>CM072996.1:192871155-202871155 GCA_037038555.1 Rhynchonycteris naso | reverse complement strand
GGGATAAGCAGTTGAAGGAAACCGGCAGTTTGGTGGAGAAACCCCATTCTGGTAGGCCATCAGTCAGTGATGAGTCTGTAGAGGCTATATGGGATAGCTACCTAAGGAGCCCTAAAAAAATCGTGCATGAGTGAGCTCGACAATTATACCTGTGCAAGACTATACAGTTCATAAGGTGTTAAAGAAACGTCTCTGCTTTATGGGGTACAAATTACTGCTGTTGCACGCTATCAAACCGGTGGATAGACCCACAAGATGTGCGTTTGCTACAGACATGCTTCATGAGATCAACAATGATGCAAGGTTTTTGCAGAAGATTGTGTTTAGCGATGAGGCAACCTTCCATATCTGTGGACATGTTCATTGCCATAACATCTGAATATGGGCTGCTGAACATCCTCATGTCTACGTTGAGTACAAATGTAACACCCCTAAAGTGAACATGTGGTGTGGCCTGATGCCTGATAAGGTGATAGGCCCATTTTTTTTTATGGAGCAGTCTGTGATGGCAAACAGCTATCTTGACATGTTGGAATTGTACGCAGTGCCACAATTTCCAGTAGGTGTCATCTTTCAACAGGACGACGCTCCTCCACACTACACCACCATTGTTTGTGAATTTCTGGATAGAACATTCCCCGAGCGGTGAATAAGCAGGGGTTCTGTCAAGCCATGGCCACCACGATCACTGGATCTGACGCCCTTAGACTTTTCCTTTTGGGGTTATGTGAAGCAACATGTATACATTGAATGTTTCAACGACATTAATCACTTAAAACAGAGAATCACAGACATTATTCACTCTGTTACACCAGACGTCCTTAGGTGTGTGGCAAGAATTTTACTATCATTTGGATGTGTGTAGGGCAACAAATGGAGCCCACATTAAACTGCACTGAATAGGTATGAAACTGGGAGAGTTTTCCTTTTATTTGGTGCATATTTCACATTTCTACCATCTTTTGTTGCTTTCCTGTGACCGGTCAAAAGTTCACCATGACTTTACAGACACACTGTATATCAACAATACCTGAAGGAACTCAATTACTTGGCCCCTTTTCCAGAGACTGGGATTGGGTTTAGGAATCTGTATTTCTGTAACCTTTCCAGGTAGTTGGTATGGGGATTACACTTTGAGAACCACTGGTACAGGGGAAGTGCTCAAGTAGGATGATTTATGTTACAAATAATTAAATACCTGGCTAAAGTGGCTTAAACAATAGAAATTATCTTGCATTAGTAAGAAATCCAGAAATATAAAGTTCCAGAGTTAGTTTAGTGGCACAAGGGTCATCAAGGGCTTACGGGTACATTCTTTCCATACTTCTGTGACATCCTCATTGTGTTGGTTGTTTTCCTCATATCACTGGGTAGCTTGTGTTGCAGGTAGCGATAGAATTCTTTCAGAATCATGAGAGATGCATTTCGGGGAGCCACATTTAGGAGGACTTGAGGCAGAATAGTAAGATTCATTGGAGCAAAAACAAAGGACTGTACCCAGGTGCCCAATGTCTCACACATGACCAGATGGGTCAGCGCCATTGCCCTGCAGGAGAATCCGAGACCCACACCTGTACCTTGTCTCTGTGTCTCATTTCCCCATCCAGATGTCTCCTGCCAAGGCATGATGGCATCCAGGCTAAGACCAGCGCTTTTGGACCTGTGTGGCTGCCAGGCCCACACAGCTGCTATGGAGAGAGAGCATGTGAACAAATGAGACCTGGGCCTTAGTTAAGTTTGATTCTATCTCCTTGGGTTTGGGAAAGAATAAGCTTTCTTTCAAAATAGCCTATCTTCTTCCTAATGCTTGTGCTGGTCTCTCTCTTTATCCAGTCCCTTCCCTGGATCTTTCAGGGTATTGTGCCCTTTTCCCATCTGGTATTTTTCTCAAATTGTGCTCAGGGTAGATTCCTTCCCTTTATGTCACCCTTTTGGCTTCTACTGCACATGTCTCAGCAGAAGACACCCCCCTCCCCATGCCAACTTGTGTTGTACTGTGCAAGGACCCAGCAAGGAATTTCCCCTTTACTGGTTCTTCCCCCCAACTACCACATCCTCGTATACTGGAGGATATAGAGTGGTTCTTTCCTGGGGAGATTAGAAAACCAGTCCTTCCTTCCTTCTTGGAGGAGGATGGATGTTAATCTCCTTGGTGGGGCAATCTGTTGTCTTCTAGAGCATCTGGAAATTGTAGCTTCCAAGTCAATCTGGCTTAGCCAGTTCAGCTCCCATCTCTTTCATTAACAACTGACTTATGCCTACACTAGCAAAAGCATGAGGTATCGACACAACAGTATTTGGAAGCAGACAGATGGAGAGGATAAAAATATTTTCTGTATCTGCTGAGAGAACACTCTTAGCCAGATTCCCCAAATATACATCTTCCAGTTTCTAATATTTTCACAAAAGGAAACTTCATCTTTATAGTGCTCAGGGCGACATCTGGGACTCATTCTTGATTTAGAAATAATTCTTTAGCACAATTTAATAGCTTTAACTTAACAATATATCCCAAATCTGGCCCTAGCCAGGGGGCTCAGTGGTTGAGGGTCGGCCAGACATGTAGAAGTCCTGGGTTTGATTCCCAGTCAGGGCACACAGGAGAAGTGCCCATCCGCTTCTCCACCCTTTCCCCTCTCCTTTTTCTCTATCTCTCTCTTCCTCTCCCACAGCCAAGGCTCCATTGGAGCAAAATTTTCCGTGGTCTGAGGATGGCTCCATGGCCTCCGCCTCAGGTGCTAGAATGGCTCCTGTTGCAACAGAGCATTATCCCAGATGGACAGAGCATTGCCCCCTAGTGGGCATGCCAGGTGGACCCCAGTTTGGTGCATGCAGGAGTCTGTCTCTCTGCCTCCCCGCTTCTCACTTCAGAAAAATACAAAAAGAGAATTTGTTCCAAATATGACCATTTCTCAAAAGTTTCATGGGTGCAAACTGATACAAACCAGCATTCTCTAGGTTGTCTCTCCTCTGGATGTTCTCACTTCTCCCACCTTGGCTTTCTTAAATTTATTCCCAGTACAAGAGCCAGAGTAATTCTGTTGTTTTGTTTTGCTTTAAATTAAGTGGGAGGCAGAGAGGCAGAGACAGACTCCTGCATGAGCCCTGACCAGGATTCACCTGGAAAGCTCTCTTTGGGGAGATTCTCTGCCCATCTGGGGTATTGGTCTGTTGGTTGGCAACTAAGCCTTTTTAGCACCTGAGGAGAGGTCATGGAGCCTTCATAAGCACCCAGGGCCAACTTATTTGAACCATTTGAGCCTAGGCTATGGGAGAAGAGAAGAGAGAGAGAGAGAATGGGGGAGGGGTAAAGAAGCAGATGGTCACTTCTCCTGTGTGCCCTGGCCAGGAACTCAGGACTTCCACATGCCAGGCTGATATGCTACCACTGAGCCAAGCAGCCAGGGCCAGTTCTGTTCTAATATAATTAAGATCTTGTCACCACAGTTTAAAAACTTTCAATGGACTCACATCTCATTATAATTTGAGAACCAAAGTGTTGCACTGGCCTAGAAGGTTTCTTAATAATCTGCTTCCCTCCCTACCTTGCTGCCCCTAGAACATGCCAGGTATGTTCTTACCTTGGGACATTTGCTTTTTTTTATTATTATTAACTTTAATGGGGTGACACCAATAAATCAGGGTACATATGTACAATGAAAACATCTCCAGATTATCTTATCATTCAATTGTGCTGCATACCCACTACCCAAAGTCAAATTGTCCTCTGTCACCTTCTATCTGGTTTTCCCTGTACCCCTCCCCTTCTCCCTATTCCACCCTCCCTTCCCTCCCCCAATCCTGTAACCACCACTCTCTTGTCCATGTCTCATAGTCTCACTTTTATGTCCCACCTATGTATAAAATCATGCTGTTCTCAGTTTCTTTTTTTTTCTGATTTACTTATTTCACTCCATATAATGTTATCAAGGTACATCTATTTTGTTATAAATGATCTGATGTCATCATTTCTTATGGCTGAATAGTGTTCCATAGTATATATGTACCAAAGCTTTTTAATCCACTCGTCTTCTGATGGACACTTGGGCTGTTTCCAGATCTTCACTATTGTGAACAATGCTGCCACGAACATGGGGGCTCATTTCTTCTTTTCGAACAGTGTTATGGTGTCCTTAGGGTATATTCCTAAAAGTGGAATAGCCAGGTCAAAAGGCAGTTCGACTTTTAATTTTTTGAGGAATCTCCAAACTGTTTTCCACAGTGTCTGCACCAGTCTGCATTCCCACCAGCAGTGCAGAAGGGTTCCCTTTTCTCCACATCCTCGCCAGCACTTGTTCTGTGTTGTTTTGCTGATGAGTGCCACTCTGACTGCTGTGAGGTGATATCTCATTGTGGTTTTGATTTTCATTTCTCTAATGATTAGTGATGTTGAGCATTTTTTCATATGTCTTTTGGCCATCTGTATGTCTTCTTTGGAGAAATTTCTATTCATTTCTTTTGCCCATTTTTTGATTGGATTGTTTGTCTTCCTGGTGTTGAGTTTTATAAGTTCTTTATAAATTTTGGTTATTAACCCCTTATCAGACGTGCTGTCGAATATGTTCTCCCCTTGTGTGGTTTGTCTTTTTATTCTGTTTTTATTGTCTTTAGCTGTGCAAAAACTTTTTAGTTTGATATAGTCCCATTTGTTTATCTTGCCTTTTATTTCATTTGCCCGTGGAGATAAATCTGCAAATATATTGCTGCTGCAGATGTCGGAAAGCTTGCTGCCTATGTTTTCTTCTAAGATGCTTATAGTTTCACGGCTTATGTTTAAGTCTTTTATCCATTTTGAATTTGGTTTTGTGCATGGTGTAAGTTGATGGTCTAGTTTCACTTTTTTGGGACATTTGCTTTTACAGTTCCCTTTCATGATCTAATCCTTACTTTCTTTAGGCCTTCCTTATATGTTACTTTCTCACTCAATGGAGAGTCCTTTTTCACTCTATTTAAAATTTCATCAATGACCTTTGTTACTCACTATTTCCCCTCTCTGTCTGCTTTTCATTTGCAGCACTTATGACCACCTGTTATCCTTTATCTTTTACTTATTTGTTGTTTATTGATTTACTAAATTATTTATTAACTTTTAAAACTTTCTCCAATAGCATGTGACCTCCACAGCAGTAGCAACATTTGTTATTTTAATTGCTCTATCATCAGAACATAGAAGAGAACCTGGAATATAGATATCACTAAAAAATATCTGCTGCATGATTGAATAAATCATCATACAGTCATTTAAAATTAATATAATAAATATTAAGCATATACAAAGTAAAGGCAATGGTATAATGAACCAGTTGTGCCAATTACCCAGCTTCAACAATGATAATTGGTTATACTCTTTTTAGTCCGGCAAGCTTATTTATCCTTTAGTCAACGTTAATTTAGTGGGCACTCAATTCTATTAATTAATTAATTAATTTATTTATTTATTTATTTTCAGAGAGGCAGGGAGAGAGAGAGAGATAGACAGGAATGTAGAGCTGCTCCTGTATGTGCCTTGACCGGGGAATTTAACTGGCAATCTCTGTGCTCCGGGATGATGCTTCAACCAGACCTATCACCAGAGCTTTATTTTTATTGATTTTTATAGAGATGAGGAAGGGAGCATTTGTTTGTTGTTCCACTCAGTCATGCATTCATTGGTTGCTTCCCATGTGTGTCCTACTGGGGATCGAACCTGAAATCTTGTCATTCTGGGATAATGCTAATAATCAACTGAGCTATTTTTAATTTTAAAAGTTTAATTTATTATTTTTTTCTGTTGTGGTTATTTCTTTTTGCTTTCTAGAAATTTTTGCTTAACTTCAGGAGTAAAGTAATTTTTTTTCTTTTAAAAATATTATGGTTTTATTCTTTACATTTAAGACTATGCTTTATCTCAGAATAATTTTTTTTATTTTATTCATTTTAGAGAGGAGACAAAGAGAGAGAGAGAGAGAGAGAGAGAGAGAGAAAGGGAGGAGGAGCTGGAAGCATCAACTCCCATATGTGCCTTGACCAGACCAGTGCAGGGTTTTGAACTGGCGACCTCAGTCTTCCCAGGTCGACGCTTTATCCACTGCGCCACCACAGGTCAGGCTCTCAGAATAATTTTTGTATATGGTATGTAATATGGGTAAAGGTTATTTACTAATTTTTCCATTAGGATATCCCATTGTCCCAGCAATATTTGTTGAAAAGATTTTCCTTTCCCCATTAGATTTCTTTGAGACCTTTGTCAAATATCAATGAACTATGTAAATGAGGGTCTATATCTAAACTCTCTATTGTTTTTCAATACTCTAATTACCCATTTCTATTCCAAGTCCAAATGATGACTGTAGTTTTATAGTAAATCTTCTAGACTGGTGCCACATGATTTCCAGCTTTGTATTTTCTTTTGCAATATTGTTTTCAGTGTTCTAGATCTTTTATATTTATTTATAAATTTTAAACATAGCTGTTCAATTGCTATAAGAGTACTCTCCTGGGGTTATGATTATTATGGCTTTCTGGCTTAACATATTGTCTGCTTTACAATTTTTATATCCACTTGAAAAGAAATGTATACCACAGTTTGAAGATATAGTGTCTATAAATGTCAAAGATCAAGTTGGTTGGTGTCTAACGATTCTATCTATTTCTGAGGAGGAATGAAAAATAACCAGTTCTGATATTCACATTTTAATTTTTAGTTTTTACTTCATGTAATTTGAAGCTTTATAGTTAGGTACAAACATTAAGTGTTATGTCCCCTAGATGCATTAACTATTTTTCATGATGAAATGTCTCTCTTTCATTTTGGTAATACTTCTTATCTGAGTGTCTATTATGTCCAGTGTTAATATAGCCACTGTAGCTTTTTTTATGATTTTTTTTATGGTATACAGGCATTCCATGCTGTTCACAAGTTTACATTATACCATCGCACTTTTACAGAAGATATTAGTGCCTATTTATGCTACCTGAAAGAAATTTGAGAAGGATTTTCATTTTAATGTGAAAAACCATAACCCTACTAATGCAGATCTTCCATAAAAGCAAAGTGGTAACCCCTGAAAGGGGGGTATCTTTCAGACGCAGATTAAGGTCAGTTGAGGCCCAAGGCACAGAAGAAAATATTGGGCCCCTGAAAAAAACAGAGACAGGGAAAAGAATGCATGTTAACCATGTTTATAAATAAATAAAAAATATTATGTACTATTAATGTTAAAATTGCACCTATAAAACCAAACTTGGTTAGGAGAGGGGCACAAAGAAAACCAGATAGAAGGTGACAGAGGACAATTTGACTTTGGGTGATGGGTATGCAACACAATTGAATGATAAGATAACCTGGAGATGTTTTCTTTGAACATATGTACCCTGATTTATTAATGTCACCCCATTAAAATTAATAAAAAAAATTATCTGAAGTATGAGGAGCATAAAAAAAACAAACTTGGTGTCATTAGAAAAAACTGTAAAGTTGGGGTTTTGCAGGGCCCTTCAGAACTCGGGGCTCAAGGTGCGTGTCCAGTGTGATCTCAGTTAAATCCACCTGTGCTACCTTTTGTTTCATATCATTTCAGCTTACAAAAGCTTTCCTAGAAATGTTCTACTTTTGGATAAAAGGAGAAACCTGTGTCATTTTTAATCCCTTTTAATTCATTTTAATTGTATCTATATTAAAGTACATTTTTTAAAGACATATAGGGCCCTATTTTTTTTTTATTTTATTTAGGCTGCCAACATTTGCCTTCTTTTTTTTTTTTAAATTTTATTCATTTTAGAGAGGAGATACAGAGTGAGAGAGAGAGAGAGAGAGAGAGAAAGAGAGAAAGGGGGGAGGAGCTGGAAGCATCAACTCCCATATGTGCCTTGACCAGACCAGTGCAGGGTTTTGAACTGGCGACCTCAGTGTTCCCAGGTCGACGCTTTATCCACTGCACCACCACAGGTCAGGCAACATTTGCCTTCTTAGGGGAAAGGTTAGCTCTTTTAAAATTAATGTAATTATTGATATGGCTGGATTTAAATATGCCATTTTATTAATTGTTTTTGATTTGTCTCATCTCTTTTAAATTAGTTTTGTTTTTGCTTCTTTTTTCCTATTTTCTTTAGAGCAAACCAAACATTACAAAAGTATTTTTTAAGTATTTTATTTTGATGCTTATAATGGTATTTTAGTTCTTTCCTTATAAAAAACATTTAGTGGTATTCTAGGAATTTTAGCTTTTATCTTTAATACCTTATTTAGAGTTAATATTGTACTAATCCATTAAAAAATACAGGGAACTTTCATCAGTATAATACTATTTGCTCCTCTCTTCCTGATGACATTGTACCATACATTATAACTACATATGCTATCACCTCTATGATATAATTTTTGTTTTACACTTTTATACGATATAAAGAAATTAAGCTATTTTGTGATTGATTCTATTTTATATTTGTGATGGATTAAACATGGCCACAAATATTTATTTTTTGCTACTACTTCTATTGAAATGTGGAATCTAATATCTGATCCTCATGACTTGGATCAGACTTTAATGCTTGATCAGTAAAATGCAGTGACGGTAATGTTCTTAGTCTGCCAATGCTAGCACATAGAAAGCTCCACAGCTTTTTCTGACTGTCTTGTTTTCCTCTCTAACTCAGTCACCATGTTTTGAAGTCCAAAGACATCTGGAAAAAGTCTTCAGTGAGCTCCTAACCAAAAGCCATATCAACTGCCAGCCATAAAGGGAGCCATCTTGATGCTACTGCTAGTTGTGTCTTTAGATGACTCCAGCCTCCACTGCCTTCTGACTGCAACCATATATGTGAAAGATCCCAAGTAAGTATTGCCTGGATGATCCCAGTTAACCTACAGGCACATGAGAGAGAATAATACATTTTTATATTAAGCTACTAAGTTTTGGGGTGGTTTATTAGGCCTTTATATATAATACACTCATATTCTTATCATTTTTTTCACTAGTTATCACCTGGTGTCATTTGCCTTTAGCCTGAGAAACTTGTATTAGCATTTCTAATGATGCAGATTTGTTGTGCTAAATGTTTACATTTTATTAATAATCTGAAATGCCTGTTTTCCCTTTTATTTTTGAAGAATAGTTTCACTGGATATACAATGTTGAATTGCCAATTCTTTTTTTCTCTCAGCACTTAATATTGTTCCATGTCCTTTGGCCTCTGATGCTAATAATGAGAAGTTAGCAATAAATTTTAAAATAATTGTTCTCATGCTGCTTCAATAATTTCCCCTTTCTTTTCACTTTAGCTGTTTGATTATGATGTGTCTGACTTGATGTTTATTCTGTCTGAGGTCGGGTGAACTCAAGTATATAAGTTAACATCTCTTATCAAATTTGGGGATTTGTTGGCCATTATTTTTTCACTTTAGGTGGTTTCTTTTGACATATCCTTAAGCTCAGAAATTCTTTCCCCATATGCCATGTTCATTCTACTATGAGCCTATGAAAGACATTTTTTATTTCTGTTACAGTGTTTTTGTTCTCTAGTATTATTTTTAAGTCTTAGAATCTCCATCTCTCTGCTTGTATTTTCCATCTGTTTTTGCATATTGTTTAGTTTTTCATTACATTAGAGTACATAACACATTAATTACAATTGTTTTTAAATTCAGTAAAATAATTCTAATATTTCTGCCATATCTGATTCTGGTTCTGATGCTTGTTCATTTTTTTTAAACTGTCTGTATGTATGTTTTTTATTTTTGTTTGTTGGTTTGTTTTGTGTGTGTGTGTGTGTGTGTGTGTGCGCGCGTGTGCCTTTTGGTATGCCTTTAATTTCCCTCTGATAGCCAGATATGATGTGCTGGGTAAAAAATATATATATCAGCAATGAATATGTTAGTAATGTGGTAGTAAGAAAGGAGGAAGGGGAAGCATCTCATACTACTATAATTTGGTGTCAGTCTTTTAGTAAGCCTGTGCCCTAAGCTGTAAACTTTATAAGTGCTTTTTTTATCTATCTATCTATATATCATCTATTATTATTTTTTCTTTAGATGATACAGGATGGCTAGTGAAGACAAGTTAGGTATTTCCCTTTCTCAGGTTGGTTCAGTTCTGATAAAATTTCAATAAATTAGGCTCAGATAAAATAGTTTTTCTTCAGGGTTAAGAAGAACAAAGTTTTCTGGTATATTTTAAGTGGTTCCACCCCTACCAGAAGCCCAGGGGGGTTTCCTCTCACTGTCACTGTGAGAACCTGGTAGAGCTCCAGGAAGTAAAACGCACATTAGTGAAAGTCTTCCCCTCATATTTGGATCTCCTTAAAATTTTTAATTCTTAGACTTGTCCACATTGAGCGTTCTGCAATTTTAGAATGACTGAGGGAGGTAACCAAAACTAGATTGGTAGGAGTTAAGATGTTATTCCAAGTATGACTGAAAGTCTTTAGAAGGTTAAATAAGGAGTGATTGGATCCGATTTATGATTTAAAAATATTTTTATGACTAATTTGTGAAGACAGGATTATGGTATGGTGGATAGGACAAATGTAGAAGTTAGGAAACCAACAAGGAAGCTCTTTCAGTTGTCCAAATGAGTGTTGATAATGAAGTGCCAGTTATACAGCTAGTTTCTATCTTAGAGCAGCTTAGAATATTGCCAAAAGCAGAAAGGGCAAATTGTAGGTATTTAGTGACCTATAAGGGCAATATGTCATTTATTCTTTACTCTCAGTTCCTGGAATAAATATTGCATTTCAGAAAGCAATGGCTTTATATTAAGCCTTATTTTCATCAACTTTATAGTCCACCCCAAATAATTATTTGTCACTTTCTGAAATTGTATCATATTTCCCAATTCTCTACTTCTAGACATGACGTTTCTTCCAGTTTGAAATGCATTTCTTATACATTTAAACGTTTGTTTATGAGATCTTATTTAAATGCTACTGAGGACAGCTTTGTATTTTCTCCTCACCTCTGATACAATTTTATTATATTTTTTAAGGTATAAGCAATTTGCTTACACCTTGCACTATAACTGCTATTTTGTAATGTTAAGTACTATGAAAACCTAGAAAGTTATCTTAATTGCTTCGTACATTGGCATTTTACAATTTCATGGATGCTGGCAGAAGACATAAGACTCCTGAATCAAAGACAAAAGATTTTAATGCTTATGCCATAACAGGCAACATGAGCTTTATGTTTTATTAGTTGTTCTTGCTCCACAAGTCCTATGAGAATAACACAGAAAAGCCCAGGAGAATTCTGTATAGTCAGGGGCTTTGTGTCACCCTAGAGGAACAAAAAACTTAGGAAATCTGAATATTTTATAATGCAACACAAATAAGTTTTCTAAATTTTTTTTCTAGAGGAAGACATATTTTTACACTGAACAATCAGTAAACCTGCCCTTTACCCTGTCTGTATTCCAAGATATTCATTCCATCAACATCTTTTAAAAGATAGCCTGGGATATAAAGGCAGTTTACGCTTCTGTTTCTAAGACATGCAAAATCATAAGAGACCAACGGAGAATAGTCTCCAAATGCCATTACTACAAGGATCCAGTTCCATATGTATTATTATAGACTGAATGGTTTAGTCCCACTTAAAAGCCATATGTGAAAATCGTATTCCTCAATGTAATACTATTAGAAGGTGGAGTGTTTTAGATATGATAAGGACATGAAGGTGGAGCTCTCATGATTGAAGTTAGTGCCCTTATACAAAGAGATGCAATAGAGCTTGCTTCCTCTCCCTGTTTTCTGCCATTTAAGGATACAGCAAAAAGCGTCATCTGCAAACCAGAAAGAGAAGTTTCACCAAGAATCTGATCACACTAGCACCCTGATCTCTGATTTCTAGCCTGTAAGAAATAAAAGTCTGATATTTAAGCCACCCAGTCTATGATATATATTTTTATATAGCCCAAACTTACTGAGACATATGCTTATGTTGCCTATATTTTAAACAAGTGCCTCTGCACCTAGGTACTCAAGAAAATATGTATTAAACAAAAGAAATACCTGATTATATTGCCTCTTCCTGCTAATTGCATCTACCCAAATCCTACTAATATGTATTAATACCGATTTGGTATATTTATTTTAAAATGTGTTTAATAGCTATAATGCTGTTAGTTCAATTTTTTTTAGAGGGCACAGTTTGGGGGGAAATTAACTTGTCAGGTATTTTCTAACATGTTACAGATTTAAAGGTATGAGGTATAAAACAAAGAGGTTTACCTTAATCAGAAGTGAGGAAATCTTGGAAAAGGCAGTTCATAGAATGTGTTCTGGCTAAGTAACAACTTGTTTGGCTGAAGCAGGGAAGAGAATTCTTTAGCCAGACAGCAAGCAGGTACAGTGGTTCCAAAAGGGAAACCCCAAATTCCAAGGTCCTCAGTCATAATAATCAGGGAAGCTATGATGCTTAGTCCTGCGGTATTTCTGAGGGGAGCACCATTGTTGTTTTCTTCAGGGTAATTCTTCACGGTGAGGAGTTGCCTAATGAATTTCAGGACATCTAGCATCTCTCACTCCCGGGTCTTATGTGCAAGCAAAACTCTCCAGGTACTATTTGCTGTATATATTTGGAAAAATAATACCCCGTAGCAAACAAAATAAAACAAAACAATATGCCCTAAAGAAATGATATAGGTCCTTATTGAGAACTACTGGGTGAGGTGTAAAGGTCTCACTCTAATATACTGTGTGTCAATACAAAGATAAAATCCGATGCTTTATTGGGTCAGTGACTGAAATTGTGGACACTGGCACTTTGAGGCAAACCCTACAGATAAGTTAAGATTCTATGTAGATGCAATCTTCCCCATATAACCAATAAATTTTCTGTATCTTGTTTATACTTTTTAGTGTGTGTGTGTGTGTGTGTGTGTGTGTGTGTGTGTGTGTGTGACAGAGACAGAGAGAGGGACAGACAGTCTGGAAGGGAGAGAGATGAGAAGCATCAATTCTTCATTGTGGCACCTTATTTGTACATTGATTGCTTTCTCATATGTGCCTTGACCGGGGGCTACAACAGACTGAGTGACCCCTTGCTCAAGCCTGTGACCTTGGACTCATGCTGGTGAGCATTGCTCAAACCAGATGAGGCCACGCTGAAGTGGCTGACCTTGGGATTTCAAGCCTGGGTCCTCCACATCCTAGTCCGGTGTTCTATCCACTGTGCCACTGCCTGGTCAGGTTTGTTTATACTTTCTTAATCCAGCACCTTTTATTCATTTGTTTAAAATGTTTGTTGAGCTGGCATGGTGTGCCAGATATCGTTTTGGTCGTTGGATAAGAAAATGCTTCTGGTTTATAAAGTTTGCATTTTATTAGGAGGAGATACATAATAAAAGTATGCAATTAAAATGAGTAATTTCATATGGTATCAACTTGAAGAATACATGAAAATTGCCATGAGGAGGGATAAAGAGGCTTTCTGTGATTTATAGCAGTTCAGGAAAGTTGCCATAGAATGGCATAATTAAATGGATATAAAAAAGATAATAGGAGGTTAGGCCTTTGGAAGAGTTGGTGAGAGTATGTTTCATAGGAAAGGAAGAGCAAAGATGCTGAAGAGAAAAGATAGTGTATGTGTTTTATAATGATTAATTATTGGATACTATCTCATGACATCTTTTATGATCACAATAGTAACGGTTATCCTTTCTCCTTTCCTTCACAGGGACTTCACATTCATTAGCTCATTCAATCCTCACAACGATCTGAGATGCATATGTAGTTACTAATTTAGAGATGTGACAACTCTGTCTTGGAGAGGTTCAGTCACTCAAAAATTTGGATTTAAATGCAGGTCATGTTGTCTAGTTATGCCTGTTTCTGACTTATTAATTTATTTTGTCTCTCTCTTGCCTTCCTAGATAGATCTTAAGTTTTATTTTAAAAAAAATAATGTATTTGTCAGCTTGGAATAACATAACAAAATACTGTTAGTGGAACATGCTAGGAATCATGTTGACTGTCACCCTTTCACCAATTCATGAGAGACAGGGACCGAGTAGGTATAAGAGTGTCTTTAATTTAAATTGCAGCAACTTGAGAAGGCTAGGGTCTGAAAAACTGTATTAACAGTCTCCTGGTGATAACTGTTTTTATAGGGTTCAGGGGCAGTTAGTAATGGTGTTAGAGGCAAAAGCCCATGCAGTTAGTCATGTGACAATGTGCAGGAGGTGAGGGTTCATTGGCAGGCATGTTTCCCCACAAGTTCTTCTGATGATGACACAGGCCCAATTAGCATGGTCCTACCTGATCTTTTTGGTAAATCTTCCTGGTTCCTCTGAAACCATCTGCCTCTGGGAATTTTCTGCAAAAAAGATTCCCTGCTTACATAGGAGACAAAGTAAAGATTTGAGATTTGTAAACTAAGTTTCTAATTAATTTATAGGTCTTAACTTTTCACAGTACATCCTATGACTAAGCTTTTACAAACAACTGTCCTGATTTAAATTTTCTAATCTTCAGATCAGGCCCCATGTACACTTTCCCACTTTTCACTGCATTTCAAAGTAAAGACCAGGGAGCCATTAAGATAGAATAGCAAACACATTAACTATTTCCTAACCCTTACATAATCTCCTATTTATTACAGCTAAAAAACTACTATAAGAACAGAATAAAAAGACAAACTACACAATGGGAGAACATATTCAAAAATACATCTGATAAGGGGTTAATAACTAAAATTTATAAAGAACTTATAAAACTCAACACCAGGAGGACAAACAATCCAATCAAAAAATGGGCAAAAGAAATGAATAGACACTTCTCCAAAGAGAACATACAGATGGCCAATAGGCATATGAAAAAATGTTCAACATCACTAATCATTACAGAAATGCAAATTAAAACCACAATGAGATACCACCTCACACCAGTCAGAATGGTGCTCATCAACAAAACAACACAAATTAAGTGCTGGCAAGGATGTGGAGGTAAGGGAACCCTCCTGCACTGCTGGTGGGAATGCAGACTGGTGCAGCCACTGTGGAAAACAGTATGGAGATTTCTCAAATAATTAAAAATTGAACTGCTTTTTGACCCAGCTATCTCACTTTTAGGAATATACCCTAAGACAGTGGTTCTTAACCTTTTTGAAGTACCGAACCCACCAGTTTCATATGCGCATTCACCGAACCCTTCTTTGGTGATAAATAAAATATGATTTTTTTTCCAAATTCAAGACATAGGTATATGTTTTTTTACTGGTGCACAAAATGAGCCGTGCATGAACATAACTTGCTCAAAGAACAAAACCAACAAAGTGCATGAACTCACAACAAATTACGGTATTACTTTATTCTGGCCTTCGTGGCAGATGCTTCTCTGAACCCCTGAGACCAACTCATCGAACCCCTAGGGTTCGATAGAACCCAGGTTAAGAACCACTGCCATAGAACACCATAGCACTGTTCGAAAAGAAGAATTGTGCCCCCATGTTTGTGGCAGCATTGTTCACAATAGCGAAGATCTGGAAACAGCCCAAGTGTCCGTCAGAGGACGAGTGGATTAAAAAGCTTTGGTACATATATACTATGGAATACTACTCAGCCATAAGAAATGATGTCATCGGAGCATTTACAACAACATGGATGGATCTCGATAAATTATAATGAGTGAAATAAGTAAATCAGAAGAATCTAAGAATAAATTATTCCATACATAGATGAGGCATAAAAATGAGACTCAGAGACATGGACAAGAGTGTGCTGGCTATCAGGGGGGGGGGAAGAGATGGAGGGGGTACAGGGAGGGGAGGGGCAAAAATAAAACCAGATAGAAGGTTACAGAAGACAACTTGACTTTGGGTGATGGGTATGCATTATAATCAAATGTCAAAATAACCTGCAGAGGTTTTCTCTGAACATATGTACCCTGATTTATCAATCTCACCCCATTAAAATTAAAAATTAATAAAATAAGATTTAAAAATCCAACTATAACTGAAGCCAAATTTCTAACTTTGGGGCTCCCTATCAACACTATAGACTGAGTGGCTTCAAGGACAGAAACTTATGTCTGGAAGTCCAAGCTCAAGATGATAGCTGATTGGTTCCTGGTGAGAAAAGTTTTCACTGTGTCCTCACATGGTGGTGAGAGAGAGAGCTCTGGTCTCTCTTCCTCTTCTTAGAAAGACATTAATCCTAACATGGAAACCACACTTATTATCTCATCTAGGCCTAATGAATGTCTCTCCGCTAAGGTCCATTATATTGTAGGTTAGGGCTTCACCTGATGAAATTTGGGGGACACATTCAGTTCATAATATATGGGAACTGTGTATTGTATACATTGGGCACCCTCTAAAATACTTATCAATAAAGAGTAAAACAATATTACTAGAATGAAAGCTAACCTATTTTGCCTAATGAATTCCAACTTGTCTTATAGGTTTCAGTGTAGCTACTAGCTTTCCAGGACACCCTGGGTTAGTTGTGTCTTCCAAATGCTTTCCTGGTATCTTACTTAGCCATTAGTAATTTCTTATTTCTCCTCCCCCACTTAGTAAGATCCTTAAAAACCATTACCACTGTATTCCTAGTGCGAGAGTGCTGTGCCTTGTACACAGCAGCTCAGTAATGCTTTCATTAAATTGATCTATGATCCTTGGCATGTTAAAAGCTTTCTATATCTTAGTTTTCTTATCTGTAAAGTGTAGATAATTTATTTCATTTGGTTAAAAAGTTCTCTGAACTGATGGCTATGAAAGGATTTTTGTAAAAGACATCCAAACTCGTATTAATTTTTATTTGAGCCAAACTGATGGCAATTGCCAGAAGGCAAAATATCAAGAAACTGAGGAAATGCTCCAGAAAATGGTTGTTTCTCTACTTATTATATACATTAGAATCAAAGGGAAAGACAAAAGGAGTTACATGAAACCCATTGGTGATAGATTAGGGAGGCAGGAGAAAGCAATTTAGTGAAATCTCTGACATTGGACAAAAAATAAAACAAATAGGTACATAATTCTTTTACATAGCTGGGTATAAGGTAGTTAGCAGTTGACAATTAAATATGGTAATAACAACAAGGGGATTGTGGTCTTTGCTCTGGTACAGTGGTTGTGTCTAGGGGTTCAGGAAAAAGAAAATTACTTTGATATCCCAAAGGTATGCTATCAGGTATGTTTTCTTAGGTGTAAAAAGACAACAGACTAGCTTAAAGTAAAGATTGAATCTTTGGGAAAAATACCGCACTGCCAAATGACTACTTGACATGAACTGCTTTTAATTATAATTTTTTTAATTTCAGACCATCCTGTGTGGTTACTTTATGTCTCTTAGTTCGTATGGCTACCATGCAGGCCATCTCTGAGCATGTTAAGTTTAGTATGTGGCCTCTTTTTCATCATGTTTCTTTTTTTCCCCCTGGTCTCCTCATCCACCATTTATTTGTTCTCTTTTAAAATTCTTCACTTTACTTACAGCATACCTTATGGTTTAGCTATCTATAAAGGTTAAGCAAACTGGAGGAGGTGATTTCAAAATGGATCTATATTTCTAGAATGACAGGTACAGTTCTTTAAATGCCAAGACTAAAACAGCGTGATGATTGTTTTGTCTGACAGTGACCTTTATCACACTGAAGATATAGACAATAGATTTTTCTGGTTCTCCTGTAAAAGGTTTATAATAGCACTACATTAAGTTCTTTTTTCTTAATTTTTAATTTTTATTAATTTTAATGGGGTGACAGTAATAAATCAGAGTACATATGTTCAAAGAAAACATCTCCAGGTTATCTTATCATTCAATTACGTTGCATACCCATCACCCAAAGTCAAATTGTCCTCTGTCACCTTCTATCTGGTTTGCTTTGTGCCGCTCTCCTCCCTCCTTTCCCTCTCTCTCCTCCCTTCCCCCAACCCATAACAACCACACTCTTGTCCATGTCTCATAGTCTCGCTTTTATGACCCACCTATGTATGAAATCATGCTGTTCTCAGTTGTTTTCTGTTTTACTTATTTCACTTCGTATAATGTTATCAAGGTCCATCCATTTTGTTGTAAATGATCCGATGTCATCATTTGTTATGGCTGAGTAGTATTCCATAGTATATATGTACCATAGCTTTTTAATCTACTCGTCCTCTGACGGACACTTGGGTTGTTTCCAGATATTCGTTATTGTGAACAATGCTGCCACAAACATGGGGGCGCATTTCTTCTTTTCGAACAGTGCTATGGTGTTCTTAGGGTATATTCCTAAAAGTGGGATAGCTGGGTCAAAAGGCAGTTCAATTTTTAATTTTTTGAGGAATCTTCATACTGTTTTCCACAGTGGCTGCACCAGCCTTCATTCCCACCAGCAGTGCAGGAGGGTTCCCTTTTCTCCACATCCTCGCCAGCACTTATTCTGTGTTGTTTTGCTGATGAGCGCCATTCTGACTGGTGTGAGGTGATATCTCATTGTGGTTTTAATTTGCATTTCTTTAATGATTATGATGTTGAGCATTTTCTCATATGCCTATTGGCCATCTATCTGTATGTCCTCTTTGGAGAAATTTTTATTCATTTCTTTTGCCCATTTTTTGATTTGATTGTTTATCTTCCTGGTGTTGAGTTTTATAAGTTCTTTATAAATTTTGGTTATTAACCCCTTATCAGACGTGTTGTTGAATATGTTCTCCCATTGAGTGGTTTGTCTTTTTATTCTGTTCTTATCATCTTTAGCTGTGCAAAAACTTTTTAGTTTGATATAGTCCCCTTTGTTTATCTTGCCTTTTATTTCATTTGCCCGTTGAGATAAATCGACAAATATATTGCTGCAACAGATGTCGGAGAGCTTGCTGCTTATCTTTTCTTCTAAGATGCTTATGGTTTTATGGCTTACATTTAAGTCTTTTATCCATTTTGAGTTTGCTTTTGTGAATGGTTCAAGTTGATGGTCTAGTTTCATTTTTTTTTTTATTTGAGCTTTTTAGTTTCATTTCTTTTGCAGGTAAATGTCCAATTTTCCCAACACCGTTTGTTAAAGAGGCTGTCATTACTCCATTGTATGTTCTTTCCTCCTTTGTCAAATATCAGTTGTCCATAAAGGTGTGGGTTTATTTCTGGGTTCTCTGTTCTATTCCATTGATCTATGAGCGTGTTCTTATGCCAGTACAAGGCTGTCTTGAGTACAATGGCCTTGTAGTATACCTTGATATCCAGAAGAGTGATACCTCCTGATTTATTTTTTCTTTTTAAGATTACTGAAGCTATTCGTGTTCTTTATTGGTTCCATATAAATTTTTAGAATATGTGTTCTATATCTTTGAAGTATGTCATTGGTATTTTAATTGGTATTGCATTGAATTTATAAATTGCTTTGGGTAATATAGACATTTCAATGATGTTTATTCTTCCTAGCCATGAGCACAGTATATGCTTCCACTTGTTTGTATCTTCCTTGATTTCTTTTATCAGTGTTTTATAATTTTCTGAGTATAAGTCCTTAACCTCCTTGGTTAAATTACTCTTAGGTACTTTATTATTTTGGTTGCAATAGTGAAGGGCATTGTTTCCTTAATTTCTTTTGCCAACAGGTCATTGTTGGTATATAGAAATGCCTCTGATTTCTGAGTATTAATTTTATATCCTGCCACCTTGCTGAATTCATTTATAAGGTCCAGTAGGTTTTTGACTGAGACATTAGGGTTTTCAATATACAATATCATATCATCTGCAAATAGTGACGGTTTTACTTCTTTTTTTCCAATTTGGATGCCTTTTATTTCTTCTTCTTGTCTGATTGCTGTAGCTAGGACTTCCAGAACTATGTTGAATAAGAGTGGTGAAAGGAGGCATCCCTGCCTGGTTCCTGATCTTAAGGGGATTGCTTTTAATTTTTGTCCTTTTAGTATGATGTTTGCTGTGGGTTTATCGTAGATGGCCTTTATTATGTTAAGGAATGATCCCTGTATTCCCACTTTACTGAGAGTTTTGAGCATGAATGGGTGCTGGATTTTATCAAATGCCTTTTCTGCATCTATTGAAATTATCATGTGATTTTTGTCCTTCCTTTTGTTTATGTGATGAGTCACATTGATTGATTTGCAAATATTGAACCAGCCTTGCCTCTCCAGAATAAATCCTACTTGATCATGGTGTATGATTTTTTTTCATATATTGCTGGATCCGGATGGCTAATATTTTGTTGAGAATTTTAGCATCTAAATTCATCAGGGATATAGGCCTATAATTTTCTTTCTTTGTGTTGTCTTTGCCCGGTTTTGGGATCAGAACTATGCTCGCCTCATAAAAGGAGTTTGGAAGTCTTCCTTCCTCTTGAATTTTTTGAAATAGCTTGAGGAGAATAGGAGTTAGTTCTTCTTTGAAATTTTTATAGAATTCACTTGTGAAGCCGTCAGGACCAGGACTTTTCTTTTTTGGGAGTTTTTGATAACTGTTTTGATCTCATTTGACATTAAGTTCTTTGATATGCCTAAATTACATTAGTGATAGGTTAAAAACATAGTTAGAGGAACAATTTTCAATCAGAAAATGAAGGCACATTTACTGCCACACATAAACATATTTATCAGGGAAGTGAGACAAAACATTAGAAATAATGACTATTCTGGAAAATCTAAGGAGGTATGAACATGGGTCTAGGTAATTTTAAGGTACATTATTATTTTTATCAGAAGGTATTTATTTTACTAAGCTCCTTGAAGATAATGCAATTTATTTATAAATATATACAAATAATATAAATATAAATATATTTAACTAAAAATGAGAAGACATAAGGAGTACCTGACCATTGTATTTTTTATTTTTAATTAATTTTATGTTTATCAACATAATATATGCACTTGTTATTACAATGCCAAGCTCACCTTAAATGACAGGGGTCTGCCATCCTATCCCTTCTCAGCCTTTAGTCTCTTTCTACAAAGGCAATAACTTTCTACAAAGTCTTGCTTTTTCTTTTTACATTTCCATCTATATTGTTAAACAATATGCAAATGTTATTTCTTGATTGCTGATTTTAGACTTTGATGCCTTCCTGTCATGGTGACTGATAATGTGACTCCTTTAGACCGCTTCGCTCATTAGCCACAACCCCAGTCATCCTGGTGCAGTTATATTCCAGTTTTTATTTACACCAATAATCAGTGCTTGCGTTATTGTTATTATGTAACTACTGTTAATGATTTTCTTTCTGGCACAATCTCTCTTTTCTTTTTTCCTGGAATTAGCAGCAGCTTCATTTTTTTAAATAAAATTTTGCATAGTGTTTTCTTTACCCATTCCACTTTCTACCAAATGCTCATTAGACCAATAATTTTCCAAATATTCAAACACATCAATTAACCCACACTTTCCTTTGTTTTCCTGGAAGCCTCCTGCTGTAACCCTCAGCCCCACACCTGCCTGGATGGACTGCCCTTGAGGTGAGCTGCACAGCTCTCATCCTGGGACCTCACACAATCTAGCCTCAGTGTTAGAAAGACTATGTCTTTAATCCCATGTCTTCCTCACTTGTTTTCTTTTCCTTGTTATTCTATAATACTTTTGGTTGTAGATTCCTAAGGAAAAGAACTATGATAAATGTTTGACACTTACCTATTTTGAAATATAATTTTCTTGGTAAACTTAAAAGTTGATTTGCAGTTTCACTGGGTTTACAAGTCTAGGTTGAAAGTAATTTTCCTTCAGTTGACTGTATTGATTTATTGCTTTCACATCACCATTGTTGCAGTTTGAGAAGTGCAGGGCCATTGTAATCTTGTAATCTTTTGGATATAATATGATTATCTTACTCAGATATATATATATATATATATATATATATATATATCCAGATATAATTTTATATATGCTATGCACATATATATGTAAACTTTTCATTTTGGAGTGATATTAAAATTCCAAAAAGGTTGTTACAATAATACTAATAATTCTTATGTATTCTTGTTGTAAGGTACCAAAAAGCTACAGAATTAATATTAATATTTTAGGAAGCTTAAAGAACATTTTATTAATTTGGGTTAGGCGGGCAGAGAGATTTTGTAAATGTGATTTCTATGCTTGTGTGATCAGCATCAACTCAGGATGGCAGATAACATTTTATTGCAAATGCAGAAGGGAAAGAGATTTGGATTCTCTGACCTCCCCCTACACCTGTAAGAAAGCGGGTGAATAGCTAGCCAGGTGCAGGAAGAGAAAGATTAAAATAAACTTTTCTTATATTGATGGGCTATTTATAGGCATGAAAACTACCCCTTCCCTCCTGAAAGCATGTAATTATCTCTAAACATAGGAATAACAAATGAACACTAGAAAATATAAAAATATCTTTTAATATACAAAGTAACATTTTTACTATTGTGTTGCCTTGCAAGTTTTAATGTGTAGAAACGTTTTTTATGAATTATATAGACAAATGTTATAAACTTGCTACTGAATTGTGTCCCATCCCCCCTTCATCCTTTTCCCAAACCTGTATAGATGAAAACAAAGGTTATAAGCTTATGCCATGATGCCATGCTTTTCCCTGCCCATGTATAATTAAGGGCATATAACCAGTCCCTAGAATATTATTCACACACATGATTTGGGACTGCTGCCCCATGTAAGCTATATGCGGCTGGCATATTTAATAAATTTCCTTCTTTAATAAAACTTTTCAAAATTCATCTGGACTGGGTGTCTCTACGTAAACCCGATGGAGTGAGGTGCTGTGCCCTTAAGAATCTGGGGCACGCTACTTTATAACATTCTCATCCAGATTTTCTGATTTCTTAAATTATTTTCTTAATAATTCACTTCCTTTGTATTCTCTGCTCTCTCTCTCTCTCTAAAGTCTTCATTAGTGTGATGTTGGAAGAATTGAGTCAGTTCTCAGATTTTCTCATTGTTGGGCAGATAGAATATAATATGCTCACTTTGTTAAAGATGGCGCTGCCCACATGGAAGTTCGTTGATATTAATGTGTGTTTGGGAACAGGCTGTGGGTAGGCTGGGTAGTTATAGCCTAAGGCTTGGTTTTAAGAGTAACCTTTCCCCACACCCTTGACTGATTGGATGATGTAGGGTGGTGCACTCTCCTGAAGAATGCCATTATACAGAGACTTCCTTGTTTGTATAATTGGATTAAAGGTTTGGATTCTACGGTATAAAGTGGGGAGACCAGTAACTTGATCTCTCTCTCTTGGTTCTTGGTTCCTGAGGTTAGTATTAGAGAGGAGAGCAGAGTAAGACCATGTGAAGGCCAGGAGAAGCAGCCGAGATGGCAGAGTGCTGATGAAGAAGCCAGTTTGTTAAGAGTTTGTGTAGAGACGAGAAGGAAAACAGATGTGAATAAGTCTGGTGAGCTAGAAAGCTTTGATTCTAGGAAACTCGGATAAGTCAGTAGCTTAGTGAGCACTGAATGTGTGGGTTTTGGAGCCCAGTGTGTGTTTTTGCTTGCCCGCCGGGTGCAAGCTAGAATTAAAGCTGATGGCTCACCAGTTCTTGGCTCCTGTGTTTCATAACCGAATGTTTGAATCAAATGCGAACCTGCACGGGTCAGGCTGCTGTGATGGTGGCCTTGACTACTGGCCTTACACTCATATTTGTCTGGTTTTAGTTTTGATCTACTTTTTTGGTATATATTGCTTGTCCTGTCTGGCATCTCCCATTCACCTAGTCCACGTGGGTGGCAGGAATTTGGTGCTTGGGCCAAGTCTCCGGACTTTGGCCTCCTAGGTCACACTGCAAAATGGAGAAAGAAGCGAGGTGGTCTGGAGAAACAAATGGAGAATATCTTATTCTCTGCTGTGCACTCAAAAATAATAGTACAAAAAAAGCTAATTGGAGAATATAAGATTCTATAGAGGACAATCTTTGGTCTAATGCCATATAAAGGCCAATCTTTAATCTTCTATATGATAAGGAATGGGGGAGAAAGGGGAAGACAAGGATCTGCCCATGCTAGGTTACAGACAGATCTGAAAGCCTCAGATTTGTATACTGGGATTTAACAAAATTCTAATTTTTATTTCTGTTGAGAAAGGAGATGCCCCCCCCCCCACTTCAGATAAGAGGTTTCAAGGATATTTTAAAATTTAGGCCAACCTTCAGAGAGATTTTGTAAATATAATTTTGTACTTGTGTGTAAAGCCAGTAGTCGAGGCCGCCATCAGAGCCGCCTGACCCATGCAGGTTCGAATTTGATTCGAACAGTCGGTAATGAAACACAGGAGCCAAGAACTGGTGAGCCATCAGCTTTAATTCTAGCTTGCACCCGGCGGGCAAGCAAAAACACACACTGGGCTCCAATACCCACACATTCAGTGCTCACAAAGCTACTGACTTATCCGAGTTTCCTAGCATCAAAGCTTTCCAGCTCACCACACTTATTCACCTCTGTTTCCCATCTCCTCCTGCACAAACTCTTAACAAACTGGCTTCTTCCTCAACACTCTGCCATCTTGGCTACTTCTCCTCCACATGGCCTTAATCTGCTCTCCTCTCTAATACCAACCTCAGGAACTCAGGAACCAAGAGAGAGCAAGCTCCCGGACTGCCCCAGTTTATAGCATAGAAAATCCAAACCTTTAATCCAATTATACATAAAGAAAGTCTCTGATACAAAGCCACCCATCTGAGGCATAATGGGATTCCTCAGTGGAGTTCACAACCCTACATTATCCAATCAGTCAAGGGTGTGAGGAAGACCTTACTCTTAAACTAAGCCTTAAGCTATAATGACCTGGCCTGCCTACATTACAGCTTTTCCCCCACAGCCATCTCAAGCATAAGGGCAAATAATATCACCTGGATGATGGACTTCCATGTGGGCAGCGCCATCTTTAACAAAGTGAGCATATTAAATTTTAACTGCCGAACAATCCACCCCTATGCTCACTTTACTACCCACAATTTACACCACCGGTATCCCTGTACAAGGAAATGAGTACATTACACAAATTACAGCAATAGCACAAATCATACAGTTTCAACAATTACAAAGGTATACACATTTCACCAGTCTCTGAGCACTTTGCCAAAAGCGCAAAATGTTCTCAGCCTTTTCTCTAGCCATGGGAAAAGCTTCCCTGGGCAAGAGGGCCTCCAGCAAAGCCACCCCCACCCCATCAGGGTATTTCACATTGTCCAAAATCCGTAAGTCCATTCAACAAAGAAGCTTGTGCCCATCCGGTCATAGTCCAGGAAATCAGTCCACACACATAGGGTATTAGCCTCCCCCCTCATTCCTGCCATCATGGCAAGTGTTGGGCAGATAAAATATATTATGCTCACTTTGTTAAAGATGGCGCTGCCCATATGGAAGTTTGTTGATATTAATGTGTGTTCTGGAACAGGCTGTGGGCAGGCCGGGTCGTTATAGCCTAAGGATTAGTTTAAGAGTAAGCTCTTCCCCATACCCTTGACTGATTGGATGATGTAGGGTGGTGCACTCTCTTGAGGAATCCCATTATGCCTCAGATGGGTGGCTTTGTATCAGAGACTTTCTTTATGTATAATTGGATTAAAGGTTTGGATTTTCTATGCTATAAACTGGGGCAGTCCGGTAGCTTGATCTCTCTCTTGACTCTTGGTTCCTGAGTTCCTGAGGTTAGTATCAGAGAGGAGAGCAGAGTAAGGCCACGTGGAGGAGGGGAAGAAGCCAAGATGGTGGAGTGCTGAGTGAGAAGCCAGTTTGTTAAGAGTTAGTGCTGGAGGAGATGGGAAACAGAGGTGAATAAGTCTGGTGAGCTAGAAACCTTTGATTCTAGGAAACTCGAATAAGTCAGTAGCTTTGTGAGCACTGAATGTGTGGGTATTGGAGCCCAGTGTGTGTTTTTGCTTGCCCACCAGGTTCAAGCTAGAATTAAAGCTGATGGCTCACCAGTTTTTGGCTCCGCTGTTTCATTACCGACTGTTCGAATCTAATGCGAACCTGCGTGGGCCAGGCAGCTGTGATAGTGGCCTCGACTACTGGCTTTACATTTGGCGTAGTCTGTGGCAGGATTTGATACAGATTGGCATGGAATCACCACCACCTTTGAGTGGTGGAGTAGAGGACTGGTTGCTGTTTTGGTTTCCCATAGCTGTTTTTTGGGGGACTGTTGGCTGGATGACTTTTACAGTCATGCATGAGGAAACTGAGAGCTCTATGGAAGAGGCTGCCCAGGACCTGCAGGCCAAGCAGCAGAAGGAGCTGGAGGAAACATGGGAGAAACAGATGCTGACCCTGAAGCTGAAGGAAGTGCTGGAGGAGGAGGCTGACCAGGTTTGCGAGATTCACCTGGAAATGGAGCAGACGCTGGAGGAGGAGTCACAGGTTTGTGAGTTGGAGATTGCCCTCGATGTAGTGGAGAGCCAGCAGCGGCAAGAGGCCTGGCCTGAGGCCGGGGCCGGAGCTGAGGCCAGGACCGGGACTGAAGCCAGGACTGAAGCCTGGGCTGGAGCTGCAAGACCTGCTGAGCAGAAAGCAGCGGCAGCAGGGGGCTCGAGCCCTGTGTTGGGAGCTGACGTTTTCAGTTCCTCTTTGGAGAATGAGAAGAATTGGTCTGGAATTGTGATATACAGCCTCCAGGAGGTGAGAGCCCAGCAGCAAGGAGTAGCTACGCTGCCGGTAGGTCTGCGATTTAGGGACATAGGGGTGGATGCCATCATGCTCCCCAGAGCAGAGATGGAAATGCTGACTGCCATTGACACATGCTTTTCTTTAGGACAGTGTGAGACTTGCCATGATGGCAGGAATGAGGGGAGGGGGGGCTAAAGCCCTATGTGTGTGGAGTGATTTCCTGGACTATGACCGAATGGGCACAGGCTCCTTTGTTGAATGGACTTATGGATTTTGGACAATGTGAAATACCCTGATGGGGGTGGGGATGGCTTTGCTGGAGGCCCTCCCCCTGCCCCGGGAAGCCTTTCAAATGGCAAGAGAGAAGGCCGAGGACATTTTGCACTTTTGGCAAAGTGCTTAGACACTGGTGAAATGTGTGTACCTTTGTAATTGTTGAAATTGTATGATTTGTCATGTAGTAATTTGTGTAATGTGCCTAATTTCCTTGTACAGGGATGCCAGTGGTGTAGATTGTGGGTAGTAAAGTGAGCATAAGGGTGGATTGTTGGGCAGATAAAATACATTCTGCTAACTTTGTTAAAGATGGCGCTGCCCACATGGAAGTTCTTTGATATTAATGTGTGTTCTGGAACAGGCTGTGGGCAGGCCGGGTCGTTATAACCTAAGGATTAGTTTAAGAGTAAGCTCTTCCCCACACCCTTGACTGATTGGATGATGTAGGGTGGTGCACTCTCTTGAGGAATCCCATTATGCCTCAGATGGGTGGCTTTGTATCAGAGACTTTCTTTATGTATAATTGGATTAAAGGTTTGGATTTTCTATGCTATAAACTGGAGCAGTCCGGGAGCTTGATCTCTCTCTTGGCTCTTGGTTCCTGAGTTCCTGAGGTTAGTATCAGAGAGGAGAGCAGAGTAAGGCCACGTGGAGGAGGGGAAGAAGCCAAGATGGTGGAGTGCTGAGTGAGAAGCCAGTTTGTTAAGAGTTAGTGCTGGAGGAGATGGGAAACAGAGGTGAATAAGTCTGGTGAGCTAGAAACCTTTGATTCTAGGAAACTCGAATAAGTCAGTAGCTTTGTGAGCACTGAATGTGTGGGTATTGGAGCCCAGTGTGTGTTTTTGCTTGCCCACCAGGTTCAAGCTAGAATTAAAGCTGATGGCTCACCAGTTTTTGGCTCCGCTGTTTCATTACCGACTGTTCGAATCTAATGCGAACCTGCATTGGCCAGGCGGCTGTGATGGTGGCCTTGGCCACAGGCTTTACAGCATGTCTCACACTGTCCTAAAAAAAAGCATGTAGCAATGGCAGTCAGCATTTCTATCTCTGCTCTGGGGAGCATGATTGCATCCACCCCTATGTCCCCAAATCGCAGACCTACCAGGAGCATAGCTACTCCTTGCTGCTGGGCTCTCACCTTCTGGAGACTGCGGATTGCAACTCCAGCTTGATTCTCCTCATCTTTCAAAGAGGAACTGAAAACACAAGCTCCTGCTGCTGGGCTTGATCTCCGGGCCACCGCTGCCTTCTGCTCAGCTGACTCTCCAAAACATCCAGGGCAATCTCCAACTCACGAACCTGTGATTCCTTCTCCAGCATCTGCTGCATTTCCAGGTGAATCTCGCAAACCTGGTCAGCCTCCTCCTCCAGCGCTTCCTCCAGCTCCAAAGTCAACATCTCTTTCTCCCACGTTTCCTCTAGCTCCTTCCGCTGCTCGGATTGCAGGTCCTGGGCAGCCTCTTCCATAGAGCTCTCGGTTTCCTTATGCATGACTGTAAAAGTCAGCCAGCCTACAGTCCCCCAAAAAACAACTATGGGAAACCATAACAGCAACCAGTTCTCTACTCCACCGCTCAAAGGTGGTGGTGGCTCCATGCAGATCTGTATCGAATCCTGCCGACTACGCCAAATGTAAAGCCAGTAGTCGAGGCCGCCATCATAGCCGCCTGACCCGTGCAGGTTCGCATTTGATCCGAATAGTCGGTAATGAAACACAGGAGCCAAGAACTGGTGAGCCATCAGCTTTAATTCTAGCTTGCACCCGGCGGGCAAGCAAAAACACACACTGGGCTCCAAAACCCACACATTCAGTGCTCACAAAGCTACTGACTTATCCGAGTGTCCTAGCATCAAAGCTTTCCAGCTCACCACACTTATTCACCTCTGTTTCCCATCTCCTCCTGCACAAACTCTTAACAAACTGGCTTCTTCCTCAACACTCTGCCATCTTGGCTACTTCTCCTCCACATGGCCTTAATCTGCTCTCCTCTCTAATACCAACCTCAGGAACTCAGGAACCAAGAGAGAGCAAGCTCCCGGACTGCCCCAGTTTATAGCATAGAAAATCCAAACCTTTAATCCAATTATACATAAAGAAAGTCTCTGATACAAAGCCACCCATCTGAGGCATAATGGGATTCCTCAGGAGAGTGCACCACCCTACATCATCCAATTAGTCAAGGGTGTGGGGAAGAGCTTACTCTTAAACTAAGCCTTAGGCTATAATGACCTGGCCTGCCTACATTACAGCTTTTCCCCCACAGCCATGTCAAGCATAAGGGCAAATAATATCACCTGGATGATGGGCTTCCATGTGGGCAGCGCCATCTTTAACAAAGTGAGCATATTATATTTTATCTGCTGAACACTTGTGTAATTTACAAAAGCTCAAGATGGCCGACATATTCCTACTTAGGAAGGTCTGTTATATTGTAAATGAAGAGGTTTTCATACTTAGAAAGTTTTGAATAGAAGGAGGAAGGAAGCTTGGCCACCCTCCCTTCTATACACCTGGGTAAAAGAAGGTAAAACAGCCAGGAATATAGGAGGGGAAAGGAAGATTTGAGTAGCCCTTCCCTCTTCCCCTTTCTTTCTCCTTAATGTGCAATTTACAAATGATTATCCTCTGGCATCATGTAAGCTCCCACCCATCCTGAAATTGTGTGATTGACTGACAAATATACCTCAAGACAAAGGAATCAGGAGACCTATGAATGTGGACTTACGTTCTGTAAATGGTATATAAGATGTAAGAATTCTAATTTCAGGAAGCACGTGTCTTTGAAGATAGAGCCCCGCATGCTTCGTTGTCTTAATAAATTCTCTCTTTCCTCTTATAAGTTATCCTCTGAGGTTTTGCTCTCCTGAAACACTCTAACTTAACTATGCTTTCCAAGGCATCAGCACCTTCAATGCTGAAATTCTCAGGATTTCCATGAGACATTGTTGGGCAGATAAAATATAATATGCTCACTTTGTTAAAGATGGTGCTGCCCACATGGAAGCCCATCACTCAAGTGATATTATTTGCCCTTATGCTTGGGATGGGTGTGGGGGAAAGGCTGTAATATAAGCAGGCCAGGTTGTTATGGCCTAAGGCTTGGTTTTAAGAGTAAGCTTTTCCCCACACCCTTGACTGATTGGATGATGTGGGTGGTGGGCTCTCCTGAGGAATCCCATTATGCCTCAGATGGGTGACTTTGTATCAGAGACTTCCTTGTTTTTGTAACTGGATTAGAGGTGTGGTTCTACAGTATAAAGTGGGGCAGGCCAGGAGCTTGCTCTCTCGGTTCCTGAGGTTAGTATTAGAAAGGAAAGCAGATTAAGACCACGTGGAAGAGAGGAGGCAGCCAAGATGGTGGAATGCTGAGGAAGATGCCAGTTTGTGCAGAGTTTGTGTAGAGAGGAGATGGGAAACAGAGGTGAATAAGTATGGTGAGCTAGAAACCTTTGATTCTAGGAAACTCTGATAAGTCAGTAGCTTTGTGAGCACTGAATGTGTGGGGTTTGGAGCTCAGTGTGTGTTTTTGCTTGCCTTCCGGGTGCAAGCTAGAATTAAAGCTGATGGTTCACCAGTTCTTGGCTCCATTGTTTCATTACCGAGTGTACGAATCTAATGTGAACCTGCATGGGCCAGGCGGCTGTGATGGTGGCCCTTGCCTACTGGCTTTACAGACATTAAGTTTTACCCTTCTGCTCTCTGCTAAAGTCATTTACAGTCTGTTAAGCCAAGACCCTTGGGCACCATCACAGCCACCTGGCAAAAGCAGGTTTGCAATTGATTTGGACAGTCAGTAATGAAACAATGGAGCCAAGAACTGGTGAGCCATCAGCTTTAATTCTACCTTGCACCCAGTGGGCAAGCAAAAACACACACTGGGCTCCAAAACCCACTCATTCAGTGCTCACAAAGTGTTGGGCAGATAAAATATAATATGCTCACTTTGTTAAAGATGGCGCTTCCCACATGGAAGCCTGTCACCCAGGTGATATTATTTGCCTTTATGCTTGGGATGGGTGTGGGGGAAAGGCTGTAATGTAAGCAGGCCAGGTTGTTATGACCTAAGGCTTGGCTTTAAGAGTAAGCTTTTCCCCATACCCTTGACTGATTGGATAATGTAGGGTGGTGCACTCTCCTGAGGAATCCCATTATACAGAGATTTCCTTGTTTGTATAATTGGATTAAAGGTTTTGATTCTATGGTATAAAGGGGGAGAGACCAGTAGCTTGAGCTCTATAGGTTCCTGCTATCGCCATTGCAGGGGCCTCCCTGATCCCTTGACCTCCATGGGAAAAGCTGGTTTTCTGCTTCTCCCTTGTCTTCTCTTGTGGCTTGCCTGTATTGGTGAGACACCAATAAACAGAATGGCCTACCATCCTCCGACTCTGCCATTTCTTCACCGTCAGCCCGAATCCAATGGGAACCTGCATGTGAATGGCCACGATGGAGGCTCCTGGCCTTACACAAAGCTACTGACATATCCGAGTTTCCTAGAATCAAAGGTTTCTAGCTCACCAGACTTATTCACCTCTGTTCCCCATCTCCTTCACTTGCACAAACTCTGCATAAACTGGCTTCTTCCTCAGGACTCCACCAACTTGGCTGCTTCTCCTGTCCTCCATGTGTCCTTAATCTGCTTTTCTCTCTAATACTAACTTCAGGAACTGAGAGAGAGAGCAAGGTCCCAGTCTGCCCCACTTTATAGTGTAGAATCCAAACCTTTAATCCAATCTACAAACAGGGAAGTATCTGATACAAAGTCTTTTATCTAAGGCTTAATGGGAGGATTCCTCATGAGAGTGCACCACCCCACATCATCCAATCAGTCAAGGGTGTGGGGAAAAGCTTACTCTTAAAACTTGTACGTGGGCAGCGCCATCTTTAACAAAGTGAGCATAATATATTTATCTGCCCAACAATCCACCCCTATGCTGACTTTACTACCCACAATCTACTCCACTGGCATCCCTATACAAGGAAGTTAGGTAGATTACACAAATTACAACAATATGACAAATCATACAATTTCAACAATTACGAAGGTACATTTCACCAGTCTCTGAGCACTTTGCCAAAAGTGTGAAATGTCCTCGGCCTTTTTTTAGCCGTTTGAAAGGCTTCCCAGGGCAGGGGGAGGGCCTCCATCGAAGCCACCCCCCACCCCTATCAGGGTATTTCACACTGTCCAAAATCCATAAGCCCATTCAACAAACGAGCCAGTGCTCACTTGGTCTTAGTCCAGAAAATCAGTCCACGCATATGGGGTATTAGCCTCCCCCCTCATTCCTGCCATCATGGCAGGTTTCACACTGTCCTAAAGAGAAGCATGTGCAATGGTAGTCAGCATTTCCATCTCTGCTCTGGGAGCATGATGGCATCCACCTCTTTGTCCCCAAATCACAGACCTACCAAGAGCATAGCAGGTCCTCCTTCCAACTGGGCTCTCATCTTCTCGAGACTGTGGATTGCAACTCCAGCCTGATTCTCTTCATTCTCCAAAGAGGAGCTAGAGACATCAACTCCCGCTGCTGGGCTCAAATCCCCGGCAGTTGCTGTTTACTGCTCTGCGGGCCTTGTGGCTCTTGCCCCAGCCTCAGATTCAGCTCCAGCCTCCACAACATCCAGGGCATGCTGCAACTCACAAACCTGTGATTCCTCCTCCAGCATCTGCTCCATTTCTAGGAAAATCTTTCAAAACTGGTCGGCTTCCTCCTCCAGCACTTCCGGCAGCTCCAGGGTCAGCATATATTTCTTCCATGTTTCCTCCAGCTCCTTCCACTGCTCAGTTTGCAGGTCCAGGGTAACTTCTTCCACAGAGCTCAGTTTCCTCATGCATGGCTGTAAAAATCGTCCAGCTTACAGTTCCCAATAGGACAGCCATGGGGAACCATAACAGCAGGCAGTCCTCTACCATGCACCTCAAGGGTGCTGGCTCCATACTGATATGTATCAAATCCTGCCACAGACTATGCCAAATGTAAAGCCAGGAGCCTTGGGCACCATCACAGCCACCTGGTCCATGCAGGGTCACATTAGATTCGGACAGTCGGTAATGAAACAATGGAGCCAAGAACTGGTGGGCCATTAGCTTTAATCATAGCTTGCACCCGGAAGGCAAGTAAAAACACACACTGGGCTTCAAAACCCACTCATTCAGTGCTCACAAAGCTACTGACTTACCCGAGTTTCCTAGAATCAAAGGTTTCTAGCTCACCAGACTTATTCACCTCTGTTTCCCATCTCCTTCTCCAGCACAAACTCTGTACAAACTGGCTTCTTACTCAGCATTCCACCATCTTGGTTGCTTCTCCTCTCCTCCACATGGCCTTAATCTGCTTTCCTCTCTAATGCTAATCTCAGAAACCTAGAAAGAGAAAGCTCCCAGTCTGCCCCACTTTATAGTGTAGAAATCCAAACCTTTAATCCAATCTACAAACAAGGAAGTCTCTGATACAAAGTCACTTATCGGAGGCATAAGAGAGGATTCCTCATGAGAGTGAACCACCCCACATCATCCAATCAGTCAAGAGTGTGGGGAAAAGCTTATTCTTAAAACTTACATGTGGGCAGTGCCATCTTTAACAAAGTGAGCATAATATATTTTATCTGCCCAACACAGTCTCTCCCTCTACTCTCCAGCATGCAAACCTTTGTTGAAACCTCTATTCTGCTATTAAATTTTCTATGTCCACTAGTCACGGCCATTTACATGCAAGTTCCCATTAGACTTGGACAGATGGTAAAGAAACAATGGAGCCAAAAAATGGTGGGTCATTTCTTTATTCAAGTCTCATGCCAGCCGATTAGCAAACCACAGGGAAAACACTCTTCCCTTTTACTCAGCTCACAAAGCTACTGACACATTCTCTGGTTCCACAACCAGGAGAATCTTCTCTGGTTTCTCCTAGAATCAAAGGCCTCACCAGTTTCAGCAGAGCCCACAAAAGCCCCTAACCTCCCCATCTGCCAATATGACTTATTACTCTGCAAAACTGACTTCTGTCTTCTCTCTGGAAAATATTAGCATAACAACGGCCCTTCCCAAGCAGAAAGGTAATTTGCAATTTCAAAGACCCACATATACCTGATGCTGCCCAGCCCCCAATGCAAACTATAAGCCAGTAACCATAAAAATCATATTTTACAAACTTATTTGACCAACAAATTTCTTTCATAATCTCTGTACTTTTGCATTTATAGCTTTGGGTCTTTTATCCTTATTAGTTAGTTTAGGAATCAAGGTGACTATTACGTTTAACTAACATTCTTAAATATTTTTATAAATTGGTTCAATAAGTTTCACAAATGGAGTCAGAAAATTGAGTAAGTTAAAAGCAGTGAATAAGAGCAATTTCATCTACTAAGTAGCTCTGTAACTCTAGAAATTTATTAATCGGAAAATTATATATACAATAAAAAATACTGTTTTATACAGTATTTAGTATATCAAGGGGATTATTGTATAGTGTTTTGGTCACTTTTTTTTGTCTTTAAAAGCAGGCCAAACAATGTGTGATGTTACTGTTTTTAATATGGAGTCATAAGCCTGGCAAGGACATGTGCGTATTCATCAGTTATCTTGCCCGTCCTCTGGCAAGAGTGCTCATACACTGAACTGCAGAGCATGAGGGAGAAAGAAGGAAAGGAACTGAGTTATCCCCCCTTGAATGATTGAGAGCTGGCTGCAGCAGGCACTACCAAAGGAAATCTGCTCAGGGTCCATTTTAATCAAACATATTTATTACTCAGTCCTTTGCATTTGTAATTTAACAATTGAATTAGTTCCATATAGCTGGCAGCAGATGGTGTGTGATTATTGCTTTCCTAATAAAGAAGATCCTGTCAATACTTGTTAAATATGAATTAAGCCATGGATTACTGCAACTGCTTGGGTTTTCATTAATGTAGTTTATTCAGTTTGAATTTGGCAATTAAAATGTGTAGAAGTCTTATACATCATCTATGCATTATGCACATGGCACCTTAACTTTAAAACGAAGTAGTTTGGTAGTGATTTCTTCTGGAAATATAACTTTTTATTTTCTATTTTAAGTTTGAAAATAAAAATGTCCCTGTGTAAGTGTAGGCAGAAGTTTGCATTTTTTAAAATTGATTATGCTTGTGAAACGTTATCCTCAAGCCTGGGAGACTGCAACCCGCAGATACACTTGCTGTTCTCTCTGGTTAAAAGGAAGGCAGCTCCTTGGGAGCAAACACAGGTTTCCTTACAGTCCAAGTAGCCTAGTGAATTTAAATGATATTTTTCCTCTTCAGGAACTAACCATATTAAAAAAAATAAAAATATATATTATTATCCAGCAAGTATATAAACCTGTTCAGAAGAGTTTCTTTTTTCTAATTGGCGGCTTTGGCTGAAACTAAAGTTAACTGCAAAATCATTTGGAAGTTTTCAGGCTAGAACTTCCTGTGTTAGACTGAGTGGAACCCATCGCAATATGTCCTGCAGGCAAAATAGTGCAAATCATTTTGTCTTAGGCTTGAGGTATGTGTGTGTGTGTGTGTGTGTGTGTGTGTGTGTGTGTGTGTGTGTGTTTTATGATATTTTTTCCTAGGGTTTTTTGATCACTGCTGTTTGCAGGATTTTGCCTTTCTTGCAATTCATCATTCATCCTCATGATATTTTTCGGGGAAATCTCTATTTCAGACATGGGTCCAAGCGTAGTCCCCGGTGATATTCTCTTTTCTCCCTCCAGGGCTTCATTGATCATTCTACTTGGTGAATTCATCACTTTCCTTTCAGCTTCTGAGAGCTCATCACTCATCTGTCTTCTGATTTAAATGCCTCTTTCTTCTATTTAGAAAAATATATTTTTGCCAGAGATTTAAAAAAAATTATTGATTGAGAGAGAGAGAAGAAGCTAGACACACAGAGAGAAGCATCAACTCATTGTTCCACTTAGTTGTTTCATTTAGTTGCATATTCATGGATTGCCCCGATCAGGAATCAAACCTGCACCTCAGCATGTGGAGGATGTTTTATTCACTGTGCCACTCAGCCAGGGAGCCAGTTATTTATTTTTAAAGAAGGCTTTTAGATGAATGTGTATGTGTGCATGTGTGTATATGTAGGTGTGTGCATGTATAGATGTCATGAGATACTAGAATAAAATAGGAATAGTTATAGAAAGAGATAGGAAATATTGCAAAGGCAGATGAATTTTGTTACTTGAAAAATCTTGCCAATACAACACAATAAAAATCCCAATCTATTTGCCCTGGCCGGTTGGTTCAGTGGTAGATCATTGGCCTGGTGCGTGGAAGTCCCAGGTTCAATTCCTGGCCAGGGCATACAGAAGTGCCCATCTGCTTCTCCACCCTTCCCCCCTCTCCTTTCTCTTTATCTCTCTCTTTCCCTCCCATAGCCAAGACTCCATTGGAGCAAAGTTGGTCTGGGTGCTGAGGATGGTTCCATGGCCTCTACCTCAGGCACTAGAATGGCTCCAGCTGCAACAGAGCAACGCCCCCTGGTGGGCATGCCAGGTGGATCCAAGTCAGGTGCACATGGGAGTCTGTCTCTCAGCCTCCCCTCCTCTCACTGAATTTAAATAAATAAATGAATAAATGAATGAATAAATGAACCCAGTCTATTAGGGCTTCTATCTTTCACCTAAAGTTGCTTGGATACAAATTAGGAGACATATAGGTCAAATCATATATAGATTTTTAGAAAATCAGCAATTTAGAATACAAAAAAATTTTAATTATGCAATGTGTTATTTGAAAAAAATTTTCAGTTAGCATTAACAGGACTTGGTAACATTGTATTAGGTGTTAAGAGAGGACAGAGTTAAATGACTGATAAATCTTGATCTTTGGTGTTTATCTTGAATTTAAATTCATCATCATTAATATCAATATAGATAACAGCTATCACATATGAAAATAATTGTTTCAGATATAATTCCATGATAAATATTTCATATATATGTGAATGATGATCTAATCTATTCTATGAGGACAATTATTTTGAATTTCATAGAGCGAGAAAGGGAGTATCAGAGAGGTTAACTAATTTACATAGATTACATGGGTAAGAGGTGGTGAAGTCTGAGTTCTCAGTCCAAGTTTCTGACTCCAGTGTGTCCCATAGACACCAAATTCTTCTTCATTGTGCTCGAACTGTGTCCCTTGTCCAACAGTTGTCCCTAGTGCATTTACTTCCTCTCATGTTCTGTGAGAGTATTTTGATATATCTCCTTTCTCCTTGAGCCTCTGGTATTTACTACCCTCTACTAATTTTCAGCTCATGACTTTGCTTTCTACATCTCTAAGAAAATTGAAGCAATCCAAAAAGAACTTTCTTACACTCCACCGTTGTAAACTCCCACCTACCTAAATCTGTGATTTTGTATACTTGACCTCATTGCCAGTGAATATAGATCAACTGCCCTGCAACCCCCTCCCCAACCCCACCCTCACCCCCGGCACTGGGGTAGATACATCGTCTTTCACCAACTCAAGGGTAATCCTACAGCACTGCCCTCCTTTTGTGCATTGTTCATCTTTGCTTTTCTTCTGGATTATTCTCATGAACCTACAAATATGTCATCACTTCCTGCTTCTTAGTCAAAGAAGCTCCTCCAATCCCATATGTATGTTCAGCTCCTTTTCTACTGTTTTCACTAGTGATGACAAAACTCTTAGAAAACTTATAATCATGTTCCCAAATCCCTCATCTCTCATTGGTTCTTGCCTGCTGCTGTTGACAAAGTCACCAATAACCTTCACATTGTTGCTGTGCCCATCAGTGACTTCTCTTAGCTGTCCAGTCAGCTTCATTGACATTGTGAATCACTGTCTCCCTGTTTCTTTCCCTCCCTCCTTCCTTCCTCCTATTAATGTACAGGGAAGGTGAAGGAAGTTTATAGTTGTTCATTTGGAAAATAATACAATGATTACTAAATAATAATATAAAAATAAACTCTGTTTTGCATCCTTACAACTGTAAAGCTACTTTTGTTTCATTCTGTACAGTGGACATACAATTACTTTTTTTTAATTTTTTTTCAGTTTTAATTTTAATTTTTTCCAAGTATAATTGACACTCAATATAATATTTGCTTCAGGTATATAGCATATGATTTCACTTATATGTGGAATCAAAAAATACACACACAGAAAAAAACACACAAAATAAATGAACAAAAACAAGCTCACAGATGCAGAGAATTGACTGATGGTTAGCAGGTGAAAGGAGGACTGGGTCAACAGGTGAAGGGATTAAGAAGTACAAATTGTTAGTTACAGAAGAGTCATGGGCATGTAGAGTACAGCATAGGGAATACAATCAGTTTCTTTTTAAATTTAGTTTGTGGAACAACCATACTGGCTTTCATCCTACTTCTTTTTTCCTTATCTTTCTGAGCCCCAAACACTGGAGTGACCCAGGAGTCAAAAAACCTCTCTCGGTCATGGTGCTCTCCATCCTGCAATGTGACTTTCAATACTATTTGCATCAGCTTTTCCTGGGCAGCATTTCAGAGTCTCTTAGATTAACTTTCTTTGGTTCTTGCTCTGTATTGCCTTAGATCCACATATCTGCACCTTTTGTTTTGCTGCCTTCTGCATGCCATAGACCTAATGTTTGTGTCCTCTCAAAATCCATATGCTGAAACCTAATCCCCAAGATAATGGTATTTGGAAGTGGGGCCTTTGGGAGTGATTACATGAGAATAAATGAAATTTATGCTCTGTTAGAGAGACTTCACAGAGCTCTCTGCTCCCTTCTTTCATGTGAGGACACAGAGAGAAGGTGCCATCTATGAACCAGAATGTGGACCCTCACCAGACACCCAATCTGTGACCTCTTCATCTTGGATGTTATACATCAATTTTTGCTGTTTGTGAGCTGCTCGGTCTGTGGCATTCTGTTAGAGCAGCCAAGTGGACTGAGACACTGATAGAGGTTTCTCTAGTAATGTCACCTGGAGACCTGTCTGCATGTGCCACTCATCCATGCTGTGAGACCCAGCAGGGCATTAACACTGGAGGTGAGAGCCAGTGGATAAATTCTTCTGTTTTCACTTTTCAACTGTCCTGTCACAGTCAAGTTTGCTGTCCCATTCCCTGGTGCTTTTGGTTTCTTTACTCCTTCAAAATTCTTCTAAAAATGAGAGCAAGAAAAGAGTACCATTCACCTATTCAGTAAAATACTCTAAACAGAGCTATAACAAAAATATTATGCATCTTTTTACTATATTCCAGGATTGCCCACACAGTTATATGCCATATTCTAATTGTGGATCGTATATTCTATGTCTATCCATTGTGTTAAATTATACTCATTGTTAACCTTTTGATTTATAAGCAATTTCTCTGTTACTATAATGTACCACAGATAAATGGTTTCTTTTTTCCTTTCCTAATTTACTTTCTAGTTTCCAGTTAAACAATTAGAGATATCTTGCTTTCATATAGGTGCTAACTTCTTCTTGGTGATTTGATCTCATCTTTATCTCAGTGAATCTTTATGGCTTTTCTCCCAGTTTTCCTTGCTTTTGTTAATCATTTGCTTTGAACTATCTTTCAGTGCCTTGCTGCAAATGTCTCTGACCCATACTTTCTCACCTCTAGCCCAAATCATTCACACTTTATGTTCTCTGACTTTGGATTTTATTCAACTATAATTCTAAGAACTTGGAACATATCTGGGCCTATAAAAGGTTGAAGCAAAAAGTAGCTCAAGATAAAATAAAATGGTGAATAGAGCGAGAAACACCAGACGTGTCTTTGTTTACTTACCATTGAAAAGTTAAAAAGGGAAAAAAAATATTTTTATTATTTCACTTGGACATCTTCCCGTTCATTTCAAGCTTTTGAAGCTCCACTCTATAAAGTTTTATAATAACAAGCAGCCTGTCCTGTGGCCCCCTTCCTCTCACTCCTACATCTGCACTCTTGTTAAAGAACAAAAAGGAAAGGGCAAGTACAAAAGCAAATGTCAAGGAACTGCATCAGCAAGATTTAGTCACAACATTTGGCATATTCTGAGTCTGATTTATTTGTCTAGCTCCATCTTCAAACCTATCATGCCAGGTCTTACATATGTTACATGGAGAGATAAGAATTTTAGTAATTTGTTAGATAGCAAAAGTAACATAATTGAAGTTTCACTCTTTTCTCTAAACACAAACACACATGGACACACAATTGTTTTCTTCATTTATAATCCTGTATTTCCTGAACTGATCACCTTAACTCCAGACATCTATTTCCACTGTGAAGTTGCCAAGTTGTTCAGACTTAACTCCTTTACTTTTCCTTTTATGTGAATTGAATGCTAACTTCTCTCTGTAGCCTTTTTATTTGGTGCCATTCTACTCTAGCTGCCTTTGTCAAAGCTGGCTCTCAAAACTTTACAACAAAACCTTTGGATGAATTTATTGTTCAACAGGCAAGGAAGAATATGACCTTACAAAACCTGGCAGTGTCTCATTTGGAGATTTGGCTTAACACAGGTCTTTTATTGTAAGGACTTGTTTAGAATTGGGTAATAATTATGATATGTACTACAAGAGTTCAGAATGGTTGGAAACAACAGATGAGGACTTGGGGGCAGAGATTCAAAGAATTTCAAGGTACAATCCCAAGGATAGTTCAGGAAGAGTAAGAAATGCTGAACAAGACAGTAAAAGACTGCAGAGCCACATCTAGAAAGGCAGTATGACGTACTCTTGACTTTCACATCCAGCTGACTGTTGGGATTGACAATTTGGTTTTCACCTTCTACTTTATTTCTATCCATGAAGAACTGAAATGCCTGAAAATAAATGTGCTTTTTCTGACATGCTCCCCATGAATAGAGAGATGATTATTCTCTATCCAGTGGGGGGTATTTTCTAGTATGAAGTTTAAGCACGCTGGTGTCTTTGGTCAACTTTTTATGTTGCCAAGTTATATGTAGTGTCTAGAACAATTTAAACTTTAGTCTGTTGCCATTTTTACAATGCCATTTGTGGTTGTTATAAAAAAATCAATACACTAAATCCCCTTCAAGTAGTGTTTCAGCCTTTGGATATGGTACACCATTAAAGTCCATTTCTTGTACTATAGGTGTTAAGAAAAAACATTTTAACATACATTAGGGTGAGAGCTACTTCCTCATGCATTGTACCTAATGGTCCTAATTGCATCTCTTGGGTTGTGTAGAATAAGGTTTAGCAATCCCATATAAATGATCTTCAAACACTGAAAACAATAGTATGATTTTCCTTGATTTCTTTTTTCTTCTAAACTGCTTAGGACAAACATTTGGGTCAATCAATGTACAACTTTGATTGTCCTCTTGATCTCCTCTTGAAAAGATTGTCCATATTTCTTTTAAAGTGGGACACTCAAACCTGAATAATTCTGAAGGAGCTGTCAGACACTCTAAATTGGGAGCAGAACTATCACTTTGGCCCTGGACACTATTCAAAAAACAAAACAAAAAAATAAATGAACTTTTTGGATGTCATATCACACATTAAGTTGCATAAAAGTTAATATCATAAAAGACTCTGGAGTTTTTCCTGAGTGTTTGGTAGCCACATTTGAACCATGTCTTTGTAAGGCAGAGCAATAGAGCAGTTAGACACATAGTCTTAGGAACAGCACTGCTGAGCTTTTAACCCCAGCTTCATTGATTATCAGTTAGGTGAACTTGGACAACTAATTAACTCTCTGACTCTTAGTTTTGAAATTAAAAATAGGATTAGAAAATGATGTATCTCATTGGATACTATGAGGATTCATGTGACATCATGATGTCAAGTTCTTTAAATAGCGCCCAGTATAGAATAAAAGGCTGATAAATAATAGCATTTACTATATTGTAGGCACCTCTATTTTTCAAAATAAAAATAGCATTTTATTATAAAAATTAGTACATGTACATCACTTTAAAAAGCAATCTATAAATGAAAGTTATAGGAAAAATATAATTTTATAATCAAATTACCCCTGTCTTCATTTTATTCATTGTCTTCTACATATTTCTGTATGTATACACATGCATTTGAAAAATGTTATTAAATAAATTTTACACATGCAGTCTGTATATTATTTAATATATGAACATCTTACCATGTCATTTTTTTCCAACTCTGTTTCAAGGGTCAGCAAAAATTTTCTGGAATTGGCCAGATAGTAAATATTTTATTTAACCTGCAAGTCACATGTAGTTTTTGATACATAATATTCTTTGTGTTTTTTTTGTTATTGTTGTTGTTTGTTTTATAGCACTTTATTTTTTTCATAAAATACTTTTTGTCATTTAATGAATTGCATAAGATGCATATGCATTTACAAGATTTTTATTTTTTTAATGCTAACATCTAAAAATCTGATAACAGAGTCACCAAGTCTATAGGTAAGAAACATCAACCTATGTCACTATTATTCTAGGTTCCTATTTATTTCTCGCTAATGTACATGAATTTTTGTACTGTATTTACTAACACCACAAAGTAAGTTCTAACAAGTGGCAAAGTCATAAAATTTGCATTGCTGGTTTAAAAAAATAACAGACAATTTAAAATTATTTCAAAGTTAATTAATAAACTCCAATCCATTATTTATTTTTTTGTGGGGGGGGGAGACTTGATGATTCTTCATTTTTTTATTTTATTTTAAAAAATTAATTAACTTAAAAAAAAGAAAAAAATAATTAACTTATTTTTAACTTATTCAGATGACATGGCTCATCAAACCATTCAGGTTTCAAGTGTACAACTCAATATAACACTGTCTTCATACCAAATTGTATACCCTTTACCCCAAGCAAAGTTTCTTTCTGTCCCCATTACCCCCACCTTTGCCTTCTTCCCCAACCTCTTCATTCCCCTTTCCCTCTGGCTATTGCCAATCTGTTGTCTATCTCCCTATGTTTGTTATGTGTATATGATTTTGGCTGATCCCTTCACTTTCTTTCATCCACTTCCCTCATGCCTCTCCCTTCTGACAGCTGTCCTTCTGTTTCTTATGACCTTGCCTCTGTTTCTATTTTGTTCATCAGTTTATTTTGTTCATTGGATTCCAGATATAAGTGAGATCACAGCACTTTACATATATACAAACCATTGCTTAGCTCGCAGGCTGTACAATAACAGGCCATGGTCAGGTTTGGCCTACAACCCATAGTTTGTCAACTCCTGATTTATAAAATAACTTTTCAATAAATAATTTGTACAAGTTATAATATTTATTGAACTTTTACACTACTTACATTTTCCTCCTATTTTAAGAAACTGGGATGAATTTTGGTTAATTATTTCTATTGATTTTTAGAGATAAAGGAGGAGGAGGAGGAGGAGAGAAAGAGATACACTGACTTGTTGTTTCATTATTGATGCATTCATTGGTTGGTTCTTGTATGTGCTCTGACCAGGGATCGAAACCGCAACCAGAAAATATTGGGTCAGTGCTCTCACAGCTGAGTGCCCTGGCTAGGGCCTGCACAAAATTTTATACACAATTTTTTGAACAATTTTGTTTTCTTCTCAGAGAAAATTTTAGAACTGTAATTGTTGTGTTACATTTTTTAATGCATATCAAAAATGTTATCTTTTAAGCTAAATAAGAGTTTAAATTAGAAACCTGATTCTATCCTCTGAATTTTTGGGTATTTTCCACAGCTTTGATTATTGGAGAATGTCTTCAGAAGTCCCACTTCTAAGTCAGTACTGAGGTCAAAGCAGAGTAGGGTAGCATGCAATTACCTACCTACTTTTACTCTGGTATCATGCATTTTGATATTGTTTGGAAAACTTTTGAAACAAGAACCGAATTCTACATAACTATAGTTTTATCAAAAATACATTTTTCTCAGCTAACTCCCAATAATATCAGAGGTTATCAAAAGAGTAGCAGAAATAATGATTGGTTTCTTTCTCTATGGTTCACCCACTTCATTTGAGCCATTTCAAAATATTTTTCTGAATTGGTACCAAACCCTAGCCTGCAGTTTATAGAGTCTATTGTTTATTAGTTGTGAGCATTTTGGGGGGGTTACTCTATCATGGGTTGGGGGTATACTGATGAAGATCTCATCATCCTGTCCTCAATCCTAGTGGGGAGCAGACTAATGGGTCATTAGACTGCACTCTGAAATTAACATGAAATACCTAGAAGTCAAGGCTTTCTTTGTGTAGCAGCCATATTGAAAACTCTACTAACTCTAAGTCTCTGCAAAGATGACTGGTGGAATGTTTTCCCTGAGCTGTCTCAGTATCCTGGGAGATGAAAACTGAATTAGAGGCACTAATTACGTCCTTCCACCTATCAAATGGGTGCAGAGCCAACCTTGTGAATGAATGGTTGTATTAAATATATGGATTGAACAGAAAACTAAAAATATTGACTGATTTATTTTAATTAAATTAGCTCATAGTGATAATGGTTCTTGATTCAAAAGCTAGAGTATGAATTTCTTATGTAAGAGTTACACAATGGGAAGAATAAAAAAGAAAATTAGAACATTTTGGTATTAATAGAACTACTCAAAAGTCATGTGTCAAGAAGATTTTGAAAGCATCATTACTTTAAGAAACTCTGATTCTTTTCATTTGGTCCGGTGAATTTCTAGTTTCAACAGCTGGTCGCGTTTTGTGGACAGAGTGCAATTTATGTCACTCAGTGGAGTTAAACCATTCAAAAGTTTTGAAATCAAAAAGTATTTCTGTGGGCATATTGTTATAACTGAATGTGTAAGTTTTTATACCAAGGAGACAAGTGAGTCCTGGACTTCAAAGATGGATTAATAGGAGTCTTGATGAGGATAAAATCAGACTTTTTTCCTCTGATCCATTTCAGTCTCTGAGTCTATATTTCATCCCCTGACATTAAATCTGATGCTGTAGAAGTGTCTTCCGAGAGCCAGAACTCAGAATCTCAGTACTAACTCAGACTCAGACTTTCCTTGTTGTAGCAATTATAAATTCTTTAGCTTTTTTCCTCTCTGTTGACAATTTTAATCTGATGGTGGTGGCCACAGCACTGTAACTTAATGACAGTCCTTTGCCAACAGAAACATAAAAAGGTGCTGCCACTGGCAGGATTTACTGCCTTATTCCTTTATTTCACAAATCCTTTTTCTTTTGGTAAGTGTGTCTTCTCCTGGTGAAGTCTTTAAGTCATTACAGTGCATCACATTTTAAGCTTAAAAGTGTGCAAACCTTTTCAGTAGCCTACAAAGCCTCAGCCATGACTCCAGTCTGCTTTCCAGATGTTGTCCCTTTGTGCCTGCTGTGTGCCATCCACCACGCTTAGAGCCCCAACATGGCAAGCAGTTGCCTACATCTCTGTACATTTGCTCAAACCCTTTCCTCTGCCTTCTGATAAGAATGGCCTTCTACCAGCTTTATCTCCCACATCAACATTTTTTTGATTCTCTAAACTGACATGCCAAAGCTTTTTATAAAATTTTTATTAATTTTAATTTATTGTGTTAACATGGATTCATGTGTTCCACTGAATATAACACCATCTCCCCAACCCCTGTGTCCCTATTTAGACCCCATTTGTCCCCCTCTCCTTAACTCCCTCCCCCTTTCCTCTGGGATTTGTTGTCCTGTTCTCTGTATCTCTGTGTTATGTATATGTAGTTTCAGTCATCCCTTCACCTTCTCTGATCCCATCCCCTCATCCCCCTTTCCTTTGACAGCTGTCTCTCTGCTCCCTGTGACCCCACATCTGCCTCTATTTTGTTCCTCAGTTCACTTGGTTCATTAGATTCCACATATAAGTGAGATCATATGATATTTGTCTTTCTCTGCCTGGTTTATTTCACTTAACATAATAATCTCCAGGACCACCCATGCCATCACGAAAGGTAAGATTTCTTTCTTTTTCATGGCTGTGTAGAATTCCATTGTGTATATGTACCACTGTGTGTGTGTGTGTGTGTGTGTGTGTGTGAGAGAGAGAGAGAGAGAGAGAGACAGAGAGAGTGAGAGAGAGAGAGAGAGAGAGACAGGGAGAGGGACAGATAGGGACAGACAGACAGGAAGGGAGATGAGAAGCATTAATTCTTCACTGAGGCACCAGAGTTGATTGCTTTTGACCGGGGGTCTACAAAAGACTGAGTGACTCCTTGCTCAAGCCAGTGACCTTGGGTTCAAGCTGGTGAGCCTTGCTCAAACCAGATCAGGGTTTTGAACCTGGGTCCTCTGCATCCCAATCTGATGCTCTATGTACTGCACCACCACCTGGTCAGGAATGTACCACTACTTTTTAATCCACTCATCCACTGATGGCCACTTGGGCTGTTTCCACATCTTGGTTATAGATAGCACTGCTATGGAATGATAACAGCTAAAGTTCTCTTTGGAAAACACTTCAAAAGATATATCTCAGTGATTCATTTAACCCAGATTAGAGTATCAATTATAAATGTTCCTTTAGATGAATATTAAAATAATTTAGATAGGTTGAATTATAATGTTTAAATATATAATTACTTTAAATTTTTTTAAATTTTAAAATAAAAATTATATACAATAAGAAAATAAAAGCAATGAGATAAATCTTTTGTTTGTTTGTAATTTTAGAAAATGTTACTTATAAAATAAACTTTGAAAAAAACAATTGAATAGAGAGTAAGAGAGTTCTTGGAAATATTTTAAAATAAATTTTTTCTTAAATTTGAAATCAATATTTTACCTTATTTCTTAAATTCAAAATCAATATTTTACCTTAATTTTTAAATTCAAAATCAATATTAGGTAAAGAAAAAAACTGACTAGCACAAGAAGAAGAGCTGGACCATTCTATTTCAGAAGCATGGATTAATCAACATAGAAGCTAAATGAGCAAAGAGATGGAACTAAATCGGAAGTTTCTGACATCTAGAGAGGGCAGAGCAACCATAAAAGGGGTGATCTGCAAGACTCAGTCAAACAGTTAAGGAAGAACCAATGAGTAAGCAGCTGAAGCCCTGAGGCGAGAGAGGGAAAAGAGGCAACTCTAGAACCTGAGAAAATGTATGTGCCCATAGTCTCAGAGTAAGAATGAGAAAGTGAGCAATAGAGGGAGAAGGTATTCATTTCCAGAGCCTCTCAGTTCTTGAATTTCTCATCCATCTCCTCCATTACCAACCAGACTTCCCTGTACCATCTCCTGTTTTCTAGGTCATTACTCCACTTCTATTCCTGTTCCTCTCATACCTTCCTCAAGCAGGAGCCACAACAACCTTTTAAAATGTAGATCAGATGATGAAATGCTTCTGGAAAAAAAATCTCCTAAAGGCTTTTTATTTTTTGCAAAACTCCGTGTGTAATTAGAATCCTTCCACCTCTCTGACCTTTCTCTAGCCTATTCCCCTCCTTCCATGTACTCAGCTGCATTGACAAGCTGCCTGTTCCTCAAACGTGCCATGCTTTTTCTTCTTTTATATGTCCTAGGAGACTCACATCTGTTCCTACCTCAGGTCCTTTGCACTTGCTATATTAGTTGCTTGGAATGTGCTTCCTCCAGATTGTTCCATGAGTGACTTTAAGCCTTAACTTAAATAGCATATTCTCAATAAATTGTCTCACCACCTACTTTTCTTTTTTTTTCTTTCTGAAGTGAGAAGCCGGGAGGCAAAGAGACAGACTCCTGCATGCGCCTGACTAGGCTCCACCTAGCATACCCACTAGGGGGTGATGTTTTGCCTGCCTGGGGCATTGCTCCTTTGCATCTGGAGCCATTCTAGCACCTGAGGCAGAGGCCATGGGGTTATCTTCAGTGCCTGGGCCAACTTTGCTTCAATAAAGCCTTGGCTGTGGGAGGAGAAGAGAGAGAGATAGAGAGAAAGGAGAGGGGGAAGGGTTGAGAAGCAGACAGGCACCTCTCTTGTGTGCCCTGGCCGGGAATCAATCCTGGGACTTCCACAGGCTGGACCAATGCTCTTCCGCTGAGCCAACCGGCCAGGGCCTCACCAACTCCTTTCTATTATCATTTATTGTTTTTATTTCCAATAAAACTTAAGAGTACACTGGAGAACAATTTGTTTTTCATTTTTTGATGCATGAGGTTTTATAAATTTTTCTATATATTTCTGCATCACTGATTCCAAATCTGAAATTCGTTTTTCGGTGCATGCTCTAATTTTTATGCAATTTTAATTTCTTTTTGTTATAGTTAATGGCATTCATTGGTTTTTAAATTGGAGTTAAAGGGCAACAACTCTTGTATTGAACATAACCACAAGGCAATTAATGTTTGACAAACATCACATTTACATAATTGTAGTTGTTTTTAATGTAAAAATTATTATCTGATAAAAAGAACACTCTCTTATTTTGTTTTAAGATTAAATCATGGCTTCTTCGAGTAGGTGTTATATATGTGACTGTTACACACTTCAACGTCAAAGGTGCAATATTTCATCATTTGTGACACATGCATATGTTGCCTATTTTCAAGTTCCCCTTGGCAATCAAGACAAAAATTGGGCTTCTCATATTGTGTGTCATAATTGTGAGGAAATGCTTTGTGACTGGACACAAGGAAAACGCAAAGGAATGCTTTTGGTATTCCCGTGGTTTGGCATGAACCTAAGGACCACAGCAGTGACTTTTATTTCTGTCTGATACAAAGGGCATCAGTAAGAAAAAACAGCATATGATCACATATTCTAAGATTCCTTCAGCAATATGACCTATCCCACACTCTGAGACACTCTCGGTTCCAGTTTTTAATGGTTTTATTTCTTCTAAGGACCAAGAAAGTGAACATGGTGATCACGTGTATTTTGATAAGATGCATGAGAAAATGGTTGTTGAATCTGAAGGGACTTCTTCTGATACCAAGCAGTCATTTACCCCTCAGCAGTTTAGCTAACCCAAATTGAATGACTTAGTAAGAGATTTGGACCTAACAAAGAAAGCAGCTGAGTTTTTAGCCTCTAGGCTTCAAGAAAAGAATGGACTTCATCGGTCAGTTAAAGTATCCCATTTCAGGAAGTGTGAACAAATTTTTGTGGACTATTTTTCCGAAGACAAACACTTTCTTTACTGTCATGATATCTGTAGTCTTCTCAGCCAGCTAGGTGTTACCACTTACAGGTCAACAGAATGGCGGCTATTTCTTGACAGCTCTATATGGAGTCTGAAATGTGTTGTCCTACACAATGGTAATGTTTATGCAGCAGTTCCAACTGGTTGTTCAACTCATCTGTGAGAAGAGTATAATGACACAAAAATTGTCCTTGACTTTCTGAAGTATGAGGAGCATAACTGGATCATTTGTGTGGACCCTAAAATGGTAAATTTCCTGCTAGGACAACAGAGATGTTTCACAAATTTTCCTTGCTTTCAGTGTTTGTGGGACAGCTGAACTCAGGAGAAACACTGGACACAGAAGAGTGGCTGATAACTGAAGCTCTGAAAGTAGGGATGCAAAATATTGTGAATGAACCTGTAGTTAGTTGAGACAGGATCACAGATCATTTTCCCCCCACTTCACATCAAACTTGGCTTAATGAAGCAGTTTGTTCAACTTTGAATAAAGAAAGTGAATGCTTTCAGCAAATTATTTCTTCTTTTCCTGCCTTGTCTTTCGAGAAGATAAAAACAAGTTTATTCAATGGACATCAAATTCGAACCCTCATACGTGACAAAAAATTTGCCAGGAAGATGAATAAGGAGGAGAAAGCAGCATGGCAGTCTCTTGTGGCAGTTACAAAAAACTTCCTTGGCAACAAAAAGCAGAAAACTATGAACTTCTGGTTCAAAGGATACTGCTGGCTTTTTGCGACATTGGATGGAACGTGTGTTAAGATTCACTTCCTGAACAGTCACCTTGATAAGTTTCCTGAAAATCTTGGAGCTGTTAGTGATGAGCAGGTGGAAAGCTTTCATCAAGATCTGAAGACAATGAAAGAGCATTATCAGGGGCGATGGGACAGAAATATGATGGCAGACTACTGGTGGAGCATCAAACAAGATTGTCCTCAACAAGTACACAAATGAGGGAGCTACAAACGCAAATTTTTGCCTGAATCAAATTTAAATAAGCTTTGCACAAATTTTATAATTAAAATAAGTGTTTTAATATGTTCTATTTCAAAGTTATAGACAAATTCTGATGCAGTATATCTTTTAGTGTATTAGTGTATTTACTGCATTATAATAAATTATTATATTTTCACAAAAATGATGCCCAAGAAGACATTCTACTTTATTATGTTTAACTAAAGTTTGAAAATTTTACAATAAAATGAAAACCTGAAATCTTGAATTGCAAAAAAACTGTAGCTTACAGAGAAAAACTAATGTCGGATTTGAGATCAGCACACTTGAATTAGGTAAGATCAAGTGCTTTTGTGGATGAAACAAAAATTTTGTTCTCCAGTGGTATGTGAAATTTTTCCTTCCTTTCCACCTTCCTTCCCTCCCTTCCTTCCACTCCCTTCCCCTTCCTTCCTTCCTTCCTTCTTTCCTTCCTTCCTTCCTTCCTTCCTTCCTTCCTTCCTTCCTTCCTTCCTTCCTTCTTTCCTTCCTTCCATCCTTTCTCCTTCCTTCCTTTCTCCTTCCTTCCTTCCTTTCTCCTTCCTTCCTTCCTTCCTTTCTCCTTCCTTCCTTCCTTCCTTCCTTCCTTCCTTCCTTCCTTCCTTCCTTCCTTCCTTCCTTCCTTCCTTCCTTTCGTCTGTAACTGAGTACTGAGAGGGTGCCAGGCTGGGCTGGGTGCTGCAGTAAAATAGCTTAGGTAACTAGGTACAAAGTGGAGGAGGGAAAGTGAGGATAGACTGCCTTCTAAATTCTAAACAGATTTGAACTCACACTTGTTTGGTCTCTGGGCAGTGATAGAGATGGGAGACAGGGCATCGGAAGTTTTAAGGAGAGAGGGAGATAAGGGGACCACAATAATTTAGAGGTTGAACTAGCATTCAAAGCAATTCCGTTTTTCTTCCTTCTTTTCTGCTTATTCACAGGTTGATATAGACTATGAAATATTTTTTCTTGGGGCTTAGTCTTGTGGAGTCCACACTCCCAATGCTAAGACCTGATGGGAGGGCTGAAGCCACCATGCCCAGCTTCTGGATTTCTGGGGAGGAACTTGTGTCAGGGGTGTTGTGTGGGTACAAGCTGTCTCCTTTACTGCAAAGAAAAAGTCAAGGTGTGAAATGCCCTGAGTGTCATATGGCTGAAAACCTGAACCTTGTGCTTACAGGTGTCTTGAAAAGATAGTCTGAACATCATTGGATATCTGACTTCCTTTCCACTCTTTTTACTTAAACACAACTAGCTCTCTCTAGGGTAGTGCTTATTTTATGGTGGAAACCTGTAATAACCAACGTCTACTCCACTGTGAAGGAAAGCATCCAAACCTGCACTTTGGGAGATCATACAATTTTGATTACTCCAAGCCACTGGGCCACTCTTCCTCAAGTAGTAATGTGGGCTGGGCTTCTGCCATGAGCTGCTTTTGGCAGGTGCACTGGCTGCCCGTACTCAAGCTGGCTGTTCCCTCCCTTAATTGGCAGTGCTACGCTGTTGAAAAGTACAGCTAGCTGCTAGAATTCATTTGAGTGCCGGAACACACCTATTGGCTCAACTTAAACACACCTAATGCACTTTTATCCTCAAGTTTCTGAGTTGATTTGTTCTCTCTCCCAGTGAGGAGGGACAACCAGAGAAAAGGGGTGGGCAGGTGTGTTATACCCTTACCAGTGCAGTAAACAAAGACACCAAAATGGGAATAAACAGAGACAATTTATTCAGTATTTGCTATAGTAAGAGTCAGTCTCTGTTACTTCCACAGAGACTCAAAGTCAGGCAGAGAAGTAGGAAAACTTTATAATAAAGAAAAGAGAAGGGAGGCTTTGGGTGTGCACTCATTGGATATGGTTGGCATGGAGAAGCTGGATGTGGACTAGCTACCTGAAATAAGGCATGCTATGTAACTCGTTTGGGGAGGATAGTTGATTTCCTCTTATTGATGCAAAGTTGGACGCAGCACCAAAATTGGAAAGAGACTGGTGGCCATTGAGCCATAGTTTATGTTAACTTGTGAATAAGCACAAAAGAAGGAAGAGAAACGAAATCTCTCTGGAAGAGAGACAGAATCTCTGGAAGAGATTGCAGAGAATTGGAATAATTATTTCCCTAAATGTTTGGTATTGGTCACCAGTGTTATCATCTGGGTCTGGTGCTTTCTGTTTTGAAGGTTATTAATCATCAGTTGAATTTCCTTAAAGATATGGGACTGGCTTGAGCCAATTTTCATATCTGCAACCCACTGATTGAAAGGTGACCACATCCACAAGAAGAAAGACTGTGCAAAATCATGAAAAATGTACACTATATTCTCCAAGCCCTTCCCCAGAGTTCCTAAGAGCATTTAGTTGGGTGTACCCTACACTGGGTGTGTTAATCCTGGTCCTTTCAGAAGTAAACATCAGGACAGAATAGTAATCATGTAGAGCAATGGTAGTCAACCTGGTCCCTACCACCCACTAGTGGGCGTTCCAGCTTTCATGATAGGCGTTAGCAGAGCAACCAAACAGCACCGTGATTACATAGATTTAACTATAGTAAGTATTTTTATAAAGATTCATTCTGCCAAACTTAGCAAAAAAAAATTATTTTTTTTTTTTTGCAAAAATTTGACATAAAGTACTTGGTAAGTAATTATTATTATATGCTTTCACTTGCTGTAACTCTGCTTTATAAATTTATCAAGTAAAGTTACCTCCCTACTTTATAAATCACCATTACTGTGGAACCAGTGGGCAGTTAGAAAATTTTACTACTAACAGAGATACAAAAGTGGACTTTAAAAAAAAAAGTGGACTTTATATAATAATAATTACTTACCAAGTACTTTATGTCGGATTTTTGCTAAGTTTTGCTGAATAAATCTTTATAAAACAACTTACTATAGTTAAATCTATGCAATTGCAGCACCGTTTGTTTGCTCTGTTAATGCCTACTATAAAAGCTGGAACACCTACTAGTGGGCGGTATGAACTGGGATGACTACCACTGCAAAAGTGGGTGGTTTTTTTAAAAAGGTTGACTACCCCTGCTGTAGAGAGCCACTGCAGCTGAATGCGTCTGGCCTACATGCAGCTGCGAGCAAAGGAAGGGCTCTTGAGTGACCTGGCAAGGCAGGTCACTAAAACAACTTGAAGGCTGTTTATGGCATTGACACCAAAAGCAGAGCTAGCGGTGACACGATGGATAGTGTGTCGGACTAGGATAACAAAGGACCCAGGTTCGAAGGCCCAAGAGATTCCAGCCTGAAAACAGGCTTGGAATCGTTGTGTCTCCATCAGAGCACAATGTCCCATCTGACCCAATCTCTATCTATATCTCTGTTTTTCTTAATCCTCAATTGCCCCCACTCAAGTCTTCACTTCCCCATGCTGGTTGTGGCACAATAGGAATCTGTGAGCTAACTCTTGAAATATCTCCTAAAGTTTACTCTTCAGCTCTTGCCTAGTATTTTGAAACCACCTGAAAGTTGATTATAAATTATTTTCTGCTTAACTTAATAAAATGTTTTTGTTTGTTGGGTGTTGCTGTTCCTTAATTGACTTGTTCACAAATATGGTTGCTAACTCTGGTATCTAGGATGGGTCATCTTGATCTGATTGGGTTTCAAAGCAGTGAAAGCCCTGTCAACATGGAAGGATTAGGCACTGTATTTTGTGGCAAAAGTAGTAAAATTTCATTTATGTTGAAACATGGATTAAGCAGTATGTTGAAGAGGAAACTTGGCAGACCAAGTCACTGCTGTGAAAACCATTACGGTTGAGAAAGGATTTTAAGGATTTTACCATAGGCTGGAGGCAATTCTTAAAGAAAGAATATTACAGACTTGGGCTATTAAATCTTCAGCCAAAGCATGGGTCAGAAAATTTCAATGCTTTCTTAAATTAACCTCTTTTTTTTTTTTTTTTTTTTGCTTATGGACTATAAAGCCAGTAGCCACGGCCCCCATCACAGCTGCCTGGCCCATGTAGGTTCACAATTAATCTGGACAGATTGTAAAGAAGCTGTGGAGGTAAAAACTGGTGGTCCATTTTCTTTTATTCTAGACTTACACTTGGCAAGCGAGTAAAAACACACAGCAAAAAAACACTTCCCTATCCATTCAGGGCTCCCAAAGCCACTTACTCATCCAAGTTTTCCTAGAATCAATAGCTTCCATTTCAACAGTCTTATTCACCTCTGTTCCCCATCTTCTTCTCCTGCACAAACTGGGTTCTCCTTCACCATTCCGCCATTTTGGCTGTGTCCTCCACATGGCCTTTCTGCCCTGCTACACCATGGGCTCCTCCTCTGTCTACCCTGGAACAACATAGTCTCCTCCTTTCCCTCTAAGAATGTGGTTTCTCTCTCCCACAATGGCTTCCTAGCTCCACCTTTTAAAAACCTTTTGGTGCAAAACCTCTTTCCCAACACACTTAGCAAAACCAAGCCCCTTCCCAAGCAAGAAGGGCAATTAGCTGTATCACAGGAGAGCATCACCATGTGAGAGCAGCAGCCATCTTTAACAGAGTGAGCAAAAAATAATTTATCTGCCTGACATGGACCAAGTCTTTTTTTGCAATTTGTTGATTTTAAAAATGTAGTTTGAATCTATAGACTCACTAAGTCTCTTACATAAATGTCAGCGTGTTGATTATGAAAGCATGGCACCCTCAGAATTGGAATGGCGAATTAGGGAGGGTTTGGATGACTGCAAGTAACTCTAATCTCCCCCCCCCTCCACTCTACCTCCACTCCAGCTTCCCCTGCGAAGAGAAGCATCCCTTCCTCCATCTGATAAGCCTGGTTCTACCTTGCCTGGAGCTATGCAGTCACCTCATTTGGAGACAGGACTTCACTGAGCATTCAGGTTTTCCTTCTTTCTCATTCCCACCATTCCCACCATTTCCAGAACTCTAAACAGACCTGTTAAGAGTAGACTGGCACACCAAAAAGATTTTAATCTTTTGTTCACTCATATCAGTAGAAAATGGAAAATATGCATGGGGATAAAGAGGTTGAAATAGATAAGGAAAAACATAATTTTGAATTGAGTTCAAGATTCCCTTATTTTTAAGAATTTAGAATTGGTTATAGGTGATTGCTCAGATCAGCTCCTTCAGACCTAGTCTCTATAGAGTCTTATATTAAATTAATTTGGGATACCCCTAATAAAGAGGTAGGAATTCAAGACTTGGGTAAATAGGAATGTTGACGCAAATTGTTTGGTAACCAATAACAAATGATCACCAACGGGATTTTTGGTCTGCTTTGTTCATTCATTGCACATTCTATATAAAATGAATTCTAGAAGATCCCGTGTAATAAAACATTTAGAAGTACTTTGATGAACAGATAGTCAGTATTCTAACAAAATATTATAGTAATTAATCTCTTCATATTTCATGTAAAGTGGAGATGATGGTATCTCAAAATAATGCTGGACACTAATGAAATTAAATTGTCAGAGGCAAGAGTAGCATGATTACTATAATACTCAGAATATCCAGCAAGGCCAGGCACACTACGGATCATTGGTGGTAGCTAATGGAGCTAGCTATGTACTGGAATGAAAGAGGTGGGCCACTTATTAAAATCCTATATGGTTTGATGTTTAAAAAAAACAAACAACCTTTCTGTGTCTGGTTCCTGTGCTAGTCAGCCATAATGGCTCACTAGAAAATGGGAAATAGACCCCAGTTCTAAGTTTAGGTTAATTCCTTGCTATCCAAAAAATCACCCTGGTCCTATCATTCAGAGATATCAGATGATTAGAAATGAGTGGACTTTATGTACAACTCCACCTGTCAGTGGCTCATGGGTTCTGTAAAATCATGCTATGGTTATTTTTCTTTCAGAGGCTGAAAGTGTAGTGTGGAATACATGTACTCAGTGGTAGTATTTTCACACTGATTCCTGGTCCAGTGAGTGAGTTCTATTATGGTGCTGGGTAGTGTGGTGATTGCCAGGGGGAGGAGAATGGGGGAGGTGGAGGAGGGTATAAGGGGGATAACTGGTGATGGACAGAGACTTGAGTTGGGTGGGTGAACACACAATACAGTGTACAGATGATGTGTTGTAGAATTGTGCACCTGAAACCTGTACAATTTTGTTAATGAGTGTCATCCCAATAAGTTCAATAAAATCCAGATCAGTGAAGAATGACATACGGGGCAATATATGGGGCAACCAGGGATAACTTCCAGAATTCTCATGTGTTGGAGTCACACAGCACACACTTAATTCCAGCAACATGTGACAACATAGTACCAACTAGCAGAGCTCCTCAGATACTCAGTGGCCAGAATTTCTATTGGGGGTTAGTTAAGCAGGCAGATTCTGCCTGACGCATCCCAAAATTCCAGACTCCCAGAGGAAAGCAAGGGTCAGTATAAACTACACTTTTGTTTGTCCAAATGGTTCAGGCATAGTGAGCACTCCTTACATTCCAAGTGCTGGAAATGTTCCCGAAATGGAAGTTCCCAGACATCAATCAAGGGCCGACGTTGTAAGCATGCCTTCTAAGGACAGCAGCCAGCCCCGCTCTGTTCACTCTTTCCTGCACAGGTGGGAACGCCCAGAGGGAGCTCCACCTCAGGGGGACGGCAGCGATTGGTGCTGCCACTGGCACTAACTCCTCTCACCCCCTAATTTGACCTATCCCTTTGCCCTTGCAGAGGGTGGATGCGTCTTGGAAAATAATGGAGGATTATTGAAAGTATAATCAGAATATGACTCTGGAACCAGCTACTCTTCCTCATGTAGGTTCTTTACTGAAACAAATCAGTAAAGCCCTTAAATAGCTGTCAAAGTAGTAAATGTATTAATTTTCTTTACCCCCAAAGCAGAGAACGCCAGAAATACCTTGGTTTCAGTTAAGAGGGACAGCAATATACCTTCACTATCATACCTCAGAACACAATCTGCTCACTTGCTCTCAGTCATAATGTGGTCTGAAGATGCCTTGATGGTCTCCGCTGTGCACAGCACCTCATGCTCTTCCACTGTAAGTGTGGCATCCTTCTGAAGACCCTGGTAAGCATGGATGAGCAGGATCCTAAATACTGTGATGAAATCCACATGCGACAGAGGTTAGGTGGTAAGTGCAGTGGGTATATGGGGTTCCAATACCTTCATGAAGTTCTTTCTGGGGATGAAGACAGCTCTCCAGGGGAGAGGCTGTTTGCTGCATCTCACACAGGATGCCTCTGAGAAAGATAAGAAATTTGGTTGGCCTATTTGAATTATGGAAGCAGACTGTGAACCAAAGAAAGCTTAAGGCTCTGTGGAACCTAAAACAAGGCACAGTTCCTGAGTTCTTTGGACTGCAGTGCAGTCTGTGGAAAATCAGTATGCTTGATAAGACCGTGTCCAACTGTGTAAGGGAATCACGTTATAGGTTCCTACAATAGTGTGGTCAGCCAGCAAATAGTTATTATTCTCCTCTTGAAAATAGCCACTGAGCTCAAATTGAGAGTAAATTCCTGCCACTGATGATGCTGCAACTTGAGCTGCTCAAAATAAAGTGAGTATAAAATGATCCACTGAATCATAAATCTGAGTGCAACAAACCGCTCCATCACCAATGGAAGCAGTCTACACAAGATCAGGACTGACAAGGCTCTAAAGACTCAAATACACTCCGAAAACACATGGCTTATATACCACGGCATCTGTTCATAATGCCTTATCATTTAGATATGTGTTTTGAAATTTTTTCTCCTATTAAAAAGAGAAAAATTTTTTTTCTTTTTGATTTTGCACTGAATGCCATTGTTATCAGAGAGCCATCTGCGTAATACTATCTTTGAAATCTATTGAAACTAGTTTTATGAATTCTCATTTTGTTTCCATGTATTCTTGCTGCATGCAGAACTCAAAATATAACCATTATCTGCTGTAAATAAACTTCCTCCAGTTATTAATCATCTCAACATTTATTTTTTCCTCTATCCTGAGTAACTATATACTAAGTTTAAGTTCAATTATAATTTTTTCCTCACCACAATAAAAACGTTATCCAGTATCTTAAGTTTGTTACACATACCATTCTCTGATTTGTTTATATTGTTGCTTTTGAACAGTTAACTGCCAGTCTAAATAATATTTCTTTGTAGATAACAGGTTTTGTCTCTAATTAATTTTAAAACTTCACTTTTCCTTGGAGCTCTTCAATTTAACTGTTGTGTCTAGCTGAATATTTATTTTTAGTTAAGCTACACCTTGAATTTTAGAGTCCATGATTTTCCTAATTTCTGGAAAATGCTCACTTCAGACATTGCCTTTCCCTATTTTCTCTTTTCTCTCCCTTATAAGTTACATTTGGTCATATGTTGGACCCTATCATTCTGTGTTCTAGGATCTTACACTATATATTTTTTCATATTTACATACATCTCTATGTTGAATTTTTCATATTTCTCTCCCAACTCACTAAATGCTATATTTATGATCTCTTTTAAAAACTATGTCTACTCTCTTCATCCTTGTGCTTATTTTAAAGATTTGATACATAATTATTTTATTTTAATGATCACATAATGCCAATGCATACACTCTAAAATTTTTCTTACAATCTGTGTTTTAGAAAGGACATTTAGTAATAAACGCTGTTGTGTTGACCCTTCCCCATCCTACTCCTTTTTTAACTCAGGGGTTTGCTTTACATTTTTCAAGCGCAGGACTCAGTTATGTATTTCAAAGTCTTTCATATTCCACTTGGTCCAACATTTAATATTTTTCATTTTCTTTTTTGTAGTTTGAGAGTTGACTTAGTTTTTAAAATGAAAATATAATCCATTATTTTCTAGTCAAAACTGGAAGTAATGTATGTACCTTTAAAAAATAAATTTTCTAGGTTGTAAATTTTTTTAAGTCGGGGACACTGTCTTACTCTTTCTGACATTCCTCCCATCTTCTTCCTCCACCCAATGTCCAGCATAAAATAGATGCTCAATTTTTTCTTTTTAAAAGATAAATCAATGTGTTTATTTTTAATGAGTTTTCTTTGTCAATTTTAATTATTTTGCCATTTGGAATCCCAGCCAGGAGCTGCTATTACTGAAAATATATTGTTGACCCTTAAATAATATGGGTTTGAACTATGTTGGTCCACTTATATGCAGGTTTTTCCCTATAAATACTATAAATGTATTTTCTCTTCTTTATGATTTCCTTAATAAAACATTTAGAGAAAGGTCTCTAATTTACTTTATTCTAAGAATACAGTATATAATACATATAACATACAAAATATATTTAATCAACTGATTCTGTTCCAGTAAGACTTTTGGTAAAGATTAAGCTATAGTAGCCAGGTTTGGGGGCATCAAAAGTCATACATGGATTTTTAACAGCACAGGCAATCAGTGCCCCTAACGCTTGTGTTGCTCAAGGCTCAACTATAATTCGATAAAAGATTACATGGTCATTTTTTTTTTCCTATCTTGGATTTTCATCTAACTTAATCATGTGATCTTGGGCAGCTGAGTAATAATTTCAGAAGCAGAAGCAGAAAACAAGGCCATGCGTGTTTCAATATAATGAGACAATGTATTTGAAGCTCAGTGGTAGAGCACGGGGATCTGTAAGACTATTTTCCAAATACTGGACAAAAACAGCACTGGCTTCTATCAGTATGTTTCTTCCTTGCCCTTTTTGGTACATATAGAGAAAAAGTGATAAGGAAATGATCAGCTGAAAACACTTTATCTTTTGGCCACAAAATATAAATTTGTTTTATAAAATATTATACTACTGAATTATACTGGTTTACTTTGGGTGCTGTCCTTCTGATACATTTCTTATCTAAATGATGAATGGCAGGTAAAACAGTATAGGATGATGTCCTTTTTACTAGACCATAACAGTTAATAAAGGAGTTTCTCAGCAGAACTACAAAATACACTACTATGACAGCAACAAAATATGTGATTTTTTTTAAATGGAAAATAGGGAATATATAAAATGTTACAGGACCTGTATGCAGAATCAGAATGTCAAATTGAAACATTTCTGTTCAAAACCCTTCTCTCTGTATGCTTTGCTACTCTCTTTTACTTTTCTTCCCCTTTCCCTTCTGAGAAAAACCTGAAACAGACTTTGGCATGATACAATCATTTAGTTATTAAGTGTGTGAGGAGTGTTGGAGTGCATTTATAATATAACACAACATTGCAATTTCAAAATTAAAAGTGCTTTTTAAAGTAGCACAAGATTTAGACATGGAAAAGCAACATTTACCACAAAATGATATACCTTTTATACAGTAGCATTTTAAAATCTTACTTACTCATTGTGTTGAAATGACTGGAAGCCCTCATTAATTTCTTTCAAATTACTAAGAACCTACTAAGCAACTACTATCTGCCAGAAACTCTACTAATACCTGGAATTACAATAGAGAGAAAGTCACGATCCTGCTTCAATGTTATAGACACGTCAGGAATCACAGAAGTAAAGAGACAGTGGCCATACCAGACCTGTAAGTGGCAAGAAGAATGAGAACAGAAGACTGTGAGGAAACCCAGGAATGAAATTTAACTCAGCCTGGGAAAATGATCCAAGATAGCTTAGAGCAGGGGTGCTCAATACGTCGTCGATCGCAATCTACTGGTCAATCGCGAAGGAAGTGTGGGTAGATCACATGACATTAAAAAGACATTTTTCTTTTGATTGGCATACAGGTTAGCCAATCTGACGTCTGAACTTTTGACATCCTATGCATGCGAGTTAAACCACACTAACTTGTTCAGTTACATTGCTACGTAGTTAGCCTTCAATTATTTAAACTAAATACAACAAAGGGCATAAAAATGAGTGCCGCTGCTGGTCCGAGTAAGAAGCCTAAAACCTACCACTTTCATACAGAATGGGAGGGGATATTTTTCACTATGTCATATTCTAAGTGCGTTTGCCTCATCTGTCTGTGTGCCATTGCTATTCCAAAGAAGGGAAATGTGGAGCGGCTTTTTTGGACTGTTCATAAAAACTATGACATTGACTTTCCTCCAAAAAGAGAGCTGAGAAGGAGAAAGGTGAAAGAAGAATGCACAATATTAAATAGTAATAATAGTAACTTAAATAATGATAATATAGAAGGAATAAATTTATGTTTTGCATTGTCATTGTAGGTAGATCATTTTGACTTGGTCATCTTACAAGTAGCTTGGAAGCTGAAAAAGTGTGGGCACCCCTGGCTTAGAGAAATTCCTCTAAGTTGGAAAATCAAGAATAATTTGTATTAACCTGGTGATTGAAGTAGGAAAGTGATCTCAGAGCTGGAGTCTAGAGACAGTATGTTCAGAGCACAGCCAGGGAAATAGTTTTGTAAATTTGTAACTGAGAAGATAAGAGAGGGTGAAATAAGCAGAACCTTAAATTGTACGCCATGTTTGTAAGCCATGCTCAGGAGTATGCCATTAATACTGATTTCAGAATGGAAACATATAGGAGTTGATTGGTGCTTTAGAATGATCGCTTTTCCTAAAGAACTGAAAATGCATTGTAGGTAAGAGAAACATTTAGTCCAGGGTGTTGCTGAGATGAGAATTAATAGGTCTTAAACTGATATATAGATTACATAAGACTTGATAATTGATAGGTAGAGTGAATGAGAGTGGTCTAGAACCAACAGACAAGTTCCTGGCTTGGAAGTTGGACCACAAGAAGGTGCCATTCATTGAAATATAAAATATGGGAGTGATAGTTGTTTGGCAAGGAGTAGAAAAGAGAGATGAGTTTAGTTTTTGATCATAGGAGACATGTCTTTTAGGCTGTCTTGTCTATGTGTTTTGTGTGTGTATGTGTGTGTACTCAGCAAGAAGACAACATAGATTTGAGCAACATATCATATCAGGACTGCAGATATACATTTGTGAGACAACAATGTATATAGATAATACTTAAAATTTGAAGTATGAAGAGAAAGCCTAGAAAAAAGTGAAAAATGTATAATCTGAACAGAGGGGAGGATGACTATGAAATTAAGGGTCATCAGCATTTAAAAAATATAAAGAAGAGTAGGCAAGGTATCACTCACTATTCATTTACAAACCAGAGAAGTAGGGGGAACAAGTATTTTTGAAGTTGGAGTGAAGAGCAGAGCAATGAAACACTAAATCATGTGGAGTGCTCAATGATAGGGCAAAATTATGGATTTTCTGCCCCAAATCCTCAACGCTCACACCTTAGAATTTTATTTTTATTAGTTCTTTTTTTCTAGACTGTAGGGAAAGTCTTGCTTTCCTCACACCTTTTTTAAATATGCAGGATGCATTTTCTGCTTCTGAGGTATAGTTCTTTCCATTGTACCTTTTCAGATTACCTTTTATACTCTCCCGAGCTGTCTTGGTCTCTTGCTGTTATATTGCAGAAGTTAAAAGAAAGCATTTGAAAAAGAACTTTAACATGCCTTTAAATAAAATATAAGCATTCAACTTCATATGACTTCTATAATTATCCAGCTCCATAGCCTTTTATTATTAATATGTCATTGTGTTCTGAACTTCAGTATACTGTGATTTCTGTGTATGCATCTGAAATCTTTTATTTTTCAGTATAAAAGCAAATGAAAATGAACTGATAACAGAAGAACAGTAGTATGATATTCAAATTCTAGCTGCTAATAACAATTTATTACATTTTCCCATATATGTCTCTTAACTTTCTTTGGCCCAAGTTATGTGATTTGTAAAATAATGATCTTCAATGTCTCTTTAACTTTTAAAATCTTACTGTTCTTAATTTATATAAACAAGCAACACAAAGTCTATTCAATTATAAAGGATAAGCCTTTAATTCTCATGGAGCAATTCTATTATTTGGGCCTGAAATAGCTGAGTAAGTTTAGTAACCACATTAATGTTGTAAATTGCATAAATTTTATTAAATAAGCATTGGAATGAATGTAGAACATTTATTGTGGCTCCCCTCCATTTATGTGCTACTCCCTTTTTATTGTAAGTTTTCTTTGGGGAGCTAGCACGAACATAATGCCTTACATTGTCAAATGTGGTATACATAGGGCAATAAACATGAATGTTTATCTAGATATAGACATGGTGCAATTGCTCAAGTTAAATATTTTTTAAAGACACTCCCTGAAAGACTACAGGAACTGCTTTGGGAGTCATTTGTTAGGGTTGCAGATAGTTAGCCACAGTCTCCAGTCATAAGAGGCAAACCTGAAAAAGGAAGAATATAGAAAAGAAGAAAGTGTTTCTAATTATGGACTCACCTGTTCCAACTGCCTGAACTCTAATAGGCGTACCCAGCAATGTTCTTCTGCCTGTCCAGAATGTTAGCGTTCCCAGAGAATGAAGCTGGTTGTGCCCCTTGGATTTTCTGTGTTTTTCTCTCTGCATTGCTTCAGCAAGGAGCAGAGGCCTTTCAGTGTGGCAATGGGGTCTCTGTGCCCTCTGACAACCTGTGTGACTTCACAGATCACTGTGGGGACAAGAGCGATGAACAGCAATGTAAGTTTCATCCCTCTGTTTTCTCTAATTTCTGTGTCTCTTTACACCAGGGGCCAATGCACAGACTGGGGAGATTCAGCTAGATTTATTTTATAAACCTGCAATGTGAAGCAGAAACTAAAATATGTTTTTCATTAAAGAGGCTCAAACATAAAAACTACTCTAATTAAACACTATCAAATTGTTAAGATCCTAATTGGATGGAATGTATTCTAAAACAATTTTTACTGTTATATAGAAAGAATGATGGGCAGAAATGTAGATGTTTATATTATAGTAGTGGAACAAAATTCAAGAGACGTGCATTATGGAGCTTTAAAATGCTGTGATGGAAATAATGAGCTTAAATTTGAATTCAGCAAAAGATATTTTAAATAAATTCTAAATTAAATGAGTAGATATTATTTTTGCAGTAAGATGGTATCAACAATGAAATTATTACACAGTGACCACAACTCTCTCTCTGGCTTGTACCATTTGATCTCGGGGTGGAGGAAAGAGCAGAGGTTCACGGAGCGCAGGACTTCTCTCTACGTCCTAGATGAACCATCTACTAAATGCATGATCTTGAACCTCCACTTTATTGTAAGAGGTCATGAAGTGAAATAAACCAACTCTCACAAGCAGGAGAATACTCCATTGCTTCCTGGTGCAATATTAATAAAAAGGAGACCATTTACCACGGGAAGACATGGGTAAAGACATGCACGTGTTTGCAGTTTCTCTTGCAACATGATCTCCTGAAGAAATTACTGCATTCACCAATGGAACCAGTGCTGTTCTTACATGTGATCATTAACAACCTTTTTATACAATTAAATGGATTCATTGTTGATTCATAGTAATATTGACTCACTTGTCTGAAGGCACTCATTCTAGTATTTTAGAGCATTTTACTCAAATGTATATTCTATTTTTATTTAGATACTATATTAATTAGTGTTTACAGAATTCTTTTGTTCAGATAGCTATATTAATTTGTATATACAGAATATCTTCTGCTAAAATAGCTTCTACATATTCAGTTTTTCTATTGGTGGCCTTCTGTTTACATATTCAGTCATTAAATTCAAACATGTAGAGTTGGCTAAGAAGTTGCTTCTCCATTGAAGAAAACAGTATAATGATTGTTGTCCCAGAGCCAGATCTGGAATAGCTATGGCACACTTGGTAACTATTAGATACAAAGCACAGCCAAAGACAAGGACCCCTTAATACCTGTTGTGTTTCCCCTAAGGGGCTCCCTGTGGGCATGCTGTCCACCCACTCTGGCCCACAGGCCTGTCTGGGGAAGCCCTTTCTGGCTTCTCTCGTGAGCAGCAGAGAGGAACCCCGGGCTGGTTTGAGAAGTGCAAAGTCCCTTCCATTATTAATCTCAATAAAGCTTCCTTTACTCTCTTGCTGCAATAACGTGCGTGGTCCCACTTCAGGGCCAGGGTTAATGTGGAAAAGGGGAAAGTCACTGGGTCGAAGGGTCCCGGCTGCGTGAAAGATTCTGGTAAGTTGCAGCTGCGGAGGAATATGGAGTAACACATCTGTCGGAAAAAACAGATTTCGTTTTAAATGTTACACAGGGCGATCGCCTTTTGGCTCTCTCGCTTTTCATTTCCATCCCCTTTGCTCATTTCATTGAAAATGTAGACCGTCACCAGTAGATAAAATTGAGAATCACTTTACCTGTGAGTTTCTTTTGTGTACTTCACCAAGGGAGAAATACTGAGAAAGAATAATAATAACGGCCAAGCAATTTCTCTCCTGAAAATTTGTGATGTTACACTTACCGATGAGATTTTTCTAGAAGCTAACTTTATAATGATAAACTAGTCACGTTTTGGAAAAAAAAAATCAACCTGTGCTCCCCTTTAATATCTAAATGATGTGATCTTTAAGAAATAGATTAAGGGCCTGACCTGTGGTGGCACAGTGGATGAAGCGTCGACCTGGGAACACTGAGGTCGCCAGTTCAAAACCCTGCACTGGTCTGGTCAAGGCACATATGGGAGTTGATACTTCCAGCTCCTCCCCCCTTTCTCTCTCTCTCTCTCTCTCTCTCTCTCTCTCTCTCTCTCTCTCACTCACTCTGTGTCTCCTCTCTAAAATGAATAAATAAATAAATTTTAAAAAATAGATTAATATGTTGACTTTTCTTAATGAAATTGGCATCTTTGAAGTTGAGTTTCAGATGCAACGAATATTATTCATAGGTTTTTAAAAATGTTTTTATTTTAAATGATGAAACTCTTTTTAAGAATACTCAAATCGTTTAACCGGTGTTTGTTTTTATATTAGGTTTATGGAGATTGAATTTCCGAATGGAAAAAATGCCATTTATACATACTATTAAGCACTTAACTATATAGTGAGGAAGAAAAATAATTTTTATGTGTAACAACTATTTGTTTCTAGTGTTGACAAGAATTCGTCTTTGTTAGAATTTATTGATATTCTGAGCTAGGGAAAGAAATGTGGGATAGGTCTGGATGTATTTTTTTTTAAACAGAATCATATTCCATGTTTTGCATTGTCTACTTCCACGCTGATCCCTATTTCCTGGTTTTCATTCTCTTATATCTTGTCTATTTATTTTAACATCAAAGTCAAGACTAAGTACAGAGATAGTCTAATGTCTCCTCTAATAATTGCTCCAAATTATTTGATGCACAAAGTTTACTCTGCTTTATTTTTCCTAACAATAAAGGCAGCTGTGTTACTTACGTTGCCACCATTCAAATCCAAACCAATCAGAAAACTACAGAATGCACTGTTGCTACAATGTGGAGATATATTTCCTCTAATGGACCCTATCTGTGGGGTGTTTCCAGGAAACATAGCTAAAAACTTGCTTTTGCCTTATCTGAAGTTAGTATTAAAACTAGCCGTTAAATACATTTTCTTTTAGAGGTAAATTTATTCTACATTTACTGTGAGTCAAAAAAAAATTCAGTTAATAAAATACTTTTCCCCTTACCTACATGACACCTTAAAGAATGTTTTTATTCACTCTAGCATATTTATTAGCTGATAGGAATCTATTTTATACTTTGGCTTGATGGAACATATTATAAAGATTTGAGATTTTACTTTATTCTATAAATATTTTGAATTTAAGAACAAGAATTCTTTTTCAAAATATAGTTATTTCATAAACATCTAAATTTATATGTGGAATATGTGAAAAGTACCTTAGAAGTGCATTCTCCAAAACAGAGAAGTGACAGTGGTTAATGAGGTGATACTAAGTGAGACTATTTCTTCACTAGAGTGACATTAATATCAAGTACTATTTATTATTTTTTTATTTTTTATTTTTTATATTAATTTTAATGGGGTGACACCAATAAATCAGGGTACATATGTACAAGGAAACATCTCCAGGTTATCTTAACATTCAATTATGTTGCATACCCATCACCCAAAGTCAAATTGTCCTCTGTCACCTTCTATCTGGTTTTCCTGGTGCCCCTCCCCTCCTCCCTATCCCACTCTTCCCTCCCTCCCCCCATCCAATAACCACCACTCTCTTGTCAATGTCTCATATTCTCACTTTTATGTCCCACCTATGTATGGAATCATGCTGTTCTCAGTTTTTCTTTTTTTCTGATTTACTTATTTCACTCCGTATAATGTTTTCAAGGTCCATCCATTTTGTTATAAATGATCCGATGTCATCATTTCTTATGGCTGAGTAGTATTCCATAGTATATATGTACCAAAGCTTTTTAATCCACTCATCTTCTGACGGACACTTGGGCTGGTTTGAGATCTTTGCTATTGTGAACAATGCTGCCACAAACATGGGAGCGCATTTTTTCTTTTCAAACAGTGCTATGGTGTTCTTAGGGTATATTCCTATAAGTGGGATAGCTGGGTCAAAAGGCAGTTCGATTTTTAACTTTTTGAAGGGTCTCCATACTGTTTTCCACAGTGGCTGCACCAGTCTGCATTCCCACCAGCAGTACAGGAGGGTTCCCTTTTCTCCACATCCTCGCCAGAACTTGTTCTGTGTTGTTTTTCAGATGAGCCCCATTCTGACTGGTGTGAGATGAAATCTCATTGTGGTTTTAATTTGCATTTCTCTAATGATTAATGATGTTGAGCATTTTCTCATATGCCTATTGGCCATCTATCTGTATGTCCTCTTTGGAGAAATATCTATTCATTTCTTTTGCCCATTTTTGATTTGATTGTTTATCTTCCTGGTGTTGAGTTTTATAAGTTCTTTATAAATTTTGGTTATTAACCCTTTATCAGACGTGTTGTCAAATATGTTCTCCCATTGAGTGGTTTGTCTTTTTATTCTGTTCTTATTGTCTTTAGCTGTGCAAAAACTCTTTAGTTTGATATAGTCCCATTTGTTTATCTTGCCTTTTATTTCATTTGCCCGTGGAGATAAATCGGCAAAAATATTGCGGCTACAGATGTCAGAGAGCTTGCTGCCTAGGATTTCTTCTAAGATGCTTATGATTTCCCGGCTTACATTTAAGTCTTTTATCCATTTTGAGTTTGTTTTTGTGAATGGTATAAATTGATGGTCTAGTTTCATTTTTTTGCAGGTAGATGTCCAATTTTCCCAACACCATTTGTTAAAGAGGCTGTCTTTACTCCATTGTATGTTCTTTCCTCCTTTGTCAAATGTCAGTTGTCTATAAAGCTGTGGGTTTATTTCTGGGTCCTCTGTTCTGTTCCATTGATCTATGTACCTGTTCTTATGCCAGTACCAGGCTGTCTTGAGTATAATGGCCTTGTAGTAAACCTTGATATCCGGAAGAGTGATACCTCCTGCTTTTTTTTTTTTTTTTAAGATTGCTGAGGTTATTTTTGTTCTTTTTTGGTTCCATATAAATTTTTGGAATATGTGTTCTATATCTTTGAGGTATGCCATTGGTATTTTAATTGGTATTGCATTGAATTTATAAATTGCTTTGGGTAATATAGACATTTTAATGATGTTTATTCTTCCTAGCCATGAGCACGGTATATGCTTCCACTAGTTTGTATCTTCCTTGATTTCTTTTATCAATGTTTTATAATTTTCCGAGTACAAGCCCTTAACCTCCTTGGTTAAATATGCTCTTAGGTACTTGATTTTTTAGGCTGCAATAGTGAACAGGATTGTTTCCTTAATTTCTTTTGCTGACAGTTCATTGTTGGTATATAGGAATGCCTCTGATTTCTGAGTATTAATTTTATATCCTGTCACCTTGCTGAATTCATTTATAAGATCCAGTAGTTTTTTGACTGAGACTTTAGGGTTTTCTATATATAATATCATATCATCTGCAAATAATGACAGTTTTACTTCTTCTTTTCCAATTTGGATGACTTTTATTTCTTCTTTTGTCTGATAGCTATAGCTAGGACTTCCAGAACTATGTTGAATAAAAGTGGTGAAAAGGGGCACCACTGATTGGTACCTGATCTTAAGGGGATTGCTTTTAATTTTTGTCCATTTAGTATGATCTTTGCTGTGGGTTTGTCGTAGATGGGCTTCATCGTGTTAAGGAATGTTCCTTATATTCCCACTTTACTGAGAGTTTTATGCATGAATGGGTGCTGAATTTTATGAAATGCCTTTTCTGCATCTATTGAAATTATTCTGTGATATTTGTCCTTCCTTTTGTTTATGTGATGAATCACATTGTTTGATTTGCAAATATTGCACCAGCCTTGCCTCTCCAGAATAAATTCTACTTGATCATGGTGTATGATTTTTTTCATATATTGCTGGATCCGTTTGGCTAATATTTTGTTGAGAATTTTAGCATATAAATTCATCAGGGATATAGGTCTATAATTTTCTTTCTTTGAGTTGATGTATGCTCATTGTCATTCTTTTCTAGAAACGTTTTTATTTCTATTTTGATCTCATTGTTAATCCGTTCATTATTTATTAACATGCTATTTAGTTTCCAAGTGTTTGAGTATTTTTCAGTTTTTCTTTGTGGTTAATTTCTAGTTTCATGGCATTGTGATCAGAGAAAATGCTTGATATGATTTCAATCTTCTTAAATTTGTTTAGGCCATTTTTGTGTCCTAACATGTGGTCTATCCTAGAAAACGTACCATGAGCGCTTGAGAAGAATGTATATTCTATTGCTTTAGGGTTAAAAGTTCTGAAGATATCTATTAAATCCAGTTGATCTAGTGTATCCTTTAAGTCTGCTGTTTCTTTATTAATTTTCTTTCTTGAGGATCCATCCAGTGTTGTTAGTGGGATATGGAAATCCCCTACAATTATAGTATTGCTGTTAATCTCGCCCTTTATATCCATCAAAGTCTGCTTTATGTATGTCGGGGCTCCTATATTTGGTGCGTAGATATTTATAATAGTTATATCTTCCTGTTGAATTGTTCCCTTTATCATTATGAAGTGTCCTTCTTTTTCTCTTATTACAGCCTTTGTTTTAAAGTCCATTTTGTCAGATGTAAGTATTGCTACCCCGGCTGTTCTTTCATTTCCATTTGCATGAAATATTTTTTTCCATCCTTTTACCTTCAGTCTATGTGCATCTTTTGTTTAAGTGTGTGTCTTGTAGATAGCATATGTATGGGTTCTGTTTCTTTATCCATGCAGCTACCCTATATCTTTTGATTGGATCATTTAATCCATTTACATTTAAGGTTATTATTGATATGTAGTTGTTTATTGCCATTTTATTCTTTAAAGCTCTATTCTTCTTTTGCTATATTGTTTTCTCCCTTTGAACTGTTCACAGCAGGCCCCTTAGTATCTCTTGCAGAATTTGTTTGGTTTTAATGAATTCCTTGAGGCTTTCTTTGTCAGGGAAGCTCTTTATTTCTCTTTCAATTTTAAACGTTAGCATTGCTGGATAGAGTAGTCTTGGTTGTAGGTTCTTGTTCTGCATTACTTTGAATATATCTTGCCATTCCTTCTGAATGTGTGGAATGTTTCCCAGCCTTAATTTAGGGAAGTTTTCTGCTATGATTTGATTGAACAAAGTTTCTATTTCCTGTTCTCTCTCCTCTTCTTCAGGAACCCCTATGATGCAAATGTTTTTTCTCTTCATGTTGTCACAGAGCTTTCTTAGCTTTCCTCACACATTTTTAGTCTCTTTTTCTTCTCATCTTCTGTGCCTTTGTTTATTGTGTCCTCTAACTCACTGATTCGATCCTCAGCGTCATTCATCCTGCTTTTAATTCCTTCCATTGTGGTCTTCAGTTCTGATACTGTATTTGTCATTTCTGTCTGATTCTTTTTTATTATTTCAATTTCATTTTTTATACTTGTTATCTCTTTATTTAGGTGTTCATAGTGACTATCCATTGTTGCTCTAATTTCTTTGAACATTCTAACTATCATTATTCTAAATTCTGCTTCTGATAATTTGGTTATATCTGGTTCATTCAGGTCCTTCTCTGGGGATTTCTCTTGATTCATTTGGTTTGCATTCCTCTGCCTGCCCATTTTGTCTGTGTATAAGCAAGTTGTGGCCACTGGAGTCCAGCAGATGTTGCCTTTGTGTTCTGTAGGTGTGGTCTGTCTGCAGGCCCTCCACCCCCTCTGCTGCTGCCTAGGGTGGTTGGGTATGGGCGTTGCCAGTGCCGGCCCACTGTGCTGTTGCTGTGATTACCGCCTCCACTCTGCGGGAGGGGCTGTCACTCAAGCCACAAGCCTCAGCACCAAGGGTAGAGGTGAGCATCTTTGCTCAGCTGTGGACCCAGCCTGTTTCCCGGCCTCCGCCCAGCACTCGCTGTCAGAGCCTGCTCGCCTCAGTTTCGCGGGTTGGATGGGGATTCTGACATGCTCTCAGCTGTGAGCCTTTGCCAGTCTAGAGCTTTAGCCCTACCCTCGAGGCCAGGACCCTCCTGCGCAGGGTCGCAAACTAAGGTTTATTTGGCCGGGCTTATCTGCTGGCGTGCACTCAGCTGCAAACTTCCACTCTCCCGGGCTCTACCCTGCCTCCTCGTTCAGAGCCCACTCACGCAGGCAGGATGGCAAACCGTGGTTTCTCTGGCCTGTTGGGCCTGCTGTTGTTAGCTCTACCGTGAGCCTCCACTCGTCTCTGGCCCCACTGTCAGGGCTGGCTTTTGCAGGGTCGCAGAGCAGATCTCTGCCCGTTCCTGGCCTCCCCCTTTTCTCCCGCAGGTTGGATTACAGGTTGGCCCACAGCTGCCAGACCGCTTTTGCTATAGTAATTAGATAAGAAAAAGTAATAAAAGACATTCAAATTTGAAATTAAGAAGTAAAATTATTCCTGTTCACATAAAATATGATTCTTAAACATAGAACACTATAAAGATTCTACCAAAAAATGTTAGAACAATAAATACATTCAGTGAAGTTGCAGGATATGAAATTAACACATAAAAATTGGTTGCATTTTTATGCACTAACGATGAACAATCTGAAGAGGAAATTAATAAAACAGTTTCATTTGCAATAGCATCAAACAATAAAATGCTTAGTAATAAACCTAAACAAAGAGTCTAAAACATGTCTATAAAAAATTAGAAATTGTTGCTGAAAGAAATTAAAGAAGACACAAATAAGTACAGTAGGAAGAAATCCGTGTGTTCATGAATTGGAAGGATTAATACTGTTTACATGTTAATACCATTCAAAGCAATCTACAGATTCATTGTAATCCCTAAAATGTTTTTGTGGTTTTTTTTGCAAAAATAGTACAATCTATTGTAAAATGTATATGGAATCTCAAGGGGACCTGATAACAAAAACAATCTTGCAAAATAACATGGTTCTAATTCTCACACTTCCTGATTTCCAAACTTATTACAAAACCACAGTAATTAAGAGTGTGAAATTTGCATAAATATAGACATATGAGCTAATGGAATAAAGCACCTAACAATAAGCTTTCTCAGTTATGGTCAAATAATTTTCAAATAGTGCACCAAGACCATTCAGTGGGAAAAACCACTCTTTTCAAAAAACAGTGTAAAAATATTTTGTGCATCAAAGCACACTAGCAGAATGAAAAGGAAATCAATAGAATGAGGATAAATATTTGCAATTCATATAACTGATAAAAGATTGATATGCAGAATATATAAAACACTCTTATAAGCCAGCCACATTAAAACAACCTGATTTAACAAATGGTCAAAGAACTTGAATAGAAATTTGTCCAAATATATATAAATGTTCAAAAAACATATAAAAAGATGTTTATCTTCACTAATCATTTGGGAAATGTAAGTCAAAACCACAACAAGGTACCAGCTCATACCCATTAGAATAGCCATTATAAACAGACAAAAATCACCAGAAAATTACAAGTGTTGGAAGATGTTGAGAAATTGAAATGCTTGTGCATTGTCAGTGGGAATGTAAGATCTTATTGAATCTGTGAAAAGAATATGGCAATCCCTCAAAAAAATAAAATAGAATTACCAATTGATACAGCAATTTTACTTCTGGAAATATATCCAAAAGAAATGAAAGCAGAGATTCCAACAGCTATTTGTACATCTGTGTTCATAGCAGCCTTACTCATCAAAACAAAGAGGTGAAAGATACCCAAGAGTTTAGTAATGGATGATTGGATACACAAAAGGTATGTGTGTGTGTGTGTGTGTGTGTGTGTGTGTGTGTGTATGCAATATTATTCAGCCTCAAAAAGGAAGGAAGTTCTGACACATGCTACAACATAGGTATAACTTGAGGACATTATATGGTGAAATAAACCAGTCTGAAGAACAAACTAATTATGTTTTTACTTATCTGAGTTATCTAGAGTAGTCAAATTCATAGAGTCAGAAAGTAGAATGGTGGTTCCCAGGGGATGGAGGGAGGGAGGAATGAGGAATTATTATTAAAGGAATATGCAGTTCTGTTGGGGAAAATGTAAAAGTTCTAGATAGTGGTGATGGCTGCATAACAGTATGAATGTATCTAATATCACAGAACGGTGCAATTAAAATGGTTAAAATGGTAAATTTTATTTCATGTGTATTTTTGCATAATTTAAATAAAAAAGTGGGATTTATTGGTAAGGAAAAATGACGAATGTGCTTTATGAAAGTGTTAGGAGGAAAGTAGATATGCATTATTAATTGGGCTCAGGTGATATAGTGGTTTGCTTTTAATACCTCCTACCTCTCCCCTTTTAGATTGTTCCTAATTGTTATATTTTTTCTGTATTTTAAGAACTTTACATTGTAATGATCTACCTATACCATTCTTTACTTAATTAATCCTGAATTCTGCACCAATTTTTCCACTGTTACTACTACTAAAACTATATTCTACTCCTTTCTATTTTCTCAGAAGCATGCCCTAACTTATCTTTAGGCATATAATTTAATATTTTTCTTCCCATTAGGGTGCTAATAATTGTATCTGTGATAGGCTCTTTAGTGAATTTTACTGAGGATCTGCACTGCGGAAGCCAACTCAGCAGATAATTGGGCTTTCCATGAAACCACAAATTGCAACACAGAGACATGCTCCCTCATGGACTACAGTGCTCTGACCTTTGGAATAAAACTGAAAACAAAACAATGAGTTCTACATGTTTAAAAATACCGGGAACACAAATTCTAAACATAAGTTTCTGCACACCCTTCCTCATTGTTGCATACACTGTCCAACTGTTACAATTTAGTGATAGCTGTGGTAGCAGAAACCTGCGTGGAGGCAGATCTTAATGTAGCAAATAGTTTCAGATTTGAATGTAGATGTGTGGCATGTAAAATTAAAAGGTAAATCAGTCACAATTCAAGAAAAATTGTTTAAATGGTTTAAGAAATACAATTTTCTATTGGGAGAAATGAATACTTAAAAAATGTTCTGGTGCATTTTTGAAAAATCTACCAGTTATTAAAAGTTCATGACTGCTTTTTAAATAAGAATTAGTAGAAAATGTATGCTCATTAGTTTCACTTTACAACAACAATAAAATCTGTTGAGACTGGCAGGAAAATATTTTATTTAGCTACTTTTTTTTTTTAGTTCTACTACTTTGAGAAATCATCATCATTTTTCTTGTGTATTAAAAAGAGCAAAGAATATTGCCAACAGACATCAACTGGTAATTATACTGTGAGGTAATTTCTTGATACTTAAAAAGCGTTTGACACCTATATGACATTTCATACACAAAATTGCTAAAATATGCTAATAAAATAATTATAAATATTTTGTAATCACAGATCATTGTAAAAATGGCTAGGAACTAAAGGCAACTATAAGAATTCATATTTATGCAGGTACATGCATAGATATATGAATAACATGTACACACATATATACTGTACAATTAACTACTACATGTAATTTAGTTTACTTTTGTTCAACCAAAGTCCCTGAACCACTAGGGGTCCATGAGAGTAATAATTAGGATATTCTGGCTATTTCAAATACTCAAAGAAAGACGTTATGGAGATTGTAAATTTAACCATGGTATGATTCAATCAAATTTCTTTGCTTTTGGATGGAATGACATCAATTTTGTCTGAAAATACTAAGTTGACTAGTACTTAGGCTGACTAGAACCTATGATACACATCTAATTCTAGGTCTTAGATAAAAATGGGACAATTAGATCTTAGAACAGAGCTTTAAGAGCTCATGTCCTGGAGTCAAAAAGACCTGGCTCTAATCTTGATGCCAGCACTCACTGGCATTCTACCTTGGACAAGTTACTTAATGCCTCTAACACATTGCCTATGTTTTATTATATTTAAACAAGGGAAAATGACTGCTTCATAAGGAATAAATAAAAGCTTGCAAATAGAATATCTTACACGGAACAAACTATGGCACTAAATTGTGATTATTAAATTTTCCATTATTATTACAAAATATAGTCAGTTTGTAAAATCTTTCAAAAAGAGAATCAAGAAGTAAAATTAATAAAATAGATCATTGGCAATAAATCAGGTTTAGTTAATGTTGTTTAACAGTGATGTTTCTAAATCAGCTTTTAGTTTTGATGTAGACAATCTCAAGAACATGCACTGGATGTATTATTATTAAATAGTATTTTGTCCAAAGTGTAATTAAAAGTTCATTGCTTATGAGAATGTAAACTGATACAGCCACTATGGAAAACAGTATAAAGACTCCTCAAAAAAATTAAGAATAGAGTTACCATATGACCTAGCAACCTTTCTTCGGATATCTACAGAAAAAAATTCAAAAGCATTTATTTGTAAAGATAAATGCACTCTAATGTTCACTACAGCGTTATTCATGGTGGTCAAGACGGAGACAACAAAAGTGTCCTTTGATAGAAGAATGGATAAAGAAGGTGTGGTACATATATACTATAGAATACTACTCAGCCATAAGAAAAGATGAAATACTGCCACTTGTGGGAATATAAGATTAAGCAAAATAAGTCAGAGAAAAAGTCAAGAATAATATGATTTCACTTATATGTGGAATATAAAAGTGAAAGCTAAAAATGAACAAACAATAATTCACAGACCAAGACACAATATTGTGGTTACCAGAGGGAAAGGGATGTGGGATGGGGAGGTAGTAAAGGGCAAAGGGAGTCACATTTTGGTGACAAATGTTTTGATGTGGGGTGATAAACACAGTGCACTATGCAGATGAGGTATTATACAATTGTAATGTTAAAACTATGTTATTTTATTAACCCTAATAAAATTTAAAAATGTTTTTATGACTGGGTTGCCAATCAGTATCTAACAACCAGCATATTTTTTCCTACTATGGCTCATGCAACCGGTCAGGGCAAGAACAATATTGTCAAAAGGAAATCTCCAGAGTTACTAAGAATTACAACTCAGGAAGGGGTGATTTGCAATTGAGACAACTTTTTTTTAGGGTTGAATGTCTCTTAATATATCCAGAAATTTTTTTTGGATAATGGAATAAAGTCTTATCTGAGTGTTTATTGTAAGCAATTAAGTGTCCCAACCTTGTTGAAGCACTTATACCCAGCCCCCCACATCCTCCCTAGTCCCTCCAAAGAAGCCATAAGAAGATGCCTTTTCTATGGTAAAAGGATTCACAATTTCAAGAACATTGAGGTTCAACAGAGAGATGTTTTGCTTAATTCCAGGGAACCATCACAGAGAGGGGTGGTTCAGTTGTGAACCAAGGATACTTGGTGATTTGATCTGTCCAAATCTGAAATTCTGATATGCCTATGAGGTTGTGTTGAACATGTAACCTTAATAACAATTCCTCATATTTTATGGTGCCTATGAGTTGTCAAATGTTTTTATGTATATTGCGTTATTAGATCCTCACACAAATTATTTTAGGGAGACAGGCAGGATGTTATTATTTTAATCTTACAATTGAAGAAAAGGGCTTGCACTCAGTTAAGAGACAAAACTGGGATTAGGTCCTCAGTCCTCTGCTCTTGTGTAGCCTGCCTTCTTTCTCTCTGACTATACTGATTTTTGTGTGTAATGACTTATTAGAATGTCATGTACAAAAAGCTTTGCATTAATAAAGTAAACTTAAATGTGAAAAATAATCCTACATTTGTCATTTGTTGCTAAGCATTTTTGTTTTCTATTATTTTCTTATTTCTTAAGAAGTGAAATGGGTCGTGAAAGCTGAAGTCTTTTTTTCTCTCTTTAGGCTCGAATTATGAAAGATGTGATTTTGAAGATGGGCTCTGTAATATGACACAAGATCAGAGTTTGCAACTTGGTTGGATAAAGAGAAATGGAATGATTAGTCTAACACCTCCATTTTATGATCACAATGGTGCTATATCTGGTAAATGCTTTGACTTTTTCTTTCTTTTATTTTCTTTTATATTCTTTCTTTCTTTCTTTTATTCCTTTACTGTCAAATGTTTGATACTAGCAGTAGAATCTTGACTGATATTTAGATATGCATAAGTGTAATGTCTAATTTTCTTTTATCCTTTGCCATTTTCAAGATATTTATTATTTTAAAATATCACATTGAATTTTTATAATTGGGTTCCTGGGATCCAGAAGGTCTATGTAGATAATAATTGGGATTTTCTATACATTTTGACGCTTTATGGAAATTGTGAAATTTAAACAGCATAATGTCACATAGATTAATTCATCAATTTAGTTTTTGCTTTTTGATGGACTGATTTCAGCTCCGTCCAGTAACGTCTGCCTCCTCGGCTGACTAGAAAGCTATGATGGGCTGCTAACTAGCCTTTGTAGTAGCTCTGGACCAGACATTTATCAGTTTCTTTATTTGTTAACTAATGAACTTCATTCATTCATCATTTTGTACCAGGTGATTAAGATATTTTAGTGAGCAAAACTTAACTCCATGCCTGCCCTCATCTGATGGGCTTACATGTGATATGAAAACAAGTAATATATTGCCTGTCAAAACTAATTAAAGGCTAGTAATTTTTTTTAAAGTGATATTCCTCTTAAATAAGTACAATAAATGTTAAATATAAGTATATGCTGAGAGATAATTTAAAGCAAGCTAATAATCAAGCTCTGGATGTTAATTGGTTGGAAATGTTTACATAATACATGTGTGCACTAGAATCCTGGCTCCATCACTTGTAACTTATATGATCTTGATCAATATACTCTTTTAAGCCTTGTATTTGTCCGTTTTAAAGGGGGGATAATGATTTTTAGTTCATAGCATAGTTGATTTAAGAGCTAATTGAGATAGTGTTGGTAAAACTTGTCATAAAATACCTTACATTCAAGAAAGTTTATATTTAGTATGTTTTTGAATTATTTTGGTGTTCCTAATTTTAACTTCTATATAAGTAACATGGAGTTTGTTATTTTGCTTGGCTGTGATGTCAGAAATACCTGGAGATTATAATGCTAATGAAATAAACCAGGCAGAGAAAGACAAATACCATATGATCTCACTTATATGTGGAATATAATTAACAAAATAGACTGACGAATGAAGTAGAAACATAGTCAGGGACACATGGAACAGACTGAGAGCTGTGAGAGGGGGGTGGGTGGGGTGACTGAATGAAAAATGTGAAGAGATTAAGCAAATGCACACACACAGATAACATGTAGACACAGATAATAAAGTGGTGATTAGCCAGAGGAAAGGGGTAGAGAGTAGGTGGAGGTAGGCAAGGGAAATAAGGATGAAAAGAGACTGCTTGGGGTGATGGGCTCACAATGCAATGTGCAGATGCTGTTTTACTAAGTTGTACTCTTGAAACTTGTACCTCAATACATTCAATAAATAAAATATGATTTTCTTAAAATGACATACTGCCATTGCAACAATGTACATGTATTTTGAGGATATCGTGCTAGCAAAATAATACAGAAAAAGTCAAGAATCATATGATTTTACTCATATGTGAGATGTAAGAATGAAAGCAACAAAAGAACAAAAAAGACAAATAAAACATAGACCCAGACAACAGTAATGATTACCAGAAGGAAAGGGTTGGGTGGTTCGTGAAGGGTAGCGGAGGTTGAGTGTGTGGTGGCAGAACGAGGTCTGGCTTTGCGTGTTGGGCACATCATGAAATATACAAATGCTGTATTATAGAGTTGTGCACTTGAAACCTATATAACTGTATTAACCAATGTCACCCCACTATAATAGTACAAATAAAAATATATTAAAAACTGTTCTCTAAAAATAATTTTAACAGTTGTTAGGATTAAGCCAGTTTTATCACAACAAAATAGACCAGCTTCACTAACAGGACCAATGACACACTCCAATACATAAACCTTTCATTATGGATTCGATTGACTATGTTAGATGGTGATATTGAATTCGGTTCCCGACATTTAGCTATTGCAATGCCTTATGAATTGTATGATCTCATATTTCTCTCCTTTAAAACTTCCTCCATTGCCTGGCCTGTGGTGGCGCAGTGGATAAAGCATTGACCTGGAGCACTGAGGTTGCTGGTTCAAAACCCGAGGCTTACCTGGTCAAGGCACATATGGGAGTTGATGCTTCCTGCTTCTCTCCCCTTTTCCCCCCTTCCTCTCTAAAATAATAAAATAGTTTAAAAAAAAAAACTTCCCCTATTTATTCCTCTTATCAGAAGATTTTCTACAGCATGCATTTACTCAACCTAGTCTTCTTCATGGGAAGAATACCTGATATTTTCTCTTTTTCTTGTGTGTGGCTCTTAATCTTTTCTTATTGCCTCCTTATCTTGGAGTTAGACAAAATCAGTATCTCCATCATCATGCTTCCCTCTTTTCTTTCTTTTTTTTTTTCTTTTCTCCTCTTGTTTTGTCATGCTAACTTTTTAATAGCCTAGTCAAGAGGTACAATACTGAGATGTTGGCTATATAGGTAGACACCCTTTTAGCCATAATTCTTGGTTTGATTTAAGATCTCTGGAAGCAGACTAAATAGGCTTCAACTTTCTAGTTATGTGGTTTCATCTGTAAAATGGTAATAATAATAATATACGCCTCAGGGAAAATGGGGCCAATATTGCCTGGCATATTAATTGAAGGCTGCTGATATTAATAATAGTGATGCATGTCTTACTACTATAGTTACATTTTTTTTAAAGTGAGAAGAGGGGACGTAGAGACAGACTCCTGTATACTCCCCAACCAGGATGCACCTAGCAACCACGGTCTGGGGCTGATGCTTGGACCAACAGAACTATCCTCAGCACCAGGGGCCCATGCTTGAACCAATCAAGCCACTGGCTGCAAGAGGGAAAGAGAGAGAGAGAAGGGGGGGATAGAAAAGTAGAGAAACATATAGTCACTTCTCCTGTGTGCCCTGACTGGGGACAGACTAGGGACATCCACATACTGGGCTGATGTTTTACCTCTGACAGAGCCCAATTATGTATTAAAATATAAATATTTCTCTACAGATAATTTTAAATAAGCAAATATCTGCCTTTATATATTATCTGTTTGAAGTGTAGATGGAAAAACAATCTGGTTAGAACCTGTTGCCTTTCAAAACTCCTTACTTTATGAGTGTTAATACAATTTTTGATTATTCTTGAAATAATTTGCCAGTGTTCCAAGACATTAATTTTCATAGTGTAATTAATGTTTTAAAAGTTTTGAAAGCTAAATTCAAAAATTTATTAGAACATTAAAAATATCCTTGTGTCAATATTTGAATCTGCTAAAGCTAAGGGCAAAGTGATGTGATTAAAATGTAGTACTGATTTTTAAAAGTTAATTTTTATGGGTATTTAAATTTGATTTAAGTGGGAATATTGGAACTTTTGTTACTTTAGTCAGTTGTTAAATTGGACTAAAATCCATATATTTTGAAATATACACATATTATTAAATAGCATTTAATCTTTTTTGTTGTTTTTCTAAAACAGGATGAGTATCTTACCCAAGGATTTGAGGGCCTTTGTTAGTCTCCACAGCCACACCTGCAGTGACCCACTGCTGAGCATTTTTTGATCATGTGGGATTGTTGGGCAGCAAACAATAGTTTTGAAAGTTTCATCTACATTGTATTGTCATGGCCATATTAACTTTATTTTCCTTAGTAAGCTATTAGCAGGTCTATGTGCCCACTTATTTTTTTACTTGTTTAGTTTCCCCATTTGACAGTTTATTGTAAAAATTTTCAAGCGTATAAAGAAGTTGAAATATTTACTGTGAACAGCCATATACCCACCACTTAACCTATACAATTCAAATAACTATGTTTTATCAAATATCTATTCATCTAACTACCCCTTTCTCCATTCATCCATCCATGATATTTGCAATGCAGTTGCAAGAATCACTTTACCCCAAATACGTTAGCATGGTATCTTTAACTAGATGTGGGAGTCAGCAAACCATGGCCTTGGGTCAATTTCCGGTTTCTGTAAATAAAATTTTATAGGCAAACAGCCATGCCCACTAATTCACAAATTGTCTATGGCTGCTTTTGTGCTACAACCTTGGAACTGAGTGGCTGTGACAGAGACCATATGGTCCATAAAGTCTAAATAATCTGGCTCTTTAAGAAAAGTATGTCTGCTCCCACACTAGAGTTCATTATTCAGAGTTCTTTTTTTTTCCTTGTCAGATAAAACTTAAATGATATAAAAACACCAATTTTTAGTGTGTTCTTTGATAGTCTGACAAATGAGTTCACCTGTGCAAACAATCCCTAAAAAATGTGGGACATTATTGTCATGCTGGAACGTGACAGGTACCCTCCTACTCCATCATTCTTTTACCCTTCACTCAGTACAATCACTGATCCCAGCCAACACCCATAGATTGGTTTAGCCTGTTCTAGAACTTTGTATAAATGTACTCATACAGTATATGCAACACAGTATATACACTGTTGCATAAGGGTTTTACACTTAGCATATGCTTTCAGATTCATCCATGGTGTATCATGTATCATTAGTTCTTTCTTTTATTGCTGGCTAGTATGTAATTGTATGGATTATTCACCCATACGCCATTGGTTGACACCTTTGTTTCTTTCCCATTTTGGGCTATAATAATAAAACTGCTATGAATATTCTTATACAAATCTTTGTGAGCACATATTTTTAAATCTCTTTGGTAAATACCTAGAAGTGAAATACTGTGTCTATGTCTGTTCAGTTTTGTGAAAACTTCCAGAGCTTTTTGTAAGGTGATTGTACCATTTCACACTCTCCCCAGCAAGCTGAGATTTCTTATGTTCCACTCCTTTGTCAAGACAGTGTATTTAGTGTTGTCTGTTTTCATTCTGCTAAATATATAGGAGTATATCATTGTGATCTGAATATAAATTTTCCTGATGACTAGTAATATTGATCACTTTGCATGAGCCTATTGGCTATATTTTTGTAAACTTTCTGCTCACATACTTTACCTGTTTTACTTAAAAAAATAAATCTCTATTTATTTTTGGAATGGTTTTAGATTCACCACAAAATTGAGCAGAAGTAATAGAGATTTTCAATGTACCTCCTTATCCCCCACATGCACACAGCCTCCTCCACTGTGAAAATTCCACACTAGACAGGCACATTTGTCAGAATTGATGAACCTACATGGATACATAATTGCTACCCAAAGTGCATAGTTTATATTAGGGTTCACTCTTACTGTTCATAGTTTTGCCTTTTCTGGTAGCATATACTTGGAATTAAACAGTATATAGCATTTTATTTTCCTTCTTTCTTTCTTTCTTTCTTTCTTTCTCTCTCTCTCTCTCTCTCTCTCTCTGTCACTCTCTCGTTCCCTCCCTCCCTTTCTTCCTTACCTCCCTCCCTTTCTCCCTCCTTCTCTCTCTCTCTCTCTCTCTCTCTCTCTTTCTTATTTTTTTTATTCCGTGAGATGAGGAGAGACAGAGACAGACTCCCACATGTGCCCCACCCAGGATCCACCCGCCAATCCTACTAGGATGCTCTGTCCATCTGGGATGTTGCTCCATTGCTCAGCAACCAAGCTTTCCTTAGTGCCTGAGTCTGAGGTTATGGAGCTATCCTCAGTGCGTGAGGCCAACTTGCTTTAATCAAGCCATGGCTGCAGTAAGACGGGAGAGAGAGAGAGTGAGAGTGGAAAGGGTGGAGAAGCAGATGGACGCTTCTCAAGAACTGTGTGCTTTGACTGGGAATCAAACCCAGAAAATCCACATGCCAGGCCAATGCTCTACCCCTGAGCCAACTGGCCAAAGCATATAGCATTTTCAAGTTGGCTTCTTTCACTAAGTGATATATATCTAAGTTTCCTCCATGTCTTCATGGCTTGATAGTGTATATATATATATATACACTAGAGTTATTGGAGTGACATTGGTTGATGAAATTATATTAGTTTTAAGTGCACAGTTCTTAATACACATCATTTATATATTGCATTGTGTGTTTAACACCGAGTCCATTCTCCTTTTGTCATAATATGTTTATCTCCCTTTACCCTCTTCAGCCTCTCCTCACCCCCTTCCCCTCTGGTAACCACCATAATGTTGTCTGTATCTATGAGCTCGTTTATTTGTTTTGTATGTTTGTTTGTTGCTTTCTATTTTATATCTTTTTGACTGAAACCCTTACCTGTCTGACTTATTTCACTTTGCATGATTCTTTCAAGATCCATCCATGTTGTTTTAAATGGCAATATTTCATCATTTCTTATTGCTAAGTAGCATTGCATTGTATATATGTATCATATCTTCTTTATCCAACACCTCATATTTTAGTACTGAATAATATTCTAGTGTCTGAATATACCACAGTTTATTCACCAACTGAAGAGTATCTTGGTTGTTTCCACCTTTTGGCAATTATGAATAAAGCTGCTATTATATCTACATCCAGATTTTGTGTGGATCTAAGTTTTCAACTATTTTTTTATAAACACCAAGAAGCATGATCACTGGATCACATTGTGCAATTATGTTTATTTTCTAAGAAACTACCAAACTGTCTTCCAATGTGAAGTACTCTTGTGTATTTTTATCATCAATGGATGAGAGTTCTTTGAACTTGTTTTTATATATCTTGAAATCCTATTCTTTGTGAGATTTATGTTTACAAAGTTTTTTTCAAGTCTATGAAATGTAGGGCTAATATTCTTATTGATATTTTTTGAGTGATAGTCTTTAACTTTTATAAAATTCATTTTTTTCTCATATGTTCTATTATGTCATATTTGTTGACATGAAGTTGTTCTTAATGGTCATTTATTCTTCCAATGTCAGTAGAACGTGTAGCAACAACCCCTTTATTCCTGCTGTTGCTTACTTGTGTTTTATCTCCTCTATTTTCTTCCTCTCTGCTTCTTTTCTATTTTGTATTTCTTTCTGTTTTTTATTTTTCTTGCTTCCAAAGGTAGGAGTTTTGATTCACTAATTTTGATATGTTATATAATTATTATTCAGTTCAAACATTTTCTAATTTCCCTTGTGGTTTATTCTTTGACTCATGGAGTATTCAGAAGTGTGTTATTGACTTTCTAAATATATTGTATGTGGATTTTTTTATAATACTATTGACTTTTAATTTCATTACATTTCAGTTAGAGAGCACTTTTTTATTTCAATATTTTAAAATATTTTGAGACTTTTTAAATAATGCTGCATATATTCTAACTTGGTGAAGATTACCATGTAAATTTGAAAATAATGTGTATTCTGCCACTACTGGATGTGATGGGCTATAACTATCAATTATGTCATAAAATAGAGTATAAGTCATATGGCTTTACTGATTTCTTGATTAGTTTTATCAATTGCTGACAGAGGGGTATGAAAATTATTGGTTTTTTTACTTTTCAGTTTCATCTTTTTAAAAATTTTTATTGACTTTATTGGGGTAACATTGGTTAATAAAATTAGATAGGTTTCAGGTGTACAATTCTATAATGCATCATCTGTATATTGTATTGTGTGTTCATCTCCCCAAGTCAAGTCTCCTTCCATCACCATTTATCCTTCCTTTACACTCTTCCACCTCTCTGACCCCCATTTTCCTCTATTCCTTATAAAATCTCTTACAATGGTTGTGGAATTGTTTATTTTGCCCTTTATATCTGTCAAATTTTGTTTTATATATTTTGAAGCTCTACTATGAAGTGTAAATACATATTTTAAAGCATTTCTCATATATTGATACTTTTATTGTGGTAAAATGCCCTTTTTACCTCTGCTTATGAAATTTGTTAAAGTCTATTAAATACTGATATAGTCACTATTTTTTGTATTATTGTTATTTTATTTACTTATTTTTTTGTATTTTTCTGCAGTAGGAACAGGGAGGCAGAGAGACAGACTTCTTCATGCTCCCAACTGGGATCCACCTGGCAAGTCCACTAGAGGGCAATGCTCTTCCCATATAGGGCATTGCTCTATTGCAATGGGAGCCATTCTAGTGCCTGAGATGGAGACCATGGGACCATCCTCAGTACCCAGGCCAATTTTGCTCCTATGGAGCCTTGGCTGCAGGAGGGGAAGAGAGAGATAGAGAGAAAGTAGAAGGGGAAGAGTGGAGAAGCAAATGAGTGCTTCTCCTGTGTTCCCTCGCCAGGAATCAAACCTGGGGCTTCAACATGCTGGGTTGACAATCTAACAATGAGCCAACAAGCCAGGGCTTGATATTTCTCTCCTTTCATTTGTTTTCAACTGATTTGTGTCTCTTGTAGAAAACATATACAGGGGTGAACAAAAGTAGGCTTACAGTTGTGTGTATGGAAATAATACACAAAAATAATATGTATAATAATAAATAATAATACAAGGATAAACCTACAACTGACTATTTATTTTTCCCACTCCTGCAGTTGAATGTTGATTTTGTATAAATTCTGTTAATTCTGAGAATTTTTATTGGCATGCTTAATTCATTTAATGTAATGTAATTAATGGTATTGTTAGAATTATGTTTACATTTTCTTATGTGTTTTCTATTTGAGAATTCTATTTTTGATTCTTCTGTTCCTTTTTTCTGCCTTCTTTAGGATTATTTGAATATTTTTCTAAAATTCTGTTTCAATTGACATTTTAAGTGTATGTCTTTTTCTTAATTAATTTTAATTTATTGTGTTTACATGGATTCAAATGTCCCACTGAATGTAACTCCCTCACCCCCCATCCCTGTATCACTTTTTATACCCCTTTTGCCACCCTCCCCCTAAACCCCTAAATCCCTCCCCCTTCCCTCTGGGATTTGCTGTCCTGTTACCTGTATCTCTATGTTATGTATATATAATTTCACTAATCCCTTTACCTTCTCTAACCCCATTCCCTCATCTCGCTTCCTTCTGAAAGCTGTCCCTCTGGTCCCTGTGATCCCACCTCTTCCTCTATTCCATTCCTCAGTTCACTTTGTTCTTTGGATTCCACATATAAGTGAGATCATATGATATTTTTCTTTCACTGCCTGGCTTATTTCACTTAGCATAATAATTGCCAGGTCCGTTCATGCTGTCACAAAAGGTAAGATTTCCTCATTTTCATGGCCACGTAGTATTCCATTGTGAATATATACCACAGCTTTTTAATCCACTCGTCCACTGATGGAAACTTGGGGAATTTCAGGATCTTGGCTATTGTAAACAATGCTGCAATAAACATGGGGATGCATATCTTCTTTAGAATCAGTGATTTGGTGTTCTTAGGATATATTCCTAAGAACTGGGTCAAAAGGCAGTTCTATTTTTAATTTTTTAAGGAATCTCCATACTGTTTTTCACACTGGCTGCACAAGTCTGCATTCCCACCAGAAGTGCAGGAGGGTTCCCTTTTCTCCACACCCTTGCCAAACTTTGTGTGTGTGTGTGTGTGTGTGTGTGTGTGTGTGTGTGTGTTTTGTTAATGAGTGCCATTCTGAAAGTTGCAAGGTAGTATCTCATTGTGGTTTTATTTTGCATTTCTCTGATGATTAGTGACGTTGAACATTTTTTCATATGCCTATTGAACATTTGAATGTCCTCTTTGGAGAAGTGTTTATTCATTTCTTTTGCCCATTTTTTAAATTTTTCTTTAGACAATTAATTTTAACGGGGTGACATTGATCAATTAGAGTACATAGATTCAGAGAAGACGTCTCCAGATCATTTTGACATTTGATTATGTTGTATACCCATCACCCAAAGTCAAATTGTCCTCCATCCCCTTCTATTTGTTTTTCTTTATGCTCCTTTTCTTCCTCACCCCTTCTTCTCCGTTCTCCTCCTCCTAGTAACCACTGCACTGTTATTCGTGTCCATGAGTTTAAATTCTGTGTCCCACCTATGTATGGAATCCTACAGTTTTTAGTTTTTTCAGATTTACTTATTTCATTCAATATAATGCTATCAAGGTCCATCCCTGTTGTCATAATAATCCTATGTCATCATTTCTTCTCGCTGAGTAGAACTCCATAGTATATATGTACCACATCTTCTTTATCCAATCATCTATTAGAAGACTTTTTGGTTGTTTCCATGTCTTGGCCACTGTGAACAATGCTGCAATGAATATGAGGCTGCATGTGTCCTTACGTACCAATGTTTTTGAGTTTTGGGGATATTTACCCATTAGAGGAATTTCTCGGTCATATGGTAGTAATATTTTTAATTTTTTGAGGAACCACCATATTTTCTTTGATAATAGTTTTATTACTTTACATTCCCACCAACAGTTATTGAGGAGTCCTTTTTCTCCACAGCCTCTCCACCACTTGTTGTTACCTGTTTTGTTGATAATAGCTAATCTAACAGGTGTGAGGTGGTATCTCATTGTAGTTTTGATTTGCATTTCTCTAATAGCTAGTGAAGATGAGCATCTTTTCATATATCTTTTGTCCATTTGTATTTCTTCCTAGAAGATATGTCTGTTCATATCCTCTTCCCATTTTTTATTAGATTGTTTGCTTGTTTGTTATTGAGTTTTGTGAGTTCTTTTTATATTTTGGATTTTAGGCCCTTATCTGAGCTGTTGTTTGAGAATATCATCTTCCATTTAGTTGGCTGTCTGTTTTTTTGTCAGTTTCTTTTGCTGTGCAAAAGCCTCTTCATCTGATATAGTCCCATTCATTTATATTAGCCTTCACTTCCCTTGCCTTTGCAGTCAAATTCATACAATATTCTTTATGGCCAAGACCCACGAGTTAGGTACCTATGTTTTCTCCTATGTAATTTATTGTTTCAGGTCTTATATTTAGGTCTTTGATCCATTTTGAATTAATTTTGATACAAAGGAACAAACTGTAGATGAATTTCATTCTTTTGCATGTGACTTTCCAGCTTTCCCAGCACCATTTATTGAAGAGGCTTTCTTTTTTCCATTGTGTGTTTTTGGCTCCTTTATCAAAGATTATTTGACCATATATATGTGGTTTTATTTCTGGGCTCTCTACTCTGTTCCATTGGTTTGAGTGTCTATTTGTCTGGCAATATCATGCTGTTCTGATATTATCATGACCCTATAATATAATTTGAAGTCAGGTATTGTAATGCCCTGAGCTTTGTTCTTTTTCCTTAAGATTACTTTGGCTATTTGGGTTTTTTCATACTTTCATATAAACCTGATGATTTCTTTTAAAAATGACATGTAAATTTGATGAAAATTGCATTAAATTTGTATATTGCTTTGGGTAATATGGTCATTTTGACTATATGTATTCTTTGTATCCAAGAACAAAGAATATTTTTCCATTTCCTTATATCTTTTTTGATTTCCCTTAACAATGCTTTGTAGTTTTCATTATATAGGTCCTTTATATACTTTGTTATGTTTATTCCTAGGTATTTTATTTATTTTTTAGTTGCAACAGTAAAAGGAATTATTTTTTTGAGTTCATTTCTGATGTTTCGTTGTTGGCCTATAGGAAGGCAATAGACTTCTGTATATTAATTTTGTATCCTGCGACCTTATTGTATTGGTTTATTGTATCTAATAGTCTTTTTCTGTAGTCTTTCGGGTTTTCGATGTACAGGATCATATCATCTGCAAAAAGTGATACCTTTACTTCTTCTTTCCCAATATGAATGACTTTTATTTCTTTCTCTTGTCTGATTGTGTTGGCTAGAACTTCTAGCACTATACTGCATAAGAGTGGGGAGAGTGGACAGCCTTATCTTGTTCCTGATTTTACAGAAAAAGTTTTCAGTTTTTTGCTATTTAATATGATAATAGCTGATGGTTTGTCATATATGACCTTTATTATGTTGAGATATTTTTCTTCTATACCCATTTTGTTTAGTCTTCTGAACATAAAATGATCTTGTATTTTATCAATGCCCTTTCTGCATCTATTGATAGGATCATATGGTTTTTGTTCTTTGTTTTGTTGATATGGTGTATTATGTTCACTGTTTTACGTATGTTGAACCATGCTTGTGATTCTGGGATGAATCACACTTGATCATGATAAATTACTTTTTAATGTGTTGTTGTATTTGAATTACTAGTATTTTGTTTAGGATTTTACCATCTGTATTCATTAAAGATATTGGTTATTGGTCTGTAGCTTTTTTGTTTGTTTGTTTTATCCTTGCTAGGTTTTTGTATGAGGGTTATATTGGTCACATAAAATATGTTTGGATATATTGCTTCTTCAAGTTTTTGGAAAACTTTGAGTAGACTAGGCACCAAGTCTTCTTTGAATGTTAGATAGAATTCACTCTTATAGCCATCTGGCCCTGGACTTTTATTTTTTGGTAGGTTTTTGATAGCCGTTTCTATTTCCTCCCTGCTCTTGGGTCTGTTTAGGCCAGAGGGCCCCAAACTATGGCCCGCGGGTCAAATTGCAGCCACCTGAGGCCATTTTTCCAGCCCCACCATACTTCCGGAAGGGGCACCTCTTTCATTGGTGGTCAGTGTATGGAGTACTGTATGTGGCAAACCTCTAATGGTCTGAGGGACAGTGAACTGGCTCCCTGTGTAAAAAGTTTGGGGACCCCTGGTTTAGGCTATCTACTTCTTTGTGACTCAGTCTAGGAAGATTGTATTGTTCTAGGAATTTATCCATTTCTTCTAGATTGTTAAATTTGGTCGCATATAATTTTTCATAATATTCTACAATAATTCTTTGTATATCTATGCTATCTATGGTGATTTCTCCTCCTTCATTTTGGATTTAGTTTATATGAGTCCTTTTTCTTTTTTACATAATGAATCTTGCTAAGGGTTTGTCAATTTTGTTGATCATTTAAAAGAACCAGCTTTTTGTTTTATTAATTTTTTTCTATAGTTTTTCTGTTCTCTATTTCATTTATTTCTACTCTGATTTTTATTATTTCCTTTCTTCTGCTGGTTTGGGGTGCTTTTTTTTCTTTATTTCTAGTTTCTTAAGATGTGATGTTAAGTTGTTTACTTGGGCTCTCTCTTGTTTGTTCATATAAACATGTAGTGATATGAACTTCCCTCTTATTATTTCTTTTGCTGCATCCCAGAGATTCTGATATGTTGTGTTGTCATTTTAATTTGTCTGTATATATCTTTTGATCTCTGCTTTTATTTCTTCTTTGACCCAGTCATTTTTTAGAAGTATGTTGTTTAATTTCCACATCTTTGTGTGTTTGTTTATTTCATTTTTGCTGTGGAATTCTAGTTTCAAAGCTTTATGATCAGAGAATATGCTTGGTGTAATTTCAATCTTTCTGAATCTGTTGATATTATTTTTGTGGCCAAATATATGGAGTTCTTCAGAATATTCCATGTACACTTGAAAAAAATGTATACTCTGGTGTTTTGGGATGAAATGTTCTGTAGATGTCTATCATATCCATTTTTTCTAGTGTGTCATTTAAGACCAATATTTCTTTATTGATTTTTAGTTTGGATGAATGATCTACAGCAGTCAGCAGTGTTTTGAGGTTTCCAAGTAAGATTGTATTTTTGTTGGTTTTTATTTTTAGATCAGTTAGTAAATGTCTTATATACTTTGGTGCTCCTTGGTTTGGTGCATATATTAAGAAATGTAATGTCTTCTTGATTCAATGTCCCCTTTATCATGACCATTTTTATCTCTGATTACCTTTGCTGTATTGTAGTCAGCATTGTTAGATATGAGTATGGCTACACCTGCTGTTCTTTGGATGTTATTTTCTTGGAGAATCATTTTCCAACCTTACACTTTGAATTCATTTTTGTCCTTGCAGCTTAGATGTGTTTCTTGAAGGTAGCATACAGTTGGATTTTTTTTATCCACTCTGCTACTTTTAATAGGTGAGTTCATTTGATTTACATTTAATGTAATTATTGACACTTGAAGGTTTCCTATTGCCATTTTATATATTGCTTTTTGATAGCTTTGTATCTTGTTTTTTTCTTCTCTTTTGTTTTTCTGTCATTGTTTTTGTTTGGTTGTAGTTCGTACTTCTTTCCTCTGTTTCTTCTTCTTTTAAGCCATGTGTTTCTGCATTGGTAATTTCAGGGGTGGTTACCATTAGGTAATAAAAAGAATATATATCATATTTATTGTAGTACATTATCTCATAAATGCTTCTGCACTCCATCCACCTTTGGTACTGTTAATCTTTATCCTCTCCCCTTTTTTGTTTTTGTTTTCAGATATTAGTCTTGTTTCTTTTGTGATCTTGTGGAGCTTTTACTTATAATTTTGTTTTAGTTTTCTTTGTATCTGGTTTGATAATCCCCTTTAGTATTTCCTGAATTGTGGGTTTTCTGGTGATAAATTTCCTCATCTACTCTATATGTGTGAGTGTTCTTATTTCCCCTTCATATTTGAAGGATAGCTTTGTTGAATATAGTATCCTTGGCTGGAAGTTTCTCTCTTTCAGTACTTTAAATATTGGGGTATACTCTCTTCTGGCTTGTAAAGTTTCTGTTGAGAAATTTAATGATAGCCTAATGGGCCTTCCTTTGTATGTTGTATTCTTCTTTTTCCTGGCTGCCTTGAGGATTTTTTCTTTGTCATTGTTTGTGATAATTTCATTATGATGTGCCTTGGTGTAGGTCTGTTTGGGTTAAGGTAACTTGGTGTTCTGTTTGCTTCTTGAATTTGAGGCTCTAATCTTTCCACAGGCTTGGAAAGTTCTCATCAATTATTTGTTTGAATATGTTCTCCATTCCATTTTCTCTCTCTTCTCTTTCTGATATACCCATTATTCTTATGTTTCTCTTTCTGATGGAATCAGACACTCCCTGTAGGGCTTACTCTTTTTTTTTTTTTAAATTCATGAGTCTCTCTCCTCTTCTCTCCATAGTATCTCTGGATAGTATCTCTGTAGTATCTCTGTAGTTGGCTGTCTTCTATGTCACTAGTTCTCTTCTCTATCTGGCCTGTTCTATCAGCTAAGTTTGTTACCTCGTTTTTCAGTTCATGTATTAAATTTTTCATTTGTGTTTGGTTCCTTTTTATTGTTTTAATTTCCTGGTGAAGTATTCTTTTTGTTCATTATATATTTTCTTGAGCTCTCTAAATTGCCTTTCTGTGCTTTCTTGTATTTCCCTGAGTATTCTTAGGACTTCAATTTTTAATTATCTGTCATTTAACTCCAAGTTTCTCAAACAATTAAAATATTTTTCTAGAGGTTTTTTATCATCTATTTGAGCTACATCTCTGTATTTTGTGTCTATGATATTTGATTTCTGTTTTCTTAATGGCATTTTAGAGTGGTATTGTTAATATCACTAATCAGAGATCATTTAAAAAGTAATATAAAAATTGAAAAGATACAGTGAAATAATGAAAATGCTATAATGATAAGTGGAACTAAAACTACAGAGAACCGGGAGCAAGAACTGAGAAAAATCACAAAAGAAAAAAAAAGAAGTAAAAATATGCAGAATGCCACAAAAAATATGAACCCAAAATATAATAATTTTTGATAAATGATCAAATGAGAGAAAACAAAAAAGAAAAAAAAGTAATGGTTTTTTAAATGAAACCCTCAAAAAAACAAGAATGAAAAATGTAACATCTATGGACAATCAAGTTCAAAAGGAAAAGAAAAGAATAAAAAGGAAAGATGATAAACTGACCAAAATCACACACAAAAAAAGTTATAAAAAATGTAATTTTGTCCTGGTTTTGAAAGGTAGCTTCTTCCTTTTTTTTTTGGCAGGTGGTGCTGTACTACAGGTTTTGCCCCTGTGGGGCTGTTGAGGAGAGGTTTGCCATTGTGTAGCTAAGGCAATGACGGAGGCTGGGCCTCAGTCCCGTTGGTAGATGGGGCTTGTTAGGGCTTGGAGGCTCTGACAATGGGAGTCTCAGTTAGTTTTCCAGGTGCCTCTCCCCATGTCTCTCCCAACTGAGCTAGCAGACTGGAGACTTAGCTGTGATGTTCACCTTAGCCAGTTTGTAGAGCAAGAGGCTCTAAGAGCAGCCAGGTCCTTCTTCCAGTACTTTTCAAAGCACAGTCTGGGTAAGGCTGTGCCAACCAGAACCACCAGTGAGAGCAAGCAGTGCTGGGAGCCGATTGCAGATCAAGTGCCTTTCTAAGGGCCCCTGGGCATGTCTTATACACCTCAGGTCTAATCTCCATAGGCATAATTCTCCCTTGTGCACTGTTTGGTAGCCTGTAGCAAATCACATGTGTGCCCAGCCGCCATGAAATCAGCAATGCACATAAAGTTTTGCTTCCACCCACTTAGGCGCACTGTGCCTGTGATCTCAGTCAGAGCCAGGAATGCAGGAATGTGCTTTGTAACCTGTATCAACACCGCAGAGGGGCTCCACCTGGGCAGTCCCAGGCCTAGGGATGCTGGTCCTTGCTCACTTCCCATGCTTGTAGTTGCAAGGCAGGGATTAAACAAAGACACTGGCAACAGCACACACAGATGTCCAACACTGATAATCTCAGTTAAGCCCTCCAGCCCGCAAGCACACATGTGCCCATTAGAGGTGCCAAGTGGAGCCACTTGCACACCGCCCACGATGGCAGAGCTGGGAGCGCATGAAGCTGCTAAGGCTGGTGCTGGTGCTGGTTTCTGCAGGCAACCTGCACCGGCAACCTTTGTCAGAGCCTGCCTCCTATGTCAGGCAGAGCCGGCATGTTCTCTCTTCTGCTTGAACATCCACCCTAACCCAGTTTCTTCTCTCTGCCCTAGACCCTCTGCTGCTTTGCTTGGTTCCAGATGAAAGAGGTCCTTCATCAGATCAGTGAGGAAAGCAAAATACTCTCTTCTCCATCTTATTTCCTTCAGAGTGGATTGTATATTCAACCACCTTTTCACCCAATCATACCTTTGTCTGGTGTGTGTATATTTCAGGTGCTCCTGAGATTATTTCTCTGTCTTTACTTGTTGAATTTGGTGAAATTTCAAGAGGAGATATCAGGAGCACCCCTCACGGTGCCATTTTTCTGAGGTCCAGTTCTTTTGCCCATTTTTAAATTGGATTGTTTACCTTCCTGTTATTGAGTTTTAGAAGTTTTTTATAAATTTTGGTTATTAACCCCTTATCAGACGTATTGATGTCTTTATGAAGAAGATGGGGTTAGTGGTACTGTCCTCTAGGCCGCTTCTTTTCCTTGTTCTTGGAATGCTTCTTGAGGGTTCTATTTTTCCTCTTGTTGCATGTGAATATTCGATGCATTTGGTCCTTTGAGGGTATGGTTATCCCTTTAGGCTACCTGACTCTAAGGATCAACCTTGATCGTATCATACATTGTGCAATGTCTGTCCTGTTGAGTGTGTTTATTCTCCACAGTGTCTGATGCCTGCTAGACTTCACCTTTGTATGTGTTGCTTGTGTAGATAGTTGAGTCTAAGGTTTGTTCTGTCTGCCACCCACTACCAGTGGTGTTGGTTCTAGTTCTTCTTGGGTTGGCATCAGCTGTTGTTTGTAACCTGCTGTGGGCTACCAGTCTGCAGCTACTGTACTTTTCACTGTTTGTGTCTGTGTTTTCTGTGCCTGGGTATTGTAGGAAAAGCCAACCTTTGTATAAGAATCAGCTTCCTCATGCTTAGAGATGATAGAAGCTCTATAAATGCCCCAAGCTCTGTAAGATTTGTCTGCACATTTTAGCTGCTCCTCCTCCTCTTGCAGCTGCCTGGTCTTCCCATGGAGTCTTCTGTATTAAGACTGTAGTGTGGGCTCAGACTAGTCTCACCCAACTAACTCCTTTACAAGTTGCATGTTTGGTGGGTTAGGGCAGCTGAGGTTGTGAATACAAAGTTACTGGGACCCCCTACATCAGGGGTCTCTTGGTCAGGAGCTTAGTATGGGGCTTATGGCCCTAACTCCAGAGCTTGATCCCTCAGCCACTGCTGGGTTCTCAAATTTTATTTCTCCCCAAAAAGGTGAGCAGCAGGTTCAGACTGAGTGTGGCTGACAGTCCCTCTGCAGAAGTTCTTTCAGCTGGTAAGACCCCAGTCTCAAGGAGGAAAACTGAGGGAGTCTTCTCCTGAGACTGACCTGTGCCCCTCCCAAAGGTGGCTAAACCCCTCAACCAGATCCAACAAGAGACTCACAGGGATCCACACATTAAATGTTCATGGTCCAAGCCTCTCTCTTTCCCCTGTAGAATCTAGCCCTGCAGGGCAGGATATCCACTGCCCAGGCCAGCTGACTCTGAAATTCTACCCTATCCAATGCACATTAGCCGCTGTGCCGGCGTTGATTGCAGAGAGTGGAACTCACCTCAGCTGGTGTTCTAAAAAAAAAAGCACCTCAGGGCCAGATGTGAGGTGCTTTTTTTTTTTTAGGACACCACTATAGCATGGGTTTTTTAAATTTATTTTTATTTATTTTAGAGAGGAGACACACACACACACACACACACACACAGAGAGAGAGAGAGAGAGAGAGAGAGAGAAAGTGGGGAGGAGCTAGAAGCATCAACTCCCATATGTGCCTTGACCAGACCAGTGCAGGGTTTTGAACTGGCGACCTCAGGGTTCCCAGGTCGACGCTTTATCCACTGCGCCACTACAGGTCAGACCTCTAGCATGCGTTTTTAGGTCCTGAATCTATGCTTTCCACACCTGACCTCTGGCTGTGCCAGCCCTGGGCCTTCCTAGCAGGAACCCAGCACAGACCAGTGGGAGACGCTCTCTATGACTGGCCCTCAGCAACCTTCTTGGAGCTATAAGCAATTCAGAGTTTATGGCTGCCTCTGCTAGGCCCAGGTGTACATAGAAATACCAAGCTACACTCCTAGGCTGGCTCTTATTCACACTGGTACTGGGGGGAAGTCTGCTCAAATTGTCTAGTTTCTCTGAGTCCTGACTAGGTATATGTTTTAACATTTAATTTTAGTGGTTTATCTAGGAATTATGGTGTACATTCTTAACTCCTTATAGTTCACTTAAAATTGACATTATAAAACTATACAGGTGATATAGAAAACTTTAGATCTATTTCTTTCTTTCTCATTGCCTTTTTATAGTGGTCACATATATTACATCTATAATTTATACATTATAAATCTCAGTCAATATTACAATTTTGCTTTAAAAATATTAAAATAAAGAACAAAATGTTCTTTTATTATATTAACTACTTGCAATATTCTTTATTTTTTCTGACTCTAAGTTATTGTCTACTGTTATTTTTCTTTAGCTGGAAGAATTTCCTTTAGTATTCCTGCAGTCCAGTTCAATGATAAATTATGTGTTTTCCTTTACTGAAATGTATTCTCATTAGAATAGCGTTTCATGGAAATATTTTTTTTCTTTTGGTGCTTCAAAGATATTTCATTTCTTCTGGCTTTCCTAGTTTCTGATATATTCACAATTATTCAAATTATTTTTTTTCGCTATTTAATATGGTTTATATTTTGATGTTTTGAAGATTTGATCTTTGATTTTGATTTAAGCAATTTGGCTATGATGTGCTTTGGCATGAGATTTTTATAATCTTACTTTAATTAAGTAAACTTCATGAACTGAAATTATGCTTTTTCACCAATCTTGAAAAATATTCATTCTTTCCTTATTTATTCAGATATTATTTTATGCCTCTTTCTTTTAATCTTTTTCTTCTTAGACTATAGTTATTTAATATGTAAGACAACAGATCTAAAATATTGTTACTGAGTGTTCCATCATATATTTATATATGTTTTCTTTGTTTTTCACATTGAAAAATTTTAATTTATCTTTAAGTTTTGTGATAATTTCCTTTGTTATCTTGATTATTCTTAGTAGCTTATCTAATGAATTTTTAGAACTTCAGATAATATATTAAAGTTTCATTTGTTTTTAAAATTTTAATTTCTCTACTAAAATTTTCTATATTTTTTCATTATGAACATATTGTTTACCTCATTGAGCATAAATATAATTGCAGTTTTAAAATTTTTGTTTGCATCACCCTAGAATTGAACTTTGTTGATTTTTTTCACCAATGTTATAGTTACATATTCATGGTTCTTTGTGTATCAAATAATGTTGGTATATATCTTTAACAGTATGAATTTAATATTGTGGAATCTCTGGATTCTGTTATATTCCTTAATAGAGTGATTATGATTTAAGTGGATGGAACCTCTTTAGACTAAAATTGAAAACTCTGTCTTATATGTTGTGGACAGTAGTTGAGATATAAATTCATCCTTTTAGCTTTCTTCACATGGATGTTTCAGTTTTATTTATTTATTTTTTATTAATTTTAATGGGGTGACACCAATAAATCAGGGTACATATGTACAACAAAAACATCTCCAGGTTATCTTATCATTCAATTATGTTGCATACCCGTCACCCAAAGTCAAATTGTCCTCTGTCACCTTCTGTCTGGTTTTCCCTGTGCCCCTCCCCTTCTCCCTATCTTAACCTCCCCTCCCTCCCCACAACCCATAACCACCACTCTCTTGTCCATGTCTCATAGTCTCACTTTTATGTCCCACCTATGTATGAAATCATGCTGTTCTCAGTATTTTTTTTCTGATTTACTTATTTCACTCCGTTTAATGCTCCATCCATTTTGTTGTAAATGATCAGATGTCATCATTTCTTATGGCTGAGTAGTATTCCATAGTATATATGTACGAAAGCTTTTTAATCCACTCGTCCTCTGAGGGCACTTGAGCTGTTTGCAGATCTTTGCTATTGTGAACAATGCTGCCACAAACATGAAGGCGCATTTCTTCTTTTCAAACATTGCTATGGTGTTCTTAGGGTATATTCCTATAAGTGGGATAGCTGGGTCAAAATCCAGTTCGATTTTTAATTTTTTGAGGAATCTCCATACTGTTTTCCACAGTGGCTGCACCAGTCTGCTTTCCCACCAGCAGTGCAGAAGGGTTCCCTTTTCTCCACATCCTCGCCAGCACTTACTCTGTGTTGTTTTGCTGATAAGCGTCATTCTGACTGGTGTGAGGTGATATCTCATTGTGGTTTTAATTTGCATTTCTCTAATGATTAGTGATGTTGAGCATTTTTTTCACATACCTATTGGCCATCTGTACGTCTTCTTTGGAGAAATTTCTATTCATTTCTTTTGCCCATTTTTTGATTGGATTGTTTGTCTTCCTGGTGTTGAGTTTTATAAGATTCTTTATAAATTTTGGTTATTAAGCCCTTATGTGACGTGCTGTCAAATATGTTCTCCCATTGTGTGGTTTGTCTTTTTATTCTGTTTTTATTGTCCTTAGCTGTACAAAAACTTTATAGTTTGATATAGTCCCATTTGTTTATCTTGCCTTTTATTTGATTTGCCTGTGGAGATAAATCGGCAAAAATATTGCTGCTACAGATGTCAGAGAGCTTGCTGTCTATGTTTTCTTCTAAGATGCATATGGTTTCACGGCTTCTGTTTAAGTTTTTTATCCATTTTGAGTTTGTATTTGTGAATGGTGTAAGTTGATGGTCTAGTTTTATGTTTTTGCAGGTAGATGTCCAATTTTCCCAACACCATTTGTTAAAGAGGCTGTCTTTACTCCATTGTATGTTCTTTCCTCCTTTGTCAAATATCAATTGTCCATAAAGGTGTGGAATTATTTGGGTTCTCTGTTCTGTTCCATTGATCTATATGCCTGTTCTTATGCCAGTACGAGGCTGTCTTGAGTATAATGGCCTTGTAGTAAACCTTGATATCTGGAAAAGTGATACCTCCTGCTTTATTTTTTCTTTTTAAGATTGCTGAGGCTATTCTTGTTCTTTTTTGGTTTCATATAAATTTTTGGAATATGTGTTCTATATCTTTGAAGTATGTCATTGGAATGTTAATTGGTATTGCATTGAATTTATAAATTGTTTTGGGTACTATAGACATTTTAATGATGTTTATTCTTCCTAGCCATGAGCACGGTATATGCTTCCACTTGTTTGTATCTTCCTTGATTTCTTTTATTCATGTTTTATAATTTTTCGAGTACAAGTCCTTAACCCCCTTGGTTAAATTTATTCCTAGGTACTTGATTTTTTTGGCTGCAATACGATTGTTTCCTTAGTTTCTTTTGCTGACAGTTCATTGTTGGTATATAGAAATGCCTCTGAGTTCTGAGTATTAATTTTTTATCCTGCCACCTTGCTGAATTTTTTTATAAGATCCCGTAGTTTCTTGACTGAAACTTTAGGGTTTTCTATATACAATATCATATCATTTGCAAATAATGACAGTTTTACTTCTTCTTTTCCAATTTGGATGCCTTTTATTTCTTCTTCTTGTCTGATTGCTGTAGCTAGGACTTCCAGAACTATGTTGAATAAGAGTGGGGAAAGGGGGCACCCCTGCCTGGTTCCTTAAGAGGCTTGCTTTTAATTTTTTCCCATTTAATATGATGTTTGCTGTGGATTTGTCATAGATGGCCTTTATAATGTTAAGGATTGTTCCCTATATTCCCACTTTATTAAGAGTTCTGAGCATGAATGGTGCTGGATTTTATGAAATGCCTTTTCTGCATCTATTGAAATTATCATGTATTTTTGTCCTTCCTTTTGTTTATGTGATGAATCAAATTGATTAATTTGCAAATATTGAACCTGCCTTGCCTCTCCAGAATAAATCCCACTTGATCATGGTGTATGATTTTTTTCATATATTGCTGAATCTGGTTTGCTAATATTTTGTTGAGAATTTTAGTGTCTAAATTCACCAGGGATATAGGTCTATAATTTTCTTTCTTTGTGTTGTCTTTGCCTGGTTTGGGGATCAGAATTATGCTCTCCTCATAAAAGGAGTTTGGAAGTCTTCCTTCCTCTTGAATTTTTTGAAATAGCTTCAGAAGGATAGGAGTTAGTTCTTCTTTGAATTTTTGATAGAATTCACTTGTGAAGGCAACAGGCACAGGACTTTTCTTATTTGGGGATTTTTGATAACTGTTTCTATCTCATTTGTTTTAATTGGTTTGTTTAGGTGTTCTGATTCTTCCAGGTTGATTTTTGGAAGATTATATGATTCAAGAAATCTGTCCATTTCACCTAGGTTGTCTAAATTTTTGGCATAAAGTTCTTCATAGTATTATCTTACAGTGCTTTGTATTACTGTTGTGTCAATTGTTATTTCTCCACTGTCCTTTCTAATTTTATTTGTTTGAGTCCTCTCTCTTTTATTTTTGTGAGTCTAGTTAAAGGTTCATCAATTATGTTTACCTTTTAAAAGAACCAGCTTCTGGTTTCATTGATTCTCTGTATTGTTTCCTTAGCCTGTATGTCATTTATTTCTGCTCTGATCTTTATTATTTCCTTGCTTCTACTGGTCCTGGGTTTTATTTGCTGTTGTTTTTCTAGTTCTTTTAGATGCAGGGTCAGGTTGCTTATTTGAGCTTTTTCTAGCTTCCGATGGTATGCCTGTAGTGCAATGAACTTCCCTCTCAGTACTGCTTTTGCTGTGTCCCATAAATTTTGAGTTGATGTATGCTCATTATCATTCATTTCTAAAAACTTTTTTTATTTCTTCTTTGATCTTATTGTTAATCCATTTGTTATTTAATATCATGCTATTTAGTTTCCAAGTTTTTGAGTATTTTTCAGTTTTTGATTTGTGGTTAATTTCTAGTTTCATGGCATTGTGATCAGAGAAAATGCTTGATATGATTTCAATCCTCTTATATTTATTGAGAACATTTTTGCATCCTAACATGTGGTCTATCCTAGAAAACGTACCATGCGCGCTTGAGAAGAATGTATATTCTACTGCTTTAGGGTGAAAAGTTCTGAAGATATCTATTAAATCAAGTTGATCTAGTGTCTCCTTTAAGTCTGCTGTTTCTTTATTAATTTTATTTCTTGAGGATATATTCAGTGTTGTTAGTGGGGTATTGATATCCCCTTCTATGATAGTATTGTTGTTAATCTCGCCCTTTATATCCATCAAAGTCTGCTTTATGTATGTCAGGGCTCCTATATTTGGCGCGTAGATATTTTAATAGTTATATCTTCCTGTTGAATTGTTCCCTTTATTATTATGTAGTGTCCTTCTTTGTCTCTTACTACAGCCTTTGTTTTAAAGTCCATTTTGTCAGATATAAGTACTGCTATACCTGCTTTTTTTGCATTTCCATTTGCATAAAATAATTTTTTTCATCCTTTAACCTTCAGTCTATGTGCATCTTTTATTTTAAGGTCTGTTTCTTATAGACAGCACATGTATGGGTCCTGTTTCTTTATCCATGCAGCTACCCTATGTCTTTTGATTGGATCATTTAATCCATTTAATTTAAGATTATTATTGATATGTAGTTTTTTATTGCCATTTTATTCTTTAAAGCTGTATTCTTCTTTTGCTATATTCTTTTCTTCCTTTGAAATGTTCACACCAGGCCATTTAGTATCTCTTACAGAATTGGTTTGTTTTTAATGAATTCCTTAAGGCTTTCTTTGTCTGGAAGCTCTTTATTTCTCCTTTAATTTTAAACATTAGCCTTGCTGGATAGAGTAGTCTTGGTTGTAGGTTCTTGTTCTGTACTACTTTGTATATATCTTGCCATTCCCTTCTGGCCTCAAGTGTTTCTGTTGAGAAGTCTGATGTCATCCTTATGGGGCTTCTTTGTAGGTGATATCCTTTTTTCTCTAGCAGCTTTTAAAATTTTTTCTTTATCCATTAGCTTTGGTATTTTAACTATGATGTGTCTTAGTGTAGATTTTTTTTGGGTTTCTCTTTAATGGAGTTCTGTGTGCTTCTTGAACTTGTGAAATGTTTCCCAGCTTTAATTTAGGAAAGTTTTGTTCCATGATTTGATTGACAAAGTTTTTATGTCCTCTTCTCGCTCCTCTTCTTCAGGAACCCCTATGATGCAAATGTTGTTTCTCTTCAGGTTTTCACAGAGCTCCCTTAGAATTTCCTCACATTTTTTGAGTCTCTTTTCCTTTTCTTTCTCTGCTTCCATGCCTTTGTTTATTGTGTCCTCTAACTTGTTGATTCGATCCTCAGCCCCATTCATCCTGCTTTTAATTGCTTCCATTGTGGTCTCCCAATCTGATACTGTATTTTTCATTTCTGATTCTTTTTTATCATTTCAATTTTGTTTTTTATACTTGTTATCTCTTTATTTAGGTGTTCATAGTGACTATCCATTGTTGCTCTAATTTCTTTGAACATCTTAACTATCATTATTCTAAATTCTGCTTCTGGTAATTTTTTCAATCTGGTTCGTTCAGGTCCTTCTCTGGGGATTTCTCTTGATTCATTTGGTTTGCATCCTCTGCCTGCCCATTTTAGCTGTGTATAAGCAAGTTGTGGCCCCTGGAGTCCAGCAAGTGTTGCCTTTGTGTTCTCTAGGTGTGTTCTGTCTGCAGGCCCGCCACCCCCTCTGCTGCTGCCTAGGGCGGTTGGGTATGGGCATTGCCAGCGCCGGTCCACTGTGGCTGTTGCTGTGATTACCGCCTCTCCTCCGCCAGAGGGACTGTCACTCAAGCCACAATTTTCAGCACCAAGGGTAGAGGTGAGCACCTTTGCTCAGCTGCGGGCCCTGCCTGTTTCCAGGCTTCTTCCCGGCACCCGCGGTCAGAGCCTGCTTGCCATAATTTCATGGATTGGACGGGGTTTCTGATGTGATCTCAGCTGTGAGCCTTTGCCTGTCAGGAGCTTTAGCCCTGCCCTCGAGGCCAGGGCCCTCCTGCGCAGGGTTGCAAACCGCGGTTTACTGGCCGGGCGTGGCTGCTGGTCTGTGCTCAGCTGCGAACTTCCTATCATCCCAGGCTCTACCCCGCCCCCACATTCAGAGTGAACTTGCACAGGCAGGATGGCAAACTAAGGTTTTTCAGGCTGGGCGGCACTGCTGCCATGAGCTCAGCCGCGAGCCCCCGCCTGTCCCTGGTCCTAGCCCCATCCCCGTGGTCAGGGCCACCTTGCACAGAGTCGCAGATAAGATCTCTGCCAGTTTCTGGGCTCCCGCTTTTTCCCCACTAGTGGGGTTACAGGCGGGTCCGCAGCTTTTGCACATCTTCTCCGCCCCTGCTGGGCTAGACCGAGCTCACACTGGCTGGGCCTCCGCCCCTGCCGACAGAACCGGGTTTCAGCGTCCCACCGCCATCATCCCTTCAGCAACCCTCAGAGGAGTAGGACCTGCCCTAACTATCCATTCTGTAGTCCTGGGAGCTCCTTCCATCTAAACAGCTCTGCTCTAAGTGCTGCGGAAGAGCTTGTTTGGCTGGTGTCCTGTCTCCCTTTGCTGGTATTGCTAGTTCCAGGGGAAATATTCGTTTTTGATTAGGGTAGTGACTTAGCCCAGGGGTTAGGGTGGCTGTGTCTCAGAGTGTTTGTCCCTGTGCCTTCAGTCCACACTCTCTTCCCACTGCTCTGGTCCTCTCCTCTGTCCCCATTCCCTGGAGCCCCGGATGCGTGGTTGTGAGGGAGGTTTTCTGGGCTGTCCCTTTAAAAAGAATCTTGGGTCTGAAAAAACTGTCTCTTTCTTAAAAACAGTATCCTCACTTGTTTCACAGCTCAATACTGCCCAAATGCCTCTTCTAGGCTCTGGGACTGGAGGCTGGGGCTTGGTTCCTGGGACCCAGGTCCCTCCCTCTCTGCCAAACTCTCTTCCCGCCACGCGGGTCTCCCTGGCTGCGTTTGCTCCGGGAAGCTGGGCAGCCCTCTTCGCCTTTTTGCTATTCCTGCCAGTCTCAATGTGGCTTCTTCTGTGTTCCTCTGTTGAAGTGTCCACTTAGTTTAGTTCAAAGTTGGTTTATCCAGATGATGGTTCTTAAAATTGAATTATAATCCACTTTGGTTCTGGGAGTTGGAAGTTGGTACGTCTGACTACTCCATCGCTATCTTGCTCCCTGGATGTTTTAGTTTTAATGAGAGATTTGGGTAAAGTTTATTTATAGAACATGAATCAACCTTGCTTTTGGTTTACTTATTTCTAGAATTTTTTTGTTTATTTATGGTGGACCTGGTTATTCTAGGTCTTTTTTCTTATTCTTTGGGCCAAAGAGATAGCACCATTTGATCAGTTTTAGCCACTCCTGCCAGCTGCAACTGCACCCTAACCTCAGGCCAGAACCTGAGAGAATCTACTCCTTCATGTCTACATTCCCATAACATATGTGCTTTCTGTGTATATTTAGAATATCCTGGAGTTCCAGGTTTTAGTTTTTTTAAAAAAATAGAAAATATTATATTAATCACTGGATTTTCTAATGCTAGTGTGTCCTAAACTGCTTTATGCTGTCCTTTCTGAAGGTTGCTAGGAACCATACCCATCCCTTAATACTTGTCAGGCTGCATTCAGTGGACAGTAAATTAGATTATTTTATTAAGGAGAACTAGCAGAAGACAAAAAATTGGGAAGAAGAAATTTACATTCTCACTCTCTAGATTAAGATTTTTCAGCCTTGATAATCTTAACATCTATTTAGTTTGGAATCAGTGAAAAATTATTGTTCATTTATTCTCTTATGCATTTATTATTTCAAAAACTTTGTATTGAGGATTTCTGTTGCTCCCCATACTATTCTAGGACCTGCAGATATAATAGTTCTTGTCCCGAGTGAATTTATAATCTAATGATGGAGACAAAAATCTCATACCCGTTCTATTCCAGAGATCTGCATATGTCGTTTTAAAGGACCAGATAGGAAGTAATTTTGGCTTTTTAAGCCACGCAGTCTATGTCCCAGTGACTCCGCTCTGCCATCGTATTGTGAAAGTAGGCATAAACAATACATAAGGATTAAGCCTGGCTGAGTTATAATGAAATTTTATACTTGAATACTTGAATTTATAGTCCATATAATTTTTACATGCCATAAAATATTATTTTGAAATTTTTCAACCATTTAAATATGTAAAAACCTTTAGCTCTTAGGCCATACAAAACCAGGTAGCAAGTGCCATTTGTCTGTGGGCTGTAGTTAGTTTGCTACTTCCTAGTCTGTTTAATAAACATTGGAGTATTTTTGCATCTGACAATATGCAGTTTTGGTGTTGATACATGAGTGAAGGATAAAATCTTTCCTCTAAGCACTAACAGATAAGTCATAATCTTAATGTTAGTAGTCAGTGTTCAATTTTGTAGCAAACAGGTAAAGTCTTCCTTGATGTATGTACCCTGATTCTGTATAAGAACCAGATTTATTATTTCTGTTACTTAAAAATTTATCTGAATTTTTAATTAATGAAATTTTATAGCAGTTAAGCCTGTTTTTTGCTTAGGCATGGTACACTTTTGACCGATGCAAAATATAAAGTGCACCATGACTTTACGGACACACTGTATAATAATATTTGTGTTCATGCAGTAGAATTAGTGTGTTATTCTATTTGTCTTGTTTTAATGTTGTAGTTACACTAATTTAGAAGTAAAAAGTAAAGATGAAAAATTTATTTTATACTTATGTACACAGTGGTAACAATTATTCATTTTAATTCAAAAGTTTTTATTTAACCCCAGTGTGTGTGAGGTATCACAATAAGTCTGAATAGTATAAAGACTATTAAAATATTTGTTGCATATCTAAAGTGATCTCTTTAGAAACACTTTTGAGAATAATATAACTAGTCTATGTTCATACCACTCTGAGCACACCTGATCTCACCTGATCTCAGAAGCTAAGCAGGGTCGGGCCTGGTTAGTACTTGAATGGGAGAATAATACTATTAATTACAATACAAGGAAAATTTTGAAAGGTGCTATTATGTTAGTCTGAGCAAGTTGTAACTACAAGAAAATTCTTACACTGAAAAGTGGGCATTTGGGAAAAGACTTGAGAGCTGAATGGTATGTCAGTGGACAGTGAAGAGAAAGAAAAGATACCTTAAACTGAAAGAATGGTATAAGGACCATAGAGATATACTGGTAGTGCTCAAGCAATAATATAGCAGTCTGCTATGATTACAGATTACTGTCTCTGGAAATGAAGATTAGGCCAAATGTGTATTTTGGGAATATCAAGAATATGTCACCAAAAGGCTACTGATGTTACTTATCAATACCATGCCATTTCTTCTTTTCCCTCCGCTACGCAAACTCCTTCACAGTTGACAATTCTCATTCTGTTGCTGTCCAACCAGGCACCCAAAACGAGAGACATTGATGGATGTGGCGGTGGCTGAGGAGCTGCATAAAGAATTTCAAGGGCAGACACATTTGATACTTAATGATTCATTCTTCCACAAGGAGTATTTTGTGGAGAGCCTTAGTTTCTTCCACAAATATTTCGATTATCAAGCTAATAATATCAAGGTCTTTGATATGGGCCTGCATGAGTGTGTATATTAAAGCAGTAAGCTACATAAGTTTTCCATAATTCCCTAACAAATTTTATGCCTATTTTTATTGCATACTAAACCTGTTTATTTTTCCATGTCTTTTATTTCAAATTCAGACTAATGCATCAGTCAAGGAGAGTTGGCAACTTAGATGATTATGTGAATTAACTGGTATGATATCAATAAAATTTTTCCATATAAGTAGTTAAGCTGTCAAATATCTTCAAGTAAATAATAAATGTTATTTATTTAATTAGAGCTAAAAATATATTCTATAATTTATCCATAGAGATATTTTCTTATGTGTAATTTGTTTTCCTTTTCACTGGAGGGTTATCTTTGCAGACAGATGGCTTACTTATTGGTTAAATTTATAAGGGTATGTATTTTTCACATTAATTTAGTCACAAGAGAGAAAATGTAAACTTAACAGAAATACACAAAATCAAATATTAGTATGTCAAAGTAAATACAATACACATTCCAAGGAATCCTTCAAACTATAATCACATTATCAGTGGACTAAGATTCTGTCAATTGAAGTGAGAGAGCCAACTCCTGTTCTCTGCAAACCAAGTCTGGCAACTGTAATTAGCAGTCACATTGATTCATTGTGTCCTACAATGTACAGGGAGTCAACTACATTAGTCTTTATAGACTTTGGTCAACACCTTAAAAACAACAAATGGAACAAGAGAACTAAATTAGTACCTACCTAAATATCACAGGGAGAATTCTAAAGATGCATCCTTCACCCCAAAGATTCCCATTCCCAAGTTATTCAATCAAATACTAATCTAGATATTTCTGTGAAATAACTTTGTCAGTGTCATTAATGTTATTACTGAGATAGCCTTAAAATAGGGAAGTTGTCCTGGACAGTTCAAATGGCCCCAAAGCAATAACATGGTTCTTTAAGACCTTCCATATTATATCCTTGGCAAAGAGAGATAGTCTTAATTTCTGTTCCCATTCTAGATGCCTTTTTTGAATTTCTTTGATGATTGCCTGACTAGAAACTTTAGTGCCATGTTGAGTAGAAGTGGTACTAGCAGTTATCCTTATCTTATTCCTGTTAGGAGAAACTTTTTCAATCTTTCCGATTTGTTACGATATTAACTGAGGATTTTTGGTGGACACCATTTATTAGGTAAGCATATTCCCTTCTGTGAATATTATGTTAAGTGTTTTTATCATGAGAAAGTGTTAGACTTTGTAAAAAGTGTTTTCTGCAGCTATTGAGATGATCACATAGTTCTTGGCCTTGATCAGTTTATAGTGATTAGTTTTCATATGTGAAATCAACTTTGCATTCTCAGTATCAATTCTACATGAATATGTTGGGTAATCCTTTTTTATATCCTGTTCAATGAGGCTTTCTGGTATTTTCTTTAGTGTTTTTACATTTTTATTTTTTATAGATATTGATTTGTAGTCTTCTTGTGATGTGTTTGGTTTTGGAATCAAGATAATAGTGTCTTCATAAAATAGGTTGGGAAATGACCTCTCTTAATTTGTGAAAAAGTTTGTGAAGTGTAGGTGTTAATTCTTTAAATGTGTTGTATAATTTACTAGTTAGTCTTCTTTGAGAATTTCTTAGTTGAAAGCTTTTCTGTTGTTGTTAAAAAGGTTTTTTTTAATGACTTCATTGCATTTACTTATGATAATTTATTCAGATTTTCTATTTTCTCTTTTCAAAATTATTTTTTTAACATTTAATCACAGTTGACATACAATACTATATTTGTTTCAGGTGTATCACATTGTGATTAGACATTTATGTAACTTACAATGTCATCACCCCCAATAAATCTATTACCTATCTGATATCATACAGTTATTACAATATTATTCACTATATTCCCTATGCTATACTTTACATGCCCCTGTTTTGTAACTTGTAATTCTTAATTCTTTCTTTTTTTTACCCATCTCCAAATCTTTCTTTTATTTGGTAATTATCAAAATGTTCTCTGTATGTGTTTGCTTCTGTTTTGTTTATTATTTTTATGTTCACTTGCTTGTTTCCACATATAAGTAAAATCACCTGGCATTTGTCTATCTCTGTCTGGTTTATTTCATTCAGTACAATACCCTTTAGATTCATCCATGTTGTTGCCAGTGGCAAGATTTCATTTCTTTTTATGGATGAGGCAGATTTCCGTAGTCCATACATACACTTCTTTCTTATTCATTCATTAATTAATGGACACCTTGGTTGCTTCCATATCTTTTCCATTGTAAATAATGATGCAATAAATATATGAATACAAATGTCTTTTTTAATTAGTGTCTTGGGTTTCTTTGGGTAAATACAGTGGTGGGATTCAGTTGGTTCACACCAGCTCGGCAAACCCGATACCTAATTTTTTGTGGAGTTCGGCAAACCGATTGTTAAAATGGCACTTGTAACCAGGGTTCTCTCTAAGGTGGGTGCCTGGGCAGCTGCCCAATGTGGAAATCACAAATTAACATTTCTTATTTATTTGTGTGTGTGTGTTCATCTGTGCAACAGCGTATTCTAAACACCTGTAGTAATTAATGATCATTCTGTCCATAGGTGAAAAAAATTGCAAGTGAAGATGACAATCAAGAAGTAATATGGAAATATCTTAAATAACAGTTTTATTGTTTTTGTCAAGTATTATTTAATATTTTTTCATTAATATTTTAAAGCTCTTTTTTGTAACATAATATAGTTTTGTGTACTCTTTTGTTACTCTTTTTATCAAAGTTTTTAATTTGTGTGTGTGTGTATGTGTGACAGAGACAGGGAGAAAGACAAAGAGGCACAGATAGGGACAAACAGACAGGAAGGGAGAGGGATGAGAAGCATCAGTTCTTTGTTGCAGCACCTTAGTTGCTCATTGATTGTTTACTCATATGAGCCTTGACTGGGGCACTACAGCAGTCTGAGTGACCCCTTGCTCAAGCCAGCGACATTGGGTTCAAGCTGGTGAGCTGTGCTCAAACCAGATGAGCCCACACTCAAGTCAGCAACCTCAGGGTTTTAAACCTGGGTCCTTTGTGTTCCAGTCTAACACTCTATCCACTGCGCCACCACTTCATCAGGCTCTTTTGTTATTCTTACTTAAGTATTAAATGCATGAAATAATAAACTACTTTTTAGTATATCAATTTTTTATACTTAAAATGGTCATTAGGGCATAGATCCGGTTGTTAGATTATTTGAATCCCGCCACTAAATAAATACCCAGAAGAAGAATTGCTAGGTTCTTTTTTTTCCCTCCATTAATATCTTACAATGTAGGCTTTGTTTGAAAGTCTATTTTGTCTGCTTTAACTATTGCTAACTTGGCTCTTTTGTTTGGTTGTTTCTTATTTCATGAAATACCTTTTTTCATCCCCTTACTTTCAGTTTGTGTTGTCTTTTTAGCTGAATGAAGTACATCTTTTGTAAACAGGATATGTAACTATATTTATCTTTTCTTTAACTTTTTTTAATTTTTTAAAATTTTGACAGAGACAGAGAAGGAATAAGAGAGAGGGACAAGACAGACAAGAAGGGAGAGAGATGAGAAGTATCAATTCTTAATTGTGGTACCTTATTCATTGATTGCTTTCTCATATGTGCCTTGACCAGGGTTCTCCAGCAGAGTGAGTGACCCCTCGCTCATGCCAGCAACCTTGGGCTCAAGTCAGTGACCTTTGTGCTCAAGCTAGTGACCATGGATGGGGTCATGTCTCAGAGACCTGTTTTGTTATCTATTTAGCCACTGTATGTCTTTTTTTTTTTTTTTTTTTTACAGGGACAGACAGACAGGAACAGAGAGAGAGGTGAGAAGCATCAATCATTAGTTTTTCATCGCCATCGCAACACCTTAGTTGTTCATTGATTGCTTTCTCACACGTGCCTTGACCGCGGGCCTTCAGCAGACCGAGCAACCCTTGCTGGAGCCAGCAACATTGGGTCCAAGCTGACGAGCTTTTGCTCAAGCCAGATGGGCCCGCGCTCAAGCTGGTGAGCTCGGGGTCTCGAACCTGGGTCTGCCGCATCCCAGTCCAACTCTCTATTAACTGTGCCACCGCCTGGTCAGGCTGTATGTCTTTTGGTTGAAGCATTTAATACATTTACACATAAAGTAATCGTTGATAGATATGTAGTTACTGCCATATATATATATATATATTTTTTTTACAGGGATAGAGAGAGAGTCAGAGAGAGAGGGATAGATAGGGACAGACAGACAGAAACAGAGAGAGATGAGAAGCATCAATTATTAGTTTTTCATTGCCATTGTGACGCCATAGTTGTTCATTGATTGCTTTCTCACATGTGCCTTCACCACGGGCCTTCAGCAGCCCGAGCAACCCCTTGCTGGAGCCAGCGACCTTGGGTCCAAGCTGGTGAGCTTTGGCTCAAGCCAGATGGGCCTGCACTCAAGCTGGCGAGCTCGGGGTCTCGAACGTGGGTCTTCCGCATCCCAGTCCAATGCTCTATCCACTGCACCACTGCCTGGTCAGGCACTGCCATTTTATTATTCATATTTGTATCTTTTTATTTTCCTTCTTAAAGAAGTCCATTTAAAAACATTTGTGATATTGGTTTAGTAGTGATGCACTCCTTTAACTTTTTCTTATCTGGGAAGCTCTTTATCTGTCCTTTGATTCTAAATTATACCTTTGCTGGGTAGAGTAATCTTGGTTGTAGATCCTCGCTTTTTGTCACTTTGAATCTTTAGTGCCAATCCCTTCTGGCCTGCAAAGTCTCTGTTGAGAAATCAGCTAACAATATTTTGAGACTCCCCATATGGCATTTAACTGCTTTTATCTTGCTGCTTTTAAGATTCTCTCTTTGTCTTTAACCTTAGGCATTTTAATTCTAATATGTCTTGGTGTGGCATTCTTTGGTTTTATCCTTTTTGGAAGTCTTTACACCTCCTGGAATTGCATGTTTAATTGTTTCCCAGATTTGTGAAGTTTTTCATCATTATTTCTTCAAATACATTTTAAATCCCTTGCTCTTTCTTCTCCTTCTGGTACTCCATATAGTACAAGTTAGTACTCCAACATCTCATTGGTCCCTTAACTTATCCTCATTTTATTTTGGATACCATTTTCTTTTTGCTATTTTGATTGTTTTCTGCTACCTTATTTTACAAATCACTGATTCAATCCTCTGCCTCATCTAATCCATTATTGACTCCTTCTAATGTATTCTTCATTTCAGTTTTTTTCTTTATTTCTGAATTTTTGTGTGTGTGCTCTTTCTATGTTTGTTTTGATGCTGTTTAAAATTGTCACTAAGTTCCTTAAGAATTCTGTAATCATTGTTTTGAACTCTGTATCAGGTAGACTGCTTGACTCCATTTCATATAGTTCCTTCTCTAGAGATTTCTTCTTTGTCTTCCTATTTTGGCATCCTCTGTGTATTTGCTTCTATGTATTAGGTAGAGCTGTTATGACTTCTGGTCTTGTTGGAGTGGCCTTATGTAGAAGTACCCTATGGGACCCAGTGGTGTAGTCTCTTTTGTCACCTGAATCAAGTGTTCCAGGTGTGTCTCTTGTAAGAGTCATGTGTACCCTCCTTTTGTAGTTGAGCCTTTATCATTGTTGTCATGTCAATGGGAGGGATTGACCTTTAGGATGGTTGGTTGTAAGCACTGGCCATGACTAAGGTTGAAGAGCAGAACCCACAGAGCAAGATTACTTCAGTGGGGCTCTAGTGCCTACTGGGTCTTCCTTTTGAATTTGCCATTTATGGAAGTAGCTGGGTGGTGTTCTGGTGTTGTCTGAAGTTGACCACTGAGTTTTTTGGTTCTGGGACCTCTCGGGAGGTACTAGCCAAGGTCAGCTTCTTCCTGTGCCTGGCCTGGGACCAGCTGGTATGTGCTATAAAGTGAACTGCATGCACGTCGTTACCTTGTGCTTGTTTTGGAAGTTATGGGAGGCGGTTGAAGACTAAGCTACAAACTGAGGCTGGCTGCCATGAATGCTGAGACTGGGGACACTTGGCAAAAGGAATGGAGTACACTGATTCCAGAAGCTGCTTGTCTGGGGTTTATGACCCTTTGAGAGACTGGTGTAGAATGGGGACTTCCCCATCTCCAAGGAGGAATCTCCACAGCTGACATCCCTCCCTGTTTTTAACCAACACATGGTGGTGTGAAACCAGCCTATGCTGCAACTCTGCTTCTCCTAACAGTTTCTGTGTGGCTTCTTCTGTATACCCTTTGTTATAGGACTTACGTTCAGCTAAACTTCATTCAGATTCTTCTCAAGGATGGATGTTATGCAGTTTAGTTGCAATTTTGAAGTGGTTGTGGGAGGAGGTAAGTACAGTGCTTACCTATTCTGCCATCTTCACCAGAAGCCCTCTATTACTCTTTGAATCAGTTTTGGTTCTGAGCTAATTTCTAAAGGTTTTTTTTTTGAGGTGACATTGGTTAACAAAACCCGAGTCAATTATTGTGTCTTTTGTGGAATTTGTTCATATCATCAAGGTATATGACTTGATAGTTTGCAATTGTTATCTATATTACATTATAATTCCTTTTATTTCTATAAAGTGGATGGTTCTGAATTGTTTCACACTTCACTTAGTAAATTCTTTTTAAAAGTTGGTCAGTCAAAGTGAAAGTTTTGTTAATTCTGTTAATCATTCAGAGAAACAACTTTCAGTTTATTTTTTTCTTATTCTTTGTCTATGCTTTCATTTATTTTGGCCCTAATATTTATTTTGTTTTTCTATGCTTACTTGGATTTTATTCTAGCTTTTAAAGTTGAAAGTGGTATTGTTGATTTTTTTTTCATTGAATGTATTGAGGTGACATTGGTTAATAAAATTATATAGGTTTAAGGTGTGCAATTTTATAAAACATTATCATTATATTGTGCTATGTGTTTACCACCCCAAGTCAAGTACCTACCATCATCATTTATATCACTTTTACCCTCTACTACCTTCACCCTCCTCCCTTTCCCTATCATGTTCAACATACTGTCGTTTGTCTACATTGGTTTTTTTGCTTGATCCCTTCACCTTTTCCACCCAGACTCTCAAAACTCTCTCCTCTGACAACTGTCATTTTTTTCTCTGCATTTGTAAGTCTGTTTCTATTTTGTTTGTTAACTAACGTATATTTTGTTCGGTAGAATGCACATATAAATGAAATCATATGGTATTTTTTTCGGACTGGCTTATTTTACTTAGCATAATACTGTCTAAGTCTATCCATGCTGTCACAAAAGGTAAGATTTTTTTCTTTTCTACAGATGAGTAGTATTCCATTGTGTAAATGTACCACATCTTTTTTTATCCACTCATGGGCACTTGAGCTGTTCCAAATTTTGGCTATTGTATATAATGCTGCAATAAATATAGGGGTGCATAGAATCTTTCAAATTAGTGTTTTGGGTTTCTTTGGATATATTCCCAGAAGTATAATTGCTGGGTCATAAGGCAGTTCTATTTTTATTTTTTGAGATAACTCTATACTGCTTTCTACAGTGTCAACACTAATCTAAATTTCTACCAAGAATACGTGAGGGTTCCCTTTCCCTCACATCTTTGCAACACTTGCTGTATGTTGAACTTTTGATGATAGCTATTCTGACAGATGCGAGTTTATATTTCATTGTGGTTTTAATTTGCATTTTTCTGATGTTTAGTGATGCTGAGCATCTTTTGATGTCTATTGGCCATGTGTATGTCCTCTTTGGAAAAATATTTATTCACATCCTTGTCCATTTTTTAATTGAACTGTTTGTTTTTTACTGTTCTGTTTTATAAGTTTTCAATAAATTTTGAATATTAACCCCTTATTAGATGTATCATTGTCCAATATGTTCTTCCCTTTAGTGGGTTGTCTTTTCATTTTGTTAAAAATTTTATTTACAGTACAAAAACTTTTTGTGTGATGTAATCCCATTTGTTTATATTTCCTCCTTGCTCAAGGTTATATATCAGAAAAAAAATTGCTAGTGAAATTTTCAATATTTTACTGCCTATATTTCTCCTAGGATTATTATCGTTTTATGTATAACATTTAAACCTCTAATCTATTTTGAACTTATTCTTGTGTATGGTGTAAGAATTGGTTTATTTTATTTTATTGCGTGTATCTGTACAATTTTTCAATACCATTTATTGAATAGTCTGTCTTTATATCTGAAGATGTTTTGAGTAATGTGGACATTTTAATATGTTAATTCTTCATAACCATGAACACAGTATATGCTTTCACTTATTTGCCTCTTCTTCAATTTCTTTCTTCAGTGTCTTATTAATTTCCAAGGACATCATGGGCAAAATTTATGCCTAGGTATTTTATTTATTTTAAACAATTATGAATGAGATTATTATTAAGTTTTCCTTTCTTAGTTCATCTTTGATGTATAAAATATGCAACTGATTCTTGTATATTTAATTTTTATTCTTTTTATTTTGTTGCTTTACTCTATTCATTTATCAGTTCTAGTAGTTTTTTTGTGGAGTATTTAGGGTTCTCTATATTCAGTATCATGTCATCTGCAAATAATGACAGTTTTACTTCCTTTCCACTTTGGATGCCTTTTATTTTCTCTTCTTATCTGATCACTGTGGTTAGGACTTTCAGTACTAATTTGAATAAAACTGGTGAAAGTGGACATCCTGTCTTGCTCCTGATCTTAAGGAAAATGTTTATAGATTTTGTTCATTGAGTATGATGTTGACTGTGGGTTTGTTATGTATGGCATTATTATTCAGGCATATTCTCTCTTTACCCACTTCGCTGAGTTTCTTCTTTTTTTTTTTAATAAATGGATGCTAGATTTTATCAAATGCCTTTTCTGCAACTATTGATATAAGGTTGTAGTTTTTATCATTTATTTTGTTTATAATGTGTATCATGCTTATTGATTTGTGAATATTCGACTATTCCTTTATTCCTGAAATAAGTCACAATTAATCATGGAGTATAATCTTTTTAATGTATTGCTGTATCTGGTTTGCTAATATTTTGTGAAGAATTTTAGTATTTATGTTTACCAGGGATATTGACCTATAATATTCTTTCTTTGTAGTGCTTTATTTGTATTTGGAATTGAGATAACACTGGCCTCATAAAATGAGCTTGGGAGTCTTTTCTTCTCTTGAGTTATTTAGAATAGTTTGAGAAGGATAGATGTTAGTTCTTTGAACATTTGGTAAATTTACCTGTGAAGCTATCCAGTTAAGGACTTTGGTTTGCTGGAAGTTTTGTTTTCTGTTTTGCTTTGTTTTACTATTTTAATTTTACTATACTACTCACAAAAATTAGGAGATACTTCAAAATGAATATAAAACAATAAAATATCCCCTAATTTATGTGAAAAGTATAGTTGTAATTTGTCTATTCAGAGTATTTGATTCTTTCTGATTCAGTTTAGAAAAATCATGTTTCTAGGAATTTATTAATTTCATCCATTTTTGCAATTTGTTGCATATATACTGCTCACAATAATTAGGAGATATTTCAAAATGAACTTTCAAGGTCAGGGAATGTGCAGATACTCCAGTACTTTCAGTCTTTTGTATAGTGCATTGTCACCAATGAAATAAAAGTTGGTTTTGCATCTCATTTGAGTAATCAAACAACTTTCTTTGACTTGTCGTTAGCTTTTCTGAAGTTCTTGTTTAATAAAAATAAAAACACCAAATGCTTCTTTTTTAAATTGCTTCATATTAATTTTGAAATATCCCCTAATTTTTGTGAGCAAAATTTTTTAAAAATTCTTTGTATTTCTGTGGTGTCAGTTTTTACTTCTCCTTTTTTGCTTCTGATTATGTGTATTTGCATCTTCTTTCTTCTTTTTTTATTAATGAGTCTGGGTGAAGTTTTGTCAATCTTGTTTTATTTTTTCAAAGAACTAGCTGTTGGTTTTATTTATCTTTTGTATTTTATTTTTAGATTCTATTTATTTCTGCTTTGATGTTTATTATTTCCTTTCTTCTACTCACTTTGGACTTTGTTGTTCTTTTGTTAGTTCCTTTAACCGAAAAGTTAAATATTGTTTATTTGAGATTTTTCTTGATTCTTGAGGTATGCCTGTACTGCTGTAAATTTTCTTTTAATGGCTGCATTCTCTGTGTCCCACAGATTTTGCGTTCTTGTATTTTCCTTTTCATTTTCCAAGATATGCTTTGTTTTCTTTTATTTTTTCCTTGTCATTTTTAACCCATCCATTGTGTGCGTTCAGTTTTCTTTCCTTGTGATTGATTTTTGGTTTCATACCATTACGATCGGAGAAGATGACTGATATGATTTCAATCATCCTAAATTTACTGAGGTTTGTTTTGTGTTGTAACATGTGTTTTATCTTAAAAAATGTTCCATGTCCACATGAAAAACATGTTTATTTTGCTGCTTTGGAGTGAAATGCTCTGAAGATATCAATTAAATCTATTAGATCTAGTGTACAAGGCTGCTATTTCCTTGTTAACGTTCTGTATATCAAGTAAATCCATCTAATCTAGGGTATCATTTGAGGCCGTTGTTTCCTTGTTGATTTTCTGTTTAGAAGATCTATCCCTTGATACCAATGGGGTATTAAAAATCCCCTACTATGATGTGTTGCTGTCAATATCTCCCTTTATGTCCATCAAGATTTATTTTATATATTTAGGCGCTCCTCTGTTGGGTGCACAAATATTTACAAGCATTGTATCCTCTTGCTGAATTGCTCCTTTTATCAATAGGTAGTATCCTTCTTTGTATTTTACTATAGCTTTTGTTTTAAACTCTATTATGTCAGATATAAGTATTGCTATCCCAGCTTTTACTTTCATTACTCTTTACGTGAAATGTTTATCTTTTTCCTTTTCTTTCCTTTTAGCTTGTGTGTTTCTTTTGTTCTCAGGTGAGTCTCTTGTAGACAACATATGTACGGGTCTTGTTTTCTTATTTATTCAGCTACCCTATGTCTTTTGATTGGAGCATTTAAATAATTTCTGTTAAAAGTGATTATTAATAGCGAATAATTACCAGTTTATCTATTTTTTCCCCCACAGGGACAGAGAGAGAGTCAGAAAGAGGGATAGATAGGGACAGACAGAAACAAAGCAAGATGAGAAGCATCAATCATCAGTTTTTTGTTGTGACACCTTAGTTGTTCATTGATTGCTTTCTCATATGTGCCTTGACCGCGGGCCTTCAGCAGACTGTGCAACCCCTTTGCTGGAGCCAGCGACCTTGGATCCAAGCTGGTGAGCTTTTGCTCAAGCCAGATGAGCCCGCGCTCAAGCTGGCAACCTCGGGGTCTTGAATCTGGGTCCTCCACATCCCAGTCCGACGCTCTATCCACTGCGCCACTGCCTGGTCATGTGCCAGTTTATCCTTTTAAACATGTTCTTGTTTAGTTTTTTTCTTCTTCTTTTTAAAGAACCTTTAATATTCTTTGTAATACTGGTTTGGTGTTTTTCTTCTTTAGTTTTTTCTCATCTGGGAAGTTCTTTATTTCTCCTTCAATTTTAAGTGATAGCCTTGCTTGGTAAAGTATTCTTGGTTGCAGATATTTACTTTTTATCATTTTGACTATTTTGTGCCAATCCCTTCTGTCCTGAAATATTTCTCTTGAGAAGCCAGCTGACGTTCCAATGGGGCCTCCTTTATAACTATCTTTTTCTGATGTTAAGATTCTCTATTTTTCTTTAAATTTTGCCTTTTTAATTATGATGTATTTTGGTGTGGGCCTCTTTGGCTTCATCTTGTTTGGGACTCTGTACTTCCTAAACTTGTGTGTTATTTTCCTTCAGCAGGTTAGGACAATTTTCAGACATTATTTCTTAAAATAGATTTTCAATCCCCTGTTTATTCTCTTGCCCTTAGGTATACCAATGATGTGGATGCTCATTCTCTTCATGTTGACCCAAAGGTCCCTTAAATCATTGTTATTAAATTCTTTTTTCTCTTTGTTGCTTTGATTGGATGTGTTCCACTCTCTTCTAAATTTCTGATTCATTCCTCTGCTTCATCCATCCTACTGTTTATTCCTTTATGTGTATTTTTTATATCATATATTGTATTCTTCATTTCCTCTGGGTTATTTTTTATGGTACCATGTTATTTTTCATGCAACTGTAGTTCTCATGAATTCCATTGTAGTTCTCAATGAGTTCCTTGAGCACCCTTTTTGAACTCTATACCTGGTAAATTGCATGCCCCCATTTCATTTAGCTCTTTTTTTCTGGTGACTTTTTTCTGTTCTTTTATTGGGAGCATGTTTCTCTGTCTCCCCATTTTGAATGCCACTTTTTGTTTATTTTTATGTATTAGGTAGATCCTCTGTGACTCTCAGTCTTGATAGGGTGGTCTTATGTAGTAGGATTATGTGGGATCTAGTAGAGCAGTTTTCTTTATCTGCCTCTACCTGACCACCTGTGGGCTGTCTGTTAGGCTCAGTCAGTAAAAGACATATTGTATCTGGTAACACTCAATTTGTGTGAGGTATTTTTTCAGTGAGTCACCAGGTAGGAATGATTGTTGTTCATTAGATCTATGCAGGTTCAACCTCAGTAACAGTGTTGGGTGTGGAGGTACTCAGCAAATATTCCAGGGTATGTCAAGTCTAGCTGTCACCTTCTGGGTTCGCACACACCTTTATGGTATGGCAGGGTTTCAGGGAATCATCAGGGTGAGGCCAATAGAGTTTATCAGTGTCCCAAAGACCAAGACTCGGCTGTGTGAAGGATGGCTCTGCACTGCTGTGGTGCACGAGGGAAAGTTTCCCCATTCCAGACCACACAACTCAGTCTGTCTCAGATTGTACGAGGAACCCCACTGCAACATTGCAAGGCTGCTGGGAGTTGGGATAAGAGAGGTCACAGTCAGGTTTAGAGGAATGTGAGGACAGTGTCTCCCATTCCAGAATCACACAACTCAGTCTGTCATGGATTCTACCCAGAATTTGGCAGGTGGAACCACCAGGAGTTGGAAAGGTGGGGCTGCTGGGAACCTGGAGAATGAAGCTAGCAAATCTCTCCTATGGGGAGGTTTTTAAGAAAGTTGGAAAGATAACTCCTACCTCAAAGCCACACAACTCATTCACTGACACTCCCTGAGTATACCCAGACCTCTATACCCTTTCCCTGGTAGCCAATTCCTTAACAGGGTACAAAATCTGCAGGATTGGGTGACAGGAAGTCCAGAGGGTGGGGCTATGACATTCTCCCAGACTGATGCTGCATGGAGGTGCTTGTTCTATCCAAGAAAGATGGTGCCTGTTGTATGGGAAAATTAGTCTACAAAGGTCTGTTGTATGAAAAATGACTCCTGGTGGCTTTCCCCTCAGCTCTCTTCAGAGCAACAAAACTCAGTCCCTCTTTACACAACTATAATCTGCTCTGCACTCCTTGTGCGAGAGCCCAGAATAAGTGGCTATAAACAATATTTTGTGTGTTGACCCTTTAAGAGTGCACCTGTGTCTCTAGCATACTCCCGTCTTTCGCTGGAAGAAAATCCCCACTGATTTTCACAGGCAAATGTTATGTGGTTGCCCCTTATTTTTTATACAATACACCAACCTTAAACTTTTAATTGGACTCTTTATCTATTTACATATAACAAAATTACAGCTGAGATAGCTTACCTTCCATTTGCCTTTTTTTCCTGTCTTATGTTTTTTTGTGTGTTACACAGATATTTTCTAGTGTATCACAGTAATTCAATTTTTTCACAATATATATTTGAACTATTTTTTAGTGGCTCCCCTGGGGATTAAAACAATCTAGGTTAGATTAATAACAATGTAATTGTAATAGAATAAGAAAACATTTGTTCTCCATTCTTCCCACCTTTATGCCTTTACTGCCATAAGTTACATCTTTATATATTGTGTACTCATCAATATTGAATTATAATTTTGCTTTTTAGTAATCATAATATCCAATTATAATATATTGATATTTATAATGTCTTTACTGACATTCTCTGTATCAGCAGAGAAAAGGAATTTTATCTAAGACTATTATTTTTTCTCTGTTATTTGAACTGAGGCATATTTCTGTCATAGTTGAACACACTTTTTCTTTCCAAAGTTTTGACATTTTAACTTTTGCTTCAGGCTTTGAACCTTCTCATGGTGATTCATTCCTGCAACCTGATTTTTGAAAAATGTTCTTAAGAACTGATAATATTTCACTACTAAAATACTTAATTTTTGAGATCCTTTGAGCCAGTTTGTTACTCTGTAGCATACAATACGATTATGTTTTTCCTGTTCACAATCATTCCCATTAATCACTTAGAACTTGGGAAATGAAGGGAACATAGGATGCCTATTAACAGTTGAAGAAAGTAAGACTGAAAATTCCACCTTCTCTTTCCTGAGGACTGGTTGGTGGAATTCAGTGCCACAGTTATTGGATTTAACCTCAAAACTTGATTCATTGTTTTTGTTGGCTTTATATTTTGTATTCTTTCTTTTTTTGGTTATCTATCTTGGTTTGATTTGGACTTTACTCCAACATCTACACAGCAACTGAGAAAAAATATTTTTGAAAGCCCTTTAACATAAATTTTTACTATCACAAATGAAATCATAGTGTTGATGTTCTTTGTAATTTTAATAATTAACATTTTATTACAAGTTTATTTTAAGTATGTTCTAAAGATATGCTATGCAGTTGCTTTTATGGAAGTGGGCTTAAATATGAATTTATGAATTGTATAAACAAATATATATATATATATATATATATATATATATTAGAGATGAATAGGATACCTAATGATGAGAATGTTGATATGTTAAGATGCTCTTTCAAGGAGTAAGAGGGCTGTGTAGAAAGAACAGTGGATACATTTTTTGTTATCAGCTTTACAAGTTTCTTTTTGATGTTTAGAACCAGTAGAAGGAGGATGTGTCAGATGAGGGAATCCACCTGTGGGGAAACCTTATGCTACCAAGGGTCTGCCTCTTTCTTTTATATTCATGGAAAGTAAGAGAACTTTATATAACATGATATTCAGTGGTGAGATTCAGCCGGTTCACACTGGTTTAGCAGAACCAATACCTGATTTTTTGTTGAGTTTAGTGAACTAGTTTCTAAAATGGCACTTGTAATCGGGATTCTCTCTCAGGTGGGCGCCTGGACAGCTGTCCAAAGTGGAAATCACAAATTTACATTCCTTACTCTTTTTTAATGTTCATCTGCACAACAGCATGTTCTAAGCTAAGTGCCCCTAGTAATGTTCATTCCGTCCATAGGTAAAAAAGATTTGACAGAACTATTCTTGTAATATGTATTTATTCATTTCATAAAACTCATTGTATTTTTTATGAAATACTGCATTTTAATCGCCTTGTGTTTGTTACTTCAGTAAACAAATATATAACATAAAGAGAAAAAGTGCTAAACAACCTGGGGTGACAAGCTGTCATTGGAAATATGTTAAATAACAGTTTTATTGTTTTTTGTTAGGTATTATTTAATATTTTTGTTAGTGTGTTAAACTCTTTCTTATAAGAATGTTGTTATATTCTTATAACAGTCTAGTTTTATGTACATATTTTATTGTTATTATTTAAGTATTAAATGCAAGAAATAATAAACTACCTCTCAGTATAACCTTTTTTATACTTAAAATGGTCATTAAGGTTGAGAACCAGTTGTTAATCCCACCACTGATGGTATTTTTCTCTAAGAAACATTTTCATCTGCAATTAAAGAAATTCTATACTCATATTATAAGGAGTCAGGTAAAATTAAGAGTGCATTTAAAAATGTCTATTATTCCCACTAAGTTGTAATTAAAGTCAGAAAACAGATATTGCTATCAGGTTCATTTTCAACACATTTTTCCCCCATGAAAAGAAAGTTTATTATTAGAACAAACATTGAAAGATCTCAAACTGGTTCTGAAGATAAATTTTACTCTGTATGATAACCTGAAAATTAACTTTTATTTAATTGCTGATGAAATACAGAATAATATACAGTGTCATAGACATAATAAATGCATAGTTTATATTTATCAACCCCCCTACTTATTTTAAAAGTATTATTTTATTTAAAGTGCTGCTTTATTATTTATTAGCACAATTGAATCTGGTTTTTGACCAAATGTTTTTAAATAAACATGATTAATTTAAGTAATTTTCTTGACAAATGAAAGCAATTTTTTCTGTATATTCATGAATGCTTTGTAGTAGCTGAATATTTATAAACAATGATTTAAGGCCTGTTGGATACTATTACCCTTTTTATTGCTAATAATATTATTTAAACCTAGAACAAGAATTCCATATGGATGTTTATGCCCATTTAATTACTTACTTGCTTAATGTTTGCTTTACCTGATGAATATGAAGTAGGAGCAAATTAATGATGGTTCTCTTGTATCACCATGATAACAGCTCTTCATCTAACTTGTATTTATATAATAATTCTAAGGAGTACATTCTCAGAAAAATTTTCTGTCATTGCTGAGTTTTTAATTATTCACCTGACTGTATCTGTAACATTAATGTTATTTTTTTCTCCTTAATTAGGGTACAATTTTGGAATAAGTCTAGAGAAAGAGAGGTTTTTAAGTTGTCATAAGTTAACTATTGATCTTTTTAATGATGTGACAACTAAATTTTTTTTTAATTTTATTCATTTTAGAGAGGAGACACAGAGTGAGAGAGAGAGAGAGAGAGAGAGAGAGAGAGAGAGAGAGAGAAAGAGAGAAAGGGGGGAGGAGCTGGAAGCATCAACTCCCATATGTGCCTTGACCAGGCCAGTGCAGGGTTTTGAACTGGCGACCTCAGTGTTCCCAGGTTGACACTTTATCCACTGCGCCAGCACAGGTCAGGCGATGTGACAACTAAATTTGATTAGCAACCCAGCTTTAAAATACCACTGAATAGTTTGGGTAACTATATGATCATAATCATTATCAACATAATTTTTTCCATTCTTTTTGACAAACAGTGGCATACCAAACAGAGAGGCAGAAAATAATAGCTTCCAATTAATACTGTAACCTTGTCAAGCATTGCAGGAAATGTTCTACATTTATTCTACAGTCTTTTAAACAGTACGTGGCACCATCTGTACTGTAGCACGCGAAAGAGCGTCAGGCCTCAGTGTTGTTTTCCATAGTCCTGGGAAAAGCTGGAACTACTTGACCAAAGTCTTTCTGGAGAAAATCACAGCAGTGATCTTTGTTTGAATTTTTCACTGAATTGCTTATTTTGATGGGCAGTCCTAAGATGATGTTTTCTCAGTATACTGTCTTCACAGAGTTATAACTTCCTATGTAATAGAAGGTGAATTGGGTTATGGATTGCTGTTCATAATAGTATTATAGGACTATAATCACAATTAGTTATTTCAATAGGAGTATAATAAAGTAAAAATATCAATCAAACAATTTGCTATTGCAAATGTGTGGCTAAATGTTTTGTTCTTTGAACAAGAATGTATTGATCTGATGTGGAGAAAAGCCTGATTTACTGCCTGGTGTATTAACAAAACTGACCAGCAGTTCCTCTTACTCTTGTTTCTAACAGCACACTTTCTCTCACTGGCCTACAAAGTGGACTCTCCTTCAAGTTTAAGAAGCCGAGTCTTTCTTCCAACGACTAACCAACATGCTTGTCAGGTATTTGAATGCACACAGCATTTTAAAACTTTTCACAGTTGGGAACTTCTTTATTATGATTGTTTGGTTATTAATTATTTTTCACAGATTACATTTTATTACTTCTTCAGCCATATGAGTGGCAAATTAACAACTGGCCTTCAAACGACCTGCGGTGGTCCTATTCAGCCTTTATGGCAAAACACAGCGGGGACCCAAAATCTGTGGGAGAGAAATGTCGTCAAAGTCCAGTCCTCCCAGAAATTTCAGGTATGTGTGTTGTATTTTCTATGTGTTTGAAAGAAAGATGATAAAATATACATTTTAAAAAAAATTTAGTTAGATGCAGGGAGTCAGAGAGACAGACTACCTACCGTATTACCCTGACCAGGGTACACCAAGGAAGCCCCCTACCAGGGCGATGCTCTGCCCAGCAGGGGCCACTGCTCTGTTGCTTGGCAACCAAGCTATCTCAGCATCTCAGGCAAGGTGGTGGAAACATCCTCAGCATCCAGGGCCAACTTGCTTGAACCATTTGAGCCATTTATCTGGGAGAGCACGAGACAAAGAGAGAGAGAAGGGGGAGGGTGGAGAAGCAGATGGTCGTTTCTCATGTGTGCTCTGACCAGAATTAAACCCTGGGCTTATACACACTGGGTTGATGCTCTACCTCTGAGCCAACCAGCCAGGACATATACAGATTTTTTAATACCAGTTGAATTTAAAGAAAAATTACTAATTTTCCTAGTTGTCTGAAAACTGAGGGTTTTGCCAGGACTTTCAAGTGCTGAGACCAAATAGCGCCAGAAAATTGGGATGGCCAGTCACCTTAAAAGACATTTAAAGAAAGGTTTTAAGTTTATGTATCAAAACTAAAGTTGATATATATTACAATATATTGATATAGCATTAAAATATGACCTAATTCTCATCTTGACTTCTTGAGTCACCCTCATTTTCTTCTTTATTTCTCTTATTATTACACCATCCTGGTTTTTTTCTTTTTCTTTGTAATTTTTAAAAAAAATTAATTATTGATTTGAGAGAGATAAATAAGGGGGAGAGAAAGAGAGATCAATAAATTTGTTGGTCCACTGTATTTATGCATTCATTGGTTGAGTCTTGTATATGCCCTGACCAGGGATTGAACCTGCAACCTTGGTGTATCTGTATGACATTCGCAACACCTGAGTTCCCTGGCCAGTGCTCATTTCTTATTTTTAAGAATCACTTTCCCTTCAGACTTTTCTCATGCTTTTGAGAGAACAGGATTATGTTGGGTGATGAGGAAAGAGAGTATTTGATTTAAATGCTAATTCCAAATATGGTTGAAATGAAATAATTGTATATTTATTTCATAGTTAAACTCAAATTATTCAATACAACCTTTATTTTCCAAAATGTTTTTGAGAATTAAATCCAATGCAAGCCTATAAAAGATAAACTTATTTATGAAACCTCTTAAAACTTATATGGTGGAAATTATAACCTAATGTTATAACAGGGGTTCTTAGAAAAGTATTGCATGTTTTAACATTTGGGACAGCCACTTAAAATTTTTCCAGTTAAAAAGGAGTTCTTATAGCATTTTATTCTGAATGAATTTGCTTTTTAAGCTTAATTTGTGAGCCAATTTAATCCCAATAGGATTCCTTTTTCATCTGTTATTAGAATAGTATAATATAATATAATCAATTTTATAATTTTGATATGAAGTACAAAATCATCTGACATGTGATAAATTTAGAACTTTCTTAAATATATAGTTTGAATTGGGTTGAACTTTAAGTACAGCTCTTCTGAATGATCAAGGAAAAGACAGGAGAATGAGCCAGATCTCTGTTATAAAAACAATAATAAGATAAAAGAATGGCACATTTTCTTAACTGAGCTGTCACAAAATCACTGAAATTTGGAGTTTTCAAGCTTTTGTAAACTAAGTGGAGATTTGAAGAAGATCAAAGAAAAGCCCTTGGTAGACGGATGCATGACTCCTGAACAGATAGGACGTAAGTGGAATTGTATGGTTGGAGACATAATTGTGTCATTTTAAGACTGCACTCTATTGAAGTCAAATATCGGTGTGTATTAGGAAGTTGTTTTAAGCCATCAGGCATTTAAGTCTTCCTGTGAATGACTGATTCATTTATTTAACAAAAACATATATGGGGCACTTAGAATGTACTAGGTGGGAATTAGAAAATGTTCCCAGCTCCATGTTAATGGGACAAGATTTTTTCCCCAGCTCTGTTGAGATATAATTGATATATTACAGTGTGTAAAAGGAAGAGTATGTGATGATAATTTGATACACATATATATTGTGGAACGATGACCACAATAAAGTTATTTAACATATCCATCACTATATGTAATTATATGTTGACTTTTTGTTGTTACTGTGTGGTGAAAACTTTTAGGATCTAGTCTCTCAGCAGCTTTCATGTATATGTGATGGTATTATTAGCTCTGTTCACCAAGCTTGTTAGATACCCAAAACTTATTCATCTTATAACTGGAAGTTTGTACCCTTTGGCCAACATGTCCCTATTTCTCTCACACCACAGCCCTTAACAACTACCATTCTACTCTTCTTCGGCCTTTTTAGATTATATATACATAAGTGAGATTATATTGTATTTGTTATTCTTTGACTTATTTCAATTATTTTAATACCTTCTAGGTCTATCAATGTTGTCATAAATAGTAAGATTTTCTTTTTTTCTAAATTACTTTTTTTTTCTTTTTTTATTAAGTGAGAGATGGGGAGGCAGAGAGACAGACTTCTACCTGTGCCCCTGACCAGACCGGGATCCACCCGGCAGCCCCCTACTGGCAGATGCTCTGTCCACCTGGGCTGCTGCTCCATTGCTTGGCAACAGAGGTATTTAAGTGCCTGAGGCAAGGCCATGGAGCCATCCTTAGTGAGCAGGGCCAACTTTGCTTAAATCATTTGAGCCATGTCTGCAAGAGGAAAGGAGAAAGAGAAAGAAAGAGAGAGAGGAGGGGTAGGGTTGGAGAAGCAGATGGTCGCTTCTTCTGTGTGCCCTGACCAGGAAGTGAACCCTGGACTTCAACACACTGGGCTGAGACTCTACTGCTGAGCCAACAAACCAAGGCTAGATTACTTTTTATATATATATACCACACCTTCTTTATTTATTTCTTCATCCACAAACACTTGAGTTATTTCCATGTCCTGGTTATTGTGAATAGTAAGTACTGCAGACATGTGAGTACAGATATCTCTTTGAGATAGTGACTTCACTTTTGTTGAATATATGCCCAGAAATGAAGTTACTGGATCATATGGTAGTTTTATGTATAACACTGGGGAACAAAATTTTTGCTGCATCTACAAAAACACTTGCTTTTCCTTAACTCGAGTGTGCTGATCTCAAATCTGACATTAGTTTTTCTCTGTAAGCTACAGTTCTTTTGTAATTCAAGATTTTATGTTTCCATCTTATTGTAAAATTTTCAACATTTAGTTTAACATAATGAAGTAGAATGTCTTCTTCGGCATTCATCTTTGTGAAAATATAATAATTTATATAATGCAGTAAATACACAAAAACATATGATTGCATCAGAAATTGTCTACAATTTTGATATAGAACATATTAAAGCACTTATTTTAATCATAAAATTTGTGCAAAATTTATTTGAATTCTATTCAGGCAAAAATTTGTGTTTGAAGCTCTTGTATTTGTATACTTGTTGAGGACAGTCTCATTTGATGCTCCAGCAGTAGTCTGCCATCATATTTCTGTCCCATTGCCCCTGATAACGCTGTTCCATCATCTTCAGATCTTGATGAAAGCGTTCTCCCTGCTCATCACTAACAGATCCAAGATTTTCGGGAAACTTATCAAGGTGACTCTTCAGGAAGCGAATCTTAACACTCATGTTACATCCAATGTTGTGGAAAGCCAACAGTATCCTTTGAACCAGAAGTTCATAGTTTTCTGCTTTTTTGTTGCCAAGAAAGTTCTTTGTAACTGCCACAAAAGACTGTCATGCTGCTTTCTCCTCCTTATTCATCTTCCTGGCAAATTCTTTGTCACGTATGAGGGTTTGAATTTGAGGTCCATCAAATACACCTGCTTTTATCTTCTTGAAAGACAAGGCAGGAAAAGCAGAAATAATATGTTGAAAGCATTCACTTTCTCTATTCAAAGCCTGAACAAACTGCTTCATTAAGCCCAGTTTGATGTGAAGTGGGAAAAGAATAATCCTGTCTTGATTAACTACAGGTTCATTCACAATATTTTGCATCCCTACTGCCAGAGCTTCAGGTTTCAGCCACTCCTTCTGTGTCCAGTGTTTCTCTCAAGCTCGGCTGTTCCACAGACACAGAAAGCAAGGATACTTTGTGAAACCTCTCTGTTGTCCTAGCAGGAAATTGACCATTTTAAGATCCATACCAATGATCTAGTTATGCTTCTCATACTTCAGAAAGTCAAGGACAATTTTTATGTCATTATAATCTTCTCGCAGATGAGTTGAAGAACCAATTGGAATCACTGCATAAACATTACTGTTGTGTAGGAGAACACATTTCAGACTTTGTTTAGCTCTGTCAAGAAATAGCCGCCATTCTGTTGGCCTGTAAGTGGTAACACCTAGCTGGCTGAGAAGACTACTTATATCATGACAGTAAACAAAGTGTTTGTCTTCAAAAGAAAAGTTCACAAAAATTTGTTCATGTTTCCTGAAATGGGATCCTTTAGCTGGCTGTTGAAGTACATTCTTTTCTTGAAGCCTGGAGGCTAATAACTTCGCTGCTTTCTTTGATAGGCCTAAGTCTCTTACTAAGTCATTCAATTTGAGTTGACTAAACTGCTGAGGGGTTAATGACTGCTTGGCATCAGAAGACCCTTCAGATTCTACAACCATTTCTTCATGCATTTTGTCAAAATACAGTTCATCAGCATGTACAACTTATTCATCCTTAGAAGAAATAAAACCATTGAAAACTGGAACCGGGAGTGTCTCAGAGTGTGGGATAGGTCGTATTGCTGAAGGAATATTAGGATATGTGATCATATGCCTTTTTTTTTTTTTTTTTTTTTTGCAGATGCCCTTTGTATGGATCAGACAGAAATAAAAGTCACTGCTGTGGTCCTTAGGTTCATGCCAAACCATGAGAATACCAAAAGGCATTCCTTTGCATTTTCCTTTGGTCCAGTCACAAAGCATTTCCTCACAATTATGACACACAATATGGGAAGCCCAATTCTTGCCTTGATCGCCAAGGGGAACTTGAAAATAGGCAATATATACACGTGTCACAAATGATGAAATATTGCACCTTTGGTGTTGAAGTGTGTAACAGCCACATATATAACAGAAGGTGTCAGGACTATTCTTACATTTATACCTACTCAAAGACGCCATAATTCAATCTTAAAACAAAATAAGAGAGTGTTTTTATCAGATAATTTTTTTACATTTAAAAACAACTACAATGATGTAAAAGTGATCTTTGTAAAACATTTATTGCCTTGTGGTTATGTTCAATCCAAGAGTCATTGGCATTTAACTCCAATTTAAAAACCAATACATGCCATTAACTGTAACAAAAAGAAATTAAAATTGTTTAAAACCTAGAGCATGCACCTAAAAATGGATTTCAGATTTGGAATCAGTGATGCAGAAATATATAGAAAAAGTTCTAAAACCTCATGCAACAAAAAATGAAAAAAAATTTTTCCCCAGTGTAATTTTTTGAAGAAATTTCATATTGCTTCCATAGTGGTTGCATTCCCACCAACAATGCATAAGAGTTCCCCTTTCTTCACATCTTTGCTAACATATTATCTCTTGTCTTTTTGATAATAACCATTCTAACATGTGTGAAGCATGTCTCATTTTGGTTTTGATTTGCATTTTCCTAATGGTCAGTGATGTTGAGCACCTTTTCATGTACCTCTTGGCCATTGTATAAACTTCTACCTGTTTAGGTTTTCTGCTTACATTCTTTTTCTTTTTTTTTCATTGAATTGTATGAGTTTCTTACATACTTTTGATAATAACCACTTATCTGATATACAGTTAGCAAAGAGAATGTTCCTGACAAGCATGAAGATGAGACAGAGTGTGTTCCCGGATTTGGTGGGGAGTGGTTTGTAGAATGAGAACCCATACACCATTAATGTATCTGATTTGTTGTGGATGCTCTGGTGTTATTAACTGCTAGAAGTTTCTAGGTTAGTGCCTACATTTCATTTCCTATTCCCCTGTGTCTCTGTCTTCTCTCGATAACAACAAAAGCAATAATACTGAACCAGGAGTGCTTTTGAGGACCCTGAGTCACATCGACTAGATGCCGAAGGTGAACCTGCTGAAGTCCCTTTGGTCTGTGTGCTTGTGTGAACTTTAATGGTTTGAAATGGGAATCTGTCTGTGTATAAATTTTATCACTAGTTACATAGCTTTCCCCACTTTAAAACAGAGTGGATGGTGAAAGAGTCTTAAACTATCTTATGTCACACTATCTTTAGTTCAGGGTCTTTACTAGCAAAGCAGTAGATTCGCTGTTAGGCAGATCTGGAATCTGCTGGATCTTGTAGGTTAAACCTTTTAAAAAACTATCTTTATTTTTCTCAGCTGTCCATTCCCAAATGGCATATTGTGTGGGCTGATGATTAAATATGCTGTTCATTTGAGTGCTTTAAAATGCAGCGGTGGCTTTATTCAAAGCAGCGTATTCATGTTTTCCCCCAATACAGTCACTGCTGTTATGACAAGGGTGCTCCTACCTTAAAGGCTTTGTAAAAATGAGGAAACAGTATGACTATTTGGGGATCTTTGGTTACATCAATCTTTAAGATTGCAGGTATGAGTTAGTTCTGTCCTGTCAGCAGGGGAGCAGATGTTCATTTGCTTCTGTTTAGTTGGGCAGCAGCGAAGTGCTATGCTTGTGATACTGCCTGCACCCTCCATAGCACATTCCTGAAAAACTCTGCTGAGAGGCTTATTTGGGGGCATTCCTTAATCACCTTCTCCAGATGGTATCTGCTGCCTCACCAATTTACAATTCTCTGAAAATTATTCTGTTTTTACAATTTCTCCTCCATGCTGCCTTCTGATCATTTTAAAGCCATTCATGTTTCCTTTGGAAATACTAAAAAGGAGGGTGTGGTCCCAGCCGGTCCCTTAGTTTTAGCTTCTGACACAGCCTCTGCTGGGAAGGCCTTCCACCTGCATCTGTAACATTTGGAAGGTCCATCCCTTGGTAAAATTGAGCGCATGTTAAGTTCTGAGTTTCATAAACAAAGGATGATGTTAATGCATTCAGTCAATATAGAGGGTTGCATTTCAATAAATTCAAAAGATTTTTAAGGAATTATATCAGCAAGTACTATGAACATTTCCTGTGTAAGGACGCTTTAGTCCTTTGTGTGTATTATCATATTGATGCTTCAGAGCAGTTCTCTGTACTAAAACTAAAATTCACTCCATTGTTCACATGAGGATCAATGGAGCTTTAGGCAGTGGAATAACCTACTAAATTCTAACCAGATTAGAACCTAAAATAGTTGGATTTTAAATCTCAATCATTGAGTCACTAGCCCATGATAATTTTTTTGTCATGTTAAAACATTATAAAGATTTATAAGACATAGAAATAATCCAACCCCCAGATTTGGACAAATCTGTTGCCTGAAACTCATTAAATATTTGTTTGTCTGCAGTAATGGGAAAAACAATATTATTATGCATTGCAGGCTGCTGCTTAACTGCAATCACATTTTTTTTAATTGTAGACATAAGCAATTGTGCTATTGTCCTAAAATGTTCGAGGAAGCAAAGAGTAAAACAATCTCAACATATAGGAGAAATTTTCTCCCAAATTCAAATGAAAGCTTTCTTTATTCTCCCCTCTTTTTTGTTCTTGAAGGATGCTATGTATTGGTTTTATGGGTAGAAAGGAGCAAATACTATGTTACTGACTATGGTTTTCAAGTTGAATATTTGAGTTCTTAAGTTAAATGAGAACTCAGTACCTAAATTTTAAAAAGATATGGGATAATTTTAAATATGTTATTATCTACTTGTCATTTCTTTGATATTCCATTTAGAAGTGCCAGAGAATTTTCAGCAGCCTCTCTTCCTGAAACAATAGAATTCATTAATACAGAAAAAATGTTATTCATGCAAATAAAGTTGTTACCTTAATTTTAAAATTCTACTCTGAAAGTTTTCAAAACTATTACCTAATTATTATCAAAGACCTTTTACCTTTTAATTCAAGAATATTTACTATGTAAGCATATGATGAGGAAAAGATTAATTATCTTTTTTTGTTTTACATCAGTGGTTCTTAACCTTTTTTGAGGTACTGAACCCACCAGTTTCATATGCACATTCACCGAACCCTTCTTTAGTAATAAATAAAATATGATTTTTTTTCCAAATTCAAGACATAGGTATGTGTTTGTTTTTTTTTACTGGTGCACAAAATGAGCCGTGCATGAACATCACCTTGCTCAAAGAACAAAACCAACAAAATGCATGAACTTACAAGAAATTACAGTTTTACTTTATTCTGGCCTCTGCGGCAAAGGCTTCTCTGAACCCCTGAGACCGACTCATCGAACCCCTAGGGTTTGATAGAACCCAGGTTAAGAACCACTGTTTTACATGTTTACTTGGGACATGATATTGAATGTGTACTACTAATTGAGACAACTCTATAATATAATAAATATCATTATAAGAGTTTCCATTCATGTAGTTACTAACATAATCCAACTGGGTTCATGTTCATTATTCATGTACTATCAAAGTTTCAGCTAAGAGTTGAAGAAAGTAGCTTGAGTGCTGAGCCCTCTGCCCCCTTCAGAGGTTGTCTTCTCTTCAAATGTTTGGGTGGAAGGAATTTGTGTCTCATTTACTATGGGATCAGAGCAGGTTGTTTCTGTCTTCTGTGATGTTGCCAACTCCTGACTCCATCATTTATGCTGTTGATCAGTTTTTATTCTGCCACCTTTTAGCTCTTCTATTATTTTCCCTAACACGGTTGAAATGAGGTGGATGTTTGGGGAGAAAATGCTTTGCCCAAGTTTTGAAGAAAACAAGGAATGTTAGACATTACTTTCCTAAGAAATACAATGACTATACACCCACACAGCCTCTGAGCATAGGACCTGGCTGTTTAAAATCATCTTGGGGTCTCACATTCTTACGTACTCAACCCATACCTCGTTCCAGGACCCCAAAATTCCTGGAAAATCTTTTGGTTCAAATATATTTAACTAGGTGACATAGTATGCCTGATGGATCTTGTATTTTGTAGCTACAAAGACCCATAAGTAAATTCACCTACACTTAAGAGGACTAATTCTTTCCATTAGAAAAATGGCCCCTTTTGCTGAATCAGTAGGCTCAAAGGGCAATCAATTTCATACTAACTCTTCTTCAGTTACACCAAGTTCACAGTAATTTAGTTAAATTGATAAATATGTTGTATGTATTACAAACTCTGGTGGGGAAAGGATTGAAGGTAAGAAAGTTATTTAAATTTAATTTACTTTATTGGATCATGTGTGAAGATAGAGAGCATTGTAAAGGGTAGGGGAAGAAGAGAAGGCTTAATAGGTCTTAACTGATTGGACAGGAGACTGGAGGAGAAAGTGGTTTCAAAGGTCAATTTGGAGTCGTGAGCATTGAAGAGTAGGTCTTCTGTACCACTGTCAGAGAGTGGGCATCAGGTGACAGGTCCAGTTCCAGGGTAAAGAACATTTTGAATGAGAAGTGACATCACAGCATCTGAGTATAAGTGCACAGCAGGCTGTGGCATTATGGGAGGTGAGCCCAGGAGCAAGTGGACATTTGTGATATAAATTTGTATTTCATCAACCTGGGGAACAGTTGAAACCCTGAGGATAAATGGGTTTGGGGAGAGAGTGTGGAGAAAACGGGAAGAGCCTGATGACTAGTTAACACTAATTTTCTACTTGTCTCTCTTAATATGGCTGCAGTAGGTGTGTGTAAGCTCAGCTCAGCAAGAACTGGGTGCTATATCTATATGAAAAGGGTTTCAAGAAGAGTAAGATATTAATCTGTAAAAAATAGATTTTTTTCTATAAACACACTCTTCATATAATAGCTCACATATTTTAACAAATTTATATTACAATAGCTAACACATTTAAGTACCAACTATATATCAAGTGATGTTGAACATTTAATAACTCATTTATTCTTATATAAGCCTTATCACATAGGTAAGAACTTATTATTTTTGTCAGTACCCTTTTACAAAGAAGAAAACTGAACTATAGAGATCTTGAGTAACTTCTCCAAGGTCATGTTGCTAGAGGCATGGCATAGTTGGGTCCTGAATCCAAATAGTGTGGTTCCAAATATACGCTTTAATAACTCTGCTATACTGCCCTCATATAAAACCATCACTACACAACAATCTTGGATAGGCCATTTTCAACATGGTCCTTCCATGAAAGTAGTCACATGGTTGTTTTGTTTAATGTGAAGGAAAGATTACTTTCTTAGGGCTATATGTTGACAAGATGCTCAGTAGGTGATGAATATTTTTCATCATATTTTTAACAGACTAGCAGATAGTAGCTGGTTTGATAGTAAATAAATAACCTGCCAGGATTGACTGAATACAGACCAGTTGTTAAGCTAAAAAGCAGTGCTGAATCTTTAAAATAAAGTATTTATATTATAAACAGGCTGACCAATGAACACAAATGTAATGTACACATGAATTAAACCTCAAATGTCAGTAGCATTTAGTACGGGTGGAATAATACTCTTTACCTACACATTTATTTCCTGTTGTTTTAAGTAATTAGAAACTGAAGAATAGTTTCTTTCTAAGTTTCTCAGATTTGTTATACTTACATATTTTCTCTTGGTGCAGACTTGGGCTGGCTTCACATCACAATATGTGCCCATCACAATGATGTTTTAAAATGTCAGTCATTTTAACAATAAGTCACTGAACAACCATTTCCAGTTGTTCCCCGCTATGTTATTTTTTATTATTATTTTTAAGTTTTGTTTATTGACTTTATAGAGAAAAGTGACAGGGAGAGAGAGAGAGAAAAAGGCTTGTGGGAGGAGTGGGAAGCATCAATTCGTAGTTGCTTCTCATATGTGCCTTGACTGGGCAAATTCAGAGTTTTGAACTGGTGACCTCAGCATTCCAGGTCAATGCCCCATCCACTGAGCCACCACAGGACAGGTTATCCCAGCTGTGTTTAGATCATGACAGAAAATGTGTGACAGAAAATGTGTCTTACATCCAAGGTAATAAATACTGTGAGTAAACTTTAGAAAACCAGAGGTAGAAATGGGACAAAGTTGCAAAATTTCAAGAACTGTATATAGTTTAAGGTGGAGTCAGCTACAAAAGCTGGTAAATACTAAATAGTATGAACACATGCGAACCAAACACAGAATGTGATTATAAGGCAGAAGTCAGGTGAATATTGCGTCTTTTCACAGACATGTTACCTAGCCTGTGCTGGACAGGTGAGAGAGAAATGACGGACATTGTCTTGTCCTTGAGCGTACATGCTGTGGTGTCTTTCCACTTAGAATAGGGGAGGTCACCCAAGTGCTCCTAGGATGTGACATGTTTCTAATGGTAGGCTCCCTACCTTAATGATGTCCTTTGTTTTGTGTTTTTGTTCAATTTTGCTTTTCTTCTGCAGGTTGTTTTACTTTCTTTTTTCTTTTATTTTTAAAGATTTGCAAATAATTTTATTTCATTTCATGCAGGTTGTTTTTCAAGGTCAAATGATTTCAACTAAGGAAAAGAATGAAGTTATAGCTATTGATGATATATCTTTCAGTTTAGGCTGCTTGCCTGCAAATGGTAAGAACTTTTTCTCATTTTAATCCTTATTGTGTATAATAAATTCAGTGCAATGCAAACTTTGTAATGACTTTGATCTGTTTATTTTTGCCTGATATTTTAGAGCAGGGGTGCCCACACATTTTCAGCTTGCAAGCTACTTATAAGATGACCAAGTCAAAATGATCTACCTACAATAAAAATGCAAAACATAAATTTATTCCTTCTATATTATCATTATTTAAGTTACTATTATTACTATTTAATATTGTGCATTCTTCTTTCACCTTTCTCCTTCTCAGCTCTCTTTTTGGAGGAAAGTCAATCTCATAGTTTTTATGAACAGTCCAAAAAATCCGCTCCACATTTTTCTTCTTTGGAACAGCAATGGCACACAGACAGATGAGGCAAACGCACTTAGAATATGACATAGTGAAAAAAATCCCCTCCCATTCTGTATGAAAGTGGTAGGTTTTAGGCTTCTTACTCGGACCAGCTATGGCATTCATTTTTATGCCCTTTGTTGTATTTAGTTTAAATAAATTGAAGGCTAACTACGCAGCAATGTACCTGAACAAGTTAGCGTGGTTTAACGCGCATGCGTAGGGTGTCAAAAGTTCAGACATCAGATTAGCTACCCTGTATGCCAATCAAAAGACAAATGTCTTTTTTTTTTTTTAATTTATTTTATTTTATTTTATTCATTTTAGAGAGGAGACACAGAGTGAGAGAGAGAGAGAGAGAGAGAGAGAGAGAGAGAGAAAGAGAGAAAGGGGGGAGGAGCTGGAAGCATCAACTCCCATATGTGCCCTGACCAGACCAGCACAGGGCTTTGAACTGGCGACCTCAGTGTTCCCAGGTCGACACTCTATCCACTGCGCCACCACAGGTCAGGCAAGACAAATGTCTTTTTAATGTCATGGGATCTACCCACACTTTCTTCGCAATTGACGACGCAATCGACAATGTGATCGACCAGTAGATCGCAATTGATGTTCAGCACCCCTGGTTTAGAGTGTCCTGTTTTCTACTGTGCTAGTACATTGTATCACAATGACTAGATCTTTACTAGAAATGATTCCTATTTTTTACTGATTCCTAGAAAGAGTTGAAGGGGATAATTTAGTTTCATGTTTGAAACCTTCTACCAATGTTTACACTTACTAGTTAAATTGTGTGAAGTGAATTCTATGCCATCTAACAAACTGAAAAACAATAACAACAACTCAACAAATAAAAAAACACTGACCTCCATAGACTTGAAATTGAGTTCTTATAGAGTTGGTGAGATTATTCCATTGAGAGACACAAATAAAGATAGATATTAGCTATATTTTATTTTCTATTTAGACTGAAACTAGATTGATAAACCATATATATCAGATATAAAAAATGATCCATAATGGTCCCTTCATTATATTAATTGAATAATATTCAGTTCCCCACTCACGTTGTTCCCAATAGAAAAGTTTCAAATTAAAATTTAATTTTGTTAGGCAAAATTAATGTAGTCTAATAATCAAGCAGGATTTTTATATATATCAAGTAATTGACAGATTTTTCCCTTTTTAAATTTTATTATACTGTAGCATAATTTATCAGAATAAGTATAGTTATTTTTAGAGAGGATTCCAAGTTACAATTTGGTGTAAAAATATGGTAAATGTAGTAATATTTCAAGAACAGGAAAGATGGGTTGGTCTACTTAAAAGAGACCAAGGAATCTTAATAAAGGGTGTCTTTATTGTGCTTGGATTTTAAACAGCACTCCTGCACATATGATAAGAGCTTACAAGTATGTACCACCCAGACAAAGATAGGGTTTTATAGGAGCTGATGAAAACCCATCCTAATACTGAAACACATAAAGGTCTCTTTCATCTTTGTAATATTTGTGCTCAGTATATCTTAGGTAAGAAATTACTATATGATGAGTTGAATACAGTTAAATTGAAATGGAGAACTTTAAGGGAACAAAGTATAACTCTCTCCCACTTCTAGAAGTAAATAATTGAAGTATAAATTTCAATGTCTTTTCACTAAAAGAACCTAACATTTATTAGCTTTTTTAGAAGGGATGCAATATATCAGTACAGAACACATAGTTAACTTCAGGCAAAGCAAACTCTATTGACTGTTCTGTTATTCAAATGTCCCCTAATATTCCCTCTTCTGTTATGCTGCATGATATTCCTGGGTCCACAGCACAACCAGCTAATGCTTGATTTTCAATGAGAAATCTAGTTCTTGACTTTGATCACTTCATTAGCATCTTTGTATATCTCAGTTTTATAGTTTCTAGAGAAATTGAAGTCAGCCAAAAAAAGTGATTCCTAACTAATTTGAATTATTGGCCAATTTATTTATTCACCTTCAAAGGTGAACAAGGCAATAAAATCAGCCATTGGCTGGACTTTCCAAACTGTTAGGAATTTAGAAACTGGCTTCTGTAAGTTAAATTTTGTATTGCAAATTTATACAGGAGCATGCTGGGGTTGTGTTAGGAAATTAAAATCACCTGTAATAAGACTTTACTATTATTTCAGACATGCACTTTCTCTCCATCTTTGGCCCTGGGAACCAGAGCCATTTCCATAATTTCCCATGATACAAACACTGGGTCAAAGACCAATATAGATGAACCATAATAAATCACAAAAGATAAATGCCAGAATTCTATAAAACTATTATAGAAAGAAAAAAGCAATAGCATTGGGAGTGAGAGCATCAGAAAGTTGGACATTCATGAAAGAGTTGTGGTCAAATAGAAATACATTAGACCCTATAGTTTCTAAGACAATAGTTCTAGAAAATATTATAACCATATTGTTTTTGAGGTGGTGTGACAATAAAGTTTACTAAAGATGAGGCATGAATTTTAAAGCTAAGTTATTGGCTAGACATTTTATATGGATATTAATGTGATACAAAATTGCAAGATCTGGAACTACAGAAGAGAACTTTGACATCCAAGACTAAAGTCTTCGATAAATATGGAAAGCAGACTTGTATGGACAAAGGACAATGAATTAGATATCATGAGCCAAGATGTTTTTGCACACAGAAGCGTAAATCATTATGTAGAAGAAACAGTGTGGACTTAGAGGAATGGCAACTTTAATTTTAGGCCTTGTGTTTTATGGGACATTAGGAAAGGATGTCTGTCTGCCCTTGGGAAAGGTGCAAAGGAGGTGATCTTACAGAGAAAGCCAGTATTCAGATAGGCCACATGGTGTGTTCTTTGAAGGTGAGTGTTCAGGGAGTTTTGTATTTTTGCTTCTGAAACAGTGTTAGAATTGAGGAACTATCTCAAGCTTTGGGAGGAAAACATCACCATGAGGATTAATAATGGAGAAAAAGGATAAATCATGATGGAATAAGATTGGCATTTCAGTGAAGTTGCATTTTGTTAACAGTAGGAATGTGAGAGATGGTAAAATGGTATAACATTGAATTTCCAAATGAAGCTCTCCAGTCAAGCTCAGGCACTAGCATGATAGTCTAAAACTAGATAATTATTAGAATCACATGGAGGAGTGAATTGATTTGGGGTTCCACTCCAGACCCCATGATGGAACTCACTGAGGACGGGGCCTGCATTTTAATAATGTTCTCTAGCATTCTTTGTGAAGCCAGCCCACCTCAGGTTTAATAGCAGAACTGGCATTTGGGATGCCAGTCTGTGTTGATTACTGAATTTGGCAGTGATTTTCCTGGGTCAGAGTCCAACTATCCCAAATCAATGTTTTCGGTCTCATGTCATCTGGTGATGACGGTCCAGGGAAGGGGGCACATCTAAGACAGGTAGGCAGAGCCAACACAACTTGTTCCAGAGATCTCCATCAGAAAATCGTACTCCAAAGGAGGATAAAAATTAGGAATGCTGTTGGATGCAAAAAAACAAATGTTTTCACAGGTAACTTAAGAAAATAGAGAAGATAGACAGTTATGGCATAGTTTCTTCAATACATCACATATTTTCTAATACTGTTAAAGTAAAAAACATTGCCTTGAGTAAAGGCAATGTTTTCGGTCCTGTCATTGGCTGAATAATTGTTACAGACTTCCATCCTCCAGCACTATGACAAAATAAATTTAGTTGGTTTAAGCCATCCAGTATATGGTACTTTTTTGTGGCAGCCCAAGTAAACTGAGATGTCTACTAATGAAGATAAATAATATTTCAATACAATATAATAAAAATCAAAATAAAAAATCAATGATGAACAAAATATAAACATGTTTAATAAATGCAGAATTAGAATTATTGAATTTTTCAGGCTCTGATATAGATTGGCCCACAAAACAAACTTTTTTTTAAAATTTATTGTGTTAACATGGTTTCATGTTTCCCACTCAATATAACATTCTCCACTGACTGATTTTGCTCCTCCTCCCCCATGCAAAGTCTCTTTCCATTCCCATTTCACCTTGTTTGTCCCCCTATCCCCACCTTCTCCCCACCTTTCCCTCTGGGACTTACTGCCCTGTTATCTGTATCTATATATATGTATGGCCAGTGTCCAAGGCCACCATCACAGCTGCCTGGCCAGTGCAGGTTCGCATTTGATTCGGACAGTTGGTAATGAAACAACGGAGCCAAGAACTGGTGAGCCATCAGCTTTAATCCTAGCTTGCACCCGGCGGGCAAGTAAAAACACACACTGGGCTCCAAAACCCACTCATTCAGTGCTCACAAAGCTACTGACTTATCCGAGTTTCCTAGCATCAAAGGTTACCAGATCACCAGACTTATTCACCTCTGTTTCCCATCTCCTCCTCTCTGCACAAATTGGTTTATCCCTCAGCACTCCCCCATCTTGGCTGCTTCTCCTCTCTTCCTTAAGGCCTTAATTTGCTCTCCTCTCTAATGCTAACCTCAGGAACCAAGAGAGAGCAAGCTCTAGGCCTGCCCCACTTTATAGTGTAGAATCAAAACCTTTAATCCAATTATACAAACAAGGAAGTCTCTGATACAAAGTCACCCATCTGAGACAAAATGGGATTCCTCAGGAGAGTGCACCAACTCACATCAATCAGTCAAGGGTGTGGGGAAAAGCTTACTCTTAAAATTAAGCCTTTGGCTATAATGACCCAGCCTACTTACAGCCTGTCCCCCACACCCAATAATATAATTACACCCATCCCAAGAATAAGGGCAAATAATATCACCTGGGTGATGGGCTTCCGTGTGGGTGGGCAGTGCCATCTTTAACGAAGTGAGCATAATATATTTTATCTGCCCAACAATATGTTATGTATATATATTTGGCTAATCCCTTTACGTTCTTTGATCCCATCCTCTCATTTCCCTTCACTCTGACAGCTGTCCCTCTGCTCCCTGTGACCCTGCCTCAGTTTCTATTTTGTTCCTCAGTTTATTGTATTCATTAGATTCTACATATAAGTGAGATCATATGATATTTGTCTCCCTTGGCTTATCTTATTTCACTTAGCATAATTATCTCCAGGTCCATCCATGCCATTCCAAGAGGTAAGATTTCCTCCCTTTTCATGGCCATATAGTATTACATTCCTGCTTTTTTATCCACTCATCCACTGTTGGACACTTGGGCTGTTTCCAGATTTTGGCTTTTGTTAACAATGCTACAATAAATATGAGGGTGCATATCTTCTTTTGAATTAGTAGTTTGAGAGTCTTAGGATATATTCCTAAAAGTGGGATAGCTGGGTCATATGGCAGTTCCATTTTTAAGCTTTTGAGGAAACCTCATACTGTTTTGCACAGTGGCCGCGCAAGTCTGTATTCTCAACAGCTGTGCAGGAGGGTTGCCCTTTCTCTACATCCTCATCAGCACTTATTGTGTGCTGATTTGCTAATGAAAGCCTTCTGGCAGGTGTAAGATTATATCTTATTGTGCTTTTAATTTGCATTTCTCTAATGATTAGTAACATTGAACAGTTTTTCATATTCCTGTTTTGGCCATCTGTATGTCCTCTTTGGAAAGGTGTCTGTTCAGTTCCTTTGCCCATTTTTTTAATTGTATTGTTTACCTTCCTGGTGTTGAGCTTTAGAAATTTGTTGTAAATTTTGGTTATTAACCTCTGATCAGATATATCAGTGAATATGTTCTCCCATGGAATGGGCTGTCTTTTTATTTTGTTAATGGTATCTTTTGCTATGCAAACCTTTTTAGTTTGATATAGTCCCATTTGTTTATTTTGTCCTTTATTTCTCTTGCCTATGGAGATGTATTGGACAAAATATTTCTACAAGAGATATTGGAGAGTTTACTGCCTGTTTTCTTCCAAGATTTATATGGTTTCATAACTGACATTTAAGTCTTTTATTTGTTTTGAGTTTGTTTTTTGCGAATGGTGTAAGTTGGTAATCTAGTTTCATTTTTTGCATGTACTTATCCAATTTTCCCAACACTATTTATTAAAGACACTGTATTTTATGCTCTTACCTCATTGGTCAAATGTTAATTGACCATACCGGCATTGGTTTATTTCTGGATTCTCTGTTCTGTTCCATTAATCTGTATGCCTGTTTTTATGCCTATACCAGGCTGTTTTGATTAAAATGGGCTTGTAGTATAATCTGATATCAGGAAGTATGATACCACCCATTTTGTTTTTCATTTTCAAGATTGCAGAGGCTATTCAGGTTCTTTTTTGGTTCCACATAAATTTTGGAAATATTTCTTCAACATCTTTTTTTTTTAATTTTTTTAGATATATTTTTTATTATTATTAATTCTAATGGGGTGACACCAATAAACCAGGGTACATATGTACAATGAAAACATCTCCTGGTTATCTTATCATTCAATTGTGTTGCATACCCGTCACCAAAAGTCAAATTGTCCTCTGTAACCTTCTATCTGGTTTTCCCTGTGTCCCTCCCCTTCTTCCTATCCCACCCTTCCCTCCCTCCCCCCATCCCGTAACCACTACTCTCTTGTCCATGTCTCATATTCTCACTTTTATGTCCCACCCATGTATGAAATCATGCTGTTCTCAGTTTTTATTTTTTTCTGATTTACTTATTTCACTCCATATAATGTCATCAAGATACATCCATTTTGTTATAAATGATCCGATGTCATCATTTCTTATGGCTGAGTAGTATTCCATAGTATATATGTACCATAGCTTTTTAATCCACTTGTCTTCTGACGGACACTTGGGCTGGTTCCAGATCTTCGCTATTGTGAACAATGCTGCCACGAACATGGGGGCACATTTCTTCTTTTCGAACATGGCTATGGTGTTCTTAGGGTATATTCCTATAAGTGGGATAGCTGGGTCAAAAGGCAGTTCGATTTTTAATTTTCTGAGGGATCTCCAAACTGTTTTCCACAGTGGCTGCAACAGTCTGCATTCCCACCAGCAATGCAGAAGGGTTCCCTTTTCTCCACATCCTCACCAGCACTTATTCTGTGTTGTTTTGCTGATGAGTGCCATTCTGACTGGTGTGAGGTGATATCTCATTGTGGTTTTAATTTGCATTTCTCTAATGATTAGTGATGTTGAGCATTTTTTCATATGTCTATTGGCCATCTGTATGTCCTCTTTGGAGAAATTTCTATTCATTTCTTTTGCCCATTTTTTGATTGGGTTGTTTGTCTTCCTTGTGTTAAGTTTTATAAGATCTTTATAAATTTTAGTTATTAAACCCTTATCAGATGTGCTGTCGAATATGTTCTCCCATTGTGTGGTTTGTCTTTTTATTCTGTTCTTATTGACTATAGCTGTGCAAAAACTTTTAAGTTTGATATAGTCCCATTTGTTTATCTTGACTTTTATTTCATTTGCCCGTGGAGATAAATCGGCAAATACACTGCTGCTACAGATGTCGCAGAGCTTGCTGCCTATGTTTTCTTCTAAGATGCTTATGGTTTCAAGGCTTACATTTATGTCTTTTATCCATTCTGAGGTTGTTTTTGTGAATGGTGTAAGTTGATGGTCTAGTTTCTTTTTTTTTTGCAGGTAGATGTCCAATTTTCCCAACACCATTTGTTAAAGAGGCTGTCTTTACTCCATTGTAAGTTCTTTCCTCCTTTGTCAAATATCAGTTGTCCATAAAGCTGTGGGTTTATTTCTGGGTCCTCTGTTCTGTTCCATTGATCTATGTGCCTGTTCTTATGCCAGTACCAGGCTCTTTTGAGTATAATGGCCTTATAGTAAACCTTGATATCTGGAAGAGTGATATCTCCTGCTTTATTTTTTCTTTTTAAGATTGCTGAGGCTATTCGTGTTATTTTGTTTCCATATAAATTTTTGGAATATGTGTTTTATATCTTGAAGTATGTCATTGGTATTTCAATTGGTATTGCATTGAATTTATAAATTGCTTTGGGTAATATAGACATTTTAATGTTTATTCTTCCTAACCATGAGAATGGTATATGCTTTCACTTGTTTGTATCTTCCTTGATTTCTTTTATCAATGTTTTATAATTTTCCGAGTACAAGTCCTTAACCTCCTTGGTTAAATTTACTCCTAGGTACTTTATATTTTGGCTGCAATAGTGAAGGGGATTGTTTCCTTAATTTCTTTTGCTGACAGTTCATTGTTGGTATATAGAAATGCCTCTTATTTCTGAGTATTAATTTTATATCCTGCCACCTTGCTGAATTCATTTATAAGGTCCAGTAGTTTTTTGACTGAGACTTTAGGGTTTTCAATATACAATATCATATCATCTGCAAATAGTGACAGTTTTACTTCTACTTTTCCAATTTAAATGCCTTTTATTTCTTCTTCTTGTCTGATTGCTATAGCTAGGACTTCCAGAACTATGTTGAATAAGAGTGGTAAAAGGGGGCATCCCTGCCTGGTTCCTGATCTTAAGGAGATTGCTTTTAATTTTTGTCCATTTAGTATGATGTTTGCTGTCGGTTTATTGTAGATGGCCTTTATCATGTTAAGGAATGATCCCTGTATACCCACTTTACTGAGAGTTTTGAGCATGAATGGGTGCTGGATTTTATCAAATGCCTTTTCTGCATCTATTGAAATTATCATGTGACGTTTGTCCTTCTTTTTGTTTATGTGATGAATCACATTGATTTATTTGCGAATATTGAACCAGCTTTGCCTCTCCAGAATAAATCCCACTTGATCATGGTGTATGATTTTTTTCATATATTGCTGGATCCGGTTGGCTAATATTTTGTTGAGTATTTTAGCATCTAAATTCATCAGGGACATAGGCCTATAATTTTCTTCCTTTGTGTTGTCTTTGCCCGGTTTTGGAATCAGAATTATGCTCGCCTCATAAAAGGAGTTTGGAAGTCTTTCTTCCTCTTGAATTTTTTGAAATAACTTGAGGAAAATAGGAGTTAGTTCTTCTTTGAATTTTTGATAGAATTCACTTGTGAAGCCATCAGGCCCAGGACTTTTCTTTTTTGGGAGTTTTTTGAGAAGTGTTTTGATCTCATTTGTTTTAATTGGTCTGTTTAGGTGTTCTGATTCTTCCAAATTGATTTTTGGAAGGTTATATGATTCAAGAAATTTGTCCATTTCACCAAGATTATCTAATTTTTTAGCATATAGATCTTCACATTATTTTCTTACAATGCTTTGTATTTCTGTTGTGTCAGTTGTTATTTCTCCACTGTCCTTTCTAATTTTATTTATTTGAGTCCTCTCTCTTTTATTCTTGGTGAGTCTTGTTAAAGGTTCATCAATCTTGTTTACCTTTTCAAAGAACCAGCTTCTGGTTTCATTGATCCTCTGTATTGTTTCCTTAGCCTCTATGTCATTTATTTCTGCTCTGATCTTTATTATTTCCTTCCTTCTACTTGTCTTGGGTTTTATTTGTTGTTGTTTATCTAGTTCTTTTAGATGCAGGGTCAGGTTGCTTATTTGAGCTTTTTCTAGCTTCCTATGGTATGCCTGTAGTGCAATGAACTTCCCTCTCAGTACTGCTTTTGCTGTGTCCCATAAATTTTGAGTTGATGTATGCTCATTATCATTTGTTTCTAGAAACGATTTTATTTCTTCTTTGATCTCATTGTTAATCCATTCATTATTTAATAACATGCTATTTAGTTTCCAAGTGTTTGAGTATTTTTCAGTTATTCTTTTGTGGTTAATTTCTAGTTTCATGGCATTGTGATCAGAGGAAATGCTTGATATGATTTCAATCTTCTTAAATTTGTTGAGACAACTTTTGTGTCCTAACATGTAGTCTATGCTAAAGAATGTACCATGAGCATTTGAAAAGAATGTATATTCTACTTCTTTAGGGTGAAAAGTTCTGAAGATACTTATCAAATTGAGTTGATCTAGTGTATGCTTTAAGTCTGCTGTTTCTTTATTAATTTTCTTTCTTGAGGCTCTATCCAGTGTTGTTAGAGGGGTATTGAAATCCTCTACTATGATAGTATTGCTGTTCATCTCGCCCTTTATTTCCATCAAAGTCTGCTTTATGTATGTCGCGGCCCCTATATTTGGTGCATAATATTTAAAATAGTTATATCTTCCTGTTGAATTGTTCCCTTTATCATTATGTAGTGTCCTTCTTTATCTCTTACTACAGCCTTTGTTTTAAAGTCCATTTTGTCAGATATAAGTATTGCTACCCTTGCTTTTTTTCATTTCCATTTGCATGAAATATTTTTTCCAGCCTTTTACCTGCAGTCTATGTGCATCTTTTGTTTTAAGGTGTGTCTTTTGTAGACAGCATATGTATGGGTCCTGTTTCTTTATCCATGCAGCTACCCTATGTCTTTTGATTGGATCATTTAATCCATTTAAATTTAATGTTATTATTGATATGTAGTTGTTTATTGCCATTTTATTCTTTAAAGCTGTATTCTTCTTTTGCTATATTCTTTCCTCCCTTTAAACTGTTCACAAGATGCCCCTTAGTATCTCTTGCAAAATTTGTTTGGTTTTTATGAATTCCTTCAGGCTTTCTGTTTCTGGGAAGCTCTTTATATCTCCTTCAATTTTAAATGTTAGCCTTGCTGGATAAAGTAGTCTTGGCTGTAGGTTCTTGTTCTGCATTACTTTGATTATATCTTGCCATTCCCTTCTGGCCTCAAGTGTTTCTGTTGAGAATTCCGATGTCATCCTTATGGGGGCTCCTTTGTAGGTGATAGCCTTTTTTTCCCTAGCAGCTTTTAAGATTTTTTCTTTATCCATTAGTTTTGGTATTTTAACTATGATGTGTCTTGGTGTAGATTTCTTTGGGTTTCTCTTTAATGGAGTTCTGTGTGCCTCTTGAACGTGTGGAGTGTTTCCCAGCTTTAATTTAGGGAAGTTTTCTGCTATGATTTGATTGAACAAAGTTTCTATTTTCTGTCCTCTCTCCTCTTCTTCAGGCACCCCTATGATGTAAATGTTGTTTCTCTTCAGGTTGTCACATAGCTCCCTTAGAGTTTCCTCACATTTTTTGAGTCTCTTTTCCTTTTTCTTCTCTGCTTCTGTGCCTTTGTTTATTGTGTCCTCTAACTCGCTTATTTGATCCTCAGCGTGATTCATCCTGCTTTTAATTCCTTCCATTGTGATCTTCAGTTCTGATACTGTATTTGTCATTTCTGTCTGATTCTTTTTTATTATTTCAATTTTGTTTTTTATACTTGTTATCTCCTTATTTAGGTGTTTATAATGACTATCCATTGTTGCTCTAATTTCTTTGAACATCCTAACTATCATTATTCTAAATTCTGCTTCTGGTAGTTTGGTTATATCTGGTTCATTCAGGTCCTTCTCTGGGGATTTCTCTTGATTTATTTGGTTTGCATTCCTCTGCCTGCCCATTTTGTCTGTGTGTAAGCAAGTTGTGGCCACTGGAGTCCAGTAGGTGTTGCCTTTGTGTTCTCTAGGTGTCGTCTGTCTTCAGGCCCCCCACCCCCTCTGCCGCTGCCTAGGGTGGTTGGGTATGGGCGTTGTCAGTGCCGGCCCACTCTCGCTTTTGCTGTGATTTCTACCTCTCCTCTGCGGGAGGGGCTGTCACTCAAGCCACAAGCCTCAGCACCAAGGGTAGAGGTGAGCACCTTTGCTCAGCTGCGGACCCAGCCTGTTTCCGGACTTCTGCCCAGAACCCGCAGTCAGAGCCTGCTCGCCACAGTTTCTCGGGTTGGGTGGGGCTTTTGATGTGCTCTCAGCTGTCACCCTTTGCCCTTCCAGAGCTTTAGCCCCGACCTCGAGGCCATGGCCCTTCTGCTAAGGGTCGCAAACCCATGTTTATTGGACCGGGCGTGTTTGCTGACTTCCGCTCAGCTGCGTACTTCCGCTCTTCCCGGACTCTACCCCGCCCCCGTGTTCGGAACCCTCTCGTGCACGTAGAATGGCAATCCACGGTTTCTCCAGCCTGTTGGGGATAGTAGCGTGGGCTCAGCTGCGAGCTTCCACTTGTCTTGGGGTCTACCCCATTCCCGCGCTTGGAGCCCACTCGCGCACGTATAATGGCAAACTGCTGTTTCTCGGGCCTGGCGGGGCTGGTATCGTGAGCTCAGCCGCGAGCCCCTGCCCGTCCCTGGTCCTAGCCCCTTCCCCGCTATCAGGGCCAGCTTGCACAGGGTCGCAGAGCAGATTTCTGCTCGTTCCTGGACTCCCGCTTTGTCCCCGTAGGTGGCATTACAGGCGGGCCCGCAGCTTCCGGACACTGCTGGGCTAGACCAGTTCACAGCAGCTTGGCCTCCGCCCATGCCGACAGAACCACGTTTCAGTGTCCTGCCGCCCCAAACCCTTCAGCAACCCTCAGCAGAGTAGGAAGGAACCTAATACTCCACACTGTAGGCCTGGGAGCTCCCTCACTTGTTTCACAGCTCAAAACTGTCCAAACGACTCTTCTAGGCTCTGGGACTGCAGGCTGGGGCTTGGTTCCTGGGACCCAGGTCCCTCCCTCTCCGCCAAACTTTCCTCCCGCCACACGGGGTCTCCGGGCTGCCGTTTGCTCCGGGGAGCTGGGCAGCCCTATTCGCGTTTTTGCTATTCCTACCTGTCTCAATGTGGCTTCTTCTGTGTTCCTTGGTTGAAGAGTCCACTTAGTTTAGTTCAAAGTTGTTTTATCCAGATGATGGTTCTTAAAATTGTGTTATAATCCACTTTGGTTCTGGGAGTTGGAATTTGGTACGTCCGCCTACTTCGTGGCCATCTTGCTTCCTCCTGTTCTACATCTTTGAAGTATGCCATTGATATTTTAATAAGAATTGCGTTGAATCTATAGATTACTTTGGGTAGTGTATGGTCAGTGGTCACCACTGTTGTCACCATTTTTATGTAGGTTCTCATTGAATTTGGACAGATGGTAAAGAAACAATCAAGCCAAAAGATGGTGGGCCATTATGTTTATTTTAGTCTTGCTCTGGTTATCTAGCAAACACACAGGGAAAACACTTTCCTTTCATTCAGGGCTCCCAAAGTCCTGCTGCATTCCCGGTTCCACAACCAGGAGAATCTTCTTCAGTTCTTCCTAGAAACAAAGGCCCCCACAAGCCTCTGTAGGGCTCCCAAAGCCCTTCAGCTCTGGTTCCCCATCTGCACATCTTTTCTTTCTCTGCACAAACTGGCTGCTTCTTCAGCACTCTGCATTCTCTTTGCTCTCTCTTCAAAACTGCCTGGGCTCACAAAGACCCCTCTTCCAGCAAACATTAGCAAAACAATGGCCCCTCCCTAGCAGGAATGCAATTCACAATTTGCAATCAATTGCTGGGCTCTAAGGGCAAGCACACCGTTTTTTTGTGTTTTTCTTTTTAACAATAAAAGTGAGCAACTCAAAAAATACAAATTTTATGAACTCATTTGCCCAACAGGTAGTATAGACATTTTAATATGTAAATTTTTCCCATCCCTGAACTTGGTATATGCTTCTATTTGCTTGTGTTTTCCTTGATTTCTTTTTTCAATGTCTTATAATTTTCTAAGTACAAGCCTGTTACCTCCCCGGTTAAATTTATTTTTAATACAAAAATTAAAAATAAAATAGTAACTTTTTAAGGCTGGAAAAATTCTGATGGTGAGGATGTATTACATAGATTAAGTATAGTATTATTTTTAGAGAAAAAATATAACTATTCTCTTACTACATATATTTCTCTTTACCATTGAAATGTCAATTACTTCATAAAAGTGTCAGATATAGGTATTTCAATGTTTTTTGAACTTTTGCATGTCGGACAGAAAAACTAAAATTTAAAAGTAATATTAAAGAAATCATTTAGACTATTTTCACACCTTCAAACAGTATAATTGTAATTACTGTTTTTCTTAAGATATAAATATGCACTGTGCATTTATTGAATAGGAAGATCTCTTCAAACTTCACCAAGGTAGCAATTATGCGAGATAAAGTCAAGGTTTGTGACTCTAAGTAAGAATGTGCTTAATTACTGCTTCTTGAATAATACCGATTCTTGATTAAATGCTTATTATAATTTTTATAAAGATTGAATGCTGTGGCTCGTTTTTAGAATATTCTGTGAATATTTTTAGATTGGTCTGCCAGAACGCAGCCTTTGTCAAATTCATAAAAGCCTCAAATACACATATTATCCCTTAGTGAGTCTAAGAATGATGCATATGTTTTATCCAGTCCAGTTAAATAACTGAGAACTTAGTTACCTTTCTTTACAATCTTACTAACTTTCAGCTACTCTTTCATATCTAATAACTGTTCACTGAAACCCATTACTAATTTATAATTTAAGAAAATTAACAGAGAGGGTCCAAAGCCAGTGGAGTCAAAAGTGGATGTTGATCATAACATTTACTGCACTGGCCTTGAAAATTGGACTTCTTTTTCTACCATCTGAGAGAATCTGGCCAATTTCACATAACCTGCTTGTACAAGATAAGATTTAAAGAATTGCAGGTCCTAGATATGTGGTCTCATTGGTACAGAGATCTTAAAATGTTTGGCAAAGATTCATTCTGCTGATCATGTATCATTAATGGAGAATTAAAAAATATTTTTTTTCTACAGCTAGATTGTGGTGCATGTAAAAATGATAGAGAAAGTGTGAGAAGGGAGAGACAATGAATATAAATATAAATAATTGACATTTTTAAATAGTTTTAAGCTCTGGGATAAACACAGTAAAATAAAAATGCTATTAGGAGATTAACTGAGTGACAACTTACACCCCTATGCCACTGCTTTCATGGTTGTAAGTTCTAGTTTGGAGCCAAAGGTAACAAATGTGTTTGATATTGGTGAAAAATATTTAATACCAATAACTACAAGTTACATTTTAAATTCCATGCAATTTATACTTGACTCTTTTGCAATTCTTGTTTACAGTACTTTTGCAAGTTTTTTTTTTGTCTTGTATAAAGAGTGAAAAATTAAAAGTAATATACAACATTTAGTTGAACTATAGCCAATATTTAATTATGTAGCTCTAAGGGGGAGAAGACTTGTAGCTATTATACAAATCCACAGAAATTACAGTTTTAATTATTTCACGGTAAATGTCATTGTGCCATCATAGCTTCATTTATGGCGCACATGCCCTTAGTTGCATTTGCAATTTTATTTTCAGTGGATTTTTTGTTCAGAGGGCTTTGCATATTCATTATTTGTAAGCTTCCATTAGGAGAAACCGGATTATGGATGTTATTTGTAGATCATTTTCATAACCAATCACTTCAATTTCATTTCAAATAAAATGTAAATAATTTATATAGAGTGTATATTTTAAATTTAAACAAATTTTTCTTAACTCCTTCATTTATCCATTAGTGAAACGAGAATATATTGAGCATATATGTTGTGCCAAGAATTTTTCTAGACACTGGGCAGAGTAACAAAGGAAACAAACGGTAATCCCTGCATTCATGGAGCTTACATATTAGAGGAAAAAATACTCTAAGCAAATAAACAAAAATATATTTTATGCCAAGCAGTGATAGGTGCTATGGGGAACAATAAAACAGAAAACCAAGATAAGACGTGCTACAGGTAAGGGTGAGATGAAGTGTTAGAGCTGTCAGGCATGGTCATGTGAAGATCATAGTTTCTGAGAAAAAAAGCCAAGTTGATGATCAAGCGAGTAATGTGTACATCTGAATGTACTGTAAATGCAGAGCCCAAGGAAAGAGGAAGCCGGGCTTAGATGAGGATAATCACGGTGAAGACTTTTGTGTTTACTTCATGAAGGCTGGAAAGCCATAAAATGGTTTTGAGCAGAGATGTGACCTGACTCACATCCTGGGACAAAGACAGCAACATGGAAGGAAAATAAGTTGTTTTTACTTAAATCCAGAAAGAACGCAGTTCCGTTGAACAGGAGTAGTGCCAGTGGTAGGACATAGTCAGATTCTTGATGTGTTTCTAGATGAAGCAAAGACATGCTGATGGATGGCATATGTTCAGTGAGAGAGACAGAGATGGCTCCAAATATCTTGCCTGAACTGGGAGGATGGAGTTGTCATGAACTAAGATGGGAAGGAATGTGGGAGGAGAAAGATTGGGCAGAGGCAATCAGAACATTAGTCTTGGACAATATTTCTATCGACATGTGTGTTAGTTAGCCAGGGGAAGGGGCCAAGTCCACAGCAGGCTATCTATGTGGAAGTCCAGTAAATGTGGCATAAGATATAATTTTATGAGTCACTAGCATGTGAGAAATGTTTTAAAGGTGTGAGACTAGGTAAGAAAAAGGTCATGACTATAGAGAAAAGATCCAAGGACTGGGTTTTGGGAGACTAACATGGCTTTGTGTAACCTTGAGGAGGCAAGAAAAAACTCACAAAAAGACTGAGAATGAACAGCTAGTAGTTTAAGGGAAAATAAAACTGGAAAATATTACATACAAGAATCTAAGGAAAAAAACATTTCAAGAAGGAGTTTAATAACATAGGTCCAATATTACCCATATGGTAGGTATGTGGGGAAGGAAAAATTAAACACTAGAGTTAGCAACAAAAATGTCAACCTTCCCATATGCAGTTCCAGTGGAATGGTAGGGTTAAAAAAAGGAAGAAAAAGTTCTTATAGATGCTACAACATGAATTAACCTTTAATTTTGTATTATGTTTAATGGAAGAAGTCAATAACAAAAGGCTGCATATAGAAAAATTCCATTCATATAGAATGTATAGAATAAGCACATCCATTCAGTGGTTTTCCACAGCCAGTCTGTGGATTGATGCTGATGCACCAGAAATTTTGAGTTCTGTTCACAAAGGCATGAACTACCCTGATGGTTGCTAGAGGCTTGTGGAATAAAGGAGGAGAGAATGAGGATTACTGTTAATGGTTATGGGACTTTATTTTGGAATGATGAAAATGTTTTGGAATTAGCTACTGATAATGATTGTAGACCATTGTGAATGTGCTAAATAGCCATTGAATTGTATATTTACATATGGTTAAAGTAGATGTAATGTTATCTGAATTTTACCTCAATGAAAATATTGACAATAACATTATTAGAAAAGGTTCAAGAGGAAATGGTGGGGGAGAGCTGGAGTGTGGTCAGTGAGAATATGAAAAACTCAGAAGAGTTCATTGGAGTGAGTCGTTGGGTCAGGAGGCCTCCTTAAGATGGGTGAACTTCAGCCACATTTTATACTGGGGCTTGTTCCACGAGAACATGCTGCTATAAGGAGAAGAGGAAATTGCTGGAATAATTTCCAAGACAGGCACAGGAGGTGAATTTTCTATATGAATGAAAGGAATGGTCTTAGAACAAGCATGGCTTGTTGACCCAGTTTCTGGGGGGAAAGCATGGAGACAGCTGTGTAGGAAGATTGATGGTGGGATCTGTGAGGTTTTCTTCTGATTATTCTTATGAAATGTGAAGCAAAATGGTCAGCTGAAAATGATGAGGTAGAAAGAAGGATGATAAGCTGACATGAAGGAGAAGGTAGAAATTTAAGGGAGGGAGGGGGTAAAGTTTTTTGAATAATTATCTAGGAATAGAGGAAAAGGAAAGAATTAGAGAATGTAGTATGGGATTGCCACAATACAGTGAAGTGAGTAGCCTTGAATATGTCATTTTAATTATAATGGCAGACTCCTCTACACTCAGGGTCTGCTGCACAGATGCAGGATGGGGTAGGTGGTGGGTTTTTTGTAGATCTGAGCCTGTCCATGGTGACGCCTTCAGCTATGAATGCGTGGGGCACTCACTGGGGTCCTTACTACTTGTGGCAGTCCCCACAAAATTTTTCTGCCTGGAGCCAATGTTGTGGCTGGACCAGCCCTTGAGGTGGTCCTTATGATTGCGGGAGGCACCTCAGCAACAAAAATCAGAAAAGCTTGAAAAAACAAGGTTCATCACTCACAAGTCCTGGAGGATACAGGACTCTCCTGGGGCCACACAACTAGGTCATGATGGGAGAAAGAGAGAGAGACAAGGAGAGAACACCAGGGTTTCTTTCATTATTGGAATAAAAGGCAGGGTACCTAAGCTTTTATGGGTTCACTGTTTATTGGTGAACTTAAAAATAAATGCAGGGAAGGGAAAATCAGGTTAGTCAAACAGTCATTTATCTAGGTAACCCTGAACTTTCTAAAATGAGAACTTCATGGGTGGGGGCTGCCTGGATTTTTATCCAGTTGTGTATCTGTCTATGTGTTTATTTGAGATGGATGCTGTATGGCCAGTAGTAGCGACCGTTGTGGCCATGCACATGCAGGTTCTCACTGAATTCAGACAGATGGTAAAGAAACAGTGGAGCCAGAAAATGGTGGGCCATTCCTTTATTAAAGTCTCGCACCAGCTGACAAGCGAACACACAGGTCTCCCAAAGCCATGACACATTCCCTGGTTCCACAATCAGGAGAATCTTCTCTGGTTTCTCCTAGAATCAAAGGTCTCACCAGTCTCAGTGGAGCTTGTAAAGCCCCTCAGCTTTGGTTCCCATCTGCACACCTTCCCTCTCTCTGCCAACATAGCTTCTTTCTGCCTCTTCTCTCTTTGAAACAGGCTGGGGGCAATCAAAATCCTCCCCCAGCAAACATTAGCAAAACAATGGCCCTTCTCAAGCAGGAAGGTAATCTGCAATTTTACAGACTACATATACCAGGCACTTCCCAGCCCCCAATGCAAACTATAAGCAAGCAGACATGAAAATCATATTTTACAAACTTATTTGACCAACAGATGCCCTGAAATGGGTGTCTCAGCAATCAAAAGCTTAATGTAAGGCACTTACTTGATAATTACAAAAGCTAATTGTTCAGCCCTTCGACTATATGGAGAGTTGTAATACCAGTTTTGCCCTTACAGTATGGAGAAGCCTGAGAAGGGCCAGGATGAGGGGTTATCTTACATCTATAAGAAGGGAAAAGAGGGAAAAAAAAAGAAGGGAAAAGAGGATATGACAGAAGATTAAAGGAAATGGTAAGATTGTAGGACCATTAGCTGGTAGGGAGTGATGCTGTAAAAAAATGTTGCAGTTGAGATACTAGGAGTGAGCTGGCACAATAGGGATGAAGGTTGTGGACTAGATCACAAGGAAATGTAATCATTAGTAGTGATAATACTCAGAGGAATGGCAGGGCCCCAGTGTCAATAGGACTGCAACAAGCTGGTTCTTTGATGTCAAGAAAATCAAAGCTTCAGTATTTAGGAAAGTGAGAGTGAGAATTATCTGGAAGTAAAAATTAAGCCAGGAGGGACACTGTTGGGCAAATGAGTTTGTAAAATTTGTATTTTCTGAGTTGCTCACTTTTATTGTTAAAAATGGCCACTGCCCATGTGAATGACACTGCCCAGGTAAGGCTGCTAATTACCTTCCTGCTTGTGAAGGGGCTTTGTTATGCTAATGTGGGCTGGAGGAGAGGTTTCAGGCCAAAAGGTTTTAAGAAGAAAGGAAAAAAGAAGGAAGCCATGTTTTTGCAGAGTGAGAGCAGGGAGGAAGTGTGCTGAGGAGAACCAACAGCCAAGATGGCAGGGTGCTGAAGGAGAAAAGAGTTTGGGCAAAGCAAAGGAGATGGGGAACCAGAGGTGACTTAGACTGGTAGGGGGCCTTTGATTTTAGGAAAAACCGGAAAAGATTCTCCTGGTTGTGGAACTGGAGAATGTGTGAGTGGGTTTTGGTGCCCTGTGTATTTATTTACTAGCCTGCTGGTGTGAGGCTAATATAAAGAAATGGCCACCAGTTTTCGATTCCATTGTTTCTTTACCATCTGTCCAAATCTAATGAGAACCTGCACATACCTGGCAGCGACGGCAGCAGTGATGGCTGCAACTGTTCGCCATACAGACCACTTTTAAGTTCCACGTTGAGAGGGCTGTGGGAGGGAAAACATCCATCATTAAAGAGTGCAGCAGGGAAAATAGTTCCAGGGCAGATCCAGCTTCTAGTTAAAGAGGACACCATATGTTACATTTGATGCATGAACTATTTTTTTTAAAAAAATAATAGGTTCTTAGTTTTCATGTTAGGGCAGGTTACTTCTGTGGAGTTGGAAAATTTGGTTTAGGCCTTCACCACTGAGAGCCGATTAAAGTTCAGAAACATTGTCATGGTTTGTATATTTTCTCTCTCTCTCTGTAAAAGGTCTACCCAAAGGGTGATGCTACCAAAATGAGGTTGTAGAGCAAGTGTTCATGTTCTAAGAAATATATAAGTCTCCTAACTGCTTCTGCATCTCTCTTGCCAATCTTAAATTTACCAGATGAAACTTTACCATGTCAAGAAGTATTAGATATTAAGAAAGAACTATGCCATCCTGGCACAAGTCTCTGCAGATTTGACTCTACAGCTGAAGAATTAAGGTGTAAGTATTAAATTGACATGTCCAACTTGTTGGCGTGCTGTCCATTCATGAGACTCATCACTAATGGGAATATCAGATTCTCATTTGCCTTTGTTGTAACTCATGCCCAAGTTTTAGCTGAAGTGTTACTGGCATTTTAGCTGGAATATTATTGGAATTTATTCAACAAGTGAACGATACTAAATATGGCAATTTACGTTGATGTTGTTTTGTAAAATAGTTCATTTAAAGACCATTGTAGATATATATGCAATGATTCTTCTTTAAAATTTCAGTGTGATTATGAGTAGTCAATGATATAAGCAAACTTATTTTCATAAAGTAGCCAAGGTTATACTACTTAAAAAAACAAAACCAAAGTAGTTGTTCAAGGAAAGATAGAAACTTTTCATTATTTATGGCAATGGTTCTCATTTTTGAGGATGCCAATCTAAGTCAGTTGAATAACTTGAAAAATAGAGTTGCTGGTCCACTACAAGGCTTATTGAATCAAATATCAAGGTATGCTTTTTTGTGTGTGTTTTTATGTGTATGTGTTTAAGCATCATCACAACACTTAACTGTGGTAGTAGCCACCCTCATAGACGGTAAGAGTTCACCAAGGTCTTTCTCTCCTCTTTTCAGTGTGTCAGCCATGTGGGTTTGAATTTGACATGTGTGATTGGGCATCAGAAGCATCTACTGGGCAAATTTCCTGGATGCGAACAAAAACAAAAGAAATTCCTGCATTAGAATCTACACCTCAGCAGGATCGAAGTAGTGATGATGAAGGTAGGAAATAAGACATAATATCTGTTATATATTATTTTTAGAATTTGGGTGTATTGTGACTAGTAGGAAGGCATTTTTTTAGGGGTCTTGATGAACATATTGGGTATATTTTATAGAAACTATTTTATGCCATAGGTACGGAAAGTGAGAAAAATAATTTCTAACAGTGTAAAGGAGAAATTGTACTAGATTATCTTAATTTTTTAAATTTTATTATTTTCTTAATAGTGATTTCTGTGTGCTTTTCTTTTCATGGCTTTGTCTCTTTTTTTTTTTGGAGGGGTATTGTTAGTCTTTTTAAAAATTTATAATTTAAAATTTAATTCCAGCAGAAACTAATCTACTTCCATGTAGATTATATCCATACATTTACCTTTTCCAAAGTATCATCTAGTTGGAGTCACCCAGAATATAGCTTTTTCAGATTAACTCCTCAGTATTATTTATTTAAGGTTTCTCCACATCTTTCAATGGGCTTGATAGCTCATGTCTTTTTACGCCTAATATTACAGTTGTCCCTCGCCATATCCTGGTTCACTTTTCATGGTCTCACTGTACCATGGATTTTTAAATTGTATATATCTAATTTGGTATCCTGGATTTTTCATTATGTCACAGGATTTTGCGATATATAGATATTTTTATATATTTATTTTAATTATTTTGCAGTAAAATAAGCACAGGAAGTGTTTATGAGTGTGGGAAAGGTTTATAAGAGTGTGGGAAGAGTATGTAAATCTTAAAATATATATAAATAATAAATAAATATAAGGTCGCTACTTTGCAGATTTTCGCCTATTGCGGAGGGTTCTGGAACCTAACCTCCGTGATAGACGAGGGACCACTTGTGTATTCCAATGTCTGGATGTACCATAATTTATCCACTCACCTATGAATAAAGCTGCTCTGAATATCCATGTGCTGGTTTTTATGTGAATCTAAGTCTTTAGCTCCTTTGAGTAAATACCATGAAACATGATTACTGAATCATATGTTAAAAGTGTGTTTAGTTTTTTAAGAAAACACCAAACTGTCTTCCAAAGTGTGTGCCATATTGTTGTGCTTCTCAACAGAAATAAATAAAATTTCTGTTGCTCCTCATTCTCTCCAAAATTTGTTGTTGTCAGTGTTCTGGATTTTGGCCATTTTATGAGGTGTGTCCTGACATCTTATTGTTTTAATTTTCTTTTTTTTTGACAGAAACAGACAGAGAGAGGAACAGATAGGGACAGACACACAGCAAGGGAGAGAGATAAGAAGCATCAATTCTTCATTGCAGCACCTTAGTTGTTCATTGATTGCTTTATCATATGTGCCTTGACCAGGGGGCACAGCAGACCGAGTCACCCCTTGCTCAAGCCAGCGACCTTAGACCCAAGCTGGCGAGCGTTGCTCAAACCAGATGAGCTCACGCTCAAGCTGGCAACCTTGGGGTTTCGAACCTGTGTCCTCTGCATCCCAGTATGATGGTCTATCCACTGCGCCACCACCTGGTCAGGCTAATTTTCATTTTCTTAATGACATATTAGATGGAGCTCTTTTCATATACATAATTGTCATCTGTATAGCTTCTTCAGTTAGATGTCTGTTAAGGTCTTTGGTTGTTCTTTTATGTAAATTTTTTCTCACTGGCTTAGATGCTTTAATTTATATATTTTATATTTTAATGGCTATTTAATATTTTTAACATATAGCTTTAATATTAAATTTATTTAACAAAACCTAAATTGCTTCAGTATATTTGTCTCTGAAATGAAAGGAATTTGACATAATTTAATTATCATTTTAACACCTTTTTTTGGACTTGAATTATAGTTTAATATTTTCAAAAACACTTTTAAATAAATATATTTTGAAGCTATTATATTTCCAATTATTACAATGATATATTTTCTTTACTCACTGTTTTTTATTTCATTCTCTCTCTTAAAGTTGTTTTTTTATTTTATTTTTTTATTTATTTACTGATATTCAGAGAGAGAAAAAGGTGGTGGAGAGAGAGATGGGAACATTGAACTGCTCCTGTATGTGTCCTGACTGGGATTGATCCAGCAACCTGTGCTCTTCAAGATGATGCTCTAACCAATGAAGCCATGTGGCCAGGGCTTATCCTAGCATTTTTCCTTTTCCTTCTTGTGAAGGTTCACTTTTTAATTAAAAGTTCTTTTTTTATATAAAAGATCTGTGGTGAGGAATTTGCTCAGTATTTATAAACTTCAAACATTTTTTAATTGGCCTCACACCTAAATAATAAGCTGCCTGGTCATATAATTTTAGAATAAAAGTCTGTTTATTTTACTTTTAACTAGTACATGGGAGATAGTCCTTTATCTTTTTTTTTTTTTTTTTCATGTGACAGAGACAGAGAGAGGGACAGATAGGGACAGACAGACAGTAAGGGAGAGAGATTAGGAGCATCAATTCTTTGTTGCAGCACCTTAGTTGTTCATTGATTGCTTTCTCATATGTGGCCTTGACCAGGGGTTATAACAGAGTGACCCCTTGCTCAAGCCACAACCTTGGGCTCAAGCTGGTGAGCCTTGCTCAAACCAGATGAGCCCACACTCAAGCCAGCAACCGCAAGGTTTCTAACCTGGGTCCTCTGCATCCCAGTCCAATGCTCTATCCACTGCGCACTGCCTGGTCAGGTCTTATCTTCTGATATCTGCTGTAGACTTACGTTTTCTTTACCCTTCCTCCATTCTTGTCTGATATTTTTCTTTGTACCTATCTCTTTGCTCCGTGATTTTGTTGTAGCATTACTTAGCTCTCCAATAACTTACCTGAATAACAATACTAATTTAGTGTTTCTTATTTTATGGCAATGCTTGGAGTTTTACACATCCTGTCTCATTGCCATAGCCTGCAGTGGTGACCATAGGCATATTTTCTACCTCAGTTTATAAGCAGAGTTCCCTGGCCCTAGTTATTGTTGAGAGAATAGATTGTTCTCCAGCTTTTGTAAAATTTAAATTAGTCAAAAGTCAAGCTATCACAACCTGCTTTTCATTCCAAAGCCCGAGCTCTGTGTTTTCAGCGCAGCTCATCATTTAGGACTTCAGTTCTTTCTTCTCTCTCAAGATGGCATTTGATCTGTCTCTGCTTTTGTAGAAATGCATTTTACATTTATCATTACTTGTGTATAGGTAAGATGCAAAGTATTAACTTACTGTGCTATTTTGATTAAAGTCTAACATTTCTGGTAAATAACAGTTCACTTGATTTAAATTTATAGTTTTTAGAAGCTGCAGGAATATTTACTAATTTACAAAAAATAAAGTATTTAAAATACTTTATTTTTAAAAATTAAGGTTGTAAATTTATAAAAATATCATTGTATCTCTGCACTGTTTATATTATTAAGTTAAAGAAGAATCCAAATTGGTTATAAGCATCAGATGAGAAAAAATTTTTGACGATATTTTTATGTACTACAGAATTCACAGGTACAGTTTAGTATGACTGTAGATATTTGATGATTCCATTTAATTTGGCTAAAAAAAGTCCTTAAATGTATATTCTGTCAAACTATAAAGCTTTTTCTATAAAAGATAGAAAAATAATCAAAGGGAAAAGAATTTTGGAAAGATCAAAAATTCTTGATAAAAAAGATTACATTGAGATATTTTTTAAAAAATGATAATGTGGTGGCATAAAGATATTTTTTCTTCTTTTTCCAAATGAGAGAATGATAGACTCCCGTATGGACCCTGACCAGAATCCACCCGCCAACCCCCATTTGGAGCCCATGCTCTTCCCATCTGGGGCTGCTGGCCACCAAGCTATTCTTACTGCCTGAGACAGAGGCTCCAAGAAGCCATCCTTAATGCCCAGCTGATGTGCTCAAACTAATCAAGCCATGGTTGTGGGAGGAGAAGAAAGAGAAGGGAGAGAGAGAGGGGTGGAGAAGCATATGGTTGCTTCTCCTATGTGCCCTGACCAGAAATTGAACCCAGGACATCCACATGCCCAGCCAACACTCTACCACTGAGCAATCCAGCGAGGGCCAGTATAGTGATTTTAATACCATTTTTTCACAGAACTATTTGAGCATTATCAAACTTTTATTTTAGAAATTAGGAGAAGATTTTGATATGTTTTAGAGAGAACACGTGGAAATGAAAATTTATCATTTGTAGATGTAATTATTATAAACTATCATATCTTTGTAAATAAAATATTTGTGATTCACGTCTGATTCTGAAAACTTTAGATATAATTTTGTTCAAACAGAAAATAGCTATTTTTCTCTAAATTTCTTCTTTTTTCTTTGTTTTTTAGGTTACTATATGTGGCTAGGGGCTAAGCATGCTTCTACTCTTAGCCATTTAGAAAGCAAGGCTTATCTAAATAGCTCTATGTGTTGCTGCTTGGGAAAAAGCTGCCACCTTCAATTTTATTACACTCTGGAAAGCAGTGTTCTGAACGTAGGTCTATATAATAATAAGGTAAAAACTTTGCATTTATTTTAAAACGTTTGAATAAATGAAATTCCTATTCTTGGCAACGTGTGCTTCTATTTTTCAGTTGTGTAGGCTTTGTGTATTTCTTAACTTGACTTTATTTAGCATGCCTTTAAAAAGAAATATTAAGAAGTTAGTTTAGGAAACACTGTCATGTACAAAAGCTAATGTGATAACTGCATTATATATTTCCTAAAATTGTTAAAATTCATGAGAGCATATTAAAGAAACTATAGGTCTAATATGATGAGCTATTTAGGAATCTTTCATTATCTCTGTACGGAAGCTCTGATGTGATCTGTTTTGAATTTTAGATCTACATACCATTAATGCTATAAATATGATAGAAGCAAATTACTTGTTCTGGTCTATAGATATAATTTCAAAGGCTGGCAATTACTCATTAAATACAGATAAGTGAATCATTTGAATTTAAAAAATGATACCATCGGCAGAGTGAAAGTTCTAGTGTTAATACCAGTAAATAAAACAAAACAAAACCTTTTTTAAAAAAATTACTTTAACCAAAAACTATATAAGTGGGCAAGTATTTGAGCTACTGAGCATTTATTTTGTGAAGAACAATTTACTTATAAATAGGCATAAAGAAATCATAGGGTTAAACAGTGATCATTTTAGAAATGGGAAACATTTGACAATAATTGCAGGAATTCTGAAATTAAAAAAAGGAAGACAGTGAAAGCATCCAAATTCATTTCCTTTGGCTCAGGATGCTTTGGGTAAATCTAGCTGAAACTCGCACATGAAATCAACTAGACTCATTTTTTTTAACAAAGGTTTACTTATCAATTACCACTAACCATCTGTCAGTAGGACTTTCTTCTGAAACTTGAAGTACCATTATAATTAATCCTCAAGAATCAGAATGCTAATTAGCAAGATACCTGAAAATTAAAGAAAAGTTATTTTTCTTCCTAGTTCTATTACATCACCTTTACCTTTTCCTTTTGTGTCATTTTCATCATGTCCAGTCTTTTTTTATATATTTTACTTTTCCAAGAGAGTCACAGAATTCTAAAGCATAAAGTTGGATGAATACTCTCATCAGATAACCTAATACATTTTCTTTTGTTATATGAATGAGACCCAATTTCTAGCAATCTGTAACTATGTTATAGTTTTTAGTACTGCATAGTTTGCAGTGGTATTTGGCAGCCTAAGCCCTGGAATCTATTTGATCTATTTAATCTAATTTGGTTAGATGTCCTGGGTGGAGGGGTTAAAACATCTCCCTGCCCTTTCTGTATAGTTCACCAAACTCCCTAGATATATGGCGGCAATATTACAAAAAAAAAGTTTAAACTTTACTCATATATGTTGTAATACTTATGTCTTAAGTATCTTTCAGTTATTATCTGTGCCATGTAAATCAAGCCCAGGGAGCCTCTATGCAAATTGCAGCCCTCTATAATTTCGAATTTCCTTTTTCAACAAAGAAACTCTAGAATAATTTTGTTATGCTTATATTATAGTTTAAGATGCTAAAAAATATATGGTCCTATGATAGTGCTTATACATGGCTAATATTAATATTCAACAAATGTTGATTAAGTTATTAACCTAAATTTAAGGAGAAATTTGTATCATATATATCATAATTCAGGGGGTTATTTTAATCTACCCTGAACACCAGTGACAGATTTTTAAATTTTCAATATATGTCAAGTAGAGTTAGCAATTACTAAAAATGAGCAATATCACTTCTCTGACGGCTTTGGGATGGTACAAGAAAAAAGTGAAACACATTGGTTTTAGATACCATCTCATACAATAAGAAAAAAGTAATCAACAATCTGTTTCTCACATTATGAAAAAGAAGTTAATCATTGAGAACTGATGTGGTGTATTAATTGAACCACTGAGTGTACATCATAGAGAGTGTTGACTGATGTTTGATTCATTAGTTTACCCAGTATTCTGCAAGACAGTGTTCTATCTTTTTGACATTTAATGTGCTATTTATACATGTAACATAGGTCACCAATGCAAAATCTGCCTCAAAGTACAAGTTGATATTTTTATCACAAACTTAAATATTACCCCAAATCTATTATTTACAAAATAGCTCCTCGTGAAATGATCGTTTATCTCTTCCATGACACTAATAAAGGAAAAACCCTTACAATATGTGCAAGTAAATTAAGAAATACCTAGTGAGAATACTGAGACATTTTCTGTATATTAAAAGGACATTAGAACTTGAGAAATAAAATACACAGGTGAGAGTCAAGTTGTAAAATGTTGACTCAGAGTCAAGTCAGCTTATGGGCATAGCAGTTTTAGTTTGTGCCATCTAACAGTTCTGGGATTAGGTCTCTGTTCATTATCTGTTAAAGCAATAATCATAGTGACAGCCGTTCTTTTTTTTTTTAAGAGATAGACAGGAAGAGAAATAAGAAGCATGAACTTGTAGTTGTGTCACTTTAGTTGTTCATTGATTGCTTCTTTTATGTGCCAAGCCAGTGACCCCTTGTTCAAGCCAGTGACCTTGGGCTTCAAGCCAGCAACCATGGCATCATGTCCATGATTCTACACTCAAGCAGGGGACCCCGCGCTCAAGCCAGCAACCTCGGCATTCCAGTTTGATGCTCTATCCATTCTGACACCACTGGTCAGGCACAACAGCCAATTCTTTTATCCTAAGGAATGTTTCCTTGTCACTGAGCCAAGAACAGTGCACAGACTGTGATCCTTTTACATATTTTCTGACTTCCTGCTGGCAAGTGGGAAGAAAACAGTAAAGGCAGAAAAGATAATGCCTTAGAAAGTTTCTTTTATTGTATACTACAGTTCTTAAAACCCTAACTACCTTTCCTTGATGGAAGGTCTTTACCAAAGCATATGATCCTATCACTTCATGCAATCAAAAGTAGTTAAAAGTGAATAAAGTAAAGTAAAACCTTAAATTGGTAACTTTTATTGTCTTCACTGGAAGAAGGAAGGATAAGCTGAGATCTCTAAGATATTTAGTAGGAGACAAGCGTCTTGATGCAAAACAACTGAAGTTATACAGGAAACAATAGCAAGAAAAACTAGTTGTATGTCTAAACTTTTTATAATTCCAATTCATCTTAATGTGACCTGGAATCTATCAGCTGAAAATATACTGCTCATTAAATTTAGGAGATATTTCAAAATGAATATGAAGCTATAAAATATCCTCTAATTTATGTGAGCAGAATGTGTCTACCACATATATTTCTGTCTGGTGGGAGTCTTAAGAGTCAATAAAAATAAGTAATGAAACAAAGTGCATTTTAATAAATTTAGACTATCTTTTGAAATAGTTCAGACTTATAAAGTGGAGTAGACACCAGAGATTAAAAGACTAAGTTTATTTAGAAAACTGCAGGTATGAATCAAATAACTGAAGCCAAGTGAGGAGATAAATACTTATAAGAGTTTGAAAAATATGAGTGTCATGTGTCATTACAACTCAAGGCCACTTTCCAGTGCTGCTTGCTGCCTGTATCACAGGAAAAGGAGGAAGCAGAGACAGGCTCAAAGCTCAACCTGAGACATATTTATGCTACATTCTGCATTTTCACTATTTTAATATACAGGTATTGATTGACTTACGACCTATGCAACTTACGACCATTCGACTTTATGACCACAGCCGCTAGCCACGACTGCTCCACGTCTGGAGCAGTTTTTGTATGCACCTGTATTTTGTAATTTTGTATGTTTTGCAAATATTAAACCAGTTGTAATGGTAATGTAGTGTTTTACTTAAACCTGACAAATGTAAAAATAAGAAACAAAATGGTATAGAGATGACACAAATTGCATAAAATGAACAAAGAAAATTATGATATATAACAATAATGAAAGAAAATTATGATAAAATATGACTTTAAGATTTTTATAACATCATTTCACAGTACTGTACATATAGCCTACTCAACTTACGACCAAATTGTGTTACGACCGGTCTGTCGGAACCAATCGTGGTCGTAAGTCAAGCACTAGCTGTATGAAGAATTAGTGCATCCTATTGGTACATACTATGAACAATCTGAACTGTCATTACCAGGGAAATGTAAAATTAACTTGACTGTTTCATAACATCCAAAGAAAATAAGATTATTTCTGAGCATAAAAACATAGTCATGAATCATAAAGCCCAATACCACAGGCAAAATTTTGGAGTACATTACAGACTTTTATTGAATATGCTACCTTATCATGATTTTACTTATACATTGCAACCTGGGAAATGATCACTAAATACATGTGTGATATAACATGTTGTACATTCTGGGAGTGAAGATAAGTGATAATACACCATCATATTACCATACAGAGTATTTTCATTGCCTTGAACATCCTCACTCCTCCACCTAGTCAGGTCCCATTTCCTTATTTTTCTTTTTAAAAATCTCAAACAGCTTTTTCACCAACACTTTAGATTTCTTAGCACTTAATATCATACAGGTAGGGTAAACTTTATTAAAATGTAATTAGGAGAGTACATATGTAAATATGAGAGTAGGATTTGGGGAAAGAATAATATTTTTTTCTTCTGCTCAAAGGAAGAAGAAATATTTTGGACATATAACACATCAACTCACAGAAAATGGGTGAAAGCAGATGTGTTAATACCAGAAGGATTGAAGACATTTAAGGTATAAAAGGGGAAAGCAAGTATATTTGTTTTATTATTAGCTTTGAAGTAGTGAATTTATCACCAATTGCTAAATTTAAATTAGTATTTAAGTTTGAGATATCAGCTTGGATGTTGGAGAGAGTGATTATTTACTTTTCATTGTTCCTAGCCCTTTTCAAGTCCCTGAGTAGAGATCCCTGAGTGTGACTATTGTGGTTTAAAGCTTCCTCATTTTCTATGGGCTCCCTCACGAGCATCCGAACACCATACATTACAACTAGGAAAGTAAACTGCATTATGAAGCAGATAAAAAATAAACTGGGATTGAAATGCAGTAATTCACATCTTTATAACACATGGATAACTCTACTTATACAGTGATATATCTAAAATATACATATGATCAATGGGAAGACTGTATTTTAAAAAATTTACTTGTGGTTTTGTTGAGATTATGCAAAAAAATATAAACGTTTTCTTAAATTTTCATATTAAATGTTTGCTTTTCATTTCTTTCTTTTCTGCTATTATGGCAATATTACAAAATATACTTAGTGGGATAACATTTAAATATCTGGTATTATTATTTGCTATTTTGAATTTTTTTTTTTGAAGTACATTACTTTATTTAAGATTATTTATTTTGTATTGTATATAGAGTATATAAACATACTTATACTAGATGTGAGTAGAGGTATGGCTCATGAAACCACTTTTATTTCTCCTGCTAATGTATTTTTCTAGGGGTTAAAAAAGAGAACTCAAATTATATTGACTGATAATCATGAGATTTTTAGAATTTTGTTTACCGCTGAGGTTGGGATTTCTGAACCATTACATTTTTGTAGCAATCTCAGTAAAGTTTAGTTTTTTATTGTAGCCTATCGAGTTAACATTTTACACTATTTTAATTTTTTTAAGTTAATATCTACCTTTATAACTTCTGAAAGAAGTACTAAAGGATTGGAGTTATATTCTTTTTTACCTAGACTGAATATTAAAATGTTATTTAACTCAAAAGTAAAATGTAAATATAATAATTTTGAAGTAATTCTAGATTTCCAAATACAAATTAAATGTAATTAGATTTTTTATAATGGTAGATTTTTGAAAGTTAAGTTTAAAATTTTCAATTTTGATACTTAAGTTTAAACTCTTCAATATTTGTAAATGAAACAGATATTCTGATTATCTGATATCTTGCTGCTTTGAAAATATACAGCTCTTAGGTCTAATAATTTTTATATTTTTTTACTATGATACTCATTATGGGGAAAGTACACAGTGGCATACAAAGTTTTCTTATTATTAAATATAATATAAATTTAATACTATTTTGTAGACTAAATCATTAAATATATGTATTTACAAACCAAACTTGATCTTAAGTAAGTCTTAACAAATATATATATATATATATTTCTTCGTGTTTTTGCAAAAAAGAAAATTTATTCAGAAACTTTAAACTGGAAGAGACAAAAGAAGTCAGCTTCTATTCCTAGCATTTTATTTATATAACAATGTCCAGACAGCACTGTTCAACAGAACTTTCTGTGGTAATGAAAAACAATTGTTTTTCTTCTTTTCCTAGTGAGAGGAGGGGAGATATAGACAAACTCCCACATGTGCCTTGGCTGCAATACACCTGGCAAACTTCATCTGGGACCAGTGCTTTGCCCATCTGGGGCAATGCTCACAACTGAGCTATTTTTACTGCCTGAGGCAGAGCCTCCAGAAAGCCATCCTCAGTACCCAGAGCCAATATGTTTGGACCAATCGAGCTATGGCAGCAAGAGAGAAAGGGAGTAGGAGAGGGAGAGGGAGAGGGAGAGAAACAGATGGTCACTTCTCCTGTGTACCCTACTGGGAATCAAACCCAGGACATCCACATGCTGGTCCGATGCTCTCCACTGAGCCAATCTACTAGGACCAAAATTTTTCTATATCTTTGCTCTCTAATAGGGTAGCCACTAACTACACATGGTTACTTGAACTCTTGAAATGTGGCTAGTATGACTGAGGAGCTGAATTTTAATGAATTTAAATTGAAATATTCTTATGTAGCTAGTGGCTACCATACTAGACAGAAGACAATTTGGTTATTTGCTATACAGTCAACTATTTCTCTCTCTCCTTTACTCTTGGTTATAACCATTGTTCATGGTAGAACCTCAAGGAATATTAATGCTTTGACATTATCTTACACTGGACTAGCAACATGATTGTTTTACTTGGCTAATATCTTATACCTTCAGAAAAGCTGACAATTTGAAGAAAATTAGCTTTACTTCCTTTAATTTGCACTTCTTTGATATTATTAAAGATATTGTGCCTAGATAAAAATGAATAGCTTTTTTTATATTCTTTAAAATTTCTATTCTACTGTTGCATTCCTCACTATTTGCCAGACATTTGACTCCATGCATTCCAATACTGCTTTTAGTAGTTAAAAAACCAGATGCATAGTTCTTGTTGTGTGTGTAGTGACAATACTTACTCTTTTTCTTGAATATTAAAAAAAGAGAGAAACACAAAGATGATGATCATGTAAAAAGTTTGCAGTCAGGGACACTGTCGATTGTTAAGTGAGATGCAGCATTGCCTGTGATCAGAGTTGGGTTCTCAGAGGCCTCAGTGGATCTAACGTGCTCATCAATCTTACATGTGTGAGCTAAGCTTCTCAAATAGGACCTTTGCTATCAATTGTATGTGCCTGCTCTTTAAATAGGTTTTATCTTAATAATTTTATTTCTTTTATTATTAGTAGTAGTCTTTTTAAGAGATTATGAACACATACTTTTTTTTCCCTCACTATAGATTATTTTTGAAGGTGTTCTTTTGAGCCAGAAGAGTTTTATTGGGCTAGATCAGCTCTGGGTCTATGTCTGTGCACCAGCCCCATCCAGAAAACCTTGCTCAGCAGATGAATTCACTTGTGCCAGTGGCCAGTGCATTACCCAGGGATCAGTCTGTGACTCTTGGCAGGATTGTTCTGATAGGAGTGATGAAGATCCAGCGATTTGCTGTAAGTCAATCAATACATTACTCATTAACATGCTCAAAATCATGACGGCGGTTGGATTTAAAATATTAATATTTGTTTTAAACAAGGTAAAGCTAATATGTAATAAGATGAATGAACATTCTCATTCTGAAGTTATGAGCCCTGTTCTATGTGGTGGTCTCTATGCTAATTTAATATTTTGTTGGTCACTGCTAACACTGCAAAATCTCTCTGTTCAACAGATGAATAGTTTTGATTAGTGGTGTTTGTGTGTGTCTCTGTGTGTATAGATGTATATGTGCTTTCATTAAAGAGAAAAATGGGTAGGAAAGGGAACTCTTTCTAGTTTTCCCTTGGAGACATATATTATGGATTGCTAACGTTTATAAATGTATGACTTTTTCCATTCTGATCAATGGTGGGCAGTGTTAAGAGGAGAAAGGCTGCCATTACCTCCAGACTGCCATGATGACTATAGAAATCATGTCACCCACAGTTGGCATTTATACCTTGGCAAAAAAGACCCAACACCTTTCTGTCAGGCTTTTTATACAGAATCTTTGATAGGAGTGATGACAAATTTTATATCTATTCAATCCTAGTCATATTTAAAAGGAAATATAATTTAACCACATGATGGTTCTCACATGATATAACTTAGCAACTAAGATGTTGTTTCTCCTTAGAATGATGAATTCCGCCTGACCAGGTGTTGCACAATGGATAGAGCATCAAACTAGGATGTGGAGGACCCAGGTTTGAAACCCCAAGGTCAACAGATTGAGTGCAGGTTCATCTGGCTTGAGCACAGGCTCACTGGCGTGAGCACAGGCTCACCAGCTTGAGCAAGGGGTTGCTGGCTTGAGCGTAGGATAATAGACACGACCCCATCGTTACTGGCTTGAGCCCAAAGGTCACTGGCTTGAAGAACAAGGTTGCTGTCTTGAGCAAGGGGTCACTCGCTCTGCTGCAGCGCCCCTGTCAAGGCACAAATGAGAAGGCAATCAATGAACAACTAAAGAGCTGCAATGAAGAGTTGATGCTTAAAAAAAAAGGATGGATTTCAATTAAATGAATCTAATTCCTATATCTCAAACAAGTGGGTTTTTTTTTTTTTAAATAAAACTATTATAATTTGAAAATTACTTTGATGCAGTGTTTTATGAATGTGTTTTGTTGAGCAGTAGAAAAACACTGCAACAAGGTAAATGTCACCTTTCTAATGGGAAGCTCTTTGTAAAATATGCTTCTGTTGGGTAAGTAAGGATTGTATTAAGAGCAATGAAGGAGATAGGAAAACAAGGAAGAAATCTTCTATCAATAGCAATTCAATTAATTCCTCAAACACCTAGCTTTAAAGAATAGTTTCAAACCAAATAATCCTCTTACCAATATGATTTCAATGGAATTTCAGGGTGGCATTCTTTTTTGAATCCCCTCCAAAAATATCAATGTGAGGACAACTTATTTTCTCTAATGTGAGTTTCAGATTCTTTTCTGTGCTTTCTTTAAACTTTTTACAATTTGGTTTATTTCTTTTGCAGAAATTCACCTTTCTAATGGTTTGCATTATTCTCAATTTCAATAACTGAAAGAAATATATTTGCTGACTTTTCAATTGTGTGTTTTTCCTATGTTCTTTTAAAAACAATTCCATTGATTTGAGAGGTAGAGAGAGAGAGAGAGAGGAATAAAGAGAGAGAGAAAAAGCATTGACTTATTTCACTTAGTTTTTCTGTTCAGTTGTGTTCTCATTGATTTCTCCTCTATTGCCATGTGGGTCAACCCAGTACATGAGAAGTCCTATGTTCTTTTTAAATTGATTTTCTTATTCCAATTCCACCTGGAGTATTAGTAGATACTTTAGCATTGACTTTGGATATATTTTTACCATTTCTATTCCTATATTGAGGTTTTCTTGATTAAACTTCTGGCATTTTTCCAGGAGAGTAATTATGCTATTCTGCTATGTCCTTGGTATGAATGCAGGGACAAATGTCTGTGCTAACCAGCAAATAGATTACTTCTTAGCCTGTTAAGTTTCCCAAATAGTGTTACCTTATTTGACCAAACAAAACCTGGCAGGTTTGCTTGATTGAGATAACTTGATATAGGGAATATGACATAAAAATGTAGGCATGTTACAAAATATCTATATATTTCCATGCAAATATCCATGTACTTTGATACAAACATGAATATTTCATGTAAATATCTGTACAATAAATTTTGTCCTGAGAAAATTATTTATATAGCAATTGAATTATTAAAAATGTTACACTATTTTCTGCACTAAAGTATTTAACATATTTGTGTATACATATACATGCATATGTATAAACTACTCTGAAACATTTTACATATACTTTGATGTTTATATTTTATTTTGAATTTGTAATACAGAGATGTCTTAAAATTGATGTTTCAAATGCATGAAGCATAAGAAAAATGCTTTTATATATTCTTTTTATTCAACTTTTGTCCTAAAGACTTATAAGTTTATACATACAGTTTGAATAGCATCAGGAATACTAACCACATTCTGGAGACTTAATAAATATTAACTTGTGAATATTGTCAGTTACCGTACTATACTCAGTATAATTAATATTTCTGTTTGACCCAAAAGGCACACAAATTCAGGTGCTCCTTCAATTACCAAGTTCCTCTTTTAGATACTATGGTATTTTTAACAAATGTAGACTGAGCCTCTAGCCCAGTGCCTTTTCAACATCAGTTGATTTTAAAGTGAAAATGGTTTTTCCTCAAGTGTTGCTACTATAGTGTCCCTGGTGAACCAGCATCAACTTCACCTGGAGGCTCTTACTAAATGCAGGACCTCGGGCCCCATCCCAGTCTTACAGAGCCAAAAGTTGCATTTTAATAATGTCTCAGGTGATTCGTATGTATATTAAAGTTTGAGAATCTCTGTGCTAAATAGGCCTCAGAAATAAAGAGACAGCTGAGAGAGAAAACAGATATAGAGTAGACTTAAGGCAAATTAGGGACCTTTCACAAAAGAAGTCAAAATTCCCAGTAACACACTAATTCCTGCGAGCATCTCTGTACCAAAAAACATATATTTTAAAGTTTTTCAAGGTATAATTGATATACTTAAAAAAACAAAAACCTGCACATAATTAGTGCATACAGCTTGATGAGTTTGGACCAGTGCATACACCAGTGAAAACATATCTGTGTACACTTCACCTCCAAAAGTTTTCCTGTGCTTTTTTCTTTCTTCCTTTCCATTTTCCTTTTTCCCATCCTCCCTCCCTTCCCCTTGCTTCCTGCCCCCTTTTTTTTTTTTTGTAGCAGGAACACTAATGAGGTCAACCCTCTAAGTGGGCCAACCGCGCTCATGGCGGCCGTGGGGGCTGCGGTGCTGGCAGCTTATTTGTACCGGGCACCGGCCCTACTCGGCACTGCAACTCCCCTTACCCGCTGCCGAAGACGAGGGTGCGGTGGTGCGCAGGCTGGTGGCTTCCTCCTCCTCGTGCTCCTTCCCGGACCTCCACAGCCCTGCTGGTGAGGGGAGCCGCCTCCGCGGGGCCTGCGGGCCGAGCTGGAGGCCCCCATGTGGCCGCGCAGGTGCGGCCGCCACGTCTGCACAGGACACGACCGGGCCGGGGCCGCTTCCGGGCCACCCACTCCCGGCCCCCTTCAAGGCCAGGTGCGAGCGGAACCCCTGGAGGCCAAGGGAGAAAGGGGGCGCGGCTGAGCTCTGAGCCCCCAAGGAGCGAGCATTGCGGACGAGTGAGGCGCCCGAGCCCCGCAGTCCCAGCAGGAAGACAGGCCCGGCCGGGGTGCGGAGCGCTGGGAGCCCCGAGGGCGGGAGAGCGCAGCAGCCCTGCGGGATAGGGTCCCCAGGGCTGTGACCCAGGGCAGCCGGGGATGCGAACAGTTCTGGCCACCGAGGGGAAGCTGAGTGGAGAGGGGGAGAAGCGTCTGTGCTCCCTTTCTCAGGGCAGAAGTGTGGCTGTGTGAGGCAGCTGTGTTAGGGTTGCTCCGGGTCATCAGCTGGAAGCACTTCGCCTGATTCCTATGAGAGTGTGGCCTATATAAGGATATGGCTGCTGGCGCTCACAGGGATTGTGGATGTATGGGTTGCCTGCCCGCCACTGTGAGGGCCCATTTTGCTGTTGGCCTGAAAGGTGGTTTCGCTGCCTGTGTGCTTGTCTGCCCTTGTGAGACTTTATTAAATGGAATGGCCCAGTCCTTTCCAGCTCCACAGTTTTTCTACCGCCTGCTGGAATCCAATGTGAACCTGCCTGTCCTCAGCCACCAGCATTATATCTGGTGTAGTGGGCAGGATTTAAAGCAGGTTGGTACAGAGCTGCCCATACCCTTGAGGGATGGAATAGAGGAGTGACTGTCCCTGTTGGGGACTGTGGGCTGGGTGTTTCTAAAATTCTGTGAGAAGAAACCAAGAGCTTTGTGCAAGAAGCTGAGTGAGATCAAAAGGTCCAGGATGAGTGGCAATGATTGAACTGGAGTAAGCGCTGGAGACAGAGGCCAACTGGGTTCAAGAGCTGCAGAGCACCAATGGTGCCTGGAACTGGAGGCATCTGCAGGTTCATAAGTTACAGTTTGCCCTGGAAGTTGAATGTTGGCAGCTGCAGTTGTTGGAGGAACGATGTGGGTTCAGGGGCTTGAGAGTCAGCTTCAGACCCGGGTCAGGCAGCCGCAGTACCCAAAGTGGGCCTGGAAGATGGAGCTGCATTCCTGCCAGCAGAGTTACTCTGAGTTGGAGGGAGCAGGAGTTTCCAACTCCTCCTCTGAGGCAGAGGCTCAGGCTGCAACTGCCATCCACAGACACAGAGCCCAGCCAGCGGTAGCCAAGAAGGTAAAGACCCAGCATCCTCACTGGCAGCCACAGTCTCCTCCCCAGGTAGTAGAGCACTCTCTGTTCCTGGCCTATACTCAGGCAGAGCTGATAGAGTTGGGGGTGAAATTCAGGCAGAAATCCATGGAGCTGCTGGCAGCCTGGTTACTGAGGTTGTGGTACAAGGGGTGGATGGTATCATGCTATCTGGAACAGAGATAGAGAAATTGGCCACCATTACCACACACTCCTCCTTGAAGCAGTGTTATCAGACCTGCCGTGACAACCCAGGTTGTCATACCCTATTAGAAGGGGAGATGGCCTGTTGGTGAGAATGTAAAGTAGTACAACCACTATGGAAGAAAGTATGGTGGTACCTCAAAAAATTAAGAATAGAACTACCATATGACCCAGCAATCCCTCCACTGGGAATATACCCCCAAAACTCAAAAACATTGGTACGTAAAGACACATGCAGCCCCATGTTTATCGCAGCATTGTTCACAGTGGGCAAGACATGGAAACAACCAAAAAGCCCTTCAATAGAAGATTGGATAAAGAAGATGTGGTACATATATGCTATGGAATACTACTCGGCCATAAGAAATGATGAAATAGGATCATTTATGACAACGTGGATGAACCTTGATAACATTATGAGTAAAATAAGTAAATCAGAAAAAACTAAGCTGTATGATTCCATACATAGGTGGGACACAAAATTGAAACTCACAGACATGGATAAGAGTGCAATGGTTACCAGGGGTAGGTGAAGGGAGGAGACGGAGGGGGTGGAAGGAGGGGAGGGGCATAAAAAAAAAACAAATGAAGGGTGACAAAGGATGATTTGACCTTGGGTGATTGGTATACAACCTAATCAAATGTCAAAATGATCTGGAGATGTTTTCTCTAAATTTATGTGCTCTAGGTGACCAATGTCACCCTGTTAAAATTGTCTAACTAAAACTATAATAAAAAAAATAGTTACTAAATGGACAGAAGAAAAAAAAAAGAATGGGCAATGGCTGCCATTCGTACAGTCTGGCAGAATGCTGGTGACTTGCTGGGGGCAGTGAGTTGGTGGCAGTGCTATAGTGAGTTAGTAAAGGTTCTTTGGGAACTACTTATGAAGAATGCTGTTATCCACCTGGGGTCCTGTGGACCAGACGAGGAAGTGTTTATGGCCGGAATGTGGGATCTTATCCTCTGAAATGCCCCATGAACACTTTTTGGGTCACTAGTGGCTATCCTGGGCCCCTATGTGGGACAGCCTATCAGTGCAGTTGCACAGATGGTAGCAGATTTGGAGGAGCTGGAGGTGGCACGGAATCACAAAACTGTGAGGGGTGCTGCCTATGCTGCCCTCCTCCTGTCCCCACTAACAAGAGAAACAGGCCTGTGAAAGTTATCCAAACACAGAAGTGGGAGATTTGATTGCAGCCAGGGTATATAGAGAAAAATTAGATGGCAAGCCTAATAAAGTTTTGTTGGAGTTTTGGCAGCAGCTTGAGTCAGAACAGAGGTTTCAGCCGCTGAAAAAGCGGGCAACTCAGATGGCCCCGGCATCTGCCAGGAAACATCTGCCAGGAAAATGGCTGGTGTTCCGGTTATAGGATCCTTAAATCTGTTGTTCCAGTTTGAATAGGGGAAGGGCAAGGGACCGGTCCTACAGGGATGGACGGGGGCCAGAGGCCCCATGTGAAATTGGCAGTCCACTGGTTCCCTTCTAATGTGCAGCAAGTGTTGGCATTAGAAGGTAATAGGTGCTTTTTAAAGAAAAAACAGCAAAGCAGCTAAGAGAACTGTTAAGGTGACACAGAACTTGAATGTGTTCCTGCCAGGCTGTAATGCTGGTGGCCAAGGTCTGGCAGGTTCACATTGGATTTGGGCAGACGGTAGAGAAACTGTGGAGCCGCAAAGTGTCAGGCCATATGCATTTATTGGAGGTTTGCAAAGACAGGAGAGCAAATAAATAATGAAAATGAAAGAGCTAATAAAGGAAAATATGCTATTTGCACAAGGGCAAGGGAGCAAGGAAAACTACACCTCGAAGTGACAGGAGAGCAATCTGGGAAAATTGCCGTCCAAGGGAAGCAACCGTAGCCTTATATAGGCTATGCCCATATACCTCTACCACGCGCTCATGCACCAATCAAGCAAAGTGCTTGCAGCTGTTAAACCCGCGAGCAAGCCTAACACAGCTGCCCCACAGAGGTCCTGTGATCTTGTTGAGGGATTTGTATGAGGCTTGTGGCAATGGATAGCACAATATGGAAAGGTGCTGAGGTCCATTAATAAATAGCTGTATGGCTGGTTGCCTGTAATGGACTTTTACCTTGGTGATTTGCACAGACAATTCGGCTGTCTATTGTGGACTGACTCTTGGACTGTGACCAGAGAGGGGCACTGACTCCCTTGTTGGATGGACATGCCACCTTTGGACGGCAAAGACCCTGATGGGGGCGGCAGCTCCAGTGGAGGCCCTCCTGCACCAGGAAGCTGCTCTCACCCAGTTGCACAGATGCACCAAAGATACTTTTTGCTCTCAGTGGGCATGGCCCTGGACTGTACAAGCCCCCCCCCACCCACCATGGGTGGCCTTGTTGGCACCATGGGTTGGGGAGTTGGAGGTGGGCCTCCAGTTTGCTACTTGGGCAAAATGCTCAAGGAGACATTGTGAAGGACACCTTTGTAATTATTGTGTAACTTTTGCTGTTGCTGTAGTCTCTGTTTCCTGTCATGTAGAATGTGAAGTGAGCAACCCTGAAGGGTAGAATGTGGGGCAGCTGTGTTAGGCTTGCTTGTGTTGTTACCAGTTGCAAGCACTTTGCCTGATTGTTACCTGAGTGCATGGCTTAGCCACATGTGTATGGCCTGTGTAAGGCTATGGGTGCTTCTGCTCCAGAGAAATAGGGGAATGTGGATGCTGGATTGCCTGGCCATCACTGTGAGGGGCCATTTTGCTATTTGACTGCCTGAGAGGTGGTGTCCCCATGCCTGTGTGCTTGTCCGCCATTGTAAGACTCTATTAAATGGAATGGTCCAACCCTTTCCGGCTGCACAGTTTTTCTACTGTCTGCCTGAATCCAATGTGAATGTGCCTGGCCTCAGCCACCGGCATTACAGGCTCTTAGCACTGCAGGGACTAAACAGCCTTTAGCAAAGCATCTGTGTGTGGTCTGCACAGACTAATGTTACTTCACGCCACTTTGCAGAATTCACCAGAAGTCTTATATACCTCTCAGAGTGGAGAGGGAGTATCAGCTGTCGGATTTGTAAACAGACTAGGTGTTCCCACCCAGGAAAACTTCACCACGTTGACCCTAAAAGACCACATAGTCAAGATCTGTGTGGCAGATGCAAAGGAAAATGTGGATCTTGTGACAGCAGTTTCAGCTTCAAAGCTTCAAAAAAATCATTCAAATGATGGGTGAAAACAAGACACACACACATACACAAAGTGGTTCCGTGAAGGTGTGCTCTTGGAGCAGACAGATGAGCTATATTCTATACCCCTTTCCTATTCTTCATTCTTTTCAAAATACTCCAGCAAAAGTTGTATTTTGACAAAGGCTTTAAATAGAAGTATTGCAAAAACAATTGAAATAGAAAGTGCAGAATATATTGTTGACAATAGGCACTATATTGTACAGCATATTTCTAGAAGTGATTCATCTAGCATAACTAAAATTTTATACCCACTGAAAACCAACTCCCCATGTTCCTGCCTCCCAGCCCCTGGTAACCCCTATTCTATTCTTTGTTTCTATGAGTTTGAGTTTTTTAGATACCTCATATGTTGGAATCATTGTACTAAGTGAAATAACCGGTCAGAGAGAGACAAATACTGCATGAGTCCAAACAATAGTTTTTGGTGGTTACTAAATGATCCTGTATTAAATATAGACATTTAATAAAGCACACTATTCAGTATATTTAATGTTTCTCATAAAATATAACGTATATAACATCTAAAAGTATACATTAGCTAGCTGAACAATTTACATAGAAAATATACCTAATGTTTAGACTTGATACAACATGGATGAACCTTGAAGACATGCTAAGTAAAATAAGCTAATCACCAGGGGCAAATAACATATAATTCTACTTATGTAAGTTACATATAGGAATCAAATTCATAGAAATAGAAGTCAGAATGATAGTTGCTGGGGTAAAGGGGGATAGGGAGTTAGTGCTTAATGATTATGGGGTTTCTCTGTGGACGATGAAAAAATTCTAGAGGTATATAATGGTGATGGTTGTACAGCAGTGTGAATGTATTTAATCCTCTGAGCTGCACACTTAAAAATGGCTAAAAAGGTAAATTTTATGCTATACATATTCTACCACAATAAAAATTGAAATAATATATATCTAATTTTCAACCAGAAAAAATATTTTAAAAACTGTGTGTGTGTGTGTGCTCCAAAAAGGATGGAAGGATACAAAGATCTGTGTTTAAATCAAAACAGTTAAAAGTAATGTGGAGGAGAAATTCTTTTACTTTTAGAACTTGTTAGAGCATTTTAAATGCTGATATAAGTTTTGACACTTCATAGGAAAACTTGGAACAATGTTTAAGTGAAAGAATCCAATGCAATGTATCTAATTTTTTAAATATTTAAAGAATTTATTGATTTTAGGAAGAAAGGGTGAGAGAGAAAGAAACATCGACTTGTTGTTCCATTTATGCATTCCTTGGTTGATTTTTTTTAAATGTGCTCTGAGCAGAAATCAAACCCACAACTTTGGCATATTGGGGCAATACTCTAACCATCTGACCAGGGTGCAATGTACTTAATTTTCATTGAGATATTGTTTCTGGATAACTTTCATATTTAAAAAAATATATTGAATTCTGAAATAGTTTCCAAAAGCCAAGGGAAATATATGTATCTTTAGTGGGTAAAAAGATTCTTGTGGTTTCTTTATATTAACAAAAAATGTTTATATAATGTAACCATACTAAAATCTAGTGTCTGCTTATTGAATGGAACATTCCCTGTTCATATCCGTACGTACATTTTCCTTCTGTGATAGAGAACTGGTTTACTTCTGAACTAGAGAATTCATAAATATTTTAACATTTATGATTTAGAAGAATTTTCCTCTGCTGTCACAATTAAATTGATTTTCTTCTGCCAATATGCTGCAGCAGTTAGGTATGCAACAGGAGGCTTTGTCATAAATAAAAATATTACTCTAGGTGATGAACTCAGTGAAATTTCACTAAAATTATGAACAATAGCATATCATACTATGATCAGAGATGGTGAAGTGTATTATGTAATCACAAAAATTTAAGTAAAAGCCACTACATAATAAAAATCAGTTTACAATGAATACATTTTGTTACAATATGAATAAATGACCTTTGAGATTTTATCAATATGTATTCAATGTATGAGATATCATAATATTTGACCCTCCTGATTTTCTTCATATTTTTATAACTTTACTATAAACTTTTTAAATTATATATGGGAAATACTAATGGAATACCTTCAACTTTGGTGACTTACATTTTATAGTGCAATTAAATTCTAGAATTTTAGCTTTAAAAAAAGTTCTTGAAGTGTACTAAAACACATTCTATTGATAAAAACAACTGAACAATTCACCACAATTTTTACAGACCTGCTTATACTATTTTGCTTTTCTATATATTTATGGTGATGCATTTTAAAAATTAATTTTCATTTTTCAAAGGACAGTTGGTGTTTAGTGTTCCATGGAAAGTGCAATAAGTGGTGTTTCAATTGATAAAACATCCAGGTAATGAAAGAAATGGTTTAAACTTTTCCTTCTAAAGCCAATTTTCACTATTTATACAACCCAAAGTTATTATGTCTTGAAATCATGTTTACAGCTTTGAAGTTGAGTGTGAAGTCTGTTGAAGGGTTTGGTGATGCTTGGGTCACACTGTACTTTCCACTTTCACACTCCACTCACTGGTCTTATTCACACCATTGATTATTTGGGAAATAGGATGGACACCACCATAATAGATTACTTCAGAGGCTACCTGCAGTGAATAGGTTATTTGTACTTGAATCCTTTGTGTATCAGTACATAATTTATTGATAGACTGTATTTAATTTATTTCTTAAATAGGGATAGTTAATATGAAAAATGAGAGGTTATTAATTATTATGCAAGGACAACAGGCATAAACTGGACATTTCTGGGCAGATGTGTGGTCACCCTACCAATGCAGATTTTTCTACCAGGGAAGTTGTCTCTGGGGAGTTGGGGATACCCTTGGGGGAAATGGAAAGATTCCTTGACCAAGTCTATAACAATGAATTTGGAACTTGTAAACACATTTAAGAGGTCAAGTATATATTTCAAAGTTTGTTTAGCTTTGCATTCACCAACTGAGTTAGAAGAGCTGGGAGGTAGCATAGTAGATGGCAAAGTTCATAGAGGACCAAGACAATGGACCAGAGGTTTTTCTGGACAATCAGAGAGACAGGCAAAGCTATGTTATTGGTGGTTAAGGTCCCATAAAAAAACCACAGTTGATTCTCCATTGAGGAGTAAGTTTTTATCAATAGCAGTATCCTATAAACTCTTGTAACCTGAATTGAGAAAAGAAAAACATACCTAGAAGCAGTAGATTTCCAGTTAGCGTAGGGGTAAATGTCATTTCCTTGTCATATTGATTCACCATGAAGTAATGAGCATCATTTTTTATGATTATGCTATAGTTAATTCATTTATTTTTATTTTTGAGGATAACCATTTGAGGGAGAAAATATTAGCATGTAAAGAAAACATATCCTACATCATATATTCATTATCTGATTATCTAAACAAGGATGCTTTAAGATCTAAACATTTGATTTACTTGTACAGTGGCATTGTTATCTGCATAGTTCACTTTAATGTTTCAGAGTTTACATGTTAGTGATGAAATATCTGGTCATAAAACCAAGATATTCCTGTTTACAGATATTTGAAAATCCTTTGATTAAAATACATGAACTTGGTAAGACACCAAGTTGCAGCTGGCTGGCAGTGGACCTGTGAGGAGTGCCGGGAGCTGCCAGTCGCAGTGCGGTGTGGATTCGCTCTGCTCCTTGGACGGGAGACTGCTGTGCTGTGCTAAGCTGAATATATCATGTTTTATGCAAAGTGATAGTAAAAGCAAACGCTACAACTTATTATAACCTATAACAGTTAATTACTGGAGACAGCAAGATGGCAATGGAGTAGGCAGATGTACCAACTTCCAACTCCCAGAACCAAAGTGGATTATAACTTAATTTTAAGAACCATCATCTGGATAAACCAACTTTGAACTAAACTAAGTGGACTTTTCAACCAAGGAACACTGAAGAAGCCATATTGAGACTGGTAAGAAAAGCGAAAATGTGAAGAGGGCTCCCCAGCTCCCCAAAGCGAATGGCAGACCGGAGAGACCCTTGTGTCAGGAGGAAAGTTTAGCATAGAAGGAGGGACCTGGGTCCCTGGAACAAAGCCCCAGCCTGCAGTCGCAGAGCCTAGAAGAGGCATTTGGACAGTATTGAGCTGTGAAACAAGTGAGGATACTGTTTTTGAGAAAGAGACAGTTTTCTCAGACCCAAGATTCTTCTAAAGGGACAGCACAGAAAACCTCTCTCACAACCAGTCACCCTGGGCTCTGGGGAACGGGGAGAGAGGAGAGGACCAGAGCAGCAGGAAGAAAGTGTGGACTGAAGGCACAGAGAGAAACACTCTGAGGGACAGCCACCCTAACCCCTGGGCTAAGTCACTTCCCTAATCAAAAATGAATATTTCCCCTGAAACTAGCAATACCAGCAAAGGGAGACAGGACACCAGCCAAACAAGCTATCCCGTGGCACTTAGAGCAGAGCTGCTTAGATGGAGGGATCTTCCAGGACTACAGTATGGAGTTAGGGTCTGAGCTGCAGTGCACCCACTCACACTGCTGAGGGCTTGTTGGAGGGACGGTGGTCACGGGACGCTGAAATGCGGTTCTGTCGGCTGGGGCGGATGCCCAGCAGGTTTGAGCTCGGTCTAGCAGAAGAGGGGTGAAGGGGACACGTGAAAGCGGTCCGGCAGCTGCGGGCCACCTGTGGGGGAAAAGTGGGAAGCCAGGAACGGTCAGAGATCTTCTCTGCGACCCTGATTCCTGTGCAAGCCAGCCATGACTGAGGGGGCAGGGCTAGGACCAGGAACAGACAAAGGCTCCCAGCTGAGCACATACCAGAGGCCCCCCCAACCCGAGAAAACGGTTTACAATCCTATGTAGGAAGGCCCTGGCCTTGGAGGCAGGGCTAAAACTCCAGACGGGCAGAGGGACACAGCTGAGTGCATGTCAGCAGCCCCGTCCAACCTGAGAAATTGTGGCAAGCAGGCTATGACCGTGGGGTCTGAGTGGAAGCCCGGGAACAGAATGGGTCCGAACCTGAGGAAAGGTGCTCACCTCTACCCTTGTAACTGAGGCTTGTGGCATGAGTGCAGTGCACAAGCCAACCTGTGGGGGTAAGGCAAAGGCCCAGGCAGGCTGAAGCTTGTAGAGATGGGAACCAGAACACAGCTCCTCCCGTGGAGGAGAGGCAGAAATCACAGCAACAGCCGCAGTGGGCTGGCGCTGGCAATGCCCATACCCAACCACCCTAGGCAGCGGCAGAGGGGATGGCGGGCCTGCAGACAGACCACACCTAGAGAACACAAAGGCAACACCCATTGGACTCCAGTGGCCACAACCTTCTAATACACAGACAAAATGGGCAGGCAGAAAAATGCAACCCAAATGAATCAAGAGAAATCCCCAGAAAAGAACCTGAATGAAGCAGATATAACCAAATTACCAGATACAGAATTTAAAATAATGATAGTTAGGATGTTCAAAGAGATTAGAGCAACAATGGATAGTCATTACGAACACCTAAATAAAGAGATAGCAAGTATAAAAAAGGAAATAGAAATAATAAAAAATAATCAGACAGAAATGACAAATATAGTATCAGAACTGAAGACCACAATGGAAGGAATTAAAAGCAGGATGGATGAGGCTGAGGGTCGAATCAGCGAGTTTGAGGACAAAATAAACAAAGGCACAGAAGCAGAGCAGAAAAAAGAAAAGAGACTCAAAAAATGTGAGGAAACTCTAAGGGACCTCTGTTACAACATGAAGAGAAATAACATCCGCATCATAGGGGTTCCTGAAGAAGAGGAGAGAAAATAAAAATAGAAACTTTGTTCAATCAAATCGTAGGAGAAAACTTTCCTAAATTAAGGCTAGAAAACATATTACACGTTCAAGAAGCACACAGAACTCCATTAAGGAGAAACCCAAAGAAATCTACACCAAGACACATCATAGTTGAAATACCAAAGATAAGGGATAAAGAGAAAATTTTAAAAGGTGCTAGAGAAAAAAAGGATATCACCTACAAAGGAGCCCCCATAAGGATGACATCTGACTTCTCAAAAGAAACACTTGAGGCCAGAAGGAAATGTCAAGATATATTCAAAGTAATGTAGAAGAAGAACCTCCTACCAAAGCTACTCTATCCAGCATGGCTAACATTTAAAATTGAAGGGAAAATAAAGAGCTTCCCAGACAAAGAAAGCCTCAAGGAATTCATTAAAACCAAACCAATTCTGCAAGAGATACTAACCGGCCTGTTGTGAACAGTTCAGAGGGAGAAAAGAATATATCCAAAGAAGAATTGAGCTTTAAAGAATAAAATGGCAATAAACAACTACATATCAATAATAACCTTAAATGTAAATGGATTAAATGATCCAATCAAAAGACATAGGGTAGCTGCATGGATAAAAACAGGACCCATACATATGTTGTCTATAAGAGACACACCTTAAAACAAAAGATGCACATAGACTGAAGGTAAAAGGATGGAAAAAAATATTTCATGCAAATGGAAATGAAAAGGAAGCAGGAGTAGCAATACTTATATCTGACAAAATGGACTTTAAAACAAAGGCTGTAGTAAGAGATAAAGAAGGACACTACATAATGATAAAAAGAAAAATTCAACAGGAAGATATAACTAATATAAATATCTACGCACCAAATATAGGAGCCCCGACATACATAAAGCAGACTTTGATAGATATAAAGGGCAAGATTAACAGCAATACTATAATAGTAGGGGATTTCAATACCCCTCTAACATCACCGGATAGAGCTCAAGAGAGAAAATTAATGAAGAAATGGCATACTTAAAGACTACACTAGATCAACTCGATTTAATAGATATCTTCAGAACTTTTCACCCTAAAGCAGTAGAATATACATTCTTCTCAAGCACTCATGGTACATTTTCTAGGATACACGACATGTTAGGAAACAAATATGGTCTAAACAAATTTAAGAAGATTGAAATCATATCAAGCATTTTCTCTGATCACAATGCCATGAAACTAGAAATTAACCACAAAATAAAAACTGAAAAATACTCAAACACTTGGAAACTAAATAGCATGTTATTAAATAATGAATGGATTAACAATGAGATCAATGAAGAAATAAAAAAGTTTCTAGAAACAAATGATAATGAGCATACATCAACTCAAAATTTATGGGACACAGCAAAAGCAGTACTGAGAGGGAAGTTCATTGCACTACAGACATATTATAAGAATCTAGAAAAAGCTCAAATAAGCAACCTGACCTCTACATATAAAAGAACTAGAAAAACAAAGCAAATAAAGCTCAGGACCAGTAGAAGGAAGAAAATAATAAAGATCAGAGCAAGAATAAATGACATAGAGGCTAAGGAAACAATACAGAGGATCAATGAAACCAGAAGCTGGTTCTTTGAAAAGTTAAACAGGATTGATGAACCTTTAACTAGACTCATCAAGAAAAATGAGAGAGGACTCAAATAAATAAAATTAGAAATGAGAATGGAGAAGTAACAACTGACACAAGAGAAATACAAAGTATTGTAAAAATATACTATGAAGAACTCTATGCCAATAACTTAGACAACTTAGGTGAAATGGACAAATTTCTTGAATAAGAAAATCTTCCAAAAATCATTCTGGAAGAATCAGAACACCTAAACAAACCAATTACAACAAATGAGATCGAAACAGTTATCAAAAACTCCCAACAAAAAAAAAAGTCCTGGGCCTGATGTCTTCACAAATGAATTCTACCAAAAATTCGAAGAAGAACTAACTCCTATCCTCCTCAAGCTATTTCAAAAAAAATCAAGAGGAAGAAAGACTTCCAAACTCCTTTTATGAGGCGAGCATAATTCTGATCCCAAAACCAGGCAAAGACAACACAAAGAAAGAAAATTATTGGTTAATATCCCTGATGAGTTTAGACGCTAAAATTCTCAACAAAATATTAGCCAACCGGATTCAGCAATATGTGAAAAAAATCATACACCGTGATCAAGTGGGATTTATTCTGGAGATGCAAGGCTGGTTTAATATTCTCAAATCAATCAATGTGACTTACCACATAAACAAAAGGAGGGACAAAAATCACATGATAATTTCAATAGATGCAGAAAAGGCATTTGATTAAATCCAGCACCCATTCATGCTCAAAACTCTCGGTAAAGTGGAAATACAGGGAACATTGCTTAACATGATAAAGGCCATCTACGACAAACCCACAGCAAACATCATACTAAATGGGCAAAAATTAAAAGCAATCCTCTTAAGATCAGGAACCAGGCAGGGGTGCCACCTTTTACCACTCTTATTCAACATAGTTCTGGAAGTCCTAGCTACAGCAATCAGACAAGAAAAAAAAATAAAAGGCATCTAAATTGGAAAAGAAGTAAAACTGTCATTATTTGCAGATGATATGATATTGTATATAGAAAACCCTAAAGTGTCAGTCAAAAAACTACTGGACCTGATAAATAAATTCAGCAAGGTGGCAGGATATAAAATTAATACTCAGAAATCAGAGGCATCTTTATATACCAACAATGAAATGTCAGCAAAAGAAATTAAGGAAACAATCCCCTTCACTATTGCAACCAAAAAATAAGTACCTAGGAATAAATTTAACCAAGGAGGTTAAGGACTTATACTCAGAAAATTATAAAACATTGATAAAAGAAATCAAGGAAGATATAAACAAGTGGAAGCATATACCGTGCTCATGGCTAGGAAGAATAAACATCATTAAATATCTATATTACCCAAAACAATTTATAAATTCAATGCAATACCAAATAAAATTCCAATGACATACTTTAAACATATAGAAAACATATTCCAAAAATTTATATGGAACCATAAAAGAACACAAATAGCCTCAGTAATCTTTAAAAAAAGGTAAAGCAGGAGGTATTACTATTCCAGATATCAAGATTTACTACAAGGCCATTGTACTCAAGACAGCCTGGTACTGGCAAAGAACAGGCACATAGATCAATGGAACAGAACAGAGAACTGAGAAATAAACCCACACCTTTATGGACAACTGATATTTGACAAAGGAGGAAAGAACACGCAATGGAGTAAAGACAGCCTCTTTAACAAATGGTGTTGGGAAAATTGGACATCTACCTCCAAAAAAATGAAACTAGACCATCAACTTACACCATTCACAAAAACAAATTCAAAATGGATAAAGGACTTAAATGTAAGCCGAGAAGCCATAGCATCTTAGAAGAAAACATAAGTAGCAAGCTCTCCGACATTTGTAGCAGCAATATATTTGCCGATATATCTCCATGGGCAAATGAAATAAAAGGCAAGATAAACAAATGGGACTTTATCAAACTAAAAAGATTTTGCACTGCTAAAGACAATAAGGACAGAATAATAAGACAAACCACACAATGGGAGAACATATTCTACAGCATGTCTGTTAAGGGGTTAATAACTGAAATTTATAAAGAACTTATAAAACTCAACACCAGGAAGACAAACAATCCAATCAAAATATGGAATAATGAAATGAATAGAAATTTCTCCAAAGAGGACATACAGATGGCCAATAGGCATATGAAAAAATGCTTAACATCACTAATCATTAGAGAAATGTAAATTAAAACCACAATGAGATATCACCTCACAACAGTCATCAGCAAAACAACACAGAACAAGTGCTGGCGAGGATGTGGAGAAAAGGGAACCCTTCTGCACTGCTTGTGGGAATGCAGACTGGTGCATCCACTGTGGAAAACAGTATGGAGATTCCTCAAAAAGTTAAAAATTGAATTACCTTTTGACCCAGCAATCCCACTTTTAGGAATATACCCTAAGAACACCATAGCTCTGTTCGAAAAGAAGAAAAGTGCCGCCATGTTCGTGGCAGCATTGTTCACAATAGCGAAGATCTGGAAACAGCCCAAGTGTCCGTCAGAAGACGAGTGGATTAAAAAGCTTTGTTACATATATACTATGGAATACTACTCAGCCATAAGAAATGATAACATTGGATCATTTACAATAAAATGGATGGACCTTGATAACATTATATGGAGTGAAATAAGTAAAACAAAGAAACTGAGAACAGCATGATTTCATACATAGGTGGGACATAAAAGTGAGACTATGAGACATGGACAAGAGTGTGGTGGTTACGGGGTGGGGGAGGGAGGATAGGGTGGGAGAGAGGGGAGGGGAGGGGCACAAAGAAAACCAGGTAGAACATCACAGAGGATAATTTAACTTTGGATGATGGGTATGCAACATAATTGAATGAAAAGATAACCTGGAGATGTTTTCTTTGAACATATGTACCCTGATTTATTAATGTCACCCCATTAACATTAATAAAAGAAAAAAAAATAAGCAACCTAAAACAATAGTGATGAAGCACTGATAAAAATACCAATTAATTACTAAAAGCAAGCAATCTCTATAAACTATTAAAAAATCAGAAGTAAAATGTGATATTATGTTTTATTACACAAAGAATGATATTACAATTAGGACAATGGAAACAAAGTATTAGAGAATTGTCTTGTTTGAGAAAGATAACTTGGAATAATTGGAGCAATAAACTATCATTAAAAATAAAATAATAAAATAAAATATATGAACTTGGTAAGGGAGATGGAAGGATAGAGCAAAAAAGAATACACACGTACAAATAAATCCCCTCATAGACACAGACAACAGTGTGGTGATTTCTGGGACAGGCGAAGGTTGAGGAAGGTATGGAGACATAAATGGTGATGGAGAACACTTGACTTCAAGGAGGGAGCAAACACAAAATACAGTGTACAGAGATGTGTCGTAAAATTAGGCTCCTGAAACATGTATAATTATTTTAACTAGTTTTGCCCTAATAAATTCGACTTTAAAAAGCGTACTAAATATACTGGTCAAATGGTCATATTATTTAAAATTGAAAATAATGGCTAGGAGCAAGCATATGGTAATGGAGTCTTTTTAATTAAGAGACATCGTGCCTGGTTTAGGAAGGTTTCAAAGTATACGCTTTGGCATCAGACAGTTCAAAGCATAGCAGTTCCATTTACTAAAATTTACCTTAGGCAAGTTGCATACTGCTAAAGTTACAGTTTACTTTTTTGAAAATAATTACTCTTACTGTGTAGGGTATTTGTGAAGACTAATACTATATGCAAAATACCAGGCACATACTTGGAGCCCAGTGGTAAGTCTATTGTATTGTTGTTAAAATAATAGCATTATGATCTTAGTGAGCTTGTGAAAACTATGTATTTTGTGACCAAGAATTATTTTGATATACTTTTTGCTGTTATAAAAAATGCATCTGCATAGAGAGAAATATGTTGAAACACTTTAAAGTAATTGTAATTTATATTATGTCTACTGATTCTTATTTTAGAAAATAAGCACATAAAAACTAATATTTCAAAAGCACAAATCAACTTGTTAGAATTTCTAATTTATTGTTCAGATCTCTGAAATTTGCTTTATTTTCCTCACTAATTTGCTGACAAAACTGGAAAAAATGCTTATGAAGCTTACCCCCAAATTCTGGCTTTCACTAGCACTAGTTCTACTGTGATAAAAATATACAGTTTAAGTAGTTTCAAATATTTTAGTTATGTATTAAAGAAAATACAACAATTTGGAATATCTAATTTACCTGCAATTCCAAAATGGTAAGCCATTTTTATTTTTAGAAACTGTTAAAATAGTTTAATAGAATGAATACCAACATGCTGAACTCAACCTCTTTAGATGCCCAGAATTAGTTTAAATTCCTTACCTTTTTTTTCATTTCTTTTATTAATTTTAATGGGGTGACACCAATAAATCAGGGTACATATGTACAACGAAAACATCTCCAGGTTATCTTATCATTCAATTATGTTGCATACCCGTCACTCAAAGTCAAATTGTCCTCTGTCACTTTCTTTCTGGTTTTCCCTGTGCCCCTCCCCTCCTCCCTATCCCAACCTCTCATCCCTCCCCCCACCCCGTAACCACCACTCTCTTGTTCATGTCTCATAGTCTCACTTTTATGTCCCACCTATGTATGAAATCATGCTGTCCTCAATTTTTTTCCGTTTTACTTATTTCACTTCGTATAATGTTATCAAGGTCCATCCATTTTGTTGTAAATGATCCGATGTCATCATTTCTTATGGCTGAGTAGTATTTCCATAGTATATATGTACCAAAGCTTTTTAATTCACTTGTCCTCTGACGGACACTTGGGCTGTTTCCAGATCTTCGCTACTGTGAACAATGCTGCCACGAACATGGGGGCGCATTTCTTCTTACCTTTATATGGATTCTTTTAAACCACCATGTGAGTAGGTGAATCTTATTCATCTTGGCAGGTGAATTAGTTATTCTCTGAAAAGCTGTAGAGTTTCACTTTGCAATTTAATATAATGGAGATGGCCAACCAAGATGAAATGTGTTAGACTTGTAGATAGAACAATATACAATAGCAGACAGCACATGAAAAGTATGTGAAATTGAAAAAGTAAAACAGTCCTGATAATCAAAAAACATTCTTTACCAAGTAGAATAATTATTCTGACCTAAATTAACTGACTGGTGTAGGTCAGTGTTTCACTGTATGCTCCAACTTTATTTCTCCTCACCTGTTTTCTTTTCCATGTACAACAGCACATCATCTCCTATGTGACTTTGAGTCTGGTTTCTGTGGCTGGGAGCCATTTGTCACAGAAGGCTCACACTGGAAGTTTGTGAGAGGGTTGACCAGTGGAAAGAACCATCTTCCTGAGGCTGATCACCCAGCAAACACAAATCACGGTAGGCCATTAAAAAAAATAGTTGTCTTTCTTTCAGGGTATAGAATGATGATACTATATATTTTCATTTCTGTTTGTAGATTATGTACATGGAATTCTTGTTTGTCTTGTTTTAAAATCTCCTGATCATCTTAATAATTTGCAGTTAATTGAATTTCTTGAACATTGTTTTAATAATTGACATTTTTGTTGATACATTTTTGGAAAAAGATTGGATTGAAGGCACCAAGAGAGGAGGAAAATTCTTATCATCTTATCTACTTGTCAGGAATTATGTACAGTAGGCTTGCCTCCTTTTAGACCAATCCAATTTTTGCAAAACAGTTCTCATTCGGAGAACTGAGAGAAAAGATTTAGCATTATCTTTATATCTACAAATAATTGAATGCAACTTAATCACTCTTAAGGCCTCTTTGTAAGAAACACTCTTGCTTCTTCCTCATATATTTTTAACCACCATTACAATTTTTACATATCCTCTTAAAGTAGAACACGCATAACTATACATAGCATTACAATAAAGATTTGTGAAACTTCTCCAAAAACAGAAAGGTTTGTTCTATTTTTTCTTTTGTTTTGTTTAGATTTTATTGCCCAGATACATTAGTATCAAATTAACTTTAAAATAACCTAACAGTACCGTAAATCCTCTGTAAGCTCATATATCCCCATTGAACATTATTTTATATGTTTCTCTTGAGATTTCCAAAAAAGTATGCCAAAACTAACAGTGCTGACCCTATTTTAATTTAGCCATTGTAAATTGAAGTTGGTGGAGAAGGATATTAGTTTATGGGAGGAAAACTTTGACCATCCATCTATTGTCTAAAACTGTAAAACCAGCTCATTGTTTGACAGTGGAGTAAGGTCTTAATTTATGCTTTTATGCCAATGAGTTTTATTTTTTCTTTAATATTATTTTGGCAAAAGGGATTAAATTTAAAATTTATAATACAAAGGAGAGTATTAATCTTTTTTTATTAACTTTAATGGGGTGACACCAATAAATCAGGGTACATATGTACAATGAAAACATCTCCAGATTATTTTCTCATTCAATTGTGTAGCATACCCATTACCCAAAGTCAAATTGTCCTCTGTCACCTTCTATCTGGTTTTCCCTGTGACCCTACCCTTCTCCATATCCCACCCTCCCCCCATCCCGTAACCACCACTCTTGTCCATGACTCATAGTCTCACTTTTATGTCCCACCTATGTATGAAATCATGCTGTTCTCAGTTTTTTTTCTCTGATTCACTTATTTCACTTCATATAATGTTATCAAGGTCCATCCATTTTGTTGTAAATGATCCGATGTCATCATTTCTTATGGCTAAATAGTGTTCCATAGTATATATGTACCAAAGCTTTTTAATCCACACATCTTCTGACGGACACTTGGGCTGTTTCCAGATCTTTGCTATTGTGAACAATGCTGACACGAACATGGGGACGCATTTCTTCTTTTCGAACAGTGCTATGGTGTTCTTAGGGTATATTCCTAAAAGTGGGATTGCTGGGTCAAAAGGCAGTTCGACTTCTAATTTTTTGAGGAATCTCCATACTGTTTTCCACAGTGGCTGCACCAGTCTGCATTCTCACCAGCAGTGCAGGAGGGTTCCCTTTTCTCCACATCCTCGCCAGCACTTGTTCTGTGTTGTTTTGCTGATGAGTGCCACTCTGACTGCTGTGAGGTGATATCTGATTGTGGTTTTGATTTGCATTTCTCTAATGATTAGTGATGTTGAGCATTTTTTCATATGTCTTTTGGTCATATGTATGTTTTCTTTGGAGAAATTTCTATTCATTTCCTTTGCCCATTTTTTGATTGGATTGTTTGTCTTCCTGGTGTTGAGTTTTATAAGTTCTTTATAAATTTTGGTTATTAACCCCTTATCAGACGTGCTGTCGAATATGTTCTCCCATTGTGTGGTTTGTCTTTTTATTGTGTTCTTACTGTCTTTAGCAGTGCAAAAACTTTTTAGTTTGATATAGTCCCATTTGTTTATCTTGCCTTTTATTTCATTTGCCCGTGGAGATAAATTGGCAAATATATTGCTGCTACAGATGTCAGAAAGCTTGCTGCATATGTTTTCTTCTAAGATGCTTATAGTGTCACGGCTTATGTTTAAGTCTTTTATCCATTTTAAATTTGTTTTTGTGAATGGTGTAAGTTGATGGTCTAGTTTCATTTTTTTGGAGATAGATGTCCAATTTTCCCAACACCATTTTTTAAAGAGTCTGTCATTACTTTATTGTATGTTCTTTCCTTCTTTGTCAAATATCAGTTGTCCATAAAGCGGCGGGTTTATTTCTGGGTTCTCTGTTCTGACCATTGATGAATGTGCCTGTTCTTATGCCAGTACCAGGCTGTCTTGAGTATAATGGCCATGTAGTAAACCTTGATATCCGGAAGAGTGGTACCTCCTGCTTTATTTTTTCTTTTTAAGATTGCTAGGGCTATTCGTGTTCTTTTTTTGTTCCATATAAATTTTTGGAATATGTGTTCTATATCTTTGAAGTATGTCATTGGTATTTTAATTGGTATTGCATTGAATTTATAAATTCCTTTGGGTATTATAAAATTTTAATGATGTTTATTCTTCCAAGCCATTAGCACAGTATATGCTTCCACTTGTTTGTATCTTCCTTGATTTCTTTTATCAATGTTTTATAATTTTTCAAGTAAAAGTCCTTAACTTCCTTGGTAAATTTACTCCTAGGTATTTTATTTTTTTGGCTGAAATAGTGAAGGGGATTGTTTCCTTAATTTCTTTTGCTGACATTTCATTGTTTGTATATAGAAATGCCTCTGATTTCTGAGTATTAATTTTGTATCCTGCCACCTTGCTGAATTCATTTATAAGGTCCAGTAGTTTTTTGACTGAAACTTTTGGGTTTTCTATATACAATATCATATCATCTGCAAATAGTGACAGTATTACTTCTTCTTTTCCAATTTGGATGCCTTTCATTTCTTCTTCTTGTCTTATTGCTGTAGCTAGGACTTCCAGAACCATGTTGAATAAAAGTGATGAAGGTGAGCAACCCTGCCTGTTTCCTGATCTTAAGGGGATTGCATTTAATTTTTGTCCATTTAGTAAGATGTTTGCTGTGGGTTTGTAGAACGCCTTTATCATGTTAAGGAATGTTTCTTTTATTCCCACTTTACTGAGAGTTTTGAGCATGAATGGGTGCTGGATTTTATCAAATGCCTTTTCTGCATCTATTGAAATTATCATGTGATTTTTGTCCTTCCTTTTGTTTATGTGATGAATCACATTGATTGCTTTGCGAATATTAAACCAGCCTTGCCTCTCCAGAATAAATCCCACTTGATCATGGAGTATTATTTTTTTCATATATTGCTGAATCCGGTTGGCTAATATTTTGTTGAGAATTTTAGCGTCTAAATTCATCAGGGATATAGGCCTATAATTTTTTTTGTGTGTGTTGTCTTTGCCCGGTTTTGGGATCAGAATTATGCTCACCTCATAAAAAAAGTTTGGAAGTCTTCCTTCCTCTTGAATTTTTTGAAATAGCATGAAGAGGATAGGAGTTAGTTCTTCTTTGAATTTTTGATAGAATTCACTTGTGAAGCCATCAGGCCCAGGACTTTTCTTTTTTGGGAGTTTTTTGATAACTGTTTCGATCTCATTTGTTGTAATTGGTCTGTTTAGGTGTTCTGATTCTTCCAGATTGATTTTTGGTAGTTTATATGATTCAAGAAATTTGTCCATTTCACCTAGGTTGTCTAATTTTTTTGGCATAGAGTTCTTCATAGTATTTTCTTACAATGCTTTGTATCTCTGTTGTATCAGTTGTTATTTCTCCACTGTCCTTTCTCATTTTATATATTTGAAACCTCTCTCTTTTCTTTTTGGTGAATCTAGTTAAAGGTTCATCAATCTTGTTTACCTTTTCAAAGAACCAGCTTCTGATTTCATTGATCCTCTGAATTGTTTCCTTAGCCTCTATGTCATTTATTTCTGCTCTGATCTTTATTATTTCCTTCCTTTTATTTTTTCTGGGTGTTATTTGTTGTTGTTTTTCTAGTTCTTTTAGATGCAGGGTCAGGTTGCTTACTTGAGCTTTTTCTAGCTTCTTATGATATGCCTGTAGTACAATGAACTTCCCTCTCAGTACTGCTTTTGCTGTGTCCCATAAATTTTGAGTTGATATATGCTCATTATCATTAGTTTCTAGAAACTTTTTTATTTCTTCTTTGATCTCAATGTTAATCCCTTTAATATTTAATATCATGCTATTTAGTTTCCAAGTGTTTTTATTTTTCAGTTTTTCTCTTGTGGTTAATTTCTAGTTTCATGGCATTGTGATCAGAGAAAATTCTTGATATGATTTCAGACTTCTTAAATTTATTGAGACCAGTTTTGTGTCCTAACATGTGGTCTATCCTAGAAAACGTACCATGAGTGCTTGAGAAGAATGTATATTCTACTGCTTTAGGGTGAAAAGTTCTGAAGATATTTATTAAATCAAGTTGACGTAGTGTATCCTTTAAGTCTGCTGGTTGTTTATTCATTTTCTTTCTTGTGGATCTATCCAGTGTTGTTAGTGGGGTATTGAAATCCCCTACTATGATAGTATTACTTTTAATCTCGCCCTTTATATCCGTTAAAGTCTGCTTTATAAATGTCGGGGCTCCTATATTTGGTACGTAGATATTTATAATAGTTATATCTTCCTGTTGGATTGTTCCCTTTATCATTATGTAGTGTCCTTCCTTATCTCTTACTACAGCCTTTGTTTTAAAGTCCATTTTGTCAGATATAAGTACTGCTACCCCAGCTTTTTTTTCATTTCCATTTGCATGAAATATTCTTTTCCATTCTTTTACCTTCAGTCTATGTGCATCTTTTGTTTTAAGGTGTGTCTCTGGTAGACAGCATATGTATGTGTCCTGTTTGTTTATCCACACAGCTACCCTATGTCTTTTGATTAGATCATTTAATCCATTTACATTTAAGGTTATTATTGATATGTAGTTGTTTATTGCCATTTTGCTCTTTAAAGCTGTATTTTTATTTTTTATTTTTTTGCTATATTCTTTCCTCCCTTTGAACTGTTCACAACAGGCCCCTTAGTATCTCTTGCAGTATTGGTTTGGTTTTAATGAATTTCTTGAGGTTTTCTTTGTCTGGAAAGCTCTTTATTTCTCCTTCGATTTTAAATGTTAGCCTTGCTGGATAGAGTATTCTTGGTTGTAGGTTCTTGTTCTGCATTCCTTTGATTATATCTTGCCATTCCCTTCTGTCCTCAAGTGTTTCTGTTGAGAAGTCTGATGTGATTCTTATGGGGGCTCCTTTGTAGGTGATAGTCATTTTTTCTCTAGAAGCTTTTAAGATTTTTTTTTTTATCCACTAGCTTTGGTATTTTAACTATGATGTGTCTTGCTGTAGATCTTTTTGGGTTTCTCTTTAATGGAGTTCTGTGTGCTTCTTGAACGTGTGGAATGTTTCCCAGCCATAATTTAGGGAAGTTTTCTGCTATAATTTGATTGAACACAGTTTCCATTTCTGTCCTCTCTCCTCTTCTTCAGGCACCCCTATGATGCGAATATTGTTTCTCTTCAGGTTGTCACATAGCTCCCTTAGAGTTTCCTCACATTTTTTGAGTCTCTTTTTCTTTTTCTTCTCTGCTTCTGTAACATTGTTTATTGTGTCCTCTAACTCGCTGATTCGATCCTCAGCGTGAAGCATTCTGCTTTTAATTCCTTCCATTGTGGTCTTCAGTTCTGATACTATATTTGTCATTTCTGTCTGATTTTTTTTTTATTATTTCAATTTTGTTTTTTTATACTTGTTATCTCTTTATTTAGGTGCTCATAGTGACTATCCATTGTTGCTCTAATTTCTTTGAACATCCTAACTATCATTATTCTAAATTCTGCTTCTGGTAGTTTGGTTATATCTGGTTCATTCAGGTCCTTCTCTGGGGATATCTCTTGATTCATTCGGTTTGCATTCCTCTGCTTGCCCATTTTATCTCTGTATAAGCAAGTTGTGGCCACTGGAGTCCAGTAGGTATTGCATTTGTGTTCTCTAGGTGTGGTCTGTGTGCAGGCCTGCCACCCCCTCTGCCGCTGCCTAGGGCGGTTGGGTATGGGCGTTGCCAGCGACGGCTCACTTCAGCTATTGCTGTGATTTCTGCCTCTCCTCCGCGGGAGGGGCTGTCACTCAAGCCACTAGCCTCAGCACCAAGGGCAGAGATGAGCACCTTTGCTCATCTGCGGACCCAGCCTGTTTCCGGAAGGCTTACGCCTAGCCCCCACAGTCAGAGCCTGCTTGCCACATTTTTTCGGGTTGGGCGGGGCTTTTGACGTGCTCTCAGCTGTGAGCCTTTGTTTGTCCAGAATTTAGCCCTGCCCTCGAGGTCAGGGACCTCCTGCGCAGGGTCAAAAACCAGGGTTTATTGGGCCAGGCGTGTTTATGGCGTGAGCTGAGCTGCTAGCTTCTGATCATTCCGGACCCTACCCCGCCCCCACGTTCGGAGCCAGCTCGGCAGGTAGGATGGAAATCCACTGTTTCTCTAGCCGGGTGGTGCTAGCAGAGTGATCTCAGCCGCGAACTTCCGCTGGTCTCGGTGTCTCCCTCGCCCCCGTGTTAGGAGCCCTCACTCGCGCACACAGAATGGCACACCACGGTTTCTTCGTCCAGGAGGGGTTGGCAGCGTGATCTCAGCCGTGATCCCCTTGCCCGTCCCTGGTCCTAGTCCCATTTCCGTGGTCAGGGCTGGCTTGGTCAGGGTCACAGAGCAGATCTCTGCCCGTTTTTTCCCTGTGGGTGGGATTACAGGCAGGCCTGTAGCTAAAGGACCGCTTTCGTGTGTCCCCTCCGCCCCTGCTGGGCTAGACCGAGCTCACATCGGTTGTGCCTCCACCCATGCCGACAGGACCATGTTTCAGTGTCCTGCTGCAACCCTACCCTTCAGCAACCCTCAGGAAGATGGAAGTGCCTTAAGTCTCCACACTGTAGGCCTGGGAGCTCCCTCCCTCTAAGAAGCTTTGCTCTAATTGCTGCAGAAGAGCTTGTTTGGCTAGTGTCCTGTCTCCCTTTGCTGGTATTGATAGTTCTAGGTGAAATATTCGTTTTCGATTAGGGAAGTGACTTAGCCCAGGGTCAGGGTGGCTGTCCCTCAGAGTGTCTTTGTGCCTTCAGTCCACTCTTTGTTCCCGCTGCTCTGTTCCTCTCCTCTGTCCCAGTTCTCCGGAGCGCTGGGTGCATGGTTGTGAGAGAGGTTTTCTGCGCTGTCCCTTTAAAAAGATTTTTGGGTCTGAGAAGACTCTCTCTTTTTCACAAATAGTATCCTCACTTGCTTCACAGCTCGATACTATCCAAATGCCTATTCTAGGCTCTGGGACTGCAGGCTGGGGCTTGGTTCCTGGGACCCAGGTCCCTCCCTCTCCGCCAAACTCTCCTCCCGCCACGCAGGTCTCTCCGGGCTGCCGTTTGCTCCGGGGAGCTGGGCAGCCCTCTTTGCATTTTCGCTATTCCTACCAGTCTCAATGTGGCTTCTGCAGTGTTCCTTGTTTGAAGAGTCCACTTAGTTTATTTCAAAGTTGTTTTATCCAGATGATGGTTCTTAAAATTGAGTTATAATCCACTTTGGTTCTGGGAGTTGGAAGTTGGAACTTCCGCCTACTCCATCGCCATCTTCCCTAATTGAGTACTAATGTTTGTAACTATATATTTCCAGTATGTTTTCTCCAAACTCACATAATGCTTTGTTTCCTTATCATTTCTTAAACCAACTGTTTAGTACATACCATATACTACACCTAGGTGTGCACTGGTGGAAGCCATGGTCTCTGTGTTGAAATTACACTCTAATAACTGAAGCAAATACATAAGTATTTGCAATAAGATATGATAAATGTTTTACAGAGAATGAATGGTGACTCCCGTGGATTTGAGATGCTTCACTGAAAGAGAGGACTCCTGAAGTGATCACTGAAAATAAATGAAAAGTACTCAGGAAGGCAGAAATAAGGAGTCAAGGAGAGGTGGCAGAACAAACAAGGGATGGCCAGGCATGCATTTTAATTAGAGGAAATGTCCTGAAGGAGAATGGGAGATACGTAGGTAGATTTAGTAGAGAGATGTGCCTATTTGAACAAGGAATATAGAAAAGATAACACAGGGGAGGAAGTAAGGGAACTGCAGAGAGCACCTATTGTTATGATTTTATTTACAATTTGGACTTGCAAGGAATAAGACAGATCAGATGAAAGTAGTATAAGCAGAGGGCTGAAACTCAGAATCAGCCCCGAGAAACTGTACCACTTCATATTTATTGAGTTACAAAAGACACAGCTCAGCAGATGAAACTAGAAAGCTACAAAACCCATTTTTCCCAACCATACCATCCCCAATCCTGCATGTCTACTGTTTCCTTCATGATCAAGGACATGAGAAGAGTCAGAGTCTCAGAGTTTATCAATCATAAAGGACATCTGGTTCTTGAAGGCATTCCTCCAAGTATCCTGTGTTCTTGCATTCAAGTAACCTCAGGTCAGTCTCTGTTATAGTTTATACACTCCAAGATCTCTCGTCTCCATGTAAGCCCTGCTCAGAAGTTAACTACAGTTCATATTTGTGCAAAGTCTTTCCCTTCATATCCCCCTTTTTGTTTAGCTCATACTTTATGTAGTATGAGATAACATGGCAGATTGCTGCTCTATTTTGCTTTGATGCCAATTTCCTCTTCTTCTAACTATATATAATAAAAGAAATATAAAACAAATGATTAGTATAATGCCTTCTATAATTCCTCCAAAAAATCTTAAACTGTTTTAGATGATTCAAATTCCTGATTCCATCAGAAATAGCAGTTAATAAATTTTTTCCATCAATCAATTTCAACTGATCCTTAATAATAGTGTCAATATGGTTTTGTAAATCTAAAATTTTCATAGTTAAATTTCCATGATTTAACAAGTGTTTTCTTTTTAACATTTTCCCAAGGGAAATGAGTATAATTTTAAGGAATAAGGGTAAATCAAAAGGTAGTTACATTTCAATCACATTTTAGCTTAATTTGGCTTTGCAGACTAACAATTTAATCTCCTAACAAAATCACAGTCTAAATCATTAACCTTAGCACTAATTTCGCTATCTATACATCATCATGAAGTCCACCATTGTTCAGAATTTTTATTCCATTTTTGTACAAAGTCCACGGTCTGTATACTCTGATGTAATGCAACTCCAGATATAGCAGCCATGGAGGTTACAGCTATTAATTCCATAATTATGGTGATGATCAGTCCAACTAGCCTCTTGGTTCATTTCAAAGACTTAACAAGATGTTATAACAGTACCATAGAAGGGAAATCTTACAACATCCAATGCATTTGTAGTAGAATCCATACTGCTGTTCTGGCTTTTAAAATGTATAGACTTTGACTATTTTTATTAAAAGGAATGGAAGAGTTGATACATGTATAAAAAGCAAAGTTATTGCAAGTTATAGAATAATTTTCAGCCGTCTATTTGGTTTCACCAATAATAAACATATAAGGCAATCTAACACAAGCAGATATAAAATGTCTCTCATCCTTTTTAAAGGATAACAGTATGATTAGAAGGATGATTTTTCCTTTCCATGCTGGCATATGTTTAAGTGCCATAGCTATTTTCCACAAATGATATTGTATAGGACCAAATTTTATGTGAGGAGCTTGAGGTGACATCTCTTCTCCATGCCATATAATAATATGATTATCTTGACCATCAGCTGTAATTGAATCATTGTCCTTATGTCACCTTAACTCAGCACCCTGCCCTTTAACTCAAGGGGAACCATGAGAGCTCCAATCGATGATGTTTCCATAAAAAATATTAAGTAAAACCCGAGCGATTTCTCCTCTGCAATTTTTCCAATGCACCCATTCACTTAACTGATTAACAATTGCAGTGTGACAGGGTGGTAAATCAGGCAGAGGTTCAGAATCATGTACACATGTATTATCTTTAAATCCATATCCTTGTAATAAAAGCAAATGTTTTTTTTCCTTTTTCTTTACTATTATTTTTTACAATAGAGAGTCAAGCATGAGCTTCTTTTTTTAAACAATGTGGCTCATATCCTATACTTATAGGTAATCCATCAACTGTTGTATAATTTTCTAATATTATTATTTTTTCCTAAGGTACTAAGGGGTCTCTATCATGAAATGTCCTGGAAGCCAATTAGAATCATTAACAAAAATAGGAACAGCACTATCTTCCCAATGTAGAGCTCTACTTAATGGAGGGTTAGGGATGTATGCCCAGCAACTAAAATTTTCAGCCATACTTACTGGTATTATTACCAAGGCAGTCATTGCTAAGAACAGATTAGTAGCATTTTGTTTTTTTCTAGTAGCTTGTAGCATCTTTTTACCCTCAAAGGTCAGTTTTTTAAGTTGACCCCAACTTGGTATTTTAACCTTCTCAGTACGAGGCAGCGGCACCTTTAAGGTTCTTCTTCCGAGGTTCTGCGCTTCCATCTTGGCAATGAAAGAATATGAAGAGAATCTATTTCTCTTACTCATGTTTTTAGTTTAATTCTGCAAGCAGGGATCTAAAGGACTTCACCGGATTCTGCAATGACACAAGCAAACCATCTTCCCCAATGTTGCACTACAATAGGTACTCATTGATCCAATTCATTTTTATAATTCACAGGTTGATTAATCTTAGAACAATTATTTTTTGTCCAATGTCTGCAGCAGTCAAATTATTCTCTCCTATATTTAAGAAATTTAAAGTAAATAAATCTTTATGTAACATAATTCTAGGGGATAATCTCCTTCCTTCTCCCCTCTTTTGTTTAAGTAACATATTTTTCAGAGCACAATTACTGTGCTCAATAATTGCTTATCCTTGTAGATTATATGGAATTCTAATAGTATGTTTAATATTCCAAAATGCTAAGAATTGTTGAAATTTAGCAGATGTATAGGCAGGACCATTGTCACTTTTAATTGCTTTAGGAATGCCCATAACACTAAAAGCTCCTATAAGATGTTGAATGACACAATCAGCCTTTTTCCAGGCAAAGGTGTGGCCCATCAAAAGGAAGAATAATTATCAATAGAACAGTGTACATAAGATAGTTTTCCAAAGAAAGAAATGAGTTACATCCATTTGTGACAGGTCATTACTGTGTTGTCCTCTAGGATTTGTTCCTCCTAGTAATGGAGGAGCATTTATAATACTGCACTGAGGACATTTTCTAACAATATTTTGAGCCTCTCACCTAGTTATCTTAAATTTTTGCATTAAACCTATCTGTTCATATGGATTTCTGCATGAAATTTAGTGGCTATTTCTACCGATCCAATAAGTAATTGATCAATTGTATTATTTGCAGTAGACACAGGTCCTGGTAAAGCTGTATAAGAACAAATGTGAGTTATATAGATAGGTGAATTTTGTTCCCACAATAAAAGTTGTAATTCTTGAAACAGTTTGTGTAGTTTGGAACTATCATTTGAAATGTAAACAGTTTCTAAAAGTTTAACTGTATATTCTACATATTGTGAATCAGTAACAATGTTAATAGGGCAAGGAAAATCATTAAGAAGTAATAATATAGCAGATAACTCTGCTTTTTGAACAGATGTATATGGAGTTTTTATTATTTTTGCCATTGGTCCAGTATACTCAGCTATACTTAATTTATTTTCATCAGTGTAAAAGTAGAAGCCTTTTGAATTGGCTGAGCCAATACTTTAGTTGGCAAAATACATTGTGTTCTTTTTAGAAATTGAATTTTTTAATCTGTAGAATATCGATTGTTCATGGTAGCAAAATAATCAGCTAACACAATTTGCCAATCAATATTTAATTGCCGGTTATCTGAAATGTGATTACATGTTAAGGGTTCAATAATTTTATTCAGATTATTTCTAATCAGTTGTCTTATTCTAAGTCTACAATTATTAATTAAAGTACAGATTTTCTCTAAGTATGTATATAATTTCTTTTGAGTCTTATGTGGCAGAAATTGCCATTCTAATATCTTGTTTTCTTGCCATATGATGCCAGAAGGAGAATGTTCTGAGGGAAAAATAGTTAATTGAATAGGTTGATGTGTATTAATTTAATCTAAATAAGCAGTATGCATATTGTTTTTCAATAAGTGATAGCTCTTGTTCTGCTATTTTTGTTAACTGTCTAGGACTGTTTAAATCAGAATCTCCTTGTAGAATAATAAATAAATTTGTTAGTGTGTAAGTAGGGATTCCTAGGGAGGGTCTCAACCAATTAATATCACCCAATAATTTTTGAAAGTCATTTCAGGTTTTTAAGGAGTCAATTCATAAATTGACTTTTTGAGGAATAATTCTTTGATTTTCAATTATATGCTCTAAATACTGAAAAGGACAAGATGTTTAAATTTTGTCTTCAGCTATGATTAAACCATATTGATTAAACGTTTCAGAAGCAACTTTAAGGATGACTCAAAGTTCAGCATTAGTCTTACAAGGTATCAGTATGTCGTCCATATAATGGATTATCAAAGATTGAGAATATTCCTGACGAAGTTTTTCTAAAGGTTGATAGAAATACATAATTTTGATACATAATTTTGACACAATGTCGGGCTATTCAACATTCCTTGAGAAAGCACTTTCCATTGATATCTTTTTGTAGGAGATATATTGTTTAATGATGGGTTAGTAAAAGCAAATTTTTCTCTATCTTGTGGTTGTAAAGAAATAGTAAAAAAGAAAAAAACAGTCTTTTAAATCTATAATAATTATTGACCAGTTTTCTGGAATCATGCTTGGTTGAGAAAGACCTGGTTGTAATGACCCAATGGGTTGAATTACTGAATTAACTTGATAAAGATCAGTAAGCATTATCCATTTCCCAGATTTTTTCTTTATTACAAAGACTGGAGAATTCCAAGGACTTTGTGATTCCTTTATATGTCCTAATTCTAATTGAGTCTGCACCAATTGATGTAAAGCTTCAAACTTCTCTCCTTTTAGCGACCACTGCTCAACCCACATTGGTTTTTTACTTAACCATTATCAATATCAGACATTACTTCACAGGCTGGATGGAGGTCATGAGGATTCAGAATCAGACTTTAATGGTTGCAAAGCCAAGGAAATTGAATTACAATGAGACCAAACAGAAAGAGTAATAGTATCTCCTTGTTGATGAGCATGCTGTAAAACTCTCATTATTTATTTTCCTGTTTTCAAACTTAAAGCAGCCTTTCCTTGTGGCTGGAACCATTAACAATGCTTCCTAACATTTTTAAAAAGTAACTTAAAATTCTTATCTTTAACAGTTATACCGGACCCTTTTAACAATACTTGTAGTACTTTTATATACTGGTTCTCAACAGATGGATGGGGAATGCCCCATGACTCTGCCTAAAATATCCCAAAGGGTTCACTTAACCACTAAGAGGATTATTTCCCCTTTCTGTCTGATGATCCCGAGACTGCAGACTTGCTCCTTTTTGAGCCCCACATTGGGTGCCAGATGTTACAATTTTTTTTTTTTTTTTACAACTCAGATTCGCAAGGAATAAGACACATCAGAATCAGCTCTGAGAAACTGCGCCACTGTGTATTTATTGAGTTCCAAAAGACACAGTTCAGCAGATGAAACTAGAAAGCTACAAAAGCCTTTTTCCCCAACCACACCATCCCTAATCCTGCATGTCTACTGTTCCCTTCATGATTAAGGGCATGAGAAGAGTCAGAGTCTCAGAGTTTATTAATCATAAAGGACATCTGGTTCTTGAAGGCATTCCTCCAAGAATCCTGCGTACTTGAATTCAAGTAACCCCAGGCCAGTCTCCTGTTATAGTTAACACACTCCAAGATCTCTTGTCTCCAAGTAACCCCTGCTCTGAAGTTAACTACTATTCATATTTGTGCAGGGTCTTTGCAACAATCAGATTTGTTCTAAAAGGCTATTCTTGCTGAGATGAGGGTAAGGGAGAGATTGAAAGACTGGGATAAAAAGTAACAAATGGATTAAAGTAATATCAATGAGAGGTAATATAGGCCTAAGCCAAGACAGTGATTCATCAAAGGAAACTTTTCACAGTATGTGTGGTGGCCTTATGTGACATCTACCATAGAGGGTAGTGAGCTCATTGGCTGCCAGAGTGTTGATGCTGCGTGCACACATTTGTTAATACCTCTGTGATTCATAATTCTTAGCTGGAAAATAGGAAAAATAAAATACCTTCCAAGTAAAATTATTACGAGAATAAAATGAAATAATACCTGTTAAGGTTTTTCATATAGTAAGAGCTCAATAAATATTAATAGATATTTCTTGTCCATTCTAACAGAAATACTGGGAATACCACCAGGGCTATTACAACTCAAAAACACATTTGTAATTCACAATCAGACTCTTGCCATCTTATAATTACCTGTTAATTATGATTCATGCTTAAAAAGATGATAAAACAGCTCCTTTGTTAAATATTGAAGACCCATTTTTGTTTTTCTGTGATAGAAACAATGTTGAAAGGTAACAATAAGTTGATTAAAGTGGAGACAGCTGTTATAATTCAAAGGTGGGAACAAAGAAATTGAAGTTTTTTTGTTTTTAGAAAAGACAAATCAAAGAATTATCTCAATGAGTCAACATTCATCACCTATTATTGTGATTATACAACCTTAAGATATATTCACTAACAGTCTTAAGTCAAAAATGAGGAGGAAAATAAACCAGTATGGGCAGTCCCCGGTTTCCAACATGATAGGTTCTGTAGGTTTGTTCTTAAGTTGAATTTGTGTATGAGTTGGAACAGGTACATTTACCTATTAATTGAAACTTAGATGTTTCTCTTAACATAACATTTATTTTTACTTTTCTGTGCTTTCTCAAATACAACCTTATGGTGCAGAAGATGGACTTGTTGGAGAGGATGGGACTGGTGTTAGAGTCAGGGTTTCATTCTGCTGCTGGAGTCAGTTTCTTGAAGTAGGCATCAAGGGAGATTTGTACAGAGCTTTTCTTTTTCTTGACATAAATGGCCCTGTAGCATCTCAGACCTTTGGTAATTGTATGTTAAACTTTGGTGAACCTCTCAGTATCAGGATCTTGCTCCTCTAACTTTGTCATTTCTGCTTCACCTCACTTTTTTCTATAAACATTTTTAGTTCTGAAGTTTGTAGGTCCCTGTTTTCTTCCCTAAAAGCTATCATCTGCTGCTCTAGTTTCATCAGGTATTCATTGGTTAGTTCTTTGCCATAGAGTTGAGTAACTCTGTGATATCATTTACACTGATAGCCAACTGTAGTTGACTATCACTATCCCTTATGCCACACTATTCATAAGTATGAGTTGTACGTAAATCAGATGTTTGCAATTCGGGGACTTACAGTACTCAGAAGAGAATAGAAGAGAGTGAAATGGAAGTTTCTGGGGAAATGGAACAGAGTCCATCTTATAGTTTTCATATCTAAGACCATAGAGTTTCAGTTTATTTTATTCTTAGAGCTTTGTGTTTATTGATTACAGCTTTAAAAAAAGTTTAATATCCAACATTTTCCTTATACACACACAGTCCCATATGTAATTTTATATAAAAGATAAATGGTTGACATTATGTAGCTTATTTTTTTTTTAGTAAAACCTTAATTTCCATACTCCTCTCTTTTGATTGGCTTCTATTTTCTCATTGCTACCTATTCTGTTAAACATCCAAACAGCCTGTATATAGAGTATATATGTAGAAGTATTTTTTTTTTTGGATTTGTCTTTATTTCACCTTTACTTTTTTTTTATTATTAACTTTAATGTGGTGACACCAATAAATCAGGGTACATATGTACAATGAAAACATCTCCAGATTATCTTATCATTCAATTGTGTTGCATACCCATCACCGAAAGTAAAATTGTCCTCTGTCACCTTCTATCTGGTTTTCCTTGTGCCCCTACCATTCTCCCTTTCCCACCCTCCCCTCCCTCCCCCCACCCCATAACCACCACACTCTTGTCCATGTCTCATAGTCTCACTTTTATGTCCCACCTATGTATGAATTTATGCTGTTCTCAGTTGTTTTTTTTTCTGATTTACTTATTTCACTTCATATAATGTTATCAAGGTACAACCATTTTGTTGTAAATGATCCAATGTCATCATTTCTTATGGCCGAGTAGTATTCCATAGTATATACGTACCAAAGCTTTTTAATCCACTCGTCTTCAGACGGACACTTGGGATGTTTCCAGATCTTCGCTATTGTGAACAATGCTGCCACAACCATGGGGGTGCATTTCTTCTTTTCGAACAGTGTTATGGAGTTCTTAGGGTATATTCCTAAAAGTGGGGTAGCCGGAAAAAAAGGCAGTTCGATTTTTAATTTTCTGAGGAATCTCCATACTGTTTTCCACAGTGGCTGCACCAGTCTGCATTCCCACCAGCAGTGCAGAAGGGTTCCCTTTTCTCCACATCCTCGCCAGCACTTATTCTGTGTTGTTTTGCTGATGAGTGCCATTCTGACTGGTGTGAGGTGATATCTCATTGTGGTTTTAATTTGCATTTCTCTAATAATTAGTGATGTTGAGCATTTTTTCATATGTCTTTTGGTCATCTGTATGTCTTCTTTGGAGAAATTTCTATTAATTTCTTTTGCCCATTTTTTGATTTGATTGTTTGTCTTCCTGGTGTTGAGTTTTATAAGTTCTTTATAAATTTTGGTTATTAACCCCTTATCCGACGTGCTGTCGAATATGTTCTCCAATTGTGTGGTTTGTCTTTTTATTCTGTTCTTATTGTCTTTAGCTGTGCAAAAACTTTTTAGTTTGATATAGTCCCATTTGTTTATCTTGCCTTTTATTTCATTTGCCGGTGGAGATAAATCAGCAAATATATTGCTGCTACAGATGCCGGAAAGCTTGCTGCCTATGTTTTCTTCTAAGATGCTTATATTTTCACGGCTTATGTTTAAGTCTTTTATCCATTTTGAATTTGTTTTAGTGAATGGTGTAAGTTGATGGTCTAGTTTCATTTTTTTGCAGGTAGATGTCCAATTTTCCCAGCACCATTTGTTAAAGAGGCTGTCTTTACTCCATTGTATGTTCTTTCCTCCTTTGTCAAATATCAGTTGTCCATAAAGTGGCGGGTTTATTTCTGGGTTCTCTGTTCTGTTCCATTGATCAATGTGTCTGTTCTTATGCCAGTACCAAGCTGTCTTGAGTATAATGGCCTTGTAGTAGACCTTGATATCCAAAAGAGTGATACCTCCTGCTTTATTTTTTCTTTTTAAGATTGCTGAGGCTATTCATGTTCTTTTTTGGTTCCATATAAAATTTTGGAATATGTGTTCTATATCTTTGAGGTATGTCATTGGTATTTTAATTGGTATTGCATTTAATTTATATATTGCTTTGGGTAGTATAGACATTTTAATGATGTTTATTCTTCCTAGCCATGAGCAAGGTATATGCTTCCACTTGTTTGTATCTTCCTTGATTTCTTTTATCAATGTTTTATAATTTTCTGAGTACAAATCCTTAACCTCCTTGGTTAAATTTACTCCTAGGTATTTTATTTTTTTGGCTGCAAAAGTGAAGGGGATTGTTTCCTTAAGTTCTTTTGCTGACACTTCATTGTTTGTATACAGAAATGCCTCTGATTTCTGCGTATTAATTTTATATTCTGCCACCTTGTTGAATTCATTTATAAGGTCCAGTAGTTTTTTGACTGAGACTTTACGGTTTTCTATATACATTATTATATCGTCTGCAAATAGTGACAGTTTTACTTCTTCTTTTCCAATTTCGATGCCTTTTATTTCTTCTTCTTGTCTGATTGCTGTAGCTAGGACTTCCAGAACTATGTTGAATAAGAGTGGTGAAAGGGGGCATCCCTGCCTGGTTCCTGATCTTAAGGGGATTGCTTTTAATTTTTGTCCATTTAGTATGATGTTTGCTGTGGGTTTGTCGTAGATGGCCTTTATTATGTTAAGGAATGTTCCTTGTATTCCCACATTACTGAGAGTTTTGAGCATGAATGGGTGCTGGATTTTATCAAATGCCTTTTCTGCATCTATTGAAATTATCATGTGGTTTTTGTCCTTCCTTTTGTTTATGTGATGAATCACATTGATTTATTTGCAAATATTAAACCAGCCTTGCCTCTCCAGAATAAATTCCACTTGATCATGGTGTATGATTTTTTTCATATATTGCTGGATCCGGTTGGCTAATATTTTGTTGAAAATTTTAGCGTCTAAATTCATCAGGGATATAGGCCTATAATTTTTTTTCCTTGTGTTGTCTTTGCCCGGTTTTGGGATCAGAATTATGCTTGCCTCATAAAAAAAGTTTGGAAGTCTTCCTTCCTCTTGAATTTTTTGAAATAGCTTGAGGATGATAGGAGTTAGTTCTTCTTTGAATTTTTGATAGAATTCACTTGTGAAGCCATCAGGCCCAGGACTTCTCTTTTTTGGGAGTTTTTTGATAACTGTTTCAATCTCATTTGTTGTAATTGGTCTTTTTGGTGTTCTGATTCTTCCTGATTGATTTTTGGAAGGTTATATGATTCAAGAAATTTGTCTATTTCACGTAGGTTGTCTAATTTTTTGGCATAGAGTTCTTCATAGTATTTTCTTACAATGCTTTGTATTTCTGTTGTATCAGTTGTTATTTCTCCACTGTCCTTTTTAATTTTATTTATTTGAAACCTCTCTCTTTTTCTGTTCGTGAGTCTAGTTAAAGCTTCATCAATCTTGTTTACCTTTTCAAAGAACCAGCTTCTGGTTTCATTGATGCTCTCTATTGTTTCCTTCGCCTCTATATCACTTATTTCTGCTCTGATGTTTATTATTTCCTTCCTTCTACTTGTCTTTGGTTTTATTTGTTGTTGTTTTTCTAGTTCTTTTAGATGTAGGGTCAGGTTGCTTATTTGAGCTTTTTCTAGCTTCCTATGATATGCCTGTAGTGCTATGAACTTCCCTCTCAGTACTGCTTTTGCTGTGTCCCATAAATTTTTAGCTGATGTATTCTCATTATCATTTGTTTCTAGAAACTTTTTTATTTCTTCTTTGATCTCATTGTTAATCCATTCATTATTTAATATCATGCTATTTAGTTTCCAAGTGTTTGAGTATTTTTCAGTTTTTCTTTTGTGCTTGATTTCCAGTTTCATGGCATTGTGATCAGAGAAAATGCTTGATATGATTTCAATCTTCTTAAATTTATTGAGACCATTTTTGTGTCCTCACATGTGGTTTATCCTAGAAAACGTACCACGAGTGCATGAGAAGAATGTATATTCTACTGATTTAGGATGAAAAGTTCTGAAGACATCTATTAAATCAAGTTGATCTAGTGTATCCTTTAAGTCTGCTGTTTCTTTATTGATTTTCTTTCTTGAGGATCTATCCAGTGTTGTTAGTGGGGTATTGAAATTCCCTACTATGATAGTATTGCTGTTAATCTCGAGCTTTATATCCATCAAAGTCTGCTTTATGTATATCGGGGCTCCTATATTTCGTGCGTAGATATTTATATTAGTTATATCTTCCTGTTGAATTGTTCCCTTTATCATTATGTAGTGTCCTTCTTTATCTCTTACTACAGCCTTTGTTTAAAAGTCCATTTTGTCAGATATAAGTACTGCTACCCCTGCTTTTTTTTAATTTCCATTTGCATGAATTATTTTTTTCCATGCTTTTACCTTCAGTCTATGTGCATCTTTTGCTTTAAGGTTTGTCTCTTGTAGACAGCATATGTATGGGTCCTGTTTCTTTATCCATTCAGCTACCTTATGTCTTTTGATTGGATCATTTAAGCCATTTACATTTAAGTTTATTATTGATATGTAGTTGTTTATTGCCATTTTATTCTTTAAGGCTGTATTCTTCTTTTGCTATATTCTTTCCTCCCTTTGAACTGTTCACAGCAGGCCCCTTAGTATCTCTTGCAGAATTGGTTTGGTTTTAATGAATTCCTTGAGGCTTTCTTTGTCTGGAAAGCTCTTTATTTCTCCTTCGATTTTAAATGTTAGCCTTGCTGGATAGAGTAGTCTTGGTTGTAGGTTCTTGTTCTGCATTCCTTTGATTATATCTTGCCATTCCCTTCTGGCCTCAAGTGTTTCTGTTGAGAAGTCTGATGTCAACCTTATGGAGGCTCCTTTGTAGGTGATAGCCTTTTTTTCTCTAGCAGCTTTTAAGATTTTTTTTTTTATTCATTAGTTTTGGTATTTTAACTATGGTGTGTCTTGGTGTAGATCTTTTTGGGTTTCTCTTTAATGGAGTTCTGTGTGCTTCTTGAACGTGTGGAGTGTTTCCCAACCTTAATTTAGGGAAGTTTTCTGTTATGATTTGATTGAATAAAGTTTCCATTTACTGTCCTCTTTCCTCTTCTTCAGGCACCCCTATAATCCGAATGTTGTTTCTCTTCATGTTGTCACAGAACTCCCTTAGAGTTTCCTCACATTTTTTGAGTCTCTTTTCCTTTTTCTTCTCTGCTTCTGTGCCTTTGTTTATTGTGTCTTCTAATTCGCTGATTCGATCCTCAGCGTGATTCATCCGGCTTTTAATTCCTTCTATTGTGATCTTCAGTTCTGATACTGTATTTGTCATTTCTGTCTGATTCTTTTTTATTATTTCAATTTTGTGTTTTATATTTGTTATCTCTTTATTTCGGTGTTCATAGTGACTATCCATTGTTGCTCTAATTTCTTTGAATATCCTAACTATATTATTCTAAATTCTGCTTCTGGTAGTTTGGTTATATCTGGTTCATTCAGGTCCTTCTGTGGGGTTTTCTCTTGATTCATTTGGTTTGCATTCCTCTGCCTGCCCGTTTTATCTGTGTATAGGCAAGTTGTGGGCACTGGAGTCCAGTAGGTGTTGCATTTGTGTTCTCTAGATGTGGTCTGTCTGCAGGCCTTCCACCTCTCTGCTGCTGCCTAGGGTGGTTGGGTATGGGCGTTGCCAGCGACAGCCTACTGCCGCTATTGCTCTGATTTCCACCTCTCCTCCACGGAAGGGGCTGTCACTCAAGCCACAAGCCTTAGCACCAAGGGCAGAGTTGAGCACCTTTGCTCAGCTGCAAAATCAGCCCGTTTCCGGAAGGCTTACGCCCAGTTCCCGCAGTCATAGCCTGCCTGCCACAGTTTTGCACGTTGGGCGGTCGCTTTTGATGTGCTCTTAGCTGTGAGCCTTTGCCCGTCCAGAATTTAGCCCCACCCTCGAGGCCGGGGCCCTCCTGCATAGGGTCGCAAACTGCGGTTTATTGGGCTGGGTGTGTTTGCTGGCGTTAGCTCAGCTGCTTGCTTCCGATCGATTCGGACTCTACCATGCCCCACGTTCGGGTGCCAGCTCGCACATGTAGGGTGGCCACCCACCAGAATTTCTATGGCCTGGTGGGGCTAGTAGCGTGAGCTCAGCCACGAAAGCCAGATGCGGGCACATAGGTTTGCAAAAAACCAAGGTTTCTCTGGCCGTGTAGGGCTAGTAGCATGAGTTCAGCCGCGTAAGCCAGCTCGCGCGCATGTAGGGTGGCCAACCCCCGGGATTTCTCTGGCCAGGCGGGGTTAGTAGCGTGAGCTCAGCCGCGAAAGACAGCTGCACGCACATAGTTTTGAAACCACCAGGGTTTCTCTGGCTGGGCTGGGTTAGTAGCGTGAGCTCAGCCCCTAAATCCAGCTCGCGCGCACGTAGGGTTTCAAACCACCGCGGTTTCTCCATCCGGGCGGGGTTGGCAGCGTGAGCTCAGCCGTGAGACCCTTGCCCGTCCCTGGTCCTAGCCCCGTCCCCGTGGTCAGGGCCGGCTTGTGCAGGGTTGCAGAGCCGATCTCTGCCCGTATTTTTCCCCACAAGTGGGGTCACAGGTGGCCCGCAGCTGCCGGACCGCTTTCGCTTGTCCCCTCCGCCCCTGCTGGGCTAGACTGAGCTCACATCAGTTGCCTCTGCCGACACCGACAGGACTGCTTTTCAGCGTACTGCCACCAACATCCCTTCAGCCACCCTCAGATAGATAGCAGTGTCTTAAGTCTCCACACTGTAGGCTTGGGAGCTCCCTCCCTCTAAGCAGCTCTGCTCTAATTGCCGTGGGAGAGCTTGTTTGGCTAGTGTCCTGTCTCCCTTTGCTGGTATTGCTAGTTCCAGGGGAAATATTCGTTTTCGATTAGGGAAATGACTTAGCCCAGGGGTCAGGGTGGCTGTCCCTCAGAGTGTCCTCGTGCCTTCTGTCCACTCTCTGTTCCCGCTGCTCTGTTCCTCTCCTCTGTCCCCATTCCCCGGAGCCCCGGGTGCGTGGTTGTGAGAGAGGGTTGCTGCGCTGTCCCTTTGAAAAGATTCTTGGGTCTGAGAAAACTCTCTTTTTCACAAACAGTATCCTCACTTGCTTCACAGCTCAATACTGTCCATACGCCTCTTCTAGGCTCTGGGACTGCAGTCTGGGGCTTGGTTCCTGGGACCCAGGTCCCTCCCTCTCCGCCAAACTCTCCTCCCGCCCCGCGGGTCTCTCCGGGCTGCCATTTGCTCCGGGGAGCTGGGCAGCCCTCTTCGCATTTTCGCTATTCCTACCAGTCTCGATGTGGCTTCTGCAGTGTTCCTTGTTTGAAGAGTCCACTTAGTTTAGTTCAAAGTTGGTTATCCAGATGATGGTTCTTAAAATTGAGTTATAATCCACTTTGGTTCTGGGAGTTGGAAGTTGGAACTTCCGCCTACTCCATCGCCATCTTCCCTCTCTCCTGTAGAAGTATTTTTATGATTGTTTATTTTACCAAAAATGAGAGCATATTATAGCTATTATTCTTGTTTTTGTCACTAAACATAGCTCATGGCAATTTATCCATGTCATTTCACATTAAAGTATAATTTAAATGCAGTAAATTTCAACCTTTTTGGTACATGGTTCACTAAGTCTGAGTAAACACATACCATTGTGTAACCATAATAATATGTAAAACAGCTCCATCCCCCCTCCAAAATTTTGCTATGCACTCTTCTACGTCGCAGCTCTCTCACCTCCAGCCACTAGCATCTGCTTATCTGATTTGTGTCTATAGTTTTGCCTTTATCAAAATGTAAATGGAACCACACAATGTGTAACTTTTTTATTTTTTTATTTTATTTTTTTTACAGGGACAGAGAGAGAGTCAGAGAGAGGGATAGAAATGGAGAGAGGTGAGAAGCATCAATCATTAGTTTTTTGTTGCTGTCGCAACACCTTAGTTGTTCATTGATTGCTTTCTCACATGTGCCTTGACCGTGGGCCTTCAGCAGACTGAGCACCCCCTTGCTAGAGCCAGTGACCTTAGTTCCAAGCTGATAAACTTTTGCTCAAGCCAGATGGACCCGCGCTTAAGCTGGCAAGCTCAGGGTCTCAAACCTGGGTCTTCTGCATCCCAGTACGATGCTCTATCTACTGCGCCACTGCCTGGTCAGGCAATGTGGTAGTTCCTTTCTTTTTTATTGCTGAGTGGTCTTTTGTTGCATGGATCAACCACCGCTTGTTTTCCACTCACCAGTTGAAGGACATTTGGGTTGTTTCTAAATGTTCGGTCATTATGAATATATTATAAAATTTGCATATAGCGCTCTGCCATCGTTGTTCCCAGCCCCACAATTGCATGAGCTGCACTGTAGATTCCTCACCCCATCTGGGCATGCTACATATACAAGATTCGAGTGCCCAGAGCTTCAAAAGACGGGACAGTATTCAGTACATCAAAGTTTGGAGCCTTGTTGATAAGTGACTCTAAAGGGATATGATGGGAGATGGCAAGATGACGATGGAGTAGGCGGACGTACCGACTTCCAACTCCCAGAACCAAAGTGGATTATAACTTAATTTTAAGAACCATCATCTGGATAAACCAACTTTGAGCTAAACTAAGTGGACTCTTCAACCAAGGAACACTGAAAAAGCCACATTGAGACTGATAGGAAAAGCTAAAACGCAAAGAGGGCTGCCCAGCTCCCCAAAACAAATGGTAGACCGGAGAGACCCGCGTGGCAGGAGGAAAGTTTGGCAGAGAGGGAGGGACCTGGGTCCCAGGAACAAATCCCCAGCCTGCAACCGCAGAGCCTAGAAGAGGCATTTGGACAGTATTGAGCTGTGAAACAAGTGAGGATACTGTTTTTGAGAGATAGTTTTCTCAGACCCAAGATTATTCTTAAAGGGACAGCACAGAAAACCTCTCTCACAATCACGCACGCGGGGCTCCAGGGAACAGGGTCAGAGGAGAGGACCAGAGCAGCGAAAAGAGAGTGTGGACTGAAGGCACAGGGACAAACACTCTGAGGGACAGCCACCCTAATCCCTGGGCTAAGTCACTTCCCTAATCAAAAATGAATATTTTCCCTGGACCTAGCAATACCACCAAAGAGAGACAGGACACCAGTCAAACAAACTTTTCCACGGCACTTAGAGCAGAGCTACTTAGACAGAGGGAGCTTCCAGGACTATAGTATGGAGTGTTAGGGTCTGAGCTGCAGTGCACCCACCCACACTGTTGAGGGCTTGCTGGAGGGACGGTGGCGGCGAGACACTGAAATGCCGTTCTGTTGGCGGGGGCAGAGGCCCAGATGGTGTGAGCTCAATCTAGTCCGGCAGAGGTAGAGGGGATGCACAAAAGCGGTCTGGCACCTGTGGACCCGCCTGTAGCCCCACCTGCAAGGAAAAGCAGGAGGCCAGGAATGAACAGAGATCTGCTCTGCGACCCTGGACTAAGCACAAGCCGGCCCTGACCGGGCGAGCGAGGGTAGGACCAGGGACATGCAAAGGCTTGCGGCTGAGCGCATGCCTGCAGCCCCACCCAGCCCAAAAAACCGTGGTTTGCCGTCCTGCTTGTGTGAGTTGGCTCTGAATGTGGGTGCGGAGCTAGAGCCCCAATGAGTGGAGGATCACAGCTGAGTGCATGCCAGCAACCCCGCCCGACCCAATAAACCGTGGTTGGCGATCCTGCGCAGGTGGGCCCTGGCCTCTGGGGTGGAGCTAAATCTCCGGATGAGCAGAGGCTCACAATTGAGTACACGTCAGCAGCCCCATCCAACCTGAGAAACTGGTGAGCAGGCTCTGACCACGAGGGCTGGGCAGAATCCCGGGAACAGGCTGGGTCTGCAGCTGAGCAAAGGTGCTCACCTCTATCTACTCTTGGTACTGATGCTTGTGGCATGAGTGCAGTGTGTAACCCAACCTGTGGGGGCGAGGCAAAGGACCAGGCAGGCTGAGGCTTGTAGAGACAGGCACCAGAACACAACCCCTCCCGCAGAGGAGAGGCAGGAAACACAGAAACAGCTGAAGTAGGTGGGCGCTGGCAATGCCCATATCCAACTGCCCTAGAAGCGGCAGAGGGGGTGGTGGGCCTGCAGACAGAACACACCTAAAGAACACAAAGACAACACCCATTGGACTCCAGTGGCCACACCCCTCTTATACACAGACAAAATGGGCAGGCAGAGAAATACAACACAAGTGAATCAAGAGAAATCCCCAGAGAAGGACCTGAATGAACCAGATATAACCAAATTACCTGATACAGAATTAAAAATAATGATAGTTAGGATGTTCAAAGAGATTAGAACAACAATGGATAGTCATTACGAACACCTTAATAAAGAGATAACAAGTATAAAAAACGAAATTGAAATAATAAAAACAAATCAGACAGAAATGACAAATATAGTATCAGAACTGAAGACCACAATGGAAGGAATTAAAAGCAGGATGGATGAGGCTGAGGGTCGAATCAGCGAGTTTGAGGACAAAATAAACAAAGGCACAGAAGCAGAGCAGAAAAAAGAAAAGAGACTCAAAAAATGTGAGGAAACTCTAAGGGAGCTCTGTGACAACATGAAGAGAAATAACATCCGCATCATAGGGGTGCCTGAAGAAGAGGAGAGAGAACAAGAAATAGAAACTTTGTTCCATCAAATCATAGCCAAAAACTTCTGTAAATAAAGGCTGAAAAACATTTTACACATTCAAGAAGCACAAAGAACTCCATTAAAGAGAAACCCAAAGAAATCTACATCAAGACACATCATAGTTAAAATACCAAAGCTAAGGGATAAAGAGAAAATTTTAAAAGCTGCTAGAGAACAAAAGGCTATCAGGTACAAAGGAGCCCTATAAGGATGACATCTGACATTTCAAAAGAAACACTTGAGGCCAGAAGGGAATGGCAAGATATATTCAAAGTAAGGCAGAACAAGAACCTACAACCAAGAATACTCTATCCAGCATGGCTAACATTTAAAATTGAAGAAGAAATAAAGAGCTTCCCAGACAAGAAAAGCCTCAAGGAATTCATTAAAACCAAACCAATTCTGCAAAAGATACTAACGGGCCTGTTGTGAACAGTTCAAAGGGAGGAAAGAATAGAGCAAAAGAAGAATACAGCTTTAAAGAATAAAATGGCAATAAACAACTACATATCAATAATAACCAAAATGTAAATAGAATCAAAGGACATAGGGTAGCTTTGTGGATAAAGAAACAGGACCCATACATATGCTGTCTACAAGAGACAAACCTTAAAACAAAAGATGTACATAGACTGAAGGTAAAAGGATGAAAAAAATATTTAATGCAAATGGAAATAAAAAAATAGCAGGGTAGCAGTACTTATATCTGACAAAATGGACTTTAAAACAAAGGCTGTAGTAAGAGATAAAGAATGGCACTACATAATAATAAAGGGAACAATTCAACAGAAAGATATAACTATTATAAATATCTATGCACTAAATATAGGAGCCCTGACATACATAAAGCAGACTTTGATGGATATAAAGGGCGAGATTAACAGCAAAACTATAATAGTAGGGGATTTCAATACCCCACTTACATCACTGGATAAACCCTCAAGAAAGAAAATTAATAAAGAAACAGCAGACTTAAAGGATTCACTAGATCAATTTGATTTAATAGATATCTTCAGAACTTTTCACCCTAAAGCAGTAGAATATACATTCTTCTCAAGCACTCATGGTACATTATCTAGGATACACGACATGTTAGGACACAAAAATGGTCTCAATAAATTTAAGAAGATTGAAATCATATCAAGCATTTTCTCTGATCACAATGCCATGAAACTAGAAATTAACCACAAAAGAAAAATTAAAAAATACTCAAACACTTAGAAACTAAATAGCATGTTATTAAATAATGAATGGATTAACAATGAGATCAAAGAAGAAATAAAAAGGTTTCTAGAAACAAATGATAATGAGCATACATCAACTCAAAATTTATGGGACACAGCAAATGCAGTACTGAGAGGGAAATTCATTGCACTACAGGCATATTATAAGAAGCTAGAAAAAGCAACCTGACCCTGAATCTAAAAGAACTAGAAAAATCACAGCAAATGAAGCCCAGGACCAGTAGAAGGAAGGAAATAATAAAGATCAGAGCAGAAATAAATGACATAGAAGCTAAGGAAACAAAACAAAGGATCAATGAAACCAGGAGCTGATTCTATGAAAAGGTAAACAAGATTGATGAACCTTAAACTAGACTCACCAAGAAAAAAAGAGAGAGGACTCAAATAAATAAAATTAGAAAGGACAGTGGAGAAATAACAAATTACACAACAGAAATACAAAGTATTATAAGAAAATACTATAAAAAACTCTATGCCAATAAAATTAGACAACCTAGGTGAAATGGACAAATTTCTTGAATCATATAATCTTCCAAAAATCAATCTGGCCTGACCTGTGGTGGCGCAGTGGATAAAGTGTCAACCTGGGAACACTGAGGTCACCAGTTCAAAACCCTGCACTGGTCTGGTCAAGGCACATATGGGAGTTGATACCTCCAGCTCCTCCCCCCTTTCTCTATTTCTCTCTCTCTCTCTCTCTCTCTTTCTCTCTCTCTTTCTCTGTGTGTGTGTGTGTGTGTGTGTGTGTGTCTCCTCTCTAAAATGAATAAAATAAAAAGAAATAATAAAACATAAAAAATAAAAAATCAAACTGGAAAAATCAGAACACCTAAACAGACCAATTACAAAAAATGAGATCTAAACAGTTATCAAAAAACTCTCATGAAAGAAAAGTCCTGGGCCTGATGGCTTCTCAAGTGAATTCTACCAAAAATTCAAAGAAGAACTAACTCCTATCCTCCTCAAGCTATTTCAAAAAATTCAAGAGGAAGGAAGACTTCCAAACTCCTTTTATGAGGCGAGCATAATTCTAATCCCAAAACCGAGCAAAGACAACACAAAGAAAATTATAGGCCTCTATCCCTGATGAATTTAGATGCTAAAATTCTCAACAAAATATTATCCTACCGGAACCAGCATTATATGAAAAAAATCATACACTATGATCAAGTGGGATTTATTCTGGAGAGGCAAGGCTGGTTCAATATTCGCAAATCAATCAATGTGATTCATCACAGAAACAAAAGGAAGCACAAAAATCACATGATAATTTCAGTAGATGCAGAAAAGGCATTTGATAAAATCCAGCACCCATTCATGCTCAAAACTCTCAGTAAAGTGGGAATACGGGGATAATTCCTTAACATGATGAAGGCCATCTATGATTAACCGACAGCAAACATCATACTAAATGGACAAAAATTAAAAGAAATCCCCTTAAGATCAGCAACCAGGCAGGGATGCCCCCTTTCACCACTCTTATTCAACATAGTTCTGGAAGTCTAGCTACAGCAATCAGACAAGAAGAAGAAATAAAAGGCATTCAAATTGGAAAAGAAGAAACAAAACTGTCACTATTTGCAGATGATATGATATCGCATATTGAAAACTCTAAAGTCTCAGTCAAAAAACTACTGGACCTTATAAATGAATTCAGCAAGGTGGCAGGATATAAAATTAATACTCAGAAATCAGAGGCATTTCTATATACCAACAATGAACTGTCAGCAAAAGAAATTAAGGAAACAATCCCCTTCACTATTGCAGCCAAAAAGATAAAGTACCTAGGAATAAATTTAACCAAGGAGTTTAAGGACTTGTACTTGGAAAATTATAAAACATTGATAAAAGAAATCAAGAAAGATACAAACACGTGGAAGCATATACTGTGCTCATGGCTAGGAAGAATAAACATCATTAAAATGTCTATATTACCCAAAGGAATTTATAAATTCAATACAATACCAATTAAAATTTCAATGACATACTTCAAAGATATAGAACACATATTCCAAAAATTTATATGGAACCAAAAAAGAACACTAATAGCCTCAGCAATCTTAAAAAAAAAAAAAATAAAGTAGGAGGTATCACTCTTCCAGATATCAAGGTTTACTACAAGGCCATTGTACTCAAGACAGCCTGGAACAGGCACATAGATCAATGAAACAGCACAGAGAACCTAGAAATAAACCCACAGCTATATGGACAACTGATATTTGACAAAGGAGGAAAGAACATACAATGGAATAAAGACAGCCTCTTTAACAAATGGTGTTTGGAAAATTGGACATCTACCTGCAAAAAATAGGAAACTAGACCATCAACTTACACCATTCACAAAAACAAACTCAAAATGGATAAAATACTTAAATGTAAGCTATAAAACCTTAAGCATCTTAGAAGAAAGCATAGGCAGCAAGCTCTCCGACATCTGTCGCAGCAATATATTTGCCGATTTATCTCCACAGGCAAATGAAATGTAAGGCGAGATAAACAAATGGGACTTTATCAAACTAAAAAGTTTTTGCACAGCTAAAGACAATAAGAACAGAATGAAAAGACAAACCACACAATGGGAGAACATATTCGATAACACGTCTGATAAGGGGTTATTAACCAAAATTTATAAAGAATCGTATAAAACTCAACACCAGGAAGTAAACAATCCAATCAAAAAATGAGCAAAAGAAATGAATAGAAATTTCTCCAAAGAGTACATACAGATGGCTAAAAGACATATGAAAAAATGCTCAACATCATTAATCATTGGAGAAATGCAAATTAAAGCCACAATGAGATATCACCTCACACCAGTCAGATTGGCACTCATCAGCAAAACAACACAGAACAAGTGCTGGTAAGATGTGGAAAATGGAACCCTCCTGCACTGATTGTGGGAATGCAGACTGGTGCAGCCACTGTGGAAAACAGTATGGAGATTCCTCAAAAAATTAAAAATCGAACTGCATTTTGACTCAGCTATCCCACTTTTAAGAATATACCCTAAGAACACCATAGCACTGTTTGAAAAGAAAAAATGCGCCCCCATGTTCGTGGCAGAATTGTTCAATATAGCAAAGATCTGGAAACAGCCCAAGTGTCCATCAGAGGATGAGTGGATTAAAAAGCTTTGGTACATATATACTATGGAATACTACTCAGCCATAAGAAATGATGACATCGGATCATTTACAACAAAATGGATGGACCTTGATAACATTATACGAAGTGAAATAAGTAAAACAGAAAAAAACTGAGAGCATGATTTCATACATAGGTGGGACATAAAAGTGAGACTATGAGACATGGACAAGAGTGTGGTGGTTATGTGGTGGGGAGAGGGAGGAGGGGCTGGTAGAGGGGGGACGGGAGGGGCACGAAGAAAACCAGATAGAAGGTCAGAGAGGACAATTTAACTTTGGCTGATGTGTATGCAACATAATAGAATGATAAGATAACCTGGAGATGTTTTCTTTGAACATGTGTACCCTGATTTATTAATGTCACCCCATTACAATTAATAAAAGGAAAAAGAAAGAAAAGAAAACCTAAAAAAAATATTTGCATATAGCTTTTTGTCTGCATATAAGTTTTCATTTGACTAAATTTCTCTGCCTGATGCCTATGTGTTATTGTTCCTTGTTTTCTCTCTGGTTGGTGAGAAAAGCCTATTTTAAGCTGTTTGTAACCTTTGGGACATGTTGCTGCTACCTCTTTCATATGCCCCAGCCTGGGTAGTTCCCTCACATTCATGCACTGGTCAGGGCTCATATGGACATATGGCAGGGGGCTGGAGATCTCTCTGCAGATCTATGCAGCTCTCTTTCTTTAAAAAAGAGAGTGCCTTGCCGGCACAATGCCTTATGAACTTTAGCCACCTGGATGTCTCCAAAGTACCAACTTCATGAACTTGAAGAGACCACCACATCCCTCCTGGTTTCTTGTTTTCTATGTGGCAGCTAGAAACTCTGTCTAGATGGTATACAGGGGTGATTGTATGGCTTAGCTCATTTGCTACCCCTTGTTCAGATATCATTATCCAGTGATGCTTCATTCCTATTGCCCAACATTTGAAAATTATTGGGGTGTGTGTGTGTGTGTGTGTGTGTGTGTGTGTGTGTGTGTGTGTGTTGCTGGGTTAGAATAAAAGAGTAAATCTTGTCCATGATGCTCAACCTTGCCTGAAAGTAAAGGAAGCCTGTTTCATTTTTTTTTTTTTTTTGAACTGGATATGCTTATGTATCTAGTCATTCCCCATATAAATTGACAGTATTATAGCAATGTTCTCAAATTCATTCTTGTACACATTTTCTTACATAGGGTATATTTAATACTATGCAATAGTTAACTGGCTTTGAGACTTCTATATTTTCATGAAGAGATGTGTATTTATCTTTTTAATAAATATTGATAAATTGCTTTCCCTACAAATTTTAATAGTTAAATTTTCACTAGCAAAATAGGAGTGAATATTTTCATTTAACTACCATAAACAGTCATTTTATTGTTTTATAATTTTACAGTTTGTGAATATAAAATTATTTCTTATAGATGTAAAATGATTTCTTATATATAGTCATTATTTGTCTTTCTTTGAAAAGGATCTTTTCAAATGTTTATAACTTCTCAATTTATTTATATCTCTTTAGTTTCTCTAAATAATATTTTATAATTTTCAATGTATAAGTTTGTAAAATCTTTTTCTGACATTTTTCAGGGCTTTTGATATTTGTATTTTATCATTGCTAATATTATAGAAGTGCAATTTTAAATATTGACCTTATATCCAATGACCTTGCTAATTTTATTCATTATAGTAAATATGTATGTGTGTGTGTGTGTGTGTGTGTGTGTGTGTGTGTGTGGTTGTTTAATTTTTTTATTAAATGAGAGGGTGAGAGGCAATGAGGCAGAGAGACACACTCCTGCATGCACCCCTACCAGAATCCACCCAGAACACCCACTAGGGGTTGATTCTCTTGTCTGGGGCTATTGCTCTTATCTGGGGCTGTTGCTCTGTTTTTCAGCAACAGAGCGATTTTAGTGCCTGAGGCGAGATCATGGAGCCATTCTAAGTGCCCAGGGTCAACTTGTTTCAACTGAGCCATGGTTGCGAAGAGAGGGAGAAGGAGAGAGAGAAAAAGAGAAAGGGGTTGGAGAAGAAGATGCTTGCGTCCTGACTCCACACTCCAGGCTGATGCTCTAGGGCTATAATTTTTCTGTGTGTGTGTGTGTGTGTGTGTGTGTGTGTGTGTGTGTATGTGTGTGTGTGTGTGTGGTGTGTGTTATTGAACTGCCTAGGACTTCTGGAAAAATGTTAAAGCCCCTGGGACTGGGTTCAGAGTTCATATTCTTTTTACCCTTTAGTTTCATACATACATTTTAATATCATATCATTCATTTTTCAAGTATTTGGTTAAAATTCTATTAGGATTGCATTTAGCTTCCAAATAAATTTTCACTAACAATATTCTTCATTATTATCTAAAAATACATTATAATTTTCTATTCATCAGAGAGTTGATAGTCTTGTACAAGGTTTTATAATATTCTTCCTGTAAGTTCTGTCCCTTATTAAATTTATTGCTGTGTAATTTGTATTACTATTAGTGTAAAGAGAATATTTCTTATCATATCTATAACTGTATCTTATTGCTATAGTTTGGGAAAATAACTTTAAAATATTTGTTTTCATTTACCTTATTGAATTCTTTTATTAATACTTGTCATTATTTGAAAAATAGAATTCCTGGAACTTTCTACTTTTATAATCATATTACTGACAAAACATGAGAACTCTCTTTCTACATTTCTATTATGTTTATTAAATATATTATTTCCTTGATGTCTATATTTGCATGACCTATAAGATAACATTAGTCTAAGATAATTAATATTACTTAATATCTCTAATTAATGACAAAAATTTCTAGTTAATTACTTATTTTAATTAGAGTACTTTTTTGTTTGCCATTTAAGATATTATTTATTTTGAATTTGTCCATTTGTCTTTGTTAAATTCCTTTATTTTAATATTTTGTTACGTTTTATTATTTGGAATGGCTGTTTTATTCCAGTGTTTTCAATATTTGTTATGTTTATGATTTTACCTTTTAATTTGTTGATCTATTTGACTATGTTTATAGAGTTGCTAAATTAAAACAAAACCTTTATTATTGGAAAGATCTGGTTAGCCAGGACATATAATTATTTCAGAAGGATTTCAAATGTAATTGATAACATTTTTATTACACTCTTGTACCTGTGATCACAAGTGATGTTGCTTGATAGTTTTCTCTTTTTTTTATTTTATTATTTTCTTCCTTCTTAAGGATATCTGCATACAGGGGTCTCTTCCTATTTTTCTAAGCCTCAGGATCCTTTGAATAATGTTGCAAATATTTGTTCTTTAAAAATTAAATAAAACATAGTCATGAGGCTGTACATTTCTAGTAGATGTTTTTAAATCACACTTCATGTTATCTTGTGGTATAACAATTATTCAAACTCTTTTCATCTTTCAGATCTTGGAGTTTTAATGTTTTTATGTTCCATTCTTCATTAAGTGTTTATTTGAAATTGCATATACTTTTAAATGTTTGAAGGAGTAAGATCTATGAATATTCATTAATTTTTAGAATTTTGATTAGACTTTTGAAAACATTCATTGGAGTTTTACTTAAACCTGGGGATTTTAAATTTGGAATAATTTTCCAAAATTACCTTTTCCTACTCTATTCTTTATAGGGAAAATGTAGAGAACTTAATGAGTTTATGTGTATGCTTTTTCCATTAGTCTTAGGTTGGAATTTGGGAACAGTGTTTTTTATGCTTTCCAGTTAGTTTTGAGATTTCAGACCATATAAACTGGGTTATATTTTTCCCACTCAGAAATGACACTGCTGACTTGCAACCTTGGTTATTTTGTGGTTATTTTTACAGATGTGTAAATATCTATAAAATAATACATTTTAATTCTGAAATTTTTTCATTTCTGTGCAGTAAGCATTGACTTTTTTCTAGAAAAATCAACTTCTGAATTTGGTATTTTCCAGTAAAAATAGTTTGCTTTCCAAGGTGCCTATCACTTTGTGATTATCAGAAGGCAGGATCAGACCTTGACGTTGTTTGGCATAGCCTTCCTTTTAAATATTCCAAATTCAGTGACAATAACTCCCCTCTCACAGCAATTCAGATGTGTGATCTTTTGAGCTAAAAGATGTTATTCCCCTGTACACTGTTCTTAAAATCATTCTGATTAGATCTTTAATTAAACTTCCATCCCCACTAGCACACACAAAAATGTCAAATATGGAAGCACCAGGAGAAAGTCAACTATCCCATAGGCTTGTATCCTTCATTACTTTGCGAAGAAACTTAAAAATAAAATTCTCATGAGAGTTTACTTAGGGCATATTGAATATCTAATTGTAAGCTTATAAACTTAATTTAATTTCAAATTTTATGTTGTGAGTTGAACCAATAAAAATATTTGTTTAGATTAGTTCAAGAGTTTGTTTTTAATCAATTGGATTTTATTTTATGTTGTTTAATGTTATTCATCTGAAAGCACTTTTGGTTGTCTACAGAGCATAATGGTAAATAACTAATTGTATAATTTTCTTTATTTAATCAACAGTTGAATGTGTGCAAGGATAAGATGTAAGGGTAAAGAAATGCTAAATGTACAACAGTAGAACATCTATCCATATGGCTTTATGTTTGTTTTTTCAGGATTGTATATTTATTTTCAGTCGCATCAATTGCCCGGAGTAGCCAAGCTTAGAAGTCCTGTTCTTACAAAATTACTTACTGCCTCTAACCCATGTCAGGTAATTATTGAAATTTCTATTGGTCATTCTGTGGTTGTCAAATGTTAGGCTTGGGCTATTCATACTAGCAAATGTCTGCTGTTTACCACTATTTTCATGATGAATTGAGACATTTCTATGAGTTATTTCAACATGAAATGCCATGTCCTTTCAAAAGACCATTTGTGACATATAACTCACACCACTCACAGAGGGTGTTATTAATGAATATTTCTATCATTTTATGTTCTTTCACATCATAAACTGTGGGTATATGCTGTCAAAACTGCATTTTATTTTAGCCAATAATGTTAATTGAATAAAACAAAATCAGTCAAATAAATGTTTGTTGAAAGAAAGATGAAAGGATGAATTCATAAAAGATAAATATTGCAGAAAAAATAATTATATTTTTTGAAAATTTATTTTTTCAATTAATCCTCCTGGTTCTAGATCAACACAGACAGATTAGAATACTCAATTCATTTCAAAAGCACAATAGAGAAAAAAGCTGAGATCTGGAGTCTAGTGTAAATCTCAGCTCTGCCACTTTGTGGATCTCCATTCTTCCACAGATTCAATACTCTGCGAAACTCAGTGTCTACCAAGAAGTACTCATATTAGCATACCTTCTTCACATTCTTGTGAGGATTAAAATGTGATTAAATAAATCACCTGGTAAAGTATCTGGCACAAAATAGGTGTCTACTAAACATAATTTCTTTTCTTTCCATAAAGCTAAAAACTAAATTAGATGTTTCAGTTCAGCTTCAGCTTGCCTTGTTTTCACTCCTTTTGACATTTCTGACACATCTCTAAGTCCTTAGAATTTTATATATATATATATATATATATATATATATATATATATATATATCAAAAAATAATGAAGAGATCAATCAATACTGGTACATACTACATTCATCACCTGTAAATACAGGTTACAACACTTTACTCAGGCATTCCTGGTGATAAGCCAGTCAGAGAAAGACAAACACCATATGATTTCACTCACATGTGGAATCAAATGAACAAAATAAACTAAAAAACAAAATAGAAACAGGCTTATAGAAAAGGAAAACAAACTGACAGCTGTCAAAGGGGCTGGGTGAAAAAAGTGATGGAATTAAGCAAAGAAAAAACTAGCTAACGGACACATAAAGCAGTGTGGAGATTGCCAGAGGGTAGTGCAAAGAGGAGGTAGAGGGTAGAGGAGGGATAGATGGTTGTAAAGAGGGACTTAATTCAGAGTAGTGAACACACAGTGCAATGTACAGATGATGTATTGCAGAGTTGTGCACTTGAAACTTGTATAATTTTTATTGACCAATATCACCACAATAAATTCAATAAAAATTTAAAAATAAATACATTATATATCATTCAGAGGTATAAATATAACTATGTTTTGAGCTTGATAGAAGTCTGAAAGTCCCCAGAACTTTTAATAGATGTCCTTCCTCCATTTTTGTCTGTTTCATTTTGTTTTGTTTTATTTTGTTTAGGAACTCCTGGAGATTTTCCTTGTTCTTCCAAGAAAGACATTGGATACAAAGGGATAGAATGTATTAACTCTACCTCTTTAAAAATGTTTGTTTATTTATTTATTGATGTTAGAAAGAGAAGAAGGGGCTGAAAGAGAGAGAGAGAGAGAGAGAGAGAGAGAAAGAAAAAAGGAAGGAAGAAAGAAAGGAAGGAAGGGAAGGAAAGAAGGGAGGGAAAGAAAGAAAGAAAGAGGAAAGAGAGATAAAGAAAGAAAAGAGAGAGAAAAAGAAAGAAGAAAGAAAAGAAAGAAAAGAAAGAAAGAAAAGAAAGAAAGAAAGAAAGAAAGAAAGAAGAAAGAAAGAAAGAAAGAAAGGAAAGAAAGAAAGAAAGAAAGAAAGAAAGAAAGAAAGAAAGAAAGAAAGAAAGAAAGAAAGAAAGAAAGAAAGAAAGAAAGAAAGAAAGAAAGAAAGAAAGAAAGAAAGAAAGAAAGAAAGAAAGAAAGAAAGAAAGAAAGAAAGAAAGAAAGAAAGAAAGAAAGAAAGAAAGAAAGAAAGAAAGAAAGAAAGAAAGAAAGAAAGAAAGAAAGAAAGAAAGAAAGAAAGAAAGAAAGAAAGAAAGAAAGAAAGAAAGAAAGAAAGAAAGAAAGAAAGAAAGAAAGAAAGAAAGAAAGAAAGAAAGAAAGAAAGAAAGAAAGAGGAGCCTGATCTGTGGTGGCACAGTGGATAAAGTGTCGACCTGGGAACATTGAGGTCGCCAGTTCAAAACCCTGCACTGGTCCAGTCAAGGCACATATGGGAGTTGATGCTTCCAGCTCCTCCCCCCTTTCTCTCTTTCTCTCTCTCTCTCTCTCTCTCTCTCTCTCTCTCACTCTGTGTCTCCTCTCTAAAATGAATAAAATAAAAATAAAATAAATTTAAAAAGAAAGAGGAAAGAGAGATAAAGAAAGAAAAGAGAAAAAGAAAGAAGAAAGAAAAGAAAGAAGAAAGAAAGAAAGAAAGAAAGAAAGAAAGAAAGAAAGAAAGAAAGAAAGAAAGAAAGAAAGAGAAAGAAAGAAAGAAAAGACAGAAATATTGATTTGTTGTTCCAGCTATTTGTGCATTCATTGGTTGATTGTTGTATGTGCCCTGGCCAGGGATTGAAGCAAACTTGGTGTACTGGGATAATGCACTAACAAACTGAGCTACCAGGGCAGGGTCAGTTAATGCTACCTCTTTTACAAAGATTTGAACACAGACCTTAAGAGCTTATTACACACTTCTGAGACACACTGAGAAATCATGTTTTTTGTTTTTTCTTTCTTTTCCCATTGTTGTACATTTATGGTCACTGAGATTGTGTATTAAATTTTAGATTATTTCTACTTGAGAATAATTTTCTCTACTGCTATTTAAATTTGCAGCTTATCTGTGGGTAGTTATTTAGGTGAGGACCCAGTGAAAGCAGTGGACAGTTTGGATGCTGGACAGTTCACTTCTCTGAACCAAGTACTCAACCTCCCCAAACCTCAAATACTGACTTAATTGTTTGCCTTCATTTCTGGAAAAGTAAGAGTGCTTCAAGACCCATTACAGTCTGCTGGAGAGGCATTTGCTTTTTACATTTTCTCTGCATCTGATTTAATATTAATAATCTTTGAGTTAGAGGGAGAAATACTTCGATTACTTTATGACAGTGGTTCTTAACCTTCTTTGAGGTACCGAACCCACCAGTTTCATATGCGCATTCACCAAACCCTTCTTTAGTGATAAATAAAATATGATTTTTTTCCCCAAATTCAAGACATAGGTATATGTTTTTCTACTGTTGCACAAAATGAGCCGTGCATGAACATCACCTTGCTCAAAGAAAAAACCAACAAAGTGCATAAACTCACAACAAAGTACAGTATTACTTTATTATGGCCTCCGCAGCAGAGACTTCTCCGAACCCCTAAGACCGACTCATCGAATCCCTAGGGTTCGATAGAACCCAGGTTAAGAACCACTGCTTTATGATATTTCCCAGCTTAGGAAGTAGTATTAGACTTTTAGAGAACATTTTTTTTTTTCTGGGACAAACATAACTAATGTTATCTCTAAAACGAGTGTTCTAACAATGTAATTCTTTCTTATGTCTGCAGTAATGTTTGATTCTTTCATAAAATTGCAGAATGAGAGAACAAAGCAAATTCTATCTTCTTGAGTAATCAGAAAACCCAAATGATCCTCCTAAATGGAACATATTGATTATAGTTATATTCATGGAATAGCAAATGTTCTTCCTTATAAAATGATAAAGTGCAACAGTGAGATAACCAGGCACTTTGTATGATCAAAGCCTTCATTATATAACATTATATGATTTTTTTTTCTTCTACATAATCATATGAGGCTAATACGGCTAAGAACATTTTTAAAAAGGGTTTTAAAAGAACATGAAGCTTTCTTTTGGGTGTTTTTCTTCTAACAGCAGACCTTTTGGGTTATTTTGCATTATTACCTTGTACTTTATGTATAGCCAACACATGGCATCAACATGCACAGTTGTTCCTAGTTTATCATTGTTCAAGATGTGGACTTCATTTAAAAGCTTCAAACCTTCCTGCAGTCCCTGGGGGAAACTTGGCATTTTTCTCAAAAATAGCCAGGAGAAAGGACAAACAGAACATGTGGAAGCCAGAAGCCAGTATTTCTTACTGGTATTGAAATGTGGTTACTGTTTTCAGTTAACCAGGAAATAACAATTATGAAAGGGAGTTATGTGAGTTAATATTTTATGAGTTCTCATATTTACATTACTATACAAATGTCATGATATCTCACTTTTAGGATTTCACAGTTAAATACTGGAAGATTCATACTATAAAGCTTCTGATTCTTTATATATTTTGTATATTTAAAAAAATTCATAAATTAAAAAAAGTGAAGAATCTATCAAGGCAAACAGAAATGAAGCAAGAAATGGGTTGGTGCCAAAACAAAGTGTATTAGAGCCAGGCTGCCCATTTGCATCTAAGTTTTGCAGCAACCAGTGCAGAGTACACACACGAGTAATCATTTGGTTCAAATTGTAGAAGATAAAAATTTAAAAAAAAAAAAAAAAAAAGTTCACAGACTTCTGACCTGAATGCTCACAGTGATATGAATATAAACATTTTTTTATCTGATTCAGTGCACATATAGAATTTACCTACTCTGTGTTGATCATAGCCCTCCATGCTGGGCCAACTTAGACACATGCTTGCCCTAACAAAAAGCAGAGCATAGTGAAGGGTACTGACAGCAATTCAGCGTTAGGTGCTACAAGAGGGGGAGTATAGTGTAACAATAATAACCCACTTATAAGAACTCTCTCAATGAGTTCTGAGAGGCCATGTCGTATAATATTCCCCATACAGAGTTATAGACTCACACTGAGGACAAATGAAGGGAAAACAAGTAATTATGGTAGGGCTTAGAGTAAATGGTGCAGTCATGCTTTGTGTTTTGATTTTGTTTAATCCAAGGATAGATGTTAACATATGATGGATTCTAGAGGAAGCAAAAGGTATAGGATATATATTAAGCAGGTAATCTCTCCACTTAACTTGTGTATGATCAAAACACATGGAGATTAATTGGTAAATGAGGAAAACAGGTTATACTTTACTAAGGATTCCAAACTTCTACTTAAGCTTGTTTAGGTAAAAAGACCGCACAGGCAAAAATATAATTGTTACTAGGAGTCATTAAAATCACTATGGTAATGGTGAGGCATGTGAGAGAGAGAGAGAGAAAGAGAGAGAGAGAGAGAGAGAGAGAGAGAAAGAGAGAACCTTTCTCAATACTGACTTATTGCCATCTGAATTTTGAGGAGCTAGTTATTGTACTGTTTCCTTTCTTTTCTTTCCTTTTTTTCTTGCTAGTTTTATTATTCTAGGTCTTGAAGATAGAGGAGGTGTAGCAAAATAGACAGGGTTCAGTTTAAAGAGGGGATGGCAGAGGTAGTTGAGCATTAGAATACCGCTGAGAAAGGACACAAGGAGAGGACAGGCAGCTCTGAGATCGGGAAACAGTTGGAACAAAGACCATAGGGAAATTAAAGAAAAAAGCAGAAAATTTGAAGAGTAGAGTTTCAATCAGAGGCCGGCCAAAGGCAAATAAAATAGAGAAATAAGAAAGAAGTCATTTTAAGCTTCTAAAAAATGTCCTGTTCTATCCATCACAGAATTATCAGAGAGCATAATCATTCCTATGTAGAACTGGCCACTCCCCCAGGGAACATGTCAGGGCACCTTGGAAGCCAAAGAGCAAGCAGCCCTGCTGAGATGATCAGCACTCCATTTTAGTAATTTACCTACACTCAGTAGTAGTGAGTAAGTCACTTATTAAGATGTCCTTTCCTCTTGTAGTAAAATTGATGATTTGATATTTTTAAACATGCAAGTAAGATAAAATCAGAGAATACAATTAAAAACAATAAAAAATTTTACCTTTATATTTTTCTCTTCAGTTTACAATGAAAGGAACTGCTTTTATAGAAGCTTTTTTAACTACATGAAATTCTCTTGAATACAGGGATTCGTTTTTTGTATAAATCACAGTACGTATAAAACGTGCCTTACTGAAAACCCAAGAGAAATAAAACCGGGCCTTTAATATCAACATTGTATTTAATTTCTTTTTAATAAATCAGGTATGAATCAAGAAAATCATTTCTTTAACGATAATAAGTAATAAATAAATTTTAAATGGTTGGTGTAATTTTGACCTACATGCTTTGCAGCTCTCTTTAGTAGAACTTTCTGTGATGATGGGCATTTTTTCTTTGCTGTGTGCAGGACTACTAGCTACACAAGCTACTGAGCACTTAAATTATTATAAGTATAACTAAGAATAAGATTTTTAAATTTTGTTTAATGTTAATTATTTCACATGAAAATAACTACACTTTTTTATACCTTTGTCATTATGCACATTATACCTAATCATTCCTTTCCTTTTCACTCTCCCCATAGAACTCTGAGGACTGTAAGGATGCCTAATGCCTTGTACATTTTCTGACACAGAGCAGATTTTCTTCTTTCTCTCTCTCTCCCTAGCCTCTTTCTTTCTCTCTTTCTCCCTTGCTCTCTCCCTCTCCCACTCCCTCCCCCCAAAATTCATACTTAAGCTAATGGTCTGCTCATCCCTCCCTTTGCTCTTTCAATAGTTCTTAACTGAATATTTACTGAATACAAATTGCCACGATAGATTCTGTGAGGAATTCACAACATGCATCCTGGTTTTGAGTTCCTTTCTTGTTGTTCTAATACTAGTGTGTATCAGATTGAGAGCCTCAGACCTTACATACTTGGTGAGTCCTTATCAGGAATCACGGCTGTATTAAAAACTTCTGTTCTCTGCTTTCAGTCTTACCACTATTAAATGTGTAAGTGTTGTAGAAGGTTTCATGGTGTATAATAAAGTCAAGAATTCTTTTTAAGTCTCTATACTGCCAATTATGTTAAGATAGTAAATTAAATATAAGTTCTAAGCCCTTATCCTATTGAATATGAATCCCATTGGTTCTCACTCTTAATACACTATTAAAATAAGTTGGCACTGGTAATACACTGAGAGAGTTTGACAGCCAAAAATTCTGATAGCACATCTCTTGTACAACTAGATTTAAAGTCTGTTTTGCATATTTATAAGCTTGGAACATGTTGAAATTACAGCAGGGATCTAAAATTTAATTGTAATTGAGGAACATACACCTTCCCTTTCCATGGAATTAAATTAAACTTTTATTTGACTTTACATTTCTGCTTATCTGTCAAAATGAGGGCATGTGAACCTGCTAGTGAAATCTAAAATGATATGGACAGCCAGAAAGTATTATTTTTTTATCAGAGGGTGGCAATTAAGTAGACATTGAAAAAAAATTTTGTACCACATGAGAATGAAAAATACTTGATATTTTAAAATTAACAAGTTTTATAAAGAGAATTTAATAAGATTTTATCAACTTTCATTTCCACAGAAATTGGTGTTATCAGTGACATAAATGCATAGCCTATACATATGCACTAATATCAGCCCATGTAACAAAATAAAAGCACAATAATAAAAGAAAAAAGCAAAAATAAAAATAACATATGGTAAAACTAAAAAGGAATCACTTTGATTCCAAAGAGAATAATTTCATTTCTGTGGGTCCTCCTCTCTAAATGTTCTGTTTTTCCTTGAAAAATGCTGCTTTAAGATTCTGTGTCATAATGAGAAAGAGGAAAAAATGACTGCTATGTGTCTGAACCTGTTTTTGTGGAGGTTTAGTTGACATATTTTATAGAGTGAATTACTCAACCATTGAGATAATTAATTTTTGCCTTCCACAGTGTCCGGTGATTAGTCAATGGTCAGTAAATATTGGTTAATAAATTGACAATGCTGAAGTCTATGTTATAGCTACTGCTATCAGCACCTAAAATAATCTTCCCTCTATATTTTCTTTACTACATAGTTAACCTGTCCAACTTTTAGATTATGTCATCTTCAATGCTGAAGAAGAAGGCAAATGACCAAGACTCCCTAATTTCAAAAGAAATATTTTACTTGGATTAAATAATTAATGAGTAATATCATATGAGGTCCAAAATTTTTTGATGTCACAGCACAAAAGGGATTAATGACAAGTAGTAATTATAATTATCTTTTATGTGAGAAAACAATTTTCTTTCTTTAAAAGTTTTTATTTATTTTAAAGAGGGGATAGAGAAAGAGAGAGAGAGAGAGAGAGAGAGAGAGAGAGAGAGAGACCATGGGGAAGAGCAGGAAGCATCAACTCCCATATGTGCTTTGACCAGACAAGCCCCAGGTCTCAGATCAGAGACCTCAGTGGTCTAGGTCGACACTTGATCCACTGCACCACCACAGGTCAGGCAAGAAAACAATTTTTCCAGAAAACTTTTTTCTTGGTTTATTGTTGAGAGATGAAGTAGAATGAAAAACAATCCCTGGTTTTGTAACTGAGACAGACGAATGCCTCCCCGGATTTATAGGAATCAACAAAGGAGGCTCCTGGGAAACGACCATGACACTGTGGACAAATACATGTGCTCAGACTTGTTTTGGCAGTGTGTTAATGCTCCACTTCTTTTCTTTTCTTTCTTTTCTGAGTTAAGAAGTGAGAGAGAGACAGGAACATGGAGTTCCTCCTGTATGGATGGAGAATCAAACCCACAACCTCTGTCTCTGGGAGGACACTCCAACTGACAGAGCTATCTGGCCAGGGATTAATTTATTATTATTACATTTTTATTTTCATAGAGAAGAGGGGAAAGAGAAGGTAGGGGAAAGGGAAGCATTTATTTGTTGTTCCACTCAGTTGTGCATTCATTGGTTGCTTCCCATGTGTGCCCTGACCAGGGATCGAACCTGCAACTGCATTGTTTTGGGACCATGCTCTTAAGAAATGAGGGTGTACCTCACTTCCTTAGACATCTCCATGATATGTGTTAAATATACCAGTGACTGCATCCACCTTGTGCCTTTTCTTAAGAGAAAAATACGAAGTCTGGCAAAGGAGGCACTTATATTTTCTGAGCTTAAACACTTTGAGGAAAAGATAACTGAGAACATTATATTTAACACCAAAGTAGTTTGGGGTATTTTTTAATTATGGAAAGCTACTTTGACAATTAAATATTCAAAAATATTTTTTCAACAGGTGCGGTTTTGGTATCAGTTGTCTCAACATTCCCATCTCTCAGTATTTACAAGAACATCACTGGATGGAAATTTGCAATGGCAAGGTGATCTAATCGGACTCTCTGAATCTCAGTGGAGACAAGCAAAAATCGACCTCTATGCAAAGGCTGGAGAATCTACTTTGCCTTTTCAGGTTAGCACATAAGAAATGAATAAAATTCAGCAGAAGATGCCTTTTTAATGCTAATCTTCTAAGACAAAAATTAACACTTACCATATTTCCCCATATATGACACTTCCCATATATAAGATGCACCTTAATTTGGGGGCCCGAAATTTGAAAAAAAATGTATTACATAAAGTTATTGAACTCAAGTTTTATTCATCATAAAATTCGTACAACTCATCTGCACAAAAAAAAAGTGGGAAATGCAAGTAAAAAGATCTACAACTACTAGAGAAGATGCACCCAGATTTCAGACCCCAAATTCTTCCAAAAAGGGTGAGTCTTATACATGGGGAAATGTGATAAATTCCATAAATTTAGTTGACATCAGTAAAGCAGGCACATTCACAATAGGATAAGTAGAGAGTTTATCTTGACCAAATGCTCAAGAATTATCTGTAGAAGGGTAGCAAAAGTGGAAAGAAGAATCGACTGGGATGCCAGAGAAAATAAGTTAACAGAAAATTATGTTTTGAAGTGTAGCTGGTGGGTTATTTGAGTTTGTGTAAACCTTATTTGGACTGCACCCACAATTTAATCTTGTTACTTTCTTTACTGCTTCCCATTAATATTGAGGATTTTGATCAACTTTGATGTCATTTTCTTGATTAGTAATAATAAAAGAAGGCAACTGTAGCTTATCAAACCAGTGCCCCAACTTCCACCATCCTGAACATGGTTTTCTTCTGGATGATGTTTGAAAGGAGTAACATTTATTTTAGAAACTAGATGTAGAAACTGGGAAGATTGTAGTAGAAAATATACTGCCTTTGAATTGGCTATTCTGAGTTTTGATCTCTGCTTAACTCATTGTTTGCCCTGAAGACAAGTTGGCTCACAAAAGGGGGACTGAATGAGATACAAAGAGGATGAGTTGAGAAGCCCAGCTTATTCTTCTAACACAGTGGTTCTTAACCTTTTTTGAGGTACCGAACCCACCAGTTTCATATGTGCATTCACTGAACCCTTCTTTAGTGATAAATAAAATATGATTTTTTTTTCCAAATTCAAGACATAGGTATATGTTTTTTTAGTGGTGCACAAAATGAGCCATGCATGAATATCACCTTGCTCAAAGAACAAAACCAACAAAGTGCATGAACTCACAGCAAATTACGGTATTACTTTATTCTGACCTCTGCGGCAGAGGCTTCTCCGAACCCCTGAGACCGACTCATCGAACCCCTAGGGTTCCATAGAACCCAGGTTAAGAACCATTGTTCTAAAATCATCAATCAGTTAAATCTTCCTCTAGGGCAAAGAGTAAAGGATAAGTAACAGCTGCGCTACTTCAGGGAATTCTCTGCCCAACAAGCAGGGATAAGAGGGAATAAGCATGGATTGCTATTAGTATCATCTGTTATCATTACAGTGAGGACTAAATAATTGGTTTATGTGAAGCACATGGGAGAAATCTGGCATAGAGTAAACAGACAAAGTTAGCTGTTACTGTTGTTGTTGTCATCATTGCCTAGACATTGTCTGGGAATATCAGACCCACAACAGATGACGGTATTCTTTATTTTGAGGAGTCTCCTATTGACCAGAACTCTAGCCTCAATGCTTGAGTCCTCTTCACTCTGTGAAAGTCACCAAACTCCCTTGATTTCTGGGATTATATATGTGATTCCACTCCCATATTTAATGGATGAAAACACCATGAATCTATTAACTTTTAATTGGAAATTATTTGTTAAAGGCCAGTCATATAATCATTTTGGTGTCAGTGTCCATTACATGTGACTGGACAAAGTCAGAAAAATTTAAAATCTTGTCTCATTTGTTTATAGTCTATCTAAACTTTTTATTATTTACTTTTAGTTAGAATGAAACTTACCTTTAAAATCTTTCACAGTCTCCTATTAATTGACATAAGAAAGAAAATAGAGAATCCTCTTCTATAAAAAATATTCACATGAATTTTTATAGCAGTTTTTTTCATAATTGTCAAAAGAGGGAAGCAAACAAGATGTCCTTGAATACATGAATGGGTAATAAACTGTGTTACATCCAGCCAATGAAGTATTATTTAATGTTAAAAACAGTTGAGCTATCAAGACATGGAGGAGTCCTAAAATGCCTATTACTAAGTGAAAGAAGCCAATGTGAAATGGCTACATACTGTGATTCCAACAATATATATGCCAATCAGGAAAAGGCAAAACTATGAAGACAATAAAAAGAACAGTGGTTGTGGAAGGCAGGAGGAGAGGAGGGATGAAAAGAGGGCAGTGAAAACATTATACATGTTCTATATACATTGGTTCATACCCATAGAACATACAACACTAAGAATTAACCATAATGTAAACTATGAATGTTGGGTGATTATGATATGCAAATGTAAGTTATTAGTTGTAACAAATGCCCTGATGTGATGGGGATGTTGATAATGGGGGAGGCTATGCATGCAGGGGGGGGGAGCATATAGAAAACTCAACCCTTTTCTCTCAATTTTGTAGTGAACCTAAAATTCTCTGAAAGTCTTAATAATAAACAAAACAAAAAGAGGAATGCCCTTTGTTATTACTAGTTATAAGAAATAGTATGAGTTGAGACAAATGCAATTCTTTTCCAGGTCTGGAGGCTCTCATTAACTTATCACTATTATTGAGGACTTTTCAGCATTGTATAATTTTTGTCTCTATAACATTTTTTTAAACTTTTATTAATTTTAATTCATTGTGTTAACATGGATTCAAGTGTCCCACTCAATATAACATCATCACCTCCCACTCCCGTGTCCCCCATTAAACCCCCTTTGCACCTCTCCCTCTAACTCTCTACCCCTTCCCTATGGGTTGACCATCCCCACAGGGTATCTCCCTGGGCCTCCAACTTTACACTCTCCTCCTGCAATTCTAGTCCTCTTAGCTCTCCCCCACCAGAGCCCCAGCTAAGTGGCTGTGAACGAGATTTTCTGTGTAGACCCTTTAAGATGGAGTCTGAGTCTCCGAGAGCTCTGTTTCTTTCTTGAAAAGAAAAACCCCAGTTCTTTTCACTGCCAAATGCTGTCTGGGCACCCCTTCTAGGCTGTAGGACTCTAGGCTGGGGCTCTGGGCCTGGGGCTGAGTACCCACACCTCTTAGGGCAACCCTCCCCATAGTGAGAGTCCCTACAGACACTCAGCCTCCACTTGCTCCTGGGGGTGGAGCAGCCCTTTCCACATGTCCACCCTTCCTACCAGTCTCGATGTTGCTTCTTCTGTGATCCTTGGTTATAGACTCCTCTTTGTTTAGTCCCAAGTTGGTTTTTCAAGATTGTTCTTCAACTAAGTTTTGATCCAATTTGGACCTGGGAGGTGGCAGTTCGAACTTTTGCCTACTCTGTTGCCATCTTGTAATCTTCCTCTTTAACATTTCTAACTTTGGGGTTTTAGTTTTTGTTTTACTCTGCTCTGCAGTGAAAACTGACACTAGTATTTATTATCTGAAGCATATTAACTAGTTTGTAGATTCACCAGTGTTTGATAGGATTTTTGAATTTGGTAGCATCAGATTTGTGATGCTTTCTAAAGCAGTCTCACCCAGCTACTCTCTTCTCTACCTTTATCCTCTTTTATGGGGGTTCAGCATCAAGGTTGTGTATACTCTTTCCCCAGCTAGGGCTCCCATTCATCACCAGTCACCCCCACCAATTAATTGTGCTGTCCTTCAAATGGAGTGAATGAATGGTGCTGGGGTCTAACTAAGCCTCAGCGATGTTTAATTCACCCCAGAAAAGGTAAGAGTTTTGTCTCTGCCCTATTTCTTTTCTTCTTATTCTTATTCTCTCTTCTGTTTTTCTTTTGTTTGTTTGTTTGTTTTTTTAATTTAAGTGAGAGGAGTGGAGATAGAGAGACAGATTCCTGCATGCGCCCTGACCAGGATCCACCCAGGAACTCCCCCATCTGGGGGTGATGCTTTGCCCAGCTTGGGCCATGCTCCCAACCAAGCTATTTTTAGCATCTGAGGTAGAGGCTCCACAGAGCCTTCCTCTGTGACTGGGGCCAACACATTTGAATTATCTGAACTATGGCTGTGGGATGAGAAGAGAGAGAAAGGGAAAGAAGGAGATGGGGGAGGAGAAATCAATGGTTCCTTCTCCTGTGTGCCCTGACCGAAAACCAAACCTGGAACTTCCACAAGCCGGGTCAGTGCTCTACCACTGAGCCAATCAACAGGGCATGCCCTATTTCTTCTTGACTGGAGTAAAAGTTTAGTTTAAAGACTACAGGTGAGTAAAAAGAAAGCCAGAAATTTTCCATCAATTTTAGCATTAATAAGCCTATTACAGGTCTATAATCTCTAACCAGCAATTTAGAAAATAAAATTTTGGAAAGCTCTAAGTATGTGAAAAATGAACTAGAGTCAAAACTTAACCTAACCTGAATCATGTGACATCTTTAGGCAGTTGCTTAATGATGGGTTTGATATACAGCACTGCTGCTAAGCTTCCCAAGGAAATTATGTAATACATACTATATGTGCTTGATTTACATCCACAACTCTGAACCATTCACATTTCAAAACCTAGCTGGCCTCAAAGACTTTACATAAGGAACTGGGGGCCTGTGCTTATATCTTGGTGGAAATCAGTACAGATTTTATATACATAAGCATACACACAGATACAAATATATAATACATAAATATGCAAAGTCACACACACATATACATACAGTATTATTTAATACATTATTTATATATATATATATATATATATATATATATATATATATATTTAAATATTTTAAACATATTGAAAACACAGAGTGAGGAAAATACCCATGTACTCACAACTAAGAATTAACCATTAACATTTTTTTTGCTTATAATGTTACTGTTTGTTTACCTATTAAGACACAGCTTTGTTCTCTTTGTACCTCTTTTTATTCCATTTCTTATCCTCCACAGGAAAAATATTCTAGTATTATGTCAGTTTTAACCTGTTTTCTTTAAATGTCTCTTCAAAAAATATCAAAATAGGCCTTGGCTGGTTGATTTGGTGGATGGAGCACTGAACCAGCGCACTGAGGTCGTGGGTTTGACTGCCAGTCAGGGCACTTATAAGAAACGATCAATGAATACACAACTAAATGAAACAACTTGTTAATGCTTCTCTTTCAACCCCCTACCTTCCTCTCTTTCAAGTCAATTGAAAGATTGTATATATAAAAGTACACATGAGTATTCTAGCTAGGTTCTACTTCATTCTTTCAACAAAACATGGAAAAGATATTGTACCTACAAATAGTTAATCTATCTTTTAAAGATTTAAATATTTCAAATTTATTTTCTTGGAAACAAGCTTATTTGTCACTTTATATTTGGTAGATGAGTCATTTAAGGGTGACCTTACTCATCACCTGCTTGTCTATTCAATGTGACTAAACTCTGAACATATTTATAGAACATAATCCAATCAAATACTGGAAAGGAGAAAGGCATTAGATCCTATGACCTCCATATTCCCTTATAGCCATGAAATTATGATGTCTTCTCATCCTCTTGATGTCTCATATAGATATCAGAACAGAGTACAAATTGCTTTGATTTCCTTAGGAAATGAGCACCCCTAACAGGTAGGGCTTTTATTCTTCCTGGAGGGACTGGATTGGGTTTGCTTTTTATTCTGTAAGAATAGCAAATTAACAACATTTTAATATTCTTTTAATTCCTGTAGCATTTATGGGAAGAATGTAAGCCAAATAGTTAATAGGATTCTTTCGATCTGTTTTAACCTGGTTTACTTACTTGATATGATCAGCTTTTGACACAAATATATTCATTTACTTTACAATTTACCCCCCTCAATTGCTGTTCTTAGTTTTAATATCTAAAGGTGGCTCTTTTTCTGAGTAGTATCCATTGATTTCCAGTTCATCTATTTTCTTTGAGTTTCCTATTGAAATAAAATTGTGTCATATTTTAGATTTCATTTTAAAATGACCCTTTTGTGAAATTTTCTACAATGGTCGATAACATGTTCACTTTTTATCAGAGTCAATGATATAAATCAATAACAATTTCTTGTCATCACTTGAAGATTCAGTGAAAGGTAAAATTTATAATACAAAAGACAAAGCTGGAATAGTCTCTGTAAAGTTGTGCGTCCTTCGCCTTCTTAATCTAGGTCTTTATTAAACTGTTTTGCCAGGTAATTCTATTCTAAAGCATCTGATAATGATCAATATTCAACTTATTTCATTATAATAATGCAGTATAGCATAATCATCAAATTGCTCACGTTACATATCTTTCTTACTAGCTGTCTGCCCTCCAGATAATTACCTCCACTCTCTAAGTTTCTATTTTCTTTGCTTTAAAATAAAGGCAAAAATAGCAACAACTCACAGGGTTAAAAGAAGTGAACAGGGATGGTATATAGTAAGCTGTAAATAAAGGTTAGCTTTTGCTATTATTGATATCACCATAATTCAAAAATTACTGTATTTTAATTTTTCTTCTTAATATATTCCTGCTTTCTTCATTGCCTCTTAGATCTGTATTTATTATCTTTGTCATTATTTTTTTAAAACAGGATATCAAAGAACCCAAAATCTAATTTTGCTAATTGAGTTTCCCTGGAAAAGCTTCCCTTAGTTTAGCAGGTACGAAAAGTAACCACTTGATTAGGAAGAGCATTTACAAGTTGTGATTCCTGAAAGCAAAAACAAGAAATGAGTTTTCTCATTCAGGGAGCAATACAATTAATTGAATATAACAAATTTTGGCAAGATATTGAAAAATAGTTTTAAAAGGAAAAGTTTAAGTTTTTAAATTATCTTGAGAATCTTATGAAATGAGGTTTTCAATATTCCTTTATCCACCTTTATCCATGGTTGAAATATCTCTTCTGAGTCACCTCTTTGTTGCTTACTGATTATTAATTGGTACTGTCATTTCCAAAGGGAGCTGCCTTGCATCACAAATCAAAGTATCAGCTTGGTTAAAATAAGCAATAAAAAAATAGGAATAGCCAAGATGATTTTGAAATCATCAGGTGAGAAGATTTTTAATTAATGGTAGAGTATAATTTTTCATTTCATAGTCTTAAATTTAATTATATGGAAGTTAACAAGCTGAGGTGTAGGTGACTTAATGTCATTTTTTATTTGGTTTGGAAGTTGTTTTACACTTTCATTTTAATACAAGTATCTCAGAGAGTCTAGTGGTTCTCATCAGATAAAACGATATAACTATGTTTTAAAGACCTACCCCACAGTTCCACTTCAACTTATCCCAGGGCTCATCCACTCCATTCAAAGAATAGGATTGTGTATCTCAGTGGGGGAATGAAGAACAGCCTAGTCTGTCTTCTCTCCAGCTTTTCTTTAAGTAGTGCATACTTTAAATTAAATATGGTAATCAACAAATGCTTACAGTATCTAATGAGTCTGAAAAATATAGCATCTATATTTTAATTGACTTTAATCTAGGATGTATTATGGTAATGAATAAAAGAGAAAGTATTTCAAAATTAAAGCTTTCCAAGATAAATTATGATAACTTAATGGTTTTAAGCATAATATATTTCACAATTACAATGCCTGTATTTTGTTCTTTAAAATCCTTCTTTAAAGCCTGTTATTATTTTTTGCCTTTTCCATAAAGTCCAAATTTTTCATTTGGCCAAGACTCTACATCAACAGTTCTAATTAGAATTTTTAAAATTATTAAAATTATATACATATTATAAAGTATCAGATACTTTAGATACTTTATAATATGTATCTAAAGTATCTGATAGAAAAAACAATAGTTATACCTGAGCACAATCACCTTCCATCATAGTTTTATCTTGACTTAAATATAGACACTAGTTTATTTTTACTTCTAGACCCCTTTCTTTTATGTTACTATCTATCTACCACAAGTAGCTAGAAACCTAAACCACTGGGTATTTTTAACCTAATAGGATTGTTACCTGTGATGTCGACTCTTGGTTCTAGAGTTCCTGTTGGAAAGATTTCACAACATGAATTCAGGTGATTTTGAGAGTATGATATGATCTTTAAAGCTGGGGACTGTGAAACAAAGGAAGGGCTTAAGATAGAAAAGGCAAGATCATAGCAATGGGAGTGAGCCAAAGAAAGTATCAGAGGCAGAGGAAGTGAGTCTACTGGGGTATGTGAGCTCAGGAAACAAGTCACAGAGGCAGAAGTAGGGCCCTTAGAGCTGAGGAGACAGGACACAAATATATGCACCTACGAAAAGAAGGAGAAGGCATGGGTATGTTCTAGAGAGATGGAGTGTGCACTGGGTCTTTTACCTTAAGAGTATTTATCTGTTTTCTAAAGGCCGGAATTCTAGGGGAGGTCTCAGGGGACGATCTCAATAGAGTATTTATCAGTTTTCCAGGTGTGTCCTTTCAGGATCCTGATCTTTACTGACTCTTTGGATCTAGGGCAGGGGGTCATTAATCACTGCATCTGGTCATGAGGTCAGCTATGAGATTGCTTGTCTGGTTTTGCTGCTTTTCTGTACCTGAAACACAACTGAAACCTAGATGCTATCTCTAGTTTGACCCAAACTCTACCTCTTTGATCAGGCTTTGTTCCTAACATTATAGGGGCTCCTCAGGTTATGACAGTCTCAACATATGATGTTTAAAGTTTACAATGCTCACTCCCATGACACTTAAAAAAATTGAGATGTGAGTGTTTTGGCTTACTCTATTAGCATTGTACTTATGGACCATGTGAGCAAACTAATTTGGTTGTGTGCAGAGGAAGAATACACAGTAATGTGGCATATGGGTAATAGAGTTGGCATCCCTCAGCATGCTTACCTATGCCATTTTGAACTGTCAAAAGCTCAATAGTTCCATTTGTGTTAGGCTAGGCTGTGTTTCAACTTACACCAAAATTTTGGGTACGTCACGTCATAGGAACAGAGCTGTGTCATATCTGAGCACTTCCAGTATTTGATGATGATCAGAACCTCATTGTCCTGAGAGCTTAAAACTTAAGGGAGTGGTTGTGCAGGAAAGAAGACAGGTGAGTCCAGGTGTTGGATGGGGACAGTTTGAGTCAGCCAGCTGTCTCAGTTTCCCCATTCCATTTACTAAGTAATTTTCCTAATTTCTTACTATCCTGTCTCAGTATCACCCTATAACTTTTTTTTTCTGTAATTTAATTTTTTACCCAGTAACACATATTTAAGATCTTTCCATATTAGCAGATAGAGGTAGATATTATTTTTAACTGGCATAATAATCCATAGTCTATATCATTTATTTATTGACCATGTTCATGCCTATGAGTGTCTCTCTAGAGTAAAGGCTGAAAAATAGGCTTAGTTTTTGTAGTCTATGCTATTTTTCTTTTTAATTGATGCCTTCCAATTGCTCTCCAATTAGGCTGAACCAATTCATGCAATCAATCCTTTGTATCTATGTATTAGTCAATTAATATTATTTGTTCCCTTAAAATCCAATCCTCCTATATACGAGGGGGAAAAGTTTTCCTTAACTGTTCCTCTTCAGACACGACTGGGTCTGAAAATCAAACCCATAAATAGGATCAACAGGAGAAAAGGCATAGAAAATTGTTTAATGTTAGTTTTTTTTTTAATTTCTTTTTTTTATTTTATTCATTTTAGAGAGGAGACACACACACACACACACACACAGAGAAAAAGAGAGAGAGAGAGAAAGGGCGGAAGAGCTGGAAGCATCAACTCCCATATGTGCCTTGACCAGACCAGTGCAGGGTTTTGAACTGGCGACCTCAGTGTTCCCAGGTCGACGCTTTATCCACTGCGCCACCACAGGTCAGGCTTTGTTTAATGTTAGTTTTATGTGACATGTGAGCATTCATAAGGACATGAAGACCCAAAAGAAAAAGTTAGTTCTTAGTATTTTTGTGAAGTTCAATGATTATAGTAGGGCAAGGAGTTACGAGGGAAGTGTAGTAATCTAGGAAATGTTTAACAAGGACTGTTTATTCAGATTCCCCTCTGTGTCTTTCCTCTTCAGAGATAAGTATACTCATTTCTTCCAGGTATAGTGAGGGTACCTTTCTTTCTTTCTTTTTTTAGAGAGAGTCAGGGGCAGACAGTCAGAAAGGGAGAGAGATAAGAAGCATCAACCCGTAATTGTGGCACCTTAGTTGTTCATTGATTGCTTTCTCATATGTGCCTTGACCTGGGGGCTCCAGGCAAGCCAGTAACTCCTTTCTCAAGCCAGAGACCTTTAGGCTGAAGCCAGTGACCATGGGATCATGCACATGATCCCATTCTCAAGCTGGTAAACACATGCTCAAGCTGGTGAGCCCACGCTCAAGCCAGATGAGACCATGCTCAAGCCGGTGACCTCAGAATTTCAAATCTGAATCCTCAGTATCCCAGGCCTATGCTCTATCCACTTTGCCACAACCTGGTCCAAAGAGAGGACACCTTTTATATGAGGATATTATGGTCTGCTTCAAGATGAGATCAAAATGTTCATTCTATACATAACCTATCTCCAATTCCTTCAGCTTAAAATATTCAATATGACAAGATGCCATATTTTGCGGTAATGTCTCAAACCACATCATTCTATAACACCCAAGGTATTCCAAATATTACATACATTTTCACATGTCCTTGCTTTTGCTTATAATGCTATTAGTTTCTCAATGTAACAGAAACTTAGACAGTTGTTATAACTAAGGTTTAGTATTATTCCTTCACCAAGTCTTTATTCAAAGTCTGTTTCACATTTTTGGCAGAGAAATACTGAGTGCTTTTCTTTGCTTATCCTAGTATATTATACGTGTCTCTTGTATAGCACTTCTGGTGTAGTTTCATTGTTGATGTATCATATGAAGTAAATTGTAAGATCTTTGGGATCAGATATTCTCCTGGATAAGATGGAGATGCACCTGTTGGCTGTGTCCTTAACTGGTGTTCCTGCTATGCGTCCTTAAGACTCCAGAATAATTTTTCTTTTTTTTTTCTTTATTAAGGTGGTGAAATAACAACATAACAATGTGAGTGATTAGCAAGAACAAAAGAAATTATATCAGTCACTATTCAGTGTTAGAATAAATTAAACTTAAATAGATGCCTCAGCATGTTTTCACATATGAATATTACTAACCACTTTTTACAGTTATAGATTGTATGCTTTACCTCACTAATTTCTGTAGATGCATACATAATACATGTATTTATTTAAATATTTGGATATGAAAATGAATCATTGTTTCCAAAAGACCCATTACAAATGAATTCATATCTTCGTTAAATTGAGTTGTGAGCTCTGCAGTTGATTACTCCAAAGAGCTTATTTTAAATGCATATGCCTCTTAATGATGCCAATGGTAAGATAACCCTTCAGTATTGATGGATGTTACAATTTTTAATTAAAACAAAGTTACCTAAAGTATTAAGGTTATATAAGGTGCTATCAAAGCAGTTATGACTTTAGAAATTTGTAATTTGAATGTTTTGGTCAAAACAATTTTCTATAATTAGATTGGAAGATGTGACAGATGCAAATGAACATCTCTCTATAAAAGAGATATGACTGTAAGAAATTTATTTTCATGGTATATTTTTTAAAATAATTTATCTTTCTGTAATTATAGTTAATTTTAGAGGCTACTGTTTTATCATCAAATACTACCATTGCTCTAGATGACATCTATATATCCCAGGGATGTGAAATTTCACATAAGTCACTTCCAAGTACCAACATAGTAAACAAAGGTAAGTATTTTGTTTGTTTGTATTTCAATTTAAGTGACAGGGGAGATAGACAGACTCCTGCATGTGCCCTGGCCAGGATCCACCTAGCAACCCTGGCTGATGTTCACACCTGAGCTATTTTTAACTCCTGTGGTGGAGACTCCATGGAGCCATCCTCAGAGTCCTAGGTCTGAACCAATTGAGCCATGGCTGTGGATGAGAAGAGAGAAAAAGAAGGCAAAGGCAGATGGTTACTTCTATTTGCCCTGAGTGGGAATCAAACCTGGGATTTCTACATGCTGGGTAGATGCTCAACCATTGAGCAAACCGGCCAGGGCCAGAAGTAAGTTTTTTTCTCATGGTCATAGCAATTTTAAACTTTGAAATAGTTAGTTCTTCTTGATATTAAAATATAAACTATATTACAGTCCTTCAATAATATAACTTACTAATATCTAATCCTGGGATGTGGGGTAAATCACACATCCTTAAAAACTAAAACATTTATTTATTTATATTTTTTAAAAATTAAAATTATTGGGGTGACATTGGTTGATAGCATTTTATAAATTTAAAGTGTACAGTTTATTTTTGTTTTGTTTTTATTTTTAGCGAGAGACAGAGAGAAGCATCAACTTGTAGTTGTAGCAATTTAGTTTTTTTTCATTATTTTTCATATGTGCTTTGACCAGAGGCTCCAACTGAGCCAGTGACCCCTTGCTCAAGCCAGTAACCTTCAGCTCAAGCCAGTTACCATGGGCTTTAAGCCAGAGACCTTTGGACTCAATCCAATGACCATGGGATCTTGTCCATGATCCTACACAAAAGACAGTGACCCTGCTCTCAAGCTGGTGAACCTGTACTCAGGCTGGATGAGCCAGCACTCAAGCCAGCAACCTCAGGGTTTTGAGCCTGGTACCCCAGCATCACAGGTTGGCACTTTATTCACTGTACCACCACTGGTCAGGCTGTAATTCTTTTTTTAAAAAATTTATTGACTTTATTGGGGTGCTATTGGCTAATAAAATAATACAGCTTTCAAGTGTACAATTCTATAATACATCATCTATATACTGCAATTTATGTTCACCACCCCAAGCCATATTTCCCTTCATCACCATCTGTTTCCCCTCATACAATTCAGCAACAACAAAGCAGTTCAATTTAAAAATGGACAGAAACTCTAAAAAAGACACTTTTCCCAAGAAAACATACAAATGGTGAACAGATATATGAAAAGACGGTCAAATTCACTAGTTACAGGGCAAATGCAAATCAAAACCAAAATGATATACCACCTTACTTACACCTGTTAGACAAGAAATAACAACGGTTGGTAATGATGTGGAGAGAAAGGAATACTCATACACTGCTAGTGGGAATATAAATTGGTACAGACACTATTGAAAACAGAGTGAAGTTTCCTTGGGAAAGTGTCTGTTTTAGATCCTCTGTCCATTTTTTTTAAATTGAACTGTTTTGTTGTTCTTGAATTGTATGAGTTCTTTATATATATTTTGGATATTAGCCCCTTATGGAAGGTATTATTTGCAGCCCTGGCTTGTTGGCTCAGTGGATAGAGCGTTGGTCCAGCATATGGACATCCTGGGTTCAATTCCCAGTCAGGTCACACAAGAGAAGTGTCAATCTTCTTCTGTCCCCCTTTGCCCCTCCTGCAACCAGTGGCTTGATTGGTTTGAGCATCAGCCCCAAGTCCAGAGGATAGCTCTGTTGATTTGATCATTGGCCCCAGACATGGGTTGTCAGGTATATCCCAGTCGGGGACCATGCAGAGATCGGTTTCACTATTGCACCTCCTCAAAAAGAACAGAAAAGGAAAATGTTGTTTGCAAATATTTTCTCCCATTCAGGTGGTTACCTTTTGTTTGGTTGATGGTTCTTTTTTCTCTGCAGAAGGCTTTTTATTTTATATAGCACATATATTGTTAAAAAGGTAAAAATATGATATGTCACAGTCTATACCTTAGGCTGTATTCCAATAATATTCTATACTTGTGGCTTAAATTGTCACATAGTAATATTTAAATTTTAAAAATATCAATTTTGCATATTTTAAAGCACTTCTATAAAAATTAATTTCTATTTCAATTTTGTTTGTCACTTCAAATGACTATATAATGAAATTCATGTTTTAGAATCAACTTGGATTTCAAAAACAATATCATTGTGTTTGGAAAAGTGACTTAAGGCCAGCCAAAAATTTAAATCTTGTTTGTAAAATTCTCTGTTTAAATTCAAAACGTAATCTTTATACATCATAGATAGAGTTTGGCTAATTCTTTGACTTAATACTTTATAGAGAATTTAAATTAAGGGACAAGAAGATCATCATAAAAAATAGATCCCAAATAGTCAAACAGGCAGTTTTGAAAGTCTTATAGACATTTTTGAAAGTCAAACAGGCATTTTTGAAAGTCTAATCATTATTTAAGTCCTGCAAGCTCATTGCAACAGTGTACATCATGCCTGTAGTTACTTTGTCATTCTAACACTGATTGATATTTCCTTCTGGTCACTTCTACTGCTGGATCTCAATTAATAAATAGTATTAAAAATGTTGCCTAAAACTTACCACACTTCATTTTTCTTTATCTGTATACATGAAAAATATTTGCACCTGGATGTCAGGTGCATCATATATTCTAAAGTTATGTTTCCTTAATCAACATAGTAAGTGGGAAACTTGCATTCTTAGAGGAGCTAAATGTACTAATCAAGGATGAAATAGGAGAAACAATTCTTGATTGAGACCTGGATTAAATAACTTTTCATCAAAAGATCTTTATTAAAGACATTTTTCATTGAAGAGATTATATAATTTTATATGCTAACTTTATATTTTGGTAACATGTAATTATTTTATTTATTTTACAGGGACAGAGAGAGGGATAGATAGGGACAGACAGACAGAAACGGAGAGAGATGAGAAGCATCAATCATCAGTTTTTTGTTGCGACTCCTTCATTGTTCATTGATTGCTTTCTCATATGTGCCTTGACCGTGGGCCTTCAGCAGACCGAGTAACCCCTTGCTTCAGCCAGTGACCTTGGGTCCAAGCTGACAAGCTTTTGCTCAAGCCAGATGGGCCTGCGCTCAAGCTGGTGACCTTGGGGTCTCGAACCTGGGTCCTCTGCACCCCAGTCCTACGCTCTATTCTCTGCGCCACTGCCTGGTCAGACTAATTATTCTATTCTCAATGCATGTTCTGGGCTTAGATAAGCCTTTTCACGTCCTGCATGTATGTGTGTGTGTGTGTGTGTGTGTGCGCGCGCGCACGTGCGCACGTGCCTCTGTGCGTTTCTCATAGACATTTAAGAATGCAAAGCAGCAGATTTGATAATTAATGGGTTTTTGAGGGTTAACCAGCCTTACTTTGTTACTCTTATTTAATTAAACATTTTCCTTCTTTAAATTAAATACCACATCACCAGAATTGAAGCAGTAGCAAGGCCTCAAAGTTGGCATTGAATAAAATGTACTTGTAAATTATCACTAAAGTCAACTTTATCAGAAGTCTCAGAAAATTTTATTTAACTTACAGAGAATTATTTTTGTAAATAAACTTAAAACTCACTTATTTGTACCTCTATCCAAATACCAGCTCAGTAGGTTAAAGCATAACTCTTATTAGACCAATATTATGTGTATTATTTTTGAAAGGCAATGGTTTTAAACAAAAATAAAAATGAAAACTGTTTTACTGTTTTTTCAAATTTGTTCAATAAGCAATTATAGGCTCTCCTTTACAGAATTTAGTATTACCACCAGGCAAAAGTTTAGGACCAGGACTGGAAAGGGCGTTGAAAAGATGCCAAATCCCAGTGGTAGTGGATCTAGATGTGTTTGTGGGGCAGAATGGTCATGTTTACTTCAACCTTGTACTTTAATTAATGCCTTTGAAAGCTTCAGTTGGCATTGCAAAGGACTACAACCCTTCAGAGCAATTCTTAGAATTGGCTTTATGTTTGCATTTGAAGCACCAGACTCATGATGGAAATAAATAGCAAATTGTACTTGGATTTGTCCTTCTCCACAGCCTCTGTTTTGTAAGCATACTTAAAAAGTAGTGCTCATGAAGCCATTATGCATTCTGTTCCCTTGTGAGAGAAGAAGACGTTTACCCCCTTATCTCTTAAATTTAAAGGAGGATTTGTGCCATATGAGGCTGCAGGGTGCATTGCATCCAGCAAGTTCTGTGATTTTACGTCTGAGAGCCCAGACAGAGCAGATGAAACAAATTGCGGTGAGTACTTTGGTCACTTAGTCACTTTTAGTGAATTTTCATCACTTTAGTAGTCACTTGGCTAAGATTTATGTGTGTGTATTCACTCTGTGAATATAAAGTGCACACAACTCAAGAGAGAGGTGTTTAATGAAGACAGAATTGTGACTTCTCACAACTGAAATTTCTTGCAGTTGGAAGCAAACCAGAATAGCTTTAAAAGAGTAGCAATGAGTGAAAACATGTTACTTTCAGGTTTTGTTTGTTTGTTTGTTTGTTTTACAGAGTCAGAGAGAGGGATAGACAGGGACAGACAGACAGTAATGGAGAAAGATGAGGAGCATCAATCATCAGTTTTTTGTTGCCGTCACAACACCTTAGTTGTTCATTGATTGCTTTCTCATATCTTCCTTGACCGTGGGCCTTCAGCAGACTGTGCAACCCCTGGCAGGAGCCAGCGACCTTGTGTTCAAGCTGTTGAGCTTTTGCTCAAACCACATGAGCCCACACTCAAACTGGCAACCTCGGGGTCTCGAACCTGAGCCCCTCCGTATCTTAGTCCAATGTTCTATCCACTGCGCCACCGCCTGGTCAGGCTACTTTCAGTTTTACTGTGTTGAAATATAAACTTTGAAATAGATGCAAGAAAGAATTCAAAAGACAAGAACAAGAGCCTATTTTAAATATTCCTTTAGTAAGTTGCTTTTGCTATTTTTAGAAGCTCTAAAGTTATCCTAAAACCTCTGGAAAATTAATAAAACTTTTGCAAAAGGATTTATATAACTACTGTTGAAGAGAATAGGGACAGATAAAAGGGAAGATTACAGGAATATCATTATTGAACCCCATGCCTGATATGAAAGTCTAGGTAGTTTTCAATAAAGAAAATGGGGGGGGGCATGGACATGTTAATGAGGTATGGGGGAGCACAGAGTTGGAAACACTAGCATCCATTTATGCAGAACATAGATCAGAATGATAAGTTTTGATAGCTTGGCAAGGTTGCCATGCTATGACTCACCACAAACCTTTCTTGAGTGTCTGCTCTGTGCCGAGAGAGTCATTAAAGAATCAAGTGTGATCATTTCCCTCAAGAAACATAGCCTATTAGGAAGAAATACTTCAGCAGTGTTTAGTAGTGTTTCATTGTAATTATAACTAGAACACAATTATAAGCAAATTGCTATTCCAACTTTAAGGAGTTGGAGAATGTACTGTATAGATGGTAGATAATTTCTCAGTGGAAATTTCTTAAAATGCTTTCTGGTTTTCTTACTGTATCAGAAGAGTGATCTACTGACAGGTCAGCCAGGGATTAGCAGTTTGATCTGCCTCTGGTATATATTGACTGTTATCAAATATACCTGGTTCAGAAATTTTATCTATATAAACTCTTTTAATCATCAAAACAAGTCTAAGAGGTAGGCACTATTATTATCATCCTCATTTTACAGACTTTCTCATCAGTTTGTGCCCATTCATGAGAGAGAAACCACATGAGAAATTTGAACAGGGAAGATTTAATATAAAGAATTACAATGGCCTGTCCTGGTGGTGGCACAGTGGATAGAGTGTTTGACTGGGATGCGGAAGACCCAGGTTCGAGACCCCAAGCTCGCCAGCTTGAGTGCGGGCCCATCTGGCTTGAGCAAAAACTTGCCAGTTTGGACCCAAGGTCGCTGGCTTTAACAAGAGGTTGCTTGGTCTGCTGAAGGCCTGCGGTCAAGGCACATGTGAGAAAGCAATCAATGAACAACTATGGTGTTGTAATGACAATGAAAAACTAATGATTGATGCTTCTCACCTCTCTCTGTTCCTGTCTGTCTGTCCCTATCTATCCTTCTCTCTGACTCTCTCTCTGTCCCTATAACAAAAAAGAATTACAATGTAGTAAAAAAAAATGGTAAAAGAGAACAAACAGTAAAGAGGAAAGAAGTAACAAATGTGGATAGCAGCTTCTGCATCTAGGGCTGAGAAAGAGAATTCAAGGAAAGAATACATTTGGATAAGTACAATTTACCTACATCCAACACTGGGATTTAGACTTTATCAGAGAGAGTGTGACTGGGACACAGAGAGGGTGTGAAATTATGGGGATGCTGTGGGCTATATTTAACAGCTGATGGCCAAAGGCCATGATGCCTGAAAAACTCACTGAAGGTCCCTCTACATTGCTGGCAGTCACGGGGCAAGAGGAAAATAGAAGTACCCTGGAACCAAAAATAGAAGTTCCTTCCTCTATTATGCTTTGTGGTACTCATCCTGTTTTCTCTACTGAAAAGTCTGACGTTATGTGAACTAGTTTAAAAGAGTAATGTTTATAGGGTTCAATTCCAGTATGTCAAACCAGGGCAAAGGGTACCTGGAGCTAAGACACGATAAATGAATAACTGTGTCTTACCTAACATTGTCTAGTGTGTAATTGGTGGAATCCCATTGTCAGTGCATGCAGTCTGCCTTGGGAACCCATATTCTTAACCACATATTACCGGCCCTTCTATCCTTTCAGGATCTTTATTAAATTGAGAATGATAGTTGACAGAAATGATGAGTTGCCTTTATGAGCATAAAGAGTTGCCTTTATGAGTTGCCTTTATTTTTGAAGCCAGAGATAAAAATTTCAGTTTTGAAGGTAAAATCATGCTCTTCCTGAGGTCCCTAAGAAGTCAAATAGTAACTTAGTAAATTCTGTATAGAAGTTTAAACAATGAATGTACTTATAAACAACCACAAAACCAAATAAATTCTCTTTAGTAATTGCTTCTTTAATCACATTATATTTAATAAATCTGAAATGTACTGAAGTGCCCTCAATTCCTGCAGGGCATTAAAATATTATTTTCTAGACATGAAAAGAAGATGAAGATCACTATTAGGCAATGGGACCATGACCACAGTGAACTGAGGTAAAATTAGCAAATAAACTCCAGTTCTCTAGAGTCTGTTTTCATTTCTTTGCCTGCTTTATTGCAGAACTTATTTAATATAGGGAATCTGTTTATTCATAGAAATGCCAGTTCTTCATCTCACTTTTATGGACCTATGCGTTAGAGATTCGGACAGTGAGTTGAGATGAGATAAAAGCTCTGGGAAGAATTTAGAGGAGTCGAGTAGGAGGGAGAGAAGTGCATGGGTTTTAAGCTGAAGGTCTAGCGTTGAACTTGCCAGCATATTTATTTCCCATAGAAAACTTAACTGCTTGAAGAAAACAGATGTTTTCTGTAAGTGGAAAAAGACAATACCACCCTCAGGATTGCTATTTATAAATAATAAATCTTTCTTAAAAAGACCATTGCTATTCTGGAATTGAAAATATTTAATATTTTGATGCAGTTTATTCTAATTTTCTTATTTTCATGAATGTTGCTAACCCAACTTGATTTCTTTTTCTTTTAGATAAGAATGAATATGGCCTACTACAGAAACAGTTATTAAACTTACTAAGAATTAGGTTTTCAGTGCCTCTGAAATATCTCCAAACCTCTTATAAAAAATATGTATGTTTTAACCAATTTTGATAAAAAAATATTTAAAATGTTATTAGATTTAAAAAAGGTTTGGGAGCCATGAAGTTTATAACATTTTTTAGAACTTTGATAACCTTTGATGATGAGTCAATATTTCTACATTTATTTATATTGTAATATAAAACTACAATTATTTCAATTGCAACCTAGGTGTAAAGGTTTTCAAAGAGTCTCTCTTTTTTCTTCCTTTCTCCCTCCCTCTTCTCCTCCCTCCTCCCTCTCTCCCTTCTTTCCTTCCTCCTTCACTCTCTCTCTTCCTTCCTCCCTTCCTTCTCTTACTCCATCTCTTCTTCCTTTCTTTCTTGGTCAGTTAAAGATACCATACACTGACGATGGTACTAAATTAAGTTTCTCCAATATTTATTTATGGTAACTGAAGAACTGAATACCTACATAGCAGGGCGGATGCATCGTTAGCAGAACTTGCCTTGGCTTCAGACCCTAACGGGGTAAGCTGCAGGGTAAAGCGCTGGTTTTTATCTGGGCAAGCAGGAACATATCAAAAAAGTTTATGCCAGAGTGATTACGGGGTTTGCGCTGTTATTTATGAAAAACTTTGACAAGAAATCTGTATGTCTTTATTTAAGAAAATGTCAGAGTATCTCAGCCTTCAAGCCCAGCTTGACATCAGTAGAAGAAACCCTAAAAGAGTTTGGGAGCTCAAGTGGGAGACAGAGAGCTGAGGCAGTGCCAGGGCCCAGGTGTGTTCATAGAATTCAGGGTTCTGAAAAGTCCATTTCCCATGCACAGTTTAGAAATATGCCATTGTCATCCTTTTTAAGGACATCTATTTTATTTTTACTAGATTAAAAGATTGTTAATTTGTATTATTTCTTTAGAATAGGCACTAAAATTAATTTATTGATTTAAATGGTTATTTAATGACACTCATTGAATTTTGTCCTTTTTCTTTAATTTTTGCCAAAAGGTTACTTTGTCAATAAACATACCAGCAAAGCAGAAGGTTCCAGTTATACTGCATTTGAACTGCATTTTGAAATTTGCTTTAACTTATCTTGTGGTCATGAAAACACTGTTCTGAAATTCCCATTTTTGTGAACAAATATTTAGTTTTCTTGAAGACTAAACTTGTAAAGACTACTTTACAGTGTTTAGTTCTAGAAAGTAACTGATATATTGGAGAATGAAGATTTCATGTGTCAAGTGGTATCAATGATATATATATATACATATCATGGTGTACTTTTGACCAGTCACAGGAAAGCAACAAAAGATGATAGAAATGTGAAATCTGCACCAAATAAAAGGAAAACTTTCCCAGTTTCATACCTATTCAGTGCAGTTCGGTGTGGGTTCCATTTGTTGCCCTACACACATTCAAATGATAGTGAAGTTCTTGTCACACACGTGTAAGGATGTCTGGTGTAACAGAGTGAATAACATCTGTGATTCTCTGTTTTAAGTGATTAATGTCGTTGATACACTCAGTGTACACATGTTGCTTCACATAACCCCAAAAGGAAAAGTCTAAGGGTGTCAGATCCGGGGATTCTGGTGGCCATGGCTTGACAGAACCCCTGCCTGTCCACCACCTGGGGAATGTTCTATTCAAAAATTCACGAACAATGGTGGCGTAGTGTAGAGGAGCATCATCCTGTTGAAAGATAACACCTTCTGGAAATTGTGGCACTGCATACAATTCCAACATGTCAAGATAGGTGTTTGCCGTCACAGACTGCTCTGTGAAAATGGGCCTATCACCTTATCAGGCATCAGGCCACACCACATGTTCACTTTAAGTGTGTTACATTAGTACTGAACGTAGGCATGAGGATGTTCAGCAGCCCATATTCGGACGTTATGGCGATGAACATGTCCACACATATGGAAGGCCGCCTCATTGCTAAACACAATCTTCTGCAAAAATCTTGCATCACTGTCGATCTCATGAAGCATATCTGTAGCAAACGCGCATTGTGTGGGTCTATCTGCTGGTTTGATAGCATGCAACAGCCGCAATTTGTACCCCATAAAACAGAGATGTTTCTTTAACACCTTATGAACTGTAGTCTTGCTTAGGTGTAATTGTTGAGCACACGCACGCACAGATTTTTTAGGCCTCCTAAGATAGCTATCCCGTATAGCCTCTATAGTACAGACTCATCACTGAGTGATGGCCTACCAGAATGGGGTTTCTCCACCAAACTGCTGGTTTCTTTCAACTGCTTATTCCACTGAGTAATGTCATTCCTATGTGGTGGCACTTTGTTATAAACGCGATTATATTCATGTTGCAATTTGGTCATGGATTCGAATTTAGTGAGCCACAGAAGACACTGAACTTTCCTCTGTACCATCCACATCTCAACTGGCATCACTGTGGGCTGCTCCACTGTATACACGGTGTTACATCATCATCTGTGCATGCGCACATGCTGCCACATCATTCTACAGAAACTGGGAGGGTTTTCCTTTTATTTGGTGCAGATTTTACATTTCTATCATCTTTTGTTGCTTTCCTGTGACCGGTCAAAAGTGCACCATGACTTTATGGACACACTATACACACACACACACACACACACACACACACACACACACAATTTTGATCTAGTCTCTACTATGTAAAGCAGATGAGAAAGTCAATTTAGTACTTTGCAAAGATATTTTAATATTCCCAAACAACATTATTTGAACTCTATAGTATATTACTATTTAGTTTGAAATTCATGGGCTTTTCTTTCTAAAACTAGATCTAAAGAATTTCTTATTTTCTACTATTCTCTGTGCTCGTGGGAAAAACCACATAAGTCAATAATAAAGCCTAAGCAAAGACAGGTCACACGTATAGAAAAAAGAAATGTTTTATTATTTTTCTCATTTACTTTTTTTTCTTCTTTTCCAAGTGAGAGGAGGGGAGATAGGCTCTTGTCTGCACCCCATCTGGGATCCACCCGGAAACCTTGATCTGGGGCTGATGCTCTCTGCTCATCTGTGGCAATACTTGCAACTGAGCTATTTTTAACACCTGAGGTGTAGGCTCCACAGAGCCATCCTCAGCACCTGAGCCAATGAGCTCAAACCAATTGAGCTATGGTTATAGGAGGGGGAAAGGGAGAGAGAGAGAGAGAGAGAGAAGGGGAGGAGTAGAAATCAGATGATCACATCTCCTGTGTGCCCTGACCAGAAATCGATCCTGAGACATCCACATACTGAGCTGACACTCTACCACTGAGTCAATGGCCAGGGCTCTCATTTGCTTTTAGAAACATAGATACTGTAGTCTGTTTTCCCTAAACTACTATATCTTCCAGAATCTTTAATACATAGATTAATAAAAATGGGGTGAAGAATTAGCACATCCATGAATGAATAGATCTCCAGTATAAAATTAGCTCTGCAAAAGGACAGGCAAAAAATGAAAACAAAGCCTCAGAGATATGGAGTTCTATTTGCTAATTGTTTAAACTCATTTCATTATGGTCATGAGTCCATTGCCAAATAGTGATCTCCTGCTTCTTCTCAAGTCTTTAAAACAATCTTTTAAGTCCCTGAAACACAGTACTGTGTTTTATTGGAGGCAATTTAGTACATTTCAGTTTATGAAATGTAATGTAATTGAAGAAATAATGTGTGGTTAAGAATCTGGGTTCTGGAAACAGATGCCTGACTTAAAACAGGGCTCCACCAGTTACAGACTGGACAATTTTAGTTAAGTGTGCCATTTATAAATTGATTGCATCTAAGTTCCAAATTCATCTATTTCTTGCCCTGCTCTGAGTGAAACACTGAAATGGACTGTATAAATGCTTCTTTTTTGACTAGTGCACACACCTTAGGCTTTGTAGAGAGCACAGGATGTATACCATAAAGCATAATATGGAAATGAGCATCTCTTTTTTGTTTTAATGTACTTTTTTTTCCCTTTTGGGTGCATTCTGGTAAATAATTTTTTTCTTACCCTACTGGGTATTAACCAGTGTGTATGTGTGTGTGTTTGTCTTCTAATTAAGGCGGCAATATTTTTCATATATTTTCTGGAAAAAAAGTTTTTGAAAAGCTATTTTTAGGTAATATTGGATATATTTAAATTTAATTATAAAATTAAAGGTTTCTTAAACTAATGTATCTCTCTGAATTACCACAAATTACTGTTTTATTTTAATAAAGATGTGAAAATAAGCTGCTGTTTTCTGTTTTAAATAGTATGTGATTTTCAATAGATTTGACTACATTAGAAAAATAGTATCTCAAAATAAATCTATATTTGCTCATTTTTGAGCATCTTACATTTTTATTACACGCATGTTGGTAAAAAGACTAGTTATTTATCTTAGTAAACTGGATTCTCATTTTCTCATATTGTTCTCAAACTATAATCTATACATTGTTTTTTAGTCAAAAACAAAAACAGTTAAGCCTGACCTGTGGTGTCGCAGTGGATAAAGCGTCGACCTGGGAACACTGAGGTTGCCAGTTCAAAACCCTGCACTGGTCTGGTCAAGGCACATATGGGAGTTGATGCTTCTAGCTCCTCCCCCCTTTCTCTCTCTCTCTCTCTCTCTCTCTCTCTCTCTCACTCTGTGTCTCCTCTCTAAAATGAATAAATAAAAAGAAATTAAAAAAAACAGTTAAAAAAAAACCTTCCTTAGGGGTATTTTTATATATTGGAAAGGAAAGTTGTTTCTAGTGAAGGGTCATCATTTCTGTGACATAAAACCAAATAGAGAAAAAATCCCATTCATTCTCATTTGTGGAGGCATTGATCACTGAGGGATAAAAAGAGAAAATGATTTCCATAGACAAATAAAATTTGATAAATTACCCATGATATTTTGATCAATGCCTGCCATAGATAATTATGTTGTTGAATTGGTGAAATTCAGGATAGTAGATATCAAATAGATATGATAGTAGACATTTAAAAAATAAAAGATTCTCTTCTTACAGTTGAAATTCTATTAAGAATATAATCTGTGTGGTTAATAAGAAAATATTTTTCTATGATTATTTAAGATTAAATTCTAATATATTATTAGTGGTATCTATGAAGAGTGAATTTTTTCTGTGCATTACATTGAGCACATTTTGGCTTTTATATTTCAGCAATAGCATTGTTCTTTACTCTACGAATTATAAATTAGATGTCAAAGTCGTTTTTTTTTTGTTTGCAAGCTCATGTATGTCATTCCTTTTTTGTCATATTTATTACTCTTGTATATTTTGTTCTGTTTTCATTTTAGTAAAGTGATGAGAAGTATAAAAAGGTCTAATAATTCTGCTCTTTTCAACAATAAGTTTTCTTAGAAAGAAATGTCTCTTTACCTTGCAGAACTTTACTACTGTTAATAGTGAAATTTACATTTTCTTTCAATGTTGTTTCTCTTTGGACTATGGACTTAAAGATACCTAAAAGACCATATGATGATAATATAAATACCCCCAACACACTTATAAAGCACTTATTTTATATCTAACATTTTTTACCATACATTTATACATATTAACTAGTTTATAGCTAATAAAAGTGAAGCATAAAGAAAATGAAATTCATGGCACTTCCTATGGTCAGTCAATTAGTTTAGAGTAGAGGTCAGAGTGCAAAGTGAATCTCAAAGATTGATTTTAATTTTGTTACTAAGTTTTCCTGGGTGATTAAAATGGAAAGATTCTCAAGTAATGCAGACTTCTTCACACCTATGGGCATTTGGAAGAAAGGCTTTTAAAAATAACTACTTAACATCTACTAAAAGAAAAGTATGTAGTGTATGCAAAGATGTTCAGTGTATTTGTCCTGCTGTAGAGTAGTTTACAATTTATATTATAAGATACCAAATATACATAAAAACATAACTAATAAAAAAAGCTAGTATAAGGAGTATTTAGGAGAGGTAGGAATAAAACTCTGAGATAGGAAGCATAAGGAGGAATCTTAATGAGAATTTGAGAAAAAAGCTATTTCTTGTCTGGAATTGGATTCCATAAGACAGAGGGTCTGTTGGCTAGGAGCAGAGTTTGAATTGCAGAGTGGAGTTGTTCATAAAAAAGTTAAGTGTAAGGCAACTTGCTAGAAAAGTTTCTACTTGTGGAGTTAATTTTGTATCACTGGTGTAAAGGAGCAGGTATTTTGGAAGGGTGCTTGGAGAGATAGGATTAAAACCTTGGGGTTAGTTCATTCATTCAGTAGATATTTAACAAGCATGATACTTGGTTCTGAAGCTATTACAGAGTAAACAAAGCATATGTGGTTATTGCCTTCATAGAGATTCCAATATAGTGCGGAAAACTACAGTACACTAATACGTAAAGAGCTCCAAGTTTGATGAGACGTATGTAGGAGTTACAGAATGATCAGTGATAATTATATATATAATTTACTCATTTTAGACAGAGAGAGAGAGAGAGGGAGATAGAGATAGATAGATAGATAGATAGATAGATAGATAGATAGATAGATAGATAGATAGATAGAGAAGTAGGGGGAAGAGCAGGAAGCATCAACTCCCATATGTGTCTTGACCAGCAAGCCCAGGGCTTTGAACTGGTGACCTCTGAATTCCAGGTTGATGCTTTATTCACTGTGCCACCACAGGTCAGGCCATGTGATAGTTATAGAATCATTCTAATTTTGGCCCTAGTGTGAAGTTATCGGGATTTTTTAAAGTATTTTTAAAATTCAGATATTTTAAAGCAATTCTACATTCACAGAAAAATGGAGTGGAAGGTACAGAGATCTCCCACTTGCCTCCTGTCCCTACACATGCATAGCCTCCATTGTCAGCATGGCCCATCAAAATGGGAAATTTGTTGTAATTGTTGAACCTACACTGACACAACATCATCACCCGAAGTAACAGATTACCTCAGAGTTCATTCTTGATGTTGTTTGAGAAAACCCATCATTTTGGTGTCTTACAGAATATTTTCACAGCCCTAAAAACCTCTGTGCTCTGCATCTTTATCTCTACCTCTCCCCAAAATGCAGGCAACCACTCATCTCTTTAATGTCTCCATAGTTTGCTTTTTACAGAATGTCATATATACTGCTAACAAAAATTAGAGGATATTTTCAAAATGAATATGAAATGTAGTTGGAATCATATAATATGTACCTTTACCTTATTGGCTCCTGTCACTTAGTAATATGAATGTATGGTTCCTACATGTCTTTTCATTGTTTGATAGATCATTTCTTATTAGGGCTGAATAATAATTCCAATGTCCAATATTCCATATGAATAAAACTTCTATAACATCCATGTACAGATTTTCATTATAATATAAGTTTTCAACTCTTTTGGCTAAGTACCAAGAAACACAATTACTATATCATATGGTAAGAGCATGTTTAGTTTTATGAGAAACTGCCAAACTGTCTTCCAGAGTGCCTGTGCCATTTTGCTTTTCCATCAGTGGTGACTGAGTGTTTCTGTTGCTTCATATTCTTACCAGCATTTGGTGTTCTCAGTATTCTGGATTTTGACCATTCTAATAGGGTGCAGTGGTATCTTATTGTTGTTTAATTTGTATTGCTTTGATAATATGTGACATGGAACATCTTTCCATATGCTTATTTGCCAGCTCTATATCTTCTTTGGTGAGGTATCAGTTCAGATTTTTTACCTACTTTCTAATCATTTAGTTTGTTTTCTTACTGTTGAATTTTAAGAGTTTCTTCTTTTGTATATTTTCAATAACAGTCTTTTATCAATGTACCTTTTGTAATCATTTTCTCACAGTATAGAGTTTGTATTCTCTTGACCTTGGCATTGTCTTTCGCAGAACAGAATTTAATTTCAATGAAGTACAGCTTATCAATTATTTCTTTTATAGATCATGTTTTGGTGCTGTATTTAAAAAAATCAACATACCCAAGGTCATCTGGAATTTTTTCTATGTTAACTTATGGGAGTTTTATAGTTTTACATTTTATATTTAGGACTATGATTCATATTTAGTTCATTTTGGTGAAGAATGTAAAGTCTGTGTATAGATTAATTATTTTGCATGTGATAATCCAGTTGTTGCAACATTATTTGCTGAAAAATCCATCTTTTCCTTTTTGTGTTGCCTTTGTTTCTTTGTCAGGATCAATTGACTATACTTGTGTGGGTCACATTAATTTTTAAAAGGAAAGTGATGGACTGAATTTGAAAAGCTTGGTCAAAATAAATGGTATGTTCTGAAAAAAAGAAATGATCTGTGACATGATGTTAAAATGGGGGAAGGGTAAAGTATTCTTGACTTACTAAAGAAACAGAAATAATAAAGGTAACTTGAGCAGAAAGAGGGGCCCAGAGATTGTTGGGGGTTAGCTTAACCATGTTAAGGATTGGACATTATACTGAGTAACAAGGAAGCCATTTAAAGATTTTTAAGCAGTATGAGATGAAGAATTAATTTTTAAGTTGTTTACATTGTCACACTCTGGCTGCAGTGCATAGTATGAATTGAAGGAGAGAATACGGCAGCAATGGTTTCAGAAAGGAGAATTTTGGAGTAAAGATAAGAGATTAGCGTTGACTGAACTGACATGTAGAAATACTATATAATAAAAATTTTTAAAAATTGAACCTAATAGTAAATAAATACTTGATGTATTTGCAAGAAAGGGAAAAAGGATGTTCTAAGTAATACATGTAAGTTTTTACCTCAAGTTTTAGGAGATAGAGTGGGCAAAAGGAGGCTAGCAAGGTAGAGGGAGGAGATCATTATTGTCTATATTTTAGACTGTTGTGGCACTAACAAGAGAGCAGTGGGTTGGAGAAATACTTATTGAATTCATTGAAAAAAAATAAAGTTATTGAAGCTCTGATGTTGGATGGGGTTTACCAGGGAGAAAGTATAGAGTAAGATACAGTGTTTTTAACTAAATCTCTGACACTGATGACACCACTTGAAGTTTTCTACTCCACATGATGTATGCATACTTAACTAATTTTCCTTTGAGGTAATTAATATATAGTTATAAATAAGAAATTATAAAGATCAAATACTGAACCTAAGGTGACATTCAGCATTAGTGAATTATGACAAAAGAGAAACCTATTTAAAAATTAGGAATAGATGGGCTGATAAGTAGGATTATATTAGGGTAGCAATTTAAGTAAGTCTAACTCTGTAATCAAACAAAAAATTAGAGGAAAAATAAGAAATAAGAAAATTTTATTTTGGAAAAAGGAAGGTCACAGATGCTTGCAACAAGTGTGTATTGAGTGCTTGCCATGTGCCAAGCATCCTTTAATACTCCACCATATGTAAAACAGACAGACATCCCTATTCTCTTGGAACTTGCTTCCAAGTAGGAGAATGACTGAAACTATAATGAATGAGTAAATGGCATACTGTTTTATAAGGGGATATATGTCATAGAAAAAATAAAGCAAGATAAAAGCAACAGGGGAGTACTGAAGGAAAGAACTTCGCAATTTTAGGCCAGCAATGATATGTCACATTCTTTTTACACTTTTAATCTCTCTGAATTCTTCTACAGTAATTTGGATATATATATATATATTTTTGTATTTTTCTGAAGTGAGATGCGGGGCGGCAGAAAGACAGAATCCTGCATTTTCCCAACTGGGATGCATGCTCCCGACCAGGATCCACCTGGCATGTCCACTAAGGGGCGATACTCTGCCCATGTGGGCCGTTGCTTTGTTGCAACTGGAGCCATTCATGCACCTGAGGAGGAAGCCATGGAGCCATCCTCAGCACCTGGGCCAACTTTGCTCCAATGGAGCCTTGGCTGCAGGAGGGGAAGAGAGAGAGAGAGAGAGAAAGAAGTGGGGGAAGGGTGGAGAAGCAGATGGGCACTTCTTTTATTATTATTATTATTATTATTAATTCTAATGGGGTGACACCAATAAATCAGGGTACATATGTACAATGAAAACATCTCCAGGTTATCTTATCATTCAATTGTGTTGCATACCCATCACCCAAAGTCAAATTGTCCTCTGTCACCTTCTATCAGGTTTTCCCTGTGTCCCTCCACTCCTCCCTATCCCACCCTTCCCTCCCTCCCCCCATCCGGTAACCACCACTCTCTTGTCCATGTCTCATATTCTCACTTTTATGTCCCACCTATGTATGAAATCATGCTGTTCTCAGTTTTTCTTTTTTTCTGATTTACTTCTTTCACGCCGTATAATGTTATCAAGGTCCATCCATTTTGTTATAAATGATCCGATGTCATCATTTCTTATGGCTGAGTAGTATTCCATAGTATATATGTACCAAAGTTTTTGAATCCACTCGTCTTCTAATGGACACTTGGGCTGGTTCCAGATCTTCGCTATTGTGAAAAATGCTGCCACAAACATGGGGGCGCATTTCTTCTTTTCGAACAGTGCTATGGTGTTCTTAGGGTATATTCCTATAAGTGGGATAGCTGGGTCAAAAGGTTGTTCGATTTTTAATTTTCAGAGAAATCTCCAAACTGTTTTCCACAGTGGCTGTACCAGTCTGCAATCCCACCAGCAGTGCAGAAGGGTTCCCTTTTCTCCACATCCTCGCCAGCACTTATTCTGTGTTGTTTTGCTGATGAGTGCCATTCTGACTGGTGTGAGGTGATATCTCATTGTGGTTTTAATTTGCATTTCTTTAATGATTAGTGATGTTGAGCATTTTTTCATATGCCTATTGGCCATCTGTATGTCCTCTTTGGAGAAATTTCTATTCATTTCTTTTGCCTATTTTTTGATTGGATTGTTAGTCTTCCTGGTGTTGAGTTTTATAAGTTCTTTATAAATTTTAGTTATTAACCTCTTATCAGATGTGCTGTCAAATATGTTCTCCCATTGTGTGGTTTGTCTTTTTATTCTGTTCTTATTATCTTTAGCTGTGCAAAAACTTTTTAGTTTGATATAGTCCCATTTGTTTATCTTGCCTTTTATTTCATTTGCCCGTGGAGATAAATCGGCAAATATACTGCTGCTACAGATGTCGGAGAGCTTGCTGCCTATGTTTTCTTCTAAGATGCTTATGGTTTCACGGCTTACATTTAAGTCTTTTATCCATTTTGAGTCTGTTTTTGTGAATGGTGTAAGTTGATGGTCTAGTTTCATTTTTTTGCAGGTAGATGTCCAATTTTCCCAACACCATTTGTTAAAGAGGCTGTCTTTACTCCATTGTATGTTCTTTCCTCCTTTGTCAAATATCAGTTGTCCATAAAGCTGTGGCTTTATTTCTGGGTCCTCTGTTCTGTTTCATTGATCTATGTGCCTGTTCTTATGCCAGTACCAGGCTGTCTTGAGTATAATGGCCTTATAGTAAACCTTGATATCTGGAAGAGTGATACCTCCTGCTTTGTTTTTCCTTTTTAAGATTGCTGAGGCTATTCGTGTTCTTTTTTGGTTCCATATAAATTTTTGGAATATGTGTTCTATATCTTTGAAGTATGTCATTGGTATTTTAATTGGTATTGCATTGAATTTATAAATTGCTTTGGGTAATATAGATATTTTAATGATGTTTATTCTTCCTAGCCATGAGCACTGTATATGCTTCCACTTGTTTGTATCTTCCTTTATTTCTTTTATCAATGTTTTATAATTTTCTGAGTATAAGTCCTTGACCTCCTTGGTTAAATTTACTCCTAGATACTTTATTTTTTTGGTTGCAATAGTGAAGGGGATTGTTTCCTTAATTTCTTTTGCTGACAGTTCATTGTTGTTATATTGAAATGCCTCTGATTTCTAAGTATTAATTTTATATCCTGCCACCTTGCTGAATTTATTTATAAGGTCCAGTAGTTTTTGACTTAGACTTTATGGTTTTCAATATTCAATATCATATCATCTGCAAATAGTGACAGTTTCAGATGGGCACGTCTTGAGTGCCCTGGTTGGGAATTGAACCTGGGACTTCCACACGCCAGGTCGATGGTCTACCACTGAGCCAACTGGCCAGGGCTAAAAAATTCTTATTCTAAAGCATGTATTGATTACATTTGGCTTACCCAAATATCACCATATCTTAAGGTTAATTCATTAGTAACCATGGTTATACCTGCAAAATCTGTTTGCCACTTAACATCAGGGGACAGAGAACATGGAACTATGTTAAAATTCTATCTACTATAGTTCTATCTCTGGTCCCCTAAATTTCTCTAATATACAAAATATACTTAGCCTTTCCCAAGGTTTCAAACTATCTCATTCTATTATAGCTATAACAAAAATTTTAAATGCTCAACTAAATTATATCAGTTCAGGAGTCTAGAATATCTAATCAGGTTTAGGTGAAGTAAAACTTCTGAGTACAATTTCTTCCATTTGTTGACTTTTGATATGTAAGAAAAGTTATCTTCTTCCAACATTCTTTTTTTTTTTTTTTTTATAAGGACAGAGAGAGAGTCAGAGAGAGAGATAGATAGGGACAGACAAACAGAAACAGAGAGAGGTGAGAATAATAAATCATTAGTTTTTTGTTGCCGTTGCAACACCTTAGTTGTTCATTGATTGTTTTCTAACATGTGCCTTGACCGCGGGCCTTCAGCAGACCGAGCACCCCCTTGCTGGAGCCAGCGACCTTGGGTCCAAGCTGGTGAACTTTTTGCTCAAGCCAGATGGGCCCGCGCTCATGCTGGCAAGCTTGGGGTCTCGAACCTGGGTCTTCCACATCATCGCTCTATCCACTGCGCCAACGCCTGGTCAGGCATTCTTCCAACATTCTTAATGTACATTGATGGGAAAGCTATTGTATAACAACTGACTTTTTGGTTAAAAAAAGGGAAGGAGAATGGGAAGTAAAATGGAATTACTGGTCCAAAACAATTTTCATATTTAGCTGTGCAAAATTCAGCTAGAATTTCTTTATTAGATTGTAATACTTGAGTTTTTGCTTCTGCCATCTGGACTATTGATTCTGCCATCAGGTTTCTTAGTTCCTTAGTTCCACCCTATGAATAACTCTTCCTTTTTTTATGAAAGGTAGTATAAGGTTTTGTATTTTTTTTCTTTTTTGCTATAACTGAAACCTCTCCAATTCTACTCTGACATCCAACTGTTAATGACACTTTCTATTTTTCTAGCTTTCTTCCTCTAATTTCATAATTTCATCAATATATTGATGTTGCCAATACAATCTATTGATTATACCAATATGCCAATATTCCTCATTCCATTATATATTTACTCTACTTCTTGTGCATTTTAAATTCCATGGTCTAATATTTTGACAACTGCCTTATGCTGACCTTCAATCTCCTTGCTGTTTTTTTAAAACAATATGTCATTGTCACTAAAGCACAAACTGATTAAATGTGGCTCTCAGACTATTCAGAGCCAGAATCTTCACAGCTGAATGTACAGATCACAAAGAAAACAAAAGAATATCATCTGTTCTCCTTTTAAATTGATGATAACTGTGCTAGACAGGTTGTTAGTACTGCCCAGGAAACACTATAATTCCCCACTTTATTTCCTACCTAATGTTTTCAAAAAACCATACATATTTTTCTTCTATCTTTTCCAACATCTGTCTTCTATTTTTATATCCCTATTCTCAACTAATGATCTTACATCCTATTTCACTAGAAAATAGAAACAACCAAAAGAGGATTTTCATTAGCTCTGACACCTTTTCTAACTGTAAACTCTATCTTTTCTCCTTTACCTTGGATTAATATTGTGCTCCTCACAATAGTCAACTCTCTTTCTTGAAAGTGGAACCCATCTCTGTTTGCTTGCTCAGCAGTACTGCTCCAGGAATGTTCCTTCTCTACCAGATACTTTCTGTCAGTATAAAAACATGTTTTTATTTTTGTATCTTAAACAAATCTCTTGATCTCACTTCTTTTTCAGATATCACAGCATTTTTATTCTGACCTTTTCAAAGCATACTCCTCAAAAGGACTATATTCACTATCTTCAACTTTTCTTTTCTGAATTGCTTTTTTTTTTTTTTTTTTTTTTTTTTACAAGGACAGAGAGAGAGTCAGAGAGAGGGATAGATAGGGACAGACAGACAGGTACAGAGAGAGGTGAGAAGCATAAATCATTAGTTTTTTGTTTCCATTGCGACACCTTAGTTGTTCATTGATTGCTTTCTCACATGTGCTTTGACCGTGGGCCTTCAGCAGACCGAGTAACCCCTTGCTGGAGCCAGTGAACTTGGGTCCAAGCTGGCGAGCTTTTTGCTCAAGCCAGATGGGCCCACGCTCAAGCTGGTGACCTCAGGATCTCAAGCCTGGGTCTTCTGCATCCCAGTCTGACGCTCTATCCACTGTGCCACCGCGGTCAAGCTTTGAATTGCTTCTTAATTCAGTCAGGGCCTTGCTGTCACCACTCAACCGAAACTGTCTCTTCAAAGTCATCAATGGTCTATTCTCAATCTTCATCTCATCCATCAACAGCATTTGACACAGATGGTAAGACCCTTCTCCTTACAATATTTACTTGACATTGTTTTTGTGTCACCAGAAACTAATCTATTGATATTTTTCTATTTGTATGCATTATTCTTGCCAATCTGATTATTTTCTGATTTATATCTTTCTCCTGGACTTCCTACTTGAACTTCAAACTCATATATTTGGCTCTTTACTTGACATTATCACTTGAATACCTAAAAGCAATCTCAAATATAATGTGTCCATAACTTAGGTTCTGATTTCTTACTGCATCCAAACCTGTTTTTTTCACAGTGCTCTCTATCTCATGGTTGCTTCATTGTTTCAAACGCTGAGGTTAAGACTTTGAAATCATGTAGATTTTCTTCTTTTTCTGAAATTAGATAATTCAATAATGTCTATCTTAAGCATGTATCCAGAATGCCTTAATTTCTTTGCTACCTTGGCTAAGATCATTATCATTTTTTTGTCCTGATTTTTGCAATATTCTCCTGCATCTTTTCTTGCGCATTCAACCCTAAATCTGCCTTTTCTCAATGTAATAGCCACAGTGATTATATTAAGTAAAAGCTTGTCATTTCTTTGTTTGAAACATCCCAACTATTTCCTATATCACTCAAAATTGAGTACCAACATTTAAAGGGGCTTTTCTGATTTCACCTATTACTACTCTCCTTTACTCACTATTCTGGAAATATCCTGGTGTCTAATATTTCTTGACCGTGAGAGGCATGCTCTTGCCTCAAGGGTCTTGCCCTTGCTATTCCCTTTGTGTTGAGGTATTTTTTTTTTTTATCTACATAACCACATTCTCGGCTTTCTCACCTATGTCCTTCAAGAGTTTATCTGGTTGTCAACTTTTCTATGAAGCATTTATTGATCACTGTCTATAAAATTTAACCCTTCTCTATAACACTCTATTTCTTTATTTTATTTTTCTTTTTAGCCCTACTGTGATTAGTAGACTATATCATATTTATTTATCATACTTTTCCACTATTACCCTAATCTAATTTTCCTACCTTCCTACCGTCTATTAATTAAACTCCATGAAGACAGAAATAATTTTTCTGTTTTATTTTCCCCTTTTTACTCTATTGTTGTCTTTTTAGACCCTCTACATGTGCTGACCATATAGCATGTACTCAATAAATATTTGCCAAATGAATTAATAAAAAAATGAATGAGTACATGGTCATCATGACTCTACCATAATTACCTATTGGCTTATAAATTTCCCACACTGGATTTAATCTCCTTAATGGTGGGCACTATAGATATAATATTTAATGAAGTGTGTATGTCAGTGCTGTGAAGGTTCTTAAACTTTACTTTTAAGCAAACAAGTTAGTTTTCCATAAATTTATGGGTGCAGCAGAAGAGGTGTGACTCCTGGATCGAAGACATAGGACTGTATTACCAATGGGATAGCAAACAGCATAAGCATCATGTTTGTCTTTTTTCCTCTTACCCTATAAGCTCCAAGGGTAACATAAAAGGACCCAGGTTGCTATACATATAAAGTGAGTTTGCATAAGAGCTAAGAAAGCCTGAACTTATGGACCACAAATCTTTTATAATGGGTTTCAAAGAAAACTCCTGTGTCCTTGCTTTAGAAGGAGGCATTATTTTTATTATATTATATGGTATAATACCTTGCTCTTGGTTGTAGATGAAGTCATTCTCTATTTTCATGACTCTTTGTTGTTTAAATATCTTTGAAGGTCTTGTCTAGAACAAAGGGACAATTAATGGCTCAACTTATAACACATGAGAAACCCACGGACAATCATTTCACAGAAGTATCTTCATTGGTCAGATCACAAGAGACTCTTAAAACTATATGTAGAATAATATAATTAATCATTCCCATTTCAAATATAATTATTTTGCAGGTAAAATATTGGTATTTATGCATTAATATTCCTTTAAAAGTTATCTTTATATTCATTAATATAAACATCATTTAATTGCATAATACTTTTGCAAATACTCCATTACTATTAAATATTATGTTTAAATAATTAATAAAAGTTAACTATTGATGAAATCTAGAGTTTAAAAACATTAAACCATTTGAATGAGTGCAAATGGCTGAAACTCAAAGAGAGAACCCAGGAGAAAACATGTTCTAAAATGCGATATATAGTATCAATGCACTTGAAGCTTGTAGTAACCTTTGCTTAATCAAATAACATACAACCTCAATGAACTTAACCCAGCATACTAGAATGCTCCATCAACTTCTGTCCTCCATGCAACAGAAGGGTCAGGAAATCTAGATTAAAACATAAAATAAAAGTTAAAAAGAGAAAAGAGAGTCAACTTAGTGGATATATAGTTATTATATAGTTTAAAATCTACTTCTAGAGCAGTGGTTCTTAACCTGAGTTCTATCGAACCCTAAGGGTTTGATGAGTCGGTCTCAGGGGTTCGGAGAAGCCTCTGCCGCTGAGGCCAGAATAAAGTAATACCATAATTTGTTGTGAGTTCATGCACTTTGTTGGTTTTGTTCTTTGAGCAAGGTGATGTTCATGCACGGCTCATTTTGTGCACCAGTAAAAAACACATATACCTATGTCTTGAATTTGAGGGAAAAAATCATTTTATTTATCACTAAAGAAGGGTTCAGTGAATGTGCATATGAAACTGGTGGGTTCGGTACCTCAAAAAAAGGTTAAGAACCACTGTTCTAGAGTATATTCTGTAATCACACATGTTTAGGTTATATATGATATTGAATTAAAAAATATAGCACCATGCCTGAGATATAACATCTATTCAAGAGTGATTAGCTATAATTATTATATATATTTTTTAACTACTAAGGAAAATTATTTTTTAAAAGCACCAGCTTTGACATTAGATCTAGGTTGGAATTGCGCCAGTAATAATGAGCACTGAGAAATTATATGTTACTCCTCTTTTAACCTTATATTTTTCATCTCTGCAATGGGACATTCGTATTCTCCATATTTCATGACAATCAAATAAGATGACATATACATATACTGAATGGATGTATTTTACACTAAATGTATGTGTTTGATGGTTCAGGTCTCCTGTGAACTACAGCGGTGGTCCTCAGCTGGGTTCTAGGTTTCTAACTCTTTGCCATTACTACTTGCTTATTTAACCTTTTCTTTTTCTTTCTCTAAACCTGGGTATCTTTCGCCTATGTGGCTAAAGCCAGAGAAAATTTGAAGTTCAAGCATGTGATGTGTGGAGACATATTTTCACTTATAAATTTTGTTTTTGTTTTCCTTTTTTATAATACTTTTATTCCTTAACTATTAAGATGCTTTAAAGGGAAGTTTTAGTTTCTGAGAAAAATTGAGGGAAACATAAAGACTTTTCCCATGTACTCCCAATCTTCACACATACATAGCCTCCCCCATCATCAATATCCCCCACAAACTGGGACATTTGTTATAATTAATAAAGCTACACTGATACATCATAATTACCTAAGGTCCATAATTTATATCAGGGTTCACTCTTGGTGGTGTACATTTTATAGGTTTGTTCAAAAGTATAAAGACACATATCCATCATTATGGCACCATACAGAGTAGTTTTATAGCCATGAAAACCCTGTGTGTTTCACCTATTCATCCTTCCCCCACTCACAACTGCTGACAAGCACAGACCTTTTTACTGTCTCTATAGTTTGGCCTTTTCCAGAATGTCATTATTGGAGTCATAAACTATGTAGGCTTTTCACAATGGCTCCTTTCACTTAATTATATACATTTACGTTTCTTATGTGGTTTTTCATAGCTTGATAGCCTGTTTCTTTTTAGCACTGAATAATATCCCATTGTGTGAATGTGCCACAATGTTTATTTATCCATTCATTTACTGAAAGACATCTTGGTTGCTCCCAAGTTTTGATAGTTTGTGAATAAAGTTGTTATAAACATTCATACACAGCTTTTTGTTTGGACATTAGTTTTCGATACCTTTGGATGTTAAGAGTCATCTTTCTGCAAATTTTTAAGTCTTTTTGGAAATTCCAAATGATCAGTTTAGACTTCTCTTCTGTGCACTTTTTGTTTATTTCTTACAAATGAACCTCTGTAGATGTCACTGAAACCATTAGAAAAATTCGAAGACAGTGAATATGAAATGAGACAGGGTCTGATTCTGAATTTTCTTGACTTCCCTCACAAGCTACCTTGGCTCCTACATGCATTAATCTTTTTCTTAAGTGAAAAAGATCTGAAAAGGACACTGATAGTTCAGGATGATAGATCTAGTTGTTTTCCTCCAAATACTCCTTAACGTCTTTTCCCCAAGGGTAACTAATAAATTACATTTACAATAGTAATTGAGCTCACAATTTAATTATTTTATTTTATATAAAATAGTTAAAAACTGCTGTGGAGTCACTCACTTTTCTACCCATAGCTATAAAGTTGACATGAATGATTTTTATAAATTCTGTATCAGTGTCCTGTTATGAATATAACAACCCCTAGCCCAAAGCTAGTACGCAGTAATCCCTGAATAAATGGTAATTGCAATTGTTATTGCAAATTGAGATGATTCTGGTGATGATGATAATTGAGACAGTTGATAATGATGCTCCCCTAACAGTGAAAAATCCTTAAATCTTAATTATTAAAACACACCTAGAATATTGTATTATTGTCAGAAAAAGATATACTTAATTTTCAGATGCCATTCTAATGAGGTCTGTCCGGTTAGCAGCTAACCAGAGGTTAATGTCATCTGACAATTACATATGTAATCACTTGAGGTAAAATTTTAAATGTGTATAGAAATCTAATTATATAGGAACAAAGCATACTATAGCATATTAGAAATTTAACGGTATAATCATCTGTTAAAATCACGATCTTTGAAGGGCCTTATGGAAGAGAACTATAAAATTGCTGCTTTAGTTTCTAAATTTTACTACCATATCAATATTCTTTCTTTTCCACAGTACCATCTCTCTGACTAAGATATGTTTGCCTTTCCAAGTAACTATGGGGGATAAATTTTATACAATAACAATGCTCTGTTTCTTTTTATGTTTTCATAACAAGAACACCTACACCTAGATCCTATTTTCAAAATTGTCTGAAATAGGAAACAAAAATATTTGCTTCCTCAGTGATAGAAAAGGCTTCAACATATTTTGAAACCCCAGGAATTTATGTTCATTTATGGGTTATTGGCATATTATGTATTTACAAATAGAGATGGCCTTTAAAATGCAAATTTAAATATTCTTAGCATTTATCCCCAACTAGTTATTTTTATCATTCTTTTTCCCTTTAAGTGCCATTTAATTTGCTTCACCATGGAGTTCTCAACTTGATTTGAGAAATTTGTATTCTAAATATAGCAGTACTTCATTTGGCCAATTTCTATTTTTTTTTCTATGTGTTTACTAATATATAATTATCCCCAATGATGCAACATTATCAAAGTATTTATTTTAAAATATATTCATACATTCCCATTGACTTTCTTTTTCAATTACAGTTTACATTCCGTATCACTTTTTATTGGTTTCAGGTGTACACCACATTGATTAGACAATTATATACTTTACTGAGTGGTCCCTTCCCATTGACTTTTGATAAAATTTGAAATACTATGCTCTCCATATTTCCAGCCAGGAAACTTGACTTAAAATAAATATATTTTAGAAATCAGAAATTTATATATTGAAACTATTAAAAATTAAATTATTTTTATATTACTGTTCATCTCATATATCCCCTTGATTAGAAGTAGCATTTTCAAAATTGGAAATGCTTTATAATTAAGTTTAAAATGCCTTTACAGTTTTAAATTTTATAACTTCATTGAGTGATTTATTATTTTATTCTCTAAATTTACTTCTTACTTCTTAAGTTTTTTTACAAAGGAACACTATATCCTAGGATAAAAATAGCCAATGAACAAGGATTTCAAGGTAATAATCATCAGTGCGAGTGAACCTCACTTTGTGTTGGGATATAGAGTAAACATTTGAACATCCACACTAAGCAAATTTAGATTGTGCTTTTTTTGGTTTATTCTTTATCCAATCTAATGATATTTAACAGTTATTGCCAATAGTTGCAGAAAGAATATTAGACTAAGAGTCAGAATATTTGGATATTAGAATATAAGAGTCAAACCCTCTCTACAACTTCCTAATAACTATATGACTTTGTTAATAACTTCAACAAACTTTTCCTTCTTTCTCTATAAAATAATAATAATAATAGCTTCCCCATAATGGCTGTTATGAAAGTTAGGTCTAGATAAAGCATTCAGTAGTACAGGATTTATTACATAGGATATTCACTGAACATTAGTGTAAAACCAGTAGCCATGGCCACAATCACAGCTGCCTGGCCACTGCAGATTCACATTTGATTCAGACGGACAGTAATGAAACAAAGGAGTCAAGAACTGGTGGGCCATTAGCTTTAATTCTAGCTTGCACATGACGGGCAAAAAATACAGACAATGAGAAAACACTTCCCTTTCCATTCAGGGCTCCCAAAGCCGCTGACTTATCCGAATTTTCCTAGGCTCAAAGGTTTGTACCTCACCAGCCTTATTCACCTCTGTTCCCCATCTCCTCCTCTCTGCACAAACTCTGCTCAAACTGGCTTCTTCTTCATCACTCAGCCATCCTGGCTGCTTCTCCTCTCCTCGTAGAATGCAATCGCTCTTCCCAGGAAAAACATGGTCTCTCTTCCTTTAAAACCTTTTGGCACGAAAACCCTCCCCCAACACACATTAATATAATCACGCCCATCCCAAGCAAGAAGGGGAACTAATATTATCACCTGGGCAACAGGCTTCCACGTGGGCAGCACCATCTTTAACAAAGTGAGCATAATATATTTCATCTACCCAACAATTAGCTATATTAATATACTGATATTATTATAACTTCCCTTTCTTTTCTTCCTCTTCTCTTCCTCCTGGAAGTTAACTGATTTTTTCTGTATATTTACCTGAAAATTGGGTCAAATTATTCTGCCTTGTACAATTAAGCAATAAATACAAGGCTTTAAGCAATATTAAGTTCTATAAAAACGGGAAGTAAGCAATGTGGCTGAATGATGCTGCTTCTTAGAATACTTGAAAAAATATTTTTTTTAATTGCTAAATCTGCCTTACCAACACGCAGTTTGATTAGCACAACTCCAGGTTTTTTTTAGATCAGAATAAACCCCTTTATTCCTTTGAGTGTATTTCTTGATATACTTAGAGGACCCTAACAAGGCAATTCTTGTTGTATTCTACCTTTTGTAAAATGTGTGAACACTTTGAAGAACCACCAAAAAGTCACATGAACAGTCAATTCTAAAAGTAACATTTTTGTTCGTCAGCTTCCAAATGTGACTTTGAAGCAAATAGCTGTGGTTGGTTTGAAGCCATCAGTGGTGACCATTTTGACTGGACTCGGAGCTCCAGGAGCAGCCTTTCTGCCAGTTTGGAGCAGCAGGCCCCGCCCCGTGACCATACTCACAATACTGCTCAAGGTAAGAAGTCAGCAGGGGCTTTGGTAACTACCTCAGTCTCCCTTTGGTCAGGAGATTGTACATTATTGATTATACTTTTGTTGTCTGCATGGGAATGGAGTACAGATATATTTTTGGCTGAATTAACTAAAATTACCAGTTGCTTCTAGGCATCATTTAGACTTTTATATAGGTTATAGTTTAATATTTATAAGAGCAAAATTGACTAATAATCACTTTTATTAATTTTTAATTATTGTATGGTCTGAATTTTAGATGGATGTGGAACTTATTTAGTGTAGTGTTAAAAGAAAGATGTCTCACTTTATAATCCAAAAGGTTAACTTATAATTTGTTTTTGCATACAAATAGGGCATTTTCTGTTCATTCTCAAGAAAAGCAGTAGCTTGTCACAAGTTGCTAAACTCCAGAGCCCAACTTTCAGCCAGACAGGAAGAGGATGCATGCTTTCTTTCTGGTAAATATCAAAAACAATGGTCAATTACCCTAGCAGCCCCATGGTTGCAGGCTTACTCCTGCCTTTAGTAGACCTTATGATTTGCCCCAGGTTTTGTTTTAAAATAACAACTGCTTTAGATCCACACAATGAGCATTTTACTTAAGAGCTCATTATCAGTGTTTGTTGTGTTCTTTCAAAAAATGAAAGGAACTCTTTCCCTCCAACAATGGGTTGTAATTTAATTAGCACTGCTTCTTCTGCTCTGGACTGAACTCCTTGAGAACAGTGCCTGAGGTCCTGAGAGTCAGAGTATGCACATTAACAGATAAGCTTTGCAAAAGTGCAGCCGGGATTACTGCAAGGAATAAAGGCGCCATTATGCTAATTATTAATTGTTGACTGAGTGAGAGTCTAAAAGTTCACTGTATAGCCTGTTCCATGAATCATTTCCATTTTTCTTGTTTATGCTTTTTCAGGTTTTATAACTATGGCCTGTCAGTGGGAGCCGCTGTCCTCCAGCTGCATGTGGAAAACTCCAATGACTCCACAGTTCTCTGGAGGGTGTTACATAACCAGGGCCACCAGTGGTCACAGGCCACTGTTCAACTTGGACGCCTTACGCAGCCCTTCCATTTGTCACTAGAAAAAGTCAGTCTTGGCATTTATGATGGGATCTCAGCTCTTGATGACATCAGTTTTGATAATTGTACTCTTCCGCTCCCCGCGGAGAGCTGTGAAGGGCCAGACCATTTCTGGTGTGGACACACCAAGGCTTGCATACACAGACTTCAGCTCTGTGATCTGCTGGATGACTGTGGTGATCACACTGATGAGGATGACTGTGGTAAGCATCTTCTAGTTTCTCTTATATTGATAGTGGTGATATTAAGTTTTCTGTTTCTAAGTGATCAAGTCAAAGAAACTAAGTATTGTTCCAGGCTTGATGAATGTTTTGTGTGATATCATTAATCAATAGTCAAGCCATCAGTATTTATTGTGTACATTTATAAAACAAATATTCATAATACATAACTACAGAGTCCCTGCTGTCATAGAGCTTAAAGTCTAATTGAGGAGAGATATTATTCAAATGTTTAATAAATAAATGTAAAATAGCAATGTTGACCGGACTTACAAATAGATGTGACATGACTACATGTAATAGCGGCATTGGACTTCTAGAGGTCATGACTTAGCTGAGATTTGAAAAATAATAAGTCAAAACTCAAACGCAGAAGCTCCAATATGTGACTGCATGGCAGATGGGAGATAGATGTGACTGGTGCAAGGAGAAAGGGGAAATAAGATACAACATAAGGATAGATATGGAAGGGGAAGCAAGATTTGCAGGTCTTTCTTAGTTCATATAAAAGAGCTGTTCCTCATGTGAAGATTTTCAAGGAGAACAATATAATAAAATTGGCATATTTGAAAAAGTCACTATGGATTTGGTGTGTAATGAATGTATTCAAGGAGAATGGATTTGGGAGAAGGAAGGAAGCCATAGCAGTAATTAGCAGCTTGTCGCAGTGATAAGGATGGAGATTAAGGGACTAAAGTTTGGATAAATATTTAGAAGGGGCATTTGATAATTTTTGGCCATAGGGAGCAGAGAGGGAGCTATAAAAGATGAATAAGTTTGTAGTTAAAATTACCAAAAGGTCTGTGTATCTGATGGTTTTGCAAAATAAACTTAGTTCCAGTTAGTACTTAATGCAACTGCTCCTGAAAATAAAACAGAAGCTAATAGTTGTTGTTTTATTTTTCAATTACAAAACTCTATCAGGAAAAAAAATGTGTATATATTTTTTCCCAGAAACAGCATCTATTACTTTGGGAGGCCAACCATAAACCAAAGTAAAGCCATAGAATGCTGAGTACATCATAGGAAACAATGCATTAGGAAATTTTCGTATAAATCAGTGTAGAGAGTTTTGCATATACATATGTGATCTTTGGAATAGTCAGAAATTTTATTACACAGCTGATGTTCAAGTGCATATAAACAAATGATGATTTTGACAATGAATATTATAAGAAATGTTGATTTTTCCAACATTTAATTTATTTTTTGCAAATTCAGAAAGCCTTGTCTTCTTTATTCAAGTTCTCTAAATTCCACTCTTTAAAAAAGTGTTGCTCTATTGCTAAAAGCAAGTAAATTATCCTCAAACTTGTCAGTATTAACATCATAAAATGGGTTATGGAAATAACAATTAGAATACAAATATACTTCTTTTGAATAAATATTAAGGAAAGAATATAGTAGTGGCATTAATCTGTCAGTTTCCATCTAGATAATTATTTTATTACATAAAATACATTAGACATCCCAAATCCTCACTGTATTTCCTGAAATATGTTTAGGGTCATGGTCTTTTTTATAAGGCAGAGCTACCTGTACTTCTTTTGAGATGAAGATTGAAGATGTAGTCAGTATGAAAACAGACAACATACAAATCTGTTGGCTTTATGTAAAAAAAACTCAGCAGCTTGACATTCTCTTTCTGCTCTATAGCCAGAGACTGACACCTAGGTAGTGGTCCCTGGGTCCCCAGTTCACATCAAAGGTAGGCTTGATTAGCCACAACTGAGGAAATATCAAATGAAAGCACATCTTCACTTGACATTTACTCACCTGCTTCCCTTCAGCTCTAAGCTCCTGTTTCCAGTTTTCAGATATCTATGATTAGTTCTTGCCTGGCTGCATTTCTTCACATATGCTTTTATCTATTGTTTGAATATTTTTTCATCTTTGATGCCATATGCAATTATAGTAAGACAAATAAGGGATCATTGACATTTATTTTTCAAAAATATTAAATTATGTAAATGAAGCTAAAAAGTAGAAATAGTCATTAAATTCTAACTCCTGTCCCTTCTGCCCAAATAATGTCAAATGTACATCTGTATCATTTATTCTAAATAAATACTTAATATTGACAAAATCCTCACATCTTGAAAGATGAATATGTTTCTGTGTTATTCTAGAAATTTAGGTAGACTATTTAATTGATAAGGGACTAGTCAACTCTTTGTAAGTGGTTTGAATTCCTGTAGTGACTGAAGGCTTTAGAAGTTTAAAAGCTCCAGTCCAAAGGAGCTACAATCCAGCGAGCAGAAAAGGTGACCACTGAGGAGACATAGCTAAGAATCAGCAAGGCACATGACAGAACATTCAGCATATAAGGGGGTGGAATGTTTAGGGCACATTGGAAAGATGGTGCTTGCTAACAGGAAGGGCAAAGAGGAAGTTAATTTCATTTGGGAATGGTAAAGCTTGAAAGATAGCAGAGTTCAGATTTAAGTTTAGGTTAAATGAATGTATGCTCAAGGATTTTGAGTAGAGAAGAGAAATGATAAACTTTAACTGAAGGATGGTTATTCTGGCATGGGGTGAAAGGGACATTTGGAAATAGGGCCGGATGGAACCAAGAGAAGAGTTTCTCAGAGGAAGATCTGGAAAATGTCTGCTTCATAATCATCTTGAATTATTGTCAAAAACATGGATTTCTGGACTTAACCCCATATCTAACAAACTAGTATTTGTATAGGCTTTACCATATAGCAATTTTGCTCTGTACATCAGATGATTCAGAAGATTGAGACCCGTTAAAATATGACTCATCTTAGCAATGCATGTTAGAATCACCAATGGAGCTAATAAAATGTCCTTTTTTTTTGTATTTTTCTGAAGTGAGAAGCGGGGAGACAGAGAGACAGACTCCTGCATGCACCCAATCGGGATCCACCCAGCATGCCCACTAGGGGGCGATGCTTTGCCCATCTGAGGCATTGCTCCATTGCAACTGAAGCCATTCTAGCACCTGAGGCAGAGGCTATGGAGCCATCCTCAGTGCCGGGGCCAACTTTGCTCTGATGAAGTGTTGGCTGTGAGACAGGGAGAGAGAGAGAGAGAGATAGAAAGGAGAAGGGGAGGGGTGGAGAAGCAGATAGACGCTTCTCTTGTGTGCCCTGAACAGGAATCAAACCCAGGACATCCACATGTCAAGCTGATGCTCTACCACTGAGCCAACCAGCCAGTGCTAAATTATCTTGATGGCTGATTGTATCATTTGGACCACATAAATCAACACTTCTTGGAGATTAATTCTGGGCTTTGGTGTTTCTTTTGTTTTTTTAGTGTTCACTGAATTATGACATTCAGCTAAGGTTGAAATCTACTGAGCCAGAAATTTGTTGCATGAAGCCAGCTGTTGGTTTGTGGTCATTTGTTTAGCATTATGGTAATAGAAATGGAGAAGGATGGGCATGAATGGCATTTAGAAAATAATAGCCAAAATAATTCCCCCTCAGTCCATAGACTATTACAGCCTGATGTATTATCTGGGATTTGGTCACTCTTTTATAACTTAATTGTTGCAGTTTTTTTAGATTAAAATTGCTTATTTTGGCAGGAGTAAAATATCAACTGGTATTCTTAATCATAACTGTTTTTATCCTTAATTATTTTTGACTATTTTTAATGACAATTTCAGCCCCTGAGCTACAATGTAACTTTGAAATTGGAATTTGTAACTGGAAACAAGATACGGAAGATGATTTTGATTGGACTAGGAACCAGGGGCCAACATCAACACTTAACACAGGGCCAATGAAGGATAACACTTTGGGCACAGCAAACGGCCACTATCTCTACATAGAATCTTCGGAGCCACAGGTTTTCCAAAACTCAGCTGCTTTACTCAGCCCAATCCTTAATGCCACTGGTACAGGAAGCTGCACCTTCCGCCTCTATTACCACATGTTCGGAAAGCACATTTATAGGCTGGCCATCTACCAGCGGATCTGGAGTAACACGAGGGGGCAGTTGCTGTGGCAGATATTTGGGAATCAAGGCAACAGATGGATAAGGAAACACCTCGACATTCCCAGCAGACAGCCTTTTCAGGTATGGATAATGGGTTTCCTAATGAGTATTGGAAATGCATCCTAATGTCTAAGTAACACAAAAGGTTGCTGTGTTCTTGAATTTAAAGCAAGTAGACTTTGATAAAAGTTACTTTGATACTTATTTATCATTTAATCAAGGGTGTGTCAAAGCTTGTTAAGTTTCTTTCTTCCTTGACTACCCTCAATAATGTGTGATTAAAATCTTTAAAGATGGGCACATGGCATTGGAAATAGCTGCCTGGTCCTTTGATTTCAAATATTTGTTCTACTAAAAAATCGGGGGGGGGGGGTAGAGAAATTTGGCACCATCTCTGGCCTTCTGAAAAAAAGTTCAGAATCTTCTTTGTATTATTTGGAATACTTTATCTGAATTTTTCACATTTTATAGGTAAGCCATGGGAATTCAGGAGGAGTGTATGCTTTGTTAGAAAACCACACAGCCACCCTGGAGCAGAGCTACATCCAGGTCTCTGATCTCCTGGTGGAATAGCTTACTCTCACCTGCCTTATCCTAAAAATCCAGTTTACAACAGAGAGTTTGAATGCATCTGTAACTTTCACAAATAACATGTGTAAATGAATTTTACATAAAACTATCTATTTATTTCTCAGCAATTCTCTGGAGTTGGTAAGTTAGAGATCTCTTTTGTCAATTTTATAATTATGAAGAGAAACCTTAGAAAAAAATATCAGTAATTTTAACAATCTTGTAAATTGTACTTACTTTTCCCACACTTTTTATAAATATATTTTAGAAGTCATTTCCTGATTTCCATGATGCAGAATGAAGTATGGCATGACAGCCTTATGAACATGGAGAATATGGCCTTTAGATATTGTAATTTCTGGAGAGCCCAAGACTTTCTGAATGTGCTTGGTGGTTGCAGTGCTGGTCATTCGTACTAATTATAAAATAATTTACTAACCTGATACTAATAATATTCTATATTACATTATTAATTGGCACATTGCTCTTAATGAAATCATATAAAATTCTGCAGAGAAAATGTTTGTATATGGACATGGCATGGTAAGTCAACATAATGTTTCTTTTTCCCAAAGATATTTTCTTGGATATTTTGCATTTCAACTGGTATATTTTTGTAAGTGTGGGTCTGAGGTGAGAGAGTGTCTGCAAGTCTGTGATCCTGAGTACTAACATTGTGGGATACATTCATGAATGACAAGCAGTGTTCCATTCATTCCAGACGCTACCATCACCATAATGTTCTAACCCTGTCCTTAAATGTTTGGATCTAATACAGATTACTATGCATGTTTTACACTGGATTGCTCTTAGATGGCAGTCTTAAGGTTTTATATCCTGGACAGTTTGTTTATCTTTTCCTTTTGAAGAAGTTTTATTTCTTTTTCTAAGCAGGTTTATCTAATGTGATCAATAAGACTGCTTCATTTTTTAAAAAGTTATTTAAAATTTCTTAGGATTCACTGCTAATTCCTTTTTGCAGCATGCTTTTTAGATAGGAGACACCTCTCTCTTCAGTCTGTACCACTAGTGCAAAATTTCCCTGAAAATTCAATACAACAAAACAACTCTCTATAGAGCACCTGTGTGGAGGGTCACATCAACATGTCAACAAAGGAAGGTATTTGAGCCATTTTAAATTGTAGAGGCTAGTGAATAAAAATAAGAAAAGAGTCACTTTATCACAACTATTTAAAGAAAATTTCAAGTCATAGCTTTTAGAGTTTTTAATTCACAATGCTGATCATACTACTGACCTTCTGAAAGGACAATTTTTAACAAAAGAAACACAATGAGGTTTTTTCATCATACCTGGTCTTACCTACATGTCACATTTTTACTTACACTTAAATGAGGGTCTACCTACATAATGAACAATAACTATTTCACACGAGTACCAATTACCTCATGTTTTCAGCTGCCCCCCTTTTTTATTGGTGATACACCACAAACGTTATATCAGAATTATAATATTTGAGTACAGTTTGAATTGTTGTTTTTAATATTAAAATTGCTTCAAGCATTTCCTTGCTTGAATGTTTCCTTTTCAAAAACATATATTTATGTATATGGTAGGTATGGGGAGCGTAAATGTGCTTTCAAAGAAACGATTGTTTATCTAGACTTCTTTATATATCAGAACTTCCTAACTCACTCTTAAAGAATTCTGTTGTGTTCTGGCAACATCCTAAGGTAGTGGTTCTCAAAGTGTACGCCAGGGCACTCTCTGGACCCTAGAAGATTTTCAGGTGTGACCAATGGTATTCCAGAGAAATATGTGCTTGTTGGGGACCAAAAAACCAACAGGACTTTTGGAGTTTAGATTTTTTGGAGCCAGACTGTGGTGAATTGGCTGTAAACTGACAGACTGCTCAATCCCCCACCTTACTTGCCTGATTAGGTTGCAAAAGGCTGTTAAACTGTGGTGCTGGATTGTTTACACTACCCCACAGTGTTCCCTAAAAGACTGGAGGGAAGTTTCTTCTATCCTTTGCTTGGTGTAAAATTAAGATGATATGTATGGTGGGGGTTTTCTGCACTCGACACAATTAAGAGTAAAAAGAGAGGACTTCTTCAATGTATTGATGAGGAAATGAGAGTTTGCCTTTTAAATAGATGCCCAAACATTGAAGAAATTGTTAGGACACATCAGACTCATGTTTCTGATAAGCACAAGAATGAAAAAACTTAACACAATCATGCTGGGACCTGCTGTATTTACTAAATCTTACTAAGAATCTATCTATCTATCTATCTATCTATCTATCTATCTATCTATCTATCATCTATCTATCTATCTATCTATCTATCTATATAAAGATAACATTTGTTGTTCTTTTTTATTTTTAACCCCTCTTATTTACGAATTCTAAGAAGCATAACTCAAAAAATGTAACAAAAATGTTTTCTTAATGCCAGAATAAATTTAACTTTGTCATATTTATTTTAGTTAATTACCATAAAAGCAAGCTTGGACCTTATATATTTTTCTTTAATATTTGACTTAATTATTATAACATATTTCTCAGAAATTTGTATATAGTGTGCCTACAATTATTTGTAGGATTTTAAATGTGTCCCGACTTCAAAAAGTTTGAGAACCTCTATCGTAAGGTATAGAAATGCTAAAAGTCTAAATTATATTTGCAGCTTCATATAAAAATTTTCTTCAAAGTTTGTATAGTTGCTATAATTTGCATTGAAAAGTTTTGGATGACTGGCTTGCACCTGGTGTTGCAACACTCAGATTTGTTGCTCACTGAACATGCATTAAAACTTCCACAATCTTAGATTCTTGAATAAATCTTTCACAATATTAAATTTTTTTCATACTATCTTCTTCAACTAGACCCAGATACAATCACAACTTATTATGTAAACTTTTCATCCAATCCTGATAGAAAGTGATGAACTTGGTTTCCAGGCTGAAGAAAAAGAAACTAGAAAAGGGGAGAATAAAAGGTTAGGTGGAGGTTATTGCCAGGGCATAAAACAAACTTAATTTCTTTCTTCCTTTTTCCCTTTCTTTCTTTCAATAGCTTTTTTAAAAAAATATATAGAAAATTATAATTTTCTAAATAAAGTTAATTTAATTTAATTTTGGGTGACACTGATCAGTAAGAGTACATAGGTTTCAGGTAACTATTTCTATAGCATTTGAAGTGTTGATTGTGTGCCCATCACCTAAAGTCAAATCATTTTCAGTCACCATATATTTTCCCTCTTTACTTCCCTTCCCCTACTTACCTCCCCCACAACCCCCTTCTCCTTGTAACAACTTCACTTTTATCTATGTCCATGAGTCTCATTTTTATATCCTACCTATGTATGAAATAATATAGTTCTTAGCATTTCCTGATTTACCTATTTCACTTAGTAGAATGTTCTCAAGGCCCATTCATACTGTTGTAAATGGCACTATGTCATCATTTCTTATGGCTGAGTATCCACTATATATATGTACCAGATCTTCTTTATTCAGTCTTCTTTCAAAGGACATTTTGGTTGTTTCCATGCCTTGGCCACTCTAAATAATGCAATAAACATGGGGTGCATGTGTCTTTGTGTACCATTGTTTTCAAGGTTTTGGTAGATATCCAGTAGAGGAATTGCTGGGTCATATGGTAGTTCTAGTCTTAATTTTTGAGGAATCATCATACTTTCTTCCATAATGGCTGTTATCAGTTTACATTCCCACCAACAGTGGATGAGGCTTCCTTTTTCTCCACAGCCTCTCTAACATTTGTTATTACCTGTCTTGTTGATAATAGCTAATCTAACAAGTGTGAGGTGGTATCTCATTGTAGTTTTGATTTGCATTTCTCTAATAGCTAATGAACATGAATGTCTTTTCATATATCTGTTGGCCATTTGTATGTCTTCTTGGGAGAAGTGTCTGCTCAGGTCCCTGTCCCATTTTTTATTGGGTTATTTGCTTGTTTGTGGCTGAGCTTTGTAAGTTCTTTATATATATTTGATATTAACCCCTTATCAGAGCTATTGTTTATCATCTCCCATTTGGTTGGCTTCGTTTTTGTTGTGTCATCAATTTCTTTTGCTGTGCAGAAGCTTTTTAGATTGATATAATGCCATTCATTTATTTTTCTCTTTCTTTCCTTGCCTTTGGGGTCAATTTCATGAAACATTCACTATGGCCAAGTTTTGTAAGTTTACTACCTATGTTTTCTTCTATGTAACTTTCTGTTTTAGATCTTATATTTCAGTCTTTGATTAATTTTTTAATAAATCCATTATTTAAATCCTACTCTACTTGTAATTTTTATAATACTAATATATTAACCCTCCAAAATTATAATAAAATATAATTATGGATAATTAAGCATTAGAAATATACTTTATATACACATAGGTAGGCAAAAGTAAGTTTACACTTATGAATTTGTGAGTTTATTCTTGATTATGATTATTAATTATTGTATTATTTTTTTGTGTTACAACTGTACTATATGCTCTTGCCCATCTCTATTATTAATGACATATAATGTATTTTACTATAGGTCATTGAGCACTGCAAAATCATAAAAAGTAATATATACTATGGTAGTATTCAAACCTTTCTATATTCCATGTTGGAAAGAAACAAAGAGAAAGCAAGGCAAAAGAATATATAGATTTGGGTTGTGGGGCTGGGTTTTTATGAACTGCCAATGGGTTTTTTAGAAAGAATTAGAAAAATTTTAAATATAAACAAATGCTTTAATTCTAGTGTGTCCTTTATTCCTTCATAGTCTATGCCCTATTTTGAAGCTTCATATAACCATATTTTTGTTTGTCCCTTTTTCTCCTGGTGCTGCATATATGCGTAATATGGGTCCTTTCTACTCATGGATACTTCCAAATCACTTTACCCTGCCTTCTGGCTAGGTGTGATAGAATGGACTGAGAAAACGTAGACCCAGTGTGAGTGGTCTGATTTTGCATATTTGCCACAGAGAGACTGTCAGCTGAGGAGCTCTGATTGTTGTTAAAATCTCTGTTGTGGAATTTATTTGCTGTTTTAAATTTGTGTGAAAGTGCTGGATGAGCTAATAGCTGTTCTGCTGGCCTCTTCTCTATAAGGAAGTATTTCATTACACTTGTGTGAAGCTAACATATGAAGATTATCAGTGCTGGGTTATGTTGCTAAAAACTGTACTTTTAAGTAGCATACCGGCTAAGCATCTTTTTATTCAGACTGTAGCTCTGTATCTGGTTATAGAAACAAAATCAACAGTTTCTTCCCTTTCGATGTAGTGTTTATTCTCTAGGAATAAACTCTATGAAATGGCTTTCAAATGTGGTTTTCTCTGCTGATCCAACCTTGTTTTGATCATGTGAAATACTTTAGATTTGCCTTTCCTCCTAAATTTTTTTAACCATATAACATATTGAGCCAAATAGTTTTGCTAGCTGATATTAATGACACAAGATTTTGGCTTTTATCTTCAGGAGTAAATCAATATGTCACAGCATTCACTTAAAAAAAAAGGTATGGGACCTCTTTGTAATTCTTTGTTAGATGATTGCTTTATCTTGATTTATACCTTTAAACTTTTTCTCCTTCAAAAGAAAATATTGTATCACGATCTTTGAGTGCAGAGCAATCTGTACCGATTTATGCTCTGAGTATAGCCTCCTTCCAAGACTATTTATAGGACATATTACCTCACAAGAGATTACAGACACAATACCTTTTGTTTTCTTAAACATGGCAGATTAATGATTTTGGCTTATATCAAATTTTTATATCAAAATTTTAGTAAAAATAGTCCTCCCTAAGGTAAAAGAAGATTATAATATTTTTTGTTTGTTTGTTTTTATTCTAGTGCTTCCCAAAATTTCAGGGTCTAAAACAGTGGTTCTTAACCTTTTTTGAGGTATCGAACCCACCAGTTTCATATGTGCATTCACCGAACCCTTCTTTAGTGATAAATAAAATATGATTTTTTTTCCGAATTAAAGACATAGGTATATGTTTTTTTACTGGTGCACAAAATGAGCCATGCATGAACATCACCTTGCTCAAAGAACAAAACCAACAAAGTGCATGAACTCACTACAAATTACATATTACTTTATTCTGGCCTCCGCGGCAAAGGTTTCTCCGAACCCCTGAGACTGACTCATTGAACCCCTAGGGTTCGATAGAACCCAAGTTAAGAACCACTCATCTAAAAAATATTCAGTGTTCTTGGTCTTAACAGAATTGTCCTCAGAGCAGGATTGCCATTTGGAACTGCTTTAGGAGCTATTCTGAAACTGTTTTCAAAATAGCATTGTCAACTATTGCCAAATTGAAATCTGATAATGAACTTTGAAAAACTATTTTTTGAAATAGAATTTAAGTATTATCTTCCAAGTTATTTTTTTAAAACCCAAACACACATCCTAGTTTATTTTATTATGTCATTATTTGTGTTGGAAATATTTTACTGTTACCATTTTAAATCTTTTTATTGAGCTGAAAACTTTTTAGGTTTCCTTTGTACTCATATAGAAAATGTTCTTTACATTTTATGAAAGAAAGCTCTTTACCAAAGGGGAAAAATAAAGAAAAATAAGAAAGAATGCAATTCTGAAATGATTAAGGTTAAAGATGTTTATTGATTCCTGAACCCGTCTAATGGAAGGAAAGAAGGAGACAATGAAAATGTTTAAGAGTCCTGAAAAAGATAAAACTAAAAGTCCTCATAACCCCAAACTTAAGATCTATTGGGGAATTCCATGATGTCTTTAAGGCCTCTTTACTGATTATTGAACAAAAATTTTTGCTTCCAATTTCTGTAAGAGTTTCTGCTTATAGCAATTTTATTTGCATTTGAAACAACTAAGATTTCCAGGAAAATTGGAAGGCTTATAGAAGCTACTTAAGTGATTTGAAATGAAGATTATTGAAAAAATTTGGAATGGATGTCCTTGTGTATAAGGATAGCCTTATCAGGTACAGGTTAATTCTTCACTTCTGTGTCTCTGAATTCATTATTTTCTACACATATGTACACGTGCAAGTACATTACTGTGATTTTTATTTTCAGGTGTCAGTATGATTACACTGGGGAACAATTTTATTTCATTTTCTGCTGCATGAGGTTTTAGAACTGTTTCTATATATGTCTGCATAGCTGATTCTATATCTGAAATCTGATATTTGGTGGATGCTCTAGTTTTTATGGAATTTTAATTTCTTTTTGTTACAATTAATGGCATGCGTTGGTTTCTAAATTGGAGTTAAAGGGCAATGACTCTTGGATTGAACATAACCACAAGGCAATTAATGTTTTACAAACATCACTTTTACATAATTATAGTTGTTTTTAAATGTAAACAAATATTATCTGATAAAAACACCCTCTTATTTTGTTTTAAGATTGAATCATGGCTTCTTCGAGTATGCGTAAAAGTAAGAATAGTCATGATACCTTCTATTATATATGTGGCTGTTACACACTTCAGCATCAAAGGTGCAATATTTCATTTGTGACACATGCATATATTGCCTATTTTCAAGTTCCCCTTGGCAATCAAGACAAGAATTGGGCTCCTTTTATTGTGTGTCATAATTGTGAGGAAATGCTTTGTGACTGGACCAAAGAAAAACGGAAAGGAATGCCTTTTGGTATTCCCATGGTTTGGCGTGAACCTAAGGACCACAGCAGTGACTGTTATTCCTTTCTGATCCATACAAAGGGAATTGGTAAGAAAACACAGCATATGATCGCATATCCTAATATTCCTTCAGCAATACGACCTATCCCACACTAAGACACTCCCAGTTCCAGTTTTCAATGGTTTTATTTCTTCTAAGGACGAAGAAAGTGAACATGGTGATCAAGTGTATTTTGATAAGATGCATGAGGAAATGGTTGTAGAATCTGAAGGGTCTTCTGATGCCAAGCAGTCATTAACCCCTCAGCAGTATAGCCAACCAGAATTGAATGACTTAGTAAACGGATGGGGCCTATCAAAGAAAGCAGCTGAGTTATTAGCCTCCAGGCTTCATGAAAAGAATGTACTTCACCGGTCAGCTAAAGTATCCCATTTCAGGAAGTGTGAACAAATTTTTGTGGACTCTTTTCCCAAAGACAAACACTTTGCTCACTGTCATGATATCAGTTGTCTTCTCACCCAGCTAGGTGTTACCACTTACAGGCCAACAGAATGGCGACTATTTCTTGACAGCTCTAAATGGAATCTGAAATGTGTTCTCCTACACAACAGTAATGTTTATGCAGCAGTTCCAATTGGTTCTTCAACTCATCTGTGAGAAGATGATAATGACATAAAAATTGTCCTCGACTTTCTGAAGTATGAGGAGCATAACTGGATCATTTGTGTGAATCTTAAAATGGTCAATTTTCTGCTAGGACAACAGAGAGGTTTCACGAAATATCCTTGCTTTCTGTGTTTGTGGGACAGCCAAGCTCGGGAGAAACACTGGACACAGAAGGAGTGGCCAAAACCTGAAGCTCTGTATGTAGGGATGCAAAATATTGTGAATGAACCTGTAGTTAATCAAGACAGGATCATTTTCCCCCGACTTCACATCAAACTGGGCTTAATAAAGCAGTTTGTTCAGGCTTTGAATAGAGAAAGTGAATGCTTTCAACATATTATTTCTGCTTTTCCTGCCTTGTCTTTTGAGAAGATAAAAGCAGGTGTATTTTATGGACCTCAAATTCTAACCCTCATTTGTGACAAAGAATTTGCCAGGAAGATGAATAAGGAGGAGAAAGCAGCATGGCAGTCTTTTGTGGCAGTTACAAAGAATTTCATTGCCAACAAAAAAGCAGAAAACTATGAACTTCTGGTTCAAAGGATGCTGTTGGCCTGTGATGGCAAACCTATGACACACATGTTAGCACTGACATGAATAGCCATTTATGATGACACATGGCCACATGCAGCTGCATACCTGAGAAGTACAAGCCGCATGCCTAGAAGGACGTTTCATTTTCAGCTCCTGCATGGTCAGGTGCAGGAGCTGAGGAAAAAACATTTGCTGTAGTGTAGACACTTTGTGCCAGAGGTCTGTAGGCCAAAACAACATAACTCTGACACAGAGCATCTAGTTCTGGGACTTCCATTTAGGCCGTTTTTCTCAAAGTGACACACCACCTTTGTTATGCTCGGTTTTTTGGCGAATTTTTGACACACTAGGCTAAAGAGATTGTCCATCACTGCTGTTGGCTTTCTGCGACATTGGATGTAACATGAGTGTTTAGATTCACTTCCTGAACAGTCACCTTGATAAGTTTCCCAAAAATCTTGGAGCTATTAGTGTTGAGCAGGGAGAATGCTTTCATCAAGATCTGAAGATGACGGAAGAGCGTTATCAGGGGCGGTGGGACAGAAATATGATAGCAGACTACTGCTAGAACATCACACGAGATTGTCCTCAACAAGTACACAAACACAAGAGCTCCAAAGCAAATTTTTGCCTGAACAGAATTTAAATAAGTTTTGCGTAAATTTTATGATTAAAGTAGGTGTTTTAATATGATCAATTTTGAAATTGTAGACAAATTCTGATGCAATCATATCTTTTAGTGTATTAGTGTATTTACTGCATTATATTAATTATGATATTTTCACAAAGATGATGCCCAAGAAGATATTCTACTTTATTATGTTAAACTAAATATTGGAAATTTTCTAATAAGATGAAAATGTAAAATCTTGAATTGCAAAGAAAACTGTAGCTTACAGAGAAAAATTAATATCAGATTTGAGGTCAGTATACTCAAATTAGGTAAGAAAAAGTGTTTTTGTGGACGCAACAAAAATTTTGTTTCCCAGTGTTATTATTTTTAACTGCAGTGTTCCTATTGCTTCAGTTGCTACAAAGTAGACCTTTGCTCACTGTGTCCCTGTAGTTTTATCTAAATTAAAGCATAGTCAAAAACAGTCAAAATACAGTGAAGAGCACACAGGCTCTGTCTTAGGATAAAATTTAGGGTTTTTTTTTTTTAATCAAATGCCATGTGTAACTACTTGTTTTGACCTCTCAGACTCTATTGCTCCTTCTATGGCCGTAATGGTGAACCTATGACACACGTGTCAGCACTGACACGCGTAGCCATTTTCAATGACACGCGGCCGCATACCAGAGAAGTATGGGGCCACATACAAAGAAGGATGTATCATCCTCAGCTCCCGCACAGCCAGGTGCAGTAGTGAGGATAAAATATTCGCTGTAGTGTAGACACTCTGTGCCGGAGGTCTGTAGGCCAAAATACTTTTGTTATTTAAACTATAAATATCATGAAATTATGGTATTTTTCTCAAGGTGACACACTATTTTTTTTTGGTGAATTTTTTTTTTGGAGAATTTTGACACACCAAGCTCAAAAGATTGCTCATCACTCTCCTATGGTATAGTTGTCCCTGGCATTCTGACCTTTGATTTGATTATATTTTAAGCTATATTCTTGCTTCTTTCTCTGCTTCTCTGATACCTCTTCTCTCATTGGTAATTGAAGCTTCTTCTATCACTCGGAATTTTTCTTGTTCAGATAACAGCTAAAACAAAGCTAGGTGTTTTATGTGTCACTCTATCTTAATAAACTGCATCCTGAGACTACAATTTATACTTTTATATGTATATAACAAATTATAATGTTATACTATCACCATTATTTATGCAATGTTATAACTTTACATCAACTTAAAGCTACTATTTGGTGTAAAATGTGAGTTTATTTTATTTTATATTTTAAGGAGCTCATATTAAAGTTGAATTTTTGGAAATATAAACTTCACCTTTCACTATATTATAGAGTGTATTCAAGCTTTTGTATAAACATAGTATGGTCTTTGAAGTAAAACTGCTTAAGTTCAATCCTGGCTCTGTCATGTATAGCATGTAGCTTTAGGAAAATTAGATAACCTCTGTAAGCCATGGTTTCTTTACCTATAACTGGATATAATAATAATACTTACCTTGAATATTTTTTTGTAAAAAATTACATATATATATATATATATATGTTTTTAGAAAAGACAAAGCATACAGTAACAACTCAAATGTTAGCAATAACAAAAACAATAATAAATGTACAATAATAATAATTATACTAGGTATTATTATTAAGTTGAAAAATAAAAATTAAAAGCTTTCATTGAACTAGAATAAACATTATAGGATCTCTATGCCCTTTCTAATGGTTGAGAACATAAAAACCATTTGTTTTATCTGTATATTCAGTTATTCTGAACAAAATAACAAAGTCATTTTTGCTCTCATGATAGTCAGACTAAACTGCCTCATATTTCTCTTACTATGCAATAGAATGATAAAAGGTCAATAGTACTAAATAATAGTTATAATGACAGAGTCTAGTGGAATAAAAAAAAATTTGGAAAGTTTTACACCAATAATTTGGACAACTTAGATGAAATGGACACAAATTAACAAAACTACTCAATAAGATAATGCAAAATATCCTCTATCAGTTGAAGGGATTTATTTCACATATAAACCTTTATATAAGGAAAACTCCAGACCTAGTTATATTCTCTGAAACAAAGTCAAAAAGGAAAAGAAAGGATGAAGAAACATTTCCCAATAGAGGCCAATATTATCCTGATACCAAAAGATGTTAAAACAGAAGAAAATGAGTAACCAATATATGTTATGAACTTAGATGACATTTTTAAAAGCAATATTAAAAAACGATGATATATTATGATTAAGTGGGGTTTATCTCAGTAATACAAGATTGGATTAACAACTGAAAATCTACCATGTTAGTAGAAAAGAGGAGATAAATTCTGTGATCATCTCAATAGAGCCACAGAAAGAATTTACAATATCTAACACGCTTTTACAATTAAAACTCTCACCAAGCTAAGAATAGAAAGGAACCTTTTCAAACTGATAAAAATGTGCTTACCAAAATAATCATCTACAGCTACTTAATGAAGAAATACTTGATGTTTTCTACATAAGACTTGGAAGAATGCAAGGATATTTGCTCTTTTCATGTCTTTTAAATATTGTACAAGAGGTCCAAACCAGTGAATGCAAAGTGGAGAATAAAAAAGGAGGGAATGAAGGAAGGGAGAGCAGAACAAAAGGAGAGATAAAAGGAAAGAAGGAAGGAAGGAAGGAAGGAAGGAAGAAAGTTAGGAAAGAAGGAAGAAAAGATAGAAGAAAGGGAGAGAGGAAGTTAGGAAGGAGAGGGGAAGGAAAAGAGAAAGAAAGAGAGGAAGGAAGGAAGGAAGGAAGGGAAAAAGAAAAAGAAGAAGCATATATTTTGGAAAGGAATGAAAACAATATTTATCGTCAGATGACATGAATGTATACTTAGAAAATCCCTAAGAACATGCTGAAAGTGCTAAAAGTGATAACTGAATTTAAACCAACTTGTAGGTAAATGGTCAATAAATAATATTAATTGTATTAACAAGCACTTTAAAAAAACATTACATAAACAACTCAACATACAATGACATCAAACATAACAAAATACTGAGGTAAAAATTTAATAAAAAAGTGTTCAGATCTGAAATTTATAAAAAAGTAATGTGTGAAATTAAAGAAGACCAACATGACCAGGCTATGTTGCAGTGGATAGAGTGTTGGACTGGGATGCGGAGGACCTGGGTTCGAAACCCCGAGGTTGCCAGCTTGAGCACGGGCTCATCTGGTTTGAGCAAGGCTCACCAGCTTGAGTCCAAGGTCGCTGGCTTGAGCCCAAGTTCACTGGCTTGAGCAAGGGGTCACTCAGTCAGCTGTAGGCCCCCTTACCCCCATACCCCCATCAAGGCATATCTGAGAAAGCAATCAATGAACAACTAAGGTGCCACAATGAAGAGTTGATGCTTCTCGTCTTTCTCCCTGTCTGTCTGTCTCTATATGTCCCTCTCTCTGTCTCTCTCTGTGTCTGTCCCCCCCCAAAAAAACTAAATAAATGGAAATATATATGTGAATTTCACAGATAAAATCTTAATTCTTATTAAATAATAATTATTTCCAAATTTGTGTCTAGAATTAATGTGATTTCAATCAACAATATAGGCCTTTTAGGAGAAATTAAAAAGCTGATTCTAAATTTTTATGGAAATACAGATGAGTTAGTATAGCTAAAGCACTAAAAGAAGAAGAGGGCCTGACCAGGCGGTAGCGCAGTGGATAGAGCATCGGACTGGGATGCGGAGGACCCAGGTTCGAGATCCTGAGCTCGCGGGCTTGAGCGCGGGCCCATCTAGCTTGAGCAAAAGCTTGCCAGCTTGGACCCAAGGTTACTGGCTCCAGCAAGGGGTGGCTCGGTCTGCTGAAGGCCCGCAATCAAGGCATATGTGAGAAAGCAGTCAATGAACAACTAAGATGTCGCAACAACAACAAAAAACTAATGATTGATGCTTCTCACCTCTCTCTGTTCCTGTCTGTCTGTCCCTATCTATCTGTCTCTCTGACTCTCTCTCTGTCCCTGTAAAAAAAAAAAGAAGAAGAAGAAGAAGAGGAAGAGCAGGAAGAAGGAAGAGGAGGGTGAAGGAGAAGAAAAAGAAGAAGAAGGAGAGGAAGAAGAAGAAGGAGAAAGAGGAGGAGGAGGGAGATGGAAGAAAAAGAATAGAATAATGAAGTTGGAGAACTTAACATTCTAGATTTCAAGAGATATTACAAAGTTGCTTTAACAGAATAAGAAGCTTAGAACAGACCCAGTCTTGTATAGCGAGTTGTAATTCAATAGAGAAATAAAAGTCTCTTTTAAAATGTTTTTGTCAAAACTGGATATTAATGGAAAATATGAACAACACTTACTTCACACCATAATCTCAAAGTAACTCAAGCTATACCATATTTCCCCATGTATAGGACGCTCCCATGTATAAGACACACCTTAATTTGGGGGTCCAAAATTTGAAAAGAAAATGTATTACATAAAGTTATTGAACTCAAGTTTTCATCATAAAATTCATACAACTCCTCATTATTGTCAAAACTCTCATCCATTAGTTTGTCGTCATCTATGTCTGATGACGAATCACTGTCTCCAACAATGAGTGCAAAAACAAGTGCAAAAAAGCAGGAAATGCAAGTAAACAATATCTACAACCACTGTAGAAGACACACCTAGTTTTTAGACTCCAAATTTTTCGAAAAAGGGTGCATTTATTTTATACATATGTAAAAATAATATTATAAAACTTATTGTAGAAAACAGAAGAAAACATTTAATGAGCTTGATAACTGCAAGGTATTTATTTGGTCTTGTCCAAAATGTCCATGGAGACATTTGATCCAAGCCAAATGGTCCTTGAAATTTGGTCCTGTCCAAAATGTATATTACTAATTATTGCTCTCTAAAGATTCATAAATAAGAAAAGTAAAACATAGAAAAAGACAATGTTTTAACAGTGTTTGATAATTAATATATACATTTTAATTACTCTTTTAGTTTCAGTCACCTAACAGGATAGGTTATGTAGTTTTGATTCACTGGTTGTGAAGGAGCTGTGTCCACACAGTTTTTTTTAAAACCTATTTATTTATTTATTTATTTATTTATTTATTTTTATAGAAACAGAGTGAGAGTCAGAGAGAGGGATAGATAGGGACAGACAGACAGGAACAGAGAGAGATGAGAAGCATCAATCATCAGTTTTTCGTTGCAACACCTTAGTTGTTCATTGATTGCTTTCTCATATGTGCCTTGACTGCGGCCTTCAGCAGACCCAGTAACCCCTTGCGCGAGCCAGTGACCTTGGGTCCAAGCTGGTGAGCTTTTTGCTCAAGCCAGATGAGCCCATGCTCAAGCTGGCAACCTCAGGGTCTCGAACCTGGGTCCTCCGCATCCCAGTCTGACGCTCTATCCACTGCACCACCACCTGATTAGGCCACACAGTTTCTTATGAACAATTTGTCATAGATACTGTTCTGTTGTTCATCATGCCAGTGCTTTCTCAGGATGAAGTAAGTACTCCTTCCCCAACAGTGCTGAGTATTGGCAGTTTATGCTTCCCTGCCGATTGTCTCTTAGCAATGCCCTCTAGAGGGTTGACTTGCCAAGGTGTGATGCCCCCTCTTCCAAGACAGCTCAAATGGGAACAGCCAGTGGAGGGTGTAAAAGTTCAGTATTCTTGTCTCAATTTAGGGCAACTCTGAAGGGTCATCCCAGTTCCCTGAGGCCTTTGTTGTGACTGCATCAGAGCTCACTGCTTCCTCCATTCCGTCCTGCTGCTTTCCCTCTCCCACAGTTATTGATTCCAAGGGAGTTGCCCAGTAAAAGTTCTGCACCCATATCTTGATCTCAGATCTGTTTAACAAGGAAAAAGAACTGACACATATTTTTGCTAGGTTCTGGCCGTATGCTAACTAGTCATGAAAAGCCAAAGCCAGATATGGGAGCTTTACCTTGTGTTTTTCCTTATACAGTACCTTCTATTTCTACCAAAGCTTTACTCTTCTAGACATAAAACAAAATTAATAATTACAACTAATATTTATTTAATGCTTCCCATGTTCCAGGTGCTGTGTTTTTTAAATTACCCTTTTATAATCTCCACAAAACACTAAAAGGAGGGTTCTACTTTTTCATGGAGAAAATGAAGATTGTTCTGTAAAATGTTAACATTAGCAGGCTCAGACTGAAGGACATTGAGGAGACTCTATTTTATTTTTATATCTTTCTGTAAGTATAAAATTAGGTCAAATAAAATGGTTTAAAACATTGAATAGTGGAACTAGGCTTTTAAGATTTGCAGTCAATCTAAAGGAGAATTTAAGTTCTAAATTCATAACCTAAATTGTCTTTAAAATAAAACTCCTCTTGGGGTCCAGCCAGACCAAAGTAATACAAGTGTGTGCCCTTTAGCACAAATTGGAATGGGGTGTTTTTCCTCTCAACAGTCCTGCTATGTATATACATTGTATATAAATTATCAGTCCAATTTTTGCACTTTGATTATAATTACCAAAAAAAAAAAAGGGACCGACTTCTTGTGATTTTCACTGTATCAGCTAAAATCAAAAGGACATATGCAAGCTTGCAGATGAATTTTAGTGAATATAGTGGTATCAATGCCCAAATAAATTAGTATGTGACTCCCACTCTCTTCCTGCTTGCTTTTTCAGTGTTCCAAAGATGGAACATAATGGGCCAGTCAGCTTGTCTCCCCACACTTTCAGTTAATAGCATTTTATCTTTAGCACTTTGTCATCTTTAAGATTCAACTTATCTTTTCTCACAGCCCCCAGTTCTTGCAATGCAGAAAAATCATTTATTTGAATACGACTATCCCATTAAAATAGTTTTCCAATAAGCTTTAAAAAATATCATTGGAAATGAGTATTCTTCCTACTGATTTTCAACATGGCAATCCTTTGTATTTCCAGCATGTGTGGAGATGAGAAATTTATGTTCTATTTTGTATAAAGCAAAATGTAATGTAATGAAAAGCAAAATTGTAATGAAAAATGAGTATAATTTTATAGTCAGTTTGCTTCAGTTTGAAGTATTGAATTAATATGAATTAGCATATATATATTTTATCATGTGTACAAATAATTTATCTTTTTTCAATTAATCTGTTAATTGAGCCAATCAGAAGGGACTACTAGATAGATTAATCTGTTGGCGGTGAGGACTTATTGAAGTGGGAACAGCAGGAACCATTACATTAGGAGCCATCTGTTGAAATGCAGAATAGATGGGTAAAGGAAGAGAGAGGAGAGAGTTTTAGCTGATTTAAGACAGTTTAAAACTTGGAGGTTTCTGTTGGACATTAAAACAGAAATGTCCTGCTAGCCGTTGGGGGAAAAAAGCAATCTGAAGTTTAGGGCAGAAGTGTAGAGTGATGAAATATTTGGGATTGAATCATGTATGGAGAATATTTAAAGTGTGAAGACCAAAGAGCAGATCACAACTAGGTGGCTTTTCAAGCACGAGTTTGATCTCAGGTTTTGACCAGTTGGTGCAGATGTGATAGGACAACACTTGGCTGGCCTGAGCACAGCTCATGGCCTCAACAGGTGGAATATCATGCAGGTGTCACTTCAGGAGGTAGGATATTCATGCAGCTACAAGTCAGGTGTCTGGGAGAGTTTATGTCCATAAGACCACCCACAACCAATAAAGGATGGAACACTTTTCTCCTTCTAGATTGAAAATTATTAGATTATTTTATAGGGCTCCTTAGCAAAATCTGTTAGGTCCCAATGCAGCTATAGTCAAGTTGACAAACCAGCCTTTCTTTTTTATTTTAATTTTTTATTTTGAAATTAAATCTACTGGGACGACATTGGTCAATTAGAGCACATAGCCTTTTGGTGAACATCACTATATCCTTTAAGCTGCTGACTGTGCTATGTGCCCACCATCCAAAGTCAAGTCATTTTCTGTCACTGTATATTTGTCCCTCTTTTCACCCATCCCCCCACCTTCTCTCCCAGGTAACCACTTCACTTTTATCTATGTACATGAATCTCAGTTTTACATTCTACCTGTGTGTGAAATCATATAGTTCTTAGCTTTTTCTGATTTACCTATTTCACTCAGTATAATGTTATCAAGGTCCATCCATGTTGTTGTAAATTGCACTATGTTATCCTTTCTTATGGCTGAGTAGCATTCCATTGTCTATATATATACCATATCTTCCTTATCCAATCTTCTATCGAAGGACAATTTGGTTGTTTCCATGTCGGCTACTGTGAATAATGCTGCAGTGAACAAGGGAAGTATGTGTCTTTAAATACCACTGTTTTTAGTTTTTTAGGTAGATATTCAGTAAAGAGATTACTGGGTCATATGGAAATTCTATTCTTAATTTTCTGAGGAACCACCATACTTTCTTCCATAATGGCTGTACCGGTTTACATTTCCACCAACAGTGAGTGAGGGTTCCTTTTTCTCCACAGCTTCTCCAACACTTATTATTACCTGTCTTGTTCATTACAGCCAATTTTACATGTGTGAGGTGGTATCTCATTGTACTTTTGATTTGCAGCTAGCAAAGATGAGCATTTTTTTTTTTATATCAGTTGCCCGTTTGTATGTCTTTCTGTAAAATGACTCTTCAGGTCTTTTTCCTATTTTTAAATTTGCTTGTTTGTTGTTAAATTTGGGGAGTTTTTTATATATTTTGGATAATAACCCCTTATCAGAACTGTTGTTTGTGAATATTCTCTCCAATTTGTTTGACTGTCTGTTTTATTGTCAGGACAAACCATGCTTTCTTTTTTTTTAATTTATTTTTTTATTCATTGAGAGGGGGGAGACAGAGAGACAGAATCCCGCATGCACCCTGATAGGGCACCACTCTGCAAGCCCACTAGAAGGTAGGCTTTGCCCATCTGGAGTGTTGCTCTGTTGCTCAGCAACCAAGCTCTTCTTAGCACCTGAGGCAGAGGCCATATGGGAAGCCATCCTCAGTGCCCAGGGCCAACTCACTCCAATTGAGCCATGACTACAAGAGGAGAGAGAGAGAGAGAGACAGACAGACAGACAGACAGACAGAAGTGAGAGGGGGCGGGTGGAGAAGTAGTAGATGGGCGCTTCTTCTGTGTGCCCTGACCGGGAATTGAAACTGGGACATCTACATGCTAGGCCGATGCATTACTACAGAGCCAACTGGCCAGGGCCAAACTATTCTTTCAATGAGCCTTCTTTCCTTCCCTTCATTACTCTGACCCTCATTCTTTCCTCCTGAATTAACTATCAAAATAAATGCTTGCTTTTTAGTATTTTCTTTCACATTAGGAAAAATATTTTGAAGTTTCATTTGATATCCCACTTGATAAAAATATTTGCTGTCCCATATCTCAAAAATCTAGGTGCTTACCTATAAAACACCAAAGCCACATAAAAAAGAAAATTATTTTATAGAAAATTTAGCTTAACAGGTGAAGCTGTCAATTTCTAAAATACTTTAAAATGTTATCATAGATATGCCTTTCATTGTTAAAAGCCTCATCTAATAGTAGAGTCATTTAAGAGTATATTATATAACATATATTTGCATTTCAAAAGATTAGTTAGGACTCTCTTATAATTGCAAAGATCTATAAATATTCCTAACACATTTTTCCCCAGTTTTAGAACTACAGTGAACACAAAGTACTTAAACTTTACTTTGATAGAAAGGAAATATGGTACCTAAAAAATGCTACTTTGAACAAGTTTAGTCTCAATTATTTAACATTTAGTGATTTGGTAAGATAGTTTTACATTTTTAAATTCGTTATTTAAAAGTTAAAGATTGTGAAAGGACCTTTTAAATGTGTCATTGATTCTTACAGTCACAAGATCTTTAATCTATACCAGGCATTTGCACGCTCTTTCTTTCAAGAGCTAGGCAATAAATATTTTAGGCTCCATGCTCTGTCCCAATTAAAAACAAAACACAACCTTTTCTTTTTTTTAATCATCAGGCTTCTAATTAAAGAAAGAAACTTTATTTATAAGTTTGCTGACCCTTGATTCTTATAAACAGCCACTGTGGAGTCCACCAAGAATTATATTCTTTTAATATTATAATAGCAGAATTTCTTTTTCTTTTTTTTCTTTTTTTGAGAGGGATAGAGAGAAAAGCATCAACTCATTGTTCCACTTAGCTGTGAACCAATTGATTGTACAAGCAAGATTTCTGTTGTTGATCTTAGAAATCATATGTCATCCTTAGATATCCTTAATGTTGTTCTATTATTTTTATTTTGTGTTGTCACATTACCAATCCAAACATAACCTTTAAATGTTTTCAAACATTGCCTGACCAGGCAATGGTGCAGTAAATAGAGCATCAGACTAGGATACAGAGGACTCAGGTTTGAAACTCTGCAGTCATCAGCTTGAGTAAGGGCTCATCCAACTTGAGAGTGGGGTTGCTGGCTTGAGTGTGGGTTGCTGGCTTGAGCGTGGGGTTGCTGGCTTGAGCATGGATCATAGACATGACTCCATGGTCACTGGTTTGAGCCCAAAGGTTGCTTGCTTGAGCAAGGGGTCACTCACTCTGCTGTAGACCCCCGGTCAAGGCACATATGAAAAAGCAATCAATGAACAACTAAGGTGTCACAACAAAAAACAGATGATTGATTCTTCTCATCTCTCTCCCTTCCTGTCTGTTGGTCCCTATCAGACAGAGCTCTGTCTCTGTCACAAAAAAATTAAAAAAGAGAATGTTTTCAAACATTATAATTTGGTAAGATTTCTTTAAATGGTTACCAACCATTTCTTTAAATGGTAAACAACCAACACTAACTGGCTTTTCTTCTCTTACTGTGGAGATAGAACACATGATTTTTAACTAAAAGTATATTAGAAATTGAGCATCTATTTTTAGGAATATATAATAAAAACAAGCTTAGCATAGAACCCGTCTTCTGGCACCCTAGAAGGCTATAACATAAGTAATGGTTCTCTGATGAGGTTGAAAATAAAATATATGTTTTCAAAAACTTAATAGAATAGTTTGGAAAGAGGTCACTAACACAAGGCTGAAGGAGATGCAAGGCTTTGAGAAGGAAGACCTTACTTTTAACTCTAATATTCTTATGAAATATATAGAAATGAGTGCCCTATCCTTAAATTAAGCCAACGAAATTATTTTTACAAATCTGTATATTATGACTGTTCATACTTCTATCTAAAAATGTGTCTTAAGCAAATATCTAGTTTTCTAAGAATAGTCCTTTACCCATGCCTTAAGATGTGATAGGTGACATTCTGTTTTATTACTACATCATGCCATGCTGTTTATAGTATATTTAATTTACTACATTTATCCCCCCACTGACTCTTTCCTCAGAGGCTTTACCTTTCAATGCAAGCTTTGGTAATTTTATGTAAAATTAATTTTTAAGAGATTAGTGAGAGATGAGGCTTTTCTTGAAAACAGAATACATTTCTAAGGCCCTGATTGGCTCAGCGATAGAGCCTCAGCCTGGTGTGTGAAAGTCCCAGGTTCAAAGTCCCTAGTCAGAGAAAACAGGAGAAGTGATCATCTGTTTCTCTACCTTTATCCCCTCTCTCACTCTCTCTCTTCCCTTCCTGCAGCCAAGGCTCAAATGGTTTGAGAAAAGTTGGCCCAGGGTGCTGAGGATGGCTCCATGGCCTCTGCCTCAGGTTTTAAGGAGAGATTGTTTGCTGAGCTACAGAGCAACACCCCAGATGAGCAGAGCATTGCCCCCTAGTGGGCTTCCTGGGTGGATACCTGTCAATAGGGGCATGTGTGGGAGTCTGTCTCTGCCTCACAACCTCTCATTTAGAAAAAAGAAAAAAAATAGATTTTTAAGAAGTAGAAAATTATATTATAATGCTCAATGTTTTACTTTAAAATTATAGTAAACAGTGTTTCATTTTAACAAATTTTATATTTAGGGCATGCTCATATGTGTAAATACTTTAAAGTAAAATTACATAATGAATATTAATGTACAAGAAAAAAGGTGTGACATGAAATACAGGGTGGGCAAAAGTAAGTTTATAGTCGTGAGTTCACAAAACAGTTTATTCTTGTATTATTATTTATTAATCATTGTGTTATTTTACGTATGAAACACTGTGAACATATTTTTGCCCCACCCTGTATTGTATTAATAATATTACAGTGCTGAACACTTAGTAGATTTTATATATTTGTAATCAGAATTAATAAATATCTAAATGCAAATAATTATCTAAATTGCTCTTGTATTATTTACATAGCTTCCCCTTTCATTTAACTCATATTAGTCACTATCAGATTAGCATAAAAGCTCAGAAGCATGATAAAAGTAAATAGACCAAGAAAAGTAAAATTTTTGTTAAAGTGTTTGGACTTTAAACCAGGTAAGTACAAAACCATGTTTTTAGTGTTTTGGATATCATTTTGCCAATAGTCTATCTATAGTCCTTTGGGTGAGTTATGTAAAGTTTCTGGTGCTCATTTATTCAAATAAAAAAGTAAAGCTTTTGGATTCTAAATGTTCTCTAAGTCCCATTCTGTGCATAAATTATTTTTAAAATAATTAAAACATTAAAAAGTTGTTGCAAGCCTGCCTAAAACTAATATAACTATCAAATGCAGGCAGGTAATTTAAAAGAAATCTTTCTAATAAATGCAATTTATATTTTCCAAATAGAAAGTGGAGTCAGAGAAATAGCTGATGACTGAGAGAAGGAACTGGAAATGTAGATATAGTAAATTTAGCAGTGAAATAGGAAGAGAAGAGAGCAAAACCATATAAATACAGGTAGATATTGAATTGGAATCCAGAAACAAGGCTGTGTCAGGAAGAGACATAAGGACATGATGTGTTATAGAATAGTGTACTTTAAACCAGTATGCTTTTATTAACCAATGTCACCCTCAATAAATTCAACAAAAAGTGTTAAACAGAAAAAAAGAAAGAAGATTTCTCAATAGTTTAGATATGTAGTATAAAATACTGAGACAAATCAATATATTTTACACCTTTTATTTTATAATCATCAAGAGAAACCTTACAAGTTTTAGTTGAAATTGGAAGTTTCATTTTTCCCTAAAATATGCAGGTCTTTGCCATGTGCTCATCAGTATGCCAGGTGCTATGTATGCAGTGCATGTCCCTCAGTGAGCCCCACATTGCTGTCCTGACAGTCCAGAGAGGAAGCAGACATTGTGCTGCTCAAGTACTGATATAATAAAAAAATGGGGAAAGTTTGTAAAGCACAGTAAGTTGAACTTGAGTATCAAGGAAAGCTACTCTGAGGAAGTGACATCTAAACTGAGACCTGAAGTGGAATTTGTAATTCACAATGTTCACTGGTGGGTATTATAGGATATTGAACTATATAGCAAAGGGCAAATGTGGGTCCTTGATTGGATTTAAATGTATGACCTGGTTTTTCTCACTTTAGGTCTGGATCAGTTTTTTTTTTAATATTTTATTATTATTAATTTTAATGGGGTGACACCAATAAATCAGGGTACATATGTATAATGAAAACATCTCCAGGTTATCTTATCATTCATTTGTGTTGCATACCTGTCACCCAAAGTCAAATTGTCCTCTGTCACGATCTATCTGGTTTTCCTGTGTCCCTCCCCTCCACCTTCTCCCACCCTTCCCTCCCTCCCCTCCACCCCATAACCACCACTCTCTTGTCCATGTCTCATAGTCTCACTTTTATGTCCCACCTATGCATGAAAAAATGCTGTCCTCAATTTTTTTCCGTTTTACTTATTTCACTCCATATAATGTTATCAAGGACCATCCATTTTGTTATAAATGATCCGATGTCAAAATTTCTTACGGCCGAGTAGTATTCCATAGTATATATGTACCAAAGCTTTTGAATCCACTCGTCTTCTGACGGACACATGGGAAGTTCCAGATCTTTGCTATTGTGAACAATGCTGCCACAAACTTGGGACGCATTTCTTCTTTTCGAACAGTGCTATGGTGTTCTTAGGGTATATTCCTATAAGTGGGATAGCTGGGTCAAAAGGCAGTTCGATTTTTAATTTTTTGAGCAATCTCCAAACTGTTTTCTATAGTGGCTGCACCAGTCTGCATTCCCACCAGCAGTGCAGGAGGGTTCCCTTTTCTCCCCATCCTCACCAGCACTTATTCTGTGTTGTTTTGCTGATAAGTGCCATTCTGACTGGTGTGAGGTGATATCTCATTGTGGTTTTAATTTGCATTTCTCTAATGATTAGTGATTTTGAGCATTTTTTCATATGTCTATTGGCCATCTGTATGTCCTCTTTGGAGAAATTTCTATTCATTTCTTTTGCCCATTTTTTGATTGGATTGTTTGTCTTCCTGGTGTTGAGTTTTATAAGTTCTTTATAAATTTTGGTTATTAACCCCTTATCAGATGTGCTGTCAAATATGTTCTCCCATTGTGTGGTTTGTCTTTTTATTCTGTTCTTAAAGTCTTTAGCTGTGCAAAAACTTATTAGTTTGATATAGCCCCATTTGTTTATCTTACCTTTTATTTCATTTGCCCATGGAGATAAATCGGCAAATATATTGCTGCTACAGATGTCGGAGAGCTTGCTGCCTATGTTTTCTTCTAAGATGCTTATGGTTTCATGGCCTCCATTTAAGTCTTTTGTCCATTTTGAGTTTGTTTTTTGTGAATGGTGTAAGTTGATGGTCTAGTTTCATTTTTTTGCAGGTCGATGTCCAATTTTCCCAACACCATTTGTTAAAGAGGCTGTCTTTACTCCATTGTAAGTTCTTTCCTCCTTTGTCAAATATCAGTTGTCCATAAAGCTGTGGGTTTATTTCTGGGTCCTCTGTTCTGTTCCATTGATCAGGCTGTCTTGAGTAAAATGGCCTTATAGTAAACCTTGATATCTGGAAGAGTGATACCTCCAGCTTTATTTTTTCTTTTTTAGATTGCTGAGGCTATTCGTGTTCTTTTTTGGTTCCATATAAATTTTTGGAATATGTGTTCTATATATTTGAAGAATGTCATTGGTATTTTAATTGGTATTGCATTGAATTTATAAATTGCTTTGGGTAATATAGACATTTTAATATTGTTTATTCTTCCTAGCCAAGAGCAGGGTATATGCTTCCACTTGTTTGTATCTTCCTTGATTTCTTTTATCAATGTTTTATAATTTTCCGAGTACAAGTCCTTAACCTCTTTGGTTAAATTTACTCCTAGGTATTTTATTTTTTTGGCTGCAGAACTGAAGGGGATTGTTTCCTTAATTTCTTTTGCTGACAGTTCATTGTTGGTATATAGAAATGCCTCTGATTTCCGAGTATTAATTTTATATCCTGCCACCTTGCTGAATTCATTTATAAGGTCCAGTAGTTTTTTGACTGAGACTTTATGGTTTTCAATATACAATATCATATCATCTGCAAATAGTGACAGTTTTACCTCTTTTCCAATTTGGATGCCTTTTATTTCTTCTTCTTGTCTGATTGCTGTAGCTAGGACTTCCAGAACTATGTTGAATAAGAGTGGTGAAAGGGGGCATCCCTGCCTGGTTCCTGATCTTAAGGGGATTGCTTTTAATTTTCGTCCATTTAGTATGATGTTTGCTGTGGGTTTGTCGTAAATGGCCTTTATCATGTTAAGGAATGATCCCTGTATTCCCACTTTACTGAGAGTTTTGAGCATGAATGGGTGCTGGATTTTATCAAATGCCTTTTCTGCATCTATTGAAATTATCATGTGATTTTTGTCCTTCCTTTTGTTTATGTGATGAATCACATTGATTGATTTGTGAATATTGAACCAGCCTTGCCTCTCCAGAATAAATACCACTTGATCATGGTGTACGATTTTTCTCATATATTGCTGGATCTGGTTGGCTAAGATTTTGTTGAGAATTTTAGCGTCTAAATTCATCAGGGATATTGGCCTATAATTTTCTTTCTTTGTTTTGTCTTGCCCAGTTTTGGGATCAGAATTATGCTCCCCTCATAAAAGGAGTTTGGAAGTCTTCTTTCCTCTTGAATTTTTTGAAATAGCTTGAGGAGGATAGGAGTTAGTTCTTCTTTGAATTTTTGATAGAATTCACTTGTAAAGACATCAGGCCCAGGACTTTTCTTTTTTGGGATGTTTTGATAACTGTTTCTATATCATTTGTTGTAATTGGTCTGTTTCGGTGTTCTGATTCTTCCAGATTGATTTTTGGAAGGTTATATGATTCAAGAAATTTGTCCATTTCACCAAGATTGTCTAATTTTTTGGCATATAGTTCTTCATAGCATTTTCTTACAATGCTTTGTATTTCTGTTGTGTCAGATGTTATTTCTCCACTGTCCTTTCTAATTTTATTTATTTGAGTCCTCTCTCTTTTTTTCTTGGTGAGTCTAGTTAAAGGTTCATCAATCCTGTTTACCTTTTCAAAGAACCAGCTTCTGGTTTCATTGATCCTCTGTATTGTTTCCTTAGCTTCTATGTCATTTATTTCTGCTCTGATATTTATTATTTCCTTCCTTCCACTTGCCTTGGGGTTTATTTGCACTTGTTTTTCTAGTTCTTTGAGATACAGGGTCAGGTTGCTTATTTGAGCTTTTTTCAGCTTCTTATGATATGCCTGTAGTGCAATGAACTTCCCTCTCAGAACTGCATTTGCTGTGTCCCATAAATTTTGAGTTGATGTATGCTCATTATCATTTGTTTCTTGAACCTTTTTTATTTCTTCATTGATCTCATTGTTAATCCATTCATTATTTAATATCATGCTATTTAGTTTCCAAGTGTTTGAGTATTTTTCAGTTTTTCTTTTGTGGTTAATTTCTAGTTTCATGGCAGTGTGATCAGAGAAAATGCTTGATATGATTTCAATCTTCTTAAATTTATTGAGACCATTTTTGTGTCCTAACATGTGTTCTATCCTAGAAAACGTACCATGAGCGCTTGAAAAGAATGTATATTTTACTGTTTTAGGGTGAAAAGTTCTGAAGATATATATTAAATCAAGTTGATCTAGTGTATCCTTTAAGTCTGTTGTTTCTTTATTGATTTTCTTTCTTGAGGATCTATCCAGTGCTGTTAGTGGGGTATTGAAATCCCCTACTATTATAGTATTGCTGATAATCTCGCCCTTTATATCCCTCAAAGTCTGCTTTATGTATGTCGAGGCTCCTATATTTGGTGCATAGATATTTATAATAGTTATATCTTCCAGTTGAATTGTTCCCTTTATCATTATGTAGTGTCCTTCTTTATCTCTTACTATAGCCTTTGTTTTAAAGTCCATTTTGTCAGATATAAGTATTGCTACCCCTGCTTTTTTTTCATTTCCATTTGCATGAAATATTTTTTTCATCCTTTTACCTTCAGTCTAAGTGCATCTTTTGTTTTAAGGTGTGTCTCTTGTAGACAGCATATGTATGGGTCTTGTTTCTTTATCCACGCAGCTACCCTATGTCTTTTGATTGGATCATTTAATCCATTTATATTTAAGGTTATTATTGATATGTAGTTGTTTATTGCCATTTTATTCTTCAAAGCTGTATTCTTCTTTTGCTCTATTCTTTCCTCCCTTTAAACTGTTCTCAACAGGCTCCTTAGTATCTCTTGCAGAATTGGTTTGGTTTTAATGAATTCCTTCAGGCTTTCATTTTCTGGGAAGCTCTTTATTTCTCCTTCAATTTTAAACGTTAGCCTTTCCGGATAAAGCAGTCTTGATTGTAGGTTTCTGTTCTGCATTACTTTGATTATATCTTGCCATTTCCTTCTGGCCTCATGTGTTTCTGTTGAGAATTCCAATGTCATCCTTATGGGGGCTCCTTTGTAGGTGATAACCTTTTTTTCCCTAGCAGCTTTTAAGATTTTTTCTTTATCCATTAGTTTTGGTATTTTAACTATGATGTGTCTTGGTGTAGATCTTTTTGGGTTTCTCTTTAATGGAGTTCTGTGTGCCTCTTGAACGTGTGGAGTGTTTCCCAGCTTTAATTTAGGTAAGTTTTCTGCTATGATTTGATTGAACAAAGTTTCTATTTTCTGTCCTCTCTCCTCTTCTTTAGGCACCCCTATGATGCGAATGTTGTTTCTCTTCAGGTTGTCACATAGCTCCCTTAGAGTTTCCTCACATTTTTTGAGTCTCTTTTCCTTTTTCTTCTCTGCTTCTGTGCCTTTGTTTATTGTGTCCTCTAACTCGCTTATTTGATCCTCAGCGTCATTCATCCTGCTTTTAATTCCTTCCATTGTGGTCTTCAGTTCTGATACTGTATTTGTCATTTCTGTCTGATTCTTTTTTATTATTTCAATTTCATTTTTTATACTTGTTATCTCCTTATTTAGGTGTTCATAATGACTATCCATTGTTGCTCTAATTTCTTTGCACATCCTAACTATCATTATTCTAAATTCTGCTTCTGGTAGTTTGGTTATATCTGGTTCATTCAGGTCCTTCTCTGGGGATTTCTCTTGATTCATTTGGTTTGCATTCCTCTGCCTGCCCATTTTGACTGTGTATAAGCAAGTTGTGGCCACTGGAGTCCAGTAGGTTTTGCCTTTGTGTTCTCTAGGTGTGGTCTGTCTGCAGACCCCCTACCCCTCTGCTGCTGCCTAGGGTGGTTGGGTATGGGCGTTGCCAGCGTCGTCCCACTGTGGCTTTTGCTGTGATTTCTGCCTCTTCTCCGCGGGAGGGGCTGTCACTCAAGCCACAAGCCTCAGCACCAAGGGTAGAGGTGGGCACCTTTGCTCAGCTGTGGACCCAGCCTGTTTCCGGACTTCCGCCCAGAACCCGCAGTCAGAGCCTGCTCTCCACAGTTTCGCTGGTGGGTGGGGCTTTTGACGTGCTCTCAGCTGTGAGCCTTTGCACATCTGGAGCTTTAGCTCCGCCCTCGAGACCAGGAACCTTCTGCACAGGGTCGCAAACCAAGTTTTATTGGGCCAGGCGTGTTTGCTGGTTTCTGCTCAGCTGCGAACTTTCGCTCCACCCAGACTCTACCCCGCCCCCGCGTTCAGAGACCGTTCGTGCACGTAGGATGGCAAATCGTGGTTTCTCTGTCTGGCGGGGTTAGTAGCGTGGGTTCAGCTGCGAGCTGCCACTTGTCTCGGTGTCTACCTCGTCCCTGCACTCGGAGCCCGCTTGCGCACGTAGAATGGCAAACCGCGGTTTCTCCGGCCGGGCGGGGCTGGTAGTGTGATCTCAGCTGCGAGCCCCCGCCGTCTCAGGTTCTAGCCCGGTCCCCACAGTCAGGCCAGGCTTGTGCGGGGTCGTAGAGCAGATTTCTGCCCGTTCCTGGCTTCCTGCTTTGTCCCCGTAGGTGGGATTAAAGGCAGGCCCGCTGCTTCCGGACCGCTTTCGCGTATCTTCTCCACCCTTGCTGGGCTAGACCGAGCTCACACTGGCTTGGTCTCCGCCCAAGCCGACAGAATCGCATTTCAGTGTCCTGCAGCCACCAAACCCTTCAGCAACCCTCAGCAGAGTAGGAAGGGACCTAATACTCCACACTGTAGGCCTGGGAGCTCTCTCACTTGTTTCACAGCTCAAAACTGTCCAAACGCCTCTTCTAGGCTCTTTGACTGCAGGCTGGGGCTTTGGTTCCTGGGACCCAGGTCCCTCCCTCTCCACCAAACTCTCCTCTCGTCACGCGGGTCTCTCCGGGCTGCCGTTTGCTCCGGGAGCTGGGCAGCCCTCTTCGCATTTTCGCTATTCCTACCAGTCTCAATGTGGCTTCTTCTGTGTTCCTTGGTTGAAGAGCCCACTTAGTTTAGTTCAAAGTTGTTTTATCCAGATGATGGTTCTTAAAATTGAGTTATAATCCACTTTGGTTCTGGGAGTTGGAAGTTGGTACGTCCGCCTACTCCGTCGCCATCTTGCTCAGGTCTGGATCAGTTTTAAGTTGCTACTTAGAAGTAGAGGTTACCCTGGCTGAATAGCTTGGTTGGTTAGAAAATCGTCCCAAAGCACAGAGGTTGCCAGTTCAATTTCCAACCAGAACACATACAGGAACAGATCAATGTTCCTGTTTCTCTTTCTCTCTCTCTTTCTAAAATCAATAAGATAAACAAAAAAAGTAGGGGTAGATTTAGAGTCTCCTCCTTTCATTAGTGGTTTGGAAGATAAAAATAAGTCTGATTATTAAATTTTTTTAAAGAATTTAGAACTATGTTGCTTTAATGAGAATTTAATTTTGGTACCTGTGAGCCAATTTGACAGTATTACATTGTACTCGATTAAAATCTTATTATTGTATACAGTTCTCCACAGTGGTTTCACCAGTCTGCATTCCCACTAGCAGTGCAGTAGGGTTCTCCTTTCTTTACCCCTCGCCTGCACTTAATTGTGCGTTGTTTGGATTTCCTCAAAAAATTAAAAATGGATCTGCCTTTTCACCCAGCTATCCCACTTTTAGAAATATATCCTAAGAACACCAAATCACTGATTCAGAAGAAGATATGCACCCTCTTGTTTATTGCAGCATTGTTTACAATAGCCAAAATCTGGAAACAGCCTGAGTATCTGTCAGTAGACGAATGGATTAAAAAGCTGTGGTACATATACACAATGGAATGCTATGTGGCCGTGAAAAAAAAGAAAATCTTACCTTTTGTGACAGCATGGATGGACCTGGAGATTATTATGCTAAGTGCAATAAACCAGCCAGAGAAAGACAAATATTGTATGATGTCACTCATATGTGGAATCAAATGAAAAAGGTCAACCGAGGAACAGAATAGAGGCAGAGGTGGGGTCACAGGGAGCAGAGGGACAGCAGTCAGAGGGAAGGGGGATGAACGGATGGGATCAGAGAATGTAAAGGCATTAGTGAAATTATGCATACATAACACAGAGATATAGATAATAGGACAGCAAATCTTAGAGGGAAGTGGGGAGGGATATTAGGGGAGAGGGGTAAAGGGAGAATAAAAAGGGACACAAGGGTGAGGGTAAGGGAGTTATATTCAGTGGGACACTTAAATCCATTTAAACACAATAAATTAAAATTAATAAAAAAAATAAAAAGAGAATAAAGCAAGAAAATATAAAATTTTCTGATGCTTCAGGAAAAAAAAATCTTGTTACTGTATATCTTATTGAATCATTTTAAAATTATAAATATACAATTTTCTGAACTTTATCATCAATAGTTCTAAATCTCCTTTACTTTCCTATTGCTAAAATTTACCAGGCTCTTTTTAATTAAATGCTTCTTTGTAATCTCCAATCAAATAGGTTCCATATAAATTTTTAGGACTGGATGAATATTTGTCCTTATTCAAATAATATATGAATGTGAAATAGGTTACATGGTAGATGAGTCCTCAGAGGATACTTTAAAATTGCAATTGAAACTGTAGAATTTTCAGTAACAAATTAGCTACAAATTGATCATCACTGTCTTCTTTTAAAATCCATTTACTGAAGGGGGAAAAACCCGCCCAGAGTTAGACCTTCTTGTACATCTGATGTGCCATAGAAATGTAGTTGAAATAACCATTATGATTTCCCATACCCTTAAAAATACCATGGAAAGCAAATAAATCTGATAAGACCTGAATAGTTGAGGTGGTTTTTTTGTTTGTTTCTTTGTTTTTTATGTTTTGGCCTTTTTCATTCAAGAATAACAGAAATAATTCTATCTAAATAAAGAAACATGAATGAAATTTTAAATGACCTTACTTCTTCCACCACATGCCCCACTCCTTGATTTTTTTAAAAATAATCTCCACCTCAACACAGCAGAAGCCCTGAAGGGAACAAATGGGTGGAAGTAAAGTTTGGCCAGTAGCATAATGGTGGCCTCTCTGAAAGTATTAAATAATGAAATATTATAGAAGAGGAAAGATGGTTGCATTGTTGTGAACATTTCAGTTTACACATACCTTAAGGGGTATGGTTCTTTCACAAACTAAATGTATCAGCAATGTAGCACCATCCAACTGTACTGTTAGGAGACAATGAAAAACTCTATCTTTAAAATTTTATATGCTTTTTTATGTTTCCACTTTTTTACATTTAATATTTATTTATATTTTCTTTCACAGTTCTGCACAGTTCAACCTCTGAGAAAAGAATGTATTTGAATAGATTTACCTGGAGATAATTGCTTACATTCCTGAGTAAACACCTTTTCTCCTTCCCACTCTACTTCCCTTCTCTTCCCTTTCTTTCCTTTCCCTTCCGTCTCTCTTTCTAAAGAGAAGCAAATGTCAAGGTTTCTCTTCTATGAGGCAACCCACTGCAGGTGCAGGAAAACATCTGGCCCTCATCATGTTAGAGTAGTTATTGCATATAGCATTAGTTTCTTCCTTTTTATTGCTGAGTGGTATTCCATTGTCTAGATCTATCAAAGTTTGTTTATTTATTCACCAATAAATAAAGGAATATTTGGATTGTTTCCAAATTTTGGACATCATTAATAAAGTGTTAAACTTTGTAAACAGGTTTTTGTTTAGACATGTTTTCATTGATCTTGAGTAAATGAATAACTAGATGGGATTGCCACATCATATAAAAGTGTGTGTTTAATTGTGTAAGAAATTGCCAAATCATTTTCCAAGGTGGCTGTACCATTTTAAGTTCTCATGAGCAATGCATTGAAGTTCCAGTCGTTCAACATACTACATTTGCTTCTATAAATTTTAAACAAGAATTTATTTTGAGTTTTTCTGAAGATACGTTATATTAAATATTGATACATTATGCTAAAATTTTGTATTCTTTTCCAATACATGATGGCTAAAGTAGGTGGCAATTTGAATTAATTCTATTTTTCTTATCTTATGAGTTAATAGAGCCTTTGAAACACACACACACATACATACACACATATATCTTATATAGCTAAGTAATTGAAGATTGGTAAAGATTGTGATTAGATTGTGTGTTATATATAATAAAACATCATATCATTTAAACATTTCAGATCAGTAATTTTGTTTTTTTGAAGAATGAGTTCAGGTGAATCATTAGAGCCTTATTAATATTTGAGTTTTTAGTTATATTAAATCAGGGGCCGGGAACATTTTTGGCTGAGAGAGCCATGAATGCCACATATTTTAAAATGTAATTCTGTGAGAGCCATACAATATGTTTAACACTAAATACAAGTAAATGTGTGCATTTTATGTAAGACCAACACTTTTAAAGTACAATAAATCTCTGAATTATTTTTAATAACGTTGTTATGCTGTTGCTAACCACTGATGAATAAAGTACTTCTTACCTTTAATGCGACTTCTGGTGCTGCATGGTTTTGCTGATGGCTTTGTAGTCTGGTTGATACATGGTGAGGTTAAACTTCATGCAGGCGTTGAGACTTCCACCCGTTAAATGTGATCGTAGGTTGGTCTTAAAGTTCTTTAGATGTGAGAAAGACTGCTCACATGCATACGTAGAGCCAAACATTGTCAGTACAGCAATATTCACATGCTGCAGCGTATGGTATGTGATGAGAAGCACGTTCCAAGTTTTGACAATCAGCTGGTCTGTGGGTTGAAGTTTTTTCATTTCTCCCCACTTGTGTTTGCTCACCAACTCTGCCTGCTGTCGTGCAAATCTTTCCAAATCTTCATTCAGTGACTTGAACTTATTCACCCACGTGTCTGAGGCCTTCAGGTCAGGAGCTTGTAGCTCAAAATCTCTGATGGAGACACCAGGGATGTAACCCAGGTCAGCGCTGTCCACTCAAACTCGTGTAGATGGGTAATGAACGTAAAAAGATGAATTCGTTCACAAAATTATCCAAAGCGTGCTTTGAATGACTGCAGAAGATGAGATATGAAGCCCGCTAGCTGCTGGAGATCAAGATGTTGAGCTGGGTCATTTGCTGTGCATGTATCTTTAAACTCTCCCAGTTTCTCAAAGTGTAGTAAATGACCTGTTCCAATGTCGGCAATGAAGAGTTCCAGCTTGTTTTCAAATGCAAACACTGCTTGTTGAAGGGACAAGAATGTATTTCCAATGCCTTGCATTTTCACTTTGAGCTGATTCATATATTCAGTCATGTCTATGAGATAGTAGAACTTCAAGAGCCAGTCAGTGTTAGCTAACTCACAATGCTCGATGTTTTTCATTTCAAGAAATGTCCGGGTTTTGCTCAGACAAGCCGCAAAACGTCTGAGCACCTTTCCTCTTGACAACCAACACACATTGCTGTGCAGAAGCACACCAGGATAATTATTCCCAACTTCATCCAGCAGTGTTTTAAACTGGCGATCATTTAAAGCTCGGGCAACAATAAAGTTGACCACACGAATGACCAGCGATATCACCTCACCAAGCTGCTCACCACACATCTGAGCACAAAGCACCTCCTGATGTAGAATGCAGTGAAAACTTAGGATGGGTCTCTTTCCATGTTCTACAAGGAAGTGCTACGAATCCTCTGTTTTTCCCCACCATGCACGGAACACTATAAGTACACACCAAAATAAGTTGATTCATCCGTAGAGTTTTTATTTAGCAAACTCAGTGAATGGTTTGAATAAATCCTCCCCTCTTACGTAGTGTGTCACCAACAGCATACCTTATAATCATGCTGAACTGGGATAAATGGCTTATGTCTGTTGACTCATCCAAAGGAAGAGAAAAAAATTGTGCTGCATTTATGTCCTTCATTTGTGTTGCCTCAATTTGATTTGCCTTTATGATGATATGATTGTGAACAGTTCTTGCTGAAAGAGGCATGTTTTTTCTCTGTTTGATTATTTTTTCTTTATCAGAAAAGTAAAAATGTTCATTGGCAACATCAAGCATGAATGTTTTGGCATACTCCCCATCTGTGAATGGCTTTCCGTTTCTCACAATTGCTAAAGCACCAGCAAAGCTAGCCGAAATCCAGTCACCTTGTTGGGTCCAAACACGGAGTTACTGTGACTAGCTTGCACTCTGCACAGTAGCTCATGACATGCTTTCTTTCTGCTGTCTCCCGCTGAATATTTTGATGCAAATGTAGTATGGCGTGTGTTGAAGTGCCCCCTTTATATTTGACTGTTTCATTGATGCAATTTTATCATTGCATATTAGACACACTGCAGAACCTGCTCTCTCCACAAAGGCGAATTTCTCAGTCCATTCCTGCTGAGAAGTATGATACTCCTCATCTTTTTTTCTTTTAGCCATCTTCTTCATCAAAAGGGTTTCTGCAATTAGCTAGCTGACTACTTGATTAAAAGGAGGAATGTTTACTTCCTGACCTCACAACAACCTATGTACATTGCACATTATTCAATAAATATTTGGTGTTGTCCCAGAGGACAGCTGTGATTGGCTCCAGCCACCCGCAACCATGAACATGAGCAGTAGAAAATGAACGGATTGTAATACATGAGAATGTTTTATATTTTAACATTATTATTTTTTTATTGAAGATTTGTCTGTGAGCCAGATGCAGCCATCAAAAGAGCCACATCAGGCTCGCGAGCCATAGGTTCCTGACCCCTGTATTAGAACTAAAAATTTCAAGGTAGTTTACAAGGCCACTCCGTCTTTATTTGAGCATGCAGCAGCCCATGAAAAGAGCAACTAAGAGCTAGATTAATTTATAAAATTTCCAGGCCAACAATAGTTTTAATGTAAGTAGAATTGCCTTTCTAGATAATGTAGGACATTTAAGATGAAATTTTCAATTTCCCTTTAAGTCATTCAGTAACGTACTAATGAAATTTAGTATAATTTGGCTTTTCTAATTTTTAGAATGGCAATACTATCTCACATACAACAATGTTTATATTTGAATATTTTTCTACTTATTCTGAGGCAATCACCAGAAGTGAAAGTAAATTTCCAGAAGAATGACAATTAGTCTCTTTTTGGGAGATTATTTCTCAGAACTAGTTTTTTAGGATATTTTGCAAAGTTTCTTACAAGACTAGATTAAATACAGGAGAAAAATAGAACTAAACCTCAACATTCATAACTTTTTCTCTAGATGTGACTTGTTATCAAGTAGGCTTTTTAAAAATGCCTGGCTTAATGTAATATTCAAAAGAAGCTGTGACTGCAATTACATATACAAATTGATATTTTTAATATCTCAACTTGAAACTATTGTTTGTTATTTCTCAAGGATGCTGACATTTAGAGGATTAGGAAGTTGAAGGTATTTTGGTAAAAATTACTATTATATTGTGTCTTAGAGCAGGACCCCTCCTCTGCCCAGAACTATTTCTGTTTCTTCCCTTTGACATTGAATGCCGATAGAAGCAATATCAAAGTACTTATCATATAATGTGAAGTAAAGTCCAATACAAATATGCCTTTGTAGACAGCCTCCACTCAGAAATGCTGCTTACTTCATGTGACCCACAAATAAGAAAATTTGTAATTTTTACAAATGGACAATTTTTTTTATTACAGGGACAGAGAGAGAGGGTCAGAGAGAGGGAAAGATAGGGACAGACAGGCAGGAAAAAAGAGAGATGAGAAGAATCAATCATCAGTTTTTTGTTGCAACACCTTAGTTGTTCATTGATTGCTTTCTCATATGTGCCTTGACCACGGGCCCTCAGCAGACCGAGTAACTCCTTGCTCGAGCCAGCAACCTTGGGTCCAAGCTTGTGAGCTTTTATGCTTAAGCTAGATGAGCCCGCGCTAAAGCTGGCGACCTCAGGGTCTCGAACCTGGGTCATCCGCATCTCAGTTCAACGCTCTATCCACTGCGCTACTGCCTGGACAGGCCAAATGACCAATTTTTAACAAAAGAATACTTTGGAACAGTTGATCCCATAAACTCAAATGGAATTAAATATATGTATATTTCCTAAAATTATATTACAGATTTTTTTTTGAGAGAGAAAGAGGATTCAGGGGAAAGAGAAAGAGAGAAAGAGGAGAGAGGAGATTCAGCTTGTTCCATTGACTGCTTCTTACACATGCCCTGACCAGGGCTCAAACTGGTGCCCACAGGATTGAGCATGCAACCTCGGCTATCCAGGTTGATGGTCTTTCCAATGCGCCATAGGCCAGAGCATCTTACAGATATTTATATGTAACAAGCATGCCTTATATAAACTTTGGAACAAATGCATAAACAAGAACTAAACAAACTAACAAAAAAACATAGAAACATACAGCAGTATGGTGGTTACCAAAGGGAAGAGGGGTGAGGAAGTCAAATACGTATGACAGAAAATGATTTGACTTTGGGTAGTGAACACAATCCAATATACAGATGATGCATCACAAAATTGTACACTTAAAGCCTACATAATTTTATTAACCAGTTTATTCCAATAAAATTTAATTTAAAAAAAATCAACTTTTAGAATCTGATATCAATGTTCTATCTCTTCTCATTAATTAGCTAAGATAATTATGAGTAACATAGCCAAGTCAATGATGTTAATTCTTATATACCTTAGTATTTCTTTTTTCTTGCATCTTGTGAGCCTTTGATTAGCATATCCTATGTGGTATTGCAGTGGGATAGATGCATAATGATCCAAGAATTTTTTTAAATAATTAATTAGCCTTTTTATGACAGTTTTTCATTGTTTAACCAACTACAGTCTTGTTTTCAATAAAATATATTCTTCCATTTTTTTTGTTTATTAAAATTGTTTGATTTTTGTACAGTATTCTTCCTGAATATTTTTCTCTGCGTATGGTATTACTTTGCCTTCTGGAGCTAAAAAGAACAGTGCCTTTTATATTTGGAGCATTCCTATGTCAAGCAGCAGGACACTTCTGCACACGACTGTTTGGTGTTCCTCAGATGGTATTTGGTAGACTATTTGCCCATTGGTTAGACGCGTAAACCTTTCCCTCGCTGATTAAGTCCCATAGTGACAAATCAGGGAGAAATACTGCTAATTCTCAAAGAAGACTGAAAAGTTAAAGAAAGATGTGAAGAGGTTTGAAGTCATTAATCTGACCTTTGAAAATTTTCCTTTAACTAACACATCAATGAATATTATATGAGTCAAGTTTTAATGGAGGATAGAATTTGAAAAATTAAATAAAATTTCAATTCCTACATATATCATTTATAAAGAAAAATGAAATGGAAACATACATCTATCTAATAGTGGAAAAAGATAACGTGTTTTTAAAGTTTGAGTTTGCTACCCTGGCCAAATAGCTCAGTCGATAGAGTGTCGGCCTGAGCACAATGTTACGGGTTAGAATCCCTGGTCAGGGCACATATTGGAACAGATCAATGTTCTTGTTTGTCTCGCTCTTTCCATTCCTCTCTTTTTAAAATCAATAAATAAAATAATTTAAAAAATAAAGTTTGAGTTTGCTTGAAGTTCATTATTAAATTATAGCAGGATTCCTAGTAAGTATGCAACATATTTGCATAAGTATTAAAATAATTCATCATGATTAATTTTATTATAGTAAATCTCAGCCCTAATCACAATCTGCCATATACTGCAGTGGTTTGTCAGTATTTCATACTTTACTAGAGTTTTTGATGGAATTGCAGTTCCAGTAATAGCACTGATGTCATCTGAGTTCACTGTGATTAATGTGGTTCTGAAGGAGATTTAATAACGATTAGCCAGTTTCATAAAGTATTGCAGAATCAGGACAGTGTGAGAAAAATTTTAAAGCTCTTCCATATGTACATTCTAGCAAGTACCTCAGGTAGCAAATTGGATTTTCAAAGGATGAGGTTTAACCTTGGAAACAGATTAACTACTAGGGCAATGATGGGTAAAGGCTACAATAATTCTCCTTCAAATACTTAAAGGATGAGAAGAAAACATGGCAAGTCTAGAAAAAATGGTTGACAGTTGTAAGGAAGTAAATATCAGACTGATATGGACTTCTTGGCTTCAATAGGCCTGACAAGGTTTGCAGGGTATGGAGTATCCTATGGCTAAGGACATTCAGGTAGAGACAGATGCCTACTTGGGAAGACTATTACAAAATATTTTTTAGAATGGTTCAGGAGAGAGTTTTCTTCAGGTAAATTCTGAATTCCTTTTCAATTATGATATTCCATAAGTTAGTTTTATTTTTTTATAATGACAATTTTTTTTAATATATTTTTCTTAGATTTTGGTGGAGGCATCAGTGGGAGATGGCTTCACGGGAGACATTGCAATTGATGATTTGTCATTTATGGACTGTATCCTCTATCCTGGTAAGAGAAAGTATTTCTATAGATGACTGTTTTTAGGTTTGTTTACTTAAAAACCCTGCAAAGAAATGAACATTTCATTTTAACAAGTATTCCAAATTATCCTCAATTCTATTCTCTCAAATATATTAACTCTGAAAGAGATTATCGTAAATCTTTGCTAGTAATTGAATTCAAAATCTTTGCAAAGATAGTGAAAAAGTTTGGATCAGTTGTGTGCATGCATCATCACATGCAAAATATTAGGAAATCATGCCTGAAGTTAAACTTTAATTCCATTATATTTGAGGGGTTTTAATAACCAAATTGTTTGCTTTGTAATTGCATTGTTTTGGAGACTTTATTAACCATCCACTTACCATCAATGACATTTTATTCTCAGGATACACTTTATATATTCTTAAGGATTGTTGTCAACCATTTTCTCTCTATTTTATAGATTTTCCATTAAAAACTCATACATGTTTTCCAGATATATATATATATATATATATACACACACACACACACACACACACACACACATTCTCAGCATTTCCCCTGAACTGCAGTCTTATGTACTAAACACCTACTCAACATTTCAACTTAGATATCTAATTGGAATCTCAAAGAAGACAGAGAAAATAACCTGAAATAAACAAGCCCCAGGGGCAGCTCATTCCGGCCTGTGCTATGGATCCAGTAGTCCTGAGTCTCAGGCTCATGGGGGTGATGCCGGCAGTGAGGCTGGAGGTTCTTAAGATACAGGACAAGGGAGAGCACAGCCTTCTTCCTGGAGTAACCAGAGGCTGGGTATTGAAAAGCCAATCACAATAGTCCCTGTAGAAAGCACTCTTATGAGCAGACAGCTCAAACCCAGCTTGCTCCATCAGCAGCCCCTGCCCAGAAGTCGTCAGAGGGCTGATTCCAGTTCTTTCCCTGGAAACAGTGTGACACAGCTTTGGTCCTCCTCCTCACCATAACCATAATCACTCTGTGCAGTGGGGCCCACAGAACTCGGCAGGAAGCCCAATCTTTCTCTAAGAAGCCAGCGAAAAAGAAATCAGAACTGAACAAGTTTTCTCTAACTCTCAATGTCTAAAAGTAAATTGTTGGTTTCTACTTGCCCTTCAATTTTGCCATTCCTTCATTCCTCCCTATATCAGTAAACGACACTTTATTTCTAGTCATGTATTCTTCATTAACAAATCTGGTCAGCCACCAGCTTCAGGTGTATCCAGAGTTCACTTCTCATGGTTTCACTCTTCTCCCCTTGGTCCAAGCCACCACTATCTCTGACTGGGTTGTTAAAATTAATTTTTAAGGGCTATGTGTACTTTTACCCTTGAACCATATAATCTGACCTCAAAACAGCAACCAGAATTATCCTTTTCAGACTTAGAGAAGGTCAGGTCATCCTGTCATTAGAGTTTTTCTATGACCATCTGATCTCATTTAGAGAAAAAAGTGCTGAACTTCTACCAATAGCTTTCAAGAAATAAATAACTGGTTCCCTCATACATCTCTGACTTCCCCTTCCACTAGAGCACCTCAAATTGACTTCTTTCGATTATAAGGCCTTTTAACTAATCCTTTACCACCCCAACCCATTTATGCCTCAGGGCTTCTATACCTGATCTTTCCTCTCCCTGGAAGATGCTTCTCCCAGATATCCTTTTGATTCTGTTCTTTACTTCTTTCTAATCTCTGTTCAGTTTTCCTTTAGTGAGGCCTTATCTGAACACTATACAATCATGGACACACACAGACATACACACAAAGTCTCTTCTTATTTGGTGTTTTTTATCTCTTTTCCCTGTTACTTCTTTACAACACCTATCCCTCTTACAGTTAAATTCTTCTCCCACAAACAATAATGAGAGCTGCGTGAGAACACGCCTGTTCGCTGCCTGATCCCAGCCACTTACATAGTGTCTGGCACATAGAAGTTCCCAATAAATATTCATTGGTTAGATGGGTGGATAGAGAAATGTTTATATATTTTAAAGTGTTTATAGACTTTGTTATATATTTTAGTTTATTATTATTGCTAAAGTATTAAGTACTTCTATATGCAAGATATTATGTCATGTGTCAGTCAGTTTTTCTTTAAAACCATATATCAATGACTTACAACCACAAGCATTTATTTCATGTTCTTAATTTGGTTAGTATAGAACAATAACAACATGTATTTCTCATTTATAGCTCTCCATAATTCTGTGTAGCTCTAAGCTATGTGTCTCTGTTCTGTATGTCCTATCTGTCTAGGTCCAAGGCTAAATGACCAAATTCTGATGGGACACATTTTGTTGTCAAGGAAAAGGGCTGGACAAAGAGAGCATACTTAAAGCTTCAATTGGACATGGCATGCATCATGTCTGCTCATGTCTGTTGGTCACAGAAAGTCATGCAGTTGAGGCTTAAAATGGGACAAGGAAATAGTTTCTACTGACAGGGAGCTTGGCAAGGGAATGTATAAATAGGCACCATAGTAAACCTATCACTCATATGTATCATCTCGTATAATTTTATAACCTTTTCAGAGTCAAGAAAGGGCCTGGTCTGTTGTTGGTGAACAAATGTTGAATGCTGAATTAAATTTACCCTTTTGTTACCCCAATTTTATGGAGCAAACTGAGAAGGAGGTAACTTGATATTATGAAGTGGCAAATTATGATGTATGCTTATTTGGACCATAATATTAACCACTGTTATAAAGCTCACTAAATCTACTAATTTAGAAAAGAAAAGATTACAATCCCCATTTTACAGATGTGAAAAATGAAACTGAAGGAGCATAAGTGACCTGGAGGAGAATGCACAGTTGAGGGAGGAATGAAATTTTCACCTAAGCTTGTCTGATATCAATGGCCAGAGACTTTCCCAACTTGCCTCCCACTCTTAGGTTAAGGAGCATCACCATGACTCCAGTAGCAGAGAACATCAAAGACTACAGTGTCAGTACTGACACTGTTGCTCCAGTCATCCTGTTAAATACATTCTGTGGCTGATGGTTCCAAGGAACAGAGAGAAGAGCTGCCAGAACCCAGGCAGAGATGTGGAATGTCAGTCACAGACCATCAGTCCTGATTTTCTGGTTCAAGTATTAGAAGAAAATTATGGAATTCTCAAACTGTCTGAACCATGTGGTTTTAATATTGGTTTCATAACAAAAGAAACTTTGGGGTGAAACAACAAAGCCTGTTGTAGCCATAGGTTTAAGAAAGAAATTTGAGGTTATCTTGCCATAAGATGAAAATAAAAATAAAATTAGGTTCTTAATGAAAATAGTGTTCTTAATGAACAGTTTTATTCATGACATCAGGTTTGTAGAGGTGGGGTCCATGCATGTAGGTTTACTTACAGACATTGATTTTCTGTCAATATAAACTGACTATCCACACCATTTTTTTCTCCTTGGTTAATAAAACAAAACAAATAAAAACTAAAAAACATACACATGAATACAAAATATTGACCTGATCTCCAATGTATGGATTTTTACATTACCTATAATTTGCATTTTATACTAACAGTGATTAAAAAGAAGTAAATTAGTTTATAGTTTATTTTTTATCTATTTTTTTAACATTAAACTTTTTCTCTCGTGCCCTTTTTGTTTTTTTTAATGACATTAGTATTCTTAGCAACCCAAGACTAGAATTACACCATATCCTTTTAGTTTTCCTTAAACAGGACCACTTGTAACTCTAGCTGACTCCAACTCCAAAATATTTATCACATCTCTTCTGCTTTTTTCCATTATCTCTTCTATGACCCGGATTCAAAAGTATTGACTTAAATAGGCTTCTTAACTGCAAATTTTTGTTAATTTTTCTCTGATAGTGTTTGTCATAAACTTAGTTTCTTTCTCCTTTGTCCTACCTAGAAATCACCATTTGCTCTTCCATCTCCACTCTTTCCTATTTTCTAGCTTCTGGTTGTTTCTAACTTAATTTTTAAATTCATTTTCAATTATGGATCATACTTCATTTTCATATTTTGATAATATTGATTCTTATTTAAAAACTTGTCCAGGAGGATACTAGAGAAAAAACTATTTAGGCAAGATTAATTACATTTCTGTGGAAAGTAGGCAAACATAACCATGTAACCGAATCCTATTATTCTTTGCCTCAGTGTATGAATATGTTGGCCATTTCCAAAGTAGATGATGATGGGGAATGATGGCAAAGTTAAATAGCTCCCCTCACATTGAATCAGACCTTCAGAGTACATTATTAAGTAAGAATTGTTGCCAGATATTCAGATTTTAAAATGAATATCCCAAATGAAGTATCTGTTTCACATTATATTTTTCTATGTTACACAAGAAAAGCAAAAAGTATGTTCCCTTCAGCAGAACACATATGGCAGTTTACTTTCTTATATCAAGGATTATTGGGGAGGTATCCGGGTTATTTGGAAAAATGAAGCCATGACTATATGATATCACGACATACTGCTTGCAAATGGAAGAAGCAATTGCCTATGCATTTTAAAATTTAATTTAAAATTTCAGAATTCAATTAGTTACTGGGAGTATTAATTATTAGAAAGAATTTCACATTCAAGGTATTTTAGTGTTTACCTTTCTCAGGAAAATTGCAACTCATGATGCCTTAAAATTGAGAAAGTGTGGTGAATATTTATAGGATGCTTAACAACGATTTTTATAATGCCCTCCCCCTCCTGCTAAACAGCCTTTCTGTTTTTGTTGTTAAACTGAGTGAGCTGATTAAAATTTTTGCATCCTTCTTCATTTGTTATAATATCTCACCAGTTTTAATTTTAAATGCATGTTTCAGGTTTTCCTTTTTCAGTTACGAGCAGTTTTTACAATATGAATAAGATGGCAAGGAAAAAAGTGTGAGTGCTTTTGTCTTCACCTTTAAGATATCACCTGAAGCTTTTACTTTATTTAATAAGCTGTTTGTTGTATCTATTATATTTTTCTCAGAATAACAAATTATGTGGAAACACTACGTTTTAAGGTTCTCTTCTGTATTTTTCTAAAGGAAACATACACTTTGAAGAAAATACAAAACAATTGAAATATTTTCAGTTTAATAAAAGATTTCAAGGCAAAAATCAAGAAATCTGAGATTAAGTAATTATGATCTTAAATATACTAGTTTTAGCATATTTGCAATTCTCATAAAATGATTTGTATATACCAAGGGAAAAAAATTACCCATAGCCAAAGGTCAACCCAACTTAGTATTGTTATTTTTTTCTAGAGCATAAAAATAGACAAATAACTAATTTAACCTAATTTAAATTTAAAACTTTTAAGTTTTGTCACCTTCAATTGAGGAAATGGCTAACTACCAAAAATGAAGAAGGCTGATAAAATACTAAGGTTTTAGCTTTAAAATTGTCCAACTAATATTGCAGCTTACTTATAGTCACTTTTAAATTAGTACCATGTCTGTAAAATGGAAAATATCTTGTGCTATCTGGACAATTGTGTTGAATACATGTATTAAAGCGAAAAATATTTCAGAAAGAGTTGATTTGATATTGAAGACAGAAAAAAAGGCATGGCAAATGGCTGAATTGCAACTGTTATAAATCATAACCAGAGAATAGCTATATTTTAATAAAACATAGTCCTCCAGATAGTAGACTTAACACAGACACTTCAGTACAATCATGCTAAATGTACTTGTTTAGGTTTGTGCATATAACTCTAAGTTACTGTACTAAGTGCAGAAGGGAAAATGTATGCTTTACCCTGGACCTATACATATTTCAAAATTTTCAAGTTTCTGAAGATTAATTATGTTTAAAGCTCAAGTAAACTTTAGATTTTTAAATTAAAATATTTCTTTACATGAGAAGTCACAGGAGAAACATGTGCATTGCTACCTAGAAATAGGTAAATAGCATTATTAGTCTAGTATTTCACACAATTATGATATGTCTAAAGCTGGTAATAATTTATCAAGAACTAGGGATGTTAAAATATCAATTTAATTGGTTAATTGTTATGGGAATGACTATAAGGAGAGAAGTCTAAAATAAAACAAGTTGGGAAATCTGTTCTGTCAGAAAGATTGTATTAGTGTAGCATGATGTCTGTCATATTTGTTACAAGGAACTTATAGAGCAAAGAGTTAAAACATTGAGTTCATCTGGAGCCTGAGTCATCTATATAAAATGACAGATGTGCAGGTGGGTTGGTTTGCCTGTGGTTTAGGGATGATTGTAGAGAAAGATCACATCAACCAGAATAATATCTACTTCTCAGTGAGTGCAGAATTCAGTCGTTTGCATTTCACCTTTATAATTTTGTTTCATCTGCAAAGTTTTCAGTGTTGTTTCTGTTTGGATATTTAACTCTAGCATTGCTACCAACTTTATTCTTTCTATGCAATTCTAAACATCATCATCATCATCATCATCATCATCATCATAATAATAATAATAGCAATCTCTGCTCTGTACTGTATGTTTATGTCACACCAATTTTTATATATTAAAGCCTTAATCTCCAATTTGATGACCTTGGGAGGTGAGGCCGCTGCGAGATAATTAGAGTTCAGTTAAATCATAAATGTGCTGCCCTCATGGTAAAGTTAGTTCCTAATAAGGAGTGAAAGACAAGAGATATCTCTGTGCACATGTACCAAAAAAGGCCATGCGAGGACTTACTAGGAATGGAGCCCTCACGAAGAACCCTACTGTGTTGGCAACCTGATCTTGGACTTCCAGCCTGTAGAACTACAAGAAAGAGGTGTCTGTTGTTTAATCTATTCCTATGTAGTATTATGTAGTGTCAGAAACATTGCAGTTCTTGCCATGCCTTAGTCTCCAAATAATGTGATGGCTAAACCATATTCCTGGGCTCTGTTTTACTTCTACCTGGCAGAGCCTAAAGAATCAGCTACAACTCTATCTTCCCTCTTATAAACACCACCATTGCCAAAGTTATGCTCCAGAGTAAGAATCACTCTTCTCAATATGTCTTTTGGCATTCTCAAATACAAACATATTGGGGTTATTTGGTTATTGAGATTTGCTCATTCTGGTGGAATAGCAAAGAATAATGAGGAAAGGACAAATAATCCCAGAATCTTATGATTTTTTTTAGAGCAGTGGTATTTTTATCTATTATTCTGATCTTTTCTGAGATGAAACATGAGTTTTATCTACTGTTCCTGATTATCATCTCATCAATCTCCTTTTTCTAAGACCACTCTAAGTCCATGATTTTTTACTAAAGGGAACTGATTGCTACTTTAAATTGAAGTCAAGTCCAAAGATACAGTTAAAACTACTGATTTTAAAAAGATGGAAAACCAGATAATCTGAAAACTATAATACTACATATACCAAGAAATGTCAAATATAACATTTATTTAATTGTGTTAAGCTGATCTTAGAAAAGAGAAATCCTCAGGTGAGAAAAACAAAAATAATACTTAAAAATAGAACAGAAGGCATAATGTGACTGCCAGAGTTAGGGAGTAACAATATGGAATGGATGAGAGTGAGGAAAAGGGTTAGGAGGGCCAGAGGGATAGAATACCCTTGGGCAGGGGTACCAGTGGGGATACAAAAGAAACAACTCTGTTATTTGGAAGTACTCTTCTATAAATAAGGTGATAATGGAGCCTCCCAGACAATTCAAGCATAATAAATTATGGTAGCCAGCTTCCAAAATCACCTTGGTGACCCCAATTCTTGGAATTCATGCCCTCTATACCACTCCCCTCTCAGATTGAGAAGGAGTGGCCTGAGTAACCAACAACTCATGTGGCAATGACCATATGTGATTTCCAAAGCTAGACTTCTACTTTGTTCTCCTGAATCATTTGCTTTGAGGGAAGCCAGATACCAAGTCAAAAGGACACTCAGGAAACCCTGTGGAGAAAATCCAGGAACTAAAACCTCCTGCCAATGATAGTACTATCTCTCCTCTAGGCATGTGAGCAAGCTCCCTGGGAAGCAGATCGTCCAGTGCAGTTAAGCCTGCAGAGGACTTCAGCCTTGACTGACATAGTAACAATATCCTTTTGGACACTCTATCAGGTCCTCCAAGCTAAGCATCTATCTGCTGCATTTCAGACTTATTAGATATTTATTAGTTTAAACTTCTGAAAATTGTAGATTTGTTACTCAGATATAGAAAACTAATAAACAAATAATTTAAAATATTAAAAAATTCCAAGCCTTAAGAAAATGACATGGTATTGTTAAACACACACACACACACACACACAAAATTAAAAAAATATCAAACTGGCACTCTGATATGAGAAATAAAATCAATGAAATAAAATGTTTAGTGGATGAATTAAATAAATAAAAGACAACATCTTTATTGCAATTAGTTAGATGGAAAATAGCTATAATAAAATTTCAGGGTACAACATATAGTTAGAAAACAGAAAAGTAGGGACAGGAGGATTATTTGAAGGATGGGATCATAAAAACTAATGGAATTCCAGAGAGAGAAAAAGAAAATTATTGAGAAGCAATTTTCAGAGTATAATTGTTCAGAATTAATATAATACATGGATTTAAGAAGCTTAGATGGGTGATCACATTGTAAGGTATAAAAATGTGGACTTTATGGTATACCTGAAACTGATATAACCAGTATAAGACAGTCTACAGACTTGTATGTAAATAAAAAATAAATTAAAAAAGGAAGCTTAGTGAACCTCATTCAAACAGGTCCAGACTCATGAAAATAAATTTAAAAAGCTACAGAAAAAAATATTATGATAAAAACATTCAGAAATTATGCCCAAAGGAAGTATAAGGAAGAAAATAATAAAGATCAGAGTGGAAATAAATGACATAGAGGCTAAAAATACAATACAGAAAATCAATGAAACCAAGAGCTGGTTCTTTGAAAAGATAACAAAGATTGATGAGCCTTTAATCAGGCTCATCAAAAGAGAGAGAGAGAGAGAGAACTCAAGTAAATAAAATTAGAAATGAAAGTAAGAAGTAACAGCTGACACCACAAAAAATACAAAAGATTGTAAGAAAATACTATGAACATCTGTATGCCAAAAAATTGAACAACCTAGAAGAAATGAATAAATTCCTAGACACATACACAATCTTCTAAAACTCAGTCTGGAACATTCAGAATCCTTAATCAGACCAATTACAATGAATAAAATTGAAACGGTTATCAAAAAATTTCCAGCAAACAAAACTCCTAGACTGGATGGCTTCACAGGCAAATTTAACCAAACATTCAAAGGAGAACTAACACCTATTCTTTTCAGTCTATTTCCAAAAATAAAGCGGAGGGAAGACTTCCAAGATCCTTTTATGAGGCAAGCATTATCCTCATTCCAAAACCAGGTAAAGACACTACAAAGAAATAAAACTGTAGGCCAATATCCCTGATGAATTTAGATGCTAAAATTCTCAACAAAATATTAGCAAACAAGATCCAGAAATACATGAAAAAAATCATACATCCTGATCAAGTGGGGTTTATTCTGGGGAGGCAAGGCTGGTTCAATATTTGCAAATCAACAAATGTGATTTATCACATAAAAAAAGGAAAGATAAAAATCACAGGAAAATACCAATAGATGCAGAAAAAGCATTTGATAAAATCCAACACCCATTTATTATCAAAACTCTCAACAAAGTGGGAATACAGGGAACATACCTCAACATAATAAAGGCCATCTGTAACAAACCCATAGCCAACATTATATTAAATGGGAAAAAATTAAAAGCAATTCCCGTAAAATTAGAAACAAGGCAAGGGTGCCACCTTTCACCACTTATTCAACATAATTCTAGAAGTCCTAGCCATGACAATCAGACAAGAAGAAGAAATAAAAGATATCCAAATTGGAAAAGAAGAAGCAAGGCAGTCATTATTTGCTAATGACATGATACTGAACATAGAAAACCCTAAAGTCTTAGTTGAAAGACTGCTAGACCTCAAATGAATTTGGTAAGGTGGCAAAGTGTAAAATTAATATTCAGAAATCAATGGCATTTTTATACACCAACAATAAACTGTCTGAAAGAGAAATTAAGGAAGCAATTCCCTTCACTATTACAACAAAACTAATAAAGTACCTAGTAGTAAATTTAACAAAGGAGGGAAAAGACTTGTATTGGAAAATTATAAAATATTGAACAACTAAATTAAGGAAGAAACAAACAAGTGGAAGCATATACCATGTTCATGGATAGGAAGAATAAACATCATTAAAATGTCTATATTACCCAAAGCAATCTATACATTCAATGCAATTCCTATAAAAATACCAATGACATACTTCAAAGATATAGAACAAATATTCCAAAAATTTATATGGAACCAAAAAAGAACACAAATAGCCCCAGAAATCTTGAAAACAAAGAATAAAGTGAGAGATATCACACTTCCTGATATCAAATTATACTACAAGACCATTGTAATCAAAACAACTTGAGACTAACTAGGTGGTGACGCCATGGATAGCGCGTCGGACTGAGATGTGGAGCACCCAGGTTTGAGACCCCGAGGTTGCCAGCTTGAGTGCAGGCTCATCTGGTTTGAGCAAAGCTCACCAGCTTGGACCCAAGGTCACTGGCTTGAGAAAGGTGTTATTCAGTCTGCTGTATCCCCATGGTCAAGGCACAGATGAGAAAGCAATCAATGAACAATTGAGGTGTTGCAACAAAAAAATAATGTTTGATGCTTCTCATCTCTCTCCGTTCCTGTCTCTCTGTTTCTATCTATTCCTCTCTCTGACTCTCACTCTGTCTCTGTAAAAACAAACAAACAAAACAAAAAACAAAACAACTTGGTTCTGGCATATGAACAGGTTTACAGATCAATAGAACAGAACAGAGAACCCAGAAATAAACCCACACCTTTATAGTCAATTGATATTTGACAAAGGAGGTAAGAGCAGACAATGGAGTAAAGACAGTCTCTTTAATAAATGGTGTTGGGAAAATTGGACAGGTACATTCAAACAAATAAAACATGACAACCAACTTACAACACTCACAAAAATAAAATCAAAGTAAATAAAAAACCTAAAATGTAAGTTGTGAAACAATAAACATCTTGGAAGGAAACATAGGTAGTAACCTCTTTGATATCTCTTACAGCAATATTTTTGCTGATTTATCTCCATGGGCAAGTGAAATAAAGGACAGGATGAACAAATGAGACTATATCAGACTAAAAAGCTTTTGCACAGCAAAGGATACCATTAACAAAATAAAAAGACAACCCACACAATGGGAGAACATATCTGCCAATACATCTGATAAGTGGTTAGTAACTAAAATTTATAAAGAACTTCTAAAAGTCTATACCAGGAAGGTAAACAATCCAGTTAAAAAATGGGCAAAAGAAATGAATAGACACTTCTCCAAAGAGAACATACAGATGGCCAATAGGTGTATGAAAAAAATGTTCAATGTCACTAATTCCCAGAGAATTGCAAATTAAAACCACAATGAGATACCACCTTACACCTGTCAGAATGGCTCTCATGAACAAATCAACACACAGTAAGTGATGGTGAGGGTGTGAATAAAAGGGAATACTCCTGCACTGCTGGTGGGAATGCAGACTGGTGCAGCCACTGTGGAGAACAATATGTAGTTTCTTCAAAAAATTTAAAATGGAACTGCCTTTTTGACTCAGCTATCCCACTTTTAGGAATATATCCTAGGACTAACAAATCACTGATTCAAAAGAAGATATGCACCTCCATGTTAATTGTAGCATTCTTTACAATAGCCAAGATCTGGAAGCAGCCCAAGTGTCCATCAGTGGATGACTGGATTAAAAAGTGGTGGGACATATACACAATGGAATACTACATGGCTGTGAAAAGAAGAAAATATTTTCTTTTGTGATGGCAAGAATGAACCCGGAAATTATTATACTAAGTGTTAAAATAAGCCATGCAGAGAAATACAAATACCATATGATCTCACTTGTATGTGGAATCTAATGAACAAAGTGAACTAAGGAACAGAATAGGGCAGAGGCGTCACAGGGAGCAAAAGGACAGCTTTCAGAGGGAAGGGGGACGAGGGGATGGAATCAGAGAAGGTGAGAGGTTTAGTGAAATCATATATATATATATATGACACAGATGACAGGGCAGCAAATACCAGAAAGAAGGAGGAAGGGAGTTAGGGGGAGAGTGGCAAAGGGGGTATAAATAGGGACACGAGGGTGGGGGCTGAGGGTGTTATATTGAGTGGGACACTTGAATCCATGTAAACACAATAAATTAAAATAAATAAAAAACTTAAAAAATGTAAATAAACAGAAATTAAAATACAATTATAAAATAACTACAAATAGACTGATAACTAACATCACAACAGCAAGAACTGAGGTCAAAGACATTTATATGTTGTATTCAATGTTCTGAGAAATTATAAAAAGGCATTCAGAGAATAACATCCAAAATTGAACAAAAAATTATCTTTACTTCTCTACTCTTTGGTTCTACCAAATAAACTACATAAATGTGGATATCAGAAAGAGACAAAATAAATTCATGAAGAACAGATAAGCAAAAAGAAATATATAGTAAAAAAACAATGACATACACATGGGTAAATTTAAACATACCAATGGTTAATGAGTATGTATTATAACCACAATATGCACTGCTAGGCTCTGGGTGGTTGGTTCAGTGGTAGAACGTCAGCCCAGCTTGTGGATGTCCTGGGTTCGATTCTTGGTTAGGGTACACAGAGAAGCAACCATTTTCTTCTTCACTTCACCTCCTCTCACTTCTCTCCCTCTCTCTCTCTCTCTTTCTCTCTCTTTACCTTCTGCATTCATGGCTCTATTGAAATGAGTTGGCCCCAGGCACTGAGGATGGCTCTATGGCCTCCATTTCAGGCACTAAGAAGAGCTTGGTTGCTGAGCAATGAAGCAACAACCCAGATGAGCAGAGCATTGCCCCCTAGTGGGATTGTGGGCTTGCTGACTGGATCCTGATCAGGACACATGAGGAGGCTGTCTCTCTGCCTCCCCTTCTCTTAATGAAAAATATGTATCTATATATACACACTTCTGAGAAGTATAGAAATTGATGCAATTAGTTTGAAGCACTTATCTAGTAAAGGTGCAATTGAACATGCTCTGTGACCAAGCAGTGCCACTTTTAGATACAGAGGAAGAAATGTATGAAATAAATAAACAAAACCCGAAACCTACTCAACTCAAAAAACATTAATGCCTGAACATGTAAGATATTCATACAGTGAAATATTACACAACAGTCAAAATAATGAACTATACAAGAACATGCATGATCACAGATGGATTCACATGATATTGAGTAAAAAAATCAAGTAGCAAAAGATTATATATTGAATGAGACCATTCATCTAAAGCTCAAATCTTAACAAAAGTTTATTTATTTAAAATTATCTACATGTTACTCACTGAATACAGTCACTATTCTAATTAGTTTTTCACATTTTATTTAATCATATAATAATGTAATGATAAACATTATAAAAGATTGTTTGATATATATATATTCAAATTAGCAAATTGAGTGATAATCTCTATCATAAATTTATGGAATGGAGGTATAATGAAAGATTTTCCTGATTATTTTATCCATTAGTCTGCAAACTATTTTATTTCAATGACTGCATATTTGATTTTAAATCCGTTGCACCTACTATGTACATGGCATAGGGTTGTTATTAATAAATGTTTATTAAATAATTTACTGTATAAATTTATCAACTTCTATGAATTTCTTTTTAATTCTGTAATTACAGAAGTTATTTCTTTAATTGTTTAAATACTTCTAGATGAATATTCTGGTATGGGTCTTTCTTGCAACCTTGGATCTTGAATACATAAGGATGTGTGAGAGAAAGATGAAGAGATGTTAGATTCATAGTAGCAGTGGAAGGACAAAGTTCATTTACTTGGTGAACTAGAAGGTTTGCTCAGACCTTGACTCTCGTTCCATATGCCAGCACCTGGAGCTACCTTGGTTCCTGATGATATTCTAATCCCCATTCTTAGGCCTTCTGTTTATTCAGTGAGCTCTGAATTGTTTTCCAAAAATTTCCATCTACACCTTCACGTGTTTTTATAATCAAAGATATCCAGAGTTATTTGCCATTGCTAGGACCAAAAACCATAATTTATATGCTTACATAAGAAAGTTCAGTAGATTAGCAAATACTTTCAAATATTCTATGTTGAATGTGAAACATTTTTAGATAACCTTGTGTAAAATCTGTAAGAAATGAAAAACCTGCTAATGACACCTTCATATTCTTCCTCATCAAGGTAATTTGCCAGTGACACTTCCAACTCCACCAGAAACCTTAATTCCGGTAACATTACCTCCACACAACTGTACAGACAATGAATTTGTCTGCAGGTCCAATGGCCAATGTGTTGGAAAAATTCAGACATGTGATTTTAGATATGATTGCTCTGACAAATCAGATGAATCATTCTGTGGTAAGTAAATTCCTAAATTTTAGTTAAATATAGCCATAAAACAGATACAAAAATACCTGCATAATCTCTAAGGGGCATAGCCTAAGCCTAATGTCCTAGTTAGAAATTTTCAACATAACAACTTCTTAATATAAAAACTGACAAATAAAATGCAAGACTCAGCATTTATTCTTCCATCATGCCCAACAAGAGGTAGGTAAGTGTCTTTTAATTTATGTTTTGGATTAAAAACACTTAGTTTTCACGGACTTGACTACAGGACTATCACACATGATTTAGGAATGCTTAGGGAGGAAGCATTATAAAAACCTCAAATTAGATGAATTTGTTCAAATTTTCTAATACCAACCTGCACATACAAAATGATTGCTATGCAAGATGTTCAGAGTTCATGAGAAACTGGTTCTAATACATATTGGTCCTTCAACAGCAATGTCCTATTGAAAGATTGTTTTCATTTACCAATATCTTCCAATCCACAGATTTTCCAAAATGGATAAAAGGAAAATTATTAATTTACAAGGGACCTCAGACAAACATAAAGTCAGAAGAAAAATATTAAGTCTATATCTGAATGGGCAAAGCACAAGATCAAGCAGAATAAACACTGTGACATTTTCCTTTCCCTGCTCTTTACTTAGTAGTACAGTATGTGAATTTACTCTACTATCATATTCTCAAGGGTCCTGATAATATTAAAGGTTTAGGACATATGGATAATACAGAGTTTAGTGAAAACCTAATTTGTTACCTTGTCAAGAAATTTTCGAACTTAAAATTTTTTAAGGTTTATATTTATTCTTTTAACCCAGAAATAAAATGATTCTAATAAAAATTATTATTTTATTAACCCAAACTAAAAACCTCATAAAATCAAAACTGACTTATTTTTTGAATAAGATGGGGCAGTAATTAACTCAAGTAGTAATCATATTGTACATCACAGATGGAAGATAATATAATAAAACAAGTTATGGTATTCATATTTTCTCATGGAGTGACATTAAAATCCTCTTACAGTCATACATAAGTTGTGAAATTTGTAAATTTTATAAAAATATCTAATTATTTATACCAAGTAAATATCTTTGGTGCATACTGACTTTCCTCTTAGTTCAATTTCATTAACAATATCTATGATTGGAAGCTAAGTTTGATAAGTTTTTAAATGTCCTGAATGATGTTCACTCTTATGATGTTTACTATTAAATTATTACTTTTGAAACAAAGGAATATTTATTTACTTTGAATAAACATGAATTATTACCATTTTATTTCTGAGTGAATCGTCATTCTTATTTCTTCCCTCTCTTTGAAAGATGAACTCTAATAAATATGTCTGTTCCCTACAATCTTACATTTTCTGATTTTTTTATTGTGCTAAAAGTATAACATGAGATCTACCATCATAACACATTTTTAAGTGTATAACACATTATTGTTGACTACAGGTACAGTGTTGTACAGCAGTTCTTTAGATCTTATTGTTCCTGCTTGACTGAAACTTTATGCCCTCAATTAGTTCTGTTTTTAATCTATCATTTTTATTTCTTTTAATGATATAAAGGACAGAATTTTATTGAGTCCTAAATCTCTGTACAAGATAAATACAATATAATCAATATTAATATCAGAGATTAAGTAACACACCTGAATGTCATTATTAAAATAATTTTGATGGAGTTTTTTTTAATCTCAGATTTTACAATAAATCTAGAACCCAAGTTCCTAAGAGGTGTAGTGGCATATCTTCATCGTTTATGCCATTAAAAGTTGAGGGCATACCAGGCTTTTTATAGTATATATAAGAACTCATTGAATTGAATCTTTTATTTAATCAATGGAGGATGTAGAACTGACAGACACATGAACACATTAAGAGAGAGAGAGGGAAAGGGAGAGAAAGAGTGAGAGAGAGCATTTTCACACACAACCAATGAATTAAAATAAAAAGACTTGTAATTATGTGCAATATTAGAATGCACTCATTACAAGATTACTGAAGACTTTCAAGCAAGGAGATCCAATATAAAAGTTATTGTAAATCTTATTACTTTGAACCTAAGTAGTTTAAAATTTGAGACAGCTCCTTCAGAGGCTGAGCTAAAGTTTAGCTTTGTTAATATTATTGTGGAAAAAGAACAGACATCAGAACTTGAAGGTCATGCAAGCAATGTAAGTGTTATGTTAGAAGACACTGGCAATGTTTAAATTGCTGCTGTAGGATCTAATTCAAATCTCACCTCCTTATGAAAGCAGAATCTTTATTCCCATATTTCAGTTACTATTGATATTTGCCTATAATTACCTAGATTTCTTTAAAACTTTTCTAGTAATAATAAAAAGTGTTTTCCTAATTATTTTAATTATGCTAAAAGTTAGACTATAATTAAAAAAAAAAAACAAGAGTAAGAAAGTGGTTGGTGATTCAGGTAGAAATCACCATTTATTGACACATTTATTTTGATTAGCTGATCCTGTCTTTGTTTCATCTTATTCAAGCAATGGAAGTTTGCAGCTTTGATGAAGGAAGCCTGTGTGAATGGTACCAGTCAATCCCTGAAGAATTAATTCAAGATTCAAACACATTCAGGTGGGGAATTGGTAATGGAACCAGTATTCACCAGGGGGAAGAAGACCACAGGCCATCTGTGGATCATACAAAGTAAGTGACTGCATGTGTGGAGCATGTGTCTTGGCAGCTATTCCTTAGGCAGCCCAAACTTCTGCCCCACCACCTCCCCATAGGCCTATGCGGCTGTAAAGATGGAAGTTTAATTTACAAAATGGAAGGGCTTCAGTATATTCTTTCATGTGATATTGAAAAGTTTCAATTATAAAGGAGTGAGTGCTCTTTTGAAACACATACAAAGTAGAGAAAAGCATGAGTAAGTAGAGAAAAGTACTTTGTAATATCACCATTCACTAAAAAGCACGTGAATATGTTGTTTTAAAATTATCTCTTAATTTCTCCCCACCAAATCTCTTTTCTCCTTCTCCTTTTCCAGCTCCTCTTTGCCACTTTCCCTCTTTTTCCAATCTTTACTTTTCATCATCATTTATTTTGATCTTTCCTTGGTCTTAATTTACACCTTTCCCCTGTTTGTAGTCCTGAGATATCCTGAGTGCTCACTGTCCTACATGATCCCAGCCTTCTTTCCTTTTAATATTTTCAAGGAAATGTTACTGAAGACAACAAGGTACTGCCTGTTTACATTACAGAGAATCTTTTCAAAACCTTTATGCCTTCACACTTATCCACTGTCAAAGCTTCGTTACCCTGAGCTTCTATGGCTGGTGTTTTAAAGAAAACTAATAGTGTGTTTGCTGCTTACTCCACGATTGCCTTGTACTCAGGGAGAGCCATGATGCCAGTAGTGTGCAATGATTTTCTTCTCCTGGGGTGGCTTTTCACCCTAGATTTCTGAGCTCTTTTTTGTTATTGTTTTTGTTTTATTAAAATAGTTCCACACTAATGATTTCAGCATTGGCAGTCAAGCTGCTCAAAGTAAGTAGAAAAGCAGATACCAATAATTTTTGATCACCTATGACAGCTGGCAAGTAATTTTTGAAATTTCAATATACAAATTTTTCTTGGGCTATTTCTGATTTAAGGAAAAGCAAAGGTTAATTTCAGAAACCTTTTCTACCTCATGCAGATAAACCAAATCTCATTAATAATCTATATTTCCATGAAGAAAAAGACTAATTACAATTTCACTTCTGCTTGACTGGTGGTGACACAGTGGTTAGAGCATGGTTCAACCCCAGGGTTGCCAGCTTGAGCATGGACTTGCCAGGTGAATGCAGTGTTGCTGACTTGAGCCCAAAGTCACTGGCTTAAGCAAGAAATCACTGGCTCAGCTTGAGCTCTCCCCTCCCAACAAGGTACATATGAGAAGCAATCAATTAAAAACAATTAAAGTGAGGCAACTATGAGTTGATGCTTCTCATCTCTCTCCTCCCCCTGTGACTCTTGAAAAAATAAAAAAAAGAATTATTTCACTTCTAAGTGACAAAGGTATAGATAGAAATATGGTAACTTATTAAAAGCTCAGTTACATAATTAGTTTTTAATACTTGTCTTTCACTCCATCGCCACCCTCAATAGACTATCTGTCCTGAATAGTCGCAGGCACTGTGATTTCATATAGTATTGAATTATTTCTAAGTGACTGTATATATAAATGCTCCATGATGACTTGCTGAATGAATTAGTTGATGATTAGAATCTATATATTTATGCTTTATAATTATAGACTACAAAGCACAAAATTAATTATATTTTAAATAGGAGTACTTAATAATCAGACAACCTTTATTAGATGTGCTCTACATGACAGTTTTTACTGGACTGAACCAAACCCAGTTGCCAGTCAAAAGATAATTTTAAGAAGATTTAATGAGAAGACACTTGATTGCTTGCCAGCTCATAAGGAACACACTGGACATCACTCCCAGAGCAGTGTGTCCCCAAACTTGAATTTGTCTTTCTTCAGAGAAATCATACATAAACATCATGGTGAGCTTGTTATCACATGTGTAGGTGAAAACATTTCTGGGCCTGTGCAATTACCAAACATGCCTATATATACATTGCATGTTTAAAACTGGTGGGAAATCTCCACTCCTGGGAAGAGATTTTAGTATTACAATGATGATATAATGAGAAAAGTTTATGAGGAGCTCAGCAGAGGGTCCTCTAGGCTGCTTCGGCCAACCCAGGGCAGTTGGAGCTGGATAAGTCCCCAGTTTCTGCAAATCACTCCCCAGGTTTCCCTTAAAAGACAGTTTGACTATTGTGAAAGTTAGGGATGGAATAGGTATGTAAGAAAGTTTGACTAAGTCTCAGCCCTTAGTTAAACTCTTAGCAGATTAGCATGTAGATAGAGCACCTTATCATAATTAGAGTGATTGACCTAAGTGGGTTTACAGATTAATCTAAGCAAAGTCATGAATTCAAATAAAAATCTAGGCTAGGTGACCTGCAATGCTAATACATGTACAGCACCAGGTTACACAGTGAATCATGGAGGAGGAGCTGTCCCTAAGCTCATATCTCCTCTTGCCTCCCTCTCCCCTCTCTTCAGGCTTCAAGGAATGTTTGACATTTTTTACTATGTGGTAAAAAATAGTTCTTCCACATCATATACCATACCTGATAGCTTACAGTAAAACTCCAAATTCAGTTTTCCAAATTTTGTTTTTTATATTGAAAGGGAAGCTATTCTAATTAAGAAAATACTTTTTTTTTCTCAGACATCTGGCTCAAAAAAATTAAAACTAGGTTTTAAGACCATCACATCTGAAGAGTTTTATAGACCAGTTTTACAAATCAGAGAGCTGTGTGCCAGTTATTTCTCTTCTCATTCCGTGGTTACAGTTCTCCCTGAGGTGAAGAATGCTTCTGGTGCAGGTTGGTGAACATCATCCATAAGCAAGTACAAAAGAAAGAAAGCACATGAACACATTTAAAATATTCTCTCACTTTGTCCACTCAATGAAAGAATATGTAAGGAAGTTCTCATTGTTTAGTCCAGTCTTAGATGAAATCTTAACATGTGTTTTTCATCAAGAAAATGAAACGGTAAAAGCTAAATACAGTGATACCCCACTGATCCCCCCCCCCTCACTTTGATGGACTAATCTTTGTACCTAAAGATCTGGAGTTAACGCTGTCGTCTAAAATAAGAATTACATCTTTAATTTTTACTTTCTTATTTATGAGAGAGTCACAACATTTCATACAGCTAGTTTATTCAGAACTTTCATATAGCTTAAAAATGTCATCTCTTTTTCTCTCAGGCTGGTCATATGTAGCCATGGCCTTGGCCCAGTTCTTGATGAATGGATTTTCCCTTCTCCCTGCTCAGCAGGGGCTGACTAAGGGCACCTGGCATGATTTTTTTTTCTAAGACTGAAATAAAAGCATATACAAATAAGTATTTTTCTCAGTTGTAATCCAGTAAAATATTAAAGTGCATTTAGTGTAAATACTATTAGATGCAATTTGCATGTTCTTTCAAGATCGGGGTTGGATGAAATTTAAATTTTCTTTAACTTACATAATGAAAAAGAACATTTAGTAGAGACATTTTTCTTAGTATTTTGGAAAAAAAAACCCAATCTTGTGAAAAAGGAAAAATAACGAAAGAAAAATGAGTTTATATTCATTCATTTCCAGGAAGTACTGGGAAACTTGGGAAAAACATTAGTCCTAGTCAGCTGAGAATATTTAAAACTTGTTATTTGCTTATCATTGAATCATGATATTTTAATCACCTAGCATCCAAATGTTGTAGATAATTCACATTTAAATGTTTAGTATATTATAGATTTGGAAATATTGTGTAATGATTCCTCCAGCTGTGAAATTTCATGTTATCTCAGAATCCTTTACTTTTACAATCAGCAGTCAGTTTAACTGGCCACAATTTTTAGTCCAACCAGTTTTATCATAGTATAGACATTGGTTCATAGCTACATAATATAAATTTTATAATAATTTTATCTCAAATGAAAAGCCTTTGTTTGACTCAATATATTCATTTTTTACTGTGAGAAGGCAAGCAGAGCAAAGCTGAGTCCTTGGTCCTCAAATTCATTTTATGTGACTAAATGCTCATTTATTAGTTAAATAATCCTTAATATTAAGATTTATTAGTAATATAAACTCCTCATCTCTGTCAAACTTACAATCTCCACCCTTTATCATTCAGACAGAATGATGTTTAGTGGAACAGGTACGTATATGCTAAATTGGTTGTTTCTAATGGTGCTCATAGAAGCCTTAGGGCAGTTTCCTCAAGCTGTGGACTGATAGCTACTGAAAATTTATACATGTATATAATATATTTACAGTAATTGCAGATTCTGAAGCACTTAGATAAAAAATTCAGAGAATAAGTTCCAGAACTTGGTGACAGAGTAGGTGGATGTCCAAACTGCCATCTCCCAAGACCAAACTGGATTACAACTTAATTTAAGAACAATCATCTTGAAAAATCAATAGGACTAAATGAAGAGAAGTCTATAACCAATGTTCACAGAAGAAGCCACAAAAAATCTGTTAGGAAGGGCAGGGACTTAAAGAGGGCTGCCCTGCTCCCAGGAGCGAGCAGTGGCAGAGGGTCTGCAGGGACCCTCATTGTGAGGAGAGTGGCACTGAGTGGTGTGGATCCTCATCCCTAGTCCTGAAGCCTTAGCTTAGAGCTCCAGAGCCTAGAAGAGGAGCCCGGACAGTATTTAACAGTGAAAAGAGCCAGATTACAGTTTTCAAGAAAGAGACAGAACTCTCAGACCCAGGCTCCATTTAAAGGGCTCGTGCAGAAAACTTCCTTCACAGCCACATACCCAGGGCTCTGGTGGCAGGGAGAGCTGAGAGGACTGCACTTGTAAGAGGAAAGTGTAAAGTCAGAGGCCCAGGGAGAGGCTCTGTGAGGGAAGGTCACCCCTATGCTGAGTCATTCCCCAATACTAAGCTGGCTATTTTTCCTGGGAGAAGCAGCACCAGCAAAGGGAGGCAATTACTCCACCCACCAGAGTCTCTCTAGTGACATAGGTTTTGGATGCTGAGACCTGAGCTACACCACCCCACACACACTATTGTGTACTTGTCAGAGGGTGTGTGGGCCGAAGGTGGGGACACATGGAGCAGTGAGCAGAACAAACCTCTGAATCTCAGAGGCCACACCTACTGAACTCTTGTGGCCACACCCAACTGAGGTCTGATATAAAATAAAAGAAAACATCTGGATACAATGACACCTGAGGCCAAGGGGCAAGCCCCACCTACTACCCTTTCTGATCCCTGAATTACTGTGCTGAGCTCAACAAGCAGCCAGCAGTAAGAGGGAGTAGAAAGCAGGACTCTGGAAATTGAACTTTCAGTGGACTTTCCCCAGGCCAAGAGTAAATAAAAGCCAGCCTAGGAGTGCAGCTGATATTAACAATTGCACCTGGGACCAGAGGAGGCAGCCACAAATTCTGGATTGCTTGTGGCTCTAAGAAGTTTGTTAAGGGCCAGTCATAGGCAGTGACCCCCATGGGTCTGTGCCAGGTTACTGCCAGGGAAGTCCAGGGCTGGCATATCCAGCAGCCAGATGCAGAGAGCATCAGTTCAGGACTAAACAAACCTTTTTAGAGTGGTATCTTAAGGAAAGGCTCCTCACAACTGACCCAATTAAGGAACTGAAAATGCTGACACAAACAGTGAAAAGAGCAGTAGCTGCAGACAAGAAGCCCACAGTGGATTACAAACAACACCTGATGCCAACCCAAGAAGATCTAGAAACAACACAATTGGAAGCTGGGGGCAGAAAACACCAACCCTAGACTCAGCAAACTACACAAATAGCTCACCTAAAGGAGGAGTCTATACACAGACAAAATGGGAAGACAGAGAAATGCAATCTAAATGAATCCATAAGAGAAATCCCCAGGAAAAGAACTGAATGAGATAGTATTAACCAAACTACCAGATGCAGAGTTTAAAATAATGATTTTTAGGATGCTCAAAGATCTTGGAGCAACAATGGATGGATGTGATGAGCAACTAAATAAAGAGATAGCAAGCATCAAAAATGGCATTGAGATCATAAAAAATAATCAGTCAAAAATGACAAGTACAATATCAGAAATGAAGACTACACTGGAAAGGATTAAGAGCAGGACCAAATCAGCAATTTAGAGAACAAGATAAACAAAAGCACAGAAGCAGAGCAGCAAAAGGAAAAGAGGCTCAAAAAGTGTGAGGAAACTCTAGAGAGCTCTGTGACAACATGAAGAGAAATATCATCTGCATCATAGGAGTTCTTGAAGGAAAGAAAAAGAACAAGGGATAGAGAAACTGTTTGAAGAAATCATAGCTAAAAGGTTCCCTAAATTGATAAAGGAAAAAGTCACACAAGTTCAAGAAGCACAGAGTCCCATTACAGAGAAACCCAAAGAGGCCTATACTAAGAAACATCATGAATTAAATACCAAAGTTAAGAAACAAAGAAAGAATGCAAAAAGCTGCAAGAGGAATGCAGTAAATTACCTACAGAAGAGCCCCCATAAGAATGACACCCAACTATCTAGGATAGACCACATGTTAGGACACAAAATGAGTCTCAATAAATTTAAGAAGATTGAAATCATATCAAGCATTTTTGCTAATCAAAATGGCATGAAACTAGAAATCAACTACAATAGAAAAACTGAAAAACATTCAAACAGTTGGAGACTAAATAGCATGTTATTAAATGAAGAATGGCATTGAGACACAAGATGGCAGCGGGGTAGGTAAACACACAGACTCCCAGCTTATACCACCAAACTGGATTACAAATTAATTTAGGAACAACCAGCATGAAAACCAAATATGGACTACAAGAACTGCTCTCAAAATCCAAGGAGCAAAGAAGAAAGCACACCGAGCCTGGTGGGGAGCGCCGAGGAGTGGTGAGCTTGCCCTGCTTATAGGAACAAAGGGGTGGTGAGGCTGAGAGACCAGAAAGGCTCTCAATCCAAGGAAAACAGTAGAAAATATCACTCACAGCCACTTGCCTGGGGACCTGGGAATAAGGTGTGTTGAAACAGCTGGCTTGTTTTCCAAAAGAAAAGGGGGAGAGAGAGACAGCTGGTGACAAACAGAGGAATGCATGGGACCTGAGCAGTGGACTAATCCAGTGCTTGAAGCAGCCATGCCTGAAGGAGGTGCTGGAGGTGGCCATAGCTGGGGAGGGATTGATCCTTACACGTAACACAAAACTAAAGTGGTTCCAAGTCAACCTTGTCAAGATATCTCTCCAGCTCCAATCAGCACAAAAAGACACAGCTGAAAACAAGGAGTGTGGAGGAGGGGCAGTAACTCAGGTCTCCATGGAGATCTGAGATACACCTCCCCCTATTGAAGCAGAGAAAGCACCCTGCCCCCACAGAGAGTAACTGGCAGATCAGGTCTTCAGAGTCTCAGGTTACACCCAACGCATTCCTGAATAGTTACAAATAAGCCCCAGGCTGAGATGAGTAAACAAGTCTACCACCAAGTTAAGAAAACTGAGAAGAAAACAAACAAATCAAGACTTCAAAAGGGCTCTATTAAAAAAGCCAAATTCCACAGTGTATTACAAACAACAGCTGAAGCAAACCCAAGAAGACCTAAAAAAAACAAATAAAAATTGGATTCAGACAACACCAAGTCTAGACTCAACCAGCTCTACAAACAACACACCCAAACACACAGACATAATGAGAGGACAGAAAAGTTTCATTTGGATTTCATTGAAATCCAAATGAAACCACAAGAGAATCCTTCAGGAAATGAATTGAGTGATATGAAAATAACCAAACTCCCAGAGGCAGAGTTTAAAATAATAATTGTTAGAATGCTTAGGGATCTTAGAACACAATGGATGGTCATTATTATGTTCTAAGACCTAAATAAAGAAATAGCAAGTATAAAAAAGGACATTGAAATATTAAAAAATAATCAGTCAGAGATGACAAATACAATATCAGAAATGAAGACCGGAATGGAAGGAATTAAAAGCAGGATGGATGAAGCTGAGGAACGAATCAGCGAGTTAGAGAACAAGATAAACAAAGGCATGGAAGCAGAGCAGAAAAAAGAAAAGACACTCAAAAAATCTGAGGAAACTCTAAGAGAGCTCTGTGACAACATGAAGAGAAATAATAACATCCACATAATAGGGGTTCCTGAAGAAGAAGAGAAAGAACAAGGGATAGAAACTTTATTCAATCAAATCATAGCTGGAAACTTTCCTAAATTGATGCAAGGAAGGGTCTCACAAGTTCAAGAAGCACAGAGATCTCCATTAAAGAGAAACCCAAAGAAACATACACCGATACACATCATAATTAAAATACCAAAGCCAAGTGATAAAGAGAAAATATTAAAAGCTGCTAGGGAAAAAAAGGCTATCACCTACAAAGGAGCACCCATAAGAATGACATCCGACTTCTCAACAGAAACACTTGAGGCTAGAAGGGAATGGCAAGAAATATTCAAAGTAATGCAGAACAAGAGCCTACAACCAAGACTACTTTATACACAAAACTATCATTTAAAATTGAAGGAGAAATAAAGAGCTTCCCAGACAAAAAGAAAAGAAAACTCAAAGAATTCATTACAACAAAACCAGTGCTGCGGGAAATGTTAAGGGGCCTGTTGTAAACAGATCAAATTGGGAAAAGAATATAGCAAAAGAAGAATACACCGTTAAAATATAAAATGGCAATAAACAACTACATATTAATAATAACCTTAAATGTAAATGGATTAAATGAACCAAAAAAAGACATAGGGTAGCTGCATGGAAAAAAAAGAAAAAACAATCCAGGAGCCGTACATATGCTGTCTAGAAGAGACATACCTTAAAACAAAAAATGCACATAGATTGAAGGTAGAAGGATGAAAAAAAATATTTCATGCAAATGGAAATGAAAAAAAAAGTTGGGTTAGCAATACTTATATCAGACAAAATGGACTTTAAAACTAAGGCTATAGTAAGAGATCAAGAAGGTCACTACATAATGATAAAGGGAGAAATTCAACATGAAGATATAACCATCATAAATATCTATGCACATAATATAGGAGCTCCTAAATATATAAAGCAGACTTTGATGATATAAAGGGTAATATCAACAGCAATACTATGATAGTAGAAGATTTCAATATCTCACTTACATCACTAGATAGATCCTCAAGAAAGAAAATTAACAAAGAAATAGCAGACTTAAAGGACACACTAGATCAGTGGTTCTTAATCTGGGTTCTATCGAACCCTAGGGGTTCGATGAGTCAGTCTCAGGGATTCTGAAAACCCTCTGCTGCCGAGGCCAGAATAAAGTAATAACGTAATTTGTTGTGAGTTCATGCACTATGTTGGTTTTTGTTCTTTGAGCAAGATAATGTTAATCCATGGCTCATTTTGTGCACCAGTAAAAAAACATATACCTATGTCTTGAACTTGGAGAAAAAAATCATATTTTATTTATCACTAAAGAAGTGTTTGGTGAGTGCGCATATGGAACAGGTGGGTTCGGTACCTCAATAAAGGTTAAGAACCACTGCACTAGATCAACTGGATTTAATACATATCTTCAGAACCTTTCACCCTAAAGCAGCAGAATATACATTCTTTTCAAGTGCTAATGGTACATTCTATAGGATAAATTACCTGTTAGGACACTAAAGTAGTCTCAACAAATTTAAGTAGATTGAAATAATATCAAGCATTTTCTCTGATCACAATGGCATGAACCTAGACATCAACCACAACAAATACTGAAAAATACTTAAACACATGGAACTAAATAGCATGTTATTAAATAATGAATGGGTTAACAATGAAATCAAAGAAGAAATAAAAAAAATCCTAGAAATGAATGATAATGAACATACAGCAACTCAAAATTTATAGGACACAGCTACAGCAGTCCTGAGAGGAAGTTCATGGCACTACAGGCATTCCTTAAGAAGCTTTAAAAGCTCAAATAAACAACCAAACCCTTCATCTAACAGTACTTGAAAAAGGACAGCAAGTAAGGACCAGAGGTAGTAAAAGAAAGGAAATAATAAAGATCAGAGTGGAAATAAATGACATAGAGGCTAAAGAAATAATACCGAGGATCAAAGAAACCAAGAGCTGTTTCTTTGAAAGGGTAAACAAGATCGATGAACCTTTAACAAGACTCACCAAGAAAAGAAGAGAGAGGACTCAAATAAACAAAATTAGAAATGAGACTGGAGAAATAACAACCGGAATAACAGAAATACAAAATATTGTAAGGAAATACTATGAAGAACTATATGCCAAAAAATTAAACAAACTAGGTGAAATGAACAAATTTCTTGAAACATATAATCTTCCCAAAATCAATCTGGAAGAATTAGAAAACCTAAACAGACTGACAACCAAAGAGATTGAAACAGTTATCAAAAAGCTCCCAAAAAACAAAACCCCTGGACCCGACAGATTTACTGGTGAATTCTACCAAATATTCAAAGAAGAATTAACTCCTATTCTTCTTTAGCTATTTCAAAAAATTCAAGAGGAAGGAATACTACCAAGTTCTTTTTATGAGGCGAGCATAATATGATTACAAAACCAGGCAAAGACAACACAAAAAAAGGAAATTATAGGCCAATATCCCTGATGAATTTAGATACTAAAATTCTCAAAAAAATATTAGCAAACGGGATCAAGCAATACATGAATAAAATCACACATCGTGATCAAGTGGGATTTATTCTGGAGAGGCAAGGATGGTACAACATTCAGAAATCAATTAATGTGATTCACCATACAAACAAAAGGAAGGAGGAAAACCACATGATAATTTCATAGAAGCAGAAAACGCATTTGATAAAATCCAGCACCCATTTATGATCAAAACTCTTAGCAAAGTGGGAATACAGGAAACATACCTCAACATTATAAAGGCCATTTATGACAAACCCACAGCCAACGTCATAATCAATTGACAAAAATTAAAAGCAATTCCCCTAAAATCAGGAACCAGGCAGGGATGCCTCCTTTCACCACTCTTATTCAACATAGTATTGGAAATCCTAACTACAGCAATCAGACAAGAAGAAGAAATAAAAGGCATACAAATTGGGAAAGAAGAAGTACAACTATCATTATTTGCAGATGATATGATACCGTATATAGAAAACCCTAAAGACTCAGTCAAAAAACTACTGGACTTAATAAACGAATTCAGCCAGGTGGCAGAATATAAAATTAACACACAGAAATCAGAGGCATTTCTCTACATGAACAATGAAATGTCAGAAAGAGAAATTAAGCAAACAATCCCCTTCACTACTGCAACAAAACAAATAAAGTACCTAGGAGTAAATTTAACCAAGGAGGTTAAAGACTTGTACTCAGAAAATTATAAAACATCACTAAACCCCATGTTCGTGGCAGCATGGTTCACAATAGCGAATATCTGGTAACAGCCCAGGTGTCCATCAGAGGACGAGTGGATTAAAAAGTTTTGGTACATATATACTATGGAATACTACTCAGCCATAAGAAATGATGACATCGGATCATTTACAACAAAATGGATGGACCTTGATAACATTATATGAAGTGAAATAAGTAAAACAGAAAAAAACTGAGAACAGCATGATTTCATACATTGGTGGGACATAAAAGTGAGAATATGAGACATGGACAAGAGTGTGGTGGTTATGGGGGGGGGAAGAGAGGGTGGGAGAGGGAAAAGGGTGGGGCATAGGGAAAACCAGATAGAAGGTGACAGAGGACAATTTAACTTTGAGTGATGGGTATGCAACATAATTGAATGATAAAATAACCTGGAGATGTTTCCTTTGAACATATGTACCTTGTTTTATTGTCACCCCATTAAAATTACTAAAATGAAAAAAAAGTGGGAGGAACCCAATAAGAAAAAGATACATTGGTTAAAAAATCAAAGAAGACACAAACAAGTGGAAGCATATACCGTGTTCATGGTTAGGAAGAATAAACATCATTAAAATGTCTATATTAAGAAAGCAATTTATAAATCCAATGCAATACCAATGAAAATACCAATTACAAACTTTAAAGATATAGAACAAATATTTCAAAAAATTATATGGAACCAAAAAAGAACATGAAAAGCCTCAGCAATCTTGAATAAGAAGAATAAAGTGGGATGTATTACACTTTCTGCTATCAAGTTATACTACAAGGCCATTGTACTCAAAACAGCTTGGTACTTGCATAAGAACAGGCATATAGATCAATGGAACAGAACAGAGAACCCAGAAATAAACCCACAGCTTTATGGACAACTGATATTTGACAAAGGAGGAAAGAACATACAATGGAGTAAAGACAGCCTCTTTAACAAATGGTGTTGGGAAAATTGGACATCTACCTGCAAAAAAATGAAACTAGACCACCATGCACAAAAATAAACTCAAAATGGACAAAGGACTTAATTGTAAGCCATAAAACCATAAGCATTCTCAAAGAAAACATAGGCAGTAAACTCTCCGACATCTATCGAAGCAATATATTTGCTGATTTATCTCCATGGGCAAGTGAAATAAAAGACAGGATAAACAAATAGGACTATATCAAACTAAAAACCTTTTGCACTGCTAAAGACAATATGAACAGAATAAAAAGAGAAACCACATAATGGGAGAACATATTCGACAACACATCTGATAAAGGGTTAATAACCAAAATTAATAAAGAACTTGTAAAGTTCAACACCAGGAAGACAATCCAATCAAAAAATGTGTACAAGAAATCAATAGACACTTCTCCAAAGAGGACATACAGATGACCAACAGTCATATGAAAAAAGAGAAATGCAAATTAAAACCACAATGAAATACCACCTCACACCAGTCAGAATGGTGTTCAGTAACAAAACAACATATTATAGGTGCTGGTGAGGATTTGGAGAAAGGGGAACCCTCCTGCACTGCTGGTGGGAATGCAGACTGGTGCAGCCACTGTGGAAAGCTGTATGGAGATTTCTCAGAAAATTAGAAATAGAACTGCCCTTTGACCCAGCTATACCACTTATAGGAATATATCCCAAGGACACCATATCACTGACTGAAAAAAAGAAATGCACCCCCATGTTTATGACAGCATTGTTTACAATAGCGAAGAGCTGGAAATAACCCAAGTATTCATCAGTGGACAAGTGGATTAAAAAGCTTTGGTACATATATACAATGGAATACTATGGGGCCATGATAAAGAATGAAATATTACCTTTTGCAACAATATGGAGGGACCTGGAAACTATTATGTTGAGTGAAATAAGCCAGGCAAAAAAAGAAAAATATTATATGACCTCACTCATTTGAGGAATCCAAGGAACATTGAGAACTGAGGAAATGAATTGAGACAGAGGAGGGATCAAAGGAACCAGAGGAAAAGAGGACAGAGGGAAAGGGGATGATAAGATGGGATAAATCTGAAGAAAATGGGGGAGGGCACTGTAGGGAGGGAAACAAGGGAGATGTGAAGTGGATTATGGGGGAGGAGGGATGCAGTTGGGGTTACCCTAGAATCTATGTAAACACAATTAATTAAATACATTAAAATAAAATTAGGGGAATCAGGGAATGTTCAGTTACTCCAGTACTCTCAGCCTTTTGTATAGTGCATTTTCACCAATGAAACAAAAGTTGGTTTTGCATCTCATTTGCATAATTGAACTTTCTTTGACTTGTCATTTGCTTTTCTGATGTTCTTGTTTAATAAAAAAAATCAAATGTTTCATATTCATATCGAAAAAAAATGAAGAATGGGTTAACAATGATATCAAAAAAGAAATAAAAAGTTCTTTGAAACAAATGAAAATGAACATACAATAACTCAAAATCTATGGGACACAGCAAAAGCAGTCCTGAGAGGGAAGTTCATAGCACTACAGGCATACCTTAAAAACCAAGAAAAAGCTCAAATAAACAACTTAACCCTGCATTTCAAAGAATTAGAGAAAGAACAACAAATAAAGCCCAGAGGAAGTTGAAGGAAGGAAATAATAAAACCTTGATAAAATGGATAAATTTTTTGAAGTATATAATCTTTCAAAAATTAATATGGAAAAATCAGAAAACCTAACCAGGCCAATAACAATAAGTGAAATTGAACAGTTATCAAAAAACTCCCAACAAACTAAAGTCCTGGACCGGATGGCTTCACGAGCGAATTTTACCAAGTATTCAAAGAAGAATTAACTCCTATCCTTCACAAGCTATTTCAAAACATTCAAGAGGGATGACTTCCAAGCTGCTTTTATGAGGCAAGCATAATCCTCATTCCAAAGCCAGGTAAAGACACAACAAAGTAAGAAAACTACAGACCAATATTCCTGGTGAACCTAGATGCTAAAATTCTCAGCAAAATATTAGCAAACCAAATTAAGCAATATATGAAAAATACCATACATTATGATCAAGTGAGTTTTTATTTTGGGGAAGCAAGGCTGGTCAATATTTGCAAATCAATCAATGTGATTCATCATATAAACAAAAGGAAGGATAAAAATCACATGATAATATCAATAGATGTAGAAAAGGCATTTGATAAAATCCAACACCCATTTATGATAAAAACTCTCAGCAAAGTGGGAATACACGGACCATACCTCAACATGATAAAGGTCATCTATGATAAACCCACAGCCAACATCATACTAAATGGGCAAAAATTAAAAGCAATCCCCATAAGATCAGGAGCAAGGCAGGGGTGACCCCTTTCACCACTCTTATTCAACAAAGTTTTGGAATTCTTAGCCACAGCAATCAGACAAGAAGAAGAAATAAAAGGCATCCAAATTGGAAATGAAGAAGTAAAACAGTCATTATTTGCTGATGACATGATACTGTACATAGAAAACCCTAAAGTCTCAGTCAAAAAACTACTAGACCTAATAAATTTGGAAAGGTGGCAGGATATAAAATTAATATTCAGAGATAATTAGCATTTTTATACATCATGAATAAACTGTCTGAAAAAGAAAATAAGGAGACAATCCCTTTCATTATTGCAACAAAACTAATAAACTGCCTATTAGTAAATTTAACCAAGGAGGTAAAAGACTTGTACTTGGAAAATTATAAAACATTGATGAAAGAAATCAAGGAGGATACAAACAAGTGGAAGCATATACTATGTTAATGGATAAGAAGAATAAACATCATTAAAATTTCTATATTACCCAAAGTAATCTATATATTCAATGCAATTATTATGAAAATACCAATGGTATACTTCAAAGATATAGAACAAATATTCCAAAAATTCATATGGATCCAAAAAAGAACACCAATAACCTCAGCAATCCTGAAAAAGAAGAATAAAGTGGGAGATATAACACTTTCTGATATCAAATTATACTACAAGGCCATTGTACTCAAAACACCTTGGTGCTGGCATAAGAATAGGCATACAAATCAATGGAACAGAACAGAAAACTCAGAAATAAACTGGCACCTTTATGGCCAATTGATATTTGACAAAGGAAGTAAGAGCATACAATTAAATAAAGATGATCTCTTTAACAATGGTGCTAGGAAAATTGGATAGATACATACAAAAAAATGAAACTAGACCATCAACTTACACCATACACAAAAATAAACTCAAAATGGATAAAAGGCCTAAATGTAAGTGGAAAAACCGTAAACATTTTGGAAGCAAACATAGAAGTAAACTCTCCAACATCTTCTGTAGCAATATCTTTGCTGATTTATTTTCACGGGCAAAAGACATAAAGGACAGGATGAACAAATTGGACTCTATTAAGCTAAAAAGCTTTGCACAGAAAAAGAGAACATGAACAAAATGAAAAGACTACCCACACAATGGGAGAACATATTCACCAATATGTCTGATAAGGGGTTAATAACAAAAATTTATAAAGTACTTCTAAAACTTAATACCAGAAAGGTAAAGAATCGAATTAAAAAATGGGGGAAAAAACTGAACAAACAGCTCTCCAAAAAGGACATACAGATGGCCAATAGACATATGAAAAAATGTTCAACATCACTAATCTTTAGAGAAATACAAATTAAACCACAATGAGATACCACCTCACACCTGTCAGAATGGTGCTCATCAACAAAACAACACATAATAAGTCCTGAAGAGGGTGTGGAGAAAAGGAAACTGTACTGCACTGCTAATGGGAATGCAGACTTGTGCAGCCACTGTGGAGAAGTGTGTGGGGTTTTCTCAAAAAATTAAAAATGAAACTACTTTTTGACCCAGCTATCCCGCTTTTAGGAATATATCCTAAAAACCCCAAATCACTGATTTAAAAGAAGATATGAACCCCCACGTTTATTGCAGCATTTTTTACAATAGCCAAGTTTGGAAACAGCCCAAGTGTTCATCAGTTGATGAGTGAATTAAAAAGTGGTGGTACGCCTGACCAGGTGGTGGCGCAGTGGTTAGAGCATCAGACTGGGACATGGAGGACCCAGGTTTGAGACCCCGAGGTCACCAGCTTGAGCGCGGGCCCATATGGTTTGAGCAAAAATTTGCTAATTGGACTCAAGGTTGCTGGCTCGAGCAAGGGGTTCCTCAGTCTGCCGAAGGCCCATGGTCAAGGTACATATGAGAAAGCAATCAATGAACAACTAAGGTGTCGCAATGAAAAACTGATGATTGATGCTTCTCATCACTCTCCGTTCCTATCTGTCTGTTCCTATCTAACCATCTCTCTGACTCTCTCTATCCCTATAAAAAACAAAACAAAACACCCACAAAATTTAAAAAGTGGTGGTACATATACACAATGGAATACTATGGGGCCATGAAAAGAAGGAAATCTTACCTTTTGGGACAGCATGGATGGACCTGGAGAGTATTATGCTAAGTGAAATAAGCCAGGCATAGTAAGGCAAATATCATATGATCTCACTTATATGGAATTTAATGGACAGAGTGAACTGAGGAACGGAATAGAGGCAGAGGTGGAGTCACAGGGACCAGAGCAACAGCATTCAGAGAAAAGGAGGACGAGGGGATGGGATCAGAGAAGGTTAAGGGATTCATGAAATTATATATACATAACACAGAGATATAGATAGCAGGACAGCAAATCCTAGATGGAAGGGGGAGGGTGTTGAGAAGAGGAAGACAAGGCGGGTATAAAGAGGAGTATGGATGTGGGAGATGAGGCGGTTATATTTGGTGGAACACTTGAATCCATGTAAACAAAATAAATTAAAATTAATAGAAAATTATTTTAAAATCCAGAGAATAAAATTTAGAATCTATAGTTTTAGTATAATTCCTGGATGGTTCTAGAACCTCATGTTTGGCTTCTCCACAGCAAGAAGGGGGTAAGGTATGGCTGAAAGACAGAAAGTGGCTTTCTTACCCCCTAATTCCATTGTTGATCAGAGCAGATTTGTTTTTTCTTAATCTAGTGACTATTTTAAAATAGTATATAAAATATTTCAGAACAAACAAAGAAATAAAAATAATGTTCTAAGGTAATTAAATTTAAAAATAATATATAATTTGTGTGCTGTAAAGTAACTATTATAATTGAGAAATAGTTTGATAGAAAGCTCTTTACTCAATAATTCTAAAAAACATATCATTTCAAGGTATCCTCTCTAATGCTCTATTTGTTGTATAATACCCAACGTCTCTTCTGAAACTTTTTGGCCTAAGTGTTCTTTATTCTCTAATTCTAATCAAAATGACCCCTGTCATTCTGTTCGATCAAAACAAACTTATCAATATCATGGTTATCCGGAAAATACAGATATTTTAAAATATTTTGGAATTTAGGGTTTGATTACAGATTGTTGAGAAACTATTTGAATATGAAACATCTCATTCAACATGCTGATTAGATAGAACAAAATCTCAAGTATTTTATTTATTTATAAAGTGAAAGTATTTTTTCTTAGATTTTTATTTTTATGTATAATAAAAAGATCATTATCCTCCAAGTGGAAGTGAACCATAGCCCTCACTGTGGCAAAAGCACCTACATTCCTATGTATATCATGTGTTCATACAGACTTGATGTCATAAACTAAAAGGCACATAGATGAGGTAAATTATCTTTTTCACATAACTGTGCATATCATAATGTAACTAAGTTCTGGATATAAACATGGATGAAAACTTCCATAAAACTGGAAGTATTTCAATGTTCTCTCCTCTGCAAGAGTAGCAATGTTTAAAGCGTTATTCTCTTAGACATTAAATACCAGAATTATTCCTTTCTGAGAGTCTTCTCTGGTAAGATGATAAGTTAATATTTTATAGGCCAATTTAAATATCTTTAACTCTTCCAACATAATTTCTAAAAGATTCAGTTTTATAAATCTTGAATAGTGGTTAAATACCAGCCTTTAGAAACACTTTTGCTGAAATAAAAAGTATAAACAGTCAAAATTTGAATTAACTGTTGTAATTTTCTCTTAACTGTTTTAGTACCAGTGGGAAGTGGTATTTCTGGCAGTGTTACTGCAATACTGAATGTAAAGCGTAATTTATGTCAAAAACGCAAGAAAAATTGGTTTTATGTTAGAATGTCCTTGAATTAAGCACCCATCTTTATATTTGCATTCTTTATATTTGCATATATACTAAGAATTTGTTTTAAGTGATTTGAATGCCTTTAGTTTTAATTATTTTTCACTGTATTTTAGCTTGATAAGTAATTTAAATAATTAACTACAGTAACTTGAAAACATGAAAGGTAAGAGAAATTAATGCAGAAAATAATGCTTGAAAACTATACCTAAAATAATGTACCTAGGTGTAATATTTGCTATTTAAGGTAAAGTTTTAAGAATATATTCATGGCCTGGTTTGTCAGTGCAATCGCAGAGTGAGAGATACCCTTGATGCCTCCCCTTGAAATGTAAACTATATGAACAGCTATAAGTCAGCAAAAAAACACAAGCTGGGCTTCAGAGAGGTGAGAAAACCAGTGTGTCTGGGTGTTCTTCTGCCAGGAGGAGCCAAGAGATTGAGGAAAGACCTTGAGGAGTGCTAAACCAGAGCAATGACTGAATGTGGGGACAGGTAGAAGATGATACTCTGGTACACTGCTGGTGTTCCCATGGTCTGCCCGTGGCTTGAACTTGGGACAAAGAAAAGAAAATACAAAGAACTAAGCCCCCTCCAAAACCTCCCAGATCCCACCTCTCTCCCTACAGAAACTAATAGTGGCATTCCCTAGAACTGACTCTACAGAACAACTGGTTTCTCTGAAGAATAGGGAACTCTCTAGCTGGTCTTTCATCTTTTAGGACACATGGAATAACATGCAGAGGCCCAGGATTGCCATTGCCATAAAGAACAAAAATGATGAAAAAGTCCTAACAGCCCACCTGCCCTCATCATCTGGCTGTGCCATAGGATGCGGGGTGGGGAGGGGTAGGTGGGTGAGGGGGGTGGATTTCACAGAGCTAAAACTTGTAATCCAGCACTACCTACTGGAAAATAAAAGAAAAAGCTTTTGGAACAAACTACTAATAAAGTGCCACTTGTAAATGCCTCCTAGACACAGAAGGAGTCCACTGAATACTGTGAATAACCAAGAAAGAGACATGGTTCAGAAAGAAAACAGAAAATCAGAGAATTCAAAACTGAAGTTCTGAAAATATTCAAGGTGATGTGAGAAAACACAGGTAGACAATTTGATGCTATTAGAAAATAAATTAATAAACAAGTACTTCACCAAAGATTGAAACTTTAAAATAGAACCAATCAGAAAGAGAAATATGTATAAGAATGATAGATATACTAGAGGGAGAAAAAATAGAGAAGGGAATGGAAAGACAATTCTAACAAATAATTGATGAAAACTTCCCAAGCCTATAGAAAGAATTAGAGCCTCAAATCCAAGTAGCAAACACACCTAGTTACCTCCACCCAAATAGGCTTACTCCAGTGCACATTGTATTAAAACTGTCAAAATCAATGACAAAGAAAGAATCCTCATGGCAGCTAGGGAAAAGAAGAAAGTAAATATAAAAGAGAGCCCATCAGTTATCATCAGACTTCTTAGCTGAAACTCTACAAGCCAATAGAAAGTGAACCAAAACATTCAAAGTAAGGAATTACCAGCCAAGATTTCTATTTCCATCAAAATTATCTTTTAAATACAAAGGAGAAAAACAAACTTTTCTAGATATACAAAAGCTGAGGGAATTTATCACCAGAAAACTTCCAGCACAGGAAATATTCAAGAATGTGATTATACTTGACAGAAATACCAAAACAATATAAAACTACAAGTAAAAGTTTCAACAAGCTTACAATATAAACAAGGATAATCTGTGACAACAAAAACATAAAAGAGGAGGGAATGAAGTTCTGAATTGGCAAATGAAGAATAAGGGAAGGAGCATTCATAAAATTAAGGAATGTTGTGTATATTAAACTTTCTTTAAATCAATAACATAATCGTAACCACTGACAAAAAAAAATACAAAAAACAAAACTGAAATACATAGCTTAAAAAAAGAGGAAACACAAGAAAGAAGTATGAAATACCACTAAACAAAAACAGCTGACAGAAATACAAAAGAAAAAATAAAGGATACACAGAGTTACCAGAAAATAAAACATAAAATGGCTATAGGATATCTTCAAGCATCAATAATTACCCTCGATATAAATAGACTAAACTCGCCAATAAAGAGGCACAAAGTAGAAAATTGGATCAAAAAACAAAACCCAACAATATACTTTCTTCAGTGGATACAAGCTGCCTCCACTAGACACAAGCTGCAAGGACAAAAGTAGAATCAAAGTGAAATGTTGGAAACAATTCTTCAAGTAAATAATGTCCAAAGAAAAGCAGGTATAGCCATACTTATATCTGAAAATACTTATTTCAAAACAACAAAGATAACAAGAGACAAAGATAGACATTTAATAATGGTCAAGGGGACACTATATCAAGAAGACATAATACTTTTTAATATATATGCACCAGATCAGGGAGTACCAAAATATATATAACCACTAGCAGAGCTAAGAGGAGAAACAGGAAAAAAAATAAGTTATAGTTGGAGATCTTAACACTCTATTGACAGTTCTAGATAGATCCAAACAGAGAATCAACAAAGAACTATTGGCCTTAAAGGACACAGTAAGCTATAATTGACATTTCGAGAACTTTTTATGCCAGAATATCAGATTATACATACATTCTTTTCCAGTGCACATAGAACATTTCAGGGATAGACTATATGATGGGTCACAAAATTAGCCTTAACAAATTCAAAAAGATTGAAATTATACCAAGCTTTCTCTGACAATATGCTCTGAAATTAGAATTCAACTGCAAACAGAAAGTAAAAAAAAAAAAAAAAAAAAATTAAAAACCCAAGAAAATGTGTAAATTAAACAACATACTTCTAAAAAATGACTGGGTGAAATAATAAATAAAAGCAGAAGTCAAAAGGTATATACAGATAAATAAAAATGACAATATAACATATTAAAACTTCTGGGATGCAGTGAAAGCAGCAGTCAGAGGTAGATAGAGTTTATATCATTACAGACCTATCTCAAGAAATAAGAGAAATCCAAAGTAGGCCACCTAACATTACATCTTAAAGAACTACAAAAAGAACAAAGGCACTTCAAGGTTAGCGGAAGAAAGAAAATATTAATAATTAGAGCAGAACTAAATGAAATAAAGAAAAAAACTATAAAAACATTGATACAACAAAGAGCTGGTTCTTTGACAAGATAAATAAAATTGGCAAACCCATGGATAAACTCACTAAGAAGGAAAAGAAAGGATTTAACAAAATCTGAAGTAAAAGAGAAGTTACTACAGGCATCACAGATACACAAAGGATCATACTAGAATAATATGAAAGACTATATGTCTCCAAATTCAACAATTTAGAAGAAATGGATAAGTTTCTAGAACTCTACAATCTTTCTAGACTGTGTCATGAAAAAGTGGAAAACCTAGATAAACCAATAAACAGTGAGAAAAAATATATATGAAAAACCTCCCCAAAAAGAAAAGACCAGAACCAGATGACTTCATTAGCAAATTCTACCAAACATTCAAGGATGTGATACCTATCTTTCTCTAAGTCTTCCAAAAATTTTAAGAAGACGAAATACTTTCTAACATATTTTATGAAGTCTATGTAACACTGATACTAAAACTTGGCAATGACAACACAAAAAAAGACACTACAAACCAATATCTCTAATGAATACAGATACTAAAATATTAAACAAAATGCTAGCATATCAAATACAAGAACTCATTAAAAAAAAGTAATATATCATGATCAAATAGGATTTATTCCAGGAGCACAAGGATGGCTCAACATACTCAAATTGATCAATCTAATATACCACATTAACAAAGCAAAGTACAAAAATCATATGACTCTAGGAATAGATGAAAAAAAGGCATCTATAAGATACAACATTCATTTATGATTAAAACAATCAATAAAATGCATATAGAAGGAAAGTACCGCAACATAATAAAGGCCATATATGATAAGCCATCTTTCAATATCATACTCAGTGATGAAAAACTGAAAGCTTTTTCTCTAAAATCAGTAACAAGACAAGGATGCCTACTCTCTCTACTCTTATTCAACAGAGTTCTAGAAGGGCAAGCCAGAGAAACCAGGCAAGAGAAAGAAATAAAAGGCATACATACTGGGAAAAAAGATGAAATGATTTTGTATGTAGAAAATCTTAAAGACTTCACCAAAAACCTATTAGAATCAATCAATCAATAAATAAAGTAAGTAAGTAATATTGCAGGATACAAAATCAATATACAAGTCTATTGCTTTCCTATATGCCAACAACAAATCTCAGAAAATGAATTGAAAAAACCAATTCCTTTTACAATTGCAACAACAATAAAATATATAGGAATAAACCTAACCCTTTGAATAGTGAGTTTTATTCATGCTCGCTGACCCCAAGGAGGAAGTTTTTTTAAAAAAATAAAATTAGTTTCAGTTACAGTTTTATTAACTTAAAATAATGTTTGATAACCAATTTATGGAAACAAGAAGAACATACATCTGCCTTTTTTCAATGTTGCCTTAGACATTTCTAAAGTGAAAATTTTTTGTTACAATCATACTCTGGATGGCCAGGAGGCACAAGAACATACATGAACGTTCATACTACTCATAAGGTTAACAAAGGATGTGAAGGACCAATATATTGAAAAGTACAAAGCATTATTAAAAGAAATTGAAAAAGACACAACAAAGATGTTCTGTGTTTGTGGATTGGAAGACTTAACATAGTTAAAATGGCCATTTTACCCAAAGCAATATACAGATTTAATGCAATTTCGGTTAAAACCTTGACGTCATTTTTTTTTATTAACTTTAATGTGGTGACACCAATAAATCAGGGTACATATGTACAATGAAAACATCTCCAGATTATCATATCATTCACTTGTGTTGCATACCCATCACCCAAAGTCAAATTGCCCTCTGTCACCTTTTATCTGGTTTTCCCTGTGCCCCTACCCTTCTTCCTTTCCCACCCTCCCCACCCTCCCCCAACCCCATAAACACCAAACTCTTGTCCATGTCTCATAGTCTCACTTTTATGTCCCATCTATGTATGAAATCATGCTGTTCTCAGTTTTTTTTTTCTGATTTACTTATTTCACTCCATATAATGTTATAAAGGTACAACTATTTTGTTGTAAATGATCCGAAGTCATCATTTCTTATGGCTGAGTAGTATTCCATAGTATATATGTACCATAGCTTTTTAATCCACTCATCTTCTGATGGACACTTGGGTAGTTTCCAGATTTTCGCTATTGTGAACAATGCTGCCACAAACATGGGGGTGCATTTCTTCTTTTCTAACAGTGTTATGGTGTTCTTATAGTTTATTCCTAAAAGTAGGGTAGCCGGGTCAAAAGGCAGTTCGACTTTTAATTTTTTGATGAATCTCTAAACTGTTTTCCACAGTGGCTGCACCAGTCTGCATTCCCACCAGCAGTGCAAAAGGGTTCCTTTTCTCCGCATCCTTGCCAGCACTTATTCTGTGTTGTTTTGCTGATGAGTGCCATTCTGACTGGTGTAAGGTGATACCTCATTGTGGTTTTAATTTGCATTTCTCTAATAATTAGTGATGTTGAGCATTTTTTCATATGACTTTTGGCCATCTGTATGTCTTCTTTGGAGAAATTTTTATTCATTTCTTTTGCCCATTTTTTGATTGTATTGTTTGTCTTCCTGGTGTTGAGTTTTATAAGTTCTTTATAAATTTTGGTTATTAACCCCTTATCCGACTTGCTATCAAATATGTTCTCCCATTGTGTGGTTTGTCTTTTTATTCTGTTCTTATTGTTTTTAGCTGTGCAAAAACTTTATAGTTTGATATAGTCCCATTTGTTTATCTTGCCTTTTATTTCATTTGCCCGTGGAGATAAATCTGCAAATATATTGCTGCAAAAGATGTCGGAGAGCCTACTGCCTATGTTTTCTTTTAAGATGCTTATGGTTTCAAAAAAAAAAAAAAAAAAGATGCTTATGGTTTCACGGCTTACATTTAAGTCTTTTATCCATTTTAAGTTTATTTTTGTGAATGGTGTAAGTTGATGGTCTAGTTTCATTTTTTTGCAGGTAGATGTCCAATTTTCCCAGCACCATTTGTTAAAGAGGCTGTCTTTACTCCATTGTATGTTCTTTCCTCCTTTGTCCAATATCAGTTGTCCTTAAAGCTCTGGGTTTATTTCTGGGTTCTCTGTTCTGTTCCATTGATCAATGTGTCTGTTCTTATGCCAGTACCAAGCTGTCTTGAGTATAATGGCCTTGTAGTAGACCTTGATATCTGAAAGAGTGATACCTCCTGCTTTATTTTTTATTTTTAGGATTGCTGAGGCTATTCGTGTTCTTTTTTGGTTCCATATAAATTTTTGGAATATGTTTTCTATATCTTTGAAGAATGTCATTGGTATTTTAATTGGTATTGCATTGAATTTATAAATTGCTTTGGGTAGTATAAATATTTTAGTGATGTTTATTCTTCCTAGCCATGAGCACAGTATATGCTTCCACTTGTTTGTATCTTCCTTGATTTCTTTTATCAATGTTTTATAATTTTCTGAGTACAAGTCCTTAACCTCCTTGGTTAAATTTACTCCTAGGTACTTTATTTTTTTGGCTGCAATAGTGAAGGGGATTGTTTCCTTAGTTTCTTTTGCTGACAGTTCATTGTTTGTATACAGAAATACCTCTGATTTCTGAGTATTAATTTTATATCCTGCCACTTGCTGAATTCATTTATAAGGTCCAGTAGTTTTTTGACTGAGACTTTAGGGTTTTCTATATACAATATCATATCATCTGCAAATAGTGACAGTTTTACTTCTTCTTTTCCAATTTGGAGGCCTTTTATTTCTTCTTCTTGTCTGATTGCTATAGCTTGGACTTCCAGAACTATGTTGAATAAGAGTGGTGAAAGTTGGCAACCCTGCCTGGTTCCTGATCTTAAGGGGATTGCTTTTAATTTTTGTCCATTTAGTATGATGTTTGCTGTGGGTTTGTCGTAGATGGCCTTTATCATGTTAAGGAATGATTTCTGTATTCCCACTTTACTGAGAGTTTTGAGCATGAATAGGTGCTGGATTTTATTAAATGGCTTTTCTGCATCTATTGAAATTATCATGTGATTTTTGTCCTTCCTTTTGTTTATGTGATGAATCACATTGATTTATTTGCGAATATTGAACCAGCCTTGCCTCTCCAGAATAAATCCCACTTGATAATGGTGTATGATTTTTTTCATATATTGCTAGATCCAGTTGGGTAATATTTTTTTGAAAATTTTAGCTTCTAAATTCATCAGAGATATAGGCCTATAATTTTCTTTCTTTGTGTTGTCTTTGCCCGGTTTTGGGATCAGAATTATGCTCGCCTCATAAAAGGAGTTAGGAAGTCTTTCTTTCCCTTGAATATTTTGAAATAGCTTGAGGAGTATAGGAGTTAGTTCTTCTTTGAATTTCTGATAGAATTCACGTGTGAAGCTATCAGGCCCAGGACTTTTCTTTTTTGGGAGTTTTTTGATAACTGTTTCCATCTCATTTGTTGTAATTGGTCTGTTTAGGTGTTCTGATTCTTCCAGATTGATTTTGGAAGTTTATATGAATCAAAAAATTTGTGTATTTCACTTAGATTGTCTAATTTTTTTGGCATAGAGTTCTTCATAGTATTTTCTTACAATGCTTTGTATTTCTGTTGTATCAGTTGTTATTTCTCCACTGTCCTTTCTAATTTTATTTATTTGAGTCCTCTCTCTTTTTTTCTTGGTGAGTCTAGTTAAAGGTTCATCAATCTTGTTTACCTTTTCAAAGAACCAGCTTCTGGTTTCATTGATCCTCTGTATTGTTTCTTTAGCCTCTATGTCATTTATTTCTGCTCTGATCCTTATTATTTCCTTCCTTTTACTTCTTCTGGGGTTTATTTGTTGCTGTTTTTCTAGTTCTTATAGCTGCAGGGTCAGGTTGCTTATTTGAGCTTTTTCTAGCTTCTTATGATATGCCTGTAGTGCAATGAACTTCCCTCTCAGTATTGCTTTTGCTGTGTCCCATAAATTTTGAGTTGATGTATGCTCATTATCATTTGTTTCTAGAAACTTTTTTATTTCTTCTTTGATTTTATTGTTAATCCATTCATTATTTAATATCATGCTATTTAGTTTCCAAGTGTTTGAGTATTTTTCAGTTTTTCTTTTGTGGTTAATTTCTAGTTTCATGGCATTGTGATCAGAGAAAATTCTTGATATGATTTCAATCTTCTTAAATTTATTGAGACCATTTTTGTGTCCTAACATGTGGTCTATCCTAGAAAACGTACCATGAGCGCTTGAGAAGAATGTATATTCTACTGCTTTAGGGTGAAAAGTTCTGAAGATATCTATGAAATCAAGTTGATCTAGTGTCTCCTTTAAGTCTGCTGTTTCTTTATTGATTTTCTTTCTTGAGGATCTATCCAGTGTTGTTAGAGGGGTATTGAAATCCCCTACTATGATAGTATTGCTGTTAATGTCACCCTTTATATCCATTAAAGTCTGCTTTATGTATGTCAGGGCTCCTATATTTGGTGCGTAGATATTTATAATAGTTATATCTTCCTGTTGAATTGTTCCCTTTATCATTATGTAGTGTCCTTCTTTATCTCTTACTACAGCCTTTGTTTAAAAGTCCATTTTGTCAGATATAAGTACTGCTACCCTGGCTTTTGTTTTCATTTCCATATGCATGAAATATTTTTTTTCATCCTTTTACCTTCAGTCTATGTGCATCTTTTGTTTTAAGGTGTGTCTCTTGTAGGCAGCATATGTGGGTCCTGTTTCTTTATCCATGCAGCTACCCTATGTCTTTTGATTGGATCATTTAATCCATTTACATTTAAGGTTATTATTGACATGTAGTTGTTTATTGCCATTTTATTCTTTAAAGCTCTGTTCTTCTTTTGCTATATTTTTCCTCCCTTTGAACTGTTCACACCAGGCCCCTTAGTATCTCTTGCAGAATTAGTTTGGTTCTAGTCAATTCCTTGAGGCTTTCTTTGTCTGGAAAGCTCTTTATTTCTCTTTCAATTTTAAACGTTAGCCTTGCTGGATTGAGTAGTCTTGGTTGTAGGTTCTTGTTGTGTATTACTTTGAGTATATCTTGCCATTCCCTTCTGGCCTCAAGTGATTCTGTTGAGAAGTCCGATGTCATCCTTATGGGGGCTCCTTTGTAGGTGATAACCTTTTGTTCTCTAGCAGCTTTTAAGATTTTTTCTTTATGAATTAGCTTTGATATTTTAACTATGATGTGTCTTGGTGTAGATTTTTTTGGGTTTCTCTTTAATGGAGTTCTGTGTGCTTCTTAAACGTGTGAAATGTTTCCCAGCCTTAATAAGGAATTTTTTGCTATGATTTGATTGAACAAAGTTTTCATTTCCTGTCCTCTTTCCTCTTCTTCAGGCACCCCTATGATGCGAATGTTGTTTCTCTTCATGTTGTCACAGAGCTCCCTTAGAATTTCCTCACATTTTTTTAGTCTCTTTTTCTTTTTCTTTTCTGCTTCTGTGCCTTTGTTTATTGTGTCCTCTAACTCGCTTATTCGATCCTCAGCATGATTCATCCTGCTTTTAATTCCTTCCGTTGTGGTCTTCTGTTCTAATACTGTATTTGTCATTTCTGTCTGATTCTTTTTTATTATTTGAATTTCGTTTTTTATACTTGTTATCTCTTTATTTAGGTGTTCATAGTGTCTATCCATTGTTGCTCTAATTTCTTTGCACATCCTAACTATCATTATTCTAAATTCTGCTTCTGGTAGTTTGGTTATATCTGGTTCATTCAGGCCCTTCTGTGGGGATTTCTCTTGATTCATTTGGTTTGCATTCCTCTGCCTGCCCATTTTATCTGTGTATAGGCAAGTTGTGGCCACTGGAGTCCAGTAGGTGTTGCCTTTGTGTTCTCTAGGTGTGGTCTGTCTGCAGGCCTGCCACCCCGTCTGCCGCTGCCTAGGGTGGTTGGGTATGTGCATTGCCAGCGACGGCCTACTGCGGTTGTTGCTGTGATTTCCGCCTCTCCTCTGCAGGAGGAGCTATCACTCAAGCCACAAGCCTTAGCACCAAGGGCTGAGGTGAGCACCTTTGCTCAGCTGTGAACCCAGCCCATTTCCAGAAGGCTTACGCCCAGCCCCCGCAGTCAGAGCCTGCTCTCCACAGTTTTGCGGGTTGAGAGGGGCTTTTGATGTGCTCTCTGCTGTGAGCCTTTGCCCGTCCAGAATTTAGCCCCACCCTTGACGCCCGGGCCCTCCTGCTCAGGGTCGCAAACTGCGGTTCATTGGGACGGTCGTGTTTACTCGCGTGAACTCAGTTGCTAGCTTCCAATCGATCCAGACTCTACCACGCCCCCATGTTCGGCACCAGCTCGTGCAGGTAGGATGGCCAACTGCCGGGATTTCTCTGGCGGCGGGGCTAGTAGCGTGAGCTCAGTTGCGAAAGCCAGCTCGCGCGCACTTAGGATTGCAAACCACAGGGGTTTCTCTGGCTGGGCGGGGCTAGTAGCATGAGCTCAGCCGCGAAAGCCAGCTCGCATGCACGTAGACCGCTCCTCTCGAGGTCTACTCCTTCTCCGCGTTAGGAGCCCGCTTGCGCACCAAGAATGGTAAACTGCGGTTTCTCCGTCCGGGTGGGGTTGGCAGCGTGAGCTCAGCCATGAGCCCCTCGCCCGTCCCTGGTCCTAGCCCCGTCCCCGCGGTCAGGGCTGGCTTGCGCAGGGTCTCAGAGCCGATCTCTGCCCATATTTTTCCCCACAAGTGGGGTCACAGGCAGGCCCGCAGCTGCCGGACCGCTTTCGCGCGTCCCCTGTGCCCCTGCTGAGCTAGACCGAGCTCACATCGGTTGTGCTTCCGCCCACGCCGACAGGACTGCGTTTCAGCGTCCTCCCGCCAACATCCCTTCAGCAACCCTCAGAGAGATGGCTGTGTCTTAAGTCTGTCTCCACACTGTAGGCTTGGGAGCTCCCTCCCTCTAAGCAACTCTGCTCTAATTGCCGCGGGAGAGCTTGTTTGGCTAGTGTCCTGTCTCCCTTTGCTGGTATTGCTAGTTCCAGGGGAAATATTCATTTTCTATTAGGGAAATGACTTAGCCCAGGGGTCATGGTGCCCTCCCTCAGAGTGTCCTCGTGCCTTCTGTCCACTCTCTGTTCCCGCTGCTCTGTTCCTCTCCTCTGTCCCCGTTCCCCGGAGCCCCGGGTGTGTGGTTGTGAGAGAGGATTTCTGCGCTGTCCCTTTGAAAGGATTCTTGGGTCTTAGAAAACTCTCTCTTTTTCACAAACAGTATCCTCACTTGCTTCACAGCTCAATACTGTCCATATATGCCTCTTCTAGGCTCTGGGACTGCAAGCTGGGACCCTTGGTGTCTGTGACCCAGGTCCCTCCCTCTCCACCCAACTTTCCTTCCCCCATGTGATCTCTCCGGGCTGCCGTTTGCTCCGGGGAACTGGGCAGCCCTTTTTGCATTTTCGCTATTCCTACCAGTCTCAATGTGGCTTTTTCAGTGTTCCTTGGTTGAACAGTCCACTTAGTTTAGTTCAAAGTTGATTTATCCAGATGATGGTTCTTAAAATTGAGTTATAATCCACTTTGGTTCTGGGAGTTGGAAGTTGGCATGTCCGCCTACTCCATCGCCATCTTCCGACCAGTCCTTGATGTCATTTTTTAAAGAAATAGAACAAAAGTCACCAGATTTGTATGGAACCACAAAAGACCCTGAATATCCAAAGTAATCCTGAGAAAAATGAATGAAGCCAGAGGTTTGACACTACTGACTTCAAGTTATACTACAAAGCCTAAATAATCCAAACAGCATGGTATTGGGAGGAAAAGAGACATACAGACCAATGGAACAGAATCAAGAACCCCAAAATAAATACAACATATATATGGGCAAATAACCTTTGACAAAGGAGGCAAAAACACACAGTAGAGAAAAGAAAGCCTCTTCAATAAATGGTGCTGGGAAAACTGGAAAGTCAAATGCAAAAGAATGAAACTTGCCTATAGTTTATCTTCCTGCACAAAAATTAATTCAAAATGGATCAAAGGCATAACTATAAGATCTGAAACAATAAATGACACTGAAGAAAACATAGCTAATAAACTTATGGACCTTGAACCACAGAATATTTTATGAATTTGACCCCAAAGGCAAGGGAAGTTAAAGCAGGAATAAATGAATGAGACTATATTAAACTAAAAAGCTTCTGCACAGCAAAAGAAACTGACAACAAAACAAAAGACAGCCAACTAAATGGGAGATATTTGCAAGCAATAGCTGCAATAAGGGGTTAATATTCAAAATATATAAAGAACTCGCAAAGCTCAACAACAAAAAATTCAATTAAAAAATGGGAGAGGACTTGAAAAGACATTTCTTTTATGAAGACATACAAATAAATAGCTATATGAAAAGATGGTCATCTTTACTAGCTATTAGTGAAATGAAAATCTAAACTACAATGAGATACCACCTCACACCTGTTAGATTGGCTATTATCAACACGACACCTGTGCTCTCATGTTTACTGCAACATTATTCATGGTGGCCAAGACATAGAAGCAACTAAAATGTCCTCTGATAGAGGACTGTATAAAGATGTGGTGCATATATAAAACTAGTTGCTACTTTGACCTGTAAAATTGAAAAATATGGAAATATAAATATTCATTGTTTGGCAAGCATACAAAAAAAAGAACATCATCATATGTACTGTTTGCAAAATCGCATATTTTGGAAAGTAACTTAAAATTGTAAATCAAATGTTTTAAAATATAATATTAATTAATATAAACATTCTGCTCTGTTAGGATTTTTTTTACTCCCAGGATATAATCTATAATATGTACAAAGTTGCATGTTCTTCAGTGAAGACTGATTAAATTTTGTATAATAAAAAGCAACTCATAAATCAAATAGTAAGAAACTGAATTACTGAATTATGTTACATCAATTTAATGGATTTCTATTGTCCTGTTAAGTATTGGTAAATAGGTCCAGGCTGGTTGGCTCAGTGGTAGAGCATCAGTTCAACTTGTGGATGTCCCAGTTTCAATTTCTAATCAGGAAACACAGGAGAAGCAATCATCTTCCCAACTCTTCTGGCTACTCTCTCTCTTTCTCTCTCTCTCTCTGTCTCTCTGTCTCTCTCTCTCTCTCCCCCACTATTCCTCCCCTGCAGCCATGGCTCAATTGGTTCGAGGGCATCAGCCCTGGGCACTGAGGATTGTTCTGTAGAGCCTCCCTCTCAGGTGCTAAAAATAGCTCACATGGGGTTGCTGGGATCCTATCAGGGTACATGTGGTAGTTTATCTCTATCTCTTTCCTCTTCTCACTCAGAAAAAAAGTATTGGTAAATAGGTGCTACAGATTTTATATAAGATAAAAAATGAATTTGACAACAATGTGTCAAATTTCCTTCTGTTTTACTCTTTTAAAAACACTTGTGACTCTAGTTAGCATCCTTCCAAAATATTCAGGTTAATCACTCAAACCCAGATTGTCAGTTTTATCACATCTGCATAGGTTTTGTCATGTAAAGTAAGAGGTTTTACAGGTTCCAGAGATTAGAATGTGGTATATAAGGGACCATTACTGAGCCTATTATAGTGAAAAATCCTGAAATCAAATAACACTACGCTTAACCCAGATCCAGCATTCATTAGCTGGGTGGACTTGATTGTGTAAACTCTCTGCATTTTAGTTTTGTTATCTGAAAAAATAGGCATAAGTATGTATATATATATATATATATATATATATATATATATATATATATATATGCCTATTATATGCCTATACATATATATATGTATATACATATAATGTGTTTATTCTCAGCCACAAGTAAGAAAATTCATGCAAAACAATTATCAAAGTACATGTCTCATGAACAACTTTATATGTGTAGTTATTACAGTGTTTTTAAGATTGGAAGGACATGTTGGGTCAAATTGCAGAGAGCCTGAAATACTATGTGTAGGAAAAACAGCTGTGTTAGGCTTACTTGCTTGCACTTTACATGATTAGTGCATGGGTACGTGGCAGTGCCATGTGTGCATAGCCTATGTAATGCTATGGGTGCTTGCCCACCACTGTAAGGGGCTGTTTTGCTGTTTGTTTGCCTAGTCCCATGAGAAGAGGTTTTCCCCTGCCTGTTTACTTGTCCATCATTTGGAGAATGTATTAAATAGGAATGGCCCAATGCTTTCCAGCTCCATAGTTCCTATAACTTCTACCTGAATCCAATAGTAACCTGCCTGTTCTCGGCCACTGGCATTACCCTATGCTGAGGAGTTTAACATTAGCAGTAGCACAGGGGTGTGATGGGGGCTATTGGGGCACACAGGAATCAATTGAGGGTCTTTTTAAAATCAGAAGATAATAGAAACAATTTAAAGTAAAATCTGATATATGAATAAAGAAAAGATTGAGGAAAACAAAGCTGGAAGAAAATTAGTTGAAATAATTGAGAGTGTTTTATTGACACAAACTAGAGGGAAATAGAATCTCGGAAAAGTAAAGGACCATATATGTCTTCCCTGGACCATAAGCAACAGAGGCAGTGCCATTATTATTATTATTGTTTTATAATTTATCATGAATTGTACTGCCTCTCTATAGTACTAAAGATGAATTTTCTGTTCTGTTTGTAACATACACTCACGCTCAATACACTATGAATTATTGTCAGGCATAAAGGAAAAAGGATGGTTCTCTAAGAGGGGATAGAGAAATTCACAAAAATAGAGGATGTCACCTGGAAAAGATGAAAACAAGCTATCACTTTAGGAAAGAAGTGGAAGTAACTTTTGTTTTTGAGGTTGGCACCATATCATTGATGGCTGTGAAAGATAGTGTAACAAAATATTGTGGGCAGAATATGTCTATAAAATAGCATTACAGATTCCTGCAAAGCAATGCATATTAAAGTTTGAGGGCACTGAGTACATCAGAATTAAGTTGGATGAGAATCTTGACTAGAACTTACTGTGGATGGTGGAAAATATACTTGCCTGTGTTCAGGATGCCAGGAAGGAAATGGTTATCATTTATGGTAATGTTTGCCAAGTAAACTATTATCAAGTGGAGAGTAAGGGAGGTTGAAATGTAAAGAACTTTATCTGTCTTTAGAATTATAATTTGTTTCAGGAATATTCTTCATGGCTATCATCACTTTTCATATATTTAGCATTAATTCCATCAATTGTTTTCTGTACATATCTATTTGGGTTAATTTTCTTTCTCCTACTAAGTTTTAAGTCTCATAGGGTCCACTGGCTTTGTTATTTTTTTTAATGTCTTTTCTAAATTCCACCACTAAGAAAAGTGCTTTGAAAATGCTTTTTTGGGAGATTGCTTCATAAAGTGTCTTTCTACTTAGCCAAATGCATATCTTACTACAATTTGCATTCAAATCTCTTAATTTTAGTCTAATGAAAACACGTCTTCACCTGCTTGATTTAGAATTATTTCAAATTGATTTTTAATCCTCATTTTAAACATTATTAATTTAGTTTCATATTTTTAATGACCAAGGACTATCCAAAAAGTGGGTCTTTAAACTTCTGTTTACTTGAAATAAATTCACTAACTAGCACTTAAACTTTTCTGTGGATTTTGAGATACTAAAATAAGTTGAACAAAATTAATATGATCTACATGAGGTTAAGTATAAAAATATACAGTGAGCTTTAATAGAGCAAAAAAGAAGCCTCTACTATCTCCTACATTTGTTGTCTATTCCTTCTATAAGCATAGAAATATGCATAAGGGAAGATTGCTATTTCTTTATGATGTGAAGCTTTTTGTTGAAATGAAATGCTTGTATTTTGCATTTTAAGGAGATATTTATTTACAGAATGATATTACTTTAATGCAGCTATCTAAGTGTCTCTGACTCTAAGAACATAATTCTTGAGAGTTTATAAGATATTCAAATTAAACCATAAAGTAGGAGCAGAAGTAGTTTTCATTAATAATGCTATTTAGCACAGAATTTTCTCCTAAGTACTATTTACATTGATCTTACAGAGTCTATCTTTTAGAACTGCAGTCATAATGAATTCAAAATATAGTACCTTAATTTCGTGGGCTTTTTCAGTTAGGTTGCTATTTAGAACTAATAGTCCTCAAGTTCTTTGTGACATTCTTATCCGGGAAGAGTAGTTTTACCTTTACCTTAGTTATCAAGGGTTATCAGCAGATCAGACCAAAAATGGAATATGTTTTCTGGGTTGTTTATATCTGTTCTGTTTAAAAGATCATGTAACCAAAGGATGGAAGTAAGACTGTTGTCAGGGTTTAACATAAGGAAGAAAATATAATAAAAATTACTTTTCTTGCACAAATAGATAAATATCTCTCAATATATTTAAAATGCATCTATAAATTTATTAAAATGTTTGTTTTAAAAGTGTCTGTTAAAATACATGAAATGTATTTTTTTGAATATGCATAGTCTTTCACATAATAGGTACTAACACAAATGTGCTTACCAAATCATAATCCAAATGTATGAACTAAAGAAAATTGTTGCCTGACCTGTGGTGGCTCAGTGGATAAAGCGTCGACCTGGGAACATTGAGGTCACCAGTTCAAAACCCTGCACTGGTTCGGTCAAGGCATATATGGGAGTTGATGCTTCCAGCTTCTCCCCCCTTTCTCTCTTTCTCTCTCTCTCTCACTCTGTGTCTCCTCTCTAAAATGAATAAAATAAAAAAAAAATTAAAAAAGAAAATTGTTATGTTCATTCAATTATTTCTTCTTTAAGTCACTTTTCTCTGGAGACTTTATGTGATTTATTTATTAGTGGTAAGTTTTAACTAAAATAAAAATAAATTATATATATTTTTATTCTTAAAACCCATCTTTAATTTGTTTATTTCAAAGACTAGTACTACAACAGTTAAGTGAACGCTGGTAACAAAAATTGGGGGACCCCTGGTTGGTTGGCTCATGGTAGAGTGTTGGCCTGGCGTGTGGATGTCACGGGTTTAATTCTGGTTAGGGCACACAGGAGAAACACTCATTTGCTTTTCCACCCCTCCTGCTCACCCTTCTCTCTCTCTCTTCTCCTTCCACACCCATGGTTCTATTGGTTCGAATGCATTGTCCTTAGGTGCTGAGGATGGCTCCTTGTAGACTCTGCCTCAGGTGCTAAAACTAGTTCAGTTGTGAGCATGGCCCCAGATGGCAGAGCATTGGCTCCAGACAGGGGTTGCTGGGTAGATCCCTGCCAGGACACATGTGGGAGTCTGTCTATCTCCCTTTCTCTCACTTGGAAAAGAAGAAAAAAATTGAGGAAAATGTCTGGTTGCTAAATAAATTCTGATATTTAAATATGTATGTGTTTTTCAGCTTGTCCTCTTTCTGACTACACAAAACTAACAGGAAGCTCTGATAAATGAACAGCAGTGGCTTTCATATAATGAAGTATTCTAGAAATGAGAGGAGTCCTAATTGAGTGTTTGCTAAGTGATAGACTTGCTGAAGTGCCTTTTATACATAATCATGTTAAGTTCCCAGTAAACTTTGGGAAGTCATATAATTATCCCTGTTTTACAAGTAAGCAAACTAAGGTTTAACAATGCTTGCCTGTGAGCACCATATTTAGTAGCTTAAGAGCTGGAAACTGTAAATTTAAATTTTACAAATGCTCATGTGCTCTTAAATATTATTCTGTATCTTCTTGTGAGTCTCTCCTTTTTATTTTTTTATTTTTTTAAAATATATTCTGTGAGAGGAGAGGAGACAGAGACAGACTCCTACATGCATCCCGACCGGGATCCACCTGGCAAGGCCACTAAGGGGCGATGTTCTGGCCACTTAAGGGATTGCTCCTTTGCTCAGCAGCCGAATTATTCTTTGTGCCTGAGGTGGAGGTTATGGAGCTATCCTCAGTGCCCAGGTCCAACTTGTTCCATCAGAGTCATGGCTGCTGGAGCAGAAGAAAGAGAGGGATAGAAAGAGAAGTGAGAGGGGGAGGGGTGGAGAAGCAGATGAGCACAACTCTCATGTGCCCTGACCAGAAATCAAACCCAGGACTGCCACATGCTGGGCTTATGCCAACCAGCTAGGGCTGTGAATCTCTCTTGCTTAAAAGCCAAGTGTTTGAAAGACTTGACATGACATGATTGCAGTTTTATACCACAGAAGATGGGGAGACAGAAAACGGGTACTCTTTCAATAATTCTAAAGAAAAGGAAAGAAAGATAGATGACGTGCTAGTGATGGCAACCAAGAGTGAAGACAATAGCCAAGAAATGTTTAAAGCCCCAAACCATTCTTGTCTTCTTTCTTAATATACAAAAGCCAGATTTTGTTGACATTAGCCAATCAAGGTGATATCATACTGTTTTGCTGGGAATTGTTTTAGCTTTTGTTGTTCTCAAACACTCATCTAAATCACCTGAGAGCTTGTTAAAACAGAAATCCTGGGCTCCCTCCAGCATTTTTTATAAGGTAGGTCTGGGGGGACCTGAGAATTTACATTTTTAACAAGTTCCAGGGTATGCTGCTGCTGGTTTGGGAACCACACTTTGAGGGCCCGTTTGTTTAGTCAAGATCTGGTGCTCAAAATTGTCAGCATGCTGGAATTATACAAGGGACACTGATAAAAGATACTTACTGAAACCCGCCTGACCAGGCGTTGGCACAGTGGATAGAGCGTGGGACTGGGATGCGGAAGACCAGGTTTGAGACCCCGAGGTTGACAACGTGAGCACGGGCTCATCTGGTTTGAGCAAAAGCTCACCAGTTTGAGTCCAAGGTCACTGGCTCGAGCAAGGAGTTACTCAGTCTGCTGAAGGTCCGAGGTCAAGGCACATATGAGAAAGCAATCAATGAACAACTAAGGTGTCAAAATGAAAAACTGATAATCGATGCTTCTCATCTCTCTCCATTCCTGTCTGCCTGTCCCTATCTATCCCTCTCTCTGACTCTCTTTCTGTCTCTGTAAAAAAACAAAAAAACAAAAAACCCCTGAAATCTAGTGCTTATGTGGACAACCCAAAAACACAAGCTCCAGGTACCATTTCTTGCCTGATTCTGGCAGAAATGACTCCAAGAAATGAGCTTCTAACTTTACTAACTTTTCACTTTCTTCAACTTCTTGTGTATGTGCTCATGTAACTGGACTATTTTTTTTTATACGTCCCCATCCCCAAAGATAACTATTTCCTCTCCTACAATTTCAGTTCTTTTATTTTCTAGTTATTTGTTGTTCTGAAATGCTGTGCAGTTTGTAACTTGGCAACCGGGAGTCTGACTTTCCCACCTAAGTGTTTTCTGTGAGAAACAAGCAGGCTTTGGAATGACTTTTTCTTTGCATGAGTACATGAATATTTTTTGTGCATGTTATATTTTCCTCTGAGTTTTAACACATACAAAAAAATGTATGTGCTGATTTTTAAGACTAGTAAAAATATTAAAATTATCTTTTTGTTATTGCCTCAAAATACTATTCAGTTTAGAGATGACCATTTTAGCTTGTACAGGTTTATATTAAAATATGATTTCTTCTGAGGTTTTTTATCCTTTATGAAGTTTTAATTGAATTTATTGGGGAATAAGTTCAGGTGTGAAACTCAATGAAACATCATCTGCATATACTGCATTGTGTGCCTGTCACCCAAGCAAAATCTCTTTTGTCCCCATTTCCCCACTTTATTCATCTCTGCCTACCTGTAAGCCCCCATTTTCCTCTGGCTATCACCACACTGTTGTCTGTGTCTACATGTTATATATGTATATATAATTTATTTATTTATTGCTTAATACCTTCACTTTCTATTATCCATTCCCCTCACTCCTTCTCCTCTGAAAGCTGTCAGTCTGTTCCATATATCCATGCCTCAGTTTCTATTTTGTCACTCACTTTAATTTGTTCATTAAATTTCACATGTAAGTGAGATCAGCTTCCTGTCTTTGTATAAGTCTGTTTCTATTTTGCTTGTGGGTTTAGTTCATTTTGTTCATTAAATTTCATGTATGAGTGAAATCATATAGTACTTGTCTTTCTCTGACTGACTTATTTCACTCAGTATAAAAATTTCTAGATCTATTCATGCTGTCACAAAAGGTAAGATTTTCTTCTAATTTATGGCTGAGTAGTATTCCACATGTAAATATGTCACGGTTTTTTATCTGCTCATCTACTGATGTTCACTTGGGCTGTTACCCAGATCTTAACTATTGTAAATAGTGCTGTCATTAACATAGGAATACATTCATTTTTCGAATTAATATTTCAAAATTCTTAGGATATATTCCCAGAAGTGAAATTGCTGGGCCAAAATGCAGTTCCATTTTTAATTTTTTAAACTACCTGATTTGATTTTGAGTGACAGGCACACAACACAATCAATAATTCAGATGCTCTAGAAATGTTTTATCTGAAACCTCTGTGCTCTTACTGATCAATGTCACGACATTAAATTTCATTTTGTAAATTAAAAACTAATTTAAAAAGGAAACTTCATACTGTTTCCCACAGTAACTGAACGAATTTTCATCCCACCAGCAGTGCTATTTTCTTCACATCTTTGACAATGCTTGTTGTTTGTTGATTTATTGATGAGAGCCATTCTGACAGGTGTGAGGAGATATCTCATTGTTGTTTTAATGTGCATCTCTCTGGTGATTAGTAATGTTGAGTTTTTTTTTTTTTAAAGCAATATGGTTTTTATTTTAATTTTTTTATTTTAATTTTATTCATTTTAGAGACGAGACACAGAGTGAGAGAGAGAGAGAGAGAGAGAGAGAGAAAGAGAGAAAGGGGGGAGGAGCTAGAAGCATCAACTCCCATATGTGCCTTGACCAGACCAGTGCAGGGTTTTGAACTGGCGACCTCAGTGTTCCCAGGTCGACGCTTTATCCACTGTGCCACCACAGGTCAGGCCTGTTGAGCATTTTTTATATGCTTATTTGCCATCTGTATGTCCTCTTTGGAGAAGTGTCTATTTGGGTCCTTTGTCAATGTTTTAATTGGATTGTTTGTCTTGCTTGTGTTGAGTTGTATGAGTTCTTTATGTATTTTGGAAGTTAACCCCTAATCACATGTATCTGGCATGACTTTTTTCAGTGGAGAAAATACAGAGGTCTTCATTAGCTGTGGACAGATCTTTTGAGAATAACAAGTTTATTTGAAGTTTTATTGATTTTTTTTCCTTCAAGGTTTTAATATTAAGAATAATTGGCTTGAAACAAATGCTCAATATAAAGACCTGGCTGATATTTGAAAAGACCCAGCATTATGTCATGATAAATTACAATAGGTTTATAAAGGATAAAGTTAATTATCTTACTGGTTATTCATATATTGAGTTATTGAACTAATACACTGCTCACAAAAATTAGGGGATATTTCAAAATAAATATAAAGAATAAAAAATAAGCATTTGATTATTTTTATTAAACAAGAACATCAGAAAAGCAAACAAGTCTAAGAAAGTTGTTCAATTATGCAAATGAGGTGCAAAAGTAACTTTTATTTTATTGGTGAAAATGCACTTTATAAAAGGCTAAAAGTACTAGAGTATCTGCACATTCTCTGATCTTGAAAGTGCCAATCCAGCAATTTTCTAGCCCTTGCAACACAATTTGCCCAAATGCAAAGCCTGGAGGTTCATAGGACATCTTAAAGCTGGTCAAACACAGACAACAGTGGCAACAGCACTTGGAACATCCCAAAGCATGATTAACAAACTGTGGAATCACTTTCAAGAGACAGACACAATACAAAGAAGACAAGGGCAGGGTCGCCCATCTGCCACAAAAGCAAGAGATGACCACTACTTGGCCTTATTGGCAAGAAGGAACAGGTACAGCAATGCAACAGAGCTGCAGGGACAGTTCCTCACTGCCACTAGACGACAGATATGCACCCAGACCATATGAAATCAGCTCCATGTTAGACCGTAGATCTGGCGACCAATGGTAGGCATTCTGTTATCTGCTAAATGCCATAGAACTCATAGAAGGTGGGCTGATGAGCATTGTCATTGGACCCATGATGAGTGGTCAACTGTCCTTTTCTCTGATGAGTCATGGCTCAGTCTGCAGCCTGACACTCATCATGTCCTGATCTGGCATGAACAAGGTACATGGGAGAATCCATGTTGCATGGGAGAAAGGGACTCCTTCGGTGGTGGTGGAATCATGGTGTGGGCTGGCATCAGCTTTGGTAGTTGTACCAACCTCCTCATCATCAGAAACAGATTGCTGACTGCTGTCAGATATCAAGATGAGGTCCTGCACCCTGTAGCTGGAGCGTTGGAAGCAACTTTCTTTTTATGGACAATAATGCAAGGACCCACTGTGCACGTCTCATCAACAATGTGCTTCAGGAGGCAGGAATCAAATGCATGGACTGGCCTTCATGTTCTCCATACCCGAATCCTATTGAACATGCTTGGGATGCACATGCTTGGGATGCACTGGGAAGACGTCTGGCAAACTGTCCAATTCCTCCTACACTTATTGAGCAGAAAGTTGCCCTGGAGCAAAAGTGGCAGAGGATCTCACAGGAACTGCTGGACAATCTGATCCTGTCCTGCCCCATTGCTGTCAGTGTGTTTGGCAGTCTTGGGTGACCATACACCCTACTGAACAGTCAATGTGTGGCACTCTCATCCAGTTTGACATGCTTCTGTTCATCCCCACCAATATGTCACTTGCTACTCAATCACGATAATTGAGTTTGTATCTCATTTGCATAATTGGACTTTCTTAGACTTGTTTGCTTTTCTGATGTTCTTGTCTAATAAAAAAAATCAAATGCGTCTTTTTTTATCACTTCATATTCATTTTGAATATCCCCTAATTTTGTGAGCAGTGTACATACCAGTATTTGCTAAACAAAGTCACTGAATAAATCATTAGGTTTTTTATTATCCCTGAAACTGTATTATTTGTGGTGTTATGTCACAAAAACTCTAAATATTTTAGTTGCCTAAAGACTACATTATCTATATAAATTTTTGCTTTTAATCTTATTATTGTAAAAATTTAAGAATTCTTTTAAATTATTTTATGCTAATAATGAAGAAAATGAAATTATTTCATAAAAAGTATTATAAGTAAATAATAAATTAGTCTAACTAAAACAAAGTTCACAAATCTCACTTTGTTTTTTATTTATGAAAACATTTCTGAAATGTTAGAATTTAGTCTGTTATAAGCACATGATATAATTTTACTGAAAATATTTATTTAGTTTGTGTTTTTTGAGACCCTGAGTTATATTATTCTTTATGCTTTTCTGTTTATAATCTAATATCAGTGATTCTGTGAAACTTATTGAATACATTTAAGTGATTGTGTTTTATTTATGGCTCCATTTAGTGTCTCTTATCTTCTTTTAGTCTTATTATTTTATATGTGTTTGTGTGTATGTGTATCTTTTAATTTATGTTGTTATATGTAATTTTGTAAATAACATTTTTGAGAATAAGTTGAGATTTAAGTATAATAAGATTATTTTAACGAATTACAAGCAATATTAACGTTGATCTCATTAGAAATGTAATGGTTCTGTGAACTTTGTTTTAGTTAGACTAATTTATTATTTACTTATAATACTTTTTATGAAATAATTTCATTTTCTTCATTATTAGCATAAAATAATTTAAAAGAATTCTTAAAATTTTACAATAATAAGATTAAAAGCAAAAATTTATATAGATAATGTAGTCTTTAGGCAACTAAAATATTTAGAGTTTTTGTGACATAACACCACAAATAATGCAGTTTCAGGGATAATAAAGTTTGACTTTATATTGTAGGTTTTAAAAACCATCATCACTTCTATTTTTTTTTTATGGTCTCCATATATCTAGTCAAACTTACTTGCTTCATAAATGTGCAAACTATATTTATAAGATCATTTATATATTCTAAGAAATATTATTTATGACATTTTAAAATGCAATTTAGAGAGTTATGCATAGATAACGATAAGTACCATGTGATTTGACTTGTATTTTGATTATAAAAAATTAAGTAAGTGAATATATAAAACAGAAACAAACTCATAGATACAGAGAACTAATTCATGGTTGTATAAAGGAGGGGGGTTAAGGGAATGGATGGAAATAGCAGAGGGATTAATATATATAAATTTTCAGATATAACACTAATCACAGGGATGTAAAGTATAGAATGGAGAATATAGTTTATAATATTGTAATAACTATATATGGTGCCAAATGGGTATTAGACTTATGAGGTTAATTACTTCCTAAGTTATATACATGTCTAATCACTATGTTGTAAACCTGAAATTAATATAATATTGTATATCAACTGTAATTGAAAAAAAGTTTTAAAAAAACATCTTTGGTTATTTTCTAATCAGCAGCCTCTATATTAAATTAAAGTTTTAAAATAGAAGAAAGATTTCTACATACCTGTTATGACAAATATTTTAAGGAATAACAAAAGGGGATGAATTTTAAAATTTAAAAATAAAGATAAAATAAATTTTAAAAATTAGAAATTATTTAAAACAGAATAGAAGGTCTATAAAAATGTACAGTTATTTAAGCAAAAAGGTATACAGCTTGATAGTACACAAAATAAAGATAAACAAATAAAACCACATTATGATAAAAGTAATTTTTGAAATGGCTTTAAAAAGCCACACACAATTTTACCAAGCAACAATAAAGTGGTAGTTGTACTCATCATAGAGGAATGATAAACATGAGTTTTATAATATAAAAATTTAATAACTCAGAGAAAATGGGTAGCTGACAAATATTTGACACCCAGATTCAGTACATTGATGATTGGAGGATAGGCTGTACCTAAAACAGAAATGAAGATCTCTTGAAAAGTAGATGTTCTGCAAGGTAGCAGATAAGAAATATAAGGAAGAAAGTTGGTACCTAAAAGGAACATTCTATTGTAGTGGGTAATATTGATTATTAAAGAATATGATCCCCATGTCCACTGGAAATTATCAGTGCCTAGGGATAATGCAATCACTCAGCCATAAGACAAGAACATGACTATAGAATCTGTAAGGGTATCTTCTTTTAGTGTAGCAGGACTAGAAAAGGGAAAGAAGAACCCCATCTACATTTGCATCAAAGTATATATAAGAATAAATTTAACCAAGGATGTAAAAAACCTGTATTCAGAAAATTATGACATTGAAGAAAAAAATAAAAGTTACAAACAAGTGGAAGTGTATACTATGTTCATTGATAGGAAAAATTAATATCATTAAAATGTCCATATTCCCCAAAGCAATATATAGGTTCAATGCAATTCCTACGAATATATGAATGGTATATTTCACAGAACTAGAACAAATATTCTAAAAATTTATAGGGAACCCCCAAAGACCCTAAATAGCAAACTTGAATTAAAAGAATAATGTGGTATCACACTTCCTGATATCAGGATATACGATAAGGCCATAATAGTCAAAACAGCCTGGAAGTAGTATAAAAGCAGACATATAGGTCAGTGGAACAGAATAAAGAGCCCAGAAATAAACCCACACCTTTATGTTAGTTAGTATTTGACCAAGAAGGCAAAACATACAATGGAGTAAGGACAGTCTATTTAATAAATGGTCTTGAGAAAATTGGACAGATACACTCAAAAAAAAAAAATTGAAACTAGTCACCTTGTTACACCATACACAGGAATAAACTCAAAATGGATTAAATACTTAAATATAAGACTCGAAACCATAAAAATCCTAGAAGAAAACATAGGTAGTAAAAATTTCAGACATTTCTCATAGCAATATTTTTCTGATATGTCTCCACAAGCAAGAAAAAGAAAATAAACAAATGAGACTACATCAAACTAAAAAGTTTTTGCATAACAAAAAAAACCATCAACAAAATGCAAATACAACCTGAATGTGAGAATATATTCACCAAAGATACATCTGATAAAGGGTTAATATTCAAAATATAGAAAAATTTATAAAACTCAACGTCCAAAAATCAAACAATACAATTTAAAAATGGGCATAGAACCTCAATAAACACATCTCCCAGGAGGACAGACAGATGTGCAACAGACATGGAAAAATGCTCAACATCACTAATCATCAGAGAAATAAAAATTAAAACCACAATGAGATATCACCTCACACCTGACATGATGGCTATAATTAATAAATTAACAAACATAAGCACTGTCAAGGGTGTGGAGAAAAGGGCACCCTCCTTCACTGCTGGTAGAAATGCAGACTTGTGCAGCCACTGTGAAAAACAAAAAATTAAAAATGGAACTGCTTCGTCTGGCCTGTGGTGGCGCAGTGGATAAAAGCCTCGACCTCGAATGCTGAGGTCGCCGGTTCGAAGCCCTGGGTTTGCCTGGTTGGGACACATATGGAAGTTGATGCTTCCTGCTCTTCACCCCTCTTTCACTCTCTTCCTCTCTCTCTCTCCTCTCTCTGTAATAATGAATAACTAAAATAAATTTATATTAAAAAAAATGGAACTGCTTCTTGACCCAGTATTCCACTTCTGGAAATATATCCTAAGAATCCTGGAGTACTAATTCAAAAATATATATGTACCCCTATGTTTATAGCAGCACTATTTACAATGGTTTAGGTTTGGAAGCAAACTTTGTGCCCATCAGTAGATGAGTGGATTAAAAAAACAATGAAATACTACTCAGCCTTTAAAAATAAAAAAGGAAATCTTCCCTTTGTGGCAGTGTGGATGTACCTGGAGATTATTATACTGAGTTAAATAAGCCAGTCAGGGAAAGACAAATAACATATAATTTAATTTATATGTGGAATCGAATAAACAAAATAAACAAATGAAATGGAAACAGCCTCAAAAAACAGGGAACAGACAGCTGTAAGAAGGGAATGGGATTGTGGGACTGCATGAAATAGGTGAAGGGATTAAGCAAAAGAAATCTCATAGACACGGATGATATTATGGTTCTTACAGAGAAAAGTGGTGGGAAAGTGAGATTAGTGAAGGAGGAGATAAATGGTGAGGGAAGGAGACTTGGCTTTGGGTGAGAACACAATAAATGTACAGATGATGTGTTATAGAATTGTACACTTGAAACCTATATAATTTCATTAATCAATGCTACCCCAATAAATTCAATAATTTTTTTTTAATAAATGAGGAAAGGAAAGCACACAGTATCTTGGCAGAGAGGCTGAGATGCTGAAAAGCATGGGATTAAGAAAAACTGCTGAGTTTGGCTTTCCCTTGGGGAGCCCAGCTCCAATCAGTTCAGTCCCTACTTGAATTAAGGTAATTTGCTGCTTGACAGTCTGTTTGCTAGAAGTAACCATTTAAGTTCTGAAGAGGGATATATCATCGGGAGCCTCAAATGTCCTGCCTATTCCTATGCACAATGTGTAAAAACAAACCAAGGCAAACCTGGAATTCTGTACTCAGCAAAATATTGTTCCAAAATGAAGACTCCATAAAGATATTTACAGGACACACAGTGCAATGTACAGAAGATATATTTAAAAATATTATTCTTAAAACCTATATAATTTTATTAACCAACATTACCATTATGAATCCAATTATTTTAAAAAATTACATTTGCTGACAAATTAAGAAAATTTGTCACCTGTGGACTCACACTAAGAATAATAAAGGAAATTCTAGAGCCAAAGAAAAATAATCCTAGATAGAAATAAGGAAATAAATGAATAGATGAAAAGCTAAAAGATAAATATATGAATTAGTGTATATGGTGATTGACTATATAAAATAGTGTTTATGGCCTTAATATATAAAAATAATATATTAATTAAAACACACAAAATTAATACCATTAACAGCAGAAGGACCAGGCACTTTCAGAATAGCATAGCTAGTTTCTCTGGAAATCTGCTTTCCAATTAACCAGACAAAAATTACCATTGTTTCTTCAGAATTATGGAAATTAAATAAAGGCAAGCAACAATCCAGGAATGTTTTTAAAAAGTTGTTTCTTTCATGCTTGTCTAACCCCATCCTATATATTCATAGTATCTATAGTCATCTTAAAAACCACCAGCCTTGTAATTTATGTTGCTATTAAAACTAGCAGTTTAGTAGACACTGGAGGGACAGAGAGGATTTAAATCTTCCCACAAATTCATTCCCCAGATAATTGTCACTATTTGACTGACATATCACTGAAAAAATGTTATCCTGAGAGTTTATCCTTATTTGTTCTGTTTTACAGCTATGTGCACAAACTTACTCTCAAGGAAGTTGTTTAAAATAATCAGGTGCAATTATTTGAAGTTACCTGAGACCATTACAAATTGTGACACACAAGATTCTGAACAAACTAGTCAAAAAAGAAACCTGGGGAGTGAGGTATATAAATGGTTTTGACATGATTTACAATATTCCTGGGAAAGCCATGGATATGCACAAGGCTGTGTCAATGCCTAGAAAATACGTGAGAAGTCTTCTGTAAACAGAAAGTGAAGTCAAAGGCAAATGAATCGCTGCCCTTAATATACATGGAGCTCCTTAGCAAAAACTGAGTGCTATATTGGTTCAATGTATTTTTAAAAATTTACATTCCATCATTAGGTGACCACAAAGCTAACCAGGCAGTCTTCAGTGGCTGCACACACTGATGGATAAAGATTATAGAAAATTAGTCCATAATGCTACTTAAAATACCAACAAAAATAACAGCAAACAGAAGCAGCAACAAATCCTGGGAAGAGAGATATGATATCCTGAGTTTAAGAGAGTCACAGTTTGGCTCACACTCAGGAAAAGAAACAGTTAAAAGCAACTTAGGAAGCCTAAACATTGAACTTACTAGATAAAGACATTAAATCAGATATTATAAATATGTTCAAAGAGCCTGACGAGACAGTGGCGCAGTGGATAGAACGTCGGACTGGGATGTGGAGGACCCAGGTTCGAGACCCCAAGGTCACCAGTTTGAGCGCGAGCTCATCTGGCTTGAGCAAAAGCTTGCCAGCTTGGACCCATGGTAGCTGGCTCCAGCAAGGGGTTTCTCGGTCTGCTGAAGGCCGCAGTCAAGGCACATATGAGAAAGCAATCAATGAACAACTAAGGTGTCGCAACGAAAAACTGATGATTGATGCTTCTCATCTCTCTCCGTTCCTGTCTGTTTGTCCCTATCTATCCCTCTCTCTGACTCTGTCCCTGTAAAAGAAAAAAGTATTAAAGAAAAATATGTTCAAAGAACTAAAGGAATTAAAATAATTAAAAGAAAGTAATATACAGATTCCTTACCAAATATTGAATATCAATAATATAGAAATTATCAAAAAGAATCAAACAGAAATTCTGGAGTTGAAAAGCTCAATAGCTAAAATGAAATATTCATTAGAAAGGAATAATAGTAATACATGTATGACGTAAACGCAATACAATTGGGTGATTAATTGGGAATGCAAGGTAAAGAGCATCTAAAGAGACCATTAATTATAATTTTTAACTTGGAAATATGGGATCGCAGAATTCCAATTAAAATTTTTCTATAGAAAGAGAAGGTAACCCATTTTATTTTTGAATTCTTAGCTTAGAACACCTTGCAGACTTTCCAGGTAAGTGTCCTTCATCTCCTTAACTTGGTTTTAAGATTATTCCTCAGATTTATTGAGATATAATTTACATTTAACATTGTGTAAGTTTAAGTTGTACAAATAGTGATTCTATATGTGTATATATGGCAAAAAGGATTACAACAGTAAGGTTAGTTAACACATTCATTATTAAGGACTTTTATTGTCCAGCTAAGTTTTCCTATTTTGGCCTCCTCATTAACCCACTCTTCCATCCATCCAGCAGATTCTTGTATTCTTCAAATGTGATTCTGTTTCATGACACAGTGCCTTTATTCAACAACCTCCTAAACATACTTCCAAATTTAGTTAAAAGTCAACTTTTCTGGTAAAATTCCCCTGATCCCTCTCTCCAGTCTAATCCAAATAGTTCTTCTCTAGGTATTCTCTGCATTATAGCACATATCCCCAAATACCATCAATAGTAATTTACTTGACTAATTCCTTCATGATACTATAAGCATCTTAAGGAAAAGGGGTTGTCTACTTGGACTGTTTTAGTCAATATCTAGCATAGTGCTAGTTACATACCAGGTGACTCTAAGAAAATACAGACAATATGAATGATGAAAAGATAAGGCAACAATGTTCAAACATTTAATATTTTGACCAAAGTAGGATAATCCTTAAAATATAAAGTTAAGCTGAAGGCAAAATCAGAGAAGATTGGTAACAATAAAATTTTAAAGATAAAATTAGTTTTTTTTTCTAAGTTTCCACAGATATATTCTTTTTATTAACTTTGGATATTTTTACATGAGCTGTATAAAGTTTTTTATAAAAAAGACACAGAAAAATGTCTTGAGAATTTATTTGGGGAAAATCACTAAATTTAACTGTAAGGATGAGATGGCACTTGAACACCAGGAGTATAGGCTTTTATTAGAAGAGAAAGAGTCCTGCCGGGCATTTCTCTGAAAGAAGGGCATCAAGCAGACTTTGGGGGCAAATTTTATAGGGTAGAGAAGACCCTCGAGCAAGTGGGCATTGAGTCAGAAGTTTTGGTATGTGGGAGAGCCTGGAGTCACAAGCTCTGGTATGTGGGAGAGCCTGGGGTCAGAAGTTCGGGTATGTCCCCATATGCAGTTTTATGGTTTCTTCTGCCTCAGGGGCAATAGTAAGGTGAGGTCAAACAGACAGGCGGAACAGCAAAACGGCAGTTAGAATTTCTGGTAAATTCATATATTATTAAAATTCAATATTCTCATGTTCTCCTTAAAGTAGAGAGCTAAATTTGTCAGTAATTATTTTGCAGTCTCTTTTAAATTAAATACAAAGTTTTCTAACCAAATACAGTCATACTGCTAGCTAGGTTGTCATAAACTCATGATATCTGGGAATACTATTAGCGAATTAATTAAAAAATATAGACTTTAAAAATTATTTAATTGTATTTATTATTACATTATTTTAAATTAAATTCAGTAAATTAATTTTTTTTTGAGTGTGACAGAGACAAAGAAAGGGACACATAGGGACAGAAAGACAGAAAGGGAGAAAAATGAAAAGCATCAGTTCTTCATTGGGGCACCTTAGTTGTTCATTGATTGCTTTCTCATGTGTGCCTTAATGATGGGTGGGGGTGGTTAAGCATGGCGAGCGACCTTTGCTCAAGCCAGCAACCTTGGGCTCAAACTGGTGAGCCTTGCTCAAGCCAGATGAGCCCACACACCAGCTGGCAACCTCGGGGTTTCGAACCTGGGTCCTCTGCATCCCAGTCCGAAGTTCTATCTACTGCGCCACTGCCTGATCAGGCAGTAATTTAATATTTTATCAAAAAAATATTTTAAACATATAAATACCCAATAATTTCATGCAATAAAATCAGCCTACCTTAAAGCCTGGGGTAAAATAAAAGGACATGATAAGCTTTTTATGAAATGAAAAAACCTACTGCTAAATTATCCTGGACCAGACCTTTTTACTATTTATGTTTAAATCAAAAAGTGTTTCCGTGTAACAATACTTGCCTGTTGTAGCTTGTACATTTCTACTTAATTACTGGAACTGGCTTTATATAGGTTCCAGTCTAACATTTTGTACTCGTATTATTAGAAAAATAGACAATCAGCCACAAAACACTGTGATGTTGTCTAAGTTTCAAAATACTTCTAACATTATCTCTCTTTTTATACATTCAGAATTTAGATTGACTGTTCCATCACAGGCCAGAGATACTATAAATAACAAATCATGGCTGATTAGCAAAGCTGTAGAATAATGTAAAGGTCAAAGAAGGATAATTCATGATCATCCTTAACAAAGTATACGAGTCATTAAAATACTGATATTGAGCTTGAACTCCGATGCCATAGTACAGGGAAGTAATAGTACAACATGACTCCCCTCATTTACATATGATTATGAGGAGGTTAAGAACTAGAACCAGTTTATCTGCTCTCTCAACAAATGTATAAATCAGACTGTCAGCTCAGTAGATAGTTTTCAACATTGTAGCTAGTACTTACTCATGTTCTATTACTAATTTAATTTCCAGTTCAGTAGAATGGCTTTAAAAAAATGGTGCAAACGTGGAAGTACTTAAAATCTCAAGGTAGCATAGTGTGTAACATTCGACAATAACAGGAAAAACAATAATATTTAAATACAGGAATTATTTAAATTTTGAGCATAAGATGCCTTCTTGTTTTTTCTAGTCCCTAATAATATGGAAAACTAAGAATCTGATTAGAAAAACCTAGACTCTACATCTGACAAGCCTATTTTACATTTACATAGACTGCTTCCTTGTATATTTCTTTTACCCCATAAAGTAGCAGTCTAACACTAACTATGGCAAAACTGCTACTCAAAGGAAGGTATATCTGAGAAGTAGTTTTTTCATTATAGATACTACTTTTTTGAGACAGTGTGGATTTCTGCAAACTCCCATTCTCCTTTTAGTTCTTATAGTCCCACAACTAAATTTACTAGTCAATAAAAGTGGGGGGGAGGGGCTTAAAAATAGCTGTGTTTTTCAATCTTCTTTATGTCATGGAACCTAAAGAAAGTGGTAATGCTGGTATGATACACCAGGCAAATCAGTGGAGATTTGAGGATATCTTTAGGTGTATGATGTTTAAGATAAACATTAATAAAAAAATACATTTACTATAAACATGGCTGGCTCATGTTGTTTCAGTATATAGTAAGAGTTCACTTTTAATTATTTTTGTTGGACATTGAAATCAATAACATAATGATTATATCATTTAGGTAACAGATTAAAATTTATTAAGCAATTTAGTGTCTTTTACCTTATTTCTATTTATAATAGCCTCTGTGTCTATAGATCCTTTCTTTTGTGCTAAATAAGCCCTAATTTATTCTCTAGAGTGAATCCTGGTACATTTGTTACAATTGATGAAGCTACAATGACATATTAAAGCACCCCAAAAGTCATATTTTTCATTATGGCTCCCTCTTGATGTGATGCATTAAATGGATTTGTACAAATATATAATGACATCTATTCAGCATTATGGTATTAGAGTTTTTCATTGCTCTAAAAATCTTCTGTGCTCTGCCTATTCATCCCTTACTCCAAACCTGGTAACTACTGAACTTTTACTTTCTTTCATAGATTTTCTTTTTCAGAATGTCATATTGTAAGAATTATACAGTATTTAGCCTTTTAAAATTGAATTCTTTGACTTATTAATATGCATATAAAGTTCCCCTATGTCTTTTTATGGCTTGATAGCTCATTTATTTTTAGCACCAAATAATATTTCATTGTTGAATGTACCAATGTTTATATATTCACCTACTAAAAGACATCTTAGTTTCTTCCAAGTTTTGGCAATTATGAATAAAGTTGCTATAAACTTCCATGTGCAGGTTTTTGTGGGGACATAAATTCTCAACACTTTTAGGTAAATACTAAGAAATGTAATTTCTGGATCATATGGTAAGAGTATGTTTAATCATGTTAGAAACTACCATATTGTCTTCCAAAATAGCTGTACCATTTTGCATTTCCATCAGCAATGAATGAGACTTACTATTTCTTTCCCACATCTTCCCAGGATTTGGTAGTGTTAGTGTTCTATATTTTGACCATTCTAATAATTGTTGTAGTGGTAACTCATTGTTTTACTTTTCATTTCCCTGATGACATATGAATGAATGGAACATCTTTTCATATGACTATTTGCCATCTGTCTATATTCTTTTGTTAGGTGTCTGTTCAGGTCTTGGCTCATTGCTTAATTGGGTGGGGTTGGTTATTAAATATTTTTTTATTGTCAAGTTTTAAAAATTCTTTGTGTATTTTGGTTTGCAGTTCTCATTAGATGTGAATGTTTTATGTTAGCTTAAGACAAATGTGTTGTTGAATGAATTAATTTATAGATGTCAGTTACACACAATTGATTAATGTCATTTTGTTCAACTGTGTTCTTACTGATCTTTTACCTTCTATATGTGTTCATTTCTGATAAAAGGATGGTGAAGTTTCTAAGTAAGATAGTGAACTCATCTATTTCTCTATTAGTTTTTGCATCATATAGTTTGTGACACTTTTAATTTCTGATAAATTTCTAATATGTTTTGAAAGCTAGGTCAAAAAGTTTTTAGTAGAAGGTATTATTTATCTAGTGACTCTCAAAGACGAGTCATTATTCTTGTTTTAGTCACTTGGCAAATATTTATTGACTGCTTACCATGTGACAGACTTTCTATTTTTATTTTTTGGTCAAATATATTAGGGATGTGTGATTTTTGAAAAAGAACAGTATAATGGACAATTTGTTATACAACACAAAAATTTTTGTTAGAGACATGGATACATGGAACAGACTGACAGCTGTTGAGGAGAGGAGATGAACTGGATCATAGAAGATAAAAGGATTAAACAAAACAAACCCCAATCATATATAACAGGTAGACATAGGCAACATGTGGTGATAACCAAAGGGAAAGGGGGTATGTGGAGGTAGGCAAAGGGCGATGGGTAAATAGGGATAAAAAATACTATGCTTGTGGCAATGGGCACAGGATGCAGCATACAGATGATGATTTATTGAGTTGCACACTGAATCTGTACCACAATAAATTCAATTTAAAAATATAAATAGTTTAAAAAATTTGTGTGTGTAAATGTTATGCATTGTGTTTATCAAATACATTTGATTTGAAGGAATTCCAACCCAAACCTCTCCCTACTACATTTTTTCATACTTTTTTCTTTTTTTTTTACTAAAACATCAGACCTAATTTCTATACAATATGTAATAGCAAATAAGCTGTTTTAAAATCAAGCACCACAATTTTGTTTTTATCTCATAGTCATTTATTTTCCCCAGAGGATTAATTTGAAAAATAAAGCTTAAATATCTACTTCTTTAGGTATTTCTTTTGGATTGCATTTTAATTGAACAACTTGGAATTGTAAATACCATTTTAACTGTTATTGTCAGTGGTTTTAGGCAATAAATCTTAACATTTAGCATGCACCAAAATAAACTGGAGAATTTGCTAAACAGATTGCTGAGGCCTTCCTCAGAGTTTTCTTCAGTAGGTCTGATGGAGACAGGGTCCAAGAATTTGCATTTTAAACAAGTTCCCAGGTGATCCTACTGGTTCAGACACCACTGTTAGAGGACAACTAGTTTGGAATATAAAACATGGGGAGATGGATCAAAGTCCAGTCCTGGGTTCTATACTCATCAAGAGAACTACCACTGCAAATTATATAAAAATTATCTTGTTTATGAAGTAGTAATTATTATAATACTACTTTCCAGAGATCTTGTGAGTGTCCAATGACAAACTATTATTTAATACTCTCTAATTTAAAAACTGAACTAAAAACCTCCAATATTTTTCTTTATACATTTCAATAGTTAGTGTTCCTTTGGCTTAAAATCTATTTTATAAAGAACATACTTATGTTAGTGAACCTTTTAAAATCCTGCCTGAAATTAGATTATAAGTAAATGCAACCACATGGTGTCATTTCTTAGACTTAAAATTTCAGGTTTTTAAAAATGTTTTTCTACTTGCCTTACAAAGATTGTTCTTTAGTAAGTGTCATATAATATTGATACAGGAACTATGGGTGCTCTTAAAAAATTAGTTGGCTTTGGTATCTTTGTCATTGAATTTTGAGCTGGTAAAACCCCTAGGTGATTATATAAAATTTCAACCAATGTTCAGTACTTCATTTTTATTTCATGAGGCTAGGGAAGAAAAATCTAAAAGTACTCTGCTAAAATTGTAAGTCCTTTATTAAAATTGAGATGCCTTGCATTTTGCAAAGGAAAGTTTTGACATTCAAAGTATTTACTGCTTTTATTTAGCAACAGATACAAGAATCTCACTTTGAGTCATTAAAAATGTATTGAAGATTTCTCAGCTGGGTGGTAGAATCTGATGTGCATTTTAGAAAGGATCAATAAGTTCAAATATAATTATATGTCTCTTCTGTAAGACTACAGCATAGTGTGGAAGGCATGTGTAGAGTTTTGGAATAAAACAGAACTGGTTTCATATCTTGGGGAATCAGCTAACAAGGAGATTGGATGCTCAAGAAAGAATGTTCATTTTCCTTTGATTTATATTCCCAAACCACTACACAAGAACTTTGATTGGTCTGGTTTAAGAAGCCTACCCCAGCAACTGATGGATCAGAAACTTTGTTTATTATTACACAATGGAGTTTGGTGGGAGAGGTGGGGAGCTATACCACACAGCAAAAATGGTTCACTATATATACTAGGGTAAGACTATGGAAAACATTAGAAGAACTGTATTATCAAACACTTTGTATTTCTGCTACTTATGAAGCTGATAAAGTTAATAACAACTCTTAGTAGAAAATATTGATCAGTTATGTTAAAATAGTCTACAATATTATAATAAATCAAAAGGTATATCTCAGCCTGAAGAATAAGCCCAGAGAATATGTCCCTTTTCTGGAATATTTGCAAAATCAAAGGTCAATTGACCCAACTTAAAAATATTTTAATCTGTTCATGTAAGAGTATTTTTTTTTCTTATTAATTAGAGAAAATATCTAAGATCCTCAAATAAGGAGAGGGAGAAGATAATATTTTAATTGCTTAAGCTGTGTAATTGTAAGACTTTAAAAACTGATTACTTGTGAGACCTAGGAGACTTACTTTAAAATAGCATGAACTGTCAATCAGATCTCTTTATAATGACTTTTTAAAATAACTTGTATATCATTACCTGGGATCTTTACATTTACAACACCTAAGTGTATAACACTACTTTCTTTAAACCTTTATTACTATATGGCTTATGATATGTTTTATTAGAAAAGACATGTTTCTATAAAGCATCCTATTTCATGCCTTGCATATGAAAAGGCAATTCAAAGACTGGTAGAGAGATGCTGTTATTTCATGGGTAGGTGTGATCATTACTGCTGTAGTCATTATTAGGAGGGATTGATTTCTTTTGCAGGTACATGGTTGGGTAATCTCATCCCAGACACAGACAAGTGTTTGTGTAATTCTTTATTTTTCCATTAAGAATCATACATACATCACATGCTGCAAGCAAATGCACACAAGATACACCAAAATTCTTGCAGCTGTGCTCATGGTGTGAGAGAAACACACAAATGCACTTTTGTTATTGAGAATTTTCACCTTGATCTCCTGCCCTGTCTCCCTTCTTTTCCTTGCATACGAGGAGATATTTCAGAAATGTATAATTATAAAGACTTTCTTTCAATAATTTACTTTATATTTATTCTTGTGACTGAATTTTCTGGCATTACATTGTATTAGAAAAATTTTAAATTTTTTTCATTTTCATTGTATACTTTCTGGAAAACCAATACAGGGACCTCAAATTAAGCTATAGGCTAAATGTTTATATCATTGCCAGTATTGTAACTTTTAGTCACTTAAATCCTCCATGGTATCCAGATATGTTAGCTTTGTCTCTTCTGATGGTTGCTCTTTTTTACCACACCTAGGACACATTATCAACTTTTCAAACATAATTTCACCTGAATCCACTGTTCTGTCATTTCCTTCATCTTTTATTTCTATATGTGTTCTACTCATTTTAAACACACTTTTTTATTTATTTACCAAGTATTTTTTGAGGGTCTACTATGAAACATGCACTGATTAGGAAACAAACTATACATAGCCCCAACAATAATATAAACATTTTGACATTTTGGAATATTTCATCCAGTTCTTGTTTGTATATATGGTTATAGTTACATAATATATATATATATATATATATATAGCCACAAACACACATATATATTGTTGACCATGTGGAATAGTGCATGTCATTTAGTAGGCAGTCAATAAGTATTTCATTTATTAAACCTGGTATACCTGTTTTCTCCCATTCACCAGCTTTTTAATCATTGTATTGGTCTATTTGATAAATAGAAACCCTTAATTTGAATGCAACCTCATTTTTTAATATTTCCTCTTATGGCTAGTAATTTTTATATATTGTTTAAAGAAAGTTTCTAATTCCTACATTATAAGATATTATATTAGCTAAGATAGGCTTCATTGTTTTACCTTCCATATTCCTGGTAGAATTTACCTGCAGTTTATTATTTTTGAATGGCTACCTAATTTATTTAGTCCACAATGAAAAAGAATTTCCTTTCCATCACTGCTCTGAAGAGCCTAACTTTTCAAAAACCATATGTACAAACATTTGTGGATTAGTTTCAGGACTTGACATCTGATAGAGTAACTTTTGTTACTTTTGTTACACCTTTGTTCTTCTTCACAATAAAATTGGCTATACTTAGTTCATGGTTTTTCTTTATTTAAAAAAATATGTTTAAAATTTAAATTGCAATTGACATTCAATATGTATTATTTTCAGGTGTACTGTATAGAGATTAGACATTTTTATAACTTATGAGGTAATTCCCTAGATAAGTCTAGTACCCACCTGGTACCATAAATAGTTATTCTATTTGAAATTTAGAATCAGTTGTCAGTTTCTGGGGAAAACATCTATTAAAATTGTGCTGGTTCTCAATGAATCTATACATCAATTAATCATTCATATATTCATTTTTGTTCTTAGTATTCCTGAAAATCTAAGATATTAATTATAAAGGAACAAAACCAAAAGTTATTATAAATTGAGATACAATTCAGAAACATTAGTAAAAAATTCTACCTCTTAAGAATGATCTAGCCTGACCAGGCAGTGGAGCAGAGGATCCAGGTTTAAGACCCCGAGGTCACCAGCTTGAGCGCAGGCTCATCTGGCTTAAGCAAAATACTCACCAGCTTAGACCCAAGGTTGCTGACTCGAGCAAGGGGTTACTTGGTCTGCTGAAGGCCTGCGGTCAAGGCACATATGAGAAAGCAATCAATGAACAACTAAAATGTTGCAATGAAAAACTGATGATTGATGCTTCTCATCTCTCTCCGTTCCTATCTGTCTGTCTCTATCTATCCCTCTCTTTGATTCTCTCTCTCTCCCTGTAAAAAAAAAAAAGAAAGATTTTAATATATAGCCCCTGTGGTTTGCAGGACACTGAACTCTTTTTACCATTAGCAGCAACTAATGACATAAACATAACTGCAAATCACAGCTACCATTTATGGAATATATAAGATATGCCAGTACTGATGTGTCAGATGTTCCACTTATTTTATATATAGTTTCTCTTAAGAAATTGTAAATGGGATATATGGAAGTACCCCATTTTACAAATGGTGCATTTTCCCAGTAGTATATTTTATAAGAAAAAAAATCAGTTCAATACAGGATCACATATCACACCTAGTTTTTATTTCTTCTTAGTGTCTTTCAAACTGGAATGATATTTAATTATTTCCATCATTATTTTCTTCTTTTATTTGAAACTAGTAGAGAAAAAGTATACTAAAAATTATCTACCAGCTTATCAAAATATGTTTAATTAAAACTGACCTAAATTAATAGAGAATAAATGTGAATCTCCAAGACTTCTGGACATAAAATCAGAAGAACCCCAGGCCACTTCTCTTCCTGGTTTTTATGCTTTATATATATATATATTTATGCCTCTTCCTAAGTTATTCAGTACTTCAGGGTCTCATTCTGCCTATGTGAAAATAAGCCATACAAAGCTGATAAGAGTATTCTATGTATCATTGTAAAAGAAATCAAACAAGTTATTAAAGATTAGACCTGTTAATCGCAGATTTTGCCATAATTTGTACATATTATACTTATTGATATACAGATTCAAACTCAAAATAATAGAGAAATTATTTATGCTGAGGGCTATGAGTCATCATTATGCTATAAAACATTCTTATACATTTAGGAAAAATTATAGAATGATAAAATTTGATCAGTGACAAACTACATTTTATATATACATATATATATATATATATTTTTTTTAACATATAAACACATCATACTTTCCATAGAAAAACTGCAGATGGCTGTTACCTGTATGCTGATAGCTCAAATGGAAAATTTGGTGACACGGCTGACATCCTCACTCCTCTTATTTCTCTCACGGGACCAAAATGTACCCTTGTGTTCTGGACTCATATGAATGGTGCCACTGTTGGTTCTCTTCAGGTACTACTTTGAGTATTGCATTTTTCTGAGTTTCTTATATCAAAATACATAATATATAATTTAGCATTATTAAAATATAGTCTGCTAATAAATAAAAATGAACAGTTTATAAATACTTCACTAGTTTCAACATGGTATGATTGGAAAAATGCTTTAGCAAATTTAACGTGAATGGCTAGTGGGATATATATTACTGTTGAATTTATAATTATTGTCTTTATTCTGAGGTTGCAGCTGCTGTGTAATACAGTTTTCTACTTGAGTTTTTTCATGTAGGTTTCAGTATCAATGTTCTGAGAATAGCACAAATGACTATACATTCTTTAGTGAAACTTGTGCGTGCCTTTGTCATGTGGTTTTGGTGGTAGTGGTGCTCATTCTCCACCAGTCTTTTTTCAAATTTTTTCTTTGTAAAAAAATTGCATTGTTTCAAACTTACAAAATGTTACAAGAATTTTATGGACAACAGTGTATCCTCACTCAGATCTTACTATTTGCCTATTGCTCCAGTTGCATATTTTATTGGGAAAAAATCAGTCTAATACAGGATCACATATCACACCTAGTTTTTATTTTTTTTTAGTATCTTTCAAACATTCCTTAACTTTTCCTAAAATTTTATGATACTGATATTTTAAAAATTATAATTCAATTATTTTGTAATGTTTTTTAACTTGGATTGGTGAATGTTAACCTGCCCCCACCCGGTAACATCATCACCATATTGCCTTCTTTACAGCTCATCCCATTGGTTAGTACATGATGTCTATCTATCTCAGTACATACTTTTGTTCCCAATGTTGTTAATAAATATTTTGTTGAGATATATTTTGTGTATAAAATCATGATCTCAACGCAATTTACCTACTTGTTTTTGCATCCTTTAGAATTTTTGATGAATTAATTCTACTATGATGATTTCATAATAGTGATTTTCCAACTTCATTATTTTGTTTACTTTTGTAGGTTGGTTTTCTTATGTTAAAAATATAAATTCCCACCCTGGCAGGTTTGCTTAGTGGTAGAGCATCAACCTGGTGTGTGAAGTCCGGGATTCGATTCCCGGTAAGGGCACACAGGAGAAGCACCCATCTGCTTTTCCACCTTTCCCCCTCTCCTTTCTCTCTATTGCTCTCTTCCCCTCTCACAGCCAAGGTTCTATTGGAGCAAAGTTGGCCCCAGGTGCATAGAATAGCTCCATGGCCTCTGCCTCAGCTGCTAGAATGGCTCCAGTTGCAACAGAGCAATGGCCCAGATGGGCAGAGCGTAGCACCCTAGTGGACTTGCAGGCGGATCCGGGTGAGGTGCATGCAGGAATCTTTCTCTCTGACTCCCCATTTCTCACTTCAGGGAAAAAGAAAAAAATTCCTCCATTTTATTAATCCATTTTTGAACATTTGTTGATATATCAGTGTGGATTTATGGATTCCTACTGGATTCAATTTATCATCTATTACTTGAATTTTTTATTGATTTAGATTATCCCAAATTTGGTCATAAGGAACTTTTTAAGCTGATTTCTTTGTTCCTTTGAAAATCTCATTAGTCTTTGAGTATTTCTTTTTTTAATGTCCAAAAAGATGTTCTATTTTAGTTCATCTTATTTTAATCCTGTTTCATCCTGGGAATTAGCTATTTCTCAATGGGGCCCTGGTTACTTTTAGAAAACTAAGTTATACAGGTAAACCTGAGAGAGGTCCTGAAATCTGAATGCACGTTGTTAGATTCTGTCTTACCATATTCAAAATGCCTTACATAATATACAGTTTATAAGTAATATGCATATATACATCGTTTACATAGAGAAGCCAACTCAGGTTTTTAAAGCATCTCTATTTATACTCATTTTTATAGCTTATATAACGTTTTTTAGGAAGCCATATCTGAAGAAATAAATTCCAAACTTTTAGAACTGTTTACCATGAACAGTTTTTAGACCAGGTATATCACACTAAAAACAGCCATAGATAAGAACTCTCTTCACCCCATCAAATACCAGTAAGATATTTACAAAAAGTTTGTTTTTATCATATTTGCAAGGCAATTACACTTGAGTTACCTGCTTTCTTTCTCCCCATTAAAGAGAGAGAACAAGAATGCAGAGGAGCTGTTTAACTACTTCTTTCCCAGTTGCATGATCATAATTTTAATAGTCGGTATTTCTCCCTCTTCCAATTTTATTACTGTCTTCTTCTAGGATTTCTTCTGGCCCTGTTAAATATTTATTTTTCCAAATACATTTTTAGATAAATATATTATTTATCTAAATAATATAAGTTCAAAAATGTATTTTTTAAAATTGGAAACATTAAATTGATAGATAAATTTCAAAAAAATTGTCTTCTTTATTAAGATGAGACATTTTATCAAAACAATTTAAAAGTAAACTTGTTTATATGTACATGTTTAGTAATCTGAAAGTATTAAAAAAGTCTTGTGAATTGAAATTGCAATTTATCACTTATTTACATTGCTTTTTGAAAAACAACTTTAGGCAAAACGATCAATACATTTTACTGCAGGTTTTCATTAGAAAAATAAGAATTATTATTTAGTATATTTTGTAGTTGAGATGAATTATATAAAATATGCTCTCATTTACTTATAAGATTTTATATTAATAGATATAAATTATAAAAAGTATAAAAATTTTATATGTAATTATTAAATAGTTGAAATAGTAATACATATAATCTTTATTTTTGTGTATGCCTGAATAACACCAAATGTTGCATTACTATGTTGCATGAACACATTTTTTCTTAGTGATATGTATATAGAGTAATATTCATAAAAGGATATCTGTTCCCCAAATATTCTTTCTAGTATCCATCAATACTGATTTTTATATTTTAAAAAATTATATTTTCATGACTTTTATAACATACTGAATTTTATAAACCAGAAATTTGGTGATATATTTTCTAGCCACATATTATTTGATAAAACAACACTCTAGAAATTCTACTACTATAAACCTAGCCATTTGAACTCAATTTAAAAAAATGCATAATGGAACCATTTAAAAGTTATCTTTACTTTAAATAGTAAAAATCATCACAAACCCTTTACCTGAATTATTATTCGATTTGTACAGATTGTATTTTTAAAAAGTATTGTTAAAATAAATAAACCTTCTAAGTTGGTTGTTTTTAGTATGTAGAATCATTGTTTCCTGACTCTCCTCAGTTGCTCCTTGATGTCTTATTTTGTATAATTCTGACAGAAGAAAAGTAATAATTTGTCTGCTGAGACTAATCTAAATTTTACCTTAGAATGAAGAGACAACACTGATGAGAATTTGTAGTGCCAAGGCTGTTGGGTAGGGAGATATTACTAGTATACCGTGAGTAGGGGCCAGCTCATATCACCCATGTGTGCTGTGAAAACTGAATGTGCTCACACTGTAATTGCATCACTGTCCCCACTGAAGCCAAGAAAATGAGGAAGGCCATTCTGAAAATAGTGTTTTAGTATATAATTTGTGCTTTATAGTTGACTACATGTATATTACTTAATATATAAAATTCCAATTGTTGCTGCTGTTAGATTTTAAAACAGTTAATGTATTTAGAGTTCTTAATTAAATGGTGTCCAGATACATTCTGGCTTGACTAACCAATATTCTTGCTCACTTTTATTACACAAAGCTTGTGAGGTACTCTGGAGACACAGGGCTGTGTAGAAACAAAGACATCTAATGAAAAATGTCTCAGCTTTTTTCTCAGGGACTTCATGTTGATATTAAAAAATATTTAAATGAGAAAATTCTACGTGTTTAAAATGTATCAACACAACTTATTCAGCACTTTGTACTTGAATTATCTTTGCAGGTACTCAACATGAAAGACAATGTCACTTCTAAATTGTGGGCTCAGAGTGGACAGCAAGGTTCACAGTGGAAAAAAGTAGAATTGTTTTTAGGCATTCATTCACAAATGCAGGTTTGTAATCCAAGTACTTGGGTAATGAAGGAGTGTTGTTGATTTTTTTAAATTGAATTTTATTTGAGATGGCATCGGTTAAAATAATTATACAGGATTCAGGTGCCCAGTTCTATACCACATCTATGTACACAATATTGTGTGTTCACCCCACAAAGTCAAGTCTGTCCCTTGCCATTTGTTCCCCCTATACCCTTCTCTACATGCCCCACCCCCAGCAATCACTGCTCTTGTCTGTGTCCATGAGTTTTTTTGCTCTCCCCCTACTTCACGCAACATCCATCCTCCAACAGTTGTCAGCCTCCTCTCTTTGTATTAGGAGGCTTCTAGTTTCCATGTTAGTTCATTTTGTCCATTAGATTCTACATATGAGTGAAATCATATGGAATTATCTTTCTCTAACTGGGCTATTTTACTGAGCGTAAAACAATCAAGGTCCATCCATGCTGTCACAAAAGGTGAGATTTCATTCTTTTTTATGGCCACATAGATTTCCATTATGTAAATTACCACTATTTTTTATCCACTCATTTATTGACGGCACATGGGCTATTTCCGGATCTTGTAAATGATGCTGCAATGAACATGGGGTGCATATATATATATTTTTAATTAGTGTTTCAGGATTCTTAGGATAAATTTCCAGAAGTGGGATTGCTGGGTCAAAAGGCAGTTTTATTTTTAGTTTTTAGTCTGGTTTTATTTATTAATTTTTTGCACTAATCTGTCTGATTTTCTCATGTGTGTCCTGACTGGGGATTGAATGCAGGACATTAGCACATAAGGCCAACTCTCTATCCACTAAGCTAACCAGCCAGGGCCACAACCTAAATACCATATTTCCCCATAGATAAGATGCACCTTTTTATGAAAAATTTGGGGTCTAAAAACTGGGTGTGTCTTATACAGTGGTTGTAGATTTTTTTTACTTGCATTTCTCGCTTTTTTGCGCTTGTTTCTGGCTCATTGTTGAAGACAGTGATTTGTCATTAAACACAGATGAGGACAAGCTAATGAATGGGAGTTTTGACAGTGATGAGGAGTTGTATAAATTTTATGATGAATAAAACTTAAGTTCAATAACTTTATATAATACCTTTCTTTTCAAAATTCAGGCCCCACAATTAAGGTGTGTCTTATACATGAGAGCGTCTTATACATGGGGAAATATAGTAATAGATTGAAATATTTTCATTTTATTTTTAGTAAATTTCACTTACCTAAATAGTGAATTTCTTACTAAGACCAAGTATTTTTTATTATATGTTCCATTGATCAGCATACCTTTATTAATGCTTTTTGATTAGTATGGCCTTATAGTATAGTTTGGTATCAGATAACATGATTATTATTTTTAATTAAGTGAGAGGTGGAGAGGCAGAGAAATAGACTCTTGCAGGCACCCTGACCAGGATCAACCCATTAAGCTCCCTACCAGGAGATTCTCTGCCCATCTAAAGCTGTTGCTCTGTTGCTCAGCAACTGAGCTATTTTAGCACCTAAGGTGAGACCATGGAGCCATCCTTAGCATCTAGAGCCAACTTTGCTCAAATCATTTGAGCCATGGTTTTGGGAGTGAGAGAGCAAGAAGGAAAGAAGAAGGAGGATGGAGAAGCAGATGGACACTTTTTCTGTGTGCCCTGACAGAAAACTGAACCTGGGACTTCCACATGCCAGGCTGAAGCTCTATTACTGAGCCATCCGGTCGGAGCCATGATTCTTTCAAATTTGTTCTCTCCTTTGTCCCTCTCCCTCTTCCCGTCTTATAGCCAATGGCTTGACTGGTTCTAGCATCAGCCCTGCCACTGAGGATAGCTTGGTTGAATCAAGCATCAGCTCCAGATGGGTGTTGCCAGGTGGATCCCAGTTGTAGCACATGTGGGAGTCTATCTCTATCTCTCCTCCCCTCACTTAAAAAAAAAGTTGTAAAGAAAAATAGACATTTTGAGGTTGAAATCCTATTTTTAAAAAATATTAAAAGTGTCCTTAAATAAGCTTAAAGTGTTATGTCTTTAAATTTTTCATAACACCTCAACATCACTAATCATTAGAGAAATGCAAATTAAAACCACAATGAGATATCACCTCACACCAGTCAGAATGGCACTCATCAGCAAAACAACACAGAATAAGTGCTGGCGAGGATGTGGAGAAAAGGGAACCCTTCTGCACTGCTGGTGGGAATGCAGACTGGTGCAGCCACTGTGGAAAACAGTTTGGAGATTCCTCAGAAAATTAAAAATCGAACTGCCTTTTGACCCAGCTATTCCACTTATAGGAATATACCCTAAGAACACCATAGCACTGTTTCAAAAGGAGTAATGCACTTCCATGTTTATGGCAGCATTGTTCACAATAGCAAAGATCTAGAAACATCCCAAGTGTCCATCAGTGTTTGTATCTATAGTCATGTGCTATGTCTGACAGATTAGCCCCTCTGAAATCCAATGGAAGCACAGGCTAGGTACAGCTGTATAAAGACATTGATACAGCATTATTCCTATCTTCTTAAAATGGTAAGTGTAATAATTCTCATATATTTTTGGTCTCTCACTGGAATCTAGTTTTTTAAGGGTTATTTGTAAATAATTTAGGAAATGGATAAGAAGTAAGTTCAACCTGATGAAGTAAATATTGGAGAGCTATTTAACAGCCTTGTACAACATGAGATTTATTAAAATGATTCTAGCTGTTCAACTGCCATGATCTTTTAACTTTAGCAAAGAATCCTCAGCAACATTAGGAGGTTTTACTGCTGCCAGACTAAGCCCCCCCATCCCACCAGAAAATGAAATCTTAACTAGTTTTGTGTAAGTAGAATACAGGATAGGGCTCTAGTAGGTTTACAGTTTTGAATACTGAAAACATAAAGTTTATTCTTGTATTCTTATTTATTAATTATTTTATTTTTTCTTTTTGACAGAGACAGAAAAAGAGTCAGAGGGAGGGATAGATAGAGATAAACAGTCAGGAAGGGAGAGAAATGAGAAGCATCAATCATCAATTTTTCCTTGAGGCACTTTAGTTGTTCACTGATTGCTTTCTCATATGTGCCTTGACCGTGGGCCTTTGGCAGACTGAGTAACCCCTTGTTCAAGCCAGAAACCTTGGGTCCAAACTGGTGAGCTTTGCTTAAACCAGATGAGCCTGCGCTCAAGCTGGTGAGCTCAGGGCCTCGAACCTGGGTCCTCTGCGTCCCAGTCAGACACTCTATCCATTGCGCTAATAATTTTTTTCCAGATGAACAACTGAAAGCCTACTTTTGCTTCACGCTGTATTTGTATAGTACTATCATCACAAAATGACATTAAAGGGGATTTAAACAAGAAGAATCAATTAGTAATTTAGCCTTTCCAATATTTAATTTTTAACATATTGAAATTTGATTGAAGAGAAATATACTCATGTTGTTTAAATCTTCTGTTATGTAATTCCTTGATTCTTTCAGTAAAAACGCATTAAGTACCTACTGTGTGCAAAGCAAAGTACTTTGTAGTGTAGCTGTAGTGATAAGCTGGCGTACTGTTTGTGATTCTTCTACTTTTACAGAATCATTTTCTTTAGTCTCAGAAAGACAAATGGCTGTAACCCTTGAGTAAAAGTGTAAAACATTTTTAGAAATTACACGCTGAATCAGCACTGGGTTGTTTTCAGAGTTTTATTTGGAAACCTGCACATTTATACAGAATCTTTAATTATAATAATTTTTATAACTAGAGCAATCACATATATAACACTACTAACAGCTAAGAACTACTCCAGTAATTTAAAAAACACTCCTTTAGTTTTCACAATAACTGTGTGAGGTACATACTATTATTATCACCACATATAGATCTGAATACAAAGTACACTCTATATTTGGCCCACTTTATTCCCCTTTCCCCACCTCCTATCCCTCTGGTAACCATTAATTTTCTTTTAATAATTCTTTTTTTTAATTAATTTTAATGGGGTGACACCAATAAATCAGGGTACATATGTTCAAAAAAAATCTCCAGGTTATCTTATCATTCAATTATGTTGCATACCCATCACCCAAAGTTAAATTGTCCTTTGTCACCTTCTATTTGGTTTTTCCTGTGCCCCTCTCCTCCTCCCTATCTCACCCTCTCCTTCCACCCCCAACCCCGTAACCACCACTCTCTTTTCCATGTCTCATAGTCTCATTTTTATGTCCCACCTATGTATAAAATCATGCTGTTCTCTGTTTTTTTCTGATTTACTTATTTCACTCTGTATAATATTATCAAGGTCCATCCATTTTGTTGTAAATGATCCAATGTCATCATTTCTTATGGCTGAATAGTATTCCATAGTATATATGTACCAAGATTTTTAATCCACTAGTCCTCTGACGGACACTTGGGCTGTTTCCAGATCTTCGCTATTGTGAACAATGCTGCCATGAACATGGGGACACATTTCTTCTTTTCAAACAGTGCTATGGTGTTCTTAGGGTATATTCCTATAAGTGGGATAGCTGGGTCAAAAGGCAGTTCTATTTTTAATTTTTTGAGGAATCTCCATACTGTTTTCCACAGTGGCTGCACCAGTCTGCATTCCCAACAGCAGTGCAGGAAGGAGGGTTCCCTTTTCTCCACATCCTCGCCAGCACTTGTTCTGTGTTGTTTTGCAGATGAGCGCCATTCTGACTGGTGTGAGGTGATATCTCCTTGTGGCTTTAATTTGCATTTCTCTAATGATTAGTGATGCTGAGCATTTTTTCATATGCCTATTGGCCATCTGTATGTCCTCTTTTCTTTGTCCATTAGTCTTAGTTTTATATCCCACCTGTGTATGAAATCATGTACTTCTTAGCTTTTTCTGATTTACTTATTTTGCTGAGCCTAATATTCTCAAGGTCCATCCATGTTTTTGCAAGTGGCAATTGTTCATCATTTGCTATGGCTATCTTACTCAGATTCCAGTCTAATGTCCTATAGTTAGTGGTTGCTCTAAGTTTTGAATTCTTGATAGATAGCTCAACTGAAACTGGTTTCCTTCTTTCCTTCCTTCCTTTTTCTCTCTCTCTGTTTTTCTCTCCCCCCCATCTCTCTCTCTCTCTCTCTCTCTCCATATATATACATGTATATATATATATATATATTTTTTTTCAGATTGTCTTCAGGGCAAAACGTGGTGTCAGTTACATGGGAGATGTAGCAGTGGATGACATTTCCTTTCAAGATTGTTCTCCCCTCCTAAACCCAGACAGAAAGTGTTCTGCTGAAGAATTCATGTGCGCTAACAAGCACTGCATTGCCCAGGAAAAGCTGTGTGATTTCGTGAATGATTGTGGTGATAATTCAGACGAGACTGCCTTCATTTGCAGTAAGTGAAAGTGTTCTGTTTCCTTACTTTCGCCTCTGTCTCCCACATTCTTATTGAATGTGGTGTGTTAATTGTTGAAACACAGGGGGTCCATATTTTGCAGCAGCCAAGGCAGGTAAGTTTATCTGACTGTTTAAATACAGTACTTTTTCCCTCTCAATACTTAATTTTGAACCAGAATTCATTTAAAACTAGACGATGGATTGGTGTGTGTATGTGTGAATTAATTGGAGATAAATTTGAAAACAGATATCTTCAAAGACAAACAGAATGAAAACAAGTATTTTTCCTGTGAAAGAAAGTTTTGGAAAAAATACAAGCAGAATATCCACCAAAACCAATTCATGCAGTGTTATCAAGCCTCTGTGCTTTGATGCATTTCATAAAGTTATCATTGTTTCGTGTAAATGATGAGATGTAATCAGTTGTTTAAACACCAAAACTGAATACCTAGATATTACATAAAATAGACAAAGTGATCTCCTAAAAGAGATACATATCAGCTATGTAATAGTGTTGTGGGTGGTTGACTTATAATAAACAGCATCTTCTAATGTAGCCTTAGTCAGATGGGCCATATATGCTCATTCAAGTATGTCTGTAACATTGTACAATATATCAGTTGCCTGATTTCATTGCAAATGAGATGAATACAGATTGTCAAAATGAAGTTTGACACAATATTCCACTATTCTAGTAATAATTTCTGAGCTAAAATATTTTAGTTTGATCTTTTATTTTGTCTCTTGAAACCAAATCTGTAATATCAAAAATAACTTCAGTATAAGAAGAGCTCATACTTATATAGAACTTCTGATCTTCAAAGCCTTTTTGTCTGCTAATCTCCACTGAATCTTTAGAGAAACCTTGAGGGGTAAGTAGGACAGATATCACCAGTGCATTCCACAGATGAAGTCAGGAACAACAGTTAAGACTTGGTCAAAGTTTATCAAACTGGCATTGACAGAGTTGATCCTATGAACCATTACTGTGGCCCAATTTACCGTAACTACTTCTGTGTAAAATTGAGTCTTAAAAATAACTATAGATGTACAATCTTATTTATAGCATTTCTATCAATTATGGATTCTTTCTTACAATATTCATTATTACCATATACCAACTGAACAAAAATGTCTGGCAAATCTCAAATTCTGTGTTAATCAATATTTATCTCTACTTTATTAATATTTTCTGCTGTATTTATATGCTGCATCAAATGTTTTTACATATTCGAAAATACCATTTTCATGTGAGTATCACACAAATCTATTAGGTTATCAGTCAAACAGCGGGTATTATGCTTTTGAGTTTTATTTGTAATGTTGCCAATGCATCTCTTTCCCAAGATATAATTTAATCCAATGTTTTTAGTACTGAAACTACAAATTATTCTGACCAAATTTTCTTGATTTTTTGTATTTAGGAACTAACATTGTGAAATTTCTAGGAATTCATTCTCTGTCTTTAGAAAAGGATGCTGACATACTAAGAGGGTCAGAAATGTATTGAAATTTGCTGTCGCGGTAGTTCTTTAGTATGGTAAACAAAGGGAAAAGAAAGCATGAACCTTTGGACGGAATGTTCAACTAGAGGTGCTTTCTGGTGAACCGATTGCTGATTCACTTTAAGTGTCAGTGGGCCTACTTCTATCAGTAATACTAGAGCAAGAAAGGTGAATTAGTTCCAGCTAGTGCATAGAAAGAAGAAAACGTTATTTTGCTCCTTAGAACAAATAAACAAACTAACAAAAATCTTGCAAGAAACTCTAAAAGTAACCCACATTTTTATATTGGCTCTCATTACATGAGTATGAGTTCTTTTTACATAGCATTGCTTATTTTTATTATGTATTTAAAATTTTATCTCATTCTACTGGTTTTAAATGTTATGTTTTAATTATAGATAGCTAAAACCTGCTATCTCTCTTATGAGTGCTGTTACTTATCCTGTGTATACTATAACTTTGATGTTCTAATTACACCCAGAAAAGTAAGGGGGAAAATGTAATTACCATAGCAACTGATTTCAGAAGTTTGCCTGAAAATCAATAAGAATTTAGGCTTCAGTTTCATAATCTTCAGGTTTTTGTTATTGTTTTTGAGAATTCTAAATAAAGGGTGAATAGTTATCACAATTCCAGGAAAACTTCTCATCACTAGGTAGAAATCATGACACATAGAAATAACAGAAAGAATTTAAAAACTCAAATATTTTTAAATGCTTAGACTACTTCTGATGAAGGAGAAGAAAATATTCCTTTATAAACAAAGTAACTGCTGCTTTAATTTTCTATATATCAATGTAAACTCTGAAAGTAAAATCTAGCAGAAAATGTTAATTATTGCTTTATAATATAAATCATGTCTAAAATATCGTACATAATCAAAGAAGAAAGTGATTTCTGTATGTAGGAACTGTACAATCTAATTTGAACATATCTTTGGCATTGACATTGAGGTTTATTTTGGAAAAAAAATGTTTTTCTATACATTCTTATCAGTATATTTATTGTTGATATACAATTAAGAATATCTCAGTCATACTCAAAATAATTTAATTTGCTGTGATTAGTAAAGATGCCAGATATTTGAAAAACATCATTGATAAGTAATCTGAACCTAATGGGCAAATGTAACACTTTTATTACTAATTTCAGATATCTATTCTTTTCAAGCACACACAGGATATTTACATAAAAGTGTATATCATAAAACATTGAGCAAATTTACATAATTTTAATAGGTTAAAGTAGCATAGATTATCTCTTTTTAATTATGCTGTGAGCCAATTATGAGACAAAAGATAGAAAATTCTATTGGTTAGGAGAAAGACAGATACAGTTAATATGTGCTTCCCCCCCAAAAAATAATTCACAATATAATTAGCAAATAATAATGCATAAAATCCTGTGAGATTTAGGTAAGTGGATACTTAGAGAAAAATTTGTAGACTAAACCATTAAGTTAGAAATGAACTCACTACATTCATAGTCAATATTCATATAAAATCTAAGCAAGCATTCTGTAGTTAACACTCGAATACCTGACATTGCATTTTCATTCATTCATTTGGTAACCATTTAGGGGACACTTCCACTATATGAAGCCCTAGAGCAAAAACAAAGAAAAACAAGTTCATCTCTGAATTATTTTGAATCTCCTTGTCTAATAAAAGTGACAAGTATGTAAACATTTACATTACAAATCAGCATTAAATAAGTGAAAAACATTTTCTGGGGAGTGAAGGAGAAATAATTTAGTCACATCTGAATACTAATTCCAACATGGGCTTTTATAAATGCAACATGTCATCTTGAAAACAACTAGTATTGTTTGTTTGGTTTTTTTTTTTCATATACATACTTTTTTAACCTTAAACTGTGAATAGCTTTTCTTTTCTTTGGGAGCTTTTGTTAGAAAGTAGGTCAGATATCATCATGTTAATAAACCAGGCTTCCTGTGAAGGATCAGCTGTGCTTAGCTTCGGGAATTCATTGTTGCAGGCTCTAGGTGAATGACTGGAGGTTAAGAATGTTACATTGTCTTTCCAAAATTACCTCACTGGTCAGGACTGGATGTTTTAGGTAACATGTTAGTATATTTTCCAAATTCTGAAATAAGGTCCTCAGGGAAGACATGAGGGGCATCTCTGGAACGATTTCTGCATTGTAAATGTTTAAAACGTTGATATTATGAATGGGATTTTTCCAAATTGCTCACGCCACAATCCTTTTTATATAAAAACAAATATTCGTTTTACAGAACAATTGTTCTTTAAAACAGTTTAGAAAGAATTATTTGTAAAATCTATTATTACTTCATAGAATAAGGAAATATTAAAGAAATGACTATATCACAAGTTCTTAATGATGTCACTCAATAGTAATTGGAACATGGCATTAAGTTTTTAAAATTTGAATTTTGAAATAATTATGAATTCATAGGTAGTTACAAAGATAGTACAGAGAAATCCTGTATAACCTTTCTGCAGTTTACATCTCATATAACTATAGTATCATATCAATGCCAGGAATTTGACATTGGTTTAATATGCATGTATAGTTCTGTGGCAGTTTATTGCATATGTAAATTTGTATATTCATCATTGCAATCAAGATAGTCCATCTCCACAAAGATCTCCTTGAACTGCTCAGTGAGAGTTATACCTACTACCAACATCCCAAACCATGGAAAACCACTGCTTCATCCTCCATTTCTAGTCTTTCATATCAAAAAGTTACATAAATCAACCATGCATTATGTGACTTTTGGGACTGTTGTTTTACATTCAGCTTAATTCTCTTGTGACTCTATTAAATGCTCTGGCTATAACATAGTACTAGGTTCCAGAGAAGCTGTGACATTTTACATTATTATGAACAATGTATGAGAGATCCTGTTCTCCACATTCTTGTGAGCATTTGTGTATATGATAACTACTTTATTTGTATTTTTGCTGTTCTTACAGATGTAAAGTAATATCTCACATATTCTTTGCCATCTGCATCCTCCTTTGTGAAATGTTTATCTCTTTTGCCTGTTTTCTAATCAGATTTCTTTAACTCTTGAATTTGAGTTCTTAAGTATTACAGATATAAATCCTTTTATACATAGGTAAGTGGCAAATATATACTTCCAAGCTTTAGAATGATTTTTATTCTTTTAACAGAACAAAGAGCAAACTTTTTTTAATGCTAATACTGATTTTTTCCTTTTAGAGATTATGCTTTTGATTACATGTCTAAGAACACTGCACCAAGTCCTATGTTTTAGATTGTCTTCTAATTTTTCTTTTAAAACTTGTACATTATATTTTACATTTAAGTCTATGACCCATTTTGTTAACTTTGTATAAGGTTTATGTTAGGTTTATGTCAAGATTTTTTTTTGCCTATCCAATTGTACCAACACTATTAACAAGGTTCTCCTTCCATAATCTAACTGTTTTTGTATCTTTGTCAAAAATTAGTTGGTTGTACTTGTGTGAAGCAATTTTTGAGTTCTGTTTTCTATTCTATTGATCAAAGTGTCTATTTCTCATTAATACCACTCATTCTTGGTAACTAAAGGTACATAATATAATAATCTTGAAATCAAATTGTTTAATTCCTCCTAATTTATTATTTTTCAAAATTATTTTAGTTATTCCAGTTTCTTGAGTTCCTATATAATTTTTAGAAAAATTATGCTTACATTTACAAAAGTGCCATACTTTTGATCATTCCATTAAGCATGTATATCAATTTGGGAAAAATATATTTAAAACACTGATTCTTTGAATCCATGAATACAGTGTTTTTGCCCATTATTTAGATTTTTTTTTATTTCTGTCATTAATGTTTTGTACTTTTCAGCAAGTCCTATATATATTTCATAAGGTTTACACCTACATATTTCATTATTTATGAGATTGCAAATGGTATATATTTTAAATTTTTGTTTGTATGTGTTCATTGCCAGTATATATAAATACAATTAATTTTATATGCTGATCTTATGTCCTTTGACCTTGCTGACTCATTCATCAGTTGTCAGAGTTTTATAATACACTCCTTTGATTTTTTCTGTGCAGACCATCAAGTCATCAGAAAATTGAAACAGTTTTAAGTCTTCCTTCCAATTTATGTAGAAAGGATAAAAATGTTTTGTAGAGTTATCCAATTGGACTATCTAAAACTGGAAATTTTCAGGATTTTTAAAAATTTGAATTAGGTTTCCATGATAGTTATAAAACTACTCAAATAATTTTGGATTATATGTTTTTTCTTTGCAAGGAGTAAGTCCATTTCATCTAATTGTCAAATTTATGCATGTGGAGTTGTGAGTAGTATTCTTGTATCATACATTTGATATCCACAGGGTCTATGATATTTCCTGTTTCATTCCTGCAATAGATAATTTGTTTTTTTAATATTTTCTTTGATATTCATATTTATTGAAATGCCAATTAATTTAATAAAAAGATAATATAGCTCCAACCCCTTTAAAAATAAAATATAAATAATTTTTCAAAATATGATATAAAGTTCAAATAACTGAATAATGCAGTGAAGGAATTATGGAGATGCTGAGATTAATAGAAATTAATCTAAGCTCTTTAAAACAGGGATTTTAACACTAAGACTTCTGTGAAGGATTCACTTTCACTCAGTAATACTTCATCATACATTTTTAATCTCCATTCTAGCATTTATCACATTCAACAAAATGTGAGAGAAATCCACTAGGACATGTTTATTTATGAATCAGCCTCAATAGCTCCTAAATTCCTACTGAATGAATTGAAAAATGAATCACCAACCAATAAAGAAATTCTATAACTTCCCTGACCTGGCAGACAATAAAGGTGGTGATGAAGAATCATTTAATTTCTGCTTGAAAATTTTTATAAGAGATAATGCACTGCCTCACATAAAAAGCCTTTTCAACTGTCAGTAACTTCTTGATTTAAATGTTATATTCTAATATGAAATCAGTGTTTCCATATTTGCCCAGTATGGGTATCTGATGATAATATATTTTACTACTTACACTTGTTCATGATATAAAACTTTAAGTATCGGAAATAGGCACCATCATTTCTGCACGTCTTTTCACAGTCCTCATTCTCATGTTTGTTATCATGGTGTCAATGTAAATATTGTTGAATCCTTTAATAGCACCCAATATGCATGGTTTTAGACCTCTATTTTCTACTCTTTCACACATTTGATGGTTTCAGTTTTCAAATTATTTCTTAAAAATGGAAATTAAAATTAAAAAAATACTACTGTACTCTAAAAATGATTAGACCATTACAATATGCTCTCTTTCTGTCTACCATAACATGGTCATATAGCCTGAGAATTTTAATAGTTTAGTTTTTATTCTTTTAGTTAGTCTTATGTTGACCTTGACTAACAAGAATGAATAGGGAGTTTGTTGAATAAATACTAATAGGTAAAGAAGGTCCCAGATGGTATTAGAGGGGCTCTATCATATTATTCTCCAACTTTTAGCTCTTTTATTGTGCAGTACTAAGCAAAGGACTATAACTCTGAACTTCAGCTTTCTCATCAATCAAAAAATAAGAATCATTACTATGGTATAGAGATGTGAGACTTAAATAAAATAACATATATAAAGAGAATGCTCAGAACCTGCCTGACACACACTTATTTAATACACAAAAGCCCTCTTTCCTGTCAGTTTTTCATTTCCTTAAGTGTGCCTTATTTATAGCATATGCTCAATAAATGTATATTGAATTAAAAATTGAATAGAGTGGTGAAATCATAAAATTAGGATTTGATGGTACGATTTTAAAAAGACTTGTGTGATGCTCTTTCAAAATGATTTATTTATTGTTTAAATGAAATAGCCATTTCATGCTGATGAAGTTAATGATCGATGGAAAAATTGTAGCATTTAGAAAGGCAGAAACTAGCTTAATTTATTATACAGCTGTAGACAAAGGTTATCATTTCCTTCCCGATGACACATCTGTCCAGCACTGGCATTAATCATTCCATGAAATGTCAGGAATTGGCTTCTTCACAAAAGACTACTGGCTGTTTTCTCCCTTGGCATCTGTGGGAAATAGTAAAATGTAAGTTCTCTTTCACCACAGTGATGAGAAATCGAAAGAATGTATACCAGCTTGTTGTGTTTCTCCAGTGATACATTAAAATTAAACTTGCTAAGGAAACATATCCTCCAATTTCTAGTAGGTATCAAAAATACTACTTACATTATTGAGATTCATTTGTATGAGTTTTGAAACCAAATGTTTTTTTTTTATCAGCAAACATCAATCTTCATACAAATATCTTTTCTAGATGCTAGTCTGTATTGTAATCGAGTCTCATGGGCTACTGAATTTCCCAACACAAGGGCTACTGAATTAATTCTTTCATTTTATAATTCTCAACCAAGTCCACAGTTTAGATTCTACACAAGATTCTGAGTTGGGGTTTGGTATTGTTTTAATGAGATTTACTTCCCTTCAGTCCTTTGAAATAACACTTAGGAGAACATTAATATTCTGAGTTAAAGGAAGCTATAAGAACTACAGTCTATCTAGGAAAGAGTAAACTATCAAAATAAGTTTAAAATGTAATTTTATCACAATTAGCAGTTGGATAGAAAACACCAACCTGTTCATTTGGTAACAGGGACTATGACAGAAAATAATTTCTCACACTGGCCAGTTGGCTCAGTGATAGAGCATTGACTTGGCATATAGAAGACCTGGATTCTGTTCCTGGTCAGGGCACAGCACACAGGAGAAATAAACATTTGCTTCTCCTTCTCTCTCTCTCTTCTTCTTCTTCTTCTCCCACAACCATGGCTCAACTGATTCAAGTGCATGAGCCCTGGGTCCTGAGGATGATTCTATGGAGTCTGGGCCTCAGGAGCTAAAAATGGCTTGGTTGCAAGGAGCTCCAGATGGGCAGAGCACTGGCTCCCGATGGGGATAACCGGGAAGATCCTGGTCAGGGCGCATGCGAAGTTTGTTTCACTATCTCTCCTCCTCTCACTTAAATTTTTTTTTTCTATCCTGGAAAATATTATAAATCAATGTTAACCTGACTGTTAAATTAAACCATTGAAAAAAACCATTAGTCCTGATGCTTTCTTAAATTTTTTAATGTTTAGTTCTTTTGAAAGCTCAAAATTATCATTTTAAACCATTCTTTATTGTTGGGCAAGCTCCTTACTGGGAAGTATGATTAAGTAAATTCTAATCTTATTAGTCTTACACACTTTAAAATGGTATAGAAACCATGATAAAAACCTATGTTTTTCTCCACCTTATTGACTACAAAGAGAATAGAGATTACTTTGTATATTCCAACATGTTTATCTGATCTGTGCTACCATAAGAATGTGTCTATAACGAAAGACATGATTTTGATGCCTAGCACACTTTGGAAAATCTTAAGAGCACTGTATATACAATAGTGATGTTTTTCATCTAGGAATTGCCATGGTTTCAGCTAGAACGTATTTCTGTCTTCCTTTGACCTGGGCAATGAATAGCAGTTCCCTGAGAATTTTGGTGGCATAATTATTTCTACTCTCATTTAGATAAAATTGCTTAAAAATATTTGGACAATTATTCAAACAAGAGAGATCTTTATCTAAATATAGATCAGCATGTTGAAACTTGTTTTTTTCTCAAGTATTTTTAGTCTTTGGACACCATCTCACATAAAATTATGGTTGTAATTTTCAGTTGTAATATTCAAACAAAACTTAATACAGAATTACTGTTATCTAATAATTCTAAATAGTATATTTTATTTCTTATGGTCAAATTAATCACACATTGGTTTTATGCTGTATCATGCATATTTGCTTAAAAATAAAAACTATAAAATGTAGCCTAAACAGAAAATTTTATAAGATATGTTACCTCAATTACACAATGGTTGGTTTTATAATATCTTACCTTACATTATTAACCTTGTGATTTACTGTGCATAATTCAAAAAAGATGTTTGTATAATTCCAACTATCAAATTCTGTATCTGAGAAGCTTGGAAGTCACAATTCTGTTCTAATAAGTAAAATGCTAAACAGAGTAAAAAATCAATAGCTTTTCTGGGAGCCATAAGATTATGGGTGATGGGGGAAATTGAAGAGGGTATAGGAGAGATAAGTGGTAATGGCCAAATACTTGTTTTGGTGGAGTGGGGGGTGAACACACAATACAATGTACAGAGATATGTTGCAGAATTAAGCACCTTAAACCTGTATAATTATATTAACCAGTGTCACCCTAATAAATTCAATTAAGAAATAGAAAAACACTGTAACCACAATGAAGAATGCCTTTTATGGCCTTATTCATAGCCTGACACAGCTAAGAAAGAACTAGAGGATTTAACAATAGAAATCACCAAAACTGGAAAAAAAAAGCCTGAGAAGAACACAACAAACTACATCACACTATCGAAGGAGTTTAGGACAAACTGTAACATATGGGTAATGGGAATTTCAAAAGAAAAAAGAGAAAAGGAACAGGAGAACTATGTGAAACAACAACTGAGAATGTTCTCAAATTAATGTCAAGCACAAAACCACAGATTCAGGAAGCTCAGAGATTATAAAGCAGAATAAATACCCTTTTCTCCCTCTGCCAAAAAATATTACACCTACCTAAGCACATTATACTCAAACTAAAGAAAAATCAAAGTTACAGTAAAATTATGTAAACCTGTGAAGTACCTTACCTACAGAGGAACATAGGTAGAATTACATCTGACTTCTTCTCAGACATCATGCAGTCAAGAAGAGAGTGGAATGTATTTAAAAGGTGAGGGTGGTAGAAAGCTACTAAATGAGAATTCATACACGGAAAAATGTTCTTTCAAAAGTGAAGGAGAGAGTAGTGACATCAGAGAAATGGTGCCATGAGGGGTGCTCCCAATTTCTTCCCCTGAAATTTCAACCAATTTAACAACTAAAGACAGAGAAAAAGTCTCAGGCGCATCTGAAATATACAAACACCAGACAATTGGGTGAAAAGGTGGTATGATTGGGTGAAAAGGTGGCTGAATATATAATCCATTCTGAAGTAAATGAGATGGAGAATGGAGTATTTTGCTTTTCTCACTGATCTGAGGAAGGGTCACTTTCATCTGGAACCAAGAGAAATGGAGGATCTGGGGCAGAGGGAAGAAGCTGGATAGAGTGAATGATCAAGCGTAGGAGAGAGCATGTCCGCTCAGCCTTAGATCGCAGACAAGGGGCTGGAACATGTGGCAGACTCCAACAGAGGTTGCGGGTTGTGTTGCCTGTGCAGGACAGTGCCAGAGTGGCTTTGTGCACTCCTGGTCCACAATTGTGGGTGGTGTGTGAGTGGCTCCTCCTGGTGCCTCTGGCAAGGGTGCATGTGCTCACAGGCAGAAGGACTAGGCCCAAGATTGTCAGCAGTGTACTTCTGTGTGGGTCATAGCAAGAATTTCTGTGTGGTTTCGGCTCCCTGACCAACAGCACGGGAGTACACAAGGGCCAGAATTTCTAGGCCTGAATTGGTCCAGGCAGGGCACCTCCATGAGCCGATAGAGGTCTCAAAGCACTTTCCTGCATTCCCAGCACTGACTAAGATAACAGGCATTGTGCACCTAATTGGGTGGGAGCAGACCTCCATGTGCACTGCAGAAGTCATGAGGGCTGGGCACGCACACAGCTTGCTGTGGGCTACCAAACAGGGCACAAGGGAGAAAAGCCTGTGGAGATTAGACCTGTGGAGAGCTGAGGCATACAAGACATGTCTGGGGGCCCAAAGAAAGCAGCCCAATCTGCAATTGGCTCTCAGCCCGCCGCATGCTGAGACCTGCTAGACCTGTCTGCTGGCCCTTAGAAAGGCGCCAGACCTGTAATCAGCTCCCAGCCCTGCTTGCTTTTACTTGCAGCTCTAGTTGGCACAGCCTTACCCAGAACTGTGCTTTGAGCGGTGCTGGAAGAAGGACCTGGTTGCTCTTAGAGCCTCTTACTCTGCAAGCAGTGACTGGGGCAACCTCATAGCTAAGTCCCCAGGATGCTAGCTAAGGAGGGAGAGACCTTGAGAGAGGTACCCAGAAAACTAGCTGAGTCTCCCATTGTGGAACCTACAAATCCCAACAAGCCCCACCTATCAATGGGACTGAGGTTCAGCCTATGTCAGTGCCATAGTAACACAATAGCAAATCTCTGCTAAAGAGTCTCACAGGGGCAAAACCTATAGTAAAGTACCACCTGCTGAAAAAAAAAAAAGCTACCTTTCAAAATCAGGAAAAAATTACACTTTTTATAACTTCTTTTTATTTATTTATTTTTCTTTTTTTCTACTTTGGTAATTTTATCTTCTTTTGTTTTTATTCTTTCCTTTTCCATTCGAACTTTACTATCCATAGTTGTTACATTTTTCATTCTTGTTTTTAACTTTTTTTCTTTCCTCCTTTTCTTTTTTTTTATCTCATTTGATTGTCATTTATCAACAAATTATTCTATTTTGGATTCATTTTTGTGTGTGTGTGGCATTTTGCATGTTTTTTACTTCATTTCTTTTATCTCTTTGCCATTTTCCCTCAGTCCTGGTTCCCTATACTCTGTAGTTCCTGTTCCAGTTCTCATAATAGAATTTTTATTTTTTTCACTGTATCTTTTCAATTTTTATTTTATACTTTTTAACATTAGCTCTTATATTAGTGTTACTAAAATTCTATGCTCAAATACCATTAAGGAAAAAGAAAATATTATGGATACAAAAGACAGAAAGGTAGCTCAAACAGATGATGAAAATTTTCTAGAAAAAAGTTTCAATTGCTTGGAAACCTTGGAGTTAAATGATAGAGAATTAAAAATTGAAGTTGTAAAAATACTCAAGGAAATACAAGAAAGCACGGAAAGGCAATTTAGAGAGCTCAAAAAACAATTCAATGAACAAAAAGAATACATTACCAAGAAAAATGAAACTATCAAAAGAAGTCAAAGAGAGATAAAAAACTCAATACATGAACTGAAAAAGGAGGTAACAGGCTTAGCTAATAGAATAAGCCAGATAGAGAAGAGAGCGAGTGACATAGAACACAGGCAATTAGAGACATTACAGAGAGAAGAGGAAAGAGACTCATGAATTAAAAAAAAAAAAAATGAAAAAGCCATTCAGGAATTGTCTGACTCCATCAGAAAGAACATAAGAATAATGGGCATATCAGAAGGAGAAGAGAGAGAAAATGGAATGGAGATCATATTCAAACAAATAATAAACAGGAACTTCCCAAGCCTGTGGAAAGAATTAGAGCCTCAAATCCAAAAAGCAAACAGAACACTGACTTACCTTAACCCAAACAGACCTAATCCAAGGCACATCATAATGAAATTATCACAAACCAGTCACAAAGAAAAACTTCTCAAGGCAGCCATGGAAAAGAAAAATACAACCTATAAAGGAAGGCCCATTAGGCTATCATCAGATTTCTCAGCAGAAACTCTACAAGCCATAAGAGAATGGACCCCAATATTTAAAGTTCTGAAAGAGAGAAACTTCCAGACAAGAATACTATATCCATCAAAGCTATCCTTCATATACAAAGGAGAAATAAAACATTCATAGACACAGAAATGATAAGGGAATTTATCACCAGAAAACCTGCACTTAAAGAAATACTAAAGGAGGTTATTTGACCTGATACAAAGAACAAAACAAAACAAAATTACAACTAAAAACTCCAAGATCACAATAAAAGCAAGAATAATCTGTAACAACAAAAACAAAAAGGGGAGAGGACAAAGATTTACAGTAGCAAAGGAGGATGGAGTGCAGAAGTGCTCATGAGATAATGTACTACAATGAATATGATATATATACTTTTTATTACCTAATGGTATCCACCCCTGAAAAAACCACTACAGAAACACATGGTTTAAAAAAGAAGAAACAGCAGAAAGAAGTATGGAATACAACCAAACAAAAACAAATGACAAAAGAGAAGAACCAAACAAGATACAGAGGTATCAGAAAGCAATATATAAAATGGCAATAGGAAACCCTCAAGTGTCAATAATTACATTAAATGTAAATAAATTGAGCTCACCAATAAAAAAACAAAGAGTAGCAGAGTGGATCAAAAAAGAAAATCCAACTGTATGCTGCCTTCAAGAAAGATATCTAAGGATAAAAACAAATTCAAAGTGAAAGATTGGAAAACAATTCTCCAAGCAAATAATATCCAAAGAACAGCAAGTGTAGCCATACTTATATCTAACAATGCTCACTACAAGACAGCAAAAGTAATCATAGACAAACATAGTCATTTTATAATGATAAAAGGGACATTGAATCAAGAAGACATAACACTTCTTAATATATATGTACCAAACAAGGAGCACCAAAATATATAAGACATCTACTAACTGATCTAAAAATAAAAACCAACAAAAATACAATCATACTTGAAGACCTCAGTACACCTCTGACAGCTCTAGATTGTTCATCCAAAGAGAAAATCAATAAAGAAATATGGACCTTAAACGAACCACTAGAACAATTGGGTATGATAGATATCTACAGATCATTTCATTCCAAAGTGCCAAAGTATACATTTTTCTCCAGTGTACATGGAACATTCTCAAGAATTGACCTTCTGTTGGACCACAAAGCTAACATCAACAAATTCAGAAAGACTAAAATTATGCCAAGCATATTCTCTGACCATAGAACTTTGAAACTAGAATTCAACTGCAAAAAAGAAGTAAATGAACCCACAAAAATGTGGAGATTAAATAACATACTTCTATAAAAATGAATGGGTCAAAGATAAATAAAAGCAGAGATCAAAAATACATACAGACAAATGAAAATGACAATATGACACATCAGATTCTCTGGGATGCTGCAAAAGCAGTAATAAGAGGGAAGTTTTTTTCACTACAGGCTTATATGAACAAACAAAAGAGAGCCCAAGTAAACAACTTAACATCACATCTTAAGGAACTAGAAAAAGAAGAACAATAGCAACCCAAAACCAGCAGAAGAAAGGAAATAATAAAAATCAGAGCAGAAATAAATGAAATAGACAACAGAAAAAACTATAGAAAAAAATAAATCAAGGAGATGGTTCTTTGAAAAAATCAACAAAATTGCCTGGCTAGGCAGTGGCACAGTGGATAGAGCATTGGACTGGGATGGGGAAGACCCAGATTCAAGACCCCGAGCTCGTCAGCTTGAGCGTGGACCCATCTGGCTTGAGCAAAAGCTCTCCAGCTTGGACCCAAGGTTGCTGGTTCCAGCAATGGGTGGATCAGTCTGCTGAAGGCCTGCAGTCAAGGCACATGTGAGAAAGCAATTAATGAACACTAAGGTGTCTTACGACAATGAAAAACTGATTATTGATGCTTCTCACCTCTCTCCATTCTGGTCTGTCTGTCCCTATCTATCCCTCTCTCTGACTCTCTCTCAGTCCCTGTAAAAAAAAAAAAGAAAGAAATTGACAAACCCTTGGAAGGACTCACTAAAGAAAAAGGAGAAAGGACTTATATAAACAAAATCCAAAATGAAACAAGAGAAATTACCATAGATATCATAGATATGCAAAGAATTACTGTAGAATACTATGAAAAACTATATGCCACCAAATTTAACAATCTAGAATAGGTAAATTTCTAGAACAATGCAATCTTCCTAGACTGAGTCATGAAGAAGTATATAGCCTACACAGCCCCATAAGCGGGGAGGAAATAGAAACAGCTATCAAAAACCTCCCAAAAAATAAAAGTCCAGGGCCTGATGATGGCTATACTAGTGAATTCAATCAAACATTCAAAGAAAATTTGGTTCCTATTCTACTCAAAGTCTTCTAAAAAATTGAAGAGAAAGCAATACTTCCAAACACATTTTATGAAGCCAACATAACTCTCATATAAAAACCTGGCAAGGACAACACTAAAAAGAAAACTACAGACCAATATCTTTAATGAATACAGATGCTAAAATCCTAAACAAAATACTAGCAAATCGAATACAACATATTTAAAAATAATTCATCATGACCAAGTGGAATTCATCCCAGAATCACAAGGATGGTTCAACATACGTAAAAAGTTAAGGTAATACACCGTATCAACAAAACAAAGAACAAAAACCATATGATTCTATCAATAGATGCAAAAAAAGCATTTAATAAATTAAAACATCATTTTATGTTTAAAATACTCAACAAAATGGGGATAAAAGGAAATATCTCAACATAATAAAGGTCATTTATGACAAACCATCAGCTAATATCATACTAAATGGCAAAAACTGAAGACTTTTTCTCTAAAATTAAGAACAAGACAAGGTTGCCCACTCTCTCCACTCTTATTCAACATAATTCTGGAAGTTCTAGCCAGGGCAATCAGACAAGAGAAAGTAATAAAAGGCATTTTTATTGGGAAAGAAGTAAAAGTTTTACTTATTTGTAGATGATATGATCCTGTACATCGAAACCACAAAGACTCAACAAAACGACTATTAGATACAGTAAATCAATACAGTAAGGTCACAGGATACAAAATTAATATACAGAAGTCTATTGCCTTCCTACATATCAAAAATAAAACATCAGAAAATGAACTAAAATAATAATCTTTTTTTGCGGTTGAAACAACAAAATAAAATACCTAGGAATAAACATAACAAAGAATATAAAGGACCTATATAATAAAAACTACAAAGCCATTGTTAACAGAAATCGAAAAAGATACAATGAAATAGAAAAATATTCCTTGTTCTTGGATAGGAAGAATAAATATAGTCAAAATGACCGTATTACCCAAAACAATATACAAATTTAATGTATGCCCATCAAAATTCCAATAATGTTTTTTTTTTTTTACTTTTTTTTAAATTTTTATTTTATTCATTTTAGAGAGGAGACACAGAGTGAGAGAGTGAGAGAGAGAGAGAGAGAGAGAGAGAAAGAGAGAAAGGGGGGAGGAGCTGGAAGCTCAACTCCCATATGTACCTTGACCAGACCAGTGCAGGGTTTTGAACTGGCGACCTCAGTGTTCCCAGGTCGACGCTTTATCCACTGCGCCACCACAGGTCAGGCAAAATTCCAATAATGTTTTTAAAGAAATGGAATAAAAAATCATCAGGTTTATATGGAACTATAAAAAAACCCGAATAGCCAAAGTAATCCTAAGGAAAAAGAATAAAGCTGGGGACAATGCAATACCTGACTTCAAATTATATTATAGAGCCACGATAATCAAAACAGCATGGTATTGGTAGAAGAATAGACATTCAGACCAATGGAACAGAATGAAAGCCCAGAAATAAAACCACATATACAGTGTGTCCGTAAAGTCATGGGGTGCACTTTCGACCGTGTGACCAGTCAAAAGTGCACCACGACTTTACGGACACACTATATATGGTCAAATAATCTTTCATAAAGGAGCCAAAAACACACAATGGAGAAAAGAAAACATCTTCAATAAATGGTGCTGGGAAAACTGGAAAGCCACATGCAAAAGAATGAAACTCGATTACAGTTTGTCCCCTTGTACCAAATTTAATACAAAATGGATCAAAGACCTAAATATAAAACCAAACAATAAATTATGTAGAAGAAAACATAGGTACTAAACTCATGAACTTTAGCCATAAAGATCATTTTATTAATTTGACTCCAAAGGCAAGGGAAGTGAAGGCAAAGATAAATGAATTGGACTACATCAGACTAAGAAGCTTTTGCACAGCAAGAGAAACTGACAACAAAACAAACAAACAGCCAACTAAATGGGAGGTTATATTTTCAAACAACAGCACAGATAAGGGCCTAATATCCAAAAAATACAAAGAACTCATAAAACTCAACAACAAACAAGCAAACAATCCAATAAAAAAATGGCAAGACCCATGAACAGACACTTCTCCCAAGAAGAAATACAAATGGCCAACAGATATATGAAAAGATGCTCATCTTCACTAGCTATTAGAGAAATGCAAATCAAAACTACAATGAGATAACACCTCACACCTGTTAGATTAGCTATTATCAACAAGACAGGTAACAACAAGTGTTAGAGAGGCTGTGGAGAAAAAGGAACCCTCATTCACTGTTGGTGGGAATGTAAATTAGTACAACCATTATGGAAGAAAGTATGATGGTTCCTCAAAAAATTAAGAATAGAGCTACCATATGAACCAGCAATCCCTCTACTGGTTATATAAACTCAAAACTCAGAAACATCGTTACGTAAAGACACATGCAGCCCCATGTTCATTGCAGCATTGTTCACAGTGGCCAAGACATGAAAACAACCAAAAAGCCCTTCAATAGATGATTGGATAAGAAAATGTGGGATATAAATTATGAAATACTACTAAACCATAAGTAATGGTGACATAGGATCATTTACAACAACATGGATGAAACTTGATAACATTATACTGAGTGAAATAAGTAAATCAGAAAAAACTAAGAACTATATGATTCCATGTATAGGTGGGACACAAAATTGAGACTCATGGATATACATAAGAGTGCAGTGTTTACAGGGGGATGGGCAGGGAGGAGAGAGAGGGGTAGGGAAGGGAAAGGGCACAAAGAAAACCAGATAGAAGGTGATGGAGCACAATTTGACTTTGGGTGATGTGTATTTAACATAAGTAATTGTCAAAATGATCTGAAGGTGTTTTCTCTGTATCTATGTACTATAATTGATCAATGTCACCCCATTAAAATTAATTGTCTAAATAATTTTTTTAAAAAAAGTGAAGGGAAAAGACTGCTTCAGACAAAAAGAGGGAATATTTTGCCTCTAGTGGTACCTTGCAAAAATTTTAAGTTTTTCAGAAAGAAGGAAACTGATATAGATCAGAAAATGTTGTATATCAGATCTGTATAAATGAAGGTAAAGAATGAAGAAGAAATAAATGAATATAAAGTAAAACATTTAATTTTTCTTATTTTTAATTGATCTACCAGATAACACTGTAGAAAATAAAATAGCAACAATGCATTTTATGTTTATGTATGTTTATATCATATATATATATACACTCATATATTCATGTATGCTTCTATGTATGATAAATTAATGATAGCGATGGTACAAGGAATGGTAGGGAGAAATAAAGATTATATTGTTATTATAAGGTACTTATACTACCCGTGAAGGGACATAATGTTATTTGAAAGTGAATTTGTATTATTTGTAAAGGTATAACACTCCAGGAAAATTCATTAAAAAATAAAAATGTATAACTAATATGCTAAGAAAGGAGAGAAAATGCAATCATATAAAATATTCAATTAAAACTATAAAAAGCAGAAAAACTTTAAAAGACAAAAATGGTATAAAAAATTAAGGGCAATAAATTGAAAATAAATATTTAAGATATTGAGCTTTCTCAATGATCACTTTGAATATCAGTGATCTAAATTCATCAATTAAAAAATAAATTTTCAGAGTGGATCATAAAACAAGACCCAACTAACTATATGTTGTCTACAAGAAACCCACTTTAAATATAAACACATGTACAAATTGAAAGTAAAAATGTGGAGGGATATATACTATGCTTACACTAAACAAAAGAAAGCAGGAGTAGCTATATGAATTTCAGACAGAGCTGACATCAAAGAAAGAAAGCTATCAAAGATAAATAAAGGCATTGCACAACAATAAAGGGCTGAATTCTCTAAGACGTTAGAGTGTATAATGAGTAAGTACATAACAGAATGTTATGTAAGCTATGTGTGACAAAAACTAATAGTCTTGCATAGAAATTGATGAAGCCATTATTATAGTTGGGAATTTCTTTACTCCCCTATAAGAAGTAGATAGATCTCTCATGCAGAAATTCAAGAAGAAGTTAATTCATTAATTCTTAGTATCCAGGAAATGGAAGAAAAAAACTTAAACAACATTAGTAATAAGGTATTTTGTAAATACTAAAGAGATAGTTGGTATTTAATGCAACTTAACATTTAATTTCTGCTACTTATAATAAATTTTCAAATCACTAAACTTTTTACCTTTTCTGCTTCACAATTTCCTATCCTTAAAATGAGGATATATTTACAAAATAATTACAATTATTAATAACTTATGCTGTAAGCAACATTTTCCAAGCCCAACTGTACTGTGAAATAATAAACTTCTTAAATTTCCTACCAAGCCCTGAGAAGCAAAGATGAAGGAGAGAAGAAATGTTACTTTAAAAAGAAGGAAATCTTACCCTTTGTGTCAGCATGGATGGATTTGGAGAGCATTATGCTAAGAGAAATAAGCTAGTCAGAGAAAGCCAAGACCATTTGATTTCATTCATTTGTGGAATCTAATGAACAAAATAGAGAAAGACTCACAGATAGAGAATAGGCTGACAGCTGTCAGTGGGGGGTGGAACTAGGAGGGAAGCAATTGAGAGCAAAAAATGAAAAAACTTATGAACATAACCAACAATGTGGTGATTGCTAGGGGTGGGGTGGGCTGGAGAGTGAAATGGGAGGGAGGTAGAGGAGGGGATAGGGGGACAAATGGCGATGGATGGAACTTGACTTGGGGTAGTGAATGCACATACAGTGTACAGATGATCTGTTGTAGAGTTGAGCACCTGAAACCTGTATTATTTTGTTAGCTGGTGTCATTCAACTAAAATCCATAAAAAGAAAAAGAAATGAATAAGTTACATGACCAAATAGGTACTTGGTAGAAAAAAATGTGTGCAATGCTAAAATATTTTCTCATTGGTTTTGAGACTGAGAACCAGATTTGTGAAGAAATAAACTTACACAAGCCATAGAAATAGCTGAGTGTGGCAAACTAAAATACTCTGTTTGAATACTGCTGTCAGGATAATATTGTATAGTTTTGAATATTATGTGATGTTTCATGACCACTGTAGTTTTGGATGGCATGCCTAAAAGTCAGCTAATTTCCTCCTTCTCTCTACCACAAATTGGGAAATGTTTTGCAGGAACCTCCAGTGGGCGCTGTGATTTTGAATTTGATCTTTGTACCTGGAAGCAGGAGCAGGACGATGACTTTGACTGGAATCTGAAAGCCAGCAGCATCCCTGCTGCAGGCACAGAGCCAGCAGCTGATCACACCTTGCGGAATGCTTCTGGTCATTACATCTTCATAAAGAGCTTGTTTCCTCAGCAGCCCATGAGAGCAGCCAGAATTTCAAGCCCAGTCATTAGTAGGAGAAGCAAAAACTGCAAGGTATGGAAGAAACAAATATTATGGTCAACTTCTGATAGAGACAAATATAGAAAATTTAATGGTCAGGACCAAATTGAAGATGTGTTTGAATTTATTCAACTTGGGATATGCAAGGGTTACAGAAGGTAGGTAAAGATGAGAGGGAAGGACTGTTGGAACTTTAGGAAAAATTTATTCTGTAGATATATTCCATAAATATTAAAATTTGAAATTTTCATAGTAATTATCCATGGATAATACAAAAGGAGCAAAATACCAGTTGTTTTTCTTCAGGAAGTTTAATCCATATTGAAATTATGAAAATATTATCATCAGAAAAAAATTAAACAAGACACATATATTTAAATATATCCAAGAATTAATATTAGAGATAGTTGGAATATTTTGTAAATACTAAAGAGATAGTTGGTATTTAATGCAACTTAACATTTAATTTATGCAACTTATAATAAATTTTTAAATCACTAAACTTTTTACCTTTTCTGCTTCACAATTTCCTATTCTTAAAAATGAAGATATATGTACAAAATAATTATAATTATCAATAACTTATGCTTTAAGCAACATTTTCAATAAAATGTTTGAAGATGTATTCATGGAAAAAAGAAAAATTTAACTTGGCCCTTAAAAAAGTAGAATATTTTCTGAAGGCAGTAAGCAAGAATAGTTTGTTTGGTCATTATCCTGTGGAAATTTGAAGAAAATCTATATAATGTGTTAAAAGTATAAGTAAGGTATGGCTCTTAGGGCAAAACAACTTCACAAAGTGACTATGTATACATAGTTCTTCCACTTACCTTTACTTGTTTTATGGTGTAATCTCATATTTTTTATCTCTTCAGGTACATTTGATAGACAGGACTTTTGTCATTGGGTTCAGAGATTGTTTTGCAAGAAAGTGACATGTTCAGATCAGAGTTTTAGAGAGAATACTCAATCAGCAGTCCAGAATTAATATAATATATCATACGGAGTTATATTAAACTTTAATTAGCCTGGCAAAAAAATGACTTTTAATCAAATATTTGGTTTGTTTTTGTTGTCTTCCAATTTATTTAATACTTTTTCAAAAATAAAGCCCAAAATGCACCAGATTTTAAATAGGTTGAATATCTATAAATCAATATATGTATATATATATATATATTACAAATAGTATTAGTCTTAGGAAGAAAATTAAAAATTAAACATGAATGATATAAAATTCCAGTTTGACTTTATTCTGAAAATGTTCAAAAGATTTTTCTTTTCATACTGTAATAACCAAGGCTTTCATCTATCTCTATTTTTCTCTCATCCCAGAGCTATAGTCCCTCCTGTTTTACACATCTGTGTGAGAATAATGAAGTATGCCTAGAAGAAATGTCCAAAATTAATGATGAATGGTTTATTTTATAAATATTTATGATATAGGTTGAATACAAAGAAGTAAGAAAAGGTCATGCTGGGAATGATTGGTTCTCTCATATAAAAAAATGTGATTATTATATAAGCAGAGTGACTTCCCAAATTTTCATGAAAATCCTGTCACTTGACCTTGTAGAATACCTTCAAACAGAAATAAATGAATTGGATATTTTTCTTTATTTTGAAAAATGGGTGGTGGGAGAGATGCAGACAGAGATTTATGAGTAAAGAAATTTAACCTCTGAGCAACTAAAATTTGAAGTGAAAATGCCTCATTAGAGTTCAATACTTCACAGATTTTTATTCACTCTAACTGTCCTGTGACAAAGTTATGCTTTCTTCAGTTGTCCTCTGAAGAATTGGATGTGTTTAGATGTCTGTTTTCACAATAATCTGATGGCATCACTCAGAAAATGGTTTTAAGAAGATAGGAAACTATTTACTGTGATGTAAAAATATATGTCTCTTGTCGCTTATACACATAAGAAGACAAAACAGACCATGTCTATGACTAGAAGAGATCCAGGTAGACAGGTGCTGTGCCCATCAGATTGTTTTTTCTCTGGACTCTTCACACTGCCAAGGAGTCTGGCCCCATCCCCTCTTTTTTCTCACTCTAATAAAATTATGCCATCCTGATTTTACCTGGAAAAGGCACAGTGGTCACAAATCTCATGTTTCCAATGTTGACTGGATTGTAGCATAATACCTGAAGGTTTCATCAGCTGGGAAATTTGAGTCCAATCATTTACATGGCTTGCGTGTTCTTGATGATTTTTAAAATATGCATTACATATATTGTTCAGTCATATCCTTTACTCTTTAAACACATCCATTTTTCTTTCCCAAGAGTATGATATCCAATATTGCTATTGTCTCCCAAATGTCTTTTCCTGTGTGAAGATCAACTCCTATTACAGTTTTTTCTCATGCATACATACGACAAGAAAAAAGTTCAAAATCCTCTGAGTTTCTGTTCTTCCTAACCTATACTGTTCTTTCTCACAATATTTTAATTATCCCCTTCTATCCAACAATCATGAAAAAAAACTCATCAAATTCACCTTTGAAATGTTAAAATGTTCATTAATTTTTACTCAGGGAAAAACTCCCCTAGCTGCTCTTCTAAAGTGTGTTTCTAGCATTTTAAATAAAATTTAGATAATTACTGTTCCAATGGTTTTGCTATGTATAGTGGAGCCTGGAGGATTTTATAGAACTGAAAATGTATTTCAAGTACAAGAATGTGGTGAAATAAGCAAGAGAATACTCTGCTATTTGGAGAAAGTGACTCAAGTTTCATGGGATTGAAAATGATTGTCTTTAGCCCCTGCTATTTCTTAATTCTGAAAAGACTTTTTATATATGCATCATTTTTCAGTCATGTTTTACTCCTTTAATAGTGGATGTTAAGAGTTTATCAAGGAATTCTGCTTTTAGAAAATCACAAAAAGAAAGTAAACTATTCATTTTTTCAACTAAATTTCTGTTTGATCCTGATTGATATGATTTAAGGATAGTCTATCTTCACTCAGTATGAGTACTCACAGAGCAATAGGACATAAAGATTTAGTTTTCCTTCTACAATCCATTAATAAAGAAGAGGGAAGATGATATAATTAAAAATAAAATGGAATTAATTGTGCTAATTATATATAATATTCTTATTTTTGGTTACAGATAATTTTTTATTATCACATGTATGGAAAGGGCATTGGGGCACTCACTTTGATCCAGGTATCAGTCTCAAACCGAACACAGTTCCTAGTTAATTTCACTGTAGAACAAGGCAACTTCTGGCAGCGGAAGGAGCTGTTACTGTCTGACAATGAGGACTTCCAACTTAAATTTGAAGGTAGTGTTGGGAAAGGACACCGTGGTGATATTGCGCTGGATGACATTGTGCTTACGAAGAGTTGTCTACCATCCCATCAATCCATGAGAGAACAGCCGGTGGTACCTCCTCCAACAGGTACATTTTAATTTGTGTCTGTTTGGTGCTTTCACAGGGTAGGAGGTGGAAGGAAAAAAGGAAATGAAAAGAAATGACATAAACAACTAGTAATTTACTGCTTTTGTGATGGAAAAATTTTGTATTCTAAAAAGCTTTTTCTTAAAAAATTGTCTTCTAAATTTTCTCCAAACTTCAGTATATTTAACAGTTTCTGAATTCTCTGTTTAATCAGGTTCTTCTTAGACCAATAAAAAGAGAGAAGACTCCTTTGTTGGGAGTCTGATACAGAATATAATCTTTAACAAATATAAACTTAATAAAATATAAGAACATTGAGGGCAGAGTGATTCAACTTTTATTAGAGATTACTGTGGTTATATTGTTTACTGTATCTTTTTAGACTGGAGAACATGCCAATTTCAGTGGTTATATTTATGTATTTAAAATAGGTCAGATGATTAATATGTCCATATCCATATACTCTTTTAACTTAAAAGATTTTTTTTTTTTTTAAACAGGGACAGAGAGAGAGTCAGAGAGAGGGATAGATAGGGACAGACAGAAACGAAGAGAGGTGAGAAGCATCAATCATTAGTTTTTCGTTGCCATTGCGACACCTTAGATGTTCATTGATTGCTTTCTCACACGTGCCTTGACCGCAGGCCTTCAGCAGACCTAGCAATCCCTTGCTGGAGCCAGGGACCTAGGGTCCAAGCTCAAGCCAGATAGGCCTGCACTTAAGCTGGCGAGCTCCGGGTCTCGAACCTAGATCTTCCGCATACCAGTCTGACGCTCTATCCACTGCACCACCACCTGGTCAGGCTTAAAATATCTTTTGATAATTTGTTTAAAAAGTATATTAAAATTTTGATTGTAAGGTGTGAAAATAGCAACCACCATGAATGCAGATAATATACTAGAAGTATGAGATAAAAATAAATGCAATATGTGTCATTAAAATGACAAAAGAACAAATTTTGTCAGCTGATAGCATGACATATATTAATATTTAAACCCCGAGTTTAGCATCAAAAACAAAAATGCTTTTCTTTGGTAGCTAAATGATTTCTCTTGTAATAATGAAAGCAAAGTGTTTTAAAAAGAATGAATTTGTTTGCTTTGACTTTAAAGATGGTAGATGGTTGAGGAATATTGACATTTCTACCTTTACCCATTTATTTCAAAAAGAGTGTTTTTAATTGGTTATGAGAGAGCTTCTAGATAAAAGTTTTGCAGTTGAGAACTAAACAGGTTCTTATCCTGCCATGAATCTGGCACAATATGGTATACAGTGGTCCATTTTTATTGTGGGGGTTAGGTTCCAGAGCCTCCCCCCTCCCCCATAACAGGCAAAAATCTGCAAAGTAGCGACCTTATATTTATTTTATTATTTATATATATATTTTAAGGCTTTATAAACCCTCCCCACACTCTTATAAACCTTTCCCATACTGTTATTAACCTTTCCTACACTCTTATAAACACTTCATATGCCAGTGATTGGCAATCTTTTGAGCTTGGTGTGTCAAAATTTGCCAAAAAAACGAGCATAACTCGAGTGGTGTGTAACTTTGAGAAAAATGGCCTAACCGGAAGTCCCAGAACTAGACGCTTTGTGCCGGAGTTCTGTTGTTATGGCCTACAGACCTCCGGCACAGAGTGTCTACACCACAGCAAATGTTTTATCCTCAGCTACTGCACCTGGCCGTGCAGAAGCCAAGGATGAAACATCCTTCTCGGCATGTGGCCCCATACTTCCCTGGTATGCAGCCCTGTGTCATCAAAAATGGCTACGCATGTGAGTGCTGACATGCGTGTCATAGGTTTGCCATCACGGTCTTAAACACTTTCTACACTCTTAAACCTATGTAATTTTAACAACATATAAAACTCTACATGGGCACTCATCAGTGAATACTAATATATTTTAATTAATATTTTAATATATTTTTATATGATTTTCAATTTTTTAGGCTAGAAAATGCTTATTTTACCTTAAAATAATAAATATATAAAATGCCTATATACCGCAAAATCCTGTAATATAGCAAAAAATTGACAATAAAAAATTAGGTACTGTATATACAATTTAAAAATCCACCACGATACAGTGAGATCGTAAAAAGTGAACCATGATATGGTGAGGAATGACTGTAGTACAGAGAAAAACAAACAAGTATTTTAAGACTGTGTTGAAGAATAAATATATGTATGAGAATGTAGTGCAAAAGCATTTCAGAAACCTCACACTGATCCACTTCCTTGAGAAAATCTTTGCTTTTTATCGATGACCATTGTGTGTGTGTGTTGGATGATAAGTATACTAACTCTTGTACAGGTATGGTCTTTTTCATACTAATTTTATCATGAAAAATAATCTTACAACATCTAAGTAGTGAGAGAGCCAAGTTTTATGTTGAACCACTTCATACTTTAAGGAGCAGCTACTAAGTGGGATGCAAGAAGAATAAACCAGTCTTGTTGTTAATACTAAATTCTTAAATCTGTGAAGTCTTGAGTAAAGTTATATTTTAAAAAACCTCCAAAGGAAAGTTAAGTATCTACAAAGTGGTACAAAATATATATGAGTTATCAAACTAAGGGCGCATATTAATTACACTGAAGTTTTTTTGTGTATTCTTATGATATTTGAGGTGTTAGATGAAAATTTTTGATGAATGGATAATAAAATAAAATCTGTCTTAAGAATAACTCAATATGGTAAGGGGGAACAAGAAGATACCTCAAATAACTCTAGTAATAGGTAGAATATAATTAAGTGCCAAAAGAAATACAAAACATTATAAGGATGCACATAAGATGACAAAGCATCTGTTGAGGACATTTGATTTGAGGCTATTTTACCAGATGCCTCAGACTCCCTTCTCCTAGTTGTGTGCTACATAATTTTTCAGAGAGACAACTCCTCATGTATAAAGCAAAGATATTGTCACCTACTTCTTACTTTCTTAGGTCCTTAAGAATAAAAAATGGTAATTGCCTATATAATTTGTCTAGCCTCATGGCTGGTATATGATAGGCATTTATTCAATAAAATCATCTCACTTTATATTATTCTATATTTTGAGGCACCTTTATCAACATTCCTTAGTCAGTGTATCCATTAGAGAGTAAGCCTCCATTACTTGCATTTTTATTAAAACATGTTTTTATCATTTGTTTTGACAAAATTATTTTTCTTGCAGAGATCACAGGTGTATAATTATTTTATATTACATTATAATCATTCAGTTCTATCATTTCTTGATAACATCTTTAATTATTTTGATGTCATGAATAATGTGTGTGTAAGTTTGTATTTTAGAAATGTTTAATAATTTTTATTTTCTCATTACCGCAAATATATTTAACTTGGAACTTTTCCCAGTTAAAGAAGGGTAAATGGCATTATGTTCCAGAAATAGTGGCTACATTTATTAAAGTGTGGAAGTAACTCCAGTTCATGCAGACATTTTATTTATATTCACGTGTGTAGGCTAATAACTCCATCAAGAAATCTAAGAATAGAATAGACAAGAGGAGAAAAAACTTGTATATTTGGGAAAATACCATTGAAGGAAATCTGATATTAGTCATTCTAATTAGTCAAATAAGACCCAGGGCTTTATTAACAAAATTAGTCTTAAATTGTTATTAAGTTATACTTCAGAGCTTATTTATTGTTATTTAATTATTTGTTTATTTTTAGAAAGAAAGACTCATTTTTTATTATTGAGTAGATTGGGCAGTAAGCACATAAATAAGCGTGAAAAAATGCATTTATATAAATTCCTCTTTTAAAATTTTTAATTGAACTTATCATAGTGACATTGGTTAAGAATATTATATAGATTTCAGATGTACACTCCTATAATACATCATCTGTATACAGGTTTGTGTTCACCACCCAAAGTCAAATCTTCTTCCATCACCTCTTACCTCTCCTTTACTCTCTTCTATCTCCTGCAACCCCCTTTCTCTCTGTTAATACACCATACTGTTGTCTGTGTCTATGAAGTTTTTTTAGTTTTTTTTTTTGCTTAATTCCTTCACCTTTCCCCCCAGCTTTCCAACCCCTCTCTCCTCCAATACTTCATTTTGAGGGCAACTCTATTAATTGCTAAGTTATTATGGCTATAAGTTGTTTAATAAATTTAAGTATGAAAAATAATATAACTAAGATTCCTTTTCTAAACGTCCATATGCAAATTTAGTCACTTTCATATTCTCAGTATTATTGGCAGATAGTTAATAAAACCTCTGAGTATAATGATGACAGGAATCAGTCATGAGTGTGTGTGTGTGTGTGTGTGTGTGTGTGTGTGTTGTGAGTTTTATGTTCCCACAGTTATTTCCAAATTTGAGTTATAGAACAAGTATATTTGGGAATACAACGTTGTAATCAACTTTTGCTTTCAAAATGTATGTAAGGCATTGGGGGCTGAATGGATTAGCTTCTCTTTGAATTCATTCATTTTCCTGAAATATTTGGCAGTTGCTAAAATACTGCTACCTACTGATTAGAATGCTGTCATAGCAAATCAATCAAGAGTCCTGAGTTAGGAAAATCTGGCTGAGTATACTTGGCTTTATAACCTAGTGACTCCTGTACACAGTGTTTGGTGCAAAGTGCATACTTTTGGCATTTAAAAACGTGAATTTGGACTTCTGCATTCCTTACTATGTAATCAATTACCTAATCTACTTAACCTCACTAATTACCTTTCTTTTCTATAAAAATGGAGTTATTGTAATTTACTTCTAAGAGATTTTAAAAAATAATTGAGATAACATATAATATACTCAAAAATATATACTTGACATATAGTTGGTTTTCAGCTATTTTCCTTTTTCTGCCACTCATTCTGGGGGTGGGACTGGAGGTTGAAATTAAACTACAAGTTGAAATTTATTAAAATTATATTGTCTACTTGCTGGTTTTTGTCACATTTCATTCAGGCTCGAAGCAGTGGTTTAGACCCTTTTTGTTCTTTCAAAAGAATTACTCTCACAAAAGCAATATATAAAATTATTTTATTTCTAAATTTGCTGATTTTATTTATTACTTATAATAAGCAATGGAAAGAAAAATATAGGACTGAAATTCACAGACGTTGATGACTTGGTTGGGTATGGTATGGGTGGGAAGAGGAAAGAAGTTAATGCAAATTCAGTCACTTTCATATTCTCAGTATTATTGGCAGATAAATAATTAAACCTCTAAGTATATTGATAACAGCAATCAGTCGTGTGTGTGTGTGTGTGTGTGTGTGTGTGTGTGCGCACGCGCATTGTGAGTTTTATGTCCCCCCAGTTATTTCCAAATTTGAGTTATAGAACAAGTATATTTGGGAATACAACATGTCTATATTTTCAGTATAGACAAACTCCTCAGAATGTTTTACAAGTTAATGTTTTTTAAATATAACACCTCTTGGTTTTAATACTGAAATTCATAGAATACATGTATCACTTCTTACTCTTTCTTTTGGGGGAGGGGTTAATGATTATGTTGGAAAATATATTTACATTACCAAAAAATCACTAAAATACTATTTCAAGAATATATTATACAGAAAAAAAAATTTCAAGTTTATTACAAATACAACTGGTAGGCAAAAAAGGTTTTGAAAATTTTATGCAGTGGCAATACAGAAGCTGTTAATATGGACTTTGTTATGGTTAGGAGAAACGTCACAGCATCAAATGCACCATGAGCCATTATTTCATTGTGCATTGGTCCTGAGTATGTTTCTCCTATATATGTAGGAAACATAGGATAATGATATGTAGCCCTCGTTTTGTTTAATGTAAACAATGAATGCTCCATGAAATTGAGAAAGTGTCAGAGAAAATTAAGGAAATGAAAACAATGTAAGTGAAAAAGAGATTAGAATGTAAGGGGAGATAAAAGGATACAACCTTTTGACCAAGGACATCTGGCTTTGGAAAAGAGGCAGATTAAAAAATAGTTGAGTGTGACCCAGTAGTGGCGCAGTGGATGGAATGTCAGACTGGTATGTGAAGGACCCAAGTTCGAAACCCTGAGGTCATCAGTTTGAGCGTAGGCTCATCTGGTTTGAGCAAGGCTCACCAGCTTGAACCCAAGGTCACTAGCTTGAGCAAGGGGCACTCAGTCTGCTGTAGCCCCCTAGTCAAGGCACATATGAGAAAGCAATCACTGAGAAACTTAGGAGCCACAACAAAGAATTGATGCTTCTCATCTCTCTCCCTTCCAGTCCGTCTGTTCCTCTCTCTGTCTCTGTCACACACACAAAAAAAAGTTGAAGATCCCTTCGAATACTTTACACTACTGGATTATGTAACTGTATAATGGTAGGCTTAGGAAGACATCCAGCAAATCCAACTGATACATATCACTGGCTTCTCCGGCTTTGATTTTAATGGGTACTTCTTTCTAGGTAACTGCAGGGAATGTTTAAATTGTTACTGAGTGCTGTAGACTACAAGCAATTTTGAATAGTAACAGATCCTCACTTCTTCCAAATCTGATCAGATCATGTAAATAATACATATGAACTCAGACAATAAAAAATTTACATGAGGTTTATTTGAGTAAAGACTTGAAGGAAGCTTGGAAATTGCCAATGAGATATCAAAAACCTTAAAAGTGTATGAAGGTGGAAGTATCTATCCTTTGGATGCTCTGTGATATCTGATGGCTAATTCCTAAGCCTCCCTCAAGTCTTTGCTCAAGAAACTGCATTACGTCATTTTTTATTGTCTGTGTTTACCTCTATTAGAAACTTTATAAAACACTACACCATAATATATGTGCCTGTGTTTTTCAAAAACTAGGTCCTCACTGAAATGTTTATATTATACGCAATGTTAGAAATTACTGCGTTATCTTGGTTATCAAGATAAAATTAAACTATTTTTACTGTTTGAGACCCCAAAATACATTCTGATTAAATAAAAACAAGAAAGGTCATATGATAAGCTATTTAAAACAATTGATTTAAGTAAAACACACAGTTTACATTTCTCGGGGAAGAAAAATCTGATTGTGTGGAACCACATATATTTCATGGCTCAATGAACTTAATATTTTGGAAAATATCTGCTTTACTTAAAATGTCGATTGACTGTACCCTATTTAAATGGTAGTGGAGAGATATGCAGTTTAAAATACTTTAATTTTAAACTATATCATTGTTCCAAGAAAATGTCCTTCATGTAAGGATTTTTTTCCCATGTGCCATTTCTTTCACTTTGTGATAAGAATATGGAGCATTAGGATATTCATGTGCTATTTCTTTAACTGATATTTGGGCTTTTCAATGCACATTGTTTGCTTTATAAAACAAATGGATAACTAATCAAAATAAAATTATCTAATTGGAAAATCATTTGAAATTACAAAATGGAAGATATAATATACTTTGTGACAAAATAAACATTGCCCCTTTTTGAAATATTTTTATCTCAAAAGATTTTAATGAAGAAAAAAGGCTTAAAAATCTTTAAATTCAGTTTGCTGATCTGTTTTTACTTATATCTTATCTTTCTGTGATTTATTTTCTTGCTTTCTGAAATAGTCTGTAAGAATTTTCTTTAATAATGATCTTTCATTTCTAATTCGATTAAATGCTTTACTTTAGTCTTTTTTTTTTCTTTTTCTTTTTTTACAGAGACAGAGAGAGAGAGAGTCAGAGAGAGGGATAGATAGGGACAGACAGACAGGAACAGAGAGAGGTGAGAAGCATCAATCATTAGTTTTTCATTGCGACACCTTAGTTGTTCATTGATTGCTTTCTCATATGTGCCTTGACCACGGGCCTTCAGCAGACCGAGCAACCCGTTGCTGGAGCCAGCGACCTTGGGTCCAAGCTGGTGAGCTTTTGCTCAAGCCAGATGGGCCCCGTGCTCAAGCTGGCGACCTCAGGGTCTCGAACCTGGGTCCTTCCGCATCCCAGTCCGACGCTCTATCCACTGAGCCACCGTCTGGTCAGGCTACTTTAGTCTTGATGTAATATTTGAAAGGTAGGCTACACTAGATGTACAGGTTTGGCTTGGCTATTATTTTCTGTTAGATATTTTTGAGAGATATTTTCCCATGTCTCTTGGCTTCTATTGATTGTTATGGTCAAGAAATCAGCTCTTATTCTAATTGCTATTCCTTTGTAAGTAATGCTCCCCCTTTTTTTTGCCTCTGCTCTTTTTCTCTGGTATTCTACTAAATCATGTGATTAATATAGGGTTCTTTTTATTTATCTTGCTGAGGTTGAAAGAACTTTTGCAATCTGAGGATTGATGTACTTCAAGAATTCTGAAACATTCTAAGCAATTATGACTTTGAATATTGCTTTTCTCATCTGGATCTCTCATAAGACTTGTGTTTAATCTTCTCTTCTTATCTTTTCCTTTTAAGAAATGAAGTGTAATTTAATATAGCAGAATGTGCAGGTCCTCAGTATGCAATACAATGGATTTTAACAAATGCATACAAAATAATTCAAAACACATCAAAATATGGAACATTTTTATCACCCCAGAAATTTTCCTTGTTCTTTTTGTTAGTAATATTGCCCACTATTTCATCAATCAGAAGCAACCAATGTCCTGGTGTTTATCACCATATGTTAGATTTGTGTTTCATAAGCTTCCCATTAAGGGTGTGACTGGCTCCTTTTGCTCAGCATAAAGTTTTTAAAATTTATCCACATTGTTAAGTGTATCACTGTTTTGTTTCTTTCTTTGTGGGACTAGTATTCAATTTTATGAGTATATCACAATGTGCTTATTTATTCTGTTGACAAGCAAATGATTTGTTTAAAATCATTGGATATTACAACTTAAGCTGCTATGAAAATGTGTGTCCACATCTCTTTATATAACTATGTTTATTTTCCATATAAATACCTGAAACTGAAATTACTTGATTCTGGAAAAGGTGTATGTTTCACTTTATAAGCTATAACAAAATAAAAATGACTATATACTGCTTATATACTGATTATAAAATAAGCTATTCTGCTCACAAAAATTAGGGGATAATTTATCTCTTTATATTCATTTTGAAGTATCTCCTAATATTTGTGAGCAGTATAGCTTATTTTATAATCCCACCAATAATGTATGAGTTTGCCAGATGCTACTCATTCTTACCAATATTCAGTGTGTTTGTCTTTTTAATCTTAGAAACTCTAGTGCATATGAAGTAGTATCTCATTATGGTTTCAGTTTACTTTTTCCTAATGATTTTTTTGTACTTCTTGGTTATATGTATATATTGCTCTTTAGAGTTTTTGTTTAAACACTTTGTATCCACTTGTATGATTAATAATGAGTTATAGATGTTTGTTATATACTCAGGATACAAGTATCAGCCTATGTATGTATTTCAAGCCCCTTCCCCCTTCTTTCCCCGCCCCCCCATGAATATTCTGTTTCCTTAATGGTGCCATCTCATAATGAAAATTTCCAATTTGTACATTTGTTATATAATGATTGCTGCTTTTTATGCCTTTCTAATATTTCTTATCCAAGGTTACAAAGATACTACATGTTTTCTCATAAATTTTAAATGTTTAAGCTTTATTTGCAAGTCTCTGATTCATCATGAGTTAATATCATGTATGCTATTCCAACATTATTTATAGAAGTGACTTTTGCTTACCTATTGATTGCCTGGAAGCTTTTGTCAATTTTTTTTTTTTAAATCTTATAAGTGTATAGATTCAAAAACCAGTACTTTATTCTCTTCCATTAAACTATTTGTCTAATTTTACTACCTGTTCTGTTATACACATTTTTATATAATGTGTATAAACATGTCAAGAAAAGCCGCAGGGCACCCTGAGATCTGCCTCCACCTACTGGCTGCCTGTTCAGCCCAGTGCCTGAAAGTGCTTCTAGCAGTGTGTGAGTTGTGTGATGCAGGTTCTCAGTGAGTAACCAGGTAGGGGCAAGTGGTGTTCACCAGAATGATACAGATTCAAACTCAATATTAAACATACAAGTGGATACAAAGAGCTGGGTCTGAGGTCACTCAGCAAAAATCTTAGGATACATCAAGTTTGGTGGCCACCTGCCTGGGACCTGTGGACCTTTGGTGAGGCAAGATCTCAGGGAGTTGTCAGTGTGAAGCCAGTAGAGTTTATCAGGCAAATACAAATTAATCTTTGGTTATGTGGAGAGAAGGCTATGCTCAGGAACTTTGGCACTGTTTGGGGCATACTGGAAAATATGCCCCTCTCCAGAGGCCCCATAATTCAGTCTCTCCTTCTGTGTCTGACACCCTCTGAGTTGGCCTGGATCAAATTGAGTGTCCCTAAAGAAAGATTACAGTGAGTCCAGGCTGTCCACAACTAGCTGATTCTTTGGCTGGGCACAAGTTGTTGGGGTGGGCCACAAGGAGTCAGGAGAATGGGTTTGGTGCAGTGGTTCTTAACCTTTTTTGAGGTACCAAACCAACCAGTTTCATATGCACATTCACCAAACCCATCTTTAGTGATAAATAAAATATGATTTTTTTTTTTACCAAATTCAAGACATAGGTATATGTTTTTTTTTACTGGTGCACAAAATGAGCTGTGCATGAACATCACCTTTCTCAAAGAACAAAACCAACAAAGTGCATGAACTCACAACAAATTACGGTATTATTTTGTTCTGGCCTCTGTGGCAGAGGCTTCTCCGAACCCCTGAGACCGACTCATTGAACCCCTAGGGTTCAATAGAACCCAGGTTAAGAACCGCTGGTTTAGTGTATCTCCCCAGGCTGATGCCATAAGGAGAAGGGTGCTCCACCCAGAAAAGATGGAATCTGTGAATGATGTGGAAGAAGGCCTCAACACAGGGACACTGGGTGTCCCTCCAGTCCCCTCCCCTAAGCCATATAATTCAATTTCTCCCTGTATGACTCCCTTCCAGTGTGAGATGCTATCCCTCTGCCAGACTCCAGAGTAAGTGCCCATGAGTGATATTTTGTGCATTAGTCTTTTAATAAGTCACCTGGGTTTCGAGAAGTCCCCAGACTTACCCTGGTGAACAGAATCCCCACTGATTTTTACAGCCAGATGTTATGTGGGTTGTTTCTGGCACTGGTGATCTGGGATGGGGAGCTGGAAATGTGGTTAAGCCCCCTTAGTTCTTGATAGAGGTAAGAGGAATCTTTGCAGCTGAGATGTTCCTCTGGATTCTCAACTACCACATGTGCATGGGCCAGCCTTTTTTCACATCTCTACATTTCCTACTGCTCTGAATGTGGCTTCTGCAAATTTTTAGTTAGAAACTTCTGTTTAGTCTTCAGGTGATTATTCATGCTGATTGATAATTTAGTTGTAATTTCCTATTTGGTCCTAGAAGGTAAATGTGACTTCTACTTTCTCTGCTGCCATTTTACATCTAAGTCACAACCATTTAAAAAAAATTATCTCAAAATATTTTTATTTTTTAGTGCTATTGTTAGTAGTACCTTTTTATTTTACAAAGGTTCATTGTTAGGGTGTGAAACTATGACTATCTTTCATAATTTTATATCTTAACAGCTTTGCAAAATTCACATAAATAGTTACATAATCACCTTTTCATAAATTTATTAGGACTTAAAATCATCAAATATGTAATAAAATATAGTATTATTCTTTATTTCCAAACTTTAGGGACTTTATTTTTCTTTCTGGCTTAGATATCCAGAACAATATTAAAAATAAGTGGTGGACAGGTATATTTTGCCTTGCTACTGATTTTAGGGGAAGCATTGTCTTCCTCCATTAAGTATTATGTTAGCTAGTCATTCTTAAGGCAGTGGCTTTTAGTAGTTTAAAGACATTTTACTCTATTTCTAATTTAAGATTTAATCACAATTATATATTAACTTTTTTCAAATACTATTTCTGAATGTGTGAAAAAATATGGTCTTTCTTCTTAATATCTAACTGTGGGTATTACATTAACTGATTTTCAAACCTTGAATAAGACTTGCATTCTTAAAATTAACCCCACTTGATTAGAAAGTATTATTCTGTATATATGTTGCTAGAATTTATATGGTAAGTTTTTGTTGAATATTTTTGCATATGTATTAATGAAAGCATTGTTCTGTGACTTTCTTTTCTTGTAACTTTTCTTATAATTACTTCATTTTCTATTATATGTATCACACATATTTATATATTTATTTTGTTTTACTCTCGCAGAAATTTAAATTGCATGGTGGCATTTAAAAAGTTGCTTTGTTTACTACCCATCACTTAGTTGCAGCTCAGTATATAATTATTTTCTACATAAATTAATTAGAAAGGCAAAGTGAATTCCCACAGAGATGTGTACGCAGGCACTTCATAAGGCAATCAACCGGTGTTGGGTCAGGAGGTACAAACTGCAGAAACGAGATCTTTAAGAAAACACAGAAGTTTACAATTACCTCATAGCTTTGATTAGACTTAAGAGAAGTTCATATCTCAATTATGCAGCCAAATAAATAAAATAGAAAATAAACAAAGGAAAATAAATTTATAATAACTTAAATATAGTCAACATAAATATATGTGGTAAAGTAAAAAAATAATATTTATATAGTTATAATAATATATCAACACTGAGTAAAAAAGTAACCAAAACTAATAACAACTCTTCAATATATGAGAGGAGAGAAACATATGTATTGAAGAGGGAGTAATATAAGGCTAGTTTCCTTATTCCCCTTAACACAAAGGCAATAGATTATCACTACACTTGAAAAATCATGAACTAGTTTTATACCTATCTTATTTAGACTAATGCAGAAAATGCCAAAGTAGAAAGAGTTAAAAATGAATTTATGCAAAGTATGACAGTCGACTTAGTATCAGATAAGACGTAGGCTACTTGAAGTAGTATTTACCTTTTAAAACTCTATACATAAATTATTTTACTAAAAAGTGAAAATTAATTTTGATAAGAAAGGTTTTTTGTAACATAGATTTGATTGACTATTCTAATTTTTTTAAATAATCAGATTTATCAAGACTGGGAGTACCAATCAGGTCATATATTGTCATTCTAACTCCCATTCCATGTTGTCAATATAGTCCTTATAAATAATCTTTAGTAAGATCTTCAAAAAGGGAAAAAAAATATTCTTGTGAATTAAAATCTTGCTAAATAGTTTATTTTAGTAGACCTTCAAAGGTAAAATTCTTAGAAAATTTAAATTTACAATATTTTAGGAAAAATATAAACCTTTACTAAAATTTATGCTATTTCAATACATAAAACAGAAAAATAAAATCTGGTCTCATTTTTTTCCAAAAGGCTTTCTACTTGCATTTTAGACAATATTAAAAGTTTAACAAGGCAAAACCTGAGGAAAAAGATTTCTGTAAAATATTTAAGGAAATCCATCCTTGTGTATTTCTCACAAGGTAGTTTTCTCACTTTGAATTCTCCTTGCATTTGTAGGCTAGAGATTCACAATGTTTTCCTAAAAATTATAAAGGTCACTTAGCCAAGAAGCTTTGACAGTTTTCACACTATTGTGGCTATGACCCTGACATCAAAGTGAAAATATAGGTCAGCATGGAAACTAAAAAATTGGAATTTTCTATTGTTAGATTTGCACTGAATATATAAAAACACATTTATTAATTCAAAAACAATTTATGACTAGCTAGTTTCTCCCTCATGGTGCATAGTGCAAAAGCAATTGAACTGATAGAAATGCAGTTCTTTACTGCTCACTTAGCATAAATTATCCTTTGTACTGGGAAATTGTTTGAGAAGCTATTTGGAAAGGGACTGCAATTTTGGCATCTTTATTGCTTTCCAAAGAAAGTTCATTTAAATATGTGCATGCATTAGCTATATTTTAAATGTTTTCAGTGACTTAGACTGCATATATAAACACACACAACTATTTTTTAAATGCTTTGGCTCTTTATACTACATGCACAGTACAATAGAGTAATGATTTAGAAATCCATTTTCTTGTAATTCAGAGATTTTTATATACTAGAAATTATATTGCATAATCTTACCAGCTAGATATCATATTGCATAATCTTACCAGCATATACAAATCAGATTTCAATTTATATTAATACTATAGCCTAGTCAGATAAATTTAAAATTTCAAGGTAATATACATCATGATAAATGTTTACATTAAAGATATAATGATTTGTATGAAGCCTAATAGCACAATTGGTACAGGCTGTTTTCTGCAAGCTATCACAAACCTAGTTAGTGTGTTTCCTGAAGCTCAAATTTTTATGGTAATTACATGCTTTTATTTGGTATCACATCTTATTTCATAAGTGAAATAAGAAAGCATTTAAATAACGTATATTTTAAATGTATATGTACATACATGTATACATACATATGCATATAAACATGCATCATCTTCAACTAAGGGTTTATAAACTCAAGCTTCTTCCAATTTACTGTCTCACATTTATTTATTTTTAGAAGACTTTAATCAATTTTTATTTTTACTTACAATTACACACAATATTACATTTGTTTTGGGTGTACAACTCAGTTTTAGACATTATGTAATTTACTAAGTGATCAACCCAGCCATTTAAAGCAGGGGTGCTCAATATGTCGATCGCGATCTACTGGTTGTTTGCAAAGGAAGTGTGGGTAGATCGCATGACATAAAAAAGACATCTGGGTAGCCAACCAGACGTATGAACTTTTGACACCCTACACATGAGCGTTAAACTGCAATAACTTGTTCAGTTACATTGCTGCGTAGTTAGCCTTCAATTTATTTAAACTAAATACAACAGGCCATTAAAATACAATGGAGGAGAGGAGCAAGTGGTGACAGAGTAGGCGGACATACCAACTTCCAACTCCCAGAACCAAAGTGGATTATAACTCAATTTTAAGAACCATCATCTGGATAAACAAACTTTGAACTAAACTAAGTGGACTCTTCAACCAAGGAATACAGAAGAAGCCACATTGAAACTGGTAGGAATAGCGAAAACGTGAAGAGGGCTGCCCAGCTCCCTGAAGCAAACGGCAGCCCGGAGAGACCCGAGTGGCGGGAGGAGAGTTTGGCGGAGAGGAAGGCACCTGGGTCCCAGGAACCAAGCCCCAGCCTACAGTCCCAGAGCCGAGAAAAGGCATTTGGACAGTTTTGAGCTGTGAAACAAGTGAGGGAGCTCCCAGGCCTACAGTGTGGAGTATTAGGTCCCTTCCTACTCTGCTGACGGTTGCTGAAGGGTATGGTGGCGGCAGATGCTGAAACACGGTTCTGTTGGCATGGGTGGAGGCCAAGCCGGTGGGAGCTCGGTCTAGCCCAGCAGGGGCTGAGGGGACGCGCGAAAGTGGTCCGGAAGCTGCGGGCCAGCCTGTAATCCCACCGGTGGGGACAAAGCGGGAGGCCAGAAACGGGCAGAGATCTGCTCTGTAACCCAGCGAAAGCCGGCCGTGACCGCAGGGACAGGGCTAGAACCAAGGATGAACAGGGGCTCGAGGCTGAGCTCACGCTACCAGCCCCTCCCGGCCGGAGAAACCGCAGTTTGCCATTCTACGTGCACAAGTGGGCTCCGAGCGTGGGAGGGTGTGGTAGACCCCGAGATGAGCGAAAGCTCACAGCTGAACCCACGCTACTATCCCCGCCTGGCTAGAGAAACCGCGGTTTGCCATCCTACGTGCATGAGCGGGCTTCAAACGTGGGGGCGGGGTAGAATCTGGGACGAGCGGAAGCTAGCAGCTGAGGGGAAGCCAGCAAACACTCCCAGCTCAATAAACCTTGGATTACGACCCTGTGCAGAAGGACCCTGGCCTCGAGGGCAGGGCTAAAGCTCCAGACGGGCAAAGGCTCACAGCTGAGAGCATGTCAAAAGCCCCGCCAAACCCGCGAAATTGTGGAGAGCAGGCTCTGACTGTGGGTGCTGGCCGGAAGTCCAGAAACAGGCTGGGTCCGCAGCTGAGCAAAAGTACTCACCTCTACCCTTGGTGCTGAGGCTTGTGGCTTGAGTGACAGCCCCTCCCACAGAGAATCACAGCAAAAGCCACAATGGGCAGGCACTTGCAACGCCCATACCCAACCGCCCTAGGCAGCGGCGGAGGGGTTGGTGGGCCTGCAGACAGACCACACCTAGAGAAAACAAAGGCAACACCTACTGGACTCTAGTGGCCACAACTTGCTTATACACAGACAAAATTGGCAGGCAGAGGAATGGCAACCAAATGAATCAAGGAAATGCCCAGAGAAGGACCTGAATGAACCAGATATAACCAAATTACCAGAAGCAGAATTTAGAATAATAATAGATAGGATGTTCAAAGAAATTAGAGCAACAATGGATAGTCATTATGAACACCTAAATAAAGAGATAACAAGTATAAAAAACGAAATTGAAATAATAAAAAAGAATCAGACAGAAATGACTAATATAGTATCAGAACTGAAGACCACAATGGAAGGAATTAAAAGCAGGATGAATCACGCTGAGGCTCGAATAAGCGAGTTAGAGGACACAATAAACAAAGGCACAGAAGCAGAGAAGAAAAAGGAAAAGAGACTCAAAAAATGTAAGGAAACTTTAAGGGAGCTCTGTGACAACATGACGAGAAACAACATTTGCATCATTGGGGTACCTGAAGATGAGGAGAGAGGACAGAAAATGGAAACTTTGTTTAATCAAATCATAGCAGAAAAATTTCTAAATTAAGGATGGGAAACACCCCACACGTTCAAGAAGGAAAAAGAACTTTATTAAAGAGAAACCCAAAAAGATCTACACCAAGACACATCATAGTTAAAATACCAAAGCTAATGGATAAAGAAAAAATTTTAAAAGCTGCTAGGGAAAAAAAAGGCTATAACCTACAAAGGAGCCCCCATAAGGATAACATCGGACTTCTCAACAGAAACACTTGAGGCCAGAAGGGAATGGCAAGATATAATCAAAGTAATGCAGAACAAGAACCTACAACTAAGACTACTCTACCCAGCAAGGGTAAAGTTTAAAATTGAAGGAGAAATAAAGAGCTTCCCAGAAAAAGAAAGACTGAAGGAATTCATTAAAACCAAACAAATTCTGCAAGAGACTAAGGGGCTTGTTGTGAACACTTTAAAGGGAGGAAAGAATATAGCAAAAGAATACAGCTTTAAAGAATAAAATGGCAATAAACAACTACATATCAATAATAACCTTAAATGTAAATGGATTAAATGATCCAATCAAAGGACATAGGGTATCTGCGTGGATAAAGAAACAGGACCCATACATATGCTGTCTACAAGAACACACCTTAAAACAAAAGATGCACATAAACTGAAGGTAAAAGGATGGAAAAAAATATTTCATGCAAATGGAAATGAAAAAAAAAAGCCGGGGTAGGAGTACTTATATTTGAAAAAATGGACTTTAAAACAAAGGCTGCAGTAAGAGATAAAGAAGGACACTACATAATGATAAAGGGAACAATTCAACAGGAAGATGTAACTATTATAAATATCTATGTACCAAATATAGGAGCCCCAACATACATAAAGCAGACTTTGATGGATATAAAGGGCGAGATTAACAGCAATCCTATCATAGTAGGGGATTTCAATACCCCTCTAACAACACTGGATAGATCCTCAAGAAAGAAAATCAATAAAGAAACAGCAGACTTAAAGGATACACTAGATCAACTTGATTTCATAAATATCTTCAGAACTTTTCACCCTAAAGAAGTAGAATATACATTCTTCTCAAGCGCTCATGGTACGTTTTCTAGGATAGACCACATGTTAGGACAGAAAAATGGTCTCAATAAATTTAAGAACATTGAAATTATATCAAGCATTTTCTCTTATCACAATGCCATGAAACTAGAAATTAACCATAAAAGAAAAACTGAAAAATACTCAAATACTTAGAAACTAAATAGCATGATATTAAATAATGAATGGATTAACAATAAAATCAAAGAAGAAATAAAAAAGTTTCTAGAAACAAATGATAATGAGCATACATCAACTCAAAATTTATGGGAAAGAGCAAAAGCAGTTCTGAGAGGAAGTTCATTGCACTACAGGCATATCATAAGAAGCTAGAAAAAGCTCAAATAAGCAACATGACTCTGCATCTAAAAGAACTAGAAAAAAAAAAGCAAATAAAACCTAGGACAAGTAGAAGGAAGGAAATAATAATGATCAGAGCAGAAATAAATGACATAGAAACTAAGAAAACAATACAGAGGATATATGAAACCAGAAGCTGTTTCTTTGAAGAGGTAAACAAGATTGATGAACCTTTATTAAGACTCACCAAGAAAAAAAGAGAGAGGACTCAAAAAAATAAAATTAGAAAGGACAGTGGAGAAATAACAACTGTCACAACAGAAAAACAAAGCATTGTAAGAAAATACCATGAAGAACTCTATGCCAAATAATTAGACAATCTCGGTGAAATGGACAAATTTCTTGAATCATATAACCTTCCTAAAAACAATCTGGAAGAATCAGAACACCTAAACAGACCAATTACAACAAATGAGATCGAAACAGTTATCAAAAAACTCCCTAGAAAGAAAAGTCCTGGGCCGGATGTCTTCACAAGTGAATTCTATCGAAAATTTAAAAAAGTACTAACTCATATCCTCCTCAAGCTATTTCAAAAAATTCAAGAGGAAGGGACACTTCCAAACTCCTTTTATGAGGCTAGCATAATTCTGATCCCAAAACCGGGCAAAGAAAACACAAAGAAAGAAAATTATAGGCCTATATCCCTGATGAATTTAGACGCTAAATTCTCAACAAAATATTAGCCAACTGGATCCAGCAATATATGAAAAAAATCATACACCATGATCAAGTGGGATTTATTCTGGAGAGGCAAGGCTGGTTCAATATTCACAAATCAATCAATGTGATTCATCACATAAACAAAAGAAAGGACAAAAATCACATGATAATTTCAATAGATGCAGAAAAGGCATTTGATAAAATCCAGCACCCATTCATGCTTAGAACTCTCAGTAAAGTGGGAATACAAGGAACATTCCTTAACATGATAAAGGCCATCTACGACAAACCCACAGCAAACATCATACTAAATGGACAAAAATTAAAAGCAATCCTTTTAAGATCAGGAACCAGACAGGGTTGCCCACTTTCACCACTCTTATTCAACATAGTTCTGGAAGTCCTAGCTACAGGAATCAGACAAGAAGAAGAAATAAAATGCATCCAAATTGGAAAAGAAGAAGTAAAACTGTCACTATGTGCAGATGATATGATATTGTATATAGAAAACCTTAAAGTCTCAGTCAAAAAACTACTGGACCTTATAAATGAATTCAGCAAGGTGGCAGGATATAAAATTAATACTCAGAAATCAGAAGCATTTCTATATACCAACAATGAACTGTCAGCAAAAGAAATTAAGGAAACAATCCCCTTCACTATTGCAGCCAAAAAAATAAAGTACCTAGGAGTAAATTTAACCAAGGAGGTTAAGGACTTGTACTCGGAAAATTATAAAACATTGATAAAAGAAATCAAGAAAGATACAAACAAGTGGAAGCATATACCGTGCTCATGGCTAGGAAGAATAAACATCATTAAAATGTCTATATTACCCAAAGCAATTTATAAATTCAATGCTATACCAATTAAAATACCAATGACATACTTCAAAGATATAGAACACATATTCCAAAACTTTATATGGAACCAAAAAAGAACACGAATAGCCTCAGCAATCTTAAAAAGAAAAAATAAAGCAGGAGGTATCACTCTTCTAGATATCAAGGTTTACTATAAGGCCATTATACTCAAGACAGCCTGGTACTGGCATAAGAACAGGCACATAGATCAATGGAACAGAACAGGACCCAGAAATAAACCCACAGCTTTATGGACAACTGATATTTGACAAAGGAGGAAAGAACATACAATGGAGTAAAGACAGCCTCTTTAACAAATGGTGTTGGGAAAATTGGACATCTACCTTCAAAAAAATGAAACTAGACCATCAACTTACACCATTCACAAAAACAAACTCAAAATGGATAAAATACTTAAACGTAAGCTGTGAAACCATAAGCATCTTAGAAGAAAACATAGGCAGCAAGCTCTCAGACATCTGTAGCAGCCATATATTTGCTGATTTATCTCCACGGGCAAATGAAATAAAAGGCAAGATAAACAAATGGGACTATATCAAACTAAAAAGTTTTTGCACAGCTAAAGACAATAAGAACAGAATAAAAGGACAAACCACACAATGGGAGAACATATTTGACAGCACATCTGATAAGGGTTTAATAACTAAAATTTATAAAGAACTTATAAAACTCAACAACAGGAAGACAAACAATCCAATCAAAAAATGGGCAAAAGAAATGAATGGAAATTTCTCCAAAGAGGACATACATATTGCCAATAGGCATATTAAAAAATGCTCAACATCACTAATCATTAGAGAAATGCAAATTAAAACCACAATGAGGTATCACCTCACACCAGTCAGAATGGCGCTCATCAGCAAAACAACACAGAATAAGTGCTGGCGAGGATGTGGAGAAAAGGAAACCCTTCTGCACTGCTGGTGGGAATGCAGACTGGTGCAGCCACTGTGGGAAACAGTTTGAAGATTTCTCAAAAAATTAAAAATCGAACTGCCTTTTGACCCAGCTATCCCACTTATAGGAATATACCCTAAGAACACCATATCACTGTTCGAAATGAAGAAATGCGCCCCCATGTTTGTGGCAGTATTGTTCACAATAGCGAAGATCTGGAAACAGCCCAAGTTTCCATCAGAAGAAGAGTGGATTCAAAGGCTTTGGTACATATATACTATGGTATACTACTCAGCCATAAGAAATGATGACATCGGATCATTTATAACAAAATGGATGGACCTTGATAACATTATACGGAGTGAAATAAGTAAATCAGAAAAAACGAAAAACTGAGAACAGCATGATTTCATACATAGGTGGGACATAAAAGTGAGACTATGAGATATGGACAAGAGAGTGGTGGTTACGGGGTGGGGGAGGGAGGGAATGGTGGGATAGAGCGGAGGGGAGGGACACAGGGAAAACCGGATAGAAGGTGACATAGGACAATTTGACTTTGGGTGACGGGTATGAAACACAAATGAATGATAAGATAACCTGGAGATGTTTTTATTGTACATATGTACCCTGATTTATTGGTGTCACCCCATTAAAATTAGTAATAATAAAATATAATAAAATATATATATAAACTAAATACAACAAAAGTTATAAAAATGAGTGCAGTAGCTGGTCCGAGTAAGAAGCCTAAAACCTATCACTTTCATACAGAATGGAAGGGGATTTTTTTTCACTATGTCATATTCTAAGTGCATTTGCCTCATCTGTCTGTGTGCCATTGCTATTCCAAAGAAGAGAAATGTGGAGCGGCTTTTTTGGACTTTTCATAAAAACATGGACATTGACTTTCCTCTGGGAAGAGATCTTAGAAGGAGAAAGGTGAAAGAAGAATACACAATATTAAATATTAATAATAGTAACTTAAATAATGATAATATTGAAGAAATAAATTTATGTTTTGCTTTTTTTTGTAGGTAGATCATTTTGACTTGGTCGTCTTATAAGTTAGCTCACAAGCTGAAAAAGTGTGGGCACCCCTGATTTAAAGCAATTCTCCAGAATCCTCAGAATTTATGTTTTGAGTTTATTTTTTTGTACAAGCAGGTATTATGATACCACCCACATTGTTCTTTATTTTCAAGATTGCTGAGACTATACAGGTTCTTTTTTTGGTTCCATATAAACTTTTGGAATATTTTTCTTTATCTGTGAAGTATGCCATTAGTAGCTTAATAAGAATTGCATTGAATCCATAGATTGCTTTTGGTGTATGGCCATTTTAATGATATTAATTCTTTCTATCAATGAACAGAGTATATGCTTTGACTTGTTTATATCTTCCCTGATTATTTTTCAATGTCTTATAATTTTCCAATGTAGTCTTTTAGCTCCTTGGATTAATTTATTCCTAGGTACTTTACTTTTTTGTTGTTGTTGCAATAGTAAATAGGATTGGTTTTTTTATTTCTCTTTCTGAGAGTTTATATTTGGTATATAAAAATGCCACTATTTCTGAATATTAATTTTATATCCTGCCACTTTGCTGAATTCATTTATAAGGGCTAGTAGATTTTTGGTGGAGACTTTAGGGTTTTCTATGTATAATATATTATCATCAAAAATGACAGTTTTCTTTCTTTTTTTCCAATTTTGATACCTTTGATTTCTTCTTTGTCTGACTGCTGTGGCTAGGACTTCCAGTACTATTTTAAGTAAGAGTGGTGAAAGGAGATACCCCTATCATGGTCCTGATCTTAACAGAATTGCTTTTAATTTTTACCCATTGAATATAATGTTGGCTGTTGGTTTGTCACATATGGCCTTTATTATGTTGAGGTATTTTTCCTGTATTCCCACTTTGCTGAGAGTTTTGATCATAAATGGGTGCTCGTAGTATTTACCCTTCGTTTTGTTTATGTGATGAATTACACTTATTGATTTGAGAATATTGTACCAGTTTAACCTACCTAAAATAAATCTCACTTGATCAAAATGTATGTTCTATTTAATGTATTGCTGGATCTAGTTTGCCAATATTTTGTTGAGAATTTTAGCATCTATCTTCAGCGGGAATATTAGCTATAGTTTTCTTTCTTTGTAGTGTATTTTCCTGGTTTTGGAATTAGAATTAGGCTAAACTTGTAAAATGAGCTTGGACATCTTCCCTCCTTTTAGAATTTTTTGGAATAACATGAGAAGGATAGGTGTTAGTTCTTCTTTGTGTGTTTGGTAAACTTTGCCTATGAAGCCATCCAGTCCAGAACTTTTGTTTTCTTGGAGGTTTTTTTAAAAAATTAAATGAGAGGTGAGGAGGCAGAGAGGCAGACTCCTGCATGTGTTGTACCAAGATTAACCTGAAAAGCTCCCTACCCAGTGATGTTATGCCAATCTAGAGTCATTGCTCAGCAACCAAGCTATTATAGTACCTGAGGTGAGGCCATGGAGCCATCCTCAGCACCTGGGGCCAACTTGCTCAAACCAATCAATCCATGGCTATGGGAGGAGAAGCGAAAGATAGATGGTAAGGGGGGGAGGGGATGGAGAAACAGATGGTTGCTTCTCCTGTGTGGTTAGACTGGGGAGTTGAATGCTGGGCATTTTTTGATAACTGTTTCAATTTTATTTGTTGTAACTGGTCTTCTCAGGATTTCTGAGTCTTTCAGATTCAGTTTTGGATAATTGGATGTTTATAGGAATTTATCATTTGGCCCACGTTGTCCGATTTTCTGGCATATAGTTCTTCATAGTATTTTCTTACAATCCTTTGTATTTATGTGTTGTTGATTTTTTAAATGAGATGTTGGAAGATAGAGAGTCAGACTCCTACCTATGCCCTGTCCAGGATCTACCTGGCAACCTCCATCTGGGGCTGATGCTCAAATCAACTGAGATGGGTTTTTTTAGTGCCTGAGGCTGACACACTCAGACCAACTGAGCTATCCTAGTTTCCAGGGCTGATGCTAGAACCAATTGAACCAATGGCTGCTGTGAAGGGGAAGTGGGAGAAAGAAAGAAGCAGTCACTTCTTTTGTGTGCCCTGACCCAGATTTGAACCCATGATGTCCATACGCTGGGCCGACACTTTATCCACTGAGCCAACCTGCCAGGGAGTAGGTTATAATTTTACTACAGACATTTTACTGCATGTTAAACAAGTTAAGCATGGTAAAAACAGTTGCAAAAGCACAATTATACTCTGAGCATATTCTAAAGAACACCTTGGATACTACTGCCTTTTTAATGGTCATATGTGTGTGGCTCTTTGCTGACAAACTTGCTTTGTATATAAGACACCTAGATATAATAAGAAGTTTCACAGATTAAGAAAAAAAAGATGGAGCCATTTGGTAAGTGTTGACCTTTAGCATATGACAAAGCATAAACACTCTTATAAAACAATGTTTTTGTGTGGGTTATTTGACTAATGAAGGCATGCCTAGCTGAAAGCACACAAACAGTTGACTAAAGGTCAGAAATAAAAGCCACAAGAATATGCTCCATACAAAATACATGCATAGTAATTTAATTACCAGACTCAAGAGGCAGCCAACTTTCATAGCTATTGTCTTTCATTTTTTACAATGATCTGAACCTTCCAATGTTTTGCATCCACAAAGGGTTGTGCAGCAGGACCATTCAGATATAGTAATATGCTTTAATCTTATAACAGACATGACCGATTAAAGAAAAAACTGTCAAAAATATTTATGTCTGAATGGAAATAAGATGTTGCAGACAAATATAATTCTTGTTGCAATTCTCAAGTGAGATATTCAGTTTTATAACAGATAGTTCTGTATTTTTAACCAATGTGCTTGAAATTGTTCTGAAAAAACAACAGATTTAAATCAATGTTTTTTGCAGAGACTATAGAATGAGTTCATTAACATTGTTACTTTTACTGCCTGTCTCCTTTTCCTACATAAGTTCAATAAACATAGGCATACTGTCACAATTTAAAGTTAAGAATCCTTTGCCAGAAAGTTGTGCATAAATATAAAAATATAACATAGTTCGAAAGTGGAAAGTAAGAAAATGGGCACAGATGAACATTTTGCTATAGCTGCAAAAACAAGAACTGAATCATGTGTTGAGATCTTAAACATGTCAGTACAGAGTAACTGAGACATAGAGGACAAAATACACACACACACACACACCACATAATCTAAATTTAGTTAGTTTTTGTTTTTAGAGTCTTTACCAGGAATCATTGTGTTGAGTAGAAGTAGGTATATCTAATTTTCATAAGCTTATCTTATTGAGAAGTGGAAGGAGGAGCCTCAGGTACATATAGATGTAGGAAAGCCAATGTGGAAATTTTTATTTTTTTTGAGTAGGATAAATGGAGAGAGAAACAGGAACATAAAGCTGCTCCTGTATGTGCCCTGACTAGGGAATCGAACCAACAACCACCGTGCTCCAGGACTCCAATGTGGTTTTACAAATCAGATATTTTTACAGATAATTATCTTCTAAAATAATATTCAGGTTAAGTTAATAGTACCATTATTGAAATAGGATACAGAAACATGAATTTTTCTCACCATTCATTTTTCCTCAGCAGGGAAATCTTTACTTGTGAACAGTCCTTTGTTTAAATGGTATTTAGTAGTAACTGTGTCCATTGCACCTCTTTTAATTAAGACCATTTTATTTGAGAAAACTCTACTGCTCTAAGGCTTAGTATATTTAACATATATTCAATATATGTTTCTTACTGTATTCTTGTCTTAAAAAGAAACATATTGGTAGTTCAATTGAGCATTTTCTTTGAAAGGAAGAGAGAGGAGAAAGAGAAAGAGAGAAGGTGATTATCTTATAATACTGACATTTTCAACTAAGATTACAGTACAGTAAAAACATCTATAATTGATAATATGAGTGTAATTCAATAGTAACTATGTAAAGCATCTTGAGCAAAGTTACTTTGTTTCAAGATGCTTTTCAATATACTTATACAGTAGTTTGACATGTCATTTGTAAGATATTGAAACCAAATACATAAAAGTGATATTTAATCCATTAGTTATCATGCTTACCAGAATAACAAGCCAATTTAAATAGACTCATACACATTTCTAGCCTTTTTATTTAAAGTAGATACTATACTGCTCACAAAAATTAGGGAATATTTTAATGTGAATATGTAGCTATAAAATATCCCCTATTTTTTTGTGAACAGTATATATGGAGACCATAGGTTAATAGTAAATAAGTTCCACATTAGTCATATTTTCTAAAGGAACAAAGAGATCATATTGCATCTAAGGTAGACTATAGCTGAATGCTTGTGCTTAATGAAAAAAAAGAATATATAATACAAAGAATTAAATATCATGGACAACTATTTATACAAACACTTTTATGTTTGACTTTGATAAAAATAAAATAACTTTATTCCTTGGTATTCAGAAAACTTCTAGAAGTATTGAAAAAACAAATCCTAAATATGAAAATAAATAGAGAAGTATGAGGTAAAAAATTGTGCAGTGTGATTAATGTGTTTTAAATGAATAAGTTTAAAAATTACAAAGGAAAACTCTTCCAGATGTTCTTGCCTTGATCCCTATGATATGAATGAGGGGGAAAAGAGATCTCCATGATCATTGGAAGCTGGGTTCAGGCAGCATGACCATACCATATCTGCTGAGGAATTAATTCTAGGTACTTCAAGAGGAATATCTGAAGATATCCCATACTTCCCACATGTGAAAAAAATGTTTTTCTTTTCTTTTTTTGTGACAGAGACAGTGAGAAAGACAGATAGAGACAAACAGGCAGGAAAGGAGAGAGATGAGAAGTATCAATCCTTTGTTGCAACTCTTTAGTCTCCTTAATTGTTTATTGATTACTTTTTCATATGTGCCTTGACTGGGAGGTGGCAACAGAGTGAGTGACCCCTTGCTTAAGCCAGTGACCTTGGGCTCAAGCCAGTGGTGGTGAAGTTATATCATTCATCTCAATCTCAAACCAGAGAGCCCACGCTCAAGCTGGTGAACCCCCGCTCAAGCCGGCAACCTCGGGGTTTTGAACCTGGGTCCTCCATGTTCCAGTCCTACACTCTATCTGCTACACCACTGACTGATCAGGTCAAAACACCTTAGGGCATAAGTGGAATAGACTGCAGAAGGAACCTGCGAACAGCTAGCTGCTACTTCCTAAAGGCTGGTGTTGGAACAAAAGGGACAATTTGGGTATATGGGTGTATGCATGAATGGAGACATGAAAGGCTATACAGTGGTGTTTACAATTAATATGGACAATCATGCTAGGATAAAATGTAGGGCCACAAAAAATTGGTGTTATCATGTCAAACATGGTGGAATGGGAGAGCCAAACAGCCTAAACCTCTACCATACAGATTTTAAGCTTTAAACTCAACCAGCTCAAAAAAGAGTTCTCTTATTTTCCTGTTCTCCCAGCCCTGCTGACAACCTGTTATCAGCCAAGGCTGCTGGATCATTCATTGAAAAATCAAATAGGGGCCCATGCAATTTTTTTTGAGTTATATTTCTCTTTTATATATATATATATATATATATATATATATATATATATATATATATATATATATATATATATATTTATATATATATATATATTATTAATTCTAATGGGGTGACACCAATAAATCAGGGTACATATGTACAATGAAAACATCTCCAGGTTATCTTATCATTCAGTTGTGTTGCATACCCATCACCCAAAGTCAAATTGTCCTCTGTCACCTTCAATCTGGTTTTCCCTGTGTCCCTCCCCTCCTCCCTATCCCATCCTCCCCTCCCTCCCCCCACCCATTAACCACCACTCTCTTGTCCATGTCTCATATTCTCACTTTTATGTCCCACCTAGGTATGTAATCATGCTGTTCTCAGTTTTTCTTTTTGGGGCCCATGCAATTTTTGACAGAATCTATCACAGTACCCAATCTGACCATCCTTATAATTTCTCTGACTGGTGGGCAGAGTTGTCACTGATTGGAAGAATGAAGGAAGCCATCTGGGAAAGAGTGCAGGTGGTTCATAGAAGCAGAAGAGCAGCACCTGACTGATACCTCAGACCTGCAGTTCCAAGTAACAACCTGAATGAGCTTCTGCAAATGTTTTTCCCTAAATCTCCAAAGAAAGCCCAACTAGACCAAAACCTTGATTTCATATTTGTAAAACATTAAGCAGTGAACCCAAGATAGCCTTGGTCAGACTTCTAACAACCAGAACTTTGAGATAATAAATTGATATTGTGTATGCTTTAAATTTGTGATAATCTCTAACATGACAATAGAAAATTTATATGTAGCTGTAGCAAAAACACTGATTTCAAGTACACATAGAATATTCAACAAGATATTGAACCCTAAACCTAGTCTTAATAAATTTAAATGAATGGAAATCATACGAAGTGTATTTTCTAAACCAATGGAATTTAATTAGGTATTAATAGGATCACATCTGGAATATAACAAATACACAAAATTAAGTCACGTTCTTCTTAATAAATCAGTCATCAAAGAAGAAACATAAGAAAAAATCAAAACATTTTGAGGTGAATCTAAATGAAAATAAATCTAATTGAAGCTTATTTTGTGATGTCAAATTACCACAGTAAGAGCTATTTTCAAAATGTTAGTTTTACCTCAATTCCCTTAATTCCAATTTTTCCTGAAAATAAACTTTTTCCTGGCTCCTTTCTACATTCGGTTATTGGGAATAAGAGAACTTTCCTTTGCTTTCCTGTTAACAGCCCAGACACCATTATTGTTGGAGGAACAGAAATGGAAGTGTCACAGAAATGAATGGCTTCCCAGTGATTTTATGCAGCACGGAAAGCACTCAGAAACTCTCCTCTACAAACTTACCACAGAGTAGTTAGTCTTATACACTAAAGTCAGTCAACAGGCTTCCAGATAAATACCTGGTTGAAATTAGGCTGCCATTCATTTCCTTCTCTGAAAGAACCCTTAAATGATGGACATGTTTATAGAGTAGATATATCTCTCTTTAGTGAATACATAAAGAAAATAGCATTAAGCCTTATCTAACCAGAGAACTAAGAACCATAAAGCACATCAAACACCAAAACCTTAACTGCAGAAGCTATCAAAATTAGGGAATTGGAAAACTGTAATTAATGAGTGTGCAGCTGTCTACTAAATAAATGAGAAATAGCTCCAAAGTGGATTTTTAGGTATCTCTGGCACTTCTTAAAATATCTTGTGGTAGTGTGACTAGTATTCACTGTGTTTAATTTTATTATATTTCTATGATAGTCTGACTACTCCAAGACCTACCTATTTGTATACAAACAAGTCTCTTCAAAATTGTAAGTATTCTTAGGGCCACATTGCAGTTCAGTTTGACAAATATTTAAAGTGCCTATGCCATGCGATGCATGAAATTGCTGTAATTGCTATTAAATTCCTGATGTGCAATCATAGTAATGGAATGTTGGTTTTAAATTATACATCAAAAACATTTTGTATTTACTAACTCCCCGTTTTGGTTGTGTATCAGATAGTTTTTTTCATTGATTCCATTATAAACATATGAAACATAAGGGTTATTGTTCACTAGGTAATATGAACAAAAGGTTTAGATGGATGGCTGTGTTTAAGTTGTTTTAAGAAGTATAAGCGTGGAAAAGGATGAAGGAAGTTTCTGTTTTCGTGTTTGTTTATTTTTCATATTTCTTAGTGGCAAAAAAGGTATTAGGGTTGAACTTTATGTGAGGAGGGCGTCAAATAAGCACACCTCACGTATGCAGGAATTGGTTATTCTCTTGGGCAAAGGAGAACATTCACATATTCTTAAAGTTTGGGTTAACTTTGTATCCTTTACTAAAAAGCAGTGCCATTAAATCAACTTATTGCCATCTAAAAAATTAAGACTTTTTTTCAAATTTACATATGTCTGTTTGTATTGGTTTTACTTTGACATCTCTAAATTTACCAACTTCATTACAATATGTAGTATTGAAATCCAGAAAGCTAGGGTTTATCATAGCATGCATCACATATCAGTTTATTTTATTTATTATTATTTCTACAAATAATTCAACCATTACTCTTCAGTTTTAATCTATTGCTGAAAAAGAGAGTAGATCATGAGCCCTACTCATGTCCTTGATGAGTGTGCCAAACTGTCCCTGGAGATTGAGCAGTCCCTGTAGCTACTCTCAAAGGTAATTAAGTAGGTCAAGATGACCATAGAATCTATAAAATGATTGGTTCCTCCCTGAGGAAGAAGAACTGGCTTGTTTGCCACTGGTTGCAAAAGGAGTGGAGCCCCAGGTCTTGAGTATCTCAGAAATGGCACATGTCGGGCCATCACTGGGTGCCACAATGCCTCTGTACTACTGAGAGGCTGATCTATAATTAGAGAAAGAAAAAAGGCCAGGACCACTTTAGACAATAGACTGCAGAGCTTTTATACCCTTGGCTGGTGCCTCTGTGAGAGAGCAAGGGAGAAAGGTCATGCTCTTAGGGGGTGAGTGACAGCACTGAGGCCATCTCATCGTGACTTCACGATTCAAGCCACTGAGGTTCAGTTGGTGGCAGAATCTGCCCTACAACAAAGATTGCTATTTGTGTTTCTGTTTTCTATGACTTTATTGTAGCTCAATGGGGATCCTTCTCCACAGCCAGTAAAATTTCACACAATACCATGGAGGGTGCTAGTCAAAACTGCTTCATTCTGCTGGATAATTTTACAGAATGACAGCCCCAATTGTGAGTTCCTCACCCAGGAAGGGCTTGTAAGTTTTAAGATTCGCTCCTTAATATGGAGGATTTCACAAAATTTGTTAATACCAGGAGCCTTGTGTAGGAGGATATGATCATCTTGTGCCAAAAGATGCTCAGGATAAAGATAGACTGTCCCTTAAATTAGGCAAAGTTTTCGATTCAAGCCATTCAGGCAATTATGCAACTTGTTGATAAAGAAGTACTCTTGTAGAACCAAATTCTTTTATAGAGAGAAATCTTCCTTTACTAGAAAAAACTAGAAAAAATTAATCCTTCATCTTCTCCACTATCTTACCCTGGGCCTCCATATCCTGATTTGACAGCCTTTGTATCAGGCAGAACTGGGTGGGCCTCAGGTTTTTTATATCCGGGTGAAACAGAGGCTTTACAACACAGTGAAGGTACTGTGGGGGTAGCAGCAAAACACTCATACAGCACACAACAGTTTGCCTTACTTAAGAAGGCTATTTAGATAATTCATTGTGATAAAAATTTATGCTCTTTGGATATCAGGTTCTCTTGAGAATTGAGAGCCAGGTATTCAACCAGCAGGGTTTGGAAATGGAATAAAATCAAGAAGAGAAAATCATTTACTGCAACCTTGGGTAAGGTCATTCATTGAATTCCTTTGTGGATGCTGCTGAACATATAGTTGTCATTAATATTTTACCTGATTGTAGTGTGACTGCTCATCAAGTTCAAGGGGGACTTTCCTGATTGCAAAGATTGTCTTGCACCACACTAATGGAGTTGCTCACTAGTAGATCTCTTGATTGCCCTAATTCACTTTATAGTTGTGCTAGTGCCCTATAGATCACTAAATAGACTTCCCATATTCCTTAAAAACCTATATCAAATTCTGGAGGAGAAAGGAGAGCACAAATTTTATTAATGACTTCAACACAGCAGAGCTATTTTGTTTTAAGATACAGTATCTCTGTATATCAACTCTGTGTACCGAGGTAAAAGTAAATTGTTGACTACCACTAACTTAATTTACTGTAGTCTCCACCCCAGCTATTTTAGACACTGTGACTATAACTGAATCAAATGCACAACTAACAATACCTGTTATGCAAGCATGGCCACTGCTAATACCTTTGTCTTGATCTCTTTGGTACCAGGTCAAGATCAATTTACCATAATCTGGTGGGGCCTCCGAAGTATTGTACAGTTACTATGCCATCCTAGAGGTGTTTGAATTCTCCTGCGTGCCATCATTGGATGGATTGAGACATAGAAAAATCATTCTTACAAACTAATTGGTTTTACTACTTTTATGATATAATACTGATAGGAGGCATCAAAAGAACAAGCAATAATGGTTTTAAAGCTGATACAAACTCAAATGAGGCCCAGGAATGACTCATTCTTCCTGGTGAGATACTAGGGACCAAACACCCAACGTTGGGAGACAATTCTCCATGCATCTCTTGACTTTTCTTTAGATGTTTGTATAATAAATACCTTTGGAAGATAAAAACATTGTCTTTCTCCAAAGCAAAATCCAGGTTTGCTATTTTCTTTCTGGAGCAAAGGGAAGGCATACCTACTGCCTCTTACAAATTATTCAGAGCTCCTCACCTTCACTGCAGCCCACTACTTGTGCAGGCGCCATATAGTTTTCACATCACCATGTGGACACAGAGATTCAGAGGACTAACACACAAAAAGTGATGATCCTCAAGCTCCTTCTATTACTGTGAATAATACACTGCCCTTCATCTCTGATCCAGGAGGTTTATGCTTTCAATAGGATGCATATAGCAATGACAGGCTAACTTAGCAGCTATCAATAGTGCAAAATTTCAGACCCAATCACAACTTTTGATACCCAAGTCCAATTCTGAGGAACCATACAGGCTGAGGCTCAAAGATTGATCCCTGAGACAAGAAAAGAAAACTTACTTGCTCTGTGAACCTCATGACTGAAAAGGAAATTCAGCCCCTGATCAGGCCATTTGAGAATTAGAGATAATATTTGCCTCATCTAGAGATTTTTGTACAGGTTGACCAAAAAATGTGCCAAATTTAGTTGTGGTCTTGGGTGACATACAGTGCCAGAGGCAATACAACAGGCTGTCCCAGCAGCATTTTTGTAGGGAACTAAATTCATAAAGCCCCCTATGAACTACAGGTACTGGTGAGAGCCTCTGGTAAAGGGAGCCAACTTTTGTTAGAGCTTCCCTTTAGGTACTAGACTGACTACCTCCCCAACAGCATTATCCAATGCATTCGTTTGAGATACTGACACTGGCTTGCTATTAGGAACTTTTGGAGACCAAGTACTTTTTGTAGTATTTCCAGGTGACATGGTGCCCAAATATTCCTATCTTGGGTTAAGGGCCACTAAGTTGTAACCACAGCATTGGAAAGATTCAACAGTTTTCATGTATTAGATGGATTCAACAGTTTTCATGTATTAGATGGAAATGATAAATTCAAGATCAAACCCAGGCTGGTTCTGCATTTATGTCTCAAAATACAAAAAGCTCACAGGCACATCATAAGAACCTTTTACCTCCCCCATGACTAATAACAGGAGATACTTTGACTACTTTGGGACCCCACTTCCAGGAGTTTCTCAGAGCTGTTTGGACTAGGGTTGATGGCTTGTCTAAACTAATGGTGTCCACTGGGTGGCTGCAGTCATCCAGACCCAATTACTATTCTGAAAGACTATCAGCTTGCCTTAGACTGGTAATGGGCAAATCACAGTCTTCATTGTTTATTGTATGTTTCATGTATGAAAGTCTTATTTACTAGGAAGATTTTAAGTTCATAAAAGATAGGGGTTAGATCATATATTTCATATATATATATATATATATATATATATATATATATATATATATATGGCCATGCCAGTGCCTCTCAAAATTATCTCTCAGTTCAAGATATCTATATCTATACCTTTATTTATTTATTTATTTATTTATTTATTTATTTATTTATTATAGCTGAACTTAAATAGAATTAAAAATATATTTTTAATATTTTTATTTTATATCTTGTCCCAGTGTATTTGAAACATGAAATCTAATTTATGTATGTCTTGATTTGATTGTTCTAAAAACAATCATACAGCTACACAACAGTTTACCTTACTTAAGTAAAATTTGGGCAAGATAACAAATGCTGAATTCTTATTATGCCCTGGTGCAGATCCCAATGGTCTCTTGCCCCAGTAAGATACACTGAAAGAAAAAAGACCCAGTGTTGGCTGATGAGGGGTGCCACATTCCAAGAATCTTATTAGGCTGAATGATTCCTATTCATATCTAGTAATTATTCTTATACTTATTTCTTCATTATTCTTAATATTATTGAGACCTATGAGACCGGATGTGACCAGAAACTACTGTAGGCATAGACTAACAGGAATGGTTTTACATGGATTTATGTCCAGCTTCAGCCCTCTAAAGCAATGCTTCCTTGGGAATTACACTGGACCCGGGTAGGCTGTTCCTAGGTAATTTCCCATTATACTTTGACAAGCAGGACTAACAGGTGATATAGCCTTTTAGCATTCTGCATTAAGTTCACCACTAGACTCTAAACCACAAGTAGCAATGCTATATAGTACAAAGAATATAGGACTTGATTTTTTTAAAATAAATTTTAACCTTTTGTCTCCTCAAAGTTAAAATATCACTTTCAGTAAGTGACTTCACCTCTCTGTATCAGATTTCTAATCTGTCAATTATGAAATGAAAGAAACTAACTAATTGAGACCTAACTATATAGTATCACTGCCTCTGGTCACTCCCAATTTCAATTCACTTTTCAGTTAAATATGATTAAAATTCCTAAAACAATACTTTGACCACATCACTCATCTGCTAGAGATTCCTGAAAAACTTTCCAATGTTAACATATAAAGTTTAAACTTCTTTGACAGGTATTCCACTTTGGTTCAATTAAACATTTTCTTATTGAGTGGATACAATATATATAATAATGTTCTAAGTTCTAGTAATGCAAAACTAAATACCAAAAAGTCTTTTTTTTCTAATGTAAGAAGTTTATAATTTAATAGGAGAGGTATCCTTGTACATGAGTAATTATTTTAAAAATATATTATATGCTATAATATTGTGATAAACATGTGTTATGAGGATCCCTTAAAGAAGTAAATGCTAATTAAAATAATAATAACAGCCATTATCTATTGAGACTCTGCTATGTATGGTAAGGTGACCAGATTTTAAAATTGGTAAAGCAGGACACCATTGACGGGGGGGTTCTTGATTAAAAATTTGGTCTATATGGAGCAAAAGAAAAAAATTCATACAATGCAAAAATAGTATTGTAATAAATTTTTTTAATCAGGACTTTTTTTTCTTTCTCTTTTGAAAATGAATTGTTTTTATTAATTTTAATGGTGTGACATTGATAAATCAGGATTCATATATTCAGAGAAAATATCTAAAGGTTATTCTGACATGTGATTATGTTGCATACCCATTACCCAAAGTCAAATTGTCTTCTGTCACCTTCTATCTGGTTTTCTTTTTTTATATATATATATTTTTTATTATTATTAATTCTAATGGGGTGACACCAATAAATCAGGGTACATATGTACAATGAAAACATGTCCAGGTTATCTTATCATTCAATTCTGTTGCATACCCGTCACCCAAAGTCAAATTGTCCTCTGTCACCTTCTATCTGGTTTTCCTGTGACCCTCCTCTCCTCCCTATGCCACCCTTCCTTTCCTCCCCCCACCCCGTAACCACCACTCTCTTGTCCATATCTCATAGTCTCACTTTTATGTCCTACCTATGTATGAAATCATGCTGTTCTCAGTTTTTCATTTTTTCTGATTTACTTATTACACTCCGTAAAATGTTATCAAGGTACATCCATTTTGTTATAAATGATCCGATGTCATCATTTCTTATGGCTGAGTAGTATTCCATAGTATATATGTACCAAAGCTTTTTAATCCACTCGTCTTCTGACGAACACTTGGGCTGTTTCCAGATCTTCGCTATTGTGAACAATGCTGCCACAAACATGGGGGCGCATTTCTTCATTTCGAACAGTGATATGGTGTTCTTAGGGTATATTCCTATAAGTGGGATAGCTGGGTCAAAAGGCAGTTCGATTTTTAATTTTTTGAGGAATCTCCAAACTGTTTCCCACAGTGGCTGCACCAGTCTGCATTCCCACCAGCAGTGCAGAAGGGTTTCCTTTTCTCCACATCCTCGCCAGCACTTGTTCTGTGTTGTTTTGCTGATGAGCGCCATACTGACTGGTGTGAGGTGATACCTCATTGTGGTTTTAATTTGCATTTCTCTAATGATTAGTGATGTTGAGCATATTTTCATATGCCTATTGGCAATCTGTATGTCCTCTTTGGAGAAATTTCCATTCATTTCTTTTGCCCATTTTTTTGATTGGATTGTTTGTATTCCTGTTGTTGAGTTTTATAAGTTTTTTATAAATTTTAGTTATTAAACCCTTATCAGATGTGCTGTCAAATATGTTCTCCCATTGTGTGGTTTGACTTTTTATTCTGTTCTTATTGTCTTTAGCTGTGCAAAAACTTTTTAGTTTGATATAGTCCCATTTGGTTATCTTGCCTTTTATTTCATTTGCCCGTGGAGATAAATCGGCAAATATATTGCTGCTACAGATGTCGGAGAGCTTGCTGCCTATGTTTTCTTCTAAGATGCTTATGGTTTCACAGCTTACGTTTAAGTATTTTATCCATTTTGAGTTTGTTTTTGTGAATGGTGTAAGTTGATGGTCTACTTTCATTTTTTTGCAGGTAGATGTCCAATTTTCCCAAAACCATTTGTTAAAGAGGTGGTCTTTACTCCATTGTATGTTCTTTCCTCCTTTGTCAAATATCAGTTGTCCATAAAGCTGTGGGTTTACTTCTGGGTCCTGTGTTCTGTTCCATTGATCTATGTGCCTGTTCTTATGCCAGTACCAGGCTGTCTTGAGTATAATGGCCTTATAGTAAACCTTAATATCTGGAAGAGTGATACCTCCTACTTTATTTATTTTTTTTAATATTGCTGAGGCTATTCGTGTTCTTTTTTGGTTCCATATAAAGTTTTGGAATATGTGTTCTATATCTTTGAAGTATGTCATTGGTATTTTAATTGGTATTGCATTGAATTTATAAATTGCTTTGGGTAATATAGACATTTTAATGATGTTTTTTCTTCCTAGCCATGAGCACGGTATATGCTTCCACTTGTTTGTATCTTCCTTGATTTCTTTTATCAATGTTTTATAATTTTCCGAGTACAAGTCCTTAACCTCCTTGGTTAAATTTACTCCTAGGTACTTTATTTTTTTGGCTGCCATAGGGAAAGGGATTGTTTCCTTAATTTCTTTTGCTGACAGTTCATTGTTGGTATATAGAAATGCCTCTGTTTTTTTAGTATTAATTTTATATCCTGCAACCTTGCTGAATTCATTTATAAGGTCCAGTAGTTTTTTGACTGAGACTTTAGGGTTTTCTATATACAATATCATATCATCTGCAAATAGTAACAGTTTTACTTCTTCTTTTCCAATTTGGGTGCATTTTATTTCTTCTTCTTGTCTGATTGCTGTAGCTAGGACTTCCAGAACTATGTTGAATAAGAGTGGTGAAAGGAGGCACCCCTGCCTGGTTCCTGATCTTAAGGGGATTGCTTTTAATTTTTGTCCATTTAGTATGATGTTTGCTGTGGGTTTGTCGTAGATGACCTTTATCATGTTAAGGAATGTTACTTGTATTTCCACTTTACTGAGAGTTTTAAGCATGAATGGGTGCTGGATTTTATCAAATTGCTTTTCTGCATCTATTGAAATTATCATGTAATTTTTGTCCTTCCTTTAGTTTATGTGATGAATCAAATTTATTGATTTGCTAATTTGAACCAGCCTTGCCTCTCCAGAATAAATCCCACTTGATCATGGTGTATGATTTTTTTCATATATTGCTGGATCCGGTTGGCTAATATTTTGTTGAGAATTTTAGCGTCTAAATTCATCAGAAATATAGGCCTATAATTTTCTTTTTTTGTGTTGTCTTTGCCCGGTTTTGGGATCAGAATTATGCTCGCCTCATAAAAGGAGTTTGGAAGTCTTCCTTCCTCTTTCATTCTTTGAAATAGCTTGAGAAGGATAGGAGTTAGTTCTTCTTTGAATTTTTGATAGAATTCACTTGTGAAGCCATCAAGCCCGTCTTGCTGGATAAAGTAGTTTGCTGGATAAAGCAGACTTTTCTTATTTGGGAGTTTTTTGATAACTGTTTCGATCTCATTTGTTGTAATTGGTCTGTTTAGGTGTTCTCATTCTTCCAGATGGAATTTTGGAAGGTTATATGATTCAAGAAATTTGTCCATTTCACCGAGATTGTCTAATTATTTGGCATAGAGTTCATCATAGTATTTTCTTACAATGCTTTGTATTTCTGTTGTGTCAGTTGTTATTTCTTCACTGTCCTTTTTAATTTTATTTATTTGAGTTCTCTCTCTTTTTTTCTTGGTAAGTCTTGTTAAAGTTTCATCAATCTTGTTTACCTTTTCAAGGAACCAGTTTCTGGTTTCATTGATCCTCTGTATTTTTTCCTTGGCCTCTATGTCATTTATTTCTGTTCTGATCTTTATTATTTCCTTCTTTCTACTTGTACTGGGTTTTATTTGCTGTTGTTTTTCTAGTTCTTGTAGATGTAGGGTCAGGTTGCTTATTTGAGCTTTTTCTAGCTTCTTATGATATGCCTGTAGTGCAATGAACTTCCCTCTCAGAACTGCTTTTGCTGTGTCCCATAAATTTTGAGTTGATGTATGCTCATTATCATTTTTTTCTAGAACCTTTTTTATCTCTTCTTTGATCTCATTGTTAATCCATTCATTATGTAATATCATGCTATTTAGTTTCTAAGTGTTTGAGTATTTTTCAGTTTTTCTTTTGTGTTTAATTTCTAGTTTCATGGCCATGTGATCAGAGAAAATACTTGATATGATTTGAATGTTCTTAAATTTATTGAGACCATTTTTCTGTCCTAACATGTGGTCTATCCTAGAAGACGTACCATGAGCGCTTGAGAAGAATGTATACTCTATTGCTTTAGGGTGAAAAGTTCTGAAGATATCTATGAAATCAAGTTGATCTAGTGTCTCCTTTAAGTCTGCTGTATCTTTATTGATTTTTTTTTTGAGGATATATCCCTTGTTGTTAGAGGGGTATTGAAATCCCCTATTATGATAGTATTGCTGTTAATCTCGCCCTTTATATCCATCAAAGTCTGCTTTATGTATGTCGGGGCTCCTATATTTGGTGCATAGATATTTATAATATTTATATCTTCCTGTTGAATTTTTCCCTTTATCATTATGTAGTGTCCTTCTTTATCTCTTACTACAGCCTTTGTTTTAATTCTTTTTATTTTTTCATTTTAGAGAGGAGACACAGAGTGAGAGAGAGAGAGAGAGAGAAAGAGAGAAAGGGGGGAGGAGCTGGAAGCATCAACTCCCATATGTGCCTTGACCAGACCAGTGCAGGGTTTTGAACTGGTGACCTCAGCGTTCCCAGGTTGACGCTTTATCCACTGCGCCACCACAGGTCAGGACAGTCTTTGTTTTAAAGTCCATTTTGTCAGATATAAGTACTGCTACTCCGGCTTTTTTTTCATTTCCATTTGCATGAAATATTTTTTTCTATCCTTTTACCTTCAGTCTATGTGCATCTTTTGTTTTAAGGTGTGTCTCTTGGTGACAGCATATGTATGGGTCCTGTTTCTTTATCCATGCAGCTACCCTATGTCTTTTGATTGGATCATTTAATCCATTTACATTTAAGGTTATTATTGATATGTAGTTGTTTATTGCCATTTTATTCTTCAAAGCTGTTTTCTTCTTTTGCTATATTCTTTCCTCCATTTATACTGTTCACAACAGGCCCCTTAGTATCTCCTGCAGAATTTGTTTGGTTTTAATGAATTCCTTGAGTCTTTTCTTTTTCTGGGAAGCTCTTTATTTTTTCTTCAATTTTAAACGTTAGCCTTGCTGGATAAAGTAGTCTTGGTTGTAGGTTCCTGTTCTGAATTACTTTGATTATATCTTGCCATTCCCTTCTGGCCTCAAATGTTTCTGTTGAGAAGTCTGATGTCATCCTTATGGGGGCTCCTTTGTAGTTGATAGCCTTTTTTTCCCTAGCAGCTTTTAAAATTTTTTCTTTATCTATTAGCTTTGGTATTTTAACTATGATGTGGCTTGCTGTAGATCATTTTGGGTTTCTCTTTAATGGAGTTCTGTGTGCTTCTTGAACGTGTGGAGTGTTTTCCAGCCTTAATTTAGGGAAATTTTCTGCTATGATTTGATTGAACAAAGTTTCCATTTCCTGTCCTCTCTCCTCTTCTTCAGGCACCCTTATGATGCAAATGTTGTTTCTCTTCATGTTGTCACTGAGCTCTCTTAGAGTTTCCTACATTTTTTGAGTCTCTTTTTCTTTTACTTCTCTGATTCTGTGCCTTTGTTTATTGTGTCCTCTATCTCGCTGATTTGATCCTCAGCGTGATTCATCCTGCTTTTAATTCCTTCCATTGTGGTCTTCAATTCTGATACTGTATTTTTAATTTCTGTCTGATTCTTTTTTATTATTTCTATTTCGTTTTTTATACTTGTTATCTCTTTATTGAAGTGTTCATAATGACTATCCATTGTTGCTCTAATTTCTTTGAACATCTTAACTATCATTATTCTAAATTCTGCTTTTGGTAATTTGATTATATCTGGTTCATTCAGGCCCTTCTCTGGGGATTTCTCTTGATTCATTTGGTTTGCATTCCTTTGCCTGCCCATTTTGTCTGTGTATAAGCAAGTTGTGGCCACTGGAGTCCAGTAGTTGTTGCCTTTTTGTTCTCTAGGTGTGTTCTCTCTGCAGGCCTGCCACCCCCTCTGCCACTGCCTAGGGCGGTTGGGTATGGGCGTTGCCAGGGCCTGCCCACTGTGGCTTTTTCTGTGATTTCTGCCTTTCCTCTGTGGGAGCATCTGTCACTCAAGTCATAAGCCTGAGCACCAAGGGTAGAGGTAAGCACCTTGCTCAGCTGCGGACCCAGCCTGTTTCCGGACATCTGCTCAGTACCCGCATTCAGAGCCTGCTTGCCGCCGTTTCGCGGGTTGGGTGGGGCTTTTGATGTGTTCTCAGCTGTGAGCCTTTGCCCATCCGGATCTTTAGTCCTGCCCTCGAGGGCAGAGCCCTTCTGTGCAGGATGGCAAACCAAGGTTTTTTGGGCCGGGCGTGTTTGCTTGCTTCCTCTCAGCTGCGAGCTTCCACTCGTCCTGGACCCTACCTCGCCCCTGCATTCAGAGCTCGCTCGGGAAACCTACAATGGCAAACCATGGTTTTTCCGGCTGGGTGTGGCTAGTAGCGTGGCCTCAGCTGCGAGCTTCCGCTCGTCTCGGGGTCTATCCTGCCCTCGCGTTCGGAGCCCGCTCGCGCACGTAGAATGGCAAACCGTGGTTTCTCCGGCCGGACATGGCTGGCAGAGTGAGCTCAGCCGCGAGTCCCCACCCTTCCCTGGTCCTAGCCCCATCTCTGTGGTCAGGGCCAGCTTGTGCAGGGTCGCAGAGCAGATCTCTGCCCGTTCCTGGCCTCCCACTTTGTCCCTGCAGGTGGGATTACAGGTGGGCCAGCAGCTCCCGGACCGCTTTAGCACGTCCCCTCCGCTCCTGCTGGGCTAGACCGAGCTCACACCGGCTTGTCCTCCGCCCACACGGACAGAACCACGTTTCAGCATCCTGCCACCACCATACCCTTCAGCAACCCTCAGCAGAGTAGGAAGGGTCCTAATACTTTACACTGTAGGTCTGGGAGCTCCCTCACTTGTTTCACAGCTGAAAATTGTCTAAACGCCTCTTCTAGGCTCTGGGACTACAGGCTGGGCCTTGGTTCCTGGGACCCACGTCCCTCCCTCTCCTCCAAACTCTCCTCCCCCCAAGCGGGTTTCCGGGCTCCCGTCTGCTCCAGGGAGCTGGGCAGCCCTCTTCACGTTATCGCTATTCCTACCAGTCTCAATGTGGCTTCTTCTGAGTTCCTCGGTTGAAGAGTGCACTTAGTTTAGTTCAAAGTTGGTTTATCCAGATGATGGTTCTTAAAATTGAGTTATAATCCACTTTGGTTCTGGGAGTTGCAAGTTGGTATGTCCGCCTACTCCGTCGCCATCTTGCTCCTTCCTTAATTGGGACTTTTTTCAAACGCCACAAGACGCAGGACAAATTATTAAATATCAGAACGTCTGGTGACCTTAATATGGTGTACCAGGGCACAGTTTGGCATTTTAGATGCATTTTTGTGTAAAATTATTCTCCTTTTATATAGGATATAACTCAGGGTAGTCAACGTTTTTATACCTACTGCCCTCTTTTGTATCTCTGTTAGTAGTAAAATTTTCTAACCGCCCACCAGTTCCGCAATAATGGTGATTATAAAGTAGGGAAGTAACTTCACTTAATTAAATTTATAAAGCAGAGTTACAGCAAGTTAAAGCATATAATAATAATTACTTACCAAGTACTTTATGTCGGATTTTTGCTGTTTGGCAGAATAAATCTTTATAAAACAACTTACTATTGTTAAATCTATCTTTTTATTTATACTTTGCATACAACGAAATTACATTAGGTAATTGAATTATTAGTGGGATCCCTGAGGCTTATGCTGGGAAACTAAATATTGAATATCCGGTTCAATTTCTGTGAGGAACAGACAAAGGTCTTCCCTTTTGGAAATATTCAGGAGGTTTCTTTCTTTCGTCATAATATGATTAACAGCACTAAATCCTGATCCCACAAGATATGAGGTAGGGAAAGGTATCAATAAACTGAATACCATTTTTCACATATTTGGATATAATACCGGCATTTTTTTATTTTGCCATAGGTTTTCATATCCACCACTGTTGAAATTATGTTTACTTTCTTCATTATATTTAATTTCTAACAGTTCTTGGCAAGTTGTATCAACCTCTTCAATATTTGCAATAAAAAGATTTTTCATCCAGTTATATACCTTCAATTTTAAAATATCTTCAAATTGGTTTTTCATGTCCAATTTAAGTTCGTTGAGGTGGCTACTGAATCTGTCAGTATCCTCTGGAGTTACATCATCTTTTATAGATGATAGTTGAGGAAACTGAAGAAATTCTCTCTTCAATAGATTATAACTAAGTAGTTCAAGTTTGTCAATAAATAATAGCACAATACTTTGGCAACCTATAAGAGTTTTATTAGCTCCTTAAAGCTGCAAATTGACATCATTAAATATCTTGAAAATATCTGCCAAGTAAAAGGCATCATTCTTTACTGTTTTTAACTGTTAACACAGATTAGTCTCATTATTACTTTCAAAAAATTGTATGACACTATCATATAATGCTACAAATCTAACCAAAAATGTACTCTTTGACAGCCACCGACTTCTGTGTGCAAAAGTAACTTAATAAAATCTTCATTATTATCTCGGCAAAGCTTCCTAAACATTCTATCATTCTTTGCATTGGATTTGATCTTGTTTACGGCTTGAATTATTATAGTTAATGATGAATGGAGACTTGTACTTAGATGTTTTTCTACAAGATGTTGTCTGTGCACCACACAATGAATACATAAAACATTTGCTACTTCCTGCTTCAAATGAGCAACAAATCCACGATAGTGACCTACCATTGATGGTTCTCCATCAGTAGCGCATGCAACAATATTATTCAAAGGAATATTATATTTTGTAAAGTATGTTCTCACAGTATTAAATATAGATAATCCTTTTGTATCTCTGATGAGATTTATTGCAAATAGCATTTCTTCTTGTAATATATTGTTTTCATCAAAATAGCGTACATATGCCATCAATAAAGCATCATTATCTGAAATGGTAGATTCATCCAATTGCATGGAAAATGAAGAGTTGTGGAGAATACTTATAAGTTTGTTTTCAACATTAACTGCCATTTCATCAATTTGTCGCTTTACTGTGCTATTGCTTAGGGGTAACGTTTTTAAAATTTGAGGTATATCCTGATGCATTACTGTCGAGATAAATATTTTATAGAGAGTATTATTACAGTTTCTCCAATATTATAGCTTTTACCACTTTTTGCAATTACTTGTGAAATGCGATAAGTGGCAATTAATCCATCTTCATTTGTTGTATGTTGTTTCTTAAATGATGCAACGATAGTTGAATGATTTTGAAAATTTTTATATATTTCCTGAAAATATTCAATGGGTTTGTCCTTGTCATTTGGATGCTTTGTAGAAAGATGTTCTCTCAATTGACATGGTTTCATTGCCTCATTGGATAATGTTTAATGGCACAATAAACACATTGGATGTTGTTTATTTGCAACAGATTCTATGAAACCCATCTTCAGATACTCTGGCGAATAGCTGCATGGTTTTTTTTTTTGAGACATAGGCTCACGATATTTCACAATATTTTGTTTGAAGCTATAAACACGTGCTTGCTCTCAGAAATCTAACTACATACTGACTTTAGTTTTGATTATGTAACAATTTAGCTTCACTTACGTAACGTGAACACAACTTATGCGCTTGAAGTCTGTTGCGTGGTTGCGACATTACAAGTGTCGTGGTTGAGCAAGAGTTTGTAGAGACGAGACTAAGTTAGTGAGTATCCGTGGTTGTGCGTTTTATAACATTTTATGTAGTGGGTGTTGGCCAATGGCATCACTTCTTTGAGATCGGGTCGAAGTAGTGAGATATCAGCTAGTTTTAGCAGTCCAAGGGGGGGTCCCTAGAATGTTACTCTATCACCCTAAAATCTGGGAATCAAGATGAAAATATGATTTAATTGGTGTCTCCATTGTCCAACAGTTTCTGTCATAGAAAGAAGAGTCAAACCATGGAGTTCTTTGTCTACGAGGTAATAAAATGACAAACTGCTAGTTTTTGGGTGACAGTAGCGGTCATAAACTGCCCACTGGATCAGACGGCGGGTGAGGACCCCTGGTCAGGTATCTGGTTGGTTGCAGATGCAGGCCAGGTGGTCATGGAAAGAGGTTGGGTGCAGTCCCAATACAAATGCCCTGTAACAGAGTCTGACCGCTGTCCTGATTTTGACTGGTCAACAGTTAGTCAATTAGTATGTAATCGCAGTGCCATTTGGTTGCTCCGCTACCACCCATTATGAAAACTGGAACACCCACTAGTGGGTGGTAGAGATCAGGTTGACTACCACTGATATAACTGAATGAAAATGTGCCTTACTCCAAATTACACAAAGAGAAGTGGGATTTTACACTCATGTTTTCCTAATTATAACATTGATGTCCCACTGTATTTGTTTTATATGATTTCTGTAACAAAGTGCTACAAATTCAGTGGCTTTAAAAGAACATAATAAATTATCTCACAACTTCGTAGGTCAGAACTCTGATAACAAGTCTCACTGAATGAAAATCGCAGTGTCTTTAGGGGTACATTCTTTTCTGAAGACTCTTAGGAGAATATGTTTTTCACTCATTTAGGTTGTGGGCAAAATTCAGTTACTTGTGGTTGTAGGGCTGTGGTTTAAATTTTCTTGATGGCTGTTAGCTGAGGGTCATACCCAGCTTTTAGAGGCCACCCCCATTTCTAAGCTAGTGGCCCTTTTGCTCTATCTTCAAAGTCAGTAATAATGGGTCAAGTCCATCTCATAATTTGAATCTTTTCAGTCTCCTTTTTCTGTTTTTGGACTTAAATCTTCTGACTTCTTTCACTTTTAAAGAATTTTGTGATTTGTTTATGCCCACCTGGATAATGCAGGATAATATTCCATCCCAAGATCATCACCTTTGGTCACATCTGCCAAAACCACATCTTCCCCGCCCTTTTATGTAAAGTAACATATTGACAGGTTCCAGAGACTTGGGAAGGGACATTTTGATAATTCATTATTCAGACTACAATACCCAGTTACTTTCTTTATCTTTTTTGCCTAAAATGAGGGATCTGATTCAGTTAGTTGTATATGATGGAATACATAGTAGCTTTTTAATACAGAGATAAAGTTATGCAGGCACACTTCATTTTACTGCACTTCAAAAACTCGCTTTATTGTGGTGTACTTGTACCTAAAACTAGGAAGATCAGGGTCAAAGCCTCAGGTATGTACAGCCCGTGTATGTTTACAGGAATGAAGAGATATCTGGTGTGAACAAAGGGCAGATGATGTAGTGAGAACTTCAAGTAATGATGCAAGAAAGATGGGCTGGGACTAGCTTGTGAATGTCTTTGAATGCTGTGCTCAGGAGTTTATACTAAATCTCATTAAAGATGAAAAATGGAAAAAAGTTTTGAACATGAAGCAGGCAGTGGAGTATCCTAATCATATCTCCATTAATCCCCTAGATGAGTTTTGGAGTGACAGGGCGTAAGTTTTCAGTTCTGGCTTCAATATTACCTAGTTTATTCTCTACACAGTTGCTCTTAAAGTTTGATGCAGAACAAGTATGATCATACACATGTGTACATGCACATGTACAGGCATGTGTGTAAATTTCTACGTAGCATACATATATAAAAGTGCTTTTGAAATTACCAAGTGCTATAAAATCTTAGTTTGCTGTGAATCATCTTTATTATTTATGCCACTTTCAATTGCTAGAAAGGCATTTTCTGTTCTCTATATATCTTTCAGGAATCCTACCCTGCTTTTAAAGACAATGAACCACCAAATGCTCTGTGGAGCCACACTGGTGCAACTGGTGTCACCAGCCTTTCATAACATTCACTACGCCATTCATTTCTCCTACCATGTATTGAATGGCACTGTTGGAAACCTTTCGTAGAACTGTATACATGGTTGTTATTTATAAACTCCATTAGAAAGTGCTATAGACTTGTGCTTCTTATTTCTTAGTTTTTCTGTTTTAGCCCAGGGTTTTATACAATGTCCTAGAATGAGAAAAGAACAAACTTCAGAACTACATCTATTTGCATCTAAATCCCAGATCTGTCATTAACCAGAATTGTGAATTTGCACAAGTTAATTAATATTGGGGTAAAATCAAAATAAGATGTATTGTTAAATATTGTGAGAGTAAGAGCTAATATGTATAAAATTTCTGGGATTGGTTAGCATTCAATTAATTTTAGCTATGATAATGAAAGATATGATTATTAAAAATGAATGTTATTTTTTAACCAAAGCTGATGTGCACCTAAATTTGTTTTAATATAGCTATTTAAGTAGTGATTCATTTTTTCCTAAAACATCTTATAAGCATTTATTTATATTTCAAAATGTCCTTGTGAGGTCAGTTTTAATAACTGTTTCAAAAATGGAAAAAATTGTATATAGAGAGGTTAGAGAAACAGATTATGACCAGACTTTAAATCACAGAAGAGCTGTGACTTGACCTGAATGTGGCGACTTTAGATGCTATGCTTAGTTAACAGGTTTGCTTCCTGCAATTAGCTTTCATTCACCAAAAGTAGAATTCATGGTGCTAAAACTATCTGGCATTTGTATACATTCATCAAAATTATTTGGCTTCTTGATTGTGCAACAGGCAATCTGAAAAATATATATATAGGTTGGTGTTCTGATACTGATTATTTATTTGCTATTAAGTTTTTTCTTGCATTTTTCAAAAACTTCAGAAGAAAACTATTTGATTATCTTCATTACTGCGATTCCTTTAGCCTTTGAGCCAGTTCTCAAACTTTTACAGTAATTTATGACTATTCCCTTTTATTTTTATAAATATATGTATGGTTTATAATTACACATATGGTTGCTTATCAGTGAATTTCAAGAAAAATTCAGCACTGTTCTTTTCCAGAGAGAACAATTGAATACAACAGTACATACATTTGCTAATGCACTAAGTGCTGTGATAATATGTCCTGGCTGATTTATACTTCCTTGAAGCTCAGTTTTGTCATCTCTATAAAAAGGATTGTGGTCTCTGCAGCTCCCTGGGAATTGAGACGAAGGCAATCAATATAAGATAATACATGTTAATGTCCTATAAATATGAGGTATTTACATTTTAGTATGATATAAATGTTTCTCTCTTGCAAATAGTAAAAGAATAGAGCTTTGTTTTGCCTCAAGTTTCTCCCCATGCCCTACTTGGGTAAACAGCTACATCATTCAGTGAGTTTCTCATGCGGAGAAACTGAAAATGACTTGGCCTCTTTCATTCTGATTATCCACCTGTAATCAATTGGGAATTTCCATGGACTTTATCTTAAAAATATTTTCTAATTTCAGCTACTTTTCACCATCAACCCTGCTACTATGCTCATAATCATGATAAAAGATTACATCTGTTGAGCACTCACTATGTTCCAGGCACTACTTATTTAATATTCTTTTTCTAAATTGAATTTATTGGGATGGCATTGGTTCACAAAACCATACAGGTCAAGTACACACAACTTAAACAGCATCTGTACACCTCATCGTGTGCCCTCCACCCTAAGCAAAGTCTCTTTCCGTCCCCATTGTCCCCACCTTTGCCCACCTCCACTGTTATGAATACCACTGTTAATACCACTATTCTAAACCTACTTCACAGCCTAAACCAGATATTGTAATAGCCTCCTAATCGGTCTCCTTTTATGAATTCATGCACTCTGTTGTCCCTTTCCAAGTGCCAAAGATTTTCAAGTTGTTTTTGTTTGTTTTGTGTGTGTGTGTTATCAATCATCACATGATTCTAGGCAAAAACTGCCTTGGCTCCCCACCTCAGAGTAGAGCCAAAGCCCTTACAATGGCCATAGAGCCTGCCCACTGGCCTTCTCATAATCATGATAAGTCACATCTGAAGCTATACTACCACAACTCAGACAAATGCTAAATATTATAAATTTGGAAATTTCACTTTAGCTTTCTTATCCTTAATTGCCACATTTGAAAATGGAGATAACTAATGTTTCTTGCAATATTGTTATGAGGATTAGTGATGATATTCATAATTGCCTAGCAGAAGCACCGTATATAGAAGGTGATTAGTAAATAGTAATTTTACCATATGAGTAATTTTACCATATGACTAATTTTATCATTCTATTAAAAATTGATCTTCATTCCTTTTAAACTATATTTATACATATGCTAATTCTTATATGTAATACTTTGATATATACATGCATATAATACACATATGTATGTATATTTTATATATGTGAAATATGCAATACACATATATAATGTCTGTATGGGTACACACAGGTATTTACACACACAAATACTAAAAAATAGTTTAGCCTAGCTAGGTGATATATACTTTAAGGGAAGGAAGACCATAATCTAATCCCATTGTAAAAGAATTTTTTACTCTACTTACTATGAATGGTATAGACAAAGTGAAAAATATATAAACTAAAGTAAATGTAAATGTAGTTTATCCCAACTAATTTTATTTCTTTTACATACAATAGTCTTTATTTTTTACTTAATTTTTAATATTATTATTATCTTATTTTTTTAAAAAGAGGTAGGGAGAGAGAGATAGAGAGGCAGGAACAGTATATGCCCTGACCAGGGATGGAAACAGCAACCTCTGAGCTTTGGATGATGCTCCAAACAACTGAGCAATCCAGCCAGGGCTTATTTTTATTTATTCATTTTTTTTTGGTTTATTAAATGATTTTTAGAGGTAGAGAGAAAGGAAAGGAGAGTGAGGGGGAAGAGAAGCATTAATTTGTTGTTCCACTTAATTGTGCACTCATTGGTTGTTTCTCATGTGTGCCCTGACCAGGGATCGAACCTGCAATCTTGTCATTTTGGTATGACACTCTTAACTAACTGAGCTAACTGGCCAAGACCTAACTTTTAATATTATTTTATATCAGTTTTTGGTATACCACTGTTAGGCAATCATATAGTTTACAAAGTGATTCTCCCGATATTTCAGGTATGCTAATGGCACCATGCATAGTTACAATATTATTGACTATATTCCATATTCTGTACTTTGGATCCCAATGATTATTTTGTAATTACCAATCTGAACGTCTCAATCCCTTCACCATTTTTACCCAACCACCAATGCCACCTCTTCTTTGTCAAACATCTATTTGTTCTCTTCATCTCTGAATCAGTTTAGTTTTGTTTGTTCATTAATTTTTCCACATATGGTATAAGTGAAATTATAAGGTATTTGTCTTTGTCTGACTTATTTCAATTATCCCAATTAATTTTAAAATAAAATACTGCCGAAATAGGAGTGATGTTTAGGCATACAAATGCTGTGGATTTGATTTGCTATCTTTAATAGAATTTAGCTTAGATGGTCTGTTTTCTTTTATTTTCCCCTTTGAATTAAATAATTGATTCAGTTTCATTACACACAATTTATTTTAACCAGGTCAGCAAGGTTTACAAATGGAAATGGTTTTGTTACAGGATCAATTTATGCAAAAGTAGTATCAAATTGGGATTGTGACTATGGAATTCTTTCTAGAGTATAATGGAGAGGTCTTTGCTTAAAGTATTGGAAATACATATTTTGAACTAATTGATTAGTTACTGTCATTATTCAAAACAAAAGATAGGAACCCAGAAAAGTTTGTCATTTGCACCACAGCAAATAGGTCTGAGATAGTCGACTCTCTTCTTCTACGACTTTCAGGCTTTGATATTTCAAAATCTATCAATCAAAACACAGCCCTATTTCTTTCATTCTTTCCCAACAATCAAAATGCCAGTTGACCTTTCAGTCAACCATCAAGAAAATGCTCACTCACTTAGTGATATGTGACCACCTCCTGGATTTATTCATTCAGTTTTTGTTTGTTTGTTTGTTTGTTTATCTGGAAAATATATAGTAAGCACTTATTAATTTTTTTTTAATTTTTCAATTACATTTTTTTTTACAGAGACAGAGAGAGAGTCAGAGAGAGGGATAGATAGGGACAGACGGGAACGAAGAGAGGTGAGAAGCATCAATCATTAGTTTTTCATTGCCGTTGTGACACCTTAGTTGTTCATTGATTGCTTTCTCACATGTGCCTTGACCGCGGGCCTTCAGCAGACCAAGCAACCCCTTGCTGGAGCCAGCGACCTTGGGTCCAAGCTGACGAGCTTTTTGCTCAAGCCAGATGGGCCCGCGCTCAAGCTGGTGACCTTGGGGTCTCGAACCTGGGTCTTCCGCATCCCAGTCCTATGCTCCATCCACTGCGCCACCACCTGGTCAGGCCTAACCTTTCTTTATCATGGTTGAGGCTCTGTCATTCTCAGGCTTTTGTTCTAGCATCATATTATTAGTTTTAAAGATAAAGCAAATACTTATTAAATACACACAATGCACACTGTTATCAAAACTGAGCATAGCTTTAAAAAGTTATTTTCTTCTGACTTCTGCCTTTATGTTACTATTTTCAGAGGAATCCTTAATTTCTTATGTATATCTTCAATGGTATTTAATAAATACACCAGGATGTGTATATGTTACCTGTGTATCTATTCCTCTTCTTCAATTTAAAACTTTTATTGTTCATTTGATATGCCAAAATAAATTTAAGTGCGACAAAAATTTAAAAATTTTTTAAAACTGAAATTATACATATAGTATCAAAAAAATAAGGGAAATTTTTATTTAATATTGGAGTTTCAAAAGTCATAAAAGGAAAGATTGACAAGTTAGGCTGCGTAAAAGTACAAATTATGATTTACCTAAAGTGATTTTGACCTTGAGGTTTTTCCCTCGGTCTAAGTTCCAGCTCTAGCTCTGCCTCATGGCAACAACTCCTTCATGATGGCTTAACCCCAACCAATTCTCCTTTAATATTCAAAGCCTTTATCAGGTGCACCAAATGACAATAAAAAAGATGATTATACTCTATGTTTCCTGACAGCAGAAACAATTCAGTGGACTGTCTTCATGTTACTACTGGTAGTTCAATTTAAAACTTTAGAAGATAAAAATTTTTAATGATCAGACTCATTACCTTGCCTTTCTAAATATGATAACTAGAAAAAAAGACATGCCAATTGTTCAGAAATTTCTTCCAAGTTAGAATCACTAAGGAATGTGTATTTTTACAAGTAACATTAGATTTCTTGTTTGAATGCTTTTCTATTATAGAGTTAGGATCAGTTGAAGGTTAGCATGTAATGTTCACATAACATTTTTTAAATGTTGGTATTCAAAATGCGTAACTTAAAAATGAGGAATCAACCATTTTTTCTGGAAGTATGAATGAATTTGAGTGGGAACTTTGTTAGTGTACATTTTGTCATGCAGATCAAAACAGTAGAAAGTATGGCTGGAATATTGGATAGCCACTGTTTGGAATATAGAAGACAGAGACTGTAGAAACTGTATTTGGACCAGTTTGCACACTGTTTCTGGTTGGGGGCTAGGACTAGGCCTAATATGCATCGCTCAGGAAACCTATAAACACAGAAAACTGCTATTTGCTCTGTACTAGAGCTTCAGCCATCTTGGATCATGCACTACATTTAGCAAGCCACTTAGAACCACACTCGGCCTTTCTTCGTAAAGTCTGGAGGTCCTTTCTGCCTACACTTCCCTCAGTGTTTATCATTTTTTCTTAATGTAAATCACAGTTTTTCTATCTACTTTTTGGTCAATTCCTTGAGACTATTGTGATTTATTTCATACAATTTCTTCTACATACTATCTTCATTCATGCTAACATTGAAAGTAGATTCTACAGCAACTTCCTAGTTTTTAAGCTTTTGCTGAAAATTATTAAGGAGAAATACCAAATGGCTTAAAAATTAACAGATATGATGGCCTTTTAAATGTTTCAAGATCTACCCAAGCAACTGGTCTGCCATTTTTTTCCTACAAAGCAATTAGCCAGAAAGGTTATTTTCTGTTCTCAGATTCTGTATGAAGGTTAGCTGCCCCTCTGAGCTCTCTCGCCACGTAAAGAGAATGGCAAAGTGAGGAAAGGAAAGCAAGCAGTCCCTGACATTCTGCCAAGGCCTCGTGCTATCAGACAGGCCTTGGTGATGCCGCAAGCCGCTGGTTTTCCTGTTGAATGTAAACAAGTTCACAGAACTTCAATGTCAGACAAAGCCACTCTGGGAATAGGATGGATTAAGATCAAAATGAGATCACTTTTAATTGTGCCTGAATGCAGGATGCATCTCAGCGTAAAGAGTAAGCAGCATTTCCCTATCTTGATTAATCTGAGTGAGAGCTGTTTCTAACCAAATATAACTCTATCCCATTCTGGTCTTCCCTTTGTTAGATAAGAATTATTAAAATAATAATAATTATTAAAATAATCCAGTTATAGAATTAGCCCTACTTCTGATAGTACTCAATCTGGAGTACAGCTCCCCAAAATAAACTAACCAAAACCCTAACCCTATGATAAGTCCTTTATACCCTGTTACTGAGCTGCCTCGTGGATCCCATCATATTTGCTCTCTATCTCTGCAACAAGTAATGAATGAACCCAACAGTTCTGTGTTTTTTTTTTTTGTTTTTTTTTTACAGGGACAGAGAGAGAGACTCAGCGAGAGGGATAGATAGGGACAGACAGACAGGATCAGAGAGGTGAGAAGCATCAATCATTAGTTTTTCGTTGCCATTGCAACACCTTACTTGTTCATTGATTGCTTTCTCACATGTGCCTTGTTCATTGATTGCTTTCTCACATGTGCCTTGTTCATTGATTGCTTTCTCACATGTGCCTTGACCGCGGGCCGTTAGCAGACGGAGCAACCCCTTGCTGGAGCCAGCGACCTTGGGTCCAAGCTGATGAGCTTTTGCTCAAGCCAGCTGGGCCCGCGCTCAAGCTGGTGACCTCGGGGTCTCGAACCTGGGTCTTCCACATCCCAGTCCAACGCTCTATCCACTGCACCAATGCCTGGTCAGGCTACATTATAAATATGCTAGTTTTTTTAAAATTTGACTCTAAACATTGTGAATTATGTGATGCTGAGTGCTGAATTTGGTATATTCCTTTAAAAAGCATTGTATTTTGTTTTAGACGAGGCACTTGAGTTGCTTATAGTTCTGTTTGATACTCTGATGCTCTTTTTTATTTTATTTTATTTTATTTTATTTATTTATTTATTTTTTAATTTATTTTTTATTAACTTTAATGGGGTGACACCAATAAATCAGGGTACATATGTACAATGAAAACATCTCCAGATTATCTTATCATTCAATTGTGCTGCATACCCATTACCCAAAGTCAAATTGTCCTATGTCACCTTCTATCTGGTTTTCCCTGTGCCCCTCCCCTTCTCCCTATCCCAACCTCCCCTCCCCCCCATCCCGTAACCACCACACTCTTGTCCGTGTCTCATAGTCTCACTTTAATGTCCCACCTATGTATGAAATCATGCTGTTCTCAGTTTTTCTTTTTTTCTGATTTACTTATTTCACTCCGTATAATGTTATCAAGGTACATCCATTTTGTTGTAAATGATCCGATGTCATCATTTCTTATGGCTGAATATTGTTCCATAGTATATATATACCAAAGCTTTTTAATCCACTCGTCTTCTGACGGACACTTGGGCTGTTTCCAGCTCTTCGCTATTGTGAACAATGCTGCCACAAACATGGGGGCGCATTTCTTCTTTTTGAACAGTGTTATGGTGTTCTTAGGGTATATTCCTAAAAGTGGGATAGCTGGGTAAAAAGGCAGTTTGATTTTTAATTTTTTGAGGAATCTCCAAACTGTTTTCCACAGTGACTGCACCAGTCTGCATTCCCACCAGCAGTGCAGAAGGGTTCCCTTTTCTCCACATCCTCGCCAGCACTTGTTCTGTGTTGTTTTGCTGATGAGCGCCATTCTGACTGGTGTGAGGTGATACCTCATTGTGGTTTTAATTTGCATTTCTCTAATAATTAGTGATGTTGAGCATTTTTTCATATGTCTTTTGGCCATCTGTATGTCTTCTTTGGTAAAATTTCTACTCATTTCTTTTGCCCATTTTTTGATTGGATTGTTTGTCTTCCTGGTGTTGAGTTTTTATAAGTTATTTATAAATTTTGGTTATTAACCCCTTATCAGACGTGCTGTCGAATATGTTCTCCCATTGTGTAGTTTGTCTTTTTATTCTGTTTTTATTGTCTTTAGCTGTGCAAAAGCTTTTTAGTTTGATATAGTCCCATTTGTTTATCTTGCCTTTTATTTCATTTGCCCGTGGAGATAAATCGGCAAATAAATTGCTACTACAGATGTCGGAGAGCTTGCTGCCTATGTTTTCTTCTATGATGCTTATAGTTTCACGGCTTATGTTTAAGTCCTTTATCCATTTTGAATTTGTTTTTGTGCATGGTGTAAGTTGATGGTCTAGTTTCATTTTTTTGCAGGTAGATGTCCAATTTTCCCAGCACCATTTGTTAAAGAGGCTGTCTTTACTCCATTGTATGTTCTTTCCTCCTTTGTCAAATATCAGTTGTCCATAAAGCTGTGGGTTTATTTCTGGGTTTTCTGTTCTGTTCCATTGATCAATGTGCCTGTACTTATGCCAGTACCAGGTAGTCTTGAGTATAATGGCCTTATAGTAAACCTTGATATCCGGAAGAGTGATACCTCCTGCTTTATTTTTTCTTTTTAAGATTGCTGAGGCTATTCGTGTTCTTTTTTGGTTCCATATAAAGTTTTGGAATATGTTTTCTATATCTTTGAAGTATGTCATTGGTATTTTAATGGTATTGCATTGAATTTATAAATTGCTTTGGGTAATATAGACATTTTAATGATGTTTATTCTTCCTAGCCATGAGCACGGTATATGCTTCCACTTGTTTGTATCTTTCTTGATTTCTTTTATCAATGTTTTATAATTTTCCGAATACAAGTCCTTAACCTCCTTGGTTAAATTTACTCCTAGGTATTTTATTTTTTTGGCTGCAATAGTGAAGGGGATTGTTTCCTTAATTTCTTTTGCTGACAGTTCATTGTTGGTATATAGAAATGCCTCTGATTTCTGGGTATTAATTTTATATCCTGCCACCTTGCTGAATTCATTTATAAAGTCCAGTAGTTTTTTAACTGAGACTTTAGGGTTTTCTATGTACAATATCATATCATCTGCAAATAGTGACAGTTTTTAGCATCTAAATTCATCAGGGATAGAGGCCTATAATTTTCTTTGTGTTGTCTTTGCTCGGTTTTGGGATTAGAATTATGCTCGCCTCATAAAAGGAGTTTGGAAGTCTTCCTTCCTCTTGAATTTTTTGAAATAGCTTGAGGAGGATAGGAGTTAGTTCTTTGAATTTTTGATAGAATTCACTTGTGAATCCATCAGGCCCAGGACTTTTCTTTTTTGGGAGTTTTTTAATAACTGTTTCAATCTCCTCTGTTGTAATTGGTCTGTTTAGGTGCTCTGATTCTTCCAGATTTTTTTTGGAAGTTTATATGATTCAAGAAATTTGTCCATTTCATCTAGATTGTCTAATTTTTTGGCATAGAGTTCTTCATAGTATTTTCTTACAATGCTTTGTATCTCTGTTGTATTAGTTGTAATTTCTCCACTGTCCTTCCTAATTTTATCTATTTGAGACCTCTCTCTTTTTTTCTTGGTGAGTCTAGTTAAGGGTTCATCAATCTTGTTTACATTTTCAAAGAACAGCTCTGGTTTCATTGATCCTCTGTATTGTTTCCTTAGCCTCTATGTCATTTATTTCTGCTCTGATCTTTATTATTTCCTTCCTTCTACTTGTCCTGGGTTTTGTTTGTTGTTGTTTTTCAAGTTTTTTTAGCTGCAGGGTTAAGTTGCTTATATGTTCTTTTTCTAGCTTCTTATGATATGCCTGTAGTGCAATAAACTTCCCTCTCAGAACTGCTTTTGCTATGTCCCATAGATTTTGAGTTGACGTATGCTCATTATCATTTGTTTCTAGAAACTTTTTTATTTCTTCTTTGATCTCAATGTTAATCCATTCATTATTTAATAACATGCTATTTAGTTTCCAAGTGTTTGAGTATTTTTCAGTTTTTCTTTTGTGGTAATTTCTAGTTTCATGGCATTGTGATCAGAGAAAATTCTTGATTTAATTTCAATCTTCTTAAATTTGTTGAGGCCTTTTTTGTGTCCTAACATGTGGTCTATTCTAGAAAACGTACCATGAGCACTTGAGAAGAATGTATATTCTACTGCTTTAGGGTGAAAAGTTCTGAAGATATCTATGAAATCAAGTTGATCTAGTGTATCCTTTAAGTCTGCTGTTTCTTTATTGATTTTCTTTCTTGTGGATCTATCCAGTGTTGTTAGTGGGGTATTGAAATCCCCTACTATGAAAGTATTACTGTTAATCTCGCCCTTAATGTCCATCAAAGTTTGCTTTATGAATGTCGGGGCTCCTATATTTGGTGCGTAGATATTTATAATAGTTATATCTTCCTGTTGAATTGTTCCCTTTATCATTATGTAGTGTCCTTCTTTATCTCTTACTACAGTCTTTGTTTTAAAGTCCATTTTGTCAGATATAAGTACTGCTACCCCGGCTTTTTTTTCATTTCCATTTGCATGAAATATTTTTTTCCACCCTTTTACCTTCAGTTTATGTGCATCTTTTGTTTTAAGGTGTGTCTCTTGTAGACAGCATATGTATGGGTCCTGTTTCTTTATCCACGCTGCTACCCTATGTTTTTTGATTGGATCATTTAATCCATTTACATTTAAGGTTATTATTGATATGTAGTTGTTTATTGCCATTTTATTCTTTAAAGCTGTATATATATATATATTTTGCTATATTCTTTTCTCCCTTTGAACTGTTCACACTAGGCTCCTTAGAATCTCTTGCAGGATTGGTTTGGTTTATGAATTCCTTGAGGTTTTCTTTGTCTGGAAAGCTCTTTATTTCTCCTTCAATTTTAAACGTTAGCCTTGCTGGATAGAGTAGTCTTGGTTGTAGGTTCTTGTTCTGCATTACTTTGATTATATCTTGCCATTCCCTTCTGGCCTCAAGTGTTTCTGTTGAGAAGTCCGATGTCATCCTAATGGGGGCTCCTTTGTAGGTGAGAGTCTTTTTTTCTCTAGCAGCTTTTAAGATTTTTTCTTTATCTATTATCTTTGGTATTTTAACTATGATGTGTCTTGGTGTAGATCTTTTTGGGTTTCTCTAATGGGATTCTGTGTGCCTCTGGACATGTAGAATGTTTCCCAGCCTTAATTTAGGGAAGTTTTCTGCTATGATTTGATTGAACAAAGTTTCCATTTCCTGTCCTCTCTCCTCTTCTTCAGGTACCCCTATGATGCGAATGTTGTTTCTCTTCAGGTTGTCACAGAGCTCCCTTAGAGTTTCCTCACATTTTTTGAATCTTTTTTCTTTTTTTTCTCTGCTTCTGTAACTATGTTTATTGTGTCCTCTAACTCACTGATTCGATCCTCAGCGTTATTCATCCTGCTTTTAATTCCTTCCATTGTGGTCTTCAGTTCTGATACTGTATTTGTCATTTCTGTCTGGTTCTTTTTTATTATTTCAATTTCATTTTTTATACTTGTTATCTCTTTATTTAGGTGCTCATAGTGACTATCCATTGTTGCTCTAATTTCTTTGAACATCCTAACTATCATTATTCTAAAGTCTGCTTCTGGTAGTTTGGTTATATCTGGTTCATTCACATCCTTCTCTGGGGATTTCTCTTGGTTGATTTGGTTTGCATTCCTCTGCCTGCCCATTTTATCTGAGTGTAAGCAAGTTGTGGCCACTGGAGTCCAGTATGTGTTGCCTTTGTGTTCTCTAGGTGTGGTCTGTCTGCGGGCTTGCCACCCCCTCTGTCGCTGCCTAGGGCGGTTGGGTGTGGGCGTTGCCAGCGCCGGCTCACTGCAGCTATTGCTGTGGTTTCTGCCTCTCCTTTGCGGGAGGGGCTGTCACTCAAGTCACTAGCATGGCACCCAGGGCAGAGGTGAGCACCTTTGCTTAGCTGCGGAACCGGCCTTTTTCCGGAAGGTTTACGCCCAGCCCCCTCAGTCCGAGCCTGCTCGCCACCGTTTTGTGGGTTGGGCGGGGCTTTTGACGTGCTCTCAGCTGTGAGCCTTTGCCCGTCCAGAATTTAGCCCCGCCCTCGAGGCCAGGGCCCTCCTGCGCAGGGACTGAAACCGAAAACCGGGGATTATTGGGCCGGGCGTGTTTGCTGGCGTGCGCACAGCGGCTAGCTTCCGGTCGTTCCGGATCCTACCCCGCCCCCACGCTCGGAGCAAGCTCGGGCACGTAGGGTGGTACTCCGCAGTTTCTCCGGCCGGGCGGGGAGAGCAGCGTGAGCTCAGCAGGGAACTTCCGCTGGTCTCAGTGTCTCCCTCGCCCCCGTCTTAGGAGCCCGCTCGCGTCCAGAGATGGCACACCGCGGTTTCTCCTTCTGGGCGGGGTTGGCAGCGTGAGCTCGGGCCCCTCGCCCGTCCCTGGTCTTAGCCCGGTGCCCGCGGTCAGGGCCGGCTAGCGCAGTGTCGCAGGGCTGATCTCTGCCCGTATTTTTCCCCACAAGTGGGGTCACAGGCGGCCTGCAGCTGCCGGACAGCTTTAGCGCGTCACCTCTGCCCCTGCTAGGCTAGCCCGAGCCCACACTGTTACGCCAACACCAACAGGACCGCGTTTCGGCGTCCTGTCCCGACCATAGGCTTCAGCAACGTCAGGGGGCTAGAAGTGCCCTAAGTCTCCACACTGTAGGCTTGGGAGCTCCCTCCCTCTAAGCAGGTCTGCTCTAATTGCCACAGGAGAGCTTGTTTGGCTAGTGTCCTGTCTCCCTTTGCTGGTATTGCTAGTTCCAGGGAAAATATTCGTTTTCGATTAGGGAAGTGACTTAGCCCAGGGTCAGGGTGGCTGTCCCTCAGAGTGTCTTTGTGCCTTCAGTCCACTCTTTGTTCCCGCTGCTCTGTTCCTCTCCTCTGTCCCAGTTCTCCGGAGCGCTGGGTGCATGGTTGTGAGAGAGGTTTTCTGCGCTGTCCCTTTAAAAAGATTTTTGGGTCTGAGAAGACTCTCTCTTTTTCACAAATAGTATCCTCACTTGCTTCACAGCTCGATACTATCCAAATGCCTATTCTAGGCTCTGGGACTGCAGGCTGGGGCTTGGTTCCTGGGACCCAGTTCCCTCCCTCTCCGCCAAACTCTCCTCCCGCCACGCAGGTCTCTCCGGGCTGCCGTTTGCTCCGGGGAGCTGGGCAGCCCTCTTCGCGTTTTTGCTATTCCTACCAGTCTCAATGTGGCTTCTGCAGTGTTCCTTGGTTGAAGAGTCCACTTAGTTTTGCTCAAAGTTGGTTTATCCAGATGATGGTTCTTAAAATTGAGTTATAATCCACTTTGGTTCTGGGAGTTGGAAGTTGGTATGTCTGTCTACTCCATCGCCATCTTCCAGCTCCGCTCTTTTTTATTTTTAAAGTATTTGTTTAAACACAAGTTTAGAACAGAAGTCAGCAGTGTTTTTTTTTTTTTTTTTTTTTGTAGCATTCATTAAATTTTAAGGGAAATATATTTAATCTTTTTTTCAAAACCATCTCATTTAAACACAGGTGTATCTTTTTAAATTTTTTTATTTATTCATTTTAGAGAGGAGACACAGTGTGTGTGTGTGTGTGTGTGTGTGTGTGTGTGTGTGTGTGTGTGTGAGAGAGAGAGAGAGAGAGGGAGAGAGAGAGAGAGAAGAGAGAGAAGGGGGGTAAGAACTGGAAGCATCAACTCCTATATGTGCCTTGACCAGACCAGTGCAGGGTTTTGAACTGGTGACCTCAGTGTTCCCAGGTCAACGCTTTATCCACTGCACCACCACAGGTCAGGCAAACACAGGTGTATTTAAAAGAAATATAAACCTGGAGAGTGAATACGTTTAGCTTTGTGTGTCACATGATATTAATCCTTAGTTTTCTCATCTATAAATGTGAGGGTTCATGTAGGCAATCTCCACATCGATGTCGCTCAAAAGATGCTTTAATGTTCTGATTTAGAGTCAAACTGTGTAATTGAAACATGAGAGATCTTTTGTCTTACCCCAATCTGCTAAAACTGAACTGGCCACCTAAATGAAAATACTTTAATCCCATACTGCAAGAAAGAGTCATATTAACAGTTAGCAGAAAGTTTGGTTAGAGACATAATGTACAGGTGAAACTAATTTTCAAAGGCCTTGTAATTGTAAAGGTCATTTAATTAGGCAATCTTGAATATGAAGTCCAGGAACAATTTAATGCGCAAAATGGCTAGGAGCCTTCAGAACACCAGTCTCCTCCCCAGAGATTTCTCCATGGCATTCCATTCATCTCCTCTCACTTTCTGCCCTATAGCTATCTATTTACTTAAATTTGAGAAATATACAGACTATAAAAGCTTCTAGGTAAGATTTTATTTATTGTTTTATTTTTTATTAAATTTGTTGGAGTGACATTGGTTAATAAAATTATAGAGATTTCAGGTATACAGTTCTATAATACATCAACTGTATATTGTATTGTGTGTTCACCACCCCCAAGTCAAGTCTCCTTTTATCACCATTTACCCCTTTTCTATTCTTTTTACCTCCCCTGTCCCCCTTATCACCATGCTCTTGACTGTGTGTATGAGTGTTATTTCTTTTCTGAATCCCTTAACCATTTTCATCCAACCCTCCAACCACCCTTCCCTCTGATAGCTGTCAATCTGTTCTGTATCTGAGTCAGTTTCTATTTTATTTGGAATGTACTTCCAAATGTCCCAAAATATATAAGCTCTTAGAACCCTAAAGATTTCGTTTCAGGTTTAAAAAATAAAAAGCCTCACTTTGGCTTATAGCTCTAATTTACATCCTTGAACATGGCTTACAAGAAATGATGTATTTCAGGATACTTAGGATCCTTTCTAGATCAATAAAGTGATATTTCTTTTTCTTCTTCTTTTTATTTTGAGTGATCTTTATGAATGTTCTATAGGCCAGAACACTGGAGATAATTAGGACAGATAGATAAAGGGCCAGATGACTCAAATTCCTAAAAACACCATGTTTCTTTATATATTAAAGTGAATCCACTATTACTACCCTTTAACTTCACTAATGTGTTAGTAGTGGTTCCTCATCCATTTTTGTTTCATCTTGTTTTCTGTTTTTTAGGTCACTGTCTACATGGCTATTGGGAATGTAAGAATGGCAGATGTTATAAACCAGAGCAAAGCTGTAATTTTATAGATGACTGTGGAGATTCTACTGATGAAAATGAATGTGGGAGCTCCTGTACTTTTGAAAATGGCTGGTGTGGCTGGAAAAATTCTCTGGCTGAAAACTTTGATTGGGTTCTGGGGCTTGGCTCTCATCAAAGCCTAAGACCCCCCAAAGACCACACACTTGGAAATGAAAATGGTAGGCTCTTAGGTTATTATGGTTACTCTAATTATATTCACTATAAGCATCATATTATCTTCCCTGACAGTAACCGGATAGCTCTGGAGGTACCACCATGGTGACACAGCGAGGCAAACAGTTAACGAATGTATTTCTCTCCTAGGATTCCATAACAAAGTGCCCCAGATTGGAAAGGATCAATGACAGATATTTATTGTCTCACAGTTTGGGAGGCTCACATTCTGCTGTCAGGTGTCAGAGGGACCAAATTTGAGGACTGGGAGGTAGAACCACCTGCTCCATGTCCCTCTCCTCGCCTCTGGTGACCTTAGCTGTCTCTTGTCTTGCAGATGGAATTCTCCTTGTGTCTTCACATTTTGTTCCCTCTGTGCATGCCTGTCTCTATATCCAAATTTTCCTTTGTTATTAATACACGACCATATTGAATTAGAGCCCATTCTAATGACCTTACTTTAACTTGATCATTGATAAAAACCTTACTTCCAAATAAGGTCACATTTACAAGGACGGAAGTTAGTACTGCAGTATCTATTAGGCAAAACAATTCAACCCCTCACAGTGAGTAATCAAAATCTATTCTTATGTTGGTAATCATAGATAGATGATAATGCATGCTACCATAAGATGCATTTTCCTATATGACACAGCCTAAATTCTGCCACTCATGTGATCTCTTCAGATTCTCAAAATCCTCATCTCTCAGATGGTGATTGTAGTATTTGCCCTGTGTGCCAACACAGTTGGAGAGGTCCAGGGAGGTGTTGTGTATTCAAGGAAAGAGTGTGAAAGTGTGGAGGTGCTGGGCAGAATTCCCTCATCACTCTAGGATCACATATGCTAAAGGGTGGGGGAGGGCTCATGTTTGCAAAGAGAGGATGAAGTCAAGCCTCAGACTTACTGGTGAATTGACAAAGCATAGCAGAATAAAAAAGATATGCTGGAGGACGGCAAGATGGCGATGGAGTAGGCGGACATACCAAATTCCAACTCCCAGAACCAAAGTGGATTATAACTCAATTTTAAGAACCATCATCTGGATAAACCAACTTTGAACTAAACTAAATGGACTCTTCAACCAAGGAACACTGCAGAAGCCACATTGAGACTGGTAGGAATAGCGAAAACGCGAAGAGGGCTGCCCAGCTCCCTGGAGCAAATGGCAGCCTGGAGAGACCACGTGGGGGAAGGAGAGTTGGGCGGAGAGGGAGGGACCTGGGTCCCAGAAACCAAGGGTCCCAGCTTGCAGTCCCAGAGCCTAGAAGAGGCGTGTATGGACAGTATTGAGCTGTGAAGCAAGTGAGGATACTGTTTGTGAAAAAGAGAGAGTTTTTTTAGACCCAAGAATCTTTTCAAAGGGACAGCGCAGAAATCCTCTCTCACAACCACGCACCCGGGGCTCCGGGGAACGGGGACAGAGGAGAGGACCAGAGCAGCAGGAAGAGAGTGTGGATTAAAGGCACAGGGACAAACACTCTGAGGGACAGCCACCCTAACCACTGGGCTAAGTCACTTCCCTAGTCAAAAATGAATATTTCTCCTGGAACTAGCAATACCAGTAAAGGGAGACAGGACACCAGCCAAACAAGCTCTCCTGTGGCACTTAGAGCAGAGCTGCTTAGACAAAGGGAGCTTCCAGGACTACAGTATGGAATGTTAGGGTCTGAGCTGCAGTGCACCCACCCACACTGTGAGGACTGGCTGGAGAAATGGTGGTGGTGGGATGCTGAAACGTGGTTCTGTCGGTGGGGGCGGAGGTCCAGCCGGTATGAGCTCAGTCTAGCCCAGCAAGGGTAGAGGGTACATGCGAAAGCGGTCTGGCAGCTGTGGGCCCGCCTATAGCCCCACCTACGGGGGGAAAGCGAGATGCCAGGAATGTGCAGAGATCTGCTCTGTGACCCCGGACCCTGTGCAAGCCAGCCTGACCGCGGGGGGCAGAGCTAGGACCAGAGACAGGTGGAGGCTCGTGCCTGAGCGCACACCAGCAGCCCCGCCCGGCCGAGAAACCACAGTTTGCCATACTGCCTGCGTGAGTTGACTCTGAACGCGGAGGTGAGGCCAGAGCCCTGGATGAGTGGAAGCTCACAGCTGAGCATACGCCAGCAGCCCGTCCCAACTTGATAAACCATGGTGTGCGATCCTGCGCAGGCAGGCCCTGGCCTCGGGGGCGAGTCTACATCTCTGGATGGATGGAGGCTCAGAGCTGAGTGCACGTCAGCAGCTCCATCCAACCTGAGAAACTGTGGCTAGCAGGCTCTGAGAGCAGGGGCTAGGTGGAAGCCCAGGAACAGGCTGGGTCCACAGCTGAGCAAAGGTGCTCACCACTACCCTTGGAGCTGAGGCTTCTGGCTTGAGTGCAGTGCGCATCCCAACCTATGGGGGCGAGGAGAAGGCCCAGACAGGCTGAGGCTTGTAGAGCTGGGCACCAGAACACAATGCCTCCCATGGAGGAGAGGCAGAAATCACAGCAACATCCACAGTGGGCTGGCACTGGCAACTCCCATACCCAACCGCCCTAGGCAACAGGAGAGGGGGTGGCGGGCCTGCAGACAGACCACACCTAGAGAACACAAAGGTAACACCCATTGGACTCTAGTGGCCACAACCTTCTTATACACAGACAAAAATGGCAGGCAGGAAAATCCAACCCCAAATGAATTAAGAGAAATCCCCAGAGAAGGACCTGAATGAATCAGATATAATCAAATTTCCAAATGCAGAATTTAAAATAATGATAGTTAGAATGTTCAAAGAGATTAGAGCAACAATGGATAGTCATTACGAACACCTAAATAAAGAGATAAGAAGTATAAAAAAGGAAATTAAAATAATAGAAAAGAATCAGATAGAAATGACAAATACAGTATCAGAATTGAAAACCATAATCAAAGGAATTAAAAGCAGGATGGATGAGGCTGAGGGTCGAATCAGTGAGTCGGAGACACAATAAATAAAAGCACAGAAGCAGAGGAGAAAAAAGAAAAAAGACTCAAAAAATGTGAGGAAACTCTAAGGGAGCTCTGTGACAACATGAAGAGAAATAACACTCGATTCATAGGGGTTCCTGAAGAAGAGGAGAAAGAACAAGAAATAAAAACTTTGTTCAATCAAATCATAGCTGAAAACTTCCCTAAATTAAGGCTGGAAAACATTTCACATGTTCAAGAAGCACACAGAACTCCATTAAAGAGAAACCCAAAGAAATCTACACCAAGACACATCATAGTTAAAATACAAAAGCTAAGGGATAAAAAGAAAAATTAAAAGCTGCTAGAGAAAAAAGGGCTATCACCTACAAAAGAACAACCATAAGGATGACATCTGACTTTTCAACAGAAACACTTGAGTCCAGAAGGAAATGGCAGATATATTCAAATAATGCAGAACAAGAACCTACAACCAAGAATACTCTATCCAGCAAGGCTAACGTTAAATATTGAAGGAGAAATAAAAAGCTTCCCAGACAATGACAGCCTCAAGGAATTCATTAAAGCCAAACCAATTCTGCAAGAGATGCTAAGGGGCCTGTTGTGAACAGTTCAAAAGGAGGAAAGAATATAGCAAAAGAAGAATAGAGTTTTAAAGAATAAAATGGCAATAAACAACTACATATCAATAATAACCTTAAATGTAAATGGATTAAATGATCCAATCAAAGGACATAGGGTAGCTGCGTGGATAAAGAAACAGAACCCATACATATGCTGTCTACAAGAGACACACCTTAAAGTGAAAGATGCACATAGTTGAAGGTAAAAGGACGGAAAAAATATTTCATGCAAATGGAAATGAAAAGAAAGTCGGGTAGCAATACTTATATCGGACAAAATGGACTTTAAAACAAAGGCTGTAGTAAGTGATAAAGAAGGACACTACATAATGATAAAGGGAAGAATTCAACAGGAAGATATAACTATTATAAATATCTTTGCACCAAATATAGGAGCCCCGACATACATAAAGCAGACTTTGATGGATATAAAGGGCGAGATTAACAGCAATACTATCATAGTAGGGGATTACAATACCCCACTACCATCACTGAATAGATACTCAAGAAATAAAATTAATAAAGAAATAGAAGACTTAAAGGATACACTAGATCAACTCGATTTAATAGATATCTTCAGAACCTTTCACCCTAAAGCAGTAGAATATACATTCTTCTCAAGCGCTCATACTACATTTTCTAGAATAGATGACATGTTAGGACACAAAAATGATCTCAATAAATTTAAGAAGATTGAAATCATATCAAGCATTTTCTCTGATCACAATGCCATGAAACTAGAAATTAACCACAAAAGAAAAACTGAAAAATACTCAAACACTTGGAAACTAAATAGCATGATATTAAATAATGAATGGATTAACAATAAGATCAAAGAAGAAATAAAAAAGTTTCTAGAAACCAATGATAATGAACATACATCAACGCAAAATTTATGGGACACAGCTAAAGAAGTACGGAGAGGGAAGTTCATTGCACTCCAGGCATATCAAAAGAAGCTAGAAAAAGCTCAAATAAGCAACCTGACCCTGCATCTAAAGTACTAGAAAAACAACAGCAAGTGAAGCCCAGGACCAGTAGAAGGAAGGAAATAATAAAGATCAGAGCAGAAATAAAAGACATAGAGGCTAAGGAAACAATACAGAAGATCAATGAAACCAGGAGCTGGTTCTTTGAAAAGGTAAACAAAATTGATGAAACTTAACTAGACTCACCAAGAAAAAAGAGAGAGGACTCAAAGAAATAAAATTAGAAGTGAGAGTGGAGAAATAACAACTGACACAACAGAAATACAAAGCATTGTAAGAAAATACTATGACGAACGCTATGCCAAAGAATTAGACAACCTAGGTGAAATGGACAAATTTCTTAAATCATATAATCTTCCAAAAACCAACCTGGAGAATCAGAACACCTAAACAGACCAATTACAAAAAATGAGATCAAAACAGTTATCAAAAAACTCGCCAAAAAGAAAAGTCCTGGGCCTGATGCTTCACAAGTGAATTCTACTAAAAATTCAAAGAAGAACTAACTCCTATCCTCCTCAAGCTATTTCAAAAAATTCAAGAGGAAGGAAGCTTCCAAACTCCTTTTATGAGGCAAGCATAATTCTGATCCCCAAACTGGGTAAAGACAACACAAAGAAAGAAAATAATAGGCCAATATCTCTCATGAATTTAAACGCTAAAATTGTCAACAAAATATTAGCCCACCGGATTAAGACATTCATCACATAAAAAAAAGGAAGGGCAAAAATCACATGATAAGTTCAATAGATACAGAAAAAGCATATGATAAAATCCTGCACCCATTCATGCTCAAAACTCTCAGTAAAGTGTGAATACAGGAACATTCCTTAACATGATAAAGGCCATCTACAACAAACCCACAGCAAACATTATACTTAATGGGCAAATATTAAAAGCAATCCTCTTAAGATCAAGAACCAGGCAGGGATGCCCTCTTTGACCACTCTTATTCAACATAGTTTTGGATGTCCTAGCTACAGCAATCAGACATGAAGAAGAAATAAAAGGCATCCAAATTGGAAAGGAAGAAGTAAAATGGTCACTATTTGCAGATGATATGATATTGTATATAGAAAACCCTAAAGTTTCAGTCAAAAAACTACTGGACCTGATAAATGAATTCATCGAGGAGGCAGGATATAAAATTAATTGTCAGAAATCAGAGGCATTTCTATATACCAACAATGAACTGTCAGCAAAAGAAACTAAGGAAACAATCCCCTTCACTATTGCAGTAAAAAAAAATAAAGTACCTAGGAGTAAATTTAACCAAGGAGGTTAAGGACTTGTACTCGGAAAACTATAAAACATTGATAAAATAAATCAAGGAAGATACAAACAAGTGGAAGTGCTCATGGTTAGAAAGAATAAACATCATTAAAATGTCTATATTACCCAAAGCGATTTATAAATTGAACGCAATACCAATTAAAATTCCAATGACATACTTTAAAGATATAGAACACATATTCCAAAAATTTATATGGAACCAAAAAAGAACACGAATAATCTCAGCAATCTTAAAAAAATAAAATAAAGCAGGAGGTATCACTCTTCCAGATATTAAGATTTACTACAAGGCCATTGTTCTCAAGACAGGCTGTTACTGGCATAAGAACAGCCACATAGATCAATGGACAAAACAGAGAACCCAGAAAAAAAATCCACATCTTTATGGACAACTGATATTTGACAAAGGAGGAAAGAACATACAGTGGAGTAAAGACAGACTCTTAAACAATGGTGTTGGGAAAATTGGACTTGTACCTGCAAAAAAAATGAAACTAGACCATCAACTTACAACATTCACAAAAACAAATTCAAAATGGATAAAAGACTTAAATGTAAGCCGTGAAACCATAAGCATCTTTTTTTTTTTTTTTTTTTGAAACCATAAGCATCTTAAAAGAAAACATAGGCAGCAAGCTCTCCGATATCTGTCGCAGCAATATATTTGCCGATTTATCTCCACGGGCAAATGAAATAAAAGGCAAGATAAACAAATGGGACTATATCAAACTAAAAAGTTTTTGCACAGCTAAAGATAATAAGAACAGAATAAAAAGTAAAACCACACAATGGGAAAACATATTCGACAGCACGTCGGATAAGGGGTTAATAACCAAAATTTATAAAGAACTTATAAAACTCAACACCAGGAAGACAAACAATCCAATCAAAAAATGGACCAAAGAAATGAATAGAAATTTCTCCAGAGAGGACATACAGATGGCCAATAGGCATATGAAAAAATGCTCAACATCACTAATCATTAGAGAAATACAAATTAAAACCACAATGAGATATCACTCACACCAGTCAGAATGGCGCTCATCAGCAAACAACACAGAACAAGTGCTGGCAACGATATGGTGAAAAGGGAACCCTCCTGCACTGCTGGTGGGAATGCAGACTGGTGCATCCACTGTGGAAAACAGTATGGAGATTCCTCAAAAAATTAAAAATCGAACTACCTTTTGACCCAGCTATCCCACTTTTAGGAATATACCCTAAGAACATCATAGCACTGTTTGAAAAGAAGAAATGTGCCCCCATGTTCGTGGCAGCATTGTTCACAATAGCGAAGATATGGAAACAACCCAAGTGTCCCTCAGAGGACAAGTGGATTAAAAAGCTATGGTACATATATACTATGGAATACTACTCAACCATAAGAAATGATGACATCGGATCATTTACAACAAAATGGATGTACCTTGATAACATTATATGGAGTGAAATAAGTAAAACAGAAAAAAACTGAGAACAGCATGATTTCATACATAGGTGGGACATAAAAGTGAGCCTATGGGACATGAACAAGTGAGTGGTGTTTACGGAGTGGGGGGAGAGAAGAGAGTATGGGAGAAGGAGGAGGGGAGGGGCTCAAAGAAAACCAGTTAGAAGGTGACAGAGGACAATTTAACTTTGGGTGATGGGTATGCAACATAATTAAATGATAAGATAACCTGAAGATGTTTTCTTTGAACATATGTACCCTGATTTATTAATGTCACCTCATTAAAATTCATATAAAAAATAAACGGTATGCTGCATTCCTGGGTACGACAGAGTAAAAGAACCTGTCTTGATATTGAAATTCCACAGGCTTATGAAAAACAAAGCTCTATGACAGCCTGACCAAGACAGAGCACTCAGCTCTATATATTTAAAATCTTTTGCATATCTGGATGTACAGGTGTAAATATACAGTGTCTTTCCAGCTGTTTTGCTTATTATCATTCTCAGTGATTTATTTATGAACTCTACTGATGACTGAATTTTTGAAATGTCTTTATTTATATTTTATAGGTAATCTTTGCATTATTTTATAAAAGCTAGATAGTTTGAGGGGCTTCATTAAATGATTTCTATAACTATCTTGTTGATTCAATGGCTTACATTTATTTTATTTACTTAAAAATTTTTTTTTTAGTTTATTAATTTTAGAGACAGAGGAAAGGAGAGAGAGAGGTACGTAGATCTGCTTCTATATATGCCCTGACCAAAGTTCAAACCAGCAAGTTCTGTGCTTCGGTTCAACACTAACCAACTCAGCTATTTGACCAGGGCAATGGTATAAATATCTTGTCCTATGAGTTAATCTGCATACTGTGAAGTACTTTTCTGAAAGCACGCAGTTAGAAATTGTTTTGTCAGTGAGTTAGAAAAAAGGTTCTTAGATTTCCCTTTTTTTCCCAATGGAAATGCATTTGGCATCTCAGATCATATGAAATATAATTAGAAACTCTAACCAGTCATCCATCTATGGACACTTAGATTGCTTCCATATCTTTGCTATTGTAAATACTGCTGTAGTGAGCATAAAGGTACAAATATCTTTTTGAATTCCTGTTTTCATTCTTTTAGATAAATATCCAGGAGTAGAATTGCTAGATCATATGGTAGTTCCACTTTTAATTTTTTGAGGAATCTTCTTATTGTTTTCCACAGTGGCTACTACACCAGTTTACATTTCCATCATCAGTGCATGAGGGTTTTCTTTTCTCCACATCCAACCAACACTTGTTATTTCTTGTCTTTTTTATAATAACCACTCTGACAGGTGTGAGCTGATATCTCATTGTGGTTTGATGTACATTTCCCTGGTGATTAGTGATGTTGAGCATCTTTTCACATGTCTGTTGGCAATCCATATCAACTATATTTTAATTTAAAAACAATTTAAAGATGGAAAATTTAAAATAATCCCCCCATTGCTATTTCTATTGTATCTGAAGCCTATCCTTGTTCTTAGGGCACTTTCTGTATCTGGAAGCTACTCCCATGGGCCTTCGGGGTGAAGAGGCACACCTCAAGAGTGCTGTGTGGCAGGAGTCCAGTGTCACCTGCACCATGAGCTTCTGGTATTTTATATCTGCAAAAGCCACAGGGTCCATTCAGATTCTCATTAAGGTAAGATCTTTGCCCATGATGCTTCTGAGTTTAGTGAAGTTTCCTACAGGTATCATATGACCAAAAAGGAGTTTATTACCACTCTGCTACCTGGGCTAGAGAAAACCTCCTTTAGTTGCTACTTGTGGTTTAGATGTTCTATGAAGTTCAGTAAGTTAGGCCTCGGAACCAGCTTTGAGCTCAATGTCATCTCCTATGATTATGATTGAATCTCAGGGACTCCTTTTATGTTATCAATAGGTCTAAGACATGCAAGTTTCTTCTTTCTATTTAGATATTTCCTTCCGTATCCTTCTTAGTAAAAGAAAGTAGGTTATTTGTATATCTGAAAAAAGAATGACCATCCATTTTAACTCATATGTGAGTGATCATTAAGGGAACTTATAGTAGACATTTTGGTTCTAAGCACACCATGCAAAGTGCTGAACGGCTCAGGAGAACGATCAGGTATGATTACATTGAACTCCTTATTGACTGTGACATAGTAATGCATTTTCTTACTGAGGATTAATTGGATGTTTCTGTCAGGGTTTTAATTTAATATAATAAAGCAACAGTGTTCAGAGAGCAAAATAACAAAGTATATATTAATATTTATAAGACTTGGCTTATATATCTTAACCCTTTGGCAAGTTGAAACAGCTGCAAAAAGGAGATGAGTGAATGTGTTCATGTGTGTGTATGTGTGTTCATTTTAAGAATCTAGTTAGAATTTTAGGAAAGCTGGCTTGAAAACCATGCTCTAGAGGCCACTGCTGTTTGATCACGCATGAGCTTTGGTGAAGTGCCCTACACTGATGAATAAAGCCTGACCAGAAAATCCACGGCTCAGAGGTCTCAACAGCAAATAGCTATATAGTCCACATTTTACTGAAACCTAAGTTAACGCTATAGTTTGGTGCTCTGCTACAATAATGCAAAGAAGCTGGTCTAACCAAATACATACAGCAAATATTATAGGGATTTATTCTTATATTTAAATAGGAAAACATTAAAATAGAATGCTTTCAGTTTTCATTGAAGTGTTTGCTAGTATCTGCTGAATGTGATACTTGATTATGTAGTGTGTCTCATGTGAAGCACTTGGTTCAGCTCTGCAGACTTTGCTTTCTTTATTTGTTTCACTTATATTTACATATTAGCTCTATTATATTATAGAAACATACTTTATATTACTATAAAATGTAGAATTAAACTATTTTGAGATATATCTCTCTAACAAGTATTATTGAACTCCTATGGCTCTTCCAATGAAATCCTCTAAACATTTAAAAGCAGTTTTAAAAACCTGTCTTCCTTATATTAAAAATAAAAACTTATTTAAGCATAACCATGCGGTGGCACAGAAGATAGAGCATCAAACTGGGACACCGAGAACCCAGGTTCAAAACCGCAAGATTTCCAACTTGAGAGTGGGGTCATCACTTCGGTATGGGATTATGTTGCTGGCTTGAGCCCAAAGGTCGCTGACTTGAAGCCCAAGGTCACTGGCTTGAGCAAGGGGTCACTGGCTCACCTAGAGCCCCCCACTCAAGGCTTGTATGAGAAGCAATCAATGAACAACTAAGAAGACACAACTATGAGCTGATGGTTCTCATTCTCTCTGCTTTCCTGTCTCTCTGTCTCTTTCTTTCTCTTTCACTAAAAAAACCCAAAAAACAAAAAATTCATTTAAATATATGCCTATTTTTATTCAGTGATGCTTATTAAAAAGGAATTTTTTCATAACATGCATTAAAATTTTTTATGAATTTTAGGCCAATCATTTTATTTTGTTCATTAATGTGATATGTAAATTTGGTCACTATTATAAAGCAGTCCTTAGGGTTTGTCTCTGTGGAACCAGACTGGATTTCATCCCAACCAGAAGGTAAATACCACAGGAGCAGGGAATCTGCCTTTCATTTTTCTTCTTTGTGACTCATATTTCTAACTAAAATTTCCTCACAGTTCCAAAAGTTTTTTCTGCTTACTAGCTATTCATTTATATTTATTCTACTTCAACAGATAAACTATAAAATCCTGTGGGCAATACCTTGAAGTTTTAGTCTCTATGTCTCCCTCTGCAGCTCTTCAGAGAAGGGACTGATGGATGAAGGCACTGCAGGAAAAGAGTGCTACTCTTCCAGAGCCTGTTGCCAAGCTCAGGGCAACCCTTGTTTGGGATAAGGAAATGGCTGTTAGGCATATCATACACATTAAAGTCTAATCTGGAGAATTTGTCATGTAAATCTGAAATACAGACATGCAATCAGATGCAAGAGTCACATAAACATTGAACAATAATTTACTGATGATATAGTTTTAAAGGGTAGTATTGATTATGGAGCAAAACCACAGTAATGCACAGGAATAGATACATTCATCGAAATTCAACCATATACTATTTATTGAATGTCAACACATACTATTCATGTAATTTTTTACACAACCTTCCAAGTTAAATAATGTGAGCTCCATTCTGTGACAGCAGGGGATAAACGAGTCTCATAAATAGAACCTAACTATCCTATGGCTATCTAGATAGTCAGTGACAGTCTGGGAGTTGGAATTCAGGGATAATTACATCTAAAACTTAAGTGTTCACTCCTCACCAACCCTAACTTGCCCTCATTGATAATAGTGAGTGTTTCGCTCTCATAATGAGATTATTTTATTTTACTGAGATCCAAATTCATTGCATAGAGCTATTTTCTTTTTTTAGGAAAACAAAATGAATAATGATTCTTAGAATAGATATGTGTGATTCTTAAACTATTTTCTTAATAAAAGAGTAATTTTAGGGAAACCCCTACAAAGAAAAGCTATTGCTTTAGGAAATATTTAGTAAAGAGCAGTACTATCTTACATATTGTATAGGTTATACTTCTGTGTTTTTTACTTTCAGTGGCATGGAAACTACTTTTCACTAAACAATTATAAAGGTATAATTGAAACAAATGTAACCTTTGTGTCTTAAATTAAAGTGATAAGTAAATTACAAAACAAAAGTATTTTGTTGAGAAATTAACCTTAATATTTTTATGTCCTTTGAAGTTTGCTTTAGTTATAACAAAAACTAGCAGAGTCAAAATCAGGATGAAATAAAGTAGTTAACTTCAAGAGAAATAACAAGTTAAAAAAATACAACTAGTTTTATTGTAAGATTAAAGAGTTTGCCAGGGAGAAGAATTATTGCCTAACATTCATGCTTGGGCCAAGGCATTTTGAGAATGAGATATATTTTTCTGCTTTTCTACTGCCTGCTCACTCCGATGTGGTAAGATATAAGTCCAAGGCTGTGAGTAACTGGAGAAGCTAGGAGTTGAATTCAAGTATAAAAATTAAGATTAGAATGTTACACAATCTGTTTGTTTTCTTCCTATGGAGGAAGATTGGATGTTGGTAGTGTAAATTCAAATACATAGGCAATGTCTTTTTCTGAATTTAGTAATAATTCATTTTTAAAATAGTAAACATTGATCATTTTTACCTACCTTTTAAGTTATTTACATTCAGTATTAAACTTCTCTTTAAATATAAATGTATTGCTTTACGGATCATCTAATATTTAAAATAAAAAACTAATCAAATGCTCAGGAGTAGAGTAAGAATTCTACAACATAAAAGTTGATTTGTTTTTATGAGTATATTTAATTTTACTTACATTTTCAGTCACCTGTTTTCCGATGAGGTTAATTAATAATGAGTAATATGTAGATTTTTAATACACTAAAAAATTTGGGGGGAGGGATATGTTAATTTGCCTGTGTCTAACAATTTGTGCAATGGGTAAAAGTATATTTAGGCTCATTGAGAATCAAAACACCTTTGCATCTTTCCAACTAGTCATTGAATAAAATGCAGGAATACCTGCTACCTGAAGAGCATTATTATTATGTTTTGGAACTATTCCATCTGTAATAAACTGTTATTTTAATCAAGATGACTGTATGCTGTAGGAAATTTGAATCTCTTTGAAGGCATTCAGGGCTATCCATTATACCATCATGATAGAAAACATATTCAAGCCAAAAGTAGAGAAAAATAATGCATTTCAGGAGAGCTCTCCTGATTCTAGCAGCCTAGTTATGCTGAAAGACCATAATTGAATTAGTTCATTGCTTTATCTTGCTTAGTGATTCAGAGAATTATAGAGCTGGTGGGTTCCTTGAAATACATTTAATCTAAGCTATTCATTTTATGGATGAAGGAACTAAGATTATGAAGTTATATTTTTTGCCCCACCTCACATGTCATTTTAAGAAAAAAAATAAGTTAGATATGATTCCAATTTTTCTGACTTCTAATTTAGAGCTCTTTTACATGATGTCCTGGAACTTCTCTGTAGAGATCTTATTGAATACCGAAATACAAATTTTGTTCAATAGACAATGGAGAATGTGAAAGCAGCAAACAAAAGGCCAGATTCCTCTGCCTACCTTGCAGACCGTGGTGATTCTGTACCATCTTTTACTCTCAGGATAGGGAACAATGAGCCTTTGTTGTCAAGTGGCGAGAGTGAACATTCTCCATCCTGCCAAGCCCACCACTACTCTATCCCCGCACACACTCACCACACCCGGTCTGAGATGAACAACTACTGAGACTGCTAACACTACATGTGTCTGAGTATTAGAGAAGGTCAGCCAGATTTCTGGATTTAAGCGTATTTTGATCTCCTTGGCTTACTGAATAACTGATGCTATTTCACTCATATTACTGGCATTTTATTTACTGTTTGAGAGAAAAGGACATAGAAAATATTGATAGAGAGGATACATAGAATCTGTTTTGATATATAATCTGAAAAATTGATTGTTTAGACTGCCATGGGGATTTGGGACTGTAAATTCATTAAATTAAACTTTTAGTATCAGAACTTCTTTGTTTTCCAGAATTGTTTCAACATTTTAACAATTCGGTCTGCATAGTTTGAGCTCTATTGCATTACTGACCGGGACCAAATCAAGGGAGAAAAGTTGATCTTTGCATTTCAGGCTGGCGCCACCCATCACCACACTAGAGTTTTACTAAATTAGCTGCCGAGAGATCAAAATACTCTGATTTCTATGTAACAAGTGTTCCTTTTTATCATCCTGGAGAACATGGAAATGTTTGTTACAGGCATATTTTTGAATGTGATATTTTTTTAAACTTTTTGCTTCATTCCTACATCTTTTCTCTCTTTCTGGTGCTTCTCCTGCTCCCACTAGGACTCCTATGCAGCGAGTTCCTCTGTGGTCCCTTATGTCATGGAGAAAAGACTTACTTAGTTTAATTGATCCCAAGAGTTTTTGCTTTGCAAGAGATGCATAAGGTCAGCACTACAAAACATTATTCTCAAGACTATAGCTGCTATTTAACTACTGGTTTGGCTTCCACTGCTGCTACTATTCTTTTAGCTTCTAGTTATTGGCTGATTCCTTTTTTTCATACACCATGTTAAGTCATTTATGTACATTAACTCATTTAATCTTCAAAATAAATTTGTGAGGCCCCGGCAAAGTGGTTCAGTGAACAGAGCGTTGTCCCGGCACACCGAGTGCGCAGGTTCCATGCCTGGTCAGGGCACATATGAGAAGTGACCAGTGAGTATACAACTAAATGGAACAACTAAGTGGAACAACGACTTCATGCTTCTCTTCTCTCTGTCACTCCTTTCCTTCTCCTTTCCCCTTTCTCTCCCTCCCTTCTCCTCTCTCTTTCTCTTCTCAATGGAAAAAAATTTTAAAATAAATAAATTTATGAGGTAGATACTTTGTTCTACTTTTACAGTTCAGGTAATTGAGACCCAGGTTACATGAATAGTAAGTAGTATAATCAGGATTAAAAGCCAATTCTAACTTCAAAATCCACACTCTTAACTACTACTTTTAGCTTCTGCTATTAGAATTTAAACCATTCTTATACCCAGGGGACAGTGGTCCATCAAAGTTTTCCAGTGCCTCTGAAATCATGCAAATTAGAGACTTTCATCTCTACATATTAATAACCCCATAGGCCTGTTCCATACTCATGTTAGAGAGAAGAATTAATTATGTTCAGCAACTTCTGGTGTTTTATTTATTTTTCTACCTTAGCTTGCCAATATCTATTCACAGTAATTGTATTTATCTAAATCACTCTCCCTCATATCTAATATAATTCAAACATTCAAAATAATAGTTAATAGCTACATTTTTATGGTGATAAGGAAGAAGTGAATTAAAAGCTATGCAATTTAGTTCTTATAACAACAAAGCTAGCTATATAAGTATTAATTAATTATATTAATTATTATTCAGACATGACATTTTTAAGACTATAACAAAATATATTCTTTCAGAATCTTTCTCTCTTATGATTAAATTGGTCAATAACAATTTTTGTCTCTTTGAAAATGAAGACATTCTAAATTAAAAGCAGAATTCTTCATGATTCGGGGTTTACTGTATGTGTAGGTGTTTCTGTGTGTCATAGACCTCTTTGGTAGTCTGATAAACTTCTGAATTATTTCTCAGAATACTGTTATAAATGTAAAAATTAAAATATTAGAATAATAAAACAAACAAATTAATACTAATTATTAAAATATTTTAAGCCAATATATGACTTAATGAACACATGTTAAAAGACAAGATCTAACAGAGGATAAGATACTATTAATTCAAAGGAGTGATAAGAAAAAATAATATTTTTTAGATAATCACAGCACTGTAATGTTATATTAAATATTTAATATTATTGGTGAGAGAGTCACAGGTACTAATACCTATGATTTGTTGCCTGTATTCAGAATTAAAGAAAATATTAATATTTTATCTGAAGTTAGCAAAACTAAAGATATATTTCCTCTATTCATTTTACAAACATCTTGAAAACTAATATTTTTATATCTAAGGGGCCTTGAGAAGTTTTAACTTTAGAAGGGTGTCTATTTTATATGTTTAGAGTTAAGATTCATTTATTTATTAAGGTAAATCAGTATTCCTTATCTGAGTTGTAAGTTTTAGTGTGAATCAACTCCAGTTCTCACTGATTGAAACATAAAGCAGTGAAGATAATGTTTAATCTGAAGTCATTTTAGAGCAAGCTAAATGTAAATGGACTGAGCTTCTGCCACAGTCAACAGCTATTTCAGTGGCTAGGTAGCAGCTTGCAGCCAGGTGGAGTCAGCACTCCCCAGCTGACTGCCTGTGGATTATTCTATAGAGAGATTTGTCACCCAGATTCAGGAGTGCCTTTTCAAATGCAGTAAGTAATCACAGCTACTGACTTTATTTAACATAATATCTAGGATAAGAGGAGAAGAAAAACTACGTTATGATTTCCTAGTATAAGCTCTAGTTGGCAAGTAGCTCAGGTGGTTACTGGTCATATGCCCATAGAGAATTCACAGGCACAATGTTATGGACAGAACTGCCCTATGTAGGCATCTGAGTGCCGACTAATTTCACTTCAACTCTCACTTATTTCTGAAAACACTTGCATTTTAACAGTTTCAAAGAAAGTTATCATGGCAAAACATTCTGTTTTTTTCTTTCATTTCTTTGTTTCAGTATATTGTCGGAAAAATCATAATAGTCTTTGGCAAATGATGGTAACTATTTGGAACTCATAAATTCTCATCAATTAATTTTTACACCTGCTCTGTTCATTTCCTGTGGAGGTTGCAATGTGTGCTTCTACCAGAAGAGGTTAAAAGTGCTGCTCTGGACTGATTGTTCTAACTGACCCCCACCCCTGAGTGAGGCTGCTAGGCCACTGGCAATCTCTCTAGACCACAGAGTTGCAGACCCTATGATTCACCTTTGTATGTATTATCAAATTAAATAACTAAAATCCCAGTAATATTATCAATCTTATCTCTAAAAAAGATAAATATATAAGACATTTCTACTTGTAATTTGTGATGAATTTTAGTTAAAACAAATGTTTAAAACCTAAGAAATAAGCTTTAATTTATATTGTTCAAATTACTGCATTTCTCCAAATCTTCTAAAGAAGTCAGGAATTTTTTTTTAAATAATGTGTGAATCTAGGATTATGTGAAAAAATTAAATAAAGAACAGCTGGGCAATTTAGTATATATGATTAGCTTAGACTGCCTGTTGCTAACCCAGTCCCTTTAATTTAGGTCTACAACTCTCCTTTGCATATACTGAGCTGCTGCTGAATCCCAACTCTTTCCACTCCTTGATTCTGTTCATTCATTAACACAAACCTGCAGTGAGTCTGTACACTCTCACTGGCATGGAGCTTAGACTTTTTTTTTTTCTTTTTTTCTTTAGCGAGAGAGAGTGGGAGACACAAGAAGGGAGAGAGATGAGAAACATCAATTGGTAGTTGCAGCACTTTAGTTGTTCATTGATTACTTTCTTATACATGGTCTAGCTGAGCCAATGACCTCTTGCTCAAGCCAGTGACCTTGGGGTTCAAGCCAGTGACCATGGGGTCATGTCTATGATTCCACGCTTAAGCCAGCAACCCGCACTCAAGCTGGTGATCCTGTACTCAAGCCATATGAGCTCACACTCCAGCCGGCGACCTAGGGATTTTGAACCTGGGTTCTCAGCAACCCAGGCTGACGCTCTATCCACTGCACCACTGCCTTGTCAGGCTAGAGTGGACTTAATATCTTTAAAAAGCAGCAGTAAGGCAGGCAGTCTATCAGAAATAGTCACATCGTTTCTACTAGAAACTCAATGTTCTTTGACATTTTATTGTCCTCTTTCCAAAATTACACTCTTTCTGAAATTATGACATTCTGCGCTGCATTTTTGAAACAAGGACCTCTGAATTTCATGGTATAATGCCGGTGGCCGAGGCCAGGCAGTTTCATACTGGATTCAAGCAGACGGTAGAAAATCTGCGGAGCTGGAAAGTGTTGGGCCATTCCGTTTAATAAAGTCTCACAAAAGGGGACAAGCACACAGGCAGGGGAAACTGCCTCTCAGGCAAACAAATAGCAAAATGGCCCCTCACAGTGGAGGACACGCAATACTCGCATCCGCAATCCCCTGAGCACACGCACCCATAGCTTTATATAGGCCACATACACGTGGTGCTGCTACTTGCTCATGCACTAATCAGTTAAGTACTTCCACCTGATAATCCCGTGAGCAAGCCTAACACAGCTGCTCCTCACCAACCAATGGGCATATGATGGCCAACTTTTGCGATAAGATTTAAGATTGAATATCAATCAAGAGGAAGTTCTCTAGAGTCATCTATTAACATTTTGTGGCAATCATCTTGCATACATTTTATGCAATTTTAAAGAACTTCACGTTAATGCTGCTCATGCGATACAAAATAAATAATTAAGAACGAAAGAACAAGATTTTTCTGGATAATGTTGAGCTGTGAAAGGCCACAAACCATTGGTATATCTAGAATTTTACTCCCAAAAAAGAAATGTTTGGGTCCCGTTAAAAACAGACATTATACCCTCCTTCTTGCCTCTCATTAAATGTCATCTGTGCTGTTCTAAAATCCCTTTTCTCTTCTGGCGCACATCATTGTTCATCTTTCCCAAGGCAAACTTTCCAACTTAACATCCTTGCTAAATTTAGTATTTCCCTTAAAATATTTCTCACTAAACAATTATAACCACATTATCTATACATATTTTTTCTATGTTCATATTCATGCCTTTTAATTATCCATGACTTTTTAAAAACTTATTTCTTGACCTGGTTGGGTAACTCAGTGGTTGGAGCACAGTTCAGATATGCTATATGTTGTGGGCTCAATCTCATCAGGCCGCATTCAAGAATCAGCCAGTGAATACATAAGTGGAACAACTATTTAATCTCCGTCCCCCGCCCCAAATCAATCAATAAATATTTAAAAAAAATAAAAATCTATGTCTTTTTCTATAGTCTTCCAGAATTTGTCACTTTCTACTGCTATCTTAAAGATAAATATAGGTACAATTTATTTTTGAGACCTCCATAATAAATGGCATGTTGTAAGCACATATAATATTTATTAGAAAAAATAAGAGGTTCCCAATATCTCAAACTTAAATGTAAACAGGGATAATAATATATAAACAGAAATTTATGAAGTAGAAGACTTGGTTGGAAATTTTGAGCAAAAGCTGAATATGGAATTACCTATGCAGTCTAGACAGATTTTTGTTTCTATATAAAGCCATGGTTTTGTAGGACCTAATTCAAAACCTTATATTATGTTATGGTTGATATTATTCTGTCAAGAATAAAAAAACAGAAAGATATTAAAAATGGACTTTGCTGAATTACTGTTTTTTTTTCAATAAATTAGACCACCTACTTGTGGATTTACCTTATGGATCAGACCATACGTATGAAGAATTTCACATTCAAATTTCCGAGAATAACTCATTAAAGACTTTGTTATGGGTTACAAGTACTAATAAATTTTATTTTCCACTCAAGATAAGCCATTTACTACATCCCACAGCTGATCATTATACATTGCTTGTCCTCATTTATGCTAACCTGTTGGTAGCAAGAGAGCTTTCTTAGTTCTTCCATTTTATGCGCTGAAGGATTATTATTCTGAGTGCTAGCAATTGAAGGGACATGGATATGTGAGGTTAAATAGAAGGGTAAAATAAAATTTTCTGTGAATTCAGGGACTTCTTTTCATCAGCAGTCATGAGCCCTAAAGATTTTAGGGGTCATATTTTTAATGTTTTTTGACTCTTATCAACTTCACTGAGTATCATTCATTAAATAAAGTCTCACCAAAGTTAGAGGTTCTTATGTCTCCTAAATGATGACAGAATTGTAAAAAAAACTCTTTGGGTTAAAGGAGGAGGACTTCATTTGGGAGGGGGTGTTATTTAAATAATTTTTGAGAAAAGCTGTAAATGATGAAGTAGAATGTTGAAATTAGTAACTTTATTAGCTTCATTAGGACTGAAGCTAACTTTTCTTCCTGGTTAAGAGAACATGCACACACACACAAGCACATAAATTTAAAAGTAGAAAATGATACTCCAAATGGCATTAAACAAGCTAAGCTCTTGAAAAAAAAATTTATTTCTTTTGAGTTATTTTTTTCAGAAAAAGTCAAACTAGAAGATAAATTAAGAAAAAAATGTCAAAATTAGAAGAAATTTTTAAATCATCTCTCTTCATGAGCACAAAATATGGTGGGAATGTAAAAATGCATATTTTTTTCAATTTTTTTTGTTGATCCCAGCCAGTTGGCTCAGTGATAGGTGTCGGCCCTGTGTGTGTATGTCCTGGGTTCAATTCCCAGTCAGGGCACAAAGAAGAAGTGACCATCTGCTTCTCCACCCCTCCCCCTCTCACTTTTCTGTCTCTCTCTCCCTCTCTCTCTCTCTCTCTTTCTCTCTCTTTTTCTCTCTCTCTCTCTCTCTTCCCCTCCTGCAGCCATGGGTCAATTGGAGCGAGTTGGCCCCAGGCACTTAGGATGGCTCCATTGCCTCTGCCTCAGGCACTAAGAAAAGCTCGGTTGCTAAGCAATAGAGCAATGCCCCAGATGGGCTGCATGCACATCACCCCTAGGGGGCTTTCCAGGTAGATCACCATCAGGGTGCATGTGGGAGTCTGTTTCTGCCTGCCCTCTTCTCACTGAATAAAAAAAAAAATGTTTTTATTTATTTAGTTAGATGTGAATAGGTTGTGAACAGTTTAATTTGTACAGATAGTTAGAGTGCACTTAGGTTTTTTTGTTACTACTCTATCCATGCAGTCATATACCTCACTTGAAAAAACTCATATAATACCTTTAAACAGTTATCTCAGTACTTGAAAAATGTTTTTATATTTTGTGAAATGATTAAATACACAGCATTGACCTGGATGTACAGATTATTTTTTTCTAGATAATTTATCTTTAGTCAAGATGTACTATACTACCTTGTACTTCATACCAGATTTTTTGCTATATTCTACTTACTTGAAACTGTCCCATTTTTTTTCCCTTCAAACTTTGTAGGCATATAAATGGGCTTATACTGCATATGTGAGGCACTATTAAATTTTCAAAAAACATTATGAAGGCAAACATAGTCAGAGAGTGAACTAGAATCAACTACATGGCAGCTCATGGTTCCAAATGACTGACAGATTACCATAGCTTCACTTAGTTTTCATAGATCTCTGGGGAAGAGAGCTCCATATTACATTTTATTTTTCACACACATAATGTAAATTAATTAATTATTTTATAAGTCAGAACTTTGTGAAAGTTTGTTAAATTTAATAACTGCAATAAATTGGTAGAATCAGCATATACAAGACACAGTACTCAATTTCTCCACTTGTACCTTCTCATATATGATAACTGCTCTGAAAATATATAAAATTATATGCACAGAGAACAGAAAGCAAATTTAATAATATTTTCTTGTAATTTTCTATAAGTATATTCATGTAAATAAAAGGTCTACATATGTATTCAATAAGATAATTAGATTTTATTCAAAAAGTATTTCATACAAGACAAAATAATAAATCTTGCAAAAGGATTGTGTTAAAATAACTGAGATTGGAAATAAGGCATTAGTAGTCTTTTGCATATATTAACATTATTTATTTTTTTAAATATTTTTTAATTTTATAAGAAATCATGAAACATTTTCTTGTTATTTTTGATGAAAGAAATGAAAACTAGTAGTATATAGAAGGAATTGTAAGAACAAAATCAATACTTTTATGGAAATGAATGTTCAACAAGAAGGACCGTCTTTTTTACCCCTTTGAAGGTCACCATTATCTCATATTTTGAAATCATTTTATCATCCACCACTGAGTTATCAGGAAGCTGCTTCTCAGCAGTGTGTACTTTTACTTGCATATATTTCTAGCCATTGATTGTTTTGTTCCAGTTGCTGTCTGGGGCTCTGAGACCCTTGGCTTGATACCCTATTACAATTTCCTTGTTATTTTCAACAAAGAAAGAAAACCACATTTCCTTTTGAGTCAATCCATTAACAGAAAACTACCAATCCCAGGCTTACATGTCTGTCAGACTTACAGAAGGGTTCTAATAGAATTTTAGTACTTATAAAAAGAAACAAAAGTAGTTCCCAGTCTTACTCCTTTGCTTCGCTTTGACCCTTGAACTTTTCAAATTATATTTCCAATACAGAATAGACTCCTGTTTCAGATAACACCACCCCCAAAAATAGTAACTGATATTGACCTTGGATGTATTTCTTCCTTTCTTTTTTAAATGTATTAGGATCATAATAGTTAACATAATTATAGATATTTCATATGTGCAACTCTATAACACATCTCTGTACACTGTACTGTGTGTTCACTCCCGCCTCCAGTCAAATCTTCTTCCATCACCATTTATGCCTCCATACCCTCTTTCACCTTCCCTCCTCCCAGCAGTCACCACACAGTTGTCCCTATCCATAAGCTTTTTTATTTTTTGTCCTTTTTTGCTCTCTCCTTCCACCTCCCTCACCCAGTTTCCTCCTGTCCCCGGGGGTTCTCTATGTATGGGTCTGTCTTTATTTTGCTTGCCAATTTATTTTCTTCATTAGTTCCACATATAAGTAAAATTATAAGGTACTTGTCTCTCTATTATTTATTTATTTATTCTTTTCTTTTGCCAGAACAATCATAAGAAGCAGTGACTTTAATCAACCCATTTTCTCAAGTGTGAGATTTGGGCCAGCAGAAAAATACTACAGTAGGTTTTCTGGATATGACAGAAGATCATTGGACATGCAACCAGAAACAAAGAGATTTATATTTGAGTCCCAGCTCAACCACTTATTATTCAAGACCTGGGGCAAATCGCTTAGCATCTATAACTTGTCCTCTCTCTTGCTCTTAAAAAAGATGGCCATAATATGGGCTAAAACAGTTTTAGGATCATCGAATGCTATAATAGTGGGTGAGAGTAAACTTCAAAAACTAGAAAGCATTTAGCAAGTTTTAGGTCAATTTTTTTATTAATTGCTAATAAAAGGTGAGCATAGGAAAAGGAGAAAAGTAACATTCAGAATATGTATTGAATCATCTAAAAATGGATGATTCTTCACTATTCTAATTGGAAGATTTGATACTGTTTCCATTTAAGTGTCCTTCTCTTTGACACCAGAACTCATTATCTTGTTTGTTCTCACACATCGTCTATTTGGATGCTGTGTATAGAACTTTGTGCCTGTGTTCACTGATAGCTGAGCCATGAAGAGATTCTGTCAGGCATTAAGCTTAGAACACAAGCTGTTATTGTTTGCTTTCCAGGACCTGGCTGAGGATTTCTGTTATTTAAGAGATAATGTAAAAAAAGCAGAATGCTGTCATGGGGTGGGTTATTCAGGAAAAATAAATACATAAATAAAATAAAGATTTGTGTTTTAAAGTAAAGGAAGGGCACTGAGATATGTCAACATAACCCATTAGAAAAACATCATTTCCCTTCTCTCACATGACAAATGTTCAAAGAGTCACCATATCTCACAGATAGAGGAGCATTAACATGACATAGTGCCACAGAAAACTCATTTAGTAGCTCTGTCCTGGAGGGGGAAGGATACAAAACCCACAGTTTGTTATCAGAAAGCCAGTTCTCCATAAAAGCACTAAATTGAAGAGGATAATCTAACAATTGATATAATCTTAGATGTTATGTCAGATTTCCATGTACAAACCTCATATCCATCTTCTACCTCCAAACACACATGCAGCTTTTTTTATTATTATTATTTTATTTTAGGAGACAGAAAGAGGGATAGATAGAGACAGACAGGAAGGGAGAGAGATGAGAAGCATCAATTTTTTGTTGCAGCTCCTTAGTTGTTCACTGATTGCTTTCTCATATGTGCCTTGACCGGGGGGCTAGACACAGCAAGTGACCCCTTGCTCGAGCCAACGACCTTGGGCTCAAGCTGGTGAGCTTTGCTCAGACCAGATAAACCCACGCTCAAGCTGGCGACCTCGGGGTCTTGAACCTGGGTCCTCCGTGTCCCAGTCTGATGCTCTATCCACTGCGCCACCGCATGGTCAGGCAACACACATGCAGCTTTTTAAATGGGGAGGAGTCCTCCCATCAAATAATGAAAGGGGATCCCTCTCCTTTGGTATGGATTGTATCCATCCTGGACTCTGGTTTGACATGAGCCTGGATTAACTCGCAACATTTACATTCTAGAATCTGCACTTGTAATCACTATACCATATTTTCTCTATAAATAAAGACTTCTAGAAGTTGCTAAAGCATAGCCACATGAGCAAAAGACATAAAAAGGTGATCCACCTTTGAGAAAGTACAAATAAATGGTCACTGAACATGAAAAGATGCTTTGCCACTGTAATTAGAAATCAAAGTTATGCAAATCAAAATACAAGCAGATATTATTTTATACCCGGTGGTTGAGCAAACATTTTTAAAGGAAATACCAAGTATTTCCAAGAATGCAGAATAAGCAATGAAATCTTTTATACACTTTGGTGGGAGTGTAAATTGGTATAATAATTCTGAAAAATAACTTGGCAGTAGTAAGTAAATTGGAACTATCCATAATCCTGTTATCCAGCTATGTTCTTCTTCTGTGTGTTTTCTAGAGAAATACTGTACCTTTTTGTGTTCAGCAGTCATGAACATTTTTAAAAACTTTATAAAAGCTCTAAACTAGAAGCAACCCAAATATCAGTCGATAGGTGAGTGACTGACTGTGACTATTCCTATAGCACACAAGGAAAAAACAAATATCAAACTTTCTGTTTTGAGCTCCCTTTTAGTCTTTTCAAGGAATAACACAGTCCCTTCTTCTAATGCATACACTCCATTAAATAATTTGTAATGTGTTCAAAAAATGTAAATCATAGGTTAGCAAAATTCATTGAAAAATAAAATATTAACCAATTAAACATGCTATTTAATTAGATAATGGGAAAAAGACAGGTGGCAAAAAAATTATAAAAGGGTTTTCAACATTATTCGCTATTAGAGAAACACAAATTAAATTTACAACAAAGTATTACAACACAGCTATGTATTGGGTTACAGTAAAAATAAAAAAATGTTGACACCAAAAGCTGAAAAAAAAATGTAGAGACACTGGTTCATTCATATATTGCTGAAAAGAATGTAAAGTGGAGAATCCACTCTGGAATACAATTTGGCAGTTTCTTAAAAACAAACAAAACTAATCATGTACTAACATAAAATCTAGTCATTGAAAGGTCAGGAGTTCATCCCAGAGGAAGGAAGATAGGTTCACACAACAATTTGTACACAAATGTTTATATCCCTAATATTTGTTACAGTCCAAAACTAGAAATAACCCATAACCCATATGCCTGTTAGGGGGTGAATGGTTAAATGAATCATGGTATGTCCTTACTATGGAATGCTAACCCAGCAATAAAAAAGAATAAATTATTGATATAGTAGCAACCTGGCTGAGTTTAGAGAATAATGCTGAGTGAAAGATGGTCCCAAAAGTTTAGGAACTGTATGATTCCATTTATATAGTGTTCTAGAAATAGCAAAATTATATAAAATAAATAACAGATTGTCAGTTGTTACGAGCAAAAGAGGGGATGAAGGTTGGGTAGAAGTTTGTGTAGCTCTAAGAGGATAACAAGAGAAAGAAGTGGTTCCCATGAAATGTTCTGTATTATTGTCAGTGTCCTGGGGATTGTATTTACTGTAGTTTTATAAAACATTAATACTGGGGAAACTGGGTAAAGAGTTTTGTTGCTGTATCATTTCTTAAAACTATATGGGAATCTCTAATTACCTCAAAACAAGCAGTTTTTAAAAAATCATGTTTTAAGTTTAAATCCCAGTGGTGGTTTTATTTCATCTCTACCCAGCTGAATTTTCTCTGCCATTTACACAGTCTGAAAGTTCACCATCTTCATAATTATTATGTCTTATTTAGCTTTGTAGAATCTGTACTTCCAGATTTTGCCACAAATGGACCATAATAATCTTAGTTTATGGTAGTCCAGATATTGGTGAATTGGTAGTTTACTCTGTTTCTGTTCAAGCCATGTCCTGTCACTAATACACAGATAATATCCCTGGCTCCTTCCAGCTTCTGGTGAATTTTACCCTTATTCCAGAAATTCTTATTTCCAAATGTATACTTTTTACACTTTCTGTTTTTCATATTATCTATATCATCCTATGTCAAGTTTTAGATTTTAGCTGTATGATAAATGATTTTTAATATTTTCTACCCAAGTTCAGTTTAGATTATTTTTTTTACCTCATTACAAATCACTCTAAAGGAACCTCAAAGCAGTCTTCATGAGTGTCAACATTAGAAAACAGACACTTTTCACACTACTTTAAAAATCTAGGTAAAATAATTTGTACTTTGGGCTAAAGCTGTAGTCATAGTAAGTATTTCAAATCAAAAGAATTACATAGTACAACTCATTGAATCTTTGGAAATCAAAATTAAATAAACTAAGTGTGAACATTGTGCACTTCAGGAAATAAACTTAGACAGGAACTAGTGAACTGCTCTCTCTTTCTTAACCCTCCCTCTCCCCACCCTCCGTCCCCCCCTACACTCCTCCCCCATCCTCCCTCCCTTCCTTCCTCCCTTCCTTCCTTCCTTCCTTCCTTCCTTCCTTCCTTCCTTCCTTCCTTCCTTCCTTCCTTTTTGTCTTTAATTAGGACCTACTTTAAGCCAGGCACAGTGGGAATAAATGTTGCATGATGCAACACATAGATGATTAATTTAAGTCTAAGAATTGCATTTCGCTTGTGGGATAGTTCAGCAGTTACAAACTTGAACACACACTCTTGTCAAAAATGGAATTTGTATAAAAGAACATAAAAAATTAATTTTCTTGATTTAATGTTTACTAGCAACATAGTCTTTCTTGATAAGTTATTTGACCATATGATTTCTTTTTCCCAGGTTTGGTTCATTAATGTTTTCTCCTTATTGGGCTTTTTTTGGTAAATGTATTACAATTTTATTTTCAGAAAACTGTCAATTCAGTACATGATTTAGTATGGTATCATGTTGGATAGGTTTTTTTCTATTATGAATTTGAATATTGGGCCATTCTCTTAGCAACAGCAAAAGGAAGATAGATGTCTTCAAATTATGCTATAACAATTGTTTTAGGCCAACCCTAAATGTATACATTTGAGTATATTATTTAGGCTCCATCTCACCCTTTTAAGCAACATTAGTATATGAAGAGCTAATTTAAAATAAATAGGTTTATGAATAGATATAGCTGCTGCTGCTGCTAAGGGTTCTCTAATACCAGCATTGCCCAAATATCACCTAACATGTAATAGACAATAGATAAGCACATTAAGCAATGGAACAATTAATGGTAGCCAAGTCTTATTCATCTTTCCTATTAAACATTCTTTTAACTAAATATGATACATAGTTTTATTCTTATAATAACTGTATTATACTCTTATTATTATTAGAATCTTAATCAGATGGAGTAACTAAGTTGCAGAGTAATCATAACTTGTTAAAGTTAGTAAGTGGTTGAGCTAGAATAGAAATCCAGAGAGCCCAACTCCAAGATTCAAGCTCCTAACCATCCCTCAGGCTGCCTCTGAAGTTGTAGGATTTAGAGATATACAAATGCGACACACAGCCTTCCCTCAATATCAAGCAGGCAAACCACCAGGGACATTAACGCTTTCTTAGAATTCGTTAAGCATAAGAGTCATTTGGAGTGTTTTATGGAACATTTAATTTAATTTATGTTTTTATATTTAGTTAGAGAACTGTGTTAAGGACTTTAAAAAAATATGAGCTTTGTAGGAGAACTGAATATTACACATTTTCTGATATCTTTACACATTGATCATTGCATAATAAATTGCATAAAACACAATCAAATTAAAAATTTTAGAACAGAGTCTACCCTTTTAAAGAAAGGCAAATGGACTTGGGTCATATAAATTACTCTCACAAATTAAATCAATCAAATCAATCAATCAATAATGGTACTAGAAAAACTCTATCAACCAGCAAGGAATAAAAATAAAAATGTTTGATATCTTTCAGGAGTCTTATGGGAGGCAGGCTGAAATATCTCTGAAATAACTTGAAACCCCAATTTTTAAAAGTGCATCAGAGGGAAATATTGTCTTCATGGCAAGACATACTGTGCTAAGAAATTAGTATTATAACAAATGTAGGTCAAATTTGACCTTTAGGGCTGAACTTGAAGGTCTACAGGACACAGTCACAACTGAAACACACACAATCTGGAAATGATGAACTCACAGTGAAAAATGGCAAACCCATGCAGGAAATAAGCCACCAGGCTGATTGACCCACCATAAGGCTGAAGGATTATGTCATCTTACTCCCAAATTTATATCTTGTCATCTTTCTCCATGAAAATCTCACTTATCTTTAGAGAATTTATGAGTTGTGAGTCACTTTTCCTTCTCATAGTACTGTTAAGTGAGGACAATGCGTTGAGGAAACTAAATTATTACTATGTAGATCAAACATTTCATTTTACTGAGAAGAAAGAGAGGCATTACTATATAATGTATTTCAGAAGATAATTGTATTCTTCTATCTTGAACACATTGATGTTCCTGGATTTAAATATTTGAAAAGAAAGTGATGGTAAACACTATCCTTCTATGGTTTATGTTCTAGATACAGGCACAACATTTACATGTTGTCTTATAAGTCCCTTAACAGTACTATGAAATAGTCATTACTCCATCTTAAAAGTGAAGAACCAAGAGTCAAAGACTTAAAAACTCTCTGACTTCATAAACCTCAATAACAGTGAACAACTACTAAGTAATTTTTTAAATTTGAAAGCTATTAATATTATAAACCAGCATTTTGTAAGGTGCCTTTACCATTTTATCATTTTATAATAATACTTCAAATTTATGACTGAGACTTTGATAGATTTATGATCCCAGGGAAAGCACAATAACACTCCAATAATAATACTCAGTTTTCTATGCTTTTCTTATGTTTCTTTGTCCAATTTCCTGCTTTCTATTGAATTGATTTTGAGCAGTTTTTTTTAGTCATGATTTTTTTTGAAGAAGAAGAACAGAGACCTCTTTAATTTTTATTTCATTCATTTTAGAGAGGAGACACAGAGTGAGAGAGAGAGAGAGAGAGAAAGGGGGGAGGAGCTGGAAGCTCAACTCCCACATGTGCCCTGACCAGACCAGTGCAGGGTCTTGAACTGGCGACCTCAGCGTTCCCAGGCTGACACTTCATCCACTGCGCCACTACAGGCCAGGTTTAGTCATGATTTTTTATGTGTGCTTTGAAAATTATATAGTGCCCTGGCTGGTTGGCTAAATGAATAGAGCATCAACCCAACATGTGGATGTCCCAAGTTTGATTCCCAATCAGGGCACACAGGAAAGGAGACCATTCTCTTCTCCACCCTTACCCTTTCTCTCTCTCTCTCTCTCTCTTTTTCTCTTTCTCTCTCTTTCTCTCTCTCCCCCCTTCCTGGGGCCATGGCTTCATTGTTTCAAGTGCATCGGCCAGGGGACTGAGGATGGCTCTGTGGAGCTTCCACCTAGGGTGGTAAACATAGCTGAGTTTTGAACATGGGCCCTGAATGGCAGAGCATCAGCCCCAGATGGGGCTGCCAGGTGGATCCCAATCGGGATGCATGAGGGAGTCTATCTCTCTATATCCCCTCCTCTCACTTGGAAAAAATGAAACATAAAAGAATATTATATAGTAAATTTATTTTTATTTATTAGACACAAATTAATTGGACTTTTTCTCTTTATCATGAAAAAGATATATATGAAACATTTTAAAAAACATTATTCTCTTGTTTCACCATACAGCCAGTAAGTGGGGTTATTTTTAGTTGTTTGCCAATTTCTTTCCTCATCATTGCTTCTCATTCTTTCCAAGTTCAATTTCCCTTTAGATGTAGTAAATAATTTAATAGTTTTCTGGTAAAGGTCTGTTAGTTTTGGACCCCACTTTCATATGATAACATACTATGTTCAGTAATTAAACTTCTCAATAAATAAACTCTACACATTTTCCAGAAGATTGTTATAATGGTATAATGGTGGCACATAGAATGCACGAAAGGGGAAGAAAGATTAAATCCATTCATGTGTAATTTAAAACTGTCATTAAGTAATAATTGGTAAACCATTTTGTCACAAATAGGATGGTAACTATGTGATAATGTTTTTAAAACACATTGTTAAGTGGTTTGTGACTTAGAATTGGGAAAAATTGGTATAAAAATCTTACGTTTTTAATTTGAATGATTGGTATAAAAATTGTAAGTAGGAAGTAAGGGAAGTCCAGAAGAGGATCCATCTCATTTAGGAAAAGAAGGTGATGAATTAGTTTTATTGTGTTTTATTGCTTACATGACATGCAACTTATAATTTGAATCATGCAGCTATGGCCAGAAAAATGTTGGAGTTGGAGAAGGAAAAGTTTCATATTTACTCTCAGAATGGAGTTAAAGTTGGGGGAGAAGATGTAACCATCATTTCAGCATGTAGGGAAATGTAGGGAGGTCTTAATGACAGCTGCTGGTAATCAGTATTGTAATCAGCATCCTTTGAGTTACCTATTCCCCCAAAATTTTATAGGTTAGCAATGTTCTGGTCAGTTGGGGGACATTTCTTGGAAATTTTATAAATGGCTTAGGTTTTTTACATAAATATAAAGCAAATGGGGAGTATTTTGAATATACTATAACTTTTGACTGCCAGCCAAACTGTCACTTATCAATCATAAACAGCCCAAAATGTGTGAATGATTTATTTTCTAATCAATCACCTAAACCAGCTGAATATATAGAAACCTACTGAAACTATAATGTAGCTCTAGCTCTGAAATTAAAATAATAGGTATAAAACACAAATTTTTCTTTCTTTTAAACACCAAAATATAATTAAGCACATTAAACAGACAAAATAATCGTCAGTAGATACAACGGTTTTTAAATGTCTTCAGAGATAACAAAACCAAATGAAAAATATACCATGAGTAAAATGGGTCTGTAGATATATTTCTGAATGTTAGAAGTTGAGAAATATTAAATTTATTTTTGAAATGATGAAGAAGATAGAGAGATGTGAAGGCTAAATAGAATTCATGGGAAATGTCAAAGTTCTTGAACATTTATTGTATTTTTCTATTTATTATATTTTAACCCCTCCCACCCCTGGCTTGGGATTGGTATATTGTCCACAGTACTGTTTATGTTCATTTTATTTATTTATTTGCATTATAATTGAAGCAAATACTTTTATTTGAAAGCACCAAACTTTTCTAACTGACTGATTTCCCTAATTCTTCAGGGATAAAATTACATTTTATTCTCCCTTGAATTCATTTTGCCTATCCTACTTTGTTACATTTTTTTCTATAATTATTATTATTATTATTATTATTATTATTATTATTATTATTGTGTGTGTGTGTGTGTGTGTGTGTGACAGAGACAAAGAGAGACAGGGAGAGGGACAGATAGGGATAGACAGACAGGAAGGGAGAAAGATGAGAAGCATCAATTCTTTTTCAGTGCGGCACCTTAGTTGTTCATTGATTGCTTTCTCATATATGCCTTGATCAGGGGGTTACAACAGATCAAGTGACCCCTTGCTCAATCCAGAAACCGTGTGCTCAAGCTGGTGAGCCTTGCTTAAACCAGATGAGCCTGCACTCAAGCCAGTGACCCCTGGGTTTTGAACCTGGGTCCTCCGCATCCAGACCAATGCTCTATCCACTGCGCCACTGCCTGGTCAGCCTTTCTCATTTTTCTGTTGTTACAGTTTTCTTATACTTTTGTATTCTCCCTCAGTGGAAGATCCCTTATTACTTATCAGTCTTTTCCTTTTATCTTTTACGTATTTGTTTGTTTGTTTTGCTTTGTGTCTCTGGCTAAAACTTCGTCTAGCCAGAAAATATCTGAGCTCAGAGTCTTAGATCTTCACACTGATGTCACTGTCTCTTTAATTATCAGGTGTCCCTCCCAAGAAACTCAGATTCCCAGTACTTCCCAATTCCATGTTTGAGTTCTTTAAGAACAGAGATAAAAACTAAGTAAAACACAGAACTTAAGGCATTATGGAGGCTTTAGTAACCTGCTGTTAAGGCATTAGTCATGAAGTACTATAGACATAAAAATATTACACCATATCTTTAAAACAAAAGACATAGGATTGGAATGGGTAGAAGACCTCCAGATCAGGTACTGTGGCATCAAGGGAGACTTACCCAGTCCTCTGCGTGAAACAGCTAAACTTAAAGGATGCCCTACAGGAGCACAGAAGGGTGTACAGGACTTGGGTAGAGATGATAAGTGCCTTAATAGCCAGCCAGATAGACTGCCAATGAGCTAAAAACACCTACTAATAAGATACAGCCATAAAAAGATTTTTCTGTTTGGGCATTGTTCATACCTCCAGATCAGTATAAGACCCATATTCAATTCAATGACAATTTATGTAAACTTTTGAAAATACAGCTAATGATATTGGGATTCCCCCTTCTGAGTTATTAAGATAAAATCAATAATTTAAATATATAACTCTTCAATTTTTGAGAATCTGTTAGTTAAGATGATTTATATTTTCATAAATAATGTATTATTATACTGTCTTTAGGGCTAATTGAGTTAATTAGCATATTTAAACATGATAAATGGCAATCACAAGTCATTTCTACATGTAGACTAGACAAGAAAGCAGGATTTTAAAAAATAGGACATATACTAATTACCAGACAGTTTTAATGGTTAGATATTTTTAGATTTATAAATGTGCTCTTTTAAGAAATAGATCCTAGAGAATAGATCATTTCTACAAACTTGCACATAATAAATATTTTAAAAAAATATCCTAAGATGAGCGCCATTCTGACTGGTGTGAGGTGATATCTCATTGTGGTTTTAATTTGTATTTCTCTAATGATTAGTGATGTTGAGCATTTTTTCATATGCCTATTGGCAATCTATATGTACTCTTTGGAGAAATTTCTATTCATTTCTTTTGCCCATTCTTTGATTGGATTGTTTGTCTTTCTGGTGTTGAGTTTTATAAGTTCTTTATAAATTTTGGTTATTAACCCCTTATCAGACGTGCTGTCGAATATGTTCTCCCATTGTGTGCTTTGTCTTTTTATTCTGTTCTTTTTGTCTTTAGCTGTGCAAAAACTTTTTAGTTTGATATAGTTCCAGTTGTTTATCTTGCCTTTTATTTCATTTGCCCGTGGAGATAAATTGGCAAATATATTGCTGCTACAGATGTCAGAGAGCTTGCTGCCCATGTTTTCTTCTAAGATGCTTATGGTTTCACGGCTTACGTTTAAGTCTTTTATCCATTTTGAGTTTGTTTTTGTGAATGGTGTAAGTTGATGGTCTAGTTTCATTTTTTTGCAGGTAGATGTCCAATTTTCCTAACACCATTTGTTAAAGAGGCTGTCTTTACTCCATTGTATTTTCTTTCCTCCTTTGTCAAATATCAGTTGTCCATAAAGGTGTGGGTTTATTTCTGAGTTCTCTGTTCTGTTCCATTCATCTATGTGCCTGTTCTTATGCCAGTACCAGGCTGTCTTGAGTATAGTGGCCTTGTAGTAAACCTCACTCATCTGCAAAACAACACAGAACAAGTGCTGGCGAGGATGTGGAGAAAAGGGAACCCTCCTGCACTGCTGGTGGGAATGCAGACTGCTGTAGCCACTGTGGAAAACAGTATGGAGATTCCTCAAAAAATTAAAAATCAAACTGCCTTTTGACCCAGATATCCCACTTATAGGAATATACCCTAAGAACACCACAGCACTGTTCGAAAAGAAGAAATGCGCTCCCATGTTTGTGGCAGCATTGTTCACAATAGTGAAGATCTGGAAACAGCCCAAGTGTCCGTCAGAAGACGAGTGGATTAAAAAGCTTTGGTACATATATACTATGGAATACTACTAATTCATAAGAAATGATGACATCGGATCATTTACAACAAAATGAATGGACCTTGATAACATTATACGGAGTGAAATAAGTAAATCAGAAAAAAACTGAGAACAGCATGATTTCATAAAAGTGAGCCTATGAGACATGGAAAAGAGTGTGGTGGTTACGGGGTGGGGAGAGGGAGGAGAAGGTGGGATAGGGAGGAGGGAAGGGGCACAGGGAAAACCAGATAGAAGGTGACAGAGGACAATTTGACTTTGGGTGATGGGTATGCAACATAATTGAATGATAAGATAACCTGGAGATATTTTCTTTGTACATATGTACCCTGATTTATTGGTGTCACCCCATTAAAATTAATAAAAAATAAATAAAAAATATATCCTAAGATAGTTTTCATATTAATGGGGGTAATGTAAGAATACTGTGTAGTAAGAAACCCTTGCTGTGTAATACTGCCAATAGGAAAGGGTGTGATTATGGTCATTAAAATCTCTGGGCAAGAAACCATTTTGAAGTGATTAGAGTTTTTTGTCTGTTTTGTTCACGGACGAATTTCCAGCATTAAGAATTGGGCTTGATAGAGAGGCACTTAAATATTTATTTACTAAATGAAATGAGCTTTTAAGAAAAAATATAAGTAAGAGCAGTTTTGAGCAGGTTTGTTTCTGGATATAAACAAACTGTTTGTAAAGAAAAAGTGCTGGTTGTAAACGAACTACTTACATGTTTATTATTATTATTATACTGTGTGTCAATCAGTATGCCCAAGAGAGCAAGGCAGCAGCCAGAATGTCTTATACAATCCAGCTTCAGAAGTCACACACTGTCATCTCCACAATTACCTACTGCCTACATGAACCAGCACTATTTAATGTGAAAGGTCTACAAAGATGTCTGAGGCCAGAAGTCCGTGAATACCAGCTGGCAGAGGGAGATTAGGGGCTATTATAGAACTTGCCCGCTACAGGCACTTCTGAATAGCCACTACCAGCTTATCTTCGTTGATATAAATCCTAACAGTTCTTTTTTGCTCTTATATATTCAGCAGTTTCTCACTTCCAGCTTAAAAAAAAATTTAAACCTGTAATCCTTGCATATTACTCTCATCATACTTCGGCACAAATCAACTTCTGCATCATCTCATACTTGTCTAGGTGCCACTGTATATGCTCTATATTGTGACCTCTCTTGCATTCTCCCATGCTTTCTTCCTTTATGATACCCTTTCTCTTATGTTTTTAGTTCACTTTCTCATTGCCTCATGCAAACATCTAAAAATCTTGTGTCTATCTCATTTCTTGCTTCAGTCACCACCTCTTTACCAGCCTTCCCTTCACCATAAAATATATTAAAAAGTAGTTATTCTTGCTCTCACTTCTCCAACTTGTATTCACTCTTCAGCCAACTTGTATTCAACTGTCAAGACTCCACTGAATCTTCTCTTATAAAGGATACTAGTTTCATCCTACCAAAGCCAATTAACACTTTTCTGTGCGCAAATTGTTTGCCTGCTCAGCAGTATTCGACATCTGTGGCCATCCCTACATAGAAACACTTTCTTAATATTTTGGCTATGGGAGACCAGACCTTGGAGGTTTTCTTTTAACTATTATGTCTCTCCTTCTCATATCCTTTTCCAATTCTTCTGTCTGTATGCTGCCTGTAAAATACTTGATGACCTCAGGTCTGTTCTTTGCTTCTATTGCTCTTTTTGTCCCCTTATGGTATTTTGTCCTTTCATATAGCTTTAAATGTCCACTGTTTTGTTTCTTGTCTCACATCAAACTGCTTAATGAGTTGGATTTCTAATAATTTTAGCATGCCAGTTGAACTTTGATTTTGGTGCATGCTCTTTAAGTTCCTTATTTTTACAATAGCTTCATGTATATAGGACTTCTTTTTCTCAGAGTAGTTGTAAATATCAGGTCACACTTTTATATTTGTGATGACACATAATATGATGATGCTTCAAACTATTTGATGCTTAAAACTCATTGAATTCAACTGCCATAAATATAGGATAGGGCAAATATAAAATACAAAATAAATACAGTATCAACCCTAATCAGTGGAACAAATTTACTTATTGTAAATTAAGTTGTTAATTAACCTTACTATAATATTTTATACAAACAGAAATATCTAAAACTTTATCTTAAGCATAGGTAACATTTTAAAGGGTGGAATATACTTTAATAAATATGCTTCAATTAATAAAATATAGTTTTCCTAAATTGATATACTTTATTTTTGTGTATGTCACGTGTAGTTAATTGTGTTCTATTTTTACTCATTACTTCACTGCAGTGTCAACTGTAGATTTCACATTCAGAATAACAATATATGTGTGTATATATCATATATATATATATATATATATATATATATCCAATATGCTATATATTGCATTATATATCACATTATATAAATATCTGATATAGAAAAACACCACTTTCTTATCTTTTGACAAATTTTTGCTGAGTACATATAATGTACCTGACACTAAGGTTGCAACAGCAAACACATGCACAGACCCTTGTCCTCTGGATTAATACCTTTTACAGCAAGTAGATTTACCTGTGAAAGGTCATGACAACTTTATGTTCATGTTCTTATAAATATTATCATCACAAGGAATGCAAACTTTCAGCATAAACATAGATCTCTATAAATAACTATACTGATAAACTATCATTATATCTATGCATAGGGAATAAGTATGTTCAGCTACCTAGCTAGCTAGATGATATTGATAAATAAATAAAATACACACCAATCCCCTCCACACACACATACATATTACTTTCAAGCATAAACATCATGTTTTAGAAAATTATTTTATTATTATTATTATTCAATGAGAGGAGAAGAGGCAGAGAGACAGACTTCTGCATGTGCCCAGACTGGGATCTACCTAGCAAACCCATTGGGGGATGATGCTCTGCCCATCTGGGCTGTTGCTCTGTTGCTCAGCAACCAAGCTCTTCTCAGTGCCAAGGAGCAGGCCATTGAGCCATCCTCAGCACCCTGGCCAACTTGCTCCAATCAAGTCATGGCTGCAAGAAGGAAAGAAAGAGAGAGAGGAAGAGAAAGAAGCAAGAGGAGGAGGGTTGGAGAAGCAGAGGGTTGCTTCTCCTATGTGCCATGACCAAGAATCGAACCTGGGACATCCACATGCAGGGTCAACACTCTATCAATGAGGCAACTGGCCAAGGCCAGAAGATTCTATACTAAAAAAAATTATATATTTCAACTACTTTTAGGTATAACTTTGGGAACTGAATTATACATTTTTTTTTAGTTGGTGGACAAGGAGATATTTCCTCCATGTCACTCTGAAAAGAAGCTTTTGATTTTGTTTAATGTGTTGAATATGAGGTCCTTACTTTGCAGTAATTTCGGTAATCAGAAATATATCTGTATTACATTCAGTAAATGGAAAGACAAAATATATAATATTTATTGTTATCTTTTCCTGTCACCATAGATGTTTCTTTTGCATATGTGTGTGTATATGTGTGTGAGTGTGTGTGTTTTAAACCTAGAATTTGTTGTACAGTATGTTCCACAAATACTGTTAATGAGAATCAATATTTGAACCTATGTTTTCTTATACATTTTGGTTCTAAGGACTGACACTATAATGCTGACTTTGGAGCTTGTAAGAAACTTACTAACTGAGCTCCCCAGTCATCTTAACAGCTGTTCTTGTTTGGGGGCCATTCCCCACCTAAAACAAGAATATGATGGTCACAAAGAAGATGAATAAGTAGATAGAGTCAAACAACTCTAGGCTCTTACTTGTTATGAAAAGTGAAAAGTACATGCTGGGGTACACAAGCAGACTCTGAAGATGATCAGTGAAGGCAAAACAAAACTGATCATCTTTGCCAACAACTGTCCAGCTTTGAGGAAATCTGAAATAGAGTACTATGCCATGTTATCCAAGACTGGTGTCCATCACTACAATGGCAATAAGATTTAATTGGGCAGAACGTGTGGAAAATACTGCAGAGTATGCACACTGGCTGTCATTGATCCTGGTGATCCTGACGATCCTGATATTATTAAAAGCATGCAGGAACAGACTGGTGAAAAGTAAATCATGCAAAATAGTTCTTTAATAAAACCGGCCAGAGCTTGGTTTAAAAACCGGTAGCTCAGATGGTTAGAGTGTCATCCCAATATGCCAAGGTTGTGGATGCAATCTTTGATAAGGCACACACAAGTCAACCATAGAATGCATAAATAAGTAGAACTGCAAATTGATGCTTCTTTCACTTGTTCTCTCTCTATATATAAAAGCAATCAATATTTTTTTTAAAAAACTCACTAACTTAAATAGGGAATAAAAAAGTAATACCTAATCAACAAAGGTCATTGTTCAATAGAACAGGACAAGCAATCTCAAGAGGGCATTTTTAACTGTGGTTAGAGGCCACAGTGAAATAAGTACAAGGCGTCACAGACACAAGGCCTATAATTGTGGTGTCCCTGGTTAATTATTCCAGGGTTAGAAAATCCTCAAAAGTTTTACACATTAAAGAGCATAAGAAATAAATACATTTTATGTTTGCACAATAGACCAAATATAACAATAATTAATTAGCATTCTGGTTTACATGTTCTGTGTATCTCATTCAGTTAGTATAATTAAAAATATCATCTAGGATGTTTTCACTATCATCGTTGGCTTGTCAGTAGTCCACAAATAATTTTTTTTATAATTCATCATATTCTTCTCCAGTCTTCAAAGGCAGAGTGTTATTGCCTTTTTTTTTTTTTTTAAACCAGGACTGAGTTAAAACCCTTAACTTGAAAGACACATTGAGAGTTTGGCATTGATACAGGAATTTCAAGGACCAGAGCCAAAGTTAGTGTATTTGTGCCAGAAAAAAAGGATGGAAGGATCACATAACTGGACAAATCTGTAGCAAACTGCCTTTGATGATGCAACAACAACAAAAATAAATAAAGCACAGCCAAGAACAGGGAAGGATTCTAGTTCATGAAAATAATTCTTTCAAAGAAAGATATTGATACTGGTGCAGAAAAATAGCATTTCTTTCAGGAAAAAAATTTTAAAAAAATCCTTTCTTTAAAATCTAAAGGTGTCTTACTGCTTCTATTTGGGCTCTTGTACCATTTATATTCTTTTCTAACTTCATGTTGGCACTAATAATAATTAGTAAAATAGACTATGGAGCCCTGAGATGAGATAGCAGTACACAATATTTTTGCAATTTTATGATCAATAAAATATTGTTATGCAGAACATAGTAATCAATGTTTGAGAAATGAATTTCAAACAAAGCAATAATAAAAATTAAAGCAATATACATATCTTTTAGATGCTACTAATGCTGTATACAGACAACAAACATAGCAACACATAAACTAAAACCAGAGTCCTTCAATTTTTTGGAGAAGCCATGAGAGAAAGACCTGAAATCTTAGGAGACCACATGCTAGAGAGAATTCAATAATGACAAATATAATTGCTACCCCATAATATTTGTGCATAGAGTGAAAATTGCCTTCTGGCTCCAGAGACACAGATTTAGAGTGAAATTTAACAAGTGAGAATTTTATGTTTGTACCTAATGATGAAATGTAGGATTCTCTGGATCTAAGGTTTATTAGAACAATGTAAAATAATTACTACATTATATTACCTTCTAAGCCAGATTTCCCTTTCTATCTAGAATTCTTTCTTGAAGTTTATTTGTCTGAGTTTTCATTTTCCCTTCTATATAGTAAATTATGAAGTCTTACTAATTGGCCTGGAAATTTCTATTGAGAAATTCAAGTGGTGGAATGACAGCATTTTCATTCTTTTTTTTTTTTTTTTTTTTTTTTTTTTTTTTTTACAGGGACAGAGAGAGGGGAGAGGGACAGACAGACAGGAATGGAGAGAGATGAGAAGCATCAATCATTAGTTTTCCGTTGCCATTGCGACACCATAGTTGTTCATTGATTGCTTTCTCACATGTGCCTTGACCACAGGCCTTCAGCAGAACTAGCCACCCTTTGCTGGAGCCTGCAACCTTGGGTCCAAACTGACCAGCTTTTGCTCAAGCCAGATGGGCCAGCGCTCAAGCTGGTGAGCTCGGGGTCTCGAAACGGGGTCTTCCGCATCCCAGTCCGACACTCTATCCACTGCACCACCACCTGGTCAGGCAGCATTTTCATTCTTTATGCCTATGCTTCTAGGATACTCCTCTTCAAATTAGTTTGGGTGCAATCTTTATCTCACTTTGGAGCACTCCCCTCATTGAACAGCCTCTGCTCTCACTCGCAGTGATTATAACTAACCTGCTCCTAAGCAATGAAGCTCCCAGTGAGTTTCTTGTGCCTTTACTGTGCTCACTCTGTTCTCAAGGCTGCCTGGGTTATGTGGTCAGGTTGAAAGTTGCCCCTTACAATGGAAAGACTGAGATTCAACCAAAAAGAAAAATAAGTGCTTATTTTGATCAGAGAAATTTTGTGAAACTTAGTAATTCATATATGGGGTTCAGTCAAATCTGGCTTAGAAGATTTTATAAAGTTGCAATTGTTTGTTTCATCCCAACAAACCACAGCTCTAAATACTGTACATGCTCACCAGTCCATATTAAAATACAATCCTATTTGATAAGTTTTACTCTAAATCTGTTTCTTTGGGGACAGAAATTTACTACTACTTCATTAACAAATATCATAATAATTATTTTTACTCTAAGGCAGTTTATTTAATTAAGTGATGATAACTTAGGAAAAGTAATAGTCTTTAAAGTTAATATGATACAAAAATGACCAAAATAAGCAAACAGCCTATCAAGTGCATTTACTCCATGCAAATGATGATGCTGAAATTTATGAGTCACGCTGTTTGCAAGAAACAGAGTACAGGTGGCACTTGAATGCAGGAAAAAATCTCAGCACATTGAGGGACCCCAATGGCAATTTGGCATGTTTGTGAAGAGATGAGACAACCAACCTTGCTTCTAGTAATGAAGAGAGAAGAAATCAAGGAATTGAGGCCCTGGGAGGATTGTTATGTGTTCCTCCCTGACACAATGCCCAGAGCCGTGATGGCTAACTTATGACATCCGTGTCAGCACTGACATGCGTGGCCATTTTCGATGACACGCAGCGGCATACCAGAGAAGTATGGGGCTGCGAATGCCGAGAAGGACGTTTCATCCTTGGCTCCTGCAAGGCCAGGTGCAGTAGCCGAGGATAAAACATTTGCTGTAGTGTAGATACTCTGTGCTGGAGGTCTGTAGGCCAAAACAACAGAACTCTGGCACAGAGTGTCTAGTTCTGGGACTTCTGGTTAAGCCGTTTTTCTCGAAGTGACACACCACCCAAGTTATGCTAGGTTTTTTGGCAAATTTTGACACACACACACCAAGCTCAAAAGATTGCCCATCACTGGTCCAGAGCCTAACTATTAACAAAGCTGAAAAAGAGACTGGATAATTGGCAGCTTTGTGTCCCCCTTAAGCACATCTGTCTGCTGTTCTTGAAGGTTAAGATGCAGTAGGGCATCTGATTTTATTCAGCGTAAGTTTGACTATTCTAACATTGAACATGATTTGACATAAGAACAAACTGACAAACTAACAGGAATAAAATAAGAAAATTATGTCATATAGATCATTTATGCTGGGCATTAATCTAACAGGATGAAATATAAATATATAAAGTAAATCCCAAAAGAGAGAGATCTAACAATGGACAGCAAAACTAAGACCAAAAAAAAAAGATAAAAAAGAAAAATGCTTTGTTTAGAATGTAAATATAATTAAATGAATTGAACCAAGAGTTTGGTCATGTTTCTGAAATTATGCCAATTATTCCTCAACATAATCTTAACTAATTTCAACTGAAAGAGAAAAAAAAAGGAGAGAGAGAGTAAGAGTGAGAGGTTACTGACTGCTCTACACAGAAACATGCACTATCATAAGATTTTCTTCTTAACCATGGACATTTCAAAAGTCAAAGCTAAAGTCATTTTCAATACTATAATCAAAATATTACAGAAATACATTTGTTGCTGGTATGAAATGGACACTTCACTGTTACTTGTTTTTATGTTCAGAATCTCCTCCAATTGTGTTTGGTGTTAAGTATTAAAACTTTTTTAAAATCACATTAGTTCTTGTTCTCTAAGTCTTGAACTAGTCTTTGTCAAAAACTGATAAGATTCTGATCTGAGTTTGCTTGGCAACAGTACCAGCAACCAGATTAACATCAGGTACCAGAGAATTCTGAGCCTCTTGCTAACAAAAGGTTGGCTTTTTAAAATTGAACATCAACAGGTTCAAAGAACAACAATAAAAAACTATTGTCACATAGGGAAAAAGAATAAGATTGGAATAGGTGGCCCACTTTTCAAAAAGCATCTTAATGGCTGCCATGAATTACTTCTGGATTAATTATTTAAAATATTATAGCTATATATTTAATTACATCATTAAAAATGTGTGGGCGCATTTTCTCCCTATCTGCTTGTCTGCCAAAGTGGCTTTCCAAGATAGTGGTTATCTTTCTTTAAACAACTAGTGAATGACAATCTAAATTCAACCCCAACCCTTTCTATTAGTCAAAAAAATCAGCCTTTTTCTTACTCTTAGACTTACTGCTAAAGTTTTGGTTGTTTATTTAGATTTTTACCTCAGTTGGGTCTTCACGTGTTAGTCATGATTTCTCCCTTTTTTTCCTTTCTTCATCATGGGTGACTCCTCCCTGTAGAAAAAAATTATGGCTTCTAGTGACTCCCAAGAAACATTAGCGTCGACTAGGTTACGACAGATACTCATATGTGTGCATATCTGTGTGTGTATGTTGTGTGTGTGTGTACAAATACATACAGTATGGTAGTAGGTATGCATACATATGTGTGTAGATATACACAGTCTGGTGTGTATTTATGTGGTGTAAATGTATACATAAATATTTACACAAGTTTTGTTCTTTTGCTGGATCCTGGCTAGTGTGGAATTAGAGGACAAATAGATTTAATGTGGAGATCTTTCTGGTCCAGAAAATTCTGGAAAAGTTTCCTTTGAGCCAAGCTACGAATGTAATCATTAATCTCCCACCACTGCCACGAAATCCCAGGGCATTAATCTAATCCTTGAGAATAAATATACTTCTTTCCTAATTTTTATTTTTCTACATTACTCTCCCAGTATATTTAAGTGGAAAGAAAATAGAATATGGGATGATACTGTTTAAATAATTGTGATTTGTATTATAGAAATATATTTTTAATTTGTGATTTTATTAATCAATGTTTGTTATGAACATATATTGGTAAAATGTTAATATTTTCTACATCAGATGTCCTATTAGAAGCTTTAAAATACTTCAAGGTGAGTACAGCAGTTTTCATTTTCTAGATGTGAAAAATGAAGGTTTAAGTGGTTAAAAAACATGCCTAATTAGTAGAGACATGAGTTATTTCCATTAGACTCTATTGAGCTCAAATTAAAATAATTATCGATGAGTCAAGTTTGAAAATACTGGAAGATTTGAGCTCATTTATCACTTACCACATGGTTGAAGCACTGGGAAATATGTGCGAAAAGCAGCCCTGTGTTTCCATCCAAGTCTTATGGAAGACGTCACTAACTGGGCAAGACATTTGTCTGAGTCCACATGCAGCAGGGAAATGTTTGCTCTTTAGTAAATGAGAGGAAACTCTGGGGTATCAAATCTAAGGCTAGAACTTTATATCTTTTTTATGCATTTTAATATGTTCTAACACTTTTCTGTCTTCCTGTTTTTAATCATACATATGTGTGTGTGTGTGTGTGTGTGTGTTTGCAGCTTTCTTTAACTAATGAATGTGGCTATTAGGAAGGTCTTTGGCTGACATCTAGGTCAGTATATTGGATTTGCCTAATTTTTACTATATGAGTTTTCTCTTAAATATAGTTGTATCACTTAGTTTTATATTATACTTTAGTATCTTCATTTTTAATCCTTGGAACAAATACATGACTAAATTATTGAGTTGTACCCCTGAAACCTATATGGTTCTGTAAACTAATGTCACCCCTATATATTCAATTAAAAACTAAAAAGGAAATGCAATAATTATTTATTCCACATAATTATTGTCCTTAGTAAACTTCTTATCATTTACTGTTGAGTAATTAATAGACTAGTCATGGTCATTTGGGTCTTTATGTTATTGTCAGAGTTTTTCAGGGACAGAAATGGCTCTTTTATGATATTAAACCTTAATGAGTATGAATCTCATATTTGTATATATATAACAAATTGAAAGGCTAAAATGAATCAAACTTTCATTTTTTAGATCTTACTCTGGAATTTCAGCAGTTAAATAGTACACATAATAAATTATAGAGTGAGTGTTGTTATTTTTAAAGAAAACTTTTTAAAGAAATATATTAGACCTGCTTGGCAAAGACTTAATCCGTGCTTTGCAGAAGGCCTCCTATTGTATAGCTCTCTGATGCCAGGTAGTGGGCAGCAGCATGGGCATTAGCTTTAGAGAAATCTGAATTGTATCTCTGCCCTAGTATATTTCTTGATATGTGTTCTCAGCTTCAAGTATCCTCACTAATAAGCTTAAGTTTTCTTATTTATAAAATGGATTAATAATAGGTACTTTCAGGTCTGACCTGTCGTGGCACAGTGGATAAAGCATCAACCTGGAATGCTGAGGTCACCAGGTTGAAATCCTGAGCTAGCCTGGCCAAGGCACATATGGGAGTTGATGCTTCCTAATCCTCTCCCCTTCTCTCTCTCTTCTCTAAAATGAATAAATAAAGTCTTAAAAATTTAAAAAGAAAAAAAAAATAATAGGTACTTTCAGGGTTGTAATTAGCATTAAATAGGTTGTATTAAGACCCCAGAATAATTACAAATATTAGTATGTTAATATTACTATAATTTATATATAATATTATATCATGAAAGCTGAAGCAGGCTTCTATTATTTAAAATTTATTTTACACCTTATTTATAGGACATATTGTACTAGGCACCTTTGATAGAGAAACACAAAGAAATAGGACATGGAATTTTCCAATAAAAAATGCATTTCAATAAGACACATATGTATACTATATACTATAATGTACACACATAAGCAAGCAGATGGAATTTCCAATCACATACAATGATTTCCTTAATTAGAAACATAAAATGCCTTGAACACTTAACCTCTTTTGCATCACCTGTCCAGAGCTCTGACCAGTATCCACTGTTCTAGGTCAACGTCCCCACCTTGTGGAGAGAATAAAGAACAGTTTGACCCAATATCACTTTTCCTCACTAACTTCATGTCTTCTTAGGGTAAGGAGAGAAAAGGGCTGGTGATTAGGAGGTGAGTGGATAGTCACTGAAGGTTCACCTAGTTTGTTGTTTTACTGCTTGTTCTACACCTGGTTAGTTTCATCAGAATTTTTCCTTCTTTATTCAGCACAAGCCTATATTTCCTTCTTCCTCTTTTCTTTTCTTTCAAACTTCCACCTAAGCCACTGCTGAAAAACAACAGCAACAACAAGAAACCATTTATTTGAAATTGCTCTAACTCTAAATAACTTAACTCTGAAATTCTAATTTCTGAATACTTCCTTTTGTTATTTTATTTCTCAAATTACTAAACATTATTTTCTGTGTCAGTGTGACCCCACATTCTTTATTCTTCCATCTGCCTCTTTTCTCCATCATGATCACAACCGTCATCCCCATCGTGAGAACTACTGAATGTTTCCCATAGGCAGGTGATCTTCAAAATCTTTCATAATTATTATCATTTCTTCACGACCCTGTGTATCAAGTTCTGCTGGTCTATACACTGCCCTAGCTATAAATTCAAAGTCTAAAAAGTTATGAAGATGAAAAAATAAATTCAACTCACTATCAAAACCTGACAAAAACTGACATAAGGCTTTTTCCAGTCTTTTATTTATTACAGACTTACTAGGTATACACTTAATATGTGTACTCATATCTTTCTAAAATTTAAAAAATTCTGAATTAAAAAACACATTTGATTGCAAAGATTTGAAGTAAAATATTGTGAATAAATATTGTTGTCATCTCCATTTTACATCTAAGAAATGAGGCCAAAATAAATTGTGACTTACCTAAAGTCAAACATTAGTAAGTAATGTAACTAAGATTCAGAAAGAATTACTGTATACCCAGAACCAGGGCTCCAGGCATGTGGCTTCTTCTGATAATTGCTGTACCCTAAACTCTATCATCTCTGCCCTATATATTTTACTTCCATATTTTTAACAATCTTTGCTATAATTTCTAGTTCTTTTTCCTTTTTATTTCATTTGGAAAATTAAACTTAATGGAGTAACATTAATAAGAGTACATAGGTTTAAGGTAAACATTTCTATAACATTTGAACAATTGATTGGGTTGTGTGCTCATCACCCAAAGTCAGATTATTTTCTGTCACTGTATATTTGTTCCCCTTTACTTCTCATCTTTCCACACTTGCCATGCCCCCCAAACACTTTCCTCCAGTAACCACTTTATTTTTATCTAGGTCCACGAGTTTCAGTTTTATATCCTACCTATGTGTGAAATCATATAGTTCTTAGCTTTTTCTTATTTACTTATTTCACTCAGTATAATGTTCTTAAGGTTCATCCATGTTGTTGTAAATTGTACTATGTCATCATTCCTTATGGCTGAGTAGTATTCCATTGTATATATGTACCACTTCTTTTTTATCCAGTCCTCTAACAAGGAACACTTTGTTTCCATGTCTTGGCTGCTGTATATAATGCTGTGATGAACATGGAGGTGCATATGTCTTTGCTTACCAATGTTTTCGAGTATTTTTGGTAGATACTCAGTAGAGGGATTGCTGGGTCATATGGTAGTTCCAGTTTTAATTTCTTGAGGAACCACCATACTTTCTTCCATAATTGTCATACCAGTTTACATTCCCACCAGCAATAAATGCAGCTTTTTTTTTTTCCATAGCCTCTCCAATACTTGTTATTACCTGTCTTGTTGATAACAGTCAGTCTATCAGGTGTGAGGTGGTATCTTATTGTGGTTTAGATTTTCATTTCTCGAATAGCTAGCAAAGATGAACATCTCTTCATATATCTGTTGGTCATTTGTATTTCCTCTTGGGAGAAGTGTCTGTTCATGTCCTCTCCCCCTTTTTAATTGGATTGTTCACTTTTTTTTAATCACTGAGCATTGTAAGTTCTTTATATATTTTGGATATTAACCCATTATCAGAGCTGTTGTTTGTAATATCATCTCTCATTTGGTTGGCTGCCTTGTTGTTTTGTTGTCAATTTCTTTTGTTGCAGAAGATTTTTAATTTGATATAGTCTCATTCATTTATTTTTCCCTTGACTTTCCTTGCTTTTGGGGTCAAATTTATAAACTATAGCCAAGGTCCATAGTTTAGTACCTATGTTGTCTTTAATGTAATTTATTGTTTCAGATTATACATTTAGGTCTTTAATCCATTTTGAATTCAATTTTGGGGGGGGGGCAAACTGCAGACAAGTTTCATTGTTTTGCATGTGGCTTTCCAGTTTTCCCAGCACCATTTATTGTAGAGGCTTTCTTTTCTCCATTGTGTGCTTTTGGCTCTTTTGTCAAAGATCATTTGTTTATATCGATGTGGTTTTATTTCTGGGTTCTCTGTTCTGTTCCATTGGTCTGGTTGTCTGGGTTTTTTTGTTGTTGTTGTTTTTGCCAGTATTATGCTGTTTTGACTACCATGGCTCTAGTATAATTTGAAGTCAGGTAATGTGATGTTTTTGGCTTCATTCCTTTTTCTCAGGATTGCTTTAGCTATTCAGAGTTTTTTATGGCTCCACACAAGCCTGGTGCTTTTTATTCTATTACTTTAAAAAATGACATTGTGATTTTGATGAGGATTGCATTAAATTTGAATATTGCTTTGGCTAATATGGCCATTTGAACTTTGTTGATTCTTCCAACCCATGAATTGGAATTTTTTTCCATTTCATTGTATCTTTTTCAATTTCTTACAATAATGCTTTGCAGTTTTCAGTATATAGGTTCTTCACATTCTTTGTAAAGTTTATTCCTAGATATTTTATTTTTTTGTTGCAATTGTAAAAAGAATTGATTTTAGTTAATTTTCTTAAATTTCATTGTTGGCATATAGAAAAGCTGTAGACTTTGTATATTAATTTTGTTTCCTGCAACTTTACTGTATTGGTTTATTATTTTCTAATAGTTTTTTCTAGTTCCTGATTTTGACCTACTGAGAAAGACATGTACTTTATACTGATCACTTTCATTTTGAACTTATGACTTCGAATTTTAATTAGAGCTTCAATGCAGCCCCTCAAGTCTCCCATTCATTCTAAAAGCAATATTTATTCTCAAGAACCTCAAGCCTTTGTTCTAAAATTTTACGCATTCTTGGTGGTGCTACCCTATCCCAACCTAGTTGTACACTGTGTCCATATTTTCCTTCATAACTCTGTGATTAAGTCCTATAAATTCATCCCACCCAGTATCTTCAGCTCTTTCTCCTAAAGATCTGATCTTTCAAAATCAATCTGGTCAAAATACTTCCAAACTTAACAATTGTCAGTGGCTTCCAATTGGTTATATGAATGAGTCTTAAATCCTGAAGATGGGATGGACACTCTCCATAATGTTCCCTTGGTCTGTAAGTTTATTCTTACCTCAATCCTTTGGATATACTAAGCACATCAAACTATTCAGGGCTTCCAAAATCCAGAAACATTTTCATACCCTAGTGCCTTTAATCACATGGATTTCTTTGCTTAGATTTCTTTTGCTCATATATTTTGTGCACTTGGTGATATCATGTTCAGTTTTTAAAGCCCAATTCAAATGTTACATTCTTTATTACAACTTCCTAACTTCACATAGGCTCTTCCTTTATTGCTGCCTCACCAAAATACTATACCTTTTTTTTAATAATATAATAGAATCTCCTCACACTCAAATGCAATAGTTACATGGTATTTTTGTTTGCATTTATTTGTGAGCCCTTAAACATAACTTCTAACTTTTCTTTTGACAACCAGCTAAATTAATGACATACAAAATAAACATAATTATAACTGATTTAAATTAAAATACATTCATGTGAATCCAATGTATTCTTTTTTTTTTAATTGATTTTAGCGAGAGAGGAAGGGAGAAAGACAGACAGACAGATAGGAACATAGATTTATTTTTGTATGTGCCCTGACTGGAGATCAAACCAGCAATCTCTAAGCTTCAGGATGATGCTCTAACCAACTGAGCTATGCCACCAGGGCAATCCTATGTATTCTTATTGCATTACTTGTTCTAACCTACATTAGGGAATATTAAAATGTAGTAAAAAATTAAATATGTCTCCTTTGAGTTTATGTAAAACAATTTTCATGTTAAATTTTGTTTCTGTTATTATAACATATTATCATCAAGTAGAAGGATGCCTGACTTAGACTTGATTCTCAATATATGAATAAGGAAGTATAAAAATAATTAAGTTCATTTTGACATGTTAAGGCCCTAATCTTTAATTAAAAACCACTGTTTATCCTACTTTATTTCTATCATATGTGAATTGATGGCTATCTTTACCCCTTTCATTATCAACATAATTGTCCTACTAATATTATATTTTCATCTTTACACTCATATATTATGTTTGTGATCCTTTTTTCAATGTATCATTCTATTTCATTAACATATTGGAAAGTAAAAGTTTGTATATTTTTTATTGGTCTGTTAAATACCTTTCTGTTTTAGTGACTCCAATGATGTATGCAAGCAAGAAAATCCTCCTGTTCTTTATATATACCTAATATGTACTTCTATGATTAGTAACACCTTTTCACATTTTATTTTATTTATACCATCAGTGGATATTGGTTTTCAGAGGATTTTGAATTGAAAGTATTACTTGTAATACTCTACTGAAAGCTTTTTTTATTTATGTTTTATAAACAATGTACACCAGTGTTTCCTTTGGAAGAAATATTAGAAGGTCTTAGCTTCAATTTTGCTGTTCACTTGTACTTGTTTGCTGTTTCACTCACATATATTTGTTTTCTCTATCATTATTCTTTATTCCTGGAGAAAGAGAGTGAGCTGAATTATTTTCAATAATTTTGTCATAAAATGCTGTTCTTCTGTTTCCATTAAATGGTTATCAACCCTCAAGAATAGCAGCGTGCCAAGGGACAGATACAATCAGTCATGACTGACATTTTCCACTAGACCTTCCTGCCTCCTCTTATTATTCTTCCTGTCAGATACTTCCTAGGACTTCTCATTTTTATTTTCTCCCAACATTGTTCTTATATATTTAGGCATATGAATGTCTTTCTCCTTCAGGAACCAAATGTAGTGTGAAAGACAGTAGAGACCAGCCATCAATGCCTAAGTAGAAAATCACCTTGAATATTATGGGTTGAGAATTTTAATTGGGTTACTGAGCCTTTTTCATAGAGTATAATAAAGACATTGAAAGAATCATTTTGAATATAACATTGTCAGAATTACCATAACCTTTTCCTTATTATGCTTACCTCTTACTCATTTTTGTATCACCTAAGATTTAGAATAATTAAAGTATATCTCAGAAAGTTATCTATATAAATGTAGTAATTAAATATTTAGAGAACATAACTTTAGTGAGTTTTAAAATATTTATTACAAGTTATACAATTCAAATTTATTAAATTTAGTTTTACCTATATCAAAGAAAGAAACTGAAATCTAGTCAAAGTTTTATAGGGAAGCTTTGAGCCAATTTTCAGCCAGTTTTTTTTTGTCAGATTGACCAAAAAATGTAATTTTTGTTGTGCCACAAAATTTTAGTAATTAGTTTGTATGTGACAAGATGAAAAAGGTTTGAAAATCACTGAAATAATCCACAATATTTTTTAATTCTATTTATAAAATTAAATTTAATGGGGATGTATTGATAAATAGGAATATATAGGTTCCAGGTAAACATCTCTATAGCAAGTGAACTGTTGATTGTGTTGTGTGCCCATCACCCAAAGTTAAATCATTTTCTGTCACCATATATTTTTTCCTCTTTATTCCCCTCCCCTAAATCCCTTTCCTCTAGTAACCACTTCACTTTTATCTATGTCTATGAGTCTCAGTTTTATATCCTACCTACATGTGAAATCATACAGTTCTTGGTTTTTTAAAATTTATTTATTTCACTTAGCATAATGTTCTCAAGATCCATTTATGTTGTCATAAATGAAAATAGGTCATGATATCTTATGGCTGAGTAGTAATTCCATTGTATATATGTACCACATCTTCTTTATCTAATCCTCTGTCAAGGGAAATTTTGGTTTTTTTCATGTCTTGGACACTGTGAATAATGCTGCAATAAACATGGGGGTGCATGTGTCTTTGCATACCAATATTTTAAAGTTTTTGGGGTAGATATACAGTAGAGGGATTTCTGGGTCATATGGTAGTTCTAGTCTTAATTTTTTGAGGAACCAACATACTTTCTTCTATAATGGCTACACCAGTTTATATTTCCACCAGCAATGAATGAGGGTTCCTTCTTCTCCACAGTCTTTCCAACATTAGTTAATACCTGTCTTGTTGATAATAGCCAGGGTAACAGTTGTGAGTTGGTTTCTCACTGTAGTTTAGCTTCTCATTTAATAGCTAGCAAAGATGACCATATATCCATTGGCCATTTATATGTCTCCTCGGAAGAAGTGTCTATTCAGGTCCTCGCCTCATTATTTTAAATTTTAGTGAGAGAAGGGGAGGCAGAGACAGACTCCCACATGCATCCCAACTGGGATTCACCTGGCAAGCCCACGATGGGGTAATGCTCTGCCCATCTGGGGCCCTTGCTTTGTTTCAACCAGAGCCATTTTTTAGCACCTGACACAGAGGCCATAGAGCCATCCTCAGTACCCATGACCAACTCCCTTCGATCAAGCCATGGCTGCAGGAGGGGAAGAGAAGGGACAGAGAGAAAAGGGGAGAAGCGAGAGTGAGAGGGTTGGAGAAGTGGATGGGCACTTCTGCTGTGTTCCCTGACCGGGAATCAAACCTGGGATATCCACACGTCTGGCCAATGTTCCACCACTGAGCGAACTGGTGAGGGCCTATCTCCCCATTTTTAAATTGGATTCTTTGCTTGTTTGTTGCTGAGCTTTGTGAGTTCTTTATATATCTTGAATAATAATGCCTTATTGGAGCTGTTGTTTGTAAATATCATCTCCTGTTGGTTGAGCCAGTTCTAACAATTCCTTGAAACATCTTAATTCATCAAGTTGAAATTCAATATTCATTCATTAAATAAGCAAATACTTTTTTAATGCCTACACCATGCCAAGTTCACTTAGTATAATGTTGGGATGTGACATTTAGAAGTGAATAAGATAGAGAAAGCCCTTATCTTCATGAACTTTAAATTGCGGTGGGAAGAAAAACAATGAAAATTATTGAAAAAATTAAAATATAAGATGAAAATAGAAAATGAGAAGTGAAAGGTGCTATAAACATTAAAGTGCGCTGAAGATATGAATGAGAATGGATAATGTCCCAGGACCTCCACCGCCCTGGAGGTCCTGGGACATTTATAAAGAAAAAGATAATCACTAGTTTATTGCAATTCTGTTATTCCACTAATTGAATTTGTGATATGGTCTTGTCTTTTTTCCCCAAACTCCCAATATCCTATGCTTCAAGACACAGTTTGAGAAGAAAATGGAAATATTTAAGGTACTTTATAATAAATATATGTTCAAATTATAATCTTCATATTACATACATATTTAGTAACAATTAAATAATGCACTTTTACTTTCTCTTCATATAAATATGTATATGTAGACATATGCATTTCATTTTAGTTATTTATGGAGCATCTTAATATCTGCAAGGCACTGGGCTGGTTACTATTGATCGATTTTACCCAAAATTATGTTTTGTTTATCTGATGGAAGAGAGAAATGTTATCAAGTCATCACACTAGTAAAGACTATACAATTACAAATGTAATAAATGCTATGGAAGAGAAATACATAGTGCTCTCAAAGCCCATTATAGGGAGATATGACTTAGTTGAGATCAGTGAGGCTGCATGACACAGTGGATAATTCCACTAAAACATGAGTGGGAATTAACTAGATTGAAAGGGGGAAAGAAAAAGATCAGTTCATATAAATGTGCTGAGATGGGAAGAAGTTGGGCCATTGGAGGACTGCAAAAGAGTGGGCATAGTTGAAGCAAGATAAATGAACAGATAACTGTAAAAAATGAGTTAATGCAGAGGACCTCTGAGTCCCTTTAATGTGAGATTGTGCTGTCTTCTCATTGAGAAGTAGCCACCTCCTGTCATAATATGGACATTGATTTCATAAGAGAACCAAATTATGTTTAATAGTATGTCAGCCATATTGCTTATTGAATGTTCACAGTGCTTATTCAGGTATGATTTACTCTACCAGTATAACAGATGTGTCTGTGCAACAGTTATCCTACAAGATGATTATCCAGCAACTCATGTTTTCCTGGTTAAACAATATTTTAATGACACATTTAATAGATGATAAAATGATTACAGATCAGGTATGCTGTGGCACCCTTGATGTCCAGACCCAACAATTTATGACCAATGACTTTAGGCCATCAAAGTGGGGAAATTCTTTAACTTTGCTAATTATATATGAAGACCTAAAGATAGCTGTCAGATATTGCTTTATTAAACGTGGAAGAAAATGACCATATGAACATGGAAAAAAAAACATTAGAATCTGTGTGGAAAATATAAAGACTTAAATGAGAGTCATGAGTAGAGCATTATGACCACTGTATAAACAGAAAAGAAGCAAACAATTCATGAACCTTCTGGACTGTGTGCTAAGATATTCATGAACCTTCTGGACTGTGTGCTAAGATATTCATGAACCTTCTGGACTGTGTGCTAAGATGTGGCTCTTAATCTTAAAGGAAGATCATTGAAGGGTTTTTATCAGCTATGATATGGTAAAAACTCATGTGTGTGTGTGTGTGTGTGTGTGTGTGTGTGCATGCATGTGTGTGTGTGTAGTAAGAGACAATTTATATCAGCTCTATGTTTTCATAGGAATAAAAGAGAAACTAAACTTTCTAATAATGCAAATGAGTTTATATTCTGTAGTTGGAAACTTTGGAAAAAAGAAGGATTGGTAAAAAGGAATGTGATTATAAGAAATTAATTATGCAACTTCAGTCTCATTCATCTCTAACTTTTGCATAAAACTGTCTATTTCACTTAAGAGGCACATATTGGTAGCCTAGATTTTTAAAGAAAATTGCTAAAAAAAATTCGGAGGGTTGTTTTCATGTCTTGGCCACTGTGAACAATGCTGCAATGTGTCTTTACGTACCAGTGGTTTTGAGTTTTGGGGGTATATTCCCAGTAGAGGAATTGCTGGGTCATATGGTAGTTCTATTTTTAATTTTTTGAGTAACCACCATACTTTCTTCCATAGTGGTTGTACTATTTTACATTCCCACCAACAGTGGATGAGGGTTCCTTTTTTCTCCACAGCCTCTCCAACACTTGTTATTACCTGTCTTGTTGATAATAGCTAATCTAACAGGTGTGAGGTGGTATCTCATTGTAGTTTTGATTTGCATTTCTCTAATAGCTAATGAAGATGAGCATCTTTTCATATATCTGTTGGTCATTTGTATTTCTTCCTGGAAGAAGTGTCTGTTCATGTCCTCTTGTCATTTTTTTATTGGATTGTTTGCTTGTTTTTTGTTGAGTTTTATGAGTTTTTTGTATATTTTGGATATTAGGCCCTTATCTGTGCTGTTGTTTGAAAACATCATCTCCCATTTAGTCAGCTGTCTTTTGTTTTATTGTCAGTTTCTTTTGCTATGAAAAAGTTTCTTATAGATGATTGGATAAAGAAGATGTGGTACATATATAGTATGAAATACTACTCAGCCATAAGAAATGATAACATTGGATAATTTACAAAACCATGGATGGAACTTGATAACATCATACTGAGTGAAATAAGTAAATCAAATAAAACTAAGAACTATATCATTCCATGCATAGGTGGGACATAAAAATGAGACTCAGAAATGGACAAGAGATTGTGGTGGTTATGGGGGGAAGAAGACAAAGGGGGTGGGGGGGAGAGGAGGGGCACAAAGAAAACCAGAGCTGCTTCTTTTTTATTTTTTTTTACAGGGATAGATAGGGACAGACAGACAGAAACGGAGAGAGATGAGAAGCATCAATCATCAGTTTTTTGTTGTGATGCCTTAGTTGTTCATTGATTGCTTTCTCATATGTGCCTTGACCGCGGGCCTTCAGCAGACCAAGTAACCTGTTACTGGAGCCAGCGACCTTGGGTACGATCTGGTGAGCTTTTGCTCAAGCCAGATGAGCCCAAACTCAAGCTGGCAACCTCGAGGTCTCGAACCTGGGTCCTCCACATCCCAGTCCGACACTCTATCCACTGCGCCACCTCCTGGTCAAGAAAACCAGATAGAAGGTGACAGAAGACTGTATAACTTTGGGTGATGGGTATGCAACATAGTCAAATGTCAAAATAACCTGGAGATGTTTTTTTCTGAACCTATGTACCCTGATTGATTAATGTAAAAATAATCAATTAAAATTAAAAAATGGATTTAAAGGAATATTATTCTAGCAAAAAATTGCATAGATGTTCTGTCTGTTTAAAATGATTTTACAAAATGTCCATCTAAAACCTCATATATCTACCCAATGAGTATATTGATCTAACCTTCAAAATTATTTTTTGGGGCCAGAAGACTTTCTGTAAACACAGGAATCACTTACTTAGAGACCTTACTCCAGGTGTAATAGCTATGTGCAAGATATTTCTGGGGAAGAGATTTTTATGCAAATTTAAAACAATCAACAATTTCATTCTTTTTGAAAATTCAATATAGCATTAATTAATATATAAAATGATTAATATTTTAATATGTTTGCAGTTTTAAAGATTTCTAGTATTTTTAAATACTTACTATTTTAGATGATTTAAATAACTATATGTTTATCTGCTAGAAATAGATATTCTAAATCCTAGCCACTCCTCTTCATTTGTTAAAAAGTATTTTTAAAATATTTTTATTATAACTATAGAAGCTTTTAATGCTAGTTAAATCATCATGTGGCTTCAAATATTCAGTGTTTTAGTCTTGTTTAGAGGAAGAAGACAAAATTAAGCTACCATGACAATGATATGGGCCAACTAGAAATTAAATCATTTTTGTTGTTTTTAGGTTCAAAATGATTTCTATATGGCATTTCATCTCTTTTATATATCATTTATGTGATCAATTTCTTATGAGCACTATTTATTTAAAAATGTGTTTTAGTTTTTTTTTAATTGATTAAAATATGTTATAGATATACTAGACAAAAAAGAACAGCTTTTTTCAAATTAAAATATTTGGAAGCATGCATTCTCTATTATCTTAAAAATGAGTAAAGATCAAATAGATCTGATACTTCTCTTTTTCTTGTTTTCTCAGATTTGATTTGATAAATTCTAGATACTCATTGGAATTGTGTAAAAGATAATTATTTAAATTACATAGAGAGATAATTATATAAGACTGAATCTATACTAATATCTAGATATTAGTATATAAAATAGAGATCTTAAAAGTTGTGCTTATTAAAATTCTAATTTTTAAGGGTTTTAGATTTTTATAACTATTGCAAAGACACTTTAGAGTGTTCCTTTATACCCTATACTCCAGTTTCCCCTATTATTAATATATTTTATTTGTATGCATAATTGTCACAATTAATGAACCAATATTGTACATAAATCATGACTAAAGTCCATGCTTTATTCAGATTTCCTCACTTTTCCTTAATACCATTTTTCTGTTGCAGTAGTAATGCCTTTTTGGCTTCCTTTTGGTTGTGTTTTGGACTTCCCTTTATTTTTTTTCCTTGATTACATTGTTTAAAATGTTGTCAAGGCATGGAAAAATATTTTTTCAAGGATTTTGTAAAACATCTGTCAATCAGTATTTAACTTAGTGGTTTTCTTATATTTAGACCTGGGACAATATGTTATGGAAAGTAACACCACAGAGGTAATATGCCATTATTACCATGTCATATAAAAAATACATATCAAAATGTGATATCACTCTGATAGTAACCTAGATCACATGGCTTGAGATAGTGTTTGTTGTGTTCCTCCACTGTTAAGTTACTCTTTACCCAACATTTTATATGGTATTTTTTGGAAGAAAGTTATTTATGCTCCTTAAAGGTGGTGTATCTACATTAATCTTTAGAAATTTTCAGTGAGATAGACTCGCCTATTCTCATTTATTTATTCAACTATTTATTTATATCAAGATGGACTTATTGATATATATTTTATATGTGATTTGTAATCCAGTATTATTTATTTTGTTCCTCAACATTATTCCATTTTGGGGCATTGGGCACTTTTTCTGTTGGCACCATTGTCCCTTTGGTATGCCCCTATTGTAATGAGTGTTTATTCTTTAAGCACTTTCTCACTTTATGATGCTGTAAGATGCCTAAGGCTCATGTTGTATAGTTTCTGAACCACAGAATCAACAATTTTGATTAGAATCAACAATTTTCTCTGAGGAGTCCTGATTCCTTTCATGAAGGAATAGTATTATAAACCAGATCTGGATTCCAGATGTGCTCCTTGCTAACGGAGTCTTGTTGCTTGTAGGATCTGTCACCTGATAGAGCTAGAATATATGTGTATGCGTGTATATACAAACTCACATAAATACACATATTATACATATATCTGTATAATCATTTGTCTATATTAATCTAAATACAAGCTTATAGTTTCTTTTATTGTAATCTATTACCACATAGATTATTCTAGCTTTACCCCTCACTTGTCTGTAACCTCTCATTCCGAAGGTGAGAAACCTGGGTCCCACTATTCTCTATTTAATTAATCTTTCTATTGTGGAATACATGTATAGTAGTGGTTTAGAGTTGTTTAGGCATACTCTGCTGGGAGGCCACTTTACTAGACTGCAGTGCTTATTTTCCACTCCTTTTGCCTCTAGTCTAAAGACTCCACTTATTTCTAAATTTACTTAAATCAAAACCTTATTTCTCCATTCCAGAAGTGATATTGTTTCATACTTTTGAAATACATTTAGACTGTTTTGTCACAGTTCACATTCCTTCCTAAGTTATTTCACTGTCCTAATTTTTAAAAATTGCATAACTTATGGTTTTTAGCTACCTTAATAGATCACAAATATTACAGCTTAAAATTGAATAACTAATTTCTATAAAGTTTGACAATCATTGTTAGAAGCAATAGGGAAGAAAGATATGACTGTACAGAGCTTGCCTACAACCCACACTCTTACAGCTCCCTTTTTACTGGACTGTAGCAATGTGCTCCCACCCCCAAGACACTGGTGTTCATGACAACATATAGACTTCCCAGGTGTTTCTCAGTTTCTCTTGTGTGTGTGTGTGTGTGTGTGTGTGTGTGTGTGTGTGTGTGACAGAGACAGAGAGAGGGACAGACAGAAAGGGAGATAGATAAGAAACATCAATTCTTTGTTGCAGCACCTTAGTCATTTATTGATTGCTTTCTCATATGTGCCTTGACTGGGGGGCTACAACAGACCTAGTGACCCTTTGCTCAAGCCAGAGACCTTTGGCTCAAACTGGTTAGCCTTTCTCAAACCAGAAGAGCCCGCATTCAAGCTGGTGACCTCGGGGTTTTGAACCTGGGTCTTCCGTGTCCCAGTCCGACACTCTAACCACTGCACCACTGCCTGGTCAGTCTCTGCTTTATTCTTTCTTTTTTCCTTTTCCTGTTCCTCAAACCAGTCTTTCCTAATAGTTCACATAGTATTTCAGAATTGATATTGGGTGAGGGATGCATCAATTATTGCTAGTTCTCCATCCTGACAATATAATTATTTATATTATTAATAGTTATCAAAGAATATCAGAGAAGTAACTCATTCAGCATTGTAACACACATTGTAATATGTCTAGAAATAAATTTTGTAATAGGTATGTAACTTACTTATTTAAAAACACTATAATTTTAGTCAGTGGCATAAAAAGGAGCCAAGATCTCAAAGGATAAATGATATCTAATGCCACAGAGATAGCAACTACTTGGAGACCAGATGGAATGCACCAAGAGACCTAGGGGAGGCCATCCCACAATCCCCATACAGGTTTTGTGAGAATGGTCCCAACCCTCAGTCCCTATGGCTATTTTATTAACACACAAAAATAGAAGCAGAGAAGGAGAATGAGGAAGTCAGGAAGGGAAACTTCATAAGAGCAAGCAAAAGGGTAAGGGAAGTAGCTCACTTTTGAAATATCTACCCCACCTACTGATTAATCAAAATTGCTAATTCTATCCTGATTGTTCTGTGATTAGCAAGGTACTATGTTCAGTACTTTCTGTCAGTGATGACACTGTGGCTTTCATCAGGTCACTGAAGTTTGTCCCTGTTCTATCTTCTTATTCAGGGCCTCTACAATCTCAGTATTAAATAATTTAATATTTAAATGTTTCAGTTATCAATTAGATTATTCTAAAATTCATTTGGAAGAATGAACGTATGAGAAAACCAAAAGAACAAAATAATATTAAGGATAAAAATGGGACCTATTAAAATGTAACATTAAGATTTAACTGACTCAGGTATAGAAACTTTACCTTTCTTTAATGTGTCTTTACTCTACTTTCTGTTCAAAGGCATTTTTTTAAGCCATTTGTTTAGGGTAGGTCTATTGGAGATAAATTCTTTTATTTTCCTTTGTTTTGAAAATGTCTGGGGACAAGAATGTGCAGAAAAGGAAACCCTCATGCACTGTTGGTGGGAATGCAAATTGGTGTACTCACTGTAGAAAACAGTATGAAGTTACCTCAAAAATTAAAATGAAACTGCCTATGACCCAGAAATTCCACTTCTGGGAATTTATCCAAAAAAAAAAAAAATGGAAACACTAATTCAAAAGAATATATGCATCTCTGTGTTCTTTGCAGCATTATTTACAATAGCTAAGATTTGGAAGCAGTCCAAGTGTCTATCTGTAGATGAGAGATAAGTGTATTAAAAGTCTATGGAACATTTACACAGTGGAATACCTCTTAGCCATATAAAAAGATATCTTATACTTTTCAACAAAATGGATGGACCTGGAGAATATTCTGCTAAATGAAATAAGCCAGTCAGAAAAAGACAAATATTGTATGATTTCACTTAAATGTGTAATCTAATGAACAAAATGAACTAACAAGCAAAACAGAGACAGACTCATCCATGGAAAGCAGGCTGATAGCTGTTGAGGGTTTTGGGTGAGGGTGATTGAGAAATTGAGCAAAAGAGTAAAACAGTCATGGACATGGGCAACAGTGTGGTGATTGCCAGGTTTCCAGGGGGAAGGATGCACAGGGGGAGGTAGAAAAAGGTACAGGGAATATAAATAGTGGTGGATGAAGACTTAACTTGAGGTGGTGAACATATAATAGAGTGTAAAGATGATATATTGTAAAAAATGTGCACCTGAACCTGTTTAATTTTGTTAACCAGTGTCACCTCAATAAATTCAATAAAAAGGAAAAAAATAAAAATAACTAAATATAATGTCTAGGGGTTTTACATATCTTTATCAGGAGAATTATGGAAAATAATTTCACTCAGAGCTTCCCAGAACAAAATATAATGGCTTAATAAGTATGACATTAATGGAAGAATATAGATTAGAGACTGATATAGAAACTCTATACACCAGTTCAAAATACAATAAAGAGAAAATAAAAGAGGAAAGAGTTGTTGATAAATTGGTTTTGGAGAAAATGGCTAATAATTTTAGTAAAAGTTATATATTCAGCTCAAACATATGAAACAAATTCTAAGTGACTATCCAGTACCTTATTAATGTATATCTACAACTTAAAATGTCTCTATCCTTTTGTTTTTCTTATTGCTGCTATTTACATGATGCAAAAGGCAAACACTAGAAAAAGTATGAAGACAAACACACTGTCGAAACGAGTAAGCATCATACAAGATAAAAGGGTTAATATGCATAATAAATGGAAATTTTAAGTTTTGTGAAAATTTAAGTTTTAAGAAGAGAGTATTTTCTCAATGTCCATAATTTAAACATTATTGTATTAATGTCTACTTTTAATTATTATTAGTGTGGTTAATCACTTTTAATATGTGTATGGCTTTGAGTTCCTGAATTAAATATCCTCATGGATACATAGGATATATTTTTAGACAGTGGCAAAGACATTAATTTGAATTGAGAGATTCTTCATTGTCAATTAGAATGGATTAAAATTAGATAATTAAATAAATAAAACACCAAGTATGTGGAACAAATATTTGAGGATTGATATATAACCACTTTATAAAAAGTTTCTCTGTTTTATATTTCTATAGTAATTTTTATAGTGACTTACCTTCATGATTCTCTCATATTAGATTATTGCCATTACTGGTCGGCACCGTTTCTATTCAGCTTTTTATTCCTGGTGTGTAACATAGCATGTGGAACTGTGTGAGAATTAAATGTCCACTAAATAAATGAATGACTGGATAGAAAGTAAATTAAAAAATAAATCTATGTTGTTCATTTGGATGAATGCTTTTGCTAATTATGGGGATAAGATTTGCAATGTAAAGTGGAAGAATAACAAATATATTACGATTATATTCTACAATAACACATCACTAGATTGATCCATAATTGGTTTTCAAAAGAATTCACCCTTGTTTATTTTTTCCTATCACATAAAAAGACAACAAATATATTATTCAAATATATTTTTACTTAGAAAACCTGTGGTAAGATTTAAGAAATGGAATGACATCAGAGCAATGGTGGCATGCTACTTCTTTTTTCTCCCCTTGAAATTTCAACAAATTAAACTGCTATAATGCAGTGAAGCAACCCTAGATGGGTTTTCAGGTGCACCTGAAAGATCCACACACCAAATTAACTAAAAGTGGGAAGAGTAGAGAAAGTAGGCAGAAAATAAAATGTACCCATGGTCATCTCCAGAAAGAAGAGAGGCCTGGACTGTCCAGAATTTTGTTCACTTTGGCTATGGTGAGGAGGGAAGCCTGGAATGTCTGCTGTACAGAGAGGAAATTAGCCTGGAGTTACTTGATCTCCATTGCAGGGAGGAGCAGTGAAATTGAGCTTCAGAGAGGGAGATATTAAACCAAAGTGATTGTAGAACAAGGTGTCATGGCTAGTGTTCCTGGGAACTACCCACATCCCACACTCAGCTCAGAGACAGAGAAAACCAAAATGTGCCCCCCCAGCAACCCAAATCCCACCTCCCCTTGCAGGTACAGAGAGTGGCAGAGACAGACCCAGAGCTCACTCTCCAGAGCCACTCTCTTCCCTGTAAAACAGAGGGGCTCTAAATCTGGTGCCCTGGTCTGTTGAGACAAGGGGAGGAGCACCTGAAGGCCTGAGAACTCCATTGCTAAAGCCATAAAGCTGTAAATTCCTCACAATATGTTCAACCCACCAACATTACTGAGGCCCTACCTACATCATTAAGAGAGCAACATCCCATCAGAGGTCAACCCAGGAATTTCACAAAGCTAAAACTTGTAACAAATCAGCACATACTGAAAGAAAACAACAACAAAAAAAACCTCTCACAACTGAAATATTTCTTTTCTTTATTTTCCCCTTTTTCCTATTTTCTTTTTTTTTAATTTCATTTTATTTAATATTTATGTTTTTATTTTTGTGAGCATTTTGTTTGTTTTTGTTCTTTTTGTGGTTTTTCTTTTATACTTGTCTTTATCTTTAAATTTTTTATATTTTCCATTGTATTTTTCACTTTTACTTTCATTTTTTTAGTATTTTTTATTAAAGTTTTTAACAATACCACTCTTAAATGCCATTAAGAGAAAAGAAATCAAATACCATTGCTACACAAGAAAGAGACATAGTTTAGAAAGAAAATTTAAAATAAATGTCCAGAAAGCAAGCTCAGTCACATGGAAACCTTAAAGTTAAACAAAAGAGAACTCAAAATTGAAGTTCTAAAAATACTCAATGAGATGCAAGAAAACACTGATGGGCAATTTAATGATCTCAAAAAACAAATCAATGAAAAATCAAATACTTCACCAAAGAGAATAAAACTTTAGAAACAAAGACAAAGAACTCATTACATGAATTGAAAACTGAGGTAGCAAGTTTAGCTAATAGAATAGGCCAGAGAAAAAAGGGAATCAGTGACATTGAAGACAGGCAACTAGAGATGCTACAGAGAGAAGAAAGAGACATTTTTTAAAAAAAAAAAAATGAGAGAGCTCTACAATAATTGGATAACTCCATCAGAAAAAGCAATGTAAGAATAATGTGTAGTATATCAGAAGAAGAAGAGAGGAAGAAAGGAATGGCAAGCCTAGTCAAGCAAATAATTGACCAAAACTTCCCAAGCTTATGAAAAGAGTTAAATCCAAGTAGAACACCAAGTTACTTAAACACAAACAGACCTTCTTCAAGGTCCATGGTAATAAAATTGTCAAAAATCAATGACAAAAAGGGAATACTCAAGGCAGCTAAGTAAAAGAAAAACATAACATATAAAGAAATGCCCATTAAATTATCATCAGACTTCTCAGCATAAACTCTATAAGCCAAAAGAGAGTAGATACAAACTTTCAAAGTACTGAAAGAGAGGAATTACCAGCCAAGAATACCTTATGCATCAAAAATATTCTTCAAATGTGAAGGAGAGCCTGACCAGGCAGTGGAGCAGTGGATAGAGCATCAACTGGGATGCAGAGGACCCAGGTTCGAGACCCCAAGGTTGCCAGCTTGAGCGTGAACCCATCTGGCTTGAGCAAAAGCTCACCAGCTTGGACCCAAGGTCGTTGGCTCCAACAAGGCGTTGCTCAGTCTGCTGAAGGCCCATGGTCAAGGCACATATGAGAAAACAATCAATGAACAACTAAGGTGTCGCAATAAAAAACTGATGATTGATGCTTCTCATCTCTCTTTGTTCCTGTCTATCCCTGTCTATCCCTCTCTCTGACTGTCTCTCTGTCCCAGTAAAAAAAAAAAAATGTGAAGGAGAAATAAAAACTTTGCAGACATATAGAAACTGAGGTAATTTATCAACAGAAAACTCCCACTGTGGGAAATATTCAAGGGGGTTATTCAAACAGATGCAAAGAAAAAATCAAAACTACAAGTAAAAGCTCCAACAAGATCACACACACAAAAAAAACAAGGATAATCTGTGACAAAAGTAACATAAAAGGAGAGAATAAAAAGAGCAGCAGTAGCAAAGGAGGATGCAGTGCAGAAGCAGGCATAAGACAAAAAACTCTTGTACATATGACTATTTTACTCTTAGTAGCCTATTGGTAACCACCCATGAAAAAGTCACTACTGAAACACATAGCTTAAAAACACAAATAAACAAGGAAAAAAATATATGAAATACCACAAAAGAAAATCAACTGACAGAACACAGAGGAGCCAAAGGAGACAAAGAGCTACCAGAAAACAATACATAAAATGGCTAAAAAAATTTTTAAGCATCAAAAGTTACCCTAAATTTAAGTGGACTGAACTCACCAATAGATGCACAGAGTAGCAGATTGGATCAAAAAGCAAAACCCAGCGTTATGCTGCCTTCAAGAGGCATCTAAGCTACAAAGACAAAAGTAGACTCAAAAAATGCTCAACATCACTAATCATTAGAGAAATGCAAATTAAAACCACAATGAGATATCACCTCACACCAGTCAGAATGGCACTCATCAGCAAAACAACACAGAATAAGTGCCGGCGAGGATGTGGAGAAAAGGGAACCCTTCTACACTGCTGGTGGGAATGCAGACTGGTGCAGCCACTGTGGAAAATAGTTTGGAGATTCCTCAAAATATTAAAAGTCGAACTGCCTTTTGGCTCAGCTATCCCACTTTTAGGAATATACCCTAAGAAAACCATAGCGAAGATCTGGAAACAGCCCAAGTGTCCGTCAGAAGATGAGTGGATTAAAAAGCTTTGGTACATATATGCTATGGAATACTACTGATTCATAAGAAATGATGACATCGGATCATTTACAACAAAATGGATGGACCTTGATAACATTATACAGAGTGAAATAAGTAAAACAGAGAAAAACTAAGAACAGCATGATTTCATACATAGGTGGGACATAAAAGTGAGCCTATGAGACATGGACAAGAGAGTGGTGATTACGGGGTGGGGGGAGGGAGGGGAGGGTGGCATAGGGAGGAGGGGAGGGGCACAGGGAAAACCAGATAGAAGGTGACAGAGGGCAATTTGACTTTGGGTGACGGGTATGCAATACAATTGAATGATAAAATAATCTGGAGATGTTTCCATTGTACATATGTACCCTGATTTATTGGTGTTACCCCATTAAAATTAATAATAAAAAGAAATTCTAACCAAAAGAATAAAGTATAAAAAAAAAAGTAGACTCAAAATGAGAGGTTGGAAAATGATCCTCTAAACAAATAGTACCCAAAGAAAAGCAGGTGTAGCCATACTCATAACTGACCATGCTCATTACAAGACAACAAAGGTAACAAGACACAAAAATGGATTTTCAGAATGATAAAGGGGGCATGATATCAAGAAAATATAACACTTCTCAATATATATGCACCAAATCAGGGAGCTCCAAAATTTATAAGGCATCTACTCCTAACTGATCTAAAAATAAAAACAAATAAAAACACAGTCATACTTGTACCTATATACAATGGAATACTACTCGGCCATAAGAAATGATGACAGTGCCATTTATGACAACATGGATGGACCTTGAAAACATTATACTGAGTGAAATAAGTAAATCAGAAAAAGCTAAGACCTATATTATTTCACACAAAAGTGGGATATAAAACTGAGACTCATGGACATAAATAAAAGTAAAGTCGTTACCAGGGTAAGGAGGTTGTCAGGGAAGAAGGTGGAGGAAGAGGGTAAAGAGGGGCAAATATATGGGACAGAAAATTATTTAGTTTGGGTGATGACCTCACAACCCAATTAACCATTCAAATGCTATAGAAATGTTTACCTGAAACCTATGTACTCTTATTGATCAACGTCACCTCTTTAAATTTAATTTTCTAAATGAAACTTTTAAAAAAAGATGTAAGAAATGGTTCTCATTTTATTGATTAAGGTGATCACATAACCTTCTTTGATGATTTTTGTTAAAAATTTTTTGAGGTTTGGCATAGTTGATGAATGGCTCTATAACAAGTGAATGAAGTTTGTAAATTAAGACAGACTTTATTAATATCCATGCCTGTTATAAGCTATGAGTCAGACAGACCCTTTCAATGTTAATCTTTAAATTAAGTAACATTCCTTTGATTCCAAATCCCCAGAACATCACTAAGAGTCAAAACCAAACTTAAAATAAGCTTCTCTTTAGTCATCTCAAAAGTGTGAAACTCCTTTAATTAGGTGTTTTTCATCCTCTTAATGCTGAAGTTAAACGAGTCTCTGGTTTTAAAGATTTATGGTTATTTTGGAAAAGATGTAGACAAACCTATCTTAGTTGTTTCATAAAATAAGTTTTAGATGAACTAATACATAGTTGCACTTTCTCTCTGTAATTCCACAGAGGAAGAACCACTGGATTGATCTGTGCTTTCCCTCACAAGGGTCAGCCATGTTTATTAGCAGCCTTTCCTAAAAACATGAAACTGTGAATGCATACCTCCTTTAGATATCTTTTTAAAACATTTCTCTTTGTTCTTTAGACTACATATTTTTTAACCTGTAAATTTTGTATTTCAGAGTTGTATGCTATAAATCTGTTGGAATGTCTTTCTTAATTTTTGGGTGCTATTACACTAAATATTCCCCTTTCCTCCACTGTTTGATTAAAAATTTCAGAGACAATTATTCCAATGTATTCATTGTGAAAGCAGTGCTGAACACTGAGATATTAACTATTTCGGGCTAACCATAAACACAGTGTAATCTATGTATGTATGTAAGCATGTATGTGTGTGTGTATGTATGTATGCATGTATTTATTTTACTTTCTTGTATTTGTAATGATTTATTAAACTTTTAATTCCCAGAATTAGCTCAAAATAGCAAATAAGAATGTAGACAATTTAAACTTTGTGCTTATGCTCAACTGGCTTATATTCTGTTTTACTGTACGTAAAACAGATCATTTTTATTTGATCATTAGGTTTATATTATATGTCATGTTATGTTGTATTATACTGGGACTATTTATATATCATAAAACTGTGATCCTGGTAGACCTACGCTAGATATTCAGAGGAGATATTTACATATTTTTTTAGAAAAATAATTTCTCTTTTTTAAATAAATTTGCTACATAAATATTATAGTTAATGCTCATATAATAATCATATTATATTATAGTTTTAAGTAGTCAAAATAATAGAATAATAGAACTTTTGAACTCTGACTGAATTTAGAAATTGTCACTTTCTTTCTATGCTCAATTCACTTCACAATTCCTTTGTCATTTTCATCAGATATAAGTGGTTTTCCCCCACATATTCCTCCTTTCATTTCACTTCTCAGTTTTCTACTCTAAGTTATTTCATTTCTTTAAAGGAAGGTGTAATCTCAATCATTAAAGAATAGAAATAGAAGGTGGGAGGAATATCCAGAGCTCTAAATCCAGGATTTCTGCAAACTGTTCAGATTCCATCAGATATAAAAATTTTCTGTACATACAAGGAGAGGTGAATTGAACTGAGTAGGGTATTTTTAATAATGGTGTCCCTGAAAATATCAAAGCAAGAGTATTGTGACTCCTGCTAGTATTGCTTTTGGAAAACACTTCAGTAGATTAATATCTCTGTTTTGGTGATATAAAGCATATTGTAGCTAAACAGAGTCTCAATTTTTTAAATCAATTTTCACTGATCAAATGTTTCTGCTCCAAATGACTGCTTGTTTTCTTCTTTGTCCTTTGTGTTTAATTATTTTCCTAATACAAACTTTTTTACTTCTAGACAGAAAAAGGACTATCAAAAGTATGGCAAAACAGCAAGCCGAATTCTGGTGATCATTGGCAAAAGACTGTCATTCTGCTAGGAAAATTAAGAAATTTTGAAGTGATATTTCAAGGTATCAGAACAAGGGATCTAGGAGGAGGGGCTGCAATTGATGACATCGAATTTCAAAATTGCATGACTGGTAAGTTTCCAGAATGCATTTCCACTTGGAAGCACACTTATAATCTAGCATTTTTTATCTTTGTGTTTATAAAATGTTCTGCTGTGATATATTCTGTACATATATAAAAACCAATTGAAAGATAATTTCATAACTGTTGAACCTACGCTTACATAAGAGAGTATTCTTTTTGTCTGCAAGTTGCACAGTAATGTCACTCTCCCTTCTATAACATCCCATTTTTAACAGTCAGAAGTGTTCTCCTTTGAATTATTTATTTTCAGCACAATTTAAAGTGTAGGACTAAGGTTTATACACATTTATCTACTTCAAATTAATTAAAAATGAACCAGTAGAAGAGGATTAGAAAGCTAGCAGTTAGTAAATATATGAGAAATAAGTTCATCCAGGAATAATTCAAATAGAACTTGGGTTGAGCACTATATATATTTAGGAGATTTAAGTTGCAAGTGAACAGCATTTTGAAATTTGCTAATTATCATACTTCTAAATGTGAAGTCTAACTACACTTAAATTTTCTTATAAAAACACCTAGAAAATATCAAAAATAATTATAAATATATTTGTCATTTTCACAATGGCATAGTTCTTTCTAAGCAAATATTTCATCTGATTTCCAAAATAGCCCCGTGAAAGATACACTGCCAGTGACAGATAAGCCTTCTGTGATTTTCTGCAATAAGTTATTTGGAGACAAGCCCCTGGGACTTAGAGCAAAATGTGGATGCTGTTTAATTTTATTGTTGCTCTCATATTAAAATATGACTTCACTGAGGCAGTTAAAATTGTGACTTTGGTTCTTGGCGATGTTATAGCATCTGCTCTTTTTATGACCAGACTGATTTAAAGGATTCTGCTTGGAAGTCAGTTTATTTAGTTTGATTTTCCTCACTATCTTTCCAGGAACATGTTACATGCAATCAAAATTCACGTATCCCAGATGATCTGGGGAACACGGAGCTTCAGGTGTCTGTGTCAAGCAGGAGACAGGGCTTGGGCATAGAGAAGTTGGGGAGACAAGTGCCAGGACAACAGAGGGAGGGTTATGAACATATAATCATGAGAAGGTATCTTAGAAGTCAGAATGTGCTGCTTCAGTTCTTTCCTAGTAACTTCCCGACTAATGTGGTATATTTCTATTATAGTTAATCTAGAAATACTTCTAGCAATTTAACATTATTATTAAAGCTTTTTATAATATTTTTTGGGAAAAAATAAGCTTCTACTAAACAAGAGAGATTCCTTCTTTTCAAGGAAAGCAGAATAATTCCTAGATATTTTGACTCAGGACAGAATAAAAGTGAAAATTATTCCAACTTTGCCAGATTCCATGTAGAGTTGTAGTGGTTTTTTTCCTTTCTTATATTGAAGTCCTTTGAAATTATACCTGATTATAGTTAATTTTGTCCAGTTCAATCCAATGCTCAGCTTACTGAGTAATACTTTAATGTCTTATATTTACTAATATATGATTATAGTTCTTTCTAAGTCATAAATAATAAAGAGGTAAGTTGTGGTCAATTGTATATTAAATGTATTTTAAGAAAATCTCACCATTGTTGTTTTTTCATTTTATTTTTTATTATTATTAATTTTAATGGGATGACACCAATAAATCAGGGTACATATGTACAACAAAAACATCTCCAGGTTATCTTATCATTCAATTATGTTGCATACCCGTCATACAGATGGCCAATAGGCATATGAAAAAATGCTCAACATCACTAATCATTAGAGAGATGCAAATTAAAACCACAATGAGATATCACCTCACACCACAGTCAGAATGGCACTTATCAGCAAAACAACACAGAATAAGTGCTGGCGAGGGTGTGGAGAAAAGGGAACCCTCCTGCACTCCTGGTGGGAATGCAGACTGGTGCAGCCACTGTGGAAAACAGTATGGAGATTCCTCAAAAAATTAAAAATCGAACTTCCTTTTGACCCAGCTATCCCACTCATAGGAATATACCCTAAGAACACCATAGCACTGTTTGAAAAGAAGAAATGCACCCCCATGTTCGTGGCAGCATTGTTCACAATAGCGAAGATCACTATTGTTTTTAATAGCCCATCTTGATACAATAAATGAGAATTTTCAAATTTTATTTTAGTCGAGATAGAAAGGAAAAGAAAAGCATTATAAAAAAGTTTGAAAAAACTATGTATGGTACTAAAATAACAATGATCCCGCAGTTTTAAATTATATACAAATATATTGCCAGTGCTGGGAAATATGGGTAATGAGAAAGAGTTTAGCTTATAAAGTACCCTATATTTTTTTCTAATATTGCAATTTAGAAGAAAAGAATGATAGTTGACAATATATCTAAAAAGCAGACAGGCACTATATAACAGTGGTTAAGAACAAGGAGTCTCGAGTCAAACTATATGAATATGGAATCTAACTCTACTTCTGACTGACTTAGATGAGTTTCTTTATTTCACTTTGGCTCAGTTTTCTCATTAATGAAATGGGGATAATAATAACAATGGTACTTCTGTCATAGATTTCTATGAATACTGAGTATGTCAATGTATATGCAGTGTTTAAAATAATCTTGGCACATAGTAAAAATTTTGTAGCACATTTTATTGCTGTAATAATCACTATTGACTATGCCATCTTCTCAAATGTTCTAACACCCTGCATTGGGAATCCAACTTCAAATCATATGCAAATAACTTGCCATAAATATTTATCATGGAATTGTTGCTGTTCCCCGTTTCAGATGAAAATTTTATAAAATAACTTAATGTTAATTTCTCTGTCACATTCTGCCTATAGAAAAAGACTACATATTGTGTGATACTATTTTTAAGAAATGTACAGAATAGTAGATGTGTCATGATTGAGAGTAGATTGGTGGTTACTTCAGGTTGAAGAAATGTGGGGCTGGAGAGTAACTCTTACTTAATATGGGTTTTTTATGGGGTGATGAAAATATTCTAATTTTCTGTGGTGATCAATGCACAATTTCATAAATATACTAAAACCATTAGAGTTTAAACCTCATATGGATTAACTAAATAAAATGTAATTTTTAAATTATAAATTAATAAAGCTATTGAAAATAAGAAAGAAATGAAGGAGAATTACACAGAGATGGTGGTGGTAGTGTTAGAATAGCTTTTGGGTTTTCCAAAGTCATCACTTCAAAACACACAGAGCACCTAGTTAGCAAAGTCAATAAGCCATGAAAAGCATACACAACAAAATTGAATGTAAATTCATACATACAAAATCTACAGGCTAATGGAAACAAACTGGTACATCCACAAGACCTGTGTAGTATTTATGTCTATAAGAGAGAAGGCAAGAGAATCACAACAGAACCAACAGATAGATAGCCGCTGGAACACCAGTCAGGTGGTTTGAGAACACAGCTAAAACTGGGAGGGGTTTTACCCACTTTGAATATGTGGGCCCAAGTGATCTGTGACAGGTCTGTGGGACTAGAGCAGTCCAGACATCCTAGTGTCTCAAAGTGAATCCACCAGGATTCCTTTCCAGGACAACAAGCAGCCAATGTTCCAAACCAATACAAAAAAAATTTAAAAATTAACAACTAAATAAAAACACCACTGCGAATGAAATTAAAATCAAGTGGACCAAGGACAGATGAAGGAAAGAGAAGACCAGATCAAAGTGAGTCAGGAACTCTCAAAAAGTAAGTCATCATATTTTTATAGTTTTTTTTTTTTAAGATTCTATAGACTTATTACATTTTTCAGGGTTTTGGCACTAATCACCTAACATTGGTCATGTCATTTTAGAGCCTCAGTTTCCTCATTTGCAAAATGACATGATCATAATAGAACATCTCTGAGATTTTCATAGGATTGTCTGACAACCCTGCAACCCATATGTAATTTTTTAATTACACCATTTTACTAAAAAAATATTGCTTGCCACAATGAGAATACAATTTATTTATTATTTTTAAAATAAATTTTTAAATAAATTTATTGGGGTAATTTAGTTAATAAAATTATATAGGTTTGAAGTATACATTCTATGATACATCATCTATATTGCCTTGTATGTCCACCATCCAGAGTCAAATCTTATTCTGTCACCATAAACTTGGCTGCCCTCTGCCTTTTATTATTCCCCTTCCCTCTAGTAAGCACCATACTGTTGTCTGTGTCTATGAATTATTGTTTGTTTTGTTTGTCTATTTGTTGCTTTCAGTTTTATATCTCACATGAGTGAAATTATATGGCTCTTGAATTTCCTGTCTGACTTATTTCATAAGAGCAATGTTTAAAACTGATTAAGAGTGAAAATAGAAGGAAAATGATATATATAATACGTATTTTATGGTTATCTACGTTACCTGCAAATAGGAAAGGTATTTGAACTTCATATTTACTTTTTACTTTCCATTCAGAAACTTATAACTTTATTTATTATATAGTGTTTAATACATGACCAAAATAACCTAGATTTTTTTATTTCTTTGCATTCTTCTATTATCAATTTATTGTATTGTTTTTTTAAAAAATGAAACCAAAGAATAGACATATTCTTTTTTCTGCCCAAGGACAAGTTAAGAAATATATCTCCTTTTAGGATAAGTTAACAAGGAAACAAACAGTTTAGAAATAGAAAAATAAATGAGAGATTATAAATTGATATCTCTTCTTTTTAAATTCAAATTGATTTAAAAATGGCTGGTACAAAAATCATAAAATGCTACCATTACTCCATAGAGCAGAAATATAGGAAGAAAATTAATATAGAAAAAAACATATTCCATCATTGTAATTATAAATGTTTCAATTCTAAATTTAAATGGTTAATCAATTTTCAATCAGAATATTATTTGTTTATTAAGTATAACTATTCACCTGATTCTATTGAGTATCCTGTTAATACTAAAGAACTTTATGTCACTTCTGCCACAGGACCGCTGTGCAAATCCTAGCTTAGCCACTTGCTATTCTTGCTATTGGTTCTGTGATTTTGCTTAAAACCTTCCTTTGTCTCATTATCTCACCTCCAAAATGGAGCTGATACTGCTTCCACCTCATAGAGTCCTTGCGAGGATGAAATAATTTGTTTTATATAAAATGCTTTGAAGAATGCATGAGAAATAGTTGGCTAAAACTATAAATGAACAATAGCCACACCAGATGTAACAGTGTTTTACGAGCAATACATTTTATATCAGTGTTTAAGATCTGGTTCTGTTCTGTTCACCAATTCAGCAAATATCTATTGATTGTGTAGGGTGCGGAAAGCCATGTATAGTACACATCTCTTTGGAGCAGGACCAAAATATGTGTCTTACACAGTGTTTGATTTCATTCATTTTTCTTTTTCCCTTATAATGCCCCTTTTTGACCCCTGCCATTTCCTCTCCTTTCTTGTGTGTTCCTCCTGCATCTCACATTTTCAGGACTGCTCCATGAACTGCCCTCAAGACATGGAAAACCTGGTACCTCAAATGAGAGCCACTAATGGTATAATGGTCTTTTTCACCAAATATTCTAGAAGATCCAATTGAATGGTGACCAGTTTCCAGTTCAGTGCCAATAAATAATTTAGGGGATAGAAAATGCTTCCAAAAATCAGTAACATCTTCTCAGTAAACAGTAGTTACTTTGTCTCTCTCTAAGTTCACACAGATCAAAACACATCATGCTCCCCAAATAATCCTAAATGTGAAAAGAAGAAAATAACTTGGAAAAAGCTAAGGGAAGCCAGTGTCATAATTTTAGATGTCTAGTATACTGTCTTCACACATAGCCTGAAAAGAAAAATTTTTTATTATTACCACTTTCACACCTTTCATCTTTTCCCTTTAAAAACTGTATGTATGACTCCTTAGTGTCCTTTAAACAGTTATTGGTCTGGAGTGAAAAATAGTGGCTTGATGGTAATGATTTCAGTGGAGCATCACTCTGGATTCGAAATGAACTTAGGAGATCACAAAACAGTGATAGCTGTATATACAGTTTACGAATACATAAATTTATAAACAGAACTCTGTAGAGTCTGTTTTCAGAACTTACCTTCTTCACTGAGTTTAAATGAAAAGTGTATTTCTGCTCAGTATATGAGTGTTCCTAGTGCTGCACTTAGGTCTTTCACAGTTTTCCTTGAAAATAAATGTTGTTAGAAAAGTCAAGAAAAGAAAGATGGTAGGCATTAGAAAAAAATAATTAAATATCGCACCTTAATGAAATAATTAAAAGCAATGTTCATTTTTAATAAGTTACAACTAGACGATCGGCAGGTATCACTATAATGTAAAGGTGTGTAAATGATGAAAAAAGGGAATACGGATGGATGGATGGATGGATGGGCAGATAGACAAATGAGTTAGTAGAAACCATTTATTCAAACCTTGTTGTATGTGTGAAAATTCAGAACAAAGCAAATCCCCCCTTCATCGGGCTACATTCTGGTGGTAAACTCGAACAACAACGTACCAGGCAATATTGAGTCACATAGTGATAGGTATGGTGACTGAACTAAGGTGGAGGTAATGAAGAATTATTAACTGATGAGAGTGGTCAGAAACTGTCTTTTGATGATTACTGTTCCATAAAGGCTTAAATAAAAAAGAGGCAAGCATGCAAACATCTTGGGGAAAAGCACTCCAGACCTCAGAACTAGCGAGGCAAACTTACTGGGAGAGGAGCACCTTGATGGGCTGGAAGAAAACAGAGAGATAGCAAGGCCTCACCATGCAGCACTTTGTCATCAGAAATACTATTCTGCAGGTGGTATCTTCTCACAGCACAGCATTAAGGAGGCTCGGGAGTTATCCTTAGATTTAAAGCCTGATTCTGCCACTTATTTGTTTTGTGACCTTCAATAAATACTTATCAACTGGGTTTCATTATGCAATAAAAAATAGAAAGTCACTTATACAATAATTGTGAAGATTTAGATATATGCTGGGTGCTTTGAACAGTAACTCTTTATGGTAATTACTCAATAACTGTTAGATAGGATTATCACTGTCATCATGACAGCAATAATTAATTTAATCCTTAGTACAACTTTGGAAAACTGAGATATTGAGAGGTTACACTAAATAATGCCAGCCAGGCTTACTGATGCTGAATGGGGCTGAAACTTAGCCATGTATAGTCATAACAGCAATGAACACTGCTGAAATCATGAATAGTTTGGGAGTAAAAGCAATCACATAATACCTGCCACCCATGGTTTATCAATAATATCAAATGCTCTTGAAAGAAAACAGAACTATTGCTAGTATTCCTAACAGTGGAATGTTTTAATAATACTAGTTGAAATATTTTAAAACATTTTAAATCCTGTTTCCTAAAAATTTAATGTTCACCAGTTTTCATTTTTATGGACTTACTTTATTTTTAATTAGAAAAGTTTTCAGTAAAGAAGGGGAGAGAAATCAAACAAATCTATGTACCAATATTATAGAACTTGAACCCAATCCAGGTTACAGTAGTTTCTTTATCTAATTATGTATGACTATTTTTATTTTGTTTTCTTATAAACTTCAATGTACCTTTTATATCTAAAGGTAAAATCTTCTGCCAAATATTGGCTATTTTTTGTCATATAATCTAGATCCTAACTAAAACACCATGTAATTTACTATATTACATAGAGAAATATTATTCATAATTAGGGCTACTATATAGATTTATACTTTATATATGTAGAGTTGTACTTGACATTGGGTTGTCCAGCACTGTAACATAAGAAGCAAACACACTTGTTGTCTTTAAGAACACATTATAAGGACTGTGGTTGCTTAATTAATAACCAAAAAGAAATCACAACCAAGGCCCTAGCTGGATAGCTCAGTTGGTTAAAGCATCATTCTGATATTCCAAGTTTGCAGGTTTACCAAGGTTGCAGGTTCAATCCCTGGTCAGAGCACATACAAGAATCAAACAATAAATGTATAAGTAAGCGGTACAACAAATCTATGTTTCTCTGTCTTTTTCTCTCTCTCTAAAATTCAATAAATAAATAAAAAAGAAGAAGAAAGAAATCACAACTGAGATATCAACCCTTTGCAGGCTCTTTTTAAACTAAAGATGTAAGAGAGAAGCATATTTATTTTTTAAATTCTGATACTCTAAATACATTAAAGAAGAGCTCTAGCTTTGTCAGGGAAATAAAGTTGACACTAAACAAAACTCAAAACCAAAAAGTGGAGAGAATCCTTGTAGCATCAACCCTCTACTGCCATTCATTGCCATTGATTTCTCTCTTTTTGCTTTATTGATTGAATTTATTTAAAACAGGCCTCAGGCAAGAAGGCTCATTGTCATGGTCAATGAATTATATCATTCTACATTAAGACTTAGAGCCAAGTTATTTGCTACTTGTTAATCAGAGATTAGATACTTAATCCTCATTCCATGCCTATATTTTAAACAATAGGACTATGTAATTAAGTTTTTTATTATATCTTTAATCAGCTATTTTATTTTATTTTATTTTATTTTATTTTTGTTTGTGTGACAGAGACAGAGAGGACAGATAGAGACAAACAGAAGGAAGAGAGATGAGAAGCATCAATTTGTTGCAGCACCTTATTTGTTAATTGATTGCTTTCTTATATGTCCGTGACTGGGAGGCTACAGCAGAGCGAGTGACCCCTTGCTCAAGCCAGCTACCTTGGGCTCAAGCTGGTGATTCTTGCTCAAACCAGATGAGCCCACACTCAAGCTGGCGACCTCTGGGTTTTGAACCTGGGTCCTCTATGTCCCAGTCTGATGCTCTATCCACTGTGCAAACTCCTGGTCAGGCTAATCAGCTCTTTTAAATTAAAAAATTAAGACATGGATGGATATAATTACTTTAACATTGTATTTCTGTTAACTCCTTTATTACATACCTAGAAAATATTAGTTATTACCTCATCTTTCAAAAAAATCGATAAAATTAACATTTAAATATCAAAATGGTCTATATTTAAAGTTGTGATTATAATAAAATAATGATAAACTGAATATTATAGTTAATGTTATTTTACTTAATTATAATCCACACACAATGATATCACTATATTCATTCATAATATTAAATAAAAATGATTACTTCAGCATGCATTTTAGTAAGCCTTAAATAGCCTTTAAAATATTCCTAATGAAGGCTACTATAAATCTGAATATTAACATTATCTTCAGTTTAAATAATTTCTAATTAAAATTTATTTCAATTACAATGAACATTTTCACAGTTATTTACTGGGTCAAAAGATCATTGCATAGAGAATTTGTGACAATATGACATTTCAACTTTTATTACACTGTATTTTACTAATTTTTTCTATTTAAAATTAATATTAATGTTTATCAATAAGGCTTTCACTTTATACTTATGATATGCATGTTCTTTTTATTACACAGTTGAAGGATATGCTTCTCAGTCCTTAAACAAATGTATATGATATATAAGTTACAGGTGTAGTTAACATGAGTAAATATAGAACTAAAGAAATTTATATCCCATTACATCAAACATGAAGAAATCTGTTTTGGTAAAATATTCAAGTATTTATACATGTGCAAATACTAGGCCAGGGCCAGAAACCAATTTTTCTGTCTATTACATATGATAGAATATAGCAGTTTCTGAAGAGTCTTGTTCTGAATAATCACAAAAGAAAGGGCTAATGGGAAAATAGGGTTGAGGCAAGCCACAGTGAGCATAGGTAACTGAGTTGTACAGTGCTAATATAAAGAACAGCAACCATAATAAAAATATGGCACATTTTAAAATATTTTAAGATTCTAATAGATACACTTTTCAGTAAAATAGTACTTTACCTAAAAAGGGAGATGGGTACGGTGGTAAGCAAGGAATCTTGATGGAAGAGTGCTATAAAAAATTTCTGAGCTGTTGAATTATGGAGCCCAAGGAATAGTGACCAAAAATTGAAAAAAATGTAGGACAAATAAATACTTCTAAAAGAGAGCATGTGATGGAGGATCAGCAAAGACCACTGGGTGAAACACTACTCAACAGCCCTATATTCTACTGTAGCTGTCAGGTTCAGCTGATTTTAGAGTTTTTATCTGCTGTGCCATGATAGCATAAGACATTATTGTAGGGGGAAATCATGTAGGAATCAACACAACTTTATGTTATATTGAGCCAATTTCTTCATCACTCAGTGACATACAGACCTCATGTTTTATGGCAACGTGGTTTGGACACATAATGACCAAGACAAAAGGGAACTAATATGTATTGAACTCCTAGTGGGTGTCAAGATCAAACTAGATCCGACACATACCTTATGTCCTTTAAGGAGAGAATGATGTTTTTTTTTTTTTATACAGGATGGACTCTTGAAGGATTTGAGCACAATGAGAGCACATAAATTATCTGGAAATTTGCCTCAGAGGATTTGCAAAATACAGTTTTTTAAGTATTGATTAAAAGGTCAGGAAAGAACTCTGGAATAAAAAAACAAACAAGCATGATTTGGATTTATGTTAACTAGTTTACTTTTCTTGTGTGTGTTTGCTTTTATACATTCTCATAATAATTTCTAAGAAATCTCTAGTTTAATTATGTCTAGTTTGATTGCCAATAACATTAAACATAATGGGTGTTTATGTAAGGATACGAGCAGAGGTGCATTAAGGTCGGTTGTGGCCCCAGGCACATAAGAAAATATTGGGCCACTTACATTAGAAAAAAGTGTGAAGTTGGGGTTTGCAAGGCCCTTCAGAAGTTGGGGCCCAGGGTGTGCGCCCAGTGTGCCTGCTATTAAATCTGCCTCTGGATATGAGGACTCTCACCAAAGTCAGGAAAATAGTCTAGCTTCAGGAAGGTTCTGAAACCCAGAATTAAAAAAGAGGGACCTAGAGGTGTGATCTTTCAGTGCCTCCTTTATTTTATGATTGCTTTTCTCTACACATATATTTCATTTCCCTCTCTCCATGGAACTGGCTTTCTCTGCATCAGCACACATAGGTAGAACCATGACCGCACCACATAATTCAAGAATTTTTAACACATCGTTGCAGAAACTGATTAGTTACATATCTAAATATTATGATAGGTGTCTCTGATTGACCTGTCTTAGGTCACATGGCCACCCTGGAATAAGTCAATCGTAGTCATATGTCAGGGACATGCTGTACAAACATGTCTACTGGACCCCCACCTTGATGACCTTATGGATGAGGAGAGTCCTTGGATGAAGGGAGTAGGATAAACAACTTTACTATTGGCTCATTAAAAATTTATTCTTAGAATGGTAATAATCATTGTACAAATCCTCATACAGTACCTCCATAACCAAGTATATTGAAGGAATGATTCCGTGAGTTGATTGTTCCAATAGATGGCTAGTCTAATGGTGTAGGTAAAGAGTAATGAATTAATTTAGCCAGAGATAGATTAAGGTCGGTTGAGGCACCAGGCACAGAAAAAAAAATATTGGGCCCCTTGTCATTAGAAAAAAGTGTAAAGTTGGAGTTTTGGGGGCCCTTCAGAAGTCAGGGCCCAGGTTGCACTCCCGCTACACCCACTGCACCAACCTGTAAGTCCATCTCCAGATCTAGCATATGCAGTAGGATGAGAGATGAGGAGATGGGTATTTGAAATATTGTGGGGGAGACAACAGTTCAGAAAGGGTGACTTAGCTCTAGACATGTTTCCCTTCCTGCTGGCGAAGAAAACAAGGTAGGGAAAGAGGCAAAGAGCACATACTTTTAAAAGTTTCTTGAAGCTACTGAATATGCATTTGACTTATAACTAATTAGACAAAATTTTGTTGCATGATCAAATCAAAAGGAAAACTTGAAAATGTGTTCATTCTAAACTAAGGTAGAGGAAGGGAATGGATATTTGTTTAGAGAACAAATAGCCTACTACAAGTTCCTACTAGGCAATTTCTCAGCCTAAAAATATACAAAATTACAATGGGGAACAACATTTTTGTTGCATCCACAAAAACACTTGTTCTTACCCAATTTGAGTGTGCTGATCTCAAATCTGACATTAGTTTTTCTCTGTAAGCTAGAGGTATTTTTGCAATTCAAGATTTTAGGTTTTCATCTTATTGTAAAATTATCAACATTTAGTTTAACATAATAAAGTAGAATGTCTCGTTGAACATCATATTTGTGAAAATATAATAATTTATATAATGCAGTAAATACACTAATACACTAAAAGATATGATTGCATTAGACTTTGTCTACAATTTCAAACTAGAATATATTAAAACAGTTATTTTAATCATAAATTTTGTGAAAAACTTATTTAAATTCTATTCAGGCAAAAATTTGCATTTGTAGCTCTTGTGTTAGTGTACTTGTGGAGGACAATGTTGTTTGATGCTCCAGCAGTAGTCTGCTTATCACTACCAGCTCCAAGATTTTCGGGAAACTTATCAAGCTGAATGTTCAGGAAGGAAATCTTAATGCTCATGTTACATCCAAGGTCACAGAAAGCTAACTGCATCCTTTGAACCAGAAGTTCATAGTTTTCTGCCTTTTTGTTGCCAAGGAAGTTCTTTGTAACTGCCACAAAAGACTGCCATGATGCTTTCTCCTTCTTATTCATCTTCCTGGAAAATTCTTCATCGTGTATGAGGGTTCGAATTTGAGGTCCATAGAATACAGCTGCTTTTATCTTCTTGAAAGGCAAGGCAGGAAAAGCAGAAATAATATGTTGAAAGCATTCACTTTCTCTATTCACAGCCTGAACAAACTGCTTCATTAAGCCAAGTTTGATGTGAAGTGGGAGAAAAATGATCCTGTCTCGATTAACTACAGGTTCATTCACAATATTTTGCATCCCTACTTCCAGAGCTTCATGTTTTGGCCACTTCTTCAGTGTCCAGTGTTTCTCCTGAGCTTGGCTGTCCCACAAACACAGAAAGCAAGGATACACCGTGAAACATCTCTGTTGTCCTAGCAGGAAATTTACCATTCTAAGATCCACACAAATGATCCAGTTATGCTCCTCATACTTCAGAAAGTCGAGGACAATTTTTTTATGTCATTATAACTTTATTGCAGATGAGTTGAATAACCAATTGGAACTGCTGCATAAACATTACCATTGTGTAGGAGAACACATTTCAGACTCCATTTAGAGTTGTCAGGAAATAGCCGCCATTCTGTTGGACCATAAGTGATAACACCTAGCTGGCTAAGAAGACAACTGATATCATGACAGTAAACAAAGTGTCTTTGAAAAAAAAAGTCCACGAAAATTGATTCACGCTTCCTGAAATGGAATACTTGAACTGAGCAGTGAAGTAAATTCTTTTCTTGAAGCCTGGAGGCTAATAACTCAGCTGATTTCTTTGATAGGCCCAAATCTCTTACTAAGTCATTCAATTTGGGGTGGCTAAACTTCTGAGGGGTTAATGACTGCTTGGCATCAGAAGAAGACCCTTCAGATTCTACAACCATTTCCTCATGCATCTTATCAAAATACACTTGATCACCATGTTCACTTTCTTCATTCTTAGAAGAAATAAAACCATTGAAAACTGGAACCGGGAGTGTCTCAGAGTGTGAGATTGGTCGTACTGGTGAAGGAATATTAGGATATGCGATCATATGACATTTTTTTCTTGCCAATGCAAGATCCTTTGTATGGATCAGACAGAAATAACAGTCTACGCTGTGGTCCTTAGGTTCACGCCAAACCATGGGAATACCAAAAGGCATTCCTTTGCCTTTTCCTTTTGTGCACTCACAAACCATTTCCTCATATTATTACACACAATATGAGAAGCCCAATTCTTGTCTTGATCGCCAAAAGGAACTTGAAAATAGGCAATATATGCACCTGTCACAAATGATGAAATATTGCACCTTTGACGTTGAAGTATGTAACAGCCACATATAATAACAGAAGGTGGCAGGACTATTTTTACATTTAGGCCTACTTGAAGAAGCCATGATTCAATCTTAAAACAAAATAAGAGGGTGTTTTTATCTGATAATAATTTTTTACATTTAAAAACAACTATAATTATGTAAAAGTGATATTTGTAAAACATTAATTGCCTTGTGCTTATGTTCAATCCAAGAGTAGTTGCTCTTTAACTCCAATTTAAAAACCAATGCATGCCATTAACTGTAACAAAAAAAAAAAATCAAAATTGCATAAAAGCTAGAGCATGCACCAGAAAGACAGATTTCAAATTTAGAATCAGCTATGCAGAAATATATAGAAACATTTCTAAAACCTCATGCAACAAAATATGAAAATAAAATTGTTTCTCAGTGTAATATATATTGTCAATTAAGAATGAGTGTAGCCTGACCAGGCGGCAGCACAGTGGATAGAGCTCCGGACTGGGATGCAGAAGACCCAAGTTCAAGACCCGAGCTCGCCAGCTTGAGCGCGGGCCTATCTGGCTTGAGCAAACGCTCTCCAGCTTGAACCCAATGTCACTGGCTCCAGCAAGGGGTGATTCGGTCTGCTGAAGGCTCGTGGTCAAGGCACGTGTGAGAAAGCAATCAGTGAACAATTATGGTGTCGCAACGGCAAAAAAAACTAATGATTGATGCTTCTCATTTCTCTTTGCTCCTGTCTGTCTGTCCCTATCTATCCCTCTCTCTGACTCTCTTCTGTCCCTGTAAAAAAAAAAAAAAAGAAAGAAAGAAAGAAAAAAAATGAGTGTAAACATCTAAATTTCCACTGACAATCTTCACCCACTGTTTTTAATCTGTTTCTCTCCACATGCTCTTTGTTAACATTGCTTATTGCTTAGTTCTACTGTATCTTTGGGTATCCTTCCTTGTCTCCATAATTCATCACCTTAAATCTCTCTTAAGCCCTTATATTTCCATCAAGATCACTTTCCCTTTATATTTTTATATTTTTATTTATTTTTTTAGAATTTTTATTGGTTTATTCACTGTTTATATATTCTTGACTTGAATAAATCAATATTTATATATGAACATGGCGCAATATTCTAAAGCATATGAAAGGATAAAATACAATACACCTTCTGACACCGTCTCCTCAATCACCAGTCCTCCTCCCTTAAAAGGACCCTTTTTTCTGTTTTTTATACATTCTTTTAGTTATAGTTTATGTATATCTAAATTTGGTAAACAATTTTTTAATTTTTTATTTATTTTAATTGACTGTGTTTACATAGATTCATGTGTCCCACCGTATATATCTCCCCCTCACCCCCATATTCTGCTCGACATCCCCCTTGCCCCCTCCCCTCAATGCCTTCCCCCCATTTTCTCCAGGATTTTCTGTCCTGTTCTCTATAACACTGTGTTACGTATATATAATTTCATTAATCTCTTTTCCTTCTCTGATTCCATCCTGTTATCCCATTCCCACTGACCACTTTTTCTCTGGTCCTTTTGGTACCACATCTGCCTCTATTCCGTTTCTCAGTTCACATTGTTCATTTGATTCCTCAAATAAGTGAGGTCACATGATATTTTTCTTTCTCTGCCTGGATTATTTCACTTAGCATAATAATTTCCAGGTCTATCTATGTTGTCACAAAAGGTAAGATTTTCTTCTTTTTCATGGCTGCATAGAATTCCATTGTGTATATGTACCACTGCTTTTTAATCCACTCATCCACTGACGGACACTTGGGCTGTGTCCAGATCTTGCCCTTTGTAAACAATGCTGCAATAACATGGGGGTGCACTTCTTCTTTTGAATCAGTGATTTGGTATTCTTAGGATATATTCTTAAAAGTGAGATGGCTGAGTCAAAAGGAAGTTTCATTTTTAATTTTTTTAAGAATCTCCATACTGTTTTCCACAGTGGCTGCATCAGTATACATTCCCACCAGCAATGCAGGAGGGTTCCTTTTTCTTCACATCCTCACCAGCACTTGTTGTTTTGTTATTGAGTGCCATTCTGACAGGTGTGAGGTGGTATCTTATTGTGCTTTTAATTTGCATTTCTCTAGTGATTAGTGATGTTGAAGATTTTTTCATCTGCCTATTGACCATTTGTAGGTCCTCTTTGGAGAAGTGTCTATTCCAGTGGTTCTTTACCTTTTTTGAGGTACCGAACCCAACAGTTTCATATGCGCATTCACCAAACCCTTCTTTAGTGATAAATAAAATATGATTTTATTTCCAAATTCAAGACATAAGTATATGTTTTTTTACTGGTGCACAAAATGAGCCGTGCATGAACATCACCTTGCTCAAAGAACAAAACCAACAAAGTGCATGAACTCACAACAAATTACAGTATTACTTTATTCTGGCCCCAAAAATATTTCGGCCCCATAAAAGAATTTCAGCTCCCCAAAAATATATTTTTACTATTTTACTAATTAAAAATAAATTTGGATTTTTTTTAGAATTTAACATTTTTTTAATAACTTAATTTTAAAAATTTTAAATTTAATTTTTTTCTTGTCATTTTGAATCCACAAAATACTTTTTTGGGGCCAGAATAAAGCATTGTCCAAATTACATACCTGCAAATCAGTGTGACTTCTGCTGTTGTTTTTGGGAGACCAGTTCAGATATGCGTGGTTTCACCTTGGCAAGTGCTACTCTCATGTCATCTTCACAACAAAGTCTGTTCCTTTTCTTCATTTTTATGTCCAGCATCCTCGAAAAGGATTGCTTGCAAAGATATGTTTTAACAAATGGTATAAAATATTCCAGGGCTTTCTTAGCAATAACTGGGTATTTTTCCATTTGTCGACACCAAAAAGTTGAGAGTGTTGTTATTCTGAAGAGCTACAGTTGAACCTCGCTCTGCTGAATTTCAATGATTTCGTCGAAGTATTCATCATTGACATCTGCTGTCTCAACAGTAAACATAAATGGCTGTCTCACCCATGCTGGATATGACTCTCTTGTAGGGAAATATCCATCGAGAGACTTTGCAAGCTTATCTAAGTTGCGTGGCAATTGTTTGCTTCAGTTTCATGGGTACAGAACCATCTCTGATTCCAGACACATCTTCAATCTTACTTACACAGTCGTCCAGAAGGGGAAAGTTTGAGAACTTATTGTTCTCTATTCATCGTTTCCATAACGGTAGTTTTTTTTGAAAAGCCTTCAGGTTTTCTTCCGCTTCCATGATGTTGACTCCACCACCCTGCATCTGCTGATTGAGATGATTGAGAGCTGCGAATATATCAGCCATGTACACTAAAAATCACAATGAATTCAGGATTTTTGAAGCAATCTGCATGAAAATTTGCTGCTCTTGCAAAAACATGGCTAATTCCACATGCATGGCAAAACACAATTCAGCACCTGTCCCCGGGATAACCACCGAACATTAGAATGGTACTGGAGTACCTTGAATACAGAGCCCATTTCTTTACACAGCTCACTGAAGATGTGGTGCCTCAGAGCACTATTTCGCACATAGTTCACACATTCCACCACAGTTTTTAATACATCTGCCATTTTTAGAGGCAAGGTTTTAGTTGCCAATGCATTCCTGTGCAGAATACAGTGCGTAACAATGATGTGTGGTGCATCAGCTTTTACTAGTGCACCAAAACCAGACTTTCTTCCCAGCATTACTGGAGCTCCATCCGTACAAACTGTATAAACCATATCCCATGAAAGATAGTTATCTCTGAAGAAGTCATCCACAAGCTTCTTCACATCGGCTGCCTTAGTTGTTGTAGTAAGAGGCTTACAAAATAAAAAAATCTTCTTTTATCATGTCTTCTTTCACGTAGCACACAAAAACAGCAAGCTGGCTTAGATTAGAAACATCTGTGGTCTTGTCAAGTTGAAGACTGAAATTTGCTGAACTTGAAATTAAATCTGCAACTATTTGAGTCAAGATGTCTTTACTCATGTTCTCTATTCTGTCGCTGATGGGGTCATTTGAAAGAGGAATTTGGGATAATTTACCTTCGGCCGCTGTTCTGAGTATCAGATTCGCCATCTTTAACGCAGCTGGTTTCATGAGTGTTTCACCAATGGTGTGTGGCTTACCCTGCTTTGCGATCAAGTAAGCAACTTCGTACGACACTGTGATGATCGGTTTGTTAATGGGTACAAATCCAAGGCAGGCAGAGTGGCCCTTTCATCGAATCTGGCTCATTTCACCTTGAATCCAGCAGTTGTTGTGTTCTTGTATTCACCATCTCCATGCAGCTTCAAGAAGTGTTCCTTTAGTTTTGCCGGTGGGAGACTAGAGTTGCTCAACTTGGCATTGCATATCATGCAGATAGGACGCTGACTCCCATCTCGTTCCATGATACATGTGAATCCATGTTGTACATATTCATCCGACCACTTTCTTTTTTGCTCGACATATTTAGTATGGATTAAAATATTAAGAAAGAAACCATACGACGTACAACTACGACAGCCATTGACTACTGCACACACTAAATTCCCCACAGCACTGGTTGGCCAAGCAATGTAACATGATCCTCTGCAGCAAGTGATGGCCAATTGGAGCATGTCATCAAGACTTTACACAAGTTTTTCTTTACCTCCGTGGCAGAAGCTTCTCTGAACCCCTGAGACCGACTCATCGAACCCCTAGGGTTTGATAGAACATAGGTTAAGAATCACTGGTCTATTCATTTCTTTTGCCCATTTTTTATTGTATTGATTACCTCCCTGGTGTTGAGTTTTATAAGTTCTTTATAAATTTTGGTATTAACCTCTTATCAGACGTATTGGCGATATGTTCTCCTATTGTGTGGTTTGTCTTCTTATTTTGTTCATATTGTCTTTAGATTCAATAGACAAAAGATTTTTAGTTTGATATAGTCCCATTAGTTCATCCTTTCTTTTATTTCACTTGCCCATGAAGATAAATCAGCAAAAATATTGCTGCGAGAGATGTCGAAGATCTTACTGCCTATGTTTTCTTATAAGATGCTTATGGTTTCACAACTTACATGGCCTTTTATCCATATTGAGTTTATATTTGTGAATGGTATAAGTGGGTGGTCTAGTTTCATTGGTTGGCAAGTACCTGTCCAACTTTTTCAACACCTTTTGTTAAAGAGACTGCCTTTACTGCATTGTGTGCTCTTACCTCCTTTGTCAAATATTAGTTGTTCATAAAAGTGTGGTTTTATTTCTGAGTTCTCTGTTCTATTCCATTGATCTATATGCCTGTTCTTATACCAGTACCAAATAGTTTTGAGAACAATAGCCTTGTAGTATAACTTGATATCAGGAAGTGTGAAACCACCCACTTTATTCTTCTTTTTCAAGATTGCTGAGGCTATTCATATTCTCTTTTGGTTCCAAAAATATTTTAAAGTATTTGTTCTATATCATTGAAGTATGCCATTGGTATTTCAATAGAAATTGCATTGATTTATAAATTGTTGTGGTTAATACAGACATTTTAATGATGTTTATTCTTTCTATCCATGAGCACGGTATATGCTTTCACTTGTTTGTATCTTCCTTCATTTCTTTTATCAATGTTTTATAATTTTCTAAGTATAAGTCTTGTACCTCCTTGGTTAAATTTACTCATAAGTACTTTATTTATTTTTTTTTAACTTATTTTGCTGCTATAGTGAGGGGGATTATTTTCTTAATTTCTCTTTCATACAGTTCATTGTTAGTGTATAAAAATGCCTCTGATTTCTGAATATTAATTTTATATCCTGCCAAATTGCTGAATTGATTTAACAGGTACAGTAGTTTTTTGACTAAGACTTTAGGGTTTGCTATGTACATTATTATATCATCAGCAAATAATGATAGTTTTAATTCTTCTTTTCCAATTTGGATACCTTTTATTTCTTCTTCTTGTCTGATTTCTGTGGCTATGACTTCCAGAATAATGTTGAATACGAGTGGTGAAAGGGGCATTCCTGCATTATTCCTGATTTTAAGGGGATTGCTTTAAATTTTTGTCCATTGAATATTGTGTTGGCAGTGGGTTTGGCATAGATGGCCTTTATCATGTTGAGGTATGTTCCCTATATTCCCACTTTGCTGAGAATTTTGATCATAAATGGGTGCTAGATTTTATTATATACTATTTTTGCATCTATTGATATTATCGTGTAAATTTTCTTATTCGTTTTCTTTATGTGATGAATTACATTGATTGATTTGTGAATATTGTACCAGCCCTGCCTCCCCAGAATTAATCCCACTTAATCGGGATGTATGATTTTTTTCATGTATTTCTGGATCCAGCTTGTTAATATTTTGTTGAGGTAATTTTAGCATCTACATTCATCAGGGATAATGGCATATAGTTTTCTTTCTTATTAGTGTCTTTACCTGGATTTGGAATGAGGATTATGCTCACCTCATAAAAGGAGCTTGCAAGTCTTCCCTCCTCTTGAATTTTTTTAAATAGCTTGAGGAAGATAGCAGTTAGTTCTTCTTTGAATATTTGGTAGAATTTGCTTGTGAAGCCATCTGACCCAGGGCTTTTGTTTTTTGGAAGTTTTTTGATAACTATTTCAATCATATTTATTGTAATCATCTGTTTAGGTTTTCTGGTTCTTCCAGGTTGATTTTTGAAAGATTATGTTTCAAGAAATGTATTCATTTCAGCTAGGTTTATTAATTTTTGGCGTACAGTTCTTCATAGTGTTTGTTCTTTTACAATCCTTTGTATTTTTGCTGGGTCAGACTTCTCCACTATTATTTCTATTTATTTGAGTCCTCTCTCTGTTTTTCTTGGTGAGTCCGGTTAATGGTTCATCAATCTCTTGGTTTCATTGATCCTCTGCATTATTTTTTAGCCTTTATTTCATTTATTTCTGCTCTGATCTTTATTATTTCCTTCCTTCTACTTCCTCTGAGCTTTACTTAGTGTTCTTTTTCTAGTTCTTTCAGATGCAAGGTTAAGTTGATCACTGGAGCTTTTTCTAGCTTATTAAGGTATGCCTGTAATGCTAAGAACTTTCCTCTCAAGACTGCTTTTGCTGTGTCCCATTAATCATTTGTTTCAAGGAAATTTTTGATTTATTCCTTTATCTCATTGTTAACTCATTCATTATTTATTAAAATGCTACTTAGTTTCCATGTATTTGAATGTTTTTCAGTTTTTCTATTGTGGTTGATTTCTAGTTTCATGCCATTGTGATCAGCAAAGATGCTTGATATGATTTCAATCTTCTTAAATTTATTAAGACTTGTTTTGTGTCCAAATATGTGGTATATCCTAGAAAATGTATCATGAGCACTTAAAAAGAATGTATATTCTGCTGTTATAGGGTAAAAATTTCTGAAGATATCTATTAAATCCAGAAGATCTAGTGTGTCATTTAAGGCTGCCGTATTTTTTGTTATTGTTGTTAATTTTATTTCTTGAAGATGTTTCCATTGATGTTAGTGGAGTATTAAAATCCCTTACTATTATAGTATTGCTGTTGATCTCGCCTTTTATGTTCATCAAAATCTGCTTTATATATTTAGGTGCTTTTATAATAGGTGCATAAATATTTATAATGCTTATATCTTCCTGTTGGATTGCTCGCTTTATCATTATGTAGTGATCTTCTTTATCCCTTACTATATAGCCTTAGTTTAAAGTCTATTTTGTCGGATATATGTATTGCTACCCCAGCTTTTTTTTTCTTTTCCATTTACATGAAATATATTTTTCCATCCCTTCAGTTTCAGTCTATATGAATATTTTGTTTTGAAGTTGGTCTCTTGCAGACAGCATATGTACGGGTCCTGTTTTATTATCCATGCTGCTACCCTATATCTTTTTATTGGAGTATTTATTTACATTTAAAGTTATTATTGATATGTAGTTATTTATTGCCATTTCTTTCTTTAATCTACATTCTTCTTTTTCTAGAATTCTTTTCCCCTTGTTCTGTTTACAAAAGCCCCTTAACATTTCTTGCAGCATTGGTTTGATTGTAATGAATTCCTTGAGTTTTGTTTTGTTTTTTTGCCTGAGAAACTTTTTACTTCTCCTTCAATTTTAACCAATATTCTTGCTGGACAAAGAAGTCTTGGTCATAAGCTCTTGTCTTGCATTACTTTGAACATTTCTTGCCATTTCCTTCTGGCCTCAAGTGTTTCTGTTGAATATTTAGATGTCATCCTTATGGGGGCTCCTTTGTAGGTGGTTGACTTTTCTCTTGAAGCTTTTAGTATTCTTTCTTTATCTCTTGACGTTGGTATTTTAATTATTATGTATCTTGTTGTAATTCTCTTTGGGTTTCTCTTTAATGGGATTCTCTGGGCTTCTAGGATGTGTGTGACTTTTTCCTTCATCAATTTAGGGGAGTTTTCAGCTATGATTTTTTCACTCAGATTTTTTATCCCCTATTCTTTCTGTTCTCCTTCAAGAACCCCTATGATGTGAATGTTGTTTCTATTCATGTTGTTACAGGGCTCTCTTAGAATTTCCTCAGACCTTTTGATCCTGTTTTCTTTTTGCTGTTGTGCTTCCATGCTTTTGTTTATCTTGTCCTCTAAATTGCTGATTTGATCCTGTGCTTCATGCAGCCTGTTTTTAATTTCTTCTAGTGTTGTCTTCATTTCTGATATTTATTTGTCATTTCTAATTCTTTTTTATGATTTTAATGTCCTTTTTGATGCCTGCTGTCTTTTTATTTAGGTGCTCATTATGTCTGTCCATTGTTGCTCTAAGATCCTTGAGCATCCTAACAATCATTCTTTTAAACTCTGCATCTGGTATCTTGGTTATTTCCATCTCATTTGGTTCTTTTTCTGGGGATTTATTTTGTTGATTCATTTGGATTGTATTTCTCTGTCTTCTCTTTTTGTCTGTGTATAGACTACTCCTTTGGGTGTGCTGTTTGTGTAGCTAGCTGAATATAGGGTTGTTGTAGTCTGCCTCCAGCTTCCAGTTGTGTTGTTTCTAGATCTTCTTGGGTTGGCCTCAGCTGTTGTTTGTAATCCTCTATGGGCTACTTGTCTGCTGCTACTGCTCATTTTGCTATTTGTGTCAGCATTTTCTGTGACTTAGCTGGATCAGGTGTGAAGAGCTCTTCCTTAAGATACCACTCTAACTAGGGTTGTTAGGTCCTAAGCTGATGCTCTCTTTATCTGGTCATTGGATGTGCCAACCCTGGACCTTCCTGGCCAAAACCTGGTGCCAACCAGTGGGTGTCATTGCTTATGACTGCCCTTAGCAATCTTCTTGGTGCTATAGGCAATCTAGAATTTGTGAGTGCCTTTGCTGGGCCCAGATGCCATTGTAAATATCAGCTGCTCTTTTAGGCTGGCTTTGATCTACTCTTGGCCAATGGGTTTGGCCTCTCTATTCTTGAGGTGTGGTCTATCCTCTGGCCTGCCATCATCACTGTGTGGGGCTGCCTTACCTGGTCACCACCCCCACTGCCACGAGTGCATGAACACAGCCACAGCCCAGCTCACCCTTCCAAAGGTACTCGGCAGCATGCCGGGGCAGTGTAGCCCAGACCTCAGCACTCAAAATCTATGTCCCTGTTGCACCCCCTGCTTCTAAGCTACTCTTTTCTCTGACTGGAGTAGGACAGCCTCTGGTGATTGGGGTAATTGCTTTCCTTTTCTGGAATTGCATCTCCAAGAAAAAATGGCCATTTTAGATTTGAGGAGTGATCCAGTACAGAGGTTAGGGTGGCTGTCTCCCACAGTCTCTCCCTGTACCCCCAAGACTATACTCTCCTCTTGCAACTCCACTCCTCTCAGCACTCCCTGCTCCCAGACCCCTGGATAAATGTCTGTGAACAAGGTTTTCTGCACAGTCCCATTAAGATGGATCCTGGGTCTGAGAATTGTGTCTCCCTCTTGAAAACAGTAACCCAGCTCTTCTTTCAGCTAAATACTGTACATACACCTTTTCTAGTCTCTGGGGCTCTAGGTTGGTGCTCCAGTCCTGGGACTGAGAATCCACAACTTTCCGGGGAACCCACCCCACTGTGAGATACCCTCTGGGATGCTGTTCACTCCTAGGAGCACTTTCCATGTCTCTGCCCTTCCTGCCAGTCTCAAAATGGTTTCTTCAGTGATGCTTAGTTATAGATTCCTCTTAGTTTAGTCCAAATTTGTTTTTTTCAAGATGATTGTTCCCAAGTTAAGTTGTCATCCACTTTGGTTGTGAGGTGAAAGTTGTAACATCCGCCTACACTGTTGCCATCTTCTCCCCCCACTTTTCCATTTTAGTTTAGGTAAATGTCAATTAATTTATCCATTTTTATATGTTTCCACCAATATCAGTTTTCTTTAAATTTTTATAAGGAAAATTTTCTAATTTGATAATAAGGTTAATTTTTTTAAAAAACATGCTTGTTTTGGTCTTTCACATTTCTTCTTTTGCAAATAGCCTATTTATTTTCTTGCCAAAAATTTTTTGTTACACTATTTGCTTTCTTATATTAGTTTGTACATGCTCTTTTTCTACTAATAATATAAATATTATTTTAGTATATGTGCTGCCGAAGCGAGCACATAATATAAATATTATTTTATAAAATGTTTAAATATATCTTTCTTGCTTTTTATTTTCTTTTCATATTTTTATTAAAAACATTCTAATTTATTTAATTTAATATAATCAAAGTTTTACTTTATAGATTTGCCTTTATCACTAGACTTAAGAAATAACCTGAGGTTAAATAAATATTATTCGTATTTTTTTCCATCTTTAATTTTTAGTGCTAATATTTGAATATCCTTGAGCCATACATGTTTCCATATTACCAGGTTTTGTTTAATTTTAGTAATACTTTATATCTTTGGTTGTTCCTTTACCAAAGTTCTTTATCAAAATAATTGACCATAAGGTTGTTTTGTGATTTATTTTTACATGTTGGCACATTTTACTTTCCTACTATTGTTATCTACTAATTTCTATTTCATTCTGTTGTCCAGTGCACTGAGGGAACACCCTGGATTTGTTTTAATTGTTTATTTCTTAATAGTTAATTATTATCCTCTTAATTATCCCTCTCTGCTAGAAACTGAGTGCCCTGATTATCAAAGACTTGTAGGAATTCATTTGGCAGGGGAATGCTTTCATTTTCTTTATTGCTTTAAGTATAAGCATAGTCCAAAGTTTAGAAAGGTTCTTTTAATGTTTATGAAAGCTAAATGTGTTGGTTGAGCTAAGAAAATAAAAAGAAAGAAAATTTAAGAAACTAATCATTTTAGAAGCAAGATGGCGATGGAGTAGGCGGACATACCAACTTCCAATTCCCAGAACCAAAGTGGATTATAACTCAATTTTAAGAACCATCATCTGGATAAACCAACTTTGAACTAAACTAAGTGGACTCTTCAACCAAGGAACACTGCAGAAGCCACATTGAAACTGGTAGGAATAGCGAAAACGTGAAGAGGGCTGCCAGCTCCCCAGAGCAAACGGCAGCCCGGAGAGACCTGCGTGGTAGGAGGAGAGTTTGGCAGAGAGGGAGGGACCTGGGTCCCAGGAACCAAGCCCCAGCCTACAGTCCCAGAGCCTAGAAGAGGCGTTTGGACAGTTTTGAACTGTGAAACAAGTGAGAGAGCTCCCAGGCCTACAATGTGGAGTATTAGGTCTCTTCCTACTCTGCTGAGGGTTGCTGAAGGGTTTGGGGTGGCAGGACGCTGAAACGCGGTTCTGTGGGCGTGGGCAGAGGCCAAGCCAGTGTGAGATCGGTCTAGCCCAGCAGTGTCAGAGGGGACAAGCGAAAGCGGTCCGAAAGCTGCGGGCCCGCCTGTAATGCCACCTATGGGGACAAAGCGGGAGGCCAGGAATGGGCAGAAATCTGCTCTGCGACCAGGCGCAAGCCGGCCCTGACCGCGGGGAATGACTAGGACCAGGGACGGGCGGGGGCTCATGGCTGAGCTTACGCTACCAGCCACACTTGGCCGGAGAAACCACCGTTTGCCATTCTATGTGCGCAAGCGGGTTCCGAGCGCTTGAACGGGGTAGACCCTGAGAAAAGTGGAAGCTCACAGCTGAGCCCACGCTACTATCCCCACCAGGCCGGAGAAACCGCGGATTGCCATCCTATGTGCATGAGTAGGCTCCAAACGCGGGGGCGGGGTAGAGTCCGGGACGAGCGGAAGTACGCAGCTGAGCAGAAGCGAGCAAACACTCCCGGCCAAATAAACCTTGGTTTGCAACCCTGCACAGAAGGACCCTGGCCTCGAGGGCGGAGCTAAAGCTCTGGAAGGGCAAAGGCTCACAGCTGAGAGCACGTCAAAAACCCCGCCCAACCTGCGCAACTGTGGTGAGCAGGCTCTGACTGCGGGTTCTGGGCAGAAGTCCGGAAACAGGCTGGGTTTTTAGGTGAGCAAGGGTGCTCACCTCTACCCTGGGTGCTGAGGCTTGTGGCTTGAGTAACAACCCCTCCCGCAGAGGAGAGGCAGAAATCACAGCAAAAGCCACAGTGGGCCGGCGCTGGAAACGCCCATACCCAACCACCCTAGGCAATGGCAGAGGGGGTGGAAGGCCTGCAGACAGACCACACCTAGAAAACACAAAGGCAATACCTACTGGACTCCAGTGGCCACAACTTGCTAATACACAGACAAAATGGGCAGGCAGAGGAATGCAAACCAAATGAATCAAGAGAAATCCCCAGAGAAGGACCTGAATGAACCAGATATAACCAAATTACCAGAACCAGAATTTAGAATAATGATAGTTAGGATGTTCAAAGAAATTAGAGCAAAAATGGATAGTCATTATGAACACCGAAATAAAGAGATAACAAGTATAAAAAATGAAATTGAAATAATAAAAAAGAATCAGACAAAAATGACAAATACAGTATCAGAACTGAAGACCACAATGGAAGGAATTAAAAGGAGGATGAATCAGGCTGAGGATTGAATAAGCAAGTTAGAGGACACAATAAACAAAGGCATAGAAGCAGAGAAGAAAAAAAAAAAGAAACTAAAAAAATATGAGGAAACTCTAAGGGAGCTTTGTGACAACATGCAGAGAAACAACATTCACATCATAGGGGTGCCTAAAGAAGAGGAGAGAGGACAGGAAATGGAAACTTTGTTCAATCAAATCATAGCAGAAAACTTTCCTAAATTAAGGCTGGGAAACACTCCACACGTTCAAGAAGCACACAGAACTCCATTAAAGAGAAACCCAAAAAGATCTACACCAAGACACATCATAGTTAAAATACCAAAGCTAATGGATAAAGAAAATTTTTTAAAAGCTGCTGGAGAAAAAAAGGCTATCACCTACAAAGGAGCTCCCATAAGGATGACATCGGACTTCTCAACAGAAACACTTGAGGGCAGAAGGGAATGGCAAGATATAATCAAAGTAATGCACAACAAGAACCTACAACCAAGAATACTCTATCAAGCATGGCTAACGTTTAAAATTGAAGGAGAAATAAAGAGCTTCCCAGAAAAAGAAAGCCTGAAGGAATACATAAAAACCAAACCAATTCTGCAAGAGATACTAAGGGGCCTCTTGTGAACAGTTTAAATGGAGAAAATAAGAGCACAAGAAGTATACAGCTTTAAAGAATAAAATGGCAATAAACAACTACATATCAATAATAACCTTAAATGTAAATGGATTAAATGATCCAATCAAAAGACATAGGGTAGCTGCATGGATAAAGAAACAGGACCCATACATATGCTGTCTACAAGAGACACACCTTAAAACAAAAGATGCACATAGACTGAAGGTAAAAGGATGGAAAAAAATATTTCATGCAAATGGAAATGACAAAAAAGCAGGGGTAGCAATACTTATACCTAACAAAATGGACTTTAAAACAAACGCTGTAGTAAGAGATAAAGAAGGACACTACATAATGATAAAGGGAACAATTCAACGGGAAGATATAACTATTATAAATATCTATGCATCAAATATAGGAGCCCAGACATACATAAAGCAGACTTTGATGGATATAAAGGGCGAAATTAACAGCAATACTATAATAGTAGGGGATTTCAATACCCCTCTAACAACACTGGATAGATCCTCAAGAAAGAAAATTAATAAAAAAACAGCAGATTTAAAGGAGACAATAGATCAACTTGATTTAATATCTTCAGAACTTTTCACCCTAAAGCAGTATAATATACATTCTTTTCAAGCGCTCATGGTACATTTCCTAGGATAGACCACATGTTAGGACACAAAAATGGTCTCAATAAATTTAACAAGATTGAAATCATATCAAGCATTTTCTCTGATCACAATGCCATGAAACTAGAAATTAACCACAAAAGAAAAACTGAAAAATACTCAAACACTTGGAAACTAAATATCATGTTATTAAATAATGAATGGATTAACAATGAGATCAAAGAAGAAATAAAAAAGTTTCTAGAAACAAATGATAATGAGCATACATCAACTCAAAATTTATGGTACACAGCAAAAGCAGTTCTGAGAGGGAAGTTCATTGCATTACAGGCATATCATAATAAGCTAGAAAAGGCTCAAATAAGCAACCTGACCCTGCATCTAAAAGAACTAGAAAAACGCCTGACCTGTGGTAGCACAGTAGATAAAGCGTCGACCTGGGAACACTGAAGTCGCCAGTTCAAAACCATGCACTGGTCTGGTCAAGGCATATATGGGAGTTAATGCTTCCAGCTCCTCCCGCCTTTCGCTCTTTCTCTCTCTCTCTCTCTCTCACTCTGTGTCTCCTCTCTAAAATGAATAAAATAAAATAAAAATTAAAAGAACTAGAAAAACAACAACAAATAAAACCCAAGACAAGTAGAAGGAAGGAAATAATAAAGATCAGAGCAGAAATAAAAGACATAGAGGTTAAGGAAACAATACAGAGGATCAATGAAACCAGAAGCTGGTTCTTTGAAAAGGTAAACAAGATTGATGAATCTTTAACTAGACTCACCAAGAAAAAAAGAGAGAGGACTCAAATAAATAAAATTAGAAAAGACAGTGGAGTTATAACAACTGACACAACAGAAATACAAAGAATTGTAAGAAAATACTATGAAGAACTCTATACAAAAAATTAGACAATCTTGGTGAAATGGACAAATTTCTTGAATCATATAACCTTCCAAAAATCCATCTGGAAGAATCAGAACACCTAAACAGACCAATTACAACAAATGAGATCGAAACAGTTATCAAAAAACTCCCCCCCCAAAAAAGTCCTGGGCCTGATGGCTTCACAAGTGAATTCTATCAAAAAATCAAAGGAGAACTAACTCCTATCCTTCTCAAGCTATTTCAAAAAACTCAAGAGGAAGAAAGACTCCCAAACTTCTTTTATTAGGTGAGCATAATTCTGATCCCTAAACAGAGCAAACACAACACAAAGAAAGAAAATTATATGCCTATATCCCTGATGAATTTAGACGCTAAAATTCTCAACAAAATATTAGCCAACCGGATCCATCAATATATGAAAAAAATCATACACCATGATCAAGTGGGATTTATTCTGGAGAGGCAAGGTTGGTTCAATATTCGCAAATCAATCAATGTGATTCACCACATAAACAAATGGAAGGACAAAAATCACATGATAATTTCAATAGATGCAGAAAAGGCATTTGATAAAATCCAGCACCTATTCATGCTCAAAACTCTCAGTAAAGTGGGAATACAAGGATCATTCCTAACATGATAAAGGCCATGTACGACAAACCCACAGCAAACATCATACTAAATGGACAAAAATTAAAAGCAATCCCCTTAAGATCAGGAAACAGGCAGGGATGCCCCCTTTCACCACTCTTATTCAACATAGTTCTGGAAGTCCTAGCTACAGCAATCAGACAAGAAGAAGAAATAAAAGGCATTCAAATTGGAAAAGAAGAAGTAAAACTGTCACTATTTGCAGATGATATGATATTGTATATTGAAAACCTTAAAGTCTCAGTCAAAAAAGTACAGGACCTTATAAACGAATTCAGCAAGGTGGCAGGATATAAAATTAATACTCAGAAATCAGAGGCATTTCTATATATCAACAATGAACTGTCAGCAAAAGAAATTAAGGAAACAATCCCCTTCACTATTGCATCCAAAAAAATAAAGTACCTAGGAGTAAATTTAACCAAGGAGGTTAAGGACTTGTACACGGAAAATTATAAAACATTGATAAAAGAAATCAAGGAAGATACAAACAAGTGGAAGCATATACCGTGCTCATGGCTAGGAAGAATAAACATCATTAAAATGTCTATATTACCCAAAGCAACTTATAAATTCAATGCAATACCAATTAAAATACCAATGACGTACTTCAAAGATATAGAACACATATTCCAAAAATTTATATGGAACCAGAAAAGAACATGAATAGCCTCAGCAATCTTAAAAAGAAAAAACAAAGCAGGAGGTATCACTCTTCCAGATATCAAGGTTTACTATAAGGCCATTATACTCAAGGCAGCCTGGTACTGGCATAAGAACTGGCACATAGATCAATGGAACAGAACAGAGGACCCAGAAATAAACGCACAGCTTTATGGACAACTGATATTTGACAAAGGAGGAAAGAACATACAATGGAGTAAAGACAGCCTCTTTAACAAATGGTGCTGGAAAAATTGGACATCTAACTGCAAAAAAATGAAACTATACCATCAACTTACACCATTCACAAAAACAAACTCAAAATGGATAAAAGACTTAAATGTAAGCCGTGAAACCATAAGCATCTTAGAAGAAAATATAGGCAGCAAGCTCTCTGACATCTGTAGCAGCAGTATATTTGCCGATTTATCTCCACGGACAAATGAAATAAAAAGCAAGATAAACAAATGGGACTATATCAAACTAAAAAGGTTTTGCACAGCTAAAGACAATAAGAACAGAATAAAAATACAAGCCACACAATGGGAGAACATATTCGACAGCACATCTGATAATGGGTTAATAACTAAAATTTATAAAGGACTTATAAAACTCAACACCAGGAAGTCAAACAACCCAATCAAAAAATGGACCAAAGAAATGAATAGAAATTTCTCCCAAGAGGACATACAGATGGCCAATAGGCATATGAAAAAATGCTCAACATCACTAATCAGTAGAGAAATGCAAATTAAAACCACAATGCGATATCACCTCACACCAGTCAGAATGGCACTCATCAGCAAAACAACACAGAATAAGTGCTGGCGAGGATGTGGAGAAATGGGAACCCTTCTGCACTGCTGGTGGCAATGCAGACTGGTGCAGCCACTGTGGAAAACAGTATGGAGATTCCTCAGAAAATTAAAAATCGAACTGCCTTTTGACCCAGCTATCCCACTTATAGGAATATACCCTAAGAACACCATAACACTGTTCGAAAAGAAGAAATGCGCCCTCATGTTTGTGGCAGCATTTTCACAGTAGTGAAGATCTGGAACCAGCCCAAGTGTCGTCAGTAGACGAGTGGATTAAAAAGCTTTGATACATATATACTATGGAATACTACTCAGCCATAAGAAATGATGACATCGGATCATTTACAACAAAATGGATGTACTTTGATAACATTATACGGAGTGAAATAAGTAAATCAGAAAAAAAGAAAAACTGAGAACAGCATTATTTCATACATAGGTGGGACATAAAAGTGAGAATATGAGACATGGACAAGAGAGTGGTGGTTTTGGGATGGGGGGAGGGAGGAAAGAGTGGTATAGGGAGGAGGGGAGGGACACAGGGAAAACCAGATAGAAGGTGACAGAGGACAATTTGACTTTTGGTGACGGGTATGCAACAGAATTGAATGATAAGATAACCTGGAGCTGTTTTCATTGTACTTATGTACCCTGATTTATTGGTGTCACCCCATTAGAATTAATAATAATAATATATATATATTTAAAAGAAACTAATAATTTTATTATTCATTATTTGATTTTTTAGATATTATTATGTTTCTAGTCCATCTTTAATGTGAGTTATTTTATGCCTAGATATATTTTTATGAGTTGAGTCATTTATTTAACGTTATCTCAATTGTTCTTAAGTATTGTAAGCACATTGAAATGAAGTTGAGTGTGATACAGCCTTCTTTGGTCTTTGGATGCAATTTCCCAATAGACTGTGGAATGTCCGCCAAAAACCAGAAGAATGTGTGCTTGGTAAGGCATATGGAGGCCTTCAACCATAGATAAACTATAACCTCAGTGTTTAAACAATCTGAAATAACTGGGTTCTCTAGTTTTTCAGGATTCAAGAAAGCCCATTTCCGGAAATTAATCCAAACCTTGCCGATTATTTTTATTTTTTTATTTTTTTGTGGCAGAGACAAAGAGAATCAGAGAGATGGACTGATAGGGACAGACAGACAGGAAGGGAGAGAGAAGAGAAACATCTATGAATTAGACTATTCTAGATACCTCATATAAGTGAAATCATACAGTGTTTGTCATTTTGTGACTGGCTTAGTTCACTTAGCACAATATCTTCAAAGTTCATTCATTTTATATCATATATAAGAATTTCTTTCTAAAGCTAAATAATATTCTATTGTATGTATGTATGTATGTATATGTATGTGTGTGTGTGTATTCATTTTTTTTTTTATTCCTCTGCTGCCTTTTGACTATCAGAAATAATGCTACTGTAAACATAGAAGTACAAATGTTGAGTCACACTGATGATCCTTTTTATTGTGGGGAGAGAAAGAGTAAAAAAGACAGGAATAGATAGAGGAAAGAAGAGAGATGAGAAACATCATATCATAGTTATGGCACATTAGTTGTTCATCGATTGCTTTTTCATATGTGCCTTGACTAGGGGGGCTCCAGCTGAGCCAGTGAACCCTTGGGCAAGCCAGTGACCTTGGGCTTAAGCCAGTGACCTTGGGCTTCAGGCCAGTGACCTGTGTGCTCAAGCCAGCAACTATGGGGTCATGTGTATGATCCCACGCTCAAGCCAGTGATCCTGCACTCAAACTCTGGAGCCTATGCCCAAGCCAGATGAGCCTGCCCTCAAGCCAGCCACCTCAGGGTTTTGAACCTGAGTCTTCAGCATCTCAGGCCAACACTCATTCCACTGTGTTACCACCTTGTCAGGCTATCAATCATTTTGGTATATGTGCCAAATTAAAATTGCTGGATCATACATAATTCTATTTTTAGGGTAATTAATTTCTCATATCGTCATCCAAACATTTCTGTTATTTTAGTTTGGTTGCTTTGGTTTGTTTTTTGTTTTCATTATTATTTTTTATAGTAGCCCTTATAATGGGTGTGAGGTGGTATCTCACTTGGTTTTAATTTGCATTTTCTTAATTTACATTAGTGATGATGAATATCATTTCATGTGCTTATGGGCCACTTGTATATATTCTTTGGAGAAATATCTGTTCAGAGTATTTTCTCCATTTTTTTAAATTGGGTTTTTTTGTCTGTTTTGTGCTATTGAGTTTTAAGCCAGTATTTTTTAAATGAGTACACAGGTAAATATAAGCAATAAGGCCACCCTTTGCTTTGTCATTGAGCAGATGCATCGGAAAATATAAATCATATGTAATATCAATATACAAACATTCATAAATATACCCCATTTCTATTGTAAGTTCAAATATACTGTGTAAAACTGCCTAAACTCAGCAATCTCTTCCTTGCTTGCTATAATCTCAGTAGTAACATAATTTTCTTTGTCAAAGGCATAGAGTTTTTGTTGTTGTTAATCTATCATAATTTTTTATAAAATCTGTCAAACAGTGGCTTCTGCCATTATATTCATTCCTCAAGCACAGTGATGCCATTACAGGGAATCAGTTTTCTTGGGTGTTGAAATAAACATTTCACTCATAGCTACTAACAGTACATCAGCTGCTGTTATTTTCCCAACTATTGTGTATGCTTCCCTACTCCTCACTATGAACAATGCTAATTTGTATCAAAATTCCAAAAACAACTTTAAGAAGAGCTTAAAAATATAAAACTTAGTTACATTTGTACTTGTATATTTAGGTTTTTTTTATTTAAGAAAACAGCTTTATCTTTAGTTATGGATGTATTGATAGGAAATAACATTATGTGATCAATGGTTTTATGCTACTTTTTTATTTTATCTCATAAAGCTCTCCATTGGGATAAAACATTCTTTGAAAATAGTCAAATAATTAAAAGTGTGAGACTGTAAATAAGCTACTGCCACAACGTGCCTGTATATATTTTTGGATGTCAAATAGAGTGAAAGATGCAAAGCTCTGTCTTCTAGAAAGTGTGAGTATAGGTGTGCAAAAGAGAACCAGAATAGTCAGACATACTTTCTCAGGAACATCAATTTTAGGGAGCTTCATATTGAAAATGGAGAGCTAGAAATTGATTTCCTTGTAACTATGTGCCTTTACCCCCCTTGCCAAATCTCTATATCCTCTCTATGTGCTCTTAACTCACCCTGAAGATTGCTGATTTACAATTGGTTTATTATTCCCTTCCGACATGCATGCCAAGTCTGCCAAAAATCAAATTTCTAAACACAGAAGTTTTGGTTCTAAGTCTTCTGTTATGTCTCTATGGTGGATTAGTCTGTGTCTTTGCCATTTCACTTTATTTATTTATTGTAATTTTATTGTAATTTATCATATGTTTAGATAAGTTTTGTTATCTAACGTATATACTCTCTTGGTTTTGATCTTCCTCATGAGTGTATTGGTCCTTGTTAATCTTTTGTTATTTTGTATACATTTTAGTTCTTGTTCTTCAGGTGATATATGTTTAATTTCCACTACTTCTGAGAGACAGGCTTATTTCTCATTTACTTTAATGCAGGAAGTATAAATCTATTACTTTCAATTTTTGTGGGAACCTCCAATAAATTATCTGCCCTGGGTGGGCCCTAGGCCAGTTAAGGTATCTAAAGATTTCAACAGAAATTACTTGTTGGCTGAAATTATATCATTTCTGGGTTTTAAATAGTCTTGAATTTAAAATGTTTCAATATTTCATTATATATTATAGATATTTTCTCTCAGATTAGGTGACTTAAATCTCACACTGCCAAAAATGAAAGCAATAAATGTTTTTTTATCTATAATATTTAAAAATGTAAAATGCATTATTAACATAAAGGTGTTTTGGAATGGATTACAGCATATGTTATGGAAAATTATACCATAATTACTAAAATGTTTAGCCACTTAAAATGTATATCTTCTTTCAAGATGTCCATCCTGCCTTTTTCTTTAGGACATAATGCACTGTTAGGTGAGATTATCTTTAAAATAATTTATACAACCTATTAAGCAACTTATATATTATTATCAGTTTGGCAATGAATCCAATGAGCTTTCAGATGTTTCTAATCTAAAAAATATTCCAAGATTTCTACTTTTAAATATTTTAACCATTTTCAAGGTGTCTTAAAAGTATAGAACTCACACTTTAATTAAATTTCTTTATCACCATTTTGAATGGAAAGCAATATCTTAGAGGTTGTGTAACAATAGGATTTGCAATCATTATCTCAGTTTGAATTTGAATTTTAACTTCACTATTTCTCAGCTGTGTTACCTGGGGCAAGTAACTTAACCTTTCTATAGCTCTTCTATACAATTGAACTATTGTGAAAATCTATTGATTTAATCCTTGCAAAGTGATTAAGCAAGTGTCAAGCCAAGCCAATAATTAATTAATCTATTAATACTGATATTTAAGTATATTTAGAAAATAAATGATAACATAATATTAACGTTTTCTTCAAGTATTAATTTGTTGTAAAAAGAATGCTGGCTTAGGATGAATACAAGGAGTTTCACCACCTTTATGTATTTTATCTTCAAGAAAAAAATTAGAAAAACAAACATTAATAGAACATGTACTAAGTGTCAAGTGTATACTGAAAACATACATTTTTATAGTTAGTGTTTACACAACTCTATTATTCATAAAGGAACTCTATTTCATTTGTCAGGTAAGGTATTGAGCTTAAAAGTGTTTAATTAATTGAACCAAATCACATAAAATGTTACAGATTTTGCTCAAAGAAATTTTAAGACATCTAAATACTTATCTTGAGTCCCAGTTTCAATGAAATACTACATTGAAAACAAAGTGTAGATTAATTTTTTATACATTTCACTAATATGAAAGAGTCGATGGAAAGGGCTCAAAGATAATATTATATTGCGTTTATTTTATGCAAAAAAACCTAACTTGACCATTGTTTGACTGTGAAATTTGCACATAAATTAAAAATTATGTAACAGTATTCTGTAGTGACCTTACTACATAAATAGTAGACAACTTGAGCTAATTAAAAAGTCTGAATCAGATTGTTCAGCATTTCAAATTTCTTATTCTTCATTAAAGCCCATTAATGGGATCAACATCAGAGAGGTTTGAGAACCTTACATTTTTAGGAAGGCTATATATTTTCTTGAACAAAGATGAATAATTGATTATTATTGTAGCCCTCCTACTTCTAGAGTTGGGCCAAGTTAGATCAATAATAGATGCAGTTAATAGCTTATATCATTTTAGTGCATGTACTAAAAATCAACCTTTCAACCTTACATAAATTACAGTAATTTTTTGTTAAAGATTCTGGGATGCATCAGAAAAGTAAAGAAACAGTTGTGTAAGCCATGCTTGGGGAGAATCAGTTTCAAGGACCGAAGCATCAGGGCTCATGAAAATTTGTTCCAGTGAAGTGCCCATTAGATACCCGTGTCCCCCAAACATACTCTTTTCGTGTGTCTTGGTACAACGTTCAGTGTCAATGGAATAATTTTGCTGGCCTATCTTTAATCAGTTGTCTAACCTGAGATCAATCAGCCATTAGGTACCACCTTGATATTCTTGACAATGAGCATTAGAGGGTTGGGTTCTGTACTGTTCGTCCTCAGGCTACACTCCTCCCCAGGTATCAAGGTGTCTGTCAAGAGCTAAAGAATATGCCCACTCAGAACTCATGTTCCCTGTTCTAAATCTGGGACCTCAGATTTCTCCGATTATGCAACTTTGAGATGGTTTCAGAGGTTACTACAGGAACCTTCCCCATTTCTGTCCTCCATGAATAAACTGGACTGCTGGTATGCATACCCTGAGCTGCAAGGTGAGCTAAGAAATGACTATGGAGGTGAGGGTGAGATTGTATCTACAAACTGGCTTGTTTGCTATAGAACCTGTGTGTGTTAAAAGAGTACCTGAAGCCATAGCCTGAGCAATCACCTTGAACCAGGAAACACATTTATATTTTGTTTATTTTGAACATGAGTCCCAGCTGCACATAACAGCACTTATTTTATAATACTGTGTTCATGTTTTTATTCATATGATATGTTCTTACATGTTAATCATTGAAGATTCATGACCTTGGGAGTATGTACACTTCAGAAATAGATATCTATTTCAATCTGTACTTCCAAACTCTCCATGTCCTTAGCCTAAGTTCTTTGCCTAAGTTTTCAAATTTATATTGTACTAAAAAATGTTAGTGGTTTCGTTTTCTCCAGTTATTCCCACATCTTAGTTTTATAGAATCATTGCTAATAAACAGTTAGGCTTTATGTAACTTTTAATTTCTCCATTTTGGTAGAACTTTACATGCTGGAGTGGGAATGCCCACAACTTGAAACAGTCTACAAGAGTAATTTTTAACTCCATAATGCCCAAGAATTTTAATAAAATTTTGATTTTACAAATTACCTCATAAGAGAAATGTCGTTTTGGAGAACTGAAAATGATAATTGTAAAAAACTTGTTAAATTTTTGTACTTGCATTTATATCTTAAGAAAAAAGAAAATTTTTAGTAAATTAATTAAAACTGTGTTCTCTGATATTTAATATTTTATAGAATATTAGAGGGGAAATATTATAGCAATATAGGATCTTTGAATAATTGTATTTCAAGTTACTTTGGAGTTTTACAAATATAAAAACAGAAATATGACTTACTGACTATCAGTTTAGTGATTATTCTATCATTCCATGGTTGTAAGAGAAAAAGAAATAAACAAGGTAATTGCTGACTTGGTTGGTAAAATATAAAAAAAAAATTGTTTTCAATTTTATCAAAATGAATCAACTATTTACCACATAATATATTATGTATTAATACTTTGAAACAATTAACAAATGCTTCAGTATAAATTCTGCTCAACAGTTACTGGAGCAAAGGAAAAAGCAATAGTGTTCTGAGACAAAAGCTAAATAAGCCATTGAATCTTTCTCCTTGGACGGTCCCTGTCAGGTGCATGTGACATTGTGCTTTATTGTGGCACTCTCCTCCTATACCTCACTCCAGTGAAGTGAAGATAAATCCTGAGCAAAATACATATTCCCCTCTTACTATAGCAGTTAGAAAATTTTAACTAGGTCTGCACACATGACATCTTCCATCCACCATGGGTCTTCCTCAGTTAGTGGTTGATTATGGCATCTAAACATACATTTTTAATGACTGGGCTACTAGTTAATAATAATTAGAATTTTCCTGAGTCATGTTTTTCTTTACTTACAATTTACATCTCATACCAAATCTATTCTTTTCAAAAAAAAAAAAAAGCCTTTATTATCTTAATACTCTATTGTTGCCATGGCCCGCTTCTCTTTAGACTGTCTTTACTTTCTGCCTCATGTTCTCACAAACCGTGAGCCTTCTTGTCTGTGTAGCAGGCAGTAAATCACATCATTGGCCATGTTTATATGCACTATCAAACTCACAGAGTATATTACATCCCAGAAATTATCTTAGGCTGTGACAATAATTACACACAACCCATTTATTCTCTGAACAGTTTTCAGTAGTTGACAGTTTTTATAATTATTTGAAACTACAAGGTTTTGTAGTAATTATTTTTACCTAATGTATTTTAAATTTGTTAAATGCAAATCTATGTTTTTAGTACTCATAATATGCTTTTAATTTATTTTAAATTTAAATAGCCAATAATTCTGATTGCACTGGTAAAATCCAGCCAGCTTTACCAAATTTAAACACAGTTTGGCAACTATTAATCACCTGAAAGTAGCCCAGCCACTGTGCTATATTTTAGGAATATAGCAATAAATATAGTATAGATGCTTCCTTTAAGGATTCCCCCATATTTTTTCAGAAGGACTATGTCTAGTTTGTCCATTGTATAGTCGATGAATCCAACAGAAAGTACATCACATTACTATACTTCAATACCATCTGATATAACTGAAATTAGCTAGGGCATTGAGAGAGCTGAATGGATAAAATAGGCCTTGGTAAAAACAACACTTAAGTTGTGGCTCATAGGATTAGATTTTTGAGCAGGAGGAAAAATGTTGGAGTTTACAGGTTAAAAATAAAAACTGTGGACCTGGCCGGTTTGCTCTGTGGATAGAGTGACAACCTGGCATGTGGACGTCCAGGGTTTGATTCCCAATTAGCGTACACAGGAGAAGTGACCATCTGCTTCTCTTCCCCTCCCACTCCTCCTCTCTCTTCCCCTCTCGCAGCCAGTGGTTTGATTGATTGGAGTGTGGCTCCGTGCTGTAAGGATGGCTTTGTTGGTCCAGAGCAGGTCAGCTTAAGGCACTAAAAATAGCTTGGTTTATTTGAGCATGACCCCAAGAGGAATCTATCTCAGGTTGCAACAGTCTCAACATAAGACGTTTCGAGTTTATAAAACTCACTCCCAAAAAACTTTAAAAAATTGAAATGTGAATGTTTTGACTAACCCCATTACCATCGTACTTACAGACTACGTGGGTGAACTAGTTTGGTTGCACGGCAGAATACGCAGTAACACAGCTTATGAATGAGGGAGTTGGCGTCCCCCAATACACTTACCTACGCCATGTTGCACTGTTAAAAGTGCAAGTGTTCCATTTGTGTTGCTTTGCTTGACAACTTTTTGGCCCTTATCAGGCCTCTTAAATGAAAGTCAGAGTCTTTAGCTGGTAGTGCTTCGAAGAAGAGGAAAGCCATCATGATGAATATGAAATTAGTCATTGTAAAGAGATCAAAAAAAGGAGAATTAGCGACAAACATCAGCCCACATGCTAGGTTTTAGTCACTCTACTGTCGCAACAATTATCAAGGATAAAGGCTATCCTAGAGCATGGAAAGGTTGCACCTTTATTAGTGACCATCACATCTCTAGTCAACAAGGAGAGGAGAAAAGCATGACAAGCAGTTGTTGTAGTTTGTATGGTTTCACTTGGAAATGGTGCATATCACTTCCACTCACACACAATGGGATAGCACGCACCCCGGTAACCCCACTGAGTTGCAAATATAACTGAGAAATAAAGTGTCTGGCTGAGCAGTCACTAACCAAGAACAACTGCACACTATAGAGATATGAGCATATGTTGTAAATAGCCAGCCATCTCTACCACATGGATGAGGAAGGCTGAGGGCATAAAACATAAACAAAGGCAAAATTAGGTAAGAAAAGATGTGTATCTTTGGTCCATACAGTGATAGCTGCTTTGAGGTATATTGTGAGGCAAGAAGTAGAGAAGTATAAAGTAAAAAGGAAAACTAAGTATGTGCATTTTTGGTCATGTTTAGTGTTTCTAATATGTTGCACAGAAATCCAATAGAAAATGTAAAATCAGAAAAAGTTTCAGCTTGGAATGTAGCTATTGTTACATCAGCACCCAGCTGGTAGATGAAACCATGACAGTAAATATGTTGCCCAAGGAAAAACAAAGGTAAATGAATCAGGAATCAGGGTCACAATTTGCTCCACTAGCACTTAAAGGCATGGATTGGATCAGAAGCCAGGAAAGGAGAAGGACAGTTAAGAGAAGGCAGAATAGCAGGAATGTGAGGACAAGGAGCTAATGGAATTAAAGGCTACAAAAAGGAAGGAATTTTTTGGCATATCCGATGTAGCAGTAAACTCTACAATGGAAAGGATTGATATATCTTCTTAAAATGGTAGTTAGGAAATTGCCAGATAATTGAGCAAATGTTGTTTTGGTGGCATGTTAAGAATTGACAGGAGCTGAGGAGTCCATGAGCACTTCTGAAACATTAAACCTCTAAAAATGTTTCTTCATGCTTGTAAGTGTAGTGGTCTCTGTCAGTTATACCAGTTCTGAGTTTTGTTGCTGGTGTGATTTTATTTTCTTAATATAACTTCTGCTTTCTTCCTGGACCTAAGAATTATTTTTTTTAATAAAACAATCACTGATATATACATAGCTTAAGGTTTAGCCATCTATTGTCCTTAAATTACATGAAAAAGCATTAAAAAATAAAACTAAATGTTTATATCCATATCTTAAAAATCAAAGGTAGAAATCAGTGTTTCATCTCTGAAAAGAGAGGTTGGTGTATATAGTTTTATTTCAGACAAATACAGAAATAGTTTATAAGGCCACCTTTTTGTTTAAAAACATGAAAAGTTGATCTTTAAAATGTTTTCCACTTTGCAGGCTCCTTACCTCTGGGTTTTACAAGAAGAATCACATTTTAAATGATTCTCGGAATTCTTGCTTTCCAGTAACTCCAATAACACTTCTGATCATTTGACACAAACTGAGCTTTACTGTCAGTGAGATCGCTAAGGTCATAGTTTCAGATGTGTTGCTATCGATTTTCTGATTTGTACACTGAACTTCTTTAAACAGTAATTTTTCTAACATAAGATAGATTTAAAAGCTCATGGAGAATAGAAATTATGAATCACATTTTTGTTACTTTCTGGACATTTGGAAATGTCATGTGAGATTAAGTCTTCAGCAGTGATTTCCTTTAATTTTCACTTAATTTGGGGAAATTTTTCATTTTTATTTACTTTTGTCATTGAAGTTATTGGGGTGACATTGGTTAATAAAAGTATATAGGCTTCAGATGTACAATTCTATAATACATCTGTATCTTGTATTCTGTGTTCACCACCCAAGTCAAGTCTCATTCCATCACTATTTATCCAGCCTCTATCTTTACCTATCTCCTCCAACCCATTTCCTCTATGATAAACACTATGTTCTTATCTGTATCTATGAGTTTTGTTTTCTGTTTTGTTTTGTTTTGTTTTTTGTTTAATCTCTTCACCTTTTTCACCAGCCCCACAAGCCCCCTGTCCTCTGACAGCTGTCAGTCAGTTCTTTATGAGTATTTCTATTTTCTTTCTCAGTTTATTTTGTTCATGAGATTCCACATATAAGTGAAATCATATGGTATTTATCTGTCTCTGATTGGCTTATTTCACTTAGCATAATACTCTACAGTCTATCCATGCTGTTGCAAAAGGTAAGATTTCTTTATTTACAGCTGAGTAGTATTCCATATTTTAAATGTACCATCCTTTTCTTTTTTATCCAATCATCTATTGATGGACAGTAGGACTCCTTCTAAATCTTAGTTATTAGAAATACTGCTGCAAAGAATTTAGGGGTGCATATATTCTGTCAAACTGATGTTTCAGGTTTTTTAAAAATATATTCCCAGAAATGGAATTGCTGGATCATAAGGCAGTTCAATTTTTAGGTTTTTGAGGTAAATATACTGCTTTACACAATGGCTGAACCAATCTGCATTCTCACTAATGGTGTATGAGAGTTCCCTTTTCTCCACATTCTCCCCAACACTTGTTGTTTGTTGATTTATTGATGGTAGCTATTCTGACAGGCATAGCTGTCAGATATCTGGCAGGTGATATCTGATTGGGTGATATCTCATTGTGGTTTTAATTTGCATCTCTCTGATGATTAGTAACGTTGTGCATTTTTCATACGCTTATTGGCCATCTGTAAGTCCTCTTTATTTTTTTATTTTTATTCTTTTACAGAGACAGAGAGAATCAGAGAGAGGGATAGATAGGGACAGACAGACAGAAAGGGAGAGAGATGAGAAGCATTAGTTCTTTGTTGTGGCACCTTAGTTGTTCACTGATTGCTTTCTCATGTACCTTGACCAGGGGGCTACAGCAAACCAAGTAACCTCTTGCTCAAGTCAGTGACCCATACTCAAGCTGGTGACCTCAGGGTCTCGAAACTGGGTCCTTCACATCCCAGTTCGACTCTCAATCTGCTGCACCACTGCCTGGTCAGGCTGTAGGTACTCTTTAGAGAAGTGTCTATTTAGGTTTTTTGCCCATTTTTTAATTGGATTGTTTGGGGTTTTTTGGTGTTGAGTTGTATAAGGTCTTTATAAATTTGGAACATTAACCCCTTATCAGATGTATCATTGATAAATATGTTCTCCCATTCAGTAAGTTGTCATTTCATTTTGTTGATGGTTTCCTTTGTTGTTTAAAAACTTTTTAGTTTGAGGTATTACCATTTGTTTATTTTTTTCATTTCCCTTGCTGAGGAGGTATGTCAGAAAAATATATTGCTGTGGGAAATGTCCATGATTTTACTAGAGGAGTTTTATAGTTTTGAGTCTAACATTTTATTTAGTGTTTAATCTATTTTGAGTGTATTCTGCGTATGGTGTAAGAAGGTGATTTTACTATCAATTATTTGCATGTATCTGTCCTATTTTCCCAACACCATTTATTAAATAGACTATCTTTATGTTTTTGCCTTTTTTGTCAAATATTAATTGAGCATAAGGGTGTGGGTTTATTTGTGGGTTTCCTTTCTATTCCATCAATGTATATCTGTTTACATGTGAGTACCATGCTGCTTTGGTTACTATGGCCTGGTAGTATATATAGTTCGATATCAAGTAGTGTGAGTCCTCCAAATTTGTTCTTCTTTCTTGAGATTTTTGTTGCTCTTTAAGGTCTTTTGTGGTTCCATATACATTTTTGGAATATTTGTTCTAGTTCTAAGCATTATGCTATTGATATCTTGACAGGAATTGAATTGAATCTGTAGATTGCTTTGGGTTTAGTCTTCCTGTTCATGAAAATGATATGTGCCTCCACTTACTTGTAGCTTCTTCGATTCTTTTCTTCAGTGTTTTATAATTATACAAGTTAAAATTGTCCTTGGTTAACTTTATTTCTATATATTTTTTATATAATTGTGAATAAAATCGTTTTCTTAGTTTCTCTTTCTGGTAGTTCCTTATTGGAGTATAAAAATAAAAATTATTTTTGGTTATGTTTTTTGTATTCTGCTACTTTAGTGAATTTCTCAGTAGTAGTTCTTTGGAATCTTTACAGTTCTCTATATACAGTATTATGTCATCTGCAAATAATGACAGTTTTAATTCTTTTCTAATATAGATGTTTTTTATTTCTTCTTGTTGTCTGATTGTTGTGGGTACAACTACCAGTATTATGTTGAATAAGAGTGGAGAAAGCAGACATCCTTGTCTTATTCCTTTCTTAAAAAAATTAAATGAGAGCAAGGGAAGCAAAGAGACAGACTCCTGCATGTGCCCCAACTGGGTTTGATGTAGAAAGCCCCAAATGGAGTGATGCTCTATCCATCTGGGCTGTTGCTCTGTTGCTCAGCAACAGCTATTTTTAGAACCTGAGTCAGAGGCCACAGAGCCATCTCAGCACATGGAACCAACTCCCTGGTAAGCCAATTGAGCCATAGCTATGGGAGGATGGAGAAAGAGAGAAAGAGGGAGGGACAGAGGTTGGGGAGAGGTGAAGAAGCAGATGGTCACTTCTTCTGTGTCCCTGACCAGGAATCAATTCTGAAACATTCACATGCTGGGCTGACACTACCACTGAGACAACTGGCCAGGGCCTTAAATATTAAATTTATATTAAAAGTTAGGCTATAGAAGAATTTACAAAATCGTTTCATAAGATATGCTTTTCATTTATTAAAACATTAAAATACTTTAAAGCACTTATTAATGTTCTAAACTAAAATTTGAAAAACAAAAATCTGCTAGTTCCAGAACCAAAGGAGGGGAATCAAAATGTAGACCACAGGTGGAAGCTGACTTCCTAGTGGTATAAAGGTATGGAGACCGGATTTTCTTATCCTGTACTAGAAGAGAAGATCTAGAGATGAATCTTTCCACAAAGCTTAGTATTTTTGAGGAAGGCTCAAAGAAATTTGGTTGTTTTTCCAGGGGTTTGTAAAAAATGAAAGAAAGAAAAACAAATAAAACAGTAGCTCCCTACACAAAACAAAAGCCCTGAACTTTTACACACCAAATATAGGCTAGTATGTGATGTGAGAATGAGAATTTCAATATAACTTAATATTAAAATTTTAGCTCTGGTGGGTTGGCTCAGTGGTAAAGTGTTAACCCAGTGTGTGGATGTCCTGGGTTCTTCTTCACTCCTTCCCCTTTCGCTCCTCTCTCTCTCTCTCTCCTTTCTCTGCCCCTCTTGGCTCAGTTGTAGTGACTTGGCCCTGGGCACTAAGGATGGCTACATGGCCTCTGCCTCAGGCTCTTAGTTGCTCAGTTGCTGAGAAAGTGAGCAACACCCCATATGGGCAGAGCATTGTCATCAGACAAAGTTTGCCTGGTAGATCCCACCTGGGGCACATGCGAGAGTCTATTTCTCTGTCTCCTCTCCTCTCACTTGGATAAAGAAGAAGAAAAATAAAAAGAGAGAAAACAACATTTTTTTGTGGATAAAATGAGTAAATCAAATGCTTTTCAAATGAAAAACCCAGAAGTAGAGAACAGAGACTTAAGGAAAGACATGACTTGAGAGATAATATTGATCATTTTCTATGTTGAAAATGGCATGATGCTTCAAGTTATCATAGCATAGAAAAAAATAACATCTCAGTAGCAAGAAGCAAGCTAGTACCCAGATTTTGGTTTCTAATAGCATTCTCCAATAAAAGAAACCAGCACTCCTTGGAGAAATGACTGATGACCGATTCTATGACTGGGTCAGGGAATATACAAGATCACCTTGAGCAACTTAATGTGGTAGAAAATAAGATCATGTCCAAAAGAAAAGCCTACATTGATGGGGGGTACTTTAAAGGGACACAGAAACCAACTGAAAGAGCTTCCCTTGGACAAAGCTGGTACAATTTAAGTAATAAAATAAAAGTAGCATGAACTGTGTGTATAAAACTATATAAATCCAGGGTAGAGAAAAATGGTGATGGAGTAGGTGAACATTTCAACTGCCACCTCCCAGGACCAAATTGGATTACAACTTAATTTAAGAATAATCATCTTGAAAAACCAACTTTGGACTAAACAAAGAGGAGTCCATAACCAAGGATCACCTAAAAAGCCACACTGAGACTGGTAGGAAGGGTGGAGACACAGAAAGGGCTGCCTGCTCCCAGGAACAAGAAATGACTGATAATCCGGAGGGACTCTCACAGTGGGGTGGGTTGACCTGAGAGGTGTCAGTCCTCAGCCCCAGGACTGTAGCCCCAGCCTAGAGCCCCAGAGCCTAGACGAGGTGCCCAGACAGTATTTAGCTGTGAAAAGAGCCAGGTGTCTGTCCATGAGAAAGAGAAACACCTCTCAGACACAGACTCTGTTTTAAAGGGCCTGTACAGAAAACCTAATTCTCGGCCACTTATCTGGGACTCTGGCAGGAGAGAGCTGACAGGACTACAGTTGCAGGAGGAGAGTGACAGGTTGGAGACCCATGGAGAAACACTGTGGAGGATGGCCACCAGAACCCCTGTGCTGAGTAATTCTTCAGCACTGTAGTCACCATCCCCCTTGGGCAGAGCATTCCCGTTGTGCGGCACCAGCCTGGGGAAAAGCAGCTGCTCTGCCCTCGGGAGTCTCTCCTACCCCAGGGATGCCAATGGGTTGTTCTGAGAGGCCAGGAAGCAGGGGGCTTGTCAATGACTCAGTTTTCTGGTGTCAAGACTTGAGCTCCCCCAATCCCCACTCTACCGAATCTATGACTGATGCTTCAACCTCACAAGAGACTTAGCTGAAACTGTCCAGAAAGGGGGGAAAACACACCTCTGGGTCTTATAGGCCACATCCACTGGACTCCTGGAGTCACACCCTACTGAGGTCTGTGAAAAATGTCTGGAAAGACTAATACCTGGGGCCAAGGGGAGGAGCCACACCCACTACCCTTCCTAATCACTGAATTGTTATAGGCTCTAGACCAGGGGTGCCCACACTTTTTCAGCTTGCAAGCTACTTATAAGATGACCAAGTCAAAATTATCTACCTACAATAAAAATGCAAAACATAAATTTATTTCTTCTATATTATCATTATTTAAGTTACTATTATTACTATTTAATATTGTGTATTCTTCTTTCACCTTTCTCCTTCTCAGCTCTCTTTTCAGAGGAAAGTCAATGTCATAGTTTTTATGAACAGTCCAAAAAAGCCGCTCCACATTTCCCTTCTTTGGAATAGCAATGGCACACAGACAGATGAGGCAAACGCACTTAGAATATGACATAGTGGAAAAAATCCCCTCCCATTCTGTATGAAAGTGGTAGGTTTTAGGCTTCTTACTTGGACCAGCTACAGCACTCATTTTATACCCTTTTTTGCATTTAGTTTAAATAAATTGAAGGCTAACTACACAGTAATGTAACTGAACAAGTTAGCGCGGTTTAACGCGCATGCGTAGGGTGTCAAAAGTTCATACGTCAGATTGGCTACCCTGTATGCCAATCAAAAGAAAAATGTCTTTTTAATGTCAGGCGATCTACCCACACTTCCTTCGTGATCGATCAGTATGTCACGATCAACATATTGTGAACCCCTGCTCTAGACTATAGCAGAGGTTTCTTCAGCAGTTGAGCCTAACAAGCAGCCAGCAGACAGGCTGTAGGAGGCTGGACTCAGGGAAACTTGGCTGTTTGAGTAAGGTGAACAGACTTTAAAATTGGTAAAGTGGGACACCATTGACGGGGGTGGGGGGGTGGGGGTTCTTGATTAAAAGTTTGGTCTATATAGAGCAAAAAAATTTCATAGAATGTAAAAGTAGTATTGTAATATACTTTTTTTAAATTTCAACATAAGTACCATTTACAAATATAATAAATTTTAAAAAATTATGTATAATATTATTTTATTCTTTGGCATATTTCTCACTTCAGTGAATTTTTTTATTAGATTGCTGTCATTGTTTAAAAGGTCATGAAATTTTTCACAAGAATTTGTTAAATTATATTACACACATAAAATGGCTTTCAAAGTCTCAACACTTAATTGTGATTTTTCTGATGTCCACACTTTATTTACCATAGGAAAAATGCGTTCAGTTGCAGCATTAGTTCCTGGTAAAGACAGCATGTATTCCACAATTTTTAGTGCATTATTGTATGGAACATGGTTTGTTTCAAAATGATGAAATATTTCTAACCATTTGATCTCTATTGTGATTTTTGCTGATGCCCAAGATTTAACCTTTTCCTTATCAATCTATTTTTTTAATAATGATACCTCATTAAAAAGATCATTTTCAGAAATATTACTATATTGGAAATTTTGAGTGAGTCAGAAGGATCGGGTTACATGGTCCCAAAACTGATGCCAGAGCTGCATGAGTGGGCGGGAGCAGGCTGGGCACCGCCACCGGCGAGCTCGCACACAAGCAGTTCTACACACTCCCCACCTGGACTCGTCGTGCACACTTCGTGTCCTGGAGCCCAGAGCTGCATGCCGGTGTCCAGGACGCGGGGTTATGGGTAGTTAAGGGACTTGACAGCCGCCACCTCAGCAGGTACATCCCGCCCAAAGTTCTTTGTTTCAGGGCCCCACACGGGGCAGCCAGCATTTGCGGCAGTGCGGGTGCTTCCAGGTGGAGGCAGAGTCTCCCCGCTGAAAATCGTATATTCCCTTCCCATTCTCCTGCCGTTCCCTAGCTTTTCATGCATTCTTTCCAAAAATAAGGACTTTTTTAAAACGCCGCAGAACGTGGGACAAATTGTTAAAAATTGGGACTGTCCCGCCAGAAGCAGGACGTCTGGTCACCTTATGTTTAAGTGGACTTTCCCCCAGGACCAGAGTGGGTAAAAGCCAGACTAGAAGTGCAGTTTGGTATTCCTATGTATACCTGGGCCCAGCAGAGGCAGCCAGAAACTCTGAATTGCTTGTAGCTCCAAGAAATTTGCTGTGAGCCAGTTACAGGCAGTGTCTCCCACTGGTCTGAGTGTGGCTCCTGCTTGGGAGGCCCAGGGCTGGCACATCCAGGAGCCAGCTATGGAAAGCATCAGTTCAGGAACTAACAACCCTTGATAGACTGCTTTCGTAAGGAAGAGTTCCTCACACCAGGTCCAGCTGAGGCAGTTCTACTCTCTCTGATCAGCACTGACACAGCAGCTCATGTGCACTGGATAGGGTGTAGCTTCACAGTCAGCTGGCCTAGGCAATAGATATTCTGTCCAGCTAGGCTAGATTCCACAGGGGGAAATGAGAGAGGCTTGGAGTATGAACATTTAAAGTATGGGTTCCTGTGAGACTATTGTTGGATCTGGTCGAGAGGCTTAGCCACCTTTGGGAGGGGCACAGTCAGCCCCAGGAGAGGACTCTCTCAGTTCTTTTCTGAGACGAAGTTCTCACCAACTGAAAGAACTTCTGCAGAGGGTACTGTCGGCCACACTCAATCAGAACCGGCTGCTCACCTTGTTGGGGAGAAATAAAATTTGAGTATCCAGCAGTGGCTGAGGGATCAAGCACTGGAATAGAGGCCACATTCCATGTACTAAACTCCTGACCAAGAGACTCCTGATGTAGGGGATCTTACAAACGGTTTATTCCCTACCTCAGATGCCATAACCCACTAAGCGTGCAACCTGTAGAAATGTTGGTTAGGTGAGGCGAGACTGAGCCTACACTAGTCTTACTACTGAAGACTCTGTGGGAATATCAGGAAGCTGCAAGAGAAGGAGGAGCAGATGAAAAGTGGAGACAAATATTACAGAGCTTGGGGCTTTTATGGAGCTATTGTCATCTCTAAGAAGGAGAAAGCTGATCCTTATATCAAGTTTGGCCCTCCCACACTACCCAGACACAGAAAATGCAGACACAAACAGTGAAAAGTGCAGTAACTGCAGACTGGTAGCCCACAGCGGGTTACAAACAATAGCTGATGCCAACCCAGAAAGAACTAGAGCCAATATTACTGGTAGTGGGTGGCAGATAGCAACAACCCTAGCCTCAACTACCTACACAAAGAGCATACCCAAAAGTAAAGACTAGCAAACACCAGACACTCTGGAGAATAAATATGCCCAATAGAACAGATATTGCACAGTGTGTAATACACATAATCAAGGTTGACCCATAGAGCCAGCCAGCCTGAAGAGATAAATATACCCATGAAAAGACCAACTGCATCTAATACTCACATACAAGAGAGAAAATAGTACCCTCAAGAATCATTCCTAAACAAGGAAAACAAGTGGCCTAGAGGACAGTACCATCAAATCCATCTACTTCATAAAGACCTCACAGACATTTCATAGTCAGACAGTGCTATCTAATACACAGACAAAATGGACAGACAGAGAAATATGACCCATTACAGGTATACCTTAAGAAGCAAAAATAAATAAATAAATAAATAAATAAGCTCAAATAAACAACATAACCCTGCATCTAAAAGAACTAGAAAAAGAACAACAAATAAAGCCCTGAGGAAGTACAAGGAAGGAAATAATAAAGATCAGAATGGAAATAAATGACATAGAGGCTAAAAAAGCAGTACAGAAGATCACTGAAACCAAAAGTTGGTTTTTTCAAAAGGTAAAGAAGATTGATGAACCTTTAACCAGACTCATCAAGAAAAAAGAGGACTCAAATAAATACAATTAGAAATGAAAGTGGAGAAATAACAACTGACACCACAGAAATACAAAGGATTGTAAGAAAATACTATGAACATCTATATGCCAAAAAATTGGACAAACTAGGTGAAATGGATAAATTCTTAGAAACATAATCTTCCAAAACTCAATCTGGAAGAATCAAAAGACCTAAACAGACAGAGTAACACAAATGAAAGTGAAACAGTTATCAAAAACCTCCCAGCAAACAAAAGTCCTGGACTAGATGGCTTCACAGACGAATTTTTCCAAATATTCAACGAAGAACTAACACCTATTCTTCTCAAGCTATTTCAAAAAATTCAAGAGAAAGGAAGACTTCCAAGCTTCTTTTATGAGGCAAGCATAACCCTCATTCTAAAAACCAGGTAAAGATACTAAAAGAAAGAAAACCTTAGTTCAATATCGCTGATAAACATAGATACTAAAATTCTCAACAAAATATTAGCAAACTGGATTCAGCAATGCCTGAAAAAAAATCATACATCATGATCAAGTGCGATTTATTCTGGAGAGGCAAGGCTGGTATAATATTCGCAAATCAATCAATGTGATTCAACACATAAACAAAAGGAAGGATAAAAATCACATGATAATATCAATAGATATGGAAAAAGCATTTGATAAAATCCAGCACCCATTTAAGATCAAAACTCTCAGCAAAGTGGGGATACAGGGAACATAACTCAACATGATAAAGGCCATCTATGATAGAGCCACAGCCAACATCATATTCAATGGGCAAAAATTAAAAGCAATCCCCTTAAAATCAAGAACAAGGCAAGAGTGCCGCCTTTCACCACTCTTCTTCAACATAGTTCTGGAAGCCCTAGCCACAGCAATCAGACAAAAGAAGAAATAAAAGGCATCCAAATTGGAAATAAAGTAAAACTATCATTATTTGCTGATGACACAATACTATAACCAGAAAACCCTAAAATCTCAGTCAAAAAACTACTAGACCTGATAAATGAATTCAGCAAAGTGGAAGGATATAAAATTAATATTCAGACATCAGTGGCATTTTTATACACCAAGAGTAAGCTGTTTGAAAAAGAAATTAAGAAAACAATCCCTTCACTATTGCAACAAAATATATAAAGTACCTATGAGTAAATTTAACCAAGGAAGTAAAGGACTTGTATTCGGAAAATTATAAAACATTGAGAAAAGAAATCAAGGAAGAAACAAATAAGTGGAAGCATATACTGTGTTCATGGTTAGGAAGAATAAACATTTAAATGTCTATATTACACAAAGCAATCTATAAATTCAATGCAATTTCTATTAAAATATCAATGGCATACTTTAAAGATATAGAATAAATATTTCAAAAATTTATATGGAACCAAAAAAAGAACACGAATAGCCTCAGCAGTCTTGAAAATAAAAAATAAAGTGGGAGGTATCATACTTCCTGATATCAAGTTATACTACAAGGCCATTCTACTCAAAACAGCTTGGTACTGGCATAAGAACAGGCACATAGGTCAGTGGAACAGAACAGAGAACCCAGAAATAAACGCACACCTTTATGATCTATTGGTATTTCAAAAAGGAGGTAAGAGCATACATACAATAGAGTAAAGAGAGCCTCTTTAACAAATGGTGTTGGGAAAATTGGACAGCTACCTGCAAAACAATGAAACTAGAGCACCAAATTACACCATTCACAAAAGTAAACTCAAAGGGGATAAAAGACTTTAATGTAAGTCATGAAACCATAAACATCTTGATAGAAAACATAGGCAGTAAACTCTTTAATATTTCTCATAGCAATATTTTTGCTGATTTTTCTCCATGAGCAAGTGAAATAAAGGACAGGATGAACAAATGGGACTATATCAAACTGAAAAGCTTTCCAGAGCAAAAGACACCATGAACAAAATAAATGGACAACCCACATAATGGGAAAACATATTTGCCAATACATCTGATAAGGGGTTAATAACCAAAATTTATAAAAATATTTTAAACCTCTACACCAGGAAAGTAAACAATCCAATTAAAAAATGGGTAAAAGAATTGAATAGACACTTCTCCAAAGAGGACATACAAATTGCCAACAGGCATATGAAAAAATATTCAATTCACTAATCATCAGAGAAATGCAAATTAAAACTACAATGAGATACCACCTCACATCTGTTCATTGTCAGAACAACACACAATAAGTGTTGGCGAGGATGTGGAGTAAAGGGAACCCTCCTGCACTGCTGGTGGGAATTCAGGCTTGTGCAGCCACTGTGGAAATCAGTATGGAGATTCCTCAAAAAATTAAAAATGGAACTGCCTTTTGACCCAGCTATCCCACTTTTAGGAATATATCCTAAGATTACCAAATCACTGATTCTAAAGAATATATGCACCCCCATGTTTACTGCAGCATTGTTTACAATAGCCAAGATCTGGAAACAACCCAAGTGTCCATCAGTGGATGAGTGGATTAAAAAGCTTTGGTACATATATACACAATGAAATACTACATGGCTGTGAAATAGAAGGAAATCTTACCTTTTGTGACAACATGGATGGACCTGGAGATTATTATGCTAAGTGAAATAAGCCAGGCAGGGAAAGACAAATATATGATCTCACATATATGTGGAATTGAATGAACAAAGTGAACCGAGGAACGGAACAGAGACAGAGGTGGGATCATAGGGAGCAGAGGGACAGCAGTCCAAGGGAAAGGGGATTAGGGATGGAATCAGAGAAGGGAAAGGGATTAGTGAAATTATATATACATAACACAGAGGTATAGATAACAGGACAGCAAATCCTAGAGGAAAGGGAAGAGGGAGTTAGGGGGAGGGGGGCAAAAGGGCATAAAAAGGTACACAGGGTGGGGAATGAAGGAATTATATTCAGTGGGACACTTGAATCCATGTAATCACAATAAATTTAAAAATAATAAAAATTTTAAAAAATTATATAAATCCAAATAAAAATTTATAGTCAATGACACCTTTCCTTTAAATTCTGTTTCAAAGCAGAATATAGCCAACTTTCAATTGGCTTTTCATTCAGGACGGTGACATTTTGTTCAAATGCAGACTGAAATAGTCCTATATACACTCATGCTTTCATTGGGTTAAATATTCATTTCTTATAGCTACATTATTTTGCAGGCCTTTTCTTTCAAATATTTTTCAGTTTATCATGCTTTAGTTTTAGTTCTTTAGGTCTCTATCAACTTTCTTTTTTGCTAAAATAAATATTTATGTTTTTATATGTTATATTCTGCCAGCCAGATTATTTTCAACTCTTTATTATAAGCATCAATATTATTTTCATTCTCATATCATTAACGTTAGGATATGTGAATTTATTTTATTTCTTATATTTTTCAAGTTTATCAAATTTCCAGAGTTTATCATTTTGACTGATTAAAGAAACTGCAATTGGTTAAACAGATGAAACATTTTCACTCAATCTAATTTTTCTATTTATCATAGTATTTTTGCTAACAGTCTGACTTAGGTTATTCTTGTCCTAAACTCCACTTGTCTTAAAATTTCAGGCTTTTTAGTATTTTTCTTAGTATAATTCATATACCATAGAAATTCTAGCTACTGCTTGGTTTTACTGCATTTCAAAGCATTGCCTTGGTTTCTCTTCATGCCTTTGCTATTCTATACTGTTAAGGAAATAAGCCTCATTTAGTGCTGTAGTTATTTTAGTCATATTTTAAAAAAAACTAAATTTCTAATTATTTAGATTATGAGTTAAGGCATTCCCTCTGAGGAGTAATTATATGACTCCACAGCTTATGGTGTCAAAAAATGAAATAATCTCCAGTGCATAGGCTTGCATACTAAATAATGTCTACATATTGCTTTGGGAAACTATAAATTCTCATTGGTGTTAATTAAAATTATTTGGCAAAGATTCTAAACTATTCAATAAATATGTCCTTGAATTCTTCATTTTACTGATGCCCATAGTTGAAATATTGGCTATGGTAGTAAATGCCCTTTCTTCAGTCTTCAAATTTGAACTACATGTTACTGGTAAATTATTTCTGCAAATTTTTCAGATTTTAGCTTTTGTCTGTGGGGATGATTCAGTCTATGAAAATGCACTTTAATCAAATTTTTGGAATTTTACCATTTTCCTTTGTAGAAATACAATTTAACCTTGACAACGTTACCCCCACCTCAGGTACAACAGCCTGAAATTATAGTCTATGTATCAAAGGTATTACTGACCTCTATTTAATTTGTTGAATTTGATAAAAATAATTTTATACCTTTAATGTATATCATTTTGAAGCTCTAAAAATTATCATAAGACTTTAATCAGTTCAAAAGGTATTCAGATATGTGATTGTCTTTGAAAATCCTGTCAATTCACTCTTTTTAGTTTCCTTTATATGAAACCATTATACCTTCAATTATTAAAACTAGCCTTTATTAAGCACAAACTATATAGTAGGTGCCATGTTAGCCCCAAGAGAATAGAGTAAAAACTCCTCCCACTGAGGGGCTCTTAAATGAAGTGCTGAATATTTACCATAGAAATAAAAGGGGTCTTTGGTGGCATGAAACAGGGAGCGTCTGTTCTGGAAATTGGATGATAAAGATTTGTAATGCCTTAATTAGAAGTTTAGGATCATGTCATAGACAGTGGTCAGCATTTTATTGTTTAAAAGATATTTTGAAAGTATAGGCTATATAACTTGCTGAACAACGGAAACAGAACTGAGAAAGAGGGAGTTGTCTAGACATCTACCATGGACAACTATTAAAACCACCAACTTCTTTAATAGTGTGAAATCTATAAAATGATTAAAAGAAGTATTCAAATTTAACCAAAAAGTATCACAAAGTAATTCTTCTGCTTGTTATTTTCTTTTTCCCCAGTGGTAGAGACTTCTGAGATTTGCCCAGAAGCCACTGATTTTTTGTGCCACAACAAGAAGTGTATTGCATCCCACCTTGTCTGTGACTACAAACCAGACTGCTCTGACAGATCTGATGAAGCTCACTGTGGTAAGTGGATTTGTCTGTTCTAATGCTGCCAATTGAACACAGACTTTGACTTTATTAGTAGAGAAACATACTGGCATTGATAACTAGGAACCATCATCTGGATAAACCAACTTTGAACTAAACTGAGTGGACTCTTCAACCAAGGAACACTGAAGAAGCCACATAGAGACTGGTAGGAAAAGTGAAAACATGAAAAGGGCTGCCCAGCTCCCTGGAGCAAACGTCAGACTCGCGTGGTGGAAAGAGAGTTTAGCAGAGAGGGAGGGACCTGGGTCCCAGGAACAAAGCCCCAGCCTGCAGCCCCAGAGCCTAGAAGATGCGTTTGGACAGTATTGAGCTGTGAAACAAGTGAGGATACTGTTTGTGAGAGACAGTTTCCTCAGACCCAGTATTCTCCTTAAAAGGACAGTACAGAGAACCCCTCTCACAACCATTCACCTGGGGCTCCAGGGGATGGGGACAGAGAAGAGGACCAGAGCAGTGGGAAGAGAGTGTGGACTGGAAGGCACAGGGAGAAACACTCTGAGGGACAGCCACCCTAACCCCTGCGCTGAGTCACTTCCCAAGTCAAAAACGAATATTTCCCCTAGATCTAGCAATATCAGCAAAGGGAGAGAGGACACCAGCCAAACAAGCTCTCCCGTGGAACTTCGAGCAGAGCTGCTTAGACTGAGGGAGCTTCCAGGACTACAGTATAGAGTGTTAGAGTCTGAGCTGCAGTGCCCCTACCCACACTTATGAGGGCTTGCTGGAGGGACGGGGGTGGCGGGATGCGGAAACATGGTTCTGTCAGCAGGGACAGAGGCCCAGTGGCATGAGGTCGATCTAGACAAGCAGGGGCAGAGGGGACACACAAAAGTGGTCCAGCAGCTGCAGGCCAGCCTGCAGCCCCACATGTGGGGAAAAGCAGGAGGCAAGGAATGGGCAGAGACCTGCTGTTAAGCAGGGCCCCATGGCCTCTGAGGTATGCAACCCTGCATGAGCTCGCCCGAACCGTGCGGAGGCAGGGCAAAAGCCCAGGACAGGCGGAGGCTCACAGCCGAGTGCACGCCAGGAGCCCTGACAGGCACAAGAAACTGCGGTTTATGATCCTGCACTAGCCAGCCCTGACCGCAGGGGCTGGGCGGAAGCCCAAAAACAGGGGCTCTGCAGCAGAGCCAAGGCACTTACCCCTACCATTGGTGCGGAGGCTTGTGGCTTGAGTGTGGTACACAACCCCACCTGTGTGGGTGAGGCAAAGGCCCAGACAGGCTGAGGCTTGTAAAGATAGGCACGAGAACATAGCCTTTCCCACAAAGGAGAGGAGGAAATCACAGCAACAGCCGCAGTGGGCCGCACCAGCAACGCCCATCCCAACTGCCCTAGGCAGCTCAGAAGGGATGGTGGGCCTGCAGACAGAACACACCTAGGGAACACAGAGGCAACACCCATTGGCCTACAGTGGCCACACCCTTCTTATACACAAACAAAATAAGCAGGCAGAAGAATGCGACCAAAATGAATCAAGAGAAATCCCCAGAGAAGGACCTGAATGAACCAGATATAACAAAGTTACCGGAGCCAGAGTTTAAAATAATGATAGTTAGGATGTTCAAAGAGCTTAGAGCAACAATGGATAGTCATTACAAACACCTAAATAAAGAGATAACAAGTATAAAAAAGGAAATTGAAATAATAAAAAAGAATCAGACAGAAATGACAAATACAATATCAGAACTGAAGACCACAATGGAAGAAATTAAAAGTAGGATGGATGAAGCTAAGGATCAAAACAGCGAGTTAGAGGACAAAATAAACAAAGGCACAAAAGCAGAGCAGAAAATAAAGAGACTCAAAAAAACAGAGGAAACTCTAAGAGAGCTCTGTGACAACATGAAGAGAAATAACATCCGCATCATAGGGATTCCTGAAGATGAAGAAAAAGAACAAGGGATAGAAACTTTGTTCAATCAAATCATAGCTGAAAACTTTCCTAAATTAAGGTTGGAAAACGATGCACACATTAAAGAAGCACATTTAACTCCATTAAAAAGAAACCCAAAGAAATCTACACCAAGACACATTATAGTTAAAATACCAAAGCTAAGTGATAAAGAGAAATTTTAAAAGCTGCTAGAGAAAAAAACCCTATCACCTACAAAGGAGCCCCTGAAAGGATGACATCAGACTTTCAAACAGAAACACTTGAGGCCAAATGGGAATGGCAAGATATATTCAAAGTAATGCAGAACAAGAACCTACAACCAAGACTACACTATCCAGCAAGGCTAATGTTTAATATCGAGGGGAAATAAAGAGCTTCCCAGACAAAAAAAACCTCAAGGAATTCATTAAAACCAAAACAATTCTGCAAGAGATGCTAAGGGTCTGTTGTGAACTGTTCACAGGTGGAAAAATATATAGCAAAAGAAGAATAAAATGGCAATAAACAACTACATATCAATAATAACCTTAAATGTAAATGGATTAAATGATCCAATCAAAAGACATAGGGTAGCTGCGTGGATAAAGAAACAGGACCCATACATATGCTGTCTAAAAGAGACACAACTTAAAACAAAAGATACCCATAGACTGAAGGTAAAAAGATGGAAAAAAATATTTCATTCAAATGGAAATGAAACAAATGCTGGGGTAGCAATACTTTTATCTGAGAAAATGGACTTTAAAACAAAGGGTGTAGTAAGAAATAAAGAAGGACACTACATAATGATAAAGGAAACAATTCAACAGGAAGATATAACCATTATAACTATCTACACACCAAACTTAGGAGCCCCGACATACATAAAGCAGATCGATATAAAGGGCGAGATTTACAGCAATACTATAATAGTAGGGGATTTCAATACCCCACTAACATCACTGGATAGATCCTCAAGAAAGAAAATTAATAAAGAAACAGCAGACTTAAAGGATACACTAGATCAACTCGATTTAATAGATAACTTCAGAACTTTTTACCCTAAAGCAGTAGAATATACATTGTTTTAAAGTGCTCATGGTACATTCTCTAGATAGACCACATGTTAGAACACAAAAATGGTCTCAACAAATTAAAGAAGATTGAAATAATATCAAGCATTTTCACAATGGCATGAAACTAGAAATTAACCACAAAAGAAAAACTGAAAAAAACTCAAACACTTGGAAACTAAATAGCATGCTATTAAATAATGAAGGGATTAACAATGAGATCAAAAAATAAATAAAAAAGTTTCAAGAAATGAATTATAATGAGCATACATCAACTCAAAATTTATAGGACACAGCAAAAGCAGTACTGATAGTTAAGTTCATTGCACTACAGGAATACCATAAGAAGCTAGAAAAAGCTCAAGTAGGCAACCTGATCCTTCATCTAAAAGAACTAGAGAAACACCAGCAAATAAAGCCCAGGATTAGTAGAATGAAAGAAATAATAAAGATAAGAGCAGAAATAAATCACATAGAGCCTAAAGAAACAATATTGAGGATCAATGAAACCAGGAGCTGATTCTTTGAAAAGGTAAAAAAAAAACGATGAACCTCTAACTAGACTCACCAAGAAAAAAAGAGAGAGGACCCAAATAAATAAAATTAGAAATGATAGTGGAGAAATAACAACTGATGCAACAGAAATGCAAATTATTGTAAGAAAATACTATGAAGAATTCTATGACAAAAATATTAAACAACATTGGTAAAATGGACAAAATCCTTGAAACATATAATTTTTCAAAAATCAATCTGTAAGAATCAGAAAACCTAAACAGACCGATTACAACAAATGAGATCAAAACAGTTATCAAAAAACTTTCTACAAAGAAAAGTCCTAGGCCAGATGGCTTCACTAGTGAATTCGACTAAAATTCAAAGAACTAACTCCTATCCTTCTCAAGCTATTTCAAAAAATTCAAGAGGAAGGAAGACTTCCAAACTCCTTTTTATGAGGTGAGCATAATTCTGATCCTGAAACTGGGCAAAGACAACACACACAAAAAAAATTATAGGCCAATGTCCCTGATGAATTTAGATGCTAAAATTCTCAACAAAATATTAGCCAACTGGATCCAGCAATATATGAAAAAAATCATATACCATGATCAAGTGGGATTTATTCTGGAGAGGCAAGGCTGGTTCAATATTCGCAAATCAATCAATGTGATTCATCACATAAACAAAAGAAAGGAAAAACATCACATGATAATTTCAATAGATGCAGAAAAAGCATTTAATAAAATCCAGCAACCATTTAGGATCAAAACTCTCAGTAAAGTGAGAATACAGGGAACATACCTTAACATGATAAAGGCCATCTATGACAAACCCATAGCAAACATTATACTAAATAGGCAAAATTAAAAGCAATCCCCTTAAGATCAGGAACCAGGCAGGGGTGCCTCCTATCACCACTCTTATTCAACATAATCCTGGAAGTCTTAGCCACAGCAATCACACAAAAAGAAGAAAGAAAAGGCATCCATATTGGAAAAAAAGAAGTAAAAGTGTCATTATTTGCAGATGATATGATATTGTATATAGAAAACCCTAAAGTCTCAGTCAAAAAACTACTGGACCTTACAAATGAATTCAGCAAGGTGGCATGATATAAAATAAATACTCAGAAATCAGAGGCATTTTTATAAACCAACAATGAACTGTCAACAAAAGAAATTAAGGAATCAATCTCCTTCACTATTGCAACCAAAAAAAATAAAGTACCTAGGAGTAAATTTAACCAAGCAGGTTAAGGACTTGTACTCGGAAAATTATAAAACATTGATAAAAGAAATCAAGGAAGATACAAACAACTGGAAGCATATACCGTGCTCATGGTTAGGAAGAATAAACATCATTAAAATGTTTATATTACCCAAAGCAATTCATAAATTCAATGCAATACCAATTAAAATACCAATGACATACTTCCAAGATATAGAACACGTATTCCAAAACTTTATATGGAACCAAAAAAGAACACGAATAGCCTCAGAAATCTTGAAAAGAAAAAATAAAGCAAGAGATATCACTCTTCCGGATATCAAGGTCTACTACAAGGCCATTGTACTCAAGACAGCCTGTTACTGGCATAAGAACAGGCACATAGATCAATGGAACAGAACAGAGAACCCAGAAATAAACCCACAGCTTTATGGACAACTGATATTTGACAAAGGAGGAAAGAGCATACAATGGAGTAAAGACAGCCTCTTTAACAAATGGTGCTGGGAAAATTGGACATCTACCTGCAAAAAAATGAAACTAGATCATCAACTTACACCATTCACAAAAACAAACTCAAAATGGATAAAAGACTTAAATGTAAGCTGTGAAACTATAAGCATCTTAAAAGAAACCATAGGCAATAAGCTCTCCGACATATGTTCCAGCAATATATTTGCCGATTTATCTCCACAGGCAAATGAAATAAGAGGCAGGATAAACAAATGGGACTATATCAAACTAAAAAGGTGTTGCACAGCTAAAGACAATAAGAACAGAATAAAAAAACAAACCACACAATGGGAGAACATATTCGACAGCACATCTGATAAGGGGTTAATAACCAAAATTTATAAAGAACTTATAAAACTCAACACCAGAAAGACAAACAATCCAATCAAAAAATGGGCAAAAGAAATGAATAGAAATTTCTTCAAAGAGGACATACAGTTGGCCAATAGGCATATGAAAAAATGCTCAACATCACTAATCATTAGAGAAATGCAAATTAAAACCACAATGAGATATCACCTCACACCAGTCAGAATGGCGCTCATCATCAAAACAACACAGAACAAGTGCTGGTGAGGATGTGGAGGAAAGGGAACCCTCCTTCACTGCTGGTGGGAATGCAGACTGGTGCAGCCACTGTGGAAAACAGTATGGAGATTTCTCAAAAATTAAAAATTGAACTGCCTTTTGACCCAGCTATCCCACTTATAGGAATATACCCTAAGAACACCATAGCACTGCTCGAAAAGAAGAAATGCGCCCACATGTTCCTGGCAGCATTGTTCACAATAGTGAAGATCTGGAAACAGCCCAAGTGTCCTTCAGAGGACGAGTGGATTAAAAAACTTTGGTACATATATACTATGGAATACTACTGATTCATAAGAAATGATGACATCGGATCATTTACAACAAAATGAATGGACCTTGATAACATTATACAGAGTGAAATAAGTAAAACAGAAAAACACTGAGAACTGCATGGTTTCATACATAAGGGGGACATAAAAACAAGACTATGAGACATGGACAAGAGTGTGGTAGTTACGGGGTGGGGGCACGGAAGAGAGGGAGGGGGAGGGGAGAGGGGAGGGGCACAAAGAAAACCAGATAGAAGGTGACAGAGGACACTGTGACTTTGGGTGATGGGTATGCAACATAATTGAATGACAAGATAACCTGGAGATGTGTTGTTTGAACATATATACCCTGATTTATTAATGTCACCCCATTAAAATTAATAAAAAAATTTTAATAGGAAAATAAATTATTTTAACTTTGGGGATAAGATGCAATCATGCCTCAGGAGTGAAGTGCTGATATTTTATGAAATACTCTCAGTGAGCCAGAAAATTTTCTAAAAAAAATTTTTATAAAAATATATGAAAGCAGGCCTGACCTATGGTGGCGCAGTGGATAAAGCATCGACCTGGGAACACTGAGGTCGCCAGTTCAAAACCCTGCACTGGTCTGGTCAAGGCACATATGGGAGTTGATGCTTCTAACTCCTCCCCCCTTTCTCTATTTCTCTCTCTGTCTCTCTGTCTCTCCGTCTCTCTCTCTCTCTCTCTCTCTCTCTCTCTCTCTCTCTGTCTCCTCTCTAAAATGAATAAAATAAAAAGAAATTTAAAAAATTCTTTAAAAAATATATATATATGAAAGCTATATTTGTTATATATTTGGTATCCACTTTAACAGCAAGTTTTTCTTTAGATGAATTTTCTGTATGGTTACATTAGTTTTATGGTAAGAAAAAGTTTTATGGTAAGAAAAAGTTATTAGCAAAAAACCAACTGAAAATTAAATAATAAAAATAACACAAACTTCACCTTTCTAAAGAAAAAGGAAAAGTCAATGGCAATCTTGGTTGATTCATACTGATTCAGTCACCCAATAATTCATTCTGTCTGTACAACAGTTTTTATAGCAAATGCTCCAATATAATAACTACTGTGCAAAAAAAGAGAAAAAAGAAAAAGAAAAGCAGATATCAATGCGTTATGACGGCACTTTTCACAGGTGGCTAGTTATCTCTACTAGTTATTATCCCAACACACTCAATTATTATCTAGTAATTTTTTATTGTGAATAACAATTTTTAATGGTTATTAATCAACACTTAGAGAAGAAAACTTCTCTTATTATTTACTGACTAGCTGTGAAATGTTTCTGTGGGTGATTGGTATGCCGAAAGGCTTTCTGTCCATACAGTTTTTACTATTTCTCCCCAAAACAGCTACTCTTTAGTAACTGATTTTGCCTCTCTAAGGGTCTTTGCAGTTCAAACACCAGAGAAAGCAGAGCAACTGAGTTAAATATCTGGACAATTGAAGCTGTTGATTTTTTCTACCTGAATTATCAGTATTAACATGATGTTATTATATTCACTGTTTATGTGTAGACATAGTTTTATCTATGATCAATAAGTATTAGTCAATCCATATATCTTTTTAATGGATAAATGAAAACACTGATGCACTGCTTCCAGACCCTGTGATAAAAGAAATTGATATATCAATGAGTACAAATGTCCTGTTTCTATAAATTTATTTATAAAGAATTAGAACGTATAGATGCTAATTAAAATCATCACCAATGCAGGATAATATCAAGTACAATAGGGATTTCCAAAACATTTCATTAAAATTGTTGTTTACTTAGGCCAATATACAGCTACAACAGGAAGCTGCAATTTTGAAACAACTCCAGGGAATTGGACCGTGGCCTGCAGTCTTACTCAAGACTCTGCAGATGACTTGTACTGGGCCATTGGCAACAGAATTCCTACTGAAGCATTGAGTGCAGATTCTGATCACACACCAGGTAAGTCTGCTAGAGATACACAGGTCAAATTATAAACTTTTGGAAACCTTCTTCAACTATTTGAGTGAATGTCAGAGTGTGCCCCTTCAATCTTTGGGGAGAAGGGGTTAGAGATCAATTGGCCTTATGAAAAGAAACTTAATGCTTTCTATTTAACCTCTGAATTACTGAATAGAGTCAAAATTGGCTTTACTGCAACAAAGAAATCCATGTTTTTATTTTAAGAGACTCACAGATTTTATTTCCCATACCCTAAATGCATCCTTAAATCCCCAATCAAGACAAAGGAAAATAGGAGGCAATTAATCCATGCAAAAGACAAAGGTATATAATTAGCAATGGTAAGGGTTCTTATGACGCAACAATGACCAGTAGCTGGTCACCAATTGTATTGCATTCCCTCTGAAGTACTGGAACACAGATGTAAAAAATAGGTGGTGATAGAAGGAATGAGCGTGTACAAAATCTTGACAGGTTTTGCTTTATGCCCTGTGATTTGAGATTAATGAAATCTTTTTATTGGATTTATTGGAGTGACATTGGTTAATGAAATTATACAGGTTTCAGGTGTTCAATTCTATAATATATCATCTGTCTATTCTATTCTGTGTTCACCACCCAAAGTCAGGTCTCCTTCCATCACTATTTATAGCTTCTCTACCCTCTTGTAATTTTTAATGGTTTTACCGTTTATAAAATCAGAATATAAGAAGGCTTGTACTTTATTTACTTTGACCCTGAAATCTTGCCTAGTCATAATTTTCCTTTTTTCAGAATCAACTTATCATAGGGAAAAAAAAATAACAGTTTTTACAGATAAATTTTCTTAAGAATAAAAACAAGAAGTTTGTAGTGGTTAATTTTATGTATAAACTTAAAGGGTCTTATTGGATGAGGTTAACATATTTTTTTTTCCATTCAGTATTAGTTTGTATTAGTTTTAGGTGTGCAACATAGTGGTTAGACATTCATACAATCTACAAGCTCTTCCCCATGGTATTTCCAGCACCAAGTGACATGGTACATAGTCATTACAACATTACTGACTATATTTTCTATGCCATTTTTTACATCCCAATGACTATTTTGTAACTATCAATCTGTACCTCTCAGTCCCTTCAACTTTTCCACTCAGTTTCCTAATTCCCCTCCCATCTGGCAACTGTCAGTCTGTTCTCTGTATCTATAAGTCTGTTTCTGTTTTGTTTGTTCATATTTATTGTTCTTTAGATTCTGCATAGAAATGAAATCACATGGTATTTGTTTTTCTCTGAATTATTTCACTAAGCATAATACTTTCTAGGTTCATGCTGCTGCAAATGGGAAGATTTCGTTCTTTTTAATGGCTGAGTAATATTTCATTGTATATATGCATCACAGCTTTTATCCACCCATCTATTGATAGGCACTTGGGTTGCTTCCAGATCTTGGCTATATAAATAACACTGCAGTGAACATAGGGGTCATACAGTCTTTCAAATGAGTGTTTTGAGTTTTGTGGATTATATTCCCCAAAGTTAAATGGCTGGATCATAAGGAAATTCTATTTTTAATTTTTTAAGGAAACTGCATACGGTTTTTCATACCTTCTCAGCAACAGTGTATGAGAGATCTCTTTTCAGCACATCTTTACCAACACATTTGTTTGTTGATTTATTGATAATAGCCATTCTGACAGGTGTGTGGTGACATTTCATTGTGGTTTTAATTTGAACTTCTCTGATCCTCAGTAATGTTGAGCACATTTTTATGTTTATTGGCCATTTGTATGTCATGAGGTTAATATTTAAATCAGTAAACTTTGAGAGGATTGCCCTCCATAATGTGGGTGGACCTCATTCAATCAATTGATGCCTAAATAGAAGGTAATTTCTCCAAAAGACTACATTTAAACTTCAACTGTACCCTTGGTTCCCCTGTTTCTCCAGCCTGTTGGCCAATACTGCAGATTTGAGTTTTACCAGCATCCATAATCATGTGAGCCATTTACTCATGTTAAATATATTTCTATATATACATTCTATCAGTTCTGCTATTCTGGAGAAGGCTACCTAATAAAATAATACTCGAAAGAAGTATAAACACAATGAAAAAATAACAAGATTATATGGAATTAAAATAACTTTTCATAGGAAAAATATATGAGGTTAGTTAGCCCAGTCATTTTGTGACTATTAAGAAAAAAACAATGGTTTTATTATTTTTATTTTTAGGTGGATTAAAAATATCATGGTGTTTAATTACAGCATGTATGCTCATTTTTATTTTAAATTTTTTCTCTAGTTTATCTTCAAATTGAATACTATTAATCCTTTTGACCTTCCCAGTTTTACTTCTTTTTTCTTTTACTAAGTTTGTTCTTCCATGAAAAACATGAAGTTAGTATCACTGGGTTATATGTTAATAGAACAGGATAGAGTATCAAGACACTGAGGTTGCCTGACCAGGCGGTGGCGCAGTGGATAGAGTGTCTGACTGGGATGCGGAAGACCCTGGTTCGAGACCCCGAGCATGCCAGCTTGAGCGTGGGCCCATCTGGCTTAAGCAAAAGCTTGTCAGCTTGGACCCAAGGTCGCTGGCTCCAGCAAGGGGTTTCTCAGTCTGCTGAAGGCCTGCGGTCAAGGCACATGTGAGAAAGCAATCAATGAACAACTAAGGTGTTGCAATGGCAAGGAAAAACTAATGATTGATGCTTCTCACCTCTCTCCGTTCCTGTCTCTCTATCCCTCTCTCTGACTCTCTCTCTGTCCCTGTAAAAAAAAAAAAAAAAAGAAAAAGACACTGAGGTCATTATTATGCTAAATAAAATAAGCCACTCAGAGTAAGACAAGTACCATTTAACTTCATATATATGTGAAATCTAATGAACAAAATAAAATAGCCAACAAAATAGAAACAGACACAGAGAAAGAGAACACACTGATGGCTGGTAGAGGGGAGGGGTTGGGAGCCTGTAGAAAAAGGTGAAATAATTAGGCAAAGAAAAACTCATAGCCTCAGTATTATGCTAAGTGAAATAAGCCAAGCAGAGAAAGAAAAATATCATATGATCCCACTTATATGTGGAATCTAATGAACAAAAGTGAACTGAGGAACAGAATGAACACAGAGGCGGGGTCACAGGGAGCAGAGGGACAGCTGTCAGAGGGAAGAGGGATGAGGGGATGGGATCAGAGAAGGTGAAGGGATTAGTGAAATTATATACAATATACATAATACATAGATACAGATAACAAGATGGCAAATCCCAAAGGGAAGAAGGGAGGGGTGTGCAATGGAGTACAAGGGGTAGCGGTGAGGGAATTATATTGAATAGGACACTTGAATTCATGTTAACACAATAAATAAAAATTAATAAAAAATTGAAGAAAAAGTCATAGACAGATAACAATATGGTGATGAAAGGAGACTTGACTTGGGGTGGTGAACACACAATACAGTGTACAGGTGATGTATTATAGAATCATACACCTGATACCTATATAATTTTGTTAACCAATGTCACCCAATAAATCCAATTAAAAAAAAGACACTGAGGTCAGTGATTAGGAGTATTTAATATATAACAAAGGTTAATTCAGTGAAAAAAAAGATGTATTGTTTAATATGGTGCTGGTTTATCAGGTTATTCATCTGGAAAGAAATTAAATTAAACTCATTTTTCTTCTGTAAATTTCATATACAGAAATATAGTCCAGATTGATTAAGGACTAAAATGTAACAACTAATAGCAATACAATTCTTGCAAGAAAACAGGGAGTGAGAGATGTGCAATTTATTTATTTACTTATTTCCTTAAGTGAGAACTGAGGAGGCAGAGAAACAGATTCCTGTGTGTACCCCAGGATTCACCCTCAAGCCCCCTATGGGACAATGCTCTGCCATCTGGGCCGTTGCTTTGTTGCTCAGCAACTGAGCTATATTAGACCTGAGGCGAAGCCATGGAATGATCCTCAGCTTCTGGGGCCAACTTGCTGCAACCCACCCAAGGCTGCAGGAGGGGAAAATAGAGAATAAGAGAGAGAAGGGAGAGAAGTAGGGGTGGAAAAGCAGATGGTCACCCTTCCTGTGTGCCCTAACTAGAAATCGAACCTGGGATATCCACACACCGGGCCAATGCACTACTGCTGAGCCAAAAGGCTAGGGCACAATGTACAAATTTTTTTATTGATTTTAATTTATTGTGTTTACATAGATTCTAGTGTTGCCCCGAATGCATCCCCCTTCCCTTTATTCCTCTCAACATCTCTCTTACCCCCTCCCCATATCACCCTGCCCTGTTCCCTTCAGGTTTATTTCATCTTATCATCGCCCTTCCCTCTGTCCTCTTTTCCTCTTGTTCCTTTTATCTCTCCTCTGTCTCAATTCCATTCCTCAGTTCACATTGTTTATTGAATTCCTCAAATAAGTGAGGTCATATAATATTTTTCTTTTTCTGCCTGGCTTATTTCACTTAACATAATAGTTTCCAGGTACATCCATGTTGTCGCAAAAGGTAAGATTTTCTTCCTTTTCATAGCCCCATAGTGTTCTATTGTATATATGTACCACTGCTTTTTAATCCACTAGTTCACTGATGGACATTTGGGATGTTTCTAGATCTTTGCTATTGTGAACAATGCTGCCATAAACATGGAAGTGCATTACTCCTTTTGAAACAGTGCTATGGTGTTCTTGGGGTATATTCCTAAAAGTGGGATACCTGGTTCAAAAGGCAGTTTGATTTTTAATTTTTTGAGGAATCTCCATACTGTTTTCCACAGAAACTGCACCAGTCTGCATTCCCACCAGCAGTGCACGAGGGTACTCTTTTCTTCACATCTTTGCCAGCACTTTATTCTGTGTTGTTTTGTTGATGAGCGCTATTCTGACTGGTGTGAGGTGATATCTTATTGTGGTTTTAATTTGCATTTCTCTAATGATTAGTGATGTTGCAATACATGAAAAAAATCATACACCATGATCAAGTGGAATTTATTCCAGGGATCCAAAGCTGGTACAATATTCACAAATCAATCAATGTGATTCATCACATAAACAAAAGGAAGGAGAAAAACCACATCATAATTTCAATAGATGCAGAAAAAGCATTTGATAAAATTCAGCACCCATTCATGATCAAAACTCTTACCAAAGAAGGAATACATGGAATAGACCTCAACATGATAAAGGTCACCTATGATAAACGCACAGCAAACATCATACTCAATGGGCAAAAATTAAAAGCAATCCTCTTAAGACAGTGGTTCTTAACCTTTTTTGAGGTACTGAACCCACCAGTTTCATATGCGCATTCACCGAACCCGTCTTTAATGATAAATAAAATATGATATTTTTTACCAAATTCAAGACATAGGTATATGTTTTTTTACTGATGCACAAAATGAGCCGTGCATGAACATCACCTTGTTCAAAGAACAAAACCAACGAAGTGCATGAACTCACAACAAATTACGGTATTACTTTATACTGGCTTTGGAGGCAGAGGCTTTCCTGAACCCCTGAGACCGATTCACTGAACCCCTAGGGTTCGATAGAACCCAGGTTAAGAACCACTGTCTTAAGTTCAGGAACAAGGCAGGGGTGCCCCCTTTCACCACTCAATTCAACATAGTTCTGGAAGTCCTAGCCACAGCAATTAGACAAGAAGAAGAAATAAAAGGCTTCCAAATTGGAAAAGAAGAAGTAAAACTATCATTATTTGCAGATGCTATGATATTGTATATTGAAAACCCTAAAGTCTCAGTCAAAAAAACTACTGGACCTGATAAATGAATTTAGCAAGGTGGCAGAATATAAAATTAATACTTAGAAATCAGAGGCATTTTTATATACCAACAATGAACTGTCAGAAAGAGAAATTGAGGAAACAATCCCCTTTACTAAGGCAACCAAAAAAATAGAGTACCTAGGAGTAAATTTAAGCAAGGAGATTAAAGACTTGTACTTGGAAAATTATAAAACATTGATAAAAGAAATGAAGAAAAATACAAACAAGTTGAAGCATATACCATGTCCATGGTTAGGAAGAATAAACATCATTAAAATGTCTATATTACCCAAAGCAATTTTTAAATTCAAAGCAATACCAATTAAAATACCAATGACATACTTCAAAGATTTAGAACACATATTTCAAAAATTTATATGGAACCAAAAAAGAACACGAATAGCCTCAGCAATCTTGTAAAGGAAGAATATAGTGGGAAGTATCACACTTTCTGATATCAAGTTATACTACAAGGCCATTGTACTCAAAACAGCTTGGTAATGGCATAAGAACAGGCATATAGATCAATGGAACAGAACAGAGAGCCCAGAAATAAACCCACAACTTATGGACAACTGATATTTGATAAAGGTGGTAAGAGCATACAATGGAGTGAAAACAGCCTCTTTAACAAATAGTGTTAGGAAGTTTGGACAGCTACCTGCAAAAAAATGAAACTAGACCACCAATTTACACCATTCACAAATATAAACTCAAAATGGATAAAAGACTTAAATATAAGCTGTGAAACCATAAGCATCTTAGAATTAAACATAGGCAGTAAGCTCTCTGACATCTGTTACAGCAATATATTTGCCGATTTATCTCCACGGGCAAATGAAATAAGAAGCAGGATAAACAAATGGGACTATATCATACTAAAAAGCTTTTGCACAGCTAAAGACATAAGAACAGAATAAAAAGACAAACTGCACAATGTAAGAACATATTCGACAATACGTCTCATAAGGGGTTAATATCCAAAATTTATAAAGAACTTCTAAAACTCAATACCAAGAAGATAAACAATCCAATCAAAAAATGGGCTAAAGAATTGAATAGATACTGCTTCAAAGAGGCCATACAGATGGCCAACAGGCAGATGAGAAAATGCTAAACATCACAATGTTCAATTTAAAAGCAGGATCTAAGTTTCAAAGTTCAGAAACTACAAAAGGAAAGATGTACATATTCATTAAGTGAAATTATAACTGTGGTCTATGAATTCTATAAACAAAGTCAACTGGAACATTTTAGGTTTGAAAATTTTTTCTTACTGACTATAAGAAAGATTTTTTATATGTATATGTGTATATGTATAAATTATATATATATAACTTTTACAAACTTATTAGGAAGGACAGTTTTAACAACCAGAAAAGATTTGCATAACCAATTTACAATTTACATATGATCTAATAAATTATGCTGACAAGTTCACAAGTCATTGAAAAATACAAACTAATTAATAAAGAGACAAAAAAAGCTTTAGGAGAAGGATACTCATATGTGGTGATGTGAAATTTTTCATTTTAGAAAGCATTCTGGCAATGTAGAAATGAAAAGACCAACACATAAAGGCATGTATATAAGGATATTTATTTCTGCATTATTTGTTGTTCAAAAAAATGGGAAATAAAATGAATATCTATTATTCATGCACTCATTTATCTGTTCCTTTGTTGTTTTCTGTTGTTTCATTAGTTTATTGAATGCTAGGCACAGTTCTATGTCTTAAGAATACATTAGTGAAGAAAACAGACACAAATTGCTGCTGATGCAGTTTTTCTACATTCTACAAGGAGAGGAAAGATAATGACCAAACATAATAATTAAAGAGTTTAAATGGCCTGACCAGGCTGTGGCGCAGCGGACACAGGTTCGAGACTGGAAGTAGCCATCTTGAGTGCGGCACCATCTGGTTTGAGCAAAAGCTCACCAGCTTGGATCCAAGGTCTCTGGCTGGAACAAGGGGTTGCTTGGTCTGCTGAAGGCCTACTGTCAAGGCACATGTGAGAAAGCAATCAATGAACAACTAAGGTGTTGCAACGAAAAATTGTTTGATGCTTCTCATCTCTCTCCATTTCTGTCTGTCCCTCTCTCTGACTCTTTAGGACTGGGAAGGATGGTTGTGTTCATTGCAGTTGGGGGAAAAAAGGGTGGGGCGGGTCTGCACTTAAAATAGGCTAATCAAAGGAGGCTGCACTGAGAAAATGCCATTCAGAAAAATACTTGAAAGTGGTGAGGGCGTGAGCCATGTGGATACCTACGGGAAGTGTTCCAGTACAATGACAGACAGCACCAGGTGCTCTGAGATCAGAGCACGCCTGGATGGCGTCTTGCTGTGAGCCCTAGTGATGGTTTGGATGATCGAGTTAACTGCTGTGGGGCTGCCTAGTACAGTGTAGGTTATTTAGCAGTATTCCTGATCTCTACCCTCTAGTTCCAGTAGCACTTCTCTCCTAGCCTTGACAACTCAAAATGTTCTTAGAAATTGCCAACAGTTCCCTGTGAGCCCAAATTACTACCCTTCAACCCCAAGCCCCACTTCTGCTGCAAATCTAAAGAACAACCTGGTGGTCAGTGTAACTTGTTAAATGCACAGCATGCAATATCACAGAGCCACAAAAAGAGAGTTTAGTGCTATACAATTGATGTACAGGAATTTCCAAGATTCAGACAGTAATATCTAGACACAAATGCCAGTAAATTATTTTCTTTAATTAAAATTTTTTTAATTACAGGTGACATTTAATATGATATTAGTTTCAGGTGTACAGCACCTTAGTTAGACATTTATATGATTTAAAAAGTGATACTCCCAAAAATTCTAGTACACACCTCACACCATAGTTATTACAATATTATTGACCATAGTCCCTATGCAGTATTTTCCATCCCCATGACAGTCTCATATTTTGCATCCCCATGACTATTTTGTAACTAAAAATTGTAGTTCTTAATCCCTTCAACTCTTTTATCCCTTCTCCCATTAGTTTATTTCTTGTATCTTTGAATTTGGTTTTGTTTTATTTGTGAATTCTTTAGCTAATACTTAAAGCACTTTTTTTCTTAAGAAGATATTTGAAAACTACAGAGCAAGTCTGCTAGTATAATGCTACACATGGTACAAGAAGTATTTTAGTTCAGTTTATGAAAAGATAAAAATATAATCAATGAACATTAGGTTTCATGAATGTTCAAAAATACAAACATAAGTGACCAATTGATAGCATGTAATGGAACAATTAAAGACTGTTAATGGCAATATTTATTTTTTGAACTTTTATAACTGTGAGTTCATTAAAGACCACATAAAAAGTTTGGGTCTGGTTATTTATGCAATATTGTATACAAGGAATGTTGCCCAGAGATAAGGAAAAGTAATCATTCTGACAGAATACTTTATTTTTTTCCTTGTTAATCACTGCTTGATAGTGTGTTTCTATAGTGTTCTCTAAAGCATCCTGATTATATTATCCTTGATGCGCTAACACAGCTCACTGAACTTGGTCTGAGCTTCTCTGAGAGAATGGGCTGCTAAATAAATTGTAAGGACATTAATTAATTTTGACCCTCTGGGAAGAAACAAAATTCTTTCTGAGAAGGCCAACAGATTAAAGAGTCTACAGTCTATTTCTAAGCATCACAACATTGCTATTAATTAAAACTGTGTTTATGGATCTTTTCATTTATTGTTACCAACATGAAGTATTGGATACATAAGAAGGACATTTTCAATGCCCATCACAGGTCTATTTATTAGTCTTGTTGGAACCATTGCTGAAATTGCAGAAAGAAACTACAAACATTAATTCACTCTCTAGTCTGTACATGAATAGTGTTTAGACTTAGTACGTACAGGATTTAATTGCAAGAGTGACATTAGTGTGACATGAATTAACAAAGGTACAATGAAGATCTTTTCTGTCTTTTTTTCCCCTCCCTTTATAACTTTTTTCTTTTTATGGTATCATTAACCATCTCCACAATTAGACTATAAACTCCAGTAGGGCAAGGGTCACAGCCTTTGCTATTTTTATATTTACTCCAGCATATAAGGCTGAATAGCACTTGATATTTGTGTAGGTCTTATGTTAAGTAGATCTTTCTCCTGTATTTTTTAACGGCAAAGTATTTTGAATTAATTAATGTGAAAAGCATTTCTTGAATGTTTATTAAATACCACACACAACTGAGGATGTTTGTAAAGTAACCCAACTGGAATATGCTGCTTGATATAACCCACATGCTTGCTGTTGTGCAATTCTATATTCACAACTCAAGGTCAAGCAATACCCCCAATCTTAGTGTTGCTAATGTCTAATGTATATAATAGCAGTTTATGACATCAAGTGTTCAACAAATATAACTTACTTTGTAAACAGAGCCCTGAAATCTAGGTAGATGATAACTGCACTTCCTGTTGGGAAAACAAGACAGACATTATTTCTGCATTATAAATGGTAAAAATACTAAATGACTGCTCTAAGCTTGAACCTCTGGTGAATGGGCCCTAATCTAAGCCCTTCTCCAGGACTCCATCATGGTGTATGATGTTCTTATTCACCGCTCTGCCAAATCTTCATACTTGGGGCCACTTAAACCTTTATTTCTTTCAAGCTTATATCACCATTTTACCCTGGTCTTTTATACTTGGTAGAGGGAGATTCCAATATTCATTTGCTTGGGACAGTTGGTGCTAGGTCAGCGATATAGAGTTAGAGAAAAGTCAGATGACACTGAGACATATCAAAGAATATGACTTGTAAATCCTGCTTTTGTTTTACCCATTCCTTATTAACACATTGGAATTTATTATAAGTTCAGAGCAGATTTCTGTTTAAGATTATGTGTTTTTTGGATACTTCAAGAGGATTTCACTACTAATGTACTACATAATAATAATAATGAGATTAAAGTCTGAAAAGAATGTTAAAGTATTAAAGGGAAACAACTACGATTTGTGTGATACTTCAGCCACAACTTTAAAAAATACAGGAGGGGCAAAAATAGTTTTACAGTTTTCAAATGAATAAGAATACAATAATTAGTAATTAATAACAAGAATAAACTTTCAAGTACTTACCATAAGCCTACTTTGCCACACCCACTATATTTGACTAAATAGAAGTTTCTACTGGCAAGCTAGGTAGATGATAACTGCACTTCCTGTTGGGAAAACAAGACGGACATTATTTCTACATTATAAATGGTGAAAATACTATATAAATGGTGAAAATACTGCAATGATTAAAAAGCCAAGCTTTTCCATATTCATTTATACAAGAAATATTTGTTGAGCTTATCTAGGTGCACATACATGTTAAACACATCAGATTAGAAGCTCTAACATCATGTGGCTGAATTGTAGCAGAAAGAAATAGAAAATCAATATCAAATATTATAAACAAAAATTCTGTATAGTTTTTTGGAAGTTGATTAGTACTATGGGGCAAAAAGAAAAGTGAGCAGTAAAACAGAGATCAATCAAGAACCAGTAGGGAGTTAGTAGCTCAAGAATACAAAGAGGTGGATTAATTAAATTAAAGAAATATTCCTGTAGCCATTGGAATGAGGGTGCCCGCATTACTGTTTCTAGTTTTATAAAGTGTTGTGAATACATGATAAACAGTTGCTCTTTTTTCTATTCACATAACTCTAAACAAAAGAACTTTTTCTTTTTTTTCCAAACAAAATAAAGAGAAATCTCAAGGAATTCAGAAGACAAGAGCTAGCATTTGTAAAATATTTCCTAAGAGAAAGAGACTATAAAAGAAGATTTGCATATATTATCTCATTGAATTCTCTTGAAACATCGTGGTGTAGAAGATACCAAGTTTTTGAAGGATTAAATAACTGGGCCCAGGCATTGTCTGGCATGTGAATGTCCCAGGTTTGATACCCAGTCAGGGCACACAGGAGAAGTGACCATATGCTTCTCTACTTCTCCCTCTCCCCTTTCTTTCTCCCCCCCCCCCCCTGCAGCCATGGCTCAATTGGTTTGAGTGCATTGGCCTGGGTACTGAGGATGACTCTGTGGATACTGCAGGTCCTAAAAATAGTTCAGTTGGGAGCATGGCTCCAGATGGCAGAGCATTGGCCCCAGATGGGAGTTGCCAAGTGGTTTTCTGTCAGGGTACACACAGGAGTCTGTCTCTATATCACCCTCCTATCACTTGAAATAAAACTAGACCAAAACACAGGGGTGAATGGCACTGGGATTGGAATACCAAACTTGGACTCAAAAGGCTTTCTTTTATATCCTACAGTGTCCAAGATGTAGCCACCAGGTAAGGAACTGTTGAGCCATTTAAATGTGGCTAGTCCAAACTGAGAAGTGCTAAAGTAATATATAACATAAATATAAATGCACACTAGATTTAGAAGATGTAGTACAAAAAAAGAGAGAGAAAACCCAGAATATAAAATTTATCTCACTAATAATTTATACATTGATTATATGTTAATTTAAAGCATTATGTGTACATTTGATTAAATAAAGTATATTACTAAAATTCAACTCGTTTGTTTTTTTACTTTTTAAATGTTTCTACTAAAAAGTCTAAAGCTCCATCTATGGCTCACAGTATGTTTTTAGTGAACAGCCCTATTCTATATTTCACCGCAGACATAGGGAAGGCTTTCTGATTTATCATTTGAATAAAGTGCTTGAATTAACTAAAGAAATACTGAAAAGTGCCTATCTCTGCATATCTTGGAAGATGAGCAATCTCTTTGTGATTAATTTATACACTTGCAGCTAAGAACTGCTAAAATGACCTATTTAACTTCTACTACTTTCAGTGAAAGGAACTTAAAAAAACATATGAAAAGCAAAGTGGTGTAATTATAATCTAATCTGTTATATTATCTTCATAATATTATACTATATATACTACTACATCTTAATCCTAATAATTAAATATCAATATGCATTTCTCTTATGTCCAAAGATAACACTTCCTAAATTATTGTCCAATAATGTGTTAATAATAAATAACACAAATATTAATGTGTTAATGTCCAATAATGATTATTGTCTAAATAATAGTTCCTGGAGAGTAAAAGAAATATTAGTGAGAAACTAGTGGGGAGAATCTCAGGAAGATGGAAGTGGGGTAGCCATTGGAATGAGGGTACCAGCATTAATGCTTCCAGTTTCAAGTTTCTCAGAGAGAAGAACTAATTTTATTACTTCCATATTTACTTTCTTTTCTTTTATGTTTTTCTTTTTCTAATATATAGTCAAAATTTAAAGGTAATACGTTATTGCTTTTATGAAATTAGAGAGTCTCTGACCTGTTGGACAATATTTATGATTGTATAAAAACATCCCTATGAAGGTAGGGATGTTATTACACATCCCTAATTAATTATCTCCATAATTAAATATACAACCATTCCAGATATATATGTATATATTTTGTATTAATTTTTATAGGATATGCATTTTTAGGTAACAGCTTTAAAAGGTTTTCATAAGTACTATAATGCAATAATTCTTGTCAGCAGAGTGATGCTTCTTTAAATAAATAATTAGCTCTTTCACTAGTAGACAATTACATTCTGAAGTTTCTGACTAGGAGGATCCTTGCCACACTACATAACTAGTTTGAAGTGCAGTGACAATCACTACATCAGGAAACTCATACAACATGACTATTACCACTATCACTACAATTATGACAGTCAGCGGTGGCCCTGCCACCTGAGTCATTACTGGTCTTTGAAATTGATTTGCTTTGGATACTTTACTTTGACAATGACTTAGACAGCATTATCTTCAGAGTCTAATCTGGTATGATGTGGAATCTCATTCTTTAACCACATCTGAATTTATCTCATAGTATTTTAAAAGCTTTCTCAGTTTTTATTAATTTTAAAAGCTGTTTATTTCTTTGACTTGCCATACATAGATCCCTTAATGTTTAGCATAACTACAAAAATGTTTATATATGTACTCTAATTTTCATTCATTGCCAAAATTTCTCTAAAGTATGCTGAAGTTATGCATGACAGCATGATGTGCATTGTAAATATCAGTGTTTTTCTCATTCTCTCCCCTGTTTGTACTTTCTTTTCCTTCCTTCTTGTTTTATGATATAAGCTTTAGGTAAAAGGAGAGATTATCAAGAAAAATGATATATAATATAGAATAAAATAACCAATAATAAGTGTACAATATTTTTCTGACTTTATTATATCTTTTGATAACTTTTAATATTATCTTTTAAAAGTAATTTGGCTCTGATATCTAAGTAATATATTAGTTCAATCATTAAATAAACACTTTCTAATGAAAGACTACCAAATGATCTCCTTTCATATAATGCTGATAAAAATGTTTTTTTATTGTTATTGTTTATTCTTTTTTCCAAGAAATAATATTCTACTAAAAATAAATAATAGCATGTCTAACTAAATAGAGCAGTCTTGTCATCAAAAACTGATATGACTATTTACAGCTACCATTCACTGAGTGCTAATCACTGCTCCTGGCTTTATTCAAGCTTTCTTATTTAATCTTCACATTTACCCTGAGGCTTTTTCAGAAGAAGAAATTTATGCACATAGAGGGTAAATAATTTGCCTTTGCCATGTAAAAGACACTTGAATCTATCATTGGGACCCACGTCTCTCTGGAGCAAAAGCCTGTATTTGTAATCATCAATCTCCACAGCTCAATATGGCATTCTCAAAACTTCCCGAAATGTATCAATTTGATGGTTGTACAAATAGTAAACACTTGATAGTTTCTCTTCTAAAACACACAAATGTCGGCAGTGATATTTTCCTATATTAAGGTGGCATTTTATCAATATCAAATGGCTCAAAACAGTATGTTTTTTTACATTTCTTATTTATTCTAGTTGCCATTTTCTTTTGAAGTTCAGTCTCATTTCTACTTTCTCTGTCTTGTGTTATTTTTTAGAAACACAAATCTTCCATTCCAATTACACAACAATGCCAAGGAATAAAACCAGGAGAATTTCACCTAATAAATCTCAGACTACATCTTGCAGATTTAGTTTTCTCTCTGCAAAAAAGGCAAAAAAAGATATGCATCATTTATTTGTTTACCAGAATTAAAATAAAAGCAATGTTCTTCATGAAATCATAGTGAGTGTTGAGGCCATGGTCATTCTGTTCCACATTATTCTCTGAGACAGAGGATTAACTTTACTTTAGTGGTGATTAGGCAACAAGAACAAGCCCAGATCATGTATAACTCTTCTTCAGCAATTCGCGTGATCAGACACTGATTTCCATTTCATTACCAAAAAGCAATTCTTGTCTCAGACTATGAACCCTTTCCAATCATCTACATGTGCCATTTGAATCAATATCCCATCCAATTCGTATCAAAATTTTCTGCCTCTGGAGAGAAAAATAATTTTAATTTCTATTATTCTTTCCTTTGTCTTGGTTTATTTTACTACATACTAAGGCACAGATGATGCTTTCTTTTTTTCAAAATACCAAATGGTATCATCTGTGAAACATGGTACTCAGTGAAAAGCATGTGATGAACCACTCTTTTTAGAATTCTGGAGGACAAGATTAAGCTAAGTAAATAATCTGAAAATCTTTTAGGTTAATTTTTTCATCATTTTGCAAATAACCAAGCATCCTTATTTCTCTAAAAGGAATTTACTAAATGTATATTTATTGAGTGAATTTACTTCTCAGTAAAATAATGAACCATTGAACATATCCCTTTTTATCTTCTCAAATCCTTTCCTGTTTATATGTTTTCCTTTTTTAAAGTATTCTTATACTGCTCCTCTATTACGACTGCATATGTTTTGGCTTCAAGCATTACAATTCTCCATTTCTTTAAAAAAAAACTAACAAAACTAAAGAAAGAAAATGAAATATCTAAGCTTCATTTCCTTCTGAATATTGGTTTTCATTCTTATATCTCAGACTATCATTTCCACACGTTTGTATTCTCTACCTCACAATACACACCTTCTTCGGTTTCCTACAATGTCTTCTGCAAATAATAATTGGTCACCCGCAGTTGGCACTGTAGTGATACTACAAATACAGCCCCAACCCTCACAGAACTTATATATATATTATAGGGCTCATTGAGGACGTTATTGATTACATAATAACCGGATTCTTTTTGTGAATGTATTTGATACTACTGATCAGTTCACACTCGCTGAGTTTTCATCTGTGTTTTTTACTACAGTAGACAGTGGTGTTTTTTTCCTAATTCTATTTGTGACTTTGATGCTTTTTTCTTCTTCCTTCAAACACCTAAGTGTGAGTCATATCCCATGTTCTGATTTTACTTTATTTTAGCTCTTCCTACACTTTTCCTAGTTCAGAGTTTTATTCTTCCATTGCTCAAATTTGCTAATTCCTGCATGTTTCTAGTTCCTATTTCCACATTCCAGTCTCACATTGTCAAGTGCCAGCTGGGCAGTTTTCTTATCTTCTGGTCACACAGCAAACTTACCTTCTTTTCAGAAGGAGACTCCCCCATCATATCCTAATACTTATTACTGATAATATCATGGCTAACACTTAATTCTCTCTCAATTTCAAATTCTGTCCACTCTTTATTCTCAATTTAGATGTTTTCCTTTTTTTTTTTTTTTTTTTTGCCTTTTCACTTCTATTGCCTTAATTCACTCTTGGGCTATTGCAGATGTCAAAGAAACTGATCTCCAATGCAAATATTCTCCTAAATCAGGCCATTCTTCATGCTGATGCAGGATTATTATCCCTAAATGGTGGCTTCCAATCCTCCAAATCATCAGATGCCTGTCATTGCTCTTTAGTTTGTCCCTAACGTAAGGTGACCAGATTTTAAAATTGGTAAAGTGGGACACCATTGACCGAGGGGGGAGGTGGTGTGTGGGGGTTCTTGATTAAAAATTTGGTCAGTATGGAGCAAAAAAATTTTCATACAATGCAAAAATAGTATTGTAATATACTTTTTTAAATTTCAACATAAGTACCATTTACAAATATAATAAATTTTAAAAAATTATGTATAATATTATTTTATTCTTTGGCATATTACTCATTTGAGTGAATTATTTTTAGTAGATTGCTGTCATTGTTTAAAAGGTCATGAATTTTTCACAAGAATTTGTTAAATTATATTATACACATAAAATGGCTTTCAAAGTTTCAACACTTAATTGTGATTTTTCTGATGTCCACACTTTATTTACCATAGAAAAAAACGCGTTCAGTCGCAGCATTAGTTCCTGGTAAAGATAGCATGTATTCCACAATTTTTAGTGCATTATTGTATGGAACAGGGTTTGTTTCAAAATGATGAAATATTTCTAACCATTTGTTGTCTATTGTGATTTTTGCTGATGCCCAAGATTTAACCTTTTCCTTATCAATCTATTTTTTTAATAATGATACCTCATTAAAAAGATTATTTTCAGAAATATTACTATATGGGAAATTTTGAGTGAGTCAGAGGGATTGGGTTACACAGTCCCAAAACTGATGCCGGAGCTGCAGGAGCAGGTGGAGGCAGACAGGATCGTGCCGCAGGTGTGCTCGCACACAAGCGGTCACACATACTCCCCACCTGATTCATCCTTGCTGTAGCCGCGCTCCCCGCGTCCAGTTCTGCCACCCACTGGAGACCAAGTGGCTTGCACCTTGCGTTGCCTGGAGCCACACACCGGAATTCAGGACGCGGGCCTATGGGTAGTTAGGGGACTTGACAGCACTGCCCCAGCAAGTACCTCCTGCCTGAAGTCCTTTGTTTCGGGGCCCCACATGGGGCAGCCAGCTCTTGCGGCAGTGCGGGTGCTTCCAGGTGTAGGCAGGGTCTCCCCACCGAAAACCGTATATTCCCTTCCTGTTCTCTTGCTGTTCCCTAGCTTTTCGTGCATTCTTTCCAAAAATCAGGACTTTTTAAAAATGCTGCAGGACATGGGACAAATTGTTAAAAATCAGGACTGTCCCGCCAAAAGCGGGACATCTGGTCACCTTACCCTAACGTCTTCTTTGCTCTTCTCTAAATTGCATTTATGATGTTAGTTCTTATGTTATTCTGCTACAAACTCGTGTTCTTGTTCTTCAGATATATTTTGAGTGTTACAAACATCAATGAACTTTTGGTCATATCGTTGTTTTAACATGATGTCATTTCTGTTGACAGTGGGCACAATACGCTGGGTAAAAGAAACTTTGGTAAACAGGCCATTAAGTTTTTATCTAGCTTAGACTAAGGTTGGGTTTACTGTTTTCTGTAAGGGTCAGAAGGTAATATTTCCTCTAATGACCTTGTTTTTATCTCTGTTGTTTTATTTTGATTTCCCTAGAAACTTCTTAAATAAGGTCAGTGAGAAAAAGTTCTTTCAGTTCCAGTCCCCTGTTCATACACAGGAGCCCTATTGATGAGTGGTAAGCTGTAAAGGAGTTAGGTGGTAAAGTCAGAGAAAGGGAAGCACTCTAGTCTCCTGTGACTTAATTGCAGTCTTTTAGTGAAGGTCACCTTTCACTGTGACCTTCATCAGTGCTTCTCAGTTTTCCTCTCCCCTTATCCAAGAAAGGATGTCTAGACCTGGCTTAGAAACATAGGCACACTTCAGAATGGCTATTTTTCCTTACCCCTGAAAAAAGCAAAGAAAATTTTTCTCATCTTCATTTTGAGAACTTGTTACAGCTTTTAGAGAAAAAACTTTGACAATGCCCATAAGAATTGACCCCCTGGAGTGCCCATCCCTAGCTTTTTCACATTGAGTCTCTAGTAACTTGGTAATTATAGCTGACATGTTCCTAACCCAGGATGGGCTCCATCCATGGTTCCTGCTTCTGGATTCCGCCCCACTAAACTTTGTCTGCCTGTTTGTCTCTCTAATTTGGGTGGCAGCAGTTTGCCTTGTGACCTCTACTTTATTCTCTGATGAATCAAAGAAGAGTCTTTAATTTTTAGTTTGTTCAACTGTTTTGTTGTTGTGAAGATGAAACAGATGCCTTCCAAGCTCCTTGAATGCTGAACTAGAAACCAGATGTCTCCCCACATTTTTTTTCTTTTTTTAGAATGATCTTTGCCACCCTAAGCTGGTTTATTTGCCTGCTACCACTATTTTCTTTAATATATTGATTTAATGACATACGTTTTAAGAGTATTTTCTCAGTCACCAAATTTAAGCCATCATTTATCTGTTGAACAATACAGCATTTAGGATCTATATCGATATTTGGTATTACAGATTCACAATAATCTCATTGAGTTGTTGGTTACTACTACAAATAATATTAGTAGGAATAGTAGTAGTATTCCCCATTTGTTAGGTGATGAGTATGAGATATGGTGAAATTTAATTATTTTTTTAAATCAAAGGCAAGTCTCAGAATTTGGATTTTAACTCAGTCTGATCTAGAGCTTGTCTTCTCCATACTACATAATGACAGCTTTTATTGTTGGATTTTTTGGTTATGTTTCATATTTCCCAGCCCTGATTTGCTCATCTTCCTAACATCCAAATGCAAAACATATTGTCATTGATATAGTAGCAGTTATCCAATCAATAACTTGTGATTGATAGTCTCTTACCACTGCTAAAATAATCTTTCTATCTATTTTCTAAATTTCCCAGGAGAATAGCATTAATTTGCAACTGTGTTCTAAGCACTTTATATAGAGAGTATCATTTAATTTTTACCACAACCCCATGAGGCTAAAATACTTACTTTAATTATATCTTATTGCTTCGAGTCCTAAAGAATTTAAATAGGTTGCCCAAGGTCACAAACCTAATAAGTGGTAGAGTCAAGATTTGAATTGAAACCCATAGCTTCAGTGCCTACAGGCTTAACTGGTAGACAGTCCTTCCCACAGTTTCTGCTCATTACATATTCATTAAAAGAATCTGATAATATTGTTTTATGTTTCAATGCAAACAAATATCCTTGTGTTATTTGCTTTCCATACTTTCAGTTTAAATGGTTATCTAATCTAAAAGTCAAAGCTCTTATCATTTATCATCTACCCTAAAGAAAGGAGTTTATAATTCATTAGTTCTTTCTTCATACATGACTAGGAAACAAGTTTCCTTTTTAATCTCAATTTGGCAAGTGAAATCAAGTTTCAGAAATGCTATGAAGCCAATGAATGTTTCCAAAAGCATCTTGACAAGAAAGTCACACATAAAGAGGTTCTTCTGTGTTCTTTTAATACGAGAATAAAGAGATTCAGGGTTCTTTGTCTCTACCTAGGTTTATAGGAAGTGCCAACCAATTCCATCCATATATCATTGTCATGTGACTAAGAGATATATGCTTGTTGCTGTGTAATTAGAAGCTTTCAAAATAAGATGAACCTACCTGTGTTGGCATGTCATAATTAGAAACTTTATTTTTATATCAGATCAATGTACACAAAGAGAAAAAATTTAATGGTACAAGATTTGATAATAGTGTTTTAAAACAAGATATTCTGCTAAAAAAATTTTTTCAATAGGTAATAATTACTCTCAAAAAAGAATAATGCCTAAAAAAGAAACTGTTGGAAAAGGCAGAAATAAAGAAATGCCAAATCTATTCATTATATAGCCCTTTAAAAAGCAAATGCAAGTGATGTAATGATAAACATTTCTACCAAATACCATAAGGAGATTTCATTTGATTCAGAGTCACTCTGTCTGTGGTTGCCATTTTGGCAGCTTTGAGAAGACTTCTGTTGTCTCTCTTAGTGTGCATACATTTCACAACATTTTACTTGCAGATGCAGATAGCCAGCACCTTGAAAATATGGGGGGAAATTAAAGTGAAAAAAGAGATAGAGGGCATTTCATCAATAGTCATTATGCCCCCCTTTTATTTTAGAGCAAGGGACAGGCAGAAATGACAGAGGGTGTGGCACCAAGCTTAAGTAAGTCTATCTCTGAAGAAGGGAACATTTTGCTGTTTTGAAAGAGACAGAATGCATTGCATTTTTTAAAAAAAGCTGTTAGGCAGTTTTCTTTTATGAGCAAGAAAAGAAGAACAGACCAAAATTACCTATAGTTTAAAAGCAAGGAGTAAATGTAGATCACAAGAATGGGAAATTGCCTTGTATGATATCACCCTAGTGAAATGAGTGTGATTCTACTGAGGGCACTAAAGCTGTAAAAATATTCCTGTCTTTTAAAAGTATTAACTGGAGTTTTTAAAATGAAATGTCAGATTTATTACCATGTAGCATAATAACTCAATAAAACACTTTTAAAATCCCAAAATTGTAGTCAATAACATCTAAAAGACAAATTAGAATCTTTACTCTCTGCCAATACCAAAATGAAAAATAGTATCCACTAAGCATGGTAATGGATTGTAAATGTGGCTAATACATATTGGCACTCCATTGTCAAGTAGCAATGATCATTTAAACAAAGTACAATTGGATGCTGAATTTTTACTATTGGACACTAAGTAGATCCCAGTTTTAAAAAATGTGGGCAAGTCTTCACAGAGTTTTTAAGGTTAAAATTGAATATTAATGAAAAACCTTGTGCCTGATTTAACTAAGACATGAAATATAAAATATCTACCCTAAGAATATTAAAACGTTATAATCATAAAATCTGTGCAAACAAAACTAAAGTATTAAACTGAAACTGTACAGAAAATAAGAAAAGGCAGAGAGGGTGGGGCAAGATAAAACTCAAACATATTTAAAGAATGCCCACGTTCAGAGTACTGTATCTTGTAGTACTTACATAACATATAATAGATTTCACAAACAATTGAATACATCCAAGATATGAGAGTTAAGTAACTTCTAAAATGGCCAATAGAAATCTGTAAAACAGTCCAAAATAAAGCCAACAAAATTTCCACATTAATGTTGTTGATCATTCCACAAAGTCACATATAAATAAAGTGAACTGGTTTAATGACTTACCATTAAATTCTAAATATGCTGTGTCAGTTGGAACTTTTAAGTTTTATTATCTGCTTTAAAAAAAAAATGAACTTTGTGTTAGATGCTAGAGTGACCTTCTCCAAGGTTTTTGCTAGATATATAAATAGGTAATTTTCAATGAAGCCACTGAAAGTTTATAAATGTTTAAAAGTGGGTTTAGTCTGAGCTTCCTAAATAAGAATGAGTCTTTCTGAAAATATAATTCAATGTAAGGTTTTATAAATTTGTTTTACTGTAATAGTTCCTGGATAATTAATGTATTTTTATTAATAATTTCAAGAGGCTAAGCAACTTTTCACCTTTATGATTCTTAAGTAAAAATATAAGATTGCAACAAGTTTTTTCTCCTTACAAAGTTAAAGTTAGAATATGCTAAAATTTCAGATTAAAAATCCCTAAAGATCAACTTTGCAATGGTGGCTTCTAAATTGCCAGACATGGTTTTATATTCTTAGATTTTAAAATGGATAAAACTAATGGTGGGATTCAGCTGATTCACACCAGTTTGGCAGAACCGATGCCTAATTTTTTGTTAAGTTTGGCAAACTGATTGTTGAAATGGCACTTGTAATCAGGGTTCTCTCTAAGGTGGGTACCTGGGCAGCCGCCCCATGTGGAAATTATAAATGTACATTCCTTAATCTTTTTTAACTTTCATCTGTGCAACAGCGTATTCTAAGTGCCCATGGTAATATTCATTCAGTCCTTAGGTGAAAAAAAAATTGCAAGTGAGGATGCCAATCAAGAAGCAATATGGAAATATCTTAAATAACAGTTATATTCCCTTTTGTCATGTGTTATTTAATATTTTTTCATTAATATTTTAAAACATTTTATAACATAATCTAGTTTTGTGGACCTCTTTTATTGTTCTTATTAAAATATTAAATGCATGAAATAATAAGCTACCTTTTGGTATATCATTTTTTTACACTTAAAACGGACATGAGGGCAGAAAACTGGTTGTTAAATTATTTGAATCCCACCACTGGATAAAACTTCACAATTGCATGACTTAATACATCACCCAGAAATTTGCTTACTGATATTTGTGTTCAGCTGTAGGATTTTGTAAAACCAAAATTGAACATGCAAATTAGAAGAAGTTAGGTAGATATATTTTGAAAATTTACCTAGAATCCCTTAATTAATAATTAGAATTTCCAGTTTTGATGTTGAGCTTTAAATAACATTATTTATCTTTTACTGAAGTTAATATGTTTCAATGAAATTATGAATTATTAATATACCCAGTGGATTATACATTTTTTAAATTGAATTTCATAATATAGTCCTAAAATGCAAATTTCAGATTTACTACATTCTTTATAATGGTCATATCTTTGCTAAACTGGCTTTTTAGTAGTTGCTATAATAGAAGTAAATACTAGGGATAATAAACAAAAGAAAAAGAAATTTGAAATAGGAAGGAAAAATGTTCAATCAAATTTACAGTTTTGACAAACTGATCACCCTCCAGTAAAAAGTAATTGTGGTTATAGACATATAAAGTTGCCAACAGTTGCCAACAAATGGGACAGTCTGGAAGAAAAGGATAAATTCTTAGAAGCATGCAGTCTTCCATAACTGGGTCAAAAGAAAAAAAAACAAAAAATCTGAATAGACCAATAATTGCTAGCTAAACAGAATCACTAATGAGAAAACTCCCAACAAAAATAGTCCTGAATCGGATAACTTCACAGATGAATTTGACCAAACAGCCAAGAAGAATTATCAGTTATCCTTCTCAAACTATTCCAAAAACGTCAGGAGGAGCAAAGGCTTCCAAGCTTATTTAACAAGGCCAGCTTTACTCTGATTTCAAAACCTGAGAAAGATATTACAGAAAGAAAAAGAGAAGGAAGGAAGGAAGGAAGGAAGGAAAAAGGGAGGGAGGGAGGGAGGGAGGGAAGGAAGGAAGGAAGGAAGGAAGGAAGAAAGGAAGGAAGGAAGGAAGGAAGGAAAGAAGGAAGGTAAGAAGGAAGGAAAGGAAAGAAGATAGAAAGAAAAAGAAAATTATAGGCCAATATCTCTCATGAACACAGATGAAAAAATCTTCAATACAATATCAGCAAAACTAATTCAGCAATATAGTAAAAAGATCAAACACCATGATCAAATGGGATTAATTCCCAGGATGTAAGTTTAGTTTAATACTTGCAAATCAATTAATGTCATATACCACATAAACAATATGATGGATAAAAATCATATGACCATACCAATAGATACAGAGAAGCATTTGACAAAATCCAGCACCCATTTATAATAAAAATACTCAGCAAAGTGGTACTAAAGAGAACACACCTTAACTTAATAAAGGCCATATATGACAAACCTACAGCTAACATCATACTTAATGAGCAAAAACTAAAATTCTTTTACTGAAGATCAGGAACAAAACAAGGTAAATTTTCACTACTTCTGTTCCGCATAGCATTTTAAGTCCTAACCACAGCAATCAGGCAAGAATCAGTACTAGGATAGAAAACCCTGATGATAACTGATGAGTTGCTGCAGCCTCATTGTGGACAAGCAGGAGAAATATCAACCTCAGGGGGATATTATTATAGGGATCCTCCATGCCTTTGTAATTTTTAACTTTTAGAGCATTACCAGTTTCCCACAGTGATGATTAGAGGAAAAATCTTTCTGCTTTCAGTGTGTGTGTGTGGGGGGGGGTAGTGATAGAAAGGGGAGAAACCATTCTAAAATTTTCCTAGCACCTTCTGTTCTTAACATAGCCTTCCCTTAAAATAAACTATTTTAAAGAATCTTACTGACCTAGGGGAAGAGATACTCAACAGTGTTAAAAAGAGGGGTGAGATTAATTGAAAATAATCTAATACATACTTCTTGCACTACCCATTAAGTCTCACAGCTAACTTGAAAGTTGTAATTTTATATTGCAAACTCAAGGTCAACCAGTGGAAAAAAGTAAAACCAAAATTAAGTGTAATTGATATACTAAAAGAGAATAATTAATAAATCATATAAAACGTCCAATTAAAATTAGAGCCTGACCAGGCGGTGGCACAGTGGATAGAGCGTCAGACTGGGATGCAGAAGACCCAGGTTCGAGACCCCGAGCTTGTCAGCTTGAGCGCGGGCCCATCTGGCTTGAGCAAAAGCTCATCAGCTTGGACCCAAGGTCGCTGGCTCCAGCAAGGGGTTGCTCAGCCTGCTGAAGGCCCACAGTCGAGGCACCTGTGAGAAAGCAATCAATGAACAACTAAGGTGTTGCAACTGCAATGAAAAACTAGTGATTGATGCTTCTCACCTCTCTCCGTTCCTGTCTGTCTATCCCTATCTATCCCTCTCTCTGACTCTCTCTCTGTCCCTGTAGAAAAGAAAAAAAAATTAGAGAAAAGGAGTGAATGAAAAAGAGAAACAAAGAACAAGAATAATAAATAGAAAATAGTAGTAAATAAGGTAGATGTTAACCCAACTATCTCAATAATCTTTTTAAATGTTCTTAATCTAAAATTTACAAATTAAAAGACAAACAGTAGATTAAAAGAAGAAAAAAGTCAAAAAATATACTGTCAGTAAGAAACCACTTTTATTGTAGGGATGGAGAAAAATATACCACATTAACATTAATCAAAAGAAAGCAGGAATAACTATGTTAATTATGGACAAAAATAAATTCATCAGGAAAATTATCAGGGATCAAGAGGATAAATAAGTATATTTATCCTCTTGATCCCTAGGGTTATTCTTTCAAGAAGACAAAACATTCTCAATATCTAACATCAGAACATCAAATACATAAAGTAAAACCAAGTAGAATTAAAAGGAAAAATCGATGACTCTACTACTATCATTGGAAACTTCAACCCTCCTTATAAGTAATAGTACCAGAAGGCAGAAAAACAGTAAGGAAATAGTTAAACTGAAAAGCTCCATCAATCAACTTGAAATAATTGACTTGCATAGAATACTTCATCCAACAACAGCTGAATGCTCATTCTACTGAAGCTCACATGAAACATTCACTGAGATACACTTGTTTGGGGCCAAAAAACACACGTTAACAAATTTAAAAGAATATAAATCATGCAATATCTACTCTCAGACTCCAGTGGAATTAAGGTAGAAATCAGTAACAGAAATATAACTGGAAAACACCAGAATACATAGAGATTGTATAGCAAACTTCTAAATAACATATAGGTCAAAGAAGAAATTTCAAGAGACACTTTGAAATATTTTGAATTACATGAAAAAATTACAACTTATACAAACATGAAGATTCAGTAAAAGCAGTGCTTAGAGAGATGAGAAGCATCAATTCTTCATTGTGGCATCTTAGTTGTTTGTTGATTGCTTTCTCATATGTACCTTGACCAGGGGGTGACGGGGGAGCTACAGCAGAGTGAGTGACCCCTTGCTCAAGCCAGCAACCTTGGACTCAAGCAAGCAACCTTAGGCTTCAAGCCAGCAACCTTTGGGCTCAAGCCAGCAACCATGGACTCATGTGTATGATCCCACACTCAAGTCAGTGATCCCGCGGTCAAACTGTTGAGCCCGCGCTCAAGCTGACGACCTCAGGGTTTCAAACCTGGGTCCAGCCTGATGCTCTGTCCACTGCGCCATCACTCAGTCTGATGCTCCCAGTCCAATACTTTATCTACTGCACCACTACCTGGTCACACATCTCAAAAATTTTTGAAAAATACAAAAGAATGTTTATAGAAAACTTACAATTAACATCAGACTTCATGGTAAGAAACTAGATGCTGTCCTGCCAGAATGTCTACTCTTCTTCCCTATTTAACATCATCCTGGAAGTCTTAGTTAATTCAATAAGACAAGTGAGGAAAATAAGATTTACAAAATGGAAAGAAATAATTTTTTTTTAATATGATATTATTGTCTATATAAGAATTCTGAGTGATGCAAAGAAAAACTCATGGAACTAATAAGCAATTAAAACAATGTTGCAGGATACAAAGTTAAGATACAAAAGTCATTTGCTTTGTTTTATACCAACAATGAACAATTAGAATTTAAAATTAAAAACACTATGACATTACATTAGCAACAAAAAAGAAAGACACATTTAAGTATAAATTTATCTAAATAAGTACAAGGTCAACTTAAAAAATAGCAACAAATAAAATCAAACAATCTCATTGACACAGACAGCAGTATGATGGTTAGGAGTGGGGAGAGGATGATGATAGGAAACGGGGTCAAATATATGGTGATGAAAGAAGACTAGACTTTTGGTTGTGAGCACAAAATGGAATACACCGATGCTGTATTATAAAGTTGTACACCTGAAACTTAAATAATGTTATTAACCAATGGTACCCCAATACATTAATTTAAAACATCTATTAAAAAAAAGGAAAGCTTCTTAAAAAAAAATCCTCTTGTCCTATTAACTCACAATTAATGAGTTAAAAGCATACATCTGTAACAAATAATACAGGAAAAAAAATATTTTCAATTTGAAAATATTTTAATATCCTCAATTTAGAAATACAAAAAATATTTAACCTAAGAAAGCATTTGTGTTAGAGTTAAGGTTATAGTAATATATATATAATTCTCTCCCGGTAAAGCCAAAATGGGAAGAGGAGATAAAATGAATTTTGATGATGTCTGTAAGAAAAAAATTCAGCCATGTTTAAATGGAGAGATCTTTCACATATTAATGTCATAATGCCGTTGAGAAGAATAGAAGTCATCTTTTACTCAGAAAGACTGTTGTAGCAACTTTGAGAAATAAAGGTCACCTTGCAGTTATCAGCATTTACTATTACTGTGGTCAGTGTGGGAATCTGAAAAACCAAAAATGAGATACAACATCAATCAGCCCCAATAACTGCTCTACATGCAGCCTACAAAATATTTTATTTACTTGAAACTGATGGACAGTTTGCACAAAATGAACAAACACATACTTGACCACTTTATGTACAAATCATATCCCCAGGTGAATTTTATGAATCACATAACCATAAGGATGCTTTTTTGTTCAAAAGTTAAATGTTACAGGCACATAACTCACCAAAAGTAAATGAATTGTGTGTGTGTGTGTGTGTGTGTGTGTGTGTGTGTGTGTGTAACAATGAAATATGTGCATGGTGTAAAAACATTCTGCTTCATGCTATAAAACATTATTTCACTAAAAAAGTTATATATTCATCTGTTTCAAGGTAGTGGACAGCACTTCCTGTATGTCAGCTCATCGGGCCCAAAAGAAGGATACACAGCAAGAATTACTACTTCCCAATACTTCCCCGCAAGCCTTGGGATGTGTACTGTGCGGTTCTGGTTCTACATGATCGATCCCAGGAGTATGGGAGTACTAAAGGTACAAAAGGAAGACAGACATTTGTGCTTCTGTAAAATCTTTATAGCATGTATTTCAACATTTTTTGGGGGGTAGTAACACAATACTAATTCTGATTCTATGAATTTCCAATTTTTGGGGGGGAAGTGGGAGTTTGACAATCAGTGCTGTCATTCATCGATTAAGATTTAGTCATTCATGGCTGCCACCTGAACTCAGTTATGGTGCTTGTTATTTAAAAGATCACCAAGAGATTAAAGAATATGAGAAGATTCTAAATGTATCTTTTGAGAACAACTTAGATTAGGGACAGTGAAGAAATGATAATTATGAAGAGGATTTTCTTCCCCAAACAAAGTAAGGGCAAAGCAAATTAAAAGTTTAAGTCTAGGGGATGGAGTAGGCAGAAGTTCCAACTTACAACTCGCAGAACCAAAGTGGATTATAACTCAATTTTAAGAACCATCATCTGGATAAACCAACTTTGAACTAAACTAAGTGGACTCTTCAACCAAGGAACACTACAGAAGCCACATTGAGACTGGTAGGAATAGCGAAAACACAAAGAGGGCTGCCCAGCTCCCCGGAGCAAACGGCAGCCCAGAGAGACCCGTGTGGCAGGAGGAGAGTTTGGCGGAGAGGGAGGGACCTGGGTCCCAGGAACCAAGCCCCAGCCTGCAGTCCCAGAGCCTAGAAGAGGCGAATGGACAGTATTGAGCTGTGAAGCAAGTGAGGATACTGTTTGTGAAAAAGAGATAGTTTTCTCAGACCCAAGAATCTTTTCAAAGGGACAGCGCAGCAACCCTCTCTCACAACCACGCACCCGGGGCTCCGGGGAATGGGGACAGAGGAGAGGAACAGAGCAGCGGGAACAGAGAGTGGACTGAAGGCACAAGGACACTCTGAGGGACAGCCACCCTGACCCCTGGGCTAAGTCATTTCCCTAAGCGAAAATGAATATTTCCCCTGGAACTAGCAATACCAGCAAAGGGAGACAGGACACTAGCCAAACAAGCTCTCCCGCGGCAATTAGAGCAGAGCTGCTTAGAGGGAGGGAGCTCCCAAGCCTACAATGTGGAGACTTAAGACACTGCCATCTCTCTGAGGGTTGCTGAAGGGATGTTGGCAGCAGAATGCTGAAACGCAGTCCTGTCGGCGTGGGCAGAGGCACAACCTATGTGAGCTCGGTCTAGCCCAGCAGGGGTGTAGGGGATGCGCGAAAGCTGTTCGGCAGCTGCGGGCCACCTGTGACCCCACTAGTGGGGAAAAATACGGGCAGAGATCGGCTCTGTGACCCTGCGCAAGCTGGCCCTGACTGCGGGGACGGGGCTAGGACCAGGGGCGGGCAAGGAGCTCGCAGCTGAAATCACGCTGCCAACCCCACCTGGACGAAGAAATCGCGGTTTTAAATCCTACATGTGCGCGAGCTGGCTTTCGCGGCTGAGCTCATGCTACTAGCCCCGCCCAGCCAGAGAAACCCCGGTGGTTTGAAATCCTAAGTGCGCACGAGCTGGCTTTCACGGCTGAGATCACACTACTAGCCCTGCCTGGCCAGAGAAATCCCAGCAGTTGGCCATCCTACGTGCGTGAGCTGGCAGCGAACGTGGGTGGGTGGTAGAGTCCGGATTGATTGGAAGCTAGCAGCTGAGCTCACGCCAGCAAACACGCCCAGCCCAATAAACCGCAGTTTGCGACCCTGCCCAGGAGGGCCCCGGCCTCGATTGTAGGGCTAAATTCTGGACGGGCAAAGGCTCACAGCTGAGAGCACGTCAAAAGCCCCGCCCAACACACAAAACTGTGGAGAGCAGGCTCTGACTGCAGGGGCTGGGCGTAAGCCTTCCAGAACTGGGCTGGGTACGCAGCTGAGCAAAAGTGCTCACCTCTGCCCTTGGTGCTAAGGCTTGTGGCTTGAGTGACAGCCCCTCCCATGGAGGAGAGGCGGAAATGACAGCAACAACCGCAGTAGGCTGTCGCTGGCAACGCCCATACCCAACCACCCTAGGCAGCGGCAGAGGGGGTGACAGGCCTGCAGACAGACCACACCTAGAGAACACAAAGGCAACACCTACTGGACTTCAGTGTCCACAACTTACCTATACACAGCAGATAAAATGGGCAGGCAGAGGAATGCAAATCAAATGAATCAAGAGAAATCCCCAGAGAAGGACCTGAATGAACCAGATATAACCAAACTACCAGAAACAGAATTTAGAATAATGATAGTTAGAATGTTCAAAGAAATTAAAGCAACAATGGATAGTCATTATGAAAACCTAAATAGAGAGATAACAAGTATAAAAAACAAAATTGAAATAATAAAAAAGAATCAGACAGAAATGACAAATACAGTATCAGAACTGAAGATCACAATGGAAGGAATTAAAAGCAGGATGAATCACGCTGAGGATCAAATAAGCGAGTTAGAGGACACAATAAACAAAGGCACAGAAGCAGAGAAGAAAAAGGAAAAGAGACTCAAAAAATGTGAGGAAACTCTAAGGGAGCTTTGTGACAACCTGAAGAGAAACAACATTCGCATCATAGGGGTGCCTGAAGAAGAGGAGAGAGGACAGAAAATAGAAACTTTGTTCAATCAAATCATAGCAGAAAACTTCCCTAAATTAAAGCTGGGAAACACTCCACACGTTCAAGAGGCCCACAGAACTCCATTAAAGAGAAACCCAAAGAAAACTACACCAAGACACATCATAGTTAAAATACCAAAACTAATGGATAAAGAAAAAATCTTAAAAGCTGCTAGGGAAAAAAAGGTTATCACCTACAAAGGAGCCCCCATAAGGATGACATCGGAATTCTCAACAGAAACACTTGAGGCCAAGATATAATCAAAGTAATGCAGAACAAGAACCTACAACCAAGACTACTTTATCCAGCAAGGCTAACATTTAAAATTGAAGGAGATATAAAGAGCTTCCCAGAAACAGAAAGCCTGAAGGAATTCATAAAAACCAAACAAATTTTGCAAGAGATACTAAGGGGCATCTTGTGAACAGTTTAAAGGGAGGAAAGAATATAGCAAAAGAAGAATACAGCTTTAAAGAATAAAATGGCAATAAACAACTACATATCAATAATAACCTTAAATGTAAATGGATTAAATGATCCAATCAATAGACATAGGGTAGCTGCGTGGATAAAGAAACAGGACCCATACATATGCTGTCACCAAGAGACACACCTTAAAACAAAAGATGCACATAGCTTGAAGGTAAAAGGATGGAAAAAAATATTTCATGCAAATGAAAATGAAAAAAAAGCCAGGGTAGCAGTACTTATATCTGACAAAATGGACTTTAAAACAAAGACTGTAGTAAGAGATAAAGAAGGACACTACATAATGATAAAGGGAACAATTCAACAGGAAGATATAACTATTATAAATATCTACCCACCAAATGTAGGAGCCCCGAAATACATAAAGCAGACTTTGATGGATATAAAGGGCGAGATTGACAGCAATACTATCATAGTAGGGGATTTCAATACCCCTCTAACAACACTGGATAGATCCACAAGAAAGAAAATCAATAAAGAAACAGCAGACTTAAAGAATACACTCGATCAACTTGATTTAATAGATATCTTCAAAACTTTTCATCCTAAAGCAGTACATATACATTCTTTTCAAGCGCTCATCGTACGTTTTTTAGGATAGACCACATGTTAGGACACAAAAATGGTCTCAATAAATTTAAGAAGATTGAAATCATATCATGCATTTTCTCTGATCACAATGCCATGAAACTAGAAATTAACCACAAAAGAAAAACTGAAAAATACTCTAACACTTGGAAACTAAATAGCATGTTATTAAATAATGAATGGATTAACAATGAGATCAAAGAAGAAATAAAAAAGTTTCTAAAAACAAATGATAATGAGCATACATCAACTCAAAATTTATGGGACACAGCAAAAGCAGTACTGAGAGAGAAGTTCATTGCACTACAGGCATATCATAAGAAGCTAGAAAAAGCTCAAATAAGCTCCTGACTCTGCAGCTAAAAGAACTAGAAAAACAACAACAAATAAAACGCAGGACCAGTAGAAGAAAGGAAATAATAAAGATCAGAGCAGAAATAAAACATAGAGGCTAAGGAAACAATACAGAGGATCAATGGACCCAGAAGCTGGTTCTTTGAAAAGGTAAACAAGATTAATGAACCTTTAACTAGACTCACCAAGAAAAAAAGAGAGAGGACTCAAATAAATAAAATTAAAAAGGACAGTGGAGAAATAACAACTGACACAATAGAAATACAAAGCATTGTAAGAAAATACTATGAAGAACTCTATGCCAAAAAATTAGTCAATCTAGATGAAATGGACAAATTTCTTGAATCATATAAACTTTGAAAAATCAATCTGGAAGAATCAGAACACCAAACAGACCAATTATAACAAATGAGATTGAATCAGTTATCAAAAAACTCCCAAAAAAGAAAAGTCCTGGGCCTGATGGCTTCACAAGTGAATTCTATCAAAAATTCAAAGAACTAACTCCTATCCTCCTCAAGCTATTTCCAAAAATTCAAGAGGAAGGCAGACTTCCAAATTCCTTTTATGAGGCGAGCTTAATTCTGAACCCAATACCAGGCAAAGACAACACAAAGGAAGAAAATTATAGGCCTATATCCCTGATGAATTTAGACACTAAAATTTTCAACAAAATATTAGCCAACCGGATCCAGCAATATATGAAAAAAAATCATACACCATGATCAAGTGGAATTTATTCTGGAGAGGCAAGGCTTGTTCAATATTCGCAAATCAATCAATGTGATTCATCACATAAACAAAAAGAAGGACAAAAATCACATGATAATTTCAATAGATGCAGAAAAGGCATTTGATAAAATCCAGCACCCATTCATGCTCAAAACTCTCAGTAAAGTGGGAATACAAGGAACATTCCTTAACATGATAAAGGCCATCTACGACAAACCCACAGCAAACATCATACTTAATGGACATAAATTAAAAGCAATCCCCTTAAGATCAGGAACCAGGCAGGGTAGCCCACATTCACCACTCTTATTCAACATAGTTCTGGAAGTCCTAGCTATAGCAATTAGACAAGAAGAAGAAATAAAAGGCATCCAAATTAGAAAAGAAGAAGTAAAACTGTCACTATTTGCAGATGATATGATACTTTATATAGAAAACCCTAAAGTCTCAGTCAAAAAACTACCGGACCTTATAAATGAATTCAACAAGGTGGCAGGATATAAAATTAATACTTAGAAATCAGAGGCATTTCTGTATACAAACAACGAACTGTCAGCAAAAGAAATTAAGGAAACAATTTCCTTCATTATTGCAGCCAAAAAAATAAAATACCTAGGAGTAAATTTAACCAATGAGGTTAAGGACGTGTACTCACAAAATTATAAAACATTGATAAAAGAAATCAAGAAAGATACAAACAAGTGGAAGCATATACCGTGCTCATGGCTAGGAAGAATAAACATCATTAAAATGTCTATACTACCCAAAGCAATTTATAAATTCAACTCAATACCAATTAAAATACCAATGACATACTTCAAAGATATAGAAAACATATTCCAAAAATTTATATGGAACCAAAAACGAACACAAATAGCCTCAGCAATCCTAAAAAGAAAAAGAAAGCAAGAGGTATCACTGTTCCGGATATAAAGGTCTACTACAAGGCCATTTTACTCAAAACAGCTTGGTACTGGCATAATAACAGACACATTGATCAATGGAACAGAACAGAGAACCCAGAAATAAACCCACAGCTTTATGGACAACTGATATTTGACAAAGGAGGAAAGAACATACAATGGAGTAAAGACAGCCTCTTTAACAAATGGTGCTGGGAAAATTGCAAAAAAATGAAACTAGACCATCTACCTGCAAAAAAATGAAACAAGACCATCACCTTACACCATTCACAAAAACAAATTCAAAATGGATAAAAGACTTAAACATAAGCCGTGAAACTATAAGCATCTTAGAAGAAAACATAGGCAGCAAGCTTTCCGACATCTGTAGCAGCAATATATTTGCCAATTTATCTCCACCGGCAAATGAAATAAAAGGCAAGATAAACAAATGGGACTATATCAAACTAAAAAGTTTTTGCACAGCTAAAGACAATAAGAACAGAATAAAAAGACAAACCACACAATGGGAGAACATATTCGACAGCACGTCGGCTAAGGGGTTAATAACCAAAATTTATAAAGAACTTATAAAACTCTACACCAGGAAGACAAACAACCCAATCAAAAAATGGGAAAAAGAAATGAATAGAAATTTCTCCAAAGAAGACATACAGATGGTCAAAAGACATATGAAAAAATGCTCAACATCACTAATTATTAGAGAAATGCAAATTAAAACCACAATGAGGTATCACCTCACACCAGTCAGAATGGCACTCATCAGCAAAACAACACAGAATAAGTGCTGGCAAGGATGTGGAGAAAAGGGAACCCTCCTGCACTGCTGGTGGGAATGCAGACTGGTGCAGCCACTGTGGAAAACAGTTTGAAGATTTCTCAAAAAATTAAAAATTGAACTGCCTTTTGACCCGGCTACCCCACTTTTAGAAATATACCCTAAGAACACCATAACACTGTTCGAAAAGAAGAAATGCACCCCCATATTTATGGCAGCATTGTTCACAATAGCGAAGATCTGGAAACAGCCCAAGTGTCCGTCAGTAGACGAGTGGATTAAAAAGCTTTGATACATATATACTATGGAATACTACTCGACCATAAGAAATGATGACATCGGATCATTTACAACAAAATGGTTATACCTTGATAACATTATATGGAGTGAAATAAGTAAATCGGAAAAAAAAACTGAGAATAGCATGAATTCATACATAGGTGGGACATAAAAGTGAGACTATTAGACATGGACAAGAGTGTGGTGGTTACGGGGTGGGGGGAGGGAGGGAAGGGTGGGAAAGGGAGAAGGGTAGAGGCACAGGGAAAACCAGATAGAAGGTGACAGAGGACAATTTGACTTTGGGTGATGGGTATGCAACACAATTGAATGATAAGATAATCTGGAGATGTTTTCATTGTACATATGTATCCTGATTTATTGGTGCCACCACATTAAAGTTAATAAAAATATATATATATAATATAGATAAAAAAAATCTAGACAAATCTTCACACTAATTACTTAGCAGGATTTTTAAGGATCTGTTACACTTTGAAGGAATTCAAACTGGAGATGGTCAGCAATGCATTTAAACTATGGCTTATGAAAGAAAAATAATGCACAATTACATTACCCATATGAAAGAAATAAACATTGCCTTGCCTCTTCTTTCTCCCTCACCATAAAATATTGGCAACTGAATTTTTCATTAAAATAGCATTTAAATTATGTATTTTTTTATTTTCTTGCTTTAAATAATTTTCTTGTTGACCACTATCTATTCTTCTCACTCATGTCAGATAATACAGTTACTACCCAGCATGGTGGTTCAATATATAGGTTCTGCAGACAGACAATCTGAATCCCAGGTGTGACACTTCTTGTGTGTGCCTTTGGGCAAGTTGGTTAACCACTCTTGATTTTCTGTTTTCTTGTTTGTAAAACAGTGGCAATAATAGTATCGACTTCTTAAGCTTGTCAAGAGGATTTAATAAGGTTGATGCATGTTAAGGACTTGACATAGCATTCATGTCTGGGAATAAATACAATAAGCCTTTAATCAAAAAAAAAATAAAGTTTAAGTCTATATCAGTTCTTACTAAAACAACATGCCTGCTCCATTTTTAACTAATTTAGGACAAGAATGTGCACCAAACACAAATGTTTTAGGGTATATGAGTTACTGCATTTATACTTCTCATTTTCGGGGGAAAAAATCAATGAGCTTTTCAATCATAATGCACCAATTTTGAAATCTTGATTTCTCTTTAAAAGATTATATATCTGAACACACATCTAATGTTACTGCTTTGAAATTATACAATCATTTGTTGGAATATTTGTCTTTAACTGAAACACTGTTCCTTATGAATAATAACAATTATCATTAAGTGATTGCTATCTTTCAGGATGTGTATTATAAACTTTATATGTATTATCAGTTTTAATTCTCACATGCATCTGATGAGGTAGTATGTTTTTCACAAATTTACAATAAAGAAACTGAGACACAAAGGGACTTTGTAACTTTTCCACAATTATAAAATTTTTAAAAAGTCTGACTTCAACAATCTGATATCCCTTACCCAGCATTGTTACCTTTTGCACAGTTCCCAGAAGAATTTTAAGGAGACACAAGAGGAAATAAGAGAAAAAAGCCTTATCAATTCTAGCCATTGATTGAAAAGAAAGCTCTTATCAATGTAATTATAAACATGCAAGGAAAGTGAAGAAGTGATACTTGATTCTACATGGATGTGAATGTTAGTTTTCCTAAAGAGAAACTAATAAACAACAAAGAAAGAGATTCATTTTTAAGTTTAGATGCATGTAAAACCTAACCAAAACAGCCAGCCACTTTAGCTACCAAGTAAAACACCCACAACTTTTCTACATTTCTGTAAACGGCTTTTGAAATACAAATGTTGGCCTTGGGTCTTGGGTTCTGATACATTGCTTCTGGTGGTCACTGGTGTTCCTAACCAGAGGGCAGCAGTTAAGCGCAGCAATGCTTTCTCAACCAAGGCAGTCTTCAGAGGTCTACAGGAAAGAACAGTGGAGGGGAACTACTCTAGTCAGCCTGACATCCTTTCCTTGAGGAGGAATTCCCCTCTCCTGCCCCAAATTGTACTGGTAGGTTTGAATGCCACTGTGGCTTTCTGTTACCACTCCACAGATGACCCAAGCAGCACCAGGGAGTCTTCTCCAGTATTTGAAACAGATTCTGGGAGGATTTCTCTTTCTTTTTTTTGTATTACAAATTGTAAGGATGCATCTAGATTTGAACTGTTAGAGGTGGTCTTTCTTGGCATGAGGAGAGAGGCTTTGGAGGAAAAAGGTGACCCACAGGACTTGAACATAAAGAAAGAGGAAGAAACAGAAGGGTGTTGAAGGGTGTTGAAATCTGGGCCCCTACTTACCTGAGCCAATAAAGTTCTCCTTTTCTTTCTTGCTATTGAAAAATCCTAACTTTAAGTTGATAGAAACCCAATATAAACTGCTTTTATAAGGAATTTATTATATCATTGATGGAAGACAGTAGCTGGGACATGTTTGACTTTCTCAGCTCTTGTTCTAGAACATTTTGGATTGATTACTCCCAGATTGGAAAACTTCCTGTGTATGAGATACACCCCTCACAAAAATTAGGGGATCAGGAAACGTGCAAATACTCCAGTATTTTCAGCCTATAAAAAATTCGTTTTCACCAATGAAATAAAAATTGATTCTACATCTCATTTGCATAATCAAACAACTTTCTTTGACTTGTCATTTGCTTTTCTGATGTTCTTGTTTAATAAAAAAAATAATCAAATGCTTTTTTTTATTCCTTTATATTCATTTTGAAATCTCCCCTAAGTTTTGTGAGCAGTGTATTTTTATATGTGAATGAGCCAGTGAAGTGGAAACCTACTCTTTCTACCTTTAAGTCGAGGCTTTCCAGTAACATGCTCTTCTTTCACAGGCGGCTTTTTGTGTTATCTCTAATTTGGGTATATAGGTGTCATTTTGTTTCTTCTTTTCCAAGTGAATGGAGAGGAGATAGAGAGACAGACTCCCACATGTGACCCAACTGGGATCCATCCAGAGACCACCATCTGGGGCCAAAGTGTCATTTTTTACTACATTTTCTAGGGTAGGGGTTTTCAACAGATATGTTACATATGTAAGACTTGCCTATAGTTATGACATGGGGAAGTTTGGTGGACAGATCACTCCTTATAAGGGGTCTGAGAACTTAATGCTTATGTGTGTGTATTTTCTAAATTAACTGAAATCTAAAGTCCAACTAATATTATCTAGAATTGTGGTAAAAAATAACCTCTTATTTTTTAATATTAAAAGATACTTTAGCCTGACCAGGTGATGGCACAGTGGATAGAGCGTTGGACTGGGACGCAGAGGACCCAGGTTTGAGACCCCAAGGTAGCCAGCTTGAGCTCAAGCTCATCTGGTTTGAGCAAGGCTCACCAGCTTGAGCCCAAGGTCACTGACTTGAGCAAGGGGTCACTTGCTCTGCTGTAGCCCACAGTCAAGGCACATATGAGAAATTAATCAATGAACAACTAAGGTGCTGCAACAATGAATTGATGCTTCTCATCTCTCTCCCTTCCTATCTGTCTGTCCCTCTCTGTCCCTCTCTCTGACTCTTTCTGTCTCTGTCACACACATGATATTTTAAAGGAATAAAATGAATAAATATATGCACTGTTGGTATAAATGTGGAGAAATAAATATTTTTTCCATTGCTATCAGTATGAAATATTTTTTAAACTTATTTTTTCTTTTTTTCTTCCTTCTTCTTTTCCAAATGAAAGGAAAGAAGATAGACAGACTCCCACATGCTCCCCAACTAGTATCCACCCAGCAACTCCCATCTGGGGCCATGCTCGCCACTGAGCTATTTTTAGCACCTGATGTAGAGGCTCCACAGAGCCATCCTCAGTGCCAGGGTCGATACACTCGAATCAATCAAGCCGTGACTGTGAGAGGTGGAGAGAGAGAGAGAGAGAGAGAGAGAGAGAGAGAGAGAGAGAGAGAAAGAAGGGGCAAGGGAAGGGGTAGAGAAGCAGATGGGTGCTTCTCCTGTGTGCCCTGACTGGGAATTGAATCCAGGACATCCACATACCAGGCGGATGCTCTACCACGGAGCCAACCAGCCAGGGCCCAGTATAAAATTATTAAGAACATTTTGGCAATTAATAGCTTTGTGATTGTGTATTATTTACCAAAGTATTCCACATCTAGAAATATAAGAAAATACAGACACATATAATGTTTTATTTATGTTTTCTTAATCTCACTCTTTTTTATAATAGTAAATATTTAACACTATCTAAATGTCAAATGTTAGGAGTTACAAATATATTACATTCACTTTTTCTATTAAAAACCAAGGAAAAATTAATTATGTGAATGAATATTAATAAAGAGAAGTGTTTATGGTTCATTAATAACTAAAGAAGATATTAAAAAATATGTATTCTAGAATGCCATTTAAAACATATATCAAATTTTGAGTATATTATTGTGTGTATCTAAATGTTAATCTATATAAATATCTATATAAATATTTTATTTTATATATTAATCTATATAAATATCTACATCTATATGGGGAAAAAATATGAAAGCACCCACACAAAAATGATTAGAGTACTTATGTCTAGCTGAGGGAGGAAAAAGATTTTTAAATATTTTTTTATTTTATATTTTTCCCACATTAAACAGGTAATACCTTTCTAATAAAAAAATGTCTATCTAAAGGGTCTTTATAAATGAAAAGGTTGAGAGACACTGCTCTGGGATGTAACATAAACAGATGACTTCTTCAGTTTATGAAGAGCAAATGTGGTTTTGGAACTCATGGCAGAGTATAATTGTGCTAATCTGAAACTGCTTCTTATGCTGATTACATAAAGCTTTTAGAAAGGATATGGCAAAGAAAGTACCTAAGATGAAAATTTATAGTAGAGGGTTTATGAGGCAATAAAAATAGTGAGGCATTCCTAAAGAAATTTCAAGTTAGATTTCTGTAGTGTGCTTTCTTGCCAGCGTAAATTTTATGAAATTGTATTACGTACTGTATATTCCCTTCTGTGCTCTGTTCTGTATTCCAGAAAACTAAACTTCTCAGGCTCCTTTGCTCTTGACCTTCCTGGATAAGTTTGGCCAATGAAAGGCACTGGCCAAAGACCTAAAGGCTAAGTTTCTAACTGCATCTTATCTGTAACTCAGTTTCCCCCAGATAGGTCCTGACTCCTTTGTTCTTTCTAACTCCTACCAAGGTAAGCCTGCCCAATTCTAGTTTCTTCCAGAAACTCAGTTTCGGTGACTACTTCACTTTGACCTAATTTTAGGGGTAGAAACATCTTCCTGTACAAACTAATCTATTGTCTCATAAGTTCTTTGGTGGTTTCTTATCTCATTAATCAACTTTGTAACCAATTTGCTATATTAAATTTCTTTTATTTTTGAAGTATGTTAGTTTATCTTTTCTAACTTGCCCGTCTGATATTAGTGCCTACGCCAGAGAAAATGCAAATCTTTTAAAGATATTAACTTGAAAAACAATGAAAAATGTTGTGTTATAGTAATATAATGTTATAGTAATTAAATATATAGAAATATAGAAAAATATAGAAGATATATAGAAATCAGTTAGGATATAATATTAAAAACCATTAAGGCAAGTGAATAAGGCTATGTATGCCCTCTGGCTGGGAGCTAATCTGGTGTGTAGGGTTATAATAGGCAAAACTATGCCTTCTGCACAAGGCCCAGTTATTGTGCATGTATGAAATTATATGTAGATAAAAAGAGCTCTCTGCACGGAACTCCTAAAAGTGGCTTGGTATGACAACTCTGTAGATTAACACCTGTTAGAAGGCATATGCCAGAGAAAGGTACTAAAGCCGAGGGTCCCCCAGCTGCAGTTAGTCATCCAAACTCCAGCGTTGAACATGGACTGTCTCCACATCACTCTGACCAAAGACAACTGAGAGGAACACACCAATGGGGCCCCATTAAACTGCACCCAGGCACGCCATGGGATTTGTGAGTAATAAACTGCCTATGTGATTCTTGCAACTAACCTGTGTGTGAGTCGTGTCTTTCTTCTGGTGGCGATTGGTCTCGGTTCCAATAAGTGGAATCCTCATAGCTGCCTCAAGAGTAGTCTTGAAGAGGCTGCCAGCCCTGCTGTTAAGCAGAAGTGTCCCACTGTATGGGGAAGTCGAATCGGGGACACCTGATCAACGTAGAGCTCAAGCTCTTCTGGGCCAAGAATGAACTTTAGGGCAGCAGAGCTGGAACAAAATAAGAGAGAGAGAGAGAGCAAACAGGCAAGGGCCCTCTCATGTAGGGCTTTGTAGGAATGGTGAGGTGATTATATTTTTATTCTAAGGATAACAGGACATCATTGGAGAGTGTCTTGATCAGCTTGGGCTACTATGACAAATTACCAAGGACTAAGTTGTTTAAACAACAGAAATTTATATCTCCAAGTTCTGGGGTCTAAAATGTCCAAATCAAGGAACCCACCAATTCTGTTTCTATTGTGGATCCCCTTCCTCATTTACAGAAGGCTGCTGACTCAATATGTGCTCACCTGGCAGAGAGATCATCTCTAGTGGGTCTCTTTTAATAGTAACATCATAGGGAAAACAGCTGTAGTTAGACTTGCTACCTTGTTTTCCAGCTGCAAGCACTTTGCATGATTAATACAAATTACCACATGTATGTATAGCCTATATAAGGCTAAAGGTACTTTTCTCCAGGGTGGGTTTCCTGATCTGCTATCCTGCCACCGCGAGAAGTGGTTCCCCGCCTGTTTGCTCACCCACAGGTAGGAGAATTCAATGCAGTTCAGCTCTGTGGTACTGTGGTCTGACCAAATCCAATGTAAACATGCCTGGCCTCCACCACTGGCATTACAGACACTAATCCTATTCATGGGGTATTCACCCTCATGACCTAATTATCTTGCAAAGGCCCCACCTCAAGAAAACTAAAACATTGAAGTTGAGGAGACATAAACAGTCAATCCATAGCAGAGAGCATTAAATTGTAGAATTATATAACCTTATTTAAAAATGTGAAAGGTTCGTCTGGCTGCTATATGCAAAAGGGATGGATACTGGTGGGCAGGAGGAGGCCAGAATGGAAAATGAAATGGAAATAAGATGATTTTCAGGAGTTTGGGCAGAAAAGATATTACTTGATTTAGAGTATAGCATAATGGTAAACTGCAAAGCAATTTCTACAAATTAACAAAAACTTAGATCTTCTCTGGCATGTTAAGATTGTTTTCTAAATAAAATATGCTCAATTTTATTAGTATACTGATGAAGAATATTGATTAATATATAATGCTAACAAAGTCTAAGAACACTTATACAATTGACAAGATCAAAGTGAAATTCAATTATGATCTTTTTATTACTTTTTGGAATAAAAAGTCAAACCAGATTTCTCCCAGCCTGCAAAGTAAAGCCTTCCATAAAGAAAGCAAATGTTTTATAGGAACTGGGTACCCTGATGGTAAATGAATAATATTCAGAATAATAAAATATTCATACAGAAATCAATTTGATTTAAACTCTAAGGAAATTATAGAACAATACTAATAGATACTTTATTTTCTAGGTCAGTTTCTTTGTCTTTAAATTACTTACCTACATATAAACTTAAAAATATAAGTTAATATGGTGCTAGTTACTTATTGATCCACATTGTCAAAAGAGCCCTAAATGACTCAAATCAATTTCAAAATCAATAATGAGAATATTTAGTTCCTATAGTTTAGCTTACTTCGATATTAATGCTAATTCATGTGATGTACTTAATGTCTATGAAAAGAGGTCAAGTTTGACACAGGACAAAGGCATTTCTCTAAAAATGACTAATAGTCTTTAATTACTCCATACTCATTTTTTTAAAGATACAAAAAGGTAAGCAGGTAACTATAATAATTAATATTTTTATAACATTTTTCATAATTTATAGAATTTTCTAATTGCTCAGATAAATAAAAATGACTGACTACCTAAAACTGTCTTCAGTGATAACAGATGAATTCATATTTTTAAGTGCGTTTGTAGAAGCCTATTATTCATATTTTAGAGCAGTCAAGCTGCCATGCTGAAATGGTGTCTATCAGAAAGCTAGGAGGCTTTAGACCTAAGTAATTGCTGCTAAAACCTATGGAATTAAGAATGTAGTTGTTCCATTCAGAAAGTCGTCATTGCTGTGGTCTGGTGCTTGTGAGATTTGTTTTAGTATGTTTTGTTTTGTTTTGCTTTGTTTGCTTTGTTTTAATGTGATGTTTAGGTAGACAGTAAGAGCAGGGGAAGAAAAGCAGAGAATAGTGCCATGCACTGTTTAATTTGCTTTATATCTATTGATTGGCCTGATTCTCACATCCTCCAATGAGACAGTACTAACATTATCCACATTTTAACAACTGAGGGAAATGAGATAGAGGATACTTCAAGAATGTGTCCAAAGTCATAGAGCTAGTAGGTGGCAGGCCTGGGTGTCCCCAGAACCATAGGCTGGGTTTTACTGCCTCTAAGAACTAGATGACTATTTTTTGGCATATTTTATTTCCTTCATTTTTATTATTCTAAATCACCCCTTATTTTCTACCAAAAGTTATTGAGATCTAGTTCTTTAAAAGGTACTTTGCATATTTTACATCCTACATATGATAGTTCTTAGAATAATTTAGGTTTGAATTGCATATTTTACAAAAAAATTAAAAAGTCATAATAGTAATTTAAATAGGGAGATATGTCCCCAAATGTGTATGTGTGTGAGGTGGTATGCCGGGCGCTGTAGGGATTTGTTTTACCTGTAATTGCCTAGATGACATACCATGTAATCCTTTTGTTCTGCTGCTTTTAATGATTAAATGGTTTGGGGGTTTTTGTTGTTGTTTTTTGAGACAGAGAGAGGGAGGGAGAGACAGGAAAGAAGATAGATGAGAAGTATAAACTCTTAGTTGTAGCACCTTAATTTCTCATTGATTGCTTCTCATATGTACCTTGATGGGGGGGGGGGGAGCTTCAGCCAAGCCAGTGATCTTGGGATCATGTCCATGATACCATGTTCCAGCCAATGACCTCATGGTTTCAAACCTGAAACCTTAGCCTCCCATGTTGATGCTCTATCTACTGCGCCACCACCAGTCAGGCATGATTAACTGTTGAATGAGCAGTTCAAGGCTAACAATCACTGAGACTACATCGTCTTCATTAAACTGATTAAGGCCTCCTCTGGCCAGTTTTGTAATCTTCTCAAATTTGTCATTAAACTTATAAATATCCTATTAGAAGAGTCATACCTTTCAGGGGGTAACGTTCTGTATGCAAATGCAGGAGGAAATTCTATTAATTCCCTGTGATGCTCCCAGACCCTGTGCTTCAGAATAAAAAGTTAGGCAAAAGAGGAAGAGCCTCACTCCATTTCAGCCTTGTTTCTTTCTTTCTTTCTTTCTTTATTATTATTATTATTATTATTATTAATTTTAATGGGGTGACACCAATAAATCAGGGTACATATGTACAATGAAAACATCTCCAGGTTATCTTATCTTTCAATTGTGTTGCATACCTGTCACCAAAAGTCAAATTGTCCTCTGTCACCTTCTATCTGGTTTTCCCTGTCTCCCTCCCCTCCTCCCTATCCCACTCTTTCCTCCCTCCCCCCCTCCCGTAACCACCACTCTCTTGTCCATGTCTCATATTCTCACTTTTATGTCTCACCTATGTATGAAATCATGCTGTTCTCAGTTTTTCCTTTTTTCTGATTTACTTATTTCACTTCATATAATGTTATCGAAGTACATCCATTTTGTTATAAATGATCCAATGTCATCATTTCTTATGGCTGAGTAGTATTCCATAGAATATATGTACCAAAGCTTTTGAATCCACTCGTCTTCTGACGGACACTTGGGCTGTTTCCAGATCTTCGCTATTGTGAACAATGCTGCCACAAACATGGGGGCGCATTTCTTCTTTTCAAGCAGTGCTATGGTGTTCTTAGGGTATATTTCTATAAGAGGGATAGCTGGGTCAAAAGGCAGTTCGATTTTTAATTTTCTGAGGAATCTCCATACTGTTTTCCACAGTGGCTACACCAGTCTGCATTCCGACCAGCAGGGCAGAAGAAGGGTTCCCTTTTCTCCACATCCTCGACAGCACTTATTCTGAGTTGTTTTGCTGATGAGTGCCATTCTGACTGGTGTGAGGTGATATCTCATTGTGGTTTTAATTTGCATTTCTCTAATAATTAGTGATGGTGAGCATTTTTTCATATGCCTATTGGCCATCTGTATGTCCTCTTTGGAGAAATTTTTATTCATTTCTTTTGCCCATTTTTTTTTTTTTTTGTATATGAGAATATAGTTTTTTAGGGTTTTTTTTTTTTTTGTTTTCTTTTAATGAAAACATCTCCAGGTTATCTTAACATTCAATTCTGTTGCATACCCGTCACCCAAACTCAAATTATCCTCTGTTACCTTCTATCTGGTTTTCCCTGTCTCCCTCCCCTCCTCCCTATCTCACCCTTCCCTCTCTCCCCCCACCCCATAACCACCACTCTCTTGTGCATGTCTCCTAGTCTCACTTTTATGTCCCACTTATTTATGAAATCATGCGGTTCTCAGTTTTCCTTTTTATCTGATTTACTTATTACACTCTGTATAATGTTATCAAGGACCATCCATTTTGTTATAAATGATCCAATGTCATCGTTTCTTATGGCTGAGTAGTATTCCATAGTATATATGTACCAAAGCTTTTTAATCCACTCGACTTCTGACAGACACTTGGGCTGTTTCCAGATCTTCGCTATTGTGAACAATGTTGCCAGGAACATGGGGGCGCATTTCTTCTTTTCGAACAGTGCTATGGTGTTCTTAGGGTATATTCCTATAAGTGGGATAGCTGGGTCAAAAGGCAGTTCGATTTTTAATTTTTTGAGGAATCTCCAAACTGTTTTCCATAGTGGCTGCACCAGTCTGCATTCCCACCAGCAGTGCAGAAGGGTTACCTTTTCTCCACATCTGCACCAGCACTTATTCTGTGTTGTTTTGCTGATGACTGCCATTCTGACTGGTGTGAGGTGATATCTCATTGTGGTTTTAATTTGCATTTCTCTAATAATTAGTGATGTTGAGCATTTTTTCATATGCCTATTGACCATCTGTATGTTCTTTTTGGAGAAATTTCTATTCATTTTTTTTTGCCCGTTTTTTGATTGGATTGTTTGTCTTCCTGTTGTTGAGTTTTATAAGTTCTTTATATTTTTAGTTATTGACCCCTTATCAGATGTGCTGTCGAATATGTTCTCCCATTGTGTGGTTTGTCTTTTTAATCTGTTCTTATTGTCTTTAGCTGTGCAACACCTTTTTAGTTTGATATATTCCCATTTGTTTATCTTGCCTTTTATTTCATTTGCCCGTGGAGATAAATCGAAAAATATATTGCTGCTACAGATGCCGGAGAGCTTGCTGCCTATGTTTTCTTCTAAGATGCTTATGGTTTCACGACTTACATTTAAGTCTTTTATCCATTTTAAGTTTGTTTTTGTGAATGGTGTAAGTTGATAGTCTATTCTTATTTCTTTGCAGGTAGATGTCCAATTTTCCCAACACCATTTGTTAAAGAGGCAGTCTTTACTCCATTGTATGTTCTTTCCTCCTTTGTCAATATCAGTTGTCCATAAAGCTGTGGGCTTATTTCTGTGTCCTCTGTTCTGTTCCATTGATCTATGTGCCTGTTCTTATGCCAGTACCAGGCTGTCTTGAGTATAATGGCCTTATAGTAAACCTTGATATCTGGAAGAGTGATACCTCCTGCTTTATTTTTTCTTTTTAAGATTGCTGAGGCTATTCGTGTTCTTTTTTGGTTCGATATAAACTTTTGGAATATGTGTTCTATATCTTTGAAGTACGTCATTGGTGTTTTAATTGGTATTGCATTGAATTTATAAATTGCTTTGGGTAATATAGACATTTTAATGATGTTTACTCTTCCTAGCCATGAGCACGGTATATGCTTCCACTTGTTTGTATCTTCCTTGATTTCTTTTATAAATGTTTTATAATTTTCCAAGTATAAGTCCTTAACCTCCTTGGTTAAATTTACCCCTAGGTACTTTATTTTTTTGCCTGCAATAGTCAAGGGGATTGTTTCCTGAATTTCTTTTGCTAACAGTTCATTGTTGGTATATAGAAATGCCTCTGATTTCTGAGTATTAATTTTATATCCTGCCACCTTGCTGTATTCATTTATCAGTTCCAGTAGTTTTTTGACTGAGACTTTAGGGTTTTCAATATGCAATATCATATCATCTGCAAATAGTAACAGTTTTACTTCTTCTTTTCCAATTTAGATGCCTTTTATTTCTTCTTCTTGTCTGATTGCTGTAGCTAGGACTTCCAGAACTATGTTGAATAAGAGTGGTGAAAGGGGGCAGTCCTGCCTGGTTCCTGATCTTAAGAAGATTGCTATTAATTTTTGTCCATTTAGTATGATGTTCGCTGTGGGTTTGTCGTACATGGCCTTTATCATGTTAAGGAATGATTTCTGTATTCCCACTTTACTGAGAGTTTTGAGCATGAATGGGTGCTGGATTTTATCAAATGCCTTTTCTGCATCTATTGAAATTATCATGTGATTTTTGTTCTTCCTTTTGTTTCTGTGATGAATCATATTGTTTGATTTGCAAATATTGAACCAGCCTTGCCTCTCCAGAATAAATTCCACCTGATCATGTTGTATGATTTTTTTCATGTATTGCTAGATCTGGTTGGCTAATATTTGGTTGAGAATTTTAGCGTCTAAATTCATCAGGGATATAGGCCTATAATTTTCTTCCTTTGTGTTGTGTTTGCCCGGTTTTGGGATCAGAATTATGCTTGCCTCATAAAAGAAATTTGGAAGTCTTCCTTCCTCTTGAATTTTTGGAAATAGCTTGAGGAGGATAGGAGTTAGTTTTTCTTTGAATTTTTGATAGAATTCACTTGTGAAGCCATCAGGCCCAGGACTTTTCTTTTTTGGGAGTTTTTTGATAACTGTTTCAATCTCATTTGTTGTAATTGGTCTGTTTAGGTGTTCTGATTCTTCCAGATTGATTTTTGCAAGGTTATATGATTCAAGAAATTGGTCCATTTCACCAAGATTGTCTAATTTTTTGGCATAGATTTCTTCATAGTATTATCTTAACAATGCTTTGTATTTCTGTTGTGTCAGTTGTTATTTCTCCACTGTCCTTTCTAATTTTATTTATTTGAGTCCTCTCTCTTTTTTTCTTGGTGAGTCTAGTTAAAGGTTCATCAATCTTGTTTACCTTTTCAAAGAACCAGCTTCTGGTTTCATTGATCCTCTGTATTGTTTCCTTGGCCTCTATGTCATTTATTTCTTCTCTGATCTTTATTATTTTCTTCCTTCTACTTATCCTGAGTTTTATTTGCTGTTGTTTTTCTAGTTCTTTTAGATGCAGGGTCAGGTTGCTTATTTGAGCTTTTTCTAGCTTCTTATGATATGCCTGTAGTGCAATGAACTTCTCTCTCAGTACTGCTTTTGCTGTGTCCCATAAATATTGAGTTGATGTATGCTCATTATAATTTTTTTCTAGGAACTTTTTTATTTCTTCTTTGATCTCATTGTTAATCCATTCATTATTTAATAACATGCTATTTAGTTTACAAGTGTTTGAGTATTTTTCAGTTTTTCTTTTGTGGTTAATTTCTAGTTTCATGGCATTGTGATCAGAGAAAATGCTTGATATGATTTCAATCTTCTTAAATTTATTGAGACCATTTTTGTGTCCTAACATGTGGTCTATCCTAGAAACCATACCATGAGCACTTAAGAAGAATGTATATTCTACTGCTTTAGGGCGAAATGTTCTGAAGATATCTATTACATTGAGTTGATCTAGTGTATCCTTTAAGTCTGCTGGTTCTTTATTAATTTTCTTTCTTGAGGATCTATCCAGTGTTGTTAGAGGGGTATTGAAATTCCCTACTATTATATTATTGCTGTTAATCTCGCCCTTTATATCCATCAAAGTCTGCTTTCTGTATGTCGGGGTTCCTATATTTGGTGCATAGATATTTATAATAGTTATATCTACCTTTTGAATTGTTCTCTTTATCATTATGTAGTGTCCTTTATTTCTCACTACAACCTTGATTTCAAGTACATTTTGTCAGATATAAGTACTGCTACCCCGGCTTTTTTTTTTCATTTCCATTTGCATGAAATATTTTTTTCCATCCTTTTACCTTCAGTCTATGTGCATCTTTTGTTTTAAGGTGTGTCTCTTATAGACAGCATATGTATGGGTCCTGTTTCTTTATCCACACAGCTACCCTATGTCTTTTGATTGGATCATTTAATCCATTTACATTTAAGGTTATTATTGATATGTAACTGTTTATTGCCATTTTATTCTTTAAAGCTGTATTCTTCTTTTGCTATATTCTTTCCTCCATTTAAACTGTTCACAAGAGGCCCCTTAGTATCTCTTGCAGAATTGGTTTGGTTTTTATGAATTCCTTGAGGCTTTCTTTTTCTGGGAAGCTCTTTATTTCTCCTTCAATTTTAAACGTTAGCCTTGCCGGATAAAGTAGTCTTGGTTGTAAGTTCTTGTTCTGCATTACTTTGATTATATCTTGCCATTCCCTTCTGGCCTCAACTGTTTCTGTTGAGAAGCGGATGTCATCCTTATGGGGGTTCCTTTGTAGGTGATAGCCTTTTTTTCCCTAGCAGCTTTTAAAATTTTTTATTTATCAAGTAGCTTTGTTATTTTAACTATGATATGTCTTGGTGTAGATCTTTTTGGGTATCTCTTTAATGGAGTTCTGTGTGCTTCTTGAATGTGTGGAGTGTTTTCCAGCCTTAATTTAGGAAAGTTTTCTGCTACGATTTGATCGAACAAAGTTTCTATTTCCTGTCCTCTCTCCTCTTCTTCAGACACCCCTATGATGCGAATGTTGTTTCTCTTTATGTGTCACAAAGCTCCCTTAGAGTTGCCTCACATTTTTTTAGTCTCTTTTCCTTTTTCTTCTCTGCTTCTGTGCCTTTGTTTATTGTGTCCTCTAACTCGCTTATTTGATCCTCAGCGTGATTCATCCTGCTTTTAATTCCTTCTATTGTGGTCTTCAGTTCTGATACTGTATTTATCATTTCGGTCTGGTTCTTTTTTATTATTTCAATTTTGTTTTTTATACTTGTTATCTCTTTATTTAGGTGTTCATAATGACTATCCATTGTAGCTCTAATTTTTTTGAACATCCTATCATTATTCTAAATTCTGCTTCTGGTAATTTGGTTATATCTGGTTCATTCAGGTCCTTCTCTGGGGATTTCTCTTGATTCATTTGGTTTGCACTCCTCTGCCTTCCCATTTTGTCTGTGTATAAGCAAGTTGTGGCCACTGGAGTCTAGTAGGTGTTGCCTTTGTGTTCTCTAGGTGTGGTCTGTCTGCAGGCACACCACCCCCTCTGCTGCTGCCTAGGTCGGTTGGGTATGGGCGTTGCCAGCGTCAGCCCACTGTGGCTTTTGTTGTGATTTCTGCCTCTCCTCCGCGGGTGGGGCTGTCACTCATGCCACAAGCCTCAGCACCAATGGTAGAGATGATCACCTTTGCTCAGCTGCGGACCCAGCCTGTTTCTAGACTTCCGCCCAGCACCTGCAGTCAGAGCCTGCTCGCCACAGTTTTGTGGGTTGGGTGGGGCTTTTGGCGTGCTCTCAGCTGAGAGACTTTGCCCATCCGGAGCTTTAATCCCGCCCTCGAGGCCAGGGCCCTTCTGTGCAGGGTCGCAAACCAAGGTTTATTGGGCCAGGCGTGTTTGCTGGCTTCTGCTCAGCTGCGGACTTTTGCTCGTTCCGCACTCTAACCCGACCCCGCTTTGGAGCCCGCTCATGCACGCAGGATGGCAAACCGCGGTTTCTCCAGTTGGGCAGGGATAGTAGCGTGGGCTCAGCTGCGAGCTTCCACTTGTCTCAGGTTCTACCCCATTCCCGCGCTCGGAGCCCGCTCGAGCATGTAGAATGGCAAACCGCAGTTTCTCCAGCTGGGCAGGGCTGGTAGAATGAGCTGAGCCACGAGCCCTTGCCCGTCCCTGGTCCTAGCCCCGTCCCCGCAGTCAAGGCTGGCTTGCGCAGGGTCGCAGAGCAGATCTCTGCCCATTCCTGGCCTCCCGCTTTGTCCCCACAGGTGGGATTACAGGCGGGCCCGCAGGCTCTGGACCGCTTTCGCGTGTCCCCTCAGCCCCTGCTGGGCTAGACCAAGCTCACACCGGCTTGCCCCCCGCCCCCGCCGACAGAACCACGTTTCAGCATCCTGCCGCCACCATACCCTTCAGCAACCCTCGGCAGAGTAGGAAGGGTCCATAATACTCCACACTGTAGGCCTGGGAGCTCCCTCACTTGTTTCACAGCTCAAAACTGTCCAAACACCTCTTCTCGGCTCTGGGACTATAGGCCGGGGCTTGGTTTCTGGGACCCAGGTCCCTCCCTCTTCGCCAAACTCTCCTCCCGCCACACAGGTCTCTCCGGGCTGCTGTTTGCTCTGGGGAGCTGGACAACCCTCTTCACATTTTCGCTATTCCTACCAGTCTTGATGTGGCTTCTTTTGTGTTCCTTGGTTGAAGAGTCCACTTAGTTTAGTTCAAAGTTGGTTTATCCAGATGATGGTTCTTAAAATTGAGTTATAATATACTTTGTTTCTGGGAGTTGGAAGTTGGTACGTCCGCCTACTCCATTGTCATCTTGATCCCCCCTCAGCCTTGTTTCTTAAATGCAAAGTGACCATGGGCTTTCAGGGCATGGTGCAGAGTCACCCTGCACTAGCAATGGCCAAGGGCATTAAAATGTCCTAGAAGGGACATTTGATTGAGCACCTACCTTCATCACCTATGTATAATTATATAATAAATAATTGAACAACAACAAATCAGTGAAATACAGTGCATAACCAGTTCCTAGTAATACAGGAAATGATTTTTAAATTTACATTCACTTAATTAAGGCACTATTTGCCATTTGATAAAGTGAAGAACAACTTACAACATGATAACCTCTGTTAACAAGTTGCCCAAGAGTAACTGGTTATTACCATGAAATGTTACCACATACCGTATTTTTTGCTCCATTAGACGTACTTTTTTCCCCAAAAATTGAAGTGGAAAATGCCTGTGCATCTTATGGAGTAAAAAATGTGGTATTTTATTAAATAATTTAACGCACCATTTGGTTCAGAATACTTTTTTTCTTATTTTCCTCCTTAAAATGCTTGGTGTGTCTTATGGTCAGGTGGGTCTTACTGAGCAAAAAATACGGTACGTGAGGATTGGGTCCATTTTGTAATTATCCCTTGTGCAACATAAATTCCTTCAGTCACATGCTAAGAAAAAATAAAACTGGATTAAAAAATGTTAAGTTTCAAAAGGGAAAAAATACTGAAAAATTTTAAGTTACTTTTATAAAAATATGTATTTAAAAAAATGTGCCCCTGGCCAGTTGACTCATTTGTAGGGCATTAGCCTGATGTGTTTGGAAGTCCTCAGTTCGATTCCGTTCAGGGCACACAGAAGAAGTGACCATCTGCTTCTCCACTCCTCCCCCCTGCCCATCTCTCTCTTCCTCTTCTGCTCCTGCAGCCATGGCTCAAACGGTTTAAGCAAAGTTGGCCCTGGGAGCTGAAGATGGTTCCATGGGCTCGCCTCAGTTGCTAAAATAACTCGGTTGCTGAGTATTTTTAGCATTGCTGTAGTGGCCATGCAGGTTCTCGTTGGATTCGGGCAGGTGGTAAAGGAACTGTGGAGTCAGAAAATGGTGGGCCATTCCATTTATTAAAGTCTCCTAACGGTGGACGAGCAGGAAAGACTGCTTCCCTTTCTCTCAGGGCTCCCAAGCTCCTCAGCACTCGAGACTCACTGGACTCATTCTCCAGACTCACCAGATTCACAGGCCCCCACCAGCCTGAGCACTTCTCAGCCAAACAGGCCTGGTGAAATACTTCATCTCCTCATCTCTGGCAAACTGTTGCCCTTCCCCACGAAAGCAGGCAATCCACAATTTGCAATCTGCTGCCCTGAGGGCAAGCACCCGGAGCCTTCCACAGACCACACACACATGGTGCTGCCCCATGCCAATGCAAAATACAAGCAAGCAAACCTAAGCACACTTTACAAACTTGTTTGCCCAACACTGAGTAATGAAGCAGCAGCCCCAGATGGGCAGAGCATTATAGGGTAGTAGGCTTGCTAGGTGGATCCCAGTCAGGGCGCATGTAGGAGTCTGTTTCTGCCTCCCCTCCTCTCACTTAAAAAAAAGTAAATAAATAAATTGGTCCTCCTTTGCATGTCATAATTCTTAAGGGAATTTACACTTCTGATTATTTTGTTTTATTCCTTCTTCATATTATTCATACAATTTTTATAATGTTATATTGGGAGAGTTGTTGAGAGGTACTATCAGTGTTCCATCTATCAATTTATTATTTTCAATTTATTATTTTTAAAAGAATATTAGTACTGATGTTTCAGACTAACCAGGTCTCTTTCATTCTAGTTCATGCTAAACTTTATGGTCATTGTTTTCCCAAGTGGTGGCACACTGCTTATCAAGGGCAGCTTTGGAAAATAATAGTAGGCCCTGGCCGGTTGGCTCAGTGGTAGAGTGTTGGCCTGGTGTGTGGAAGTCCCAGGTTTGATTCCTGGCCAGGGCACACAGGAGAAGCACCCATCTACTTCTCTACCCTTTCCCCTCTCCTTTCTCTCTTTTCTTTATTCCCCTCCCGCAGCCAGAGCTTCATTTGAGCAAAGTTGGCCCAGGTGCTGAGGTTGGCTCCATGGCCTCCACCGCAAGTGCTAGAGAGGCTCCTGTTACAACGGAGCAACAACCCAGATGGGCAGAGCATCGTCCCATAGTGGGCATGCTGGGTGGATCCCAGTTGGTGCATGCGGGAGTCTGTCTCTCTGCCTCCCTGCTTCTCACTCTAGAAAAATACAAAAAAAAAAAAAAAAGAAAATAGTAGATTGTGTTTACAAGAGTAAATAAAAGCATATGCAGTATCCCAGGGCATAAATGGTAGACATATGTGGAAGAGTAGCTGAACACACTTAGCAAATGTCTGTCCTCCAAAAGACTTTCAGAAGATCTAGATGATACTCTAAATTGTGCATTTCATATGATTTACGCATAAATATGGAAAACAGTGTACTGAGATAGTAGTTCTCACCATGTCACACACACTGGTACATGGCATTCATTTGTACAATGTAACAAATAATATGCAATAACAAGTTAAAATGAACCGAATTAGTTTTTAGTAATTTCTTCCCTTTTTGAATATAGATTCAAGATTTGTTTGTGGTTTGTTTGTTTGTTTGTTTTTTTGACACGTCAGTGTCCTATATTTTAATCTGGTAGGTCCTAATACATAAAAGGGAAAGGTGAGGTTGTATCTGCTGTGCCAGGCATTTTGCTAGGCTGATTGTATGACAGAAAGGATCCTACAACCGGCTTTGCCATGGAGAGTGTGTCGAACACACAACCACTATCTATCACAAAGTAAGAATCAAGAGCTTATGTTATAGCTTAGCAAAGGTGAATCTGTAGACCTTGACAGCAAATACGTACTTTGACATCACAGGTAGAAAAACTATGCCAAGATGCATTTTGTATCTCCCATTATAGAAAGTAGAAAAATAAACCTTAGGATGTTAAAAGATGCTACTGTAGGTTGCTATTAAATTATAAATTAAGTAGGATGGGAAGGTACCATATGCAATGGAAAGGCTGACACTCAAGGAGCTAATCTAATTTGACCTTCAAAATAGATTTTAATAAAATCAGAAAAAAAAGTGACCTCAAGTAGAGTTATGCTGCTAAATATTAAAATTATGTCACAGTTTTAATACACAGACGTGGAAATTTGCAACGGTTTCTCAGACGCCTGCCTACAGACATACTAGGTGCAAAGTCACCTTGAGAAGGAACCCAAAACCAGCTTTGCTTAGATGTCTAGGTCCCAAGCTGATAGGACATCTCAAAAAAAAATCTCATACTCAGTTAAAGTAACTTTTTCTTTGCATTTTTTATTTAATTAAATCTGTTAATCTAATTTCTTTATAGATTCTGGCTTAAATACATTGTTTATAAAGTACTTTCCTGCCATTAAAAAACAACCAAAATATTCATATTGATTTAGCTTTACACAATTTTTATTTCTACATTTAACTAATTAATCCACTTAAAATTTATTTTGTGTGTATATTGTGAGAAGTTAGAAGCTCATAATTGTTGCCATTTGCAAGCCAGTTCCTCCAGCACCATTGATTCAGTACTGTGTCCTCCCTCTGTTGATTTGACATGTTTTCATTACTATACATTAAGTTTATATATGTGGCCATGGCAGGTTGCTTAGTGGTAGAGCATCAGCCTGTCATGTGAATGTTCCAGGTTTGATTCCTGGTCGGGAAACACATCTGCTTCTTTCTCTCCCTCTTCATCTCCCTCTCCTCCCTTCTCTCTCTCTCTCTCTCTCTCTCTCTCTCTCTCTCTCTCTCTCTGTCTCTCTCTTTACTGCCTGTAGCCATGGCTCGATTGGTTTGATGCATTTGCCCTGGGTGCTGAGCATGGCCCCATATGGGAAGAATGTTGGCCCAGATGGGGGTTGCCAGGTGGATCCTGACTAGGGCGCATGCAAAAGTCTGTCTCTCTATTTCCCCTCCTCTCACTTGGAAAATAATAAGAAGAAAAAAGTGCATATATGCATTTATAAATTTTCTACATATGTATGAGAGAATGATTGCTTCTCAACTGGATATAAAAATAGTATAGATGCATAAAAAGATGACAGAAACACAGAGATATGGTACATCATCATCATCTACAGGCTGACTCATTGCCATCTACCTAATTTGGAAAAAGGTGTTTTAAATTTCTCCAGTATACGTATAAAAGCCTTTTTGTTTTTATCAGTCTCAACCCTTTATAGTTCAAAGCTATATTGTTGACTGTGCAAAGATGTGAGACAGTTATATCTGTTTGGGGACTTAGAACTTTTAGCAATATTAAACATCCCTCTTTATACTTTCCTTGAAATCGTTGTGTCTGGTAATAACATGGATTTTCTTACCATTTAAAAGTAATTTCTATAGTATTATTTTAAACTTAGAAATTAAATTTGATAAGGTGACATTGGTCCACAAGAACATGTAGGTTTCAAGTAAAGAGCTCTATAGCATTTGAACTGTTTGTTAAATTATGTGGCCATCACTCAAAGTCTAATCATTTTCTGTCACTGTATATTTGGCTTTCCTTAATCCCTCCCCCCAAACCCTCCTTCTGGTAACCACTTTACTTTGTCTATGCCCATGTGCCTCAGTTTTATATTCTACCTATGTGTGAAGTCATATATTTCTTAGCCTTTTCTGATTTACTTATTTCACTTAGCATAATATTCTCAAGGTCCATTCAGGTTGTTGCAAATGGCAATGTTTCATCATTTCTTATGGCTGAGTAGTATTCCATTGTATATATGTACCGCATCTTTTTTAGCCAATCCTCTATCAAGGGACACTTTGGTTGGCTCCATGTCTTGGCCATCATAAATAATTATGTGATGAACATAGTGGTGCATATGTTTTTGCAAACAAATATTTTTAAGTTTTTTAAGTAGATACCAGTAGAGGGATTGCTGGGTCATGTGATAGCTCTATTCTTAATTTTTTGAATAGCTGCCATACTGTTTTCTACAACAGCTGCACCTGTTTACATTCCCACCAGCAATCAATGAGGGTTCCCTTTTCTCCATATATCCAGCACTTGTACTACCTGTCTTGGTGATAACAGCTAAACTAACAGGTGTGAAGTAGTATCTCATAGTTTTTATTTGAATTACTCTTAATAGTGAAGATGAACATTTTTTCATATATCTGTTAGCCATTTGTATGTCTTCTTGGGAGAAGTGTCTGTTCAGATCCTCTCCCCATTTTTAATTGAATTATTTGCTTGCTTGTTGTTGAGCTTTGTGAGTTCTTCATATATTTAGGATATCAACCCCAAATTAGAGCTGTCGTTTGTGAATATTAACTCCCATTTGGTTGGCTGTCTTTCAGTTTTGTTATTGGTTTCTCCTGCAGTGAAGAAGTTTTTTAGTTTAATATAGTCCCATTCATTTATTGTTACCTTTACTGACCTTACCTTTGGAGCCAAATTTATAAAATCTTCTCTAAGACCAAGGTCCATGAATTTAGTACCTTTGTTTTCTTCTATGTAATATATTGTTTTATACCTTATATTTAGGTCTTTATTTTGAATTAACTTTTGTGCAGGGGGACAAACTGAAGTTTTGTTTTATTTTTTTGCTTGCGGCTTTTTAATTTTCCTGGGGTTATTTATTGAAGAGGCTTTCTTTTCACCATTGTGTGTTTTTTCTCCATTGTGTGTCAAAAATTATTTGTCCATACATATGTGGTTTTATTCTTGTGCTCTTAATTCTGTTCCATTTTTTTGTAAGTCTGTTTTTCTGCCAATACCATGATATTTTGATTATTGTGGCTCTGTAGTATAATTTGAAGTCCAATAATGTAGTAACTCTGGCTTCAATCTTTTTTCAGGATTGTTTTGGCTTTTGGGGGTCCTGTGTGGTTCATACAAACCTGGTCATTTTTTGTTCTATTTCTTTAAAAAATAACATTGAGATTTAAATGAGGATCACATTAAATTTGTATATTGCTTTGTGTAATACCGCTATTTTAACTGTATTGATTTTTCCAGTCCATGAACATTGAATATCTTCCATTTCATTGTGAATTTTTTAAGTTTCTTTTAATACTTTGTAGTTTTCAGTAGATAGGTCCTCCTTCACATCCTTTGTTAAATTTATTCCTAAGTATTTTATTTTATTTTTGTTGTTGTTTTTGTTGCAATTGTAAAAGGAATTGTTTTTTCAATTCATTTTCTGTGGTTTCATTGTTGGCATATAGAAAAGCAGTAGACTTTGGTATATTGATTTTGTATCCTGTGACTTTACTGTATTTGTTTATTGTTTCTAATAGTTTTATGGTGGAGTATTTGCAGACATCTTCAAACTTTTTATGAAAATGGCCCACTTTTGCAGTGCTGGTCTACCTAGTCCCCAATGCCCACTAGTGAATGTTCCAGCTTTCATGGTGGGCCCATTGCGGTGCCATTTGATTGCTCCACTACTGCCCTTCATGAAAGCTAAAATGACTACTAGTGGGAGGTATGGACCAGGTTGACCAGTACTGCAAAAGTGAGCCAGTTTTATAAAAAGTTTGAAGACGTCTGATTAGGGTTTTCTATATACAAAATCATGTCATCTGCAAAAAGTGATACCTTTACTTCTTCTTTCTCGATATGGATGCCTTTTATTTCTTTCTCTTGCCTTAGTGCTCTGGTTAAGATGTTCAGAACTATGTTGAATAAGAGTGGAGAGAGTGGGAGTCTTGTCTTGTTCCTGATTTTAGAGGAAAGGTTTTCAGTTTTTAACCATTGTATATGATATTGGCTGAGGATTTGTTATATATGTCCTTTAATATGTTGAGGTACTTTCCTTCTATACCCACTGTGTTTTAATCATAAATTGATGTTATATCTTATTGCTAGAATCATATAATTTTTGTCCTTTGTTTTGTTGATGTGGTGTATTACATTGATTGATTTGTGTATGTAGAACCATCTTTGTGCTCCTAAAATAAATTCCACTTGGTAGTGATTACTATTTTTTTTAATGTATTGTATTTGATTTGCTAGCATTTTGTTTAGGATTTGCATCTGTATTCATTAGAGATATGGTCTGTAGTTTTCTGTGTGTGTGTTTGTGTGTGTGTTCCTTGCCAGGTTTCGTATCAGCATTATGTTGGCTTCATAAATTGTGTTAGGAAGTATTGCCTCTTATTCTATTTTTTTGGAAGACTTTGAGGAGGATAGGTACCAAATGTTCTTTGAATGTTTGGTAGAACTTGCTAGTAAAGCCATTTGGTCCTGAACTTTTATTTTGGGGGAGGCTGTTGATAGTTGTTTCTATGCTGCTCACAAAAATTAGGGAATATTTTACTTCTTTATATTCATTTTGAAATATTCCCTAATTTTTGTGAGCAGTGTATTTTCTGCCAGACTATGGGTCTATTTAGGTTTTCTACTTCTTCATGACTCAGTCTAGAAAGATTTTTTCTTAATATTTTATTCATATCTTTATTTCTGATATTTCATGATACTTGGCTTTAATTATGTCAGTTATAAACAGCATATGGTGGCCCTGGCCGGTTTGCTCAGTGGTAGAGCATCAACCTGGTGTGTGGATATCTCAGGTTCGATTCCAGTCAGGGTGCACAGAAGTGCCCATCTGCTTCACCCCTACACCCCCTCTCAGTTCTCTCTCTCTATCTCCTCCCCTCCAGCAGCTAGGGCTCAGTTGGAATGAGTTGGCCCTACGTGATAGGGATGGCTTGATGACACTCACCTCAGGCATTAAGAAGAGCTAAGAAGAGCTCAGTTGCTGAGCAATAGAGCAATGACCCAAATTGGGAGAGAAGCACCCTCTAGTGGTCTATCTGGGTGGATTTCGGTTGGAGCGCATGAGGGAGTCTGTCTATTCCTCCCCTCCTCTCACTGAAAAATAAATAAACAAACAACATATGGCTGGATTATTTTTCCCCAATAATCTGAACTTCTAGTTTTTATATATCAATTCAGCATTATGGTCACTGTTTCATCAAAATGGAAACCTAGGGTTTGTATGTTTACTATGTGTCTTTTTTTCTTGTTTCATTATTTTTTGCTTTATATGTCTTTAGTTAAGTTGATTAGGTATCCTTTGTTCTTCCTTATTCCTGATATTTATAAAATTTAATTGTTGTGTCTCTTTTTCTGAAGTAGACAAATTTTAGTAAATTTTTAAAAATATTTATCCACTATCATTGACAAAAAATTGCATACTTCCAATCTACCCACTTTTCAACTGAATGAAGACCTTTGGCAAGATTTTATTGACTGGTATATTCTCCCAAACAGCCCTATAACTCATTAAAATTTGCTGAAACTTAATATTCTGGGTATAAACAATTCATCTACTCTCTCGGTAATCACATTCTTTGAAATGTTTCACCAGTATATAATTATTAAATAAAACTTCTACAGTTATTTTTGCTCACTAGTCTTTATCAATTTCTATGCACTCGCTATATTATTTTTGTTTGGTGTGTGTATTAGTTTGCTACAGCTGTCATAACAGAAAGCTACAGACTGTAATAGCTTAAACAACATAAATTTATTTTCTCATAATTCTGGATTCTGCTGGTCAGGGTGTTAATAAGTTTAATTTCTTCTCTCCTTGACTTGCAGATGGTAACCTTTTCCATGTCCTCACATGAATTTTCTTCTATATGCGTACATATCTGGTATATCCCATCCTGTGTCCATATTTTCTCTGCTTATGGGTCTTCTTTTTAGGACTCACCTTAGTAGCTCATTTTAACTTAATCACTGTTTTATAGGCCCTGTATCCAAATATACTCACATTTTAAAGCACTGGGGTTTAGTGTTCAATAGGTGAACTCTGATAGCTTGTATATTTGTTGAGGGAGGTGCACATATATCATAGTAGTCACAAGGGACACCTCCCCATTCCTCCGGTCTCAGTGCCCACTCATGGAAACTCATGTGTCAGAGCTCCCACTCCAACATTACTTACCAAACTGTGTGTTCTAAGTATGAATGCTAGTCAGCAACTTCTCACACAAGGGATCAACCTGACTTTTTATTGAGTTCTTTGATGAATTACTAGCTAGTGACCCATTAAGTTCCTTCTATATGCTCTTGACATTTTTGAATTATTTCAAAATTCTGCAGAGAACAGGCACTTTTTTGGTTGGTCTTTTCTTTACCTGTAGGTGTTTGCAAGTTCCTCAGTTTTGTTTACATATTTTTATTAGTTTCTCTTTGGTTTAAAACTTCCAGACAGTTCTTAGTTTTGTATGTTGTAGCTATATCCTTGGTTTTTCAGGTCTTCTCTGGACTTATTTCAGTATTTTTCCTTTTTTTCAGTGGAACATTCTTGAGGAGTATAGGTAAACATGTGTTTTAAGTTAGCTGTCAGAATCAAATCCTTTTTTCAGATATTTACAATTTTCTAGAAAGTGTAAAAGAAAAGTACATAAACACACTGTTTTATTACTTTTTCCATTTGACTTTTTGCCATGTAAATTTTTCTTCTTTTTGAGAGGAGGTATTTTGAGGGCATTTTGAAGGTGATCTGTACAGTGATATTTTAAGCTGGGAGAAAATACATGGAAGTTCCAGGCTAATATTGAATGCTACACAGGTCATTCTGCAATTAAGACATTTGGTTGGTGCTTTATTTCTGATTACTTTTAAATAGTCTGCCTCTTTCAAAGAATATGAGGTTAATGTTATAGAGCTAAATACAAATCAGCCGTTTCAAACTTCCACATGCATAGTTGCTGACATTTTTCTCAACTCTTTCTCCTCTGACTCAGCCAGTGATGTTTATTGCAAATGGAGTGCTGCTGTTCAGGAGAGGCAATCTACTGGAATACAGAGAACCTTTGTCCTAGACCCAGCTTCCTAAGTTACTAATGACTGGAAACTTTAAAAAGTTCTAAAGCTCTCTAGTCTAATTCCCCTTATTTAAAGGACTCTAACAATGCTTTTGGAAAAAACTCAAAAAATCTGATATTTCACCCTGAAATTATTTTTTAATTCCACAAAACTGTCAGCACTCGTGTAAGAACTGGTATTCTTATATCCCGTCTCAAATAAGAAAGACAAAGAAAAAAGGGTGATCTATTTCTTCAACCTCTAAAGATAGTGCTTAAGTATAGATTGATCGTCAATTTATATTCTGATTGTTCTAAGGTTATATATAAATATGTGTACATATATATATGAATGTGTATCAGGTAAATATAAAATTACCCATGCCTATATTTACCTATGGTAAATTTCTTATTTTAAGGCACCATAGCTTATCTACTGTATAACTCAGTGACCTCCAAAGCAAGACAAAAAGTTGAGATGATGTTGTACTGTGAACAAGTAATTATTTGTAAACATAGTGATTAAAGCATTACTAGCTCTTACTGCAGTTCCTGAATAAGGCTGATTTTTGTAAATAAATACATTTATTTTTCAAATAAAATAAATTTGCTAAGGTGGAAATTGCACAATGAGAAACAGGAGCTTCTACTTCTTCTTCTATTATTGAATAGTGAATCAGTTATTTCCTCTAGTCCTCTGTGAAGTTTTTGAATGGAAGTTCTCCAAAATTCTTTTAAAACACTAAAGTTCTTAAAAATTTTAACTTTTCCATCATTTCATCCTTTAGCAAATGTTTACTGAGCAGTGTTGTAAGTATTCAGGATACATAATTAAACAAAACTGACAAACTCTCTGCCTTCATAGAATTTATGTTTTAATGGGAGAAGGAGACAGTAAACAGGGAATGTGGTAAATGAGGAAGTAATTTTAAAGACTGTAACAAGAAAAACAAAAGAAAAAATAAACAAGGAGAACTACATCAAACTAAAAACATTTTTGCACCACAAAACTATCAACAAAATGAAAGACAACCCACTGAATGGAAGAGCATATTTGCCAATACGTCTAATAAGGGCTCAATATCCAAAATTATAATGAACTTATAAAACTCAATACATACACACAAAAAACAATCCAATTAAAAAATGGCAATGGCCTGAATAGACACTTCTCCAAAGAGGACATACAGATGGTCCAGAGACATATGAAAAGATGCTCAATGTCACTAATATTCCAAGAGTTTCAAATTAAAAAGACAGTGAAATATTACCTCACACTTGTCAGAATGGCTATCATCAATAAATCAACAAGTGTTGGCAAGGGTGTGGAGAAAATTGAACCCTTGTGCACTGTTGATGGGAATGCAGATTAGTGCAGCCACTGTGGAAAGCAGTACAAAGTTACCTCAAAAAGCTAGAAATGAAACTGCCTTATGACCCAGTGATTCCACCTCTGGGAATATAGTCAAAGAAACTTGAAACAAGAATGTAGGCACCCCTATGTTCATTCTAACATTATTTATAATAGCCAAAATTTGGAAGCAGCCAAAGTGCCCCAGTCGATGAGGGGATAAAATAGCAAGGGTACATTTACACAATGGAGTGTTACTTGGCCATGAAAAAGAAGAAATTTTTACCTTTTATGGCAGCCTGAATGGACCTGAAGATTATTATACTTAAGTGAAATAAGCCAGTCAGAAAAAGACAAGTACTATAGGACTTCACTTATACGTCAAATCTAATGAACAAAAAAATAAACAGATAAAATAGAAACTGACTGATAAATACAGATAGCAGACTGATAGCTGTTAGAGGGGAGAGGGATTAGAAGGCCAGGTGAAAAAGGTGAAAAGATTAAGCAAACAAACAAAAAAACAAAACCTCATAGACACAGACAATAGTAGGGCGATTACCAGAAGGGGGAAGGGGAGGAAGAGAGGATTTAGGGGAGATACATGGTGACAGAAGGAGACCTCAGTTGAGGTGGTGAACACACGATGCAATACACAAATGATGTATTATAGAATTGTGCATGTGAAACATATAATTTTATTAACCAATGTCACCCCAATAAATACAATAATTTTTTTAAAAATGATTGTATAACAAAGTAAAAATAGTAAGAGAATTGTTGGAGTTGGGTAAGGCTCATTTTTTTTTTTTTGGTAAGGCTCATTTTTAAAACCTCAGAGTGGGCCGCATTAAAAATGTAACTTTGAGCAAACACTTGAAGGAGGTGAGGAAGTGAGCCATGCCAATGTGAGCTCCATGGGAGGACATTTCAGACACAGAGAAGAAATAATGATGCAGAGCTCCAAGTCTGGAGTGACCCTGGTGTTTGGAAGGACTGACAAGGAACCTTATGGGTAGAGCACAGCAGGGTGTGGGGAAGAGTAATAAGACACAGAAGAAAGAGGCGCGGCAGAGAAATCTTGAAGGCACTTTTGTACCATTGTAAGGACATTCTTATTAACTGTGCTTGAGAGCCCAGTTTTAGACAATTGCTATGATTAACTGAGCTCCTAAAGACTTCCTTTGATATCTTAATGTTCCTGGTACTTTCATCATTCTTGCCTCTAATCAGGCAAAATTGCTAGGTCTCTAAAGAGGGAGTTGGGAAATGTAGTTTGCATTGGCAAAATTGCACATGATGTGTCACCTGACTTTTTTAAATATCTAAAATTAAAAATAGAAAGTGTGACGGAAAAGGGGAAGGGAGGAGAGAGTGAGTAAATGTGTTTAGAAGACCAAGTGACCATTTGACTAATTGTTTTAATTGGCATTGAAATGGATGAAACATTTGTAGTTTTCCAACTACAAATTGAGTGAATCAAGGCAAATAAGGAAAATTCCATACTAGCTCTGCACTTGTATATTTTTGCTTGCTTTTTAATTAAAAGACTTTACTTTTAGCAGTTTTAGGTTTTCTGAAAACTGAGCAGCATGCACTGACAATCCCCATTGCCTCAAGCATCACCCACCCCCAAGTTCCCATTATTATTGACACCTTCAATTATTGTAGTACATTCGTTACAACTGATGAGCCAATGTTGATGCTTTATTATTAATTAAAGTCCACATTTTACATTTTGGCTTACCCCTTCTATTGTACATTCTGTGTTTTCACAAATATATAATGACATATATTTAGAAAATATATACATGTATCCTCTAATTTTGCATATACATATATATTCTATATATACAAATACAGAATAGTGTTACTGCCCTAAATTCTCCTGTGCTCAACCTTTTCATCCCTCCCTATATTCCCCTGAATCCTGGCAACCACGGATCTCTTACTGCATTAGTAGTTTTATCTTTCTAAGAAAATTCATATAATGACAATAATACTTGATATTTTATTTATTGTACTGTATTGCAGGGTGAGAAGGGTCGATGTGTGGGGTTGTGCTGTGCCCTGCTGAGCTATGCCCCACCCAGGTGCCTGGTGCCTGATTAGATTCCCCAGCATGCTATAGCTAACCCTATACACCCAGGGAGCCTCCAAGAGCCTGATCCTCTGTCCCCCGCCTCAGGCCAACCATTCCCTAACCCCAGAGAAACTACTTTCCAAAGGTCCCAGCCTACTGATGAAGGACAGGAGAGAGTGAGGAAAAGGGACCCTAGAAGAACTGAGGCCTCTGCCAGTGCTGCTTACCCCCTGGATTTCCAGGACAGAGCCTGTACTTGGGCCTCTTACCCACTTAACATTGTTCCTCTCTCCCTCTGTCTTTCTGCTTGCCTGGGTCACTCCTGTCTGTCTGTTAGTCTATTCCTGGGATGCTTATCACTTCAGGCGCTAGCAAACTTCAAGTATGTCTCGTACTATTATCCATAAACTGATCTCACTAAAAAAGAAAACAAAACCCACGGTCAGCCAGATTTTCTCTTAATGTTATCTTCTAGAAGTTTTATAGCCTTTTCAGATTGGCTTCTTTCACTTATAAATGCACACTTAAGTTCCTTCATGTCTTTTTGTGGCTTGATAGCTCATTTTCTTTCACTACTGAATAAGATTCCAGTGTATGTATCAAATTGTGTTTATCCATTCACATATTGAAGAACCTCTTGGTTGCTTTCAAGTTTTGACACTGTAAGTAAAGTTGCTATAAACATTCACTTGCAGGTTTTTGTGTCAATGTAAGTTTTCTTATATTGATAAGTTACTTTTGAGTAAATACCAAGGAGCACAATTGCTGAATCCTATGGTAAGAGTATGTTTAGTTTTTTATAAGAAACTGCACAATTGTCTTCTGAAGGGGCTGTACCAATTGGCATTCTCACTAGCAATGGTAGAGAGTTCCTGTTGCTCCTCTTGAGCATTTGGTGTTGTCATTGCTGTGAACGTTAGCCTCTCTAACAGATATTTTACTTTGCATTTCCCTGATGACATATAACGTTGAGCATTTTATCTTATGCTTACTTTCCATCTGTATCACTTCTTTGCTGAGGTGTCTGTTCAGATCCTTTGTGCATTTTTTAATTGGATAGTTTGTTATCTTATTTTTTAGTTTTAGAAGTTATTTATTTTGGATTCCAGTACTTTATCAGATATGTGATTTAAAATATTTCCTGCAGTCTCTGAATAGCCTCTTCATTCTCAAATCAGTGTCTTTCACAGAGCAGAAGTTTTTCATTATAATGAAATCCAACATACTAACTTTTTTTATTCATGGCTCATTACTTTGGTTTTGTATCTTAAAAAAAATCATTGTGAAAACAAGATGACCTAGATTTTCTCCTATATTACCTACTAGAAATGATGTAGTTTTGTGGTTGAATTTTAGTCCTATGAAACATTTTGAGTTAATTTTGAGAAACTAGGGAAGCTCTGTGCCTAGAGTCCTTTTTTGCATGTGAATGTCTAGTTGTTTCAGTACCATTTGTTGAAAAGACTAATCTTCTCAATGAATTGCCTTTTTTCCTTTGTTAAAGATCAATTGACTGTATTTATATGGGTCTGTCCTGGCTCTTTATTTAGTTACATGAACTAACTCGTCATTTCCTTCATCAGTATCACGCTGTCTTAATTAGTACAGATTTGCAAATGTGTTGCAGTCAGGTGGTTGTCAGTTTTCTGACTTTGTTCTTTTCCATCGATACTATGTTGACTAGTCTGAGTCTTTTGTCTTTCCATATAAACCTTACAATGAATTTGTCAGTAGCCTCAAAATAACTTCTTGAGAATTTGAGTGGGATTGAATTGAACCTATAGGTCAGTTTGTGGATAACTTACACCTTGACAATATGAGTCTTCCTTGTAGAGAATAGCATCCATTTATTTAGATATTTGTGGGGGTTTATACGTCAGTTTTGTAGTGTTCTTCATATAGATCATGTACTTTTTGGTTACATTTATACACATATTTCTTTTTTCAGTGCTAATGTAAATTGTACTGCGTTTTAAAATTTAAATCCAACTGTTTATTGTTAGAATACAAGATAACAACTGATGTTTGTATATTGACCTCATGTCTAGCAACTTGCTATAAACTGCTAATCAGTTTCAGGAGTTGTTTATTCTTTGGATCTTCTATATAAATAATCATGTCATTTGTAAGCAAAAGTATTTTTATTTCTTCCTAATCAGTATATAACACTGAGGAACAAAATTTTTGTTGCATCCACAAAAACACTTGTTCTTACCTAATTCGAGTGTGCTGATCTCAAATCTGGCATTAGTTTTACTCTGTAAGCTACAGGTTTTTTTGCAATTCAAGATTTTACGTTTTCGTCTTACTGTAAAATTTTCAACATTTTTTAACATAATGAAGTAAAATGTCTTCTTGGGCATCATCTTTGTGAAAATATAATAATTTACATAATGCAGTAAATACACTAATACATTAAAAGATATGATTGCATCAGAATTTGTCAACAATTTTAAAATAGTACATATTAAAACACTTATTTTAATCATAAAATTTGCGCAAAACTTATTTAAATTCTATTCAGGCAAAATTTGCATTTGTAGCTCTTATGTTTGTGTACTTGTTGAGGACAATCTCTTTTGATGCTCCAGAAGTAGTCTACCATCATATTTCTGTCCCATCGCCCCTGATAATGCTCTTCCACTGTCTTCAGATCTTGATGAAAGTGTTCTAGAAAGAACTCATCACTAACAGCTCAATATTTTTGGGAAATTTATCAAGGTGACTGTTCAGGAAGTGAATCTTAACACTCATGCTATATCCAGTGTCACGGAAAGCCAACAGCATCCTTTGAATCAGAAGTTCGTAGTTTTCTGCTCTTTTTGTTGCCAAGGGAGTTCTTTGTAACTGCCACAAAAGACTGCCATGCTGCTTTCTCCTCCTTATTCATCTTCCTGGCAAATTCTTTGTCACATATGAGGGTTTGAATTTAAGGTCCATTGAATATACCTGCTTTTATCTTCTCAAAAGACAAGGCAGGAAAAGCAGAAATAATATGTTGAAAGCATTCACTTTCTCTATTCAAAGCCTGAACAAACTGCTTCATTAAGCCAAGTTTGATGTGAAGTGGGGGGGAAATGGTCCTGTCTCAATAAACTACAGGTTCATTCACAATATTTTTCATCCCTACTTCCAGAATTTCACGTTTCGGCCATTCCTTCTGTGTCCAGTGTTTCTCCCAAGCTCGGGTGTCCCACAAACACAGAAAGCAAGGAAACTTCATGAAACCTCTCTGTTGTCCTAGCAGGAAATTGACCATTTTAAGATCCACACAAATGCTCCAGTTATGCTCCTCATACTTTAGAAAGCTGAGGACAATTGTTATGTCATTATAATCTTCTCACAGATGAGTGGAATACCCAATTGGAACCATTGCATAAACATTACCATTGTGTAGGAGAACATATTTCAGACTCCATTTAGAGCTGTCAAGAAATAGCCACCAATTCTGTTGGTAACACCTAGCTGGCTGAGAATACTACTCATATCATGACAGTAAACAAAGTGTTTGTCTTTGTAAAAAAAGTCCACAAAAATTTGTTCACACTTTCTGAAATGAAATACTTGAGCCGACTGGTGAGGTATATTCTTTTCTTGAAGCCTGGAGGCTAATAATTCAGCTGCTTTCTTTGATAGGCTCAATTCTCTTACTAAGTCATTCAATTTGGGTTGGCTAAATTGCTGAGGGGTTTATGACTGCTTGGCATCAGAAGAAGACCCTTCAGATTCTACAACCATTTCCTCATGCATCTTATCAAAATATACTTGATCACCATGTTCTCTTTCTTCGTCCTTAGAAGAAATAAAACCATTGAAAACTGGAACCGGGAGTGTCTCAGAGTGTGAGATAGGTCGTATTGCTGAAGGAATATTAGCATATGCGATCAAATGCTGTTTTTTCTTGCCAATGCAAGATCCTTTGTAGGATTAAGACAGAAATAACAGTCTCTGCTGTGGTCATTAGGTTCACGCCAAACCATTGGAATACGAAAAGGCATTTATTTGCGTTTTTCTTTTGTCCAGTCATGAAGCATTTGCTCACAATTATGACACACAATATGAGGAGCCCAATTCTTGTCTTGATTGCCAAAGGGAATTTGAAAATAGGCAATATATGCACATGTCTCAATGATGAAATATTTTGCCTTTGATGTTGAAGTGTGTAACAACCACATATATAACAGAAGTTGTCAGGACTATTCTTACATTTACGCCTGCCTACTTGAAGAAGCCATGGTTCAATCTTAAAACAAATTAAGAGGGTTTTTATTATCAGATAATAATTTTTTACATTTAAAAACAACTACAATTATGTAAAGTGATTTTTGTAAAACATTAATTGCCTGTGGTTATGTTCAATCCAAGAGTCATTGCCCTTTAATTTCAATTTAAAAACCAATGCATGCCATTAACTGTGACAAAAAGAAATTAAAATTGCATAGAAACTGGAGCATGCCCAAAAAAATGGATTTCACAATTTAAATCAGCAATGCAGAGCTATAGAGTAACACTTCTAAAACCTCATGCAACAGATAAGAAAAAAGAAAATTGTTCCCTAGTGTAATCAGTATGCCTTTTATTTCCTTTTCTTCTTTTATTTCATTTAGCTAGGATGTCCAGTACCATGTTGAATAAAAACAGTGAGAGCCGGCATCCTTGATTGTCCCTTATCTTATAGGAAAGTATCTAATTTTCCACAATAAAAATGAGTTTTAACTGTGGGGGTTTTTTGTAGATGCTCTTTATTAAGTGAGGAAGCTCCATTCCTATTTCTAGTTTCAAAATAATTGTACCATGAATTGGTTTTCAAGTTTGTCATATGCTTTTCCTGCATCTATCGGTATAATTATATGATTTTTCTTCTATATCTTGCTGAAATAATAGATTAGATTGATTAATTTTCTAGTGTTTACCAACCTAATATACCTGGGATAAATCCTTTCTGGTGGCTGAATATAATTCTTTTCATACATGTTGGATTCAATTTAATATTTTGTTGAAGATTTTTTTCTCTGTGTTCATGAAAGATATTGATGTATATATTTTATTTTTGGTTATGCTTTTGTCTGCTCTTAATATTAATGAAAAATTGACCTCATAGAATAAATTTGAAAAAATTTCTTCTGCTTCTATTTTATAGATACTGTTGTGAAGAATTGATAATTTATTTCTTAAATATTTTCTAGAATTTACCAGTGAATCCATCAGACCTGTTTCTTTCTATTTTGAAAGGTTATTAATAATTAATTCATTTAATTGATAAATAGTTTAAATTATGTAATTTTCCTTGTCTGAGTTTTGGTATATGTGACTCTCAAGGAATTGGTCAAGTTCATCTAGATTATCAAATTTATGGGCCTAAAGTTGTTAATATTAATCCTTATAATCCTTTCAGGAATCAGTAGTGATGGTTTCTATTTCATTCCTGATATTATATTAGTGTCTTCTTTCTTTTTCCTTCTGTATCTTGGCTAGAAGTTTAGCAACTTTATTGCTCTTTTCAAAGAACCAGCTTAGATGATTGATTTTAGACCTTTCTGACCTTATTTTTTACATATATATAGTATTTTTTTGAAGTCAGAAGCCAGGTGGCAGTAGGACAGACTCCCGCATGTGCCTGACAGGGACCCACCCAGCATGCCCACCAGAGAGTGATGCCTTGCCTATCTGGGGCATTGCTTCATTGTGACCAGAGCTATTCTAGCACCTGAGGCAGAGGCCACGGAGCTGTCCTCAATGCCCATGTCCAACTTTGCTCCAATGGAGTCTTGACTGCAGGAAGGGAAGAGAGAGACAGAGAGGAAGGAGAAGGGGAAGACTGGAGAAGCAAATGGGCACTTCTCATGTGTGCCCTGACTGGGAATCGAACTCAGGACTTCCACACACCAGGCCAAAGCTCTACCACTGAACCAACCAGCCAGGGCTAAACATTTCTTACTTTTTAATATATGCAATTAATTCTATAATATTTCCTTATAAAAACTGTTTAACAAATTTTAATAAGATGTATCCTCATTGTTATTTAGTTTGAAAAACTTCCTGTGTGTGTGTGTGTGTGTGTGTGTGTGTGACTTCTTCTTTAGCCCATGTGTTATTGAGAAATATGTTGTATAATTTCCAAGTATCTGGAGCTATCTTCTTGTTTTTGATATCTTTTTAAATTACTTTGTAATCTAAGACCATATATTGTATGATTTCCATTCTTTTAAATTTGCTACAGTCTCTTTTATGGCTCAGAATGTTGTCAATCCTGATGATATTCCCTGTGAGTTTAAGAAGAATGGATATTCTGCTATTGCTGAATAAAATAGTCTATGGATATAAATTAGATCCAGTTGATAGATGCTATTATATTTAACTATGCCCGTATTTATTTGCTGCCTTCTGATCTGTCAATTACTGATGGAGGGATATTGCTGTCTTTAACTCTATGAGTGGATTCATCTAGTTCTTGAAGTTCTACTGTTTTGCTTCATTTGACTCTATTGTTAGGTGCATACACATTCAGGATTGTTATATCATGTTAGTTAATTGACCATTTTCTCATTGTGTAATATCTTTTTGTCCCTAAGAATTTATTTGATCCTGAATTCTACTTGCCCAAAATTAATACAGTTTTTCTAGCTTTCTTTTCATTAACATTATTATGGGTTTTTTTCTTCATCACTTTATTTTTATTCTATTTCTCTATTTATATTTAACTTGCATTTCTTTTAGAAAGCATATAGTTGGGACTTGTTTTTTAATCCACTCTAACAGTCCTTATCTTTTAAGTGGTGTATTTACAAAGTACATTTATAGTGATTATTGATCATTGGATTAAAATCTAGTATATTAGTTTGGGTTTTATATTTATTGACATATTTATGTTTTTGTCTCCACTCTTTTTTTGCCTTATTTTTTTAAGTGAGAGGAGGGGAGATAGAAAGACAGACTCCTGCATGTGCCCCAACCAGAATTTATCCAGCAACCCCCATCTGGAGCTGATGCTTGAATCAACAGAGCTTTCCTCCAGGGCCCACACTTGAACCAATTGAGCCACTGGCTGTTAGAGGGGACAAGAGAAAGTAGGGTCACTGGGAGGGGAGAGAAGCAGATGGTCACTTCTCATGTGTGCCCTGACTCAGGATTGAACCCAGGACTTCCGCATGCTGGGCTGATGCTCTATCAAAGCCATTTGCCTAATTTGTTTCAATTGAGCACTTATATGATTTCTTCTTCTAGTCCTTTCTTAGCATATTAATAATATTTTTAATCTTATTTTATTGTTGGCTCATGAGTTTGTAATATGCTTTTATCAATAATCCAAGTTCACTTTCAAATAACATTATAACACTTCATGGTAGTACAAGTACTGCCTTATAAACACAGTATTCCCAATTCCTCTTTTTCACCTCTTATACCACGCTGCCATTCATTTCACTTACCCCAAAACTATAATCACTGAACATATTATTGCTATCATTACTTTGAATCAACTGTTAGTTATTAGATCAATTAGAATAAAAAGAATAAATATTTCATTTACCTTCATTTATTTCTTCTCTAAAACTTTTATTATGTAGATCTGATTTTTTAACTGATGTCATTTTCCTTCTTTCTGAAAAATTTCTTTTAACTTTATTTACAGGGCAGATATACTAGCAAAATATATCCTCAACTTTTGGTTGTCTGAGAAAATCTTCTCTTTCATTTTGATCGACAATTTTGCTGAATACATAGTTCCTTGTTGAAAGATTTTTTTTTCAGCACTTTTAACATTTTATTTCCTTATCTTCTTGCTTGCATGGCTTCTGAAAATAATTCAGATGTAATTCCTTTTTATTTTTTATTTTTTTGTATTTTTCCAAAGTTAGAAGTGGGGAGGCAGTCAGACAGACACACATATGCGTCCTACCAGGATCTGCCCCGCATGCCCACTAGAGGGCGATTCTTTGCCCATCTAACGTGTTGCTCCATTGCAGAGGGAGCCATTTTAGCACCTGAGGCAGAGGCCATGGAGCCATCCTCATTGCCCGGGCAAACTTTGCTCCAATGGAGCCTTTGGCTATGGGAGGGGAAGAGAGAGAAAGGAAGGAGAGGGGGAAGGGTGGAGAAGCAAATGAATGCTTCTCCTGTGTGCCCTAGCCAGGAATCAAACCCAGGACTTTCATACCCTGGCCCATGCTCTACAGCTGAGCCCACCAGCCGGGGCCTCAGATATAATTCTTAATCTTGATCCTCTGTAAGTAAGCTGTATTATTCTTCTGGTTTCCTTCAAGATTTTATTTTTATCTTTGAATCACTGCAGTTTGCATATTATATGCCTGGGTGTATAGATAAATAGCAGTCTGATGTTTATCCTGCTTGGTGTTCTCAGATTTTCTAAGACTGTGGCTTATTAACTATTATTAATTTTAGAAAAATATTATTCATTACCATTTTAAATATTTTTTTCTGTTCTTTCCTCTTCTGCTGCTATTCATATTATATATGTGCCAACCGTAGTAAATATTCCACAGTATTTGGATATTTTGTTTCATTATTTTCAGTTGTTTTTTGTTTTGTTTTGTTCTTGTTTTGTATTTTAGTTTACATTTGCATTCGCCTATCTTTAAGATGACTGATTCTTTTTTTTACTGTGTCCCATCTATGATATGCCCTTCAAAGGCATGCTTCTTTTCTGTTAGAGTGTTTTGTTCGTAAACAACCCTTTTGATTGTTTATTAGAGTTTCCAGCTCTCTGTTTACATTATCTATTCATTTTTGCATGTTTTCCACTTTTACCACTACAGCTTTTAGCTTCTGAATCATACTGACATTAAATTTTCTGTCTGATAATTTCAAATTTTCTTCCATATCTTAATCTGGTTCTTATGTTTGTTCCATTCCTTCAAACTGTATTTTTTGTCTTTCAGTGTACCTTGTAATTTTTTGACAGCCTGACATGATGCACTGGAGAAAAAGGAATTAGACTTTTAGTGTGAGGCGTTGTTTATCTGGCTAGATATTAGGTTGTATTTACTCTCTGCTGTAACTATGGATATAAGGGGCTACACTTTACCCTGCTGTCCTTGTCTTCCCTGTTGTCTTGGGTTTCCAGAGAGATTTCTTCCAAAATAAGGTCTGCAATCTTCTGCTCTTTCAGTTGTATTTCTGTTATTACACAGAAGCCCTACTTATGTATTGGTAAGTTGTGAGGTGATGGAAACCTTTCTATTGGGCTATGATTAGGTCTCAGTCTTTCATTGAATCTTTAAGTGGCCCTTATACTTCAGATTGCCTCTTAGGATTCCCCAGACCCTGCTCCTTAAGTAAGACAAGAAGGCAATAGGTAGCTGGAATTTCTTATTTCCCTTATCTCCCATGGAAAGTTACCAGAGGCTGGAGTTGAATCTTTTTTCTTTCTCCAATTTGTTAAGCTCTGATAAACTCCAGTAAATCAGCTTTCTTTAAATCTTTTGTCTTAAGGACAAGTCTGGCTAAGAAGAAAAGAATGCTGGGTATATTTCAAAATTGTTTCCTTTCCCCTTTTCCTACCAAAAGGTTGTGGGAATTTTTCTCTGGTTTTATCCAAATGTATGTTGGTTTAAGTGCTAAGGAGTTGCTTCCTCAATAATTTAACATAAATTTAATTGGATAATATGTATGTAGAAAACATTTTATTCTATCTATGTTTTGATTTAACAAGTTTTCTTCATTCTTGCTCTAAAAGATAAGCAGTTTCTTTGAGTATATCATTCTTCATATAATATAATCTTTATATATTTTAATATATAAACTTTATTTTATCTTTGTTTATGTATTCCGTGAACTCACGTTATTTTTATTAAAAACTCATGATAAATTATTTTACCTTGTAAAATGTTAATTCTTACTATACTGAGTATTTGTTCAACCAAAATCCTGAAATTCAAAACACAAGTAGCCAAATTATTCTTCCAGTAGTTGAATTTTAGAAAACTATTTCAAATGATAAGCTATTATTGCAGGAGGTATTGTCTTTTCCGTGAAATGTGTGTAATGAAGTATAAAATTAGAAACAAATTAATGATACTTCTTCAAAATTAATTACAATAAATATACAACTTTAAATTAATTACTTTTCAAGGATATTAGCTAGTTTGCTTTTTCAAATAGATGTTTAAAATTTTTTAAATATTTCCTTGAGAGTTATTACACACAAATTATTAAGTGACAATAAATATTATTTCTATTGAAAGACAAGAAATGCATACTATTTTAGCCTTAATGGGTTTCTTTTTTTTTTTTTTTTTTTTTTTTTACAGGGACAGAGAGAAAGTCAGAGAGAAGGATAGATAGGGACAGACATACAGGAACGAAGAGAGATGAGAAGCATCAATTATTAGTTTTTGGTTGCTGTTGTGACACCATAGTTGTTCATTGATTGCTTTCTCACATGTGCCTTGACTGCAGGCCTTCAGCAGATCGAGCCACCCCTTGCTGGAGCCAGCTACCTTGGGTCCAAGTTGGAGAGCTTTTGCTCAAATCAGATGGGCCCACCCTCAAGCTGGCGACCTTGGGGTCTTGTACCTGGGTCTTCCACATCCCAGTCCGATGCTCTATCCACTGCGCCACCTCCTGGTCAGGCAGGTTTCTCATTGAACATTATATGGAGACCTTAAAATGACCCTTCTAATTTTTTCATTGACAATTGTAGATGCAGAAACACTTTACATCACATACGGTTGTTCAATTTAATACATTGTTGGCATTATAAATACACGTTTCTATTAAAACATTCCATAAACTTATCAAAGAATTTGAAATTACACAGTTAGTAAAGTTGACCAGAATTTATCTGAACTATACTAAAGTGAAATATGAGATAAGAATGGTTGACATCTATTGGAGAGTTAATGCTCATGATGGGGTAATTGGGGTAGGAAGCATTAGGGGCATTCAGACAATGTCATAGTGAGGTTTTGAGAAGTATAGTAAAAGGACTCTGGCAAAAAAGAGAATTTGGCAGGAGCATGTAAGATTGATTGAAGATTTAAAAGACTAAAAACAGAGATTAAAATGAAGCATAAATAAAATAAATACATTAATAAATAAAATACATATATGCTAGAGTTTTGGGGAAAAGAACAGAAAGTTTGAGGCTACTTTTTATATAATTGGTTTTTTAACTGAGTTTTCCAGAAAAATAGTTATAAAATAAAGCTTTTTTAATCTTTGTTAAGTAACTTAGTAGAATTGTCTTGTTATCAAGTTGAACTGAAAGCTTTATTTCTTTTTATTTTTAAGTTTAAAATAATGGGGATAATTTGCATAAATTTTACCACTACATATTCAACAAATCCTAGAGCTGAAGACTCTTTGGGCTGAGTGCTTATGTATGAGCCTGGAAACAACCAGCTGACCCCAATTCTTTCATGTTGAGTCTTAGCATATTTTGTTTATTTAGAAATCAACATAAAATATTAGTTTTGCTTAAGAAATCTCTGTTTTTCCAAATGTTGGTGTTAAAGTGTCACTCTTCATGTTCTCAAACTACACATGTTTTCTATTTTGATTTTGATTTATCTTTGGAGTTTGGCTTAACTTTCACTAACAGTTGAGTTTCTGTTTTGACCTCAGATTTTTTGTATTGATCAACATTGACAACATGGTTAATTTCTTAGTCTAGATTATTTGATAGTTTTTGGAAATATTTCTGGAATATGAATATAATATCATATGCAGCAAAATGAGTGCTATCATCTCCTTATGATAGTATACATTTGGGGTACATTTTTATATGATAAATTATCTGTAGATAAAATTTTACTCTAAGAAAAGAGAGAGTAAGAATTTTCAATAACAGAAAATGTCAATGGATTAAAAGACAATTGTAATGGAAAAAATTATTATGCATGTATTTTCTCTGGGTTTTAGTTTTCTTATATAAAAACAAGAGTGGTATAAGCAATTGCTAAAGTATATTACAAGCCATATATATATATATATATATATATATATATATACACATACATACATACATACATACATAGAGTCTAGGGAACTGATAACCATGAAAGTTCAGTAAAAAGAAAATACAAAAAAAAAATTCTCAACTTCACCTTTTTTAATAGTTTAAATACAGATTTGTTTTTGAAGAGAACTATAAATGAGAGGTTTTTTTGAAATATTTTTACTGTTTAAAAAAATGATTAGAACTTGGCATGGTTGTTGGTTTCAAATCAAACTGTATTTTTATTTTATTTCTTCTTTGAGTCTGTTAGTCCTTGAATTTTATAAAATCTTGAATATTGATGTTAGATAATTCAGACAGATTTTCTGTCAAAATTTTAAATATTTTTTGCACATTACTTTGCTTTCTGAAATTACTTGAAAACTCATAGTCATTTACTATAAGGATTTTTTTTTCTCTAGTGCCACGATCCTAGTCAAAAAAGATGATGTCTTTTATCAATGAGAACTTCTAGTTGTATATGACCTTCAGTTTTTTAGATGTTTAAAACAGTTATAATTCTTTATCATGTTCAATTTAATATGTAGAAATTAACATGACAAAACTACAAGCCTTATATAACACACATAAGCTCACTTTATAACCACTATATGTACATGTAACAAATATTATAGTCAAGGCATTGAGCTGTCACAGTACCAGACTCCATTCTTTCATTAACAACCTGGATGCCAATGAAAGCAGAATCAGGATACAAACGTGGGATGTCTGGCTCCAACTTTGTCCTTTGAACCACCAAGCTGTGGTTTTGAGATCATGGGTTTATCACATGGACAGTTAAAGGAAGAACTAATCATATTTTAATCTGCAGCAGCTGACAGTACATTATACAGAAATAAAGCTAGTCCCTCCATGTCAAAAAACTGAAAACATCAAGTCAGTTTAGAATACCCTCCAGCCCTCCTTCCTTCTTAAACACTATGGAAACAAGCAAAAACAATGCGATTGTGGTTTCCATTCACATTGAGAAGATTCTATTGCTTTGGGTAGAAGATACCCAATTATACTTTTAATATCCAAACCATGAAGAATTGCTTTTTCTCGATTTTGTTTTTTCACCCATTATTAGGTGTATATCATTGAGGAATCTGGACTAAACATCCTGGTGTGGTCAGAGATTGGCAGTAGAAGTACGGGTTGGATGTATGGACATGCACATCTCTCCAGCAACAGTCCGTTTAAGGTGGCATTTGAAGCTGATTTGAGTGGAAATGAAGACATCTTTATTGCTCTTGATGATATCTCCTTTACCCCAGAATGTGTATTTGGAGGTAAGTGATTCCTTCAGAAGCAGAGATGTTTTTATTTTGTTTTTAATGTCTAGATACAGAAGTATTGAGAATTTTTTGAAGAATTGCATTTCTTTTCAAGTTCAGTCCTACTCATATATTGAAGAGCAGTCTGTGTTGTAGAAAGTAAAGTTTTCTGCTCATGACTCTTCACTATGAAATTTTCATGTCATCCTGACAACAAAAGAACTTTGACTAAAGTTCTTTAAAAAAACATGGCAGAAAAAAAATTTTAATATACCTTTATTGTCTACTTTGTTTACTTCTCAAGGGTTGCAGTAACTGCATAAGGTAAAGGTCCCTCTGGTCACATCTCATATTTCAGATTGTCTTTTCCATCTATATTAACTTGTCCCCTTCCCTGAGCTTTATCCTTTCTCCTGTTTATACTCTACAATCTAGAATTCTTATTCTATGCATAAAGAAAGCAAATATTTTGTCTTTAACTCTTCTTAAGAAATCATCCACGTACCTAAAATCTGAATTTCTGCTACTTAAGATATTTCCACTTGCATGGATATTTGTTTTCTTATAAATTTAGTCTTCAAAATTCATTGCAAGGCAGTATGATCATTGTCTTTCTCTTCCTCAATGCCTCTTTCAAAATTTTGTTCTTCTAGCCATAAATCTTGGTTCTTATTCTTTTCATGATATTTCTTTGGATCCTGAATTCTGGGCAATTTCCACTTCCAGGTGATTCACCTTGTGTAAAACACTGACCTTCACTTCCAGTCCCCTTCATAAATATTCTAACTCATTAATGTACTTTCATAGTTATGTTCTGGACCTTATAATATCTTCTGAAATTTTAAGGTTCAAATTTTAATCTAATCCTATGTTTTCTATTTTTTATTACTCCTCCTAAACCTGTTTTCCTACATAACTAATATATATATATATATATATATATATATATATATATATATATAATTTTAGGTTCTCAGTGATTTATGCTTTTTTCATAAAACACTCTATACTCTTTTTTTCACTAATAATCCCAGATGTAATGATCTAACACCTCAATTCCATTTTAACCAACATTTTGAATTTTTTATGTCCTATATTTTTCATTTCAACATAAATTGGGTCTTAATTATATACAGGAATTCTGCTAAGTACTTTGCATGTATTTATCGGACCTCCCTAGAGAATAGTTATAAGTATCTAGCTCATGTTTGGTCATAATGTCTTTATCAATCTTTAAAAGTGAGTTACTATGACCATTGATTTGTATTTTGCAAACTGTTGATGATCATGCTCATTGGGACAACTAGAAAAATTGGTTTATCACTTTAGCTGAGCCTTCAAAGGGTCCTAGACACATGTGTTTGCCATTCCCTAGCACTGTTTATCTAGAAAAAATCTCAAATCCTCCAACTTCTCCCTTGAACTTTTTTTTATTCTGTCAGTGTTCTTATATACTTTAAATAGAAGCTGAGCCCTTTTTAAACAAAGTTCCTTAATTTTCTCTTTTCTGCCTCCAAAAGTACCTGTATCTACAACCAAATTATTTTTATCTGCATTTGTCTCAGGAAAAAACCCTACATTTTTCCAAAAATTAATGCCTCTCCTTGGCATTTATTTTCATTTTTCACAGCTATAATTCCCACTAATTTTGAGCTCCTCAAGAGCAAGAGGAGCTTGTGTATTTTATCTCTGGAGCCTAAGACAGAAACTAGGAAGTTTGGAACACAATTTAGTGGGGATTAAGATGAGTCACATGGCTGCGCTCAGTACACAGATGGGTACTTAGCTTGCAGAATTGTTACCAGCGATATGGGCAGGCATAGTTTCTGCTGTGTCCTCTGGTGGATGAGACTGCCTCCAGGACCACAGTCCAGCAGGGCTGGAGGATCACTTCTGGGTCTGTATCAGGTCTACAGATGGCAGACCTGTTATTAGGGTTGTGTGTGTGTGTGGCTCCCACTGTATCCCAGGGTGAATTCCAGGGGATGCAGGACTGCCTCCATGACTGTCTAGAGCAGGGCTATAGATGCATCACAGGGCTTCTTGTAGATCTGCTGTTTTGTCCAAAATCAGCAGGTCTGTGAGTGGGATTGCTGATGGGTATGGCTCTCACCGGGTCCTTGGGTAGGCTGGTCTGCCTTCAGACTACGATAGAGCAGCAGTCAAGACAGGTCACAAGACTGCCTTAGGAACCATGGTTAGGTTGAGGTTAGCTGGACTGTTACTAGGGGCAGAGATAGGCATGTCCCCTGCCAGTTTCTGGATGAGCAGGATTGCACATGTACCATGCAAAGCAGGGTTGGAACTGAATCACAGGACAGCTTCAGGGTCCACAGCCAAGACTAATGACAACAGTCCTGCTTCCCAGGGGCACAAATAGGTGTTTCTGGCCCCTCTGTGGGCAAGAATAATGCTAGACCACCCTAGGGGAGTGGTCTAGGATGGAACCCAGTTTCAGGACTGCTTTAGGATCCACAGGTGATTCCAAGGTTAGTGGGCCTATTACTGAGAGCACGAGCAGGCATGGCTGTTCCCAGATCTCTTGAAAGATGGAGCTGGTATAAAACTTCAGCTAAGCAAGGCTGCACTGTGTCCACTGGGGGACAGGGCTACTTCTGGACATTAGCCAGGACCACATTCAGTGAGCTTACCACCAGTTCATGGGCCTGTCTCCTCAAAATGGCTCTCCTAGTCTTGAGCTTTAAGGGAGTTTTACAGTCTTCTACCTGGATCTTAAAGTTCTACCAAAGACACTTTTTCCATGGACAGCTGCCAGTTTGTTGTTTGTGGGGAGGGGATATGAGACATGAGCTAAGGAGCTCCTATAAACCCGTCATTCTGATGTCACACACCTCATACAGACTTGTTTAAGGCTTTCAAGAAGGAAAATACACACATACACACACACATACACACACACACATATCAGTAACTTGAATAAAAAACAATCTTTTAAGTGTTAATACTGAGCCAGGAAAACTTTATTTTTCAGTAATACTGGACAAAAGAAGCATTGTTTTCACATAAAATTCTAATTGAACAAATATTGATACATTTTTCTCTAAATTTTCTATTTTTGTTGTATGAAAATCCCAAGAATGAGATAGTTTTCCAGTGAAATATTATTATAAAATACAGAAAAATTCTGATAGTACAGGATCTGCTACAATGAATGTTTATTGAACAAAGCAAGAGAAAGGAATTTAAATGAATTTTCCCAGTATTCATTTATGTGTGTTCTTCTTCACCCAGCCCCTGGACAAGGGGAAGCCTTCTATACCATCAAACCACTTGCTTTTCCATCTTTCCTTAGTCTGGAGTCAAATTACTAAGGTAGTTCAATTAACTTAGATAATATTTTTTAGATCTTATAATAAGAAATCCAGATTTTTACATTTAGCATACCAGTTTTTTATTCATGTTCAGATTAACACCCTACAATGAAAAACATCTAAGTCTAAACTTGATTTCAACCTCATACTAGGATTTTTGTTCTTCTTTTAACTATTGTCCTCATTCCACTGCCAAAATATGAACTCTCCCATAACACAAAGAAATATAGAACTATGGCATTTGTTACCACAAGTTACCTGTACTTTTTCCCCCCATTTAGAAGATTGTCCTGTAACAGTAGCCCCTCTTCTACCCCAAAGACTCTGCTTTCTCTGTTATTATTTCTCCATTCTCCCTTTAGTTACATTTAGCTTCCCGGACAACATTTCCTAAATGAAGACATTCTTGATCCAGTAAAACTAGTATTAGGATTCAGCTGGTTCACACTGGTTTGGCAGAACTGCTACCTAATTTTTTGTTGAGTTTGATAAACCAGTGGTTCAAATGGCACCTTGTAATCATGGTTCTCTCTAAGGTGGGCGCCTGGGCAGCCGCCCAATGTGGAAATCACAAGTTTACATTCCTTACTCTTTTTAACATTCATCTGTCAACAGCATATTCTAAGCACCCATAGTAATGTTCATTTGGTGCACAAGTGAAAAAGATTGCAAGTAAGGATGCCAATTAAGAAGCAATGTGGAAATATCTTAAGTTTTATTGTTTTTTGTCAGGTATTGTTTAATATTCTTGCATTAATATTTTGAAACTCTTATAACATAATCTAGTTTTGTGTACCTCTTATGGTTCTTATTTAAGTATTAAATGCATGAAATAATAAACTACCTTTCGGTATATCAGTTTTTTTATACTTAATACCATCATTAGGCAGAGAACCAATTCTTAAAATATTTGAATCCCAGCACTGAGTAAAATATCTCCAGCAATTCTGAGTCAGCAGAGAACTGTATTTATTTTCACAGAGTTTGTTTTCTTTAGCCAATTGAATTCTCAAGGTAGAAGGTATTTGCTGTTTTTCTTCTACAATTTGAAACATAAAGGATCACATTTTTTTTCATGCTGAAAAGATGTTTTACAGGGCTGGTAGAGCATTGCTGTTTTAGAACTATATAAGAACTTTTAAAGTATTTGAAATAACAATAGGATAGCTATTATTATAGAATGCTTGAAGATATGATACATTTCTACATAATTTTGTCTAGTAAGTGGGCAAATACCAGTAGACACAACTAGAGGGGGAGTGATAAGTGGAAGCAAATTATCTCAGCACCAAAGTTTACTGGTGTCCTGGGTTAAATAGTATTTCCCCAAAACCCATGTCCTTCCCAGAACTTTAGAATGTGACCTTATTTGAAATTAAGGTATTTGCAGATGTAATTAAGCTGTAAGTTAAGATGAGGTCACACTGGAGTAAAGTTGGCCTTAATGCAAAATGACTGGTGTCTTTATAATAAGAGGAGAAGGGGTACATAAACAGACACACAGAAAGAAGACCATGTGACGAAGGCCAGAGACTGAGTTGATACCTCTATGAGTCAAGAAATGACAAGAATTGCAAGCAAAACTGATAGGTAATAGAAAGAAATGAACTGGGTTCTCCTATAGAGCCTTTCTTCAGAGAGAGCACAGCTCTGCTAACCCCTTGAATTCAGACTTCTGACCTGCAAGACTATGAGAGAATAAATGAAAGCTGTTTGAAATCACCCAGTTGGTGGTGCTTTCTTACAGAAACCCTGGGAAACTAATATAAGTGGCAACATTGAGGTCTGCATCATAATCAAGAAATGGGTCCAAGTCCTAGCCAGATAGCTCAGTTGTTTAGAGCATCATCCTGATATGCAGAGGTTACAAATTCAATCCCAGGTCAGAGCACATACAAGAATCAACCGATGATGACATGAGTAAGTGGAACAACAAATCAATGTCTCTCTATATATTTATATATGTCTGTCTCATTTCCTATCTCTCTAAAAAAATCACTTATAATAATAAAGGAAAAAAGAACTGGGTTCAAGACTTCATTCAACTCCTTACTGCCTATTTGACCTCATTCTTTTCCTCTGTGAAATGGCTATTGTCAAGATTTAAGAAATATGCCATGTCTAAAAGAGTTTCATTAAGTACTTCAAGGCAATTAAATAATCATTAGGAAAACATAATAATTCTTAAGTAACCTAAGACATCTTGTCTTACACTGAATAACATTTCTAATTGAAAAGGGCTTATGTCCCTTACATAAATATGCACTAAGTAACGAGATTTGCTGCAGTATATTTAAAAGCTGAGACTCCAGTTTTGAGGACTAACTTTATGAACAATTTTTCCAATTAGATTCTTTTTGTTGAATCAAAAGAAAATAGATCTTTAAGTAAGAAGGCAAATTGAAAAAAGAAGAAGAAGAAGAAGAAATACTATCCTAGGGCACCATTTTTTTCTCTGTAAGTTGGCAAATGTAAAATGATAGTAACTAGCAAGGTGACAAACAATATAAAGAATAATATTTATAAGAAACTCAAGGGGTGTAGGCAATCACAAGTTTTCCTTGTTTATATTATCACTGTTAAACAATTGTTCTTACCTCACTCTTGAATAGAAATTCTCATTCTTGTCTCATATCATTGGACTTGAATAGCAAGTGTTACTCTTGAATGTTTCCAAGACAAGTGTACTCTCTTGAACACAAATTATTTAAATGTGGAAATGTTTGTTTGCATCATCTTTATCAATTATAGCATCTTCAGTGGAGTAGTCTACTTGCCTAGAAGAGTTCCTGTTATATAGTAGATAGTCAATAAAAGTACTGTGAATAGAGAAATACATATGTTAAGTGAAAAGATGAATAAGGAAAAGCTGTCTCCAACTGAATTTATATGGTACTACTCTTCACTACCATCAATGAACTTACCTTCTAATCTTGTTCTCAAACACCTGTTTGGAGGGAGAGAGAGAGAAAGGGAAGTAGGGAGCATTTTTATGGCTGAGTAATATTTCATGGTGTAAATGAACCACAGCTTTTTTATTCATCTACTGAAGAACACTTAGGTTGCTTCCAAATCTTGGCTGTTGTAAATCATGTTGCAATGAACACAGAGATGCATATATTCTTTTGAATTAATGTTCCCAGTTTCTTTGGATGTATACCCAGAAGTGGAATCCCCAGGTCATAAGGCAGTTTCACTTTTTATTTTTTGAGATAACTCCATACTGTTTCCACAGTGGAAACACTGTGGAAATATGCATTCCCACCAACACTGCACAAGGTTTTCTCTTTTCACCTCATCCTTGCCAACACTTGTTGTTTCTTGAGACTAATTGAGAATAGCCATCCTGAAAGGTTTGAGGTTATATTTGATTGTGGTTTTAATTTACATTTCTCTGATGATCAGTGATGTTGAACATCTTTTCATATGTTTATTGGCCATTTGTATGTCCTCTTTGAAAAAGTGTTCATTAAATCCTTTGCCCAGTTTTTAAATGGATTGTTTGCTTTCTAGTTGAGTTTTATAAGTCCTTCATAAATTTTACATATTAACCCCTTATCAAATGTATATTGGCAAATAAATTCTCCCATTCAGTGAGTTGTATTTTTATTTTCACGATGGTTTCCCTTGCTGTGCAAGAAATTTTTAGTTTGATATAGTCCCACTTGTTCAATTTTTTCTTTTATTTCTCTTGCCCAAGGAGATATATTAGTTTGTTCTTTGAAAAACTAAACAAGATTGACAAACCTTAAACCAGACTCATCAAAAGAAAACAAAAGAGAGGATTCAACTAAATAAAATCAGAAATAAAAAAAAAATTACAGTAAAGAAATAGAAAGGATTGTAAAAAATATATACCATGAACAACTATATGCCAACAAATTGGAGAAATTGGATGAATAGATAAATTTCTAGAAACATATAATCTTTCAAACCTGAATCAGGATGAATCAGAGAGTCTGAATAGACAGATTGGAACTAGTGAAATTGCAGCAGTAATAAAACAAAGAAATAAACAACCTCCCAACAAACCAGATGCATTCACAAGGGAATTTTTCCAAACTTTCAAAGAACTAACACCTATCCTTCTCAAACTATTCCAAAAATTTTAAGCAAAGGGAAGACTCTCAAGCTTATTTTATGAGGCCAGCATTATTTTAATCCCAAAACCAAATTTAAAAACTACAAAGAGAAAACATTATAGGCCAATATTTTTGATGAACATAATGCTAAAATCCTCAACAAAATCTTAGCAAGCCAGAAACAGAAATACTTCAAAAAGATCATACACCATGATCAGTTGGGATTTATTCTGGGGATGCAAGGTTGGTAAATATCCACAAATCAATAAACATTATACACCACATAAAGTGAAGGATAAAAACCACATGATTATATCAATAGGGGTAGAAAAACATTTGATAAAATTCACCCATTTGTGACAAAAGCTCTAAGCAACTTGGAAACAGAGATAATATACCTCAACTCAATAAAGGCCATATATGACAAACATAGCTAACATTATACTTAGTGGGCAAAAAACAAACCTTTCTCTTAAGATAGGGAACAAGAGACGAATGTCTACTTTCACCACCCTTATTCAACATGGTACTGGGATCTTAGTCATAGCAATCGAACAAGAAGAAGAAATAAAAGAGATCCAAATTTGAAAGAAAGAAGTAAAGCTGGCATAATTTTCAGATGGCATGATACTGTTTATAGAGAACCCTAACAAATCCACCAAAAAATCTATTGGAAATAATAAATAGATTCAGTAATGTAGCAGGATACAAAATAAGTATCCAGTAAACAGTAGCATTTTTATACACCAATAATGATCTATCAGAAATGATAATTAAGAAAACAGTGTCATTCAAAATTGCTTCAAAACAAATAAAATACCTAAGAATAAATTTAACCAATGATATAAAAGACCTATACTCAGAAAATTATGACACTGAAGAAAGAAATTAAAGATACAAATAAGTAGAAGAATATGCCATGTTCATGGACAGGAAGAATTAACATCATTAAAATGTACATACACATACATACTACCCAAAGCAATCTATAGATTCAATGTAATTGCTATCAAGATACAAATGATGTATTTCACAAAACTAGAACAAATATTTCAAAAATTTATATGGAACCACAAAAGATCCTGAACAGCAACAGCAATCTTGAGAAAAAAGAATAAAGTTGGAGGAGTCACGCTACCTAATACCAAACTATACTACAAGGTCACAGTAATCAAAACAGTGTGGTACTGGCATAAAACAGGCATATAGATCAATGGAAACAAAACAGAGCCCAGAAATCAACCCATGTTTCTATAGTCAATATTTGACAAAAGTGGCAAAAACATACAAAAGGTAAATATAGTCTATTTAACAAATGATGTTGGGATAAAAGGACAGATACATTAAAAAAAAATGAAACTAGACCACCTTGTTACACCATACACAAGAATAAGTTCAAAATGGATTAAAGATTTAAATGTTATAATTGAAACCATAAAATACAAGAAGAAAACTCAAGCAGTAAAATTTTAGCCATTTCTCATAACAATATTTTTCCTGATATATCTCCTAGTGAAACAGAAGTATGTTTGCAATTAGAGACTTGTCATTACTTCATGTGAACTTGAGTAAGTCAGCCTTTCATTAATTCAGTGTTTGTTGGTTTAGATTGTACTTCCCTGGATTTAGATTTGAAAGACAGAAATAAATATAATTTTATCACCACCTCTTCAGGAGTATACAGTTTTATTTACTTACTTATTTATTTATTTATTCTTAAGTGAGAGGAGGGGAAATAGACAGGCTTCCACATGTACCTGGAGTGGGATCCACCTAGAAACCCCCATCTGGGGCCAATGCTCTGCTCATCTAGAGCCAATGCTCATAACTGATCTATTTTTATCACCTGAGGCAGGAAGTCATCCTCAGCACCCAGGGCCAACAGGCTTAAATTAATGAAACCATGGCTGTGGGAGGGGAAGAGAAAAGGAGAAAAGAGAGAGGGGAGAAGCAGGTGATCACTTCTGTGTGCCCTGACTGGAGAATGAACCCAGGACTTCTACACACTGGGTCAACACTCTACCACTGAGCCAGTGGCCAGGGCCAGGGTTTACAATTTAAAAAGTTATTGAGATAATGATTATACCTGGGAGTTTAAAAGTGGTATTCAGTATATTTTAAACTCTTTCAGCTCTAAGATTTGTCGTTCTAAGATGATTTTATTTCACTATCATCAAGTACACAGAAGTAATTTCTTGAGACATTGTTGAATATTCAGAAAAAACAGCCAGTGATTTTCCAATAATCTAGCTCTCTTTAAAATAAAATTAAAGAAAGAAAGCTTGCTGATCAGACAGTGGCACAGTGGATAGAGAATCGAACTTAGATGCAGAGGACCCAGGTTCGAAACTCCAAAGTCACCGGCTTGAGCACGAACTCACCAGCTTGAACACAGGGTCACTGGCTTGAGGGTGGGATCATAGACATGACCCCATAGTTGCTGGCTTGAAGCTTAAGGTTGCTGGCTTGAACAAGGGGTCACTTGTTCTACTGTAGCCCTTTGGTCAAGACACATATGAGAAGATAATCAATGAACAGCTAAGGAACTGCAATGAAGAATTGATGCTTCTCTCCCTTCCTGTCTCTCTGTCCTTATCTGTTCCTCTCTCTGTCTCTGTCAAAAAAAAAAAAAAAGAGCCATGATTTGTAACCTTTACCTATTTTCTGGGTATAACTAGTATTTCTGGCATGGTTGACATCTCTGGAGGTGGCACTGGGAAGAGACACACACAGTTGCTAGCACTGGCTGCAGCACACACTGGGTCAGAGGAGTGTGCCTCAGTAGTGGTGCTGCCTCCCTCTCAGCTAGACAGTGGAATAAAACTGAGACTGTAGTTTAAGACAGAGAATGAGCACATTTACTTAGCGTTATGAATCAAGACTATTGCTAGTGAAATATTCCAGAATAAGGAAATTTGTATATTTTGTATAAGTTAATTAAAAAACATTCTGAGAAACTTCTTGGTTATGCATAATTATGCCTTATTTTTTATTTCTCTAAATATATTTTTTTATTTTTAATTTTAATGGAGTGACATTAATAAATCAGGGTACATATGTTCAAAGAAAAGATCTCCAGGATATCCTGACATTTAATTATGTTGCATACCTATCACCCTAAGTCAGATTGTCTTCTGTCACCTTCTACCTGGTTTTCTTTGTGCCCCTCCTCTCCCCGCCACCCTGTCCCTCTTCTCCACTCCCCCCCATAACCACCACACTCTTGTAAATGTCTCTTAGTTTCATTTTTATGTCCCTCCTAAGTAAGGAATCATACAGTTTTTGTTTTTTTCTGATTTACTTATTTCACTCCATATAATGTTATCAAGGTCTATCCATGTTGTTGTAAATGATCCAATGTCATCATTTCTTATGGCTAAGAAGTATTCCATAGTATATATGTACCACATCTTCTTTATCCAGTAATGGGAGATGATATTTTCAAACAACAGCTCAGATAAGGGCCCAATATCCAAAATACACAAAGAACTCATAAAACTCAACAACAAACAAACAAACAACCCAATAAAAAAATGGGAAGAGTACATGAACAGACACTTCTCCCAGGAAGAAATACAAATGGCCAACAGATATATGAAAAGATGCTCATCTTCATTAGCTATTAGAGAAATGCAAATCAAAACTACAATGAGATACCACCTCACACTTGTCAGATTAGCTATTATCAGCAAGACAGGTAATAACAAGTGTTGGAGAGGCTGTGGAGAAAAGGGAACCCTCATTCACTGTTGGTGGGAATGTAAAGTAGTACAACCATTATGGAAGAAAGTATGGCGGTACCTCAAAAAACTAAACATTAATATCTATTTTAAAGCCAGGTTTTTTACTCCTTAATTTGCTTACTCTAAACATGCCTCAGACTACATAGTCTATAGATTTTGCCCCTTTTTTCCTCACTCAGTTTTATTTTACTGCTGAAACTCTAGTTCAGTTCTTCTTATTATTCATCAGAATTTCTGTAATGGCTTTATAACTGATTTATCTATTTTATTATCAGTTATCATATATAAGTAGCAAATTAATCTTCTAGTACCTATTATAGTGTAAGTTCCAGAAAAGTAAAACATATATCTATCGTTCTTATTCATCACAATAATAAAAATAATTTTATTATTGCAAGCAAAGAAAAAATAAAACTGGTTTGGGCTAAATTAAGCATAGAATAAGTTTACTGAAAGGATACTGGATAGCTCCAATGATCAAATGTAAAGCTGAGAATCTAAAAGAGAAAACTGAGAGGGAAACAAGTAAAATGGACTAAAACAGAGGGTAAGACTGGCTAATTCCACTGCCTTTCAATAATTGTTTTGGAAGCTGAGATATCTGCTCCCTTGTCATAACTGTAAATAATCTCTATTTGTCCTCGTGTCACTCCCTCAAAATTAAGAGTTATTTGGAAATATTCCATAGACCAAGCAAAAGGCCTATGTCCATATGTCAAAGTCTCCTTAGTTACTCTTTCATATCTAATTTTCGCATAATTCATCTCTAGATGAGGCCATTCTCTCTCTCTCTTTTTAAATCATAATCAAGCCTAAATATTCTGGAACATATGGACCAAATTCTAAAGTTGACTTGCAAAAATAAATTATCTATCTATACTGTAATGTTGAGAGAGGAGATACTAGAAAAATAATCAAAATATACAAATTCATATGTTATAAGAAAGAAGAAAATATATTTAGAGGCTCTCCATTGCCTACCAAATAGGTTTCTTTTCTTTAGTACAATTCTTGCCATATTTATATGTGTCTGTATGCACAATGATCCCTTAAAATTGTACCTCTTACCTTTCTCTACTTGTGCCCCATATTCTCTTCTCTCTGTGACTTTACTCTGTTTCCTGGCTGGGAATGCCCTGCCATTTACCTCCCCTTGTGTAAATCCTTTTCTAATTTTAAGAGCAGAGAAAAAGCCACCTTCTTCATGATTTTTTCTTTAATCCTCCCACAGCAAGCCAGACTCTGTTGTAGATCTAGCCTGAAGATTGCAGCTCTCCTACAATATAATATGCCTTACATGGCATTTTGTGATACATGTAGCTTGTTTTTTGTCATTTTTAGTTTCTCTATATTGAAAAGTCCCCATTTTCATTTTCTTGTTTGTTTGTTTTTTAAATTTTAGTGAGAATAAGAGATGTCTAACTTTTAGGTCGATGAAAAAAAACATAAATTTCAAGTCAGCATATGAAGTATATATCTATTTTATATCAGAAGTTATGTTAAAGTAATTTTAGATAAATTATTTAAAATGTGGTTTAATATAGGGGTTATTCTATAATTTTGATTCAGTTAGTGATTGTGGACCTAATTTTAAAATGAGTAGTGGTAAGTGTATAAAAAGGTTGAAAGGAAATGATTATTAGTCAATCCTGATTCACTTACAGGCTTGACTTATAGAATATTTTTAGGTTTCAAATCTATTATCATGGATTATGAAGTCCTCATCGTTTGTCCATGGATGGGATAATTTCTCCTAACTCCTGGAAGAAATATTGGATTTAAAGGGGAAAAAAGAAAAATCAAGAACCAGAAAATGGCATTAAAAGCTATTACCAAGTAGGCTTACAGGACCAAGACCTGGCTTCCTTCCCGACTGCATTGCAGAAGCTTTCCTGTTATACTGTGAATTGGTTCAGACTTGGTTTTCTGCTGCTTCTCAGGTTGTAAGGAATTTTGTTGAATTGGTGGAAGAGATCCAAATGACAACCGTGAAAAAACCAGTCCCACTAGCCTGGATTTGATAAGTGCCTTATAGTGAACTTGAACTTGAAGACAGAACATAAGTCACTATCCCAATACTCTGCCTTAAAGGTGAAAGCTTTATGTGAACAATGGTATTTCCTACATCAGTGTGTGTACTGATGTAACTACATATGTAATATATACGTAAATATATATCTAATACAATGTATATATAACATAAATCTGGTATGGTGATTTTGTAATTTCTTTACTATATGGAAATAAATCCAATTCCAAAATCCCTAATAATTTTTGGAAATTATCATAATCTTTGCTGTCTTTTCTTTTCCCTCTGAAATACACAGTAGGCTAAATGTTTTACCATGCCAAGTGCATCTGGGTGCTTTCCATAGCCAAGGTCAATCTGACCATGTTTGGTCTTCTTGGACTCTTAGAATCCATTTTTATTATGGGTTTTCTGATTTTCTGGAAGACATATATTGTTATCGGAAAAACATTCAGACTTTATGAAAACAAGTTTATGTGTTTGTTGCCTAAGAAATAGAATAAGAAAGTCGCATTGCTTCACTGAAAAAATATATGTTTGAAAAAAATATTCTTTTTAGTGGCAAAACAGATGACTTCAACTAAATGACCAGCTTTTCTGATAGCATCTTAGTGGCATATGAGAACATTTTACCCAGAAAACACTGGTTTTTATTTGTGGAAATAGTTGGAAATGGGAAAATGTAAAACAAACAAACAAAAAATTCTTGCCTTCCCAAAAAGAAAATCGATTCACATGTATGTCTAATCACATTTATATTACATGTTCACTAATATAAATTTGCCTAAAATAGAAATCATAGGCCCTGGCTGGTTGGCTCAGCAGTAGAGCATCAGCCCAGCGTGTGGAAGTCCCAGGTTTGATTCCTGGCCAGGGCACACAGGAGAAGCCCTCATCTGCTTCTCCACCCCTCCCCTTCTCCCTTCTCTCTACTCCTCTCTTCCCCTCCCTCAACCAAGGCTCTATTGGAGCAAAGTTAGCCTGGGCACTGAGGATGGCTCCATGGCCTCCTCCTCAGGCACTAGAATGGCTCCCATTGCAGTAGATCAATGCCCCAGATGGGCAGAGCATCACCCCCTGGCGGGTATGCTGGTTGGGTGCATTTGGGAGTCTGTCTGTCTGCCTCCCCCCTGCTTCCCACATCTCACTTCAGAAAAATATAAAAAAAAATAAAAATAAAAAAGGAATAAAACATGAAGCTAGAGAAAATAACCAGGTTTAGGTTAAAAGGGGCCCAAAGAATGATAGGCCCATGGCTGGGCCTACCTTGTAAGATGGAATAGGTAATGATCAAATAGGAGGTTAGTCCAGATATTCTTGCTTTTTGACTCTTCCACTCTTTCTGATTGTAATGTAATTGATGTAAGGGTTGTTAGGCAAGTCTCCTGTAGGATTCTATATGGTGCAAGATAGTCCAATATCCTTTAAAATAATCACTTTTAATCATTATATTAGAAAGGTAGAAATGAATCTTAAAAACTATATGGATTTAAAAATAATAATACATTTATATACAGCACTCCAAACTTTAGGTTAAGCTACTCATCCATATTCCTCAAAATGTTAATTTAAATATAGTTATACATGTCCCTGTCTTTAGTGTCAACACCCTGTTAACTGGAAGTTTTGGTACCATAAACACCTTCTGTGTTGGGTTGACTCTCAAAGACAGTAAAATCATTACAGCTGAGTGATCCCTGAAAGTCCTCCACAGAAAACCTGAATGGTTTTCTCTCTTGCCCACCTCCTCTGACATTCCTGAAGCATGTAAAACAGGTGTTCCCAAAGTATGCATGAAATTGAACAATATTCTGTCACAGTTAGATTGCAAAAAACTCTTTAGATTTCCTTCAATTTATATATTTGTTGTGTGTGATGGAAAGTTAGCTTCCTGCTCTCCATTCTTAAGCCTTCTACACAAAAAGATCTAACAAGTAATTGATGCCAAAAAAAGAAAAAAAAACATTCATAATTTCTGTAAGGAAAAACCTTTCCACTCACAGGATTGATGATGACATTCTCTTTTCTGGCCCCTTTCCAGCCAGCAAAGACTAAAATGCTGCCATATCTGAAATATTCATTATTTCTTCTGCAGTTTTAGGTTTTACATAGGTGAGGCCAAATCAGGTGTCAGGTCATTGAATACCAAGAACAATGTCATTTAATCCTATAAGAACAGGGGACTTAATCATGTAAGTTATCATAGAACCATTTCTGAGCAGTATTCTTTCTTTGGGAAATGTGTGCTGGAAGTGATATGAAGCATGAATTAAAAGGGGACTGTATTTCATAATACAGTCCTTAAAGTTAGAAATTATGAGTTCAGCATATAGGGAATACTTAAACTATTAAATCAAGTTGCAGTTAATACATAATAGAGCTATCAGTGAACAATAGCATTAAATTAGGCCAAGTACATAACCTGTCCAACGTTGCATGTAGTAGAGGCCACACCCGTGTAAATATGTCAGACCGAGAACTAGAGCAGCATCTGGAAAAATTAAATAGGAATGACTGTGTAATCCACTAGGGTCTGTCTGTGTTTCAGGGCTCATGGCAAAAAAGAAATGACCAGCAACCTAGCATTTTATATTTTTATATATGTTTCTACATTCACATAAGTTTTAGATTATTTTGAGTTATATAAAGGCAGAAAATTCTTTACTTATGCAATTTCAGTCACTTTGCTATGATATCACTATTTTTAGTTAGGAAAGAAGTCTCCATAATGTTGGCAAAGGTTGACGTTGAATAAAAGTCATTACTCTCTGGGAGACCTCTTAAACCCTTCTGTTTCTTCAACTCTAATTTTCCCTGGTACAGTAAATATATTCTTGATTTTCTTTCATGTCTCTGTGTGCTGAGGGCATAAAAGAACTCTCATAATAAGGTGCTCACCCCTCTACCACAATTACATGTTTTCTCTCCCTTATTTTGCCCTGTATCTACTACCTAGCCTCTCTCCTCCCCAGTAAATAAGCTGTGTGTGTGTGCGTACACATGTGTGCAATGCAAACATGTATACACAAAATATTTGCACAAATTCACATATATACACAAGTACCAATATGCATATCTACATGCACTTTGAATCTGTCTACTCTCTCCTATATTTATTGTTGCCTTTAGTTCTGACTGGCTGTAGCTATCCAATTTGAAAATAATTATCACTTTCTATTTGGCATTTGTTCTCAAACACTTAACAGCTCCTGTATTGGATTAGGCTTCTGGAAACTTAGACTTTCTTTGCTTTGTCTCTTTGGTCAGACTTTTGACTCCTTCCTTTTGCACAGCTTTTCTGACCAGCCCAACAAGCCTTCCTGACTCGTACTCCACAGGCTCCCACACCTCATTCTGTGTCCCAGTTGCTTCTGCTGTTTAGAGGGCACCGACCATTTTTCAGGAATACATAAACTCTCAGATATTAAAATTAAAAAAGGTCAAAATGATCCTGTTAGAGCTCCACCTTAGAGATGACTATTTTTTGAATTAAAAAATAAATGAATAATTTTTATACTTTATTACAAAACTTAAGGAAAGATAAATATAAAATTGTAATTCAAATAACTCCAAACCAGGGATTCTTAGGAATTGCACTTAAAAATGATCATTTCTCTTATCATAGGTATTTTGTGATTTTTTTCTGTTTAGTTAATAAAATCCTGCCAGAGACAAACAACTACTAACTTACAAGTGATATGTTATATTTTACAATGAGCATTTTACCACTTCTATCACTGAGTATGGCAGTATTTTACAAGAGTTTAATTCCTCCTCATTAAAACTGAAGAACTTTGCATATGTTTTCTTTTTCCTTTGTCACAGGTAATCCATTTTGCTTTCACTAACCATATTAATCAAAAAGATAAAAATCCATCAGCATATCCTTGGGCAATTTTGGTTTTTATTGTGTTTATATAAAATTCATGAGAATGTTTCATTGTATTTCACTGTAAATTATCAGTATGAAGTAATTTTCATTGCCTTAAGAAAGATATTTCAATTGCTGCCCAAACTAAGTGAACAGTGAAATTGATTTCATTCTGTGGGGGAACAAAGAAGTAACCATAGTGACAGAAATCGTACCTGGCCATATAGCACAGAGTGAGGTAAAATGTGATGCTCAGAGGAATTTCTTGGTTAAAAGGAATGCAAAAGTTAAGTTCTTAAAGTCCATTATCTTGGGTGGGTTTTTCCTGATACATTTTTTTTTCTCTCTTCTAACATTTATTATAAAACAAAAAGGCAGATTTACTTTTACACATTTATGTATAGGTTTGTTTGCAAAATTCCTTTATGTAAAATCTCATAGAACTTCTAAAACAATTGATAAAAAGCCATAGCATCTATATCATTAACTTTTGTTACTAAATTATAGATTTATATTCAAATGTATAAAATCTTATTTTTAAAAGCTTTATGATTTCAATTTTCTTAATCTATATTATTTTGTGGTCTATTAAATCAATGGATATAGTCCATTAGTCAATGCATTCTTTATTTTATTTCTTTTGGTTACTTTATGTTAATCATCATAGAAAGGAAAACTACTTTAACCATTGATTTATTATTGATTAAAATGTAATTATTAAACACATATCCTCAAGCATTAACTCTGTTGGGCAGTAAGATGTCACCATATTTTCAAAGAAAAATTAAAATTTTTCTAGCTCTGACTTGAAATGTTCAAACACAATGTGAAATCATTGCTCTAGAACAGGTAAAGACCTGGTAAAATGCTGTTGCCATGACACAACTGAAATTTTCTGATGGCACTAGCATAGCTTTTTTGGGGGAATTTGCTATTGGCTTCAGAATCACTGTTCTCAAAACTAACTTGCAATACAAACCCCCTATACAAGGGGTCCTTGGATTACAACAGTCTCAACATACGATGTTTCGAGTTTACAACGCCCACTCCCATAAAAACCAAAAAAAGTTGAGATGTGAGTGTTTCAGCTTATGCCATTATCGTCATACTTATGGACTAGACTACATGGGCAGCTCCTTTGGTTGCATGCAGTGGAAGAATAAGCAGTAACACAGCTTATGAGTGAGGGAGCTGGCATCCCCCAGTATGCTACCTCATTTTGGACTGTTGGTGACTTTTTGGCCCTTATCAAGGCTCCCAAATGAAAGTCAGGGTCTTGAGATAGTCATGCTTTGAAGAAGTGGAAAGCCATCATGATGGAAGTGAAATCAGACATTGTAAAGAGATCAGAAAAAGGAGAATCAGCGACGAACATTGACCAGGGGCTAGGCCTTAGCCACTCTACTGTAGCCGCAACTATCAAGGATAAAGACCATATCCTAGAGCACAGAAAGGGATCAGTCCCTATGAAATTGATGTGACTACTAATCAGCGAAGTGGCATAATGATTGAGATGGAAAGATTGCTAGTTTTGTGGCTGGAAGACCAGCATCAGCAGCACATACCAGTTAGGACAGGTAAGTGGCTTAGGATAGGGTATGTATCAATTATACCAAAATTCAGGTTACGTCACTGTCATAGGAATGGAACTGTGTCATAACCTGCAAACACTAAATCAGCATATATATATTAGCTTATTTTCTTTTTAAGCACATGAGAGATAATGCTTATGTGTTTGTCATGCAACTGGTGCACTATCGGCAATAAAGTGATGACTTAAAACAATTTTTAGACAATAGCTATAAATCCACCTACTTATTTTTCACTGGAGAAGCATTTTTGGTGAGATACTAGGCAGTAAGCGTACTTTTACTGTTAGGCTACCCTTGAATCAGCTCTGATATACAAAGAGTAAATCAATTGCAAACTACAACATGAGATACAATTTATGGTTATCTCCGACACTTGAGACTTGTGATTCATTTGAGAAATCTAATATGATACTACAATGGTCCCTTGTCTATCATGGCGATTAGGTTCCAGAACCCCCCACCCCTGTGATAGGCGAAAATCCATGTAGTGACCTTATATTTATTTTAATATTTATATATTTTTAAGGCTTTATAAGCCCTTTGCACACTCTTATAAACCTTTCCTTAACTGTTATTAACCTTTCCCACACTTGTTTTGCTTATTTTACTGCAAAAGTAATAAATATATAAAAATACCTATATACCACAAAATTCTGCAATATAGCAAAAAATCTGCGATACAAAATTAGATATATAAAATTCAAAAATTCGTGATCCAGTGAGACTGCAAAGAGTGAACCACAATATGGCAAGGGATGACTGTATATATTAAAAGGCACACGTGTATTTGTGTGTAAATGTACTAAGCTTTCATAACAGTCTCTTCTTCCTGTCCCAGCATCAGGTCTACACAGAACCCTTAATCAGATACAACCTGAGAAATGTTGAATTAACAACAATAAAGACAAACCTTCAAGTGAAATGATGAATCATATTGCCAAATGAATTTGCATTTTTTTGGAGTAATGTTTTTTCCTCCTTTTTTCTCCTTCTGCCATAGTCACCAAAGTTCTCTAATTTCCTCTCTGTCTCTTTCTTACTTTATTCTTTCTTTCTATTCTAACTATCTTTGGGGTATATGACAATGGCATTCTAAGTACTGAATGTACTATATCAGTTTGTTTTCCTGATGTAGGTTTCACTTTCCTCCTGATCATGCTATCTGCTCTCCCAGAGTCAGCCTCTCATGTAAAGAGCAAGAACATGCATTTCCAAGGAAACTCACTAGGGGGAGAACTAGGTGGTGTGGTTTCCTTATGGAGGCCCTGGCCTTGACTCTCAATGCCATGGCTTTTATACAACCTGATTGAGAAGCTCAGTTGGCGTGGGAAAAAATGGGTCAATGTGTTTGACCAGTCTACACCACATTTTAGTAAAGTATTGTGTCCTTTAAATGTTGGATTTAAAAAGAAATTTGTAGAAACTGGGATATAGAAATTTCAAAGAAGAGTATAAAACATGAAGTACAGGCTAGAAAATAGGTTAGGAGGGATATTGATCCTGAGATTTGTATATATACTGCTCACAAACATTAGGGGATATTTCAAAATGAATTTGAAGTGATAAGAAAAAAAAAAAAAAACACTTGATTTTGTTATTTAAAAAGAACATCAGAAAAACAAAGAAGTAAAAAAAAAGTTGTTTAATTATGCAAAGAGATGCAAAACCAACTTTTATTTCATTGGGGAAAATGCACTGTACAAAAGGCTGAAAGTACTGGAGTATCTGCATGTTCCCTGTTCTTGAAAGTGCATTTTGCTGTGCAAAAACTTCTTACTCTGATTTAGTCCCATTTATTTATCTTTGCTTTCACTTCCCTTGCCTTTGGAGTCAAATTCATAAAAGCTTATTATGGCCAAGGCCCATGAGTTTAGCACCTATGTTTTCTTCTATGTAATTTATTGTTTCAGGTCTTATATTTAGGTCTTTGATCCATTCTGAATTAATTTTGGTACAAGGGGACAAACTGTAGTCAAGTTTCAGTCTTTTGCGCATGAAAACTGGCAACAAAATAAACCAGCAGCCAACTAAATGGGAGATGATATTTTCAAACAACTCAGATAAGGGCCTAATATCCAAAATATACAAAGAACTCATAAAACTCAACAACAAACAAGCAAACAATCCAATAAAATAATGGGAAGAGGATATAAACCGGCACTTCTCCCAAGAAGAAATACAAATGGCCAAAAGATAAATGAAAAGATACTCATCTTCATTAGCTATTAGAGAAATGCAAATCAAAACTACAATTAGATATCATCTCATGCCTGTTAGATTAGCTATTAACAATATGACAGGTAATAACAAGTGTTGGAGAGGCTGTGAAGAAAAAGGAACCCTCATTCACTGTTGGTGGGAATGTAAAGTAGTGCAACCATTGTGGAAGAAAGTATGGTGGTTCCTCAAAAAATTAAGACTAGAACTACCATATAACCCAGCAATCCCTCTACTGGGTATACACCCCCAAAACTCAAAATGATTGGTATGTAAAGACACATGCAGCCCCATGTTCATCATAGCATTTTTCACAGTGACCAAGACATGGAAACAACCAAAGAGTCCTTCAATAGAAGATTGGATAAAGAAGATGTGGTACATATATACTATGGAATACTACTCAACCATAAGAAATGATGACATAGGATCACTTAGAACAACATGGATGGACCTTGATAACATTATACTGAGTGAAATAAGTAAATAAAAAATAAAACTAAGAACTATATGATTCCATACATAGGTGGGACACAAAATTGAGACTCATGGAAATGGATAAGAGTGCAGTGGTTACTAAGGGGAGGGACAGGGAGAAGAAGGAGAGGGTGGGGGATGGAGGGGCATAAAGAAAACCAAATAAAAGGTGACAGAGGACAATTTGACTTTAGGTGATGGGTATACAACATACTTAAATGTCAAAATGAATGGGAGATGTTTTCTCTGAATCTGTACTCTAATTGATTAATGTCACCCTGTTAAAATTAATTGTCTAAATAAAATTTTAAAAAAGAAAAGTGCATTTTGAAATATCCCCTAATTTTTGTGAGTAGTATATTATAAAAATATATTATATATACTTATTTTTTAGAGAAGTTTTTATTTTATAACAAAACTAAAAACAGTTAGTTTCTGTATCCTCATCTTTTTCCACACTCATACCTTCTTCACACTCAACATCACCCTCCAGAGTGATACATTTATTACAGTAGAATAGATGAATTGACACATCACTGTTATCCAAAGTCCATAGTTTAAATTAGGGTTCACTCTTGGTGCTGTAAGTTTTATGATTTGGACAAATGTATAATGTCATATCTAATCTGTTCAGATTTCTAAAATGAATATCATAGTCTAGATATTCACACAACAAACATTTATTTCTCACAGTTTTTGAGGCTAAGAAGTCCAAGATAGGTGCCAACAGGTTTGGTGTCCAGAAAGACACTGTCCTCATAGACAGTGCCTTCTGGCTATGTTCTCATGAGATAGAAGGAACAAGGAAGCTATCCAATAGCCACTTTTACAATGATACTAATTCCACTTATGAGGGCTTCCTCATGACCTAATTGCTTCTCAAAGGGCCACCTCCAAATATCATGACATTGGGGTCATGATATTTCATAAGGCTTCAACTTATGAAATTTGGGGAGACACAAACAATCAGTGTGTCACAAGGCATGTATCCACCATTACAATATCACACCAAAGGACACTTCCCTAAATTCCCCTGAGCTTTTTTATACTCAACTCTTCTTTCCCCTCAGCTCCTGGAAACCAGTGCTAGTTTTCCTCTATCCACAGTTTTGCCTCTTGAAGTATATCATATAATTGGAATCATACAATATGTAGCCTAAAAGATTGACTTTTTTCACTTAGTAATATGCATTAAAGGTGATGTTAAGATTTTTCAGCTTATAAAAGATAACAATTAATACCATTCATTTTTTATTGAAATATGAAAAAATATATTACCTGTAATAATTAGGTAACTTTGTTGGTGGCATCTAAGAATAAATATGTTATATGAAAATTTTAGGAAAATCTGTAGATTTCTCAAAGAGAATGTATAACAGAACACTTTCTATTCAAAAGATAAACACAGTACATCTTCCAGGAGTAATCATTTTATTTGAAATGATGAGTGGAGAAAGCTTGTATATTAAAAAGCATGTATCTACAGAACTTTCATTAGATAAAACAAGAGACTTAAAAAAAAAACAACACTGAACTTATGAAGAAGTGCTCTGGCTAAGCGCCTACTTAAACTACCATAGGGCTACAAGTTCATATTCCTCTTGCATTAGAAATATTTCAGTGGAAAATAGAGGCATAACTAAAAAGAGATTTAATTTAAGATAAGATACATTTTGATGGTTGTGTAGTTTCTTAGATTAGACTCTGAGGCCAAAATCCCATGTATAAGTTTTATTGGGAATTCTCCAGGGGCAAACCCTGTGAGGGGAGGAAGCAGGACTGGGTAGAGGGAAGGTTGAACTGTGATGCAGATGCAATAAGGGGCCTCAGTGGATGCCCCTGTAATTCCGGAGTTGTGTGGGTCCTGAAGGCTGCCCCAGATTGAGGCATATGGCTTGGGTCATCTTATTCCCAATTCACCAGTCGATGAATGGAGCTGTTCCTGTGTGGCAGCATAACTTTTGAGGGAAATTTCTGGAGCTGAACTCAGATGTAAGTTGTTATCTAGTTATGTCTCAGCAGTTAGGGGAATGAACACCTTAATCTTAATAGAAGACAGAATCCTTTATAAGTAGTACAAGCTCACCTGCTTCCTTGTAAAGAAGGCCTGGAGTAAGAGACTTGTGAGTACCTGTTGATGTAAATGGCTCTGAAATATAATGACATTGCTACCTCCAGATAAAAGAGAGAATTGTGTTTTTGCAAATCTAATATAAGGAAACGGTATAAAGAAGCACATGATTAAAGTGAGAAACAAGAAATTTGTACTGTTTTTCTCAGAGAAGGTCTTAACTTAGCTAAGTAAAGGAGTGTTACTAAAATTGGTTCTAGAGTTTCATCATATGTAAAAAGATAATTCAACATTTTAAAGTTTGGTGAGTTCATAAGGATAAACATTTAATGCATAAAATATTTTAGAAAATAATGAAATTAGGGATATCTGCCCTTCTTAAGTGTGAAATTACTGTACAAAAAGAATGAAGAAAAACTATTTATTTGACCATTGTTAAATATCAGAAGATTATATATATATATATATATATATATATATATATATATATATATGAAGTCCAATTTACTTTCTAAGTTTGAATTTAGAACGTTATCATTGGAAAACTACACTTGTATATGCTGTGGTGATCTTCAGCCGTTAGATAAAAACATAGTACCAGTGTCTCCAGTGTTTACCCATCCTCTAACTAATTATGCTGGTTTCCCTGAACAAAGACTTCCTAAACCACCATAGAGATCTCAGCTACACAGAATTTGGGTCTAAATACATTCTGAATATATCACCACTATTGAATAAGTGAAGAGGGAGAGGAACTTTGAAATTTCATTTTTGAAATGAATTCACAATGCTACCTTTATATATAAAACAAATTATGCTCATATAGTTTATATATAAAAGAAGTTGAAAATGTAAAGAACATAAAATAAACTATTTATTAACTAGTCCCCATTACTATTTTTCCCTTAATATACTGATGATGAATCTATTAACAGTTGTCACAGAGACAATATGAAGAATAACATTTCCAATAATATTTCAGCAAATTCAGAATAGATATGAATATATAGGACTCTTTTCTCATGCTTTAAGTTTTGACTTAGAGTTGACTTAAACCTAAACTGCAGAACAGTTTCATGGAATAAAATTTATCAATCAAACTGCATTGTATCTTTGGACACTCAAATTTTATGGACCTCCAATTCCTCATCTGTAAAAACAGTTTATTAAGTTTGAACCCCATTAACTTCACAATTCCTGCTAATGCAGTATCCTGGCTTCAACTATGATTTCACCTATATATTAGTTATGGCAACGTGGCCCTTGAGCTGGACTCAAGACCCAAGTGCAGGGCAGCAAAACCAAAGCAGATCTCTGCATCTGTGTGATTCAACACTGACCACAGTCACAGGAGACAAATTCTTCAAGTGGAGGCCACTGAGACAGTTAATAAACTGTATACTGATATAATAACATTTCCTTTAAGTTCTAAAATTATTAGTGCAATTTTCCAAAGTACCTAACTTGCTGTGTAAAAGTATATTTACTCTCAAGGAAAATCTGACTTAGTGCTCAGCTTTCAGGATCATGAATCAAAAGGTTTTCTTTAATTTGAAAGTGTCATTTTCTTTTCATGACAATGATGCCCCTTTTAAAAATGTTTAGAATGTGATACTTATATACCAGTGGTTCTTAACCTTTTTTAAGGTACCGAACCCACCAGTTTCATATGCGCATTCATCGAACACTTCTTTAGTGATAAATAAAATATGATTTTTTTTCCAAATTCAAGACATAGGTATATGTTTTTTACTGGTGCACAAAATGAGCCGTGCATGAACATCACCTTGCTCGAAGAACAAAACCAACAAAGTGCATGAACTCACAACAAATTATGGTATTACTTTATTCTGGCCTCTGCGGCAGAGGCTTATCTGAACCCCTGAGACCAACTCATCAAACCCCTAGGGTTCGATAGAACCCAGGTTAAGAACCACTGATATATACAATGGAATACTACTCAGCCATAAGAAATAATGACATATTACCATTTACGACAACATGGATGGACCTTGAGAACATTATACTGTATACTGAGTGAAATAAGTAAATCAGAGAAAACAAAGAACTGTATGATTCCATACATAGGTGGGACACAAAATTGAGACTCATAGACATAGATAAGAGTGCAGTGGTTACCAGGGGGAGGGGAAGGGAGGAGAGGGAGAAAGGTAGAGGAGTGGGAGAAGCATAAAGAGAAACAAATATAGGGTGACAGAGGATGATTTGACTTTGGGTGATGGGTACACAACATAATTGACTGTCCAAATGATGTGGATATGTTTTCTCTAAATCTATGTATTCTAGTTGACCAATCTCACCCTGTTATATTTAATTGTCTAAATAAAAATAAATAAATTTTTTTAAAATGTTGTTTCTGATGTTAAAGTAAGGCATTTTCTCTAATCATATCTGTATGTTTATAGAGTTTATATTATTCCTAATTAGAAATAAATTTACTTAAAGTATCAAAATGTTTCATGTTTACCCAAGAATTAATATATCCTACAGTGTTTCAACACTAGACAGAGACATAACTCTCCAGGTGCCAAAAATTACTTGACTTGCTTTCTTTTTAGGTCCTGTCACAACACAGCCACCACCTTGTGAAGCTGATCAATTTTCCTGTGTCTACACACTCCAGTGTGTCCCTCTTTCAGGGAAATGTGATGGACAGGAGGACTGCACAGATGGATCCGATGAAATGAACTGTTCTCTCGGCCCCCCTCCTCAGCTCTGCGGTACAATGGAGTTCCAGTGCTTTGCCCATGAGTGTATCCCATCCCTCCTGCTCTGTGATGGAGTACCCGACTGCCACTCCAGTGAAGATGAATCTGGCTGCTGTGAGTTACTTCACTGACTTAGTGTGCCAGGAAAGAAGGGCTGGTTTGGGAATGATGGAGAGAGCTTGACAGATAAAACAGAGTTTTTGGAGCCATACCATGATAGTATCATCAATAACAGTTGTTTGTAGAGCATTGCTAAACAAAGCATGCAGCCCTTGCTTAGCATTTCTAGAAGCATGCTACTTATGCAGTCACGCTAATCTCTGTTAAACTATTCTGGTTTCCTTTCTTATATCTGAGTCACTTATAGGAAAATGGTCTTATATATTGGTTATCTTTTTAACAAATGTTTGTGGAAATGAATTGAAGACATGTAATTCTCATTTCTTCCCACCATAAATGTTCATAAATGTGCTCAAGTGAAGTGCTATGGGAAAATATTCATTTCAATGAATATACACAGAAGGAGCGTGACCTGGAGAACTACCTGGGTGACTGCCATTTTGTTAAGAGTTTAGTCATTTAAACCCTAATGACATAAGTTTGAATTTAATTCTTGTTGCTCCCTGTTCAGTCTGGGAAAAGTTATTAAACTCAGTGTCTTCATTCATGCAATACCTCTTTTACAGGGCTTTGAGGATTTGAGAAAATGCATGTAAAATTCCCAGCCCTTTACTTAGCACCTTCTATTTTTACTAAAATTGGCCTATGTCAGAGGGAAGAAAGAGTTTTAGTTAAATAATTACAAAAATTTTCAAAGGGGACACATAACTGTGATTGAATCAAAGCAGCATTCACATGTTATGTAATTATTTGTTTGCTTTGCTTAGTTTTATATTATATTAAACTATATCATATTTTTGGCAGAGGCTGCAGCAATAGAGCTTCATAAACCATATGTAAATGACCACATTATTTCTTTGAAATAGTAAAAAGCAATTTGGAGTGTAACCATAAGAGGGAAACATTAAAAAATGTAATAATCAATGTCCTGTTGAGTGTGGGTATCTGGAGTTATGGTAACTATTGGAAAAGATGTAAAGATGGATGAAGAAAAAGGGAGACAGCCTCTGGATATTTAAAGGTTTCAGCCTTAACTGTAAAATAAAATATAATCAAAGATTTCAATCTTAAATCAGTTAACTTCTTTTCCTGAATTAAACTTAGAGATAGATTTTCTAACTCCCTGCTATTTAGTACAGGTATATTCTTTATGTAATAAAGCCACCTGTCAAGTCTTATATTTTCTTAGAGGCTAGGTAAACAAATAGAAGGGAATAAAGAAAAAAGAGCCTGCCAACTTAGTTACTCCTGTTTCCATCAGGGCTTTAATGTAATTTGGCTGACAGAAATCATATTAAATTCAATATAATCATGTGATATTTGACTTGAAATAACAATGCTATTTAAAGGGAAGCTTAGGAAGGTACTGTATCCTTATACTTTTAGACATTTGTTGAAAATTGGTGTTTGATAAGGTAGCAATGTATGGAGTTCTGCTTCCAAAATGAAATAAGTCCACATTAGAAATAGACTGCTATCATGAGCAAATTCTTTCTATCTATTTCTAAAATATTTAATTGAGTTCTGACCATGTAAATTGTATTAAAATGAATAATGGACCAATGCTTTAGCAAAATTACCAAATAAAAGCATACAATGATAGCATTTCACCAAAAAATTGAAGATATAATATATTTTTTTTAATTTGGGCTCACCTATTGTTTTAGAATGGTATTTTGTAATCTCATTCATTCATTCATTTACACACTTTGAATAGGAACACAATTGATGCCACCTATCGTATTAAACATTGATGATGCAGATGGGTATGGCATTGTACCAGCTCAGTTCATAGAAACATCATATATTACTGCAGGAGATTAGTTAGTGACAGTTGGGAATTTCATGTGATAAGTTCTGTGATAGAGATAGATACAGGGTATTGAATACATAGGCTACTCTATAACTATGGAGCTGGGAGTCTGTAAACTTTAAAAAGAGCCAAATTCGGAGAAACACGTAGTCATTAGGCACAGAAAGATGCTTAATTTAATTAAAGAATGTTCCAAGAATAGAGAAATGGTTCTTTGAAGCACATTTTATATAATTAGAGTAGTTTGTGGTGAGAAATGTAGAAATAAATCTGGAGAAGAAAGCAGGTAATAGATCTTGAAGTGTTCCCCCAACCCCATCTTGCCAGGGCTACACAACCATTTCAGTAGTACATGCAATGTATCGGAGTAGGGAAGAAGGACTAGTTAGGAGGTGTTGCAGTTAAACTATAAAAGAATTGATTAACTAACAGTCTGGGTCCCTGGTTGGCAAACCACGGCTTGCAAGCCACATGCAGCTCTTTGGCCCCTTGAGTGTGCCTCTTCCACAAAATACCATGTGAAGGTGCTACCTCAGTAAGGAATGTACCTACCTACATAGTTTAAGTTTAAAAAATTTGGCTCTCAAAAGAAATTTCAATCGTTGTACTATTGATATTTGGCTCTGTTGACTAATGAGTTTGCCGATGACTGGCTGGAGTAAAGATAGGAATAGGTTTAAGAGACGTTCAGGTGAAAAGGAAGAGAAGTGATCAAGAATAGTTTCCAAATTTCTGATTTGGGCAACACGACAACAAATTTGCCATTTCCTGAGCTGGAGAAAATAGGAGGAGAAGGACCTCTTAGGATGAATGTGGCTTTAATTTTAAACATGTGTTTGTGATATCTGCGGCACATCCACATAGCAGTGTTCAAAATGTGTTTAGAAATGAGTATCTGGAGTTCTGGAAAGAGATAAGCAAGATCTATAGAGATGCGTGGCCATGAACACATGATGCCTGAAACTGCATAGAGAATGAGATACTAAAGAGTAAAAACAGAAGGTGGCAGAGAGCATTCTAAGGAACATTTGAAGGACAGTTGAAAAAACCAAACATTAAAAGACACTGAGAACCTCATAACCACATAAAGAGATTCATGATCTTAAAGGTAGAGAACGTCTTAAGTATCAGAGAGTGTTCACAAGTTTGAATGCTTCTGAGAGAGAAAGACTAAAAAATATAGGTTAGGAAGGTGGTAGTCAACCTGGTCCCTACTGCCCACTAGTGGGTGTTCCAGCATTCATGGTGGGCGGTAGTGGAGCAACCAAAGTATAAAGAAAAAGACAGATTTAACTATAGTAAGTTGTTTTATAAAGATTTATTCTGCCAAACATAGCGAAAATCCGGCATAAAGTACTTGGTAAGAAAATATTATTATATGCTTTAACTTGCTGTAACTCTGCTTTATAGATTTTATAAAGTAAAGTTACTTCCCTACTTTATAAATCACCATTACTATGTAACCAGTGGGCAGTTAGAAAATTTTACTACTAACAGAGATACAAAAGTGGGCGGTAGGTATAAAAAGGTTGACTACCCCTGAGTTAGGATAAGCAAAAGGTGGTTTCTGGTGATTTTGAAGAGGGAACTTGCGGTGGAATGGAAGAGAAGAATTCTGAGTCAATCTTCTGTAAAGAAAATGGGAAATAGCAAAGATAAATCAATTATAGGCCACTCTTTCAAGAAGTTGACGTTTAGTGGGATGTAGGACTAAATAAGGGGAGTATTTGTATGGTTTGTTTGTTTTGAGAGGTTTGCACATGTTTAAATGTTATAGGAATAGGATTCTGAGATGTTTACAATTTTAAGCAGGAAAATCAATAGCAATTGATATTTGAAGGTCTCCTATTCTTGCAAAAATACAGTAAATACTTTAGTGGTCAGAATGTTTAAACAAATCTGTGAGGATTTCAATGATTAGAAATAGTTTGTAATTAATACTGTCTTTCCATTAGAAATGTTGTTTTAATGAATTGAGTAATACTTATTTTATTGAAAATATCCCCTTTCCCTTATAATGTGAAATAAAATATGGTTTAATTATATGGGAAATAGCACAAAACTAGGAACATTCTTCTCACTGATAGCAATCTGCATTCTAAGAAGATTTCAGAATTTCATCAATCAATATTCTGTCAAAGAATAGATGGAACATTGATACTGTATGATTTGAGAATGTTTTAATAAAGAGATTATTTATTAGGGAAATAATATGCAGAAAGATAGTATGAAGAGGGGATTTGATTACACATAGATCAAAAGGGTGTAAGAGGAAAGAATAGTTGTATGAACCTGGAGTCACAGAGGTCTATTTGGAAAAGTCATGGTATTTGGTTAAAGGGAGATCTCACAGTCTTTTTCCTTATATTTATCTCCTGCTGGTGTTACCCATTGGCCAACCCTTAACACAAGCCACAGCTAGTCAAAATTCAAAGGACAAAGAATCTTACTAGTGTGTCCTTATAGTTTAGCCTCTCTGGCCTAGTGCTGGGAGAGAGGTAGAGAATGGCTCAAAAGTGGCAATACAAACTATCCATCAGTGATAGACACAGCAGTGAAAACAGAAGAAAGAGTGGATAATTTACCTACTGGTCAACTTTAATTTATTCCAGTAGTAGTTGATGTCTCCTTTGAAGGTGAGGGCCACCTCTGAATTTTTGGAATAAGTAATGCTCCTAATATTTGTAAATCAACATTTATTAACAGTGTTTTTATTATCAAACTTCAGATATATTACTTATGACCTCAAAGTCCTATGGTGATTCTCAATGATAATGTAAAGATTATCTTCTGCATGTGATTCCTCCCCTTCTTACAAAGTGTACCTTAGTTTATTCAACATTAAAATCATGGTGATTAAGTCTACTTTACAGAGGTATTGGAGGATTAAATTAATTAACATTATATAGTACATAATATACATTATAATAATATACATATAATATACATTATAATAATAATATATTATTTTATCTTTTTCACGTTAAATTACACCAGGGAACAATTGTTTTATTCATTTTCTGTTGCATGAGGTTTTAGAACTGTATGTATATATGTATTCATTGCTGATTCCAAATCTAAAATCTGATATTTGTTGCATGCTCTAGTTTTTATGCAATTTTAATTTCTTTTTGTTACAGTTAATGACATGCATTGGTTTTTCAATTAGAGTTAAAAGGCAATGACTCTGGGATGGAACATAACCACATGACAATTAATGTTTTACAAACATCACTTTTACATAATTATAGTTGCTTTTAAATGTAAAAAATTATTATCTGATAAAACACCCTCTTATTTTGTTTTAAGATTGAATTATGGCTTCTTCGAGTAGGCATAAATGTAAGAATAGTCCTAACACCTTCTGTTATATATGTGGCTGTTCCACACTTCAACATCAAAGGCACAATATTTCATCATTTGTGACAGGTGCATATATTGCCTATTTTCAAGTTCCCCTTGACATTCAAGACAAGAATTGGGCTCCTCAAATTGTGTGTCATAATTGTGAGCAAATGCTTTCTGACTGGACAAAAGGAAAACACAAAGGAATGTCTTTTGGTATTCCCATGGTTTGGCATGAACCTAAGGACCATAGCAGTGACTGTTATTTCTGTCTGATCCATACAAAAGATCTTGCATTGGCAAGAAAAAAACAGCATATGATCACATATCCTAATATTCCTTCAGCAATATGACCTATCCCACACTGAGACACTCCCTGTTCCAGTTTTCAATGGTTTTTTCTTCTAAGAACGAAGAAATTGAACATGGTGTATTTTGATAAGATGCATGAGGAAATGGTTGTAGAATCTGAAGGGTCTTCTTCTGATGCCAAGCAGTCATTAACCCCTCAGAAGTTTAGCCAACACAAATTGAATGACTTAGTAGGAGATTTGGGCCTATCAAAGAAGGCAGCTGAGTTATTAGCCCACAGGTTTCAAACAAAAAAATGTACTTCACCAGTCAGCTAAAGTATTTCATTTCTAGAAGCGTGAACAAATTTCTGTGGACTTTTTTTCCAAAGACAAACTCCTTTGTTTACTGTCATATTACTAATCTTCTCAGCCAGCTAGGTATTACCTCTTACAGTCCAACAGAATGGTGGCTATTTCTTGACAGCTCTAAACTGAGTCTGAAATGTGTTCTCCTTACACAACGGTAATATAATGTTTATGCAGCAGTTCCAACTGGTTATCCAACTCCTCTGTGAGAAGATTATAATGACATAAAAATTGTCCTTGACTTACTGAAATATGAGGAGAAAACTGGATCATTTGAGTATATCTTAAAATGGTAAATTTCCTGCTAGGACTGTGATGGCAAACCTATGACATGCATGTCAGCATTGACACGCGTAGCCATTTTCGATGACACGTGGCCGCATACCAGAGAAGTATGAGGCTGCACACCGAGAAGGATGTTTCATTCTAGGCTCTTGCAAGGTCAGGTGCAGTAGCCGAGAATAAAACATTTGCTGTAATGTAGACACTCTGTGCTGGAGGTCAGTAGGCCAAAACATTTTTGTTATTTAAACTATAAATATCGCAAAATTATGGGTTTTTCTTTTCAAAGTGACACACCACCTGAGTTATGCTAGGTTTTTTGGCAGATTTTGACACACCAACCTCAAAAGATTACTCATCACAGTGCTAGGACAACAGAGAGGTTTCACAAAGTATATTTGCTTTCTGTGTTTGTGGGACAGCCGAGCTCGGGAGAAACACTGGGCACAGAAGAAGTGACCGAAACATGAAGCTTTGGAAGTAGGGATGCAAAATATTGTGAATGAACCTGTAGTTAATCAAGACAGGATTATTTTTCCCCCACTTCAAATCAAACTTCACTTAATGAAGCAGTTTGTTTAGGCTTTGAATAGAGAAAATGAATGCTTTCAACATATTTCTGCTTTTCCTGCCTTATCTTTCGAGAAGATAAAGGCAGGTGTATTCAATGGACCTCAAATTTGAACCCACATATGTGACCAAGAATTTGCCAGGAACATGAATAAGGAGGAGAAAGCAGCATGGCAGTCTCCTGTGGCAGTTACAAAGAACTTCCTTGACAACAAAAAAGCAGAAAACTATGAACTTCTGGTTCAAAGGATGCTGTTGGCTTTCCATGAAATTGGATGTAATATGAGCTCTAAGATTCACTTCCTGAACAGTCACCTTGATAAGTTTCCCAAAAATCTTGAGCTGTTAGTGATGAACAGGGAGATTGCTTTCAGCAAGATCTGAAGACAATGGAACAGTGTTATGAGGGGCAATGGGACAGAAATATGATGGCATACTACTGCTGGAGTATCAAATGAGATTGTCCTCAACAAGTACACAAATGCACAAGCTAAAAATGCAAATATTTGCCTGAATAGAATTTAAATAAGTTTTGTACAAATTTTATGATTAAAATAAGTGTTTTAATATGTTCTATTTCAAAATTGTAGACAAATTCTGATGCAATCATATCTTTTATTGTATTAGTGTATTTACTGCATCATATAAATTATTATATTTTCACAAAGATGATGTCCAAGAAGACATTCTACTTCATTATGTTAAACTAAATGTTGAAAATTTTACAATAAGATGAAAACGTAAGATCTTGAATTGCAAAAAACTGTAGCTTACAAAGATAAACTAATGTCATATTTGAGATCAGCACACTTGAGTTAGGTAAGAACAAGTGTTTTTGCGGATGCAACAAAAATTTGTTTCCCAGTGTTATTTTTACAATTTTATTTAAAATTATTTAAATTAAGATTTTTTATTAAGAGTGGTAGCTGAGTTTAATTCCAAGATAAACTAAGAATCCACCTACTCTGTGATACATTTGTTTCTGCTTTGGAGGGTTGTAACTCATGGCCCAAAGATCTTGATGTTAGAAATGTTGATCTGCTGCTTATGAGACATTTTATTTTACATAATTGTAGTTGTTTATAAATGTAAAAAATAAGTATCTGATATATATCCATAGTCATACATGCTTTAATTTTGGTTATATTTTTTATGAAGCAGTTACAATCTATAACAAACATTTTTGCTTTAGAAAAGTAACTCCAATGAAACATTCATGAATTATTTATCTTCAATGTATCATCTACCTAAGTGAATGAGCTAAAAGCCACACAATGCTCTTTGTTACTTACCTTGTTTAGGTAAGAAAGAGTATCCACTTCTAGGATAATGACAGATTAATATAAGTATTTTTATAGACATTAAACCATAACATTTGAAGATATAGTCCAGAGAAACATTTTGAAATCTCAGGGTCCTATAAATTTTATATATAGCTTATTTGGACTAATTTTGTAAATTTTCTTTGTTGCAAATATTTTAATAATAGAAGAGAAAAAGAGTAGTGGTTCATTTGTTTTTCTATATTTGGTACAATGTCCTGTCCTGTAAGTGTATCAATAAATATTAATTGCATTCATAATTTGTCACCTACTTTTAAGAAGAAATTGATAAATATCCATTAACTTTAGTGTTATATTATTTAAAATGCCATAGAAACTATGATTTTTAGTTTTCCATTTCGTAGTAAGAGGCTAATTATTAACTGTCTAAACTGAAAACTTTCTATAAAAAAGAAAAAAGTAAAACTTTTTATAAATTGAAACTTTATTTTCTTATACAGGTATATTTTATGTCTTTTAATGATATTTGAGCCATTGAGAGTTTATAACACTGATAAGCTAAAGACCTTTCTTGTGTAGTCACCTTGAAAATAAGCTACCAGTCTCATTGGAAACTGGGTGAAGGAATGTAGACAAATTTGTATTTATGAGAGAAGGATTTTAAAACAATGCTTTACAAATCGATGAGTTGTATCTACTATCTTTGTATACAAATTTCAACATATTATATTATATTAATATTATTTAAAACATTAAAACTATCATCTTATATTGTCTCTTGGTTCCTTGTAATGCAAAACAATGATAACAAAAGTATTTCCTTTTTACAGACCTCCTCACACTAAAGGAATCTCTTATTTTTATAGTGTTTTTCTATAGCAATGCTTTACCAGCTAAGTGTGGCCTTCTGGTCTTTCTTTTATAATGATTTTGAACTACCGATCAATCACTCTTGTATTGTTATCTTGCTTTGCTGCCATATGTTCTGATCTTTCTTTTTAAACACATTTCCCCTGTACTTTTGTTGAAGTTGAAGTGCTAAGCATAGTGTCTTCTATGCAGTGACAGTTTAACAATATTTATTGGTGTTGAATTGATGTCCTAGCACCTCAGGAAAGATTGCTGAATGAAGAGCATCACTTTAATTTTTCAGAGCCAACATTTTAATCAATGAAAATAGATATTTTTAAAAACATCATTTTTATGTTCAACTTGGAAATAAATTTTGATAAGCAGTTCTCATACTAAACTGTGCCAAAACCCTATGATAAGTCAAATAAACAATTCCTTCCAACCTACACATATACCTGAAGAGATATGTATTGGAACTTAACTGACAATCTGTGCAAGAACCACACACTGGGAACTTAACTCCTTTGTCTTCTAGACTATCCATTTAGTTTGAGAAATTTGAGCTTAGTTGTCTTTATTCTAGTAGAAATAACTTCCCAGATCAATCCTTTTAAAATTTTTAGCAGCATATTTGGATTAAAATGTTCAAATAATATATTGAATATGACACCATTAATAAGAAAAGCAGATCTGTTTGTTATTTTTAACTTGGGTTAAGCCCAAAAATTCCCTGGCTGTTCACTACTATTTTCCATGTATCTCTTCAAAATGCTATGACTCAAAGGAAGAGGGTTAGAAAAACAGTGTTAACCAATGTTATTATTATTAGTGCTTTCTAAGTCTATCCAGTATTTCTGATAAGGTGGTGCAGTGGGTTCATACTTTAACACTTTTTCTCTGTTCCAAAGATATAGTAATACTACATAGAGAAACTATCACATAAAAAGCTTTGGAGACATTAAATATTGGCATAGAAAACTGAGATAGAATAAAAAAAATAGAGATCAGGCCTGAAACCCAAGCCTGCTGGTTTCCAGGTTCTCAAATAATATGTCAGCCCAGACTGAAAAGTTCTGGTTCAGCCCTAACTCATATATGAAGTCTAAAACATAGTTTACTCCTTTATAGGGACTCATAATCCTAAAGAGACTAGAGAACCTGAGGGGGGAACAGAAAAATACAGTTTAAGGACAAAGAATGGAATCCAAGGGAGGTCAAGTACTTTGCAGGACTAGATTGCTATTGAACTCTCAGTATTCTTGACAGCCATCGATAAAGACATATTTTTGAAATAATCAAAGTCTTGTGAATAAGATGTCTGCTTGTCCCTGAAGTCAGGCTAACAAGAGACTCTGGGAGTTGTAAAATCTCTCATCATGCACTAACACAATGCTGTGAAGGCACACAGTCATTGTACATTGAGTTGCAATGACCTACACCATCACCCAGATCTAATGGGTACCTAGCAACAACTCATGACTTATATTTCAGTTGGAAATTGTTGGACTTTCAAGCAAATTTCAGTACTGATGGTACTGAATGGTATCAGGGACATTAGGGGAGCAACATATATCTGCCATGATATAAACTTGCCTCTGGTCTAAAATCAATCCAGACTATATAGCACATACAATGCACTTTCTACATACATAATGCAGAGCTGAGAAATGATTCCATCAACACATTTCTTTTTAAAGAAATTTTCAATTTATTAAATTTAACATATATAGTTTGAATATGGGAATAGAAAATGAGGGGTAATACAACAAATTATATTATTTCAATAGAAAAAAAATTGTTCTTAAAAAAGATTATGATGATTGTTCTTTTTTTCTTTCAGCCAATGTCAGCTGTTCTGATGGAGCTCTGGTGTGCACCTCCTCAAACAGCTGTGTTCCAGTTCATGAGCGCTGTGATGGGTTTGCCAACTGCTTGGACTTCCAGCTGGATGAGTCCAGCTGCTCAGGTACTCTGTTCTCACTCAAATATTTTTTACAATATCAGACAGTAATTTAATCTGCAGACAATACTAATATTAATACTTGAAATTGAAATAATAGCATGCTTGAAATAATTGCATTTCTATTATTGGTTTGTGGGCAGAAAAAATGTTGACATTTAAGTACATATTACAGATATATAATATAATGAACTCATGCTTATTCTATATAAACAATGCTCAAAAACTATATCCTTTGTATTTTCATAAGACTACTATATCTTTATATCTTTCAAGAAAAAATATTATAAGTGACAACAGCACGATAATTATAATCACATTTGTAATCAAATTATAGTGTAGGAAATCTTAATTTTTAGGCTGCTGAAAATGAATCCTCACACAGCACTGAATTTTATTAATACAAAAGGAAATCAAAGTGAGCAAATCTGGTTCCATAAAACAGGCCAACATAAATGCTCTTTATTTCTCTATACATCAGATTAGACAACCAAAAGTAAATCCTATTGCTCTTTCTTCATAGAGTGAGACAGATATTAATGAGAAAGTTCCATTATTTGAAACTTAAGAAACAATACTTACATCCTGTACCCAAATGTATTTACATAGAAGTGAGCTTTCTTTCAGGACAGTTTTATTGAATATATGAGAACAGATACATTATAACATGCTATAGTTTATTGTCTGCTTTGACCTTTAAGAACACATTCAGAAAAACCAGACAACCTGCCATTTATACCAAGTGATAGATACCCTGTAGGTAATAATATAGAATATGTTTTTGTTGCCCCATATATTTTAATCCTCACCAATTGATTTACAGTTCATTGACAATGCACAGGCCATATTGCCACAGCTTCTGGGTTAGAGTAAAAAGAAATAGTAAAACAGTCTTCAGAAATAAAATGCCTATTGTGTTATATGTTCTTTATTTATATTTTAAATGCATTTTAATCTCTCAATCAAGTACATAAAATCAATTCTTCCGTTTTTAAGAATGCCTTTAGTGCTAATGCACGCTGAGATGCATCAGTGCACATTATACCTCCCTGTTTCTTTCACATCATATTCCTTTATGGTCAGCATTTCATAGACTTTTATGAACCCAATCCTTACAGCATCCAATAATTATCCCAGTGGTCATACAACAGATGGTGAGCAGCTATTCTATCCTCACCTTGAGGTTTAAGTCATTAACAAGAACATCAAGCTCAGGCAATGTATGGGTGTTACTAGTTAAGTATATTTCAATGAGTCCATTTCCAAAGTTTCACTAAAAAGACATATTATTTTCAAGTTTGACTGCTTATGCAGCAGAAAATCATTGAGCAGAATTTGTCTGATTTAATTTAGGCTGAAAGTCTTCAGTAATTTGCAGTATAGGTTAATAATGGTGATACTATCATTATGATAATCCCCTAATTGAAGGAAAATTAGGAAAAGGCACTAAAATATGAACTTAGAGGATGGAATATTATGAATATAATTTCATATATGAAAATAACAATAAAGCAAAATACCATTTCAAAAGGTTTAAAAATAAAAACAAAGGAAAACCAAACAACAGCTTCTTATGGAAGTACAGTGGAGCTATTTCAACATTAACCTCTTCTGAACAACATTAACCTCTTCTGCAGTCCCAGTGCTGGGAGTTCAAGATAAAGGTAACAGTCTGTGCCAACTGGGAACTGGTTTGCTGTACAGGCTTCGTGGTGGGCTCCTAGAATCCAGACAGTTCTGAAGTTGCTCTGCTGTTAATTGTGTACATGGCCATTTCATCTGTGGCAGTATGTAAAGCCCATATGACCCAAAGCAAGGACTGCAAGGGGTTATGGAAATTCTAAATTGAATAGCAGATCATTTGACTTTTTGAAATTGACCAGCTTTGGAGTTAGAGGACCAGAATTTAATTCAATATCCTCTGCTTCCTTGCTGTTAACTTCAGCATTAACTTATTAACTAGTTTCCTCCTCTGTAAAAAAAATAGATATGTACAGGATGTGCCATATAATATTGTGAGGATTAAATGAGGTAGCTTAGGACAGATTATGACATAGAGCAGGTCTTCAGTAAATGGTAGTGGTGATTATAATGTTATAAGGGGGAATAAAAAGGAAGATGAGAAGTTGGAGAATACAGTGGTAATGGATATTGGATTTCATGGGAAATTCAAAGAGCCCCCAAAATAGAGAAATGCATGAGAAAAAATATTTAATAATTTATACATACCATTCACTCTTGTAGAAATGTTACAAATAAATGTAATTTATCCTCCCAGCAGCCCTGTAAAAAAAGTAATATAATCCTCACTTTAAACATGAAGAACCTTAAAGTACTTAGCCCAAAGGCACACAACTTATTAACTGAGCACATGTCATGAAGGAAAAATCAGGACTTTCATGACTGTAAGTCTTCCCAGAAATCCACTGCTTAAGAGCTGTCACTTCCTAGTCTCTATACACATTAAGAAAAACAACAGCAATAGCAAAGATAAGTGACTTGTTGCAATTTGTTTACATTTAAGAGTTACTTTTGGTTTTATAGTGATCACTTGTTCAGTTTATAGGTGTTCCTGCTTTCCCAAAGTGATACACCACGGGGGGGGGGGGTCAAATTTGAATTCTTCTAAGAATGATCTTTCTACAAAGTTAGTCATGAGCTGTGTTCACCACCAGACACATGGCCATGATAACCAATCAAGATGGTACAGGCAGTGAGATGAACATGGCTAAAAAGCCTGGAAGCCAGGGCTGATTCTAAAATCAACCCCACAGATTTCTAGTTCCCATCTAGGGAACTATCTATATACTTCTCATCTGGAGATACATTTAGTCTCTTCATTACTAAATGGTTATATCCACCCCCTTCACTTCATCTACCCTCTGCTCCAAACTGTTTTTGAGTAAATTAAAGATGAAAATACTGTGTACTATCTTTCCATTTTATGGATGAAAAACCTGGCTCAAAGAAAGAAACTCATAAGAACTATTAGAGGTAATCTACAAATCTTCTGTCCTCCAAACTACCAGGGTTCACTTCTTGCTTTGGCCAACACCACTCTTCTTTCCACAGTGATTCATTATTCAGTGCAAGAAAGGACATATCTAGATTCCCATAGAATCTTTATGATGTAAAGCTAGCCTGTGTCTCACTCACTACAAAAAAAAAAAAAAAAAGTAATTATTTATGACCCCAGAAATAAATGGGCTACTGTGTGTATTTTGATACTTTGCATTATCAGATACTCTTCTGGTGCCTGACCACACGGTGGCACAGTGAATAGAGCATTGGGCTGGGATGCAGAGGACCCAGGTTTGAATCCCCAAGGTTGCTGGCTTGAGCATGGGCTCATCAGGCTTAAGTGCAGGCTCATCTGGCTTGAGCACAGGCTCACTGGCTTTAGTGCAGGGTCACTGCTTGAGCGTGGGATCATAGACATGACCCCATGGTTGCTGGCTTGAGCCCAAAGATTGCTGGCTTGAGCAAGGGGTCACTTGCTCTGCTGTAGTCCCCCAGTCAGGACACATGAGAAAGAAATCAATAACAACTAAGGTGATACAACGAAGAATTGATGCTTCTCGTCTCTCTCCCTTCCTGTCTGTCTGTCCCTATCTGTCCCTCTCTCTGACTCTCTTTCTCTCTCTCTCAGTCACACACACACAAAAAAAAGAGATACTCCACTGGTGTTATTCTAAAACAAAACTCTCCTTTAAGGAAGATTAAAATGGCACTTAAGACCAAAAAATAACCATAAAATGATTTATCTAACAAGGATTGTATCTATTTATGCCTTATCATATTGGTGGGCTATTTTTTAATCAAACCAGCTCAATTCTTGTTTATGAAAGAAATTTTACATCTGTTCTATTCAGCTAAGCCTGCCTCTGGTACCCAAGAAGTAAAACTCTTTCCTCTTATCTTCAGCACCCTGCTCCTGATTGTAATTAGTTAAATGAGGAGGAGTAAGGGTAGGGAAGGTGCAGAATATACCCTTGGAAAAGGAAATTACAAGTCCTAATCTCAAGGAGGAGAAAGTCCTCTTCTCTGGTCCACAGTTGGGCATGACCTCATCCAGGGTAGCAGAGGCCACTGAACAAGTTTGGGGGAGACAGGAGAGTAGCCTAATAGAATCCTTATGCTTCTAGCAACTAGAAGCACTTTATTCTCAGTTAGATTTGGTGCAAGGACTAACATTGATATGATCACCTTCTTCCTAGTAATATTTAAAATTAACTGTGGTTCTCTATGATGCTGCTTTTTAGAGTGTCCAACAGCTTATTGCAGAAATGGTGGGACTTGTGTGGTGGATAAAAATGGCCCTGCATGTCGGTAAGGAGCATCGTCTATTTTTTCTTAACATGTATTGCAGTTGGCTTACTTATTTTTCTTGAAGCCGATATAATAGAGCATCAGTGAATGTGTGATTAGTGAGGTAAAAATAGTGGATAATGACATTATTTATTTATATGTCTGAATAAAAGAAAGGAAGATGCAAGTGCATTTTAGAAAAATATTAATTATTTAACATGATTTTATGTCTTTCAGCATTTTGTATTATATGGAATATATAGTTTTAATAATAATACTCATTACTCCTTGGTTTTAATATTTATATCAGGCTGTAAAAAGATTTTTATGTGGATATCATTGTATATCAGATTAACTAGTGTCTGTGTTTCCCTTACTCCCTTTTTATTTCAAATTTCAGTTTTCTTCTTCTTAAGAACAAAAGATGAATTTAATTCATAAAAGAATACCTACTTCTGGTGTATGCAGTTCATGTTTATGAATAGCTAACGTTAAGGTACTGATAAGAAATACCAATGCATACTTAAAATATTTTTTAAAAGAAGAATAAATAAAAACAGGCTTAATGATTTCTTTTGGGAATTATTTATATTGTTCTGTATATCAAATATTGCTTGATTTTCTCCTCTCATCCTTTAGGGAACTATGCAAAACAGTTTCATAAATTTCAAAGGAAATTATGCATATTTTATTATACAGTGTGTCTGGTAAAATCATAGTGCACTTTTAACTGGTCACACAGTCAAAAGTGCACCATGACTTTACAGACACACTGTATTTGCATTGATGACTTTTTAATATGGTAGACCAGTGGACATATTACCTTGCTTATAAAATAACTGAATGCAGGTTGATAGTCAAGTATCAGAAGAAAACATATAGCACTATATGAAAAATATGATTAATAGTTCCTTAAATCCTTATATCCCTCTGATCAACACTCACATTTTAGGAAACATTGTTTGTCCCTAAAAAAAAGCAAAATCTTTTATGAATTAAAACAAAAAATATATATTTTTTATGAGATATAGGTATTTAGGCACTGTTTTAACATTGTTGAAATTGTTTCTCAAAGTGTTTCACAAATTTATTACATAATTTATATCACATCTCAACAAAATTATTCTTTTCTATATCTGTTTTCATGGAAATTAATTTGTCATACTATGACTTGATGAAATGATGGAATATATAATATTAATATCTAAAATATCTTGAAAGAGACAGAATGATATCATAAGTAATGTATATTGACTAAGAACCCAGCTCCTGTTCTCCCTCCCAGGAGCACACCTGCGCCTTCCCCTTCCCCTCGTCTTCCCCCACAGCATGCATTCCTAAACCCTGAGGGACCCCACAGAGACTTGCAACAAGGGGAGCCATGGTCAGTAGCAGCTTGTCCCTGGCTTATCCCCCTGAACATGTTTCCATGGCCCCCTTTTCTCTGACTTCCCAGTGAGCTGACAGTAGCCCCAACTTGGTTGGCTCACTTCGTTCCTCTAACACTTCTAGAGAAGCCAAAGCAGCCCCGCCAAGGCTATTTCCTGTTGCTTCTTTTCTCTTAGGCCCTTACTGTTTTCACTGTCCCCAGCTTTAATAAATGTACTCTCAACATCAGTAACAATAATAATGTATGCTGAATGTCAGCTGAGTGAATAAAGGCATTTAGTATCAACCATTTATGGTAAGGAGGTTTGAACTTTTGTCCCTTCTAACCCTGATGGACAAGAAAACTCCCAGCAAGTCTCAGCTGAACAAGCAAAGAGATTTACATTCTTGGCAACATCCTCATGTACTTACGTAAACTTTAAAAATCGAAATCCAAATAGAGAAACTCTACTCTGGGCAGAAGATTTGAGAGGAGGAGTAAGAGGGCAATGAAGAAAAGGAAATCAATGAAGCAAAATGTAGAAAGAAATAACTAACTGGAAAATCCATCAAATATTTTAATATATTAATTTTCATAATAAATAATGGTTTTCAGATAGCATAAATATAATTACCATCAATACAAGCAAATGTCTGGCAGTAATGCCATATACAACATAGGTATGAATAAAATGACTTTTGAAAACATTTTTACATTACAATGTGGTATTTAAAAGTGTGAACTGAAATTAATATTTACTGAAGTATATTTTTTAAAATATCATAATTTAACAGACAAATAAGTAGAAATTCCAACATCCAAGTCCCACTCTTTAGTAGTATGGTCTATATTTATTAAGAGATTCTTTTCCCTTTCACAAATTTTCTTAATTATTATTATATCATGCCATTTTATGCTGTGTAGCATATAATATTTAATGTATGTGTTTATTTGATCATTTAGCCTTGTTTATCTTACTAATGGTTGTTCTTAAATATTTGTTTTCATAAGTAACTTGTTAGTATCATCCTTTGACTTATCCTTATACAATTCCTTATTTTAAGCATAGCATGTCTTATCAAAATTTCAAATAATTATATAAATTATTTCTACTTACACTTTGTGTCAAATTTATCTTCAAGTAAATTTAGTGTCTAGTTCATTTGTCACATACAGATGCTTATTTCTAGATTTAAGTTTATATGAAGACAGTTTTAGAATATGGATTTTAGAGTACTTATAGGGCAGGTGGAAAGGTGTTGACTTGCTGCCAGAGCCCACTCTCTCATTCCCAAGTGGGAATTCATTGTCTCTGTTGCCAAAAGAAGTAAGGACAGCAGGGCAAAGCCCACTTCTCATCCAGGTCACTGTGAACACAAGGTTTTGCTGGTCCCCTAAGGAGGCCTACCACTAAAGCCTTTAGATTTTCTCCTGGGATATAAGGTGCCTTGAAAAAGGACCTTCAGGTTCATAATCCCAGAAATGAGAGGCTTTACAAGAAGGTCATTTGGGTTCCCAGGAGTTTATAATTATCCACCAGAGTAAGAACTGCCTGGTGAACCATGTTTCCTGCTGCTGGAGAAGCACTAACAAGGTGGCGCGCTGTCTGTGGTTGAAGCAGCAGAGCACGAGCCAAGAGCGGGAAGTTATCCTGCATCTGAGGATGCTTGATTATTATATATTTTGATCTATCAATATTTTTGTTAGATAAAATAATACTGAGCTACAAAATATATATTCCAAATTAATATGCAGTGCAGGAAAGAGGTTACAAGAAAGAAAAGAAAATCAAGTTAGCAACGCTAAAAGAGAGAAATAGGAAACAGCATGAAATTAAAACACATACATAATTATATATGTTATTTCCTTGTATTTATGGAACACATAGACAATGTAGTCAGGCATTTGGCTAAAATTAAAAACCTAATAAAATCCCAGCTGTTTTTGCTCCGCCAATTTATCTAACTGTAATCTAATAAAACAAGAAATCAAAAATAGAGTGATGACAAAGAAAAAAAAAACCTCTTGGAAATTTTAAATACCATTTCTATGAAGCCTTTATATTAGAAAGGAACTTCAACCTGGAATTAAAAATGCAATAAAAATGGTAATTTCTCATTTAAGTATTTGAGGATGGATCACTTTTTCTCCATACCCGCTTTCTGGGATTTCACCGGCCATGCCCTTGTCTTTCTTTTACTGCTTCATTGTCTTTCCTGATGTGCAAATATTGGCATGATCCAGCACTCAGAGCTTGAAACTCTCTTTTCTGCCTACCCTTACTTATCACATGATCCCATCTAAGCTTGGGCTGATTTATAGACTTTGAGTACAATTAATCAGCAGTCCAAACCTATACACTAAATTTTACATTGATAAATTCACTTGAAAACAAGACCCTCAATTTCACATTTTGTTTCAATATTTAATAGGCATCACAAATGTATCTTGTGCAAAAAGGCCTGTCCCATAGACAGCCCATGTTTTTCTCTTCTTCCAAGCTTTGAACACACTGTTCCTTCCACCTAGAGTTTTCTTTTTCTATCTTATTTGCCCAAAGGATGCCTTTTAATCTTTTAGATCCCAGATAAATGGCATTTTCTCTAAGAAACTTATTCCAAACCAACAGGAGAGAATGGCTCATTCTTCTTTCTGGGTTCCTCTATGCTCCATCCCTTGTTATTTTACAAGTATTTGTTTTTATTAAAAACTACTTAAATTTTTTGTTTTCTTAAACTGCCCTATATATTCTATTAAGAATGATATTTCCAATAAAATTTTATTCTTTGTGATCATCAAAATATTTTTTGCTAGTTTTACTCATAAAGATAACTTTTGGATAGTTATGGTTATTAAAAATTTTTAAATAAATTATTGTTCTTATTTAGTTGCAGAAAGCATAATCCAAGGCTGTAAAGTATAAAATATATTAGGATAGAAATCTGTTGGAAAGGGAAATCAAAATATTAGCTTAAGAAAGAAGGAGAACAATTAATATTTCTAACTGTTAAAAACAAATTATTTCATAGATTTTTTGTTGTGGTTGTTGGACAGTGATGAGTATTCAAACACCATAGTATTTACATTTCAATGACTACATTTAAAAGGTGTAAGAATTTTGTTTGCAGTAGCTGGCAGAGTGTATTCTTTGCAATTACTCAATTTAATATAAAAAATATTTTGTCTTAATATTAAAGGAACTACAAGGTTTTTCAAAAAATTTTAGAGAGTGTGTGGACCAGGGGTGCTCAATACGTTGATCGCAATCTACTGGTCAATAGCAAAGGAAGTGTGGGTAGATCTCATGACATTTCAAAGACATTTGTCTTTTGATTGGCATACAGGGTAGCCAATCTGACGTCTGAACTTTTGACACCCTATACATGCGTGTTAGACCGCGCTAACTTGGTCAGTTACATGCTGCGTAGTTAGCCTTCAATTTATTTAAACTAAATACAACAAAGGGTATAAAAATGAGTGTCGTAGCTGGTCCGAGTAAGAAGCCTAAAACCTACCACTTTCTTACAGAATGGGAAGGATTTTTTTCACTATGTCATATTCTAAGTGCGTTTGCCTCATCTGTCTGTGTGCCATTGCTGTTCCAAAGAAGGGAAATGTGGAGCGGCTTTTTCGGACTGTTCATAAAAACTATGCCATTGACTTTCCTCCAAAAAGAGAGCTGAGAAGGAGAAAGGTGAAAGAAGAATAAACAATATTAAATAGTAATAATAGTAACTTAAATAATGATAATATAGAAGAAATAAATTTATGTTTTGCATTTTTATTGTAGGTAGATCATTTTGACTTGGTCAGCTTATAAGTAGCTCACAAACTGAAAAAGTGTGGGTACCCCTGGTGTGGACAAAAATGTTGAAAACAGTTGTCTTATAAAATAAAGGTCATGTTTTTCATACCTTTCATAAGTGGTACTTAATACATGTCTAACATTACAAGATTTGAATAAGGCTTCTGTATTGTTGAAAGTAATAATTCATAATTGTTTGATTTACTAAAGAATATTTTTTAAAATGTTACAACTAAGGGAAGCACTGTTAATGCGGTTGCCAGTTCCTCCTTTCACATTATGGAAATCATCTCCATAGCAACCAAAAATAGTTCTTTACTAGGTGGAATACAGAACAAATCACCCAGATTTAAGATCACTGCTTCTGTTATTCTTTTCAACAACTTACTCAACCACTAAGAACTAACAAATGTATTTATAATAATAGCACTTGCATTTTTCATAAATGAAAATCATTCAATGTATCAAAAAATCAATTTAAAGAGGAGGGCATTTAGATATCTTTTATTTAGTAAGCTTGAAAGGTCATGTTGGTGCATTTTTTCAAATCCAACACATGGAAGAGACAATGTCACAGGAAAATATAAATTACCAAAATTGCCCTGAGAGAGAGATTAAGGGTGAGTTGACTGAATGACACAGTAGAAATTTTAAAAATCAAAGATACAGTTCTTCCCTTCCAAAAATTCAAATATGTATATCTATTTAAAACACTGAACACATTGTCCCTAAAGCCAAATTAAAAAGAAAGCTCTACTAGCACTTGAATTATTCTATTTGCTCGAGATATTTTAGCCAAAGGAACAAGCAAAAGAAGTGAGACTAAAAGCACGGAAAAGAAGAAACACTGATGTTCTTACAGATAGCCACAGCCAGGAAACTGAAGCAAATGAACTGTGACACTATTAGAATGATAAAAAAGGGTTCGACAAGGTAGATGGATACATGATAAATATGCAAGACTAGATAAATTTCCTGTTCACCAATAGGCACAATAATTGAAAAAGATAATTGGAAAAGAGTTCTATTCTGAAACACCAGCAATTATTTTCATATAAAGAGGCCTCCACTTAACAGTAAATGTTTAAAGCCCACATAAAGAAAACTAAAAGGCTCAAATGAAGCTGAGAACACTCAAAGGGATAGGAAAATAATGAATGAACTTACTTTCTAGAAGCAGCAAAATTCAATAGTGCACAAATGACAATTGACCAAAGAACCTTTTTAGTGTTCTCGATATTTGTTTGTTTTTGAAACAGACCAATGGATTTTAATGTTTCACCTAGAAAAAGAACATGTAATATTTAAAACAAAAATTAAGGATTGGTATTTGCTGTACTTGGAATTAAAGCTTGCTATAATATCATGGTTATAAATATTGTGGAGCTGGGACAGAAATAGACAAATAGACTATTAGAACAAAATGAAGAGTTTACATATAGGTTAATGTAGCTATGTGAAATTAGTATTAAATTGGTGGCATTTCAAGTTGATGAGAATGGATGGTTGGAATTATGTAATAATGGTATTAGAAAATTGTTGGCCATTTATTTAAAATATAAATTATTATTGACACTATACACAGAAATTAATCCCAGTATTATTAAAGGTATAAACAGAAAACTTTATAAAATTTTAGAGAAAATATAGAATAAAGGAATATTTAAAAATCTTGAAATGTGGAAGTTATTTATAAGTTTATTAGAAACCAGAAAAGAAAATTTGAAAAGATGACCACATGGATGGTTTTTAAACAGAATTAATACAGCAGAATGGTAAAAAACACAATAAAAAATTTTAAAAGCACAATAACAAGCCACAAAAAAGATATACAGTATATACTACAGACAAGGACTAGCTATAAAACATATAGTGTCCCCTCAAAGGAATAAAATGTATACCATGGATAACTGTACAATGATTATTCACATGACAAGGTATATAAATGGTCAACACGTCTGAAAAAATTCAACCTGTATTAATATATAAGTACAAAAATAAATCTTTGAAATTCCAGTTTTACCTATCAGAATGAGAAAAAGTTTAGTGATAAACACTATTTATATAAACTTACAAAAACACTGGCCCTTTTATGCATTGATTATGGATAAATAACTAAAGCTACTGGCATATTAACAGGAAAGGTATGGATAAATGTGTTGATTTGGGTATTTTATAGTACTAATAGTAAAAACAAACTAAAAAGTTCAAAATAGTGTAATGGAATAGTACATGACAATTTTTAAATAGATAATATAAGCCTTGACATAGAAAAGTATCTGTATTATTTGGTGAAAAGTGCAAATTCCAAAGTAATATTTATATGTGGGGGAGAAGGTGTGTAAGTGTGTACATGTGAAGTGAGAAGCAAATTCACCTGATGGTACTAGTAGTCAAGTGACCTCTGCAAAAGGAAACTGGCTTCCTGTTTTTGCTTCTACATTTTCATCTTAACAAGCACTGCTTTTTCATCTTACAAATGCTTTTTAAAAGGGATCTTAATAGCAGTTACAGTATTAAAAAAAAAACACACAATAATATCGCTTACAGTAAAATGCAGAGCCAACTGGCTGTTTTCAACAGTGGCTCTGAGATGAATGTGCCTGTCCCTCAGTTTTCTGCCCCTGTTGTCAGAAAGCATTACACACTTTCTGCCTCATGGAGAGTCAAACAAGCCAGACAGACCAGGAATGTGATTGAATATGAAGCAAATAGTCTCTCTCACCAAGCCTCCCTCCCCATCACACTCCCAAGGCTGGATTCGTCTCCAATCACATGTGCCAAAAGAATTATGAAAATGAAAAACACATTGTTACCTAATTTGCCTTCTCTTTCCCTTTCCCAGGAAGAAAGCCACGTGAGGTGTTTGTACATTTAACTGTTAAATTGTTTCTAGACTTTCCCTGCCAACTGTAAGCTTTCACAGCTGAAAATGGCATTGCTTTGACAATTTGGTGTGAGTGCCTCTTGAATGACCTGTTGACTCATCCAGGGAAAGCATTCTCCAAGGAAGGACATGGCCCAGATTCTGCTCACTGATCACTGCTGACAGGGATTTGTGATCCAGATATTTTCCCAAGTGTTTGGTATGACCTGACTATTAAGTAGATAATTCTCTCCTCCTGGAAGAATAGTGGTGGGCTATTTCTGGGGCCGTATCTAATTCCAAAAGACCTGCTTTAAAAGAGAGAACAAGAGATAGCTGTCTATATTATAAAGATCAGGAACTTCAAAAAGCCCGCTACTTCATTGGTCCTAAAATAGCTGAATAGGAAAATATTCCCTCTTAATCAACACAATTTTTATTCTATCACTTTTCCTAACATGTGCACTGCTGAGCTCCAGTGGGGTGGCAGTTGGTTGGAAATGACATCTTTTCTTTCTTGGCTGTTTGTGATGTGTGTGTATGTGTCCAGTGTACTCTGTTCAATACAGGAGAAGGTGACAGCCCAGTGGAGGTGCTCAGAGACCTGAGCTTTGAAGAATGTTGACAAAAAGTCATTTCTCAGACTGAACTTCACAGTTTTCCCAACGAGGTTCCCTAGTGGCACTGGAACTGCTGGCCATCCAGCTCTGCCTTGATCCTACATAGCTTTTCTTCCTGCTCAGCCAGCATGAGTTTAACTATGTCACAGTAGAATCTTTTGTGCTGTTGCTAGGTGGCTGATCTCTGCCTTACAGAGGCAGAATCTAGCAAATGAGGTAGAACTTTTTGAACTTATCCCTTTTACAAGTGAAATGTTGACAGATCTAAGTAGTTAAATGCATTTCAATTCTAAAACCCCTGTGGAATTTTTCTTATCCTCTGAAAGCCCTAGTTTATGTTTGCCATGGCCTTAATCTGCTGTCCATCTGTAACTCTGAGATGTAGGGCATCCCTTTGTATGCTTCCTAGAAAGACAGCATTTTTTTTTCACCAGGAGGAAGAAAGAGGTAATGGCAATTGTTTATGTTTCCAAATTTAAAATTAAATTATGATGACTATCCATGGCCCTGGTTGATGGCTTAGTGGATAGAGTGTTGGCTCATATAAATGTCCTGGGTTCAATTCCCAGTCAAGGCACACAGAAGAAGTGACCATATGCTTCTCTCCCCTCCCTTCCCCCCTTTTTTCCCTCTTCCTCTCCCACAGCCAGTGGCTCCATTGATTTGAGTGTACCAGAGCACTGGGGATAGCTCTGTTGGAGCACATCTGCTTCTGGTGCTAAAAATAACTTAGTACTCGAGCATCAGCCCCAGATGGGGTTGCCAGGTGGATCCCAGTCAGGGCCCATGTAGGAGTCTGCCTTACTATCTCCCCTATTCTCACCTAAAAATATATATATAACTATCCTTGATCAGTGACTAGATTTTTATATAATCCATAAGTCTATATAGGTCCATATTATCCTTCTGTTTACTTACTATGTATTGAAAAATAAAGAATCATTTCATATGTGAAAACTTTAAAATGTAACACAACGCAGAAAAAAAATTTTTAGAAATTATGGTGATGGTGTTGACAGAACTACTCGCCTTTTCATTCCCGGTGTGAGGGCAATGAGTGACCAGATACATTTGTTAAAGCAAACACCACAGTAGCAGGAGCAAGAAAAGAGATAATAGGAAAAGAATGTGTGTTTTGGTATTGCATTTAGAAAAATGCATCCCTTTGAACTTATTGCTCGAGGATCCAGAATAAGAACATGTAAGATCACAGCAAAGCTTTACATTTTAGTGTCTCCATTATCTAACAATATGCAGAATTCTAATTCTAAAAATATATATATATTTTAATGATTATATTTGTCATTTCATAGATAAAATAACAATGCTGTTTCTCATTAGGGTATCAGAATGAGAATGTGTTTATTTTGAATAAAAAGTAAAATACAGGACAAAGGTTTTTTATATGTATATTATTCTTTTTCATTTTGTTGGAATCAAAAATATTATAAGAATTTTCTCTGTAGCAATGTAAATGATAATACATTGCCTTTTCCTATTGGTTATGGTTTTCATAATGTTGAGAGAATACAAATTATATACTTAAACGTTATATATTGATAAATGGTATATAATTTATTCTTTTTATAGTATATTGTTTGCAAGGATAAAAAACACTGTTGAACAAATATATATCCACATTGAAGAGTATTTTGCCTATGTTTCTTTATTTTTTATGGCAAAGCATAGAATATATAAAAATTAATCATTCATTGAGTATTAAGTATCTGAAACATTGTGAGGTGCAGAGGAGCAAAGACTGGACATACAATTAGATGAGCTGCCTTGATGACATTTAATAATTATACATCAGAACCAGGCAGGAACCCAACAGAAAAGTTAATTTACCACAGATAACTAAAATAATAAAACCTTTAAGAACGCTTACTTTCATGAAGGCATAGGTAAGGTTAAAGGAACAAGGACTGTTGAGATTCCACGAGACTAGTAACAACATAAAGATTAAATTGAAGAGACAAGGAGTGGATGGTGGATCACCAGTTACCAGGAAGAGCTGGAATTGTGTGGAGGACCACACTGCAGGGACTGTTGTTGAAAGATGCACCAACTACCCTGGTAGAGAAGCTAGAGGAAACAGACAAATATATCCAAATGATCTTTCCTCTTACCCTCCAAACTCAGCTACCATTGGCTAAATGCAGTAGAAAGTCAACAAGGAACCACAGAGAAGAATGTGATCCGTTGAGATCCTTCTTTCAGAATACAGAATATGGCATAGAAGGGCATCTGGCCAGCAGAGTAAACTTGGTAGATCTCCTAACCTTTCTCTGTGTTAGTAGATGTGTCAGTTAGAAAGCCCCTCTAGCTTCTACTAACAGATATCTGGCTACAGTGACTTAAAAAATGTGAGGAAAAAATCATTTTTCTGGTAATAAAAGTTCTAGAGGAAAATGATTACTGGCATTTCACTTGTTCATGAATACCAAAACCCCCTGGCCAGGTGGCTCAGTGGAAAAAATGTCCTACCACACTGAGGTCGCAGGTTCCCTTCCCAGTCAGGACACGTACGAGAAGCAATCAATGTATGCACAACTAAGGAAGAACTCATTGGAACAGTGAGTTGATACTTCTCTCTTTCTCTGTCTCTCTCTCTTTATCTCCCTCTCTCCCCTTTTCTCTTTTTGTCTCTTGATGAAAAACTTAAAAATAAAATAAAATAAAAATAAAGAGAATGCCAAAACAAAAGCTGTTCTTCTCCTGACACATTCTGGGCTAGGTGCTCCATTAGAACTCTTTTCCAGGCAACTCAAAAATAAAAGCAACGCCAATGGTAATAAAGGACTTGACCGGAAGCACCACCTAACAATGTCATATGTACCTCAATTTCTTAAGATATGTACCATAACAAGAGGAATAAAGATCAATAATATTATCAAGTGATAAGAAATTGTGATTTTTAAACCCTTGTTGCAACATGAGGCCACAGGTATTGATCGACTTACGACCTATGCAACTTACGACCATTTGACTTTACGACCACAATCGCTAGCCATGACTGCTCAGAGTCTGGAGCATAAACCTGATGAATGTAAAAATAGGAAACAAAATGATGTAGAGATGATACAAATGGCATAAAATGAACAAAAAAAATTATGATATATAGCAATAATGAAAGAAAATTATGATAAAATACGACTTAAAGATTTTTATAACATCATTTCACAGTACTGTACATATAGCCTACTCAACTTACAACCAAATCGTGTTACGACCAGTCTGTTGGAACCAATCGTGGTCGTAAGTCGAGCACTAGCTGTATTAAAAATGTTGAGAGGAAAATCACAAGGAAATAGATTATAAAGATTTCTTGGCTAATCTGAGTCCCACCCCATCTCTAAGAGAAAAACACAGTGAAATGGGCTTCAAAGAGACCTCTCAGAGAGCACGTATTGGTTTCCTACGGTCAGAAAGCTCACAGGACTTGTGTTTGTCATGTATATGAGATGTACAATAGGTGGCTATTGTCTTACAGAAGGAAATGGTCGCTGGGGCATTGGAAAACAACTGCATGGCTCCCCTTAGCAGTACATCAAAAGTACACAAATCCTGGAGACAGAATATTCTACTCATATTAGCATTGTAAGCCTGGAGATTTATAACAGGGTGGTTTTACCAGAAGTTAAGGGGACAGCAAAACAAAAAGACTCTAAAAGAGCCTTCTGAAAAGTTGACAGATTCTTTCACCACTTGTTAGGCCCAGAGAGTGGGAAGCACAACTCAGATATGATAGATTTTTGTCACCTTTCCCCTTCCCTTCCCCAGGTTCTGAGGCCAGATGGATAAGAAGCAGTTGGAAAAAGGAGGAGACAAGGGAGGAAAATAATGCCAACTCAACTATTATCAAAAGGTAGTCAGGCTTGCTACTAAAGGAGGAAAGGAAACACAACTATAAGTTTGGGGTTTTGGTTATCACATAAGATTGAGCATTTAGATCACCAAAATGAGACTGAAGTTTGTCACTTTTGTGACCATTACATTATTGATTAATGAAAAGTGAGGAGGAAAGAAATGAGGCCACTTGGCATTTGTATTTATATGTAGCAGACTTAAAGATCATGGAAGACAAAAATCAATTTTATTTTTATTATATTAAAAAAATTGTGCTTGTGTATTATACAGGTTTAATAGCTTTTCAGCTGGGCATTTTTCAGGGTTCTTTCAATAAAGAAAGACAAAATGAATATGGACTGGGTGCCCAGAAGTCTCTCCCTTAAAACTCTGCTGCAAACTGAGCAGTACAAACTAAACCAGTGTCCTCAAATATAACAGCACAACTATATATATATGGTATAAAAAGTAAGTGAGCTATAAAAATTTAGTAAGAAGAGTTTGATTCCAGAGACTTACTTGGCTAGAGCCAAATGAAAAAGGCAAAGTTGTCTGGACATTTGATTTCCAAAGAAGAATCAGTACCAGAAGTCCTTCTTGTTTGATGGAAGAATGCATGAAATGAGGTATGCAAGCAAAATTCTGAGCTCATGAAATTAAGATTGAGAAAAATTGCAATTGTGGCTTCTATGTGTACCTTTTATAAAGCCGAATGCCTCCACAGAAAGGGCCAAAATTGCTTTACAACTATTAACTGGACCAAACCACCCATGGGAGTAAGAACTACACACTTATCTCTAGTATCATGGCAGTACAGGGGTATTGAAAGAAACGAAAGACTTGACTGGACAACTGAGGGCAACCAAAGTTTTAGAAAATTAAACTGACATTGGCATTCTCCCAAGACTATAGATACCAGATGATGACAGAATTTGGAAAATGCTGAGGGAATATTATTGTCACACTAGAATTTCCTGCTCTGGTAAACTTTAAACTAGGTGTGAAGGAGGGTACAGTAAAGACATTGTCAGTCATTCAGAGCTTAGGAACATTTACTACCCATAGACCTTCCAAAAAAAAAGAAATAATTTCTTGGTAATTACATAAGTGAAAAGAAAAACTTACCTCAAAGCAAAAATGAGGATGCACAAAACAATGATGACTAAAATAACTAGTGAGCTCTTCTATAAATTTACTACGAACTCTAAAAACAATACTCATTTTAAAATTCATTTTAAAAAGTCAGAACTAAAATCTGGAAAGGAATAATATTGAAATGAGGAAAGAGAGTTCAGAGGTAGTTATATGTGCTAACTTCCTTTTTCATTTCAGAAGAAGACAAATATTTTAAATTAGTTTAGGATTAGCTTGAGAAATAGTACTTATAAATATATCTTTTCATTATTTTATTGTGGTAAAATATACATAAAATAATTATTTTAGTCATTTTTAAGTGTAGGAGTAATTAGTATATTCACATTGTTGTGTAACCCTCACCATCATCCATTTCCAGAACACTTTTTATCATATAATACGCAAAGAATTTTGGAAAGAAGGCAAAAGTTTTAGTCCTAAAAGGATCAACAAAAGGCATACCAAAGATGAATGAAGTGTTTAAAGTTAAAAGGCAATGAGTGAGGTCACATGACAAAGACTTTTCTTTTTCTTTTGGTTTCTCTCCATAGCTATGAAAATCTGTCAAGTTTGTTAAAGGCACAAGACAAAGCAAATAGGAATAGAGATGAAAATAGAGAAACTGCCTAAAGTGACTGTAATTAATCATAAAAGTTCTGAGCACACCGTCTAAAAGTAAAAAGTGATTATGCATTAAGAGAGTAGCAGAAAATTAATTTTGGAAAGGTGATTTTAAAACTTAATAATGAATTGAATATGAGTGACAGATTATAAGAAGGAAGAATGAAAAATTACCCTAAACCTTTTCAATAACTTGCAAAATGATGGTATCATAAGGAGGAACTTGAATGTCTGGAAGAGAAGTTGTTTTCAAGAGGAGGAGCTACTCTTCTATTAAACTATGCAGAAAGTATATTTTCAGCTACTTCAGGAATGTGAACCAAGCAATCCTTCACCAGAACAAGGGTTTGTTTGCAATTATTATGGCCTTTTTTTTTAATAGTCTTTATGCTCAAATTCCAATGAAGTCACGTCCCACAAAAGATTGTAGAAGCTGAGCATTTGGCAAGACTCCTAATGAAGGAAGCCCATACTCAAACCATGAGAGGCATGTCAGCAAGCAGTTCAACTGCCTTTTTGTCACATGGATAACAGGAGGAAACGAAGGTTAGGTTTTGTTTTTGTTGTTTTTCTAAATTGAAGCCTCATCAAAACTAAATTCTTAAAGTTTGCTTTATCTGAGGCCAATGGGATTGGGAGGCTAAGAGCTCCATAAGACATACTAAACAGAAAGTAAAAGTTAAGAAAGTTAAATATAAAGACAGATTATATAAAATGTGTACATTGAGAAATAAAAAAAAAAAATGTGTAACATTTTCTCTTTCAATAAAGTATGCTATAGCAAAGAAAAACATTTAGTCTTAATACTGGGCTTACATTTCAGAAAAAGCATCTATTGTACCACCAAGTAGGGTTCAACTGTATACACAGATGGGTGAAACACATATGTTTAGTCAGCATGTAGTCATATAGTTGTCTCTAAATGATCTTGATTAGGAAAACGGCTGAAAGAGAGGAGCTCAAATTCAACAGGCACATTTTTTCGATCCCCCGAGTATCCTGTAAAATAGCTCTCTGCCTACCACACGTGGAGTTCCCAAACTCTTGAAATCAACTTTTCCCTCACACCATACATTTTGGGAAACATGCAAGAATAATAAGAACAACAACAATACATCAGAGTCAGAGTTTGACTCTCCACAGTATCCCCAAAGAAGTCACTGAAATCTCAGAGTTTCATTCCTTCAGATGCAGAAACTGTAGTGTATACACATCTCCAATCTTCCTCCGTAAAATCAATGTGGGAAATGATAGATACAAATTATCTTATTGGGAGACTAACAATTGAACATTAGGACTTCTTATCCTATTTGCAACATATATGCCTCTGGCCATATGCTAACCACTGTATCGTCTTTCAGAATACAGATATCTTGAAGGTTTTTAGACAAGGCAGAATGTAGTTGGTATCACCAGTAACTACACCTCAGAGTTATCATTGTCTTAAAGAGTCAATATATAGGTTTGTGTCTATATGTCACATATATCAGAATGTATGTGATTTTTTTCAGGAGTGGGGATAGTGGAATTGAAGCAAAGCTGGACAAATTAAATTAAAATTAGTTCAAGTCATCTCCCTTCCCCCAATACATACCATTGCAGTGACTCACCTTTAACTTGATGTCCACCAGGGGGTACTGCTTTTTTGTGTTTTCCTGGGATGCTATTCCCTGCAGGCCCATCTTGGTAGCCAAGAGTGTCTTCAATCCTAAAAAAGCAGAAAGAGTAAGAACAGGCGATATGTTTTAATATTTTTAAATAAATACATGTCTACAGGGTCTTTCAAAAAATGCAGTTGAAATTGAACAGTGAACATTTTATTGATGTTCCTTTTTACCCTAACTATATTCAATGTCAAATATTTTACAGTATGATAGCTCGAGACTGTTTTTGGAAAATGTGGTATCCAACAACATATAATTCTCATTTGTATCTTCTGTGTCACTGTTAGCCTGTGGTTAAAAGTTCCTTTCATTTCATTTCTTGAACTTATCTAGTTTCCTCCTTGACCTCTCTGTGCAATCCAGAAATAACTAAGATCATGATATTATACAACAAAAGAGCTCAGATGTGGAAATTATATAATAAATTTTTGTTTTTCTAAGTGCAAAGTAAAAAAGGGCAAAGAAGGAATTCATCAAAAAAACAATGTTTTTTCTTTGAAAAAAATTAGTACTACATATTTTTCTTTCTTTCTTTTTCATATCCAACTAGAAATCATGCAGGAATTGCTTTCTCTTTATATTATTATCATCTTAATATCATCTGTATTTATTTATATTTGACCTCTATTTCTACTAATGGTCCCATGGAAGAAAACAATAGGTTTAAATAAGAGAAAAAGGCTAAAATGATCAAAACTGTGTTTATCACATATTTATCAGGTTTAAAATACCAAGCGTAATTCTAATGTAGTATATAGGCTCTCTGCCACAGGTGTGCTACAGACATAGATGGCAGCGTATATAGTTTAATAAACCTGATAAAAAGCAACTAATACATTATGACATTCTAGATTTAACATTCAAAATTTACTGTTAGAGAAAATGGTTCAAGTGAATATAACACTAAAAATATTATAAGTAAACTACACATTTCAGAGTACTAAGCATTAGTTATATGTGCATTCATTGCCTTTTGATTATTAGACAAAGGCTTTGCATGCCAAATAAAAATGTGCCTTCTAAAATACAGGAAAAATACTTTGTGAAAGAGAATGGTAATTACAAGCAAAAGAGATCATTTTAAGACAGATTAATAATTTTGTTTTAGTTATTTAACAATTTTTTTTCAATATAATGTTAGAGTTTGTTTAGAACTTTTTGTGTGTGTGGTACTCTAGTTCTCCATTACAGATTTTAGAATCCAACAAACAAATTATGGAAAAGGTTAGACCTTCAAGGAATAATAGAAACCATTTGTTACATTCTTAAAATGAAAAGACTGAGCATTGTAGCACTGTTTGGCTGTTTACAATCTAATGTGAGTTTGCCATAAGTACCTGGAACAAGCAGCCTGATTTAATTACAAGTATATTTTACAAAATATGTTCCAACCACTAGACACGACTTCCCCAGAGTTAAATTGTAAATGATCTCATGTATAGAAATGACAGAAGTTGTGTTATAATCCATACATCTAAAACCCTCTGAGTTTATCTTTCAGTAAAATAAAGATTAGCTCATATCTTTTCTCAAAGTTAAAACTATTCTTAGTAATTTATGGCAGACTTTTAAAATATATTTTCTAATGATAGTAAACCCCAAACTAAATTTATTGGAATTTTACAACATACTTCATTTTTAAGGGCTCTGTCAGCCCTATATGCATCTCCCTCTATTGGCTTGACTCCTTGAGGAAACAGGATAATAGACTATTCCAGAAAATATACTAACTGTCTTTGTGGTTAACCTCATAACTCTTCCATGAAGGTGAATTGGACTCTGTGATCTCCAAAGTTAGCAAAATGGATAAATTTTTAACCGGACCTTGTGCCCCTGCTGTTGAAATCCATTTACAGGTACAAAAATTACTTGAAAATAACCAAACCAACTGTAAATATTGAGTTTCTCTATTTAAAGCTTATCTCACCTGCATGGTTGACCCTCATACATTGTTCTTCCAATTCCTTAGTAAAAGTGAAAGATAAAAGAAAGGTAAAATAAACAATATAAAAACAAGCTAGAAATTTACTGAATAAAATGGTGGTGGGAGGGGATTTGATCAAAATAATTAGTACTGTAAATACACATGTAATCCAACTGGGAAAACCTATTTATAAGTCTGAGAACAATACTCTGAAGAATTTTGACGGCTCTAAGAACAACAACAAAAAAACCCCACAAAATGCATAGAAATCCTTAAGTTCAATTTTGGTAATATTTCTATGAGAAGCTATGAGTCTTTCAAAAGTTGAGTCCTAGAGTAGATAACTTAAGTTTCAGAATCTAGAAAGAAGGAATCAAAGAATTCTGGCATCTGTTCGTTACTTTAGGCACTATGGAGTTGTCAGGTTAGAAGGAGGCCAGGAGGAAAAGGTTTCTGATAGGTTTCAGGGAGTGGTCTCAGATAGACATAAGGGCCCCAGAATGCTCTTTCTTCTTCAGCCTCTCATTGAGTCTGATTCATATCATGACTTAGTAGGTGTAGTAATTTTGTAATTAGTTTGAACATAACTGTCTTTTCACCATCTTGTGGGTAATAATTCTAGTTTGTTCCTGGGTTTCCTTTGGATGTATATTTCCTTTGTTGTAGAAAAAATTTGCATACCAACATGTATGGGAAATATTGGTAATTTGAGTAAAATGTAAATTAACATAAATAGGGTTTTGCATACTATTTATTCATTTAGTCAGAATTATACTTGATTAAACTGTCTAATAACTTTAACATACTTTTATAATGTGAGCTCCTATTAATTCTGACAATAAAGGGAACAGTCAGTACCCATTTTTCTAATTTTAGCTTCTGACTCCACTAGCTGATCAAATTAAGTGTTTGACATAATAATTTTTTAGAAAGAGGTTTATTGGCTCTAGCCAGTTGGCTCAGTGGATAGAGCGTCAGCCTGGCATGTGGATGTCCTGGATTCAATTCCGTGTCAGGGCACACAAGAGAAGTGACCATCTACTTCTCTCCCTGTCCCTCTCCCTCTTCTCTCTCTTCCCCTCTTACAACCAGTGGTTCAGTTAGTTTGAGTGTCGGCCAGTGTGCTGAGGATAGCTTGGTTGGTATAAGCATCAGCCCCAGATGGGAGTTGCTGGGGGGATCCCGGTGGGGGGCACATGCAGAAGTCTACCTATCTCCCCTCCTCTCACTTGATAAAAAGGAGGTTTATACACTAGTATGCAGTGTCAGCACTAGAAATACTGCACATTCTATCCCCTCCTTCACAGCATATATTTCGTTTGTCTCCACCTCATTACCTATTCTCCACCCTCTTTCCCATGCTCTGGGGCTGGCATGCTGACCTTCCTGGACTGCATCAACTCCCTCACCCTTTGGCTTCTAATTGAATTCAGCCAGTGGGAGGCACTGGTGGAGATCAGAGGATAAAATGAGAAAGAGGATATTTTCCCTGGCCCCTCCTTCCAGAGCCATTGCAGTCTGACTGTGTCCTTCTAAGACCTAGCTTCACTTTTAAAATTTATTTACTTTTTTATTAATTTTAGAGAGGAGACACAGAGTGTGAGAGAGAGAGAAAGAGAGAAAGGGGGGAGGAGCTGGAAGCATCAACTCCCATATATGCCTTGACCAGACCAGTGCAAGGTTTTGAACTGGCAACCTCAGTGTTCCCAGGTCAATGCTTTATCCACTGTGCCAGCGCCACCACAGGTCAGGCCCTAAGACCAAGCTTCTTACAGGAAGCCTTCCTCCACTACTGGTCTCTGAACTCAGGAAAGAGCTCTCTGTCCTTTTGCCCTTTCAACTTCTTACTGTTACATATCCTGGTGTACTGCTTCATCCTTTGTTGTTTTGACTAAACCCTGTCTTTACTTTTTTTTTTTTTTTTTTTAACAGGGACAGAGAGAGAGTCAGAGAGAAGGATAGACAGGGACAGATGGGCAGGAACGGAGAGAGGTGAGAAGCATCAATCATTAGTTTTTCATTGCCGTTAGGACACCTTAGTTGCTTATTGATTGCTTTCTCACATGTGCCTTGACTGCGGACCTTCAGCAGACCCAGCAACCTGTTCCTGGGGCCAGCGACCTTGGGTCCAAGCTGACTAGCTTTTCGCTCAAGCCAGATGGGCCCGCGCTCAAGCTGTCGAGCTCGGGGTCTTGAACCTGGGTCTTCCGCATCCCAGTCCGATGCTCCATCCACTGCGCCACCGCCTGGTTAGGCTGCCTTTACTTTTTTAAAAAAAAAAAAATCCCTTTAATAAACGCTCCTCAATAAGTTAAATTGACTATGTCATCTGTTTTCTTTCAAAACCCTGACTAAACCTTTTCCATCCAAACTCTTAATTTTGAGGAAGAAGTCTCAAAAGTAGTACTCTATAGGCTTATAGGTTCCCTAAGTACAAGAATCAGAGATCCTTTGGGGTACCATCTTCCTGAATTCACTTTAGATCCCTGATCTGACTAAGAAACCTCATCATTATTCATTGGAAAGGGTCATTGAACTTTGTTTCAAGTCTCAGCGGATGCTCAGCACAACTACTCTATCAGTCTTTTTTGTTGCCTCCAAGCGATTTGTTCATGGACATCAGAGATGGGCAAGAAGAAGCAGTGCATTCAGTTGGACCCTGTGCGGTAATGGGGACTTCTACACTTACATAGATATATGTCCATATGCTTATGTGCAAGGCAGCATCTCATTCTAATCATCTTAAAGATTAGCATTTTCTAAGAAGATCTTATCTCATGACATGATCCCATGATAAGTCAAAACAGTTATGTTAGTAGATAGTATATCATCTAATAATATAAATGACCATCATTTTTTTAATACTATGGGTCAGGTACAGGTGTCTCATTTAATTAAAATTTTTTTTATTTGTTCATTTTAGAGAGGGAAGAGAGAAAGATAAAGTAGGAGGGAGGAGCAGGAAGCATCAACTCTCACATGTGCCTTGATTAGGCAAGCCCAGGGTTTCAAACTGACAACCTCAGTGTTACAGGTCAATACTTTATCCACTGCGCCACCACAAGTAGTCCATCATTTAATTTTATAGGACAAAGTCCATGAGGATATGTTTTCAGATGATGAACCTGACTGAGGATATTTAGTATCTTTCCCAAAGTTACGGATCTAATAAGCAGCACAATTGGAATATAAACAAAATCTGTTGAACTAAAAATAATATTGCATAACAATTAACCCTCATAATTAAAGTCTTGGTGCATATGTAAAAAAGAAATAGTTCATAAAGCTATTTGTTGTAATAGATCCTATAAAAATTAGTTATATTTTGATAGCAGTATATCAATAATTATCTGATACTGTTTAGAACTTGGAATACAATATGTATCAATTCTAATTAAAGGAAATTATCAGATAATTTTCCTCATTTTTTCTTATTTAATGGCTTCATTATACATTGTAAAATCAGTGATCTCTGAATTCAGTATATATGAAATGAGTAGGTATCCAATTATTTTCTTAACTTCTAAATAGTAATTTAAACAACAATGCAACTTTTTTTCTACAAAAACAAATTCTGGTTTCCTTCATTTGCATTTTCTTTATTGACTAAAAACAAGTTTTTAGCTCATGAACATAAGAAGGAACAAAGTTGTGCTATAAGAAATATAGATCCCATATCCCCCATGTTCTCTCCTAGTCTTTTTAAAACATGGCTCTCTTTCTTCTATTGTTTATTTTCTCTCAAAAGCATCCAAATGCTAGCACTTCCTTCCTCAACAGTTCATTAGGGAGGGTGCTGGCATGCAGCTGCTGGCTGGAATTGTTAATAGGAAAACTCATTCTACGGTCTTATCTACTACATTATTTCCAACATTTGGTTAACCAATGACCCAAATATTTGTAGAATATAAAATAGATTATGTTTAAAGTGGGTTTTAAAGCTTTCTCTCTTAGTTTCTCAATTATGAAGCTGAAAACTGTTTATGGTTGTGTCCCTGGTACTCAGAACAACGTTTGGCACATGGGTATTTTAAAAATAATGATAAAGCAAATAATAACAAGACATTTTTTTTTTTACAGGGACAGAGAGAGAGTCAGAGAGAGGGATAGACAGGGACATGGAGACAGGAACGGAGAGAGACGAGAAGCATCAATCATCAGTTTTTCGTTGTGACACCTTAGCTGTTTATTGATTGCTTTCTAATATGTGCCTTGACCCAGGCCTTCAGCAGATCGAGCAACCCCTTGCTCAAGCCAGTCACCTTGGGTCCAAGCTGGCGAGCTTTTGCTCAAGCCAGATGGGCCCACGCTCAATCTGACAACCTCTGGTTCTTGAACCTGGGTCCTCTGCATTCCAATCTGACGCTCTATCCACTGTGCCACTGCCTGGTCAGGCAACAAGACATTTTTAACAGAGTTGTTTTAGGTGTTGAATGAGATAACCTATGCACAGTCTTTCATTCCCCCTGGTTCAGGAGTAAAAAGTACAGAAATATACATTGCTTTGTTTTTAAGAAATAAAATGTGCTGGGTATATATGTAGTTCTTAACAGAAAGCTTATAACAGTTGTGCTGAGCACTGAGTGATGATAGACAACTGAGAGGTGACTGGGTTAACAGAAGAAAGGCACTGAAATCATTTTAAAAGCTGGATGAGATTTGAAAAATATCCTCAGGTGACCTAAAAGTGTTCCTCAAACTTTTTCACCAAAAGAGCACGAGCAACTGAAAGACACAGCTGAATATCGCTGGGAAAGTTTCAGCTGCTGCTTGGTGCAGCTCTGTGCGAGTGTGACAACCCAATCATCTCCTGCTGGAGCTTTTATAAGTTAGCAAAATCTTCCATGCCCACCTGTTGTATCTGCATTTCTCTATATAGAATAATGCTTTTCAAAAGTCTTTTTCTTTTTTTTTGACAGAGACACAGAGAGAGAGAGAGACAGAGAGTGGGACAGATAAGGACAGACAGACATGAAAGGAGAGAGATGAGACACATCAATTCTTCGTTGTGGCATCTTAGATGTTCATTGATTGCTTTCTCATATATGCCTTGACCAGGGGGCTACAGCAGACCAAGTGACTCCTTACTCAAGCCAGCGACCTTAGGCTCAAGCTGGTGAGCCTTGGGCTCAAACCAGATGAGCCTACAATCAAGCTAGTGACCTCGGGGTTTCGAACCTGGATCCTCTGTGTCCCAGTTTAATGCTCTATCTATTGCGCCACTGCCTGGTCAGGCTTAAAATTCTTTTAACATAATTGATGACTCCAAATTAGATACCTTTCTACTACATTTTGCATATTTTGTAGTATACTAACCCATTCAAATAAAACCAACCTAAAGGAGTTTCACTTAAAAATTATGCTATCAGAAAAAGAGGAAAAGAAACCCCAGTTAACAAATAAAAGGGACAGAGCCTTAAGAACCTATTATATAATATGAAATATGAAAGGTTTTACACATATGTTAAGAGTCCAAGACAAAGAGAATGAGAATTGACCATATACATATTTAAGGACATAAGACCAAAAAAATTACCTAATTTAATGAAAATCATCAACTTAGAGATTTAAGAAACTCAAAAAACTTTGGCCAAGCAAGATAAATATGAAGAAAAACATCTAAACATCATAGTAAAATTATTAAAACTAAACTTAAAAAGAAAAGAAAAAATCTTAAAGCTGCAGGAGGAAAAACAATGCATACATACAAAGAACAAGTTATACATGTGAAGCTGATTTCCTGTCAGAAACAATAGAAACAACAAGAAAAGCAAAAGGACCAGGTGAGGTGGACAACCAGACTAATATTGTTGTGAGTTTATTATAATAATTAAGTGAGAAATAGGAAGTTTAAGTGGGAAGAAATGGGAAGTCTCCCTAATTAGAAATTGATTTTTAAGGATGCATGATTATAGCCCTAGAGCAACTGCTGAAACAATGTTAAGAGGAATAGCTAAGGAAATAAAAACAAAAGGTGTAGCTAAGAAGTTAAAGAAGAACTAAAATAGACTTCCAAAAAATATTCAATTAACCTAAAGAATTCAAAAGCAGGAGTGAAGCTTCACAGAATCAAAAACAAAACAAAAGAATAAAAGGGGAACAGATGGAAAACAAATAGCAATAAAAAGGATTACATGAAGTTACATAAATGTAAATGGAATAAACACTCAAATTAGAAAGATTATTCTCAGAAGGTACAAAAACAAACGGACAAACCAATAAAAAAAAACAGCAAGAGGCAAGTATATTCTGTCTACGATATACTAATTTTAAAGACACAAATCAGTTAAAAGTGACAGAATAGAGGAGGACATACTATTCTGACAGCTGCTTTGGCTCTGTTAATATCAGATAAAGTAGACTTCAAGAAAAGAGTACTATAAGAAATAGAGAGGGGCATTTATAATGATAAAAAGGAAAATTAACTAAGAAAAGACCTGTAGATCTAAAATGTATGTAAGTAATATCAGAGCTTCAGAATTCATAAAGCAGAGTGGCTAAACTCTCTGAGAGGGAGAAATAGACAAATAAATTCACAATCACAGTTGAGGATTTTAAGTGCTGTTCACTCAATAAATGATTAAACAAGTAGACTAGAATTTAGTAAGTATGAACGTTACCTGAACAACGCTATCAACCACCATAACCTAAATGATATTCATAGAACATTATACCAAACAACTGCAGTGCACTACATTTTGAATCTACACTTCATTAAATATTTGAGAAGGACTATGTCATAACAACACGTAAAATGCTCTGACTGAAAAATCAACAAGTCTTCTAGGAGTCATAAGAGAGGGGAGTACGCAGGGCGAACTGCTGTTCCCAGATTGGAGAGACGGACAGGTGAATTCTGGGAGTGAGGAAAACTTGACCTTTGGTTTGACAAATTGCTGGAGCCTCACTGTGGACAAGCCCAAGAGCTGAAAACTCCACAGCATGCAGTTTCTGGGGGCCCACACAATATTGTGAGATTTACTTCCTGGAGGTCAGTAAAGTTCCCTCAGTAAATGGAGAAAAATCCCCTCATGCTTCAAGCAGGGGGAGGGAAAAGAACTCTTTTGAAATATTTAGCCATGGCCAGATACCTCAGTTAGTGGGAATGTCCTCTCAAAGCACAGGGGTTGCCAGTTCAATCCCCGGTCAGGGCACATAGAGGAGCAGATCCATGTTCCTGTATCTCTCTCCCTTTCTCCCATCCTCTCTCTCTCTCTCTCTCAAATCAATACAATAAACATTTTTTTAAAAGTCTAGGGTTCTGTTCTTTCTAAGGAGGCAGTCCTCAGACAAAACTATATAGTCGTCCAGAACCTATCTGACCTGAGGGGAAGGGAAATACTTAACTCCAGCCCTTTCTAGCCCTCTTTTCCTACCTGAGAGAAGAAAACACAAACAAGCAAATAGAGAGAAACACAGGTGAAGTTTACAGCCCAGAGGTATAAGCTCAGTAAAAGACTGACATCTAATCATAGGGCTATAAAATGCTGCCCCCCACACACACACACCTCACTGACACATTACTAAAGGCCTACTTTCATTTACCTGATATATCATATCAGGTTATCAAGAAAACATTACAAGGCATATTAAAAGGTGAGAAAAAAAAATTTGAAGGGCTATTACAAGCACCGCATCAAAAACCAGACCTGGCAGGACTGCAGGACTGTTAGCCATGTGGCGGTGTTTGAATTTGAGAAAGACATTAGTTTTTTAAAGAAATAAATATTTTAAATGTCATATATATATATATATATATATATTCATATATATATATATATATATTAAAGTACAATGTTATCAATTCTGTCACCATTAATTAAAATTTTAAATTCACATATATTTATTAGTTTTTGTTGTCAAATGTGATCATAGAACTATTTACATTTTAAACATGCTACAGAATTAAAGTATTGTTTAGCACTTTTTAGAATAAAAGAAGATAAAGTGATTAAAGCAATATGGAAATATTGGAAAGCATAAAGTGGATATTATTGAACAGTCTCTTTTGACCATCTAATGGGTATCAGAAAAATTTGAGGTGGCTTGCTAAAAGTAGCTTTTAAACTACTTTTAAGGAGAATTGACTTAATCTTGTCAGAACTTATTTACTTCTATTTATTTTTTATTTATTTACTTTTAAAATTGTGCCAAGCACAATGCTTATCTTAGAAATATGACAATGAATGGTAAAGTCAAACAAAGTACTTCTCCTCAAGGTGGACTGTCGTGGAGGTAGACAGACTTATAATTGTGATACATGGTTGTAAGGTCAGTCAAATGAGACTGCAAGCTCAACTGATGTCTCTGTAAGAGCTTTTTAGCATTTCTTAGTGTCCCAGATTTCCAGCCAATTTATATGCATCTTTTAAGTCAGCCAGATCTCTACAAACTGCTTTCTAGGTCTCCCATTAGGTTAAATCTGCAGCCACAGTTCCTCGTGAGAGTGAGAGTTGGTGTGAGTTCTCCCTGACAGTCAATCCTGACAATTGGAAGACTGTAATGAAAATTGGAGAATACATTGGGTGTTGTTTCTAAATGCACAGAAAACCTGTCTCCCATCCTCTCTAGACTTCATGTTCCTGCCAAAGGATAGTCTCCGTTATTGACAAAAATAGAATACTTAAAATGAATAATGGATTTTTTTTTATATGAAAGAAGGAGAGACAGTAAAACTGATTCCCGCATGCTCCCTGACTGGGATCTATCCTGCAACCTCATCTGGGTGGTGCTTGAATCAACCAAGCTATCCTCAGTGCCTGAAGCCGATACTCAAGCCAATTGAGCCACTGGCTGTGGGAGGGAAAGGGAGAGGTAGAAGCAGATGGTGCAGTCTCCTGTGTGACTGGGAATCAAACTCATGATGTCCATATGCAGGGCCGATGCTCTTTCCACTGAGCCAACTGGCCAGGGACAGAATATTTTCAATAATACTATTTCTCTTTAAAAATAAATAAATTGACTGGTCACACGTCCAGAGAATTTTGGAAGTGTTTTCCTAACAGTAATTTTTGGTTAACTACCATGATTAAGAAATAAATTTTTTTTAAAAATTAAATTTATTGGGGTGACATTAGTTAATAAAATTATTTAGGTTTTAAATGTACAATTTTACAATACATCATCTGTATATTGATTGCATTGTGTATTTACCGCACAGTCAAATCTCCTTCCTTCACCATATACTTAACCCTCACTATTGTACTGTGTAACTTCCACCCCTCCTTTCCTCTGGTAACCAGCATACTGTTATTTGCATCTATGATAATGTTTTTAGTTGACTGAAGGTTAGTTAGTAAAATTAATTGAGACTGGGGTACCCTTGAATACCTTGGGATGTCCTATGTTGACCTATACCTTATATAATTTCAGAAACATTTCTTACCACATAAGCACAAGATTATTGTTGTATCTCTCAACTATGTGTCTTGCTTAATATCGCCTGGGCAATGCAATCAATGTTTTTAGTTGCATGCCCCAGAATTGACTGGTAGATTTAATTAGAAAGGAGTTTATTTTTAAAATACTTCATAGTCTGCAGAAACACCTAGAAGATTGGAGAATAATGCTCAGAGGCTAGGAAGCCAGGAACAGTGGCCAAATTCTTGCCCCAGAACCAATGGTGAAGGGACATCACTATGTCTGCCATGAAACACTAGTGCTAAGCTTGTAGCACTGTAGCACATTGTCCCAAAATATTGTAACATATTATGTGAATATTAGGACAACTTATGAAACTGCCAACACTATGAACAAAGATGCCATGATGCATCACTAATCTCAAATTCAAAATCTAACCTTTCCTTGGCAAAGCCTAAGTCATATGCTAACATCTTAAGCTGCCTTGATTCCTGTAATGGGATGTGGGCTCTACTCTGACCTCTTATATGAAGTTCTGTTGAGGTGAAGCTTCATAAACAGATGTTTACAAATAGAAAAGGAACTGCGCATTCTAAGAAGGAACCAAATATTCAAGAACATATTTTTTGAACTTGCTGCTTAAGTACGTGGCCCATGTGAAAGAGGCATGGAAAGAAAAATTCTAAAAGCAGACAGTGTCTACATCATGAAGATGCCACAGTAAGGTGGGTAAAATTTATTCTGGGAGAAATGGGGAAGGATAATCTTGTATTTGAATGTCATAGAAATCACTGTGCACAATGAGAGATGCTCTGGGAATGGGTGTTGGACATCCTACTACACTGAAGCAAGCAGGATCAGCTAGGCAGCTATTGAATTAAACTAAAGTAAGAGTGTAGATAATGGCTATGGCTGTGGAAACAAAGAGGAGAAAATACACAAAAATGTGTAAAAAAGAAGTCAGCAAGGCATAAAAACTGATTAGACATAAGGATGGGGAAAATGAGTGGCTTAAGATCACACTCATGAAGCAAATTTATACAATGAGGTTGCTAGAAATAGTAGTCTCTGAAACAAGAGAAACAGAAACAGTAGGAGGTTTGGCAGGATGATGTTGACTTCAACCTTGTATGTACTGAACCAGGACCTGTGAGACACACACAGAAGGTCCTCTGGCGAGTTCAATGTGAGTGTTGAGAAAGAATCAGTATGGCATTGGACAGGATTGAAGCTTTAGGTGGGACCGCCTTTACTTGTAGTTACCACCCTACTAATAAACTGTGTGAACTTAGCAATTTGTTTAAGTTCTTGCAACATCAGTTTTTTAGTCTAAAATGAGAATAACTGGCCTGACCTGTGGTGGCACAGTGGATAAAGTGTGGACTTGGAACGCTGAGGTTGCTGGTTCAAAACCCTGCACTTGTCTGGTCAAGGCACATATGGGAATTGATGCTTCTTGCTCCTCCCCACTTTCTCTCTCTCTCTCTCTCTCTCTCTATATATATATATATATATATATATCTCCTCTCTAAAATGAAAAAATAAATAATAATAATAATAAAATAAAATGGGAATAACCTCTGAACTAAATATATATCAATTATAATGTATACCTGCTAAGACTAGAGGTATACATTATATATACTTTTAGAGCTAGAGGTTTTGATAAATGCAAGGGACGGGAAGAGTGCAGAAAGAAATAGAAGGAGGAACCTGAGTCAGGTGGAGAACTGGGAGCATTGCGTTGTGAAATCCTCGGGAGGATTTCTGGAATCCTAGAGAACCTCGACCCCAGGTCCCCTTGTGAACAAGAATGCTGTCAGCAACCTTAATTAAAACAGTCTCAGTGAATTGGTAAGGTTTATGGCATATACAGATATGACAAGTGTTTCCAAAATTAAACTAACAGGGTAAATATTAGAAGCCAGTGGTGTTTCTTAAAAATTCCTTTCAGTTTAAAAATGCAAAGAATCCTCTGGCTCCCTAGCAAAATAAAACTATACAATTACTGATTTTTTTCCTCAGATCAGAGTTCTGTTTTCTAGAAGTTTCAAAGCAAATCAAACAAACAAACAGAAGGGTAGTAGAAAGGAATTCTTGGGAGAGAGTTTAAATCTAATTATCCCTCTTTTATTCAAGTTTTCTTTTGGTCACTTCTAATATCTTTTTTGTGTATGTTTTAGAGAATTTATTTCTTCATTACCTCAATGCAGATAATTCAAAGGTAACTTCTGAAAGTCTTCCCAAATTTCAAAACACTATCTTAGTTATTCTTCGGTAGTCCATGGTGATCCATTTTTCATATAATTTTTCTATTGTTAATAAAAAATGTGTAAATTTTGCAGCATTGTGTTTGACTCCTAATCATCAATGCAAATATACATCTGTAAACTTATGCAAGATGAAGGTGTCAGTTGTCTAAAGGCTTTAGCCAACTCATTTTGCTGTAACAGTCTTTGAATATTTTACACATTAAAGACATCACTCCCTTAAACTTCTGTGCCTATCAATTTACTAGAGCCCTTACTAACCATGAGGATAAACATTGCTTCTTTTTAATCATTATAGCTCTCAAACGTAGTCTATTGTTGAATTAAGTAACTAATTAACTTAATAATGGAACAAAGTAGTAGATATATAAAGACTTCTAGAGAAAGAAACCTTATTGCCATTTTCTCTCTTCTCTATTTATTGAAACCTTAATGAAGAGATAATTTAAGCACTCTTTACTGCAGAGAAATGGTTCTGGATCCCAACTGTCACCCAGATAGCGAAATCCAAGTAGAACTATAATCACGTTAACAGTTTAATTAAGCTCTTTGTTAACAACGAGCAAAGTTATCATTGATATACTGAGTGGCTTCCTGACATTAACAGCATTAAAAATAGGCAGCCCTAGACTTTATTACATAATATTGTCTCCTGTGGGAACAGATGAATTTGTGATTTTCTTGAAATGACAAAATGATTTATTACCTTCCATATGTACTGCCATCCAACAGGCAGGAGTACTGCTTCCCCTGGCAGCCTCCCTCCAGTGAGAACAAAACAAATTTGATGGATAAAAGACTAAAGCAAGATTAAGAAAAAGGAAAAAACTGTATCCAAAAGTGTGGGGTATTCTATGCATCTTATTAACAAGATGTGTAGTATAATACATTTCACCAAGCACAGTCATCATTCAAGCCTTGAAGTGAAGGTCTTTTTAATATTATCAATGCTTTGCTGCTTTATAAGTTAAGCACCAGCAAAAACAGATGTAAAATCTGTCTTTGGCAGGGACAACTAACCATTATCAATATTTCTACAGAGATGGACCGAAATGGAGAGTCATATGTATTAAAGAGTGCAATCTCTTGTTCTAAGTTTTCGAAAGAAAACCTTTGCTTTAACAAATGGCTGTGTTCCTTTGCTTTCCCTTACTCCCAATAGCAAACAAATAACTTTCCATTGAATCTAAAATTTACTGTTCTTAAAGTAAAAAGAAGTTAGGGAACAAAGTTCCCCAAAGTAACTGCCTTTGTTGTTGAATGCAGTAAAAGAGAAAATGAAAAAGCATGAAAACTGAAGCTGAAAATATTCACGTACAGAGGGGAAATCAGGAAGTGACTACCAGGAGAATCAAATGCGAGAAGGCTATGTAAGAGATAGACACAGTGGTGTGTGCTGGAGCTGAGTTCTTGAATACGCATGGCCTGTTTCAGCTTCCTGCCTACCTGCACATAACAGTCTTGTGAAGAATTAATGTATTTTGATTCATTAGAGAGTAACAAACTGCAATGATTTTCCTGTTGATCTAGCAGAAAAGAATCAGTCCTTCTCCTCTGATAATAAGTTTAATGTAATAACAGAATTTCGGTGAAACTAAAGACTCATTTTAGAAAGCAGAAAATATGATACAATTGGTCAATACTTTGCCCTGTTCTGTGGGATAAAAATCATAAAAAGTGGGACTTTGTTAGAACAGCACAAAGCTATAAAAGTTATAAAAACTGCATTTAAGATCAAAGAGAAATATATGCATCAGTTTGTGTTAATGGTTGTTCTACACTCTACTGATCAAATTAATTTTAATAGTGAATTGCAAATAAAAGAAATTTTAAATTCTACAGTAATACTTGGTAGAAGGGTCTGTTTCTAGGAGTCTGACTTTGTATACAGGAAGACAGGTGATCTTATAGAGTGTTTCTGGTCCAGATTTATTCTTGTTGCTTAGCACTGAGGGCCTGGCTTTCTTCAATGAAACTACTGGTAATTTGAAGATATGCTTGATATCAAAGAACCTAGAGATTCAGGATGTCATGTATATTTATACAGATAAGACGATAGTATTATCCAAAATTATTCCCATTAGAGCTGAGAGAGAATGGTTTTTATGTGAGATATAAATACACATAAGACATATCCATGGCTGAAGAAAAATACCAGTAGAATAAAGACAAATTTTTAAGACAGTTAGTGACTCTGATAGGAAACCCCATACCATTTCTAATTTACCTTCTCACAGTTTCCATCTAAAAGGCCACACTTACCTTAATTGTGTACGATCTTATTTTCATACAGTAAATTATCATGATTAAGTGTATAGAATTCAGGATTCAAGTTGATTCCCTCTTTCTGATGATCTCTGACTGCATGAATTAAGGAAGTTAATTACACTCTTTTTTCAGGTTCTCATATGTAAAGTATACATTGTAACAGAATTTACCTAATAGTGTAGATGTCAGGATTAAAAGGGCTAATACTCGCTAAACAACTAAAACAATGCAAAGTTCATAGTCAGTGCTCAATTATTGTAGCTATGATAATTACTTCGGTGGACTGGCAGTAAGAGAAAGCTCTAACATTTCACAGAGCCTATAAAAAATCAGAATATATGTTGTATTGAACCAAATATATTAGACCTAACACATTTTGAAGTGTCTAAGGGTTCCAGGTCATATTTATGTTTAATTATGCTAAGCAATTATAATCTCATATTTGGAAAATATTGATAAAAGATCAGTTATCTTATAATGCTTTTTTATATTTTTCATGATAGCCATTATATTATCTTTGTAATTAAAGTTTTGTGAGAACAATCATCACACATATTCACCTAACTTTTCCAACTTATTCATTCTATAAATAAATGATTTTTAATTAAATAGAATTTAAAATCCTATATTAAGGGCCAATTATTTCTTGCTGAATTTCCATCTTTCATTCTCATTATTCCTTTCACTGTTGTGATCCAGGAATCTCTGACAATATTTCTCACAGTAAACTTTGATTTTCTGTCCAACCCAAGCTAAACTTCAGCTTTGGGTATTTATCTGTTGCCTCCATGTCATTTTATAAAAACTTTCCAAACAGATATATAATTGGCATTCTAGGAAATGTTTTTAAGCTATATATGTGCCTTCCGAGTAATACAATGATTTTGCAGCAACAACAATTTATTCATTAGGGTTATCTGTCAGATTGCCAAATACTGCTCTTGACCTTGTCTCCATGAAGCATTTTCCTTTGGGACTCTTTTATGACATCCTCAATCTTTTTCACTCAGTTGGCTTTCCTGGCTCTGCAAACAAACACTCTATTTCATTTTGACCTATCTTTTCAGATTTTTTAAAAATTTGTCATAGCTAAAAGGATGGTGGCTGCTGAATCAATATATTATATTGATGCAGCTATGAATCAAATAATATTGGGCCAAATGATTAGTGATGATTTTGTAAACCTATTACCTTCCATCACCAAATATCTCTATTTGTAAATTAAACTTGCTACCCTCATTCTCTCTCAATCTCTTAATTGTTTACCCTTATATTTTTGATGCACTATCATAGTTTTTCAACTGCCCTCAATTTTTTAATCCAATCCTTTTTCCTTTTGACCTGCTTTCATCTTTTGCTTTGTTGTCTGATTTGTCCTTTATAGTAATTGGATTTTTTATTTTTCATTGAATTAATTTCTTTCTTCCACACCCGAACAATGTTCATTCTCCCACACAATGCTCAGGCCTTTGCTTTTTCTTTCTTAAGGAAGTAAAGTTCATAGTGGCTTCCCGGAAGAACCCAGTGAAAGTATATTCTAGGACTCACATGAGGGCCCTTTGAACTTAATTAAGAAGAAGCCCTGCCCAAACACCAAGAAATGACTGCAAGGATAGGAAAGTATATTTGTTTTTATAATTTTTTCTTTAGAAATAAAATAATTAAGAAAGATGAATCAATTATTATAGATTATACATATACAAATTCAATAACTGGTTAAGTATAATGCTAATTTCAAAATATGCACGTTAGCAATTGTTAAGATCTTTCATGATCCTCTGACTAAGAGCTTAGGTGACATTCTTCTCTTCTGCTATTATAGTTTGTGAGACATCTGTAAACATTGATTTATCTATCTTCAAAATGGACTGAAGATTTACCTTGACTGCTTCATAGGACTGTTCTGAGAATTAAATAAAATAATGTATATAGAAATTCTTTGAGAATTCTATTTATTATATAGATATAGATATAATGAGATGATAGGTTTTGAAAGAGAATAAGCTGTTTTATATATGAGGACCCACTCAGGCACAGTATAGGATATTATATTTTTTATAAAAGATCAAAATAGATTTGCAAATCTTATGCACAATCAAAATAATAGTACTACCTTATATTGTGTCTGGTCAGTTTTCAAGGTTTTTTTTACAAATACTATTGATATTCTTGCCTGTTCACAATGAAATGGGGAGCACAAACATCTTAGACACTTAATTCTGACAGGTGGGAATGTTGTGAACCCTGTGAATGTTAGAAGAGGTCACTGGAATTTTCTGCTCTTTGTATTCCATTGTCAAACAAAAGACAATTAAAACACACAGCAGTTTGGAAGATTAGAGAGATTTGTATACTGAGAGTCAAGAGTCATGGACTCTGATGGATATTCAGTCATAAAATAGGTCATTTCTACCAAGTTAATTCTCTTCTCTGATCTCCGATTTCTTTTTATGCAAATGGATGGGTCAGCAACTTGAACCAGAATCCCAATAAGTGTCCTTTCAGTGTGAATTTTTATCACTCTGCCCTGTTACCTACAGAGATATTTGGCATGGCCTCCAATTTCATACTATTTATTTGACATTGTCATGTTGGCTTTACCTCTGAAAGTCATCATATCTCTGCCTGATTTTGTTAGAGGCCTTCCATTAAAAACAATCTTTTTTTAAGAGTAAACAAAAAATTAATTGAGCCAAATGTTTACTTTGAAAGACAAATGATTTGATATCTTGTGTTTTAATTGGCAAAGTAGAAAACGACCTGTTTGCCAAACTGACCATAAAAGTGACTCATCTGTATATTTTCCTACTATTTGCTCTTTAGCCGTCAGTGTTATTCTCAGGTGGGGAGCTCTCTCCTGTAGAGTTCAATCTTTTGAATGGTATTTACTCTGCTAGTCATTTGTTGAACTTTCGATCAATATGTCACTTGCTTTAGCCTTTATACATCTAATAATTAGTAGTATACAGTGCATATATTAGGAGCCTAATAAAATATCTATGATAATAATATCTAATATTCATAGAATGCTTAATATATACCAGGTACAATTATAAGAACTTTGACATATAATGAGTTGAGCCCTAAGAGATTCATGTTATTATATTTATGTAATTTACATAACTACTGAAGCACAACCAGATTAAGTAATAATTTTCTACATACTGGATTGGATTCTCAAGTTTATTCACTTCATCAATAAACTATTTTTTTGAAAAGCCTATTTGTATATTCATTTTCTCTAACATATATCTTGATTTTAATTTTTTAACTCTCTTGATTTAAATTTCTATATAATCTTTCTTATTCCTTTTTATATTCATTTTTCTTTTCTTCTCTCTTCTCTTTACCATTTGTCTGTTTCCTAGGAGCCATTCTTATGGTAAGTCACTCTTGGGATCTATAGGATAATGTTTCTGTCAAGTTTTCTCAACATAATTTTTAAGATGGCATATTTATTCTGCTTGTGGAATGAGGTCAATAAAGAGTACATAACAAGCTATGACCCTGCTCGCATCTGGCTGGGGGATTTGAAGTTTATCTAAAATCACATGGTGATGCTGTAACACCTTCGGCTCTATGTTGGGGTGCTAAGGCAGAGAACCTCCTGTTCCTGCTAACAGGCTTTGGCTCCTTTGGATTGCTGAATAACAAACACTAAATTGTGAAAGATAGAATGCACAGCCAGAGCTGCTATGAGCATTTTCTCCCTAACTTCATCCCACACTCAGTGATTTGAGCTGTGAGGACTTTTTCTCATAGGACATAATGTGCTCAAATCAATATGTTTGGGTCATGTTACTTTGTAGGGGAAAACACCCTTGCTAGCCTACCACCCACACTGAAAAGACAAAGAGATAAAGCACTTAGCATTAACAAAATGACTCCTTGTTGTCTTCTAGGTAGACCTAGAACTTATAAGATGTTGAAGTTTGGGTGAGAATTGAATAAAATAATGTATATAGAAATTTTTTGAGAATTAATTCTGTTATATAGATATAGATATAATGAGATGGAAGGTTTTGAAAGAGAATAAGCTGTTTCATATATGAGGACCCACTCTGCCTCTCTCATGGTACTCAGCTAATATTGTTTGATTTGTAATTTGAAGAAAGTTCTACAGTCTCTGTCAATAGGTAAAATATCAGTCTTAGTTTTGAGTTTCTGAGTTTTCTTCTTCTCTGGGTCATCACAGATAGCAATACAAGAAGTTATAAACACCCAACGCAATTTAATTTGGAACATCTATACGGAATGGCCAGGAAGTACCTCTTTCGCTAGCCTGCAGATGATGCAGTAAACAAGATAAGTTTCTGCTGCTTCTCGTGGGCCTTAGAGGACAGGAGCAAAACACACTCTTAAAATGTTGGCATCTATGCCTTATAAGTACATGAAAATGAAACAGGACACCAGGCCTATTTACAGTAGTCAGGTATCCTTTTGAAATGCCCATATTATTTTATAAGCTACCTCCACTTTTATCTATGTGGAAAAAAATAGTTTTATTTTGTTTTTCTTTGCTTCTGAAAGCTGACAGCCATTGTAATTACTTGAAAGCATAGAATATTTTCTCCCATATGCATCTAATCAAACAAAACAGAATGCTTTCAAAATAGTAGTACTAATTCTAGAAGATTTTTCTACTTTCTTAAATTTTCATAAAAGAGAAACCTAATTGGCTATAATGATCATAGTTCCTTAAAGAACTGTTTTATAATTGGGCTTTCTTGTTAAAATATCTTTCAAGATGAGGTAAGGGAAGGATTTTTGTTTCCATGTAAGAAGAGGTGTAGATGATACTTTAGTTACTCCATGTAATCATTTCTAACACACTTAAGAATTTTTTTTTATTAAAAAGAAAAACAAATGACAGATTAACATTAATTACAGTGTAATCACAGAGAACAAACCAAGGAAAACAGACTTACTTGCTATCATGAGAATTTGAGGCACGTATTAAACACCGTGGCTTATACCAAGATAAACAAAATAGGTGCTTCAGATGAAAATTTGAGGTTTTGAATTAACTTTCCAACATTGAAATGGGTTCCCGTAACTCCCACTCCTTCATTCTTTCTCTTTTTGACTTCATGAATCCCCCCCAAATATGTAGCATCTATTAATACAATCACACCTTTAATATGAAGGAGTGTAATTAGTACATACTGTTCTAAGTTCTAGGGAGAGAAAAATAGTTGAACAAGAATTTGTCATATATTTTTGCTATTGATTAGGTACACTACCAGCCCCATATTTATAACTGAATACATGTTTATTAACTAATCAGTTGAAGCAAAGTACATACAGTAAAGTGGAATTAAAGGACCTTTGGGATGAAAGTATTCATTGACCCTCTACCTAACTTGCTTTTTGAAGATGAGTAACAAGGCACACCAAGTACATTTCAGGGTGTCAGTTTCTAGAAGCAAAAAAGCAGAGAGAAGTAGTCCTTTTAATCATCACTCGTTACTAAAAAAAATCAAACATTACTGTTGAGTTGATTGGTATTATTCTTTTTTAAGAATTGAAAATACTTTCCCACTCTTAAAACAGTTATATATGTGTAGCATTTCTGAAATTTAGAGTATATATGCTGTGAATATTTGCAGACAAAGGTATTGAGAGTTTACATGATTTTACCCAAGGTCATCTAGTTTCCCAAAGAAAAAGAAAAGTGAGATTTTAAAATTTCCAAATGCTCATATTTCAGCACTGTTTTGTGCATCTTGTATGTATGTAACTTAGTAAAACAGGATTCCTGATTGTGGTTCATCAATTAAGCTTTCCGGGTACCCACATCACCTCCATCACAAGAGCAGTAAGGGTAAAGAAAGTAAGTCAAAATTATTCTAAAATCTCTGGGTGATAGCCCTTCATTTGTAGAGGAGTGGATTGAGAAGATAACTAGGTTGCTCCAGAAACACTCAAGATCAAAACCCTTTTAGCATCACCATGGAATGTTAAACCACAGGAGAGGAGTATGACCATGGTTGGGTGAGTGCACTCCAGAGCAAGACTTTTTATGGGATTTTAGAAGAGAGAGCAAAACCCAGATACCATAGTAAGGATTTTACTCAATGCCTACCGGGTTCCTCCAACCCTGAAAGAGACACCTATTCTCAAACTCTATAGATGAGAAAAAGATAATCTGCTTTTAGACCAGTTGAGAAGAATTCACCCTTTCCAATAGGGAAATGACAGTTTTATCTCTGGGAGTGATCCGGACAACAGGTTGGTATGTTTAAAAGGTTTTTGTTCTGCTGGGGCACCTTGGCCAGTTTTATGGATGGAAGGAGCAGGTTCTGAGCTGATTTTATTTACAACACCTGTAGGTATTTATGAGCTGTGGTCTTTTCAACTGCCAAAGCAGGGACAGACAAGAGGCAAAGAGAAAACTGACACACAAAAGCACCAGGGGTATCTCCCTAGAAGATTCCTCCATTCCTGAGGTCTCTAGCCAGTCTGCTTGAAAAAAACAGTGACTGACTCAATTTACCTGCTTATTAGACTATTAATTTAAAGATTAATTAGATATAATATAATTTTTGCTTTATATTGTTTTATGACAGTGGTCCCAAATGCTGTCTAATTACACTGGGGAACATTTTTTTTCCATTTTCTGTTGTATGAGGTTTTAGAACTTTTCCTATATATGTCTGCATTGCTGATTTTAACTCTGAAATCCATTTTGTGATGCATGCTCTAGCTCTTATGCAATTTTAATTTCTTTTTGTTACAGTTAATGACATGCATTGGTTTTTAAATTGGAGTTAAAGGGCAACAACTCTTGGATTGAACATAACCACAAGGCAATTAATGTTTTACAAACATCACTTTTACATAATTGCAGTTGTTTTTTAATGTAAAATATTATTATCTGATAAAAACACCCTCTTATTTTGTTTTAAGCTTGAATCATGGCTTCTTCGAGTGGGCATAAATGTAAGAATAGTCCTGACACCTTCTGTTCTTTATGTGGCTGTTACACACTTCAACGTCAAAGGCGCAATATTTCATCATTTGTGACAGGTGCATATATTGCCTATTTTCAAGTTCCCCTTGGCGATCAAGACAAAAATTGGGCTCCTCATATTGTGTGTCATAATTGTGAGTAAATACTGCATGACAGGACAAAAGGAAAAGGAAAAGGAATGCATTTTGGTATTCCCATGGTTTGGCGTGAACCTAAGGACCACAGCGTAGACTGTTATTTCTGTCTGATCCATACAAAGGGTCTTGCATCGGCAAGAAAAAATGGCATATGATCACATATCCTAATATTCCTTCAGCAATACGACCTATCCCACACTCTGAGACACTCCCGGTTCCAGTTTTCAATGGTTTTATTTCTTCTAAGGATGAAGAAAGTGAACATGGTGATTAAATGTATTTTGATAAGATGCATGAGGAAATGGCTGTAGAATATGAAGGGTCTTCTTTTGATGCCAAGCAGTCATTAACCACTCAGCAGTTTAGCCAACCTGAATTGAATGTTTTAGTAAAAGATTTGGGTCTATCAAAGAAAGCAGCTGAGTTATTAGCCTCCAGCCTTCAAGAAAAGAATGTACTTCACCAGTCAGGTAAAGGATCCCATTTCAGGAAGCATAAACAATTTTTGTGGACTTTTTTTCCGAAGACAAACACTTTGTTTAATCTTATGATATCAATAGTCTTCTCAGTCAGCTAGGTGTTACCACATACAGTGCAACAGAATGGCTGCTATTTCTTGACAGCTCTAAATGATGGCAGACTACTGCTGGAACATCAAACGAGATTGTCCTCAACAAGTACATAGCCGCAAGAGCTACAAAGGCAAATTTTTGCCTGAAAAGAATTTAAATAAGTTTCACGCAAATTTTATGATTAAAATAAGTGCTTTAATATGTTCTATTTAGAAATTATAGACAAATTCTGATGCAATTATATCTTTTAGTGTGTTAGTGTACTTACTGCATTATATAAATTATTATATTTTTACAAAGATGATGCCCATGAAGACACTCTACTTCATTATGTTAAACTAAGTGTTGAAAATTTTGCAATAAGATGAAAACCTAAGATCTTGAATTGCAAAAAACTGTAGCTTACAGAGAAAAACTAATGTCATATTTGAGATCAGCACACTTGAATTAGGTAACAACAAGTTTTTTTGTGGATGCAACAAAAATTTTGTTCCCCAGTGTTATCAGAAAACACCACCTCACTTCAGTAATTCTTAGGTGAAGCCTAAGAATTACTCTTTTGTTTATTTTCGTGTGTGTGTGTGTGTTTGTGTGTGTAAAAGAGAGAGATTGAAATAAAGAGACAGGATGAAAGAGATAAGAACCATCAACTCGTAGTTGTGGCACCTTAGTTGTTCACTGATTGCTTTCTCATATGTGCTTTGAAGGGGGAGGGAAGGGCTCCACATCTCACTTTCTGCCCACAACCCAGCAACCCAGAGCTCATACTGGCAAACCTGCACTCAAGCTGGGAAAACTCTGGGTTTCACATCTGGAACCTCAGTGTCTCAGGTTGAAGCTCTATCTACTGCACCACCACCAGTCAAGCTGTTGTCTTTTTTTTTAATTTTATTTTTTATTTATTTATTTTTTTTAATTTTAGAGAGGAGACACAGAGTGAGACAGAGAGAGAGAGAGAGAGAGAGAGAGAGAGAGAGAGAGAGAGAAAGGGGGGAGGAGTTGGAAGCATCAATTCCCATATGTGCCTTGACCAGACCAGTGCAGGGTTTTGAACTGGTGACCTCAGTGTTCCCAGGTCGACGCTTTATCCACTGCGCCACCACAGGTCGGGCCAAGCTGTTGTCTTTTTTTAAATAGCTTTCTTAGTGATGCTTGTGATGAATCCAGACTGGAAATCATTGCCTTAAAATGTTCATTCAGTTTTAGGATGAAATTATCCTGTCCTTTTTGTATCTCAGAACAAACTGATTTATTAGTCTGAAAGTTTTGTATAATGACTTTTTTTCAAATAAAGTAAGCCCACATCTAAGTAAAAGAGAAGATTTAATTCATGGTAGTGTGATATATTTTTAATAATGCTTGTTGATTCCTTTTTATAAAGAGTAATATTTTGATATATTTATTATAGAAATTATTTAAATTCAGAAGTGCATAAAAGCAAACACCGTGGAAAAAAATCAAAATTAATATGTTGATGTATGTTTACTTTTAAAATTAAGATTATACCATCTGTGTATTATCTGAATCCTTTTTGTACTTTCTATTTTATTATAAACATGTTTTGCATTTTATTAAAACATTACTTTTAAATAATATTAATTAGTCACATATCATTGAACATTTAAATTTAAGCCAAAGGCTACGAAGAGGCTTGATAGATAAAAGGCCACCTATTTGGGATTGATTATACTGATTGTTATCTCTTGCCTCATCTTATGCTACTGGGCAAAGCAGTTACCCTAATTTTACCAAAATTTAGTCTTTCAGTGTCTTAGCTTAAACATTAATTTTTCTACATTTTTCTTTCTCAGACATTTATTATCACCAAGTATTTTCTATTTTGTTTTTATAAAAATGTATTTGCTTACCTAAGTCAATCTTTAAGCTCTCTCTATTTTCCAAGATTCATTCCTTCTGTCTCCTTATCTTCACATGTGTGGTCAACAGATTTTCCCATAGCCTTAACACCTTCTAGGATGGTTTTCTTCACCCTCTTTGTCATAAAAGAACACAGGCTGTTCCTTCAGAACTGTACTATCTGGGTATACCATTTGCTACTTCTCATTATTCCTGGCATCTGACTTTCCACATTTATTGAGTTTGGCTTTCAACTAAATTCATTTTCACTTGGGTAATCATTCTTAGTAACCTAAATATATCTACTAGTGTTTTTCAACAGTTCTATTGGTCTTTCCCATTCTCTGACTTTTTCTCAGTTAGCTTTCCTTCTACTCATGTAGATCTGTTCATTCTTGTGGGCACATTCTGGATATTGTCACCACCTTCAACTACATTTTTTAGATTTTAAATATTATTCTTTCTGATTTGAGTGCCCCATACTACAAGACCATGTAATCCATCTAGTATATTCACTAAGATATTCTCTGTTGTTATTCAGATATCCAAATTATTGACCTCAGATTTTTTCACATCTGTTCTCATATGTCCTTCAGTTCTTACAGAGCTTAAATCCCATGTTTTATTATTAAACATATTTTCTTGGTAATATTTTCAACTCCCTTTCACATTTCTTTCTGTATCATGTTTATTGGGGAAAACTTTACTTCTGAATGAATCCAGCTCCCTGTTCTTTCTATGAATTAAACTAGTGTGATTAAATGCATATGAAGATAATTACAAAAGCTGGTAGGTTGAATTTATGTTTACCCAGTTTTTTCTCCAGACCTGCCAAAACAACAACATGCATACAAAAATAAAAGCCATATAAATTTACAAGGTCAAGGCAATAAACAATAGAAAAGAAACAATAAGAGAAGATGCTAGCTAGCATTTTAGAAGATAAGATGTAAGTGAAGAGTGATATCTCTGAGTGCAACAAGTTAAAATCTAAGCACCTAATGTGGGGCTTTTAGTGAGGTACAGCGCACTCACTCTACAGACACCCGAACAGCCCAATAGCTAGAGGCACTGAGTACCCCAATGGCAGAATGGAACACTAAGTTGGAAAAGTAATTCTTGAAAGCCTATAAGAAAGTCTTAGATATGCACCCCCCCCCAACTGCACCCACTCATTCAGATCTGTTCTCTGGAGAAATGTGCTAAGGTCGCCCACTATAATAGCATGTTCAGCAGACATCAGCCATGAGGTGTTGCTCCAATTATTACCTGTTTTTGTGTTTAATGGTGAAAACCCTATTTTCCTCAATCTGTCCCCTCTCCCAAAACATAATCTTATATCTTTCCCATGTCAAACTCCATACCAACACAAATTGAAATCTCTCTCAATGGAGAGGCTGAATGACACCAGAATAAAGACCTACAAATTTTATAATAGGGCAGCACAAAGCAAAGGAACCTTCTTACCTTACCAGTTAGTTCAGCACATGCCAAAAACCCAGTGACAACATTATAGGGCTTTGCTCTTAAATACACTTAGAAAGGTAAGAATGACCAAATGTAAAAGGAAGCCACTAATATGAAAGACAGATAAAACTTTAATAAAGCAAAATTTTCATATAGAAAAATAGAACTCAAAACAGAAACAGTGTGGAGAGATGTTGAAAAATGTTTAATTACAGTTAATGTGCTTAGAAAGTTAGGAGATATCTATGAAAAATAAACCATTACTTAGTAAATAACTTTAGGAAACTTAAAACACAACACTTAAAAAGGTTGAACACTAATAAAAATATTGGAATATAAAGTCAGAGCATCCTTCCAGAAAAAAAAAAAAAAGTATAGAATGACAAGGAAAGTGTGCAATAAAAATAAAAAAAATTAAGGACCAATTTAACAGTTTCAACATCCAAATAATAAGAGTTACAGAAAGAAAAAACAGAGCAAATAGAGCAGGAAAGAATAATCAGAAGAAATAATGCAAAAAACTTGGCCCAGATTGATGAAGTGTCAAGTACAGTAAATGAAAAAAGAACCATACAATGGCCCTCCATGGGGAAATTTCAGAAAACCTTGGATGACAACACTATCTGAGAATTTAATAGTTCACATGTAAGAAATGAGGAATATAATCAGAGAAGTACTAGGAACTAAAGATAATGGAGACATTTAACAGCAAGAAGATAATGTAGGTATCTAGAACATAATAAATCTTCTGGTTGATTAGATTATGTGATTCAATTTTGAGTGCAGTATTTCAAACAAAGGATCTCAAAACTTTAACATCCCTCACACACTGTGCCCCAGCAAAATGAGGGAACTGAGGAAGAGGATGATATAGGTTCCAGGAAACAGGGCTAATATTGAAGAAAAGTCCTAGAAATTCTCAAAGAATAGGCCTAAAGCAAGCAGTCCAGGTTGGCCCAAAGAGACAGAAGACTTGGGATGTCCCCCAAAGAAGAAGACTGAGAGGCTATCTGATATTTTAATCAAGTGGAAAATTGTATAGAGAAAGTGTAGGAGAGTTTAAGAACTAGCCACAAAACACAGAAAATTTAGCAAATTAAAATGAATTGGTTATTTACTCTAGGGGAAAAAAAACAAAAAGGTAAATAGATCATTAATCTTTGTATACTATTGGCTTAGCAGTGAACAGCAATATTTATGTAATAATGATATCATAAACTCTGAATATTTACTTCATTATATGGAGTGGTGGAAAGAGGCCTTTAAAAAGCAGTACATATGGAGTCGCTGCTTATATAATGTAGTAGCATTTTAGCATAACAATAAAATAGCTCAGTCAAAAACCAACACATTGTATATTATTAATAAAAATAGAGGTTCACACTAAAATAAATGGTAAAGGAAATCAAAAGTATTTGTCTTAGGAGCTTAAGAGCAACTTGAGTTTTTGAACAATAGGCATGCAATGCTTTAATAAAAATATAAATACAGCAAAATGTCCCTTTGATGAATATACGCACACATTTATAACTTCAAATGGACATTCAGCCCTATGTGAAAATGCTGTTGCATGTGTCCAGTTTGAGTGATTTCTGAGAGTCAAAAATTACTCCAATTTATGCTTTCTCCTCTCTTCCTCAAGTCCCTACAACACAGTACTATCTCTGCTATTTTCTTTAAAAGATTCATCATCACTGTGAACAATGCTGCTATGAACATGGGGCTGCATGTGTCTTTATGTACCAATATTTTTGAGTTTTGGGGGTTCATAGTGGCCAAGACATGGAAACAACCAAAAAGCCCTTCAATAGATGACTGGATAAAGAAAATGTGGTACATATATACCATGGAATACTACTCAGCCATAAGAAATGATGAATTACATCGGATCATTTACAACAACATGGATGGACCTGGATAACATTATACGAAGTGAAATAAGTAAATCAGAAAAAATAACTGCATGATTTCATACATAGGTAGGACATAAAAAAGAGAATAAGAGACATGGACATGAGTGTGGTAGTTACAGAAAGGAGGGGTGGGAGAGAAGGTGAGGGAGGGAGGGGGGGAGAGGGGCACAAAGTACACCAGATAGAAGGTGACAGAGGACAATTTGACTTGGGCTGCCGGGTATGCAACATAACTGAATGACAAGATAACCTGGAGATGTTTTATTTGAACATATGTACCCTGATTTATTAATGTCACCCCATTAAAATTAATAAAATAAAATAATATTTATCGTCAAACAATCCCAAGTGATTCTCAAAGCAAATTACCCATTTTCATGTTCTCTGTCTTTTCTCAGAAAATACCTTTTTCCCCCATTTTCTCTGAAATCTATTGCTTTTCCTCTTACCAAGAATTTGTCCTATCTCACCCCTGCTATCTTTATCAGACACTAGCCTTTCTTTGTCTATTAAATTAACATGCTGTTGTAGCTATTCCCTTAAACACACACAATTCTTACTTGTACACACTGTCTGTTCCTGCTCAGAACAAATTCATCTCCATTTTATGGTAAAACTTTCTACAAGAGTTTCCACATTCAGTTTCCAATTGTTCCTTCTATGGCCTTTCAATCTCTGTGAATCCACCATAAATGGTGACACTGTTTATTTATTGTCTTTCTCCACACTTCCTTTATTCAGTAAAATGTATACTTCATGAGGTCCAGACTTTGTCTTCTGTGTGGCTATCTCAAGACTTTAAGACTTCACACCACCTGGCTGGCTAACTTAGTTGGTTAGGGTATTGTCCCAATATGCCAAGGTTGCAGGTTCAGTCCTGGGTCAGAACATGTATAAGACTCTACCATTTTTCCCCATGTATAAGACACATACTTGTTCAAAAAGTTTGGGGTCTAAAAATTGGGTGTGTCTTATACAGTGGTTCTAGATCTTTTTACTATACTTGCATTTTCCTCTTTTTTTGTGCTTGTTTTTATGCTCATTGTTGAAGACAGTGATTGGTCATCAGACACAGATAAGGACAAGCTAATTAATAGATGGGAGTTTTGACAGTAATGAGGAATTGTATGAATTTTATGATGAATAAAACTTGAGTTCAATCACTTTATGAAATATACTTTTTTTCAAATTTTAGTACCCAAAATTAAGGTGCATCTTATACATGGGAGTGTCTTAAACATGAGGAAATGTGGTACCAATGAAAGCATAAATAAGTGGAACAACAAAATTATCTCTCTCTCAAGTCATTAATTTCTTTTTCTTTTTTAGTGAGAGAGAGAGAAAGAGAGTGTGAGGGGCAAACAGGGATAGACATACAGGAAGAGAGAGAGATGAGAGGCAACAATTTGTTGTGGCATCTTAGTTGTTCATTGATTGCTTTCTCATATGTGCCTTGACTGGGGGGCTCTATCCAAACCAGTGACCCATTGATCAAGCCAGTGACCTTGGGTTCAAGCTAACAACTGTGGAGTCATATCTATGATCCCACACAAGCCAACAACACCACACTCAAGTTGGTGAGTCCGTGCTCAGGCCAGAAGAGCCTGTGCTAAGCCAGTAGCCCTGGGGCTTCAAACCTGGTTTCTCTGCATCCCAGGCCAATGCTCTATTCACTGTGCCACCACCTGGTCAGGCAAATCAATAATTTTTTAAAAATTTTTAAAAATACTTAGCCCTCAATAAAAAGTATTTAACCTAATAAATTAAGTATAAATTCTTATTTCAAAAGAATATAATGATTAACTTAAAAGAAATTTAAGTATTACTTTATGTTACACAATATGGAGCATACAGTATGTCAGTTAAATGAATATTTTTTAAAATTTATGCTAAAAACCCTTTGAAATATGCTAGGTGAAGCAAATAAAAATATGCATTTCATGCTTTTCACTAGTTTTATTTTATATTACACTGGGAAACAAAATTTTAGTTGCATCCACAAAAACACTTGTTCTTACTTAATTTGAGTGTGCTGATCTCAAATCTGAAATTAGTTTTTCTCTGTAAGCTACAGATTTTTTGCAATTCAAGATTTTATCTTTTAATCTTATTGTAAAATTTTTAATATTTAGTTTAACAATGAAATAAAATGTTTTCTTGGGCATCATCTTTGTAAAAATATAATAATTTATATAATAAAGTAAATAAACTAATACACTAAAAGATATAATTGCATCAGAATTTGTCGACAATTTTGAAATAGAACATATTAAAACACTTTATTTTAATCATAAAATTTGCGCGAAACTTATTTAAATTCTGTTCAGGCAAAAATTTTCCTTTGTAGCTCTTGCCTTTGTGTACTCATTAAAGACAATCTCATTTGCTGTTCCAGCAGTAGTCTGCTCATCACTAACAGCTCCAAGATATTTGGGAAACTTATAAAGGTGACTGTTCAGGAAATGAATCTTAACGTTCATGTTACATCCAAAGTCAAGGAAAGCCAACTGTTGAACCAGAAGTTCAGAGATTTCTGTTTTTCTGTTGGCAAGAAAGTTCTTTGCAACTGCAACAAAATACTACCATGCTGCTTTCTTCTCCTTATTCATCTTCCTGGCAGATTCTTCATCAAGTATGAGGGTTTGAATTTGAGGTCCATAGAATACACCTGCTTTTATCTTTTCTAAAGGAAAAGCAGAAATAATATGTTGAAAGCATTCACTTTCTCTATTCAAAGCCTGAACAAACTGCTTCATTAAGCCAAGTTTGATGTGAGGTGTGGGAACAATGATCCTGTCTCGATTAACTACAGGTTCATTCACAATATTTTCCATTCCTACTTCCAGAGCTTTACATTTCAGCCACTCCTTCTGTGTCCAGTGTTTCTTCAGAGCTCGGCTGACCCACAAACACAGAAAGCAAGGATACTTCATGAAACCTCTCTGTTGTCCTAGCAGGAAATTTACCATTTTAAGATCCACACTAATGATCAGTTATGCTCCTCATACTTCAGAAAGTCAAGGACAATTGTTATGCAATTATAATCTTCTCACAGATAAGTTGAATACCCAATTGGAACCACTGCATAAACATTACCATTGTATAGGAGAACACATTTCAGACTCCGTTTAGATCTGTCAAGAAATAGCCGCCATTCTGTTGCCCTATAAGTGGTAACACCTAGCTGGCTGAGAAGACTACTGATATCATGACAGTAAACAAAGTGTTTGTCTTCAGAAAAAAAGTCCACAAAAATTTGCTCACACTTCCTGAAATGGAATACTTGAGCTGACTAGTGAAGTCCATTCTTTTCTTGAATCCTGGAGGCTAATAACTAAGCTGCCTTCTTTGATAAGCCCAAATCTCCTACTAAGTTATTCAATTCATGTTGGCTAAACTTCTGAGGGGTTAATGACTGCGTGGCATCAGAAAAGACCCTTCAGATTCTATAGCCATTTTCTCTTGCACCTTATCAAAATACACTTGATCATCATGTTCACTTTCTTCATCCTTAGAAGAAATAAAACCATTGAAAACTGGAACTGGGAGTGTCTCAGAGTGTGAGATAGGTCGTATTGCTGAAGGAATATTAGGATATGCAATCATATGCCATTTCTTCTTGCCGATGCAAGACCCTTTGTATGGATCAGACAGAAATAACAGTCTCTGCTTCAGTCCTTAGGTTCATGCCAAACCATGGGAATACCAAAAGGCATTCCTTTGCCTTTTCCTTTTGTCCAGTCATGCAATATTTACTCACAATTATGACACACAATATGAGGAGCCCAATTCTTGTCTTGATCGCCAAGAGAAACTTGATAATAGGCAATATATGCACCTGTCACAAATGATGAAATATTGCGCCTTTGACGTTGAAGTGTGTAACAGCCACATAAAGAACAGAAGGTGTCAGGACTATTCTTACATTTATGCCTACTCAAAGAAGCCATGATTCAATCTTAAAACAAAATAAGAGGGTGTTTTTATCATATAATAATTTTACATTTGAAAACAACTACAATTATGTAAAAGTGATGTTTGTAAAACATTAATTGCCTTGTGGTTATGTTCAATCCAAGAGTCATTGCCCTTTAACTCCAATTTAAAAACCAATGCATGCCATTAACTGTAACAAAATAAATTAAAATTGCATAAAAACTAGAACATGCACCAAAAAATGGATTTCAGGTTTTGAATCAGCGATGCCGAAATACAATGTGTCCATAAAGTCATGGTGCACCTTTGACCGGTCACAGGAAAGCAAAAAATGGTGATAGAAATGTGAAATCTGCACCAAATAAAAGGAAAACTCCCCTCGTTTCATTCCTATTCAGTGCAGTTCGATGTGGGCTCCATTGGTTGCCCTACATACATCCCAATGAAAGTGAAGTTCTCGCCACACACGGGTAAGGACGTCTGGTGTAACAGAGTGAATAACGTCTGTGATTCTCGGTTTTAAGTGATTAATGTCATTGATACGTTTATGTACACATGTTGCTTCACAAAACCCCAAAAATAAAAGTCCAAGGGCATCAGATCCGGGGATCGTGGTGGCCATGGCTTAACAGAACCCCTGCCTATCCACCGCCGGCGGAATATTCTATGTATCCAGAAACTCACGAACAATGGTGGCGTAGTGTGGAGGAGTACAGTCTTGTTGAAAGATTACACCTTCTGGAAATTGTGGCACTGCATACAATTCCAACATGTCAAGATAGGTGTTTGCCGTCACAGACTACTCCACGAAAAAAAATGGCCCTATCACATTATCATGCATCAGGCCACACCACACGTTCACTTTAGGGGTGTTATGTTCATACTCAACAAAGCACGAGGATGTTCAGCAGCCCATATTCGGACGTTACGGCGATGAACATGTCCACATATATGGAAGGTCGCCTCATTGCTAAACACAATCTTCTAAAAAAATTTTGTATCATTGTCGAGCTCATGATGCATATCTGTAGCAAATGTGCATAGTGTGGGTCTACCCGCCAGTTTGATAGCATGCAACAACCGCAATTTGTACCCCATAAAACAGAGACATTTCTTTAATACCTTATGAACTGTAGTCTTGCTTAGGTGTAATTGTCGAGCACGCATGCACAGATTATTTAGGGCTCCTTAGGTAGCTATCCCGTATAGCCTCTACAGACTCGTCACTGACTGATGACCTACCAGCACGGGGTTTTTCCACCAAACTGCCGGTTTCCTTCAACGGCTTATCCCACCAAGTAATGTTATTCCTATGTGGTGGTGCTTTGTTATAAATGCACCGATATTCACGTTGCACTTTGGTCATGGATTCAAATTTAGTGAGCCACAGAATACATTGAACTCTTCTGTACTGTCCACATCTCAACTGGCATGGCCGTGGGCTGATCCGCTGTACACATGGTGTTACATCGTCATCTGCACAGGCGCACATGCTGCTACATCATCATACAGAAACTGGAAGGGATTTCCTTTTATCTGGTGCAGATTTCACATATCTATCGTCTTTTGTTACTTTCCTGTGACCGGTCAAAAGTGCACCATGACTTTACGGACACACTGTAATATAGAAACAGTTCTAAAACCTCATGCAACAGAAAATGAAAAAAAAATTGTTTCCCAGTGTTATATATAAATATAACATGCTACAAAAATAGATAATTATTTAGTAACATAAGTACAACCAATATGTGCTGCATATCAGTTTTCATTGCCTTAAAAATATGAATTTCAGTACATAATTATTCCTTTGCAAATGTGGTAAAGTTCTTAGAAATAATTAAAATTTACCATGAATTGTTTTTGTTCTGAATTTATGGTGTGATAAGATCAGAATGTATTATAATAGAAGCTGCTGAAACCTAATGAAAAGATAAAGCAATGTCTCTGATAAAGAACTATTTGTGCCATTGGCTGACTCATGCCTTGCTCTTTTTTTTTTTTTAATTTCTCTTTCCTTCTATGCATATACAGTACCTCATGCCAGGTGTTTAATGACCTATCATTCTTAAAATTTAAGAGATTTTCACAGCATGAAATAGCACCTAACAAAGTCATTTTTCTTTCATTGCTGGTTGCACCACCCAATCTTATTCTAGAGATTTCACCTCTGTGCCAACTGTACCAGGTCATCTAGAATGCCATCATCACTAGATGCACGTTAAGGTCCATCATTCTTCGTGTTGCCCAAGGTGTGAAGTTTTGTTGTTGTTTTACAGAGACAGAGAGAGTGACAGATAGGGACAGAGAGACAGGAAGGGAGAGAGATGAGACGCATCAATTCTTTGTTGCGACACCCTAGTTGTTAATCGATTGCTTTCTCATATGTGCCTTAATGGGGAGGCTACAGCAGAGCAGAGTAACCCCGTGCTCAAGCCAGCAACCTTGAGCTCAAACCAGCAACCTTTGGGCTCAAGCCAGTGACCATGGGATTGTGTCTATGATCCCACACTCAAGCAAGTGACCCCATGCTCAAACTGGTGAACCCATGCTCAAACCAGAAAAGCCCATGATCAAGCCAGTGACCTCAGTGTTTTGAACCTTGGTCCTTTGCATCCCAGTGTGATCCTCTATCCACTGCGCCACTGCCTAGTCAAGCCAAGGTGTGGAGTTTGAAAAGATTATCAGATAATACTGTATAACAACAGATCTATAACAATGGAGGTAAATAATTATATATATATATATATATATATATATATATATATATATATATATATATATTATTATTAATTCTAATGGGGTGACACCAATAAATCAGGGTACATATGTACAATGAAAACATCTCCAGGTTATCTTATCATTCAATCGTGTTGCATACCTGTCACCAAAAGTCAAATTGTCCTCTGTCACCTTCTATCTGGTTTTCCCTGTGTCCCTCCCCTCCTCCCTATCCCACCCTTCCCTCCCTCCCCCATCCCGTAACCACCAATCTCTTGTCCATGTCTCATATTCTCACTTTTATGTGCCACCTATGTATGAAATCATGCTGTTCAAAGTTTTTCTTTTTCTCTGATTTACTTATTTCACTCCGTATAATGTTATCAAGGTACACCCATTTTGTTATAAATAATTCGATGTCATCATTTCTCATGGCTGAGTAGTATTCCATTGTATACATGTACCAAAGCTTTTTAATCCACTCGCCTTCTGACAGACACTTGGGCTGGTTCCAGATCTTCGCTAAAGTGAACAATGCTGCCACGAACATGGGGGAGCATTTCTTCTTTTCGAACAGTGCTATGGTGTTCTTAGGGTATATTCCTATAAGTGGGATAGCTGGGTCAAAAGGCAGTTCGATTTTTAATTTTCTGACGAATCTCCAAACTGTTTTCCACAGTGGCTGCACCAGTCTGCATTCCCACCAGCAGTGTAGAAGGGTTCCCTTTTCTCCACATCCTCGCCAGCACTTATTCTGTGTTGTTTTGCTGATGAGTGCCATTCTGACTAATGTGAGGTGATACCTCATTGTGGTTTTAATTTGCATTTCTCTAATGATTAGTGATGTTGAGCATTTTTTCATATGCCTATTGGCCATCTGGATGTCCTCTTTGGAGAAATTTCTATTCATGTCTTTTGCCCATTTTTTGATTGGATTGTTTGTCTTCCTGGTGTTGAGTTTTATAAGTTCTTTATAAATTTTGGTTATTAACCCCTTATCAGATGTGCTGTCGAATATGTTCTCCCATTGTGTGGTTTGTTTTTTTATTCTGTTCTTATTGTCTTTAGCTGTGCAACACCTTTTTAGTTTGATATAGTCCCATTTGTTTATCTTGCCTTTTATTTCATTGCCCGTGGAGATAAATCGGCAAATATACTGCTGCTACAAATGTCGGAGAGCTTGCTGCCTATGTTTTCTTCTAAGATGCTTATGGTTTCATGGCTTACATTTAAGTCTTTTATCCATTATGAGTTTGTTTTTGTGAATGGTGTAAGTTGATGGTCAAGTTTCATTTTTTTTCAGGTAGATGTCCAATTTTCCCAACACCATTTGTTAAAGAGGCTGTCTTTACTCCATTGTATGTTCTTTCCTCCTTTGTCAAATATCAGTTGTCCATAAAGCTGTGGGTTTATTTCTGGGTACTCTGTTCTGTTCCATTGATCTATGTGCCTGTTTTTATGCCAGCACCAGGCTGTCTTGAGTATAATGGCCTTATAGTAGACCTTGATATCTGAAAGAGTGATACCTCCTGCTTTATTTTTTCTTTTTAAGATTGCTGAGGCTATTCGTGTTCGTTTTTGGTTCCATATAAATTTTTGGAATATGTGTTCTATATCTTTAAAGTATGTCATTGGTATTTTAATTGGTATTGCAAGGAATTTATAAATTGTTTTGGGTAATATAGATATTTTAATGATGTTAATTCTTCCTAGCCATGAGCACGGTATATGCTTCCACTTGTTTGTATCTTCCTTGATTTCTTTTATCAATGTTTTATAATTATCCGAGTACAAATCCTTAACCTCCTTGGTTAAATTTACTCCTAGGTACTTTATTTTTTTGGCTGCAATAGTGAAGGGGATTGTTTCCTGAATTTCTTTTGCTGACAGTTCATTGTTTGTAAATAGAAATGCCTCTGATTTCTGAGTATTAATATTATATCCTGCCACCTTGCTGAATTCATTTATAAGGTCCATTAGTTTTTGACTGAGACTTTAGGATTTTCAATATACAATATCCTATCATCTTCACATAGTGACAGTTTTACTTCTTCTTTTCCAATTTGGATGCCTTTTATTTCTTCTTCTTGTCTGATTGCTGTAGCTAGGACTTCCAGAACTATGTTGAATAAGAGTGGTGAAAGGGGGCATCCCTGCCTGGTTCCTGATCTTAAGGGGATTGCTTTTAATTTTTGTCCATTTAGTATGATGTTTGCTGTGGGTTTGTCGTAGATGGACTTTATCATGTTAAGGAATGATCCCTGTATTCCCACTTTACTGAGAGTTTTGAGCATGAATGAGTGCTGGATTTTATCAAATGCCTTTTCTGCATCTATTGAAATTATCATGTGATTTTTGTCCTTTCTTTTGTTTATGTGATGAATCACATTGATTGATTTGCGAATATTGAACCAGCCTTGCCTCTCCACAATAAATCCCACTTGATCATGGTGTATGAATTTTTTCATATATTGCTGGATCCGGTTAGCTAATATTTCGTTGAGAATTTTAGTGTCTAAATTCATCAGGGATATAGGCCTATAATTTTCTTTCTTTGTGTTGTCTTGCCCGGTTTTGAGATCAGTATTATGCTCGCCTCATAAAAGGAGTTTGGAAGTCATCCTTCTTCTTTAATTTTTTGAAATAGCTTTAGGAGGATAGGAGTTAGTTCTTTGAATTTTTGATAGAATTCACTGGTGAAGCCATCAGGCCCAAACTTTTCTTTTTTGGGAGTTTTTTGATAACTGTTTCGATCTCATTTGTTGTAATCGGTCTGTTTAAGTCTTCTGATTCTTCCAGATTGATTTTTGGAAGGTTATAAGATTCAAGAAACTTGTCCATTTTACTGCATTCGTCTAATTATTTGGCATATAGTTCTTCATAGTATTTTCTTACAATGCTTTGTATTTCTGTTGTGTCAGTTGTTATTTCTCCACTGTCCTTTATAATTTTATTTATTTGAGTCCTCTCTCTTTTTTTCTTGGTGAGTCTAGTTAAAGGTTCATCAATCTTGTTTACCTTTTCAAAGAACTAGCTTCTGAATTCAATGATCCTTTGTATTGTTTCCTTGCCTCTATGTCATTTATTTCTGCTCTGATCTTTATTATTTCCTTCCTTCTACTTGTCTTGGGTTTTATTTGTTGCTGTTTTTCTAGTTATTTTAGATGCAGGGTCAGGTTGCTTATTTGAGCTTTTTCTAGCTTCTTATGATATGCCTGTGGTGCAAATAAACTTCCCTCTCAGAACTGCATTTGCTGTGTACCATAAATTTTGAGTTGATGTATGCTCATTATCATTTGTTTCTAGAAACTTTTTTATTTCTTCTTTGATCTCATTGTTAATCCATTCATTATTTAATAACATGCTATTTTGTCCAAGTCTTTGAGTATTTTTCAGTTTTTTTTTTTGTGGTTAATTTCTAGTTTCATGGCATTGTGATCAGAGAAAATGCTTGATATGATTTCAATCTTCTTAAATTTATTGAGACCATTTTTGTTTCCTAACATGTGGTTTATCCTAGAAAACGTACCCTGAGCACTTGAGAAGAATGTATATTCTACTGCTTTAGGGTGAAAAGTTTGAAGATATCTATTAAATCAAGTTGATCTAGTTTCTCCTTTAAGTCTGCTGTTTCTTTATTAATTTTCTTTCTTGAGGTTCTATCTAGTGTTGTTAGAGGGGTATTGAAATCCCCTACTATGATAGTATTGCTGTTAATCTCGCCCTTTATATCCATCAAAGTCTGCTTTCTGTATGTCGGGATTCCTATATTTGGTGCATAGTTATTTATAATTGTTATCTTCCTGTTGAATTGTTTCCTTTATCATTATGTAGTGTCCTTCTTTATCTCTTACTACAGCCTTTGTTTTAAACTCCATTTTGTCAGATATAAGTACTGCTACCCCGGCTTTTTTTTTATTTCCATTTCCATGAAATATTTTTTTCCATCCTTTTGCCTTCAGTCTATGTGCATCTTTTGTTTTAAGGTGTGTCTCTTGTAGACAGCATATGTATGGGTCCTGTTTCTTTATCCATGCGGCTACCCTATGTCTTTTGATTGGATCATTTAATCCATTTACATTTAAGGTTATTGTTGATATGCAGTTTTTTATTGCCATTTTATTCTTTAAAGCTGTTTTCTTCTTTTGCTATATTCTTTTCTCCCTTTAAACTGTTCACAACAGACTCCTTAGTATCTCTTGCAGAATTGGTTTGGTTTTTATGAATTTCTTGAGGCTTACTTTTTCTAGGAAGCTCTTTATTTCTCCTTCAATTTTAAACGGTAGCCTTGCTGGATAAAGTAATCTTGGTTGTAGGTTCTTGTTCTGCATTACTTTGATTATATCTTGCCATTTCCTTCTGGCCTCAAGTGTTTCTGTTGAGAAGTTCGATGTCATCCTTATGAAGGCTCCTTTGTAGGTGATAGCCTTTTTTTCCCTAGCAGCTTTTAAAATTTTTTATTTATCCATTAGCTTTGGTATTTTAACTATGTTGTGTTTTGGTGTAGATCTTTTTGGGTTTCTCTTTAATGGAGTTCTGTGTGCTTCTTGACCATGTGGAGTGTTTCCCAGCCTTAATTTAGGGAAGTTTTCTGCTATGATTTGATTGAACAAAGTTTCCATTTCCTGTCCTCTCTCTTCTTCTTCAGGCACCCCTATGATGCGAATGTTGTTTCTCTTCAGTTTGTCACAGAGCTCCCTTAGAGTTTCCTCACATTTTTGAGTCTCTTTTCCTATTTCTTCTCTGCTTCTGTGCCTTAGTTTATTGTGTCCTCTAACTCGCTTATTCGATCCTCAGCATGATTCATCCTGCTTTTAATTCCTTCCATTGTGGTCTTCAGTTCTGATACAGTATTTGTCATTTCTGTCTGATTCCTTTTTATTATTTCAATTTTGTTTTTTATACTTGTTATCTTTTTATTTAGGTGTTCATAATGACTATCCATTGTTGCTCTAATTTTTTTGAACATCCTAACTATCATTATTCTAAATTCTGCTTCTGGTAATTTGGTTATATCTGGTTCATTCAGGTCCTTCTGTGGGGATTTCTCTTGATTCATTTGGTTTCCATTCCTCTGCCTGCCCATTTTGTCTGTGTATAAGCAAGTTGTGGGCACTGGAGTCCAGTAGATGTTGCCTTTGTGTTCTCTAGGTGTGGTCTGTCTGCAAGCCCACCACCCCCTCTGCCGCTGCCTAGGGCAGTTGGGCATGGGTGTTGCCAGCACTGGCCCACTATTGCTTTTGCTTTGATTTCTGCCTCTCCTCCGTGGGAGAGGCTGTCACTCAAGCCACAAGCCTCAGCACCAAGGGTAGAGGTGAGCACCTTTGCTCAGCTGCGGACCCAGCCTGTTTTCGGACTTCCGCCCAGTATCCGCAATCAGAGCCTGCTCGCCACACTTTCGCGGGTTGGGTGTGTCTTTTGACGTGCTCTCAGGTGTGAGCCTTTGCCCCTCCGGAGCTTTTCCCCACCCTCGAGGCCAGGGCCCTTCTGCGCAGGGTCGCAAACTAAGGTTTATTGGGCCGGGCGTGTTTGCTGGCTTCCGCTCAGCTGCGGACTTCCGCTCGTCCCGGACTCTACCCCACCCCCCGTTCGGAGCCTGCTCGTGCACGTAGGATGGCAAACCGTGTTTTCTCCGGCCTGGTTTGGATAGTAGCGTGTCCTCAGCTGCGAGCTTCCACTCATCTCGGGGTCTACTCCGTCCCTGCTCTCAGACCCCACTCGCGCACGTAGAATGGCAAACCGCTGTTTCTCCAGCCGGGCGGGGCTGATAGCGTGAGCTCAGCCGTGAGCCCCCCACCCATTTCTGGTTCTAGCCCTGTCCCCGCAGTCAGGACCGACTTGTGCAGGTACGCAGAGCATATCTCTGCTCATTCCTGGCCTCCCGCTTTGTCCCAGCAGGTGGGATTACAGGCGGTCCACAGCTTCCGGACCGCTTTCACGTGTCCCCTCCGCCCCTGCTGGGCTGGACGGAGCTCACACTGGCTGGCCTCCTCCCACCCCGACAGAACTGCGTTTCAGCATCCTGCTGCCACCATACCCTTCAGCAACCCTCAGCAGAGTAGGAAGGGACCTAATACTCCACACTGTAGGCCTGGGAGCTCCCTCACTTGTTTCATAGCTCAAAACTGTCCAAACGCCTCTTCTAGGCTCTGGGACTGCAGACTGGGGCTTGGTTCATGGGACCCAGGTCCCTCCCTCTCCGCCAAACTCTCCTCCCGTCACGCAGGTCTCTCCGGGCTGCCGTTTGCTCTGGGGAGCTGGGCAGCCCTCTTCGCGTTTTCGCTATTCCTACCAGTCTCAATGTGGCTTCTTCTGTGTTCCTTGGTTGAAGAGTCCACTTAGTTTAGTTCAAAGTTGATTTATCCAGATGATGGTTCTTAAAACTGAGTTATAATCCACTTTGGTTCTGGGAGTTGGAAGTTGGTACGTCCACCTACTCCGTCGCCATCTTGTTCCTCAATTATGTATATATTTTAATAAATACTATTGTCTGCTATTTAAACTCTCTAATAGAAAACAAAACATTTTTCTGTGTTTTATTTTGGAATATTGGTATATCTTTGAATGAAATTGATCTACAACTTTCTGATTGTGCTTTAGTTGGTTTAGGTAGCCGATACATATATTTATATATCTACATGTGTATATACACATATGTGTGTGTATTATATAGCTTTATGAAATAAATTAGTTTACCTTAATCATTTCATATATTTCAAGGGGTATATATAATCTGTAAATTATCAATTTATTAAATATTTGAGAGAAATCACCAGTATACAAGTATAGGCCTGGAAATATATTGGGGGATTATTTGTTAGTAACAACATATTTTCATTGTTATTACCCATTTTATATGTTTGAAAAGTTTATATAACTTCAAGATTCCTTGTTCATTAAGAATTAGAGAAAAGGCATTGGTACAGTTATTGTTCTACTACAGCTTTACTTGTATCCCACAAGGTCCAGGGCTCCTTATACAGATTGATTTGTCTTTCCCTTGTGGGTTATAACAATATACTGAAGGAAGAGGTAGTTTTTACTAAATCCTACAGCATTATGTACTCTTGTATTCACTGTGCTGGTGATTTATTTAGTACTTTGATATCTATAAGTAACATTGTTCACAAGTTTTCTTCTGTGTATGATATTTTTTGAGGTTCTATTATCTGACAAACATTAGCTCCCTGCAGTAAATTGAGTAGCTTTTTATTTTCTGAATTGCCAAGTGCAAGGATCATCTTTTCTTGAAACTTTAAAAGACTAAAACAGCAAAATGGTCAGGTCTTGATACATTTGTTAAGGTTATTATAATCTCACATGTTATGGAGCTACTCTGAAATTCTAGTTTTGTATTAATTTTATAATTTGTATTACCACTGTAAAGTCATTTTATTGATGTTTTCAAGTTTTCCTTTATATAGCTTAATATATATTTGTATGTATATGCATATAAAATGTAAGCAAATATATTTTATATTCATTATAAGCAACGTGTATATTTTTATAATTTTTTAAATTTTATTTAGAAAATTGACTTTAACAGGGTGACATTGATCAATAAGAGTGCATAGGTTTGAGGTGAACATTTTTATAGCATTTGACTCTTGATTATGTTTTCTACCCATCACCCAAGTCAAATAATTTTCTGTCACCTTATATTTGTCCCTCTGTACACCCTTATGCCCACCCCTTCTGCTCCCTATTCACTCAATTCCCCTTTCCCCTAGTTTTACAAATTAATATATATACTTACAAACATATTTTAAATATACATACACATATTATAAATGTATGCGTATGCAAGTGTATGCATAAAATTTCAGTAGTAACACGTGCAGTGAAGAAATATGATTGGGGTGAACAGATTGCTAGATGGGGACGAGGAAGACATGCTAGCAGCAGTATATTTTAGACTTGTTGACTAAAGTCTAAACTTTATTGTCAAACAATAGTTTGACAAATTACACTTGTAGATTGGTATAATTTGAGCCAAGATCACAATTCCATGAGAGTGCAAACTATTCCAAGATTTGGGCAAACTGCTAACTGTAAGAAAAAGCAAGAAACATAAAATTCCCCAGCCTAATGTGTTTAGAAAGAGCATCACCATATTGTGAGGGAGTGACTTTGAACACCAATAGCAAATGGTCTGAGAGACTATGATGCACCTGCAACAAGACTTCGTGAATAAAAGGTGCTCAATAATTACTAACTGAACAAGGAGTACAGAATTTTTTTCTTAGTTTGATGTAATATCATTAGAAGATACCCTATTTTGTGCTGAGCAAGTAAAAGACCTTCTTACTCTACTAACGGTCCAAGTGGGCCATAGGCACTCAAGTGGGCTCACCTTGTGAGTACTGTGTTGTTTGAAATTCCTTCTAGAGCCCTGCATTTCACTGCTCCTTTAACATTTCCAGCCTTACCATTGGGTGATTACCTGCACATTTTCATGTGTATTTTTGTGTGTAAAATAAATAAAAATTAATAAGGCCTGAACCTATGTTTTCAAGGAACATTCTTTCATGTAGCACATGTTGGCGGAAGAAAAATTTCAAAACCCTATTCTTGTTGGTATCATACTTCACAGGAAGTGTGATGCCTTTACCTTCTTCATCTTAGAACAGGACCAGTTTCTATTGAATTGCAGCCCCTTTTCAGTTGTCCAATTTGTGAATTATTTCATTTCCTTGCTATTTCTTTTTCATTTTTTATTTCATGCAAAAAAAGAAAAGAAGAAAAACAAAAAAGGAATACTTTATCCAAGGAAGAACATATCTCTTCATAATAGCTCCAAGAGTCAGAAGAAGAAAACTTAAAACATCAACTTTAGAAATTTTCTTTTTTTCCTCCTCCTTTTTTTAGTTATATATCAGTTACACTAACACACCAACCTGTTTGAATGAAAGGAAAATGGAAGAACACTTCTTTCTGCTTTATTTCTACTCTGAAGTAAGAGTAGAGACAGTTGTTTGTTTCTTTGATGCCGTAATTTGAAATAATATATGAATGTGCTTTCTTACTACATTTGCAATTCTGAGCAACTTAACTACCAGTTCAAGTGGAAATTGCTATAAAAGACACAGGAACATGTGATTTGCATTCTCAAATTATCATCCCCTGCAAACAGAATCTGATAATGTAGACACACACGCCTGACTCGGAGGTGGTACAGTGGAGTGCAATGACCAGGGACGCTGAAGACCCAGATGCAAAACCGCGAGGTCACTGTCTTGAGCCGGGCTAATCCAGCTTGAGTGTAGGGTTGCCAGCTTGGGCTTGATATCATGGACATGACACCATGGTCATTGGCTTGAGCCTAAAGGTCACTGGCTTGGAGCCCAAAGGTTGCTGGCTTGAAGCCCAAGTTCACTGGCTTGAGCTCAAGGTTGCTTACTTGAACAAGGGATCACTAGCTCAGCTGGAGTCCCCCAGTCAAAGCACATATGAGAAGCAATCAATGAACAACTAAAGTGCCACAACTATGAGTTGATGCTTCTCATCTCTCTCCCTCCCTGTCTTTCTGTCTCTCTCACTAAAAAAATATGCAGACACTACTTTTGTGAGGAAGTTGAATATAGTATTTCATAGATATTCATATGGTATGAAAACAAGAACACAGCTAAGCATGTCTCAGAACTTGAATTCACCACTGAAAAAGCCATTGTTCTCTGAGTTTCAATTTGTTCTCTGTAGATTGGGAATAATAACACAGACTCAACTGGATATTCCATGGTGGTGAGTCTCAAAGTGTGGCCCAAACCAGCAGATTGAGCGTCCTCTGAGAAATTATTAAAGGTGAAATTCTGAGGTCGCCTCAGACATACTGAATTGGAAACTCCAGGGATAGGGCCAGAACTGTGATTACGAACTTTCTAGGTGATTCTGATCCATACTGAACTTGTAAATGACTGTTATATTGATTAAGGGAGATGCTAAAAGTAAAAATAAAAGTGCTTTGATAACTGTAATGAATCATCTACATGTTAACTAAAATTATTTTGATGATAGTGAATATTTTCAGTAAACCTCTTTGAGCAAAATTGTGCTAATTGGAGCATTTGAGGGTACAACAAGAATAGTTGTCCTTACTTCGAAAAAATGTATAGTCTAGAAAGGTTTATAAGGAAATGAATAATTACAGTACTATGTGACAAGTGCTGTCACAGGAGTTTGTAGGATGCAGTGGGACCAAAGTTGGTATATTTGTCATACAAGGCACAAAGGATGGCCCTCCAGCATAAATGTTATTTGGTCTGTGTCTTTAAGGATAAATATAAATTAGTTAGACTGATGAGGAGTGAAGCCATCTTTCAGCTGCTTGGAACAGACATCCTGGAAAGACCTAGAGTCATCTCTCAGCTAAAGGGCTTCCAATAGAAATAAAAAGTTTATGAGCAAAAAGAGAATCGAGATCACACCGGATATACCATCAAGAGGCCATATCAGAAAACAGCCTATGTATAAAACCACTTCTGGATAGGACTCTGAAAGCTGTGAGAAAGTCATGAAGAGTTTGAGTCAGGTAAGTTGGCAATGTGACACCAGTCTGGAGGCAGGAAATTCAGCAAAGAACCTGTTCCACTACTAAAGCGCACTCATGGATGAGGTTATTTGAAAGTAGAATAATAAAACTTTAGTGATTGATGAGAAAGTAGAGAAATGAATATGTGAATTTAGAAATTGTTAACACTGGCTAGGTAGTTAATTGATTAGAGAGCATTTCCCACTACGCCAAGGTTGCAGGTTTGATCCCCAATCAGGACACATACAAGAATCAACTAATGATTGCACAACTAAGTGGAACAACCAATCAATGTCTCTCTCTCTCCCTTTCCCCAATTCTCTCTCTCTCTCTAATCAATAAAAAGAAATTTTAAAATATAAAAATTGTTTCTCACCTATTTATTTTTAAAAAAAATCAAATTCTTTTCTCTTTCTGGTGCTTTGAATACCATATTTCAAAATAGAATTAAGTTTCCCTTTAGTTTCATAATTGTCAGAAAAAAATACATTCAAACATGTTCTGCCCATTATTCTGAGTCAGTGAAAAGAATTGAATTAGGTCACCTAATTTACATTTATAATCTCTTCTAAATTTTAATGTGTAAATATCAACATTTTAATGAAATAAGCATGCCTCTACATTAGCATTTAATTTGTCCTTTTATTACATTAGCCCTATTTGAATAGTTGAAATAATTTTTTAAAAAAGTAAATCTTCTGCCAGCTCCCACCAAATTAATCCATGAATTCATGCTTAGAAAATGTGTGGTTCTTCCTGTTTTCTGGCAATGAGACACAGGAACTGGGGTCAACATACAAATAACAATAAGGATAGGAGGAGCTTTTGTTCCCAGTGTTAGTGAATGAAGAGTGGGTGTTACCAAGCACACAGAGAAATGTTATTTCATAAGCCCTCAGTTATAATGTACTAATAGAAGAAGACCTGTTACAATTGAGGAAAGAGTAGGTTGTTGGCTCTGGCTGAGAGCATCTAATTATATTTTATTTCTCCCTTTCTCCTGTTTGTATTAAGAAGACAGACTCTTAAGTGTGGATAAAGTGAGACATTTATCCTTCTCTTTCAGGTGGGCTCTCCCAAATATTTTTAAATTTTATAAAATATGTTGGAACTAATTAGTCAACGGGGAAAATAGTCTAAGAACATTAGTTACTGGTGCTCAGTGTGGAATTTTGGTACTTTGTGGCTCGGAGATTATTTAGTGGTTTCTCCAGCTTTCTTGTTTTCTGTTAATTAATTCACCCAATAAGCATGGCTTGTTAAGGGGTCCCTTGATTGTCTTGCTCCCTTACTGCTGGCACAGGCTCAGCACATAGGCCTTAAAACATGTCTGAGCTGATGCTTTTATACTAAGACTTGTACTAAGTCTCCTCCTTTGGAGTACAGATTTGCGGTGGGTAGAAACCTCAGGGCTGTGGTGGTGAGGGGGAGGAAAGATACATTGCAGGCACTGAGCACATTCAACAACAGCTTTTTCTTTCCCTACCAGTATAACTGGATCAAGAACCTCGAGGCATATAAATAGATAATTTTAAAGTAGCATAATTAATAAACCATAAAAGCGAAAGCTGTGGCAATGGCTTTCTGCCACTTTATAAGTCTTGACCAATGCTCAGGCAAGGATGGAAGACTGGGCAGTTACCAGATGCCAGTTCCCTGGAGGGATAGTCTGTTAAAGTACAGGTCAGCAGGGAACAGTCATGACCATGATTTCTACCAAAAAGCAAAAGATTGGGTATTGAACAGCCTGGCACAGTAATACTTCACAGTCTACAAAGAACTTCCATATGCATTGTTCAGTTCTTATACACATCTTGTTACGTGAGTTGTAATTGTTGCTGCTTACAATAGAAAACTGAAGTCATCTGATTCTCTCATAGTTAGAAGGTTGCAATGGTTAACCTCAAATTCAGGTGCCCTGACTCTTCTAGTTACTCTTCTTTTAGCACTACATCTACCTCCTCTGTAGTAGAGATGTTCCCAGGGTAAAGTTTAATGAGATAGATAAATGAACATTTTCAGAACATTAAGACCAGAAATTTCTCCAGTGATCTCTCCCTACAGACAAAAATTTTTAAGTTAGCTACCATTATAAACAACCGTATTTCTATTTTGGGAAGAAATGGGAAGCAGAACCATTTAGTGAACAGAACATTGGTTGATGAGACGGAGAAATATAGTTTAAAATCTCATTCAGAATCCCTGGGCGACTTACTGCTCAACTTCTTTGTGTCTTTATTTCTTCAACTATGATACAGTGAAATAATTCCTATTCTGTAACATTACTTTATTACAAATAATATACTAAAGCATTCAGAGTATTGTTGAGCACATAGCAGGTATTCTATTGTAATTCCTATTGGACTTTATATATTGTAGTCTTCTGAAGCATAGAATGTAAATAGAGAATGAAAATGGCTTCTATAAACAAAAATAATATACATGAAATTAATTATCATAACATGTTACTATAAAATACCTAATAAAGAGAAAAGCAAGCCTACTGCTATAATGCTAAATTATAAATCTAAACTAAAATATATTCAGATGCATGCTATTGTAAAGTGATTTCTTTTCTCCATTTTTATAAACTGAAATATTAGAGTAAATACAGCTGAAAAAAATGTAGTGGAATAAAAATTTGGGAAGTCTAGAGGTTAATTTAGGATTCCAATAACAACTTATATTTGAACATATTTCTTCATATCTCATCAATTATAAATGATTTCCATATTCTTGGATGGACAATTTTTTGGAGGCATTGTTATATAATATTTATCTCTAAGCACTTTATTCTTTGGAATAAATATTATTTAATATATCACCTGTTTCATAAGTGTATAGTTGAGATTGCACATTTTTCACTCTCTGGGTCTGGAAATATAATTATTCTTGGAGAAATTCTTTCAATCTTTCCTTTAGCACTTTTTTTTAACCTTATATTTCATACATTTTATTTTCTACTTTGTATCTGTATTTTTATAGTGTTTTTTATTTCTTCTTTAACTTTATAGTTACATAAATTCTCAAACATATCTTGTTTATCCTTTATATATCTAGTAGCATTATCTTGTACTTAACAGACATTCAACAAATATAAATAAGGAATCATTGATTTAATAAAGAGAACTCAGGAATCAAAATGAAGAATAGAAAATCTCAAGTTGTATATGTTCTCATAATAGAAGAGACAACTCAAATGACTCAAATGATGAAAGAATTTATTAACTCATATAACTACATAGTCTAAATGCAGACCAGGCTCGGAACAAGAACTGATAGAGAAGTTTGCAGTGCCATTAGGTTACTCCTCCAATTCTCATTGATTTCATAGGCTTGTCTTCCTATTAGTTTATTTTATCTTCAGGTGATGTTTGTATCTAAATGATAGTGAGAGGATTGCCTGATTTTATAAGGCTCCATACTTCTTTTTCACATAAGAGTTGGAGAGGATATGCCTCTATACAAACATCTATCCAAATGTATCCCATGGTAACAGAATTTTTATTTGAGGGGAGGAAGTGCAGATGGTTGCTTCTCCTGTATGCCCTGACCAGGAATCAACCCGGTACTCAAACCCAGGACTTCCACACACCAGGCCGATGCTCTACCTCTAAGCCAAACAGCCAGGGCCATTCTCCCTGTTTCAGTGGAGTCTGGGGATCTGACAGCCACAATTACTTTGCACACTGACTTATCTACAGAAGAGGTTTAATATGACAAAGAAAGATAAAGTGTATGTTAAAGATTCTTACTTGCTTCTTTTGACAACACAACCCAGATAATGTTTCTCCTTAGTGAAGAGGGGTGAGGAGAAAGAAAAAGCAACAATAAAAATTTAAACTAAAATAATGTATATATGATATGTTAATTTCTGAAGATTGAGTGTCTATATGGGGTGTTTGTATAAGGAAATTCAAGATGCATTGTTGAAAGTAACAGCCAGTTTATTACAGAGAGATGTAGATGCTTCTAATACGGTAAACACTCCAACTTAAATATATACACACACAGGCATGTATGTGCATGTATGTGTGTTCTATGAGGGTAAAAGGAGTGAAAAGAGGCATACTTGACTGCTTATATTAGTTACATTAGGAGGATAAAATTGCATATGGAGATAAAAGGTTGTGTTTTAACATACATTTGTGCATAATTGTACATATTACTTTAAACCTGTATTATTTTTCACCTACATGGAAAGCGAGTGATGGTTTAAGAATCTGATTGGCTGCCTGACCTGTGGTGGTGCAGTGGATAAAGCGTCGACCTGGGAACACTGAGGTCGCCAGTTCAAAACCCTGCACTGGTCTGGTCAAGGCACATATGGGAGTTGATGCTTCCAGCTCCTCCCCCCTTTCTCTCTTTCTCTCTCTCTCTATCACACTCTGTGTCTCCTCTCTAAAATTAATAAAATAAAATAAAAAGACATTTGTCTTAAAAAAAAAAAGAATCTGATTGGTGTGGAGATTACAATTTTTGCTTCAAGGAATAATTTGTTATTGACTAAAATTTTTTTTGAATTATAGATATTACTGTATAATTTTAAATTTTAATAATTTCTATTCATATTTAAAATTAATTGATATCTATTAAAACTCACACATGAAAACATGTATAGAAAATGTTTGGCATAAATATGGCAGACATGCACAAAATATACTTAAATGGAAACATTTTAACAGTAGAATACTCAGTTTCTTCTAAAATAACTCCTCTGAAGAATTTTGGATTATATATATATAACTCAAAATTTCATTCATACTTTTTTATTTTTATGTGAGTGGAAGGAAGATAGTGAGACAGACTCCCGCATGTGCCCCACAAGATCAACCCAGCAACCACACCTGGGGAAGATGCTTAAATCAACTGAGATAATTTTCATGCCTGAGGTTGATGCTCAGACCAACTGAGCTATCCTCAGTGCTCGGGACCAACACTCACACCAATTGAGCCACTAGCGTGAGAGAAGAGAGAGAGAAGGGGGTGAGGAAGGAGAAAGAAGCAAATACTAGTCACTTCTCATGTGTGCCCTGATCAGGGATTGAGCCCAGTCCGTCCACATGCTGGACTCACTCTCTATCCACTGAGCCAACCATCCAGGGCCCACATTCATACTTCTTAAATTCAAAATTTCCTCAGCTAAAAGTGACCAAAAGTCTGTGTGTTATGAAACTTATTTTGGCACTTAAAATATATTCTTTTCTATTACTTTTCTTGTGTTCAGTTGATACAATTCTATCCCTTTCATTTATTTTTTAATATAATTGTTCCTTGGTAAATAAATAAATAAAAATTCAGTAATAAGTATTTATATACCTCCTTAAGGGAATGTTATATATCCTATTGTTTTTACAGGTGAACTTATATCAATGTAAAAACAAATTGCCCATTTTTCTGTTTCCTTTTATCCAGGAATTTGATATATAGATGGGCAATAGATATAACATGATAATACAGAAAACAGAAAAACAAGAGCAGAATAGGCACAGTAAGCCAAGTAATGAGGTCACCAGGTTGAAAAACCTGGGTTACCTAGCAAAGGACAATTGTAAAGTAGGACCCTGCCCCCAGGTGATCTTGTCTCCTCTAGCATATTGCTGGTCTTGCTGTTTAGACCCCTTGACCTTTCAAATCACTGATCATGTGGTTTGGACCCTCCCCTGACCTCTCCTCCCCTGGCTCGTCACTAGTCATGCAATAAATGTCTTCTGTCCCCAGGGCCCTCTAGTTTGTGCATATGTGAAAGACTGAAATGTAGAGTCATACTGTCAGTTGAGGACTGTTAGGACTATATCCTAAGTAAAACAAAGACGATAAAACTCTAGTATCCCAAATATATCTCATGAGATTATTAACCTGATACTAAATCTATGAACTTGAAGGATTATCTGTTTTTAATGAAAAAGAAATATACTCTGTGATTTATATTTATGTTAAACTATAATTTGAATCTTCTCTGCTAGTCTCTGAAAAAATTTAAATCCATTTACTATTGAAAAGTGTGCTTTAGCATTGAGACAAATGATGAGTAAGGTTGTGAAAATAATACAATTTAATTTTGTTTTGACTTTGGTTTAACATTTGTGGTTTCTTATCAACATTACTCATCATCCTGGTATCTCATTGTTTATTGACATCTACCATTTTACTCCATGACAATACTGCTAAAATATGTTTCCACTACTTGTTTTTCTTCTATCATATTTTGTCTTACTTTCAGATGCGGCCAAGGATGGAAAGGACACCGATGCCACATCAGTGTGACCCACGCTACTGCAGGTCTTACATACTCTCAGAAGTGTAGGTGACATTGTCACTGAGCAAATCACTTGGGTTTTGAGTATCTGACATTTCTGATTACATAAGTATCTTTTTCATTACTATGAAATTCTAGATGTATGGACTCTGCTGGGCATTGGATTAGCTCTCCTGATGACTCACATTACAGTCTCAGTCTTGTGTTTTCTTGCGAACAGAAAAGTGCCAGTAAGGTAAGTGATGCCTTTGATTGCTGAATAAAATATACAGTGGCAGACAATTTTATCAAACATTTAATTTGCTGTGTTTTCCTTTCACTCCATTTTACATTCAGGTAGATTTAGTGTTTTGATACTTTATGGATTTCTTTCTCTGTTCAGAAAGCAGAAACTACTTAACAATTACCACTTTTTATTTTTAAGCAAAAAGCCTTAAATTGACTTTTCAGATTATGTTAGAAGCATTTTTGATGACAACATAAAGGAGAACATGACAATCTTCACAGATTAAAAAACAAGAAGGGATAGGCATCCACTGTCTGGTAGTGCCCAGAGAAGGCAGCAGAACTGCAAAGGAGGTCCTTTACTGGCTGCCCAGCAGAACTCTGGGCACCAGCTTTGCAGGCCAAGCACTCTGTGTCCTGAGCAATGCACAGGACAGAGGCCAGGAGCTGCTGCACTTGGAGGACTTATGCTGGGCAGAAGCGTAACTCAGAAGACCTCACAATCTACAGTGCTGGTCAGGATGCTGGAATCTTCCTACCTTACACATGTCTTTCATCACCTGTATGGGATACAGGTCACCCCAGTAATAAAAGTGACTGACTTTTCCATGAACTGAGCAAGGCAAAGGCTCAGAATAAGATTTAATGAAATTGAAGAAACACTTTATGTCTTACATGCTAAGTGATCAAAGATTTAGGTGGGCTGCAACATTGATGTCACAGATCACAAGATAACTTTATTGTCATTGGTGTCAGTTGCTATGACCTAGCGCTTGGTGATTCTCCAGATCTCCACCCTACAATCTTTTTCATGAGCAGACTCCAAACTTGATGTTATCAATTGAAGTAAAATTATTCTAAAACTATGATGTTCATTAGAAAAAAAATAGGACATTTTAAGCCATTACCATTAAGAAGATCTTACTGATCTATTAATTCTGTAGCCATTTCTTATGTGCCTAAAATAGGCCAGACAATGTGGATATAAACATGAATGAGAAGCGATCTGGACTTAAAGAAGTTTGTAATCTAGTGGGGAAAACAGCCACAAAGCTACTAAGTGAAATAGCGGTTCCGTGCAGAAATGTGCACGTGTGTTAGACAGTGTTCTCCAAAGAGACAAAAACAATGGCTAGCGAGCTAGATGGATAGATAATATTTATGTCCACATCTATATACTATACAACTATGTAACTATATATATAAACTATATATATATAACTATATATTACTACATTATTTATTATACAAATATTATAGTAATATATTAAAATATATATCATATTTTATTAATGTAACAAATTAAGATATCTTAAAAGTAACTTGTATATATATGTAAATAAGATATGTTAACATTATATTGTTTAATATATCATAATACTAATCATATAAATTATACTTATTAGGATATTAATTAATCATTATCTTAATTATATTAATTACAATAATATCATAATTAGTATAGTATATTGAGCTAGAAAAAGATTTATTGTGAGGAATTGGGTCATTCAGTTGGGGCTGGCAAGCTTAAAACTCGTTGAACAGGCTGGCAAATTGCAAATTTATGTAAAGATTTACGGTGAAGGCTTGAGTCCAAACTCCACCAGGCTTGCTATTATACTGGAAACATAGGTAGGGTTTTTTGTCGCAAACTTGAGGCAGAATTCCTTCTTCCTTTGGAAAGCTCGGTCTTTGTTATTAAAACCTTTAAATGATTGAATGAGACCCACCCACATTATAGAAGGTATCTGCTTTACTTAAAATTGGCTGATTGTAAATGTTAATCATACCTAAAAATACCTTTACAGCAACATCTAGAATAGTGTTTGAGCAAAGAATTGGACTCCATAGCCACCCAACTTAACACAGAAATGAATTATGACAGTATGTGAACAAATTGTCATATAAATACAACCAGTGAGAGTACTCAGAAAGAACCCTAAATTTCACATGTTTTCCAGATTTACGTTAGACATCTTATGCCATTGGGGCTTTGGAGAGACCTCTCAGGCAAGTGTTGGAGGCTCTATGCCAAAGCCTGACAGGGCCAGCTCTCCTTTGTCTCATTTGTTACTTTTTTTCAATATTCCCTTCTTCATCACACCTCACCTTCTTTTTTTTTCAAACTCTATTTATTTTCTCTTTCCCTATTTCTTTTTTATCTCAGTATGGATTTTTAGAAAAAGAGGAAGTGAGAAAAAGAGACAGAGAAAGAGAAAAAACAAACATTAACCTGTTGGACTTGTTGTTTCACTTATATATGCCATCATTGGTTGATTTTTGTATTTTACCTGACAGTATCAAACCTGCAACACTGGCATATTGGGATGATAGCATAATGGGATAATGCTCTAACCAACTGAGCTACCCAGCTAGGGCTCCCTATTTCTCTGTTCATATCCTCTTAAGCTTTCCTCTATTTCTGACTTTAAAAAAAAATTTAGTCTCTTTCCTTCTTCTCAGATGGTCTTTAAGGTTTCTTCTATATCTGATTCCATTCCCATTCTACTGTTTTCCAGTTAAGATGTAATTTATCTCCAAGGTTTCACATTTCATCTATACATTGATGGCTTCAATACATCTCTCTTTCTTACTGAAATTCTGTTCCATGTTCAAGATTCATATTATGCTTCCAATTCTTTGCTAAACTGCACAGAAAATTTTAGATGCATTGACTTAAACATATGAAATATTAGTGCCGATCATTTGCAGGTCCCAGAACATACCTTTAAATCCTCAAAATAAAGATTATCTTCATTATTTGAGATGAAGAGCTTAGATATAGCTGTTTTCTACCTGACCACGCCAGAACTCTTATCTTATAATAACAACCTCTGTCGCACAAGATATACAAGAACTTGAGCAGAATCTACTACATTTTACAAATAAGAGATTCTCAGTGCCACACATTTTAAAGAACTGCCAAAGATGACCAGAAATTGGTGTCAGAAACAATTTACTGAAGCTTGCTAATGGGAGCAGAACCACCATCATCCAATCTTTTATTTCTTCAGTCTACATAAGGAGAGGACTGGAAAGAAAAGGAAAGATGTCCTTGGAGTCATTGTTTTTGGAGCAGTGTAGTGTTTGTAGTGAGTTTTACCTCTTTCCCAATGAAGAAGGGAGGAAGATATTAGCACCAATACTAACCAAAGTGATATCAAAGAGCCCCCAAAGAATCAATAGTTAAAGGCTGGTAATGCTGAGAAGAAAAGGTAAAAATTCTGCTAAATTAGACTCCTGTGCTACATCAGAGTGCATGTAGAGAAAAAATTCTTAAGAGTATTTGACACTTTTACCCTTTGCAAACAGACATAAAGACAATTTTCCGTTCTCTGTTCTGAAAGTGGGTGGCCCTGGGAGCATCCTATACCTGCTGGTCCTAAAGGACTGTGGTATAATATTCCTGGAAACAACCAGAGAGCTGGGGAGGGGTATTATACTCGATCCCAATTATGCACAACCCTTAAATGTATGGGAGAAAACCTGGAGTTTCCTTCTTCATTCCATTTGAATAAGCACAAAGAAAAGAGATGAACTGATGTTATGAGGTTGGTCAGGCAGCTACCAATTTAAGTGAGGTGATGCCCCTTCTGAAAAGGACATTAAAGAAAGGACTGAGGTGAAAGTTGGCACAGCTTTCTTTCCTTTAAAAGGTATTTCATAATAGAAGGGGCCCAGATGAAGTTGATTCACACACACACACACACACACACACACACACACACACACACACACTCCATATGCTATCACCATGGAAGGCACAGCAAAAGAAAAGTGAGAACCACCTATTGTGCAATAGAGGATACCTTCTAACCAGTGATAGGTAACTAGTTACTAAGAAAATTTCAGCCTAGCATTCCTCCCTCATCTCTGTGTCCTCACAATAGAGCTAAGCCTTAAAAATAGCAGGGCAGGGGAGGGAGGTTATTTGAAAGCCAGATCATTACTTTCACGCTCATCCTAACTCCAAGCAGCAACCACGATCAGATCTGAAGTTTGAAATGGGGAAATGGCTGGCAACAGATAGAGGTTAAAATCTGGTATTACTTGGCAGCTTTAAACTGGATTGAACTATGTTTTGAACATTAAAAACTAACTTTTAATCATTAAAAGAGACGACAATGTTACACACTTTGCCCAAGATATATGTGAACTGGATCAAGAAGGAAGGATGATGGATGAAATATAGTAGAAATAATTGATTGCAAATGTGTATAAATACCTCAACCAATCAGTTACCCAAAACTTAAGTCTCATGAAAAAGCAATCAATGAACAACTAAGGAGCTGCAACGAAGAATTGATGCTTCTCATCTCTCTCCCTTCCTGTCTGTCTGTTCCTATCTGCCCCTCTCTCTGTCTCTCTCTGTCCCTGTCCCCCCAAAAAAGAAAACAGAACTTAAATCTCTACTCTTAATTAGGCTGGTGAAGTCCAAGGCTTGAGATCCAAGCTGGTAGATCTGTCTCTGACACAATGATTTCCTTCCTCATCCTCTTCTCTCTCCCTGGCACCTTCTCTTCTGACTTCCAGAATCTCAAAAGAAAAGCCTTCATTTCATATTACTATCCCCAAAAATACCACCCAAGACTGTATCCTTGGTGTTTATTGATCTCCTGAACCACTTTTTACACATGTTGCTCTGGAGGCCACAGGGATGAAGTTCCCACTAGTGGGACAAGAGAGAGGAACTCCCTCTGAGGAACCTGCCTGGCCTTGGCCCAAACATGGGGCAAACCACAACTGAAATTACCACTATTTACTATTCCAGGCTCTACAAACTAAAGGATGCTTATTCTGAGACTGCAGAAACTTCTCAAGGGTACAAGACACAAATAATTTCAAGCCAGTCATTTTGCCGATACTCAATTTTTATATATGTTCTTCTGGATGAAGAAAGGTTCATTTGGCCTGCTCCTCCTTCTCATGCATTCATTCACTTGTGTCCTCTCTTTACCCACAACCATCCTGAGCCTTACCAAAATAAATGACCTGTGAGAGGGGTAGGGGAATAACCCTGGGAGCCGAAGAGAGATAGATAATCTGAGGATGCTGTCCTCCAAAGAATAGTAAAAGGAGATATTTGAAGTAAGTAATATTGAAAGGGGACCTGAAAATAAATCTTTGCTAACTTTGTCCTTTCTCTCTCTCTTTTGCCCCTCTTCTCTCTCTCTCTCTCTCTCTCTCCTTTCCCACTTAGATTTTGAAATCACGATTAATTGATATGATTTTCCTGGGGCTCGTTTTAACATATCTATTTGAGTTGAACACTGAAATCAACCTTTTCCTGTCAAATATATTTTAGAGGGCCTGCCCAGGTAGTGGTACAGTGGATAGGGCATCGGCCAGGGACACTGAGGACCCAGGTTTGAAACCTCAAGGTCTCTGACTTGAGTATAGACTCACCAGCTTGAGCCCAAAATTGCTGGCTTGAGCCCAAAAGTCACTAACTTGAAGCCCAAGGTCACTGGCTTGAACAAGGGGTCGCTGCTCAGCTGGAGCCCTTGGGTCAAGGCACATATGAAAAAGAAATAAATGAACAACTAAGGTGCCCAAACTGTGACTTGATGCTTCTCATCTCTCTCCCTTTCTGTCTCTCCCTCACTAATATATATCTGTTCACAAAAATTAGGGGATATTTTATAGCTTCATATTCATTTTAAAATATTGCCTAATTTTTGTGAGTAGATATATATGTATGTGTATATATGTATATATACACATACATATATATGCATGTATGTGTGTATATATATATATCACATACATAAATATAAATGTGTGTGTATTTTATATATATATTTTATTCTGTGTGCCCTTGTGTGTGTGTATTTTAGAGAGAATGCAAGTGACAATGGTCAAAAACTACTGCACCAAGTTTAATTTTTTACTGTTCCCACCCTTGTTCACCCAACCCTTGGAAAAAGCTTCACCATTTCTCCAAAAAGTGTCTTTCTGCACCATCTGCCTGGCAGAGTTATTCAAACTCATATATTTTTGATGCCAGGTAAAAAAGACTTCTGGCACCCATTCAGGATGTCAGAATATCAAGAAGACAGTTACAGTACTATTATTATTATGTAGTATTATTACTTAACTATTTCCATATTAACTAATCCTCATTTTTTTATCCCCAGTAGCTGACATTGTATGCATAATAGGTATCCAGTATATGACTATTGAATATTATCTATACTTTTTAAAATATTATCATTACTTCTGAGCATCATCAAAATCATTGTGTATGTCTACTAATTTTATTTAAATAAAACTGTTGCACATTAAATTAAAAAAATTTGCATGAAATTATTTAAGCCATAATGCAAGCTAGAATGTTTGGCCGAGAGATGGACAAGCAAAACAAAAGTGAATCCCCCTCAAGAGCAATGCCAAAATTTTGAGATACACAAGAATTAATAATGTAAACTAGAAATTCTTTACCATCTCTAAATAAACCTTAACATGAAGAATTTTCATTTGATTTTCTATAAAGAATCTATAATATAAGAGGCCCTTCCATGACCTGTAAGAAACATTTTTTATCAGTTTTCTTTTAAACATAGGATGCAGCACTAATGGTTAGAGAGAGCCATGCACAGCAATGAGCCTCTTAATATTGTTTTTAGAGATGTAGTTTTGTGGATTTTATTGTCCATTCTTTGACCTTCTGTAAGCTACTTACAACATGATGTATATTGAGGACACTTTGATTACATGTAAGGAATGTAACTCAAGCTGGCTTAATCAAAGAAATAATTCAGTATAAAAATGCTCATGTCTTACAGAGGTCAAGGTTAGGAATGGAAAGAGTCCAGTCACAGACTGGCTTGGACCCAGTGCAATTCTCTACCTGCAACTTGTTGCTGCTGCTTTTTGCTTCTCAGCTTGTTGATTTTCCCTGAAGACATATATCCTCTACTCACTGTCTATATAACAACAGGGCATCACCTAGAGGAAGGATGCTAGATACTCTTTAGATCTCAAACTGTGAAGATTCTGAATATTTATCTTTATGTTCACATTCAGTATTCTTAAAAAGACCTTCTGATTAGCCCACTTGTGTCAAGATCCCATTTCTGGCCCAATCCGTCATGGGTGAGATCTGGGGGGGAGGTCAGTAGTACCCCCTATCAAAGCACTGTATTGGTGGGGATGGGCCAAGAAAAGGGTTCTTGTGGCAAGTCTCTGAAGGTATCCACTACCTGTCCCCATGGTCCAGACTCCACCAGATTTTTGTTCTGCCGTCATACTTTAGAGGAAATAAATATATGACAACCTTCTAGAGTTGTTAATGGTAATAGAAAATAGATCTGATCATCAACAGCAATACCTAGAAATCAAGATGAAAGGATAAAAATAAATAGTGAATTATTCTTTCCTTACTAGCAACTACATAATACCTACTGCTTCCTAGTTTTGACTATATCATCTTTTTAAAATTAAATTTATTGAGATAACATTGGTTAATAAGATTATATAGGTTTCAAGTGTAGATTTGTTTACGATACTTGATCTCTAGATTACATTATATGTTAACTGCCCGAAGTCAAGTCTCCTTCCATCGCCATAAACTTGACCCCTTCTACCCTTCACTACTCCCCACCCTCTTTCCCTCTGTTAACCCCCACATTATATCTATGTCTGTGAGTTTCACATATGATTGCAATCATATGGTTCTTAGCTTATACTGACTGGCTTATTTTACTTAGTTCAGTGGTTCTTAACCTTTTTTGAGGTACCAAACCCACCAGTTTCATATGTGCATTCACTGAACCCTTCTTTACTGATAAATAAAATATGATTTTTTTTCCAAATTCTAGACATAGGTATATGTTTTTTTACTGGTGCACAAAATGAGCCATGCATGAACATCACCTTGCTCAAAGAACAAAACCAACAAAGTACATGAACTCACAACAAATTACGGTATTACTTTATTCTTGCCTCCGTGGCAGAGGCTTCTCCGAACCCCTGAGACCGACTCATCAAACCCCTAGGGTTTGATAGAACCCAGATTAAGAACCACTTACTTAGTTAATATTCTCAAGGTCAATCTAAGTTGTTGCAAATTGCTGAATTTCAGCTTTCTTATGGCTGAGTAGTATTCAATTCTCTATATGTACCACATCTTCCTTATCCAGTCCTCTACTGAAGGACACTTTGGTTATCTCTATGTCTCTGCCACTGTGAATAGTGCTGCAGTAAACATGGGGGTGCATATGTCTTTACAAATAAATGTCATCAATTTTGGGGCTGTAGATACCCAGAAGAGGGGTTGCTGGGTCATATGATAATTCTATTCTTAATTTTTTTAGAAACTGCTATACTGTTTTCCATAATTGTTGCACCAATTTACATTCCTACCAGCAGTGACTGAGGGTGCCTTTTTCTCCACAGCCTCTTCAACAGTTGTTTTTACCTGTCTTGTTGATGATAGCCATTTGACAGGTGTGAAGTGATATCTCCTTATAGTTTTTATTTGCATTTTACTAATAACTAGTGAAGTTGAACATATTTTCATATACCTGTTGGCCATTTTATGTCTTCTTGGGAGAAGTTAAGCTATATCATCTTTGCCTGGGAAAAAATTGTCAATAAATAGCTGCCTTGTGGCACTTTACTCCTGATGATTAATTTAATAAATATACTAACAAAACTTTTTAAAAAAATTTAGTTATTCTGAGAAACAAGATATGCCTGTGTAAGTATTTTTTGGCAAAGTTTAGATGTGGAAATTTTTAAAATAATTTTATAGTATTGTAAGTAAGTATGTGTTAACAGTAGGAATATTGCTGAGTAGAAAATTACAAGACCTGAATGTGGTCTTGGAAATGTCTCATGATTCATTTCCACAAACATTTATGAAATCTTCCCATGTACTAGTCTTGAGAGATCTCAAAGATATATAAGATGATATCCCTGCTTTCTGACTCATATTCAATTACAATGTCTGTTTAACTATGGTGAGTATAATGGTAGAAATGCAAACAAAAAATACTTTGGGGGTAACATTGAAGGAGAAAATAATCTAAATATTTTTTATATAGTTCTAATAAGAAACAGAAGAAACTAGAATCCCAAAAGCTGAACATGCTGCCCTATGTAACCACATTGGAAATACAAATGTTCTTATTGTTTGAGATTCGTGAATGAATGTCTTTGACCTCCAAATAAAATATATATCTCTATAATACAATTTCTCTACCAGAAAGTGGGTTATCCTTTTCCAATGCTAACACCTTATATAATAATGTGGAGTGTTGGAGACAGAAGTTTAGCTGCTCATGTAGTTTGAGATCTCTGGAGAGGCCTACCTGGGCCCAGGAATAGGTATTTATCCTTAGCAAAAACCATAACCTTGTTTCTTATATGCCTCAAGGGATCCAGCTACTTTTGCAGCTACAGTATCACCAGTGAGCTTGTCCTGGTCCCAGAAAAAAAGAGTTAGTCTTAGCAAACTGGAATTCCACCAGCGGCACTGGCCACTGCAGTCTCCTAATGCTGGCAAGCCCTCGCTCTCCCTGCCTGTGCATCTGCTCACAGAAAGTACAGCTGTTAAGATCCATAAACCTAAGTCCCCAGTCTCAGGCCTTTGTGCATATAATGACCATGCTCTGCCGACACTGCTAAGTGTTTACTTTGAGCAAGAAAAGAGAAATTGAGAAGAGGAATTCAAAATCTTCCCCTTGAAATTGGGATTAGACCACCTGCAATGGACCCTCTCTACCTCCTCCTTCTCTCCTTCTCCTCCTTTCTTTTCCTCCTCCTTTTCCTCCTTCCTCTCTTTCTCAAGAAGCCTATGCAGCTTGTTCTGATACTTTCCCCTTAATCCTCACCTTTATTTTCTTGTCCTGAAGTGGTAGAAAAGGCCCATAAGAGAGGACTCAAAGGAAAGGAACATTTGTCCCAGGCTTGTCACATTTCTGCTCCTCCCATATGAGCCTTACCACCTGCCCTGTGGCCAGGGATTTCATAAAGTCACAACTGATCTAACTCAGAGTGGAGTGAGTGGAACACAGGGCAGACAATATATCACATGGAAGCACTATATTCCAGAAAGCTAGGATCTGGTTGGATTGATGGATGGATGGATGGATGGATGGATGGATGGATGGATGGATGGATGGGTGGGTGAGGCTGCAAAAGAGAGGTAGCATTTGTATTGATGATTGAAAGACAATGAAACCAGGCAGAGATGAGGGAAGAGGGTTTAAGAAATACAGTAAAAGAAAATGTGGAAGCTCATGGTTTCAAAAATGTCTCATGTAGCTATAGAATATGGGAGGGAAAACAATAAATTATACTTAGGAAAGTATGTTGAAGAAAAGTTGTTTAAAGGATTTTAAATGCCTTCTAAAGAAATTTCAATTCATTAAAAAAAAATAGGACGGAGTACTACTGACTATCTTCTATCTGTCCCCAATCTATTCACCACCTTTCTCCACCAAACAGGATAGAGAAGTGTAGAAGGTAAATTTGGAGACATGCCCTTTTTGGATTATATTAACAAGCTTTCTTGTCATCTGCATTTTTGTGATTTAACCAAAGTGAGGTGCCTTGAGAGAAGGAAGAGAAGGAGCTGGTTATTTATAACCCTGGCTCCTTCCTGCAATGAAGTTCCAGCCTGCTGCTAGAAATAACAGGTTCATCAAGAGCCCCTGTGCATTCGACAGCTACCTCCTTTCCCTCCTCCTGCCTCAGGGATAACAGGCCCAATGTCACTGGCCCTGTACTGCGCCATCTTTACCATAGCTTTGTAAATTGTCACTTTATCAAGCGCTCCTCAAATGTTCCAACTTGAGTATTTCAGTTATTTCCTGCTAGGGCCTTAACTGATACCACCAGGAAAAGGTTTTTAACTGGAAGAATGACAAAATCGTGTCTGTGTTTTGTTTTATTTTTTAAAGAAGGAAAACCATGAGAATAAGTATAAAAAGATTAAGAAAGAGATTGGCAGTCTAGGGGACACATATCTATTCAAGAAGTTTAGAGGAGCAACAGGAACATGAGACTGAACAGTGGTGATTGACTTCACATAGGAGGTAAGAAAAATGCAGTGTCAAAGTCGATTCCAGGGTATTATTCCTAAGTGGCTGCATGGTTGATAATGTCACTAACAGAGATCCAGAACTCCAGGAAGAAAGATAGGTTTGATTTGGACAATAGGGAAGAAGATTACTTTAACATTCTATATTTTCTTGAGTATAAAATGAGGAAATTTAACTGAATCAGTATTCCCAAATTTCTATTATTAGTAGACTACCTCCACAATTGAAGGCTTCACTATGTATTATGTTTACTATGACTTTTATTTATCTTTAAATAGACTAGATTTTTAAATTTAGCCTTCTCTTAAGAAATAATTATTCAAGAAGTATTGGGTTTAATGTGCGCTTATATTTTTTATTATATCATTAATATAAAATATAGCTATAAAGTTAAACTGTTGGTGTTGCCTAAATTACTCTTTCTTATAACCATTATTTACCTACTACATACTAGAAAATGATAATTAAATTATTTTAAAGTTTTTCTCCCAGCTCCGAAATTACATAATTCAAATAAAATATTGAACATTATTATCTGGGTCCTGAGTATACCCTGGTTGTAATATAAGCTGCTTTGGCTGTATTAGGGTGCTTTTGATCTGAATAGTGTACTACCTTTATCTTTGCATTTCAATATCCTAAGACAATTAATGCTTTTTTAAAAAAGCAAAAAGTGCCTAACTTGTAATTCAATATTAGACCAAACACTTGGCAAACCTATCTGTATGGTGGTCTTGACCGCACAACTGATTGAGGTTAAAAACAGCAATGTCTGGGACTCAGTTGTAGTTCTATTCACTGACAACTCTGTGGAAAGTAGGGACAACATTGTTTGTTTATCTTGCCTCTTGCCTAACACATGGTTTGTGTTTCATAAAGAACTTGTAAGACAGATGAGAAATCAGCTTGGATTTGTAAGTTAGCAATAATACATCAAAGTCTTAGAATTCAGGCTTTATTGGCTGATTATGCTCAAAATATAAATGAGTGATGCCAAATGCCACCTTTCCAAAGTGAAATGGCCAAAGGAAGGTAGACCAGATTTCCAGAAATGCTGGATTTACTTCCTCCTTCACCATAGAAAGAAAACATGAAAAGGTCAGGCTTTCACAAAGGCTAACCACAACAGTCATGTCCTCTGCAAATCTTCCCAGGACACTTGGAGAGAAGTAACCATTCCTGTTTCTTTCTTCTTTTAATAATTTTTATCAAGTGAGAGGCATGGAGGCAGAGACAGACTCCCACGTGTGCCTGGACCAGGATATACCCTGCAAGCTCCTACTAGGTCGTGCTCTTCCTGACTGGACTGCAGCTTTGTTGCTCAGCAACTGAGCTATTTCAGTGCCTGAGGAGGAGGTCATGAAGCCATCCTCACCACAGGGGATGGGACAACTTTGCTTGAACCATTCCAGCCATGGCTGAGGGAGGGGAACGGGATAGGGATAAGAAGATGCTTGCTTCTCTTGTGTGCCCTGACTCAGAATCGTACCCGGGACTTCCACACACCAGGCCAAACTCTACCACTGAGCCAACCTATATGGGCCACCATGCCCATTTCTGAGCTTCCAAAACACTTTGTTCTCAGTTTGATTTTCACTCACCACATTGACCTTTGGTTTGATATTTTCCATAACAGATTTTGTGCCTTTGGATGGCAAGAGTCCTTGTCATATTTATATTATGTCTCTAAGTTCACTAATAGCCATTAGGAACACATTTCAGCAAATATTTGTTAAATCAAATTTCTTTGCCTATCTACAATAGAATGTTGGAGCGCAAATAAACAAGTATATTCCAAAGCAATCTTTTACTTGGCCTTGATTCTCCAGAACTTATTTATACTAGAATCCTCACAGATGCTACTAAAAGTTGAGATATCACTGGACATTCTTGAAGAATTTCCACCCACTTTGACTAAACTTCATCCCATTCTGTGAAAGCTGAAAACAAATCAAAGAACATCAAAGGATGCTCCCTGTATGACCATTGGCAGACTGATTATTACGGTCCATGATGGACTACAAAATCAGTCCATAATGAGAAGCTTAAATACTAGATCATTATGAAAACCAAGAGAGTACCAAAATCTGCAAATATAAACATTCAAAATCTATGTATCAAATAACCTGAGCATGTCAGAGAGGCAGGGGATTTAGTTCAAAGAGTAGCTTTGTCCACTTTGTCCTGAGTTGTCCTTATTCATCCTAGACCATTTAACTTAGATGGACATATGTATGACAGATTTTGTCTGAAATTGCTGAGAACATTGCTTGGTATCTGTCATCCTAATGTAATTACCAATTTTACTTATAAAGGTATTATTAGTCTCATTTGATTTTCTTAGAGAAGTCATTTCCAAATCAATGTATATATGAATGCTTTTTAAGAAAACAGCATTTATATTTATCAATGGAATAAAAGTAGAAATTTTATATCAGTATCAAAATTATTTGCTATTTTTACTAAATATCTAATAGTTTTTAAACAACCACTTCCCTTATTATTTAAGGAATATATTATTTAACTAAATAAAGTTAGTTTACATGCAATGTGTCAAGAATACAAGTCTTGAATAATGCCAGCATTGATTGGTGTGTACATGTGTGTTGTTTCAAATCTATTGTCATTGAACACAAACTCCAAATGGTCTAAGGAATAAAATCTGTCTAAAAATTTTAAAGAGCACTTTACTGTGTAACAGCCCATGTTCTAATTATTTGGTCTGAACATAGCCATGTCTCCATTTTGAAACAGGTGACTTTCACAGAGATAGTGACCAGGGCCAGATTAAAGGTACTTTCCTCAGTTCAAAATTAATCTTACATAGCAAAAGGACAGCATTTCAGTCCATGATCTATTTCTATGTTGCACCGTTTCTTTGTATCTGACCATTAAAGTAGACCAAAGTGTTGTAGGAAAATGAGAGTTGTTCCTTGAAAGAGGTAACCTATTTAAATGGGGAAGGACAAGAAGGTGGTAAAGATAAGTGAGATGTATATTATTAGTAAATCATCTGGCTCTGCCATGACATGCAGCAAATACATTCTGCAACTTTGACTGAGAACCAGAACTCTAAATGTTGCTCTTTATCATTGTTGCTAGAGAATAAGGAATTTGGAAGGGGAAAGGACAGGGGCAGCTTCATAATTTTTTTTCTAACTGCTTTGCTATCCTCCTGATAGACTCCTCTGAGCTTTCAGATCATATTTCACACAATTTTTTTTTAAAGGCATCCTTAGGGACATTTCCAAAAACTCAATAATATGTTTACTGTGTTGGAATTTTTAGCTCACTAATGAACCAATGGACAGGGTTAACAACAGAACTTAAGTGAAAAGCTTATTTTTACCTTTTTAAAAGAACAAAAAAGAAAACATAAATAAGAAACTCTTAGTGATTCTTTCATGTGTTGGTTGGCAGATTTCTTAAGCATCTATTACGTGACAGGCATTGTAGTATGGGCTGGGAATATAAAAGATAATAATTATACCTCTGGGAAAGTATGCCTACAGGCAGTCCCCGCATTACAAACAAGATAGATTCTATAGGTTTGTTCTTAAGTTGAATTTGTATGGAAGTTGGAACAGGTACATTAACCTATTAAATACATCTGAGACAGATGTTTGTTTTAACATAGTATTTATTTTTACCTTTTTGTGCATATAAATACTTAAACATTTTCAAATGCAACCTTAAACAATCTTGGATGATGCAGAAGAAGATGGATTTGTTGGAGAGGATGGGACTGGTGTTAGAGAGTCAGGGTTTAATTCTGCTGCTGGAGTCAGTTTCTTGAGATAGGCATCAGGGAGCTTTGTACAGAGCTTTTCTTTTTCTCATCACAAATGGTCCTGTAGCACGTCAGGCCTTTAGTAACGGTACAGTAAACTTTGGTGAACCTCGTTGTATCAGGATCTTGCTCCTCTGACTTTGCCATTCCTATCTCAATGAGACAAAAAGCATCCGCCAACTGTTGTAGAAAATATTTTCAGTTCTGGAGGTTCTAGGTCCCTGTTTTCTTCCCTAACTGCTATGATCTACTCTTCTAGTTCCATAGGTTTTCATTAGTTAGTTCTTTGACATGGGAGTAAAGTAACTCTATGATATCATTTTCACTGATGGCCAACTGCAGTTGATCACCAATAGTCCTATGGCGCTCTGTTCTTAAGTACGAGTTGTACATAAGTTGGAAGTTTGTAACTCAGGGACTTACTGTTTAGAAAAGCAAATAATACCAATTTACAAGAAGCATGTTGTAATAAGCACATATAGTTGCTTCCTACAAACCACCAGAGAAACATGGATCAAAGAGAGGCTGACTTTTCTTCTGAGGTGAATATATTATGGCGTAAAGTAGAAGAAGGATTTAGTGAGGAATAGCAAGCACTATGTCACTCCTGTCTGACATCTTGGATTGAAATCCACCAGATGAAAGAGAGGAAGAGCATTCCAAGAAGACAAAAGTACTTGTGTAAAGGCACAAATTGTGACAGAGAAAGACGTGGTTAGTTTGAATAAAACATAGGTCAGGTAAGAGAAAAAAGAAGGGAAATATACTGGGAATCAACAAGGATGGATTATTTTGAACAAATCTACATAGAAGTCTAATTGTGTGCTTGTGAGATTATAATTTTTCTTTATGATTTAAAAATAGGTTGCTTTTTAAAAATAGTAAGAAAATATAATTTTATTGCTTTTCAAAAACTGTTATGTATTATAAACTGAACTTAATTCGTAAATCCAAAACAGCTTTAACTACAACTATTAAATTAAAAATAAGGTCTATTTAAAAGAATTTATGAATATTTTGAGAGTCATAATAAAACAAGTCTATGTTTCTAGACAGATTCTCATATAGTGTTGTCAATTTTAAAATCATCTAACAAGGTTTAGAAAGAAGCAAGTTGCTAGGCAATTGCTAAGGGAAGTCACAAAGTATGATAATTAACTTCAACACAGCAATCAGTTGCAATCAAACAAATTATGTGTCTAAAAGAATTCAATAAGGAAATTAGAGTGAGTTTTCATAAAGAGTGATTTACATGAAAACACATTTCATTCTGATCAGAGAAAGTAATATAATGTAGTTCTTGGCCCTTTCTAGCAATAGGACTTAGAGGTATCACATTCATAAGGAGAAAGGAAGAGAAAAGAATATTTTTATAAGAGGTAGCTAGCAAAAAGTTATTGAAGGAGACTTACTCATATGTGGACGCCCAGTGTCTATAGAAAAGAGCCATTCAAACTCTTTGTGGTGAAGGGCCAGATCTATTTTGGTTTGTTGTTTTTAATCCATCACATACCAAAGCTTTTGTGAGAATTATTGGAAAGCTGAAACTAAAAGGTATTATTAAATACTAGTACAAATTTCTTATTCTTAGCCTCAATAGACATAAATTTACTTTGTCAAATTGATACAAATGTTTTAAACACTGGTTTTCAACTTTTGTATTTATTTCATTGTGAAACAATAAACAGAATAAGACCAAACCATAAATAAGTCACACTCTGAGTGGCTCTGTGATAGAATGCATGACACATTCTTGGGACTCAGCAGTAATGTTTCCTTAAGAAATGGTTAAATACAGACTTTGGCTCAACCCAGAGGAAGTTAGAATTCAAGTAGAAGAGACATTATTGTAAATAAATAAATACAACTAAGTCCATTTTCTAGACAAATTCTTACATAAGGTCTTAGTTTTTAAATTGTCCAACAGACCTAACAATAAAGCAAGTTGCTAGGTGACTGCTACTAAAAATCACAAAGACTAATTATTAACTTCAATACTGCAATCAGCTTTCAGCAAAGAGGTTACGTGCCTAAAAGAATTCAATAAGAAAATTAAAATGAGTTTTCATACAGAACAATTTACATGAAAAATAATGTTATTCCAATTAATGAAAGTACAGGTATTGATCGACTTAAGACCTATGCAATTTATGGCCATTCGACTTTATGACCACAATCGCTAGCCACGACAGCTCCGCATCTGGCAGTGCAAGCGTTGCCCAGCTGGGCGCACGACAGTGCGGACCAGCTTCCGGCAGCACTACCAGCTCCATGTGCACCATTTCAACTGTACAGAAATTTGTGTTTTGTGTCTTGGATATTTTTCAACAAACCCCTCCCAAGATGTCTACCAAGAGGAAATTGTCTTTGTCTGTAGCGTACTCAACTTACAACCAAATCGTGTTACAACCGGTCTGTCGAAACCAATTGTGGTCGTAAGTCGAGCACTAGCTGTACCATGAGTTCTGGCCAGTTAGCTCAGTTGGTTACCGTCATCCAAAAAAACCAAAGTTGTCGTTGGATCACCTGTTAGAGCATATAAGGAAATGACGAATGAATGCACAGCTGAGTGCAACAAAAAATGAATGTCTCTCTTTCTCTCACTCTTTCTCTCTCTGTCTCTCTAAAATCAACCAATAAAAAGAAAAAAGAAAGTACTACATGTCTTGAGAATAAAGTGCACAGGGCTCAGTGGAGTATAAAAAGAGAAGTGGTTTATCTGGCTCCAGAGCTAACAATGGTTCTAGGTGATAAAAGGGCCTTTAAGAGTAAAAGCAGGAGTCATGGGAAAACATGACCCATACAAAAACTGTAAGTAGTGCAGCAAGATTAGCAAGTAGACTTTGAGGAAAAATATTAACAGGGGAGTCAGGAAAGATAGGGAAAATGAAGATCATGAAGAATGTGGATGTTCTTTTTTAGGCAAATGATTTATTTACAAGGAGCTAAGGCAGTGTGGGGTAAGGAGCTCAAGCAGGGGAAATACTTTGTGATCTTTACCCAATTGTAAAATCCCAGTCCTACAATTCAGATACACAACATAATGAAAAGAATTACTTGGGAAATACAATGAATGCCAGGAGAATTTAAAATTATATTTAACTTCATCACTTAAGTATTCATACTGTTACCATTTTGGTGTATCATTTTCTCAATTTTTATCATTGTGCACACACATACATATTATTTTTATCCTTATCTTGAAATTGGAATTATTGTCCATGAATTATTTTTATTTCCCCATGTTGATCATTCTCACATTTTTGTTCTCAAGATATTTTTATACCTTTAAAAATTATTGAGCACTCCATAGAGCTTTTTTCAATGTGGTTATAACTATCAAAATTTATCACTTAAAATATTTAAACTAAGAAATATTTAAAATTATATTTATTAATATGTTTTAATAATAAATTCACATGTTAAAAACAATAGTTATGAAACTATAATATTTATATATAAAATATGTTATATAAATATAGGTAAAATAAAATAACATTTTATGAAAAATTTCTTTTACCCACTGTAGGATTTTTTTTTCAAAGAAAACATCTCTAGGTTATCTTATCGTTCAATTATGTTGCATACCCATCACCCAAAGTCAAATTGTCCTCTGTCACCTTCTATCTGGTTTTCTTTGTGCCCCTCCCTTCCCCCTCTCCCTCCCTCTTCTCCCTCCCCCCACCCCATAACCACCACTCTCTTGTGCATGTCTCATAGTCTCACTTTTATGTCCCACCTATGTATGAAATCATGCTGTTCTCAGTTTTTTTTTTCTGTTTTACTTATTTCACTCCATATAATGTTATCAAGGTCCATCCATTTTGTTGTAAATGATCCGATGTCATCATTTCTTATGGCTTAGTAGTATTCCATAGTATATATGTACCAAAGCTTTTTAATCCACTCATCCTCTGACAGACACTTGGGCTGTTTCCAGATCTTTGCTATTGTGAACAATGCTGCTACGAACATGGGGGCGTATGTCTTCTTTTCAAACAGAGCTATAGTGTTCTTAGGGTATATTCCTAAAAGTGGGATAGCTGGGTCAAAAGGCAGTTTGATTTTTAATTTTTTGAGGAATCTCCATACTGTTTTCCACAGTGGCTGCACCAGTCTGCATTCCCACCAGAAGTGCAGGAGGGTTCCCTTTTCTCCACATCCTCGCCAGCACATGTTCTGTGTTGTTTTACTGATGAGCGCCATTCTGACTGGTGTGAGGTGATATCTCATTGTGGTTTTAATTTGTATTTCTCTAATGATTAGTGATGTTGAGCATTTTTTCATACGCCTATTGGATTTTAAGGTATCACATTCACAGGGAAAAAGAAAACAAAATAAGTATTTTCAGAAGAAGTAGGTAGCAAAAATTATACTTAAGAAAAGTATACATTAGCTAGAAAAAGTGAGTAGTTACTGATATTTAAAGACTCAGTCCTTAGTAGAGCAGACATACTCAAATTAAAATGAAATTTTGAACTAGATAATCATATCTACCTTTTCATTAAAAGCTTTGCTATATTGTTTTGACTAAAATATATAAATTAAAAATGTTCACTTCACACAAATAGGTATTTTGAAAAGTATACTTTCATGGCTTTTTAGGTAATCATGGATAATTTTTATACTACACTAAAGCTTGACATTGTGGTAGTTCCTTCCAGTGTAGTTGTAATGTGGAATCTGAAACTCTATTAATAAAATTTTTGTAGTTACATTAGAAGTACATTGATCTATCTTGCACTTTGAATGGGTCATTTACCCATTGCTGATACTGTAATATCATGTATTTTTCATTTAGAAAATATTGGTTTGCTGAATTAAGCAACTTGTCAAATTTTGAACCTTTCTTTCCTTTTTTTCTTTCTTTAAAACTCTTTTATTTCTTAGTTGAATATTATTGGGAAAACACTGGTGAACATAATTACACAGGTTTCAGGTGCCCAATTCTATACTGTATCTCTGCACTGCATATTGTGTGTTCACCTCCCCAAGTCAAGTCTTTGTCCATCACCATTTATCCCCCCACCTCCTACCCTCAGCAATCATCACACTGTTATCTGTGTCCATGAGGATTGTTTTCTTATTTGTCCTTTTTTCTTCTATCCCAGGGGTGCTCAATACATCGATCGCGATCTACTGGTCCATCGCAAAGGAAGTGTGGGTAGATCGCATAACATTAAAAAGACATTTGTCTTTTGATTGGCATACAGCAGGGGTGCCCACACTTTTTTAGCTTGCGATCTACTTATAAGATGACCAAGTCAAAATGATCTACCTACAATAAAAATGCAAAACATAAATTTATTTCTTCTATATTATCATTATTTAAGTTACTATTATTACTATTTAATATTGTGTATTCTTCTTTCACCTTCTCCTTCTCAGCTCTCTTTGTGGAGGAAAGTCAATGTCATAGTTTTTATGAACAGTCCGAAAAAGCCGCTCCACATTTGCCTCCTTTGGAATAGCAATGGCACACAGACAGATGAGGCAAACGCACTTAGAATATGACATAGTGAAAAAAATCCCCTCCCATTCTGTATGAAAGTGGTAGGTTTTAGGCTTCTTACTCGGACCAGCTACGACACTCATTTTTATACCCTTTGTTGTATTTAGTTTAAATAAATTGAAGGCTAACTACGTAGCAATGTAACTGAACAAGTTAGTGTGGTTTAACATGCATACGTAGGGTGTCAAAAGTTCGGACGTCTGATTGGCTACCCTGTATGCCAATCAAAAGACAAATGTCTTTTTAATGTCATGCGATCTACCCACACTTCCTTCGCAATTGACCAGTAGATCGTAATCGGCGTACTGAGCACCTCTGGCATAAAGGGTAGCCAATCTGATGTCTAAACTTTTGACACCCTATGCATGCGCGTTAAACCACACTAACTTGTTCAGTTACATTGCTGCGTAGTTAGCCTTCAATTTATTTAAACTAAATACAACAAAGGGTATAAAAATGAGTGTCGTAGCTGGTCCGAGTAAGAAGCCTAAAACCTACCACTTTCATACAGAATGGGAGGGGATTTTTTTCACTATGTCATATTCTAAGTGCATTTGCCTCATCTGTCTGTGTGCCATTGCTATTCCAAAGATGGAAAATGTGGAGCGGCTTTTTCAGACTGTTCATAAAGACTATGACATTGACTTTCCTCTGAAAAGAGAGCTGAGAAGGAGAAAAGTGAAAGAAGAATACACAATATTAAATAGTAATAATAGTAACTTAAATAATGATAATATAGAAGAAATAAATTTATGTTTTGCATTTTTATTGTAGGTAGATCATTTTGACTTGGTCATCTTATAAGTAGCTTGCAAGCTGAAAAAGTGTGGGCACTCCTGTTCTATCCTTTCACCTCCCTCAGCCAACCCCCACCCCAGTGGCAGCTGGCAGCCTGCTCTCCATGTATGAGTCTGTTTCTATTTTGCTTATTAGTTCTTTTTGTCTTTTAGATTCCACATATGAATGAAATCATATAGTACTTATTTTTCTCAGACTGGTTTATTTCACTTAGCATAATGCTCTTCAGTTTCATCCATGCTGTCGCAAAAGGTAAGATTTTCTTCTTTCTTGCCTGACCAGGCAGTGGGTGGCGCAGTGGATAGAGCATCAAACTGGGATGAGGAAGACCCAGGTTCGAGACCCAAGGTTGCAAACTTGAGCTTGGGCTCATCTGGTTTGAGCAAAGCTCACCAGCTTGGACCCAAGGTCACTGGCTCAAGCAACAGGTTACTTGTTCTACAGAAGGCCTGTGGTCAAGGCACATATGGGAAAGCAATCAATGAACAACTAAGGTGTCACAATGAAAAACTAATGATTGATGCTTCTCATCTCTCTCCATTCCTTTCTGTCCCTATCTATCCCTCTCTCTGACTCTCTGACTCTCTCTCTGTCTCTGTAAAAAATATATATATATATATTTTTCTTTCTTATGGTCCTGTAATATTTCACTATATAAATATGTCACTGCTTTTTTTTCCCCTCATCTACTGATGGACACTTGGGTTATTCCCATATCTTGGCTATTGTAAATAGTGCTGTAATTAACATTGGGGTACATATATATATTTTTTGAATTAGTGTTTCAGAATTCTTAGGATATATTTCAAGAAATGGGATCTCTGGATAAAAGAACAGTTCCATTTTTAATTTTTTGAGATAACTCCATACTGCTTTTCACAGTGGCTGTGCCAGTCTGTTGTTCCCACCAACAATGCACAAGGGTTTTTTTTTTTTTCTCCATACCTTGGTCATGAATTGTGTTTTGTTGATTTATTCATGAAAACCATTTTGTCAGGTATGAGGTAATATCTCATTGTGGTTTTAATTTGCATTTCTCTAATGATTAGTATGTTGAGCATCTTTTTTTTTAATTTCCTTTTATTTTATTCATTTTAGAGAGGAGACACAGAGTGAGAAAGAGAGAGAGAGAGAGAGAGAGAGAGAGAGAAAGAGGGGAGGAGCTGGAAGCATCAACTCCCATATGTGCCTTGACCAGACCAGTGCAGGGTTTTGAACTGGCGACCTCAGTGTTCCCAGGTCGACACTTTTATCCACTGCGCCACCACAGGTCAGGCCACAGGTCAGGCTGTTGAGCATCTTTTAATATGCCTATTAGCCACCTCTACATCCTCTTTGAAGAAGTGTCTATTCAGGAATTCCGCTAATTTTTTAATTGGATTGTTTGTGTTTTTGGTGTTGAAACTTTTTCTTATGCAATATAATAAAGTCTTTAAAGTTTTGGCAAACTAGAGCTCATGGTAAACAACATAAGCTTTTTTCAAAATTCTAATTTTTGTTTGAAACTTCAAATTTTATATTGGCAAGAGATACTGTGATATGTTTTATTTGATGTTAACCAGCCTTTCTCCATTTGTCATTAAAAAAAAAAAAGTCTACCTAACTCCCTAATATGAAAGGCCAGAGTTTGTCTGTCAGTATTTTTTTTTTTACAGGGACAGAGAGAGAGTCAGAGAGAGGGATAGACAGGGACAAACAGACAGGAGCGGAGAGAGATGAGAAGCATCAATTATCAGTTTTTAATTGCAACACCTTGGTTGTTCATTGATTGCTTTCTCATATGTGCTTTGACCGCGGGCCTTCAGCAGACCAAGCAACCCCTTGCTGGAGCCAGTGACCTTGGGTCCAAGCTGGCAAGCTTTTGCTCAAGCCAGATGGGCCCGCACTCAAGCTGGTGATCTCAGGGTCTCGAACCTGGGTCCTCCGCATCCCAGTCCGATACTCTATCCACTGCGCCACCGCCTGGTCAGGTTGTCAGTCATTTTTAAAATAAAAATCTTGTAGCATGAAAAAATTGGTTAGTTTAGCAAGCAACTCAATCTCATAATGCTTTTCCACCTGTCAACTTACACTTCAATATGGCACAAAAGTGTTTTATACAGACTTCCAAGAATATTAAAAAGATTTGCACTGAAGAATTTAGGTTTAATATAATTAATAACATTGCCTTCTGAGGTCATTTTGAAGTGAAACTGACTTTTAACACATTTTACTGAAAGCACATGGTGGTGAAGAATATAATGTATAACTCAGTAGCACTGACTTGATTTCTGCTTAGGTACTGGCAGTTTTTACCCACCATACACTTGCATTATTGGTGCAAATACCAACACAGTCGAAAGCATGTTATGATAGAATTAATTGATATAGTTTAGACTTTGACTAAATCTTTTACCCCTGAGTGTTATTATAAAAACAGTTCTGAATTATATAGCTCCTAGAGATATCTTAGGACCTCCAGTGGTCTATAGACCACACTTTGAGAAATGCTGCCCTTATACTACAAAAGCATTACTTGAAAGAACTCACTAATGCTCTGTTAAGTACATGTATTATCATTTGACTATGCTCCTATTGTTAGATATTCAGGTTGTATTGAATTTATCATTATTATCGGTCATTTGTGATGAGTCTCTTTCTGTATAAATTGTTGTGTTCTTCTCTAATTATTTCTTTAAAATTGACTCCTAATAATTTTACTAAGTGATGAAACTTTTCAAGGTGTGCTATCAGATATATTTCCGAAGGCCTCTCCCTACTCTGCATCTGTTTCATGTTAGGCAGTTGTGAATGTGCTAACACTGCAGTCAGAAAAGGAGAAGCCCAATGGAGACTGCTCTCTTTGGCATCATGGGGTCTCTGTCACACTGAGCTATAGGACCCTGGGTCCGCTTTATTCACACTAATTGCATCCATACTCCTGGAAATGTTCCCATTTAAGCACTCTCCCACAACAAGATCGCATTAAACAATGACAGTTTTTGTGGTCAGTGATATTTATTTCCTGCCTGAAAAGAGTAGGAGAAAAATACAGCAGCTACTGTAACGTGTGAATAAATTTTGTGAAATTTGATGTCCCAGTTGTTTGGTTTTGAGACCCTGGATGATTAATCCTTTTATTTTGCTTTGGTGGCATTTCTGGTTATGTCTGCAAACCCAATTCTTTCTGATTTTATTTCCACTCAAATATTTGGTTCAATTTGTTCCTTAAAGGCTTAGAAATGAAAACTTGAGTTCATGGACATTCCCTTCTGTTTTTTCAAAGTAGCTTCTTTTTTGTCTTTTCCTTTTCTCCAGCTTGTTTGTTATGATACTTTATTTAAAAAGTCATCGTCTTGCCAGAAGTAGAGACTATTATATATATATAATCTGAATGGTCTCATTTACTACTCTGCATGATTTCATCCCTCTTTTCTTTAGAAGTAGTAAGACAATATATAATATTTTACAGGCATATACAGTCAATGAGGAAACATTGATTTAATAAACTCAATTTGTTCTTTCTTATATTGCCTTATGATATCATGCAATTTGTTCTGCCTATAAATTCTTATAACAGATTTAATGTACCAACTCTATGCATTGCACATTATAACCTTGTTGACTTTTTATGGTAAACACACACATGAAAATATCCTCAAATCAAAATCTCTAAGGTACTTTTGTACTTCAAGGGTTCCATAAAATTCATTCCTTATCTTGCTACTTCCTTCCCCTAGACAATTATTACTAAAGCATATGTTGGCATAATTTAACCTGGTAAGTGGAAAGATACAAATGAACAACCTAGTGAACCATATTGATGCTATTCTTAAAATAATGTTTTGGGGATTGTTACTTTGTTAGCCTAGACCAGTGGTTCTCAAAGTGTACACCAGGGTGCACTGGTATACCCTAGAAGATTTCCAGGTGCACCCTATGGTATTCCAGAGAAATATGTGCCTGTTGGGGACCACAAAACCTACAGGGTTTTTGCAGTTTAGATTTTGGGGGGACAGAGGTGTGGGGAATTGGCTGTAAGCTGGCAGTCTGCCCAACCCCCCACCTCACTTGCCTGATTAGGTTACTAAAGGCTTTTAAGCTGTGGTGCTGGACTGTTTACACTACCCTCCATGTTCCCTGGAACGACTGGAGGCAAGTTTCTTCTATCCTTTGTTTGGCATAAAGTTAAGATGATATGTATGGTGGGGGTTTTCTTTTTTTCTTTTTTTACAGGGACAGAGAGAGTCAGACAGAGGGATAGGTAGGGACAGACAGACAGGAACGGAGAGAGGTGAGTAGCATCAATCATTAATTTCTCGTTGCCCTTGCAACACCATAGTTGTTCATTGATTGCTTTCTCACATGTGCCTGGACCGTGGGTCTTAAGCAGACCAAGCCACCCCTTGCTGGAGCCAGTGACCTTGGGTCCAAGCTGACGAGCTTTATGCCCAAGCCAGATGGGCCCGCGCTCAAGCTGACAAGCTTGGGATCTCAAACCTGGGTCCTCCGCATCCCAGTCCAACGCTCCATCTACTGCGCCACTGCCTGGTCAGGCTGTATGGTGGGGGTTTTCTGCACTCAACACAATTAAGAGTAAAAAGAGAGGAATTCTTCAATGTATTGACGAGGAAATAAGAGTTTGTCTTTCAAATAGATGCCCAAACATTGAAGAAATCACTAGGACACATGAGGCTCATGTTTCTCATAAACACAAGAATGAAAAAACTTAATACATTTGCGCTGGGGCCTGCCAAATTTACTAAATCTTACTAAGAATGTATCTATATATATAAAAATATAACATTTTTGTCATTTTTTAAATTTTGTAACCCCTCCTTTTTACAAATTCTAAAAAGCATAACTCAAAAAATATAACATAAAAATTTATTTTAATGTCAGAATAAATTTAATTTTGTCGTATTTATTTTGTTTAATTACCATAAAAACATGCCTGGACTTTATTATTTTTTCTCTAATATTTGACTTAATTTAATCACATATTTCTCAGAAATTTGTATATAGTGTGCCTACAATTATTTGTAGGATTTTAAACGTACCCCCACTTCAAAAAGTTTGAGAACTACTGGCCTAGACTATGGTAACAGGATGCATACAATATAAGTTAAGTCTGCTCTCCTCGGTTGAGGAAGACATGATTCTGAGCACCTGGTTTCTTTAATTTTGAAAGTGTGACTTATGTAACTGATTGTCCTGCTTAAATTTGAATTAATGAATCTTAAAGGCAAATTTGTATCTTACATTTAATAACTATAAAGACTCTCATGATACCCATCCATTTCATGTACTGTCCATCTTGTTTCTTCTGGTTCCACTCTATTTTCCAGTTCTCACAGTCCCTTTCTCCAACTTCTTAGCTACTTTTTATTTATTTTACAGTCTTTTATTATTTTTTATCTTTGCACATTGTCATGAATCTTTCCTTATTTAAAATGGAAAAAAATAATGTCTAAATTTTAAAATGTGTGAGAACTCTTCTTAAGAACAGTCTACTCACACAATTAAAATTTAAACTAGAATGATCAGAGAAGAGGCATAAAATAAAACTTGTCTAAAGTTTTGAGAAAAGAAATATGGGATGTGTGAATTATGCGCCACTTTCAGTTACTTAGGAAGTACTGTGTACCAATCTCTTTCTACTACTACCAGTTCAAAATGAACCACAAACCCCATCATTTTCTAGATTCTAAAATCAGGAAACAAAAAGAAAAAAGAGGAAACACTTATTAATTTCTATGATGAAACTGAGCAAAACAATTATGATTACCTTAGTCAAGAAACAAACATTTCTAACCTAACCATGCGGTGGCACAATGGTACAGTGCATAAAGCGTCAGACAGGGACACAGAGGACCCAAGTTAGAAACCCTGAGGTCGCTGGCCTGAGCATGGGCTCATCTGGTTTGAGCAAGGCTCACCAGCTTGAGCCCAATGTCATTGGCTTGAGCAAGGGGTCACTCGGTCTGCTGTAACTTCCTGGTCAAGACACATATGAGAAAGCAATCAATGAACAACTAAGGTACCACAATGAAGAATTGTGCTTCTCATCTCTCTCCCTTTATGTCTGTCTGTCCCTATCAGTCCCTCTCTCTGCCTTTCTCTCTGTCTCTGTCACACACAAAAAAGAAACAAAATTCTAAAAAGATATCTTCTTGACAGAGAGAAATATGTTTAATGGATATTAAAATTAGATATAAGTAAAAGTGAAAATCCAGGCATATTTTATTTTTATTAGGATTCTGTAATACATTTTACTATGATCTGAAAGATTAGCACACTCATAAGGGTTTCATACAAAGTCTTAGGACTAGAAACATTTGGAAAAAAACCTAATTAACGAATTTAAAATGACAGAGGTAGAAATGGGGAGAGGAGAATAGATATTTCTTTTCTGGGACATCCCAGATTCACCATTAATCAGGCTAAGCAAAATTTAACTTAATAGGCATGACGCTCAGAATAAATGAATTTTATTTCCACCAATGAAACACTTTTATTTCATGATTAAATAGGTCCTTTTAAAAAATATATGTTACAGGTACTTTTATGGTTAAAAACCATTTTCCCCCAATAGTAACAAAAAAGAATACGTCATAACCTGAAATTTATGTCAAGACCCTGATATTTATACACTGGCATTTCATGCCTCTCATTCTTTAGAGATACATATACTGTATGAAGAACACAGGACTTTTTTTTTTCAAATATTATGAAATGAGTAATTTGTACCAAATTATTTTTTTCCAGTAAAATGACTTTCAGTTTCTATGTAATGGAAAGGGATGGAAGGGCTATTTCTATTTCTATTCTATTCTATTCTACTCATCTTCAGGGAAGCCCCCAAGCTTACTCCTCTGGCTGTACAACTGGCTGAAAATAAAATGAAATGAGGTAGAAAGCAAAAGTTAGCTCCAGGCCCACTTAAAGTCTTTTGCCAAGTAGAACAGAAAGCTAAGTACAAATGTGGCTCCAAGATAACAATAGCAAAAATGGATGTCTTTTCTCCCTGGATACTTATCAAGTATATTGTTGGGAATGGCAGTGGGGAAACAGAGTAGAGAGCAGGTTAGTATTCTGTTTATCATTAAGCCTTCAGACTATATGCATTCATGAAATTGTCCTTTCTATAAACACTCAGTTAATTCCTACTACACTAGGTACTCCATTGTGTGCTGAGATAGAGAGAAGAGAAAGCCAGATAAAAATCCTCATATAGTCTATTGAGGGAAGAATGTCAGATATGAAAAATGCATTAACTAAATGATTTAAAAGGTACTTGCTAGCTTTAAATTAATAAATCTATTTTAAAAAAATTAAAAAGTACAGCTTGACCGGTGGTGGCAGTGTAAATAGAGTGTTGACCCAGAATGCTGAGGTCCCCATTTCAACTCTGGGATTGCCAGATTGAAAACAGGGTCACTGGCTTGAAAGTAAGATCATCAACATAATCTTAAGGTCACTGGCTTGAACCCAATGTCACTGGCTTGAGCAAGGGGTAACTGGTTCACTTTGAGTCCACCTCTACCATTGTCAAAGCATGGATGACAAGCACTCAATGAACAACTAAAGTGAAACTACAAGTTGATGCTTCTCATCTTTTTCCTCCCTTCCTCTCTCTCTCTTTCAAAATCAGTAAAATAAATAAATAAGTGAAAAGTACTGTAGTAATTATTATTACAAATTTGGTACTTATTTTTGTTATCCTAACACCACTTCATTAATCTCAAGCTTTGGAGTCAAGCTTAGAACTTCAAAAGGAGATATAAAAGACAAAAGGAGGAAAGAATAAGAAAAGAAGGTAAAGAGAATAGCTCTCAAATATTAGTGGACATCTAGTTGTGGTAGGCATTTTAAAAATATATAATTTCATCCAAAAGCCAGAAATCCCATGGGTACCACCGTCCCAAAGAAGTTCTAGAGGCAGAAACTATATATTGATCAACCATGTAAGTCTAGGACCTGACATAGTACTTAGTACAATAGTATGTATCCTAGAAATGTTTTATAAATTTAAATAAATAAATATGAAAGATGATAAATAACATAACATTCTGTCATTATACCTTTGAACACAGGACAGTCATTTTTGGGGTCTTAGGATATTCTTTAGCATTTAGAACCAACATATAGAAATCATCTTATTAGTGGAAGCATGAGAGCAATATTTTCTACACACACGTGCCCAGAAAATATATTTTGGTAAAAATTATGTTTACTCCTTTAAATCACCTTGATTGTTGCATTATAACTACTCCAATTTTAGATAGTGTAATAAGAAAACTTAACCAGAGCAATTAGATAAGAAAAAACAAATAAATAAAAGATATCCAAATTGGCCTGACCAGGTGGTGGCGCAGTGGATAGAGCATCGGACTGAGATGCGGAAGACCCAGATTCCAGACCTCGAGGTCGCCAGCTTGAGCGCGGGCCCATCTGGCTTGAGTAAAAAGCTCACCAGCTTGGACCCAAGGTCGCTGGCTCCAGCAAGGGGTGGCTCAGTCTGCTGAAGGCCCGCGGTCCAGGCACATGTGAGAAAGCAATCAATGAACAACTATGGTGTCACAATGGCAATGAAAAACTAATGATTGATGCTTCTCACCTTTCTCCATTCCTGTCTGTCTGTCCCTATCTATCCCTCTGTCTGACTCTCTCTCTGTCCCTGTAAAAAAAAAGATATCCAAATTGGAAAGGTAGAAGTAAAGCTATCTCTATTAACAAATGATATAATTTAGTATATATAATTATATAATATAGACAATCTCAGCCTTGGCCAGTTGGATAAGCAGTAGGGTATCAGCCTGGATTGTGGAAGTCCTGGGATCAATTCCTGTTCAGGGCACACAGGAGAAGGGATCATTTGACTATCTGCTTCTCCAACTCTCTCCCTTCTCTCTTTCTCTCTTTCTGACCCCTTCTCACAGCTATGCTCAAATGATTCTAGTAAAGTTGAGCCTGGAAACTGAGGATGGCTCCATAACCTCATCTCAGGCACTAAAGTAGCTCGGTTACTGAGCAACAGAGCAGCAACCCCAAATGGGCAGAGCATCGCCCTGGTGGAGGGCCTACCAGTGTATCCCATCCCAGTAGGGGCACATGTGGGAGTCTGGTTCTCTGCCTCCCCATCTCTCACTTAATAAAAGAAGAAAAAAAAAGAAAAAAAAATAAAGAAAATCTCAAAGAATCTACAACAGTGGTTCTTAAGCTGGGTTCTATCGAACCCTAGGGGTTCGATGAGATGCTCTCAGGGGTTCAGAGAAGCTTCTGCCATGGAGGCCAGAATAAAGTAATACCGTAATTTATTGTGAGTTCATGCACTTTGTTGGTTTTTTTCTTTGAGCAAGGTGATGTTCATGCACAGCTCATTTTGTGCACCAGTAATAAAACATATACCTATATCTTGAATTTGGAAAAAAAACCCTCATATTTTATTTATCACTAAAGAAGGGTTCAGTGAATGCACATATGAAACTGGTGGGTTTGGTACCTCAAAAAAGGTTAAGAACCACTGATCTACAAGAAAGTTATTAGAGCTAATAAATAACTCAGCAATGTTGCAATATATAAGATCAAACCACAAAAATCAGTTGTGCTTCTAAATATCAGCAACAAAAAATCAGGAAAAGAAATTAAGAAAGCAATCATATATGACAATACCATCTGAAAGAATACAATACCTGCAAATTTAACCAGGCAGGTAAAAGATTTCTACACTTAAAACTACAAAGTGTTACTGAATAAAATTACAGAAAACCTAAATAAACGGAAAAACATTTCAAGTTTATGGATAGAAAGACAATATTCTCAAGCTATCAATGTTATCTAAAGCAATTTATCAGTACAGCACATTCCCTATTAGAACTCCAACAGTCTTCTTGCAGAAATGTAAAACTGATTCTTAAATTTACGTTGAAATGCAAGGGCACTTAAGAACCAAAACAATCTTGATAAAGGACAAAGTTGGAGAATTCATACTTTCTGATTTCAAAACTTACCGTACAGCTACAGCAAATTAAATAGTGAGATATTAGCATGTGAGTGGACTAGATCAATGGAATAGAATTGATAATCTAAATATAAACCCATATATCTATAACCAATTGATTTTTGACATGAGTACCTAGTACATTGAGTAAGGAAAGAACAGTCTCTGGAATAAATAGTGCTGGGACAACTGAATTTTCACATGCAAAAGAATAAAGTTGGCCCCCTATAACACAACATGCTCAAAAGTAACTCAAAATGGATCAAAGACCTAAATATAAAAGCTAAAGCCATAAAACATATAGAAGAAAACATAGGAAAAATCTTCATTATTAGGATTTGGCAATGCATTCTTAGACACGTATGACACCCACAGCAGCTAAACAAAAGAAAGAGTTACTAAATTGGACTTATTGAAAAATCTTCATGCATCAAAGAGCATTATCAATAAAGTAAGAAGATAACCTACACAACATTTGAAATTATATACCTAATAAGAGTATAATATCCAGAATACATGAAAACTCCTTAGCTCAACAACAGAAACCATAAATCCAATTAAAAAGATAAGCAGACTTGAACAGACCTTTCTTCAAAGAAGATTTAAAAATGGCCAATACTAAAGTTGTTAGTCATTAAGAAAATGCAAACCAAAACTACAATTAGCCTGACCTGTGGTGGCGCAGTGGATAAAGCGTCGACCTGGGAACACTGAGGTCGCCAGTTCAAAACCCTGCACTGGTCTGGTCAAGGCACATATGGAAGTTGATGCTTCCAGCTCCTCCCCCCTTTCTTTCTCTCTCTCTCTCTCTCACTCTGTGTCTCCTCTCTAAAATGAATAAAATAAAATTTAAAAAAATTAAAAAAAAAACACTACAATTAAATACTTCACACTTGTTAGGATGGCAATAATAGTGATAACATAAACAGTGTTTGTGAGAATGAAAATAGAAAACCTCATATATTATTGGTTGAAATGCAAAATGGTGCAGCTGCTGTGGAAAACTTCTTGTTGCTTCCTCATAAAGCTAAAATAGAATTACCATATGAACCAGCAATTCTACTCCTAGTTATAGATGCAAAGGAACAGAAATGGGGACTCAGATATTTATATACCAACGTTCATAGCAGATTATTCACAATAGCCAAAAGATGCAACTAACTCAGGTATCCATCATTAGAAGTACAAATACACAAAATGTATCAGATGAACAATATGGATGAACTTTGAAAGTATTATGTTAAATGAAATAAATTAGACGCAAAAAGAAAAATTGTATGATTCTACTCATATAAAGTATCTAGAATAGGCAAATTCAGAGACAGAAAATAAATTAGATGTTATAGGGGCTGGAGGGAGGATAAAATGGAGAATTATTTTTTAATGGCTAGAGAGTTTGTATTTGTGGTGATGAAAACATTTTGGAAATGCATAGTGGTAATGGTTGCATAACACTGTGAATGTAATGAATGCCTCTGAATAGTACATAAAAATTATTAAAATGTCAAATTTTGTTATTTTAACACAGTTCCCAAAACTAATAATTAAATTAATGAAATCAATTATTACCTAAACCTTTAATTATATACTTTAAATGAGTGAATTGTATGGTATGTAAACTATAAATCAGTAAGTCAGTTAAAATACTATCTATAAAATAAATAAAATAAACATTTACCTCAAAGTTGTATTTACTGTATTCAACATAGATGAGTTTTTGTCTTATTCTTTTTATTTTTCTTCATTGCCCATTTACAATAATTTCAGATATCTGTTATAAACCCTTCCATATTTTTAATTAACACTATAGTGAATTATTTTAGATGTAAACATATGCTCACTAAATAAATTGGGAATTCCCATCGGAATTAGCCTATTTCTGCACTGACATATCTCTCTGTATCTCACTCAGAATTTCACTTTATACAGTGTCTGTGTGTTTTGAATGTAGCAAGAGCTTAAATAATTTAAGTGAATGCATAAATTACAGGTGGAAAACGATATGATCCATGCAGTTTCTTTCCTTTTACTGAAAACTTCTAAGTCAATTTCTTCATGATACCTAGAGGTGGTTAAATTCTTTGAAACCTCACCTCTTTCTGTACCATCTGTCTTGTCTATCTACAAATAAATAAGTTAACATAGCATCTTTTACCCTAATGCAGGCTTACCATTGCACCATACTGTATTAGAACTAGCAGAAAACTTTATAATAAAAAAACATTTTTATCTTCCTCATATAAAAAAATCCATCATTTTTAAGTAAAATTGTTGATGTTTGAATATCAAACTTCAAAAAATTGATGAAGCTAGAAAACTTTATCATCAAATATGAATGCATAAATGTATAAACTTGACACTAGAAATTTACTAAATGGAAGCATTTATGGGTAGTAGGTAATATTTTATTTCATAAATAGGAAAGGCATTAAGAATTAATTCCAAAAAAAAAAAGAATTAATTCCAACAATTCAGAGATTTCCAATACTGGGAGACATATTTTGATCAGAAAAAAATATATATTTATGTATAAATTTGAGATTACTAATTAAATAATTTGAAGTAAGAAGAATTAACTATTGCTCCACCTCCCACTACTCATACTATGACCCTTTTCTTTCCATTACCCTTAAGTAGCTCCCTTCCTTCTTTATAGTTACCCAAACCCCAAAGGGTGTCCACTTACATTGTTTTCTCATTTTAATAGAAAATTGTTTAAGATGTAAAATCCTTTCAGAAGTAGATTCACTAGCTGAACTAACAGGGCTGGACATTTTACCTGATTTCTGCCTGCTAATCTAGGTCTCAGTCATCTGGGGTCCCAGCAGTCTAAAATGAAAAATAATCATTTCATATCAAGATCTTCTGTGTTGCTTTTGCCTCACTTCTATCTAGTTGAGAGCCAAGCCTGTTGGTTGCCTGCTTGGTCTTTGGACCATCTGTCCTGTCTAGCCATATGGTTTGGGTTTCCTCCTGATTCCTGATTTTATGCCTGATTTCAGGCAAGATTAATTATTCTGAGCTGTTAGTATCTATGACTGTTCCATCTTTACCTACTCCCTAATTTTCATTTTGTTTAGATTCTCCCCACCTCCAAGTCAATCTCTCGTGTATCAGCTTTTGCTTTGACATTTTGAACATTTCAATTCCGCCCTTCACTTCCTACCAAGTCTCAACTTTGAGAGCTGCCCTTCTCATCCTCCAACTATAACACTTACTGAGCTACCACTCTGAGAATTTAACATTGATTCATCTTGGAGGAAGAAAAGGCAAGGTACCAGACACCACTTGTTTGATGTAATTGGAGCAGCTCATAAGTATTTAATTCATATTATTATCTCATCATTTAAAAGTATTTTATGATGACTTTTTTTTCAAAATATAACCTACAAGAGCTGCTATTGCCCTTTTCATCAATAACCAAATTATAGACCCAATGAGGGTGAACTGGTAAGGTTATTGAATTTAAATTAATTGCAAAGATACAGTGGAGGTCAGGAAGCTTAGAAGACACTGAATTCTCAGAGAAAAAGTACTGCCAGGCCAGACTGTGCTATTGAGCTTGCTCTTTTTAGAATAGGACCATGTGGTTGGTTTGGTAGGTGAAATAAGAGGTCATACCTATGATAGTTTATTGTCAAAAAGCAAATCAGCAAATCTTCCTGTTTTCCTACCTTTTCTTTTAGAATTTAAAAGAATATTGTTGACAAATTTATTGTTATTATACTCTGATTAGGCAAAAGTATTTGTAAATATATTTTTCTTCAGTTTCCCTAAAGACACTGGCAATCATTCTGGCATGAATCTTTCATTCTCCATATGTGTATGTATGTGTGTATGCATGTGTTTTTCTGTGCCTGTGGTGTGCAATTGTTCTTTATCAGTTGTGAGCAATTATTCCAGGGCTTGTTGTCTTCTGATAAGTCTATTGACTCTTGAATAATTAAAGTATAAGCAGAAAATGATCTTCTAGGATCCCAGAAAATCTGAGTAAATGATGCAGATTTAGACCAATATGTGAGATTATCAAGGACATGTTTCTTCATGATTCACATAATGAAACGTTAACATAAAGAACTCATCAAAAAATAAAAAATAAAAAAAAGAACTCATCAAAAGAGCCATATTTAAATTTTCTGTTTAAATTATTGAAAACTGTAGAGCCATAAATCTGTAAGACAGACATTGTCATGGAAAATAGTCATTAGGCTGTGAGGGCTTAGCACGTTTGAAGGCTCAGGGACTTCAGGGTGACCTTTCCTTATAACCAATAACCAGTTTGGCTTTATATTTTATTATTCTTTCTAATTTTGTACACTTATATTTAAGTAATATTTCAATAAATCCATTTTAAGACCAACTTATGCCATTTTTAACTTTGCCTGAGTTTATTTGGATATATTCAGAGGTCAATAATATTTACTTTTCAAAATGCAGTTGCTTTGGTGTCCTCCATAAAAGTCTTTACTTATGGTAATAAACCCCTAAAAGCAAGCACTCTGGCAAGACAATGTGTCTCTCAAAGATTTCTACTAGAGAATAGCCCAAAAATGTACTATAGTATAATTCAATAATTTCTCCCTCTCTCTCTTTTGTGGTCCTGTGTGTTTTAAGGAAAACTAACACAAATGATAATTGTGCATTTGTCAATCCAGTTTATGAGAATTGGAGCAAAGCAGAGAAATCAAAGGTAAGAAGTAATAGTAAACTGTACTGTTTCAGAAGCAGAAACACACACACCCACAGTGTAGTTGGAACATGCTTTCAGTAGGAGGATTGTTCTTGTGGAATGATTCCATTTGAGGGTGGAAAGAAGTTTCCGACTCTTTAAATATGTTATGAGGATTTTCCATTCCAGGGCAGTTTCAATCTGCTTGTAAAATCAGTTTCATTGTTAAATGGCTTTGTGGTCACTGTTCATACTCAGAGAACTGGCAAATCTGGAAAATATCTGTTTAACCCACAGAGTGTTAGTTAGCTACTCACAGTCACTACTCATTGACTATTCATATTTTTTTTGTCAAAAATAAGGAAAGATAGTGTTCTGTGTTTCCTTCCAATGTCAGAGAGGACAGTGAGAGCCTTTACCCAAAACCTCAGAAGACAAAAAAGGAAAAGTGCATCATCCATCTTTCTTGACCCTTTTTAAAAGGGCTACTCCTTACCAGCATAATAACAAGTAGGCTAGAGAGAAAATGGCAAGTAAAATCTCTCTCACCCTTTTCTTTAGTAGGTAATATGAGTTATTCATTTGGGTACAAAGTGGAATTAGCCATGACACATTGCTTTCTATCTATGTATGCTTCCTTATATCTGATTTTACAAATGTTATTATGAAATTCTTTCTCTTGTCAAAGTGAGCATATAAAGGTTTTAATTTTCCCCATTTTTTAAAAAATAAAAATAGCCTATGAACAGTTGTAACTATTATTAAAAATGAGCACCATTGGGTTTCTAGTAGTTTAGAGGTGAGGCTGAAGTCTAACACAACCCTTAACTTTTTTCTGTTTTCATCAATAACAATATCATGCATGCTTTTAGTATTGCTTTGGTGGGTGTGAAAACAAGGAGTAAGATATTTCTCAGAGCACAGAGATTATTAATTTGTATTATTTGTCAAGTCAATCAAGACATTGAGTAAAAGTGAAATGTAGTTCTATTTAATGGTTAATAAATAAATAAATGCATATTTAAGAGGCCAAATGTATCTTTTGGACAAAGTAGAAAGGTATTTTAATTTTTACTAAAGAAAAAAAAATCTAATCTTTTTATCTTTATCTTCATTTAACTTTTAGTATCTAAAGAATACAAATGACATAGGGATTAAAATGCAATGTTTTAAGTTTGGCACTTTTAATTTTAACATCTGATAAATTTGCAATGATTAAATATATGCTAGGAAGGTATTGTGCATCCTTTATGCTTACTGAGAAGACAGCTTCTCTGGGGCACAGGACCCAACACACCTACTTTTCTAGGTGCTGCCAGGTGCTTTACTGTGGATGCACAGCACATGGCAGTGCAATTGATGACTCTAGATATATCTTGGAAGCAATATTCTTTTACTTTCTAGTAAATATTCTAATGAAACAAATTCTTTTTCTTTCACATTCCTTTTCCTTCCATTAAGAAAGGCTAGGGAAGAAATACTCTAATTGCTCTTGAGTTTTGTTTCTATTTTGATTTCTATTGTTTCAGAAATAAATGCCTTTGTATTAAACAAAGTGTACATTCTCTGACATTACAACAGAAAATTAGACTTCTCCAAAATACTCTTCTAAACATACAGAGAAAATTCTCATATTCTGATACAGAAATTGAGATAACAGGATAATGAACCACTATATACCTGTCAGCAAATTCCACAATTGTCTATCTGTGGTCATTCTTATTTCACTTCTACTGCCTCCTGTTTCCTCCACCCACCAGAGTGGTGGTGGAGTTTTTTCAAGTAGACTCTGTTTTCTTTAGAGCAGTTTTACGTTTGCAGCAAGACTGTGCATATAGTACAGAGAGCTCCCACATATCCCCTGCCCCCCACGCACACATAGCCTCTTCCTTTATCAACATCCTGCACCAGAGTGCTATATTTGTTACAATTGATGAACCTATATTAATATGTCATTATCACTCAGTGTCCATAGTTTATAATAAGGTTCACTTTTAGCGTCAACCAGAGTGTTTTTAAGTAGATCCCAACTATCATTTAATTTCACCTGTAAAGACTTCAGTTGTCCTTTTAAAGTATATAATTACAGTATCTTACATAAATATTTAACATTGATCCTGACCTGTGGTGGCACAGTGAATAGACCATTGACCTGGGATGCAGAGGACCCAGATTTGAAACCCCAAAGTAGCCAGCTAAGCATGATGAGCTCACCAGCTTGAGCATGGGATAGCCAGCTTGAGTATGGGATCATAGACATGACCCCATGGTCACTGGCTTGAGCCCAAAGGTCACTGGCTTGAGCAAAGGGTCACTCACTCTGCTCTAGGCCCCCGGTCAGGGCACATATAAGAAAGCAATTAATGAACAACTAGGATTCTGCAACAAAAAATTGATGCTTCTCATCTCTCTCCCTTAATGTCTGTCAGTCTCCATCTTTCCCTCTCTCTGTCTCTATCACACACACAAAAAAGAAATAAAGTCGTTTGCCCTATAAAATATCCCACATTTTAGATTTTCTAATATATACTGCAAGATATAGTTGTCCCAACTGAAAGCTATTGATTGTTCCTATTATATTTTTTATTTTCTTTTGTTTAACCTAACTGTATTAAATACAGCAGACTTAAAGAAAGCAACACCATAAAAAGTAGTAGTCAAGATACTGACAATTGCATTCCCCCATCCCACCAGAGGTAAGGATGAGGCAGTGGCTTCTAAGCACAGAAGACAGGCACATGCTAAGACTAGGCTTGTGTCAGAGGTTCAGGCAGTATAGACTGGGGGAGCTGGAGGAAGAATTGGGGATACTCTAGGTATTACTCCAGTGGAAATTTTTAAAGAACTTGCTGCATTCTGCATAATCTGAAAAGAAGTCTCTTATTTTAATCTCTAAAATCCTAACCTCTTCAATGTGTTTTTCCTTAGAATTCTATATACTCCTTCTCAAATCCGTTGTATGGCACAACATCAGGAAGCCTGCAGACCATATCTAATCACCTCAAATAGAACCATCAAGATCAAGTATCATCTAGTATGTGCAGTATATAGCAAACTTTAATCTGTCAAATTTGATAGAAATTCTTGTTATGTAATAGTAAAAATAGAAGGGATTCAGATTGCTACTGTAATTATTATATTTAAGAATAAACATTCTTACTGAATAGATTAAATGTTTTCATGGAATCTGAGTCAGAACCCTGTCATTATTGTACAACTGAATATTTCAATAAAATGTTCTACTTAAGTTTCTTGTTTATCTTTGATTTTACCAAGGTTATTTCTTTATTTTCCCCCAAGGTTATTTTTAAAATAATGAAACAAATTGTTTCAGATCCTGAATAAGAAGAAGTTTTAAAATGCTTAGTTACATGTGCAGAGCTGAGAAACAAAGGTAAACTATCTTAGTATTATACAAACTAGCAGGAAGGGGAAGATGATAGTAATCCTAATAAATCTAACTATGAGTACAATTTATTTCTAATTTTGGAAAAAAGTGATAAAGCATTATACTAAACTTGCCTTCATTTGTATAATTATTTAATTGCATATAAATCTTAATATGCAGCAAATTATTATGTTACAGACTTTAATACAATGTTATATGTCAATAATATCTCAATAAAACCAGAAAAATATAATTCTTCACTATAAAAGATAATTTGTATTCATGAATGCTAAGAAATTTGAAAATCTAGATAAGAAGGAATGATTTTCTAGGGAAATGCCAGTTATAAAAATTAATTCAAGATATGACAGAAAACATGGGGAAAAAAAGAATGGGCTAAGAGTATAATAGAAAAAGAATATAAAATTCAAATCTTAATTTAGGTTATTCAATGCCAAATTATAGCAGACTTTTTATAGAACTCAATATTATAATCATATTAATATCAAGAATGATAACGGTTGTGTCAGTCTGGCCTCAAATTAGTAATGATTTTCCAGGTGTAGTAGAAGAAAATGTATTCATTTAAATGACATTAATTCTAACTAAGGTAAGTAGCTAAATCAAGCCCATGTATAATTCTAGCCTATGTATATACACAGATGTCATATTATAAGAGAGAAAAGACATGTCCTGATGTCTAGACGATGTGCAATTCAATGGAGAACTTCCTAGTGATGATGCAAACAAACCATTGATAAGAATTGAGGGCCTCAAGAACAATAATAACACAGATATAAGTATAAGTATAGATGCAGATGTACACATAGGTTGGTAAAAAGTTAGACGACTAAATGATAGATCTAGAGAGAGGGAAAGAGATCACACCATTATAGTTTGTGTCAAATCTTAGATTGAGGCCTAAATTCTTTCTTTTGATAATTTCTCTTCAGTCTATCCAAATAGAATTAAGATAGCTTTACCATGGCCATCATAAAGAAAAGCCACCTCTCCATACCTTCCCAGGTGAGCCAAGACAGGAAGTGCTTCTAGTGGTAAAATTCTTAAGTGACCTCCTCTATGTCTGCACAGTCCTTGGGTTTTAAGGAGCTGTGCTGCTTAAGGACCCATTGTGACAGAACTGAAAGATCTTTCTCCTACAGGTAGAAAACAATACTAAAGACATATGGAGAAGCTTAACAGCAACTTCTCACAAGGTTTTTCTTTTCTTTTTAATCTAAAATTGGTAGTTTTACATTCTTAATAACATACCTATTGGAAAAATTTATGTTTCTGTTGTGCTTGTAAGGCTACAAAAATCCCCCTAGATTTTAATAAATTTGTAAACATCTTACCATAAAATGAATCCCCTGGAAAATGTTTATTAAAAAGAGACTCTGGATGTTCACTTTCTGAGGATATATTATAATCAGAGGTTTTGTATTATAAAATTAAATAGAATAAAATAATTAACATTTTTATTTAAAATGAAAAATGTTAGCAGAAAAAAACGGTGCAAAGTAGACCAAGACCTAAGTATGGAGACAAGACAGATTGTGCATGCTCCAAGTAGAATTTTCAGATGTCTGAAAATAAATTTTAAGATTCTCAAGAGCACTAGACATTTTGCTCTTAATGGATACCTATTTGGCAGAAACCCATTTGCAGTTCCCTGAAGCATTTATATTTCTCCACACTTAAGGGGCTTGCCAAATATAAATATGAAAATAAACAATTTCTAATTCAAAGGACTGCCAGTTCAGAGCTTGGTATTATACATTTCATTGCTCGATCATTTAGTATTGCCACAGTATTAAACCAATTCTTTGAAACGGAATTACTCATTTGATGTGACTTACATTAACTGCAGAACCCTCTACCACACACAAAAAAATGTATTTCCAAAAGAGAGAGGATATCTTTTCCCGGAAATCCTGCCTCAGAATGATTATTTCTATCTGATGTTACAGAAAAAGCTTCAACAATAGGCACATATCAATTCGGCACAATTCAGCTCATCCTTCCGCGATGGATGCATAATAGGTACTATTGTAGCTGTTCCAAGCATTCTTGTTCCTCTTCGTCACTTTCTATCACACCATGACTCAAAAGAAAATGAGCACGTTGCTGCCTTTGAAAAGCTTTGATCTACTGTAGCATCTAGAGGCATAAATGAAAAGAAAGGGGTATGGAAAGAAATTTCAGAAAACCAGTCCATATGCTGCTCATTCTTATGCAGAGCAAAAAACCATCACCAGGCCAAAGATGAGAATGAATGCAGTTCAATTAATGCAAGAAAACTGGTCAGCATTTGATGTGTTTCTATTGATTATATTACATCAACAGCTATAATTTGGAACTTATAGAAATTTTATATTAGGATTGCAAGCGCAACATTTTTGCATTTTATTGGAACTGAATGTGTTTAATGACAAATAAAAAGATAAATATTCTATTTTCCCTGTGTCTTTTGGATCCAAAATATCTGTGTAAGAATGAAGTAAAAAGTATGAGGAACAAATAAACACGCTTCTTTCTTTCGATTTAACACCCCTATGATTGCCTGGGGTTCTTCATGGTCTCTGTAGATTTTCAGTGGTATATTTGAAACATGATGCCCTGGAAGATGATGTTATATTGCAAACTTATTATTTTTTTGCTACCATACTAATGAATGGAGAGTAGAATACTTCAGCTTATTGCTTGCTGTTTAGAACAAAATGCTTTTAAGCTTTCACTACTGTATTTGATGGTGCTGATAGTATCTATAGTAGAACAAAATATTGCCCACTAGATTCCTTGCCATATTAATCCTAGTTATTTTATATTTAAATTTGTAGATAGGCCACAATAAGAAAAAGATAAAGTTTACCAATTGTAAAATTAAAGACTTACATTAAAATATCTGTACAATTTATAAAAAATGTTTTTTTTATAAGAGCACACTGTCTTCATTAACTATAAAGTTCTTTTTAAGTATAACATTTTTAAAAATATTTTATTTACTGATTTTTGAGAGAGAAAGGTGGAGGGGAAGAGTGGGAAGCACCAACTGATATGGTATGTGCCTTGACCAGGTAAGCCAGGAGCCTTGAACTTGCAACCTCAGCATTCCAAGTCCATGCCTCATCCACTGCACCACCACAGGTTAGGCAAAGTATAACATTTTTTGATCCAGAGATATTCCATATTATATAGGCAAGTAGTCATATTATTTTTAACAATTATGGTAGAATTTAGAATATGCATCAATTTATCACAAACTTCAAACATCATTTAATGTGCAGTATAAAAACCTTTCATTTTCTCCTTGATCCTATATGCTGTTTTTGTCATACTTTTTAACATCTATGTATGTCAAAACTACAAAATACATTGTTAATACTACTGCATTATTTTTAAAGCAATTAAAATGATCAGAAACATCTACTGTAATTTACCATTATTTATATTCTTTCCACTACACTATTTCTCTAGGTATGTCTCAATTTTCATATTTGTCTAGATAATTTCCTTAACATTTTCATCCTTAAAATACTTCTTATGGCAATAAATTGTCTCAGCTTTTGTTTGCCTAAAAAAGTATTTATTTTGCATTTATTTTTTAAAAATATCTTTGCTGAGTATTGAAGTCTGTGATGAAAGATTCTTCTATAGTTACTTTAAAGGATTTTACTCCATCTTATTGTGGGTTATACAGTTTCTGATAAGATTATTATCTTTGTTCCTCTCTAAGTAATTCTTTTTTGTATTTTCTGATTTCTTTCCAGATTTTTCTTTTTATCCTTAAGTTTCAGCTGTTTGACTGGAATGTGTATAGATGTGTTTTGGGGGGATTTATCCTGCTTTAGATTCTTTGGAATTCATGAATCTATGGCTTCTACTCCACTATGAATTTCAAAAAAATGTTATGGCTATTACATCTCCATATTCTTATTGTCTCATTCTTTCTCACTTCTTTTGAGACTAAAATTATGTTAGACCATTTGATATACTACTAAAGGTCTTGGGTGCTCTCTTTTCAGTTTGGGGCTATTTTTTCCTATTTTTTTATCTTTGAGTTACTGTTTGAATAATTTTCATTGACTTACCTGGAAATGTAATCACTGTTTTCCTCAGCTGCACTTGGTCTGCTGATGAGCCCTTAGAGGAATTCACCATCTCTAATATTCTTTTATTTTAGTGTTCTCATTCAACATTTAAAAAATAGGTTTTTTTCTGTCTGCTGAAATCCTGCATCGGCTCATACATGTTGCCACTTTTTCTACAAGACTTGTATTAATTATAGCTATTTAAAATTCCCTATCAGATCATTTCAACAACTGGGCAAATTTGAAACTGTGTCTTTTGATTAATGTACCTCTTGATTATGTGATAAATTTTTATTGCTTCTTGTTTGTCTGATAATGTTTTACTGAATGCTAGATAACATATGTGGAATATGGTAGAAATTGAAGTAAATAATATTTATTGTGAAACTGAGCATACCTCTTCTTTACTCATGCTTTTAGTGTGTGTTGTGTGTGTGTGTGTGTGTGTATGCGTGCATACACACGCACACACACTCGGGAGGGGGATATTCCAATCAGGAGTTTGGCTTAGTTTGGGTTTTGTTGCTGCTCTTATAACCTCCTGCTTGAACTAGATTTCAACTACTATAGCATTTGGTTATTATTACCTGTTCTAAGAGCGGGGTCTGTGGTTACACAGGTTGCTGTCTTTTTTCCCCCAGTATTCCTGCTCCATATGTTCAGCAATATATGAATTATGTATTTACAAATATTTTCTGCTATTCTGGGGTGATCTTTTCATTTTCTAAATGATTTCCTTAGAAGGACAAAGGTTTTTAACTTTGATGATTTAAAATTGTTATCTTTAGTTTTGTCACTCCCATTTTTCCTATCACATTTAAGAATCCATTGCCAAATCCAAGGTTGTGAAGATTTACCTCCCTGTTTTCCTTTAAGAGTTTCATAGGTTTGGCTCTTATATTTAGGCTTTTTTACTATTTTGCATAAATTTTTGTATTTGGTGTGAGAAAAAGGGCCAATTTCATTCGCTTGCATGTGGCTATCTAGTTGTTGTAGATATTTTTGTTGAAAAGATGTTTGTTCTCCCACCGAATAGTGTTGGCATCCTTATTGGAAAGCAGTTGACCACAGACGTACAGATCAATATCCAGACTCTGACTTTTATCCTATTGATTGGTATGTCTGTCCTGTGCCAGTACCATACTTTTCAGGTTACTCAAGCTTTGTAGTAACTTTTCAAATAAGAAGGTGTGAATCTTCTAACTTTGTTATTTCTTTTCCAAAAATTTTTGGCTATTTGAGTGCCTTGAAATTTCGTATGAATTTTTAGAATCAGCTTATTATTTTCTATACAGAAGTCAGCTGACATTTTTATGGGCATTGTGTTGCTTCTGTATATTAATTTGAAGACTATTGCCATTTAAAAAACATTATGTTATTTGATCCATGAATGTGAAATTTTTCCAATTATAGTATCTTTTTTTTTTTTTTTACAGGAACAGAGAGAGAGAGTCAGAGAGAGGGACAGATAGGGACAGACAGACAGGAATGAAGAGAGATGAGAAGCATCAATCATCAGTTTTTCGTTCTGACACCTTAGTTGTTCATTGATGGCTTCCTCGTATGTGCCTTGACCACGGGCCTTCAGCAGACTGAGCAATCCCTTGCTCGAGCCAGCGACCTTGGGTCCAAGCTGGTGAGCTTTTGCTCAAACCAGATGAGCCCATGTTTAAGATGGTGACCTTGGGGTCTTGAACCTGGGTCCTCCGCATCCCAGTCAGACACTCTATCAACTGCACCACCGCCTGGTCAGACCAATTATAACATCTTTTTAAATGTCTAACCATTGTTTTTCTTTGTAAGTAATTTTTTTATTGCTAGATTTTCTTCCCAAGTGTATGTCATACTTTCCTGTTTCAGTGCATATCTCAGAATTGTTGTTGGAAACAGGACAGTTTATTATAATATATTGCAGTACCTCTGAGTATTATTCCCCACTCTGAGGCTTGCTACTATTACTTGATGGTTTATTTGTGTAGTGACCAACTAGATTACTTCAGTGAGGTCGAGTCTCACCTCCCCACCCCTCATTGTCAGCTTGTGATGGTACCCCTATGGGTATGTCCAATAACCCTGGGATAACAGTGATGCTGGTAGGAGTTTTTTTCATAGCTTTTTCCTGACTGTCCCCAGTTGTTAAACTCTACCAATGGACCTATTGTTTTTAATAACATCCTTGGGCATAAATTGTTCACAAGTTAATCTAATTATATGTGATTTCTTTGAAAGGATAGTTTTTCAGACAAATGTTTGATTTTTATTCTGACGTCAGGAGGACTCCCCCCAGCTATGTTATTCCCAAGTTCTCTCCTTCAAAGTAGCTGACCTACGATTTATTCTATAGCTTGAATCTCCTCCCAATTACCTTCATCACAACCTCCATCATTCTTGAGAGTGCCTTGAAGCTGGAATTTTTTCACTGTATTATAAATAAAGTCAGTTCTTTTGGACAAAATTTATAGTAATGTTTTTGTTTTGTGCTTGTTTTTCTTCCCAGGAAAAATCTCTGAGCTGAAGTTCTGGAGTTAGGTGTGAGGACATTCGCAATCTTCTGTGAGTGGAACCCTGGTGTAGGAACCTAGTGTTTGATGGGTGGGGACAGGAGCTTGGAGTTTACTTGGCTTGCCTTTCCTAGAATAGAACCACCACTTCACCAACTGGGGCAAAAGGGATTAGTGTGCTACAGCCAAGGGAGAATTTCTGTTTCCTAAATGAAGACTGGACAGAAGAAGGGAGCCCCAGCATTTCAATTGAATTCACTAAAACATCCTCAGTAACAGGTAGCTGGGGGCAGAAATGAGACATGCTGATGTCCCACTCCTCTTTGGCAAAAGCCCTCCCTCTAGGACCTGAGAGGAGAGGGGCATCTGTGTTCATGGAGGCAGTAGTATGGAATAGAGTCTCTGTCTCACTGAGCTTGTAGACAATAGGAAGGGGGCAGTCTTGATTCAAATACTACAGACTCTTACTTTTATTACTAAATTTTCACAGCAACAATTAAATAAACTTTTTTTTTTTACTTGCTGTTTGCCCTGAGGACCATTTTCAGAAGTTTTAAATGTTCTGTTTGTTTAAATATATTTTTCACCAGGTTCACTGCTGAACAAAGCAGCCTAACTACTCATGCTGTCATTTGGAAGTCTATCACCTGATTTCTTCTTCCCCAATTATGTGGTGGCTATCTCTTTCTCTTGCATGTTGTTAAGTTGAAACAGTTGTTGTGTCCTCTGTCCTTTGAAAACAACTAAGGAATTTAGTCTACTTGCTTTATCTTGCAGTATCAGCTCTCTAATTGACTCTAAAAGATTATAATTTTGTAGGTTGCCTGGCTTTTTCTGATTGTTGGGTTGGGAGATACATATTCTTGATTTTCTGTATTCTAAGTGTTGGGCAGATAAAATATATTATGCTCACTTTGTTAAAGATGGTGCTGCCCACGTGGGAGCCTGTCACGCAGGTGATAATATTGGTTACCCTTATGCTTGAGATGGGTGTAATTATATTATTGTGTGTGGGGGACAGGCTGTAAGCAGGCAGGGTCATTATAGCCAAAGGCTTAGTTTTAAGACTAAGTTTTTCCTCACACCCTTGACTGATTGCATGATGTAGGGTGGTACACTCTCATAAGGAATCCCATTATGCCTCAGATAAGTGGTTTTGTATCAGAGACTTTCTTATTTGTAGATTGGCTTAAAGGTTTGGATTTCTACACTATAAAGTGGAGCAGACCGAGAGCTTGCTCTCTCTTGGTTCCTGAGATTAGCAGAAGAGGAGAGCAGAGAAAGGCCATGTGGTAGAGGCTAGGAGAAGCAGCCAAGATGGTGGAGTGCTGAGGAAGAAGCCAGTCTGCGCAGTTTGTGCAGAGAGAATGAGATGTGGAACAGAGATGAATAAGTCTGGTGAGCTAGAAACCTTTGATTCTAGGAAACTCGTATAACTCAGTAGCTTTGTGAGCACTGAATGAGTGGGTTTCGGAGCCCAGTATGTGTTTTTACTTTCCCACTGGGTGCAAGCTAGGATTAAAGCTGATGGCTCACCAGTTCTTGGCTACCTTGTTTCATTACCGACTGTCTGAATCAAATGCGAACCTGCACTGGCCAGGCGGCTGTGATGGTGGCCTCGACTACTGGCTTTACACTAAGCTATAATTAATTTTTATTTTTCATATTAAAAAGCAACTGTCTAACGTACCGTTGTAGATAGTAAAACTACAATGTGTAGCTTAGAAAGCAGAATGTAAGAAAAAATAACAAAATTGTTCTGAGTTTTCTATATCTAAATAATATTGAGTATAAGTATACCAGACTTTATCAAAATAAAGTAGTTTAGCTTTTGATCATCCTTTTCTTTTCCAGTGTATTCAGAAACAGACTATTAATTCAACAATTTATTTAGCAAAATTTGTTACATACTTCTATATATGATACTCTACATGAATCTTGAGAGTTAGTGTCTAGGACATGTTAGTCTACTAGAAGAAACACACATATAGACAGAGAACTAAGGAAAGACTTAATAAAGGAGGTACTATAAGCTATGTGTAAAGAATGAATGAGAGATTTTAAGACAAGAAATGTTGGGAAGGTCTAGTGAAGTAAAAGCCAGAATAAAAGCACAGAAGTAGAAAAACAATGGATAATTTCTAGAAGAGTTTAATTAATTAGTGTGAGACAGGCAATGTAAGATAATGAAGACAGGAAGTAAATAAGAAACATAACTCAATGCATATTAACAAAAGACACTGTGTTTTAATAAAAAGTTTGGGTTCTAGCCTACATTTACCAGAAAACCCATAGTGGTTATTTTAGCAAGGAGTGGCATGATGACACATTTCTTTTATTATTATTTTAAGAAAATAGCTCTGTTTTTAACACAATAGATTATTTCTGGATAAGAAATAAATGATGGCAGTGAGACTAATAATGTAAATGCTGTCATATGGACCAACAGTTATTTGACTTGGACTAAAAACATGGCTATGTAGATAGAAAGATTTTTGAAACCCACTTTTATGGTATAATGGGCAGTGTCATGACTATTAAACTACAGTTGGTTAGGAAAAAAGGAAGAACTAACTTAAAAGGACACTAGGTTTTTGGCTGAAGAAATTAAGTAGATGTTGATATGATTAACTAACTTAAAGATGCATTCAGAGAAACTAATATGGGAAAGAAAATAATGTTTAGATTTAAACATTTTAAATTTAAATAACTTATATATCCCAGAGAAGACTTCAATAAATAAGTAAATAGGTCTGCTGCTCCAGGCCAATGTGAAGGTGAAAATTGAAAATTTACGTCCTGGTTTGCTTAAACAAGATATTTTAATGTCATTTTTAAATGCAGGTAATATTAACAACCTAATAAAGTTTTTAGCGGGCAAATAGATGAAATGTACACAGTGTCTCATTAAATGACTGCCCTGCTGTTATTATTTTTGAAGTTATTTGGATTAAAAGAAACAAAATAAAGCTACCAGAGAAAATGTGTAATGTGTTTGAAGTTAAATCTAAAAACATGCTTCATGGGTTAACAAAATACTTAAACTTTAGGTCAAGTGTGATATTTTGTGTAGTATAGCAGAAGAAAACCTAAAGGCAGTTTGAGATTTGTGCAATTTTGCACCTTTCAAAGTGTGCTCCCAGGTATCATTTTATTAAATTCATAAAAACATCCTTTTAAGCAGCTATTGTTATCCTAATTTTATAAGGTTCATGACTTGCCTTCAACGGTCATTCACAAAGTAGAGCAAGCATGGTTAACATAAGGCCCGTGGGCTGAATCTGGCCCATGTAATGAGTTTATGCGCCCTGCAATTAAATTTTTAATATTCTTCACTACTTTAAAATCTCAGCTACTCAGAAGCAGAAGTGTCTTTGATTATTGGAAATCGAGATATTTAAGAAGATAGTGATACGCGGAAAAGAATTCCACGTTTGACTAATCTAGGGTTAACTTCCAATAATTGGTCAAATGGATTCGCGATACTTCTTTATTTTTTAAAAATATTTCATTATAAAGATTTACAACTTTTGTTCTCATCTGTACTCGATATGAACTGTTTGAAGTTTAGCAGCGATTTTGTTCTCATCTGTACTCGATATGAACTGTTTGAAGTTTAGCGGCAATATGAAACCCACATTCTTTTAGGTGGAGTTTGCCAGTGTGCACCCAACGTCAAACAACTCGCTATTGTTGTGGTCAAGTGTGCTGAATCAAGTGGCATTGTTGCATAGACAATAGCTGCAGTTGATAACTGAAAACGTTTCCAGGCTGTTTGTGAAACAAAATAATTGTTTTATTTACAATATAACCCCTTCAGACTCATTCTATTAATTAAATATTGTTTCAATTGATTGAGATACAGTTTGGATATTTTTTATACAGTATGTAATTATATTTTTATTAAAATATATTTTTATTAAAATAATATTGTATATTAAAATTTTTTCATTTACTTACATTTATTCATAAACAAATTACATAATAAAATTTTGTTTACTTAAACAAATAACTTTTGTATTTAACATTTTTTAATTTTAATATTTTGTCTGGTCTGTGAATAAAGTTTTTTTCTAATCTGGCCCAGGGGCAAAAACTGTTAGCCATGCCTGAAGTAGAGTGATGAAATTGCCTTGCAAGTTTGGCTTCTGACTCTTAGCATATAGCTCTGCCTTATCAAATCCGCCACTCATTGAGCTCAACATTTGCCCTCTTGTTTTGGAACTTACCCTACACCTCAATAAAACAGCTGTAGGAACTACTTCATTTAAAAGGCAGCTCTGGTGCATAATCTTTTTTACCTTGAAAGCACTTTAATAGGTCACTACCCTCATTTAAAAAAATCTTCAAGAGTGAGACAAAGATTAAAATTCTACAACCAAATTAAGGTTTTTAGTGCACAATTCAATTAAATGATGGAAATGCAGGGGGGTCCCTGGGTTACAACAGTTTCAACATATGAAGTTTCAAGTTTATGACACTCACTCCCACAAAAACTTTAAAAAATTGAGACATGAATGTTTTGGCTTATGCCGTTAGCGTCATACTTACGGACTACATGGGTAAACTAGTTTGCTTGCACGCAGCGGAAGAACACGCAGTAATGCGGTGTACAAGTGAGAGAGTTGGCGTCCCCCAGTACACTTCCCTATGCCATTTTGGACTGTTAAAAGCACAAGTGTTTTGTTTGTGTTGCTTTTTTTGGTGACTTTTTGGCTCTTATCATGGCTCCTAAATGAAAGTCAGGGTCTTCAGATGGTAGTGCTTTGAAGAAGAGGAAAGCTATCATGATGGAAGTGAAATCAGACATTATAAAGAGTTCAGAAAAAGGAGAATCAGTGATGAACATTGGCCAGGTGCTAGGCTTTAGTCATTCTACTGTAGCTTCAACTATCAAGGATAAAGACCATATCCTGGAGCATGCAAAGGGATCAGCCCATATGAAATCAACTGTGATTCCTAAACAGCGAAGTAGCATAAAGATTGCTAGTTTTGTGTCTTGAATACCAGAATCCGCAGCATACACCAGTTAGTCTAATGTTGATTCAGGACAAAGCTAAACTATTGTTTGAAGAAATAAAAAGTAAAAGGGGGAAAGGAAGTGAAGAGTTTGTGGTCAGTAAATATTGGTTGATATGTTTCAAAGCTTGTGCCAACTTGCATAAACTTAAGGTGCAGGTGAAGCTTCTAGTGGGGATGAGAAAGTAGCAAGCAAATTTTCTAATAGGTTGTTTGAATTGATTAAGGGTGGGGGCTACTGTGCTGAACAGTGTTTAATGTTGATGAGACAGGTCTTTTTTGGAAGCATATGCCTAACAGGAGCTATATTGCCAAGGAGGAGAAGACAGCAGCAGGCCGTATAGCTGGCAAGGAGAGACTGACTTTGCTTCTTGGGAGGAATACTGCAGGTGACTTCAAACTCAAGCCTCTGTTGTTGTACCAGGAAGAGAACCCAAGGGCACTAAAAGGCACTTGTAAAGGTCAACTGCCTGTCATCTGGAGGTCTAAAAAGAAGGCATGGGTGATGCTTCAGATTTTTGAGGAGTGGTTTTCCAGCCAGTTTATGCCAGCAGTGGAGGACTACTGTGTTTGCAGGGGGCTACCTTTTAAGGTGTTGCTAGTCCTGGACAATGCCCCTGCTCACCTTGCCCACTTGAGTGACTTTAACCCTAATGTCAAAGTGGTTTACCTTCCACCTATTACCACTGACCTTTTACTGCCCATGGACAAAGGTGTTATTGCCTCTTTCAAAGACTACTACCTCCAGAGGACATTTGCAATGGCCCTTAATGCTGCTGAGAAGGACAAAAACATGACACTCAAAGATTTGGGGGCCTGACCAGGTGGTGGCACAATGAATAGAGCATCAGACTGGGACACAGAGGACCCAGGTTCGAAACCCCGACGTTCTGACTTGAGCATGGATTCATCTGGTTTGAGCAAGGCTGACTAGCTTGAGCCCAACATTGCTGGCTTGAGCAAAGGGTCACTCACTCTACAGTAGTCCCCCAGTAAAGGCACATATAAGAAAGCAATCAATGAACAACTAAGGAGTCACAATGAATAAGAATTGATGCTTCTCATCTCTCTTCCTTCTTGTCTGTCTGTGTCTCTAGTTTGTGTGTGATTTCCATGGTTTTGAGAAGTCAGTGGAGGTTATAACAGAGAAGATTGTTTCCTTAGGTAAACAGCTTAATATGGAGGTGGAGACTGAAGATGTCACAGAGCTACTGTCACCACATAGAGAGGAACTGTCTGCTGAGGACTTCATTCAGCTGGAGAAGTAGATGATTGCAGAGGAAGAGCTAGAAACCTCAGAACCTAAGATATTTACTACCAAAGGTTTGGTAGAGATGTTTTGTTTTGTGTCTTATGGTAGAGGATAGATGGACAAAATTTCAGGCTGAGGACCCTAGCAATGACAGATTCAGTAAAGTCTATAGAGCTGTTACAGATGCCTTGCAATGCTATAGGCAGATTTTGGAAGAGAAGAAGTCATTAACCTTCCAGACTAGCCTGGAACAATTCTCTAAGAAGGTAGAGAGGCCTGCAACAGATCCTATACCCTCTACATAAGCTGCTTCTTGAATGAAACACCTGTATTACAGGTAGAATCATCTCCAGCGTCTCCTGCATGTTCCTTAGGCAATTCTGATTCACCTGACCCAGTGTTTCCAGCACCTTCTGCAGTTTCTCCTGCCTCTCCAGCTTCCTCCTCTCAATAGGTCACTATCTTCCATCTTGCAATGCCCCTGCCAGTGTGCAAGCCAACCACAGAAATAAAGGTAAGAAATATTTTTTACACTCATTTTTTCTGTTACTAAAGTACAGTGTACAGTACAGAATATTCATGTCTTTTTTTTTTTCTGCAGCTTAGTTGTGCTTTTATGTTCTAGATCAGTGGTTCTTAACCTGGGTTCTATAGAACCCTAGGCGTTTGATGAGTCGGTCTCAGGGGTTCAGAGAAGCCTCTGCCGCGGAGGTAAAGACACACTTGTGTAAAGTCTTGATGACACGCCCCAATTGGCCATCACTTGCTGCAGAGGATCACGTTACACTGCTTGGCCAACCAGTGCTGTGGGGAATTTAGTGCGCGCAGTAGTCAATGACTGTCGTAGTTGTACGTCGTATGGTTTTTTCTTAATATTTTAATCCATACTAAATATGTCGAGCAAAGAAAGAGAGTGGTCGGACGAATATGTACAACATGGATTCACATGTATCACGGAATGAGATGGGAGTCAGCGTCCTATCTGTATGATAGGAAATGCCAAGTTGAGCAACTCTAGTCTCGCACCGGCAAAACTAAAGGAACACTTCTTGAAGCTGCATGGAAATGGTGAATACAAGAACACACCTGCTGAATTCAAGGTGAAATGAGCCAGATTCGATGAAAGGGCCACTCTGCCTGCTCTTGGATTTGTACCTGTTAACAAACCGATCCTCACAGCATCGTATGAAGTTGCTTACTTGATCGCAAAGCAGGGTAAGCCACACACCATCGGTGAAACACTCATAAAACCAGCTGCGTTAAAGATGGTGAATCTGATTCTCGGAACAGCGACCGAAGGTAAATTATCCCAAATTCCTCTTTCAAATGACCCCATCAGCGACAGAATAGAGAACATGAGTAAAGACATCTTGGCTCAAATAGTTGCAGATCTAATTTCAAGTCTGGCAAAATTCAGTCTTCAAATTGACGAGACCACAGACGTTTCTAATCTAAGCCAGCTTGCTGTTTTTGTGCGCTATGTGAAAGAAGACATAATAAAAGAAGATTTTTTATTTTGTAAGCCTTTTACAACAACAACTAAGGCAGCCGATGTGAAGAAGCTTGTGGATGACTTCTTCAGAGACAACAATCTTTCATGGGATATGGTTTCTGCAGTTTGTACGGACGGAGCTCCAGTCATGCTGGGAAGAAAGTCTGGTTTTGGTGCACTAGTAAAAGCTGATGGACCACACATCATTGTTATGCATTGTATTCTGCACAGGCATGTGTTGGCAACTAAAACCTTACCTCCAAAAATGGCAGATATATTAAAAACTGTGGTGGAATGTGTGAACTATGTGCAAAATAGTGCTCTGAGGCACCGCATCTTCAGTGAGCTGTGTAAAGAAATGGGCTCTGAATTCAAAGTACTTCTGTACCATTCTAATGTTCGGTGGTTATCCCACCGGGGACAGGTGCTGAATCGTGTTTTTGCCATGTGTGTGGAATTAGCCATGTTTATGCAAGAGCAGCAACATTGTCATGCAGATTGCTTCAAAAATCCTGAATTTATTGTGATTTTTAGTGTACATGGCTGATATATTCGCAGCTCTCAATCATCTCAATCAGCCACATGCAGGGTGGTGGAGTCAACATCATGGAAATGGAAGAAAACCTGAAAGCTTTTCAAAAAAAAAAAAACTACCATTATGGAGACGACAAATAGAGAACAAAGCTTCGCAAACTTTCCCCTTCTGGACGACTGTGTAAGATCGAATATGTGTCTGGAATCGGAGACAATTCTGTACCCATGAAACTGAAGCAAACAATTGCCACGCACTTAGATGAGCTTGCAAAGTCTCTTGACGGATATTTCCCTACACAGAATCATATCCAGCATGGGTGAGACAGCCATTTATGTTTACTGTTGAGACAGCAGATGTCAATGATGAATACCTCGACGAAATCATTGAAATTCAGCAGAGCGAGGTTCAACTGCAGCTCTTCAGAACAACAACACTCAACGTTTTGGTGTCAACAAATGGAAAAGTACCCAGTTATTGCTAAGAAAGCCCTGGAATTTTTTATACCATTTGTTACAACATATCTTTGCGAGCAATCCTTTTCGAGGATGCTGGACATAAAAATGAAGAAAAGGAACAGACTTTGCTGTGAAGATGACATGAGAGTAGCACTTGCCAAGGTGAAACCACACATATCTGAACTGGTCTCCCAAAAACAACAGTAGAAGTCACACTGATTTGCAGGTATGTAATTTGGGCAATGCTTTATTCTGGCCCGAAAAAAGTATTTTGTGGATTCAAAATGACAAAAAAACAAATTAAATTTAAAATTTAAAAAATTAAGTTATTTAAAAAAAGTTAAATTCTTAAAAAATTCCGAATTTATTTTTAATTAATAAAATAGTAAAAAAGTATTTTGGGGGGCTGAAATTCTTTTATGGGGCCGAAATACTTTTTGGGGCCAGAATAAAGTAATACTGTAATTTGTTGTGAGTTCATGCACTTTGTTGGTTTTGTTCTTTGAGCAAGGTGATGTTCATGCACGGCTCATTTTGTGCACCAGTAAAAAAACATATACCTATGTCTTGAATTTGGGGAAAAAATCATATTTTATTTATCACTAAAGAAGGGTTTGGTGAAACTGGTTGGTTCAGTACCTCAAAAAAGGTTAAGAACCACTGTTCTAGATTATGATTTTACAACTGTGTTAGGTTAGGTAAATGACTTAGGCCAGAGTGTGTTATGAGTTACACCAAAATTTTGGTTATGTCACTGTCATAGGAACAGAAATGTGTCATACCCCGAAGACCCCCGGCATAGGTGTGAATGATTTTTTAAAGAGTTGTGTGTGTGTGTGTGTGTGTGTGTGTTGAAATTCTGATACTGTTTTAACATTAAACCAATACAAATTTTAAAAGGTTTTTATTATCTCTAAAAATTCAGCCACACCTATTCAGTGTTGTCTTGATTAATAGTTACCCATGTAGAAAAACATACAGCATGGTAGCTCTATGCCAACATGATCAAGTTTGAAATAAAGCAGAAAAAATATGCTATAGATTTTTTTCTTTACCTTTTTATCTCTTCAACGCTGTTTTTTCTTGAGTATAAAAGAAAAGAATTCTTATTTTATGAAGAAAGTGGAAGCGTATGAACAGTATTTTGTAACCAAATCCATGATACAATATTTCTTGAAAACCTACTCCTCTAGTGGCAGGCAGTATTATTATCCTGTGAACAGTTTCACCATCTGTAAAATGGAGTTTACTTTTTACATGAGTTAATGTAGTATTTGGCAGTTTCCAGTCTTTCAGTAACTTCAAAGCATACCCAACATGACACTTTTGTTATTATTAGAACAATTTCTCCTCAAGCTAGTTCCTATTTTACTCTCATCTCCTATGAGATAATATCCCATGACACAGGATGATTGGAACTTAATTCTGTTCAGGCACATAACTGCTGCAGTCCATGGAAAATAACAGCAATAGATCTGGAATTCATCTAAAAGGTATAATTACACATTAAATGATCCAGTTTATGCTGGACATCTGCAGCATATCATTGTAATTAATCAAGAATGGGTAAGTGTAAAAATATTAAGTATGAGAATAAGCATGCACTGTTACTAATTTTTTTCCCTTCCACAAGAAGAGAAAACAAACATTCTGGAAGTATGAATAAATTAAAAAAGAGGAAGAAAAAAACTTATGATGATCCAGAGAAGAAACAGAAAAAGAGAATGGAGGAGAGGTACTTTGAGGAAATTTTAGGCTAGCCACCATTCTTTGAGGAAAAGTTAAATGATCTAATATAATTCTAATATTCTGTAACTCAGTCCTAGGAAAAACTAGAAGGTATGCCAAACATCCAAGGGAAACACTCTAATATAAGTCCCAAAACTATGTGCATTTTGTAAGCATACATAGACCCCAAACAAGCAGAATTCTTGAAGCTCTCATATCGGCACTGAAAAGGAATTTATTTCAGTCAACAACTGCTGAGGCACAATATTACCTGTAGTGCAGATGAGTAGCACCTAGGCCCTGCCCTTGATAAGCTAAGAATCCAGGCAGTATGTACACCAACCAACTCACCAACCCTGAAAAACTATAATAAACTACTGCAATACTAATATGAACAAATTCTCACCAGGATACAGAAATAAGAGCTACCTATTTAGCATAGTGGAAGCAGAAATGCAGAATAATAAATGATCACTCAGAGAAAATGACACTCGAGTTGGCATTTGATAGATGAATAGTTGTTTCCAGGTAGGCCTGGGGAAGACGTGCTTTGTGAGCTTTAGATACTCTCTAAAGTACTTAGTATTGTTTTGTATTTTTGTTTTTTGTTTTTTACAGAGACAGAGAGTCAGAGAGGGGGATAGATAGGGACAGACAGACAGAGACAGAGAGAGATGAGAAGCATCAATCATCAGTTTTTTGTTGCAACACTTTAGTTGTTCATTGATTGCTTTTTCATATGTGCCATGACTGTGGGCCTTTAGCAGACCAAGTGACCCCTTGCTCAAGCCAGTGACCTTGGGTCCAAGCTGGTGAGCTTCACTCAAACCAGATGAGCCCGCGCTCAAGCTGGCGACCTCGGGGACTTGAACCTGGTTCTTCTGCATCCCAGTCTGATGCTCTATCCACTGTGCCACCACCTGGTCAGGCCTAAAGTGCTTAATATTGTATCAAACATGTTTTTTTGGTTTTTTTTACAGGGACAGAGAGAGAGTCAGAGAGAGGGATTGATAGGGACAGAGAGACAGAAACGGAAAGAAATGAGAAGCATCGATTATTAGTTTATTGTTGCCGTTGCGACACCTTAGTTGTTCATTGATTGCTTTCTAACATGTGCATTGACCGTCGGCCTTCAGCAGACTGAGCCACCCTTTTCTGGAGCCAGTGACCTTGGGTCCAAGCTGGCGAGCTTTTGCTCAAGCCAGATGGGCCCACGCTAAAGCTGGCAACCCTGGGGTCTCAAACCTGGGTCTTCCGCATCCCGTTTCGTCGCTCTATCCACTGTGCCACCACCTGGTCAGGCCAAACATGTTTAAAAGTGCTGATATCAGATATGAAATTATACTTTATAATTTATACAGAGTCCTATATATTTGATTGCATTCGACAAGAGCTGTAATCCTACATTGTAAAAAATGAATTAAATGTTTATCAATTCAATTTTGTGATTTTTTTCCCGTGTTTACTACAATAGATTTAATAAGATTGCTGATTAACCCTTTGTAGATAAACTTATTTCTGCATTTGCATAAACCAGTCTACCCTGTGATCAGATATCAGCAGCAAAGTGCATGAAGGTCCACTCTGAGAATTTATTTCCCTATGACTCTGATCATGTATGAGCCCCGTAGCCTCTTCAGCCTTTGTTTCCCTATTTACAAAATAAGGATGGCAGTATAATGCTACAAATATTATGTATTTGAAGTTTGACGTAGAAGACTTGCTAGAGATGGAAGGCATAAGAACAGTCAAAATAACCCAGAGTTTTTGGCTAGCATTAAAAAAAAAAAAAATCTAGCGCTCAAGGAATGCCAAGAGTTTTTAAAATGCTTTCTTTACTAGAAAGACAGTTTATAGCCTGACCAGGCAGTGGCGCAGTGGATGGAGTGTCAAACTGGGATGCAGAAGACCCAGGTTCGAGACCCCAAGGTCGCCAGCTTGAGTGCGGGCTCATCTGGTTTGAGCAAGGCTCACCAGCTTGGACCCAAGGTCGCTGGCTCCAGCAAGGGGTCACTGGTTCTGCTGTAGCCCCCTGGTCAAGGCACATTTGAGAAATCAATCAATGAACAACTAAAGAACTGCAAGGAAGAATTGATATTTCTCATCTCTCTTCCTTCCTGTCTGTTCCTCTCTCTGACTCTCTCTGTCTCTGCCCCCCCCAAAAAAAAAAGAAAAAAAAAAGTATATAATACAAAGATGTGAAGGACTCCTTCCTTCTTTAAGGAAGCATTGACAGAAAGGTTTTTTGTTTGTTTGTTTTGAATACGGTGAAACTTTTAAAAAGTCGAGGGTTCCAGGAAAGTAAGCCTGCCAGATACTCAGAAGTGCAAGAAGTTCAAGAAACGTCCTGCGGATGGGGTGCTCTCAATGTGCATCTGATCCCAGTTGCCAGTCCAGAAGGGGATGAGTGGCCCTCATAATCAATAAATAAATAAGTATAATCAATAAATACAAATTTTAAAACAACTCTTTACTGACAGGGAGGAGGGTGCCTGCCTCGTCCCAAGCTCAGAACCATGTCCATCCGTCTTCCTCCTTTATAACAGTGTGCAAAAATATCTGCAAATATCTCCACACGGGTTCACAGAACAAGTTCCGCTTGGCAGTTTTCCGCATAGGAAGTGATGGCGCAGTGCAGGGGAGGTCAGGCAATTTCCGTGATTCAAAAGCCAGAGCATCACCAGCTGCCTCTGGTTCTCCACTCAGCGTATCCTCTGCCTCTCCTTAGGACTGGCTGCCAACGGGCAGCTTCCAGGGCCCCCACAACCAGCGGCCTCCAATGGCCTTCTGATCCCCCACAAGCACTTTTGGCCAGTCCTTCTTCACTCATGAGTATGCCGGGCAATGGAGCAGAGGAGACCTGTGTCCCGGAAGCAGATTGTGAGTTCCCTGAGCCCTGGGGCCTCAAGTCCGCCTGTAGCTAGATGTGGCCCTGGGTCCCACACAGGCGCAGCCAGTCAGGATGGCGGCCAGGGCACCATGAGCAGGAAGCACACCAGGTCTCGTGTGCAGAAAAGTGCCTTCTATTGGTTGGGGAACCAGAATCTTCAAGCTGGTCTGCAAGGGCTGGGGCTACTTTTTCTCCTGCACTCAGCATGGCACAGCTCTCCGTAGCTGATGTTGGCTGAGGAAAACCAGCTCTCCAGAGAGCTCATGTGCTCAGTGTGCCTGTGAGTCAGCATGGGGAAGGCAAGCTCTCTCTATCAGGCAGAAAGACCATCGATTGGCATGTTCAAGACCTGGATGATGGTTGAGAGAAGTCATTCCTTGAGATCAACTGCACCAAATACTGGGATGACCTCGACAACTTTGAAGAAGATTGGGCTGCCGGAGCAATCAATAACAGAAGTCACCTACTATCATGGTCACAGGGAAGCCCATATCCTCAGGATCCACAGTCCATGGCCCCAGGAACTGTGATCCGCAGCATGCTTTAGTCTTGATTCACTGCAGCCTAGTTCTGGGTTCTGGCCAAGCCTGCCACGACAGCGCCTCCAGCTCTACTCATGTCCACATCTGTGTTCAGACGCCAGATGCAATGTATAACCTGAGTTCAAGCTGTGAGAAGTTGGGTTAGTGATCATCATGTGAATGTCAAGAGTGACAGCGATGCGGTCTGAGGCATTTGGACCAGGGAAAGATGGACAATGGTGTTAACTTGAAAAGTAAGTACATTTACAAACATGATGAGCAGAAAATTTAAAACTGCATAATTTTACGGAAAAAGATCATAATTGAAGTATCTTGTATGATTTGCCTATGCATAACCCCCAACTTTGCTACCGCATTACAGCTCTTACATAGCTCCGCCATAACGATTCTTTCCAGACCGAAGAACCATTTTGTTTTTTACAGTTATATTATTGTTATTTTTTTAAGTATTTATACTTGATCTTTGAGCAACACTGGTATGAACTGTGCTGATTTTTTTCTAGAAGTGTTTTGGAAATTTGCAGCCATTTGAAGAGAACAATGAGCAGGGGAGCCAACCTAGAAATTAGGTTGACTTGAGGGGTATAAACAACCACAGAAGTACGTCAGTTCAATCCATTTATATGAAAGTGGAGACTGAAACCCACCCAGGGGGATTAAGCAAATGGCCCAGTTGACAGCTTTACATATCGCGAATGAAAACATCTCTTTTCCCTCTGTGTTTTCTGCATACCTGGAGAGTACGGGTCATGTGTTTGTTCAGATCAACACTAAGCATGGTGCCTTGTGCATAACATATTTGGGGGAAGGGGTTGTTACCATTGTTTTGTTGTAAACTTGATGTAAAAAGTACATCTCACCGTAAGTTTTAAGAATATTAGCTTAGTAATATGATAGAGAGGTGTTTGTACTAATGTGCTTTCATATGGTGAACAAATATTTGTTTTTCCAAAGCTATTGGATAACAGTCTTATCATGTATTTTGAATGTATTTTGAGAGTCTCACCACAACTGACTCATTTAGCAAAACAAGTTTTGTGTCAATACAGATAGAAAAGAGGAGAGGAAGTTTAGAAATTTGAGTTTGTTTAGAATTTTTTTTAAAGAGAAAGCACATTATTTTTACCCCATGCCACACCTCTTCACCCAACCCAGTAAAAAACCTGGAGACAGCAGTATGGTGCTTACCAGAGGAAAAGGGGGCTCGGGAGAGGGAGAGGAGGGGAAAGGAAGGATAAATGGTGATAGAAGGAGCTTTGACCTGGGGTGGTGAACACACCACAGAGTATACAAATGATGTATTGTAAACAAGGAAAAATAGAACCTGGAAGTGTATGTGGAGCAGAGAGAAGGGTCAAAGGATACTGGCAAAGACGAGTCCTACAGTAAGATCATGTACTGGAATAATTTATTTGTATGTGTATTTAAAAAAAAAAGTGTTACCTTTACATATTCACTAGCTGTTCTGACATTCTGAGTGAAAAAGGTAGACCTTTAACAGATACTGGGTTAGAGCCAGGCCCTCTACCGCCTCACCTGCCCCTCACTCTTCACTGGTTATAAGTGCTTTGGTAACATGGAACTTGGAAGACTATTGTGTCCCAAGTTCTTGAAACCAAATCGTCTAAATTCCTACTGATTATCATTACCTGTAGTGGAAGTCAAACTTCATTAAGTCTAGACACTTTGCTGTTTCTGTCTTGAAGAGGCATTTTTTTTTTTTCTACCACAGTCCATAATCTGAAGTCTTTGGAAGAAGTCACACAGTCAGTCAGGACCTCAGGCACATGCTGAGGTTGACTTTAAATCCCAAAGCTACCAAAGAAAGTCTTGAGGCATCTGCCATCACCTGGAGGCAGGATGGAGAAGCCTGCAAAGGAGATAGTATATGTTTGACAAAATGTTGTTAAAACTTCTTTAAGTTGTTAGAGGGATGCCAGACTCTGAATATGTTTCTCCCAACTGACCTCACCTTGTTCCTCTGCCCTATTGCTCACTCATCACCATTTGTTGCTTATACCATTGGCCACAAGGCATTTCCTCTCAGGCTCATAGTATATTCATCTCCTTTCATGTAGTGGGTGTAGACTTCTCACTAGGCTTTTGTTGGGCAGATAAAATATATTATGCTCACTTTGTTAAAGATGGCGCTGCCCACGGGGAAACCCATTGCCCAGGTGATATTGGTTTCTCTTATTCTTGGGATGGGTGTAATTATATTATTGTGGGGGGGGGGGGGACAGGCTGTAAGCAGGCAGGGTCTTTATAGCTCAAGGCTTAGTTTTAAGAGTAAATTTTTCCCCACACCCTTCACTGATTGCATGATGTAGGGTGGTGCACTCTCATGAGGAATCCCATTTATGCCTCAGATAAGTGGCTTTGTATCAGAGACTTCCTTGTTTGTAGATTGGATTGAAGGTTTGGATTTCTACACTATAAAGTGGGGCAGACTGGGAGCTTGCTCTCTCTCGGTTCCTGAGGTTAGCATTAGAGAGGAGAGCAGATTAAGGCCACGTGGAGGAGAAGAGAAGCAGCCAAGATGGCAGAGTGCTGAGGGAGAAGTCAGTTTGAGCAGAGTTTGTGCTGGAGAAGGAAATGGGAAATAGAGGTGAATAAGGCTGGTGAGCTAGAAACCTTTGATTCTAGAAAAATCAGATAAGTCAATAGCTTTGTGAGCACTGAATGTGTGGGTTTTGGAGCCCAGTGTGTGTTTTTACTTGCCCACCGGGTGCAAGCTAGGATTAAAGCTGATGGCTCACCAGTTTTTGGCTCCATTGTTTTATTACTGACTGTCCAAATCTAATGTGAAACTGCATGGGCCAGGCAGCTGTGATCTTGATCGCAACTACTGGCTTTATAGCTTTCCTCTTTCTTTTCCCACTGTGCACAAGAGACTTGAGATTGCCTCCATGTTAGTAGAATATCTCCTGTAAACACCAGGAGAAAGCCTTTCTGGACACTTATTCTTCTCCCAAACTCAACCCAACAGCACATATAGTTTCCAAGATGTTTTATTTATTTATTTGTTTGTTTGTTTGTTGTTTTAATTAAGTGAGAGCAGGGGAGGCAGAGAGAGAGATTAATGCATGAGCCTCAAATGGTATCCACTCTGCAAGCTCCCTGTGGGATGATGCTCTGCCCATCTTGGTACACTGCTCTGTTGCTCTGCAACTGAGCTATTTTTAGTGCCTGAGAGGCCATGAAGACACCTTGCTCTAGCCAATCGAGCCATGGCTACAGGAAGGAGGAGAGAGAGAGAAAGAAAGAGGGAGGAGAGGGAGGGGTAGAGAAGCAGATAGTCGCTTCTCCTGTGTGCCCTGCCTGGGAATTGAAACCAGGATATCCACAAGCTGGGCCCACGCTCTTCCACTGAACCAACTGGCCAGGGCCAGGATGTGTTTTGATTACTTGAATCTATTTAGTTATGACTGGTCTTCTTTCTTAGAGCAAAGTTTTTAAGTCTTTGGACTGTTCTTACTCTCTGGGTCGCACAGATATAGTAATAAAATAACAGTAATGTTAAATAGCACCTATTGAGGACTCTGTAGGTGGTATATACTGACCACTTTATTTTTAGATGTATTAACCCTGTATTAGGGTTCTTCAGAAAAATAAAACCTGTGTGTGTGTGTGTGTGTGTGTGTGTGTGTGTACCTCCTACTGTAATGTTTACATTATGAAGATATGAGGAATTGGGTCATGCAATTATGGAGGCTGAGAAGTGTGCAAGCTGGAAATTCAGGAAAACAATTGTGTAATTCAGTCTGAGTCTGACAGCCTGAGAATCAAGGGCACTGATGGGGTAAATCTCAGACAAGGAAAGAAGAAGGGGAGATGAGATCTCCTGGCTCAGACAATGGGACAGGAGAAAAGTGATGAATTTCTCCTTCCTCTGCCTTTGGTTCTGTTTGAGTCCTCAATGGATTGGATAATGCTCACCCTAATTAGGGAAGGACATCTACTGAGTCTGCTGGTTCAAATGTTAACCTCATCAGTCATGTTTTCACAGGCATACTCAGAAATAATATTTAATCTTAGTACCCTGTGGTCAGTCAGTTAGCATGTAAAATTAACCAACACAATCCCCATAGATATGTCAGATAAAGAGTTTATTATTTCCATTTCACAGTTCATGGTGTTCAGGTCCTGAGTAGTATAAAGCCAGTAGTCGCGGCCACCATCACAGCCGCCTGACCCATGCAGGTTCGCATTGGATTCGGACAGATGGCAATGAAACACAGGAGCCAAGAACTGGTGAGCCATCAGCTTTAATTCTAGCTTGCACCCAGCGGGCAAGCAAAAACACACACTGGGCTCCAAAACCCACACATTCAGTGCTCACAAAGCTACTGACTTATCCGAGTTTCCTAGCATCAAAGCTTTCCAGCTCACCAGACTTATTCACCTCTGTTTCCCATCTCCTCCTGCACAAACTCTTAACAAACTGGCTTCTCACTCAGCACTCCACCATCTTGGCTGCTTCCACTCCTCCATGTGGCCTTACTCTGCTCTCCTCTCTAATACTAATCTCAGGAACCCAGGAACCGAGAGAGAGATCAAGCTACTGGTCTCTCCCACTTTATACCGTAGAATCAAAACCTTTAATCCAATTATACAAACAAGGAAGTCTCTGTATAATGGGATTCCTCAGGAGAGTACACCACCCTACATCATCCAATCAATCAAGGGTGTGGGGAACAGCTTACTCTTAAACTAAGCCTTAGGCTATAATGACCCGACCTGCTTATATTACAGCCTTTCCCCCACACCCATTCCAAGCATAAGGCCAAACAACGTCACCTGGGTGATGGGCTTCCATGTGGGCAGCTCCATCTTTAACAAAGTGAGCATAATATATTTCATCTGCCCAACAAGTAGTATAGAAAAATGTGCCCAAAGTCACAGTCTATAGTGTTGGAGACAAGATACAAACTCAGTTTGGCTTTAGAAATTGCATTCTAAACTGTGAGGTTGAGCTGCCTTTCACAATGTGCATTTCATAGCAATACTAATGATAACAAATGACAGTATAGATAGTTACCCATTGATAGACATGCACTTTGAGTAATTTCTCGATGAGTTTAATAACTGCACTCTGCTAAATCACTGACACCGTCTCCCTTGGTTCCTGTGAATGGGAGCACCCTTTGGACTGGCCTCCTTGAGCTGGAAGAGTAGTCTATAGGGATGGAACATTATAGAGGTTTTGTTGTTGTTAAATCTAAGTTAGTTATTTATTAATAGCCTCTGTAGATACTTGTATGTTTTTAGCGTATTGTTAAAACCCAGTCTACTTCAAAGAATATTTGAAGGTTCAGATGATTTTATGCTTCTTTAACCTTATCATACAGAAGAGAAACCACTCTTTAACTGCAAGTAAAAAACCTGAAACTTATTTATAGAAAAGGAGAGCATAAAAATGCAAATTTTTCCCCTTCCCTTTGAAATCCATCTCATTCCTTTACTGTGATGATCAAACAGTATAAGAAACTCTTTATTTTTTTCTGTGCAATAATTCTTGACTTCTAACAGTTGATAAATTTGAAATGTACTGAATATTTTATAGTGTTGTAGTTTCTGAGGAAGTGTTTATTTTTCTACTTGTTTTTCTGAGAGCATTTAGAAGAAGGAAATACTTTAACTCTCATTTGTTATATATTTCCCCATGTATAAGACACACCTTAATTTGAGGGCCGGAAATTTGATTAAAAAAATGTATTAAAAGTTATTGAACTCAAGTTTTATTCATCATAAAATTTATACAATTTCTCATCACTGTCAAAACTCCCATCCATTAGCTTGTCCTCATCTGTGTCTGATAACAAATCATTGTCTTCATATACTGCCTTGTCCTCAGTTCCATCTATGGCATTTGAAATGCCACACTTGTACAACCCCTGTATAAGCCACACTCAGTTTTTAGATTCCAAATTTTTTGAAGAAAATGTGCGTTTTGGGGAAATATAGTATGTTGTAACCGTTCCTAAGCATTATAATTTTCTTAAGAACCTATTAGTGTGAAGTTGGAGACCTTATTATATTACGGACATTTTTAAACTTTTCTATTTTTCTCTCCTGGTACTTTCTAAAACTTTCAAAGTTAACTTTAACATTTCATCGCTGAAATTCAGTGAAAATCACTTAGGTCTTGATTATCTCCACTAGAAACCAATTGAATGACCAACTGTACATGTTTTCACACCACTGGAAGAAAATAAATCAGAATAAGAAACTTTCCAGAAATTATGAGTTTACTAATTTAAGTACAGCTAGTGTTCGACTTATGACCACGATTGGTTCCGACAGACCAGTCATAACACGATTTGATCGTAACTTGAGTAGGCTATATGTACAGTACTGTGAAATGATGTTATAAAAATCTTTAAGTCATATCTTATCATAATTTTCTTTCATTATTGTTATATATCATAATTTTCTTTGTTCATTTTATGCCATTTGTATAATCTCTACACCATTTTGTTCCTTATTTTTACATTCGTCAGGTTTAAGTAAAACACTCCATTACCAGTATGACTGGTTTAATATTTGCAAAACATACAAAATTAAAAAATACAGGTTGTTCGGCAGATAAAATATAATATGCTCACTTTGTTAAAGATGGCGCTGCCCACATGGAAGCCCATCATCCAGGTGATATTATTTGCCCTTATGCTTGAGATGGCTGTGGGGGAAAAGCTGTAATGTAGGCAGGCCAGGTCATTATAACTAAGGCTTAGTTTAAGAGTAAGCTGTTCCCCACACCCTTGACTGATTGGATGATGTAGGGTGGTGCACTCTCCTGAGGAATCCCATTATGCCTCAGATGGGTGGCTTTGTATCAGAGACTTTCTTGTCTGTAGATTGGATTAAGGGTTTGGATTTTCTATGCTATAAACTGGGGCAGTCCAGGAGCTTGCTCTCTCTTGGCTCCTGGGTTCCTGAGATTAGTATTAGAGAGGAGAGCAGATTAAGGCCATGTGGAGGAGAAGTAGCCAAGATGCAGAGTGCTGAGGAAGAAGCCAGTTTGTTAAGAGTTTGTGCAGGAGGAGATGGGAAACAGAGGTGAATAAGTCTGGTGAGCTGGAAAGCTTTGATGCTAGGAAACTCGGATAAGTCAGTAGCTTTGTGAGCACTGAATGTGTGGGTTTTGGAGCCCAGTGTGTGTTTTTGCTTGCCCGCCGGGTGCAAGCTAGAATTAAAGCTGATGGCTCACCAGTTTTTGGCTCCGGTGTTTCATTGCCATCTGTCCGAATCCAATGCGAACCTGCACAGGTCGGGCTGCTGTGATGGTGGCCGCTACTAATGGCTTTACATTTGGCGTAGTCTGTGGCAGGATTTGATACAGATCGGCATGGAGCCACCACCACCTTTGAGTCGTGGAGTAGAGGACTGGTTGCTGTTTTGGTTTCCCATAGCTGTTTTTGGGGGGACTGTAGGCTGGCTGACTTTTACAGTCTTGCGTGAGGAAACCGAGAGCTCTATGGAAGAGGCTGCCCAGAACCTGCAGGCCGAGCAGCAGAAGGAGCTGGAGGAAACGTGGGAGAAACAGATGCTGACCCTGGAGCTGAAGGAAGCGCTGGAGTAGGAGGCTGACCAGGTTTGTGAGATTCACCTGGAAATGGAGCAGACGCTGGAGAAGAAATCACAGGTTCGTGAGTTGGAGATTGCCCTGGATGTTGTGGAGAGCCAGCAGAGGCATGAGGCTGAGCCTGAGGCCGGGGCCAGAGCTGAGGCCAGGACCGGGGCTGAGGCCAGGTTTAGAGCTGCAAGGCCTGCTGAGCAGAAGGAGGCGATGGCAGCCCAGGACTCGAGCCCAGTAGCAGGAGCTGATGTTTTCAGTTTCTCTTTGGAGGATGAGGAGAATTGGGTTGGAATTGCAATCCGCAGTCTCCAGAAGGTGAGAGCCCAGCAGCAAGGAGTAGCTACACTGCCGGTAGGTCTGCGATTTTGGGACATAGGGGTGGATGCCATCATGCTCCCCAGAGCAAAGATGGAAATGCGGACTGCCATTGCCACATGCTTTTCTTTAGGACAGTGTGAGACTTGCCATGATGGCAGGAATGAGGGGGGAGGCTAAAGCCCTATGTGTGTGGACTGATTTCCTGGACTATGACCGGATGGGCACAAGCTTCTTTGTTGAATGGATTTACGGATTTTGGACAATGTGAAATACCCTGATGGGGGTGGGGATGGCTTTGCTGGAGGCCCTCCTGCCCCGGGAAGCTTTTCCCATGACTAAAGGCCGAGGACATTTTGCGCTTTTGGCAAAGTGCTCAGAGACTGGTGAAATATACCTTTGTAATTGTTGAAACTGTATGATTTGTGCTATTGCTGTAATTTGTGTAATGTACTCATTTCCTTGTACAGGGATACCGGTGGTGTAAATTGTGGGTAGTAAAGTGAGCATAGGGGTGGATTGTTCGGCAGATAAAATATAATATGCTCACTTTGTTAAAGATGGCGCTGCCCACATGGAAGCCCATCATCCAGGTGATATTATTTGCCCTTATGCTTGAGATGGCTGTGGGGGAAAAGCTGTAATGTAGGCAGGCCAGGTCATTATAACCTAAGGCTTAGTTTAAGAGTAAGCTCTTCCCCACACCCTTGACTGATTGGATGATGTGGGGTGGTGCACTCTCCTGAGGAATCCCATTATGCCTCAGATGGGTGGCTTTGTATCAGAGACTTTCTTGTCTGTAGATTGGATTAAGGGTTTGGATTTTCTATGCTATAAACTGGGGCAGTCCAGGAGCTTGCTCTCTCTTGGCTCCTGGGTTCCTGAGATTAGTATTAGAGAGGAGAGCAGATTAAGGCCATGTGGAGGAGAAGTAGCCAAGATGCAGAGTGCTGAGGAAGAAGCCAGTTTGTTAAGAGTTTGTGCAGGAGGAGATGGGAAACAGAGGTGAATAAGTCTGGTGAGCTAGAAACCTTTGATGCTAGGAAACTCGGATAAGTCAGTAGCTTTGTGAGCACTGAATGTGTGGGTTTTGGAGCCCAGTGTGTGTTTTTGCTTGCCCGCCGGGTGCAAGCTAGAATTAAAGCTGATGGCTCACCAGTTTTTGGCTCCGGTGTTTCATTGCCATCTGTCCGAATCCAATGCGAACCTGCACAGGTCGGGCTGCTGTGATGGTGGCCGCGACTAATGGCTTTACACAGGTGCATACAAAAACTGTTCCAGACGCAGAGCATTCGTGGCTAGCAATTGTGGTCGTTAAGTCGAATGGTCGTAAGTTGCATAAGTCCTAAGTCAATCAGTACCTGTATTTAAAATTTGAAAAAAATACATATAGCTAACAAACATTGCCTGGCTTTAAAAAGATATGTGAAACACAATCTAACCACTTTTGTTTTTTGGTTTCAGTAGAGGTAAATATTATAGAATGCTGAAATAATAGAACCACTGTGATCTCATGGATAAGATTTCTCCCTCCAACCTTAAACTCAACAAGCATATTTAATGAACACTTTTAATATTTGATCTTATTCTGAGTTGCTGGGATTGCAGAAATGGATAAGATAGCCAATGTAAACTGCACTCTGATCAAAATGTAAACCATCACCAGCACCTTAGAAGCCTCCCTCACAGTTTCTTTCAATCAATTTTCTTCCCAATGGTAACTACTCTTGACTATTGACTCTATGTGTTAATTATTATGCTTTTTTATTTTATTTATTTGTTTATTTATTTTTAGAGAAAAGAAGGAAGGGAGGGAGAGACAGGAAGATTGATCTGTACATGGGTGTGTCCTGACCAGGGATTGATCCAGCAACCCCTGTGCATGGGGACTATGCTCTAACCAAATGAGCTAGCTATCCAGTCAGGGCTATTATGCTTTTTTAAATGATAGTATATATTATTTTGTCCTGCATTTTGTTCAACATGCTATTTGTGAGCTTCATTCATTATGTTGGATTTTGCAGCAGTTTTCTTGTTATAAAGTATTGACTACATGGATATACCAAAAATTATCCATTCTGGTTTTTGTGGGAATTTTGGTCTGGTTCTAGTTTGGATAGTTTGGACTTATATGAATAATATTGCTATAAATGTTCTTAGACATGCCTTTTGTTAAACATATATGTAAAGCCAGTAGTCATGGTGAGGATCACAGCCACCTGACCCATGCAGGTTCGCATTTGATTCGAACAGTCGGTAATTAAACAACGGAGCCAAGAACTCATGAGCCATCAGCTTTAATTCTAGCTTGCACCCGGCGGGCAAGCAAAAACACACACTGGGCTCCAAAACCCACACATTCAGTGCTCACAAAGCTACTGACTTACCCAAGTTTCCTAGAATCAAAGCTTTCTAGCTCACCAGACTTATTCACCTCTGTTTCCCATCTCCTCCAGCACAAACTCTTAACAAAACTGGCTTCTTCCTCAGCACTCTGCCATCTTGGCTACTTCTCCTCCACATGCCTTAATCTGCTCTCCTCTCTAATACCTCAGGAACTCAGGAACCAAGAAAGAGAGATCAAGCTACTGGTCTCTCCCACTTTATAGCATAGACTCAAAACCTTTAATCCAATTATACAAACAAGGAAGTCTCTGTATAATGGGATTCCTCAGGAGAGTGCACCACCCTACATCATCCAATCAGTCAAGGGTGTGGGGAAGAGCTTACTCTTAAACTAAGCCTTAGGCTATAACGACCCGGCCTGCCCACAGCCTATTCCAGAACACACATTAATATCAACGAACTTCCATGTGGGCAGCGCCATCTTTAACAAAGTGAGCATAATATATTTTATCTGCCCAACAATATATATGCAGTTTTGTTGGGTATGTACCTAAGAATGGAAATGCTATGTATCATGTAGTTTTAATTTGTATTTTCCTGATAACTAATAAGGTCAAGACCTTTCCTTATAATTTTTGGCCATTTAATTACACTCACTTGTGGAGTTCTTAACCAGATTTCTTGCTAATTTTTCTGTTGGATTGTCAGACTCCTTTTTTATTGATTTGTAAAATTAAATGTATATCTGTACCTGAATGTCATGCAGATGTTCTCCTATTTTATCTCCTAGATTTGCTTTACCTTTTACCTTCAGCTCTTGAATGCACATTCTAGATTTTTGTGAGTTGGGTGAGATAGATGTTAAGTTTCATTTTTATTTTCCAAATGACCCACACATTTATTGACAAAACTATGTTTTCCTCACCACTCTGCAGTATTTCCTTTATCATCAGCTATTGAATTTTATGGCTTCATGTAACATTGATAAACAGAAGAAAGATACTATTAAGCCAAAAAAGAAAAAAAAAGAGCGAGTTGCAGAAGAACATAAAGATTACAATTTTACTTAAGTATATATTAAAACTTGCTATGGTAAACAGGACAGTGTTTAGGGGTCACAGTTTTGATGACACTCTAAAGAAAGTAAAGATAGTATAAAAATATTCAGGATAGAGTTAACTCTGAGTGAGGAAAGGAAAGGGAAGGGAAGTATTATAAGGGGCAAGGAGGAGACTTTACAGGCTCTTATAAGCGTTCATTTTATTATGATCATTTTTATACTTTACTAATACTTAATAAATGTTATTGTATTGATTCAGTGTTTAAGTAAAAGTCTGAACAGTGATTGACAAACTACTAGGGGCAGCTATGCACTGTTAATTTCATCTTATCTTCCTGGTTTCTAGTTCCTCTTTTCCCCTCTTCATTGTCTACACTTTGGAAATCTCCTTAGTTTCTTGTAGTTTACTCATACACTTAAGAAGGCGTTTCTTATACTTTGTCCAGTATTTCTAAGTTTTCTGTTGGGTGGCTTTTCAAAATATGTGTTATTTCCACATCGCAGAAAACTAAAGCTTTTCCATTCACTTCTTTTATTTCTCTCTAGTCCAGGTTCCTGCTCCCTCCCCCATCGCATTAAAACTGTTCTTGTCAGAGTTCAGTGTTTTCCATGTGAGCCAATATTTTTTTTCCATGTCATGTTAGTCAGTCTTAACACTTTTCTTTTTGTATTCAACTCATTCAATTCAATTCTCTACTCCGTTTGTTCAGTACAATTGACAACACTCTATATCTTGGTATAGTTTCATTTCTTTGCTGCTATGAAACCACAATCTTTGAATTCTCTTACTATCTTCTTTTCTCAGCCTCACTCTCTGGTTTCTCTTTTTGTGCTGATACATAAATATTGACAGCCCCAGGTCTCAGTGCTGGGCCCTTTTCTCTTTTCTACCTGCCCTTTTGTTGGGCAGATAAAATATATTATGCTCACTTTGTTAAAGATGGCGCTGCCCACATGTAAGTTCATTGATATTAATGTGTGTTCTGGGACAGGCTGTGGGCAGGCCGGATCATTATAGCCTAAGGCTTAGTTTTAAGACTAAGCTCTTCTCCACACCCGTGACTGATTGGATGATGTAGGGTGGTGCACTCTCATGATGAATCCCATTCTGCCTCAGATGAGGGCTTTGTATCAGAGACTTTCTTGTTTGTATAATTGGATTAAAGGTTTTGAATCTATCCTATAAAGTGGGCAGACCAGTAGCTAGCTCTCTCGGTTCCTGGGTTCCTGAGATTAGTATTAGAAAGGAGAGCAGAGTAAGGCTACATGGAGGAGCGGAAGCAGCCAAGATGGCAGAGTGCTGAGGAAGAGTTTGTGTAGGAGGAGATGGGAAACAGGTGAATAAGTCTGGTGAGCTGGAAAGCTTTGATGCTAGGAAACTTGGATAAGTCAGTAGCTTTGTGAGCACTGAATGTGTGGGTTTTGGAGCCCAGTGTGTGTTTTTGCTTGCCTGCCGGGTGCAAGCTAGAATTAAAGCTGATGGCTCACCAGTTGGTGGCTCCTGTGTTCATTACCGACTGTTCGAATCAAATGCGAACCTGCATTGGCCAGGCGACTGTGATGGCGGCCGCGACTACTGGCTTTACACCTTTCTTCTTCCTACCTGATCTTATCAATGTTATGGTTAACTATCTTTATTTTTTTTTTAATTGATGAGAGGAGGGGAGATAATGAGGCAGACTCCTATATATGGCCTGACCAGGATCCACCTGGCAACACCATCTGGGGCCCATGCTCTAATACCGAGTTATTTTTAGCACCTGAGGCTGATGCACTCCAACAGAGCTATCCTCAGCTCCTGCGCCAGGTAGCAACCAATTGAGCCATTGACTGTGAGAGGGAAAGAAGGAGAGGAGAGGGAAAGGGATGGTGGAGTGGGATAAGCAAGTCAATTCTCATGTGTGCCCTGACCGGAATCGAACCCAGGATATCCATATGCTGGGCCAGCTCTCTATCCACAGAGGAACTTTCCAGGGCCAGTTTAACTATCTTAATATCTCCCAAATTTTCATCTTCAGCCCTAGTCTTCCATTTTAAGACCAGATTTTTATATCCAATTGCTTACTTGATACTCACATTTAGATGTCTAATGGGCATCTCAAATTATTATTTCAAAACAGTTCTTGATATCCAATCCCTCTCCTCAAGCCAGTTGGTATTACTGGAGATTGAATCAGCTGCAAGGAAAAGAAAATATCAAAAATAGTGGCTTGAAAATATAAATTTTATTTTTCTCTTGTAGGAGAGAGGCCTGAAGGTCAGCATTCAGAGCTGCTGCCTGGGCTCCTTGGTCATTCAGGTTTTTTTGTTTGTTTGTTTCTAATTTAACATTGTAGCAAGTACTTCTATCTTTCAGATCTCTTCCTTATCCTGGTTGTGGCATGCCACCCATTGTATACACGTCTCACAATGACAGGGCAAAGACAGGGTGAAAAGGCACATCACTGTGCTTCAAACAATCTTTCCAGAAATCTCACAAAATATTTGCAATTATATGTTATTGGCCAGAATCTTGCTAATATGCACATACCTACCTGCAAGGAAGGGAACACAAGAAAAGGATTTCAACTAGATCTGTTTCCATCTTTAAGAAAATAAGAATTCTATTACCAAGAAAGAAAGAGAATTGATACTGTGTGTCAGTAGAAATTTCTTCCACACTATTTCTCCTTTAATCCTTGTCATCTCAGTTAACAGAATTATTGTCTACCAGTGAATTAAACTGAAATCTCAGGGTCATTCTTGATTCCTTCCCACATCCCATCTATCAGCAAGTTCTCTTAGTTCTATTTCCAGAATACACGTTGAATCTATAATCTCTTCTTTTCTCCTCTGCTGACCCTTTCATATGTAAAAACCATAGTAATCTCTCAGGTAGATACGTTATTACAGTGGCCTCCTGTTGGGTCTCTTTCTTCTAGTTTTGATCTTGCATCACCCTCATAGTAGTCAGTGTGGTTTGATTAGGTTTTTGTTGTTGGCTGTGTTTTGCTTGTTTTCATTTGTTGTTGTTTTAAACTAAAACCACATCAACTCCCTACCTAGAAGCTTCAGTGGCTTTATATTGTATTTAAAGTAAAAACTCAACTTTTTAATAGTGGCCTGCATGAGCATCTACATATACCAGCCTCACCCTTTGTTACCTTTTCTAGCCATAAAAGTTTTCTACACATCAAATTCTCTCCACTCTAGGACCTTTGTGCCGGAACACACCCTTCCAAATGTTTTAAATGTTTGTTTTCTTTGTAGTTTGTCTGCCACCACTGGGACACAGACTCCGTGAAGACTGGGCCCTGTTGGAACTCTTCACCCACCCCTGGAGCAGGAGGTAGTGCTCAGGAAAGGTGAATGAACAAATGCATATCTTGTTTGTGAAGCTATGAGAAATGTTTTTGTTCTTATGGCTTCCACTATATTCTAAATATTCAAAATGTTCTATAACAAAAATGGATTGCTTTTGGATGTTAAAAAGGTTTATTTTAGTTAACTGATTCAGTTTAGCTAAATGAATTATAATGTTAAATAATCTGTAGTATGTAATTATTAAGTCTAAAGTTAACTAGTTTAAATGTTTTACAACAGCACCTACTTATACTGTGTAAGATATGGGCTAGGAACATTAGGTAGTGAACAAATGAGGCACATTATAACCTCAAGCAGTTCAGAAATGGGAACTAAAAAATAAGTATAGCTACCTTTAGTCTAACCCAGACTTTGGTAAGTACTAAAAAAGAAACAGAAATCAGAGGTGATCAGTGCTCTATAATCCTCCCATCTCATTCAACGAGTGTACTGCACTGTATAAACAAATTCAAGTCGTCTTTTGTTCTCACAGCAAAAAGGTTCTTCTGTCCTATTTCACATTGGTGTCTTTATTTACTCCAAAATAAAATGTAAAAAAAAATAACAAAAAACTAACAAAACAAATAATTAAACAAAGATATTCTAATTAATAAGTGATAGAGTTGAGACTAATATTTTCACTTATAATTCCCAATACAGTGTTTTCTTAACATTATAGTAAAATAAACAAATAAGTACAAAATTCTTAAAATTCACCAATCTAGAAATAGGTTGTATAAAGAACATAGGAAAAATAAGACATTAAGTAACTTTTATTGATAAAAAACTATAGCTGCTTATACTGCTCAAGAAATAACTAGGGAAATAAAAGATAAAGGAATCACTAAAGTGAATTTAAAACAGCACCCTCAGATTACTAAATTTTGCAGTGCTTACTATGATATTAGTCTTGGTTCTTATAAATAAACAGCTTACTGAACATCTTTCAATATCATGAAGCATTTATTCTTCAAGATAGATTAAAGCTATGTTTCCGCTTTTATTTTAATTCACTTATACTTATCTGTAGAGTTCTTTAGTGGCCTCAAAATTTTTCTGCTTTGATTTTCTAATGGTGCCTATCTCTGAGACTGTTACTGAATAAAAAAAGCAGATTAATTAGTATATATCAAGCCTGACCAGGTGGTGGCACACTGGATAGAGAATTGGACTGGGACACGGAAGACCCAGGTTAGAAACCCTGAGGTCACCGACTTGAGCGGGCTCATCTGGTTTGAGCAAGAGTCACCAGCTTGAGCCCGAGATCGCTGGCTTGAGCAAGGGGTCACTCACACTGCTGTTGCCCCCTCCTTCAAGGCACATATGAGAAAGCAATCAATGAACTGAAGTGCTGCAATGAAGAACTGATGCTTCTCATCTCTCTTCCTTCCTGTCTGTCTGTCCCTATCTGTTCCTCTATATCACACACACACACACACACACACACACACACACACACACACACACACAATCAGCATATATCAAATATGCCGCTCTCTTTCTCTGAAGTAACCTAAGGAGCATCTCTAAGTTAGGTCAAGTGCTGAAAAGGAACTTGTATGAGGACAGGATGGCAGGTACTCTGGAATCCTGAACCAAGGAGATGAAACATAGGTATTTACAGGTGGTTTCTGTTTTTTATGTGTTCATCTTCCATAGACATTTCATTTTTACAAATTATACATCATTGTCCCTAAACAACCTTTGGGATTCTGAATTCAGACCTTTAAAATCAGCTGACAAATATTTCAAGCTGTCAAGAAAAGGAACTATTCCCAGGCTATAGTTCAATTTAGGTAACATCACCACGTATGTGCACCAGTTTTTGTAAGTACAGATGGTCACTGACTTGTGGTGGGTTTAATTTAGGATTTTTTAACTTTATGAGGGTATGAAAACTAGAGGCATTCAGTAGATATGGGCTAGGTTTAGCTAGGATGTTTGGTGGGTTAGGTGTATTAAATACACTTTCAACTTAACAATATTTTCAACTTTACATTAGGTTTTTCAGTATGTAACCCCATACTGAGGGAGGGTCAAGGAGCATTTGTATTTTATAGTATATTATTAAATTTTGTTTTTATCCCTTTTGGAAAAATATGAAAACCACAAAACAAAACATGTTGAGTCAGCTGGCAAGAAGTATGGCTCCTATGAACTTAACACATTTTATTAATTTTTAATTTAAAAAATTTTCCCATCGATTTGATAGAGAAAAGGGGATAGGGTGAGGTAGACAGTGAGAGAGGGAGGGAAAGAGGGAGAAGTATCAGCTCTGTTCCCCAAAGGTATTCCATTAGTAGTGCACTCATTGGTTGCTTCTCATAAGTGCCCTGACTGGGGATCAAACCCACGACCTTGGCACATGGAGACAACACTCGATCCACTGAACAACCTGACCAGAGCCTAAATCTAATACATTTTAGATAAATTTTAAAGTATGTCACAGATTCTCATTAGATTTAAGGAAATCAATTATGTATTTGATTGTCAAATTAAAACACAAAACAAAATTTAAGGATATATATGGAATGTTGGAATTATTTTCCTTTTTTTTAAATTTTTTATTAATTGTAATTTATTGTGTTAACATGAATTCAAGTGTCCCACTCAATGTAACTCCCTTTCCCCCACCTCCGTGTCCCTTATACCCTCTCTCTCCCTGCTTCCCTTTGGGTTTTGCTTTCCTGTTATCTGTATCCATGTGTTATGTATATATAATTTCACTAATCCCTTCACCTTTTCTGATCCCATCCCCTCATGGAATGTTGGAATTTTTTCATTGAAGATTAGATCTAACTGAATAAAGATAGCTTTATTTCCCTTTAAACTCTCTGAGAAGAGAAACTCTTCCTACATTTGATTATTATTTGACTACTGTAGAGGAGACTTTCACACACGTCTTCAGAAATGCAATAAATATGGAAGTAGACCCACAAATGGAGGTATCTGGTAGCCAGTTGGTGGTGGTATTCTCACTCCTCTGCAAAAGTATCCCTCCCCTCCATTTCTCTCTTTTGTTTTCTCTCTGTCTCCTTTATTGTTCCTCTTGCATCTTTGCTTCTACATTAGGCCTGCTAGTGACACCTAAAGGTGCCCACAGGCATTGCACGCCTTAAGACCGTTAGAAATGCTAGAGTAGGTTAACTCTACTGTGAATTTTAAGTATTTGGAAGTTTTGGAACCTATATGCTTTTTATCTCATGTTTTAGAATCTTGAAGAGAATATGAGGAGAATGTTAATCTTAGAAATATTTGACTAGCACAGCATGGGGTAGTGGAAAATGTGTGTGCTTGCCCTAAATTAAAAACTGGACTCTTAATTGATCAGCAGGATAACTTGAGCTAGTTACTTATCCACTTAGAAAGTCAGTTTCCTCATTTAGAAATGTGGTTTATTTTTATTTTTAGATTTTAGATTTTATTTATTCATTTAGAGAGAAGAGGGAGAAGCAGGAAGCATCAACTTCCATATGTGCCTTGACCAGGCAAGCCCAGGGTCTTGAACCAGTGACCTCAGCATTCCAGGTCAACACTTTATCCACTGTGCCACCACAGTTCAGGCTATAAATGTGTTTTAACACTGATAATTTTATATGTGAAGATTAGACACATATATACACTGCTCACAAAAATTAGGGGATGTTTTATAGCTTCATATTCATTTTGAAATACCCCTAATTTTTGTGAGCCAAAAATTATTATTATTTGACTACTGTACATATATATATGACATCTGGTATATGGTAGACATTAAGGAAATGGTATTATTTTCATTATGCTAATTATACATGTTATTTTTCTATTTTATTGTAGTAAATTATTATTATGTTTACAACATGTATATAGTTTAATGAAATTACAGATTATCCCTTCAAAAAATTATAAAAATTTAAAAAAGCAAAATTGAGCCTGATAAGGCAGTGGTGCCGTGGATAGAGTGTCGGATTGGGATGCGGAGGACCCACGTTCGAGACGCTGAGGTCGCCGGCTTGAGCGCGGGCTCATCTGGCTCGAGCTTGAGCAAAAAGCTCACCAGCCTCAAGCTCACCAGCTTGGACCCAAGGTTGCTGGCCCCAGCAAGGGGTTACTTGGTGTGCTGAAGGCCCGCAGTCAAAGCACATATGAGAAAGCAATCAATGAACAACTAAAATGTTGCAACGAAAAACTGATGATTGATGCTTTTCATCTCTCTCTGTTCCTGTCTTTCTGTCCCTATCTATCCCTCTCTCTGACTCTCTCTCTGTCCCTGTAAAAAAAGAAAGAAAAATATTGACTACCTCTTTATATTTTAATTTTATCCTTAAGGAAGTGATGATCAGCCTGAGTAGGCAGTGGTGCAGTGGATAGATCATCAGACTGGGACACAGAGGACCCAGGTTCAAAACCCTGAGATCATTTGAGCTTGAGCACGGACTCATCTGGCTTCAGCGCAGGCTCACCAGCTTGAGTGTGGGGTCACTGGCTTGAACATGGAATTATAGACATGACTCCATGGTTGCTGGCTTGAGCCCAAAGGTCATTGACTTGAAGCCCAAGGTCACTGGCTTGAGCCCAAGGTCGCTGGCTTGAGCAAAGGTTCACTTGCTCTGCTGTAGCACGCATGGTTCAAGGCACATATGAGAAAGCAATCAATGAATAACTAAGGAGCCAAAATGAAGAATTGATGTTTCTCATCTCTCTCTCTTCCTATCTGTCTGTCCCTATCTGTCCCTCTCTCTGTCTCTCTCTGCGTCTCTATCACACACACACAAAAGGAAGTGCTAATCAATTCCTAAATGTCCAATAATGGAGACTTGCAAATCATTGACAAATACTAATATAATTAAAACTAAATAAGTTAATCATTAAAGTTGACCTATTTCTTAAACATAGATAATAAACAAGATGTTCATTGATTTTCTTATAATACAGAAATGCCAAAATGGTACTGAATCATGAATACTCATATCTTTACTTAGTAAAACAAAAACACTTCCCAGGAGGAGTGGAATTCAAGAAAGTTATATATGGAAATGAACCAAAGGTCAATATTGAATGTCTGCTTCTTTCCTTATCTTGTACTATCAAGACCTTTAAATACTCCAGGGAGCATATGGGATAGCCATTAAAACTAAGAAAAACCAACAGCCAAGGAAAGAATGTGAATAATTTTTTAAAATATATTTATTGCTTTCTTTAATACATCTCTTTTTCTCCCCTAATTGTATTTTCCTCTTCTGTTCTGCATAGTGGCTTCTTTTCTCAATAGCTCAAACTCTTCTCTCCACTTTGTCTTTATATCCCTTCTCATGATTCTATTCATTTGTGGTCAGTCTATCTATTGATTCTATACTGTAAGATATAAGGGCAGTTTGAGAATATGCTGAGCTCAGTAACAACAGTAAACATAAAATATGAGCTCTGAACAGAAAGTCATGGACATAAAAACTGTTGGTCTTTTAAAAATCAACAGGCATAAAGGAAAGATTTCATTCTATGCTAAGGTTCTCGCATAAAGGTGATGGGTTAGGTCTTTGATAATGGCTAGGGTCAGGAGAGGATGCAATGAGGAGTTAGCTGTACAGGGTGGGGCAAATGTTGATTTACAGTTGTGAGTACACACAGCAAAGTCAGGAGAAGCTTAAAGATGGGAAGTGAAGATGAGAAGTGCAGTGCAAACAATGTTGAGATACCCACAGAACAACCAGGTGCAGCTGTAGATCTTAGGAGAGTTAACAATACAAAGAAGAGAGGAACTTACATTTTCCTGTGTGGCAAACATGAACTTCATAGTAAAAGTCAGTATGCTGTTCTCCATTGGGAAAGTCACTGTAAAGGTGAGTGTGACGCAAGAAATAGGTGAGGGCATAGATCTCCCTTCTCAAAAATCATTGAGCCAATATCAAACTAAGAAGTCCTTTACTAGCACTAGAGTTAGAAGATTTTTGAATACCGCTTAAAATATCTGTATTCTCCACATAGGTAAACAAGAGCCATTCAGATCTTTAAAAAAAGGACAATTCAGAATGGCACTCAATTAACATTTGTTGAATGGATGCACGTTCATGATTTTTTAAAGATCTAATTATAGATCAATGTGGAGAAAAAGGAATTTCATGGACCCCTTTTTATATCTACTGTGGTAAAATATATAAATATTTTTTAAAAGACTATTTTCACCATTTTAAAATGTATAATTCAGTAGCATAATTACATTCACAATGATGTATAGAAAATTTCCATCACCCCAAGCAAAAACTCTGTGCCTATCACTAAGTCCCAGTGACTCCTCCCAGCCCCTGGTAGCCTCTAATCCATGTCTGTGTTTATAGACTTGCTTGTTCTGACTATTTCATCTCAATAGAATCATTAGAATCATACATACACATGTCAGAGGTTTTTTGGGGGGGGGGTTGTTTGTTTGTTTTATTTTATTGTGGTAAGAACACTGAAGTGTGCAGTAGATTACTGTTGACTCTGGGTATAATGTTGTACAGCTGATCTCTAGAGCTTACTTATCTTAATCAACTGAAACTTTATCCCTGTAGGTTAATAACGCTCCATTTCTCTCTTTAATTTGGATTTTGACTTTATAAACTTGATGATTTTGCATACCTCATGGAAGAGAAATCTTGTAGTGCCTGTCTTATGTTTCTCATGGCCTCCTGTTTTCTAAGGAAAAGTAATATGGAAAAAGGGCAGGCATTATAGTTACACTTAAGCTGAAGATACTATCCACGCACTTAATATCTCCAGTAGAATATAATATTGTATCTCTGATTGCCTTAGAGTTTGCAACATGCTCCTATATTACTTCATTTTTACAACCTTCCTTTGAAGTAGGACAAGAATAATTATCCGCATATCACAGATAAAATGAAGCTCATAGGTACTGGGTGGCTTGCTCCAGAACACATAACTAATAAATTACACTTAAGTTTCATGTCTTTTGATTGAAACTAGAAACATAAGAAACAAAACAAACAAATAATCACTAATAGTTATTTAGAGGTATCAATGATTGGGCTAAAAATGTCTAAACTTCAACATTTTTGTCATTAAGCATGGTACAATTTCCATATAAAGCTATAAAATATTTCTAAATAAAAAACTAAAAATTAATTTATCTGCTGAGTAGTTAACTAATCAGGTAATGCTTTACTTAATAACACTGATGTTATTAGCTTAAAAGAATAATGAGAAATTCTTTACATCTGAATGTACTAAAATTGTAGTTTATGGAATGAGCCAGAATTTGCCAACATTTCAAAATATAGATGACTTACCAAACCTTATTTTTTAAAAAGTTCTCCAAATAATGAAAAAATGATTAATAGATTGTCTCAGAGCAAAAATACATAGAATAATGGATGACTTTTGAAAGATTACATTGCTTTCAAGTGTTTGGTGAGTATTTGAGAAGAATTGAGATTTATGCAGGGTGGGGCAAACACAATGTCTTTAATACTTGGTAATTTCAATAAAATATGCATTGTAATCGAAACAAGTAAATTCAGGTGGAGTAGTACATTAAATTCTTTGGTCTTTGTTAATCTCATCTGCGGGAAGCCTGATGGTTAAGATCAAAAGTTAAAATTGCATATCAGCTGTTCAGTGTGTTCTGGCCTATATTCTCTGGTTTTTAAAGAAGTTCAGAATGGTGCCACAGTGGTATATTTCTTCTAAAACCAAAGAGTGCCTAAACCCTTGCCAGTTGGCTCAGCGGTAGAGCGTTGGCCCGGCGTCTGGATGTCCCAGTTGTGAAACCTAGTCAGGGCACACAGTAGACTCTATCATATGCTTTTCCACCCTTCCCCCTCCCCCTTCTCTCTCTCTCCTCTTCCTCCTATAGCCATGGCTGTATTGACTCGAGGGCATTACTCCCAGATGCTGAAGACGGCTCTGTGGAGCCTCTGCATCAGGTGCTAAAAATAGTACAGTTGTGAGCATGACTCCAGCTGGGTAGAGCATTTGCCCCGGACGGGGTTGCCATGTGGATCCAGGCAGCGGTATGTGAGAGTCTCTCTCTCTATCTCTCTTCCTCTCACTTGAAAAAGAAGAAGAAGAAAAAATAGAGTGCCTGATATGTAGAAAGAAAATGGAAAGTACAAATCAGCACGATTAAAACTTTTGCTTATGCATAAGTGATTTTCCTGTTTAGCTTAATTTCTAAAGACATCTCTCTCTGTGATGGGCAGTAAAACAAATGGAAAAACTCCCAGCCCAAAGTCACCTGATAACTCTGCCAGGACTTTATGTAACATTCTGAAGGACGTATTACAGACAGAGGTTTATACTATGCAGTTTTAAAATAATAGTCGAAAAGAAAATAATTTTTGAGAAAGGCTAATTGGCTTTGCAGTCAATTCTACCTGAATGTGTATATTTTTTACATGTGCATATGTGAATGATGTAATGTTTAAAGCGACGTTTTCATTCCCCACTGTATTCTATGGCCCTTAGTCAGATTGTCATATTGTATTTTAATGGTTTTCTTGGCACCCACAGTTAACAACTACATGCATTTGAATTAATCTCCAAAACAGCAGTAAAACAATACCCTGTAATTGGGACAAAAGTATAGAAGTGGTAAGGGTGCGGTTGGTATGTAAGGAAAACAAGGCTAATTAATTATTTCCAGTCTAGCTGCTTTTCACTTTGTGTTCTCATCTCAGTCAAACTGAGGACTTAGGTGCAGCTGATTTTGGCAGACAGAAATTGAAAGAAAGTTCCAACAAGGAAGAAATTGTCAACTTTACGGATGTGTCCAGTACATAGGACAAAACCTGGCATATAATAGGATCTTGTTCATTTGTTCACAGCTATGTATTGAGTGCTTACTATGTGCCAGGCACTATTCAAAGAAATGCAAAACAGTGTGTCTGTAAAGTCATGGTGCACTTTTGGTCGGTCAAAAGTGCACCATGACTTTATAGACACACTGTATATCACTGGAACAAAACATATAGCATTCATTGTCCTTTGGAATTTATATTTTAGTAGGGGAAGACAAATAATGAGCATAGTAGATAAAGCATTTGGAGTACTAAAAGGCCGTGTGCTATGGAACAATAACAGCGCCTGGTAAGAAGAATTAGGAGCGTTGAAATAAAAGGCACAGATGAGTGGCCGTGGTAAGACTCAGCAAGGGGAAATGAGATGAAAGACTTGAAGAAGAGGGCTGGGAGCCACATAGCTATCTGGGGAAGAGTACTCCAGGACAAGGACTTCAAGTGAGGTAGCAACAAGACTCATCTGTGGGGAGAACAATGAGGAGGAAACAGAAAAGCTGGCACAGAATGCAAGTGAAGGTAGTTTTGTTTTAATAGGTCCCATTAGAGGGTGCACATGGTGTAAAATGGTGGAGGCCACACAAAGAGCCTGATTGAAGAGGGTAGGGTTTTAAACAAGAGAAACACAATCTAATTTACATTTGAAATAGATCACTCTGGCTGCTGTGCTGAAAATAGATGGAAGCACGAGAAGAGCAGGGAGAACTGTGAGCAGGCTATTGGAACTATTCAAGTTAAGAGATGAGAGTGGCACCTGACCAGGCGGTGGCACAGTGGATAGAGCATTGGACTGGGTGCAGAGGACCCAGGTTTGAACCCCGAGTGCGGGCTTCATTTAGTTTGAGCAAGGCTCACCAGCTTGAGCCCAAGGTCACTGGCTTGAGCAAGGAGTCACTCAGTCATCTGTAGCCACCCAGTCAAAGCACATATGAGAAAGCAATCAATGAACAACTAAGGTGCTGCAAAGAAGAACTGATGCTTCTTATCTCTCTCCCTTTCTGTCTGTCCCTCTTTGTTCCTCTCTGTCTCTATCACACAAAAAAAGAGAGATGAAAGTGGCTTAGATCAGGCTGTGAAAGCAATGAGAAGTTCACTCATCCAACTATTCATTTTATAAATTACAATTCAGGGTGGTATTTTTTTGAGGGGGGATCAGATACTGTTCTCAATATTCTCCATATTCACATGCCTTTATTTGCTTATATAATGTACTAGGCTGATTAATGGCACCCCTCAGCCCCCAACAAAGATGTCCACATCCTAATCTCTGGAACCTGTGAATGTGTTACTTTACATGGTAGAAGGGATATAGCAAATGTGATTAGTTTAAGCATCTGGAGATGGAAAAATGCCACTGAGTTATTCCAGTGGGCAGAATGTAATCACAAGGGTCTTTATAAGAGAAAGCAGGAGGATCAGTCAGTGGCAGTTGATGTGAGGATGGAGGCAAAAGGTTGGAGTGAATGTGAGGAGGAAAGGGTCAAGAGCCAATGAATGCAGTAGCCTCCAAAAGCCGAAAAAGGCAAGGAGAAGGGCCCTCCCCAGAGGAAACACAGCCTTACCAACATCATTATTGTTCTCAGTGAGACCCCTGTTAGACCTCTGACCTCTAAAACTGTAAAGTAATAAACTTGTGTTGTTTTAAGCCACTAAGTTTATAGTAATTTCTTACAGAAGCAATAGGAAACTAACAGAAATAAAATTTCCAAATAAATGCATAACAATTACATGATTCTGCTAGGATTTACTTAACCACACCTGTATTGTTTAAATTTTAGATTGTTTTCAGTATTTCTCATTATAAAATGGTGAAGAGACTCCTTATGCGTAAATCTTGGCACACACTTCTGATAATTTTATTAGGTTTGGAAATAGAATAACCTACAATAATAGATTTTTGTATTTTAAAATACAGCAAGAGTATAGAGAATCATACAACAAACACTATATTCACACACCAAGATGAACTTTTATTAACATTAGGTTTTATGTAATAACTAAAATATAAGTGATAGAGATTAAGTATCTTCTAATGTCATTTCCCATTCTGCTTCCCTATGCCCATCTCTTCTAACACAAAGAGCAACCAATGTGGAAGGATTCACAAACATGAACCATCTTTGCACACTGGGTGTATTAATCTCTGTGCTGTTCCAATTTTAGTATTGTGCATATCGACAAAGTTAGCATCAGGGTTTTCTTTTAATCTTAAGAAAAACTTGAGCCTGACCAGGCAGTGGCGCAGTGGATAGAGCGTTGGACTGTGATGCGGAAGACCCAGGTTCGAGACCCTGAGCTCACTAGCTTGAGCACGGGGCCCATCTGGCTTGAGCAAAAAGCTAGTCAGCTTGGACCCAAGATTGCTGACCCCAGCAAGGGGTTGCTCAGTCTGCTGAAGGCCCGCGGTCAAGGCACATGTGAGAAAGCAATCAATGAACAAATAAGGTGTTGCAACGGCAACGAAAAACTAATGATTGATGCATCTCACCTCTCTTCGTTTCTGTCTGTCTGTACCTATCTATCCCTCTCTCTGGCTCTCTCTCTCTGTCCCTGTAAAAAAAATAAATAAATAAAAATAAAATCCTTAAAAAAAAAAGAAAAACTTGAAAAAACATAGCCAATATAAAAATTATAGCTTATGACAATAACATGTTTAGATTAAAAAATATAATATTTATAGAAAGTAAAAAGCAAATATAAGCATAAGAGAAAGAAGAATAAGAAAAAGGTTAAAATGAATAATGAACTAATCATAGTCCCTTTTTTCTTGATGTGAATGTTATCTCTATCTCACATTTGAAGTATTACTATAAGTTAAACATATGAAATCTCCAAATTATGCACTTAAAAGCCATTACTAATTTTGTCACAGTTCCCAAATTAGATTGGCCTGTGATCTGAACTGGGAAGAAAAGGATATTGTTCCTTTACTGTAATTCTACTGTTTTATTAGGATGTCTAGTTTGAGAATAGGTCCCTTTGTCAAGCTTGGTCATACTTTGGGCAAACCCTCTACTTAAGGAGAGCACAACTGAGTTATAATGATGAAAATTTATTGCTATCAGAGGATATCCCAAAACTAGAATTTTGACTTAATGGATTCACCATATAAAAATACCTGAAATGTAAGATTGTTTTTTAAGATCTATAATTTTTAAATAGAATCCAAATTGCATGTATGACACTTTATATTGAAACAATTATTCTGATTCATTTAGAAAAATACTTCTTTTACTCAGGTCAATCTAAATATTCTAACACAACTAGATACTGTAATTTATGTAAGAACCACGAGCTACAAATTATTACCATTGAAAAAATACACCTTTTTTGGATTAATTTTTGTAAAATATCTTAAGCAAAAGCTCATGATGGTGAAAACTGTGTAATCATTGAAACATAAGATATTTATTTCTTACATTTCACAAGAAAACTGTTACATACTGTCTTTTCATATAAAGCTATGAAAAACAGTTTATTAGTTTGAATGATAAAAAATTTTTTGAAGAGTGGAAATGAATAAATAATAGATGTTTATATATTATATTAGACATGCAATGAGAGATTATATCTGTATTTAAAGGGCTAGTATTTTTTCTAGATAGAAATTTTATCTATCTTTAAAAAAATTAAAATGTATCAAAAATGAGAAGCTCCATATAGATATTTTTTTTACCTATTTTGATTAATGAAACAAGGAAGGAGAGGAGTTCCCACAAATGTGTCTAAAAAGCCCAGTAAGTTTCACTATCACTTTAGAATCAAATAGATTTAATTTCTGACTGATAATAACTTATAACCAAGTAGGATCTATTTAATAGATGTGCTTCTCCTCAACGTGACTATAATTTTCTAAATTCTGAATTCTAACACCTCATTATATAAATGGATGAATTTATTCTTATAAAAATGTGCTTTATATTTAATTTTTAATGTATGCTTACTTTCTAACATGAATACTAGGGCTGAATGCAGAAATTCAAATGCTAGAGAAGGTAGTTTTTAAAAATATCATGTATTATTTCATAGAAGTATCTTTCCTTTTTTATTAATATAATTTCCCATGACAAAAAGAAGAACAGTAAAAAAATTGCATTTATATACACGTGTACAATGAAAAGGATTTTATTGTCATGCCTTTACACTGGGGAAGTGTTTTCCAAGTGTGGTGTTAGGATGACTTGCATTATGTAATCACTGAAAGAGCTGTTAAAAAATTAAATTCCCCACGTTCCACCCCAACTCAGAGTCATTGAATCAGCATCCTCAGGCAGGGGCATGGATCAGAAATATGCATACAAAGCAAGTATGTTTGTGGGTCCAGATGGAAAGAGCTAAAGAAGTGACCTTAAAGTCGTACTTTATGGGCCAATGTCATGTTTTTCTAAGGTTTGTTCTATAAAACTCCCTTAAAGCCACTTTAATATAACACCAGATATGTATCTAGCATATATTTTATGAAGCTTATATTAGAACTAATGATTTAGGCCCTGACCAGTTGGCTCAGTGGTAGAGCTTTGGCCTGGCATGTGGATGGCCTGGGTTCAATTCCAGATCAAGGCACACAGGAGAGGTGACCATCTGCTTCTCTCCCTGACAACTCTCTCTCTTCCCTTCCCAAATCCCTGACTCAATTGGTTAAGTGCATCTGCCAGGTGCTGAGGATGATTCTGTGGACCCTCCACCTCAGGCACTAAAAATAGCTCACTTGCAAGCATGGCCCAGATGGGCAGAGCATCAGCCCCAGATGGGGGTTGCCGTTGGATCCTGGTCACGGCACATGTGGGAGTCTCTTTCTCTATCTCACTTCCTCTCACTTGGAAAAGAAGGAAAAAAAACTGATGATTTATAATTTGTGGAACAGATTATGATTTTGGCAATATTATCGATTTTTAAATATCATTAAATAATCTAATTTGGCTTTGATAGTAGGCCAGTCAGAACTACTCAAATGCTGACTGGTGCACATACTTGACTGACAACCTTTAACTAGGCATTATGCCACACTGACATTATTTTCTGCATTATTTTATATTGTCCTTTGATAAATGTAAAAATCACACTTCTTTCTCATGAAGATTCTGATATGACCTGTCCTAGCAAGTGCTCACTGTGCTCCAGCCTCAGTTAAAGATCATAATCTCATAATCCTTTTTGCATTCCCATTTGGTTAGTGTAAAGTCAGTGCAGAAGGGGGATGGTCACGTGAGGAACTCAGACTCAGGACTTTTGGCTAGAGCCGCCCACACAACCAAGCACACCAAAAAGAAACTTCCCAGAGGTCCTTGGGAAGAGAGTGACCGTCTGTCAGCCAGTGAGATTTCACCACGTCATAATTGCTCCACCCTAGAGGACCCCTTTACCTCTCACACGGTTTAATTCGTGTGATTCCCCTACCCTCTGACCCTGGGGCTAGGGGACCTTGTGGGGCGGGATGTGGGTACTTAATAAAGCCTTTGCTATTCCACACTTTGTGGCTCCACCCCTCCTTCCTTCTTTCTTGGCAGGGAAAAATACCTTACAGTCAGTTGGTATTTTTTTGTAGTTTGTAGTTTGAAAAGTAGAGTTCCTTTGTTTTCCAAATACAAAATTATAACATCAATTTTTTTCTGTCTACTCAGCCTTCTTTCCAGTGGTGGGATTCAGCCAGTTTTAAGGTAAACTGATACTTCATTTTTTGTTGAGTTCAGTGCCGTTGTTAAAACGGCACTTATAATCAGGGTTCTCTCCAATGTGGGTGCCTGGGAAGCCACCCAATGTGGAAATCACAAATTTCCATTTCTTACTCTTTTTTAATGTTCATCTGAAAAACAGTGTATTCTAAGCACCCAAAGTAATGTTCATTCTGTCCATAGGTGAAAAAAAATTCAAGTGAGGATGCCAATCAAGAAGTAATATGGATCTCGACCAGGTGCTGGCGCAGTGGACAGAGAGCATTAGACTAGGACACGGAGGACCCAGGTTCAAAATCCTGAGGTTGCCAGCTTGAGTCTGGGCTCATCTGGTTTAGCAAGGCTCACCAGCTTCAGCCCAAGGTCACTGGCTTGAGCAAGGGGCCACTTGGTCTTGGTCTGCTGTAGCCTCCCCACCCCCACTCCAGGTCAAGGAAAATATGAGAAAGCAATCAATGAACAACTAAGGTGCTGCAACAAAGAATTGATGCTTCTCATCTCTCTCCCTTCCTGTCTGTCTGTCCCTCTCTCTGTCACTGTCACCAAAAAAAAAAAAAAAAAAGCAATATATAAATACCTTAAATAACAGTTGTATTGTTTCTTGTCAGTTATTATTTAATATTTTTTCATTAATATTTTAAATCTCTTTTTTTAACATAATCTAGTTGTGTATACCTCTTTTATTGTTTTTACTTAAGTATTAAATGCATGAAATAATAAACTACCTTATGGTATATCATTGTGTTATACTTAAGATGGTCATTAGGGCAGAGAAACAGTTGTTAAATTATTTGCATTCCTACACTGCTTTTTTCCCTCCGAATATCTGTTAGCCATGCAAGAATTAGCAACATGACCATCTGAATGAGAATCACATTTATATAAAATACTATCATGCTTAAGATGAAAATTTAGATATTGACTCCAATTGCACTATTAATCTTGGCCCCAGTTTTATAGTTTACAAGATTGACTGCACATGTCACATGGTTTGTGGATGATGCAAGGGCTCTGGGTATCTGTTGGGCAGATAAAATATATTATGCTCACTTTGTTAAAGATGGCACGGCCCACATGCAAGTTTTAAGAGTAAGCTTTTCCCCACACCCTTGACTGATTGGATGATGTGGTGCACTGTCATGAGGAATCCTCCCATTATGCCTCAGATAAGTGACTTTGTATCAGAGACTTTCTTGTTTGTAGACTGAATTAAAGGTTTGGATTTCTACACTATAAAGTGGGGCAGACCTGGAGCTTGCTCTCTCGGTTTCTGAGGTTAGCATTAGAGAGGATATCAGATTAAGGCCACGTGGAGGAGAGGAGAGGCAGCCAAGATGGTGGAGTGCTGAGGAAGAAGTCAGTTTGTGCAGAGTTTGTGCAGAAAGAAGGAGATGGGAAACAGAGGTGAATAAGTCTGGTGACCTGAAACCTTTGATGCTAGAAAACTCGGACAACTCAGTAGCTTTGTGAGCACTGAGTGAATGGGTTTTGGAGCCCAGTGTGTGTTTTTACTTGCCCCCCGGGTGCAAGCTAGGATTAAAGATGATGACCCACCAGTTCTTGGCTCCGTTGTTTCATTACCGACTGTCTAAATCTAATGTGAATCTGCATGAGCCAGGTGGCTGTGATGGTGGCCACGGGCACTGGCTTTACATTTGGTGTAGTTGGCAGGATTCAATACAGATTGGTATGGAGCCACCACCACCTTTGGGCAGTGGAGTAGAGGACTGGCTGCTGTTATGATTTCCCATAGCTGTCCTTTGGGGACTGTAGGCTGGCTGACATTTACAGCCATGCATGAGGAAATCGAGAGCTCTATGGAAGAGGCTACCTGGGATCTGCAAACAGCAGTGGAAGGAGCTGGAGGAAATGTGGGAGAAAGAGATGCTGACCCTGGAGCTGGAGGAAGCACTGGAGGAGGAGGCCAAAAAGGTTTGCGAGATTTGCCTGGAAACGGAGCAGACACTGGAGAAGATATTACAGGTTCATGAGTTGCAGATTGCCCTCGACATTGTAGAGAGCGAGCAGCGGCGGGAGGCCGAAGCTGAGGCTGGGGCTGGAGCTGCAAGGTCTGCTGAGCAGAAGGCGGCGGTGGCCTGGGGCTCAAGCCCAGCAGCAGGAGCTGGTGTTCTCAGTTCCTTTTTGGAGAATCGGGCTGAGTTGCAATCCACAGTCTCCAGAAGATGAGAGCCCAGCTGGAAGGAGTACCTGCTATGCTCCTGATAGGTTTATGATTTGGGGACATAGGGGTGGATGACATCATGCTCCCCAGAGCAGAGATAGAACTGCTGACTGCCATTGCCATGTGCTCTTTTTTGGGACAATGTAAGACATGACAGGATGGCAGGAATGAGTGGGGAGGCTAAGGCCTCATTTGCGTGGACTGATTTCCTGAACTATGACCGAGTGAGCACTGGCTCCTTTGTTGAATGGACTTATGGATTTTGGACAATGTGAAATATCCTGATGGGGGGCGGCTTTGATGGAGGTCCTACCCCTGCTCTGGGAAGCCTTTCAAACGGCTAAAAAAAAGGCTAAGCACTTTCGGCAAAGTGCTCAGAGACTGGTGAAATGTACTTTTGTAATTGTTGAAATTGTATGATTTGTCATGTTGTTGTAATTTGTGTGATGTTCCTAATTTTCTTTTACAGGGATGCCAGTGGTATAGATTGTGGATAGTAAAGTCAGCATAGGGGTGTATTGTTGGGCAGATAAAATATATTATGCTCACTTTGTTAAAGATGGCACTGCCCACGTGCAAGTTTTAAGAGTAAGCTTTTCCCCATACCCTTGACTGATTGGATGATGTGGGATGGTGCATTCTCATGAAGAATCCTCCCATTATGCCTCAGATAAGTAGCTTTGTACCAGAGACTTTCTTGTTTGTAGATTGGATTAAAGGTTTGGATATCTACACTAGAAAGTGGGGCAGACCTGGAGCTTGCTCTCTTGGTTCCTTAGGTTAGCATTAGAGAGGAAAGCAGATTAAGGCCACATGGAGGTGAGGGGAGGCAGCCAAGATGGTGGAGTGCTGAGGAAGAAGCCAGTTTGTGCAGAGTTTGTGCAGAAAGAAGGAGGTAGGAAACAGAGGTGAATAAGTCTGGTGACCTGAAACCTTTGATGCTAGAAAACTCAGATAATTCAGTAGCTTTGTGAGCACTGAGTGAGTGGGTTTTGGAGCCCAGTGTGTGTTTTTATGAGCCTGCCGGGTGCAAGCTAGGATTAAAGATGACGACCCACCAGTTATTGGCTACATTGTTTCATTACCGACTGTCTGAATCTAATGTGAACCTGTATGAGCCAGGCGGCTGTGATGGTGGCCGCGGCCACTGGCTTTACCGTATCTCTTTGAATGTTTGTAAGTCCATAATGGTCCTCTGATGAAGTTTTCTTTGTGTATCTTTCTGTCCTCTATCTGGAATCATTCCTTATGCTGTCTCCAGAAATTGTCCATACACTATTTCACATGTCAGTTATACATGGTTATCATTTGCTAATACATATTTCTGTTTATGCCATTCTCTATCCTCACAGCTTTTCAAAGATCTACCGAGTCTTTAAAATAATTACAACCTCCTGTTTTTTATCTTTTAATGTATTTTTCTTCAGTCCAGCATGAGGTTTCTTTTTCCTTCCTCTCTCCATTCATTCTCTATCTCTATATTTAGATACCACCAAGAAAACTTGTGTATGTCCTCCCTACTGTAATGAAAAAATTTCTTGTCTCTGGACCTTGATCTTCATTGAACTTCCTTAGGTAAATTCAAAAGTTAATCCTCTATCCCTAAACGTCTCTTTCCTTTACATATCTCACAAAAGAAAAAGTTTAAATGGTCTAAGTATTAACACTTGGATTGCGGGAAACGAGTTAAGTCGGCTCACGTGAATTGCGCGTACTCCGCGGGAGCTGTCTTAACTTGGTTCATATAGATTTGCGGTGGAGTGCGGGAAACGTGTAAACTCGGGCCGATTGTAACTGCGTATTACCAAATATTTGTTTGTTTGCCGTTCACAAAGATACCTACCTGCGTATGCGAACCGTTTCATACCCATTGGGGTAATAGGTATCATAAAAATCCCTTGTAAGTAGAGAACACTTTATGGCGCTGGTCGAGTACAATACCGTTAGGGTACCAATGTATTGTTTTCTCATTTTATAACCGATATCCCTGGATATCTCACCATGCAAAGAGAATAGTTATTGAGAAATACTTCTTGTGTCCGGACGTCTTTAGTTTTGAGTTTTGTGAATATTATTACGTGTTTAAATATTTAGATATATTGTGATAAAGACATTCATATAGAATTTTTTAACCAAATAAAATAAAATCGTTCTGCAAAGTGTTCGCATAATAATTATTTTTTTATATCAGATATCTATCGGAATACCGCTATTTTCAGTTATTATTATTTTTATTTGCTTTAACCTAAAATGTCGCAGCATTCAGACTATAGTGATGATGAGTTTTGTGCAGACAATTTGTCCAATTATTCTTGTGATAGCGATCTTGAAAATGCGAATACAAGTGATGAAGATTCTAGTGATGATGAAGTAATGGTGCGTCCCAGGACATTGAGGCGACGAAGAATTTCGAGCTCCAGCTCTGACTCAGAGTCAGATATAGAAGGCGGGAGAGAAGAATGGTCGCATGTTGATAATCCACCGGTCTTAGAAGATTTTTTAGGGCATCAAGGATTAAACACAGATGCTGTTATAAATAATATAGAAGATGCCGTGAAATTATTTATCGGAGATGATTTTTTTGAATTTCTTGTAGAGGAGTCAAACAGGTATTATAATCAAAATAGGAATAATTTCAAACTTTCAAAAAAAAGCCTAAAGTGGAAAGATATAACCCCTCAAGAGATGAAGAAGTTTTTAGGGTTAAGGGCGTGTTTTGAAAAATATCATACGCTAAAAAACTATTAATTTCTATTTGTTTTGATTTATTATGAAAATTTTATTTTAAACTTTAAAATTATGTGTATATTTTTAGGTAATAAGTATTTTTGGGGTTTTTCGTATTTAGTTTATATATATCGAATTATTTATGTACTGAATAGATAAAAAAATGTCTGTGATTGAATAAATTTTCATTTTTTACACAAGAAACCGAAAATTTCATTTCAATCGAACCCATACTTCAAAAGATATAGGCATTTTAAACTAACTCTGATTTTGCGCGGGAAACCTAAATAATTGCCCACGCCATCTTATATTTTGGTGGGAAATTCACCCGACACCGTAGTGTTAATACAAAACACTTCATAGTTCATAAAACAAAAAGAAGTAGGTAATGATCATCATCAAATTCAACATATCAGAAAACTCTTACCCCTGTGTATCATAGGATTTAGGGGTTGTAGAATATTTACAAGCTATATAATAATAATAATAATAAAAGAATAAGATTTCTTATGTGAGAAAGCTTCTTATTTTATTGATGGTCTCAAATAGGTATGGAAATCTACATTTTGAAAACTTAAGTTACATTTACTGATGAAAAAAGTTAAAGCATTAACAATAAGAATATAAAAGTGAACTGAAACTAAAATGAAAATGAAAATGCTATTAGAAAATTTATACCTGACCAGGTAGTGGTGCAGTGGATATAACCTCAACCTGGGATGCTGAAGACCCAGGTTTGAAACCCCGAAGTTGCTGGCTTGAGCATGGGACTACAGACATAAACCCATGGTTGTTGGCTTGAGCCCACTGGTCGCTGGCTTCAAGCCCAAGGTTGCTGGCTTGAACATGGGGTCTCTGGCTCAGCTGGAGGCCCCCTATAAAGGTACATATGAAAAAGCAATCAATAAACCACGTAAGTGCTGCAACTGTGAGTTGATGCATCTAATCGCTCTCCCTTCTTATCTGTCTGACCTTGTCTGTCTGTCTAGTTCTTGCTAAAAAAAAAAAGTAATATAAGAAAGTCACTGAAGTATTTTCAAAGTAACCTATCAGGAAGAGAAAATAGCAAATAGGCAAAACTGGCAAAGCAGTCCCAAAAAACAATGAGAGGAGATGGCAAGATGGCGATGGAGTAGGCAGACGTACCAACTTCCAATTCCCAGAACCAAAGTGGATTATAACTTAATTTTAAGAACCAACATCTGGTTAAAAAAAATTGAACTAAACTAAGTGGACTCTTCAGCCAAGGAACACTGAAGAAGCCACATTGAGACTGGTAGGAAAAGCGAAAATGCAGAGAGGGCCGCCCAGCTCCCCAGAGCGAACAACAGCCCAGAGAGACTCTGTGGCGGGAGGAGAGTTTGGCGGATAGGGAGGGACCTGGGCCCCAGGAGCAAAGCCCCAGCCTGCAGCCCCAGAGCCTAGAAGAGGTGTTAGGACAGTATTGAGCTATGAAACAAGTGAGGATACTGTTTGTGAGAAAGACATTTTTCTCAGACCCAGGATTCTTCTTAAAGAGAAAGCACAGAAAATCTCTCTCACGAACACTCACTCAGGGCTCTGGGGAATGGGGACAGAGGAGAGGACCAGAGCAGCAGGAAGAGAGTGTGGACTGGAAGGCACAGGGAGAAACACTCTGAGGGACAGCCACCCTAACCCCTGGGCTGAGTCACTTCCCTAATAGAAAACAAATATTTCCCCTGGAACTAGCAATACCAGCAAAGGGAGACAGGACACCAGCCAAACAAGCTCTCCCATGGCACTTAGAGCAGAGCTGCTTAGATGGAGGAAGCTTCAAGGACTAGAGTATGGAGTGTTAGGGTCAGAGCTGCAGTACCCCTACCCACACTGATAAGAGCTTCCTGGAGGGACAGAGATGGCGGGATGCTGAAACGCGGTTCTGTCAGCTGGGGCAGAGGCCCAGACAGCGTGAGCTCGGTCTAGCCCAGCAGGGGTGGAGGGGACTCACGAAAGCGGTCTGGCAACTATGGGCCCACCTGCAGCACCACTTGCGGGGAAAAGCGGGAGGCCAGGAACGGGCAGAGATCTGCTGCTGAGCAGAGCCCAAGTGGGTGTGCAGCATCACCTGGCCTCCTAGGTTTGTGACACTGCATGAGCCGGCCCTGACCACAGGGGTAGGGCTAAAGCCCGGGACAGGTGGAGGCTCGCAGCTAAGCACACGCTAGCAGCCACACCAGTCCCAAAAAATGCAGTTTGCGACTCTGTGCCAGACGGCCCAGACTGTGGGGGTGGGGCTAAAGCCCTGGAAAACCAGAGGCTCCCAGCTGAGCGCATGCCAACAGCCCACCTGGCCCGAGAAACTGCAGTTTGCGGTTCTGCGCGAGGCGGCGGTGACCTGACCGGCCCTGACTCCGGGGGCGGGGCTAATGCACAAGAGAGGCAAAGGCTCACAGCTCAGTGCACGCCAGGAACCCCGTCAAAACCAAGAAACTGCAGTTAGAAGGCTCAGACCTCAGGGGCTGGGCAAAAGCCCAGGAACAGGCTGGGTCCACAGTTGAGCAAAGGTGCTCACCCATACCCTTGGTGCTGAGGCTTGTGGCTTAAGTGCAGTGTGCAACCCCACCGAGGGGCTAGGCAAAAGCCCAGACAGGCTGAGGCTTGTAGAGCTGGGCACCACAATAAAGCTCCTCCTATGGAGAAAAAGCGGAAATCACAGCAACAGGCACAGTGGGCCGACGCTGGCAAAGCCCATACCCAACCGCTCTAGGCAGCAGCAGAGAGGGTGGCAGACCTACACACAGACCACACCTAGGGAACACAAAGGCAACACCCATTGGACTCCAGTAGCCACATCCTTCTTATACACAGACAAAATGGGCAGGCAGAGAAATGCAACCAAAATGAATGAAAAGAAATACCCAGAGAAGGACTTGAATGAACCAGATATAACCAAATTACCAGATGCAGAATTTAGAATAATGATATGATGTTCAAAAAAATAAGAGCAACAATGGATAGTCATTACGAACTCCTAAATAAAGAGATAACAAGTATAAAAAAAATGAAATAATAAAAAAGAATCAGACAGAAATGACAAATACAGTATCAGAATTGAAGACTACAATGGAAGGAATTAATAGCAGGATGGATGATGCTGAAGATCAAATCAGCGAGTTAGAGGACAAAATAAACAAAGGCACAGAAGCAGAGAAGAAAATGAAATGAGACTCAAAAAATGTGAAGAAACTCTAAGGGAGCTCTGTGACAACATGAAGAGAAATAACATCTGCATCTTCCCGAAGATGAAGAGAAAGAAAAAGGGATAGAAACTTTGTTCAATCAAATCATAGCTGAAAACTTCCCTAAATTAAGGCTGGGAAACGTTTCATACGTTCAAGAAGCACAGAGAACTCCAATAAAGAAAAACCCAAAGAAATATACACCATGACACATCATAGTTAAAATACCAAAGCTAAGGGATAAAGAGAAAATTTTAAAAGCTGCTAGAGAAAAAAATACTATCACCTACAAAGGAGCCCCCATAAGGATGTCATCCAACTTCTCAACAGAAACACTTGAGGCCAGAAAGGAATGGCAAAATATATTCAAACTAATGCAGAACAGGAACCTACAAGCAAGAAGACTCTATCCAGCAAGGCTAACATTTAAAATTGAAGGAGAAATAAAGAGCTTCACAGACAAAGAAAACCTCAAGGAATTCATTAAAACCAAACCAATTCTGGAAGAGATGCTAAGGAGCCTGTTGTGAACAGTTCAAAGGGGTAAAAGAATATAGCAAAAGAAGAATACAGCTTTAAAGACTAAAATGGCAATAAACAACTACATACCAATAATAACCTGAAATGTAAATGGATTAAATGATCCAATCACAAGACATAAGGTAGCTACGTGGATAAAGAAACAGGACCCATACATATGCTGTCTACAAGAGACACACCTTAAAACAAAAGATGCATATAGACTGAAGGTAAAAGGATGGAAAAAAATATTTCATGCAAATGAAAAAAAAAAAAAAAGCCAGGATAGCAATACTTATATCTGACAAAACGAACTTTAAAACAAAGGCTGTAGTAAGAGATAAAGAAGGACACTACATAATGATAAAGAGAACATTTCAACAAGAAGATATAACTATTATAAATGTCTACGCACCAAACATAGAAGCCCTGACATACAAAAAACAGACTTTGATGGATATAAAGGGCGATATTAACAGCAATACTATAATAGTAGGGGGTTTCAATATCCCACTAACATCACTGGATAAATCCTCAAGAAAGAAAATTAATAAAGAAACAGCAGACTTAAAGGATACACTAGATCAACTCGATTCAATAGATATCTTCAGAACTTTTCACCCTAAAGTAGTAGAATATACATTCTTTTCAAGTGCTCATGGTATATTCTCTAGGATAGACCACAAGTTATGACATAAAAATGGTCTCAACATATTTAAGAAGATTGAAATCATATCAAGCATTTTCTTTGATCACAATGCCATGAAACTAGAAGTTAACCACAAAAGAAAAACTGAAAGATACTCAAACACTTGGAAAATAAATAGCATGTTATTAAATAATGAATGGATTAACAATGAGATCAAAGAAGAAATAAAAAAGTTTCTAGAAACGAATGATAATGAGCATACATCAACTCAAAAATTTATGGGACACAGCAAAACCAGTACTGAGAGGGAAGTTCATAGCACTACAGGCATAACATAAGAAGCTAGAAAAAACTGAAATAAGCAACCTGGCCCTGCATCTAAAAGAACTAGAAAAACAACAGCAAATAAAGCCCACGACGAGTAGAAGGAAGGAAATTATAAAGATCAGAGCAGAAATAAATGACATAGAGGCTAAGAAAACAATACAGAGGATCAACGAAACCAGGAGCTGGTTCTTTGAAAAGGTAAACAAGATGGATGAACCTTTAACGAGAATCACCAAGTAAAAAAGGAAAGGACTCAAATAAATAAAATTAGAAAAGAGAGTGGAGAAATAACAACTGACACAACAGATATAAAAAGTATTGTAAGAAAATACTATGAAGAACTCTATGCCAAAACATTAGGCAACCTAGGTGAAATGGACAAATTTCTTGAATCATATAATCTTCCAAAAATTAATCTGGAAGAATCAAACACCTAAACAGACCAATTACAACAAATGAGATCAAAACAGTTATGAAAAACTCCCAAAAAGGAAAAGTCCTGGGCCTTATAGCTGTCTTGAGTATAATGGCCTTGTAGTAAACCTTGATATCCAGAAGAGTGATACCTCCTGCTTTATTTTTTCTTTTTAAGATTGCTGAGGTTATTCGTGTCCTTTTTTGGTTCCACATAAATTTTTGGAATATGTGTTCTATATCTTTGAAGTATGTTATTGGTATTTTAATTGGTATTGCATTGAATTTGTAAATTGCTTTGGGTAATATAGACATTTTAATGATGTTTATTCTTCCTAGCCATGAGCACGGTATATGCTTCCACTTGTTTGTATCTTCCTAGATTTCTTATATCAATGTGTTATAATTTTCCGAGTAAAATTCCTTAACCTCCTTGGTTAAATTTACTCCTAGGTACTTTATTTATTTGGCTGCAATAGTGAAGGGTATTGTTTCCTTAATTTCTTTTTCTGACAGTTCATTGTTGGTATATACAAAAGCCTCTGATTTCTGAGTATTACTTTTATATCCTGCCACCTTGCTGAATTCATTTATAAGGTCCAGTAGTTTTTTGACTGAGACTTTAGGGTTTTCAATATACAATATCATATCATCTGCAAATAATGACAGTTTTACTTCTTCTTTTCCAATTTGGATGCCTTTTATTTCTTCTTCTTGTCCGATTGCTGTAGCTATATCTTCCAGAACTATGTTGAATAAAAGTGGTGAAAGGGGGCACCCCTGCCTGGTTCCTGATCTTAAGGGGATTGCTTTTAATTTTTGCCCATTTAGTATAATGTTGGCTGTGGATTTGTCATAGATGGACTTTATCATGTTAAGGAATGTTCCCTGTATTCCCACTTTACTGAGAGTTTTGAGCATGAATGGGTGCTGGATTTTATCAAATGCCTTTTCTGCATCTATTGAAATTATCATGTAATTTTTGTCCTTCCTTTTGTTTATGTGATGTATGCCCATTATCATTTGTTTCTAGGAACTTTTTTATTTCTTCTTTGATCTCATTGTTAATCCATTCATTATTTAATAACATGCTATTTATTTTCCAAATGTTTGAGTATTTTTCAGTTTTTCTTTTGTGGTTAATTTCTAGTTTCATGCCATTGTGATCAGAGAAAATTCTTGATATGATTTCAATCTTCTTAAATTTATTGAGACCATATTTGTGTCCTAACATGTGGTCTATCCTAGAAAATGTACCATGAGTGCTTGAGAAGAATGTATATTCAACTACTTTAGGTTGAAAAGTTCTGAAGATATCTATTAAATCTAGTAGATCTAGTGTATCCTTTAAGTCTGCTGTTTCTTCATTAATTTTTTTTCTTGAGGATCTATCCAGTGATGTTAGTAGGGTATTGAAATACCCTACTATTATAGTATTGCTGTTAATATCGCCCTTTATGTCCATCAAAGTCTGCTTTATATATGCCAGGGCTCCTATATTTGGTGCGTAGATATTTATAATAGTTATATCTTCCTGTTGAATTGTTCCCTTTATCATTATGTAGTGTCCTTCATTATGTCTTACTACAGTCTTTGTTTTAAAGTTCATTTTGTCAGATATAAGTATTATTACCCTGGATTGTTTTCATTTTCATTTGCATGAGATATTTTTTTCCATCCTTTTACCTTCAGTCTATGTGTATCTTTTGTTTTAAGGTGTGTCTCTTGTAGACAGCATATGTATGAGTCCTGTTTTTTTTATCCACGTAGCTACCCTATGTCTATTGATTGGATCATTTAATCCATTTACATTTAAGGTTATTATTGATATGTAGTTGTTTATTGCCATTTTAGTCTTTAAAGCTGTATTCTTCTTTTGCTATATTCTTTTACCCCTTTGAACTGTTCACAACAGGCTCCTTAGCATCTCTTCCAGAATTGGTTTGGTTTTAATGAATTCCTTGAGGTTTTCTTTGTCTGTGAAGCTCTTTATTTCTCCTTCAATTTTAAATGTTAGCCTTGCTGGATAGAGTCTTCTTGCTTGTAGGTTCCTGTTCTGCATTAGTTTGAATATATTTTGCCATTCCTTTCTGGCCTCAAGTGTTTCTGTTGAGAAGTTGGATGACATCCTTATGGGGGCTCCTTTGTAGGTGATAGTATTTTTTTCTCTAGCAGCTTTTAAAATTTTCTCTTTATCCCTTAGCTTTGGTATTTTAACTATGATGTGTCATGGTGTATATTTCTTTGGGTTTTTCTTTATTGGAGTTCTCTGTGCTTCTTGAACGTATGAAACGTTTCCCAGCCTTAATTTAGGGAAGTTTTCAGCTATGATTTGATTGAACAAAGTTTCTATCCCTTTTTCTTTCTCTTCATCTTCGGGAAGATGCAGATGTTATTTCTCTTCATGTTGTCACAGAGCTCCCTTAGAGTTTCTTCACATTTTTTGAGTCTCATTTCATTTTCTTCTCTGCTTCTGTGCCTTTGTTTATTTTGTCCTCTAACTCGCTGATTTGATCTTCAGCATCATCCATCCTGCTATTAATTCCTTCCATTGTAGTCTTCAATTCTGATACTGTATTTGTCATTTCTGTCTGATTCTTTTTTATTATTTCATTTTTTTTATACTTGTTATCTCTTTATTTAGGAGTTCGTAATGACTATCCATTGTTGCTCTAATTTCTTTGAACATCCTATCATTATTCTAAATTCTGCATCTGGTAATTTGGTTATATCTGGTTCATTCAGGTGCTTCTCTGGGTATTTCTTTTGATTCATTTGGTTTGCATTTCTCTGCCTGCCCGTTTTGTTTGTGCATAAGAAGGTTATGGCCACTGGAGTCCAGTAGGTGTTGCCTTGTGTTCTTTAGGTGTGGTCTGTCTGCAGGCCCACCACCCGCTCTGCCACTGCCTAGGGCAGTTGGGAATGGGTGTTGCCATCGCCGGCCCACTGCAGCTGTTGCTGTGATTTCCACCTCTCCTCTGCGGGAGGGCTGCCACTCAAGCCAGAAGCCTCAGCACCAAGGATAGAGGTGAGCACCTTTGCTCAGCTGCAGACCCAGCCTGTTCCCGGGTTTCTGCCCAGCCCCCGCGGTCAGAGCCTGCTCGCCACAGTTTCTCAGGTTGGACAGGTATGTGACATGCTCTCAGCTCTGAGCCGTTGTCCGTCCGGAGCTTTAGCCCCACCTTCGAGGCCATAGCCCTCCTGCATAGGATCGCAAACTGCGGTTTCTCGGGCAGTTGGGGCTGCTGGCGTGTGCTCAGCTATGAGCTTTCGCTCATCTGGGGATCTAGCCCTGCCCAGCGTTCAGAGCCCACTCGCGCACGCAGAATGGCAAACCGCGGTTTCTTGGGCTGGTTGGGGCTGCTGGTGTGAGCTCAGCCGTGAGCATCTGCCCTTCCCTGGTCCTAGCCTCGTCCCCGCGGTCAGGGCCGGCTTGAGCAGGGTCGCAGAGCAGATCTCTGTCCATTCCTGGCCTCCCACTTTTCCCCCGCACGTTGGGCTACAGGCGGGCCTGAAGCTGCCGGACCGCTTTTGCGCATCCGCTCTACCCCTGCTGGGCTAGACCGAGGTCACACCAGCTGGGCCTCTGCCCCCACTGACAGAAACGTGTTTCAGCGTCTTGCTGCCACCATCCCTCCAGCCAGCCCTCAGCAGTGTGGGTGGGTGCACTGCAGCTCAGACCCTAACACTGCATGCTGTAGTCCTGGAAGATCCCTCCATGTAAGCAGCTCTGCTCTAAATGCCATGGGAGAGCTTGTTTGGCTGGTGTCCTGTCTCCCTTTGCTGGTATTGCTAGTTCCAGGGGAAATATTCGTTTTTGATTAGGGAAGTGACTTAGCCCAGGGGTTAAGGTGGCTGTCCCTCAGAGTGTTTCTCCCGTGGCTCCCAGTTTACTCTCTCTTCCCGCTGCTCTGGTCCTCTCATCTGACCTTGTTCCCCAGAGCCCCGGGTGAGTGGCTATGAGAGAGGTTTTCTGCGCTGTCCCTTTAAGAATCTTGGGTCTGAGAAAAATGTCTTTCTCACAAACAGTATCCTCACCTGTTTCACAGCTCAATACTGTCCTAACGCCTCTTCTAGGCTCTGGGGCTGCAGGCTGGGGCTTTGTTTCTGGGACTCAGGTCCCTCCCTCTCTGCCAAACTCTCCTTCCGCCAAGCGGGTCTCTCCGGGCTGCCGTTCGCTCCGGGGAGCTGGGCAGCCCTCTTAGCATTTTCGTTATTCCTACCAGTCTTAATGTGCCTTCTTCTGTGTTCCTTGGTTGAAGAGTCTACTTAATTTAGTTCAAATTTGGCTTATCCAGATGATGGTTCTTAAAATTGAGTTATAATCCACTTTGGTTCTGGGAGTTGGAAGTTGGTACGTCCGCTTACTCCATCTTCATCTTGCATCCTCCTTTTTTGCAGAATTTTAATAAATACTGCATAATTCAATTAATCAGGTACAATTAATCATACTGATATTCTATCACAAAAATACAATGGCAACAAAGTTCTATATATTTAAAAGTATGTTTCTCTGATAAAGTCAACAGATCTGTAGGGAAAAAAGTGGACAATAATATACTTGAAGGTAACTTTTGTTGCTCTTTTGATTTATAGTCATAGTATTATGGTACTTCTTAAATTGACATAATATTATCCCATGTATTTCCATGAAATACTCTTTACCTCTTTCTGTGTGGTTAATTAATAAAATATTTTTTGGTATGCACTCTGTTGGGCAGATAAAATATATTATGCTCACTTCGTTAAAGATGGGCTGCCCACATGGAAGTTCATTGATATTACTGTGTGTTCTGGAAGTGGTTGTGGGCAGGCCGGGTCATTATAGCCTAAGGCTTAGTTTTAAGGGTAAGCTCTTCTCCACATCCTTGACTGATTGGATGATGTAGGGTGGTGCACTCTCATGATGAATCCCATTGTGCCTCAGATGAGTGGCTTTGTATCAGAGACTTTCTTGTTTGTATAATTGGATTAAAGGTTTTGAATCTATGCTATAAAGTGGGCAGACCAGTAGCTAGCTCTCTCTCGGTTCCTGGGTTCCTGAGATTAGTATTAGAGAGGAGAGCAGAGGAAGGCCACATGGAGGAGAGGAAGCAGCCAAGATGGCAGAGTGCTGAGGAAGAGTTTGTGCAGGAGGAGATGGGAAACAGAGGTGAATAAGTCTGGTGAGCTAGAAACCTTTTGATTCTAGGAAACTCGGATAAATCAGTAGCTTTGTGAGCACTGAATGTGTGGATTTTGGAGCCCAGTGTGTGTTTTTGCTTGCCCGCCAGGTGCAAGCTAGAATTAAAGCTGATGGTTCACCAGATTTTGGCTCCGTTGTTTCATTACCGACTGTTCGAATCAAATGTGAATCTGCATTGGCCAGGCGGCTGTGATAGTGGCTGCGACTATTGACTTTACACACTCAGTATATGATAGTATTGATTGTGTTTTTCTTTTGACAATCTCCTCTTCTGAAATGAACTAAAAAGTTATTTTAGATTGTCCTGGTAAATTATGGCATTAACAGATCTCATAACATATATCACAATATTTTTGATATAAGTATATTGTTCTAAGTTAAAAATTTTAAATGGCACTTGGATCATTGTGACACAATGCCTTATAACTTAGAATTGCATCTTCCTCTCTTGAAAGATACAACTTTTCCATATTTGCCTATTAATTCTTTTCTAGTATAATAAAATTTATCTAATACTTATTTAAAAGAATAGGAAGGAACAGAAATAGTCTTTAAGTTTAGAAATATTAGCTCAGGTTTTCTGAGGATCACATGTGAAGAGAATATGATTTAAAAAATTTTGGGTTTATCTTTTCATTTTGACAAAAAAAAAAAAAAAGGAATAATTAAGAGTCTTGGAGATGACTATGATACAGCCTATTCATATGGGTGTATAGAAACTGACTTGAGCCATCAAATCTCAGTTGACTTAGTATACAGCTGAAAGAGTTTCACCACACCCTTTCTTGACTTTCTCAAGGTTTTGCATCATGTTGCATAAGCAAGTCTGCCTTTTGTATTTGTTGATTTTAATCATCCACATCCCATGTGAGGTTTGGCTTTCATTCCTTAATAAAGGTTGCTGTAGTTGTGATAACCTATTAACATTTCTCAAAGCATATATTTGTAATTGTGTTCATATTCATTTTCTTTCTTAGAAATAATAGAATGTTTATAGTGAATGAGCTTCATGGTATTTTCTTATTGTGGAATTAAAAAAAGACAGAGAGAAACTCGAAATTATAATCTCTAAGGAGCAAAATATTGTAGTAATATTTAAAGAAGCAAAGGAGACCTTTTAGGGGGGAACCAGACTACCAGGTAAACTCTGAAACTAGTGACAGAAAAACCTATGTTAGAATAAAGAATGAAATCAGACTTATTCATTAGGACTATAGGTGTATGTTATGGTTTATGATTCTTAATGGAGAATAATTAAGAGATTTCTACACAGAGTATATTAACATGAAACAAATCAGTTAAATGTTAAATTTCACCCAGCAATGGATATTGTATCCATATCCAGATTAACAGATGAAAAATACTCAGGTTTATCTACATACTAGCCATATAAATATGGCATGATAATACATGCATGTGTCTTGAGGGATTTATATTTATTGTGATTATTCTGACACATAAATAGTTTTCCAACTGAGTTCATTATTAAACATATGGTTTAATTATATATCATTGTCCTGTTGAAACAGTATCAAATGACTGTCAGTGGATGAATGGATAAAGAAAATGTGGCATATACAAACAATAAAGCTGAGACTAAAGGCAGCTAGAGATGGCTAGGAACAAGGAAGATCCTCTCCAAGACACATTGTAATAAACCTATCAAAATCAAAGATAATCTTAAAATTAGCAATATAAGTTTGTCACTTCCCTCTGCCATAAGGCTATAAGCAGATTTCTCAGCAGAAATTTATGGGCCAAGACTAAGTGGGATGATATATTCAAAGACTAAAGGAATAAACTTTAAACTTTATCTGGCAAAATTGTCCTTCAGAAATGAAAGAGAGATAAAGACTTACCTAAACAAAGCTGAATGATTTCACCACCACTAGACCTGCCTTGCAAGAAATTCTGAAAGTTGTTCAAACTGCAGTGAAAGAATACTAATTAGTAACATGAAAACTTGTGAAAATATAAAACACATTAGAAAAGGTAAGTATAGAGTTAAGTCCAGAGGACTGTAATTTGGTGGTGTCTTAATCATTTAACTCTAGTATAAAGATTAAAGAACAATAGTATTAAAAATAGCTATAGCTACAATAAACTGTTAGTGGACACAATATAAAAAGGTGTAAATTGTGATATCAGAAACAAAACATGGGGGAGGGGAGTAAAAGGGTAGACTTTTTTTATATATAGGATTGAAATTAAGTGATTTTTGGCAAGTCGAAAAAGAAGACAGCATGAAAGGAACTACGTTTTAGCCAGAAAACAACAAGAGGGAATTACTAAGTTCTTATGTATCAGTAGTTTGATAATTGCTCTAGATGAAAATGAATTGAGTCCTACAATCAAAAGGCAGTAAATGCCAGAATGGATTTAAAAATAAAAAAACCCAAGACCCAGCTATGTGTTACACACAAGAGACTCACTTCAGCCTCAAGAACATGAATAGGGTCAAAGTGAAAAAAAAATGGGAAAAAGAAAATAGTCCATCCATCAATATAGAGGAGGGGTGGGTATACTTATATCAGACAAAATAGACTTCGTATGAAAGCTTGTAATGATAAACAGTATAATGATGAAAAGGTCATTACATCAAGTGGATATAACAATTGTAAATACTTATGCACATAACATCAAAGCACCTAAATATATTAAGCAAATACTAACTTATCTTAACGGAGAAATAGAGAATACAAGAATAGTATGGTACTTGACTTTTAGTACCCCACTTTCAACAATTAGTAGGTTATCCAGACACAAAATCAATAAGGAAACATTGGATTTGAACTATACTTTAGATCAAATAGACCTAATAGATTCTGAACATTAATCCAACATCAGAAGTATACACATTTTTATCAACACGAGCAGAATATTCTTTATTATAGATCATATGTTAGGTCACAAAACAAGTTTCAGCAAATTTAAGGGGATTGAAATCATACCAAGTATTTTTTCCTTCTACAATGGGATAAAACAAATCAATAACAGGATGACAAGTGGAAAATTAACAAATATGTGGAAATTAACACACTCCTGAACAACCAGTTGGTCAAAGAAGAAATCAAAAAGGAGATAAAAATGTACCTTGAAACAAATGAAAATAGAAACAACCCATTGAGATTTATTGGATGCAGGAAAAGGAGTGCTAACTGGGAAGTGTAGAGAAAGAAATGCCTACATTAAAAAACAAAAATGACCGCCTGACCAGGCAGTGGCGCAGTGAATAGATCGTTGGACTGGGATGTGGAGGACCCAGGTTTGAGACTCTGAGATTGCCAGCTTGAGCACAGGCTCATCTGGTTTGAGCAAGGCTTGCCAGCTTGAGCCCAAGGTTACTAGCTTGAGCAAGGAGTCAGTCAATCTGCTGTAGAGGAGGGGTGGGTATACTTATATCAGACAAAATAAACTTTGTGTCAAAGATTGTAATGATAAACAAGGCACATATGAGAAAGCAATCAATGAACAACTAAGGTGCCACAACAAAGAATTAATGCTTTTCATCTCTCCCTTCTTGCCTATCTGTCCCTATCTGTCCCTCTTTCTGACTCTCTTTGTCTCTGTCACAAAAAAAAAGCAAAGAAAACCTCAAGGAACTAGAAAAGGAAGAACAAACTAATCCTAAAGTAAGTAGAAGGAAGGAAATAGCAATAATAAGTAAAATAGAAAACAGTAAAACAATGGATAAAATCAACAAAATAAGACTTTTTTTTGAAAAGATAAAAAAAATTGACAAACTGTAGTTAGATTTACCAAGAAAATTAAATCACTCAGGAACATAAAATTATAAATGAAAAAGGAGACATTATAAACAATACGACAGAAATACAGAGGACATAAGAGATTATTACGAACAGTTGTATGCCAACAAATCAGACAATCTAGAAGAAAGCGATAAATCCCTAGAAACATATAACCTACCAAGTCTGAATCATGAAGAAATAAAAACTCTAAACAAACCAATAACAAGTAAAATGATTGAATTTCATTTGTTCATTTTTCCTTTTGTTGCTTTCAAACACCTCCCAACAAAAAGAGCCCAGAAACATATGGCTTCACTGGTGAATTCTGCCAAACATTTAAAGAATTAAAGGTAGTTCTTCTCAAACCGTTGCCAAATGTTGAAGAGAATGCTTCCAAAATCATTTTAAGAGAGCAGCATCTTTTGGATACCAAATGGTGACACTGATACTAAATAGGAAAGGAATAGTCTCTTGAGAAAACAATGCTGGGAAAACTGTATATTTACACTCAAAAGATGAAACTTTCACATATCTTAAAACGCTCACAAAAATGAACTTGAAATGGATTAATGATCTAAATGTGAAACCTGAAACCATAAAACCCTTAGATGAAAATGCAGAGAACATCTGGGTGAGAGGAAGTGAGATAGTAGGCAGACTCCTTCATGCGCCCCAGCCAGAATCCACCCAACAACCTCATCTGAGGCTCATGCTCAAGTACCAAGCTATTTTTAGCACCTGAGGCTGGCGCAGTTGGACCAACAAAGCTCTCCTCAGCTCCTGAGGCCATGCTTGAATAAACCAAGTCGCTGGCTGTGGGAGGGGAAGAGGAAGAAAAGGGGGAGAGGGAGGAAAAGAGAAGAAGATGGTCATTTCTCCTGTGTGCCCTGACCAGGAATCAAACACAGGACATCCATACACCAGGCCAACGCTCTATTCACTGAGCCACTGGCCAGGGCCAGCAATGTTTTTTTTTTTATATTTGATATACAAAACACAAGCAACAAAAGGAAAAATGAACAAATGGGATTATATAAAACTGAAAATCTCTGCATAGCACAAAAGAAACAATCAAAATAAAAATTCAACCTATGGAATGGGAGAAGATATTTGCAAACCATATATCTAATAAGGGGTTAATATCAAAATATAAGGGGCTTATAAAACCTATTAGCAAAAATCCCCAAATAATCTGATTTAAAAAATGGCCGAAGGACCTGAATAGACATTTATTTTTAACAAAGAAGACATAGAAATGGTCCACAGGTACATAAAAAGTACTCAATATCACTAATCAGGGGAATGCAAATCAGAATCACAAGACATCTCACACCTGTTCTAAGGGTGATTACCCAAAAGGCAAATGATAACAAATGGTGCTGAATATAGGGAACCCTGTGCACTGTTGATGGTAATGTAAATGGGTTCAGCCACTATAAAAAACAGTATGGAGGCCCTCAAATTTAAAAATGATCCAGCAACCTCACTTCTGGGTATATATCCAAAAGAAATGAAATCACTATTTCAAAGAGTTATCTGTACCCCTATGTTCATTGCAGTTATATTCATAACAGCCAAGATATAGAAACAACCTAAATGTCTATCTATGGATGAATGGATAAAACAAAATGTGATGTAAATTAATAAATCAATGCATAATATTATTTATTCATAAAAAAGTAAATCCTACCATTTGTAACAACATGGATGAAACTTGAGGGCATTATGCTTAGTGAAATGTCAAAAAATGAAAATAATGTATGAACCCACCTATATGTGGAATCTAAAAAAGATGAATTTATAGAAACTGAGAGTATATTGGTAATTTTCAGGGGCTTGGAGGTGGGGGATATGAAGAGCTATTATTTAAAGGTTATAAACTTCCAATTTAAGAGTAATAAATTCTGAGGAGCTGTGTATGCATTGTGACTATAGCTAACAATATTATAGCATATATTAAAAGCTGCTAATAGAGTAAATCTCAAATATTATCACCATAACAACAAAATAATAATTATGTGAGCTGAACAGAATGTTAATTAACCTTATTGTGGTAAACATTTTTTAGTATATACTTGTATCATATCATCAAACTGTATACCTTAAACTTACATAATATTATATGTTAATCATATCTCATTGAAGCTGGAAAAATATCTAAAGTCAATATCTTAACTTTTCACCTTAAGAAATTAGAAAAATATAGCAAACTAAAGCTAAATCAAACAGAATGAAGTAAATAATTAATATAAGAGGGAAATAAATAAAATAGATAACTGAAAATTAATTGAGAAAGTCAGAAAATCCAAAAAGTGGTTCTTTGAATAATAAAAAATTGACAAACCTTTAGCTCAGTTGATTAAGAATAAAAGAGAAAAGACACAAGTTAGTAATATCAGGATTGAAAAAGTGGACATTACCACCAACCTTACAGAAATTTAAAAAAATGATTATAAGGAATTATAATAAACAGTATGCCACAAATTAGGTAATGAATGGACAAATTCTGAGAAAAATACAAAATCCCAAAACAGGCTCAGAAAGAAGTAGAACTTCTGAATAGACTAATAAAAAGTAAAAACAACTTTCCACAAAGAAAAATCCAGACCCAAGTGGCTTCATTGGTACCATTTGGTACAATTGTACCAAATGTTTAAAGAATTAATACCAATTCTTCAAACTCTTCCAAAAAAGAGAAGAGGTGGGAATAATTACTAACTCTATATTCTATTAGCCTAGTTTTATTCTGATACCAAAATTGAACAAAGGCACCACAAGAAAAGAATACAGACCAATATGTCTTAGGAATATGGCTGTAATAATCTTCAAACAATACTGCAAAATTGAGTTCAGAATCTTAGTGAAAGGATTGTACACCTTTACCAAGTGAACTTTATCTTATAAAAGATAAGGTATGTTCAACATACCAAAATCAATGTAATACAGCATACCAAAGAATAAAAGGAACAAACACATAGTTGTATCGGTAGATGAAGTAAAAGAAATTTGACAAATTCCAAACATCTATTCATGTTTAAAAAACACACAACAAACTAGAAATAGAAGGTATCTTATTCAATCTGATAAAAGGTGTCAGTGAAAACTCACATTTTTAGTAGTCAACGAGTTAAAGCTTTCCCTTTAAGATCAAGAACAAGACAAGACATTCATTCTCTACATTTCTGTTCAACACTATATTGGAGTTCTAGTCAGCATAAGTAGGCAGGAAAAGAAAAAGCCACCATATTGGTAAGATAGATATTAAATTATATTTGCAGGTAACATGACCATATATATATATATATACACTAAAGAATCCACATACGTATAAAAACTATTAGAACTAATAAATGACTTCAGCATTTGAATCTCAAATGTTGCAGAATTTGAAACTAAGCAAAAATTAGTGTTATTACTGGCCAAATTGTATTCTCCCCCACCCCCAAATTCATGTTGAAGTCCTAATCCTTAGTACTTCACAACATGACTCTATTTGGAAATAGTTCCTTTAAACAGGATATCACGTTAAAATGGGGTCTTTTGGGTGTGCCCTAATCTAATCTCGCTGGATTTATGTAAAGAGGAAATTTGAACACTATGAGAGACTTTAGGGATGCACTTGCACAGTGCAGAGAGAGGCCCCTGAAGAAATCATACTTGCTGACATCTTTATTTTGGACTTAGCCTCCAGAACTGTGAGAAAATAAATTTATGTTGTTTAAGCCACCTCAGCATGTAGCATTTTGTTATGTCAGCCCTAGAAAACTAATATACTAGCCATGTACAATATAGAATGACATTAAGAAAACAATTCTTTTTATAATCACACCCAAGAGAATAAAAGACTTGAGAATAAATATAACAAAATAAGTTCAAGGTTGATACACTAAAAACTACAATCAATTTTGAAAAAAAATTAAAAAGACCTAGAAAAATGGAAAGGCATTCATATACAGGTATTGATCAACTTATGACCTATGCAACTTACGACCATTCGACTTTGCTACCACAATCGCTAGCCACGACAGCTCCACGTCTGGCAGCGCAAGCGTTGCCCAGCTGGGCGCCAGACAGTGCGGACCAGCTTCCAGCAGCTCTACTATCTCCACGTGCACCATTTCAACTGTACAGCAATTTGTGTTTTGTGTCTTGGATATTTTTCATCAAACCCCTCCCAAAATGTCTACCAAGAGGAAATTGTCTTTGTCTATAGACTACTCAACTTACAACCAAATCATGTTATGACTGGTCTGTTGGAACCAACCATGGTCATAAGTCGAGCACTAGCTGTAAATTTAATGAAAGATTCAATATTGTGAAGATGGCAAAACTCTCCAAATTTACCTACAGATTAAATTTAACCTCTATATAAATTTCCACTACCAAAGTAAGAGTAACCAAAAACGGTTTCATACTATTACTAGGATAGTATTTAATCAGTGGGATAGTCTTCGAAGTTCAGATATAAACCCATAGATCTTTGGCTAATTGATTTTCAACAGTGATGCCAAATCACTCAATAAGACCACAATAATCTAGTCAACAAATAGCTGAGACAATTGTATTTCCACATGCGCAAGAATAATTTTAGTCCCATTCTTTATACTGCACACAAATATTTCGACAAAGTGAATCAAAGACCTAAATGTAAAAGTTAAAACTATAAAACTCATAGAAAAAAACACAGGTATGACTCTTTATGACCTTGGATTAGACATGAGTTTCTTATATGACACCTAAAGGAGAAATAAACAATGAAAAAATATATCTATAAATTGGACTTAATTTTAAAAAGGTGTATATACAAAGAAACTTAAGAAAGTGAAAAGACAATCCACAGAATGAAAGAAAATATTTATACTTCACATGTCTGAGAAGAGCCTAGTGTCCAGTATATGTAAAGAACTGTTACAATGAAAACTAAGCAATCCAATTAAAAGGGGCAATGGGTTTGGATAGGCAGTTCTCTGAAGAAGATCCTGAAATGTCCAATAAGCACATGAAAAGAGGTTCAATATCAATAGTAGAGAAATGTTAGTTAAAACCACTATGAGATATCACTTCACACCAATGAGGATGGCTATAATTATTTAAAAAATGGAAAATATGTAACAGGTACCTGTGAGGATGAGGAGAAATTGGGACCCTGATATATTGCTGATACATTAAATGTAAAAAATGTAAAAATGTGCAGTCACTGTGGAAAACTAGTTTGTCATTTCCCCACAAAGTTCACCAGAGTAACTGTATGATCCAGAGGTCCACACTTATACATAGATGTTCATAACATCATTATTTTTCATAGCCAAAAGGTGGGAAAAACTGATGCATATAAAAAATGTATTATATTCATTCAATAGAATATGATTTAGCAATAAAAAGGAATACAGTATTGATGCATGGATGAACCTTTGAAACATTATGCTAAGTGAAATAAGTTAGACTCAAAAAGTACCCATTGTACAGGAATAGACAAATCCATAGAGACAGAAAGTAGATTAGTGGTGGCCAGAGTGGGGTCAGGGTTGGGGAGAGGGGAATGGAGAGCGACTCTTAATGGGTATAGGGTTTCTTTTTGGAGGGATAAAAATGTCCTGGAATTAGAGATAGTTTTGGTTTAAAAACCTTGCCAGTATACTAACAAGCACTGAATTATATACTTCAAAAGGGTGAATCTTAAACTATGTGAATTAAATAGTTAAAAACTCATAAAAGTGAAAGGGGAAATTTAAATTTTAAAAGGAGAAAAAACAAAAACAAGATGAAAGCAAGGTGAGGAGAGGAAATGCAGTGGAAGCTGTCAAGACTGCCTGTATGCCACCGTGGTGTCATGTGGTGCTGGGTACTCTGGCAGTTAATACAGCACCGTGATGTAACAGGTACCTGTGAGGATGAGGAGAAATTGAGACCCTGATATATTGCTGATACATTAAATGTAAAAAATGTAAAAATGTGCAGTCACTGTGGAAAACTAGTTTGTCATTTCCTGTATGCCACCGTGGTGTCATGTGGTGCCGGGTACTCTGGCAGTTAATACAGCACCGTGATTTGTGCCAGCAGAAACAGCCCCCACCAAAAGCTCTGTGGAAGCACAGTTTTCGCTGGAGCTGACCAACTTAGGAAATACTATATTCCCTGCGAGTCTGACACTTTTATCAGTTCAGAAAAATCTGGATGGGATATAAGAAGGCTGACAATGTCCACAATCAACGTTTACAGGACTTTCCATGTGCTCCATTATTAGGCATTGTGCAGCATATTCTTTAACATGTTTATTTTATTAATTCATTAAGTACTTGTTGAGCACTTTCCCATTTTCCTTCTTTGCAAAATGTAGGAGTTGAACTAATCTTTGAGCATAATGTTGAAGAATAAGGTCTATGTTTCTGTTACACATTGTTGCTACTTGAACAGAAATATAAGATAATGCCCCACCTTTTTAAAGTGTACAATTCTATTTTATTTTAAGATATTTTAAAATTATGTATTCATTTTAGAAAGGAAAGAGAGAGAGAGAGAGAACGGGGCTTGGTGGAGAGCAGAAAGCATCAACTTCCATATGTGCCCAGGGTTTCGAACTGGAGACCTCAGCGTTCCAGGTCAATGCTTTATCCACTGTGCCACAATAGGTCAGGCCCAATTCCATTTTAATAAATTGTTTTCTACTATTTTAAGTAGCCCATTTTTGTATTAGTCAAAAGAAAAACTCTTTAGCTTATTAAGATTTAGAAAGAAGAGCCTGACAAGGCGGTGGCTTGGTGGGTAGTGCGTTGGACTGGGATGCGGAAGAACAGGGTTCAAAACCCCAAGTTCCCCGGCTTGTGCACAGGCTCACCAGCTTGAGCACTGGTTCACTAGCTAGAGCATGGGATCATAGACATGACCCCATGGCTGCTGGCTTGAGCCCAAAGATTGCTGGCTTGAAGCCCAGGGTCGCTGGCTTGAAGCCCAGGGTCACTGGCTTGAGCCCAAGGTCACTGGCTTGAGCAAGGAGTCACATGGTCTGCTGTAGCTCCCCACCCCCCCTGGCCTCCCCTCAAGACACATATGAAAAAACAATCAAGCAACAACTAAGGAGCCACAGCAAAGAATTGATGCTTCTCATCTCTCTCCCTTTCTATCTGTCTGTCCCTACTGTCTCTCTCTCATCTCTGACACACACCCAAAAAAAGATTTAGAAAGAATAAAGTATAAACATATGCCATTTTAATGCAATATTTTATTATGAATGAACCAAATATAATTTTATCATTAATTTCAACTACATAGTAAATGTAGCAGTGACGTAAGGACAAAAGGCATTACTTATTCTTGCATGTTAAATATTCCCCTAAAAAAAGTGATGTTAGCGCTTAGGTCAGGCATGGCCAACATATGGCCCGCGGGCTGGATCCAGCCCCCATAATGAGTTTATGCGGACTGCAATTAAATTTTTAATATTCTCCGCTACTTTAAAATCTTAGCTATTCAGAAGCGGAAGCATCTTCGATTATTTTTGGATATCAAGATATTTAAGAAGATAGTGATACATGGAAAAGAATTCCGCATGTAGCTAATCTAGGGTTAACTTCCAATAATTGGTCAAATGGATTCGCGATACTTTTTTATTTTTTAAAAAAATTCCATTATAAAGATTTACAGCTTTTGTACTCGTCTGTACTCGATATGAACTGTTTGACATTTAGTGGCTATGTGAAACCCACATTCTTTTAGGCGGAGTTTGCCAGTGCGCACCCAAGGTCAAACAATTCGTTATTGTTGTGGTCAAGTGTGCTGAATCAAGTGGCACTGTAACATAGACAACAACTGCAGTTGATAACTGAAAACGTGTCCAGGCTGTTTGTAAAACGAAATAATTGTTTTATTTACAATATAACCCCTTCAAGCTTATTCTATTAACTAAATATTGTTTCGATTGATTGCAATACAGTTTGGATATTTATATGGTATGTAATTATATTTTTATTAAAATATATTTTTACTAAAATAATATTGTATATTAAAATTTTTTTCACTCACTTACATTTATTCATAAAAATTAGATAATATGGTTTTGTTTACTTAAATGAATCATTTTGTATTTAACATTTTTTAATTTTAATATTTCGTCCAGCCTATAAAGTTTTTTTTTAATCTGGCCCAGGGGCAAAAACTATTGGCCACGCCTGGGTTAGGTGATTTTAAATGCTTATTTGATTCAAAATACTCTATTCATAAAATTTTTACTTAAAACTATAAAAGAGCAAAAAGCTAAAATAGCCATCAATAATGTAATGAAATCCCAGTTCATTCTGAGAGCAGAAGTCAGCCAAGATGAACACATAAGTCTTATAATTGCATACCAGCAGTTAAGAAATTAGCCCTATCAAATGAGGAGGGAGAGTAAATGCCATGGACCTAAAGGAAAAGGTCATAATATCAGTTTAAGATCGGATTAAAGGAGTCCATGGATAGCAATTTCCTGTTATCTGATAGCAACTGTAAAAAGTTTTAACAAATCCTATTATAATAGACAAAGGTATTTCCTGAAATAATAACAATAAATACTAAGCACTTCACAGCCTTTATTGCATCTCATTTTTTCTCCAAGTAAGCACAATGAGTATCCCGTTAGCCGTTTCAATTTAGCAAAGGTCCTTGGAAATACAGCAGTGTGAGAATTGGAGGTGGGATGAAATTGGTAACTGTAATTTACTTTATAAAGATAATACTGCACTTGGAATGTTTAAAAGCCTCTCCAAAAGTTGGTATACATTAAGGGTTGTATGCAGGTTTGAAATCTGTACAGACTTGAGCTCAGGTGCTAATGTCTGCCTGAAGTTCTATGCTGTTGAGAATGATTATGAAATATATTAGAATCTTAAAAGATATAAAGTTCTGTGAATTCCACATCTTTGTCATGGACAAAGAACTCAAGTGTCACTCTTTTGTGATTCCTGATTTATTTGTTTGTTGAGAGGTTATCTAAAGTTAAACTTGTGTGTTAAAAAAAAAAAACAGCAATTCAGTTCTTATAACTATAGAGACATAGAAACAGTCCTCAACTCATTACAACTCTTCTCACAAGTCAGATGGAAGATGAAACTTTTTCCACAAAGAAACCTTAATATCTCTCCATGAAATGGAAAGAGATAATTCTGTGGTGAAATGTATATGGCAAACTCAAATCATTTAGGCCACAAGGAAGTTTACATTACTTTTAGTTAGCCAAGATTATCTGAGTAATCAACTCCATTTCACTCTGAACATATTGTCTTAACTACATTTCAATTATTGGTTGCTTGCTGTAATGTAAAGAGAAAAATATATATTTTCTTTACAGTATATAAAAAATATTTTTTACAAATAATTTTTGGTTTACATTTAAGGCAAAGTGTCAAAGCCTAAGTTTAGTATAATGCTATATTTCTTTTCTAAGTTCTGGGCACTAAATCATCATGCATGATTGATTTTTGCTTACCTTCATCTTCTCTCATATTTATTTTCTATGTGTTCAAGTCTTCAGAATAAGATTAAGATATGACTAAAATGAAATACTTCAATAGCACCAGTGAAATGGCAAAAACATTTAAAAAGCCTCTCCAGACTCCCTCTGAATGACTCCTTGGTTCGCTTTCAATTTGGGGCATTATATCATTATATTTCCCCTGAAGGAATATAGCTTCAATCAGGAGGGCAAAGCATTTGCTGACAATATACAAAAAAAATAAATAAACACTGCTAATTTCAGACATAATAATAAAGGAAAAAAGAAAAAAAAAGATACCAAAGGAAAGGTGGGGACTTGTTTCTTCTCATAGAAACAGGAAGCATCCATTTTTCTTTTGTGAAAGTAGAGAGAAATACTAAAAGAAGAGATGCTTTCTTGAGATGGCTCCTGCCGGGTTCTCAAAATTTTGTGTCTGATGGGAATTGGAGTTGCCGGGAACATCAGGAACATCGGAAGCTTTCCACATAGACTCATGACCTAGTGACCTCACTAGGGATACAGACCAAAATAAATCAACACCAATTAAATAACAATCAGAGTTTGATAGGAAAACTTATTTTCCAACTTAACGTTAAACAGATAGTGTCACAGGTACTCTTATTTACATATATTGTTATATAAAAGTTAAAAATTCTTGGTTGAGCAGAAGTAAAAGAACGATGTTTCCTACTTATATTTAGGAGGAAGAAATGAACAAGCTGGCAGAGCAAGCATCTTGGCATAACAAAGTGTGTATGCATGGCATGTCTCTCTATATATTTACAAAGCCTTCTGAAAAGTGTGTGTGTGTGATGAAATAAATAACAAATTGAGTATAGAATTGGGGAAAACAGGTAACAGTTCCCCTTTCCTCTCTCACCAGCTAAGTGACCATGAGACTGCCATTCTTTCAGCATCAAATTTGCAGAGTAGTTTGATTATCCTGATCCATTTCCAGTGGGTACTGTGACAAAATTAAAGTGTCTACTGATGGCACCGATAAACTCCTCAGAGCATGGAACAGAGTGGACAGCAATAGACTAACAGGACCTTTTGTACTTGGAACACCAGAGGAAAATTTCCATTTGATCTGGGACTCCTTCTCTCCTCTCCCCTCACTCTCTTAAGAGTCATGTACTTTGTGCCAGGCACTGACCTCAGTTCTTATTTGCAGTATTAACTCATTTAATCCAATACAACCCCTATAAGGGCGTTACTACAATTCTCCCCATTTGATGGCTGGGGAACTGAGGCACCAAGAGATGACATTAAGGAAATTGCTCAAATCATATAGCTATTAGTGGGGGAGGTGGAATTCAGGCCAGTCTGGTAATAGAATCTGTACTTTTAACCAATATGCTTTGCTTTTTTTCTTTGTATTTATCCTGTTAAAATGAGGTTAACTGCAAAATAAGATGTGAACTAATGGACGGGTGGAAAGGGTTAACTCTAAAAGCACATCCGCGAGCTGAAATAAAAAACAACAAAACAAACAAAAATAAACTAGCCAGGGAATGCCTGTTAAAGCTCCCGCAGGATACTCAATGGGCTTCCTGTTTCTTTAAACTCTCGCTTTCCCCGGAGCTGACACTTGACAAAGCAGCTGTGGCGGCTGGACTACGCTGCCGCACGCCTACTTCCTTCTTCCGCCTCGCGGGTCTGGGGTCTGAAGGGGCTTCTCAGGGTCAGTAACCGTACTGGCTCTGGTTTGCTTTCTTCACACTCCAACCACTGCCACACACATCCTCTCGGGAATGGCGAACTGTATTAACCCCTTAGCGTCCAGGAAGAACTTGTTCGGCTGGCCGCAATCCCCCGGAGTCGTGCGCGAAGGCGACCCCGGGGCCAGATGGATGCGGGCGCCCCTGGCTGGAGGGCAGCCTGGGTGCAAGGATGGCGCCTCGGAGGCGCAGAGGTGCCACCCAACACTCCCCTCCCGGCTTCCCTTTCTTGCCGCCTTTCCCGGCGCTCCGAGCCGCCGGCTGATGGGGCGCGCCGGGCTGGAGTTGCCCTCTCACTCCCCCTTGCTCTGGTCTCCCGGTTTAATCTCTCGGCGACTCCTCTGTCAGCCTCGAGGAAAGAGCAACCAACCATTGGACAGGTCGGTGCTAGCTGCTGGTTTCGGGAAGGAAGGTGGGAGAAGGCTGGAGGAGCGAGGGGGAGGGAGGTGGGAGGAGGGAGGAGGGTGCAGCGGCCGATCTGGCAAATTGCTTGCTGCCTTTTCTCTCCAAAGTGTGGAGCAGGAGCGCGGGGGAGTGTGGCGCGCCTCCTCCACCACCACCACCAAACTCAGGGGTTCGGTTGGGATTGGGGCCACCTCTTCCTTTAGCCAGGAGGAACCCTCTCCCAATACGTTTCAGCCTGATTTTTTTCTATCCGTTTCTTTCTTCGTTTTCCTTTAAAAAAAAAAAAAAAAAATCTCCCCCTCCCCCTGGCTTTGAACCTCAGACTGCTGCAGGCTGAGCCTTCCCAGGGCTCAGCTCCGTGGGCTGCCCATCCCTCCGGCTGCGAGAAAGGACGCGCGCCCGGCGTCGGGCGAAGAAAAGAAGAAAAACTTGTTAGAGGGGTTTCGCCAGTCCACGGTAACCCCCTTTACGCAAACCCACACGTCCCGCGGGGCCATCCCAAGACTGGGGAAAGTTCCTTGTGAGCGACTGCCCTCTTGGATTTGGAAGCATCCACGCCGGCTGTGGAATTAGATCTGTTTTGAACCCAGTGGAGCGCATCACGGGGGTCTCGGAAGGCACCCGGGTGTCGCTGCCTGTGCAGAAGGGAGAGTTTGCTAGCCCCAGCTGCAAGTGAAGTGGTCTTTCCTCCCCGCGGTTGCTGTTTTGTGTCTGCGGTAAGGACTGCGAGTGTTGTGGCAAGTTGTGAAGAGAGACACGGAGGTCCGGAAAGGACTCTGCTCTCCCGGTACTACCTTTCTCTTCTGGCTCCCGTGTGTGAAATCTCAGCGAAATTTACAAAGGCCTCCTGGCACTGCCGAGACCTGTACACTGCGTTAAGCCTAGTCGTCCCCATTCCCGCTGGGAGCCCGGGGCGCCAAGGGAAGGACTGGCGGGTAGAAGAAGGGAGGTCTCGGCGGTGGCATGGCGAGGTTCCCGAGGGCCGACCTGGCCGCTGCAGGAGTTGTACTACTTTGTCACTTTTTGATGGACCGGTTTCAGTTCGCTGAAGGGGAGCCTGGAAACCAAATCAATGGTAAGATGCACCTTCGCTTGTCGATTTTGTGCGCAGCTGAAGCCCTCTGGCACCCCCGTTCTCACCGCCCCCCCATCTATCTGCCCTTGGGAAAGTTACTGCAGTTGCTTTTCGAGTAAACTTGGGCTTCCCAAATGGGAAGACTAGGGTTGATGGAGGGCACTGGGGGTTTTCTTGAAGATTAGGGCTTGCTTCACCTGAGCTCCACGGGGTGGTACTGACTCTAAGTCTCCCAGAGAGAGCTCTGATCAAGGAGCAAACCTTGTTCTGTAGATAACTTGCCTTGGAGCTGGCATCCTTGGGCTGGCTCATCTCCGGCTCCTCCTCCTTCCTTGCTGCCGGGATAAACTGATGGGGGCTGTGGGTGGGAGACGTGGTGGCAGTAGGGGATTGCTGGGCTCCTGTCAGCTGGAGAAAATTACCGATGGCCTCACCTTTCTTCTCCAGGCAATCCCCATTTAGCCCCCTTTTGCTCTCTGGGGCTAAGTGGGTGCTGGAAGCGGGGCGGGGCGGGACGCAGACGAGCGTAGGAGGTGGCCGAGGTGGGGCGGGCGCGCCTCTGAAGACCAGCCCCTCACCCCATTGTCTTACTCTGGCCGGCTTTGCAGGCAGGCCTGAACGTGCCGGGGTCCTCAGAGTGCCCAGACATTACCCTCTCGTGCAGCCCGGCCTCGCATCTGCCCTGGGGCAGCGCCTGTGTTCCAGTGGTTGCACCAGCCAGGTGCGCGTCCCGCGGGAGGCACGTCCCCTGGACTAGCGCGTAACCTCGAGGCCGCCCTCCGCTCGCCCCTGGCCGGGAGAGGCGCTGATGAGGCTGAGGTCCTCCTGTGACCCTGCCCACTGCCAACCGGTGCCTGCCCCCATTTCTACCGCTCAGGGAGAAAGTGAAGAAACAGGCAGAGAGACCTTAGCAGGGATCTGTGAACTCGGGGTGACTTCGAGAGGAGGTGAAATGAAGGGAAGAACATTAAAACAAACAAAAAACACCAGGGGAGAAACATTGCTGTTTAAGATAATAAAGTTCGGTGTTTCAATTTTGAGGGCGGAGGGCGGGGATGAATGGGGAGCTTGGATAGAAGAATAGTAAGTGATTCCTCAGAAAGTACACAAGTCTCCGAAAATGTCAAACAGGAAATGGCACCTGAAGAAGGCTAGGGAGGGTACCTGGAGATTCCAGATAAGGGGAATCTTGAAGGAGGTCCTTGAATGAAATTTTACAAACTGAAACCTCGTAGTACAAAAACTATGTCAGCCCAAGGTGTAAATTCTTAGAGGTAGCACAGACTCGTGATTGGAGGAAAGTGTGTGTATAATGGGAGGACAGGGGCAACACGGTGGCAACTCTTTGAAAATGTAATAAAAATCAAATTTCCAGAATGTTGATTAATCTTTGTCACATGTATTTGATTTCCGTACAAGGACATACGTCGTTCTTGACTAGGTATTATTTAAATCGGTACATCATACCTTCTGTTTATTGCTGTTACATTCCATCGGTTAAAGAAAAAATAAGACGCCTCCAGGAAGCACATATTTATTTTAAAATGTGCAGCAGTACTTTCAATGAACATATTCATGAGATAGATAAATGCCTTTAAGCATGTAAGCAATTTAATTCGTCTCACAGGAGGTCAGAGTGATGTTTGTGCCAAAATGCACCCCAAGTTGTTTATTTGAAAACTTTGGCACTGGGAGTAAATAATGCATTTAGAGTAAAAAATAAAAGAAGGTCAGTAAGTCTTTATTTCTTCTTTTTTCATTAATAATATATAATGCTCACAAAATTAGGGGATATTTTATAGCTTCATATTCATTTTGAAATATTCCCTAAGTTTTGTGAGTAGTATATTACTGAGGAAAGAATATATACAATAAATTTACTATTCTAAGTTCTTAAATTGAGAATGAAATTTATTTCACTCTAAAATTGGTCAGATACCTACAAGCTTTTGCTTTGGAAAATATAAAATATTTAAATTGTTCAACATGAATGTGCAGGTATTATAAACCAATTCATTATTTCTGGTGAAAAACCAGAAACCCATATACCTGTATTTATAAGATTGAGTAAAAAAGGAATAATTTTAAATTTCTTGACAAATTTATTTGTAGATTTACTACAAACTGAAGTACCTTCTATTCTATATATCAGTCTACATAATATTTTAGGAAATAATCCTGGAATTAAATGGTTAGCCCACAGAATATATAAAATATAACAATAAAATGGAAGAAAAATACAGTTTCCTAAGTAAAACAGTCTAGCTAAAAGTTCTACACAATAGATTAAATAGTCCAACAGTCTTGAGATTTGGCATGTAGCAATCAGGATTTTTACTACAGACATTTTGTCATGGAGGGAAAATCTGATTGCGTAACGGACATTTTATTATGCATTAATTCAGCAACGCTGCAGTTGACTTTATTGCCACCAGAGGGCAGAGAAACTGCTATTTTCTTCTATTCCAGTTTTCCAAATCTCTGATAATGATCCTCAATATTTTGTTTTTTTCTATGTGCAACATTTTTCGGTGTTTCTGCTTTTATAAATAAGTGGAAATTTACTGTAATCATATTTTATTATACTTTTTATTTTCATTGAAATTAATTAAATATTAATTCATTCAACCTCCTACAAAAAACAACCCTACACTTTGAATACATTCTTGTGATATAATCAGTACAGTGTAAAAAACTAAATACCATCTTTATTGTTGAAGATTATTTAAAAATTATTGTGGAATAATTTAATTTTAGAAATGACTGTACTTTATGCATATCTGGAAAGTATTTCCTCATACTGATTAGTATAGCTTAACACCAAAGTTTAGAGAAAATAATCTTAGAATAATTCCAACTTTTATAAATCTCAAGTCATCTCTATATTATTATACATTAATATTTATATACTAAACTGAACAAAAAACAGTTTAGTAACAATGTCAAAGGAGAAAAATGTATTAATGTCTTGAAAAATTCTAAAATTTAAGTGAGGAAAAGCACCTAAAATATATAGTTAGATTTTGATCTGTTACTCTTAAATGTGACTTAATACAACCAGAAAGTTCATTTATAGAGAGAGGAAACTAATTTAGGTTCCAAGGGAATTTTAACTTCCCTAACTTTTAGTGTTGTTGTAGTCTAAGAAAATTAGTTTATTTTTAGCAGATTATTTACATGTATTTTTGTTGTTTATCCAGTTGGATATTTTTCTATTTTCTGCTTTCACTGAAAGACAAAACTTAGTTTCAAGTGTTACTCATTTGTGAAGTTTGTTATGAGAGTATATCTGTTGAGACATACTGTCACTAGTATAAATCTTCTGTTTGTATGTCTACCTAGAGCAAATGACATAGTTCAGATTTTCAGACAAATGACAACCATAACTTTTGACTGCATACAAGACTTTTAAAAATATGAAATGTGTCTTTCCCCTGAGAGAATAGGTACAAGTTATGTACCTGAGGTTGGGCAAGTTTGGACTGCAACATCACTGTTATCTGGAATATTTTGTCAGAGTTTAGGTTTTAGTTCATGCATGTCTGCATAGAGATCTTGAATTATTACAATTAGGACAGTTTATGCATTTGTGAAATCTGATCTTTAGAGATGGGTTCTTACCATGGAGAATATGCTTGAGTAAAGATAATAGAAAATACTCATTTGCTTTCAACAGGTTTCTTCTCTGCAAGAGTCATACTTTTTTTCACCCAGAGAGATAGATAATATGGATTTATTTTTAAATTAGTTTTGTCTATCTTTTGCTTTCTAAAAGATATCTTCTATGGTAGACATAGTATGTTTATAAAGATGAATGAATTGTTCAGCAATTGTGATCATGAGACCTAACGTCTTGAGCTGTTTCCTTTAAATACAGTCTCCTAAGATGGCCTCCAAGACCATGTGTTCTCAAACTACTTTCCCACATTTTTCTCCTCTATGGTTTTCTTTTTTTTAACGTCTAACCAAATGTGGCTCCTTGCAGCTCCCTGAGTATATGCCATGTGTTACTGTCTTTCCCATTCCTCCTGCTCTTCCTTCTCTTACCCATCTCTATCCATCCATCTCCTACTTTTTCTTACAGGCCGATTGCAAGCGACACCATTCACAAAAGGATGGGATATTTTAGAACCCACAGAGAACTCTGGCTTGTTTAAGGTACTTGTTTCACTCTGCTTGATATTGGAGTATTTTTTCCTTTTTATTTCTGCATCTTTTTCATACGTTCTCTTAGACCACATCACATGCTCTTGAGGTCACAGTCTACGTCATTCATTTCTGAATCTCCTGCAGCATCTACCCCACAGGCATGTGATAAACCGTTGTTGAACCAAGTGGAGTTTTAGTTCAAGCTGGACTGTTGACTTGAATGTCACCTTGGGAGATGTTTTTCTACTTCTCACTCTATCACTTTTTCCATCAATAAGATGGAAATAATTATATACATGGGTTTCATAGGAAAATAGTTTAAAATACAAGAATTGGATCCAGAGGTCTGCCCAACTGTTATACTGTACCTGGTAGATGATATTTACACTAAACTTTCTGGTAATATATAGAACTTCCAAAAATTTTATAACACTATCCTATTATACTTCTGATTTCTGACTGAGTTTTCATTCATGTTCTTAATCTAATATCTTAAAGTACTCTGTGTGCATGTGTGTGTTTGTATATGAAAATGTATGTGTATACAGTGTGTCCGTAAAGTCATGGTGCACTTTTGACCTGTGACCAAAAGTGCATCGTGACTTTACGGACACACTGTATATGCATAGATATGTATACATATAATGGGGATGGTCTAGTTTCAGTGGAGATGAACACTATTGAACAGTTTTAGTTCTTTGTGAAATTACTTTTGAACTGAACGGGCCTTAGGCCTCATGCCATTAATCTATATTAAAGAAGGATTTAAAAACATAGTCTCATAAAACTTCTTAGGGTGGCTGTTATGGGGGTGTAGTGGGAAATATTTTGCAGTGCATAGCACAGTGTCTATTCCCTGAGTATGAGAAAGAGAGAGAGAGAGAGAGAGAATCTGTCTTAATAGAAATAACAGATATAGTTTTTCTGAACTGGTTTGTTTGTATTTGTTTTTGTATTTGTTTGTGTCTTCTGGGCATTAAGAATAGTGACCAGATGTATTACCATTTAAATAAGGGTTTCTTGAAAACTCAGAGCACAGTGGCCCACCTCCAACAAGTGTTATGAACCTTCTAACAACATAATGTAAACATGCCTGCGTTTTCATTTTATCTTTCCTTGTCACATTTATCTTTCTCCAGCTTTTCTCACCTAAGATCTTGTATTTATACAAAACAGCAGATGAGAAATAAATCAGATATATTTCGGATATTTAGGGATGAGAAATAAGTAAATAAAAGGTAATGGCCATAGTACTTAGGGTGCTATATTACTAAATTGCTCTTTGGCTTTCTTTTAATCTAATTCCAGTCCTTCGCCTTTAATTCGGGCACATTTTCTCAAAGCTCAATTATCTCCTTACAGTACTCTACTCTGAGAAGTCTTTCTTCTTCACTAAGGTTCACACAGGATGTTTTCCCTCCCTGTCCCCAGACAATGATTCTGTTCATCTGAGGAAGTTACTGCAGAATGACAGACTAAGTAGGGATGCTTTTGTTAAGACAGTTTCTCCCACTATTTGTTGAGTCATAAAGAGCAATTTAACAGAATCGTATCTGAGGAAAGAATAAAATATAATATATTCTATGTTGTGTTGCAGCCAGACTTTGAATCCATTTCTTATTTGTGCTTTTGTTTTTATTTTTCTCTCTTTAGTTAAAAAGGTGGTGAGATATGGAATGATGGTCCAGATTTGGGCATTTCGATAGAATTAAAGGTTTTGACAGGCACCTGTTTGGAATTAGTATAGCCTAGTAAAGATTGCAGATCTGAACATGGGGTCAGAAACTGTGTGACCCGCCTGGAGGTCCAGACTTTTAATCCCTTTCTCCGGAGGCCATCCACACATTTCTAAGCACTAGCAGCTCTTTCTCCCTGCAAATTAAAATCAGCTGACTGCCTTGCTTCAGCTTCAGGCCTTACAGTAGAGAGAGGCCTGCGATTTTGTCAAGAGAGCATAGTAAAGGTCAGGATGCAGAATGACTTCCATTTGACTTTTCTGGACTCATTAATTAGTTCCTTTCTCTTCCCCACCTATTGTTTTCACTCATTAATTGGAAAATTTTCCTATAATTCATAATTGCCAAAGATCTCATCCTGTAGATAAGGTGCTTTAGCTCATTGAGGCTTTGGGAATATAAAGAGAATGCGAAGAATTTGCCCAGTAGATAAACTTCAAAAGACTCAAATATTTAAAGTGAATTTTCTACATATTCCTTGGAATGTTCATTGATGGAAGTCTAAATAAACCTGATGTTTTCTATAAGCATGACATTTGTAAGTAACCCTTGGTTTATTTAGATTAGGATAATGTACTCTTTGGTCTAATTGGGAATTGGAATGTTCTTGTAGCAGGTTCTTCTCAGTGTACATAGATTTGTTGGTAGTGGCACCTTCCATCTTTTTCTCTTTGAACCATAATCTGGCATCCAATAAAGTACTTATTTTTCCTAAACACTGAAAAGGGAGTAAGATAAGCAGAATTTTCGATTTTAGACTATAAAATTCATGGATAATAATGATTTTCGAAATGTAAAATTGTCTTGAAGGTCTATTTAAGGTATAGCTCATGCTGAATCTATTATATTTTCTTCTCTCCAAGATACAGACTTAGACTCTATATACCACTGACCCAATGAGACTGATTATTTAACTGGAATATAATTTTTTTATTTGTTTGGTTCAAAGAACCACTGATCTTAACTGCAGGCAGAGCTGGGAGCAAGTCCAGTGTTGTATCTTACTTTTATTGGTGGTCCCCTCTCCTTTTGCTATCTATTTAAAGTCTATACACAAATCATATTAATTAAATCTGTATTCTAAGATAGTCATGAAAAGTGAGTGTGAGATGATTTTTAGTATACTGAATTATATTCTCAGTGCATATGGGTTCTTGTTATTTAAAGTGATCCGGTCCTGAACTTTTTATTAAAAATGATTAAACTTAATTTTTGGCTAGCCCATACTTTTATATTTAAACTTAACTAAAGTATACTACATGTGCATAATTATTTCAAGAATTATATTATTTGATATTAGCTATTTTGATTCTATTTAGTATTTTTATAGGTTTTGGAAGTATACACCTTTGAATATTGTTTGGTAGCTTAGCCATTGTAGTAGGCAATCAACTTGTTATTAATATTATGTTCCTAGTTGCTGATTTACATGATATTTTGGATCTATTTTTAGAATTTTAGTTATAGTTATTTACAATTTGCTCTATTCCAAGAAACAAAAACTGAATTAAAAGACATATCACTGTATTTGCATTTTTGTTCATTGGTTCTTGTTTGGAGTGAAAATAAAAATGGTCATCTGAGTTTTTCTGTCACACAACAAAAATTTAAAGAATATTTTAACATCTACTTGAAAACTCTGGATACCATGTAGAGTTGACTTGTAAAGTTTAAAAAATACCATTTTAAATTATAGTTTGATTGAAAGCATACTTGCTATAATACAAAGATATCACTTGATGTTTTATTTCATATGCTTATTTAACATTATAGTATATTACATATTTTGCATAATGTATCTGTATCTGTTTTGACTCATAATTTAGATTTTAAAATATTTTTTTAATGTTTATTTATTTTAATGAAATTAAATGAATTTTATGAAAGCTTTTTACTTGACATGAAATATATGTAAAAGTATTTTTTGTGTCAGAATATTGTGGTAACATTTGTTAATATGGCAAGAATAGCCAAATGCCGATGAGTATGTTACAAAACAATTTTGGTTGACGATAAGTTGTGTAATAATTCACATCACTTGCTGTTTGGTACACATGTATTATTACATGTACTTGACTTGGTCCTACTTTTTCCACAGTTGATTTATCGCACAGTTGATTTATCCAACCTTTCATCGATGAAAAATGAGTACTGTTTTGCACACTGGTTCTGTGGCTATCCTCGCAGATATTTCTTCATATACAAGAGCTACTCAGCTTCTATTTAGAGGCAAAATTTATAAGTTATTGGGCTTGTGAATGTACTGTAAAAGATACTTTCTGGCATAGGTCCTGCTAGATCTTCCAAGACTAAGTGTTTCAAAGATAAGGGTGGAGGGCAGAGGAGGTTAAAATCCTGATAATTATCCTTTTACAGATATCACTGTCTTGATTACTTCGCTTTATAGTGAGTTTTTATATCTGATGCAACAAAGCCATCCTCCATGATCTTTTTATTTCTTCTTTTCCAAGTGAGAGGAGAGGAGATAGAGACAGCCTCCCACATGCACCCCAACTGGGATTCACCAGGAAGTCCCAGTCTGGGGCTGATGCTCTGTTCTTTGGGGGCCATGCTTGCAACAAGCTATTTTTTAGTACCTGAGGTGAAGGTTCCATAGAGCCATCCTTAGCCCCCTGGTGATGTGCTCAAACCAGTAGAGCCATGGCTGTAGGAAGGGAAGAGAGAGAGTGTGTGTGTGTGTGAGAAAGAGAAAAGGGGAAGGAGAAGAGGAGAGAAGCAAATGGTCACTGCTCCTGTGTGCCCTGACAGGGAATTGAACCTGGTACATCCACATGCTGGGCTGACACTCTACCACTAAGTCAACTGGCTAGGGCCCATCCTCTATGTTCCTGATCTTCAGGAGTGTCCTGTCTATTCTAGAAGGCTCTTTGCTTTTCTGTAGCTATTTTAGAATAAACTTTTCAGATTTCTCAAAAAATTTTTTTGGACTTTTGATTGAAGTCACATTAAATCTTAGGGTCATTTGGTAAAGATATTAATTTGTAGACAACTTGGAAATGATGTAAATCCTTTACTACAACAGAACAAGTACCACAGTGCTTCCTAACAAATTGTTAATAGTGGCTCTTTGGCAGTGACCCTTTTCAGTTAAACATGTCCCTAGATTGGGGTCTAGTGATGTCTCCCTGATTACATCATGAAACTAACCATAGATCTGATTGTTTCTGAAGAAATACAGGGAGAAATCATTGGTTGATTAAAATGAGCAAGTCAACTAAGGGAAAGAATAGTAATTCCTAACTTCATAGGAACTAACACAATTGAGGTATGATTCCCAGGCAAATCCTACATGGAAATGATGACAGTTTTACAGTGTCCCCTGACCAGCATAGCAGTTCCAAGCAAGACTTTAAGTTTGCTGCTTTATGAGACAGCCTGGTGAGAATGGCAAAATCCCCTGGATTTGGGATTCTTCTTAATGTTTGGCTAATTAATTCAATTCTATGGGATATTTACCTTAAAGAGAATACACTACAAGTTGCTACCATCTAAAGATGACAAATTTATGATTTTATTTAGACTTCAAGCATTTAAAAATTAGTGGTTTATAATTTGCTCAATTGAAAATCTTTACCTCCATCTCAGCATAGTTTTTGTTCAACTATTGTCCTGAATATCTGATCTGGATATTTTAAAATCGGGAGTATATGGACAAGCCGGGCAGTCTGCTTTATTTCTTTGTTATTTAGCCTGCATTATCTTTCTAACATCTGTTGTTCATTTCAGATATTTTTAAAAACAAGCATGATTCCAAGTCATTCTGCAGATGATAGTTTCATTGTCTGGACATTGCAAAACAGCTTCATGCGGGAAGCCAGGTTTATGCAATCTCTGTTTTGTCAAGCTGTTTTTAGAAGAGAGGTTTGTAAATTAGGTACAACCAATAAGAAGATGATTTTGCTAAAACCAAACACTGATGTTTGATTTAGAGAGCTTTTCTCCACCCGCCACTTCCCTGAGCCCAGCTCTGACAGGCTGTCATCCTTTCGAATCAAGTTTGCTTCAGTAGCTGCCCACCATTCTTCCAAGTGTCCTGCTGGAATCCACAGCCTGAAAGGTATTTCTAAAGTGCAAATTGGCTGTGTTAGTTTTCTTTGTATCCACATTCCTGCCTTCCTACTGCTCCTGGTTTACCTTGGCACATTCAAAGTCATCACTTCCTTCTGCCGCCAATCCCAAGTCGTCCACATACTCCCTCCCATTGGAAACTGTGCCTGCCCTTCTGTCTCCTTGCAACTCCCTTTCCTCTTTTTTTTTTTTTTTCTCTTTGTCCATCAGGTCAAAGCTTCAACCTGACTTTTGGCATATCGAGTCATTTAGTGTCTCTGCCAGCCAGCTCTAAGTCTGGGATAAGTGCCTTGCCAAAGTGCATTTACACACCCTATCTTAACACTTATCATCAGTAGTGTGATTAGTCATGTGTGCACTTGTAATTAGTCCTTATCTGCCCAAGGTTAGAGGCCATATGTAAATGATTGTCATTGCACCACTAGCTCCAAGTATAGGAAACCCTCTGAAAACTTGTTGAAGAAAGCAATCTTGTTAGTGTTTCACTTATTGGTGGTCCCATATTTTTTAGATTTATCACACAGGCAGAATTTTGTTTGTACCTGATTTCTACATAGTTCTTAGAGCAAAATTTCTAAATCATAATTTCTTTAACACAATGGCTCAGATTGAAATATCAATGACTAAAATATATAAACAAACAGATTGACTTCAGAGTAAAGGAAAATGTTGTATGCATTTGGGAAGAATTCATTTACAAATGATACTTTAGGGATAATCAAACCACTTACTAAGCTAACCATTTACTAAGCTACCAAGAACAGAGAAAGGGATATTTTAATTATTTATAGTGCAGAAACTTTAATTGTCTGATAAAATATTAAAATTGCTTACTTCCTAGGGAGAATTTTATAGTTAATTAACTATTGGTTTTATTAATCAAAATTGGTTAATTCTCTGGAGAGTTCCAAAGTTAAAATACTATATAGGAAAATAAGCAATGAAGTAGAAATTAGAGCTAGAACCATGATGTTTGGTAAACAGCATTCTAGGTGTCTCAAAGCTAAACATGCAGACTGGTAGGTACTCCCTAAGATTAGATATTTAAAAGATTTCCAGATACAAATAATTGGGCAGCCTTCTAAACAATTTTTTTTTCCCATAAGGGTCAAAAAGATGTCCATGCTATACTCAGTGCTGTGAGTTCACTTTTTCAAAGGTCAAATGTGGTCCACTTGCTGAAATTTTATTAGTTTTGCTCAGTATTCTTTATGTACTCAAAAACTTTTATTTCTTATTCTCCAAGCATATTTTTCTCACCTTTGTTTCTCTTTGTTGTTTTTCTTGAAACATTCTCCAAAGTTCTTCCTATATTCCATAATCATTTTAGGGTGTGAACCGTGGGGATTTTTATCTCCACATTATCTTTGACTGCTTTATGGTCCTAGCATTCCTCCTCATTTGAGAATATCCTTCCTCAGACTATGTGTTGTTCTTCAGGGCCGTTTATCATAGTGTCATGCTTCCCCTGACAGTTCAGCTTGTGTCCCAGAGGTGGCTACTCATAATAATCCTTTGTCTGATACCACAGGCCAATTAGTCATTCCCTAAATGTTACATACATATTCTAGAAAAGAAAAGGGTTTTATTTATTTCTTAAAAAATTTTTAGGAGTAACAGCATTAGGAAGATATAAGTCTAAAGCCATCTATAGTCAGTTTTAGACTTCCCAATAGCATAAACCAGAATATTCCAGTTTTGCCTGACCAGGCAATAGTGTAGTAGATAGAGCATCCGACTGGGATGCAGAGGACCCAGGTTTGAAACCCAATGTAGCCAGCTTGAGCACGGACTCATCAGCTTGAGTGTGGGCTTACCAGCTTTGGCACAGGGTTACCAGATTGAGCATGGGACCATAAACATGAGCGCGTGGTCACTAGCTTGAGTCCAAAGGTTGATGGCTTGAAGCCCAAGGTTGATGGCTTGAAGCCCAATGTCACTGACTTGAATCCTAGGTCACTGGCTTGAGCAAGGGGTTGCTCACTTTGTTGGAACCCCCTGGTCAAGGCACATATGAGAAAGCAATCAATGAACAACTAAGATATTGCAACAAAGAATTGATGCTTCTCATCTCCCTCCCTGTCTGTCCCTCTCTCTTTGTCTCTCTTTCTCTTTTGCAAAAAAAAAAAAAATCCAGTTTTGATTTGAGATTTTTTGCTTGCCACTGGAAGAGACATGGTAAATATATCAACATTTTTATTTATATTGCTATTTAAATAATTATTTGATTTAAGACACTTCTCCCCACTAAATTGTAATCTCTCTGAGGAGGGTAAGATTTATATTTATTTTACTTTCCTTTTTATGTTTTTTTGGCACTTTTCATAGTGCTTTTTAATATAGAAGGCACTCAGTAAACAATTGTTCAATGAGTTTTCGGTATAAGTTCATTGCTAGCATGTCATTTTAGTGACCATTAACATATTTCAAATTTTAGACATCAGTTTACATTCATCAGGTGAGTCAAAAGTTTTGACTATATTGAATGATAAGATAACCTGGAGATGTTTTCTTTCAACATATGTACCCTGATTTATTGGTGTCACCCCATTAAAATTAATAAGAAAAAAAAGTTTTGACTATAATAGCTTCTTCTCTGTTGGTTTTCTTAAGTAATTTTTTGTCTCCCCATTTTATACTTTAAATTTTATTACCTGGTCTTATTTTTCTAATAAGGCATAGCTCCCCACATAGTAGGTTTTCAATTTAATGTTGCTTACTTATTGAATAAAGACCCGCAAAGTTCTTCTAATAAAGGCATTGACTTATTTCTTTATTCATCTAGTTGAATAAGTAATCAACAGTTTTTAAAAATGGATGGACTAAATTGATGCCTTTATTAGAAGTAAAATAGGCTCTTGTAGGTTAATTGGAAACCTAACTTTTATTTTATTCTTTATATGTAAATTGGGGACTGCCATATGTTACACACTTATGTGTGATGTATGCTTAAAATATATGACATTTTCATAATTTGATTTGAAATCCCTTTATAAAGTTTAGTTCACCTAATTTTCATATTAGTCCAGCTGTTCATCCAATGCTGTAAGTTCAGTTGGGAGATGTTTTTATTCATCAATTTAATTTTAGAATTCGCTGCTTTAGATTTAAGAAAAACATGGTTTCTGTACATAAGGAATGTGATCTGCAGGGGAGCACAAGTGTGGACATGGCTTGGGTTAGGGGGAGAGCAGTGACAAGCAGGAGTACAGTGCAGGGACAGACCGATGCTTGGGAAACAACAGCAAAGCCTGAAGAGGGCCTGGCGGGGTGGGGGAAAGGCAGGCTTTCTAGGGGAGGCAGGGGTAGATCACCTTATGCTCTTTATGGTGCTTCTAACGCTGGAGAGGCTTGGGCCCAAATGTTGGCTCTGTCATTTACTAGTTGGGTGAACTTGCACAGAAATATTAACCTCTCAAACCTCATTTTTTAAATCTATAATACAGAAATACAATTATTTATTTGACAGCTGTAGTGAAAATTTTCTGTTCTCTAACGTTTTGGTAGGGTTGCCATAACTAAATATAAGGAAGTGTAGAAGCAGGAAGTTGGGGGAATCTAAACAAGAATAGAAAAATAGGGCAGAGAAGGCAAGGAGTTCTCTGCTGAACAGTGAGCAGTCTGAGAAGTTTCATTAGTAATTAAAAAAAATGTTCGTTAGTAATTTTCAAATGTATTATGAGGTGCCTGTCTGTGTTTCAAACTGCCAGAAACAAAGCCATATCATCTTTGGTTTCGTAATCATTTTCAGTGATACTCTTGTAGGTTTGGGGAAAATAAAGACCAGTTATCACCTCATACGGTCATGTGAACATTGAAATGGCTCACAGACTGAACCTCCTGCACGCTCTGACTTGCATTACTAGGTCATGGAATGCAAAGTGGTGCACTTTTCCAGAATCCTCCCCCTCACTCAGCGGTAGCCAAGGGCAAGATTTGGATTTGAAGAACACTTTTCCAATAAAACATGCATTAAAAAAACACTCAAAAAATTTATTTTTAACAAACCATGTTGTGTAAAATGAGATGAAGCTCCCAGAAATAGTTTTCTTTCTCTGCTTGAACTGAGGACATGAAACAAAATTCTGCTGTATCATCTTCTTTGAAGGAAGAAAATAATACTTTGACCTTATTAATATGCTTGCTTCTGATAAGTCAAGTGCTATAGGGATTATACAGTTCACTTGGTGACAAGGTACCTTTCTTGGATGACAGTGCTCTGTTTATAAAGTGATCCAAAATGCTACCTGTGTTTTAGGGATGTTACCTGAAAAGGTAAGCAGTATGTGTGTATAAGAAATAAATAATTTGACTTTGGGTGATGGCTATACAACATAATCAAATCTCAAAATGATCTGGAGATGTTTTCTCTAAATCTATATGCTCTAGTTGACCAATGTCACCCCATTAAAATTAATATTCTCAATAAAACTATTAAAAAAAGAAAAGTGTTTAGCCTGACCAGGTGCACAGTGGATAGAACGTCAGACTGGCTTGGGATAGAGAGGACCCAGGTTCAAAACCCTGAGGTCACTGGTTTGAGCAAGGGGTCACTCACTCGCTCTGCTGCTCCTTGCCCCATTCAAGGCACATATGAGAAAGCAAATAATGAACAACTAAGGTGAAGAATTGATGCTTCTCATCTTTCCTTTCTTGTCTGTCCCTATCTGTCCCTCTCTCTGTCTCTGTCACACACACACACATACCAAAAAATAAAAGCCTTTAAAAATCTAGAGTTTCCTGAGCATTTCACATTTAGCACTTTCCCAGAACTGTATATATGGAGGCCTTTGGTGTTTTAGTTGAGGCCAACCCTGTATATTTGGTCAGTGGAGGTGGGTGCATTTATGTTGTTATTTGAGAGTGATGGAACAACTCATTGTTGCCAAGGCTAAAAAATGTCTCTGATACTGTAGACAGATATTTGTCAGCTGAATGACACTCAGCTAGATCTCTTAGAAAGGTTACCTCTAGTATTGGTATGGAGAGCCAATAGGAAGAGGCAGACCTGGAGACAGAGAAGAGTTAGGAACTACTGGATTAATAAGGATGAAAAGCGATGAAGCCTTCTAGAAACCAGAGAAAGTCCAAGATAGTTCCCAGGTGCTTTTGGAAATAGAAAGCTTTAGATTTCTTAAGATGCTAATGGAACATCCTGTGGAGATATCAATTCTACCAGGTAGTCTTGGATGAGGTCCAGATGTTGAATCATCAATGGTTAAGTAGTGGTGGAAACCAGCCAAAAGCATGAAAGGATAGAGAACACAGGCAGGGTCAAGGTCAGAGTCCTAGAGAAGTGAACTTGGAAGGGTGAAGGGAAGAGGGCATCAGGAAGGAGAAGGAGGAGTAGCCACCTGAAGGGAAGCTAATCTGTAGGAGAAAAAGCAGCTCATGAGAACTGACAAAGAGGGAATTTAGTAAGCGTGTTTTGGGTGGAGGAGTGGGGGCCTCTGGTGCCAGGTTTCAGACAGATAGGTGATGAACGTGACAGGAGACAGTAGTGATGTGAATGAAACTACAATCTTGAAAAAGCATGGTTGAGAAAGAAATGGGAGAGGAAATGACTGTAGGGGAACATAAGGGCAAGAGGGTTTTGCTAGAGCAGGAGATTTGAGCCTGCTTCTAGGTATGGGAGAAGCAGCCAGTGGATAGATAGGAAGATTGGGAATATAATGATATAAATATGTTACACTATGTTAGAATTATTTTTGGGAGGATGAGCACAGCTATCCCAAAATACAATCTGACTTAAGGAACCTTTCATTATATCACATGTAAGTAAATTGCTGTGACATCTAATAAAAATTTAAGGCTTAGATGAAATCATAGTTATGAAACCTGAATAATTAAATCGTGAAATCTTTCAAAGTGTGCTGAAAAGAGAATTTTATCCTAAGTAGCAACAGGAAAAATAAACATTTCATTTATCAGTTAAGTCTGGACTACAGAAAATGAGTGTAACATGTAAGTGATATCTGTGTTAGAAAAAGTATTATAAAGTAAGTTGCTTAGTTTCAGACATTTTTACGTTTTAAGCCAACATCACACCTCTAAGGAATAGAGAGTTAGGACTTGATTGTTCTTTTCCCCATAGGGAGAACAGGAATCAATATAATAAACAGAGGAAAGAATATTGTTTTTCCTCACTGAGTTTAATTTTTTTTACTGTTTTCAAAATGAATTTTATAGTGATTAAAACAGTGCCTGGTACATGGTAGGTGCTTAGTAAATATTTGTGATCTATGAGCTTTCCTAACCTTTTGTATTTAAGCAATGATAGGATCGAATATATTTTCATAAAATCATTGGGAGTCTTTTCTCACTGATAAACTCTTACAGAAGAGGTATTCATTTTCTCCCACCATTGCCTTCAAGGTGAGTTAGAGTTTTTATAAACAGATTCTTTATAAAATTATTAAGACTTTGAAAGGACTGATTGTTATTATCTGTAACATGCTACCCAGCAAGACATTCCTGACCAGCTTGAAGTTAAAAAAAAGAAAAAGAAGCAAATAACCTTATGCAAGTTTGAAATTAAAAACGAGAACAAAGTTAAAATCAATAAATGCTTATCTGTAGATCATCTTTCTGGGTAGATTATAAATTTGTTTCTCTTATTAATTGGAAGATTGCCTCTTGCCCTCAGAGTGTATGTGTGTGGGGAAAGTATGTGTAGGAGGTAAAGTAATAGATGAGTGGGAAGAAAGTAGAAGATGAAAAATGGCATGGTTTAGGTCAATTTCTCATTATTTAATGATATATATGGATGCATCATAAGTTTGTGTTTTTGAAAATGATCTGTCCTATTTTAACTTTGTAATGCATTAGAAAGACCAAAACATCAAAATGCAGAATTAATTAATTTTGTTTCATAAGACACGCTGAAATGCTAATGTAGAATATGAATGTGCATCCAGCTACATTGATCCGCCTGTAACTGGATTTGTTAGGTCATTTATCATTGTTTCTCTGTGTAAATTGCTTTTTCATATGCTTTCTTATAACTCAGAAACATAGGCCTCTCCTTTTTGTTTTTATTTAATTTATTTTTCACTTTAGATGCTTAATATTTAACCTGACAAAATATTAGTAAAAAGTCACTATCATATAGCCCCTTAGTCTTTTAATTCCTTGCATTTTGGTGAAATGAAAAGAAAAAAAATAGTTATAATTAAGTGAATTTTATATAACTTTCTTCAGTAAAATTTCCAGGCTCTAAACACTCAGATGTCTAGAGTAGATTATATAATGTTTTATGTATAAAAAAATGAAAAGAGCACTAATTTTTGATATCTGACATATTATTTGTAATACACATGTTCTCTTAGACTTTGTAGTGTTTCCCAGCATGGAATAGATACAACATTTGAAATTTGTAATCAAGTATATTGACATCCCAATAAAAAAGACAAATCAGTTTGCTAATCTCCTAAACTTAACAGTGGTTATTGAAACAATATTAAAAAATGCAAGTTAAAGTGAACTCAAGTCAATTATTTAGTCCTAAAGAACAAAGATTGAAATATTGGACTGATAAAAGCAACTCAACTTGTAGCTTCTATATCATAGCTTCCATATGACCAGGAGGCCTTCTGTGAGAGCTAACATTGCTTTGCTTTCTGTGTTCCCATGCATTTTGTGTGGACCTGTCACTCTGGTAATCAGTTGTACATTTCATTTGCTAATTGCTGCAGCGTTAGCAGGGAGGGACTTGAGTCAACACTTAAGTACTGCTTTACCTGTTTTTGTCTTGGAGGATAAAGCACTTAGTGTTCTTTCCTTTTCAACAGTGGCATTGGAGGGGGGGTAAGAATCAACTGTAGATCCGACTTTGATTTGGCTGCTGCTAGTTCCTGCTGATCCACCTGTCAGCACTCCCATGGTGGGCTATGGGTCCTGTCCCACAAGTGCTGGGGCATTGATGGTGCAGTGAGTGGTGCTTGTTGGAGCAGACACTCAGGAGTCAGAGAGGTGTGCATGAGGGTCACCTCAGTCCTCTCCCCCACTTCTTTGGGCTGTCAGTTGAACCCCTGCTTCACTGTACTTACTTTCTTTCAATAATGTACCAAAGGGTTATTGGAAAATTTAAATGAGTGCTGTATGCAGACCACTAACTTGATATACTCCACAACTACAATAACAATATAATAAATAACAATTTAATAAAAGTACTAGTAAGTCTGTTTTGTCAGCAAAGGAGAAAAATTCAACTTGAGTTAACTAAATCAAAGCAAGGAATTTGGGGAGAAACCTCACAGAGCCCAAAAAACCAGTGTGTCTGGGTCTCAGGGACAGTTGTTCCACTTCCCTGTCTGTCATTTCTATAGTAATCTGTCCTTCCACTTGGCTGGCCAGCATGGTAGGGCACATAGTGAGCGTCACTTTCTGGCCTCAGCTGCTCTGAAGGGGCATCGCCTGAGACAGTCCTGGTCTGGGATTCAAAAGGCCTGTTAAGGGACTTCTTCATCCTCCGTGGGACCCCAGCACTGTGTCCGGGAGGCCAGATTTTACCAAACATTATATGGTATGAATGAAATTATGACACTTCCTTGTTTAAAGCCTTCCAGTTACTTTCCCAGTAAAGTAAGTCTCTTTCCCAGTCTCTTTTCCGTGGCGTGAAGCCCATGTGAGCAGGCCCCTGCCTACCTGTGTTATCTCATCACACACCACAGGTAATTATTGGTCGTTTCCTCCCACACAGCAGTGCTTCCCACTCCCATTTCCTTGTTACTCAGGTCACAGCTGAAATGGCATAATGGATAGCAGTCCTGCTGCCTACTCAGTAGACTAGCCACTCTGAAATGACCTCTTATTCCCTTATATTTGTTTATTTTCCCCCCCACATATTATTTTCTCTGTTGTCCGTCTGGGACCAGGTCTGCTGATCATTACTGGAGCCTTAGCCGTGGCTTGGCATGCTGCAGGTTCTCAACCACCGTTTGCTCTGGGAATGGTCTCTTCTCAAACATGCAGATGGAGCTAGGCTGGGATGAGGGTCAGCCTCATTTCCAGAAAAAAGAGGGGACGGGTAGGCAACATGAAGAGGCCACTACATGCTTATACAGCACTTTAAACTCAACAAAGCATTTTACCATATAATATTTTATTTAAACTTTATACTGATCCATTGACATTTTTCCCCACTTTTAAATTGTGGTACAATATACATCATATGAGATATAGTGTCTTAAAAACTTTTAAGTGTACAGTTCTGTGATATTAATGCATTTATGATGTGCAACCATCACCACCATTCATCTGTCTCCATGACTCTTTTCATCTTGTTACATTGAAACTCTGTACCCATTAAACAATAAATTCCTATTTCCCACTTCTCCCAGCCCCTGATAAACACCATTCTACTTTCTGATAAACACCATTCTACTTTAAACACCATTCTACTTTCTGTCTCTATGATTTTGACTACTATAAGTACCTCATATAAGTGGAATCATACAGCATTTATTTGTCTTTTTGGGACTGGCATATTTCACTTAACACAGTGTCCTCCATGTCCATCCATGTTGTAACATATATCAGAATTCCCTTTCTTTTTAAGGCTGAATAACGTTCTGTCGCATGTATGTACTATGTTTTGCTTATCATTCATTTACCAATGGCCATTTGAGTGGCTTCCATGTTTTAGCTATTGTGGACAGTGTTGCCACGAACATTGGTTTCCACCAATCAGGGAAGAGAAACTCTGGAAGATGAAGAAACTTGTCTGAGATGACACAGATTGTGAGAATAAGTAATGAACCTATGACTCCAGAATTCAATCTGGTCTTCTTTCTGCTAGGCCACAGACAATTATACAAAGAGCTTTCTTACCTTTCCAGTTATTAGTATATATGTATCAAGAAATTCTAATCTTCTTGATTTCATATATACTAAGGTACATTTCATCTAACTTATACTGCATAAGTATTATAAAACTAATAGCTTGTAAAACTTACTTCAGTATCTATTCAGGAACATGGATATCTTGTCTCCAAGGAGCTCTTTTCAATAATGAGGTTTACTTATGAAACCAAATGGGATCATTATTCTTTAAGGATACTTACTCTCTTTGGGTTAGTATTCAATAAAAAGTATTTATTTTTCATGTACATTTTTTACTTTGTAAATTTAGTACTTTCCTTCATTGACTCTTCATATCTAGATAACAAAAGTGAAGTACGCCAGTCAGAGAAAGACAAGTACCCTATGATTTCACTCATGTGGACAACAATGTGGTGATTGGCAGGGGAGAGAAGGAGGAGGTAGAGGAGGGTAAAGGGGGGATAAAGGTGATGGATAGAGACATGACCTGAGGTGATGAACACACAATACAGCGTACAGATGATGTGTTGTAGAATTGTGCACCTGAAACATATATAATTTTGTTAACACCCCAATAAATTCAATAAAGAAAGTATAAAAACCTTCAATTACTCTAAGAGGTATTTTAAGGATTAATTACATAATTTAGCTTTATATATGTTGTATTTGACACTGGTGACACTTTGGTTATGATTGTTGCATTTCTGTTTTGGAATTTGAGTGTAATTTTAGCCTATTCAAACAACTCCATTTGAATTATTATACTTAATTGGAATATATTTTCAGAGTCATTCTATTATTGGGATCCAAGAATACGTAGATATGATAAAGTCGCTGATTTTTACAATCTGTTGGTTGATGATATAAGTAGTGACAAATGCAAACTGGGTGGTGGAGATCACTTATGAATTTTGATGACTTGATACTGCAAGTTTAAGCTCTAGCACCCCATAATCAATGCGAAAGATTGCTCCTCTGAAAAACAAGGTGGAGAGGCCTAGACTCATCTCACATTGGCCTTCAAGATCTGGCCTGCATTTCAGTCCCAGTTTCATGAATTACTGATTTTGTGATTTGGGGAAGTTGCTTCATCATCAGTTACTTGGTTTTCTTATCCATAAAATGACAATGATGCTCACCTTAAGATATTTGTGAGGATTAAAATGTCAAATATGGAAAGTCCTTACATCTGGGGCATAGATTGTGATCACTAATGATAGATATTAAGATATTCACATATGTTAGTGTGCCTTTCCATGTGTGCACTTTGAACATACATCTATTCACTTTCCTGTCACAGTGAAGGTTAAGTATGCATTAGCATTTCATGATGACATTTAGATTGTCTTCAAAAAAATCTAAAATTTCATAAAGTTTGAGGGGTTTACACATTAGAGGTTTTTTTCTTTCTTTTTTTTTTTAGTAGAAAATGATTCTTGATGTAGAGCAGTGGTTCTTAACCTTTTTTGAGGTACCAAACCCACCAGTTTCATATGCGCATTCATCGAACCCTTCTTTAGTGATAAATAAAATATGATTTTTTTTCCAAATTCAAGACACAGGTATATGTTTTTTTACTGATGCACAGAATGAGCCGTGCATGAACATCACCTTGTTCAAAGAACAAAACCAACAAAGTGCATGAACTCACAACAAATTATGGTATTACTTTATTCTGGCCTCCACGGCAGAGGCTTCTCCAAACCCCTGAGACCGACTCATCGAACCCCTAGAGTTTGATAGAAACCAGGTTAAGAACCACTGATGTAGAGGAATAATCGAAAACAAAGTCAGGACATGTCTATGACTTTCAGAGGTCACAGTATTGGTTGCAGCGGCAGGGTGAGACCTAGAATGCTCTTTCCATCCCACAATTGTTAGGTTAAATTTAGCATTCTATCCTACCAAGTTCATAGTGCTTTGAGTAGTTAGCTTGGATAATAAAAAATGTAATTAGAAGCACAATTTATTAACAAATCACACTTCATTATGCCTTGGGTAACAATACATATATACATTTTATTTCTTGCTATTTCATAAAGGACCTTCACATTTATATAGCATTATAAAAATATTGAAAATAAATTACTATGAGAGGAAAGTAGGAGCTGGCCTATCCTCATTACTGTATGACATCATATATATATATATATATATGTATATACAATATATATTATATATATAATATTACATGGTGGAAGAGAATTTTGTGAGGAGCGTATATAATTGGTATATAATTTCATTTTTATTTTGAAGCCTTAGACATTAGTGATTAGATATGTACTATTTGTGTCATTGCTATTATCAAAGATTATGACAGGGAAACATGTCAGAAAGCATTTATACTAATAACAACATGATTACTGCCACCAATTTAATTCTAGAAAACTGCCTAGAATTTTTATGAAGCAAATAATTTTCCTCCACCATGAAGAATAGGCAACCCGTCACAATTTAAAAGAAAAGTGCATTCAAACATTTTTTATTAGATCTATCATATAAAGTCAGATTTCACATCCTTTTCTAAATTTTAGATCTTTTTTCAAATTAAATACTTTTCAGAGCTTACTTTCACAGATCATCCATGATCATCCTTGAAATGAGTGTGTTAGGATGGAAAATAAGTGCATCACATTGTTTCTGTTTTTCAGCTAATGTAAGTTTCTGGTTATCTTACCCTTTCTCATTAAATTACAGTGTTTAATCATATATTTTGCTCTCCCTTATTTTTCCAAGTTATAAAAGCAATTCTCGTCAATTATAGATATTTTAGAATATACATAGCAGTGTACAGAAGAATCTTGCCCATTGCCCAATGGTCAGAAATTAATATAATTTGGTGTATTTCCTTCTCTTTTCTTTTTAAATCTCTATCTGACTGTATCTATCTATCTATCATCTATCTATCTATCTATCTACCTACCTACCTACCTACCTACCTATCTATTCATCTTTCTATTTACCTATTATTTATTCATTATTTTCTTCCATCTATTCTGCCCTGACCACTAGCTGTGACCTCAGTCAGTTATACCTCTGTGCTTTACTTTTCTTATTTATAAAATGAGAATAATAACAACCCCTACTTCACAGGGTAACTTTGAGTAGTAAATGAGTTAATTCATGTAAAGCAATTAGCAGAGTGCCTGACCCACAGTTAATTCTTAATAAATGCAAATGATTGGTATGCCTTTTTTTTTTTTTTTTTTTTTTTGCATTTTTCTGAAGTTAGAAGTGGGAAGACAGAGAGACCGACTCCGCCTGACTAGGATTCACCCAGTATGCCCTCTAGGGGGTGATGCTCTGCCCATCTGGGGTGTTGCTCTGTTGCAACCGGGGCCATTCTAGTGCCTGAGGTGGAGGCCATGCAGTGGTCCTCAGTACCCCGACCAACTTTGCTCCAGTGGAGCCTTGACTGGGGGAGGGGAAGAGAGAAATAGAGAAAAAGGAGAGGGGGAAGGGTAGAGAAGCCAGTGGGCGCCTCTCTTGTGTGCCTTGGCTGAAAATTGAACCCGAGAAATCCACATGCTGGGCCGATGCTGTACCACTGAGCGAACCAGTATGCCACATTTTAAATATCTGCCTGTACTTCTATAAGGGTTTAAATTATAAAAGATAAAACAAATTAAAAGGAACAAAGCATCCAATGGATGACCTGGCCTGCACTGCCCCACATTGGACACCACTGGAGACAGGAAGTTGAAAATTTGCAAGGAGGATAAGTAATAATATTTAGTATTTACAAATACGTTCATACAACTATATTTATTTTAAAGGTTTGAGTAAAGACCGAGTTATTTTAAAAACTTTGTATTCTCTGAGTGTTATCTATATTTTTTTACTGAATGGAGATTGATTAAAGGGCTCTACGATGTCCTAAAATAATCATAGGTTTATAGTAATAGGTCAAATGCTGGGATTAGTTTTTAGGGTTCCTAACTCAGCACCCATTTCTCACCCTGCCACTTCATAAAAAGTTTCCTGACAGTTGCAGCCCACAAAAACCTTTGCTTTCTTCTGATTTCTCCATGTTCTACTCACGTGTATGGCACAGCATGATGAACATCTCTGAGAGCATGCATGCAGACTTTGGCTCAGGTGAACAGAAACACAAAGCCTACAATAATCTGCAAAGCCCAGTTTTACGAAGTTCTTCTCCTGCTTGGGCAAGTTGAATATCAAGGTAGCTGAATATGTTACAAATTTAAAAGAAGCCATAGATGGAAAGTTGTGGATAGCTCCTACTGATATATGGATTAATGAATGTCTTTCTCACAGTTGTGCATTTTTCAAAACATACCGGAAGAAGGCCCTTTCTTCTTTGCTGAAGGCTTTCTGACATTCTTTGCTGCGTGAAGGCTTTCACGACATCACCCTCTGATGTCATGTTTATATTATCTGATATAATATAAGTAAATCTAGTAAAAATCATGCTTTAAAAGCAGGACAGAACTGAGATATACTAAGATTATAGTAAGTATATTGCATGTTTGTTAGTAGACAGAATTTCTCCAAATAGGTTGACTTTAAAAAAAAAGTTTTTGCTATTCAAACATGTGCTCTCTCTTTGTAATGATTTTTACTTATGTCACATTTTTCTTTAAAACTTACTAAACTTCTGATACCCATGCAACTATGTGTTATTTCTGAGATGCTCTGTGGATTTTAGTTTCCCAGCCATGTTGTTTTAAATCGTATTTATCACAATGAAGTTCTGTATGCATATTGTTTGATAATAAAATGTTTATGGGTAAGCATGGTTTTTTTTGCTGCATTTTAAAGGCTAACAGATGTGTTTGAATAATGTTGTTTTTAAAGTTTGTGTTTTTTTCACAATTTAAAGCTAATATTAATTTTATAATTATTTAATACTTTATTCTCATGTTCTATATTTGCAATTTTTTATGGATTTCCAAAGTGTCAGCAACTGTTATATCCAGCATATCTCCATAACAACTCCATTTGTGGGAACCTCTGAGAACTTTTTATTAAGGTAATTTCTAGTGGTCTGACCTGTGGTCGTGCAGTGGATAAAGCATTGACCTGGAACACTGAGGTTGCTGATTTGAAACCTGGGGCTTGCCCCATCAAGGCACATATGAGAGGTGATGCTTCCTGCTCCTCCTTTCTCTCTCTCTAAAAATAAATAAATAAAATCTAAAAAAATAAAAGAGTTTCTCATAAAGAAAATGATCAAGGAGAAAAAACATGTTAGAAAACAGAAAGGTGGGAGACATGGACAAAAAAATCTTTTAAATAAATAAGGCAGAGAGACAGTATGCTTGTTCATGTAAAAGATAGTGGTCCCAACATCAATTGCTCCAGTTTCTGTCTAGTCCTTTATGATATGACTGTGAAGAGGACAAGTGGGGTTTGTTTAGCAATGAAACTGATTCTTAGTGATGAAACTAGATTAACATTGTTGCTTATTTTGTAAATTTGTTCTTGAACCATGTTTGCTATCCCCTTAGACAGAATTCCAGTCATAATTGCTAACAACAGCAACAACAACAAAAGTGGAATTAAATTGCATTTTTCATGGGTACTTACTGAAATCTACACATGACTGGTATATAGACTAACTGGCCTTGACTCAGTCAAATGAATAACCACTAACTATCTACACTCACAACTAGAGGAGAAGATTGCTTTCTCAAAGGCTACAGGAATTTGGGATTTTGTAATGTTGTTTTGAGATCATATACAACACCATTTATTATATCCAAAATTTATTGAGTCTAGACATTAGAGCTAGGTATATAAACCCAGATTTTTTTCTATATATTTATAATCTAATTTTGTACTAGAAAATGTCTCACTTGGTTTATTGTGGTTATTCATCTTTCCTGGGTATAGATACTTGCTGGGGCATAATGCAAGTTCTTTCTTAGCAAGTTGACTGATCCTTGATGGGTTCTTTTGGTGAGACTTCCTCTCCTGACACATGAGGCCAGTCACTTATGTCTTCATAATCCCAGCATGTGTCTGAAGGCCTCTGCCCCAGCTCTGCGTGTCTTACCAGGTGTGCCACACGCAAATCTTTCACAGGTGTGCTGACAGACGGTAATCAATCTGTAGGATTTATTTTTTGCTGTGCTTTTGCAGAGGGAATTACGATGACTTCTTGTCAGATGAAATGTTAAAACGAGCTGTGTAGAGTAGGGACAATTTATTGTAAGCAGGATGCAAAGTGCACTTTTTAGTCCTTGCCAAGAGAAGAACAGGTGTTTGTTGGAACCTTGGGAATTCTTCTCCTGCATGTCAATCATAAGCAAAGCCCTGCATGAAACAGTTCCTCTCGTAAGTAATACCATCCATGTCAAGGGTAACCAAATCAATAAAGCTTTATCTATGGAGGCTATTTATTTAAATCCTTTAAGTCAGTTATCTTATTACCAAAATATCCTGGCTACACCAAAATGTCGCCAAGCTGCTCTAGATTTTATGAATCAGGCCTCTCATTTCTTGCTTGGTACCTTCAAGTATAGTCATAGCAACCACCCTAAGATGTAAATATAAACCTGATGCTTGGGCCAAAGATGAGTAATTTGGATCTGGGTAGTGGCAGCAAAGCTATTTTTAGGAGCATAGGAAGAGTAAATGAAAGAGGGAAAAAACATTAGTGATATTTCATTTTTATTTACTTTTGGCATAATATTTTTACCATAGACGATGAGAGGAAAGAGAAAGTGAGCTGTATGAAGTGACTGACTCCAGGGAGAGGCAAAAATAAAGCTAAGTCTTCCTGATTGTTTTGAATCAGTTTGTACTTGGGTTGTTTAGCTTTTGAAAGCACTGTGTTAGTGATATGATATATTCTGTTCAACTTTTCCTCATATATGATAGTCATCTTCTCTTTATAGAAATAAACCTTAACTATAAACAGTTTTGTCCATGAATATTGAGGTTTTTGGTTGGCTACATAATAAGCCATGAGTGTCAGGTTTTCTTTGTCTCCCAAACTGTTCTGGAGGGTCTGGCATCAGTTACTCCTCATGGAGCCAGTGTCAAGATACACAGTGTGGGAAGAGAGAAATGGAGAAGAAAGTCTCAGAGGCCAACACCATTATTAATTGAGTGACAGGTGGCCATTTGAGAAGTGTGACAAACCTCCCAACAACAACAAAAAAATATTGGCCTTTTTGTTTTATTCTAGTTCAAATCCTTTCTAAAAATAATGTATTTTATAGCTTTGTGCACCAGATATTTGAATGTACATGCTTTCTATATTTGGCTTGAATTAGAAAAGTCCAGATTACTCCAAACAAGAGTAAATATTTCTCCAAGTAAACATTATAAATAAATTGAATCCATATTCCAGATGTTCATAAGTACCCACTTTGGTGTTCCTACAGTCTTATAGAACACATTTGGAGAATCACTGACATAAGTTATTTTCTCCAGTGGAAAGAGAAAACTTCTCTACCTGGCATGTGAGACGTAACTCAGTGGTTCTCCAAGTGAGCATCAGCGTTAGTTGGGAACTTATTAGATGAGCTGCCCTCAGTTCCACCCCAGATCCAGCGAGTGTGAAACTTTGTGTTGGGATCCAGGAAGCTTTGATTTAACAAACACCCAAGGGAATTTAGATACACACTGAGGTTTAAGAATCATGGTCTAAACTGATCTTGCCCTTTAGACCCCATGATCTACTGATGGACACTTGGGCCGCTTCCATATCTTGGCTATTGTAAATAATGCTGCAATGAATATAAGATAGAAGTGCATATACTCTTTCAAGTTAGTTTCTTAGATAATTTCTTTAGGTGTTTATTTGTCCACAGTTTTTATTGTCATCTTTTATTTCTGCAGATTGGTGGTTTTGCACTGTTTGCATGCTTCCTACATGGAATTCTCAAATGAATTGCAAATTCTTCCAAGAGAGGAACTCCATCTTTTATTGTTGATTTCTCTTAGTTTCCCAGCAGGGTTCTGTACTGTATTTAGTAGTAGACATCTAAGCAAGTTTTTAATAACAAAGATATTTATAAAATCTTATTAGTCCTTGAGTAAAATTTTAAATATTCTGAGGAAGGAGCCCACCTTGGAGGGAAATGCCTAAAATAAATTAAAAGTACTTAATAACAGTACTGAAATAGAAATAGTTGTTTTTAACTTGAATTTCGAAACATCTTCAGTATAGACTAAGAGGAATTTTAAATGTTACCTTGAAGTGTCCACCAGGTGTGCTGTAAGTAGTTCTTCCTTTCACTGTTGCACCCAAAGGTGGTTTGTTGTGGTTTTCTTTTGTTTGTTTTTTCTTTGTTTTTTTTTTGTTTTTTTTGGCTGTACTTGATCATACTGAAGTAATTTTGTTTTCCTCAAAGGGTTTTGAATGAGAGGACGGCAGAATTTTTGATGAATTCACTCTTCATCTGATGAAAAGCTTTAGAAAAGAGTTTCATTTCATTTCTGTAGTTTTAAGTAATGCCACAAAACTTTTAAACTTTATGAGTGTAAAGCCAGTAGTCACGGCTACCATCACAGCTGCCTGGCTCTTGCAGGTTCGCATTTGATCTGGACAAATGGTAATGAAATTGCAGAGCCAAAAACTGATGGGCCATTCTCCTTTATTCTAAACTCACACTCCACAAGTGAGTAAAAACACACAGTGAAAAGCACTTTCCTTTTTATTCAGCACTCCCAAAGCCACTGACTCATCCGAGTTTTCCTAGAATCAAAGGCTAGCACCACTTTGCCTCCATTTTGGCGGCCTCCTCTCCCCCACTTGTCCTCTCTCTCTCCCCTGGAACAATGTGATCTCTCACCAAAATGGCTTCCTCGCTCCTCCTTTTAAAACTTTTCGGCACGAAAGCCCTCCCTCAACACACATTAGCATAACCAAGCCCTTTCCCAAACAAGGAGGCAGTCAGCCGCCCATGTGGGCAGTGGGCATCTTTAACAGAATTAGCAAAATATATATCTTATCTGCCCTACAATGAGGGAATTAGGATTTTATTGTATGAAGAAGGAATTTCTATTAGTGCCCTATTAATATCACGTATATTTATGAAGTGTTTTAGTTGTTTTTATTCTTATATACCCATGGATTTATTTAATTATAATATTTGTGGAATTTATAGCCAATTGGTTTTTCCACCTATGCACATGTATTCATAATATTTTAAATAAAAAATAACATGTTTATTACAAAAAGAAACATGTTTATCATAGATAAGGAAAGTCAAATTACAAAAATAAACCAAATGCATTTTTCTTTGTGGTGAACTTATTGAAATATATACTACTCAAAAATTAGGATATATTTTATAGCTTTATATTCATTTTGAAATATCCCTTAATTTTCGTGAGCTGTGTATGATAAGTTAATTTACATGTATATAAACAAGTGTTCTCTCTCTTTCCCTCCCCCACCCCCCCCTCTCTCTCATACACACACCCTAATTCTATAAAATGAAGTCTTATACATTACATGTTGTATGTATTTTTTTTTAAATTTTTTAAATTTATTTATTTTAGAGAGGAGACAGAGAGTAGAAAGAGAGAAAGGGGGAGTAGCTGGAAGCATCAACTCCCATATGTGCCTTGACCAGACCAGTGCAGGGTTTTGAACTGGCGACCTCAGTGTTCCCAGGTCAATGCTTCATCCACTGCGCCACCACAGGTCAGGCACATGTTGTATGCATTATCCTAGGCCATTGGACAGGATAGGTTATTGTGAAGTTAAAGAAATATAAATTGAAAAAAATGTACATGTTATGGGGTTACTTTAGGTCTTTGAGTTTGTGAGGCCACTATGCAGGCCTTTACTGAGCTTGTCAGGTTTAATATGTGGCCTCTTTTTTGTCCACACTTACTTAGAAGAAAACTACACCTGCCTAGCTGACAATTATTTTTAGACACATATATGCTTTTCGAATAAGAAGGAATTATATATTTATCCCCCAAAGTAATTTTGAGTACATACTACTAATTCCTCCTTCAGTAAAAGTTTTCCTACTTTAATATTTTCAGTGAGAAGTCAGCTGAATTGTTTATAGATGGCGTGTCTAGAACTTTTGAATCTTCACTCTTTTATGGCTATTATAATAAAAAGGTGTTGATCAAATAAGCTTGTAAATTAAGGTGACCAGACGACCCACTTTTGGCGGGACAGTCCCGATTTTTAACAATTTGTCCTGCGTCCCTCAGCATTTTAAAAAAGTCCTGATTTAAAAAATATTACAATACTATTTTTGCATTTTATGAAAAATTTTTTTTTGCTCCATATAGACCAAGTTTTTAATCAAGAACCCCCCCTTCAATGGTGTCCCACTTTACCAATTTTAAAATCTGGTCACCTTATTGTAAATATGATATAGAGTGTGTCCGTAAAGACTTTACGGACATACTGTGTATGTTTGCTTGCTTATAGTTTGTATTGGGTAGGGGGGACAGGTTGTAAACAGGTCAGGTCAATATAGCCTAAGGCTTAGTTTTAAGAGTAATTTTTCCCCACACCCTTGACTGAAGCATGATGTGGGTGGTGAACTCTCATGAGGAATCCTCCCATTATGCCTCAGATAAGTGATTTTGTATCAGAGACTTTCTTGTTTGTATATTGGATTAAAGGTTTTGAATCTACACTATGAAGTGGGGCAGACTGGGAGCTTGCTCTCTCTTGGTTCCTGCTATCACCATTGCAGGGGCCTCCCTGATCCCTTGCCCTCCATAGGAAAAGCAGGTTGTAAAGCCAGTATTTGCGGCCATTATCACAGCCGCCTGGCCCATGCAGGTTCACATTAGATTCGAACAGTTGGTAATGAAACAACAGAGCCAAGAACTGGTGAGGCATTAGCTTTAATTCTAGCTTGTACCCCGCAGGCAAGCAAAAACACACACTGGGCTCTGTAAAGCCAGTAGTCGCGGCCACCATCACAGCAGCCCGACCCGTGCAGGTTCGCATTAGATTCGAATAGTCGGTAATGAAACACAGGAGCCACGAACTGGTGAGCCATCAGCTTTAATTCTAGCTTGCACCCGGCGGGCAAGCAAAAACACCCACTAGGCTCCAAAACTCACATATTCAGTGCGCACAAAGCTACTGACTTATCCGAGTTTCCTAGAATCAAAGGTTTCTAGCTCAACAGATTTATTCACCTCTGTTTCCCATCTCCTCCTGCACAAACTCTTAACAAACTTGCTTCTTCCTCAGCACTCTGCCATCTTGGCTACTTCTCCTCCACATGGCCTTAATCGGCTCTCCTCTCTAATACCTCAGGAACCAAGAACCAAGAGAGAGAGAAAAAGCTCCTGGTCTTTCCCAATTTATACCATAGAATCAAAACTTTTAATCCAATTATACAAACAAGGAAGTCTCTGTATAATGGGATTCCTCAGAAGAGTGCACCACCCTACATCATCCAATTAGTCAAGGGTGTGGAGAAGAGCTTACTCTTAAAACTAAGCCTTAGGCTACAATGACCCGGCCTGCACACAGCCTGTTCAAGAACACACATTAATATCAACAAACTTCCATGTGGGCAGTGCCATCTTTAACAAAGTGAGCATAATATATTTTATCTGCCCAACAATCCACCCTTATGCTCACTTTACTACCCACAATCTACATCACTGACATCCCTGTACAAGGAAATTAGGCACATTACACAAATTACAACATGACAAATCATACAATTTCAACAATTACAAAGGTACACACATTTCACCAGTCTCTATGCACTTTGCCAAAAGTGCAGAATGTCCTTGGCCTTCTCTCTTGCCGTTGGAAAGGCTTCCTGGGGCAGGGAGATGGACTACATCCAAGCCGCCCCCACCCCCATCAGTGTATTTCACACTGTCCAAAATCCATAAGTCCATTCAACAAAAGAGCCAGTGCTCACTCTGGTCGTAGTCCAGGAAATCAGTACACACACATGGGGTGTTAGCCTCCCCCCTCATTCCTGCCATCATGGCAAGTCTCACACTGTCCTAAAGAAAAGCATGTGGCAATGGCAGTCAGCATTTCCATCTCTGTTCTGGGGAGCATGATGGCATCCACCCCTATGTCCCAAAATCGCAGACCTACCAGCGTTGTAGTAGAAGCTCCTTGCTGGTGGGCTCTCACCTTCTGGAGACTGCAGATTGCAACTCCAGCTTGATTCTCCTCATCCTCCAAAGAGGAACTGAAAATACCAGCTCCTGCTGCTGGGCTTGATCTCCGGGCCACCGCTACCTTCTGCTTAGCAGGCCTTGCAGCTCCAACCCCAGCCTCAGACCCGGTCCTGGCCTCAGCTCCGGCCCCGGCCCCGGCCTCGGGCCCGACCTCATGCCGCTGCTAGCTCTCTACAACATCCAGAGCAATCTCCAACTCCCGAACCTGTGATTCCTTCTCCAGCGTCTGTTCCATTTCCAGATGAATCTCGCAAACCTGGTCAGCCTTCTCCTCCAGCACTTCCTTCAGCTCCAGGGTCAGCATCTGTTTCTCCCATGTTTCCTCCAGCTCTTCCGCTGCTCAGCCTGCAGGTCCTGGGCAGCCTCTTCCATAGAGCTATCGGTTTCCTCACGCATGACTGTAAAAGTCAGCCAGCCTACAGTCCCCCAAAAAACAGCTGTGGAAAACTGTAACAGCAGCCAGTTCTCAACTCCACTGCTCAGAGGTGGTGGTGGCTCCATGCTGATATGTATGGAATCCTGCCACAGACTACGCCAAATGTAAAGCCAGTAGTCGCGGCCACCATCACAGCAGCCCGACCCGTGCAGGTTCACATTAGATTCGAACAGTTGGTAATGAAACACAGGAGCCACGAACTGGTGAGCCATCAGCTTTAATTCTAGCTTGCACCCGGCGGGCAAGCAAAAACACACACTGGGCTCCAAAACCCACACATTCAGTGCTCACAAAGCTACTGACTTATCAGTTTCCTAGCATCAAAGCTTTCTAGCTCACCAGATTTATTCACCTCTGTTTCCCATCTCCTCCTGCACAAACTCTTAACAAACTGGCTTCTTCCTCAGCACTCAGCCATCTTGGCTACTTCTCCTCCACATGGCCTTAATCGGCTCTCCACTCTAATACCTCAGGAACCAAGAACCAAGAGAGAGAGATCAAGCTACTAGTCTCTCCCACTTTATACCATAGAATCAAAACTTTTAATCTAATTATACAAACAAGGAAGTCTCTGTATAATGGGATTCCTCAGAAGAGTGCACCACCCTACATCATCCAATTAGTCAAGGGTGTGGAGAAGAGCTTACTCTTAAAACTAAGCCTTAGCCTATAATGACCCAGCCTGCCCACAGCCTGTTCCAGAACACACATTAATATCAACGAACTTCCATGTGGGCAGTGCCATCTTTAACAAAGTGAGCATAATATATTTTATCTGCCCAACATGCTCCAAAACCCACTCATTCAGTCACCTCTGTTCCCCATCTCCTTCTCCAGCACGAACTCTGCACAAACTGGCTCCTCCCTCAGCACTCGCTATCTTGGCTGCTTCTCCTGGCCTCCATGTGACCTTTATCTGTGCTTCTTTCTCTGCTCTCCTCTCTAATACTAACCTCAGGAACTGAGAGAGAGCAAGCTCTTGGCCTGCCCCACTTTATAGTGTAGAATCCAAACCTTTAATCCAATCTACAAACAAGAAAGTCTCTGGTACAAAGTCACTTATCAGAGGCATAATGGGAAGATTCCTCATGAGAGTGCACCACTCCACATGATCCAATCAGTCAAGGGTGTGGGGAAAAGCTTACTCTTAAAACTTGCATGTGGGCAGCGCCATCTTTAACAAAGTGAGCATAATATATTTTATCTGCCCAACACAGGTTTTCTGCTTTTCCCTTGTCTTCTCTTGTGTCTTGCCTGTCTTGGTGAGAGACCAATAAACAGAATGGCCAACCATCCTCCGACTCCGCTGTTTCTTTACCGTCTACCCGAATCCAATGGAAACCTACATGTGAATGGCCATGGTGGTGGCTCCTGCCCATACAAAAGGCATAATTCAAAGCAAATTTGCTAAAATGATTATTATCTCCTGGATGTTCAATGATGAAAGACCCATCTAATTGGTTCCTACAGAACCACAAGTTACACATCCCACACTGAGAGTCTAATTATAAAGCAAATAATCTGAATTTGACTTACTATCTGTTAAACTTTTTATAAGAGCCACCAAAATAAGCATTTTAAGTACACTATACAGTACATTTCAGTTTAAGAAAGACATGAATTTTAATGTATTTTCAAGTAGCTGATAAGAAAGCAAATTATAGCTCACTCAGAATTTTCAAAAGAAAAGCTAAGACCCTGGAAGCTAAGTGAAGGTGGGTTCTGCCCTGAAGCTCACAGAGCTTTGTTGAGTCTGAAGGTAGAGGTATCTTTTTTAGGGATAGCAGACCCTCTGGATCATTCCATTTGGTTTAATAAATATTTCTTGAGTTCTTACAATGCACCAAGCCTTCATATATTAACCCCAAGAGAGTCAAACAATAATACCTATTTTTTGCTTTTGAAAGTATTTGAAAATAAAAGATTTTTAATAAATAGACAAAGATAGACATGTTGGTCAAATAAGTTTGTAGATATGATATATATGTTTGCTTGCTTATAGTTTGTATTGGGTATGGAGGACAGGCTGTAAGCAGGCCAGGTCATTATAACCTAACACTTAGTTTTAAGACTAAGCCTCAGGTAACTGACTTTGTTTCAGAGACTTCCTTATTTGTATATTGGATTAAAGGTTTTATTTCTACACTATAAAATGGGGCAGACTGCTCGCTCTTGGTTCCTGAGATTAGCATTAGAAAGGAGAGCAGAGAAAGGCCACATGGAGGAGAGAAGAAGCAGCCAAAATGGTGCAGTGCTGAAGGAGAAGCCAGTTTGTGCAGAGAGGAGGAGATGGGGAACAGAGGTGAATAAGGCTAGTGAGCTAGAAACCTTTGATTCTAGGAAACTCATATAACTTTGGGAGCCCTGAATGGAAAGTGTTTTCCTGTTGTAGTAATATAAGGTTATAGTAATTAAATATATAGAAATATAAAAATATGGAAGATATATACAAGTAATTAAAAGGATATTAAAAATAATATTAAAGTTATGCCATTCGGATAAGAATTAATATAGTGGCTTAGTGCTATAACTTTGTAATGTGATAAACAGACTGACTTACAAGCAGGGCCCAGTTAGTATGTGTGTGAAGTTATACCAAGGTAGGGTAAGAATTAGCTTGGTGTTAATTACGTAAACTTTGTAAACTGATGTAAATAAGAACATCTTAAAAAGTGGTTTGATGTAACCATTTCAGTAGATTGATGTAAAGGAAATTCTCCCAAAAAGGTGGTTTGAAGTGATAATCCTATAGATTGACACCTGTTAGAAGGCGTTGGCCAGAAAAGGTACCCCCCTGAGGGATACCCCTGCTGCAGTAGTCACCTAGACTCCAACATTGATGTAGACTGTCTCCACGCTGCTCTGAGCTCTGACCAAAGCCAGCTGAGAGGAGCACGCCGACGGGGCCCCATTATGCTGTACCCAGGCATGCCAAAAGGATTTGTGAGTAATAAATTGCCTGTGTAATTATTGAAACTAATTTATGTATCGGTCTTGTCTTTCCTCTGGTGGCACGTAACAGTAGTATCCTGATAGCCGCCTTAAGAGTAGTCTCGAAGAGGCTGCCAGCCCTGCTGATAAGCAGGAGTGTCCCACTGCATGGGGAAGTTGAGTCAGGAATGCCTGATCAACGTAGAGCTTGGGCTCTACTCGGACATTTCCCACAGTGTGTATTTCTTGCTCAGCGGGTGCTAGCTAGGATTGATGGTAATGACCCACCAGTTCTTGGCTTCATTGTTTTATTACCATCTGTCCAAATCAAATGTGAACCTGCATGGGCCTGATGGCTGTGGCTACTGGCTTGTTGGGCAGATAAAATATAATATGCTCACTTTGTTAAAGATGGTGCTGCCCACATGGAAGTTCGTTGATAATAATGTGTGTTCTGGAACACACATTATTACTAAGTTACCTAAGCAGGCCAGGTCGTTATAGCCTAAGTCTTGGTTTTAAGAGTAAGATTTTTCCCCATACCCTTGACTGATTGGATGATATAGGGTGGTGGACTCTCCTGAGGAATCCCATTATACAGAGACTTCCTTGTTTGTATAATTGGATTAAAGGTTTTGATTCTAGGGTATAAAGTGGGAGAGACCAGTAGCTTGATCTCTCTCTCTCTCTCTCTCTTGGTTCCTGTGTTCCTGAGATTAGTATTAGAGAGGAGAGCAGAGGAAGGCCACATGGAGGAGAGGAAGCAGCCAAGATGGAAGAGTGCTAAGGAAGAGTTTGTGCAGGAGGAGATGGGAAACAGAGGTGAATAAGTCTGGTGAGCTGGAAAGCTTTGATGCTAGGAAACTCGGATAAGTCAGTAGCTTTGTGAGCACTGAATGTGTGGGTTTTGGAGCCCAGTGTGTGTTTTTGCTTGCCCGCCAGGTGCAAGCTAGAATTAAAGCTGATGGCTCACCAGTTCTTGGCTCTGGTGTTTCATTGCCATCTGTCCGAATCCAATGTGAACCTGCACTGGCTGGGCTGTTGTGATGGCGGCCTCGACTACTGGCTTTACATGGCTTTACCACATAGAAACAAAATATTTTATGACACCAATAAGAGCTATCAGTATGTTGGGCAGATAAAATATATTATGCTCACTTTGTTAAAGATGGCACTGCCCACATGGAAGTTCATTGATATTAATGTGTGTTCTGGAACAGGCTGTGGGCAGGCCGGGTCGTTATAGCCTAAGGCTTAGTTTAAGAGTAAGCTCTTCCCCACACCCTTGACTGATTGGATGATGTAGGGTGGTGCACTCTCCTGAGGAATCCCATTATGCCTCAGATGGGTGGCTTTGTATCAGAGACTTTCTTGTATGTATAATTGGATTAAAGGTTTGGATTTTCTATGCTATAAACTGGGGCAGTCCGGGAACTTGCTCTCTCTCTCGGTTCCTTGGTTCCTGAGATTAGTATCAGAGAGGAGAGCAGAGTAAGGCCATGTGGAGGAGGGGAAGAAGCCAAGATGGTGGAGTGCTGAGTGAGAAGCCAGTTTGTTAAGAGTTTGTGCAGGAGGAGATGGGAAACAGAGGTGAATAAGTCTGGTGAGCTAGAAACCTTTGATTCTAGGAAACTTGGATAAGTCAGTAGCTTTGTGAGCACTGAATGTGTGGGTTTTGGAGCCCAGTGTGTGTTTTTGCTTGCCCGCCGGGTGCAAGCTAGAATTAAAGCTGATGGCTCATCAGTTCTTGGCTCCGTTGTTTCATTACCGACTATACGAATCTAATGCAAACCTGCTTGGGTCAGGCTGCTGTGATAGTGGCCGCGACTACTGGCTTTACACAGTAACAGTATTTTCACAGTGTAGTGTTTTGAGACATGTCGGTAAGCAGTTATTCTTGCCAGTGATGGTAGTATTTCAAAAAAAGTATTGCAGGAATCAAAGGAGGACAAAAATGCCCAGACAACTTGATAAAGAAAGTAGGATTTATTTAACCAATTGTTGGTCAAATAAGTTTGTGAATATGATATATATGTTTGCTTGCTTATAGTTTGTATTGGGTATGGGGGTCGGGCTTTAAGTAGGCCGGGTCATTATAGCCCAAGGCTTACTTTTAAGACTAAGCCTTTCCTACTCTTTTTGATGTAGGGTGGTGCACTCTCATGAGGAATCCTCCCATTATGCCTCAGATGGGTGACTTTGTATCAGAGACTTCCTTTTTTGTAGATTGGATTATGGGTTTGGATATCTACACTATAAAGTGGGGCAGACCAGGAGCTTGCTCTCTTGGTTCCTACTATCGCCATTGCAGGGGCCTCCCTGATCCCTTGCCCTCCATGGGAAAAGCAGGTTTTCTGCTTTTCCCATGTCTTCTCTTGTGGCTTGCCTGTCTTGGTGAGACACCAATAAACAGAATGGCCTACCATCCTCTGATTCTGCTGTTTCTTTACCGCCCGAATCTGATGGAACCCTGCATGTGAATGGCCACGATGGCGGCTACTGGCCATATACCAATGGAGCAGCGTGACCCCAAAAGCAGCAACCAAATACGTGCTCGCTGAAGTTAAATTTCTTACATCTTATATACCTTTTACAGAATACAGGTTTTCTTGCAAGGGAACTTGTGATCCCTGTGTCTAGAGGTATAGGTTACTCTCATGACTCTAGGATGGGAGGATGAGTTTAGGTAGGGTCAGATAATAAGGGTTGGAATTTGTAAATTAAGGTATTAAAACTTTTAAAAATAGAAAAGAGGAACGAGTTTTCAGATAAGTTCTATCTTCCTTTCTCTGTGTAGTAAGTGGCCCCAAGCACCTTTTCAGAGAACTATAGGAAACAGTTAATCCCCTACCGGCTCCCTTCCCCCAGCCTCTTCCCCCTCAGGGGGGAGGGGGAGGGGGCCTGACTTCTCTTCCTCAAAAGGACTGTTTTTCTGTTGTTTCTTTGTCATCATTCTTAAGAATAATGTAAAACCACAACCTAGGGCAGTGATGGGCAATCTTTTGAGCTTGGTGTGTCAAAATTTGCCAAAAAACTGAGCATAACTCGGGTGGTGTGTCACTTCGAGAAAAACGACCTAACTGGAATTTCCATAACTAGATGGTCTGTTTTGGCCTACAGACTTCCGGCACAGAGTGTCTACACTACAGCAAATGTTTTATCCTCGGCTTCCTCACCTGGCCGTGCAGGAACCGAGGATGAAACGTCCTTCTCGGCATTCGGCCCTACACTTCTCTGATATGTGGCCGCATGTCATAGAAAATGACTATGCATGTCAGTACTGACACACGTGTCATAGGTTAGCCATCATGGACCTAGGGCCTTTCACACATTAGCTCAACACTCTGTTGCTCAATTGACCTGAATTAAAGCATGCAAAGCCAGGAGACAGGGCCATTATTATCACAGCCGCTCGGCCAGTGCAGGTTTGCATTGGATTCGAACAGTCGGTAATGAAACACAGGAGCCAAAAACTGGTGAGCCATCAGCTTTAATTCTAGCTTGCACCCGGCGGGCAAGCAAAAACACACACTGGGCTCCAAAACCCACACATTCAGTGCTCACAAAGCTACTGACTTATCCGAGTTTCCTAGCATCAAAGCTTTCCAGCTCACCAGACTTATTCACCTCTGTTCCTTCCCACCCTCCACCCCCACCCCATGGCACTTCATCTGACAGGAACCCTTACCATGTAGGTCATCTGCTGCCTCCCTCTCATAAGGGTGGGCCATGTTCTCCTTTTTAAAAGTGAAATCTTCAGTGCTTGATGCAGTTTCAACCACACAATAGATGGAGACTGTTGATTAGATGAAGGAATGAATTCTCGAAATCACTCTCATTGTTACTTTAGGATTATAGTTACATGACACCTGATTAGACGTTTATTTAAAATAGCAACCATGAGTTTGTAAAATTATAAATATCTTTGATAAGGTTACGTGCTCTCAGGTTACTGGAATGAGTTCATTTAGACTGCCCTCTTCTTAATACCTAATCAGAATGAGCTGCACCGAAGAAACGTGAGTTTCAGAAAATGGTGAGGAACAGGGAGAACTGGGAAAGAAGGAGAATGCACAGCCTTGGAATAGACTAGACTTTGGACAGTAGACTGCTCAAAGGTGAGGGCGCAAAAAAGGCATCAGAATGACAATTCAACCCATTAGGAGGGAAGAGAGGATGGTAAAGGGAACTATGGAGGATGTCAAAGAGGAAGTACAAATGTACCCAGGTGTTGGCATAACATGCTATACATCTTTTTCTTTTATGCCCAAGATTCATATTTCAGGCCATGTCATTAGTATTGTGTTTCAGACATATTATGTGTCAAATAAGTTGTAGAGGGGGAGACCTAGAGACCTACTACCGTTTGTTACAGTCTTTCTGTGGGGAAAAGGCAGAAGAAAGTGTTTCAGAATTTTAAGGAATCCTAGAAATCTTCCAACTCCTTGGATTTTTAATGTATTTTAGATTTCAAAAACTGTTTTATTTTTATTTTGAGAAAATAAATCTTACTCAGAGGTAAATTGTGTCATACAGATAAAAGTTGGGATGGTTATCCTACCAACTCAGCATTTATCCTTCCTCTCTATTTTCCCCTAATGAGTCTGGCCTCTGCTGAAAACTTGGGTTTTCTGTCAGTTTGCAGTTGATTGCTAGGGAAGGAAATCCAGTGACATTCAGAAACCTGGCAAAATGAGTTAGGAGCAGACCAGGTCCTGCGGTGAGCTTGCCACGGCTCCAAGGTTGTCTGTCTAGCAGTTGGAACACCCCGCGTGGTGTTAGCACACTGTCCGACACAGGAAAGATTCTTACTACATACATGTGGGAGGAGTGAAAAAGTGAATGAATGAGCACCAATTAGAGATGAAAAGCGTATCTTAAGTATCTGGTGTTCCAGATGTTTTTGAAAATTATTTGGGAATTGCCTATGCTTATGGAATAAACTAACGGAGAACTTATCACAACTGTTGCTTTATCATTTTCTGGGGCTGTCTTTCTCTCTAATCAAGATCTCCCTTTCCATTGAGAGAAACAAACTCTCCTGAAGGTAGAGAGCATGCCTGTTTTGTTCACCATCAGTATCTCCTTTGCCCACTGCCTAACACAGTGTATGGGACAAACCAGATGCTCATACAGTATTTACTAGATCCCTCCATCTGTATCACTTAACTGAGCAGTGAATGTGCTTGAAACTAAACTCATTTCCTTTGATGTTTCTTGTGTTGGCTAAAGGCATCAATAGGTACATATTCTTTCATGCCAAAATAAATGAGAGCCAGTTTTGTCTCATCTTTGCCCCCCTCCTAAAAGCAAATGTTATCAAAGCTTGACAATTTTCCCTTCACAGTGTCTTATATTTGTCGCCTTTTTGCTGGTGCCCAAGATACTCCCTAATGTAGTACCTTTGCAATTTGTTCCTGGAGTATTTAGTTTTTGTAGTAGCCTCTTAATAGGTCCTCTTTTTTTTTTTTTCCGTTTTTGTTTGTTTGTTCATTTTACAGTGTCTTCTTGTTTTCTTACTCTTTTTGCCTGACTGGTTTTTCCAAAAGTGAAATCACACTTTGCCACCTCCCTGGTTTAAACTCTAATGTCTCCCTAGACACTGCGAGATTGTCTAACCCCTTAGCACAGTTCAGGTGCCCTTTCAGCCTCATTTCTTCCACTTCATTCTCGGCTTCCCCCGAGTTACCTGTCTTTGCTTAATGTACTCTCCTCTCTCAGATATTTTCTCAATTCTTTTTGTCTATGATTCCATTTTGCTTCCCTTATCTCCTTTGCAATTTCCTGCTCATAATTTAAGCCTCAGTTCAAATCTCCATTTTTTGTTACCTTCCCTGCAGCTCACCTTTATCCCCAGCTCCACTTCAGTTAGGGTTGCAGCACACCTTTCAGAACCCTGTGAGCTCTAAGCCAGTTGGCTTCATACTAATATCTCATTGGACTATGTATGAACCTAATGGCAGAGACCCGTCCTTACTTACCCAGAATCCACATCAAGAGTCTGGTCTTTTATACCGAGAAAGTTTCGTTTGTAAGTGGTATTTATTTAACACTCCTAGGGATATTCTCTAGATATAGGAGATACACTAAATGATATTATTTAAAGATACTCAACTCTAAAATATGGGAGATGATATTATATGTGTTCCAAATATCTACTTATTCGTAGAACTTATAGTGGCAAGATGTTATTAATGATTATAATAACTAATATCTAGCATAGCCTGATTTAAGGAAATTGAAAGTAAAGTATTTCAACTCAACTAGTTTTAACTAAATAGCTTAAATTATTTCTCTACAAATTTTTTTGATTAGTATTTGTATGTTTTTTATTTAGTATTTAATAAATAGTAATTATTATTAATATATAAGATGTATAAATGGGTGTTATATTTATATAAAATTATTCATTATAGTAGTATATATATTATTTATCTAGTGTTCAACTCAGATGAAGTGCTTTTGTGTAAAATATGAGTAGATATTATGTTTTATTACATTTTTTACATATTTATTACATAAGTAATCCCAGTCAATCCAAAAGGAAAGATTTTATTCAGCCAATATTTGTTGAGTCATAGTATTTATCAAATGTTTACTGTTTTTCAGGAACTGGAAATTCAGTATTTAACTAAAGAGTTGCAGTAAAGATAGCCAAGTGTTGCAATAAAGATAGCAATAGAATCAAAGGAGACCAAAGAGGCTTCTTTTCTCTTTGTCTTCCTTAAGTTTAAAAATTTGAATATGCTCATTAGTCATGAATGAGAACATTTGCTTGCTTTATTTATTGATGTTAAAGATATTTTTATTACCTATATTACACAACACCTACCCCACAGTAACTCATTTTACTCTTTTTTTTTCTTAAAATTTATTACATAAAATTCACCATTTTTTTTTTTTTCCAAGGACAGAGAGCGAGTCAGAGAGAGGGATAGATAGGGACAGACAGACAGGAACGCAGAGAGATGAGAAGCATCAATCAGTTTTTTGGTGCCGTTGCGACACCTTAGTTGTTCATTGATTGCTTTCTCATATGTGCCTTGAGCACAGGCCTTCAGCAGACTGAGCCACCCTTTGCTCGAGCCAGCAACCTTGGGTCCAAGCTGACTAGCTTTTGCTCAAGCCAGATGGGCCCGCGCTCAAGCTGGTGACCTCGGGGTCTCGAACCTGGGTCTTCCGCATCCCAGTCCAACACTCTATCCACTGCGCCACTGCCTGGTCAGGCTCATTTTACTCTTAATACAGAACTTCCCAATCAGGCAAAATGGAATCAAATGGTGCAGGATCTGTTTATGTTCTGCCAAGATTTAGCCAAGGACTGAGGATTAGTGTAGTTTTGTATCCGTTTTCTTTCATTGCCCTTAGTCTTGGTGCTTGACTCCTTTAGAATCTCACGCTGAGTGATGTGAACTATACGGAGCCCCAACTCTATTTAAATCTGCTTTGAGGATGGTAGAGGTGGGTTGTGAAGAGCCTCCTATACTCCACTGAACTGGAGCCTGCTTCGTGTTCACTCTCTTCTGGTTTTCAAATGATGTGGACAAAGTAACACATGGGAGCCTTTTCTTTCTGTTTTGTGTTTAGAGGGTAAGACGAGGTGATTTTGATTTTTAAGATATAAAAATCAACTTTTAAAAATAATTGATTTCAGTGAGAGAGGAAAGAAGAATGAGTAAGAGAGAGAGACAGGAACATCAAGCTGTACGTGCCCTGATCGGGAATTGAACCGGCAACCTCTGCACTTTGGGTCCATGCTCTGACCAACAGAGCTATCCGGCCAGGGTTTTCTTCAAAGTTTAATGACATCTGAGATGCTAAGGATGTGAATGATGTGCTATTATGTTCCAGACCCTCTTTTTCATCCAAGTTTTGTTTAGATGAGTCTTAGATCTTGGGTAGATGTTGTACAAAGGTTGTATTGACAGAGATATTTGTGTAGATCTCAGTTCAAAATAATACTTAGTCTTGGGAATTTTGTTCAGAAACAGCTGGCAGCTGACATTACATTATAAAAACATTTGCTGGACTGGTATACTGCAGGTAGCATTTTGCATTTGCCTCTCCTGAACTGACAGCTGGGCTGCTTAGAAATTATATTTAACATTGTCAGGAGCTGCGTATCAGGCAGGATACCCAAGGATACAAAAGAACATCACTGCCCTGCCTTAAACAGCCCTGGGAGAGAGCGGGTGTATCCTGCAGCGATTCCTTGTGTGTAAACAATGTTTTTTTACAGATAATTCCAGGATTGGAATTTCTGTTTTTGCTTTTTTCTTCAAAGTATGAATACATTAATAATTCAGTACCTGTAGGAAGAAAGAAATATATCCCTAGGTGTAATTCAATATCAATTTTTATGTGTTATTATTATTTCTCTCTGTAAAAGATTGCTGTTTTAATATTTTTAAAAGAGAGTAGAATCCAAGGATATTTTATATTAATATAAGGTTCTCTGTATTGTTCATCAATAAGCACTTTTAAGTTTTGGTTCAAGATATTAAGTCAAATGTAGGATGAGAGAGAAAGCAAAACCAGGTTATTGGAAGGTATAGACCAAGCATACTTTTTAAAATATATATTTTTTAATATTAGAGGAAAGAATGTTGGGCTTACTAAATATGTGATTCAAATACGATCATTTATGAAATAAATGGTGGATCTCTGATCAATTCAAAGCAATTATCCATAAATTATATAATATTTTTTTAGGTGAGGGACTGACATGAGTGAATTGAAACAAAATGACTTTTGTGATAAGTCTGGACAGATCTTTTTATATGAATATGAGAAAGAATGGTTTTATACCGCATAATCATATTTTGGTTTCTTGGGCTAAAATAGACACCTTCTGGTACACCTTCTTAGTTTAAATCTGAAAAGAGCACTTGCAAAGCCTTTGTATCCTGATTTTTTATTTGATTTGATCTATTGATTTAAATGTATCTTCTTCAAGAACATTTGAAGTAAATATCACTACATACATTTTAGTTACTATAATTGAATATAAAGTTTTATGAATATATATTATTGATTGGATTGACTTGATATATTGTTTTTAATTTAATTCATAGTTATAAAGTCTGTCATATGCTTTGGGTTTAACATCACCTTGATTACTGTGGCTGATACTTAATTCTATGCTGATGCTCAGGTTTAGGGGCCCTCATATACTTTGCCTTACACCAGAGCAGAAAACTATATTCTCACTAGCTTCAGTAGGCCAGACCAATAACATTTTCCCCCAAAGGCAAAGCTGGAATTTTGCTTTAGCATTCTTATATTCCAAGTGCCATTTTATCGTAAGCCTCATATTCTTTGTGGATATACCTAAAGCATAAATAGTTTAAAAATAAGTAAATAGAGTCTGACCAGGTGGTGGCACAGTGGATAGATCATCCGACTGGAATGTGGAGGACCCAGGTTCAAGACCCCGAGGTCGCCAGCTTAAGTGTGAGCTCATCTGGTTTGAGCTAAAGCTCGTCAGCTTGGACCCAAGGTTGCTGGCTCAAGCAAGGGCTTATTCGGTCTGCTGAAGGCCCGCGGTCAAGGCACATGTGAGAAAGCAATCAATAAGAAACTAAGGTGTCACAACGAAAAACTGATGATTGATGCTTCTCATCTCTCTGCGTTCCTGTCTGTCTGTCCCTATCTATCCCTCTCTCTGACTCTCTCTCTCTCTCTGTCCCTGTAAAATAATAATAATAATTATTAATTAATTAAAAAATAAGTAAATAGAATAATTTTTATCTGTGCTTTTTATCAAAATGCTATTTCTGTGGATGCCAATTACATCAGTGAAAGTCTTGATGAGATGATGATTTTAAGTAAAATGGGGAAAATGGACCCTTGATGGGAGTTGGCTAATTTCTTAAATTTACATGTAAGAAGTATTCATTGAGCATTTATTGTATGTGTTGTGCTAGGAAATGGAGATGCAATGATGAATAAGACGCATACACTTCAAAGAAAACACAGATAAGTGAATTAGATAAATAAGATAACAACTCAGAAGGCAGGAAAGAGCTCAGGAAGGAATTCACATCAGGCTATAGTCACACATGAGACACAATGTAAGATTAAAGGGTAAATCAAGAGGGGGCATCCTGGAGAAGGTGACACCGCTCAGTTACAAAGGGTAAGTGAGAGCTGGGAGTCAGGAGGAGAGGCATTCCTGGCAAGGAGGGTCAGCTTCAGTAATGCCCAGAGGACTCAGAGGCCATCAACCTTAGGAAAAAGACCACAGTTCAAGGTGGTCAGAAGAGGTTGCAGGACAGAAAATAAAAGAGGTGGGACTAGTCCTTCTTAGATGTTTTTACAAGGTAAGTAGTAATTTTTAGATTGTCTCTCACTATTGTATTCACATCTACACAAGGAGGATAAAAACAGGGCGCAAAGTTGTCCTGGTTGTGTAGGGCTTTCTGAGAAAGCTGGGCCATCCCTGGAAACCTCAGGGCTCTTCACCTGTGGTCAGAGTGGAACCTGCAAATCGTGGTCACTCGTGCTCTCGAGAATGTGGTTACACTTTGGGTTGAAATCTTTCGCTTTTTCTTGAGCAAGAATTCCAAAGGCTGATGGAAAAACCTGGCTTTTCTTTATGCCTATGCAATGTACTTTTCTACTTCCCAGAGGTAGACTAATCCTTCTTTACTTTGTGAATTCAGAAAAAGGTTTTCTGTGCTGTTAAGGCCCTGTGTTCTCATCACTGGCATGAGTTTACTACTAGATATCCTCTTTGGTTTTGTGTTTTTAAGGTTCTCTTACATCATCATCATTTGCTTTGCACTTCCCTGCCATCCATCATCCCAAAATACAGGGGGAAGAAAAAAACCCTCTGAAATACCTTCACATACCGAAATATTCCTGTGAGAGTTTTAACTGAAGATTGTGACTTTCTGTTTCACTCTTGGTCATCTCAGAAAGCTTCATGAAAGATTGAATCATAAAAATATAGAGTGTGCAGAAAGAACAGACCGTTATGGCAGGAGTGGAACAGGTTTCACAGTTGCTTCCCACAGTTCTTCAAGTGATCTCTCTGGAAACACAGTTTTAACCTTCAGCTTCCAGACATGTGATGAACAGGACACACTGATGCCTTCACACAGCCTTGCCTCTCCTGGCAGGCACACCACCTCTGTGGCGCTCTGTACCACTGGTCCCTGGTAATTCAGCCAGCGCGAAGGTGCTTATTCTCTCTGGCCAGCTCCATGAATTTGCACCTTTCTTGTTTCTCCTTCAGTATCAGTGAAAAAAGGAATCACTGGAATAGACACATTGTAAAATATCTTCCTGAGCGTTGTGGTTTTCTTTGCTCTCTGAGTGATTAAAATATGGAATGATGCCTGACCAGGCGGTGGCACAGTGGATAAAGTGTTGGACTGTGATGCGAAGACCCAGGTTCGAGACCCCGAGCTCGCCAGCTTGAACGTGGGTCCATCTGGTTTGAGCAAAAGCTTGCCAGCTTGGACCCAAGGTCGCTGGCTCCAGCAAGGGGTGGCTCGGTCTGCTGAAGGCCCACGGTCAAGGCACATGTGAGAAAGCAATCAATGAACTACTAAGGTGTCGCACGAAGAAATGATAATTGATGTTTCTCATCTCTCTCTGTTCCTGTCTGTCTCTACCTATCTCTCTGACTCTCTCTCTGTTCCTGTTAAAAAAAAAAAAAAAAAAAAAAAAAGAAGCAGTGAGGTTAAATTTTCTGGATGAAACTGGGTAAAAAAGATATTCATCTATGCAGTCTCATGGTATTCTAAAATGTGGGAATAATAACAGGATAGAAGTCAAATTCCATCTAGGAAAATACCAAGGGGGAAAAATGTAACTAGTATCTATAAATAATGTCTTTTGAAAAACCTTAAGGAGTGTCTTTTGGTTGATTATTGCCAATATCAGTAAACAGAATTCTAATGAAATCTGTAAACATCAACTTTAAAAACTAATAGAAGGTCTAAATCTGGGCTTAAGTTTACCATCTCTAAATGTGCTACATTTAAAAATTAAAACTGCTAAATGGAACCTGTTCAGGTATGATTGTTGGTTTCCATGTAAATTTGAAAGTCTTATTTAAACTGTTCCTGTGCAGGAAATAAAGGGATGCATGGTGCTGAGGGTTTCCTCAAACTATGGACACATTATCAAAAATAAGCACCAGAATCCCGATCTGAATGGTATGTGCTCTACCCATTTCTTACTATAAAATGTGCTTCAAAAGAAAGTTTAAAGCTACACGATTAAAAGAAAATATGCAGCCATTATTATTCATATTTAGTTAAATAATTGCTTAGTAAGAAAGTGAAAGCTACGCCTAATACAAATTCTGTTGATTTATGGAAAAGCATCCCTTTTGCTTCATGAAACACCTTTGTCACCCTTGAAATAATTTTGTAGTGTTTTTATTTAATTGATTAGCCTAAACATTTTTACCTCGACACGTTATTCTTTCGATATCATTTCAGAATAGAGCATTGCATAGGAACCACCAGTATGAAGCATACTTGTGGCTAATTCAAACATGTAATGAGAAACTGCAAATCTTAGATTAAAATATGAAAGATATTTTTGTTTCTTTTAATTTTTTATGTCCACATTTTATTATACCCTGTTACTTTTTAATTAAGTATATGCTAGTACCTTCTACCCTATCCAACAGATTATTAGAGATAGAACAGCTTCACATAGATGTTTGAGTGGGAAAACTCAGGGTTCAAGATTTGGTTCTTCACCTTTTTACCCTTAACAGCCATGAACAAGTTCGTTTAATTTCTCTAAATCTGTGTTCTCATTTGTTCATAACATTATTATATCATAGAATTCTAGAAAGGATTAAATAATAGTGAACACCATATGGTTAGTTATTATTATATTACTTTTAATTTTAATAATAAATTTAAATGTTTAATTAATTAGTGTTTCATTAGAATTATATTGAATAGTGTTGCATTATTTATATTTAATTATATGTAATGTTTAATTTTTATTTAGTATGATAGCAATGTAATGTATATCTGAAATCCTGATTATTCTAGAAATATGTCCATATTTGTCTTCAGAAAGCTAGTGAAAATGTATTTTAAAATTTATTCCGGAGGAATATGCAATAATGCAATATTAATCAAAATAATTAGCCTCCATGAGCATGCCAAGTGGTGTTAAGTTTTATAAATTTAATGAGATACCATGGAATATGACTAAAATGCAGAAAAAATAGAAGTAGAAATGCACTTTATAAGGAAAAGATTGAGAGGACTAGAGCATTTTAGCAAGATTGAAAGTGGAAAACATGGGATCTGGTATTTATATCTAAATATGACTGAAGGTGATAAGTCAACCGGAATTATTGTACATAAAGTGCCCAGGTTATTTCCTGGAATTAGCAAGTACTAAGTGAACATTAGCTACAATTACTACTACCATTACCACTGTTTCAACTTCTACATCTATGATTATTAAGATGTTAGCTCCCCAGACTGGTTTGGTGTTAGGCTCAGGCAAGGAGGAAAGGATCTGTCACGTATAATTTACTTACTGCTTACAATGCACTAGACCCTGTGTTAAATGTTTTCTCTGTATTATTTCACGTAGTAGATGCAACAGCCTGTGAGATAGGTTCCAAATGGTCGTTTTTACTTGCATGAACAAACTAAGACTAAGTTTGAATTTCCCAAGATGTGAGCTGGGATTTGAACTAAGGCAGCCTGGCTGTTAACCACCATTTGGGTCTGATTTAATGTTTTCTCACAGTGAGTGATTGAAAATTAGATAGAAAACAGGTGGAGAGCATCTTGGAAGCTGGGACATTTAGTACTTAATGTCCTACAGAAAGAAAGGAAGGGCAGCAAAGCAAGGAATCACAACAGCACCATTTTCCTTTTCAAAGAAATAGGACCTTAGGAAGAAATCTGTTCACATGTATGGCAAAAAGATTCTTGGAGAGACTGTCTTCTTTTAACAACATTATCTTGACTTAAGGATATAACATGACTTGAAAACCTCCATAACAGGACAAATAAAAAGGTAATCAAAAAGCAGAAGACAGATAATTGTGTTGATGTAAAATTGTATCAGGGTGACAAAGTTTATTAAAATTTATCCTTTCTTAGTTTCTTTGAACTAATATTCCTTGTTCAAATATACTTTTTGGGGGGGGGATTTTTCTGAAGTGAGAAACGGGGATACAGAGAGACAAACTCCAGAATGCGCCCAACTGGGATCCACCGGGCATGCCCACTAGGGGGTGATGCTCTACCCATCTGGGGTGTTGCTCCTTTAAAACCAGAGCCATTCTAGCACCTGAAGTGGAGGCCATGGAGTCATCTTCAATGCCTGGGTCAACATTGCTCCAATGGAGCATTGGCTGCAGGAGGGGAAAAGGGAGACAGATAGAAAGGAGAGTTGGAAGGTGGCAAAGCAGATGGGCGCTTCTCCTGTGTGCCCTGGCCGGGAATCGAACCTGGGACTTCCACACACCAGGCCAACACTCTACTCCTGAGCCAAGCGGTCAGGGCACCAAATATACTTTTACCAGAGAGAACTATCTTGACATTTCCCACTTAATTGTGCATGCTGCTCTCCTGGTATGTGTTTCCTGCTGTTTCCCTGCATGGCGCTTTTTTTCTGGCGTACCATATAACGGGCTTATGTATTGTTTGTTATAGGTCTCCTTCCTTTATTGTAAGCCTTATGAGGGATTTCTGTCTGTTTTATTTACTCCAATATCTCCAGGCCTGTATGCATGCCTGACACATATTAGAGGTTCAATAAATATTTGTTGAATGAATATTCAGAAATAACTAAGTAGAACTGCTTTTCTAGAGCCAAGTGAGTTATTTTTCTTCAGAATGGACTGGTGAGTTATTTTTTCTTCAGAGAATCCAACAAGTTTGAGAAGGAATTTCTGGGACTCTTAGCCATAGAATAGTCCAGGAAGTGAATGAAGACATCTGTGAAGGCAACTCAGATGAAGTAGAGGAAAAAATTGCAGAATGTGGTCAAGGCAACTTCATCCCTAAGGTGAAGTTCAAGCCCACAGATGCGAGTGCCCAGATGTAAAGAAAGCACTGAGAGCAGGTTTAGGGAGGACACAGTGATATCACTACCCCTGACAGTGATGGCAACCCGATGAGAGAATCAGAACATGCAGAACATGTTAATCTGGTGGGAATGAAGGTCAAGCTGTGGAATCTGTGGCCTCATAAGGAAAATCCATCCAGTAGAGCTATGTTAGTCTGTATTTAGTTCTGTCCTAAGAACATCCTGTACCTCAAATGCCTAGTAAAGTCCCCTGAAACATTTCAACATTGGCTTAGCTCAGCTAAGAAAACTGTGTCAGCCACACCTAGGCAAATGTGGTTTGTAATGCTCCAGAGAAAGGCCTGGGACAGCTGTAGAGTTGAGGAACAGGGTTGAGTGAGGGAGTGCTGGGCAGAGAGTTAGAATCAAGGTGGGGGTAATGGGGATGAGTAAATATTTGTGACCTCTGTCCATGGTATTCTCCAGGAATGAGGGTTCGTGGTCAAGGGACTTAGATATTTTGGGGGGTAGTCAACTCAAATGTAAAGACTCTCACTTTGTTGTTCTTTTAGAAATGCTTTTAAAGTTCCTCTGGGTCTACTTGAAGGTCACCAGTATTCGGGGGAATGACTCTGGGACTGTTTTGTTATTTCTCCTTTTCCGTTTGTCTAATTTTTATGCTGATTCAAATGATTACACAAACTCCTCATAGAACATTTTGGCTGTTTATATGACAGCACATAATATTTTTGACAAAAAAACCTCCTAATACAGCAAAAGGGTGGGTCCTGGTTCAAAACAAGGGTGTTTGTGCAGTGTTTTTTTATCAGTGTGCCAAAGTTACCATATTTCAAGTGCTAATGTTTGTCCATGGAGTTATCAGAGCTCTTTGCTACTGTGGTTAGGATGGGGTGAGCCTAGAGAAGCATTGGAAACTCTGAACGGCTATCTTGTGGAAGGTCGTTGGGTGTGTGGTTACTGTGTAGCACACCTAGCAGAGTAGCATTTGCCTGTAGGAGATCATTCTAGACTTAGAGGTATGTGGATCTAACCCTGCTTCTGCTAGTGGAGAATTACTTGTTTTATGTTTCCAAAGTATGATCTTTTGTACAGTAGACCAGCAGGAGACTTATAATGGTTCTTGAATGGAAAAAGAGTTATTTAAAAATCTTATTATATAAAGAATGTATAAATGTCTTCTTTAGTTTAAACATTATAGGAAGTTCCATTTCATTTCTTTGATATCACAAAGATCTGTTTCCATTGCAGAGTGGGAGTAGGTGGTTATGTGGGGTCATGGAGTGCTGGGTACCACCTAAAGTGATCTGAAGTCAAAAAAAGGTTAGAGAGTTTATCTTGGAACCAATATTCAGTTCTTCTGAGGAAATATCATAATATATGTGTCAGGATTTTTATTTTTTAATCATGAATCTAAGTCTCCAATTTCATAAAATTTTAGCCCTGCCTGCCTCTGGAGAGGGCTCTTCTCAGCAAGTGGAGGACAATGCATCAAACTTCACTTATTGAAGGGAGCTCCCAGGAAATAGCTAATGATATAGTTAGAAGGCAGAGGGATTTCATAGTTAAAGACACTATGATTGCAGTTGATGAACTCTGCTTACTCCTGCAAGTAAAACCAGTAAAAATACTAACACCATTAATGGATTTAAAGAATGAGTGCTAGGAAATAGTGTGAAGTAGAAAGTATGGGAGCAATTATGAAAAAGTTTTCTTTCTGTTTGGAAACAGTTTAAATAGGCAGACATACAGCATGTTTCTCTTAAACCAGTGACTCTCCTCTTATTGGTTAGTATGAAGAAAGGCACGTAAGGAATCTTATCTTCAATATTCAACAGGGACACATCAATCACTGTCTCTTTCCTACCTTGTTTCCTCAACATCAGATAGTCATGGACTCTTCTTTAAAAAATGTCTTTTTTTTCAATTACAGTGGATGTACGTTATTATATTAGTTACAAGTGTACAGCACAGTGATTACATATTTATATACTTTACTAAGTGCTCATTTTAATAAGTCTAGTACTCATCTGACACCATATATATAGCTGTGTATAATGGAGTCACTGACTCTTGAACGTGTTAAAACCAAGCAACAAACAAACAAACAACTTTGGTAACATGTAGAAATTACAGCTGTATACTCCCTGCCCTAAGAGAACTGTGGGTCTAAGAGAGGGATAAGTAAAACACACACCACTTAGAATACAGAGTGCAATGTGCTAAGCTCTAGAAGACAGGTACATATTGTTAAAAGTTTAAGAGAGTCAGAAGCAGAAAAGGGAGTGTTCTTTTTAGAAGCTGAAGAAGGACCAAATAAGTCTTGAAAGAAATCTCGTTTGAATTGAGCACAAAGGGCTGGATGTGTTATTAGCAGGCAGAGTTGAAGACAGGGATTTTAAGGCTAGGAAAGCAGAGTGCTTGTCTAAGAGACATAGGGGAAAGTTGGCTCTTGTGTGCTTAAAGTTAGGGGCTGGCTGGGAATGTTTATTCATTGATATCTGCTCTTGTATGTCCTTGACCCAGGATGAGGAATTTCAACTTTGTATGATCAGGAAGAGCAGCTCTCAGAAATGTGGAGGGAATCTCCTCATAGGGTAAATGATTAGTCTAAATGATTTCTTTGATGCCTTCCAACAGCACCATATAAAAGCCGATCAAATTATTCTAATGAAATATTCTAGACTGAGTGCCCAACAATTAAATCCTAAAGTTAGAGCAGTTTCCAGTGCTCCATTACTATGTGCAGCCTTGCTATGCCTCTTTGGGATCATCAGGGAGAGTGGTAAATAAAGCAGAATTGTATGCCATTTTAGTTTTTTCATTAACTTTAGAAAGTGCTAAAAAATAAATTTAAAAATGCTGAATGTAGTCAATGACTTTTGCAGTTTTACTCATAAAAATAAATAACTAAAAGTTGTATGTAACAACATGGAGGTAAAAGATTATTATTTTAAAATTATTGTTCAGAAAAAATAATAGGAGAGGCTAAAAAGATAGAGATGTGAAGTCCTTGCTGGGTAGTTCATTTAGTTAGATCATCATCCCAATACACCAAGGTTGCAGATTCAATCCCCGGTCAGGGCCCATAAAAGAAGCAATCAATGAATGCATGAATAAAGTGGAACAACAACTCGATATTTTTATTTCTTTTTCTTTCTCTCTTCTTTCCTCTCTTTAAAAATAAATAAAAATGGGGATAATGTTAGCTTTTGGAAATATTTTTGAGTGATAAATTTAAAAACCAAGTTAAGTTTAACAAACTTGGTAAGTAATAGTCAAAGGTAATAAAGTGTCCCAAATTTGTCAAGGAAATGAATACATACAATAGAAATAAGGGTCCCCTGTGGTTTTGTGTGGGTGCATAGGGTGTGCATGCATGCACAAACTTATCAAGGTTCAGTTTTTCCCAGAATGCCAAACTGTGAGCAAATATGACTGAATTTTTGTTTTACAGTGTATGTGGGAAAACAAATTGAAGTAATTAGTTAAACTTTTCTAAGACAACAGCAAGAGTTTTCTTTTCTTCAACTGTATGATTTTCTTTTAGGTTAAATAAAGTTTAAGTTTGAGAATCAGAGAAGTGAGAGACTTTTCATCTCTAATTCAATGTCATATAAAATCTGAGACATGTTAGTTACGAGAGAAAAATGCTCAGCATGTTGATTTTCTTCCTCCCTCCCTCCGTTCTCCCTCCCTCCCCTCTTTCTTTCTTTCTTTCTTTCTTTCTTTCTTTCTTTCTTTCTTTCTTTCTTTCTTTCTTTCTTTCTTTCTTTTTTGTATTTTTCTGAAGTAAAAAATGGGCAGGCAGAGAGATTTCCACATGCACCCAACCAGGGTCACCTGGCAAGCCCACTAGGAGGTGATGCTATGTTTATCTAGCGTGTTGCTCCACTGGAATTGCAGCCATTCTAGCTCCTGAGGTGGAGAGACTATGGAGCCATCCTCAGCCCCCGGGCCAACTCTGTTCCAATGAAGCTTTGGCTGCGAGAGGGGAAGAGAGAGACAGATAAAGGAGAGGAGGAAGGGTGGAGAAGCAGATGGGTGCTTCTACTGTGTGCCCTGTCTGGGAATCGAACCCAGGATTTCCCCATGCCTGGCAACGCTCTACCACTGAGCCAACTGGCCAGGGCCTGCATGTTGATTTTCTTGGTATATACAGAAGCACTCAATGCAAATTTACTCCTGAAATGTTTGTGACCTTTTACCTTGGAAAAAAAAAATCTTAGCAGCATTTGCCTGCAACAATTTCTTCAGACAGACTCCTCAAAATTGGGAGACAATAAATGGTGATTGTGAGTCCAAACACTGATGCATAATTTATTATTTCCAATTTCTTATTATCAAGTCCTATTTACACCATAATTCTGAGTGCATGATAAAAGAACCAGAAGGAAAAGACAGTTTAAAAGGGAGGAATGTAGGATTACATACAGACTAAGAGATTGTTTCCATTTGTGGTAAAATGCAAGTTTTGCTAACCTTGGAAGATTACTTTAAAATCAGTAAGAAAAACTGTACATCAAGATTTGTAAATCTCTGTAGAAACTAAATATTTTTTAGTATATTTTTTTCTATAAAAAGAAAAGATTTTAAAAACCAATTCTTTAAAAAGGAAACAAAGCATCACAAAATCTGACTAGTTATGACAGAATTTGCCTGTTTAGTTATAGCAAAATGTGTCAGTTTTTCCCATTTCACTTTGCATTGTGTTTTATATTCTTCATTATGACAGTATCTTTTTGCAGCTAAAAGCATTTCTGTTTCTAATAATTGTTCACTGTTGTCAGTTAAATTCAGATTTTTCATCAGTAGCTTTATAGTGAAAGTGCTTTTTAAAAAATCTCATATAAAAACATATCTTACTATTTTATAATTAAATTAATATTAGTCATAATTGTGCAAGCTGAAAGAAACATAGAAAACAGATCCTATATAAAATACCAATACAGTCAAAGATGTGAAGATCACCTCAACAAGTTGTTTTAGTCCACAGAATGATAATGGAGTTCTGTGGATATAAAATGACAGTGATATTCTGATTAAAACTGTTTTATCAGATGGAGTGTGGAAGAAAGAGATAGTAAATGACTTCCCCAATGCATGCATGTAGTCAGTAAAAGAACTGGAACTAGACCAACCTTTCTTGAGTCACCATTATTTCTATTACATTTTATTCAAATCCAACTCTGTAGGTGGCTCTTTGCCCTTGAACTCTATTTTCCATTTCTTCCAGTTATATAATTTTAACTTGAGCACATGGCTACTGAGCTAGTGATGATTTTTAATCAACATGCATGTATTTTGGTATGGCCGTGTGACTAGGGTTTTGCCAATCATTGAGCAGAAATTACATTTGCTATGTCAGAATCATCACTTAGAAAATATTGCTTCCCCTCTGAATGGGCTGGAATGGAGATCTGGTAACTCAACTTTTCTGAATTGAAGTCACTCCCTCAAACAGCAGTAAAGTGGAAGGGAGCTGGGTCACTGGATTAACACATGGAGCAAAGCCACTCACTTACCCTTGACTGCCACCTGCCTCTGGAGAGATATAGAAACCCATTACTTGACTGAGTCACTGTACTTTGGGGCTATTTTATAAGAGCTTTACTCCCTAACTATGGCTACAAGGTTAAAATATATCCAGTAAAGTTTTGATATATTTTTCTTCCTCTTTATTTGTCTTCAACATGGATTAGCATCAATGAAAGAATATATCTTACTTAACATAATGCTAGCAAATACTTTTAGGGGAGGAGCTTGCAGCAGCTTTAGGTAGCATTTCTGCAACAGACTGTTCTCAGATCAGCCTTGCCTTTCTGGGAAGCCACACTGGAGAAAGGGTTAGTGAAGACAATTAGAGTGTGATTGAGCAAGAAAAACAATTATCAAATCATTAAAAATAAATTAGAATTACTGTGTTATGAGTTATAAATTTTGTACTTTTATAAAATGACTATAAGATGTAGATATAAATATTTGCAACATATCACATGAGCTTCACATGTACTTTCCATTGGACTCTTGCAATTTAATTATATTTGGCCATATTTCATAGCAAAATAGAAGAAATATTATTTTGCCACTTTAAAAATATTCTTAATATTTTTATTTGCATCGTAAGTTAGAGTTGAAAAAAATTCACTTGTAATATTTGACTTTACAAATGCTCTTTTCTACCTCTTAGATTTAAAAAAGTATATTTTCTTTGAAAAAGGCATAAACATTGGAAAAACACAGAATTGCACATTGCATTAATAAATGCTGTCTATAGTAAAATTTAAGTAAAATATTTTTTATAGGAATGATAGAATTGCCAAAGTTTTGGATAATGATAGTGCTCAATTCTAGGCAAACTCATGTTATAGAAAATGTGCTTGTTAGCATTTAGAGAATTTACCATAATCTGTCAGTGAGCTATCTTTACCTGTAATAATTGATTGAAGCGTAGCTGGCTTAAGATCTTACTGATTTATTAGTTGTAATGCATAGTTTTTATAGCTCAACTTGTTATTATTGCCAAACCAAATATTTTGTCCTTTTTTAGCTAATATTTTTCAGTTTCCAATTACTCTGCCATCGCCTACACATTACTGAGAATATGTAAAATGGCTTTCTTTGGGTGTCATGCTATTTTGAAATGGCTCTCATTAAGCATTTTGATTTTTCTCTTAGAACTGGCAGCAAACTTGAGTGACATCAGAGGTAAGTTAAAATGGAGGGCTTCTGTCCTACAAATATAGAGGATGTTTCCTTTTTATTTTAGTATCTAATCGTAAATTTACTTCGTTTTTATTTATGCCACTGCATTAGGAATGCTGACTGGTCTAAAGTGAGTGAACATTCTTATCTCTGCCAGTATTATTAGCCAGTGAATAACTACAGAATCTGGTGATTCATATTTCTTAGGTACCTGCTAGGAAAAAAATAACAGTCCTCCATTTAGGGATTAAAGTAACGAGAGGAGAGCTTTTTAGAAGTCTAAAAATTACAACTTGTAGAATATGATTAAGAAAAAAATGCAAGGTATAAGTTTGCTTACCCTAGAAATACTTAGACTCATGTTATCATTGATGGCCTATCAGGTACTGTGTGGGTATCCTAGTGTTGACTCATACAATGCACTCAGTCAAGGTTTGCTGATTCATTGTCAAATTCATATCCATCTAGAATCTTTAGATGCTGTTCTGTATTAATTTTGGCAATCAGTGTGTTTCCCGTCTCTATCTATATAATTATTCCATTATTTATTCAAATTTAAATACTCATTATATGTGAGGCATTTTGCCAGGTACTTGTATTTTAACACATAGAAATGTTTAGGGGTTTATATTTGAAATATTACTGTTTAACACTTTCTTTTTTCCATCCACCTATGTTAGTATTATGTAGAATAAGACTACTAGGTATTCCAAAAAACTGCTGCTGTAGTGAAAACAGTTAAGATGCCATGTTATATTTACAAAGACTAAGGAACACTCAATATATTGTTAGTAAAGCATGGTCTTTTTAAGAGAAAGTAGCCAAATTATGGGCTATTGAATTACTTATATGATATCTACCTTTCAAAAGTATTTTAGGGCAGGCAGTCATATTGGTCTGAGGCTGCAGGTGCAGAAGAAAACAATAAAATAGGACCCAGAGTAAATAAGCAAGTGCTTTAGGAGCTGGAGTGTGCTCTCCAATTGCAGAAGGAGCCAGCACATGCTGGAGAAATGACAGCATCTTTGAGTCCGAAATGCCAAGTGAACGGTATCGTCTCCCACGCAGAGAGGGCATATGGGATCAGTAGAAGTGGGAAAAAAGGTTAATAGTGTCACATACAGTGTGTTAGGCAGAGGGGGTATTTTGGAGTTTTCTATAAAATAAAATAGGAGTTTTTTAGAATTATCTATCTTTTTTCTGCTTTCTACCGCCTCAACTCCCATTATTCTCTTTCTAGACAGTCAACACACACTAAATTTTTACTTTAATGCATTTACCTTATTTCATGCTATTGCTACTCCTGGAATGTTCTTTTCTCAATTTCTACTTCTTTAAGAGCTGTTTGAAACATTACAGAAACTAACAAAACTTTTTTTTTTTGTATTTTTCTGAAGAGAAGCTGGGGGCAGAGACAGACTCCCACATGTGCCATACCATGATCCACCTGGCATCCCCACCAGGGGGCGATGCTCTGCCCATCTGGGGCATTGCCCCATTGCAACCAGAGCCATTCCAGTGCCTGCGGCTGAGGCCCTGGAGCCATCCTCAGCACCCAGGCTACCTTTTGCTCCAATGGAGCCTTGGATGCAGGAGGGGAAGAGAGAGAGAGATAGAGAGAAAAGAGAGGGGAGGGGTGGAGAAGCAGATGGGCACTTCTCCTGTGTGCCCTGGATGGGAATTGAACTTGGGATATCCACAGTCCAGGTCAACGCTCTATCAGTGAGCCAAATGGCCAGGGAAGCAAAACTTATTTTTTAAAATAACCATATATTTATAGTTTTTAGGAGGATGCAAAAACATTTTTCTGTCAATTATCTCATTTTAATTTTGATAACACTATTATGAGATCTAGCACATTATATTTACACAAGAGCAACTTAAAATGAAGTTGTGCTCAAATTAGCCTTGAACTTGTCCAAGTCTTTTAATGAATTGGGTATTTTTTTCCAGTATCCCAGATACCTCCCATTTCTCTTCCCTCTGCAGTTATGTGTAAGATGTCACATTCTTTTACCATGCAGTCTTTCACTTTCTCTCTCAGTGTCTCCTTATACTGTGAGTCTTTTCACTAGTATGGCTGAGGTTCATTACACTAATGGTTTTGTTGAATTAGTAATTATGAGTCACTTTACAATTCAGTGATTGACATCAACTATGTGCTACCAAATAACAGACCTTCTAACAGAATAATTTTACTTTTGACACCTTGTTTTAACATCCCATTCATAAGGTCTTAGAAAGCTGCTCTGAATTGCTTGTGACAACAGAAATCTTAAAGATCCATTATATTATTGATATCATTAAAAAAAGGTTAAGGACTTTGGGAGCTGATTATAGTTTTAAATAAATTTGTTTATAAATTTCTCAATTACTGAAATTGCCAGTAAGTTCAAATAACTTTTCCAATTTCATGTTGTAGAAGGCATTGTAATTCTTAGCAATTTTAAGTTATACCACTACATTTCATATATTTTATATATCTTATTATACAGAGCCCATATTTAAATATTTGCAGTCTACAAATTCTCAGTGTTGTCCTTCTCATTGCACTGATAAAATGTCTAGCTTAAATTAATGTTCCATTTGCTTTTTCATGTCAGATGTCTATTTTGGCAGGGTATTGACTGCTAGTTCCAGCTCAAGTTCATGTGTTAAAATTTGACGTTTCAATCAGAGTTGATATTGAGTGCCTACTAAGTGACTAAGACTTTTCTTTTTATGTATTCCCCGTTATGGAACTCTGGTTCATAGTAAATGTTCATAATAAGGTTTGGGATAACACTATTTCAGAGTTGCTTGTTTATCCTCATAAGATCTTAACATTTTCATTTACATTTATTTCTATCACACATCACACAATAAATATCAATTCATTATTCTACAATAGGAATGCTAATTTGAATATAGCAATATAACTAAAAAGTCAGGGTTTGCATCCTCTAATTAAGAAAAACTAGAAGACCAGAAATCAACAAGAGGCCAATGAAATGTTTATGCTTATAAATGATGGCAAAACTGAGGAAGGAGAAGTTAGTCAGGCTTTAGAGAAATCAGATAATTAGCTAGCAGATCCAGGACGGAACCCGGTTCTGTTTGACTCTGAAGTTAGGCAATTCTTTCCAGTGCTACTGTCCTGCTTCCATGAATACATGCCATGAAGCAGTATGACAGAGCTACCTCAAGGAATCAGATGGAATAGTGTGAAAGGTTTATAAGGACAAATAGTAAATTCTACAGTTGGTTCAAAAAAACAACTGTGAACAAATGAATCAGATGTGGATATACAGTGTCATATATCAAAAAGATTTGTTTAAAGTTTAGTGTTAGTCAACATCCTGACAGGGTCAGCTAAGAATACATGTTGATTAGTGTTAAAAGAAGCAGAAAATTGAGAACAAATAAGATGAGAGCACTGTTTTATATTGGCTGCCTGTGTTTGAGTCTTGATCTCTTGATCTTACACTTTAAGGGAACTGAAATATATTAAGAGAAAAAGCAATAAAAAGTTAAGAATGCATGGCATATAAGAAATGATGAAAAAATGGTATAGGTTTAGTAAGCTGTGAGAAAACCTGGTTGGACATGAGAGATGCCATCAAAACTTGACCTTCTATTGACAATCCATTTATTTATTTATTCATTCATTCATTCATTCATTCATTCATTCATTCAGTTGGTAAGAGGAGGGGAGATAGTGAGGCCACCTCTCACATGCGCCCTGATCAGGATCGATCTGGCAATCCCATGTAGGGAAGATGCTTGAGTACCAGGCTATTATTTGTGCCTGAGGCTGATGTGATTGGACCAACTGAGCTCTCCTTAGCACCTGGTGCCATGCTCAAACCAACTGAGCCAGTGGCTGCAGGAGGAGAAGAGGGAGAGAAAGGGGATAAAGAGAAGGAGGGAAGCAGATGGTTGCTTCTATTCCCTGACTGAGAATAGAACTTAGGATGTCCACAAGTCAAACCGACTCTCTCTCCCCTGAGCCACTGGCCAGGGTGACATTCTTTTTAATAAATTGGCACATTTTATTAAGATTTAAAATTGGTATCATAAAAATCAGAACTGAAAATAATCATTACTCTTATTTTACTTTTGTATAATTTATATCTTACAAAAATGTATAATTTACTATAAAGGTTTTCTCAGTCATAGAAGAAAAGAATGCTGAGAACTCATGGCTTTGGTTTTTTGCCCTACAATACTGCAGTAGTTTAAATAATGCTCCCTAACAACCATATTTTGGCTTCTCCTTTTTTGCAGTTTCTATTAAAAATAAAATTAGCCTTAAAAACAATCATAGGGATCAAGAGAAGATAGTGAAAATTAAAATTTAGCTCAATCATTTGGCTTCAAATTCCATGTGACTCTCTGTCATCCAACTTCCCCACCTCAATTTTGTATTGCTGAAGCTCCACTGTATTTAGATTGGTGACACTCAAATGATTCTGTCTCAGGTGCTCTTGAAACCTGAAATTTCTAAAAATCATTATGGGCCCTAGTAATTTTTATTGTGAATTTATTCTTTCAATGTTTACTGTATTAGAAACTAAAAATGAATGAGAAATATTTACCAAATAATTTTTAAAAATAAACTCAGTACTCCTGACCAGGAGGTGTGCAGTGGACAGAACTTCGGATTGGGATGTGGAGGATCCAGATTCAAGACCTCGAGGTTGCCAGCGTGAGCGCGGGTTCATCTGCTTTGAGCAAAGCTCACCAGCTTGGACCCAAGGTCGCTGGCTCGAGCAAGGGACTACTGGGTCTGCTGTAGCCCATGGTCAAGTCACATATGAGAAAGCAATCAATGAACGACTAAAGTGCCACAACAAAAAATTGATGCTTCTCATCTTTCTCCCTTCCTGCCTGTCCCTATCTATACCTCTCTCTGACACTCTCTATCTCTGTCAAAAAGGAAAAGAAAAACAAAAACAAAACTCAGTACATGTTTACATAAGTGACATTTTTTAATAAAAAAAATACTGTATTTATGGAAAAAATACTATCTTTCTGAAAACAAAACTTAAAGGAGTAATAATGTTTTCCACTTCTACAAATCCAATATTCAGCTTAACAGAAGATGTCTAAGTTTACACATCATATATACTCTGGAAAATTCCACTGTAGATGCACAAAGAAATGAGAGTGAAGAAAAAACAATGTCTTAGTTTTGTCATGAAAATAGTTTTGACTTAATACTCCCTCGAAAGGGTCTCAGAAACACCTATGGATCCCCAGAGGTCACTACTTTGAAAAGCACTAGTAAGCTATTAGGTGTTTATTTTAAAATCTTTTTTTTTTTTTTACAGGGACAGAGAGAGAATCCGAGAGAGGGATAGACAGACAGGAATAGAGAGAGATGAGAAGAAGCAATCATTAGTTTTTCATTGCCATTGCGACACCTTAGTTGTTCATTGATTGCTTTCTCACATGTGCCTTGACCGCGGGCCTTCAGCAGACCGAGCAAACCCTTGCTGGAGCCAGCGACCTTGGGTCCAACCTGGCGAGCTTCTGCTCAAGCCAGATGGGCCTGCACTCAAGCTGGCGAGCTCAGGGTCTCGAACCTGGGTCTTCTGCATCCCAGTTCAATGCTCTATCCACTGTACCATGGCCTGGTCAGGCTTAAAATCTTTTAAAGTATGTCTCTATTAGTTACAGATATGTCCTATATAATCAGTGTCATTGACATTCGGTGAAACTCTCCTCATCAGAGAAGCTAATGATTGAAACCTAGAAAATAATTATGTGAGTAAAAGTTTGGCTCAAGAATGAGAGGACTGCCTGACCAGACGATAGTGCAGTGAATATAGCGTAGGACTGGGATGTAGAGGACCCAGGTACAAAACCCGAGGTTGCCAGCTTGAGCGGGGGCTCATCGGGCTTGAGCCTGGGCTCACCAGCTTGAGCCCAAGGTCATTGGCTTGAGCAGAGGTCACTCATCTGCTGTAGCGTGTCCCCTCCCCCCTGTCATGTATGAGAAAGCAATCAATGAACAACTAAGGTGCTGCAACAAAAGAATTGATGATTCTCATCTCTCTCCCATCCTGTCTGTCTGTCTGTCCTTATCTGTCCCCCTTGTCTGTCTGTCTGTCTCCCTCTTACACACACACACACGAAAAAGAATATAAATGTGTTCCCTGTCAGTCAATCCAAAAATGAAAATGAAGTCATAGAGACCATTCAAAAATATCAATGGTATCAAAAATAGTGTTTGCCTCTGTCTCTAATGTAAAAGTGTTAGAATTTATTCAGGTCCTTTGACACAAAAGTAAAAGTAAAATACCTGTGGATGATTGCTTGGAGCAACTTGGAAAGCTCTCTGTGATCGCATAGACAGCCATGGCGGGATGGAAGTCATTTAAGGATGACATTAGTGCTGGAGCAGCCTAAAGAAGCGTGAAACCAAGATTCTGAGATTCTTTTGCAGAGCACACTGCCTTGCATGGGTGCTTGTTTGTTGCAGCTGTGGTTCTGTCTTGCGGAGGAACACGTGTGTCGCTCGAGTCTGACAGCGCAGGAGGCTTCCGAGGCCCCATGAAAAATTAATGGATTTGCTATAATTAAAGCATTAATCTTTGAAGGAGCTTTCCTTTCTTATCTTTATTTTTTTAAAATTCTTTAATAAATTAGCAGAATGAGTTGTCAGCTTTGCTAGGAGAATAAGAAAGTATTGTTTAGTAAATATTAACTGAGAATTGACCAAAGCTTATATGAATTTTATATCCTGAGAATTCTGGGGGTATAAAAATAGCTGGGAAGTTATTCATCTAGGATTTGGTCTAAATGACAGATTTTATTTTTCAGACCAAGTCCTTTTTTTCTGGTTATTGATCTCCAGTAAATTGTTGGGCAACCTTTAAAATAGTGATTAAAGGCCCTGGCTCCGTGGTAGAGTGTTGGCTGGCATGTGGATGCCCTGCTTTGTTCCTTGGTCAGGATACACAGAAGCGCCCATATGCTTCTCCCTCCCCCTCTCACTTCTCTCTCTCTCTCTTTCTTCTTCTCCCCTACTGCAGCCATAGCTCAATTGGAGCAAGTTGGCCCCGAGCACTGAAGATAGCTCCATGGCCTTAGCGTCAGGTGCAAAAATGGCTCTGGTTGCAATCGAGCAACGCCCCAGAAGGGCAAAGCATCTCCCCTTAGTGGTCTTACCAGATGAATCCCCCTTGGGGCACATGCAGGAGTCTGTCTCTGCCTCCCCTCCTCCCACTAAAATTAAAAAAAAAAAGATTAAACAGCTGATCAGAGGTCCAGTGATGGGATCCTGATAGTAGAGAGCAGTGGACTGAGTGAGTTAGACCTGTCATAGGTATTGTATCCAGGGGACCACTGAGGTGGAGGTAGCCTGAGGAGACAGAGAAGAACAGGCTGGAGACACAATTGTAACTACCGCATGACAATAGAAAACCCACAGACAGTTCCCATTAGGGAAGTTCAGTACAGAGTGGGGGACATACTATATGAAACAAGTGGAAACAGAGGCACAGACAGTGTTGGAGCAGACCAGACTTGAACACATTCAGGTGGCAAGAAACTGGCATCTGAGAAGTGTGTTAGATGATGGGGTTTGGAGTAGGACTAACCATACCTGGGGAAGATGGAGAGGGGTTGTGAAATCAATGAAAAGCTCCATTACTGAATGCCATTAAAGAGGGAGACCTGCTGTACCTCAGGCAAATGCTGTGTCACTTGAGAGTGTAGAAAAGGAATGTCATGGTTTTGACGATGCCAACCAGCATTCTTTGCAGGCTATCTCCAAAGGAATTTCAACTCTTATGAATGTTAATTAAATACTTTAGAGTAATTTGATATAAATCTTTTTTTCAAGAGATTTATTCCATGACTTAATCTTACATGCTTATTCCATGACTTAATCTTACATGCTGCAGAAGTTAATAGAAAAAAAATACCATTTATGCCTGGGAAACAATTTTATATTAATATACTGCTCACAAAAATTAAGAGACATTTATATGATAGGGCTCCATTTCTTTTGTAACACGGTTCAGTGCTAGTGTTCATCTTTCTCCTCTATGACTTAAAATTATTTGTAAAATGTTTAAGGACCGTTTGAAAATTTTTGGAAGTGATACACCCTCCCATTTTGAGTATATTCACATTTTTGTTAAGTGAGAGAAGAGGAGATAAGTGAAACAGTCTCCCACATGTACTCTGACCAGGGTTCTGGGGTGGATGCTCAAATCAACCGACTGATCCTCAGTGTCCTGGGCCAATGCTTGGACCATTTGTGCCACTGTTAGTGAGAGGGAAAGAGAGAGAGAGAGAGAGAAGGGGGAGAGGGATGGAAAGAGAAGCAGATGGTCTCTTCTCTTGTGTGCCCTGACCGGGAATTGGACCTAGGATATTCGTACACCTGGCTGATGCTCTATTCACTGAACCATCTGACCAGAGTGAGTATATTCTTTAATTTATATGGAGACACCTGACCAGGCGGTGGCACAGTGGATAGAGCATTGGACTGGGATGCGGAAGACCCAGGTTTGAGACCCTAAGCTCGCCAGCTTGAGCGCGGGCCCATCTGGCTTGAGCAAAAGCTGGTCAGCTTGGACCCAAGGTTGCTGGCTCCAGCAAGGGGTGGCTTGGTCTGCTGAAGGCCCGCAGTCAAGGCACATGTAAGAAAGCAATCAATGAACAACTAAGGTGTTGCAACGGCAACGAAAAACTAATGATTGATGCTTCTCACCTCTCTCCGTTCCTGTCTGTCTGTCCTTATCTATCCCTCTCTCTGACTCTCTCTCTGTTCCTGTAAAAAAAAAAAAAATTATATGGAGACAAGCTCTGTTGATTCTTTTTGTTGCCAGTTATTTTATTTCTCCTAATGGCACTTCGGCTTTTCTTTGTGCTCTTAGAGGCATGCATTAGCTCATTCAAGCCTCTTGGGCTCCTCCAAATATTTAGATGTGCAATTCATTAAGTGATTCATTAATTATTTTCAAACCACAAGGGCCTCATATTTAATAATTTTGAAGCCTGCAATTAAGTAGTGTCCTAGTGCCCTCAAAATGAGCCTCATTTAATGACTCAGGTACCCTTGAAAAGGGGACTTTTTAAGTGATCACAGCTATGTCAGGGTGACAAAGTGAACTGAGTTGCTTCTGATGGTTGCTTTCTTTTCTGTCCTCTGTGGCCTCCCACAGAGATGTGGTGTTTCTTGCTGAGGCACCAACTACAAATACGTATCGTTAATAAAACCTTGTCATTTTACAATTTCAAGACTAAGCTGTTTCTCAGCCTTAAGTTTAGGTACCTACTGGCACGAAAATCATAGACCAAGACAGATTTTACACCATGTGATCTGCAATGGGCTGTATAATAGTGTCAGCAGGTAACCCATCCAATTAAAATGAGTGTTGCCTGACCAGTGGTGGCACAGTGGATAAAGCGTCGACCTGGGAACACTGAGGTCGCCGGTTCAAGACCCAGGGCTTGTCTGGTCAAGGCGCATGTGGGAGTTGATGCTTCCTGCTCCTCCCCCCTTTCTCTCTCACTCTCTCTCTCCTCTCTAAAATGAATAAATAGTAAATAAATAAATTTTAAAATGAGTGCTGACTATGTATAGGCACTGGCCTATGTCCTCATCTCAATATTTTCACTATGAGTTCTCACAAAAATATGATAGGTTGTAGGTTTTCATATTAACCTGGGTTTTATAGATGAAGCAATTAGGCTTAGGGTTGTTCCAGGCAGAGCAAGTGGCAGAGCTGGGATCCTGACAGAACCTGTCATCATTCCATTTCCATAGTTCAGGGATTTCTGTCATTCATTCATAGTTTCTTCATTCCTTCCTCCTTTAATTATTAATTCCCACTCTGTGAAAGTGAAGGGCAGGGAGTCTAATTATCTGTCATCTATCTATCTATCATCTATCTATCTATCTATCTATCTATCTATCTATCTATCTCTTATCTATCTATCTATCTATCTATCTATCTATCTATCTATCTATCTATCCTCTATCTATCTTTCCATCAATTTGGGGGTAGCTCTAGCTTCCTCTCAATCTTTTCAACCCTAATACTTTTGATGAAGACCTGTTTTTTCAGTCAAAGGTTGCTAAGTCCCACTTTTAAAACTGAACCATGTAAAAAAAAAACACAAAAAAACCCAAAACTCAACTATGTATAAGCATATAACACACATTTATGTAATACAGTGCTTGTAAAACAGTAAGATGCTCCCTGGCTGGTTGCCTCAGTGATAGAGTGTCTACCAGGTGTGTGAATGTCCCAGGTTTGATTCCCAGTCAGAGCACACAGGAGAAGCACCCATCTGCTTCTCCATTGCTCCCCCTCTCACTTCTCTCTGTCTCTGTCTGTCTGTCTCTCTCTTTGCCTCCCCACCTCCTTTCCTGCAGCCATGACTCAACTGGAGCTAGTTGGCCCCAGGAATGTGGCTCCATGGCCTCCACCTCAGGTGCTAAAAAATAACTCAGGTTGCAACAGATGGGCAGAGCATCACCCCCTAATGGGCTTTCTGGGTGGATCCTGATTAGGGCACATGTAGGAGGCTGTCTTGGCCTCCCCTCATCTCACTAATTAAAAAAATAAAAAATAAAAATAAAGTACATAGTAAGATGTATATGCATGCATATATAACTAATATAAATATATTCTCATTTTTTCTTGTATGTCTCTCATTTCTGCTCATAATCTCTAACATACACATGTCCTTTTTTTGAAGTGTAAATTCCAGTAGTCACCTTGAAATACTTGCTCCCAGTGATTCCTTTTTTTCTCCCTTTTCTGCTTTACTTTGGTATTACTGACTTTCTCACTTTTTTTTTTCTTTTGCAGCTCCAGGGTCCAACTTCTGTTCTCATTTTTTTCTCAGCATTCTAACATGCATGTTCCTTTTTATGCCATTCTCTGCATATCTTTAATTATTTCTCTCTTAAATTTTTCTCTATCTCCTAGCTATCAGAAAACATAACTACCCAGCTAAAGGACTTAGAATATAGCACAATTGTGGTCTATTCTCCTTTAAAGAATACTGGGTTGTTAGTATTTCTGTACTCTTTGTAGTAATACAAAAATGCAATATTATAGTGTTTTGGAGTGTCATTCTATATGGATAAAAACACATGATTTCTCAGCTTTCATTATTTTGTGGTTTGACTTCAAGTATACTCACATTTTCTTTTTGCCTTTTTCCCCAGTACTTTTTCCTTCGTTCTTTTCTCCTGATTTCTATTCACAACCTCCTGTAATTACTATTTGCATCTGTTAAATTGCCTTACAGGCTTTTGAATGGCTAAGCCACAAAGTCTAAAGTGGGAATTATTTTCTGAGCTCCTCAAGTGCCCACTGCAGGCATGATAAAATGAAAGCCACTGGGTTCCCACCTCTGCCACTTGCTTAAAAGCTCCCTACATCTTCCTTACAAAGAAAGTAGGCTTGATTTTGGACCTGCTGCCTTTGGGAGGTTGTCACCTCGGTGGTGATCATAAACCTACGCATGATTAAGGTAACCTCTCTTTTGCTTCTAGACCAGTGGTTCTTAACCTGGGTTCTATCAAACCCTAGGGATTTGATGAGTCGGTCTCAGGGGTTCAGAGAAGCCTCTGCTGTGGAGGCCAGAATAAAGTAATACCGTAATTTGTTGTGAGTTCATGCACTTTGTTGGTTTGGTTCTTTGAGCAAGGTGATGTTCATGCACGGCTCATTTTGTGCACCAGTAAAAAAACATATACCTATGTCTTGAATTTGGAAAATAAAATCATATTTTATTTATCACTAAAGAAGGGTTCAGTGAATGCACATATGAAACTGGTGAGTTCGGTACCTCAAAAAAGGTTAAGAACCACTGTTCTAGACTAATTCCATTTAGCTTATAACTTATTTTTATTTTATTCTTTTTTTTTTTTTTTTTTTTTTTTTTTTAGAGAGGAGACACAGAGTGAGAGAGAGAGAGAAAGAAAGAGGCTTATAACTTATTTTTGAAGTAAAACTCAAGGCTAATGCAAAAAAAATTTGGTTTTCTCTTTAAGGTCTGAACAAAGTAAATGCCAAATGATATTACATGTGAAATTGCTTCTTTGATTTAAAAAATTTGATCTTCATTTTCAAAGAGTATGTTAAGAGATCCTTATGGAAACCAAAAGGAGTACAGCTTCAGTCTCATATTAGATTGTTTTTGTTTAATGAATTTGCTTGTTTCTGAGATAAAAAAATTTCAGGTTACATTAATATTTACAACACAAGAGTCGCATGCATCTCATGCTTAGTAGATACGTGATAAGTTTTTATGAAATAATTACAATAGCTATTACTTAAATATATTTTTCACTATTTGTCAGCCATTGTCTAAGTATTTTTAGTTAATCTGTACTACAACCTAAAGAGGTGTGTGCTGTTATTGTTTCTGAATTTTGGATGAGAATCTGGAGTTTGGTGAGGTTATATGCTTCATTGCCCAAAGTCAAACAGTAAGAAGTTGAATTGGTATTCAATCCTAGACAGCCCTAGCCCCCAAGTTTTGCTGCTACCCCATTATGTACAGTGCCATTCCAGTGCTGGTAATGAAAAGGTTCTTGACCTTGCAGGTCATAAGTGCTTATGAAAGTAATTGTGGCCATGAAAATTTCAGATTGTAAACTTACAACTATAATTTCAATCAAAATTGCTGTATGCTTTATATATATATATATATATATATATATATATATATATATATATATATATATATACACATACACACACACATATATATATGTATATGGTCACTCATATGTAGGAATATTGATTGCTATGATTTTTTAAATCAGGCTACTTCCATTACTTCATTTTTGGCGGTAAAAACTCAATTCTATGGTACAAATTTGATTTAAAAGAAAGATAGCTTATATAAATAAAGAATGCCTTCTTATGCTTTGAAATTCCTTTCAATCTTTCCCCCAGACTGCCTCCACATTTGATGGTCACTTCATACAGCAATAAGTTTTGATGTTCTCTGATCTGTCTACAGAGCAATAAATCTCACTATAGATTTGTTCATCACTAAATAAAAAATTTTTTGTACTAAATGAATTGAGACTCAAGCCAGAAAGCAGGAGACATTCCTTTTTATTGTTGCCTTAGTTGGAGTGCTCTTTATCATTGTTAGGATTCACCATCATCATCACAAAGAGTGGGTTTATCCAAGGCAGGTTAGTTCTATGGCAATATAGGGATCTAGGTTTCTTTTATTTTACATCCTCATGGTTTAGCTCCAGATTTTATCAATGAAGGGTAATAATCCTGTTTCAAGGGGCTGACATGTATAATCTCATATTATTCATCAGCTTATGGAGCGTATCAGTGGACTCCTAGGTGTGGGGAGCTGATTTGATGTAAGGCTTATAATGGTTTCAGCTATGACAAGCTCATACTTTGCTAGGACTTCAGTGTGTGTGTGATTGAAAATTGTATGTGTATTCATATAAAAATGTTGTTACGTTAAATCTTAAGTCCTACTGCATCTTTTCAAGACTTATTATATATCAGAAATGTCTAATATTTGTGATATTTGTTGTAAGAAGCATTAAGTAACATTTGGAGGGGGGAAGTAACCATATCCATTATTGCATAAGGTAAAATAGTTGATTGGCCTATATACTAAAGTGATCTGTGGGCCACTTAAGTTTTATGTAGTGAATGCCTATGCATGCATTTTTATAATGTTCATCCTCAAAGTCCTAAGTGCATTTAGAAAGCCATCTAATACAAATTAATTGAGGGGGATGTTCCTTTATATAAGAATGGCCATGAACTCTATCTGATGACTCTCAAGCTTGTTTTAGTTGTGGCAGATCTGTGCAAAAGAAATGCCTATGTTCAACATAATAATGGCTTCTTTTGCAAAGAAACAGTCCTTCTGAAATTAAGGACAATGCTTTAGAAGTTTATATAATAAATACTTGAAAATATTTCAGACAAAGCCCACCATCTGTGAAAATTTATAGTTAATAACAATCCTTCAAGGTCTTTTTACATTCTCATCAGCATGTCACAGGGCAGATGACATTTCAGTTCTTATCAAATAATTATATAGCCCTTTCCAGAAATGTTTTCCTTTTTAAAACCTTTTAAGTGACCTTTGAGGCAGAAACCTGAATATTCATGACTAAGAATTAGTAAGTGACTTGAATAGTCTAGTCCAGGGGCAGCCTAGCTAACAGCTTGATTCCTCTGGACCCCCTCCAGGGCCCAGGGGTTGGACCTGGCGGGGTGCTATTCCTAAAAAAACGAGATAGAGTCAGAGAAGCACCCTGGACCAGAGAGCATCAAAATCCAGTCTTCTGGAGGAGAAACTAGCCTGGGTACTGCCCCACAGGCTGGTGGCGCAGCAGGATTGTGGACTGTGAGGAATCTGGAGGAAGAAAAATGTGTGTCTTAATGAGAATTCTCAGTTGTCCCTGAAATGTCCAAGATCTGAGGAATCCTGGCAAGCTAAAGAACTGGTACATTCTATTTTATAACACACTCCTAAGAAGTTAATTTGTTCCCTAAACTTTTCTATAACATAGTGTGAAGTTCTCCTACGTATAACAGTTCTGTGAACCAGAGATTTATTTGAATTAACTGCTTACCAGTTTCTACAATTCATATGTTTCTTAGAGGGCTAAGTGAGTGCGTGGGTGAGACATTTATTCGTTCATATCTCCTTGTAAATACTCTTAATTGGATTACTGTTTCTTTTTTTTCCTAATATTATTTTATTGATTTTATATATTTTTTTCTTTTTATTTTATTCATTTTTAGAGAGGAGACAGAGAGAGAGAGAGAGAGAGAGAGAGAGAGAGAGAGAGAGAGAGAGAAAGAAAGGGGGGAGGAGCTGGAAGCTCAACTCCCATATGTGCCTTGACCAGACCAGTGCAGGGTTTTGAACCTGGCAACCTCAGTGTTCCCAGGTCGACGCTTTATCCAATGCACCACCACAGGTCAGGCCTATTTTATTGATTTTAGAGAGAAAGGAAGGGAGAGAGAAAGAGACAGAGACAGGAACATCTTTCTGTTCCTATTTATGCCCCGACCGGAGATCAAATCGGCAACCTCTGTGATTTGGGGTGACACTCTAACTACTGAGCTATCTGGCCAAGACAGATTACTGTTCTTAACAACTATGGGAAGTCATCAGCCTGGGGAATCGTTGTTTTTAGAATAATGATAGATCTTCTTCCTTAGATGAGTATAAGATTTGTCTTATTTAGAGATCCTCTGTATTCCAGAATGATATGAGAATAGTATTATTAAGAAAAAATATATAAGTATATACTTTTTATTGTACTTAAACTTTTAACATATTTATTTGAAAACATCTGTATGAAGGAACTTTTAAAAGATCACCCAGTCCATCATTAGATTCATAGGTGAAAACATTGATACTCCAAGAAAGTAAATGATTTGGTTAAGGTCACACAACTAATTAATAGCAGAACTAGGAATAATGTTGGGTCTCTCTACTGGAAGTAGATATGATTATATGTGATAATTTTATATATGTTAGTAGCACATATACAGTAGGTAATTTATTATTATTATTATTATTATTATTGTGACAGAGAGAGGGACAGAAAGACAGGAAGAGAGAGAGATGAGAAGCATCAATTCTTCATTGAGGCCCCTAAGTTATTCATTGATTGCTTTCTCATATATGCCTTGACTGGGGGGATTACAATAGACTGAGTGATCCCTTGCTCAAGCCAGTGATCTTGGGCTCAAGCCAGCGGCCGTGAGTTTAAGCCAGCAACCTCTGGGTTCATGCCAGTGACCATGGGGTCATGTCTATGATTCCCACTCTCAAGTCAGCGACCCCACACTCAAGTTGGTGAGCCCGCGCTCAAGTACTGACCTTAGGTTTTGAACCTAGGTCCTCTGCTTCCCAGTCCGACTCTCTATCCACTGGCCACCGCCTGGTTAGGTGGTAATTTATTATTAAAAATATATAATATTATATGATTTTAAAGTAGGAGAACTGGCTAAAACCTATGTTTTTGCAAAATCAAAAACTACCTTTAATGTAGTCTGGCAAATACAACTGATAGAAAGTAAGCAGCGCCTGACCAGTGGTGGCTCAGTGGATAAAGCGTCGACCTGGGAACCCTGAGGTCGTCAGTTCAAAACCCTGCACTGGTATGGTCAAGGCACATATGGGAGTTGATGCTTCTAGCTCCTCCCCTCCCTCTTTCTCTCTCTCTCTCTCTCTCTCTCTCTCTCTCTCTCACTTTGTGTCTCCTCTCTAAAATGAATAAATAAAATAATAAGAAAAAGAAAGTAAGCAGCAAGGACAAAATTGAACTTTAACAGCAGCAACAAAGACCGACTTAAACTTAAAGAGTAGGATATTTAGCTTGTAAACCATTGCCTCTGCGTTTCTGATTCGTTCTTGGGACAGCTGAGAATGAGGAAGTCTCCTTGTCAGACCTGGATGAAAACTGTTGCAGTCAGATCACTACAATCATCAAACCCCAAAGTATTTGCTCACTGCCCTCTACCATATTTGACTTAGAACAATTCCTTGCACACAGCAGGTATTCATTCATTAAGTAGGTATAACATTAAAGCACAAATGCTTGAAATAAACAAATACCTACAGAGACCTGCAATGGTGTAGCCAGTGTGTTAGGTTCTAGTTATAAATTTCTTGCTCTTGGGAGTTTTAATCTCTTTTTTAGCACCTTGACTCTCCTATGAAAACAAAAACAAAAGAACCTCAAAAGATAACCCCTTAATCACATGCAGAATTCACTCAGGCTTTGCAAGAAGGAAATGGACTTGGATTATTCTGTCTCCTATTCTCCTTCCCTTGCTTTTTATTCTCATGCCACTGAATCACCCCCAGTCTCCTCTGAGACCTCTCACTTGTCTTTCTGAGTTGCTTCTCATAATTTTTATTTTTAAAGTTGTTTCTCACAATTTTTGCATTATGGTTGTGGAAAACTGGCACATGTCATTGATGCATTAAATACTTAAGGGTTAAGAATAAGTTAGCATAATGCCTAATTTCTTTTCCAAACAGATAATAAAATAAACAACCTGCCTGCTCTCCATATGCTGCGGAAGCTGGTAAAGTCCTGGTAGTTAACATTCTGGCCTGTGAGGTACTAACTGCTGCCTAATTAAAACATCATTTTCCAAAATGAATGCAGGAGATTTTGATTGCACATATCGTATGAGAATACTCACAAACCATATCAGTAACCTCAAAAGAACTTTGTAAGGCCCAGATCACTAGAATCAACATATACAAAGGAGCAAGACCTTGATAGTAGTTATGGTTAACTAAAATATATTTGGTGTAAAAGTATCACTAACCTCTTATTAGTGGGGGAAATGTCACATTTGAAAAATTTGCCATAAATTAAAATTAAATGTGAAAAGATGGTAGGACAATGAGTTAGTATTATGTAAAAACACAATATTTATTAAGTATTTTAGATTTCTTTAAAACTTACATTCATGATATAAAACTTTTAATAAAATTACAGTGTTTTTATAACAATCTCTGGCTCACCTGTTCTCATTTTACTATAATTTCAAATCTGTATTTCTTGGGCCAAGAACTTCTGATAATTTGACTTTTTGTCATATTCTCTTAGGTTAGAGCAGTGGTTCTTAACCTGGGTTCTATCGAACCCTAGGGGTTTGAAGAGTCTGTCTCAGGGGTTCAGAGAAGCCTCTGCCGCGGAGGCCAGAGTAAAGTAATACCGTAATTTGTTGTGAGTTCATGCACTTTGTTGGTTTTGTTCTTTGAGCAAGGTGATGTTCATGCAGGGCTCATTTTGTGCACCAGTAAAAAAACATATACCTGTGTTTTGAATCTGGAAAAAAAAATCATATTTTATTTATCACTAAAGAAGGGTTCGGTGAATGCGCATATGAAACTGGTGAGTTCTGTACCTCTAAAAAGGTTAAGAACCACTGGGTTAGAGCCTGACTTTATTCATTCTTCTAGATATATTATGATGGGAAAAATATATAGATATAAACATTTGAAGTATATCATGTTTCTTAGATTCTTCAATTTGGCCACAATAAAATAGTTTTTCTGTGGCCCACTGAAAGGAACATTAGTGATTGTTTCCAAGGGCATATAGAAATGAGATTTCATTTGAAAATTGCCTTTCTTAAATATTTATATCCTTTTGCAAAGGGCTTGAAAAGTGCACAATGAAACTGAAGTACAAGTAGATGCAAATGAAATTTGAGAAAATACATAGAACAAAGGATGAAATTGGGGCCAGGAAGTGTATGGTGGGAAGTGGGTTTCTGGAATGGTAACATATGAGTGGCATATTTCTTAAAAATCATTAGTGGAGTTGAGATTTTGGTTCTGACCTTGCTGATGACTAAAGGAAAAAAGGAATCTAGCAGTTATATAAATCACATTATCCAGCCTGACCTGTGGTGGCGCAGTGGATAAAGCGTCGACCTGGGAACACTGAGGTCGCCAGTTCAAAACCCTGCACTGGTCTGGTCAAGGCACATATGGGAGTTGATGCTTCTAGCTCCTCCCCCTTTCTCTCTCTCTCTCTCTCTCTCTCTCTCTCTCTCTTTCTCTGTCTCTCTCACTCTGTGTCTCCTCTCTAAAATAAATAAATAAAAAGAAATTAAATCACATTATCCAGTAGAAAAATGCATGCTCTTTCCCCTTTTCCCCTCCCTCCCTCCCTCCCTCCCTTCCTTCCTTCCTTCCTTCCTTCCTTCCTTCCTTCCTTCCTTCCTCTCTCTCTCTCTCTCTTTTTTTTTTTTTTTTAAATAAGAGGAGGGGAGATAGACATTTCTGCATGCACCCTGATCAGGATTCATCAGGCAACTCCCATCTCTGCTCAAATCAACTGAGCTGCCCTTAGCACCTAAGGCTGCTGTGCTGGGACCAACAAGCCTGGGGCCAACACTGGAACCAATTGAACCAATCAAGCCACTGGCTGTGAGTGGAAAGAGGGAGAATAGGGGAAGAGGTAAGGGGAAGAAGCAGATGGTCGCTTCCCATGTGTGCCCTGATCAGGAATTGAACCTGGGACATCCGCATGCTGGGTTGACACTTTATCCATTGAGCCGCCTGGTCAGGGTCAACATGCTTTTTCTTTAAAGGAAAACAAAAATATTTTTCTTAACCTTAGGTAAGGAAAAAGAAGTAATGTGCTATATCTTTACGAAGAGGTATAATGGATAAAATTCTCTACAACATATATAATATTTAAGAATAATGAGTGCCTGAGGACTTTCTGTTATGGTCTCTCAGTGTGAGCCAAGGACATATGCCATTAGGAAAAAGGACTCGAAAAAATAAGTAAATAAGTAACAATTCTAGATTGTAAGTAACATATTTGAAATCTATAAGCCAACTCTTGGGGAAACAGACCCTCTCAAATTTCCACTCTAGCTGGAGCTATGTAGAATAGGAATATTTTACAGTCAACAATATTGGCCAGCCTTCTTACTTTTTGCTTTTTCTTTTTAGATTTATTGAGATATGATTGATACATAACATTTTGTAAGTTTAAGGTGTACAAAGAAGTGTCGCTTGATACACTTATCTATTGCAAAATAATCACCACCATAACATTAGCTAACACTGCCATCAAGTTGCAGAATTACCACTTTCTTTGTGTGTGTGGTAAGAAAATATAGGGTCTATTCTTTTAGCAACTTTCAACTATATAGTACAGTGTTATTAACGGTACTGTGTATACCTTGCTGTATGTTAGAGACACAGATTTTTTTTTTTTTTTTACAGAGACAGAGAGAGTCAGAGAGATAGATAGATAGGGACAGACAGACAGGAACGAAGAGAGATGAGAAGCATCAATCATCAGTTTTTTGTTGCCATTGCGACATCTTAGTTGTTCATTGATTGCTTTCTCATATATGCCTTGACCGCTGGCCTTCAGTAACCCCTTGCTGGAGCCAGCGACCTTGGGACCAAGCTGGTGAGCATTTGCTCAAACCAGATCAGCCCACCCTCAAGCTGGCAACCTCGGGGTTTCAAACCTGGGTCCTTCTGCAACCCGATCTGATGCTCTATCCACTGCGCCACCGCCTGGTCAGGTCAGAGAACTTCTTAGTCTTCTATCTGGAAGCTTGAAGGACATTATCCCATTTTATCTCTGCCCAGCTTCTTGTAACCACCATTATACTCTCTGTTTCTATGACTTTGGCCTTTTTAGATGTATAAGGAATGTCATTCAGTATTTGTCTCTCTTTGACTTATTTTGCTTAACATAATGCCCTCAAGTTTCATCTATATTGTTAGAAATGTCAAAATTACCTTGTTGCTCATGGGTGAATAATATTTTATTATATTCCACATCATTTTATCCATCCTTTTATTTATGGACACCAGTTGTTTCCTTATCTAGGCTATTATGAATAATGCTGCAGTGAACACGAGAGTACAGCTATGTCTTCGAAATCCTGACTTCAGTTCCTTTGTATCTATTCCAAGAAGTGGGCTTGCTGGTTAATATGCTAGTTCTATTCCTAAGTTTTAAGGGAAACTTTATACTTTATTTCATAGTTGCTGTACCAAATTACATTCCCACCAAAAATGCACACGAGTTCTCTTTTCTTCTCCATATTCTCTCCAGTACTTGTTATTTCTTGTCTTTATGATGATCGCTGTTCTGACAGATAATGTTGTAAGGTACCAAAAAGCTGAAAAATTAATATTGATATTCTGGGAGGAAAGGTCAGACTTTCCTGTCGGGCTTTTCTGTTCTGTCCCTCCTTTGGGGAGGGGAGGGAGAAGAATGTAGAAGTTTCTGGCTTGCAAAAAAACAATGGGTCATTTAGTTTTTGCCTGACCTGTGGTGGTGCAGTGGATAAAGCGTCAACCTGGGAACAGAGGTCACCAGTTCAAAACCCTGCACTGGTCTGGTCAAGGCACATATGGGAGTTGATGCTTCCAGCTCCTCCCCCCTTTCTCTCTTTCCCTCTCTCTCTCTCTCTCTCTCTCTCTCTCTCTCACACACACACACACACACACACACTCACTGTGTCTCCTCTCTAAAATGAATAAAATAAAAAGAAATAAAAGTTGTCTTTGGTAATAGCTCTCTTTCTAAAAAAAAAAAAAATTAAATCTAAAATAAAGGTTAACTGAGAAACTTCTTCTCTTTCAATAGGAGACAGAATTTGCATACCACCTTACATTGATTGTAGTTCCTCCCTCTTCCTGGAATCTTGAGAGTAAAATAACCCTAGGCTAGTGAGGGAAGATGAACCCTAAAAGATTTGTAAACATCTTTGATTGTGTTACCTTGAAAGTCTTAATGTTTCTGTGTATTCCCTAAACAAATGTAATGTTTTGAGCTTGTGCCATGATGTCATGCTCTCCCCTACCTGTGTGTGATCAAGGGTATATAAACAGCCCTTGAAATATTTTGGGGGCACACATACAATTTGGGTCCGTTTCCCTGTGTCAGCCATATGCAACCAGCATATTTAATAAATTCCTCCTTTAATAAAACTCTTCAAAATTCATCTGGATTTGATGTCTATGTAAATCCGTGGAATTGAGGTTCAGGTACTTTACAACAATAAGAAGCAAAATAAAGCAGGGACAGGGACTAACGTGTGTGTGCATGTACACATGCTCGTGTGTACAGTGTGTCCGTAAAGTCATGGTGCACTTTTGACCTGTCACAGGTTAAAACTGCACCATGACTTTACGGACACACTGTATTTTAAAATGTTAAATGTTTTTATTACTCAAAAATAGTGAGGCCAACAGATTAAAAGACAGTCAAGTGGAAAAATAATTTGGTAAAAGAGAAGGGGACACACTATGCCACATAGGACTACAGAGGGAGCATACAGGTTGGCCAGGAGGCAGATGATATGAAGAGAAAACAAGAGGAGAAGCCTTTATTACAGTTTCCATGGGCAGGACATGGAGAGTCAGAGAAAACAGGCTGAGGATTGGCTAGTTTGAATAATTTTGAGGGCTACAGAGTCTAGTAGTCTGGTATGTGGCCACACATTGACAAAGGCAGGTAGATTGAGGCACGGAGTATGAGAGCCAGTTAGAGAGGGTGGCTAGGGATTGGTTTACAGAGGAAAGGTGTGCTCTGATAATGGTGGTTTACTAGTATCTCCAGGCTGACCTTGGCAGTGGTATTTCCTACAGTATCAGCGAGGCTTCAGAGTCAAAGCATCAACAATACAGGAAATAAAAGTCATGCTCAAGATGGTGTGTATGTGTGTGTTGCTGATATTTTTAAATAGGGTGGTCAGAGGAGACATCACATATAGAATGACACTAAGCCAAGATTCAAAAGTTGACTAGGGAATGAGCCATATGGTTGTCTGTGCTCTAGGAAAACAGAAGAGTAATTGCAAATGTTTTGAGGCAGGAACATCCTTAATGCTTTCAGAGAGTTTTATAGAGACATGTGGCTGGAACAGAATCAGTGAATGGAGAAGTCAGAAATGAGGCCAGAGATCTTGGGCAAAGAGATCACATAGACCTGGTGGGCACAGACAGCACTTTGGCATTCACTCTGGGTGGGGTGGGCTCACCGAGTGTTTTGAGTGGAGAAGTGACATGATCTGGCTTACATTTTAGTGAGATTTGTTCTGACTGCTGTTCTGAGAATAAACTACATTGGGCAAAGTTGGCAACAGGGGCTAAGTGTGAGGGGCTATTGCACTAACCCAGGCATGAGATGTAGTGTCTTGGGCCCAACTGGTTCCAGTGAAGGTTATGAAAGTTGGTCAGATTCTGGGTCTGTTTTGAAGGTAGAGCCAAAATTATTTTCTGAAGATAAGATGAAATGTGAAAGTCAAGAGCCAGGAAAGAAACAGCTACAATTCAGTTATTATGGACTTTTGTAAGCGAAATTCTCCCAGAAAATTTATTCCAGTATAACATGCTTTTTGCTTGAAAATCTTTTACTCATAAATTTGTTATAATTCTGTAATAAAATACATATATAAATTGATATAAAGCATTTTAAAAGTTCTCTGTGACTCTAATCCTAAATAGAATTAAATTATCATTATGATTATTAGAATTGACTAATTGATCAAATTGTCATAACTATATTCTATATTATGATTAATAGCTATTAAATGTGACAGTCAAAATATTATTGAAATTGAATCTAAAAGAGGTGTTAGGGGCCTTGACTAAAGAAGCTCTTTTTTTCCTCTATACCTTTCTAATTTTTTAGATTTTTATTTATTCATTTTAGAGAAGAGAGAAAGAGAGAAAAGGGGGAGGAGTAAGAAGCATCAATTCCCAAATGTGCCTTGACTGGGCAAACCCAGGGTTTCGAACTGGCGACCTCAGCTTTCCAATGCTTTATCCACTGCACCACCGCAGGTCAGGCTTTTTTCCTTTATACTTTATAAAAATAGATTATTTATATTTATTTAAAATTGAATTTATTGGGGTGACACTGGTTAACAAAATTATACAGGTTTCAGGTGCCCAATTCTATAACACATTTCTGTACACCAAATTGTATGTTCACTCACCCAAGTCAAGTCTTTGTCCATCACTGTTTATCACCCCATCCCCACCTCCCCCTCTCCTGCAATTACCACACTGTTGTCAGTGTCCATGAGTTTTTTTCTTTTTTTTGTGTATGCTTTTACGCTCAATCCCTCTACTCCCCTTACTTAGCCCTTTCCTCCCACCCTGACAGCTGTCAGCTTGCTCTAAAACAGCTCTTCTAACACAGATATTTTGAAATGTCTTTTGTTTGGTGCTTAGGAGGGTTTAATACATTTAAGAAATGCACTAGACCAAGATTTTGATAAGTAAAAGGAGTTCTGAAGGAGATCAGTTATATGACATAGTGAATATGGAAGTGTAGGGTCAAAATGGCAAGCATTTGTGTTCCCACAGTAGTGTACATAACCCGATTCAACGAATACCAATATAGTGTAACTACTAATTACCTGGCATGTATCTTTCATATATTATTTATTCCTCACCATAGTCTTGAAAACTCTATCAGAATATTGACCATAGGCCTTTCTGTATTTCCAGGGAAAGGCTTCTTATAAAGAAAGGACAGTATAAGCTCTTGTCCTACATGGAGAAGATAGCCTTAAACTTCTTTGCTAATCATTGCTGTATTAAGATCTAATGGGTTTTTTTCAGTTTTGATTATTAATCAATTTTTATTATAATGTTACTACTAAGTTAAGTTCTCCTCAAGGAAAGAATATACAAGCAAAACGATCTTTATAGCTATTTGCTAGTGCGTGTAATAAAAATATTGCCATTCTCGTTTGCATGGCAACGTGTTAGAAATTTTCATAGTATGAGTTGCTGCTTGGTAACCCAGTTTCTATGGATAAAAACTGAAGCTCTGGAACTGTGAATAAGGTGACCAGTCTCAACAAAGCTGAGAATCTCTGAGTCAGATCTCGGGAATGTCAATAACTATTGTGTGGTAGAGTTTTACACACACATATGTGCACACAGAAGGTTATGAAGCAAATTTCATTTCTTTGTTTAGATTCATGTTCATCTTGCTCAAACTAGTCTTTACTTCTGGCTCATAGAAAACTAGAGTTTATCCCAGCATCCTAGCACATCAGCAATATTTTATTCAAACACAAGTTGGTAAGAAGAAAGTAATTAATAAAGCTTGTAGAAGCTGGTACATATTTTACCAAAGTCACATCACAAATCAAACTTGACATTATCTTGCCAAGAGATTAAAGGAATGACCAGATGGCCACAGCAGGATAGAATATGACCAACAAATCTGTTTACTTATTTACTTACTCTTAATTATTTGATTATTCATTCATTTATTCCTTTCTGTATTTAGTTATTCATTCATAAGTAAACATTTCTAGAGTCAGGCAGTATTCAATGTACTACAGATATCAAGAAGAATAAATCATGAACGCTACTTTGGAAATATTGCTCTCTAATGGCTACAGTGAATAGACAGGTATAAACCATCCATTACCAAAATAATGATGTTGATAATGACACCTCTTTTATAAAACTTACTATATGATGGACACTGTTCTAAGAGTCCCTAAAGCTCAAATGCTCTACGTGCTATAAAATGCCTGTGTTCAATGTATTGCTAGTGGACCCATTGGGAAGTCGTATAATGATGCCATTTGTTCTTAGGACAATGGAATTCTAATCCCACCTTTTAAACAAAATATTTACTGAAGGATATAAAATCAGTGTTTGTGTCTGAGTTAACCAGCCAGCCACACACACTCACAGGGCCTAAATGGTGCAGAGTGATGTTACAGTCTTTGTAATCCCCATTGTGAAATGGCCACATCCTTGACAGCCAACAACTTCAGGGATGAGGACATCAGATAATTAGTAAACACATATAACTTTGATATAACATTATTTTCAAAGTCAAATTCAGTGGCTCTGGCCAAAGGAAGTACTGATATTGTTACTGTCTGCTGTTAACAGATAGTAGTATTAGTATCTATTTTCTTTGCTCCTTTTAAATAAAGGTCTATATTTTACATATTTTTAGAACAAGATAATCAATCTTGAAAATGGCTACAAGTTATTTTAGAAGTTAGCAATAAAGGTTAAGGACAGAAAAATAGAGACATGTCGCAGTTAAATATGAAGAAATAAATTTGTGAGCTAGTTAGATTTTTCTCTAGATTGACAATGGATTTTTCTTCTGATAATCATCTGGTGGTCTAATTACATTTTAAAAATTACTAGCTCTGTTTACTGTACAGTACAGAAAACCAAGAACTGGAGCTTTGTTTATCTAGAACTGTTCCCTAAGGCAATTGAATAATCTAAAGTGCAGCTTTAAAGTTTTATTTTCTTAACCTTGCCCTGAGAGAACGCGACCTTTAATAAGGGTATTTGAGGTTTCAGATTTTGATTCATTTATTATTAGCATTAGTAACTCATTTGGTAACTGAATCATTTCCTAAAATTAGTTAAGATTTAATTAGTGTAAATTTGTAATTCCTTTGCTTCACTCTATTCTTTTGATCAGTTATGACCAATAAAAGAAACAGTGCCAACCGTTTGGTATACTGTTCTGTCACCAGTCCAGAGCAAGTGGTAGCATACCTTTGGCGGGAGGTACCATGAATTTTTTTCTCTTCATATATACATATATATATATATATATATATATATATATATATATATATATATATATATAGTGTCTTTTGAAATATTAATTTTTACTCTACTCTAGTCAGAAAATAGAAAAATTTCAAACTAAAATTTTATTTTAATTCTACTCAAATCACAACTTAGAGTAGTTAAAGCACACACACACACACACACGAGAATTATGATCAAAAGGAAAAGATAAGACATTCCATTTTCCACCAAAAATGAAGACCCAACATATTCACAGAAACTAGAAAGGAAAACAGAGAGACAGTAAAGAAAAGAATGAAGAAAAAAATTCTCAAATGAGATTAGTTGAATGATCATTTTCTGTTCTCTTTTGGCAATTCTTATTTTGTGGAATATTAAATAATTATAATTATAAAAATAATAATAATTTCTCTCTCTCATTCCTTACCCTTCCTTCCTATCTTCCTATTTGAGGCCTGGAGAGAAGAAGCAGGTAAAATTCTGTAAGGATCTGGAGTCCACTCTGTTATTCCATGCAGTCACTGTATTCTGTGCCAATGGACCTTTCCACAATTGATTCACCTGTTGTTCACAATGGACTCTACAATTAATTCAAATCTATATTTTTGAGCTCTTTATTGATTTGCATATATATTTTTTTTCTTGAGAGAACTCACAGCAAAAGATTATGGTGTGCAAATAATGCTCATGCCTATTCATGAGGAAGACATGATATGTAAAGAATTGAAAAGTTAAGGTTTTTTCAGAATTTGTTGTATCCATTTTCAGCTTCAGGCCCCAAAGCATTTTTAGAGTAGTGAGGGACAAACAAATATAAAACAAAAGCTTGACACTTTTATGTAATGACCTCATTTACATCTTTGAACAATTCTATGGCATAGACATTATTATTTTTATTTTTATTTTTTTGAGTTAGGAATATTGAAGCTTAAATAAACTTAGTTAGAAAACTGAATCCCAAGGTCAGCAGTATTAAGGGCAATAGTCAAAATCTATCCCTATGTCTTGTGACTTGAAATCAACTATATACTTACTATATTTTGACACTTTTATTATTATTCATGTTTGTTTTTGCTTCTGGTAATTTTCTTTAGTTTGAAGTCTACTTTATATGATATTATACCATGCTTTTTCTTCTATTTTCTTTCTTTCCATTTTTTTTAAGAGAGAGAGGGAGCAAGAGAGGGGGGGCATTAGAAACATCAAGCTGTTCCTGTATGTTCCCTGACCAGGGATTGATACCATGGTTTTAATTGGTATTTTCATGTTATATTTTCTTGTTATCCTACTTATATCATTATATTAGAAGTGGGTTTCTTGTAGACACCATATAATTTGGTCATTTTTTAATCCAATTTGTCAGTTTCTGTCCTCTGATTGGTATATTGAGAACACTCGTACTTAATGAAATTATTGATATTTTGTTAGAACTGAAGTCTGCCATTTTATTGTTCTCCTTGATTTTTGTTTTCCTGTTTCTTTTTCATAACTTCCCATGGGTTATGTGAGCATCTTTTATTTTGCTTTATCTATAGTGTTTTTGAGCATGTCTTGTGGTATTTTTTTTTAGTACTTGCTTTAGTAATTCTACAATTTATTTGAAGCTTAATTAAAGCCTAATATCAGTATTTATACTGATATATATATATATATATATATATATGTTTATATTTATGTATATATTCAAGTGAAATATAGGACTCTTTACTCCTTGTCCTTTTGCCTTCCTCATTTTATAATTTAGTTGTTTTGCATGTCTTTTTTACATATATTGAGAACCACATTAGAGAATATTATAGTTTTGCATTCAAATGTTTAAAATAATTTTTAAAACTCAAGAGAAGATGAATAGTGTATTTTTTTACCCATAATTTACCAGTTTCGCTACTCTCTCTTTATTCCAAATTTCAGATTTCCTTCTGTTATCATTTGTTCTGTTTGAAGAACTTCTTTCAGTAATTTTTTTAGTGCAAGTCAATGAGTTGTTCTCTGCATTGCAAGGTCCCCAGAAGGTCTGCCTTCTGTTCTCTATCTTTCTGAGTCTCCTGCTACTGGCTTTATTTGTTCTATCTAGGGTTTTAGGTGTGATGAAGGGGAGATGTGCTTACTCCATTATTCCAGAACCAAGGCTTCCCTGTACTTGTTTTAGCACAGCACGCCAAAATCAATACCAGAAGCCGCAGCCCCAGCAATGCGATGGGAATACAGCACTCATTTCCCCGTCTCAGGTCGAGTCTAGGGTCCTACACACAGCTGGTTCTAATCATTCACCTTTTATATTCTGATCACTACTAAGTGCATCCAATCTGTAAATGTTCTCTTGCTAAGAATGTGAGCTGTACCAAAGGAGATAAACTGTTGAGGGGGAAATTATGTAGAGAAACTTTTTCTTTTGTTTTCTTTTTCAAATACTTATAGATAGATGAGAAGTCAAAGTTGGGAAAATACTCAAGTAAATATTGCAACAAGCACAATAACAGTTACTTACAGGCATGATGCTAAGCTATTTACTATATTAAATCTTCAAGTTTTCTATGCAATTGTCGCGAGCCAGCTGCAACAAGTTTATTCAGGTTTCAAGCAGAAACAGTACAAAATTAATGAATACAGACAAAGAACTAAAAACATATAAAAGATGGGTTTTGGAAGGGATCCACAGCTCCTGCTAGCAGTAAAATTATCACCCTAGCAGAGCCGCAGAAACATGGCCACTGCCCTAGCTCCATCCTTCTTTATTTTATGTGCAAGGTGGGCCATTAGCAAATTAATTACGTTTCTAAGGCAATACAAGAATTCCACCAGGTGCAGAAAACCCCCACCAATACTTAACATAAGCAACCTTATACAAAAAAGTAACTTCCTTCCAGTCCTTCTGGGGAACATGGGAGGCAGGATGAGCACTGAAGCAGAGCCTTTTGCAACTTTTATTTTTAAACAATTTTTTTTTAATTTATTGATTTTTAGAGAGAGGAAAGAGAGGGAGAGACAGAGGAGAGAGAGGAGAAGCAGAAAGCATCAACTCATAGTAGTTGCTTCTCATATGTGCCTTGACCAGGCAAGGCCAGGGCTTCGAACCAGCGACCTTAGCATTCTGAGCCGATGCTTTATCCATTGCACCACCACAGGCCAGGCAGAGCCTTTTGCAACTTTATCAGGCAGGTGAGGTGGGGGGTTGGGCAGACTGTCAGCTTACAGTCAGCTCCCAGCACCTTGGTCTCCCAGATATCCAGACTCTAAAAACCCTGTTGACTTTTTGGTCCCCAACATGCAATGACTGCTAATATTACCTCCACTTAACAGACTTGGCGATTGAGGCTCAGAGATAAATCTCAGAGCCAGATGGTGGTTGTAGAGGTGTAGTGAGCTCAAACATTACCTCAAACATCAGTGGATTGGAAATAAATATGTGAAGGACTTGGCACACACTTGGTACTCAAAAATGGTAATTATGGCCATTATTATTCTTTTGCAGTTGAAATGATCATTTGATCTAAGTATATTCCTAATTTTCTAATAGTGAAGCTCAAGAATGAAATTCCACGTGTATGCAGAACACAAGAAAATTTTCTAGCAACAGTGATTAAACGTAGCCTTTCTGTCATTCAAGAGAGATTATCTAGCAATAATTAAAGTATTGTTGGAAGAGTCTGAGACTTTCCCTTTGATTAAAATGTTCACTTGCCTGGGTGGCTGTTGACCGAATTTCATGACTAAAGATAGGAAGCTGGCCTTGATTCTTTTCAGAAAAGTGTGGAGTTTGTGCAGTTGGGGTTTGGCTGAATTCTGAGTCTTGCTTTGTATTATACAGAGTGGCCCTGGCATTGGTTCCGGCAGTGCCCTGTGAGAAAGGGCCTTTCACAGAGAAGCAGACCTTAGCTGGCCACAGAAGCAATGGGGACGTGGGCTTCACAGGCTGCGGTAGCAGCATTAAGGGTAGTTTATGTTCTTCGAGGGCTGCAGTCAAGGTTAAGCTATGGCAGGCCTTCTTACAAACTAACGTGTATTTATGTGTCTTCAGATCTATCCTGAGGCTGATTGCAGAAACTTAAGTCATGCTTCATACTCAACAAGTTCTATGAATCTCTTGAATTTTGGTTATGAATCCTCCCAAATGGTATTGAGTTCCGTAAAATGTCTGATTCAGTTAAGCCCCTATCCTTGTAGCCATGTAACTTGAATGCAGTTTCTAGTTGTTAAATGCACACATTCATTCAGTCTGAATTTCAATAACTATCCTTTCAGGTTGAGGCTGTCTGTGTTGTCTCACATTGGGAAGAAAGGGAGTCAGACAGTTTGGGTCTCTTGCAGACCTTGAATTCTCCAGAGGCTCTGATCTGTTTCAGCAGCTGAGGAAACTTTTCAAGGGGTATTTAAGACACATCAGAATGTGTTACAATAAAATGAATTAAATGTTTATATTCTGCTTCATCTTCCTCTGAATACCTCATAAACTAGAGAACTGGGTAACAAAGAAAACATACAGTCCTGATCAGTTTTTTTTTTTCCCTCAGATTAAAGCAGTGAACCTGATTTGCAAAGTTCACAGCACACACTCTCCCAGTGGTTGGGTCCAAAGTTGGACACACCATATTTCTCTTTGGGTTTGAATGAACTGGTGAAATATTTCCACCCTTTCTTTGCAGGTGCCCCATCCCTAGCCATCCCTTTTGCATTTCCATCTGAGTTCTCACACTCCCTTTCAGCAGTTGGTTAATTTGAATATGTTCACTATATAGATCTTATCTTCTTGGGAGAAATGGTAAGTAGGTCACCTCTAAGTTCAAATGTGCTGTACTAGGCAATGCCACTTTCACCAGCCCTTCCTTTATTTTCCAGGAGAGGAGCTGAGGCTGTGAGATCAAGAGAGCTGTGCTTTAAAAGGTGCCACTCATCTAGGCAGAGTCAGGAAGTCCTACCCTGGTCTCTTAGAATAGAATGTAATTAACCTGAGTTTGCAGTCAATTAGAGTAGCTTTGCAGAGGAGGTGGGGCTTCTGATTAGCCAAAGTGATGAGAAGAAGCACAAGAGTCTGTAGAATTCAAGTTTCCACAGTCTTTGTAGTCAGAAAATCTGTGAAAATGACGAGAAATGCAGGTGGGCTTTGAGGACCATGAGCATACTGGTATTTTCTAACATCGAGTATATTAAACATAAGCTAAGCAGACTGATGCAATCGATTTTTAATCCAAGGAAACTCTAAATTAATCCATGTTTTAAAACAACAACAAATAGAGGCTTGCCTTGGCATGCGTAAGGTTGAAAAGGTTGAAAATTGTGGCAAAGGCAGTTTAAAGAAAAGTAATAAATTAACATAGGCCCTGCTTTTCTGTACTGTTTTCTTGACACTCCCGAGGGTATTGTAAGCATGGGGTAAATTGAGCATGATAAGCTTTTCTTACCTCAAACAGCAAATGCAGCTTTCTTAAAGGGCAGCTGTAAGGATGAGTTTGGGTTCCCTTCTGTGGCAGATAACAGACTGCTAAGAATTTCTAAATTGTGAAATGGTTATAGTTTCACGTATGGGGTACATGTGGTGTTGCAGGGCATGTGTAAATGTGCACAAATGGTTCTGAGTGTCTTTCAGATACTTCTCACAGGAAACAATCTGGACCATCACTAAACACATTTGATGTATTAGTACAGACTATGTGAAATGCATTGACAATCACAGAAACTTAAACGTAGTACATTGGTAAATATGGAGTATTTACTATATTGCATTGAGGCCATAAATTATGGAGAAACGTAAATAGAGGAACTCATTCTTTGTAAATGGCTTCTGATTATTCCTGATAGGGTGTTGCTTGAACACTGCTTTTTGATCAGAGCAATATGCAAGATTCTTAGCCAAAAATTATAAAAGGAAAATAACAGTGAAATTAATTGCTCTCTGTATTTGAGAATAGTTTCTTCTCTTAAATGCACTGTTGATAGATATCAGATCTGTCCTTAGGTTTTGGATTAACAAAAAGATTTTCTTATTGGTGGGGGTATGCTTCTTATACTATTTTTAGTAATTACAATTCCTCCTTAGAGAGCTTATATTTTTAAATTCAGCATTAACTGTTACAACCACAACAAAATAGCAGAGTTTCCTGGAAAGTAGCCAGGAGCCTAAAGGACTGTGTTATATTCCCAGTTCTGTCAACAGTGTCATGGGTGATTCACTTAAAAATTCTGGAATTGAATTATTTATTTATTCTGATTGTAAAATTAAGATAGTAAGGAGGCTAGATAAATTTAAAGCCCATCATTCTATCTTGTGACTTTTTTGGTCTTATCCATAATAAATATAGAAAGAATCAAATGTTGATGAGTGCGAGCAGATCCACAACCATTATTATGAAGCAAATGCAAAGTGTGACTCTTGAAAAAGTATAAAAGAATATACCTTATAGACACTTCAGCTTCAGTTGCTATTACATGTGCATTTACAGTGTCCTCATTTTTATTTGCACAAAAACCTTTTTTGAAAAGAAACATTATCTTGCAGTAGTAGGAAATCGCTAAAAGGAGTGCAGCTTTCTAGCAGAGAATATTCTGAATTGCCAGTCTCATTGGGAGCCTGCTGTAGAAACATTTGCAGCTTGGAAAAGCTAGAGATGGCTAATAACAGTGACTATAATTAATAGTTAATTATTTTAAGGAAAGCAATTAACAAATTGGGCTGATACTTAATCTACCCAATTAAAAAGCTCGAAGCAAAAAGAATTCAGAAAAAGAAGCAATGAATGTTGTATTCATGGTAGTTTCTTATGGAGATGGTTGCTTTTACATTTTTTTTTTTTATACCTGTAGTTGATAATGGTGATTTGGGCCCATAAGACTTAGCTTAATTTACCTTTCTCTTCTGTCTTTTATTAGTACTACAGTTTGAACTTTGGCTATTGTGTGTTCACACATGATGTAGCAGCCTATTCTATACCCCGCATTTTTTACATCAAACTGCAGAGGCAACTAGGGTGATGAGGCCCATGACCTGTGGATTGTAAATGTAGCAATGTTTAGTCTGCAGAAGCAAAGAGTAGGCAAAGGTATGCTAACCAACTCAAGTATTTAAAAGGCTCTGTTTTAATCAGAGATGTATTGTATTGCATAGTTTCAGACATTTGATTTTAGGAACAGTGGATTAAAAGGAGAAAATCAATTGCCACTTTTATCCATCCTCCAATCAGACACTCAAAGAGTTTTATAACAATGACCATCTCACATAGTAATAAGTAACCGAAACTGAGAATTGATACTGCCTTACCACTTTTAGATGCTGTCTTAGTCAGTTTGGGTTACTTTAAGGGAAAATACCATAACCTGGTGGCCTAAATAACAAACATTTATTTCTCACAAGTTTGGAGGCTAGGAAGTCTGAGATCAAGGCGCTGGCAGATTCTGTGTCTGGTGAGGGACTGCTCCGTGGTTTCATAGATGGCCATCTCTGTGTCTCCATATGATGGAAGGAGAGCTAACTTGCTCTTTGGCTTCTTCTCATAAGAGTACTAATCCCATTCATAAGGGCTCCACCCTCATGATTTAATTACCTCCCAAAGGCTGCCTTTCAAATACTATCACAATGGGATTAGAGTTTCAGCAAGAGTGGTGAGGGGACACATACATTCAGTCCATAACAGATAGGATGAGTATCTCCTCTTTCTTCTATTCTTTACTGATCCCCAACATTGAATCCCAGCACCTGTGGTTGCTCTTCATTGTGCCTATATCATGGCTTCATTCCATATAGCATCTGTACTTATCGGTGATATCTGTTAAGTTCCTAGATACATTGAAGTTTTGTCACCTGACCTCTGTGGTTTCTTCTGGTACCTACCATTATGAGGCTTAATGGTTTAAAATGACTGGCTATATTCTATACAACTTTATTCCGTTTAAGTAAGCAGTCTACTCAATTAACTTTAATTTGTATGATTTTTTTAAAAAATAAACCTTCTGGTTTTATAATTTGAAAAGTATAATTTGTGATATAACCTTTAACAGTATCGCTAATTTTTATGAATTAAAATTGAGAAAATAGGTTCATACTCCATGAGTAAAATACAGTGCATCAAGTACAGAGTATTACTATTTTGTAGATGTTTCAGAGGGGCAGTTTTATCTCTGTTCACTATCCTCCTTATAACTAAAGCACAATTGTTGCTTTCATAGAGCATATATTCTGAGATGGTTACTTGACTTAAACCATGTATCATATGTAACCAGACAAAAAAAACAAAGCATAACATGGTAATTTTAGCTCAGTTTTTCTGCTGAAGTTTCCATTGTGCTTACTATTTTCCTCTCTGCTTTGAGGCTTAATGAGGTCAACAGAGCTAGATAGGGTTGCTGAACAACAGTTGTGTGGTCTGTGCTCTGCACAGAGGCATTGGCCAAGAGACATGAGGGGTTGGAACCCAGCCTTCATTCCGTATCCATGCCAAACCTATGCCAAGTCCAAGTCAACTGCAGCGCCCCGGAGCCAGTCCGGACAGCTGTGTCTGCCCCACCCGCAGGACACCTGATTCTAATTTACAGGAAGGCACTCTCCAGGCAAGCAGAGGCCCAGGGCCTAGACTTGTGCCTCTGCCACCCACTGTGAATTGAGAAACAGTGTGCCAATGTGGTTAAAACTTACAATAACTTATCCTTTATGAGGTGTTCCTTGAGGGTAAGGTTATGTGTGTTGGGGTGGAGAGGTAATTAGACACATATCAGTGGTAACTGTTTACTTGATGTATCTTCAAGCTCTGTTCCTGGGGATCAGGAGGAAAGAGCAGTTACTTGTTGCTGGCATTGAGGCTTCCCTCTACTAGTTATTATTATACAGGTTGACAAGAGTTACGTCCTCACTTTGAATAGGTCCTACTGCACCTACTTTACAGCTCAATTGTGTAGGCTGGGCCCTACTCAAGAGGTGGAAATAAACAATTGACACTTTAGAGAGCACATCTGAGACTTAATTTAGTGATCTGAATGGCAAAATATAGCTCAGTGATTCTAATACTAAAACATGTCTTAAAGCTCATGAAATTGCTCTACAGTGCCAGAAATTCCCATTTTGGATTGGCTTCCAGGCAGTGAAAGTTTAGACACTGACTCATCGGAATATTTCCTTGTTAACAGACACAGTACCGAACATTTTTAAAGAGTAAAAAAATACCTAAGCTGTTGTTCAGACCCTTTGAGTTTTTCAAATATGAAACTCTCTTAACCTTTTCATTTTGAGATGGGGAACTTCAAAAGAAATCTGATCACTGTATACATAAATGTTTTTGTTGAGTTTTTATTCTTAATACATCCAAATGCTATCTGGCCAAGGAAGCTTATATTTGCGAAATCTTTTGAGTCATTTTATAACTGTTCAGTGCTTTATTTTTTAGAGCAGGAATTTGCAAGTTGCCATCATTAAGCAGAAAGTATGTATAAGCTTTATTTAGAAAGGATGAGGTTTTAGGAATTATGAGAACAGATATATTTTGCTGATAATCCACCCCCAAATATCACAGAACAGTTGAAATTTATCTTAGATATAAGGTCAGAAAAGTCTCACCTAATTGGAATAAGGCCTATCCATATTAGTTTAACAAAATATAAATACATTTATATTGAACACAATAGAAGAGTTTCATATAAGTCAAAGTATTTGTATAATCTCTCTTTATGTTGATATCATTTTACTGAGGGCTTGGCATTATCATACATATTTATTAAAATGAATAATTTTATTTGATAGATGGAGAAAAAGTGTTTTACCCAAGTGTTACACTGAGGCAAGTAAAGTTAATTTTTTAAAAAATTTCATGACAGTCAACAGAATACAGGGGTAAAGAGATTGAACAAGTTTTGTCTTTGCTCCACTTGAAAAGATTGATGGCATTTTTTCTCTAGCAAAAACTGATCTGTGAATGCTGCTCTATTTTTGTATAAAGTTAATCATCTTCAACTTAATCCCCACGACTTTTAGTTATCAATGTGTAATTTTTCTAATTCCCTCAAATGTCATATATTGGCTAGCAATTATTTTGACATTACTGAAAAGTGGAGGCCCCTAATTCATTAGCAGGGTTATATAAAATTGATTAATAATGTTCTTATCTATTTATAAGAGAAAACATTAAAACACAAATGGAAAATGATCTTGCAGAGTAGCAAAGTGATTAGTATGGTTCCAAATAGAACTTTTTGAAAAAATGGCTTTTACTTAACCATACCTTTACTTAACCTTTAAGCAGTCCATGGAAGTCATTTGGAGGAGATCTGAAAAGGGGACAGAAACTTGCTCCCATGTTTCCTTTTCTCCACAGAGGAACAGATTTTGGTGAAGACATTCAATTTCTTGACGGTTCAATTTCTACGTTTATAGCATAAGTATCGGTGGCCTATGAGTGCACTCGCATTACAGGTGTGAAGAGCTAGAGCTAGTAAAGTGAACGGCTCTTTCCAGATGACAGAGGTATCTTTCTACTGCCCATTTTATTACCATCCGTAGACATACCATAATGGCTTGTTCCATGACAGTGAAGTTGTATTTCTTAAGTATTACCTCTCTGCTTTTTTGGGAAGTTGACAGGAAACGGATTAAAAATCAAGGTGAAGTTAAAGGTCTGCAAACTGCTACTGTATAGAATATGAATGCATGGACCAGATGTAGATACAGCACAGTTAACTGACTTAACTTTCAGCTGTGACACCAGTGAACTGTATTTAACATCAAAGCACTAGAGAAGGTTACCCAGGTTCTGCAGAAAGTCTGTCAAACTTATTGCAGCTTGGTTGGAACTTTGAAGAAGCTAAAGGCATGGAGGCTGAAGTCGCCTCTGCACACCAGTGGTTTTATAACCTGGTAGTACACTGCCACATTCAAGTGGTTCTGTTCTGAGTGGGCCCGTGTGGTCAGTCTGATGGACATAATATCAGACTGTAAAAAAGTAAGGTAGCTGCTGTGCATGATTATTCATTTTCATACATTCACTGAGAGAAGGGCATGAAGAAGCTTTGGTCTGTACGTTGTTGTCACTTTTAACCAAATGGTATGTGCATCAGCATATTTGAAAATAAGGGCAATCTCTGAATATTTAATTATGGAGTTTTGTGGAAGATTATATTTTACTGTACTAACCTGCGTTTTGTACAGACTTTATCCCACCTGGAATGAGAGGCTCCAAGGGAGATTAATTGAAGTCATAGACTTTTTTTTTTTTACAGGGACAGAGAGAGAGTCAGAGAGAGGGATAGATAGGGACAGACAGACAGGAATGGAGAGAGGTGAGAAGCATCAATCATCAGTTTTTCGTTGCGACACCCGAGTTGTTCATTGATTGCTTTCTCAAATGTGCCTTGACTGCGGGCCTTCAGCAGACCGAGCAACCCCTTGCTTGAACCAGCAACCTTGGGTCCAAGCTGGCAAGCTTTTGCTCAAGCCAGATGGGCCCACGTTCAAGCTGGCAATCTCGGGGTCTCGAACCTGGGTCCTCCACATCCCAGGCCGACGCTCTATCCACTATGCCACTGCCTGGTCAAGCAAAGTCATGGACTTTTCTGTTTGTATCTCTCCATTCCAAATCTGGTCTTCCTCAGCCTCTGTGGGCTGGTCCTTAGCTCAAGAATGAAACTCGTTGAACTGGAGTTGCCTGCTGTTTGACACACAGCAAAATGAGAAAGCACACACAGCCTGTGGAGTTTCTCGGTGACTGTTTTGTGCTAGAGTTTATCAGCTAAACAGTGTGCTGGTTATACCTGATGTCTGAAATTAGAGATCTCCCACATGCAAACATTTAAGGCATTCATAAGGGTGCACTAAACAGAACCAGTAATTTGTAACATTAGGCAGGTAAAATTGGCATTTTCCCTTATTTTTCAATATAGGTAAAAATGAGGAAAAACAGAAATTTTGGAGAATAAAAGAGGTGACATAATGCAATACTATCTGGCAGGTTTATTCCAGAAGTGAATTTAGGGAAGCGAAATCACCAGTTACTCACATAACAGTCTCTATAGATTATGTGTCTGTGAATTTATACCAATCCCATGGAAACAAAAATAAAAGCAAGAGAAACAATGAGTTTTATTTATGCTCAGCCAAGGATCCAGGTGCACCCCCATTTGAATGGATAGTGACCTCCCTCCAGCTTAGTTTTATGAAAATGACAATTCTACACTGAGTAGGTGGCAGCAAATGAAAAAATAATTAACAGATATATTTTCCTTTTTAACTGTGTATTTATTTGGAAAGCATAAACACCCCCCATGCAGGTTTTTATTGTCTGCAATATTGTATTTGTCAGAATATAATCGCCTGAGGGAGTGGAAGAGAAGGACCAGCTAAAGAGAGGCATCAGCTGGCGGAAATCTACCAGACAGCCACACCTTGGTATGAGAGGCTTGTGTTCATCTTGGCTGGGAAATCTAATAGGCAATTACCGAATGGAATCCCTTTCTCAAGAAGCAGAACTGGGGACAAAATGGACAAATGCAGAATTTTTCCCCATGTTTTTCTTGTGTTACCATATAATGGGAGACGCATTAGTTGTGAGAGTGGAATCTGAATGTCAGTCTTGCTTAAAGTGTATTTTTCCCCGTTCTCAACACTGCCGATGAGCATTGTGACCTGGCAAGACCTTTGAAATGACAACATGCCGTGTGTGGCATTGTCCAGAGGGACTGAAATGAGACATGTCTTGAGGCATATCAATGAGGCAGGATGATTATTTCCAGATCTATTAGCACCAAAGACAGCCCCTGATATGGTGATGGTTGCATCACCTATTAAAAGAGACTAGAACAGTGTACAGGTAGCTCCTGGCCTAAACTGTTTTCTGCATTTTGGATAATGATTATTGTCCCAGCTCATTCCACCTCCTCCTTTATCTTCATTTCTACTGCTTGAGGCCCAGGTACATTAGCCTTTTGTCTCTCTGTCCTTATCCGACCATTCTCTGATTTACCACAAGGCTGATATTAATGACAAAATTCACACTCACTCACTCATTCATTCCACAGTCATTTAATTTGTTTTGAGTGCTTAACACATTCCAGGAGCTGTGCTAGAACTCTGAGAATAAAAGAGATTAATGAAAAGATATCCCTGGCCAGATAGCTTGGTTGGTTAGAGCATCATCCAGAAGCACAGAGGTTGCCGAGGCGATCCTTGGTCAGGACACAGACAGATCTTGTCTTTCTCTGCTCTCCCTTCCTCTCTCTAAAATCAATGAAATAAACATGAAAAGAAAAGATAAACCTCACCTTGGAAAGCGAACATATATCTTGAAACTAACACTAAACTGTATGGTTGGTTGTGAACCATGTGCATTGGGAGCAGTGGCAGTGGGGTGGGTGACCCCACCTGAAAGAGTAGGGGAGGCTTCCCGGAGGAAGCTGATATTTATTTGACTGGGTTTTTGAGGTAAGAGATGACAGTTTTCTTATGAAGGGAGGAATAAAGGGCAATTCAGGTAAAGAGACACATTTATAAGTGCAGGGAATCTGCTTAATGTACCTTAATGTAATTAAGTCTTTTAAAGACATAGCTTTTTTAGCCTGACCAGATGGTGGCGCAATGAATAGACCATCAGACTAAGATGCAGAGGAACGAGGTTTAAGACCCCGAGGTCACCAGCTTGAGCATGGGCTCATCTGGTTTGAGCAAAGCTCACCAGCTCGGACCCAAGGTTGCTAGCTGGAACAAGGGGTTACTTGGTCTGCTGTAGCCCCGCAGTCAAGGCACATATGAGAAAGCAATCAATGAACAACTAAGGTGTCACAATGAAAAACTGATGATTGATGCTTCTTATCTCTCTCCATTCCTGTCTCTGTAAAAAAAAAAAAAAAAAAAAAAGGCTTAGCTTTTTATAATATACTCAGTGTTTATTACAAAATTTAGAAAAACAGATATGTAATCAGAAGAAAATAAAGAGCATGCATATCCCCTTAACAATCTGGGGACCCTTGCAGGACTGGGACTATACTATGATAAAGTGTGTTGGAATTCAAGACCACACTTGGGTGACTCTTAGTTCAGCTGACCTTGCTTCTAGAGTGACAGGACAGCAGCATGAGGTTTGGTGGATTTTATTGCAGAGAGGACACTTGGGCTTTCTCCCATCCTAGACCTAGCCACCTTTGGTGGTCAGAAGTGAGTGATAAAAGCTTTCTATCTTTTACTCAAGGACCTAATCTCTGGAGGATAACAGTTTTCCACCCAAAAACCCAAGCAGGCCGTGGAACCCTTGATTTATACCCAACTCTGAGATACTATCTTGGAGATTTTGACTAAGTCTGTACTGGTTTTAGAATCACCTTTTGTAAATGGAATAATTTGGTTCTCTTTCAGCCAACTGAAAAGTAGACAGTCAAAGGGATCTATTTTTGTGTGTGTGTATGTGAAAAATTGTTCTCACCTTTTAGTAATGAACAGACAATTATTTATTTATTTTTTAACTCTTTTTAAAATTTTATTTAATAATTTTTTTTAGAGATAGAAGAAAGAGAGAGAGAGAGACAGAGAGAAAGGGGGAGGAACAGGAAGCATCAACTCCCATATGTGCCTTGACCAGGCAAGCTCAGGGTTTTGATCAGCACGGAAGTTTTGACCTGCTCCGTTTCTGACCTGGGCCGGTTCACCCCTCCTTAGGCAACCTGGTACCCCACCCCCCACCCCCCCTCACCCTGCTCCCGGGAGGTCACCATATTGATGCTGAACTTAGTGCGGACACCTAATCGGCATAGCGCACTATGGCCCAGAACTCTTGGTCTCAAGCAATCCTCCCGCCTCAGCCTCCGGAGTCGCTGGGACTACAGGCGTGCCACCACACCTGGCAAGCTCAGGGTTTTGAACCAGCAACCTCAGCTTTCCAGGTTGACGCTTTATCCACTGCGCCACCACAGGTCAGGCTGAACAGACAATTTTTAAAACAGTAACTTTTATAAAAGCAGATTCTCAAATTCCCCTCAATTTATTTTCTTCCAACTTTGAGGCTGTTTGTACACAAATATAAAAGTGAAACCAGTTTTTCTTTCCTTGGGCAGAATCAGAGTATAACAATAGCTAACATAAAGCTATGGGTTAAGCATTTAAAAATAAGACAGATCTGCTTTTCTGTCCCAGCACTCTGAAATATAACTACCGATTAGCAGGAACTGCCACTTGGTTAAATGTCCTGAGGAAAGGGAAGAGAAACTCCTTTTTTGCAGTTTTGTGTTAGTATCCCTCAGACTTACTCCATTCTCTGAGCGTGCTCATAGTTTGTAATGACAGTATTGGTAGACCTGTCTTAGCAACTGGGTATTTTGAGAATCCAGAATAAAGATTTCTCTTCTACCCAGGAGGATGGGTCCTTTGGACATCTGTGGTCTCAAAAGAAACTTGCATTTTTTCCCCTTTTCACCCCTTTGGATTTCATTTCCCAGCATATTTCTTTCTTTCTGGTCAATTTTAACTTCCCCAAATTCCCTTCATGCTGTTGAAATACGTGATGTATTTGACTCTTTTATAGTCCCAGATTCTAAAATTTCATTTTGGGAGATCATCTCATCAAGAAGTTGACTGAAATCAGTTTTTAAAATGAAGATGAGAAGTCTCTGCTGGAAATGGTACTTTAGGAGCAAAGAGTTACTGATGTATAGAAGGAGAGAACCTTTGTTTTCTTACAAAAAGAAACAACCACCAGCTAGTATGTTTTTTTGTACTTGAGCTCTCAGCAAACCACTAATAGGTCTTTAGCTCTGTGATCTTAGCATAATTCATGGTTGTCAAGGGGAATATTTGCCGACCTAGAAGGTATGTTTGCTCCTATCAATGAAATGCAATGAGACTGCTATTTGTACTTGAATTGTTTTTACTGGACCTGTTCCAAAGACACAGTAAGATCTATGATAAGTAGAATTGTACACTGATTTTGTAAAATGTGCCAGCTGCATTTGGGAAGATTGCTAAGGAAAGGTAAACAGTTGTTTTAAAAAGAAAAGGAAGAGGTGATCCTTGTGTTTACAGAAAAATGGGATATGTAGTGGTGAGTTTTTTCTCCTGCATGCAGCAGAAACCATGGGAAGAAAAGCTTGTTTGGCTCAAGTGACCTTGTTTGTCTTGTCTCAGAGAACAAATGTGGTGAAGGAAGAGGGGTTGAGTGGTCCGATTCCCCCTGTGAGTTAACTTGGGCTCCCCAGCAGCCCTGAGGATGAGCCATCTTGGCAAATTCCTCTCCTTGTGCATCCACACTCCCATTCCCTCCCACCTCTGGGTGCTGCGCTGTGGACAGCCTCTGACTTGCCCTAGGGCCCAGGCTGGGAGCCAGGCAGATTTTAATGGCTGTCCTTAAGCTTCAGCCAAATAGCAAGTTTACACGTGCGCATTGTCCAACAATTCACAGTTAATGTATGGATAATTTAAAATATGGGTGTAAATCATTTAAAAATGTGTTTTAAAATGATCTTTGGTGGGCTCACTCATTAAGGAGACCACAGCAAATTTTGATTTTGAAAGGGGAAGAATCTCTTTCTGATGTCAGTAACCACTGGGACCCTCTTGGTTTGGCCTTCTGTACATTGGATAGGTGGGAAGCTATTTTTTCAGGCTGGTACCCTCTGCAGAATTCCAAATTGAGTTTCACCAGCTTGCTTATCAATTCCGTTGCTGCCTGCCCTGCAGGAGGGTCATAGGACCTGGCAGGAAGGGAATGCAGATTATTCATAATACTCTTTTTCTGCCATGCAGAGTTTTTTCAGGCTAGTTCTGCAAATGAACATAAATAAAATTGCTGGCATTTTAAGGATGACAAATTTGGGACTTGATATGGTTAAATTTCAGTACAGGAAATACTTTCTAATTTGGATGATTTTGGTGTGTGCCTGTGCATGTGTGTATGTGTGTGTGTGTGTATTTAAGTCAAATAATGAACTTTAATAAAAACAAACTTCCCTGTTTGAAGAACTACATAGCTGTCTGAACAGATTTTTGAATCTGCGCATCACTTGCTGTTCAGAAAAGCTATGAGTCCCAGTGGGTCTCAGGTCAATGTCCCTGTCTGCTTCGTTGCATCATGGTGACATAGTTTTTGCTAGTTTAGTTTAAAAAATATATATGTATATATATGAACAACTAACTGATACCAGCTCAATTGTTGGTGTAATTCTTACTTTGATTTATTTCTTTTCTAGGTTCTTCCAAAGGGTCTATTTATTTTGCTTATCTTCTCTCTTGTCTTTCCTGCCACTACCTCTATTTCCTTTTTTTTTTTTTTTTTTGTCTTGGAATATAGGCATCTTTCTTGACCTAAAACTGGTCTTAGCTTCTATCCTTTTTTTCTACAGTGTGTCTGTAAAGTCATGGTGCACTTTTGACCTGTGACCGGTCAAAAGTGCACCATGACTTTACGGAGACACTGTATATCAGTGCTATGCAGTCACCTGGCTGGGGTTATCAGGGTGGTTCTTCTGACAAGTGCCAAATCCCTTTCAACAACTATTAAAATAAACATGCATTTTCAAAGATTTTTCATCTTTCTTTAATTATTTTTGGTTTGGCCCACTAACTGGCATTTCTATTTGATTTTCTGCTTTGGGGTTATTTCCTTCTGCACAGTGAGACACCTACAACATGTGTTGTCAATTGGAGAACAAAAGATAGCTTTCCAAATGAAATTAATTTAAGTAAATTGTAATATTTTGATAGATTACCCTCATATCTCATTTGGAGGTTTTAGCTGTAAAGCGCAAAGTCAGAATGTTATGGGAATAGAATAGAAAACACATTCTTTCTGAGCATGTTTGGATACCAACCTTTCCAAACCAAATATTCTTCTGAACTCATGTGTTTCCTGTAGGTAATCCATCACATTTGAGATATGCAGAATCAAGACCATGACTTAGGGTCAAATAGAAAGTGATTAGGAGAAGCACAGGAAGGGTTTTGGCACCTCTGGTGACTTTTGGCATTTGTCTTTTGTCTAGGAACTAGAGAATGTTTAGACAGCAGATTAGAAGGAGAAAATCAGTGTAAACCAAACAATTGTGGTAACAGGCATGCACTCCAGTTATCTAGGTCTGGGTTGACCTGGCTGAGCCACTTAGTACGTGGGAGACGTTACAAATGACTTGTCCATGTTAAGGCCAAGTTCTTCTTCAGCAAACGGAAGTTGGTACCTATGGTGTATATGCCTATGGGTGGCCCAAAGTAAGTGTTCACAAGTGTGAGCTCCCGTATTATAATGTTGTTAATCACCCTGATGGAAACAAAGATATACCTAGTCTGTCATGACCTGACAAGCTTTGATTCCCAGCTCAAATTCAGTTACGATTTGCTAATATGTTTTGGTGGCAAAACAATGGTCATCATCACACTTTCTACTTCTCTTTTTATGTTAGGGTACAGTTGGTACAAAAAAAAAATGAGGTATACTGGCTTAAAAGTATTTTCTATCCCAAACAGTATACAACTAGTTTGGTTTCTAGACTGTTCTTTTCAGGGGCTCCCAGAGTTTGTATGAATGTTGACCTTAAATACATTGACAGCCAGGGATTTCTCCAACAAAACGGGTTTATTCGAGAACAGCAAACAATTGCAATATGATACATTCAGTTTAATGGCAAACCACATGCAAGTCTAGAGAAACAGGGAGAGGAAGAACATTTTAGGCCTTGGATTCCTCCATTGGAGGAAAATAAAAAGTATAAGTATAGTGACTTTTCATTGACTAAGTTATGGCAGTCTCCCGTTGGCAGAGCTGTGATCAGGCAAAGAGATGTTTTTCCTCCTGCTGCAGTAGTAAAGTCATATCATTTCGTCTCAGCAATATAAATAATGTTTCTTCCGGCTGGGGTCAATAATGTGCATTGAGTCATATGTGTATGACTTCTCTCCTAGCCTCCTAAGCCCATTTTAAACCAGGTTTCTCTTTATTAATTTGCATAAGAACCACCTAACCATATGTCATTTTGCAGTCTTCACCTCCACCTAAAGGATAATCTGCTCTTTTTGTGATCTGCTTATTAAAGTGAAGCAGGCTCTTTGAAGGAATTCTGTATTTAAAATTATCCAAAGAAAATCTCTCCCATGTATGTGGGGAGGTCTATCTTAGAGCCAATTGTATTTCAGCATCAGTGCTGGCCTCACTAATGCCCTAGGTCAGTTCCTTTCCCAGAAAGAGGAAATATATTTCTATAGAAGATTTAGTAGAAAAATTAAAATGTTATGGTTATGCTCAATAAATCATTGACTGTATGTAAGAACTGTTAGCCTCTTCTCATCTTTTACACACATTGGGTGGTCTGGGCCTCCCTCGAAGTTCATGGTTGGTAGCTGAGGACAGTGGGAATTTGACACCCTCTGACAAGACTGATGGCCTCTTCATAAGCCCAAAACAGTGAGTGTGAGCTCCAGCTCCTCTAATTTCATTTTAGAAATGTAGACTCAGAGTTTGTGTTTAGGAATCACACCTGGGAGCTCAGGCTTGGCAATAGCTGCCTCCTCTTTGGCTTTAATGCATACATCTTGGCTGCTGCCAAGCATCTCTTTGTTGTAACCTAGTCACCCCACGGAGTGTTAAAATTGATACTATTGACCTGCCTACCATTCTTTTTGAGTCATGTACATAAGAATCACAGCAGTGAAGAGTCACCTCTCCAAGGAAGTGCGGTGAGCCCATACACAGCTTGATCATAAATGGCATTCAAAGAAATTAGTATTCTGAAAGCATGCTTTAAAACAGCAAAGTTATAATCATGAAAACTCTGCCAGGGTGTGAGGATGGGCAAAGACTAGTACAATCCATCAGAAAGAAAGTTTTGACAAGAATCACACTCAATTTACTAGACTTACTGGGGGTATCACTTCATAGGTTATATAAATGCCTAACTACTATGCTGTACACCTGAAACTAATACAATACTAAATTTTCACTGTTATTGAAAATTTGTTAAAAAGTAAAATAAATAGATCCTGCACATAATAAATAGATCCTGTTACTGCTGTTATTGATATGTGTGTGTGTGTGTGTGTGTATGTGTATATATATATATATATATATATATATATATATATATACATATATATATATTATATATAAAATTCATCAGCATTTGTTATAAATCAGACAAATATATCTTAGTTCTATTCTGATATAAACAAAGAAAAAGTTTGAGTTACTGATAAACAGAATTATTTTTTATTTCATTCATTTTAGAGAGGAGACATAGAGTGAGAGAGAGAAAGAGAGAAAGGAGGGAGGAGCTGGAAGCATCAACTCCCATATGTGCCTTGACCAGTCCAGTGCAGGGTTTTGAACTGGTGACCTCAGTGTTCCCAGGTCGACGCTTTATCCACTGCGCCACCACAGGTCAGGCAGATGAACAGAATATTTTTATTTCTTTCAAAACATCTTGATTTTCTTAAACAAAATTTTTATGTAGTGAAGTAAAATTTACATATAAAAATGCACAAGCCCTAACTGTGAGCATGATGCACTTTCATTGGGTAATAAACATCCTGATGAAGAAACCATATTCCCAGTGCCTCAGAAGTCTGTGTGCCCTTCTCTGACACTCCCCCACCACACCCCTCTTGGGGTCTCCACTACCCTGACTTTTAATAGCATAATTGGTTTTGCCTATTTTACACTTTATATTGGGGTTGACATATATTTTGTAAAAGGCCAGATATTTCAGTATCAGTAAATATTTTAATCCTTGGGGGTATCGGAATCTTTGTTGCAACTATTCAACTCTGCCTTTGCAGTTCAAAAGTAGCCACAGACAATATATAAACACAGGGACATGACTGTGTTCCATCAAAGCTTTATTTACACAAACAGATGCTGGCTGGATTTGGCCCATGACCACAGTTTTCTGATATTTGCTTTATATAATACCTGACAATATGTTTGTGAGATACATTTTGTAGAGTGTGAGGGCCAGCTCACAATGGGTAATGAGGGCTGATTGTGCACATCTTTTCCCAACTCTTCATTCAGTGGCTCCTTGTTGGTAGCTTGAAATTGTGGATGAGTAGTTACACCATGGAAATTGGCAAATTATACAAATCATGCTTTCCTCTCCCCTATTTCCTTTGGAATGTGACTGAATTGGATCTCACTGGCAATTCATTTAATGTCTCTTAGCTTCTGTTTCTTAATCTGTAATGGGAACACAAAACATTCATATGAACTTAGCAGGGTAGCTGTTACTTAAGTATTCTGTTCCATTCTGGAACACAATGATCATGTTCTAGAATATTCCACATGTTAGCTGATATTGAGAGTTCATCTTAGCATTTTTACTGTTTAATTTTGGGTTTTTGATGTTCTTATTTACTTTGAGAATGTCTTCAGCATTTGCTCCCTGCTCTCCAATTACATTAGACTTACTCTTAACTTTTTATACTTAGAATTAGCCTAATGTCCTCTGGCCCTATACTACAGTTCATCTTCCACAGCTTTCATCAAGATTATCTTGCCCAGCCTGACCTGTGGTGGTGCAGTGGATAAAGCATTGACCTAGAATACTGAGGTTGCCAGTGTGAAACCCTTGGCTTGCGTGGTCAAGGCACATATAGGAGTTGATGCCTCCTGTTCCTCCACCTTTCTCTCTCTCTCTTTTTCTATCTCTCTTTCTTTCCCTTCTCGAAAAATGAATAAAGTCTTAAAAGAAAAAATAATTTGTCCAAAGTGTGACATTGACCTGCTTTGGGGTCAAGTCAGTGGTTCCCAGTGCTCAGAAATTCAATGTCCGCCCCTTTAGCAAGTCATTTATGATCCTAATCCCACATTTTCATTATCATCTCCAGACTTCTGCCTACTCCTTCCTGCCCTAAGGATATGCCAGGGCATTTGGTCATGCTGACACCTCTGCACAGCATCTCCCTTGTCAGCTCTACCTAAGCTGTCAGTCAGCTGACGTGATACCCCCCACTCTTCACCCTTCTCTACTCCTTGCCTGCAGCTTCACCCTCAGCAGAAGGAGTTGTTTCCTCATCTCAGACCCTACAGCTCTTTGAATATAAAATATATCACATTAAAATCAGCTGTTTACCTATCTGTCTCTTCCTGTTTAAGTTGTGAGTTTCATGAGGACAGGACTGTATTTTTCATCCTAATATCATGCCACCATAACTCTGCTCAGGGTACCAGTAGGTTGCTGGAATGCAAGCTTACCAGAAATACAGTGAAACACAAAGAATGTAATAGTGAGGGTTTATTGACAGAGCCCCCAAAAAAGAATTGCTATCTCTAGGCAAGCTCATCTTAGAATTTCTTTCTGAATAAGGAAGGGATCTTGGTCAAATTGACATTTAAGAGGAAGTAACCAGTCCTTGATCCCTGTTGCATCTCCAGGACACCTTTGGGAGAACTTTTAACCCACTTATGTGGTATGGTGTTAGCCTTGTGGGATACCACTTATAATTGTGGCTTTTGGCACAGCATAACCAGTAGCTAACACATTTTCCTTTAGACCTGGATGCCTTTTGCATTTGACTTCTCACTGGTTATAAATACTCAGAATTTCTATTTGCTTGGTGTCATTGCTAGCTCTTATGATTTGGAAATCCCACACCCACACCCATACCATAAAAATTCCTTATGCATAGCGCCTATTGCTTATCTTATGTTGCCATATGCCAGCAGCACAGTGGGGAGGCTTGAAGCTTTACCTCAGGCAAAAGCATTAAATGGTTCCTAGGGTAGGAATCCGATCTCGCACAAGCAAGAGTTTCAGTTACCTGGTCCTATAGGAAGACAAAAATTGGAAAGATGGTGAGAGAGACCAAGTTGTGGATAGCCTAGCAATAAAACCTCAGAAAGGCCTGACCAGGAGGTAGTGCAGTGGATAGAGCATTGGACTGGGATGCTGAAGGACCAGGTTTGAGACCCGAGGTCGCCAGCTTGAGTGGGGGCTCATCTGGCTTGAGCAAAAAGCTCACCAGCTTGGACCCAAGGTCGCTGGCTCGAGCAAGGGGTTACTTGGCCTGTTGAAGACCTGCGGTCAAGGCACATGTGAGAAAGCAGTTGATGGACAACTAAGGTGTCACAAAGAAAAACTGATGATTGATGCTTCCCATCTCTCTCCATTCCTGTTTGTCTGTCCGTCTCTCTCTCTCTCTCTCTCTCTCTCTCTCTCTCTCTCTCGGTCCCTGTGAAACAAAACAAAACAAACCAAGAAAAGGAGTACTCAGAGAGGAGTACTAGTGCTGGGTGGTCAATAAGAAGTGACTGATGGTTGATTCTCAAGGATGTGTTGTAACAGAGTTGGTTTATGGGGAAATTAAACTGGCAATTGTGCACAACAGACTTGACAGGAAGATGTTCCTAACTAGGGCAGTGGTAGAGGGAAGGGTGTGTATTAGTCAAAAACCAGCAAGAAATTTAGAGAGATCCTGACCAGGAAGTGGGTAGAGTGGACTGGCACATAGAAGACCCAAGTTTGAAACCCTGAGGTTGCCAACTTGAGTGTGGGATTGATAGCTTGAGCATGGGATCATAGACATGACCCCATGGTCATTGGCTTGAGCCCAAAGGTCACTGGCTTGAGCAAGGGGTCACTGGCTCCACTGTAATCCTCTAGTCAAGGCACATATGAGAAAGCAATCAATGAATAAGTAAGGCAATGCAGTGAAGAACTGATGCTTCTCATCTCTCTCCTTCCTGTCTTTCTCTGTTCCTTTCTCTGTCTGTCTTTGTCCCTTGCTAAAAAAAAAAAAAAAAAAAGAAATTTAGAAATATATATGTAAGAGGAGACTTACTGTAGGAATAGGCTCACCTGGTTGTGGAGCGACCTGCCCTCTGTAAGCTGGAAAACCAGGGAATCAAGTGATGTAATTCAGTCCAAGTCTGAGGGCCTGAGAACTATGAGCTCTGATGTCCAGGGGCACGAGGAGACAGATATCCAGCTGAAGAAGGGGAAAAGGGAATTTACCTTTCCCTTGCCTTTTTGTTCTTTTGGACCTTCAGTGGATTCGATCATGCACATACCCGTTGGGGAGGCTATCTTTTTCTCTCAGTCCAGTGATTCAAATGCTAATCTCTTCCAGAAACCCTTTCACAGACACCTTAAGAAATAGTGTTTTACTAGCTCTCTGGGCAGCCTTAAGCCCAGTCAATTGATATGTATAATTAACAATCACAAATGGGAAACAAGGAGAGAATGGATATGAAAATATATAACTAACATAGATTTTTCTGAACTTCAGTGATAGTTGCATGTCAGTAAAAGAAAAATACTTTTGGAATCAAAAAGTAGAATCAAACAAGATTTTTAAAGATTATACTTTCAGGGATCATTTCTATAGTTCCTTACTAGAGAAGTTTCTCTGAATGTGTAGAGCACCCCAAAAAGATTTCAGAGTTTTATGCTTTAGTGGTGAGAAGGTTTGAGTAAACTAAAGATAAAAGCACAATTCAAAATGTACAAATTTGTTGAGTAATACAAATTAACCAATTAGCACATTTGAGTGTTCTCCCAAGATGTTTGTGTTGGGAACTTTATAAAATAGTGAGGTGACAGCCATTTCTCAGCTGAGATGCAATAGGACTTTACAAATGTTAAGTGATGTTGGTGATGACCTGAGTTGGGGAGATAGATTACTCCTCCAAAATGAAGGACAATCAAAAGAAAATATCTTAAAAGAAGAAATTCCAGAGTGGTATATGTCAATAAAGGGCAACCCTGGGTCAGATTTTTTTCAATTATATTTAAATTTCATTAAATTAACATTTGGGACATGGTTTTCTCATGATAAAAAGAATACATGTATAAAATAACCCTAGAAACTGTCTAGAAACACTTTGAGACTTTCATTTCCTACTTACGTGTCAGATTTTATAACCATGAAAGCTCATGAAAAGTTAGGTTTAAAAGGACTGAAAATATTCTCCTCTCCATTGTTTTTTCTTTTGGAAAATAATATGTGGGAAGAAGAAAGCAATACAGTGCTGAAAAAAACCTAATATTTATAGGGTTCTACTAAAGCCATCTGTTTGGCAAAATGTGGCATAAAATCCAGAAAACATGGAATTTTGAGGTATGAGAAGAAAAATTTCTTTTTCCAAGTACTAAAGTCTAAAAGATGCTTATTTGGATTTGGGGCGCCAAGGCGAGAAAAGAATTATATTGGCATGGCTAAAATCTTATATACATGTATACTGACACATGTATATTCAAGCTAGTTGCTTTAATAAATTGAAATTTTAATAATTGAAAAGAATTTATGTGGTTTAGTACTGTCATATAAAAGAATCTCAGAACAGAGGTTTTATCATTAAGTTAATTTATGTCATGGAAACTGAAGGTTAAAAAATAACATGGTTTGCCTGACCTGTGATGGCACAGTGGATAATGTATTGACCTGGAATGCTGAGGTCGCTGGTTTGAATCCTAGGGCCTACCTGATCAAGGCACATATGAGAAGCAGCTACTATGAGTTGCTGCTTCCCATTCCTCTTCCCCCACCTTCTATCTCCCTAACTCCCCTCTCTCTAATGCAGTGGTTCTTAACCTTTTTTTGAGGTACTGAACCCAACAGTTTCATATGTGCATTCACCGAATCCTTCTTTAGTGATGAATAAAATATGATTTTTTTTCCAAATTCAAGACATAGGTATATGTTTTTTTACTGGTGCACAAAATGAGCTGTGCATGAACATCACCTTGCTCAAAGAACCAAACCAACAAAGTGCATGAACTCACAACAAATTTACGGTATTACTTTATTCTGGCCTCCGTGGCAGAGGCTTCTCTGAACCCCTGAGACCGACTCATCGAACCCCTAGAGTTCGATAGAACCCAGGTTAAGAACCACTGCTCTAAAGTCAGCCAATAAATGAATGAATGAATGAATGAATGAATGAATAAAATGGTTTAATGTCATACTAATATTACTTTCTGCGAGATTTTTACTTTATTTAAAATAAAGCGAGGAACTTTGAACATTTTAATTTGTACTAAGACACCTAGAATTTGGGAATATATATTCTAGTAAAATGTTTTAAAATGCTAGGATGGAGAGGGGGAGGTGGAGGAGGTTATGTGGGGATAAATGGTGATGGACAAAGACTTGACTTGGGGGAGGTGAATACAGTGTATAGAGATATGTTGTAGAATTGGGCATCTGAAGCCTGCATAATAGTGTTAAACAGTGTTATCCCAATAAATTCAATTAAAAAATGCTAAGAGTTCATGAGTTTTAAATGTAGACTAATATTGAAAATGACATAGAGAATTAAATAAATAATTTGAATGACTTATTCCTTTAAAATAAATCTGAATGTTGGCTTTAATTAATTGGATAGTAATAGAATAAGTATTTATTTCATCTGAATTATTTATGATAAGTAATTCCTGTATTGTATACAGTGTGTCTGTAAAGTTATGGTGCACTTTTGACCTGTGACCAGTGAAAAGTGCACCATGACTTTACGGACACACTGTACTTTACTTGGGTAGGTACAAATACTTTACTTTTAAAATCTTATTTAACTGTGAAAAAAAGGAACCATATCTTTTTTGAATAATCAGCCATTTTGAAAATAGTTTTCTGAAAATAATTAGGTTAAATTTTCTTCAGTTTATAAAGATGAGGTTTTTTTTTTTAGTTCTTACTAGTGTTAACCTGAAAGGCAGAAAGGAAGAGCACTTGTGTTCTTGTACTGGTTGGGTCTCCCCCTTCATTCTATTTCAGTAATTACCCTGTTAAGAGTTGAGAAATTTAATTGGTTTTCAAGGTCACTTTTTTTTTAAGACTATGATTAACTTTACTGTGTTTCATCATCTGCAGAGATAGGATAATATCTATAACCAAACTTATAAAGTGCCTTGAGTCCTTTGAAATATAGGAAAAAATAAATCATTATTGCCCCCTTGAATAATAAAAAATACATGTCAACCACCTATTACTCTTAAAGCTTAATAAAAGAATTTGAAATATTTTGGTGTTTATGAGATTAAACAAGAATTTATAACACAGAGAGGCAGTAGAATTAAATGCTTTATAGGAAAGAGTTCTGTCAAAGAGTAGTTGTTAATTCTTCAAATTCTCATACTTGTAAATGTTGAATATTTCTAATCTGAGATATATCTAGGATGCAGGGTATATTTAATATTTAAAGAATTATCCTGTTGTGGATTCAGGAGCTGTCATTATACTACGAACTACAGTGCTAATATAATTTACTTGTAGATCTAAAGATGCCCAGAGCAAGAAAAAGTCAACTATCTAATTTTATAGGCAAATAGACCAATAAAAGCAAAAATCGAACGGGATGTATTTGGTTTACTTTACAAAGCTATGCAGTGGCTGATAAGGTTGATCCTTAGTAGAATTTCCATGCCCATGCTTTGTTTTATTTCAAGAATAAATGCTCCTGATTCCTAAATATGTGAACTTCCAAAAACACTTTCCAGAGAACCTAACTTTCAAAGTAACTGGATTTATAAAAGCAGCACTACATGTATCTGGTGTTTTCACTTTATAGAAAAAATGTGTTTTTATCACAGTACAACCTCTGTGCTTTGATATTCAACCCGAGCAGCTGTCCCAGGACTGCAGCAGTGATCAGACAGTTTGTCCAGGCGGGGCCTGCCCTCACTACTGCATAGGGCATAGCATGAGTGGGCCCCGGAAGGGGGACCAGTCAGAGTTACTTCCCTGCAGTTGGGAACTGTAACAGAATGTTAATGTCATATTATTGCAGCAATGTTCAACCTTTTTCATCTCATTTCCCACATACTAAAATTCTGTGGCACACCAAAAACTATATATTTTTTCCAACTTGACAAAACAAGTATAATTTTTAATGATTTGCCAATAATAATAATAATAACAACAGTGCTTACCTACCCTTTTTGCTTCAAAGTGGTTTTTTAAAATATCAGGTGCCTGTACTTGTATGTAAGGATTTCTGGCACCAAGAGAATTAACCAATTAGACACTACCTCATTATGCAATGTGACCAATAAGATGCCACTCTATTATTTGACTTATATATTTATTATTTAAAACAGGGCATTCACATTTGTCTGTTACTGTTATGTTGGCTGTTGTTATTTTCATTTGACAATATAAGGGAAAAGAGGCTAATGCCCCAGACTAAATAGTCAGGTATTGCATGTTTTAAAAATTCTTGCAGCACTGCAGTGTGATGTGGCACACAGATTAAAAATCAGTCTATTGTTGAACTGTTCCTGTGGTACAGTGTGTGGCTTTTAGAGCAGAGGAAACTGCTCTCTGTACAGCAAGAAAATAATGGGCAGAGAATATTGCTGGAGAAATATAGGAAAAAATAAATCATTTTATTTATTTGATAACCTCCTGGCTCCCCAGTTCTGGGTTCTAGTCATTCCTGAGAAACAGTGGTATTGGGTTATATATAGCACACTGCTCAATCTGCTCAATCTTTATTTGAAATTACTTTTTAAAAGAACAACACTGTTTTTCTTAAACCAGCTCAAATGAGAGTTTTATTTTAAACTAAATGTTACCTTACCACATGTATCCTTTTAAACATCTTTACAGAACAGAAAATGCCTTTTATGACTATGAAAATCACAGAACTTTATCTTTCATTCATGGAAATTCACATGGCAACCTGGGGTTTAGTTTTCTTAGATTTTCTTTGATCTTTCTTTTTCTTTTCTTTCCCTGACTCCATACCTTCAGATTCCACTAACATTTATCAAGTTCATTCACACTGTGCGATGATGCCTTGTGTTCCACAAAGGTCTTTCTATTTCATTTCAAACAAATATATATTTTTATCTCTTATAAGATGAGGTTCAACTGTTCTATAATTGGGCCTTTTTTGTTGTATTTGTTTTCAGCCTTTGAAATTTAGAAAAATAAGAACTTTGAAGTCTTAGAGTTTTCTAAGTGATTGAAGAGTTGAACACAAAAAGCAGAAGTCCTGGTGATCTTGAACTAAGTGGATGATTTAATAACTAGCCCTAGTTGCTATCCTGTAAAGATGGTAGTAATTTTGTAACTTTTCTCTATCTTTTCCAAGGCCAGGGAAAGAATAAATGGACTTAAAGTGAAAAATAGCAATGCTGTGGAAAAGAAAAGGTTGACCAGATGGTGGAAGCATGTGAGGTGCCGGGGAGCCTTCCCTGGCACCTTCCACTGAGCCTCAGAAAGAAAGGTGTTCACCTGGCTGGTCACTGTGGTTGTTTACCTAAGAATTATGAGTACTGTCTTACGGAGTTGGAATTAAGAAATTTTGTAAGTTTTCCTTATTGCTTTACATGACTCAACATTTCTCACTGAACCATATTGGGTTCTCCAAAAATGCTAAGAAAAGTCTCATCAGCTTGTTTTTCAGGTCCAGTCTAATGTATGTAGTTTCATCCTCAGCTGACTAAATATCAATTTAAATACTTATAGGGGAACAATCAAGGCAATGACTACTTATTACTAATAATAAGATGGGTATTTTGAATAACTACATGTCCCATTAATTAAAAATCAGTATTTTAGCCATTAATTATAACCTTTCAACCTTACAAAAGCCTGATTTTCATTTTATTACTTAGAGATGCTATAATAATTTTGAGTTTGGCTTCCCAGTAGAGTTGCTAAAAATCAGGGAATAGTTCAAATGAAGGGGCAACTGCAGACAAAGTATGCAGTCCCTCCACAAATATATATATATGTATCCAGAACATTCCAATAGGATTTTTTTCAATATAAGCATGTATATTTCACTAATGGTTGCTAAATATCAGCATTTCTTAAATATTCTGTACAATCTACTTTATGTCTTAGATGAATATTCTAAGCTTATAATCCTGAGGAGTTTTTTGTCTTTGCCATCTTCCTCTCAGAGCAAGATGACAGAGTGCTCACTTCTTTTTTACTGCAGAGTGAGATGTGTATTAGCAGAACAGCCTTTATTCAATATCCGTTCTATAGAGTGGTTGAATAAGTATTGCCACCTGCTGTTTGCATAGCTTTAGTTTACTGGTCAAGATCTATTAAAGCACGAAATTTCTGTGCTTCGTAAAATATTAGACCAGATAAAGGTCTCTGTGTCACTAAGCTATCTTCTTGCTATTTGCTGAATATTCCCTTTCTTCCTGGTGCAGTACCAGCTATCTGAAGAAAATTTTAAAGTAGGAAATATATCTTTTTATCCTTTTAGCGCTGTTAAACTCAACCAAATCATCCTAAGAAAATGAGTTATTTCAATGACTTGTTTACTTGGAAAAAAGATAATAATAAAGGTGTTTTGTGTTTCTTTCTGGAAGAGATAGACTTTTGCTCTGCATTGTTCATTGGAACCATCGTTTGCCTCATTTAATAGAATTTAGCTTTTGTACCATGAAAATGGCTGGATATTAATTAACTCTTAGGACCTTCCCCTAAAAGATTGTGTGCTGTTTTTACCTTTCTGGTAGCTGTTATGCAGAAGTAGCTACAAAGTAAATTTGATAGTAATTTGAAGGATTATAGGTGATAATTATAAGATAAATATGTACAACGTTCTCATAAACCTGAAATCGGTTTGATATGCTTTCCAGTAAGTGTAGAATCTCTTTTATTTTTTCCAGATAGAATTTTTTTTGAGGAATTTTTCTTGTAGTCTGCAGATTAATAAATATTCTCTAGAGAAATAGAGAAATGATACTATACTTCCACTAAGAAGTCATCACAGCCAGTGGAAATAAAGTCCAGATTAAGAATCTATTTTTTCTCAAACTTCTGATATGAAAACCTTCCAAATCTATATTAATTCATACAGATACTGCAGCTATTACACATTTGAAGTATATATTTCTTTACGTGATATCTTCTGTGGTTGGTAACTATTGATTAAAAAAGTACTTACATTCAGGTTGTTGGGTGTTGTGAACATCATATAAATGTTGGTATTCAGACTCATGAGTAACTGTGACCTTGTTCACCTCTTAAAGGCTTCCTCTGCAGGCTTACTGACAGGATTGTGAGCCTCACTATTGAGGAGCCTGTCAGTTTATCAGTGTCTGTGTAGCTAACAAGAGAATCTGATGAAACTATATATAAAACTTGGCTGTACTAAAGACAGCCAGGTACTGGCATAAAAACAGGCACATAGATCAATGGAACAGAACAGAGAACCCAGACAAAAACCCAAATCTTTATGGTCAACTGATATTTGACAAAGGAAGAAAGAGCATACAATGAAGTAAAGACAGCTTCTTTAACAAATGGTGTTGGGAAAATTGGACATCTACCTGAAAAAAAATGAAACTAGACCATCAACTTACACCATTCACAAAAACAAACTCAAAATGGATAAAAGAATTAAATGTAAGCCATGAAACCATAAGCATCTTAGAAGAAAACATAGGCAGTAAGCTCTCCGACATCTGTCGCAGCAATATATTTGCCAATTTATCTCCACGGGCAAATGAAATAAAAGGCAGGATAAACAAATAGAACTATATCAAACTAAAAAGTTTTTGCACAACTAAAGACAATAAGAACAGAATAAAAAGACAAACCACACAATGGGAGAACATATTCGACAATACGTCTGATAAGGGGTTAATAACCAAAATTTATAAAGAACTTATAAAACTCAACACCAGGAAGACAAACAATCCAATCAAAAAATGGGCAAAAGAAATGAATAGAAATTTCTCCAGCGGACATACAGATGGCCAATAGGCATATGAAAAAAATGCTCAACATTACTAATCATTAGAGAAACGCAAATTAAAACCACAATGAGATACCACCACATACCAGTCCAAATGGTGCTCATCAGCAAAACAACACAGAATAAGTGCTGGCGAGGATGTGGAGAAAAGGGAACCCTCCTGCACGGCTGGTGGGAATGCAGACTGGTGCAGCCACTGTGGAAAACAGTATGGAGATTCCCCCCAAAATTAAAAATCGAACTGCCTTTTGACCCAGCTATCCCACTTTTAGGAATATACCCTAAGAACACCATAGCACTGTTTGAAATGAAGAAATGTGCCCCCATGTTCATGGCAGCATTGTTCACAATAGCGAATATCTGGAAACAACCCAAGTGTCTGTCTGAGGACGAGTGGATTAAAAAGTTTTGGTACTACATATATACTATGGAATACTACTCAGCCCTAAGAAATGATGACATCGGATCATTTGTAACAACATGGATGGACCTTGATAACATTATACTGAGTGAAGTAAGTAAATCAGACAAAACTAAGGACTATATGAGTCCATACATAGAACGGACATAAAAATGAGACTCAGAGACATGGACAAGAGCGTACTGGCTACCCCGGGGGCGGGGGCAGGGTGAGGAGGGAGATGTGAGGGAGGGGGTAGGGAAGGGAGGGGCCCAAATAAAACCAGATAGAAGGTGACGGAGGACAATTTGACTTTGGGTGATGGGTACGCAATATAATCAAATGTTAAAATAACCTGGAAATATTTTCTCTGAACATATGTGCCCTGATTTATCAATATCACTCCATTAAAATTAATAAAACAAAACAAAAAGAAAACTGGCAGTGCAAGGAGCCCACTGAGGTCATGCAGTCATGCTGTTGATGAGGCGTTATCCCCATTCTTTAAACTGCCAACTTGTTTGGAAGTGGCTGCCATGTTGGCCCCACTCACCAACCAGCATCTTTCCCAGGCCTGTGCTAGCCCCATCTCATTTCTCTGGCCTTGGTCTTTTATTGTTCTTTGTGCAGTAGTGATGGGATGGGAGAAGGGCTTCTAGCTTTGTGATACTGGTGAAATCCTTGGTGACGAGCAGTTTGTTATGTGGCCTGGATTGTCTTCTGGTTCAAGGACCTGCAGAGCACTCCGCGTGCTTCCTTGTCATCTTGCCTGTGCCTCTGAAACGCATGCAGATGCTTAGAGTAAATTCAGTTTGCCTCTTAATGTTGGTGAATTGATTGTCTTGTGGAGTGAGAAAAGCCTGCATCTAACCTCAACAAACTACTTTTAGTCAATGTGACAAAGCCTCCAATTCATTCCAATCAGATATTAAAGATTTATATTATGTTGTACCCTGTTGAGTTGAAAAAGGTTTCCAGAGGGTTGGAAATGTATTTTTGCACCAGCTTCCAAATTCCTTTTTATAATTTTGGACAAGATCATGTAAGAGAACAATCATTCAAATTGAAACTAATGCTGTGTGCCCCTCAAATTCACTCCACCCATTGATTAAGGATAAGAATGGCTCAGGCAGAATGCTTTTAATTTTGAAAAGACTGTGGACATCTTCAGGAATTGGCCATGGCATATTAGAGAATTTTCTCGTCAGCTCAGCTGAATCTGCTGATTCCTAACTGAATCCCCTGCTTCTAATTATTGTGCCCTTCAATTCTATACACCACTGCCTAAGAGAGTTGACTTCTAAAATGCAGCTCTAATAATATAGGGGAGGGGGAGAAGTTTATTGCTCACATAAAAAAAAATCTAAATTCATTAGTATCCAGTGTCCTCTATAATCCTTCTTTTCTAACTATAGCTTCCACTCTATCCCTTTACTCCAGCCAGATTTAATATGTTATTTGTAGTTGGCAGAATAATGCCCCTCCCAAGATGCTCACATCCTATCCCCAGAACCTGCGACTATCATTGTTAGTGAGAAGTAAATTTGCAGAAGGGATTAAGTTTGCTAATCAGCAACCTTGAGATGGAAAGATTATCCTGGATTAATTAGCTATGCTCAGTGTAATCTGAAGGGCTTTTATAAGTGAGAGAGAGAGAGAGAGAGAAGAGTGAGAGTCAAGAGAGATTTGGAGATATTCGCTAGATTGCTGACTTTGAAGATGAAGAAGTGGGTCATAAGCCAAGGAAGTGTAAGTGACTTCTAAAAGCTGGAAAGGGCAAAGAAAGGAGTCATCTTCTATTGTCTCCAAAAGGAATGCAGCCCTGTGGAAACCTCACTTTTAGCCCTTTTAAGATTCCTTTTGAACTTCTGACCTCCAAAATGTGTGATAATAAAGTAGTGGTGTTTTAGCCACTATATTTATGGTAATTTGTTGCAGAGGCAATAGGAAACTAAGACAGTGCAGTAGTTATGAAAACAGACTCTGACCTCAGACTACCAGGCTTGACCTTGACACTAGCTCTGTGTCACTGGGCAGAATATCTTGAAGTTTTCTAAGGTTTGGCATTCTTTCCCTACTCACTGATGCTTCAGATATCTGCTTTCTCCAAAACTATCTTATGCTATACTGTTGCCATGCTCACATTCTTGGAAAATATTTACCTATTCCTATGAGTTCTGCACTGTTTTTACTTCCTCTGATCCCTTCGGGGTCATTTCTGTCTCTCTCTCTCTCTCTCTCTCTCTCTCCCTCTTTTTAGTGTGACTCTTGTGTTTTGCTTTTTATAAAGTATAACTTTGGCTGTAGTTAGTTGTACTTGCTTTATGAACACAATTAATACTAAAAACCCTTGAAAAGATGGGTATACTTTATGTATATTTGCCTCTCCCACCCCCCTAGGCTCTAGAAAAGTACATTTGATTATTATAGATGCCCCTGAACTCTGTGGAATCATTGAACTTAGTAACTGTTGACATGAGACTATGAGACTTGGGAGATGAAGGGACTAATAATGTGTTTAATGTTAGAGGCTGTATTACCCATTTTGACAGTTAAATGAGATCATGCCCTGGTAGGCCCTTGAAAAATGTTAAAGGGTAAAATGGTTAAATAAGCTTACTTTAAAACTTTTTATTAATGAATTTTTAAGATCACAGATAATATTTCTTCATAAAATTAGTATCCAAAGGTATCCTTCACTATATGTTAGGTAGTGAAGGGTTCAAATACTCAGTATGTAATTAACTATCTAGGCCTAGAGCAGTGGTAGTCAACCTGGTTCCTACCGCCCACTAGTGGGCGTTCCAGTTTTCACGGTGGGCAGTAGTGGAGCAACCAAACGGCTCCGCGATTACATACTAATTGACTAACTGTTGACCAGTCAAGATCAGGACAGTGGTCTTTGTATTTAGTTTCCCAGCATCAGCCTCAGGCATCCCACTAATAATTCAACTAACTAATGTAATTTCTATGTATGCAAAGTATAAATAAAAAGATTTAACTATAGTAAGTTGTTTTATAAAAATTTATTCTGCCAAACTTAGCGAAAATCCGACATAAAGTACTTGATAAGTAATTATTATTATATGCTTTAACTTGCTGTAACTCTGCTTTATAAATTTTATAAAGTTACTTCCCTACTTTATAAATCACCATTACTGTTGAACCAGTGGGTGGTTAGAAAATTTTACTACGAATAGGGATACAAAAGTGGGTGGTAGGTATAAAAAGGTTGTCTACCCTGGCCTAGAGTGAGGGTAAACATAGCAGTGATCTATTCTCTTTCCTATGGTCGCAGCTTTTTATTGACTCCATTTATCCAGTTCCAGCGAAGGGAAAATGGGAGAAAGAAACAAGGTTCCTTAAAGCAAGCAAATTGAGGATGGCATTACAGAATGATGTCTCTGTCTCAGGGATAATAGATAGAATGCAATACCCTCAGTTCCGAATGATTTTTATATTGCATTTTACTTCAGACTCTGTGACTAACTATTGCTAGCTTCACTTCCCTATTTGTGGCTGGTAGTTTTCTCCGTAAATTATGCTTGATAATTTCACTGGAAAACTGTGGTTGGAATCAGAAGAACTCTATCATTGTATGGTAGTTCAATCAATGCTCTGAGGTTAGAGAAAGATAGACATGAATGAGGATCCCAGATTTGTCATTTAGGACTTCCGTGGCTTTGAGGCATGCTTAACCTCTCCCAGCTCCTCTTCTCTTACATAATGATGTTAATAATGAAATAATTTATCTAAAAAATGATGCTTATTATTTCATAAATTTTGTTGCCTCTATCTTTTGTATTTTTAGAAGACTAAAATATTGCATTATTAATAAATTATAATACACATACACTAGATATTTATGTTATAATGTTATTTATAATGTATAGAAAATATGCTCTTATATTCTTGAAGAACCAGAATTTGTGCAGGAGCATTCTAGATGTTGAAATGTGAATTCTTTGAGTGTTTGAAGGCTAGTTAAAATGTGACCTTAAATAGTCAAGTGGGAAATGATTCTGATATGAAAAAATGAAAAAAAATTAACAGCTCTTCTAACATGATCATTTTTCCAGTGGTTGTCAGAGCAGAGGTATATGAGTATTTTCTGGGAGTACATGAGGTTAGCAGCAGAGAAAAGCTTAAACAATTAATATAAACAGTAGGGGATAAGGCAGGGATGGACCTCTACTTCAGTTGAAATATGGTAAATGAGATGAACTTTCAGAGTATTATTAGGGGGATAAAATGATGGGAATGGTGCTCATAATAGAATGTAAAAAGAATCTTCACTTCTTGATATATACTGATTTACTGTGTGACTAACAGAAAATGATGATTCAATTTGATAATAAACACTTTGATATAAGTGGGTTTATATACACCTTGGACTACTATATAGGAACTTGATAATACATTTTATTTTCTTCAGTTATAAAACACGTGTTAAGTGAAAGAGTAGTTCATGTGTGTATGTGTATGTATGTGTGTGTCTGGTGGGTTGTATACTAATGATATTGTTGAAAGAACATTGAGTCATAGAAGATACATTGGTAATTTTAACCATGTTTGACAGGCAGACGCACTATTTATAACTCAATATTTGTTGACTAAAGTGAATAATTGAAGGAGAAACTCTTTAAAGTTGTATTTTCTCCCTCTCTTCCTTTTTCTCTCCTTCCCTTCCTGCCTTCCTCCCTCCCTTCTTCCCTTCCTACCTTACTGTTTTCCTAACCAACAGTTATATAAAGCCTTATATATGCTAAGTACAGGGAAAATTTAGTGATCAAAACAGGCAAAAATTCTTACTCTTATGCAGTGTACCTTGTAAGATAATAAAGTAGACAGAAGACAGATAATGAGACAAATGCAAAAATAAATAGTAAGTTGTAGAGTGACCTGTCCCAAGGGTGAGGCAAGGAACAGGTAAAGCAGGGAAAAAATATACACTTGGGTAGAGTGTGAAAGTTTGGAATTAGGGGGCTAGGGAAAGTGAAAGACCCGAAGAAGCTCTGGTTCTATAGGAAATGCATTCCAGGGATAGTGAATGGTACAGTAGGTATAGAAGCTCTAGGGAGGGAAGTTCAGGGCGCTGCCAGAGGTTGGTGTGGCTGGAGTGGACAGAGTGAGTAACACAGCAGCAGAAATACCAGGGAGAAGCTGGTGTCAGACCTTACCAGTTGTGGACTAGGGACCTGTGTCTTAAGGCTTTGACCATGTGAGCCTGTCATCTTTGGAATTTGAGCAGAGGATTGACAGAAAATACTATATTTCCCCTTCCCATATCATTTTGGTGGTGTATCAAAATAGATTGAGAGGCAAAGGTTGAAGCAAGGAAATGAATTAGGAGGCTTACTGCCAATGTTTCAAATTTAAGCTTAAAAATAAAAAACAAACAAACAATAAGCACTGAATTAAGCTAAAAAATTATTAGAAGGCCAAGGTCAGCTTTCTAAAGTTTTTCATCTGGATATTAGTAATATTTTGAACTCAATCTCTTACACCCAGGTAACTTGATAATCTTATGTCTCCCTGCGAACAACCTTGATCTGAAATGATGGAATTCAATTCCGTGTGTTCAATTTTCATTTACTCAGATAACTCCATACTGAAAAATTGAGTATAGCACCACTTTGACATTTTCATTATAAGTATGGAAAACCAAATAGCATATTCCCTAAAGTTAACAAATACTTTAAAAAAGAATTGAAAATACCACATAAATATAAAACATTGTTGCTGTAGCATAAACACAGTACAAGCTCTATCAGAGTAGCAAACACCAGCCATTAGAAGATTTTTCCATATTCAGACTATAGAAAGATTGCTTCAATACAGAATATAATTGAATGAATACTGAATATGTATGAATACTGAAGGTAAACTGAATGTCTGAGCGTGAACCTCACTTGATAGTTTTAGCTAAACAGTCTTGACCTGCTTCAGCACATTAGCTTATAAATTCATTCAATGACTTGGATCCATGCATGTTCTCAATTCCTGGGGTTTATTAAGAACAAAATACAATGTCAAGTACAGCGTAGATAAAGTAGTCAGGAATATTGTAAAACCTACAGGGGGCCAAGTGGGTACAAGACTTATCAGGGGGCATGACTTTGTGAATTATATAAATGTATAACCATAATTCTGTATACCTGAAACTAATATATTATTACATTGGGGAACAATTCTTTTTTCATTTACTGTTGCATGAGGTTTTAGAACTTTTTCTATATATTTCTGCATCACTGATTCCAAATATGAAATTCGTTTTTCGGTGCATGCTCTAGTTTTTATGCAATTTTAATTTCTTTCTGTTACAGTTAATGCCATGCATTGGTTTTTATATTGGAGTTAAGGGCAATGACTCTTGGATTGAACATAACCACAAGGCAATTAATGTTTTACAAACATCACTTTTACATAATTGTAGTTGTTTTTAAATGTAAAAAAATTATTATCTTATAAAAACACCCTCTTATTTTGTTTTAAGATTGAATCACGGCTTCTTTGAGTAGGCATAATTATATATGTGGCTGTTACACACTTCAACGTCAAAGGCGCAATATTTTATTATTTGTGTCATGTGCATATATTGCCTATTTTCAAGTTTCCCTTGGTGATCAAGATAAGAATTGGGCTCCTCATATTGTGTGTCATAATTGTGAGGAAATGGTTTGTGAGTGGACAAAAGGAAAAGGCAAAGGAATGCCTTTTGGTATTCCCATGGTTTGGCATGAACCTAAGGACCACAGCAGTGACTGTTATTTCTGTCTGATCCATACAAAAAGCATCGGCAAGAAAAAAACGGCATATGATCACATATCTTAATATTCCTTCAGCAATACGACCTATCCCACATTCTGAGACACTCCCTGTTCCAGTTTTTAATGGTTTTTTCTTCTAAGAACGAAGAAATAAAACAGAAGACCAGGTATATCAAAAATACCAGTGTTGTTTAAATTCCAAACAAAAGTTCAAACTTATAGCAGGTCGAAAAATATTAGCATAATTGGATTTTTTAAAATTTGATTGAAAATGAAAAGATTGGAAGGAAAAAGATATTTCTAGTGTCAGTTTAGAACTTGTCAATCTTGTATCTCTCTTGAACATCAAAATTATTTTTCTTAATGGAGTTTATAATCACATTTTAAGTGATCTCTGGCAAAGATTTAAACTGTATTATAAATCATCCTTGATAAAGAAAAGAAGGAAAACAGCATATTTTTTTAACTAGGTACTGTCTTGTTGATGAAATCATGTTCTTCCAAGCCTTGGTTATTGTCTTTTAATTTCAGAGAGTCCAGAAGAGAAAAGGACAGCTGATAACTTTGGGATGCATGGGAGTGGTGATAGATGCATGCATTTAAATCATTTTCAAAGTTTTCTTCAATCTTTAGAAGCTTAGTACTTTATAGCAAGTGATATAAATCAAGCTGAATCTGATGAAAAATAGACAGGATGGGTAGACTTGGGAACATCAGAGATTATGAGAATAATAACTTTAGAAAAAGGCACAACTGACTTATCTGAGCAAAATATGTGGGCTTAATCTTTTAAAGCATTTTCTTTGAAAACCTTGCATATTGACTGATTTTTTTTTCTGTCGGCCTATTTAATGCTATTTCCTTAGGACAAAATTTAGTACATGTTTATTCTTTATTTTCCTTACTGACAGTTCAAATGAAAAATCTCCTCTAAATCAATCTTAAGCAATAGGCAGCTGAAGTAATTGTCAACGTTCTTCAAGGAGAGAACCCAGAAGTGCGCATCTAGCATACTACATGTCTTCAGATATTTCATATGATTTATATCTTGTAGAATGCCATAATTTATTATTTATACCTGATGTCTAATTTTTGACAATTCATTTGTATTCTGTATTGTCTCTATAGGACCTTCTTAGAGCAAAAGCATGATATGAGCTCTAATTCAATTTTCACCATAAAACTTCATTTACATAGATTTATTTTTAACTTAATTTAAATAAACTAGTTTAGAATGACTTAAAAACTGTTAACTGGGGATACTGTTAGAATTTTTTATTTCTGTAACTTAACATGCTATTTAATACAAATTACTCTCAAAGAGAACAAATGGACATCATGAAGTTGTTCAAACTGTTCATATTAAATGAAATACAAGTGTGAAGAATGTATTTCTGTCATAATCTAAAAGGTCAGAAAATTCTCAGGATACTCTTTGGATTCCTTAAGGGATAAGTCACTGCCTTAACACGCTCTCCCCTGACCCACACCATCCCTGTCCTGTATACTTACTTCAAGACCGTTTTCCAAAAGCAAATGGATGATGATGTCATTGTCAAAAATCTAGAACTCTTTGTTGCCAACTAACAGGTCCAAATGGGGCTATTGGTGGGCTTTCTCTGCATTAATCTTTTATAATTGCTTCTCATTCTGCCCTTCCTTGATTTTGTATCAAACTGAACTACTCCTCCCCAAAATAAAATCTCTCACCCCATCTCAGAAAATCAAGATCCTGCCCACATAAGTGCAGTGCACAGCCTGCTTCCTCCCTCTGCTGGTATCCAGGATAAGGGAGAGAAAACTACCTGGGATTTTAAGTTTCACAGACTGGTTTCTTCATCTGTAAAAGGTAGTAGAGCAGTACACTAAACATACACGATTGCTTTAGGGACTGAATAAGACAAAATCTGTAAAACACACAGACAATATCTGGGATACAGTGTGTGCTGCTTAATACAAATCAATTTCTGTCTGAACAGGTGGTTGTGCAGTGGATAGAGCAAGGGAATGAGATAGGGAGGACCCAGGTTCAAAGCCCTAAGGTTGCTGGCTTGAGCACAGCCTCATCTGGTTTGAATAAGGCTTACCAGCTTGAGCCCAAGGTCACTGGCTTGAGTAAACGGTCACTTGGTCTGCTGTACCCCCCACAGGCACATATTAGAAAGCAATCAATGAACAACTAAGGTTCCACAATGAAGAACTGATGCTTCTCATCTCTCTCCCTTCCCGTCTGTCTGTCCCTATTTGTCCCATTCTCCCTTTCTATCACCAAAAAAAAATTATTTTAATTAAAAATAAAAATAAATTTTCTTGCTATTTAAACAAACAAACAAAAACCCCCATGAACCCCCTCTCTGTTTTCTCTTACCATGCTGGAAATAATCTCTCTTACCCTGAGCTGTCAGAGCATTCATTTAAATTTTGTTCATATTCTTACAATCTTTGTTATTGGACTAATTATTGGGCATACAATCTCTACTGGCTATAAATTCCTTGAAACTATAAGTTACTATTTGTTTCTGCAGTCTTCACATACCCAAACCAAATTTCTTTTATATATTTATTTTTTTTCTTTAACAGGGATAGAGAGAGAGTTAGAGAGAGGGACAGATAGGGACAGACAGACAGGAATGGAGAGAGGTGAGAAGCATCAATCATTAGTTTTTCGTTGCCATTGCGACAGCTTAGTTGTTCATTGATTGCTTTCTCACATGTGCCTTGACTGCGGGCTTTCAGCGGACCAAAGCAAACCCTTGCTGGAGCCAGCAACCTTGGGTCCAAGCTGGCGAGCTCGGGGTCTCGAACCTGGGTCTTCCACATCCCAGTCTGACACTCTATCCACTGCGCCACCGCCTGGTCAGGCCAAACCAAATTTCTTTTACATGACAATGAGTGTTTATTGACTGAAAGGGTCAGTGAATGAATGACAATTGCTACCCTGAGTGGCGTGGAGGTGTTCTGAGTATTTAAAGAAATGTTCTTAAAATAACTATATGTCCTGGATCCAATAAGATATATTATTAAAATTTATTTACTCCATTTTATTTATCTTTAAATGTATGTTTTAAAATTTTACAGTTGTGTATATAGCTCTCATTTGATTTCTATTGTACAAATCTAATGATTTGAGAATCTAGTAATTTCTGATTGATAATAGACATAGCTAGTTTATTATCTAGATCAGTGGTTCTTAACCTTTTTTGAGGTACCGAACCCACCAGTTTCATATGCGCATTCACCGATCCCTTCTTTAGTGATGAATAAAATATGATTTTTTTTCCAAATTCAAGACATAGGTATATATATTTTTACTGGTGCAAATAATGAGCCATGCATGAACATCACCTTGCTCAAAGAACAAAACCAACGAAGTGCATGAACTCACAACAAATTACAGTATTACTTTATTCTGGCTTCCGCGGCAGAGGCTTCTTCGAACCTCTGAGACCGACTCATCTAACCCCTAGGGTTCGATAGAACCCAGGTTAAGAACCACTGACCTAGATTAATAGGTAAATAGATGGATGAGGAAATTTACAGATAAAAGACAGTTGGAGCCTGACCAGGCAGTGGTGCAGTGGATAGAGCATTGGGCTAGGACCCAGAGGACCCAGATTGGAAACCCTGAGGTCACCAAGTTGAGCACTGGTTCATCCAGCTTGAGTGTGGGTTTACCAGCTTGAGGGCAGGGTTGCTGGCTTGTGCCCTAAGGTCTCTGGCTTGAAGCACAAGATTGTTGGCTTGAACAAGGGGTCACTTGGTCTGCTGTAGCTCCCTCCACCCATCAAAGCACATATGAGAAAGCAATCAATGAATAACTAAGGTGCCTCAATGAAGAATTGATGCTTCTCATCTCTGTCCCTTCCTGTCTGTTTGCCCCAATCTGTCTCTCTCTCTGTTCTCTCTCTCTGTCTCTGTCACATACACACACAAAAAAAGTTGGCATAAAAAAAGCTTTAAGGGCACATATTGTTTGTCTTATACACTAATATATTCTCTGCCTCTAGCTCTTTCTACATGTTAATTAAGTGTTCTTAAGTGCATATTCTACATGCCAAAATTACCTAAATTTCTTATTGATTTAGTTCTAGTATATAGAACAGTGGTTCTTAACCTTTTCTGAGGTACCGAACCCACCAGTTTCATATGCGCATTCACTGAACACTTCTTTAGTGATAAATAAAATATGATTTTTTTTTTAAATTCAAGACATAGGTATATGTTTTTTTACTGGTGCACAAAATGAGCCATGCATGAACATCACCTTGCTCAAAGAACAAAACCAACAAATTGCATGAACTCACAACAAATTACGGTATTACTTTATTCTGGCCTCATTGTGCAGTGTTTCTGTTTTTTAGTCCTGATTATACCCAAATACTCAAACCAAATTAGTATTTGTATAGTACACTTTTATCATCCTTTTACTTTTCAACTATCTGTATCTCTCTCTATATATAAAGAGATGTCTCCTGTGGATATCATAAAATAGACTCTTGCCTTTTTTTAATCCACTCTAACAGTCTGTCTTTTAATTTAGAAGTGAGTATATTTAAATTTAATGTAATTATTGATATAGTTGGCTTATGTGTACTTCTTGTTAGTCTTCTGTTAGTCTTATCTCCTCTATGTTCCCATTTATCTGTTTACTGCCTTCTTTTATATTAACTGAATATTTTAAATATTTTATTTTACTGATTTTAGAGAGAGATGAAAGGAGAGAAAGAGAAACAGGAACATATGTATGTGCCCTGGCTGGTGCTCAAACCAGCAACCTCTGTGTTTCCAGACGATGCTCTAACTAACCGAGCTATTTAGCCAGGGCTTAACTGAGTATTTTTAAATATATTTATATGCTCTCTTGACTTTTTAGCTATTCTTCATTATTTATTCTTGTTCTATGGATTGTAATTATGCACTTGAAATTTATCAAGCCCCATTAGAATTATTTGAATGAATATTATATCACTTTATGTATAAACAACTTGTAGTAACATAGTTTTATTTACTTTTCTTTCCATTTTTTGTGTTATTTCTTAATATGTTATAAAACCCATCATGCATCATTATTTTGTTTTAAGTATGAGTTTTATTTTAAAGAAATTAATCACAGAGAAATATATATTTTAAACTATCCCCTCACATTTTTATCAATTTGCACTTTCTTATTCGTCTTTCATACATATCTGAGTTTTTATCTAGTGTCATTTTGCAGATCAATGTATCAGTTTCTCTCAGCTTTCATTTATCTGAAAACGCCTTTATTCCGCCTTCTCTTTTATAAAAACAAACATTTTTTTAATAGATAGTGTTCTGATTGAGCATTTCTGTTGATATATTTTTCTGTTTTCATCAAAGATGTTGCTTCATTATCTTCTAATTTTCATTGTTTCTGATGATGTCAGCCATCATTCTTACCACTGTTCCCATGTAACTAAGGTGTCCTTTTCTTTCCTCTGGTGGCGTTGAACCTTTGCTTTTAATATTTGGTATTTGACAATTTAACTATTGTGTCTAGATGTGGTTTTGTTTGGATTTGGGGGAAGACAGTGATATACTTTTCTCCTTCCAGCCTTAGAATGAGTAACTCCATCAAAATTATCAAAACTAGAAAGAGACTCTTCCACCAACAACATGACTATTTATACCTCCCCTAATGAGTTAGGCAGTTATTTATGGAGAGCCCACTATCTTCCTGGCCTTGCTCTTGGTGCCTGGCATACAACAGTGAGAAACAGAAATTTCTGCCTTCTCAGAGTGTGTCAGCATTCTTAGTCCAGAGATGGTAGATTTGGGAAGATAGGAAGAAATAACAAACACAACAAGAAAGTCTATCTAAAAATTGTAAGTAAATAAGGAAGTAAGTGCTTTGGGAAAACAGGCAAGGGACAGTAGGGCATGGGGTTTAGGGAGGCCCTCATGGGGTGAGGCCAGTTTGCAGTATTTATTATAAACTACTTTGTCTGGCCTTATTAAAGGGTTGGCAATTAAATTCAATATGAAAGAAAGTGTCAAAATTTGGCCTGTGACTATTCAGACACTGAGCATTCAGGAGGCAAAGGGAACAAAGTTATTTCCTAAAACTATAGCAACTATGGTTTTGCAATCTGTTTATTATTTCTTATTGTTTCTTTATGCACAGAATGTATTACATTTTTGATGTGAGTCAGTCACTATGTTAAGGTCAAGATTGAATAAGTCAGAGTTTCTGCTCTCAAATTTATGGTTGATTCAAGAATTTTGAGGTTTCCAATAAGTGATTGTGAGTAGTATCCTAGAATAAGACAATGGAGAGTTAAAACAGTGTGGGCCCCACACAAAGACATTTGTACTTATTTTGTTAAAACACTGTCCTGAACAACCAAAATATATCTGTAATTCTAATACTTCTAGCTGGCTGCCAGTCTGTGTAACCCTTTCGAGAAATGGTCACATTAAAATCTAGCTGCAGAAACAGTGAGTTCTGATTAAGGGAATGGGAAAGGCTTCTGGGTGGGGTACATTGCCCCAGACACACAGATAACTTTCTGGCTATTCCTAACAAGATTCACTATATCTGTTTGTGCTTAAAATGGATTGATAGTTGGTTAAACTTTATTTTTCAGGGATTAATTTAAATTAGTTAATGACAGCTCTTAGGTTTCTTCTGTTTTAAAGGTTTTACTATCTCCTTCATAAATTATCAAAAACAAAACACAACAAAAATTTATTTTGTATAGTTCCTTCTTTCCTACAGTATATGCATTAGGTCTTCCTAGTCGAAGTATACTTTGCTTTAAATATCCTTCAATTGTTTTCCTTTTTACTTTTCTATTTTCTCCTATCAGTAATGGACTTTTTTTCTGCCATGGAGATGTCCCCTCTCAGTGAAGCCAAGTCACATTGCCATTATAGGGTGAAAAATAGCATTCTCCCTTGTCTCCGTTACACTTGTCCAGAAGATAATGGAGTATGTAAGTTTCCTGGTTTGTCTTTCAAACCCAGAATTTTATTCTGAACATACACTGCTCATAAAAATTAGGGGATATTTTATAGCTTCATGTTCATTTTGAAATATCTCCTAATTTTTGTGAGCAATATATTTTAATAATATAACTTATAGTAGACACAGGGGGTATGTGTACATTTTTAAAATGCTCTGAATCCAGGGACTCTACAGTCATGAATATAGTGAAAAGAATTATAATAGGCTATCTATTCACAGCAGCTCTTAAATTGTGTGTATGCTACAGTGGCAACAATTTATAGTACTGGATGAATTCTGTCTCATGTAGAACATTTTGGGGCTCTCTAGAGTGACACATGACTTCATTAGTGTTCATATTTTTGTCATAAATTTTTATAATTACTCCGATGTTACAGTGCAGATAGTGAAAACTTAAGAAATATTAGTACCTCTGAGGTGCTACTAGGAATAATTCTTTTTAACTAAAGAACAGTTTTAAATATCTACTCTTTGGATGCTTGCATAATTTGTGAAATATCAGCAAGAATGTTTCTTCTTATAGGAAACTCAATTTATAAAATTCAACAGTATGGAAATTTCACAAATTATGTACAAAAAGTAATGCTTTATTTGAAAATGCAGCTTGACTTCACAAGGAAACTAGCACCAGTTTAATTTTATCTCTAATTCTAGTCTTCTGCCTAAGACTATCTGGAGATTAATTTTAGATCCAATATAGTACACTAATGTGTGTTATGTGGTAAAAGCGATATTGATCTTTATAGTTTCTGTTGACTATAGGAATGGTAAATGCTCCTAGTAAGAACATGTGAAATATAGGTTTTATATAAACAAAAAAATACTTGTTTTTGATATCCAGAGGTAGCCACTTTTAATATTTTCATACTAAAATTTCCAGACAGATTTTATTCCTACATATATTTAATTACATGTGTTTTCACAAGAAATCGCATAAATTGTATACTTTTTTTTTACTCCATAATGTGTTGGAAATATCTTTTCATGTCACAGCATGAAATCATTACTTTTATGGAAACATAGCATTGGATGAAATATATATTACATAGTATATATATGTCATACTATGCAACCAGGACCCTAATATGGAAACCCATACTGCCTTGCTGGCAACATGTTACCAAACCATTTTCAGAAAAGTTGTACTAAAATATACTCTGTGTTCCTGTTCTTTAGCAATACAATGTTGTCTTTGCAATGAAAGTTGTTGGGACACTAAGATTTATTTTTTAGAGTTTGAATTCTGTTCAGTCTTGGTACCCGTTCTATATATATTAGGTGATACCAGAAAGGCCAGCAAATACACATACTCTTTTTTTGTTTGTATTTTTTACACATACTCTTTTCTGATCATTGGTTCTTGACTATTCCTTTGAGACTGGCTGACTTACATTAGCATATTCTTGTAAGCTCAGCTCTTAAATAGAAGTCTAACTTGTTATTCATTAGATCGGACATCTTCTTAGAGTAACAGTCTTAAATGAAAATTGTTGTTCTATGCATATCGCAGGAATTTCATAAAGGGAAGAGCAGAGGAGGTTAGTCATCCATTTCTTTGTCAGCCCAGAGTGAAGTCAGTTTCATAGTGACAAGTCTCCCATTATACAATCTAAGATAGACATGAATGACTAATTTCGTGGGTTTCCTCATAGTTATCCCATGCTATTATGTAGAGTCAATGTTTGGCCTCCCTGAAACCACAGACCTAAATATAAATCATTATAACCTATTAGTTCCTGACCTGTGGGCACAGTGGATTGACTGTCAACCTGGAATGCTGAGGGTCACAGGTTTGAGTTCCTGGGTTTGCCTGTCAAGGCACATATGAGAAGCAACTACTGTGAGTTGATGCTTCCTGCTCCCTCACCCCTTTCTCTCCCTTTCTCTAAAATTAATAAATAAAATCTAAAAAATAAAATAAAATAACCATTAGCTATACTGTCTTTTGACATCTAAATGTATAAATCAGAACAGGAATACTGACATATCTTCTTTGGCTATCCAGTAAGGCAGGGGTCCCCAAACTACAGCCTGCGGGCCTCATGCAGCCCCTTGAGGCCATTTATTCAGCCCCCACCACACTTCCAGAAGGGGCACCTCTTTCATTGGTGGTCAGTGAGAGGAGCACAGGATGCATCCGCACCCATAGTTTTCATTGAAATACTCGTCAGTTTGTTGATTTAAATTTATTTGTTCTTTATTTTAAATATTGTATTTGTTCCCATTTTCTTTTTTTACTTCAAAATAAGATATGTACAGTGTGCATAGGGATTTGTTCATAGTTTTTTTTTTAATAGTCCAGCCCTCCAACGGTCTGAGAGACAGTGAACTGGCCCCCTGTGTCAAAAGTTTGGGACCCCTGCAGTAAGGTGTCTGATAAAGCCAAGTATCTCTGTAACCAGATCTTTTCTCTTTCAAATTTAGAAAGAGAAATCATATATTGAAATTGTATGTGAATAGTACTGGCTATTGAGTACTTCTTCAAGATTGTGATATAACCCAATACTTGAAGTTCTCTCCATCTGTGTCTTTTTTTTTTTTTCAGAATTAGTCTTCGGAAGGGAGTGTTTTTGTTTTTTGTTTTGTTTTTAACTAGGTATAAAGAAAAAATAGATCATCTCAAAAAATTGTGTTTAACTCTAGACCAGATTAGCATCGTGTCAGTTTCTGTTGTTGTTTTTCAAATTAAGCTCCCTAATTGGCCTAGACCTTGTTCCCAAGAAAGTAAGTCAAGCAGTTTTCCAAGTTGTCAGCACATATCATCTTGTGGTCAGCAGGGGAAATTTTGAATCCTCACCAGCTGCTTTACAGACCATTGAGTCAGTTTTGTGGACTACTGAAGACTGGCTTCTGATTAGAAGCAGAAATGGCAAGCAAAGCATCTTTCTGATATCTGAACAGAAGGAAGAAACTAACCTAAACTTGGACTGTAACTGTCCTGGAGTGCTCATTTTAGCAGTGAAGAAATTAATCCTAAAATGTCAAGCAATTTACCTGGGATTACCATCCCTTCTGTAAAAATAATTCATTCGACTCTTTTAGCTAATGAACCCTTCTTATCTTACAAAACTGTTGAATGATTTTAAGGAAAGGATAATAAAGGTAACCTGGAATGATAATGTTGGTGTTTCTGAGAAACACATTTATAGTAAAAAAGAAAAATTAAATCAAAGCCTTTGTTACCAGAAATAATTGAATGGAACTTTCCCTTTTGATAAAAAGCTTCAAAGTATGATTTATCACTGAAAGAAAAACAACTAGCATTAGAGTGATATCTTTATAGCTGTGAGAACATTTGTTTTCTTTCTTAGCAAAAACCTTGTTCAGGTTTTCATTAAATTAATGGCTACTGTGAGTTGAGAGTTCATATCTTTATTTTAAAATCTTGAAATATAAATTGAGAAATATTTATGTTGGAAATATACCTTAATGTAGAGTGAATTCCAAAGGTAGTTATTTAAATTGGTCATTCTGAGCCTGGGACCTGTGTATCTCTTGTGGAATCCACTCTGAGGGCTGTCAGATTTCTTTAAAATGTAAAACATTCAGTAAATCAAAAAGAACATTTAGAACCTACATAGCTTAAAGATCTAGGGAAAGCTTTTGTTCAACACCTTCTCACCTAATTCTGTGACTATATAATAGATATGCACAGGTATTGCCAGGATGTCTGAAAATTTCTAAAACCTTTTCTGCGCCTCTAGCTTTTATAGTTCTCTTTGCCACATATTTTGTCTGCATCGCATTATGTGGCATAAATGTGAAACTCAGCACCATCCTTGAAACCCCTCAAAGGCCACTTAGACACACACAGTAGTTTTACCACTTATGGAGGGTCAATTTTGGAGAAGAGGTTTATGTAGCAGAACCCCAAACTGGCAAAATGGAACAGAGGTTGTCCCAGTTTTTGGTACTGGCTGCTCCATGCCATGGGATGTATTAACGTGGTTTGTAACGGTAGTTTGGTTGGTGTCTTCTAGACTACTCTTGACATGTTTCAGAGGATTCTATCTACTTGGGCTAGCCCAGTCTGGCTCCAGGAGGAAACACATGCACCGACAGCACGTTCCAGTTCAAAACATAGTCAATATTGATTTACTCACAGATGCGGAAATGTTTCCTAGGTACTCGTTTAACAAGGGGTCTGATCGGTGATGCTTCTCTCAGTGGCGTCAGGTTTAGGATCCTGTCCCACGTGGAGACGTGTCCACTCTGCGTTGGAGTCAAGATGACTGACTGCAGTTCAGGGGCCCGTGATTAAAAACTGTCACATGCTGCACCTCTCTCCATATGATTATCACAAATCACATCAACATCTGGCTGCTGCCAAGACTCACTCATCACTTCTTCCTATTCCTTGCCCGGCTGTTCGCCCAGCGCGTAAATATTTTTAGTTTCACTTTGTATTCATTTCAACTGTTTACAAGTTTTCCTATTAACATTTCTACGACTTATTTTTCTATGTTTACTATAACAGAGGTTATTTCTGTTGTTGTAGTATATTTTGGACACTCTGATATAGTATTTTTGAACCTTATGATCTTGCTAATTCTCCTTTTTCTCCCCATTTTCTCCTCTACTCTCTTATATTCTTCTCTTCTCTTTGAAGGTAGAATGCTTCGCTCCTAATACTCTGAAGTTGAATGGTGTCCAGCTCCTATGAACTTGCACTATACCATAAACACTTAAGATGTTTGCTAAGCAAAGATAGTTACCTTCTACACTTTTACCAAAGAATTGTGATTCCAGAATACACATATTTTTCCCTACCACATTACAATAAAAATTTTATATTAAACTATTGTCAGCCACATAAAGTCTGTTTGCACAGGCCTTGAACAAATTATTTCTCAATTGCCACTTTGCACAATTATTTGTAATACAGATCATCAATGTAGATAGTTCACTGGCTCTCAAGAATAAAGAATGTAAAATTGATGAAGGCTTAAGTAGATTAGTTATTTTAGTGCCTTAGAAAGCAAAGCAACAGTAAGTTACTTGTCCTGAGCTGTGAGATCTCATCCTAACCTGTACATCTGTATTGCCAAGTAGTTCTGGCTGCTGGTTATGATTCTGCAGCATGCCTTTGTATTTGAATTTACTTAGCTCTTGTTAGAGGGATGCTTCCTGTTTGGTTTTACATCAAAGTACTGCACTGTTTATGGATAGTGCCTCTGCATTTTCTTGCTCACTGATGAGAAATCTCAAATTGAACTGTTACTTTGTTGAATTCATGAAGGTGTATTAACACAATAGTAGCAATGTATGTACAACAAGGATCATAGCAATCCAAACAAATGGGATAGTGATACATTGGTGTTCAAGGTTAGGGCAAAATTGGGCCCTTACAGAGCTTTAAGTACATTTAAATATGTCTAATTTGAAACACTCTTGTTCTTGGCATTCTATTAATTGTTTTACACTTGGGCAACCTTACAGAAACCTTGTGAGTGAAGATTCGCAAAATCTCACACACCAGATATGACAAAAATTATAGTAAGCATAAAAGAAGATTCAGCAGGAATCTCTGTCAGGAGATGAGCCAGGTTGTGGAGGATATCAAAGTCAAATTTGTTAATATGGGTGTCATCCAAAGGAGTCAAGTGGCCCTGATGTTCAGAGTCAGTGTGCAGAGATGTTTGGGAGGCATATTAAACTTAGAGGCCCTGAAAGAATGTTTTCTCCGGTAAGCATTTCAGTGATCTATGGAAGGAGTTGATTTGATTGGCCTCATCGGGGTCTGGCTTGATTTCTGAATCAGAGCTGAATTGCTTTCCACTGGTGATATCTTTACCTTGCTAGACATACTCAAAATAATGCATCATGCACTTCCCGAGAAGCAGGCGCCTATAAATTTAAAGGTCCCATTTTCTAGTGTGGTAATTGCCACACACTTGAAGAAGTTGCTCTAATGATCATTTTTCCTATTCCCTTTATTAAAGCAATTGATAGTGACCAGATTATCTTTTTTTGTGTGGATATGCAGTGCCTTTTGGTGACTGGATACTTATTTGTATGTTTAAATGTGGAAAAAAATGAATCACAGTGTTTTGTTCTTTTGCCATAAAGTTAAAAATTTAGTAAGCATTTGTGTATTGGAAGTACAGTACTTGTTTCAAGAAATAAAGGGATAAACCTTGCAAGTGAAATAGTTAATGTAGGCAGGTAGCTAGATATTGATGGGAAAAGAGTGCAAAGGGAATTGAACATTATATTTTATAAAATTTGGAAAGCTTGCTTCAGTTGGAAAGCTGCAACATCCTATTTAGCATAATTTGCTAGCATGCTAAAGTATTCATCAGCACAGCTGCACATTTCAGGAATCCATTGTGTCCTCAGAAATCTATTGTATTCTCAGCCCTCCAGACTCAGGTTTGTGAAGAGTTTCCCCAAGGCACTGCAGGTCTGGTCTTGGGTGAAGCAGGAGGAAAATTCTTTTATTTTAGAATATGCATAATGGAAGTCAAAATTGGACAGGGATGTAAAATACTGGAAGGTCCAGAAACAATATTGGTTCCTGAGAGGAATCATTGTAAGACTGTGAAATTTTAAATAAACTGCTTGGTTACCTTAAATGGAAGCTGGTCCTTCCCAGCCCCAAAATAGAAATACAGGCTCAACAGAGATCTGTCCCTCCTTTTTTTTTTAATTTACTTTTCTCTTTGCCTTTCTGCTCAGAGAAACACACTAGCCATGTTTGCTGCCATGCTATGCAGACTGGCCACCTGGACTGGTCTGAGCTTTAACATGGGCTAACCCAGTCATGGCCAATATAGGGCCCACGGGCCGGATCCGGCACACATAATGAGTTTATGCGGCCCATGATTAAATTTTTAATATTCTCCGCTACTTTAAAATCTCAGCTACTCAGAAGCAGAAGTGTCTTTGATTATTGGAAATCAAGATATTTAAGAAGATAGTGATACGCAGAAAAGATTTCTGCATGTGACTAATCTAGGGTTAACTTCCAATAATTGGTCGAATGGACTCGAAATACTTCTTTATTTTTAAAAAATATTCCATTATAAATATTTACAACTTTTGTACTCTTCTGTACTAGATATGAACTGTTTGACGTTTAGTGGCGATGTGAAACCCACATTCTTTTAGGCGGAGTATGTCGGTGCGCACCCAAGGTCAAACAATTTGTTATTTTTGTGGTCAAGTGTGCTGAATCAAGTGGCATTGTAACATAGACAATAGCTGCAGTTGATAACTGAAAACGTGTCCAGGCTGTTTATAAAACGAAATGATTGTTTTATTTACGATATAACCCCTTCAAGCTCATTCTATTAATTAAATATTATTTCAATTGATTGCAATACAGTTTGGATATTTATATGTATGCAATTATATTTTTATTAAAATATATTTTTATTAAAATAATATTGTATATTAATTTTTTTCACTCATTTATTCATAAACAAGTTACATAATAAAATTTTGTTTACTTAAATGAATCATTTTTGTATTTAACATTTTTTAATTTTAATATTTCATTCAGCCTGTGAAAAAAGTTTTCTTTGTAATCTGGCCAGGGGGCAAAAACTGTTGGCCACACCTGGGCTAACCCATGTGTTGGGCAAATGAGTTTGTAAAATTTGTGTTTTTGAGTTTACTCACTTTTAGTGTTAAAAAATGGCGCTGGGCAGCACCAGGTATGTGATCTGTGAAATTGCAAATTACCTTCCTGCTTGGGAAGGGCCATTATTTTTCTAATGTGTGCTGGAGGGAAAAGAAGCCATGTTTGCAATGTGAAAGCAGAGAGATTGCAGGGTGCTAAGGAAGAAGCCAGTTTGTGCAGAAATGAAGGTGTGCAGATGGGGACCCGAAGGGAGGGGCTTTTGTGAGCTCTTCTGAGAGTGGTGAGGCCTTTGACTCTAGGAAAAACTGGAGAAGCTTCTTCTGGTTGTGGGACCAGAGAATGTATGGCTTTGGGAGCCCTGTGTGTTTGCTCATCGGTCAGTGTGAGTCTTGAATAAAGGAATGACCCACCATTTTTTGGCTCCACTGTTTATTTACCATCTGTATGAATCTAATGGGAACCTGCATGTGAATAGCCACGATGGCGGAGACTACTGACCATACACCATGGAACAGAATATCTGCATTTTGATCTTTATACGAGGCTTACTAAAGATGAGCCTGGACTTTTTCCTTGGTGAGACAGACAGAGATAAGATATTGGGAACCTGTGAACAACCTTCTATTTCAACTCCAAATAATCTTACTGATGAAGACTAAGTTTCTCCAATTTCAGGTTTTGTAAAATGTTCTTTATACAACATCATACACAATCCTCACTAGAATCAGCCAAAATTGATATCAAGATCACTGAATTTAGAGCATGAAGGTGTTTTCATGTCTGACTATTATTCCCTGGAGAGTTTATAGTGAAAGGAATAGATTCTGGATCACTGGATTGAAACAGGATTCCATCTATAATAGTAATATGATGAAATGTGATTGAAATGAATTTTGAAGCAGGACACAAACTGAATTTCATTCAAACAATGAAGCCTGGGGTCTTGATGGGCTGTCAGCAGTGTTCTTTTACCTAACAAGGTCAGCAAAGGGCGCCTGCTCATTCAGGAAATAGTTCCTGACTCTGACCTTGGGCCAGACACCGTGGAAGGTGCTAATGATACAGGTGTAACCAGATACACATAATCTATGCCCTCACATGTGCTATGTGTCACTCCATCTTTTCCTGAATCAGCATTTACCCCAGCTCATCTTTTATGTCTTAAATCAGTGGTTCTCAGTCTTTATCAAGATCAGAATTACCTGCAGGGCTTTTCAAACCACAGCTCATGGGACTTCACCCCAAGTTTTGTTTTTAAAACTTTTTATTTAATTAATTTATTTTTTTTGCCTTTACTGAAGGTATAATTGACAAATGAGTTGGTAAGATTGTTCAGTGTGATGACTTGATATATGTATATGTCAAAAAATAATTCTGCCATTGAGTTAATGAACACATCCATTACCTCAGACATTAACATGCTTTTTTTTTGAGGGGGGTGAGTATATTTAAGGTCTATTCTCTTAGCAAATTTCAGTTATACAATACAGTGTTATCAATGATAGTCTTATTCAGTAGTTATAAAGTAAGTCTCAAGAATTTTCATTTCTAACAGATATATAGGTGATGCACCTAGTTTGAAACTACACTTCAAGAAATACAGTCTGGGGCAAAGAGTAGGTTTACAGCTCTGAGTACATTAAACAGTTTATTCTTGTATTGTTATTTATTAATTATTGTATTATTGTCCATACAAACCACTATAAACCCACTTTTGAACCACCTTATACTGCTCTAAATAAAAATCAGAAACTGCTTAAATGCAAATATTAAACAACAGTTCCCTTACGGCAATTGGTAATTCACTGAATGAATGCTGTAGCAGGAGTCAGTGTTTCAGTAAACTTTAAAGAGTATGTTATATTTTTGTGTGCCCAAGTCATGGTGAAATTAAAATAAAACACTTCTAATTTTTTAAATTCTTTTTTGTAGTATATCTAATTTTTAAGTTTCAATTTTCTTTTTCTATTTAGTGAGGGGAGGGGAAGCAGAGACAGACTCCTGCATGCACCCAGATCGGGGTCTATCTGGCAAGCCCATTAGGGGGCAATACTCTGCCCATCTGGGATATTGCTCTGTTACTCAGCAACTAAGCTCTTCTTAGCACCTGAGGTGGAGGCTATGGAGCCTTCCTCAGTGTCTGGGGTCCAACTTGCTCCAATTGAGCCATGGCTGCAGAAGGAGAAGAGAGAGAGAGAGAAAAGCAAGAGAAGCAAGAGGGGGAAGGGTGGAGAATGCAAATGGGTAATTCTCCTGGGTGCCCTGACCGGGAATCAAACCCAGGACATCCACATGCCAGGCTGACACTCTATCACTTAGCCAACCTGCTAGGGCCAATTTTATTTTTTGATTACATTTTACATTTAATATTATAATATATCTAACTTTTAAAGAAGTAATCAAATTGGGCAGTTTTTGATTAAGACATTCAAAAAATACTTTTTTGGTGAATGAAAGGAGTATAAACTATAGATTAAGAACTACCGATTGAAATATTGAGAAGTGTAGCATCTACTTTCTAGTTGGTCCTGATCATTTGTTAATGTCATTTGATGATATGGTTTATTCATATTTTAGGGCATCCACTTTGACATTTTTCTCGTCATTTTCAGTAAAGTATCTGTAGCCATCCTCCCTTGTGAATCGTTTACCAAGTTTTCTCTCTCATACTTGCATAATAGGTGTGGCTCAGCACTGCAGGCCCCTGCCCCCAGGAGACTCCTTTGTCCTGACTCTTCTGCACTTTGTGCTGATAACTCCTCTTACCTAGCAGGTTTGCAACTTCAGAAATAAACTGTAGGGGATTCCTCAGCACTTTCTTTCCCCCTGAAATCAGAAGTAACACATGCCGTTATACCCTAGAAAGCTCTAACACTTTTCATTTCTGTTATTTTCTGATGACATTTGAGGTACTTGAACCAAGGACACAGATCTTGGGGATATGATGGAAAATGTCTGAAGAGCCCTGTTGATTATCACTGATGAGAGCCAAGCTGCTGATTCTTTGGGTTTTAGGTCGCTTCTGGAAGTCAGAAAATGAGTTTGCTTTCTGGTTCTCTGGGAGGGTAGCAATAGCTTTTCATCTTCTGCATTCAGTGATTTTGAAAGTACACATGTGTAAGTGCAGTCATTGTTAATTCATTATTGAGTGCTATGCAGAGAATACAGCGACTTGGAAAACTACTGCCAAAATAATATTACTTAAAAGCAATGTTGTTGCAGTAAATGTTTAATAACCAGCTCTCTGATGAAAGAAAATAGCCCTGATTAGTAGCATTAATTAATTTCCTTGGTGCTAGTACTCCCAGCATCACCCATTTCAAGTGACCACCTAGATGTCACTGAAAAAGAGTTGGCAAGGGATGCATAGAGTTGGTTTTTGACAGCTGGCTTTAGTCACCACGAGAGGCTTATGACTTTATTGTTTGTTTTCAGTGAATGAGTATAGCAAGAAGGAAGAGACTTCTTAGATTTTCACTATCAGCCCTATATATGAGCAAAAAGATGTTTCAGGGTTGGGCCTTTTCCAAACTACTAGTTTCCCACTTCTATGCAATATATTAAATCCTTCTCCATCTTCCTTCTTTTCATTTTTTATTTTAATATTTTTAAATTTTATTTATTTATTTGAGAGACTGAGAAAGAGAGAGAGAGAAGGGGGAGAGGAACAAGAAACATCAACTCCCATATGTGCCTTGACCAGGCAAGCCTAGGGTTTCAAACTGGCAACCTCAGTGTTCCTGGTCAACTCCGCCACCACAGACCCTTCTCCATCCTTTAACCCTATAGAAATAATAACTCAGAAATTTAAAAACAAAAACTACACACACACACACACACACACACACACACACACACACACACACACACACACACCAAAAATCAGCTAGAACTCGTAGCTCATCAGTAAAAGGAAAATAAACACAGAGTATCTTAGCAGTATCTTTGTAGCAACGCCTATGAACTGTGGGTGTGTGCTGGGCAGTTCCCCTAGTACAGGGTCACACCCATTATTACAGCACTTTTCACCTGTTTGTGTCATTATTTATTTTTTCATTTCTGTCTGCCCCCACTAGACCATAAACTCCTTGAGGGCACGCACTCTTTTATTTTCATTATCTTTAAACCTTAGCACAGTGTTTGGCTAATGTGATGCTGGTGGTAAAGGCCAAGCAAATTCACATTGGATTCGAGCAGATGGTAAAAAATGTGCGGAGTTGGAAAGGGTTTATTAGATTCTTGCAATGGCAGGTGAGGAAACAGTCAGGGGAAAACCTCTTTCACAGTGGCAGACAAGCAAACAGGAAAACTATGCCTTGCAGTGGCGTGCAACTGATCCCCCCACAAAAGGGGAAAGCACCAGCCTTACATAGGCTATACACAGGTGGCTCTGCCACGTGTTCATGCACTAAGCATGCAAAGTGCAATAGAACAAGTCTAACACAGCTGTTTTCCCAACAGTTAATGCTTAGAACTGGTGGTGGTTTATGTGCCTCCATGTTGGGTGACTCTGACGAGCCACCCTAGCTCCAGGCTGCCTCATATTCATCCTGGGCCTCTGTTGGGACTGCTTTTCCCTCTGCTTAATATTCTTGCTTTCCTCACTCCTTATCAAATGCTGTTCCCAAGAGAATGCTACAACAAACCTCCTCTGTGCAAATCTCCAGTTCAGACACCATATATGAGATTTTGAATATTGCATAATAAAAAATTTAGGAAATTTGGCCATTTTTTTTTTGTAATAATGCACTTCAGAGCACCATTAAATAATTGACATTTATTATTATTTTTTAAAGAGCATCATTTTGCCTGACCAGGTGGTGGCATAGTGGAGAGAGCATCGGACTGGGATGTGGAAGGACCCACGTTCGACACCCCGAGGTCACCAGCTTGAGCGCGGGCCCATCTGGCTTGAACAAAACAAAGCTCATCTCTTGGACCCAAGGTCACTGGCTCCAGCAAGGGGTTACTCAGTCTGCTGAAGGCCCGCGGTCAAGGCACATATGAGAAAGCAATCAATGAACAACTAAGGTGTTGCAACGACAACAAAAAACTGATGATTGGTGCTTCTCATCTCTCTTCATTCCTGTCTGTCTGTCCCTATCTATCCCTCTCTCTGACTCTCTCTCTGTCTTTTTAAAAATAAATAAATAAATAAATAAATAAAAGAGCTCCATTTGCCTGAAGGTGCTATTAAACTAGATTCTTTAACTGGCTAAAAAATTCTCTGTGCCCTGAATTATAATACCTGATGGAGCTGTGATCCATGCAGCAGTTTTGAAGTACAAACTCTGGTGGAATTCTACCACAGTCATTTTTTCAGATAATTCTGTAAAGTTGGTATGGAATGCTGGCCAAAGTTTCTTTTGTACATATTGAACTTACTATTTTATCAACTTACTTCCTTATTAGAACATCTGGGATTTCTTAGTACAAGCAATTCCCTCATGTCCTGTGTTAGCTGGTGGCCAGAAGAACATGTATCTGTGACTTGATTTAGAAAGTCATGTGTATAGTACCAGCAAATCCCCTAAGGTAGGTGAAGCAGAGACAGAGAGAAAGCCTACCATGGCATGTGCTTGGACTCCACAGATCCTCAAGAGTCTAGAATTCTCTGAAAAATATTTTTTATTACATGATTAAATGAAAGCATCTAAATCAGTGGTTCTTAACCTTTTTTCAGGTACCAAACCCACCAGTTTCATATGCGCATTCACCAAACCCTTCTTTTAGTGATAAATAAAATATGATTTTTTTTACCCAAATTCAAGACATAGGTATATGTTTTCTTTCTGGTGCACAAAATGAGCCGTGCATGAACATCACCTTGCTCAAAGAACAAAACCAACAAGTGCATGAACTCACAACAAATTACGGTATTACTTTATTCTGGCCTCCGTGGCAGAGGCTTCTCCGAACCCCTGAGACCGACTCATCGAACCCCTAGGGTTTGCTAGAACCCAGGTTAAGAACCACTGGTCTAAATGTCTGAATCTCAGAAATCAGGATAATGAATTTCAGATTCTTCCACATGCCCAGAATAGCTATTATTAACACTGGGTTTGTGTGCCCTAGTTTTAAAATGAAGCTCTATTTCATTATATGCCAGCAGTCCTCAAATGGATTTCCAATATCCTTCTCACTAATAAGGTTCCATTCTGAATTCTAGAAACTACTTCTTTTAGATATCAGGTAAATGGGACAAGTAAACCTTCAATAACTTTTCTAAATTGGGGAAAACTATTTTATGGGCTATTCTAATTACATTTGTGATCACTATGTTTACAAGTCGGAGAAAACATATAACTGTAGAACTGTAGGTACTAAAATCAACACAAACATTAAACCATAGCTAAGTAATATACCTCTCTCTCCCTCTTTGTCTCTCTCCCTCTCTGTCCCTCTCTGTCTCTCTCTCTTACTCTCTCTCTATAATATATGTGTGTGTGTGTGTGTAGCTATTGATATACCAATATATACCTGACATAGCTAAGTAATATACCTCTCTCTCTTTGCCTCCTTTTCTTTCTATTAAGCTATCTCTATATACCTGACATATATGCATAATATATATATATACACACACACACATATGTAGATATTGATATTGAAATAAGTATATATTCTAAGTATAATTTGTATTACATTATTAAATGGCTCCACTGTAAATGAGGAAGTAAAATGTCAATATTTAGAACACACATTTTTACCTTTTTGTGAAAGAACAGGAGAAAATAATAGAGCTATTTTGTGTTTATATTACATTTACACTCAAATGAGAGGAATAAAAGCTTATTTTATCTCATTCTCTTGTCTCATAAGCTTAGTATATAGGTTTGCATTTTATTACTAGTCACCTGATCCCTCACACCCATCCCTTATTCATTTTTAGAGCTTCAGCACTCATGTTCAGCCACACTGGGCCTCAGATATTTTCAGTTGTGCTGAGGTCCATGATTAGGGAGCAGGCTTCTCAGAGAAGAGAATAATTGTATTTTGTTTTTATCCTAATACAGGCAGGCCTGGAATGCAGAGCAAAGGTTTAATATTGGGGAAATGGCTCTGAGGACCTAGTCATGTGCCTATAGAAGCTGGTCCTGGGTAGCTATATCCATCCAAATTACATTTTGGATCTCTGCCTGGTCTATTGTGACATAAATCCCAGACTGCCTTCATCAGTACTAACAGACGGCAACCTCATTGCAAGACTTGTTTTATGGTGCAGATTTTGTATGCCTTTGGAGCAGTTAACATTGTATCTTATCTGACCATAATGACACCATCATATTCCCTACCTCTAAAAAGCAAAAAACCTCATTTTTTATATACGTATTTCAGTGCAATACATAGAATATCATCTTTTTCTATTAACTGCTTCATTCTCAATTTTGTTGACGTAACAAAATCATAAACGGGTTTGTTAAGCAAAAGGTAGTCAGCAACTTAGGGGAACAATATGAGCTCTTCAAGACGGCCATATTGGGCTAGATTTTTGAAAGACATGTCCAGAAGATAGAATGATGGCAGTAGTGTCAACACAAGTTAAAAGAAAGGATAAATAACTGAATTATGTTGGATGAATTCATAAAAGCATGGGTGCTGGAAAAGACAAATAAATAAAAGAACAAAATGAGCTTAGAACACTGTTATTTAATTACTTGAGGTTAGCCCTAAGAATACCACTTAATTTATCCCCTGCTTCATTCCTTATTGTTAAGAAATACTGTGTTCAAACTAGGAAAGGTTAAATAAGCACATTATAATGTTAATAATAAAGATATTAAGAAGAGCCTGACCAGGTGGTGGTGCATTGGATAGAGCGTCGAACTGGGATGCGGAAGACCCAGGTTCAAGACCCCGAGCTCGCCTGCTTGGACCCAAGGTCGCTGGCTCCAGCAAGGGGTTGCTTGGTCTGCTGAAGGCCCGCGGTCAAGGCACATGTGAGAAAGCAATCAATGAACAACTATGGTGTTGTAATGGCAATGAAAAACTAATGATTGATGCTTCTCACCTCTCTCTGTTCCTGTCTGTCTGTCCCTATCTATCCCTCTCTCAGTCCCTGTAAAAAAAAAAAAGATATTAAGAAGAAATAAAATATGTGAAAATATGTTAAAAGCATAGCTAACTGTTTAAGATAGGTTCAAGATTTCAGACACACATGACTGACATGTCAGTGCACTGAAAACAATTGCAGACATCAACTCTCTCATGTACGGCTAGAATCTTGCACTAATTTTAGGTTTGTTAGGTGGTATACCTTTGATGTTACAAGTTAAAGAGAAGAAAAACATTGCTTCCTTTCTTGTTTTAAAGGGTAAAAAAGAAAATCACAATAAAAAAATGTAGCATAGTGCATTAAAAGTGAATAGGCTATTAGGCTTGATTTACAGTTTAGTTTCCAGAAATTAAATCAAAGAATATATCCAGTTGGGTACTGTTACTTGGTATTGTGTTTATTCTCTTTCTTTCTTTCTTTCTTTCTTTCTTTCTTTCTTTCTTTCTTTCTTTCTTTCTTTCTTTCTTTCTTTCTTTCTTTCTTTCTCTTCCTTCCTTCCTTCCTTCCTTCCTTCCTTCCGACAGAGATCCATGTGGTGACCCTATCTTGGGTGGATGCTCAAGTACCGAGCTATATTTAGCAACTGAGGCCGATGTGCTTGGACCATCTGAGCCATTCTCAGAGCCCGGGGCCATATTTAAACCAATCAAGCCACTGGCTTGGGTGAGAGGGAGGCATAAGGAGAGGACAAAAGGAGGCAAAGAGGGGGAGAAGCAGATAGTCACTTCTCCTAAGTGCCCTGACTGGGAATTGAACTTTGACATTTATACTCTGGATCAATGCCCTATCCACTAAGCCACCAGCCAGGGCTGTGTTTATTTTCAGAGAAAGGCTTTACACTGGCATTGATAGAACACATTTGATTAATATCAGTTAAAATGATGAAGAAAAGGGAACACGTTATATAAATTAGCCAAAAGAACTGTCATATTTAGCCCAGAAAAGAAAAGATTTGAGGAGAAAGATGGCTTGTAGGGAAAACAGCTGTTTTAGGCTTGCTTGCTTGCTTGCACTTTAATGATTAGTGTGTGAGCATGCAGCAGAGTCATGTGTGTGCGTAGTGTACATAAAGCTACAGGTACTTTCCCTCGGTGTGGATTGCTTGCCCTCCACCGCAAGGTGTGGTTTTCCTGTTTGCTTGCCCGCCACTGTGAGAAGAGGTTTTCCTCTGCCCCTTTGCTTGCCCACCGTTGGAAAAATTCAATAAATGGGAATGGCCCAATGCTTTCCAGCTCCGCAGTTCCTCTACGATGTGCCCATGTCCAGTGTGTTTACATGGCTATTTCAAATATTTGAAAGATGGGCGATGGTTTAGACTTTATGTCGTCACTCCAGTGGGCAGACACTTAGCTGTTGAAACTACAAGTAGACAGTCCTCCACTCAGTTTAAGGAAGGATCTAAGTAAGATTGACAGTGATTTAAAGTAGAAATTAACTGCTCTCTAAGATAGTAATCAGGTTCAAATGGAAGGTGAAGTCAATTTTTGAGGTTTATGGTGGAAGGAATTACTGTATTGCATGAGAGTTTAAATATGATAATATATCTTCTTTGCTTTTATTTTTTAATAAATGTATTATTTATTTATTTATTTATTTTTATTTATTCATTTTAGAGAGGAGACACAGAGTGAGGGGGTGGGGGGAGGAGCTAGAAGCATCAACTCCCATATGTGCCTTGACCAGACCAGTGCAGGGTTTTGAACTGGCGACCTCAGTGTTCCCAGGTCGACCCTTTATCCACTGCGCCACCACAGGTCAGGCTTATCTCCTTTGCTTTTAAAATATTGTTTGGTTTACAGATGAGTGTCATTTTGAACTTGATCAACAATTATAGTATGTAAGGTTGTAGCATTTGAACGGTGCAGTTCATTGGAGGAATTTTTTTTTCATGTATTATAAATAGTGGTAGAATATAGGGGAAAAGCTAAAATAAAATGTCTTTAAGTAAGAATCCTGTAAAAACTATTGATTAAATATCAACATCAGTGCAACAGATGGTACAGCGCAGTGTTAGACCAGTAAGCTTTGTAAGGGTGAAACTGCCAATCCCAAAATTGGAAACAGGTGGCAAAAGTTCCCTGGGGCAATTGGCATCTGAAAGTAATCAGTTACTGCAAAAGCCCTGGTCAGACACAAATTAGCTTCATTGCTGATGACATTTTTAATAGCCGAAGGACCTCACAGCTTTATTTAATTAGAATTGCAATACTGTCTATACATGTATATGTGTAAACTGATCACCTTTGACTAGTGTTTGGTTCTCTTCTACTTTGTTAGCCTAAGTTGCGCTATACCAGACATATTATTTCTGTAATGTAAAGGGATCATAAACACACTACGGAAGGCAAGATACCCTGTCTATACCGCTCCAGCATTTCTCTTTTGTATTTTCCCCAGTTCTTCCATTCATCCGTAACCAACCCTTAAGGAGAAATCAAATACATCTGTATTTGGTTTCTGTTCAGTGGAAATTAAAGCCCACAAAATCCAAACTGTGGTTTGAACTAAAAATGCTCATTTTAAAAGTATGTTACTAGCCTTCCTGACATTATATTCCACTGTCCTCTTGCCCCTCCCCAAAGGATATGGAAGTGAATAAAAGTTTATTCCTAGAAGAATTGATAGATAAGAGATGGATAAAGACTTAAATTGCTAAAATTGTCCAAAATTATTACTTTCCAAGCCTGATCTTATACTTCAAAGCTTCTTTGGAAAATGTGGTAGGGAGTGAGAATTTTGAGTTAAGGCTAAACTATTCAGTTTGGAGAGCAATGAATAGCTTGGAATTCTTTAAGCATGTCGGGAATATTTCTGTTGATTTCTGTATGCTCTTGGCCAATCTCTCAGTTAATATAATATGATTATTTTTCTTTTGATTATACTCTGGGTAATTTGTCAGAAACACATTTGCTTTGTTGAAACAGTAGTTATTGTACTTAATAATGACTGAGATTGGTCATAAAACAGTATGTGTATAAATATAAAGTAAACCAGGAACATGATTTAAAATAACCTGTTTTGGAAAAATACATACTATGTGAAGCCAGAGAACAATGTACTGCATGTGATCCAGAGGTGTATTTTCCTACACTTTTTATTTTTCATAGTAATATGGAGAACTCTAAGGCAGAATTCTGCTGCGTTTAGTGGCTAAATTTTTAATCAAAACTAAGTAGTGGTAGATGGAGTAGGTAGAATTCAAATCTTCTTCCAAGAGTTGTACATCAGCTTGCCTCTGCCCTCCCTTCCCACACTCCAGGAGAAATTGTAGCTTCATATATTGTATGTTCTTCCCACTCATTTATTTATTATCTAAAGTGAAAAAAGCATTTTGCATTATTGACTTTGGTCAAGTCTTTGGTTTATATTTTACTAATTTATTTTGGTAAAGAATGACTGATGTATTGTTAAGGACTAACTTTCTGCTCGTGATGGTTCTCATTATTTTTTATGCATCAACTATCTACCTAATCAGAAGCCTGGTTCTCGTTAAAATTTAGTAACAGTGAGTCATTTGACAGATTATAGTGACATTTCCTGGACACTTCACATAATGAAAATATAACCAAGAAATAAGAAATAGACAGTGAATGCCTTTATATTATACGTAACAGTAATGTGAAAGGCTCTGTTGGATTACCTCTCATAATCCTTCAGATTACATAGCAGTTGCTAACTGTGATGCACATGAAGTAACCACCTCCATGTCTAATGAAGACATTACCTTAATTTATTCTATTTATTTAGAAGACAGTTAGGACATTTTTCCATTGATTACGTTGCACAAACTTAAAGACATAGTTTAGAACCTCTTTAATCATTTTTAAAATTTTTTTCAATTACATTTGTCATACATTATAATATTAGTTTCCGGAATTCACCCCAGTGATTAGACATGACATAATAGACCCTCTTGACTATAAGGTTTTCAAGGCCTCTTAGATGGCTCTGTAGCCCTCAGGATTACCACCACAGTGCAGGAAGGGTTTTCTTGGCAGGAAGATGCAAGCTTCAAGGTCCCACTGTTGTCCCTGAGAAGTGTTGATGGAACCCCGAGGAAACTAGAATAAACGTGTTCTATCAGTGAGTGTTGCTCTGAGTTTCATTCCAACATCACTGCAGCATTTGACAGAAATTAGCTTTGACTTGAAAAGTATAAAATCCCTTGGATGTATTGACATAACACCATGCAGCTGTTCCCAGTTTCTTCAAGTTCTTTGCTCTACTCTGTTTTCTTGGCCTTAATAAGATTTTTGACTTTACATAATTTTTTTAAAGGGTTAATTTATAGTGTAGCCCATTTATAATTGTTTTGTAGATTTTGAAGTTGTTAAATTATGCAATTAATTGTTCCTTTTTGCATTTTGCTGCTTACTTTTTCTATTTTTCAAGAAGCTATTAGTATGATAATAATTACAAGATGAATGAGTTGTTATAAGAGGTAAAAATCATAACTCGTATATTCAAGTCCGTCTCACACCAGCACACTTCCCTGTTATCATGAATAAATAGGAAAATACTACAGGGTAGCTAACTGTTCAACTTTGGCAGTAAAGGGAGCTATGCCCTAAGTCAGAGATAAGGAATAAATAAAAGGGCAGAATGAGGGATCTTCTTTCTCTCAGGCAAGAGGGGCAAGAGTGTAGCCTAGTGAATCAGCAGCCTGCTTAAGGGGCTGAATGTGAAGGTTGATATCGGGTGTGCTCAAAACTCTAGGCTGGAGGAAAACGAACAGCCCCTGCACAGAAGAAATACATTTGGGCTTGGCATGTGTTTTTCTCATTCATCTGTCAGCAAAAGTTTATTAAATTCCCTTTAATATATGTGTCCGATGTGGGATCCTAGGGAGAAAAAAAATGGGATTACCTTTGATGTAAGTCAGCATATCTAATTTTCAGCATATCTAATGCAGAGATAGGTCTTTTGAATGTGAAATCAAGCAGAGGATCATGACTTGGGGCTTAAGGAACAGAGCAGACATTCTACGGACAGGGAGTAGCATGAGCCAGGCATAAAGATAGGAAGGTACAAGGGTCCCTTGGGGAGTGGGATAGCAGTTCATGTGAGCTATGATGTTTGAAGGGTGGGTTGAGACATCATTTACAATGTCCTTAAATATCAGCCTATTAGGTTCAAACTTTATCCTGTGGGTAAGTGAGAGCCAGTTGAAGTTTTTGGTCAGGTCCTCTGACTATCTCAAGATCTGGCTGGCAAAAGGGAGCGAGAGAGGCTGAGATGAGGAGAACATGGATACAGGAGAACAGTTAAGCTATTAGGATACAGAAAAGCTAGAACAAAAGTCTGAACTATTGGCGTTAAAGTTGAAGCCAAAGAGAGTGTTACATTTACTCGATCAGTTGGAAGAACTAAGACTAATTAATATCCTCTGGGTGCTTTTTCGACACTGATAAATATTTCACTTCATTTAAAACATCCTGATCCCTATCTACCTGAATGGATAGGCAGAATTAAGAATTATATTGGCAATAATAGAGAAATTAGTATTTTTGATAAAGGAAAAGCCTGGAAGATTTTATTAACTTTTCTATGATTGGAGCAATGCAAGAACTCTATCAATGTAGGTGAAAATTTAGATCAAACTTAGAAGTCTTAATTTTTAATTTTAACTATTTTATTTTTAAGAAGCTGTGCCTATGCTTAATTTCTACATTTTTGTTGCAAACTTGGATGCACCATATTTGTTGCATCAGTTGCAAATTTTGTTTTTTGCAGTTGGTACAGGTATTTCCACTGTCTGATATCTTTCTGGATTTGAGAATACACATGATTCTTTCTCTCTTGCTGGAACTCATGCCATTATTATTATATTGCCAATGCAATAATTACCTTAATATAAAGGGATTTAGAAGACAAAGAAGAATATTGCTTAAGGACACTTTGGCGTTTCAAGTTTTAATTAGAAATTTCTTTTTTTTTAGCCAAGTTGAGGAGGGGGGAACAGAGAGGGACAGACAGATTGGAAGGGAGAGAGAAGAGAAGCATCAATTCATAGCTATATCACCTTAGTTGTTCACTGATTGCTTTCTCATATATGCCCTGATTGGGGACTCCAGCCAAGCCAAGTGACCCCTTGTTCAAGCCAGTGACCTTGGGCTTCAAGCCAGTGACCTTTGACCTCAAGCCAGTGACCACGGGGTCATGTCTGTGATCCCATGCTCAAGCTGACCACACCATGCTCAAGCTGGATGAGCCTGTGCTCAGGCTGGTGACCTCTGGGTTTTGAATCTGGGTCCTTATTACCCTAGTCTGATGCTTTATTCACTGCACCGCCATCTGGTCAGGCTAGACATTTCTAATTTTTACTTAGAACCTAAAATTAGTAAGCACAAATATACGACAAAATTGCTTTAGTGGATCCTATGGAGTCAAAGGGCATAGGTTTCAAGTTTGCCTTTAGAGAAACACCAGTTTTGCTGCTACAGAATAAAGTTATACTAATGGAATTTTCCTTCTGATTATGAATTGCCAGTCTGTGAGGAAGTGGTTGGGGTGTGTAGCCCATCATCTGGAGATCCCCAGGGACAACCATTAACAAGTACTCTGGTTGAATACCTATCATTATGGAGGCTGAGCTCTCTGGGAGAGAGCCATTCCGCCTCCCCGACATGCGGAACAGTCAGTAAGAAAATGAATGCAAGAGTCTAAAAACCTGTCACAGACTGAAGAAGACTTCCTTTGGAATAATTTAAAAAACCCACTAAAATGAGAAAATTTTACTTTTAAGGGAGTTTCATAGATAAAACTATAGAATAATTATCCGTAGTTACTTTCATTAACTTGTTGAAAGTAATATATGTGACATTTTATGTATGTTTTAAATATAAAACATTTAATATTTTATATAAAATACTTTGTGTTTAATATTTTTAAAATATTTTAATTTTTGAAAAGCTAAAAGGGAGGAAAACAAAATTGATAAAAGACACCAATCATTTGCCTTTTGAAGTTATTTTTGAAAAGTCACAATGTCCAGGTTATGGACTGTGTCTTTTAGTAGGCTTCTTAATGTCACATTTCCATCAGGAAGTTGGTAAGTAGCCAATTTCCCATGCAGTTCCACAATCCTCAACAAAATCAACTATTGCTGGATCTGCATTATACCACAAGATGTAAATTGTTAGTTGCCCAACCAGCCAGTGGTTTCTGTGGCTCCCAGAGGGCTGTCAGCCAGTCTGTGGGCTGAAAGTTGGCGACAAAGCAACATTAACATGGAAGCGTTAAAGTCACTTAAAGGCCATCCTTCAATGCTGATAGTGGTTGGACCCGTAGTACTGAGGAAGAAAGGAAAAAAAGATTTTCTTGGTGCTTACTGTGCCAGTAAGAAGTCAAGAATTAGACTTTTTGTCAGGAGAAAAACTCTCACAAGGAATGGAGGAAAGAAACCAATAAGTATACAATTAGGGGACTTAATTTCCAAATCTTATGGACTTCCAGTTAACTGTAAATGTCATATTAATGTCTCTTAGCAACTTGAAAACGTCATGGGGACAGACACTGGGTCTGGGTTTGCTTATTATTATACCCTGGATAACCTAGTCGATACTGAACAGATTTTTTTTTTTAAATGAGTGAACAATTATCTAAACTTTTATGATGGTAATTATGTTTAATAACATAATTATGCTAGTTTAAATAAAACAGTGAAATGTCTGGTCCTGATTCTTAAAGGTTACTTGTTAAGGGACTTGAACAAGGGTATAATCCTGAGTTTCTCAGGTTCTTCATTATTAAAAGGAGTAAGTGAATTTATTGTTCTTCTTTCTGTTTTCATACAAAGTAGTGTGACCAGATTGTTTAAAGAGTTGGAAAACCATCATCAGCCAACAACCACATCCCTGTCATTTCTCACTCTCCAGAAGCAGCTGTTTTCACTCTTTTTAACCGTTTCTTAATTATATTTAATTACACATATCTAAATAATATGCTTATAGTGCTATCTCCACGTTATCAATTTTAATTATTATCTCTTGAGTACAGTGGAAGATGATATTTTAGCCCTTTATTTTTAAATTTTATTTATTAATTTAGGAGAGAGAGAGAGAGAGAAACTTCAATCTGCCTCTACCTGTGCCCCAACTGGAGATCAATCAGGCAACATCAGCGTGTCAGGATGGTGCTATAACCAAGCAAGCTATCCAGCCAGGGCGAGATTTTAGCCCTTTAAATGAACTTCAAGCCCCTATTACACAGCATTCCTCCAACTTCTCCATATTAACATTATTAGGACTATGAAAGCACTTTTCAGACCTATGTGATATATTACTATTTCCTTATTTGTCTTGTGAATTGGATCTCTTGTTTTATAAATTCTTCATCTTATTTTTTCTTGATTTACTATCTGATTTGCATACAATAGTATCCTGGGAAAAATGTTTGGTGGTGGGTAGCTTTTTGAGACTGCATATCTTAAGTCTTATACTCTCACACAGAATTGGCTACGTTATAGAACTTTAAGTTGGGATTCAGTTGCTTCACAATTTTAAAGACATTGTTTTCTTGCCTTCTAGTTTCCTGTGATGCTGTTGAGAAGTCCTAAGTCATATTCACGTTTTATCCCATGATCTATTCTTTCTCTCTCAACTTTTTTTTTGGTTGTCATATCCACACTGTTCAATATTTCATGGTTAGGTACACATATATGAGTAGTATATTCACTTTTGTTTGCAGGACACTCAAGGGGTTTGTCAATCTGGGAACTCCTCAATTCTGGGAAACTGTCTTGTCTGATTTCTATAATATTTTTTCTCCGCTTTATTTTATCTGTTCTTTGTTCTGGAGTTTTTGTTATTGAGATGTGGGGTCTTCTGGAATATTTTCTTACTGCTCATGTTTGAATTTTTCTTTCCCTTATTTTTTCATGTTCTTTTAATTTTTCCCATTTCCCCTTACTATTATTCTCTTGTAAACCTCCTCTTATTTCTAATATCAAACTTCAAATTTCTGAGAGCTTTATATTTCTCCCTGATTTTAAAAAATAATAAAAGCTTTTTTTACGAATGAAATATACATAGTTTCTGATCTTTCTGAGGATATTAATCATAGTGTTCATCTCATTGCATAATGTCTATTCTCTGTTTAAATTGTCTTCCCCTATTTGGTTTTATTCTTTTATATGAGTCATTCTCACATGTCTCAAAATTCTTGTCTGTTTCTTTATATAGTAGGGTGGGTTGCCAAAAAGCTGATTGGCATTTATTCTAGGTTTATCTGGCTGGGCTTTTTGTTGAGAAATCCCCCAAATCAGTCTGTCAAGCTTTGCATTGATCAGAGTCTTGAAGTTGCTATGAACAGTATGCACCATGAACCATGTCATCTGTAAGATTGTAAGGTATAGTGCATCTCTGGCTTTCTCCCTAAAACTTTTCAACAGAATCTACTCTTTATGAAGATCCTTTGGAGAGCAATTTCCCTTCATCTATTTGGAATACCTAAACCTGAACATCAGCACTCTAGGAGGCCAATTAGGATGGGGCAGAGGGCAGATATTCCTACAATCAGATTGTAATTGATATCCTGATTAAAGGGCAGTGTCCTGCTTAACATACTTGGTTTAAACAAACCTTTCTGAACTATATGCCACTGAGAGTTCTAGCAGGAAAGATTTGAACTGTTTGTTCTTAGTAAACTTTCCCAGAACCTGGAAAAATCTTTGTACAATTTAGCGGGTTGAGGTGCTGTTTTACAATTTTATTTCTTAATAGTGCCTAATTCAGCATGGGTCTTATGGTGTTTACAGCCAAGTCATTGTAACATGGTATCTACCCATCAAAACATAAATTTTTGAAATTATATAATCAGTAATGGGCCTTGATTGTGAGGACCTTTGCAGAATGAGAGCAAAGTTGTTCTTCAGGCCTTTGTGGAGATGAAATCCAAAAGCCTTCCTATACTAACCATCTATAAATTTCTGACACACACACACACACACACACACACACACACACACACACTCTCTTACGTCTTTGAGCTGGGTCATGTAGGTGAGAATCCATCTGAAAGTGCCTGCAGCCTTTTGAAAATGATCAAAACAGAAGTCTCCCATGCTGTTGTCATTAGTTCAGAATACAAGGTGTTCTCTGTTCCTGCATCTGCAGAGTGCTGCAATTTGACTTTTTGGTAAAAATGACAAGGACTTTCCCCCCAATACAGTAAATGAGTTCATTTTTCTAAGACAGGATTTTTGTAAAACCTTAAAATCAGGGAGTCATCTGAGGTAGTATATCAGAATCTCTTTCCTTGTGGAAGAAATAACACTTCAAGTGACTAGTTTTCATTCTGGAGTCTCCGAATGGTCACTGCTGACTGATTTGTGATGGATACAGTCAGAAGCATGCCTCCATTCTTTTAGCCATTTACAAGTTGTAAAGCCAGTAGCCACAGCTGCCCTCACAGCCGCCTGGCCCATGCAGGTTCCCATTTAATTCGGACAGATGGTTATGAAACAACAGAGCCAAGAACTGCTGGTGGGCCATCCTTTATCCCTCCTCGCCAGGCGGGTGAGAAAATACACACAATGGGAAACACTTCCCTTTCTATTAAAAGCTTCCAAAGCCACTGACTTTCTCTGTTTTTTTTCCCCCTAGAATCATTAAATGCCCAATAGTCTCATTCAGTCCCCTCTGCATGCCTCCATTTTGGCTGCCTCCTCCCCTCCAACCACGTGGCCTCTCTCCTCTCTGCAACACCGTAGTCTCTCCCTCTAAATGGCCTTCTAGCTCCTCCTTTTAAAACTTTTTGGTGGGACATCTCCCTCCTCGAGCACACATTAGCATAACCATGCCCCTTCCCAAGCATGAAGGTGATCAGCCGCCCCTCGTGGGCAGCGCCATTTTTAATAAAAGTGAGAAAAACCAAATAACACAAATGTTACAAACTTATTTGCCCAACACAGTCTAATAGTGTAGTACTGTGGTTCAATCATCACTTTAATGTCATTTTTCTTCTTGACTGTGTTCGGCTCCTGTGCTTATTTTAGCTCCAGATTTATATGTACTACTTCTATCTTTTAAAAATACAAATCATGGTCACTAGCTAAATTATTTTATGGAAATAGCAAGACATTTTTTTTTTTACAAGGACAGAGAGAGAGTCAGAGAGAGGGATAGACAGGGACAGACAGACAGGAACGGAGAGAGGTGAGAAGCATCAATCATTAGTTTTTCGTTGCCGTTGTGACACCATAGTTGATCATTGATTGCTTTCTCACACGTGCCTTGACCGTGGGCCTTCAGCAGACCGAGCCACCCCTTGCTGGAGCCAGCGACCTTGAGTCCAAGCTGGCGAGCTTTTGCTCAAGCCAGATGGGCCCGCGCTCAAGCTGGCCAGCTTGGGGTCTCGAACCTGGGTCCTCCGCATCCCAGTCCAACGCTCTATCCACTGCGCCACCACCTGGTCAGGCAAGACATTTTTGATAGACTTGAGTTTTCAGAGCATTTTAAGATCACAGCAAAATTAATTGGAAGGTACGAAGATTTTCCATAAACCCTGCCTGCACACAACCTACCTCACCTTAACCTACATTGATACATCATCATCATCCCAAGTCCATAGTTTGCATTAGAATTCACTCTTGGTGTTGTGCCTCTGCGTCCTTTGACAATTGTATAAATGTCATGCATTCATCCTTATAGTATCAGAGTAGTTTCGCTGTCCTAAAAATCCCCTGTGCTCCACCTGTGCATTTGTCCCAACCCCCAACACAACCACCATTCTTTTTATTGTCTCCATAGTTTTATCATTTCTAGAATGTCAGATAATTGGAGTCATACAGTAAGTAGATTGGCTTCTTTCACATAGTAAAATGCATTTAAAGTTTTCTCCATATCTATTCAGGGCTTGATGGCTTATTTATTTTTTTAGCACTGAATAATATTCCATTGTCTGGACACACCACAATTTATGTATTCATTCACCTACTGAAGGACATCTTGGCTTTTGTTGTTGTTTGAGATGCCTATTCAGCATCTATTAGGCAGATTTTTACATTATAAAGAAAAAAAACCCTGTGATAAAAATCAACTTCTTTATTAGTGTTGGTGGATGCAAAGCAGATAATTGCAAGACAATAAACTGTGCAACCTTCTCTCTACACTGATGTCATTCATATTGCTGAGGGGACTTTGATTCATTATACAGTGTTATTATGAGAAATAGCATTATCAATATTATTGAACAAAAAACTGCAGATCTACAAAGTCTATTTATCTCTATGAACAGTGAGTAGGTCTGCTAAAATTTAAATGCATTATTATAAAATGTTCATATCAGCACATGCTTTCTAATTCTATTTATATGTGATTTAATAGTTTTTCTATAGGGATCACTTTGTAATATAATACAAACATCCGATTACTATGATATGCACCTGAAGCCAATAGGATAATGTATGTCAACTATATTTTGATAAAAGAATTTTAAAACAAAATTATTTATATCATATTTAGTTATATAATTCCTCTTGTAAGCAACATATCTTTTCAGGGAAACCCCCAGTTAATCAATAATGAGAAATTCTAGATCTTTATACTGTTCACTGTGAGAATCACTTGGTATTCAAAGCAGCAAAACTTGATAGGAATGTGGTTTGCAATAGGTAATTGCTGAATTCTATTCTTTTTTCTAAATTAATCTACCAAGCTGGGAAAGAAGACATGCTATTTATCTTGTGAGAAACAAAAAGAGGGAAGAAACAGTTTTCTTTAATTCCCTACGTGTTCCTACATTGATATATGTGGCTTTCTAATGTTCTTTATTGTTGTTTGGTTTTTGAGGACAAATGGTCAATTGACTATTTTGGAGGTCAAAGTTGGGTGGAGGAATTGAATCTTGGACTTAAATAAAATCTGTAGAGAGAACAAAGAAATTAAGTGCTTCTGACATGATGGCCACCCTTCCTCAATCATTTTAGGCCATCCGAAAGACAGCAAACACGACCCAACATTAGAATATTTATGAAGGTTTATTTTCTTCTGCCTCCCACCTTTTTATAGTATCTCCTATTCCTGTTATATTCTAGAATTCCCAGAATTAATTTATCTCTTCTAGAGTCTTGTTGCTTAAATATGGTGCGTAGACCATCTGCAGAGTCCCAGGCCCCATCTTGGACATACTGAGTCAGGATCTGCATTTTAACAAGTCCCGCCACCTTCCTCTGGGTCAATCCTGTGCCTCTTTGAACAGTAAGAGTCTTAGACTATCCTGAGAACCTTGTTTGTCCATCAATTTGATAATTAATTCCAGTATTTACAATATAAAAGGTAGTCCTCGACTGTAGAAAAATAGATCAGTACAAATTTGTCACTGTGGTGGGGTCCAGCAATTTGCCACAAGACTAGATATTTCTATGGTTTGTTAAAGTGTCAGGCAAGAAAAAATAAAAATTAGTACTTTGATATTCCCATATACATCTCCAAACGGCTAAGAATCAAGTCTGGAAAACATTTAAATTCCCATTATTCCTAATTTCCATTTTATTTGTTTGTTTGTTTATTTATTTATTGTATTTTTTCAGAAGTTAGAAGCAGGGAGGCAGAGACACAGTCTCCTGCATGCGCCTGACTGGGATCCACCTGGCATGCCCACCAGGGGGAGATGCTCTGCCCATCTGGGGCATCACTCCATTGCCGGAGCCATTCTAGCGCCTGAGGTGGAGGTCCTGGAGCCATCCTCAGCACCTGGGCCAACTTTGCACCAATGTAGCCATGGCTGTGGGAGGGTAAGAGAGAGATAGAGAGGAAGGAGAGGGCAAAGGGTGGAGAAGCAGATGGGTGCTTCTCCTGTATGCTCTAACTGGGAATCGAACCTGGAACTTCCACACACTGAGCCAATGCTCTACTGCTGAGCCAACCAGCTAGGGCCAATTTTATAACCCTATCTCAAGACTCACCACCACTGGTTGTTACATGTATGGGCACTGCAGTAAAATGTCTGGTGTTGAGATGGGGATACTAGTGAAAGGAATGAATGTTGTCATGGCAATGAATAGGGGAATGACCCTGAACAGCCCAGTAAGCCTTCTTAAGGGAGGAGAAACTGAACCTGACTTCCGAAGGCCCGGGCTCAGGTGTCAGCGAGTCAGTGACTGGCAGTGGGTCTTCAGACAGGGCACCATACCCATTTGCTATTGAATTCCTTCACTTGTAAAACTAGCACAAGATAGCACTTTACTAACTCAAGGGCTATTGTGAAAGATAAAGTAGATACTAGTTTAGAAAGCACTTTTCAACATGGTTTATGCAGATAAGGAGCAAAGATAAGGTTCCAAATTTTATTTGAATAAGTCTTTTTTGTTTCAGAATAAAATCAGGGCCTGACCTGTGGTGGCGCAGTGGTAAAGCGTCGACCTGGGAACACTGAGGTCGCCAGTTCAAAACCCTGCACTGGTCTGGTCGAGGCACACATGGGAGTTGATGCTTCCAGCTCCTCCCCCCTCTCTCTCTCTCTTCTCTCTCTCTCTCTCTCTCTCTCTGTGTGTGTGTGTGTGTGTGTGTGTGTGTGTCTCCTGTCTAAAATGAATAAAATAATAAAAAAAACCAGAATAAAATCAGAACTCCTATCTACAAACTATTTTATGTTTTTCTTCATATTCCCCATATAACTTCAAAAGCTGGCCCCAAAGTATAAACATATGACCTTTAATTCCGGAAACACAGAGGAAATATATTTCTTAGGTGTACTGACAGCAGTGATTTCCAAGTACAATTCTCAGACCACCTGTCTCAGAATTCCCAGGGACCTCTGTGAAGAGAGTTGGTTCAAGAAAACTTCAGGACCACTAAGTGGCCCTGATGCATTCTAAAGTTTGAGAAACTAATTGAGTTTTTACTGTTAATTTTAGAAAAACATATATGAATTGTATTGAAGTTTAACTTGTAGGTCTTTATAATTATAAGAGCTACCCTTAATTTCTTTATATTTATTCTTGTAAAAGAAATTGTGTATTTGCCTATTTTTCTTAGGTGCTGTTCACTCATTCATTCCACAAAAATATATTGAGTACCTACTAAAACGGTGAAGTTCTACTCATTACTGTGTTCATTCCTATGTTAATTAGGTAATATATACATTGAAAGTGGTCTTTGGTTAGAGTTCTGATTGAAATACAAATTTGTAAACTTGTGGACAATACAACACCCTAAATTTTGTTTTTTCACCTCTTCTTGTTTTTTATTTTAATTTAAGCCAGAATTGTTTTTTTCCCCTCTCTATTGGAATATTAAATAAACAAAGAAAGACGGGAAGGGGAAATCAGGTTATTTTGCTTCTCTGTGCCACATCTTGATGCACTGAATTTAAATGTCTATTCTACTGCAGTGGAGATTATTGGAGTGGATTATAATGAAGATTCTTTTTTCTATTTTCACTTAGAGAAATTGCTGATGATGTTACATGTGTTAAGTTCACTGTCAAATATTGCAAATGTCTTATTAAACACATGAAGTGGAGAATTAATATTCCTAGACATTGGAGTTCTTAGTCATCTGTCAGCTTGATTATTTTTCTTTTTGCAGTTCACTCTTTATGCTAACTAACAGCTTATGGGAATTGGTCAAGCCGTTATTGAGTGAAAATGTTAGTCTTTCTATATTGGAATTGAATATCTTCTGGAACAAAAGCATTCACTTTTGTACTTTTATCAGTTGAACCTAGGATGATGCCAGCATGTTGTACTCTTACAAACCACTCTGCAGAGAACAATGTAGGTGCTCTTTCAACGGTTATGGGTGAAATACGTATATACTTTTTGTGCTTTCCTACTTAAAACCTTCCAATGGCTTATGAACTCTCTCAGGTAAAATCCAACTTCCTTATGCACTGGAAGGACCTGTGTGACATGCTTCAGACTCACTTTTCTGGCCTCCTCTCAGGTCACTTTCCCCAGCGTCCTCCACTCCAGGCACACTGGTCCTCCTTCCACTTCTGCAGGGATATGCTCATTCTTACCTGTGCCCGTGTTCTGGCTGCTTCCTCTGCACATCTCTTCTACATACTTGGGAAGCCTTTAGAGACTTTGAAGCTGGCAAGTAACATGATCTCATTCAGGAAAGAATGAATGAATGAATAGATTTACAATTAGTTAAGGAGAAAGCATATTTTTAAAAACAAGAACCTAGATAGTTGTTTTGCACAGTGCTTTGAAATGATTTAAATGTCTGATATTTGGAAATATATTATGGGCTGGTATGAGGTATTTCTAATTGTACTCACAATGAGTTAGAGTTAGGATTAGCATTCTCTGAGCAGACCTGACTCTAAATGTGGAATTGGAAATTTACATATAAATAGAATATTAAATCAGTTTTCTAAACAGGGCTTTTTGAAAATCCAATAACAGGTTAACAAATTTAAGGTTTATGCAAACAGAATATTTTTGATTTAATTTAATTAAATTTCAAGAAGTATTTGATTGATAAGTGAGAAAGGAAGAAAGCATTCTCATGACATTTTAAATAGCATTTGAAGAATATTGATAGCTTTAAAAAGTGATCGCAGACAGTCTGTTACCCAGCCAAGTGATTCATAACAAAAGGCAGGTTAAAACACTTCACTCTAGAGCAATGTGTTGTGAGATGGGCAACAGTATGTAAAGTTAAAGGGAGAGCAAGCTGGTGCTTTTTGTTTTCTTTATTCACATGCCATTCTTGATAAGCAGTTTACTTGAAAGTCTGTCTCAGAGCATTTTGCTTTTCCTGTGGGTAAATGGGGAAGGAAATGATCTGTGTAGAATAAGCACAGGGTAATGCATGTTAATTTACTCTAGAAGACACTTGGGAGAGTTACATTTCAGTGGGAATGAACTTCTAGCTAAGTTATGGTTTCTGCACATGAACACTGGAACAACCCTCCTGGCCAGTTATCACCAATTTTTGAAGTGGGGAATGGTTAGGGGTAAAATACGAATATACTTCATTGATAGATCACTTTCTCAATGTTCTCTTTTCAAGTATCATTATTTTTAAGTTTAAAATAATTGAATGAGCCTGACCTGTGGTGGCACAGTGGATAAAGAGTCGGCCTGGAACGATGAGGTCGCTGGTTTGAAACCCTGGGCTCGCCTGGTCAAGGCACGTATGGGAGTTGATGCTTCCTGCTCCTCCCCCTTTCTCCATCCTCTCCGCCTCTCTGAAATGAATAAATAAAATAAAATAATTGAACTATAGATGTAGTAAAGCAATTATCCAAGTTTCAATATGGAGTGTAAGGACAGCTACGGTAAATACCAATTGGCTCAAGAGCATAAAAAGATGTCCAGAACCAGACATGGCACAAGCCACAACAGGTGACACCTTCATAGAAACAGCACCTGTCACATCAGCTGCTTATTTCCTAAGGCATCTCCCTTGCTTTAACCAACTCCCCAAATTATTTTTTGCTTTTGCCATCATCCTTCTAAACACCTATAATTAAGGCCTCGTAACGTTCTTTTTTCCTTTCCCTAGGTTGTCAGAGGCTCCTCTGACTTTTCAGTGCAGTGCATATTCCACCTTCCATAGCATGTTTTTACTCCAGTTAATACCCTTAGTACTTGAGCCCCTTCCTCTTGGTGTCCAGGGGGTCATGAATACACATTTGGATTTCAGTTGACTGAAATATAAATATTAATGTACATGTGCTATTCTTCTTTACTTTAGACTTGTTCTCTGAGTTTTGATTTTTATTTATTTTAGTGTTTTGTGAACAGAAATTAGGAGAAAGAGTTAAGAATTCTAACTTTCATTTTGTATCCTATTCATTTTCCTTCACTCTGTTTTGTATAAAATTTAGACTCCTATAACCAATTATATATTTTCTTCTTATAGAGAAATCTTCAATTTATTAAGATGAATAAATTTAGTGTTTATTTCCTTGGTTTGGAACCAGATCCAGCATTTACATAACAGCTCTTGTTGGGGTTACCTGTCCTCCATTTGTTGGAATTTTGAAGACTCAATGTTTTTGAAAGCCTTTGAAAATCTTCTAAGTAGGGAAATACAGAATTTGAAAGTACCTGATATATATCTTCCAGGAAAGATGAGGCCATTCCAATAATTTATAAGAATTTGGCCCTCCCCTTGATTAACCAACTTCCTACTACTTTTTAAATAAATTCTATTTATTCATTCATCAAATATTAATTAAATCCTTACTATGTATCAGATCCTAGTCTATAGACTTAAAGTATAAAGGGTATAAATACATATAAAAATAGTCTTTTGAGGTACAAATATAATTATATGAAGGATAAGAATATAGAAAAATAGCCTGATCAGTCTATGCTACAGTGGATAGAGCATCAGACTGGGACGTGGAGGACCCAGGTTCGAAACCCCGAGGTCACCGGTTTGAGAGTGGGCTTATCTGGCGTAAGCATGGGCTCACTAGCTTGAGTGCGGGGTTACTGGCTTGAGCTTGGGATCATAGACATGACCCCATGGTTGCTGTCTTGAGCCCAGAGGTTGCTGGCTTGAAGCCCAAGGTCGCTGGCTTGAGCCCAAAGTTACTGGCTTGAGCAAGGGGTCACTCACTCTGCTGTAGCCCCCTCCCATCAAGGCATGTATGAGAAAGCAATCACTGAATAACTAAGGAGCTGTAACAAAGAATTGATGATCCTCATCTTTCTCCCGTCCTGTCTGTCTGTCCCTCTCTCTGACTCTCTTTCTGTCTCTGTCAAAAAAAAAAAAAAAAGAATAAAAGAATATAGAAAAAGAAGCAATTGAACTATTTTGGGTGGTGGCCCAATGTTTTGCATCATATATATATATATATATATATATATATATATATATATATATATATATATATATATATATATAAAATTCACCATATTACCACTTTTGTGTGTGTGTGACAGAGATAGAGAGAAGGACAGATAGGGACAGATTGACAGGAAGAGAGAGAGATGAAAAACATCATTTCTTCTTTGTGACACTTTAGTTGTTCATTGATTGCTTTCTCATATGTGCCTTGACCAATGGGGGTAGGGGGGCTACAATAGAGCAAGTGACCCCTTGCTTGAGCTAGCAACCTTGGGATCAAGCTGGTGATCCTTGTTCAAACCAGATGAGCCCATGCTCAAGCTGACGACTTTGGGGTTTCGAACCTGGGTCCTCCACATCCCAGTTCCACGCTCTATCCACTGCACCACCTCCTGGTCAGACACTATTTTAACCATTTTTAATTATATAATTAAGGCCTATTAAGTTCATTCATAATGTTTAGCATTTCCTCTATCTATCAACAGACATTTTCATCACCCCAAACAAAAACTGTATTAAACAATAATTTCTCATTATTCTCTCCTTCCACTTTTTGGTGACCTTTACTCTACTTTCTGTTTCTATGAGTTTGACCACTCTAGATAACTCATTTAAGTGGAATTGTATAATATGTGTCCTTTTTATCTGGTTTATTTTACTTCAAATAGTGTCTTCAAAGTTTATCTATATTATAGTGTGTATCAGTTTTTTTTATGGCTGAATAATAAAACACTTTGTTTATCCATCAGTCTGTTTGTTCCTCAAATATCCACTTGTATATTCATCTGGTTATGGACACTTTGATTGTTTCTGCCTTTGGTAATGTAATACTGCTATGAGCATTGGTGTACAAGTATGTTCGTGTGGGAATTACTTTTTATTTGAAATAAGTATGAATTAAAGGAAAGAGTCAAGGATAATGTGAATAACTCTTATCTATCTTTTGATCAGACTTGAAATGTTAACATTCTGTCCAATATGTTTTACTATCTATGCCATCATACTTAGTTTTTTTCCTTAACTATTTGTAAATTATAGATCTCATGTCTCATCTTTTCTCTCAAAATCAAATAATCTTCATACTACTGTAACCTACAGTACTTGAGAATTGGCTGACGGTATTACTTAGAGTTATGTCTGAAATATCAAAACTGTGTATTTACTTCACAGTGGATTTTAGAACTAGCAGCATACTTTAACCCATATGACATAGCTTTTAAAAAAGAAATACTATATGACATCATCTGCAAACTGTATAATTTGGCAAGGATAAAACATGTTAATATTCTCTGTTCAGTTCTAAAATCAAATATTATTTTGTTTTCAGTGTTGTTATTTTTGAGTCAATATTTTTAGCCCTTTTGATAAGGACTGACAAATTTATTTTGGCAACTAGTTTTAGCTTATTAATGCTATAGTTAGATGTCTGGCAACATAAACCAGTTTATTACAGTTTACTCTGAGTAGGAATGAGTAAACAAAGCAACCAAACCTAGAATGTACTTAACAGAATATAGAAATTTAAAAAATTAAACAAATATTTGTAGAGTATGTTTTCACACTGACCCTACAATAGGTCTTGTGCAGTTATTTTATCTCATAGACCAGTGGTTCTCAAACTTTTTGAAGTTGGGCGCATTTAAAATCCTACAAATAATTATAGGTGCACTATATACAAATTCCTGAGAAATATGTTATAAAAATTAAGTCAAATATTAAAGAAAACAAATATAAAGTCCAAGTGTGCTTTTATGGTAATTAAACAGAATAAATACAACAAAATTAAATTTATTATGACATTAACATTTTTATGTTACATTTTTTGAGTTATGCTTTTTAGAATTTGTAAAAAAGAGAGGTTAAAAATAAAAGCAACAAAAAAGTTCTCTCTCTCTCTCTCTCTCTCTCTCTCTCTATATATATATATATATACATGCACACACACACACACATTCTTAGTAAGATTCGGCAGGTCCCGGTGAGAATGTGTTTTTTCATTTTTGTGTTTATGAGAAACATGAACCTGAGGTGTCCTAGTGGTTTCTTCAATGTTTGGACATCTATTTGAAAGGCAAACTCTCATTTCCTCATCAATACATTGAAGAATTTCTCTCTTTTTACACTTAATTGTGTTGAAGGTAGAAAATCCTAATTCACATAAATAGGATGCTGAAAATTGTAGTAAAATGTTCAAAGATTTTTTAGATATTGTCACATATTCTTCTTTTATAGAAATCCAAAAAAGCTTCAAGAGACAGTTCCTTATGTTTAATCATCAATCCAAAATCCCCACCATACACATCATCTTAACTATACACCAAACAAAGTATAGAAGAAATTTGCCTTCAGTCTTTCTGGGGAACATGAGTGGTAGTGTAAACAATCCAGCACCACAGCTTAACAGCCTTTTGCAACCTAATCAGACAAGTGAGGTAGGGGATTGGGCAGACTGTCAGTTTACAGCCAATTCCCCACACCTCTGTTCCCCAAAAATCTAAACTGCAAAAACCAGGTTGGTTATTTGGTCCCCAACAGGCACATATTTCTCTGGAAAACCATAGGGCGCATCTGAAAATCTTCTAGGGCACACCAGTTTGCCCTGGCGCACACTTTGAGAGCCATAGGCTAATGTAGATGATAACACATGGATCAAAGAAAACATTTGACTTATACTTTAATAAAGACTGCTTGTTAAACAAAAATTCATGAATTAGGGACAAATAATGAGCACACTTCCACATGAAGAACATTTTTCCAGAAGATTTACTAGGCTATTACAATATAACTGGTGCAGACAAAAGTGGGTAATTTTTTATAGCAGTATGAGAGACCATCCATAAAATGTTAGTAGGGATCTTCTGATGGGGCAGAAGCATTTTCCCCACTTTTTTGGACAATGTTTCCTAATGTACATACTGTAAATAAAGATGTAAACAACCATGTTTGTTGAGTTTGTATGTAAATATAATCCTTCCATCCTTCCTTAAAAGTTAGTACAGTGCAAAAGTAAGTGAACAACATAATATATTCATATATTAGAAAAAACTGTGTCCATTTCAATAAGGTTATTTTTGGCCAAGTTATATAATAAACAATTTCTGGATACTGTTTATAAATTAATTTTTACTAAACCAAACAATTCTTTAAATTAAAAAATAGAGTTTCTATCCCACAAAAATGATTTGAATAAAATAATCCAAGTGGAAATAGCATCAAAATAGTGTCTAATTGGCAATCAAAATGTAAATAAAAATACTGAAATTTCACTTTACAAATAGACCAAAAATTATTTTGAAAGATACCATTAAGTGCTTCTTGAAAATAGAGGATACCTGTGTTCATGTTGTTCTCGTGAATGTGTAAACCAATACAGACTGTAGACAGTAAAGATTACTCTTTTAGTATTTGTTTCTGAAAATAACTTGTGAATGTTCACAAAAGTTTAGCCTCTAGAATCAATTTAAAAGTTCAACAATTAAAGCTTAAATTGTTTGTGGTAAGCACTAGTTGTTTTTAACTATAGTGAATAGTCAACAGATTTATTTTGTAATGCTGAAAAAAACAAGTTACACACTGAAGCGTGCATCCATGCGCATGTGTACACACACCCACACAACACACTCAATTTTTTGTACATAGAAATATGCAAATTTGCAGAGAAATATCCAGGAAAGATATTCACTAGCATAATAACTTTGCCCCTTTCATTTGGGACAGAATAAGCAATTTAAATACTTTTTAATTAAAAATGGTTTAATTTTCAAAGTTTTGATATTAGAAGGTAGATAATATTTTAATTTAATAATATTTGTAAAGCCCTATGATATGAATAATGATTTTTTAAATAAAATGGAGAGGTTCTTACTATAAGGAAACTATATAAAATCCATCACTTTTGAATTTTATGACTCGAACAAAATTTCTTAAATCTATGTTCCTCAGATATTGCTTTTTTGTGAAATAATGAAAAGAATTCTTATCTTAATATTGTCCCAAGCATTAATGAATGTACAAAATAATATTTTGACAGTACCCTGACAATCAGTTTTTGCCTAATAATAAGTCACAAGTTATAAATTATTTTATGAAATTCAGGTATTTTTCTGGATCATGTACTCAAGTAGGCACATCCATAGAAGGAAACCATCGTAAATGTATATTGGAATAAGTACTTAAAGCAGAGACTTTTCCAGTACATCTGAAATTCGTTTGTATGAGTAAAAAACCATTTACAAGACAGTAATTTAAGAATAAGGAAGGGCCCTGACCTGTTGTCTCAATGCTAGAGTGTAAGTCTGGCATGTGAATGTCCCAGGTTTAATTCCTGTTCAGGGCACACAGGAGAAATGACCATCTGCTTCTCAACCCCTCCTCTTTAACTCTTTTTGTCTCTCTCTTCCCCTCCCACAGCCATGGCTTGGTTGGAGCAAGTTGGCTCTTGGCTCTGAGGATGGCTCCATGGCCTCACCTCAGGCACTACTATAGCTCGGTTGCTGAATAACAGAGCAACAGCCCCAGATGGGCAGAGTATCCCCCACACAGGAGGCTTGCTGGGTGGATCCCATTTGGGGTGCATGCAGGGGTTTGTTTTTCTGCCTCCCCACTTCTCTCTTAAAATTTTTATTAAAAAATAGAATATGGAAGAAGGACACAATTGGATTCTAAAAGTTCAAATGGATAGAATGTTACTTTGTATTTCCATCTGACTTTGGTGGCTTATTTCTTAACTGATCATTTGTATATTTTAGAAATATAGCACAGAAATTGAAATCTAATTTTAGTACAGAGTTTCTATTTTGAATGTAATTTTGTTGATTGTGGTTTATTTACAATGTTAGTTAAATGCGTAATCAGCATGAATAAATGCAATCATGAAATTTAATTAGGAATGTTATTTAGGAAAGTAATTACAAAATTCAGACATTCATGAGATTTTTAAATTTCTTGAGAACTTTATTTTAAATCTGTTATTTGTGTGAAAGGGAAGACAGTTAATATTTAAATTTAAATATTTTTCTTTTCCAAAAAAAAGTGAAAAAAGTCTTGTTAAATTCAGTGGATTAAAATATAGTATTAAAAGTATGATGCAATTTGTAAAAAACTGAAATTTCTTAAGTATTTTTACATAATGTTTCACTTTCTATTTCTCATCATTTTCTCACTTTTTGACAGTTTCCCATTTTTGTGAAAAAGACTATTTAGAATATGATTTTTTTAATCAAAATCATAAATTTATGTAGAGGAATATATATAATTCTAAGTCAAAATTATCTAACTTTTAATAATAGCTTGAGTTAGTCATAAGGAGAACTGGGTGTGTAAAATATGCAAGTAATTATACAAGTGATCAGCTAGTAAATATTGAAAAATACTTAATGGAGCAAATACATTTTAGCATATAAATATATATTTAAGTATAAAAAATTGTTAATTTGGGTTAAAGAATCATAAGCTTTCTGCTGTAACTTATATTATTTATGAATCCTTGCTTCATAAGGCCTTTGATATTCAGAAGCATAAATCTTTTCTGTGATTTCTTTTTGTAGAACTTATTTAAAATTTTTGGATATATTAAAACTACATAGTTTTGTGTATTGCCATGTGGATCTAAAGTGTTTGAAGATGTGTTTCATTGAATATGCAAATTAAATGTGAGAAATAGAATAATTTGGGGGAAATTACTTTTTCTTGCTGTGGTAATCTCTCTGAACATTTTAAAGTACTTTAAAGTAATAGTGTTTTAACTTTGAACTTTTATTTGATGAAACTCATACATAGAAGAAGAAGGGAGACAATATAGGAAATTAAACAGAAGTTGACAAGACTGCTTCTAAATTTTCTAGAGAAATAACTCAACATATCTAAATATTCAAGTATTATGATTTTAAACAGGAAAATAAGATTGTTTTAAGGAAGAGTCTTGTCATGGAAAACACCAGGTCACCATCCCAACTATGTCATGACATATCCCAAGGAAAGAGACACATTGGACATCCTGGGCAGTTTCCGTGGACTTTAATTATAATAACAAAAAAGAACACAAAGATGAATAAATGACATCTCTCCTGGCTAAGCTTATGGTAGTTTGTGGAATAGCATTTGATCAACAGTTACAATATAATGAGAGGAACACAGCAGTAAGTTTGAGTAAAGTTCTATGCAATCACATTAAAAAGAAAACTCTGCCAAGGAAAATGCTGTGTTGGTGATGATGAAGCTTTGAACAGGTTGGACTATTTGAACTTGACCCTCAAAAAAGTAGAAACATAGAGCTATTTTTCTCTCATTATAGAAGGAGCACATTGTAGAAAATGTATAAAATGAAAATATACCAACAGAGCAAACCAAAACCTAGCTGCTACCATCTTGCATAATTCAGAGAAAATACTGTTAATATTGTAATGTATTTCTTTGTCTTTTTTTTATAGGCATATATGTACCTTGTATATGCCTAGACTACAAGATAAATGCATATATATTTTCTGCTCAATTTAGAGACTGTATAGTTTTTATACATATTCATAAGCTTTTTTGCATAGTTAAGAATATTTCTGCAGTATCAAATCCTAGAAGACTTACTACAGATTGAAAATTTTCCCATAGAAAAATTTGATTAAAATTATGATCCCACTACCAATATTAGATAATACTTGCTTCAGAAAAAAATTCTATCAAATACTGAAAATATTTTATTGCATTTCTTTAGGTTCCTATAAGTTAAACAATTTATTTATTAGTATTTATATTTTTTGAACTATCTATGGCATTTGCCCATTTTTTCAAATTGAGGACTAATCAGATTTATTGGTATATTTATTTTTATATATTTGTATATATTAAGATACACCATTTTATAGGTCAAAAACTAAATAGAGATACATAGTATTAATCATGATATGTGTTATTGCTGTTTTTCCTGCTGGCCTTTTATATTTATATAAAACTAAAAATAGGAGCATTTTAATTTCCTGCCTAGCATTCTTTAACAGTTTTCTATTGTGCTTGTATGTTTTATTATACAAAGAATTATTTATTATATAGAGAATTTTAAGACAATATTTTGTTTGTCCCATATTTTCCACACTAGCACCCAGGAGGAAGCTAATAAGTGTAGACTTTGTAGTTAATTTTTTTTTACCTTTATTCAGGCATGATATTTAATATTTAACAACCAGTAATATTTGGTCAATCATAATGGGCACAGAACAGACCACAGGGTTGAGCCTAGAGGTAGAGGCCTTGTCAAACCAGGTGTTTATCAATGGATTATGTGGAAGGCATTGCTCATCTCTTTGCATGGAGGAGGGGTTTGGGGGCAGTTAAGTGGTTACTTTGTTCAGGTTGAACTTCAGAATCATATAGGCAAATTTCAGAAAAATACTGCTGGTTTTGATTCTAATACTATGTTTTCCGCTTCCTAAAGTTATCTTTTAATAAAGAAACATAGGTCCAGAAGGTTGAGGGTTTGCCTGAAATTACAGTTATAACCTTAGGGACATCGTTTTTCAAAAAATAAACAATAAAAGTAATTTTGTGATGAGGAAATTGATGGTGTTATTGGCCTTTTGTCCAAGTCTCTAGGAGGAATTTCACCTATTGAAATTTGGGGCTATTTTTATAATAGTATGATTTATGTGATTTAAATCAGATATAATTTATAAAACATAATCTGATAGAAATGCATGTGAAAATCTATGGCCATTGGCTAAGTCAGTCTGAGATCAACTTGGGCTGTTATGGATTCTGACTCCCCAAATGGATATGGTCTGATGGCAATACGCAGTGAGATTGAGTCTATTAGACATCTGGCAGCCATAATTTAATTGAAAGCCCTCAGTGATTTGGGCCCTAGGCATTTGAACATCATCTTTGACATGGGGCACCATTATGAGAATTGATTCCATCTGCTCTGTTCTGTCTCAGAGGTCTCAAATTTTCCTTAGGGAGGCTATTGGCCATGACTGGTCCTTGTTTACAGAATTTTCTGTCTCTTCTGGGCAGCGGAGTCACACTTGCATGCCTGGAACTTACTTTTTTATGCAAAGCCCTCATTCTAAAGTCAGTCATTCCCAGTACACAAAATAGGGTAGTTTAGGATGGACAATGATAAGTAGAAGTATTAAAAGTGTTTTACCAAATAAATTTGTTTTTTATTGTGCTATGGAGACTCTAAACTCTCACAGTATGTGAATTTTCACAAGTTAGATAGAAAAACTGGAAACAAATATAGAATATTTAATATATGAGCCAAAATAGCCCTAAATATGTTAAGATATTAACTAGCCAGTTGATGACAGACTTTTACAGCTGAGAGGGACTATAAAAGCTATAAAGCTGCTCCTCTCATTTCACAGATAAAATTCCATGTAGGTTTTGGGTTCATGATACAGTGTTTTCTATAAGAAATCTGAAGCATCTAATATTAAAAGATAGATTCTCATTTTAATTAAATGCTATTTTCTCTGTTTATAAGTTATTTGTAGATTATGGCTCATGTGAAAATGAGTTTAGTTTTCAAATCTGACAGCTTTTTCTGAAACATCAGTGGATGCTCTGAATTCTTCGATGATTGTCTTCTTATTTATGAAACAGGAAGTTATAAGCAGTAAAACAAGTGCTGAAATCTACTTGAAGGATTTTTTAAAATTTCTACTAGGTAGTTAATAGAGAATTTTCAGTTACCAAGAGGATTAATTATTTATTTTAAAGTACGTCCCACCCTTTCAAGATATAATAAAAAATAATCAATATGCTATTACTTTTTGCTATGTTATTGTATTAACATTGTTTCCTTTGCTCCCACTGGTAGAGTTGATTCCATGGGATATTCTATTTATTTGCTTTCAAATGTTGGACTGTTTAATATTTTTGCTGTTCTAAATAGCCCATTTTGTCTAATTCATTTTTTCCTTTTAGATTGTTTTCTTTTGTTGTATCATTAGGTTTTGTAACACATTGCTAAATTGATCTCCTGAACAATTAGTGAGAGGCAGATTAGATAATAGTTAAGACTGAACCTCTGGATCAAGCTCTTCTTACTGTTCTAGCATTTACCCTCCCATATACATCAATGTCCTCATATGTAAAATGGGCTAATAATAGTACTTACCACCTATGCAAATGTCTAAAAAAGCACCTAGCATTTAATCCTAAATGAAGATTGGGTATTATTATTACTAACCCAAATTAAAAGCAATGCATAAAACTCTAATTAATAGTTTTATTCTATGTATTTTTATACTTTAGTAAATATGCAGCAGGACTTTAAAATTGTCTTAAATTATATTAGTGAGTGCTTATAAGGCTGAACATGTTTTCCATAGGATAATTTGTCATTCTTATGGTTAAAATTAGAATGTCTGCTTTTTATTTTATTGAATAGAAAAATTAAGAAATTATTAAATTTTAGAAGTATAAATTGATTCTATGCACAATTTGGACTGAGTGATTAGATTTCTCCATTCTGTTTAAATTTTTGTATGTTCTTTTTTTGCACTCCATAATGTTCTTCAAAAAATTACCCTCTACTGGCCCAGAACCCTAAAATGACTCAGAAGTCAAACAATGGGAGAGCGGAGAAGGGGGTGTACAGCCATTGATATCTTGGCCTTAAACCCTTTATGGTTCTAATGCTTTGCTGCCTAAGAGACTGAGCTCTGATGCTTCAAACATCTTGAGTAATTCTCATTTATTTTCTACTTTTAACTTAAAATTGTCCTTGTATCATCTGCTCCATTGTTCTCAATTTTACTGGGCCACGACCCAGATTCTTCAAAGACATATGTGTTGTGTCTCTTACTGAGTCCATTAATGGAAAAGGACTGAGATGATGAACTGCAATCCTAAATGTTGCTTGCTGAGCACCACTCAACTGGCCAGTGGCTATTTGGCAATCAAACTCATATAAAATAAATAGGGGCTATTACAGAGTTGTTTTCTCATAGTTTTTTTCTTCCACCCTGTTATCTGACTATTCAGAAACATGGCACAAACTTAATAAGTTTGACAAGAAAGTGCATGCGTACGTTTTAGACACTTTCTCAAATACCTAACAACCTATCCAATCATTGACTTACTCATTCACTCATTTTTTATTCAAACAACTTTAGATAGTTATTATGTCTCAGTGTCTATATTTATACCAATGGGACAAACAATGTTAGTAAGATAGAGTCCCCATTCTAAAATGTCTCTGTGTCAGACATATTCAAGGCCAGGACTAGGGACATATTAAAGGGACTCACAGGACTCAGCATATAGTTGTGCCCATGGCTATGCCTTATTACAGAAAAAGGATAAAGAGCAAAATCTTCAGAGGGAAAGACACCTGTGAGGAACCAGAGCAAGTTTCCAAAAGCCCTCTTCAGCAGGAACACACAGGACCTTCCCTTCCTCCAGGAACAAGCTGTGACAGCAGATGTGAAATAGTATTGTTTGTTAACCAGGGAATGTCATTAGAAACCCAATGCTCATGGCTTTTAATGGGAGCTGTTTGCATTACTGCCTCTGTGTAGCGTGTAACGAAATTCCGGACTCTCAGAAGGAAGGCAGGTGTTCCGCATAAACCATATTGTTTGCCTAAAAAGTTTAGCCACAGTGAGCCACTCTTAACTATTAGGAAATGGTGGGTGGGAACCCCCCCTATTTCTAACTTTCTAGCTTTGTTAACTCTTCTCTGCACAATCTAAAATTCAAGCAAGGTAGGCAGAAGAGTGTTTAAAAAATCAGCTAAAATGAGTACTGGGTTAGCCTGATTATGCAGTGGCACAGTAGATAGAGCGTCAGCCTAGGACGCAGAGGGCACAGGTTTGAAACCCCGAAGTTACCTGCATGAGCGTGGGCTCATCCAGCTTGAGTGTGGGTCTACCAGCTTGAGCACAGTGTTGAGTTCAGCGTGGGATAATAGACATGATTCCATGGTCGCTGGTTTGAAGCCCAAGGTCACTGGCTTGAGCAAGGGGTCACTGACTCAGCTGTAGCTCCCCAGTCTAAAAGAGTTATTGGGTTATAGAAGAGAACTCCAGTGACTCTGACTGGGAGTCAAGAGGAGCTTCACTTACCCAGTTATTGAGCTGTATTGAGCTGGATCTTGAGGTATTGAGATTTCCCAAAGTCTGGGGTAAGGGAAGCCTTTCCTCCATGCAAAAGTATCTATATCCATTTCAGTAAAGAAGTCACTGTGAAACTGTGGTGTAGGAACATGGGACCTGACAGGGAGTCAGGGACAGGAGAGAGTGATTGGAATGACAGCATGAAGTGGTTTCTAGTTTTGTGAGTGGTAGGAGCCATTAGAGGTTTCAATCAGAAGGAAGAAATGAATAAATTTGAAAGGTATCTCTGGTATTAGATGGAAAGAAGTTTGGACAAGGAAGAGTTTGGAGACAGTAAGACCAGTTAAGGAGGTAAAAGACAGTGACCTGAGGCACCTGTGTTGGGACCAGAACATGGAGCAGAACTCCACAGTTGTGAAGGAACAAAGAATTAAAAAGAACGTGATGTCTAGGTCCCACTCAAGCCCTTAAATACCTCTCAACAGAACATTGTATATACTTTCTCTTCTGTAGCTCTTTTACTCTGTAATGCTATCAGTCAGAATGTCAAAGTCCACTGTGTAGTCAGTTTGTTATTGGACATAACGAAGAACATAATCATTTGCATAAAATGTCTTCCTCACTTCGACAGTAAATTGAGATACAAAGCCATATGGCAACCTACCTCAGCCAAATAATTTTATCTATTCTCAGATGAATCTACAGTATACTGTAGTGAAAACTCTTCATGTTTCTTTAGAGGATTCAAAGGGGTGATTTTGTTCATTTGTAAAGTGCAGACCAAAGTGCTTGTCAAAGATATAGTCTTGCCTGACCTGTGGTGGTGTAGTGGATAAAGCGTCGACCTGGAACGCTGATCACCGGTTTGAAACTCTGCACTTGTCTAGTCAAAGCACATATGAGAGTTGGTGCTTCCTGCTCTTCCCCCTCCCCCCTCCCCCCTCCCCTTTATCTCTCACTCTGTCTCCTTTCTAAAATGAATAAGTTAAAAAAAATAGGTATAGTTTGATGGGCCCTTATTGCATGAGATATATGGCAATTTATAGTTACTTCTTGGTAGTTCGATGTGTGTTGTGCATATGATTTGTTTGCAAGACTAAAGAAATGAGTTTAAAGATGTTTTCAACATATAACAATTACAAAAATGAAATGCAAGTTATTTAAATAAAATCATTAGGATAGACACAAATATGAACACATCCAGCCCTGCACAATTTTCTTCCTTTTTATTTTTGTATTAATTTACATTATTTCATTTTAAAATACAGTATATGATGGCATAAAAGAGACTTTCAAGGTTTGCAAAAAATAGGATATACATGAATTTCTTCTTTTACTCACATTAACTGGACAGTATTGAGTTTCATAGTGGTGTTCTATTTGAAATACAATGAAACACCTTCAGTAATAGTTTAATGGTTATTTTAATTGAATAAACTATTTCAAGAATGTGTTAACATCAACATATACCAGTATGTTATATACATAAAAGTGTCTTTAAGCTTTCTCTGTGTCCAAATGGGAGTCATTATATATATATATATATATATATATATATATATATATATATATATATATATATATATATATATATATATATAATTTTTTTTGTGACAGAGAGAGAGAGGGGCAGATAGGGACAAATAACCGAAAGGAAGAGAGAGAAGTGGGAAGCATCAGTTCTTCATTGCGGCACCTTAGTTGTTCATTGATTGCTCTCTCATATGTGCTTTGACCAAGGAGCTCCAGCAAAGGGAGTGACCCCTTGCTCAAGCCAGTGACCTTGGGCTTCAAGCCAGCAACCTTTGGACTCAAGCCAGTGATCATAGCGTCATAATCCCACACTGAAGGCAGTGATCCTGCACTCAAGCCGGCAACCTCGGGGATTAAAACCTGGGTTTTCTGCATCCCAGTCCGATGGTCTATCCACTGTGCCACCACCTGGTCAGGCTCATTAAATATATTTAATGCTTGCATGAGCGATGTGATTAACAACTATAGCAAAATAAGTTGGAGAAAATTATCTCCAAAGATTTTCCATTGGTGGTTTAATTAACATACACTGGACAGAAAAGCAAACAATCTGTTCAAACAGATGATACAAAGATCTCTCCTGTTGCTTTTGTTTTCACTGCAGCTGTGAAGGGAAAAATTGTATTACATATATCTCTTCATCCTGTTTCTGAGTGATTTTGTTTTGGTGATGATTTAAAATATTATCAGTTTGAAAGCTCATGAAGTATATAGGAATAGTTTAGAGTGTAGATAATCAGGCTGTGATTTTGCCAGTTTTTTCCCTGTTCTTATTTCTGTAAAACATTCATTTTTTACTTATTTTATCTTCTTTGAAAATGATTCTGACCTGAGTAAGTGGTGGTGCAGTAGATAGAGCATCAACCTGGAATGATGAGGACCTAGGTTTGAAATCCCAAGGTCGCTGGCTTGAATGCAGGCTCACCAACTTGAGCGTGGGGTGCTGGATCTAGTGTGGGATCATAGACATGACCCCATGGTTGCTGGCTCGAACCCAAGGTCGCTGGCTTGAGTAAGGGGTCACTGGCGTAGCTGGAGCCTGCCAGTCAAGGCATGTTTGAGAAAGCATTCAATGAACAAAGTGCCATAACAGTGAGTTGATGCTTCCCATCTCTCCTTCTGCCTGTCTGTCTGTTTCTGTCTGTCCCTCTCTTTCTCTCACTAAAAAAAAAAAAAAAAAAAAAAAGAAGAAGAAAGAAAGAAAAAAGAAAATGAGTTTGAAATGGGACCAAAATCTAAGCCAATGTTATATTTCAGTCTTTATGAACTATGTAGTACTGAATAATGAACATATAGGAATGCATCCTCTCTTCATGTCTGGGTAGTCTTGCTTATTCATAACATAATGAGAGAAAGAGAATTAAGTGTAAAATAGCAACCAAAACAAAATTCATTGGAGGTCAGACCCTAAAGCTCACAAATTTTCTCATTAGAAAATTCTCAGGTCCTTCTTGAGACTTTGTTTACTCTTTGTAAATAAAATTAGTGCCAAGAAGTGATCCATTTAGATCAGTTTACAAAGGTTAAGCTAAGAAATGTTAGGAGGAGCAAGCCCATCTGTGATGGGATGAGCCAATCCTTGACTGTGCTAGCTGCTGTGCCAGGAAGCAAGGGAGAAAAAGTTATAAAACACGACTAAATAATTTCAAAAACAAAACACCAAAACTCCACAGCTATCCAGACTCACCCTTTTAAGTGCCAGAGTAAGTATTGACTCTCTTTAGTTTTTATTAATTTTAACTTACTATGTTTACATGGATTCAGATGTCCCACTGAAGATAACTCCCTCATGCCCCACCCTTGTGTCCTTTTTTATACCCCCTTGGCTCCCCTTCCCCTAGCGCCCTCCCATAGCATTGACTCTTGTTCATACAAGAAGCCTACCTGTCTTTTCAGTTTACCTTCCCTGGGAATCATGCTAATAAAGTTTGAATGGTCACTGCTAAAACAAATGTTTGACACATTAAGGAAATATCCCAAACTTCAACTTAAGTTGGAGTTAAAAGACTTAAGTGGTGTTAAAAGATAAATTTCAGCATATTATATCTTTTAAGTTTACCTGAGCAATAACCAATTTCTAGTGGACAGTGGCAAACAGGAAGTGATTAGTAGTGCTACAGGGACAAGAGCTGGTGGAGAGCCATAAGGAAAAAGGGAGGAGCAAAGTAAGGAAACTATTTGATTGACTAAGACTTACGCATTTTCCTGATTCAGAAAAGCAGAGTGTGCTGTTTGTGAAGGTTGTCCTTAGGCTCTGATTCCTTAACCTTGAAACATTTAAAGGCTTAGCTTTGTGTTTGCTTACTACATAGGCTGCTAAGGTCTTGGTATCACCTCAGTCTAATGGCCTCCTTGTTTAATTAAGTTCATTAAACAAGGGGCAAATATGAACTTTTTTGTCTGTCCCTAAGTTTCAAAGCTCTTTAAATTTCTTCTCTTGGATTAGAAAATGAGAAGTAGAGGAAGTTGAGAAGTAAAATTGCTTTGCAGACAGCTCTTCTAGCATTAGTTATGTCATCCACTCCCTGCCCTGGGCCAGTACTGCAAGGGCTACTGGGATATTACTGGCCCAACAGGCATCGTGAAACTACTATATTTGTCTCATGCTATAAACATATGAAAAGATAGCGGTAAAGTTAATATCAGTCAGTTAATATCCAACAATAATACTAATTTAAAAGAAAACGAGTTGCTTTGAAATTCTGTTTTAAAGATTTTAATAAAGTCTGTCATTGAAGTTTTCACTGTATTTTCCCCAATTTACATTATAGAGGAAAAGTCTTTTGGTTCAAGCCATTGCTTTTGTGGGGTTTAAAAATATAGATATTTTTATAACTAGGATCATTTGATCTATTATATTTTCTACATGGCTTATTCAGATCGACATCTAACAAGGACCCTGTCAGATACATAGATTTTCAACTGTTCCTCCCTACCTATTGGTATTCAGATAGCCACCACCCCTATTGCAAGGCAAAAGTACAACTCTAAATTTAGCCTAAGTGTTGTGCTAGGAGTTATTAATTTGGTTCTTGTAAAACTTTTATTGCTTACTTTTGTTGGAAGCTGTGTCGTATATTTTTGTTAATAAGACAGATATAAAAATAAAGGAAATAAAAATGCTTTATGTAATGCTTTGCCTAGAATCATAGGTCTTAGAGTCTGACACATCCTCAGAAAAAGCTGCCTGCTTCTGCAGGTAAGATATTTTCATTTCCATTTAAAATATAGAGTAACAAAAGCACAAAGAGTTTTATAAATTTTGCTAGACCCCAAATCCAGCAAACCTAACAGGAAAAATGCTACTCAAGATCTCCTGAATCCTTATATAGTATTTCCTCTATTTTATAATTCTGCCTGGTCCTATTATTCCTGCTCCAACAATATATTTACCCATCCACTCATTCATTCATTCATTCATTCAACAAACATTTACTGAGCACTGTTCAGGGGCCAGTGGGAACAACAGTGTAAGGTGGGAGGGGACTATGATCAAACGTTTATGTACACGGGGTTATTTTTCGGCCTTACAATTCTATGTAAGCTACATTTTTTTTTTATTGAGCACAGTCCTACATTTTATTTAGCACAGTGCTATATTTTGTGGCTTTTGTGGAGTTCTTGGCCATTATCTCCATGATTCTTCTAAATTCTGTTATTCTACAAAAAATAAAGGTCTAGATTGCAGACACTATGCCAGTGTTTCTTTCTAAGCTGTATCCACTAAGCATCAGAATGTGGTAGATCATATAAGCTCATTGTGAAACCAAAAATTAATATGTCTAGAAGAATTATCACCTTTTTGAGTTGAAAGGGAGATATTTTAGATTGCCTCTGATGAATAGTGAGCCTCACCTCAGTTATTAGAGTTCTAAGGAGCTGATTCAGTGGTGTTATAAGCCACATTAAATGCATTTGGTTTCTTGAGGGGAACATCACAGCTATAATTAAATCATTATTCTCTTAAGTTCCTTTTGAATCAATATCTCACCAGTTATAAAGCCTGTCAATTCCTATCTTTTGATAATAGTTGTGTAGAAGAAGGCTGTTCTTCTTAGTCAGAAACTGAATTTCTCATACTTGTAGTACACCTTCCCCTGCTGACCTACCGAAATAAAAGACTAAGAGTAATGATTCAATCTAATTTTCCCTCCTGGATAGGCAGGGTGTGCTGGGTCAGCCAGGCCAGTCCCTGCAGATGGCTTTAAAATACCTTTGTGATTTGATCTCCTTTCCTTCCCATATGTGCCTATCACTGTCATTCCTTACCACCCTGACAGGATTCCAAGGTAAAAACAGTGCACATGAACAAGAACATTTGTGATGACTCCTGAGGGCTTTGCTTATTAAATGAATTAGCAATGAACCAAGTCTGACTTGTGAGCTACAAGCAAGGTTAGCACATTTACACAGAAATCGTTCCGTGTATTATTTAACCCATTCAAATACATTGTTGTCTCTTTGCTGTTCAGCATAACTCATGAAAATGAGTATAAGCTCACAGGTTAATAATGTCTGACTTTTATTTTCAAGTGGACTGAGAATCACTTGGTTTTCATTCGTTTGTTTGGTTGTAGCTTGTTTTCTCAGAATGACTGGAGAATGTTTATTAAGTGTGTGTGGAAGGTGGTAGGGAAGGAATAAACATGCATTGCTTTAGGGCTGCACATCTGTTTTAGAAACTCTGCTGGATTTGCACATTAACCATTGTCAAAACTTACGACATGTCCTAAAATTGCATTCCACTCTGGGGCATACATACTGACTCAAAATATTACAGTTATGCACTGTTCACTGGTTAGTTTTCTGTTTTTATGACTAGCACGATCTTTTTTCTATTCAAGTTGATAGCACTTATATGATTCCTAACAAGTAGTAATTCATTATTTTATTTCTTTTCAAACAGATTGGCAATATCAAGTTGCTCAGGCCTTCCCACAAACAGAAGAAGAGATAGAAGTAGACACATATGCATTAAGCCACCTCTGGAAAAGGAACACAGATTCCCTCAAGGCCATGGACTCGAATCGAGCAAGCCTGGGCCAAGATGTCGCAGAACCCAGAGGCTTCACAGACCTGCTGCTGGACGATGCGCAGGACAACACCACCCAGATTGAGGTACACAATCTGAATAATTGAAACGGATTAATGAATATACTTCTTAAGGCACCTGACTTCTATACATACATACACACATACACACACACACACACACACACACACACACACACACACACACACACACACACACACACATGGCTGTCCCTTCAACTCAACCTGGAACTTTTTAATTTTTTTAGTGAGAAAGAGACAGAGACAGACAGACAGGAAGGGAGAGAGATGAGAAGCATCAATTCATATTTGCGGCACCTAAGTTGTTCATTGATTGCTTTCTCAACCTGGAACTTTTTCACATTTCTTCGCAAGGACCAATTTAATTCATCGACAAATAATTTATTTGTTACTATTCAATAATTTTATAATAAATAAATATAATTGTTTTAAAATAAATAGCTAAGCCAAGTAATCACCCACAAATTTATTTACTCATGAAACAAACATGGGGCTAGTGTGGTGATGGCAGTGAGGGGGTTCAAAGAGTAAGACAATACAGCACCTGCCTTCCAGGAATTGGTTGTGTAAGGGGATCTAAATGTTATTATTAAATCATCGCTATCCCATGTGATATGTGCAAAAAACATACACAGGCTGTAGTGTGACAGTATAGAGGAAGGAGTCATCATCTGTTGTTGTTAATTCTAGGAGTGGGCAGTAAGGGAGGGGCTTGGCAGATTGCAAGGAGCCCACCTGGTGGATAACCTATCAGTGGTACGAGAGAAGATTCCTGGCAGAGCAAATTACACCTGCTGTGACTGAGTTGTAAGCCAGCATGGTTCACTGAGAAGTCTTGGAGGGTGACCGCCTGTCCGCTACTGCCCAAGGCTGGGGGTTTCCTGAGGTGTAGGACTTTCAGTGCTAAAAATGTGGCTGTCCTGGGTAAACTGGGATAGTTGGGCACTCTCTGGCTATATAATTCTTTGTTATGGAGGGAGCCATTAAGTGGAAGGGGAAGAGGTTGAAGACTGGTTTGGGAGTCTGGAAGTTTGCTGAGGACATATTGTATGCAGATGTTAGGGTTACCCAGAAGCCTCAAGGGTGGTATTGCATTGCTTAAGTTTCCATTACCTTTAGTATTGCAAATTTTAAAATATAATCTTTTTAGAACACTAGATACATGGTGGGGCAAAAGTAGGTTTATAGTTGTTTGGATGGAAAATAATACAATAATTAATAAATAATAATATAAGAATAAACTCTATGTTTTACGCACTCACGATTGTAAACTTACTTTTGTCCCACCTTGTGGAAAAAAACAAACAAGGTAGATTTTATGGAAATAAGCAAAAACCACCCAAATAAGAACAAGAGCTGTTTTATTCAGTTTGCCATATCAAGGGAGTTAGCCTCTATCACCTGCCTTTGGTAGTGACTCAAAAAACAGGGGAATAGAAAAGGTTTTCAGTTAAAAAAACATATCTTCACACAAGCTCTGATTGAGAGTGTTAAGCGTGGAGAAGCTAGAAGTGGCTGCTGAAAACACAGCATCTCCTGTGATTGGTTGGAAGAACATATATGGCTTTCTGTGGTTGGTCCTGAGTTGGACACAGAGACAAAAAAAAAAAAAAAAAAAAAAGGAAAAGAAAAGAAATAAGGAAGCTGTCAATCATCAATCAAGTCTTACCCATTGTGGGTCAGTTGATGCCAAGATTATGTTCATGTTCTGGCTCCCTGGGCTGCTTGCTTTAGCATAAGGTAAGAGTTCTATTGTAATCCATGGTGTGGTTTTTGTCCGTGTGTATATTCTCTTTCATTCTGAAGTTTTAGTTTCTACTTTCTCCCAGGTGACAGGCTTTATACTTTTTATGAACCTGGCAGCATTCTTTTTACTGCCCTGAACTACTCATTACTTAGGGAAATAAAACTTTATGAAGCAAATACTATACAGTTCTGCAAGTAGTAAGAAGGCATCATTTGTTCCCTCATTAGTGAGAGGACTCTTCAGAAGCTCTGAAGCACAGGCCAGTGGGATTCTGTGTCTGTGAGAAGCCCAGCAATTTTCAAAGCCTCTCTCCATCTCCTGAATTAGTATGTGACTCTGGTGGTCCCTGGCCACGCCAGCCAGGCCCCTCAACAGGCAGCAGAGGATGTGTGAGCAGCAGCAGTCTTCTAATATCTGTAAGAGGCTATTCTGACTCCTGCAGTGTGCCTGCTATTTTGGCAACTATGTTGTTATAGCAACTCAGAGTAGGGACATTATTCTTCTCTGAGAAGCTCTTTAGCTAGGGTGCAACACACACAAAGGAGAGCTGAACGGAAGCACAGGTGTTTACTCTGCACAGAATTGTACTCACTGAGATTGAAAGAGGGGAATATGGATTTTGAGAACTCTGTGATCTCCATACAGGACTCTGAATTTTTCTAATCACTGGTAAAATAGAAAATTCCTTTGCTCAGGGATACATTAACACTCCTCCAAAACAATCCCAATCATCATTATAGCTGTAATTTTGATATTCGGCCAATTTTTTCTTTTTCTGCCTTCACAGAGAAATGGTGCAAGAAGCCATTTGCTGGGTACTGGCTCAGTGCTAAGATCTGCCAGGTGTTGTGTGGACATTATTATACTTAGTCCTTACATCCACCTAGAGAGATTTGCATCCCCAGGTTCATGGGGTGACCTCAGTGACTTTTTTACATGAGGGCAATTCCAGATCTAGGTTTAGTATCTTTTGTAGGGACTCCCTCTAATGGGTAAGAGGCTGGTACTGAACCTCAGGTCTGCCCAGCCCCTGAGGTTTAGTCTTTTCTACTTGACTTGGCTTCCTCTAATATATATGGAAAAATAAATGGCATTCTGATTATGTAATGATTTTGGTCAGTGGCAGCACCCAGATAACAATATGAAAGTAGCTTTCAGGTTTCAATTTAGCTGGAAGGGGACTTGTTTTGAAGCTAGATGTGCCTACAAGAGGACTGCTTTATTTGAGAGTTTGGATAAGGTTCTGGGGATCAAGGAAGGCTATTGGGGATCTAATGTCCCATCAGTCATTTCCTGGCACCACCTCTGATTCTGGAAACAAAAGCCTACATGTGAAATATCTCTGCAAAGTTTATTTATTCTGGCCCTTAAAATTGTGTTTTGAATACTACTGCTTCCTGTTAATGGAAAATACTTTTTCTGGATTGAGGTAAACAGGAATAAAAAAGAAAGGAGCCACATGGTTAGAGAGTGGCTACTCTGTGCTGGGCTCTTGGACAGATCTCTCTTATCTTTTGGGAATAAGCATTTTGCTTTATATCACTCATTATAAGCAAAAGCATGAACAACTATGTCTGCTTTTCCTTTAGATGCTTCCATGGTCCATGTCAGGAAGCAGAATTATTTTGCCCTGGTTATAGCAGTAGTCCTTAAAATAACTTGTATCCCAGTGAGACTGAAACCACCTGGAAGGTGTTCCTATGCATGTTCTCACTTTTGACATGTCTCAACTTTGTATCTCACTTTTACTAATCAAAGACAAAATCAGAAGACCATGGCATGTTTACTGTTTGGCACAAATTCATTATGCAACAAAGGCTGTTATTCTTTTAAATTGGTGACAGTATTTTTTCTGGCTCTGCAGGAGAACAGATAATGAAGGGATTGTAGGACCTTGTACCCCAGCTAAAGAATTCTTCCAATTGAAGTTTTTATTGTTGTTGTTTCCTTTTTTTAATATTCTTCCCATGAAGATATGCAGATGTTTTTAAATCAGCTGTACTTCCTGTTGAACAAGCAGGGACCCAACAGTAAGCAAATGCCACTGTTGACCTGAGTGTTGATTTATGTGAGACTTCCTACTTGTATTTTCTCTGATCATGTGGACATGTTACCATAATATCTACAAATCAGAATCATGCCGACTTCTGATTTGTAGATATTAAGAGTGAGGTGTCATAAAGCAATCAATTTTGTGCCACTTTTTGCAATGACGTTGGGAGCATCAGGGCTTCCAGGACTTTCGGGTCAAGTCGAATTCCCTTCCCGATTCAGCCTTGTTGGAGCAACCCTCAATAAAGCTCGTGACTGTAGGGATGCATGCAAGGATGAGCAGTGCATGTGTCCACTGGTTGCTGGCTGCCCTTATGTTCTTGGGCACACAGCACTCCCGGCTCAGTGGTGCTTATGGAATAGGGAGGACCTGAGCGGTCAGTATTTGCTGAGAATTACTGATTTTCATGAAGCTCAGCTTGATCATCTTATTCTCTTGTGTGATGGTGTTGAGAACTCACAGTCCTGCACTTTACAGAGATCAACCCCAAATTCTTTTCTAACACACTGAATCAAGTATTTGCTTTTTAACACTCACAGGGACTATTTGGAGTCTCCTATTTCCACTCTTGGGATAATAAAAGTGTTTCTAAAAAGTATTATTAAGTGTAATTTTTATTTTGCCTTGTTTAAAAAGCACCTGAATGACCTGAAGAGGGAAAGATTTAAAAATAGGTCTTGTGGATCCTATAAGCGTAGCCTTATGATCCAAACTGACTCAGAAGCTGGGAGCTTGCCCAGTGTCTCCCAGATGGTGCACTATATGTGCACTGCGACCACTCTGCAGTTGTAAGGAGTGAGAGCACCAGGTCGGTTTAGTTAGTGGTTTTGAGGGTATGAATGTCCTGAAAATTTTTAGATTAAATTGAGTTGCTTACCAACATGTCTCATGGATTTGTAATTCTGGTACCAAATTAAAAACTGCAGGTGTATCCAGCAATTGTCGGATCATCTATGTTGGTCCTATAGCTCTTACCTGAGGGAGGTGCAATCAGTAATGGTCACCACTGTGTGATATATGTAGCTAAAAACCAGGGGTCGACCTTATTTCTCCTAAGTGCATAGGGAAAAACTCTCTCTGATTTTCTGTTGTAGTCTATATTGTCTGTGTCTGCATCTTCTTTTTTTCCAACTTGTACATATGTTTATTGTGAAAGTTAGCAATTGCTAAATGTGGCACGGTTATTGTGTATGTTGTAATATTGTATTGCACTCCCTCACTAGGTAATGTATTTGAAAGAAAAGAAGTCACTATCAAATGCTTAATCTAATAAAGAGTATGGATGCTTTGATGATTGTTTTACAAAGAAAAAAACAGAGTCCATAATGTCCCATGTGGGCAGAATGTGCATGGTGTATTTGCAGTGTCGGAAGTACATCAGCATATTCTCAGATAAAGAAAATCCTACTGCTTGTGTGTCTCAGAGACCTGACAATAACAATAATGAATAAAAAGATAGGACAGTAATACAACCTATCATCTCATTTCTCAGAAACAGAGGAATGAAAACAAAGAATATTGCTGAGCTAACCTTTCTGGGCCACCGTCTTATTTGGTGAGCTCATGGAAGAGAACACTTACATCTAAGATTGTGATAATGCAGATTCATGACATTTTTCCGAAGGAGAAGTACCACTTGGTACTGAATAGCTCTGTTACTATATTTACTAAAAATGTAAAAATCTGGTGTACATGTTTTTTAATGAAACATTTTTATGTTAGAGGATGTTAAACTTGCAGAGGCTTTAGTATGTGGTTGCTGAATCAGAAAGCTGAGCAAGGGCAATACTAAGATTTGTCCTGAAGGAGCTCACTTACTTGACTCAAGAATAAATTCAGCCTGATCTGTGGTGGCTCAGTGGATAAAGCATCGACCTGGAACACTGAGGTCACTGCTTCGAAACCCTGGACTTGTCTGGTTAAGGCACATATGGGAGTTGATGCTTCCTGCTCCTCCTCCCCCTTCTCTCTCCCTCCCCCTCTAAAATGAATAAATAAAGTCTTTTTTTTTTTTTTTTAAAAAGAATGAACTCAAATATCCCAAATGCATGTACATGTTGGATTGGCTTCCACAAAGAATGAGAAAGAAAGTGCAAGGGCATGTAAACCAAGTCATGAAGAAAACGTTAGAAGGTAGCTATGTATTGTATTTGTAGACAGCAAGCTTCACACAGATAAGCAGGGGCAAGATGTTAAACTCCTTTTTATGTGTCTTAGTCTCTTTGGGCTGCTATAACAAAAATGATATAAAGGACTAGGTGCCTAAACAACATGTTTATTTCTCATTGTAATACAGGCTGCGGAGTGTTAGATCAAGGTGCTGGTAGATCTGGTGTCTGGAGGGAGAGAGCCTGCTTCTGGGTTGATAGAGGGCCTTCTTCTGTGTCCTCACATGGCTGCAAGGACTAGAAAGCTCTCAGGGGCTCCTTTATAAGAGCACTAATCTCTTTCTTGTGGGCTCCACTCTCATGGCCTAGCCACCTCCACAATGTCCCACTTACTGGTTGGGGGTTAGGTACAATCAGATTGGGGGTTAGGATTCTGCATATGAATTTGAGGGGACAAAGCATTGAATTCATAACACTATGTTAAGGTGTTTGGGATTTATTAGGAAGGTACTTAGAAGCCAATAAAAGATTTTAAATAGGAAAAGGCAAGATTACATTGATGTTCCTAAAATATTGCTAAGGGGTGCTGAGCGGGGGTTGGATCAGACTGTCTACATGTAGGGGTGGCGGGATGAATTAAATTTAGGTGAGAATTATTGTGAAGTGACATGAGATAGCGGTTAAGGACAAGTCTATGAAACAGTATAGGAATTTGAGAATGATTTAGATTTCTAATCATTTACTTACATTAACCACTATCACCAAAGTTTTGCCCAACCTTCTGGTGCTGTGAAGGTTAATTGCAGAGCCCTGCCATCGCCTTCCCTAGCAGGGTGGCCTGCCATAATCTTGACAGCACCCATATCATGTGGGTTTAGGAACTGGCCTTATGTCTTCAACTCTTCATTGCCAAAGATTTTAAGTTAACTGACCACAAAATCTATTTCAGTTTCTTCTGTTTGGGTAATCGGCAAAGACATATAATTTTAAATTACTACTTTAATTCCATTCATTTTATTTTTTCCCCTGTTGATTTGACATGGAGAGAAAGGAAGGGCGAGAGACAGGGGCATAGACCTGTTGCTCCTCCACTCAGTTGTTCTATTAGTTGTGCACTCATTCATAGCTTCTTTTTTTTTAGATGTTTTTATTTATTATTTTTAGAGAGAGAAGAGAGAGAAATGAGGAGGAGCAGGAAGCATCAACTCATAGTAGTTGCTTTCCATATGTGCCTTGATGGGACAAGCCTGGAGTTTCAAGCGACTTGAGTGTTCCAGGTCGACGCTCTATCCACTGCGCCACCACACATGAGGTTCATTGGTAGCTTCTTATATGTTCCCTGACTGGGGGTCGAACCCAAAACCTCAGCACAGGGGACAATACTCTATCCACTAAGCCACACATCCAGGGCCACTCATTCATTTGCTTGTGGAATATTGATGAGGACTTTTAGTTTTCAAAGAGGAAAGTACACTGAAAATAGTAAAATGGGCAGAACTTATCTGCAATTACTGCTCATCCTCTAAAAAGATAATGAGTATTAGAATAGAGTATCATGTATCTTGCTTGGTTATAGATTATTCTTAGCTTGACATGTCAGGTCTTTATTGAAACAAAAATGGCAAAAGATTCATAACTGTCCTTCAAAGAGTTACATAAAGAATAACTGCACTATTTCTGTGATGCTTCCTTGTGAGCTAATTAAGCTTATTTACAATTATGGCTTGGAAATATCTTCAGAATGATGCATACAGGGTATAAAATAATTTGGTGTGTTAGTCATATAATTTATTACAGAACAAGAATTATGATTCAGGTTGAATAATATACTTGAATTCTCCATGTACCAAGGAAATATATTTAAACCCCCCACCAGGACCCTAAGATTAATTACAAGAACGTTGCATTGAACTTTTCCTAGATTAGTTTTTTAGCCACTCGTGAGGACTTTATTACATCCTCTGCCTCTCTTTGCATTAACTTATTGACAGTGCTGGGGAACTTCTAATACTGAAACACCAGGTAACTATCAAACAGTTGAATTTCTGTTCTATCATCTTGCAATCTTTTCTCATTTGCCAAGACTAACTTTCAACAGGACATTTAAAATACATTTTTATGAAAATTATTACAATATAAAATTATAATGCAGTCTATGTCATAGGTCTAGATCTTTATCTAATTGATTTTAAAAATTCATGCTTAAAAAAAAAAACAGATTAATTGGTTTTTAATTCAGAATGTGTCCAGTCTACAGGCTGAGCAAAGGGTTCAGGGTGAAGGAGCAGGTGACCATTAAGTGTGGGCTGAAACTCCACAGCAGAGCCTGCAGCGCTCAGTGCATGCTCTGCTGGCACAATGCCCAGGGGACCCCAGGAGGTAGTGGTTCACGGAGGGCGGTGTCCTGTTTGCTTTTCCTCTGTATTGGACAAATATTAAAAGAGACTTGTTCAGGGGGAGTAAACTCTAGAGGATGAAGCTCTAAGCAGTCCAGGCTTATCTGCCAGCAGCTTAGAAGTGCTAGAAAATCCCAGCTGCCAGCCCCTGTGTTGGGGTTACCAGGTCTCAAGGAATGTTGAATTCGGGGGGTCAGGCCATCCCCTTGCAGAAAGCATAACCAATTGTAGGGGCAGCAAAGTAACTTTTCTACTACGCTTAGAAGCTCTTCTGACTGCACTAATAATCAAATTAACATGGAACAGATTAACGGAAAGAAATTGCCAACTTTATTATATATATATGGTGGCTTCATAAGAATATGAGACCCAAGGACGGATGGGGCTGTTAAGGGTGTTATGCCATCTTGAGCTAAGAAGAGGAGCTGGGTAGTGGTTTGGGACTTTACAGAACAGGGGGGACAATTCACATGGAGATGGAAAGCAAATGTTCCTTAAGTAAAAGTTTGCTGGGCCATCTTTTACAACAGGACACAGAGAATCTAAAGGACCTTGCTAGGTTCCCCCTACCACACCTCGTTTATATCACACTGTAGTCATTTGTGACAGAGTCTCCCTTCCTGGAGCAGGCCCTCCATCTGAAATCCTTAGAGGCAGTTAGAAGCAAGTGCTGGTTTGTTCCTAAGTCTTTGGTTTCTTGAAAATAACCAGCTCAAAATAACCGGTATACCAAAAGGCATATTTTGGCGTGGCAACTCTACTTCCCTTCACTCTCTCCTCAGCTGTCTGGTTTGGGGGCAGCAAAGAGAGAACTTCTGGGGTCATTCCCTGGACAGTTTCATGTCTATGTTGATGCATTTTATTTTTTCTGTGATTTTTTTCTCAGAATCAGAAATGAAGTAATAAAAGTGATTGTAGCTCAATGACTAAAACTGTATGAGTGAGTACAGGCATGTTAGAAGTGGGATTTTTCTTACTTCATCTGGGGGAATATTAAGGCCACTACTTACTCCCAAGAATATTTTTAGTTTCATGAATCTCCAGCACCTGTGGCATAAGTTTACTTCATTTTTAGAAATACTAATGCCGGTTTGGTACACTAAATCACACCAAGTCTTTGCCTTATTTTATTTAACAAATTAATGAGCACTCTACTATTTAGCACCAATTCATTGAAAAAAATAAGAAATAGAGGCTGGGATAAACAAAGGTGTTCTTTAATTTTATGTGATACCCAGAAATTTCTGTGGACCTTTGTCGAAGGTGTCTAATGTGTCTTTGCAAAATGTGACTTAGATGAAAAGGCTATTAGTTCTACACAAAAGTAGGCTTTTACAACTATAGAAGACATTTAAGACTTTCTGATTAATTAAACTTAAGATATAAAAAACTATTTCTTTTTTAAGCAATGATGTATAATATACATTGCTGAGTGTGCATGGAGCACCAAACCTTGTATCACTAAAACAGTTTTAAGGTATATAAGAGTCTCTTTAAAACAAAGCATGCACATCTATATTCATAGTCATTCATTTGCATTTATCATAAACAATTTTTGTATGTCACTTTATTAAGAAAGGCATCAAATGTTTGAAGGTCTTTTTGAGAATGGGGGGTAACATTCAAAATAAAAAGAGACATTAATTTTCTCTTTGTGTATTCCTAAAAGCAAACTATTTTGTTCATGACCCAGCAATACATAGATGTCTGAATCTGTCTAGAATCAAGAAAATAATTGAACTTTGCAGCTTTTGGGAACAGCTATTTTGAGCTATTTTATAGATGGTGTTTCAAGCCTGAGCTATTAAACTGAAACAATAGTTTGTAACTCATGGCACTGATGAGTGAATGAACAAACGCTGCTGATACTATTTCTCTCTCTCTCTTTTTAAGAGAAAGGCAGGGAGAGAGAGACAAAGAAACAGTAACATCAATCTGTTCCTGTGTGTGCCCTGACTCCAGGGAATGAACCAGCAACCTCTGTGCTTCTGGATGATGTTCACACCAACTGAGCTATCTGGCCAGGGCTTAAGAAAAGGGAGGAGAAAAGAAAGCATTCATTTGTTGTTCCACTCATTCATGCATTCATTGATTGCTTCTCATGTGTGCCCTGACTAGGGATTGAACCTGCAACTTTGTCTTCTCGGAACAATGCTCTAACCGACTGAGATAACTGGCCAGGGTATATTTCTCTCTTACAAGTCATTTCTAACTCTTTTGTGAGCTTCATATATTTACATCTCTAGCTTAAAGAACAAAACTATAGAACACATGTTTGCCTTTCAGATAATATCTATTATTAAATTGTATGTCTATTCATATTATTTTGGATTCACAATGCTGATCACACTTGTGGCCCAAGGAATTTGGAAGAAAATCTTGTAAAGTGGATTTTTACATGTTTAAATTAAAATTTGCATTTATAGAAACCTTATATTTAGAAAGTCTTTTAGGTACTTTTAAAATTAAAATTATTTCATCTTATGATAGGATTTCTGACAAAAATGTAATGCTGCCTAAACTTTTAGGGTTTCATGAACTCAACTCTGGAAAATTTTATAACTTTCAAAGATGAATGTAATGATTTGTGATTCCCAGACATTTTTCTCTAAAAAAACTTTAGGTTAGGCCTGACCTGTGGTGGCGCAGTGGATAAAGCGTCGACCTGGGAACACTGAGGTCGCCAGTTCAAAACCCTGCACTGGTCTGGTCAAGGCACATATGGGAGTTGATGCTTCTAGCTCCTCCCCCCTTTCTCTCTCTCTCTCTCTCTCTCTCTCTCTCTCTCTCTCACTTTGTGTCTCCTCTCTAAAATAAATAAATAAAAATAAATTAAAAAAAAAAACTTTAGGTTATAATATCCTTCAGTTTTCTTAGGGCAGTGGTTCTAACCTGGGTTCTATCAAACCCTAGGGGTTCGATGAGTCAGTCTCAGGGGTGCGGAGAAGCCTCTGCCGCGGAGGTAAAGACACACTTGTATAAAGTCGTGATGACACGCCCCGCTTGGCCATCACTTGCTGCAGAGGATCACATTACATTGCTTGGCCAACCAGTGTTGCAGGGAATTTAGTGCGCGCAGTAGTCAATGGCTATCGTAGTTGTACGTCGTGTGGTTTCTTTCTTAATATTTTAATCCATACTAAATAGGTCGAGCAAAAAAAGAAAGTGGTCGGACGAATATGTACGAATATATCCCAGGGACAGGTGCTGAATCGTGTTTTTGCCATGCGTGTGGAATTAGCCATGTTTTTGCAAGAGCAGGAACATTGTCATGCAGATTGCTTCAAAAATCCTGAATTCATTGTGATTTTAGTGTACATTGCTGATATATTCGCAGCTCTCAATCATCTCAATCAGCAGATGCAGGGTGGTAGAGTCAACATCATGGAAGTGGAAGAAAACCTGAAGGCTTTAAAAAAAAAAAACTACCGTTATGAAAACGACGAATAGAGAACAATAACTTTGCAAACTTTCCTCTATTTTATGACTGTGTAAGTAAGATCAAAGATGTGTCTGGAATCGGAGATGGTTCTGTACCCATGAAACTGAAGCAAACAATTGCCACGCACTTAGATGAGCTTGCAAAGTCTCTCGACGAATATTTCCCTACAAAAGAGTCATATCCAGCATGGGTGAGACAGCCATTTACGTTTACTATTGAGACAGTGGATGTCAATGATGAATACCTTGACGAAATCATTGAAATGCAGCAGAGCGAGGTTCAGCTGCAGCTCTTCAGAACAACAACACTCAACTTTTTGGTGTCGACAAATGAAAAGTACCCAGTTATTGCTAAGAAAGCCCTGGAATTTTTTATACCATTTGTTACAACATATCTTTGCGAGCAATCCTTTTCGAGGATGCTGGACATAAAAAGGAAGAAAAGGAACAGACTTTGCTGTGAAGATGACATGAGAGTAGCACTTGCCAAGGTGAAACCTCGCATATCTGAACTGGTCTCCCAAAAACAACAGTAGAAGTCACACTGATGCAGGTGTGTAATTTGGGCAATGCTTTATTCTGGCCTAATAAAAGTATTTTGTGGATTCAAAATGACAAAAAACAAATTAAATTTAAAATTAAAAAAATTAAGTTATTAAAAAAATGTTAAATTCTTAAAAATATCCGATTTTATTTTTAATTAGTAAAATAGTAAAAAAATATTTTTGGGGACTAAAATTCTTTTATGGGGTCGAAATATTTTTTGGGACCAGAATAAATACCGTAATCTGTTGTGAGTTCATGCACTTTGTTGGTTTTGTTCTTTGAGCAAAGTGAAGTTCATGCATGGCTCATTTTGTGCACCAGTAAAAAAACATATACCTATGTCTTGAATTTGGGAAAAAAAATCATATTTTATTTATCACTAAAGAAGGGTTCGGTGAATGTGCATATGAAACTGGTGGGTTCGGTACCTCAAAAAAGGTTAAGAACCACTGTCTTAGAGTATAGTGCTTTGTGCAAGTGTTTATATTTGAGGCAAATCCTTACATATTCTGTCATTTAAAACTAGTATAAAGTAAAATATCACTTAAAATTTTATGCCTTTAAAATATTTACAAGGAACACTAACAAACCTTCAAAAGGAACTTAAGACAGTTAATTTGTCCATTGTAAACAGTATTATGGGAGGATGTTATCTTAACCACCAGGCATAACCAATCATTTTCTCTTTTGATTAAACACCAGTTCAACAAAGAATAACTTCATCTTTCTCTATTCTTGAGTAATCACATATTACTTTATTATTTTTACAAATTAATGAGGTTAATTTTTACCAGAATAGAAGAATATTATATTCAGATGGTAAAAATATAATTCAAAGAGTAAGTAAACATTTTTATTAATAAATATTAAAATGTGCTTGAGCAAAATAATGAGTATCCATAAAAAATAATTCTCTTATTACTAATTGGACTTGGTGACAATAAATCTGCTTTTAAAGGTAAACATACTTTTTAGACAACTCTTTGAATATATTTTCTGTCCCTCATAAAGTCTGTACAAAGTAATATTTTTCATCATAAATCTAAACAAATAAAATAATCAGTACATTCAAAAGCCTCCCTTCTTTTATCCTGCCAACAGTCCATCCAACAGGAATCTGTTTACAACAGAGCACGTTAGCAAGCAGCTACAGTTAATTACTTATTGTCCACAAAGATCTTAAGTGGCAACCAAATCACTTAAGCGATGCTGGTCAATCATTATTTTCCTTCACTGAATAGGTTTGCTATGGTCTGAGCAGATTTAGGATGTATTTTGCCATTCTTTGTTTAGGCAGTTTTGTTGCTGAACTCTCGTAACTGCCACTTGAAGGACTTTTTATTCAATTGCTTTGTAAATGTGTATTTCTTACCTTGTTATTAAAAAGAGAATGGGACAGATTCTGTATACAAAGTTATTTGCATAAAGAACAAGAGAAAATAAGCATTTTTATCTACTGAAGAGAAATGTTTAAACATTTTCCAAGGAAACTATACATGTTTTAGTTGCTGATCACTTGTGAATGCAAATTACAGTAAAGGAAGAATGACTGTGGGTCTGGGACTGTTCTTCCTGATTTTTTACTGTTAGTAATAAAGAACTGAGGAAGAGAAAATGATTTTCAACTTTGAAACAGTGGTTGAGAAGAAACAATGCCTGAGTCAGCCTGGAAGCAAAATCGGGGACCAACATAAGTTTTCCACTTTGTTCCTTCCTGTTCCGGCACTAACAGTGCTTCCTACCAGTGATCTTCCATCTGCTCTGTGGCCACTGCACCAATGCATCACTGTCTTCCTTTCGGCTGCAGCTGCAAAATTAAAACCGAAGGACTTGACACTATAGGTGGTGGTTTTAAAAATCTTTATGTGTAGGCAGAGTGCTGTATACTAGAGAGTTTTTTTCAAAGTCTATAAATAGAAGTTTTGGTAATTTGTAAATGTGTGTGTGTGTCTATGTTTTGTGTGTATGTATGTGCACACACACACCTGTATGCATTATTTCTAATCAGGGAAAATAAGGATTACCTCTGGGGATTGGAATAAATGGTGTTTGGATAACCCCTTCCAACAGATACCTAATTTGCACTTGAATTACATGTCTTCTTTCCCTAAGCAATATAAACAGCATGTTTTGTTTGTTTGTTTCTTTGTTTTCACGAGGACAACAATAAAAATTATATGCTACACAGAGGACTGATTAATACTATATCTTGCTTCAGTGAGAGCCTTAAGCTTTAATTATGCTCTTTTTAGATTATGGCTCTGGATGGTAAGGAGACACAATGAAAAGAATCAAAGCTTAATGGATTTTTTTAAATATTGGAGAACAGAAATTATGAAAACTGGAAAGGAGATGCAATGGGGTTCTCATGACAATGGGGCAGCTCAGATGAGGTACTCCAATTCTTTCTTCATGTGTACCCTTTCTGCACCTGTGCACTTACCTCTGCAAGGCTTGCTCCCCTCATCAGCTTCAATCAGTGTGGTCCCTCTTCTTTCTTCATGGCAAATTTGCCCTGTCAACCCAGCGTTTCTCTCTCTCTCTCTCGTTTTTTTGTTAGCTCATTTATTTTTATTTTAAAAAATAATTTTTATTCAATTTATTGGGTGATACTGGTTAACAAAATTACATGTATTTCAGGTGCACAACAGACTTCAGGTGCATAATTCTACAACACATCATCTGTGCACTATAATGTGTGTTTGTTCACCACCCCAAGTCTTGAGTAGAAATTTGTATACTACTAGCAATATATGTAGTCTGGAACCATTCTGCATGCCTCCATTACTGCAACCCCACAAAAGAAGTGTAAAGTAGAATCTCTCCTAGAATAAGTGAGAGGGTCTCTCTATTTAAAGCGCAGTTTGGCAAAAAAACTCTATCAACGTTGCTCCAAACCACATAGCCATGAAATGACCAGACTATTTCAAAAGACCTGATCTAGGGAAATCTAACTCAGATTACAACCCATGCAATGGATATTTTGTTGATACTCATAAAGCATCCATTGCATCAAAGCAAATATATATTATTAGATGCAGGGAAGGTAGTATTTAACTGACAGTGTGACATAAACCTGGAATGATAGAGAGACTTTATTTTCTTTTTGACCAAGAAAACCAAGATTCACTTGTGGATTGGACTGTAAATAAAACAGAATGTGATAAGAACTAGAACTAGCTTACCAACAAAAGTCTAAAATTTTGAGGACCATTTACAATTTAAATGAGTAGTGGAGTATGTAATTATAGTGTGCCCACTGGGGTTTTGCACAATAGTAAGTCTGTTTTCATACTCAAATGATCTGAGTCCTATTTTCTTCTGCAAAAGAAGTGATGAAGGATGAGAGATTGAAGTGATTACAGAGGATCAGAGAGTGTTTCTACCAGGGCTGAGGTGTAAGCCCTTTTCCTTGGGCACAGACACAGTGGTCTAGCCTCAGTGCCCATCTGGAAACTACTTTTGCCCCCTGGAGTTCCCCCATCTACTTGTGCTGATTGAAGATCATGCTATCTGCACAAGTTTTCTACTCCCACCTCCCTAAATAGTATTTTTGAAGAATCCCAGATTTGAGACTGTCTACATAGGAAATAACAGTCAGAGGCAGCAGCTGCACTAGCTCCATCTCCTTGTAGCATTTCTGGAGCAGAGCAAAGGGAAGCCAACAGCAGTTTGCCAAGGCAAGAGCACACTTGAAGGAAAAGTATCCTTTGGCTTTACCAAGCTGCTGCAGCTTCTGCTTACTCCATTCATTGGCTCCTACTGTGGCTGGTTTTTACCTACTTTGCTGCCTTTCTGTCTGCTTCCTATTTCCAACAACGATGCATTGAAATGCTGCAAAAGCACACATGCCTGGAGATAGAGACGGAGAACAGAGAGCACCTTAATCATTCATATTCATGCCAATGATGAGAGGAAGCCTGTAGCCATTGAGGTAACTCTTAAAGCACCTGCCCTGCATGCTAATTGGGCTTTCTCAGTTGACAGCAAGCACCATAATGCTTCTAGATAGGCAGGGGACATTGGGATCTAGGTAGAAAATGAAGGGATGAGGCCCATGAATACACTGGTGTCTTCTAGAGTTTTATACCCACTTACTTCTTGTTGAATTATCCACACCCCAGACTTCTTTTAACAGAGTAATCTATGTCTTAACCTCCCATTGGGAGTTAGGAGAAAACTAGTTCAAGTTCCGCCGGGATATGATCAATCTGGAATTTCTCTTTCCATTTTTTTGATAGATTATATATCTCCCTGCTTCCTACATGAAGTAATTGAATTCCGTTTTTAAAAATTGCTGTGTTAACCACTGTTTCAGATTGATTACTCCTTTCATTTCATAGAATTCCGTATAGTAGATTGGGTTTCCACTTTCACAATCACATTCCAAATTTGTTTTTCTGTGGTTTCATTCAAATTGACTTGTTTGGGTTCTGAGTGTTCTGAAACCCCAGTCCTATGTTTTAAGGCAATCACTGGATTGATACTCATTTGGTAAAGTTGAGTCTTTAAGGTCATGCTAGTAATAGTCCAGATGTTAAAGAAGACAGCAGCACTGTGACATGATTTATTTCAAGGGGACCTCTTTCTGGATATAGGGAAACCATGGGGAGCAGGGATCTTGGCCGACAGATGGAAATGCCCAGCCTGATGAGGTGGCTGCCACCCAACTGCAGCAGGTTGGGGCCATGTGTTGATGCAGACACAGGATGCCATACCTTCCAGTTTCTTAAGAGATAGCCAAACACTTTAGTGTTGGCTCTTTATTCGTTATTTTTTCTTAATCACATGCGAAAAGACACAATGATGGCAAAATGACCCAGTGGGCCACCAGATACTATTGCTAGAATGTAATAAACAGAAGACTAATCACATTCTTAATTGATAGAAACTCACTAAGTTATCACCCAGACAGCCATCTAACTTCCAAGTTCTGGGAGGCACCTCACTGCGGCTTTCATGTATACCCCAAAAGCAGTATTCTACATGTTAAGTTGAATTTAATCAGATACAATATGATGCTTGGATATATCTATATAAGACTTCTTCTGGCCTGCTTTTCTCCTATGCTTATTTTATGTAAGGACAATATAGGTGGCCTACTTCCTAATAGTTCTCTTGGAAACATTATTGGAAACAAAAAGTGGAAGATGTTTTTAGAGGTCTCATCTTAACTAGTTATTTTGAAGAAAACTTTCAAGGTTATTTTCTCATTTCTCTGAAATAGTGCAGTGCAAGGGATAGCATTTATGAGAAACCTGCTGCTTGGTTATGATTGATTTACTATTCCAAATTCTCAAGAGCATTTAGACATAATGAGAATATATTTTGTATATTCTATTAATTACACATAGATATTGTAATTTGAACAATGACATTTTTTCAAGCAATTGTCATTTTCTGCTGTTTTTCTTAGAAGACTGAGACATTTTAGACTTACCAGCAAGACATATTTAGAAAAGCAAAAGAGTTTTGAAATATTGGAAGAGGCTTCAACTCTTTATTTTTAAATTTTTATTTTTTCCTTTTGTGGCAGAGACAGAGAGAGTCAGAGAGAGGGACAGATAGAGACAGACAGACAGGAAGGAAGGAAAATGAGAAACATCAATTCTTCGTTGTGGTTCCTTAGTTGTTCATTGATTAATTTCTCATATGTGCCTTGACCAGGGAGCTATAGCAGGTCAAGTGACCCCTTGCTTGAGCCAGCAACCTTGGGCTCAAGCTGGTAAGCCTTGCTCAAACCTGATGAGCCCGCGCTCAAGCTGGTGACCTCGGGGTGTCGAACCTGAGTCCTCTGTGTCCCAGTCCGATGCTCTATCTACTGCCCCACCGCCTGGTCAGGCAGAGGGTTCAACTCTTAATAAGACAGAAGTATGGTCTGGTCTATGTCTATGACTAGGTTACTTAAAAAAACAAATAACAAATGAATTAAATGGTATAATTATATATGTTCAACATGTATTCAATACTAAGTATAATAAAATAGCCATGAGCATTTCTTTTTTTAAATGTTTATTTATTGCTTTTAGTGAGAGAGGAAGAAAGAGAGAGAGAGAGAGAGAGAGAGAAACATCGATCTGTTCCTGTATGTGTCCTGACTGGGGATTGTACCAGCAACCTCTGTTCTTTGGGATGATGCTCTAACTGACTGAGCTATCAAGCCAGGGCAACCATGGGCATTTCTACCATGACTTAGAGGGAAAAAAAAGAATGAAATTCAACCAAATTAACTGTTTTGGGAAAAAGCTTCTAGCCTTAGACTTTCCATTTCTTTTTAATTTAATAGCAGTTTCTATAGATGTAAGTTATACCTTACACAGAACACTTTCTTATGATGAAATAACTGGGTTCATCTTAGATTATTAGCAGAGCCAGGATAAGGCTCCGTTAGTCAAAAAAGTTTGTAAATATGATAGATATGTTTGCTCGCTTATAGTTTGCATTGGGTATGGGAGACAGGCTGTAAGCTGGCAAGGTCCTTATAGCGTAAGCCTTAGTTTTAAGACTAAGCCTTTCCCACCTTTTTAATACTAATATCTTTTCAACATCCTTCTAATACTAAGATCTTCTCAAAACTTTTCCTCACACCCTTGACTGTTGTATAATGTAAGGTGGTGCACTCTTATGAGGAATCCCATTTATGCCTCATATGGGTGGCTTTGTATCAGAGACTTCCTTATTTGATATTGGCTTAAAGGCTTTAATTTTCTACATTCTAAAATGAAGCAGACCAGGGGCTCTCGCTCTCTCTTGGTTCCTGCCATTATTAGCATTGCAGAGTAGAGGCAGCCAAGATGGCGGAGTGCTGAAGGAGAAGCCAGTTTATGCAGAGTTAGTGCAAAGAGAAGAAGATAGGGAACAGAGGTAAATAAGGCTGGTGAGGTAGAAACCTTTGATTCTAGGAAACTTGATGAGTCAGTGGCTTTGGGAGCCCTGAATGGAAAGGGAAGTGTTTTCCCACTGTGTGTATTTCTTGCCTATCGGGTGCGAACTAGGATTAAAGGTAATGGCTCACCAGTTCTTGGCTCCGTTGTTTCATTATCATCTGTCTGAATCAAATTCAAACCTGTATGGCCCAGGCGGCTGTGATGGTGGCCACAGCTACAGGCTGTACAGCCCCATATCTCTGTGTCTGGCTCCTTATGCCAGTCATCCATTTCCCATGCACCACAACCCTGTAGCTCTTTCTCTAGACTCCTGTTAACTGACACCAGGTGCTATGGACTGAACTGTGTCCCTTCTAAATTCACATATTGAAACACTAACTCGCTATCTTACTGTTTTGAAGTTAGAGCTTTCAGGAGGTAATTAAGGTTAAAGGAGTTCATAATAGTGGTGGTGTCCTAAACTGATAGGATTGGTGACCTTCTAAGAAGAGGAAGAGAGAAAGAGACTCCTTTCTCCATTGTTGCAATACTGAGGAAAGGCTATGTGAGGACCCAGAGAGAAGGTTCCTGATTGCAACCCAGGAAGAAGGTTCTCACCAGAACCTGACCATTCTGGCACCCAGATTTCAGACTTCCAGTCCCCAGAACTGTGAGAAAATGAATTTCCGTTGTTTAAGTGACTAGGTCTGTGGTATTTATGCCTACGTAGACTACGATACCTGATATACATAAAAAAATTCCATATTACATGTCATTTTTTGAAATGAGTCCTTATGAGGTTTCCAACAATTAAACACCTATCCTTCCAATCTGAAATTAGCCACACGTTTTGTTAATGAGGATTCTACTCCGATCATGTGATTGGCTACATGGATCACAACAGTACAAGTCTCATATTGTACCTTCCTTTTGCCCACTGCCTCATAGCACATTCCCAGTGAACTCATGATATCTTTTCTCTTGAAGAAAATTAGTCGCTTAATTGACCAGACTGGAAACTTTCCCCTTCTTCATTCATAGACTCTCCATTGTGACACTGGAGATTCCTTAACCTCTTTTTTATATGAATCATTCCTGTTTGTGGTTGATTCTTTATAAACAATATTTCCTTAATGGTCTGAACATTTGGCTGTAGAATTTTGGAAACTGAATTGTTTAGCTAAATCTTTCACATCATCTACCACATTTTCTGTGTGTCAACAGAACCACTCACAGCTGCATACAGCCTTCACCAAACTTTAATGCCTGGTGAGAAAATTAAACATCAGTTAACAATGTTTATCTTCTTATACCAGATAACACTATTTAGCCTGAGCTATTGTTGCATAAGGTAAAATAGTGTCCTAAATGCTCTGACCCAAATAAATCAGTACAAACTAGATATGTAGAAAAAAGAGATGATGGAGAAGACAAAAAAAAAAAAGACAAAAAAAAATTCAGGCCCTGGCCATTTGGCTCAGTGGTAGAGTGCCAGCCCGGTGTTTGGAAGTCCCAAGTTCAATTCCCAGCCAAGACACACAGGAGAAGCGCCCATCTGCTTCTCCACCCTCCCCTTTTTCTCTGTCTCTCTCTTCCCCTCCCGCAGCCAATGCTCCACTGGAGCAAAGTTGGCCCGGGTGCTGAGGATGGCTCCATGGCCTCTGCCTCAGGCACTAGAATGGCTCTGATTGCAGCAGAGCAATGCCGCAGTGGAGCCGAGCATCTCTCCCTGATGGGCATGCCAGGTGGATCCCGGTCAGGCACATGTGGGAGTCTGTCTGTCTGCCTCCCTGCCCCTGCTTCTCACCTCAGAAAAATACAAAATAATAATAATAAAAATAATTCAGACTATTTTTGAAAATTCATATAGATCTCAGGTTATTTCCTGTCTGAATAGAAATGTGTTTATTTAGTCTTCAATTACCTCAGGGAACATTGTTAAACATAGCTAAACTAAACATAATTTAAATATAGTTACAGGTAGTTAAAAATAATCTGATATGTTATAAAATGCTTTTTTAAAATTTAAATACATGAATCTTATCTATAACATCCCCAACAACCTTTGCTTAAAGTCTTCTTCTTTTTTCCCCTTCTTTTTCCAAGTGGGAGGAGTGATGATAAAGAGACAGAGTCCTGCATGCACCCTGATTGGGATCCACCCAGCAGCCCCCTCTGGGGCCGTTGCTCTGCCCATCTGGGCTCATGGTCACAACCCTGTTATATTTAGCTCCTGAGGCAGAGGCTCCATGGAGCCATCCTCAGCACCTAGGGCCGATGAGCTTGAACCAATTGAGCCATGGCTGCAGGAGGGGAAGAAAAAGAAAGAGAGAGAGAGATGGTCATTTCTCCTGTATGGCCCTGACCAGGAATCGAACTCAGGACATCTACACGCCAAGCAGATGCTCTACCACTGAGCCAACCAGCCAAGGGCTGTTCAAAGTCTTCTAATGGGAATTTCAGCATGTTTAAGAAAGAAAAATTTGTTTATGACACTGTAATTTTTTAAAGCATTTTCTCATCCTAGACAAACATTTTATTCCTAAAACATCCCCAGAATCCTTATTCTGACCTCTGTACAGAATAAGGCCAGTTCCTGTGTCATTAAATGGAGTCTTCTCCATTCATTTCTCACATGTCTTGACCTACGGACCTCTACTTAGATCTTTTTCCCCTAGCTACATTTTATTTATTTCATTTATTATTAAGATGCTGAACTCACAATTGTACTCAGCCAGAATTCATGATGGGTCTATTATATCTAGTGACCAACTAGTAATTGTCCCTCAATTTACTATTGGGTAAATGGTATAAATTTATTTATAAACTGACATCTAGAAATTCAGAATACATTTTTTTCACGTGATAAGATAATAAGATCTCTGAATCTCATTTATCCATTTATTTATTCATTCAATAAATATTTAATCAGTGCCTTGTTGCTAATAATTTTAGTAAATAAAACAGATGTGCACCATGCCTTCTTGGAGAGTACAATCAGGTGAGTTGGGCAGACATAAAGTAAATCAGTTAGTCTAGAATTGTAAAGGAGCAAAACACAGGCAGAGATAAGGGTTAGCAACTGGAGGGAGAAAGGTTTTTTAAAGTAAGAGGGTTAGAAAGACATCTCCAAACATGTGACATTTATGGGAAACATTAATGGTGGGGTGAGGGGAATGTAGCATTCTAGGTAGGGAGAGCATCATTTTGAGAAGGCAGTGAGTGGGGAGGGGAGGAGGTAGATTTATCCCAGGAACTGGAGGAAGTCCCACAGAGGGGAGAGAAATGGCACAAGAAGAGACTGGAGAGGAGTCTCGCTGGACCTCAGAGGACTTTGAAAGCTATGTGCAATGTTTGCATTGGGGGGGGGGGGCTAATGTACTCCATGAGCATTGTTTGTCCTATGGACAGCTTCGTCCCCAAAAGACTCTTGGAAGTTGGTCTCTGGAATAAGGATTAGATGATCAGAAACGTGACCAAACACTACTATCACTCTGCTGCCGGAGAGTTCACTGTGGCTCTCCATGCTACCCAGTAGCCTGTCAGCCACGCATTAGGCAACCGAGAGACCTTAGGAGTGCTGAGAGTGCTGAACTAAAGACATCTGAATTTGCTAGACTCATTATTGTCATTTTCAGTGGGAAGGAAAGTTTTAACTTTGACACGAAAACCTCACAACTTTCCTAGAGTCCTTGTGAATAAAATATACTTTGTCAATGTATGAGAAATCCTCTAGACTCTAACTCAGTAATTTTATGATCAATACTTTGGATTCTTTAAAAGTATTCTAATCTATCTCACAGGGGGAAGACAAAAAACATGGTAGCAACGACCTCTGGAGTTTAGGTATCATTGTAAAACCAAAATGAATTAAAAAAAAAGATAATGTTTTTCATTTGAAAAGTAATGGCATTTAAATATATATTATCTATAATCCCTGTTGTTTCAGAAAGAGAAAGCAATAAAAAGAAATAGAACATGATACTAGAGTGAATGATAGGTGAGTAAACAGATGTGTTTTTTTTAAAAAAACTCACCAAGTTACCTTTTTTTTCTTTTTTCACATTTTACTCTAGGCATCATTATGAATTCTTTGCCATGAATCTAAAATCTTTTTCTATATCATAAATACCTTGATAAGTATGCTGACAATAAGTTATGTTTAGGTAGCCACATCCCAAAATGCCTTTATTGAAAAGATTAACCTGTGAATTATTTTATCACTTAATAAGATATTATGAGAGAAATGACCACTTTAAGTGTTCAAACAATCTGTTTGTTTTGCTCCTTTGGCTTTGAAAATTATGCCTGTTATTCTTCTATATGTTTTGCAAGACATTATTGGCATTATTTTTGTAATTAAAAGCCTCTAGACCATGATGAGTTATCTGGTGGGGCAAAAATAGGTTTACAGTTTGAGTTTGTGAAACATGGAGTTTATTCTTGTGTTATTATTTATTAATTATTGTATTATTTTCCATATGAACAACTCTAAACCTACTTTTGCCCCACCCTGTATATAAAATCTCTGCTGTATCAGAGGGCCAAATATGTGTCAGAGTTGGGAAACTCTGTCCTACAGCTGGGACTGATTGCTTGTAAATGATCAAAATCAAGATCTCCTAGTGCAAAGACCTACACTGAAGTTTGAATTTGATACTAGTTGTAACAGAATGTTGGTGTGCTGTGCATATGTGCTGTTCTCATTCTTCTGATTTATTACATTCTTTGTTTTCTGAGTGAACGTTAGAATTTTATTCCTCACCCTCCTCCCCACTGTCTCTACCTTCCTTCCCTCCCTGGGGTATTAATGTTCCCTCCAGAGCAAAACTCAAACATAACTTAGACATAAGCCTTCTTCATTATTCTCCCATGTTGGTTTTAATGTTTCCACAATTAAGTAATATTCTGAATTTTATTTATAAATTAGCTGAATTCATTTTATTAACTATTGACTATTCTAAGCAACTTTTATTCACATTGTAGATAATGGAAGAGAACTACTTAGATGTCTAAGCTGAGACAGAGTAAATGCATGAGCTAGTGGAAAATTTCTTCTTACACAAGTATTTAAATACATATAAAATGCTAATGGGAAAACAGTATGTTAAGAGTTTCTGTCCTGGTTTCTTTGTAATTTTTCATTCGGAATATACAAGTAAGTCAAGTTAAATTTCCCATAGCTTAACTCTAACCTCCTTCTATGAAGTGCTATTTATAATTAATGTTGTTTGGTATAGTCACATTCAACTTACTGCTATTTAATTCTTTGTACTGTATGTTTATGCAAAGCCTGATTATTATACATTTAGACTAATGTTCTTCAAAATTGTGTTAATATTTCAAAATAATATAGCTTATTCATTGCACTTTTGGAGTTGCTTTATCTTGAAACTTGTTTCAAAGCTAGTATGGGGGCACATAAATGTTATGTCAAATTAATGGCACAAAAACATAATATGGTATTTCAAATTTACACTACTTGGGACATGTGAGATGCAACCCATTAAATGTTCAGAAAACATCTCAGAGATTCTCCAGTCTGATATCCATTAAGGAAAAGAAATTTGGACTTCACCTCCTTTATTGAAATCAATTTCAACAGGGCTAGAACTCTGAAGGGTAAGAATATGTTGACATTTTTATTTTTAATGTCTTAATTTGGGTATGATTATGTTCAAGTTGCAGATTGGAAGTTTCAGTCAACAGGTGATATATACTCCTATTCAGTGTTTTCCAGGCTTTTCTGCACAATCAGGATCACACCCCACACCCCAGGCCAGGTTTTGATTTACTTGTCAGCATATGATCTGGGCTTTGAAGCGTTCAAAAGATCTCCGAGTAATTCTGATTACAGACAAGTGTTGGAACCACTACTAAAATTCAAAGGCATTCTTCAGCTCATTGCGTTGTTCCACCTTGAGCATTCGTTCAAGTTCAGTGAGAGAAAAGTAGAAGTGCCAGTGTACTACGCATATTGGAGGTCTTTCAATTACATCTGGTTATTCCTAAATCCTTGTTTCTGTGACCCTTGTTATGTGCTGTATTTGGAAACCAATGATATCATTTATTTTCTATATTTGTTTTCTAACATTTAAAATGGCAGGTAGATACAGTAAGTTCTGGTTTAAAATGTTAGGTGATACCAACTACTCTGAACTGTCCAACTGTCCGGCTGTCCTGATTAATGCCTAAGGGTCATTTCTGAGTGCTTTTCTGTCTTTCTCCCATCAGCCTTTGTCCTGTGTCTCTCCCTCTTAGTAGCCTCACTGGAGCTGTTATGATTTTATTCTTGACTTTAGCAGTAGCTTCCAGTCCAATGTCTGCCCTATCTAACTGTGATCACTTTACGTTGTTCCTCTGTATATGCCTGTTGTTATAGTTAGATTCTGTAGTCTGCCTAGTTTTTCTGCCTCTTTCCCTATGCTTAGACCAGTCTTTATAGTTTCAAGTCATTTTTCAAGGCCCACATTAAATACTGTGACTCTATGAACCTGCCCTCACCCACTTTAAATCACTTAAACAGGCCTGACCTGTGGTGGTGAGGCAGATTAAACATCGACCTGGAACACTGACGACTGGGAACACTGATGTTACTGGTTTGAAATCCTGGGCTTGTCCGGTCAAGGCACATATGAGGAGCAACTAATATAAGCTGATCTTCCCACTCTACCCACCCCCCTTCTCTCTCTCTCTTCTTTCCCCAAAGTCAATAAATAAAATTTAAAAAAAATTAAAAATTAAAAAAAAATTATTTAAAAAAATAAATCACTAAAACAGAATTAATTTTTTTCCTCGAAGGCTTATGGAACTGACTGTGTCCTTAGGACTTTTAGGTAGCTTATATTGTTTAGAATGAAAATATCTGAGTACTAGCATACTCTCACTGTGTTTCAGGTTTCAGGAGAGCAAGGATTATGTTATAAACCCTTCACGGCACTGAGCTCAAGTTCTTCCATGATGTACGTAATTAATGCATCGTAAATACTTGTTAGCTTGAATGAGTGACATTTAAAAGAAATGGTTATAAATAACCAGACCAATTTTATGGCATTGTCCAACAGTAGACTGTAGTGTCTTGAAATTTTGACCTGCATCTATTTTTCTTGGAGTCTTTCCAGCTATTTCTTAAGAAACGGAAAAGCTAGTAACAGTGATGTTCCCCTGTATGATTTTTTGTAAGACAGAAGCAAAAAAAGGAAACATGTTTTTCAGTCTGCACTGAAATAAAATCTTTTCTATCTTATAATTTTTTTTTGCAAGATATAAATGCCAGCTTTGTAGATTTGAAAGAGATTAATTCTGCAAAGTCAGCCAAACCATATTATGGAAAAAGCTGATAGACTCGAGCATTGGTAATTTTAAAACAAAATTAAAGGTTGTGCCTTTTTTTTTTTTTTTTTGCGTCTTTATAATGATTCATGAAATTAAGGCAGTCTCTCACCCTTTGTTCTGCTCTTTTTGACCTCTACACAGAGTTGACAACAATATTTTCCATTTTTAAAGATGTGATCCTAGAAGAATTTACCATCTGAAATGTACATTTGAATTTTTATTGAGAAAACAGTAGGAAGATTTACAATGTTAAAAGCATTCTGTGCCAAATGAAAGCACCTTTACAGATTTTCTTTAATTGAAGCTACCTAAAGGGTGTTGTCAAACTGGACTCTCGGTGAAGTGGAAATGGTATAGCCCCTCTTGGAGGACAGAGAAACCCCACATTTACACTTAGCAAAACAGCTCAACCACTCATGAACAGAAAATTAGGATAGCAAGGTAGGTTAAAAATGGCCAAAAATTCCTACAATTCTTCCTATAAAGTGATAGAATCTACCTTCCCACCCCTGAATTCAGGCCTTACCTCGTGACTTGTTCTTAACAAATGAATGGGACAGAAGTGAAGTTATGCTACTTATAAGCAATGCCCCCAGAGGACTTGAAGCTTCCAATATTACTCTCTTGGATTCTATCATCTTGTAAATAAGCCCAGTCTAGCCACCATGAGAAGCAGATGGCACATGAAGATAGAGACCCTAAATGTGTGACCAGTAAGTACTACATGGCACCAGCCAATGCCCAGCTAACATGCAGACTGGCTGACAATGTGGAACAGTGAATGCTCTGCTGAGCCCAGTCTACCTCCACAGAATCCTGAATGGTCAAAACACAGAATCCTGATGGTCGTTTCAAGCCATCAAGAGCTTGGGTTGTTTATAAACAAACTACTTCTTCCTTGGTGTTAAGAAGAATTCACCATGGTGACATCTATTCTAAGAGATAATAAAGCCAAAGAAACTAGCTTTGAGAAATGTAAAGAAGCTCTAACATCAACAAATATATATTGAATGTCTAGCATATATAGACAATGTCTAATCCCTAGCAGTGAACCCAAAAGAGAGGAAGAAAATTTTTAAATGAATGTGAGGGGAGAGATAACTTTTTAAAAAGTCTGATAATAAAAAATCTTACAAAGGAAATTGAAACAGGTTGAGAGTTAAAGCATGATAGAACAGGGAGCACCAGTCCAGGTGCATACACAGCAGGTGCACAGTCTGGTGTATTAATGGGACGACCAGAAAACTAACATGGTTGGTTCAGACTGTTTGATAGATGATGAAGTTTAGGAGATGGCCGTGTCAAACACAGTGTTCGTGAGAACTTTAACTTTATTCTAAGTGTGATGGGGAGCCTAATTAGAGGAAGAGAGCAATATGATAAGATTTCTGCTTTAAAATAATTACTTTTAAAAGGATAACTCTAGTCTGTGGAAAATAAAGTGGTGGGAAACAAGAGGAAAAGCAGGGGACCAGTGAGGGGACTATTACAGAAGACCTGATAAGTAACCTCATGGAAACAATTTGACCAAATCTAATTTTTTTGAGGTCCTAAAAATTTTTATACCTAAAATATACTATGTAAGTGGAAAGAGCACAGACTAAAGTTATACAGAACTGTTTTTATATTCCTGGGATTTAAGTAATGTCATGCAACATACTCTGTATTTCTGAGCTTTAAATACTTTGTAATTCATTGATTGTGGTTAGGATTAAATGCATAATGCATGTGTAAAGCTGAGAAACTGGGATATTGTGGCCACTCATAAGTGATGGCTACACTTATTTACTAGTTTTCATAAATATGTGAATAACTATTTACTTAATTTTAAATAAAGGATTCAAATTAAGACCAACCACCAAAGGTAGATGGTAGGCTAGAGCAAATGAATTTAATACGGCGATAATGTTGAACTCTCATATCACTATATTTGAGGAGAATTTATAGTTCAATAAATGTTAGTACCCTAAAAATATATATCTGAAATTGTTTTTTGTTATATTCAATATTTATGTCAATAAAACAAAAGTAGTATCTAATCGTATTTATAGTTTCAACATATATTCACATGTTTATCTCAAGGACTTAACCCCAGTATTGTGACATGGCTGTTTTTATTCTATCTTTCATTTCAAAGTATTGAAAATAGAGGCTAAAAAGTTAACTTTATTTGAAAAATGTTATCTAGAAATGTAAATTATATTGGATTCTGATTCTAAGTATAAGTGACATCAAACCACCTTTTGCAAAATTTTATTCACAGCTTGTCTATTGTTTATTAAGCACTGACTGACTTAGGGCTAAATTTTTGAGGCTATGATAAGTTATAAGAAAAGTAAAAATAACAGAAGAAATGTTTCATTCTTTGATATTAAAGAAGTGCAAAAATATGAAAAAAACAATAACACTGACTAATTGAAAATATATTAACCTGTCACTTGAAATACCAGGCTGGGTAGTTTTGCGATTGTAACAATTACCTTAGAAGTGAGAAAGTTGGCCAAATGATTACCAGTTGGTATGAGGAAGCCATCTAACTTTTTCACAAGAGTTGGTTATATAAAAATTCTCAATTAAATTATAATTTTTATTTATTTATTTTTATTTTTTTAAAGAATTTATTTCATTTTTTTTTCAGAGAGGAGGGGTGGGGGAAAGGAAGAAAGACAGAGAGAGAGAAGGGGGGAGGAGCAGGAAGCATCAACTCCCATATGTGCCTTGACCAGGCAATCCCAGGGTTTCGAACCAGCAAACTCAGTGTTCTAGGTCAACGCTTTATCCCACTGCGCCACCACAGGTCAGGCTGAATTATAATTTTTAAAAGTTGCTTCTGAGTAAATTTGTTCTATGATCTTGTAAAATTATAAATAGTAGTAATTTTTTATTTTTTTTCTAAGAAATAAGCCAAGGCAAAGAACTATGTGGATTTTCTAAAAAGTCCTCCTATATTAGAAAGCTTGAATGACAATTTTGATTGGTATTAGAAAATGATATGAATTTTCAAAGCTAATAAATCTAAGACTTTTTTACAAATCCAAACTTAATGAAGAAACTATCTGTATGTGCTATGAATTTAATTGTGTTCTCCGAAAATTCATGTGTTGAGTGAAGCCTCATGCTTGGGCATAGTTCCATTAAGAAGTATTTAAGGTTAATTGAGGTAAGAAAGGTGAGGCCCTAATCCAATCGGTTTGATGTCCCAATAAGAGGAGGGGAGACATGAGAACTTCCTGTCTCCACTATGTGAGGACATGGCAAAAATGTAGCCATCTACAAACCAGGATGTGAGCTCTCATTAAACAAAAACAGCCAGAACCTTGATCTTACATTTCCCATCCTCCAGAACTGTGAGAAATGAAATTTTGTTGTTTAAGCCACACAGTCTAGGTTATTTTGTTGTGGCAGCTGAGCTAACTATAAGTATGGATATAGTACCCAAGCTTTGACCCTATTATGGATGCTAAATCTAGAACAAAATATCTATGCTTTGAAATTATGATGGTCTTTTTTGATCATCAGAGCATTGAGAGCCTCCACACAGTTATTTCTTTCCAGTTGATTAGAAACACACGTTATACCAAGAATTATAGAGAAATTCAATGACACTGTAAGCACACATTTACCCACCACAATATACAAGGGTGAGGAAAAGTAGACTTACAGTTGTTCATATAGAAAAATACATACTACAAGAATAAAGTCCATATTTCACGTGCTCACAACTGTAAACCTACTTTTGCCTACCCTTATGTTGTGCATTTGAAAAATAGTACACATGTATGCAAGGCCCATGATATTTTCAGTTTGCACGGGTGAAGCATATCATTCTCAACAATTCTTACACCCCCTACACACACACACATTAAGCCTGAGAATGAATTTTGCCTCCAATCTTGGGGCCAGTCTATGGCTTATTAACAAGGATGATTAAGTACCTATTGAAATGAAACTATATCATACAGGTACTGTAATTAGGTACCTGTACTGGGTCTTCTAACTGCACACTTTTATTTCTCTGGGTGAGTATCAAATAAAGCAGAGTTTTCTGTCTCATGCTTAGCAATTGTCCTATTTGTCTTGTGGCTTTAGTATGCCAGAGCCTTAGTTGAACGGCAATTTAAGAGACAACATAATTCAGCTGCTTCCTATACTGCTTGAAGTCCAGAACTTATAAGGAGGCAAACATTGTACTTCTAAGCAAATCTCCTTTGAGCTATATCACTTTAATGCCAGTTTTGTGTTTTAATAGAAATCTCATGTATAGTTTTAAAAAATTTTAATCACACGTGTTTTTCTAGAATTTTAGAACCTTCAAAGATCCTTTGTAAGTTGGCAGTGCACCCTTTACTGACCCCTTTTTGGAGATGACTTGCTTGTATTCATACAAGATAAACTGAAATGTTAATAATTCACTCAAAGCTGCTTCAGAATTTTTCTCTGACCTCTTCTTTCTCACCAAGCTAAGCCTGGAAATAATCTCCTATGGTCATTCTTGCAAATGTTAGAGGTTTCTACGGGGGGGTGGGGGGGGTGGGGGGGGGTGGGGGGGGCGGATAAGAGCATACAGTGTATCCAAATGGGAAACAGGTTCTGCTTCGTTTGGCAAATGAATCACCATAGACACATAGTAGCGCATCTCAAAGTGCCTGCAGATATGGGGAGTCACTTAACTGAATCTCCAGCCTTGACTTTGTTGTTATTCTGAAAGATCACAAATAAGTATGTTTCCTCTTTGGCCATGCAGTATACCTCCCTGTATAGCGGGAGAGACGACCTCCTCTGTGAGAGAAATTGTTGCTAGAAAAATTGAAACCTTTTTTATAATGGTAATATTGCTGGAACGCCAAATTGTATGTGTTTCACAGTAATCTGACCTCACAAATCTCTCTCTCTCTCTCTCTCAACTAATCTTACATTCTTGGAGGCCACTTAATTAATAAAATCAGTCATGCCTACTAAGAGTCATAGACAAACTATAGGAGACTAGACCAATATGCAAATAGGTCAAGTATGTAAAAATCCTTAGAGAAGTGTGAAAGGTGAACATAATGAGAACTGGTGAAATAATCTGAGATAAATAATAAGACATAGAGAAATTGATTTAAAATTTTCTGGTCCATTCACTTATATTCTATGAAATTGTTCTTATCTGAGAAGGTACTGCTGTGGGGCTTGCTGATGTATGTGGAAGGCTATCCAATGTTGCTGAGATTGTGTGGGGTACATTTAATAACCCTTTATATTCTGTTTTTAGGTTTTTCAATTGTGTTTAAATACATTGTTTCTAATTGGCTTCATTGGCAACCCAGTGAAAGAAAGCTAAATACTATTCTTTGCTTTTTCTTAATAGAGACATTCATAACCTAAGTATCTGCCCTCACCACATTTCCTCTAAGTCACCTTCTTATGTTGGTGGGAAAAGTGAGGGCTCACACCTCTTTACTTTTAGTGTCCTCCGTGTCTCCTGATACCCTCAATGCTCCCGCCCCCTGGGACCACCCATTCCGCTGGGCTGCCCCTGCAGGTCCTGGACTCAGGCCTTTCTCGTGTGGTCTTACCTCTGACAGAAAAGGAATGATGTGCACAGGGAAAGTCATATTTGTAACCCACTGAAATGAACTGAATGCATAACTGACCTCAGTAAAGTGACAGACTTATTGTGGTGAATGCCATGAGAATGAGCGATCTGAAACCACAGCTTTTTCCTCTTCCGCTAGCCCTTCCCTGTCTCCTGTCCTCTGCCCACAGCTTTGTCAGAATGGAGCTATGTCTCCAGCCTTCTGCTGCTTTTTGAGATCCTTGAAAACATGTCCTAGAAATAAGACAGCAGATGATACTAAGATAATAGCTAAAAAGAAAATGTAAGTGACTCATAAAAAGTCTCTTGTAGAATTTGACTGGTAGACATTTCCAAGATCTAGCAATGCTGTTGACTAATTCTTCAGTGTTACCTCCCAGACATTCAAACAATTATTTCTTGCTAAAAATTTGTTGTATCTTATACAGTGAAACAAATGCTTGCTGCATAAATAAATGAACAAAGAAGAGAGGCAAATTGCTGATGTGTCAATAAAATGCTTATAATATAAAAGTATTTTATAAAATTCAAACTCTAACCTCTTTCTTAAATTTAGTAGAAATTAATATTTTCATATATCTGTTAATGTGATTTCGTTTATGGTAAATAGTGGAAATGATTGCACTCTACATCAGTTAGGTCATTGAAGCTAGTATTTCAAAGAAGTTTAATGGAAATTTATATGTCAGCTATTTTACAGAGCAATTTTAAATTATTAAAATTATTAAAGCTCAACATTGAGTATCTGATTTATAATATCACAAGCTGTCTTCCTTAAGTACTTTTCAAAGTACTTATTACGGAATATCTATATTAACTGTATATAACATCGTAGCCTTGTGTCTTCTGCTGTATGTTGGTAGTTTGTTTCCAAGAGTCAAAAAGTGATATTTTTAATCATCTTCACATATTTTTGATGCTTTAGGTGAGAAAAAAAGTGGTTATACATAATGTATATTATAAAAAATAATACAAATTAAAAGTAAAAAAAATCCCTCCAAATTCCATGACCCAAAAACAACTAATCACTATTGGTCAAATATCTTTGACATTCATCTATCTATACAGGTAGCTAGCTATAAAATCAGAGAGGATAGATAGAATAGTAAAGGTGTATATTTATATTTAGGTGGATGTAATTTTATAAAATTGGGTTATACTACAAATACTATATTTGGGGAAAATAGTGAAGTTAACTTTGCACCTACTGGCCTTTGGTCGAATCCTTGCCACCTGCAGTCCACTAGTTTCAGACTCTTGCCTCAAAATAAATTCTCTTAAAATAAATTTAAAAATGGGGGTTTCTTACGTTTTAGCACAAGCTTCTGTAGTTCAGATTTATCTGTTGATTACCTGCTATGAAACATAATAATTGACTTAGAATATTATTTTTATTAAGGTGACCAACTTTTTTAAATGAAAAGGACAAATAAATTGAAGAAAACAGTATCATAAATAAAAGAAGCATTTTATTCATTGCAACAATAATGCACTACAATATGATAAATGCATAATAAAAAACATTTGTGATATTTTATATTGTAATTATGCTTACATGCCTATTAATTTTTAATAATAATTTTAAGAAAAAAGTACTCATTTAGTAAAACTAAATATCAAACAAAATTTGGAGTGATATATTCGGGTGTATTTATCATTTTCTAATTAAAAAACATCTGTTTTATGCACCTATTTAATCAAAATGCGTTATTAATAGATATGGCTTGAGGTTAGATTTCCACTTTAAAACTGGAATTTTGAAAAAATACTTGTAAATAAAATTATTTGTATTTGGAAATTATGAAATAGATAATCAATTAATAAAATGTGGATTGTGCTTACCTATCTAGGATTGAATATTCACTGAGAAAGAAATAATTGTGAGTCTATAATGTCTTATGTCCTCTGTCGTGTTTCAGCAAGAAGTATACAAAGTCATTTGCGCGCTCAGTATATCTCGTGCTCTCTCTAGATCTCCCATGAGGAATGAATGGCTCTCATAATTGTGTCTCGCCACACTGTACTGATCTTTGGTGAATGGTCATGTCAAATACAAATACTTCACATCAAGCAATATGGATTGACTCTGCATCCATCAAATATGGACATTTACAGTTTAGTCTTCCAATATCAAAAAAGAGGACAATTTTCAAGGGAGGACGTAATTTACAAAAGGACTGTCTTCCCTAAAGGAAGACAATTGGTCACCTTAATATTTATTTATTTGTCAAGCTATAAGCTGACAAAGTCTTTATAGAGTAGGGCTTAAACTAAGCCATTCCCCACACCCTTTTAAGACTAAGATCTTCCCTACATCCTTGACTGTTGAATGGTGGGGGGGGGGGTGCACTCTTAAGAGGATTCTCATTTATGCCTCAGGTGTGTGTGACTTTGTATCAGAGACTTTCTTATTTGCATATGGCTCTGCACTATATAATAAAGAAGACCAGGGGCTTTGCTTGACTCTTGCAAGCTCTTGAAAGCTAAAGGCATTGCAGAGACCTCCAGATCCCATCCTTTTTCTCTCTGAGTTTATTTCTTCATTCTGCACAGTTCTTACTCAGGACCTGGACAATTACTAGCTGTACTGGTCTGTGGCAGATATTTACAGTTTGATTTATTACCACAATAACTAATATGTCCTACTTTTTTGAACAAAATTTCTGTGGAGTCAGTGCTCACCATCTAAAGCTTACTAGAACTTCTCCATTCCTGGGACGATGTTTGATTCACCTCTTAAATGACTTGGTTGTATAATTAGTTACAGCTTGGTTGGGTAAAAAATTCTTGAGTCGCAATTTCCTTCTGTCAGATTGTATGGACATTGATTCCACCGGATATTATGAGGAAGGGTCAGACTCTCCAAGGTGTTTTCCTCCTTACAGACAACTTCATTTGTCTTTCTAGATTCTTATAAGAACTTTTCTTTTTAAATCTGTGCAAAATTTCACCAGGAAATTTCTTGGTACTCAAAATTCTATTGTTAATTTTCTTGGAACATGGTGTACAAGTTCAAGTCTTTATCTCAGAAAATAATTGTTTTAATATTTAAAAAAACGTTCTTATGCCAACTATGTATATATCCTTTTTCTATAATTTGTGTAATTGTCTGTCTCAGACATTTATTTTATTTTTCTTTTCCATTTTATCTCATGTACATTTCTCAAGGCAGTTTTCTGTATCTTCACTAGCAATTTTGTCAGGTTTCTTCTGCTCATGTTACTACTGAGTTCATTTCTGTACTTTTTTCCTGAATACAGCCAGTTCTTTCTTTCTTTTTTTTTATTTCATAATGTCCTTTGGTTTCTTATATTAACATAATTTTTTTACATCACAGAGAACTATTTTTAACTTTATTTCTGAAGGTTTAATACTCTAAAATAGCTTTACCTTTAAATGCACTGTATATAGGTCTTATGAAATGACTTATATAAGAAATGATTTATATAATGTATTTGGTATATATTAGCATCAGGCAGGAACAATTGAAATTGTAGTATTTATATATTATGAAACGACCTTTATGAAAGATAAGCAATTGATCCAATGCTGAATAACTTTACCTAACAACTTTGATTATGTTTTATGTATCCATGTATCTCCAGTGACGTTTACACAATATATTCTTGATATTTTTTCTTACTGTGCAATGAAATAAAATTGGAATTTAAATGCTACTATTGCTACTATTGCATAAGGCCGTGTGAGGCATTCATAAAAATTGTCTATCATAAAATCAACTTAACCCCCATGACAGACGGAAGGAAGTGTTTGGGTGAGAAATTGTGTACGCTGCGTGCTGCGGAAAGGTCAGGGCACAGTTAGGCTGACTTCTCCTCTCTGTTGTTGGTGCCTGCCCTCTGTTTACAGCTGCTCATTTCCTAGCCTGTTTGAGGAGTTATAGGATTTATAGTTACCTATTGTGCCATCTACTTTCAGTAACAGTTGGTTTCCTAAATGAATTGACAACTAGGCGTATCACAGTAGTATTTGTTTTATTTTCTATGATGTTAGGAATAGTCTGCTTTCGAGAAGAAAAGGAAAATCTTTATGCCTAAAGTGGCTTTTAACAACTCTTTAAGTGTCATTATGCCTAAAAAAGACAAATGTGGTCTGAATAATTTAGTAGTGCTAAAATGCCACATTTTTAAGACAGCTATTTTATGGCTTTCCTGAACAACTGAGTCCAAAGTTTCTCCCTGGAAGTTAATAACTTATGTCTCTAAATGCCTAGATTAAAAATAAATTGTCTTCCTCTTTTAATAAAAGTTGCCATGGCAATTGGAAATCTTGGTCTATTATGAAAGTTAAACGCAAGCTCTAGTTTTAGCTTTTCAATGTATTTAAAGATGTGATACTGTTTTGGGCAACATAGATTTAAGAAAAAAGTAGGTGTATTTTCACATACCTGTGTTAGCTATTGTAGTTAGGCAGTATGTATATTTTTGCTAATAATCCATTATTTAAACATAATGATATTTTTATTTTTCATAAAAGTTAACTTCAAGACTATGTCTTAATTACAGATTAATTAGGGGTTAAAGGAAATACCAAAGTCATTTTAAATATATTGATTGCAAAACTATATTGAACTCTGTAGTGAAAGTCTGCACTTTTATAGAGATTATGTATTTGGTAATAATATGGGAATTTGGTAGCATCATAGAATCTGTTACATAATTTACCTAAAGATTACTTTTTAAACTTGGTGTTTCTGGACTCTACAATAATTCTAGAAATTAAAACTAAAACCAAAAATAATTACAATTCTTATTTAAACTCATTGATAATTTTCTTCAAAACCCCCCTTTTATAGGATTCATTGAAAAAATTAATGATTATTATTATTTGTTAGACCTGATGATTTCTGGCAGGTTAAATTTACATTTTTATTTCTGATATGTGATTAGCTGGAATACCAGAACTGAATGGGTGATGTTTATTATCCAGATGTACAAATCTCTAAATTAGTTTGCCGTATTCAATGTTGCTTAAGTTGAGCCTCTTTTGATTGCAAGTTAGTTAAACTTGTTTGTCAGGATTTTTTTTTGGTTGACAGTTACCCAACTAAACCTGTTTTAACAATGAAAGATATTTAATAGTTTATCTAAGTGAACACACCTTTGAGAGTAGGTCACGTTTATATGCAGTTGATCAGGGATCTGGATATTTCTTTGCATAGATTGTTGTTCGGTTTTTAACTATGTTTGTTATAACTTCAGGCAGCATTTCCTCAAGGCAGCAAAAGGGTGGCAATAGTTCCAAGTCTCACACCCACACTCCTCAGCAGTCCGAAAAAGGGAACTTCCTTCCTTGACATTTACAGATGTCTCACTAACTGGTATTTTTTATCATGTTTGTGTGCTCCTGATACCCAGCAGCTACTATGGCCATCTGTGTGACATATGCAGAGTGACTTGTGGCCAATGTCAAGGAGGACACCCTCTTCAGATGTTTCCAGTGGCAAAGCAACAAACAACAGGGAGGATTTGCATACCATTTGGAGCCACAACCACATGCTCCTTACTCTCGTAGAACCCACGCCATCAGTGTATTAAGCGTCTGGAAGGGAGTGCTGGAAAACCCTAAGACAGCAAATCTCTCCTGGGCTGCATGGAATCTTATTCCTGCTTCTTTCTTCTTTGGTCTCCTTTCCCTGCGAATTTTCTTACCTATCATCATGGCTGTTGTAAGGCCAGTGGCCAAGACCACCATCAGAGCCACCTGGCCAGTGCAGGTTCGCATTAGATTCTGACAGTCGGTAATGAAACAATGGAGCCAAGAACTGGTGAGCCATCATCTTTAATCCTAGCTTGAACCCGGCGGGCAAGCAAAAATACACACTGGGCTCCAAAACCCACTCATTCAGTGCTCACAAAGCTACTAACTTATCCGAGTTTCCTAGCATCAAAGGCTTCTAGCTCACCAGCAGATTTCACATTTCTATCGTCTTTTGTTGCTTTCCTGTGACGGGTCAAAAGTGAACCATGACTTTACGGGCACACTGTATTTACATTTAAAGTCATATTTTTTTCTTTTAGTCATGCAGCAAAATCTATTTAGAATATTCTTTTTCTTTCTTTATGTAGTCAGTTTTTTATATCTATCTAGCCTAGTGAAAATGTACCTGGGATTCTTGTTTTGACAAGATTTTAAAAATAATTATACTTTATTGAATTAGCACGACTAATAAATGCCTTAGACAAAAATTACATACCAAATATTATTATTCAAATTATCAACCCACAATTCAATAACCATTATTCTTACATATAACTGATATTTTAAAATATATTTTATCTAGCGGACTTCTCAAATTGATATATGCAGTTACATTTAATAATTACAAATTAATTGTAATTTTAACTAGTCAAGAATCATTATTTTTCTGGGTGTTCCTTAGCAAAATTGCCTTTTAAAACATTTAAATCTTTTCATTGAATGAGAAACATGAAAAATAAAGATTCTGTGACAGGCACCATAGAGATGTCAATAATGAGAATCAAATAAAAGTAGAATTTACAAATCAAAAGTATAGAGGAAAAATGTCCTATACCCATTTCTAAGACCATTAACTGAAAACAGGCCTTAATATAACCCTAGATTTAAAGAAGAGTAGTTTGAATTTGTTGTCACTCAATAGTAATTATGGTTTAGGTTTTCAGTAAATATTTCCAAAAGTGACATTTTCTTTGATCAACAATTAGAGTCGTCCCTTATGTTACTGTAGAAAAAAAAAAAGATTATAAACAAAGTGTATCTTTTCTTCTAAGTTTTATTTAGTAATTTCTTCTACAGACATTTAACCTTATATTTTTAAAATCTAATTCACATTCCTTAAAGGTTATTTAATTCTGATTATTTTGAAGAATAGTAACATTTCAAATTTCATAGTATCAAGTTTTTGTTGGTATTTTAAGAATTTTAGTCCTGGCCGGTGTCTCAGTGGATAAAGCATTTGCCCAGCATATAAATGACTGGAGTTTGATTCCCCATCAGGGTAACCAGGAGAAGTGACCATCCTCTTCTACTCCCTCCCATTTCCCGCTTCTCCTTCTCCTCCTCCTGCAGCCAGTGGCTAAATTGGTTCGCACATGGCCTTAGGCACTGAGGATCACTCAGTGGATCTGAGCACATCAACCTCAGGCACTAAAAATAACTTGGTACTTGAGCATCAGCCCTAGACAGGGTTGCCAGGTGGATCCTGGTCAGGGTGCATGTAGGAGTCAGCCTTACTATTTCCCCTCCTCTTACCTAAAAAACAAAATTGTGAAAACTAAAAAATTAAAAAAGAATTTTAGACTTAATATCTGTTCTTTTTTTTAAGAAATATTTTTTTTTCTTTTTAATGGAACTCTGTCTATAACTTTAATTACATAATTGGATTTATACTGGCATAAATGCTTCTTTTTCTCCCAGCTTTATTGAAACATAATTGACGTGTAACATTGTGTAAGTTTAAGGCATACAACATGTTGATTTGGTACATTAATATATTGCAGAATGATTACCAACATAGCGTTCGCTAACACTGACAGACATCCTCATATCATGTAATTGTCAGTTCTTTGTTGTGGGGAGAACATTTAAAATCTACCCTCTTAGAAACTTTCAGGTATATAATATAGTATTATATTATGTACTGTATAATTTGGTATTATATACTATATAGTATAGTCACCATGCTCTACAGGAGATCCCCAGAACTTACTCATTTATAGCTGAAGGTTTCTGCCCTTTGACCACTATCTCTCCATTTCCCTGACACCCCAGCTCTGGTAACCATCTTTCTACCCTGTTTTTATGAGTTCAGCTTTTTAGATCCCACATATAAGAGCATACAGTACTTCTTATTCTCTGACTTACTTCACTTAGCATAACACCCTCAAAGCTCATCCATGCTCTGTTCTTGATGTGCGTTTTTCTCTATTGTTACAGGAGGACACTGATCACAATTACTATATATCTCGGATATATGGTCCCACTGATTCTGCCAGCCGGGATTTGTGGGTGAACATAGACCAAATGGAAAAGGACAAAGTGAAGATTCATGGAATACTGTCCAATACTCATCGACAAGCTGCAGTAAGTGCTGTGACATTTTGGATTTCTTTTTTTCTGCTGTGAAAAAAAAATTGGCTTTAATTGGCATATCAACATTTTTGTTGTGATCACTTTTCAAGTATATTTAGTTTTGCAATTACAATTTAGATTAATAATTGCATATAAGATATTATAGAAAATAAAAAAGAATTTGAGAAACCACCATTAATTTAACTATTAATTAATTAATTAAATAAATTAACAATTAATTTTCCTAGTGAGAGGATGGTCTTTATATTCAAAGTAGAGATAGATCTTGGATGATTTTCAGTTTTCTTGTAATCCATGAGATTAGAGAATATATGTTTTAAATTGCATTAATTTAATATCTTCCATTTTACTTGGGTTTCTTACTCTTGGTTTGAGAAAGATTTAACCGGAAACATTTAGGATACAGATAACATCAGTAGATTAACTTATGGATATAAGTGAAAAAGTTTGATATTAAGGAAAAAAATAAACCTAGAAGGTTTCAAACATGTTTTAAGCCTGACATCATTATCTACCTGCTGTAGTTTCTTAAACTAATAATATAACTATTCTGAGGCATGGTTTATACATCTGTATGGTGAGGATGACAGAGGAAGTAATATCGGCCTCACCTCACATGGTTATTGATATCCTCCTATTCTACTGGTGAAGTTGAATGCTTATATGGATTAGCCTTTCAACTTTCACAACCATCCTATGGTTTCAATGTTATTACCATCCGGTCATTGCAGATAAGAGAACAAAGTCTTGAAAACCTAAGTAACCTACTAAGAAACTTCAGCTAGTAAGTGATGAAACTGGGATGCTAACCTAGGCAGTCAAGTCCTCGCTCAAACTATGTGTGTGCAAAAATTACCACACTTAGTTCTCAGCAGTTATTAGTAATCACTTTCTGATAAGTGCTTGTATTAACATTTTTAAAGTTATTTAGTTTTGTCATTATAAACGATAGCAGTGAGCTTACCATTGATGAGGTGATATCTTGTTCAATTTAGAATGACCTCAAGTGAAAACAATGCAACTTTAGCCTTTCAAGTGCTGTGCCACTATTGATATAAAAACTCAGTGGCTTAAGTGATTTAAAAAGGCATAAATTTGATAAATGTAAAATATCAAAATTTTTGGCCACAGCTTTTATTGTGTATATGTAGACTTTCCTATTTTAAGAGGTCAACTTCTAACAGTTAAAATGGAAATTAATTATAATTCACCATGGTGATTTATTCAATTTTCAATGCAGAACTCGTGTTTTCTGAGGCAGAAAAGCAAACCAAGTAGTCACCTCTCCTTGATGAATTTCACCATTCCTCCTTTTCATCTTCTAGAAACTCCATGCAAGATGACCGATTCAGAAATGATTTGCTGCTGGGTTTAGAACAGATCTTCAGAAGAAGAGAAAATGAGAAAGATTATCTTAGGATAATATCTATTAGAAAGTTATTGCATTTGAAGATCTTCCCACCATATTACAGTCCTTAGTAGTGCAACATATACTTTGTAACAGTTTGAATGTTTTTGAATCCAATTGGAGACCTTGAAAAGTGGCCAGGTTCTATTGTTTCCACGATGGGTGACATCTCTAAGCAGAGAAAGGCCATAGTTAAAATGTTACCTGCCTGACCAGGTGGTGGCACAGTGGATAGAGCTTCGGATTGGGATGGGGAAGACCCAGGTTCGAGACCCCGAGCTCGCCAGCTTGAGCGTGGGCCCATCTGACTTGAGCGATAGCTCGCCAGCTTGGATCCAAGGTCGCTGGCTCCAGCAAGGGGTGGCTCGGTCTGCTGAAGGCCCGCGGTCAAGGTACATGTGAGAAAGCAATCAATAAACAACTAAGGTGGTGCGACGGCAACAAAAAACTAATTATTGATGCTTCTAACCTCTCTCCATTCCTGTCTGTCTGTCCCTATCTATCCCTCTCTCTGTCCCTGTAAAAAAAGAAAAAAAAAAAGGTTACTTGATTTCTTCTTATATACACTACTCACGAAAATGAGGGGATATTTTATCACTTCAAATAAAGCTATATATTTTATATCGCTATTACCTCTTTCTCCTGTGGTCTCCCAAAGGAGAAACCTTGAAGATTTTTTTTTTCTTTTTGGAATAGGGTTTGTTTGGTTTCCTTGTGACTTCAGTTCTCTGGTAGTTTCTAGAAAAATTAAGATGCTGTAATTCATTTTTTTTTTAACCATTAGTATGCTGGTGACACTGTTGCTTTTAGTACCAGAGATTGTCCATGACACAAGTTGAGAGGCTTGAACCAGTTCCTTATAACTTGTCTGCTGCTGCATGAATTGATTTTTAAATAATAATTGATACAATCCTTCATGTTAAGCTGCTCTGTCATTATCATCATAGTTTTTCTTTTTTCCATGAAAATTTAAGCTATTATCAAGCATTTCTTATTGTTAGAAATTGGTCCAATTTCTCTGTCACCACCATCACACACACACACAAACACACATGCATACACACACTTCTATTTATAAGAATAGAATTGATAATGTAAAGGAGAAAAAATAAATTTCCTTCTAAGTTCTTCTGGATGAACTAATAATCAAATGAACATGAGTCAGATTAACAGGAAAAAATTACCAGATTTATTATGTATGTACATAATATATTTCAAAAAATAAGAGACCTCAGGACAGACCAGGCAGTTAGTGCTTATTATCCTCAGCTCAAGAGGATATTAGTCATGCTATCTAAAATAAGATGACCAGACGTCTCGCTTTTGGCGGGATAGTCCCGATTTTTAACAATTTGTCCCCCGTCCCGCAGCATTTTAAAGAAGTCCCGATTTTTGGAAAGAATGCATGAAAATCTAGGGAATGGCAGAAGAACAGGAAGGGAAAATACGGGTTTTCGGTAGGGAGACCCTGCATCCACCTGGAAGCGCCAGCACTACTGCAAGAGCTGGCTGCCCCATGCGGGGCTCGAAACAAAGAACTTCTGGTGGGATGTACCTGCTGGGGCAGTGGCTGTCAAGTCACCTAACTACACATAGGCCCGTGTCCTGGACTCCGAAGAGCAGCTCCGGGCTCTGCAAGGGGCAAGCCGCTCGGTCTCCAGCAGGTGGCGGGGTTGGATGCGGGGAGTGTGAGCGCACCAGCGGCGATGCCCTGCCTGCTCCTGCCCGCTCATGTAGCTATGGCATCGGTTTCAAGACCATGTAACCCAATCCCTCTGACTCACTCAAAATTTCCTATATAGTAATATTTCAGAAAATGATCTTTTTAATGAGGTATCATTATTAAAAAAATAGATTGATAAGGAAAAGGTTAAATCTTGGGCATCAGCAAAAATCACAATAGAGAACAAATAGTTACAAATATTTCATCCTTTTGAAACAAACCATGTTTCATACAATAATGCACTAAAAACTGTGAAATACACGCTGTCTTTACCAGGAACTAATGCTGCGACTGAACACGTTTTTTTCTACCGTAAAGTAAATAAAGTGTGGACATCTGAAAAATCACAATTAAGTGTTGAGACTTTGAAAGCCATTTTATGTGTGAAATATAATTTAACAAATTCTTGTTGAAAACTTTCATGACCTTTCAAACAACAACAGCAATCTACTAAAAAAAAATTCACTCAAATGAGAAATATGCCGAAGAATAAAATAATACTATACATAATTTTTTAAATGTATTATATTTGTAAATTGAACTTATGTTGAAATTTAAAAATATATATTACAGTACTATTTTTTCATTCTATGAAATTTATTTTGCTCCATATAGACCAAATTTTTAATTATGAGCCCCCACCCCCACCCCTCACCCCAGGTCAATGGTGTCTCTCTTTACCAATTTTAAAATCTGGTCACCTTAATCTAAGAGGATAGTTCTCTTCCTGGAGCAGGTTTTTAATCTAAATTCCTTTAGCCAGATAAGGGGGAGGGGTTGTGTCAAAGGTTTTTTCTGAGTCTTTCTTTTCTTGAAAATAATCAGCTTTTAAAATAATCAAGGTCCCAAAAGCATAGTTTGGGGTGGCAAACCCTGCTTCTCTTCAATTCTATTACTTAGTTGCTTTTTTCTTTCTTAGTTTATTTTGTTTTTTAAATTCTACATACATATACAATTATAAGATATCTGGCGTTCATCTGTGTTGTCACAAATGGTAATATTGTGGTTCTTTTTTATGGCTCAGTAATATTCTATTGTATATAGGTATCACATATTTTTTATTCATTAGTCTATCAGTGGACATTTAGGTTGATACTGTATCTTGGCTGTTGTAAATAATGCTACAATGAACCTAGGGATGCATATATCTTTTCAAATTAGTGTTTTGAATTTCTTCAGTTAAGTACTCAGAAGTGGGATTGATGGATCACATGGTAGTTCTATTTATGAATTTTTGAGGAACCGCCATACTGTTTTCCATAATGGCTGGATCCATTTGTAATCACAACAGTGTGTTGGGCAGAAAAAATATATTATGCTCACTTTGTTAAAGACGGCGCTGCCCACTTGCAAGTTTTAAGAGTAAGCTTTTCCCTACACCTTTGACTGATTAGATGATGTGGGGTGGTGCACTCTCATGAGGAATCCTCCCATTATGCCTCAGATACAAAGTCACTTTGTATCAGAGACTTTCTTGTTTGTAGATTGGATTAAAGGTTTGGATTTCTATACTATAAAGTGGGGCAGACCGAGAGCTTGCTCTCTCTTGGTTCCTGAGGTTAGCATTAGAGAGGAGAGAAGATTAAGGCCATGTGGAAGAGAGGAGAAGGAGCCAAGATGGCAGAGTGCTGAGGGAGAAGCCAGTTTGTGCAGAGTTTGTGCTGGAGAAGGAGATGGGGAACAGAGGTGAATAAGGCTGGTGAGCTAGAAACCTTTGATTTCAGGAAACTCGGATAAGTTGGTAGCCTGTGAGCACTGAATGAGTGGGTTTTGGAGCCCAGTGTGTGTTTTTACTTTCCCACCAGGTGCAAGCTAGAATTAAAGCTGATGACTCACCAGTTCTTGGCTCTGTTGTTTCATTACCGACTGTCTGAATCAAATGCAAACCTGCACGAGCCAGGTCGCTCTGATAGTGGCGTTGGCTACTGGCTTAACACAGTGCACAAGGGTTTACTTTTCTTTTTGTCACTTGGACTCATTTGAGTAAAATTTAGATCTTGAAACCTATAAATTGAATGAATAGAAAGAACATTTTAAAAATTCTTTAAAATCTTTATTTTTATAAATGCAGTTGTTAAAAATTAGTATGAGATTTCCAGACTGAAGAGAGTGATGTATATTTTAACATTTTCTCGATGGCTTCCTTAAAATTCTAATTCTTCCTGGATCTCTGCTCCATTTCTATTATGTGTTTCTCTGAGTAGAACCAAATTATTAGAGATGAGGACAGAATTATAATGTTAAGAAATCAGGGTACTCAATAATGTTCTCATACTACCTCCCTTTAACCCCCACAGAACACACACAACACATGCTCCAAACCAGTTATCCTTCCTGTGATGTTACTGAGAGGTTTTAGCACAAGGGAAAATAGCAAATGGGAAACAAGGTATCCATTTTATTGACTTGGTTTGCTGATGGCATAATTATTCTTTTTGCAGAGCTTTCTGTTCATTTTGCTGGAAATAGGATTTAAATTTAGTCCCTAAGGGAAGAAGGAAATTTCTATAATCTTAACACCAAATGATATAATTTGTTGCCCAGGGCATGCCTTCTGTCAACAAGTTAGACAATAAAAGAGGGAAGAAAGATCAAGCTAGGGCAGACCCAAGAGCAGCAGGTTGAGGAATACAACCCTGAAAAAACAGGAGGTAGAGTGAGCAAGCTAGAAGGTTGATTTTTCAGAAGACACAGCTTCCTTCCCCTTTTCTGTCTTTCTTAGATGGGTCAGAGAAAGACAAAGGTGTGTCTGACTTGGAAGCATAATTTAAAAAAGAATTTTTTTTCTTCTTCCAGTATCATTCATAAATGTGGTCCAAAGAGCATTTTGGAATCTTAGGTCAATACTCTAGAAGGAGGAGGAGGGTAGAAAGAGAGTAAGAGTTTTCCCCTTCCTCCATTACCCATATCTTATAATTTCAGGGAAGAGTAATTAAATCTAAGTCAATTAAAGGATTTATAAATCATTAACTCACATTTCACATACCAGAATACATTGGTTTCTTTTTTCTTTTATAATGTGAGCCATAATTATTAGTATGTACATTACATATTGTTGGACAGATAAATTATATTATGCTCACTTTGTTAAAGATGGCGCTGCCCACATGCAAGTCCATTGATATTAATGTGTGTTAGGGGACAGGCTGTGGGTAGGCCCGGTCATTATAGCCTAAGGCTTAGTTTTAAGATTAAGCTTTTCTTCACATCCTTGACTGATTGAATGATGTGGGGTGGTGCACTCATGAGGAATCCTCCCATTATGCCTGAGATACGTGACTTTGTATCAGAGACTTTTTTTTGTGTAGCTTGGATTAAAGGTTTGAATCTACGCTATAAAGTGGGTGTTGGGCAGATAAAATATATTATGCTCACTTTGTTAAAGATGGCGCTGCCCACATGGAAGCCCCTCATCCAGGTGATATTATTTGCCCTTATGCTTGTGATGGCTGTGGGGGAAAAAGTTGTAAGCAGGCCGGGTCATTATAGCCTAAGGCTTAGTTTAAGAGTAAGCAGTTCCCCACACCCTTGACTGATTGGATGATGTAGGGTGGTGATGTAGGGAGGAATCCCATTATGCCTCAGATGGGTGGCTTTGTATCAGAGACTTTCTTGAATGTATAATTGGATTAAAGGTTTGGATTATCTATGCTGTAAAGTGGGCGGACCAGTAGCTAGATCTCTCTCTCTTGGTTCCTGAGTTTCTGAGGTTGGTATTAGAGAGGAGAGCAGATTAAGGCCATGTGGAGGAGAAGCAGCCGAGATGGCAGAGTGCTGAGGAAGAAGCCAGTTTGTTAAGAGTTTGTGCAGGAGGAGATGGGAAACAGAGGTGAATAAGTCTGGTGAGCTGGAAAGCTTTGATGCTAGGAAACTCGGATAAGTCAGTAGCTTTGTGAGCACTGAATGAGTGGGTTTTGGAGCCCCGTGTGTGTTTTTGCTTGCCCGCCGGGTGCAAGCTAGAATTAAAGCTGATGGCTCACCAGTTTTTGGCTCCGGTGTTTCATTGCCATCTGTCCGAATCCAATGCGAACCTGCACGGGTCGGGCTGCTGTGATCCCGGCCTCGGCCACTGGTTTTACAGTGGGGCAGACCAGGAGCTTGCGTTCTCCATTCCTGAGGTTAGCATTAGAGAGGAGACCAGATTAAGGCCACGTGGAGGAGAGGAGAAGCAGCCAAGATGGTGGAGTGCTGAGGAAGAAGCCAGTTTGTGCAGAGAGGAGATGGGAAACAGAGGTGAATAAATCTGGTGAGCTAGAAACCTTTGATGCTAGGAAACTTGGATAAGTCAGTAGCTTTGTGAGCACTGAATGAGTGGGTTTTGGAGCCCAGTGTGTGGTTTTACTTGCCCACTGGGTGCAAGCTAGGATTAAAGCTGATGGCTCACCAGTTCTTGGCTCCGTTGTTTCATTACCCACTATTCGAATCAAATGCGAACCTGCATGGGCCAGGCGGCTGTGGTGGTGGCCTTGGCCACTGTCTTTACACACACACACACACACACACACGCACACACACACACACACACACACACACACATATTCACTGTTTTTTTATTACATGTTCTTACAAAACTCCCCACTGTCCTTTTTGATTTAAACATTTCTGAAATCATTAATGCAAAAAAATAAAAAGCAGATATTAAAACCTATTCTGATGTGTTGGGCAGATAAAATATAATATGCTCACTTTGTTAAAGATGGTGCTGCCCACATGGAAGCCCGTCACCCAGGTAATATTATTTGCCCTTATGCTTGGGATGGGTATGGGGGAAAGGCTGTATGTAATGTAAGCAGGCCAGGTTGTTATGACCTAAGGCTTGGCTTTAAGAGTAAGCTTTTCCCCACAACCTTGATTGATTGGATAATGTAGGGTGGTGCACTCTCCTGAGGAATCCCATTATACGGAGATTTCCTTGTTTGTATAATTGGATTAAAGGTTTTGATTCTACGGTATAGAGTGGGAGAGACCAGTAGCTTGATCTCTCTCTCAGTTCCTGCTATCGCCATTGCACGGGCCTCCCTGATCTCTTGCCCTCCGTGGGAAAAGCTGGTTTTCTGCTTCTCCCTTGTCTTCTCTTGTGGCTTGCCTGTATTGGTGAGACACCAATAAACAGAATGGCCTACCATCCTTCGACTCTGCCATTTCTTCACCGTCAGCCCTAATCCAACGGGAACCTGCATCTGAATGGCCACGATGGTGGCTCCTGGCCTTACATGACGTTTGACATGTTGGCCAGATAAAACACATTATGCTCACTTTATTAAAGATGGTGTTGCCCACGTGGAAGCCCGTAGCCCAGGTGATTGCTTGGGATGGGCGTGATTATGTTAAAATGTGTATAGGGGACAGGCTGTAAACAGGCAGAATCCTTATAGCCCGAGGCTTAGTTTTAAGACTACGCCTTTCCCACCCTTTTTGATGTGGGGTGGTGCACTCTTGTGAGGAATTCCATTTATGCTTTAGATAAGTGAGTTTGTATAAAAGACCTTCTTGTTTGTAGAGTTGATTAAGGGTTTGGATTTCTACACTATAAAGTGAGGCAGACTGGGAGCTTGCTCGCTCTTGGTTCCTGTAATTAGCATTAGAGAGGAGAGCAGAGAAAGGCCACGTGGAGGAAAGAAGAAACATCCAAGATGGTGGAGTGCTGAAAGAGAAGCCAGTTTGTGCAGAGAGAAGGAGATGGGGAACAGAGGTGAATAAGGTTGGTGAGCTAGGAACCTTTGATTCTAGGAAACTCGGATAAGTCAGTAGCTTTATGAGCACTGAATGAGTGGGTTTTGGAGCCCAGTGTGTGTTTTTACTTGCCTTCTGGGTGCAAGCTAGGATTAAAGCTAGTGGCCCACCAGTTCTTAGCTCCTTTGTTTCATTACTGACTGTCCGAATCAAATGCGAACCTGCATGGGCCAGGGGGCTGTTATGGTGGCTGTGGCTACTGGCTTTACAACAGATTAAAGGAAGAATCATCTTCTTATAGATTTCTAGATAATGGAAAGTTGAAAAACTTACAGTAAGTCTCTACCCTATGGCAACCTATGAGCTAGGCATTTTATATTCAAATATTGGTACTTAATATTTTTTTTCTGAATTGAAAGTCTCATAGTTGTCAGATTGTAGATTGTTGGGCAGATAAAATATATTATGCTCACTTTGTTAAAGATGGCGCTGCCCACATGGAAGCCCGTCACCCAGGTAATATTATTTGCCCTTGTGCTTGGGATGGGTGTGGGGGAAAGGCTGTAATGTAAGCAGGCCAGGTTGTTATGACCTAAGGCTTGGCTTTAAGAGTAAGCTCTTCCCCACACCCTTGACTGATTGGATAATGTAGGGTGGTGATGTAGGGAGGAATCCCATTATGCCTCATATGGGTGGCTTTGTATCAGAGACTTCATTGTTTGTATAATTGGATTAAAGGTTTGGAGTCTATGCTATAAAGTGGGAGAGAGCAGTAGCTTGATCTCTCTCTCTCGGTTCCTGGGTTCCTGAGGTTAGTATTAGAGAGGAGAGCAGAGTAAGGCCACGTGAAGGCCAGGAGAAGCAGCCGAGATGGCAGAGTGCTGAGGAAGAAGCCAGTTTGTTAAGAGTTTGTGCAGGAGGAGATGGGAAACAGAGGTGAATAAGTCTGGTGAGCTAGAAAGTTTTGATTCTAGGAAACTCGGATAAGTCAGTAGCTTTGTGAGCACTGAATGTGTGGGTTTTGGAGCCCAGTGTGTGTTTTTGCTTGCCCGCCGGGTGCAAGCTAGAATTAAAGCTGATGGCTCACCAGTTTTTGGCTCCTGTGTTTCATTACCGACTGTTCGAATCCAATGTGAACCTGCATTGGTCAGGCTGCTGTCATGGCGGCCTCGGCTACTGGCTTTACATTTGGCGTAGTCGGCAGGATTCGATACAGTTCGGCATGGAGCCACCACCATTTTTGAGTGGTGGAGTAGAGGACTGGCTGCTGTTTTGGTTTCCCATAGCTGTTTTTTGGGGGACTGTAGGCTGGCTGACTTTTACAGCCATGCGTGAGGAAACTGAGAGCTCTATGGAAGAGGCTGCCCAGGACCTGCAGGCTGAGCAGCGGAAGGAGCTGGAGGAAACGTGGGAGAAAGAGATGCCAACCCTGGAGCTGGAGAAAGTGCTGGAGGAGGAGGCCGACCAGGTTTGCGAGATTCGCCTGGAAATGGAGCAGACGCTGGAGAAGGAATCACAGGTTCATGAGTTGCAGATTGCCCTGGATGTTGTGGAGAGCCAGCAGCGGCGGGAGGCCAGGGCTGAAGCCAAGGCTTGGGCTGAGGCTGAGGCAGGTGCTGTAAGGCCCATGGAGCAGAAAGCAGCAGCAGCAGGGGGCTCGAGCCCAGCAGCAGGAGCTGATGTTTTCAGTTCCTCTTTGGAGGATGAGGAGAATTGGTCTGGAATTGTGATCCGCAGCCTCCAGAAGGTGAGAGCCCAGCAGCAAGGAGTAGCTACGCTGCCGGTAGGTCTGCGATTTTGGGACATAGGGGTGGATGCCATCATGCTCCCCAGAGCAAAGATGGAAATGCTGACTGCCATTGCCACGTGCTTCTCTTTAGGACAGTGTGAAACTTGCCATGATGGCAGGAATGAGGGGGGAGGCTAAAGCCCTATGTGTGTGGACTGATTTCCTGGACTACGACCCGAGTGAGCACAAGCTCCTTTGTTGAATGAACTTACGAATTTTGGACAATGTGAAATACCCTGATGGGGGTGGTGATGGCTTTGCTGGAGGCCTTCCTACCCAGGGAAGCCTTTCAAACGGCAAGGAAGAAGGCCGAGGACATTTTGCGCTTTCGGCAAAGTGCTCAGAGACTGGTGAAATGTGTGTACCTTTGTAATTTTTGAAATTGTATGATTTGTCATGTTGTAATTTGTGTAATGTGCCTAATTTCCTTGTACGGGGATGCCAGTGGTGTAGATTGTGGGTAGTAAAGTGAGCATAAGGGTGGATTGTTGGGCAGATAAAATATATTATGCTCACTTTGTTAAAGATGGCGCTGCCCACATGGAAGCCCGTCACCCAGGTAATATTATTTGCCCTTGTGCTTGGGATGGGTGTGGGGGAAAGGCTGTAATGTAAGCAGGCCAGGTTGTTATGACCTAAGGCTTGGCTTTAAGAGTAAGCTCTTCCCCACACCCTTGACTGATTGGATAATGTAGGGTGGTGATGTAGGGAGGAATCCCATTATGCCTCATATGGGTGGCTTTGTATCAGAGACTTCATTGTTTGTATAATTGGATTAAAGGTTTGGAGTCTATGCTATAAAGTGGGAGAGAGCAGTAGCTTGATCTCTCTCTCTCGGTTCCTGGGTTCCTGAGGTTAGTATTAGAGAGGAGAGCAGAGTAAGGCCACGTGAAGGCCAGGAGAAGCAGCCGAGATGGCAGAGTGCTGAGGAAGAAGCCAGTTTGTTAAGAGTTTGTGCAGGAGGAGATGGGAAACAGAGGTGAATAAGTCTGGTGAGCTAGAAACTTTTGATTCTAGGAAACTCGGATAAGTCAGTAGCTTTGTGAGCACTGAATGTGTGGGTTTTGGAGCCCAGTGTGTGTTTTTGCTTGCCCGCCGGGTGCAAGCTAGAATTAAAGCTGATGGCTCACCAGTTTTTGGCTCCTGTGTTTCATTACCGACTGTTCGAATCCAATGTGAACCTGCATTGGTCAGGCTGCTGTCATGGCGGCCTCGGCTACTGGCTTTACATAGATCTAGAAGTTTCTGACTAAAATCACAGAAACCAGTTTGTACTTGTTTCTTTCCCTCTGTGTGGACCTCCAAATTTCATAATTTTCAAATTTGCTTCTATACTTCTATATCATATACTTTTATTCATTGTTGGGCACAAAGTTTAAGTAAATAGCCAGCCAATTAGAATCCTTCTGTCTTTTGAAACTAGAGTTTATGAAATTCTGCTTCATGACTTGATACCATTCTCTGATGAAAAGAGCCTGGGGCTATAGACAGTACAAAACCTTGGCTCTAAAATATATTTTCAAAGATTCTGGCCTCACTGCATTTCACTTTTATATCTTCAGTTATAATTTGAGAATAAAAATGAAATAAATATGAAAGGTTACTAATGACATTTAAAAAATGAGATTGTAAAGTCATTGTTTTTTGAGAACCCTAATTCTTTACAACAAAAAAATAGTAACCCCTGAATATGTTTATTTCTAAGTACTCTCATCTTTAAGAGTCTTGTAAGGCCAGGGGCCACCACCATCGTTGTAGCCATGCAGATGCAGGCTCTCATTGGATTTGGACAGATGGTAAAGGAACTGTGGAGCCAGAAAATGGTGAGCCATTTTGTTTATTAAAGTCTCATAATGGTAGATGAGAAAACACATACGGAAGACCACTTCCCTTTCTCTCAGGGTTCCCAAGCCCCGACTCGGTCTCTGGTTCCACAACCCGAACTCACCTCCTGGACTTCCATGCCTCCACCAACCTCAGCACTCTCTCTCTCTCTCTACTGTCCAGCAAAACAGGTTGGGGAAAAAACTCTTCTCCAGCAAACAATGACCCCTCCCAAGCAGGAAAGCAATTCACAGTTTGCAGTCTGCCACCCCTGTGGGCAAGCACTCGCAACCTTTCATAGACTATACACAGTGCTGCCCCGTGCCAATGCACCATTTACACAAAATACAAGCAAGCAAACCTAAACATACTTGTTTCACACTTGAAACATATTGGTTTTACCCAGCAAGGCTATATAGATATTTGTATCTGTATATCGCCATATAATTCTTTTACCATGAAATTTTCAACATACTCTTTGCTAGACATAAACATACCTTTAGCTTAAAAAAATTTTATCAGGCCCTGGCAGTTTTGCTCAGTGGATAGACCTGGCGTATGGACATCTCCAGTTCAATCTCTCATTAGGGCACACAGGAGAAGTGACCATCTGCTTCTCTCACCCTCCCTCTTCTCCTTCTCTCTCTTTTTCCCTCTTACAGCCAGTGGCTCAACTGGTTCCAGAGGACACCCAGGAGCTGAGGATAGTTTGGTTGATTTGAGCATCATCCCCAGAGAGGGGTTGCCAGATGGATCTTGGTTGGGGTACATGTGGGAGTCTATCTCCCCTCCTCTCATTTTAAAAATAAATTATTTTTCTATATTTGATAAAAATATTGATTTTTTTTTTTTTTTTTTTTTTTAGCAAGATAGAGACAGACAAGAAGGGAGAAAGATGAGAAACATCATCTAATAGTTGTGGCATCTTAGTTATTCATTGATTGCTTTCTCATATGTGCCATGACTGGGGGTTTCCAGCTGAGCCAGTGACTGACCCCTTGCTCAAGCCTGTAACCTTGTGTTCAAGCCAGTAACCTTGGTCATCAAGCCAGTGACCTTTGGGCTCAAGCCAACAATCATGGGGTCATGTCTATGAGCCTACTCTCAAGCCGGTGCCCTCAGGGTTTTGAACCTGGTTCCTCAGCATCCTGGGTTGATGCTCTATCCACTGTGTCACTACCTGGTCAGGCCAAGATTGATTCTTTATATAAGAAACCCCAGCAGGCCTGACCTGTGGTGGCACAGTGGATCAAGCGTCAACCTGGAATGCTGAGGTTGCTGGCTTAAAACCCTGGGCTTGCCTGGTCAAGGCACATATGGGAGTTGATGTTTCCTGCTCCTCCCCCCCCCCCACCCCTTTCTGTCTCTCTGTATTTCTTCTCTAAAATGAATAAATAAATAAAAATAATTAAAAAAAAAAAGAAACCCCAGCAAAGTGAAATGAAGTGCCACTCTACTTTCTATCTTCTTTGTCATAATGCAGATAAGGTTTTTGGTGAAACTTGTAGCTTTTAATATGGTAATTGTTTTAAATTTTAAAAATCAAACTGTTCTTGGAGGGCCTCCTCAGACTACTTGAATGTAAACACAAACCTTCATGAAATATTAAGTTTCCAACAGGTTATTTTTTTTCTTTTAGAAAATAACATCATTTCAACTAATATTTTTGTCGGTTTGGCCTTACATTTGCATAATGTTGATGATGGGAGAGCTAACTATGGATGCTAATAGTGATTTTCGTTCGATGTTTGCTCATATTGCACAATTTCTTTTTTTCTATGCATCAGAAAATCTACTGATAAGTGCTTATTTTTCTAAATGATTATTAACTCTAAAGGCAATTTAATTTGCTATCATTATTAGGTTATTAGATCACATATTGCTGTCTGTGTTCTGGTCACAGTGTGTGACAGGTTGCTTTTATTTATTTTAATTTTGGTTGGGTGAATAAAGTTGCTGCTCTTTGTTTTTTGAATTGCTTCATTTCCGGTAAGATATCCATACTTCAGCAACCTGGCTTTACTGGCCTTTGTTTGTGGGACTGTCTGCTAGTTAATAACAAACTAAGATGAGTTGTGGCTACACATGGGTCTATCGCTTGATTTTAGTTTGATTAATTCATTTTACTATTACTATTAAATAGTAATACTGTTACTGGTAATAGTAATAGTAACTACTATTGGTAGTTAAGTCATCTACCAATTTTGAGAATAATGCTCTGTCCTGAAGAAAGTATTCCTTGAGGCCTCTGTTCCATTCAACATGCAAGCGAGAACTCAGAGCAGCTTTCTGTTCAGGGTGAGGGAAGGAAAAGCTAGTCCCCCTCCACGGATGGCATTGGCAACACAGATTGAATTTAGGCCCATCTAAGTTGCTGACTTTAGTAAACTTCTTTTGCTGATCTAAGTATGTAAATAGATGTTTATTACCTATTATTTAAGCTACCCTTGATACCTTTCCTGAGTCTAAGAACCAAACTTTACACATATAAGGGTCTTTGGAGATTCTTAAAGATAGCAGCCTTATGAAGCCCACAGCGGTCCATTTTTATGTATATAACAAACCTTAGTTTTCCAAAGCAAGAACATACTTTCTTTTATTTAAAAATCATACTTGAGTTCATTATATTTCAGTTCAAATTCATCTTAATTCTCCATATTGTGTCTTTAGTGGAAGATGGCCACCATTCTTTATATAAAATTAGCGTAGGCAAATTAGGTGGTAATTTTTTACATTCTGTGTTACTGATTATGGCTATAAAATAATTCTAGATAAGTAAATATCTACTCGGCTTTTAACGTCACAGGTGAGGTGACTGCTAGAGGTTTATGTGAAACTCTTTTAGAAGATTTCACATTAATTTTTCATAATCACAAAGCTGCTAAAATAGAACCCCACAGCCATGTCTCAGGGGGATTAAATAAATTCTTTTGTCCCTGTTTTGCATACTGGGTTCTCTTCTCCAACCTACTTTTGATCATCTTCTCTGAGATCTCTTCATGAGCCATGAAGGAATAACAGTGGCTAATTTTAGATCACATGAGTGCAAAACATTCTCATCCTGAAATTATTCAGAGATTAAGCTTACAACTGACTTTTCACAAGGACATATTTTGTAGCAGAAAAGTTAGCAAAATGTAAATGGGATATAATAGTCCTTAAGAATGACTACAATTAAAAGCAAGTAGATTTAATTCTTGTAAAATATCTCAAATGATAGAAGATAAAAGAAGACAGGACATTTTGGGATGAAGTTTCCATGACAAGTTAGTAGTTTAGTATCTTTAAAAACTGTGTCCCAGCAGAGCCCAAGCTCTATGTTGACCAGGTAGGTGTCCCTGATTTGACTTCCCCGTGCAGTGGGACACTCCTTAACAGTAGGGCTGGCAGCCTTTTTGAGACTACTCTTGAGGCAGCTATGAGGATTCTACTTAATTAGTGTTGAGACCAACTGCCACCAGAGGAAAGATGCTATCAACACACAAGTTAGTTGCAAGAATCACACAGGCAGTTTATTACTTACAAATTCTTTTGGCATGCCTGGGTACAGTTTAAGGGGGCCCCGTCGGCATGCTCCTCTAAGCTGTTCTTAGTCAGAGTTCAGAGCCGCATGGAGACAGTCCACATCAACATTCAAGTGTGGGCAACTACTGCACAGGGCCCCTCAGCTTTAGTACCTTTTCTGGCCAACGCCTTCTAACAGGTGTCAATCTACAGGATTATCACCTCAAACCACCTTTTTGGGAGTTCCTTGTAGGGAATCCCCTCTATGTCAATCTACTGAAATGTTTACATCAAACCACTTTTAATGATGTTCTTATTTACATTAACATACAAAGTTTTGACACCAAGCCACTTCTTATCTATGTATAACTTTACACACATACTATCTGGGCCCTGCTCGAAAGTCAGTCTGTTTATCACATTACAGAGTTATGGCACTAAGCCACTATATTAATTTCTATCCAAATGGCATAACTTTATTTAGTTTTAATAATTATTTTTAATATCATTTTAATTACTTTTATATATCTTTCATATTTTTATATTTCTATATATTTAATTACTATAACCTTATATTACTACAACAAAATGTTTTTATAGCTATTTTCGGTATTTTTTAGTTTTGTCTGTTTCTTCTTATCAAATCATAACCTTTCTCTTACATAGTAGATGATTATTCTTGGGTAGCAGTTTTCAACGTTCTTCATCTCATGACACACATAAACTAATTACTAAAATTCTGTGGCACACCAACAAAATATCATAATTTTTGCCAATCTGACAAAAAAAAATTAGTATAATTTTGCTTCATTTTCACCAGACAGCTATTGTTGTGTTGGCTGTTATCATTTTTTAAATTTGACAAGCTAAGTAAAACAGGTCAGGGCCCATGACTAGTCAGGTATTGTATGTGTTAAAAATTCTTGCAGCACATCAATGTGCCCTGTCACACGGGTGGAAGATCACTGCCCTAGGGAAATAGCCAAGATGTCACTTGGTTTGTTTATAAATTGACTTCCCATCAAAACTCTCTGGACCTGAGTCCAGCCCCATAATGTGGGTATTTTTTCCTTCACTGTGGTGCTTTGTTAAAATGCCACTGAACTAGAAGTGAAACCCTCTAGCTACTCTTGATTAAGATAAAATGCCAGGAATTTCGAATCATGCAGCTGCTGTCTGAGGAGAAACGCCAAGCAAGGTTCACTTCTGATAAATAGTCCAAGGTTTAGGCACCTGAGTCCTGCCCTCAGACAGGCTAACCTGTAGGCATGCTAGAGGGTGTCAAAAAGGAAACAGCTCTTTCAAGTTGTGTTGAGGGACACCAACTTTCAAAATTTAGAAGTTGCCAAATGTAGCCAAACATTCAATATTAGTAAATCTTTGTAAAAGATATAGAGGGCTCTTTTTATTATTTTCATAACTTTTCTTTAGTTTGAAAATATTTCCAAATACACAATTAAGAAATAAAAGTTAGCAGAAGGGAATGAAAAGTGAAAATTGAACTTAGCCTAATTTCAGTTTCAACATGTAATCAAATTTTAAAGTATTTGTCACTCTTCCAATGTACTTTGCCTGTACTGAATTTTAAATCATAACACATCTGCTGAGGGGCAGCATGGTAATAGTGGTTAGACAGATTTAGAAACAGGTTGCCTGGATGTCAGTGTCCCCTCTCCCTAATTTTGCCAACTATATACTAGCTGGGTGACTTTGAGCATGTTATTTACTCTGTTGATTACTTTCCTCATCTGTAAAATGATACTAAGAACAATATAGACCCTTTAGATTGAAATTATAATTAATTGATTTAACAGTGCTTTATTCAGTGTCATAGATATCTGTTCCATTGATACTAATAATCATTATGCAAATATTTACTTTTTTTAAAACTTTTTTTCTTCTTTTTTCAAATGAGAGGTTGGGAGATAGAGAGACAGACTCCTGCATGAGCACCCACTGGGATCCACCCAGCAACCCCTGTCTGGGGCCGATGCTCTCCCCATCTGGGGCCATGCTTACAAGCGGGCTATTTTTAGTACTTCAGGTGGAGGCTTCAGGAGCCATCATTAGTGCCCAGTATGATGTCCTTGAACCAATTGGCCATGACTGTAGGAGGAGAAGAGAGAAAGAGGGAGAAGGGTGGGGGAGGGGAGAAGCAGATGGGTGCTTCTCCTGTGTGTCCTGACTGAGACATCCACACACCAGGCCAGTGCTCTTCCACTGAGCCAACTGGCCATGGCCAATAATTAACTTTAAAACAGTTACTTTTCACTGACAGGAAAGAAGGGAGGACAACTAAGGAAAGAGAGCGACTTTTCAAAATTCAGTGGATAAAGTGATAGGAGTATTTCTCCTGCCTGTCCAATTTAAGGATCACTGATCAAGGAAGTAACAAGATTTTCATTGGCCTCAGGTGTACTAGGGCTGCCAAGAACTTCAGCAAATCGTTTGCTTTAAGGATGCTTGATTAGCCAGGACTGCTATGCTTCAATTCCTGAAATGGAAAATTTCAGGATATAGAGGTGCTACCAGGCAAAAAGAGATGGTGTTATGCAGATTGAAGCCTACTCATCCTCTTAAGCCATTTCATTCTTGTCAAAGTCCATACAGCAATTGTTTCAGAGTTTCCAAAGACTATTTGTATGAAATCATGTGTTGCTGCTCAAAGTGGGGCCCTGAGGAGTATCAGCAACCCTGAAAACTTTTTAGAAACAGACTCTCAGCCTCTTCACACCCAGACCTACCAATTCAGAACCTGCATTTTAACCAAAACCCTGCGTGTTTCCTATACACTCTGGCTTGAGGAGCCCTGCGAATCCACAACTTTGAAAGTGGCTTTATTTGGTTTGTTTACCCTCCCCCATCTACCCTTCAGGGGCTTCTTTATAAAAATCCTGTTGTACTTTCTCCCTGCCCTTGAATCAGCTGTTGCTCTGCACCCTGTCTGAATGGTAAAGAGTCAAGTAACCAATTTGAATAATTCTCAAAATGTTCAAGTATAGGCAAGCTACTGTAAGTCAAATGTTTACTGGGAACCCTGCCATGTGAGAGGCCAGAAGATATGACCTTACTTACTCTCTGCTTCACATGGGCAAGCATCAGGTAACTGCAAAATGTTTATACTCTGTTTTCTAATTTATGAGTAGACCCATGCAGAGTGTCATTTACTCTGCAGGGTTAATGAAGTTCTTAACTCTGTCATGAAAAAAAGTGCTGAAGCAGTTAGAATTCCAAACTCAGAAAATCAATTCAATTGATGGGCTTTATTTCTAAAAGACTGAGTAGCCAGACTCTTGTCCATATATTTGCATATTGATTAACCAATTTTCATGATCATTTTGATTTGTTAATTAGATTTCCAGTGTTTTCAGTCACTGGATCAACAACCGAGTCCTGTTCTCTCCTCTCAGGGAGTGAGAGTGGGTTAAAATCCCGTTTTATAGACAATCTTATGTGGTAAAAGCATCATGAATCATTCTGCCCACTGCAGTTTGTTGTCTTTTGTTGTTGTTTTTTCTGAAATACACTCAACTCATTTTGGACTAGAAACTGGCTCTTACTTTAGGGTCTATTAAAAGGAGCTTGCATTGCTGTTCCACATGGTCCATTTCTCTCTTTAATGGTTGCTTTCTGTGGAAACAGGTCAATTAAAATGTTTCTAACTATATCTGTTGTTGCAAATATACCTGTGTATATATTTTTGTCCATCTGCTGTCTTTGTTTATATTACTTTTATAAGTGAATTGGTCTGAGTTAAAGAGGTGAATAAACCAGTGAAAGGCAATTACCATTGAGAATTGTAGAAAAGGAAAGGAATGTTCTGGAAGTTTAGAAATATACCCCTAGATCTATCCTTGGAAGGTAAGAAATGGAAGCAGCTGAACTCCATGTGCAAAATAAAAGCTGTCTAGGCTGTACCGGTCCCCTAGTGAGAAGGGGCCTGCTGTGTGGCCCTGGGGCCAGGGCGGGTGTGGCAGGCTGTGTCCCCACCTCCCATGGTGCTCTGAGGGGCTGTCCCTGCAATTCCAAGCATTTCAGCTGAGAGGACTGCTCTGGACTTTTTTCTGATTTGTCTTTTTTTTTTTTTTTACTTTGGCCTCATTCATTGTTCTTACATTTCAAAGAAAATTATTACATTTATGAAGAACAAAAACACAAATATGAGGATTACAGGTTGAAAACTCAGTTATGGAAAGTCTGATGACATGCAGGAAAAGCATGACCTAATGTAAAAAGCAGGGATAGAATGCTGTAGTGGTTAAGACTCAGTGTTTTGGAGTCAAATCTATGTGGATTTAAATCCTAGTCCCACAATTTATTATAGTATAAATTTACTACTTACTCTTTCTTTTTTGTAAAACTTTTTAAAAAATAATTTCAGGCTTATTAAAAAGAAACTCGCAAAGATTATTGAAACAGTTCCCATATAGCTTTTACCCGGTTTTCCCAAATGATCGTGGTGCAATTATCAATACCAAGAAATTAGCATTGTTACTATGCTCCTAATTAATCTATAGGCCTTATTTGTATTTTGTTAATTGTCCTCTTTCCTTATCTAGAATCCACATTGCATTCATTTGTCCAGCTACTTGACAGTCCCTCAGTCTTTCTTTGTCTTTCATGAACTTAACTCTTTCAAAGAGTATGACCAGTTATTTCAGACATTTTCTCTGACTTGGGGTTTTTCTTGAAACCATAGTTTCTTCATGAAGAAACACAGGTCTCTGCTGTTTGGCAAGAAAACTACAGCAATGGTATTTCGTCCTTCATTATGAACCATATCAGGAAGCACGCAGTGTCATTATATCTTGTCACTGGTTATGTTAACTTGGATCAAAGGTGATGCCTACCAGATTTTGTTTCTTCACTGCAAAGTCACTGTTGTTCCTTTTCTAGTAATATACTATGATTTTTGCAAGATATTTTGCAACTACATAAATATCCCATTTCTCATCATACGTTCACCTTATTTTAACATTCATACTTGCTAAAAACAGACAAAATACCTAGCATGATATCTAATATACTAAATGCTAATTTCATTCGCCTCATACAGTAAACACAGTAATCAGAGTATTTCAGGATAATAAAAGTGAAGGCATCATTACATTACTCAGAAACATAATATCTAATTGTAATATATTTCTATTAGAAAAGTAATTTGCTTGCATAGGTATTAGAGACAACATAAATCAAATCATTTCCAGCTTTTTATTAGGAATTAAATAGGAGTTATTTTTTCTTTAGGAAACTTGTTTTAAGGAACTGTCGCTATGCTAGACACCTTCACATACATGATATATTACTCATCATTGATTCAGTGTTTACGAAGGTTCAGATGTCATTCAATCATTTGATCCTTTTTTTAGTTGAATTTATTGGGGTACAGGTTTTAAGTGCAGAACTCAGCAAAAGGTCATCTGCACACTGCATTGTGCACCCATTGCCCCAAGCAAAGCTGCTTTCTGTTTCCATTTTCCCCCTTTGCCCACCTCAACCGGCCCCCACCCTCCTTTGCCTCTTTCTGGTTATAATCATACTGTTCTCTCTCTCTCTCTCTCTCTCTCTCTCTCTCTCTCTCTCTCTCCATATATATATATGGAGAGAGAGAGAGACTGACAGCTGGCAGTCTGTTCCCTGTATCCATGCCTGTGTGTAAGATTATACGGTATTTATCTTTGTCTGGCTGACTTCTTTCACTTAGCGTAATAAACTCCAGATCCATCTATGCTAGCCCACCAACTTACACCATACACTACAATAAACTCAAAATGGATAAAAGACTTAAATGTAACTCACAAAACCATAAAAATCCTAGAAGAAACCATAGGTGGTAAAATCTTTATCACACATCTCTCATCGCAATATTTTTGCCAGTATATCTCCTCAGGCAGGAGAAGCAAAGAAAAAATATGTTTGTGACTACATCAAACTAAAATGCTTTTGCAAAGCAAATGAAACCATCAACAAAATGAAAGACAGACCACTGATTGGGAGAACATACCTGGCAATGATATATTTGATAAGTGGTTAATATCCAAAATATGTAAAGAACTGGTACAACTCAATACCAGTAAGATCATCTGATCCTTATAATACCTTTAAAGAAGTGTCTTGACTTTACAGATGAGCAACCTGTGGCTTAAACGAGTTAAATAACTTATTAAATCACATAGTTCCTAAGCACCAGAACTAGGATGTAATTTCAAGTCTGTCTGACTTTAAAACATGCCAGACCATTCAAAATTTAAGAAGCACCATTTAAAATTTAAAAATAATTCTCTATCTAGTTCCATTAAAAGAAGATTGTAAACTGTATGTAAAGGAGCAAGACTGCAATAAGCTATTTTAAGCACTAAAAGGTGATTGATTTTATTTGGACCTTATTCAGTTTCAAGAAAGGTAGTCAATTGTTATACGCATTCTGGAAAAATACTGCATACCACATCCCAATTACAAAATTAACTTTATTCAAAGTTATCAATAAAACGTTATCTAACAAGTAATGACCATCTAATTATATTTATTAGAGATATAGATCTTAACTGGAAATAATATCATTTGTTCAGGAATTTCAGATGAAAGCCAGCATCACTAGAAATAGTCTTTTAAGTAAAACAAAATGTAATTTTTCTCAAGGTTTGCAATTGCTCGCAAAGTTAATACCTGGCATAAATAAAGAAAACAAAACAATTTAGCTTAAGATTTATTTGATCTACTTTATGAAAAAATAACCCAAACCTCACTTTACTACTATTAGCACCACTAATAATATCCCATCTTTTATTAATAGATAGCTTCAAGATAAACAAAAATTTATTTGAATTATTAAAAATAAAATGTTAAAATATGTGTATAGAATTTATTTTTTAATTTAATTGAAAGAAGGGGAAACAGTGAGACAGATTCCCACATGTGCCTGACCAGGATTTACCTGGCAACCCCCATCTGGGACCGATGCTTGAATTAACCAAGCTATTTTTTAGCACCTGAGACTGACATGATCAGACAAACTGAGCTATCCTTAGCACCCAGTCCAATGCTCAGACCAGTCAAACTATCTTCAGTGCACTAGCTAATGCTCAAACCAGTTGAACTACTGGCTGCAGGAGGGAAAAAGGGAGAGAAGTGAAAGAGGGACAGGAAGAGAGCACATGATTGCTTCTCATGTGTGCCCTGACCAGGACTGAACCCAGGATGTCCATAATGCTGGTTGACACTCTATCTACTGAGCGAACTGGCCAGGGCTGTGTATAGAAATTAATAATTAATCCATGAATATATTCTTGAATAAAGGAATACTCTTATATTTTTTTATACTTTTTGCTATCATGAACTCATGACATTAGTCAGTATTAAAAGTTCATTTACTACCAGTTTTCTTTCCACATGCTGCTTTCAGTAAGACTATGCCTTCTAAAAATAACATAAACACTTGGGAACGAGAAACATGTATGTAGCTTTATCACGGTAAATAAGAAGCTATCTTAAAACAAAAGGCAGTTTTCACTAATGCCTTTAAAAAATGGCTTTTGTGTAAGGTGACCAGATTTTAAAATTGGTAAAGCGGGACACCATTGACCGGGGGTGGGGGATTCTTAATTAAAAATTTGGTCTATATGGAGCAAAAAAAAAAATTTCATAGAATGCAAAAATAGTATTGTAATATATATTTTTAAATTTCAACATAAGTACAATTTACAAATATAATACATTAAAAAAACTTTTGTATAGTATTTTATTCTTTGGCATATTTCTCATTTAAGTGAATTCTTTTTAGTAGATTGCTGTCATTGTTTTAAAGGTCATGAAATTTCTCACAAGAATTTGTTAAATTATATTTCACACATAAAATGGCTTTCAAAGTATCAACACTTAACTGTGATTTTTCAGATGTCCACACTTTATTTGCCGTAGAAAAAACGGGTTCAGTTGCAGCATTAGTTCCTGGTAAAGACAGCACGTATTCCACAATTTTTAGTGCATTATTGTATGGAACATGGTTTGTTTCAAAAGGATGAAATATTTGTAACTATTTGTTCTCTATTGTGATTTTTGCTGATGCCCAAGATTTAATCTTTTTATTATCAACGTATTTTTTTTTAATAATGATACCTCATTAAAAAGATCATTTTCTGAAATATTGCTATATGGGAAATTTTGAGTGAGTCAGAGGGATCCAGTTACATGGTCCCAAAACCAATGCCGTAGCTGCACCAGCTGGTGGGAGCAGGCAGGGCAGCGCCATCAGAGGGCCTATGGGTAGTTAGGGGACTTGACAACCGCCGCCCCCTGTCACGGACAAACTGTTAAAAATCAGGACTGTCCCACCAAAAGCGGGACGTCTGGTCACCTTAGTTTTCTGAGTCCTGATCTCTGGTGTCGCAGTGGGTCAAGCATAGACCTGAAATGCTGAGGTTGCCGGTCTGAAACCCTGGATTTTCCTGATCAAGACACATGGGAATTGATGCATCCTGCTCCCCACCCTTCTCTCTCCCTCTCTCATTCTCTTCCTTCACTAAAATAAAAATAAAAAATAGCTTTGCAAATTGTAAAGTGCCTACTCCAGATTCTTAATTATTATTAAAAGGTTTCTGTAAAAGGTTTCTGTCTTTAAAGTATTACAGGCACTAATTAATTTATCCATTTTTTAAAAATTTATTTAATTGTGTTTACATAGATTCTAGGGTGACCCCAAAAGCATCCCCCCTCCCCCATATTCCCTTCAACATCTCCTTTACCCCCCTCTCTACATGTCCTCCCCCCTTCCCTTCAGGTTTATTCCATCCTATCATCCCCTTTTCCTCTGTCCTCTTTTCCTCAGGTCCCTTTCATCCCTCCTCTGTCTCAATTTCTTTCCTCAGTTCTCAATGTTTCTTGGATTCCTCAAATGAGTGAGGTCGTATAATATTTTTTTTTTTCTGCCTGGCTTATTTCACTCAACATAATAGTTTCCAGGTCCCTTCATATTGTTGCAAAAGGTAATATTTCCTTCTTTTTCATGGTGCCATAGTATTCCATTGTATATATATATATATACCAAAGCTTTTTAATCCACTCGTCCACTGATGGACACTTAGGCTGTTTTTAGCTCTTAGCTATTGTGAACAATGCTGCCATAAAGGTGGGGGTGCATTTCTTTTTTTCAGTCGGTGATATGATGTCCTGGGGATATATTCCTATAAGTGGGAATGCTAGGTCAAAAGGCAGTTCCATTTCTAATTTTTTGAGGAATCTCCATAGTGTTTTCCACAGTGGCTGCAACCAGTCTGCATTCCCACCAGCAGTGCAGGAGGGTTACCCTTTCTCCACATCCTAGCCAGCACCTATAATGTATTGTTTTGTTAATGAGCGCCATTCTGACTGGTGTGAGGTGGTATCTGATTGGGTGTTAATTTGCATTTCTCTAATGATTAGTGATGTTGAGCATTTTTTCATATGCTGATTGGCCATCTGTATGTCCTCCTTGGAGAAGTCTCTATTCATTTCTTATGCCCATTTTTTGATTGGATTGTTTGTCTTTCTGGTGTTGAGTTTTACAAGTTTATTATAAATTTTGGTTATTAACCCCTTATCAGATGTGTTGTCGAATATATTCTCCCATTGTGTGGTTTGTCTTTTTATTCTTTTCTTATTGTCTCTAGCTGTGCAAAAGCTTTTTAGTTTGATATAGTACCATTTGTTTATCCGGTCTTTTATTTTATTTGCCTGTAGAGATAAATCAGCAAATATATTGCTTCGATAGATGTCGGAGAAAGAGTTTACTGCCTATGTTTTCTTCTAGAATGCTTATGGTTTCACGGCATACATTTAAGTCCTTTATTCATTTTGAGTTTATTTTTGTGCATGGTGTAAGTTGGTGGTCTAGTTTCATTTTTTTGCAGGTAGCTGTCCAGTTTTCCCAACTCCATTTGTTAAAGAGACTGTCTTTACTCCACTGTATGCTCTTACCTCCTTTGTCAAATATCAATTGTCCATAAAGATGTGGGTTTATTTCTGGGTTCTCTGTTTTGTTCCATTGATCTATATGCCTGTTCTTATGCCAGTACCAAGCTGTTTTGAGTACAATGGCCTTGTAGTATAACTTGATATCAGGAAGTGTGATACTTCCCACTTTATTCTTATTTTTCAAGATTGCTGAGGCTATTCGCGTTCTTTTTGGTTCCATATAAATTTTTGGAATATGTGTTCTATATCTTTGAAGTATGTCATTGGTATTTTAATTGGTATTACCTTGAATTTATACATTGCTTTCGGTAATATAGACATTTTAATGATGTTTATTCTTCCTAACCATGAGCACGGTATATACTTCCACTTGTTTGTATCTTTCTTGATTTCTTTTATCAATGTTTTATAATTTTCAAAGTACAAGTCTTTAACGTCCTTGGTTAAATTTACTCCTAGGTACTTTATTTTTTTGTTGTTGTTGTTGCAATAGTGAAGGGGATTGTTTCCTTAATTTTTTTTTCTGACGTTTCATTGTTCGTGTATAGAAATGCCTGTGATTTCTGTGTGTTAATTTTATATCTTGCCACCTTGCTTAATTCATTTATTAGGTCCAGTAGTATTTTGACTGAGACTTTAGGGTTTTCTATATACAGTATCATATCATCTGCAAATAACGATAGTTTTACTTCTTCTTTTCCAATTTGGATGCCTTTTATTTCTTCTTCTTGTCTGATTACTGTAGCTAGGACTTCCAGTAGTATGTTGAATAAGAGTGGTGAAAGGGGACACGCCTGCCTTGTTCCTGATTTTAGAGGAATTGCTTTTAATTTTTGTCCATTGATTATGATGTTGGCTGTGGGTTTGTCATAAATGGCCTTTATCATGTTGAGGTATGTTCCCTTTATTCCCACTTTGCTAAGAGTTTGATCATAAATGGGTGCTGGATTTTATCAAATGCTTTTTCTGCATCTATTGAAATTATCATGTGGTTTGGCTCCTTCCTTTTGTTTATGTGCTGAATCACATTAATTGATTTACGAATGTTGTACCATCCTTGCCTCCCCAGAATAAATCCCACTTGATAATGATGTATGATTTTTTTCATGTATTGCTGGATCCAGTTTGCTAATATTTTGTTGAGGATTTTAGCATCTAAATTCATCAGGGATATTGGCCTATAATTTTCTTTCTTTGTGTCTTCTTTGCCGGATTTTGGAATCAGAATTATGCTCGCCTCATGAAAGGAACTTGTTAATGTTCTTTCCTCTTGATTTTTTTGAAATAGCTTGAGAAGGATAAGAATTAGTTCTTCTTTGAATATTTGGTAGAATTAACCAGTGAATCCATCGGGCCCAGGGATTTTGTTTTTTGGGAGCTTTTTGATAACTGTTTCAATCTCTTTTGTTGTAATTGGTCTGTTTAGGTTTTCTGATTCTTCAAGTTTGATTTTTGGAAGATTGTATGTTTCAAGGAATTTGTTTATTTCACCTAGGTTGTTTAATTTCTTGGCATACAGTTCTTTATAGTATTTTCTTACAATATTTTGTATTTCTGTTGTGTTGGTTGTTATTTCTCCACTCTCATTTCTAATTTTATTTATTTGAGTCCTCTCTCTTCTTTTTCTGGTGAGTCTCATTAAAGGTTCATCGATCTTGTTTATCCTTTCAAAGAATCGGCTCTTGGTTTCATTGATCCTCTGTATTGTTTCTTTAGCCTCTATGTCATTTATTTCTGCTCTGATCTTTATTATTTTCTTTCTTCTACTACTTCTGAGCCTTATTGCTATTCTTTATCAAGTTCTTTCAGATGAAGGGTTAGGTTGTTTATTTGAGCTTTTTCAAACTTCTTAAGAAATGCCTGTAGTGCTGTGAACTTCTGTCTCTGAACTGCTTTAGCTGTGCCCCATAAATTTTGAGTTGTTGTATGTTCATTATCATTTGTTTCTAGGATTTTTTTAATTTCTTCTTTGATTTCACTGTTAACCCATTCATTATTTAATAACATGCTATTTAGTTTCCATATGTTTGAGTATTTTTCAGGTTTTCTGTTATGATTTATTTCTAGTTTCATGCCATTGTAATCAGAGAAAATGCTTGATATGATTTCAATCTTCTTAAATTTGTGGATATAGCTTCTGTGTCCTAACATGTGATCTATCCTGGAGAATGTATCATGAGGACTTGAAAAGAATGTATATTTTGCTTCTTTAGGGTAAAAGGTTCTGAAGATATTTTTTAAATCCAGGTGATCTAGTGTGTCCTTTAAGTCTGCTGTTTCTTTGTTAATTTTCTTTCTTGAGGATCTATTTAGTAATGTAAGTGGGGTATTGAAATCTCCTACTTTTATAGTATTGCTGTTGATCTTGCTCTTTAAATCCATCAAAGTCTGCTTTATATATTTAGGAGCTCCTGTATTAGGTGCATAAATATTTATGATGGTTATATCTTCATTATGGATTGCTCCCTTCATCATTATGTAGTGACCTTCTTTATCTCTTACCTTGGTATTAAAGTCCATTTTGTCTGATATAAGTATTGCTACCCCAGCTTCTTTTTCATTTTCATTTGTATGAAATATTTTTTTCCATCCTTTTACCTTCAGTCTATGTGAATCTTTTGTTTTAAGGTGTGTATTTTGTAGACAGCATATGTACGGTTCCCGTTTTCTTATCCATGCAGCTACCCTATGTCTTTTGATTGGATCATTTAAACCATTTACATTTAAGGTTATTATTGATATATAGTTTTTTATTGCCATTTTATATTTTAAAGGTTTATTCCTCTTTTGCTATATTCTTTTCCCACTTTGATCTGTTTACTACAGGCCCCTTAACATTTCCTGCAGCATTGGTTTCATTGTAATGAATTCCTGGAGTTTTCTTTGTCTGGGAAGCTTTTTATTTCTTCTTCAATTTTAAATGATAGCCTTGCTGGATAAAGTAGCCTTGGTTGTATGCTCTTGTTCTGCATTACTTTGAATATTACTTGCCATTCCCTTCTAGCATCAAGTGTTTCTGTTGAGAATTCGGATGTCATCTTTATGGGTGCTCCTTTTTAGGTGATAGCCTTTTTTTCTCTAGCAGCTTTTAATATTTTCTCTTTATCACTTAGCAATTATGATGTGTCTTGGTGTAGGTTTCTTTAGGTTTCTCTTTAATGGAGATCTCTGTGCTTCTTGAACTTGTGAGACCCTTCATTGCATCAATTTAGGGAAGTTTTCAGCTATGATTTGATTGAATAAAGTTTCTATCCCTTGTTCTTTCTCTTCTTCTTCAGGAACCCCTATTATGCGTATGTTATTTCTCTTCATGTTGTCGCAGAGCTCTCTTAGAGTTTCCTCAGACTTTCCGAGTCTGTTTTTTTTTTCTGCTCCACTTCCATGCCTTTGTTCATTTTTTCTTCCAACTTGCTGATTCAATCCTCAGCTTCATCCATCCTGCTTTTAATTCCTTCCATTGTGGTCTTCATTTCTGATATTGTATTTGTCATCTCTGACTGATTCATTTTAATATTTCAATGTCCTTTTTTATACTTGCTATCTCTTTATTTAGGTGTTCATAATGACCATCCATTGTTGTTCTAAGATCCCTTAGCATACTAATAATCATTATTCTAAACTCTTCATCTGGGAGTTTTGTTATTTCCATATCGTTCAGTTCATTTCCTGGAGGATTCTCTTGTGGTTTCATTTGGATTGCACTTTTCTGTCTTCTCATTATGTCTGTGTGTTTGGGTGTGTTGTTTGTAGAGCTGGTTGAGTCTAGGCTTGGTGTTGTCTGCCTCCAATTTTCAGTTGTGGTATTTCTAGGTCTTCTTTGGTTGGCTTCAGCTGTTGTTTCAATTCACTGTGGAATTTGGCTTTTCTAATAGATCCCCTTTGAAGTCTTGATTTGTTTATTTTCTTCTCAGTTTTCTTAACTTGGTGGTAGTCTTGTTTACTGATCTCAGCAGGGGGCTTATTTAAAACTATATCCAGGAATGCAGTGGGTATAACCTGAGACTCTGAATACCTGATCTGCCAGTTACTCTCTCTGGGAGCGGGGTGCTTTCTCCACTTAAGTAGGGGGAGATGTATCTCAGTTCTCCATTGAGACCTGAGTTACTGCTCCTCCTCCCCACTTCTTGTTTTCAGCTGTGTCTTTTTTGTGCTGATTGAAGTTGGAGAGATATCTTGAGAAGATTGACCCAGAACCACTTTAGTCTATGTTCTGTGGAAGGATCAATCCCTCCCCTTGCAATGGCTGCCTCCAGCACCTCCTTCAGGTATGGCTGCTTCAGCACTGGATTAGTCCCACTGCTCAGTTCCTCCCATGCATTCCACTGTTTGTCACTGGCTCTCTCTCTCTCCCCCTTTCTTTTGGAAAACAAGCCAGCTCTTTCAACACACCTCATTTCCAGGTCCTCAGGCAAGTGGCTGTGAGTGATATTTTCTACCGCTTTCCTTAAATTTAGAGTCTTTCTGGGTTCTCAGCCTCACCCCCACCCCTTTGTTCCTATACGCAGGGGAGGCTCACCGCTCCTTGGCACTCCCCACCAGGCTTGGTGTGGCTTCTTCTTTGTTACTTGGATTTTGAGAGCAGTTCTTGTAGTCTGGAGTTGTTTTTTTCACACTGGATGTTCCTAAATTATTTTGTAATCCAGTTTAGTGATGTGAGCTGGGAGTCTGTGCGTCTGCCTACTCTGCTGCTATCTTGTGTCCCCTATCTTTGTAATACAACTGAGAAATAGGCAAATGCACTAACCTGGAATAGTGCATATTTAGAATTAAAATTTTTGTGTTATTAAAAAATAATTTAAAGAGAGTAATAATTAGTCAGAAGACAAATAACAATAGATGTGGGAGATATGTAAAATAGGCAGCAAGAGATGTGGATGCACTTAGGAATCAAAGAGTATGTCTCTGATTAATTCTAATGGCCTGTCTCCAACATTAATTTCCTTTGCCTGACATTTGGTCTTTTTCAAAATGTCCCCCATTCATGATCATATTTGGTCCAGACCCAGAGGTTGTTATTATTGGGTCCTGTCCAAAACAACCATGGACACATTTGGTCCAACACATTTACCTTAACAAGTGCAGTGGCGAAGAGGGGCGTTAACCACCCACAGGAGCAACCTTCAATCAGGAACAGATGATTGTTGATGGATAAGGTCCCATTCCTTGCTTTTAATGAAATGGTTCTGAGGCGTGTTTTCTCTATGGTTTCTCAATCTCCAAGAGGAGACCTGGCAATGGTAGTAAGACTCCCAAATATGTACCTATTACAGGTTGCTCTTTTTTCACTTTTCCCACGTCGCTTAGGAAATGTTTCCTAAAATCATCCTCAAAAACACTTTCTGCCCCTAAGTTCTTATGTCAGGGTTGATATGTGGGGTAACCCAAACAATGCTTAAAGGAAATGGAAGCCATGACTGACCAAGGTTGAGAGAGTTTACCAGTCAGAAGAGACATAAAGGAATGGCTGTTTTAGACAGCCAACTGGAGAAGAGGCTCTGAGAAAAAATTGTGTGGTAGCTGGGCTGATTAATGGTGGGTCTTAGAACTGTGTTCAATATTTTGGCATTATTTCAGTAACAATGGAGTTCTATATATTTAAAAGTCTGAAATAGCAGAGTCATATAATAAATAATATAGAGAATGAAGTATAGAATTATTAAAGCCAAAATGCCTATGAGGAAGTTACAGTGATAATAGTGACCTATACTTGGGGAATAGTGTCAGTAGTACCTGGAGAGAAATAGACAGATTTCATAATTATTGAGAAGCTGGTGTCTTTATAATTTGTCTTTGTTATTTTTTATCAGTGTGAAGCTGTCATGGTTATAACCAAGGTGAACTACTCATTTATGGGAGCGTCACATTGATGTTGCTCTTCAGGATAATAAATTAACATATTTTCTTTAATAAGGGATTTTCTTTGTAAAAAGCCATTGACTTATGTATTTGTATGGCTCAATCTTGTTCTAAAATTATAGAAATATTTGTGGTGGAGAGCCTCAGATCCTTTTCCCCTGGTTCATCCTTAGTGGGAAGAGATAGTTCATTACTGACTATGTGTTTAAACCAAATTCCTGCTGTGGAAGTGAAAATGCCAAAAGGTTGTATATTTTAACAATTTACTCATGAACATGGGCCTAAATTAGAATGATAGAAAACAATATACTCTAGAAATTGCCTTTATAAAATTATTTTTGACATCTATGAGATAATATGATTGAGCTCTTAAAGCTTTTATTTTAGAGTTATTAGTAACCCCTCATTTCAGTTAGTGCAATGAAAACAAGTTCTGTTTTTTCTGTCAACAAAACATAAAATTGATAATAAACTGATCCTGAAGATGCAGCTTTCATTAAAAAGGAAAGAAAACCTAATTGAAAGTTACTGTAAAATTTAAGCAATTAATTTCATGCCAAATAAGTTATTAGAAATCTCTGATGGATATTAAAAAAAAAGCAATCATTTGCAAAATTGGAAGGAGCTAAATTCAACCTAGATATATATCTCTTTTTATTTTTAATTTGTGCATTGTAGAGATAATATAAAAATTATTGAATTTAACACAATAGTCTTTTACAATAGTTTGTAATGCTACTGGGCTCTAAACCAACTAATTAATTTCCCTCTGGATTCTTTTATTTCAGTGGTTATTTTGTTATAATTCACTATTTCATTTTGTTTCTTTGCTAATAGTACATCTGGTTCATATTATTTCAAGCATACAGAAAATCTAGGGTCTTTTGTTTCGTTGTTTTGCTTTGTTGTGTTACATTTAGTTTTTGTCATTTTATTATACATTATATATTTATTATATATAAAGCCTATTTATTACACATGGAGTATGCAATATATCAAACTCAAGCTGCAGGCACCATTTTAATCAAAAGAAGGGCAAAATTTATTAACTTTCTTCCTAACTCCCCCCATATTTTCTCTATACAAAGAAAGAGTAGCTATCTAGTAACCAGCATTTTCTATGCTTTGACAGTGCTTTTTAAAAGTGGGCATAATATACTGAATCCAGAGAATTTATTGCATCTAACACATAAAAATATCTGCAGGTATAAATCCAAAGGTGCAAGATATATTGTTCTACAAAACTGCCATTTGTTACGGAATGAACAAAAAAACAAAACAAATACATAATTATGTAAAAGAAAATCTTTTGATTTTTATCCACTATAGCTTGCGAGATAACACATGTACTGTTTTGAAGAAGACTAATCAAACTAAAAAGAACCCTAACTGAATTGCTCATCATGATTTGCAATGGGCATATAAAAGGCAGTGGTGATGTTAGAAAAAGTAGCTTCATTTCGGGTTAAAACTTCCAGACTCCCTTTGTAAGCAAAGAACAGACCAGCAGACTATAACAGTCAGACTTTATTCTTTTCACACACTTCAAACATGTAATTACCAGAAAAAAATCTTTTATTATCATCAGGAATTCTGGTTTTAAAAGTCAACTATAATAATGGTGGTTTAAAGTAGAAGCATCAATTTTTTAAGTGTAAGGCTCTTTATATTACATTTACTATTATGTACATTATTGATTTTCTTTTCTGGTTGTTGTTTCTTGCAGAGAGTGAATCTGTCTTTCGATTTTCCATTTTATGGCCATTTTCTACGTGAAATCACTGTGGCAACTGGAGGTAAGTGGTTTTCTACCCATTCATCCAAAATAATCTAAAGTTTCACTACAGTTATTATTTTTAATTTACTCCATGTTTCATGAGGGACATTTATTAGGAAAACTATTGTCTTTTGTCACCAAGTTACGGGTATCAATAAAACCTAAGAAAGACTAGTACAGCTATTAGAAAAACTTTTCAGCAGAAAAAAATAAGTGTAGTTATTATAATTTTCAACTTAAATTCGCCTCCTCTACTTTCCTCCTGAGTTTTAATTCATTTTGGTTGTATGGTAAGACTGTGAATAGGACTAACAAAGAAAGAAAAGATGCTTAAGGAAACTGTTGAGATAGTTTTATTTTCTTTTATTGTGTGTATATCTATTTATCTCTATCTATCTATCATCTATATATGATAGATAGATAGATATAGATGATAGATAGGTAGATAGATACACACACACACACACACACAACCATGTGTATTATCAGCTTTAATTGTTTGGGGTTCTTTCCTTTAATGTCACCTATGCTGACTGACAACTCATTTAGCAGTTTTAAAAATAAACACTAAAATTCAGTTTGAATATTTTTTGTCTTACTTTTCTCCGCAAACTTTAAAAATGAACTTAGAGATTGGTAATTTCTTAGAAAGGCTATTATCAGTCTTTATAGTGTATCCTAGGAGTCAGAAATATCTTATTTTTTTCATTGTTTAAGCAAGAGAGCCAGAGGGAGGGACAGACAGACAGACAGACAGGAAGAGAGAGAGATGAGAAGCATCAATTCTTTGTTGTGGCACCTTAGTTGTTCATTGATTGCTCTCTCATATGTGCCTTGACCAGGGGCTCCAGCAGAGCGAGTGACCCCTTGCTCAAGCCAGTGACCTTTGGGCTCAAGCCAGCAACCATGGGGTTATGTGTATAATCCCATGCTCAAGCCAGTGATCCCACCCTAAAACTGGTGAGCCTGCACTCAAGCTGGATGAGCCCACACTCAAGCTGGTGACCTTGGGGTTTCAAACCTGGGTCCTCTGCATCCCAGGCTGATGCTCTGTCCACTGTGCACAGCCTGGTTAGGCCGGAAATATCTTAATCTTTGAGTGCTACTGGCAGGAATAAGCAAAATGCCAAAGGATATTTTTGCTGGCCTAATATGCAGGGGTAGAGAAAGGGAAAGAAGAAGAGAAAAACATAAAAATGGAAAAGTAAGTAAAGCAAATTAAAAGAAATCCTCATATGTGATGAGAAGGCAGGAGCACATTTGTACCTAACATCCTGGGGCCAGAATCCTTTCCCTTCACAGGAAGGAAATTCCTGCTCCTCTGGATGGTATGGAAACCATGTTGATCACTCTCCCTGTGTTTTAATATTACACTTAGGAGGGGTGTAGGATTCTGCAAAAGGCACATAGTCAGAAATATCAGGGATGAAATAAAAAATTGCTGAGTACCTACTCTGAGCAACGGTAAGTAAGCCACTCTGTGTTCAGAACAGATAGCTTAGAGCACTGTCAGGCAAGGTAAAGCTGACAGTGGCATTCCTGAGAAAATATGCATGATGAAACACAGGGTTCCAGGGATGATACAGATCAAACATCTGTAAGAATCCTGTAACACTTTATGGAACAATTATTGTTGAAGATATTTCTTTCTTTTTCTGACAGAGACAGAGAGAGTTAGAGAGAGGGACAGATTGGGACAAACAGACAGGAAAGGAGAGAAATGAGAAGCATCAGTTTTTTGTTGAGGCACCTTAGTTGTTCATTGATTGCTTTCTCATATGTGCCTTGACCATGGGGCTACAGAAGGGTGAGTGACCCCTTGCTCAAGCCAGCGACTTTGGGTCCAAGCTGATGAGTTTGCTCAAACCAGATAAACCTGTGCTCAAGCTGGTGACCTCAGAGTTTCGAACCTGGGTTCTCCGTGTCCCAGTCTAATGCTCTATCCACTGCGCCACCACCTGGTCAAGATAAGATATTTCTTGATGGTTACCACAATTGCTATGGTTGAGCAGGGAAATATTAGATTCCAGGAAGGAATACCTTGAGTTAAACATTCTGAAGAGAAAATAGGTGGGATATATTTGATAGTAAATAACTGAGTGTGAGTGAAACTGGGGGAATGTTTACAAAAAGGTTGCATTTTCATATAGTTTAACATAATGTCACAAGGGTCAATTTGAGTCCTTAGTCTTTAACTTGGTAAGTAATAAACTTTAAGTAGATGAATCTAGACATATGTATAATGCCTTAAAGTACATATAAAAATACTGTAGTTAGTATGTATAATTGAAAGAACATTGAAATTGTTTGTAAGACAAATATTGAGGGTTTTGGTAATTCTATGTCTTCAAACCAAGAAATGATGCTACAACCAAAAATTACAAACTCAAGCAGAAGAGCTTCTTTTAGGGAAAACCAAAGGCTTCAGTTCTAAAACTATTAAATTTTGTGTAAAAATGAACACACATTAAGGAAATTTACACAAAGACTGTCTTTTTGAGTGTACCATGTATTTCTGTGCTAATATAGTGCCAGGCAATTAATAGGCATATGCCAAGAGAGTGAATGAAAAGTAGAATAATAAAATTAAAGGATTGTCCTTATAAACCATGAATTACATCATGTTATCGCACATCTTTAAAGTATGATTAAATATTATTTAGAATATAGACATTAGTCACGTTTTCTAACATACAGGTTTCTAGTGTTCTATGTATACACATAGTGATAAAAATATAAATAGCTTTTTATTTTTAATTTCTCAAATTGTTTTATCTTTAAAATTTATGTCAGTGATTCAGTCAATATAAATTAAGATTTCCTTTAGCTGAGTTGGTAGGAAGAAAACTCAAACAGATGGCTATATCATTTTTAATGCTGTTAAATCACATTTTCCTTTGAAAAGACCCTCAAAATAAAGAGAAAAATCTGGTGTGTTGAATAATCTCTATCTTAACACTGGCCTATTGGCTCAGCAGTAGAGCATTGGCCCAGTGTGTGGAAGTCCTGGGTTCGTTTCTGGCCAGGACACACAGGAGAAGCACCCATCTGCTTCTCCACCCTTCCCCCTCTCTTTCCTCTCTGTCTCTCTCTTTCCCTCCTGCAGCCAAGGCTCCATTGGAGCAAAGTTGGCCCGGGCGCTGAGGATGCTTCCATGGCCTCTGCTTCAGGTGCTAGAATGGCTCTGATTGTAGGGGAGCAACAGCTCAGAGGGGCCGAGCATCACTCCCTGGTAGGCATGCCGGGTGGATCCAGGTGGGGTGCATGGGGAAATCTGTCTATCTTCCCTCCAACCCCCCTTCTAATTTCAGAAAAATAAAAATAAAATAAAATAAACCTTTTTTCTCTAAACTGTGTTAGCATGGAACTTGCATATATAAATCATATCCTCTTAGGAGAGGCATAGGCAAGATACTTTAGACATTGAGCTGGGTTTCTTCAGAATGAAAGCAGAATCTCCTATAAAAGTTTTTGGCTAAATAAACAGCTTGTTTACACTTTCATTTATTATTTATTCAATCAATGTTGATTGAGTCCCTACTATGTAAATGATACCTCAACATATGCAGAGAAGAATATACTATGGTTTCTGTTCAGAAGCTTAGAATCTAAGAAGAGAGGAAGCATATGATTAATTAGTAATAGAAGGCAGACTTTAAGGTCTAAAGGAGCAGAAGGTTGCATATTCTCATTGGGCCAATCAAGTACAGGTTTGTGAAAGAGCTAACATTTGACATTGGATGAGTGGAATTTCAGTAGGCAAAGGGGCAGATTGAAAAGAGATGGATAGGAAAGAGATATTCCAGATAAGGGGATACTGAGCTAAAGGTTAATGCTGCGCTCATAGTGAGCACATTTGGAGGTCTGTCAATAAATCTGTTTACTTTGAGTGGAGAATCAGAGTAAGAGTCTATTGAAGGGAAAATAGGAACAGTGGTTTGACGTACTCTGAATGTTAGAAATGCGGATGATATCCAGCATGCACTGGTTTCTTTGAGGAAAGAACAAATTTAGCCTATTCTGGTCATGGAGAGCAGGTAAGGTGTGGAGGTGAAGGCAAGGAGAACAATTAGTGCCAGATTTTTCAGTACTTCTGTATGAGTTATAGTGCCATAACTGGGATGTGTGCAATGGAGAAGGAGAGAGGGAACCAGTGTAAAACACATCATTTGAGTTGTTTAATCACTGTGGTTGTGAAGATTTCCAGCCAAAAGGTTCCATTAAGACTCTGGGAATAAAAGCTAAGAACATGTAAAAGAGCACTTCTGAACCATAGATGTTTGGTGGCTCTCTTCCATGATTGACTAGGTATTCTAAGCAGATAGGCTTGCCCAACAAATGCTTATCACTTTATAAATCTTCAAAATGTTACTAACTGTGAATGGCTTGAAAGAAAAATAGAAACCAGTCAGATTAAAAAAAGTTGGCCGCAGGAAATTGCAAGAAGACTGGGGACTGGGATTTTTAAGTAGGAACACATAGGTTCTATGAAACTGAAATGAATAGAGATGGTCTCGACTGTGTTACAAATTCTTCTAGAACTTGCTCCAATGTTGGATTTGGGGAAAGAAGGTAAAATGTTAAAGTGGATATATTAAACTATAGTTCCCTTCATTCCTACCTCACTGTTTTCCCATTTCCCAGGCTCCCCTTAAAATCATTTTCTCTTTTCTTCTCTTTCCCCCTCCCTCCCTCCCCCTCTTCCCACAGACACTAATTTACTTAAAATTGAAGTGAATTTAAAGATAATGTCTTGTGCCCTAGCCAAATGGCTCAGTTGGTTAGAGCATCATCCTGAAGCACAGAGGCTGCAGGTTCAATTCTTGGTCAAGGAACATACGGGAACAGATCAGTGTTCTCTCTCTTTCTCCCTCCCTCTCTCTCTCTCTACTCCTCTCTCACCAAAATCAATAATTAAAAATTAAAAAAATATATTGTTTTGTGTTATTGCTAGGATCAACAACATTTCAAAACAGGAAATAGTTTCAAAATATAGATGTAGGTATAATATGCTGTGACCCTCTGCATATTTTTTTATTATAAATAAACTTAAGTTTCCTATTAAAAATGTAAATAAAAGCTAAATATCTGGTCATTTATTTATAAACTACAAAAATGAATCTTTGATTAGTAAGCATTTTAATATTTTAATCAGTGAATTGTTATGTTTTAAAATTAGCTTTATTCAGGTGTCATTGGTTAATAAAATTATATTATCCACACAAATAATTCACAAAATGAATTGGAAGTACCATATTATTTTCTGGGTTATGGTAGCAAATTCTGAATGCATTAATTTATATTTCTATTTATAAAATACTTCAGAATATAAATATTTCAGGCATTAAGAAAACTAGTCCTCTATGCATTTTATAAAAGTATTTCCATTAATGGCACCAGTAATTTGTATTGTTTGCATATCACACTTCTTTTATTTTTTTTATATCTGAATATTTTAACTGATTCTTTTTTATTATTAGGCTGCTAATGTGATCTTCTAAATGCTTCAAAAAGCACATTTAAATTTGAGGACTTGATTTTTAATTCATGCAACCATTAGTAGCAATACTCTTTTTCATGTATCCATCATGGGTACACTTAATGATGATAAGAGAAAAGAAAAAGAGTAGGGTAGGTGGGGAAATGCAGCTTCAGATAGTGTCGGGAAAAAGAGTTGAAGTCATTCAGCTAATTCTGGCAACAGAATTTCGGTATGTAGATGGACACTGGTTCATAATTAAAACAGTGTGGGGAATTGCAGGTAGTTGTACATAAAATTAGGAATTAAAACGATATGAATTGAAAAGATAATGATGAACACATATTGTTTACATGGATTATATAAAGAATTTACCCTCCCTTTTTATACAGATTCCTAGTTGAAGATTTAGTAAGAAAATAATTTTGAATTAGATGTACTTTATTTTGTTTTGCCATTTGGTAATTAATAAAATATGAAATGTTGATTAAGTAATCAATTTTTAGTATCTGATAAGTTAATACATTAAAAAAAAGTCAAGCAGGCAAAAGTAAAATATAAATCTTCCTTTCTCCCACTTTCTAGTTCACTAGCTCTCCTCCCAGGAAAAAACAACCATTTCTCTTTGATTTATGTTTTCTTCAATTCAAATTTGGACTAATTTCCTATATCTGGTCAAAATTATTTTTTTCCTTTGTATCCCCAATAAGAGAGGTGAAAAAATAATGTATATTATTTTGATTGGATTATCAGGATGTATATTATCAAATATTTTAGCTTTTTTTTTGTTTTAACTTTCAAGTAGTAATATGTTAATTGTAGTTCCAAATAATACTCTATGCTCTTTAGCAGGACTTGATTAATAATAGTTATAAAAAGCTTTTAAGAGCAGAAGAGAGTTATTACTCATGTTGATGGATTTATAAATACCAAGCCCATCATTTTTCAAGTATATAACCGCATATGGCAGAACTTGATGCATCCATTAGCTTTCTGAAGGTAGTGAGAAAGTGAATGGAGTCCTGGCCAAGTAGTGCAGTTGGTTAAAGCATCATCCCAATACACCAAGTTTGCAGGTTTGATCTCCAGTCTGGACACATACAAGAATCAACCAATGAATGCATGAAGCAGTGGGACAACAAATGGATAATTCTCTCTCTTTCTCTTCCTTTTTCTCTTAAAAAAAAAGGACCAATGAATATATAGATAAATGGGACAACAAATTCATGTTTCTCATTCTCTCTCCCTTCTCCTCTCTGTCTCAAATCAATTTTAAAAATATGAATGAAGTTATTTTGTCTTTTTCATTATCAACACAGAGAAGAAATTATGAGTCTCTGGAGATCTGAAGCATGAAGGGAAGATACATGCTGGACAAAATCATTCCATTTCAATTTGTTTCACTACTTTAAAGTAACAAACTCGGGTCTCAAGGATTTCTGGACAGAAGGATAAACTGTGATATCTGCTATGTGATGTCTAAATGATTCTCCGTGATTTACCTCTGAAAACCTGACAGTTTGTCTTAACAGTCCTCTTCGATAATTTACTATAGTGTCTAGTGTCCAGCAATAGATTCAGCAGATTCACCAACATTGTACATAAATGTAACTGATGTTTCTACTTTGTATCAACGTGGCATATTTCATCGGCACAGGCTCCTTGTGGATAAGTGTGAAGTGTGGTTAGAGATTAGAGCAGCAGGAGACCCAGAGAGGGTCCACCCAGGAGTTTGACTTGAGTCAGTAGGAATAAACAAGAATAATTCCAAAGGCAGAATTATGGGTAGAATGAAGGACACTTATAGAAAAACAAAAGAGAGCACCATTGGTATGTGGTGGATAAGTCATGATTGAGGATAGAAATGAGGGGAGGTTAATCAGAAGAGATGAAAGTAGCCTGACCTGTGGTGGCGCAGTGGATAGAGCGTCGACCTGGGAACACTGAGGTCGCCAGTTCAAAACCCTGCGCTGGTCTGGTCAGGGCACATATGGGAGTTGATGCTTCCAGCTCCTCCCCGCTTTCTCTCTTTCTCTATCTCTCTCTCTCTCTCACTCTGTGTCTCCTCTCTAAAATGAATAAATAAATTAAAAAAAAAAAAAAAAAGAAGAGATGAAAGTAGATCCCCCCTACCTCCCGGTTCATCTTATTCCATTGTCATAACAGCCACAGATAAATCTACTTATCAGTAGTGTTTGGACATTTACTTAGGAACATTTGCCTCTGGAAAGAACCATTGATGGTGTTATGGCTCCAGGCTTTATTTGAAACATTGGCAGAAAGTATTTTGCTTGCATTCTTTCAGTGCATCAGTAATTCAGAAAAATATCAATATCACACAGATGCTCAAATACATCACCCAACTGAATTTGAAGGGAACCTCAGTCACTCCGTTTAATTAGTAAAGTAACAACATATGGCAAATGCTCTAACACTGTCCAGTCCTGGTAAACAGGAAAAGAACATTAAGTAATTGAGGACTGACTTTAGATCGTGGTCATTTCAGGAATGAGTTCAAAAGAGCTCTCTCAATACTTGCTGAAGCCAGCAACTGGATATCATTTTTCTGAAGAAGCACTCTGGCATCTAGGTTGAGATAAATACACTTTTGATTCAGACGTGTGGGTTCATCAGTCAAGCAAATCATAGCTGTGTGATCTTTAGCAAATTACTTAAACTCTTTCGTCTCCATTTCCCAATCTGTAATATAGCACAATAAAAGTTTCTAATCATAACGATTTTTTGTCAACTAGTATACGTTGTTACCTATTTCATAGAAAATGCTACAGAAATGGCATATATTATTAAAACTATAATTTTTATATATGTAAGTGTTCTCTTACTCCTTTTCAAAATACTTCCTCCATAAAGCTGGGCTTGCTTGTTGAAGTAGTTTGTCTGTTTTCTGTAATAGCATTCTTCATAGCACACAGGAGTCTAAGGACTTAACATCACTTCTATCTGCTCCCATTAAAGGCAGACTTATCCATTTATGATTGGGAGTTAGGGCAGCCTGTGAAGGACTTGGGATGTCCTCTTTATTAGCATCGGGTATATCTTTCATTTCTAAGTGCAGAGCAAAATCTCCACACAAGACCACTCAGTACTGACACTGTGAATCAATGGCTGTCTGAAAGTCTTACAAAAGTTAGCAATTTTGTAACACATGGTAGAAGAATTTTGAAATGTTTCTTGAATTGTGACATCAATGTTCATAACTGGGTAACAGGCATTATTATAATCAGCTGGCCAACCATATCATTTGCTTCTTATTCTGCCCCAGGTATAACAAGAGCGTTATGAACAAGCCATCAAAAGCATGAAGTTAGTTATGGGTAAAATGAGAGTGGTAGAGGCTGGACTCCTTCCAAGTGGCACCCTGGCTGCCCTTCATAAACATGAGATTCACTTGATTGCTAATATTCCAGTCGGAGAATGTATTAAAAACCCATCCCAAATGTAACTTACATATTTGTTCAGCTATATTTATGTGTGATGTTTTGCCTTTGAATTCGGATGCAGATATCCTTATGTGTACCTACTATTTCAGTGCTCCCTTTATTTTTAGGATTTTTGCCTGTATTTTTTAATACATCACAGAAAACCACATGTCAAAACTGTAAGGTATTTTTCCCTGCCGAGAAAGAAGGAAGAGGGGGCTGGAGCCACAAAGTGTGGAATAGTAAAGGTTTTATTAAGTACCGCACATCCCGCCTGATGATGGCCTCCGGTCCGGGGTTCAGAGGCCGGAGGAGTCGCACGAATTAAACCGAGTGAGAGGTATTTAAAGGGGTCCTTTAGGGTAGGCGAGCAATTATGACGTGGTGAAATCTCACTGGCTGTTGGACGGTCACTCCTTTCCCACAGACCTCTGGGAAGTTTAGTTGTGGTGTGCTTGGTTGTATGGGCAGTTCTAGTCAAAGTTCCTGGGTCTGAGTTCCTCACGTGACCATCCTCCATTGCTAACCACCCTACATTCCAGCCTTTTTTATTAAATATAAGGTGACTAGATTTTAAAATTGGTAAAGCAGGACACCATTGATGGGGGGAGGGGGTTCTTGATTAAAAATTTTGTCTATATGAAGCAAAAAAAATATTTCATAGAATGCAAAACTAGTATGTAATATATTTTTTAAAATCGGGACTTTTTTAAAACGCTGCGGGACACAGGACAAATTGTTAAAAATCAGGACTGTCCTGCCAAAAGCAGGACGTCTGGTCACCTTCGTTAAATAGCATAGGGGCACCATTTATTTGTCTGGCTACTTCCTGCTGGTTAGGAGCATCATGGGTAGGGGAGGTTGTAAGGTGGTGGCTTTGAGGGGTGTCAGGAGGAACATCTGTTTGCCCGTGAGTTGAGGAAGTTTGTGGATGCAGTTCTGTAAGAATTTTAAAAAGAGGAGCAAATATGAGTTATATGCTGATAATTAGAAGATTTAGGATAGGGGCACCACAGGTAAGAATGGGTGGCTGCCATCAGGAGTTAAGCAGGTTGTAGGAGGAGAGATTCTTGCTTAGTTTTCTTGCAGATGGTTGAGGAGATTGAAGCTTTTTACATCAGGCCAGTCCTACTGAACAGCATTGCTCCCTGCTTCAGCTCACTTTGGTGGCGGGTTCCTGGTGGGAGGGACAGGAGCAAAAAGAAGGTCTGCAGGGCCCAACCTTTTTTGTGAGCTGCAGACGAGTAGGGCCCAGTTGTTCTGACTGCCAGTGATCCTACATAGGACTAAACTTGAGATGAGAGACATGGTTAGAAATGAGGGTAGCATTGATTATGGGGGAGCCCTTGGTAGTAAGGAATGGCAGGAGTAAGTGGGAAGATGCTGTCAGCTGGATTGTGGCTCTGAGACTGTGTAGAATGTCTCGACACAGAAGGGTACAGGGCACGATGGCATAACTAAGAAGGAGTGCAAAAAAAGGGATTCCGTTCAAACTGCATGTCAGGGGTGGTGTGCGAAGAGGAAAGGAAAGGGTCCCATCCATTCCCATAACTGAGAACTGTGAGGGAATTAGAGGTCCAGAGTGTGATGGCAAAACAGAGAAGGCAGCTCCCATGTCCACAAGAAATGAGATGGACTTCCCCAATAGTTGCAGCATACCCTGGGATCTCTGAGTCCAGGCTGTGTCCCAGGAGTTTGAGCAATGCGCCCACCTGGCTGGATTGGCCTCCCATTTGGGTGGCTTGTCCTCCACATAGAGGCATTGAGGAAAAAGCCTGTTGCCCAAACAGGCAATCACTCTGCCAGTGACCAGGCTGCTTGCAGTTAGGGCAGGGCTCAGTGGGCAGCCACAGGCAGGGGCCCAGTCAGGCACAGTGGTCCTGCTTGCCACACTTAAAGCAAGCTGCTGGGGAGATTCCTCTTTGCAGTCCAGACGTGAGCCAGGCACTTCCTGTGCCTGGGTTTGGAGTGTTACCTTCTGCTGTATGCAGGCCTAGCGAACAGCCTTGGCCTTTTCCTACTAGTCGTGATTATTGAAAACTTTAAATGCCATGTTCACAGGTCCTGGATAGGGGTTTGGGGATTGAGAATAAGAGGAGGAGGACTCCTAGGGAGCCCGGCCCTCAGATTCAGCTGGAAATGCTGGATCCAGAGGCAGGACAGGGCCAGGCTTTCTGCAAGCAGATTGGGGTTGGGTGTCCTGCAAACCAGTGTTAAGAACCAATGATAGGCGGAGATGCTCTGATGGAGGAGGGACTTAAGAATGCAGTGGAGAAGGGCGGGGCCCCTGGCCAGCAGAGGAGGAGAAAGAGAGATTGGTATTTGCAGATGAATGAGAAACAGGATCCTGCTAAGGGAGGGGAGGGGGCTCTTTGGAGGGAAGAGGTCCACAGAGGAACTAGAGAGGGGGTCGCCCCGGGGGTCAGGCAGGACGGGTGATAACTGGGAGTCCATGGAGAAGGAAAAATTAGGAGCAGAGGTTTCTCTGGCCATATAATGGCCTGTGCGGTGGAACAGGTGGCACAGAGATTAAGGAAAGGCACGCAAATAATTAGAGGCCCTGAATGTAAAGGGATCTCCAATCAGCTCCCAGCCATGTCGGCAATAGTTAAATTGGTGAGGGTGTTAAAACCGAAAGTCCCTTCAGGAGGCTACCCGGTCTGATTATCCAGTGGGTTCTGGTGCCTGGCCACAGTGGAGAAGCACAGTTTCCTCTTCTTTAGGGAGGGAGAGATTTCGGATAAGGCAACTCCCAAGTGTTTTGGGATTCCTGTGCCCCCACAGTCACCCTCAGTCCTCGGAGTGGTCAGAGTTGAGAATTGGCGTCCCCAAACTCAAGCTCTGGCCACGGACTGATAGTTAAAGTGGATGTGCTCAGGACTTCTCCACGGGCACACACACTTGGACGGAAAAGACTTCCATGACGTAGCTACGGTTTTGGACAGGGAGTCTCGGCGGGAAGAACTGAGGGAAGTTTGGAGGCATGGGACTTACCACACCATTTGCTGAAGTCGGTGGATGGTCAGAGGTCCTGAGATACTGCTTCTTTCTCAGAGGGGAAGGAGAGAGAGGAGTGGTCCCTTGCGGACCTCTAACTCCTTTCTGGGTTTTGGCACCAAAATGTAAGGTATTTTTCCCTGCTGAGAAAGAAGGAAGAAGGGCCAGTGCCTCAAAGTGTGAAATAGCAAAGTCTTTATTAAGTACCATGCATCCGGCCCAATGAGGTTCCCTAGAGCCGGAGTTCAGAGGCTGGAGGAGTTGTGCTAATTAAACCATGTGAAGAGGTATTTAAAAGGGTCCTCTAGGGTGGGTGAGCAATTATGACATGGTGAAATCTCACTGGCTGATGGGCGGTTGCTCCTTTCCCAAAGACCTCTGGGAAGTTTAGTTGTGGCACACTTGGTTGTGTGGGCAGTTCTAGTCAACGTTCCCGGGTCTGAGTTCCTCATGTGACCGTCCCCCATTGCTGACCACCCTACAAAAACACCTAAAAATTATGTTCTTAGTTCAATTGCTAAATTGTGGAGTTGAGACACAGTATTAAGATTAGGTCTGAAATGTTTTGTTGGCTATTTGTAGTGAGGTTATGGTAGGTTAGATTACCTTGTTGATCTGAGTAGCCTGAAGACTACGAAGAGGTTTTCATTTAATTTGTGTGAATTATCATTCAAAGGAGAAATTTCTGCTGAAAGCAAGAAAGAAAGGGGAAATACTTTTAATTGGTTTATTAACAATTTTCACAGCTACTTTAAAAACAAAGCATCTTTTCAGTTAATAGCTTGTAGAGAAAATCCATATCACTTCCAGATGAATCCAGAAAAAATGTAAATTAAGAGAATTTAGAACAAATTTTGCAAAATAAAACAAAATGTGATAGTAAAATCTTTTAATTTAAAAGAATTATAGTAAAATATACGTAACATAAAATTTATCACTTATAAATTTGTTATATATAATGTTTTAGTCATCAATCTCAACTCTAAATAAATTTTTTTCTTTGATAAGTTGTAATCTCTTCAGATAATTTATGGGTCATTTTGAGTCGCTAAGACGCCCTGCAGAAGCCAGATAGCTGCTCTCCTCGGGGAGGGTAGAGTCTGGGACTTGTTCAGGTCAGAAGGTTTAAATTCCAACCCCAGGATTTCTCAAAAAGGACAGTTATACAGGACAACAGACAGCTGATGGCCACCTTCTCTGGATACACCATTGGACAGACGGAAGGACTGGCCTGATGGGATTTATATAGCCCACAAATACCTCAATCCAATATTTGGTTAAGAATATGTAGAATGAGGGATTTCAGGACTAGCTCCTGAAGTTGGTCTGCAGGAATTGGTAGAAGTAAGGAATTATGTTAGCTCTGTGTCTATAAAACTCTGTTGAGAAATCTATGGCTTTTTAACATTGTCTATGTGACTTCCTTATTTCAGTGTATTCCTTGTCTAATAATTAACTGTTCTACATACATATGGAATACACAAATTGCTTGTTCTTTCTATACACATTTAGATGTCACACTTCTCTGGTCAAGGACAAAAGCATGCATTACTTTTTCCAAGGCAATGGGTTGTTTGTACAATGGTTGATCCTAGAGCATTTCTCCTGCAATCTGGCACCATTAGTGCCAGACTCTCACCTGTTAGGGGAAGAAGAGGGAGCTGCTATTCAATTCAGTTTTAAAAATCTTATTTTCATAGACTAAACTGCAACTGTATTGTTTAAAGATGTCATGCTTAGCAGGTGGCTGCAACTGAACTGATAAAAGGTTAGAATGAATAACAGACTGTGTGTCTGAGTAGAGCCCAAGGTCTACGTTCATCAGGCATCCCTGATTTGACTTCCCCATGCAGTGGGACACTCCTGCTTATCAGCAAGGCTGGCAGCCTCTTCGAGGCTACTCTTGAGACGGCTATGAGGATGCTACTGATCAGTGCCAATAGCCACCGGAAGAAAGACACGACAGACACACAAATTAGTTGCAAGAATCACACAGGCAATTTATTACTCACAAGTCCTTTTGGCGTATCTGGGTACAGTTTAAGGGGGCCCCATTGGCGTACTCCTCTCAGCTGTCTTTGGTCAGAGCTCAGAGCCTCGTGGATACAGTTTACATCCACGTTGGAGTCTGGGTGACTACTGCAGCATGGGGCCCTCAGCTTTAGTACCTTTTCTGTCCAACGCCTTCTAACAGGTGTCAATCTACAGGATTATCATCTCAAACCACCTTTTTGGGAGTTCCTCACAGAGAATCCCCTCTATGCCAATCTACTGAAATGTTTACATCAAACCACTCTTTAAGATGTTCTTATTTACATTAACATACAAAGTTATGACACCAAGCTACTTTTTATCTAGGTATAACTTCACACACACCCTAACTGGGCCCTGCTCGAAAGTCAGTCTGTTTATCACATTACAGAGTTATGACACCAAGCCACTTATCTAGGTATAACTTCACACACATATTAACTGGGCCCTGCTTGAAAGTCAGAGTCTGTTTACCAAATCTGCACCCACTATATTAATTCTTATCCAAATAGCATAATTTTATTTAATTTTAATAATTATTTTTAAAATTATTTTAATTTTATATATCTTTCATATTTTTGTTTTTTATATTTTATCTTACTATAACATTATATTACTACAATACTCTGCATCAGAATTACCCAGAGTATTTTCTTTAAGGGTAGAAATCTGGGCCCTGCACCAGAACTACTTCCATTGACTGATCTGGAAATTCTACTGGGGAGTTGGGGGCAAGGACCAGTGATCTGGTTAGAAGATGAAGGCAGGGCAGGGGGGATTCTAGTGAAAGGTCTTTAAAGTGAGCATGTGCACTGTTTTTGCCTCACATCTATTTCATTTCAAAAAAAATAGCAAAATACTCTAATAGTTCATAGTTCAAAATACAAACAAAATTTGTACTTTCAATTAATTGTTATTATTTTATTTGGGGAGAGATGGGAAAGCCGGTATGGATAGTGGAGTCTAAATACCCCAGCCACCTTTAGGCACTACCACTCTCTATTCAGTTAGAAATTCTGGCAACAAAAGTTGAGAATTCAATTTTCAAAAATACCCCAGGTTATGCTTGCTGAGGGGATGTAACACATTTTTAGAAACAGCTCCTTTAGGTAACATCTGGGCAGTGGTGGCCCTGTAGTAAAACAAACGTATAAAAATTTTTCCACTTACTCAAGTGACACACAGAGAAAGCAATTAGGGGTATTAGGCAGAAATTCAACTACAGCTGCCTATAAACCATAAAAAGAAAATAAGCCACTACTCATCCCTAGATAGCTGGTCTAATTACTTTCTTGTACCAGTTTGTTTGACGGGTCAAGATTTAGATTACACACACGAGACTGTTCTTACAAGACTCAATGTCACCTCCATTTTGTGTCTGTCTTCCAGAGTTTTTCTCTGGGGATATGTACTGTTTTCATTTTATTGGGGTTTGAAAATATTTAAAGATAGTTTGTGCCTGATGTCTTTCATTGCTTTCCCCCCAAATCTATGTCCTATCTATAATATGGCTTATGCCCCCTACCTTGTTCATTTTTATGTGTTTTTCTAAGATTACTTTAAAACAATTTAAATTAAATTTACTGGGGTAAATTTACAGGTAAATTGGTTAATATACAGGCTTCAAGAGTACAGGCTGTGATACATCATCTGTACATTGTATTATGTGTTCTCCACTCAGAGTCAAATCTCCTTATGTTGAATATATATATTTGACCCCTTTTACCCTTTTTTTAAGTCCCCTATCCTGCTGGTAACCATCATACTGTGTGGTCTGTGTCTATGAGTTTTTGTTTGTTTATTTTTCTTATTTGTACATTTGTTGCTTTCAGTTTTATATCTCACATATATGGTTCTTGACATTTTCCAATCTTATTTCACCTAGCATGATTTATCATTCAGCTATGTTGTTGCAAATGGCAGTATTTCATTATTTTTATGCCCGAGTAGTATTCATTGTGTAGTTAAGGTATGTGTACCTCTATGTTCACTGGAGCATTATTAGCAGTGGCCAAGGTATGAAAACAACCGAAGTATTTTTTATTTCTTTTTTTCCAAGTGAAAAGAAGGGAAGATAAAGAGAGAGACATTTGCATGCACCCTGACTTGGATCCACCCAAAAACTCCTAACTGGGGCCAGTGCTTAGACCATCTGGGACCGTGCTCCCAACTGAGCATTTTTTAGCACCTGAGGTGGAGGCTCCATGGAGCCATCCTCAGCACCTTGGAACAATGTACTTGAGCCAATAGAGCCATCACTGCAGGAGGAGAGGAGAGAGGGAGAGAGAAGGGGGAGGGATAGAGAAGCAGATGGTCACTTCTCCTATTTGCCCTGACCAGGAATTGAACCCGGGACATCCACACACCAGGCCAAAGCTCTACCACTGAGCCAACGGACCAGGGCCTGTTCGTTTGATTTTTTAGGGACCGCATACTTTTGTTAGTATTTCCCCAATGCACATCATAAAATGACACTCTCCTCCCAGCTTGTTCAAAATGCAAAATATTCGGTAGCCTTTATAAATTAACATTCTAAGCATATGTTATATGGGTAAGATCTCAAAAAGGGCAGAAAAGACTTTATTTTATTTTCTTCAAGCATAAGATTTAATAAGACAGTATCTGTCACAACCACCTCATTCAAATAATCCATTCTTGAAATGAACATGTGTAGTGGTTCCTTAAAGAATCAAGCCTGAAGCACACTGTGGCAGTTAATTCAGAGAAGGGATGTAAACGACAGTCTGAGTAACTGCTGTGTCACTTACACTTGGCTTATATTAAAAGCAATGTCTTTTCTAAAATTAAAATCTCCTATACAAGAGCCTTTTGTATCCTAAATGTAAGGCAAAGAATATATTAAAACCCACTTTTTCCAAATTTTAAAGGATACAGAATAAATTCAAATCTGAGAAGGAGCTTTCATGAGTCCCTTTAGAAAGGCAGAATTAGGAACAAATGTCAAAAACACCATCAGGGATGTCTTGATTTGGTGACATATCAAACTTTTCGGGGTGGTTAGTTCCAGCACTCAAGGCCCATCCTTTCCCGCGGCAGTCCCCACGGGGGCCATCACAGACCTCAGCATTTTATACAGACACCACCTGTTAGGTTTATAGAGTCCACCCGTAACTCCCATGTTTTGGCTTGAAGAGGAGGTCTTCACATGTGCTGTTCAGCTTGAAGATTTTGAGAATCTATCTGTAACTCAGACAATATTTAAGATAAATTTTTAACAATGAATACTTAGAATGAAAATGTGTGCCTTGAGAATAACTTAAAAAATTCCAAGTTGTCCTTTTTCATGTAGCAGAGTACAATTTATTATGTTCATTCTATTTGCCTTACACCGAGAGGAGCTTCAAGCCAATAAATATCAGTGTTGTCCAGTGAGATATTATATTTGTTTGTTGAGGTAAAATCCGGTGTGATTATATAACCTCGGACCAACCTTAAGCAATTTTTCTGTTTCCAATAAATGAAGTTTAAGCATTTAGATCTTGACATTTGGCAGTTGGACACACTATCCCTGATAAAGAAATACTTGGCAGTAATGAAAAAAATAATTTTTTAATCTAATCAAGTAGATCATTTAAAACTAGAGGCGATATATTTGCAGTTTGTTTTAAAAGAAAAGCAAATAAGCTACATTTAGGAGCAGCATTTCCATTGGTGGAGCGTTGCTTCCATATCCTGCACTTATTTCATTAATCTTTGTGTGAATGATTCCCCTGCTACTTCTGGCATGTCCTAGAAACTGCCCAGTGTTATAATCAAGCATATGCAGGTTAGAGCATTGCTCATGCCCCCCTGCTGTGCTTCACTTTAATGCTAATGAAATGTATTAGAATTAGTCTGTACAGAATGAAAGAAATGAATATATAAATTATCATAGTATAAGCTTTATAAATCACTCCACTTTTTTTCCCACAAAATCAAAATTATCTAAACAGCAATGAGTCAAAACATGAAAATTTAAATATTTTATGGTACTAGGGCCCCAGGCAGCCTGGAGGTGTTTCAAATCTACTTTAGCTCTGTTTCTGACAAGTGCTCCCGAAGTGTACATTACGGTTTTCCCTAACGCTGCACTTTCTGCGCCAGTGATCACTTTACATAGTTGAAGGAGCTAATGATTCCAATATGTATTAAATTAATTTTTAGGGAAAAGTCCAAAGGCAAATGAGAATTTATAACCTTGTGTTCAAGAAGAAAGCAGAACTATGAGTGGATGAGATATTTCTCTGGGTTAAAGAGAAGTACTGAAATTCAACATTTTAGTGAACCTATCATTAGTACTAGAGTTCCTTATTAAAAAGGAATGATGCTAGACACTATTGATGAAACATACTAAAACATATGGTCCCTGTTGCCAAGCAAGGTACAGCTATGTAAGAACCGGCACACATGTGCTGTGGTATACCTTCTGTAGACCATTCATACCTACCAGCAGATAGACAACAGAGTGTTTTGGTTAAAGGTACAAACTGTAGAGTAACATGGCCTTGGTTCAAACACTGCCCCTACAATGAATTGTTTTGTGCCTTCTTTTTCTTAGCGTTCTTAAATATAAGTTGAGTATTTCACAGCAGCTACCATGTAAACTGTTGTGAGAATTAAATGCTGTAATACGTACAATGTGCATAGAATAGTCCTTGGCAAACACTAAGCATTCAAAGTTTAACTACTTTTTATATTTGCTAAAGAATATATGTATTCCACCTGACCAGGCAGTGTTGCAGTGTCTAGAGCTCTGGACTGGGACACAGAGGACCCATGTTCAAAACCCTGAGATCACCAGCTTAAGTGCAGGAACATCTGGCTTGAGCACGGGCTCACCAGCTTGCACGTGGGGTCACTGGCTTGAGCATGGGATCATAGACATGACCCATGGTCGCTTGCTTGCACCCAAAGGTCACTGGCTTGAGCAAGAGGTCACTCACTCTGCTGTAGCCCCGTCAAGGCACATATGAGAAAGCAATCAATGAACAACTAAGATGCCACAACAAAGAATTGATGCTTCTCATCTATCTTCTTTCCTATCTTTCTGTCCCTGTCTGTCCCTCTCTCTGACTCTTCACATACACACACAAAAGAATATATGTATTCCACAACTTAAGAATATTAGTACAGCATATGATTGTCTCCCAAAATTATATTAGACCTTGTCTAAAGAACATAGCTGCTGGATTCTGGGACGCAAGCTGAACTCACAACTAGTTGTGAGACTCACTCCAGTATGGCCTCCCTCAGTGGGTCATTCAGTTAGTGTGTAGGAAAAGGCATAAAATAATACATGTCATGGACTTTCAGAATGATTCACAAGTAAACAGAAGAGGAAATGAGAATAGGTTACATTAGTTAAATTCAAAGATCTGCTAAATTTACACATACACACCATACATTGTACAGATATTATGAAAGGCTTTGGAAGCACAGATTAAAAACACAAAAGCAACAACCACAGTAATTAATTTCTACTGCATGCATCATGAATGAATTTATGGAAGAAGCAGAATTTTATTTGAGGCAAGAGTAGAATATTTGTAGGCTGAAAAATTGGGGCAATGCATTGCAGGCAGAAGTAGAACTGCAGATCAACTGTTCACACAGATGTGGAGAGTGGTGAGTGGTCCAGTAGCTTGTGTATGAGGCAAATGGAGATATTTGCTAAGAGATTAGATCAGGTCTGCAGATGAGAGGCATTATGTGTAATTCCTTGAAGGAGAATTTCAAACTTAATTTAGAAATCAGTAAAGTGGAGTCATTAAAAGTGTTGTGAATGGAAAGGAGTTCCTGGCTGGAAAGCACCTCTACTGTCAGGTTCACAAATAATGCGACCTAAATGGGGCCAAGTCAGAGGACCAGGTAGGAGGGGCTTAGAAGAGGTGATAGTTCATTGACAGATCTCTTACACATGGTAGTTAATTGAGAGTGGAAGACAACCCATAAGAGAATAGTAAACAGAAATAGGAAGTACAGGATAAATAGCACTCTGATGCATTTGGTGATAGTCCCACCTTAACTTTCGTGTGGGCTCCAACTTGACTGGGTAAAGATGAAAATCAGCACTGGGTTCTATATTCATTATGCATTTTATTTTAAAGACCTTTTTGTAGTTGGGTAAAGAAGAGGGAAAAACCCTAGTTCCCTTGACCCACACACCCTGGTAGACCATGGGGCTTGTGTGGTAGCATTGTCTTGGGCACAACTGAGTGACAGGGAGGTTGGCTCACCACAGATGAAGCTGAGCCTTCATGAGTAGATAAGCCAGCCAACCTAAGTGCTGGGTGCCCAGTGCCCACAAATGTAAATTACATACCAGTCCTATACCACATTTTGGAAAAAGAGCAGTAGAATCAAATAGTAAACAAGAAAGGAAAATTTCAAGTGTATTCTGGGGTACTGTTTGTTTTTATTTAAGATCAAGCATTATTTCCACCAAAATCGAGTAGCAGGAAATATTTTCCATAGAAAATAAAGGAAAAAACAAAATCGACCTCATTCTTAGGTTTACAAACGGAATCTGAAATGACAACAGAGGATTCGGATATCATAAGACATAAGCAGAAAGTAGCCATGATGATGAGCAGAATGAATGAATTAGGTGAAGTAAAAGTTCGGGGGCGAGGGGAAAGGGTTGAGTAGCTCTACTTCCATTCCCTGCAGACTTGCAGTGCACACATCTAACCTTGCTTTACCAGCTATGCACTCTTTTTTGTGGTTCACACGCCTCATTTTCCATTATGCAAATGTTATGTGTAAGGTACAATTAATGCCTTAAGTTGAGTGATCTTTTGGCAAGTAAAAACAAAAGAAAGTCCTGAAATTGTGCATGATATATGTTAATATTCCAGAAACACTGCATATATGTTAAAATTGAAAACAAAATGGGCTTTGGTGTAAACTATTATTGCTTAGCTATCTTATTGGAAGACCCAGAATATAATTACCCCACAAAAATATCTTAAAAAGTAACACTTTGCCACATGTTAATATTATTTAAGAAACCATATTTTTAAACCATAGTAAGAGTATAAGTATGATATCACATTTATAAAAGTTCTAGTATTAAGGATACTTTCCTAGACTATCGAATCAAATATTGAATGAGTAAAACTTAAGGTATGGTATCCTGAAATAATAGATAATAAACCACTTTGCTCCCCGGGTTGCACACAGGGTGATTACAACCCTGTGACCTTGATCATTGCCAGCTGCCACATGTTTAAGACATCAGTTTGCAGCTACATCCAGTCTAGAACTCTCTGGGGATTTATATGTGAATCTCAAAGGCAACACCAAATTCAACACCCCACTTTCCACTACCTACCACCGGTGCCCTCTTCCCACTGTGCTCCCAGCTTCCGTTACCTAACCCCCACCCAACCATTGCTTTCAGACCTGAAATCTTGCTGCTATTTGTGACTGCTCTCACTGACTCCTGTCATAACTAGTAATTACCAAGTCTGGAACAATTGCACTTTGAATCTTTTCTACATCCTTTTTCCATATCTTCACCTTTACCCTCCTTCCTGGATCACTCTGATAGTCTCTTAAGTTATTGTTTTTCTTCTAATCTTGCTCCTCCAAACTTTTCTCCATATGACAAATTCATCTTTTTTAAGGTGAGGCATGTTTTTCTCTGCTTCAGCAGGAATTCCATCAAATGACAGTTATTCATTTTTCCAACTTTATCTTTATTGAACAGCCCTCCTATACTGAGTTTAGACCATTTAAAAACCTCTGGGTTCCACTGCCTCAGGCCTTTCTACCTGCTCCTTCTCAGATTCCTAACCTGCAATGCCCCTGCTGGTCCTTCCAGCCGCAGCTTGATGCTTTTCTTCATAGAAAACATCTGTAGCCCCAGACTGGGTCAGGTGCTGCTCCATTGCGCCCTCCAATACTCGTCTTCACTTCCTGCTGTGGAGTATTTATTCCTCCATACTGCAACCTTCTGCCTTCTGTCTCCTCCTCTTACCTCCAAGTCTTGGAGCGTATGATGTCTCAGCATTAGCCCAGCGCACCTGAGCCAGTACCTGTCATAATAAAGGCAATTAATGAACATTTGCTGGCTAAATACATGAATGAATTTCATACCTTCAACCACAATCTTAGACAAATATTTAACTCATACAATGGCATGTAATCATTTCTTCAATTCTTATAATGTATAAACTTGAAATTATAACTGCATTATGGAGACAAATAAATCTCGGGATAAAACAGGCTGTTCATTAGATTCAGCTGCCCTTTCTAGTGCGACCTGGTGAATAACAGGCATCTGCCCTAACATTTATTCTGGTTTCCCTTTTCCTCCCCATTCTTTATAGTAGTCTACTATTTAGGAAAATGTATGAATACATCAATAAATTATAAGATGTAAGTCTATACTGTCTACTTTGTGTGTGTGTATGTAGCAGAGACGAGGAGAGTCAGAGAGAGGGACAAATAGGGACAGACAGACAGGAAGGGAGAAAGATGAGAAACATCAATTCTTTATTGCGGTTCCTTAGTTGTTCATTGATTGATTTCTCATATGTGCCTTGACCAGGGGGGCTACAGCAGACCGAGTGATCCCTTGCTTGAGCCAGCGACCTTGGGCTCAAGCCCGTGAGGCTTGCTAAAACCAGATGATCCTGCGCTCAAGCTGGTGACCTTGGATTCTAGAACCTGAGTCCTCCACATCCTAGTCTGATGCTCTATCCACTGCACCACCGCCTGGTCAGGCTGTAGACGTCTATTTTTTAATAATTTGTAGGCAAATTTAATTTTCACTGAGGATTCAGCATCCTCACTAGGCTGCTTGTGAGTGTTGGTCCCCTACCACCGTGCTCATAGTCATGAAGACAGTTGTCTTCAGTGGCCCACACTTATCTCCTAAATGCAGGCATGTTTATTACTCAGTAAGGGAAGTCAACCAGTCTTAATTTTTAAAAAGTGTTTATCTTGTAAATTGGTTATTAAAAAACAAAATCTTTATGACACATAAGGGAAACAAAAAACATTGCTTTTAAATTCAGAAACCATTCTGTAAATAATGGCTCATTCTGTTTGCTTTTTATTTATTTATTTATTTTACAGGGACCGAAAGAGAGAGTCAGAGAGAGGGATAGATAGGGACAGACAGGAACGGAGAGAGATGAGAATCATCAATCATTAGTTTTTCATTGCCGTCGCAACACCTTAGTTGTTCATTGATTGCTTTTTCACATGTGCCTTGACTGCAGGCCTTCAGCAGACCGAGCAACCCCTTGCTGGAGCCAGCAAACTTGGGTCTAAGCTGGCGAGCTTTTGCTCAAGCCAGATGGGCCCATGCTCAAGCTGGCGAGCTCGGGGTCTCAAACCTGGGTCTTCTGCATACCAGTTCGATGCTCTATCCACTGTGCCAATGCCTGGTCAGGCACATTCTGTTTGCTTTTAACAATATAAATTGCTTTAACAAAAATTTATATTCTGTTATATATGGAGAAATGATGGCTATTCTTAGAGAATACATGGAGAAAACCCAGGAATAGAGCAGATTATTACAGAATTTTTTCTAGCTATTAAATCTATATGTGACATCTTCCTCGGTCAATGAAGTAACCATCTGGGTTTTTAGCTGAAGAAAAAGAACATCATATTATGTGCATTGATGAAAACAATTTTAGTATAGATTAAAATATTAGAGATAATCATCCTTAGCATTAGATTGCTCCAATCAATATTCCTAAAAGTTTCCAGAATTCTTTCTTTAATTCTGGCATATCCTAAGACACAGACAAGTTCTCTCATGGTTAGTTACCCAGAGAGGTTCAGCGGAAATGAAACCTCATGTCATCTGATTTTCTGTCCAGTCTTAGACCATGTCTCTACTTCATTTCTGTCAAGGATTGTGCCCTCAGAGTGATTCATGAAAGAAACCCTATGACTAGAAGTGATGGAAGGCTCAAGGTGCCTTACAGCTGAGATTTCTTATCTGCCCTCATCAAAGCACAGTAGCATTATTCCCAGGAAGCTGTGGAGGCTGTGATATTATTTATAAGGATCATTATTGTTGTGAGCTTTCCCTAACCTTTCCTTTCCATCTGAGATGTTTTTGTTACCATGGTGCCATGGCAACAAAAGAATGCCATGTCTAAAGTTCTTATTCATTAGACATTTGATTGAATATCCTAGGAATATCCCAGGGAAAAACATACCTTAACATTAGAAATTTGTACAAATGTGATGCCCTACTGATAATACTCCTAATATTTTTGGAAAAGTATGCTTCTTCAACTAATATTAACATGTGATGAGCCTTTATCTTTTAGGACATGTTACAGAGGGGCGTTATTTTCTGGGGTCTTTGATGAAATAGCTGGGGAATGATGGTTTATGTTAAGCTGCACTGTATTCAATGTACAACATGTGCACTGTGTGTGAAATAGTCACACATATTATGCACAAGAAAATTCTACAACTAAAGATTTTCAGGAACTTTCTCTAGCTGTTTTTACTTTGTTAATAAATCACATTTATTCAAGAAGCATTTACTGTGTATCAATTACAAGTAACAACTAGGTGCTGTAATAAGAGAGGATACCATCCCTTCAGAACATACTGTTCAGTGTAACAATGTAGCCCATTAATGTAAGCATATATGTAATTTAAAATTTTCTAGTAATATAAAAAGTGAAATAAACAGGCAAAATTAATTTAAGAATATCCAAATATATCTAATATTTTAGTATTTCAACATAAAATTGAAGTTATCAATAATATTATTTTCCCTTCATGTTCAATATCCAGTGTGTTTTTTAATGTGTAAAGCATATCTCACTTTGGGATAGCTACATTTTATGTGCTCAGAATTCACATTATGGCTCAAACTACCATATTGGACAGTGTAGGTAGAGAGGCTCAAAATATACTACATGCATTAGGTTGAGTTCATATATTTCTAGAAGTATTTACAAAGTGTATGGAAAAGACAAGATAGAAACAGTTAACTCACTTGGATAAAGATGGAACTGATTAATAAAATCTTGTTTAGAGGAGCAGACCTGTGTGCTATCCAGAGAAAGGAGCAAGAACATACCAGGGATAGGAAAGGGAACAGTCAGACAGAAGTGGGTCCAGATTTCAGGTAACTTGATGATTATTAAAGTGTTAACTGAAGAGGAGGTAGTGACAAAATAGATGAGCAGAATGTGGGTTAAAGATAAGATTACTAAAAATCCCTCTGTGTTTGACTAAGCGTATGGATATTATCTGGTACACAATCTAAAGCCACAGGATTGTTTTAAACAGAGGAGTTTTGAGATGTGATTCATGTTTTAGATGGATAATCCTGGCGGAAGTCTAGGGTGGATTGAAGCAGGACGATGCTTATAGCAGAGGAGAGTTAAGAGACTCCTGCATAGGCCAAAAGGGATGTTCATGAAGATTAGCTGACTTATGAAAAAGGTTGCATGATCAGATAAATTTATATAATATTGGGCTAAATACAAATATATTTTTCTTTAAGATTTTTCAGTCTCTATGATGCCAATGTTTATTGAAATTCACTAGGGATATACGGTATGCAGATTAATTTGTGAATTGGACACTTCTTTTGGGGGGACAGCTTACAGCACAAGTATTTTCTGGAATATTTTGCAAATGTTAATTTAGGAGAAATCTAAGCTGAATAAAAAGAAGAAGACACTGTGAAATTTTAAAGATCTTTCCACTCTGTTGCTTGTCTTAATTAGGATCTTACTTGTAGGTAACAAATCCTTTCATGTACATTTTAATTTGAAAAGGACTTTTGCATATATCTTTACGTCCCCTCTCTCTCTATTTTTTTGTGACCAAAACTAGATAAATCAATTTGAAACCTTATTGATAACAATCTTTCCTGGAAGGAAATAAAATGATAGAAAAATATTAGGGTAAAAATGAACTAAAAAAGAAAAGAAAGAAAAGAAGGAAGAGGAGAGGGAAAGAGAGGGCCAGAAGAGAGGAGAAGGGAGGGGAAGGGATCCAGGAGAGGTAAAAGAAGAGGATGTGTTGGGGGAGGTCTGAGAAAGGGACAGGGAAGGAGAGGGAAAAATATGAGAAAGGAAAAGAGAGAGAGTCACCTATATGTAAATAGTGGCCAAAGAAAAGATCAAATGGAGAAAACTGAGTGGAGGGAACAGAGGAAAGAAGCTGGAGGACAGTCCCCAGACTTTAAGAGAGGAGGTAGCTTCATGATGAGGGTGTGACCAACAAGCCAGATGTCAAAGGATATCGGGCAGGAGAAATCATCATGCCACGAGGACTCCAGCGTACATCCTATAAGAATTGTTTATCTAAAGGCTAAGTTACTTGTTTAATATGTTTGGTTATTATGATTTCTTTTTCTAACCTTGAAACTTAAAAGTTCATAAATATTTACAAATATATGGATTGAGGAAGGGAATCAGGACAAAGTGTTAATTGGTGAATGTAAAATCATTACAAGTATTTGGCAATGTGCTCTCCTAATGGTAGGATCTGAATATTTATTTTATACCTGAAAAAAACAAAATTAAGTCTCTTCTTAGCTTACCCTGAATGAGAATTTTGAAGGAACACTTCAGACTTTTTATTTGTATGGTTTTTGGACCTGTGTAATTGTGTCATCTGTATACAGTAATCTGCAGGTTGCTCTCTTGTTGAGCTTTGGAAATAGCGTTCTGATGGGCCCACTGAAAGAGGTCAGTGCTTCACATTGATCCAGAAGCCTTTGTCTCCTGTGAATAAGTAATTTAGAGTTGAGAGCATATTTCACACTGCCAAAGTTAAGTGACATCTTATTTCACCAAGAAATGGGTGATGTGAATAAGGAGACTGAGTGTTCTTAAGGTAATTACGTGGGGGCGGGTGGTCTTTCAGCTAGTGCTGACTTTGATGAAAGAGAAATCAGAGTCTGAAAATAGCCTTTGTCATATTGAGTTCTGGAGGGAAAAAGGAAAAAGTTAATAACTGGCTTTGAAGTGAAGAGCAATATTCTGTCATCACTCAGTTATTTTCCGTGACAGATTAAACATACTATAACTGTTTTCGCTTGATTTCTACAGGAAAATTGAGAGCAGTGCCCTTTTCACATTTATTTAATTTATTCAATAAATTGTCTCAATTATACCTTTTGGATTTAGCATGATTAGAATTGTTTTTACTTATAAATTATTTCTTTTGAATTTCAGTTCATGATTGAATAGAAAATGTTCACTCTGAAGCCAACACCCAGAAATTATGATTGCGAACATTTTGTAGGATGTTTTTCCTGCCATACAAAAGGAATGTTGAAATACATACTGTTTTAGAAATTGTTTCTGGTTTAATTATGTTATGACCATTTTCTCATGTCATTAATATTAATTTCTAAAACTAATATTGGCAGGGTGGTCCATCATTTTAATAAACCATAATTAAATAATCTTTACTAAATTTTTATTTAAAAATTAAAAATTGAGCCCAGGCCGGTTGGCTCAGTGGTAGAGCATCAGCCCAGTGTGGATGTCCCTGGTTTGATTCCCAGTCAAGGCACACAGGAGAGGCAATCATCTGATTCTGTCCCCTTTCTATCCCCCTTCCCTTTGTTTCTCTCTCTCTCTTTCTTAACACCTCCCCCCCCACCACCGTCTCCTCGCAGCCTTGGCTCTATTGGCCTAAGCTCATTGGCCAGGAGCTGAGGATGGCTCTGTAGAGCCTCTGCCTAAGGTGCTAAAAATAGTGCAGTTGTGAGCATGGCCCCAGATGGGCAGAGAGCATCAGCTCTAAATGGGCTTGCTGGGTGGATCCTGGTTGCGGCACATGTGGGAGTCTGTCTATCTCCCCTCTTTTCACTTGGTAAAGAAGAAAAAAAATTAAGAATTAAAAACCTAAGTACTTTTATTCCCAATTTGTTTCCTATGGACCATCAAAAGAATGTTTCAAGGTTTGTTTTCCATTACTGTTGTTATTTATTGTTTGTTTAATAGTAAGATGTAAAATTATATGCAATATCATGACTGGCAAAACGAGTAAAAAAATGGGCTGAGTTGTCTGGGAGAGGGCCTTGGGGCCATATAAAAATGCCATTTTCAGTTTTATCCTCTCACTTGAAGAGATCAGATGGCAAAGTTCTGAAAGGATGCAATCTACACAGCTCACAAAAATTAGGGGATATTTTATCACTTCGTATTCATTTTGAAATATCCCCTAATTTTTGTGAGCACTATTGTTAGAGTTGACTGAGGGAGTGATTATGTTCCTAATGTGATTCTCTTAATTACTATTTGATAAGAATCAGACCATTTGTTTTACTATTGTATTATACCTACAACTTCTCAATTATAATATCTTAATAAGAAAAACTTTTGTATAACAGTTAACACAGCGCAGTTATGGTATAATAAACCTTTATATATAAAATCAACATGTACTGTTGAGGCAAAATAAAATATTCTCATATCACCTGTTCAGGAAATGACTTAATTGAAAACATGGGTCTAACAAGCTATTCTCTCCTTTCTTGTCCCTGGAAATAAGGGCAAAATAAGGACAAAATGAGTAAGAGAATCTCATTTTAGCAAATGCTGACTGTCCGTGGAAATATTCTAATTGTAGAAAACCATGAGTAAGTAGCAGTGGAGAGTGTGAAAGGATTTCTGGTGAAACCAGTGATTCACACAAAGAAAATCTGAAACTGTTCTTTCTCACTAAGACTGAGATACTGAATGCTTATCTGCATGGTAGAGTTTGTAATAAAGTTTTCATAACTTTGTAAATCCACTTCTGAGAGCAGTTGTAATTCCATATACATATGAGGGAAGGTCTGATAGTGAAGGAAACAGTAGGTTTCCATTGCAACATTAACAAAAAATTCATAACATGGAGGTAGTGCTATATAAACAATTTCTTCCTCCAAGGTGAAGGGTGGAAGTACGATAAACACTGTGCAGTTATCAGCCAAGTGCAGACTTTTGTGTAATTCAGAAGACACTTATATAATTCAGAGTTGATTGTAACTCTGCTGCTCAGGATGTGCTATTCCCACTCTTCTTCCCTCCCCCTAGTATGAAAAGTGACATTTCCCTGGCCTGCAGAGTAATTTATAACAGACTAACTACACAGATGACAGAAAAAAAGAAGAGAGAAGCCTTTTGGTTGTTAAGTAACTTTGCCAATAATTTGGTGCATTTTATATTTTGATATGCAGTTTAATCTGTTGATATCAAAAATATCCATCACCATGTAAGAGACAGCCTAGGAAATATAGTTAATAATACTATAGTAACTATTTGTGTTGTTACATGACCACTAGACTTATCTGAGGATCACTTCATAAATCATATAAATGTCTAACCATGATGCTGTACTCGTAAAACTAATATTGTAGTGAATGTCAACTATAATTGAAAAGTTAAAAAAATACGAATAACCAGAACACTGTTTTACTGGAGACTTTTCTAAATTGAGATAAAAATTGCATGTTAAGTGTCAGCAGCCCAAATTATATCCACATGAGCTAGAAGAAAAAATATCTAAAGCAGCAAGTTGTGAATTGTGTTGACAATTATGTGGTGGTCACCATATTAACTTGTATGTTGCACTCACTTGCTATTTTAGTAATTCAGTTACTTCAAGGAATTCATTTTCCAGAAGCTGCAACTTATTTATTTAGAAAAAAATTTTCCCCGTACTGGCTTATTTCACTTAGCATAATCATTTCCAGGTCCATCATACTGTCACAAAAGGTGAGATTTCCTCATTTTTTAATGCTGAGTAGTATTACATTGTGTAAATGCACCAGAGTTTTTTTATCAGTTCATCTGCTAATGGACATTTGAAGTGCTTCTATATCTTGGCTATTGATCTCATTTACATATGGAATCTAATCACAATAATTTAACAAACAAAAGAGAAACCAGAAGCATGCATACACAGTACAGACTGACATCTGTCAGAGGTGAGGGGGTTAGAGGATTGGGTGAAAAATAGTGAAGGGATTAAGCAAACAAACAAAATAATAATAATAATGATAAAGTATATATATGACACATAGACACAACAATGGTATAGTGTCTGGTGATGCCAGAGGGGCAGGGGAGGGAGAAGTGGGCAGAGGTGATAAATGGGGTTGGAAAGAGACTTGACTTTGGGTGGGTAAGCACACAATACAATGTGCAGATGATGTTTTACTGAGTTGTACAAGTGAACCCTGTATGGTTTTATTAACCAATGTCACCCCAATAAATTAAATTAAATTTTTTTATGCAGAATAATGAAAATAAATTACAATGAAAAATTGTGAAATAAACTATTAATGATGTATAGTTTGGGGACATAGTGATTTCTAAAAATGGTGTGTGAGGATAAAATGGTGTGTAACACATTTAAAGATTTGAGATGATAGGGTAAAGTTGGTCTGTTCATCAACGCTCTTCCAAAGCATTGGGGTGACTCTGAATTTTGTGAAGATAGAATCAGAAAATTCATTTGGAGTTAAGAAAGTAAAAATTAAATTATAAACCTCAATAAAGCAAACTCTTACCAAGCTTCATCAATTGTTTTATTCCTTAGATTAACCTCTTGGGGAATCTGCTGTCAGGATTAACCCTTTCCTTTCTAGCCCCCTGAGTTTTTCCACTTCCTTCTCTTCAGCTTTCATGTATTCCATCTGCTTCAGATCGCAGACATTTTTGTTTCACTCAGTTTCCTTCTTTAGTTACTATGCTACTTCTTTTATTTTACTAAAAAAAATATGTCTTTGATTGGTGCCTTCATTGAGAAGTCTTTAATGTTCTCACTCTGCTCTATAGGCTTGTCGTTACTAAAACTGAACTGCCAAAGCAGTGCCCAACACAATTGAAAAATCTCACAACCATTGACCAACCTTCATCTCCTTGACCTTTTTCTGGTATTATGATCTGCTGATTTTCTTCTCATAGAACATTTTCTTCCTCTGAATTCTAATAAATAACACCATCTTGCATTTTGTGTTTGTCCACCTTTCTAAGAGATCCTTCTCTGCCTCACTTTAGTGACTGATCCTGTCATGCTGTACACACAAGCCTGCCCCAAGATATGGCTCTTAGCTTCTCATCTTTTATTTTTATAGTTCAGAAGTTTTTGGTCCCTTCTGTACCCAAATCCATACTCTATGTTCCATATTGTTATTTCACCTTAATGTCATCCAACATATAGTTATTATGGATAACTCAGTGCTTCCTAAAATATAGTACATTTGGGTAATAATTATCATCAACTCCCTGGGAATGATTGAACTCTCTTCCTCGACTTTCCTATTTCTCTTGGTAACACAGCTCTTATCCCAAGATATGGTCATTACTTATTCCTACTATCCTTTATCCCATAAATCTAATCACTTTTATTTTTATAAAGTGGGCTATATATCTGTGCTGTTTCATTGCCATCAAGGGAAGCTTCTAGATATGTTTTGAAGGTATTGCTGAGAGTTTTTACTGATGAACTGGATAACGGGTGTGAGAAATGGAAAACAGTCCAGGGTGATTTTAAGGAACTTGCTGTTCAACTGAGTGAGGTAAGACACTGAATAAGAGAAGACTGGAGTGATTCCATTTCAATTAAGTCTGTTAAGTTTGAGGTTCCTATAAAGCATTCAAATGGAGATATTAAATAAACAGTTAAGATTTCTGAGTTCAGAGTTTAGAGAAGTGGGGATTGAGTATATAAATTTAGGAGTGATCAGTTTACAAAGACACAGGACAGGTAAGAGAGTACTTAGGGCTTGACTGGAGGTAGCCAGGGAAGGGGACTTCCACTCAGCCCTGAGACACACCAGTATCACAAGGCAAACTGGAAGGAGCCTACTTTGAAGGAGGCTGAGAAGTAGCAATTAACAATGTGGGAAGAGAACCAAGAGGATATTTTCATCAAAGACATTTGGAAACAGTTTCAAGAAGAGGATAATCAACTATGTGTAATGCATCTGAGGGTTTGAGTATCAGGGCCAGGTTATCATTACCTACAGGTGGCACAGTGTCTAGGACTCACAAGAGCTGTAGGGGCCCACAAAATGTTTGTTTTTATTTATATTCAAATCAGAAGAAAAAAATGAATGAATGTAGAATAATGAATCCAGCCTGAATTATATTTGTCTTTGTAACAATGCAATCATATATTATAATTTTTAAATTTTTTAATGAAAGAAAGAGCCCTGGGAAGTGTTCATGTGGCCCTGATGATCATTAGCTAGGCAGCACGGGTGTCACTGCTCACCTTGATAAGAACAGTTTTAGAGGAAATCTGGGAACAGAAACCAATAGGTATGGATTCAGGAAAGAGTTGGAGAGGAAATCGAGTGTGGAGACAGGAGACAGCATTTCAAACAAACCTTTAAAAGAATTTTGTGCAGGGATACAGAGACATAGGATCATAGCAGGAAGAGATATGCAGCCAAAAAAAAGTTTTTGTTTTAAATTGTGTGATGTGGAGCCAGAGGAGGAGAAAGAGGGAGAGAGAGAGAGAGAGAGAGAGAGAGAGAGAGAGAGAGAGGGAGAGAGAGAGAGAGAGAGAGTGTGTGTGTGTGTGTGTGTGTGTGTGTGTGTGTGTGTGTGTGTGTTTCTGGGAAAACTAGGACACAAACCTTGTGGGAGCTGTAATTGAAGGAGCAGAGGCCTTTGGGGTAGCAGAGCATGGGACTGTCCCAGTGGGAGGAGCTGGCCTTCGATGGGAGCCATTTCTTCCTGGTGCTTCTGCTCCCACGGTGAAATAAAAGGTCAAGTCCTCTGATCAGCTGATAGTGAGGAGGTCTGAGAGCATGTGGGAGATAGGATAGAGGACAAAATATCCAGTAGTCACTTTTACATTCAGAGAATATATTATCAAGAGACATGTAATAAGATTACTGAGGGAGAGAGGATGTAAGAAAATTGAAAATGTTAACAACAGTAGTTATCTCCGGATAGTAGAATCCATTTTAAAATCTTTCTTTTTATAATTTTTGTCTCCAGAGTTTTTATATTAAAGTACTTTTACTGCTTTAGAAAGCTATTAAAAATTAAAATAGAAGAAAACACGACAGCCTTCCTACCCCTTATTTCTTGGCTTGATTCCTGTTCTATATAGGAATTTTTACTGGGCCAATCCAGGTCCTTGTTAAAATTCCCTTAAGACTTAATCTCCAGTGGATGATGATATCTTGTCATATATATTATGTTATTTTAGCAGATTTCTATATAAATATACTGTTTTCCTAACGAATTTGCCAACTCTTTACTGCCAGCAACTAGATCCAATGTAGGTTTTATGCATCAGTGTTCACAAATGTCTTAGATATCAATCTTCTTTGCAGACACATGGCTTTTCTCTCGCCTCTCTTTTACTTTGGCAGAGCCTGCCATGTGATCCTTACCTCTCCTTAATCAGACACTGCTTCATCCTCTTTCTTCTAAATGCACCGCAGTTTTGTTGAGGCCATGATGTATCTACTTGTAGAACAGAACTTGAGGAGAGTAAGTAAGGGAGAGGAGATAGAGGACTCTGCCACTTTTATTCTCACTCATCCTTCACCTTCTCCCCCACAAGACTTCTTAATGTGTGTCCCAGCAGTACGTGGGTCATGGGAAAGATGTAGGACTTAATCTTCTGTGTCAAAAATTAGTTCTCAGTTCTAAACACAATAGGCTGTGAATTGTGCTCAAGTTCAAAGAGAGAACCGAGACATACCTTCATGGAAACCAAATTATGGAAGAGATTGTATAAAAAAGATGATGATTCATTAGAGAGAAGGTTCTTCAGCCAGAATTGATGAGAATAAAAGCTATGTGATGTTTTCCCTCTCTCCCCATGGACTCTTTCTGGAGAAATCGGGATGGGGAGGAGGCTGTCAAACAGCTTACAATGGGAGAAAGGACAAATGGCAGGAGTGATATGTGGCAACAGTGCACATTGCTCCTATTGGTCAGTAGGTGCCAGGAAAAATAGCCCAACCTGAGTTATTTCCTCAACACCCTCTCTGGCTGGGACAGAAAATATCTGGTGTTTCCAGCTGAGGGTGAGATGTGGGATGATGGATAAGTGGTAGGGGGAGTCGACCTGAAAGTATGTCCCTCAGAAGGGCAGTCTTAGAGCCCCAGGGAAGGGGTGGCAGTGTCGGAAGAATCCATAAATTCACCTTAAGGATTTTAATGTCTGTCATACCTTCATGTTCATCTAACATCTGAGAGAGAGAGAGAGAGATCCAAGGAAAACTAGCTAATTTGTAAAAGGCCTTTCCTTTTATCATGTTTCCTTCTGTTGACCATAAAGGAGTCAAGGAACCAGAAAGGGGTGAAGCAAAAAGGCTGACTGCCTTGGCCCCAGCTCCTTAAGCCCTAGGTTCAGTCTAAACCCAGAGGAGTAAAAATTACCTTTAAACCAAGTGAGACAGAATTTCATTTCTTAATTCTTAAATACCTAAAAAATAATACTACTCATTAATACCTGAGAAGATATGGCATGTTCCTGAGATGTCATCAAGGATAAGGGAAGAGACCCAACAGAGCATCTGAAGCCTGTGGTAGGAAACACAATAAAGCTATAATCTCTGTGATCACACTATTTATTCAGCCAGTGAATACTGGAAGCAATAGTGATGAGGAGAGTGACAGTACAGTAATCATCATAGTAACAGTGGTGACATACACCATTCATAGAGTGCCAGCTGGGTGCCAGTTCTTATAATAGGGGCTTCAGGTGTATTATCACTAATTTTTACTGCCACCCAGCCATGTATTTGTTCTATCACCAATAAGCATAGGAGGAAACTGGGGCTTGTGGAAGTAAATAGGGTTGCCACAGGCTGGCAATAAAAAACAGAACTGGAAGAATGAAGAATAAGGAAACTGAAAAAAATCACCTCTCTTACCTTCTGCAATCTTGCCAATCATCTCACGCTCATAAAAGCTTCCAGGTCCTGATGACTCTGGGCTCTGGGTAGTGCCAGTGCCTGACCTTTGGTGATTAGGTGACCCTTATGTTCCACTCCGGCCTCCAGCAGGCCTGTATTGGTATATGCCGAAACAGTATTTGTGCCCATACTGTTGCTGCTTCATTTTGTTCTAGAAAGGTTATACATTCAATAAATATTTGTGCCACATAAAGCAGTATCCTGTTTTGGACTGGCCTGTAGACATAATGTCATTTCCATAGGAAAATCTGTTCTGCATCCCAGGTAATACGATTCACAAGTTGACTCGACACTGTCAACCCCATATATATATGGAATATTAGGATATACATGATTATCCACATTAATGATAGGAAGCAGTGAAATATTAAAAATAAAATATCTGTTCTTTAGCTTCAGAATGCATCGTGGCCTGACCAGGCAGCGGTGCAGTGGATAGAGCATCAGACTGGAATGCAGAAGACCAAGGTTCGAGACCCCAGCTTGCCAGCTTGAGCACGGGCCATCTGGCTTGAGCAAAAGCTCATCAGCTTGGACCCAAGGTCACTGGCTCCAGCAAGGGGTTGCTCTGTCTGCTGAAGGCCTTCGGTCAAGGCACATGTGAGAAAGCAATCAATAAACAACTAAGGTGTTGCGATGGCAACAAAAAACTAATGATTGATGTTTCTCACCTCTCTCCGTTCCTGTCTGTCTGTCCCCATCTATCCCTCTCTCTGACTCTCTCTCTGTCCCTGTAAAAAAAAAAAAAAAGAATGCATTGTGCAATTTAGTTTATATTCTCTATGAAATAGGCAGGGAAGGACAAGAGGACCTAGCATGGTACTTAGTGGCAGGGAAATGCTAGTCTGGGGTAATTCAGAAAATAGATCACCATGAATGAAGACATGAATACAACCCCCTGCCCTTTTCTCTTTATGGCATCTCTGAGAAAGTCAGGAAATAAGAAACATGAGTTTGAAAAGTCACTGGTAAAGTCATACAACCATATCTTATAATGGCTCGTCCCTTAATCTGCCCATTTGGCCTACTGTCACGATGGTTGGGCTCTCACTAATCATGACTAAGAACCTTCTGAGGATGGGTGCATGCCCTGGGAAGGTGTGGCATTCAGAGATATCCCCGACCTATTCTGTAGTCATATCACCTGGAGCATCATTTACTTAATTTCCACAGATTGATTTGCTCACTTAAAAATTAAGCTATTAGTCTGACCAGGTGGTGGTACAGTGAATAGAGTGTCGACCTGGGATGCTTACGACCCAGTTTTGAAACCCTGAGGTCACCAGCTTAAGCGCAGGTTCACCAGCTTGAGTGTTGGGCTGCTGGCTTGAGAGTGGGATCATAGACATGACCCCAAGGTCGCTGGCTTGAGCAAGGGGTCACACTCAGGTGGAGCCCCCGGGTCAAGGCACATACGGGAAACCAATGAATGAAAAACTAAAGTGCTGCAATTATGAGTTGATGCTTCTCATCTCTCTTTCTTTCTGTCTGTCCCTGTCCCTCTATCTTTCTCTCTCTAAGAAAAAAAAAAAAAAAAGCTATTAAATTGCACAACTGATACATTGAACTGAGGAAAATATGATTACTTAAAATGTAATGTTGGTCTTGGGTAGTTTAAATATTCATTAATTCCACAAACATTGAGTGTTTATTTTGTACCAAGCATTATACTCAAAAGCAGGGCACAGAATAATTAAAGCATGGTCCCTGCCTTAAGGAGTTAGAAAGTTAATGATCACAAATTGAGTGATTCACTTCCGTAGTAGCAGAAACTTCCTTCAGTTTCATGTTTTGCAAAATTCATCTGTCAGTTGAAGATTCCACTTACTTCCAAACTTTACATCTGGCTATGTTGATCATGTGACTCATAGGTTGAATTTAAAAGAGAGAAGGTCTCTGAGTGGACAGGATAATTGCTGTCATGAAACTTGTTGATTTCCTTTCAATGTGAGGCAGAAGTTAGAGCGAGACGTTATTAGATGACCATGTAAATGACCCATGTTAGGAGCCAGACCACACAGGTTGGGTCAAACCATGATGTTGGACTCTATTGTGGTATCGGTGGGAGGCCCTGGAAAAGGCCTAAGCATGGCAGTGGGATCCTTCCTAACAGGTCATGTTAGCGCAATGACTGGCTGACACTCTGGTGTCACAAAGCCTCCCTACCCATGGCCACAGTGCTAGACTTGCAATGTGTGTCCTCCAAATGCTTCCTAGGAACTAATTGTTCCTCTCTACCTTGCTTCACCAAGCCCCATGCTGGTAATATGGAGATGGACTGTGCATGGGGAAGAGATACAAGTTGGAAGCTTCTTGTTGGCTCTGCCCTGCTAAGTTGATCTCCGAGCAGCTTCTCAGAGGAACCGCGCTTTTTACCATCTCAGTGTCACTCATAGCCTGTTTTCTCTGCCTGGAAGTCTCCCCACCAAGCCATTCTTAATTCCTAAGCACCCTCAACTCCTGGCCTTGGAAGGTTCATACCTAACCACCCTATGATAAATGCTATTTACTACATGCAGTGTGCTATATGCTATTTCCTATGTTCTACATGCTATATGCTGTACATGTACTATATCTACTGCTCACAAAAAAATAGGGGATATTTCAAAATGAATATGAAGTAATAATAAAAGAAGCATTTTATTATTTTTATTAAACAAGAACGTCAGCAAAGCAAATGACAAGCCAAAGAAAGTTGTTTGATTATGCAAATAAGATGCAAAACCCACCAGTACTGGAGTATCTGCATGTTCCCTGGTCCCCTAATTTTTGTGAGCAGTGTATTATATACTACATGCTATATTCTATAAACTATACCCTATATACTATATTCTGTGTATTTCTTTTATAGCATAGCATCTATCACTATTCCTAAGTATATATGAATGTTTCAAATTATTTGTTTTAGTATTTTTTTCCATAGTAAAACAATTTACCAGGTTAGAAATTATGGTTGCGTTGTTTCCAATTATATATCTAGTGCAGTGGTTCTTAACCTGGGTTCTATCGAACCCTAAGGGTTTGATGAGTCAGTCTCAGGGTTTCAGAGAAGCCTCTGTCACGGAGGCCAGAATAAAGTAATACCGTAATTTGTTGTGAGTTCATGCACTTTGTTGGTTTTGTTCTTTGAGCAAGGTGATGTTCATGCATGGCTCATTTTGTGCACCAGTAAAAAAACATATACCTATGTCTTGAATTTTGGGGAAAAAATTGTATTTTATTTATCACTAAAGAAGGATTCGGTGATTGCACATATAAAACTGGTGGGTTCGGTACCTCAAAAAAGGTTAAGAACCACTGATCTAGTGCCTCCGTAAATATTTCTCAAAGTTTAAATAATGAATGATGATCTACTGAAGGAGATTAATTTTGAGATTTCTGAAGGGAAGGTGTAAGGATTGATGAAAATTTGGGGGAAGGGATAGCTGGGGAAAAACTATAAATTAGGGAGAAGTTATCATCTAACAGATGACATGCAAACTCCTGTTTTGCTTTCCATTGTAATCAATTATAATATTAAACCCACTTTATAAAACATTATATTGAGAATAGTGATTTTCAGGGGCCTTCCTTCACAGTCACAGGAAAGGTTCTTAAATGACTCCCAGGAAGTTAATATGTAAAGGTAACTCAAAATCTTCCTGATGAGCAGATGAAAATGCAAAAGTGGCTTTATTCAGTTTATGGTGTTTAGAGTAGAGTGTATTGAATTTAGAGTAGTTTGTCTTTTGCTATTTGGATTCATAAACTCAGAATAAAAATTATTTCAAGATATTTACCTCTTAGAAGTAAGGACGTATATATTTATCTAAAAGAAAGCAATTTCACAAGTGAATAGAAACAAAAGAAGGAAAATTCTTTTAATTTTCATCCTAAGCTTTATAAACGATTCCAGCTATGAGTTAAATACTTTTCAGTTCTCCTAACCAGACTTCTTAGATTCCTGTTCTCTACCAATATATCTTTCTCAGACTTTGAAATATTTGAAATAAATCTTCAGTGCATCCTTAGAATTTCAATGAAGAAAAACGTCACCTTCTGTTTGTTCCATTTGTTTGCTCAAAGGAGTCAATTCAGAATCTTAAACATAATCAAGGGGGGGTGGCGAATTCACAGAATAGAGAAACCTTTGTCAGGGAAAAGGCTGGTTGTCAAGCAAGATGCTCTAGTCCAGCTCTCTCAAAACAGACAGATTAGATTCTGTCACCAATAAACATGGAATGGGAAACTGGTCACTGTAGCAGGCCAGCCAGCCTTTGCAGTGACTGTTCCTGGATCCCCCAGCCGTGCTCTTGTTACTCAACTGGGATGTTTTTCACATTGTATCTGCAGGGCTTTTCATAGTCAGCAATTTAAAAACACTAGGTCCCTGCTCAATTGGGTTCAGGGATTGCCACATCCCAGAGTTTCCTCTTGGAAATGAATATTACATTAAAAACTTGAAGGCATCCTACAATGTTTAGGAAATGTTATCCTAAACTGCACTAGTAAAGCCTTAGGGAAAAAATAGGAGAACAGATATAATAGCAGTGCTGTTTCTACTGTCTGGTGCCAATCTGTACACAGTAGATATCAAATAGAAATTATGTGAGGAAGAGGAGAGTGAGGTCATTCGAAATTAAGGAGAAAATGTGTTCATGAAAAGTCAAGTAAAATCGTATAATGGACAAAAAGGACTTATACCAGTTCATCAGTACTTGAAAAGGATGGATATAAGCTATTGTCCACATTAAAATTGGAGAAAATTTTATTATTATCTTTTTTATAATAGAGGTTATGTCATTTGGTATCTTTCAAAAATATCATTTATCCCTAATATTTTATGCTTTTGCTTTTAGAAACTTTCAGGTATATGACTTATTCTGACCTTTTTATTTCTTATTTTATTTTATTATTCTAACATCACTTTATGGAGGTCGTACTAGCATACAGAAATCTGTAGACACTTAATGTATACAGCTGGATGAGTTTGGGGGTGAGTATTTATTCCTTGCACCATCACCATAAACAAGGCTACAAATAAATCCATCACCTCTCACAGTTTTCTTTCACCTTAATGATTGATTAATTGATTTTCTTTTGTGGGAGGTGCACTTAACATAAGATCTACCTTCTGGACAAAAATTTAAGTAGACAATACTGTATTTGTACAATAGATCTGCAGAATCTATTTTTGTTTATTTAGCTACCTAAGTTATTAAGCTATCTAAGATAGTAACTTTGTGATAGATACAAAGTTTAGATCACAGGTGGATTTTTTTTAAAGTTGAGGTTTTATAAAGATTATGTGGCCCAGGCCAGTTGGCTCAGTGTCTCAGGTTTGGTTCCCAACCAGGGCACACAAGAGAAGTACCCATCTACTTCTCTACCCCTCCCCCTCTCCTTTCTCTTTATCTCTTTATTCCCCTCCTGCAGTCAAGGCTTCTTTTGGAGCAAAGTTGGCCCAGGCACTGAGGATGGCTCCATGCCCTCAGCCTTAGGTGCTAGAATGGCTCCAGTTGCAATCGAACAACGCCCCTGATGGGCAGAGCATCACCCCCTGGTGGGCTTGCCTGGTGGATCCCGGTCAGGTGCATGGGGGAGTCAATCGGCCTCCCCGCTTCTCACATCAGGAAAAAAATGACTAGGTAATGCACTCAAGAGAAAGTAACATGGATTGAAGATTTCTTGTGTTTGTTTATATATAAGAGCAAGGATGAAAAAATCAGATTTCAACTGCACAACTCAACAAAACATCATCTACACACTGTACCGTGTGCCATTTCCCCAGGCAAAGTTTCTTTTCGTTCTCATCTCCCCCCTCTTTGTCCACCTCCAGCTACCTTCATCCCCTTTTCCCTCTGGCTATCACCACACCATTGTCTGTGTCTATATGTCATAAATAAATAAATAAATAAATACGTGTGTGTGTGTGTGTGTGTGTGTGTGTGTGTGTGTGTGTGTGTGTGTTTTGGTTAATCTTGATCATTTTTTTTTTTGAAGGAGAAAAAGAAAAAACTTGAACCTTTCTTAATCTTGCTACAAAAAATTGCCTACTTTATAAAAAAATGAAGAGGAATCCCATTCATTATGATTTGAAATGCTAACCCACACCCTGGGGAGGTTACAATATTTATATTTCTTTGACTTTGTAAAATAGAGTATCACATTTCCCAAGTTTCTGCTTCTACCAGTTAGGATTGTGATGTGTTTTTATCCTTCTATTTCCAGGATGTATTTAGCAATAACTACTAAGTTTTAGAAATCGTCTCAATGATATAATATGTCATCATTTTTTATAATGCATTATTTATAAAAGGTACCACATTGCTGCCACTGATGGGAATTACTGTCATGTAGAGGTTTTAAAAGTTTTCATACAAGTTGGCAACTTAAGCATATTAGCTACTGTTACCCTTTGAGTAAAACAGCAGCTTCTCTATAAGGCTGGTAAATTATATTTCCAGTGATATACAGAAAGGATTAAAAACCAGAGTCTTTCTTATTCTAGGATGTTCTGTTCCAGGACTTTGTAAGCTCAGCTCTAAGGAATGAGATCAATAAGATAATTTTGTAGAAGAACATATCTTTTTTTTAAAATTATCTTTTTCATGACTTTTTATATTATTATTATTAATAAGTGAGAGGCGAAGATGCATAACAGACTCTCACATGCTCCCTGACTGGAATCCACTTGCAAGCACCCTTCCAGGTGATGCTCTGCCCATCTGGGCTTCTGCTCTGTTGCTCTCTGCAACTGAGTTATTTTAGTGCCTGAGGTGAGTCCATGGAGCCATCCTCAGCTCCTGGAGCCAACTTTGCTGGAACAATTTGAGCCATGGCTGCGGGAGGAGAAGAAAGAGAAGGGCAGGGTAAAGAAGCAGACAGTTGCTTCTCCTGTGTGCCCTGATGGGGAATCAAACCTGGGACTTCCATATGCCGGGCCTATGCTTTACCACTGAGCAAGCTGGCCAGGGCCAGAATATATCTTCTTGTCTATAGGTTTCTCTTCTTAATGATTGTAATGAGTAATTTTTATTTGAAAATAGTCTTTCTGATATCCTCTTTCAGATGAGAAATAAAATGATTTAAGTGGGGCATATTTCAATGTATTTTTAAAGTACTGCTATAATTATGACATGACTGGAAGAGTAACAAATGTTTATAATTGGTGAGAACTAGTCAGTGTAATTCTGAAACGTGGGAGGCCACCTACAGGCAGGCTGACTGCTCACCATCTTTCCAGTGCTGCATCCAGTCTCTGACACAATATGTAGCCCGAGTCTGCCAATGGATTGATGAATGGAGGAATAAGAAAAATACGGAAAGCACGGTTTTCTCTTCCAAGCATTTATAGGAATGTAGTAAATGCTGAGTCTGATCCTTTCTCTCATTGAAGGGAGATTGATATGTCTAGCAAAATAGAATATTTATTGGCATATATATATATAAATATAAATATTTGCCAGTATGGTAAAGTTGAGAAATGACATGAAAATTCAGAGGAATGCAGCAGGCTCCTGGTGGGGCTGGAGACTGTTCAGGAAGGAGAAGTGTTGGAGGTGTAGCTGGGGAAGAAGGCGCGGTTTTGACAGGTGAAGCATGTGTAGAGGAAGGGCTCTCCAGAAGAGCATACAGAAAGAAAACATGGAAGGTCGAAGACCTGCCATTTCCTACTCAGGTAGAAAAGTGATATCGACACTAGTACAGGGTTACAGAGGGCAGTAAATGACAAGCCATGCCACTTAGAACTGTTTTTTAATACCTTTCATCAAACATTTTTTTTCCTCTGTGAGCTCTATTATTAGCATTAACAAGGAATGGCCTGATCAGAAATTTTGTTCACATACCTCAGTGATAGCATTTATAGCATGGAACCCACCTATTTAGACTTTGTGACACCATCTCTTCTGGCTCATCATCTTCCTTCCCAATTGGTCCGTGTTTCATCGATCTTTTCATTTCTGCAATATCTATATGTTAAGGTTGTGCTTTCCCCTCTTTTTTATTAGCTGTGCTCCTATCCCCCTGTAGACTGTTTGCTACACCCATTCTTTTGATTGTCATGGCCAGCCATTAGGTTCCATGTCACCGCTCACTTGGATTATTTCAGTCATTTCAGTCTCCTCCCTGGGCTCCTTGTCTACTATCACTCTCTTACCAGGCAGTATAATTTTATCAAATTAAACTGAAATGTAGCACTGTTATTCTCCTTCTTTGTTACACGTGTTCTGTGCTACACAGAGCAATGGGCAGAGGGGTTATAATGGTGATGCATCCCTTACTCTATAGGAATGTACAGTTTAGTGTGGCTGACAGACTTGTAGACCTAAGTTATGCACAATGGAAAAATAATGAAATGCCCTTCATCATATTCTAATACTTTCACATAAACTTATTTAATTTAATCTTAATGTAAATTCCCCATGCCATTTTAGAATACATCTATTATTTTATTTACTTAAAAAGTGAATTATTTATTTTACCTACACTACCAACTAATGTTATGGTATTTTATAATTTGAAAGATAAGTACAGTTTTTATTCAATTTAGATTTTTGAAAAACAGTTGCTTTGGGATCCAGTGAAAATATTTCACTTGAACCATTGCTGTACTCCAAATAAAATATACACATTTATAAACTAACATTTGGCTTAATTTAGTTCAAAAGCTACACCAAAACTGTCAATGTGAAATGTTTGTTTTGTCAATAAACACTGTAAAAAATCACTCTGCAAGCATTGCAGGAGAGACATACTTATTTCTTTTTAAAACCAGTTAAGAATGACCAAATATTGGTGTTATCAGCTAAAATTGACTGTTAAAATTATGAGATGTTTATGTAAATCCATGGTAACCAATAAGAATATACCTATAAAAAATACATGAAAGAAAAAGAAGAATCAAAGCATATCACTACAAAAAATTAATGAAATTCAAAGGGAGGCAATAAGAGAGAAGAAAGTAGGGTCTCTGGCCAGTTGGCTCATTGGTAGAAGATCACCTTGCACGTGGATGTCCCAGGTTCAATTCCTGGTCAGAATATACAGGGGAAGTAACCATCTGCTTCCCCACCTCCTCTCTCCCCCATCCCACAGCCATGGCTCAATTGGCTTGAGCAAGTTGTCCCTGGGTGCTAAGGATGGCTGGTTGGCCTCTGACTCAATGCTAAAAATAGCTAGGTTACGGAGCATGGAGCAGTGCCCCAGATGGGCAGAGCATTGCCCCATAGGGGGCTAGCCAGGTGGATTCTAGTCAGGGCACATACAGGAGTTGGTCTCTGCCTCTCCACTCTTACTTAATTATAGAAAGAAAAAGAGTAAGAGAGAGAAAGAGAAACTAGGAATATAAAAACTATAAGACAGAAAACAACCAACAAAATCACAGTAGGTTCTTCCCTCTCACCAATTACTGTAAATGTAAATGGATTAACCTCCCTAATCAGAAGGCTGAATGGATTAAAAAAAATTCAACTATCTGCTGTCTATAAGAAAATCACTTTAAATTTAAGGACACACATGGGATCAAAATAAAAGAGTGGGAAAAATATTTCACGCAAGTGGTAACCAAAAGAGAACAGGTGTGGCTATATTTATTTAGACAAAGGAGATTTCTGCTTTAAGTATAGCCTGTCAGAAGAGACAAAGGATATTATATAATGATAAAAAGAATAAATTCAGCAGGAAGATGTAACAATTATAAATATATGGACACCCAACATTAAAGCCCATAAATATGTAAATAACTGACAAACTGAACAGAGAAATAGACAGGAAGAAATTATAGCAGCAAACTTTAATATTCCACTTTCAATAATGGATACAACATCTAGACAGAAAATCAATAAGGAAACAGTAGATTTGAATAACATTATAGACCAAATGAATGGAACAAATATTTGCAAAATCTTGCATCCAGCAGCCCCAGAACCCACATTCTCCTCAAGTTGATTTGGAAAATTCTTCAGGATAAGTTATATGTTAAGTCACAAAACAAGTCTTAAATTTTAGAAGACTGAAATTATATCAAGCATCAGTGGTATGAAACTAGAAAATTAATAGCTAAAAGAAAACTGGAAAATCTACATAAATATGAGGTGTTCTTAACCACACACACACAAAAAAAGTGATGAATACCACATTTTGGGGGAGCGATAAATTTTATATGAGGTCCCAGAGTACCAACCTATGGTTACCCTTTCTTATAACAAATTAATTTTCCCAAAGGACAACTATTTTAAGAAGCATTTGATAACCAGGAAGTTCACAGATCCTAATGTGTACCTTCCAATATTTTATAACACTCCTTTATAACATTTTGACTATCACTTGAATTTTATTTCATAGTCTCTCACTGAGTCTTTCAGTTACTGAACAGAATTGAGATATCAAATTGTTGACTTATGAAAATCAAAAAGATTCTCATTCCCTCCTACTATTCACTTTGTGCCCAGTCTCACTCTGGATGTTAAATTGCTCCTCTCCTTATTGCAGGGTCTTTATTACTCTTCATGAAAAAGAAATACTCTGCATTTCAACTCCATGATTCTAACCTTGCTTCAGTAGGAGAATATTCAGGGAGAATTTTGAGTGATTTTTTATTTTATTGTACTCTTTTAAGCTCTCATATTTGTTCTTCTGAATTAGGCTGGGAATCCTCAGAACAAACTTCTGTCTGAATATATTTATAACATTGCTATTATTGTGTTCTATAGAGTTTCAAGTATGACATTCTTATTGCCTTGTATTTACTTAACGTTATGTCAATACTTACATTCCCTCAGTTTATTCCAAAGAGAGGTCTGTATCAAACATGGAAAGAAAATCTTTATCATGAAATATATATATATTTTCTATATCTCCTTATATAGTATTTATGAACTACTTATGGCAGATAAATAGTATTGTTAACAAGGGAGTAAATGCATTTGTCATATAAAAGCTCCACTTGAGTTTGGACCACAGAAGAAGACACTTCAAAATGGAATAAGTGACCCTTGAAGTGATTTTTCTTTTAGTTCTTCCAAGAGTTGTTTATCCATATATCCTCACTTTATCTGGGTCAGAGTTACAAATCCAGTTTAGTGGGGAAATTAGCAGGTAAATCCTCCCATTTGTACGTCTTGAAATGGTGCTTATCTATGGAAGAAATATAATTATTACCAGATCCCCAAGGTTTCCAAAGACTTATTGCAAAGGCAGCTGACTCAACAGGGAACTTAAATGATAAAAAACTGTCCTGTGACTCCTTTTACTGTGATACCTATGGTGGCATGTAAATGACAGAAAGTGGATTAGATTGTTTGTATACTTTCATTCTGAAACTAGTTTATAAGCCTAGACTTAACTTTTTGTCCATGAGTTTCTTCATTTTATTAAATGGCGCCACCATCTTCCATGTGACTCCTTCCTTGCCCCCCACCCTGACCCTATGTCTAATGAACCAGCTGGACATTGATTCTACCTCTGAAAAACTCTTTGATGCATCTACTTCTGACTACATTACTCTTGGTTTTAAGCCCATTCCATCTTTCCATGGATTGTTGAAATGGACAGTGAACTGCTCTCCCTATTTTACATATGATTCCTCCTTCCTCATTATCTCTGCGTTGCCTGAATAAACTTCTAGACCTTACCATGAGTGAGTGCTCTAACTATACTACCCTGACTATCACCACATCACCGGAATTACAATGGCTCTGCTATAGAATCATGAGGTTCTTCAGAGCTACTCTAAAATCTGTCTACAAAGGTTCATTGTTTATTCAAGAATATTACAGCCTCATCTCAAAATTCTATCTGGAAAAATGATAGCCCTAACGTATAAACACTTTTGTGTACCAAGATAAGTCTCTGAACCCAGAAGAGACACAGGAAACACCACAGGCATTCCAGCACTTAATATAAAATATATTTTCCTAAAAATAAATTTAAAAAAATGTAAATATGAGCTCTATAAAAGAATAGTTGATATAGACACCACCTGTATACCCAATACCCAGATTCAGGGGGTGGGGCAGGGTGGAAATAGACCCAGTTGAATCTTGCTATGTCCCCATTCTTTCTTCTCCTACTCTGGATGTGAACACTTTCCTGATATCAGAATGCTCTTTCAGTAAAGCTAATCTGGTCATAATAGGTCTCTGCTTCAGCATTTCAGTGTGTTCCTTTTGTCTTTAGGGGGTGGGGGGAATCCCTAAACCTCTGTGGTGGCTGCCACAGCCTGACCCTGACTTGCTCTTCAGCCTCATCACATGCCATTCTAGGTGGAGCCCAGAGAACGTCCTTCTCCCTCCCCTAACCCTGGTCTCCAAAGCAGTCCCTCACTCATATTAAACACTCAATAATTGTTTGCAAACTGGATGATTATATGAATGATGGTCAGACACTGTGTTGAGACACAAACAATAATAAGTTACAGTCGCTGTCCTCTAGAGTCTGTAACTGGTTCTAAGAGGTGGACACAGACCAGGGGAAGAATCTGACAATAAACAATTGTAAGTCAGTGTGATAAGATCTATAATTGAAGTCTGGATGAGCATAGGGAGCAACATCGAGGGGTGTAATCTGATCTTCAGGGCTTGGGGTGAATAAAAGAAGGCTTCACAGAAGAGGGGATGTTTCAATTGAAGCTTGTAAGATGAACAGGATTTTTCCAGGCACGAGAAGAGGCAAGAGTTTTTCAAGCAGAAAAAGCAGCCTTTGCAGATTCAGAAAGCCAGCGGGCCTGCGGAGAACCCACAGGAGCTGATGTCAGGGCAGCGCGAAGGAGTAAGGGGCAAGGTCGGAGAGCCATCAGCGATCATCCAGGAGGGCTTTCCATCTCTGAGGAAGCTGCTCCCATTCTTCAAACCCAGCTTATTACTCACACGCTGGATGCCAAGCAGTGTATGCAAATCCATGATGCAATATTTTACCACTTTCTTCTCAAATATTGGTGTCTTTAGAATGGCTCGATTCTGATGAAATTGCAGTTTTGTGTAATGTTTTATCCATTATAAAGTCATGGGACAGGAGCCGTAAACCAGAGGGGCCCACATGTCACTCCAACGCTGTCACCCGCATTTGCAGTGTGATTGTGTTGTAGCGCCAAGTCCAGAAATTTCCCATGTTGCAGAGCCCACAGAGGCTGGGTACCACCACCTGATGAGCTGTTGTGAGCCGCGTGCACAAGATTTCAGCCTCCACGTTTTGCAGGATGACAGGGGTTAGTGGGGGACCTGCACTGACTCTCTACCCGACGTCAGCTGTGTTTCAGCCCTCGTTTGTAATGACTGCAGAGAACCATTCCTGTAGTATGAGAAGGGCCCCCTTCAGGAACATGTAACTACTCGTGAGAGGGGATAAATATTATAGACCATTCACACCATAGTTCCTAATACCCACTAATAATTGTTCCCCCGAGAGACCGTCTAAACCAATGGTTCTTAACCTCTTTTGAGGTACCGAACCCACCAGTTTTATATGCGCATTCAACCCTTCTTTAGTGATAAATAAAATATTTTTTTTCCCAAATTCAAGACATAGGTATATGTTTTTTACTGGTGCACAAAATAAGCCGTGCATGAACATCACCTTGCTCAAAGAGCAAAACCAACAAAGTGCATGAACTCACAACAAATTACGTATTACTTTATTCTGGCCTCCGCGACAGAGTCTTCTCCGAACCACTGAGACCAACTCATCGAACCCCTCGGGTTCGATAGAACCCAGGTTAAGAACCACTGGTCTAAACAGTTAGGAGAGAGTTTCGGATCATTAAGTACCTGAGGAGGTTTTCTGACAATGGCAATACACGAACAAGGAAATGTTGAAGCCTGAACAATGATCTCTTAATTTTGTCTATCTTCCCATGTTTCCTTGATCTCAGATTTGTGGAAAAGTTACAACAAGCTTAATTTTTATTCAAAAGGGTATTTACTTTGGCACCGGTGTCTGGTTATGTATAGGCTTGCCCTTGTGTTACTGAGGTCGGGCACATGTGCCAGGTGCACTGTTATGGCAGGGTTGTGTCCCTGAGACCAGACTCTACCTGAAGCCACCTGCACTACTCCACTCGGACACTGGACGGGATATGCGCATGAATATCTAGGGAAGGAATTCCTCCCAGCATGGTGAACCCTTTTATTCTCTGCCTTAGCAGATATCAAGTGAAATAAAATAAAATAAAATAGAATAAAATAATCTATCCCTTCAGTTCTGAAGCAGTCCCACAGAAGTGCATGTGAGATACAGGCTCCTGCTGCTCTTCCAGAAAAGCTAGCTTATTAGAAAAGCAGGTTATCCATTACTGTACAGCTTTGTGCCTTCCCACAGTCCCCACAGTCCCCTTGAAGAAGGGCCTCTTTACAACCTAAGAAGAGGATAGCTTTGCTCTCTGAGCCTTTTGACATATATAAATGTAAAGGCGTTAAAAAAAGATATATAAGAATCTCTTATTTTCCCTAGAAGGCAATAAAATGTTACAACTGCTCTTGAAAAGAAGTCTTTTTCTACTCATCGTAACAGTTAACCTAAGAGGGATGTAGCATTCTTCTTCATTTGCTGGGGTTGTCTCAGCCTTTGTGGTTTTATTGCATGCCATTTGTTTGCTATATACCCCCTTTTTTGTTCCCAGTAAGTATTGTTCTGATCAAAGGTATAATACATTGAAAAGTAAATGACCAATTTTGCAAATAACATTTCCTACTGCTTTACATTAGTTGGATAATAAGGTGTTGCAAAGAATATGCAAAAATAACTTCTCTAATGAAATAGCAAGCCATCCTCCAAAGGATGATGGCTTGAGGTAAATTTACCTATTCCTCTCAAAGGTGTATAAATTTCCTAGAAGAAGTAGAAAGAGAAAATAATTGAAATTGTTATTTTCAGGATGACATTCCATCTAAATATTTTGCAGTATTTTTTTCAGTCTAATAAAATATCTTTATGGTAGTTATTTTGATTAGATTCTGAGCTGTATTTCTTCATGTTGTACAAATTTCTATTTGTCAATTAGGTATACGTCCTAAAAAAAGTTTATTGTTTCTGCATTAAAGCAGTACACAATATAATTAGTGAAGAAGAAATAAAGATATAATAGCTGGAAAGAAAAAATATGATCATTATTTTCAAATGATGTTTTTCAAAATAGGAAAACTCCCCAAAATGTACAGACAGATTATTAGAATTATTTTGGGAGTTGAGCAAGATTGCTGAATATAAATCAATGTACAAACTCAATTATATTTTTGAGTGTCATTGCAAACTATAAGAAAATATAGTTGGAAATAATGGTTTCAGTAATAATAGCTTCAAAAAAGACTATCTAAATTCACACTAATCTAAAAATTATTTAAAAGACATTTCTGAGAACATTACTTTTAAAATTGTGGAAGATATCAAAGGATACCTAAATGAATAAAGTTATATACCATCTTCATTGGTGGGCAGACCCAAAATCAAAAGAAGTTTCCTCCCAAACTGACATACTTTCAGTTAAAGTCTAACATGATAATTTTATTTTGCATGTTGTGAATGTATATATATTTTGACAAATTAATCCCAAAGTGCATATGGAAGAACAAAGGACCAAGGTTAGTCACCAGTTCTTAAAGGAAAAGACAGGTGATCTTCTCTTGATTTACCAGATATGAGCTCATTGAAATAAATCACTGTAGCATCCATACAGAAATAAACAAATAGAGACTATAAAAGAAGTTGCATAGATTTATGAAAATTAAACTTATGATTAAGTTGATATCACAGGTCAGTGAGAACAGGAGGAAAATTTCAAAATGTTATATTGGGTTACCCCTCTACAAAAATGTACCAATTGACTCATATTTTATACCCTTCAAAAATAATTTTATGTGAAAGAAAAAATGTGATAGGTAAATTTATAAAACATTTAGAGAGCAATGTAGAAAACATATGTATAACATCAGAATATCTCTGTAATTTTAGAGTAAGAAGCATTTTAAGAATGCACAGAAAGCACAAACCAAGGATAGTGTCCAGAATTTTTTTTTTAATAAAGCTAGAAAATGAGTCTTAGACTTCAGTAAGAAAAAGGCAAGGAATTTTTAGTCACTTCACAAGAAAGAAAACTTTAACGATAAATGAACTTCTGAAAAAAATATTGAATTTCATTATCATTCAACTTAAATTTGAGTAAGGTAGTTAATCAGTGAAATTGAGTAATTTTCATTGAGTATTGTAAATAAATGTCACAATGCAATGTAATTTTACAACTACCAGATTAACAAAAGTTAAAAGTATGACAAAATCAAACTGATAGCTATTTGAAGCAATGCAAATAAGTGTGTAGTGATCGTAGGTGTGTTGCTTGGTGTAACTACTTAGAAATACAGTCCCCATTGTGGGTGAAGTTTCACATGTGCATGCTGTTTGAGCTAACCATACAGCTTCTAGGTTTATGCATTAGAAATTCTTGCACATATGAGTCTGGTCATGTATAGAACTGTCTAATGAAAGCAAACAATTGAGACAATCTGAATGTCCTCAAGAGTCTAATAAATTAATTGTGGTTTATTCATGGAGCAGAATATGCTACAGCAGTGAAAAATGAATGGAAGAAAGCTACTTTCACAACAGGGATGATTCTCTCAGGAATGTAGATTTACACAAAAATAAAGACGTTCAGAAGGATATTTATAATATAAGTCAATGCTTTTCAAGTCTAAACATATGCAAAGGTAATCATTTAAGGATGCAAATATATAGCATAAAAACTATAAAAGGAAGGAAATGTTAAATATGTATAATAATGGTTAGCTCTCAGGAGGGAAACATCATGCATTTTAAAAGGTCAGTTTTGTGTTTTATTTTTTATATATTTTATATATTTTGTATATTTTTAGTCTGGTTGGTAGATAAATTGATATGTGAGTGCTCACTGCTTTCTTATTGATATATGCATAAGCACATATTCTATGCATATTATATTCACTTTATCTTTTCTTAAAGGCTGGTTTTTAAAATTTATTTATTTATTTATTGAATTTAAAGAGAAAGGAAGGGAGAGAAGGGTGGAGGAAACATTGATCTGTTGTTCCACTTATGTATGCATTCATTGGTTGATTCCTGTATATGCTCTAAGTTTGTCATATCTGATGACGCTCTAACCAACTGAACTACTTGGCTAGGACTAATTTTATCTTTTTAAGATTTATTTTTAAAACCATTAAAATATAGAATCACATATATAAACAAACCAAAATTGGTTGAACATCACAAAATATCCCTATTTGAATGTGTGTGACTGTTTGAACACATAGTTAAGAATTTTGGAATCTCAATAGTACTTGCAAAAACTTCCAAGGTCATAGTAAAATGCTTTGTCAGTATTTTGATCAAAATAAATATGTCCATTCAAGTTTTTTCACAGTTAGGATTATAAGAAGTAGAACATTTAATATTTAAATTAGGATCTAATTTGTGAGATAAATGATAGTACTATCTAAATACTACACTTTTGTTGTCTCAATGACCATATCCCAAATGAATTCAAATAATTCTTAGTAACTGTGCTAGAAAAATATGTGTTCTAATAAGAGTTGCCCCTGAATAAACCTGATTTTTCTGTGTGTTTATTTTTCTCTTGTTTATTTATTTATTTATGTATTTTTCTTTCAGTATGAGGGAGAGAGTTGGAAGAGAAATATCAGGCATGAATAAGAAAATAAAGTCTCAGGGTTTCTTTTGATGTTTTTCCACTCCCAGTAATCACCATGTTCTAAAATAGAGTGGATAAATGTTATATAAGAAAACATTTCTTTGAAAATAAATGCTTTTTTGAAAAGTTCAGTGTTAGGTGGTATTAACCAAAATATTGATGTGTCTGTGCATCTGGGTCAGTAAAATGAGAAAGCCATGCCTAAAATGCTTTTAGAGGAAGAAAGATGGGTTTTATTGTTCTTCAGACCTGAAGATGCTCAATATGTGCTATATATTGATTTCCATGATCTATGAACTCTAAGATGTGTTCTCTCTTCTGTATGTGTGTGTGTTTGTATATATGTGTGTCTACACATAGCACACACACACACACATATATATATATATATATATTGAAAGAAAGTCAAATACATAAATTTTTTTCTTTTCTCAAATAGAGCAAATTTTTCTATCAGTAATGAATGTTTTGAGACTTTAATTTGTAGGGCAAAGAGGGATTGAACATAAAGGGGGGGAGGAGAAAGTCATGGACACGGGCAACAGTATGGTGATTACTGGGGGTGACGGTGAGAGGGAGGTAGAGGAGGTGATAAGGAGATATGGTGATGAACGGAGACTAGACCTGAGTGGGCGAACACAAAATACAGTGTACAGATGATGTGTTGTGGAATTGTACACCTGAAATCTGTATAATTTTGTTAACCAGGGTAACCCCAATAAATTCAATTAAAAAGGTGAAAAAAGAAAGTAAAAATGTAATATGAATATGTAATTGGGTCAATCCTTTTTTGTTACAGTTATTTTGTTGTTCTAACTGACCATTCATCACCCTAAGGGTCCAGATTGCTAAAACATTTGAGGAAATATAGTTACACTCACAACTGTGAGACTGTGAAAAAGGAAGTTGGAAGTATCAGAGAAATTTGAGCGTGACCATAGGACCGCAAAGATTCAGGGCACACAGAAGAGGAATCAATGCCACTGCAGCAGAAGGCTCTACAGAGCTCTGATTCTGCAAGGATGTCACCACCCTGCAGATGCTTCATATACATGTGCTGAATGTGGAATTGCAGCTATGTCTCTACAGTCCTTTCTCACTGATTCATGTGCACAACAATATTATTTAATCTAATGTATATCTATCTATCTATCTAAACAGTATATCTATGACATCAAACTAGACCTGTAAGTTAAATGCTAAGACATTGAGACCCAAACCATTTGAGGCAACAATTGGGTTCTTTCAGTCATGCTGGAGAAAAGAGGAAGGGGCAGGCTGCTGGCCAGGGAGTGGTGGTACAAGGCTGATGGCTGTCTTTGAGAAAACAAAGCGCTTCACTCCCTTTTAGCTTCTTTCCTGTCTAGATGAATGGTGTTTCTTACCGCTGAAAGGAGAGAGACAATGAAGATATTGTCAGTATATGCAAGATATTTCATGACCCTGCTTGGATATATTCTGGCAAAACCTAGGGTGAGACTTCTGTCTCTCCTACAAATGTCTAAACAGTGATGGCAAACAAATACTTTCCTGGCTTGACCAGCTGGTGGTACAGTGGATAGAGCATAGGGCTGAAACTCAGAGGACTCAGGTTTGAATCCCTGAGGTCACTGGCTAGAACATTGGCTCATCCAGCTTGAGCACAGGCTCACCAGCTTGATTGAGGGGTCACTAGCTTGAGAGTGGGATTATAGACATGACCCCATAGTCACTGGCTTGAACCCAAAGGCCATTGGCTTGAAGCCCGAGGTCACTGGGTTGAGCAAGGGGTCACTCACTCTACTGTAAGCCTTGCCCCCCCCAGTCAAGGCACATATTAGAAAGCAATCAATGAACAAGTAAGGTGCCATAACAAAGAATTAATGCTTCTCATCTCTCTTCCTTCAACGAAGAATTGATGCTTCTCTCTCACCCTTCCTGGTTGTCTGTCCCTATCTGTCCTTCTCTGTCTCTGTCACACACACACACACACACACACACACACACACACACACACACACACACACACACACACAAACTATCCTGGAAGAATGGAGGTGAAAAAGTGTAGTTATAATTTCAAAAATATAGAATACTACTTGTGTTTTAAACTGGAGAATGGATAAACTACATTTCTGGACAGAATGTCAAATACACTATTCTCTGCTAGGTAATATTTTTACTTCAAGTATACCTGATTTTTAAAGTAAGACATACAGTACTATAGTTTTCAATAAGTGCAGTAAGGTCTGATAATGTAGCAACCTCCTGAAGGTGGTCTCTATTTATATTTGGCCATCCTCCTTCCAGGAATGTTGCTGGACATTTAAAAAATAAAGTTTTGTTTTTTTTCTTTAGGTGACAGGAAGGGAGATAACAAATCAGACTCCTGCATGCGCTCTGACAAGGATCCACCTGGCAACTGTCTGGGGCTGATGCTCTAGTGCCAAACTATTTTTAGTGTCTGAGACTGATGTGCTCCAGTGGAGCTATCCTCAGTGCCTGGAGCCACACTGGAACCAATTGAGCCACTGACTGTGGAAAAGAAAGAGGGAGAGAAGGGGATGAGGAAGAGAAGCAGATGGTTGTTTCTTCTGTGTGCTCTGACCAGGAATCAAACCCAGTAGGTCCATATGCCAGGCTGATGCTCTATCCACTAAGCCACTGGCCAGGGTTAAAAATAAATTTCAGTGATAGTTTTCTAAGTCCTTGTAATAGGGAAGGACAGTTTTCATTGCTTCACATAATAGGGGGTGGGGAGCTGCTGAGGATGTAGAATAGGAATGGAGTGAAAAACAGAAGGAATGAGCTCCCCTCAATAGAGAAGGAGAGAACCTGGACAGAAGCCCAGATGATGATTCAGCACTGTCCTCAGTGGTTCCAAAGAAGATTATTGAGGTCCAGGAAAATGGGAGGAGCTGATATTCATAAGTCTGGCAAGCAGTTGCCTTCTAGAAGGACTGCCCATAGAAACAGGATCCAAGATGAAATTCCAAATAGAACCTGTGCAAACATGGGCCAACCAAAAAAAAGGACCTCGGGTACTGGGGACTAACTCCCAGCTGTAATTTGACTGCCACAGGTGAGTCCAGAATTTGACAACAGGATCTCTGAATCCTCAGACTAGTAGCATAAATAATTTAAAACAAACCTTTCTGTCTCCCACAGGTAAGAGTAAGTCTTTTGAAAAATTACAGGTACCTGAATAGAGGGGATAAACTTGATTTTCAAGTAAAAAAAAGGAGCAGGTCAATGCCTCCATGAAAAGCCATGTAGTCCATGGACTAACCAATTCTAGGGGGCACCATTCATGCCTGCTGTGTAAATGGAATCTGGGAAAATCCAAAAGGATCAGAGTGTTTAGAAAGGAGGGAGGAGGGTAAATGTTGACAGTGTCTACTAGGAATTAACATTCATTAAAAAGAAGTTATATTGACTTATTGGACAAACAACATGAAGAAAACAAGAACTATAGGCAACAATTCTGTTAATAGTTCAAAATGACAATGAGAGAAGTTGAGGATTTTTGTCTTTTTTCCTCATACACATAATTTTGGTTTCTGCTTTTTTTCTCTGGGGTTCAAAAGAAGCACTTTATTTAGCCAACATAAAATGTTATATTGGTAATTACAAGAACATAATCTGCAGCCAATAATCAAGTGTAACTTGTTGCTACCCCCCTTCCCCTGCCAGAGGATGACTTTGTTGTAATTTGTAATCCCCAATGGTCTTAATTAATACAACAGAATAAAGGAGTCTAAGAGATGGGACACATATTAACATATATATTTACACTTTTTTATTATATAAAATAGATTTGATGTATTTTACCTTGACAGTTGGTTGGAATTGTGAAGGGGAAATATTTGATGATTAATGATCTTATAGATTGCTTCCTAGGAGCCAGTGGTTAGTGAGCACACATGTACTTCAGAAATATTTTTTCTTGTCTCAGCATCTAGGTTGCCTTTACAAACCAATGTCCGCACAGTGAACTGTGTGTTCTACTAGCATCAGTTGTATTCAGAGTGAGCCAGTTACATAAAAACTATCACTGTAGAGTTGCAGCTGCTAAACAGTCACAGTATGAGATAATTTACCACAACTTTCAATTTTTAAGTTAACACTGGCAGTCATATATGGCTTTGTTTAAAAGACCAAGTTATAAACAAGTATTTGTCTAGTTGGAGATAGTCTCTAGCACAGGGGTCGGGAACCTATGGCTTGGGAGCTAGATGTGGCTCTTTTGATGGCTGCATCTGGCTCACAGACAAATCTTTAATAAAAAAAAATAATAACATTAAAAATATAAAACATTCTCATGTATTACAATCCATTCATTTCCTACCACTCATGTTCCTGGATGCAGGTGGCTGGAGCCAATCACAGCTGTCCTCTGAGACAACACTAAATCTTTATGGGATAATGAGTAACGTACACGGGTTGTTGTGAAGTCAGAAGTAAACTTCCCTCCTTTTAATCAAGTAGTCAGCTAGCTAATTGCAGGAACCCTTTTGACAAATACGTTGGCTAAAAGAAAAAAAGGATAAGGAGTATTGTACTTTTCAGCAGGAATGGACAGAGGAATTAGCCTTTGTGAAGAAATCAGGTTCTGCAGTGTGTCTAATATGCAATGATAAAATTGCATTGCTGTAACAGTCAAATATAAAGTGGCACTTTGACACACGCCATTCTACATTTGCATCAAAATATCCAGTGGGGAACAGCAGGAAGAAAACATGTCAGGAGCTACTGTGCAGAGTGCAAGCTAGTCAGCAGCAACTTCATGTTCGGACCCATCAAGGTGACTGAAATTTGGCTAGCTTTGCTGGTGCTTTAGCAATTGTGAGAAATGGAAAGCCATTCACCGATGGGGAGTAGGCCAAAACATTCATGCTTGATGTTGCCAATGAACATTTTGACGACTTTTCAGATTAAGACAAGATAATCAAACAAAAGACATGCCTCTGTCAGCAAGAACTGTTCATGATTGTATCATCATTATGGCAAATCAAATTGAGGAACACAAGTGAAGGACATAAATGCAGCACCATTCTTTTCTCTCGCTTTGAATGAGTCAACAGACAAAAGCCATTTATCCCACTTCAGCGTAATTGCAAGGTGTGCTGTCAATGACACACTACATGAGGAAAGTCTTGCTGTTTTGCCTATGAAAGAGACAACGAGGGGAGAATTTATTCAAGTCTTTTACTGAGTTCGCTAAAGAAAAAAATCTACTGCCTGACCTGTGGTGGCGCAATGGATAAAGCATCGACCTGGAAACACTGAGGTCGCCAGTTCAAAACCCTGCACTGGTCTGGTCAAGGCACATATGGGAGTTGATGCTTCTAGCTCCTCCCCCCTTTCTCTCTCTCTCTCTCTCTCTCTCTCTCTATCTCTCTGTGTGTGTGTCTCCTCTCTAAAATAAATAAATAAAAAGAAATTAAAAAATAAAATCTGGAAAAAAAAAAAAAGAAAAAAATCTACTGATGGATCAACTAATTTTGGTGTGTATTGATTGTGCTCCGTGCATGGTGGGGAAAAACAGATAATTCGTAGCGCTTCTTCATGAACATGAAAAGAGACCCATCCTAAGTTTTCACTGCATCCTACATCAGGAGGCTCTTTGTGCTCAGATGTGTGGCGAGCAACTTGGTGAGGTGATGTCGCTGGCATTCGGGTGGTCAACTTTATTTTTGCCAGAGCTTTAAATGACCGCCAGTTTAAAACACTGCTGGATGAAGTTGGGAATAATTATCCTGGTCTGCTTCTGCACAGCAATGTGCGTTGGTTGTCAAGAGGGAAGGTGCTCAAGCATTTCGCAGCTTGTCTGAGTGAAATCCGGACTTTTCTTGAAATGGAAAATGTAGAGCATCCTGAGTTAGCTAACATTGAGTTGCTCCTGAAGTTCTACTATCTCATGGACATGACTGAACATCTGAACCAGCTCACTGTCAAAATGTAAGGTGTTGGAAATACAATCTTATCCTTTCAACAAGCAGTGTTTGCATTTGAAAACAAACTGGAACTCTTCATCGCCAACATTGAAACAGGTCATTTACTACACTTTGAAAAACTGGGAGACTTTAAAGATGCGTGCACAGCAAGTGACCCTGCTCAACATCTTGATCTCCAGCAGCTAGCAGCTTCACATCTAATCTCCTGCAGTTATCAAAGTGCTCCTTGGAGAATTTCATAATCACACTCGTCTTTTTAAGTTCATCACCCATTCACATGAGTGTGCAGTGGACAGCGCCGACCTGAATTACATCCCCAGTGTCTCTGTTAGAGATTTTAGCTCCAAACTGCTGACCTGAAGGCCTCAGACATGTGGGTAAATAAGTTCAAGTCACTGTATGAATATATGGAAAGAATTGCACAACAGCAAGCATATTTGGCGAGCAAACACAAGTGGGGAGAAATGAAAAAACTTCAACCCACAGACCAGCTGATTGTCAAAACTTGGAACGCGCTTGCTGACATATACCACACACTGCAGCATGTGAGTATTGCTCTACTGACAATGTTTGGCTCTACATATGCATGTGAGCAGTCTTTCTCACATTTAAAGAACGTTAAGTCCAACCTACGATCACGTTTAATGGGTAGAAGTCTCAACGCCTGCATGAAGTTTAACCTCACTACTACAACCAGACTGCAAAGCCATCAGCAAAACCATGCAGCACCAGAAGTCGCATTAATGGTAAGAAGTACTTTATTCATCATTGGTTAGCAACAGCATAACAACATTATTAAAAAGAATTCAGAGACTTATTGTACTTTAAAAGTATTGTTCTTACATCAAATGCACACATTTACTTGTATTTATTGTTAAACATATTGTATGGCTCTCACAGAATTACATTTTAAAATATGTGGCGTTCATGGCTCTCTCAGTCAAATGTTTCCCAACCCCTGCTCTAGCATGTGATTCAGAAAATGGTATTTGTGCAAAATGTAAGTAGAATTATGTTCAGATTTCATTTGTTGGCTTCAAGTAAATTGTCCACAACAAATACTCAGGAACTAATAGGACAATAACCACAAACAACACCCAGTTAAGTAACTTATTCATAATAGAAGTGAAATAAATCATATATAAGGTTAATGTGGGATCTTCTAAATATTTTTTAATGAAAGGACTATAAATTTCAGATCCATTTGATTAATGTATAGGGATCCCAGTACATATGTCATGAAGGTGGCAATGATGGCATATGCCACTGTCATTTGGACTCTAAAGCACCATTTAACTGGAAATGTTCAGTGTCCTACAGGCATACACATCAGCTCCAACCTTTCCTCTGGTGTCAAGTATATCAACTGAACAATGATGCAGATATTTTATGTAGCCCTTTACACATTAAAGTTTCACAGAATGTTTGATAGACAATTATAGCCCCTTCATGCTTCCTTTATTACTATGACACTTCCACATAAATGAATCAATTATTTACGACCAATAGGAGATTAATATTTTTTCAAGCTGCTTATTGCATGGGAAGGTAAGGAAACATATATCAAACAAAGAACTTGGACATTGAGACTTTTATTACCTGTTGTCTAGCAGTTAGGTCAGTGGTGTATGTGCCTTAACCCCAAGTGAAATAATGCAAAGAAACACGTGTTATACCATCGGAGTCCACAATTTTGAAGTCATATAAATATCTTAGTGCAAGTCTAATCAACTGGTATATATGAGAGAGAGTAGAATTAAAAGGGTATAAATTAGAGAGAATTTAATTGATTATTTTTTTGTCAGAAAATTTTTATTGAAAGCACTGTTTCCAAGTGCTTTTCATGTATCAATTCATTCAACCATCACAACTCAATGATATGGATACCTTCATTCCTCCATTTAACAGATTAGAGAACTGAGGTACAGAGAGGTCAAGGACTTAGTCACATATCTAGGAAATGATTTGCCTGTACCATTAGATATATTCTCTAATTCTATGTTGTCACCTACCAATTTAAGAGTTATTTGGCAGATTGCAATAGGTGAATCTAATTTCAACCTATGTATACAATTTACCAATTAAAAGGACAGAGGCTGAAATAATACAATAAAATGGCAAAATTTGAGGTGAGTGCAGCTTTGCTCTAAGGTGTAAGTGTTGAAATTTTCACAGAGAGAACAGGTCTTTTCTCCTCAAACTCCTTGTTTAAGTGTGAAATCTAGTAAGAGAGACCACATAGTTCTGGAAGCATAATGAATTCTAATATGTATTATTAAGGGTTGTACAAATTTGAATGAGAACACCGATTCTAGCCTCGTGGCTTTGAGCACATTAACCAGCTTTATGACCTGTCTCGTTTACTAAAGGGAAATAATAATAATATTCTTTTCAAAGTTATTGTAAGGATGCAGTGAAGAAAATAACATGACAATAATGTAGGTAAAGGCCAACATAGATATTTGTTAATTTCACTATTATCACAATACTATTTTTGGTTAATAAATACAAAATTGTAGTTAATAAATATATAATGACTGAGGAGGGTTTATTCATGCCGGGACTGACAATGATAGATTTCTCAAATGACTTGTAAGGTTTACAGATTTAAAACTGGATTATTCATGTGATTAAAGTTATTCTACAGAAAGCAGCCCAAGGGGAACATGCAATGTGTAGGACCAAGCTATTGAGTACAGTTGAACTCCAAACTTGACTCTAGGTTTTCTAGTCAAGGCAAAAGAGAAGTTCAGTGTGTTTGCTATCATTTGAGATTCAAAAAAGTAAAATGCATTTGCTTCTCTTATTTGGATCTTTCAAATGGAGGTATCTATCTGGGTATCAATTATCTGGGTAATAACCACTTACCCACAAATCTAGATAAATTAGTGCTATTTCATCTAGGAGCATATGGTGACATTTAGTAGTGGACTATTTGCCTCATTGGGTGGTTTTTTATATTATTCTTGGTAATGGTAGTGATGGTGGTTGTAAATTAATATTGGTGCCAGATACGTTAGTAATTATAGCAGTTGTTTCTTGTTAATAGTCATTGTATCACCTGTAGTATTCATAATAACAATGAGTATAATTTTTTTAAATTTTACAATAATAGAAGAATCAAGGGTTGTAATTATAGATTTTACACAGTAACAAATTCTTTTATATTTTACTTTGTTCTTTGGGAACATTTTGAGACTTCACCTTTGAAATTTAGGAAATTGTCATTCTGGAAAACTTTTTCTGTTGAAAGGAATCAAAGTATCTGAAATCATCTGTGGTGCATTTTGTAACCATTTTTCTAGGAGCTGCTGCTGCTTTACTTACAATTGTTTTGAAGAATGAAATTTGTATTGATTTAAAATTATCTTTCTTCCTTGAATTACTGTGTTTTTTATTCTTTAAGTCAAGCAGTTTCTTCTGTCAGTACCATGTAAATATAGAGTAGAGAAATAACTATCCTGAGCTACTGTCCCTGAAGGAACAGTTGCAGAGTATAATTTAATTTTTTTTCTAAACTATCAGACATATAATTTTTCTATCCATTTTATTGGTGAAATTATAAAGGTATATTGGTGATGAATGGAGAAAAATTAAATCATAGACTCTGGAAAAAGTTACTCTTCATCTACAATTTTAATAATGTGATACTGGACTTTGAACTTCAGGTGTCACTGAAAGTCTACAGGGAAATAGAATAAAAGCAATGATTGAATCACTTTGTATAATATCTTTTAGTACATCTGTGCTATGTGAAATTGCAAATGTACAAAATTCTACTCAAGGCATAAGAAATTTATTTTGAAAGCTATTGCTTGTCAAATGAGAAATAAAATGTAAGCAATGATTATAATATTTTACTAGTTAAAACAGATATTTAAGGTGAGTAACTAGAATTATAACATGACATTGATATAAAATGAAAAACAAGTCAATGAAAGAAGACACTGCTAGAAAGACAAATTAATTTCAGAGTAAGTAACTACAGATTTAATTCCCCAATAACTCACCTAGAAATTCCATTTGAGAATTTGAGAAATAAAGACCACAATATGCCAATGAAAGGTTTATTCAGATCATGAAGTAAGCTGACAAAAATTTTAATCCTTTTAGAAGTTTAAATTCTACCCAGTTTTGTGTTTTATAATCCTGCTTGTTATATCGGTTAGTGTAAAATAGAAAAATGATCTATAATAACCCCAGATATCTAGTTAATTTACGATTGCCTAAACATTACAGCTGCATTTTCACAAATAATTTTCTTTGGTTATTTTATAATAGTGTATGTATGGGGGGGGTGTCTGTTTGTGTATATGTTATTACTTGTACATTTCTTACATTAATATTAAAATAAATTGGCGTTCCTTGAGGTGTCTGTTCTTTCAGACCTAAAGATTTAGAGGCAAAAAACTAGATTACCAATTGGATTACCAATTTGTCATGGATAATCCACAAAGTAAATAAACCCAGTGTGAATAACTGAAAGTGTGTAGAGATAAAACATAGGAGCTATTGAAAGTTAATTCAAGAGGAAGATCTCCATAGTAAATTCCCTCTCACTATCCAACTGCTAGGAAAACTGGGCACTGGTAAGCAGCATTGTGTATTATCAGTTTTACCTGCAAACAAGTAATCTTTATCTTTTTGATGGGGTGATATGTTAAAAGATTTGAGTTATCTGAGAAATGTGCAAGTTTTCCATGGGTGTTTGGCCTCCTTACAAATTTTAAAAGAAGTTCTGTAATATTTTCTTCATTTTAGTAATAGAGAATATATATATGACATCATGTGTAGTTTCTAAAATGTCCTGAGATTGCAATTTAAGAAAATGCAATTAAACATCATGAAAAATATGTTCATTTGTAAAAAGGACGTGTGTGTTTGGCTAGTGTTAAAATGACAGGATTCATAATGGCAGACTGTTGGAATTACTTACAGTACTATATTAGTTTTCTTTCACTGTAATAATCTCTTTTACATAATAGTCACCTTTCCCTCAATTACAATTGTTCATATTATAGATTTCTGATTTGACCATCCTATGTGAATTTGTTACTTAATCCTGACCCAACTGTTGTTGGGTGGACATTAAGACATTAATTTTGTTCTCTCTCTCTCTCTCTTTTTTTTTTTAAGCTACCGTAATATTTTATTTTCAAAATAGGACTGTAACTGCATTGGAGGTATTTTAATTAACATTTTATCTGGACTTTTTCTTACCATGTTTCCCACTTTTTTAAATTAGGTTTCATATACACTGGAGAAGTTGTACATCGAATGCTGACAGCCACACAGTACATAGCTCCTTTAATGGCCAATTTCGATCCCAGTGTCTCCAGAAATTCAACAGTCAGATATTTTGATAACGGTATGTATTGATTAGCCTATGTTTTACTGACTGTATATTTTTAAACAATGATCATCAGATTCATATTAATGTGTTTGTAACCTAGGGTGTTTTTTTTTGTTTGTTTTTTGTAGACTGGATTGGTAAACTGCTTGTTTGGAAAAGCTCTAAGATGAACAATATTATACTGTAACAGTTAATGTGCAGTGTATATAGTCAAATGCCACTCATTTATTCATTCATTTGTTTAACAAATGTTTATTAACACCTATTAGGCACTGTAATAATTGAGTTATACTAACAATACCTCAAACTAAGCAAATACGTTTGATGCTATTTTCAGTAAGCCCTTGCTATTAGAAAAACGAAATAAGAATAATTTCTTCAAGTAGAGGCAAGTGGCATAGTGCATTGATATGAAATTCTCATAACTTATGAACTGTAGATACCATAAGATGCACATACCTTTTAAAAATATAGGGTGGTGAGTTGTTAAAATATACTTAAGAAAATCTAGTTTTCCTGACTTAAAAATATGAAATAGAGCCAATTAAGATTTATAATGTATACTGATAAAAATTTATCCTCACTCTTTCTTTTAGAGACATATAAAATAGTCAAAGAAAACCTAGACTAGGTCACTAAATTCTATTCAAATCTAAGTAAAAATTTAACTTCCTGAATACATAAATGAATTTTCATGTCTTCATCTTATTGAAGTCTTTAACTTTAGTAGAGAAAATGGGGAAAGAAGAGTTTATTTGGGAACAATAAATGGTAGAAGTACAAAGTTCCAGTTATAATATTAAGTCAGGGGCACGTAAATCATGACTTAGGGAATAATCAAGTAATTTTGTAATAACTATATGTGACAAGGGATGGTTACTAGACTTACTGGGGTGATCACTTTGTAGGTTATATAAATGTTAAGTCATGTTGTATGACTGAAACTAATGTAATACAGTATGTCAATTACAATTAAAAATAAATTCGAGCCTGACCAGGAGGTGGCGCAGTGGATGGAGCATCGGGCTGGGATGCAGAAGACCCGGGTTCGAGACCCCGAGCTTGCCAGCTTGAGCGCGGGCCCCTCTGGCTTGTGCAAAAGCTCGCCAGCTTGGACCCAAGGTCGCTGGCTCCAGCAAGGGGTGGCTTGGTCTGCTGAAGGCGCACGGTCAAGGCACATGTGAGAAAGCAATCAATGAACAACTATGGTGTTACAACAGCAATGAAAAACTAATGGTTGATGCTTCTCACCTCTCTCCGTGCCTGTCTGTCCCTATCTATCCCTCTCTCTGTCCCTGTAAAAAATAAAAATGAAAAAAGAACAAAATCTTACCTTTAAAAAAAATAATAAATTCGAATTAATTATTTTTTAAAAGGATAAAAATTTCTGTACTTGATAATGTAAAAAATAGTATTTATTTGTCCAAATAACAGTTTTATCTTTTAAAATAACAGAAGCTTTTGGCATGAATAAAGTGTGTCCGTAATGTCATGGTGCACCTTTGACCAGTCACAGGTCAAAAGTGCACCATGACTTTACGGACACACTGTACTTCTACTCTTATAGTAATGATCAGGGAAGAAATTCACTAGTGGGTGTTACAGACTTAATGATGCAGATGTTTGGGGGAAATGTGACCATTTTGCTAAAAGTCATCTTCTGGACAATGTGATGAAATGTTTACAGGTTAAATTAGCAAAGGAAAAAGGACACTAAATGTAGAAATACACTCTGAGAAACACATTTCAAGCAATTTGAATGGCAACGAAGTATGTTCCAATATTAAGAATCTCTGAATGTTAGCCATAATAATAACTCCCCCCCCCTACTATTTTAAGAATTGTTATATACTTTATGTTCTCTAATAAAGTTACTAGGTCCTAAAGCTCAAGAACATACAAGTAGATGATAACTGTACTTGAGGCAGAACTACAACCACAAACTTATCTGCTGTTTATTGCATGACCTACCAGGCCAACTCACATTATTTATTAGTAAACAGGAAGTAATTGAGGAAAGCTGATTATTTTCCAAGTTCTGTCACTTACTAGGTACAATTGAGGACATTCACTCACAGGCACAGGATTATGATGACCATATTTTTATAGTATTCCCACCAAAATCATAAAGCATATTGAATAAGTCTCTTTAGTCATATTCTCTCTCATACACCATGTACCTAGGCAGCTCTTAATATCTGAATTTTACCTTTATTTGAATGAATTTTAAAAATTAATGTATGCTACTCCAACTGAACACTAAATTCTTGAAACAAGGACTGTAACTATAAGAAATCATTTTATCTTAAATAACTGGCACAGGAACATATATGCAATAAGAATTTCATAATTATTCAATGAATGAGCAAATGAAAAAAATGTAAGATAAGTGTTTAATGTTGAGAATTATGAGAGTAGTAATACTCAAGAATTAATGTATTTTACTTTATTATTGTATCCTCTTTGTAATGACCCATGGAAATAGAGTTCCTTCAGTACGACAATGGGAGCTGAGTAACTGCTTGTGTTTCCTTAAGTAAACTGAACCACTTTGAATATCACAAGCTCTTGTCTACGGCCATACCACCCTGAACGCGCCCGATTTCGTCTGAATATCACAAGCTCTTCACAAACGCCTTTTATAGAACAGCAACTTATTGAAATATTTCCAACTTTGGTTGGTTAAGATCATTGAAAGAATGCTTAAGGATAAAAAAACTCAACATTTTAGGAAAGTAAACCTTTTCTAGAGGACACAGCAGCAGTTTAGAAAAATTCTAAGATAGTATTTCTGTAAGTTTTAAATCACTAGATTTTAAAAATGAGACAACGATTCCAAATGTTAAATATAGCCTCAATGATACAGAAATCTAAGTGAGTCACAGAATATTAATACAGAGAAACTAGACAAGTTATAAAACAATTCCTTTACTAGAAAAATGATTTGAATAGCAGATTATAAAGCACAATTCTTACTAATGATCAGAAGCTTGATATAAAAGTTCTTCATTTTTATACCCTCCACTACATTTTATGTTTTTGATATGATAATTTATGTATTTTATATTGTGTATTCACTAATAAATTATTTTAGTTACAGTTAATTTTGATACTTTTGTCTTTTAGCCTCTGTACTAGATTTACCCACAATCATCACATTATTAGAGTATTCTGAATTTAACTATATATTTACCTTTACCATTGAGTTTTATAGTTTCATGTAATTTCTTTTACTATTTAGCATGATTTAATTTCATCTTGAAGAACTCCCTTTAACATTTCCTGTGAGGCAGGTCTAGTGCTGATGAACTCCTTTAGCTTTAGTTTGTCTGAAAAACTTTTATCTCTCCTTTAATTCTGAAGGACGACTTTGCCTGATAGAGTACTCTTGGTATACCATTGGAGTAGCTCATCCCACTACCTCTAGCCTGCAAGGTTCTATTGAAAAATCCATTGATAGTCTTATATGCACTCCCTTGTAAGTAACAGATTGCTTTCTCTTGCTACTTTTTTTTTTTTTTTTTTTTTTTTGTGGCAGAGACAGAGAGAGTCAGAGAGAGGGACAGATAGGGACAGACAGACAGAAAGGGAGAGAGATGAGAAACATCAATTCTTCATTGTGGCTCCTTAGTTGTTCATTGATTGATTTCTCATATATGCCAGACCGAGTGACCCCTTGCTCTAGCCAGCGACTTTGGGCTCAAGCTGGTGAGGCTTGCTCAAACCAGATAAGCCCATGCTCAAGATCGCGACCTCAGGGTCTCGAATCTGGGTCCTCCACATCCCAGTCCGTTGCTCTATCCACTGTGCCACTGTCTGGTCAGGTTCTCTTGCTGCTTTTAAAACTTTTTCTTTGTCTTTAAATTCTGATCGTTTAAATTTTAATGTCACCATGTAAGTCTCTTTTGATTCATCTTGTTTGGTATTTGGGAGCTTCCTGGATCTGAATGTCTATTTTTGTCCCCAAGGTAGGAAGATGTTCAATAATATTTCTTTGAACACACTTTCTGCCCCTTTCTCTTTATTCTTCTTGAATTCCTATAATGTGAATATAGGTGCACTTGATTGTGCCCTATATGCTTCTTAACCTATCTGCACTCTTTCCATTTTTTTTATCTTTCTGTTCCTCTAAATCAGGGGTCCCCAAACTTTTTACACAGGGGGTCAGTTCATTGTTCCTCAGACTGTTGGAGGGCCACCACATACAGTACTCCATACACTGACGACCAATGAAAGAGGTGCCCCTTCCAGAAGTGCGGTGGGGACCGGATAAATGGCCTCAGGTGGCCACAATTTGGCCCGTGGGCCGTAGTTTGAGGACCTCTGCTCTAATTAGATGAATTCCACTGCCGTGTTTTCAAGAGCAATTGATTCTATCTCTTCTACTTAATCTAACCTGCTGCTGATCTCCTCTATTAAAATTTTTAGGTCGGTTATTGCATACTTCAGCTCTATGATTTCTATTTACTAGTTTTTAATATTTCTCTCTGCTGAAATTCTCAATTTGCTCATGCATTGCTCCTCTGACCTCAGTGAGCAACATTATGCCTATTATTTTAAACTCATTTGGGTATATCATTTACCTCCATTTCATTAAGATCTGTCTCTGGAGATTTATCTTGTTCTTTTCTTTGAAACACATTCCTTTATTTCTTCATTTTTCTTGGCTCTGTGTTGGTTTGTGCCATTAGTTAAAATAGCTACCTCTTCCAGTCTTGTCAGAGTGGTTTTGTGTAGGATATGAACCTCAACCATCAGCTAGGCTGTTTTCAGTAGTTGAGAGTGTTCCAAGACCCCTCAGTGTCCTAAAGAGGATGATCATAGTCAGCACCTAGGTGCAAGCCGATTTGTTCCTGGACCCTCAGGCAGCAATTGAGAGAGTATGCTGCCTGAGAAACTGAGCGACAGGTATTTTCGCCAGCTTTCTTGGCACTGCGTCTGGGAGTTTAACCATGGGAGTGCTCCTGCACCCATTTTGGAACTTCTTTGTTTGCTACAATGTCTGACTTGTAAATGCAAGTCCTGCTGGTTATCATAGCAAGGTGGTTCAGGTGCCTACACCTGAATAACAAACAGCCATGAGAGTGGGGCATGGCGTATGTCCACAGATCCTTTGGGATAAATACTGACAACTTGGTTTTATTGTTGGACTGAGCTGGAGGGAGAAGGTGGAAGATGTTACCCATCTTCTCATTTGGATTCTGGACAGAATGATATACAGCTCACAAAAATTAGGGGATATTTAAAAATGCATATGAAGCTATAAAAGATCCCCTAATTTTTGTGAGCAGTATATTTAGCACGTATATAATGGCTAATTAGATGCCAGGCACTCATGCAGCAGCCTGGTAAGGTGTGCAGTCCCACCCCTTAAAGGAGAAGACCCGGAAGTGGGCACAGCTCTCTGCTGATTTCTGAGAGAACAGCCATGGCAAGCACTCAACAGGAAGCCTGCTAACTGTTGCTTCTTTGTCTGCCACAGGCCAGTGGAACTCATGAATGCAAATCCCATTGTCTGTCACAACTAGGCAACCTGGGGACTTGTCCCTCAGATGGTACCACAAAATTGGGTGCCAGAATTGTGTGGAAGCTCTTTTCAGAGAGGTGCTAGTGACCTTGTTTTATTGTGGGAGTGAGACAAAGGGTGAAGGCAGGGGAAGAGCCACTGGCTCTTTTGGGCTCCAGAGAGAGTCACAGACAGCACAGAGATCTGTGCGATTTCAATGTGGGCATTTTCTAAGTCACTCTATGCGTGTCACTCACTCAACTAATTTCTGGAATTCTCTCAGAGGAAATGCTTCATGTGTAATCTATATATTCAGTGAGTCCTGGGAGGAGGGAAAGTCAGGAGCTTTCTAGGTTGCCATCTTGGTCAAAATCTCTCAGCATGAAATGATACTCAAAAGCACAGCAAAGACAGTATTCTGTTCTGCATGGGGCATCTGGTACAGGAATTAACTCAGGAATAGTGAGAGGGAAGAGACGCACAGGGTAGGTACATGGGAAGAGGTGTGGAGCTTCCCTGCCCTCTCTGGATGCTCCTCTCCTCACACCCCAACTCTTTGCTAATCCAGAAGCTCGCTTTCATACAGTCTGTATTAGTTTCTTTTTAAATCAGTTATTTACTGACCCAGAAGACAGGTTTTACTCTTCTAGTTCTGTGAGTTTCATTTTCTGTAGAACATTTTTTGGCAAGATGATTTTTAACCAAACAGAAAATCCAATACTTAGAGATAAGCAAAAGTGTTAGCTGCTCATTTGTTTTCTTTAAATAAAACAGAGAAAAAAAACAATGTCAGTTCAAACAAATGTATGGATTCTCATTGGTGGCTATTAAACTGTGTTTCAATTTATATTTCATGCTAATAGCTTTATAGTAAGCATTGTAGATTGACTCATTAGAACATGATATATAGCAGCAGTAAAGATTTTTCACAATGGCTTACAAGGAAGCTTCAGAAATCTGAGCTTGGGGCCCTTTAGGCTACCTTGCAGCCTCCTCAAAGCAATACAACAAACGCAGAAATGCAGGCATTATGAATCAAAGAAGAGTATTTCAGTTAGTGCCAAAAGAATTTCTTCAGCGTGGAAGAGTATCATTTTAACTATGGAAAAGACATTTTCAGGTGTTTTGTAAGTGATTATAGCTTTCCTGAATGTGTTCCTTTCTCTTTCAGCATTTGTCAGTGTGTTTCAAATTCATTCCATTCACATGGACTGCACTTTGAATGTGGCTCATGAAAATTTACGCAGACAGTATCCATTAACATTAATGGACTTCCTAAGGCAAAATTTCCCCCATGCTGAGCTCAATATTAACCTCAGTAAGGGTTTAGATTTTACCAAATATTTAGATAATATGCAATTCTTTAACAATATTCCAAATGCTATTTTTGTAAACTGAAAAACATTTTTTTTACTCTCTCTGTCTCTCTTTATTATTTTAATAGCTGATATTGTGGTATTTTACCCCCAAATTTCCTTATGTAAAAAGAATAAAGTGTTTACCTTTCACTTAAAGAGATATAAGTACTTTAAAACAATAAAATAAATCAGTGTACCTTAGCATACTACATTCATGCTGTAGTTTTAGTTTTCTTAATAGGTGATAGCCAAAATCTAAACTGCAGAATAATACTCAGAAGTTTTAAATTCAATTTAAATATAATCAATGTCTTCAATATCATCTCTAATATCATCAAACTGGATTTTATCATCATGTACAGGACCAAATCTATCTGTTTAATTGAGGCTGGCATGTTCTGGAAGCTCTCCCTATGCCAAAGGCTATTTCAATAACAAAAATCCAATTAACTACATAACATTTAAGTAGCTTAACTACTAAATTTAAGGGCTTGATCCATGTTTTTGTGAAGGCTCCCACCAAAATTGATTGATATGTTCTTCTCATTGTATTTCTTCTGTTCTGATGGGGTTTATAGGTACAGCACTTGTTGTCCAATGGGACCACGTACATCTCCAGGATAATTACAACCTGGGAAGCTTCACATTCCAGGCTACCCTCCTCATAGATGGACGTATCATCTTTGGATACAAAGAAGTAAGTAATATATTAGAAGATTTCCTTCACCTTTGACTTTGATGCCTATCTATTCTTTCCTTCAAGTGTCAAGAGACACTTTATAGTCATGAACGTCAAATCATTTCCTTATCTGTTAGTTTCTTTTCCTTGGTAAAAACAAAATATATACATGTTTTTAATTTACTAGTTAACAATGATTATTAATTCTTTGGGTTTTGTTTTGTTTTTTATTCTTAGATCATTGCCATTATGATCCATAAATTATCTGAAACTTCTGAATAATTATATTCTAGTGATATTATAATAAAATAATGCTAAGAAAAGTATTTTTAATTTGGAATGCACTTTTTAATTTATATTTGTTTGTTTTTGCTTTGTCAATTTCTGTGACATTTTTGGTTCTATCTTTAAAAGTATTAGTAAACATGAAACTTGTATGGCTCAGTGACCCAGAACTGAAAGCCTTTGAGGACAATCTTTTCCAATGGTTATTGCAAGTTGATAGGAAAGATTAATAAGAGATCTAAATGACAGAAAGAACAAGGAAATTTAAACTTATGATTTATTTCATTTTACCAAATTGACAAAATAAAGAATGGAAACTTACTAAACTGCAGCCTTAAATTTAAGAAATGTCTAAATTAGAATAATAGTGTGTTTGGTTTATAACTCAGCACTGGCCAGTTAGCTCAGTAACTTAAGAGTATCATCCCGAAATGACAAATTGCAGGTTCCATCGCCAGTCAGGGCACACAGGGAAGCAACCAATGAATGCACGACTGAATGGAACAACAAATGAATACTTCCCTTCCAGCCCCCCTTCCTCTCTCTGTCTCTAAAAAGAAAATAAAAGTAATTCCTGGCCAGATAGCTCGATTTGTTGGAGCATCCTTCTGGAGCATGGAGGTTGCCACTTCTATCCCGAGTCAGGGCACAAAAAGGAACAGCTCAATGTTCCTCTCTCTCTCAGTCTGCCTCTTTCAATAAAAACAGAAACAAAACAATAAACAAACAAACAAAACAAAACAAAAACTCCATAAAGGAAACAAAGACTATAAGAATAACATTCCAGGAATAGCAGATGTGATATTTTAGACAGTCAGCAGATAGGAGGGAATTTCTGACAATGGGAATTGATAATGTGCATCATTAATCCATGGATTGATGGGTATTTATAATAATACAGGTTTAATATCTTATTTTCAGTTTAAGGTTTACTTTCCTTTGAGAAATGAATTCCTAACTATTAAGACGATGTTGATAAAGCATTCACTTGGCCACATCTTCTGAAATTTATCTTTACTATAAAGTGAAGGACACTTATATTTCAATTAAATAAGCCAACATTTGGAAATTTTATAACAAGGCTAGATGTTTCCCTTCCTTTGAACAATTCTTGCATGTGGAAATAATCATTTGCTTAGGGCAATATATAAACAGATTATAGCATAGGATCTGCTCTGTTTGGTGCTTCTTTCTCCAGAGCTATGTTTTGGTAACAGATTCCACCATATTCTTGCATCACTGCCTGGGAGCTGAGAAAATTTCACTCAAAGGGACTGATGCGAGTTTTCATTATAATCTAGTGTGCTGCTAGGACTGCTGAGTGATGTTATGGAATGTTAGTTTTCAACAGTTTTGGCCAACAGTGGTAAAGTTTCCGAAAACATCCAGGGTCAGTAAGTCTAGAGTCTTAAACCTCACTAACTGTTAAAACAAAGGTTTGTGTTCTTATTGTCGTCTCTCTCTCACTAGTTTTTATTATCAGAATTGTCATCTTCATTTACACTGTTCTCAATGGGTGTATTGTACTGAAGAATAATTGTTGATTTTTCCCATTCTCTCTTTACAGTGAGTTAAGTATTTTTAAAACGTTTTTCTTTTCCTTCTGTGTGCCCTGACTGGAAATCAAACCCGGGACTTCCGCACACTGGGCTGATGCTCTACCACTAAGCCAACCAGTCAGGGCCTTCTTTTCTTTATTTTAATCAAATAAAAATTTTCTATTTTTTTTCTGTTTGGGCATGGAGAATATTAAGCTGATTTTAATACTTTCTTGATATTCTCAGACTATTTTCCTGTTGAATATCAGTCCTGCACTCAGAGTTCTGAAGAAGTCATTACATTATTATTTGATTTACTGTTCTTTATCTGTCCTGGTTAAAAAACAGTTTCTTATTTCCTGTTATACCTCTTTGTTCTGCTGATTGTCATGCATTTTATTTTGCAGAGGCAATTTCAAATTTGTAAAATTTGCCGCAATGAAAGAACCCATGCATTTGGGATGAGAGCTAGATACTCTTGGCACTTCTAGAAAAAATATAATTGTGATAGCATAAAATAGTTTACATAATATACCATCCTTGACAGAATGCTTTCACATACATTATAATTTTCAATACTTCAATGAGATCCTATATTTTTAATATTCTTAGCCCTCACAAGGGCACTGGCACATAGAAGGTGTTTAATAAGTGTGTCTGGCTTAACTATGAAATAAGATCATGTACAATTAGCTTACTTTATAGCTAAACACAGTCTGTGTCAGAAAGTTAAAATGACGTCGCTGAGGTTGCAGAGCTAGTTGAGGGCTCATATAGGAGTAAGAACTTTCTTAACTTGTTCACTCAGAAAGACCGCAACATTTTTCCCCAAGGAGATTATGTGTAACAATTCACAAATGTATTTCTCATTTGTTTCTTCAATAAATATTTGTTAGTGTTTGGGGCTTAATAGTCTTTTCATCTGATTCCAGTATATTACACAATTTTAATCCCTCAAAATCAAAAGTATTCGTATTTAAGTTATGAAACTAACAAAATCATGAGAATTTAAGAATATGAGCAGTATAATTTTGTGTTGCTGATGAAGTTAAACTTATAGTACCAAAATTATACATTAGGAGTAAGTGTAATTCCTTTTGTAATAAGTTGCTTCTTGCTGGTAATGTTAGCTTTGCTTTATTATATTTTATGTAAGAAGAAAAAGAATGTAGATTTATGTTGAAGCTATCAATAAAAAACTTGCTTAAATTGTAGAGTAAAATTGGTAATGCACCAAATACATTTATTGAAACAAATTTTATTTTTATTACCCTCAAATGAATTATTACAGTAGCTAATTATGTTTCTCCTAGTAACTCTTAATGTACCCATACGAAACACTTTAATGACCTACAATTCTGTCATGTTTTACATATTGTGATTTCTTCAACATTTTTTATAGTGCCTATGAGACAGATAATGATTAATAAATCAGAAAATACATTTGCATTTCTCATAACAATCTTGCTTGTAATGGGTTTCAAATAGAAAAGTACAACTGCTGTGTAAGAGGGACTGCAGGTTTGCTCATAGCATTCAGTGTCCCTTCTCTGTACCTGTAAGAGAGGTAGTGGAGATGCAGATTCCTTACATATGTATCTCTCTTTAAGTTGTAACTCTGTATTACTCAACCAAAATTTGAAATTCTGTTTAAATTACACTGGGGAACAATCTTTCTTTTCCATTTCTTGTTGTATGAGGTTTTAGAACTGTTTCTATATATGCCTACATTGATGATTCCAAATCTGAAATCCGTTTTTTGGTGCATGCTCTAGTTTTTATACAATTTTAATATCTTTCTGTTATAGTTAATGGCATGCATTGGTTTTTAAATTGGAGTTAAAGGGCAATGACTCTTGGATTGAACATAACCACAAGGCAATTAATGTTTTACAAACATCACTTTTGCATAATTATAGTTGTTTTTAAATGTAAAAAATTATTATCTGATAGAAACACCCTTTTATTTGGTTTTAAGATTGAATCATAGCTTCTTCGAGTAGGTGTAAATGTAAGAATAGACCTGACACCTTCTGTTATATATGTGACTGTTACACACTTCAATGTCAAAGGTGCAATATTTTATCATTTATGACACGTGCATATATTGCCTATTTTCAAGTTCCCATTGGCAACCAAGACAAGAATTGGGCTCCTGATATTGTGTGTCATAACTGTGAGGAAATGCTTTGTGACTGGACAAAAAGAAAACTCAAAGGAATACCTTTTGGTATTCCCATGGTATGGCGTGAACCTAAGGACCACAGCAGTGACTGTTATTTCTGTCTAATCCATACAAAGGATCTTGCATCGGCAAGAAAAAACGGCATATGATCGCATATCCTTATACTCCTTCAGCAATACGACCTATCCCACACTCTGAGACACTCCCGGTTCCAGTTTTCAATGGTTTTATTTCTTCCAAGGACGAAGAAAGTGAACATAGTGATCAAGTGTATTTTGACAAGATGCATGAGGAAACGGTTGTAGAATCTGAAGGGTCTTCTTCTGATGCCAAGCAGTCAATAACCCCTTAGCAGTTTAGCCAACCCGAACTGAATGACTTAGTAAGAGATTTGGGCCTATCAAAGAAAGCAGCTGAGTTGTTAGCCTCCAGACTTCAAGAAAAGAATGTACTTCACTGGTCAGCTAAAGTATCCCATTTCAGGAAACATGAACAAATATTTGTGGAATTTTTCCCCAAAGACAAACACTTTGTTTACTGTTGTGTTATCAGCAGTCTTCTCAGCCAGCTAGGTGTTACCACTTAGAGTCCAACAGAATGGCAGCTATTTCTTGACAGCTCGAAATGGAGTCTGAAATGTGTTCTACACAATGGTAATGTTTATGCAGTGGTTCCAATTGGTTATTCAACTCATCTGCGAGAAGATTATAATGACATAAAAATTGTCCTCGACTTACTGAAGTAGGAGGAGCATAACTGGATCATTTGTGTGGATCTTAAAATGGTCAATTTCCTCCTAGGACAACAGAGAGATTTCATGAAGTATTCTTGCTTTCTGTGTGTGGGACAGCCGAGCTCAGGAGAAACACTGGACACAGGAGTGGCTGAAACATGAAGCTCTGGAAGTAGGGATGCAAAATATTGTGAATGAACCTGTAGTTAATCGAGACAGAATCATTTTCCCCCCACTTCACATCAAACTTGGCTTAATGAAGCAGTTTGTTCAGGCTTTGAATAGAAAAAGTGAATGCTTTCAACATATTATTTCTGCTTTTCCTGCCTTGTCCTTCGAGAAGATAAAAGTAGGTGTATTCGATGGACCTCAAATTCAAACCCTCATATGTGACAAAGAATTTGCCAGGAAGATAAATAAGGAGGAGTAAGCATCATGGCAGTCTTTTGTGGGAGTTACAAAGAGCTTCCTGGCAACAAAAAAGCAGAAAACTATGAACTTCTGGTTCAAAGGATACTGTTGGCTTTCTGCAACATTGGATGGAACATGAGCATTAAGATTCGCTTCCTGAACAGTCACCTTGATAAGTTTCCCGAAAATCTTGAAGTTGTTAGTGATGAGCAGACTATTGCTGGAGCATCAAAGGAGATTGTCCTCAACAAGTATACAAATGCAAGAGCTACAAACGCATATTTTTGCCTGAATAGAATTTAAATAAGTTTTGCACAAATTTTATGATTAAAATAAGTGTTTTAATATGTTCTATTTTGAAATTGATGATGCCCAAGAAGACATTCTTCTTCATTATTTTAAAATAAATGTTGAAAATTTTACAATAAGATGTGTTGGGCAGATAAAATATATTATGCTCACTTTGTTAAAGATGGCATTGCTCATGTGGAAGCCCGTCACCCAGGTGATATTAGTTGCCCTTATGCTGAGGATGGGCATAATTATATTATTGTGGCGTGGGGAGCAGGCTGTAAGCAGGCAGGTTTGTTATAGGCGAATGCTTACTTTAAGACTAAGCTTTTCCCCACATCCTTGACTGATTGCATGATGTAGGGTGGTGCACTCTCATGAGGAATCCCATTATGCCGCATATAAGTGGCTTTGTATCAGAGACTTTCTTATTTGTAGAGTGACTTGAAGGTTTGGATTTCTACACTATAAAGTGGGGCAGACTGGGAGCTTGCTCTCTCAGTTCCTGAGATTAGCATTAGAGAGCAGGGAGGAGAGCAGATTAAGGCCATGTGGAGGAGCAGGGAAGCAATCAAAATGGTGGAGTGCTGAGGGGGAAACCAGTTTGTGCAGGAGAAGGAGATGGGGAACAGGGTGAATAAGGCTGGTGAGCTAGAGACCTTTGATTCTAGGAAACTCGGATAAGTCAGTAGCATTGTGAGCACTGAATGAGTGGGTTTTCTGCCCAATGAGTGTTTTTACTTGCCCACCGGGTGCAAGCTAGGATTAAAGCTGATGGCTCACCAGTTCTTAACTCCGTTGTTTCATTACCGTCTATTCGAATCAAATGCGAACCTGCATGAGCCAGGCGGCTTTGATGGTGGCCGTGGCTACTGGCTTTACAAAATGAAAACCTAAAATCTTGAATTGCAAAGAAAACTGTAGCTTACAGAGAAAAACTAATGTGAGATTTGAGATCAGCATACTCGAATTAGGTAAGAACAAGTGTTTTTTTGAATGCAACAAACATTTTGTTCCCCAGTGTTATAGATCTTTTTTAGTTTATTTATATTAAAAGATATAGTTTATTTAGGATAAAACCAAAACACACACACAAAAAAATACCATCTTTTCAAATATTTCCTCTGAAATGACTCTTCACTTTCCTGAACTTTTTAATTTCAGGGTATCCATTTGTTTCTTTTGCAGAAGTTTAGTAACCTCATGAAATTAACCATTCTGTCATCTTTCCTTAAATATATTAGTAACTGTTCTTTGAAAGTTTGTAGCTAGTAAGTCTAATATCTAGATTTCTTATGGGTAGGTTTCTACCCTCTGTTTCTTTGTTGGTTGGTTGGTTGATATTTCTTTTTTCCTGTAGCTTTTTCAGTCTTTCTTTCATCTGGGCATTGTTTATAAAATACTGAAGAGATACTGTGAGGGCGAAGAAGATGATATTTACCTTCCTTCAAAGAGGGTTTACTATTTTTTTCTTTGGCAGTTTAGGTAGAACAGATTAATACTATGCAGTGCTAAACTCATTCTAAATTGAGCATATGTGTTTGGAAAGATTGATGTATTTCTGATTCCTCGACTTTTAAGACTGCCTAAAGTTCTATTCTGCTGTTTGGTCTCTGAACCTGGCTTATGAACTGCCAAATGTCTTGTTGGAAAGGTGTGGTTGGGCTCCCTTCATGGTTTTTCTTTCTCTGTAATCATGGCTTTCCAAGCCCTCACTCTTTCATAGCCACCTGATGCCTTCCACAGATGTTTTCCATGTGTTATTCATCTTTCCTGTTTGAGCTCAGCAGTAGAAATAGTCTATTTTTTTTTTTTTTTTTTACAGGGACAGAGAGAGAGTCAGAGAGAGGGATAGATAGGGACAGACAGACAGGAACGGAGAGAGGTGAGAAGAATCAATCATTAGTTTTTCGTTGCCTTTGCAACACCTTAGTTATTCATTGCTTTCTCACATGTGCCTTGACCGTGGGCCTTCAGCAGACCGAGCAACCCCTTACTGGAGCCAGTGACCTTGGGTCCAAGATGATGAGCTTTTGCTCAAGCTACATGGGCCCCGCACTCAAGCTGGCGAGCTCAGGGTCTCGAACCTGGGTCTTCCGCATCCTGGTCCGATGCTCTATCCACTGTACCACCGCCTGGTCAGGCTAGAAATAGTTTGTCTGCCATAACCAGACTCCTATTTACCTTTTTCTTTTCTTTTCTTTCTTTCTTTTTTTTTTTTGTTTTTTTGTTTTTTTGTGGCAGAGACAGAGAGTCAGAGAGAGGGATAGATAAGGACAGACAGAAATGGAGAGAGATGAAAAACATCAATTCTTCATTGCAGCTCCTTAGTTGTTCATTGATTGATTTCTCATATATGCCTTGATGGGTCTGGGGGGAGCTACAGCAGACCGAGTAACCCCTTGCTCAAGCCAGCAACCTTGGGCTCAAGCTGGTGAGCCCTGCTCAAACCAGATGAGCCCACGCTCAAGCTGGTGGCCTTGGGGTCTCGAACCTGGGTCCTCCACATCCCAGTCTGACACTCTATCCACTGCGCCAACGCCTGGTCAGGCCTATTTACTTTTGATAACAACCTCCAAATTTGATAAATTTGGCAGTTATGGAACTCTCATATATACTAGACAGTTACTAAGTGCTTAAAATTTATCTCATATAATGTTTTTCACCGTTAAATTTAGTCTAAATTTATTGGATAAATTGCTCATTTTCATACAGGTAAATCTGGTTTGAAGAGTCTAATTACAGATGTTTCCACACAGATAAAACTGTTGTTGATGAATACAATAAAAGCAAGCAATGATCACTTTTTAGAACTTGGAATAAATTCACATCAGGTGAGGATAAAACATTTAGAAATACGTAAGACAATTTGTTTTCATTTCCAAAACTGAAGACCCATAAAAATGATAGCAATAATATAGGAAAACTTGGGAAATGAAGAATATATATATATTTAATCTCATTACCCATATATGCAAAATTTTCTAGTTTTTCCGCATTCCTCTTAGTCTTTTCCTACATATAAAATGTGTGTAATTAGAGATTTAAAATTTTTATCATAATACAGCATTTTCTTTTTTTTAATTGAATTTATTGGGGTGACATTAGATAATAAAATTATATAGGTTTCAGGTATATAATTCTATAAAACATCATCTCTATATTGTATTATGTGCTCACCATCCCAAGTGAAGTCCTCTATCATTAGTTACATCCCCTTTAAAGAGGGGATATTCTCTCATAATTTACACAAAACCAAGAGGTAGTTACTTTTATAATTTACAGAGCAGCATCCTGAAACACCCTCAGAGGTTAATTAACTTTCTCAAAATTATGAGACAAAGATTCATCTGAGGGTGTATATGATTCCAGAACCTATAGCCTAACCATTGTACCATCCTATCTCCCTACAAACTTCCTTTTGAAGAAATGACTGACCTGCTTCAGTCACTTTGACATCAGTGACAGTCTTTAGAGATTAGTTATTAATATGCTGTAACTCAGCCATTTGAGAGCATGAGATGGGAATGGCTTGCCTCCCCATAACATTTATCTTATTAAATTTTAAAAAAGTAACCTTACCTGTGGTGGCACAGTGGATAAGATGACAACCTAAAATGCTGAGGTCGCCAATTCAAAACCCTGGGCTTGCCTAGTCAAGACACATATGGGAGTTGATGCTTCTTGCCCCTCTCACCTTTTCTCTCTCTCTCTCCTCTCTAAAATGAAAAAAAGTTTTAAAAAACATTTTAAAAAGGAAAATGAAGTTGTACATAAGTTAAAAAATAATGAAAACATGCATTCTTTCACAGGTAAATGGAATTGGATAAACTGAATTTATATTTCCTATTCTGTTAAATATTATCTCTGTTCCTGGAACCCAGATTCTTTTATTATTTTAAGTTATCACTGAATAGTGATGATTGCTTGCTTGATTACAACAGATATAGAACTAAAATTTTTCATCTATTGATAACTTAACAAGGACACTACCTATTTATTAAAAAACAATTTTAATCTAAAAACATTATAAATATGAATTCTGACATTTACACTTCTTGATGCTGTTTGTTCTAGTGTACCATCATATTTTAGAAGTTGAATTTTCTCTGGCTTGCTTCATATCCTATTATATTTTGAATTTATTATTACCTTTGATACAAACTAGGGCAGGATGTGATCCTTTATGTGTCTTTTGCAAATTTGGTAATTTTTTTTTACCACCTCACTAGAGGAAGAGGGTGGTCATCAGTTTCGTACAATGCTAAAAAAAAAAAAAAAAGAAGTTACATAATCTTTCTACGCAGCAAATTTTAGAGGAGGTTGGTTAAGAGGAACTTTATTATTTAGTATGTCAAGTCACTTTTTAATCTATTGTATCACTTAAGTATTAAAACCTAATGTGAAGTTAATAAATGAACTTAGCCAATTGGTTGTAGGTTTAAATGGCATCATGAATGTATTTTTTGTATTTCTTTGAAACTATTTCTCTTACTTAAGCTATAATGACCCTTCATTCATGGTGAACATCTTGAAAGTATTAAAAGATGAACACTTGCAAAATTTGGGGAAAATATAATTCAAAAGAGTAAGAGAAAGCCAAAAAGAACTGAACAGTGAAACAATTGCCATTAAATATGAAGTAATTTACCTCTGTGTCTATTGCTGTATGTCTGAGAATGCTTGCATGTGTTAATAAAATAGATATGCACACAAGGAAATCTATCGTTCTATGAGTAGAAATATATATATATATATGTTATATAACTATATTTACATATATATTTTATTAAAATTAAAATATATTTTTAAATATATTTAATAAATGTATAATACAAGGTTGAGAAAGCCCAGATGACATAAATGCTGATTATTAACTCTCAAAAAGTAATTTTAAAGAATATGTTGACACAGATGATTTTATATCATAGTTCTTCCTATATTTTAAATACACAAAATATAAAATTGTATCTCCATGACCTTATTTAGGATTTAATTCACTAGGATGTCTTTTATTTTTAAGTTATTTTACACTAAAAGCTTCAGTAGTTTTGACTTACCTGAGCTGAGCTGCACAGACTTCCGAAGGTGTGGGCACCTGCCTCACTATCATCGTTATGTGAAGTTCCAACTCTAGTTTGTCAGTTCCACGGTGGAAAACCTTTAAATCAGAGGTCACACTTGTGTGTGTGTATAAAATGGGTATGTTGCTAGCATTTACGGTAAATATTTGAAGGTTCCAAATAAAAGTATTGATTTGCATGTTGTCTTGAGATCAATTGCTACTCAGGGTGCACTCCTTCCAATTTCTCCTTCACCAACTTCTTCCTTGCTCCAGGCCAGCACTAGATTCTGCAGAGATTCAGTGGGACTCTCTTCTAACATAGGACAGTCTTTACTTGCCAACTTTCTGCTGTTACTTTTCTCCATGCAGGTTTCCTCTAGGTCATGGTTGTGGAGTAGGCCGAAGGGAAGTTGAGGCTGTGTCTTCAGCACAGGGCTGTCCTTTGCCTTCATGCTGTTGCGTGCACTCCTTAGTACCTGAACTGTGAAGGAGTTCAGTAATCATGAACTTAATTGCATGAAAAGTTAATGACATACAGCAAAGCAAATGGATTTTTATATTGTCGGTTTTAACCAGAAGTCTTTCTTTTGAAATGTAATTTTTAGACAACTAAGCACTAATGCTCTGGACATTATGTGTCATTTTGATAATAACAAAAAAAGGGTATGACTTTTAAAAATTGGATACCTTACAGAGTAACGCAGAAGACAGATCACACATTTACAGAAGACGAGGTAGAAAGTTAAGGGTTGAATGCAGGTGAAAATGGGTAAAATAGTAAGCTTTGGGTTAAAATGGGGGGGACTATATAGTATGTACATGTGTCTCTCTCTGTGTGTATACACACACACATACACACACTGATATATACTATAGATATACAACTACTAGATACCATATCGCTAATTAGCAAGTGAAGAAAAATAGTGAGTGAACAAAAATGAATTTAGAGTAATTCTTTCTAGTTACATTCTGATAGGTATGTGATTTATAATTTGGCACAATCAAACTCTTGCTGAGGTGCTGTGCTGCTTATTAGTTAGCGGGGTCCATATGGAAACGAATGAATATTTTGGCAAGGTTTGCAGGTCAGAGCAGACAGGGAAATAAAATCTCATTACTTCTGACTGAAGCAGCATGCTGTCACCTCCCTGTTTTAGAGGCCATGGTAAAAGTTCACATTTTAGGAAATGCGATGGGCCCTTGTGTCCTGGTGTAGAAAAGGGAGCAAGCAGCTCTTGATTTTGAATCTTCCTCCAAAGGCCGGTGTGCTCTGCGATACCGCTGTTAACTCCTTCCTGCCTTAATGCTATCCAGTTATTGCCACTCTTTTCTGCATTTATGCTTAATTTGCTTCACTATATTATTTATAGAAAAATTTATGTTTAAATAATAAATATACCTATGTCTTGTAAGATGTGATTAAAATTAAAATACCTAAAAAAAAAAGAAATTTATAAATGCCCATATAAGCCAAAATGGAAGCATTTTAACTGTCATGAATGTTTCTTTTCTAGGTCTATCCTTTGATGAATATAATTGTAAAAGTCACTCTCAGAAATTTATAATTCAATACAGATAATACAAAGGCCAAGTAAAAATGTAGCTTTGCTTTAATCATAAAAGTCAATTATTATAGGTACAGGAAAATAGTGAAGCTGTAGTTCTTTTTTTAAAAAAGCTTATGTAGTTAAGAATTTGTATATAATTTCATATCAATTTCCTGACATCCTCAGAAACTAACTTAAGAGACACTTTCCAGATGCATATAAATGTGTAGAAAGGATAAAGAATAGCTTCTCATAAGTTAACTTTACAGTTTTCATACTTGGACATCATCCTTGGCCTTGGCTTCTCTGACTCATGTACTTTAAATACTTGTAAATGCAGAGTTTTCCAAAGAATAGGTGATTGTGAAATACGGCAAACCCAGTCTAGTGCTAATTTTGTTCAATATCTGATGGTTTATTTATACACACACAGGCAGTCACTTTGTTGAAATTAATCAAAAAGCAGCTCATTTTAAATATGGTTTCAACAGTGCTTCTAGTTCACCTAATGTTCTCTAATTATAGATGGACATGGAAACCTGCAGACAGGTCTGCTTCACTCACAGGCTCACACAGCTCAATTACTGGACTGCAATGAGTGAATGAGTGACCCTTTCTCATAATAACCCCACACCTTTGATATTTGGAAGTAAAAAGATTATAGTCTAAGAAGAAGACAGAGTGGAAGCAATAATGAAACTATCGGGTAAAGACAGGCAGACATGTTTCTGAAAGAAATCTTTGAGAAAGCCTGGAGTTGTTTATCACTTTCTCATGAATCTTTTACAGCATTAGTCATTTAGTTCAATTGACTGAGACATTTTTTGTTTGTTTGTTTTCAAAACCTGATATGTAATCATTTTTAAAAGGCCTGGCTGGTTTCTAGGAAAACTTCTTATACATTTTTATTTTAATATTTAATCAGGATTTTAAAAAGCACAGTTTAGAAAGGCTAGGCTCTTCCTTATGAATGCTATAAAATTTTAAAGAAAAGCATTGGAAGCCAGTGATCTTGCCATAAGTTGTCATACTTTCCAACTATTCTTTTCTTGGTCTTCCCCATCTCAGAACAGTTGTCTCCTCTGCAGACCTGCACAGGTCCCTTTCTGTCCCCCAGAGTGCTTCCCTCACAGGTGGCAGCCTGGATAATCTGCAGGTGTACTACACGGCATCCATGATGAAAAGCAGGACTCCATTTTTCCTGCTAGTAAGACCCAAAGTGTTGGTGGCGTTGTTAACTCTGCTCTTTTTCTCACTCTCCTTATTAAACTTATGCCATGTGTTGATAGCAGTACAGTATGGCCAGTAGTCACAGCCTTCAGGGCCATTCACATGCAGGTTCTCATTGAATTCGAGCAAATGGTAAAGAAACAATGGAGCCAGAAATGGTGGGCCATTCCTTTATTAAAGTCTCACACTGGCCGACGAGCAACACACAGGGCTCCCAAAGCCACTGCCTCATTTTCTGGTTCCACAACCAGGAGAATCTTTTCCTGTTTCTCTTAGAATCAAAGGCCTCACCAGTCTTAGTGGAACTCGCAAAGCCCCTCACCTCTGGTTCCCCATTTGCACACCTTCTCTTTTCCTGCCAACATGGCTTCTTTCTGCCTCTCCTTCTCTCTCTTTTCAAAACATTCTGGTGCAAAAACCTCTTCTCCAGAAACCATTAGCAAAACAACTGCCCTTCTCAAGCAGGAAGGTAATTTGCAATTTTACAGACTACATATACCTGGTGCTGTCCAGCCCCCAATGCAAACTATAAGCAAGCAAACACAAAAATCATATTTTACAAACTTATTTGACCGACAAATACCTTCACAATTTATGAAGAAATCTTCCTGTTCTATTTTCATCTCCTACACTTACCACTCTAGTATTGTCCCAGCAACTCATCTCTTACCTGGACACCCTCCTAACTAGTTTCTCTGTTATTCCTGAGCCCTACAGTCTTGATCACACAACAGCCAGTGGGATCTTTTCCGGCTGTAAGGATGTGTCTTTTTGTTGTTCAAAACCCTCTAAAAACTTCCCTGTATGACTTGAATAAACTCTAAACATGTAGCCGCTGCTTGCAGGAATTGCATGCTTCCTGTGACCTGCCCCTTCCCCAACCTCCCATCTCCTTTGACAATTTTATTTACTCCTGCTCCAGTGATAATATCTTAATTCCTAAAAGACACCAAAAGCAATTCAGCCACAGCTATGACACAAATCACCCCAAAAGGTAGTGTTTTAAAACAACCACAATTTTTATTTCTCAAGAAATCCATGGATCAATGTGGTGGTTTCACTAATCTGGATTGCATTCTGCTGACCTCAGCTGGGCTCACTCATGTGTCAGCTGTGTGCTGGTAGATTACCTAAGGGCTCCTGGCCAAGGATGATTTCTGTTGGAAGGAGACTATTTTTGCACATGTCCCTCCACAGCCCAGCAAAGTACCTCCTCATGGCAGTGACAGAGCACCAAAAAGGAGGTGGGAGTGTGAAAACACATTTTTAGCCTCCTTTTTTGCTGCACATTTGTTGTTATCTTCTTTTGCCATGTTACTGAGCCAAGTAAGAGTGGAAGTGGACCAAGGGAAAGGGGAAAAAGCATAGATACAGCAGACCATTGATTGAGGCCATTACTGCAATCAACCCACAAAAGGAGAGGGTTTGACTTAAAGACAAAATATAAAGGAAGGCAATAAAAGGAAGGAAAGAGGTGGAGAAAACAAAGCCAAATAAAAGATGTCTAAAGAAGGAAGAAGATAAGGAAGAGAGATAGAAAAGGTAGAGTAAAAATCTGAAGAGAACAGACAGCTACTAGACCAAGAGGTGTGTAGGCGCCAAGACATGACCACAAAACAAACCCTGGTAGAAAATATATTATTCATACCAGCATAATAGGATTTTTCAATTGATTACAATAAAAATTTAAGTTCTGCCTGACCAGGTGGTAGTACAGTAGATGGAGCATTGGCCTGGGTAGCTGAGGCTTGAGCATGGATCATAGACATGATTCCATGGTTGCTGGCTTGAAGCCCAAGGCTGCTGACTTGAGCAAGGGGTCACTGGCTCTGCTGGAGCCTCCTGGTCAATGCACGTGTAAGAAAGCAATCAGTGAACAACTAAGGTACCACAACTATGAATGATGCTTCTCATCTCTCTTCCTTCCTGTCTGTCTGTTCCTGTCTATCCCTCTCTCTCTCTTTCTCTCTCTTTCCCTCACTAAAAAACAAACAACAAAAAAAAACTAAAGAAAGAAACAAACAACTCAAGTTCTGCTTTGGGTTTTGGGGAAAAATACTTGCTTGGGATGGTGAACACACAATACAATATACAGATGATATATTATAGAGGTATAAACCAGAAACCTGTATAATTTTATTAACCAGTGTCACCCCAGTAAACCAATTAAAAATATAAATAATAATAAAAGTAATTTTAAAAAAAAGAAAGAAAGAAATACAATAATTACTCAAAATTTTCTGGTAAAATACTTCACACAGGGCAGAGGAAAGCAGTACTTATGGATGCTGGAGAATGAAAGCAAGTGACAAAACCTAATAGCAAAGCTTCTGTACTTACTTCTGGGCAGGCATCTATTATAATACTGTTTAAAAACAATTATGGGTCTTGGCCAGTTACCTCAGTCAGTGAAAGGCATCATCTGGTAACAACAGTGTTGGGGGTTCCATCCCGGATCAGAGCATAGGTGGGAAACAACCAATTAATGCACAACTGAGTGGAACAACAAATGAATGCTTCCCTTTTTCCTCCCCTTTTTCTCCCTTCATCTCTCTGTATCTATCCATAAAATAATAATATTAATAATAATAATTAAGCACTGGCTGAATACCGCAGTTGGTTTGAGCGTCCTCCCGAAACATAGAGGTTACCAGTTAGATTCCCTGGCACGTACAGGAGCAGCTGTTCATGTCTCTCTCTCCCTGCCTATTTAAAAAATAAAATAAAAAATTATGACTTTGTCTTATTAGGCTCTACAAAACATAACCTGAATTGGGTATTTATTTTTCTATTCTTTCTCCACCCTTTTGTCTTTTCATCTTTAATTGTAAGTCGATCTTTACATTAGTACTCCTCCCCATGCAGTATAAAACTCTGTAACTGAGCATAATGTCCATTGAGAAAAGGGTTTCATACCTACTATGACTTAGTAAATCACTAGGAAAGTATATCAGTTTTATTTAGTAAATGAAACTTAATAAATATAAACAAAACTTACTTTTAGGGACAGAAATTATGGTTTGGTTTGGTTTTTGTTGTCCGAATATTAGAATACTTTTTAATGTTGGTTAAAACTGGACATACTGATAAAAAATTGGTACATAACATTGTTTGAGAGAGGGCTGATTTAGTACATAAAGAGAAAATACCTTCCATTTTCGCGTTTCAAGATAATTTCAGAAACATTAAAATTCCCTCTTAATTGGTCAATTTCAACAAAATAGCCCTTTTAAATGTCATGATGTCATGAGCAAAAATAAGCAGTATAGCCCTTATTGTTTCTTCTCTGTAGTTTATATTTTCCCTTCTTATTGCTATACCATTTGTTAAGGTTTATACAACAATTCTTGACCTATTATTTTCTTTAATGAGTTACCCACAGATAGTCTGCAATCTATTTATTCTATTTAAAGATTTTTGGTGCATTTATTCTTTCTTTTTGTTTCGTGTCTTTTTATTTATTGAAGATGGTTTTATTCCCATTTTTATTTCTATAGAAATGAAAATAAAGATAGTAATCATTATTGTCTAGACTTCTAAGTCTAGAATAAAATAGACTTTAAGAGTTTGCCTCATTTGTAACTGCTGTATTATGTTTAATATATTTTCAATGTGTCCTATTTTTTAACCTGTAAATATTAGAAATGCCTGTCACATTCAGAGTTAGGTTCCACTGATATTCAAATTTTAAAAATGTGACCTTGAATTGACTCATAATAATTCATGTTTTCCATATATATCTGAACCAGAATGGTGAAGTTTCACATCCATTAAAAATTGCCAATATTACTACATAGTATTCAACAATGATATTGTTAAGTATGCATTTAGCAGCGTGCTCATTAGTCTTTCTTCAGGTTTTCTATGTATAAGTCCACTTCTAAACAAGGATTAAAACAAAAATACTATGAAAATAAACATATAATTAATTCTGTAGGAAAATAGTGCAAGAACAATTTCTATTTTTGACATGATAGCCAGCACTAACTGCATTTATAGTGCACCCGTGTGTGTGATAAGTTTTCATTATCCAGCATCGGTGAGATCCTCTGAGAATCTATTGCTTTCATCATCAAGTAGCCAGCAGTAGGACTGTCAATTCTCTTGTCATTTAACCCATCAATTAGCACTAAATGGATGTGATTTTAGGTATTGTATATCTTTCTTCCCTAATATTCACTGTTTTCTAGTTCTTCATCTCCACCACCTGATTTTATCCTTTAAACAAGTTGAAATGAAAACCTAACACAGCAATCTCCTTTTTCTTTTTCAGATTCCCGTCTTGATCACACAGATAAGTTCGACCAATCACCCAGTGAAAGTGGGTCTGTCTGATGCATTCGTGGTGGTCCACAGGATACAACAAATTCCCAGTATGTAGAAGGGTAATTGTAAAGTCTGAGGCTGCTGCTGGGGTAAATGTTAAGGAAGTTATTCTGACCAGATGTTAGCTCTTTGAACAATGGCATCATTTAGATAAGTGCTGCTTTCTCATGATATTGTTTGGTTTGTAACTTTTACTGGGGTTTGCTTTCTCTCTCTATGTTGCTCTTGAAATAATAATTTAGGTAAAGTGAAATGAAATAGCCCAGGCAAGAGTGTGTAGTTTGGATTCTCTGGGACAGTTAGGTTGGTTGTGCAGATGTATTTCTTTTATTATTAATAATAAGAATATAAAAGAGAGATTATTTTACTAATAGATGTATGATTGTTTTGTTTGGTTAAATACATTTTTGAGCAAATGAACAGCTTTGTGCCATTTTATGTTTACTATGTTTATATAAAACTGCTTGAGAGTCTAAAGGAAAGTTAAAGAAAAAATTAAAAAGAGGTAAATAAGAAGTTTGGTGGAATTATATCTACCAGGCAAGGTATATATATCTTCTGTTTAACTCATGTTTGTCTATCTAGTCTAGATTGCATTTTGTAGAATAAAAACATATATGCTACTTTGGGTAGTTATTCATCATATTAGAAATTCAAATTGTACCTGACTAAGCAGTGGCACAGGGGATAGAGCATTGGCCTGGGATGCTGAGGACCCAGCCTCAAAACCCCGAGGTCGCTGGCTTGAGCACGGGCTCACTGGCTTGAGCATGGGATCTAAGACCTGACCCCATAGGTGCTAGCTTGAGCAAGGGGTCTCTGGCTCAGCTGGAGCCCTCTGGTCAAAACACATATAGAGAGAAATCAATGAACAACTAAGATGCTGCAAATATGAGTTGATGCTTCTCATCTCTCTCCCTTCCTGTCTCTCTCTCTCTCTCTCATGCAAACTGTTTGCTAAAAAAAAACAAAACAAAAAAGAAATTGGAAAATGTAAGTGCTATTTGTAGTAGTCTGATCATGTAAATAGCCATTGTTTATTTGTGTTTTAGACATGCATAAAGAAAGCAAGAGGTGATAATAAAATGCATCTCAAGATTAGGTTATTTCTTTTTTTCTTTTGTTCAAAGTTCTTTTATTTTATGATAGTGATAAACTGAAAATATCACTTGTTTGGTCTTGACTTGAGCTAATTTTCTTTAATTATGCCATCTCTCATGTGTAGACAGTGAGTGGAGTAGACATTAGATTTTTTTAGAGCAGTGATTGGCTAGAAAGATTGTAGGTTTTATGTTACAACAACAATTTTTAGAGTGGGGGCAGTTCTGCTTGGGGAAGGAAGTAAAGTGTGGCAGTTTCTGCAGTCAACTCGGAACTTGTGGGAGACAACAGTCAAGGGAACTGTCAAATCAAGGCAGATATTCTAGAAGCAAGATTGTACTGTGAACAAAGCAAGGGTGTATTAATACATGTAAGCAACATAAAGACATTCGGACAGAACTCTTAAATATGAAGCTGAGTCCTGGAAAGCCAACATGGAATCCTGTTGAAGTATTCTCACTTTCTTTCTTCCAGAGGTGTTAACTCAAACATGCTTTAGTCAATTATTGAGCAAGTAAAAGAAAACACTAGTTTTTGTTTGTATGTGGTTTTTTTCACCCATGAATTTTATTCCCAGCTTCCTCTGAAGGTATTTTAGTCCACACTGATGTTATGATGTAGTATTTATTGTTTAGAGGAAAAAAACCTAAAATACAAAAGAATTTTTAAATTTTTATTATTTACAATTTTAATATTTGAGTTTATATGAGATCTTAAATACAATAAAATTGTACCTTAATAAATTATTAAATTGTCCCTAAGTGCAATTTTGCATTTCTTATTATACTGTAATAAGATAAGCATTATGTTTTTTTGGGGGTAATATCTTTCCCAAATATCAATTTTATCAAATAAATTGGCAAAATTTATATGGATTTTGAGAACAGACTGTGTCTAAAATTTGACACTCAGCATTAATCTAAAAAAATTACTCAAGGTTTGAGTTCAGAGGAAAGCTTTTCTTAAGCAAACTGATGCTGGAGCAACAGTGAGGTATTTATTGACTTCACTGAGAAAATTAGCCAAAAAGGAATGAAAGTTCGGAATTTCTAATCCACTCACTCATACTGTTTGATGAGACCACATTTCAGCAAGAAAAAAAAAACTCGAATAGGTGTGTTTTACTTGATAATCTTTTGGGGAGCAGACATATTTTAAATTCCCATTTATAGTGTAACAGTATCTGTTACATGAGCTTCTGCATAAGAGGAGAGATAGGCTGTTTGTAGTCTCAGCTGTAAAAAAAAAAAAAAAAAGTAGGTAGTATACACCAAAGATTAGGCTAACCCAAGATTAGCATACTACAAGTTATATGAGTTCATCTCTGTTATCCCTTTTTCTTCTAAGTGAAGTTAAGGAAAAACTGACCATTATCCTGAGTAGTAGGCGGTTTCATTTCTTCTGTATTTCCTGATGCATTACATAGGATCTGGTTCTCATAAGATCAATTATCTGCCCTTTTACTCATTTTGGTTACATGGGGTATAGAACCTAGATCCTTGGCTTAATCTAGCAATGGCAAACTGGGAACACAAGCTACAATCTTGAGCATAATTTTCCCAGTGGGATCACGGTTGCTATACTTTTAAACAGATTTGATGAAGGTTTGGTGAAGCATTCATAAAAATATAAGGTAAGTTTAATTTATTCATTATGAAGATTTCTCACCACTACTTCATCATAACAGCAACAACAAAAAAAACTTGATTTTTAATTTTTAAAAGCTTTTAAATAGTAAATGAATTTAATGTAATTTACAAGCATAATTTATTAAGGTAGCCTTTATCTTTCCAAAGAGGTCAGGTGATCTGATAGTTTAAAATATCAAAGGGCATCCAGGCATTGTTAGTAAATTAGTAGGGAGTTCTGAGTTTACAAGGGAAAGAGAAAGAAAGAAAGAGAGAGAGAGGAAGGAAGGAAGGAAGGAAGGAAGGAAGGAAGGAAGGAAGGAAGGAAGGAAGGAGAAAAAAAGGAAGGAAAGAAGGAAGGAAGGAAGGAAGGAAGGAAGGAAGGAAGGAAGGAAGGAAAGAAAGAAAGAAAGAAAGAAAGAAAGAAAGAAAGAAAGAAAGAAAGAAAGAAAGAAAGAAAGAAAGAAAGAAAGAAAGAAAGAAAGAAGTCTATGGTTGAAATTAAGCCTTATGTTTAAAAAATAAAATAAAAGATAAATTTTAATTAAAAGTCCAGAAAGCATAAGAGACACTGTAGTGTGGATATTTGCTACATCAGGCATTTTTTTTTTTCTATAATTCTCACTATCTACAAATGAATGTGTCTATAGCACTTAGTACCAGGCACAAAGTAAGCACTATATTGCACTATATTTGTATTTATATTTATTGCTTATTCATTATCATCAACATTATTACTTTAAAAAGACAGTGATGCTGTCTGACCTGTGGTGGCGCAGTGGATAAAGCGTCGACCTGGGAACACTGAGGTCGCCAGTTCAAAACCCTGCACTGGTTCGGTCAAGGCACATATGGGAGTTGATGCTTCTAGCTCCTCCCCCCTTTCTCTCTCTCTCTCCTTCTCTCTCTCACTCTGTGTCTCCTCTCTAAAATGAATAAATTTAAAAAAAAAGAAATTAAAAAAAAAAAAGACAGTGATGCTAACATGACAATACTCAAGCCAAGGGCTCCTTGAGTAGGTAAGTCCACAGGAGATTTTGGCTAAGAAACACCATCACTCCCTCTTTCTGAAACTCAATCTTTAGAACTATGACATCTTTTGTTTCTTTGTCTTGTTATCTCCCTGCATATACAGTTCTCTCCATTACCCTTTTTTTTTCCCCCTAAACTATTCTGTAGAACTTTAGAACCATAAAGATCAGCTGATTCAGTCAGCACAAGGACAGATGTGAAAAATAGGTCCGCACCCAATGAGGTTGGTGTTTCATTGCAGAAATACCAGTGTAAAAACATACTTGGGATTTTAAGCAAAGTGTATGCTAATTCAGAGGAATGTGTAAACCATCAGACTACACAAAGAAAAATATTTGAATTGTTTATAAATCTGTTAATGCAAAAAAATAACTATCAGTGTTTCCATTGGTCTGCATCCAATCATTGTTTACAGTATATACACGCACATTAAGAAAACTGACATTATGCTATAGTTATTTTTTCTACCTGTGTTTTTTTTTATATTGCTCAGTTCTTGTCTAAAATGGGGTCATTAGTACATACAATAAATTGTTTTGTTTTATAATTATGTAACCTATCTTAGCACTGTTTTGCCATGTAGGTTGCTTTTTGTATTATTTATCAGTAAAACAGTGCTGAACATCATTTTAAATTTTTACATATATCTGATTCCTTAAAAAGTGAGTGTGTAGCCATTGAATCTCAATTTTTTTATTTACTTTGATAAATTCCTTTTGATACAGGTTGTACTAATTTACTCCCCTACCAGTGTTATATTCCATTCCATTTCCCCAAATGCTGTCGGATACCATTTTAATTTTTTAAACTTTGCTAAGTTGATACGAAGAAAGTGATATTTCATTGTTTCTCTAACTCTTTTAATTACCAGAAAGTTTTAACGTTGTCATATATTCAGAGGCCATGCATAGTTTTCATAACTTCTCATTAAAGATCTCTATTAAGGAAGTCTTTGTCAGCCTCGGCTTCTGTCCCTTCAAAGCCCCTTTCGTAGTGTGCAGTTTGTTAGGTTTTCCTGGATAAAAGTGCAGTTCTTATTAGTGCCATTCATACTTGTTTGTTTCTCTCCCTCCTATTTGACATTTTGAATTTCAATCTTAATCTCTTAGGAGTTGACCTTCCCATTGAGCCTCACCTTTTCTCCATTCTCTGACCTTAATGAGCATAACATTTTCAGCAAGAAACCCTGAAAATCCACTCATGCCTTTATGGTTCCTTTATTTGGAAACCTAAGGTTCTGTCATTTTAGCAATGGGAATGTTACGTTCACTAGCACATGCAGGGTTCTTATACTAGATACCAATCTGGAAGGCAGCTGAGCTAACTTGAAATAGCTCTGCTACAAGTCATGATATTATTTCTGAATCCCTTCGACTTTCCACTTTATTCTTCTCACTAGCAGTAAATTAATCTGGGTCTTTCTTACACATCAATACCTTTCTCATCAGGATCAGCTGTTTTAAATTTTTTGACATTGGCCTTTGCTTTGTTTGGTTATTATTCACAACTCAGTAAAAAACACTAGCATTTAAAAAAAATGATACTGACAGCTAATTTAGAAAGCAATATATTTTTTAAACATTGAGAGGTTCAGTCAACTCTTTTTAAAAAAATTTGTTAATTTATTGTGTTAACATGGATTCAAGTGTCCCACTCAATATAACACCCTCACCACCATGTCCCCTATTACATCCTTTTGCCCCCCTCTCCTTAACTTGCAACATCCCTTGCCCCTCCCTCTGGGATTTGCTGTCCTGTTATCTGTATCTCTGTGTTATGTATATATAATTTCATTAGTTGCTTCACCTTCTCTGATTCCATCCCCTTCTCCCCCTTCCCTCTGACAGCTGTCCCTCTGCTCCCTGTGACCCCGCCTCTGTCTCTATTCTGTTCCTCGGTTCACTTTGTTTATTAGATTCCATATATAAATGAGATCATATGATATTTGTCTTTCTCCGCCTGGTTATTTCACTTAGCATAATAATCTCCAGGTCCATCCATGTTGTCGCAAAATGCATGATTTCCTTCTTTTCATGGCTGCTTAGTATCCTATTGTGTATCTGTACCACAGCTTTTTAATCCACTAGTCCACTGAGGGACACTTAGGCTGTGAGCAGAGAAGATGCTTGGTATGATTTCAATTTTCTTAAATTTATTGAGACTTGTTTTGTGTCCTAACCTGTGGTCTATCATGAGCACTTGATAAGAATATATATTCTGTGGCCTTGGGTTGAAAGGTTCTGAAGATATCTATTAAATTCAGTTAATCTAGTGTGCCATTTAAGGCCAATGTTTCTTTGTTAATTTTCTGTCTGGAGGATCTGATGTTAGTGGGGTATTAAAATCCCCTACTATTATAATATTGCTGTCTATCTCACCCTTTATGTCCATCAAAATGGACATTTTGCTTTATATATTTAGGTGCTCCTATATTAGGTACATAAATATTTACAATGGTTATATCCTCCTGTTGGATTGCTCCTTTTATCATTATGTAGTGACCTTCTTTATCCCATAATATAGCCTTTGTTTTAAAGGCTATTTTGTCAGATACAAGTATTGCTACTCCAGTTTTTTCATTTCTATTTGCATGAAATACTTTATTCCATTTCTTCACTTTCAGTCTATGTGTATCTTTTGTTATGAGGTGGGTCTCTGTAGACAGCATATGTACAGGTCCTGTTTTCTTTTCCATGCAGCTACCCTATGTTTTTTGATCGGAGCATTTAATTCATTTACATTTAAGGTTATTATTGATAGGTAGTTGTTTATTGCCATTTAATTCTTTAAATCTGCAACCCTCTTTTTCTCAAATTATTTCTTTCTTTCTTTTCTTTGCTCTTTTTTACTTCAGGCCCCTTAACATTTCTTGTAGTAATTAATTCCTTGAGTTTGTTTTGTGTGTGTTTGTTTTTTTTTTTCTGTTTGGGAAGCTTTTTATTTCTCCTTCAATTGTAAATGATAGCCTTACTGGATAAAGTAGTCTTGATTGTAGGTTCTTGTGTTGCATCACTTTGAATATTTCTTGCCAACCCCTGCTGGCCTCTCAACTGTTTCTGTTGGGAAGTTAGATGTCATCCTTATAGGGGCTCCTCTGTCATTAATTAACTGCTTTTTTCTTGCAGCTTTTAGTAGTCTTTCTTTATCTCTTAACTTTGGCATTTTAATTATGATGTGCTTTGGTGTAGGCCTCCTTGGGTTTCTCTTTAATGGGACTCTTGAACTTGTTTGACTTTTCCCTTCATCAATTTAGAAAAATTTTCAGCTATGATTTCTTCAAACAGGTTCTCTATCCTTTGTTTGTTCTCTTCTTCAGGAACCCCTATGATGCCGAAGTTGTTTCTCTTCATGTTGTCACAGAGCTCCCTTAGAGTTTCCTCAGTCTTTTTGCACCTCTTTTTGTTTTGCTGCTCTATTTCTGTGCTTATGTTTATCTTGTCTTCTAAATTGCTGATCTGATCCTCTGCTTTATCGAGCCTGCTGTTGATTCCTTCGAGTGCAGTCTTCATTTCTGATACTGTATTTGTCATTTCTGACTGTTTTTTAAATGATTTTAATGTCCTTTCTGATACTTGCTGTCTTTATTTCAGTGCTCATTATGTCCATCCATTGTTGCTTTAAGATCCTTGAATGTCCTAAAAATAATTATTTTAAACTCTGCATCTGGTAGTTTGGTTACTTCCATTTCATTAAGTTCTTTTCCAGGGAATTTCTCTTGTTGATTCATTTGGGTCACATTTCTTTATCTGCTCATTTTGTCTGTGTATTAGGTAGCACTGTCTAGCTTTGAAATTTTTGTGGGTCTTTATGAGGAAAATAAATAAGTTGGTGGTTCTGACCTCTATGCCACATTTTTTCCTTGTTCTAGGAATACTTTTTGAGGGTACTATTTTTCCTTCTTTTTTATGTGAGTATTGAATGCAATTGCTTCTTTCATGGGTATGATTATTCTTTCAGGCTGGCTGGCTCTATGGGTCAACTTTAATCATGTATATTACACACTGTGCAATGTCTCTCCTGTTGGGCATATTTATTCTTCACAGTGTCTGGTGCCTGCTAGACTCCTCCTTTGGTCATGCTGCTTGTGTAGCTGGCTGAGTCTAAGGTTGGTGATGTCTACCATCCACTACCAATTATGTTGGTTTTAGATCGTCTTGGGTTGGCATCAGCTGTCATTTGTAACCCACTGTGGACTACCTGTCTGCAGCTACTGCTCTTTTTGCCGTTTGTGTTCACATTTTCTATGCTTGGGTAGTGTGGGAGAGGCCAACCTGTGTATAAGGATCAGCTTCCTCCTGCTTAGAGCTGACAGCAGCTCCGTAAAAGCCCCAATCTCCGTATGATTTGCCTCCACTTTTCAGCTGCTCCACTTCCTGTTTGATCCAAACAGCTGTTTGATCTTCCCACTGAGTCTTCCTTAGAAAGACTGTAATGTGAGCCCAGACTGACCTCACCAAATCAAACCCTCTGAAGGTTGCAAGTTTGTTGGGTTATGGCAGCTAAGTTTGGGAATACAACACTAGTGGGACCCTCTACTTCAGGGGTCTCTTTGGCAGGAGCCCAGTATAGGTAATGTGGCGCCTACTCCAGAGCATAACCCCTCAGCCAGTGTTAGATACTCAAATTTTATTTCTCCCCAACAAGGTGAGCAGCAGGTTCAGATTGAGTGTGGCCACCAGTTCTCTCTGTAGAAGTTCTTATAGCTGGTGAGACTCTGGTCTCAGGGAGGAAGACTGAGAAAGTCCTTTCTTGGGCTGACTGTGCCCCTCCATAAAGTGGCTAAGCCCCTCGTCCATATCTAACAATAGGATCACAGAGACCCACACTTTAAATTCCCATGCTCTAAGCCTCTCTCCCTTTCTTTTGTGGAATCAAGCCCAACAGGGCAGAATATCCAGCACCCTGGCTGGCTGACTGTGAAGCTCCACACTATTCAATACACATGAGCCCGTTTGCCGGTGCTGATCAGAGATTAGAACTAGCTTCAGCTGGGCCATGTGTGAGTAACCTTTCCTTTGGATACCATTCAAGCAAAGGTTGTAAGGTCCTGAAACAATGCTCTACATAGCTGGCCGCTGGATGTGCCAGCCCTGGGCCTCCCTGGCAGAAACTCTGCACAGACCAGTAAGAGACAGTGCCTGTGACTGGCCTTCAGCAACCTTCTTGGAGCTATAAGCAATCCAGAGTTTGTGGGCCTCTGCTGGGCCCAGGTGCTCATGGAAATAGCAAGCTGCACACCTAGGCTGGCTTGTACCCACTCTGGGCCTGGGGGGTGGTCTGCTTAAAAGGCCAAGTTTACCTGAGTCCCGCCTCCTGCAGACTCTGTCTGCTGGTTGCTTGCTGGGCTCCACCACTGAAAAAGCCTCTGTTAGAGTCTAGAGTCTGTGGGAATTTAGGGATTAGGAACAGTGGTGGGTGTGGCTCTGACCCTGGCCCCAGGTGTCAATCTGTCCATACTTTTCTCACAGAGCTTAGTAGGTAGGGTGTGGCTCCAGGAATCTGGTGGGTGTGTCCTCTGAGACTCAGGGGTTTGGTCTGCTCACTCTCCGGACAGTTTCTACTAAGTCTCCCCTGAGGTAGAAGCACCAGTCTTTGACTCGGGAGCGTGTAGGGGAAACGTCTGGCCTCACCATCAGAAAACTGAGTCACTGACATGCCCACTGCTTTCTGACATCTCAGAGCAACCCCATCTCCATGACTTGGGTAGGAGAGACTCCTGAGGGTGGAGCAGCTGCTTTTCCCAAGTGTGATGCTGCTCAGAGGAGACTGCTCTACCCAAGAAAGATGGCGACTGCAGTATTAGAGAATGACTCAGCACAGGGGTTCCTGTGGCTGTCCCCCACAGTGTCTGTCGCTGGGCCTCAACTTTATATTCTCCTCACGCAACTTTATTCCTTTCAGCTCTCCCTCCACTGGAGCCCCAGGTAAGTGGCTATGAACAAGATTTTTTGTGCGGGCCCTTTAAGATGGAGCCTGCATCTCCAAGAGCTCTGTGTCTTTTTTGCAGAGAGAAACCAAGCTCTTTTCACCTCCAAATCCTGTGTGGGTGCCTCTTCTAGGCTCTGGGGATCTAGACTGGGATTCTGGGCCTGGGCCTGAGGACCCACACCTCTCAGGATGACCCTCCACCAGAGAGAGTCCCTCTAGACCCTCAACTGCAGCTTGCTCCTGGGAGCAGGCAGCCCTTTCTGTGTCTCCATCCTTCTTACCAGTCTCAGTGTGGCTTCCTCTGTGATCTTTCTTTATAGACTGACTCTTCTATGTTTAGTCCAAAGTTAGTTTTTAAAGATGATTATTCTTAAATTAAGTTGTAATCCAATTTGGTTCTGGGAGGTGACAGTTGGAAAGTCTGCCTACTCTGTCGCCATCTTGGAATCCTCAGTGAAGTCTTTGAGTAACATTATATATAGTTTGCCATATATGGGCTCTATATAAGGTTACAAATCAGGCAGCAGTTTTCCAAAGAACTTGATCGAAATTATGTTTACAGACTGAAATAAAAATCAACAAAAGAGATTTATTTTTTACTATGAAAACTGTCTTAAGCTTTAATTCTCAAAAATAATAATGTTGCATAGACAGTACTGTTCAATAGAACTTTCTGCACTGATGAAATTGTTTAAATCTGAACTGTCCCGTATGGTCTCACTATCTACAGGTGGCTACTATGTTTTTAACATGAGGCTAGTAAAATAAGAATGGTATTTTTAATTGGATTTAATTAATATTAAAGTCATCCATGTGACTACTAGTATTGGACAGGGGGTCAATAAATCATCTATCTACACATATTTAAATAAAATATTAATTTTCAAATTTCAATTATAATATTTACATAAACAGATTTTTGGCTTCTTTGACTTTTAAAAGGTGAAAGATTTATGTGATCTGAAGAGAAACCAGAGTATGGCTTCTTTGACTTTTAAATGGTCTTAGAATTTTAGATATGATTAAATAATACATTTTAAATTAAACATTCCATTATAACTAATTTACTCCATAGAACACAATATGTAGTTTTGATGTGGTGGTAGCAATTATAGTATTAATAATAATAATAAAAATAAAATGTTGACAAACTACAGAATCAATAAATAACCTTGAAAAAACTTGAAGAATACTTATTTTTCATAATAGTTTATATAACCCAATTAAAACTCTCTCAGAAGAACAAGCCTCAGTGATTATTTTTAAAGTTGTCAGGTTCTTTTCATTCATTTAAGAACATATCAATCCTCAGATCCTTCAGTGAATTGTGTCACTTTACCTTCTCTCTTCTCAAAATGAAAAACACTTCAAATTATTCATTTCACAGAAGATGAAATTGCTTTTCTTTACAGCACAGCTTCATTAGCTGCTTCGGTTTTCAAGCATGCACAAGCTTACTTAGAGCTCAGCAAAAGGAAAAAGTAAATATCATGACATTTCGCCCATGAAATATTCTCTTCTAAAACTCTTCCAAGATAGAAAGCATTATACAAAGTTTTATTTTTATCATTTTTACAGATCCATTTCTAATATATACTATTTGATTGACCCTGACCTGGTTTTTAAAAAGAAACAAAAGTTTAAGAATTTTCAGATATTGGAAATTGTTGATTGGTTCATTTTAACATATTGGAGAGTTTTCTTAGCATTTCTATGAACAAAAATAATAAATAAGAATTTCTACAGGAACTTGTGATTAAATTTTTCCCTGTTGTTTCTATTTATTAATTCACTGAATTTTTATTCTATACCTACCTCAGATAATATAAGCTTTAACTGATGTATAGGTATGTCCCTCAATTTATTTAATAATATTTAAATTATTTTATTTCTAGTAGAAAATCTCAAAATTCACAGAAAAGACTTCAAAACATTGTTAAAAATTCAAGACATTTCAACATTAAGTTATTCAATAAATATCTATCGGGTACATATTAGGCTAGGGTTTATTGGTTAGATAGAAACCCAACTTAATGTTTTTTATTTTATTAAAAATTATGAATCAAAAGTTCATCTTTGCATATCTATATACCCTGTGGTAGCTTTACTATGGAAGGCATAGGAAAGTAGTCAAAACAGTTCTCAAAAATAGCCTAAACTGGCCTTGACTAGTTGCTCAGTGGATAGTGTTAACCCAGATTATGTACATCCCTGGTTTGATTCCCAGACAGGGCACAGAGGAGAAGTGACCATATGATTCTCCTCTCCCCTTCTCTCCTTGTTGCCCTCCCACAGCCAGTGGCCCGATTGGTTCAAGTGTGACCCCAGGCACTAAAAATAGCTCGGTACTTGAGCATCTGATATAGACAGGAGTTGCTGGGTGGATCCTGGTGGAGCAAATACGAGAGTGTCTCTCACTATCTCTGCCATATATATATATATATATATATATATATATATATATATATATATATATATATAATTATATACACACACACACACACACACATACATACACACACACAAATGTACATTACAAAAATCTCATAAATCTCAAGAGTAGAGAGATGTATCCCCTTGTGGAAGTTCCATGTTCAGAGTGTGAGTCCTTGAGCCAATGGGAACCATGATGTTAGGCCTGGGAAACACAGGTTAACCCACTGGAACAATACAGTGACCATTTACTGGCCTGACTGTTCTTGGGCAAAGTGATTACTGAAGGAGTTCAGGAAATGCATCTTGATTAAGCCATTAGTAAATATATGTGGAAGAAGGACAAAAGTGAAGTAACAACTAAAACTAGCTAATTCTGTTAATGCAGTGCATTTTTGTGTGGAAAACTTATAATTGCTGAAACAGTGTACTTCTTTTCTCAAGAGTCTGTTTTTATCTTGAGTCTGTGCTGGGACTGAAATTGTAATTGTACAATATATGCTATTTACATTAAAGAGCATTCAGTAAATGGTTTTGTGTAGTAGGCTCAATAGGAACTGGAAAGGAAAATAAGAAATATTCATTCAGACCAGTCATTAAGCAATGGCAGTGAATAAATAAGGATATGTTAGCAAATCATTTAAATGACAATGCAGACAAACTATTAAAATGTTTATGTAAATATAAGAACCAGCCAATTTAGGAAATTACTGATACATTTTCTATGTGAATGTTAGCTTTCAAGACAAGCTAATAGACTAGATCATGGCTAATCATGCCATAGGGTACTCATTAAATTGTGATTATTTTGGATAGAGTTAATATTGATTGGAGAGGAGTCCTGGTGTTTTTGTAGAATCACTCTGTTTCTCCTGCAGATATTGCTTGGAATTTAAAAAAAATGCAATTCAGTAGTTAACATTTTGAATCATATCACCTGAAGATTTTGATTACTGAACTTTATTTTCTGTTCATCTGCTCAGAGATTTGTTTTCTTTTTTTCAATTTTAAAAATTCTTAATATGCATGATGGTTGATTTTGGTTTTTTAACATTGTAAGAGACAGTTGAAGCTGTATCACTAGTATGACTGAATGTTTGGTACATTTTTTTGTCTGACTTTCCAAACACAACGCATGGACTAAATATGTTTCTGGAATCAAATGAAAGTTTCTAGTATTGGCAGGAGCTACCAGGAAATAGATTCTTAATTACTTGTCATTGACAGGGGTATCTCTGAAATGCAACAGAAATGGCCATTTGGAAGCTCTCTTTAATTGACACATCATCAAATAAAAATTATTCTTATTAATTTTGGTTTTGTTAATCTCCTCCCCATAGTTGGAGGTGTCTGGTAGGTGATGGAACAAGCATAGCAGAAAAAAAAGGCACTTTTTCTCTTAACCCCATATGCACAATCAATAATTAAATCCCAGAGCCTTCACAGATATTATGTTAGTAGTTTGAATTTTTCAAAGTATGATATGAAATGAAAAGTAGTATTTCAGCATCTGATCAAGTAATTGATACTTTGTGAACTTTAGGACAAAGACGCAAAACCTCCATCTCAGTGGCAAGACCATGTCATTTATTTATTTCTGAGAAGTAAATTGCTTAGCACAATACATGGTAAAGCAGTATATTGGAACACATCCTATTTAGACAAAAGCTAAAGCTGAGTAATTTTTTTATATACCTTGAAATTAAATAAAGAAGAAGACATGATTCATGTGCCTCATGAAGTCAACATTTTTCTAAAGTTTGATAAACTTAACCTTTGAATAGTCTGTATGCATCTTTTATTTATACCAAGAAAAATTCATTGGATTAGGGTTCTAAACAGTGTTTTCTAATCTGATAAGCCTGACGCTATGTTCAGTGAGTAGCTCTAGAATCATTCTTAACCTCAAGAATTTATTTTGGGCCATGCCCTCCCCTTTCCTCATCTGGAGTAGAATTTCATGATGAATAATCAGAAATGGGTGGAAGGATGTGAGTGGAGAAAAGAAGACATGTTTGTAGGTTCTAAGTAGATGTGTGGTTTCCCTCCTCGATGTGTCCATATCTACATTTCATAAGCCAAATATTTAGTAAAGTGGCTTTTACTAAAAGCCAGTGCACTGTCTTCTGAGTCATTATAATATTTCTGTTTTATGTCCTAAAGAAGATCCTTGTTGGGTCTATTAACTTTAATCAAAATTGAATGTTTTCTAAGATAAAGACAGAAGACAAATTCCTAGAAACCCATTCAAGGCTGTAGTATGATTTCAGTGAGTTTAGTACTATAGAATTTAGACCATTGTATGCAGCACATAACCAGTATGATCTACGGTTGCTATATTGAAGACATACAAAAATTAAATCTGGTATTTATTGAGTATTTGCAATGTGAGAAAGATTGTTTTAAGTAATTTTCATTTATTATCTCATTTTAATTCTCAAAACAACTTTGATATAAGTACTATTATTGATATTTTATAGATGGAGAAACTAAGGCACAGAGAAGCTTAGGAAGGAGCCCAAGGTCACACAGATAGCAAATAGAAACACTGGCATTTGAACCAGACACACTGTTTAAGACCATGTGCTATTAACCACTATGATATGTTACTTCCCAAGACTGGGTGCTGTGATTTTTAAAAAAAATAACTTTTAGCTTCCCAATTCATTCCTGAAAAATATGCTGGTATTCAAGAAATGTACTACAAAAGCTTCTATGTGCCTTAGACATGATACTGTATATTTAATAAATATCAATACTGATTTTTTAACAATTTAAGTTCTAATTTTACTTTTGTTAAATACATTTATTCTAAATCTTGAAAGCAATCAGACTTACTTTGGCAAAAAACAACTTACTTTAGGTTGTGAAAAAATTTTAATTGCTATCCATTTCTAAGGACTTACTTTAACTTTAGTTTCAGATAAATGGTGTCATCTTACTTTCTTGACTTCCTATGTCAAAATTTTTCAAAATAAATAAATCTATCAAGAAAATTCTAGGTAAACTCTGGATGTCAACGGGTTGGAGCCTTGCTAGCAAAGTGAGACATCTGAGACCCTAATCATCATTTGCAGCTTCATTGGTGAAAAGACTTCTGGGTACATGGGCACATGATGTTCAAGGTTTTTTTGTTTTGTTTTGTTTTGTTTTAATAACAGTCTCTTCACAGAGATTGTTATATTAAATCTTCATTCCAATACTTCACCAGGTTAAATTGTATATAATTCTACATTCATTGTTAAAATACTTGTTTTATAGATAAAGAAATGTGAAAAGTTGATTTTCTTTTCATTTTGTTTTTACAGATGTTCGAAGAAGAACAATTTATGAATACCATCGAGTAGAGCTACAGATGTCAAAAATTACCAACATTTCAGCTGTAGAGATGACCCCATTACCTAGTAAGTTAACATGCTCACATCTGTTTACCAATAATTATCACACAGTGCTTGGTGTGCACAGGCCTCTTCATCTTGTATGTATATAAGGATGGGTGGGGCGTTTTTATTTTGATTGACCAATCGTTGTTCTTTTCACCATACTCCTAATTAGTCTTGATGACTCTGTTCTCTCCTGTTTTCTAGCATGTCTCCAGTTTAATGGTTGTGGCGCCTGTGTATCCTCTCAGATTGGGTTCAACTGCAGTTGGTGTAGTAAACTTCAGAGGTAAACAAGAATAAGTCAAAAACATTTGAATCTTAAAAGGACTTGCTACTTCTACACTTCCAGTGAATTTGATTTGATTAATTTTTTGTTGATTTGAAAGAGAGAGAGGAAGGGAGAGTGAGAAAGAGAGGTACATCAACTCCTTCTGCTTAGTTGTTCCATGTAGTCGTGCACTCATTGGTTGCTTCTCATATGTGCCCTGATTGGGTATTAAACCCATTACCTCAACACATTGGAACAATGGTCTATCCACTGATCCACCCCAGGGCTTCCACTGAATTTTAAATGTGTCAGGTGTGTTGATTATGTATACATTGATGTGTGTGTGTGTGTGTGTATGAAATGTCATAACCAAAATGAAACAAAGAGAGAGAAAAGGAAAGAAAACAATAAATACAAGTAGAAATTTTAGTGCCTTCTTTGTCTGGTTGCTCATAATTACCAAGAATCTTCATAGTCAATAATCAAACATGCATTTATAATCTCTGTGGGGTTTAAGATAGATGATGATTGCATTGATGAGTCTTTAAATCAATGCTTTTGGTCCATATTCTACAGAAGGCACAGTATGAGATATCTTTACTATACAAGGAGAATTTATTCTTAACCACATGAACATTTTTAGAAAGTTCTATAAATATCTCAAAAGTTACTAACCAAGGTGAGACATGTGGTCTGAGGCTGAGAAAGAGAGTGACACTAACTGTCCTTTAAAGTAGAATGTGTGGTTTTGGTCTTTGTTATCACTGGCTTTGATACTTAAGCTGCCACACTGGTCCAAAGAGGGTTACTGATTTTCATGAGGGTAAAGAGGATTTTTCAGTACCTAGAGCTTAGAGGAGTCTGAATGATCATTTGTTAGAAATATAGAGTGAAGACCTTTAAATGTGTATGGTATTTACTCAAACATTTGGGCATCGGTTATGTCCCAAACTCTGGGGAAACAGTAGTGAATAATATAGATGTAAACCCTGTCCCCTATGGATCTTACACTCTGTCTGAGAATAAGTCCCCCTTTCACTTTCGGAGTCTGGGATAAATCGGCTTCTTCCTCTGGGTAGAGATTCGAACCTCCAAGCTTTTAGGCAGTGTGTCTGGCATGGGACTTTATATTGTAAGCAGACTGTGTCTTATCATCTTGCTACAGTATCTGCTTTAATGAGAGACGCATGTTCAGGAAAATTTTAAAAGTTATTGAGGTATAAAAGAATAGAATGCCAACTCCTTAATAACAAGCTTCAAGACACATGTTTAACTTGCTAAATTTGGGGGGGCAACCGCTACCTTATTCTGGATAGAACAGTACTATTTATTATAACTGATGTTTTGCTTTCAATTTAACATTGTTCCAATAATTTCTTTTAGGCAATAAATGTCAACTAATGAAAAAGCAAGCAGGCAATTAGCATTCTTAAAAGTAAATTTTAATTAGCTTTATTTCCAGAGTGGGAAGAACTACTATAAAGTCAAGGGTATGTGGTTATTTATATTCATATTTTGCTGACATTTCACAAAAATTACATGCATGTTAGATATTATTCAAAATCTAAACAGATGACCAAATATGAATCTAAAGAAACAGCATTTTAATATGTGTACTCTGAGCCTACAAAAATGAAGTAGAAGGCTCTGGTTTGGGGTATATCTCTAATTCAAGCTCCAATTGAGTGATCAGTTCCTCTGAGAAGTCTCCCCAAATAACAAGTTAGTGGGAGGTGTCCAAGCCCTGTGTCTCACCTCATCATGGACACACCTTCATCATTAGCATTTATCACAGGGCTCTTGTTCATCTGTCTTCCTTTGCCGGCTCTGGGTTTATTAAATATGATTTGCCCTTTTATCTTCAACACCTAAGAATGTACCTAGTGCTGCAGAAAAGAAGATGAATGGATGGATGGATGAATGAATGAATGATTAAATTCCAAATGAAAAAAATCATGATTAGATTTGTCTGGAACCAAAGGGTTTCCTAGGATGAGGGACTTTCTGAAACCAGAAAGTTAAGGAAAAACCAGGTCAAGGTTTCCCAGCCATAGTATTAGTAGGACAATTCTCAACTGAAATAATGTTTTGGTAATTGAAAGTCTGGGACGTTAGTCTAGAAACCTACCTTTTACTAACCATTTCATTATGGTTTTTTACAATCTTACTAGTGGAAATATATGTTTAAAGTTCCAGACAAGCCATTTTTGCAATAAAGACATCCGCAAATTGGAAACTGCTTTATACTGTTCATACTATCATTGTATTGAGACATTTCTCTTCCATTGTATCAAGGAATTTTCAAATATATTTGACTTGTACAACATTTTTACAATGGTGGAAACTGGAACTAATTTATGTGGGGTCTCATTGCTCTGAAGTTTTAAGTTTGGAACTAACTAAAGCTTAAACTGTGTGATTCCCCTGTGTGGGGTTTTCACACCTCACCTGTTCTACCTCACACCTGCCAGACTTTAGGTACAAGTTAATCTTCATCACTGCCTGAAAAATAGTAGACATACTGCTGAAAAATAAATATTTTATAATTGATGTTGCAAGAAAGTGATAAAGTTTTTATAGGCATTAAGCAAATACAGAAGAGATTGAAAGCATTTTTTTTCTATTATAAGTAGAAAAAAAGCAGTGGTAAAACATAAAAATTAGAAAGGAATTTATCAAAGAACCCTACTAAAAACATCTGAGTTTTCTTCATGTTACCATTTGATATTTGATTGAATACCAAATCCTGGTTTAAAATCTTGGATTTATTTTTAATTCTTCATCAATCTAGTTATGTATCTATCAAAACCAGCCTAATTAATTGGTTTAACTATACCTCAATGCACTTTCGTTAAACTTAATTTCCCCACTGCATTTTATTAATTTCTTTTTAGACCTGTGAGCTTCAAAACTTTTCTTTTAGTGCCTGAAAGATTTCCCTAGACTTTAGAGTTTTTGTTATAACAAATTCAATAAAACAGCAGAAGTCTTATTCTTAGTAGCACAAAAGGTACCTTCAAATTTTTCTTTCATCCTTCTTTCAGTCTCCTTTGTTATCATTTATCCCTTAATAATAACACTGGGGAAGAATTTTCTTTTAATTTCCTGTTGCATGACATTTTAGAACTGTTTCTGTATATCTCTGCATCACTGATTCCAAATCAAAAATCTGTTTTTAGGTGCATGCTCTAGTTTTTCTGCAATTTTATTTTCTCTTTGTTACAGTTAATGGCATGCATTGGTTTTTAAATTGAAGTTAAAGGGCAACGACTCTTGGATTGAATATAACCACAAGGCAATTAATGTTTTACAATATCACTTTTAAATAATTGTATTCTTTTTAAATGTAAAATATTATTATTTGATAAAAACACCCTCTTATTTGGTTTTAAGATTGAATCATGGCTTCTTCGAGTAGGTGTAAATGTAAGAATAGTCCTGACACCTTGTATTATATATATGGCTGTTACACACTTCAACATCAAAGGCACAATATTTCATCATTTGTGACACGTGCATATATTGCCTATTTTTAAGTTGCCGTTGGCAATCTAGACAAGAATTGGGCTCCTCATATTGTGTGTCATAATTGTGAGGAAATGCTTCATGACTGTCCAAAAGGAAAACGCATAGGAATGCCTTGTGGTATTCCCATGGTTTGGCATGAACCTAAGGACCACAGCAGTGACTGTTATTTCTGTCTGATCCATACAAAGGATCTTGTATCGGCAAGATAAAACGGTATATGATCACATATCCTAATATTCCTTCAGCAATAGATCTATCCCACACTCTGAGACACTCCCGGTTCCAGTTTTCAATGGTTTTATTTCTCCCAAGGATGAAGAAAGTGAACATAGTGATCAAGTGTATTTTGATAAGATGCATGAGGAAACGGTTGTAGAATCTGAAGGGTTTTCTTCTGATGCCAAGCAGTCAATAACCCCTCAGCAGTTTAGCCAACCCGAACTGAATGACTTAGTAAGAGATTTGGCTCTATCAAAGAAAGCAGCTGAGTTAATAGCCTCCAGGCTTCAAGAAAAGAATGTACTTCACTGGTCAGCTAAAGTATCCCATTTCAGGAAGCGTGAACAAATATTTGTGGACGTTTTTCCCCCGAAGACAAACACTTTGTTTACTGTCATGATATCAGTAGTCTTCTCAGCCAGCTAGGTGTTACCACTTAGAGTCCAACAGAATGGCGGCTATTTCTTGACAGCTCAAAATGGAGTCTGAAATATGTTCTCCTACACAACAGTAATGTTTATGCAGTAGTTCCAATTAATTATTCAACTTATCTGCAAGAAGATTATAATGACATAAAAACTGTCCTCAACTTACTGAAGTATGAGGAGCATAACTGGATCATTTGTGTGTATCTTCAAATGGTAAATTTCCACTAGGACAACAGAGAGGTTTCACGAAGTATCCTTGCTTTCTGTGTGTGGGACAGCCGAGCTCGGGAGAAACACTGGACACAGAAGGAGTGACTGAAACATGAAGCTCTGGAAATAGGTATGCAAACTATTGTGAATGAACCTGTAGTTAATCAAGACAGAATCATTTCCCCCCCACTTCACATCAAACTTGGCTTAATGAAGCAGTTTGTTCAGGCTTTGAATAGAGAAATTGAATGCTTTCAACATATTATTTCTGCTTTTCCTGCCTTGTCTTTTGAGAAGATAAAAGCAGGTGTATTCAATGGACCTCCAATTTGAATCCTCATATGTGATAAAGAATTTGCCAGGAAGATGAATAAGGAGGAGAAATCATCATGGCAGTCTTTTGTGGGAGTTACAAAGAGCTTCCTTGGCAACAAAAAAGCAGAAAACTATGAACTTCTGGTTCAAAGGATACTGTTGGCTTTCCGCCTCATTGGATGGAACATGAATGTTAAGATTCACTTCCTGAACAGTCACCTTGAAAAGTTTCCCCAAAATCTTGGAGCTGTTAATGATGAGCAGACTACCGCTGGAGCATCAAATGAGATTGTCCTCAACAATACACAAATGCAAGAGCTACAAATGCAAATTTTTGCCTGAATAGAATTTAAATAAGTTTTGCACAAATTTTATAATTAAAATAAGTGTTTTAATATGTTCTACTTTGAAATTGTAGACCAATTTTGATGCAATCATAAATTTTAGTGTATTGGTGTATTTACTGCATTATATAAATTATTATAGTTTACAAAGATGATGCCCAAGAAGACATTCTACTTCATTCTGTTAAACTAAATGTTGAAAATTTTACAATAAGATGAAAACCTAAAATCTTGAATTGCAAAAAAGCTGTAGCTTACAGAGAAGAACTAATGTCAGATTTGAGATCAGCACACTCGAATTAGGTAAGAACAAGTGGTTTTTTTTGATGCAACAAAAATTTTGTTCCCCAGTGTAATCAGCTAGTAGTGGTTATTGAAACTCACAGGATGGGCTTGCTCTAAAATGATAAGTTTAATTGGTTTGTTTATTTTCTTTAATTATCGTTTTCAGGGAGCCAAACTAAGGTAAAATGTTTGTAATGAGTTTCCCAAGGCCTCAAGTAATTTGGGTCCTAAGACCATATAGAGACGTGTGATGAAAAGTGTTTCCCTAGAATAGGTGGGCCGCTGCTACTAGGTAGAGTGCTCGATTTCTTCCCTGCAAATTGTGAGAACCTCAGTCGGCCTCTTTCAATGACACTTTGTCTGCACTCTTTAACAATAAAAAATAATTTTTGTTTTTAGTGTCTCTGGGTTCAAATTACACTCCTAGATTGTAGATTCAGTGGTGCACAAACAAAAGAATATCTCTTTTTTTCATAGAGCTTACATTTGTAGAATAAGGGAGACAGATTTTAAGCAAATAGATATGTAGAAGATTTAGTAGTGATAAATTTATGGCCAAAGGTAAGCAGGACGATATAATGAAAAATATAGCAAAATTGAGATTTAATAAGAGGACTTTATTTGTTGGTATCCTGCTAAACAAACTTGCCTGTTTTTAAGAGACCTTGGTTTCATCAGATATCATCCTCTAAAATTATATTTTTAAATTGAAAATATATTTTTGTTCTTAAAATATTCATTCACTCATTTATTTTTTTACACTGTTACTTCTTCAAATTTATTTTTTTTGCTATCATTAGCATTTTTTTTTTTTTATTTTAATTCACTTATATTGGGATTATTTACAAGTACTTATAAACAGTTTAATCAAAAGAGATTTCTGTTGCCATATGTGTTGACAACCCAAAGGAAAAATCTGATCCCAAGAATTAACAACATGAGAAGGCATTTGGGCTGTCTCTGAATTGGTGTGTTTAAATATTCAGCTCTAAAGCTGTTCTAATAAAGCATTCTTTTAGATTGTTGGAGAGGCTTCTATTATATCAAATAGATTTTCCATATAGATCCATGGTATGTTTATCCATTGTTTAAGTTTTGTTATTTTCTTCAATAAGACCTTTAAGTTTATTCTAAGAATTTTTTTTTTTTTTTTTTTTTTTTTTCTTCACATTTAATTAAAATTTACAAATGGTTATATTATGTATTTGTTTATAAATCTATACATGTTGGAACTATACTTAAAAAAATACAATCAAACCACACTTAATGTTATATAACCTACCTGCTTTATTTTTTTTTTTTTTTTTTTTTGACCTTATATTTATTTTATTATTTATATATATTTTGAAGGCTTTATAAACCCTCCACATACTCTTATAAACATTTCCCACACTGTTATTAACCTTTCCCACACTCTTATAAACACTTCCTATGCTCTTAAACCTATGTAATTTTTTTTTTAATATATATTTTATTATTATTAATTCTAATGGGGTGAAATCAATAAATCAGGGTACATATGTACAATGAAAACATCTCCAGGTTATCTTATCATTCAATTGTGTTGCATACCCATCACCAAAAGTCAAATTGTCCTCTGTCACCTTCAATCTGGTTTTCCCTGCGTCCCTCCCCTCCTCCCTATCCCATTCTTCCCTCCCTCCCCCCATCCCATAACCACCACTCTCTTGTCCATGTCTCATACCCACACTTTCATGTCCCACCTATGTATGTAATCGTGCTGTTCTCAGTTTTTCTTTTTTTCTGATTTACTTATTTCACTCCGTATAATGTTATCAAGGTACATCCATTTTGTTATAAATGATCCGATGTCATCGTTTCTTATGGCTGAGTAGTATTCCATAGTATATATGTACCATAGCTTTTTAATCCACTCGTCTTCTGACGGACACTTGGGCTGGTTCCAGATCTTCGCTATTGTGAACAATGCTGCCACGAACATGGGGGCGCATTTCTTCTTTTCGAACAGTGCTATGGTGTTCTTAGGGTATATTCCTAAAAGTGGGATAGCTGGGTCAAAAGGCAGTTCGATTTTTAATTTTCTGAGGAATCTCCAAACTGTTTTCCACAGTGGCTGCACCAGTCTGCATTCCCACCAGCAGTGCAGAAGGGTTCCCTTTTCTCCACATCCTCGCCAGCACTTATTCTGTGTTGTTTTGCTGATAAGTGCCATTCTGACTGGTGTGAGGTGATATCTCATTGTGGTTTTAATTTGCATTTCTCTAATGATTAGTGATGTTGAGCATTTTTTCATATGCCTATTGGCCATCTGTATGTCCTCTTTGGAGAAATTTCTATTCATTTCTTTTGCCCATTTTTTGATTGGGTTGTTTGTCTTCCTGGTGTTGCTTTTTATAAGTTCTTTATAAATTTTAGTTATTAACCCCTTATCAGATGTGCTGTCAAATATGTTCTCCCATTGTGTGGTTTGTCTTTTTATTCTGTTCCTATTGTCTTTAGCTGTGCAAAAACTTTTTAGTTTGATATAGTCCCATTTGTTTATCTTGCCTTTTATTTCAGTTGCCCATGAAGATAAATCGGCAAATATACCGCTGCTACAGATGTCGGAGAGCTTGCTGCCTATGTTTTCTTCTAAGATGTTTATGGTTTCACGGCTTACATTTAAGTCTTTTATCCATTTTGAGTTTGTTTTTGTGAATGGTGTAAGTTGATGGTCTAGTTTCATTTTTTTGCAGGTAGATGTCCAATTTTCCCAACACCATTTGTTAAAGAGGCTGTCTTTACTCCATTGTATGTTCTTTCCTCCTTTGTCAAATATCAGTTGTCCATAAAGCTGTGGGTTTATTTCTGGGTTCTCTGTTCTGTTCCATTGATCTATGTGCCTGTTCTTATGCCAGTACCAGGCTGTCTTGAGTATAATGGCCTTGTAGTAAACCTTGATATCAGGAAGAGTGATACCTCCTGCTTTATTTTTTCTTTTTAAGATTGCTGAGGCTATTCGTGTTCTTTTTTGGTTCCATATAAATTTTTGGAATATGTGTTCTATATCTTTGAAGTATGTCATTGGTATTTTAATTGGTATTGCATTGAATTTATAGATTGCTTTGGGTAATATAGACATTTTAATGATGTTTATTCTTCCTAGCCATGAGCACGGTATGTGCTTCCACTTGTTTGTATCTTCCTTGATTTCTTTTATCAATGTTCTATAATTTTCAGAGTACAAGTCCTTAACCTCCTTGGTTAAATTTACTCCTAGGTACTTAATTTTTTTGGCTGCAATAGTGAAGGGGATTGTTTCCTTAATTTCTTTTGCTGATATTTCATTGTTGGTGTATAGAAATGCCTCTGATTTCTGAGTATTAATTTTATATCCTGCCACCTTGCTGAATTCATTTATCAGGTCCAGTAGTTTTTTGACTGAGACTTTAGGGTTTTCAATATACAATATCATATCATCTGCAAATAATGACAGTTTTACTTCTTCTTTTCCAATTTGTATGCCTTTTATTTCTTCTTCTTGTCTGATTGCTGTAGCTAGGACTTCCAGAACTATGTTGAATAAGAGTGGTGAAAGTGGGCAACCCTGCCTGGTTCCTGATCTTAAGGGGATTGCTTTTAATCTTTGTCCATTTAGTATGATGTTTGCTGTCGGTTTATCATAGATGGCCTTTATCATGTTAAGGAATGATCCCTGTATTCCCACTTTACTGAGAGTTTTTAGCATGAATGGGTGCTGGATTTTATCAAATGCCTTTTCTGCATCTATTGAAATTATCATGTGATTTTTGTCCTTCCTTTTGTTTATGTGGTGAATCACATTGATTGATTTGCGAATATTGAACCAGCCTTGCCTCTCCAGGATAAATCCCACTTGATCGTGGTGTATGATTTTTTTCATATATTGCTGGATCCGGTTGGCTAATACTTTGTTGAGAATTTTAGCGTCTAAATTCATCAGGGATATAGGCCTATAATTTTCTTTCTTTGTGTTGTCTTTGCCCGGTTTGGGGATCAGAATTATGCTCGCCTCATAAAAGGAGTTTGGAATTCTTCCTTCCTCTTGAATTTTTTGAAATAGCTTCAGGAGAATAGGAGTTAGTTCTTCTTTGAATTTTTGATAGAATTCACTTGTGAAGCCATCAGGCCCAGGACTTTTCTTTTTTGGGAGTTTTTTGATGACTGTTTCGATCTCATTTGCTGTAATTGGTCTGTTTAGGTGTTCTGATTCTTCCAGATTGATTTTTGGAAGGTTATATGATTCAAGAAATTTGTCCATTTCACCAAGATTGTCTAATTTTTTGGCATATAGTTCTTCATAGTATTTTCTTACAATGCTTTGTATTTCTGTTGTGTCAGTTGTTATTTCTCCACTGTCCTTTCTAATTTTATTTATTTGAGTCCTCTCTCTTCTTTTCTTGGTGAGTCTAGTTAAAGGTTCATCAATCTTGTTTACCTTTTCAAAGAACCAGCTTCTTGTTTCATTGATCCTCTGTATTGTTTCCTTAGCCTCTATGTCATTTATTTCTGCTCTGACCTTTATTATTTCCTTTCTTCTACTTGTCTTGGGTTTTATTTGTTGTTGTTTTTCTAGTTCTTTTAGATGCAGGGTCAAGTTGCTTATTTGAGCTTTTTCTAGCTTCTTATGATATGCCTGTAGTGCAATAAACTTCCCTCTCAGAACTGCTTTTGCTGTGTCCCATAAATTTTGAGTTGATGTATGCTCATTATCATTTGTTTCTAGAAACTTTTTTATTTCTTCTTTGATCTCATTGTTAATCCATTCATTATTTAATAACAAGCTATTTAGTTTCCAGGTGTTTGAGTATTTTTCATTTTTTCTTTTGTGGTTAATTTCTAGTTTCATGGCATTGTGATCAGAGAAAATGCTTGATATGATTTCAATCTTCTTAAATTTATTGAGACCATTTTTGTGTCCTAACATGTGGTCTATCCTAGAAAACGTACCATGAGCGCTTGAGAAGAATGTATATTCTACTGCTTTAGGGTGAAAAGTTCTGAAGATATCTATTAAATCAAGTTGATCTAGTGTCTCCTTTAAGTCTGCTGTTTCTTTATTAATTTTCTTTCTTGAGGATCTATCCAGTGTTGTTAGAGGGGTATTGAAATCCCCTACTATGATAGTATTGCTGTTAATCTCGCCCTTTATATCCATCAAAGTCTGCTTTATGTATGTCGGGGCTCCTATATTTGGTGCATAGATATTTACAATAGTTATATCTTCCTGTTGAATTGTTCCCTTTATCATTATGTAGTGTCCTCTTTTATCTCTTACTACAGCCTTTGTTTTAAAGTCCATTTTGTCTGATATAAGTATTGCTACCCCTGCTTTTTTTTCATTTCCATTTGCATGAAATATTTTTTTCCATCCTTTTACCTTCAGTCTATGAATATCTTTTATTTTAAGGTGTGTCTCTTGTAGACAGCATATGTATGGGTCCTGTTTCTTTATCCATGCAGCTACCCTGTGTCTTTTGATTGGATCATTTAATCCATTTACATTTAAGGTTATTATTGATATGTAGTTGTTTATTGCCATTTTATTCTTTAAAGCTGTATTCTTCTTTTGCTCTATTCTTTCCTCCCTTTAAACTGTTCACAAGAGGCCCCTTAGTATCTCTTGCAGCACTGGTTTGGTTTTTATGAATTCCTTGAGGCTTTCTTTTTCTGGGAAGCTCTTTATTTCTCCTTCAATTTTAAACGTTAGCCTTGCTGGATAAAGTAGTCTTGGTTGTAGGTTCTTGTTCTGCATTACTTTGATTATTTCTTGCCATTCCCTTCTGGCCTCAAGTGTTTCTGTTGAGAAGTCCGATGTCATCCTTATGGGGGCTCCTTTGTAGGTGATAGTCTTTTTTTCTCTAGCAGCTTTTAAAATTTTTTCTTTATCCATTAGCTTTGGTATTTTAACTATGATGTGTCTTGGTGTAGATTTTTTTGGGTTTCTCCTTAGTGGAGTTCTGTGTGCTTCTTGAATGTGTGGAGTGTTTCCCAGCCTTAATTTAGGAAAGTTTTCTGCTATAATTTGATTGAACAAAGTTTCCATTTCCTGTCCTCTCTCCTCTTCTTCAGGCACCCCTATGATGCGAATGTTGTTTCTCTTCATGTTGTCACAAAACTCCCTTAGAGTTTCCTCACATTTTTTAAGTCTCTTTTCCTTTTTCTTCTCTGCTTCTGTGCCTTTGTTTATTGTGTCCTCTAACTCGCTTATTCGATCCTCAGCGTCATCCATCCTGCTTTTAATTCCTTCCATTGTGGTCTTCAGTTCTGATACTGTATTTGTCATTTCTGTCTGATTCTTTTTTATTATTTCAATTTCATTTTTTATACTTGTTATCTCTTTATTTAGGTGTTCATAATGACTATCCATTGTTGCTCTAATTTCTTTGAACATCCTAACTATCATTATTCTAAATTCTGCTTCTGGTAATTTGGTTATATCTGGTTCATTCAGGTCCTTCTCTGGGGATTTCTCTTGATTCATTTGGTTTGCATTCCTCTGCCTACCCATTTTTTCTGTGTATAAGCAAGTTGTGGCCACTGGAGTCCAGTATGTGTTGCCTTTGTGTTCTCTAGGTGTGGTCTATCTGCAGGCCCCCCACCCCCTCTGCCGGCGCCTAGGGTGGTTGGGTATGAGCGTTGCCAGCGCGGGCCCACTGTGGCTTTTGCTGTGATTTCTGCCTCTCCTCCGTGGGGGGGGCTGTCACTGAAGCCACAAGATTAGCACCAAGGGTAGAGGTGAGCACCTTTCCTCAGCTGCTGACCCAGCCTATTTCCGGACTTCCGCCCAGAACCAGCAGTCGGAGCCTGCTCGCTACAGTTCCGCGGGTTAGGCGGGGCTTTTGACGTGCTCTCAGCTGTAAGCTTTTGCCCGTCAGGAGCTTTAGCCCCGCCTTCGAGGCCAGGGCCCTTTGCGCAGGGTCGGAAACCAAGATTTATTGGGGCGGGCGTGTTTGCTGGCTTCCGCCGAGCTGCGTACTTCCGCTCGTCCCGGACTCTACCCCGCCCCCGCGTTCGGAGCCCGCTCGTGCACGCATCAACGCTATCCGGGGTTTCTCCGGCCGGATGGGGATAGCAGCCGTGGGCTCAGCTGCGAGCCTCCGCCTGTCTCGGGGTCCACCCCGTTCCCGCGCTCGGAGCCCGCTCGCGCACGTATACTGGCCAACCGCGGTTTCTCCGGCGGACAGCGGGGGGGGGGGGGGGGGGGGGGGGGGGCGGACTGGTATCGTCAGCTCAGCCACAAGCCCCTGCCCGTCCCTGGTCCTAGCCCGGTCCCCGCGTTCAGGGCCGGCTTGCGCAGGGCCTGCCTATTCCTGGCCTCCCGCTTTGTCCCCGTAAGTGGGATTAAAGGCGGGCCCGCAGCTTCCGGACTGCTCTCGCGTTTACCCTCCGACCCTCTGGGCTAGCCCGATCTCCCACCGGCTTGGCCTCCGCCCACGCCGACAGAACCGCCTTTCAGCGTCCTGCCGCCCCAAAACCCCAAGCAGCCCTCAGCAGAGTAGGAAGGAACCTAATACTCCACACTGTAGGCCTGGGAGCTCCCTCACTTGTTTCACAGCTCAATACTGTCCAAACGCCTCTTTTTGGCTCTGGGACTGCAGGCTGGGGCTTGGTTCCTGGGACCCAGGTCCCTCCCTCTCCGCCAAAATCTCCTCCCGCCCCGCGGGTCTCTCCGGGCTGCCGTTTGCTCCGGGGAGCTGGGCAGCCCTCTTCGCGTTTTCGCTATTCCTACCAGTCTCAATGTGGCTTCTTCTGTGTTCCTTGGTTGAAGAGTCCACTTAGTTTTGTTCAAAGTTGGTTTATCCAGGTGATGGTTCTTAAAATTGAGTTGTAATCCACTTTGGTTCTGGGAGTTGGAAGTTGGTACGTCCACCTACTCCGTCGCCATCTTGCTCCCCCCGCTATCATTAGCATTTTATTTTTATTGAGAATATTAAATTTAATGGGGTAACATTGATCAATAAGATTACATAGGCCTGACCAAGCGGTGGCACAGTGGATAAAGCGTCAGACTGGGATGCGGAGGACCCAGGTTCGAGACCCTGAGGTCGCCAGCTTGAACGCGGGCTCACCTGTCTTGAGCAAAAAGCTCACCAGCTTGGACCCAAGGTCACTTGCTTGAGCAAGGGGTTGCTCAGTCTGCTGAAGGCCCACAGTCAAGGCACATATGAGAAAGCAATCAATGAACAACTAAGAAGCCGCAGTGAAAAACTAATGATTGATGTATCTCATCTTTCTCCATTCCTGTCTGTCTATTCCTCTCTCTGACTCTCTCTCTGTCCCTTTAAAAACAATTAATAATAAAATTTAATTTTTTTAAAAAAAAGATTAAATTGGTTTCAGGTAAATATTTCCGTGGCATTTGAACTGTTCATTGTGTTGTGTGCTCATCACCCAAAGTCTAATCATTTTCTGTCACTGTATATTTGTCCCTCTTTACTCCCCTCCCCTACAACATACTCTTCCTCGTAACCACTTCACTTTTATCTATGTACATGAGTATCAGTCCTATATCTATCCCACCTATGTGTGAAATCATATAGTTCTTAGGTTTTTCTGATTTACTTATTTCATTTAGTAAAATGTTCTCAAGGTCCATCCATGTTGTAGTAAATGGCAATGTATCATCATTTCTTATGGCTGAGTAATATTTCATTGTTTATATGTACCACATCTTCTTAACCCAATTTTCTATCAAGGGACACTCTGGTTGCTTCCATGTCTTGGCCACTGTGAATAATACTGTGACAAACACAGGGGTGCAAATGTCTATGTGTACCATTGTATTCAAGTTCTTTGGGTAGATAATCACTAGAGAGATTGCTGGGTCATATGGTAGTTCTACTCTTAATTTTTTGAGGAACCATGGTACTTTCTTCTGTAATGGCTATACCAGCTTACATTTCCACCAGCAGTGAATGAGGATTCCTTTTTCTCCACAACCTTTCTTGTGATAACAGCCAATTTAACAGGTATGAGATGGTATCTCATTGTAGTTTTGATTTGCATCTCTCTAATAGCAAAGATGAGCATCTTTTTATATTATCTGTTGGCCATTTGTATGTCTTCTTGGGACAAGTGTCTGTTCAGGTCCTCTCCCCATTTTTTAATTTGTAACTAAGCTTTGTGAGTTCTTTATATATTTTATATATCAACCCTTTATCAGAGCTGTTGTTTATCAATATCATCCCCCATTTGGTTAGCTACCTTTTTGTTTTGTTGTAATTTTCTTTTGCTGTGTGGAGCTTTTTAGTTTGATATAGTCCCTTTCATTTATTTTTTACTTCCTTTGTGCTTGGGGTCAAATTCGTAAAGTGTTCTCCATGGCCAAGGTCTATAAATTTAGCACCTATGTTTTTGTTTCTGTAACTTATTGTTTCAGATCTTATATTTAGGTCTTTGATCCATTTGGGATTATTTTTGTGCAGGGGGACCAGGTATAGTCAAGTTTCATTCTTTTGCATGTGGCTTTCCAATTTTCCTAACACCATTTATTGAAGAGGCTTTCATTTTGTCTATTGTGTGTTTTTTTTTGCTCCTTTGTCAAAGATTATTTGTCCAATTTATGTGGTTTAATTTCTAGGCTCTCTCCATTCATTTATTTAAAAAGTTACTGCTAGCTTTTCACATTAGTCTGAACATTGTGAGTTATAATGAGAGTTATAACAATAATCAGATATTCATCAGAGCCAAAACTTTCATGGAGTTCAGAGTTTATCTAAATAAGCTGGAAAATAAATAGATTAATAATTATACAAAAATATCAGTCGATGATGAGTGATCTGTTGTATTTAAAGGAGCTGGTTGTTGCTCTGGACTGAGTGGTCAGGATAGGCTTCTTGGAATAAGTGCCAGTTAAACTTAGATTTGAATGATGGGGAACCAGCTGCACCAAGGTAAAAGCAAAGAGTATGTCAAAGAGACTGTGAAGTGCAATGGCCCTGCCATGGGTTCAGGCTTCATCTGAGGAGGAAAGGAAAGAAGTGGAGTCAGTTGTGAGCACCGAGGGTTGAGCATGAAAGGCAAATGGTATCAGATGAGATTGGAAAGGTAGCGAAGAATCAAGGTACGCATGGCTTTGTAAGCCAGCACATGTTTTATTATCAGGGTGACAGGAAGCCTTTCAATTTTAGAAAAGCTTAAGCAGAGGAGTAATGTGATTTCATTATATTTTTAAAATGCAACTCTGGGTGCTCCCCCAAAAAAGTGTGTGTGTGTGTGTGTGTGTGTGTGTGTGTATTTGTGTGTGCACATGCATGCACATTTGGGTTTTATTCTGATTTTGGGGGGGGGAAATTAAGAATAAAAAAGAGAAGAGTAAAGAATATGTGTAATTGTCTACAGGAGGGGCAACTTAGACAAGGATGATATTTTGGGGGGATCAGGAGAAATTAATGAGTATAAGGTATGTTTTGGAAGGAGAGCAGTTTCTTACTTAAGGAATAGAAATGAAGGGAAAGGAAAAGATAAGAATCAAGTATATTTTCTAGATTTTAGTTTGAGAAATTTGGTAGATGCCAGCACTCATTTTTTGAGTCTAAGCAAGATGGCACAAGAAATAGAGATTAGGGCATGGAGAAATAAAGAGTTTGGTTCAGGACAGGTTCAGTTTGACATGTTTATCAAGCTTCAAGTAGATATGGTGAGTTGGTGGGAAAGGTTAAGCCCAAAATTCCAGGTTATGTCTAGAGGTTCAGATTGGAGAGTCATTATCATACTGAGAGTATTTACATTCAAGGAACTAAATAAGATCAGCTATGATATGAAAATAAGGGACATTCCAGAAACAAGCCAAAGGTATGGCGTATTGAGGATGGTACAGACTTTCCATTACACACATGCCTGTTTGAATATTCAGAGAATACCTCTGAGAAGATACATATGAGAAAGATAACAATATTTGTCTCTGGGGAAAAACTACAGTGAGTAGGAACAGGCATGAGAAGGAATATTATTTTTCAGTAAGTATTGTTTCATATGATTTGAATTTTTGCCACATGAAGTTGAAAATGAAAGGAGGCATCACCTAGGTCCTAGGAGAAATAAGAGATTATAAATTTTGTGAAGGGTAGAAACACAGCCTTACTGATTTTGGTGTCTCCCATAGCACACAACACAGTGCCTAGCTAATGTAGGAAGCTACTGTACACAGATAGACTGAATTATGCAGATAATTATGGCCAGAAATTTCCATTTTCCTGAGAATTTTGATTACTCACTTTGGCTGTTACTGTCCATTGGCTTTGTCAGTGTCAACTAAATGCTATAGAAAGAAACAAGCAATGCCTGCATAAAAGGTCAGCATTTATAATTAGGCACATTGAGAACTAGAAAATTAGATTCTTGATGCCTTACTTTTAAACAATTTTTCACCTCCTATTTCCTTGACTCCAATCAAAGTCATAAGACTGGTACTGGTAAAAATTTAGGAATAGTGCATTCTATAATTCCGCCCATCAAAAGAATTAATAGAACTGGCACACCCTTACTAGGCAGCTTCAGAAGGAACCCAGAATTGAGGAAGCATCCTGGCATTATTCAAAAGAAGTAAAAATTTCCAAAATTGACAGTAGAGAGGAGGCCATGTTTTGTTGTCTGGGGTGGAATAGACTGGATGTCTGAAGAACTGGTGGCATAGCCAATGATAAACTGACTAATCTTGAACAAACCAATTAAAACTCCTTGACTCTATGTCCTGAAATGCAAAATACATGTCATCTAAATATACTTGATTTTTGTATTTTTGAAATCTGAGTGGCCCCAAGTTTTGTAGTCTTCAAATATTACTACAGTTAAGAATTGCCAAGGAACTTGTTAAAATACAGATTTCTCCACAGCTCACCAAGAGATTCAAATTCAGGAGCTCAGTGGAGCCCAGGAATTGAACTTTTTTTAAAGGTTTTATTTATTTATTTTTTAGAAAGGAGAGACAGAGAGAAAGAGAAGGAGGGGGGAGTAGCAGGAAGTACCAATTCCCACATGTGCCATGACCAGGCAAGCCCAGAGTTTTAAACCGGCGACCTCAGCATTCCTGGTCAACACTTTATCTACTGAGCCACCACAGGTCAGGCCGGAATTAAACTTTTTAATAAGCCTCTTCAAGGGAACCTGTGATCTAAGAAGAACACAGTGGAAATAAATGCTGATCTTGCATCTACATGCTAAGAGTCCTATGAGCTTGCAATAGTACTGCTCAGCTTGTGTGGAAACACTTATTCTTAATTTAGAATGGAGAACTCTTATAGAAAAATGATCTAAGGAAAAAAAAAGTGGTTGTTGTTAAAATCAATTTGAAGTTAATAAAATAAGTCTTGAATATATATAATATATATACACAATAATAAATCAATCAGAAGATTTTAGAACATTACTTGCTGGTTTAAATCTTTGGGACATCTTTGATTTTTGAATATTTATTAAATGACTGTTAACCAAAGTGGAAATTCACTGTTCTAAAGGAAATAAGTTACTTGTAGAAATACCAGTGCTCAAGATAATTGTTTCTAGCATGTCATGCTTATAAGAGGTGAATTGAAATTGGAAGTTTTAGTGCAAGATCCTTTACAATTGTTTCAAATTTAAATAATCTTAGCAAGCATTTATGTTAATTAGCTTGTCCTGAAATATAGCATAAACCGATGGTCTTTTACGAATACAAAATTAAAGTCTTTTTTTCTTCCTTTTGAGTATTACAAGCCTAGCTTACCAAAGTGCACTGATGTTTTGTGTGTGTGTGAATGACTTATAATAGTACAATGAAGAATGATGTGATTTTTATCCATTACATGAAAGCATTTTGAAGTATATTTCAACATAAAACATACTTTTGAAAAGATATATAAGATACTAATAACAAGGCTCACCTTTGGGGAACTGGAGTGAATTAGAAATTGTCATAGAGAGAGAATATTACCATTTCCTGATAGTCCCTTTTGTAGAGTTTGAATTTTTACCACATAAATAACCTATACTCAATCAATTAATATTCTTAAGAGAAATAAAAATAATTTATTAAAGTATAATTAGAAAGTACAAGTACCCTTTCAGAAAATTCTACATTTAAAAAAACTTTCAGAAGCAGAAAATGATCAATGCTAAAAGTATGGGTGACATATCTTTGCTTTAAAAAGATGGCCTTTAACTTAGTAACCTTTTGGATATATAAAAAACTAAATGTAATTCTTTTAAAAAAATAGTAATGATTGTTTATTTTTATCTGTTTGCCTACTTGTCTGTTGATCTGTCTATTTTACAGATGGCCAGTTTCCTTCTGGCCATCTGCAACTGTATAAGGGTGGATGTGAATTCAGAATAGAAACCAGCTTTCTTTAACAAGTGCTTGAGCCAAGTCTCCTGATAACCACATCTCACCTGAAACATCAAGGCATTCTTTTAAGTGGTCTGATTCTACAGTCAGTGAGTGCCGTCCTTGCCTTCCATCTGAGCGCCATTTGGCAAAGTCAAGAAAAATCTGTGGAATTATTTAACATCACATCTTTTTATAGCTGCTATTTCAAGACTATCCAAGTGATCATAAAGTTTTGCTTATGTGTTAACCAGCTGTGGAAGCCACATTTTATATAATAAGAATTCAGAGCACTGAAATTTTCAACAAATGCAATCTAACAAACATATATCTAGTATCTAAAAATGAAGCATTCTAGTGCTATATTACATATTCCATTCCCTCAGCTTGAGTTCCCTAGGAAATAATATAAAGTTAATTATCCAAGAATGAAATAGAATTTGTTCAATTTAAAAACAGTAGGTGCTAAATTATGGAAAGAAATATGATCCTTAAAGGATAAGAAAATAAAAATTTTAAAGCAAAAACAAAGTTCACAGTTAGTTTGTGTGAAAAACAATGAATATTAAGAATTGGGAGTACCTTAGATTGCACGTCTTATATTGAAAAAAAAGCTGACATTACGATAAAAGAGAACATTTCATAAAAGTAGTTTATGGTTCAATTATCTTTTTTTGCTGGGAAGCTAATGTCAAAATGTATTAAGACATTTAAAATACAATATGTTCATATTCAAGCTAGCTTTTTTTATACTAATGTAAGAAAATAGTAAAAATATCAATGGAATAATTTCTGATTTTTTGCTTTCTGCTAAAATCTATCTCTAAGAAAAGTTGACATGTGACTACAGTTGTCCCTCACCATATTGCAGTTCACTTTTTGCGGTCTCACTGTATCCCAGATTTTTAAATTGTATATGTCTAATTTTGTATCATGGATTTTTCACAGTATCGTGGGATTTTGTGGTATATAGGTATTTTTATATATTTATTATTTTAATTATTTTTTCAGTAAAATAAGCATTTCCTAGCCTAAAAAGTTGAAAACAATATAAAAAATATAAAAATGTTTATTAAAAGAATATTAAATCAAAATAAAGCCTTAAAATGTATATAAATAATAAAATAAATATAAGGTTGCTACTTTGCTGATTTTTGCCTATCACAGGTTTGGAGGGGGTTCTGAAACCTAACCTCTGCCATAGGTGAGGGACCACTGTATTTAAAGTATGTTCTTGATATGAACATACTACTTAAGATTTTTATGAAATTTTCTAAATGCTAGAGTTTATTTTCTGACAATTGCTGAGACGGAGTTACAATCTTACTCATTAAAAGGGTCCACTCAGAGTTTTGAAGAAAACTTTATGATAGGAATTGTCATTCATGAAAAAGTTTTTAAAAATCCAGTAATTTAGCAATGCATATACTAATACTATTATTTCTTTAGTTTTGAAAACACCTAGATGTCTTTTTATATAACTTTAGGGCCATCTAATCAAACTGGTATATGTTATTTGGGAAAACAAGAAGGTATTCCAGCCTGACCAGGTGGTTGTGCAGTGGATAGAGCCTTGGGCTGTGATGCGGAGGACCCAGGTTTGAGACCCCGAGGTCACCAGCTTGAGCCCAAGGTTACTGGCTTGAGCATGGTGTCACTTGGTCTGCTATAGCCCCCTGGTCAAGGCACATATGAGAAAGCAATCAATGAACAACTAAGGTGCTTCTCATCTATCTCCCTTCCTGCCTGTTTGCTCCTCTCTGTGTCTCTGTCTCTGTCACCAAAAAACAAACAAACAACCAAAACACAAAATACAAAAGAAAAAAAGTATCCCAAGATGAAAAATAAGACTTTTTATTTGAGCTAAGATTAGCATTCAATTTTTTTTTCTTTTCTGGATATTATAAAAGGGATTGGCTGAATCTGTATTAGTGAGACTCATTTCCTCTTTCTAGAGAGTTACTTTTTCTTTCACCTCTGCTCTTGAATGTTCCCTTCAATGATAATTCATAGTCAGAGGGGAACTATTTTCTCCCTGAACATGACCTTAGCTTCAACAATTTCTAATGATAGGCTCTCCTAATAATACACATTTTATATTCCTAAAATAATGTCCCTCGAGCACCAGAGAAGACCTCTCTCTTAATCTGTGCCCTGATCAGAATGAGTCTCTCCCTCCCCAGCCCTCTGCTGGCACACAGGCTCATTGTCTGCCTGCCCAGATTCCCTCCTCCTCCTGCTGCTGCTGCTAAATTGCAGGAGCTTTTAATGATAGGACAGGGGAATTGTTTTAAGGGTAAGAATGCCTCGCATATGGAGATACTTAAAATAATTATAATAGCTATCTGTCATGTGCCATGCATCACAAGAAATCCTTTAATCCCACTGAAGTCTTTTAATACTATTATCTCATTCAGTCCCTGCAATCACATTAAGAGGCAAGTGTTAGGATCCCTGTGCTATAGATTAAGTAAATGAGAATTAGGAAGGTTAAGATGCTTAGCCAAAGTCACGAAACTAGTGACTAGTGAAGCCAGAATTTAAAATAAAAAATTTCTGAACTGTGGATGGTTGAGGAGAGGATGAATAAAGTAAATGCTAGGGTTAAAAATTCTTCATGAGGCTTCTATGCCTAGTCTTAGCACATAGAGCTAAACAAGAATGTGCACCTATGCTGGAAAGCGATCTGTCGGAAAAGGGAGAAAAACCCCTCCCTTGCCTACTAAATGGGTTATATTGTCTTATTTACATTATCATCCATTCAAAACTTATTTGAATTGTTAGTTGTAATATATATCAAGTTTCTTCAGCAATAATTGAGGTTACATTCATGCAAAGTGCATGATTGGCAAAGTAGAGCCTTCATGAAAAAATAAAAGCCATGAATTGGAGAAAGTAAGAAAAATAGCACATATGAAGAAAAATTAAATGACGTGCAGCAAAAGTGGTATACAAAGAAATTTTTATGGGTCCTGTAACAATCACTTTATTCTGTGTTGTTTTCTACTCATGTCAGAAGAGGGATCATCAACGGATGTCCAAGTGCATCACCCTCAGACCTGTGCACTCAGTCTATGAGAAGAGAGAACAATTCTTGAGAAATGGGCATAAAATACTTCAGAAGCCACTTAAATTTTAGTGTGCAAGCATAAACCTAGATCTTCTAAAAGAACAAAGTGAACAAGAATACATATGTGGTAGGTGATAAATACACAGGAAGACTTGACTGAAAAGCTTATACAAATGGAGCATAGAATTTGTGAATAAGGCCCTGGCCGGTTGGCTCAGTGTATAGAGCATGAGCCCAGCATATGGACGTCCCAGGTTTGATCCCAAGTCAAGGCACACATTAGAAGCAACCATCTTTTCTCTCTTTCCCTCTCATAGCCAGTGGCTCAATTAGTTCAAGCATCAGTCTAAAGTGCAAGGATAGCTTGGTTGGTCCAAGCATTAGCACCAGATGGAGTTGGTCAGGTGGATGATCCCTGTCAGGGCGCATGCAGAAGTCTGTCTCACCATCTCCTCTCTTCTCACTTAAGAAAAAAGTAAAAAAATAATAATAATAAAAGAATTTGTAAATAAAATATCTGTGAAGTGTGAGAAGCAGACTTTTTCCCTAACCACCATGCCGTTTTCTCAGGACAGTCCCACTGTCCCATTTCTTTTTCTCTCTCAGAAGTGTAGTGGTTGCCTCATAAGTGATATGGACACCTTCTCCAACAGCATTCTGGGAAAACCAGCTATTGTCTAAGTTTTAATTGCATTTGTGTCTCCAGGGCTCATGGCAGTGCTAGATTCCTAGTTTAGGTCAATTATTCTCCATGATGGAGTTCCTGTAATAGACACCATGTGGCCCAGAACTTAAAATGTTTACTATCTGGTCTTTTACAGGAGAAGTTTTCCAGATAAATGGAAAATGTATAACAAACATGTTGATTAGTGGAAAAACGTTAAATATGTATTCTGAATAAGTGCTTTAGGAAGAAAATATTGACTTTTTTGAGAGCTTTTGTGAAGTAAACAGTGACACTAGAATAAACTAAACAATTCTAATGAGCATCATATAAGGAAATATTAGACAATGAATGAAGAAACAAGTCATAATGATATAACAGGGTTTGAAAATAAATAATGAAAAAAAATTGAGGGTGTTCAATTGATGGGTCTTGTGAGCCAAAAGAAAGAATAATATGAAAATTCAGGTCTACACATTCATTCTACATATGCTGATATTGCTTTTGTTGTAAATATTCTTCTGTCTGGTTTAGAGGGATGTTTTCTCAAATACTAAGTCAATTTCATTAAAAGCAAATCTGAAGAAAAAACTACATATCCAATACTGCTTCTGTTAACATAAGGTGACACTAACTGTATTTTATGAAGCAGAAAATTGTTCATACCCAAATTCTTAAAATCCTTCTTTTCTGCCTTTAATAAGACATAGAACATTTGTACACATGAGCTGCATAAAACTCTAATAGAATTAGCATTTAGTAATTTGATATTGTGTATGCCTGACAAATCTGATACAGAATAAAGCAAGGAAATAAGGAAACAGAACACTGTTTTATGTCCAAAATCATTCCTTAAGTGGAATGAATTTACTAATACATTGTTAGTAATCTCCATAGGGACTGAGCCTGGTGCAATGGTAGAAGCAGACCCTTCCAGGGGAGCTCACAGATGAATAGTGTAGAAAGAATAACAAAAATAACAAAAATTTTAAAAGAAAACAAAGCTATATATACACAAAATTAGGCATATTATTTTTAAGCATTGATACCATTTCCCCCAAAATAAGACATCCTCCAAAATAAGGTCTAGTGCAATTTTTTTCAAGCTTAGAAATATAAGACCTCCCCTGAAAATAAGACCTAGCTTGTCTTTAGGAGCAAAAATGAATATAAGACACTGTCTTTTTTTTTCGGGAAAACAGGGTAGATTGTTGTACATGGAAATAGAGTCATAAGAAATTCTTGATGGAATTCAGAGTTTGGCTGGTTATGCTGATGTTTGTGATGACATGACTGCAGTATATTAATAAATGTTGATTTTTTGTTCAACAATGTGAATTCTTGTTCATGGAAAAATAAGACATCCCCTGAAAATAAGACCTAGTGCATTTTTAGGAGCAAAAATTAATATAACACACTGTCTTATATTTGGGGAAACACAGTATTACAGCTTAGACTTCAAGAGGTATATTGAACTAATATATATGTACTTATTTCAAAATTCTCATAATGTACTTTTTAAATAATACAGAAATCATTTTATATAGCATTTCAGCAAACCGTAGAAGTATTGGAAGTGTTAACACCAAAATCAACTTGCTTCTCCTTGGAGTAATCATTCTTGAGACATTAAAAGATAATGCTTAATTTACCATGAGCTGCAGATATAAATGGAGAAACATTAATTCTTTGGTCAAAATAAATTGATAAAATAGAACAATAATTTTCAAGTCTGAATGATTAATTTAAGCAAATATGAACTACCAGATAGGTATAAAAAAATATTCCAGTTGAACCTGGATCTTAGAGAAGCTATCTCACACACATATTTCCTGAAAGATATAGAAGTGTATTATCAAAAAATCATTAAGCAAATATCATTTAAAAGACAGTGTTGTTCTGGTCTTTGTAAAAGTCACTTATGTACTGTTATCTGGAGTTATAATGCCTTAAATTGCATCTTCTAGGGACAAACAGAGAGAGAAAGTTGTTTGGCTTCTTAGAATGCCCTGTCAATGTTACCTTATTTCAAATGAGCTCGTAGTACTTAAGATTTTATCCATTGTAAAATATAATAACAAGCCTAAATGAGTTAATCAGGTGAGGTATAGAAATAATTTAATAAAATGGTTTTCAAACTTTTTCTTCCTTTGTAGGAGAAACATTTTTTGATCCATGAAACTGCAAATACAAAATAAACAGAATTAGACCTCCCTGGCTCTAGTCTGTGGTGGGGGAAACAGAGCAGAGCTCTCCCCTTCTGCCTCACCCACTACAGTGGTCACTGAGGCCTCCACAGATCTCAGTCCTGAACTTTGGACAGAGCTTGAAAATTTGTCATTAGTGCAGGTTTTCCTAGTTACAAAAATATTAAACCTAACCCAGCCATTCTTTACGCTGATCGTTTGCAAAGACCCAAATCCACTGATTGGAAACACTCTCTAAATGAGAGACAGAAACCTTTACTTGTCTGGAACAATCTTATCAGTAACCCTTCCTGAAGATATGGGGTCAAATCGAATGGACTTTTGTACAGCCTTATAGTTATTTCCTAAATGTTGAGGGTCAAAATAGGGATAAGAAAATTTCATAATAGGGATCTCTGAGGAACTGGAAATCCAATCGTTACTCATTTCTCTGCAAATCTCAATATTCCAAATAAAATTCTGAAACTTTTTACAGTAAGAAAATACATTAGGATAAAGACCTTTCTTTGATAAAGCAATCCGCTCATCAGAGTGATTCCTTGTTTCTCGCCAGAGCCGAGGCCAGCTGACGCATGCGTGCTGGTCCTGAGAAAGACCGCTCTGAAAGGCCGGGACCAGAAACCTTCGTGCAGTGGAATAAAACACAGAGACACAGCACACCTCAACCCCCAAGACTGTATATTCTGTTTTCTGAGCCAACAGCAAAGTAAAACTGCTCTTTCTCTCCACTTTTATGCATTTAAAGGTGCCATTTAAGCATGACATTTAGTATAATAAAGTCAAGAAATTTTAAGAATGGGTGTCAAAAATTGGAACCCTAAAACTTGCAGTAGTTTTATTTGGGACTGTTTCTTTCAATGTCCCACTTCCATGAGGAAAAATATTTTACCTTTCCTTCTTTTTTTTTTTTTTTTTTTCTTTTCTTTTCTCAGAAGACTCAACTCTCACTTCTGGTTTACCAAGAAAGCAAAGGTGAATGTTTGTCAAGGAATTTTTAGATTTTGTATCAAAAAGAGAAGATTTCTCCTCTCTGTTTTATAACCCTAACTGTCATAAAGATTAAAGAATCTTAGCCAGGCCTGACCAGGCGGAGGTGCAGTGAATAGAGCATTGGACTGGGACGCAGAGGACCCAGGTTCGAGACCCCGAGGTCACCAGCTTGAGTGCGGGCCCAGTTGGCTTGAGCAAAAGCTCTCCAGCTTGGACCCAAGGTTGCTGCCTCGAGCAACGTTGGTCTGCTGAAGGCCCGCAGTCAAGGCACATATGAGAAAGCAATCAATGAACAACTAAAGTGTCGCAATGAAAAACTGATGATTGATGCTTCTCATCTCTTTTTGTTCCTGTCTGTCTGTCCCTATCTATCCCTCTCTCTGTCCCTGTAAAAAAAAAAAAAAGAATCTTAGCCAGGACTTGGAGGGTATTATATAAATTTTCAGTTATACATCAGGTTACAATGTCTTCTGTTTTAGATAAACACTTTTCAATCTGTGCTAGATATTATGAATGGTAATATATATATATATATATATATATATATATATATATATATATATATATAAGCTTACATTGTGTGAACAGTTAGTATGTCAGTCATCTATATTATTTAATTCTCATCAAAACACAGCAAAGATGGATTGTGCAATTTCCATTTGACGGAACCTGAATCTCCTCTATAACTTGCCTTAGATCTTACCCACTAATCTCTAATAATAACCTGCCATGGATCACAATTCACAGCAGAGTCAAGAACTGAACCCAATTTTATTTGTGCAATTCTAAAGTCCATGCTCTTTCCACTAAATAGTATGGCATCAAGGTTTTGCAATAGTCAGATGGGGATAACTGAGAGGACTATTGCCTGGTTGGGGTAAGAATTATATAATTGATGGTTATTGAATACATATCAATTATCCCATGCTTAAACTCTATCAACAAGCTCCACTTCCTTCTCTTTCTTTCTCCTATTACAATATAGCCATATTCAATTAGACAAATTTGGGAGGATACGTGCCCCAGTAATATGCTGAAAATTAATAAGTTATTAATTATTAAGTCAAGGCGAGAGAATCCATTGCTCTCAGTGCCTGAATTCAGAGACTAGTCAAGAATGGCAAAGTGGAGTTCTTTTTTCTAATGTTATACAGTGTACTGTGTTTACAAATTCTCCAGAATGTGTTAGCATGCTACCTAGAGGTAGAACTCCAAAAGTTGCACTTATAATTAGGTGAAAAAATTACATTTTTTTAAAATGGAATACTCATTTTGTAAACATATATTCTAAAAGCTACAAAAATGTTTAAATTTTCTTTTATAAATAGTTACCAGTATATATAATCTTCCTTTTCTAAGTTAAAAAAATATGCAACTTCTTATTTGTACATAAATAATTTGAAAAAACATAACAACTTAATTGCAGTCACGATCTTTCTCAGTAACCATCACTCAGTTTCAGATATAATTTCTCTTCTTCGAACAGTTTGGTGTTTCTAAAGGAGTTGGAAATCTTTCAAAAATAAGGAGCCAACGCCCTGGTTTGATTTCCATTTGCTTCTCCACTCTTTCCTCTCAACTTTCTCTCTGTCTCTCTTCCCCTCCCGCAGCCAAGGCACCACTGGAGAAAAGTTGGCCTGGGTGCTAGGGAAAGCTCCATGGCCTCTGCCTCAGGTGGTAGAATGGCTCCAGCTGCAATGGAGCAAAACTCCAGATGGACAGAGTATCGCCCCCTAGTGGGCATACCAGGTGGATCCCAGTCGGGCGCATGTGGAAGTCTGTTTCTTTGCCTCCCCACTACTCACTTTAGAAAAAATAGTAAATAGATAAATAAATAAGGAGCCAAATTGTTAAAACGTGTTTTTGCCCAGGTCTGGGTAGCTGACAAAGCCAAGTTTGAGATCAATCAGTGAAGAATGTTTTCTTCATAATGTTAGAATGGCAATTTGATTTTAAATATTAATAGCCCTTGGTAAACTGGAGACTTAGTGTTCATTTTTAAATGTATAACTTTTATTTGATAATAAATGTTCTGTTCTCAAGCTGGGTTCTGTAACCTTGACTACAGTGTGCACTGGGGAGAAGGATAATTCTCTGTCTGAAGACACTTCTTAAGGGGCTCAGCTTGGGTTAAGTCTCATTGAATATGTGAGTGGGATGGAATGGTTGGTAATAGGGACTTCAAAAAAACAGAAGGCAGGGCCCTATCCAGTTAGCTCAGTCAAGTTAAGTGTGTCATCAGGAAACAACAAGGTGGGGGTTCAATCCCCTGCCAGGGAAAACATGGGAAGTAGCCAATGAATGCACGACTTAGTGGAACAACAAATGAATACTTCACTTTCCCCTCCCCTCTCTCTCCCTTCCTCTCTTTGTCTCTGAAAAAACAACAACAACAACAATAACAACCTCATTTAGAGTGTCTTTAGAGGTTGCCTGTTCTATTCCACAGTCAGGGCACATGTGTGAGCAACTAGCAACACGACAGTCCTGTCTCTCTCTCTCCCTGCCAGCCTCAAACAAACAAACAAAAATGCAAAAAAAAAAAAAATGAAAAACAGAAGGCAAGCAAACTAAGTATGTTAGAAATTGGAGAGAAAGAATAAGAGTTTGTAGAGCAAAGGGAAGGTGTCGATGAAAATGTTGTCTTTGTTGTAGTCTTCATCTCGTCTAACCCCCAATGGCTACCTTCCTCAGGAAATCCTAGAGCTGATAATTTCTTAAAGATGACTTTGTTAACCAATTGCTCTGTGAGCACAGATGTCTGGCTTCCTTAACATATATACTAATATATACTAGTCTCAGTGTTTTAGGAAGAAGAATACCAACTCTGGCCAGTTGACTTAGTGGTACAGCGCCAGGCTGGCTTAAGGATGTGCCAGGTTCGATTTCCAGTCAGGGCACACATGGGAAGCAGCCATCTGATTCTCTTCTGCTACCTCTCTTCTTTCTTTCTTCCTCTCCCACAGCCATTGGCTTGATTGGTTCAAGCATCAGCCCCCAATGTAGGTGCTAGGTGAATCCCAGTTGGGGCACATGCAGGAGTCTTTCTCACTATCATACCTCCTCTCACCTAAAAAACAACAACAAGAAGAGGAATACCTGTAACATTTTTTTAGTAACCTACAATATCCACCCTACTCAAGAAGTTTACCCATTTACTCTGAACACTTAACACTAAGATAACCTTTCAGTTATAGCTGACTTTGTTATTGTAGTAATGAAATTATTAGCTTTTCAACTTTCGAAAATCATAATGATTATGACTTGATATCTTAATGAGGGTTTTATGAGCCTCAGCTCTTCAATAATTCCATATTCTGCTGTGGCTGTCTTGTTTTTACCATGTAATTTGACTTCTCATTTTACTTTACATGCATATATAAGACACATGGCAGGAAGCAGTAATAATTTACAATTCTCCCAAAGCTTCACTTTCTTAGCCTCTTATTCTCTTTGCTTCTTCAGACTGTATAATACAATGTTGATTAGAAGTGAGAGTAGGTATTTTGTCTTCTTTCTTTTTTTAATTTTTTAAAAATTTTGTCTTCTTTCTGATCTTAGGAAGAAAGCAGTCTTTCATCATTATATATGTTAGTTGTAGATTATTTGTAGATATCCTACATTATTTATGAGTATAGATATTTTTCTTTTTGAGAGAGAGAGAGGCAGGGAGAGAGAGACAGGAACATCGAGCTGCTCCTGTATGTGCCCTGAATGGGGAATTGAACCTGCAATCCCTGAGCTCCGGGAGGACCAGCCAGGGCGTTTTTTTTCTTCTTTAAAAACAGAGAGAAGAAGAAGAGAGAGAGGGGAAGGTTAAGGGAAGCACTCATCTGTTCCACTCAGTTGTGCACTCATTGGTTGCTTCCCGTATGTGCCCTGACTGGGGATTGAACCACAAACTTGTTTCTGGATGATACTCTTAACCAACTGAGCTAACCTGCCATGGCTGAGTATATATAGAATTTTAAAACCCCGAGAATTCAGAATAAAATCCAACAGCATTAAAAATAATTAAAACATGGCCAAATAATAAGTTTATTCCATGAATACAAACATGATTTATTTTAAAGAAATCTAGTAATATAATTAATAGGATTAATATTGAAGATTATTTATTCATCTTGATAGATGGAAAAATATTTGATAAAATTCAACATTTTATCAAATATTAAGTAAAAATATCAGCATACTGGGGTAAAAGGTCACTAATAACACAATCATAAATACTAGTTCATAACAATGGAAGAAATATACTGAACATTGAAGCCCCAGAGACATTTCCAGTAAAATAAGAAAGAAGGCAAGGATATTATTAGCAGTATTATATAACAGAATTCTATACTACTGGTTAACACACAGAGAAAAAAACATAAATGAGAGACATCACTATTAGAAGAAAAAGCAACATTATAATGTACAAATAAAGGGGCCAGTTACAAAGTAACTACACAGGAATTAGTAGCTTTCCAATGGTCAGAAATAGCCATTTAAAAAATGCAATGATTAGAAGTTCTTAATAACGGCACTAGACAAAATAATTACTAACAAACTTAATGATGTGTACACCCTAATACTGTATAAGGAAAACAATGAAAGTTTGATGAGAAAATTAGAAGAGCTCCTGAAAAAATAATTTAATGGATAGAAAGCTACACTGTATTAAGATGTCAATTATTTCTACATCAATTCTGTCAAATTTATAATAGGATTATTATATTAGAATATGATTATAAAAAATCATAGAAACGAAAACATGAGACTACTCAAGAAAAATAAAAAATAAGATCAATAATGGAAGATAAACAACCCAGTAAAACTGTAATAATGTAATCTTTATAGGGATTGTATAAGAAAGAACAAAGCAATCGGGAAGAGTATACAATTTCAGCAACTGGTCTTAGTGATAAAACATACAGTTCTCCCCAAAATGGTTAAAGATATATTTGACAAATGATCCTGGGACTCTTAGCCATGTAATTAAACAAATGTTTGTGTTTGGTTCTTACTTCATAACATATACCAAAATAGGTTTAGAATAGATTAGAGAATGAAAAGTAAAGAATGAAATAATGACAAATATTTACATTATGCCAAAGTAGTAACATTTTTTGAGCAAAAAAGCATAAAAAGAAATTTTAAAAGATTAAAAAACTTTACAATTAATGTACAAATATAAACAGCTATTTGGCAAAATAAACTCATATTTAGATTTATTTAGCAACTTACAGACAAATAATCTATTTAATAGACATTTAGTGCTCTTTAGTTCATAGAAACCATTTTTTAAAAAAGAATAACCCAATCAGATAAACTTGGGAAAATATATGAGTATTACAGTTCAAAAATGCAGAAATACAAATAGTAACTAAACATGATTTAAAAGTTTAACCTCACCTATAATAGCAGAAATGCTAATTGAAACATATATCATTTTAATCCATTAAATTGCAAAGAGGATGATAGTGTACATTTTATGTGTTAAAACATATTGCTCATATGTAGGTTGAATAAATCTTTTTATAAAGCTGCATAATGGAAAGTATGTTGTTATTAAAAATTAATCTCAAATGATATTTATGGACATTGAAAAATATAGCCCAGGCTATATAAACCATGGAAAATCAAGTTATCCCATGTTATGATTCCAATACAGCTAATACATAGGTATAAGTCAGTGTGCATTAAACAAAGGTTGGGTGGGAAATAAAACTAGTAATATCTTAGCATTAAAATAATACTTTAATTTCTGTTTTTATGCTTTTCTGTAATTTTCCATTAAAATGATTACTATAAAACACAGACAATGCAATATAAAGCATAATTATGATGAAACCTTAAAGTATTTATTGGGATAGTATTATACAAACTGAAGTTACAATTCAGAAGGGTCAGGCTGGTTGCCCAGTGGGTTGCAACCAGCATTTTTTATTTTTTATGAAATAGAATGGAAGATAAAATATCTTTGAGCTCTATGTGAATCTTTCAAAAAAAAAAGGAAAGAAGGAAGGAAGGAAAGAAGGAAGGAAGGAAGGAAGGAAGGAAGGAAGGAAGGAAGGAAGGAAGGGAGGGAGGGAGGGAGGGAGGGAGGGAGGGAAAAGAAAGCAACATCACAACAAATATTTAGTTTCAGTGTACACACACACACACACACACACACACACACACACACACACCACATACTCAGATATGTATATGTCTGAATACTTGATGTTACCCATATTTCTTACTTGATTTCTTAAAAAAGTTTGAAAGACTCTATGTTGCAATATTTTTTATGTAATTGAAGATTCCTGAAATTACACTCTTTACATTGTTAACACATTCACATTTACCTCATTCTGTCTATAAAATAGCCACAAAAGTGGAAGTCATTGAGGAACCCAGATTTAACAATTTCAACTACTGCTAGCTTAAAAAGAAAATAACAAGCACAATGCTCAAAGGGCTTAAACTTGTGAAAATATCAAGAATTATGGTGCTCTGTAATGAAGGATTATTTAAGTCAATACACAGCCAAACTTGCATCATTTAAAATTCTCTTGGTCAGCATATTTCAATATGCACTAGGACAACTTAAAAAGTAGATGGAGAACAAAGATTAAAATTGAATTTTATTGTGAAATTAGTTTTGCTAGCAAGTCAGTCCAAGTATTTGGAATCACATAGCTTTTAACTATATCCATATGGGTGAATATTCCATTTTCTTGCCCCTTCTAAGTATCATTTTCAGGAAGTTTTTAATGGAGATATAAAACAAGTACTCAAGTGTCTAATAATTTGAGTAGACTTGACATCTCCCTGAATAAAATATGCTGGACGTTCACACCTGTGGGCTACTACTAATTACTTTGCCCCGATATGTGTTCAGTGAACCTCTAGTGTATCATTGACTTTGTTTTTATGCATCACAATTTCAAACCATATTTCAGTCTGCTTTATTTAAAATAGACTTGGGTCCTTCATTCCCTTAAAACATTGACGATGACAAATGAGGTTATTTTGCCAATATCAATAGTAGATTTTAATCATAATAATTTCTGAAAAGCTGTTTTTCCCACAGAAGCCTTAGTGTTGTAGCTTCTCTCCCAGCATCAAGTCTTCTTACCCTGCACACTCTGAAACTGAGGACAGACTGACATCAGGAGGTGACACTCCTAGGAAGAAGAAACTCTGGCATGAAAAGCAAATTATGAAAGTCATTTTCCTTACTGAAAATATTTTTTAGTTAAAGATAGGGAGAATAAAAACCAGAAAGTAACAAACATATCCTTTTTATTATTTGAAAGGAAAGAGGAAAAAAAAAGTGAGTTTTTTTAATGAGATAAAATAATGGGTGATGTTATGCTTTTAATACATAATTGGGCAACCCTAGTTTCTAGAAATCTAGAAGAAAGATTACACCTTTACTTTTTAAAACCTGCCACTCTGCAAGGTATCACATGTGTACATGATAAAGTTCTAAATATTAAATAACAAATGATTTGACCTCAGTTTTCCATCTGAAACTGATCTCCAAAGCACACTTTCCACATTCTGCAGATAATTATTCTTATTGGCATTGGATTATGATTCTGAGCTACAAGTAACATCAAGAGCTTTCATTTAAAAAAATACATTATGCAAACATAACATCTATTTCCTTGCATAATATAATGATGTAAATTTTCATAATTTATCCTACAATATTGCCTCTCTAATAGGTTACATAGATTCACCTCATACTCTCAGAGTATTCAGGCATAAAAATTCCGATAAACTTTAAGTTCAAGTTTATTGATTTTAGAAGAAATCTTTTTTGGAAGTGAAATCACTTATCTCATGCCAAAGGCCAATTAGAAACAGTAAATGTGCTCCGTACAGAAAATCAAATATGATTTTATACTAATTTCTTTGTTAAGAATAATAATTAGATCAAAAATTTTAATTTTACTTTTCTAATTAAAATTTTTTAGTATTTCAAAACAAACTAAGTTTGACAGTTTTATATTATATATTTTACCTTATGGTAAAATATATTATAAGTTATCACAGCTGGGTTTCATTATACTTATTTCTCATCTGAAATACTTTTGCTTTTTAATTTTTTTATTAAATTTTTGACAGAGACAGAGAGTCAGAGAGAGGGACAGATAGGGACAGACAGGGAGAGAGATGAGAAGCATCAGTTCTTCGTTTCAGCTTTTTAGTTGCTCAATGATTGCTTTCTTATATGTGCCTTGACAGGGGGAGGAGGTTCTACAGCAGAGTGAGTGCCCCCTTGCTCAAGCCAGCGACCCTGGAGTCATGTCAGTGATCCTATGCTCAAGCCAGCAATCTCATATGGATGAGCCCATGCTCAAGCTAGATGAGCCCACACTCAAGCCAGCAACCTCAGGGTTTTGAACCTGGGTCCTCTGCATCCCCATCCAATGCTCTATCCACTGTGCCACCTCCTGGTCAGGCTATTTTTGCTTCTTTCTTTCTTTCTTTATTTTGACAACTAAATTTAACAAGGTGACATTGGTCAACCAGTGTACACAGATTTAGAGAAAACATTTTCATATCATTTAAACAGTTGATTATGTTGTATACCCATCACCCAAAGTCAAATCATCTTCTGTCACCTTATATTTGTTTCTCTTAATGCCCTTCTCCCTCCCCTACTCCCTTCCTTCTCCTTTCTTTTCCTCCCCCTGGTAACCACTGCACTTTTATCTATGTCCATGAGTCTCAATTTTGTGTCCTACTTATGTATGGAATCATACAGTTCTTAGCTTTTTCTGACTTATTTATTTCACTCAGTATAATATTATCAAGGTCCATCCATGTTGTCGGAAATGATATTGTCATCATTTCTTACTTTTGCTTTTTTAAAAAGCATCTTTCCATATTTTTCATGCTGAAGGATCATTTTTCACAGTTTTTCATACAGTGGCAAGAAAATTTACTAAATGTACAATTGATTTTTCCACTAAGCTGCCCACTATGATAAATAACCTTAAGTCTGTAAGAACAATATAAATTAAGACAGCCTGACGTGGTATTTGTCCTAAAGTTTTCAGAATTTTACAGATCTTTATTTTTAGGTAACAATCTAGAACAGAGTTCTACAAAACCTAGCAAATTTGACCCACCTTCTTGTTTTTAGTAAATACATTTTTATTGGAACACAGCCATGCCCATTGTGTTTTGTATTTGTGGCTGCTTTTGAGCTACAAAGGTAAAAGTGCCTACTTAGGACAGAAATCATATAGCCTGCAAAACTTAAAATGTTTCATCTGACCCTTTACAGAAAACATTTTCTGACTTCTGATCTAGGAAGTAACTGCTAACTGGGACTTAAGATTCTATGAAGTTTCTTTTCTAAATTCTCTTTTGTAGAGATGTGTCTTCTCACTGGTGCAATGAATGATACATGCTCACTTGTGCAGTAAAACACACTTAATTTTTTTTAAGTGAGAAGCAGAGAGATAAAGACAGACTCCCACATGCGCCTGACCAGGATCCCAGCAAGCCCCCTATCGAGAGATGCTCTGCCCATTTGGGGCCACTGCTCTGTTGCTTGTCAACCAGCTATTCCAGCACCTAACATGAGGCCATGGAGCCATCCTCAGTGCCTGGAGCCAACTTGCTCAACCTTGAACCATGTCTATGGGAGAAGAGATAGAGGAGAGAGAGAGAGGGGGAGGGAGAGAGAGAGAGAGGAGGGGGAGGGGTAGAGAAGCAGATGGTCACTTCTCCTGTGTGCCCTGACAAGAATCGAACCTGGGACTTCCACTTGCTGGGCCAACACTCTATCGCTGAGCCAACCAGCTAGATCCAGCACACTTCATTTATAATTGTTATGTATTACTTAGATATATATTTTAACATGTGTTGTATTTTCTTCTCCTGTGTATATTAACCTTGTAAAATAAGTCATTTCTGAAACCTTTTCTACAAAACTAAGATAAATTAGAGATTTGATGAGAGTTACACACTTCAATCTCTTGACTGGATAGATGTTATAGGCTATTGTTTGTTTTCTAGCTGCCTTATTTAATGAGCTCACTTAACGTGGTCCCTGGGGGCTTTGAAATCAAGATCCCATTAAAATTGAGTGGAGCATAGTACAATTAATTTGAAGTATAGCTCTCTATCCATTTGTTTTGGAATTAGGTAATAGTGAGAAGGAAGTAACTTCTTCCTAAAAACATTAGAAATATATTATAGGTAGGAGCCCAGACTATTTAAATCAGATTTTGAGAAATATTTACAAATCCATGTAATCCCTGCCTTATTTATAAATATTGAATAAAGATTTGTCTCATGTTTGAGAACAACTTAGATTTTTCTCTTATAAGATTCTTATGAATGATAAAGGATATTTCACCTTAATATGGTACACAGAATTAATTTCTAAACTTTTTCTAAAATACTGTCGGTAAAATGAAAATCTCATTTATTCCCTTTCAACAAGTGTTGACCTTCCTACATGCCTACTACAAAGTCACTACTTAGGTATAAAGAATAGCTGATACTTACTAAATGATGACTATGAACCGATCTCTAACTTTAAACCTTACATAACCTCATTTTACAGATGAGGAAACAAGCTAGGATGGGAAAAATAACTAAGATTACATACCTGTTTTGTTCCCAAGCCAAAATTTCAACTCAAGCAGTTTGACTCAAAAACTTCTCTTTGAACCATGTTCTCTCTGAAGTCTTATTAAGATAAGTTTGAACACAACCAATTATAGTGTAATAATAGATGCCAGAATTTGACATTGGGTTGATATTGGGGGGCACTGAGAAAGAGTTGCTAACTCTTCTGGGTGGGAAGAAAGTAGATACTTGGATGAGATATGTTTGAGTTTAGTTGGGTTTGCTATTAGAAACAGGGAAGCTGTTTCGGACATAAGTAATAGCATGTTCAAAGGCAGAGACAAGAACAGGGAGAGGCACTGAGGGACATGAGAACAAGTTGTAGTGATGGGGGGAGGAGCTAGAAGGAGCCTGCCATATGGACATACCATATATGATTTCAGTGGTTTTCAGATTTCAGTGTAGTAAGAATCATTTGAGATTGTTTACAATAAAAATTGCTGAACTCAATTTACTAGAGAATCTTTCTTATATGGATAGACTCAGGAATTTACAGTTGAATAGGAATACTAGATGATTTCAATGTAGAAGAGCTTCTTTGCTAACAGAGTTGATGTCAGAAAATCAAAATGCCAGAGCATAACATGGTTAATGTCTCTTTGTTTTAGCAAAAAACAACCCAGCAGCTCAGTCAAGAGAGAAAGTAGTTCTCAAAAGTGATTTTGGAGTTTATTTTTAATTCAGAAATAACATAAAGGTTTTTTTTAATAATTTATTACACACTCTTTTGTTTATAATGGTTTTCAGGTGCTATTTAGATTACTAGGTTATAACAAATACTAAAAAAGCAACATCCAGTATATTAATTTTATAAGGCACTGTAAGCTACAGAACACGAGCTTTTCAAACCAAATCTTATGTGTGTTGCCATAGTCAAGCCTTCCTACGCTAGCAATTAGTAAACTGCAAGTCAATTAATGCTCAATTGTAAATAAATTGCTTAATTGAAACACATATTTTCAGTAGAACCTAATTTCACACACTATAACTAGGGAATTATTTAATAAATGAAGGAAAATGCAGTGTTTCCATACTTTTTCCTGGGATTGATTTAACCACTTAAAGGACTAATTACTTCAGATAAAATTTTAGTTGACCTATAAATTTAAGATTTACTACTGTGTTGTTCTAATATCAGGCAAGAGTTCCTATTTCCCACTGGCTTTGATACATCAGCAATATAGTATGTTAGAACAAACTGCATTTTAAAAATTATCTATTTCATTTCATTATTTGTGGTCAGGTGCATCCCCAAAATATTTCTACTGTAAAAAATCAATTATATCCCCAGCTTGCAAAAGACAATGTTAATATGTACATTTTTTCAGTATTTAACAAACTTGAATGAGAAAAAAAATGGAAGAAGAAGAGAAAATAACCATGTAACTCATCTGAAGTTAAGTAGACTCTGTTAGATTTTTTTTGGGTAACCAGAGATGGCCTTGACCAACTGGGAATTCTCAAAGTCCACAAGCCAGATCACACTCTGATGTTTATTCCAAACTTAAGCTTCTTCATCACAGATGGTAGGCATAAAATAGCTGAGCTCTAATGAATCATGTCTGGGCAGAATGATATAGTCTTTTGTTGTTGTTGTTGACATTAGAGTTGTTTTCACATTCCACTTGAATTAAATTATGCTCATTCATACCATAGTACATAATCTCTGGCAAAAATACTTAGAAAATGTCGTCATGTGGACTGACTGCAAAACAAGTGGGGGAAGAAAAGTAGTACTTTAGGCCCTATAAGAAAATTTAAGCCAAAAGTTAAACAATCTTCTTTTATGTTTTCATTTTTTATTTTATTAAAATTATTGGGTGACATTTTTCAATCATATCATATAGGTTGCAAGTGTAAATTTTTACGATCTGTGATCTGTATATTGTATGGTGTACCCACCACCCAAAGTCAACCTTTTGTTACCATATATTTGGTCTCATTACCCCACCACCACATCACTCCCTTCCCTCTGGTCGCCACTATACTATTGTCTGTGTCTATTAGTTTCAGTTTTACATCCTACATAGGAGTGAAATCATAGCTGTTCGCTTTTTTCTGACTGACTTATTTCACTTAGCATAATATTCTCGAGGTTCTTTTCTTATGGCTAAGTAGTATTTCATAATATATGTTTAAAATGACATGGAAAGAAGATGTGGTACATATTTTTAAATATATATATCTTTAGATTAACATTTATATAGATTTATATGTATGATATGTAAATTTATACATAGATATTAAAATTCTTGGCAATATAAATCTTTAAATAGACTGACAAAAATATTTTGCCTTTCTAATATGAAAATGAAATCATGTGTCCGACATACTAGGTATGATCATATATGTTCATCACCAAGTTTGGTAAATAAACCCATGAAGTTTTATATAAAGGAGAAAAATTAAATAGTATAGTAAGATATGATCAAAAGCAATTATGAAGCTTTATCAGAAAGAGCTCTAGAGAATCATTTCTGTGTCTTATAAAAATCAATGGACTATAGCTAGAGTGCAGAAAAATATTCCAGTCAAGGAAGAGAGTGAACAAAATTTTATTAACTCAGTGCTTGCTAAATTAGACATTTTAGTTATGACATAATCACAGTGTTAAGGATCCATAAGAAAATGTTCTGGTTGAATGAGTTACTAGAAGGAGTCACAGAACTCAGAAAAGCTTTTATACCCAAGGTTGCCATTTACTATAGCCAAAGGATAGAGATTAAAATCAGCAAAGATGAAGGGCACCAAGGTCAGAGTCCAATAGAGACAAGCTCCCAGTGGTTCTCTTCCAGTGCAGTTGTACAGACAGCACTTACGCCCCCAGCAGCAATTTGTGAGCACATGTTGTCCACATGTTGTGTGTGTGTACAACATGTACTGCCAACCAAGAAAACTCAGCCAAACCTTGGTGTCCAGGGTTTTTATTGCAGGTCAGTCACATAGGTATGAAATTTTCCAGGACTAACCTCATATCAAGTCACCAGCCCCCACAGAGTGCAAAGTAAGATAACATGGCGTAGGGCTCCAGGTGAATAAAACAAACATTCACCATAAATCATATTGTTGTCATAAACTGTCTTGCATTTATATAGCAGGATATTGCACAGATTTAGAGGTCATCTCCCAGGAGCTGGACAAGGGCCAATTATTTCTTTGGAATGTGTGGGTTTGAACATCGCAGACCTGCTCAATTAACCCTTTACGACACAGTAGAATTTGTATGACTGTGGGTCTTAACTTAAAAAAATCTAAGAAAACAAATACAAAAATCTGAAACCCTGAAAAATAAAACCTGCAAAATATTTTTCTGTATTCATTTGTTTGAATGATGAAAAAAAATGAGTAAAATAAATTTCATAGAATAGCAATTGATCTTACCTTTGGGAGGAATCCAGGTGTCCTGCACAGGGAATTGGGCCTCAGTGGAGTGATTTGTTACCATGTTTAATCCTAATCCCATGGCTACATGGGGGTAAATTGTTACATGGAGCACTAAATTCTTCACTGCTGCTCTAATTAACGGGTCCATAGAAGAAAGCTTATGTTGTGCTAAACTAAAAATTTGAGAATTAACTACTTACCAATATTTTTCTTTTAATTTTTGCCCCTCACTCTGCAACCCTTATTTTCTCTTCTGAACCACAACATGGTCTCTGAAGATGTTCCAGTGGATTTGATCGTCATCGCCAAGACTGGGTGGACAGTGGATGCCCTGAAGAGGTACACATGCGCATTATTATGACAAGATTTGGGAATGCAAGCTTTCATTTATACCTTCTATAACTTAATGAAAATACTACCTAATTTGCTAAAAGTAGGCAGCAACTATTGACTCCCTAATAGGTGCCAGACTCGGGTGTAAGTCTTTCAATGTATTTTCCGAATTTAGTCTCATACCCGTCCTATGCAGAAGGAGCTGTTATTGCTCCCATATTACTAAGAGGAGAAGCCAGAGGGGTGAGGGGAAGTGGTGGGGAGGGGTGTAGTGAGGGTTTCTAGAGTTGGGTATGAAGGCTAGGGAATAATAGAACTGGGATTTGAATTTCTATGAGCAAAGGGTAGTTCTCTTAAACACTTGTGGCTTTTCAAAGATCTAGGAAGCCATTTTTTCATGTTTTCACTCAAATTAAAAAAAAAAACAATGGTATGGAGGAAAAGACTGATTGCAGCATATTGGACCAATATAAGTTAAAATTATATAACATGGAAACAGTAAATCCCAGGAGAACATGATAGAGATAATGATGCGATGAAGTGATTTAAACAAATGTATACACAGAGGCAATTCTAACCTGTTTAAAAGTCTTCCAGTGAATTGTATTTTCACTATCATTTCAGGGTCCCATAAAGATATCATGTACAGTTCACAAGAAAGTATGTTTCTTCCTTTGTGAAGTATTAGGGTATGAATCTTGAAAAAAGCACTATGAAGAATTATACAATTTTTCTCATTCAGTAAAGGAAATTATGTCAGAGTGCTATTTTACAAAACTATTAGGTGATCAATAGTTACTGGATTCTTTTCTAAGTTAAGCTTTTATTTATAATATGTCAGAAATATCTTGATAAATACATCTTTAAGAATATTCTTGAACTTTAATCAACTTTTGATATTTATGTGGGTAATTACAGTGATATTCTCATCTATCTATTTCATTTCACTTATAACGTAGTTCAAAAAGAAAATATATTGGTAGTCCTAGTTGTATTATTAGACCGATGTTTCTTTATATAATCACAGTTATCTCAATTATCTATATTTGTGTAAAGATCAAGGGTATAATTCAGACATCTTAATTTTCTTGCTTAAGTCTGGGCCCACCATAACCCATAGGAGATAGAGAAAAATTCATCATATTTTAAGCCCTCCTAAATATATTTGTGAGGAATTTACCATGTTCTGTTGTCTGTGCTAAGCACTAAAATTACAAAGATTTTTAAAAAATTACTCTACACCCAAAGAGCTCCAAATCTAGTACATTCTGTAGTATTCAGTATTTCCATTTTATTTTGAAAATAATGATCCACATTTCTAGCTTTCTGGTAAGCCATTGTACCCTTATTTTATAAGTAAGTAAGCAAGGTCCCTAGTTCCAGCCTGTTTTCAATGCCTAAAACCAGGATTAATTTTTCTTTCTCATCTTGTGATATGAGTTTATTCAATAAGTGCAAATCTTAACACAAACACTTACTGTGTTCTAAGCACCAATAATGTGACAGTGTAAGAAGTGTGTCCATATGAGTAGACAGACCAGTGAACAAAGTACAGCACTTAGAGAATGCCATGAGCAAAGATACAGTGGATGCAAAGACACACTTATAGAAGTGGATGATCTTGCAAAGGAGAGGAAGAGAATGTTTACTTGAGGAGATGATATTTAAAACAAAGCCTGACGGGTAATTGGAGTTCTAAGAAGAGGACTAACAAGGGATAACATTGGTGATGTAAGGAGGGACCAAAATATGACAAGTTGAAGGAGTTTGAACTTTACCTTGGTCAAGAAAAAGCTACCTGAAGGATTCTAATTAAGTGAAGGCTTTGATTCAAATGACTTTTTAAAGAATCACCTGGCTGTGGGTAAATAATGGGTGATGGTGAAAGAGGCCAATAAGTTGTCTTTAGCAATATATAACCGAGACTGGTGATCTGGAATAAAACAAGGGGAAGATGGTGGTGACTACAGTGGTTGGAATGGTGGAAAGATAGCTGGTTGAATGGAAATGAGAACTAAAAAAGTGTTTTAATTTTTTCCTTTAAAAAAATTTAAAACATTTACTAATATTACTATAGTACTAAAACAATTAAAAAACAACCACAACCATGATTGTACTACCCAACTGAAGGACTAGATAATGACTATGAAGCTGGCTCTTGGCTCTTCAATGTCACCCTTGCCTCTCCCTCTTAAAAAGAAATGAAACTAATCTGAATTTTTAGTTTATCACTCAGAGTTTGTTCTTAACACTTATCCATGGGGGTGCCTGTGGTGGTGGTTTATTCCTTTTCATAGCTGTATACTGCATGGTATGAATATCCTATTCATTTACTCATCAAATATTTATTGTATGCCCCTTTTTAGATACTGGGATGCATTAGTCAAAAAATTGGACAGCAAAATAAAACCACCAAACCCTGCCAATCTAGATCTATATTCTTACAATCCTACTTTCTTCAATTAGTGTTTTGTTTATGGACATTGTTTTCAGTTTTCTTCTATTACAGAATATTTTATGATTGTCTTCTGAATCAAATGCACAAGTTTTTCTAATATTCCTTAAAGTGGAATTACTGAATGCCAGTTAGGTAAATGGTCAAGTTTGAAGGTGAATGCCAACTCGCTTCCAATTATAAACTTACTCTACCAGCCCAGCACTGAAACTCCTTCCAGTTCTTAATATTTCATGATCCTGACCATCCTTGTTTTGTCATGTTTCTTCATTTCTGCAAATCTAATGGGTGTAAAATGGCATTTTATTTGGAACTTAATTTACATTTCACCAATCATTAATGAAATTCAAAGTACTTTCATATATATTTTGGCTTTGTTTTTCTTTCTGTCTTTCCTCTTCTGGGAGATGCCTGTTCTTTTCTTTTCTCCATTTTTCATTGAGTAGTTATCTTTCTCTTTTTATTTGTAACATTAAATCTTCACTGATTATATGTAACAGATATAATAAGTCTGGTAGCCACTTTACTAAAGTCTCTTGATAATTTAAAAAATATATCTAAAGATATTAGTGGTTCTCTACTTAAACAATCATATCACCTATAAGTGGTGATAGCTTCATTTCTTATTTTATTTATTTTTTTGTTGTATTATTGCTCTAGCTGGTGTCTCCACTTGTATACATTTTCTTCCAAATTTTGGGTTATTTTTTAAATTTCTCTATGCTTTTCAGTTACCATTCATTCACAATTTTAATGTGTCTATTTAATCCATTTTTATGGTTAGTTTTGTATATATGAGCATCTTGTATAAAAAGACTTTTTCTACCAAACTTTATACATTTATCTTTATATGTTTTCTTCTAAATGTTTTAAAACTTTGTCTTTTATATTAAAATCATTGTTCCATTTAGAATTGGTTTCTATGTATAAAATAGAAATGCAGTTTTGCAGGGATTTCCCCCTTACAGATAATTTTAAGCAGCACTTACTGAATAGTCTTTCCCTTGGCAGTTCCTTTCAAAGCCCCTCTTACTTATATATATAGTTTCCACACAGACCGGAAGTCTATTGCTGAGCTCTCCTCATCTAATGCCCAGTTTATCAATACCCTGAGCAGTGTCACACTGTACTATAGCTCCATAAGAAATTCTGCTGTTCATAGGATAAGTTTGCTTTTCTTCAGAAGTGTTTTGACTATATGGGGACTTTTGTTCTTCAAATAATATTTAGACTAACCTGACCAGTGGTGGTGCAGTAATAGAGCATCAACCTGGGGTGTTGTGGTCCCAGGTTCAAAATCAAAAGGCTACCAGCATGAGCACAGGCTCATCCGGCTTAAGCACAGGCTCACAAGCTTGAGCATGGAGTTGCAAGCTTGAGTGTGGGATCATAGACATGACCCCATGGTCGCTGGCTTGAGCCCAAAGGTCACCACTGGCTTGAAGCCCAAGGTCACTGGCTATAGCCCAAGGTCGCTGGCTTCAGCAGTCAGTCACTGGCTCAGCTGGAGCCTTCTGGTCAAGGCACATATGAAAAGCAATATAAAGTGCAGCAACTATGGATTTATGCTTCTCATCTCTCTCACTTTCTCTCTCTTTGTCTCACTAAAAATACATACATACATACATGCATAAATAAATACATTTTAGATTCCACTTGTCAAAATCTGTTTTTAATCAGTCAATCTCACTAATATATTTATTGTAATTACATTGAATTGTTAATTATATTGCATTTCCAAATTATGGACATTTAAAAAAATCATATCTTTTAAATATTTATAAATTTTTTCTGTATGTTATTTTTTAAATCTAAAATAAATTGTCTTTATATTTTTTGAAAACAATTTTAATTATCTTTATATTGTTGACTTCTAACCTAATTAATTGTAAGGGAACATATTATAAATGATACTGATTCTTTAAAATTGGTTGAAATTTTTTTATAGAATAGCATATGGACAATTTAAACCAATGATCGGCATGTGCTCAAAAATATGTATTCTAATTAACTCGGTGTCAAGTTTGATAAATGTACTGTTCAATCCAACTTTTTCTATTCTCTTCTTCACCTTCTGCATTTTCGAGGGTTAGGCTTGACCTTCTCATCATTCCTTCTGTCTTTTATGTCTCTGTGCTGTATCCTCATTCTAGGTGCCAGGTTATTAATTCTCCCTTCATCTTGTTTAATCTCTTTAATCTATTCACGGACAGTAATTTCAATAAGTGTATTCTTTAAGTTTTAAATTTGACACCCTATTAAATATAGAGTTATTTTTATTGTCTATGTTATTAGTTCATTTTTAAAAAATTTACCTATCATTTACTTAAGTATTTTACATATAATTTTTAAATATTTCATATTGGATGATCCCAGTATCTAAAGTTTTCGGTAGTCTAAATAAGTTATTCATTGTTTGCCAGGTGCTCCTTTTCCTGTGTGTGTGTGTCCTGTAATTAGAAATGCATATTTGTTTGCTTTTATTCCATGGGAATCCCTCTGACTTAAATAGGCGATGCTTCCCACCAAAGAGGGTTTGATGACAGAAACCGGAGGGTTTCAGAGGATCCCATATGTCCCTGCCTGATATGAGGAAGAGAGGTATAGATTTATGCCCCCCATCTACTGCAAACACAAGGCTTGAACTCCTTAGAGCAATATTGATTTTTGACATCTTTGCCCTCAAATCCAACATTACTTTCTTATTTAATATATACTGCTCCTGCTGTCTGTAGAGCACATATCTTTTGCCATGTTTTATTTTGCAGGGGAGACAATAGAAAGGCACCATGGAGATTTTGTTTACTTCCTAAAAATCCTCGTAATGCTTTAAAATTCAAGTTTCACCCAAAATCATTTTGTATTGCATTCTACTTGTATTTATAGTCTTTAGTCTATTTTTACTGCCATAGGCAAACCAAGTCCAAAACTTTACCTTCAACTTTCGGGTATTTGACAGTAGTGTATTTTGTTTGTTTGTTTTGTTTTTTGTTTTTGTTTTGTTTTGAAATAAAAACACAGGAGGAGACTAATATGTGGTATAACCCATTTTACATTTACTAAGTTTGAGGTATCTGTGACATCCACATACATGTTTTAAGTCCATAGATGAATATTTGGGTCTAAAATCCAAGAGAAGATTGTGGACTAGTGATACAGATTTATGAATAATCAACATTAAAATGGTAATTGAAATTGTGGATGTGAAGGAGATTGCTAGGGAGAATATAACCAGTGCAAGGATGACTCAAGAAAGATCCATGAAAAACACCAACAGTTAAGGGACACACAGGAAGGAGTAATTGAAATTGAGGAGTGTTAGACAGGTATCAGAAGATCAATGGACATGAGTGTCACAGAACCCAAGATTAAAAGTAGACAACAGTGACAAATGTTGATGAGATATCAAGAGTATACAGTGCCACGGAATTTTAATAAATAATGAGATATTTAGGAGCATTAGAATGAGAAATTTCAATTAAGGTGGACTGGGTTAAAACAAGATTTTCATATGTGGGCAAAGTGGGAGTCTGAGAAGACCAGTGGAAGCAAGTTCACAAGACCTGAGAAGGTGGGCTGAGTTGGGCCAGTGTGAAGATTGCTATAACTAATGGACCCCATCTATGATAACAGAAGGAAAGAAGAATAGGTTAGTATAGATTCAAGCAAGAATGCTGATTTGTAAAGAAAATTAAAGAGTTCTTGCTGATGGCTCTTTTATTTATTCAATAAAAGGTGAACACATGGGGTAAAATCAGAAGACCTTTATCACATTGGAGTTTGTAAGTAGAATGAAGAGGGTTGGAAATGAATTATTAGGGTATTGGGAGAGGAGGTTAGATAGCCAAGCAAGCCAGTATTACCAGGCAAAATAGAAGACCCTGCTGTAGATGCAGGCAGTAAGTGTGCAGAGCTGTGCATGTTGGTATGGTTCTCCAGCTGTGCCTGGCTTTGGAGCAGCCAGGGAAACGGTAGGTGTTTTTCTCTTTTTACTATGTTCATTCAGTATTGGTGATTTTCTGAAAAAGTGGTGTGGGAAGAAGAATAGGGTAAAGATTCATGATATTATTGAAAACAGAATTTGATGTGATGGAAACGAGAAGACAAAGAAAATTGTGCTTGGGCTTTCTATGTAGTTATGGGATAAAAAGAAATTGCATGAACATGGGTGTGGATAGGCTAAAAATGGAATAACAGGAGTTATTTCTTCAGAACTAAAGGGTTTCCAACTGCAGATAAAGCTCCAGGGTGTGGAGATGATAGCTAAAGTGAAGTCAAGAGGGAGATCATGAGACCTTTGGGGCTAAGACTATTCAGGAAGTAGAGTTAGGCAATTGAATGGGTCCCTAGGATGTTAGAGAATAAACCCATGTCATATCCAGTTAGTGAAAAGGAAGCCATCTTGGGAACTCTTTCTAAGCAGTAGTAAAGTGCTATGTACTTCTCTAATAACAAGAGAAATTTTTTTAAAGAAGTATTTATTTATAATCAATTCAAAAGTGTGATGAATACCTACCATGTGTAGAATAGTTATTCTCTACTCAAGTCTATCAGAGGGATGTACTACTTTGAAGCACAAAGAGGTGGGGAGAAACACCAGCTTCTAAACCATAAGAGTCTGGATGTTGAAGATCAGTACTGGTGATGGTTGTAGGATCCATTTTTATGGGCTACAAGTGAAAAATACGATACTTTTCCCTGGTGTTCTTGGGACAACTCATCTAGGGAAAGGATAGCCTCAGTGGTTACAGGAGTGCTGTTTAATCCTTTACCTGGGTGATTTCAATAGTTCATTAAAAAAGCAAAATTTTTAAAAAATCATTCAAACTGTGTGAGCATATTCTTAAAACAATAAAGTAGTATGGGACAATTATGAAACTTTTAGAATTTATCATTATCAGTTTGATATGAAGAGAATGCCTCTTTCTTCACATACCTAAACATGTTTTAAACCTCATCTTTATGCACATGCTTTTCTTCCTGTATGGGCCTTTCCCTTTTGACATGCCTTTTACAAATACATTGATATAAAGTTTAGGGCAAGATAAACACAAATATTATGTTAAATAGAAAGGTTATCAGCAAAAAATGATGAAACCCAAATATCTGAAGATAAAAATGCTTTGTTACACCCAATTTTTTCTCTCGTCTATTTTACATACTTTATCAATTAGCAAAATCTCTAAATAAGGTCTTGCACAACAACTTATCCCTCATGTTTATTTGAAAGTCTTTTGTGTTTTAAAGGCCAACTTTGAGGTAAAAAATATATGTATGATCACTCTTCAGTGGTTTTCCCATTTCTTTCTCTTATTAGTCAAAAGAGAAGATGTGTGAGAATACAGAGCCAGTGGAAAGTTCTTCTCAGACTACCACAACCATGCGTGCAACAACCACACAATTCAGGGTCTTAACAACCACCAGAAGAGCAGCAACATCCCATCTGCCCACCAGCCTGCCCACAGAAGGTGCCCTGGAGATACTTTTACTCTTTTCCTGAAGGAGGAAAAACTCACAGTGTTGACATGTATTGGAGTGGCTCTCTAGAGGGAAAGGTTTTTTTCTTTCTTTTATTTAAATGAGTGGTGGGGAGATAGTGAGACAGACTCCATATGTGCTCCAACTGGGATCCACCAGGCAACCCCATCTAGGGCCAACACTCAAATAAACAGTGGTATTTTTAGTGCCTGAGGCCAATGCTTGACCAAATGAGATATGCTTAGCACCCAGGGCCATGCTCGAACCAATCAAGCCACTGGCTGTGGAAGGGGAAGAGAGAGAGAAAGATGAGAAGAACGAGGAGAGAAGTAGATGGTCACTTCTCCTGTGTGCCCTGACCAGGGATCAAATCCATATGCTAAAATAATGCTTGATCCACTGAGCCTGCTGACCAGGGCCAGAAAGGTTTTGTTGTTTCTTTTGGTTTTTAGCAAACTAGATTTCTAAGAGGAAAAGGACAAAAATTGTTATGAAATAAAATATGTGCTGGGATGCTCTTAATGTACTGTGCCTTTCCACAGTGGCAACTTGTCCTCCCTGGAAAAGAAATATAGACTTCTTTTCATAATGCTGAACTTTGCAGTAACTGAATTCAACATCTTAGTGACAGGATAAAAAGGCAAAAATTCATACAAAGTGTCCATTAATTTTGGATATTGAACAATAGATAATTCTACTCAGGTGCAATTCGAATATATGACTGAATACAAGCAATAAAATATGTTGGGCCATAACTTATGGAAGGGTGCTGTATATGTCACAGAGATTGTCTTGGAAGAACACTTCTTCCACCAGGGAAGGAAAATATACAGAGATCATTAATGCATGGGTACAGCTCATTGGGTGAAGAGATATGTTAGCCAAAGTTTGTTAACCGTCTATTCTGAATGGTACCACAAAAGAGAAATGTAAGCCTAATTGGCCAAGGGTAAGCTTTCAGGAGGAAACAATAAAGTCTTCTTTATTGCCATAAACCTTTCTTTCATTTGAGTAAGAAATTAAATTTGGAACCTTTGCTTTTAATTGAAATTTACTTGGATATTAAAAGTTAACTAGAATAAAGTACTAAAGTGAAGTAGAGAAAAGCTGCTAAATATGTTTTATTTAAATATTTAAAATCAATGTTATATGTTAATCTGTATGATTTGGGTTGTTATATAGCCTATGAAAATATTTTTGCAATTTGAATCCTACCCTGTGAAATATTCCTGCAATTTGAACCCTATCCTTTAGAGTGAATTATAACCACTGAAATAAAAAAGTATGTCCTATATTTTGTTCATTAAAGACAAGATTTTTTTCATGTGATGTTGGCTATGCTTATTAAAATGAATGAGCATTTAACTTTCAAAGCTAAATTTATAAACTGAGAAATTTTTAATATTTCAATTAATTTGAATTATCTCGATTTTAATTATTGAGATGAATAAAGTCATATTACAGAGTCTAATTATAATACCTCATTTTAGAAAATTATAAATTAATGTTTTTTAAGTTACAATTATAACTATAATTTTCTCACAGATCTCAAGAATCATAATACTTTACTAAAGTCTTGATCTTACAATCTCACAAAAAATTTTAGTAGTGCATCATGTAAGCTAGAACTTGTTCTCATTAACTCACTAACATATTAAAATCTAGTCATGATATTGTTAAAGCATTAGTGGACAGTTACTGCTCATAAGACTTAATGCACTTTTAAATTTTTTCTGTTGTAATATTTTGAATTTCTCTTTCAGATGATACCAAGATAGCACTACATCTGAAAGATAACGGAGGTAGGAATTAACTCTCTTTTATGAGTGTTTTTAGATAACTAAAAGTGTTTTTAGATAACTAATTCATTTTATTTATTTAGATGTGAGAAAGGACTTTTGGGCTTTTAAATAAAGAATGAGGTTACATTTCACTTCTTTTGGTATTTAACATGAGAAGAATTCAGTGGGTTGGCTTGAAAAATAAAATGATTTCAAGAGTAGAAGGAAATTCTAATCCATGTAATTGCCTTATGAACTACATGCCACCAATGGCCAATGAAAATCGTCTATGCTGTGCTTTGTGGTTTTGATGTATGGAGTATTTTGGCAAGAATTATGATTGAGAGGATTAAGGCTATTATGCCCCACACATTTTTGTATTCTTTGTTGTTTTAGTTCTTACTTTAATTGTATATGTGATTTTCTACACAGAGCAGGTATTGGGTTCAACTGGGTTTTTCTTTCCTAGCACTAAGCTATTTGATATCCTTTATAAATAAAATTAAGACATAGAGTGATATGGAAATATATTGTGCTAGGTCTTTTTATCTTTTACCTGAAGCAAGGGATAAACATTTAAAATGCAAAAGAACATTGAGACTAGAGTATACTTATAGTGCTTCCAAAACAATTTAGAAGTACCTCTAATGGTACTTGAAAGTTTGAGTGCATGAACTCACAACAAATTACGGTATTACTTTATTCTGGCCTCCACGGCAGAGGCTTCTCTGAACCCCTGAGACTGACTCATCGAACCTCTAGGGTTTGATAGAACCTAGGTTAAGAACCACTGTCTTAAACTATGTTAGTTCATTGTGCTTCTCTATCAGTATACTGGATCTTGATAAAAGAGATTTTTTATTAGCAACTGTTTATTCAGCTCAGGAAGAGGGTATCCTCTTAGTGTCATCTATTATGTAAATGTGGGCATGCCGGGACATTGGTCTAGACACAGTTTTACTCTTGCAGCCCTAAGTGATTTTGTGAGTGGGTCAAAATTGTTAGGATATTTTTCCCTACAGTTGCTCATAATAGTTTCTAAATTACTCAATCTAGATTTGGTAACAAATATGTCTGTTTTCTGAGAACATAGTGTGTGTACATGCTGTAACCTGAGATACGTGTATATATCTACCTTTAGATTTTATATTAGTTCATTTGCAAAAGAAGCTGCTTAACCTCTTCATATTTATCATTATTGCATCAGTTGTCTGTTGTCTTGCTTCTGTATCATAGTGTTATTTCATTTATTTCTTCACTCATTTTTGTATTAATGCTCTAAATGGATAGTTTTACAGATGACCATTTGCAAAATATATACTATCAAGAACAAATTTAAATCTTAGTATTTAAAGGGACTTGAGCATTCCCCCAGTTCAAGATTTCTCAAAGGGGTATGTTAATAAGTCTCATGTAAGTCCTAATGTTGGGTCACTTCATTGAGGAAAAGGTGTAGTAGGAGATAAGTGGTACAGAGGAGGGTTCCTGAGAGGCTTCTGTTGTGTTTGTAACACTTAGTTTTTAGTATGGGCAGTGGTAACATGCATATTTGCTATATTATTTTCTGTGTTCTCTTTTCTGTTGTTTTGATAAAATATTCTATAGTGCTACCAATACAAACAAAAGAACCCTGTGATTAAGTAGGTGTGAGGTACTCTGGGTGAGGAAAGAATGAAAAGTTTCTTGACTGGAGAACTGTTCAAACTGTTCATAGCTTTGAATGTTCACTGCTCATTCATTCATGTATTCCTGCTGAAGGCCTGCTAATGGCCAGGCATTTTCACAGGCGTGGGGCTATGGTGGTGACCAAAGCTTAAACAAATTCAGGGCTTTCAGAGCACATGTATTCTAACGAAACAGTGAGATGGTAATAAAGATGGAGTAGCCAGAATTTTTATTTGGTCATAAAATCATTTTCTAAATAACATCTCATAGACTAAATGTTTTGCGGAGTATGCCTTAGGTAATAGGTTTCTAGAATATTGCCAGTTATTCCAAGGACAATTCTTAGTTTTGTTTAATGCAGCAAGGAATCATAAAACTGGAGATCTTAATTTATTGCATTAGAACTACCTCAATGCTGAGGAACTGAGTTAAGTAAATTCCAAGATTTTTCTTTTTTGTTAGACTAGAAAAGTTGACTGTTGGATTTTCATATGATACTTAAATCACTGATATGTGGCAGGTGTCCATTAGAATTTTAAAACATCACAATAAAATCTGATATTACTATACACTGGAACTCTCTTCATTGATAGGGTTGTTTGTAATTTTCCTAAAAGTACAGTTAGAGCAGACCAACCTCAGCAGTATTAAAATAAATGTTCCTTCAAAAGAGCATTTAAGGAAAAATCACACTGTGTGGTACATAGAACCTTCGTCAGGATAGCATTCTATCATTGCTTTTTATTTTATGGAATATGGAGACACAGGAAGAGTTGCCAATTTAAATATCACTTCATTAGTTAATTAAACATGTTGAAAAAGAGTTCAGAACTGTCCTCGTCATCATTCTCCAACTTAACATTTTGCAAAATTGAACTAATAATGAAAAGGATGCCTCATTAAAATGTTTTCTCGCATTTACTGAGAATTTTTTAAATGCAAGCTAATAAATTTTGGTAAATTGCAACATATTGCTGCAAAGAATTTTAGCACATTTTATTTCTTGATTTAATTTTATGCTTTCGTTGGCTGTCCTTAAAAGTATTTTCATTTAAAGGTCTGTACTTTTCTGGAAAAGGGGACATTTTTCAAAGTAGTCAATATGTAGCCAGAAACCAGTGATGGTCTTTACCATACATCATCCTTTAGATATTGGATTACCTTGGCTCTGAGTCTTTCTGGGGCATTTCTGTGGATTAAAGTAGTTGATTTTCTTAGTGGAGTCCACAGCTGACATGATTACATACTCACTTTCCAGGAGCTTTTCCTTCATCTTTGACATCAAATCATAAAATATCTATGTGCAGCTGGACCCCAAAAGCACACAGCAGGGTTTCTCGTGTATGGCCCCACCTGAGTTGCTCTTGATGAATCTTCAATTGGGCACTAGGTTTCCTGCTCCCTTTAGATCAGGAGTGCTCAATTGGTCGATCGCTATCTACGGTCAATCACGAAGGAAGTGTGGGTAGATTGCATGACATTAAAAAGACATTTGTTTTTTGATCGGCATACAGGGTAGCCAATCTGATGTCTGAACTTTTGACACCCTACGCATGCGCGTTAAACCGCGCTAACTTGTTCAATTACATTGCTGCGTAGTTAGCCTTCAATTTATTTAAACTAAATATAACAAAGGTTATAAAAATGAGTGTAATAGCTGGTCCAAGTAAGAAGCCTAAAACCTACCACTTTCATACAGAATAGGAGGGGATTTTATTCACTATGTCATATTCTAAGTGTTTGCCTCATCTGTCTGTGTGCCATTGCTATTCCAAAGAAGGGAAATGTGGAGTGGCTTTTTCGCACTGTTCATAAAAACTATGACATTGACTTTCCTCCAAAAAGAGAGCTGAGAAGGAGAAAGGTGGAAGAAGAATACACAATATTAAATAGTAATAATAGTAACTTAAATAATGATAATATAGAAGAAATAGATTTATGTTTTGCATTTTTATTGTAGTAGATCATTTTGACTTGGTCATCTTATAAGTAGCTTGCAAGTTGAAAAAGTGAGGGCACCCCTGATTTAGATTATGTCTAGGTAGAGCGTCTGGAAGTTTCAAACTAGTAGTTTGAAAAGTGTTATTAGCTCTCAGGGTTGAGTGGAAATTCTAAACTCTAGATTATTTGGAGAAAAGAACACAAAAATGTGTGAACAGATAGAATGGTATCCAATGAGAATAGACCCTTTCATAAGGTATAGTAAGAATTAGCAATTATAAGTGGATCAATATGAAAACTCAGAAAAGCCAATCTAAATATAACATGATATCTCCAACTGAAATACTACTGGTTGTATATTTATAATACTAAGTTTAGAGTAATACATGAATCTAATCAAATAGTATACCTGTCCCTTATTTATGTTAGAAACAGAAGTCCTAGGAAGAGAAAAGGAAAATAGAGGAGGGCATGGGGAGGAAGAAGAGAAAAAGAAAGAGAAAAAAGAAATGTTCATTGACTGTTACATGTTCCAGGCACCATTCTAAAGGCTGTACATATTTACCTCACTTAATTCACATAACACCCTGAGTATTGGTCCTGTTTTAATTTTACTTTATACCTAAGGAAATGAAGGTACAAAAAGGGTGGGTTACCCGGCTAGTGTGTGGCAGAACTAAGGTGTGAATCTGTTTGACCTTGTGCAGATTTCAAGTCTTTAAAAACCTTGAGGATTACTGTTCCCATGCAACACAGTCTCCTGCAATACATTTCACATGGGGAATGAATACTTATTGCATTATATTTTCCTTTTCAGTAACACCTGATTATACTGATAAGTGCTTGAAAATGAAATTTCCTTTTTGCATGTAATTGTGCATTAATTTCCATTTTATCCTTTCTGTGAAAATCACAGTGCATTGATTCTCCTGTGTAACTGAGTAGTGTTTGCATCACTGGCATGTGGTCTCCAAACTGTAGGGCTACTCTGTAATTTATGTTCAAAATTTTACCTTAAGTTCTTTCGGTTCTGGCCAAGCACCTCAGTTGGTTAGAGCGTTCTCCTGACATGCCAAGGTTGTGGATTGATCTTCAGTCAAAGCACATAAAAGAATCCACCAATGAATGCATAAATAAGTGGAGCATCAGAAACTGGAGTTTCTCTCTTTCTCTCTCTCTAAATATCAATCAGTAAATTAAAAAATTAAAGGATTTTCAGCCTACTAGGTTTCTCTAAAAACTAAAGTTTAACTCACCTCTAAGGGGTACCTAAAATGTATTCTTTAAGTGTGTGTGTGTGTGCACAATAGTTCTATGCATTGAAAAATCGCGTCTTGTGATCAAATGTCTAACCACTGGGCTCTGCACCTGAAACTAATATCATATTGAGAGTCAACAGTAACTGGAAAAAAAGTTAAAAAATAAAACCACATCTTCACATCTTTGGATTTTCATATCTGGGCACAACCTTACTGGAACAGTTTCATTTTTAAAGGAATGACCTAGCTATTGTATTTTTTGCTCCACAAGATGCACTCCCCCCCAAAAAAAAATGGAGGGGGAAATTTCCATCTTATGGAGCAAAATACAGTATTTTATTAAATATTTTAACACACCATTTGGTTTAGAATATTTTTTTTCCTATTTCCCTCCTGAAAACAAACACTCAGTGTGTCTTATGGTCAGGTGCGTTTATGGAGCAAAAAATATGGTATATATTTTAGCAGATACATATATTAAATTTTTTTGTTTGTTTTGTTTTTTGGTATTTGATTAGGTTGCTTTCAAATGGCACTCATTACCTAAATAGAAATGTAGATGTCTTCACGGTGCAAAGTGCATAAAACTATCTCAGGACTGAAGAGGCTTGCAAGCTAAATCAATGTCAAAGTCCTTTAATTGAAAAGCAAAATCTTTGACCAGATTCAACTCAATTTAGCAAACTGAATTGTGCCATTCTGCTATACTGCAGATATTAAAATGATTTCAAGCTCTAAAATCTGGTGATTTGATTTTATTATTTAAAATTTGTTGACTGAGACTTATCAAAGTACCAAAAACTGCATTTTCTCTTGGTTCTTCCATTTGATAAAGTTAAGTATTTAAAAAAATATTTGACTATAAGTTCCTTATTGCTAATCATATTTAAATAATATCAGCACTCCAGGCAGCTGTATTATGCAGGTGGTGCTATATTTCCTCTTATTTCTAGGAATTTTACTAAAGCTGGGTTTGAAAGTCTCTATCAAAGAGATGCTGAAGTAACTACAGCAAGCAGTTTGCAGAACATGATTAAGTTAATTCAGAGGTACAAACCTTCAAACAGATTTCAAGGAGCTAATACAGATACACTTTCAAAGAATGAGTGCGAAATGGCTGGTCTAATTTTTGTTTCTGTTGTGTTTAGCTTCTTATTTCTGAACATATCATAAAACATTTTATCCAAAGAGAATGTGTTAAAACATTATTCTAACTTTGTCACTGGAGGACTTCTCAGGTTATATTTTTATTACCTAGTCTGTGGTAATAGATCAAGTGTCTAGTGTTTCATATTTTATTCAGTCAAATTATTTTTTTACTTTATACATAAGTCATCAAAGCAACATATCGTTCATTTCTTCCCACTACTTTCCCTTGTTATTTTTTTCATCTACCTCTTTTGTGCTGATCAGTCTTGTAAGCAAAGGGAAACTTACTTCCTTAGACAACCTATTGAATATCACTCTAAAATCATAAAGTATCTTGGCATTTGGTTTCATATTTTGTTTTGTTTGGCTACTTTTCTTGATAGCACTAACTCTATTCTAAGTATGTATATGCCATAATAATGAACATTTTAAAAATTTATTTAAATGAGAGGAGGGGATACAAACTCCTACATGCATCCTATCTGAGATTCACCTGGTGACCCCGATCTGGGGCTGATGCTCTGCCCATCTGGGACCATGCTTGCAACCCAGGTATTTTAAGCACCTGAGGCAGAGGTTCCACAGAACCACCCTCAGCACCCAGGCCGATGCCCTCAAACCAATCAAGCCATGGCTCTAGAAGGGGAAGAGAGAGAGAAGGAGGAAGGGAGGAAAAGCATATGGTTACTTCTTCTGTGTGCCCTGACCAAGAGTCAAACCCAGGACTTCCACACTCTGGACCAATGCAAGTCTGATGCAATGCTTCAAAAAATACTGTGAGCATCGAATCACGGGGAGAAGAGAGAGTCTTATTAAAATGCATTTTCTGCTACAGTATTTCCACAGTGGAGCCCAAACCTTTGCACTGCATTTCTAACAAATGCTCAAATAATGAAGACACCACCAGCTCACAGACTACACTTCAGTGTCTAAAATTGAATGAACTCTTTATTTCGTTCTGCCAAAGTCCCTAAAATAAGAATGACATATCTTACTGTGAATCCATGCATTGATCCTTACCTATATCCCATGACTACCCTTAAACAAAATCTGAATTGGTAGCAACAAGAAATTACCTCTGTCTACGTGTAAAAGATACAGTTTTCTCAGCAGAGGCAAGGGCCAGAAAACATTGCATCTATTATATCTTGTAACTCATTTTAATATAGTATGTGAAAATTACATTTTAGCTGTTGCAATATTTATTTTAGTAAAGATAGTTACATTTTCTGTATTTTGTTGAACTATATGAAATTGCTAATTCTATTTTTTAAATCAACTTTGACCTGCAAAAATTGCAATTTTATTGTTCAATGTAATGGTTTAAAAAATTGTTATCCAACATAGATAATAAAAAAGATCATATTGGAATATACCATTTCCCCTTATTTTGTTGAGTTAGGCTGCTGATAGAACATAGAACAAAATGATGAAGCAGGCTCTTAAGGAAAACACATGGCTTCCAAGAAGTCGCTCTAAATAAATTACTTTCCATTTGCCATCAGCAAAATGTTTTACTATATATATCTCTCTCATAAATACCTCCTTTTCTTTCTGTGCTCATGTCCTGTGTAATATTCTTTGACCCTCTTCTTATTAGAACCTGGGCTTGGGAATCTCCTGCTAAAGGAAATAAACTTCCATATACCATGAAATTTTAGAATCTAAAATTTATCAGGGCCCAAGAAGAGTTTTTGTGTTACCCAAAATTTTTGAGCACCTTCCCAGGATATATATACCATATGTAAAGTTATTATTATATATTTTTAAGTATGAAATGTTTAGTGGTCCAGTTTAATTGCCTTGGGCTACTAAAATAAATTGTAGGTCATTCGGAAATTAGATTAACTTTGACATTGATTTGATTTGACTTGATTTGGTTTATTCAAGAAACATTTCTTAAACTACTATGTACCAGGCCTGTTGAGAGGTGAAATTGTTGGTGCCTGCCCTGAAGAAGCCTGTGATCTAGTGGGATGAAATAGAGAAGTAAATCAATAATTAAGTATGGTATGAAAAGTGCAAAAGTGGACGCAGAAAAAGTAGGAGGGTAGAAAAGTGGCATCTAAACGAACTGGAATTATAGGGAGGTTTCCAGAAGGGACGTTGCTAATGGTTACTTTGGTATATACCATTATTAAAATGTGTTGAATTAATCACTTAAGATCTGTGCACTTCAAGGATGCAGATTTTACCTAAGTAGAAAAGAGGGAAATATAAATTTTGATGTGCTTCTCAAAAACCAGATGCAGTTTTTTAAATTACCATGTGTAAAATCTTTCAAGATTCTTGACATTCTCAAAAAAAAAATGAGAAAGGCATGTCCTTAGCAAACCACCATTTGTAACTAATAGACATAAAATAGAACATTTTTGATTCATGTTTTGCTTAAAATTCTTAAAATATTTCTGTGTAGTTGCTATTGATAAAATTATCAAACAAGTATTGGGCTGTTACTACATACCAGGCACTCTTCTAACGGCTTTGCATGTTTATCTCATTTAATCCTTACAATACCCTATAAAGAAAGCACTACTAAAATACTATTTTACACATGAAGTATCAGAAACACAGGGATTTAAGTAATTTGTCTGGGTCACACAGTTCATAAGGGACATAACAGGGCTTTTCCAACCCGTGCTGGTGTCAGAGCATCCACGTGCTCCCGTTATCTTCCTGACCTACAGATGTTGCACAGTCAATTCTGTAGCCATCTGTCTGCCATTGGCCCCCTAGTAAAGCTGTCCATGATCTCAGCAAACACAGAAGCACCAATTGCCAAATCATGGAGTCCAAATGAGCTTTATGGCTTCTCTAACCCCATCCCTTAACACGAAGTTTAAAGCCCTTGCAACTGGGAAGCTCATAGGAGCATCACATACCCCTACAGGGCCCACTTTACAAAGCTGATGGAGAAGGTTCAGCCTAACCAAATTCCATCCCACCTTCAACGTGTGGAACTTTATGTTTCAGGAAACTTGATACACCAGGACCCAAAAGCAGAGGATTGTGTTAAACAGAATGTTATAGCATCTTTCTTTTCTAATAGGCTGTTCCTGTTAGGGTCATTATCTGAGTCTTGTTTTGACCATATTGATGTTCAGCTGTGAAATATAAATATCCAGCAAAAAATGGTTCTCAGCAGTTCAATTTTCTCTGTCTACTTTTGATATATTTTATTAGTTCTGGTAACAGAAACTAAAATGAAATTCCAAGCTCTACTCGGTTTTCCCCATTTCTGTCTCCTTGAGGTAAGGAGCACATACACAGAGTGCTGCCCATTTACCCTCCTGGGGGTCTTACACATCAAACCACAGCAGAGAAACAAAGAATCTTAAGGTTGTTAATAGCAGCGAGTACTAAGGGTTCAACCTGAGTCCTCCAGCAACCAAATTAATCCAGGCTTTTCTAGGAAGCCCAAAGATCTTCATTAATTTTGAGCATAAACTCAGGTTCCAGAGAAATTGGTTTAATATTCAACAGTTTCCAAAGAAACTGCTTATAGATAATCTCTGAAAGGTAGATTTTATTTACATAGCCTACTGACACCTTGACCCCTGGCAGATGGGCTTTGTTTTTCAAATTTTGGCTGCAGGTTCATGTCTGATTTCCCAGGTACTACGGGTTTGGGGGAAAGGGAGTTAGCTAGCCCCAGGGACTTGGGTGTCCTGTTTTCTCAGTGGTGGGTATTACAGAGCAGGTGCATAAGAGATAGAGCTTAATCTTTGCACTGCAAAAACTATTCATTGAGTTGTTCTTGCCTCCATTCAACATGTACTTAAATTTCAACAAGAAAATGAATCCCGTTTCCATGAATAATTTCAAGGAAGCCTCAAATTGACAAAACAGGCATTAAGGTTCCATATTGGCTGAGAAGTCTGAACATACACCTGTCTTTCCATGACACGAGTAGGTTAAAAGGGTTCTTTCTCCCTGCTCAGAGAGCCTAATGGGTCTGGTGAGAAAGTGAACATTCACTGTGATCATAAAAAGTTTATACATAACTAGACTCTTTTACCATAGGTGACTTCATGGCTTGCAGTCACTCTGTTTTGTACCCTTAGATCTTGAAGGGATTTTTTTCAACTATATTTTTTGGTATTCCATGATCACTGAAAATATATTCATTAGGAAACTCTCTAAAGTATTTTTGTAACTTAAAACCCTAATTTCTTAACCCACTGCAAGGGCTTGGCATGGAATTAAAAGAAAAAACTATTTCCACAAAAACCTTTAGTTTAATATTTTGCTGGAGAATTGGGGACTGAGATTTCTTTCCTCTGGATTATTTTGTTAAAAGTAAAGACATTATTTTTTCAAAAATAATTTTTAAATATATTTTTAATTGGAGAAATGAGACAACTTGGTATAGAAGGCTGATGTTAAGAAAAGTTTAAAAGCTGAGGTCTTTCAAAGAAGTTGGTTGTTGAAAACATCGGAGGCATAGGTGGACTATTTTTAAAAAGTAGGACATACACATAAAAATAAAATAATAATAATGGATCATTCCAGAGATTATGTTTGGTCTCATGTAGCTGTAAATCCCGCCAGCCCCCTCTCTCTCCCGTGCTCTGGCTGGCAGTGCCGGAGAGCGCTGATCGCGTGATGAGCCCGGAGGCAAACTGGGTGGCGACGGCTCTCCAAAATCCCTCTTTGGTGAATGAAGTCCAGCATTTCTTTTAATATGATTTCACAGAATTTTATTTAGCTCCATTTTTCTAAGATAAAAAGGAGTGATTGTTGTTTAAAAAGGTTGTCACACCCTAAGCTGTTTTAGCTGAGAATGTTTTATATTTCCCTGAATGAAATTTCAGACTCGCCCTGTAGTAGCACAGGCTGCAAAAAATCTGAGCCAGCTGCTCCTGCCAGATACTGTTCTCACCACGCACAATGCACTTAGCTGTGTTTTGTGCACTCGTCTTAGTAGCTCTTCACAGTACTTATCTGTATCCCTCCTATGGATGTGTTATAAAGTGATTTATGAATGTATTGTCACAGTTATATATATTGTGGATGAGGTAAAGTTTGCATTATGTTTCAACGTACCTTACTACTTGCATAATATCAACAGATTCGTAAGCATCCAAAAGGTGGTAATACCATGATTAAAAAAATGAAAGAGCAATGAGCCTGACCAGGCAGTGGTGCAGTGGATAGAGCATCCAACTGGGATGCAGAAGACCTAGGTTCAAAACCCCAAAGTCACTGGCTTGAGCATGAGCCCATCTAGCTTGAGCGGGGGCTCACCAGCTTGAGCTCAGGGTTGCTGGTTTGAGCGTGGGATCATAGACATAACCCCATGGTCTCTAGCTAGAGCCTAGAGGTCGTTGGTTTGAAACCCAAGGTTGCTGGTTTAAAGTCCAAGAACACTGGCTTGAGCAAGGAGTCCCTAGCTCTGTATAGCTGCCAGGTCAAGGCACATATGAGAAAGCAATCAATGAACAACTAAGGTGCTGCAACAAAGAATTGATACCTCTCATCTTTCTCCTTTCCTATCTGTCCTTTTCTCTGTCTCTGTCACAATAAAGAAAAAAAGAAAGAGCAAAGAAAATTTGAAAAATAAGAAAATACATAAAATGCTAGAAGAAATGCTAAATGAGCATGGCTGTAGAAAAGTTGAAAGAGCTAAAAAGAAAAATAAACGAGCTACAAAATGAGATCAGTTACAAGGGAAACTTCAAAAAGAAAGTCAATTTAACGAAAAATTTTATCACTTGATTTTCTTCCATTTCATAAGTTAGCTTGTAAATGGGTTAGCTAATATTCCACGGGGAAAGCCATGTGGCTTTATGTGTTTTTAAGCCAAAAATGAAATGCTAACATTTTAAACACTTATAGTTTATCTTTATTTAACTTTAAAATGAACATTTTGACATTATCTGTATAAAATTTATGAATTTTGAACAACTTTGTGCAAGACTTTGTCCAAAGCCTGTTGGTCCCCCAAAGGACATTAATACATGAAGAAATTTATGGGCTGTAGTATTTCTTTTTAAAGCCAAGGGAAGAGTTCGTTCTAACATGAATAACATTCCAGACAAGGAGTATTTGTATTTTAGCTTTACTTTATTTCTGGATTTTAATTATTGGCAAAATTTAATAATGGGTACAGATTATTTTAACAATGTATTAAAACTTTTTAACATTTCAAACATTGTAGTTTTAAATACAGAATGTCAATGCTATATGAATGTAAACATTAAAAAAAACACCATAGGAAAAAACAAGGAGACATAGAGGTTTAAAATTAAACTCTAATCTTGGAAGTTTTACATGTTCATTCCTTCTTTTCTCTTCTTCTTTTTTCATCTTTCCTCTAATCAATAAGTCATAAACATTTATTGGAATGCAGAAAATTAGACACATTTACATGAGATCTTAAATATTTTCTAATCTGTACTTAATGCCTTTTAAAACTCTATTGTCTTTGCTATTATGGTAGCCTTAGATAACCCCAAATAGCAGATTACTTTCATAGATTTGACAATTCTCACAGTCCTTTTTGTGTCTAAATATGGAGCTACATTATATAAAACACTAAAAACTAGATACTCATAAATCTCATCATATGAGAGCATATTATCTTTTGAATTTCTGTGCATGATAAATGTTTTCAACAAATAACCAAAAAAGGCATTTATTTGATAGATACTTTCAAATATACTTGCTTTGTGGCTGTGAGTCTCTCTCTTTTATTTATTATTAATTTTAACGGGGTGACAATAATAAATCAGGGTACATATGTTCAAAGAAAACATCTCCAGGTTATCTTGTCATTCAATTATGTTGCATACCCATCACCCAAAGTCAAATTGTCCTCTGTCACCTTCTATTTGGTTTTCTTTGTGCCCCACCCCTCCCCCCACTCCCACCCTTTCCTCCCTCCCCCCACCCCGTAACGACCATACTCTTTTCCATGTCTCATAGTCTCACTTTTATGTCTCACTTTTATGTCCCACCTTTATGTATGAAATCATGCTGTTCTCAGTTCTTTTCTATTTTACTTATTTCACTCCGTATAATGTTATCAAGGTCTATCCATTTTGTTGTAAATGATACTATGTCATCATTTCTTATGACTGAGTAGTATTCCATAGTATATATGTACCAAAGCTTTTTAATTCACTCTTCCTCTGACGGACACTTGGGCTGTTTCTAGATCCTTGCTATTGTGAACAATGCTGCCACAAACATGGGGGCGCATTTCTTCTTTTCGAACAGTGCTATGGTGTTCTTGGGGTATATTCCTAAAAGTGGGATAGCTGGGTCAAAAGACAGTTTGATTTTTAATTTCTTGAGGAATCTCTATACTGTTTTTCACAGTGGCTGCACCAGTCTGCATTCCCACCAGCAGTGCAGGAGGGTTCCCTTTTCTCCACATCCTTGCCAGCACTTGTTCTGTGTTGCGTTGCTGATGAGCCCCATTCTGACTGGTGTGAGGTGATATCTCATTGTGGTTTGAATTTGCATTTCTCTAATGATTAGTGATGTTGAGCATTTTTTCATATACCTATTGGCCATCTGTATGTCCTCTTTGGAGAAATTCCTATTTATTTCTTTTACCCATTTTTTGATTGGATTGTTTGTCTTCCTGGTGTAGAGTTTTATAAGTGCTTTATAAATTTTGGTTATTAACCCATTATCAGAAGTGTTGTTGAATATGTTCTCGCATTGTGTGGATTGCCTTTTAATTCTGTTCATATTGTCTTTAGCTGTGCAAAAGCTTTTTAGTTTGGTATAGTCCCTTTGTTTATCTTGCATTTTATTCCATTTGCCCGTGGAGATAAATTGGCAAATATATTGCTGCTACAGATGTCAGAGAGCTTGCTGCCTATGTTTTCTTCTAAGATGCTTATGGTTTCATGGCTTACATTTAAGTCTTTTATCCATTTTGAGTTTCATTTTATTGCAGGTACATGTCCAATGTTCCCAACACCATTTGTTAAAGATGCTGTCTTTACTCCATTGTATGTTCTTTCCTCCTTTGTCAAATATCAATTGTCCATAAAGCTGTGGGTTTATTTCTGGGTCCTCTGTTCTGTTCCATTGATCTATGTGCCTGTTCTTATGCCAGTACCAAGCTGTCTGGAGTACAATGGCCTTGTAGTATACCTTGATATCTGGAAGAGTGATACCTCCTGCTTTATATCTTCTTTTTAAGATTGCTGAGGCTATTCGTGTTCATTTTTGGTTCCATATAAATTTTTGGAATATGTGTTTTATATCTTTGAAGTATGTCATTGGTATTTTAATTGGTATTGCATTGAATTTATAAATTGCTTTGGGTAATATAGACATTTTAATGATGTTTATTCTTCCTAGCCATGAGCACGGTATATGCTTCCACTTGTTTGTATCTTCCTTGATTTCTTTTATCAATGTTTTATAATTTTCTGAGTACAAACCCTTAACCTCCTTGGTTAAATTTATTCCTAGGTACTTTATTTTTTTGGTTGCAATAGTGAAGGTGATTGTTTCCTTAACTTCATTTGCTGACAGTTCATTATTGGTATATAAAAATGCCTCTGATTTCTGAGTATTAATTTTATATCCTGCCACCTTGCTGAATTCATTTATAAGGTCCAGTAATTTTTTGACTGAGACTTTAGGGTTTTCTATATACAATATTATATCATCTGCAAATAGTGACAATTTTACTTTTTCTTTTCCAATTTGGATGCCTTTTATTTCTTCTTCTTGTCTGATTGCTGTAGCTAGGACTTCCAGAACTATGTTGAATAAGAGTGGTGAAAGTGGGCAACCCTGCCTGGTTCCTGATCTTACGGGGATTGCTTTTAATTTTTGTCCATTTAGTATGATGTTTGCGGTGGGTTTGTCATAGATGGCCTTTATCATGTTAAGGAATGTTCCTTGTATTCCCACTTTACTGAGAGTTTTGAGCATGAATGGGTGCTGGATTTTATCAAATGCCTTTTCTGCATCTACGGAAATTATCATGTGATTTTTGTCCTTCCTTTTGTTTATGTGATGAATCACATTGATTATTTGCGAATTTTGAACCAGCCTTGCCTCTCCAGAATAAATCCCACTTGATCATGGTGTATAATTTTTTTCATATATTGCTGGATCCGGTTGGCTAATATTTTGTTGAGAATTTTAGCGTCTAAATTCAACAGGGATATAGGCCTATAATTTTCTTTCTTTGTGTTGTCTTTGCCCGGTTTTTGGATCAGAATTATGCTCGCCTCATAAAAGGAGTTTGGAAATCTTCCTTCCTCTTGAATTTTTTGAAATAGCTTGAGGAGGATAGAGTTAGTTCTTCTTTGAATTTTTGATAGAATTCATTTGTGAAGCCATCAGGCCCAGGACTTTTCTTTTTTGGGAGTTTTTTTTATATCTGTTTCGATCTCATTTGTTGTAATTGGTCTGTTTAGGTGTTCTGATTCTTCCAGATTGATTTCTGGAAGTTTATATGATTCAAGAAATTTGTCCATTTCATCTAGATTGTCTAATATTTTGGCATAGAGTTCTTCATAGTATTTTCTTACAATGCTTTGTATTTCTGTTGTATCAGTTGTTATTTCTCCATTGTCCTTTTTAATTTTATTTATTTGAAACCTCTCTCTTTTTTTTTTTTTTTTTTTTTTGGTGAGTCTAGTTAAAGCTTCATCAATCTTTTTTACCCTTTCAAAGAACCAGCTTCTGTTTTAATTGATCCTCTGTTTTGTTTCCTTAGCCTCTATTTCATTTATTTCTGCTCTGATCTGTATTATTTCCTTCCTTCTACTTGTCCTGGGTTTTATTTTCTGTTGTTTACTAGTTCTTTTAGATGCAGGGTCAGGTTGCTTATTTGAGCTTTTTCTAGCTTCCTATGATATGCCTGTAGTGCAATGAACTTCCCTCTCAGTACTGCTTTTGCAGTGTCCCATAAATTTTGAGTTGATGTGTGCTCATTATCATTTGTTTCTAGAAACTTTTTTATTTCTTCTTTGATCTCATTGTTAATCCATTCATTATTTAATATCATGCTATTTAGTTTCCAAGTGTTTTAGTATTTTTCATTTTTTCTTTTGTGGTTAATTTCTAGTTTCATGCCATTGTCATCAGAGAAAATGCTTGATATGATTTCAATCTTCTTAAATTTATTGAGACCATTTTTGTGTCCTAACATGTGTTCTGTCCTAGAAAACTTACCATGAGCTCTTGAGAAGAATGTATATTCTACTGCTTTAGGATGAAAAGTTCTGAAGATATCTATTAAATCAAGTTGATCTAGTGTCTCCTTTAAGTCTGCTGTTTCTTTATTGATTTTCTTTCTTGAGGATCTATCCAGTGTTGTTAGTGGGGTATTGAAATCCCCTACTATGATAGTATTGCTGTTAATCTCGCCCTTTATGTCCTTCAAAGTCTGCTTTATGTATGTCGGGGCTCCTATATTTGGTGCGTAGATATTTATAATAGTTATATCTTCCTGTTGAATTGTTCCCTTTATCATTATGTAGTGTCCTTCTTTATCTCTTACGACAGCCTTTGTTTTAAAGTCCATTTTGTCAGCTATAAGTACTGCTACCCCGGCTTTTTTTTATTACCATTTGCATGAAATATTTTTTTCCATCCTTTTACCTTCAGTCTATGTGCATCTTTTGTTTTAAGGTGTGTCTCTTGTAGACAGCATATGTATGTGTCCTGTTTCTTTATCCACACAGCTACCCTATGTCTTTTGATTAGACCATTTAATCCATTTACCTTTAAGGTTATTATTGATATGTAGTTGTTTATTACCATTTTATTCTTTAAAGCTGTATTCTTCTTTTGCTATATTCTTTCCTCCCTTTGACCTGTTCACAACAGGCCCCTTAGTATCTATTGCAGAATTGGTTTGGTTTTAATGAATTCCTTAAGGCTTTCTTTGTGTGGAAAGCTCTTTATTTCTCCTTCAATTTTAAATGTTAGCCTTGCTGGATAGAGTAGTTTTGGTTGTAGGTTCTTGTTCTGCATTACTTTGATTATATCTTGCCATTCCCTTCTGGCCTCAAGTGTTTCTGTTGAGAAGCCCGATGTCATCCTTATGGGGGCTCCTTTGTAGATGATATTCTTTTTTTTTTCTAGCAGCTTTTAAGATTTTTTTCTTTATCCATTAGCTTTGGTATTTTAACTATTATGTGTCTTGGTGTAGATCTTTTTGGCTTTCTCTTTAATGGAGTTCTGTGTGCTTCTTGAACGTGTGGAATGTTTTCCAGCCTTAATTTAGGTAAGTTTTCTGCTATGATTTGATTGATCAAAGTTTCCATTTCCTGTCCTCTTTCCTCTTCTTCAGGCACCCCTATGATGCAAATGTTGTTTCTCTTTATGTTCTCACAGAGCTCCCTTAGATTTTTCTCACATTTTTTTAGTCTCTTTTTCGTTTTCTTCTCTGCTTCTGTGCCTTTGTTTATTGTGTCTTCTAACTCGCTTATTCGATCCTCAGTGTGATTCATCCTGCTTTTAATTCCTTCCATTGTGGTCTTCAGTTCTGATACAGTATTTGTCATTTCTATCTGATTCTTTTTTATTATTTCAATTTCATTTTTTATACTTGTTATCTCTTTATTTTGGTGTTCATAATGATTATCCATTGTTTCTCTAATCTCTTTGAACATCCTAACTATCATTATTTTAAATTCTGCATCTGATAATTTGGTTATATCTTCTTCATTTAGGTCCTTCTCAAGGGATTTCTCTTGATTCATTTGAGTTGCTTTTCTCTGCTTGTCCATTTCGTCTGTGTATAAGAAGGTTGTGGCCACTGGAGTCCAATGGGTGTTGCCTTTGTGTTCTCTAGGTGTGGTCTGTCTGCAGGCCCGCCACTCCCTCTGCCCTTGCCTAGGGTGGTTGGGTATGGGCGTTGCCAGCACCAGCCCACTGCATCCCACTGTGGCTGTTGCTATGCTTTCCGCCTCTCCTCCGCGGGAGGACCTGTGTATTGGTGCCCGACTCTACAAATCTCAGCCTGCCTGGGCCTTTGCCTTGCCCCCACAGGTTGGGTTGCGCACTGCACTCATGCCACAAGCCTCAACACCAAGGGTAAAGGTGAGCACCCTTGCTCATCTAAGGACCCAGCCTTTTCTCGGGCTTCCGCCCACCCCCTACGGTCAGATCCTGCTCGCCACCATTTCTCGGGTTGGATGGGACTGGTGACATGCACTCAGCTGTGAACCTCGCCCGTCCAGAGCTTTAGCTCCGCCCCCGTGGCCAGGACCTACCTGAGAGGATCGCATATCGCAGTTTATCAGGCCAGGTGGAGCTTCTGACATGCGCTCAGCTGCGAGCCTCCGCTCGTCCGGGCCTCTATCCCTGCCCCCGTGTTCAGAGCCAACTCAAGCACACAGGATAGCGAACTGCAGTTTCTCTGGCCAGGTGGGGCTGCTGGCATGCACTCAGCCGTGAGCCTCCACCTGTCCCTGGTCCTAGCCCCGCCCCCGTGGTCAGGGCCGGCTTGCACAGGGCCCAGGGTCGTAGAGCAGATCTCTTCCCGTTCCTGGCCTCCCGCTTTTCCCCCGCAGGTGGGGCTGCAGGCGGGCCCACAGCTGCCAGACCGCTTTCGTGTGTCCCCTCACTCCTGCTCGGCTAGACCGAGCTCACACCGGCTGGGCCTCCGCCCCCACTGACAGAACTGCCTTTCAGCGTCCCGCTGCCACCGTCCCTCCAGCAAGCCCTCAGCAGTGTGGGTGTGTGCACTGCAGTTCAGACCCTAATACTTTAGTCCTGGAAGCTTCCTCCTTCTAAGCAGCTCTACTCTAAGTGCCGCAGGAGAGCTTGTTTTGCTGGAGTCCTGTCTCCCTTTGCTGGTATTGCTAGTTCCAGGGGAAATATTTGTTTTTGATTAGGGAAGTGACTTAGCCCAGGGGTTAGGGTGGCTGTTCCTCAGTGTTTCTCCCTGTGCCTTCCAGTCTACACTCTCTTCCTGCTGCTCAGGTCCTCTCCTCAATCTCCGTCCCCCGGATTCCCGAGTGAGTGGTTGTGAGAGAGGTTTTCTGCGTCTTCCCTTCAAGAACAATCTTGGGTCTAAAAAAACTGTCTCTTTCTCACAAACAGTATCCTCACTTGTTTCACAGCTCAATACTGCCCAAACACCTCTTCTAGGCTCTGGGACTGCAGGCTGGGGCTTTGTTCCTGGGACCCAGGTCCCTCCCTCTCTGCCAAACTCTCCACCCGCCATGCGGGTCTCTCAGGGCTGCCATTCGCTCTGGGGAGCTGGGAAGCCCTTTCGCGTTTTCGCTTTTCCTACCAGTCTCAATGTGGCTTCTTCAGTGTTCCTTGGTTGAAGCCACATTAGTTTAGTTCAAAGTTGGTCTATCCAGATGATGGTTCTTAAAATTAAGTCCACTTAGTTTAGTTCAAAGTTGGTCTATCCAGATGATGGTTCTTAAAATTAAGTTATAATCCACTTTGGTTCTGGTTGTTGGAAGTTGGTACATCTGCCTACTCCTTCGCCATCTTGCCGTCCCCCGAGGCTCTCTTTTATGATGTCTTATTGTCCTTTATTATTAATTCATATTATTTGAATATATAATGTAAAGCAAAAAATGCTAAAGGTATGAATTGTCCTATGTGTGACTGAGATAGTTGTTTGGCTTTTGTTTGCTTTTAGACAATAATCAAAGAGCATAAGATATTTCTTAGAGTAGAATTAAGGTTTGGGTTTCATACTAGATCCCTCCTGAACTTTTTGAACAGTCCCCAGCTTCTAATAGACTGATGACCTTAAGAAGTTTATACCTAAAACAGATTCCGAGTTTTCTTTGACCCACTTCTATCTGCAGATTTCCAAGAGGTATCAGTCAAGCCAGAGGAATGAATGACAATTTCCAAAGTTATCTTCTTTGTTTATTATCTTTTCTGAAGAAATCAATTTATTTGAGCAATCTGCCTTTGAGATGCATAAACTAAATTTCAATTATGAAAATTACTAGCACTTGGCCTGACCTGTGGTGGCGCAGTGGATAAAGCGTCAACCTGGGAATACTGAGGTCGCCAGTTCAAAACTCTGCACTGGTCTGGTCAAGGCACATATGGGAGTTGACGCTTCCAGCTCCTCCCCCCTTTCTCTCTTTCTCTATCTCTCTCTCTCACTCTGTGTCTCCTCTCTAAAATGAATAAATAAATAAATTTAAAAAAAAATAAAGAAAATTACTTGCACTTCCTTCCACTTGAAGCAATTCAAGTTGTTCTTGTAATTCCCTGACTTTTCTGCCATATGGGAGCATCTCCACCATCATTGGTGACACTGCATGTTGCTCAGTGTTTACAATGTTGCCCTGAACACGATGGTGAGTACAAGAGGGTCCTCGGGTTACAACACAGATCTGTTCTTATGACAGTGATGCAACCCAAATTTTGGTCTAAGTCAAAACATATCCTAGCCTAACACATACTTTCTTCCATAACAGTTGTACTACTTTATATTCCCACCATCAGTGAATGAGGGTTCTATTTTCTTGACAGCCTCTCCAACACTTGTTATTACCTGTCTTGTTGATAACAGCCAGTCTAACAGGTGTGAGTGGTATCTTGTTGTAGTTTTGATTTGCATTTCTTGAAGAGCCAGTGAAGATGATCATCTTTTGATATATCTTTTGTCCATTTGTATGACCTCTTGGGAGAAGTGTCTGATCAGGTCCTCTCCTATTTTTTAATTGGTTTGTTCGCTTGTTTGTTGCTGAGCCTTGTTAGCTCTTTATATGTTTTAGATATTAACACTTTATTGAAATTGTTGTTTGCAAATACCACCTCCCATTTAATAGGCTGCCAATTTGTTTTGTTGTCAGTTTCTTTTTCTGTGCGGAAGCTTTTTAGTTTGACATAGTCTCATTCATTTATTTTTACCTCTACTTCCTTGCCTTTGTGGTCAAATTCATAAAATGTTCTTTACGGCCAAGGTCCATGAGCTTAGAACCTATGTTTCCTTCTATGTAATTTATTCTTTCAGATCTTATATGTGGATCTTTGATTAATTTTGAATTAATTTTTGTGGAGGGGGATAAATTATAGTCAAGTTTCATTCTTTTTTATGAGGTTTTCCAGTTTTCCCAGCACCATTTATTGAAAAGGCTTCTTCTCGATTGTGTGTTTTTAGCTGCTTTGTCAAAGATGATTTGTCCATATATATGCAGTTTTATATCTGGGCTTCCCATTCTGTTCCATTGGTCTGTATGTCTATTGTTTTCTGTCAATACAATGTTATTTTGATTATCGTGGCTCTATAGTATAATTTGAAGTCAGGTAGTGTGGTACCTCATGCTTCATTCTTTTTCCTCAGGATTGCTTTGGCTATTTGGGGTTTTTTATGGTTCCATACAAACCTGGTAATTTTTTGTTCTATTTCTTTAAAAAATGACATTGGGATTTTGATGGGGATTGCATTAAATTTTATATTGCTTTGGGTAATATGGCCATTTTAACTATTTTAATTCTTCCAAATATCTTTCCATTTCATTGTGGTTTTTTCAATTTCTTTCAATAATTTTTTTTTAGTTTTCATTATATATGTCCTTCACATCCTTTGTTAAGTTTATTCCTAGGTATTTTTTGTTATTGCAATTATGAAAGGAATTGTTTTCTTGAGTTCAATTTTTAATGTTTTATCATTGGCATATAGGAAAGCAGTGGGATTTTGTATATTGATTTTGTATTCTGTGAATTTACTGTATTGGTTTATTGTTTCTAATAGGTTTTTGGTGGAGTCTTTGGGGTTTTCTATATATAGGATCATGTCATCTGCAAAAAGTGATACTTCTTCTTTCCTTATATGGATGTCTTTTAATTCTTTCTCTTGCCTGATTTCTCTGGCTAAAACTTCCAGCACTATAATGAATAAAAGTGAAGAGAGTGGGCAACCTTGTCTTGTTACTGATTTTAGAGGAAAAACCTTCATTTTTTTCACCATTTAGGTGTATCTTTTTTAAAAAATTCATTTGAGAGAGAGGGAGGGAGGGAAAGGGGGGAAGAGGAAGCATCAACTCTCATATGTTCCTTGATCGGGCAAGCCCAGGGATTTAAACTGGCAACCTCAGCGTTCCAGGTTGATGCTTGATCCACTGTGCCACAGGTCAGGCTAGGTGTATCTTTTGATCTCTGCTTTTATTTATTCTCTGAACTAGTCATTTCTTAGAAGTATGTGGTTTAATTTCCACAATTTTGTGGCTTTCTTTACTTACTTTTTACAATTGAATTCTAATTTCAAAGCCTTATGACCAGAAAATATCCTTGGTATAATTTTAGTCTTCCTGAATTTGTTGATATTAGTTTTCTGGCCTAATATATGGTCTATCCTTGAGAATATTTTATGGACACTGGAGAAGAATATATAATCTGACATTTTAGGATAAAATGTCCTATAAATGTCTATTATGACCATATGTATTTTTTCTTAAAAATTTTTTTATATTTCTAAGCTACATGGTTCAGCTATGAGTTTTTTCAAACTGTCACAAGTCAAAATAAAATTCAATATATCCACTGAAAAAAATCCACATCTAAGTGGACCCACACAGTTCAAGCTCATGGTGTTCAAGTCACTATAATCTTGGCAATCAAAGCCTTCTGTCTGGAACCCATGTTCCTAAACTGATTTTTCCTGTCTTTGGATTATCTTCCCCTACAAGGGGAAAAATTTATATAAAAAAATAGTAAATTTTATGTTTCGGATGGGGTTTAAGGGTTAGTACTAAGAATATAGATATCATTTTTATGCAGTAAGTGTTAAAGTGAATTGAAATATTTGTTTAATGCATTATTCTTCAGGAAAAGTATTTCTGTGTGGCCAAAATGAGACAATGTTGGTCTTGACTAAACTATCTTGACATGCAAAAAAAAATAATAATTCTTTCAGTCTTTCGTTTGAGTGCTCATCATTTTAACACTGGAAATCCTGAATTCTGTTTGCAGGACTAGTCTGTCTGCAAAGTCTATACTATTTAATTGACCAGTGATATTAAACCAGAAACCAAATAGTACAGGTAAAAGAATTTAAAGTCAGAGTACGTTAATGGAGTGATCACTTCACATTCTGATTCAACAACCTTTACTGAGCCATCATAATACTGTTACTAAAGAAAGCTTCTAGAATAGAGATGCAGAAATTTTAAATCAGATGAAAACAGAAAACCATGTTCTCCAGAAATATGTATGCAAGTTTGGCTTCTCTACTCAGATGATCAGTACAAAACATTTGAAAAGAGCACTGGCTTATGGCACAAGAACATCTCTGCAATATTTTAGAATAGAATTTGCTATATTTCTCCTTAAATGGTTTACTCTAATTATGGCATATAATTCAGGTGCACACTTGTAGATCCCTAAATATTTATTTTGTGTACCAGTTAGTAATATTTTGAGAACTTGTGGCATTTTTTATTATATTACAATCTTCATTATCTAAAAATGATATGAAATACATATTTGGCCATTAACCGACTGCACTTTGTACAGATTCATTAGACATGAAATGTCTTAATATTTACTATGCACTAAAAAGGAGCATTTTAAAAAGGAGGTATAATTAAATCATTACTGGATATATCAATAAATAATAATAGTGAAAGTAAATACCTAAATAAAGGGAGTGAGTGGGTGTCAAAGTGTAAATCCTGTTATAGTTTTATATTCTAAAGATTGGCAATTTTACTGACAAAGGCTCTTATTGAATGTGATATGCCTTTTGCTCTCTTCTTCCTTCCCGGGAAGCAATGTCTCTTGCCTGTTGCCTCCATAATAGGTTCTGGTTCTCTGGTCTCCTTGGAAAAGTGGCAGCCTGAGGCCAACTCATATGTAGCTTGTCCTTCCCTTTTCTATTCTGTACACACAATGGAAGAGAGACTGAACCTTAAAACTAGTAATTCCAGAAATAGAACTGGATACCGTTTGGGGTTTGTTGTTGTTATTTAATTTGTTTTTCAGTTATAGTTGAGATATATATTAGTTTTAAGTGTACAACATAATGACTAGACATTCATGTACCTTATGAAGTGATCACCCTAAGTCCCGTACCCATCTGAAACCACACACAGTTATTAAGGTATTACTGATAATATTTTCTATACTATATTTTACATCATTTTACTATTTTTATAGCTGGCAATTTGTACTTTTTAATCATTCCACCTTTTTTACTCATCATCTAAACCTTCCTTCTATCTGGTAACCATCAATTTGTTCTCTGTTTCTATGAATATGTTTCTGTTTCATAAACTGTATGGTGTTTGGATGGTGTTTAGATGGTGTTTGGATGGATGGATGGATGGATGGATGGATGGATGGATGGATAGATGGATGATGGTTGGATGGATAGATGGATGGATGGGTGATTGGATGGATGGATAGATGGATGATGGTTGGATGGATGGATGGATGGTTGGGTGATGGGGTAGGGTAAAAAAGAAGAAATAAGGACAGATGATTAGATGGATGGATGTGTAGAGAAATAGATGGAATTACAAAGGGGGTTTGTAAAAACATTCAAGACTGCCCTTCCTGACTCAAATAAATATTTTTGCCATATTTTCTCCAAAGCAACAAATTAGTTCTATTTTGCCATGAAAGTAATGTGTCATACTCTTTTATAAACAAGAAAAAAGCCAAATGCAAAAAACCACAGAAATATAAGCATACTTAAGAATGAATTCAAACCATTAAAAGGAACAAATGTTAAGGGGGATGGGGAAAACACAATTTATATGGTGTCATGAATCTGACAGTATAATTCTGAATTCTGTAAGTTTCAGTATGTTGTGTTTTTGTTTTTATTCATCTCTTAAGTATTTTCTAATATCTCTTGTGTTATTTTTTGGTCTATTGGTTGTTTTAAAGTGTGTTTAATTTTCATTAATTTGTGAATTTTCACTTTTATTTTTGTTATTGATTTCTAATTACTCATTGTTGTTAGCAAACATTCTTTAATGATATTTACCTTTGAAAATCAATGGAGACTCAATTTATGGACTACAATATGGTCTATCCTAGAAAATGTCCTATGTGTACTTGAAAAGAGTGTATGTTGTTGTTGTTAAGTGTTCCATTTATGTCTGTTAGATATATTTGGTTTATTGAATTAAATTCTCTATTTTTATTTAACTTCCATCTAGTTGCTCTATTCAATACTGAGAGTGGAATATAGAAATTTTCAACTCTTACTATAGAACTGTGTATTTCTCCTTTCAATTTTGTCAGTTTTTGCTTCATATATTTTGATGGTTTGTCATAAGGTGCATAAATGCTTCTCATTGCTTATCTTGTTTCTGTCTTAAACCTTTTATTAATACATAATTTTCTCTTGCCTCCTAAATCTTTTTTGAATTAAAATCTATTTTGTCTGATATTAGCATGGCTACCCTGCTCTCCTTTGTTTACTATTTACATGGAATAATTCATACTTTTACTTTCAATATGTTTGGATCTAAAGTGAGTGTCTTATTGACAGCAAACAGTTGGATTGTGTTTTTATCCATTCTGCCAATCTATGTCTTTTGATTGGAGAGTTTATTAATCCAATTATTTTAAAGCAAATCTCCATAACTAATGACTTCTGTCATTTTAATATTTGCCTTATAGCTTTTCAGTTCCTCATTACCTATATAAAATGTCTTTTTTTGTGTTTAATTGACTTTATATGGTAGAATTTTTAAGTTAGTTTCTTATATCCTTTTGTTTATATTTTATACATTTTTGTGGTTATCATCAGGATTACATTTAACATCTTAGAGTTATAACTCTTTAGTTTAAATTTATACCATTTTTATTTCAGTAATATAAAAAATTGACTTATTTACATCTCCATCCATGGCCCTTTTGGTAGTTGATGTCACAGAATTACAACTTTATGCAATCTGTGTTAAAAAAAAATTAATGCTTTTTAAGTATTAATTGATCTTTTTAATTATATAAAAATTTGAGTTACAGACTAAAATTACAATAGTACTAGTCTTTAGACTAATAACACTTTTTTTACAAAATAAATTAGTCATAAATAATGTTGAAAACAAGAAGTGGAGTTACAAATTGTTGTTTTAATAAAACTCACTTTTATAATTTTTTCATGGATTATCTTTTATTTGTATTTTTATTCTCTTATATGCCTTTCAGTTATGTCTAGTGCTCTTTTATTTTACCCCACAGGACTCTTTTGAGCATTTCTGCAGAGGTAGTGAAAACCCATTCCCTCAGCTGTAGTTTATCTGAGGATATCTTAACTTCTCTGCCATTTGTAAAGGACAATTTGCCAGATATTGTATTCTTGGTTGACAGGTTGATCTTGTGGTTTTGTGTTGGTATTTTTATTTATTTATTTATTTATTTATTTTAGTATTTTGTATATATTGGCCTATAGTCTTCTGTCCTCCAAAGTTTCTGTTGAGAAATTTGCTAATAATTATATTGAGGATCAGGTATATATGATGAGTCACATTTCTTACTGCTTTCAAGATTATCTTTTTATCATTGAAAGTTTGATTATAATTTATCTTGGTGGAGGTCTCCTTAATTTTATCCTACTTGAAATTTTTTTGAGAGATATGAATGTCTCTCATCAAATTTAGAAAGTTTTCAACAATTATTTCTTCACCTATACTCTTTTTTTTTTTCTTTACAGGGACAGAGAGAGTGTCAAAGAGAGGGATAGATAGGGACAGACTGACAGGAATAGAGAGAGATGAAAAGCATCAATCATTAGTTTTTCGTTGCCATTGTGACACCATAGTTGTTCATTGATTGCTTTCTCACACGTGCCTTGACCATGGGCCTTCAGCAGACCAAGTCACCCCTTGCTGGAGCCAACAACCTTGGGTCCAAGCTGGCGAACTTTTTGCTCAAGCCAGATGGGCCCACGCTCAATCTGGTGAGCTCGGGGTCTCGAACCTGGGTCTTCCGTATTCCAGTCTGACACTCTATCCACTGCGCCACCACCTGGTCAGGCTTCACCTATACTCTTTCACTTTTTTTTATGGGGATCTGATGATGTATATGCTAGTCTACCAATTGGTATTCCACAGTCCTTTAGATTCTGTTCACTTTTCTGTGATCTTCTTTCTGATCTTCAAACTCAATAATTATTTTATCCTATCTTAAAGTTTGCTGATTTTTTTTTTCTATCATATGGGCTTTTGAATCCCTCTGGTGAATTTTTTAAATTTTATTATTCGTTTCATTATTGTAATTTTTAGCTCCATAATTTATTTTTGGTTCTTTTTAGCTCTTCTAACCTTTCATTTACATTGTTTATCTTTTTTGTGACATTTTCTGTTTATTTTGTTTGTTTGATTGTTAAGGTTCAGCTTGATGTGTAAATTTAAGGTCTTCTCAAGTCTTCTGAGCCTTTACTTGGGCATGTAATGTCACTTTCAAGTTTTCACCATATACACATTTGTTTTGGGTTGTTCTACTTGTTAATATCTGGCTAGTGCCGGACTGGGATGCGGAGGACCCAGGTTCGAGACCCTGATGCCAACTTGATCACGGGCTCATCTGGCTTGAGTAAAAAGCTCACCAGCTTGGACCCAGGTTGCTGGCTCGATCAAGGGGTTACTCGGACTGCTGAAGGCTCACAGTCAAGGCACATATGAGAAAACAATGAACAACTAAGGTGTCGCAACGAAAAACTGATGATTGATGCTTCTCATCTCTCTCTGTTTCTGTCTGTCTGTCCCTCTCTCTGACTCTCTCTCTCTCTCTCTGTCCATGTAAAAAATATATATATATCTGGCTCCTAAAAGGGGGACAATGAAAAGAGTTAAGGGAGAGCGCTAAGAAATGTGCTGGCCAGAGAGAGAGAGAGGCTTGGAATTATGGAGGTGCAACAACAATGGCTGCCTGTCTTTCTGTCTGCACCTCTCTGATGAAACATACCAACTGTGATCAGAACAGGAACACAGCTACCTCTCACATGGCTGAGAGGTGAAGGATAGGTAGCTACTGCTGTGCTAAGAGCAGATATTGACTGAAATTATCTATGATTTACAGTCCAGGACTTCCTTTGGAAGTTGCAAGCCTTCAATAGAGTCTAGAGGTAAAAAATAGTTATATTAGACCAGTGATTTTTTAATATTTTATGTCTCATGGTACACATAAACTAATTACTAAAGTTCTGTAGCACACCAAAAATATATATTTTGCCAATCTGACAAAAAATATGTACAAGTTTGATTCTTTCACAGTGAACAGCTATTGTTTTGGTTGTTGTCATTTTTATTATTTGACAGTCTAAGGGAAAAGAGGTCAGTGCCCCTAACTAAATATAGGTACTGCATATTTTAAAAATTCTTGCAACACACACCTGTGCCTTTCGCAGTACAGCAGTTGAAAATCTTTGTTTTTGACAGATTCTGCCAGTGCAATTGTTATCTCGGTGGGGAGACAGGTCTCTGGTACTTTACTGCCATCTTCCCAGAATTCTTTCTGTAAATGAATTTTTATATAATGAATTACTCTTTAAAGTTTACATTCTTTCACTAGTGAAATTCTGTTAGGCAAGAAACAGCTTTAAGGTTTTGAGCTTTATTTGATTCGGAGAAAGATTTCTGAACACTGATTTAGGATCTCAAGCAGAGTAAACAAACAATAGCAATGCTATTTAAGGGAATGTTAGAAAAAATTGGAAGATCATGCTGTTTTGCTTTATCTAGAATTCTGTTATTTAGTATTGACTACACGTTCTGATAAGCAGTCATGTTGGTGTTTTATTAACAAAAAATTTAAATAGAATAAATAAATTGGTGCTTATTAAATGAGATTTAATAGACCGAAACTGTTTAAAACATAGAGGCAAAGGATGCAAATAACAAAGACATAAGTTGATAATGAAAGGATAAGGAATCACTACTCTGAAACTTCTATGAGTCTTAAATGAAGTTGCTAATTCAAAATACTAACCATATTTTGCACTAAGATACAATTACCTGCTGCACAGAATTTAAGATTTTTTCTAAATGCCTGAGTAGTCAGCAAAGATTACAGAATTTTAGAACAAGATAAGACTTTAGAGATAACTTTTATTTGGTTGATTGAATTTAAGTTGGGGAGTTATTACTTTAGAAATTCAACAATGCTTCTCTGAGAATTAGTATTACAGTGGTAAGGATCTCAATAAAAGTTAGAGAAAATTGTATTTGTCTGAGGCATAGTAGAATATACTGTGTTCCCTTTAGATACTGATAAAACTATTTGAGTCTTTTAGCTTCCATCTGCTATATTTTTAAAGATCATTACAGTTTAAAACTGATTTTGAAAATTACCCTTGAACTCATGAAGAGTTTCTGAAAATACCTGTGAAGCTCACCAAAAAAATGTCTAATATTCTTCAGTTTAAAATTTCCAAGAGAAAATGAGAAAGGTGCTTTCAAAAAATAATCAATTTTTTCATAGTAAAAGTGCCAGAAATTTAATGATAAAATCAAAGTTAAATGTATCATATAGTTAGGGTTCTAGATTTTCTACAGTACACTTTATTCTAAGAATAAAGGTTATTGACTTACTTATTGAATTCTAAATTAAAACAACTATAGATGTATTTTTAATCATTAGTAGTGTGGATTTTTTATTGCCCAAATTAAGAACCTCTAACTTCTAAAATGGGTGGTATGGAAAAAAATTACACAGGAAGTAAAAAAGATCCAATAGTACTTTGTCAGAAACATAAATATCCCTTTTAATGAAAATGCAAACTTCAGCATGCACTCATGAATGTCCTGACAGCTGTGTCGTTCTCACAGCTTCCACAGATGACAGTGCAGCTGAGAAGAAAGGAGGGACCCTGCATGCTGGCCTCATTGTTGGAATTCTCATACTGGTCCTCATTATAGCAGCAGCTATTCTCGTGACAGTCTATATGTACCACCACCCAACGTCAGCAGCCAGCATCTTCTTTATTGAGGTAAGTTTCAAGTGTTATACATAAAAACCATGCTAGTTGACAGACTCTTTATTTGCTAACATCCCCTGTATTTAATATTTAGCACATTATTTCTCCATTTTGCAGTTGGGAGTAGGCTGATTTCACACACACACACACACACACACACACACACACAGACACGCACACACACCAAAAACACCACAAACACACACACCCCTATTGATAAATTGCTTTCATGTGATTAGTTTAATTACTTCATCTCAGGAGCTTTTAAAGAAACAACCTATCCTGCCTTTTATAGATCTAAAGGAAAATGGAAACAATACTCTTTTGCCCATTATACCAGATGTGTTGACCAGCTGTTCTGATTCTTGAAGGAAATGCAGCAGATGCTGGAAGATAAAGAACTTGACTTTAATCAATTAATCAAAAAATATTAAATAAGCACTGGCTGGCCTGATCTTAAAATGCTAACAAACTATTTAGGAAAAGTAATAGCTTTACTCACTATGAATTAACAAATATAACAATAAGATAATGCTATGGGCCATCGTCACTTGGTATAATGTGTGTATATTTATATGTTTATATAAATGTATACACGCACACTCTCATACAACACAGTGAAAGCACTATGTTGAATCAGTGCTGTGTTTTCATGTACAGAATGTAGATTTAGAGCCAGTGCATTGGAACAGTCAGATGAAGGAGCAGGGTCTATGTATCAAGGGCCAGAGCCAAACCTTGATGACCAGAAGGTCTGAAATTGGGAAGCCTGGAGGCCACAGGACAAAATTAAAATAACCAAGTCACCTTCTATCCTCCATGTGATTGTGCTTCCCAGGCCCGTTTATGTACGGCTTTCATTCTAACATCTTAATGGGGTCACTGCTTTTCCAACACAAAATAAATATAAGAGCAATAAGAAAATCTTTCCCTTCAGAGTTTCAAACATATAAATTTTAAATAGTTTCCAGTTTATTGAATGATAAACAGAAAGGTTGCTTAGAATTTTGTTCCTTTGTTGAGGAAGAAATTGCCATGCCTTTTAAGTTGAATTACCTCTGTTGCCTTTGAAAAGGAGAGGTGAGTGAGAATCAGTTAAATAATTGCTCTGAAGCCAGCCATATATGGCTCTTTGGTCTGCAGAATTGAGTGCAGCATCTTTAGGATTGCGCTCAAGGCCTCGCAAAGTGAACCTTGTCTTTTCTTCTCAGCCTTTATCCCATGGCTTTCAAACTTGTACTTGGCACTGTCATCAAATTTCACTCTTTACTCTTCTCTGTGCACACCCCAAATTTTCCATCCCACCAAGGCACTGTTTATTCTGGTTCCTCCGCCTAGAAAGACCTCCCATTTCCACCTCAGTCCTTGAGTTCAAGATCCAAACAGTCTTCAATGCCATGTACTCTGACAGCTGGATATAATTTGTCCTTCTCTAAGATCCTATCTATTATAACATAATTGTATATTTCTCCTGCATTTACCTTTCTGTTCTGCATTAGAGTTAAATATGTACATGATTTATATAGACTTTTAAGTTCTGTAGGATTTGGAAGTAAGTAAGTTAACTTTCTTTCAAATAAGAGATACCCCAGGCACTTAGAGTAGAGCTGCTAGATGGAGGGAGCTTCCAGGAGTACAGTATGGAGTGTTAGGGTCTGAGCTACAGTGCCCCTACCCACACTGCTGATGGCTTGCTGGAGGGACGGTGGTGGTGGGACATTGAAACACGGTTCTGTCAGTGGGGTGGAGGCCAGGCCGGTGTTGCTCGGTCTAGTCCAGAAGGGGTGAAGGGGAAGCGTGAAAGCGGTCTGGCAGCTGCGGGCCACCTGCAGCCCCACTTGCGGGGGCGAGGGAAAGCAAGAGGCCAGGAACTGGCAGAGATCTGCTCTGTGACCCTGCCTGAGCCGGCCCTTACCGCAGGGGCGGGGCTAGGGCCAGGGACAGGCAGAGGCTCATGGCTGAGCTAACACCAGCAGCCCCGCCTGGCCCAAGAAACCGCAGTTTGCCATCCCGCGCGTGCGTGAGTAGGCTCTGACCACGGGGGCAGAGGCTCGCAACTGAGTGCAAACCAGCAGCCCCGCCTGGCCCGAGAAACAGAGGTTTTCAATCCTGCGCAGGCAGGACTTGGGCGCGGGGGCGGGGCTGAAACTCAGGACAGGCAGAGGCTCACAGCTGAGTGCATGCCAGCAGCCCCATCTGACTGGAAAAACTGTGGCGAGCAGGCTCTGACCATGGAAGCTGGGCAAGCCCGGGAACAGGCTGGGTCTGCAGCTGAGAAAAGGGGCTCATCTCTACCCTTGGTGGAGAGGCTTGTGGCTTGAGTGCTGTGCGCAACCCCATGTGTGGGGGCGAGGTGAAGGCCCAGGCAGGTTGAGGCTTGTAGAGCCAGGCACAAGAACACAGCCCCTCCCGTGGAGGAGAGGCAGAAATCACAGCAACAGCCACAATGGGCTGCAGTGGGCCGATGCTGGCAGCACCCATAACCAACCACCCTAGGCAGGGGTAGAGGGGTGGCGGGCCTACAGACAGACCACACCTAGGGAACACAAAGGCAACACCCATTGGATCTAGTGGCCACAACCTTCTTATACACAGACAAAATGGGCAGGCGGAGAAATGCAACCCAAATGAATCAAAAGAAATCCCCAGAGAAGGACCTGAATGAACCAGATATAACCAAATTACCAGATTCAGAGTTTAAAATAATAATAATTAGGATGTTCAAAGAGATTAGAGCAACAATGGATAGTCATTACAAACACCTAAATAAAGAGATAACAAGTATAAGAAAGGAAATTGAAATATTAAAAAAGAATCAGACAGAAATGACAAATACTGTATCAGAAATGAAGACCACAATGGAAGAAATTAAAAGCAGGATGGATGATGCTGAGGATCGAATCAGGAAGTCAGAGGACAAAATAAACAAGGACGCAGAGCAAAAATTAAAAGCAATCCCCTCAAGATCAGGAACCAGGCTGGGGTGCCCCCTTTTAACACTCTTATTCGACATAGTTCTGGAAGTCCTAGCTACAGCAATCAGACAAGAAGAAGAAATAAAAGGCATCCAAATTGGAAAAGAAGAAGTAAAACTGTCCTTATTTGCAGATGATATGATATTGTATATAGAAAACCCTAAAGTCTCAGTCAATAAACTACTGGACCTTATAAATGAATTCAGCTATGTGGCAGGATATAAAATTAATACTCAGAAATCAGAGGAATTTTTATATACCAACAATGAACTGTCAGCAAAAGAAATTAAGGAAACAATCCCCTTTCAATATTGCAACCAAAAAAATATAGTACCTAGAAGTAAATTTAACCAGGCAGGTTAAAGACTTGTACTTGGAAAATGATAAAACATTGATAAAAGAAATCAAGGAAGATACAAACAAGTGGAAGTATATACCGTGTTCATGGCTTGGAAGAATATACATCATTAAAATGTCTATATTACCCAAAGCAATTTATAAATTCAATGCAATTCAATTAAAATACCAATGACATACTTCAAAGATATAGAACACATATTCCAAAAATATATATGGAACCAAAAAAGAACGTGAAGAGCCTCAGCAACCTTAAAAAGAAAATATAAAGCAGGTGGTATCACTCTTCTGGATATCAAGGTATACTACAAGGCCACTGTACTCAAGACAGCCTTTACTGGCATAAGAACAGGCACATTGATCAATGGAATAGAACAGAGAACCCAGAAATAAAACCCACACCTTTATAGACAACTGATATTTGACAAAGGAGGAAAGAACATACAATGGAGTAAAGACAGCCTCTTTAACAAATAGTGTTGGGAACATTGGACAGCTACCTGGAAAAAAAATGGAACTAGATCATCAACTTACACCATTCACAAAAACAAACTCAAAATGGATAAAAGATTTAAATGTAAGACATGAAACCATAAACATCTTAGAAGAAAACATAGGCAGCAAGCTCTCTGACGTCTGTAGCAGCAATATATTTGCCGATTTATCTCCACCAGCAAATGAAATAAAAGGCAAGATAAACAAATGGGACTATATCAAACTAAAAAGTTTTTGCACACCTAAAGACATTAAGAACAGAATATAAAGAGAAACCACACAATGGGAGAACATATTTGACAACATGTCTGATAAGGGGTTAATAACCAAAATTTAAAAAGAACTTATAAAACTCAACACCAGGAAGACAAACAATCCAATCAAAAAACGGGCAAAAGAAATGAATGGAAACTTCTCCAAAGAGGACATACAGATGGCCAATAGGCATATGAAAAAATGCTCAACATCACTCATCATTAGAGAAATGCAAATTAAAATCACAATGAGATATCACCTCACACCAGTCAGAATGGCGCTCATCAGAAAACCAGCACAGAATAAGTGCTGGCGAGGATGTGGAGAAAAGGGAACATTTTCTCCACATCCTCGCACTACTGGTGGGAATGCACTACTGGTGGGAATGCAGACTGGTGCAGCCACTGTGGGAAACAGTTTGGAGATTCCTCAAAAAATTAAAAATTGAACTGCCTTTTGTCCCAGCTATCCCACTTATAGGAATATACCCTAATATCACCATAGCACTGTTCGAAAAGAAGAAATGCACCCCCATGTTCGTGGCAGCATTGTTCACAATAGCGAAGATCTGGAAACAGCCCAAGTGTCAGTCAGAGGACGAGTGGATAAAGAAGTTGTGGTACATATATACTATGGAATACTACTCAGCTATAAGAAATGATGACATCGGATCATTTACAACAAAATGGATAGACCTTGATAACATTATACGGAGTGAAATAAGTAAAAGAGAAAAAAACTGAGAACAGCATGATTTCATACATAGATGGGTCATAAAAGTGAGACTATGAGACATAGACAAGAGTGTGGTAGTTACGGAGTGGGGGGAAAGGAGGGGAGGGAGGGAGAGGGGGAAGGGGAGGGGCACAAAGAAAACCAGAGAGAAGGTGACAGAGGACAATTTGACTTTGGGTGATGGGTATGCAACATAATTGAATGATAAGATAACCTGGAGATATTTTCTTTGAACATATGTACGCTGATTTATTAATGTCACCCTACTAAAATTAATAAAAATTAAAAAAGAAAAAATACCCCACAGATATTTTCTGGGAGAAAAGATAATAAATATACTGGGACATTTCAAAATTTCACTAAAATTTTACATATGATGTATTTCAGAAATGGAGAAGTCATCAGGCACTGCACTTAGTTAGAAAGCTGTTAAGTTCTGTTCATGTGCTGGGTTTTCACAGAAGAGAGTATAAAGCTTAGCCAAGGTCATGAATTCATGCCTCAGAGAACTGAGGGACAAGCTCTAAGTCTCAGCGACTAACCAGACAACAAGCTTCTGCCGCAACTCTTCAGATGCCTAAGCCTTTAATACGCTGTGCAGTTTATTTTCTGACATCGTGAAAAAGAAGATACTGTGAAATATCTGATGGCGATTGTATTACTGGAAAATTGCACGGCGCAAAAGATCTATTTCACACCAGTTCACAGCAATCCCTGTATGAATACAAAGTGAGACTATTAAATAGTAAAAGTATTTGGGGGGGCATTTGCCTTTTTGAATCAGTTGTACTGTTTTATAATCAGAACCCATATTTCCATGTGTTTGTGTTCATATTTTACACATACCTATATTTATAGACTCTTTAGAGCTAGAAGGAATCCCAGAGATATTTCGGTCCTCTTTCCTCCTAACGCAGAGGAAGAGACCAAGGCTCAGAGTGGTGGAAGACTTCTCCAAGGTCAAAGAGCTACAGTTCTAGGATGGACTCTTGTCTTTTCACACTCAAGTGAAGTAGAATCATTCTGCAAGTTTCCAAATTTTTTCTCGTTGGCCTTTTCCCTTCCAAGCCAATCAACTATCAGTTTCTGCTTAAGTCACTACATCTCTTGCACCCTGCTGTCCCTGTGCAGCTCACAGTGGCTGCTCAGAGGATGATTTTTAAAGGTGATAATCATATCTTTACTATTATTAGAGCTCAGCCATGTTTGCAAAACAACATACAGATTCATGATGACTGCATAGTTAGGGAAACACCAGATCTATGAATTTGAGGGCTTTGAATTAACAATTAAATTAGTTATTAGTATATAAAGAGATGGGGTTTATTAATATAATGTAAATTGATTTTTATCCCATAGTATATGGCTAATTTTAAAGTGAAATAGATGTACTTTTTGCATGATGAAAGCAATATCTGTTCATTATAGAGAATTTTCAGAAATGTGAAAGGAAGAAAAAGTAGTTATAGTCCCAATGTACAGAAACAATCACCCTTACTATTCCAATTTATTTCCTACTGGAATTAATATATGCATAATTGAGGTTTGCTAATTTAATATAATTGTGATTTCACTGAAATGAAAATTGACTTTTTTAAATCAAATAACATTTTTCTATGTTATTTTTTATAAACATTTCAATGGTCATATACTAGTTCATTCAACATCCACCCAGTAGCTTTATATAGATTACCTTTTATGCTAAGTGGCCGGTCAGAAAGCACTGAGGGCTTAACATTGCTTTTAAGTTCAAAGAACCTGATTTCAACCAATTTAAGACTGTGTGTTAGTTTCCTAGTGCTGCTATAACATATTACCAAAGACCTACTAGCCTAAAACAATACACAATTATTATCTAACAGCTCTGGAAGTTGGAAGTGTAAAATCAGCTTCACTGGGCCGTAGTCAAGGTGTCAGTAGGGCTGGCTCCCTCTAGGGACTTCAGGATTCAGCCGCCATGTTCAGCTGCACGTACTCCTTGGCCCCGGCCCCCTTCTTTGCATCATTCCAACCTCTGCTTCTGTCATCACATTTTTTACCTCTAACCATGAATTCCTGCCTTCCTCTTCTAAAGCCCCTTGTGATTTCCTTGGGCCCCCATAGATAATCCAGGATAATCTCCCTATTCTGATGTACTTAATCTAAACACATCTACAAAGTCTGTTTTGCAATATAAGGTGCCATGGACAGCTTTTGGCAATAAAGAGAAGGACATTTTTGAAGGCTATTTCTTTGCATACCACTGACTGCATCAAATGCAATATGCAATATACACTACCCGTTAAACTATGAGTTACCCTGGATTATAAGAGACATCCCAATCTCAGTGATATTAAAATATGACCCAATGTATAACTTGTGTGTTTCACAATAAAATCTAGACTGCATTTGAACACTTGTAGGAATTAGTTCCTGGGCTAGACACTGTGTATATGATGATGAAATTTAATAACTTTATTTACCAGAGGACATAGCGAAGTTCACGCAACCAATCTGGCACTATGGGGTATCTAGGCTCTTCTCATTTTTTACTATTGTAATCAGCCCCATTATGAACATATTAATGGTAACAGTGACACTTATTAAATTCATTAATGGAAGTGATTTATGCTTACTACCTCATTTAATCCTCACAAAGACTGTAAGAAGCACTAAGATTATCTCCCTGTAATTAATGAGGAAACTGAGGCACAGAATTTAAGTAACTTGCTCAACATCATGCATTTGGTCAGAGGCAGGGTCAGGATTTGAGCCAATTCTCTCCTGTGATGATATCCTTAACCATTAGGCTATGCCACCTCACTGCATATAGAAATATATGAAGATGTATATCTATGGACATACATTGTGTGCTTAGAATAGATTCCCCAAAATAGAATAAAAAAATAAATGAAGAATTTTAATGCACTTAATATTGTCAAAATATTGCCCAAAAATGTATATCAATTTACATTGCTACTGTTGTTACTGCTTATTTATAGTGATGACAAAGATTGGCTCTGATTTATTTTTTGTTCTTGCAGAAAATATACACCAGTTATTATATATTTCTGGATACAAGCACTCTTCTTCAAATGGAGTGTTTACAGAGCCTTTAGCTTTTAAATTTCTTGTTTATAGGAAGAAAGTGAGAAAATAAAAATCTAATCTAGAAATATATTCTTATATGGAATCTTAAGTGAATGTGACTAAATGCAGTAGAATGACTAAAATCAAGAGATCAGTAGGTGAGTCTGACCGGGCGGTGGTGCAATGGATAGAGTCAAACTGGGATGCAGAGGACCCAGGTTTGAGACCCCGAGGTCGCCAGCTTGAGCACCGGCTCATCTGGCTTGAGAAAAAAAAAAAAAAATCACCAGCTTGGACCCAAAGTTGCTAGCTCGAGCAAGGGGCTACTCGGTCTGCTGAAGGCCCGCGGTCAAGGCACATGTGAGAAAGCAATCAATGAACAACTAAGGTGTCACAACAGCAATGAAAAACTAATGATTGATGCTTCTCATCTCTCGCCATTTCTGTCTCTCCCTATCTATCCCTCTCTCTGACTCTCTCTCTGTCCCTGTAAAAAAAAAAGTAGGTGAGAATAAGGAGTTCTTGATGATAAAGCAAATCATCAGCCCATATTTTGTAAAATAAAATAATAATTAAAGTAACTATTACATTTCATATATACAGGATTGTACAAGAGTTCCATCTTCCTAAGGCATTCAGTGTTTATCTGGAACAGTATTCTATTTTTCATGAACTTGTTTTCTGTATTCCTCTGTCATCCTCTTCAGATCTCACACTGATCATTTTGGGGTTTTATTTTCTTTTCTTTTCTGTTTTACTTTTTACTCAATGACTTTCATTTTATGTTTACCTGTCTGGTTTTTTTCAGTAATTATTTTAAAAATATTTGAATTTGACCAAAATCATCATATTCTGCAAGAGTGACTAACATGCTTTCAAATGTTCTTAAAAATTAAGTTTATTATCTTGAAACAAGATAGAAAACACATTCAAATACACATGTGTCCCTTAATTTTTAATAGATTTTGATGACACTACTATGTTTGTAATTCTTTGGAAGAATTAAATAAGACTTAGGTTCTATATTATGTTTACTGAACATTTCTAGGCACAAATTCTGTGATTTATTATAAATTTTCACATTGATGAATATAGATTATAGAGATAAATGTTTCCACTGTTTAATACTGTCACATAACTATTTAAGATTTTTAAATAAAACACATAATATGTAATCTAATTGAAGGTAAGGTAAATAATATTATAACATGGTAATCATATAAAAAATACCCTTGGAAGGATTGTATGTGAACTATAGACAAAATAATTTAGAGTGGCAAACAATAAAAGAATTCATTTTGAACACTGCTCTTTATTTTTTGGTATTTTAAATAATAACTGGTATTTAAACATTTATGTACAGATTTGATTATTCTATATTAATATTAAAATATTGAAGGGTTCTTTTTTGAGTAATAGAAAAGTAAAAACTAAGAGTTCTCATCTTGCTTCTGTTACTGCTCACAAAAATTAGGAAATATTTTGAAATAAATATGAAGCATTTGATTTTTTTATTAAACAAGAACAATCAAAAAAGCAAACAACAAGTCAAAGGAAGTTATTCAATTATGCAAATCAGATGCAAAACCAACTTTTATTTCATTGCTGAAAATTCACTACACAAAAGGCTAAAAACATTGGAGTATCAGCACATTCCCCAGCCCCTTAATTTTTGTGAGCAGTGTAATTGAGATTTATAATATTGCTATTACTATTATTATTTTATTCTTTAGGACTTTTAAAGAGCTCTGGGTATATATTTGTAAAGAAATGTAAAATAAAAAATAAATAACTACTATCCAAAACAGGTAATTATTCTGAAAAACAAAACAATCATACCATTCTCAATTCTACATACTGATTTGAATTAGAAATTACACAAGGGTTTTCATAGTAAAATCTAGACATAAATATATTAATACCAGTTATCGTTTATATTATGCTGTACAATTCTTATTATTGCCTGGGGATCAAAATATCAGCCTTTGGTGTAAGTGCCCTGTATTTTTTATCAGCAAAATCATAGAATGACAAAACAAAAGGAAACCTCAGCATTCATGCCACCCAGGGATTCTGCAGGTGTTCTTGAATAAAGTGTATGAATTCCCAAGTACCTACCGCAGATACATTTTCTTGGAATTTTATGTTTTAGCTTAAAAACTTGTGTGGATTTTGCACTATATTCTATAATATAGACACATTTGTTTGCTGAAAAAGAAAGAAGAAGAAGAAAGAGAGAGAGAGAGAGAGAGAGAGAGAGAGAGAGAGAGAGAGAGAAAAGAAAAGAAAGAGAAGGAGGGAGGAAGGAAGGAAGGAAGGGAGGGAGGGAGGAAGGGAGGGAGGGAGGGAGGGAGGAGAGATTCATTCCAGTCTTCTACCAAAGTTAACATTCCGAGGAGACAATTCCAATCTCTTCTATAACTTAGTGCATGGCCCCCAGTTATTGCATAGTTCTAGGTTCTATAATATCTAGATAAAGTCAAATCAGCAGAAATCTCTGTTCCTGGAACCTAAGTGAGAGGTCTCCTTTCTACACCTTTGTTGGAGTCAATTTGAATGAAGAAAGAGAAACCCGGAAAACAATCCCCTTGGGTCACGTGACACCTAGTTTCTGAGCCGAGACTTGAACTTGGAACTCTTCATTCCAGCGCTGTAGGCTCTGCTGCTACAGCAACGTTACAAGAGTCTTTTGAGTGGTTTGCCACTCAAGGATTTCCCATTCCCATAAATATTGTGGAGAACAAAGACCCGTGGAGAATATGATTTAAAAAAGACAAGCAGCTGTGGCCCTCAACTTTTCCTGGCAATCAGTAGTGCTGCCAGGAGAGAAGCCAGAAAGGAGCCAGGCAAGGATTCAAAGGCTGCTGCTGGGAGGGAGAAAAGTGTTTACTAAAAGTCTGGCATCTTCCTTTGCAGCTGCTACGTGAATCTCACTTGGGAGTCAGGATGATGTGATCCATTGCCTAACCTATATAATAAAAACAGAAATTGTTTCCTAGACCTATGAATCTTTTTTTAAAAAAATCTTGAAGTCACATGTTTTTTATGAGTTTTGCCCTTAAGGTATTCCTTAGTCTTATTTCAGTCTTACAGAAAACCTAAGGAAAGATTGATTCATTGAAACAAAATATTTTATTTCTTAGAGGAGGGAAAAGATTAGGCTAAACTGTACTGAAATAGTTTCTCACCCTCGTTAAAGGAGCTGTTTTGTTACATGGCAGTTTTCCAGGAACATAGCAAAATATAGGGGAAAATAGGTAAACCCGGTTTGCTTTTTAAAAAAAAATTCTGGATGTCTGTGGGTTTTTTTGTTTGTTTGTTTTTTTCTCACTTTCTGTTCTAAAATGCTAGAATATTCCTGTACATCATTAAATGTTTTTGAGACATCAGCTTAAGTTCATGGCAATTCTTCTATATAAAAGATTACTTTTATAAATGTAATTTTTAATTTACTTTTGTGGGTAACATACTTTAATTTAGATTTCTAAAACTTAAATATTGTTTTTAATTTAATAAAATGTTTTCTTCCCTTCACTTGGAAAAATTATTGAAATTACTGAATGAAATATTTAATACTTCACTGAGTTCTCTGCTCTAATTTCTTTTTAATTACTATTCCCTAACTTAACATTTACTGGTGAATAAAAACATGAAATAAATGATATATATATTTATATGTATACATTTTACATATATATAAAATATCAGCAGGAAAGTTAATAGATGAAAGAATCAAATGAATATATACATAGAAACCTGCAGAGCTATAATTCACTCGAGCATCTGTAAGTACATGTATATGTTTTAGTTATTCAGATTCTTTTCTTCTGTTACCTCTTTAAAAGAAGATTATTTCAGTTATAGTACCAACTGTTGAGTAATTTCTTCCTTGTGACTTTGATAACTGTTTTTGTTTGTGGAAACAGAATAGAACTTTAATTTTAGCAGTAATTATTGCTTCACAATAATAATGAATTTATTCAATTGTAAGATTATTTTTGTTACTAATTCCACATACTATAATTTCTTTTCTGGTATAAATACAAGCAGCCAACTGAAAACAAGTTGATTATTATAACATTCTTTGGTTTATAAATAATATTAAAATGATTTGTGATTGTTAGAAGATTAAAATTTTGAATTTGTGTTCAGGAATTTAAAAAATTGAGAATCTAGAGAATAAAAATGTAAGGAAACGTATTTTAAATGATAGAAGTAATGCCCTCTGTAATTATTTTAGGAGTGATTATTCAAAGGTACTTTTAATTTGCAAATGGATTAAGATTATTTGCTTTAATTTTTTGAAGTGATGACTATAAAAATGTATTTAATATCAACAAAATAATTTGATTCAAAATTGAAATACCCTTTTAATATTATATAGTAAGTCAGAATTATTACTTATATTTCTACTGTCTCTATTTTCAGCTAATTATATTATTTATATTTGAATGAAAAAAGCCATTCATTTGTTTCATCTATTCAAAAAAATAATTTTATGAACACTGACTCTGTGCCAAGTGTTATCTTTAGCAAAGACTTTGGAAGAAGTAATTTTTTTTTGTTCAAAGGAGAAATCTTTTTCTTCTATGAAAAGAAAAATTTGTGATCGTTTTTCAAAATCTTAGTGCAAGGTTAAGTTCTAGGGTTCTAGTAAAGTGTGATCTTCTCTTAATTGTATACCATATTTATTTTTGTTTTATATCTGAATTTATTTCACACCACTTTTTTCTTAGTTTTTCACACTTCTGTTGCCATTGACCTTGAAATATTTATAATTAAGTAGCTTGTAATTGCACTTGAATCATAAATATGTACAAGTTTAATATAGAGAAAATAATAATATAAAGTGACAATAGGTAAAGAACATTGAATTTTAGTGAAAAAAGTAATCTCAAAATATATAATTTGTAGTATGCGATTGTCATATAAAAAATGTATTGTGTTTCATGAAGAGAAGGAAGGCATCCAACCAAAGCAGTAGGGTACATTCGGCACCCCATGTTTGAAGAGAAACATGGTCAACCTGAAATCTGTTCGGAGGAAAGTGATTAAGAATGTTATCAACCTCTGATTCATGCAGGACATGGATGAAGGAAAGTTCTAGCAGAGATAAGTATAAAAGGAGTATGATAACTCCCAACTAGTGTTAATGGACTGTAGTCTGATTGTGGTATTTGACTTGTTCTGAATAGATCTGAGGGATGGACATGAGGCTCTCCAGGGAGAAGCCATGAATAAATGAATATGAGCTCAATAAAAAGACTTTTTAATAATCAGAGGGACTCAGGGATGGTACTCAGGATCTGGAGTGACAAGCTCTTCATCACCAAAGGTAATTAATCATTCAAGAAGGCCCTTTTCAAGGACTTCACAGAGCATATTTAAGCATGATATAGGAGGTTAAGCGATGAATTTAAGATTTGTTCTGTTCCTGTGAGTCTAGGATATTCTGGTGCCACCCCTGCCCCCCCCCCCGCCCCAAGTTGAAAACTACAAAAATAACAAAGCAAAATAGAAGGCATGATTGTACAGGCTTGCAGCTTTTGAAGACATCTCATTTTTGAGGAACACCAAGTGAAAATTAAAACACATACCCGTGCGGCAAGGAAGACTATACAGTTCTCCTATCCAGAGAATATAATTATGAGGCAACAGTCTGAGGTGGGTACCAACTTTGCACCTTTTAAGGAAATTGGTAGCATTGGTTAGTGCCTTAGATTTTATGTTCATGTGTTTGAAGGGCAAGTAAGACTCCAGTTAGTCTTAATGAAAAGTCTGCATAAAAATCAGGAAAGTAACTACTGAGGTAAAGTGCCTTAAACAAATCTTTCCCAAAGAGGGGTTAATTGAAACAGCATAGAACCAGGATACAAAGTTGTTTTTTGCTTTTTCCCATAGTCCTTTCCACAATGAACTTCTTAAATTTTACTAAGAAGAGAAGTTGACTGTTAAATATATATGCTGTTTTTAAGTAGGTAGGAGCAGAAATACACACTTGGCATAATCCACTTAGATATAAAGTCCTCTGTGTGTTTCTTTTCATCTTCATCTTTTTCTTTCTTTTTCCCGAGACTTAAACTACTGAGACCTTTGGTATAATGCATAAGCTCTGGTCACTCAAAATCACTTCCGTTACTCTGTGTTCTTCTTTCACACTCTGCCAAGCAGCCTTAGGGAATATTTAAATAATGTTCATTTAAAATTTTTTTCTGAAATTTAAGCTGGAATTTTCCCCATTTCTATTTTATTAACTCTGTGATTGTTAGTATCTTTATATTATCATCACTGCTGATAGACAAAGTGCTTTCTTTCTTCTCAGATAACCAGACAGGTGCAAGTGTGTTTTCCTAACAGAGCAGAGTGGCTCCCCAATCTCAGTGAGGAGGAGCTAAGAGGAAAGTTTTGGCTAGTTTGCTTTCCTTCATGAATCTCTACATAAGGGAATAAAGCATTATCTCTGATTGACCTCCAAACTCTAAAGAGATAAATAGATATCTGCCTGGCCTTGTTGCCTTTATGAGTTACTATATACATTCATTCATTCATCTTAGCATGTACAATAATAATTACTTGTTGTTTTTACAGTGAAAAGTGAGTATGATAATATTTTCAGTAATATTTTCATCCAAATCAACTTTGTAAAAGACTTTATAATAGGAAATTATATGATTTAACTGTAAATGCAAGAAAGAATCCTTCAAATAGCAAAAGTTAGTATGAATGGAAGGTTCTAGGAAGTTGTTATCGGTAGAGCAGTACATACTTTTTATTTTCCAAATATCCAGATTAAAAAAGAACAACCAGCTATCAAAATCAAAAACCTATGGACAGCATTCACAACAAAACTAGATAACTTATGTCCGAAGATAGATATAAACCCTTAAATACAGTGGACAATAACAAACTACTAACATCCATAAGGCACAAATTATGTCAGCATCTCTGGGAGAGAAAGGAAAGGAAGCAACAAGATGCCCTGCAGACCTGAAAACAGAGCCACAAAATAGCCACTAGGCAATGGCTGAAAACTGAAGCAGGTTAGTAAGGGAACAGTGACAGAAAGGTGGGAAGGACATGGGCCAACTCCAGGTGCAAGTGAGTGCAAGGTTCTGATGTATAACCCAAACTGACCTGCCAGAGCCATCTTCTCTGAGAGTGCTCACACTAGGAGAAAACCCTGGGAGTGGGATCAATATTGAATAGGATAGAGACAACAAAAACGAAAAAAGAGAGGGTTCATATACCAGATAGGAAGGGGAAAGAGAATCAGAAAATATCAGAAAGCAAGCCATCTTATACTTTTAATATACAGGGTGGGGCAAAAGTAGGATTATAGTTTATATGGAAAAAATACAATAATCTATATAAATAATAATGTAAATGTTTGTTTGTTCAAAATCTTAAATCTCCAAAAGTTCTTTACCAATTGCTTTGAAACTTTGAAACAACATTGCAGCCAAATATGCATGTGTTTTTATATACCTACACATAGCTGAAGATATTTTCTGTCGAATATGCAAAAAATATTAAAATACAAACATGGATTTTACAGCAGAAATCTACAATGAAGCGTTGATAATTATTGAAGATTTGTGCTTAGAAATTGCAAACAGAGTTCTCAGTCAATTGGGAATGCCATCACCGAGTCGATCTGCTGATGCTTCGTTTGATGTAGAATTGCTTTGTGAAAAAAATTACAACATGGGTGATCTTTTGTCGTATGTGCAATCAAATATTCCTAAGCTAACACTAGAGTGAAAAAAACATGTACGATCAAATAATGCAAACTGTCAATGATGGGGTTGAAGAAATCTTCTTAGATGTGCCAGGAGGAACTGATAAAACATTCTAATTAGATTGATACTGTCAGCAATTCAATCCCAAAATGACATAGCCTTCGCTCTTGCGTCATCTGGAATAGTTACAACATTGCTACCCGGTGGAAGAACTGCTCATTCTGCTTTAAAATTGCTGTTGAACATGCAATTTATTGAAACTCCCATGTGCAACATTTCCAAAGCATCTGGCATGGGAAAAGTGTTGCAGAAATGCAAACTTATTGCTTGGGATGAATGCACAATGGTGCACAAAAAATCACTGGAGGCTCTTGATCGATCATAGCAAGATTTGCATGGAAACAGCAGACCACTTGGGAATGCATTAATATTGCTTGCAGGAGATTTCAGGCAAACATTACCTGTAATTCCTCGATTGACACCAGCGGATGAAGTAAATGCTTGCCTGAAATACTATACTTTGTGGCGACACGTAAAGACGTTAAAATTAACTACAAATATGTGTGTCCAGCTGCAAAATGATCGATCAGCTGAGGTATTCTCACTTCAATTGCTGGAGATTGGGAATGGAAAGGTGCCGATTGATCTGACCTCAGGACGAATTTTATTGCCTCATAACTTCTGCAATTTAGTGACTTCAAAAGAAGAATTGGTTGAAAAAGTATTTCCCAATATTTAAACCAATTATAAGAATCATGGTTAGCTGAATGAACGAGCTATTCTTGCGGCCAAGAACAAAGATGTCTATGAACTTAACAATATTATTCAGTCTAACATTCAAAGTGAGGTAGTCACATACAAGTTTGTCGACACTGTTGTGGAAGCAGATGAAGTGGTTAATTATCCAACAGAATTTTTGAATTCACTTGATCTGCCAGGGATGTCACAGCACATACTGCAATTGAAAATCAGCGTGCCAGTTATCATGCCGCAAAATATCAACCAGCCAAAGCTTTGCAACGGCATTAGGCTTGCAGTAAAAATATTAATGAGCAACGTCATAGAAGTAACAATCTTGACAGGACCTTTCAAAGATGAAGATGTCCTCATTCCTTGAATTCCTATGATTCCAACAGATATGCCATTTCAATTGAGGAGATTGCAATTCTCAATTCAATTGGTGTTTGCAATCACCATCAACAAAGATCAGGGTCCATCTTTAGAATTGTGAGGTTATATGTTGTGTGTTCTAGAGTCGGTAAACCAGACAATCTCTATATCTACACAGAAAATGAAACAAAAAAAAATATTGTATACCCACAAGCATTGTGAAATTAAACATATTAGAAATGTTCACTTTCTCTTTTCTTTCCCTTTTAACCAGACTGAGCCACAGCAACATGTGGCCGGGTACAGCTAGTTAATAATATAAGAATAAACTCTAGCCTGACTAGCTGGTGGTGCAATGAATAGAGCATCAGATTGGGATGCAGAGGTCCCAGGTTCAAACCCCGAGGTTGCCTGCTTGAGTGCGAGCTCATCTGGTTTGAGCAAGGCTCACCAGCTAGAGCCCAAGGTTGCTGGCTTGAGCAAGTGATCACTCTGTCTGCGTAGCCCCCCACCCCCATTAAGGCACATATGAGAAAGCAAACAATCAACAACTAAGGTGCCACAACAAAGAATTGATACTTCTTATCTCTCTCCCTTCCTGTCTGTCTGTTCCTATCTGTCCCTCTCTCTGTCTCTGTCACACACACACACACACACACACACACACACACAAAGAATAAATTCTGTTTCATGTACTTATAACTGTGAATCAACTTTGGCCCTACTCTATATTTGAAGACCAGCAGAAGAGAAAATTATGAAACTACCTGTATTACTTGAACCAATTCTCCTAAAAGTTCATAGAAACTAAAGTCACATAAAAATTAGAAAACAGATGTTTTAGAGGTGAAATTCATTGCAAAAATACAATAATTACATTATTTAAAGAGAATAAAGGTAGAATAATATTTCTCACACAATGAAAGTATATCAGGCAGACATACTTAAAAAAATTCATGAAAACTAAAGTATTTTAAAACTCGCTAAAAAACACTATAAAAAATGGGCCCAAACATTAAAGAACTCAAATCAGCATGAGATAAACTAAAAAATATTGTAAACATCCTTAAAAATTAGAAATAAAAGAAAAAATCACTTATAAATGAGAAAAATAACTAGAATAACAAATAGCAAATAAACATAATTATTAATACCATAAGAGAAATAGAAGCTAAAAAGGAACATTTCTAAAATTGAAAAGAACTAAAGGAGATAAAGATTTGAGAGATAATAACAAATATTTAAGATCTGCAAAGATCCAATATACAGATCTCATCCAACATAAGAATCCCTAAAGAAGAAAACCAAAGCAAAAGAAGAAAAAATGAATACCACAAACTATAACTTTTTTAAGTACCTGAAAGAAAGCAACCAAGATTAAGACTTTCTTTTGAAACAAAGAAAAACTTTTCTTAGACACTTAGATAAATAGGACATTTGACTTATAAGAGTATATGAATTAAATAATCAAGATTTTTTTACAGCAGTTTTTTGTGCCAGAAGAATATGTGATGCCTATATTAAAGGAAATAAAATGTAGGTGAAGGTTTTATATCCAGCAAAACCAACCTGTAAGTATAAAGGATACAGTAAACTAGAATCAACATGTGAAAACTCTGACAGTGTTGCTCTTGACCAGTCAAAAGTGCACCATGACTTTACGGACACACTGTATAATAATGTCCATGACTTATATATGCACATTCTAAGCTGCCATTGGATACACACAGTCTTTAGGGAATGGAAAGACCAAAATAGAAGAAACCACATCCAGGCACTGAAGGACGTTGCCTGCCTAATAAGAACAGTTGTCTTGGACTATTATGGAGCAGGAAATAAACTTTAATTGGGAAAACATGAACTCTTAATAGGTAAAATATTTACCATCGAATGGATGTAAAGCCACATAAGTCATTAAAATAATGAATACTAAGGGAAAATCATTGGGCTGCATGTGTTTTGGCAAACAATATAATTACACTAGAGTTTGTTAAGTAAGAAAGGTATGTAAAAAAAGGGACCAGATGGACTAACCATTAAAGATGTTAAGCAAGCCAAATAAAAAAGAATTAGGTTATAAATATATTGATAGTGGCAAATCAACATGTAAAAGCAATGAAATTCTTGTGAAAATCACTATAATTGTAGAAAGTTGTAAAAGAAATTTATTTAAGAAATACTGGAGTACAGAAAAGGGAAGGCAAAAACATATATTCCTTTTATTCTTCTTTTCCTAATGAGAGGAGGGGAGATGGAGAGACAGACTCTTGCATTTGCCTGGCTCAGGATCCACCCAGCAACCCCCGTCTTGGGCTGATGCTCTGCCCATCTGGAACCATGCTTGCAACCAAGCTATTTTTAGTGCCTGAGGCAGAAGCTTCATGCAGCCATCCTCAGCTTCTGGGTCAATGAGCTCAACCCAATCAAGCCATGGCTGCAGGAGGGGATGGGGGAAGCGGGGGCGGGGGCTGTGGAGCAGGAGGGATGGAGAAGCAGATGGTTGCTTCTCCATCCCTGACTGGTAATCAAACCCAGGACTTCCACATGCTGGGTCAGTGCTCTACCATGAGCCAGCTGGCCAGGGCCAAAAAGATATATTTCAAACTAAACAGTTATCGTGTTTTTGGATTTAAATTTTTATTTTCCAACTGTAAAATCTATTTAGAAGAATCTATTTAGGGTAATTGGGAATAGTTAATGTCTGTTTTTTTTCAAAAAATGATTTATGCTATCAGTGGTACAAACGAGTAACCAGAGATTGTGAGATTTAAAATGTTTTTTCTTTATGAACTCTTTAATTGGTAGAATTAAGTAATCAGTTCTTTCAAGGAACTGACTTTAAGACAAAATTAGGAAAACATTATTCATTGTGAGTATTTTTTTATTTTGTTTCTTGGTACACTTTGATAGCAATGTGGGAGCTTCAAAGGACAGCCTATCTGTCTCATTTATTGTTTTTATCCCCAGTAACAGCAAAATTCTTAGTTTTTATTTGCTGAATAAATGGTCTCATCTAAAATTACCCAACTGAAATTTCAGTCAACAGAATCACAAAATGATAGATAGTTGAAGGTAGCTGGAAACTTAAGGAAAAATCAAATGTAGTGATTTACAACCTTTCGCATTGTATGTCCCACCTAAAGAGAAATTAAACTTTGTTTTCCTGAAAACATATTTTTATGCTTGAAAAGATAAATAACTCATTAAATTGCAACATTGATGTTATAGGATTTGATGAATTCAGACATTTTTCTAACTCAAATCTTATTGGAATTTTGTAGTTGAGTCATTCATAGCATATTTTAAATGCATAAAATTAATGTCATTTAAATAATATTGACTTAAAAATATATTGGCATATATTTATCAGTTATTAAGGCTCCTGGAAATTGTAGACTCATGCTAAATAGAGAGAGGTGTTTGTCTATTTTCTCACTTTATACATGAGAATATGATAAGAGATGGAAAGTGATTTGCCTAACACCTTAATGTTTGACAGTAGCAGAACCAGGAACCAAAAAATACAGTAGAAAGAGCATAGTGCAGAGAAAGAAGACCTCATATAAATTCTAGCTTAACTAACTACCTTTGTGACTCTTGGTCAATTCTCTGTAGAACCCAACTGGGAATTGAAACTAGATTTGTTGATTTCCAAGGAACCTTCATCTGCACAATGTTAAAAGCACTCTTTTTAAAAATAGCCATTAGTTTCAGCCAAAAATGGTATACATACCAAGATTTACTGGAAGTATTTATTTCTCATTTCTATACCTTTTCCTTAAACAAATGTGAGTTATTCAAAGGCAAAGAGGAAAATAAAAGAACAAATAAGCTAAATAATTCACAAACTGTGCTAACAATCCCTGGATTTAAAACCAATAACTATAATAAAACAGTCATTTTTATGTGTTCTAATTGGTATATCTCAGACATGTTGCTTTTTTATTTTTTTCTTTTCATTTATTTTTTAGCACCAGAGAAGGGCGGCAGACACAGGGATAGGCAGGAAGGGAGAGAGATGAGAAACTTCAACTCATAGTTGCAGCACCATTGTTGTTCATTGATTGCTTTTTCATACTTGCCTTGACTGAGGGGCTTCAGCTGAACCAGAGACCCCTTGCTCAAACCAGAGACCTTGGGCTCAAGTCAGCAACCTTGGTTTCAAGCCAGTGACCATGGGGTCATGTCTATGATCCATGCTCAAGCTTGCAACCCCATGCTCAAGCTTGTTAGCCCATACTCAAGCCAGCGACAACAGGGTTTCAAACCTAGGTCCTCAGTGTCCCAGGCTGATGCTCTATCCACTCTTTCACTGCCTGATCAGGCTCTTTATTTCATTTTTAAAATGTTGTAGACATTAGACGGTATCCAGGCTTACGTAATAGTATTAGAATGGCTACGAGTGCTTCTTTATTATAGGATTACTGTCTTACACTGTTAACCAAGCTTCTTTGGTAATTACACAAATCAGTGTAAGGGACAGTAACGAACATCATTGGAGGCCCTAAGGGATGATTAAACACTGTTATTTCTCAGTTATAATATTGTATGAAAACATAACTATCAATGTGTCTCTAATACCTCTACAGTTGATCTTCTACAGCAATATTCCTTGACTTATTTTCCTGCCATACTAATATTATTTATTTCTCCTTTTCAATATCATACTTTTTTTCATTTTAATCTCCAAATTGACTTGATAAAAGATAACATGTATAAACAATTCCCAAATTAAATAGATCAAGATTATCAAATTTACAAAAAGATATATCATTATGAATATCCATTTTTAATGTAGTAACTTAAATAGGTAAAAGGTTTGCTATCTTCCTTCTAAATTTTTTTAACACTTTTCATTTCATTTAAACATGGACAAATTAAACACACATCATGAAATACCAGTTCGATATGATAGGTCTGCATTTGCCTTGGTTTGATTAATAAGCATTACTCTAAATGTTTAAACAAATTAGTGTCCACTCTTGAATTCGATGGCATAAATCATTTTATTTGGTTGCATCCTAATCTTGTAATAAAATGTGAATTAAAATACACAACCTATTAGGGCAGAAAATAGCTGATGATCATTGTTATGGTCACGGCTAAACAGAGCTTAAATAGCCAGCTTTTGTTGACCTCACTAAGAAACACATTGATGCTCAGATAAAGGAACTTTATGAGAACACCCTCTTGAGGAACACAGCCATCTTACTGTTGTGCTGAGTAGCACTAACTCACATTGGACTTTTATTAGCACATTTATGACCAGAACAGCATTAGCTTGTCATTTAAACATGCCACCGTGCAACAGAGAACTGGCATGTGTTCACATTCATTGCAAATTACTTTCCTCACAGTAAATTGCCTATCTGATAACAAATTATTATTCTGTATTAGTAGAAAACAACCACTTGTGGCAAGGTGATTCAAATGATCAAGAAGTACTGCCACATGCAGTATGAATGTTGTGTTGTGACTTAAGACAAATGCTAAAGAAGACTGAAAACCTCTCAGCTTGTGTCAAGGGAAGTCTAAAAGCTAAAGCTCCTGTTTGTGCAATGCTATTTGGTAGATGTGTTTAATGTCACAGAGGGGCATAACCGGAGTAAGTATAACCAGTTTGCCTAGACCAGTGGTTCTTAACCTGGGTTCTATAGAACCCTACGGGTTCGATGAGTTGGTCTCAGGGGTTCGGAGAAGCCTCTGCCATGGAGGCCAGAATAAAGTAATACCGTAATTTGTTGTGAGTTCATGCACTTTGTTGGTTTTGTTCTTTGAGCAAGGTGATGTTCATGCACGGCTCATTTTGTGCACCAGTAAAAAAACATATACCTATGTCTTGAATTTGGAAAAAAAATCATTTTATTTATCACTAAAGAAGGGTTCAATGAATATGCATATGAAACTGGTGGGTTCGGTACCTCAAAAAAAGTTAAGAACCACTGGCCTAGACTGTCCTAGTTGATAGTTGTTATCTGATATAACTGTTACTGGTTCTCCCATTTACTCTAGAAAAATGTTAGTTATATGTCACCCTATGTATAATTATATTTTACAGTTTATTATATATATGGACATATAGAACATACAAACCCAAATAACCACATATAAATTTAATAATAAAACAAATGTCAAAGGTATAGTCAATGTTGAATAAAGGGCACAGTCAAGTAAGTACTATAAAATTCTTAGGAAAGGCAGGGGGAATTTTATTTAAGAGGCAGTATTGGAGCAGAGTCTTGAAAGAGTTCTATGCTATGCCTAAGCAAAGAGGAAGAGTAGAGGACATTTCACAGAGAAATATATGATTCTACAAAAGCATTAAGTTGAGAAAGGACAAGATGAATCAACTTATTCAACTATATATTAATATCTATGGACAAGTACTGGGAATGGCTTTAATGTAGATTGGGCTCATATGTGACAGGCTTTGAAGAATTAACCATAAAATCTGGGCTTTATTCTATAGGCAGGAAGAATCAGTGATGTTATAAAGGAATAGAATTTGAAAACGCAAAAGGCTAGAAAAAGCTAGAAGGGCACTTTAGAAGGCTGTATCAGTAATCCAAGTATGAGTGACAGCTGAGAGCTGAATCAGGGTGTCCACATAAGGAACAGAATGAGGCTATCTGAAGAGCCACATGGATGAAGAAGATAGAGCTTAATAGTATTTATTTGCATAAAGCTTTGTGTCTGAAAGGACTTGCAATCAATTACCTTTTATTCTCACCTACTTTCCAATGAGGTTTGTCAATGCAGGCACTATTGTATTTCTGTTCCACAGTTCAGTAACGGAGATTCTAAGAAATCAACAATTTCTCCAAATTCTCGTAGATAATTAATAGTCAAGGTGGGAAGGATGTTCTGATTCTTTGAATGAGTGAAGTGAAGAAGAAAAAAGAAAAGAAAATTCTGAAGTACAAAATTTGAGCTACTAGGAAATTAAAGTTTTCAGAAACAGAATTAGAAACATCAGGAGACAGAGTTAATTTAGGAATGAAAATGTGAGGTGGATTTTAAGCAGGTTTTATTTGAGCTTATGGTCAAATAACATCAGGAATTCTCAAAAAATGGACTGAGGAAAAGGAATGAATTAAGGGGAAAATTATTGAAGTTAGGACAATAGGAGTTGAAACCCAAGAAAATAAAAAAGAATGCTGGAAGAAGAGAGATTAGAGTATTCGTGGCTAAACCTTCGGACATATTAATGTTTAGTGTTTATAAACCGGGAAAGGAGACAAGTTGAAGAAGGAAAAATAAATACGAAGGATGCAAGAGGATAAACCATAGAAAGCCAGAAAAAGGGATCAAGTTGAACGAAGGAGATGCAGCGGATTGGGGAGCTCTAGAGAAGTTGCAGAATAAGAGAAAAGAGGTACTAACTTGACAATGAAATCATTTGTAATTCATCAGAATGCAGTTTCAGGAGCAGGGACAGACACCAAGTTTAAGGGGGTAAAAAAATGGGTTAGTAATGTTAAGACAGCATATTCATTCAGATAGTGGTCAGAGATATAGTCCTCAGGATACAAAGAAACATCAAATAAAGAGATTTTTTGTGGTGTTGAGTGCAGGTATAAGGTAAAGAAACAACAGGTGTTTTATGGTACTTAGAAGGAGGAAGAATGGAAGTAACTTCATAGCAGAGACAGGATTAAGAAAAGCAATAAACTATGCAACAGAGGAAGAATTTCTTTTTATTTCAGGTAAGAAGAAAGGATGAGTATATACAAAGGCATTAATGAAGAGAGAGGGAAAAGATTTAACTTATTAATGGCTTAATCTTCTCTATAATAAATAAAAATGGGTGATGCTTGACCAAGCAGTGGCACAGTGAATAGAATGTTGGACTGGGATGCAGAGGACCCAGGTTTGAAACCCCAAGGTCACCAGCTTGAGCATGGGCTCATCTGACTTGAATGTGAGCTCACCAGCTTGAGTGCAGGGCCATTGGCTTGAGCATGAGATCATAGACATGACCCCATGGTCGCTGGATTGAGCCCAAAGGTCACTGGCTTGAAGCCCAAGGTCGCTGGCTTGAGCAAGGTTTCACTCACTCTGCTGTTGCCCCCTAGTCAAGGTACATATGAGAATGCAATCAATGAACTACTAAGGTGTCCCGTAACAAAGAATTGATGCTTCTCATCTCCCTTCCTGTCTTGTCTGTCCCTATCTGTCCCTCTCTCTGACTCTCTGTCTCTTTAAAAAAAAAAAAAAAAAAGGTGATAAAGGGATTCAGAGAGGGCAGCATGGGACTAGATGGAAAAGATAAAAGATGAGGATTTATAAAGAGGATGGTAGAACTTACATTTTTGTATGTGTGTGTGACAGAAAGAGAGACAGAGAGGGACAGATAGAGACAGACAGACAGGAAGGGAGAGAGATAAGACGTATCAACTCTTCATTGCAGCACCTTAGTTGTTCATTGACTGCTTTCTCTTATGTGCCTTGACTGAGGGGGCTACAGCAGACCCAGTTACCCCTTGCTCAAGGCAGTGACCTTGGATTTAAGTCAGTGACCTTGGGCCTCAAGCCAGTGACCTTGGGCTCAACCAGGGACCATGGAGTCATGTCTATAATCCCGCGCTCAAGCCAGCGACCCTGCGCTCAAGCCAGATGAGCCTGTGCTCAAGCCAGTGACATCGAGGTTTTAAAATGGGGTCCTTTGCATCCCAGTTTGACACTTTATCCACTGCGCCACCACCTGGTCAAGCAGAATTTACTTACCCAGGATGTTTTGTCAGACACATGAGTGAACAGAGAATGGATTGATTGAACTGGCATGCATGGTATTCAGAATGCCAGGAAGTTGAGTGAAGCTCAGGTGAACTGTAGAGAGCAGTGAGAGGCTTTGGAGGTAGTGCAGTGCCATGAGGTGGCCAGGCTTGGGAGGTGCCGTTTTGAGATGTAGTAGAATGAGCAATATAGAAAAGGTGGCAGTAGATAAACAAAGCACACAGAAGCAGTGGCTGAAAGTTTTCTGAAGACCTGGAATGAGTCCTGCAAGTAGCATTACCGCTGCAGTGATGGCAAGTTTCTTTCCTTTGTCTTTCTCGTCAGTCTGCCCAGGAAATCATCTCTGATGGCTCTATTCCAAATGAAGATCTCTTTCCTCAAAACTTATAACATTTATTAACAAATGCTTTCAGCAGATACTTGATATTACATTGAGTAATCAATTCTCTTGTCTGTGTTTTTAGCTTGTTCTAATGGTTAGCTACTGTTCAAGGATTTGTAGTCAAATGTCTTATTTTCCCTAAACTACTATAAATGCCTTAAGTCCAGTACTGTGTTTTGTATGTAGGTATGTAAAAAGAAATTTCATTGACAGATCTAATGCAGTTATTCCCATCTGAAAGCAGTAATAGTCACTATCACCAGTCATTTTCACTTTGGGCTATGAAGTGGCCAATAATGGGCTGAAATCAAAAGAGGAAAACAGAAAATCAAGAAGATAGGTTGGCACTCAAAATTTCAGATGCTATGCCCGTTGTGGGGTATGAACTATATAGAATAAGATCTATGCATTTCTACACAGACACCTCTTGTGAGTCTCCTTGTACATAACACTTTGCTAGACAGGGTAGATCAATGGGGAACCCAGGGCAGAGCACTGTGAGCAATCTGCCTTAGGTGCAGATAATAAAGGAATGCATTTTTCGTAGAGAATGGTAAAATTATAATCACTGGTTAAATTAAGGTTAGCTTTTTATTACCACAATGTGCCAGAAATTTTAAATTGAGTTAGAAACTTTTGCTGATCTAAGTTCTAAAGAGTCGATTCAGTTACTGTTGAATTTTACTGACATAATATATATGTGAACTTCAGCTTAGCACAATCTTATTGTTTAGCCTTTAGTAAACATTGTCTTCTGCGTGGAGGGTAATTCAGAGAACTCCCAGTTACATACTTGGCCCTGACAGCGGACTCAATTATATACATTTGTCTAGAGAATGAGTTCATAAGAGTGTTATCCTGTGCACTTGTTTTAGGCTCAATGATACTCCAGTCCATACAGTCTACATATATCTGTGTTAAAACAGTAGATTTAAAATAAAGAATGGTAGCATGAGTTTGTAGAGACAGAAAAACCAAACTTACTTCAATTAGAAGCTACCTCAATTCTATTATTGCGAAGTACAAAGCATTCTCTGGTGCTTGTGGAGTTTACTCATTTGGCAATATTCCTCTATCTTTTTTACCTTTTATTAAAAATTACATTAATTTATTCTATCTTCCCTTTTTGTATGGTAATATATATATTTTTTAATTTGTAATTTGTTTACTGACGGTTATACTATAAAGTACAAAAAAGGAAGATTTTCACTGCATCTCTTTTCTGGTCATTGTTATTATTTATTTCTTTTCAGGACTATTACCAAAAATAATGCTGTCCTGCATGGAGGCAGAGTACACAGTAGGTCTTCTCCAGATGGCAGAGCTCTGTAGTGCACCACTGCTGTGACTATTTCAAACTTGAATAGGTTATGACATCAGATATCAAGCACATATGTAAAACAGGACATATACAGACACTGTATGTATGCAGCCACATAAACAACCACATGTGCACTAAGATGTGGTAAGAGTTACAGGAATAATAGCAAGAAATATCTGAGACAATTCAGGAGAATGGAAAGCAACATCTCATCTGTAGGTGAAAACCTGGAAGGCTTTTTTGGAAATGATGTGAAATAGATAGTGTGAACATGGTAAAGGAAGCAGCAATCCAGGTGAGGGGAACGCCACAGGCCAAGCAGGGTGGGCACTCTGGGATGTAGACATGGAACCAAGAGAAGCTTGTTTTACAGTGTTTCTCAACCCTCACTGTGCATCTGACCAACCTGAAGAATTTTTGTAAAATACACCTGCATAGTCCAAGCCAGACACCCTGAATCAGCTGGCTGGGTAGGCCACAACATCAGTACTTCCCCCTCCCTTCTTTTTTAAATCTCCCCAGTGTTTGAACACCAAAGGAGGATGAATTTTATAAGAAATGTATTTATGCATCTGAGAGCAGATGAACTGAGACCCTAGTGGCTTTGGCGGGGAGAGGATGAGTTTGGAGGTATTTCCTGCTGCGGGGGGGAAGACTTCTGTTACCTCTGTTGTTTAAACAATGGGAGGTGGAGTGTGGTGCTAAGTAACGAACAGAAGTGAATGGGAGGTGACTAACTGGCAGGATGTCCTGAGGAGGTGAGATGTCAGTCAGGATTGCTCAGGTGGAGAGTCACGGGAACTGCCCTGGCCCTGGGTCACCCACAGTTCAACCTGGCTAGCTGAGGCTTTTGGTTAAGGGCTCTGGACCGAACCTAACACCCAAGTGGTGTTGTTTTTAGTTCGTCTTATAAACACCATGAAAGAAAGGCTGTGAAAGAAAACAATGGGCATTAAGTGTTTGAAATGTGTGATTAAATGATGCCTCTTCCCTTTTTAAAGAAGTTATACTTGAATTAGCAGCCAGTAGAGAACCACTTAATTTTTGTTTTATGACTGACTATTTTAGCTTTCAGAAAATCACATAAATATAAGGTGACCAGATTTTAAAATTGGTAAAGCGGGACACCATTGACGGGGGATGGGGGGATTCTTGATTAAAAATTTGGTCTATATGGAGCAAAAAAACTTTCATAGAATGCAAAAATAGTATTGTAATATATTTTTTAAAATTTCAACATAAGTACAATTTACAAATATAATACATTAAAAATTATGTATAGTATTATTTTATTTGACATATTTCTCATTTGAGTTAATTTTTTTTAGTAGATTGCTGTCATTTAAAAGGTCATGAAATTTTTCACAAGAATTTGTTATATTCCACACACAAAATGGCTTTCAAAGTCTCAACACTTGTGATTTTTCTGATTCCACACTTTATTTACAGTAGAAAAAAACGCGTTCAATCGCAGCAGTAGTTCCTGGTAAAGACAGCGCATATTCCACAATTTTTAGTGCATTGTATGGAACATGGTTTGTTTCAAAATGATGAAATATTTCTAACCATTTGTTCTCTATTGTTATTTTTGCTAATGCCCAAGATTTAACCTTTTCCTTATTAATGTATTTTTTTTAATAATGATACCTCATTAAAAAGATCATTTTCTGAAATATTACTATATGGGAAATTTTGAGTGAGTCAGAGGGATCGGGTTACATGGTCCCGAAACCGATGCCGGAGCTGCATGAGCGGGCAGGAGCAGGCAGGGCAACGCCATCGATGCACTCACACTCCCTGCGTCAAGCCCCACCACCTGCTGGAGACCTACCGGCTTTTGCCTTGCAGAACCCGGAGCCGCCTGCCGGCATCCAGGACGCAGGCCTATGGGTAGTTAGGGGACTTGACAGCCGCTGCCCAGCCGGTACATCCCACCCGAAGTCCTTTGTTTCAGGCCCCACAAGGGGCAGCCAGCTCTTGCGGCAGTGCGGGCGCTTCCAGATGGAGGAGGGGTCTCCCCGCAGAAAACTGTATATTCCCTTCCCTTTCTCCCACCGTTCCCTAGCTTTTCATGCATTCTTTCCAAAAATTGGGACTTTTTAAAACTGCTGTGGAATACAGGACAAATTGATAAAAATTGGGACTGTCCCACCAAAAGCGGGACGTCTGGTGACCTTACATAAATAGTATGATGGTTCTGTTAATACAAATTTCTATCTGTTCTTTACATGCTTTGGAACACTGTTCAACACGGACGTACCAACTCTGGTTATGTTAACTAGTTCTTCAGAACCATACACAGGGAAGTTCTAGAATAAAGGCAACACACGAATGGCAAGTAGTAACTGTAGGCTGAAGAAGTGGACAATAAGACAAGTTCACATGAAGAAGAGCAGTCAGTCGAATGAGCAGAACATGTGTGCAAGAACACACAGGCTTTCTTCACATGAGTTATTGCTTGGAATTCTTGGCCACACCAGCAGACAGACAAGTCTTTCTAAGGAAAAAAGTGACCTACAATCTGTAACAAAGAGGCACAACCACAAACAAGAGTAGTTTATTTTAATTAGATTGCAAGTTTGCCTGGCCAGGGACCCAAAACATTGAGTCTCCATATTGATAGGGTTGTCATATAAAATACAGGACACCAGATAAATTTGAATTTCAATTTTTTAAAAGTGAGTTATTATTTTAGTATAAGTATGTCCTCTGAAGCACAGATTTTAAAAATTACTCATTGCCTGAAATTTGAAGTTAACTGGTGTTCTTTATTTTGCTAAATCTGGCAACCCAAACATTTCACCCGTTAAGACTGAAATAAGTCAACACAAAATAAGAACAGAGAATAATTGACATTGCAAGGTATAAAAAAACAATATTCCTTTTCAGGAACAAACTTTATCAAAACTAAACATAGAAAGGTTAACCCAGTTGCACAACGTTTGTTCGGGTCATACAAAGTACAAAGGTCCACAGGAGACACAAGGAAGGTCGGAGTTCGACACTGTTTCTTCCCCTCACTTTTAAAGACTGTTGCTCTTTGAAGAGACCTTAGACAGGCACCCCCTCGATATTCACAGTGTGCAGTGTGGACCAGCAGCATTAGCGCCACTGGGCCTTGCTTAAAAAATAGAGTCTCACCCTCCCCGCCAGACCAGATAATCAGCATGTGCATTTTAACAAGATTTCTTGTGATTTTTATGCACAGTCAAACTTGAAAAACGCAGATTTAGATCTACAAGTTTCCAAAAACATGCTCTGAAAAGGGGCAGGACCCACAGGCTCCCTCAGGGCTCAGGGGAAACCTACTCTGTGCAGTCCTGCTGGGCTACAAGGTAAGATTTCATTGAAACAAAAGACCTGTGACAAACATTGTTTCCACGAAAAAGAGAAACAAGTTTGAAAAACAATAATGTAGTTCACTTCATTTTCCAAATGCGGAAACTGATTAGCAAAGAAAACAGGTGATGCTGTTAAAGTCTGAACCCAGCTTCCTTCTGCTCCCTCCTGGCCACGGAAGGAAGCTGCACAGAACACCACAAATTTCCAGCCAATGGCTTGTCAGGTACCATCATGCACCACAGGTGTCTTGCAGCTGGGCCTTGAATTTCAAAATGGGTCCTTTTTCTTTTACAGCCATGCCTAGAAACTTCCTTTGAAAGCTCATCTAACTCAAGCAGAAGCACTACTCGCTTTGCTGTCTGAGCTTGAAGTCTCCGGCTCCAGTTAGTGTGCACTGCTAACTGAGGGTGCCCTGCAGGTCTGGTAATGGATATTCTAGCTAATTATCTTGCCACAGACTATTGAGACAGATCTGGATGACTGTTCAATTAATCGCACTGAAGGAGTAATGAAGAATACCTGATTGTACAGCCCGCACCAGTGCCAACATACCAGTGTGAACATTGACTTCTGAGTGTGATTAATCACATAAATAATTCTCCTACATGAAATTAGAGATTGCCCATGCATTATACCCACTAATGTTTTAAGGCATTGCTTCCTGAACCTCAGCAATGAATTACACTACATTCTGCTTTAAATTTTCAATATCAGCATACATCCTGCTCTGTTAGCAAGTAATCCTGTGTCCCCCATCAGATTCTGAAGTAATTGGAATTAGCTCTCTAGAAATAAACAAATTAGAACAAGGCTAAGCCTTAAGAAAGACATATTAATGCGGGGCTGTAACCACAACACTGTGGCAGAGCCAGGTACTAGGCTTCTAGACCCCTTTGTCCACTGGATAGAGGCCTCATATTATAGCAGCAACATTAGACTTTTCTATGAGAACCAAATATTTAGTCATTCCCTCACAGGCATAGGAGTTCCCCCATTATTTTCATTTATAAGGAAACCTTTGAACAACTGAAGATCGACATAAAAGAGCAATTTCATCTAGGACTAATTTATATAGATTTCCCTGAAATTTAGAAATCCTGAAAGTTTATGGAGAGAGGCAGGAGGGTCAATGATCAAAAGAACCACCATGCAAAGGAATTTTTAAATCATTTCTTTTTCACACACAAGTCAGTTATCTCAGGCCAGCAAGTGTAAGGAACCAATGAGTTTAGCAGACAACAAAGGCCCAGGGAAAGCAGATGATTTAAGATCGTATCATTGATTTGCGTGATATGTGAAAGTATTCTAGGAAGAAAGCAGAATTTTGGTAAAACCGTTACTCTTTCTTTGGTATCTTTAGGGCTAAGATGGAGATATCAATGAAATGTAAAAGAATATAAAATAACATTAAAATTTTAAAACCCCAGTTGTGGGCTATTTGTTAGAGTTCATTATGAATTTTAAGATATTATTATTGGAAAAGGATTTCTTTGAATGTAGGCAAGGAGAGCAGGAGTGACTATAATTTTTTTACTTTTGCACAATTAAAATAGTAACCTTAAATAATACTGTAGCTGAATTATACCGGTATGGTTCTATTTTTTTTAACTTTAGAGTGTTCATTTGAAATCTGTATCAGATCTTGCCTCCCTGTATTTTCCTCATCTTTCCCATCGATACTGAAAATCCCTTTTCCCTGAAATGGTTTTTATCTCTCAGATGAGCCAGGAACTATTCTGTACCTTCTTTTGATAATATGCCATCCACACAGCATCAAGCACCATCCTAGACATTTCAGATGTTTGTAAATAACTTGTGCATCCTCTTTGACCCAATAATTTCCCTTCTGAACAGCAAAGGTATTCATTGAAATGTTATTTATATTGTCAGAAATTTTTGAAACCTACCTCAGATATCAAGTGCATGATAAAAATCATGACTTAGTTATAAGTTATATACTCTACAGATATTTAAAATAATTTTGTAGAAGAAAAATTCATGAATCTTTTTTTTAGTGTGTACTTAAGTGGGAAAGAAGAAACTCTTAAAACAGTATGTGCAATGATTTAATGCTCCTAGAAATGCATGTAGTGCTGCACACTGATTGTTGAATCTACTTATGTGTAAGTTATGGGATCTCTAGTGATTTTAAATGTTGTTGGGGTACTTCTGTGTTTTTTCCATAATGATTAGTAAAAAAAATCAAGAAAAAATTTTAAAGCTGTGTCACTAATTCAGAAAGTAAGTTAGTATTATGTTAACAGAGGTAGCTTCACTCTCCAAAATATTTGAACTTTGAGAGCCTCTGTGATGAGCTCACAAAGGACATGATAAGCATTATCATTAATCTTGCAATCCTTTCACCTAAGAATGATTTAGTGTCTCTGACTTATTAACAGAATACTAAAGTTGTTAATAATGTTATATTTTTAAGACTGAAATAAAAATAGAACCATGTTCATAAATTTTGGATGAACTATACACAAACCACTAAATTTTAAGAGCTAATTTCTACAGTGGGGAGCTATAACTTTGGAAGTCAATTAATCTCATTTTAAGTCTTGGCTTTGCTATTTGCTAATATTATAGGTATGAACAAAATGCAAATGATTGGTTGTACATTCAAATGAGATGATTTGTATAAGACACTTAGTACAAAACAGAAAGTACTGTTAGGAGCTTAACAAAATACAACTTTCACAAGCATCATCAAAACATTCTCATCATCTGTGCTCCTTTGTAATGAAAAGTCACCTAGAACACACTGTCCTTATGTGTTGGGTTGTACAGTAGGACTTGTTCATGGGACTCTACTTACCAGCTGGACCCACAAGCCAGGTGGACCTTGGAAAGTTGGGGATTCAGAGCAAAGACTTCATTGTACTGCTTGACTCAGAGGAGGACTAGGGCAGTTGTGGCTTCAGAGCCCAGTTGTGGAGTCACTGAAAACAAAGTAAGGATTATAAGTAATGAGTGCAGTGGCTTACTGGCGTTTGCTCACAAACAGGAGTGACCTTGAGTTCCAGGTCTATCTGCCTATAGATGCTTTGTATATTTCCATTTATAATGATTTTTAGTTTCTACAAAGACACTATTTTGCTGCCTAGCTCTCTTTTAGTTTTAACTTGTTCTTACGGAAAGTAAAGAAAATTCAGTTCCACTTACCTCATGGGATTTAGTCAGCTAATACATTTAAAGCTTGCTGACGACACAATGCTACATCAACAGCACACACTATTATCGGAAGGCAGAGTATAATTACCTTGATTGGTATTTTTCTACAAACTTCAGCTAATGCTTATTTCTATCTGATATGAAAATTCTTTCATCACCATTAGTCATTGACATGGGATGCAATTGGCAAATCTAGGAAGCTGCCAAATGTCAGGATATCTTCACTCATATTTCACATTTTTCACATTAAAATTCTTTGGACAGAAATAAACTTCCTTTACTATTTATTATCTTATTTACTCCAAACTTGCAGGCATTCTCATAAATGGAGTAATCGTTTCTAAAGTCAGTGTGACCATGAAATGCATTTTAGTGTTTCTGGTGCTATAATTTAATTCATTTCTATTTGTAAATCACTGGCGGTTTGTTTGGTGGACCAAGTACTGGGGAGAAATGCATTCCTTTGTCCATACAAATACACTGCATTTTAGGACTAGTGTCCATATGTCCAATCATTTAGTTCATAGGCTCAAGATGGTTCATGCCTTCTGATGTTCAGTTTGCAGGACATGACATTTGCTAATTTTCAAGCACAAAATGTCATATATGTGAAGTCTCAGCTTAATAAATAATTTATTAAGATATTAGGTGGGTTTTCTTTTAATGTATTTGATGGAAAATCTAGCACCTAATTTTCAGTACATGCCTAAGTATCCTGCAGAATTTTATGGGTTTATGTGTTGAAGTTAATTAATACATAAAATGAAGTGCTGTCATTTTTTACCTCAAGAGAAGAGAAAGTGTCAGTGGTTACACATTAAAAAACTTGTTTTTTATTACAGTTCCTTTTTGCCTCATTATATTTGGGTGTTCATAGACTCTTTTAGACATAAATATACATAAGGCGTAAAGCTTGCCTTTGAGAAGCTGTCAGTCCTATGGGGGTAAGAATGGAAAATGGACTGTCACCTACGAGGTGCTGAGAGCACCATCATGGAAATTAAGATAGTGGCTTTGTGGGCATGTAGTCCTGAATATAGTGGTAATGAGTGATAATTTCACATTACTAAATTAAATTCAGAAATTAATCTAAAATAATTGGCAAATATATTTTTCTTCTGATGCAATAATCACCCTGGTGTTTATTATTAATTTTCTTTTCTTTTCTCTTCTAGAGACGCCCAAGCAGATGGCCTGCGATGAAGTTTCGAAGAGGTTCTGGCCATCCTGCCTACGCTGAAGTTGAACCAGTGGGAGAGAAGGAAGGTTTTATTGTGTCGGAGCAGTGCTAAGATTTCTGGGACAGAGCAGCACCAGTGCTGGTTTACAGGTGTTAAGACTAAAATTTTGCCTATACCGCTATCACAAACAAACAAACACACACACACACCAAGGAGCCCTGAGCTGCTGTAGCCTGAAGGAAACGGGAGTTTTGGACAAGCCCAGCCCAGAAAGAGTTAAAGAAAAACTAAAAAGATGCCATTTACCACTGAACATAGAATTCCCTAGTGGGATGGCATCTAGAGTTCACTCAGAACATCTCCCATGGACTACCAGAATTATGAAAAGATTACAGTGCTATTGGCTAAGGTGCAGGGTTTCAAAGGGATAAAGAACAAAACTACTAATAGCAAAACTTTAGTTCACAAGAGATCTACACCTTTGGTTCAAATATTCTTCTCTGATGTCTCAAAGATAACTGTGTTCCAAAGCCTGAACCTTTTCACTCTAAAAACCAATACTGATTGTTTCAAGATTGCTGAGAAAAATAACTTGTGCAGGAGCAAAAACAAAGTAAAAGACTGTGATTCTTTTCATCAGATGTATGGCCAAAGGATTGCATTTCTCTGGTCTAGATACACCTGTTCCAACAAGTTCATTACTCTGTAGGATGAATCTTTTATCTGCACAGTAAGTTTAAACCAGAGGTCCCCAAACTATGGCCCATGGGCCAAATTGTGGCCACCTGAGGCCATTTATCCAGCCCCTGCCACACTTCCGGAAGGGGCACCTCTTTCATTGGTGGTCAGTATATGGAGTACTCTATGTGGTGGCCCTCCAACGGTCTGAGGGACAGTGAACTGGCATCTGTGTAAAAAGTTTGGGGACCTCTGGTTTAAACTATGCTTCCCCCTTCCTTGTTAATGAACGCCCTTTCTATGAGCTGTGACAGAATTTTCAAACTTTTAGCTAAGGATTAGGAAAGATGGAGTGACAAATGAGGATTTCCGTTCTCCCTCAGAATAAAACTTCCAATGTGTTTTACAGAGTGTTGCCTCCACTTCCCAACTGTGAAGTCCTATGAAGCCACAGTTGCTCTTGGCTGAAGGAAACAAAAGGATGAATAGTTCCTTAACCATTTTTGAAACAAAGATGTTAAGGAACTCTAAGTAGATGGGTATTTTTTTACTTTTTTGTCATTTCAGTACTAAAGGCCCATTTCATTATCAGTTCCTTTCTAAGAAGTCATTCAAGTCAGCATATCACCGGCAATAAAAGGAAGGAAAGAACCCTGCTGAATCATACAGTAATTTTCTTTAAAGCACATAGTAGTTACATAAATATATATATATAAATATATTTTTGTTTATAACTAACACAAGGCAGGCTCTTGTGACTCTAAGAGTGCATTTTGTCACCAAGACAGAATAAACGCAAGGTGTATTACTGCATATTTCCATAGAGTTGTAAAATAATCCTTAATATTAGAATATTTTTATGTCACTTAGCAAAAGTGGTTCAATTGGTTGTGGGGCCGATCATTTTCCTGCCTATTTGAGCCACCCTTCATTCCTAGCGACCCCTTCTCTTCCTGGCTAAATAAAGCAGATGCCAAAAGCTCCTTAAATGGAGCTGTCATTTGCCCTGTAATGAAAATCTGGATTTTGAAATTTCCCCCTGAATGAAGATAGAATAGGCATACCTTCAAGGAGGAAAGTGTTTAATATATATACTGAGCTCCTAAAGTTTAAAATTCGGGTACTGTATGTACAATTGTACCACCATCTTGACCCATGAAACTTACATCCTGTGCCAAGAAGTTTTGGTTTTTGTAGGGTACAGTGACTACCATTTGCAGATTCGGGTATCAAAAAGCAGAGAGCTCTTAAACAGCACTTTACTAACAGCTTAGCATCTATACATAGTGTCTACATTGAATAGCATCACTTCATTAACCATATCATACTTATCTTCACAGTTGTCTGATGTTAACTAGTGCCATTTTCCATAACATATATTTTGTTAAGTACCTGATGAGGGTGGTAATTTTTCCTAACCTACTTAGTTAATAATTGCAAAACATAGTGACAAACATGGTAATTGAAGGATGTGATGACAATCTCTCTGCTGTAGCTTCATTCAGTTTATATGAAATATCCCAACTTGTTTTTGTGGAGTAGATCAGATAGCGATAACCAAATGACTTGCCAGTGTAACTGGTGCAACTGGTATTCTACAAAGACTTAAGGAACACATAGAAGATTCCTTTTAGGATAAGATGACACTTCTTTCACTAGCTTTTGTGGTAGGTGTGGCTTCTAATAGCAGTTGATTGACAGTTATATAAATTTCACACAATTCTTTGAAGTTGTAGTATTATCTTTATAACCTCCCATCTTGCATTTTTGATTTAAAAGAATTGGTAATTTTGTAACATAAAACCCTCTGAATTTTTTAGTGAACTAAAGCAGTAAGTAAGAGGGACAAATTTTTGGAAGGAAAGAGGCTACTGAAGTGTGGGAAAGCTTTCATTGCATATGAATCTTTTAGTCCTAAGGGGAAAGGCTGGCTGAATCTTTTCTTTTATGAAATTTTCATTCCATTTTATACATCTCTGTTTTGTTCTTGGCGCCCATTTATTGAAAAAGGAGACCAAATATACACAAAGTCTCTGGAAATTCAGAGTAGGAGCTGATGCTTTGAAATATATATATATATGTATAATGTGTCAGAAAGGGTACATCTGTACATTGCTTGATAAACTATGAATGTAGAGAGAGGATAACAATTGTAAAAAAAAAAGACTAGCAAAGGAGCACATAAAAAGTTATGGATAAATCAGGTAAATGGTGCTATACAAGAAGTTAGTTATTTCATCTTAATTATTTATAAAATAATAAGCAATGTTTAGGTAAAGTGATTAAAAGTCAAGAAAAAGATCTTAAGCCAACCAGATAGCAGTGACCACAATGTTGGTTTGTTTATGAAGCATTTGAACTTCAAGGTATACTAACAAATCAAAAACTCAAGATAAATGTTAACATACAATTTACCCTCAATTATTATTTTAGTTTGAGATACTTAGGGCATTTGCTAATCTGTCACATGTAAGCTTAAGAAGCTAGGCTGTCCAATATTATATCTATTGCCTAAATGCAGTTATTTAAATTTAAATTAAATAGTAAACAAAAATTCACTTCTCAGGCACACTAGCCACATTCAAGCACTCAATAGCTAGATGTGGCTTGTTGCTACCATATTAGAAAATACAGAACATTTTCATCATCATGGAACATTTTATTATGTGGTGCTATAGAGGGCTTTCCTTCAATTCCCTCCCCTTGAAGAACAATGAGAAGGGGGGAAAAAGGAATAGGGTAGTTCTTCGCTATATCTAAGCAGTTTGATCTCAGAGAGGCATGATGAAGTAATGAAAAAAACATACCAGCTGACCCAGCCTTGAGTCCCCACTATGTTATTTTGACAAAATCACTTTAACCTCCATGAATCCTAGTTCACAATTTAGGAAAATAAAATCATTTTTACCCTATCTTCCTTGCAAGATTATTATTATGTAGAATGACTAAATGTACAGATACTCAGACTATGAAACACAAACGCAGCACAGCTATTGTCCAGGGCCAGCACACACTTGCATTTGGATGAAGGAAAAGCCCATCCAAGAAAATTAGATCAATACATTTCTTGAGAAAATATCAAAGGAGAATTCATTGAAACCACACAGCAAAATTGCTTAAATTTCTTTTTCCCCATCTCAATGTTTCTCTTATTTCCTCTGCATGGCATCTCTCCCAACTAGCCAGCCAGCCTCTTCCACACCACAGTCACCCATGTCCATCCTTTGGCTCATTCAGTTCTTCATTGTAGAATCACTTGACCTGTCTAGTTCCTCTGATTTCCTGGTTTATTCTGCACAGCAAAGGGAAAGCCAAGAGCTGACCAGCAGGCTTCTCTTTAGAAGCAAATAACACAAATAACTTTAAATATGTATTTTATCCCGATAACACAAATGAAAGGGGCTGTTACATTAAAATATAAATATGTGGAACTTAATATTAATTGTAAACATTTGAAAATAAAGACTATAAAGGGAATAAAATTAATTTAAATTCTGCTGATATGCAGATAATATATATTCTCAGATTAGTATAATTTATTAAGTTTATGGCAAAAATATGTTATTTACTCATTCTGAAGAAGTATAAATTTGGTGATTTCCCTAGGGTCTATTGTACATTTGAGAAGAAAATTTTGCTAAAAGCTGTGTTGTGGTTCAAGACAATTCTATTCCATTATAAGAAATGACTATTTAAATAAGATTAACTAAACAATAGATCCTGTTTTTGTGGTTTCTTCCTCCTCTGGGATGTTACTTTGCTTTGTCTTTCTTTAGAAATGTTTTTAGATATTTTATTACAACATGCTTTACTAATTCCAGAAGATTGCCTTTTCTTTTGCTTTCTCATTCCTGACTGCATCTTTTGGCATCAGTATCTACACGCCAGAAACATGGGAGGTCATCTGATTCAACTTCATTTCACAGAGAGAAAAGTAATTTTCCAATCGTCAGAACGAGGTCTTGAACTTGAAACTGCTGTCAGGTTATTTTTGTTCCAATACTCCATGCTTGTACCCCTTTGTCAGCATGTGAGGCTGACCCAGCAGCTCAGAAGGCACAGTCCATGTGACAGCTAGTTTACATGCTATACAGCTGTCTAGTCTGTTCTAAAGAACAGTGGACCTGTCTTCCTCTGCCATGTTGTTGTCTTAAGAATGGTGCCATTTTTATAACAACCAGTGATTCCAAGTTCTATCTGTTGCATGATCTTTATTTGGTTTTCCAAGTTACTCCCCCCACCACCACCATACACACTCCTACCTTGACTATTTAAGGTAACAATACTGTTTCTCTTTTGCCATTTAAATTTTTCTGTTTTATTTCTACCCCAAAATACCAGAAAATGAATCCTTTTCATAGCACATTTCTTTACCATTTATATAATTATACTTTTCATTTGCTTTTTAAGCTGTCTGAACTTTTTTGCCTTGAGAAGGTTTTTGCGAGCAAATGTTATAAAGTCTGTGTCAATGCCTATTACTTATATACTCGTATTACATTGTATTTGTAAAGCACTTTACATTTCACGGAGCACTTTGATTTATTCTTTTGTTTATTCACTCAACTATTCAATCAACTTAAACACTTACTGAACATTTTGTGGTATATAGTATAAATACAAATAGTGAGAGAGCAGGCATGTCCGCTGATAATTGTAGTATGGTGAGACCCTCAAACACAATTTGGTATGTAGATGTGATCAATAATATTACTCTACCAATTTCCAATTCCGATTTTTTATCAAGTATTTGCCTGAAGAATGTTTTGAAATATGTTACATCATTGTACACACATCTCTGCTGTTTGCTCTGTTTCAAATGATCTGTTCATTTCATTGGGGAAAAGAAAAGTTAGTCATCCAAAGTCATCCCAGACCCAAGATGATTTTCCAGGCCACTTGAATTCTTTCTGACTAAATATAATAGTTCTCTTTCTCACACCAATATTTCTGTTGTACCTTTTTGAATTATCAACATCATATTTTTTAAGATATTCTAGATGCACCAGTGTACAAAGAAGCATTTGCACTTTAGGTGTGTGAGGCTGTTTGTTGTGTATTAGATTGTCTCAGGTGTTCTTAGCCTCAGCACTATAGGGCTTTTGGCAGTTTCCAAGGCTTCTGTTAACCATATGACTGGAGTCTTTTCTCTCTCTCTCTCTCTCTCTCTCTCTCTCTCTCTCTCTCACACACACACACACACACACACACACACATACACAATCCAGTTGTGATGACTAATGTCCCCTGGGATGTGATTGGAAAATCTACTAGATTAGCTACTGAGCAATATATATCAGGGGAAAAAAAAGAAATTTTTCTCTTTTCTTTGTCACTTAATTTTTATCATAGATACAATTTTATTTACAATAAGACTTGGAATCATAAACTCTTTAAATTAGAAGAGACTGTACAGTCTCTAATTCAGTCAATTAATTTCTCCATCTCAATTTTACACATTTATTAGGAGAAGATGGGAGGATTGGTTATATCTCTGGAAACTTGGGAACTGACTTTTTGGGAGCTAGAAGTAAGGCTGTTTAGCAGTTAGATCTGCTGCTGTAACAGCTGCTAGGGTGAGTTTTGCTTCAGTTTGTGGACTTGGTGTCACAAAAGAGACTGATATCTCAGAAACTTTGCTTTTGGTCACTGCACATCTCCAAATCTTATTCCTTTATCTTTGCCTTCAAAATATGCAGAGGAGTTGGAGTTTGGTGCTTCTAATTTTAAGTATATCTGGATGAGCTTTCTATTTCTGATACTGATTTTATTGTCCCTCTGTGGGAGGAAAAAAAAATGAAAAAGCATTTGACTGTCCCAAGTCATTGAAAAATTGGAAGTTTCAGATCAAGCCAAAGTTCCCACTTATTTGATGTGCCTTATGTCAATTTTCTGTAGGGTCAGTGATTTTCTATGTATAATTGTTTGTATGTAAGTCAATTCTGCTCTAATTAAAATTCTTGGTGAAGTTATATAAAGACAGCCTCTTAGAATACTCCCACAAATAATAACACACCCCCAACTGAAATAGCAGGTTTCCCTTTATTCCTTAACTAAAAGACCAGCCAATACATTGAAAGCATTCATAATTATTGACTACAAGTTGCTAGTAGGGATACACAATTGAAAGCCTTGATTATAAAGTCTGAAGATGTAGAATATTGATAAGCACACTCAGAGTGAGCTCTCATAAGACAATCATGGAAATCATGGAAATTTTCTACTCTACTATTGTCATAGAAAATATGATGTTACTTTATGTTTTAATTAACTGGATCTTCAATTTCAACTTAAATTGTCATATACTTGGCTAATTATTGTCTCATAACTTTTAAACCATTTAGTGCCCACATACTAAATCTAGTTCTCACAATGATTATTGCAAAGAAGTAAGATTATGCTCATGAGAATAAAGTTACATAGTTTCTTGATTTAGTTCTCCATGAAGTTTATGGAATACGTCATCACTGGCTTCTCAATATTAATTCTTGTTAACGTCTAGATCACTGTGTACACTGAAAGATTGTATGGTATTTTAAATCCGGAATAAAAGGCTGGAAAAAAATAATGCAAGTCATATGCTAGTACTCATCTTTTTTTATTTTTAAGATTTACTAACATTTAAGAATTACTAAAAATGAATTGTCTCCTGATGAAATACAGTGAAAAAAATTTCTTTTGACATGGCAGATAGTGATGGGTTGATTTTTAAACACAGTCTCTCTTTTCCCAAGCATTACTCTATATACTTTACTCATCATGCAGCTATAAACCTTTTGTGCCTATGGAATAGATTCATAGCATGAAACTAATTTTAGACATTAGCTCTGTGGGGACAGATTCTAAACATAAGGAGTGGGTGCATGGGGATGATTCGCAGAAAAAATAAAGATTAAAACATGCTGTTAAGTATAGTTTTCAACTCTTTCAGAGCAATGTGCAATAAATGTTCAAGTAGGATCAGCTCAAATTTAGGCCCTCCAGATACTGGGGCACAAATCCTGCAAGTTATGCTAGAAACATGTGACATACAAAGTGAAAGATGCCCAGTTAGTCTAGAGCTCAGGCACCCTCCAGCTATACCTCTCCTATGGACCAATCGAAATCACAGGGCCTCTGCTGCAGGGAATCGGGTTACCTATGGTCAGGTAATGACAAAAAGAGACGTTCCATATCTTTCTGTGACTTATGAGGCATATTCTTTGGTTCCCTATGCCAGAGATTGTGAGGGAGCCAACCACACACAATCAATAAAACACAATAAAAACAGAAATATTTTTTCTGAGGAAAAGATAAGAGAGGGCATTTTCAACTATGGACCCATAGCTGGATCTTTATGAATTTTGACCATCTCTGGACCCAGACTCAAGGATTGTTTCTAGACATTGGAGTTGAGTCTAAGTGATTGTATTAAAGGTGTTTGAATAAAAATACTCAGATTGTCATATTTGTAGCAGGGTGATAAAAATCTCAAATTCAGTGTCCTCTACCAGGCTACTCTGAAAATACCATTAAGTGAAATCAGAGCTTCCCTTGCTAAGAAATGTTAAAATCATTTTAGGGAAATGAATTCAGTTTCTTGGGACACAAACATTTTTTGTATATTATAACTAAATCTCGGGGCCCCAGCGGAGAGAATAAAGTCTTTTCATAAGTTGGTCAAAACAAATCTTTTATTTGCCTCATTTGAGGCATTTGGACAGTGCCTGGGAAGTACATTATTTTCAGGGGGGAAAAAGAGACAGCCTTTTCGCGTGCCAGCTGGGATCTTGGGCACTCCCCATGCCAGGAATTTACTACTGTTCTGGTAATTCTGCTTGTAGTAATTTGAAATGTTGAAGTGTGAAAGGAGAAGTTGGGCACCCAGGGGGCTGTCTGTGTTTTATGCCAGTTGCACCAGCACACAGAATATTTGTAAATGCATTTCAAAGTGGGTATAATTGTACCCTTTGTCAGAATCACAAAGCCCTCTGTGGCGCTGCTGAGAGAAGGCCCTGGAGGGGAATCTGACCTCTATACCCAGTCAGCCTCCAACAGGGGGACAGATGGGGCGGGGGAGGGGGGGAGGAGCACAGCACTTTGCAAGTGTGCTTCTTACTGTTTTCCAGAGCCCCTTCTGTCAAATCAAGAACATGGCTATGGAGGGAAGGTGAATTTTGCAAGGTTTATTCAAAACTTTATTTAATACAGGGCTTGGAAAACTGAGCATTTTGAATTTACTCCAGTCCCCTGGGCATCACTTCTGTTTCCTTTGTCATGTTAATGAGACATTCTGAGGCTGCATTCTTTCATGAAAAAAATAATGTACGCATACTCCATTATGACCTCATGCTTGATAGACCTGAACCTGCAAATGTAGAAATGATTGTAGCTGAATTTGTACTAATGGTGTCTGAGAGCAGAACAGGCGTGATCTTTATTGAAGCCCACTGTTTAAATTCAGTAATTCAAAGCTTCATAATTCTGCAAGCTTCTTTTTTGTTGTTGTTTTTACGGGGACAGAGAGAGGGATAGATAGGGACAGACAGACAAGAAAGGAGAGAGATGAGAAGCATCAATCATTAGTTTTGTGTTGTTGTTGCGACACCATAATTGTTCATTGATTGCTTTCTCACATGTACCTTGACTGAGGGCCTTCAGCAGACCAAACCACCCCTTACTGGAGCCAGTGACCTTGAGTCCAAGCTGATGAGCTTTTGCTCAAGCCAGATGGGCCCATGCTCAAGCTGGCGAGCTCGGGGTTTCGAACTGGGGTCTTCTGCATCCCAGTCCGACACTCTATCCACTGCGCCACCACCTGGTCAGGCACTTCTGCAAGCTTCTTGATTATTTTCACTATAAGAATAATCTAAATTTGAATGTATTTCCTTATAGTTCATTAATCTGCCATCTTCTCTCTTATACTTGGAAATCCTTATGATTGCAATAATTCATTGAAGTTTCCTCACACAGCTCCTCAAACCAAGTTTTACTGTAATTCTTCTGGTTCTGGTTATAGTACCTGTGAAGTCTTTTTTTATTTTTCTAGTAATAATTTTGTAAGAAAGCCAGTATCTATGGACTACCATGGTGACATAATTCATCTTAAAGGTCTATTAGTGGGTGGTGACCAAATTGTACCTTTGTTCTCTTTGGGGAATGCTATTTTCAGAATTAAATCATGTTTTATCTTTTCACTTTTAGTTCAAGTCAACAAATTTGGGATTTTAGGAGGGGGAGAAGGGAACAATTTGTGTAAGATGGCTGTTATATTTAACGACATATTAAAAACAATAAATGATCATTTTGTTTTAATTTCTTAAATATGTTTACCTTTGTCTTTCAACATATTTTTGTTTCCTTTTCACCATTGGTTTTAGAAGCATTTCACTTACTGTAGAAAAAGTCAGTGCTATAGGCTAAAGACACAACCGAAAATCCTTTCTCCTAAACCGACCCAGTGTAAGGACTGATACCAACTAGATGCAATGGTGTGGACTTGGGCCCTGCCCACAACCCACAGAGCTCAAATGGGAGTTCTTCTAGAGTAGAGGTGAGTTTGTTGCCGCCAATTTCAATTCTATTACTGAAGTAAGTCAGGGTGTCCAGGTTCAGCTCTTGCTTCTGTTGCTAGTCATGGTTCATAAGCTCCAGTGACTTTCTAAATGAGTTCCTGAAGTTTCTCGACTATTCCTCCCTCTGTCCCAAACTGGATATGATTTTACCTATGTCTCAGGGGCTTCTGGGTATGTGTCTCAGCTAACTGATGGAGAATGTCTGAAGTGAAAGTTTATGAATTCCAAATATCTTTCCCAATTTCCTCATCTACCACTCTTAGACTAGCCTTTTAACAATAACAAGTATGCATAGGCCTCAAGTCACAGCCGGGAAGCAGGTGCTGGAAGCTGTTGGGAATTCTAGTCAAAGGGAGAGCAATGGCTTTGTGCAACTCAGTCCCAATTTTTTAAATTCTGCCTCTGTGTGGATCTTTTGGACTGTGTTGATTATACTTTGATATCCCGGAGTAAATTTAGAATTCCAACTTTAAATGGTATCAATTGTCTTTATGAAGCCAGAAGGGAAAAATTACTGATGCAAGTTACACAAATTTCCCTAACAATAGAAAAACATTAAGGCCAGTGCTTTTAAAAAACCATTAATGCATGTCATTTCTTTAAATAATGCAGTGCAAATGTTAAAGAAAAAATGTTAATGACAGCATACAATTTTTTTAAATAAGCTGTAAGTATGTCTCCTATGAATCTAGAGACTGCATCTTCTCCTCACAGTTTCCCTGTTTCAGAATCAGGACTCCTGACAAACAGTTGGGATTATTATCCCCTCAGTTTATTGCAGTGGTTCTTAACCTTTTTTGAGGTACTGAACCCACCAGTTTCATATGCGAATTCACCGAACCCTTATTTAGTGATAAATAAAATACGATGTTTTTTTCCAAATTCAAGACATAGGTATATGTTTTTTTACTGGTGCACAAAATGAGCCATGCATGAATGTCACCTTGCTCAAAGAATAAAACCAACAAAGTGCATGAACTCACAACAAATTACGGTATTACTTTATTCTGGCCTTCGAGACAGAGGCTTCTCTGAACCCCTGAGACCGACTCATCGAACCCCTAGGGTTTGATAGAACCCAGCTTAAGAACCACTGGTTTATTGTAACAAACATTTATTAAATCTTTAACCTGTGCTATGCAAGCTGCTTGACTCAAAAAAAAAAAAAAAAGATGAGACTTTATAGTATAGTAGAGGACACTAATATTTAAATAAGTATGGCAAATATAGGTCTCAGGATAGAAATGCTTATATGGAACAGTGCAGTCACAGAGGAGGGAAAAGTTCATTCAGAAAAGAAGAGGTCAGGAGAGTTCCCACAGGGCAAATGATATTTGAACTTGGCCTTGACAGGTGAGCAGAATTGTATCAGGCACAGCAAAGACATTAGGACAGGGAAGATAGAAGCAAATGGCCTGGCTTTAAAAGATGGAGCCAGGAGAAAATGGCTGGAGAGGAGGCAGGGACCAGAGAGTTAAAAATAGGACTTCAGGGCCTATCTTTAAAGCAGTAGATGGAATTGCAAGTTGCCAAGCAAAGGGGACATGTCATCCAAAGTATTTTAGAAAGATTACCCAGGAATATGAGATAAATATCAGCATGAGGGATTCCCTTGGTGTCTCCCCTTGAAGCTTTAACAGTTTGGACAGCTATAACCCAGCAAATATTTCACTGCCAACACACAGCAAGCCTGCGAAATCCACACATTGAAACATCTAAAGGTAGGCAAGTGGGAGTGAAGGTGGAAAACAAGAAAGAAGGGCTCAGACAAACCATGGATTAAGCCCTTCAGCTGAGAGCTCATGGCAGGGTTAACACAGAGAGGGAATGAATCCCTTTGGTGGTTGGTGTACCATTCAGCTGAGAGGAGCAAAGAGATTTAGTGGGTATCCCTGTAGGAGCTAGTAGTAGGAGCTGCAGCTATACCCAGAGACCTGGAAAGGACACAGCATGAGTTAGGGCCACAGTAGTTGGGCAGTTGACATTCTAAGCAGAGAAACAAAGCCACAGAGCCCTGCCACCCTATAGCCTCCCAGAGTTTGCCTCCTCTCACCCTTAGTGTCAGGTCATGGAGCATATTATCTGCAAACCCAAGACCTGGTACTACAGATGGGCAGTTGACATTCCAAGCAGAGAAACAAAGCCACAGAGCCCTGCCACCCTATAGCCTCCCAGAGTTTGCCTCCTCTCACCCTTAGTGTCAGGTCATGGAGCATATTATCTGCAAACCCAAGACCTGGTACTACAGATTTGCTTTCTTTCCTGAGCAAAGGGTGCACTTTGTGACCAACCCCAGGGTCAGGACATAGTGGGGACTCCACAGAGGTTCAAGATCTTTGTTACCAGAAGGACAAAACAACAACAAAAAATGGCAGTTTCCCCCAGCCTACCCTATCCCCATGCATTGGCAGCATCTGGTTGTCCAGGATAGCACTGGAGTTTCACAGAACTGAAAAATTTGTAATTCAATGCCCCCTACTGGAAAATAAGAAAATGATCTCTTTATATTAATCTGCTAGAGAAATACCACTTGTACATAGATGCCACACAGAGAAGGAATCCATGAAATTTGAATCACCAAGATAGCAAAGCACCCAGAAAGAAAATAAAAATTCTCCAGAAAAAGACTTATAGACATGGAAATATGTGATTTAAATGACAGAGAATTCAAGATTGCAGTTCTGGAAATATCCAACAAAATGCAAGAAAATACAGACAGGCAATTTAATGCTCTCAGAAAACAAATCAGTAAACAAAATGAGTATTTTACCAAGAGATTGAAATTTTAAAAAGAACTAAACAGGAATTATGGAGATTAGGAACTCAGTAAAAAGATCAAGAACAAACTAGCAAGCATAAGCAATAGAGCAAACTAATGGAAGAAATGCTTAAGGATATTGAAGATAAAAATATAGAAATGACACAGATGAAAGAAGAGGCAGACTTGAGCATATAAATAAATAAATAAACATCTTCTGCCATGTGAAAATACAGCAAAAAGATGGTCATCTATGAACCAGTAAGTGGCCCACACAAGACACTGAATCTGCTGACATCTTGATCTTGGACTTCCAGTTTCCAGAACAGGATTCCAAATAGCGATGGAGTAGCTAGATGTCCCAACTGCCATCTCCTAGGGCCAAGTTGGATTTCAACTAAATTTAAGAACAGTCATCTTGAAAAACCAACTTCGGGTGAAATAAAGACCAGACCATAACCAAGGAGTCACAGAAGCCATATCGAGACTGGTAGGAAGGGCAGAGATGCAAACAAGGCTGCCCACTCCCAGGAGTAAGTGGTTCTGAGGGTCCAAAAAGACCCTCACTGAAGGGAAGTTCACCCTGAGAGATGTGGGTCCTTGACCCCAGTCCAAGCACCCCAGCCTAGAGCGCCAGAGCCTAGAAAAGATGCCAACACAGCTCTTGGTGGTGAAATAAGCTAAGGTTTCTGTCTGTGAGGAAAAGACTGAGCTCTTGAAGATTCAGGCTCCCTCTTAAAGAGCCAGCACATTAAATCTTGTTCACAGCCACTTACCCATGGCTCCAGCAGGGGAGGTCTGAGAGGACTAGAGTTGTGTGAGGAGAGTGTGAAGTTGGAGGCCCAGGGAGAGACACAGTGGGGGACAGCCACCAGAACCCCTGTGCTGAGTTATTCTCTAATGTTGCAGTTACCATCTTTCTTGGGTGGTTCAATCCCCTCCATGCAGTATCAGCCTGGGGGAAAGCAATGACTCCTCCCTCAGGACTCTCTCCTACCCTACCCTATAAAGACTGGGTTGTTCTGAGAAGTCAGTCAGGAAGCAGGGGGTACGTCAGGGACTCAGTTTTCTAGTGCTGAGGTTACAGCTTTCCTCCACACACTCCTGTGAGTATGACTGGTGCTTCTGCCTCATGAAAAATTCAGTATAAACTACCTGGACTGTGAGCAGACCACATCTCTGGGTCTCAGTGGCCACTCCCTACTGAGGTCTGTAAAAAAAGTCGGGACAGACTGACACCTAGGACCACAGGGTAGGAGTCAAACCTACCATCTTCCCTAATCCTTGAAGTACCCCAGGGTTTAGACTCTACCAGAGGTTATCTCAGTAGCTGAGCACAAGAAGCAGCCAGCAGACAGAGGCAGCAGGAAGTGGGTCTCAGGAAACTGGGTCTTTTGCTGACTACCCTAAGCCCAGTGTGGGTAAAAGTCATCCAAGGTCTACAGATTGGTATTTCTATGTGCACATGGGTCCAGCAGAGGCAGCCACAAACTCTGGTTTGCTTGTAGCTTCAAGGAGAATGGGATTCATTCTGGGGTCACAGGGATGGTTCGACCAATCAAGGTAATACACCACATTAACAACAACTAATAAGGATACTATCAATAATGCAGAAAAGCATTTGGTAGATACCACATTCATTTAAGACTAAAACAATCCACAAAATGGGCATGGAAGGAAAGTATGGCAAACATTCAACCAATATTATGCTCATTCATGAAAAACTGAAAGGTTTTCCTCTAAAATCAGGAACAAGTCAAGGATGTCCACTCTCACCACTCTTATTCAACATAGTTCTGAAAGGCTTAGACAGAGCAACGAGACAAGAGAAAAAAATAAAATGTATCCAAATTGGAAAGAAAGAAAAAGTGTCACTTTTTGCAGATGATATGATTCTGTATTTAGAAAACTCTGCCTAAAAAAAAGGAAATAGAAACAATAAACAAATATAATAAAGTTGCAGGATACAATATCAGTGTATAAAAATCCTCTGCTTTCCTCTATACTAAAAATGAAACTTTAGAAATAGGAATTAAAAAATAAATTTCTTTTGTAATTACAACCAAAGAATAAAATACCTAATAATAAACTTAACAAATGGTGTGAAAGACATGTATACTGAAAACTACAAGGCATCATTTAAAAAGATTAAAAAAAAAAACACAATAAAATGGATAGTTCGTGTTCATGGATTGGGAGGAACAACATAGTTAAAATGGCCATATTATCCAAAGCAATGCACAGCTTTAATGCAATCACCATTAAAATTTCAATGCCATTTTTAAAATTCTTGGCAAAGGAACCAAAAATCACACAATGGAGAAAAGAAAGCCTCTTCAATAAATGACACTGGGAAAATTGGAAAGCCACATGCAAAAGGGTGAAACTAAACTAGACTACAGTTTGTACCCATGTACAAAATATTATTTCAAAATAGATCAAAGACCTAAATGTAATATCTGAAACAATAAATTACATAGAAGAAAGTGTAGGTACTAAATTCATGGACCTTGGTCTTAGAGAAGATTTTAATGAATTTGAACCAAAAGGCAAGAAAACTAAAGGCGAAAATAAATGAATGAGACTATATCAAAGTAAAAAGCTCTGCACAGCAAAAGAAACCAATGAAAAAACAAAGACAACCAATTGAATGGGAGAGGTAAATATTTGCAAATAACAGCTCCAACAAGAGGTTAATATCCAAAAAATATGAAGAACTTAACAACTCAACACCATACAAATATACAATCCAATTAAAAAATGGGCAGAGGACCTGAATGAACACCTCTCCCAAGAAGACAAACAGCCAACAGATACACAAAAAGGTGTTCAACTTCACTAGTTATTAGGAAAATGCAAATCAAAACTATAATGAGATATCACCTCACATCTGTTAGATTAGCTATTATCAACAAGATAGGAAATAACAAGTGTTGGAGAGGCTGTGGAGAAAAAGGAACCCTCATTTCCTGCTGGTGGGAATATAAACTGGTACAGCCACTATGGAACACAGTATGGAAACTCCTGAAAAAAATTAAGACTAGATTTACCATATGAGCCAGCAATCGCTCTTCTGGATATATACTCAAAAAATTCAAAAACATTTATTCACAAACATATATGCACCCCTATGTTCACTGAAGCATTATTTACTGTGGCCAAGACATGAAGACAACCAAAATGTCCTTTGATAGGGAATGGATAAAGAAGATGTGGTACAGATGTACTATGTAATACTACTCAGCCATAAGAAAAGATAAAATACTACCATTTGTGACAACATGTATTGACCTAGAGAATATTATGCTTCGCAAGATAAGTCAGTCAGAGAAAGCCAAGGACCATATGATTTCACTCATTTTGGGATATAAAACTGAAACTCATAAACACAGACAACCATATGGCGGTTACCAGAGGAAAGGGAGTAGGGGCTAGTAAAAGGTAAAGAGGTTGATATATATGGTAACTGAAGGTAATTTAACTTTTGGTGGTTGGCATACAATGCAATATACAGATTATGTATCACAGAAATCTATACTTGAAATCTATATGATCCTATTACCCACTATTAACCAATGTCACCTGTAATGCCAGTCGCCAAGGCCAGGCAGATTCACATTGGATTTGGGCAGATGGTAGAGAAATTGTGGAGCCAGAAAGCAATGGGCCATTCCCATTTAATAAATTCTTGCAATGGTGGATGAGCAAACAGGCAAGGAAAAACCTCTTCTCATGGCAGCAACAGAACGAACAGCAAAAGCAGACCCACACAGTGGCAATCCGCCCTGAGGGCAAGCACCTATAGCGTTACATAGACTATACACATGTGACACTGCCATGTGCTCACACACTAATCAGGCAAAGCCTAACAGCTGTTTTTCCAACATCACCCCAATAAATTTAATTTAGAAAAAAAGAAATATCACCTAGTAGGCAAAGTAATGATGAATGGCAGGGGAAAAAGCTAGGAGATCATTCTCTAGACAACTGTTCAAATCTGATTAAAGCTCTATAACTATTTTTTTCATAGTTTTCAGATTTTACCTCCACATCTCCAGATCTCAGTCTTCTACTAATAAAACCCAAGTCCACCAGCATGTGTAAAATGCCCACTCCCTTTCAGAAAATTATATATTAATTTCCCCTCAAACAATATTTGACAGATTTCCATGTGAAATCAGCTAGACCTGCAAAGGTGTAGCCACCTACACAATAAGAACTCTTTTTTGTCTTCTAAAAATCCCAGGACAACCCATACAATCAAAGCTGCCTGCCATAGAGATTAACTTTTCTCCTCGATGAGAATAAAATTTGTTTCCTTCTGGTCATTATAAACTCATTAATTAAATCATTCAGGGTTTGAATTTAAGATGCTGCCCTTGAAATTGATTGTAATGCTGGTGGTTGAGGCCAGGCATGTTTGCATTGAATTCAGGCAGATGGTAGAGGAGCTGTGGAGCTAGAAAGCGTTGGTCCATACCTGTTTATTGGAGGCTCACAGAGACAGAAGAGCAAAGAAGCAAAGAAAAACCACTTTTCACAGTGGAGGGCAAAGGATCAGAAAAACCACCCCTCATGGTAGCAGCTGAATCCAGGAACCACAGCTCACAGTGGTGGGTGAGCTATCTGAGAGAATCAACCCCGAGGAAATGCACCCATAGTTTTTTATAGAGACAGACATGTGGCTTTCTGCCATGTGCTCATGCACTAATTGTGCAAAGTGCTTGCAGCTGGGAAACCAGTGAGCAAGCCTAACACAGCTGTTTTCCCCACATTAATATTCCAAAGACATTTTATTTCTTGGCTTGTTTAAGGTTAATATTTAACCTTCCAAGTTGTCCACAGAATTAATGAATTAGTAAGTGCTCTGTGGTTCTCACAAAGATCTACAAATCTGAGTTAAAGAAAGAAGTGGAAAGATCAAATGGTTTCACTTTCAGAGGGGGACCACAGGCACGATGTAGACTGTACCAGGGGTGCCCTCAAATGTTATGAAAGGGCAGAACCAGATCTCAGATCCAGTGAGGAGACTAAAAATGCCAAGATTGACAAAAACTAAAGACAATACCTCAGAGATGTGAAGCAGTTCACAGGGAGACTTCAAGGCAAACTATCTCTGGATGATTTGAGAATATATTGAAGTATTTCAGAGCTCTCCAAGGAAGCAGCTAAACATGAATTAGTCATCAGGAAAGCTATTAAGATGTCAGTCATGTGGCCAGTTGGTTCCCATATACCTGACTGCTTTTAAAGATCATGGCCAAACAAGTTCATTCTCATTATGAGGACCTACCCTGGAGACACAAGGAGCCTGTGGAGGAACGGAGCCTAACATATGCATCCTGCATGCCTCCCATTTACAGGTTAGCCAGATTTCTTACCTGCACCCACTACCCTGGGGTGTAGCATGAACACAGGCAAGGCAGACAAGAGTGCAGGAGTAGAGAAAAGATTGGGTTGCCAACAGAAACTACTACCTCAGCTGACGCTGATTTCCCTTATGCAGGCAGTGGGCATGTTGAGAAATGTCATTTATACATGTACTTCTTCACCTCTAAATGCAGGGCAATTATAGTTTTTGGAAATTTCAAAATTATGTCAAGAAGAGAAAAACCAATGAGAGTCCCTTGAAGTCTGCAACTCTAGGCCATGTAGGAACCTCAACCTCATGCTGAAGACTGACTTATTATTTTATGATCACCATCACTTTGAAGACACACAGGAATGTACTTGGCCATCCAAAGTAAATACACTTCCCAAATGCCAACATCTCTTGATAAATATCAATTGACCCCTTTTATATGTGCGTTCTTTTTAACAGCTGCAACAAACTACTGGGAACTTTTGACCTTCCACCAGATATTCTCTTGACAATTATTTTTCACTGAATTTTATAAACATTTGGGGGTTGCTGAATAACACTGAACTGTTTTTCTCCCCAGATTTCTCTGTACAATAGCAATTCCGAAAGGATTTGTTGTGGCGCAGACCTTGATAGAATGTGAAGGAAATTTCTCCAACTGCAGTTTGGCTGTTAGCCTAGAGGATGAGATGCATAAATTATTCTAAATGCCACAAGACCTTGCATTTTATTTCCTTCTAGAATGTTTTAAATCTGCGTCAGAAAGCCTTGAATTGAGATACTGAGCAAGCAAGAACACATCGCAAGGAACAGAACTAGTGACTTGAAAAAAAATGAAGTGTCCCTTTTTTTAAAATGCTATCATCTGGAATTTAATTAGGTGTCATTCTTTTGAGGAAATGTGTTACTTGAACAAAGACTAGTGGTCTCAGTGGGTTAAGCAGTAGTTGGACAAATAAGAAAGGAGCATTGCTGTTAGAAATGTGAAGAGGTGGCTTTCAATATCACAGGAGATGCCCCATTCGCACAGGTCACAATAAAGTGGCAGTGGGGTGTGCATGGAGGACTGGGGGAGGACAAAGGTGTCATGTGGCTTTTCTATTGTTTTATGTTGTGCCCTAATGTAATGCCAGTGGCTGAGGCCAGGCAGGTTCACATTGGATTCGGGCAGACAGTAGAGAAACAGCAGAGCCGGAAAGGGTTGGGCCATTACCATTTTATAAAGTCTCACAATGGTGGACAAGTACATGGGGGAAAACCTATTTTCCAGCACACGAACAGCCTGAATGGCCCCTCACAGTGGCAAGGAGGCAATCAGCCATTCACAATTCTCCACCTCTCTCAAGCGCAAGAACCCATAGCCTTACATAGGTCATGCACACGTGATGTAGCCACACACTCATGCAACAATCAGGCAAAGGGCTTATAGCCAGTAACCCCATGAGCAAGCCTAACACAGCTGCCCCACACTCTACCCCTTTAGGGTTGCTCACCTCATAGTAGGTATATTACATACATTCCAAAACTGACAATTACAAAGATGCCCTTCACAATGTCTCCCTGAGCACTCTGCTTAGGGTGTTAACTGGAGGCCCACATCCAACTACCCATCCATGGTGCCAACAAGGGATCCTATTGTAGGTGAGGAGCCTGTACAGTCCACGGCTATGCCCATTGAAACCAAAAAGTGTCCTTGGTGCATCTCTGCAACTGGGTGAGAGCAGCTCCCCGATGCAGGAAGGCTTCCATAGGTACCATAGGTACCACATCAGGGTCTCTCATAGCCACAGTCCAAGATCAGTCAATGATAGCCCAGCTGTCTGTGCAAATCACCAAGGTAAAGGTCCATTATAAGCAACTAGGTTCACATGGGGCCTCAGGCCTCTGCGCTCATCCCTGCTGTCATGACAGCTCTGAAGATGCTGCCCCAAGCAGTAGCACAAGGCAACAGTGGCCAACCTCTTCACCTCTGCTCCAGAGAGCATGATGCCATCCATCCCTATGTCCCACAATTGCAGCAAGCCTATCAGGGGCTCAGTAGGTACTCTTTGCTGCTGTGTTTTCACCTTCTGGATGACCACTGGCCAAGCTCCGAGTGTGTGGACAGCAGCTTAGCCCGAGCCTCCACATTCTCAGAAGAGGAGCTGGAAATGCCTATTTCTGCTGACTCAGAGTCACTCTGCCAGCACAACTCCATCTGGCTCCTGTGGCTTCCAGCTCTCAGCCTGATGCTGAACCTGCAGTTGTTACTTCAACAACTGCCACTGCCAATGTTCAACTTCCAGGGCAAACTGCAACTCACAAACCCATTCAACCTCCTTCTCTAGCTCTCGCTCCAGTTCAAGCCATTGCTGGTACTGGGTCTGTCTCTCACCCTGGAGCTTTTGACCTCACTCAGCTTCTTGCACAGAGCTCCTGGTTTCTTCTAGCAGAATTGTAAAAACACCCAGCCCACAGTTCCCAACAGGACAGACACCAGGAACAGCCACTCCTCTATTTCACACATCAAGGGTGTCGGCAGCTCCATACCGATCTGCTCCAAATCCTGCCAACTATGCTAGATGTTATTCCTGTGGCCAAAGCCAGGCAGGTCCACACTGGATTCGGGCAGATGGTAGAAAAACTGCAGAGCCCAAAAGTGTTGGGCCATCCATTTAATAAAATCTCACAATGGCTGATAAGTACACAGACAGGGGAAAACCTCTTCTCCAGCACACAAACAGCAAGAATAGCCCCTCAGAGTGGTGGGCAGGCAATCTGTTATCCACAATCCCCCATCTCTCTCAAGCACAAGCACCCATAGCCTTATACAGGCCATACACACATGGTGCAGCCATGCAGTCATGTACCAATCAGGCAAAGTGCTTGTAGCCAGTAACCCCATGAACAAGCCTAACACAGCTGCTGCACACCTGATATGAAACTTCACTGAGGTTCTGGGATGGAAGTTTCTTTCCTTCACATAGATTGCAGGAGCCAGTTTGATTTCCTTGACATCAAACTGGCTCTGCAAAAACCACACTGAGAACTGACCTGGCTGGCAGTTGGGCTCAGAGAGGCCTGGGAACATTGAGTTCTCCTTAAAACAGGAAGAAAGGTTCTTCTGATTGTAATACTGATGGTCAAGGCCAGGCATGTTTGTATTGAATTCAGGCAGATGGAGCCAGAAAGGATCAAGCCAAATCTGTTTATTGGAGGCTCACAGAGACAGGATAGCAAATAAACAAAGAAAAACCTCTTTATGCAGTGGAGGACAAGGGATTAGGAACATTGCCCCTCACCGTGGTTGCTGAGGGAATCAGGGAACTGCACCTTGAAGTGGCGGGAGAGCAATCTGTGAGAATTGCCACTGAGGGAAAGCACCCATAGCTTTTCATAGAGACACACACGTGGCTTTCTGCCATGTGCTCACGTGACTTATTGTGCAAAGTGCTTGCAGCTGGAAAACCAATGAGCAAGCCTAACACAGCTGTGTCCCCACACTGGTAAATGTTCAGTCAGGATCCGCTTAATCATCAAGGGTTTTCTCTGGAGCATCTGCTTTCAAGTTGACACATGCCAGTTTCCTAAATTTCTCTCTGCCAAAACCATAAAACTTCAGACTATGTGACACTTAGCCATATAACAATCAAGGGGTTAAACTCTGTGACATCTCACAAATGACCTCTCATAGCTTGGGTTTCTTTATTGATAAAATGACGATTAAAATAGCACCGAGTTCCTAGAATTCTTGTGACAAATAAATGACCTAAAATATTTAACATTGCATTATATCAGTGGTTCTCAAAGTGTGTGCCAGGGTGCACTGGTGTGCCCTAGAAGATTTCCAGGTACGCTCTATGGTATTCCAGAAAAATATGTGCCTATTGGGGACCAAAAAACCAACAGGGTTTTTGGAGTTTAGAGTTTGGGGCAACAGAGGAATTACAGCCCCACGGAATTGGCTGTAAGCTGACAGTCTGCCCAAACCCCCCACCTCACTTGCCTGATTAGGTTACAAAAGGCTGTTAAACTGTGGTGCTGGATTGTTTATGCTACCCCCCATGTTCCCCAGAAAGACTGGAGGCAAGTTTCTTCTATCCTTTGTTTGGTGTCAAGATGATATGTGCCTGACCAGGCGGTGGCGCAATGGATAGAGCGTCAGACTGGGATGTGGAAGACCCAGGTCCCAGACCCCAAGGTCGCCAGCTTGAGCGTGGGCCCACCTGGCTTGAGCAAAAGCTAGCCAGCTTGGACCCAAGGTCACTGACTCCAGCAAGGGGTTGCTCGGTCTGCTGAAGGCCCCCAGTCAAGGCATATGTGAGCAAGCAATCAATGAACATCTAAGGTGTTGCAACGGCAACAAAAAACTAATGGTTGATGCTTCTCATCTCTCTTCATTCCTGTCTGTCTGTCCCTATCTATCCCTCTCTCTGACTCTCTCTCTGTCCCTGTTAAAAAAAAAAAAAAAAAAAAAGATGATATGTATGGTGGGGGTTTTCTGCACTCTACACAATTAAGAGTAAAAAGAGAGGAATTCTTCAATGTATTGATGAGTAAATGAGAATTTGCCTTTCAAATATATGCCCAAACATTGAAGAAATCACTAGGACACATCAGGCTCATGTTTCTCATAAACACAAGAATGAAAAAACTTAACACATTTGTGCCAGGACCTGCCGAATTTACTAAATCTTACTAAGAATGTATATATATATATATATATAAAGACAACTTTTTTATCGTTATTTTATTTTTAACCCCTCTTTTCTATGAATTCTAAAAAGTATAATAAAATAAAAATGTTTCTTAATGTCAGAATAAATTTAATTTTGTCATGTTTATTTTGTTTAGTTACCATAGTAGCACGCTTGGACTTTATATATTTTTTCTTTAATAGTTGACTTAATTATTATAGTATATTTCTCAGAAATTTGTATATAGTGTGCCTACAATTATTTGTAGGATTTTAAATGCGCCCCAACTTCATAAAGCTTAAGAACCACTGCATTATATCATAACAGTCAGTAAAAGTTAGTCATGCTGTCATCGCTGTTGTTCATGAAATATGCATTGATTTTGGTAGCAAATTGCTGTTTGGTCCTTAAGCAGATAAATTTAAGGCAAGAAAAGCAAACAGGAACAATGAACTGAAAAAATAGATTGGGAAATAAGCAGTTCCAACTAGAATTGCATGAGAGGAAGCTACTTTCCTGAGAGTCTTCTTACTCATTCTCCCTGCAAGTCTTGTTTCTCTCCACCATCTTTGTCAGTCTATTCTTTATCCATTCTGAAAGATTTATCAGTGTCAAAAGGAGGTTTAAATGTAAGTGATGAAAAATAAAAAATAAATGCCAATTCACAAGAAATCTATATTAAAAACATTTGGTTATTAAATTTAAAGAGGTATCTGACTATATGTGTGTACATATACACACACATATACACATAACACACAGAGAGATGCACACAGGGTCAGTCAAAAAATTGCGTACAATGTTTGATTCCCCCAAAACTTAAATACTAATAGCCTACTGTCAACCAGAAGACTTAATGATAACATAAACAGTTGATTTACACTGTTTTGTGATTAGGGGATCAGGGAACGTGCAGATAATTCAGTACTTTGAGCTTTTTGTACTGTGCATTTTCACCAATGAAATAAGTTGGTTTTGCATCTCATTTTCCTCATCAAACAACTTTCTTTGGCTTATTCTTTGCTTCTCTGATATTCTTGTTTAATTTTAAAAAATCAAATTCTTCTTTTTTATCACTTCATATTTATTTTTAAATATCCCCTTATTGTTGTGAGCAGTGTATTTTGTATGTTATTTGTATGATATACTGTATTCTTACATTAAATTAAACTAGAGAAAAGAAAATGTTATTAAGGAAACCATAAGGAAGAGAAAATACATTTATAGTACTGTTCAATATTTTTCAATGTTTATTGGAATAAAAATCATATGAGATATAAAATCCATGTATAAGTATACTCATGCAGTTCAAACCCATTTTGTTCAAGGGTTCACTGTGCTTTACTCATTTATTTATGGATTTACAGAAAAATCAAGTAAGCCTTCTGAGTGTTACTTAGAAACCATTTTTACCTGTCTGTGTGTAATTTCTCTATTTGAGGGTGGGGTTAGTTAGGCTTCCATGTAAGCCCCCGTGAATTGGGTAATTAGAATATTTTTTCAGGCTCCAGGGCACTGAAGCTGTTGCTACCTATCCAGTACCTGGCTGAGGGGCGATTTGGGCAGGTGTCAGTGGTTCTGAGTGTGTGAACCCAGTAAGGGAGGTGGTTGAAGTGTAGACTTAGTCCTTCATTGGTTGTTTGAGAAGGGAAACAGCCCAGCTTCTAGCCAGGGTTTCAAAACTGGGTCAGGAAGAAAACTATATTACAATGAAACAGTGAAGATATTGAGAACTGGTCAGATTATGGCTATAATTGAAGAAGGAGCCAATGGGGCTTGCTAATGGATTAAATAGGGATTATTATGGAAAGAGGGCTCCACAGGAGGCCCAGGGTTTGGGCCCTGAGTCTAGAAGAATGAAGTTGCCATTAACGGAGATGAGCAAGACTGGAAAAGGAAACATCAGAAGCTCAGTGTAGACTATCTTGTGTTTGAAATGTCATTTTATTTTACTTTTACAAGACATCTAAGTGAAGATGTTGAACAGAAAATGGAATTATGGGTCCAACATTCAATAGAGATGTCTAAACTGGAGTATAAATTTTGGGAGTGTCTGACATAAAAATGATATTTAAGGCCATGAGACCAATGAGATCATCCAAGAAGTAAATGTAGAAAACAATGTGTCCTAATGACAAACCCTTGGGCCTTCCCGACATGAAGCTGAGCTGCTGAGGGGAAATAGCACAGGAGACTGAAAGGAGGCACCCCATGGAATGGAAGGAAAAGTAGGGAAGTAGATTCAGGGGCCTAGAGAACCGAGTGTTTGAAAATATAGAAATTTTTACACTCACTGGCAATCAAATACCCATTATTGAAATGACAGTAAGACGCCATTCGGACTATCATCAGATTAAGAAGTAATATTAACACTTCATGTTGTCAAGAAAGCAGTGAAGTTGTTGCATCAAAGTACCCCATACTTCGGAAAATAACTGGGTTGAACTTTCTGGATAGCAATTTAATGATATATATATATATACAAAGAATTTCAACACTGGCTGGTGGCTCAGTGGATAGAGTGTCAGCCCAGCATATGGACATCCTGGATTTAATTCCCAATCTGTGCACACAAGAGAAGCCACCATCTGCTTCTCTTCCCCTTCCTCTTCCCATTTTCTCTCTCTTGGCCCCCTGCAGCCAGTGGCTTGCTTCACTCAAGCCTTAGCCTTAGGCACTAAGGATAGCTCTTTGGCATGTCAGCCTCAGCAAAAAATAGTGGGGTACTTGAGCATCAGCCCCAGATGGGGGTAGCTGGGTGGATCCCGATCAGGATGCATGCAGGAGTCTGCCTTACAGTCTCCCCTCCTCTCTCTCATACACACAAAACAAACAAACAAACAAAAAATTCTATGCAGTCTATATACTAAAACCCGCCTTTCCTCTCCCAAAAACCCACTCTAAAGAAGTCAGCAGAAACTGAGACATAGTTTTATACACATAGATGTTTACTACAGGGTTATTTATATTAGAAAACTACTGGAGAAAAAAAATACATTTTGAACAAGAAAAATTGTTTAAAAACTAAGAGTCTAATAAAAAATGGATAATGTAGCCTGGGTTCAAAAAATTTAATGACATGTGGGGAGGAGCAAGATGGCGATGGAGTAGGTGGACATACCAACTTCCAACTCCCAGAACCAAAGTGGATTATAACTCAATTTTAAGAACCATCACCTGGATAAACCAACTGTGAACTAAACTAAGTGGACTCTTCAACCAAGGAAAACAGAAGAAGCACATTGAGACTGGTAGGAATAGAAAACGCGAAGAGGGCTGCCCAGCTCCCCGGAACGAACGGCAGCCCGGAGAGACCAGTGTGGTGGGAGGAGAGTTTGGCGGAGAGGGAGGGACCTGGGTCCCAGAAACAAAGCCCCAGCCTGCAGTCCCAGAGCCTAGAAGTGGCGTTTGGACAGTATTGAGCTGTGAAACAAGTGAGGATACTGTTTGTGAGAAAGAGACAGTTTTCTCAGACCCAAGATTCTTTTTAAAGGGACAGCACAGAAAACCTCTCTCACAGCCACACACCCGGGGCTCTGGGGAATGGGGACAGAGGAGAGGATCAGAGCAGTGGGAAGAGACTGTGGACTGAAGCACAGGGACAAACACTCTGAGGGACAGCCACCCTAACCCCTGGGCTAAGTCAATCCCTAATCAAAAACGAATATTTCCCCTGGAACAGCAATACCAGCAAAGGGAGACAGGACATTAGCCAAACAAGCTCTCCCGTGGCAATTAGAGCAGAGCTACTTAGAGAGAGGGAGCTCCCAGGACTACAGTATGGAGACTTAGGGCCCTTCCTACTCTGCTGAGGTTTGAGAAAGGGATGCTGGCGGCAGGACACTGAAAAGCGGTTCTGTCAGCGGGTCGGAGGCCCAGCCGGTGTGAGCTCAGTCTAGCCCAGCAGGGGCGGAGGGGACGCATGAAAGTGATCCTGCAGCTGCGGGCCCGCCTTAACCCCACCGGCAGGGGAAAAGTGGGAGCCCAGGAACAGGCAGAGATCTGCTCTGAATCCCTGCACAAGCCGGCCCTGACAGCAGGATGGGGCTAGGACTAAATATGGGTGGGGGCTCGCGGGTGAGCTCACGCCAGCAGCCATGCCCTGCCCAATAAATCACGGTTTGCCATCCTGCATGTGCGAGGTGGCTTAGAACGCGGGGGTTGGTAAGAGCCCGGGATGAGCAGAAGCTCGCAGCTGAGCGCACACCAGCATCCACACCCAGCCCAATAAACCATGGTTTGTGACCCTATGCAGGAGGGCCCTGGACTCGAGGGCTGGGCTAAAGCTCTGGACGGGCAAAGGCTCACAGCTGAGAGCATGTCAGAAGCCCCGCCCAACCCGCAAAACTGTGCGAGCAGTTTCTAACAATGGATGCTGGGCAGAAGCCCGGAAACAGGCTGGGTCCACAGCTGAGCAAAGGTGCGCATCTCTGCTCTTGGTGCTGAGGCTTGTGGCTTGACTGACAGCCCCTCCCACGGAGGAGAGATGGAAATCACAGCAACAGCCCCAGGGGCCAGCGTTGGCAACGCCCATATCCAACCGCCCTAGGCAGCGGCAGAGGGGGTAGCGGGCCGGCAGACAGACCACACCTAGAGAACACAAAGGCAACACCTACTGGACTCCAGTGACCACAACTTGCTTATACACAGACAAAAAGGGCAGGCAGAGGAATGCAAACCAAATGAATCAAGAGAAATCCCCAGAGAAGGACCTGAATGGACCAGATATAACCAAATTACCAGAAGCAGAATTTAGAATAATGATAGTTAGGATGTTCAAAAAAATTAGAGCAACAATGGATAGTCATTATGAACACCTAAATAAAGAGATAAGAAGTATAAAAAATGAAATTGAAATAATAAAAAAGAATCAGAGAGAAATAAAAAATACAGTATCAGAACTAAAGACCACAATGGAAGGAATTCAAAAGCAGGATGAATGCCACTGAGAATCGAATTAGCGAGGTAGAGGACACAATTAATAAAGGCACAGAAGCAGAGAAAAAAAGGAAAAGAGACTCAAAAAATGTGAGGAAACTCTAAGGGAGCTCTGTGACAACCTGAAGAGAAACAACATTTGCATCATAGGGGTGCCTGAAGAAGAAAAAGAGGACAGGAAATGGAAACTTTGTTCAATCAAATCATAGCAGAAAACTTCCCTAAATTAAGGCTGGGAAACATTCCACACGTTCAAGAAGCACACAGAACTCCACTAAAGAGAAACCCAAAAAGATCTACACCAAGACACATCATAGTTAAAACTCCAAAGCTAATGGATAAAGAAAAAATCTTAAAAGCTGCTAAAGAAAAAAAGGCTATCACCTAAAAAGGAGCCCCCATTAGGATGACATCGGACTTCGCAACAGAAACACTTGAGGCCAGAGGGAATGGCAAGATAAATCAAAGTAATGCACAACAAGAACCTACAACCAAGAATACTCATCCAGCAAGGCTAACATTTAAAACTGAAGGAGAAATAAAGAGCTTTCCAGACAAAGAAAGCCTCAAGGAATTTATTAAAACCAAACCAATTCTGCAAGAGATACTAAGGGGCCTGTTGAGAAGAGTTCAAAGGGAGGAAAGGATATAGCAACAGAAGAATACAGCTTTAAAGAATAAAATGGCAATAAACAACTACATATCAATAATAACCTTAAATGTAAATGAATTAAATGATCCAATCAAAAGACATAGGGTGGCTGCGTGGATAAAAAAACAGAACCCATACATATGCTGTCTACAAGAGACACACATTAAAACAAAAGATGCACATAGACTGAAGGTAAAAGGATGAAAAAAAATATTTCATGCAAATGGAAATGAGAGAAAAGCCGGGGTAGCAGTACTTATTGCTGACAAAATGGATGTTAAAACAAAGGCTGTAGTAAGAGATAAAGAAGGACACTACATAATGATAAAGGGAACAATTCAACAGGAAGATATAATTATTATAAATATCTATGCACCAAATATAGGAGCCCCGACATACATAAAGCAGACTTTGATGGACATAAAGGGTGAGATTAACAGCAATACTATCATAGTAGGGAATTTCAATACCCCACTAACAACACTGGGTAGATCCTCAAGAAAGAAAATCAATAAAGAAACAGCAGACTTAAAGGAGACACTAGATCAACTTGATTTAATAGATATCTTCAGAACTTTTCACCCTAAAGCAGTAGAATATACATTCTTCTCAAGAGCTCATGGTATATTTTCTAGGATAGACCACATGTTAGGACAGAAAAATGGTCTCAATAAATTTAAGAAGATTGAAATCATATCATGCATTTTCTCTGATCACAATGGCATGAAACTAGAAATTAACCACAAAAGAAAAACTGAAAAATACTCAAACACTTGGAAACTAAATAGCATGATATTGAATAATGAATGGATTAACAATAGGATCAAAGAAGAAATAAAAAACTTTCTAGAAACAAATGATAATGAGCATACATCAACTCAAAATTTATGGGACACAGCAAAAGCAGTACTGAGAGGGAAGTTCATTGCATTACAGGCATATCATAAGAAGCTAAAAAAGCTCAAATAAGCAACCTGACACTGCATCTAAAAGAACTAGAAAAACAACAGCAAGTAAAACCCAGGACAAGTGGAAGGAAGAAAATAAAGATCAGAGCAGAAATAAATGACATAGATAGAGGCTAAGGAAACAATACAGAGGATCAATGAAACCAGAAGCTGGTTCTTTGAAAAGGTAAACAAGATTGATGAACCTGTAACTAGACTCGCCAAGAAAAAAAGAGAGAGGACTCATATAAATAAAATTAGAAATGAGAGTGGAGAAATAACAACTGATGCAACAGAAATAAAAAGCATTGTAAGAAATACTATGAAGAACTCTATGCCAAAGGATTAGACAACCTATGTGAACTGGACATATTTCTTCAATCATATAATCTTCCAAAAATCAACCTGGAAGAATAAGAACACCTAAACAGACCAATTACAACAAATGAGATCGAAACAGTTATCAAAAAACTCCCAAAAAAGAAAAGTCCTGGGCCTGATGGCTTTACAAGTGAATTCTATCAAAAATTCAAAGAAGAACTAACTCCTATCCTCCTCAAGCTATTTCAAAAAATTCAAGAGGAAGGAAGACTTCCAAACTCCTTTTATGAGGCAAGCATAATTCTGATCCCAAAACTGGGCAAAGACAACACAAAGAAAGAAAATTATAGGCCTATATCTCTGATGAATTTAGACGCTAAAATTTTCAACAAAATATTAGCCAACCGCATCCAGCAATGTATAAAAAAAATCATACACCATGATCAAGTGGGATTTATTCTGGAGAGGCAAGGCTGGTTCAATATTCGCAAATCAATCAATGTGATTCATCACATAAACCAAAGGAAGGACAATAATCACATGATAATTTCAATAGATGCAGAAGAGGCATTTAATAAAATCCAGCACCCATTCATGCTGAAAACTCTCAGTAAAGTGGGAATACAGGGAACATTCCTTAACATGATAAAGGCCATCTATGACACACCCACAGCAAACATCATACTAAATGGACAGAAATTAAAAGCAATCCCCTTAAGATCAGGAACCAGGCAGGGGTACCCCCTTTCACCACTTTTATTCAACATAGTTCTGGAAGTCTTAGCTACAGCAATCAGACAAGAAGAAGAAACAAAAGGCATCCAAATTTGAAAAGAGGAAGTAAAACTGTCACTATTTGCAGATGATATGATATTATATATAGAAAACCCTAAAGTCTCAGTCAAAAAACTACTAGACCTTATAAATTAATTCAGCAAGGTAGCAGGATATAAAATTAATACTCAGAAATCAGAGGCATTTTTATATACCAACAATGAACTGTCAGCAAAAGAAATTAAGGAAACAATCCCCTTCATTATTGCAGCCAAAAAAATAAACTACCTAGGAGTAAATTTAACCAAGTAGGTTAAGGACATGTATTTGGAAAATTATAAAACATTGATAAAAGAAATCAAGGAAGATATAAACAAGTGGAAGCATATACCGTGCTCATGGCTACGAAGAATAAACATCATTAAAATGTCTATATTACCCAAAGCAATTTATAAATTCAATGCTATACAATGTAAAATACCAATGACATACTTCAAAGATATAGAACACATATTCCAAAAATTTATATGGAACCAAAAAAGAACACGAATAGCCTCAGCAATCTTAAAAAGAAAAAATAAAGCTGGAGGTATCACACTTCCAGATGTCAAGGTTTACTACAAGGCCATTAAGCGCAAGACAGCCTTGTACTGGCATAAGAACGGGCACATAGATCAATGGAACAGAACGGAGAACCCAGAAATAAACCCACACCTTTATGGACAATCTATATTTGACAAAGGAGGAAAGAACATACAATGGAGTAAAGACAAGCTTTTTTAACCAATGGTGTTGGGAAAATTGGAAATCTACCTCCAAAAAAATGAAACTAGACCATCAACTTACACCATTCACAAAAACAAACTCAAAATGGATAAAAGACTTAAACATAAGCCGTGAAACCATAAGCATCTTAGAAGAAAACATAGGCAGCAAGCTCTCTGACATCTGTAGCAGTAATATATTTGCCGATTTATCTCCACGGGCAAATGAAATAAAAGGCAAGATAAACAAATGGGACTATATCAAACTAAAAAGTTTTTGCACAGCTAGACAATAAGAACACAATAAAAAGACAAACCACACAATGGGAGAACATATTCGACAACATGTCTGATTAGGGGTTAATAACCAAAATTTATAAAGAACTTGTAAAACTCAACACCAGGAAGACAACCAATCCAATCAAAAAATGGGCAAAAAAAATGAATAGAAACTTCTCCAAAGACGACATACAGATGGCCAATAGGCATATGAAAAAATGCTCAACGTCACTAATCATTAGAGAAATGCAAATTAAAACCACAATGAGATATCACCTCACACCAGTCAGAATGGCACTCATCAGCAAAACAACACAGAATAAGTGCTGGTGAGGATGTGGAGAAAAGGGAACCCTTCTGCACTGCTGGTGGGAATGCAGACTGGTGCAGCCACTGTGGAAAACAGTTTGGAGATTCCTCAAAAAATTAAAAATCAAACTGCCTTTTGACCCAGCTACCCCACTTTTAGGAATATACCCTAAGAACACCATAGCACTGTTCGAAAAGAAGAAATGTCCCCCACCCCCCCTGTTCGTGGCAGCATTGTTCACAATAGCAAAGATCTGGAAACAGCCCAAGTGTCTGTCAGAGGATGAGTGGATTAAAAAGCTTTGGTACATATATACTATGGAATACTGCTCAGCCATAAGAAATGATGACATCGTATCATTTACAACAAATTGAATGGCCCTTGATAACATTATACAGAGTGAAATAAGTAAATCAGAAAAAAAAAACCTGAGAACAGCATGATTTCATACATAGGTGGGACATAAAAGTGAGACTATGAGACATGGACAAGAGTGTGGTTACGAGGTTGGGGGATGGAGGGGAGGGTGAGATAGGGAGTAGGGGAGGGGCACAGGGAGAACAAGACAGAAGTTGACAGAGGACAATTTGACTTTGGGTGACGGGTATGCAACATAATTGAATGATAAGATAACCTGGAGATGTTTTCATTGTACATATGTACCCTGATTTATTGGTGTCACCCCATTAAAATTAATTAAAAACAAACAAACAAAAAACACATTTAATGACATGTATAAGTCTTCATGATACTCCATTGAGGAAAACAAAATAAAAAGTCTTTTATCACAATAATAAATCTAATAATTTCAATTTACTGACTACCTACTGTGTGCAAGGCACTGTGATAATAAATTGTATACATTGTCTCTAATTTTATAAAGTAGGCATTAGTATAAAGCAGAGGCTCAAGATATTAACTGGCAGGACCATATTTTATTTGATTATATTACCACATTTTAGAACTGATGACAGAATAGGGATAAAATAACCAAAAAAGAACCAGCACCTGCTCTGGTGAAGTATATAGTCTAAATGCAGAGGTCAGCTACTAAACACATTATTTTTTTTAAAAAAAGGTATCTTATACATAAATATATAAATAAAACTGATAAGAGTTAAAAAGAGCCTGACCTGTGGTGGCGCAGTGGATAAAGCGTTGACCTGGGAACACTGAGGTCGCCAGTTCAAAACGCTGCACTGGTCTGGTCAAGGCACATAAGGGAATTGATGCTTCTAGCTCCTCCCCCCTTTCTCTCTTCTCTCTCTCTCTCTCTCTCTCTCTCTCTCTCTCTCACTTTGTGTCTCCTCTCTAAAAAAATGAATAAAATAAAAGAAATTAAAAAAAAGAAAAATTACAAGGTTCTAAATTAGCATTTAATGGAATTACACTCAAAACTAGATATTAGGAAGGAAACAAGCCTCTAATTCTCTAAGAATTCTATCAACGCCTGTAAAACTTGGCTGGGCATACATTGATACCACATTTTCCGTGTTAGAAATTAACCAACGCTAAGTGGCCTTGAGAAATAATGAGATTATTGATTTCATTATGTGACTCAGGCAACAGCAGAAGGGAATAAAGAGAGGAGTACTTATAACTTTCATCTTCTCCAAGGCCTGCAAGATTTATTCTAAGTGAAAAATCAGAGTAGAAGTTCTTTCTTACAAAATTTTAAGTGTCCCAATTTAGAAACTTAAAAATATCAGCAACAGATTTTTTGGGGGGACACATTACTATATAGCCTTTTCAATAATTTGTACCATAGAGTTGATCTTTAAAATATCTCACTGAAATATTACTCAGCTGTAAAAATGAATGAAATCTTACCATTTGCAACAGCATGGAGGGACCTAGAGGGTATTATGCGCAGTGAAATAAGCCAGTCAGAGAAAGACAAGTGCCATATGATCTTTCTTAAATGTGGAATCTAAAGAACAAAATAAATGAACAAGCAATACTGAAACAGACTCATAGCTACAGAGAGAACTGGTAGTCATTGGGGGGAGGGAGGGGGCCGGGTGAAAAAGGTGAAGGGATCCAGAAATACGAATTGATAGCTACAAAGCAGTCATGGGGAAGGAAGAAAGCAAGTACAGAAAATATAGACAATAAAATTTTGATAACTAAATATGATGCCAGTTGGGGTACTAGAAATATCAGAACACTATGTAAAGTATATGACTGTCCAACCATGAAGCTGTATGCTCCAAACCAATACATTAAAAAAAATTCTGGCAGTATTTTAAATTCTTGTTAAAATCATAAATAGCTTTAAATTTGCTTATGTTCTAAATTATATAAAATAGTCTCCATTTGTGAAATACGTGTTTTTAAACACTTGCCTTTTTTAACCAATTCTGTGCACTTTGTTAATATGCCTGACATGAACATATTTATAATGCTGCACTATGAAATTCTGGGTTAATTGCTCTGGCTAATGTCTAGTATATAATTATATGTGTTTTTCGAGTGATCTTAAACATAGTATCTCTTTAATGTCCCATATTACATCTTGTTATTGAAATAAAATATATTATAAAACACGCCCCCACCCTCCAGAAAAGAAAGAAATCTCACTTTAAAACTGGCAGGGCAGGCAGGAGTACACACTAAATGCCGTCAGGTAGCAGGCCCAACTCCGCTTGCTTTAACCTGTGCTCTGTGGGACTCAAGAGCTACTTTATGCTTCCTACCTGGTCACTTAAGTGTATTGTAAACATTGCCTGTGACATTCTTTACCTGGAGATTCATAGTCTGCAGTAGCGTAAATGTCACCTCTGTGTTCTCCACCCTCCAATAAGTAACTTCTCTTCACAGTCTAGTCACTGCCTAATGCTGCTCCTTCCCTGCTGCACTGGCCTCCTCACTGTACCTCCCACAGGAGATCACGCTCTGGCTCAGAGTCCTCACACAGATCACTGACCCACCTGCTGAGCACTCCTTCTGCTGCTCCAGGCTTTCCTCCCTTCTCTGTCTCTCTCTGCAGTCAGGTCTCTGCTCAGTTCTCATTCCCTCACAGCCACCTCCCTGACGTGTCCACACTTACACACTTCTCCCTTCTCCTTCTAACTACCAGCACCTGTTTTTCTTCATAGCACTATGGCTACTTGACATGTTTTATATTACTTGTTTATTATTGGTCTCCCCAGTAGAATAGAAGAACCATGAGGGGAAGAACTCAATTCTCTCTCTGCCCAGTGCCTATGAGAGTGCGCATGAACAGAAAGTGGTCTGTATATAGCTGTTGACTTAATTGAAATGGATGAATGAGTGAATAAATGAATGTATTGCTTGGCTTTCACTGGGCAAGCTGTGATCTACTTTTGAAATGTCATCCTTGGTGCTGATAGGAAGGCTTTGGTATGCTCCTGGGCAGAGGCCATAGGTAGGGCTGCTCAGAAAAAGGGTGCAATCAGGGAGGGAGCAGTTCTGTGAACCACTGATCTCATAGCCCTGGGCATTCCCCAGTGTCTCTAACAATGATCTTTTCTTCTGATACACAGTCTAGGGTCTAGTGCAGGGGTCGGGAAACTTTTTGGCTGAGAGAGCCATGTACGCCACATATTTTAAAATGTAATTCTGTGAGAGCCATACAACAACCCGTGCACGTTATGCATTATGCAATAAAAATTTGGTGTTGTCCCAGAGGACAGCTGTAATTGGCTCCAGCCACCCGCAACCATGAACATGAGCGGTAGGAAATGAATGGATTGTAATGCATAAGAATGTTTTATATTTTTAACGTTATTATTTTTTTTATTAAAGATTTGTGTGCAAGCCAGATGCAGCCATAGGTTCCCGACCCCTGGTCTAGTGAGATTTTTCCAGGCCACTAATAGTTCTCAGACTGGTGTGTTTGGGAGATGGTTGGCTTTTCCTTGCATGTAACACGCTGTCATTTACTCTAGCCTCCTGGCTCTGACAAGCTCTGAATCTCCACTCTCTTATCCACTACTCAGCCAAGGAAAGACTCTAGATTGTTGAAAAGTTTTCTAGTGTTTCTGGCCAAATTCAGTGGTAGTCTGCTATCAGGAATTTTGTCCTTTTTATCTCACTGGAAAAATCACCTAAATGTCCTTCAGGCTTAGGCTCTAGAAGACGAAATTGGAAAGGGGAGTGTTTTACTTCTTACCCTTATTTTTCTGCTCTGCCACCTTTGTGATGGGAAGCTATGAGCGGAGAGCAGAAACTTCTTTAAAGAGAGCAGAGCAAAGAAGCAGGACAGCAAGGAGAAAAAGAAGAGACAATGAATGAAACATGCAGACATTTCTAGCCTGGTCAGACGTTCACTTCTTTCCTAATAAAGTACATCTTAAAAAAATTACTTTTTGCATAGCCAAAAAATTTCCAAAGAAAGGGAAGAATGAGTCTCTTTTAGCTAACAAGTTTGGTATCAAATATCAAAGCCTTGTGATCTGTATCACTAATTCTTCTTATAAAAACTTTATGGAGCCTGACCGAGTGCTGGCACAGTGGATAGAATATTGGACTGGGATGCGGAAGACCCAGGTTCGAGACCCCGAGCTCGCCAGCTTGAGCGCGGGCCCATCTGGCTTGAGCAAAAGCTCGCCAGCTTGGACCCAGGGTCGCTGGCTCCAGCAAGGGGTTGCTCCGTCTGCTGAAGGCCCACGGTCAAGACAAGTGTGAGAAAGCAATCAATGAACAACTATGGTGTCACAACGGCAACAAGAAACTAATGATTGATGCTTCTTACCTCTCTCCGTTCCTGTTTGTCTGTCCCTATCTATTCCTCTCTCTGACTCTCTCTCTCTGTCCCTGGGGGGGGGGGATTTTATGGAAAAATTACCTCTATTAATTCTTGACAAATTTGCATTGCAAAGTATTTTTCAAAGAAAAAACATTTCCAGGAAAAACCAAACATTTTTTTTTTATCAAGTAAAAGGCAGGGAGGCAGAATGACAGACTCCCACATGTGCCCCAATTGGGATCCATCTGGCAACCCCTGTCTTGGACTGAAATCTTGCCCATCAGGGGTCCCTGTTCCATTGCTTGGCAACTGAGCTATTTTTGCACCTGAGGCGAGGCCATAGTGCCATCCTCAGTGCCTGGGCCAACTTGCTTGAACCATTTGAGCTATGGCTGCAGGAGGAGGAGAGAGAGAGAGAAAGAAAGGGAAGGGGAGGGGTAGAGAAGCAGATGATTGCTTCTCCTATGTGTTCTGACCATGACTTCCACACATCTGGCTGATGCTCTACTGCTGAGCCAACTGGCCACGGCCCTTTTTTTTTTTTTTTTAATTATTCTGTTAGAAATACCATAAAAGCTGATATGGTTGCTTCAGCTGTAGCTGATTAAAAATTGCAGTTCAATTCAATCACATTTAGAGAACACCCTACCTTATTTTACATAAAAACAGAACAAATGAATCTGAATTATTTTAGTTTCAAAGAGACATATAAATGGTGTATAGTGAAATATATATTTAGCTCATGCATTTAGGAATACTTGAAGATTTATTGGCTTATCATCATTAGAAACCATATTTAAATGAACTAGAAGACACAAAACACATTTATTTATAAAAATAACTTTGTTGTCGTTTAGGTTCGAAGGAATAACCAAGATGAGAGGGCCTAAACTTTCCCATTTTTCCACTTCTGTATGCAGCCAAGGTTATCTGAAATCAGCCGAACACTGTGCTTCAGAGATGCCTTCAGATTTTACAACTGCCAAGGCGGCTATAAAAGAACAGTTCATTAAATTTAAAGCATGTGCCTTTTTCTTTAACTTTCTGAAGAATTTGGTGAGTATAGGATGTTTATTTCTAAATTTTGACTTTGTTCTGTCTTGTGCTTCAGTTTGAAATTCCCAACATCGGATAAATAGGTCTCTTTACAAAGACAGGTGGCTCCTGAAACACTCAGCATTGTTTTGTCAGGTAGTAGGAAAGTTTTGGAAGAAAAATATCTGAGGTGATTGAGTAAGGCCTGAGCAGGGAGATGGATAATCTCTGAGAAGTTTGGAACCTGTGCTTTGTATTAATGTAAACACCTTCAGCTCAACAGTGGGCTTACCTCTTTTGGAAATGATTTGTGATCTAATTTGAGATTGTTGTTTATGATCTCAACCTAATTTATTTTGTTCTGGCTGATAGCATAAATAGTGTGTCTGATGGATGGGAAAACCTAGCAGCTGGGATGAACTACCTACTTATGGCATATCATGCAGACTTTATTAATCAAATACAAGGACACTCCATCATTTCAGATCAAAGCTTAGCTCATGTTCAGATGACCTATCACTTTTGGGAGCCAAACTCCAGCACTATACTTGACATAGAGCAGTTGCTCAACGAATATAGATTTTTATCCTCCACTGAGATCCATGAATTTGTAAATTATGGAGAAAACTAGTTCATAAATGTTCTTCAAATGAGTGGGTTCTATGGTCAAATAATTGTAAGGGATTACAGAATCAGAGAAAGTGCACAGATGAGTCAGGCTCCCACTTGGAGCTTCAAATGGCCTATAAGTATGTGCAAGGGCTTCAACACAGAGTACAGGAACCGGAGTATCAGCTCCTCCTTTTTTAGCTGTGAGACCTCTTGCTACATACTTCACCCCTCTGTTTCTTACTGCTAAAATGAGGATATCTTCTACCTCATAGGATTAGTATGTCAGTATTTATAAAGCACTTAACAACAGTGCTTGGTGCAGAACAAGCACTAAATGGGTCTTTATTAAATCATAATTAATTAATTAAGATTAATAAGTCAATAAGACTTTTTGAAAGATTTTTAAAAATTAATTTTATTAAGTTTTCCAAGCTTTCTTTGACTAAAAACTGCTGCCCAACCAACTCCACCCAACTCCTTTTTTTTTCTACAACAGCTTTTTCTGGGAAAACTATGCTTTAAAATACTTTTTCAGAATATGCCAAGGGAAAGCATTCCTAAGTGACAAAGTGCACGCAGTGCTGCTCCTTTTCACCCTGCGCTCTGCTGAGGAGAATCATAACGATATCCAGCAGGTGATGGTTGCTAATGGATACCCGGCACTTGTCTAGCCTCTTTAGATGCTACTTCTTAATTCTAATAAGTCTCTTGAGGAGTAAATATTTTGACATCCCCTACTTTATAGATATGAAGTTTAGAAAGTCAAAGAGTTTCTAAGTTTCTTGCCTGAGGTCAACCAGCTAAAAACCAGTGGGGCCAGAAATACAGACCCAATATTTCAGACCCAAGACCCTGAAGCAAGAGGTTGTTCCAGACCCTCACATGTGAATTTCTGCACCCGCACCCCTCTCTTCATCTTCAGGGACTCAGAAACTCCGAACCCAAAGTTTTGTACTAGAATCAGCTGATTTTGTATGAAGTTGAGCTTGCTCCTGTGGGAAAATGAGATAAAGCTATCATCCCCAATGATAGACAGAACTCTGAAACATTAAACAATTAAGCAGAGTGCGTAATTTTACCTTTTACCATTTTCCCTACAAAATTTGATATTTGCACATGCAGAGAAGGGAGGGTTGAGGACCCCAACCTCAGGGCTCTCCTTCTGCAGTGCCTCACTGCTCCTTCAGGAACTTTGTAAATTTCACTTAAATCTGCTTTGTTGTTCTTTTCAAGTGCTGACATTTAACAAATACCACTGGTCAGCTTGCTTTTTCTTTTTTCCATTCTATTAATGTGTAAACACTTTGAAGAGTTCTCAAACCCCGGCATGTGTGTCTGCATGTTCCCTGCAGCGGCCACACTGACCACGCAGGCCCACGGGCAGAGGTGTGGCACCCAGCTGCCAGCGGCATCTTGCTTCACTTGTGCACCATCTGGCACCACAACATTTGAGGAATAGTCTAAACGAAACTTTTGGAACAGAAACAAAGATTTTTGTAGCTGTTATTGTTGGAAACGATTCAGTACAATGTCTTTAAACGAGTGACAAATCAACCGTTCTAGGAATATATTCTCTTATATGAGACAAATATAACAGATAGATCAGGGGTGCCCACACTTTTTCAGCTTGCAAGCTACTTATAAAATGACCAAGTCAAAATGATCTACCTACAATAAAAATGCAAAACATAAATTTATTTCTTCTATATTATCATTATTTAAGTTACTATTATTACTATTTAATATTGTGTATTGTTCTTTCACCTTTCTCCTTCTTAGCTCTCTTTGTGGAGGAAAGTCACTGTCATAGTTTTTATGAACAGTCTGAAAAAGCCGCTCCACATTTCCCTTATTTGGAATAGCAATGGCACACAGACAGATGAGGCAAATGCACTTAGAATATGACATAGTGAAAAAAATCCCCTCCCATTCTGTATGAAAGTAGTAGGTTTTAGGCTTCTTACTCGAACCAGCTACAGCACTCATTTTTATACCCTTTGTTGTATTTAGTTTAAATAAATTGAAGGCTAACTACGCAGCAATGTAACTGAACAAGTTAGCGCGGTTTAACGTGCATGTGTAGGGTGTCAAAAGTTCAGATGTCAGATTGGCTACCCTGTATGCCAATCAAAAGACAAATGTCTTTTTAAAGTCATGTGATCTACCCACACTTACTTCGTGATTGACCAGTAGATCGCGATCGACGTATTGAGCACCCCTGAAATAGATAATAAATAAATAAATAAATAAATAAAGCAGAATGTTCTTAGATCTCATAGAAAAAAGTCTCTTCTAAGTGAAAATCTATATATAATATGTATTTATATAAATTTACAATCAAGCTTTTAATTTCCAATCTGTTGACATTAAATAATAAAATGTAAATTTAAATACATGATGACTTTTTTCCTCCCAACCTGTTTAGATTAAACATAGGCACTTTGCCCATATTATCTCAATGTAAATATCAGAATTTTCAAAGAATAATCAGACCTGGAAATAATTTAAGGCAGTGAAGGTAGATTTTATTCAGGACGACTGCAATAAGGCAGACCCTTAGCACAGACCCAGGCATGGCCAACATATGGCCCGCGTAGTGAGTTTATGCGGCCCACAATTAAATTTTTAATATTCTACACTACTTTAAAATCTCAGCTACTCAGAACGGAAGCATCTTTGATTATTGGAAATCGAGATATTTAAGAAGCTAGTGATATGCGGAAAAGAATTCCGCATGTGACTAATCTAGGGTTAACTTCCAATAATTGGTTGAATGAATTCATGATACTTCTTTATTTTTTTTAAAAAAAATCCATTATAAAATTTACAACTTTTGTACTTGTCTGTACTGGATATGAACTGTTTGACGTTAACCAGCATGTGAAACCCACATTCTTTTAGGCGGAGTTTGCCAATGCGCACCCAAGGTCAAACAATTTGTTATTTTTGTGGTCAAGTGTGCTGAATCAAGTGGCACCGTAGCATAGACAATAGCTGCAGTTGATAACTGAAAACGTGTCCAGGTTGTTTGTAAAATAAAATAATTGTTTCATTTGTGATATAACCCCTTCAAGCTCATTCTATTAATTAAATATTATTTCAATTGATTGCAATATAGTTTGGATATTTATACGGTTTTGTAAGGCCAGTTGCTGCAGCCGCCATCACAGCCGCCTGGCCCATGCAGGTTCACATTTGATTCAGACAGATGGTAATGAAACAATGGAGCCAACAACTGATGGGCTATTACCTTTAATCTTAGCTTGCACCTGGCAGGCAAGAAATACACACAGCGAGAAAACACTTCCCTTTCCATTCAGGGCTCCCAAAGCCACTAACTTATCTGAGTTTTCCTAGGATCAAAAATTTGTACCTCATCAGCCTTATTCACCTCTGTTCTCCATTTCCTTCTCTCTGCACAAACTGCACAAACTGGCTTCTCCTTCAGCACTGCACTATCTTGGCTGCTTCTTCTCTCCTTCATGTGGCCTTTCTTTGCTTTCCTCTCCAATGCTAATCTTAGGAACCAAGAGAGAGCAAGCTCCCAGTCCACCCCACTTTCTAGTGTAGAAATCAAAACCTTTAATCCAATATAAAAACAAGGAAGTCTCTGATACAAAGTCACTTATCTGAGGCATAATGGGATTCCTCATGAGAGTGCACCACACCACATCAAAAAGGGTGGGAAATACTTAGTCTTAAAACTAAGCCTTAGGCTATAAGGATCTTGCCTGCTTACAGCTGGCATCCCCACATCCAATGCAAACTATAAGCAAGCAAACATAGATATCATATTTGCAAACTTATTTGACTGACAGGTATGTAATTATATTTTTATTAAAATATATTTTTATTAAAATAATATTGTGTTGGTCAAATACGTTTATAAGTATGATATATATGTTTGCTCATTTATAGTTTGCATTAGGTGTGGGGACAGGCTGTAAGCAGGCAGGATCCTTATAGCTTAAGGCTTAGTTTTAAGACTAAGCTTTTCCCCACACCCTTGACTGTTGCATGATGTGGGGTGGTGCACTCTCATGAGCAATCCCATTATGACTCAGATAAATGGCTTTGTATCAGAGACTTCCTTGTTTGGATATTGGATTAAAGGTTTTGATTTCTACACTATAAAGGAGAGCAGAGAAAGGCCTTGTGGAGGAGAGGAGAAGCAGCCAAGACGATGGAGTGCTGAAGGAGAAGCCAGTTTGTGCAGAGAGAAGGAGATGAGAAACAGAGGTGAATAAGCCTGGTGAGGTACAAACCTTTGATCCTAAGAAAACCCAGATAAGTCAGTGGCTTTGGGAGCCCTGAATGGAAAGGTAAGTGTTTTCCCACTTTGTGTATTTCTTGCCTGCCAGGTGCAAGCTAGGATTAAAGGTAATGGCCCACCAGTTCTTGGCTCCATTGTTTCATTACCGACTGTCCGAACCTGCATGGGCCAGGTGCCTGTGATGGTGGCCATGGCTACTGGCTTCACATATTGTATATTAAAATTATTTTTCACTCACATTTATTCATAAACAAATTACATAATGTTTTGTTTACTTAAATCGTTTTTGTATTTAACATTTTTTAATTTTAATATTTTTTCCGGCCCATGAAAAAGTTTTCTTTCTAATCTGGCCCAGAGGCAAAAACTGTTGGCCATCCTGGGTCTGTGGATGGTGATCAAAGGAAACCTCAAGAGTAGGGCAGTTCTGGCTACACTGAGCTAACAGGATCTTCACTGAACATAGGTAGAGATGGTGGAGGATGAGGAACTGAATTAGATATTGAGGGTGATTAGAAATTCAGGACAAACAGCTCCTACTAAACTGACTTAGCAAGGTTCTTGATAAATAAATTTTACACGTAAGTTCACAAATACGGAGTTTAGAAAAATGTGATGGAACCTAACTAAAGTTTAGTCAAGCAAAGAACGTTTTCAGTATTATCCCATTTTTTTAAATATTATACTCTTCACCTGCTACTGCATATGTGCTTGTGTGTAGCTACCACACACAAAAATCATATATACATAACACATTTTGCTATTAAATAGATTTAGTTTAGTTTAGAGATGTCCACACCTCCTTGAGGAAAACACCATTGTCCAAAAACAGTCAGAAGCAGATGTAGTAGCAGACTAGCTCTCAGGGTCTCAAATCAGCATAACCTGAACTTCAGGAAGAAATGCCACCCAGTGGGCTTGCTGTTGGGCATGTAGCTAATATTTAAGATGCTTGGTAACAATTAAAGTAACATATATGCCACACATCAGATCAATGGTGTCAGTATGCTATTCAGAGAGCGTGCAAATCCAAGGCCAGGATTAGCAGAAGTCTGAGCAGCTGGCTCTGGTGCCCTCCTTGTTAGGTTTACATTTTTCTTTTTTTTTCAAGTAACTGGATCATCACGGGGCCAGTACTCATGCCACCACCACCTGCAGCTATTGGGAGTGCACTGCCTCTCTGTGGACACCCATGCTCTTTTTCCAGGATGTTCTGTAGAACTCTGGTCAGAATCCTGGAGCAAACCTATTGAAATGCAGATTCCCAGGTCTCACATCCAACCTACTGAATCCCAATATTTATAGTGAGTCCTGGGGTCTAGATGCTCAATAAACCGTTTATAAAGAGCATTACAAAACCACAATTATTTATCACAAATACAATAGGAAAATGAAATTGAGCATAGAAAAGAAGGAGGTTTCCAGATAAGGTATCCATATAACTTAAACCTTTAAGAATGACAGGAGGCAAAGTTTCTCACAGATATTTTGCACCCACCTAACCTTTAAATTTCTCTCATTTCCTGCCAGTTCTCCACGTGCAGCTGCAACATGGCACATCTTGAAACAAATGGGTCTATGGCACATTTGGTTGGCACACCAAGTGTTTGTCAATGGGTGGCAACACCAAGTGCTTCTCCCTCGACCACTTGAGACTATGCTGTGTCTTAGCACAGTTGGTGTTATCAGCAAGCCCTGGGCACGTTGTTCCTGAAAGTGACCTTATGTCTGGAAGGAGTCAAAGAAGACGAGACAAATGGTTGTCTTTTAGATTATATCACATTATCCCAGACAAATGCTAAACCAGTGTGATAGGTCAACAGGGGCAAATGAGGACTGTTTCAAACAAACTGGGACATATAGTCACCTTATCTATAATCTGTCTTAAGCACTATAGTAGTACCCACTTACCTGTAGTTTTGCTTTTTGCGGTTTCAGTTACCCATGTCATCTGTGGTCAGAAAATATATTATAGAAAATTCCAGAAATATTTCATGAGTTTTAAAATGCACGTTGTTCTGAGTGTCATCATGAAATCTCATGCTGTTCTGCCCCATCCCTCCCAGGATATGAATTATTACTTTGTCCAACATCTCCAGACTATAGACACTACCTACCCATGAGTCACTTAGCCATCTGGTATTAGGAAATTGTTGCAAGATTGCTATGCTTGTGGTCAAGTCACCCTTATTTCACTCAATCACAGTCCCAAAACACAAGCATAGTGATACTGGCAATTCGAATACATGCCAGAGAGGACCTGTAACGTGAAGCAAAAAGGTATGTATGTATGTATAGGTAAAACATAATACATATAGAGTTTGGTACTATCATCCATTTTAGCCATCCACTGGACATCTTGGAGTATAGTCCCCATGGATAAGAGGATTACTGTATTAACTGAAGGTAATATTCAACTAGGCTTGGTTGCCATAGCTTACACAATACTCTAAGTGGTCATTTTCTTTGTCTTCCTAAAGAACTTGTTCTTGAGCACTGCCCATTTCACCTCTATCTTAGACTTTCTTTAAAGGAAAAATCCAGATACGAGAGTCATCCAGTCATTTCTTTGTTTATTCTTTATTCTTATGAAAAATAGTTCTGGATGGCCCACCTCAGCCAGAACCCGCTGATGAGACAGGTTACATTTTCTGACTGCGTGCAGACAGGAGACAAACGTTAGAGAGTTAAATGCACAGGTAAATTTTATGGTAAGCATTGTGAGAGGTGCTGTGAAGAAAACGGTTGTGATGAAAGTATAAAGAAGAGTGTGAATGGGCCGGACCGCTGTGGTGAGGGGAAGGGGAAGGAAGCACCCACAGTGCGCTCCACTGCGGTAGGAGGAAGTAACTATTTCACCAAGCATTCCTGTTGAAAGAGAAAATAATTACTTGAAGTTTCACATCTTTCTCCTGAATGCTGGAGAACAGCCGCAAGAGGACAGAGTCCTTTTCTATCTGTTGGACACCACGCAACCTGGGGCAGAGGTGATTTCCTGGAGTTTGGCCCTGCCACAAAGGAAGCCTTGGATATAAACCCGGCATGAAGGAAGCCAACAGCCTATGGCATGACATGGCCAAGTAACCCAGGACCCCTCTAGAGAAAAGGTGAACAGTTCCACAGTCTTGAGATTTGAATATTGCTCTTACTAGCTGCGAGACCTCAGGTAAATTACTTAAATGTAACAATTTCTTCATCCATAAAATGAAGATAATGATACTTCTTACCTGGTAGAATTTTCTGAGAATAAAATGTGCTAACATGCATAGAAGAATGCCTAGTACATAGTAGGTACTCAATAAATAATTTTAAAAGTATATGGGCATGACCAGTTGGCTTCTTGGATAGAGCATTGGCCCAGCATGTGGATGTCCTGGGTTCAATGCCCAGTGAGGACACATAAGAGAAGCAATCATCTGCTTCTTTCCTGCTCTCTCTCCCCCTTCTCTCTCTCTTCCACTCTCCCAGCTAGTGGCTTGGTTGGCCTGAGCATCAGCCATAGGTGCTTAGGATAGCTCAAACAGGCCCCAGACTGGGGGTTGCTGGGTGGATCCCAGTGGGGGCACATGTAGGAGTCTGTCTCTCTATCTCCCTTCCTCTCACATTAAAAAAAGGGTATATATTCTACTTATGTATTATTTTTAAAAGTATATGTTCTAATAAAGTATCTAAGGACCTTCAGAACACTTGGCAGGCACATTGCTTATTTTGAGTGGAAGGTATTTGAGAAACTGCAGATGCAGGAAGGGCCCTCTGCCCTCCTTTCTACCTGAAAACAAAGGCCCTCAGATTTCCGTTGAGAAATGTGCCCTCCTGGCACATGACAGAGAGAACATGCTTATCACCCAGACTATGCGTCCACATCAACATTTATCTGTATGAACAAACTTAACAAAAATTATTTTGACCTTCTGTTAGTTCCCCCATATATTTCTTAGTCACTGTTCCACAAGTTATTACCCCAAGCCCAAGCCCATAGTGACATCTTCACAATTTATTGTTCCTCATTTAAGAAAATATGAAACATTTGGGCCTAAAAGGTTTCTTTGAGTCTTCATTTTCCCTATAAAACTCCCAGGTGTGTGTAAAGATATTAAATGAAACATGCTTTTCTCCTATTAATTTGTAATAATTCCTAGGTCCTGCCATGGAACCTAAGGGGGTATAAGTCCCCTTCCCCATAGCATATATTATACAGTGTATATATACTGTATATGTCTATATATATAAGATATTAAAAACTTATGTTTTCCTTATAGGTTCACTCTGTACTGGGTAGTGAAAAACTAAATCAATCAGACGTTCTTACTTAATTGTGCCGAATATGAGAAACACAGCAAGACTGAGACAGTAGAGTAGCCCAGAAGCCAAGACACACATAGAGAGAAAGCACACAGAGAAAAGCCACAAGTGGGCAGAAGCCACAGGGCATGGAAAAGGAGAGCCAACTCTCAGTAATGGCAGCAGAGGCAGATACAGTAAAAGCCTTAAAGGATCTGTGGTAGCACACTAATGTTACTACTTTATTCTGAGAATTGTTTCAGTTTTTCATGAGAACTTAACTATCTTTCTGAATTCTCATGTGTTGATGACATGTTCATTCATCCCTCATGATGACAAAGTAGCGGCCAATAGCTCTAGGCTTGCATTCCACAGCTTCGAGGCACATAGAGAGAGATATGTGGTCCTAAGAGGGACCCTTGCCCATCCCTGAATTAATAACTGTGGCTGGGAGAATGGAGGAGTCTGTTGAGCCAGGAGTTACATGCACATCTCTGTAGCTAAGGCTGGGATCAATAATTCTCAAACCACAAGGACTGAGATTGATGGTAGAATGATACCCCAAAGGAAAATGAGTAAAAGTAGATACTAGCAACAAAAACAATAATTTTCACCATAGCTGATAGGTATCAAGAATACCTGGACAGAGTTGCTTTTCTTAAAATCAAGGAAAGGGGTATAATCTGCCATTCTGATAGGCAAATGGAATAGCTGAGCTCCTTCTTCATGGCCTCTCAGAGATGTATAATTCAGGGGAAAAGCTGGACCTCAGTCTCTGCAGATCCCTTTTACTCATTCCTACCACCAGCAGCAACCCACTCTTTATCTAGGATACTTCCTTAGTTGTAAAGGTTTACCTTTGGCCCTGGCCAGTTGGCTCAGTGGTAGAGCATTGGCCAGGCATGTGGATACCCCAGGTTCAATTCCAAGTCAGGTCACAAAGGAGATGTACCCTTCTGCTTCTCCACCCTTCCCCATCTCGCTTTTCTCTCTCTCTTCCCCTCCTGCAGCCATGGCTTGATTGGAGTGAGTTGGCCCTGGGCACTGAGGATGGCTCCATGGCCTCTGCCTCAGGTGCTAAGAAGAGCTCAGCTGCTGAGCAACGGCACATGCCCCAGATGGGCAGAGCATCACCCCCTAGTGGGATTGCTAAGTGGATCCCATTTAGGGCACATGTGGGAGTCTGTCTCTGCCTCTCCTCCTTTAACTAAATTGGAAAAAAAAAAAAGTTTACCTTAAAGGCTTCTGTTGCCATCCTTTGGTAAACTCTTATGTCGAAAGAATGTCGCGTTGCACATTAACATGTATACTTTAAGGTGGACAAATCAAACTCAGTATGAATTTCCAACATCTCTGAAAGTCCTGGTGAATTTATTCAATCAGGGAACTTATAGCATCATTTCAATAAACCCTTCTTAAAATTAAACAGCTTTAAACTTCCTAGCATCAAGGAGCATGACTTTATGGCTTCAGAGGGGATGAAGCCCAACTGCTCCAGTCTTTGAGTAGAAACAAGCATCAGGTTCCATAGAAAAATCTTTCCTTTTTTATATGTCCAGTCTCTTCATTGTTTAGAAACTAATGCATGAATAATTCAAATATCATAATCAGAAAATTAGAGTACAGAATGTCCGGTGGAAATGCTTGTAAAGGAAAAAATCAAATAAAAGATATGTTGGGAAATATTTCTTCATACTTCTCCAGTTTGCTTTCTCATCCTCTATTAGCACTAGCATTATTAGGGTGGAAAAATCCAGATGATCTTGGTTTCAGATTCCATGGAGAATCCATCACTTCCAGCATGTTCGTCCATCCTATGTTTTGAAAGATTAGAAGGTAGCTGTAATAATTTATATACCTACATCCAAATACCCAAACTTACTTTAGAACTTGTGTCTCTGGGTTCAAAACATACTATGATGTCCACCAAGATTTAGAAATCTACTCACTTGATTAACAATACAAGTTGGTCTTTAAATTTCATCTCTATCACCAAATCCAGGGCCATGATAATAGCATTTCTGTTTTGTGTCTTTTAGATATCATGGGCTGAGGTGCAATATACACTGTTATCTCTACAGCAAGAGTACAAATGATTCTGTGTCACCGACTAAAAATGGATCTTCATGTTGAAGGTGAGAAAAAAGAAAGATTCTACACATCTGCACCCTTCTGGGCCTTTTCTTCTTCTCCTGCTAGGTCTAGTTTTGCTGCATACTTTTGGCAAAGTGTCAAACTCTTCAATTTCAGCATTTCTTATTCTATCCCAGTTTCTCCTTCATCTTTTTAAATTTTAGAATCCCATTTTCTTTCCTTTCTGTCCCTGAAAGAACACTCGTGTATTTTTGCCATTAGGGCAGTGTTGGTTACATGTGTCCGGTCCCAAGGTTTATTTTATCCTGTGTCTCACTGACTTGTCCTCCACTTTGTGTTCTGTGAGGAAGCAGCTCGCCAGCATCGAGGCTTACCTTCCCATCTTCTCCTGCAGTTCCGGAAAGTCGTCTGGGGAAAGCTCCACTACTGTAATGAAAATCTTAGTGCTCTTAGATGGGTAAAATCTTTCTTAGAAAGAAATTAGCATTTTTCTTTTTCTCAGTTCATACTTGAAACTTAAACAGACCATTAAATGCTAAGACTTTCCTTAAGGGGCTTTTGCTAAAATTCCTTCCTAAAAAAGGCAACAGCAAACTGCATAGAGCACTAGAATGTCTGCATGGAGTAGACACGTCCCCCACAAAGAGACAGAACAATGTACACGCCAAAGCCCTAAGAGCAGCGTCTGCAGAATGCCTAAGACAATGTGTTATAACAAAGTGTAAATATGCTGGAGTTACCATGAGATTAATAGGATTTCACAAAACTATGTGCTGCCAGTGATTACCTCGATCCGTCAATCCAGGAGAGTGGGGTCAAATTGCAAATTTAAAAGCACATAAAAGAAGGAATAATTACCCTTTGCAACAGCATGGATGGACCTGAAAATTATTTTGCTAAGTGAGATGACCCAGACAGAAAAAGACAAGTACCATATGATTTCACTTATATGTGGAATCCAATGAACAAAACAAACTAACAAACAAAATAGAAACAGACTCAGAGATACAGGAAACAGACTGACAGCTTTCAGAGGGGAGTGGTGTTAAGGGGTTGAGTGAAAAAGATGAAGGAATTAAGCAAAAGAAAAGAACTCATAGACACAGACAACAGAATGGTGATTACCAGAATGAAAATGGAGTGGGAGGAGGTAGAAAAGGATAAAGGGGGGGGGATAAAGGATAAATGGTGACTGAAGGAGCCTCAAGTTTGGGTGGTAAACATAATACAATATACAGATGATGTATATAGAATTGTACACTTGAAACCTATAAAAATTATTTTTGTAAGTGAGAAGCGGGGAGGCAGAGAGACAGACTCATGCATGCACCCTGGTTGGGCTCTACCTGGCAAACCCCCTACCAGGTGATACTCTGCCCATCTGGGGTCATTGCTCCGTTCTTGGCCACCAAGCTACTTTAGCACCTGAGGCAAGGCCATGGAGCCATCCTCAGCACCCAGGGCTGACTTGCTCCAACCAAGCCATGGCTGTGGGAAGATAAGAGAGAGATAGAAAGGCAGAAGGGAGAGGGGTGAGAGAAGCAGATGGGCACTTCTCCTGCGTGCCCTGACCAGAAATCAAACCTGGGACATCCACATGTTGGGTTGAAGCTCTACCACTAGGCAACTAGCCAGGGCCTGAAATCTATATAATTTTATTAACCAATGTCACCCCAATAAATTCAATTAAAAAATAAAAGAAAAATATTACAGAAGCACATGGACTAGAATAAATCATGCCCACTTAAACCTACCAGTAACCAGTTACTCCCAGTTAGAGTCACTGAACGTTACCTAGGCATACATTCCTCCAGGTGTTCTGATGATGCACAGCATGTATGAATAAAGAGCCTGGCCCTGTTGTTTCCACAAATGGGAGCCTATTCTACAAAAGAAAATAAATAATAATAATAATTAAATAAATAAAAGGATAAGAATGAAAATGATACTACATCTATGCTTTGGGAAATAATTTTGAAGAAATTTAAGTAGCTTTCCTTATATTTTCTATCAAATTCAAAAACTTGCTTCCTCTTCACTGTATCGCCCCCTCAGAATTCCTCAGGGTGTCCTTCTTCAGCCATTTCCTCCCCATCCCTTCCTCACACCCTCAGTCTCCAAGATACGCAGCAGGTTCCCAGTAGCAGTCCTGCTGCCCTTTTCCCCTGTAACTGGGTCCCTTTGTCCAGACCCCTCCACCCATTGTTCTCAGAGACCCCTCCACCCATTTGTCAGTGGCACCAAAAGTCAGGGCTTCCTCTGTTTGTCTTTCTTTCCTTCACTGGCACCCCTTCATTGGCTCCTTTCCCATAACCCCTCGGTCTCACACAACTCATACCAGATTATTTCCCTCTGACATCTCAGGCAGCCAATTGGCTTCAAACTCTAAAAGAAAAAGATACCCACATCTTTATGCAAGCCTTTCCTCTCTTCCATGCTCTGGTCCACCCCTCCATCTGCATCACTGGAAGATGCCTTTAATGTCCACTTCCCCCTATGCCATTTCTCTCCGTGCACATTTTCAACTCTGGCAGGGGCTCCCAAATCCACAAAATTGTCCAGGTTAACTTCTCATGGTTCTTGCCTTCTCCTTGATTTATTTTCACAAACACCTCTTTTAGGTTATTCAACATTCAGCGTACTACAATAATCTCTGTTGCTGGTGCTTACAAACTCCTTAGCTGATCTGAGCCAACAGTCTTATTCAAACTTCTGGAACTCAAAGAAGACTGCATGTGTTCTGAAGAGGCTTTCAGTGGGGGTATGTGTTCGGGTGGGATAGATAACTAATGTTTTATAGAGTCTAGAAATCTCAGTCACATTCAGACTCAAGTAAAGTCTCTATGGAAGGTGAATTTGGAAGGGAGCTTTAAATGCCAATATAAGATGAATATAAAAAGAAAGGAGTAGAAATGGTACACTTAAAGCTTAGAAGTTGTAAGCATCTTTAGGCAGTCTGTATGTCTAGAACATGGTAGGATAGGAGGCCACAGAGTGGGCTGTACCAGTTACAGTTTTAGGAGGGAAAGCTGCATACTCAAAAGGGTTAAGAGCACAGAGTTTATCCAGGGGACTCTAACAGTGTGAAAGGGATGGTGTTATACTGAGGTCTACCAAGGGCAGGAAGTCATTAACCTACTGAAGGAGCAGAAGACAAGGGTGGTGTGACTGGAATCCAGGACGAACAGCTGCATAGGGATTGCTGCGTGGAGAGAAATGCCACCATAGCCAGACTGGGAGAGGTAAGCAGTGGGACAATGAGAATGAGGAATAAAAAAGTCAACTCCTCCCTCACATTGCCATCTGATCTCCTGCCATTGCTTCTTAACAGCTGTAACCAACCAGAACCTGCAGGCACTAGGAAGACCGATTCCCAATAGATCAGCCTTCCTGAACACAGAGCTGAGGGCAAGAAGGGGAGAGAATGGATTTCAGGTGTGGGTGTTTCTGAGTAGGCTACTCTGTAGTTTTAGCTTTAGCTCCTTTGGGCATTGTGATGTGTAGTGATCTCTGCTTAAAAAATTTTATGAGATCCTTTTTTATGTTTTGACATTTTAGATGTCATTTTAGAAGACATTTTAGATGAATTGCTAAACCAAACCATGTATACTATCATGAATTTCAATTTAATTATTTTTAAATTTATTTTAAAAATGTTTAAATTTATGAGGCAGCTCAGAAATAATATATTTATTTCTTTAGAATTATCAGTTTTGCCAACAATAGTTTATATTATTTCCTCTGCATTGTTAGGCCCAAACAAATTCTATATTTTGTTGTATTATGATGGAAATCTTCACAGAACATTTTTTTACCACCTTGGCATTCACGCCAAGCCAGCCACTTCCCTCTAGGCATGTGGCCAGTGCAAGCAGGGATGGATCAAAGTCACACCTAAGTGAGAAGAGTAGTCTTATTTGATAAATGGAGTAAATGTGAACAGAATTCAATCTATTTGACAAATGGGTCTAATTTAAGTTGTGTTCTGTGTCTAGTGGATTTCTCCACTTAGTAAGAACATTAGTGTTGTAGAGAATTTTTTTTTACCTCAGTATGCAGAGAAGAATCCAGAAGGTGACTTTTGCATTTTCAGTTGAAATTTCCCCAAGATTTCAATTAGTACTGAAATACCACATTTTGTCTAACAAATTGACCAATATTTTAAAGATCACCACTGTGACATTTCAGAAATCTGTAGAAATAAAGAGTGGGAATAAAGGGCAGGGCAAATGAATTATACACTGAAGGGATCAGAATGGTATGACATGTCTCCACAACTGCCTGAGAAGATAGAGGGGAATGGAAAATTACAACTAAACAAAGGATTGCAATCTAAGATTCTATTTCCATTCAAATAATTTATCAAGTGTAAATGTAGACTAGACTTTTTAAGGCATATTAATTCTTAAAACAATGTATTCCTGTGGACCTTTTTTGGAAGGTTCCATTGAAATGAGGAAGAAAAAGGAAGGGAGAGAGGAAGAAGGAGAAGGAAAGAAATTCCTGTGAGAATGTTGAAGAAAAACTGTGTAGAAGGCTAAGGGCACACCCCATGCAATTGGAAAAAGAGGAACATTACATATTAACATATTGTATTGCTTGAAAGTGGCCTATTACAGTTTATCTTGAGATACTAAGCATAAAAATTTCCTGAGATATGTTCATTCATATCTATGACATTTCATCTGTTTTCAGTACAACATGTGGGTAAGATGAAATGGTTGTCAAGACCAATTGGTTTATTTCATGCTAAAATGCATAATTTAACAGGTTCTCTTATTAAGGGTGACTTATATAGCAGACACTTACGCAGTGATGTACCATTTCTGTGTTTTCTTTAACATTTAAAGTCATTGGATGTTCTGGGCTTGTACTTTGTACAGAAGCTTAAAAGGCTGTCGTAAATGAGAAATGAAGGGAAGTTGAGGTTTTATTAACATCCTGACATGTTGGACACAGGTTGAAATACATAAGGCAACTGGATCTATATAAACTAAGAATTGGTTGCAAAATCAGTCACAGAAAATGTCTACATGTGTGACTCAGATACTTACAGTCTTTGAATCTCAGTATCCTCTCCTGTAAAACTGGAGCCCCTCTGTAGGTTGTTTTTAGTCTTCAATGAAGTTGAAATGAAATACTTTTATGTATTTTGTTTGTAAATTGTGATATGCTATGAAAAAGTGAGGTCATGCTATGGTAGGGGTCAGTATTCCACTTTAGTTCTCTTACCTGTGAATACACAGGTCGGCATGTTCTTTGGGTTCCTGGCTGATTACAATGCCAAATAGGCAACTGTTTTTGCAGTCATCTATGGAATTAAAAAAGAAATAGCACTGTGTAGGTTGCCACCAAGATTTTCAGACAAATACAATAATAAAAGTAATTATAACGTTTAATTCTAGAAAGATATAAATGTAATTTATTTGGGTATTTTAGATAGCAAACCAAAAATAGTGAGAAGGCTATTATATAAACTGAAAGATTTATATAATTTTACAATAGAGCTATTTTTCTAGGGAAAGAACACACACATCAAATTCATTGTTGAATGTTGTCTGAAAAGTGCTGGCTGAAGTCTAACTAATACCAGCTAATATGCTAGACTAATATATTTGTTGTCCATTGGTTCAACTCATGGGGTAATTAAAAAATGAAAAAAAGCAGAGCCATTGGGGAGAATTGGCATATGTTATTTATGTAAGATTTTTAAAACTGCTGTTATTTTATAGGATGTGGATATCAGCTTTCTCACCTCTGGGAGGAGAAAACTATTAAATCTCTTGGATTTCAGTTGAGAGGTGGGAGTTGTGTGGGGAGACACACAGGTATTAAGATTTTTTATTTTCTTATTAGTGCAGTTCTTGAAAAGGCTTTTGGATACCCTTACCTTCTATATAAAAAAATTCATCAAAAGAAGCTATTTAATTATTTAAAAAAATAATCTGCATCTTAATTAGTATTAGATAAGGCAGGATACTGTCAGGATTAATAGAACATAATTGTTCATGTTGTTACTCAGTGATTCAGATTAGTTTAAAAGCTTTAAATTGCTTAATTCTGATGTTTTTCCCTAAAGCTTTTGTAAGTGATCACCTGACTTTTACCAGAGAAAAGCTCAAGAATCAGATCCAGACTGCTTATATATCAGATCCAGACTGCTTAAATAAGGTTTGTCACTAATTTTCATAGAGAACCAGATAAGCAAGTTAATTGCCCCATTATTTCAAAATTGTACTTACTCATTACACATCAGTATGCAGGTCTTTGCAACTCTCAGCTGCAAAATAAGATCACGGTTATTTCTTTTGTAACTTTTAAACAATTTGTAAATATTCAGGAATTTAGGCAAGTAATATAGAGGCTAATTTTTTTTTTAAAAAAGGCTCTTGCAATGACACTTTGTTTTATAAATTCTTGATATTTTATCACATTTATCTCAGATTATTTTAAACAATAAAATGTTATGAGGTATTTTAAATCCCTTTCCATATCCCACTACCATTCATTCTTCATCTTCCCCCCTTAGAGGAAACTACTGTCCTGGATTTGTATTTATCATTGTAGTACGTATTTTTACAAGTTTAATATAATAGGTACCCATTAACAAAACATAATATTATTCCATGTAAGTGACAGAGTGCTTCAACGTGTTTGTTATGGCCACATATCAAGTTTTAAAGATTTATCTAACCTTATATGTGTAAACTTCTTTAATTGACCTGCTATACAGTGTTCCAAAATATAATAAACAACAATATATTCATCCATAATCTTGTTTTTAGTAATCTAGTGTATTTCTAATTTTTCTCTATTACAAATATCCACTATGCCATGTAGGAGAACTTCTCTATGGTTTATAACAAAAATTAAATGGCTGGGTTCCAGGGACCTGCACCTTCAAATTTACTCCATCTATCTAATTTGCTCTTTTTTTAATTTTTAAATTTATTATATTTATTTATTTAATTAATTCAGTGAAAAGAAGGGAGGCAGAGACAGACTTCCACATGTGCCCCAACTGGATCCACCCAGCAAGCCCACTAGGGGGCAGTGTTCTGCCCATTTGGAGCATTGCTCCATTGCTCAGCAATCAAACTCTCCTTAGTGCCTGAGGCAGAGGCCATGGAGCCATCCAAGTGCCTGGGACCAACTTGCTCCAATTGAGCCATGGGTGCAGAAGGAAAAGAGAGAGAGAGAGAGAGAGAAAGAGAGAGAGAGGGAAATGAGATGGGGACAGGTGAAGAAGCAGATGGGCACTTCTCCTGTGTGCCCTGACTGGGAATCGAACCCAAGACTTTCACATGCCAGGTCGATCGATACTCTACCACTGAGCTACATGGCTAGGGCCTAATTTGCTCTTAACAGTGGTTTAACATGTTGATCTTCTCTCTAGCACTGTGTAAAGATTTCCAGTCTCCTACAATCTAATCCTCACTTGGTATTAAAGATTTTTAAAATTGGTCTATCTGATGGTTATAAAATTTTTCTTTGTTCCCTTCTGAGGACCAGAGCTAAAGCTCCTTTTTGTGCATAAATTGTAGAATTTTGAAATTTTTACATCTCTGGTGCATGCATATAAACAGAAATAAAATTTATATTTCCTTTCTTTTCAATTTCATCACAAACATTACATTTTTTTTTCTTTTTTGGCCAACTCTAGCTTAATTTCTAATTAGTACAAGATTTGCCATGTGTTAGTAGTTAGAATCTTAATTCCATCAATTACTTGTTTTGTTGCTTAGGCTAGTCACTCAACTTTTCTTTACCACATTTTCTTTTATTATAAAATGTGACCTGCATAATCTTTGCGATATCTCCTCTGTAAGATTCTGTGCGTCATGATTTTCTACAGTGGACCTGATTTTGGTGGTCTTCTCTTAGACTTTTTGTTTGTAATTGCAATATAATTGGCATATAACATTGTATTAGTTTAACATGAACAGCATAATGACTTGATATATGTCTATACAGTATTGCAAAATGATGACCACATTAAGTTAATTAACATCCATCACTTTACACAGTTATGTATTTTATCAAGATCTATGCCTTTAGCAACTTCATAATTAGTTTAAATGGACAAGTGTCTTGGATTACAGGTGTACAGAAATATATGTTCAAGCTCTATTGCCTTAGCCTGAAACATTTCCTCTCCTCACAAATGCAGGGGCTCCTAGAAAGGAAAATGGTGACTACACCACCTGAAATAAGTAATGTCTGGGAAACACTCCAGAATTCCAACATGAATGGCAAAACCAATATTCCAGGGGTATGTAATCTGAGAGAGGAGCTTGGAATCCTAACTCACATCCTCAGATGTCAAATGGAGACAATCTTAGAACCCTTGCATGGAGTTGGAGGAGCACTGCCTGAGAGTGAAGCAGGGAAGCACCAAGTTCTAGTTGCTTACCTCATTCCTAATGTGACTTTGGTTCACATTCTAGTTTTGCCACATGCTTCCTTTTATCAAAGTCCTATGCAACTTAGTTTCCTTGTCTGCATAATAATATATTTACTATGAAAATAATATGTTATTTTTGTCTGGCAATAATATTGACTTCATAGGCTTATTAAAAATTTAAGTAAAATAATGTGGTAAGCCCCTTGTTACAGGTCCAAACGTTCCACAGTTTCTATCATTGCTTCTGTCGACAATATATATTTTTTGTAATTATTGTTGGCACATTTCTCTTGTCCACTACACAGGGAGCTCCCTAAGTGCAGAATGTTGGTTTTGCTCTTACTGTCTCTTCAGTGTTAAGTTTAGGGACATAAATAGGCACCCAGAAATTTTGACATTAATCATCAAGGTAATACTTTAGAACTATTAATCTAGTGGATTCGCATGTGATAAATCAGAACAAAGAAGAACAAGCCACAGAAATTAGTTAAGAAAACATTATAATATGAAGAAATTTGATGGAAATTTGTGACTAGAAATGACAATAAAGTTTGTATAGGGATCAAAGACTTTTAACCTTGGTGTCTGAGAAATCACTATAGGAAGAGATCTTAAGTTAATTAAGTTTAAATTTTAATATTTTTGTCCCTTTTGTAGCCTCTGTTAAACTATCATCATCGGAGATAACTTGATCTGTGTCTGATCTGTGAAGCGTGAAGGACCTTAAATAACACAGGTGCTATGGAGTGTGTGTGTGTGTGTGTGTGTGTGTGTGTGTGTGTGTACGTGGGCGCATGCATGCAAGTGTGTACCTAAGGCCAAGTCATTAACTTGCAGATGATTTGGGCAGAAACCACTTAGGTCCCATTGCTTCTTCCGAAGATAATATGTTTTCAAGTCTTTTCCTTTGGGTATATTTACTTCAAGGATATTTTAAATTACTCATTAAGAACTTCCACTGGTTTTGCCAACAGAACAAAGTAGGGAGGCACAGTTGTGTAAGTCATCAACGAAATGGCACTCTCATTCTTTGTTTTGCTGGCCATATTCCATTTGTTTTTACACCCGTTTGAAAAGCTGCTAAGTGAACTGATGTCATTCTGAAGAATTTTTTCAGGGTTGTCTCTTTTCAGTGACTCAAGTCTGTGATAAAACCTTAACCGCCCTAGAAAGCCACAGAGATTGCCCTATGGCAGTGTGACCATTATCCTCGACAAAGCATGTGGGAGCCCAGACTTTCATGGACACGTGGGGAATGGGGACTTCATGCACACCATGTAACGGTTGCCACATACATGTTGCCTTCATTTTGTTCCCAAATTTCCTCATGGATGACAGACATGTTGTTCAGGGTGCAGTTGGCAGGTCAGGAGATAAACAAAGAAAACTATATGACCCAAATTCCAATTAAGCTGGGAAGCCTTTAAGGCAGTGGGGCAGGGCATCCCCCCATCCCCTCTCCCCCTACAGAGGAGAAAGCTGCGCTGACTCCGAGGTCATTACTGCCCAGACTCTGCCTCACAATTTATTGCTCCTGTTACTCCCACGCCTTACTCTTCAAAATATTTTCTGTTGATCCTGTCTACAACTAAAAATTAAGCACAAATTCTGTTTTCCATTCATGCTCACTACTGACATTCAAGCCTAAAATAAAATCACTAATAGTTGAAGGAACTCTCTCATTTCCAATTTATCCCTTGATAGTGCCAAGTATAAAGGTTGGTATAGTTTTGTCGCTTGGTTTCAGTTATACTCTATCGGACAAAGTTATCCAGCACCTACTGTGTTCTCTTCAGGTACCCAGTCCTGTAGGTCATAAAATGATGCATCAAGTTGGGCACCACCACGGAGGACCTTACAACATTTAGCTCTCCCAAAACAGAAGGGAATTAAGTGCTAAGCTGTGTGAGTAAAGTGACTGTAAGCCCAACATGTGCTTCTAGAAGGACAAATATTGGTTGACCTAAAAGGGTCTCAAAGCCTTCATCAATCAGAAGCAGCTTACAATTTCTCTGTAGTGTCTAAGAACACAATTGTTTTAAGACAAAACAAAACAATAAAGCAGCCTAAGAATAGGTCAGCATTGAATAGCCTGAAAGAAAAAGGAAGGACAAAGGTATAAAAATAAGAATTATGTTTATTCTAAAGAATAGAGGGGGCGGCAATATGGCGATGAAGTAGGTGGACATACCAACTTACACCTCCCAGAACCAAAGTGGATTAAAACTTAATTTTAAGAACCATCATCTGGAAAAACCAACGTTGAACTAAATAAACTAAGAGGACTCTTTAACCAAGGAACACTAAGGAAACCACACTGAGACTGGTAGGGAAAGAGGAAACATGGAGAGAGCTGCCCAGCTCCCAGGTGCTAAGGGCAGCCAGCAGTTGGGAGGGACTTGTGTCTTGGGAAGTGACTTTAGCGGAGAGGAGAAGGTCTAGGATTCTAGGACCAAAGCCCCAGCCTGCAGCCCTAGAGACTAGAAGAGCATATGGACAGTATTTAGCTGCAGAACAAACCAGGATACTGTTTGTGAGAAAGAGAGAGATTTCTCAGACCCAGGATTATTCTTTTTTATTTTTTAAATTTGTAAGTGTTTATTATTTTTTAATATAAATTGTTCTTATTAATTTTATTGGGGTGACATTAATAAATCAGGGTAAATATGTTCAGAGAAAACATCTCCAGGTTATTTTGACATTTGATTATGTTGCATACCCATCACCCAAAGTCAAATTGTCTTCTGTCACCTTCTTTCTGGTTTTCTTTGTGGCCCTCCGCTCCCCTCTCCCCTCCCTCTCTTCCCTTTCCTTCACCCCCTACCCCGGTAACGAGCACACTCTTATCCATGTCTCTAAGTCTCATTTTTATGTCGCCTCTATGTATGGAATCATATAGTTCTTAGTTATTCTGATTTCCTTATTTTACTCAGTATAATGTTATCAAGGTCCATTCATGTTGCTGTAAATGATCCTATGTCATCATTTCTTATAGCTGAGTAGTATTCCATAATATTTATGTACCAAAGCTTTTTAATCCACTTGTCCTCTGACGGACACTTGGGCTGTTTCCAGATCTTTGCTATTGTGAACAATGCTGCCATGAACATGGGGGTGCATTTCTTCTTTTTGAACAGTGCTATGGTGTTCTTAGGGTATATTCCTAAAAGTGGGATAGCCGGGTCAAAAGGTAGTTCAATTTTTATTTTTTGAGGAATCTCCATACTGTTTTCCACAGTGGCTGCACCAGTCTGCATTCCCACCAGCAGTGCAGGAGGGTTCCCCTTTCTCCACATCCTTGCCAGCACTTAATCTGTGTTGTTTTGCTGATGAGTGCCATTCTGACTGGTGTGAGGTGATATCTCATTGTGGTTTTAATTAGCATTTCTCTAATGATTAGTGATGTTGATCATTTCTTCATATGCCTATTTGCCATCTGTAGGTCCTCTTTGGAGAAGTGTCTATTCATTTCTTTTGCCCACTTTTTGATTGGATTGTTTGTCTTCCTGGTGTTGAGTTTTACAAGTTCTTTATAAATTTTGGTTATTAACCCCTTATCAGACGTATTGTCGAATATTTTCTCCCATTGTGTAGTTTGTCTTTTTATCCTGTTCTTACTGACTTAAGCTGTGCAAAAGCTTTTTAGTTTGATATAGTCCCATTTGGTAATCTTGTCCTTTATTTATCTTGGCCCGTGGAGATAAATCAGCAAATATATTGCTGCAAAAGATGTCGGAGAGTTTACTGCCTATGTTTTCTTCTAAGATGCTTATGGTTTCATGGCTTACATTTAAGTCTTTTATCCATTTTCAGTTTATTTTTGTGAATGGTGTAAGTTGGTGGTCTAGTTTCATTTTTTTTTTTTTTGGAGGTAGATGTCCAATTTTCCCAACAGTATTTGTTAAAGAGGCTGTCTTTACTCCATTGTATGTTCTTACCTCCTTTGTCAAATATCAGTTGTCCATAAAGGTGTGGGTTTATTTCTGGGTTCTCTGTTCTGTTCTATTGATCAATATGCCTGTTCTTATGCCAGTACCAGGATGTCTTGAGTACAATGGCCTTGTAGTATAAATTGATATCAGAAAGAGTGATACCTCCCGCATATTCTTCCTTTTAAAAATTGCTGAGGTTATTTGTGTTCTTTTTTGGTTTCGTATAAATTTTTGGAATATGTGTTCTATATCTTTGATATGTCATTGGTATTTTAATTGGTATTGTATTAAATTTATAAATGGCTTTGGGTAATATAGACATTTTAATGATGTTTATTCTTTCTAATCATGAGCACGGTATATACTTCCACTTGTTTGTATCTTTCTTGATTTCTTTTATCAATGTTTTATAATTTTCAAAGAACAAGTCTTCAATCTCCTTGGTTAAATTTACTCCTAGGTACTTCATTATTTTGGTAGCAATAGTGAAGGGGATTGTTTTCTTAATTTCTCTTTTTGGCAGTTTATTATTGGTATATAAAAATGCCTCTGCTTTCTGAGTATTAATTTTATATCTTGCGAACTTGCTGAATTCATTTATCAGGTCCAGTAGTTTTTGACTGAAACATTAGGGTTTTCTATATATAATATCATATCATATGCAAATAATAATAGTTTTATGTCTTCTTTTCCAATTTGGATGCCTTTTATTTCTTCTTCTTGTCTGATTACTGTAGCTAGGACTTCCAGGACTATGTTGAATAAGAGTGGTGATAGGGGGCATTCCTGCCTGGTTCCTGATCTTAAGGGGATTGTTTTTAATTTTTGCCCATTGAGTATGATGTTGGCTGTGGGTTTGTCATAGATGGTCTTTATAATGTTAAGGTATGTTCCCTGTATTCCAACTTTGCTAAGATTTTTATCATGAATGGTTGCCTGATTTTGTCAAATGCTTTTTCTGCATCTATTGAAATTATCATGTTGTTTTACTCCTTCCTTTATTTTATGTGATGAATCACATTGATTGATTTGTGAATATTGTACCAGCCTTGCTTCCCCAGAATAAATCCCACTTGATCATGGTGTATGATTTTTTTTTGAATATTCCAGTTTTGGCTAATATTTTGTTGAGAATTTTAGCATCTAAATTCATCAGGGATATTGATCTATAATTTTCTATGTTTGTGTTATCTTTGTTTGGTTTCAGGATCAGAATTATGCTCGCCTCATAAAAGGAGTTTGGAAGTCTTCCTTCCTCTTGAATTTTTTGAAATAGCTTGAGTAGGATAGGAGTTAGTTCTTCTTTGAATTTTTGATAGAATTCACTTGTGAAGCCATCAGGCCCAGGACTTTTCTTTTTTGGGAGTTTTTTGATAACTGTTTCAATCTCATTTGTTGTAATTGGTCTGTTTAGGTGTTCTGATTCTTCCAGATTGATTTTTGGAAGGTTATATGATTCAAGAAATTTGTCCATTTCACCAAGATTGTCTAATTTTTTGGCATAGAGTTCTTCATAGTATTTTCTTACATTGCTTTGTATTTCTGTTGTGTCAGTTGTTATTTCTCCACTGTCCTTTCTAATTTTATTTATTTGAGTCCTCTCTCTTTTTTTCTTGGTGAGTCTAGTTAAAGGTTCATCAATCTTGTTTACCTTTTCAAAGAACCAGCTTCTGGTTTCATTGATCCTCTGTATTGTTTCCTTAGCCTCTATGTCATTTATTTCTGCTCTGATCTTTATTATTTCCTTCCTTCTACTTGTCTTGGGTTTTATTTGTTGTTCTTTTTCTAGTTCTTTTAGATGCAGGGTCAGGTTGCTTATTTTAGCTTTTTCTAGCTTCTTATGATATGCCTGTAGTGCAATAAACTTCCCTCTCAGAACTGCTTTTGCTGTGTCCCATAAATTTTGAGTTGATGTATGCCCATTATTATTCATTTCTAGAAATATTTTACTTTTTTCTTGATCTCATTGTTAACCCATTTGTTATTTAATAACATGCTATTTAGTTTCCAAGTGTTTGAGTGTTTTTCAGTTATTCTGTTGTGGTTGAATTCTAGTTTCATGCCATTGTGATCAGAGAAAATTTTTGATATGATTTCAGTCTTAAATTTGTTGAGACCTCTTTTGTGTCTTAACATGTGATCTATCCTAGAGAATGTAACATGGGCACTTGAAAAGAATGTATATTCTGCTGCTTTAGGATTAATGGTTCTGAAGATATCTATTAAATTGAGTTGATCTAGTATATCCTTTAAATCTGCTGTTTCTTTGTTAATTTTCTTTCTTGAGGATCTATCTAGTGATGTTAGTGAGGTATTGAAATCTCCTACTATTATAGTATTGCTGTTGATCTTACCCTTTATATCCATCAAAGTCTGCTTTATATATTTAGGTGCTTCTATATTAGGTGCATAGATATTTATAATAGTTATATCTTCTTGTTGGATCGCACCCTTTATCATTATGTAGTGTCCTTCTTTATCTCTTACTATAGCCTTTGTTTTAAAGTCCATTTTTTCAGATATAAGTATTGCTACCCAGCTTTCTTTTCATTTCCATTTGCATGAGATATTTTTTTCAATCCTTTTACCTTCAGTCTATGTGCATCTTTTGTTTTAAGGTGTTTCTCTTGTAGACAGCATATGTATGGGTCCTGTTTTCTTATTCATGGTGCTACCCAATGTCTTTTGATTGGATCATTTAATCTATTTACATTTAAGGTTATTATTGATATGTAGTTTTATATTGCCTTTTTATTCTTTAAATCTGTATTCCTCTTTAGCTATATCCCCCCCCCCTTTGATCTGTTTACAACAAGCCCCTTAGCATCTCTTGCAGCATTGGTTTGGTTGTGAATTCCTTGAGTTTTTTTTTTTTTTTTTGTCTGGAAAGCTTTCTATTTCTCCTTTAATTTTAAAAGATAGCCTTGCTGGCTAACGTAATCTTGGTTGTAGGCTCTTGTTCTGCATTACTTTGAATATTTCTTGCCATTTCCTTCTGGCCTCAAGTATTTCTGTAGAGAAGTCAGATGATATCTTTTTGAGGGCTCTGTTATAGGTGATAGCATTTTTTTTCTCTAGCAGCTTTTAATATTTTCTCTTTATCACTTAGCTTTGGTATTTTAACTATGTGTCTTGGTGTAGATTTATTTGGGTTTCTCTTTAATGTATTTCTCTCTGCTTCTTGGGCACGTGAGATGTTTTCTGGCCTCAATTTAGGGAAGTTTTCAGCTATGATTTGATTGAACAAAGTTTCTATTCCTTGTTTTTTCTCTTTTTCTTCAGGAACCCCTATGATGCAGATGTTATTTCTCTTCATGTTGTCACAGATCTCTCTTAGAGTTTCTCTTAGAGTCTCTTTTCTTTTTTCTTCTCTGCTTCTGAGCCTTCATTTAGTTTGTCCTCTAACTCACTGATTCGATCCTCAGCTTCATCCATCCTGCTTTTAATTCCTTTCATTGTGTTCTTCAATTCTAATATTGTATTTGTCATTTCTGTTTGATCCTTTTTTATATTTGCTATCTCTTTATTTAGTTGTTCGTAACAACCATCTGTTGTTGTTATAAGCTATTTGAACATCCTAACAATCATTTTAAACTCTGAATCTGTAAATTTGGTTATATCTGACTCACTCAGGCCCTTCTCTGGGGATTTCTCTTGATTAATTTGGATTGCATTTTTCTGCCTTCCCATTTTGTCTGTGTATAAGAAGGATTTGGCCACTGAAGTTCAATGGGTGTTGCCTCTGTGTTTCCTAGGTGTGGTCTGTCTGCAGGCCTGCCACCCCCTCTGTTGCTGCCTAGGGCATTCGGGTATGGGCATTGCCCACACTGGCTGCTTTAACTGTCACTGTGGTTTTCACCTCTTCACCATGGAAGGGGCCAGTTTCAGCCTTTGCCCCACCCCCAAGGATTGGGTTTCATGTGCACATGGGCCACAAGCCCTGCACCAATGGCAGTGGTGAGCAACTTGCTCAGCTGTGGGTCTCCACCTGTTCCCGGGCTTCCACCCTGCCCCTGCAGTCAGGGCCAGCTGGCACATCAGGCTGCAAGCCTCAAGTCCCCTGGCTGGGTAGAGCTGTGGGCACCTACTCAGCTCTGGACCTTTACCTTTTCCCAAGCTTTCACCCCACCTGTGTGGGCAGTCAGTTCGCTGGTAGGGCCACAAACCTTGGAGGCCAGGTGAGGCTGCATGCCTGCGTGCTCTTGCTCAGCAGTGGATCTCTACCTGTTCCTGGTCTCCCACACTTCCCCCGCAGTTGGGGTTGCAGGCAGCCAGACTGCTTTCACACATCCCTTCCGCCCATGCCCGTCTAGGCTAAACTCTCTCTGGTAGCCAGGATTCGCCCCGCCAACGGAACCTTGCTTCTGTGTCCTACCCCCTCCCGCCCTCCAGCAAGCGCTCAGCATTGTGGGTGGAGGCATTGCAGGTCAGACCCTAACACTCAATACTGTAGTCCTGAAAGCTCCCTCCTTCTAAGCGGCTGTGCTATGAGGGCTGCGAGAGAGCTTGTTTGGCTGGTGTCCTGCTTCCCTTTGTTGGTATTGCTGGTTCCAGGAGAAATATTCACTTCAGATTTGGGGAGTGACTCAGTCCAGGGGTTAGAGTTGCTGTCCCTCAAAGTGTTTCTCTCGGTGCCTTTTAGATTACACTCTCTTCTCACTGCTCAGGTCCTCTCCTCTCTCCCCGTCCGCCGGATTCCAGGGTAAGTGGTTGTGAGAGAGGTTTTCTGCATCATCCCTTCAAGAAGAATCTTGGGTCTGAGAAAACAGTCTCTTTCTCACAAACAGTATCCTCACTTGTTTTGCACCTAAATACTGTCCATACACGTCTTCTAGGCTCTAGGGCTGCAGGCTGATGCTTTGTTCCTGGGGCCTAGGTCTTTCTTTTCTCCGCTAAACTCTCTTCCCACAATGCGAGTCTCTCTGGGCTGACATTTTCTCCGGGGAGTTGGGAAGCCGTTTCAGCATTTCTTCTTTTACTACCAGTCTCAGTGTAGTTTCCTCAGTGTTCCTTGGTTAAAGAGTCCTCCTAGTTTAGTTCAAAGTTGGTTTTTCCAGACGATGGTTCTTAAAATTAAGTTTTAATCCACTTTGGTTCTGGGAATTGGAAGTTGGTATGTCTACCTACTCCATCACCATCTTGCTGCTCTCAGAATTATTCTTAAAGGACCAAGCAGAAAACCTTTTTTTACAACAACTCACCTGGGACTCTGGGAGACTGGGAGAGTTGACAGGACTGGAATAGCAGGAAGAGAGTGTAATCTAGGAGGCACAAGGAGAAACACTTTGAGGGATAGCCACCCTAACCAGTGGGCTGAGTCACCCCCAAATCTAAAGTGAATATTTTCCCTTGAACCAGCAATACCAACAAAGGGAAGCAGGACTCCATCCAAACAAGCTCTCCTATGGCACTCAGAGCAGAGTTGCTTAGAACAAGGGAGCCATCAGGAATACAGTGTTGAGTGCTAAGTATGAGCTGCAGCACCCTTTCATTCCTACACGGCTGAGGGCTCGCCAGAGGGTAGACGGCAGCAGGATGCAGAAGTGCAGTCCAGTCGGTGGGGGCAGAAGCGGCCTGGCCACAACTGAGGCCTGGCTTGAGCTCAGTCTCTCCTGCAAGACTGGAAAGGGTGCACAAAAGTGGTCCAACCTGGCTGTGGGTTGGGTGAGCAAGAGTGATCCTGCCTGCAATCTGCCCACAGGGGCAAGGTGAAAACTAGGTAAAAGCCACAGAAGATCTATGGTTGAAGATCTGTGGCTGAGAAGGGATGTGAAGCCCTGCCCAAGAGCCTAGGAGCTGAGGCTTGCCACCTGTAGCACGAGTGAAGCCCCACCATCAGGAGCAGGGCAAAAGCTGAGGAACAGGTGGAGACCTGCAGCTTAGCGAAGGTGTGCAGCCCCACCCGTGGAGCTGGGTCTTGCGGCCCTAGTGAGCACAGCCCAACCTATGGGCATGGGGCGAAAGTTAGAAATGGACCAAGACCCATGGCTGAGCATAGGTGCATGGCCCGCATGCAGTTCCAAGGATTATGGCCCTGCGTGAGAGCACAGCCCTGACCACAGTGGTGGGGCGAAGGCTAAGGCCCACCAGAGCCTGTAACCCCAGCATGTGAATACAGCCCTTCCTGTGAAGGAGAGGGGAAAACCACAGCTACAGCCAAAGCAGGCCAGTGCAGCAACACCCCTACCCCAATGCCTGAGGTAGCTGCTGAGGGGGTGGCAGGCCTGCTGAAAGACCATACCTAGGGAACACAAGGCCACACCCATTGGACTCCAGTGGCCACACCCTTCTTAAACACAGATAGAATGGAAAAGCAGAAAAATGGAACCCAAATGAATCAAGAGAAATCCCCATAAAAGGGCTTGAATATGTCAGATATAAACAAATTACCAGATGCAGAGTTTAAAATGATTGTTAAGATGCTCAAAGATCTTAGAACAGCAATAGATGGATATAACAAGTACCTAAATAAAGTGATAGCAAATATAAAAAAGGACATTGAAATAATAAAAAGTAATCAACAGAAATGACAAATACAATATCAGAAATGAAGACCAAAATGGAAGAAATTAAAAGCAGGATGGATGAAGCTGCAGATGAAATCAGCGAGTTAGAGGACAAGTTAAACAAAGGCAATGAAACAGAGCAAAAGGAAAAAAAGAGACTCAAAAAGTCTGAGGAAACTCTAAGAGAGCTCTGTGACAACATGAAGAGAAATAACATCCACATCATAGTGCTTATTGAAGATGAAGAGAAAGAACAAGGGATAGAAATCTTCATTCAAATCATAGCTGAAAATTTACCTAAATTGATGCAGGAAAAAGTCACACATTCAAGAAGTACAGAGAATTTCATTAAAGAGAAACCTAAAGAAATCCACACCAAGACACATCATAATTAAAATACCAAAGCTAAGGGATAAAGAGTAAATATTAAAAGCTGCTAGAGAAGACTATTACCTACAAAGAAACCCCCAAAAGGATGACATCTGACTTCTCAACAGAAACACTTAAGGCCAGAAAGGAATGGCAAGAAGTATTCAAAGTAATGCAGAACAAGGGCCTACAATCAAAACTGCTTTATACAGCAAGACTATGGTTTAAAACTGAACGAGAAATAAAAAACTTCCCAGACACACACACACCCAAAAAGAACCCTTAAGGAATTCATTACAACCAAACCAATGCTGCAAGAAATATTAAGAGGCCTGTTTTAAACAGGACAAAGGAGGAAAAGAATATAGTAAAATAGAAAGATAGCTTTAAAAAATAAAATGGCAATAAACAATTACATATCAATAATAACCTTAAATGTAAATGGATTAAATGATCTAATCAAAAGACATAAGGTAGCTGTGTGGATAAGAAAACAGGACCCATACATATGCTGTATATAAGAGACATGTCTCAAAAGAAAAGATACACATAGACTGAAGGTAAAAGGGTAAAAAAATATTCCATGAAAATGAAAAAGAAAAAAGCTGGGATAGCAATACTTATATCAGACAAAATGGACTTTAAAACAAAGGCTATAGTAAGAGGTAAAGAAGGTTACAACATAATGATAAAGGAAGCAATCCAACAGGAAGATGTAACTATTATAAATATTTATGCACCTAATATAAGAGCACCTAAATATATAAAGCAGACTTTGATGAATATAAAGGGCAAGATCAACAACAATATTATAATAGTAGAGGATTTCAATACCCCCACTAACATCACTAGATAGATCCTCCAGAGAGAAAATTAACAAAGAAACAGCAGACTTAAAGGACATACTAGATCAACTGGATTTAATAAATATCTTCAAAACCTTTTACCCTAAAGCAGCAGAATATACATTCTTTTCAACTGCTCATGGTACATTCTCTAGGATAGATCACATGTTAGGGCACAAAGGAGGCTTTCAACAAATTTAAGAAGATTGAAATTATATCAAGCATTTTCTCTGATCACAATGGCATGAAACTAGAAATCAACCACAGCAGAAAAACTAAAAAGTACTCAAAGATGTGAAAACTAAATAGCATGATATTAAATAACAAATGGGTTAACAATGAGATCAAAGAAAAAATTTTAAAAATTCTGGAAAAGAATGATAATGAGCATACATCAACTCAAAATTTATGGGACACAGCAAAAGCAGTACTGAGAGGGAAGTTCATAGCACTACAAGCATACCTTTAAAAGCTTGAAGAAAATGAAATAAAGAAACTAATTCTGGATCTAAAAGATCTAGTAAAAGAACAGCAAGTAAAGCCCAGAGGTAGTAGAAGGAAGGAAATAAATGACATAGAGACTAAAGAAACAATACAGAGGATCAATGAAACCAGGAGCTGGTTCTTTGAAAAGGTAAACAAGATCAATGAACCTTTAACTAGACTCACCAAGAAAAAAAGAGAGAGGACTCAAATAACTAAAATTAGAAATGACAGTGGAGAAATAACAATTGATGCAACAGAAATGCAAAATATTGTAAAAAAATAATATGAAAAATTGTATGCCAAAAAAGTAAACAACATAGGTAAAATGGACAAATTTCTTGAAACATATAATCTTTCAAAAATCAATCTGGAAGAATCTGAAAACCTAAACAGACCGATTATAGCAAATGAGATCACAACAGTTATCAAAAAACTTTCTACAAAGAACAGTCCTGGGCCAGATGGCTTCACTAGTGAATTCTACTAAAATTCAAAGAACTAACTCCTATCCTTCTCAAGGTATTTCAAAAAACTCAAGAGGAAGGAAGACTTCCCAGTTCCTATTATGAGGCAAGCATAATTCTGATTCCAAAACCAGGCAAAGACAACACAAAACAAGAGAATTATAGGCCAATTTCCTTGATGAATTTAGTTGCTAAAATCCTCAACAAAATATAAGCAAACTGAATCCAGCAATACATGAAAAAAATCATACATCATGATCAAGTGGGATTTATTCTGGAAGGCAAAGCTGGAACAATATTCACAAATCAATCATTGTGATTCATCACATAAACAAAAGGAAGGAGAAAAACTTAATGATAATTTCAATAGATGCAGAAATAGCATTTGGTAAAATCTAGCACTCATTTATGATGAAAAAATCTCAGCAAAGTGGGAATACAGGAAACATACCTCAACATGATAAAGGCCATCTATGAAAAACCCACAACCATCATTATAATTAATGGGCAAATTTTAAAAGCAATCTCTCTAAGAACAGGAGCAAGACAGGGGTGCCCCCTTTCTTCACTCTTATTCAGCATAGTTCTGGAAGTCCTACCTACAGCAATCAGACAATAAGAAGAAATAAGAGGCATTCAAATTAGAAAAGAAGTAAAACTATCATTATTTGCAGATGATATGATATTGTATATAGAAAACCTTGTAGTCTCAGTCACAAAACTACTGGACCTGATAAATGAATTCAGCAAGTTGGCAGGGTATAAAATTAATTTGAAGGAATAAGAGGTATTTTTATATACCAACAATGAACTGTCATAAAGAAAAATTAAAGAAACAATCCTCTTTACTATCGCAACAACAACAACAAAAATAAAGTACCTAGGAATAAATTTAACCAAGGAGGTTATAGACTGGTACTCGGAAAATTACAAAACATTGATAAAAGAAATAAAAAATTATACAAACAAGTGGAAGCATATACCGTGCTCATGGTTAGAAAAAATAAACATAATCAAAATGTCTATACTACCCAAAGCAATTTATTGATTCAAAGCAATACCAATTAAAATACCAATGACATACTTCCAATATGTAGAACACCTATTCCAAAAACTTATATGAAACCAAAAAAGAACATAAAGAGCCTCAGCAATCCTGAAAAAGAAGAATAAAGTGGGGGGTATCACACTTCCTGATCTCTCGTTATACTACAAGGTCATTATACTCAAAACAGCTTGGTACTGGCATAAGAACAGGCATATAGATCAATGGAATAGAACAGAGAACTCAGAAATAAACCCACACCTTTATGGACAACTGATATTTGACAAAGGAGGTAAGAGCATACAATGGAGTAAAGACAGCCTCTTTAACAAATGGTGTTGGGAATCTTGGACAACTACCTGCAAAAAAATGAAACTAGACCACCAACTTACACCATTAACATAAATAAACTCAAAATGGATAAAAGACTTAAATGTAAGCTGTGAAACCATAAACATCTTAGAAGTAAACATAGGCCGTAATTTCTCTCTGACATCTGTCACAGCAATATATTTGCTAATTTATCTCCAAGGGCAAGGGAAATAAAAGATAGCATAAACAAATGGGACTATATCATTAAAAAGCTTTTGCACAGCTAAGACAATAAGAATAGAATAAAAAGACAAACTTCACAATGGAAGAACATATTTGACAATATGTCTGATAAGGGGTTAATAACCAAAATTTATAAAGAACTTGTAAAACTCAACACCAGGAAAACAATCCAATCAAAAAATAGGCAAAAGAAATGAATAGACACTTCTCCAAAGAGGGCATACAGATGGCCAATAAGTATATGAAAAAATGCTCAACATCACTAATCATTAGAGAAATGCAAATTAAAACCACAATGAGATATCACCTCACACCAGTCAGAATGGCGCTCATCAGCAAAACAACACAGAACAAGTGCTGGCGAGGATGTGGAGAAAAGGGAACCCTCCTGCACTGCTGGTGGGCATGCAGACTGGTGCAGCCACTGTGGAAAACAGTTTGGAGATTCCTCAAAAAATTAAAAATCGAACTGCCTTTTGACCTAGCTATCCCACTGTTAGGAATATATCCCAAGAACACCATAATACTTTTTGCAAAAGAGAAATGCACCCCCATGTTTATGGCAACTTTGTGCACAATAGCGAAGATCTGGTAACAGCCCAAGTGTCCGTCAGAGGACGAGTGGATCATAAAGCTTTGGTACATATATACTATGGAATACTATGGGGCCATGAAAAAGAAGGAAATTTTACCTTTTGCGACAACATGGTTGGACCTGGAAACTATTATGATAAGTGAAATAAGCCGGGCAGAAAAAAATAAAAATATTATATGACCTCATTCATTAAACAATGTGAACTGAGAAACAGAATTGAGACAGTGAAGAGATCAAAGGGACCAGAGGAAAAGAGGACAGATGGAAAGGGATGATAGGATGAGTTAAACCTGAAGGGAAGGGGGAAGGTGCTAAGGGGAGGGCAGCAAGGGCGATGTTGAGGGGAATACTAGGAAGGGGGGATGCATTTGGGCAACATTAGAATTTATGTAGACATAATAAATTAAAATCAATAAAATAGAAATGGGCAAAAGAAATCAATAAACACTTCCCCAAAGAGGACATATAGATGACCATAGACATATGAAAAAATGTTCAACATCACTAATCATTAGAGATATGCCAATTAAAACCACAATGAGATACTACCTCACACCAGTCAGAATGACACTTATTAACAAAACAACACACGATAAGTGCTGGCGAGGATGTGGAGAAAGGAGAACCCTCTTGCACTGCAGGTGGGAATGCAGATTGGTGCAGCCACTGTGAAAAACAATATGAAGATTTCTCAGAAAATTAAAAATAAAATTGCGTTTTGACCCAGCTATTCCACTTTTGGGAATATTTCTCAAGAATACCATATCACTGATTCAAAAAAAGAAATGCACCCCCCATGTTTATGGCAGCATTGTTCACAATAGCGAAGATCTGGAAGTGGCCCAAGTGTCCGTCAGTGGACGAGTGGATTAAAAAGCGCTGGTACATAACGGAATACTATGTCGCCCTGAAAAAGAAGAAAATATTACCTTTTGCAACAACATGGATGCACCTGGAAACTATTATGTTAAGTGAAATAAGGCAGGTAGAGAAAGTAAAATATCATATGACCTCACTCATTTGAGGAATCCAAGGTACAATGTGAACTGAGGAATGGAATTAAACCTGAAGTGAAGGGGGGAGGTAGCTTTTGAAAGGGGGGGGCAATGGATATGTTGAGGGGAATACGGGGGACGGGGGATAAAATCGGAGTGACACTAGAATCTATGTAAACACAATAAATTAAATTAAAAAAATAAAATAAAAATAAAAGAAAGAATAGAAAAATGTCATCAGGCTGCTATGTAGGCTTCATATTAGATGAATGAGGAAGCCTACCTACTAGGAACCAGGGTCCAATTATAAAACTCTTAATCCAATAATGACACTGTTTATCCAGTTATGAAGTTAGTAACCCCCAAATACCATCAGTGGTAAAGCCCCCCAAATTAAAATGGGGCTCAAAGCTAAGATCTTCATTAAATTTCTAAAGCCACCCAAATGAGCTAACTGCTAAAGAAAAATCACAGAGGTCACCAAGTAACACTGCAGTTTGTTTTGTATTGCCCAGGGTTCCTGGGTCCCAAACCAACCAGAGGAAATGAGGTTAGTAGTGTTTCTAAAACATTGTTATCATCAAACCTTTTTTTCTGTCATTAGATTAGGAGTTTCTTAAGGTCAAAGACCATATCTTATGATTTTCCATTTTCTGGCCAGACACAAAATGTGGCAAGAAGTGATTTGTTGTTGATGATTGGAGATGATAAATGAAAAAGACTGCTGACTCTGTTGTCCCTCCCTGTCATTTCTCAGGATGTGAACAGTTAGTAGGCTCTTCCCCACCCGCCTTCCTTCATATAATTAAATCAAAAAGAGAAATTAGGTCAATATTACTCATTTATTTTTGTTTGTTTGTTTTTTTCATGTACAATTTCTTGTAACCTGTTTTGTTTTCTGTTTAATCTCTTAGGATGTTCTCTTAAAGCAAGAAAACACCCTCTCCTCTTCTGACATTGTTGATTTTAGAATGGCTCCCGACAGTGCTGACCAAATGAAACTCCCCAAATGGTTCCTAAATCTACGTTCATTCATTCCTTCATTTTTATCTATTGAACATCTACTGTAGGCCAGATATTATTCTTGGAACTGAGGATACAACATGGAATAAAGCCCAAGTTTTTGTCTCATGGAGTTTCCACTCTAGACAATAAATAGATAAATAATAAATGCATGTTATGGCAAGTGTTATTGGGTTAACTAAAACAGGGAAAGGGAGCTTGTGAGCTCAGATTAGAAGTGGGCTATTTTATTGTACATTGTGAGTGAAGATCTTATTGGTAGGGAGATATTTAAACAGAAATCTGAGTAAACAAAAGGAAGAAGTTATGTTAACAATCTGGAAAAAGAGCCTTCCAGGAAGACAGAAATGAAAGTGCAAAGGCCCTGAGGCAGAAATATGCTTAGTTTGTTTGAGGAACAACAAAAAGGCCACTATTCCCAGAACGGTGAAAGTGAACAAGGAAGTAAAAGCTAAAGAAATCAGAAAGGAAGACGAAGGATACCATAGGAGGACGTTAGGCTATGGTAAGAAAGGCAGAAGTAGACAGACTGGTTGACAAGCCATTGGATTAAGTCAGGCAAAAGATGTTGGTGGCTTATTCCATGATGATAGTTCTGGAGTTGAGAATTGGTCGGATTTCACATTTATTTCGAAGATAGATGCAATAAAATTGGCTTCTAGGTTAGACATGGGATGAAAAAGGGTAGAGAAGCCATCAAAGATTCTTCTAAGTTTTTTTACTTGAGCAGCTGAAATACGAAAGACAGGGAAATACTGAATTTACAGAGGCTGGGAAGATTAGGAATGCTAGATTTGAAAGGTGAAGTTGGACAGGTTCAGATGTTCGATTTTGAACTTGTGAAGGTTTTTGATATCTATTAGATATCTAGGCAAAGTCATAAGGATACATCAGTCTGGTGTTCAAGAAAGTTTTGGCCTGGGGGAAAAATTGGGAATTATCAGCATGTGGGCATCACTTAAAGACATTTGGTGGGAAAAGATTACCCAGAGTGAGATTACAAAGAAAGAAAGAAGAGAACAGACAGAGCTCTGGGAAACTAATGTTTAAAGATTGTATAGAGAAGGGGAAACCAGGAAAGGAGAGTAGCAGTCCCATCCAAAAGCAGCAGAACACAGTCACACTAATCACTTGTCTTTGAAAGCTTGCAATTCATACCAGCACACACTGCCAATCTTCTGATCAGGATAATTCCCACTGCCTGAGAACAACCTTGCAGAGCTCTTTGCTCTGCTTCGTAATCAGTCAGTTATGCTCTTTGAGTCTCCTTCTTCCATAGAAAATAACGCATAGTGCAGCTGAACACTTGTTTGAGTGTGCCTTCTTCTCACAGAAGGTTGGGGTCCAAACATTCTTTTTATTTTTGGCACTATTTGTTTTTTTCATTTTTAGCTGATATAATTTCTTTTTTTAAATTGTAGATTTATCAATTTATAATCAATTCCATTACACAAAAGCCACACCTACATTTCTTTCCAAGGCAGGCCCTTCAGTGCCATGTGTTATTATTGGTGAGACTGTGGTAGAATATTGCCCCAGTACCTAAAATTCCTGTTATTTAATCTAAAGTATCTATATTCTTAAACACAGGGCTGATTCTCAGAAATTCTGCTAGACCCACCCTTAAATCTTTCTGTGGTCTTAGCAAAGGATCTTAAAGCCAGACTGAGACCTTTGCCCTGAGACCATGTTTTCCTGGTGGAACCTGGATTTAGCCTTAGCCCTAAAGTATTTTCTTACTTTCAGAATTTTTCCTGGATGAAAGTGAGATAGGAGACATTTTATATTTAAAGCCAGAAAGTCCTGGCTCCTTCACAGTTCTAAACTCAGGTGGAAACTTAACAAGGTGTTTAAAAAAGCTCGTGCCTCTCTTCACATATTTTATCACATGTGGATTAAAAAACAAGAACAAACAAACTAGTTGGCCCTTCTGACATTCTATTTGGAAATTTTATGTGATCCACGAGTTCATACAATCCATGTTTTTCTTTCCACATTCTGCAGGTGAGAGTTCTGCTCTACTTTCCTCCATGACATAATATAGGTCATCTTACCTCCAGCTTTTTCCTCAACGTCCTTTGAGTCTTCTCCAATTGCCTCCTTGGGACACTTTCAGCCTTCACCTGCTCCCTGGTCCCAAAGCTGATGCTGCATGTTGTGGTATTTGGTTATGTCAGCACTCACTTCCAGGTGACCAGTTCTGTTCCAGAAACATTGCTTGCGAGTGTTCCAAGAGGAAATCTGGGAACTGCCAGAAAGTTCACAATGTCACTCTAATCAACTGCAAGGGTGGGGCAATGGACACTACATTTCAATGGTAGAAGGAAGTATCAGGTAAGCTGGAGGCATCTTCAATCTACCACAGATAGAGAAGCACGATGAAGGAGCAGGTTTGAAGTTGATAGTTCAATTCGGAATATTGAGACAGACAAGTTAGTACTTCAAGTAGGCATGTGGATCTGACTCTGGACCCCCAAAGAGAGATCTCAACTTGGAGGATAATGTGGAAGCTAGGAAAACAAATACTGTTACCTCCAAAGAGAGTGTGAAGTAAGAAGAGAAGGAGCTCAAAGCTAATGCTTGAGAAACTCTAATTCAGGCAGTGGAGCCACTGGCATTGTAGGCAGAGGAAGTGTGTTCAGGAAGCAGGAAGAAAACCAGGCCAGTGTGGTGTCATAGTAAGAAGGAAAGAGTGCTCGGAGGACAGGTGTGCTCCTTTCCATTAGGCGTTCTAGAGAACATCCTAGAACAAATAAAAACAACATACTTTTCTACTGGGTTAAAATTACGAGCAGGATTTTGGCCAGACTATAAAATGTGTTTTTGTAAAAGGGAGGAAATATTTAAATGTGAATTTTTAGGAAAAACAAAACTAAAAATTTAATAAACCTGACAGCCATGACACTTCTAGGTTGAGCAGAATAGAATCTTAATAGGAACAATATGCAGGAATGAGGCACAGGGGTAGAAAACCAATAGTGTGCTTGCAAACTGTCCAGTGCAGCGGTTCAGACATTTTGACATTTTATCTGCTTGTTTTTAAAGATAAGGACAGTCTTCCAGGAAAATTAATACTCAAGATATGATATCTCTTTACACTAAGTATGAATTAACTAAGAAGGCTATTGACAAGTAGAAATCTCTTTTTCAAATCATGTCCATAATACTGAGTTTTGTAAGCGATGCCCTCCTGGGTGGTATTCCTGGACAAGCTGGCTTGCATTGATTGGAAGTGAACACTGCAATTCACTTAAACTATTATTCTGCCCACGTATGCGATATGCACCCTCAGTTCAGTTCCTGCCCATGCTGATGTCAAGATTTCACCTCACCTCTTTCCTGGCCTTCTCTATCCTTCAATGGACAATGCAAAGACAAAAACAACTTGTTCTTTGAGAGGCCCTGGAACCCTCTCTACAGATGATTGCCCTGCTGGGGAAAGCAATAATAAAGCATGCTATGTATTGCTTGGTCAGCTTCCTTAGGTTTGTGGGTCTCATCTCTGGTGAAGAGATAACTTCTATATAGGTGTTTCCATGCTTCTGAAGCTGTAGAGAAAATGCCATCAAAGTCTCCTATATTTAATAGAAACAGGTAACTCAGTGTTTTGATAGAATATCTATCAGGGCAGGTGTCAGTTCTTCCAGGTTGGTCCTTTTTGACATAACCCAAAGGGAATCATAAAGTCCAGCTAGTGATGAAGCATAAAAATGCAGAGAAGCTGCCTGAAACGAAAAATATTCAGAAAGAAGTAAAATGTAAGACTTCAGAAAGGCAATGGGACATGATACAAGTTTTTCTTTTTTTTTTTTTTTCCATAAGACTGATTTTAATTTTGGAAAAGTCTTCTAACTGCCCAAAGTTCATGCATATCCAAGTTCTGAATGTTTTTGAGGTCTGCCCTATCAATCGTAATATATAATAGAAAGAACTAATTATCTTAGAACTGTGCAGCTGCATGCAAACTTCAGATTAATATCAGAGTTCAAAGACAGAAGCAGATGTGTGAAGTAGAAACAATGCCAGATGCATACTTTGGACCATTAAGAAATATTTGGTTTGATGAAAGGGTCTTATTCAATCATAACTTTCCATCTCTCAACCATGGCAATGGGATTAATACACATGAGTCTGTCAACTAGGTTGCTGGTTTTCATTGCATTTGTTATTTTCAATTTGGGGTTTAATAGACAGGAAATTGCCATTTTTTTCAGAGGCTGTATAGATTATGGAAATCCTAAATGGAAAAAAAACTCAGAAAAACAAATCCAAAAGGGTGTTTTTGCTATTGTCAATTGCAATTTGTGATTCTTCTTTTAGCAGAATTATGAGTTCACAATTCAATTTGCTGAAACTTGACTCTTAATTTTTTCACTAAGTGGTTAAGGTTTGGATACAAATTTTTTTATTTAATTTTTTAATTTTTATTTTTATTTATTCATTTTAGAGAGGAGACACAGTGTGTGTGTGTGTGTGTGTGAGAGAGAGAGAGAGAGAGAGAGAGAGAGAGAGAAAGGGGGGAGGAGCTAGAAGCATCAACTCCCATATGTGCCTTGATCAGGCCAGTGCAGGGTTTTGAACTGGCGACCTCAGTGTTCCCAGGTCGACGCTTTATCCACTGCGCCACCACAGGTCAGGCTGGATACAAATTTTTAAGACAGCAAAATGTTCATTGACATCATGACTTAAAAACATCTTTTTTGCCTGACCAGGCAGTAGCACAGTGGATAGAGCATGTGCCTGGGACACTAAGGACCCAAATTCAAAACTCCAAGGTCACAGGCTTGAGTACAGGCTCATCCTGTTTGTGTGTGGGGTTGCCAGCTTGAGTGTAGGACCATAGACATGACCCTATGGGCTTGAGCTGAAAGGTTGCTAGCTTGAGCAAGGAGTCATTGGTTTGGCTGAAGCAACGCCCCCCCTCCCCTGTCAAAGCACATATGAGAAAGCAATCAATGAACAACTAAGGTGTTGCAACTATGAGTTGATGCCTGTCATCTCTTTCCCTGTCTATCTGTCCTTGTCTGTCTCCCCCCTCACTAAATAAAATAAGATAAAATAAAAATCTTTCTTTATGGCCAGCCCAGATTTTGTGAGCCTGGCAAAGCCCAAAGTCAAAGATGTGTGACTCTGACAGATACCCAGCTTTGTGACAAGGGCAGATTTTTACCCAGCCTTTATCAGAAGAGCATAAAAACTTCACATTGGAAAATGGTCTAGTAAAAACTGTGTATAGCAAAAATGGTTGATAGGAAATAAATCAGAATGTAAACATTAATTTGTAGGTGGGAGGGCTGTGTGTGACTTTTGATCCTTCTTTCAAATTCTCTTTCTTTTTCTAAATTTTCTGCCATGGGGATGGAATAGTGTTGAACTGAGATAAGCTTAATATTTTAAATATTCTCATTAGACGTTGCCTCACATATAACAAGATGCCAGCTCCCTTATAAAGTGGTCAAATTTATAATAAATTTTTAAATTCTCTAGTGGCCCTAGAAATGTTTATTTATTAATAGAGAACAGGGAGATCTACAGCCCCCTATCTCCAATATTTGTGGAGTATAAGCTTTCTTTATTTTCCCATACCAATTAATAATAGAATTTTTCCCCTTATTTTATAAGTTGAAAACAGTGTCCAGAGTTAGTGACCTGTTTTTCCTAAAATGAATTACCTGTAGCTACGTCCCGGCATGTTCTGGTTGCCACATGGAGAGATACCAATTGTGAGGTAATGAATTATGTAGGTGTAGATCCAGGAAAGTCACCAGGGGTGAGGCAAGGCTAACCCTTCTGGACTCAGTCTAACCCAAATGCCAAATAGAATGAGCTCTGGAGATTCGAACTGGTGGAGAAAACCTGGGGGAAGGGCAGCTGGTAAAAACACTAGCCTGGAAAATAACATCCACCATGAATAGCAATAGTGAGAGAAGGGGACAGGTCTTCAGCACTCTGCAACCAAAGGCCAAAGTGATTGGCAGATTTTTGTACCATTTTCCCAGTGCAAAGGACGGTGGAACAGAAGTTTGAAGCCTGCACTCACGCTGCACTGTGGCAACAGTGCGGAGAGAGCATGCATGGTAACCTAGCCCTCTACCGTATTCTGAGCCCTTATTCTATGCTAGGCATTGTGTTAAAACCTTCACATTTTTTATCTCATTTAGTACCCACAGTTCTGCAGCAAGTGCTAGTGCCCAATTTTTTTTTCCAGGATAAACTGAGGCTCAGGGTGATAAAGTAACGTGCTCACGATCACACATTTAGTAAATGACAGAATTGGAGTCTCACTCAGGACTCTTTGACTTCAAAGCCATTGTCCTTTTGTGTGATGATACATTGCCTCTTAACAACTGTTTCACAAAGTAATTTCGAGTGCTTTGTAGCTTCATGGCGTCCTCACATGGATCCTCACACCAGCACTGCTGTGGTTGGAGAAGATACCACTTCTAATGTATATACGTACAAGCACAGAGAGCAGTGAGCTGGAGTGCTTCCCTCAGGCCACGGATCTAGGAAACAGTGGAGATGGGAACCAAGGATTCCTGCCTTTCCTTATTTTTCCTTTTAATCCATAATACAGTGTGTCCATAAAGTCATGGTGCACTTTTAACCTGTGACAGGTCAAAAGTGCACCATGACTTTATGGACACACTGTACATTGTCTTCAATTTCTCATTTCATCAGCAAAATGTCTTTGTGTGGCAGTGAAAGCTATATATTTTCCACCAACTGAACAGGAAGAGTAATGATCCATGTGTGGCGCAGTCAGGATGTTAATAATCCTGCCAGGACATGGGATCAACGTTTCCCTCCAAAGAGACAAAATGTGCAAAGTCTGATCATCCGTAGGAGTTAGATTTGTATCATACCCTAGGCAGATTTCATTAGTTACCTCATCTGTGGATTTTCTGTGAAATTCTTGAGTCAATATTTTATAAACAACAAAGCCTGTGATAAATTCCTTTTTAGCTTTAAGTACAACTATCAATCTGACAGAAACACTCTTTGATGATGTAACTGCAGCCTGTTTGAACCCAAGTACTTTTTTGACTGACTACTCTCTGTTGCAGCACTGCTTGGAAGAAAGAAATGGAGTAGGATGTATTAAAGCTCCATGTTGATCAGTTATTGCCACAATAATGCTGGAAAGCAACCTGTCCGAAACCAACTGGCTTAGCGCAACATGCTTACACATCTGTCTGAAGCTTGGCTGGGGTGAACGATTCAGGCTGCGCTCCGCCAGGCAGCTCTGCTTCAGGTGATAAGGTACTATATACATGTTTAGACCAAATCCAGAGCTGAACCTGGGCCAAAGAGAATACCAAAACAGTAAAAATGAAGAACTACTCTCCTTTTTTCCTCTAAAATTCTAATTTACGTGGAAGAAATAAAAAGCATCTGAGCTATGTATAGCAGGTAGAAAAAATAATGAATAAAATCTCATCAACTTGGAACCCTATTTCCAAACTGATTAGAATGACAGAGGCAAAAATGAATGCTAGTGACTTTTTTCCATGTTGAAATATTCTGCTGTGGTTGTGTTCTGTTTTGTCTAATGAAAGGATGGCGACTACTCTAGTGGTCTAAGTGTACACTGGTGTGTTTCAAACATCCGCATTTATCATTTATTATCAGCTGATTTACACAGCTTCATCTAAGTAGGCAGAAATGCTCTTCATTAAAAATAAATTCCTAACACATTAAACTTTTATCGTCTGTTTCCATATTCAGTTCTTAATAGTCATTGGCTAAGTATTGTTGCAATATCAAATTTTGAATCCTGATACATTTTTATGTCTTTTTACTAAACTCTAAATACACATCTTATATCTGGGAACATTATGACATGAATAAAACACTGAAATACAAATGAAACTATGTTAGATGTCTAAAAAGCCAAAACACCCTGTTAAATCTCAATAAATTATAATTCATGTTTGCTCCAGGTTCAGAAATCTTGCTTGCTGGCCTGAGCTGAAGTTATATCAAGTGGCATCTTAGACTGTCATGCTGTCTGCCTGTTTTGACCCCTGAAGATCCACAGCTGTGGTAGGAGCACTATTTCAATTTTACTCCACTGAGACTATGTTTCCTTTTGAACTTTCTTAGTTTATTCATTACAGACCTGGGCATGTGACTCTAGGCCTTGCAATGTATGTAACCTGGTTCATAGGAAGATATTGACTGACCTGGGGTTAGCCAACCCAGGAGGTCTGTGTTTGCTGGGAGCTGGAGTCTAGGAGCAGCGACATCATCACAGAAACTGTCCAAGAAGAAAATTAGTTGTTGTCTTTAATCACCAGTTTAATAAGAGAATCTTTATTTTCATCAGTGTATATATGAGAGTTACCTGTCCTACCTCATTTGAAAATGGAGCTCTCCCATTCTTGAATGTCTTCTGAAAAGCACTGCCTTATATCCAACTCGGCAGATAAGAGGCAATGACAACATTCCCTAACACACTATTTATTAATAAAGTCCTAAGAAAGCTCACTTTCTAGATATATCTGCACACATCTACCCACAATCTTCCATCTTAAACTCTAGCTGTACCTATAAAATGAGGGTGCTCAGTGGTATGTCTACAGTCACTAAATTTGTGTCTCTCCCAAGTCTAATTAATTAATAGCAGATTTTTTTTGTATGAGGAAAACTGGTCACAGTATTGGGGAGATCACAGCATTTCATTTCTTATCAGTTCTGCCGATAGGCTCTCCCCTTGTTCCTCTGTGCACTTTTTGTGACAGTACCAAGAGAACAGCATGATCTACAGTGGTCATGGGAATCTCTCACCCAGCTACAGTGAAAGATTCTACAGATGTCTTTTCTTCCTCATATACCTGCTGGGTCTTCATATAATTTTGGTACAGTAGTGCTTATCTTATCTGCAGTTTTACTATCCATTGTTGCTGTTACCTGCAGTCAGTTGTTAGCTGAAAAGAGTCAATGGGAAATCCAGAAAAAAAATAACAACTCATAAATTGTAAACCCCATTCTGAGTCGTGTGATGAAATCTCTTACTGTCCTTGGCTGTCCTGCCCAGTGTACCAGTGTACCCTCATATATGCAGCCCACCTGTAGTCACTTAGTAGCTGACTCTGTTATCAGATTGACTGCTGCTATGTCACAGTTCTTGCATTCAGTCACTTTATTTTACTTAAAAACGGCCCTAAAACATAAGAGTAGTAATGCTGGCAATTCAGATATGACAAAGGGAAGCCATAAAGTATTTTATTTAAGTAAAAAGTGAAAGTTCTTGATTTAATAAGAAACATTTAAAAATTATATGCCAATATTGCTAAAATCTATGGTAAGAACTAATCTTCTATCCATAAAATTGCTTAATTTATAAATTAACTTTATATAGGCATGTATGTATAGGAAACAACATAAAACAGATAGGGTTTGATGCTATCCTTGATTTGGGCATCCACTGGGGGTCTTGGAAGGGAGTTTCCATGCATAAAAGGGGTACTCCTGTAGTTCTCTAGTTTTTATTGTACACATAGATCTTATTTGAGGACATGCTTAATCATTGTTATTTAGTATACTCTGCAAAGAAAAAACAACCCTCTGTTGTAGCTAAGAAAGGAAGGTTGATAAATAAAAGTACTGAAAACCTTGAATTCTCAAGGAAATTTTATATTGATTAATAAATATAATAATCACACTTTGGTATGAAAGTAAATGCTACTAAAGCAACAGAAATAATTAAATTGTGGAAAGAACTGGTTTTTAGAACAGATTGTGGGAGACTGCAAGCTGATAAAGCCCTCACAGTTTAAGGCTTAGCCAAAGGTTCTTTCCCCACACCTCCATATTGGCTATGAAGCTGAGTATTTGTACTCGTCCCATCCCCCTACCTCACTTGTTTAAGTTTCTAGAGGCAATTTACATGCCCTTCCTCTCACTCTTTGTTTGTTCTGATGTTGGTTGATTTCAGTTATAGAGGGTAAAGGGTTTTCTGCACTTGAGAGATCCTTGGGTTGCCTTGGAAATGTGACTTTGTATCAGAGATATCTTTGATTTGCTAATGCAGTGGTTCTTAATCTTTTTTGAGGTACTGAACCCACCAGTTTCATATGCGCGTTCACGGAACCTTTCTTTAGTGATAAATAAAATATGATTTTTTTTTCAAATTTAGTTTTGCCAGTGTGAGACTAGAGTTGCTCAACTTGGCATTGCATATCATGCAGATAGGACGCTGACTCCCATCCTGTTCCATGATACATGTGAATCCATGTTGTACATATTCGTCCAACCACTTTCTTTTTTTGCTCGACATATTTAGTGTGTATTAAAATATTAAGAAAGAAACCACACGACGTACAACTATGACAGCCATTGACTACTGCGCGCTCTAAATTCCCCGCAGCACTGGTTGGCCAAGCAATGTAACATGATCCTCTGCAGCAAGTTATGGCCAAGTAGGGCATGTCATCACGACTTTACACAAGTGTGTCTTTACCTCCGCGGCAGAAGCTTCTCCGAACCTCTCAGACCCACTCATTGAACCCCTAGAGTTCGATAGAACCCAGGTTAAGAACCACTGTGCTAATGACTTTGCTCTGCCCTATAAATAAAGCTGTTTGGAGGTGGAAACTCGCTCTTGTAAGCTATGGGTTGCAAAGAGACTTCCCGATTGCATTCTATTTCTCTCTGAGTTTATTTCTTCATTCTGCACCATTTTCACTGAGGACCTGGACAATTACTACCTGTGCTGGTCCTCCACAACAGATGACTTTAAGAACCATGTGTTCTGTCCTTTAACCACCAATTGGTTAGTTACTGGCATCTCAGGCCTGCTGGGTTCCAGCTGTCCCAACAGTTAGCTTAGCCACAGACTTATCTCAAACCTGTTTATCGAGACTGATTTCTCATACCCCTGGCCTTCTGCTCTAATTTCCTTAGCCAGTTACTGCATTTCTTATTTCTGTACTTTACACAAGAAAGTCTTTGCCCACTAAACTGATTGAAAATTGTTCATTTCAGTATAGAGTATAATTTATTTTAAAAAGCTAACCAAGAAAAGCAACATATAATTATCCTTCTTGAGGAAGATTTTAGAGTAGTTAGAACTGAAATAGAATGCCATATTTTTTTACAAATTGTTCTTCATATGTATTAAAGTTACCATAAGAATTGGTTGAACTTTTGTCCACTCTTTACAGTTATGTTGGTCCTGTAGTTTAGTTATTAGAGAATTATTACCAGTTATTTATTTATTTAAAGTGAGAAGAGGGCAGATGGAGAGAAAGACTCCCACATGCACTCTGACTGGGATCTACCCAGCAACCCCATCTTGGGTTGAAGCTCAAATCAAATGTGCTATCCTCAGTACCAGGGGCTGACACTCAAGACAATTGAGCAACTGGCTGCAGGAGGGAAGTGGGAGAGAATAGGAGGAGAGAAGTAGATGGTTGTATCTCTTGTGTACCCTGACTGGGAATCAAACTGGGACATTCATAAGCCAGGTTGATGCTCTATCCACTAAGCAAACTGGCCAGGGCCTATTACCAGTTATTAAGCTCCGATCGCTCAACCTTTTTGTCTTAACACCAACTATCACTTTTACATAAAACTTCACTGGACTGCCCAACCTGGATTGGGTCCCCTGGTCAGGTACAAATGCATAGCACTATAAACATCCTGTAATCCATATCCTTCAGCTTTAATGACCTATTTCTGTCTTCCTCAATAATCTAACTTCCAAGAGGGTAGAGAAGGCCTTGGTCACTCATCAAATCCTCAGGTCTCCCATGGTCACTTAACATATTTTGATAAATGTGTATGCAGGGCAGTTCACACACCAGTGCTAATGCCAGGCTCGAAAAGCCACCATCACTGAAGTCCACAAGGATTTAGGAGTGTGAGGACTTTGGATGGGGATGGCCAAGCAGGTTGTGTAAAAAAAAAGTTGACAAACAGAGAAATGGAGCAACTTCATCTGCTGAGTAGAGAGTCAGTCCTCTTGGCAGGAGAGCTGGTATGAGCCAAAGTGAAGAGGCTCACACATAATTAATTCTAGGGACACAGTTGTACTTTGTAATTTTATTCCATAGGATACCAAGGGCAATAGGCAGTGGTGGGATTCAGTCAGTTTGCACCAGTTTGGTGGAACCAATATCTAATTTTTGGTTAATTTCAGTGAACTGGTTGTTAAAATGACACTTGTAATCAGTGTTCTATCTAAGGTGGGTGCCTGGTCATCCACCCAATGCGGAAATCATAAATTTACATTTGTTATTCTTTTTTAACATTCATCTGTGCAACAGTGTATTCTAAGCGCCCATAGTAATATTCATTCCCTTCATAGGTAAAGGAATAGGATTCCTACTTGAACAGGGAAAAATTGATTAAGTATAAATTGCACAACGTATTATGCTCAGATAAAAGTGAAGAAAATTGCAAGTGAGGACGCCAATCAAAAAATTCAAGAGGAAGGAAGATTTTTAAACTCCTTTTATGAGGTGAGCATAATTCTGATCCCAAACCAGGCAAAGACAACACAAAGAAAGAAAATTATAGGCCAATATCCCTGATGAATTTAGACGCTAAAATTCTCAACAAAATATTAGCCAACCGGATCCAGCAATATATGAAAAAAATCATACACTGTGATCAAGTGAGATTTATTCTGGAGAGGCAAGGCTGGTTCAATATTCGCAAATAAATCAATGTGATTCATCACATAAACAAAAGAAAGGACAAAAATCACATGATAATTTCAATAGATGCAGAAAAGGCATTTGATAAAATCCAGCACCCATTCATGCTCAAAACTCTTAGTAAAGTGGGAATACAGGAAACATTCCTTAACATGATAAAGGCCATCTACGACAAACCCACAGAAAACATCATACTAAATGGACAAAAATTAAAAGTGATCCCCGTAAGATCAGGAACCAGGCAAGGGTGCCCCCTTTCACCACTTTTATTTAACATAGTTCTGGAAGTCCTAGCTACAGCAATCAGACAACAAGAAGAAATAAAAGGCATCCAAATTGGAAAAGAAGAAGTCAAACTGTCACTATTTGCAGATGATATGATATTGTATATAGAAAACCCTAAAGTCTCAGTCAAAAAACTACTGGACCTTATAAATGAATTGAGCAAGGTGGCAGGATACAAAATTAATACTCATAAATCAGAGGCATTTCTATATACAAACAATGAACTTTCAGCAAAAGAAATTAAGGAAACAATCTCCTTCACTATTGCAGCCAAAACAATAAAGTACCTAGGAGTAAATTTAACTAAGGAGGTTAAGGACTTGTACTCAGAAAATTATAAAACATTGATAAAAGAAATCAAGGAAGATGCAAACAAGTGGAAGCATATACCGTGCTCATGGTTAGGAAGAATAAACATCATTAAAATGTCTATATTACCCAAAGAAATTTATAAATTCAATGCAATACCAATTAAAATACCAATGACATACTTCAAAGATATAGAACACATATTCCAAAAATTTATATGGAACCAAAAAAGAACACGAAGAGCCTCAGCAGTCTTAAAAAGAAAAAATAAAGCAGGAGGTATCACTCTTCCGGATATCAAGGTTTACTACAAGGCCATTATACTCAACACAGCCTGGTACTGGCATAAGAACAGGCACATAGATCAATTGAACAGAGCAGAGAACCCAGAAATAAACCCACACCTATATGGACAACCTATATTTGACAAAGGGGGAAAGAACATAAAATGGAGTAAAGACAGCCTCTTTAACAAATGGTGCTGGGAAAATTGGACAACTACCTGCAAAAAAAATGAAACTAGACCATCAACTTACACCATTCACAAAAACAAACTCAAAATGGATAAAAGACTTAAATGTAAGCCGTGAAACCATAAGCATCTTAGAAGAAAACATAGGCAGAAAGCTTTCTGACATCTGTAGCAGCAATATATTTGGCAATTTATCTCCACGGGCAAATGAAATAAAAGGCAAGATAAACAAATGGGACTATATCAAACTAAAATGTTTTTGCACAGCTAAAGACAATAAGAACACAATAAAAAGACAAACCACACAATGGGAGAACATATTCGACAGCACGTCTGATAAGGGGTTAATAACCAAAATTTATAAAGAACTTATAAAACTCAACACCAGGAAGACAAACAATCCAATCAAAAAATGGGCTAAAGAAATGAATAGAAATTTCTCCAAAGAGGACGTACAGATGGCCAATAGGCATATGAAAAAATGCTCAACATCACTAATCATTAGAGAAATGCAAATTAAAACCACAATGAGATATCACCTCACACCAGTCAGAATGGCACTCATCAGCAAAACAACACAGAATAAGTGCTGGCCAGGATGTGGAGAAAAGAAAACCCTTCTGCACTGCTGGTGGGAATGCAGACTGGTGCAGCCACTGTGGAAAACAGTTTGGAGATTCCTCAAATAATTAAAAGTCGAACTGCCTTTTGACCCGGCTATCCCACTTTTAGGAATATACCCTAAGAACACCATAACATTGTTCGAAAAGAAGAAATGCACTCCCATGTTCGTGGCAGCATTGTTTACAATAGCGAAGATCTGGAAACAGCCCATGTGTCTATCAGAAGACGAGTGGATTACAAAGCTTTGGTACATATATACTATGGAATACTACTCAGCCATAAGAAATGTTGACACCGGATCATTTACAACACAATGGATGTACCTTGATAACATTATACAGAGTGAAATAAGTAAATCAGAAAAAATAAACTGAGAACAGCATGATTTTATACATAGGTGGGACATAAAAGTGAGACTATGAGACATGGACAAGAAAGTAGTTGGTGGTTACGGGGTCAGGGGAGGGAGAAGAGGGTGGGATAGGGAGAAGGGCAGGGGCACAGGGAAAACCAGATTGAAGGTGACAGAGGACAATTTGACTTTTGGTGATGGGTATGCAACACAATTGAATGATAAGATAATCTGGAGATGTTTTTATTGTACATATGTACCCTGATTTATTGGTGTCACCCCATTAAAATTAATTTAAAAAAAAAGGAAAGCCTGACCTGTGGTGGCGCAGTGGATAAAGCGTCGACCTGGGAACACTGAGGTCGCCAGTTCAAAACCCTGTATTGGTCTGGTCAAGGCACATATGGGAGTTGAGCTTCCAGCTCCTCCCCCCTTTTTCTCTTTCTCTCTCTCTCTCTCTCTCTCTCAATCTCTGTCTCCTCTCTAAAAAAAATGAATAAAATAAAAAAAAATTAAAGAAAGGAAAAAAATTTGAAAATAACAGTTTTATTGTTTTTTGTTAGGTTTTATTTAATATTTTTCATTAATATTTTCAAACTTTCTTGCAACATAATATAGTTTGTGTACATCTTTTATTATTATTACTTAAGTATTAAATGAATGAAATAATAAAGTACCTTTTGGCATTTTTTTTATACTTTAATTGTTCATTAGGGCAGAGAACCAGTTATTAAATTATTTGAATTCCACCACTGGCAATAGGAAATTTTTTTTCTCTCTCATTTTTTTCTAGATGGTAGTACTGAGAGCTTATATAATTTTTAACAAGGGAACAATAAATTTGTGAAGTTACATAGCGAAAGCTAGAGCAAACAAGCTCACTCAATTCTTGTCTTCCATTAGTTTCTGTCATGCATTTCCTAGTCAGCACCACAACTTATTGCTCTAGCACACACACAAAAAATGACAAGGGCAAACACAACAATAGTCATTTGGTGTAAATGCCTTTTCTTGAACAATGAATATATAGGTCACACAATAAAGTTGCTTCTTATTGGTCACATTGCATAATAAGGTTGCATCTGATTGGTTAATTCTTGCTACCAGAAATTCTTATGTACAAGTATAGGCACCTGATTTCTTAAAATGTTGCTTTGGAGCAAAAATGGTACATAATTACTATTATTATTTTTGTAAATCAATCAAAATTCTACTTCATATTTTTTCAGATCAACAAAAAATATATTTTTTGGTGTGCCACAGAATTTTAGTAGTTAGTTTATGTGTGACATGAGATGAAAAAGGTTGAAAATTGCTGGAGTAAAAAATTACTTGGTAAGATATAATGAACTTTCCTTTGCCATATTTAATGATGTCATATTTTCTTGTAAGAAAATAATTGTAGCCTGACCAGGCAGTGACGCTATGGCTAGAGCATTGGACTGGAATGCAGAGAACCCAGGTTCAAAACCCTGAGGTCGCCAGTTTGAGCGTGGACTCATCTGGTTTGAGCAAAACTCACCAGCTTGAGCCCAAGGTCGCTGGTTTGAGCAAGGGATCACTCAGTCTGCTGTAGAAGGGCACATATGAGAAAGCAATCACTGAACAACTAAGGTGCCACAACAAAGAATTGATGCTTTTTTATCTCTTTCCCTTCCTGTCTGTCTGTCCCCATCTGTTCCTTTCTCTGTCTCTGTCACAAAAAAAAAGAAAGAAGAAAAAAAGAAAGAAAATAATTATATTCTTTCTGCTGGCAGGTCACAATGCAGTATTTGGTCTTTTTCCCAATTATAGTTTATATTTAGTATTATTTTGTATTAGTTGCAAGTGTGCAGCATATTGGTTAGATAATCATATTTCTTACAAAGTGTTCCCCCAGTATTTCTAGTACTCACTCAGCACCATACATGGTTACATATTATTGACCATGTTTCCTATGCTGTACATATTTATATCCCCGTGACTATTTTGTGACTTCCCATTTGCACCTCTTAATCTCTTCATCTTTTACACTTTTCATGGGAAATTTTATGATCTGCCGTTAGGTATAAAAGAACTATTTATGTATTTGTGGTTTTTTTAAGTGTTTTCCATTCGAAATAATCAATGCCAAAGCAGCATATTGTGGGGTGGGATGTTCTGAAGCCCTTCAGGGAAAAGAAGGGACAGGGGTATGACCAACAGAACCTGATGCCTGACTAGATAGAGAAGCTGAAGGGCAGGGTTGCCCATTTCAAGGGATGTAAAATACAGTGGGGTATGTGTGTGAGAAAGAGACACAGAAAGAAGGAGAGAGAGCCTGAGGAGAGCTGCATACGCTGAGTTGAGGTGACAACAGCACAGCTAGAGGACAAACAGCACATATGCTGTGATCTTGAGGCTCAGTTTGTGCTGAACAATTAGGTTCAGAGGGCAACTGCGTTCAGATTTTGCTAGACTGAAGAACCTACAGAAGAGAACTTTCAGTTGGAGAAGAAAAATATTAACATATGGCATTTGCTAATCCATTTAAAAGACAACAATAAAAATAAGTGGGTTCTCTCACAATCTCCCAAAGCGATAGTGATCTTTCTGATTAAAAATTTGCACACCCCATCAGTGACTTCTAACCTTACTAAAAAATTTGAATTATGGATATATATACCAATATTTTGACTTTATTATTTACTACCAGCTTCAGATGTTAAAAGAAAACATTCAGTGAATAAACAGGAGAAATATTTGAGCCAGGCAGATCACCAAGGCCAGTGTAATAATGCAATAAGGGCACAGGTTTCTAACTATTATTTACTATAAAAGAAGGGTTCTTATAAGATATAAACTTTGGTAATATGACCTAACCCATATAAAAGAAACAAAAATTGCTTTTGGCTTCTAGAACTGAAAATCGAAGTGTGCAGAAATTGGGCCAAATAGCCTTCAAGTGTCAGCACTGTGAAAACAGTTCTGCAGCTTTTCCAACCGAGCTGCCTTTGAGGCATCTGCACAATGTTGTAGCAGTTGGGTAAGTTTTTACTTGGATGTGTTGTGGATTCTTCAGAAAGTTTACAGATAGCAACTATAGAGCCAGCTATTAAATTGCTTCCATTTTTATTGCTGAAATGTTGACCCTTCTGTGAATGTGCCAGAAGCACTGATGAGGCTGCAGGTTGAAATCAATCTGCCAAGTCCCACCTCATTAGGCTCCCATCTGACTCAAGCATATTGGCCCCAAACTGGGTAGCCCGCCTCTATCCAACACAGGAAGCGCTCCTGACACTTGGCGGTAGGCGGCGGGAGCCATATTGAGAAAGCCAGGAGTCTGACCAGATGGTAGCTCTCTCTTGGACTTCTTCAGAGATTTATTTTCTTTAGGAAGCAGACAGACTTGGGCAAGTTTTCCAAGCACATGGCCTTTTCTGTACACTCATTATACGAGGAAGCCTGGGCTAGCCTTTTGGCAGCTGAGGGTTTGGCAGGCTGGTGATTGATGTTGGCAGAGCCCTGCAGCTCCCAGACTCAGGGGCCTTTCAGACTACAAAGCGATTCTTGCAGTTTGCAAAGTTCCTAGATGACCCATCGCAGGCACCTAAAGACATTCTGAAAATATGATCAATTCTGGCAGGACAGAGAGTGAGACAGAATGCATTTAAAAGTCTTTCCAACAGAAACCTTATTTTGAACATTTTGAAGTGCGCAAATGACAATTGGGCGTTACAGAACACTATTTGTGTATCGATTCCCCACATTTCCCAGAATCAGCCGAGACTCCATGGGTTTTTCACCAAAAGAGTAGAAACTTTTCTTGTCATTTTATAATGAGTATTATTTCCATATTTTCTTTTAAAGAAAGGAGAACAAAGGCCCTGAAGGAGTATATGTTTGACTCTCCAATATTAATTGACTTTTTTTGAGGCAGCTTTATTGAAATATAACTCATATACTCTACAATTACACATTTTAAATGTTCAGTCATGGTTTTTAGTATATTAAATTATTAATTTTATTAAACTATTGCAAGATGTTTAAAACATAAGTTTCCATTTGACTATTTTAAAATTTACAATTCAGTGGCATTAATTATATTCATAAGCGCAACCATGACTACTATTTCGAAAATGTTTCAGCACCCTGAACAGAAGCTCTGTAACCACTAACAAAAACTCCCCATTTCCTTCTCTTACAAGCCCCTGATAACCTCTAATCTATTTCTTATATTTATAAATTTACCTATTCTAGATATTTCATATAAGTGGAATCATATAATATTTGTCCTTCTGTGTGTAACTTATTTTACTTAGCATGATGTTCTCCAGGTCCATTCACGTTGTAGATGTATTAAGATTTCACTCCTTTTTGTGGTTGAATAATGTTCCATTGTATATATACAGCAATTTGTTTATTCATTTATCTGGTCATAGACACTTGGGTTTTTTCCTACCTTTTGTCTATTATGTTCAGTTGATTTTTGTCAATAGAATGACATTTCAAAGGGGTGAATATGTACCCATGTCTTTGTTACATTCAGCAGCACATTCGTTATGAATATCTAAAATTGTAAATGCTCTAAGGAAATGTACCCCAAGATAAGCCTTCTAGCAATCAGCATTAATAAAGATGGTGAGAACAAATTGCTTATATATGAAATAAAAAGCTGATCATGGGACACTTTCTCAAATATAACCTATTTGGAAAAGGTAATGTGGTTCCCTTAAATATAAATCATGCCTGACTAATTGAATAGACTTCTGTGAGGTGATACATACTTTCGTAGAAAAACAAACACTGATTATATGGTTTGCTTAAACTTTCAAAATAACTTGGAGAAATTTTTACACCATGACTGTATGTATTAATGAAATCACAATAGAACTGGAAATAGGAGCAAACTGTTTTACCATTATAGAAAATTGACATTTAATTCAATAAATTGTTACTGCATGATTTGTTAGGAACTATAGGAAATATAAAGTAAGGCATACCCGCCAACACAATGTGAAAAAAGGATGAAGTAAAATGTGTAGGACACAAAGGATCACATTTTTGCAAGAAAAAAAATGTAAACAATGGAATTCCTTAGAGAATCAGATCTAAGATCAATTTTATTTTAATATGTAGTTTAACTGTTGAAGAATGTATAAAAGGGAATGCCCAAGTTTACATACACCAATAAATGCTTCCATGAAGGAAAACCATAGATGAGTTCATATTTTGTGATTAAACAATAACTAAAAAAGTGGCTGATACAATTCAAGGGAGTATTTAAAAAGCTAATGATGAACAACTAAGATGCCATAACAAGAAGCTGATTTTTCTCATCTCTCTCCCTTCCTGTCTGTCTAGCCTTGTCTGTGTCTCTCTCTTGCTAAAAAAATTAAATAAAATAAATAAAAAGCTAATGAAATAATACAAATACAATACATCTAAGAAATGGATTTTAATTTATCAATTAGCACTATTAGATATGATTGAGGATAAGTGACTAAATATGTTTTTCCCATACCAAAATTATTATATTGGACACACATGATTAAGAGAAAAAAGACAATGGTGTGAGACAATAATAGGATGACTATTTGAGAGTTAGCCAGAAAATATCTAACTTTGTCATAATCTTAGAAAAATCTTGGAATTAAATGTTTAAAATTATGGAATAATAAGATTTTCATAATCCTTCAGGCTCACAAAGTTTATTTCTTTGAAAACATTAACTATATAAGATACTAAATATTTCACTATAACAATAAACGATCACTAAAAATACAAATGTGCGTTCATTTTCTGCTCACTAACAAAAATTTAGTAGATGTATCTGTGATTAATAAAATATAATTGATCTAGAAATGTCTTGAGAAGACAAGAAAAATGATGAGAGCTGTGTAGGACACGTCAATTAAGACAAATGAAAATATTTAGAACCATAGTTGAAATGGTAAAGACTTAGTGAGGATAGTTTTTTTATGTTACAAATTGTAAAAAGCAAAGATAAGGGACAATAAAAACTAGTTTATTAAATCCTCAGATATTAGAGTAAGGAGGAAATTTTTCAATCTTTAGTGAGAAAAGTTGAACATTAATACAGATATAAGTTTTCATAGGGCAACGTAAACTATAATATTGTATTCTAGAGTTTAAACATGAAGAGGAAAAGAAATGATTTAAATAAATTAAAAAGAGCCCTGGCCAGTGGCTCAATGTGTAGAGAGTCTTTCTAGTGTACCAAGATGGGGGTTGGATCTCCCCCCAACAGGGTATGTATGAGGAGTAATCAATGAGTGCACAACTAAATGGAACAACTAAGTGAAACAGTAAGTTGATGCTTTTCTCTCTCTCTCAAAATTAAATAAATAAACTAAAAAATTAATTAGTTCATAACACAAGAAAATAATTAGTAGATGGTGGAATTTTCCTTAACTTTATAGAGGGTACCCATGTATGTAGTCAAGCACCAGTATCTTCCAGAAACACGTCTTGGTGCCCATGTCTTGGAGTGCCGAGATGAATATGGACAACAAACCTGAGCCATTCCTCTGATTCCTATGCTCATACATTCAAAGCCAGCTCAACAGATGAGACCGGAGTGTAGCCTGATGAGAAATTAAGCAGAATAAATACCTTAAAGGGCAGGGACTGCTTTCTCCCTGACAGAGCCTAACACTATGCCTGACAATAATTTCTTTTTTTTGCATTTTTTCTGAAGTGAGAAGCAAGGAGGTAGAGAGCAGACTCTCGCATGCGCCCAACTGGGATCCACCCAGGGGGCAATGCTTGGCCCATCTGGGGCATTGCTCTATTGCAACCAGAGTCATTCTAGCTCCTGAGGTAGAGGCCATGGAGCTGTCCTCAATTCCCAGATCAACTTTGCTTCAGTGGAACCTTGGCTGCAGGAGTGGAAGAGAAAGACAGAGAAAAAGGAGAGGGGGAAGAGTGGAGAAGTAGATGGGCGTTTCTCCTGTGTGCCCTGACCAGGAATTAAACCCGGGACTTCCACCCGCTGGGCTGACATTATACCACTGAGCCATCTGGCCAGGGTTGACAATAAATTTTGAGTGACAAAAAGCTATTAAACTATACTGCTCACAAAAATTAAGGGATATTTCAAAATAAATATGAAGCTATAATATATCTACTAATTTTTGTGAGCAATTTACTTTCTTCTTAACCACTAAGTCTAAGAGAACATATAAAGAAATCTAAGGATTCTAGTGAAACAATGGGGAGAAAATTTAGAAACTGTTCCAATTCTGAAAAACTGTATATGTGTGATAACACTCTTAAAGTTGCTAGAAAAGAAAGTAATTTTTTCACGAATTTTTTTATGTTTGGAAAATACTTTAACTCTTATAGTTTATATTTATTATTAAAGAATCATTATCATAGTATTTATATAAATCTTTCATAATTTCCCTTGCATGTGAAATTAGTTGGATGGAAGATCTCATCATTTCTAAATTCTTCTTTTTTCAAAATTAAAGCTAAATCCAAGTTGAAGAAATGTGGTCTCAGTAAAAATAGGCTAATTTGTAGTGATCGTTGTATTTGGCAAAAGCATATCAGTTCATACGTAGTTTGGATCAGGAATTGCCTGACTTCATAAAAGTTTCAATAACTGCTTCTAAAACAAAGAAAATAAGCCAGAATGTTATAAGGACAATAAACAAATTAGATCAGTAAAATAAAGATAACTCTTTATTTTATCAGGAAGTCACCTTTAATGCTAAAATGTTCCAGCTGGGTTTACAAGAATAAATAGATGACTCCAGTAATTCAGTAATAAAACACCAGTTGACTTAATTTGATTCAGAAACTATTTTGCTTTATCTGCTCAGGAACAAATGCTCTAGGCTAAGGGTCAGGAACCTTGTGGTGTTCATGGCTGAGAGAGCCATGAACACCACATATTTTAAAATGTAATTCCATGAGAACCATACAATATGTTTAACACTAAATACAAGTAAATGTCTGCATTTGATGTAAGACCAACACTTTTAAAGTACAATAAGTCTCTGAATTCTTTTTAATAACATTGTTATGCTGTTGCTAACCAATGATGAATAAAGTACTTCTTACCATTAATGCAACTTCTGGTGCTGCATGGTTTTACTGATGGCTTTGTAGTCTGGTTGATATGTGGTGAGGTTAAGCTTCATACAGGAGTTGAGACTTCCACCTGTTAAACGTGTTCGTAGGTTGGTCTTAACATTCTTTAGATGTGAGAAAGATGCTCACATGCATACGTAAAGCCAAACATTTTCAGTACAGCAATACACACATGCTTCAGTGTGTGGTATATGTCAGGAAGCACGTTCCAAGTTTTGACAATCATCTGGTCTGCGGGTTGAAGTTTTTTCATTTCTCCCCACTTGTGTTTGCTCGCCAACTCTGCTTGCTGTCATGCAAGTCTTTCCAAATCTTCATCAGTTACTTGAACTTATTCACCCACATATCTGAGGCCTTCAGGTCAGCTTGTAGCTCAAAATCTCTGATAGAGACACCGGGGATGTAACTCAGGTTGATGCTGTCCACTGCACACTCGTGCGGATGGATGATGAACTTAAAAAGATGAGTGTGCTCACGAAAATCTCCAAAGTGCCCTTTGAATGACTGCAGGAGATTACATGTGAAGCCCAATAGCTGCTGGATATCAAGATGTTGAGCAGGGTCACTTACTGTGCATGCATCTTTAAACTCTTCCAGTTTTTCAAAGTGTAGTAAATGACTTGTTTCAATGTTAGTGATGAAGAGTTCCAGATTGTTTTCAAATGCAAACACTGCTTGTTGAAGGGATAAGATTTTATTTCCAATGCTTTGCATTTTCACATTGAGCTGGATCAGATGTTCGGTCATGTCCACGAGATAGTAGAACTTCAGGAGCTACTCAGTGTTAGCTAACTCAGGATGCTCGACGTTTTTTTATTTCAAGAAAAGTCCAAATTTTGCTCAGACAAGCCGTGAAACAGCTGAGCACCTTCCCTCTTGACAACCAACGCACACTGCTGTGCAGAAGCAGACCAGGATGATTATTTCCATCTTCATCCAGCAGTGTTTTAAACTGGCAATCATTTAAAGTTTGGGCAACAATAAAGTTGACCACCTGAATGACCAGTGACATCACCTCACCAAGATGCTCGCCACACATCTGAGCACAATGTGCCTCCTGATGTAGGATGCAGTGAAAACTTAGGATGGGTCTTTTCATGTTCACGAAGAAGCTCTACAAATCCTGTTTTTCCTCACCATGCACAGAGCACCATCAAAATAAGTTTATCCATCAGTAGATTTTTTCCTTTAGCAAACTCAGTGAAAGACTTGAATAAATCCTCCCCTCTTGTTGTCTCTTTCATAGGCAAAACAGCAAGACTTTTCTTACATAGTGTGTCACTGACAGCATACCTTGCAATCACGCTGAACTGGGATAAATGGCTTACGTCTGTTGACTCACCCAAAGCAAGAGAAAAGAATGGTGCTGCATTTATGTTCTTCACTTGTGTTGCCTCAATTTGATTTGCCATCATGATGGTATGATCGTGAACAGTTCTTGCCGACAGAGGCATGTCTTTTATTCGTTTGATTATCTTGTCTTTATCTAAAAAATCATCAAAAAGTTCATTGGCAACATCAAGCATGAATGTTTTGGCATACTCCCCATCTGTGAATGGCTTTCTATTTGTCACAATTGCTAGAGCACTAGCAAAGCTAGCCAAATTTCAGTTACCTTGTTGGGTCCAAACATGAAGTTGCTGCTGACTAGCTTGCACTCTGCACAGTAGCTCTTGACATGCTTTCTTCCTATTGTCCCTCACTGGATATTTCAATGTGAATGTAGTATGGCGTGTATCAAAGTGCCATTTTATATTTGACCATTTCATCAATGCAATTTTATCATTGCATATTAGACACACTGCAGAACCTGTTCTCTCCACAAAGGCAAATTCCTCTGTCCATACCTGCTGAAAACTACAATACTTCTCACCTTTTTTTCTTTTAGCCATCTTCTTCGTCAAAAGGTTTCTGCAATTAGCTAGCAGACTACTTGATTAAAAGGAGGGACGTTTACTTCTTGACCTCACATCAACCTGTGTACGTTTTGCATTATCCAATAAAAATTTGGTGTTGTCTCGGAGAGAGCTGTGATTGGCCCCTGCCACCTGCAACCATGAACATGAGTGGTAGGAAATGAATGAATAGTAATACATGAGAATGTTTTATATTTTTAACGTTATTATTATTTTTATTAAAGATTTGTGGGCGAGCCAAATGCAGCCATCAAAAGAGCCCCATCTGGCTCACGAGCCATAAGTTCCCGACCCATGTTCTAGGTGCTTCCAATTATATACTGGGATCAGAAATCATCCTTTCCTCCAGTGAAAAAAAATTTAGAAGTAAAATCAATGTCTCTCTTCTCCAGGTGCCTTTTTCTATTCCTTTTGGAAATACAGTAATGCCTTGCTAAAAAATGCTGAATAGACTTTGGTTAAAAACAGGATGCTTCGTTGAATAGTTTAAAACCTGGATCACACAACAACACTGTCTGCTCACAGGCCAAAGGCCCAAGGGGTTGGAAACCTATGACACAGGAAAACACCTCCACTCATCTCCCTATACTTGATGCATACAGTAATCAATATGTACACACTATATCATCTGGAGAGTTCTGTAAGAAAGATATGGACCTAGTTTAGGCTGCATCAGTAGCAGACCAGAAATCTTGATGAAATGTATTATTGTAAAATCAATCCCCTAGTATGTTTTTTAAATTGATCAGTTGTCTAGCATTGAGCATTTCTGCATGACTTGCCAGAAATTCTTTCCTTTTTAATCTCAATGTCCTGGCATTGGGCAGACAAACATGCTTCTTAAATTGCATATGTTTCTAAGAATGCTTCTAATGTAAGATCAAACTTTCTTATCTTCTTCTATAAATGAGTTCAGATAATTGGTTTGATTTCACTAACAAATTGTGACTTCCATTATTTTTTTCAAAGACCTATTTTTAACTCTACACATATCCATGATTTTATTTGCCAAATTTTTATCCTTTGAGTCAGAATGTTGATTAAGCCAGTGCTTTGCAAAATTTATGTGCATCCAGACAACCTGAGGATGTTGGGAAAAAGTAAATTCTGATTCAGTAGGTCTGACATGGGCCTCATGATTCTCTATTTCTGACAATGTTTGAGGACATGCTGACTGGTAATCTAAGGACTACACCTTGCAGAGCAGAGAAACTATTTGAATATTTAACTCATCAAACATAACACATGAACCTGTTCGAAAGATATTCTGAGAATGCCATTGAAATTCTACATTTTTATGTGCTAGAAATTTCATACTTGCACTCAGAAACTACTTTTAACTGCCTGGATCATTCAGTCATGCTGTCCCTATCTTGAATTCACAAAATCAGACCACACCTTTGCAGGACCACATATAAAGCAAATTAGATCACTCAAGTATAAGAAATATCTTGGAATAAACAAAAATCACTTTTTGTTTCAATCAGCTGTGCATATAAAAAAGTACAAGTTGTTGCCCGATCAGAAGATGGCGATGGAGTAGGCGGACGTACCAACTTCCAACTCCCAGAACCAAAGTGGATTATAACTCAATTTTAAGAACCATAATCTGGATAAACCAACTTTGAACTAAACTAAGTGGACTCTTCAACCAAGGAACACTGCAGAAACCACATTGAGACTGGTAGGAATAGCGAAAACGCGAAGAGGGCTGCCCAGCTCCTCGGAGCAAACGGCAGCCCGGAGAGACCCGCGTGGCGGGAGGAGAGTTTGGCGGAGAGGGAGGGACCTGGGTCCCAGGAACCAAGCCCCAGCTTGCAGTCCCAGAGCCTAGAAGAGGCATATGGACAGTATTGAGCTGTGAAGCAAGTGAGGATACTGTTTGTGAAAAAGAGATAGTTTTCTCAGACCCAAGAATCTTTTCAAAGGGACAGCGCAGAAACCCTCTCTCACAACCATGCACCCGGGGCTCCGGGGAACGGGGACAGAGGAGAGGAACAGAGCAGTGGGAACAGTGAGTGGACTGAAGGCACGAGGACACTCTGAGGGACAGCCACCCTAACTCCTTGGCTAAGTCATTTCCCTAATCGAAAACGAATATTTCCCCTGGAACTAGCAATACCAGCAAAGGGAGACAGGACACTAGCCAAACAAGCTCTCCCGTGGCAATTAGAGCAGAGCTGCAAAGAGGGAGGGAGTTCCCAAGCCTACAGTGTGGAGACTTAAGACACTGCCATCTTTCTGAGGGTTGCTGAAGGGATGTTGGCGGCAGGACGCTGAAACGCGGTCCAGTCGAAGTGGGCGGAGGCACAACCGATGTGAGCTCAGTCTAGCCCAGCAAGGGTGGAGGGGACGAGCGAAAGCGGTCCAGCAGCTGCAGGCCCGCCTGTGACCCCACTTGTAGGGAAAAACATGGGCAGAGATTGGCTCTGCGACCCTGCGCAAGCCGGCCCTGACCGTGGGGACAGGGCTAGGATCAGGGACGGGCGAGGGGCTCGCAGCTGAGCTCACGCTGCCAATCCCACCCAGACGGAGAAACCACAGTGGTTTGAAATCCTACGTGCCTGCGAGCTGGCTTTCGTGGCTGAGCTCATGCTACTAGCCCCACCCGGCCAGAGAAACCCCGGTGGTTTGCAAACCTACGTGCGCGCGAGCTGGCTTTTGCGGCTGAGCTCACACTACTAGCCTCCCTTGGCCAGAGAAATCCCAGTGGTTGGCCATCCTACGTGCACGAGCCGGCGCTGAACGTGGGGGCGTGGTAGAGTTCACATCGATCAGAAGCTAGCAGCTGAGCTCACGCCAGAAAACACGCCCGGCCCAATAAACCATGGTTTGCGACCCTGCGCAGGAGGGCCCCGGCCTCGAAGGTGGGGCTATATTCTGGATGGGCAAAGGCTCACAACTGAGAGCACATCAAAAGCCCTGCCCAACCTGCAAAACGGTGGCGAGCAGGCTCTGACTGTGGGGGCTGGGCGTAAGCCTTCCGGAAACGGGCTGCGTCCGCAGCTGAGCAAAAGTGCTCACCTCTGCCCTTGGTGCTAAGGCTTGTGGCTTGAGTGACAACCCCTCCTGCGGAGGAGAGGTGGAAATCACAGCAACAGCTGCAGTAGGCTGTCACTGGCAACGCCCATACCCAAAAACCGTAGGCAGTGGCAGAGGGGGTGGCAGGCCTGCAGACAGACCACACCTAGAGAACACAAAGGGAACACCTACTAGACTCCAGTGCCCACAACCTGCCTATACACAGAAAAATTGGGCAGGCGGAGGAAGGCAAACCAAATGAATTAAGAGAAATCCCCAGAGAAGGACCTGAATGAACCAGATATAACCAAACTACCAGAAGAAGAATTTAGAATAATAATAGTTAGAATGTTCAAAGAAATTAGAGCAACAATGGATAGTCACTATGAACACCTAAATAAAGAGATAACAGGTATAAAAAATGAAATTGAAATAATAAAAAAGAATCAGACAGAAATGACAAATACAGTATCAAAACTGAAGACCACAATGGAAGGAATTAAAAGCAGGATAAATCACGCTGAGGATCGAATCAGCGAGTTAGAGGATACAATAAACAAAGGCACAGAAGCAGAGAAGAAAAAGGAAAAGAGACTAAAAATATATGAGAAAACTCTAAGGGAGCTCTGTGACAACATGTAGAGAAACAACATTCGCATCATAGGGGTGCCTGAAGAAGAGGAGAGAGGACAGGAAATGGAAACTTAGGTCAATCAAATCATAGCAGTAAACATCCCTAAATTAAGGCTGGGAAACATTCCACATGTTCAAGAAGCACACAGAACTCCATGAAAGAGAAATCCAAAAAAATGTGCACCAAGACACATCATAGTTAAAATACCAAAGCTAATGGATAAAGAAAAAATCTTAAAAGCTGCTAGAGAAAAAAAGGCTATCACCTACAAAGGAGCCCCCATAAAGATGACATCGGACTTCTCAACAGAATCACTTGAGGCCAGAAGGGAATGGCAAGATATAATCAAAGTAATGCAGAACAAGAACCTACAACCAAGACTACTATATCCAGCAAGGCTAACATTTAAAATTGAAGGAGAAATAAAGAGCTTTCCAGACAAAGAAAGCCTCAAGGAATTCATTAAAACCAAACCAATTATGCAAGAGATACTACGGGGCCTGTTGTGAACAGTTCAATGGGAGGAAAGAATATAGCAACAGAAGAATACAACTTTAAAGAATAAAATGGCAATAAACAACTACATATTAATAATAACCTTAAAAGTAAATGGATTAAATGATCCAATCAAAGACATAGGGTAGCTGCGTGGATAAAGAAACAGGACCCATACATATGCTGTCTACAAGAGACACACCTTAAAAAAAAAGATGCACATAGACTGAAGGTAAAAGGTTGAAAAAAATATTTCATGCAAATGGAAATGAAAAAAAGCCAGGTTAGCAGTACTTATAGCTGACAAAATGGACTTTAAAACAAAGGCTGTAGTAAGAGATAAAGAAGGACACTACATAATGATAAAGGGAACAATTCAACAGGAAGATATAACTATTATAAATATCTACACACCAAATATAGGAGCCCCAACATACATAAAGCAGACTTTGATGGACATAAAGGGCGAGATTAACAGCAATACTATCATAGTAGGGGATTTCAATACCCCTCTAACAACACTGGATAGATCCTCAAGAAAAAAAATCAATAAAGAAACAGCACACTTAAAGGAGACACTAGATCAACTTGATTTAATAGATATCTTCAGAACTTTTCATCGTAAAGCAGTAGAATATACATTCTTCTCAAGAGCTCATGGTAAGTTTTCTAGGACAGAACACATGTTAGGACACAAAAATGGTCTCAATAAATTTTAGAAGATTGAAATAATATCATGCATTTTCTCTGATGACAATGGCATGAAACTAGAAATTAACCACAAAATAAAAACTGAAAAATACTCAAACACTTGGAAACTAAATAGCATGATATTAAATAATGAATGGATTAACAATGAGATCAAAGAAGAAATAAAAAAGTTTCTAGAAACAAATGATAATGAGCATACATCAACTCAAAATTTATGGGACACAGCAAAAGCAGTACTGAGAGGGAAGTTCATTGCACTACAGTCATATCATAAGAAGCTAGAAAAAGCTCAAATAAGCAACCTGACCCTGCAGCTAAAAGAACTAGAAAAACAACAACAAATAAAACCCAGGACAAGTAGAAGGAAGGAAATAATAAAGATCAGAGCAGAAATAAATGACATAGACGCTAAGGAAACAATACAGAGGATCAATGAAACCAGAAGCTGGTTCTTGGAAAAGGTAAACAAGATTGATGAACCTTTAACTAGACTCACCAAGAAAAAGAGAGGTCTCAAATAAATAAAATTAGAAAGGACAGTGGAGAAATAACAACTGATACAACAGAAATACAAAGCATTGTAAGAAAATACTATGAAGAATTCTATGCCAAAAATTAGACAATCTAGATGAAATGGACAAATTTCTTGAATCATATAAACTTCCAAAAATCAATCTGGAAGAATCAGAACACCTAAACAGACCAATTACAACAAATGAGATTGAAACAGTTTTCAAAAAAACTCCTAAAAATGAAAAGTCCTGGGCCTGATTCCTTCACAAGTGAATTTTATCAAGAATTCAAAGAAGAACTCACTCCTATCCTCCTCAAGCTATTTCAAAAAATTCAAGAGGAAGGAAGACTTCCAATCTCCTTTTATGAGGCAAGCATAATTCTGATCCAAAAACCGGGCAAAGACAACACAAAGAAAGAAAATTATAGGCCTATATCCCTAATGAAATTAGAAGCTAAAATTCTCAACAAAATACTAGCCAACCGGATCCAGCAATATATGAATATAATCATACACCATGATCAAGTGGGATTTATTCTGGAGAGGCAAGGCTGGTTCAATATTCGCAAATCATTAAATGTGATTCATCACATAAACAAATGGAAAGACAAAAATCACATGATAATTTCAATAGATGCAGAAAAGGCATTTGATAAAATCCAGCACCAATTCATGCTCAAAACTATCAGTAAAGTGGGAATACAAGGAACATTCCTTAACATGATAAAGGCCATCTACGAAAAACCCACAGCATACATCATACTAAATGGACAAAAATTAAAATCAATTCCCTTAAGATCAGGAACCAGGCAGGGATGCCCCCTATCACCACTCTAATTCAACATAGTTCTGGAAATCCTAGCTACAGCAATCAGACAAGAAGAAGAAATAAAAGGCATCCAAATTGGAAAAGAAGAAGTCAAACTGTCACTATTTGCAGATGATATGATATTGTATACTGAAAACCCTAAAGTCTCAGTCAAAAAACTACTGGACTTTATAAATGAATTCAGCAAGGTGGCAGGGTATAAAATTAATACTCAGAAATCAGAGGCATTTCTGTATACAAACAATGATCAGTCAGCAAAAGAAATTAAGGAAACAATCCCCTTCACTATTGCAGCCAAAAAAATAAAATACCTAGGAGTAAATTTAACCAAGGATGTTAAGGACTTGTATTCAGAAAATTATAAAACATTCATAAAAGAAATCAAGGAAGATACAAACAAGTGGAAGCATATACCATGCTCATGGTTAGGAAGAATAAACATCATTAAAATTTTAAATTACCCAAAGAAATTTATAAATTCAATGCAATACCAATTAAAATACCAATGACATACTTCAAAGATATAGAAAACATATTTCAAAAATTTATATGAAACCAAAAAAGAACACGAATAGCATCAGCAATCCTAAAAAAATAAATAAATAAATAAAGCAGGAGGTATCACTCTTCCGGATATCAAAGTCTACTACAACGCCATTATACTCAAGACAGCTTGGTACTTGCATAAGAACAGACACATTGATCAATGGAACAGAACAGAGAACCCAGAAATAAACCCACACCTTTATGGACAACTGATATTTGACAAAGAAGGAAAGAACATACAATGGAGTAAAGACAGCCTCTTTAACAAATGGTGCTGGGAAAATTGGACATCTACCTGCAAAGAAATGAAACTAGACCATCAACTTACACCATTCACAAAAACAAATTCAAAATGGATAAAAGACTTAAACGTAAGCCGAGAAACTATAAGCATCTTAGAAGAAAACATAGGCAGCAAGCTTTCCGACATCGGTAGCAGCAATATATTTGCCGAATTATCTCCTCGGGCAAATGAAATAAAAGGCAAGATTAACAAATGGGACTATATCAAACTAAAATGTTTTTGCACAGCTAAAGACAATAAGAACACAATAAAAAGACAAACCACACAATGGGAGAACATATTCGACAGCACGTCTGATAAGGGGTTAATAACCAAAATTTATAAAGAACTTATAAAACTCAACACCAGGAAGACAAACAATCCAATCAAAAAATGGGCTAAAGAAATGAATAGAAATTTCTCCAAAGAAGACATACAGATGGCCAAAAGACATATGAAGAAATGCTCAACATCACTAATTATTAGAGAAATGCAAATTAAAACCACAATGAAGTATCACCTCACACCAGTCAGAATGGCACTCATCAGCAAAACAACACAGAATAAGTGCTGGTGAGGATGCGGAGAAAAGGGAACCCTTCTGCACTGCTGGTGGGAATGCAGACTGGTGCAGCCACTGTGGAAAACAGTTTGGAGATTCCTCAAAAAAATAAAATCAAACTGCCTTTTGACCCGGCTATCCCACTTTTAGGAATATACCCTAAGAACACCATAGCACTGTTCGAAAAGAAGAAATGCACCCTCATGTTTGTGGCAGTATTGTTCACAACAGCGAAGATCTGGAAACAGCCCAAGTGTCCGTCAGAAGAGGAGTCGATTAAAAAGCCTTGGTACATATATACTATGGAATACTACTCAGCCATAAGAAAGGATGACATCGGATCATTTACAACAAAATGGTTGTTACTTGATAACATTATACGAAGTGAAATAAGTAAATCAGAAAAAAAAACTGAGAACAGCATGAATTCATACATAGGTGGAACATAAAAGTGAGACTATGAGACATGGACAAGAGTGTGATGGTTACGGGGTTGTGGGTGGGTGGGAAGAGTGGGATAGGGAGGAGGGGAGGGACACAGAGAAAACGGATAGAAGGTGACAGAGGACAATTTGACTTTGGGTGATGGGTATGCAACACAATTGAATGATAAGATAATCTGGAGATGTTTTCATTGTACATATGTACCCTGATTTATTGGTGTCACCACATTAAAGTTAATAAAAAAATTTAAAAAAAAGAAAAGAAGGAAAAAAAATTATAGATAGTAATCCCTTATCAGATATATGATTTGCAAATATGTTTTTCCATTCTATAGATTGCTATTTTATTTTGTTGACTATTTCATTTGATCTACATAAATGTTTTAGTTTAATGTAGTCCCACTTGTTTATTTTTCTTTCTGTTGCCTGTATTTTTGGTGTCATTAAAAAATTATTGCCAAGAAAAATGTCAAAAAATATAAAAGTACAAGTTGTTTTCTGCTTTCAAGAAATTCTTAAAAAAAGAAATGACATTGATTACATTTTTAAAAGGTCAAGAGATTTGCCTTGGGTTCTATAGCTGAAGAGTTCCATCAGGTTTCTGTGGAGTGTGGAACTGCTTGGATTTTGAAATGAAATATTCACTGTTGCAAAGATTTATCTCAAACATTGCAGTTTTCACCGGTTAAGTTTCTAGCTGGAAAAGATTGTGAAATGCAGGCTAGCTGGTTAGGGACTGTGCCACAGTCTACAGAGCATTCAGACAAACCCGCAAAAAGCAAATAAAATGATACAGAATACACAAAAGAAAGAATTCACGGAGTAAATTGAAAATACAAATAATTAAATATATTAAACAAGATGCTATCATAAAGTTCATTATAAAAGATACACATTAATTGAAATTCTAATTAAATAACAAATTTTATGTAGGAAAGATACAGTAGTAAGGACTAGGTAAGGGATAACATGCAAAGATTCAAGTGGATTAAATATGAACCTCCTATCTGCTCTCAGAATCAAATCCCAAAGTCCATGAATATCATTTCTTTTTTTATATTAAAATTCTAAAGTCTATACTGGGTGACTAGATTACAAAAGGATAGAAATTAATAGATAAGCAAAGCTAAAATACATAGTTGAAACAGTTTAATATATATTATCCTGATTTCAAAGAATATATTCAAAATGTGATACAAATGTATTATTTGCAGATATTAAACTATCTAATTTTATTTAAGATAAAGTGCTTCCATAAGTAGAAAAACATTAATTTGTACATTAATTTGATTTTAGGATAGCCATTTTTATTTTATAGATTGTTTTATTAATTTGGAAAACAAATGCCATCATGTATTTTTTCATGTTGAGCAATTACAGTGACTGGACTCAGTGAGGGATAATGACAGAAATTTTAAAATAATAAAAAAAATTCTGACATTCTCTACAGCTACTTAAGAACTAGATTTTAAATTTAAAATAAACAATTTCTATGGTTAGAGAAATTGCTACCTGGATATAATGATACTATTAATAGTATAATAGGTAGGGGAATGAGAAGAGAAAAATTATAATTTGGACAATAGAAAGAAAAATTTAAAGAATGGCACAGTGGATAAAGTGTTGACCTGGAACGCTGATATCACCGGTTGGAAACCCTGGGCTTGCCTTGTCAAGGCACATATGGGAGTTGATGCTTCTTACTCCTCCTCCCCTTCTCTCTCTCTCTCTTCTTTCAAAAATGAATAAATAAAATCTAAAAAATATATATATTAAAGACGGTAATAGATGTGATGGAGATGACCCAGACAGTACTAAGTGGTTACAATACTCACATAATGCCTCAGGGCTTACATCCATGGGAAACTTTTATTCCTGGTTAGATATGGTGATGAGTGTAAAAAGAAAGTTCTCTCAACACAATGAACCTTTAAAAGGGTCTCATCCACTGTGAAAATTGATATGGCAATCATATTAGGTAACAGGATACCAACATATTGTGCTTTATTCTTTAAAATATATTTTCTCAAATGTTCACATAACTTATTTTGGGTTGCTTTGGCCTGGGCTGACAGCTTAACTCTGCAGAGGATTTCCTTTGTTATGCCAAGATTCTGTTTAGTGGAAAGTCAGGAGTACTGTTATTTTTATGGCTCATGAGAGGAAGAGGATTTGTTAAATCATAATTTTATGAAAGTCAAAAAGAGTTTTTGAACCTCTACTATGAAATTCATTGTAACTCTGGAAATATTTGCAGAGGTCTCCGATGTCAATAATCATATTGGAAGAAGTTTTAAATGTTATCAGCCAGGCGGCATTACAAGCAATCACTGCTCTCAGCTGCACCACCGCAGGACATGGTACACATACATCAACTGATCCAAGTTTGTTTTGGTTAACTAGGTAATGGGTCCTGACTCTTATGTGACTCCTTTTCCAGGCTCACATCTGTTTTAAAGAAAACACCCTACAATTACTTTACTGCGGCACAATTTCAATATTTATATCTTAATTTAGAAAAGGCATCGTTTTTTTTTCTTTTTATTAATTTTAATGGGGTGACATTGATAAATCAGGGCACATATGTTCAGAGAAAATATTTCCAGGTTATTTTGACATTTGATTATAGTGCGTACCCATCACCCAAAGTCAAATTGTCCTCTGTCACCTTTTATCTGGTTTTATTTGTGCCCCTCCTCTCTATACCCTCCTTCACCTCCCCCTCCCCCCCGGGTAGCCAGTACACTCTTGTCTATGTCTCTGAGTCTCATTTTTATGTCCCATCTATGTATAGACTCATACAGTCCTTAGTTTTTTCTGACTTACTTACTTCACTCAATATAATGTTATCAAGGTCCTTCCATGTTGCTACAAATGATCCGATGTCATCATTTCTTATGGCTGAGTAGTATTCCATAGTATATATGTACCAAGGCTTTTTAATCCACTCATCCTCTGACGGACACTTGGGCCTTTTCCAGATCTTCGCTGTTGTGAACAATACTGCCACGAACATGAGGGCACATTTCTTCTTTTCGAACAGTGCTATGGTGTTCTTAGGGTATATTCCTAAAAGTGGGATAGCTGGGTCAAAAGGCAGTTTGATTTTTAATTTTTTTGAGGAATCTCTATACTGTTTTCCACAGTGGCTGCACTAGTCTTCATTCCCACCAGCAGTGCAGGTAGAAAAGGCATCTTCTTTTTCCCTCCACTCTCTTTTCTATCTTACATCCTTAACTTTATCCCTACACTGGCCTCTTCTATACACCAAATATCTTTCTACCTTTGCTTCTCTTACTTCAGTATCACAAAATAGAAACTCTGTCAGGAGGCTTTCCCAAAATTTCATCCACACTGAGGGTATATGAAGCAAGACAGCCACAGAGACACAGAGAGATGCATGTGACTCATTAGAAACATCTCATTGTTTCTGTTCTCAATTAGACTCAATTTTTAGCTGTTAATTAGTTTAAGTAGTCAGAGATAAATGAATTTTCCTTTGAAGCCACCCTTTATTTTATTTAATTTAAAAAGGATTTATTTTTAATTTTTGAGATAACTCCATACTGTTTTCTACAGTGGCTGCACCAGTCTGCATTTCTACCAGCAGTGCAGGAGGGTTCACTTTTCTCCACCCCATTTCCAACACTTGTAGTTTTTTTGATTTATTGATGATAGTCAATCTCAAAGGTGTAATATGATATCTTCTTGTGGTTTTAATTTGCATTTTTCTGATGAGAAGTGACATCAAACATCTTTTTATATGAGTACTGGCCATCTGTATGCCATCTTTCCAAAAGTGTCTATTCAGGTCCCTTGTCTTTTTTTAATTGGATTATTTGTTTGGGTTTTTGTTTTGGTGTTGAGTTTTATAAGTTCTTTATAAATTTTGGATATCCAAAGAAAGCCAAAACATTAATTTGAAAGAATATATGCACCCCTATGTTCAATGCAGCATTATTTACAATAGCCAAAATATGGAAACAGCTCAAGTTTCCATCAGTAGATCAATGGATAAAAAGGTTGTGGTATATTTTCATAATGGAATACTATGCAGCCATAAAAAGAAATTTTTTTTGTGTAAGCATGGATGAACCTGGAGATTATTATGTTAAGTGAACTAAGCCAGTCATAAAAACAGAAGTACTATATGATTTCACTCATATGTGGAATTTAATGAATAAAATGAACTCACAAACAAAACAGAGTCAAACTTATGAATAGAAAACAGGCTGACAGCTGTTGGAGTGGGATTGGGTGAAAGAGGTAGAGAGATAGAGCAAAAAAGGATAATAAAAAACTCATGGACATGGATAACAGTGTGGTGATTACAAAGGAGTTGGGAGATGAAGGAGGTATGGTGGATAATGATGATGAACAAAGGTTTGACTTCGGGGGGTGAACACACAATATGGTCTTCAAAGATGTGTTGTGGAATTAGGCACCTGAATCCGGTATACTTATATTAACCAGTAATAACCCAATAAATTCAATTAAGAAATAGTTAATAAAACAAAATAAAAACAAAAAGGATTTATTGAGTGTTAAGGTTCAGGCAGTGTGCTAGGAGTTGAAAACATAGAGACTGTAACAACCCAATTCCTCAGCCTCAAGAGACTCACAGGATAATAGAGAAAACCAAAATTTACCAAGTACCTAATTTACTTAAACTAGAAATGTTTTTAAAATAGAAAAGTACATAGAATAATTTGTTTATGCAATTATTCATTCATATGTGAGATGTTCATTCATTCAGTCAGTCATTCCTTCATTCCTACCTGCCTTCCTTCCTTCATTCACTCATTCCTATGTAGTGAACAGGAAAGATAAGGTCTCTGCTCTTGAGAGTTTGGAGCTGAACAAAGATTGCCCATAGAAGACTACATCCCTGAGCATGCATGCACACATGTACAGAGGTTGTACAGGTACTGACTTAACAAGAGTTTTATTTTTAAAGGACACATTGGATTTTGCCATCACACATGTATGTAACAAGGTTGGTGAATGCTGCTTTATGATTTGCTGGGAATGTGCCCCTGACATCAAGCTCAATGTAAGCTCTGCATTTTTTGTTTAGAATACTTTCCAAGTGAATATTTTACTAACTACTACTCTATCTGCATCTGATTATTCAGGCAAGTAGGAAACTATCTGAAAAAGGTGTCTTGCAGTGTCAACTGTGCCTGGAAGAACCGCAAACCTCCATCCACATTTAGCTATTTCAATAGAGCAACATAAGCACTATACCAGCAAAGGGAAATGTCTGTGTGTGAAAGTTTTCAACAAAAATGGCTTGATGAGATAGCATTATAAAGGAAAGTGGTCAATATTTTCTCACCTTGATAAGCAGCTACTTTTTACCCTTGTCAAGTATACAGATTTCTTAGCTATCTAGATAAATGAATCATTGATAGAGAAAGAAGAGAGAGCCTGAAAGAGTTCATGGTCTGTTTGAGCAAGGTAAAAAGGAGCTTACAAAATTCATAGGACTATGAAAAGCTCTTCAACATAGTTATAAATATCTTAGAAAAGAGAGTATGTGCTAATTTTCTGTTTCAATGGAGCAAGAAAGATAAGCAGAAAAAGCTGGGGATTTATAACTGTAGGAGGTAAAGAAAGAAGAACTTTTAATCACAAAGACTAGAAAATAAAAAGAAAGTACCCAATTGAAATTCTAGGGAGTTATTCTGTGGACAGCAACAAACAAATCCTATAGTTTATAAGGAAGCCAAAATACTTAGAATAGCCAACACAATACATACTCATGAAAAAGAACAACATTACCTAATTTCAAGATTTACTGTGAAAGCTAGAGTATTCAAGATAGTGTGGTATTGCCTGACCAGGCGGTGGCGCAGTGGATAGAGCATCGGACTGGGATGTGGAAGACCTAGGTTCGAGACCCCAAGCTCGCCAGTTTGAGCACGGGCCCATCTGGCTTGAGCAAAAAGCTCGTCAGCTTGGACCCAAGGACGCTGGCTCCAGCAAGGGGTTGCTCGGTCTGCTGAAGGCCCGCAGTCAAGGCACATGTGAGAAAGCAATCAATGAACAACTAAGGTGTTGCGACGGCAACGAAAAACTAATGATTGATGCTTCTCACCTCTCTCCATTCCTGTCTGTCTTTCCCTTTCTATCCCACTCTCTGACTCTCTCTCTGTCCCTGTAAAAAAAAAAAAAAAAAAAAAGTGTGGTATTGATGAAGAAATAGTCCAATCAATGAAACAGATGGAGAGACAAGAAATAGACTCACACATATATTAATCAACTGAGCTTTGACAAAGGAGCAAAGGTACTTCATTAGAGAAAGGATAGTCTTTTCAACAAATGGTGCTGAAAGAATTGGACATCCACAGACATTATATCTTCATAAAAATTAACTCACAATGGGTCATGCGCTTAAATGTAAAGTGCAAAATTAAAACTTCTGGAAAAAGGCAAACGAGAAAATCTAGGTGGCCTAAGATTCAGTGCTGAAATTTTAGATAAAACACCAAAAGCAAGGTCTGTGAAAGAAAAACAAGTACGACTTTATTTGCATTAAATACTTATGCTCTGTGAAAGACATTGCTAAGAGAATGAGAAGACAAGCCACAGAGTTTGAAAAAATATTTGCAAAACACATATCTAATAAAGAACTTGCATCCTGTCTGACCAGGTGTGACACAATGGATAAAGCATTGGCCTGGGACCCTGAAGACCCAGGTTCAAAATCCTGAGGTCTCCATCTTGAGTGCAGCCTAATCCGGCTTGAGCATGGGGTCATAGACATGATCCCATTGTTACTGGTTGGAGCCCAAAGGCTGCTTACTTGAGCAAGGGGTCACTGGCTTGGCTGGAGGCCAGCCTCCTTCACCCCCTACCCCCCCCCAGTCAAGGCACATATGAGAAAGCAATCAATGAACAACTAGGGTGCCACAGCTATGAGTTGGTGCTTCTCATCTCACTCCCTTCCTGTCTGTCAGTCCCTATCAGTCCTCCCCACCTCAACAAAATAAAACTCGTATTCAAACTATAAAAAGGACTCTTGAAAAACATCAATAACCACCAGGCTGGATAGCTTAGTTGGTTGGAGCATTGTCTCCAAGCACAGAGGTTGCCAGTTCGATCCATGGTCAACTCACATTCAGAAACAACTCAATGTTCCTGTCTCTCGGTCTCTAAAAACAAACAAACAAACCAAACAACTCAATTTAAATGGGTTAAAGATATGAACAGACATTTTACTACAGAGGGCAAATATACATATGAAAAGATGTTCAGCATCATATTTCATTAGGGAATTGTGAATTAAAACAGCATTGAAGCCTGACCAGGTGGTGGTGCAGTGGATAGAGCATCGAACTGGGATGCGGAAGACCCAGGTTCGAGACCCCCAAGCTCGCCAGCTTGTGAGTGGGCCCATCTGGCTTGAGCAAAAGCTCGCCAGCTTGGACCCAGGATTGCTGGCTCCAGGTTGCTCGGTTTGCTGAAGGCCCGCGGTCAAGGCACATGTGAGAAAGCAATCAATGAATAACTAAGGTGTTGCGATGGCAACGAAAAACTAATGATTGATGGTTCTCATCTCTTTCCATTCCTGTCTGTCTAGCCCTCTCTTTGACTCTCTCTCTGTCCCTGTAAACAACAACAACAACAACAAACCAGCATTGAAATACTAATATGCACCTATTAAAATGGCCAGAAATTCAAAACACTGACAACACTAAATACTGGTGAGAACAGTAAGCATGAGGAATTCTTACTCATTGATGGTGGGAGTGCAAAATAGTACAACCATTTTGGAAGAAAATTTGGCAGGAGGTGATATATTGGGAACTCTCTGTTATTTCTACTAAATTTTCTGTAAACGTAACATGGCTCTAAAAAATAAAGTGTGGCCCTAGCCAGTTACCTCAGTTGGTTAGAGCATTGTCTGGAAACAACCAAAGTGAAGGGTTTGATCCTCAGTCAGAAAACATATAGAAAGTAACCAATGAATGCACATCTATGTGGAACAACAAATGATTGCTTCTCTCTCTGTTTTCCTTTCTGTCTTTCTAAAACAGTCAATAAAAAAAATGTGCATTAATTTTTTTAAAAAAGGAGAGTAAAACTATTTTTGAAACAAAATTACAAAAAATGAAGAAAAAATATAAGTAAAAGTTTCTATGATTTCTACTCATGGGAAGAAATTATAGGACAGCAAACTAAAAGTGAAGCAAAATTGTCAAGAGAATTAAAATGTTTTTCAATAGGACTATAATTTTTAAATGTAGAAAAAGAAACAGCAAACCCAGGACTAAAAGTTCAAGGGGATTTGATCTTACATTACTTTCCTAACCAAAATTAGTCAGGACTTCCAAATTTCATGGCTATGCTTTATTTTCCAAAAACTCATTTATCTATTTTGGCATATGCAGTATTTGCATTCAAATTTAGTTGATATTATAGTAACTAACAGTCCAGGACATGGGTCAATCTACTTTAATTAAAGTTTCTCAAGGAATCACCAGCCTGCATTAATATTTAATGTTGTGTGCTGCAGAAGTAAAATTAAAAAACAAAAAACAAAAATAAACCAAGAATCATAATTTTATATTGTAATGATTCCCAACATTTATAAAATTGGAAGAAAAATTATTTCCCTGATACATGGTATACTGGGAGATGAAAAGGGGAAATGTGATGTAGAATTGCTGATAATGATATGAAGAGTCAAAAATGAACAGCTATTTATAGATATTGGCAAGTGGCACAATATTTAAATAGCCAAACACACCTCCTGTGAATGAGGTAACACCACAGAGAAAAATTGCAATGGCCCTGAATTCACAGAACTACTACAGTTCCTTGTTTTGTTTTCAGAGTTTCTTGAGCATACGTTGCTATGATTTACAGGGGTATTCATTTTTGGGCAATTAAAAAGGTTTTTTAAAAAGACTTTACTTGATTATTATGTGTCATGAACTCTTTTCTGTCTGTTAAGATGAATTTTTTAAGTTAGACTTTGAATGGTACAAATAGACTCTCATATAAAATTGAATATTAAAGTTACCCTTAATCTATGGAATTAGGAATACTTTGTGCTTCAAAAGACAGCAGTGGTGTCCTGGGAAGATAGCACAGTTGGATAGAGTGTCATCTGGAAACTCAGAGGTTGCTGGTTTGATCCCTGGTCAGGGCACATACAAGAACAGATTTATGTTCTGCGCTCTCTCAAATCAATCAATAAGAAAATTAAAAACAAACAAACAAAAAACCAAAAACAGCAGTGGCAACAAACTAAAGTATATAATGTTGTTTTTCTTCTTAGGTTTCACATACCTAACTGAGAAACTTTCTACCATGATGGAGACAAAATAAAATGTCACCAAGTTTTTGAGTCTATAAGACACAGACATTATCATTGCTTCACTGAGTAATCAAGGTCATTTGACGTAAACATCATCTACTTATCACATGGCAGAAAGACAGCTACCTCTCTGGCCTCTATTATTTATTTATTTTTAATTTTGTTTTTCTTTTCCAAGTGAGAGGAGGGGAAATAGAGAGACAGACTTCCTCATAATCCCCCTGCCTAGGGGTGGTGCTCTGCCCATCTAGGGTGTTACTCTGCAGCCAATCTATTTTTAACACCTGAGATGGTAGCTCCACAGAGCCATCCTCAGTGCTCAGCCAATGTGTTCAAATCAATCAAGCTATGAATGTGGGAGGGGAAGAGAGAGAGAGAGAGATAGATAGAGAGAGAGAGAGAGAGAAAGGGAGAGGGGGGAGTGAAAAGCAGATGGTCGATTCTCCTGTGTGCCCTGACTAGGAATCAAACCCAGGACATTCATATGCCTAGCCAAACTCTACCACTGAGCCAACCGGCCGGGGCTCTGGCTTCTTTTATAAGGGCATTAATCCCACTCATGATGCTCTACCTTCAATACCTAATTATCCCCAAAAGCCACTTCCATGTACAATCACATTGGCGATTGCATTTTAACATACAAATTTCGGAGTAACTCAGATACTTAGAACTCAACATCATTTTTACATGTTCTCTTCTCTCTCAGTTTTTGGGAAAAATGGTCTTCCTCAACTTGGTCAGTAAAAATTAGTGTAATACAGAGAAAAACACAAATTAGATGCTCTATTTTATCTATAAGATTGGAAATAATTGCATTCTGACAGTACTGCTAATGACAGTAGTGATGGGATTGAAAGTTCATATAAAACTTGATCAATATGGCTAGCTGTTGATCAAACTCCTCTGCTCTTTCCCAGAACATGGTTTTAGCTGGGAAATGGATGCCAAACCATTTCTAGCCTTTCTTGTAGCTGGGTGTGGCCTTGAAAGTTTTCTCCAGTTGAAATCAGAGTACAACATCCAAGGGAAAATCTTTGAGAAGCAGGTGTGCCTCAGGCACACTCAAGATCCTTTCCCACTAGCTGGATGCAGTGGGAAGCAGAACCACAAGAATCTAAGATTTCTAATTTACCATGTGGAGGAGGGTGAGCCACAGACCAGGAATAATTATAATGGGCTGTTGTCTTTGGGGCTAATCAACTTTACTTAACAAACTAATAGATACTTCAAAGAATAATTTGATCAGATCTAGGAAATCTGAATGTAGACATAATGTACCATCCTGCAGTTTCACTCCTCGATATGTTTCCCAGAGAAATATTTGCACCATATCAGAAGGTTGCCCACTGTACCATTGTTTGTAGCAGCAAAACAACAGAACCATCTCAATGTTAACCAATAATAGGATGAATAAAAAAAACAAAAAAAAAATATTTTCACATGATGGAATAGCAGCCAATAGTTAAAAGAGGTAAAATATATATTGCAGCACTTTAAAAAATATATGTGCTATCATGATTGAAGCTTCAAACCTTAAGCTTTTGTGGGGAAAAATTGCAAGTTGCAGAAAAGCATACTTAATTACAATTCTATGCATTAAAAACACAAATACATAAAATACAATATTTATGACATACTGACTGTGAATGTAAAAATGTAAAGAATAGACTAAAAATATAACACTAGACTCATTATCTCAAGAGAGGAAGGGAATAAAATGGGGCAAGGTTTGAGGTCATTTGACTATAATATGTTCTATTTAAGAAAAATAAGGAAGTGGCAAGATGGCTATGGAGAAGGCAGATGTACCAACTTACACCTCCCTGAACCAGAGTGGATTACAACTTAATTATAAGAACAATCACCTAAAAAACCTAACTTTGGACTAAACTAAGAGGACTCTTTAACCAAGGATCACTGAAGAAGCCACACTGAGATTGGTAGGAAAAGCAGAAATGCGGAGAGGGCTGCCCAGCTCTCAGGAGCAAATGGCAGCCTGAAGAGACTCATACAGTGGGAAGTGAGTTTAGTGGAGAAGAGAGGGTCCTGGGCCTCAGGAACAAAGTCTCAGCCTGAAGTCCCAGAGCCTAGAAGAGGCATATGGACAGTATTTAGCTGCAAAACAAGCCAGGATACTGTTTGCGAGAAAGAGACAGATTTATTAGACCCAGGATTTGTCTAAAGAGTCTACACAGAAAACCACTTTCATGACCTCTCACCTGTGGCTCTGCAGGATGGGGAGAGATGAGAGTACTAGAGTAGCAGGAAGAGAGTGTAATTTAGGAGGCACAGGGAGAAACACTTTGAGGGACAGCCACCCTAACCCATGGGCTGAGTCACTCCCCAAATCTAAAGTAAATATTTTTCTTGGAACCAGCAATACCAGCAAAGGGAAGCAGGTCACCAGCCAAACAGAAGCTCTCCTGCAACAGTCAGAGCAGAGTTGCTTAGAAGCAGGGAGCCATCAGGGATACAGTATTGAGTGCTAAGGTCTGAGCTGCATTGCCACCCCAATACTGCTGAGTGCTCACCAGATGGCAGGCAGCAGAAGGACATGGAAGCACATTCCCGTTGGTGGGGTGGAAGCCGGGTAGGCTGCGACTGAGGCCCAGTGCAAGCTCAGTCTCACCCAGTGGAGGCGGATGTCAAGGGCAGCCACAGCGGTGGATGGGGCATACAAAAGCGGTCCGACCTGTGGCTGTGGGCAAGGCACTTGAGAGTGGTCCCACCTGCAATCCCACCCCCAGGGGCAAGGCAAAAGCCAGTTCCCAGCTGTGACTTGCAGCAGCGTGCAGGAGCATGGCCCTGCCCTCACCGATGCTTACGGTCCTGGCACATGAGTGTAATCCTGTCCACAGGGGCAGGGCAAAGGCTGGAGGTTAACCAGGGTTACAACCCAGGCAACCAAGCACAGTCCAGCCCTCAGGGGCAGTGCAGAGGCTGGGCCGGCCAAGATTAGCAACCCAGGCAAAAGAACACAATCTTGCCCATGGAGGCAAGGCAGAAGCTGCAGCAACTGCCACAGCAGGCTGGTGCCAGCAATGCCTGTGCTAGAATGCCCAAGGTGTTTGCAGAGGGGGTGGTGGGCCTGCAGACAGACCACACCAAGGAAACACAAAGGTCACACCCATCAGATTCCTGTGGACACACCCTTCTTATACACAGACAAAATCAGAAGGCACAGAAATGCAACCAAAATGAATCTACAAGAGAAATACCCAGAAAAAATATTTGAATGAGACCAAAATAACCAAATTACCAGATGCAGAGTTTAAAATAATGACTGTTAGGATGGTCAAAAATCTTAGAGCAACAATGGATAGTCATAACAAGTACCTAAATAAAGACATAGCAAGTATAAAAAAGGACATTGAAATAATAAAAAGGAATCAGTCAGAAATGACAAATATAATATTAGAAATGAAGACCACACTAGAAGAAATTAAAAACAGAATAAATGAAGCTGAGCATCGAATCAGCGAGTTAGAGGACAAGAAAAACAAAAGCATGAAAGCTGAGCAGCAAGAGAAAAAGAGGTTCAAAAAGTCTGAGAAAACTCTAAGAGAGCTCTGTGACAACATGAAGAGAAATAACATCCATATCATAGGGGTTCCTGAAGATGAAGAGAAAGAACAAGGGATAAAGAATCTGATGAAAGAAATCATAGCTAAAAACTTCACTAAATTGATGCAAAAAAATTCACACAAGTTTAAGAAGCACAGAGAGTTCCATTAAGGATGAACCCAAAAGAGCCAAAAAGACACATTATAATTAAAATACAAAAATTAAGAGATAAAGAAAGAATATTAAAAGCTGTTAGAGAAAAGTAGTCTATTACCTACAAAGGATCCCCCAGAAAGATGACAACTGACTTCTCAATATAAACATTAGAGGCCAGAAGAGAATGGCAAGAAATATTCAAATGCAAAACAACAGCCTACAACCAAGGCTTCTCTATCCAGCAAGGCTATCATTCAAAATTGAAGTAGAAATAAAAAGGTTCCCAGACCAAAAAAAAAAAAAAAAATCAAGGAATTTATTACAACCAAACCAATGCTACAAGTAATGTTAAGAGGTCTGCTGTACAGAACAAAGGGTGTGTGTGTGTGTGTTGGGGGAATCTAGTAAAAGAGGAATGCAGATTTAAAGAATAAAATGACAATAAACAACTACATATCAATAATAACCTTAAATGTAAATAGATAAATACTTTAATCAAAAGACATAGAGTAGCTTTGTGGATAAGGAAACAGGACCCATACATATGCTGTCTACAAGAGACATACCTCAAAACAAAAGATATAGATAGACTAAATGTAAAGGGATGGAAATAAATATTTCATGAAAATGAAAATGAAAAAATAGCTGGGGTAGCAACACTTATATCAGACAAAATAGACTATAGAACAAAGGCTCTAGTAAGGGATAAAGAAGGTCACTACATAATGATAAAAAAAAATAATCCAGCAGGAAGATATAACCATTATAAATATCTATGCACCTAATATAGGAGCACCTAAATATATAAAGCAGACTCTGATGGACAAGAAGAGATAAATCAACAGCAATACTATAATAGTAGGGGATTTTAATACCCCAATAACATCACTGGATAGATCCTCAAGAAAGTAAAACAACAAAAAAAGAACAGCCTTAAAGGACACACTAGATCAACTGGATTTAATAGATATCTTCAGAACCTTTCACCCTAAAGCAGAATAATATACATTCTTTTCAAGTGCTCATGGTACATTCTTTAGGATAAACCACATGTTAGAGCATAAAATAAGCCCTTAACAAATTTAAGAAGATTGAAATTATATCAAGCACCTTCTCTGACCACAACGATATTAAACTAGAAATCAACTAAAATAGAAAAACTGAAAGACACTTAAACTCTACAAAACAAGTTGCATGTTATTAAATAACGAATGGGTTAACCATGAGATCAAGAAAGAAATAAAAAATTTCCTTAAAAGAAATGAAAATGAATATACAACAACTCAAAATTTATGGGACACAGCAAAAGCAGTCCTGAGAGAAAAGTTCATAGCACTAGAGAAATACCTTAAGAAGCTAGAAAAAGCTCAAATAAACATTTTAAACCTGCATCTAAAAGAACAAGAAAAAGAACAGCAAGTAAAACTGAAAGGAAGTAGAAGGAAGAAAATAATAGAGATCACAGTAGAAATAAAAGACATAGTGGTTAAAAAATAATACAGATGATCAATGAAACTAAGAGCTGGTTCTTTGAAAAGGTAAACAAGACAGATAAACTTTTAACCAGACTCACCAAGAATAAAAGAGAAAGGACTCAAATAAACAAAATTAGAAATGAGAGAGGAGAAATAACAATGGACACAGCAAAATACAAAGAATTGTAAGAAAATACTATGAAGAACTGTATGCCCCAAATGGGACAACCTCAACAAAATGGATAAATTCCTTCAAAAATATAATTATTTAAAACTCAATATGGAAGAATAAGAACACCTAAACAGACCAATTACACCAAAAGAGATTGAAACAGTTATCAAAAAACTCCCAACAAATAAAAGTCCTGGGCCAGATGGCATCACAGGCAAATTTTATCAAATATTCAAAGAACTAACTCCTATCCTTCTCAAGCTATTTCAAAAAATTCAAGAGGAGGGAAGACTGCCAAACTCCTTTTATGAGGCAAGCACAATACTGATTCCAAAACAAGGCAAAGACACTACAAATAAAGAAAACTATAGACCAATATTCCTGATGAACTTAGATGCTAAATTCTCAACAAAATATTAGCAAACCGGATCCAGCAATACATGAAAAAATCATACATAATGATCAGGTGGAATTTAATCTAGGGAGACAAGGCTGATACAATATCTTCAAATCAGCCAATGTGATTTAACATATAAGGAAGGATAAAAACCATGTGATAATATCAATAGATGCAGAAAAAGCATTTGATAGAATCCAGCACCCATTTAAGATCAAAACTCTTTGCAAACTGAAGATACAGGGATCATACCTCAACATGATAAAGGCCATCTATGACAAACCCACAACCAAGATCATATTCAATGATGCAAAAATTAAAAATTAAAAAAACCCAATGGGCAAAAATTAAAAGAAATCCCGTTAAGATGAGGAACAAAGCAGGTGTGCCCCCCCCCTTCACCACTCTTATTCAACATAGTTTTGGAAGTTCTAGCCACAGGAATCAGACAAGACGAACAAATAAAAGGCATCCTAATTGAAAAAGAAGAAGTAAAACTATCATTATTTGCTGATAATATGATACTGTAAATAGAAAACCCTAAAGTCTCAGTCAAAAAACTACTGGACCTGATAAATGAATTCAGCAAGGTGACAGCATATAAAATCAATATTCAGAAATCAGTGGCATTTTTATATACCAACAATGAAGTGTCTGAAAATAAAAATTGAGAAAAAAATTCTCTCACTATTGCAACAAAAAAAAAATTAACCAAAAAGGTTAATGATTGTACTCGGAAAATTATAAAATATCAACAAAAGAAATTAGGGAAGATACAAACAAGTAGAAGCATATACCATGTTCATGGATAGAAAGAATGAAAATCATTAAAATGTCTATATTTCCCAAAGCAATCTATAAATTCAATGCAATTCCTATTAAAATACTAATGACATACTTCAAAGATATAGAACAAATATTCCAAAAATTTATATGAAACCAAAAAGAAACCAAGAACAGTCTCAGCAATTCTGAAAAAGAATAAAGTGGGGAGGGAGATCACACTTCCTGATATCAAGATATACTACAAGGCCATTATACTCAAAACAGCTTGGTACTGGCATAAGAACAGTCATATAGATCAATGGAACAGAACAGAGAATCCAGAAAAAACCCACACCTATATAGACAATTGATATTTGACAAAGGAGGTAAGAGCATACAATGAAGTAAAGACAGTCTCTTTAACAAATGGTGCTGGGAAAATTGGACAGGTACTTGCAAAAAATTAAACTGGATCACCAATTTACACCATTCAAAAGAGTAAACTCAAAACGAATAAAAGACTTAAATGTAAGTCACAAAACCATAAATATCTTGGAAGAAAACATAGATAGTAAACTCTCCGACATCTCTTGTAGCAATATCTTAGCCGATGTATCTCCATGGGCAAGTGTAATAAAGGACAAGATGAACAAATGAGACTATATGAAACTAAAAAGCACTTGCAGGGCAAAAGACACCATTAACAAAATAAAATGACAACCCACACAATGGGAGAATATATTCACCAATACTTCTGATAAGGGGTTAATAACCAAAATTAATAAAAAAACTTGTAAGACTTAACACCAGGAAGATAAACAATCCAATCAAAAAATGGGCAAAAGAAATGAATAGACACTTCTCCAAAGAGGACATACAGCTGACCAATAAAAACATGGAAAAATGTTCAACATCACTATTCATTAGAGAAATGTAAATTAAAACCACAATGAGATACCACCTCACACCTGTCAGAATGGCACTTATTAACAAAACAACACATAATAAGTGCTGGATAGGGTACGGAGAAAAGGGAACCCTTCTGCACTGCTGGTGGGAATGCAGACTGGTGTAGCCACTGTGGAAAACAGTATGAAAATTCCTAAAAAAGTTAAAAATGGAACTGCCCTTTGACCAAGCTATCCCACTTTTAAGAATATATCCTATGAATACCAAATCACTGATTCAAAAGAAGAAATGCACCCCCATGTTTATTGCAGCATTGTTTACAGTAGCCAAGATCTGAAAAGAGCCCAAGTGCTCGTCAGTAGATGAGTGGATTAAAAAGCAGTGGTACATATACACAATGGAATACTACGCGGCTGTGAGGAAGAAGGAAATCTTACCTTTTGCATTAACATGGATGGACCTGGAATCTACCATGCTGAGTGAAATAAACCAGGCAGAAAAAGAAAAATATTATATGGCCTCATTCATTTGTGGAATCCAATGAACAATGTGCTCTAAGCAATGGAAGAGAGGCAGGATCAAAGGGACCAGAGGGAAAGTAGAAGAAAAGATGGGATCAGAGACGGAAAGGAGATTAATGTAATTATATTATATATATATATATATATATATATATATATATATATATATATATATATATATATATATATATATATATAAACACAGCATTGTACAGAACAGGACAGCAAATCCTGGAGGGAAGGGGGAAAGGCATTTGAGGGAGGGGGCATGGGAAGGGCCGAGAGGAATAAGGGGGTGGGGGGAGACATATTCAGTGGGATACTTGAATCTGTGTAAACACAAATTAAAATCATAAATAAATATAAAAAAGAAAAATAATATTACTGTATATTATTTACATAATGATTTTGAAAAATAAGTAACAAAGATAAGAAGCAAATGTGAGCAAATACTGACTTAGTTAAATAATGGGTTGTGAAAATAGTGGTCTAGTATATGAAACCAAATACTCCTGACTCTCAGGAAGTGAGATACAGTGTGAGCAAAACAACCTCTCCCAAGATTCCACCAAATATCAGTCTTGTTTTACATTATATCCCAGAACCTACGAGCCATGGCTTTGAAAGAGAATGGTACTGGTGTGGTAGCTCATGGTCCCTTTTTGTGAAATCATCTTGAATTACCAGGGGCCCCAAAATCTAATGACTGTGTCCTAATAAGAGCCATTAAAAAAAGACACAGACAAAAAAGGGAAGGCCATTTGAAGACAGAGACAGAGATTAAAGTTATGGCAAAAAATGTTCGAAGCACCGGAAGCTGAAAGAGGTAAAAAAAAAAAAATTGTCTACCAGACCAGTGACAGGGTCATCAACCTGCTGACACCTTGATTTTGGACTTATGGATTCCAGAACTGTAAAAGAATAACTCTCTGTTATTTTAAGTCACCAAATTTCTGGTAATTTGTTCTGGCAGCCCTAAAAAAGTAAAGCAATATCTAACAATATTGTTGGGTCTAATGTTAAATGATCATTCAACGTAAAACACAGAAACAAAACACTTCCAAACTGTTTGCAAAGTACCTCTGCCACTTTCCACGGTGCATAGGAGCTGCGGCTCTCCACATCATCGCCAACACTTTCTACGTGAATTTCTGACACGTTAAATCACCCTAACGGCTGCATGATGGTCTCATTCCTCTAAGCCAGTGGTTCTCTAAGTGGGTGCCAGGGCACACTGGTGACCTAGAAGATCTCCAGGTGCGCCCTGTGGTATTCCAGAGAAATATGTGCCTGCTGAAGACCAAAAACCAATAGGGTTTTTGCAGTTTAGATTTTTGGGGGACAGAGGTGTGGGAATTGGATGTAAGCTGACAGCCTGCCCAAATCCCCACCTCACTTGCCTGATTAGGTTGCAAAAGGCCGTTAAACTGTGGTGCTGGATTGTTTACACTACCCCCCATGTTCCCCAGAAAGACTGGAGGCAAGTTTCTCCTATCCTTTGTTTGGTGTAAAGTTAAGATGATATGTATGGGGGGGTTTTTTGCACTTGGTAAAATTCTTGGGTAATCTTGAAAACGTGATCAGAGACCATTGATTTGTTAATGGCCTCACCTGGCCCTATAAATAAAGCAAGATGAGGTTTTTGGGCATGCTTTGTTCTTGTCAGCAGCAATTACAGAGGCCCCCCAATGCCATATTTTCTTAATTCCGCACCATTCCTACTCAGGACCTGGAATTACTAGCTGTGCTGGTTTGTGGCATGTGCCCAGATATAAAAATAAATAGAGTTAATCTATTATACCATTTTATTACAAAAATACCACTCTTTTTGTTAACACATCATTATTATATTTATTATTAACACATCCTTATATTATTTTTAGATAAATACACCCAAATAAAATAAATAGATTTCTCAAAAAGAAGCATGATATTTAAGAATCCAATTCTGGAAGTGAGCAAAAGTTAAGTGTAAATAAAATAGGACTTGAAGGCTGATGGGCAAAATTTAATTCATAGCATTTTTCTTCACTTAACTCTAAACAATACAATTGGATTAGAAACCCATTCATGGAAGATTCAAGTGATTTTGGTTTAACATTAACAGAAGAAGAACTGGCAACTATATCCTCGGATCATGGATTGATGATTAAACAGAAGGAATTGTCTCTTGAAGCCTCTTGGATTTCTATAAAAGAGGAATATGTGGCGATATCTAAAAATACTTTGAACATTTTACTACAATTTTCAACATTCTATTTATGTGAATTAGGATTTTCTACCCTCAACAAAATTAAGAGTAAAAAGAGAGAAATTCTTCAGTTTATTGATGAGGAAATGAGAATTTGCCTTTCAAATATATGCCCAAACATTGTAGAAATTGCTAGGCCACATCAAGCTCATGTTTCTCATAAACACAAGAATGAAAAATCTTAACCCATTCATGCTGGGACCTGCTGAATTTACTAAATTAGTAACTAAATCTTACTAAGAATGCATCTACATATATAAAACGATAACTTTTTTGTCTTTTTAAAATTTTTTTAATCCCTCTTTTTTTATAAATTCTAAAAAGTATAACTTCAAAAATATAACATAAAAATGTTTTTAATGTCAAAATAAATTTAATTTTGTCATATTTATTTTGTTTAAATTACCATAAAAGCACTCTCTGACTTTATATATATTTTCTTTAATATTTGACTTAATTATTATAACATATTCCTCAGAAATTTGTATATAGTGCACCTACAATTATTTGGAGAATTTTAAATGCGCCCCTACTTCAAAAAGTTTGAGAACCACTGCTCTAAGGACTAATGACATTGAGCATTTTTTTAAGTACTTATTTTAAATCTTTTCCTATTTTCTTATTGCAAAGTGGGTCTTCTTACTATAGGTAAGTCTTTATACATTTAAATACAGGTTTTTTTCAGAAATGTTAACAAATATTTCCTTCCAGTCTATGGGTGTCTATCGAAAGGTAGAAATTAAAAAAAATAAAATCTCATTCACCATTTTTTCCTTTGATGTATCAGACTATTAAGTTATATCTATAAAAGTTTTGCCTAATTCAAGGTTGTAGATATCTCCTCTCATGTTTTTTTCTAGACATGTTTTATATTAACATTTAGATTTATGATTCATTTAGAGTTGTTTTGTGCATGGTATAACATAAAAGAAAACATTAATCTTTTTACAAAATAATAACTGATTATTCTAGCACCATTTTGCAAAGAATATCATTTCCCCATTGAATTACTTTAGTACTTTTATCAAAAATCAATTAACTTGGTTACTTTTGAAATCAGGTGGGGTAAGTCCCACACTTTGTTCTTTGTTTTACAAAACTGTTTTGATCCTTCTAGGTCCTTTTTACTTCCATATATATATTTAGGCACCCTTTTGATGTCACTCCAATTGGGTTGTGTTCCACAGCTTGTGAGATTTTTCACGTCAACACAAATCAGCTCATATGTATCAATCTGATATTCAAGGATATGGAGTAAAAATTTTGAGAAAAGGAAAAGAAAATATTAAAAAAATGCATTCTTCACAATCTAAGTACTGAAATCCAGCAATGGTCACAGCTGTCCCTCCTTTAACATCCCACTGTAAATATGAAATTGCCTCCATGTAACGTATGGTTTTTGATATATGAAAGATCTGGATTCACATTTTATTCTGCCACTTTCCATTAAATATAGTATCTTAATCTTACTGAACTTTAGGTCTATTACCTTTAAAATGGCAAGCATAATAGTTAACATATAGGGGGGGCTCTGAATATATACTTTATTAATATCTTCTTGCATGTAAAAATCATTAAAAATATTCTCTATCCATTCATGTATCCAATATTAATTTATTTAATCACTAAAAGTCAGATACTGATATATGTGTTAATAATACAGCATTGTACCTCACAAAGTCTCTGTTCTCATAACTAACATTTGTACAAAGGGAGATAGACAAAAATGCAAGTAAAATGAAGACTCTTTTAGACAGTATTAACTGTTGTGAAGCAAATCGAACAGAATATTGAGAAAGCTGCCATGAAAAGTGATAAGGCCTGTCAAGAATGTCCTCTTTGAAAAGATGTGGCCATTGGTGGTAAGAAGGAGATGAGAAAATTATTTTAAGTAGAATACTTAAAAAATTCACAGATAAATTTATGAATGATTAAACACAAGTTCCAGGAGTAGAAAGAACACTTAAGAGGCCAGAGGTTAAGATAAATTACTGTAAACACAGAGAGAGAGAAATGGAGAGATCAAAGCCGTTAGAGCAGTGGTTCTTAAATTTTTTGAAGTTGGTCGCATTTAAAATCCTACAAATAATTGTAGGTGCATTATATACAAATTTCTGAGAAATATGTTATAATAATTAAGTCAAATATTGAAGAAAATATATATAAAGTCCATGTGTGCTTTTATGCTAATTTAAACAAAATAAATACAGTATGTCCTTAAAGCATGGTGCACTTGCCTGACCAGGTGGTGACGTAGTGGATAGAGCATCTGACTGGGATGCGGAAGACCCAGGTTCGAGTCCCCGAGCTCGCCAGCTTGAGCGCAGGCCCTTCTGGCTTGAGCAAAAAGCTCGCCAGCTTGGACTCAAGGTTGCTGGCTCCAGCAAGGGGTGGCTCGGTCTCTGAAGGCCAACAGTCAAGGCACGTGTGAAAAAGCAATCAATGAACAACTAAGGTGTCGCAACGGCAACGAAAAACTAATGATTGATGCTTCTCATCTCTCTCCGTTTCTGTCTGTCTGTCCCTATCTATCCCTCTCTCTGACTCTCTCACTGTCCCTGTGAAGGAAAAAAAAAAAAAGCATGGTGCACTTTTGACCGGTCACATGGTCAAAAGTGCACCATGACTTTATGGACACACTGTATGACAAAATTAAATTTATTCTGACATTAAAAACATTTTTATGTTACATTTTTTGAGTTATGCTTTTTAGAATTTAAAATAAAGAGGGGTTAAAAAATTAAAAAATGACAAAAAGTTATCTTTATATATCTCTCTCTCTATATATATATTATATATATATATATCTTTATATATAGATAGATAGATAGATATAGATATAGATATAGATATAGATACAGATACATTCTTAGTAAGATTTAGTAAATTTGGCAAGTCCCAGCACGAATGGGTTAAGTTTTTTCATTCTTGTGTTTATGAGAAACATGAGCTTGATGTGGCCTAGTGATTTCTTCAATGTTTGGGCATATATTTGAAAGGCAAACTCTCATTTCCTCATCAATACATTGAAGAATTTCTCTCTTTTTACTCTTAATTATGTTGAGGGTAGAAAATCCTAATTCACATAAATAAGATGTTGAAAATTGTAGTAAAATGTTCAAAATTTTTTTAGATATTGCCACATATTCTTTTTTTATAGAAATCCAAAAGGCTTCAAGAGACAATTTCTTATGTATAATCATCAATCCACGATCAGTGGATATAACTGCCATTTCTTCTTCTTCTGTTTATGCTAAACCAAAATCACTTGAAGGGGTTTCTAATCCAATCATATTGTTCAGTGTTAAGTGAAGGAAAATGCTATGAATTAAATTCTGCCCATCAACCTTCAAGTCCTATTTTATTTACACTTAACTTTTTGCTCACTTCCAGAATCAGATTCTTCAATATCATGCTTCTTTTTGAGAAATCTATTTATTTTATTTGGGTGTTTTTAACTAAAAATAATATAAGGATGTGTTAATAATAAATATAATAATGATGTGTTAACAAAAAGAGTGGTATTTTTGTAATAAAATGGTATAATAGAGTATATTTATTCTTATATCTGGGCACATACTGCGAACCAGCACAGCTAGTAATTCCAGGTCCCGAGTGGGAACAGTGTGGAATTAAGAAAATATGGGGTCGGGAGGGCTCTGTAATTGCTGCTGGCAAGAACAAAGCACACCCCAAAACTGCATCTTGCTTTATTTATAGGGCAAAGTGAGTCCATTAGCAAATCAATGGTCTCTAATCACATTTCCAAGGTAACAAGAATTTTACCAAGTGCAGAAAACTCCCACCATACATATCATCTTAACTTTTCACCAAACAAAGGATAGAAGAAATTTGCCTCCAGTCTTTCCGGGGAACATGTGGGGTAGGATAAACAATCCAGCACCACAATTTAACAGCCTTTTGCAATCTAATCAGGTAAGTGAGGTGGGGGTTGGGCAGACTGTCAGCTTACATCCAATTCCCCACACCTCTGTTTCCCAAAAATCTAAACTCCAAAATCCCTTAGTTTTTTGGTCCCCAACAGGTACATATTTCTCTGGTATACCATAGGGCACATCTGTAAATCTTCTAGGGCACTAGTGCACCCTGGCACACACTTTGAGAACCACTGTATTAGAGAGATAATGCATCAATCATCTATTACAGCTTAAAAAAAAATCACTCCCAATTTACTGGCTTAGATAAACAGCAATTCATTATTTGTTATGATTCTTTGGGTTGATTGGGTGGTTTTCCTGCTGCACTTGTCTGGGTTCATGTGGTATGATGACGAGGAGATGATTCAACTGGGATGACTGGGGTAATGTGACCCCATCTCCATTCTGCCTTTCATCCTAGGATTCTTAGTGGCCTGGCACCATTAGGGCAGTGTTCCAAATGAATTAAGGCCACTTAACTTCTAGGGTCAAGAACTCACACAATGTCACTTCTGTCACCTAGGGGAAACAGCTCCTCTTGATAGAAGAAGTTGCAAAATATTGTTTCCATGTGTTTCAGTCATTACACTTGGTCCTCTGGTCATGATTATGTTTTTCCAAAATGCAAAAATGCTCACTGTCTCCTACAAAAGTTTCATCCCATTACAATATCAAAGTCCAGAATCTCAATACTTAAATCAGATCTCATTAGTTAAATCAGATACAAAAGTGAAATAGGTTCCTAAGGTGCAGACTGGCCAACAAAACTTAATTTTCTCATATTATTCCTCTCTTTCAAATCTTTCAATGTTTTCCATTGCCTTGAAAGGAAAATCTAAATTTCCTATAATGTCATATGTGATCCTAACTCCTAATCCATCCCTCTGCTCCTCAAACATGCTCCAGACACACTTCCAGAGTCATTCTCACCACAGGGCCTTTCCAATACCCTCCTGTCTATCTAGCGCACAATTTCCAGTTCTTTCCATGATCTCTCAGCATCCATGGCTCAGGTCCAATGTAGACAGGCCAACTGCATTTCCCCATCTCTACTTCCTGTCTCACTGTATTCAATTTTCTTAGCTTCTTTTCTTTATATTATTTATGACCATCTTCAATTAGTATTTCTGAGTTTTTATTGTCTTAATCCTTCTACTACCACAGAATGCAAGTTTGAGAAACACATATGCCTTCTTTCTTTTATCAACCACTGTCTACCCCAAACTTACAGAATAGGTACTCAATAATGCACTATGGAAACAACATTGCTATGTTGTTAATGGAATAAAAACTTGAGGCTAGCCTGACCTATTCTACAATAATTATTTGAGCAGTTTTCCTCAACACAATCCTGCATGCATTTACAATGTACTTAAGTTTCTCAACTTTACTGAGATATAATTCATGTATGATACAATTGACATGTTTAAAATGTACAATTCAGTGTTTTTCAGTCTGTTTACAGAGCTGTGCAACCATTGCCACATTTGCCTTGTACACAAAGAAATGTACCCAGAGGTGGATTTAACTTGACACTTTTTCCTAATGACACCAAGTTTGGTTTCCTATGTGCAATTTTAACAATAATACATAGTATTTTTAAAATTTTTTATTGATTTTAATGTGTTGTGTTTACATAGTTACAAGTGTACCCCCAAATATATCTCCCTCCCTCCCCCCCGTTGTTCTCCTGGATATGCCCTTTGCCCCCTCCCCCACAGCTTTTCCCACTTTCCTCCATGGTTTACTATCCTGCCCTCTATCTCTCTGTGTTATGGTTATATACTTTCACTAATGTCTTTCTTTTCTTTGATCCCCTCAACTCTTCCCCTTTTCCTCTGGACTAATTGACCTCTTCTCTGCCTCTCTTCCATTCCCCAGTTCTCATTGTTCATTGGATTCCTCATATGAGTGAAGTCATATGATATTTTTCTTTCTCTGCTTGGCTTACTTTGCTTAGCATAATAGACTCCATGTCCATCCATGTTGCCACAAAAGGATAAGATTTCCTTTTTTTTCATGGCCACATAGTATTCCATTGTGTATATGTATCACAGCTTTTAGATCCACTGGTCGGTCTATTAATGGACACTTGGGTTGTTTTCAGATCTTGGCTATTGTAAACAATGTTGGAATAAAATATGGGAGTGCATTTCTTCTTTTGAATTGGTGATTTGTTATTCTTAGGATATATTCCTAGAAGTAAGAAAGCTGGGTCAAAAGGCAGTTCTATTTTCAATTGTTTTCTTTTTCTTTTTTTAGGAATCTCTATACTGTTTTCCACAGTGGCCGCACCAGTCTGCATTCTCACCAGCAGTGCAGGAGGGTTCCCTTTTCTCCGCATCCTAAACCAGCACTTTTTATGTGTTGTTTTGTTAATGAGCACCATTATGACAGGTGTGAGGTGGCATCTCATTGTGGTTTTTAATTTGCATTTCTTTAATGATTTGTATTGTTGAACATTTTTTTACATGCCCATTGGCAATCTGTATGTCCTCTTTAGAGAAGTTTCTATTCAGTTCTTTTGCCCAATTTTTGATTGGATTGTTTACTTTCCTGGTGTTGAGTTTTACAAGTTCTTTGTTGATTTTGGTTATTAACTCCTTATCTGATGTGTTGGCGAATATGTTCTCTCATTGTATGGGTTGAGTTTTTTTATGTTCATGTTGTCTTTTGCTGTGCAAAAGCTTTTTTGTTTGATATAGTCCAATTTCTACATCCTGTCCTTCATTTCACTTGTCACTGGTGTTAAATCAGGAAATACATTGCTGCGAGAGATGTCGAGGAGTTTACTGCTTATGTTTTCTTCCAAGATGATTATGGTTTTACGACTTACATTCAAGTCTTTTATCCATTTTAAATTTACTTTTGTGAATCGTGTAAGTTGGTGGTCTAGTTTCATTTTTTTTTTGCATGTATTTGTTCAATTTTACCAGCACCATCTGTTAAAGAGACTGTCTTTACTCCATTCTATGCTCTTACTTCCTTTGTCAAATATCAATTGACCATAACGGTGTGGGTTTATTTCTGGGTTCTCTGTTCTATTTCATTGATCTATATGCTTGTTCTTATGTCAGTACCAAGCTGTTTTAAGTACAATGGCCTTGTAGTATACCTTGATATTAGGGAGTGTGATACCCCCTGCTTTATGTTTTTTTTCAAGATGGCTGAGGCTCTTGGTGTTCTTTTTGGTTCCATATAAATTTTTGGAATATTTGTTCTATATCTTTGAAGTATGACATGGGTAATTCAATAGAAATTGCATTGAATTTATATATTGCTTTGGGTAGTATAGACATTTTAATGATATTTATACTTTCTACAAATAAGTGCTTCCACTTTTTTGTATCTTCCTTGATTTCTTTTATCAATGTTTTATAGTTTTCTGAGAACAGGTCTTTAACCTCCTTGGTTAAATTTACTCCTAGGTACTTTAATTTTTTGGTTGTAATAGTGAAGGGTATTGTTTACTTAATTTCTCTTTCTTACAGTTTATTGTATGTGTGTATAAATGCCACTGATTTCTGAATATTAATTTTATAACCTGCCACCTTGCTGAATTCATTTATCAGGTCCAGTAGTTTTTTGACTGAGATTTTAGGGTTTTCTATGTACAGTATCAAGTCATCAGCAAATAATGAAAGTTTTACTTCTTTTCAAATTTGGATGCCTTTTATTTCTTCTTCTTGTCTAATTGCTGTAGCTAGGACTTGCAGAACTACGTTGAATAAGAGTAGTGAAAGGGGCCACCTCAGCCTTGTTCCTAAACTTAAGGGCATTACTTTTAATTTTAGCTCATTGAGTATGATGTTTGCTGTGCGTTTGTCATAGATAGCCTTTATCATGTTGAGGTATTCCCACTTTGCAGAAAGTTCTGATCATAAATGGTTGCTGGATTTTATCAAATGCTTTTTCTGCATCTATTGATATTATCATGTGGTTTTTATCCTTCCTTTTGTTTATGTAATGAATCATGTTGATTGACTTGCAGATATTGTATCAGCCTTGGCTCCCCAGAATAAATTCCGCTTGATCATGATGTATGATTTTTTTCATGTATTGCTGGATCTGGTTTGTTAATATATTGTTGAGAATTTTATCATCTAAGTTCATCAGGGATATTGGCTTATAGTTTTCTTTCTTTGTATTGTCTCTACCTGGTTTTGGAATGAGGATTATGTTCATTTTCTAAAAGGAGTTTAAAAGTTTTCCCTCCTCTTAAATTTTTAAAAATAGATTGAGAAAATAGGAGTTAGTTCTTTGAATATTTGGTAAAATTTGCCTGTTAAGTCATCAGGCCCAGAACTTTTGTTTGTTGGGAGTTTTTTGATAACTGTTTCAATCTCTTTTGGTGTAATTGGTCTGTTTAGGTGTTCTGATTCTTCCATATTTAGTTTTAAAAAATTATATTTTTCAAGGAATTCATCTATTTTTTCGAGGTTGTCCTATTTGGGGGCATACAGTTCTTCATAGTATTTTCTTACAATCCTTTGTATTTCTACTGTGTCAGTTTTTACGTCTCCTCTTTCATTTCTACTTTTATTTATTTCAGTCCTTTCTCTTTTTTTCTTGGTGAGTATGATTAAAGGTTTATCAATTTTGTTTACCTTTTCAGAGAACCAATTCTTGGTTTCATTGATTTCTGTATTTTTTTTTTTTTTTTGCCTGTCTTCTTCAGTCCCTGGGTATCTAGGCTGGGGTTCTGTTCCTGGGACTGAGGATCCTTGCCTATCAGGATCTCTCTCCTTGCAATGACATTTCTTCTGGACCCTCAGCCTCAGCCTTCCCTTGCTCCTGGGAGCAGGGGAGCCCCCACTGCACCCCCTCACTCCCTACCAGACTTGGTGTGGATTCTTCTGTACTGCTTGGTTTTTAAGTCCTGTTTTGTTAGTCCAAAGTTGGTTTTTCACGGTGATTGTTCTTAAATTAATTTGTAATAGAGTTTGGTCATGGGAGGTGGTAGTCTGTGTGTCTGCCTACTTTGCTGCCAACTTGGAATCCCCTATAATATTTTTTATCTATTTAAAAATATGGTTAACATGTATTTTTATTTTCCCTGTCTCTCTTTTTTTTTAAAGGGGCCAATATTTTCTTCTGTGCCTGGGGCCTCAAATGACCTTAATCTGCCTCTAGCTATACCCATTTTTAGTCTTTATTTATTCTTTCTCTTCTTTCCCTATGCAATTGCTAATCACCTTTCAATTTCTATCAATGTGCTTTTTCTGGACATTTCATAGAAATGGATTTATACCTATGCTTTTTTGAGACTGGCTTCTTTCACGTGGTATAATGTCTCCAAGTTTCATCCACATCATAGTATGTATCAGTACTTCCTTTCATTGCTTAATAATATTTCACTGTATGTTTATAACATATTGTATTAATCTGACAATCAGTTGATGGGCCTTGAGATGTTTCTAATTTTGGTTATTATGAATAATACTGCCACATTTATTTACAAGTTTCACATGGATATGTTTTCATTGCCTTTGAGCATATACTTGAGTGAAATTAGTAGGTCATATGGTAACTCTAAGTTTAGCACTTTGAGGATTTTTCATACAGGTTCTCTAAAGTCCCTTCATTATTTTACATACCCATCAGCAAAGTATGAGAGTTTCAATTTCTCTACATTCTCCACCACACTGGTTATTGTTTGTCTTTGTGATCATAGCCATACTAGTCAATGTGACATGGTAGTTTATTGTGGCTCTGATTTGCATTCTGTTAATGAATAATGGTGTCGAGTATCTTCCTACACTTAGTCATTTTTACATCTATTTGAATCAGTGTTTATTCAGACCATCTGTCTATTTTAACTTGGTTGTCTTTTTAATTATTGAGATGTATGACCTACTATCTATTAAAAATCTAAGTCCCTTATCAGATATATGATTTGCAAATATTTTTTAAGTTCTGTTTGCTATCTTTTCACATTCTTTTTTCTTATTAATTTTAAAGGGGTGACATTAATAAATCAGGGTACATATGTTTAAAGAAAACATTTCCAGGTTATCTTATCATTCAATTATGTTGCATACCCATCACCCAAAGTCAAATTGTCCTCTGTCACCTTCTATCCGGTTTTCTTTTTCTTTTTTTTTTTTAATTGAGGCTATTCTTTTTTTTTTATTTTATTCATTTTAGAGAGGAAACACAGAGAGAGAGTGAGAGTGAGAAAGAGAGAGAGAGAGAGAGAGAGAGAGAGAGAGAGAAAGGGGGGAGGAGCTAGAAGCATCAACTCCCATATGGGCCTTGACCAGACCAGTGCAGGGTTTTGAACTGGCGACCTCAATGTTCCTAGGTCGACGCTTTATCCACTGCACCACCACAGGTCAGGCCCTATCTGGTTTTCTTTGTGCTCCTCCCCTCTGCCCTCCCCATCCTTTTTCTCCCTCCCCCCACCCCATAACCACCACACTCTTGTCCATGTCTCATAATCTCATTTATATATCACACCTATGTATGAAATCATGCTGTTCTCAGTTTTTTTCTGTTTTACTTATTTCACTTCATATAATGTTATCAAGGTCCATCCATTTTGTTGTAAAGGATTCGATGTCATCATTTCTTATGGCTGAGTAGTATTCCATTGTATACATGTACCAAAGCTTTTTAATCCAATTGTCCTCTGACGGATACTTGGGCTGTTTCCAGATCTTCACTATTGTGAACAATGCTGCCACAAACATGGGGGCGCATTTCTTCTTTTTGAACAGTGCTACGGTGTTCTTAGGGTATATTCCTATAAGTAGGATAGCTGGGTCAAAAGGCAGTTCGATTTTTAATTTTTTGAGGAATCTTCATACTGTTTTCCAGAGTGGCTGCACTAGTCTGCATTTCCACCAGCAGTTCTGGAGGGTTCCCTTTTCTCCACATCCTCGACAGCACTTATTCTGTGTTGTTTTGCTGAAGAGCGCCATTCTAACTGGTGTGAGGTGATATCTGATTGTGGTTTTAATTTGCATTTCTCTAATGATTAGTGATGTTGAGCAATTTTTCATCTGCCTATTGACCATCTGTATGTCCTCTCTGGAGAAAGTTCCATTCATTCCTTTTGCCCATTTTTATTATTATTATTAATTTTAATGGGGTGACACCAATAAATCAGGGTACATATGTACAATGAAAACATCTCCAGGTTATCTTATCATTCAATTGTGTTGCATACCCGTCACCCAAAGTCAAATTGTCCTCTGTCACCTCCTATCTGGTTTTCCCTGTGCCCCTCCCCTCCTCCCTATCCCACCCTCCTCTCTCTCCTCCCATCCCGTAACCACCACTCTCTAGTCCATGTCTCATAGTCTCACTTTTATGTCCCACCTATGTATGAAATCATGCTGTTCTCAGTTGTTGTGTTTTTTTTTTCTGATTTACTTATTTCACTCTGTATAATGTTATCAAGATCCATCTATTTTGTTGTAAATGATCCGATGTTATCATTTCTTATGGCTGAGTAGTATTCCATAGTATATATGTACCATGGCTTTTTAATCCACTCGTCCTCTGATGGACACTTGGGCTGTTTCCAGATCTTCGCTACTGTGAACAATGCTGCCACAAACATAGGGGTGCATTTCTTCTTTTCGAGCAGTGCTATGGTGTTCTTAGGGTATATTCCTATAAGTGGGATAGCGGGGTCAAAAGGCAGTTCGATTTTTAATTATTTGAGGAATCTCCAAACTGTTTTCCACAGTGGCTGCACCAGTCTGCATTCCCACCAGCAGTGCAGAAGGGTTTTCTTTTCTCCACATCCTGGCCAGCACTTCTTCTGTGTTGTTTTGCTGATGAGTGCCATTCTGACTGGTGTGAGGTGATATCTCATTGTGGTTTTAATTTGCATTTCTCTAATGATTAGTGATGTTGAGCATTTTTTCATATGCCTATTGGCCATCTGTATGTCCCCTTTGGAGAAATTTCTATTCATTTCTTTTGCCCATTTTTTGATTGGATTGTTTGTCTTTCTGGTGTTGAGTTTTATAAGTTCTTTATAAATTTTGGTTATTAACCGCTTATTAGACGTGCTGTCGAATATGTTCTCCCATTGTGTGGTTTGTCTTTTTATTCTGTTCCTATTGTCTTTAGCTGTGCAAAAACATTTTAATTTGATATAGTCCCATTTGTTTATCTTGCCTTATATTTCATTTGCCTTTGGAGATAAATCGGCATATATATTGCTGCTACAGATGTCAGAGAGCTTACTGCCTATATTTTCTTCTATGATGCTTATGGTTTCATGGCTCACATTTAAGTCTTTTGTCCATTTTGCGTTTGTTTTTGTGAATGGTGTAAGTTGATGGTCTAGTTTCATTTTTTTTGCAGGTAGACATCCAATTTTTCAAACACCATTGTTAAAGAGGCTACATTTACTCCATTGTATGCTCTTTCCTCCTTTGTCAAATATCAGTTGTCCATAAAGGTATGGGTTTAATTCTGAGTTCTCTGTTCTGTTCCATTGATCTATGTGCCTGTTCTCATGCCAGTATCAGGCTGCGTTGAGTACAGTGGTCTTGTAGTATACCTTGATATCTGGAAAAGTGAGACCTCCTGCTTTATTTTTTCTTTTTAAGATTGCTGAGGCTATTCATGTTCTTTTGTGGTTCCATATAAATTTTTGGAATATGTGTTCTATATATTTGAAGTATGCAATTGGTATTTTAAGTGGTATTGCATTGAATTTATAAAATTGCTATGGGTAATATAGACATTTTAATGTTGTTTATTCTTCCTAACCATGAGCACGGTGTTGGGCTAATAATATATAATATGCTCATTTTGTTAAAGATGGTGCTACCCACATGTAAGCCCATCACCCAGGTGATATTATTTGCCCTTATGCTTAGGATGGGTGTGGGGTAAAGGCTGTAATGTAAGCAGGCCAGGTTGTTATGGCCTAAGGCTTGGTTTTAAGAGTAAGTACTTCTCCACACTCTTAACCGATTGGATGATGTGGGATGGTGCACTCTCCTGAGGAATCCCATCATACAGAGACTTCCTTGTTTGTATATTTGGATTAAAGGTTTGATTCTACGGTATAAAGTGGGAGAGAGCCGTAACTTGATCTCTCTCTTGGTTCCTGAGGTTAGTATTAGAAGAGAGGAGAGCAGATTAAGGCCACGTGGAGGAGAGGAGGCAGCCAAGATGGTGGAATGCTGAGGAAGAAGCCAGTTTGTGCAGAGTTTGTATAGAGAGGAGATGGGAAACAGAGGTGAATAATTCTGGTGAGCTAGAAACTTTTGATTCTAGGAAACTCGGATAAGTCAGTAGCTTTGTGAGCACTGAATGAGTGGGTTTTGGAGCCCATTGTGTGTTTTCGCTTGCTCGCCGGGTGCAAGCTAGAATTAAAGTTGATGGCTCACCAGTTTTTGGCTCTATTGTTTCATTACTGACTGTCCGAATCTAATGCGAACCTGCATGGGCCAGGCGGCTGTGATTGTGGCCGCGACTACTGGCTTTACACACGGTATATGCTTCCACTTGTTTATATCTTCCTTGATTTCTTTTATCAATGTTTTATAATTTTCTGAGTACAAGTTCTTAACATCCTTGGTTAAATTTACTCCTAGGTATTTTATTTTTTTGGCTGCAATAGTGAAGGGGATTGTTTCCTTAACCTCTTTTGCTGACAGTGCATTGTTTGTATACAGAAATGCCTCTGATTTCTGAGTATTGATTTTATATCCTGCCACCTTGCTAAATTCATTTATCAGATCTAGTAGTTTTTTGACTGAGACTTTAGGCTTTTCTATATACAATATCATAACATCTGCAAATAATGACAGTTTTACTAATTCTTTTCCAATTTGGATGCCTTTTATTTCTTCTTCTTGTCTGATTGCTGTATCTAAGACTTCCAGAACTATGTTGAATAAGAGTGGTGAAGGGGGCACCCCTGCCTGGTTCCTGATCTTAAGGGGATTTCTTTTAATTTTTGTCCATTTAGTATGATGTTTGCTGTGGGTTTGCCATAGATGGCCTTTATCATGTTAACGAATGTTCCCTGTATTCCTACTTTACTGACAGTTTTGAGCATGAATGGGTGCTGGATTCTCTCAAATGCTTTTTCTACATCTATTGAAATTATCATGTGATTTTTGTTCTTCCTTTTGTTTATATGATGAATCACATTGATTGATTTGCAAATATTGGACCAGCCTTGCCTCTCCAGAATAAATCCCACTTGATCATGGTGTATGATTTTTTTTATATATTGCTGGATTCATTTGGCTAGTATTTTGTTGAGAATTTTAGCATCTAAATTCATCAGGAATATTGGCCAATAATTTTTTTTCTTTGTGTTATCTTTGCCTAGTTTCAAGATCAGATTTATGCTGGCCTCATAAAAGGAGTTTGGAAGTCTTCCTTTCTCTTGAATTTTTTGAAATAGTTTGAGAAGGATAGGAGTAAGTTCTTTGAATTTTTGGTAGAATTCACTTGGGAAGCCGTCAGGCCCAGGACTTTTCTTCGTTGGGAGTTATTTTGATAACTGTTTCAATCTCTTTTGTTGTAATTGGTTTGTTTAGGTTTTCCCTTCTTCCAGATTGATTGTTGGAAGATTATATGATTCAAGAAATTTTTTCATTTCACCTAAGTTGTCTAATTTTTTGGCCTAGAGTTCTTCATAGTATTTTCTTATAATACTTTGTATTTCTGTTGTGTCAGTTGTTATTTCTCCACTCTCATTTTTAATTTCATTTATTTGAGTCCTCTCTCTTTTTTCCTTGGTGAATCTAGTTAAAGGTTCATTAATCTTGTTTACCTTTTCAAAAACCAGCTCCTGGTTTTATTGATCTTATGTGTTGTTTCCTTAGCGTCTATGTCATTTATTTCTGCTCTGATCTTTATTATTTCCTTCCTTCTACTGGTCCTGGGCTTTATTTGCTGTTTTTGTTTTCTAATTTTTTTAGATGCAGGATCAAGTTGCTTATTTGAGTTTTTTCTAGCTTCTCATGGTATTCCTGTAGTTCTATGAACTTCCCTCTCAGTACTGCTTTTTCTGTGTCCCATAAATTTGAGTTGATATATGCTCATTATCATTTGTTTCTAGGAACCTTTTTATTTCATCTTTGATCTCATTGTTAATCCATTCATCATTTAATAACATGCTATTTAGTTTTCAAGTGTTTGAGTATTTTTCAGTTTTTCTTTTGTAGTTAATTTCTAGTTTCATGGCATTGTGATCAGAAAAAAATGCTTGATATGATTTCAATCTTCTTAAATTTGTTGAGACCATATTTTGTGTCCTAACATGTGGTTTATCCTAGAAAATGTACCATGAGAGCTTAAAAAGAATGTATATTCTAGTGCTTTAGTGTGAAAAGTTCTGAAGATATCTATTAAATCATGTTGATCTAGTATGTGCTTTAAGTCTGCTGTTTCTTTATTAATTTTCTTTCTTGAGGATCTATCCAGTGATATTACTGGGGTATTGAAATCCCCTACTATTATAGTATTGTTGTTAATCTCACCCTTTATATCCATCAAAGTCTGCTTTATGTATGTCGGGGCTTCTATGTTTGGTGCATAGATATTTATAATGGTTATATACCCTTTTGAATTGTTCCCTTTATCATTATGTAGTGTACTTCTTTATCTTTTACTACAGCCTTTGTTTAAAAGTCCAATTTTTCAGATATAAGTGTTGCCACCTGGTTATTTTTATTTCCATTTGCATGACATATTTTTTTCCATCCTTTTACCTTCAGTCTATGTGCGTCTTTTGTTTTAAGGTGTGTCTGTTGTAGACAGCATATGTATGGCTTCTGTTTCTTTATCCACGCAGCTACCCTATGTCTTTGATTGGTCCATTTAATCCATTTACATTTAAGGTTATTATTGATATGTAGTTGTTTATTGCCATTTTATTCTTTAAAGTTGTATTCTTCTTTTGTTATATTCTTTTCCTTCTTCTATGTAACTATCTGGTATAGTAATTTTTAAATACCTTTCTGAGAATTCACTAAAGTAATAAAACTTCTAATGTTCATTATAGCTATGGAAGCACTTACTAAATTGTTCTAGACAAAATTAACTTCACAAAGAAAACTTTCAGGTTGATTAAGATTACTTGTTGATTAATTAGATTAAAGTATTGTGATGTGCATAGGGGCAGTGGCTCACTGTCTTTTATTCTCTTCTTCCTAAAAATCTGCAGATGGAAAAGAAAGAGAGCTAAGATTGACTCAGCTCATAATATGTGCCAGGGAGTTTACAAGGCATTTTACTATATGGTTAAATAATTCATAATACAGTCACTCAAGAGAATGTTGGCAACTATAAAATATAACCCTTCTTTTTTCTAATTTCTACACTGTAAAATGATTCGTTCTATTTCTTAAAGAAAATTTTGCTCAATTTCTATTATGTGCTCAGTGTTATACTAGATTTTACAATTTAAAATCTTATCTCTTTATTTTTTAATGGGTTATAGTTTGGGAGGAATGAGGAAAATAGTGTAAACAAATTAATGTAATAAAGCATCACTGAAAAACAGTATTTATAGAATATATAGAGGAACAAAAAACCATATCAGCAAATACTTAGTTTTATTTTAATACACACAACAGATATGAAAATCATATATTTTCATCTTTAGTTTGCAAATGATAAAGATAGGCTCAGGAAACTTAAGGAACTTCTACAGTTTTGGTCATACAATAGAAACTCAAACAAAGGTCCTCCTGATAACAAAACTGTGTTTTTTCTTTCTGTCAGATTCCCAAAGTCTCATTTGCTTGTTCCATCAGTGGTCAGAAAAGGACAGACCAAGAAGTCCCAGTCATTCTGTTAGCACATTGGCCTCAATAGATCTGTTGATATAGTGCCAACATCATTCTGCTTCTTTACATCTAGATTTACTTAAATATACTATCAGACTACAATAGATGTTAGAAATATTTACTAACTCTAAAGAATCTTTTTTAAACAAAATATTTTATTTATTTATTTAGCGAGAGAGACAGAGAGAGGAAAGAAGCATCAATACTTTGTTGTAGCTACTTAGTTGTTCATTGATTACTTTCCCATATGTGCCTTATCTGGGAAGCTCCAGCTGAGCCAGTGACCCCTTGCTCAAGCCAGTGACCTTCAGCTCAAGCCAGAGATCTTTGAGCTCAAGCCAGCAACCACAGTCTATGATCCCATGCTCAAGCCAGCAGCATTGCTTTCAAGCTAGTAAACCTCTGCTCAAGCTGGATGAGCTCCTTCTCAAGCCAATGGCCTCAGATAAATAAAGCATTTTAGAGCCCTTATTTTTATCACACAATGATAGGACTTGTAGCAAATTTAACCACAATTTTTATTTACTTACCCTTTTTTGTCTTATGCATCTACAACCTCTGCCACTTGCTTTTTCAATGCCAATTACTAGAGTGAGCAGAGTTTAGTACCCCATCCCATTAAATGTGGTCATCTGCTTGCTTTGAACATTGGGAATATGGCCAAAGCAACTCTGTGCCAATTTCAACTGATGCTGATGAGGTCATGCATGTTTTGACATGAGCATGGTGTTGTTTAATAAACATTCATAACTGTCATATAAAGAGGTTTCTCTGTCACTGCTGTATTTTCAGTCTGCACCCTACAATAAACACATGTGCAACAGACCAGAACCCACCTTGCACTGAGAAACCAAACCAGCCTGGGTCCACTGAGCTCCAACTATTCCACAAATGTGGGAGAAATAAATACTTATATTTATATGCCATGGAGATTTTGCGTGGTTGTTAGTTATACCACCTCAACAGCTGAAAGAGATGAGCTTAATTCTTTTATTGAAGAGTAATTTAGAATATGAACACTCCAGATTCACTTAACCAATATTTAATTCCCCTTTGATGCTTCAAATTTAACAGGTCAAAAAAATCAAATACTTCATTTTCCCCTCTAAACCTCTTTAGCCCTCACTCTTCCCATCACCGTAAATGGCACCATGATCCAGTGAGAAACCAAGGAAGTCATCCTTGACAGTCCCATGTCATTCTCTCCTTGGTCCTTTGCAGTCTGTACTTTGCAATCATATTAATTTCTTTTCTTTATTAAAACAGAGGGAAAGAAATACTACACACACACACACACACACACACACACACACACACACACACACACACACACTTGTTACCAATCAAAGACTGCCATAAAACTAGGACTGTGGTATTCAGTAGAAATATAAAGCAAACCACATGTGCAATTTTAAATTGTCACATTTAAAATGATAAAAAGAAATAGATAAAATTATTTTAATCCAACATTTTTATGCCAATATAGCAAAAGCATTATCATTTTAACAGGTAATCAATATAGAAATCAGTAATAAGATAGTTTACATTTTCTGTACTGTCTTCAAAAGTCAGTTTTTATGCCACGCTCACAAAACATCTCAATTCGGACAAGTCACACTTCAAATGCTCAATAGAGATGTTACTAGAATGGAGAGCGCAGATCTAGAATATATGAGCACTTATAAATCAATAAGAAAAAGACAAATAGTTCAAAGAATAAAAATGAGAAAAAGACATTAACATAAAAGTGAATACATTCAGCCTTCTTTTGCTCTGTGTTCATGAACATAATGCATTTATTTATTTAATGTTCATTTTACTAATTTTGGAGAGGAGAAGGAAGAGCGTAAGAGAGGGATAGTCACATCAATCTGTACATGCCCTGATTGGGGATCGAACTGGCAACCTCTGTGTCATGGGAAAATGCTCTAACCAACTGAGCTAACCCATTAGAGCATGAACATAGGGCATTAAAAGTATTTTCTTTTCTGAGACCCTGTGGGGAGCAGTTGAGTTCTAAAGAAAATAAAAATGGCTGCAAACATTAATTATCCATAGTAATAATTTAATGATTATTTAGAGATTAGACTAACCACATTATCATTAAAGTTTTATTTTTAATTTTATTATATTTTAATGGTTATTAATGTTCTCAAAATTCTAGTTACCCAGCGTAATTTTTATTCAAATACCCAATTTATTTCTTTTTTATTGACAGAATCTTCACTATAAACATGAGACTAACCCAAACATTGATGGGCAAAAGGAAGGAAAACTCCTAGAGATACATAAATTTACATATTTTTCTAAAGTCATAAAATAAAAACTACGCAATTAAGTTTAACTTTTAGTTAATTGCAGATGGCATCTCTAACAGAATATTTTATTTATTTATTTATTCATTTTAGCGTAAAGGGAGAGAAAGAGAGAGAGAGAGAGAGAACGGGGAAGAAGCAGGAAGCTTCAACTCCCATATGTGCTTTGACCAGGCAAGCCCAGGGTTTTGAACCGGCAACCTCAGCATTCCAGGTCGATGCTTTATCTACTGCACCACCACAGGTCAGGCCACAATATATATATATTTTTATCTCTTACAAACATTCACCTTGTTAAGTTCATTATGTTAAATATACCTGGGAGTTCTGTCCTTTCAAAAGAACAATGATCAGAGCAGTTCTATTAGGCTACCCATGAGAGTTCTGAAAATATCCATTTTATAAAGGCAACTTTTAGACTCCTGTTCTAAAAGGCAACTTTTAGACTCTATGAACTCTTTGTTTATAGAGTTCCTAACAAATCTCTCCAGATAAATAAGAGAATAGGGAAACACTATTGAACACCAAGAATATAATTTTTGAATGTCTAGGGTGAGAAAGTTACTTATTCTGAGGAGAAAGTAAGTCAAACATTTGAGTTCTTTCTAGGTTGCAGACTCATTATTGCTAACAGAGTGGAAGGTCTTTGAAAGATCATATCAAGTCCTACTAACCTTGCCATAAGATCTGGCATAGATTTTCTCAAGACAGGAAGTAAAATAAATAAATGTCATAGCTGAAGATATGATAAAACATTAAAAACTAGCAAAATAAGACCACCATGTTGGGAAATTCAATACAGTAAACAGTTTATAAATTAGGGGTGAAAGCCAATCTCCAACAACTTAAATTGCCAAAGAAAAAGAAATGATACTAGGGACAAATGATGATAATCACACAACAAGCCTATGAGTGACAGTAAAAGAGAGTAAGTCACTGGATCCAGGCCACCCACTGTCCCCAGTATGTGCATTAGAAAGGATGTTTCAATGAAACCCAAGAGGGGGGTTACCTCAGACACTTCAAGGGTATAATGAAGTTAGGCACCAGAAACAGGAGAAGTTTGGGTGAACCACACAGATTTTCTTAGCAAGCCAAGTGAAGTTTTTGCATGATTTGAAAACCCAGAGTATGCACTATGTGGGAAGACAAAGTTTGTTTTTCTTTCCTGGAGTCCCTATATCATCCTGCAGTAGCCTGGAGACTGCAAGGTGACAAGTCATTCTGCTCTTACTTATTCTGAGCTTTGCAAAAGTTTTTGAAGTTTCAATAGGTTACTTTTCCATGAAAATGTTTTAAAACATACTGACCAATTTTATGAACTACTTATTTTATGTGATATGTGATTTATAATTTTAAAATATATCAAGCAGTCTAGTTTATGGCCCGGGAGATATTCCTACTGAGCTTTAGAATTGCTGTGTATATCCTTTTAGCTATGAGCTATGATATATAGCTCAGGTGTTTCTGAGATATTGTATCAGAATTCAAAACTTGAATTGGAAGATAAACAGGCACATTACTTGAAATGGAGTCTTTTAAAACAATATTATCTCCAATTCTATTTCTTATTTCTTAATTTTTCTCTAGGCAATTAAAACGTAAAATACTACTTCAGAAGATACACGTTTAAACTATACTGTAAGGGGCATGTAGTTTGAATACACTGCATCATAAATTACCTGTCCATTAACAAATATTGGATCTTTCCCTCCTAAAATTATTTTTTAATAGAAACTACTCAAAGAGAAACTCTTTGTTAATATTTAAATTCAGTGACTTGAACTAACACAGCTTTATTTGACTCTTCTGTCGTGGCATGAAATTGAAAATAATAAAACTAATAAGTAAAGATAATGTACTACCTCTGTTAAAACAGGCACTTAGACCTGAGCAGAGTAGAAATGATAGCCCAGGTATTGAAGTTCACCAGGGCCAAAAGCCCCAGGTGCCTAGCAATGGGAAAAATTGGGAAACTAAGTATTGTTGGGTAGGACTGCACCCCCAGGGGGACCTTTTCTCCCCTAGCATATGGCTAATTATGTGATTTAAATCCCCTGACATTTATTGCTGGTCAAGTGGTTGGGACCCTCCCTTGACCTTTCCTCCCCTGACACATATGGTAGACCACCTTAGAGGAGGAACAAAGGGCTAGAGAATAGCCTCCTATGACTTCCATATATGCCCTTGCATGACCACTCTCTTTAGCATGAATCCCTCAGGACAATGAGGCTCTGGCCTACACTAAGTAATCTCAGGGAATAAAGCCTCAGATCTGTTGAACAAAGAGACAGAATTTTGGTCCAACTAGAGATGACATTTAGGCTTCAGTGTTTTATCTCCAGGTCCAAAAACGCAGAACTAGATGAAGCAATGCCATGGCTGACATCAGGACCAGCTGCAATGACTAATGACCTAGCAGTGGTAGTCAACCTGGTCCCTACCGCCTACTAGTGGGCGTTCCAGCTTTCATGGTGAGCAGTAGCAGAGTACTTGGTAAGTAATTATTATTATATGTTTTAACTTGCTGTAACTCTGCTTTATAAATTTTATAAAGTTACTTCCCTACTTTATAAATCACCATTACTGTGGAACCAGTGGGCGGTTAAAAAATTTTACTACTAACAGAGATACAAAGTGGGCGGTAGGTATAAAAAGTTTGACTACTCCTGCCCTATAGCATCAACCAATTAATAGAGATTATGACCCTAACAGGACACACCTGGAAAGCTGATAAATATTCTATTGAGACCTTCTCCTGAGACCTGCCCTAAAATCTCACCCTTAGGAAACATAAAATCCCTTAAGACAAAGAAGCTCATGCATGCACATTCTCTCTTGAGCATGAGGGCCCCGCTGCCACCCCTGTTTTTCCCTGTTTTTCCTCTGGCACTTTCTCTTTCTCTGGAGGACACCCACATCTTCCCTCTTTCTTTCCTTAAGGAACGTTCCTTTGCTTTCTTTCTCCTAAGCTCCAAGGGCCCTTCTTTTGCTTCTGTAACTGTTTCCTGAGCCCACACAACCCCACTGGTTCACTTCTTCTACCTCTGTGACTTTCAAAATAAACTTTAGCTTGCATTTGAGCTCTTAGCTCTGAATTCTTTCTTAGTTGAAGTCAAAGATTGAGATTTAACTTTACTGGTAATATCTAGCGCCATTCACCATTAACACCTCCATCTGGATTAATATAGATTAATGGATTAATTCACTTTTTTAATATGAAAACTTTAGTAAAACACATTATTTATTTTCTTCTTGGGAAAAAAATAGTATTTAAATTAAAAAACCCATATTGGTGTCTCTCAAATTACCTAGTTTGAGAATGTTACCAGCCTAAAGTTGCCCCTTTACCTGCCTAATCAGAATAGAACAGGAATTTGCAGCCAAGAAACTAAAGGTTTATTTTTAAGGAAATGGTGCTATGGCCAGAGTCACAAGTGAGCTCATGCTCAATAACCTGGATCCCTGATGGCTTCCATGGGATGGATTATACAAGTGAAAAATCATTAATCATAGTGACTAAAGAAGTTGAGGTTATGAGCTCTACTGATTGGTTGGGGCCAGGATAAGGGTCGTTGGTCATTACATCAGGTCCTGATGTTAGCCATGGCATTGTTCTGTCTGATTTCATTAGGTTGTGGTCAATATGGTCTTTTTGCTTTTATGAGTGTGGGGCTGAAACACAACTGAAGTCAAAAGGCTTTGTTTTTAAGACAGTTTAATGCTGACCAGAATCTATTGTCCTAAGGGCTTAATGATTAAGGAAAGGAGTGGACAGAAAGAAAGTTGAAAGGGTCATGTTAAGGATATGGAATTTTTGCACAGTTACAAGAATTTTTAAATTTATAGGAAAGTTGTGAGACTAACACAATAAGACATCCATATGTCATTTACCCAGATTCATCAATTATTAACATATTGCCACATCGAATGTACTTCTCTCTCCTCTTTTTATTTTCATGACCTATATAAGTCAGTATCACCTAAAAGCATAGATATTTTTTACATAACCACAATCCAATATTCCCACTCAAAACATTTACACGATATAATTCTGTCTTTTAATAGTCTTTATTTAAATCTGGCAAAATTTCCCTGTGATTTTCTTTATAGTATTTTTAAATCAAGGATTTGATAGAGGATCATACATTGAATGTAGCTGTCATATCCTTATCTACTTTAATCTATAATAGTTCACCCATTTTAAATTCTTATTCATTTTTCTAAACAATTCTACAAAAACTCTGCAGAGCAGATACATAAATACTTTTGTGTGTATCTTTAAAGAGTAAATGCATTCAGTACAAATTTTAAAATTAGTATTTTTTTAATAATTATAAAATTGCTTGCTTACTTTTATAGAAAATTTAGTAAACACAGAATAGTAGAAGACAGGGGAAAATCATTACTTTCCTCTGGTTAAAAACAAAAACAAAAACTGTGACTATTTTGTTACATTTCTTGTTAGTCTTTACTTTATACACTGCTCACAAAAATTAGGGAATATTTTATAGCTTGATGTGAAGTGATAAAATATCTTTTAATTTTTGTGAGCAGTATATATTATTCATTTGCTAATTTGTTGAATTTGTAACAGTAAAATGCTCAGTCTCTTAGACTCCATCCTTTTTAAGTTTGCTAGTTCCTATGGCCTTTAGACTAACAGGTCCTGCTTCAGACTGGCTAATCATTAGAAGAATTCTTGGGGTTTGAGTTTTTACAAAAATAGCCCCTGCCATTTTTACCCCATTGACATATAAGAAGCGTGAACACTGTACTATCTTAAAATAGATTTGAGTATTAGGGCTCCCATCTTCTCAGTTGGCTCCTTTTCCATGAATAAAGCTTTCCTTTTGCCAGACTCTGATGTTTTAAATTTTGGCCTTTGATGTCAAGCACATAAACTTTGGGCCAATAACAATTTCACATCATTATATGGAAGAAATACCATAATGAAAAAATTAAAATAATATATGTTAACTTCCACTTAACAGCATCCCTAAAGCCAGAATAACACCAACCCAAACACAGCTGGAGCAATGACATCAAAAGATTCAGGTTAAGGATTGCAGAAACCAGAGCATAGATCACTTGAATTACAAAATTCTACATAAAATTGTGGCAGGAAATTGATAACTGAAATCTTTACATTGTATTATTCTTTAGAGATTCAAGGCAATTTTCAATCAATAAAATTACAGTGCTCGGAGGGAAAATGGCAAAAGAGTAGGTGAATGTTACAACTCCTATCTCCCCAAACCAAAGTAGATTATAACTTAACTTAGGAACAATCATCTTGAAAAACCAACTTTAGACTAAACTAAGAGGAATCTAGAACCAAGCATCATTGAAGGAACCACATTGAGCTGGTAGGAAAGGAGGAGATGCATAAAGGGCTGCCCCACTCCCAGGAGTGAGCAGTGGCCTGGAGAGTCTTTCATGGTGGGGTGGATTTCCCAGAGAGTTGTGGACCCTTAGCACCAGGACCAGAGCCCCAGCCTGAAGCCCCAGGGACTAGAAGAGGCATATGGATAGTAGTTAGCTAAAAAAATAGCCAGGTTACTGTTTGTGAGAGGGAGAAAGAATTGTCAGACCCAGGCTCCATATTAAAAGGACCACGCAGAAAACTTTGTTCATAGCCACTTACCTGGGGCTCTGGGAGCGAGGAGAGCTGAGAGGATTGGAGTTGTAAGAGAGTATATGTAGTCTCGGGGGCACAGGGAGAGACTGTGGGGGACAATCACCTTGACCCCTGTACTGGGTCACTCCCCAAACCTATATTACCCATTCTTCCTGGGAGAACCAAGCCAGAAAAGGAAAGTAATTATCCCACCCACCAGAGATTCTCCTGCTCCAGTCAGTTCAGAGACACTTAGAAGCAGATGAATCAGAGACAGAGGATTTGAGTGCTGGGGTCTGGGCTTCATGGTTCCACCAACTTGCTGAGTACCTTCTAAAGGGTGGGACGGCTCTGCTGTGGTGGTGGTTGGGGGTGGAGCCCAGCGACAGCCCTGGTGGCAGTGGCAGAGGTGGAGGTTAAAGCCTGAAGAGGCCTCCCACGTGCTCAGAAGAGCAGAACCCTGAAGAATGAGGTGTTCTCTGCACCAGCATGGGAAGTACCCAGTGGGGAGAGGCATCCGGTGCCTGAGGGAGGCAAAGCCTGGCGAGGGGTACAACACACATGTGGGGGGCAGAGCCAGGTGGCTCGCATGGAGATGGTGAAGGGTGGAGCCCAGAGAGTCTTCTCCTGCACTTGTGGGGGCCAGAGTCCAGAGAGGCACCCAAAAACAACTGCAGAGGGTAAAGGCAGGCAGCCCCCTCTGTGAAGGAGAGAGGTAGAGCCTGAAGAGGTGTCCTACACACCTGCAGGGGCAGAACCCAAGGAGGCAGCTCACATGCCCATTAGGGGCGGAACCCAGTGAAGCAAGGAGTTTCTCACATCCATGGAGCAGCCTGAGAGGCGGTCTGTGAGTCTTCACTTGTACCCAAATGCCTGAAGAAGTAGAGGCAGTGGGGGGCCAGCAAAAAGACCTCACATCAAAAATAGAGAGGTTTCACACACTGGTCAAGAGTAGATAAAAGCCAGCCTAGGAATGCAGCTGATAGATACAAAGGCATCAGGGCCAAGCAAGGCAGCTGCAAATTCTGTATTGCCTATAGTTCCAAGAAGATTGCTAAGGGACAATCAAAAACACTGACCCTCAATGGTCTACACTGGGTTCCAGCCAGGGAGGTCCAGGGCTGTTACATCCAGTGGCCAGATACATAAAGCATCAGCTCAGGACCTAACAACCATAATTAGAGTGGTATCTAGTCTATACAGAGACAAAATGGGAAGACAGAGAAGTGCAATTCAAATGAGTCTACAAGGGTAATCCCCGGAAAAAGAACTGAATGAAATGAGAATAAACAAGATAACGAATGCAGAGTTTAGAATAGTGATTGTTAGAATGCTCAAGGATCTAAGAGCAACAATAGATGGACAAAATGAGCAACTAAACAAAGAGATAGCAAGCATCAAAAAAGAAATTGAAAACATAAAAAAGAATCAGACAGAAATGACAAACACAATGTCAGAAATGAAGACTACACTAGAAGGAATTAAAAGCAGGCTGTATGAAGAAGAAGATTGAATCAGCGATTTAGAAGACAAGAAAAGTGAAAGCACAAAAGCAGAACAGTGAAAAGAAAGAGGGTCAAAAGTTTGAGGAAACTCTAAGAGAACTCTGTGACAACATGAAGAGAAACAATATCCACATAATAGGGGTTCCTGAAGGAGAAGATAAAGAACAAAGAATAGAGAACCTGATTGAAGAAATCATAGATAAAAACTTCCCTAAATTGATGCAGGAAAAACTCACACAAGTTTTAGAAGCACAGAGAATTCCATTAAAATGCAACCCAAAGAAACCTACACCAAAACACATCATAATTAAAATACCAAACATAAGAGATAAAGAAAGAATACTAAAATTTGCAAGAGAAAAGCAGTCAATCACTTACAAAAGAGCCCCCATTAGGATGACATCCAACTTTTCAACAGAAACACTTGAGGCCTGAAGGGATTGCAAGAAATATTCAAAGTAATGCAGAATAAGAACCTACAAAGAAGACTTCTTTATCCAGCAAGGCTATTATTTAATATTGAAAGAGAAATAAAAAGCTTCCCAGACAAAAAACAAACAAACAAAAAAAACCTCAAGGAATTTATTACAACCAAACCAATGCTGCAAGAGATATTAGGGGCCTGTTGTAAACAAAACAAGATGAGGGGATTTAGTAAAAGAGGAATGTAGATTTAAAGAATAAAATGACAATAAACAACTACATAATAACCTTAAATGTAAATGGATTAAATTCTCCAATCAAGAGACATAGAGTAGTTGTGTGGATAAGAAAACAGGACCCATACATATGCTGTTTACAAGAGACACACTTCAAAATGAAAGATACACATAGACTGAAAGTAAAGGAATGTAAAAAAATATTTCATGCAAATAAAAATTTTTAAAAAGCTGGGGGCACACACTTATATCAGACAATATAGACTTTAAAACAAAAGCTACAGTAAGGAATAAAGAAGGTCACTACATAATGATAAAAAAAAACAATCCAGCAGGAAGATATAACCATTATAAATATCTATGCACCTAATATAGGAGCACCTACATATATAAAGCAGACTTTGATGGACAAAAAAGGCAAAATAAACAGCAATACTATAATAGTAGAAGACATTAATACCCCACTAACATCACTGTATAGATGATCCTCAAGAAAGTAAAACAACAAAGAAAGTGTAGACATAAAGGACACACTAGATCAACTGATTTTAATAGATATATTCAGAACCTTTCACCTTAAAGCAGAATAATATACATTCTTTTCAAGTGTTCATGGTACATTATTTAGAATAAACCACATGTTAGGGCATAAAACGAGCCCTTAACAATTTTAAGAATATTGAAATCATATCAAGCATCTTCGTGATCACAATGGCATGAAACTAGAAATCAACTACAATACAAAACTAAAAAACATTCAAACACTTGGAAACTAAATAGCATGTTATTAAATAACAAATGGGTTAACAATGATATCAAGGAAGAAATCAAAAATTTCCTTGAAACAAATAAAAAATGAACATACATCATATCAAAATTTATGGGACTCAGCAAAAGCAGTTCTGAGAAGGAAGTCCATAGCATTACAGGTATATCTTAAGAATATAGAAAAAGCTCAAATAAACAACTTAAAACAGCATTTAAAAAAACTAGAAAAACAACAGCAGGTAAAGCTCAGAGGAAATAGAAGAAAGAAAATAATTAGGATCAGAGTGGAAATAAATGACATAGAGGCTAAAAAAACAATAGAGCAGATTAATGAAACCAAGAGCTGGTTCTTTGAAAAGGTAAACAAGATTGATGAACCTTTAATGAGACTCACCAAGAAAATAAAAGAGAGAGGACTCAAATAAAATTAGAAACGAGAGTGCAGAAGTAACAACGTACACATCAGAAACACAAAGGATTATAAAAAATACTATAAAGAACTGTATGCCAAAAAGTTAGACAACCTAGGTGAAATGGACAAATTTCTTGGCACATATAATCATTCAAAAATCAACCTGGAAGAATCAGAAAACCTTAACTGACTGACTACAACAAATGAGATCAAAACAGTTATCATAAAACTTCCAACAAACAAAAGCACTGGGCCAGATGGCTTTACAGGTAAATTTTACCAAATATTCAAAGAAGACCAATTCCTATTCTTCTCAAGATATTTCAAAAAATTCAAGAGGAAGGAAGATTTCCAAACTTCTTTTAGGAGGCAAGCATAATTCTGATTCTAAAACCAGGCAAAGACAATACATAGAAAAAAAACTATAGGCCAATGTCCCTGATGAATTTAGATGTTAAAATTCTCAACAAAATATTAGCAAACTGGATCCAGCAATACATGAAAAAAAATTATACATCATGATCAAGTGGGATTTATTCTGGGGAGGCAAGATCAGTACAATATTTGCAAATCAATCAATGTGATTCATCACATAAACAAAAGGAAGGACAAAAATCACAAGAACATATTAATAGATGCAGAAAAAGCATTTGATAAAATCCAGCACCCATTTATGATCAAAGCTCTCAGCAAAGTGGGAATACAGGGAACATACCTTAACATGATAAAGGCCATCTATAATAAACACACAACCAACATCATACTCAATGGGCAAAAATTAAAAGTAATCCCTTTAAGATCAGGAACAAGGCAGGGGTGATCCCTTTCACTACTCTTATTCAACATAGTTTTGGAAGTCCTAGCCACAGCAATCAGACAAAAAGAACAAATAAAAGGCATCCAAATTGAAAAAGAAGAAGTAAAACTATCATTATTTGCTGATGACTTGAAACTGTACATAAGAAATCCTAAAGTCGCAGTAAAAAACCTACTGGACCTAATAAATAAGTTCAGTAAGATGGCAAGATATAAAATTAATATTCAGAAGTCAGTGGCATTTATAGACATCAACAATGAACTGTTTGAAATAGAAATTAAGAAAACAATCCCCTTCATTATTGCAACAAAAAAAAAATAACATACCTAGGAGTAAATTTAACAAAAGAGGTTAAAGACTCATACTTGGAAAATTATAAAACATTGATAAAAGAAATCAAGAAAAATACAAACAAATGGAAGCATATACCGTGTTCATGGATAGGAAGAATAAACATCATTAAAATGTCTATATTACCCAAAGCAATTTATTAATTCAATGCAATTCCTATTAAAATACCAATGACATACTTCAAAGGTATAGAACAAATATTCCAAAAATTTATATGGAACCAATAAGGAACACGAATAGCTTCTGCATTCTTAAAAATAAAACATAAAGTGGGTGGTTTCACACTCCCTGATATCAAGTTGTACTACAAGGCCATTGTACTCTAAAAAGCTTGGTACTAGAATGAGAACAGGCATATAGATCAATGGAACAGAACAGAGAATCCAGAAATAAATCTACACCTTTCTGAATAACTGATATATGACAAAGGAGGTAAGAGCATACAATGGAGTAAAGACAGTCTTTTCATCAAATGGTATTGGGAAGAATTGGACAGCTACCTGCAAAGAAATGAAACTAGACCACCAACTTACATCATTCACAAAAATAAACTCAAAATGGATAAACATCTTAAATGAAAGTCAGGAAACCAAAAGCATCTTAGAAGAAAACATAAGCAGTAAGCTCTCCAACATCTCTTGCAGCAATATATTTGCTGATTTATCTCCACAGGCAAGTGAAATAAAGGACAGGATGAACAAATGGGACAATATCAAACCAAAAAGCTTTTGCACAGTTAAAGATAATATCAAAAAAATAATAAGACAAACCACAAAATGGGAGAATATATTCGACAATATGTCTGATAAGGGGTTAATAACAAAAATTTATAAAGAACTTGTAAAACTCAATATCAGGAAGATAAACAATCCAATAAAAAAATGGGTCATAGAAATGATTAGACACCTTTCCAAAGAGGGCATACTGATGGGCAATAGGGAGATGAAATGAAATGTTTAACATCACCAGTCATTAGAGAAATGCAAATTAAAACCACAATAAGATACCATCTCACACCTGTCAGATTGGTGCTCATTAATAAACCAACACATAATAAATGTTGGCGAGGATGTGGAGAAAAGGGAACCCTCCTGCATTGCTGGTGGGAATGCAGACTGGTGCAACCACTGTGGAAAACACAATGGAGATTCCTCAAAAATTTAAAAATAGAACTGCCTTTTGACCCAGCCATCCCACACTTAGGAATATATACCAAGAACACCACATCACTGATAGAAAGAAGAAATGCACCCCCATGTTTATGGCAGCATTGTTTACAATAGCCAAGATCTGTAAAGAACCCAAGTGTCCAACAGTGAACAAGTGGATTAAAAAGCAGTGGTACAGGGGACTGAAGATGGCGATGGAGTAGGCAGACGTACCAACTTCCAACTCCCAGAACCAAAGTGAATTATAACTCAATTTTAAGAACCATCATCTGAATAAACCAACTTTGAACTAAACAAAGTGAACTCTTCAACCAGGGAACACAGAAGAAGCCACATCGAGACTGGTAGGAATAGCGAAAATGCGAAGAAGGCTGCCCAGCTCACCAGAGCAAACGGCAGCCTGGAGAGACCCGCGTGGTGGGAGGAGAGTTTGGCGGAGAGGGAGGGATCTGGTCCCAGGAACCAAGCCCCAGCTTGCAGTCCCAGAGCCTGGAAGAGGCGTTTGGACAGTATTGAGCAGTGAAACAAGTGAGGATACTGTTTGTGAGAAAGAGAGTTTTCTCAGACCCAATATTCTTTTTAAAGGGACAGCGCAAAAAACCTCCCTCACAACCACGCACCTGGGGCTCCAGGGACCGGGGACAGAGGAGAGGACCAGAGCAGTGGGAAGAGAGTGTGGACTGAAAGGACAGGGACAAACACTCTGAGGGAGAGCCACCCTAACCCCTGGGCTAAGTTACTTCCCTAATCGAAAATGAATATTTCCCCTGGAACTAGCAATACCAGCAAGGGGAGACAGGACACTAGCCAAACAAGCTCTCCCGTGGCAATTAGAGCAGAGCTGCTTAGAGGGAGGGAACTCCCAGGCCTACGGTATGGAGACTTAGGGAACTTCCTACTCTACTGAGGGTTGCTGAAGTGATGGTGGCGGCAGGACGCTGAAACGTGGTTCTGTTGGCGTGGGCGGAGGCACAACCTATGTGAGCTCGGTCTAGCCCAGCAGGGGCGGAGGTGATGCGCCAAAGCAGTCTGGCAGCTGTGGGCCCACTTATAATTCCGCCTGCGGGGACAAAGCGGGAGGCCAGGAACGGGCAGAGATCTTCTCTTTGACCCTGCGCAAGCCGGCCCTGACCGTAGGGACGGGGCTAGGACCAGAAACAGGCGGGGGCTCACGGCTGAGCTCACGCTACCAACCCCGCCTGGCTGGAGAAACCGTGGTTTGCCATCCTGCATGTGCGAGCTGGCTCCGAATGCAGGGGCAGGGTAGAGCCCGGGGCCAGTGGAAGCCCGAAGCTGAACGCAAGCCAGCAAACATGCCCGTCCCAATAAACCATGCTTTGCAACCCTGCGCAGGAGTGCCCTGGCCTCAAGAGCGGGGCTAAAGCTCCGGACTAACAAAGGCTCACAGCTGAGAGCATGTCAAAAGCTCCGCCCAACCTGCGAAACTGTGGTGAGCAGGCTCTGACTGCGGGTGCTGGGCAGAAGCCCGGAAACAGGCTGGGTCCACAGCTGAGCAAAGGTGCTCACCTCTATCTTTGGTGCTGAGGCTTGTGGCTTGAGTGACAGCCCCTCCAGCGGAGGAGAGGTGAAAATCACAGCAACAGCCACAGTGGGCTGGCGCTGGCAACGCCCCTAACCATCTGTCCTAGGCAGCGGCAGAGGAGGTGGTGGGCCTGCAGACAGACCACACCTAGAGAACACAAAGGCAACACCTACTGGACTCCAGTGGCCACAACTTGCTTATACACAGACAAAATGGGCAGGCAGAAGATTGCAAACCAAATGAATCAAGAGAAATCCCCAGAGAAGGACCTGAATGAACCAGATATAACCAAATTACCAGAAGCAGAATTTAGAATAATAATAGTTAGGATGTTCAAAGAAATTAGAGCAACAATAGATAGTCATTATGAACACCTAAATAAAGAGATAACAAGTATAAAAAATGAAATGAAATAATAAAAAAGAATCAGACAGAAATGACAAATACAGTATCAGAACTGAAGACCACAATGGAAGGAATTAAAAGCAGGGTGAATAACGCTGAGGATTGAATCAGCGAGTTAGAGGACACAATGAACAAAGGAACAGAAGCAGAAAAGAAAGAGAAAAAGAAACTCAAAAAATGTGAGGAAACACTAAGGGAGCTCTGTGACAACCTGAAGAGAAACAACATTTGCATCATAGGGTTTTCTGAAGAAGAGGAGAGAGGAGAGAAAATGGAAACTTTGTTCAATCAAATCATAGCAGAAAACTTCCCTAAATTAAGGCTGGGAAACACTCCACACGTTCAAGAAGCACACAGAACTCCATTAAAGAGAAACCCAAAAAGATCTACACCAAGACACATCATAGTTAAAATACCAAAGCTAATGGATAAAGAAAAAATTTTAAAAGCTGCTAGAGAAAAAAAGGTTATCACCTACAAAGGAGCTCCCATAAGGGTGACATCGGACTTCTCAACAGAATCACTTGACGCCAGAAGGGAATGGCAAGATATATTCAAAGTAACAAAGTAATGCAGAACAAGAACCTACAACCAAGACTACTTTATCCAGCAAGGCTAACGTTTAAAATTAAAGCAGAAATAAAGAGCTTCCCACAAAAAGAAAACCCCAAGGAATTCATTAAAACCAAAGCAATTCTGCAAGAGATACTAAGGGGCCTGTTGTGGACAGTTCAATGAGAGGAAAGAATATAGCCAAAGAAGAATACAGCTTTAAAGAATAAAATGGCAATAAATAACTATATATCAATAATAACCTTCAATGTAAATGAATTAAATGATCCCATCAAAAGACATAGGGTAGCTGCGTGGATAAAAAAACAGAACCTATACATATGCTGTCTACAAGAGACACACCTTAAAACAAAAGATGCACATAGACTGAAGGTAAAAGGATGGAAAAATATTTCATGCAAATGGAAATGAAAAAAAAGCCAGGGTAGCAGTACTTATATCTGACAAAATGGATTTTAAAACAAAAGCTGTAGTAAGAGATAAAGAAGGACACTACATAATGATAAAGGGAAAAATTCAATAGGAAGATATAACTATTATAAATATCTATGCACCAAATATAGGAGCCCTGACATACATAAAGCAGACTTTGATGGATATAAAGGGTGAGATTAACAGCAATACTATAATAGTAGGGGATTTCAATACCCCACTAACAACAGTGGATAGATCCTCAAGAAAGAAAATTAATAAAGAAATAGAAGACTTAAAAAATACACTAGATCAACTTGATTTAATAGATATCTTCAGAACTTTTCACCCTAAAGCAGTAGAATATACATTCTTCTCAAGTGCTCATGGTACGTTTTCTAGGATAGACCACATGTTAGGACACAAAAATGGTCTCAATAAATTTAAGAAGATTGAAATCATATCAAGCATTTTCTCTGATCACAATGCCATGAAACTAGAAATTAACCACAAAAGAAAAACTGAAAAATACTCAAACACTTGGAAACAAAATAGCATGATATTAAATAATGAATGGATTAACATTGATATCAAAGAAGAAATAAAAAAGTTTCTAGAAACAAATGAAAATGAGCATACATCAACTCAAAATTTATGGGACACAGCCAAAGCAGTTCTGAGAGAGAAGTTCATTGAACTACAGGCATATCATAAGAAGCTAGAAAAAGCTCAAATAAGCAACTTGACCCTGCATCTAAAAGAACTGAAAAAACAACAACAAATAAAACCAAGACAAGTAGAAGGAAGGAAATAATAAAGATCAGAGCAGAAACAAATGACATAGAGGCTAATGAAACAATACAGAGGATCAATGAAACCAGAAGCTGGTTCTTTGAAAAGGTAAACAAGATTGATGAACCGTTAACTGGACTCACCAAGAAAAAAAGAGAGGACTTAATTAAATAAAATTAGAAAGGACAGTGGAGAGATAACAACTGACACAACAGAAATACAAAGCATTGTAAGAAAATACTATGAAGAACTCTATGCCAAAAAATTAGAAAATTTAGCGTAAATGGACAAATTTCTTGAATCATATAACCTTACAAAAATCAATCTGGAAGAATCAGAACACCTAAACAGACCAATTACAACAAATGAGATGGAAACAGTTATCAAAAACTCCCCAAATAGAAAAGTCCTGAGATTGATGGCTTCACAAGTGAATTCTATTAAAAATTTAAAAAAGAACTAACTTCTATCCTCCTCAAACTATTTCAAAAAATTCAAGAGAAAGAAAGACTTCCAAACTTCTTTTATGAGGCGAGCATAATTCTGATCCCCGAACTGGGCAAAGACAACACAAAGAAAGAAAATTATAGGCCTATATCCCTGATGAATTTAGACGCTAAAATTCTCAACAAAATATTAGCCAACCGGATCCAGCAATATATGAAAAAAATCATACACCATGATCAAGTGTATGATTTTTTATTCTAGAGAGGCAAGGCTGGTCCAATATTTGCAAATCAATCAATGTGATTCATCACATAAACAAAAGAAAGGACAAAAATCTCATGATAATTTCAATAGATGCAGAAAAGGCATTTGATAAAATCCAGCACCCATTCATGCTGAAAACTCTCCATAAAGTGGGAATACGGGGAACATTCCTTAACATGATAAAGCCTATCTACAACAAACCCACAACAAATATCATACTAAAGGGGCAAAAATGAAAAGCAATCCCCTTAAGACCAGGAAGCAGTCTAGGGTGCCCCCTTTCACCACTCTTATTCAACATAGTTCTGGAAGTCCTAGCTACAGCAATCAGACAAGAAAAAGAAATAAAAGGCATCCAAGTTGGAAAAGAAGAAGTAAAACTGTCATTATTTGCAGATGATATGATATTGTATATTGAAAACCCTAAAATCTCAGTCAAAAAGCTACTGGACCTTATAAATGAATTCAGCAAGGTGGCAGGATATAAAATTAATACTCAGAAATCAGAGGCATTTTTATATACAAAGAATGAACTGTCAGCAAAAGAAATTAAGGAAACAATCCCATTCACTATTGCAGTCAAAACAATAAAGTACCTAGGAGTAAATTTAACCAAGGAGGTTAAGGACTTGTACTCGGAAAATTATAAAACATTAATAAAAGAAATCAAGGAAGATACAAACAAGTGGAAGCATATACTGTGCTCATGGCTAGGAAGAATAAACATCATTAAAATGTCTATATCACCCAAAGCAATTTATAAATTCAATGCAATACCAATTAAAATACCAATGACATACTTTAAAGATATAGAAAACATATTCTAAAAATTTATATGGAACCAAAAAAAGAACACGAATAGCCTCAGCAGTCTTAAAAAGAAAAAATAAAGCAGGGGGTATCACTCTTCTGGATATCAAGGTTTACTATAAGGCCATTATACTCAAGAGAGTCTGGTACTGGCATAAGAACAGGCTCATAGATCAATGGAACAGAACAGAGAACCCAGAAATAAACCCACACTTTATCGACAACTGATATTTGACAAAGGAGGAAAGAACATACAATGGAGTAAAGACAGCCTCTTTAACAAATGGTGTTGGGAAAATTGGACATCTACCTGAGAAAAAATGAAACTAGACCATCAACTTACACGATTCACAAAAACAAATTCAAAATGGATAAAAGACTTAAACTTAAGCCATGAAACCATAAGCATCTTAGAAGAAAACATAGGCAGCAAGCTTTCCGACATCTGTAGCAGCAATTTATTTGCCAATTTATCTCCACAGGCAAATGAAATAAAACTCAAGATAAACAAATGGGACTATATCAAACTAAAATGTTTTTGCACAGCTAAAGACAATAAGAACAGAATAAAAAGACAAAGCACACAATGGAATAACATATTTGACCGCACGTCTGATAAGGGGTTAATAACCAATATTATAAAGAACTTATAAAACTCAACACCAGGAATACAAACAATCCAATCAAAAAATGGACAAAAAAAATGGATAAAGATTTCTCCAAAAAGGACATACAGATGGCCAATAGGCATATGAATAAATGTTCAACATCACTAATCATTAGAGAAATGCAAATTAAAACCACAAAGATATCACCTCATACCTCTCAGAATGGCATTCATCAGCAAAACAACACAGAATAAGTGCTGCCGAGGATGTGGAGAATAGGGAACCCTTCTGCAATGCTGGTGGGAATGCAGAATGGTGCAGCCACTGTGGAAAACAGTTTGGAGATTCCTCAAAAAATTAAAAGTTGAACTGCCTTTTGACCCAGTTATCCCACTTATAGAAATATACCCTAAGAACACCATAGCACTGTTCGAAAAGAAGAAATGCGCCCCCATGTTCGTGGTAGCATTGTTCACAATAGGGAAGATCTGGAAACAGCCCAAGTGTTCGTCAGAAGACGAGTGGATTAAAAAGCTTTGATACATATATACTATGAAATACTACTCAGCCATAGAAATGATGACATTGGATCATTTACAACAAAATGGATGGACCTTGATAACATTATACGGAGTGAAATAAGTAAATCAGAAAAAAAACTACTGAGAACAGCATGATTTCATACATAGGTGGGACATAAAAGTGAGAATATGAGACATGGACAAGAGAGTGGTGGTTACGGGGTGGGGGGAGGGAGAGGAGGGCTGGATAGGGAGGAGGGGAGGGGCACAGGGAGAACCAGATGGAAGGTGATAGAGGACAATTTGACTTTGGGTGACAGGTATGCAACACAATTGAATTATGGGATAATCTGGATATGTTTTCATTGTACATATGTACCCTGATATATTGATGTCACCCCATTAAAATTAATAATAATAATTAAAAAAGCAGTGGTACATATACACAATTGAATACTATGCGGTCATGAAAAAGAAGGAAATCTTACCTTTTGCGACCAAATGGATGGACCTGGAAAATATTATGTTAAATGAAATAAGCCAGGCAGAGAGAGAAAAATATCATATGGCCTCACTCCTTTGAGGAATCCAAGAAACAATGTGAACTGAAGAATGGAAAAGACACAGAGGTGGGATCAATGGGACCAGAGGGAAACTGGACAGAGAGAAAGGGGATGATAGGATGGGATCAGAGAAGGAAAAGAGATTGGTGAATTTATATACACATAACAGTGATATAGAAAGCAGAAAAGTAAATCCTGAAGGGAAGGGGGGAGGGCTTTGGAGGGATGAATAAAAGGGGATGTTGAGGGGAACATGGGGCAGGAGGATGCATTCGGGGTGACACTAGAATCTATGTAAACACAATAAATTACAATCAACAAAAAGAATGACAGATGGCTAAAATGAATGAATAAATAAATAAATTAATTAATAAAATAAAATAAAATAAAATCACAGCTTCAGTCCTGGCTACCCTGAATTCCAGAATTTTCTACTATGACATCTAATTGAAAAACTTGAACTGGATGAGAGGAGAATTCTCTCTATTGCGTTATTGCAGATTACGCTAATGCCTCTTTAAGGACTACCTTGAGGGCATTACCAATATAAAAGTATAGTTTTAAAATGAACCTGAGTGTAACAAAGGTCATCAATAAATGATACAATTTAAATTGAAATAGTTTTGGAACAAATTCAAAGCCTTCAGCATTCCACTAGATTTTTTCCCTTCTACCATGTTTAATGTTTTTTATATTTCCTGAAGGGACAGTGTCTGTAGAACCCTTCAAAGCACATTTTAAAGAAAATGGGGATATAATATTATATGTACATTGACCTGAACAGGAACTACAGAGACTGGCCGTACCACCTCATTATATACAACTCTAAGGGGTGGTTTTTTCTTTTTTTGTTATTTCTTTCAGCCAAAGTTCTATAGGAAATCAGACACAGACAACTGATATTAGAATTTTTTTATTACCAAGTGTTAAGAGTTTTATATACATGTTTGATGGAAGTATGACAACTTTTAAATGACTGAACTTTTCTGTAAGAAAAAATCAAGAAATAAAAGGATTTAAGAGTCCTCATGGTCTCTTAAAAATCATAAAGACATAAATGTAAAATGAATGCAATTTATTAACTTAAATTTTCAACCTGTTTGCTGCAAAAATTTTAAAAACATTTACTTCTTGACTATTTAGTCAGGGGCATTGACCTCTTTTCCCTTAGACTGTCAAAAATATATAATAACAACAGCCAACACAAAATGGCCATCCAGTGTGAATGAATCAAAATTATAACTAATTTTTGTCAGATTTGCAAAATATACACTTTTTAATGGGCCACAGAATGTTAGTAATTAGCTTCTGTGTGCCATAACAGGAAAATAGGTTAAAATTGCTGGATTAGAGTTATTCTAAATTCAAGAAACTAAACTATGCTTTAAAATTTTCTAGAACAATTTTGCATGACCACTCTTTCCAAAACTAGTGAATCATGTTTTATTATATATATATATATATATGACATATATATATGACAGAAAGGATTAATTAGCAGACTATTTTTTTCAGTTTTTTTTAATTCATTTTAGAGAGGAGACACAGAGTGAGAGAGAGAGAGAGAGAGAGAGAAAGAAAGGGGGGAGGAGCTGGAAGCATCAACTCCCATGTGTGCCTTGACCAGACTAGTGCAGGGTTTTGAACTGGCAACCTCAGTGTTCCCAGGTCGACGCTTTATCCACTGCGCCACCACAGGTCAGGCAGAAAGGATTAATTAAAGTAATGAATTTTAAATAAGAGCTGTTTGGTCCTTGGAAGAGTTATTTTTATTTATTAGTAGATATTACAGCTCAAAACAAAGTTTATGCTTTTATACATTAAATATAATTAATAGTCTTGACTTTTATGTTTGATTTTAAAAAAGGATATAACCATTTATTATTAGATAACTCTAACAGCTGATATGAAAATTAGATACCATGCATTTTATATTGTTCAACTCAGAAAAATCCACTTGTAGCATAATAGTTTAATTGGTGCAATTTGAAATGCAAATGTAGCATTATTTGCTGCTGTGAGCTAGCATGAAAGCCAGAGAACATTTCAGGAAGTAAAAATCTTTAAAACTCTAGAAGCATAAAACTCTTCCATATAATATAATAAAATCAGAAATTAAATCTTCATCAAGGTAAGTAATGTATGTATGAAGTATAAATTCTAGAAGTCTTATCTGATTATTAATGTCAGGAAACATTAAAGTAAAATCTATTCCTCTCTTTTTTTTAAGTGAGAAGAGGAGAGATAGTGAGACAGACTCCTGCATGTGTCCCATCTGGGATCCACCTGTCAACCCTGTCTAGGGCCAATGCTCTAATCAACAGAGCTATTTTTAGTGCTCAAGGTTGATGTGCTTAGACCAGTGGTTCTTAACCTGGGTTCTATCGAACTCTAGGGGTTCAATGAGTCAGTCTCAGGGGTTCAGAGAAGCCTCTGCCACGGAGGTAAGACACACTTGTGTAAAGTCGTGATGACATGCCCTGCTTGGCCATCACTTGCTGCAGAGGATCATGTTACATTGCTTGGCCAACCAGTGCTGCAGGGAATTTAGTGGGTGCAGTAGTCAATGGCTGTTGTAGTTGTACGTCGTGTGGTTTCTTTCTTAATATTTTAATCCATACTAAATATGTCAAGCAAAAAATGAAAGTGGTCGGACAAATATGTACAACATGGATTCACATGTATCATGGAATGTGATGGGAGTCAACGTCTTATCTGTATGATACACAATGCCAAGTTGAGCAACTCTAGTCTCACACTGGCAAAACTAAAGGAACACTTCTTGAAGCTGCATGGAGATGAATACAAGAACAGAATGCCTGCTGAATTCAAGGTAAAACGAGCCAGATTCTATGAAAGGGCCACTCTGCCTGCTCTTGGATTTGTACCCATTAACAAACCTATCCTCGCAGTCGCAGCATCATACAAAGTTGCTTACTTGATTGCAAAGCAGGGTAAGCCACACACCATCGGTGAAACACTCATAAAATCAGCTGCATTAAAGATGGCGAATCTGATACTCGGAACAGCGGCCGAAGGTAAATTATCCCAAATTCCTCTTTCAGATGACACCATCAGTGACAGAATAGAGAACATGAGTAAAGACATTCTGGCTCAAATAGTTGCAGATCTAATTTTAAGTCCAGCAAAATTTAGTCTTCAACTTGATGAGACCACAGACGTTTCTAATCTAAGTCAGCTTGCTGTTTTTGTGCGCTATGTGAAAGAAGACATGATAAAAGAAGATTTTTTATTTTGTAAGCCTCTTACAACAACAACTAAGGCAGCTGATGTGAAGAAGCTTGTGGATGACTTCTTCAGAGACAACAATCTTTCATGGGATATGGTTTCTGCAGTTTGTACGGACGGAGCTCTAGTCATGCTGGTTTTGGTGCGCTAGTAAAAGCCGATGCACCACACATCATTGTTACGCATTGTATTCTGCACAGGCATGCGTTGGCAACTAAAACCTTGCCTCCAAAAATGGCAGATGTATTAAAAACTGTGGTGGAATGTGTGAACTCCGTGCGAAATAGTGCTCTGAGGCATCGCATCTTCAGTGAGCTGTGTAAAGAAGTGGGCTCTGAATTCGAGGTAATCCTGTACCATTCTAATGTTCGGTGGTTATCCCCAGGACAGGTGCTGAATCGTGTTTTGGCCGTGCGTGTGAAATTAGCTATGTTTTTGCAAGAGCAGCAACATTGTCATGCAGATTGCTTCAAAAATCCTGAATTCATTGTAATTTTAGCGTACATGGCTGATATATTCGCAGCTCTCAGTCAGCAGATGCAGGGTGGTGGAGTCAACATCATGAAAGCAGAAGAAAACCTGAAGGCTTTTCAAAAAAAAACTACCGTTTATGGAAATAACAAATAGAGAACAATAACTTCGCAAACTTTCCCCTTCTGGACGACTGTGTAAGATCGAAGATGTGTCTGAAATCAGAGATGGTTCTGTACTCATGAAACTAAAGCAAACAATTGCCATGCACTTAGATAAGCTTGCAAAGTCTCTCAACAGATATTTCCCTACAAGAGAGTCATATTCAGCATGGGTGAGACAGCCATTTATGTTTACTGTTGAGACAGCGGATGTCAATGATGAATACCTCGACGAAATCATTGAAATTCAGCAGAGCGAGGTTCAACTGCAGCTCTTCAGAACAACAACACTCTCAACTTTTTGGTGTCGACAAATGGAAAAGTTCCCAGTTATTGCTAAGAAAGCCCTGGAATTTTTTATACCATTTGTTACAACATATCTTTGCGAGCAATCCTTTTCGAGGATGCTGAACATAAAAACGAAGAAAAGGAACAGACTTTGCTGTGAAGATGACATGAGAGTAGTACTTGCCAAGGTGAAACCACGCATATCTGAACTGATCTCCCAAAAACAACAGAAGTCACACTGATTTGCAGGTATGTAATTTGGGCAATGCTTTATTCTGGCCCCAAAAATGTATTTTGTGGATTCAAAATGACAAAAACCAAATTAAATTTAAAATAAAAAAATTAAGTTATTAAAAAAATGTTAATTTCTTTAAAAAATCAGAATTTATTTTTAATTATTAAAATATTAAAAAAATATTTTGGGGGGCTGAAATTCTTATGGGGCCGAAATATTTTTTTGGGCCAGAATAAAGTAATACCGTAATTTGTTGTGAGTTCATGCACTTTGTTGGTTTTGTTCTTTGAGCAAGGTGATGTTCATGCACGGCTCATTTTGTGCACCAGTAAAAAAACATATACCTATGTCTTGAATTTGGAAAAAAAAAATCATATTTTATTTATCACTAAAGAAGGGTTCGGTGAATGTGCATACGAAACTGGTGGGTTTGGTACCTCAAAAAAGGTTAAGAACCACTGGCTTAGATCAGCCAAGCTATCCTCAGTGCCTATGGCCAATGCTTGAACCAATTGAGCCACTGGCTGTGGGAGGGGAAAAGGGAGAGAAGAGGGGAGTGGGTTAGGGAGAGAAGCAGATAGTTGCGTTTTATGTGTGCTGTGACTGGGAATCGACCAAGGATGACCACATGCCACTCTGACACTCTGTCCATTGTGCCAACTGGCCAGGGCCCGGTAAAATGTATTCTTAATGTGAATCATTATCTCAACCTATATATACATGCACACATACTTCTAAGAAACTATTAATCGGCTGTGTGAATAAAATAGAAAATAAGTGTGTGTGTCTTTTTTTCTGAAAAGACACTTTATTCAGTTTACATAAAGGGTTCTCTAAAGCTAGTTTTAAATTATTTCCAATAAAAAAAATCAAATGTCCACTTAACACTGGACCCTCCATTTTCAGTCATGATCAGATGACTAAACCATTTGAAGCATCACTTTCAGAGATTTGTATCTTCTAAAAGAAGTTACTACTACAGAAGAGAATATGCAACAGTCACTACTTCAGATGTTAGTTGGTTAATACATGTCAAAAGCATAAATGTTGAAAATCTTATGTCTGAGCTGCAAAAGGTAGCAGGAGGAGTTGATACTGAAAGATTCAGAAAGTAGACTTCATTCTGTGATCACCAGAGACATAGAAGAGCTGGGATTAAAAATCACATGAGAGTGTACCCTGTATTTAACCAACCATCATGACAGAAATAAAATGTTATGACACGTAGTGATGGTGGTGGGTCTTTAGCTGGATAATCCTGGGAGTGAAAATATGATTTGTAGTTTACATCTGTTCTTCTGTTAAATGAAAAAGGATTTGCTGTTCAAAAATGGCAACTACTTTAAAAGGATGAGAAACAAGTTGCTTCCACCCACCCATTCTCAACAATGGAGATAATCATTTCAAGTATGAATGTCCTTGAAACTCAGCCATTTCTCAAGAGATTTAGTTGTCTGATTCTCCCAAGCACCTGCAGGGTTTAAAACACTCTTGGATTAAAGTAAGAAATTAGGGGTTCAAGTCCAGATCATGCCACTTTTCACTAGCTTGAGGTGTTTCTAGCAAGGTTATTTATTGCCTGAGTCTTTTTTAAATAGTTAAGCACTCCACACACTTAATATACTGTAACTACCAATGCATGAGGTCACAGACACTAAGAATGGAGCAAGGATTCTTCATCTTGATAATTAGTTGCTACGAACTGAATATTTGTGTTACCCCTGAAGTTATAAATTGTGGCTCCAATCCCCAATGCAAGGGGAAATTGGAGATGAGGTATTTGAGGTAGAATCAGATCATGCAGATGGGGTCCTCATGAATATGATTAGTGTCCTTATAAGAAGAAACAGGGAGATAATCTTTCTTTCTGCTATATTATGACACAGAGAGAAGTCTATTATCTATAACCAGAAATAGGGTTTTCACCAAGAACCTGACCATGCTGACATTCTAATTTCAGAGTTCCAGTCCCCAGAAGAGATAAATTAAGGTGACAAACATGTATTTAAGCCACCAAGTCTATAGTATCTTGTTATAAAAGCCCAAACTACCTCAATTCTCAAATTCTTGTAATTTGATGCTAAATTTCAATGTGGCAAAATGTTCTATTTGTATATTCTTACTTCTATTTTCCTTCACTTTTGAAACTTTTACTCCTCCCTTGCCTCACTCCCTACCCTATTTGATTCTTAATTTTCTATTTGCCCACACCCTTAAACATTATCACAGATCCTTTGGTAAATGCTCAGTTTGTTTTAGGTAAACCAAATCTAAAGTCCCATTCTAATACTGTCTAGAAATTTTGAACTTTTATATTTTAACCTTTTTCTCCTTTATTATGGAGATTCAGCTATCATTTTTTCCCCTCACCTAGTAATTTTATCTTTACTAGCATTCTGGCAACAAGCATTTCTACCCAGTTAGCATTCTACACCATCAGCATTAATTCTTTCAAACACAAGGTGACTTTTCCTTCTAGCCCCTACTTCTTTGAGAGCAATCAACATGCTTGTTACTCAGCAGGGAGGATTATATACTTGTAAGTATGAAGAATTCAGATTCCCTTCAAAGAGTTCTTTAGAAGAGCTGAACAAATCTTTATTTTATTATTCATGTTTACCAAGAACTGGAGCATGTGTGAAAAATTTAGATATATAAGAAACATTTTCCCTCATTTTTTTTCTTTTTTTTATTATTATTAATTTTAATGGGGTGACACCAATAAATCAGGGTACATATGTACAATGAAAACATCTCCAGGTTATCTTATCATTCAATTGTGTTGCATACCTGTCACCCAAAGTCAAATTGTCCTCTGTCACCTTCTATCTGGTTTTCCCTGTGTCCCTAACCTCCTCCCTATCCCACCCTTCCCTCCCTCCCCCCACCCCGTAACTACCACTCTCTTGTCCATGTCTCATAGTCTCACTTTTATGTCCCACCTATTATGAAATCATGCTGTTCTCAGTTTTTCTTTTATTCTGATTTACTTATTTCACTCCGTATAATGTTGTCAAGGTCCATTTTGTTATAAATGATCCCATGTCATCATTTCTCATGGCTGAGTAGTATTCCATAGTATATATGTACCAAAGCTTTTTAATCCACTCGTCGTCTGACGGACACTTGGGCTGTTTCCAGATCTTCGCTATTGTGAACAATGATGCCACAAACATGGGGGCGCATTACTTCCTTTGAACAGTGCTATGGTGTTCTTAGGCTATATTCCTATAAGTGGGATAGCTGGGTCAAAAGGCAGTTCGATTTTTAATTTTCTGAGGAATCTCCAAACTGTTTTCCACAGTGGCTGCACCAGTCTCCATTCCTACCAGCAGTGCAGAAGGGTTCCCTTTTCTCCACATCCTCGTCACACTTATTCTGTGTTGTTTTGCTGATGAGTGCCATTCTGACTGGTGTGAGGTGATATCTCATTGTGGTTTTAATTTGCATTTCTCTAACGATTAGTGATGTTGAGCATTTTTTCATATGCCTATTGGCCATCTGTATGTCCTCTTTGGAGAAATTTCTATTCATTTCTTTTGCCCATTTTTGGATTGAATTGTTTGTCTTCCTGGTGTTGAGTTTTATAAGTTCTTTATAAATTTTGTTTATTAACCCTTTATCAGACGTGCTGTGGAATATGTTCTCCCATTGTGTGGTTTGTCTTTTTATTCTGTTCTTATTGTCTTTAGCAGTGCAAAAACTTTTTAGTTTAATATAGTCCCATTTGTTTAATTTGCCTTTTATTTCATTTGCCCCTGGAGATAAATCGGCAAATATATTGCTGCTACAGATGTCGGAGAGCTTGCTGCCTATGTTTTCTTCTAAGATGCTTATGGTTTCACGGCTTACATTTAGTCTTTTATTAATTTTGAGTTTGTTTTTGTGAATGGTGTAAGTTGATGGTCTAGTTTCATTTTTTTGCAAGTAGATGTCCAATTTTCCCAACACCATTTGTTAAAGAGGCTGTCTTTACTCCATTGTATGTTCTTTCCTCCTTTGTCAAATATCAGTTGTCCATAAAGCTGTGAGTTTATTTCTGGGTTCTCTGTTCTGTTCCATTGATCTATGTGCCTGTTCTTATGCCAGTACCAGGCTATCTTGAGTATAATGGCCTTATAGTAAACCTTGATATCTGGAAGAGTGATACCTCCTGCTTTATTTTTTCTTTTTAAAACTGCTGAGGCTATTCGTGTTCTTTTTTGGTTCCATATAAATTTTTGGAATATGTGTTCTGTATCTTTGAAGTATGTCATTTGTATTTTAATTGGTATTGCATTGAATTTATAAATGGCTCTGGGTAATATAGACATTTTAATGATGTTTATTCTTCCTAGCCATGAGCACGGTATATGCTTCCACTTGTTTGTATCTTCCTTGATTTCTTTTATCAATGTTTTATAATTTTCTGAGTACAAGTCCTTAACCTCCTTAGTTAAATTTACTCCTAGGTACTTTATTGTTTTGGCGGCAATAGTGAAGGAGATTCTTTCCTTGATTTCTTTTGCTGACAGTTCTATGTTGGTATATAGAAATGCCTCTGTTTTCTGAGTATTAATTTTATATCCTGCCACCTTGCTGAATTCATTTATAAGGTCCAGTTGTTATTTGACTGAGACTTTAGGTTTTCTATATACAATATCATATCATCTGCAAATAATGACAGTTTTACTTCTTCTTTTCCAATTTGGATGCCTTTTATTTCTTCTTCTTGTCTGATTGCTGTAGCTAGGACATCCAGAACTATGTTGAATAAGAGTGGTGAAAGGGGGCATCCCTGCCTGGTTCCTGATCTTAAGGGGATTGCTTTTAATTTTTGTCCATTTAGTATAATGTTTGCTGTGGATTTGTCGTAGATGGCCTTTATCATGTTAAGGAATGTTCCCTGTATTCCCACTTTACTGAGAGTTTTGAGCATGAATGGGTGCTGGATTTTATCAAATGCCTTTTCTGCATCTATTGAAATTATCATGTAATTTTTGTCCTTCCTATTGTTTATGTGATGAATCACATTGATTGATTTTCGAATATGGAAACAGCCTTGCCTCTCCAGAATAAGTCCCACTTGATCATGGTGTATGATTTTTTTCATATATTGCTGGATCCATTTGGCTAGTATTTTGTTGAGAATTTTAGCGTCTAAATTCATTAGAGATATAGGCCTTTAATTTTCTTTCTTTGTGTTGTATTTGCCCGGTTTTGGGATCAGAATTATGCTCGCCTAATAAAAGGAGTTAGGAAGTCTTCCTTCCTCTTGAATTTTTAGAAATAGCTTGAGGAGAATAGGAGTGAGTTCTTCTTTGAATTTTTGATAGAATTCACTTGTGAAGGAATCAGGCCCAGGACTTTTCTTTTCTGGGAGTTTTTTGATAACTGTTTCAATCTCATTTGTTGTAATTGGTCTGTTCAGGTGTTCTGATTCTTCCAGATTGATTTTTGGAAGTTTATATGATTCAAGAAATTTGTTCATTTCACCTAGATTGTCGAATTTTTTGGCATAGAGTTCTTCACAGTATTTTCTTACAATGCTTTGTATTTCTGTTTTGTCAGTTGTTATTTCTCCACTGTCCTTTCTAATTTTATTTATTTGAGTCCTCTCTCTTTTTTTCTTGGTGAGTATAGTTAAAGGCTCATCAATCTTATTTACCTTTTCAAAGAACCAGCTTCTGTTTTCATTGATCCTCTGTATTGTTTCCTTAGCCTCTATATCATTTATTTCTACTCTGTGTTTTATTTGCTGTTGTTTTTCTAGTTCTTTTAGAAGCATGGTCAGGTTGCTTATTTGAGCTTTTTCTAGCTTCTTATGATATGCCTGTAGTGCAATGAACTTCCCCTCAGTACTGCTTTTGCTGTGTCCCATAAATTTTGAGTTGATGTATGCTCATTATCATTTGTTTCTAGAAACTTTTTTATTTCTTCTTTGATCTCATTGTTAATCCATTCATTATTTAATATCATGCTATTTAGTTTCCAAGTGTTTGAGTATTTTTCAGTTTTTCTTTTGTGGTTAATTTCTAGTTTCATGGCATTGTGATCAGAGAAAATGCTTGATATGATTTCAATCTTCTTAAATTTATTGAGACCATTTTTGTATCCTAACATGTGGTCTATCATAGAAAACGTACCCTGAGCGCTTGAGAAGAATGTATATTCTACTGCTTTAGGGTGAAATGTTCTGAAGATATGTATTAAATCAAGTTGATCTAGTGTATCCTTTAAGTCTTCTATTTCTTTATTAATTTTCTTTCTTGAGGATCTATCCAGTGTTGTTAGTGGGGTATTGAAATCCCCTACTATTATAGTATTGCTGTTAATCTCGCCCTTTTTATTCATCAAAGTCTGCTTTATGTATGTCGGGGCTCCTATATTTGGTGCATAGATATTTATAATAGTTATATCTTCCTGTTGAATTGTTCCTTTTATCATTATGTAGTGTCCTTCTTATCTCTTACTACAGCCTTTGTTTTAAAGTCCATTTTGTCAGATATAAGTACTGCTACCCCGGCTTTTTTTTCATTTCCATTTGCATGAAATATTTTTTTTCATCCTTTTACCTTCATTCTATGTGTATCTTTTGTTTTAAGCTGTGTCTCTTCTAGACAGCATATGTATGGGTTCTGTTTCTTTATCCATGCAGCTACCCTATGTCTTTTGATTGGATCATTTAATCCTTTTACATTTAAGGTTATTATTGATATGTAGTTGTTTATTGCCATTTTATTCTTTAAAGCTGTATTCTTCTTTTGCTATATTCTTTTCTCCCTTTAAATTGTTCACAACAGGCCCCTTAGTATCTCTTGCAGAATTGGTTTGGTTTTAATGAATTCCTTCAAACTTTCTTTTCCTGTGAAGCTTTTTATTTCTCCTTCAATTTTAAACGGTAGCCTTGCTGGATAAAGTAATCTTGGTTGTAGGCTGTTGTTCTGCATTACTTTGATTATATCTTGCCATTCCCTTCTGGCCTCAAGTGATTCTGTTGAGAAGTCTGATGTCATCCTTATGGGGGTTCCTTTGTAGGTGATAGCCTTTTTTTCCCTAGCAGCTTTTAAAATTTTTTCTTTATCCATTAGCTTTGGTATTTTAACTATGATATGTCTTGGTATAGATCTTTTTGGATTTCTCTTTAATGGAGTTCTGTGTGCTTCTTGAGCATGTGGAGTGTTTCCCAGCCTTAATTTAGGAAAGTTTTCTGCTATGATTTGATTGAACAAAGTTTCCATTTCCTCTCCTCTCTCCTCTTCTTCAGGCACCCCTATGATGTGAATGTTGTTTCTCTTCATGTTGTCACAGAGCTTTCTTAGAGTTTCCTCACATTTTTTGAGTCTCTTTTTCTTTTTCTTCTCTGATTCTGTGCCTTTGTTTGTGTCCTCTAACTCACTTATTCGGTCCTCAGCGTGATTCATCCTGCTTTTAATTCCTTCCATTGTGGTCTTCAGTTCTGATACTGTATTTGTCAATTTTGTCTGATTCTTTTTATTATTTCAATTTCATTTTTTATACTTGTTATCTCTTTATTTAGGTGTTCATAATGACAATCTGTTGTTGCTCTAATTTCTTTGAATATCCTAACTATCATTCTAAATTCTGCTTCTGGTAATTTGGTTATATCTGGTTTATTCAGGACCTTCTCTGGGGATTTCTCTTGATTCATTTGGTTTGCATTTCTGTGCCTGCTCATTTTGTCTGTGTATAAGCAAGTTGTGGCCACTGGAGTCCAGTAGGTGTTGCCTTTGTGTTCTCTAGGTGTGGTCTGTCTGCAGGTTCGCCACACCCTCTGCCGCTGCCTAGGGCGGTTGGGTATGGGCATTGTCAGCGCAGGCCCACTGTGGCTTTTGCTGTGATTTCTGCCTCTCTTCCGCGGGAGGGGCTGTTACTCAAGCCACAAGCCTCAGCACCAAGGGTGGAGGTGAGCACCTTTGCTCAGCTGTGGACCTAGTCTGTTCCCGGATTTCTGCCCAGATCCCGCAGTCATAGCCTACTCGCCACAGTTTCGCGGGGTGGGCAGGGCTTTTGACATGCTCTCAGCTGTGATCCTTTGCTCATCCGGAGCTTTAGCCTCGCCCTCGTGGTCCGGGCCCTTCTGCGCAGGGTCGCAAACCAAGGTTTATTGGGTTAGGCATGTTTGCTGGCGTGCACTCAGCTGCGAGCTTCCGCTCGTCTCAGACTCTACCCCTCCCCGCATTCAGAGCCCGATCGTGCACGTAGGATGGCAAACTGCGGTTTCTCTGGCCGGGCAGGGACAGTAGCGTGGGCTCAGCTGCAAGCTAATGCTCGTCTCAGGGTCTACCCTGCCGTTGCGCTTGGAGCCCGCTCACTCACGTAGAATGGCAAACCACAGTTTCTCTGGCCGGTCGGGGCTGATAGTGTGAGCTCAGCCGTGAGCCACCATGCCCATCCCTGGTCCTAGCCCCGTTCCCGTGGTCAGGGCCGGCTTGCTCAGGTTCGCAGAGCAGATCTCTGCCCATTCCTGGCCTTCTGCTTTGTCCCCACAGGTGGGATTACAGGCTGGCCCGTAGCTTCCAGAACACTTTCGCGCATCCCCTCCTCCCCTGCTGGGCTAGACTGAGCTCACACCAGCTTGGCCTCTGTCCATGCCGAAAGAACCGCGTTTCAGCATTCTGCCTCCACCATACCCTTCAGCAACCCTCAGCGGAGTAGGAAGGGTCGCAATACTCCACACTGTAGGCCTGGGAGCTCCCTCACTTGTTTCATAGCTCAAAACTGTCCAAACGCCTCTTCTAGGCTCTGGGACTGCCGGCTGGGGCTTGGTTCCTGGGACCCAGGTCCCTCCCTCTCTGCCAAACTCTCCTCCCGCCACTCGGGTCTCTCCGGGCTGCCGTTTGCTCCAGGGAGCTGGGCAGCCCTCTTCGCGTTTTCGCTATTCCTACCAGTCTCAATGTGGCTTCTTCTGTGTTCCGTGGTTGAAGAGTCCACTTAGTTTAGTTCAAAGCTGGTTTATCCAGATGATGGTTCTTAAAATTGAGTTATAATCCACTTTGGTTCTGGGAGTTGGAAGTTGGTACGTCCGCCTACTTCGTCGCCCTCAAGAATCATTTTTTTTCTTTTAATAAGGACTAATTCAGCTACTCACTTATAGATTTTTATTTTTATTTCTGAATGTGCTACAGTGGAATTCCAAATTAATTCAACCAGAGTCCACAAAAATAATTGAGATCTTCCTATAGTGGTAAGATAATGAGAAAAATAAAATATAATTCAACCTCAAATATTTCTCATCCCCGCACACCACACAAATAATCTAAGTTTTCTCTTACAATAAAGGGACATTATAAGTGGCCTATAATAAAGCCACTGTTTCAACTGATGGTTGGTTGATTTATTCTTTTGCTAAGCAAATAGATTTTGATCTCCCTCTGTTTGCTAGACATCATGCCAAGCACTTTCATTTACATTATCTTTTTTAATATTCTTAATGATTTGGTGTGGCAAACATTATTCATTCCATTTTTACTGGTAAGCCTGCTGAAAGCAAATAAAATTATTACATAAAATTAGAAAGTTATTAAGGTATATAACTAGACTTGAACCTAGTTTATCTTATTTCTGATTCAGTTGGCCTTCTCCCCTCATCTTCACAGTGTCCTTTCATTCCTTCAAATATCACTATTTGTATAGTGGTTCTCTTACATCTCAACTATCCATCCCTGTTTTGTCCACGTAGGAGATGATCACTGAAGGTTGGTTTGATAAAGAATATATATGCTGAGCATCATGTGCTAGGCACAGGTCTAGGTGCTTTACATACAGCAATGAACAAAGTAAAATCCTAATCTCATAGAATTTCCACTGTGGTGAGGGAGACATGAAACTTATGACAAGTGATTATATATTCAAGGGTGATAAGAATCTAGAAGAAAAATAAAACTGGGCAAAGGAACAGAGAAGTGCTGTTGTAAATGAGGTAGTCAGAGAAAACTTTTCTAAAATGGTGGCATTAAGCAGAGACCTGAATAAAGTAGAAGAATAATACGCTCAGGTATGTGGGGGTAGAGCATTCCAAGCAGAGGAAACAGCAAGAGCAAAGACCCAGAGGCAGGACCATGCCTGGTATATTTGAGGGAAAGTGAATATACTAGTGCTGGAACACTGGAGGGAGCTGAGGGCAATTGCAGGTAATGTCAGGGAAAAGGACAGTTGGCAGATTTGTGGGGGGGACATGGTAGGAAAGATGAGAATTTTGGATTTTATTCTGAGTGAGGATAAGAAGCCATTTGAGTGTGTGACATAATGCACTCCCAAAGGATCCCTCTGTTGCAATGGAGAACGGTGAAGGGCAGGAGAGACAGCAACTAGGATTGAAGCCAGAAGCCTTTGGGAAAAGTCCACAGGTGCAATGGCTCTGAGCAGGAGTAAGGGCTGGTGATGGAATGGTGAGAAGTGTTCTGCTATTGGGACTTGGGCTATTTCTATCTGAGCTAGCAAAGGGATTTAATGGGTTATTCTGGCTACTTATTAGTTCACAAAGCAGAAATTATTCTTTTTTTTTTACATTGTCTAAGTCTATATAAAGGCTTGTCTCATGGAAGAGAGAGTGCCCAAATAGGTTAGACTTTGTCACTATAGCAAGCTCGAATTGTGTCAGACAGTTCTGCATCTTATCTGCCACAGAGTGTTGCTTGCAAAGAAATTATTCTTTAGGAGATAAGAAAAGGCTTGTTTGGGTGTGTGGCTGTCTATGGGCACATATAGGGCAAAAGAAGGAATTGCTGGTACCAACAGTATCAGTACAGCCTAGGTGGGGCTCTTTGTCAAATACATGTAACACTGGGCCTAAAAGGGTTGGTAAGCCAATCTTGTTGAGAACTTACCTGATCTATCAAATTGGATTCTTACTTTAAAGTGGTGGCTTTTTCATTATATCATCTTGGAAGTATGGTGTGGGGAATCAGCAAATCCTTTGACTTGAAAATGCATAAGACAAAAAGCAACAACAAAAAACAAAGAAACTTCATTAGTGAGAGAATTTGCCAACTGGTACGAGTATTTTATTTTTAATGTGTAGAATTGGTGCTTTCCTTTCCAAGTAATTGTCTATGTATATATAAATGTGCTTTAAATTGTCTCATTTTCCAGAGACCGTTACTGAGAGTTTGCTTCTGTCATCCTGAAGCCCAGAGTATGATCAGCTTTGAGAGTGGGAACAGATTTTTAGGTAGATTTCCTTTGAGAAACAGAAGTTTCCATTGCAAAAAGTAAATAAATAAATAATTGAACTGGATTTTTACATACCATTAATTGATGTAACAGAAAGAATAGAGACCTGATGATTTGGCTCAAGGCTTTTTTTAAAAAGAGAAAGACGCATGACCTGTGGTGGCACAGTGGGTAAAGCATGGACCTGGAATGCTGAGGTCACCAGTTCAAAACCCTGGGCTTGCCTGGTCAAGGCACATATGGGAGTTGATGCTTCCTTCTCCTTCCTCACCCTTCTCTCTCTCCCTCTCTCCTTCTCTCTCTCTCTCTCTCTCTCTCTCTCTCTCCCTTCTCTCTAAAATGAATAAAGAAATTTAAAAATTAAAAAGAGAAAGACTTTAGTGGGGAAGACCTCCAGGCCTGAAGTGCCAGCTTCCTGAGGCTCCCATAGCAGGACCTGCAATGAAGACACAGCAATATGGTTGATCACGTGTCTGGCGCACCAGGAGATGCAGGCACATTTTAAACTGTGATTTCTACAGTCCATAGTTCAGAAGACATTCCAGGAATTGCTTATTCATAGAAAACATAGTTGTTAGAGAATTTTCCAGGATAACTTCTGCCCACTCTAAATTTTGGTTTCTGGTATTCCTAATGATGACGTAGAGAAGTCTTTATTTGACACTATAATGTGTCTCTTAGGCTAACTGGATAAATAAAAGACTACTATGTGTAATGATGAATTAGGTCAGTGGTGAGCTTTTTTTTTTTTTAAATAGAATCCCATTTTTATAAAACAAAGAATAAAAGTACCTATCATTTGCATATATTTGTATGTATCACATAATTATAAACATAGATACATATATAGGCACTAATGAAAATATTTTTTTTTTCTTTTAAATCCATTCTGCCAGTCTCTGTTTTTTGGGGGTTTTTTTTCTTTTTTTTAATTATTATTATTAATTTTAATGGGGTGAAAAAATATGGGTGTCTTAAATTTTATTTTGAAAAAATGTTTGTGCATTGAGATGTACATGTGTATCTAAAAAGGTTTTTAGAATCTAGCCAGAACTTTTCTCTTGAGGGTTATAGAAACCGGGCAGAAGCTTAGAGTTGGAGAAAAGGGAGTGAGGGGATCGCCGTTGTCCTGGACACTGGTTCCCAGTGGGGTGTTACTGGCCCCACACGGTGAAAATCAGTGCTTTAGGGGCAAGAAAATATTAGATACTACAGTGTTTTGTGACCCTCTCTGGTTGGCAGGATAATGTTTCTCCACCCCCACCTCTGTCCCATTACAGAAGTCTAAGTCTTAATCCCCAGAACCTGTGAATACAGTATGTTATGTGGCAAAGGGAAATTAAAGTTGCAGATAGAATTAAGGTTGATGGTTAGCTGATCTCAAAATGGAATGTTTATCCTGGATTATCTGGGTGGGCTCAACACAATCACAAGTGCCTTTAAAATACATGGCCACAAAAAGTTATTTGACTTTGGGTGATGGGCACACAATGCAATCAACAGTTTAAGTGCTATAGAAATGTTCACCTGAACTCTATGTACTCTTATTGATCAATGTCACCCCACTAAATTTAATTTCTAAGTTAAAAAAAAAAAGTGAGAAAGATGTGACAATGTAAGAAGACACAGAGAGATGTACTGTTTGCTTTGAAAGTGGAGAAATGGGACCAGAAGGAAAAAATGTGGGTGGCCTCGAAGAGCCAGAACAGATCCTTATTTACTTATACATGTAAACAGAATAGATTTTATGACATGTAAATAACATGTAAAAATACGATAAGGTTACCAATGTGCAAAGGACTCTAACAAGATGTCAAGATTGCCCTAGCCAGTAGCTCAGTTAGTTTGAATGTCCTTCCTACACATCAAGGTTGTGGGCTCAATCCTGGTCAGGGCACATACAAGAATCAACAAATGAATGTTTAAATAAGTGGAACAACAAACTGATGTTTCTCTCTTTTTCTCTCTGTCTCTCAAATCAATAAACAAAAAAAATTTTATTTTATTTTATTTTTATTTATTTTTATTTCAAAAACAATTTTTTTAAAAAAATGTCAAGACCATAATTATTAGGGAGTTCTGGACAAGGTATGTAATCAAAGAGTCTTGTGTATAAAATTTTACATATGAAGCATTTTAGCAAGACTTGAATATAGAGGAACACGTAATCTTTAGCTGGAAAATATTTCACTGCAGTGTTCTTTTTTTTTAATAGTTTGTTGAGGTGAGAGGGTTGTTGGAATGTTCACCTTAAAAGGCTGCTCTCCAGACTTATTTTCTCTTCATAACAAGTCATTTTCTTCTTTATAAAAACAATTGTAAATAAATAAAAATCTTTGACATACTGTACAACACAGTATTTTTTTTAGACACTTCAGGAAATATTTTAGATTTCAATCCTTGTGGAATTTACAAACAAACAAGAAACATAATAAGAAAAACCTGTTTGGTTCTACTACTCTTTTTTTACTTTCTCTGAAATCCTGCTAAGATACACCAAATATTATTTTCTTTTTATATACCCAAGGTCAGTAGTACCCATTAGCAAGGAGAAAGTTGACAAAGTCAGAAAAACTGAGTGAAGGCATTCAAGGACATCTCATAAGGGCACGTAGTGCTCACAAAATGCCCAACTGACTGTATTAAGAAGCCAGATGTTAATATAATAAAACAGAATGTATTGTAGAGCTTTCACCAGCACTGATCCCTTTTCTAAAAGTACTATTAATAAATGATTACAGGACACCAGAATATGGGTGGGGGAGGGCTTAGAACAGAACCTTTGATTTAATCACTATTTATGGCAGAAAAAGTGTGTTTTTGTTTTTTTAAAGGGATAGAGAGAGAGAGAGTCAGAGAGAGGAACAGACAGGAATGAAGAGAGATGAGAAGCATCAACCATCAGTTTTTCGTTGCTACACCTTAGTTGTTCATCGATTGCTTTCTCATATGTGCCTTGACCACGGGCCTTCAGCAGACCGAACAACCCCTTGCTCGAGCCAGCGACCTTGGGTCCAAGCTGGCGAATTTTTGCTCAAGCCAGATGGGACTGCGCTCAAGCTGGCGATCTTGGGGTCTTGAACCTGGGTCCTCCGCATCCCAGTCTGATGCTCTATTCACTGCACCACCACATGGTCAGGCAGAAAAAGTGTTTTTAAAGACTTCAAATCAAACTAACCATTTCAAATCCAAAATAACATAAATTACACGGGGAAACAATATTTTTGTTGCATCCACAAAAACACATGTTCTTACCTAATTCGAGTGTACTAATCTCAAATCTGACATTAGTTTTTTCTCTATAAGCTACAGTTTTTTTGCAATTCAACATTTTAGGTGGTGACGTCAGAGAAATGGTGTCGTAAGGAGGGCTCCCGATACCTCTCCCCAAAGTTTCAACAAATTCAACAACTACAGACAGGAAAACAATCCTAGGAGCATCTGAAATACACATACACCAAACAAAGGTATGATTGGGTGAAATGGTAGCTGAATTTATAATTCACTTTGAAGGAAATAAAACGGAGAACAGAGTACTATGCCTTCCTCACTGACCTGATCAAGGGCTGCTTTCACTTGGAACTGAGAGAAAGCGAGGGCTGGGGGTGTGAAAAAGCTGGGCTAGGGCAGAGACGTTCAAGCCGAGGAGAGAGTGTGCCCACAGCTCAACACAGAGCATGGAGCTAACACCAACAGCAAACCCCAGCAGAGGTGGGTGAGGAGTTGCCTTGTTTACTCCCGATATCCTGTTCAGCAAGTGCGGACAGTGTACAAGTGGTTCCTCCTAGAGCCCTGGGCGTGGGTGCCCACATTTTCAGACAGAGGGTCTGGGTCAGAGACTGTCAGCAGTAGCCTTCTGCATGGGCTGCGAACAGAATCTCAGTGTAATCCCTGCTTCCCAAACAACAGTGCGCGGGAGGGGGAGGGGAGAAATGCGCAAAAGCTGGCTTCCTTACACCTGGATCTCTTCGGGTGGGGCACCTTTGCCAGCCATACAGGCTAACAAAATAAAAAAGCACATTACGTGGGAAGGAAAAAAAAAATACGGAAGTGCTAGGGGGAGGGGCACACAGACAACTTGCAGACAGCTTTTGGAGAGCAGACCCACGAATCGGATCGCTGAAAGGAAGGAGCCTAACCTGCAGTCTGCTACTGCCCAGCTGGCTAATGCTGGCAGCGGCTCTGGCTGACAAGATCTTCTTTCTCAGGTCTGCAATCTAAAAGAACCCAAAGGAGAGACGTGGTATTTTTAGGGCCTCTTGCTCTGCATGCAGTGACTGGGGCAACTTCCTGCCAGCTGATACAGGGTAAAAAACACATTTCTACAGAACAGACCTCAGAGAACACTGGGCAGGCTAGGCTGTAGGCTTCTTAACAAGGGAGAAGGCTGCAGAGAGCAACCCAATGGAATGCTAAGGCAAATTTAACTACACATACTTGGGGAACATTAGAAAGGAGCCTGAACAGAAGTCACCTCATCCCCCTACCTGCTTAAGCTAGTGACTCTGGTCAGCAGAGTTTTCATACTCAGGGATGTACTCTAAAAGGACCTTGAGGAGAAACTTGACAGCCTTTAAAACCTCCTGTTCTGTAGGCAGTGATTAGGGCATCTTCCTGCCAGCCAATACAGGTTACAGAGTGCAAAAAGCCTGGGAGAGTGGTCCTGCAGAGTGCTGAGGCATACTAGACACACTTGGAGGCTCATAGAAAGACACCTTGAGAGCAATTGGCTCCCAGCCCTGCCTAATTATGCTGGCAGCTCTGGCTGGCAAAGCCTTACCCACTGCATTGAGTGGGGATAGAGGGGGGATTTGGGAGCTCTTAGGGCCTCTTGTTCTCCAGGCAGTGGCAGGGAAACTTCATAGCTGGGTCCCCAGGCTGCTGGTTCAGGAAGGAGAGACTTGGAGAGAGACTCCAGGAAAACAAACTCTCCCCTTATTGGAGGCTGCAAACACTAACAAACCCCGACTACCAACAAGACTGAGGCCTAGTATATGTCATCACCATAGCGACACATCAACTGCAAATCTCTACCTAAGCATGCCACAGGAGCACAGCCTGGGGTACAGTGCCACCAACCAAAAAGAGAGAAGAGGAAAAAAGGAAGAAGATAACCTCTCAAAATCAGGAATAATTCAGTCTTTATAACATTTTCTACTTTTTTTCTTTCATTTATTTTCTATATATTTTTTTCTTCCACCGAGGTCCTTTTATCCTTTTTTGGTCTTATTCTTTTCTTTTCATCTTGAACTTCATTATCCATAGGTGTTACATTTCCTATTATTTTTTTTCTCTTTCATTCTATGAGGGTTACACTCCAAAAATCTTAACTCTCTTCCCCCCTTTTTTCTTTCTTTTTTTCTCTCTTTTTTTTTTCTCTCTCTCTCTTGGCTTCTTTTCTCTTTCACTTTTCCCCTCATTCGATCTTCACTCACAAACAAATTATTTTATTTTGGATTCAAATTTATTCTTTGTGGCATTTTGTGTGCTTTTTACTTTGCTTTTTATCTCATTAGCATTCCCGACAACCCCAGCTCTCCATTCTATGTAGTATTTGTTCTGCTTAGTACAATAAATTTTTTTTCTTGTTTTCTTGTTTTCTCTTTCACTATATCTCTTATTTGACTGCCATTTACAAACAAATTATTTTATTCATGATCCAATTTTTTTCCTTCTAGTATTTTGTGGGTCCTTTTCTCATTTTTTGCAACTTTGTCACTTCTCTCTAAATCAGGTCCTCTATTCTAGGTAGCTTATATTTAGCACAATATAATTCTCAGTTTTTCACAGTATTTTCTCAAAAAAATTTTTTAATTGGATTTTATTTTATTCTTTATCAACTATTATTAGTGTTATTAAAAAACTACTCTCAGATGCCATTAAGGAAAGGAAATCGAATATCATGAATACAAAAGACAGAGATGTAGCACAGATAGATGAAGAAAACTCTATAGAAAATATTTTAATAGATTGGAAAACTTGGAGTTAAAGGACAGAGAATTTAAAATAGAAATCCTAAAACTACTGAGAGATATACAAGAAAACACAAAAAGACAATTTAGGGAGCTCAAAAAACAACTCAAACAAAGAATATATAACCAATGAAATTAAAACTATGAAAATGAATCAGAGATGAAAAACTCAATTCATGAACTGAAAAATGAGGTAACAAACTTAGCTAATAGAACAGGTCAGATAGAAGAGAGAATTAGTGACATAGAAGACAGACAACTAGAGGTGCAACAGAGGGAAGAGAAGAGAGGCTCACAAATTAAAAAAAATCAGAAATCCCTAGAGAAATTGTCTGACTCCATCAAAAAGAGCAACACAAGCCTGACCTGTGGTAGTGCAGTGGATAAAGCGTCGACCTGGGAACACTGAGGTCGCCAGTTCAAAACCCTGTACTGGTCTGGTCAAGGCACATATGAGAGTTGATGCTTCCAGCTCCTCCCCCATTTCTCTCTCTCTCTCTCTCTCTCTCTCTCTTTCTCACTCTGTATCTCCTCTCTAAAATGAATAAAATAAAATAAAAAATAAAAAAAATAAAAAGAGCAACACAAAAATAATAGGTATATCAGAAGGAGAAGAGAGAGAAAAATGGAATAAAGAACATATTCAAACAAGTAATAGATGAGAACTTTCCAAGCCTGTGGAAAGAACTAAAGCCTCTAATTCAAGAAGCAAACAGACCACTGAGTTATCTTAACCCCAACAAACCTACTCCAAGGCACATCATAATGAAATTGGCACAAACCAACAACAAAGAAAAAATTCTCAAGGCAGCCAGGGAAAAGAAGAGTACAACATATAAAGGAAGGCCCATTAGATTAATCAACAGACTTCTCAGAAAAAACTCTACAAGCTATCCTTCAAATATAAAGGAGAAATAAAAGCATTCACAGACACAGAAAATAATGAGGGAATTTAACACCAGAAAGCCCCCAATTCAGAAAATACTAAAGGGTATTTTTTTGACCAGATACAAAGAACAAAACAAAACAAAATCACAAGAAAAAGCTCCACCAAGAACACAATAAAACCAAATCAAAACTGACAACAAAAACAATAATGGGGAGAGGTCGAAGATTAACAGTAGCAAAGGAGGATGGAATGCAGAAACAGTCATAAGATAGGGTACTACAATGAACATGGTAGGTACCCTTTTCATTACTTAATGGTAACCATCCCTGAAAAAAACCAACACAGAAGCACATGACTTGAACAAAAAGTAACAGATGAAAGAAGTATAGATTACAACCAAACAAAAACAAATGATGAAAAAAAAAAGAGAAGAATTAAACAAGATACAAATCTAACAGAAAGAAATATATAAAATGACAATAGGAAACCCTCAAGTGTCAATAATTACACTAAATATAAATGGATTGAACTCACCAATAAAAAAACACAGAGTAGTAGAATGGATTAAAAAAGAAAATTTAACTGTATGCTGTCTACAAGAAACACATCTAAGCTACAAGGATAAAAACAAATTTAAAGTGAAAGGCTAGACAATAATACTCCAAGCAAATAACATCCAAAAAACAGCAGGTGTAGCAATACACATATCTAATAATGCTGACTACAAGACAGCAAAGATAATCAGAGACAAAAATCGTCATTTCATAATAATTAAGGGGACATTGAATCACGAAGATATAAAACTTCTTAGTATATATGCACAAACCAAGGAGCACCAAAATATGTAAGACAGCTACAGACTGACCTAAAAACAAAAACTGACAAAAATACAATTATACTTGGAGACCTCAATACACCGCTGATGGCTCTAGATTGCTCATCCAAACAGAAAATCAATAATGAAATATTAACTTTAAACGAAACACTAGAACAATTGGATATGATAGACATCTATAGGACATTTCATCCCACAGTGCCAAAGTATACATTTTTTTTTTAGTGTACATGGAAGAGTCTCAAGAATTGATGTTGGGCCACAAAAATAACATCAGCAAATTCAGAAAAATTAAAATTATACCAAGCATATTTTCTGATCATAAAGTCTTGAAACGAGAATTCAACTGCAAAAAAAAAGGTAAACAAACCCACAAAAACTAAACAACATACTTTTAAAAAATGAATAGGTCAAAAAAGAAATAAGTACAGAGATCAGAAGATACATACAGACAAATGAAAATAACAATACGACATATCAGAATCTCAAGGATGCAGCAAAAGCGGTAATGAGAGCAAAGTTCATATCACTACAGACCTATATGAACAAACAAGAGAGAGCCCAAGTAAACCACTTAACTTCACATCTTAAGGAACTAGAAAAAGAAGAACAAAGACAACCCAAAACCAGCAGAAGAAAGGAAATAATAAAAACCAGAGCAGAAATAAATGAAATAGAGAACAGGAAAACTATAGAAAAAATTAATTAAACAAGGAGCTGGCTCTTTGAAAAGAGTAACAAAATTGACAAACCCTTGACAAGACTCACCAAGGAAAAAAGAGAAAGGACTCATTTAAACAAAATCCAAAATGAAAAAGGAGAAATCACCACAGATATTATAGATATACAAAGAATTATTGTAGAATATTCTGAAAAACTATATGTCACCAAATTTAACAATCTAGAAGAAATGAATAAATTCTTAGAACAATACAATATTTCTAGACTGAGTCATGAAGAAGCAGAAAGCCTAAACAGACAGACCCATAAGCAGGGAGAAAATAAAAAAAAAACTATTAAAAACCTCCCTCAAAATAAAAGTTCAGGGCCAGACAGCTATACTAGTGAATTCTATCAAACGTTCAAAGAAGACTTGGTTCCTAGTTTACTCAAAGTCTTCCAAAAATTGAAGAAGAAACAATACTACCAAACACAATTTTATGAGGTCAACATAACCCTCATGCCAAAACCTGGCAAGGACAACACAAAAAAAGAAAACTACAGACCAATATCTCTAATGAATACAGATATTAAAATACTAAACAAAATACTAGCAAATAGAATACAACAATACATTAAAACAAATATATCGTGATCAAGTGGGATTCATCCCAAAATCTCAAGGATGGTTCAACATACGTAAACAGTTAACATAATACACCATATCAACAAAACAAAGAACAAAAACAACATGATCTTATCAATAGATGCAGAAAAGGCATTTGATAAAACACAACACAATTTTATGTTTAAAATATTCAACACAGTGGGTATAGAAGAAAAATATCTCAACATAATAAAGGTCAATTATGATAAACCATCAGCTAACATCATATTAAATGGTATAAAACTGAGAACTTTTCCCCTTAAATCAGGAACAAGACAGGGTTGTCCACTCTCTCCACTCTTTTTTAACGTGGTGCTGGAAGCTCTAGCCATAGCAATCAGACAAGAAAAAGAAATAAAAAGCATTCATACTGGAAAAGAAGTAAAGGTGTCACTTTTTGCAGATGATATGATCCTATACATAGAAAATCCCAAAGACTCCACAAAAAGATTGCTAAAGCAATAAACCAATACAGTAAGGTCACAGAATACAAAATTAATATACAAAAGTCCATTGCCTTCCTATATACCAATAATGAAACATCAGAAAACAAACTCAAACAAATAATCCCCTTCATGGTTGCAACAACAACAAAAAATAAAATACCTAAAAATAAACATAACAAAGAATGTAAAGGACCTATATAATAAAAACTACAAAACATAGTTAATGAAAATCAAAAAGGATACAATGAAATGGAAAAACATTCCTTGTTCTTGGACAGGAAGAATAAATATAGTCAAAATGACCATACTACCCAAAGCAATATACAAATTCAATGTAATTCCCATTAAAACCTCAATGGCATTTTTTTTGTTTTTACAGGGACAGAGAGAGAGTCAGAGAGAGGGATAGTTAGGGACAGACAGGAACGGAGAGAGGAGAGAAGCATCAATTATTAGTTTTTCATTGCTATTGCAAGACCTTAGTTGTTCATTGATTGCTTTCTCACATGTGCCTTGACCACGGGCCTTCAGCAGACCGAACAACCCCTTGCTGGAGCCAGCGACCTTGGGTCCAAGCTGCCGAGGTTTTGCTCAAGCCAGATGGGCCCGCGCTCAAGCTGGCGAGCTCCGGGTCTCGAACCTGGGTCTTCCGCATCCCAATCTGATGCTCCATCCTTTGTGCCACCACCTGGTCAGGCTCAATGGCATTTTTTAAAGAAATAAAACAAAAAATCATCAGATTTATATGGAACTATAAAAAACGTCGAATAGCCAAAGCAATCCTAAGGAAAAAGAACAAAGCTCAGGGCATTACAATACCTGACTTCAAATTATATTATAGAGCCATGACAATCAAAACAACATGGTATTGGCAGAAAAGTAGACACTCAAACCAATGGTACAGAATAGAAAGTCCAGAAATATAACCACATATATATAGTCAAATAATTTTCGATAAAGAGGCCAACAACACACAATGGAGAAAAGAAAGCCTCTTCAACAAATGGTGCTGGGAAAACTGGAAAGCCACATGCAAAAGAATGAAACTTGACCATAGTTTATCCCCTTTTACTAAAATTAATTCAAAATGGATCAAAGACCTAAATATAAGACCTGAAACAATAAAGTACATAGAAGAGAACATAGGAACTAAACTCATTGCCTTGGTTATAAAGAGCCACTTTATGAATTTGACTTCAGATGCAAGGGAAGTGAAGGCAAAGTTAAATGAATGGGACTACATCAGACTAAGAAGCTTTTGCACAGCAAGAGAAACTGACAACAAAACAGACAGCCAACTAAATGGGAGATGATATTTTCAAGCAACAGTTCAGATAAAGGCCTTGTATCTAAAATATACAAAGAATTCATAAAACTTAACAACTAAAAAACGAACAATGCAATAAAAAAATGGGAAGATGACATAAACAGACACTTCTCCCAGGAAGAAATACAAATGGCTAACAGATATATGAAAAGATGCTTATCCTCATTAGCTATTAGAGAAATGCAAATCAAAACTACAATGAGATACCACCTCACACCAGTTAGATTAGCTATTATCAACGAGACAGGTAATAACAAGTGTTGGAGAGGCTGTGGAGAAAAAGGAACCCTCGTCCACGGTTGGTGGGAATGTAAAGTAGTACAACCATAATGGAAGAAAGTATGATGGTACCTCAAAAAACTAAAAATAGAGGTACCATATGACCCAGCAATCCCTCTACTGGGTATATATCCCCAAAACTCAAAAACATTGGTACATAAAGACACATGCAGCCCCATGTTTATAGCAGCATTGCTCACAGTGGCCAAGACATGGAAACAACCAAAAAGCCCTTCAATAGATGACTGGATAAAGAAGATATGGTACATATATACTATAGAATACTACTAACCATAAGAAATGATGACATCGGATCATTTACAACAAAATGGATGGAACTTCATAACATTATATTGAGTGAAATAAGTAAATCAGAAAAAACTAAGAGCTATACGATTCCATACATACGTGGAACCTAAAATGAGATTCAGAGACATGGACAAGTGTGTGGTGTTTACTGTGGGGCAGGGGGGAAATGAGAGGGAGAAGGTTGGGGGATGGTATGGGCATAAAGAAACCCAGATAGAAGGTGACAGAAGATAATTTGACTTTGGGTGATGGATATGCAACATAATTAAAAGTCAAAATACCCTGGCGATGTTTTCTCTGAACCTATGTACCCTGATTTATCAATGTCACTGCATTAAAATAAAAAAATGTGATACTTAATATGAAACCAAATCTGGGCTAGGAAAGTCTTGGAACACTTTTGCATCAGTCACTGAGAATTAGGTTATACTAAAGTAACAAATAAACTCCAAATGAGAAGGGGAAAAAAAAGGATTTTAGGTTTTCATCTTCTTGTAAAATTTTCAACAGTTAAACATAATGAAGTAGGATGACTTCTTGGGCATCATCTTTGTGAAAGTATAATAATTTATATAATGCAGTAAATACACTAATTCACTAAAAGATATGACTGCATCAGAATTTGTCTACAATTTCAAAATAGAACATATTAAAACACTTATTTTAATCATAAACTTTGCCCAAAACTTATTTAAATTCTACTCAGGCAAAATTTGTGTTTGTAGCTCTTGTGTTTGTGTACTTGTTGAGGATAATCTTGTTGCTCCAGTAGTATTCCGCTCATGACTAACAGCTCCAAGATTTTCAGAAAACTTATCAAGGTGACTGTTCAGGAAGTGAATCTTAATGCGCATGTTATATCCAATGTCGCGGAAAGCCAACAGCATTCTTTGAACCAGAAGTTCATAGTTTGCTGCTTTTTTTGTTGCTAAGAAAGTTCTTTGTAACTGCCACAAAAGACTGCCATGCTGCTTTCTCCTCCTTATTCATCTTCCTGGCAAATTCTTCATCACGTATGAGGTTCAAATTTGAGGTCCATCGTATACACCTGATTTTATCTTCTTGAAAGACAAGGCAGGAAAAGCAGAAATAATATGTTGAAAGCATTCACTTTCTCTATTCAAAACCTGAACAAACTGCTTCATTAAGCCAAGTTTGATGTGCAGTGTGGGGGAAATGATTCTGTCTCGATTAACTACAGGTTCATTTACAATAGTTTGCATTGCTACTTTCAGAGATTCAAGTTTCGGCCACTCCTTCTGTGTCCAGTGTTTCTCCCGAGATCGGCCATCCCACAAACACAGAAAGCAAGGGTACTTCGTGAAACCTCTGTTGTCCTAGTAGGAAATTGACCATTTTAAGATCCACACAAATGATCGAGTTATGCTCCTCATACTTCAGTAAGTCGAGAACAATTTTTATGTCATTATTATCTTTTTGCAGATGAGTTGAATAACCAATTGGAACCACTGCATAAACATTACCGTTGTGTAGGAGAACATATTTCAGATTTTGTTTAGAGCTGTCAAGAAATAGGTGCCATTCTGTTGGACTGTAAGTGGTAACACATAGCTGGCTGAGAAGACAACTGATATCATGACAGTAAACAAAGTGTTTGTCTTCGGAAAAAAGTCCACAAAAATTTGTTCACCCTTTCTGAAATGGGATACTTTAGCTGACCAGTGAAGTACATTCTTTTCTTGAAGCCTGGAGGCTAATAACTCCCCTGCTTTCTATGATAGGCCCAAATCTTTTACTAAGTCATTCAATTCGGGTTGGTTAAACTGCTTAGGTGTTAATGACTGCTTGGCATCAGAAGAAGACCCTTCAGATTCTACAACCATTTTCTCATGCTTCTTATCCAAATATACTTACTTGATCATCATATTCACCTTTTCTGTCCTTTGAAGAAATAAAACTATTGAAAACTGGAACCAGGAATGTCTCAGAGTGTGGGATAATTCGTATTGCTGAAGGAATATTAGAATATGTGATCATATGCTGTTTTTTCTTGCTGATACCCTTTGTATGGATCAGACAGAAATAACAGTCACTGCTGTGGTCCTTAGGTTCATGCCAAACCATGGGAATACCAAAAGGCATTCCTTTGAGTTTTCCTTTTGTCTAGTCACAAAGCATTTCCTCACAATTATGACACACAATATGAGGAGCCCAATTCTTGTCTTGACTGCCAAGGGGAACTTGAAAATAGGCAATATATGCACGTGTCACAAATGATGAAATATTGCGCCTTTGACGTTGAAGTGTGTAACAGCCACATATATAACAGAGTGTGTCAGGAGTATTCTTACATTTACGCCATGGACACAGCTATCACTACAGGACAACGCATACAACTCATGCGACAACGCAGTACAAGAGCGATGCTTCCATGTGACCGATAGGAATAGAGATAATATCTTTCACATAAGCCTTAGGGAAACAGGAGGAGAAACAGTTCCTATTAGAATTTACTCAGGGAAATGAAACCAAGTGTATGCAAATGTATGACCCAAGTTCATACAGGAAACCAATGTGTATGTCATGGTCATCAGTGCTTAACTTACTATTTAAACTACTAACTGCCACCATCTGTACAGAGAGACTCAGATTGAGTTTCTGGGGAAATGTTCTCTTTTCCAGATGTTTTTCTTTGTAGTTTTATAGAGATTTTAAAATCCTGTTACAGTAACTTTTATTGGATTTTATGATATTTTTGCAACTTATTTCTAGGCCTGTATCTGAAAACACATCATGGATTGGGATGTCATTGATGAAAACATTTATATTCTTAATAATAAATACAATAACAGGCAGGTTTTATTATACCATTGTTCTTAGGTTTTACTACAATACATGTTGACAAAAAACAATAAATGTACTAAACTTTTTAGAAATTCTTAATTTTTCAGTTCAAAGGTGCTTGGAAATATAAACAAAATACAGTTCCCAATTAAACATGCTTCATTAATTATTGCAAGGTGTTTACACTGAAGTCCAATCTTGTATACTGTCAAGAACCATCAAACTGCTAAAATTGATGCAAACTTAGAACAGCTGATGAAAAAATAAGCCCCTGTTTTGATTCCTAGCAGCCTGCGTTCTTCTTAAGACCATCGGCTCCACATGGTAAGCATCAGCCCTCTTATGGTATTTGGGCATTGTCTTGTGAGATGCATTTCAGCTGCATGTCCATTCCAGGTTGGAAGCCTTTTTTCTGTTTTCTGTCCACCCTCCCGTTTCCACCTACCCATCTCAATTTACACTCATTCCTGGAGAAAAGCCCCTCAAAAGCACATTTCTGGAGGCTGCTCTAATTAGCAGCAATGCTGGATTGAAAATTTCCCCATATTACCCACTGTCTGCTCCCACCTCCTCCCACTTCAATATCTGTGCTACCAAATTGCCTGCTGTGAAATCCTCAAAACCAAGCATTTGAGGTCAATCATCTTCCTTTGTAACCCACCAATGAGAAGCAAATCTCCATGTTTCTCTCTGCATTCCTCTGATTTCACTAAATAAGAGAAAAAGAAACCCAGCATACAAAAGGATCAAAATGCCTAGGGAAGCCCATTGTCAGGTTACTGTCGGGAGCATTCAAGTTGCCTGTTGCTAAGGTCACGGTAGTGAGACTAAGACTTTCAGAGAAAAAATTCTGAAAAGAGGATATCAGGGATATTTTGCTTAAAATGTATGGACTTCACACAGACAGCCTTTCTTTCTTTGTTCCTTTTTGTTGCAAAGATGGAGCTACATTTGTTGAGTACAATCATTGCTCTAAAAGCTTGTTGAATTAAAGTACAGTAACCGCACCAAATAATTTTCTCTGGCAGACTATGGTGTTTGCTCAAAATACCTCAAATTTAAACAGGGGCCAGTGTCACTTACAATGAAACTCCTCTGATTTTCAGATCTTGGGAACAGAAGCAGAAGCTACTAGCTCCTTTAATAGCATCCACTGTTAATTATAATTAAGAATGAGGAATTAAAAAGACATGGACACTTATGTAAGATAGAAACACTTGTGATCTGGGTTTACACATCCTTGCATCTTCACTTTGTGACTAGCAGCCTATAACACTTCCTTCCTTTTCCCTGAAGAAGAAAATAAAGTTTGGCAAAGACAAGGATAGGTGATGATATAATGCTAAGATATTGTACATCCTTATTTAATCTCATACTCTTCAATAAGATTCCATGTCCTCCCAGTGGGTGTAAAGTCTTTATGTAAAACCAAGAAAGAATGACACATTTAAGAATTTCAAACCGTAATACAGACTGGTAAAACATGGTCCATAAATTGCAATTGACATCAAGACACACCTGCTTAAGGCCAATGGCCAAGCATTAGGTATGAATAATTCATAAATTTTTGATGACAAGATTCAATAGAGGGGAATTATTGTCATTCCACTAATATTTTCCATGTAATAGTTTATTTCAATAGTGTTCAATAAAAAATTATTGCTGGAGTAATTTAAAGATGGGAGATGGAAGAGGAAAAGGAATACTTTGGAATTCGTAGAGGTCACCAAAGCTATGAAAACCTGCTGAAATGTATTTCATTAATGTTCTTTATACACCAACACCAAATGAAAGAAGGACAAAGTGCAGCATTTTGTAACACCCCAGAAGGTAGTGGGACCACTGAACATTGTAGGACAACTAAATATTGTAAGACAACTGTTCTTATATGTTTAGTTACCTTGATGTGGCTTACACTATGAAAGAATGTAATTCTGAGGACCAGTGGACACTTTTATTTGGAAAATCTTATGTAAGAATCCAAAGTAAGCCTTCTTTCCACTTAATCTCATCTTATTTGGGGTATTTTTTAAATCTACATCCCAGTAGCTACCATCTCCTTGCCTGTAGAGCCCTGCATTTTTTGTGCCACTGGTACAGCATTAAGAACATTGATCATAATTGTGCAAAAGGCAGACTGACTGTCTGGGTTAGTAAATGTAGTACTGTACTTTAAAAGGAAACTCGCAGGAAATGGAGAAAATAATTGCTATTTTAGCAAACCGGGTGATTCTTAAACAGTTCCTATCCTTTCTTTTGAAAGAGAATGGTCCCATAGTTTATAGAAAATCTGAAAGAAGCACCCAGATTATTTCCAGCTTGTTGGGAGGGGTAAGAATTTAAAGGAGATGATAATAAACTGACCTAAATAAACATCCTCAAGGCAGCTAATTAGTACTACTACTCCAAAAATATTCAAAACTGAGAGTAAGAATAAGTTTCTATGTTATTATTTTAAAAGGGGATACTGTGATATAATTTTTTGAAGACATCTTTCTAGAAATATGTGAAGTAAATATTAGGTGATTAAGTACCTCATTTGTACAACAGTTTTGTTCACTCTCACCTGAATTTATCACAGTGGAAAGTAAAAAATATATATTAAAAGTGAAATTACTGTATAAGTATCGTGAGCATTTTTCTTATCATTCTTCACTAAACAACAACACAGTAGAAATAACAGATGAAAGGGAAAAAAATGATTATTAAATGTGACCATTCTCCCATGACTAGTCAGCTGAAGTTTCATGATATTTACTATAATCTTTCCTGAAGCCAACAAATATAGTCTTGGAATGTCATCTAAATCACTAGTATCCAAGGTTTATTGTCTGTTTGTTTTGGTTCATTTTTTCATTCTAGGGCAATAGGTTTTTAGTGATGTCTTACTGTGATTCTGTGACTTCTTGAAATGCTTCCTCCTGCTGAGCTGTGTGGAGCAGCCCCCAGAACAGAGGCTCATCCATCACTGAGATTCCCATGAAGGCCAGCAGGAACACAGCCCAAACCAGGCTGGGGACTGATGTGAGAAACGTCTTGTTCAAATGAGATCTCCTGAATGACATAACACCAGAGGAATTCCACTGGACTGTCTGAAACAGGAAATGCGTGCTGTGGAGTATAATTGTCAGAGTGCAAACAAGATGCCTCGAGAAAATAGTTTTATTCATGTTAGAAAAAAACCAATCCTCTGTATGGGATATTTCTCAGAGAATAATCTAGTTCTAATAGTGATATTCAACTCAAATTACACTGTGACATATAGAACTTCATTGCTTTAGAAAAGAAGAAAGATTTTTAAAGAACATTTATTTTCTACCTGTTACTTTCTTTTCTTTTTTTTTTAAGAAGAGGTGAGATAGTGAGACAGACTCCCACATGTACCCCAACCAGGGTCCACCCGACAACCCTGTCTGGTTCTGATGCTTGGATCAACTGAGCTATCCTCAGCACCAAGGCTGACACTTGAATCAGTTGAGCCACTGGCTGCAGGAGAGGAAGAGGGAGAACAGGAGAGGGAGGGGGAGAGAAGCAGATGGTTGTTTTTCTGTGTGCCCTGACTAAGAATCGAACCTAGGACGTCCATACACAAGGCGGACGCTTTATCCACCAGCCAAGGTGATGTTACTTTATTTTAACTCATGATTTTCTTCTTCTCATATCATGCATTTTAAAACTTATATATAAACTTTCTTATCTAAGCATCTTCTTCAGGATTTTTATCTAACCAGTGTCCATCCACCATATGACCATCTCAGCCCAGCTGAGTGGCTTTATTACTAGGCAGTGTGTAGCAGTCACTTCATAGGATAACAAATATGGAAAGTCTGCATAACAACAACAAGGTTTGGTGAACTGAGCCTCTGAGCTTTTGTGAATGATTACCCATGCAATGCACGCGGGCATGGAAACTTCAAAGATACATGCACCCTGCTCTCTTGGGTTCTTCATGAGCCTTAAAAATTCATTGTATGTCTAAGCTCCTGCTGCTTGAGAACCACAGGTCTGATTTCCAAATGAAATGTTTTCTGACACTGTAGTGCCATTCAAAGCCTCGGATGTTTTTGCCCTGCAGAATTTTATCTTGGAGCAGATGGGGCAGTGGAATATTGATGAAGCATACAACCATGCCTGCATGGAGATGCACTTCCTTCTGAGACAGTCCAGAAGCCCATACAGGCAAGGCCAGGCACCTCTCTTGGGACACAGTCAGCTTGGACCATTACTCTTTAGGGTAGGATAGCTGATATCAGGCATTTACTATCAGAAACACAGTTTCCATCATTCCATTTAGACTTTCACATTGTCACAAATAAAAGTGGCCACTAAGAAACATTTTCTCTTGCTTTTCTTGAAAGAAGATCATTTGTGATAGTTTTTAGAAAATAAGTTTTTGAAAGTATAGGAAAGTAGAAGAAATAGAAAAAGTTACCCATGATTTTATTTTTAAAGAAAATCACTGAGTATAATATTTAAGTATATTTTTCTAGTCTTTTCTCTATAACTTTTTTTTAAATTTATTTTTATTTATTCATTTTAGAGAGGAGACACAGAGTGAGAGAGAGAGAGAGAGAGAGAGAGAGAGAGAGAGAGAGAAAGGGGGGAGGAGCTAGAAGCATCAACTCCCATATGTGCCTTGACCAGGCCAGTGCGGGTTTTGAACTGGCGACCTCAGTGTTCCCAGGTTGACGCTTTATCCACTGCACCACCACAGGTCAGGCTCTCTATAACTTTTTTAAAAGGTTATGATCATACAGGATATATAATTTTGCATCAGGCTTTCTTAAACTTAACATGTCATGTGTTTTTTATTGCCATGAAAAAATCCTTCAAAAATACTACATGTTATCCTATAAACGGATGCATTATAATTCATTAATCACATTTAGATTATTTATAATTTTTTCAATTATTAATAATCTGTCATAAACATCTTTATATACAAAACCATGACAGATTTTTAAATTATTTCTTTGTGATGCATAGATTTGCAAAATTTTGATTACTGGAATAAAGTTATAATCTTTAAAGCTCTTCAAATGTTTCATCAAATTGCTTTTCAGAAAAATTATGCTTACAATTTAATCTCTCTTAAACTGGGTAGGAGAATAAATATTTTACTTTTTGTCATCTAAATTGGATCATATAATTATTTTTTAAATATTTACTAATCTGATTAGTGAAAAGAGTATTTATTCAAAAGATATTTGTTTTTTAAAAGTTGCCCCATAGATTCAAAGCAGTTTGATAGAAGTTTCAATAGTTTTTCATGGCTGTTGAGGACCTTTATTCTTAAGTATATGAAGAGTAAAGAGCAAAGGGCTTAATATTTTAGAAGAAAAATAATCAAGTGATTCTTTTATATTTATTTTATTTTATTTTATTATTTTTATTAAGTGAGAGGCAGGGAGGCAGAAAGATAGACTCCCACATTTTCCCTGACCAGTATCCATCCCACAATCCTCCTTACCAGGCAATGCTCAACTCATCTGGGGCCATTGCTTTGTTGCTCAGTAATTGAGCTATTTTAGTGCCTCAGGCAAGGTCATGGAGCCATCCTCAGCACCCAGGGCCAAGTTACTTGAATCATTAGATCCATAGCTGTGGGAGGAGAAGAGAGAGAGATAAGGGGTAGAGAAGCAGATGGTTGCTTCTCCTGTGTACCCTGACCAGGAATTGAACCTGGGACTTCCACATGCTGGACTGACACTCTACCACTGAGCAAACTGATCAGGGATGGAATTCCTCTTTATTTAATATCAGCATTTGTTTTGAACTTAGGTAATTAAGACAATGTGGAAGAGGTATGGAAATAGACAAATTTTCCAATGTGACAGCCTAGACATAGACCCTTTAGTATATAGAAATTTTATTCATTTTTCAATGATACAAGGCAGATAAGTGGAAAAATAACTTTTTCAATAAATGGAGCTAGATAAATAATTACATATATTTTAAAATGAAAAGAGAACCCTATGTCTCCTCAAATACAAAAATCAATTCCAAATGGATTTGGACTTCAGTGACAAATATAAAATTTTGAAGCATTTAGTTTTATTGGCAAACATATTTTTGACTTTAGGGAGGGCAAAGATTTTTCAAACAAGACACAAAAAGCATTAGCTAGACATAAGACACCCATGAGAACTTTACATGCATTAAGATCTGTTCAACAAGATCTAATCATGATACTTTGTGTGAGTGATTTAACTTCTCTGTTTTACAGTTTGCTGATCTGTAGAATGGGATAATAGCAGTATCTATTTCATTGACTGTCTGAGGATTAAAAGAGTTAATTCATGTACTACATTCAGAACAATCACCTGACATTTAGTAAGTGCTCAATTATTAGCTCATATAAAAGGTTTATATTTTTTGTATAAAAAGTCAGGTTATCTTTAGTATTTCCTTTGAGATTTTATGGATTGACTTACATTGTCCCCATCTAGTCCGCATGAAGGCATAAGAGACTCATGAAAAAATGTGCTTAATTTTGACATACTGATTTTTGTTACTGTATTTTAATTTTTCATGATGTGAAAGTTTATTTTCATGCATGCTGTGAGAAGCAGACCTGAGGATTTACCTAATTGGCTAGATATGACTTGTTTTATTATTCTTTCCTCTCTTACTGATTTGCAATGTCTGCATTATAAAATAGTAAATTTTGCCTCCTATTTTTGTATTAAAACCACATTAATTTATTCCTACTAGCTATTAATTAGCTGGAGGTGAGTTATTTTCCCAAAATTACTATAGCTTCTTATATCTCTTACATCATTTTCATGTTTTCAAATAATAATTTTAATTTTTGAGGTGACCTAATTTTTCCAACCACTGTTTCCAAAACCCACCAAGTAAAAGCTCTCAAAGTCACCTAGTCATATAATTAGAAAACCAGTTTCAAGCCATGTTCATTATAAGCAAACCTGAGTCAGGCAACTATACTACAGTAGACTGTTATAAAAATATTTATTTGACAAGTACAGTCTAGACATTCCTACAAAATGTCATTTTATTATTTTGTACAAAAAGAAAAAGTTTATATGATTGCTAGATGCTGCTTCGTGAGATTTTAAAATTATAACGTAAGCACTTGGAAATGCCACCTTCTTAGGCATTTATTACAAAGTACAGTTTATAGTCTAAAGAGTTTCAATAAGGTTTTTTTTATTTTTTTAAGATAAATAAGAACAGACATAAAAATAGGTATGCTGGCTGTAAAGTCCACATAACAGAGTTTTTTAAGGCAACATTCAGACAAAATCTCCATTGGCCTGCTTACCAAGCCAACATACCTAGCAAACATAAGGAAGTGGAGTTTGGCTGGTCACCTGAGGAAGGTGCAGATGACAGAGAAAAACTCTCAAAGGTGTTAACCCAAAGTTGTTACCCTAGTTCACTGCATTCTTTTTGGCTCCTATTTTTACTGAGCTTAGGTACAGCTTGCTCTGGGAAATGTCATAATCCATATTAAACACCTAAATAAAATAAGGACCTCAGAAGTGTCATTTAGCTGGGACTTCTCGCAAAATGTCTTTCTGTTGCAGGGGACTGACAATGTGATCATCGCACAGTGTAGTAAAAAAGCACCAGACAAAAACTCAGGAAGGCTAGTGAATGGCTAGCCTCTGCCCCTAAATCCCTAAGTGACATCAACCGAGGTGTATAGCTTCTCTGACTTTATTATCCTTGTGCTCAAAATTAAGGGTCTGAAGTAGCTTCCATCAATCGTACAGGGTTGTTAAACATGTAAAGTGCTTAGAACATTTTGTCCTTAAAGAAAACACTGGGTGTTGTTATTTCCCTCACTGAAATGTACGATTCTATTATCCGGAGCACTCTGGCCTCTCCAGTTGCCCTCAGCAATTTGGTTTATTCTGATAGAGCTGTCTATTATTTTAAGCTGTGATTCTTGTGGACCCTTTGAAATCAAAGTGGCTTTGGGACTCCTCAACATGGGCATGAGGCACAGTTAATCTCTCCTACCTACGCCATACCATGACACACATTTTAGGGCAGGGTGAGATAAATTGAGTGTCTTCTCTGGAGGGCCTTAAAACTTCTGAGACCTTTAGTATGTTCAGTATTTTCTTAGGAAAATCCTACCCATAACACCTCACTGCACCTTCCATTTCTATTATTTCCCATTCTGGGAGTTCAAAACCAGCAGTTCAAAACCTTAGGAAGTTCCTCATTTTCCTTGAGTACGTTGTTTTAAATCTGTGTATTAAGTTATTTCACAACAGATCTTTTATTTTGTAAGAAACTGCAGATTGTTAGATAAAACAGAAGTTAATGTGAGCTGAAAGGAAGTCAACCAATAAAAGGTCCTCTTAAAGATTCTCAAATTTGGGCCTTGTTTTTATATAAACTGACTACAGAGGGAGGTTTATGTTCTCCTAATTTAGGAGAAATTGAGACTTATAAGTGAGGAGAGAAAAGGGTGTTAGATCCAGTTTAATTTTGGTAGTTTAATTATTTCTGAGATTTGGCAATTGGAACAACCTACTGAAATACGTCAGATACAAGTGACAAAGCTGGAGACAAGACCTAGTTTAAGACTTCCAATTAGAGATTCCTAGCATTCATCCCCCCTTCTTCCTTTCCAGTAGGGTCCCTCTCTAATACAATGCCCAAGTCAGCACTTTTCCAGATTCAGGCATGGACATGGTTAGTTCAAAAGTAATCACTAGTGACTGGTTCAGAAATGAGAATATGACCTAATTCTGGCCAAAAATATATGAAAAAAGTCTGGTAGAGGTTTTTGGAGATGCTTCCTCTCTAAAAACAGAGGCAGAGAGACATCTTTCTTCTTCTTTTCAAAATTGTTGTGTATGAAAATGGTGCCTGAAATCACAGACAACCATTTTGCTATTGGCCTGAGGATAAAGCCATTCCCAAGGAGAGCAGAAATGGGCAATGGAAAGAATATGGGTTGTAATGCTGGTGCCCAGGGCCAGGCAGGTTCACATTGGATTTGGGCAGACAGTGGAGAAACTGCGGAGCTGGAAAAGGTCAGACCATACCCATTTATTGGACGCTCACAAAGACAGGTGAGCAAATACAGTCATCCATAGCCATTTTGTGGTTCACTTTTTATGCTCTCACTGTATCATGGATTTCTAAATTGTATATATCTAATTATGTATCTCAGATTTTTTGCTATATCATGGAATTTTGCAGTACATAGGTATTTTATATATTTATCATTTTAATTATTTTGGGGGTAAAAGAAGCATTTTCTATTCTAAAAATGAAAAGAAAACAGCTAAATATTAATTAAAAGATAGTAAAAGAATATTAAATGAAAATAAAGCCTTAAAAATATATAAATAATAAAATAAATATAAGGTTGTTACTTCGTGGATTTTCACTTATTTTGGGTGGGGGGTGGAGGCTCTGGAACCTAACTTCTATGATAGACCAGAGACCACTATAAACAACAAAAGTGAAAGAGCAAATAAACGTAGGAAAATCTACAAGGGAGCAAGAAAAACCACACCTCACGGTGGTGGGAGAGCAATCTGAGAGAATTACTGCCCAGGAGAAGCACCCATAGCCTTATATAGGCTATGCACACATGCCTCTGCCGCGTGCTCACGCACTAATCCAGCAACGTGCTTGTAGCTGGTAACTCCCCCCCCCCAGCAAGCCTAACACAGCTGTCCTACATTCCACCCCTTTAGGGTTGCTTGCCTCTGAATCTATGCAACAGGTTTCTTCTGCGATGGTTCCTGTGCAAGGAGTGAGGTACATTACAAAAACCAAAACAGTCCAGTCTACAGCAACAGAATTATAAATACAGCTATAGGCGAAATGATAGACTGGTCAGCGGCACCAAGAGAGGCAAATGTTTCCCTTCTGGCAGAATACAGGCCTGAGTTCTGTCCGCAGACAGCACAGTAGCAGGTACAAGTGGCCACCCCAGATGGGCATACCAAACCTTATTGTCCTTCACACCAGGGTCTACTGGTTGGATGTGCAGCAAGATGGGAGAACTCATTATGGGCCACAAAGAAATTACAAAGGTGCCCTTCATAATGCTGGCCCCTGAGCACTCAAGGGAAAATACACTTCTACCTTATGCAGCCCGGTGCTGGTTGCCCAGGGAGTTAACTGGAGGTCCACTTCTAGTCCCCTTTCCCCATGGTGCCAACAAGGCCACCCTTTGTAGGTGGGGATCTGTATAGTCCAGGGCCATGTCCATTGGAGCCATTGGCCTTTAAGGAGGGTTGTTGGAGCAGCCAAAAGCACGTTGCACTGCTGTCCAAAGCCCAGCTTGAGCAAAGCATCCTTGGTGCATATTTACAACTGGATGGGAGCAGCTGCCCAGTGCAGGAGGGCCTTCACCAGAGCTGGGCCTCTCTGTCGAAGTTTCTCATTCAAAATCTGAAGTACTGTCCATAAGCAGCGTGTCCATTCAGTAAGGGAACCAGTGCCCCCCTCCTGTTATACTCCCTGCTTTAAGAGTCCATTATACCACGCAGTGATACCAGCAGCCTGGGGGTGGTAGGAAACATAGTACTTCCTGTCTACACCTAGGTCTTGAGCCCATTGCCTCACCATAGACCTACCAAATGAATACCATTGTCACTTTCAAGGACCAGCAGCCACCCATATGCAGTACTCAGGCAGTCCAGAGCCTGTATGACTGCCCTTTGGTCTATGTTACAGGCAGGGTAAGCAGTAAGCAGACTGGTGGCAGTATCTACACATGTGACTTCATACCAGTACCCATCTGACTTTGGTAAGGGTCTGATGATGTCTACTTGCCACCATGTCAGTGGAACATGACCTTTCTGGATCTGGCCAGGTAATGCCAGTTGTCTCCACGGGTACTCATTGGAACACACTGCACATTGTTTGCAGGCTGCAAGTACTTCTGCATAGGACACAGGCCAGTTCCATGTCACATAGTTTTTTGTCCTGCATGAAGCAGATGCCATTGAAGCCACTATGCCATGTCATCTGCAGGTGCAGTCTCCAACCATTGCACCCTTGCCAAAGTGTCTGCCTCATCATTCCCAGCATAGGCTAGAGGGGCATGCCCTGTAACAGAAAACTGTTACCTATTTCTGGTGTCCTATTTCCCATAAGTCCTGCCGCATGGCCTGACCCCCTAGCGGATGGTGCATTACCATCCACTGGTTAGTGTGCCAAGTAGCAATCCAAAGGATCAGTCTACAATAGACAGTCCAGCTGTCAGTGCAAATCACCAGAGGTGAAGATTCATTATGGGCAACTAGCCATACTACTCTTAATTCCAGCCATTGGCTGCTTTGGCCTGTACCCATGTCCATCCAAATAGTATCAGTGGCCAGATAGAAGGCTATGGCCATCCACTTGGCCGGTTGGCCCCTGCTAGAACCATCAGTATACTAGGATCCTCAGGGATGGGCATTCAGCCCTCCTGGTAGGAACTGACTTCAGGTTCTGCCTCCTGACCCCCAGCTTCACCTGACTCTAAGGTCGCATAGGTGACTGGACCCAAGTCTTCCTGCAGTTCTGCCCTCAATGGGCTGGTACTAAGAGCACAGCGTTGTTGCAGGTAGGCACCCCACTTTGCCAGGGTGGAGGTTTTGGTCATACCACTACGAGGTTTGGTTGCCCGATCTCTCACCCATCCTGCAATAGGGTATGTGGTCTTGATCATAACTGGCGTTGTGGTCGTAATACTCTCAGTGGCCAGGAGGGCAGTATACACAGCTGCCAAATGTTTCTCTGCTAATGAGTAATGATGAGTAATGGACTTCAGCACCTTTCCACAATTGGGACCAAAACCCAATAGGTTGCCATAGGCACTTTATTCATTTCCACAAGCTCCATCCAAACTCCTCAGGGGTTATGTTGACATCAAGCTCACAGGGCCTGCAGAATCAAACACATTCAAGGCCTGTGCCACCTTGATAGCTCTCTTAGCTGCTGCAAATGCCATGTGCCTGCTCAGTCCAGTTCTAGGGAACCCCGTTCCAAATAAGGTGATATAAGGGGTGTAGTAACTAAACTAAATGGGGTATGAATGCTCGCTAATACCCTAACAGACCTAGGAATTTCTGTAACTACTTTACCGTAGTGGGCACAAGGTATGCTTGGATCTTCTCTATAACTGCATCAGGGATAACCTTTGTCTTACCTGATCAGACAACTCTCAAGAACTTAACAGATAACTCATGCCCTTGTAATTTGACCTTGTTGACCATCCAGCCACACACTTTCATATGGTATAGCAGTATAGGGACTGCTTGTTCCAATTCGGGAAGAGTCACTAGTTAGCATAATATCATTATGATACATGCGAACTGCCTCTGGTTGTTTCCATTTAGCCAGGTCAGCAGCCACCAGCCCATGGCACAATGTAGGGCTATGCAAATAGCCCTGTGGAATACTGTGAAGGTCCATTGCTGCCCTTCCCAAGTGAAGGCAAATTGGTCTTGACTCTCTGCAGCATTAGCCAAATCTGCCACAGAGTGGTATGTCCCCAACTCATGGCTTAACCAATTCATCAGGTTAACTATTGAGGGTACAGCAGCATGCAAAGGGGGAACAACTTTATTAAGTTTTCTATAATACACTGTCATTCACCAGGTTCCATCTGGTTTGCACATAGGCTATACAGGGTAATTGTAAGGGTTGTGTTACAGCTTGGTGATCTTCACCTTTTTTAGTTTGAGGACTGTCCCAGTGATTCATAGTTGCCTGGCTGGTGGTCCTGCTTTGTGCTAGTCACATGCCAAGAAATGGGTAATTGCAAGGGGAAATTTGCTGCATGTTTCCGCAACACTGCCTTCACGACCTGGACTCGCAGGTGGAACTCCCCAGCTGTAGTTTCCAACCACAGTCCTTGTAAAACATCTACCCCCAAATATAATCAGTAATAAGGGATACATATACCTTATATGGCTAAAGAGGCAGTCTTTTTATCTCCAATGGAATAGGTATTGGCTTCACTTGAAGAGTTTGGTTCCATACCCATCAGTGGTCTTTGGGGTCCTAGCAAACTGTTCCGGGTTCCCATAAAGAAGGGAACATTCTGCACTTATATCCACCAAAACCAATATCCATTGTACTTTAGAAGGGGTCTAGTGGTTAGCTAGTTGCACGTGTGGCCTCTGGTTCCCACACATTCCTGTTAGACAGGTCCCTCGGCCTTCCCCCTATTCAAATGGGAACAAAGGGTCTTGGGGGGTCCTCCTCTCCTACACCAGTCTCTATCATATAATATTGTAACAGTGCTTTCCGCACAACAACCATTTAATTGGTAGCTGCTGCGGCCGTTTGTCTCATAGGCAGGAGTCTCTGTCCTGGTGTAAGCTGCTGCCAAAGCTCCAAAAGAACCTTATTAGTCTTACCATCCAATTTCTCCCTATCTGCCCCAGCGACAATTAAATCTACCCACATCTGTGTTTGGATAACTTTCACAGGCTCACTCCTCTTGCAGAGTGGGCAGCATGGGCAGCAGCCCTTACAGCTTTGTTATTCTGTGCTACTTCTAGCTCCCCCAAATCTGCTACCATCTGTGTAACAACACTGATAGGCTGTCCCACATAGGGGTCCAAAATGGCCACTAGTGACCCAAAAAGGGTTGATGGGGCACTGCAGCGGATAAGATCCTGTGTCTTGGGCATAAAACTTCCTCATCTGGTCTACGGGACCCCGGGTGGAAAGCAGCATTCTTCATACTTAGTTTCTAAAGGACCTTTACTAACTCACTATAGCACTGCCACCAACTCACTGTCCCCTGCAAGTTCCCAGCATTCTGCCGGACCATACAAATGGCAGCCATCACCCATTCTAATAGGGTATAGTTTCCTAAGTTGTCATGGCAGTTTTGAAAATGCTGCCTCAAGTAGGAATGTGTGGTAATGGTAGCCAATTTCTCCATCTCTATTCTGAGAGCAAGATATCATCCACCCTTATGTCCCACAACCTTAGTAGCCAGGCTGTCAGTGACTCCATAGGTTTCTACCTGAATTGCGCCTCCAACTTCATCAGTTCTACCTGGGTGTAGGGCTGGACCACAAAGTGCTCCACTATCTATGGAAGAGGCTGTGGTTGCCCCTGAGGAACTCTTTGCTACTGAGATCTTACTTTCTTGGTGACCACTGGCTGTGCTCTGAGTCTGTGGACAACAGTTGCATTCAGAGCCTCCTTTCCTAAACACTAAATTTCCGCAGGCTCTAGACTGTCAGAGGTTTTTTCAGTTGCTGAGCCCAATCAGCATCCAGCAGACAGACGCTGCAGTAGGCTGGACTCTGGGAAACTTAAGGAGACTATAACCCAGGTCCAGATTGGGTAAAAGCCAGCCTGGGTGTGCAGCTTGGTATTTCCATGAGCACCTGGGCCCAGCAGAGGCAGCCACAAACTCTGGATTGCTTGGAGCTCCAAGAGGATTGTTGAGAACCAGTCACAGGCAGTGTATTTCAGTAGTCTGCACTGAGTTCCTGTCAGGGAGGCCCAGGGTTGGCACATCCATTGGCCAGATGCAGAGAGCATCAGTTCAGGACCTAACAACCTTTACTAAAGTATCCTAAGGAAGGGCTCCTCACACCTGACCCAGCTGGGGTGAGTTCCTTTCTCAGTGATCATCACTGGCACAGTAGCTCATGTGCATTGGAGAGGGTGAAGCTTCACAATCAGCCGGCCTGAGTGTTGGATATCCTGCCCTGCTGGGCTAGATTCCACAGGGGTAAGGGAAAGAAACTTGGGTCATAGACATTTAATGTGTGGGTTCTTGTGATCTTATTGTTGAATCTGGTTGAGGGGCTTAGCAACTTTCTGGGAGGGCACAGTTAGCCCCAGGATAGGACTCTCTCAGTCTTCCTCCCTGAGACCAGGGTCTCACCAGCTGTAAGAACTTATGCAGATGGGATTGTTGTCACCACTTGATCTGAACCTGTTACTCACCTTGTTGGAGAGAAATAAAATTTGAGTATCCAGCACTGGCTGAGGAATTAGGCTCTAAAGTTGGGGCCATGTTTTCTGTTCTGAGCTCCTGACTAAGAAACCCTGAAGTAAGGGATCCCACTAATGTTGTATTCCCAACCTCAGCTGCCCTAACCCAACAAGTTTGCAACATATAAAGGGGTTGTTTGGGTGAGGCCAGTCTGAACCCACACTACACTCTTTCTACAGAAGACTCTGTCAGATGACCAGGTAGTTGCAAGAGGAGCAACTGAAAGGTGGAAGCAAATCTAATAAAACTTGGGGCTTTTATGGAACTGCTATCAGCTCTAAGCAGGAAGAAGCTGATCCTTATACACAGGTGAGGCCTCCCACACTGCCCAAACACAGAAAACACAGGGGAAAACAAACAATGAAAAGAGCAGTAGCTGCAGACAGATAGCCCATAGCAGGTTAAAACAACAGCTGACACCAACCAAGAAGATCTAGAACCAACACAACTGGTAGTTGTGTTGGCAGATAGTAACAACTCTAGACTCAGATAGCTACACAAGCAGCATGCCCAAAGGAGGACTCTAGCAGACACCAAACATTGTGGAGAATGAATATGCCCAACAGGACAGACATTGTACAGTGTGAAACACAAACAGTCAAGGTTGACCCTTACAGCGAGCCAACCTGAAGAAATAACTGTACACACAAAAGGACCAACTGTATTCAATACTAACATACAACAGAAGTGAAAATAGCACCCTCAAGAAACATTCCTAGAACAAGGAAAACAGGTGGCCTGGAGGTCCATACCACCAAGCTTATATTCCTCATAAAGACACAACAAAAATTTCAAAGTCAGACAGCGCTACCTCATACACAGACAAAATGGGTAGACAAAGAAATGTGATGCAAAAGGAATCAATAAGAGAAATCCCCAGAAAAAGAACTAAATAAAATAGAAGTAACCAAACCACTAGATGCAGAGTTTAAAATAATAATTTTTAGGATGCTTAAGAATCTTAGAGCAACAATGGATGGTCATAATGAGCACTTAAATAAGGAGATAGCAAGCATCAAAAAGGACATTAAAATCATAAAAAAGAACCAGTCAGAAATGACAAATACAATGTCAGAAATGAAGACTGCACTAGATGGAATCAACAGCAGGCTGGATGAATCAGTGATTTAGAAAACAAGATAAACTTAAGCACAAAAGCAGAGCAGTAAAATGAAAATCGGTGCAAATAGTCTGAGGAAACTCTAAGAGACCTCTGTGACAACATGAAGAGAAACAACATCCACATCATAGGGGTTCTTGAAGGAGAAGAGAAAAAATAAGAAATAGAGAACATGCATGAAGAAATCATAGCTGAAAATTTTCCTAAACTGATAAAGGAAAATGTCATATAAGTTTAAGAAGCGCAGAGAATTCCATTAAAGAGGAACCCAAAAAGACCTACACCAAGACACATCATAATTAAAATGCCAAAGTTAAGAGACAAAGAAAGAATAATAAAAGTTGCAAGAGAAAAGCAATTAATCACCTGCAGAAGAGCCCATAAGGAAGACATCTGACTTCTCAACTGAAACACTTAAAACCAGAAAGGATTGGCAAGAAATATTCAAAGTGATGCAAAACAAGAACCTACAACCAAGACTACTTTATCCAGCAAGGCTATTGTTTAAAATTGAAGAAGAAATAAGACCTGGTTTGTTGGCTCAATGGTAGAGTGTTGGGCCAGAGTTTGGAAGTCCTGGTGTTCATCCCTGGCCAGGGCACACAGGAGAACTGCCCATCTGCTTCTTCACCCTGCCCCCTCTCCTTTCTCTCTATCTCTCTCTTCCCATCTCGCAGTTAAGACTTCGTTGGAGCAAAGATAGCCTGGGCGCTGAGGATGGCTCCATGGCCTCCACCTCATGTGCTAGAATGACTTTGGTTGCAACGGAGCAATGCCACAGATGGGCAGAGCATTGCCCCCTAGTGTGCTTGCTGGGTGGATCCCAGTCGAGTGCATGCAGGAATTTGTCTCTCTGCTTCCTCGCTTCTCACTTCAGAAAAATATAAATAAATAAATAAATTGAAGAAGAAATAAAGAGCTTCACAGACCAAAAAACCTCAAGGAATTTGTTAAAACCAAACCCTTACTGCAAGAAATGTTAAGGAGCCTGCTATAAAAAGAGTAAAGGAAATAAAGAAATCAAGAAAACAAGGATTGTAGATTTAAAGAATAAAAATGACAATAAATAAATAGATATCAATAATAACCCTAAATGTAAATGGAATAAATGCTCCAATCAAATGACATAGGGTAGCTGTATAGATAAAAAAAAAAAACAACAAAAAACAGGACCCATACATATGCTGTCTACAAGAGACCTATAAAAGAACAAAAGATGTACTTAGATTGAAAATGATGGGAATGGAATAAAGTATTTCATGCAAATGGAAATTTTAAAAAAGCTGGCATAGCAATACTTATATATGACAAAATAGACTTTAAAACAAAGGCTATTTTAAAGTAAGGGATAAAGAAGGTCACTGCATAATGATAAAGGGAGCAATCTGAAAGGAGGATATAACCATCGTAAATACTTCAGTGACTAATATAGGAGCACCTGAATATATAAAGCAGAATTTGATGGCCATAAAGGGCAAGATTAACAGCAATACTACAATTGTAGGAGATTTTAATACCCCACTAAAATCAATGGATAGATTCTCCAGACAGAAAAATAACAAAGAAACAGTGGCCTTAAATGACACATGAGATCAATGGGATTTAAATGATATCTTCAAAACCTTTCACTCCATGGCAGAAGAGTATACATTCTTTTCAAGTGCTTATGGTACATTATCTAGAATAGATCACATATTAAAACACAAAACAAGTCAATAAATTTAAGAAGATTGAAATCATATCAAGTATCTTCTCTGATCACAATGGCATGAAACTGGAAATCAACTACAATAGAAAAACAAAAACATTCAAACACATGAAGACTAAATAGTAGTTATTAAATAATGAATGGGTTAACAATGAGATTAAGGAAGAAATAAGAAACTTTCTTAAAACAAATGAAAATGAACATAAAACAACCCAAATTTATGAGTCACAGTAAAAGCAGTACTAAGAGGGAAGTTCATAGCATTACAGGCATATCTTAAGAAGCAAGAAAAAAGCTCAAATAAACAAATTAACCTGGCATCTAAAAGAACTAGAAAAAGAACAAATAAAGCCCAGAGGAAGTAGAAGGAAGGAAATAATAAAGAGCAAAGTGAAAATAAATGACATAGAGGCTGATAAAATAATACAAAAGATCAATGAAACCAAGAGCTAATTCTTTGAAAAGGTAAACAAGACTGATGAACCTTTAACCAGACTCATCAAGAGAAATGGAGAGGACTCAAATAAAATTAGAAAGTGGAGAAATAACAACTGAAACCACAGAAATAAAAAGAATTGTAAGAAAATACTATGAAGATCTATATGCCAAAAAATTGGACAACCTAGGTGAAATGGATAAATTCCTAGAAACATATAATCTTCAAAACTGAATCTGGAGGGTGACGTCAGAGAAATGGCGCCATGAGGAGCGCTCCCAGGGAAGAAAAATATGGAAGCGCTTGGGGGAAGGGCGTGCAAGCAGCTTGCAGACAGTCTCTGGAGCAGAACTAAAGATCCAATTGCTGAAATTAACCCACAGTCTACTCACCACCCAACTGGCATAGGCGACTCTGGCTGACAAGGTCTCTCTCAGCTCAGTGATCTAAGACAAGAGATGTGATGTTTTTTAGTGCCTCTTGCTTTGCATGTAGGGGTGGGGGCAACTTCCAGTCAGCTGATACAGGGAGAAAACCTGCTTAAGCTGGTGGCTCTGATTAGGAGAGCTTTCATACTCAGGGCTGTGCGCTAAAAAGAGGCACTTGGCAGCCTTTAAGACCTGTTCTGCAGGCAGCGACTAGGGCATATTCTTCCCAGCCAAGACAGGTTAAAGTGCAAAATGCCTGGGAGAGTGGTCCCAAGAGTGCTGAGACTTACTGGACACACCTGGAGGCTCATAGAAAGACACCTTGAGAGCAACTGACTCCCAAACCTGCCTGATTATGCTGGTGGCTCTGACTGACATAGCCTTACCCAGAGCACTGCGTTGAGTGGAGATAGAATGGAGATTTGTCAGCTCTTTGAGCCTCTTACTCTCCAGGCAGTGGCAGTGGCAACCTCATAGCTGGATCACCAGGCTGCTAGTTTAGGAAGGAGAGACTAGGAGAGAGGCTCCGAGAAAATGGACTCTCCCATTACTGGAGCTTGCAAATGCTAACAAGACCCAAATACCAACGAGACTGAGGCCTAGTATATGACATCACCATAGCAACATATCAATTGCAAATTTCTACCTAAGCATGCCACCGAGGCAGAGCCTGGAGTACAGTGCTACAGACCAGAAAGAGGGAGAGGAAGAAAAAAGGAAGAAGATAACCTCTCAAAATAAAAAAAATACACAGTCTTTATAACATTTTCCACTTTTTTTGTTGTTTCTTTCATCTTCTTATCTCTATTTATTTTTTTTTCTTCCACCTTGGTCCTTTTGCCCTTTGCTCATCTTATTTTTTTTTCTTCATCTTGAACTACATTACCCATAAGTGAAACATTTTCCATTTTTTTCTTTTCTTTTTTTTTTCTCTCTATGAGTGTTATACTCCAAAACCCTTAACTGTCTCTTTTTTCTTTTTCTTTTCTCTTCCTTTCTCTTAGTTTCTTTTCTCTTTTACTTTTCCTCTCATTTGATCCTCACTCATGAACAAATTATTTTATTTTGGATTCAAATTTTTTCTTTGTGGCATTTTGTGTGCTTTTTCCTTTGCTTTTTAACTCATTAGCATTCCCTCCAACCCTGGCTCTCCATTCTATGTAGTTCTTGTTCCACTTAATACAATAGTTTCTTTTTCTTTTTCTTGTTTCCTTATTATCCCTTTCAGTATGTCTCTCATTCGACCATCATTTACAAGCAAATTATTTTATTCTTGATCCAATTTTTTTTCCTTTTTTTCATTTTGTGAGTCCCTACCTCCTTTTTTGCCCCTTTATCACTTCTCCCCAACTCAGGCCCTCCAGTATAAGTAGTTTATGTTCCATTTAGCACAATACAATACTCAGTTTTTCATGGTATTTTCTCAAAGAATGAAAAAAAAAGAAATAATAATAATTTTTGTTTAATTATTTTATTGTCCATTTTCTTTTTTTTTTTTACTTATTATTCTTTATTAATTTACAGTAGTGTTTTTAACAAAATCACCCTCAAATGCCATTAAGGAAAAGGAAATTGAATATCATGAATACAAAAGACAGAGATGTAGCACAGATAGATGAGAAAAAATCTATAAAAAATAATTTTAATAGATTGAAAACCTTGAAGTTATATGACAGAGAATTTAAATATAAATCCTAAAACTACTCAGAGATATACAAGAAAACACAGAAAGACAATTTAGGGAGTTCTGAAAACAACTCAATGAACATAAAGAATATATGACCAAAGAAATTGAAACTATAAAAACAAACCCAACAGAAATGAAAAACTAAATTCATGAACTGAAAAACAATGTAACAAGCTTAGCTAATAGAACAGGCCAGATAGAAGAGAGAATTAGTGACATAGAAGACAGGCAACTTGAGGCACAACAGAGAAAAGAAGAGAGTAACTCAAGAATTAAAAAAAATGAGAAAGCCCTACAGGAATTGCTTGACTTCATCAAAAAGAGTAACATAAGAATAATAGGTATATCAGAAGGGGAAGAGAGAGAAAATGGAATGGAGAACATATTCAAACAAATAATAGATGAGAACTTCCCAAGCCTGTGGAAAGAACTAAAGCTTCGAATTCAAGAAGTAAACAAAACACCGAGTTATCTTAACCCCAAAAAACCTACTCCAAGGCACATCATAATAAAATTGGCACAAACCAACGACAAAGAAAAAATTCTCAAGGCAGCCAAGGAAAAGAAGAATACAACATATAAAGGAAGGTCCATTAGATTAATCAACAGACTTGTCAGAAGAAACTCTACAAGCTAGAAGAAAGTTGGACCCCAATATTTAAAGTTATGAAAGACAGGAACTTCCAACCAAGAATACTATACCCATCAAAGCTATCCTTTTCTGTATCCTAACATTCACAGATACAGAAAAAATGAGGGAATTTATCATCAGAAAATCCCCACTTCAGGATATACTAAAGGGGTTTTCCAACCTGGTACAAAGAACTAGACAAAACAAAACTACAAGTAAAGGCTCCACCAAGAACACAATAAAACCAAATTGAAACTGTGACAACAAAAACAATAAAGGGGAGAGGACGAAGATTAACAGTAGCAAAGGATGATAGAGTGCAGAAGCACTCATAAGATAGTGTACTACAATGAACGTGGTAGGTACCCTTTTCATTACTTAATGGTAACCACCCACCAAAAAACCACCACAGAAGCACATGACTTGAGAAAAAAAGAAACAGAGGAAAGAAGTATGGATTACAACCAAACAAAAGCAAATGACAGAAAAACAAAAGAAAAGTATCAAACAAGATACAAAACTAACAAAAAGCAATATATAAAATGGCAATAGGAAACTCTCAAGTGTCAATAATTACATTAAATGTAAATGGATTGAACTCACCAATAAAAGGACACAGAGTAGCAGAATAGATTAAAAAAGAAAATCCAACTATATGCTGCCTACAAGAAACACATCTAAACAACAAGGATAAAAACAAATTTAAAGTAAAAGGCTAGACAACAATACTCCAAGCAAATAACATCCAAAAAAGAAAGCAGGTGTAGCAATACACATATCTAACAATGCTGACTATAAGACAGCAAAAGTAATCAGTGAAAAAATGGTCATTTCATAATGATTAAAGGGACACTGAATCAATAAGACATAACACTTCTTAATATATATGCACCAAACCAAGGAGCACCAAAATATGTAAGACAGCTACTGACTGACCTAAAAACAAAAACTGACAAAAATATAATTATACTTGGAGACCTCAATACACCCCTGATGGCTCTAGATTCATCCAAACAGAAAATTAATAATAAAATATTGGCCTTAAACAAAACACTAGAACAATTGGATATGATAAACATCTACAGGACATTTTATCCCAAAGTGACAGAGTACACATTTTTCTCTAGTATACATGGAACATTTGCAAGAATTGACCACATGTTGGGCCACAAAAATAACATCAGCAAATTCAGAAAAATTGAAATTGTATCAAGCATATTTTCTGATCAAAAAACCTTGAAACTAGAATTTAATTGCAAAAAAGAAGGTAAAAAACCCTACAAAAATGTGAAAACTAAACAACATACTTTTAAAAAATGAGTGGGTGAAAGAAGAAATAAGCGCAGAGATCAAAAGATACATAGAGACAAATGAAAATGACAATACGACATATCAGAATCACTGGGATGTAGCAAAAGCAGTAAATAGAGGGAAGTTTATATCACTTGAGGCCTATATGAACAAACAAGAGAGGGCCCAAGTAAACCACTTAACTTCACACCTTAAGAAACTAGAAAAAGAAGAACAAAGACAACCCAAAACCAGCAGAAGAAAGGAAATAAAAATCAGAGCAGAAATAAATGAAATAGAGAACAGGAAAACTATAGAAAAATAATAATAAAACAAGGAGCTGGTTTTTTGAAAAGATCAACAAAGTTGACAAACCCTTGGCAAGACTCACCAAGAAAAAAAGAGAAAGGACTCATTTAAACAAAATCCAAAATGAAAGAGAAGAAATCACCTCAGATATTATAAATATACAAAGAATTATTGTAGAATACTATGAAAAACAATATGCCACCAAATTTAACAATGTAGAAGAAATGGATAAATTCCTAGAATAATACAACCTTCCTAGACTGAGTAATGAAGAAGCAGAAAGCCTAAACAGACCAATAAGCAGGGAGGAAATAGAAAGAACTATTAAAAACCTCCCCAATAATAAAAGTCCAGGCCCAAATGGCTAAACTAGTGAATTCTATCTAACATTCAAAGAAGATTTGGTTTCTATTCTACTCAAAGTCTTCCAAAAAGTTGAAGAAGAAGCAATATTTCAAAACACATTTTATGAGACCAACATAACCTTTAAATCAAAACCTAGCAGGGACAGCACAAAAACAGAAAACTACAGACCAATATCTCTAATGAATACAGATGTCAAAATACTAAACAAAATACTAGCAAATCAAATAGAACAACATATTAAAAAATATATACATCATGATCAAGTGGGATTCATCCCAGAATCACAAGGATGGTTCAACGTATGTAAAACGGCTAACATAATACACCATATCAACAAAACAAAGAACAAAAAACACATGACCCTATCAATAGATGCAGAAAAGGAATTTGATAAAATACAACACAATTTTATGTTTAAAACACTCAACACAATGGTTATAGAAGAAAAATATCTCAACATGATAAAGGCCATTTATGATAAACCATCAGTTAACATCATATTAAATGGCATAAAACTCAGGACTTTTCCCTTTAAATCAGGAACAAGACAGGGTTGTCCACTCTCTCCACTCTTATTTAACATGGTGCTAGAAGTTCTAGCCAGAGCAACCAGACAAGATAAAGAAATAAAAGGCATTCATATCAGAAAAGAAGAAGTAAAGGTTTCACTTTTTGCAAATGATATGATCCTAAACATTGAAAACCACAAAGACTCTACAAAGACTCCACAAAAGGATTACTAGAAACAATAAACCAATACAGTAAGGTCACAGGATACAAAATTAATATATAAAATTCCATAGCCTTTCTATATGCCAACAACAAAAAATTAGAAAACAAACTCAAAAAAATAATCCCCTCACGGTTGTAACAACAGAAAAATACCAAGAAATAAACATAACAAAAAATGCAAAGGAACTATATAATGAAAACTACAAAGCATTATTAAGGGAAATTGAAAAAGATACAATGAAATGAAAAAATATTCCTTGTTCTTGGATAGAAAAAAATAAATATAATCAAAATGACCATATTACCCAAAGCAATATACAATTCTGATGCAATTCCCAACAAAATTCCAATGACATTTTTTAAAGAAATGGAACAAAAAATCATCAGATTTATATGAAACTATAAAAAAACCCCGAATAGCCAAAGCAATTCTAAGGAAAAAGAATGAAGCTGGGGGTACTACAATACCTGACTTCAAATTATATTACAGAGCCATGACAATCAAAAGAGCATGGTATTGGCAGAAAAATAGACACTCAAACCAATGGAACAGAATAGAAAGTCCAGAAATAAAACCACATATATATGGTCAAATAATTTTTGATAAAAGGTACAACAACACACAAGGAAAATCACACAACACCATCAGTCAGCAGAACTGTAACAGTGATTATTTAATCTAACCAGAGTGGATACTGACTCAAAGATTAGAGACCTATCGCTATTAAGCTTGACTTTTAATAAGCATTGCTATTTAATAAAATATCAACTTTTTATGAAAAACACAATCCAACTAGTTATCAAGTATGTAAGTGGATCACCATCAATTTTATCTGAATATTTTGCCTTTCTTCGTTGTCTGTGTATTTGGCAGACAATTAAAAAAACATTTTTTTATTCTATTATAGAAATGTGGTAGGCAGTTAGACAGATATGAGCAAAGCAAGGATGATGGGCCAGTTACGGAAGGTCACCAGGGCAGAAAGCCTAATATGCAAAACTAGGAAAACAAGGATCTCTCCTCCAGGGTGACCTTTCCTCCTCTAGTATAGCTCTGGTCACTAGGTTTAGAACTCCTGATCTTTCATATTGCAGGTCATGCCGTTTAGATCTTCCCCTGATCTTTCCTCTCCTGGCATGTTCCTAGTCCTGTATATTATACTACTCTTAGAGGGAGAACAAACAAAGGGGCCAGAGAATTGCCCTTAAGAATTAAGCCCCCAAAATAATGAGGTTCTGACCCACATCAAGTGCGTCTAGGCCTTACTTGTGTTTCAGCTTCAGGTCCAATAAAGCAGGATGTCAGGACCAGCTGTTTTTACTAATGACTTTCTGCCCTGGCTCCAACCAATCAATGAAGAACATGACCCTGAAAAGACACACCTGGAAAGCTGATACATTTTTTATTGAAATCTTCCCAATGGACCTGTCCTAAAATCTCACCGTAAAAAGCTTTTAGAACAGGGGACCCCAGTGCACTCTTTCTCTCCTTTTTCTGACTTTCCCTTTCTTCTCCCCACAGGTGGCAAATTACCTATACCATTCTCTCTCCTAAACTCCAAGGGCTATTTCTTCTGCTTCTGTAACTTGTTTCTGAGCACATTACTTCTACCACTCATTACTTCTACCTCTATGACTTTCCAAATAAACTTCCTCTTATACTTTGATTCTTGGCTTTGAATTCTTTCCTAGCCAGAACTCAAGTATTGAGGTTGCTAAAACAAGCACTGGTCTAACCCCACTGGTCTATCACCTAGTGCAGTTTTTGCTGCTGCCAATAGAAACAGTCACAAAGTTTCAGTGGAACATTTCACTAGACTTACTGATAAGAGAGATGCATGCAGTACAGAAGGAGACCAAAAGAAAAATAGTAATGTCATTTGTGAAGCCAGTGAAAATCCATTTACATTATCTTGGGAGAGGTGTCAGTTTTGTAGAGTAAATTCAACATAAAGTTATTTCATTATTTTGAAGAAGCATGATTTACCTCTACAGGCACAGATATATATGCATTCCCACGTACTTCTGGTGCTCACAGGTCCCTAACACCTGGGTTAGCTCAGGTTCTACTACTATGATCTGCTTCTATACTTGGAACACTTCTGAAACCAAAAACATGAGGGTTTTTCCACACCAACAACCAGTTCTCTAACTCTTTAGACACCAACTGGGTGTCCAATGATTCAGTTCAATTCTGACAGTAACTACCTCCCAGAGTTAGGTAAGACTTCTAAGGATAAAAAGCTCAGTCCTACAGGACAGCCCCCACTTCAGACATCTATCACAAGTCTGGGTCTTCTGTACTGCTGACTGACCAGCTATTAACGTGGGGAATCCCACAACCCTTCCTCAAGTCTGATAATTTGCTACACCGTTCCCAAAAGTCAGGAAAAGAGTTTACTTGCTATTACTAGTTTATTATAAAGGACATAACTCAAGAACAGCCAAAGGAAGACATGCATAGAGAAAATTATGGGGTAGGGATGCAAACCTTTGTTACCCTCTTTACGCCAGCATCCTCCCAACACCTAGATGTGTTCATGAACCTGGAAGCTCTCTAAACTTTGTTGTTTGGGTTTTTTATGGAGGTTTCATTCTGTAGATATTACTAACTCAATCATTGGCCATTGGTGCTTAATTCAATCTCTAACCCCTCTGTCCTTTCTGGAGGTCGAGGGTCAGGTTGAAAGTTGCAACCTTCTAATCATGCCTAGGTCTTTCTTTCTCTCTCTCTCTCTCTCTCTCTCTCTCTCTCTCTCTTTCTTCTTCCTTTCCTTACCTTTCCTTTCCTTTCCTTTCCTTTCCTTTCCTTTCCTTTCCTTTCCTTTCCTTTCCTTTCCTTTCCTTTCCTTTCCTTTCCTTTCCTTTCCTTTCCTTTCCTTCCTTCCTTCCTTCCTTCCTTCGTTCCTTCCTTTCTTTTATTCTTTTTTTCTTAACTATTTTTACCTTGGCCTTTCTGAGGACCATTCCCCATCCTGAATCTATTTAAGGGACTACAACAAAATCACCTCATTAGGATAAATTTAGGTCTAGTTGAAAGGGGCTTATTTTTAATAACAAGATATTCCTCCTCTAGGCCCTCTTGGAGGGTTAGATCCTTGGAAGGGAAACACATTTAGGGAGGTGGGTGGCAAACCTAGCCTTCTGAACTCCAGGTCAGGTCAGTTTACACTGTGATTCTGCTTAAAGGGACTGGCTGGAATGTAAACTGGAAGGTCAGCCTTCAATGTTGGATTCTGTGTGCATTGTGTCAGAGTATTCCAAGGCTCATGGGACATACTCAAATAATGTTTGCTGAATGAATGTTCTTAACTCTCAGGAGACCAATTATAGGAACCAAAATTCTAATGTTAAAAATTAGTGAATATTTTAGCATATTCATTAATTAGGAAATAAAGATAGCTGAAAAGGAGATTTTTAAAAATCTATACTAATAACCCTGCTATGCAGACACAACCTCTATGAAACTCTTTAATTTATGGTACATGCATATTGATTTAAATTTTTCCTATGTATATGGATATATATTTTTTAATAAAAAATGTTTTGTACTATGTCACTATAATATAAAGTGATTGTTTTATTGGAAAATATATATAATTATAGCTTACCATGTGAAAACAGTTTTAGTTCTCATTATTTAAGAAAGGTTAAATAGAATTTTATTTTTGAGATATACCAAAATGAACATAATTGTTTCCCTTTTGTTATATATTCACAGTGACAGAAACACTGAAACAAACATTCTTACAGAAATAAATTTGCATTGGTTACCTATTTTCTTAAATATTTTTAAAATTTGAAATTAATAAACTCATAAAAATACCCATTTTTAGAGGTTTTTGAGAACATGGGCCAATTTCTTCTCAGAAAGATTTTGTTGATCTTGCTAGAAGTACTCAAGCACAAGATATGATCTCTTTTGCTGTCAAATCAATTGGTTAAAAGTTGTATTGTAAACAAAATTAAATTTGTATTGACATGGCATCCATCATTGTTTTCTTTTTAATGCATCATTTTTTATGGGGATAAACTAGAGTTGAAATTTGTGGACTATTTCCCCTCTGGACAGAGACTGGAGGTACACTGTTTCTTTGGGCTCTCCTTCTTTGGTATTTGTTATTTTCTAACACTTTCTTGGTCTCTGCATTATTTCTTCCAAGTATGTTATCAACTAATAGCTATAGTTTTATATCATATTAAGCTAAACATCAGTTACATTAAATTTTGTATGTTCAGTGTTTCATCTGGGAGATGTTCTACCTTCTAAGGGGACATTTCCAAATATAATGATCTTATCTGTTAAGTTATAAACAAGTTAAACATTTGACTTTCAGTGGTTAGCCTTATTTCCCTGAGTTTCAAGTTCCTCAGAGAAATTTATTTTTGTTGCTAAATGACCTGTAGTACAAGATTGGTGTGATTGCATGGGTTTCTGCAGGCTTGACAAGAAATGAGAGACATATGACAGAACCGAATAAAGAACATTGGAACTGAAAAGATCCTAGAAATTCCCAGCTCAGTGGTTTTCATGTTACACAGAGGGAGCATAGGCTCAGAAATACACATAGCTAATGCTTATGACAATGTTTGTTTGCAGGCGGGATGTTTATTTAGGTTAAGATACAATAAATACCATAAAACTTGGGAAAATATCAAGAGAATGTTTTCTTTTTCAAAATGTAGGCAACATTTTACCTAAAATGGATCACAAGAGGTGTGTGTTACAAATCCAGACACTTGTCCTCACACAAGGGTCAAATTAGAATCTCTGATTGTGAAATCCAGGAATCAGAATTAATAAGCTATACAGATGACTCAGGCAAAATGAAATTTGAGAGCTAATGCTTCAGCCAAAAAATGATCAGTAGTAGAGGGGTACATCACTTTCTTAACCTTTAAACAGTTTCCAGTTGAAAGACACTTGACTTCCTGAAAGAGAAGTAAAAATCCCTAAAAGCACAGAGAGAGAACAGCAAGTCAGAGAGAAATAACCTGATTGATCTCCTGCTTATACCAGTGTCCAGCTCACTCTGGACACTTAACTTCCTTCCTGAATTCATCCAGCTCTGGCCAAAAAGATTATCTGTTTATACTGTGTATTTCTTTGTTTTGAACTCTGCTAAGGGAGTGGTTATGAGAAGTACAATATATAGAGCAGGGGTCCCCAAATTTTTACACAGGGGACCAGTTCACTGTCCCTCAGACCATTGGAGGGCCGGACTATAAAAAAAACTATGAACAAATCCCTATGCACACTGCACATATTTTATTTTAAAGTAAAAAAACAAAATGGGAACAAATACAATATTTAAAAAGAAGAACAAGTAAATTTAAATCTACAAACTGACCAGTATTTTAATGGGAACTATGGGTGCAGATGCATCCTGTGCTCGTCTCACTGACCAGCAATGAAAGAGGTGCCCCTTCCAGAAGTGCAGCGGGGCCGGATAAATGGCCTCAGGGGACCGCATGTGGTTTGCCGGCTGTAGTATGGGGACCCCTGATGTAGAGTCATCCATATAGTTTTTCTCTTTGGTATACAAAACCTAAACCACATGTATATCAAAGACTGTGAACAATGACATACAGTTTTCAAACATCAGATGGGTAGAAATGTTTAAGTATACAAAAATCAATTCTTGGCTAGAAAATGAAAAAAAAGAAACTCTTGTACTTGGTTGGTAGAAGTGTTCATTGGTGCACCCATACTGAAGTACAATTTATGGGCAGTGTAATAGTAATAATGGGTGAAGGACGGCAAAATGGCTATGGAGTAGAAGGAAGTACCAACTTCCAACTCCCAGAACCAAAATGGATTGTAACTTAATTTTAAGAACCGTCATCTGGATAAACTTTGAACTAAACTAAGTGGACTCTTCAACCAAGGAACACTGAAGAAGCCACATTGAGACTGGTACAAAAAGCGAAAACGTGAAGAGGGCTGCCCAGCTCACCAGAGCAAACGGCACCCCGGAAGAGACCCACATGGCAGGAGGAGAGTTTGGTGGAGAGGAAGGGATCTGGGTCCCAGGAACAAAGCCCCAGCCTGCAGCCCAAAGCCTAGAAGAGGCGTTTGGACAGTATTGAGCTGTGAAACAAGTAAGGATATTGTTTGTGAGAAAGAGACAGTTTTCTCAGACCCAGGATTCTTCTTAAAGGGACAGCGCACAAACTTCTCTCACAACCACTCACCCGGGGCTCTGGGGAAAGGGGACACAGGAGAGGACCAGAGCAGCGGGAACTTTGTTCAATCAAATCATAGCAGAAAACCTCCCTAAATTAACACTGGTAAACATTCCACACATTCAAGAAGCACACAGAACTCTATTAAAGAGAAACCCAAAAAAATCTACACCAAGACACATCATAGTTAAAATACCAAAGCTAAGGGATAAAGAGAAAATTTTAAAAACTGGTAGAGAAAAAAAGGCTATCACCAACAAAGGCTATCACCATAAGGATGACATTCGACTTCTCAACAGAAACACTTGAACCAGAAGGGAATGGCAAGATATATTCAAAGTAATGCAGAACAAGAACCTACAACCAAGACTACTCTATCCAGCAAAGCTAATGTTTAAAATTGAAGGAGAAATAAAGAGCTTCCCAGACAAAAAAAGCCCCAAGGAATTCAGTAAAACCAAACCAATTCTGAAAGAGATACTAAGGGGCCTGGTGTGAACAGTTCAAAGGGAGAAAAGAATATAGCAAAAGAAGAATACAGCTTTAAAGAATAAAATGGCAATAAACAACTACATATTAATAATAACCTTGAATGTAAATGGATTAAATGATCCAATCAAAAGACATAGGGTAGCTGCATGGATAAAGAAACAGGACCTATACATATGCTGTCTACAAGAGACACACCTTAAAACCAAAAATGCTCATAGACTGAAGGTAAAAAGATGGAAAAAAATATTCCATGCAAATGGAAATGAAAATAAAGCCGGGGTAGCAATACTTATATCTGACAAAGTGGACTTTAAAACAAAGGCTATAGTAAGAGATCAAGAAGGACACTACATAATGATAAAGGGAACAATTCAACAGGAAGATATAACTATTATAAATATCTATGCACCAAATATAGGAGCCCTGACATACATAAAGCAGACTTTGATGGATATAAAGGGTGAGATTAATAGCAATACTATAATAGTAGGGTATTTCAATACCCCACTAAAATCACTGGATAGATCCTCAAGAAAGAAAATTAATAAAAAACAGCAGACTTAAAGGATACACTAGATCACCTGGGTTTAATAGATATCTTCAGAACTTTTTACCCTAAAGCAGTAGAATATACATTCTTCTCAAGCGCTCATTTTCTGGGATAGACCACATGTTAGGACACAAAAATGGTCTCAATAAATTTAAGAAGATTGAAATCATATCAAGCATTTTCTCTGATCACAATGCCATGAAACTAGAAATTAACCACAAAAGAAAAACTGAAAAATACTCAAACACTTGGACTAAATAGCATGTTATTAAATAATGAATGGATTAACAATGTTATTAAAGAAGAAATAAAAAAGGTTCTAGAAACCAATGATAATGAGCATACATCAAATCAATATTTATGGGACACAGCAAAAGCAGTACTGAGAGGGAAGTTCATTGCACTACAGGCATACCATGAGAAGCTAGAAAAAGCTCAAATAAGCAGCCTGACTCTGCATCTAAAAGAACAAGAAAAACAACAGCAAATAAAGCCCAGGCCCAGTAGAAGGAAGGAAATAATAAAGATCAGAGCAGAAATAAATGACATAGAGGCTAAGGAAACAATACAGAGGATCAATGAAACCAGGAGCTGGTTCTTAGAAAAGGTAAGCAAAATTGATGAACCTTTAACTAGATTCACCATGAAAAAAAGAGAGGACTCAAATAAAATTAGAAATGAAAGTGCAGAAATAACAACTGATACAACAGAAATACAAAGTATTGTAAGAAAATACTATGAAGAACTCTGTGCCAAAAAATTAGACAACCTAGGTGAAATGTACAAATTTCTTAAATCATAATCTTCCAAAAATCAATCTGGAAGAATCAGAACACCTAAACAGACCAATTACAACAAACAAGATCGAATTATTTATCAAAAGATTCCAAAAAAGAAAAGTCCTAGCCTTGATGGCTTCACAAGTGAATTCTGCCAAAAATTCAAAGAAGAACTAACTTCAAGCTATTTCAAAAAATTCAAGAGAAAGGAAGACTTCCAAACTCCTTTTATGAGGCGAGCATAATTCTGATCCCAAAACCGGGCAAAGACAACACAAAGAAAGAAAATTATAGGCTTATATCCATGATGAATTTAGATGCTAAAATTCTCAACAAAATATTAGCCAACTGGATCCACCGATATATGAAAAAAATCATACACCATGATCAAGTGGTAGCATATACTGTGCTCATGGTTAGGAAGAATAAACATCATTAAAATGTCTATATTACCCAAAGCAATTTATAAATTCAATGCAATACCAATTAAAATACCAATGACATACTTCAAAGATATAGAACACAGATTCCAAAAATTTATATGGAACTAAAAAAGAACACGGATAGCCTCAGCAATCTTAAAAAGAAAAAAAATAAAGCAGGAGGTATCACTCTTCCAGATATCAAGGTTTACTACAAGGCCATTGTACTCAAGACAGCCTGGTACTGGCATAAGAACAGGCACATAGATCAATGGATCAGAACAGAGAACCCAGAAATAAACCCACACCTTTATGAACAACTGATATTTGACAAAGGAGGAAAGAACAAGTGGTATTGGGAAAATTGGACATCTACCTGCAAAAAAATGATACTAGACCATCAGCTTTCACCACTCACAAAAACAAACTCAAAATGGATAAAAGACTTAAATGTAAGCCGTGGAACCATAAGCATCTTAGAAGAAAACATAGGCAGCAAGCTTTCCGACATCTGTAGCAGCAATATATTTGCCAATTTATCTCCATGGGCAAATGAAAAAAAAGGCAAGATAACAAATGGGACAATATCAAACTAAAAAGTTTTTGCACAGCTAAAGACAATAGCAAAGAATAAAAAGACAAACCACACAAAGGGAGAACATATTCGACAACACGTCTGTCTGATAAGGGGTTAGTTAATAACAAAAATTTATAAAGAACTTATAAAACTCAACAACGGGAAGATAAACAATTCAATCAAAAAATGGGAAAAAGAAATGAATAGAAATTTCTCCAAAGAGGACATACAGATGGCCAATAGGCATATGAAAAAATGCTCAACATCACTAATCATTAGAGAAATGCAAATTAAAACCACAATGAGATATCACCTCACACCAGTCAGAATGGCGCTCATCTGCAAAACAACACAGAATAAGTGCTGGCGAGGATGTGGAGAAAAGGGAACCCTCCTGCACTGCTGGTGGGAATGCAGACTGGTGCAGCTACTGTGGAAAACAGTATGGAGATTCCTCAAAAAATTAAAAATCGAACTGCCTTTTGACCCAGCGTTCCCACTTTTATGAATATACTTTAAGAACACCATAACACTGTTCGAAAAGAAGAAATGCGCCCCCATTTTCGTGGCAGCATTGTTCACAATAGCGAAGATCTTCATACAGCCCAAGTGTCCTTCAGAGGACGAGTGGATTAAAAAGCTTTGGTACATACTATGGAATACTACTGAGCCATAAGAAATGATGACATTGGATCATTTACAACAAAATGGATGGACCTTGATAACATTATATTCAGTGAAATAAGTAAAACAGAAAAATACTGAGAACAGCATGATTTCATACATAGGTGAGACACAAAAGTGAGACTATGAGACATTGACAAGAGTGTGGTGGTTACGGGGTGGGGGGAGGGAGGTGAGGGTGGAAAAGGGGGAAAGGATGGGGCACAAAGAAAACCAGATAGAAGGTGACAGAGGACAATTTAACTTTGGGTGATGGGTATGCAATATAATTGAATGATAAGATCACCTGGAGATGTTTTCATTGAATATATGTACCCTGATTTATTAATGTCACCCCATTAACATTAATAAAAGAAAAAAAGAATTAAAATTAATAAAAACTTCAAAAAAATAATGTGTTAAGATTTTTTCTTCATGTCTAGGGTTTTTTTTTCCTCATTCATCCAATAAATAGGAAAACCACAACACATTGGAAGTCCCATTTTCTGTTTTTTCTTTTTCTTTTTAAGTGAGTGAAGAGGAGATAATGAGACAGATTCTTACATGCACTCCAACCAGGATCCACCTGGCAACCCTGTCTTGGCCAGTGATTGAATCAACCAAGCTATTTTTAATGTCTGAGGCTGACATACTCGAACCAACCAAGCTATCCTCAGCACCCAGGGCCATGCTCAAACCAATCGAGCCACTGGCTGCAAGAGGAGAAGAGAGAGAGAAGGGGGAGATGGAGGGAGAGAGAAGCAGAAAGTTACTTCTCTTGTGTGCCCTGATGGGATTCTAACCTGGGACGTCGATACACTGGGCCAAAGCTCTATCCACTGAGCCACCAGCCAGGGCCTCTAAATGTCATTTTTAATAGCACCTCTATGAGAAATACATATTTTCTTTAAATGAAAAAAACAAACAAACCTCAGAGCCAACTGTGACTGGGCTCAGTGAACTCTAAGCTCTTTTTCTAATGAGACAGATTGTTTCTTTACTTGTAGCTCAGCAAAAAGTATGTGGGTTTGGGAGTAAGACAGGAGTTGCTTCAAACCCCACTGCCAGACCTCACTAACTAGATGTCCTGCAGCAAGTTACTTCATCATTTCGTGCCTCAGTGTTAGACTCTAAAATATAGGATGTTATTATTATGATTCAGATCAAAGCCATGTAAGGTAGTGGTTAAGAGTGTGAATCCTGCCTGACCAGGCGGTTGCGCAGTTGGATAGAGCATTGGACTGGGATGCAGAAAACCCAGGTTCGAGACCCCGAGCTCACCAGCTTGAGCGCGGGCCCATCTGGCTTGAGCAAAAACTCTCCAGCTCGGACCCAAGGTCACTGGCTCCAGCAAGGGGTTGCTCGGTCTGCTGAAGGCCCATGGTCAAGGCACATGTGAGAAAGCAATAAATGAACAACTAAGGTGTTGTAATGGCAATGAAAAACTAATAATTGATGCTTCTCACTTCTCTCCATTCTTGTCTGTCTATCCCTCTCTCTGACTCTCTCTCTCTCTCTCCCTGTAAAAAAAAAACAAAAAAAAGATGTGAATTCCTAAGCAGACTCCTGGATTTTAAGTGTGGCTGACAACTTCCCAACCGGTGACACTGAGACATCACTTTCCATCTCTGTCCTTGACTTCCCATGGACCATAGGAAGAGAACTAGGACAGTACCTACTTCATAGGCTGTTGTAGAAGTCAAAGGGTCAGTACATAAGGAAGGTTCTCAGAATCACACCTTGTATATATTTAGCCTTCACTATGCTTCCTACTATGCTTAGTAATATCACAGTTATTGTTGGATTAGAAATAATTTACAAAAAAATGTGTGGGACATAATGAGGGAGGATTTTATAAGTAACAGCCATTCAAACCCCAAAGAGTATTTGACAATGTGTAGAAGAAAACAGAGAGGAAAGTTGGCTGTAGAATTAATACAGTTATGACTTAAAAAAAATCTTGATGAATGCTCTTTTCCAGGACATAAACTGTGTCTTCATCTTTCAATCAGACTTTCCCAGATGTGTGGTGTTAACTCTTCCCACCCCTGAAGTTAGCTTTAAGACATGGAAATGTCACCTGTCTCTGTAAAAAGAGATTCTAAACCTCTAAGGAGAATGTAATAATCCAAGCAATCCATGCTCAGCACTTCTGGGGATGAAGGGCGAGGTGCTACAAGCTGCTGGAAGCTGATGAGTCTGAGAAACAGTCATCTACACAATGCCCCTGTGGCCTGGCAGAACTAATGCAGCTTTCGGCAGCCCCTAATTACCTCCTGGAAGTAGTCTGAGCTCTGGGATAACTGGATTTAGAGGGAACACAGAAATAGGTGAAGGCACTAATTACCCCCAAAGGGCATTTGGCTTCTTGTTGGCATGACTACACTATATGTTAGTCCTTCCTCTGGCGTTTATCAGTGTGCTCTGCTGTTCTAAAATTCTATCCCAAGATTTAAATCCAGGGATCAATGGGAGATTAAAACAAATTCAGATAGAAACAGTGGGCAATTTCAACTTCAAGTGAAAATGAATTTATCCTTCATCTCTCTAACCAGTTGTGAGCATAGTCTGCTAGCAACCTAAAAAGGATACTGTTAAATATTTGAAGCCCAACTGTTGTTACATAAGGAGAACAATAGAGTGGTTGAACTATTGACACTGTAGCCAGGCTGCCTGCATTTGAATCTATATATTTGTGTCCCTGGCCACCTGTCTATGGACAATTTATACAACTTCTTGATTCTTCAATTTACTTATCACCAATACAAGGATAGTCAAAGTAGCTTGTTCAGGGAATTGTCAAGTCCTCATGTAGTAAATGTCATTGCTTGGCATGTAGTAAATTATATGTGTAAGTTAGCTTTTGTTACTAGTATGTCAACATGTCTAAAACATAATCATGGCATTTTGTTGCTGTCTCATATGTTGCACACCATTTATTTTATCTTTTTAATGGACAGTAAAGTTTATTTTTTTAACTTGAAATTATTTAACTTGGGCTATTGATAAAATATCCTAAGGGAAATGATAATAGAGCTGCTCAGTATGATAGCCTCTAGCCTCATGTGGTGATAAAAACTTGAATGTGTCTAGTCTGGACTGAGATAGATGATTAGTGTAAATTATACACAGGCTTTTGAAAACAAATACAAAAAAAATGTAAAATATCTCACTGATAATTTTTATGTTGGTTATATGCTTAAATGGCAATATCTTGGATATACAGTGTGTCCGCAAAGTCATGGTGCACTTTTGACCGGTCACAGGAAAGCAACAAAAGATGATAGAAATGTGAAGTCTGCACCAAATAAAAGAAAAACCCTCCCAGTTTCTGTAGGATGATGTGGCCGCATGTGCGCATACACAGATGATGACATAACACCTTGTATACAGCAGAGCAGCCCACGGCCATGACAGTCGAGATGTGGATGGTACAGAGGAAAGTTCAGTGTGTTCTGTGGCTCGCTAAATTCGAATCCATGAGCAAAGTGCAATGTGAATATCGGCGCGTTTATAACGAAGCAGCACCCCATAGGAATAACATTACTCAGTGAGATAAGCAGTTGAAGGAAACTGACAGTTTGGTGGAGAAACCCCGTGCTGGTAGGCCATCAGTCAGTGACGAGTTTGTAGAGGCTATACAGGATAGCTACCTAGGGAGCCCTAAAAAATCTGTGTGGGCATGTGCTCGACAATTACACCTAAGCAAGACTACAGTTCATAAGGTGTTGAAGAAACGTCTCTGCTTTATGGGGTACAAATTGCGACTGTTGCACACTATCAAACTGGTGGATAGACCCACATGATGCACGTTTGCTATAGATATGCTTCATGAGATCGACAATGATGTAAGATTTTTGCAGAAGATTGTGTTTAGTGATGAGCGACCTTCCATATCTGTGAACATGTTCATCGCCATAACGCCGAATATGGGCTGCTGAACATCCTCATGCCTACATTGAGTAAAAATGTAACACCCCTAAAGTGAACGTGTGGTGTGGCCTGATGCATGATAAGGTGATAGGCTCATTTTTTTTCACGGAGAAAGTCTGTGATGGCAAACACCTATTTTGACATGTTGGAATTGTATGCAGTGCCACAATTTTCAGAAGGTGTCATCTTTCAACAGGATGATGCTCCTCCACACTACACCATCATTGTTCGTGAGTTTCTGGATAGAACATTCCCCCGCAGTGGATAGGCAGGGGTTCTGTCAAGTCATGGCCACCAGGATCCCCGGATCTGACACCCTTAGACTTTTACTTTTGGGGTTATGTGAAGCAACAGGGGTACATTGAACATATCAACAACATTAATCACTTAAAACAGAGAATCACAGACGTTATTCACTCTGTTACACCAGACATCCTTACCTGTGTGTGGCAAGAACTTCACTCTCGTTTTGATTTGTGTAGGGCAACAAATGGAGCCCACATCGAACTGCACTAAATAGGTATGAAACTGGGAGAGTTTTCCTTTTATTTGGTGCAGATTTCACATTTCCATCGTCTTTTGTTGCTTTCCTGTGACCGGTCAAAAGTGCACCATGACTTTTCGGACATATTGTATTATGTTAAATATGTTACTCAAATTAATTTCACTCATTATTTTCTAATGTAGTTAGTAGATTTGAGATTGCATTTATGGCTTACCTAATCTTTCTATCAGCTGCTTTAGAACCAGAACTGGGAGGGGCTGTGGAAGGAACCTACTTGAGCAGATCCTGACCCAGAACTAGGAAGTTCTGTGTGCAGAACCCTGCCTGCCCCAACCCCATTCGCTCTCCGGAATCCTGCTTTCAGGATTCCAGATGGATGGGCAATCTTCAAGTGTCTATTTCCTGATCTGTGTAGTATTGTGCAGATAATGATAACAATACACATCTCCTACAATGTTCTTGAGTAGTAAGTGATTTAATACACATAACAGTCTTAGAAAAGTACTTGAGGTATAAAAAGTACTCCATAAAAATTAGCTATGGTTCTATTACTGTGGAGCTGATATAAGAAGGATGAGAAAGAGGATTTTGTAAGGAGAAAAGGAAGCATGATAGTTTCTAAGAAAAAGAATTTTTGATCCAAAAAGCTATTTCACATATAAAGTAACTGTTACTGAGAGAGGTATTTACCCTTGGCCATGCATGTAATTAATGACTGAACCAGGGGTAAAACTCAGGTATCAAGACTCTTCTTCTAGCCATCTTCCTGCTGTAACATAATGCCTCACCTCCACACCACCATGCCTACTATCTTGTCTCTCACCCATTTCTGACACTAGATTAGTAAATGGGAAACCCAAGGATCTCCTTGTTTTTAAGAAGTGTTGGTTGAAAACTTTAGCACCTTTCTGTTGTCTCTCTCTATAAGAGCATGAGTATCTTCCCAAGAACCATTTCTTCTAAGGGTCACTATGCTCTTTGTGAATCCACTAATGAAATACATGAAGATCCTAATGCAAGATACTTTGTCATTCTGCAGATCAAATCACACCTGTGGTCTCCTGGCTATTCCCCAAACCCACCAACAAGCCTTCTACTTGACACTTTGCCCTGTCCATTCCTTTCCCAATGCCCTTGCCTTAGCCAGACTCATGAGTTCATCCTAATTCCTCCCAGTCTTTGTTCAGATGCTACTATTTCAGTGAAAACATCTCTCACCTCTTTATATTTGCAGTCCCTCCTCTCCTTCCCTGCTTTACCTTTCTCTGTAGCACATATGATCTAATAATGTACTGTACTAAGTTCTTTTATTGTCTTCCCCTTTTTTCTAAAATATAAGTTCTGTGAGACAAAGATTTGTAGTGCCTAGAATAGAGGTTGTCATGTATAGATGATTTATAAATATTCATTGGATAAACAGAGAACCGATGGGTAAATGTTAAAAACATTCTCTCTCTCTAGTGCTTACTCCTAGAGGGAGAACTACAGCTTAGTGCTTAAGAATATTACCTTTGGAAACCTAGCTGAGTTTGAATCCTGGCTCAGTCACTGACTAGCAATGGAACCTTAAGAAAGCCAGTTCACCTCTCTGACCCTTAATTCTTCCATCTCTAAACAAAGAGTGATATCACTCACTTTCTTGGGTGAATTATAAAAAATAAATGACATATTATATGTAAAACATGCCAGGCAGAAATTAGGTTGGTAAATTATAAATAGTTATTTTTTAAGAATTTTTATTATTTCAAAATTAAAGGATGATATTATTGGAAGGAAACATCCATCTCTGCCTCCTCAGCAATGACTAATATTCAATTTCCCATGGGTAAGTGTACATAACAGAACAAATTCAGAAAATCATATCACTCTGGGTCCTGACATGTTCGTGTTAAACAAAATAGATGGAAGCAGACAGAATCTTAAGACACTGGAGTTCTCTTTCCATTTTAAAGTTTGTCAAAATCCCATTCCTTGGCATCTAACATTTAAGACTGGCCCAGACAGGTGAGTTGGTGATGACGCTGAGCTGATAGTGTAGGAAGGTTATTAAAAAGTAACTTTTTAAATTTTGCCCCAGACTCTTATAAGTTAAAAAGGAGTCATCCTAGATTTTTGGTTTCCAGTCCATCATGTAAGGAGCTTGAAAGACAGACATCTTGTTCTCATAACAAGAAAAGAAAAGGAAACAAAACTGAACAAACTTAAAATCAACAACTCTTCTTAGATCTGTCAGAGAATTGAAGTGACAAGGCAATCCACTAATCTCAAAATTAAAAAGACAGGCAGATACAGAAAATCACAGCTTCACGAAGCAGAAACCCCAAAGCAGAGGCTGCTATTAGGGCCAGTACTGGAGGAGGACAACAGGAAGGTCTGCATAGTGCCAGCTCTACTTAATAAGATGTCTCTAGGGAAACCCTAAAGGCAACAGGAGACAAAAACAAGGACAGTGGAAGAAATTTTAACCTCTGGCACCTACAGATCCTAACTTTTAGCCACATAAATATAAAACCTCACACTAAAGATCTATTGATCTCAGTTTCCTTTACCCAGTACAAAATGTCCAGATTTCTAACTAAACATTACAAGATATACTAAAAGAAAAAAACACAATGTGAAGAGTGAAAGGCAAAGCGAAAGCAAGTATCATAACCAGACTCAGTGGCAGAGAGGTTGGAATTATCAGATGAGGAAGTTGAAACAACTTTGATTAACATTCAAAGGGCTCAAATGGAAAAGGTAAACAACATGCAAATCAGATAGGTAATGTAAGCAGAGAGATGATAAACTCTGTGAAAGAATTAAGGGGAAATGTTAGAAATAAAAAAAAAAAACACTGGCAGAAACAAAGAATGCCTTCATGGGATTATCAACAGACCGAACAAGGTCAAGAAAAGAATCAGTGAGCCTGAAGAAAATGAAGCTTTTTTAAAAAAAACCACACTTAGTATAAAACAAACAAATGTTGAACTTCTGCTTGGAAATATGTGGAAGATCATATCTGAGAAAAGGTGCTTGGTATTAAGTCAATTTATTGTACACGAGATATACATTGTAATGATTGCTAATTGAATTTGATGGACTTTATTATACTCTTGAGTTTTACAGTGTAAAAATTGTCAAAATGGAATATTTATAACAAACATTTCATGACAAACATGGTAATGTTTGCTATCTGATGAAATAATGCTTGTTGGCTGATAAAATAATTTTAAGAGAATGCACTTGTTGGAATGTGTCTATTAATATGTCAACTGCCTTTATTTATTAAGGATAAGTAAAGTACCTGTCCTCATCATCTCCTTTTACTTATTGTACATATATTAATGCCTCTTAGAAAGCTACTTTCAATAAACTTTTATGATGTGCAATTCCTAGGCTATATCACATGGAATAAAACCCTGATTTTAACTTGTTGGAATCCATTTCTGAACCACCAGCACCATTTCTCTCTCCAGTCTCTGAGTCTTATGTTGTTAAAGCACTTGCTACTTTATTTCCTTCTTTTAAACTAATCTTGGAGAAGTTCTCTTGTGAAACTGGCCTCATGGAGAAGACAGCAGTTACTGTGAACACTCTAAATGAATACTTACAATATGAGTTAAAGGCGTAGGACTCCCTTATAGGAGCCCCCCCCCCCCCCGCCCAAAGTTTTTGTGGCCAAGTTTATTATCCTGAAAGCTCAAAATATAATGGAAAGTTGTAAATATACCTCTTTGGAAAGCCCAATGAGCTGCCTAGAATGAAGAAAATTTAAACTGCTGCCTTATTCAATTATCTGCAAAATACAATTCCATCATTATTGATATTTAAATACAGTACAAATACTACTTGATCATGTCTTAATTTTTTTCAGAGGGAGACTTTCTGAAATTTTTCTCCCTGTCTCCAGGAAAAGACAGGATAGTAAAATTATATGAAATTTTACTGATTTTTAAATTTTTATTTTTTTTATTTTACAGAGAGAGGAAGGAAAGGGACAGAAAGTGAGAAATATCAACTCATAGTTGCTTCACTTTAGTTGTTCATTGCTTTGATTGCTTGTTGTATGTGCCTTGACTAGGCAAGCCCAGGGTTTTGAACTGGTGACCTAAATGTTCCAGGTTGATGCTCTATCCACTGTGCCACCACAGGCCAGGCATACTGATTTTTCTATATATGTGTTTTAAATTTTATTTTTAGGTAGCATTTGCTAATCATTATATTGCAATGAATGGTACTGTAAGACTGTCTCATCATTATTTATAAATGTACAAGTATTTTACTAGAATACTTAATTAAGCAAGGCACTTTATATGGAATATTCTACACTTCCCCACTTGCAAACCTCCAAAAGGGCCTCCCTGTGCTGCGCCATCTTCCTTGAAACACACGCCTCCCACAATATCCTTTGCATCCCTCTAAAAATTCCCAGCCTTTGGAACTCCTCACTGTGTCCTGAGCATTCAGAGTCTGGGTCTTTACCTTCGAATCTCACATAACACGGATCCAGTGCTTTGGAAAAAGTAGGTCCAGAATGACTGCCCTGGCCTCTAGAAAACTATATTCCCCTGGCACAGGAGTTGGGACTTGGCAGTTAGTTGGGAAATGCCATTTCTACACTGGCATTTGGGCAGATCCAGGCAGACATGCTTTTATCAAGGAAACCCACTAACCTTCTGGTGTCATTTATTCACCCAATGAAAAACTAGAAGCCTTCAATTAAGCTCTAAACTTCCGTATGCAACTAGGCATCTCTGAGCCAGTCACTATATGAGGAATCAAAGATGTGAGGGAAGACATCAATCCGAGGGTAAGAAATGACCGGTGCTAAAGAGGTCTTTGCCGGCCACACAGAAGTCTATCTGCACAGCAAGACTGCTCACTGAGAACTTGCCATTGGCAAAGTCTGATGCTGGATCCTTCAGGAGCTTACCAGATTGTAGGTGAGACTGTCAAGTAATCAATTCACTGCATTGCACATCAAAATAAATGGGTTTAGTATTAACAGAAGCACAATCCTCCTGCTGAAGTATCAACTTCATGTGCACGCTCATTTTTGTGTTTAACAATTAAACACCAATTGCCTATCTACTAAACTTTGTGTTCTGTGCTAGTTCCTAGGGTGCAGAGCTTTCATTCCAGTAGAGACAGATACACAAACCAATTACAATGAGTCTAGAGAAGGGAAGATTTCAGAGAACGTTGCACATCATCAGAGTAGTGAATATTTACTGCTTTAACTTCCACCTCTTCTTCCACTGCCATGAATTAAGACATTGGAGCCCAGTGTTAAGGAAGGTATGCATCTCAAAGAAAAAAATAGCAGGTTCTTTGATTGCTTGGCTGCCATGCATAACACATGACAAATTCGGTGGCTTAAACAACAAAAATTTTTTCTCTTCACAGTTCTGGAGGCCAGAAGCTGGGTGTTGGCAGGGTTGGTTCCTTCTAGAAGCTCTGAGGAAGACTATTCATTGTCCTTCTTCAGCTTCTTGTGGCTACCAGCAATCCTTGGTACTCCCTGGCTTGTAATGCGTCACTCTATCTTCAGATGTTCTTCTATTTGTGCCTTCTGTCTCTTAGGAACACCCAGCACTGATTCTGCAGCTGGGCAGAGATGAGGCTGAAGGGGTGTTGGTTTCACAAAGGGAAGAATCTTGGCATTCTGTGGGCAATGGGAAATGGCAAGAGAATTTTCAGCAAAGTGACATGATCTGACTCCTTTGGGGGTTTGTGATTTAGAAATAAAAAGGAAGAAGAAATAGAATAAAGGGGAACAGATGGCAGGGGTGGCACTGGTTACTGGGCAAGTTCTGGACAAAGATCACTGGCTTTGAGGGGAGCCCTGCAGAGTGAAATAGGAAAAACCCATGAATGTGTTATCTTTCCAGCTGAGAACTTACCCCACATCTGCTCATAACTCAACCTGGCTTTCCTTAGCCCCGTCAATCTGTTCTAAATCTAACATATAAACCCATTTGTTTTTAAAGTAATGGCCAAATGCTAAACTAGAGATTGAATTATGTCTACTTTACTCTGATAGATCAAACATTGACTAAGGACATCAATATCAAATAAGTGAACATCCATTGATGTAAACTATGAATAAGCTGATGATTCTTGAGTCACTACCTTGTGTGAACTATTTCAAATATGGGTCTACACCTTCTGATCAGCTGCTTGTACGAACAATCTACAAGAGGGTCATGAAATGATTGCACTACTTCCTCTCCCATAAACTGTGTAAACACTTAGCATTTGTCAGCTGCATAATGAAACTTCCAATTGCATTCAAATTATTACATTCGAATGCTTAAAATTTCATGTTGTCAAGAAACACCAACTTTCTAAAAGGGAAATGAATATGATATAAATATATTTTCACTTTTAGAAAAATGTACGGCATTTTATTTTCATAATAATCACAAGTTCTCTTTTTGAGAATCAAATTTCAAGTTAAGAGGGGTAGTTCTGTTCCCTTAGAAATGTGTGCCGACCAGAGCCAGGGTGGTTTAAATTATTTTCAAAGCAAACTTCTCTTTAAATTTCATATCTGCCTGACCTGTGGTGGTGCAGTGGATAAAGCATCCACCTGGAATGCTAAGGTTGCCAGTTCAAAACCTAGGACTTGCCTGGTCAAGACACATATGGGAGTTGATGGTTTCTGCTCCTCCTCCCATCTCTCTATCTTTCTCCTCTCTAAAATGAAAAGTCCTAAAAACAAAAAGAATCTTTAAAAATAATGTCATATCTAAGAAAGATGCTTTTTGTTTAAAAGAAATCTTAATGCTTTCTTGCTCATTTACCACAGATCACATTTCTTTTCAAACATTAATTGCCAATATTTTATTTTATTATTTATACTTCATTTAGTTGTATAAATAATGTGAGAACACATATATATTGTTGGGCTCTTTTATTTTCAAAAGTTTTCATGCAGTTCCAGTACTGTGTAAGGAGGAAAAAAATTATTAAGCTTGTCACATTTTTATTATAAATTCTACATTTGGCAAATATGTATATGTGTATTTCTATTTAGTGTTTTCCCTTAAAACTTGTCTCTTTTAATTATCTTTTTTTAGTTTTAATTTTTGATAGTTTTATGTCAGCATCTCTAATCAGGTTCTATTTTGGATGCAGATTAATAATAAATTTTTCATGAGGCTTCTAAAGATACAAAATTCATCAGCTTTGCTTTGTGACAGTGAGGTTCAAAAGTGATGGTTAATTTATAACAGATGTTCCTCTTTCTTTAAGAAAATATAAAATGTCCATGGATTGATGGATCAACCAGATAATTTTAGAGAAAGGAATGAAATGGTAGCACTAGTGGCAAGGACAGGGTGACCTTTGAGGTGGTGGGGGATGGGATGGGACTTAGGAGAAGCACACAGGGTTGTAGGCCCTGCTTATTGTTCTATCTCAAGCTGGAAGAAGAACACACCAGGTATGATCTAGTCTAAGCTTTAACACTTCAAATATTTTTGAAATATTTATTTTTATGCATTCAATATTTATTAAAAACAATTTATACAAAGGAATCAGCATATATGACATGGAAAAAAATGTGCCAGGCCATTAGGAGAAAGTAGCATACATGAGCACCTTGTTCAACAACTCATTGAGAGTTGAGTAAATGTAACTTTTAAATATCTTCCTGTACCTATATCATCCTCAATTCATTTAAAACTTAAATTGCCAAAAAATGAAAAGCAGAAGGCTTTCAAACTGAACAAATTTCCTGGTTTTGGAAACTCAATTTTTAAAAAAACCTATTATTACAGCAAAGTTAAAAGAACACAGAATATGCAACTTCATAAAATATACAAAATATAAAAACTTAGCAGAAATATGATTCAGGTTTTGGCTTGCAGAGTTTTCTTTTTCTTCTCCTAATTGTTGCTGTGAGTTATTTTTGAGTAGAACAATCTTTCTTAAAATATAGTCCCTAAAACACAAGCACTGAAGGTTAATAGACATTACACACAAAGGATTCAGTAGTCAGAGTTGTGGGAAATGTGCATATAAACAGAGTTAAACAGGTTTCCTTACCAGAGGATACCTTGGAGTTTTAGTCTGCTAATGTAGGTCTTATAAGACTGGGGTTGAGAAGATGTTATTAGCGTGTAAAATCCTACGTTTACTTTCATAGACTATTTGTCTGAAGAAGTGTTTTGAAAAACACACTTTAAGATCTATAGGCCTGGAAAATTGTTATTATATGGCCACCAGTGTTAATCTGATTGCCTTGGCAATGACTAACAACTGCTTTTTTATGTATAATAATTTCTGTTAATAAGGGTTAGATATATCTTTTCAGTTCTAATTAAGCAGAAGTAAATATCTCAAATGTATAATTAAAAAAAAATAAAGAAAGCCCAGTCCCCTGATATATAAAGATTTTACTGGTCCTTCACAACCATCTAGGCAAAAAATTAAAATGCCAATTGAATCTGGACGAAACTGGAGGAACCCTAGTGCCCAGGAGCATCCCCCAAAGGTTTTGATACCAAATGTTTCGCACTCATCATCAAAGGAAACTTTCTACCAAGGTCCTATTCTCATAGGTCATGCATTCTATGTGAAAACATCTCCACTCCACCCCCTCATGATTTCCCATAAATAAGTAAACCTTTCTCTCTAAGGTCTGATGGATCAAAATTCAATGTGGTAGTCTTTGCTTGAGGAACACTGCTCTCTGGGCACTCATTTATTGTTAGAGACTAAAAGCAATTCAGATTTGGCTACTCTTGTGAATCTGATGATGCTGGCAATGACTGAAAATTGTTACTGTTTAAAACATTTGGTGCTCAATGTAAAATAACTGTTCCCTTTTGTCATTTCAAATTAGAACCTGTTAGTTAATAAGCGTTAGCGATCACTGCTCAACTCATAAAATACAATTGATCCCACAGAATTACAGTAACAGAGAAACATAAGTTTGATATAACCTACTTCATAATCCCATGGCTCCTCTTCAGTATGGATATTTGTGGTTGTACACACGTAGCATGTGCTCATGGGGGGCCAGACTTCAGGAGCCTCACACAGAATAACACTTATGAAAGAGATGCTATTTACCTGCTAAGCACCTCCAGTAACCAGAACTTTTACTTTAATGATCAACTGGGGACTGTATTTGAATAATACTAGTTAAGACCTAGGGGTCCCTTTACTTCAGTCTTAATAGAGATAAGAAAATGAAATTGCTTAAATATATTTTTTAAAATAAAAGCAACAAATCTTTTAATTAGCAGTCAATTACAGCATGATTACATGTTTATATATATTCATATACTATATTTATACATCTATATTCAAGTATGTGTACGTGAAAGTGTATTTATACAGGGAGAGGGACAGAGAGAGTGATTTTGTCAATCATGTTTAATTCTTTTTCACTACTGAATTAGAGAACATTTTTAGCTATTGATAAAATTTATGATTTTCATAATATATATGATCTCAAAGGTCAATACATACATAAAATTGAATTATTTCTAATCATAAATTTGAAGAAGGCACTCAATTAGTGGATAAATTAAGCCAGCTGCTCAGCAACTACATCTCCACAAGTTTCTTTTCCCAATGTTTCATTTCAAAGGCAATGAGACCCGTGTGTGTGTGTGTGTGTGTGTGTGTGTGTGTGTGTGTGTGTGTGACAGAGACAGAGAGAGGGACAGATAGGAATAGACAAACAGGAAGGGAGAGAGATGAGAAGTATCAATTCTTCATTGTGGCACCTTAGTTGTTCATTGATTGCTTTCTCATATGTGCCTTAACCGGGAGGCTACAACAGAGAAAGGGAGTGACCCCTTGCTCAAGCCAGCGACCTTGGACTCAACCTGGTGAGCCTTGCTCAAACCAGATGAGACTGCACTCAAGCTGGCGACCATGGGATTTTGAACCTGGGTCTTCCGTGTCCCAGTCTGACGCTCTTTCCACTGTGCCACCGCCTGGTCAGGCTGAGTAAATCATGAGCCGTAGTTGCATTTGCACCTTCTGTTGCACTAATTGTTGAGGACTATTCATCTCTGAATCTATAAATTCTTAAGATTTTTTAGAATTCACCATAAAGTATCCCATATTGAGCAGTTTCCCATGAATTTTAATATTCTCTCCAAGGGCAGAAGCCTAGAATTTTACTGTTATATCATGTGAAGCCCAGGAGAATAGGGTAGACACACAGGAGTGTATTTCAGAGCTGGAGATCACTTGTTGTTGTTCCTTTATAAACCTAAGACACAATGAAAGAGAGAATACAGTTTCTCTCCCTTCCCAATCCAAAAACCTTACCCTCTGGGCTCAGTGAGACACCATGAGTAAGTCGTACAAGAGTATTTAATAGCTGATGCATTCTCCTTTTTCATTAGTTTCGTCTCCTTTGGGCTGACATTTGTAAAGATCTACAGTTATTTATAACATTGTTTCAAAAGATAAAGTAAAAATAAAATAGAAATAATAAAATTCCTGTCTTTCCTTGCCATTGATATTATGTAGCTATTGGCAGCCATGATATGAGACTATATTTTCATGGATAAACATTGGGGTAGGAAAACAGAAAGAGGGAAGTGGGATGGAACTTTTCTTCTGCTCTTTCCCCATAACAAAATAATGGTAATAGTATTGAATGTCTCTGTGTGTGTTTGGTCCTGAACCTGGTGGTTTCCATGTGCTTAGAATAGGGCCTGATACAGGCACAGATTCATCAGGAAGCTTCAGTTGTTATTTTATTGATGATGCTACTGAGGAAACTAAGGCCAGGGGGGGATTAAATATTGCCAAAGCCGGAGCCAGGATTGGAGACGAGATCTCGGCCTATTTAACCACTCTGTTTTGTGGGTTCCTTCACTTCCTTTTTCATTTCTCCGTGGAAAGGCAGACAGGGAGCAAGCCAGGACAAATCAGAGGACAATGCTGACATGTCAAAACAGTCTAGAGAAAACACTATCAATCCTCACAGAACACAACCTGAAGCACTAAACAGGGAAAGTATAAATCAAAAGGGAAAACTAACTTTTAATGTTCCCTTGCTGTACTTTAGTGTTGATTTCTTAAAATACTAGACCTAAAACTTGGGTCAGACTCAATGTATATTTGATTTCTTTCATAATGAGGCTTTGATACACTAAATTAATCGTGTGACTTTTATTTTTACATAAATGAAAGTATTCCATTAGTGTTAACGTTAACAACCAATGGAATAACTGGGATATGTTCAGCTGAACTTGTGTTTTCATATTTTTCTCATGAACACAGAGATTTCAAAGGAAATGGTACATCTTCAGTGTCATGCTGCTTTACTCCTTGATTTTTCTCTCCCTGGTTTAACCTTAGTGCATATGCTGGAAATGATGGTATTTTTCTGTTCCAATCCTTTCAAAGATTCACTATCACCAAAAAACTCATTATGGTAGGGTAGCCTGTTTGTGTCTTGAAATGAAAGGAAGTGACTGTCTGCCCCACAGGTAGACGGAAGTCTTAACTCTCATGCATGGAGAAAAATTCTTGCAGTCCTTTATGACTGTTTTTCTAGTTTCTATCAGCAAGGTCTCCAAAATTTGCAGAAATAATGTTTGAAGTCAAACATTCTATTAAAACTATTATTCAAGATTTTCTTTCATCTGGTCCACTTTTATTTTTATGACTTTATTTTATGTACATGAGCTCAGTCACTATCTCCTGGGCTATGTCATTTAAACCTGTATTTACCATGAGAGTTGTTTTGTTGGATATCACCATCCTATTTCTTTTCTTACAGAACTCATGCCCATGGAGAGAGGACAGTTGTCATGTGTGTGGTTCCTTAAGATTTTTGGACACCCTTTCTCTGGCTGAGAGTGGTTCACATTATAAAATCTGCTCCCTAAAATAGAAACTAATGGATTCTTCCAGATTCCCTTGCTGATAAGGGTACAGGATGCAACCCATGCTCTGCCACACAAGTCCTCGTTTCTGAGACATGATTTGAGCAGTTTGATGAGCAGGGTTCTCTCTGTTAGCAGCTCCCATAGGGGGAGCCTGTGGCATACTCAGTGACTGGGGGTCTGACACAGGAGGCAGGAAAGGCCTTTCTGGGAGTGTGTTTTAAGCTCAAATGCATCCATAATGCCTTTGGATACCATTTATCTTCATGGTGTCAGTATTCTTGCTTCAGTTATGCTCTTCTATTTTCAATCCTACACTGCAGTGCCACTTCTACCCTTTAAAATACAGGACACTTGCTTATATAAAGAAATAATTAAAATGAATAAAACGGTCTATGTTTTCACATTGGCTACAGCCATGATTTTCAAACTTCTTCATGTTGAAGAGTAACTGAGAGTAATGCTGGTTTAGCAATGTCATAAATAATATGTGTATGTGTGTGTGTGTGTGTGTGTGTGTGTGTGTGTATACTTGTGTGTGTATATATATACCAATAGCTAGACAAATAGATAGAGAAAAGGACTTTGGCCACAGATAGAACTAGGGTTAAATTCTGAGGGTCCACTTAGTAGCTATGCACTTAGGTGAAATGCATACTCTCTCTAAACTTTTCCCTCTTAATCAGCAGCATTTCTTGATAAGATAAATGAGATATGACACATGCTGTATATAGTACAGCACCTGGCACTTGGTAGAAGCTCAAAAATCTTAATTCATTTCTTTTCCTTAAGTGAAATATCATGTTCTTCACAGAAAACCATAAAATATTAATCTTTCAAACTAGAGTAACATTTTTGGTTGTCATAATATATATGACTGTGTAATACACAATATAAATTATAAGGAAAAGAACTCAAGAAAAAATAGCTGTTACACTAAACCCAGTTAGTTAATTCTACTTTTTGGGGTGAATAATTCCTCTTCTATTTTTGTGTATGTTGGCATTGACAAACATTTCCTAGCAGATGAGTAGCAGCAGTAGGTGCCAAATGTTTAAAATTATATATACTGGATAGAGAATTTGCAAATAAATTTTTTGATTTTTAAATTGAAAAAACCTTACCTTATTTCACTTTAACCTCAAAACATGGTACAAACACAAAATACATTTACTCCATGAGAGTGTGGTGAAAAGAACCTACCACATAAAATCCAAATGGCTTGTCCTGACCTTCAAAACACCCTCAGTTTGATTTCAACTTGTTTTCAGTTTCCTCCCTGGAAACTCTCTGCAGTAGTCAGATTAGTTTGAGACCTCTGGCAGAATGCCTTTCTTCCTATCATTCTGCCTGTTTCTTTTTTGTTTCCACATCAATGTGACAAGCTCAAATGCCACAGCTCCAAGCCATGAGAAAATGCCAGCCCAGAGTGACTGGGTCTTACAATTTTTAAGAGAAACTGGAACTCTGAAGTTTGGTATAAAATCTCTCAATTTTGAAACAGTATGGTGATTACCAGAGGAAAAGAGGGGAGGTACAAGTGGGTAGAGGGAAGAGTAAGTCATGATAGAAAGAGACTTGAGTTTGGATGGTGGGCATACAATACAATATACGAAGGATGTAGTATAGAATTGTACACTTGAAATGTATATGTCATTAAACAATGTCAACCCAATAAATTCAATAAAAATGTTTAAAATATTTACAACAAATTAAAAATGTTTAAAAATTGAATTAGCCAAAACAAACAAACAGAAAAGAAACACCTGCAGGTTAGATTGAACCCCCACCTCCAATCTTTACAAATCTGTAAGGAGCAGCTCAAGTGTTTGTCCCCAGTGGTGAGTATATGGAACAATTCTATTTCCTCAAGAGCTTCAGGATTGATTCATCCACTTACCCTTTCATCCCTACTTCTCTTTAGCTCTTATGTAGGGTTGGGTTAAATTCCTGTTTAATATGTAGATAAAAAAGGTGTTCTATGCAAAGTAACCTCACAAGATGATGTGATCATAAATTCTTTACTGGGCAGGTCATGGAGGGTAGACATGCCCCAGGCATGTGACTTTTAGTGAAAGTTTTAAATATAGCCTATCCACTGTTTCTACAAATCTAGGTTAACATGCCTTTATATATGTATAAAATTTTATAATTAAAAAAAATTTATTCATTTGAGAGAATGGGGGAGAGAGAGAAGAAAAAGGAACAAGGAGCATCATTTTCCATATGTACCTTGACCAAGCAAGCTAGAGGTTTCGAACTGGCTACCTCATCATTTGAGGTTAACTTATATCCACTGTGCCACCACAGGTTAGGCATTAACACACCTTTAAAATAAGCATAACCATCTTCCAGAAAGCACATAATCTTAACTCTTTTGTAATCCATCCGTGTTTTGCTTTCTCCCACCTCCATGTCATCTTCCTTAAATTCCTTCCTTTGTTTCAAATGCATGAAAAGAAACTGCAAGCACTTAAGATCTTGCTCCCTGGCATATTTTACCTGTTTGATATCAAAAACAAAAACAAAAATAAAACAAATAAACCTCTTATAAAAATTCTCTATGAGTTAAGATATTTCTTATGACAACAGTTATTTTTAAGGTCTTGGGGGACAATGATCATATATTAAAAAGATTTTTGTCTTGTACTGTTTTCTTAACTCAGAACATACTGCATATGGTGAATGAATAAATTATTCATTTCAGAGTGTTTTCTTTTTCCTCCAACTGACCTATAGATCACACTGGGGAACAATTTTTTTCCCATTTTCTGTTGCATGAGGTTTTAGAACTTTTTCTTATATTTCTACATCGCTGATTCCAAATCTGAAATTGTTTTTTGGTGCACGCTCTAATTTTTATGCAATTTTAATTTCTTTTTGTTAGGGTTAATGGCATGCATTGGTTTTTAAATTGGAGTTAAAGGGCAATGACTCTTGGATTGAACATAACCACAAGGCAATTAATGTTTTACAAACATAATTTTTACATCATTGTAGTTGTTTTTAAATGTAAAAAATTATTATCTGATAAAAACACCTTCTTATTTTGTTTTAAGATTAAATCATGGCTTCTTTGAGTAGGCGTAAATGTAAGAATAGTCCTGACAACTTCTATTATATATGTGGCTGTTACACACTTCAACGTCAAAGGTGCACTATTTCATCACTTGTGACACATGTATATATTGCCTATTTTCAAGTTTCCCTAGGTAATCAAGACAAGAATTGGGTTCCTCATAATGTATGTCATAATTGTGAGGAAATGCTTCATGACTGGACAAAAGGAAAACTCAAAGGAATGCCTTTTGGTATTCCCATGATTTGGCGTGAACCTAAGGACCAAAACAGTGACTGTTATTTCTGTCTGATCCATACAAAGGGCATCAGCAAGAAAAAAACAGCATATGATCACATATCTTAATATTCCTTCAGCAATACAACCTATCCCACACTCTGAGACACTCCCAGTTCTAGTTTTCAATGGTTTTATTTCTTCTAAAGACGAAAAAAGTGAACATGGTGATCAAGTGTATTTTGATAAGATGCATGAGGAAATGGTTATAGAATCTGAAGGGTCTTCTTCCGATGCCAAGCATTCATCAACCCCTCAGCAGTTTAGCCAACCTGAATTGAATGACTTAGTAAGAGCTTTGGGCCTATTAAAGAAAGCAGCTGAGTTATTAGCCTTCAGGCTTCAAGAAAAGAATGGACTTCACCGGTCACCTAAAGTATCCTATTTCAGGCAGCATGAACAAATATTTGTGGACTTCTCTTTAAAGACAAACACTTAGTTTACTGTCATGATATCAGTAGTCTTCTCAGCCAGCTAGGTGTTACCACTTACAGTCCAACAGAATGGCGGCTATTTCTTGACAGCTCTAAATAGAGTCTGAAATGTGTTCTCCTACACAATGGTAATGTTTATGCAGTGGTTCCAATTGGTTATTCAACTCATGTACGAGAAGATTATAATGACATAAAAGTTATCCTCAACTTTCTGAAGTATGAGGAGCATAACTGGATCATTTGTGTGGATCTTAAAATAGTAAATTTCCTGCTAGGCAACAGAGAGGTTTCACAAACTATCCTTGCTTTCTTCATTTGTGAGACAGCCGAGCTCGGGAGAAACACTGTACACAGAAGGAGTGGCCAAAACATGAAGCTCTGGAAGTAGGGATGCAAACTCTTGTGAATGAACCTATAGTTAATCGCGACAGGATCATTTCCCCCGCAATTCACATCAAACTTGGCTTAATGAAGCAGTTTGTTCAGGCTTTGAATAGAGAAAGTGAATGCTTTCAACATATTATTTCTGCTTTTCCTGCCTTGTCTTTTGAGAAGATAAAAGCAGGTGTATTCAATGGACCTCTAATTTGTACCCTCATACGTGATGAAGAATTTTCCAGGAAGATGAATAAGGAGGAGAAAGCAGCATGGCAGTTTTTTGTGGCAGTTACAAAGAACTTTCTTGGCATCAAAAAGTCAGAAAACTATTAACTTCTGGTCAAAGGATGCTGCTGGCTTTCTGTGACATTGGATGTAACATGAGCTGTTAATTATGAGCAGACTACTTGCTGCTGGAGCATCTAACAAGATTGTCCTCACAAGTACACAAACGCAAGAGCTACAAATGCAAATTTTTGCCTGAATAGAATTTAAATAAATTTTGTGCAAATTTTATGATTAAAATAAGTGTTTTAATATGTTCTATTTCAAAATTGTAGACATATTCTGATGTAATCATATATTTTCATGTATTAGTTTATTTACTGCATTATATAAATTATTATATTTTCACAAAGATGATGCCCAAGAAGACATTCTATTTCATTATGTTAAACTAAATATTGAAAATTTTACAATAAGATAAAAACCTAATATTTTGAATTGCAAGAAAACTGTAGCTTACAGAAAAATAAACTAATGTCAGATTTGAGATCAGCACACTTGAATTAGGTAAGAACAAGTGTTTTTGTGGATGCAACAAAATTTTTTTTTTCCCCAGTGTTATCATCTATTTATCTAATCAATCCTTTGTTGTTGTTCATTTTTAGTTCTTTACATTTTCTGCTATTCAGATGGAAGCCATGTAAAGTTTTTCCATATTTACCCCAACTCAGGGAGGGCATGATTAACAAATACAGATGAAAATAAATAAACTTAGACTCCAGGTTTACTCTACCCTGTCAGATTGATGCGTTCCCTGTACACACTGGACCTAAGAAAAAAGACCCTAGTAAATGAAATTTCTTGGGACACTTTTTTAAGTTTCTTACTTATAAACTGTTTTCATCAACTTATTTGAGATATTATGCCTTCTGTAATACCAGAAAAAAATCTATATTTAATCATAATAACAAAGACTTCTAAACTAAATCCATATTATTTCTGTATTATAATGACATATTGTTTGGATTTCATATATCATAGCTCTCTTCCTTTTATGTGGGCAACTGTGAAACGTCTCTGTGTCAAAACAAAAAACTCTACTTCTGGTTTGATTTGTGCCCTTTCTTCCTTAACCATGTCCAACGCATCCTTTATTTAAGGCTTTGTTGTATCAGTCCATTATTGGCCCCGAAGGCTTTGACCATAGTTCAAATCACTGTCCAAGGTGTACAGCAAAGTGCTTCTGCTTTCTTATCTACTTTGGGTTTTCATGATTGATGGGGGGAAGCAAGTTATAGCTGGCAAACATAATCTTCATACACAGTGCTGCCTACCAGCAGTGAGAGCTTAAAGTTTAATTAACTTTTGGGGCCTCTGTTTTCCCACCTGTAAAATGAGGGCTATAATAAATCTCAGTTAATAGAGGCATTAGGAAAATTCAGAAACTTATATAAAGAACACACATAAAAAGTAGCTATTATTTATTGTTCACTTCCCTTGTCCTCCTCTCTACCCAACTGAAGTGAGAAGTCTACAGAATATGGCCACCCTTTCTCTGTAGAAAGGTGTTCTTATTTGGTTCTGCATCTGCTTTATAATTTACCTTCATGGAGCTACTTCAAATATTGTTAAATACTTTTTTACTAATTAGAGTGATGATCTTAGAGTATGTCTATGTTTTCTCTAGATTGGCAAACTTTAAATTCAAGAAGGAAGGAGACTTGTTGGTTACAAGGTAAACAATTCATGAGGAAAGCTTTGTGTGGTCTAATTTAATGATCAGTTAACTGTGAGCCAGTACTGTAGACCTTGGAAAAGGAAGTCAAAATAGTATTAAGATATAAATTGTAGTACATAATCACATAGTGTTCCACCTTAAGACAAATACTTGGAAGGTCTTAGCATTTATTCATTCAAGAATAAATTATAGGCACTGAACATCTTTAACAAACTAAAAACATAGAAAATATATTAAATTACTAAATCTTATATTGTTTTCAGCTTAAGCAGTGACTTCTCAAGAAAAAATAAAGTCCAAATGGTGTTTTGCTCTACCAAGAAAATGAAAGGAGATAACAAAGGAATTTCATTGTTTAGTCTGGAAAGGAGAAAGCTCAGGAATAAGAGATAATTAACTTTAAAATACACAAGATTTCAATGAGAAAGACAATAAAAGATTGTTCATTATCACTGGCAAGTAATGACCTAAGATGAAATTGACCTCAGATAGATTTCTGATGAACCAAAGAAGGATTTTCAAGAGAGGTGTTAAAACCTAAGGAGTTCTGAGGAAGATTTCATATTTTCTGTGCAGGAGGTCTCTAAGGAGAAATCAACTGTCATGCCAGAGAGAGCTTTTTAACATTCATGTACATTGAAACTATATAACATATAATTATAAGATTGAAAGAAAACTTCAAAGATTCTTCTTATATTATCTTTCCCATACAGTCAGTTCAAAAGGTCATTGAAAATAGTTATTCATCCTTTCCTTTAAAATCTTTGGAGAAATGGTTTACACCCTGCCCACTGATGATACATCATACTGTCTTTGCTTCGAGTTACAGTGTTTCTGGTTGTATGCCCTAAATTACAGGCCACAACAGTACAACCAACCTAATCAGTTCTGGGTGCCCATCTATGAAGGAAATCCTGAAGTGTAAAAGTCCAATTTGGAGATTACTTTTTCAAGCCTGGTTGAGTCCAGTGACTTTCCATCCCACTACACAAATGATAAAGATCATTTTCCTTCTTTTATAGTTACTCTTGGGAAAAATATATTTTCTTGGAAAAAGACTTGTATAACTAACAGTTCTATTGAGCCTTCTGTGTGAAAGGCAGGGACCAGGAGAAATAACTGTCTTGTAATTGAAAGTTTGGGCAAGTTTGCTGATGAGCATTCTGTAGTTCCAACAATCATATGATTCATCATTGTAATTGGAATACTTCTGAGAGTAGAAAGTCAAGAAGCTATTAATTATTTTAATAAGACAACAGGCATAAGTGGGAACTGGAACTGTCCCAGAGAAACTTGAATGCATGGTTTCCCTACCAATAAATAAGTTTTACACACAATAAAATAATAGTAGGACCTCTTTACAGTAATAAACAAACTTTCCTGCTTTATGAATTATAGACCTTAGTATAATAACTTTGAAAAAATTTTTACTGTAAACTCAGGATAAATACTGATGGCTAAGAATTACTTTATTTTCATACCAGAGAAAATGCTCACTGACCAGGACACATATTTAAAACTTTTCCATGGGCTCAAAGCAGCAGTGTTAAAAAAGAAAAAGGTAATTGCACTGCCAAGGTTCATGAATTAGAACTTTCTGAACTCATCTCCCATCAAAAGATTATGATTCTTAGCCCAACACAGTCAGTAAACATTGAATTTCTCTGTGTACATCACAATATTTTGTGCTTTCTACCAGAGAGCTCTGAATCAATAAATTAGCCCTCATGAAAATTTAATGATATACTTCTCTTGCTTATTTACAAAGCAAAATTTCTGAGTATCTCTGGCACAGGACCCTAAGAACAATTCTTCCAAATCAGCATAATTTTATTTCTAATATATATTACTCTCTTGAGAGATGTACTTACTTTAAATACCAGATGTCCTTGCTAGCTAATGCATAAGAAGTATTCTCTTGGCTGGCTCAAATTGTCATACTTTGATTCCCCTGGAACACCCTTCTGTCCTTCTCATTTCCCTAATTACCATCCTAGTTTGAATATCTGAGAATCACGTAACAGTCATATTTCCCTTGTTTGTAAAATAAAAGGTTTAAGCTACAAAAGACTTAAGGATCTATCTGGCTTTAAATTTCTACAATTAGATCTTACTGGAATCATTGCAAAAACTTCTCAGAACACCTCTCACCTTTAATACCACCCTGTTTCAATCATTAACACTTGTCGCTATGACATTCCTCTTCAAATCCCACTTTCATTTCTAAATACTCTGTTCTAGAAACCAGAGGGGCTTTTTATAGCTGAACCTAAATGATCTAGATTTCTTACTGAGGAATGAAAGGTCTCCAAAGACTGACCTTCAAATGTCTATTCAGCTCATCTCTCATTATTTCTTCACAGTCCCTCGCAAGTAGCTAGCCAAATAGCTCACTCTTACAAAAAATCATTTCTTAGGGTTTCAAGAGAAGTTTCTTTATGTTCCTTTTCTAATTTTTGGTACCTTCTCTTTCCTTTACAACCGATTTATATCTATTACATGCTTCAAAGTTCAAATTTCTTCTATATATTTTACCCTAATTTCCTTTCTTGTGACTATTTATATATTTTATTGATTTTCTGAGGAGTTTTATATCATGATTGCATTTATTCAACAAATATAGGGGAAGTACTTATTACTTTCAAGGTGCTAAGGGAAAAGCTATAAACAAAAGAGTTAAAGTTCTTGCCCTGGTGGAGCTAACATTTGATGAAGAAGACAGACTGTATGCAATAAATGAGTGCTAAGTAATAATAGCAATAGTAATAATGAAGCAGGAGAGAAAGGATGTAAGTCCTTACTGAGAAGGAGGCATTTGGGAAAGACACAAAAAGAACAAGAGTGAGTCATCAGAAAATTGAAGAGACTAATTTTTCAGGAAAGATCCAGGGCAAGAAGTTTTCCCAAAGGTGGAATCCAGGTTTGAATAACAGCAAAAAGATTAGTGTGGCTAAGGCCAAAACCCTATGTTGTCCTACAAGGTCCTTTGTTTCCTTGGCCTTCGGATTCCCCACTGCTCCAACCATGCTCTCTGGCTCGGCTCCTCTGGCCTCCTTAGAATTCTTCAAACATGTGAATTATGTTCCAACCTCAACATCTCTGCATTCTATTCTGTACACTTGGAATGCTCTTTAACCAGATGGTCTCACGCTTCCTCACTCTGCTTGGTATTCAGATCATATATCACTTTATAAATTCTTTCTCCTTCCCTGGCTTTATTTTATCCACAGATACAATTACATATGGATTTGCATCTTCCCTGTTTTCCCCTGGTATAATAAAGTGCTAGCTGTTTTACACATTAGGGTAGCCTCAGGATACAAACATTTCCCAGTATGTAGATGGCATTCAATCAACATCTGTTCACTCTATGACCCATGGATGGCATCAAGTCAAGGGGCCTTACCAATCTGGCAACTTGAGCTATTTAGTTTTCAGCAGTACATTCAAATTGATTGTCTTAATAGTTTTGAAGACTACCAAAGTGTTCAAATTTTAAAAAATGCAAGCTTTCTAGAAAAGTCTGGTATAAAATTTTAATGATAAGGAAAAGGAAGCTGTAATTTTCCAGCAAAGTAGAGAAAAGAAGAAAAAGCAAACAATCTTCAAGCTGGTATTGTAGGTGACTGTGGACAATAAGAAAATGGCAGTGATAGTGCAGGATCAAACCTCCATGAACAAAATTAAATAAAAAATAGAAACATGCTTTTCAGCTTTACTTCACAGCTCTTTGAAGACATTTTGAAAGCCTTGAAGTTCTTATCATGGATGCACCTTATTCAGGATCTTAACACTGATTTATTGAATGTACTGAAGAACAAAATAAACAAACAAAAAACCTACGACTCCTCAGAAATGAATGTAAACATTTACCTTCAGCAGTGTGAAAGTATTAAAGCCCATAATCACTACTAATTCACAAGGTAATCCAATCAAAACCAAAAATAATCACAATCTACTTGAAGTTTTGGCAAGCTTTTTGGAGGAGAATAGGGCTGGATATAGAATAAAGAAGAGAATGGAAGAGTCGATTGCAAATCTAAAAGCCAAACTTATTCTAATAAGTTACTTATAGCAAGCAAATCTAGTTTTTTGGATTCTTCCAACATGATTTTGAATTTGCAGACATCTTTTTTTTTCTCTTAGAGGCTGCTATAAACTGGATTGTGTCTCCCTAATGCCATATGTGGAAGCCCTAATTGTCCATGTGATAGTATTTGAATGTGGGGCTTTTGGAGATAATTAAGTATAGATAAGGTAGGGAGGCCCACATAATGGATGGTTGCCTTTATAAGAAAAGAAGGTGGCCAATAATCTACCCAGGAAGACAGTCCTCACCAGAACACAACCATGCTGGCACCCTGATTTTGGACTTCCAGCCTCCAGAACTATGAGAAAATAAGTGTCTGGTATTTTGTTATCACTGAACATCAGAACCCAAGCTCACTAATACAGAGTGCCAGAAAACACAGGGATGTTTACAGCATGTAAAAGTAATAAAGTGATGGTAGATTTGTAATTTTTTCTTCTTTAAAGAAAACACTTAAGTGGGGTGATGTTTACCTTGCTTCACTCAACAATGAGAATTAGTTAACAAATCTACATAAGACACACGTTGGTCATCTTGAGCTTCTAATTGAAATTAAACACATACCTACTTGCCAAGAGAACTAAAGAGATTTCTTCAGTTCCAAGCTGGATAAGTTAATTGTAATTTTGAATGAGTCCCAATTGCTGGCAGCGGTCTTTGAAAACAGCAATTTGCAAAGAATGCAATATTTGCACCTTCCTTGGTATTATGGTGTCATAAGAACATCAGAAATAATGTGTTTTTCTGATTCTTTCTGACTAAATAGCCACTATTGATAAATTCTTTTCTTAAGAGAATTACTGTTTCTCCTATGAAATAATGGTTTAATCTAGAAGGTAGGTAATATGCTCATGGTTTTTCATGACTGACTTGAGTCAAGTGGGTTAGATCATTCAGAAACGCAAAGTTTTCTTATAAATTTCAACCATACCTAATCTCGATTTATCTCCAGCCAGGGCAATTTAGGAGGACTCACCCTTCCCAAAGTAAGATAGTTGAGGAAAACTCAACAGAAGTAATTGGGGGAATAGCCTTGAGGACCATCCATTGCAAAGAAAAGAAACTTATATTAGTAAATTCAAATAAAGTAAGCATTTATTGTAAAACTGTGGGTAATCTCAAAAACTGGAGAAAAACAGCACAGTTGGGCCATCAGGCACCTTCTCTTTTCCTTCTCTGAAGTGTTGTGATTCTTCTGATCATTCCGAGCATTTTTTTTTCATTCTCCTCTGTGATGATCCATTTCCTCTTTTAACTCAATTCCCAATAATTTCAGATTCTGTATTTCCCAATTCTGTGTCATTTCAATTCCACAGTTTACTATTGGACATTTACAGTTCCTATTTCATATTCCAAAGAAAGTCTGTCTAATTTTATGCAATTAGCCATGGTAATGGAACGGCAGCTGGGCACATAGGTACCTCGAGCCACATACATCCATTACTGAGGCAGCATTACAGGCTGAAACATGTGTCCAAAAATTTATGTCTTTAGATTGTAGATGTCCCGACCTTGAAAATAAGATCCTATCTCTTTCAATATAATGACTCCAAACTTCATTAAATACCATACTCCTATGTAAACACTCTGAACACCTCATGAGCAACTCCATTTGCCTGATACCAGTGGGAATTGGAAGAAACTGATAGGACTTACACATTCAATGCAAAGTTCATGTTTGATTCAGCCAAAGGTTCTGAACCAAATTCTCCCCCAAATGCTGAGTGGATACTTGATTTTTTATTTGCCAACAAAAATAGCTATTCAGATAGCTCTTTCTGGAAGAAAAAAAAATCATATCCAAAATTAGGTCAATTTGTCTACCATCCTAAATGACACTAGATTTTTATTTAATTGTAAAAGCTTAAGACCCTCTGGGTCACCTTATGACTTTTGCAATTGTTACTGTCATAAAGTAGATTGAAATCTGACCCAGAAAATAGTATTTAAATGACTGTAAGCTATTTTCAATAGGTTCTTTGTTAGAATATCAAGGGAGAATGGGAGTTCTAATCACTATTGTTAGAGTGTTGAAAATATGAGCCTAATCCATGTAATGGACACATATAGATAATATCCATCCAATTGTACCCTTTTTGGTGTCTGTAGGTCATAGGTAAAATTGTCATCACCCATCAATTTCAGGAGACGTAGATGGAAAAGGTAAGCTGAATTAAAGGAGACATTAGAATAAAAGAAAATAGAATTCAAATACCCCAAAAGAGCAGGGCTTATTTTTAAGAAAGTCAATTCATTATCTGCATCTCTAAAACTCCAAAACATAATTCTTACCAGTATTATGTGTCATCCATTTTTCTAGAGATTAGCATTTATTAGAATCATTAGCTTTGTTAGAGATTGGTTCAAGAGGTCATGGTTCCTAAAGACAGGGATTCCTAAGGACCTTTACAGATACTATGAAATAAAATGGCAAACAAATTTGAGCTCCTGACAGATGGTAGGAATATTTGGGGGTTAAATACTTCAGGACTTTTCAAGTGACAACGTATCTGAACTGATTCTTTAATTTCCATGCAGAAACTGTAATTTAGATAATACTCAGAGTTTATATATATCTTTGAATTCAATTATTTCACAAATAGCTGTCAAACACGTATGTAATTTGTCAAATAAAAGTACAGAAAATCCAGCTAAATATATATTTCAGATAAATTTTCAAATATTGCATGGAACATACTTATACTAAAAGTTAACTCAATAACATGCTGTTTTTTGTGTTTTTTTAAATTTTTTTAAATTTCTTTTTATTTATTTATTTTAGAGAGGAGACACAGAGTGAGAGAGAGAGAAAGGGGGGAGGAGCTGGAAGCATCAACTCCCATATGTGCCTTGACCAGACCAGTGCAGGGTTTTGAACTGGTGACCTCAGTGTTCCCAGGTCGACTCTTTATCCACTGTGCCACCACAGGCCAGGCCTACCATGCTGTTTTAATGATCATGGCTCTACAGTATTATTTAAAGTCAAGTAGTATAATATTTCTGGCTCCATTTTTTTTCTCAGGATTGCTTTGGCTATTCTAGGTCTTTTATGGTTTAATACAAATATGGTAATTATTTTGTTCTGTTTCTTTAAAAAATGACATTGAGATTTTAATGGGGATTGCATTAAATTTGTATATTCCTATGGGTAATATGGCCATTTTAACTATGTTGATTCTTCCAATTCATAAACATAGAATACTTTTCCAATTCAGTGTATATTTTTCAATTTCTTTTAACAATGCTTTGTAGTTTTCAGTGTATAGGTCACTTACATTCTTTGTTAAGTTTAATCCTAGGTATTTTGCTGTTGTAAAAAAAGATTATTTTTATTTTTTTTAAGTGAGAGGAGGGGAGATAGTAAGAGAGACTCCTGCATGTGCCCCAACAGGTATACACCTGCCAACACCTGGCTGGGGCTGATGCTCAAATCACCAAGCAAATTTTAGCCCCTGAGGCCAATGCTCAAACCATTCAAGCCACTGGCTATAGGAGAGGAAGAAAGAAGAAAGGGGGAGGGGGAGGAGAATAGAAGCAGATGGTTGCTTCTCCTGTGTGCCCTGTCTGGGAATCAAACCCAGGATGTTCGTACACCTGGCCAATGCTCTATCCACTGAGCAAATTAGCCAGGGCCAATTTTTTTTTAAATCATTTTCTGAAGTTTTATTGTTGGTGTATAGGAAAGAAGTAACTTTTGTTTATTGATTTGTATCCTGCGACTTTACTGTATTGGTTTATTGTTTCTAATAATTTTTCAGTGGAGTCTTTGGGGGTTTTTATATACAAGATCATGTCATCTGCAAAAAGTGATACCTTTACTTTCTTCCCAGTATAGATGATTTTTATTTCATTTTCTTGCCTGACTGCTCTGGCTAAGACTTCCAGTGCTATGTTAAATAAGAGTGGAGAGAGTGGTCATCTTTGTATTGTTCCTGATTTTAGAGAAAAAAGCTTTAAGTTTTTTACCATTCGGTAAGATATTGGCTGATGATTTGTCAAACATAGCTTTTATTATGTTGAGGTACTTTCCCTCTCTATACCAATTTTATGGAGTGTTTTAAACATAAATGAATGTGTCTTAACAGATGCCTTTTCTGTATCCATTGATAGGATCATATAATTTTTGTCCTTTTTTTGTTGATGTGGCATATTACATTAATTGACTTACATATGTTGAACCATTCTTGTGCTCCTGGAATGAATCCCACTTGATTATAATGTACTAGCTTTTTTAAGGTATTGTTGTATTCGAATTGCTAGCATTTTGTTTAGGATTTTTACATCTGTATTCATTGGAGATATTGGTCAGTAATTTTCTTTTTTCATATTGTCCTTGTCAGGTTTTGGTATCAGGATTATGTTGGCTTCATAAAATATGTTAGGGAGTATTGCTTCTTCTTCTATTTTTTTGGAAGACTGAGAATTATAGGTACTAAATCTTTTTTGAATGTTTGGTAAAATTCACTAGTGTAGCCATCTGGTCTTGGATTTTTATTTTGAGGGAGGTGTTTTTTTTTGTTTGTTTGTTTTTTTACAGGGACAGAGAGAGGGATAGATAGGGACAGACAGACAGGAATGGAGAGAGGTGAGAAGCATCAATCATTAGTTTTTTGTTGCTACACCTTAGTTGTTCATTGATTGCTTTCTCACATGCGCCTTGACCATGGGCCTTCAGCAGACCGAGCAACCCCTTGCTGGAGTCAGCGACCTTGGGTCCAAGCTTGCGAGCTTTTGCTTAAGCCAGATGGGCCCGCACTCAAACTGGCAAGCTCGGGGTCTCGAACTTGGGTCTTCCGCATCCCAGTCCAATGCTCTATCCACTGCGCCACTGCCTGGTCAGGCCGGAGGGGGGAGAGTTTTTTATAGCTGTTTTTACTTCCCCCTACTTATAGATCTATTTAGGTTTTCCACTTCTTTGTGATTCAGTATAGGAAGATTGTATAGTTCTAGAAATTTATTTTAGATTGTGGAATTTGGTGGCATATAATCTTTCATAGTATTCTAGTATGATCCTTTGTATCTCTATGATGTCTGTGGTAATTACACTTCCTTCAATTGGCAATAAAACAGACATAGACCAATGAATCAGAACTGAGAGCCAAGAAATAAAATCATATATATATGAACAGATAATCTTTGACAAAGGAGCCAAAAACACATGGAGAAAAAAAAGCCTCTTCACTAAGCGATGCTAGAAAAACTGGAAAGCCACATTAAAAGAATGGAACCTGACTACAGTTTGTCTCCATGAACAAAAATTAATTCAAAATGGATCAATGACCTAAATAAAAATCTGCAACAATAAGTTACATAGAAGAAAACATAGGTACTAAATTTATGGACCTTGGATGTAGAAAATATTTTATGAATTTGACTCCAATGACAAGGGAAGTAAAGGGAATAATAAGTGATTGGGACTATGTCAAACTAAAAAGCTTTCATACAGCAAGAGAAATTGACAACAAAATAAAAAGACAGACAACCAAATGGGTGATCACAGCTTTGATAAGAGGTTAATAACCAAAATATATAAAGAATTCACAAGGTTCAACAATAAACAAGTGAACAATACAATTAAAAAATGGGGAGAGGACCTGAACAGACACTTCTCCCAAGAAGACATACAAATGGCCAACAGATATATGAAAAGATGCTCATCTTCACTAGCTATTAGAGAAATGCAAATCAAAACTACAATGAGATACCACCTCACACCTGTTAGATTGGCTATTATCAACAAGACAGGTAATAACAAGTGTTGGAGAGGCTGTGGAGAAAAAGGAACCCTCATTCACTGTTGGAGGCAATATAAAGTAGTACAACTATTATGGAAGAAAGTATGGTGGTTCCTCAAAAAATTAAGAATAGAGCTACCATATGACCCAGCAATCCCTCTACTGGGTATAAAAACCCAAAACTCGAAAACATTGGTACATAAAGATGCATGCACCCCCTTGTTCATTGCAGCATTATTCACAGTGGCCAAGACATGGAAACAACCAAAGTGTTCTTTAATATAGGATTGTGTAAAGAAGATGTGATACATATATACAATGGAATACTACTCAGACATAAGAAACAATGACATGGTGTCATTTACAACAACATGGATGGATCTTCAGAACATTATACTGAATTAAATAAGTAAATCAGAAAAAGTTAAGTACTATATGATTTTACACATAGGTGGAATATAAAAATGAGACTCATGGACATAGATAAAATTGAAGTGGTTACCAGGAGGAAGCTTGTGGGGGGAAGGGAGTAAAGAGGGACAAATATAAGGTGATGGAAAATTATTTGACTTGGGTGATGGGCACACAGCACAATCAATAGTTCAAATGCTGTAGAGAAGTTCACCTAAAACCTGTGTACTCTTATTGATCAATGTCACCCCCTTAAATTTAGTTTAAAAATAAAAATTTTAAAAAGCCTGACCAGGCAGTGGTTCAGTGGATAGAGCATAGGCCTGGGATACAGAGGACCCAGGTTCAAAACCCCATAATTGCTGGCTTGAGCTCAAAGTTTGCCAGCTTTGCTGGATCCTCCCAGTCAGGGCACATATGAGAAAGCAATTAATAAACATCTAAGGTGCCGCAACTATGCTTCTCATCTCTATCTTTCTGTCTGTCTGTTTCTGTCTGTCTGTCTCTCTCCCTTGCTAAAAAAAAATTAAAAACATAAAATGGTAAGAGTTTATTTATTTGAAATTCAAGAGTTACTGGGTATTTGATGAATACGTCCTCCCCAATCGTCCAAGTAAAAGACAGTTTTAACTCTTACTTCCAAGCTGCTCTGATGTGTTTCTTTTTTTCTTCCACTTGCAGATACAACTATTTGCCACTCATAGAATGGCAGAACTGAGACATCTTTACCTGGAAAACTGCATAGCTAATATGTATTACAAAATCCAGTGAGCAGATTGTTATACCCTATTGTCACATCTGCCCAGCTCCTAACCACTTATCTCTGCACTGTGCCCACCTCCCTGACTCTTTCAATTATAGTTATTATGGGAACAACCATTTCATAACCTACAGTCATCTCTCCCTCCACTAGATTGATAGGTGTATGAGTATACAGTTGACTTAAAATAGACAATCAAGTCACTCTCTGGGAATCTCTCACTCACTCCTTCTTTCCCTTCCAATCTTCATTTTGTTGTCTCTCACTAAACTTCTGCTGGGTTTTCTGACTTACCTGGGCAAGATGCAGTGGGGCAGCAGTAAACAGAGTTCATTTGGGGCAATGCATGAGTTGGTGGAGCTGGCTGAGTGCACACGTGCAAGAGAGGGTGAGGTCCCTATGGGTGGAGGCTACAAATAGAGGGAGTTCATACCCTCTTGCAGGCTTTTTGTCCATTAGCCCCACCAGGTGCTCACAGAAAAGATGCGGAAAGTCCTAAGAAAGTTTGCAGAATAGAGATGAGGCAGTCATGGAATCTGAGGACCAGAGAAATGCACAGAGATCTGACCAATCCAGGTGCTAAAGGCCCATCACACCTTGAAGGCCAATAGACACCAGACTGTTGCTTATTATAGAAGTTTGTTATTATAGAATGGGTCTCTCAAAAGAAACCAAAAGTCATTCTCTTAATTATCTCTCACTATTTCTTGATCACATAGTGATATGTACAACCACCTAAAAACATTTTTTAATGTTTAGCTCACAATTTATTGAGTAAATTATAAATGTATCCCTTTATTTAAGCAATGAGAATTACAAATAAGTCTATATCCTACTTCTTTATCATTATTACAAAATCTGGCAACCTTTCCTTTCTCTTCGTCACATTTTCTTTTTTCCATTAAAGTCAAAGTGACAGAGAGAGAGAGCAGAGGAAGCAGCCAGTGAGTGCTGGTATAAGCAGAGTTCTAGAAAGAATATTTTCCTGTGCCATCTTATCTTACACAACCTTGGACCACATGACTAAAGTGTTCATTCGTCAAAACAAAATTAGACTATCAAAGAAAAAATACAATTATTTTGCCTTTTAATGGAAGGACTTTCATTTTCCGTCCCTGGAAACTGCTTCTGAAATTAAATCTCTCCCAAGGTAATAAAGAACTGAGATTAAGGCAATTTTAAGTAATTGTATATATGATAAAATGGATAGAAATGTTCAGAGGCTTGCATATTGTGTACACAATTTTCTATGAAAAGCAGGCTAGAGCAATTTCTACTAATTAAGTTGGTAACCTATTATTCAAAGAAACACAACTTGATTATAATAATTATTATTCATTTATTATGCAAAAACCTTCAAATTGCCAAGTTGGAAACCTTTTTCAGCCAGTTAATAGTTACTCATTTCATACTCTGTTCATTCTGTTTTCCATTGGGGATTTAGGAGTGACGCTTGGGAGATGCTACAAGATGATAATGACCAATTGAGTTCTTTGAGGCCCTTTTGGAATTTACAAGGATATAATTTATTCTCTAAATTGACTGAACTTGAAATTATGATGCTCCTAAAACAGATTAAAATGGAGAATATTTTACTTGTAGGTTCCTCGACAGTTATTAAAGTACAGTGCTTTTTGGTATTTAAGTAAATTAACTGGCAACTGTAAGAAATCACTGGCACAATATTTTGGAAGGTGATTAATATTGACAAACAAATGGATCCTAAACAACTTACAGCAAAGAAAAAAAAGAAAATATTTCCACATAATGTTTTCCAATTTTGTCTTTTTCTTCCTTCTTGAAACATAGGCCAGAGGAAACTACTTTCTCCTTTATCCTAGCTAGTTCTACAGCTAACAGACTTTCCAACAAAAGGAAGCTGTCACCCCCAATACACTTTATGGAAAGACAATGTACTTCCTTGTGCACACATCATGCATAGCCACGATCTCCTCTAATTCAGTGCATTTGAGCCTGTAAGCCACAGGAATCAATGTCACTGAGCAGTGGGGGGTAAATGAAATAATTGTCCACCAGTTGTTTTACTAAAGATTGGGCAGCTGGAATCATCTCTGAGCAATTGTACCGACAGCTCCTGGGGATTGCTGAAGATGAATGTTACAAACGCTAACTTCAAGGAGCACTTCTAAAGAAATACATTTCTTTTTCGACCAAAGCATCAATAATATACTTCACTTTCCTCTAATATGCAGGCACCTGGGGAAAGAAAAAGCAAAGAAAAATTCCCTGCAAATGATGAAATCCAAAGTGAGGCCAGTATTTTCATTCTCAGCAGGTTATTCCAGTTTGAATTCTCCTCTTTTATAATCATGGATAATTTCACCAACAGCACAACGGTTCTGCTAGTTCACGAAAGATGAATTCTGTGCTTCTGTAATTTGATGATAGCAAATTCTGGTGGTAGAGTGACTTGGATGCTAATGTTACTTTTCTGTTACTTATTGATGAAGGAAGAAAAATACTGTTTGTGTTCTTTATAATGCATAATGTTGAACCAAAAAAATAATGAATTAACACTTCAAAATTTTTTCATGAATAGAGCTTGATAAGCAAGAATTAATATGAAGGAATAACACATCTTGCTAGGGTAAGGAGAGAAGGTGAGGCGCTCCTTGTCTATGGCTAATGTATGAGCAGCTCTCTAAGCCCATCAAAATTCCTTAAAACAATACAATAATACAGCAATCATCAAATGTATGCCCATATTGATGTGTCCCCAATGGTTTCAAATCTCTGTAGAGGATCCCAAAGTGCCCTCCTGATAATTTCTTTGCATTGGCCACAAGAAATTAGCTAGAAGCAATTATGAACTGTTCAGGCCATTACCTTTATAATCTCAAGGTTTGAACTTCTGAGATATCCCTTTTTTCCTTACCTCCTTAACCACAGGGTATGTAGTTAAGTCTGCAAGAAGCCAGATGCTATTGGATTATTGGTAAACAATATGAACTCTGACCAGACTGGTTAGGTTCATTACCTAACTTCTCTACTGATTAGATGTGCAATTTTCAGCAACACTCTTAAATACCCTATGACTCAGTTTCCCCACTTGTAAAATAAAAATAATAAGCACTCCTACCTTGTGCATGTAAGTCCAAAGTACAGTTCACTTGGGGGAAATTGTGATATACTCAATTTCAGAATTATCCTGTGTTGCATGGAGCTAGGTTAGATTTAGGAAGTTTGCAAACCAGTATAGCCTACAGAGTTAAGACTTAGCCACACTTTTTCAGGATATTTCTAGAGAGTCTCATCTGACACTTTGAGACTGACTAGCCAAAAGTTCTGTACTCTAACTCTTAATCCTCCCCCTCTGCTACTCTGACATCCAAGTACCCTAAGGTCAGCAGAATTTCCATATATTGATGTTGAGTTTGAGGGACTCAGTGGCAAGTATATAAATAGTTTGAGGCTTTATTCAATACTTTTTGGAAGACAGGAAGTGTACAAAAATGCAAGGACATGAACTCAGAATCTAAACAAAATTGGGATGTAATCCATTCCTTACCGGAAGTGTGACTTGGGGTCTCACTATGTTTATTTATAAAACAAGAAAGTTGAATTAAATTTGTAAATTTTGATCTAAGTTTTCCGGGTTCTGAAAAGATTTTTTTTTGTTTTATTTATATTTAACTTTTTAAAACTCTTCTGTGCACCATTTTATTTTCAAATAGCCTACAGAAAAAAATCTGCACTCACTCAAGATAACACTGTGGGGCTTATGGACACATTACATTTTATTGCTTGGTTAGGTTCCTTTTTTCCCCTATTGGCAAGAATTTTATCACCTTGGTGTTATGACACAGGTTATCTTGTGCTGATGAGAAGTTCTGAATAGCAATGTATATGTGTCATTAGTAATAACAGATGGAAAAACAATGTGAAGATTACTAAAGTAAATGGATTGCTTTTGTCCATAATCTTTCAAAATACAGAACCTAAAGGTGAAAGAAAAACAATAGAGATCTTGAGTAGTAGAGAGGTTGGGATTCTAGACTCTATAAAGCCCCTCTTAGTTCCAGAATTCTATGACTGTATGAGTCTAATGACCTAGGACATACAGAATAAAATGAATTTGATTTTACTTGACAGAAATAATACAAACTCTAATAAAGAACAACATGAGGTAAGGGCTAGTTGTAAATGCATATAAGAAAATACATTATAAAAGGAAGATTCATTTTCCAGATGAAGAAACTTGAGAAGTCATACAATAAATAAGGAACCTGTAGGGATAACTTGTTAAAGTTGACATAAAGTATTGTCATGACAAAAAATACTAATATATAAAGTGGAAGCTGTATCCCAAGAAGAATCCATCCATCAACAAACAAACAAGAATTCATTTTTCAGGCTTTATGGGTCCTGACTTCTCTGGCGTGGGTTCAAATATATCATTTATGGTAGGTAGTACAGAGATAAAAATATTAAGAAGAAAGATAAAGTTTTAAAATAAAATATGTAAAATTCAATTAAAAGAGCAACAGAACCAATCGTAATTTTCTATTTCTTTAGACCCTACTTCTATTTGCTTTGAAATACAACAAAACAGAGGAGACTCTGGGAAAAGAAGACAATACTCAAAACTGCAACTCTGCATTTCAGGGACAAGAGCAAAATGTGAAAGGGATTAATTTTTATTGTTATTATTTTGAGATAGGCAGGAAAAGAGAGACAGAAATTTTAAGCTGCTCCTGTATGTGCCCTGACCAGGGAATTGAACTGGCAACCTCTGTACTCCTGGACAACGTTCTAACCAACCAAACTATCTGACCAGGGCTTAATTTTTATTTATTTAGTTATTGATAGAGACAGACAGAGAAAGGGAGAGAGAGGGGAGGGGAAAGGAAAGCATTCAGTTTTTATTTCCACTCAGTCTTGTGTCCATTGGTTGCTTCCCGTGTGTAACTTGACTGGGTACCGAACCCACAACTTTGTCTTTTCGAGGAAACGTTCTTAATGAACCAAGCTAAACCAGCCAAGGCCAAGAGATTATTAAAGTGAGGTGTGGTCAGCAGCATTACTGGATCAAGTTTTCCAGTATGTTCAGTATAAATTATTATAGTTAATGAATCAAATATGTCAAATGGATGTTTGTGATATTGTAGAAAGAGGATCAACTTGGAAGTCAGATTTCTGCAATATTGTCATTAACAAGTTTTATAACTTGAAGTGAAGAGAACCTTTGGGGTTTTATTCAGCAAAAAATGATTTATCTTTATTGGCCACTTTCCAATTTCTATATCTGTAAAGTGAGTGGGGTGGATTATTCATAATGCCTAACAACTCTAACAATCTTTGTCTAAGACATTAATTGATTTTTACCTTCTTTATCTCAGAACAGAACAGCACTAGAATATGATGAATATTACAATGATAGATCCTAAAGGTACACAGAGGAAGTTGACAGAGAAAGGAAAAATATAAAACACAAAATAAAATTATTTAGTTAAGTGATAGAAAGCATTTTTTGAAACAGGACATTTTGAGCAATTTATCATAAGTATATAAAATGCAGATGAATAAAAATTTCTTAAGCCCTGGCCAGTTGTCCCAGTGATAAATGACAGCCTAGTCAATTTCTGGTCAGGGCACATAGAAGTGCCCATCTTCTTCTCCACCCCTCCCTCTCTTGCCTCTCCCTCTCTCTCTTACCCCTTCCTGCAGCCAAAACTTGGTTAGAATGAGTTGGCCCTGGGCGCTGAGGATGGCTCCATGGCCTCTGCCTCAGGCACAAAAAAAAATGGCTCCAGCTGCAAATGGAGCAAGGATCCCAGATGGGAAGAACATCACTCCCTAGTGAGCTTGCCAGGTGGATCCTGGTCGGGGCACATGCGGGAATCTGTCTCTACCTCCTCTCCTATCACTAAATTAAAAACAAACAAACAAACAATAACCCTGGTCAATTGGCACAGTGGTAGAGCATCGACCCAGATGTGGATGTCTTTGGTTCAATTCCCAGTGAGGGCACACAGGAGAAGCTCCCATCTGCTTCTTCCCCCTTCCCCCTCTCCTTTCTCTTTATCTCTCTCTTCCTCTCCGGCAGCCAAGGCTCTATTGCATCAAAGTTGACCTGGATGCTGAGGATGGCTCCATGGCCTCCACCTCAGGTGCTAGGATGACTCTGGTTGCAATAAAGCAATGCCCCAGATAAACAGAGCATCACCCCCTAGTGGACATGCTGGGTGGTTTCCAGTCGGGCACATGTGGGAGTCTGTCTCTCTGCCACCACCACCCTTGCTTCTCACTTCAGAAAAATCCATACACAAAAAAAATTCTTAAATCACTTCTGTGTAGTTTTAAAATGATCAATACTTATGATTTGTGATGACACTAAACATTCCACTTACGCTTAAAAGATCAACCTGTAATAGTTATGCTCAAAATTTAACTCACTGTACAAATATTTGATTATTTTAAATGAATGCTTTCAAAAATCACACATCAATATTTAAGTTAACTTCTGTGCCAATACCATGTATACATATTGGACTCCTTTGGCGGTAAAGTTAGAATGAATTACAAAACAGCATTGAAAAAGGGTTTGGGATTAGACATCCAGGAACCTGGACTCTATATCTAATACCTGCATGTGGTTTTAGGCCTATCCCCTTTATCCTCTAAATGCCCTGTCTTCCCCATTGATAAAATGCGGACATCAGACAATGTGAAGCCAGGATTTTCAGAAGAGATGATTCAAAATCCCACCCAATTACTCAATCCAATTTAAAGTCCAGAATCTTCAGGTGATCTTCAATCCCTTCAATCAGTTGAAGAGTGACTCTATATTACCTGGTGACCTATAACTTAAATGAAAAATTATCTGCCTCCACTTCTCCCTTCACCCCAACACATGTTCAAAATTTAATAGTGTATTGAGGCTAGGATGCCAGGGACTAATACTCCCATTTACAAAAGGAAAGAACAAAAGACAACCAGCAGTCACTGGTGCATGGCAAAGACAGAATTCTGCTGGTCGGCATTGTGAGGTGGCCAGCCTGAGCAGTGGGGGAAGTTTCATTTTTTTTTTATTAACTTTAATGGGGTGACACCAGTAAATCAGGGTACATATGTACAATGATAACATCTCCAGATTATCGTATCATTCAATTATGCTGCATATCCATTACCCAAAGTCAAATTGTCCTCTGTCACCTTCTATCTGGCTTTCTCTGTACCCCTCCCCTTCTCACTATTCCACCTTCCCCTCCCACCCCCCATCCTGTATCCACCACACTCTTGTCCATGTCTCATAGTCTCACTTTTATGTCCCATCTATGTATGAAATCATTCTGTTCTCAGTTTTTCTTTTCTGATTCAATTATTTCACTCCATATAATGTTACCAAAGTACATACATTTTGTTGTAAATGATCCGATGTCATCATTTCTTATAGCTGAATAGTGTTCCATAGTATATATGTACCAACGCTTTTTAATCCACTCGTCTTCTGACGGACACTTGGGCTGGTTCCAGATCTTCGCTATTGTGAACAATGCTGCCAAAAACATGGGGCCGCATTTCTTCTTTTCGAACAGTGTTATGGGGTTCTTAGGGTATATTCCTAAAAATGGGATAGCCGGGTCAAAAGGCAGTTCGACTTTTAATTTTTTGAGGAATCTCCAAACTGTATTCCACAGTGGCTGCACCAGTCTGCATTCCCACCAGCAGTGCAGAAGGGTTCCCTTTTCTCCGCATCCTCACCAGCACTTATTCTGTGTTGTTTTGCTGATGAGTGCCACGCTGACTGGTGTGAGGTGATATCTCATTGTGGTTTTAATTTGCATTTCTCTAATGATTAGTGATGTTGAGCATTATTTCATATGTCTTTTGGTCATCGGTATGTCTTCTTTGGAGAAATTTCTATTCATTTCTTTTGCCCACTTTTTGATTGGGTTGTTTGTCTTCCTGGTGTTGAGTTTTATAAGTTCTTTATAAATTTTGGTTATTAACCCCTTATCAGACGTGCTGTCGAATATGTTCTCCCATTGTGTGGTTTGTCTTTTTATTCTGTTCTTATTGTCTTTAGCTGTGCCAAAACATTTTAGTTTGATATAGTCCCATTTGTTTATCTTGCCTTTTATTTCATTTGCCAGTGGAGATAAATCGGCAAATATATTGCTGCTACCGATGTCAGAAAGCTTGCTGCCTATGTTTTCTTCTAAGATGCTTATAGGTTCACGGCTTATGTTTAAGTCTTTTATCCATTTTGAATTGGTTTTTGTGCATGGTTTAAGTTGCTGATTTAGTTTCATTCTTTTGCTGGTAGATGTCCAATGTTCCCAACACTATTTGTTAAAGAGGCTGTCTTTACTCCATTGTATGTTCTTTCCTACTTTGTCAAATATCAGATGTCCATAAAGCTGTGGTTTTTTTTCTGGGTTCTCTGTTCTGTTCCATTGATCAATGTGCCTGTTCTTATGCCAGTACCACGCTGTCTTGAGTATAATGGCCTTGTAGTAAACCTTGATTTCTGGAAGAGTGATACCTCCTGCTTTATTCTTTCTTTTTAAGATTGCTGAGGCTATTCGTGTTCTTTTTTGGTTCCATATAAATTTTTGGAATATGTTTTCTGTATCTTTGAAGTATGTTATTGGTATTTTAATTGGTATTGCATTGAATTTATAAATTGCTTTGGGTAATATAGACATTTTAATGATGTTTATTCTTCCTAGCCATGAGCACGGTATATGCTTCCACTTGTTTGTATCTTCCTTGATTTCTTTTATCAATGTTTTATAATTTTCCGAGTACAAGTCCTTAACCTCCTTGGTTAAATTTACTCCTAGGTATTTTATTTTTTTGGCTGCAATAGTGAAGGGGATTGTTCCTTAATTTCTTTTGCTGACAGTTCATTGTTGGTATATAGAAATGCCTCTGATTTCTGAGTATTAATTTTGTATCCTGCCACCTTGCTCAATTCATTTATAAGGTCCAGTAGTTTTTTGACTGTGATTTTAGGGTTTTCAATGTACAATATCATATCATCTGCAAATAGTGACAGTTTTATTTCTTCTTTTCCAGTTTGGATGTCTTTTATTTCTTCTTCTTGTCTGATTGCTGTAGCCAGGACTTCCAGAACTATGTTGAATAAAAGTGGTGAAAGTGGGCAACCCTGCCTGGTTCCTGATATTAAGGGGATTGCTTTTAATTTTTTTCCATTTAGTATGATGTTTGCTGTGGGTTTGTCGTAGATGGCCTTTATCATGTTAAGGAATGTTCCTTGTATTCCTACTTTACTGAGAGTTTTGAGCATGAATGGGTGCTGGATTTTATCAAATGCCCTTTCTGCATCTATTGAAATTATCATGCGATTTTTGTCCTTCCTTTTGTTTATGTGATGAATCACATTGATTGATTTGCGAATATTGAACCAGCCTTGCCTCTCCAGAATAAATCCCACTTGATCATGGTGTATGATTTTTTTCATATATTGCTGGATCGGGTTGGATAATATTTTGTTGAGAATTATAGCGTCTAAATTCATCAGAAATATAGGCCTATAATTTTCTTTCTTTGTGTTGTCTTTGCCCGGTTTTGGGATCAGAATTATGCTCGCCTCATAAAAGGAGTTTGGAAGTCTTCCTTCCTCTTGAATTTTTTTGAAATAGCTTGAGGAGGATAGGAGAGAGTTCTTCTTTGAATTTTTGATAGAATTCAGTTGTGAAGGAATCAGGCCCAGGACATTTCTTTTTTGAGAGTTTTTTTATAACTGTTTCGATCTCATCTGTTGTAATTGGTCTGTTTAGGTGTTCTGATTCTTCCAGATTGATTTTTGGAAGTTTATATGATTCAAGAAATTTGTCCATTTCATCCAGATTGTCTAATTTTTTGGCATTGAGTTCTTCATAGTATTTTTTTACAATGCTTTGTATCTCTGTTGTATCAGTTATTATTTCTCCACTGTCCTTTCTAATTTTATTTATTTGAGACCTCTGTCTTTTTTTCTTGGTGAGTCTCGTTAAAGGTTCATCAATCTTGTTTACCTTTTCAAAGAACCAGCTCCTGGTTTCATTGATCCTCTGTATTGTTTTCTTCACCTCTATGTCATTTATTTCTGCTCTGATCTTCATTATTTCCTTCCTTCTACTTGTCCTGGGTTTTATTTGTTGGTGTTTTTCTAGTTCTTTTACCTGCATGATCAGGTTGCTTATTTGAGCTTTTTCTAGCTTCTTATGATATGACTGTAGAACAATGAACTTCCCTCTCAGTACTGCTTTTGCTGTGTCCCATAAATTTTGAGTTGACATATGCTCATTATCATTTGTTTCTAGAAACTTTTTTATTTCTTCTTTGATCTCAATGTTAATCCATTCATTATTTAATATCATGCTATTTAGTTTCCAAGTGTTTGAGTATTTTTCAGTTTTTCTTTTGTGGTTAATTTCTAGTTTCGTGGCACTGTGATCAGAGAAAAGGTTTGATATGATTTCAATCTTCTTAAATTTATTGAGACCATTTTTGTGTCCTAACATGTGGTCTATTCTAGAAAACGTACCCTGAGCGCTTGAGAAGAATGTATATTCTACTGCTTTAGGGTGAAAAGTTCTGAAGATATCTATTAAATCAAGTTGATCTAGTGTCTCCTTTAAGTCTGCTCTTTCTTTATTAATTTTCTTTCTTGTGGATTGATCCAGTGTTGTTAGAGGGGTATTGAAATCCCCTACTATGATAGTATTGCTGTTAATCTCGCCCTTTATATCCATCAAAGTCTGCTTTATGAATGTCGGGGCTCCTATATTTTGTGCATAGATATTTATAATAGTTATATCTTTCTGTTGAATTGTTCCCTTTATCATTATGTAGTGTCCTTCTTTATCTCTTACTACAGCCTTCGTTTTAAAGTCTATGTTGTCAGATATAAGTACTGCTACCCCTGCTTTTTTTTCATTTTCATTTGCATGAAATATTTTTTTCCATCCTTTTACCTTCAGTTTATGTGCATCTTTTATTTTAAGGTGTGTCTCTTGTATATGTAGCATATGTATGGGTCCTGTTTCTTTATCCACGCAGCTACCCTATGTCTTTTGATTGGATCATTTAATCCATTTACATTTAAGGTTATTATTGATATGTAGTTGTTTATTGCCATTTTATTCTTTTAAGCTGTATTCTTCTTTGGCTATATTCTTTCTTCCCTTTGAACTGTTAACAACAGGCCACTTAGAATTTCTTGCAGAATTGGTTTGGTTTTAATGAATTCCTTGAGGTTTTCTTTGTCTGGAAAGCTCTTTATTTCTCCTTCAATTTTTAATGTTAGCCTTGCTGGATAGAGTAGTCTTGGTTGTAGGTTCTTGTTCTGCATTACTTTGATTATATCTTGCCATTCCCTTCTGGCCTCAAGTGTTTCTGTTGAGAAGTCCGATGTCATCCTGATGGGGGCTCCTTTGTAGGTGATAGTCTTTTTTTCTCTAGCAACTTTTAAGATTTTTTTCTTTATCTATTAGCTTTGGTATTTTAACTATGATGGGTCTTGGTGTAGATCTTTTTGGGTTTCTCTTTAATGGAGTTCTGTGTGTTTCTTGAACGTTTGGAGTGTTTCCCAGCCTTAATTTAGGAAAGTTTTCTGCTATGATTTGATTGAACAAAGTTTCCATTTCCTGTCCTCTTTTCTCTTCTTCAGGCACCCCTATGATATGAATGTTGTTTCTCTTCATGTTGGCACAGAGCTCCCCTAGAGTTTTCTCACATTTTTTGAATCTCTTTTTCTTTTTTTTCTCTGCTTCTGTAACTTTGTTTATTGTGTCCTCTAACTCGCTGATTCGATCCTCAGCGTGATTCATCCTGCTTTTAATTCCTTCCATTGTGGTCTTCAGTTCCGATACTGTATTTGTCATTTCTGTCTGGTTCTTTTTTATTAGTTCAATTTTGTTTTTTATACTTGTTATCTTTTTATTTAGGTGCTCATAGTGACTATCCATTGTTGCTCTAGTTTCTTTGAACATCCTGACTATCATTATTCTAAATTCTGCTTCTGGTAGTTTGGTTATATCTGGTTCATTCAGGTCCTTCTCTGGGAATTTCTCTTGATTCATTTGGTTTGCATTCCTCTGCCTGCCCATTTTATCTGTGTATAAGCAAGTTGTGGCCACTGGAGTCCAGTACGTGTTGCCTTTGTGTTCTCTAGGTTCGTTCTGTCTGCAGGCCTGCTACCCCCTCTGCTGCTGCCTAGGCCATTTTGGTATGGGCAATGCCAGCGCTGGCTCACTGCAGCTCTTGCTGTGATTTCTGCCTCTCCTCCGTGGGAGGGGCTGTCACTCAAGTCATTAGTCTCAGCACCCAGGGCAGAGGTGAGCACCTTTGCTCAGCTGCGGACCCAGCCTGTTTCCGGACTTTCGCCCAGAACCCGCAGTCAGAGCCTGCTCGCCATAGTTTCGTGGGTTGGGTGGGACTTTTGACGTGCTCTCAGCTGTGAGCCTTTGCCTGTCCAGAATTTAGCCCCGCCCTCGAGGCCAGGGCCCTCCTGCACAGGGTCCAAAACCAAAAACCATGGTTTATTGGGCCTGGTGTGTTTGCTGGCGTGAGCTCAGCTGCTAGCTTCCGATCATTCAGGATCCTACCCTGCCCCAATGTTCGGAGCCAGCTCGGGTACGTAGTATGGTAATCCGTGGTTTCTCCGGCTGGGCGGGGCTTGCAGCGTGATTTCAGCCGCAAACTTCCGCTGGTCTCGGTGTCTCCCTTGCCCCCACATTAGGAGCACCCCGCTCACACACACAGAATGGCACACCGAGGTTTCTCCGTCTGGGCGGGTATAAAGCCAGTATCCGACACCAAAATCACAGCCGCCTGGCCAGTGCAGGTTTGCATTAGATTCGAACAGTTGGTAATGAAACAACAGAGCCAAAAACTGGTGAGCCATCAGCTTTAATTCTAGCTTGCACCCAGCGGGCAAGCAAAAACACTCACTGGGCTCCAAAACCCACTCATTCAGTGCTCACAAAGCTACTGACTTATCCGAGTTTCCTAGAATCAAAGGTTTCTAGCTCACCAGACTTATTCACCTCTGTTCCCCATCTCCTCCAGCTCAAACTCTTAACAAACTGGCTTCTCCCTCAACATTCTGCCATCTTGGCTGCTTCTCCTGGCCTTCACGTGGCCTTAATCTGCTCTCCTCTCTAATACCTCAGGAACCAAGAGAGAGAGATCAAGCTACTGGTCTCTCCCACTTTATAGCATAGACTCAAAACCTTTAATCCAATTATACAAACAAGGAATTCTCTGTATAATGGGATTCCTCAGGAAAGTGCACCACCCCACATCATCCAATCAGTCAAGGGTGTGGGGAAGAGCTTACTCTTAAACTAAGCCTTAGGCTACAACGACCCGGCCTGCCCACAGCCTGTTCCAGAACACACATTAATATCAACAAACTTCCATGTGGGCAGCGCCATCTTTAACAAAGTGAGCATAATATATTTTATCTGCCCAACAGCGGGGTTGGCAGTGTGAGCTCAGCCGTGAGCCCCTCACCCGTCCCTGGTCTTAGCCCCGTCCCTGCAGTCAGGGCCGGCTTGCGCAGGGTCTCAGAGCAGTTCTCTGCCCGTGTTTTTCCCTGTAGGTGGGATTGCAGGCGGCCCGCAGCTAAAGGACCGCTTTCACACGTCCCCTCCGCCCTTGCTGGGCTAGGCTGAGGTCACACCGGTTGCGCCTCCGCCCACGCCAACAGGACTGTGTTTCAGCATCCTGCCGCAACCACACCCTTCAGCAACCCTCACGGAGATAGAAGTGTCCTGAGTCTCCACACTGTAGGCCTGGGAGCTCCCTCCCTCTAAGCAGCTCTGCTCTAATTGCCGCAGGAGAGCTTGTTTGGCTAGTGTCCTGTCTCCCTTTGCTTCGTATTGCTAGTTTCAGGGGAAATACTCGTTTTCGATTAGGGAAGTGACTTAGCCCAGGGGTCGGGGTGGCTGTCCCTCAGAGTGTCTTCGTGCCTTCAGTCCACTCTTTGTTCCTGCTGCTCTGTTTCTCTCCTCTGTCCCAGTTTCCCGGAGCCCTGGGTGCGTGGTTGTGAGAGAGGGTTTCTGCGCTGTCCCTTTGAAAAGATTCTTGGGTCTGAGAAAACTCTCTCTTTTTCACAAACAGTATCCTCACTTGCTTCACAGCTCAATACTGTCCAAACGCCTCTTCTAGGCTCTGGGACTGCAACCTGGGGCTTGGTTCCTGGGACCCAGGTCCCTCCCTCTCCGCCAAACTCTCCTCCCGCCACGCGGGTCTCTCTGGGCTGCCGTTTGCTCCGGGGAGCTGGGCAGCCCTCTTCGTGTTTTTGCTATTCCTACCGGTCTCAGTGTGGCTACTGCAGTGTTCCTTGGTTGAAGAGTCCACTTAGTTTAGGTCACAGTTGGTTTATCCAGATGATGGTTCTTAAAATTGAGTTATAATCCACTTTGGTTCTGGGAGTTGAAAGTTGGTACTTCCGCCTACTCCATCACCATCTTCCCTCCTCCGGGAAGTTTCTTGATTAAACTGTCACTCTCATTTTCTGAAAGGAATTCATCCATTTCTCTCTGTGGTTCCGGTCTGCCCTCAGGAGGATTACCTGGTCCTTTATGCCACATCCAAAATGGAAATTTGGAAGCATGTACCAAAAGAGACACATAGCTTTCTGCTAGTGTAAGTTTGGGATTTCAGAGGGTTCAATCTCAATTTTCAGTCCAGACTTCTTATTTCTTGGGAATACAATTTTCTAAGAATTTACAAGACTTTTTAATATATTTTTGAGTAGAAACATTCTCACATTTTTTTTTAATTTTCATTGACTTTATTGGGGTGACATTAGTTAATAAAACTATATAGTTTTCAGGTATATACTATATATCATCAGCTGTATATTGTACTCTGTTCACCAGTCTAAGTCAAGTCTCCTCTGTCACCATTTATTTCCCCCTTTACCCTATTCTATCTCCCCCTACTCCCTATTATCCTATTCTACCTCCTCCTATTCCCTTTTCCTCTGGCAATCAACATATGTTGTCTGTGTCTATGAGGTTTCTTTTTAATCCCTTCATCTTTTTCAACCAACACCCCAATCCCCTCTTCTTTAACAGCTGTCACTCTGTTTTCTGTATCTATGAGTCAGTTTTTATTTTGTTAATTTTGTACATTACATTACACATAAAATTGAAATCACATGGTACTTGTCTTTCTCTGACTGGCTTATTTCTCTTAGGATAATACTCTCCAGGTCCATCCATGCTGTCTTTACAGCAGAGTAGTATTTCATTGTGTAAAGGAACCACAGCTTTCCTATCCACTTGTTCACTGATGGACACTTGGCTGCCTCCAAATCTTGGCTATTGTGAATAATACTGCAATGAACATAGGGGTGCATATATTCTTTTGTATTAATATTTCAGGTTACTTCAGATATATTTCTAGAATTAGAATTGCTGGATCATAAGGCAGTGCCATTTTTAATTTTTTCCCAGAAACTTCTTGGGGATTTTTATCTAATGAAGCCTTATGTCATTGTCCTATAGTGAATAAAGACAGTAGACTCAAGGGATTTTTCTACCAACTTGTTATTGGTAAAATAATTTCATTCATTTTTCTCTTAAATTAGTTTACTTGAAACCCCCTGACAAACCTACTGCCATTTCAAAAGGTTTTTTAAAGGAAGTTACTTCAGTTATTTAATCATTTAAGTTATTTTAAATTGTTACTTGATAGCACTTATTCAATTTAAATAATGGCTTATTAATTTGTATATTTATTCAATTCTTTCTCTCTAATACATACACACTCACCAATACTTAGCACCAAAAGTAAACAGTCTAGTCATAGACCACAGATAACTCACAAATAGTCACTTTTTCACCTGATGTAAGCTTCACCCTTCAGATGCTGTTGATTTTATTTTCAAGTTTCAAGAATAATAGATCACTGTTTCTTATGCTAGGGTGGCCATACAATTTATCATCCAAATACATACAATTTTGAAAGTGAACTTAAGGTACTATAATCAGTTATGCCTAGAATACAGACTCACTCTCTTTTCTGAGATACATCTTCACCATATCTGACCCCTTCATTGTACCTCATACACACCTATAACACTTCACAGCATATGCTAGTTTTTTGTGCCTAACTCCCTCTCCCAAATTTTAAGTCTTTTGGCTCTTAGTTTATAAACCCTGTTTTCTCCTGCTGAAGATGGTGCAGGATAGCACATATAACGGTATGACAGACAGCTGATGAGGGGTATAATGGTGGATAGGATGACACTTGTGCTAGCTGGGAAGTTTGCCAGCCTCCCCAAAACAGTATGGCAGTCTGGGCCCCAGGGACTGAGTGCGAATTATTCTCAAGACCTAGGATTCAACAATTCCTTGTACAAGACTCAGCTATAGGCAAGAAGCCTGGTTCCTGCTACACTAGTGTTACAATTTAATGTAAATATAACAATAGGAAGTAAATAAGTTATGTTTCGTGTTAAGCACAAAAGCTCATAAAACTGTTCCACAATTAAATTCATACATAGAACTATGACACCAAAACATCAAAATGACAACTTTTACTCTAATTCATCTTTTCCTCCATCCTTGCTAACATATAAAACAAACTGGGGTCACAATAATAACAATCTAAATTGTCCTGACTCTAGCTCATAAATTGCACAATATAGAAACTTACCCCCTGAAATTCCCCCCCCACCCCGAGCATTTCTGGATGTGACTGGAGTGTTTCATATGCGCTCACCAATAATCCTTTCATATTTTTTCTCTCTTATTGCCCACTTGTTAATACCCTTGCTGTTATAGCTTCTGAGGTCAGTGATGCTGCCACTCCTAGCTTCTGCAGCTTTAGGAAAACTGGCAGAATCAGCCAGACCTGGTGCAGTGAGTAGTGTGGAGACCTCAGCCTGGCTTTGACATATCACTACATTCCATACCAGGGGTCCTCAAACATTTTACACAGGGGGCCAGTTCACTGTCCCTCAGACCATTGGAGGGCCGGACTATAAAAAAAAACTATGAACAAATCCCTATGCACATTGCACATATCTTATTTTAAAGTAAAACGACAAAATGGGAACAAATACAATATTTAATAAAGAACAAGTGAATTTAAATCAACAAACTGACCAGTATTTCAATGGGAACTATGGGTGCGGATGCATCCTATGCTCCTCTCACTGACCACCAATGAAAGAGGTACTCCTTCCGGAAGTGCGGTGTGGGTCAGATAAATGGCCTCAGGGGGACGCATGCAGCTCATGGGCTGTAGTTTAGGGACCCCTGTTCCATACAATCATGAGAGGCTCCCCCCGCCCACCCTGAGCTATTATTAAGGTTTCAGTGAACAGTGGCAATTATTATTTCATGAGCCTATCTAATGAACAGAAAAGCTGGGCTTCCAGGGAGGAGGCAATCTATATGAGAAGTTTTGGCTAAGACCGAAACAAGTGATTTTGTATATATTTTGGAAGAAAATATTTTAATGAGAAAGGTATATTACTCCCTTCTCACTCACGTAATCTAGCATCTCACAGAACCTCTAATATAGAAACTTCCTCCTCCTGGGAGTTCAGATCCCATTAAGAGAAGGACCCCAAGTCAGACATGTGTGAATCAAAAATGTCAGCTTGAATACTTACAAAATCTAGGCTGAATCAGTGACAGGGCCTTACTGGTCAGTCACGGGCTTGATTGACCTTGGGGGGAGATCCCTAAACAAAAAGAGAATGGAAAGGGCCGACTCTGTCATGGCCTGGATCATCTTCCAAGGCAGGCAGATCACTCACTTGGAAAGGAATAAGGTGTGGGACAAGGCTCTTTTCAGGAACACATAGAAACTCAAGGCAAAAAGACAGGAGGTCATAGCTACCACCTTCCTGAGGACTCAAACATTCGCCTTAGAATGAGGTGGGCAACATGTATGCTCATTTTGGTTTTCTTCCTACAAAAATGTACACATACCTTTCAAGTTCACAATCTGCTTGAGTCAAAAGCCTTTATTCTTAATCATTATGTTATATTGCCTCCCTGGAATTGCCTGTACAAGATTACAGTAAATGTTTACTACAATCAAAATAATTACTCTAATTATCATTCTTTCAGTCACAAATAAGTTTGAATTACTAAATATATTTGTTCTAAAATTGGTCTTAAATATCTGCAAATCAGCCTGACCTGTGGTGGCACAGTGAATAGAATATTGACCTGGAATCCTGAGGTCACTGGTTTGAAACCCCAAACTTGCCCGGTTAAGACACATACAGGAAGCAATTACTACAAGTTGATGCTTCCTGCTCCTCCCCTCTCCTTCTCTTTCTCTTTCTCTCTCTCCCCTCTCTAAAATCAATAAATTAAAGCCTTAATATATATTATTAATATATATTATATTATATAAAACATAACAATTATATATATATATATATATATATATATATATATATATATATATATATAATAACGATTAAGAATATAATATTAATCAGAATAACCCGAGAAACTTGGCAAATTTTTCCTGGAACGTATTTCAAAATGCAATTTGATGTGGAAATCTGTTCAGCACATAGTCCCCACAAAGCAAGAAAGCTAGGAAACTCCTCTGTCATCAATCACGGTAGCAGTTTGAGTCTGGAAGCTAAAAGCTATAAAAGCTAGTCAGAGAGGTAATATTAACCAGGTCAAATGCTCAAGTGTGCTGATTTTAAAAAATAAACCTATGCTATATAAATAAATTTGTCCTTGATATGATTGCCTATGTCTCTAGGCATTTTCATTTTTAAAAATCACTGACAGATTAGCAAAATGTTTTAACGGTGGCCTGAGGAGTCACAGTAATGCATGAAGTTAAAGTAACCTGTAATGCTAGACAAGCTGGTCCTTAAATTTTATAATCAACGGCATCTCTTAGGACACATTCAGATGAAGGCAATTGAGGATAAAATTCATCTGACTTAAATATAAAACAAGAAATCTCGAGTTCAGGCCCATACAGGGTTGGTTAATTCAGTGGCTCAACACTGACTGCCACCAGAGACCCAGTTCTTTCCACCTTTTTTCTCTGCCATCCTCAATGCACTGGTTTTGTTCCTCACACTTGTCACCTTCTCATCACAATATGGCTACACCAGCTCCAGGAGTCACATCTTCATAGGTGTTCTCTTTCTCAGATTTCTTGTTTAAAATAAGCAAAATTCCTTCATGAGACTTTGAAGGCACTTCATGCATGACTCATTGGCCAGAATTCTGTTGTCTGAGTTTTCATAAACCAACCACTGGAAAGAAGAATGGACATTTTGGGACTGAGTTATGTCATTCTCCAGGGCTAGGGAGAGGCCCAGCTTCCTTGAAGCACAAAGTGGCAAATATGTGAATAAAACTGGTTTTCAGTTGGCAAGGAAGAGGGACAGAAAATAGCTGTTGGATAGGCAACCAATTGCATCTAGTGCATCAGCAATAGCAGCAAAATATTACAATTTGAAAAGTTACCAGGAGATACCTCCAGTTTCAGTGTGTTTAATTTCCTCCATAACAACCTGCTTCAGATTCCAGTCCCAGAATCCAAAATGGGTGTCCTTGGCATCAGGCACCAGTCAAGGATGGGTTTTGTTGTTAGCAAAATATATTCAGAAGAATTCCAATTGTTCAATCTGTGCAATCTCCAATTCACACATTTTTGTGTGTAAGAGTTGTCCAGCTATTGCTTTGCTTCATCAATGTGTTTGTGTTAGAGTGGGGCACATCAAAATTCTCTTAATAGTTTCAAAATAGTGACCATAATAAGTCTGACCGCTTTAAGCTTTGACATTTTAAAGTCTCCAAAAGTGCCAAGATATTGCCTGAGACTAATTAATCTACAGGCTAATATTTTACAGAGCTTCTTAAAACAATTCACAGCTGAGGAAAAAAGGATAAATGTTTGTCACATCTATAGTTGATGCTTACGTTATATATAAAAAATAATAAACAAAATCATACAAAAAGAATATCAAAATGAGAAATCAAATCATTTGTGTTACAAAACACACAAAAAATTGCTCGCATAACGGATAACAGAGTCATGTCTTTTATGCAGCGTTTTCCTACAACCCACACTAATGAGTATAATTAAACAAGATTAGTGACATTTCATTTAGAGGGAAAGCAAGTCCCAATATCAGCAAAATGCAAAAGAAAAATAAAATAAAAATAAAAAAATTAATGGATGATTCTTTTATATTAAATAGTGCTGATATAATGAGTCATTTTTAAGGTCTGAAAATACTCCAGCTTCCCAGAAGATTCAATCCTTAGACCCCATAAACTGGAAGTGTCTGACCCATTTAACCTCACAAGGGACTTGGAGGCCATGGGGAAAGTGGCTTGGGACAGGAACTAGAATTTGATGCAGGCATCCCTTGCTTCCTTTGGCTCCCAGCCCTGAGGAAAGATCTGGTCAGTGAATCACCAATTCCAGCAGCAAGTCAGTGGTTAAGGGAGTGATTGAAGTAAACTGTAATGATGCTCAGGAATGTCTTCTCCTACACATGTGCTCTATCACTTCTTTCCCCACCAGGAGGAATGAAACCTCCTGGACCTGACCCACGGAGGGAGCTAAGAATGGAGATAGGAGTCTCTGGGCAATCTTGGTGCTCAGCATCAGGTGGGTAAATCCTTGTGTTTCCAAGAAAAGATCAATCCAAAAGGACCAGTAGAAGAGTTGAGATTGAAGTCACGTGGGGAAAAAGGCTAGCAGGACTCAGATGAGTGGGAATAAGGACTCATCAACACAATTCTATGAGAAAATAGGAAATAATGTCAGAAAAAAGTCAAAAGCACAGTAAAAAAATAACAACAACTAATTAATAAAATATATATATTTGTGATATTATTTTATAATAAAATAACTTTTTATATTTTAGATAGAGATAGGTAGATGATAGATAGCTAGATACCTAGATAGATGATAGAGATAGATAGATAGATAGATAGATAGATGATAGATAGATAGATAGATAGATGATAGATGATAGATAAATAAAAATCCAGAAGGAAAGGATGCAACTCCATGTACATTTTTCCTGGAAGAAGGCCTCACAAGACAAAAGCTATACGGAAGCAGAAGACTTCACACCCTTAATGGGAGGTAGAGCTGACATCTTGCTTTTGACTTTCAGGGAAGAATTTTAAGGGACGGACCATTTGTATTTCCACAGCTGTGCAGGGGAGATGTGAATAGAAATCAAAAATTATTATATGAGAGTATTTGTAGAACCCAGGTTTGACCAGGAGGGCATGGCTTAATTACTGTCTTCAGAATAAGATAAAATAGGTTTACATTGCCATTTTACCTCTTAACTTGCAGTTTTGTTTAATTCTGTTTATATGAATGTAGAAAGGCAATAGTCTGAAAAGACCAAAAAAACAGCCTTAATTTTTTTTAACGTAGTATATTTCTTTTTTGGACTCAGAATACAATATTAATATAAATCCAGGCTCTAATGAGGACATAACTTATTAGTTAAGTAAATAATTAAATTGGTAGTAAAAGTGACAGTACAGGAAAACTTACTTTGAGGCAGATGGTGACTGATTTTTGGACAAAAGACAGAGAATAAAATTACCACCAAAGCCCTGGAGCTAACAGAATTCAAGACAAATTTGGAGCAATTCAGTAGCTTCGTTATGCCATAATGTTTCCTATTCCTAATTAGCACCTTTTCCATTTCCAGCAGAAGAAAAGCAAAGTTCTTTCTGCTCAGAAGTGGTCTCAATTTAATATGCATTAGCGTATAAGCTAAAAATGAGTGTTCCAAATTGCTCTGGTAAATGCTTAAATTCATCAGTTTGCTTCTTATTTGCTTAAATGGATTTCTCATTGATTTTTTCTTTTAATTTTAATAAATAATGTTAATTTTCTTAAACATGTGTTTTTACACTATTATTCAGAACAATATATTCAGATTTTGTTTTAAAAGTTTACCCAACAGACTATAATTGCTTGAAGTTCATTCTTCAAAATCAAAATGTGCCAAGATTTAGGTAAACTTAACCATTGTTAATGGGTTATTATTCAAACACAATGGTGGTTTATTTTCAAGGCTCACACTTGCTTCAAATGGAGTTTTCTCATTTGTACTAAATTCCAGAGTCTTTCCAGCAGCCCTTATGATTCATGCCAATATAAAGCAGATGGAAACAATTTGCCTGAAAGAAAGCTGGATAGAATTTATTATACATTTAGGCACTCATTCTCTAAATAATTGTGTGCCATTCGGGTACTTTTACATCGTTTACAGTAAATAGGGGGGGGGGGTCAGCTATTCGAGTCCAGGTTGAAAACTTAAAAAACAAGTCTCTTTGTTCAATGTGGTAGGCAGACTCATGGCCACCCAAAGATGTCTGTGTCCTAGTCCCTGGAACCTATGAGTACATTTGGTTACATGACAAAGGGAGATTAAGGCTGCTGATGGAATTAAATTTACCAATCAGCTGATCGTGAGATGAGGAGATTATGCCGGTGGGCCCAATGTAATTACAAGGGTCCTTACAAATGGAAGAGGAGGCAGAAGGAAGGGGCTATGAGCCATGGAGGCAAGAGGCCTCTGGAAAAGCTGGAAAAGCCAAGGCAATAGATCCTTCTCTTAGACTTCCAGAAGGAATGCAACCCTGCTGACACCGGTGAGAACCTATTCAGACTTCTGACCTCCAAAACTCTCCAATAACAAATTTGAGTATGTTTAAGCCACTAAATTTGTGGTCATTTGTTACAGCAGTAATAGAAAACTAATACTGATAGTGCATAGTGTCTTTTTGAGATGCTTCCCAGAGCCTGCTACCATCATTCATTCAAACCTTTGTCCTCTATTCAGTAATCATATTTTGAGTACCTGCCAGTAGCCAGGTAGGTTTATAAAGAGGATTAGGACCATCGCCCTGTCCTCTGAGAAGTTTGCATTCCAGTGTGGGAAACAACTCATAAACACATAGATACAACAAATGGAATAACTATATATTTTTCCAAATTACATTTAACAAGCATTTCAAAAGCAAGTGCCTATGTAACAGCCTGGGCTTCCTAAATCTAAAACAAATCACTTATTCTCTTGGTCCACACTTTATCTAAATAGTGAGAACAATACATTTCACAAAACGTATCTCCAGAAATAAAGATGATGCTCCTGGAAGATTTGCCTAGTTATTGTTATTTACAACTTTAGCTCTGACTAGGTTTGCTGACAAAATCATCTGATACTTCATCACAATTGACCTCTGGGCTGAGCAAGATTCTCCAGGCCCTCAGTCAGTGCTTTGTGGCACAGTTTCCAGTGCTTAACAAGCTATCAGGAATTGCTGTCATAGGCAACTTTAACTCTAGGTGAATCTGAAAAACAAGCTAACTCTGCCCATATTTTACCCTTTTCAAAGCCCTTCCCTCTACTATTACCTCTCAGTTACCCAGAAAGTTTCTTCTACCGCAGTGGAAAGAAGTTACTAGAAAGTAATTAATAGGCAATGATACTGATTTTGTATGTTAGCCTGCAGAGTATATTAAAAGTGATCAAAATAGGTTTCATGCCAAAGAAATCAAGTGATTGCTGCAGATAAAATACCAAGCATTGTGATCCAGGGAAAGAGAAGCACTGTGCAAGTTGTATGTGGTTTAATCAACTCTGTAGACAATCTTGTTGGGCAGTTCTGGTGCCAGACAGCTAGCTTTATCTACAAAATATTCCACCCCAGAACAAAAGCAACAAGAATTATGATTCAATAAAACAAAATATCATGCATATTAAAAAGTGAAAAAAATAATGATAAGGTACTAATCATAACAATTTAAAATATATATCTGGGGAAAAAAAGGAATTGAAGGTGCCATGCATCCAGAAAATAACTAAGTGATAATATCTGAGGAGAATCAACTGGGATGAGATGAGCAGTTTGGAGCAATAAGCACTCTTTTTGAGAGAACATTCCAACTTTGTAGCTAAGTTTAGAAGAATTATCTTCAACATCAATTAATATCATTTCCTTTCTGTTTCCTTCTTGCCACTGGTTCAAATATTATAATCATCAAATTAATCTCAACTAACATTATAATATACTTGAAAATGTAATGTTTTATAATTATAACAATGCCCTAAGATTTTTTTAAAGTGTTGTGTTCAGTTGTGCAATGACCTTAGAAATAATTTTCTATATGAATGGCAAGATAGAATTAAATAAATTTTATCAAATAAAACATTTAATGTTTGATAATTTTTTATTTATTTATTTATTTTTAATGAAAACATCTCCAGTTTATCTTAACTTTCAATTGTGTTGCATACCCATCTCCAAAAGTCAAATTTTCCTCTGTTACCTTCTATCTGGATATCCCTGTGTCCCTCCCCGCCTCCCTATCCCACCCTTCCCTCCCTCCCCCCACCCATAACCACCACTCTCTTGTCCATGTCTCATAGTCTCACTTTTATGTCCCACTTATGTATGAAATCATGCTGTTCTCAGTTTTTCTTTTTTTCTGATTTACTTGTTTCACTCCGTATAATGTTATCAAGGTACATCCATTTTGTTATAAACGATCCGATGTCATCATTTCTTATGGCTGAGTAGTATTCCATAGTATATATGTACCATAGCTTTTTAATCCACTCGTCTTCTGACGAACACTTGGGCTGGTTCCAGATCTTCGCTATTGTGAACAATGCTGCCACGAACATGGGGGAGCATTTCTTCTTTTCGAACAGTGCTAAGGTGTTCTTAGGGTATATTCCTATAAGTAGGATAGCTGGGTCAAAAGGCAGTTCGATTTTTAATTTTCTGAGGAATCTCCAAACTGTTTTCCACAGTGGCTGCACCAGTCTGCATTCCCACCAGCACTGCAGAAGGGTTCCCTTTTCTCCACATCCTCGCCAGCACTTATTCTGTGTGGTTTTGCTGATGAGTGCCATTCTGACTGGTGTGAGGTGATATCTCATTGTGGTTTTAATTTGCATTTCTCTAATGATTAGTGATGTTGAGCATTTTTTCATATGCCTATTGACCATCAGTATGTCCTCTTTGGAGAAATTTCTATTCATTTCTTTTGCCCATTTTTTTGATTGGGTTGTTTGTCTTCCTGTTGTTGAGTTTTATAAGTTCTTTATAAATTTTAGTTATTAATCCCTTATCAGATTTGCTGTCGAATATGTTCTCCCATTGTGTGGTTTGTCTTTTTATTCTGTTCTTATTGTCTTTAGCTGTGCAAAAAATTTTGTTTGATATACTCCGATTTGTTTATCTTGCCTTTTATTTCATTTGCCTGTGGAGATAAGTCGGCAAATATATTGCTGCTACAGATGTCGGAGAGCTTGCTGCCTATGTTTTCTTCTAAGATGCTTATGGTTTCACGGTTTACATTTAAGTCTTTTATCCATTTTGAGTTTGTTTTTGTGAATGGTGTAAGTTGATGGTCTAGTTTCATTTTGTTGCAGGTAGATGTCCAATTTTCCCAACACCATTTGTTAAAGAGGCTGTCTTTACTCCATTGTATGTTCTTTCCTCCTTTGTCAAATATCAGTTGTCCATAAAGCTGTGGGTTTATTTCTGGGTCCTCTGTTCTGTTCCATTGATCTACGTGCCTGTTCTTATGCCAGTACCAGGCTGTCTTGAGTATAATGGCCTTATAGTAAACCTTGATATCTGAAAGAGTGATACCTCCTGCTTTATATTTTCTTTTTAAGATTGCTGAGGTTATTCGTGTTCTTTTTTGATTCCATATAAATTTTTGGAATATGTGTCCTATATCTTTGAAGTATGTCATTGGTATTTTAATTGGTATTGCATTGAATTTGTAAATTGCTTTGGGTAATATAGACATTTTAATGATGTTTATTCTTCCTAGCCATGAGTACGGTATATGCTTCCACTTGTTTGTATCTTCCTTGATTTCTTTTATCAATGTTCTATAATTTTCCGAGCACAAGTCCTTAACCTCCTTGGTTAAATTTACTCCTAGGTACTTTATTTTTATGGCTGCAATAGTGAAGGGAATTGTTTCCTTAATTTCTTTTGCTGACAGTTCATTGTTTGTATACAGAAATGCCTCTGATTTCTGAGTATTAATTTTATATCCTGCCACCTTGCTGAATTCATTTATAAGGTCCAGTAGTTTTTTGACTGAGACTTTATGGTTTTTAATATACAATATCATACCATCTGCAAATAGTGACAGTTTTACTTCTTCTTTTCCAATTTGGATGCCTTTTATTTCTTCTTCTTGTCTGATTGCTGTAGCTAGGACTTCCAGAACTATGTTGAATAAGAGTGGTGAAACGGGACATCCCTGCCTGGTTCCTGATCTTAAGGGAATTGCTTTTAATATTTGTCCATTTAGTATAATGTTTGCTGTGGATTTGTCGTAGATGGCCTTTATCATGTTAAGGAATGATCCCTGTATTCCCACTTTACTGAGAGTTTTGAACATGAATGGGTGCTGGATTTTATCAAATGCCTGTTCTGCATCTATTTATATTATCATGTGATTTTTGTCCTTCTTTTTGTTTATGTGATGAATCACATTGATTGATTTGCGAATATTGAACCAGCCTTGCCTCTCCAGAATAAATCCCACTTGAACATGGTGTATGATTTTTTTCATATATTGCTGGATCTGGTTGGCTAATATTTTGTTGAGAATTTTAGCATCTAAAATCATCAGGGATATAGGCCTATAATTTTCTTTCATTGTGTTGTCTTTGCCCGGTTTTGGGATCAGAATTATGCTTGCCTCATAAAAGGAGTTTGGAAGTCTTCCTTCCTCTTGAATTTTTTTGAAATTGCTTGAGGAGGATAGGAGTTAGTTCTTCTTTGAATTTTTGATACAATTCACTTGTGAAGTCATCAGGCCCAGGACTTTTCTTTTTGGGAGTTTTTTGATAACTGTTTCGATCTCATTTGTTTTAATTGGTCTGTTTAGGTGTTCTGATTCTTCCAGATTGATTTTTGGTAGGTTATATGATTCAAGAAATTTGTCGATTTCACCAAGATTGTCTAATTTTTTGGCATATAGTTCTTCATAGTATTTTCTTACAATGCTTTGTATTTCTGTTGTGTCAGTTGTTATTTCTCCACTGTCCTTTCTAATTTTATTTATTTGAGTCCTCTGTCTTTTTTTCTTGGTGATTCTAGTTAAAGGTTCATCAATCTTATTTACCTTTTCAAAGAACCAGCTTCTGGTTTCATTGATCCTCTGTATTGTTCCCTTCGCCTCCATGTCATTTATTTCTGCTCTGATCTTTATTATTTCCTTCCTTCTACTTGTCTTGGGTTTTATTTGCTGTTGTTTTTCTAGTTCTTTTAGATGCAGGGTCAGGTTGCTTATTTGAGCTTTTTCTAACTTCTTATGTTATGCCTGTAGTGCAATAAACTTCCCTCTCAGAACTGCTTTTGCTGTGTCCCATAAATTTTGAGTTGATGTGTGCTCATTATCATTTGTTTCTAGAAACTTTTTTATTACTTCTTTGATCTCATTGTTAATCCATTCATTAGGTAATAACATGCTATTTAGTTTCCAAGTGTTTGAGTATTTTTCAGTTTTTCTTTGTGGTTAATTTCTAGTTTCATGGCATTGTGATCAGAGAAAATGCTTGATATGATTTCAATCTTCTTAAATTTATTGAGACCATTTTTGTGTTCTAACATGTGGTCTATCCTAGAAAACGTACTATGAGCGATTGAGAAGAATGTATATTCTACTGCTTTAGGGTGAAAAGTTCTGAAGATATCTATTAAATCTAGTTTATCTAGTGTCTCCTTTAAGTCTGCTGTTTCTTTATTAATTTTTTTTCTTGAGGATCTATCCAGTGTTGTTAGAGGGGTATTGAAATCCCCTACTATGATAGTATTGCTGTTAATCTCGCCCTTTATATCCATCAAAGTCTGCTTTATGTATGTCGGGGCTCCTATATTTGGTGCATAGATATTTATAATAGTTATATCTTCCTGTTGAATTGTTCCCTTTATCATTATGTAGTGTCCTTCCTTATCTCTTACTACAGCCTTCGTTTTAAAGTCCATTTTGTCAGATATAAGTACTGCTACCCCGGCTTTTTTTTCATTTTCATTTGCATGAAATATTTTTTTCCATTTTTTTACCTTCAGTCTATGTGCATCTTTTGTTTTAAGGTGTGTCTCTTGTAGACAGCATATGTATGGGTCCTGTTTCTTTATCCACGCAGCTATCCTATGTCTTTTGATTGGATCATTTAATCCATTTACATTTAAGGTTATTATGGATATGTAGTTGTTTATTGCCATTTTATTCTTTAAAGTTGTATTCTTCTTTGGCTATATTCTTTTCTTTGTTTAAACTGTTCACAACAGGCCCCTTAGTATCTCTTGCAGAATTGGTTTGGTTTTTAATGAATTCCTTGAGGCTTTCTTTTTCTGGGAAGCTCTTTATTTCTCCTTCAATTTTAAACATTAGCCTTGCTGGATAAAGTAGTCTTGGCTGTAAGTTTTTGTTCTGCATTACTTTGATTATTTCTTGCCATTCCCTTCTTGCCTCAAGTGTTTCTGTTGAGAAGTCCGATGTCATCCTTATGGGAGCTCCTTTGTAGGTGATAGCCTTTTTTTCCCTAACAGCTTTTAAAATATTTTCTTTACCATTAGCTTTGGTATTTTAACTATGATGTGTCTTGGTGTAGATCTTTTTGGGTTTTTCTTTAATGGAGTTCTGTGTGCTTCTTGAACGTGTGGAGTGTTTCCCAGCCTTAATTTAGGGAAGTTTTCTGCAATGATTTGATTGAACACAGTTTCCATTTCCTGTCCTCTCTCCTCTTCTTCAGGTACCCCTATGATGCGAATGTTGTTTCTCTTCAGGTTGTCACAGAGCTCCCTTAATCGAGTTTCCTCACATTTTTTGAGTCTCTTTTCTTTTTTCTTCTCCGCTTCTTTGCCTTTGTTTATTGTGTCCTCTAACTCGCTTATTTGATCTTCAGCGTGATTTATCCTGCTTTTAATTTCTTCCATTGTGGTCTTCAGTTCTGATACATTATTTGTCATTTCTGTCTTATTATTTTTTATTTCAATTTCATTTTTTATACTTGTTATCTCTTTATTTAGGTGTTCATAATGACTATCCATTGTTGCTCTAATTTCTTTGAACATCCTAACTATCATTATTCTAAATTCTGCTTTTGGTAATTTGGGTATATCTGGTTCATTCAGGTCCTTCTCTGGGGATTTCTCTTGATTCATTTGGTTTGCATTCCTCTGCCTGCCCATTTTGTCTGTGTATAAGCTAGTTGTGGCCACTGGAGTCCAGTAGGTGTTGCCTTTGTATTCTCTAGGTGTGGTCTGTCTGCAGGCCCCCCACCCCCTGTGTCACTGCCTAGGGTAGTTGGGTATGGGCGTTGCCAGAGCCGGCTCACTGTGGCTTTTGCTGTGATTTCCACCTCTCCTCCACGGGAGGGGCTGTCACTCAAGCCACAAGCCTCAAGACCAAGGATAGAGGTGAGCACCTTTACTCAGCTGCGGACCAGCCTATTTCCGGACTTCCACCCAGAACCAGCAGTTGGAGCCTGCTCGCTACAGTTTCTGGGGTTGGGCGGGGCATTTGACGTGCTCTCTGCTGTAAGCCTTTGCCCGTCCGGAGCTTTAGCCCCGCCCTCCAGGCCAGGGCCCATCTGCTCAGGGTTGGAAAATCAAGGTTTATTGGGGCGGGCGTGTTTGCTGGCTTCCGCTCAGCTTCAGACTGCCGCTCGACCGGGACTCTACCCCGCCCCCTGTTTGGAGCCCGCTTGTGCACGTGGGATGGCAAATCGCGGTTTCTCCGGCTGGGAGGGGATATTAGCGTGGGCTCAGCTGCGAGCTTCCACTTGTCTCAGGGTCTATTCCATCCCTGCGCTCAGAGCCCGCTCACGCACGCAGAATGGCAAACCTCGGTTTCTCCGGCCAGGCGGGGCTGGTAGTGTGAGATCAGCCGCAAGCCCCCCGCCCTTCCCTGGTCCTAGCCCGGTCCCCGCGGTCAGGGCCGGCTTGCGCAGGGTCGCAGAGCAGATTTCTGCTCGTTCCTGGCATCCTGCTTTGTCCCCACAGGTCAGACTACAGGTGGCCCGCAGCTTCAGGACCGCTTTGGCGCGTCCCCTCCGACCCTGCTGGGCTATACTGAGCTCACACCGGCTTGGCCTCTGCCCACGCCGACAGAACCGCCTTTCAGCGTCCTGCCGCCCACCGTACCCTTCAGCAGCCCCCAGCAGAGTAGGATGGGACCTAATACTTTACACTGTAGGCCTGGGAGCTCCCTCACTTGTTTCACAGATCAATACTGTCCAAACGCCTCTTCTAGGCTCTGGGACTGCAGGTTGGGGCTTGATTCCTGGGACCCAGGTCCCTCCCTCTCTGCCAAACTCTCCTCCCGCCACACGGGTCTCTCCAGGCTGCCGTTTGCTCCGGGGAGCTAGGCAGCCCTCTTCTCATTTTCGCTATTCCTACCAGTCTCAATGTGGCTTCTGCAGTGTTCCTTGGTTGAAGAGTCCACTTAGTTTTGTTCAAAGTTGGTTTATCCAGGTGATGGTTCTTAAAATTGAGTTATAATCCACTTTGGTTCTGGAAGTTGGAAGTTGGTACGTCCGCCTACTCCGTCGCCATCTTGCTCCCTCCTAATGTTTGATAATTTTATATATTATTCTATCACTAATTCTTTGGTAGAGATATTGGCTCCCAGACAGTGTTCCTTTTTTGATATAATTTTTCTTGCTAAAATAAATGTAAACAGTAATTATACCACGATATTATATCAACAGATGCTTAATGTCTTAAAGCTTTTAAGTTCCCTTTTAGTCTCAAAAGTCCAGATAGTAATAGTAGAAATATGATCAATGATTGGCTAGTCTCCTTTTACTTTGATAAGAGAAATGAAATAAAACATGGTTCACACCACCTTTCAGTTGTTCTATCTTAGCCTTCAGAAGTCCTGAACAGCCGTCATTGTAGTGAAAACCTTGTCAAGAGAAAAGTTATTCAGAGGAAAAGGTAGTCATACATCCTTCCACACTTGGAGAGGAAATAAGAACTTAGATCAGGATACAATAAATTTTGTTAGACAAATAGGGAATATGATTGTGAAGGAATTGGCCTCCAAAACATAATTAGTTCATTTTCTGTGCTAAAAGTTTTACAGATATTACTTGTGGTAAAAGAGCCCAAGGCAAAAGCTTTAAGAAAGCAAAAAATATGAGGGTTATTATAAATTGTGCACCTTAATTTCAATATCCAATATGATAAAAAGGGTGAATGTCATTAAAAGACAGGGAGCAAATATTTAGAAAAGCACAGAGCAATGGAAAACATCAAGGCTCTGTGTGGAGGGAACAGAACAGCCCAATTTTCCTTTTCCATGTAGGAAAAAAAAGTGTGAATCATCTGTCGAACATTCAGGAAGGCTTTGAGATCTTCCCACTTAACATTGTCAACAACAAAAGCCAAAGATGTGACCATACCATTATCATATCATTATTAGTAAACAATACAAGCCACCAGAGATTCTATTGCAGCTTGTTGCAAACCTGGGGAAGAAGTCAGAGCAGTCCAGGGCAGCGGCTCTCCACTGCAGGCATCATCATCACCAGCAGGGCTTGTTACAATACAGAAGCCCGGGCCCCACCCCAGCATTTCTCATTCATAGATCTGATATAGGACCTAAAAATTTACATTTCTACCAAATTCCCAGATGATTCTGCTGGTCTAGTGAGCATACTCTGGGAATCAATATGGAAACTGCCACATGTGAATTTCTTTTATACAGGTATCTTTATTAGCCACCTGTATAAAAGCCTAGTAATGATTTTCTCTGTGATTGCACGTGACCAATAGTGTATTATGCCATGATGCCTCTACTATTCAAAAATTATTTTCTACTTTATTTACTACTATTTTGAATATGCATCTTCTCTACCCACCTATAATAAATTGCACTAATGCCTCTAATTTTTTACACCTTCCTGTATCCACACACTTTACAATATCCCCTAGAAAAGAAGCAGAATAGCTTTTCCTTACTCCTCAGTTCTGGGTTGGGCTTGTTGACTTTCTATGGCAATAAAATAAAGCAGAAGTGACAGTGTACAGTTTACACACAATGCTTCACCTAGTTCAGTGTACAGCATCATAAGAAGACAAGCCTGAGCCAGCCAATAGGCTTTGGGAGGAAGATGAGAGACAGATGGGCAGAGTTGCTCCAGCTGAGCTGGCCCAGGGCAAAGCCATTAGCCAGCTCCCAGACACATGAAAGAGCCCAGCCATGATCAGCTATTCCCCACTGAGAAGAGTCAAGCCCCACTAGATCAAGTGATCACCACTCAATTCATTAATGTGTAAGCACTACTAATAAATAGTCATTATATCATTGAGTTTCAGGGTGCTTTGTTAGGCAATAAAACTTAATACATGACTCTAGACCTTAAACCTTTAGTTTTTCTTACCACTAAGTTGAATTAACTAATCAATATGATTAGAACTAGATTTCATTTGATTCTATCTTTACTGCCAGTGTCTGTGGGAAAAAATACATTTCAACAATTCATTGTTGTGTCTGTTCTGACTCAGGTAACAGTAGGGATTATGATTTTGTAAAACCTTAGGAAATACATGATTTGTGCAAACTATTATTCCAAGACCTGAAATCTAGTCACATTTGCTTCCAGAATATAAAATTTCTCCAAAATTACTGACTTTGATAAAAATGGAAAGTATTATGTTAATACCTGACACACGTTATAACTTTGCTATTCCCTATTAGACATTAAAGTTTTTTATTTTAGTTTTTTTAATATATTTAATTATTCATTTCAGAGAGAGACAGAGAGAATGGGGGCGGGGGGCGCAGGAAGCATCAACTCCCATATGTGCCTTGACCAGGCAAGCCCGGGTTTCAAACTGGCGACCTCAGCAATCCAGGCCGACACATTATCCACTGCACCACCACAGTCTTTTTTTTCAGTTTTGATAAAATTGTTACATTGTTTAGGCTTTTGTAATATAAATAATAGTAAACTTTTTAAAAAATAGGTAAATGGCCTGACCAGGTGGTGGTGCAGTGGACAGAGTGTCAGACTGGGATGCAGAAGATCCAGGTTTGATCCCCGAGCTCGCCAGCTTGAGCGCGGGCCCATCTGGCTTGAGCAAAAGCTCGCCAGCTTGGACCCAAGGTCACTGGCTCCAGCAAGGGGTTGCTCAGTCTGCTGAAGGCCCGCGGTCAAGGCACATGTGCGAAAGCAATCAGTGGACAACTATGGTGTCCTAACGGCAATGAAAAACTAATAATTGATGCCTCTCATCTCTCTCTGTTCCCATCTGTCTGTCTCTATTTATCCCTCTCTGTGACTCTCTCTCTCTCTGTTCCTGTAAAAAAAAAAAAAAAAAATAGGTAAATGGTATTACATTTGATGGAAGAGAGAATTATATTATTAATTTTGATAATAAGAATTTAAAGTATGAATTTCTCATGAGCTTACAAAGCTAGAATTACTTTTTCTTCAACTATTTGATCCTCAGAAGCTCATTGTATTTCCCATCAATAGCTCATTGTAAGATGTTTTTTAAAATCAATTTTATTTCTTCAAGACAAGAGATTTATATAGTAAAAATATTGAGGCAACCCATCTTCTTACAGCATAATTAAGAGCTCAAAAGAAGCACCTAAGAAATTAAAAAAAACCTCTACTTGAAAAGTACCAGAGCCTGACCAGGCGGCGGCGCAGTGGATAGAGCATTGGACTGGGATGCTGAGGACCCAGGTTCGAGACCCCGAGGTCGCCAGCTTGAGTGCGGGCCCATCTGGCTTGAGCATAAAGCTCACCAGCTTGGACCCAAAGTTGCTGGCTCAAGCAAAGGGTTACTCAGTCTGTTGAAGGCCTGCAGTCAAGGCACATATGAGAAAGCAGTCAGTGAACAACTAAGGTGTCACAGCAGAAAACTGATGATTGATGCTCCTCATCTCTCTCTGTTCCTGTCTGTCCCTATCTATCCCTCTCCCTAACTCTCTCTCTGTCCCTGTAAAAAAAAAAAAGAAAAAAGAAAAAAGTACCAGAGAGAAAACGTCTATGTTGAGGCCACTGATATAAATTTAAAACAACAGCTTTTTATAAGACACTAAAAATATATGTACAATACAATTACAGTAAGATGTAAACCAGTCAAGTAATTTCTTTAAAATTCATGTCCGAACAATTGATTCAAACTACTCTGCTTCATTCTTCACTCACATTTGACTATATGAAGTTTTCAATTCTTGCTTCTCAGCATTTAGATATTTTATTTAATAGAGACTGAAATGACTGCGTATTTATGCCTTTTCTTAAGTTCTCAATAGAGTCTCAATGGCTCTTTATTTATTTATTTTTGCAGTGGAAACAAATCACCATAACCATTCCTCATATATCCTGTTTCCCATCATATCTGTCATAGGGAAAGCAACAGCATTTTTCTTGTGAAATCCTTGCCAAGTCCTCTGAGGGGCAAGGATCTGCTTTTCCACAAGGACATCTGGGAAAGACAGTGTTGTTTGCAAGCAAGACACTTCATAGTTATTCAATTTACTTATTCATCATTTCGTGTGACAAATATTTACTGAGGGCAATTATGTGCCAGGCTTTCTCAGATAGACAAAAATATGTATATAATATAGCAGGAAAAGATAACTGCTATTTTTTAAAAAAAAATTAAAAAGCAAAACAAAGGAAATAGAAAGTTATTTATTGCCACTAAAGAATTGCAGATAGGCTTGCTAATTCTCTTGGCATGCCTCTTAAAATGGGATGCTAAAAGCTTAGGATGTACATACAGAGCAAAATTTGCTTTTTAAAAAATATTTATTTAGAAAATTAATTTTAACAAGGTGACAAAATTTTCTAAGTGAGTAAATGCTAAAGAGAAAAACTGTTCTGAGGATACAAAAATATGCAAAATACCTTCCACTGACATCTAGCTTTCTAGTGCCACTGAGCCTACCAACTGATGTTAGACATGAATGTTTTCAGGCATTTTGGGAATGAGGAAGAGTAGTAACAAGGCTGGCCTCTCGTCAGGCACATGTGTCAGGGGAGAGAGGGTAGCAGAGTCTTTGAAAATGAGACTTGCTTGCTGTGTTTCATTACTCTTATCTTCTCTCCATTGACATATTATTATAGTAAAGAAAAGCCCTCAGGACAAGAAAAACTAGAAAAAGAAAACGATTTTTCCAGTGACACGCACTAAAACCAAAAGCAGTTAAGGTGAAGATACTTGTTTCAAGATAAGACTTAAACACTTCAAAGTGAAGAACAATATTAGCACAGATTCTTCTAAGAAAGATGCAGCCTTAGCTGCCTTAATATTCATCAAAAAGCAATTCCAAATGTCATTGATCTCTCCTAGGCCTGGTCATCAGTTTGAGTGCTGGACTGGATCCCATTGAGCAAGTATAAAATGCAGCGAGGTGTGAGGGGCCAACTCCAAAACCCATTGACTTCCCTGTTGGGGTTTCTAAGGGTGGGGGCCCCTACATGGAGGGCCTGCGTTCACTAACTTGAAGCTGTTCTATTTCGAGTTCTGCTTCTCCAGGCAAATGGTCAACTCCCAAGAATGAAGAGCTTCACTCAATAAACTTCAGGACATCGTTTTAATTTATTATTATACTATTAGAATAATAATAGTATTTACTTCATCGGGTAATTAAATGAGTGAACTGAGCCAATATTTGCAAAATGCTTAAAATAGTGCTTGGTATCTAATAGGTGCTTAGGTGTTTGCTAAACAATTTAAGTTAATACATGAAACGAAACTAGTAATAGTCCCCTTCCCTTGGAAATGAAAGGAAATATTATCTATGGTACTTTTACCCAGTTTCTTCTTGTTGACACTATAGGTACCTTGTAGGATACCCTCACATCACTAGGGCTCTGTTTAATTGATGAACCTACATCCACCTGGCTCCAGTTATGACTTAACATTGCAGTCACCAAAATGGAATCTTTGCACTTTAAGAGGTGTGCAAGACAATTCACTAAGCTGGTGAAGAAAATATTAGAACTCCCCTTGATAATTTCTATCTAATAATAAGATTGCAATTATTAGTTTAAGTCACAATTAGATATTATGCTTTAATATAGATTATATAAACTGACAGGGATATCAAAGTGTAAATTATAAATATTTATTTATGGGGGACATAAAAATATTTTACTGATAAAAATTTCTAAGAGTACAGACCAACTATATGTTCTTCCCTGTTTCAGGTCCAATGAAAAAATATGTATGTATGTTTTTATTTTAAAAGTACAAAATATTGCATAAACTTTCTTAGCGTGAAGTTTGGTGTCCTTGGAGCTTTCATGGATGGAGTTCAGAAAGAGTGTGAGCCCCTAAGATTACATAAAATGTTTTTTATTACTATGAATGTTACTGGTCTCTAGTATAATTTTCACAGAGCTAGTGACTTCCTAAAAATTAGTAAAATGACGGAAACTCTTATGATTACTGAAAGTCTATTTTAAGACATTGAATGCCTCCTTTCAACACACACAATTTTATTATAGAATGAATCATTTCTAAAGAATTAAAGTACTCCAGATAAAAAGATGTCAGCATGAGGACAGTGTAGAATGTCCCTCTTTCCCTCCATTTTGAAACAACTAATTATGTACCTATCAATGAACAAAAGTGGGAGATGTGGGATGTAGCACTTTATACTAAGTTGAAAGAGTTTCACCCACTTGTACATCTTATACTGTAATAGGCAGGCAAACTACAAACAGTCTGCAGAACAAATGGAATCAGTGAACTTGCCCTAACCAATCATTGCCATATTGGGAAAATCCTGGAGAAGCTGACTGGGCTGACACCCGTGGGCAAAAGGGAATTAGAAAAAATCCACCTTCCTGAGGAGTGATTTCAACATACTGTTGGAGGAAATGTAAAAATCAATCAATCAATTAGTAAATAAGATGCAGTGAAAAGGATAAAAGTAAAATGAATCTTACCAGCACCACCCTTTCACCAGAATAACACAGAATGGGGCTGAATATCTGGAATCCATCTCTCCTGTGGGGTAAAAGGAGAGTAGTGAATGCCAAGCTTCCTCAATCTGGGATGAGCTGGAAAAAGTAATTTCTTTCCAGTAGTACACATAGTACTGATTTGGGACCTCCATGACTAGGTGGAGGGAGGCAGATAAATATATAAAATGAATTAAAATGATGGAGTTCATAGTGAATACACTCAAGAAGCAGCAGGAAGTTTCCACATAAGCCTCTAGAAGAACCTCATTCATAGATGTTCCAATGAGGTCATATGCACCCCTCACAAAGCCCTAAGTTCTAATCTCATACCTTCCCCTATTCTGTAGCTGGCTTTTTGTAGTCACTCAAGAGTGCAGCAGTAAGAATAAGTTCTACAAGCCAAGTGCTATTAGAACAACAAAAGAGAATTTTTAGGCAAAGGAGAAAGCACAAGCTTGAGCTGTATCACCACCTCCTTTTGGTAGATTAAAAAGGAGTAGAAAGTGTGGAGCAGGTGAATCCATACAAGGTCAGAAAAGCAACCCAGATATAATGGAACCAATGAACATTATACTCCAGCTGAAGGCAACCTAGCAAAGCTTTGAGGCAGTGTCTATTAAATCAAATGTGAAAATAGCAATGCAAAAAGTATAAGGAACAGGAAAAATCAAGAAAACAAATCAACACCAAAAGATAACAATAATCACCCAATAACTGAGCTCAAATGCACAGAATTTTGCGATCTAACTGATCAGGAACTCAAAAAATTGTTTTGAGGAATTTTAATCAGTTATAAGAAAACTCAGAAAGACAAATCTATTAAATCGGAGCAGGGGGAATCTTGAACAAAACAAGAAATTTTAAAAAGAGATAGAAATCATAATATATACACAGAAATTCTGGAGATGAAGAATTTAATGAATAAAGTGAAAAGTGCAATAGAGAACATCTACAACAGAGTAGATCATATAAAAGGCAGGATAAATGATCTAGACAACAAGAACTTTGAAATCACCAAATCAGAAAAGAATAAAAAAGAATAACAAAGCATACATCATCTATGGAGTGTATCAAATGTACAAATAATAGAATAATCAGATTTCCATAAAAAGAGAGACAGAAGGTGAAAAAAAATTATTTAAAGAAATAATAACTGAGGATTACTCAAACCTGGGGAGAGTCTTGAACATCCAAGTTTACAAAGCATATAGACCACCCTGTCATCCCAGTGCAACAGACTTCCTTCAGGGCTGTACAATTTGGGTCTGTTGCCCTGTATCAGCCATATGCAGTCATCATATTTAATAAATTTCCTCCTTTAATGAAACTTTTCAAAAACTTATTTAGACTACGAACACCCACAGATTTGTGGAATAGGTACTTCATAACGTCTGGTGCCCACAGGGGTCTATCGTATTTTGCATCACTGAGTAGAGGCACCCCGAATTGGACGGACTCTCGGGGGGACTGCCTGGAGCACGCTTGAAGATCGAGGAGAGGCGCATCACCTGAGACGTCCAGGACTCCCGGTCTTCCTGTGGGGTTCAAACTGTTCCTCGTTAGCCACCCCTGGATCCAAAATTCAACAATTTGGACTATTCAGCAGAGAAATCAAGGAGGCAAAATTTGAGACAGTGGTGTTTGGAATTTTATAAATTTTATACAAAGCGAAGAGAAGCAAGATGGTGACAGAATAGGCGGACGTACCAACTTCCAACTCCCTGAAACAAAGTGGATTATAACTCAATTTTAAGAACCATCATCTGGATAAACCAACTTTGAACTAAACTAAGTGGACTCTTCAACCAAGGAACACAGAAGAAGCCACATTGAGACTGGTAGGAATAGCAAAAACACGAAGAGGGCTGCCCAGCTCCCCGGAGCAAACGGTAGCCCGGAGAGAACCGCGTGGCGGGAGGAGAGTTTGGCAGAGAGGGAGGGACCTGGGTCCCAGGAACCAAGCCCCAGCCTGCAGTCCCAGAGCCTAGAAGAGGCGTTTGGACAGTTTTGAGCTGTGAAACAAGTGAGGGAGCTCCCAGGCCTACAGTGTGGAGTATTAGGTCCCTTCCTACTCTGCTGAGGGTTGCTGAAGGGTTTGGGGCGGCAGGACGCTGAAACGCGGTTCTGTCGGAGTGGGCAGAGGCCAAGCCGGTGTGAGCTCGGTCTAGCCCAGCAGGGTCGGAGGGGACGCGCAAAAGCGGTCTGGAAGCTGTGGGCCCGCTGTAATGCCACCTATGAGGAAAAAGCGGGAGGCCAGGAAAGAGCAGAAATCTGCTCTGTAACCCTGCACAAGCCGGCCTTGAACGCAGGGACCGGGATAGGACCAAGGATGGGTGGGGGCTCGTGGCTGAGCTCATGCTACAAACCGCACCCGGCCGGAGAAACCGCGGTTTGCCATTATATGTGCGCGAGCGGGCTCCAAGCATGGGAACAAGGTAGACCCCGAGACAAGTGGAAGCTCGCAGCTGAGCCCATGCTACTATCCTCGCCGGGCTGGAGAAACCGCAGATTGCCATCCTACGTGCACGAGCGGGCTACGAACGCGGGGCCGAATTAGAGTCCGGGACAAGCGGAAGTTCGCAGCTGAGCGGAAGCCAGCAAAGACGCCCGGCCCAATAAACCTGGGTTTGCGACCCTGCACAGAAGGGCCCAGGCCTCGAGGGCAGGGCTAAAGATCTGGATGGGCAAAAGCTCACAGTTGAGAGCATGTCAAAAGCCCCACCCAGCACGAGAAACTGTAGCGAGCAGGCCTGACTGCGGGTTCTGGGAGGAAGTCCCGAAACAGGCTGGGTCAGCAGCTAAGCAAAGGTGCTCACCTCTACCCTTGGTGCTGAGGCTTGTGGCTTGAAGGACAGCCGCTCCCGTGGAGGAGAGGGAGAAATCACAGCAAAAGACACAGTAGGCCAGTGCTGGCAACACCCATATCCAACCACCCTAGGCAGCGGCAGAGGGGTTGGGGGCGCTGCAGAAAGACCACACCTAGAGAACACAAAGGCAACACTTACTGGACTCCAGTGGCCACAACTTGCTTATATACAGACAAAATGGGCAGGCAGAGGAATGCAAACCGAATGAATCAAGAGAAATCCCCAGAGAAGGACCTAAATGAATCAGATATAACCAAATTACCAAAAGCAGAATTTAGAATAATGACAGTTAGGATGTTCAAAGAAATTAGAGCAACAATGGATAGTCATTATGAACACCTAAATTAATAGATAACAAGTATAAAAAATGAAATTGAAATAATAAAAAAGAATCAGACAGAAAAGACAAATACAGTATCAGAACTGAAGACCACAATGGAAGGAATTAAAAGCAGGATGAATCACGCTGAGGATCGAATAAGCGAGTTAGATGACACAATGAACAAAGGCACAGAAGCAGAGAAGAAAAAGGAAAAGAGACTCAAAAAATGTGAGGAAACTCTAAGGGAGCTTTGTGACAACATGAAGAGAAACAACATTCGCATCATAGGGGTGCCTGAAGAAGAGGAGAGAGGACAGGAAATGGAAACTTTGTTCAATCAAATCATAGCAGAAAAATTTCCTAAATTAAGGCTGGGAAACACTCCACACGTTCAAGAAGCATACAGAACTCCATTAAAGAGAAACCCAAAAAGATCTACACCAAGACACATCATAGTAAAAATATCAAAGCCAACAGATAAAGAAAAAATTTTAAAAGCTGCTAGGGAAAAAAAAGCTATCACCTACAAAGGAGTCCCCATAAGGATGACATCAGACTTCTCAACAGAAACACTTGAAGCCAGAAGGGAATGGCAAGATATAATCAAAGTAATGCAGAACAAGAACCTACAACCAAGACTACTTTATCCAGCAAGGATAACGTTTAAAATTAAAGGAGAAATAAAGAGCTTCCAAGAAAAAGAAAGCCTAAAGGAATTCATATAAACAAAACCAATTCTGCAAGAGATACTAAAGAGCCTCTTGAGAACAGTTTAAAGGGAGGACAGAATATAGCCAAAGAAGAATAAAGCTTAAAAGAACAAAATGGCAATAAACAACTACATATCAATAATAACCTTAAATGTAAATGGATTAAATGATCCAATCAAAAGACATAGGGTAGCTTCTTGGATAAAGAAACAAGACCGATACATATGCTGTCTACAAGAGACACACCTTAAAACAAAAGATACACATAGACTGAAGGTAAAAGGATGTAACAAATTATTTCATGCAAATGGAAATAAAAAACAGGGATAGCAATACTTATATCTGACAAAATAAACTTTAAAACAAAAGCTGTAGTAAGAGACAAAGAAGGACACTACATAATGATAAAGAGAACAATTCAACAGGAAGATATAACTATTATAAATATCTATGCACCGAATATAGGAGCACAGACATACATAAAGCAGACTTCGATGGATAAAAAAGGCGAGATTAACAGCAATAGTATCATAGTAGGGGATTTCAATACCCCTCTAACAACACTGGATAGATCCTCAAGAAAGAAAATTAATAAGAAACAGCAGACTTAAAGGAGACACTAGATCAACTAGATTTAATAGATATCTTCAGAACTTTTCACCCTAAAGCAGTAGAATATACATTCTTCTCAAGCAATCATAGTACATTTTCTAGGATAGACCACATGTTAGGACACAAAAATGGTCTCAATAAATTTAAGAAGATTGAAATCATATCAAGCATTTTCTCTGATCACAATGCCATAAAACCAGAAAGGAACCACAAAAGAAAAACTGAAAAATACTCAAACACTTGGAAACTAAATAGCATGTTATTAAATAATGAATGGATTAACAATGAGATCAATGAAGAAATAAAAAAGTTTCTAGAAACAAATGATAATGAACATACATCAACTCAAAATTTATGGGACACAGAAAAGCAGTTCTGAGAGGAAGGTTATTGCACTACTGGAATATCATAAGAAGCTAGAAAAAGCTCAAATAAGCAACCTGACCCTGCATCTAAAAGAACTAGAAAAACAAGAACAAATAAAACCCAAGATAAGTAGAAGGAAGGAAATAATAAAGATCAGAGCAGAAATAAATGACATAGAGGCTAAGAAAAGAATATAGAGGATCAATGAAACCAGAAGCTGGTTCTTTGAAAAGGTAAACAAGATTGATGAACCTTTAACTAGACTCACCAAGAAAAAAAGAGAGAGGACTCAAATAAATAAAATTAGAAAGGACAGTGGAGAAATAACAACTGACACAACAGAAATACAAAGCATTGTAAGAAAATACTATGAAGAACTATATGCCAAAAAATTAGACAATCTTGGGGAAATGGACAAATTTCTTGAATCATATAAACTTCCAAAAATCAATCTGGAAGAATCAGAACACCTAAACAGACCAATTATAACAAATGAGATCAAAACAGTTATCCAAAAAACTCCCAAAAAAGAACAGTCCTGGGCCTGATGGCTTCACAAGTGAATTGTATCCAAAATTCAAAGAAGAACTAACTCCTATCCTCCTCAAGCTATTTCAAAAAATTCTAGAGGATTGAAGACTTCCAAACTCCTTTTATGAGGCAAGCATAATTCTGATCCCAAAACCGGGCAAAGACAACACAAAGAAAGAAAATTATAGGCCTATATCCCTGATGATTTTAGACGCTAAAATTCTCACAAAATATTAGCCAACCAGATTCAGCAATATATGAAAAAAATCATACACCATGATCAAGTGGGATTTATTCTGGAGAGGCAAGGCTGGTTCAATATTCGCAAATCAATCAATGTGATTCATCACATAAACAAAAGGAAGGACAAAAATCACATGATAATTTCAATAGATGCAGAAAAGGCATTTGATAAAATCCAGCACCCATTCATGCTCAAAACTCTCAGTAAAGTGGGAATACAGGGATCATTCCTTAACATGATAAAGGTCATCTACGACAAACCCTCAGCACAGATCATACTAAATGGACAAAGATTAAAAGCAATCCCCTTAAGATCAGGAACCAGGCAGGGATGCCCCCTTTCACCACTCTTATTCAACATAGTTCTGGAAGTCCTAGCTACAGCACTCAGACAAGAAGAAGAAATAAAAGGCATCCAAATTGGAAAAGAAGAAGTCAAACTGTCACTATTTGCAGATGATATGATATTGTGTACTGAAAACCCTAAAGTCTCAGTCAAAAAACTACTGGACCTTATAAATGAATTCAGCAAGATGGCAGGATATAAAATTAATACTCAGAAATCAGAGGCATTTCTATATACAAAGAATGAACTGTCAGCAAAAGAAATTAAGGAAACAATCCCCTTCACTATTGCAGCCAAAAAAATAAAGTACCTAGGAGTAAATTTAACCAAGGAGGTTAAGGACTTGTACTCGGAAAATTATAAAACTTAGGTAAAAGAAATCAAGGAAGATACAAACAAGTGGAAGCATATACCGTGCTCATGGCTAGGAAGAATAAACATCATTAAAATGTCTATATTATCCAAAGCAATTTACAAATTCAATGCAATACCAATTAAAATACCAATGACATACTTCAAAGATATAGAACACATATTCCAAAAATTTATATGGAACCAAAAAGATCACATATAGCCTCAGCAATCTTAAAAAGAAACAATAAAGCAGGAGGTATCACTCTTCCAGACATCAAGGTTTACTACAAGGCCATTGTACTCAAGACAGCCTGGTACTGGCATAAGAACAGCCACATAGATCAATGGAACAGAACAGAGGACCCAGAAATAAACCCACAGCTTTATGGACAACTGATATTTGACAAAGGAGGAAAGAACATACAATGGAGTAAAGACAGCCTCTTTAATAAATGGTGTTGGGAAAATTGGACATCTACCTGCAACAAAATGAAACTAGAACATCAACTTACACCATTCACAAAAACAAACTCAAAATGGATAAAGGACTTAAATGTAAGCCGTGAAACCATAAGCATCTTAGATGAAAGCTCTCCGACATCTGTAGCAGCAGTATATTTGTCAATTTATCTCCACAGGCAAATGAAATAAAAGGCAAGATAAACAAATGGGACTATATCAATCTAAAAAGTTTTGCACAGCTAAAGACAAGAACAGAATAAAAAGTCAAACCACACAATGGGAGAACATATTCGACAGCACATCTGATAAGGGGTTAATAACTAAAATTTATAAAGTACTTATAACTCAACACCAGGAAGACAGACAACCCAATCAAAAAATTGGCAAAAGAAATGAATAAAATTTCTCCAAAGAGGACATACAGATGGCCAATAGTCATATGAAAAAATGCTCAACATCACTAATCATTAGAGAAATGCAAATTAAAACCACAATGAGATATCACCTCACACCAGTCAGAATGGCACTCATCAGCAAAACAACACAGAATAAGTGCTGGCGAGGATGTGGAGAAAAGGGAACCCTCTTACACTGCTGGTGGGAATGCAGACTGGTGCAGCCACTGTGGAAAACAGTTTGGAGATTCTTCAGAAAATTAAAAATCAAACTGCCTTTTGACCCAGCTTTCCCACTTATAGGAATATACCCTAAGAACACCTTAGCACTGTTCAAAAAGAAGAAATGCGCCCCCATGTTTGTGGCAGCATTGTTCACAATAGCGAAGATCTGGAACCAGCCCAAGTGTCCGTCAGAAGATGTGTGGATTAAAAAGCTTTGGTACATATATACTATGGAATACTACTCAGCCATAAGAAATGTTGACATCGGATCATTTATAACAAAATGAATGGACCTTGATAACATTATACGGAGTGAAATAAGTAAATCAGAAAAAAAGAAAAACTGAGAACAGCATGATTTCATACATAAGTGGGACATAAAAGTGAGAATATGAGACATGGACAAGAGAGTGGTGGTTACGGGAGGGGGGGAGTGAGGAAAGAGTGGGATAGGGAGGAGGGGAGGGACATAGGGAAAACCAGATAGAAGGTGACAGAGGACAATTTGACTTTGGGTGACGGGTATGCAACACAATTGAATGATAAGATAACCTAGAGGTGTTTTCATTGTACATATGTACCCTGATTTATTGGTGTCACCTCATTGGAATTAATAATAATAAAATATATATTAAAATAAAAAAAGACTTCCTTCAAGACACATTATAATAAAACTGTCATAACTCAAAGATAAGAAGAAAATTCTAAAGTAGCCAGTGGAATAAAGATTATAAACTACAAAGCAACCTCATTAACCTATGAGCAATTTTCTCAGCAGAAATGACAAGCCAGAAGAGTACAAGGAGAAATAAAGATGTCCCTCTTTCCTAAATAAAACAAAAAAAAAATTTTTAAGAAATAAAGCAGCCAACAGAGTTTATTATTACTTAACCTGCCCTACAAGAAATGCTAAAAGAGTTCTTCAAGCTGAAATAGAAAGACACTAAATAGTGACATTAAATCATACAAAAGTATACAACACATTGTTCTAATTCTGTAATAGGATGGTGTGTTAATACATTAACTATAGTATAAAGGTTTAAAAAAGTGCTAAAAATAACTATGGGTACTATAATTTGTTAATGAATGCATATTATAAAATGAGGTAAATTTTGACCTCAGAAACAAAATGTGGGTAGAAGAGTAAAAGGGTAGATTATTTTTGTTTGTGATTGAAGTTAAATTGTTGTCTGCTTAAAATATTGTTCCCCCTATAACAGGGGTAGTCAACCTTTTTATACTTACCACCCAATTTTGTATCTCTGTTAGTAGTAAAATTTTCTAACCACCCACTGGTTTCACAATAATGGTGATTTATAAAGTAAGGAAGTAGCTTTACTTTATAAAATTTATAAAGCAGAAGGGGAGGGTGGGATAGGGAGAAGGCGGGGCACAGGGAAAACCAGATAGAAGGTGACAGAGGACAATTTGACTTTGGGTGATGGGTATGCAACACAATTGAATGATAAGATAATCTGGAGATGTTTTCATTGTACATATGTACCCTGATTTATTGGTGTCACCCCATTAAAGTTAATAAAAAAAATTTATAAAGCAGAGTTACAGCAAGTTAAAACATATAATAATAATTACTTATCAAGTACTTTGTGTCGGATTTTTGCTAAGTTTGGCAGAATAAATCTTTATAAAACAACTTACTATTGTTAAATCTATCTTTTTATTTATACTTTGCATACATAAAAATTATATCACTTAATTGAATTATTAGTGGGATCCTTGAGGCTGATGCTGGGAAACTAAATATTTAATATCTGGTCAATTTTCATGAGAAACAAACGAAGATCTTTCCTTTCAGAAATATTCATGTGGTTTCTTTTTTTCGCCATAATATGATTAACAGCATTAAATCTTGAATCCACAAGATATGAGGTAGGGAAAGGTATCAATAAACTGAATACTATTTTCCACATATTTGGATATAAGACCAGCATTTTTTTATTTTGCCATAGATTTTCATATTTACCACTGTTGAATTTGTTTACTTTCTTCATCATATCTAATTTCTAACACTTCTTGGCAAGTTGTATCAGCCTCTTCAATATTTGCGGTAAAAGGATTTTTTATCCAGTCATATACCTTCAATTTCAAATATCTTCAAATCGTTTTTCCACGTCCAATTTAAGTTCATTGAGGTGGCTACTGAATCTGTCAATATCCTCTGGAGTTACATCATCTTTTATAGATGATAATTGAGGAAACTGATGAAATTCTCTCTTCAATAGATTATGACGAAGTAGTTTAAGTTTGTCAATAAATAATAGCACAATACTTTGGCAACCTAGAAGAGTTTTATTAGCTCCTTTAAGCTGCAAATTGACATCGTTAAATCTCTTGAAAATATCTGCCAAGTAAAAGGCATCATTCTTTACTGTTTTTAACTGTTGCCACAGATTGGTCTCATTATTGCTTTCAAAAAATTGTATAACACTATCATATAAAGCTACAAATCTAGCCAAAGATGTACCCTTTGACAGCCACTGAACTTCTGTGTGCAAAAGTAACAATAAAAATCTTTATTATTGTCCTGGCAAAGCTGCTGAAACATTCTATCATTCTTTGCATTAGATTTGGTCTTGTTTACAGCTCAAATTATTATAGTTAATGATGAATGGAGACTTGTACTTAGTTATTTTCCTACAAGATGTTGTCTGTGCACCACACAATGAATATATAAAACATTTGGTACTTCCTGCTTCAAATAAGCAACAAATCCACAATAGCAACCTACCATTGATGGTGCTCCATCAGTAGCGCATGCAACAATATTATTCAAAGGAATATTATTTTTGTAAAGTATGTTCTCACAGTATTAAATATAGAAAATCCTTTTGTATCTGTGATGAGATTTATTGTGAATAGCATTTCTTCTCATAATATATTGTTTTCATCAAAATAGCGTACATATGCCATCAATAAAGCATCATTATCTGCAATGGTAGATTCATCTAATTGCATGGAAAATAAAAAGTTTTGGAGAATACTTATAAGTTTGTTTTCAAAATTAACTGCCATTTCATCAGTTTCTTGCTTTACTGTGCTATTGCTTAGGCGCAACTTTTTTAAAATTTGAGGTATATTCTGATGTATTACTGTTAAGATAAATTCTTTTATAGAGGATATTATTACAGTTTCTCCAATATTATAGCTTTTGCCACCTTTTGCAATTAATTGTGAAATGCAGTAAATGGCAATTTATCAATCTTTGTTTGTTGTATGTTGTTTCTTAAATGATGCAATGATAGTTGAATGATTTTGAAATATTTTATATATTTCCTGAAAATATTCAATGGGTTTGTCCTTGTCATTTGGATGCTTTGTAGAAAGATGTTCTGACTTGACTCATTGCCTCATTGGATGATGTTTTATGGCACAATAAACACATTGGATGTTGTTTATTTGCAACAGATTCTATGAAACCCATCTTCAGACACTCTGGCGATTAGCTGTGTGCATTTTTTTTTTTTTTTTTTGAGACATGGGCTCACGATATTTCACAATTTTGTTTGAAGCTGTAAGCACGTGTTTGCTCTCAGAAATCTAACTATGTACTGACTTTAGTTTCCATTATGTAATGATTTAGCTTCACTTACATAACATGAACAAAACTTATCGCTTGAAGTCTGTTGTGTGGTTGCGACGTTACAAGTATCATGGTTGAGCGAGAGTTTGTGGAGATGAGACTAAGTTAGTGAGTATCCGTGGTTGTGCATTTTATAAAATTTTATGTAGCGGGTGTTGGCCAATGGCATCACTTCTTTGTGATTGGGGCCAAGTTGCGAGACATTGGCTAGTTTTGGCAGTCCAAGGGGGGGTTCTAAAAGTTCACCCTATTACCCTAAAATCCGGGAATTGAGATGAAAATATGAGTTCACTGGTGTCTCCATTGTCCGGCAGTTTCTGTTATAGAAAGAAGCATTGAACCATGGAGTTCTTTGTCTACGGGGTAATAAAACGACAAACTGCTAGTTTTTGGGCAAAAATAGCGGTCATAAACTGCCCGCCGGATTGGGTGTTGGGTGTGGACCCGGGGTCAGGTACCTGGCTGTTCGTGAACGTGGGCCAGGTGGTTGCAAAAGAAGTCGGGTGCGGTCCCAATATAAATGCCCTGTAACAGAGTCTGACTGCTGTCCTGATCTTGACTGGTCACAGTTAGTAGATTAGTATGTAATCGCAGCGCTGTTTGGTTGCTCCACTACTGCCCACCATAAAAGCTGGAATGCCCACTAGTGGGCGGTAGGGACCAGGTTGACTATCACTGCTCTATAAGATGTTTTATATAAATCTCATGGTAACCACAAAGCAAAAACCTAGAGCAAATTCACAATAGAAAAATAAAGGGGGGGGGGGGGTCAGAGAACACTACCATGGAAAATTACCAGTTTACAAAAGGTAGACAGAAACAGAGGAAGAAAGAAACAAGTGAAATACAAAATAACCAGAAAGAAAAAAATTAGATGGCATTAGTAAGTCCTTTCCTACCAATAATTACATATTAATAAATTGATTTTACCAATAAAAAAGCACAAAATTTTCAGATGAATTTTTTTTTTAAAAGTCCAAATATAAAAATATATGCTGCTTAAAATGTGCTCACTTCAGATTTCAGGACACACATAGGCCCAAAGTGAAGGGGTAAAAAGAGATATCCCATTTAGTTGGCTGGCTGTTTGTTTTGCTGTCAGTTTCTCTTGCTGTGCAAAAGCTTCTTAGTCTGATGTAGTCCCATTCATTTATCTTTGTCTTCACTCCCTTGCCTTTGGAGTCAAATTCATAAAGTGCTCTTTATAATCAAGGTCCATGAGTTTAGTACCTATGTTTTCTTCTATGTGATTTATTATTTCAGGTCTTATATTTAGGTTTTTGATCCATTTTGAATTAATTTTAGTACAAGGGACAAACTGTAGTTGAGTTTTATTCTTTTGCATGTGGATTTCCAGTTTTTCCAGCATCACTTGTTAAAAAAGACTTTTTCTTTTCTTCATTGTATGTTGTTGGCCCCTTTATCAAAAATTATTTGACCATATATATGTGGTTTTATTTTTGGGCTTTCTATTCTGTTCCATTGGTCTAAATGTCTATTTTTCTGCCAGTATCATGCTGTTTTGATAGTCATGGATCTGTAATATAATTTAAAATCAGGTATTGTAATGTCCCCAGCTTCATTCTTTTTCTTAGGATTGCTTTGGCTATTCAGGGTTTTATATAGTTCCATATAAATCTGATGATATTTTGTCCCATTTCTTTAAAAAGTGCCATTGCAATTTTGATGGGAATTGCATTAAATTTGTATATCGCTTTGGGTAATATAGACATTTTGACTATATTTATTCTTTCTATCCAGGAACAAAGAATATTTTTCCATTTAATTGTATCTTTTTCAATTTCCCTTAACAATGCTTTGTAGTTTTCATTATATAGGTCCTTTACATTCTTTGTTATGTTTATTCCTAGGTGTTTCATTTTCTTTGTTGTAACTATGAAGGGGACTATTTTTTTGAGTTTATTTTCTTATTTTTTTACAGGGACAGAGAGTCAGAGAGAGGGATAGATAGGGACAGACAGACAGGAACAGAGAGAGGTGAGAAGCATCAATCATTAGTTTCTCATTGACATTACAACACCATATTTGTTCATTGATTACTTTCTCACATGTGCCTTGACTGCAGACCTTCAGCAGACCAAGCAACCCCTTGCTGGAGCCAGCGACCTTGGGTCCAAGCTGGCGAGTTTTTGCTCAAGCCCGATGGGCCTGTGCTCAAGCTGGCAACATCGGGGTCTCGAACCTGGGTCTTCCACATCTCAGTCTGGGGCTCTATCCACTATGCCACTGCCTGGTCAGGCTGAGTTCAGTTTCTGATGTTTCATTGTTGGCATATAGAAAGGCAATGGACTTTTGTATATTAATTTTGTATCCTGAAACCTTACTGTATTGGTTTATTGTTTCTAGTAGTCTTTTTGTGAAGTCTTTGGGGTTTTTGATGTATAGGATCATATCATCTGCAAATAATAAAACCTTTACTTCATCTTTTCCAATATAAATGCCTTTTATTTCTTTTTCTTGTCTGATTGCTCTGGCTAGAACTTCTAGCACTATGTTGAATAGAGTTGTGAGAGTGGACAACCATGTCTTGTTCCTAATTTTAGGGGAAAAGTCTTCAGTTTTATGCCATTTAATATGATTTTAGCTGATGGTTTATCATAAATGACCTTTATTATGTTGAGATGTTTTTCTTCTATACCCATTTTGTTAAGGGTTTTAAAAATAAAATTGTGTTGCATTTTATCAAATGCCTTTTCTGCATCTATTGATATGATTATATGATTTATGTCCTTTTTTGTTGATATGGTGTATTACGTAAATGGGAGATGACATTTTGAAACAACAGCTCAGAGAAGGACCTAATATCCAAAGTATACAAAGAACTCATAAAACTCAACAACAAACAAACAAATAATCCCATAGAAAATGGGAAATGGACATGAACAGACACTTCTCCCAGGAAGAAATACAAATGGCCAACAAATATATGAAAATATGCTGATCTTCATTAGTTATTAAAGAAATGCAAATCAAAACTACAATGAGATATCATCTCACAACTGTTAGATTAGCTATTATCAACTAGATAGGTAATAACAAATGTTGGAGAGGCTGTGGAGAAAAAGGAACCCTCATCCACTGTTGGTGGGAATGTAAAGTAGTACAACCATTATGGATAAAAGTATGGTGGTTCCTCAAAAAATTAAAAATAGAGCTACCATATGACCCAGCAATCCCTCTACTGGGTATATACCCCCCAAACTCAAAAACATTGCTACATAAAGACACATGCAGCCCCATGTTCATTGCAGCATTGTTCACAGTGGCCAAGACATGGAAACAACCAAAAATCCCTTCAATAGATGACTGGATAAAGATGTGGTACATATATACTATGGAATACTACTTAGCCATAAGAAATGATAACATTGGATCCTTTACAACAACAAGGATGGGCCTTAGTAACATTATACTGAGTAAAATAAGTAAATCAGAAATAACTAAGAACTATATAATTTCAAGCATTAGGTAGAACATAAAAATGAGACTCAGAGACACGGACAAGAGTGTGGTGGTTACTGGGGGTTGGGGGGAGGGAGGAAGTACAGGGAGGGGGTGGTGGGAGGGCAGAAGCACAAAGAAAACCAGATAGAAGGTGACAAAAAACAATTTGACTTTGGGTGATGGGTATGCAACATAATCAAATGTCAAAATAACTTGAAGATATTTTCTCTGAACATATGTACCCTGATTTATCAGTGTCACCCCATTTAAATTAATAAAGGAAATAAAAACATATCCCATGCCAATGGAAACCAAAAGAAAGGATGATAGTTATACTTATATTGAGCAAATAGAATTTAAGCCAAAATAATTGAAAAGACAAAGGAGGTCATTATATAATAATAAAGAGTTCAATTTATCAAGAAGATATAACAGTCCTAAATATGTATGCATCTAACATTGGAACACCAAAATATATTTAGCAAATACTAACAGATCTGAAGACAGAAGTAGGAAAAATAGTAAAATCTTCAATATCCTTCTTTCAGCAATGGGGAGATCATATAGACAGGAAATAAACACTGAAACTTGGAACTGAAACATACATTAAAGTACATGGATATAAGAAATATTTATAGAACATTGTATTCTACAGCAGCAGAACTTTTCTCAAGTGCATATAAAATACTCCCCAGGACAGGTTATATGACAGGACAAAATAAGTCATAGCAAATTTAGAAGACTGAAATTATACTAAATCAAAAATGAAAACATCTTTGTTCCTCCTTCACTTTTGAAGTATAATTTTACTGGATACAGAACTCTAGTTTGGTGGATTTTTCTTTTGGCACTTTACCATTTAACTCCACTCTCTTCTTGCTTACATGGTTTCTGAAGAGAAGTTGAATGTTATCATTTTAAAATTTATTTAGAAAATTAAATATAATGGTGTGACATTGATCAATAGGAGTACATAGGTTTCAGGTAAACATTTTTATAGCATTGAAGTGTTGATTATGTTGTATACCCATCACCCAAAGTCAAATCATTTTCTGTCACCATATATTTGTAGCTTTTTACTCCCCTCTCCCCTAAACCCCTGCTTCCCACACCTCCCCCGGTAACCACTTCACATTAATCTATGTCCATGAGTCTCAGTTTCACATCCCACTCATGTGTAAAATCATATAGTTCTTAGCTTTTTCTGATTTATTTATTTCATTTAGTACAGTGGTTCTTAACCTGAGTTCTATCGATCCCTAGGGATTTGATGAGTCGGTCTCAGGGGTTCGGAGAAGCCTCTGCTGCGGAGGCCAGAATAAAGTAATACTGTAATTTGTTGTGAGTTCATGCACTTTGTTGGTTTTGTTCTTTGAGCAAGGTGATGTTCATGCACGGCTCATTTTGTGCACCCTTAAAAAAACATATACCTGTGTCTTGAATTTGGGGAAAAAAAATCATATTTTATTTATCACTAAAGAAGGGTTCAGTGAATGCGCATATGAAACTGGTGGTTTCGTTACCTCAAAAAAGGTTAAGAACCACTGATTTAGTATAATGTTCTCAAGGTCTATCCATCTTGTCATAAATGGCAGTATGTCATTATTCTTATGACGGAGTAGTATTCCATTGTACGAATATATGTATCACATCTTTTGTATCCAATCTTCTATCGAGGAACACTTTTGTTATTTCCATGTCTTGGCCACTGTGAATAATGCTGCAATGAACATGAGGGTGCTTGTGTCTTTGTGTACCAGTGTTTTTGAGGGTTTTTTTTGTGGATACCCAGTAGAGGGATTGCTGGGTCATATGGTAATTCTATTCTTTTTTTTTTTTTGGTAATTCTATTCTTAATTTTTTGAGGAACCATCATACTTTCTTCCATAGTGGTTGTACTAATTTGCCTTCTCACCAGCAGTGAATGAGGGTTTTTTTTCTCCACAGCCTCTCCAACACTTGTTATTACCTATGTTGTTGAAAACAGTAAATCTAACCGGTGTGATATATCTCATTGTAGTTTTGGTTTACATTTGAATGTTATTTTTATTCTTGTTTCTCTGTTGGTAGTCTCCTCCTCTGGGTTTTTTAAAGATATTCTCTTTGTCTTAGGTTTCCTAAAGTTTGAATATCACATGCCTAGGTGTATTTTTGGTACTTATACTGCTTGATGTTCTCAGAGCTTCTTGGATCCATGGGCTTCAATATATCATTAATTTTTAAGGATCTTTAGCCATTGTTACTTTAAATATTTTTTCTTCATATTTTCTTCTCCTTCTGGTATTCCAATTGTTATTCATTTTGAAATTGTCCCAAAGTTATTGGCTACTCTGTTCTTTTTATCTGCTTTCTTTTCTTTTTGCATTTCAATTTGGGGAGTATTGTTGACATTTCTTAAGGCTCACTGATTCTATCCTGGGCCATGTCCAGTCTACTGAAAACCTCATCAAAGGCGTTTCTCATTTCTATTACAATTTTTGATTTCTACCATTTCCTTTTGATTCTTTCTTAGAATTTTCATCTTTCTGCTTACATTACACATCTGTTCTTGAACATTGTCCACTTTCACTATTAGAGACCTTTGCATATTGACTATACTTTTTTTTAATTCCCTGTATGACAATTATAAAATTTGTGTCATGTCTGAGTCTATTCTGATTCCTTTTAAGTCTTTTCAAAATTTGGTTTTTTTCTTCTTTTTTAAATTTACTTCATAATTTTTCATTTTTGAAAGCCAAACACAATATATTGGGTAATTGGAACTGAGGTATGTAAATCTGTAATGTGAGGTTTTACGTTACTTTGGCTAGGAGTTGGGCTATACTTAATGTGTGCTATATCTGTAAAAATCAGAGTCCTCAATATTTTGTGGAGTCCCTGTTTTTATCTTCCCTGCTGTCCTTGGATTTCTGTTATAACTACTTTTTAACTAAATGCTGTGCCTTGCAGCTATTTTAGCTCTAATCCAGTTATTGCTTTGGAGCCTTGTTAATCTGGCTGTAAGGAGTGGAAAAGAGCAAATGCTCTGTAATCTAATGATTAATCTCAGTCTTGCTGTGGACCTGAAGCACAAGTGTATCTTAACTTTTATATTTCTATTCTCAGTTGAGTCAGGGAGGGTAGGAGATGCTGGTCTTGGGTATTTGCCCTTCCCTTAATGTGCACAAGGCTGCAATAAATTCTTTCCTCTGAATAGTAGGACTTTGTTATGGAGAATTCTTTGTGTATATTTCAAAGTAGTCACTTTCCTTCTCTCTTTGAAAGAAATATGAGGGATTTTCCTGGCTATTCACTGGGAGAATCTATTAGGACTCCTGGAAGTAAAATACTGAAAGTGGGCAGTCCTCCAGAGTTGTGGATCCCCGTTTATCACTCTCATGCTAGTCCACACTCAGCCTTCAGCAATGTGTCAAAATTATCATTTAAGTGCCTCTACCAGTTGTGGCTCAAGTAGCTTCTGCTCAAGACAGGCTGATCTCAGCTTGTGATTCTTTGGATTCACCTGTTCCCCCATAATTCAGGGTGGTAATTTCTTATACTAACTCAATTTTGTAATAGGTCCAAAAAACTCATTGATTTTTTTCAGATTCAATTTATTTCTTGCTGTAAGTCTAGGAGTGAGGGCTGCCAAACTCTTTATTTATTAGAGGTGAAACTGGAAGTTAAGCATATGTTTGGCAAAGCCCTGCTGGCCTGAAACCCTGCTCTGCTCAATGCTGTCTCAGATCATCCGCAGCGGTGTGCCGCCCGCCCTCACTATCTGCCCTGGGAGCCAGACCCCGTCATGGCTCAGCCTGGATCCTACTACTGCGGAATGGCAAATAAAGACACTTAGGGAGGTTGTGCATTCTGCTCACCCACCCCAACCCCAGCACCTTAGGCATATCTTGCCCTGGGTCCAAGAATGAGCATAAATGGGCATTTGTGTGCTTCATTTTCAGTGACAGAACCCAAGATCCTCACTGAGTTCATCCCACTGGGGGTTAACTCACTTTACGCCCCTACATACCCCAGCAGTTCAAATAATATTTGAGGTTTAAAATTCTATTAACATGGCTTTTAAAAGCCTCTAAGAATACTGCAAGTAGAAAATTTAAAATAACATCAAAGATGTTTTAAACTGAAAGGTCACAAACGAGGCATTTTAGAAAGCATAAGACTGAGATCTTGGGTGTCAAGGCAATGATAATTTTGTCAGCTACCAGTCATAAATACAAGGAATCTTAAAAAGAGAACCTAGTTAAGAGTTAAAATAACTGGAAAAAAAATTGAACTGTATACAGGATTGTGTTAACTGAATGAATCACCCAGAGAATAATAATAGTTACAAGCATTTAGAGGAAGGGGTAATTGCTTCACTCTGCAAGTGGTCAGTAACATTAGATAATCTTCCAAAAATTTTTAAGTCTCACTGCTAGCTTCTAGAAGAATACCAAGAATGAAAGAGCTTTTCAGTGGGTCAAGATGAGAGGTAACCCAGCATGTATTATTCTTTATGTTCTAAAAAAGTTTAAGACAAACTAGATATGTCAGCTCCATAATTGAGTGTAGGTCTATATATACTAGGAGAGTGAGTTGTATGGTCGAACCATTCATTCTGTTCAAGTCCAGACAGCAAGTGACAGGGACAGTACATTTTGGTCCCTGACTGCTGGCCAGCCACATAACTCATTACAGAATTCAGAAGTCTTGTGGTTTTATCTATAAACTTGTGTGTTGAAGATGCCTGTAGTTCTTATAGACTCATTTTCATTTGTGTGCTAGGTAAATTGATTCAGAGAACCACTTGGTAGAATCTATTATAGAAATGTTGGGCTATTTTACTACTGAAAACATGTCACCACACTAAAGTCTTTGATAAGACCCAGAGCTTTTGTAATATTACCTAATTTTTTAAAAAAATTAAATGATTATAAATTTTTATTGCTATCATTACAAAGTTGTGTTTGGCCCTTCACAAGTATATGAATAATTCTGGCTCTGACTTTGTGGAAGGATCTCATTATTTTTATCCTTGTTAAAGATGAGATTAAAACTACTAATAGACCTGGGGAAATTTGTTTTGGCATTGCTCCATCGATAAAATGCTCTTTTGATTCCTGTAACATTTTTCATATTTTCCTATTGAATCACACCTACTTCATTGTAACTGAATTACAGGAATAAGTGACAAACTCCCCAGTTACAGAGTAAACACATTGAGTTATAAACTGGTCCTAGTCCCCATTGCACTTCCATGCCTAGCACTATGTCTAGCAAAGAGAATGCTCTCAGTTAATGTTGAATGAGTACTCTTGAATGTGTCACTTCCAATTATTTGATTAAATTGGACACACAGAAATTTAGCCCTCCCATACCTTACCCACTTACATGACTGAGACAGACAGAAATGGGAGATTCAGAGCTGGGAATGGGTAAACTGAGGATAACAAGTGGTGGCAGGTAGGGTGGGTGACCTTAAACCGACTCCATGAAGTCACACAGGAGTAAGAAGAGCTAGGGTGATTGTTTCTGAGCCATGTAGCTACATTTTATAGTTCCTTTTTCAAATTTTCCCATAAGAATCATCTTTCATTTTAAAGACTAAACAAAGACCAGACACATTCATATTTTTATATAAAATAAAATAATATTTCTAAGGAAAAGGGCTCATATTATGGTGATCTCTGTAAAGCCATGGCTCCCTTTATCATCTCGATTTTGTGTCTTAAGCTTTTGTAAGTGTCATAACAAAATAAGTGACTATTTTGAGTGGGCGATTCTCATTCATGTTTCAATTTTTAAAAATTGTTGTAATGTAAATAATCTAGGTAAACCACCTTAATACATTTGTAATAGTAAAAGAACAATGCCAAGTGATATTTAAAGAGTACTATATTGCTAATGACTGTACTCTTTAAAGAAACTGAGATTTGAAGGAAAATCTTGGAAAGATTTATGATTTTTCTCCTTTGGGTTTTATGGTATCTCTACAGTTATCTAAATGATAATAGAACCCTTTTGGATGAGTTTTCTCAGATTTGGAGCTAAAAAAGGAGACATGCCAGAGTAGTCACAAGGGTTTTTTCCCCAGCATGCAACTGTTAAACTTGTGATGGAAAAAGGAGGGTTAGCAGAAAATGATATAACTTGTTATTTGGGAAGAAAACTGTTTTAGCTCCTTGCCAAAATCATGGGGGAGTCCCTTATCTGACTGAGACAGGTAGAGTTTTACAATGGGCATTTCACTGACAAGTCTCAGAGAACCAAAGCAGTCCTCCACAATTACCCTTATTCTTTACCGAGGGAAGTGGTATAAGACACAAATATTATTCAGACTGCATCACAGACCACAGCCAAAGTGTTTTTATTCCATAAATTTCAGCAGTAGAACTTTTGAGCTGGCATGGCTCGCTTGCAGAAAAGGCATTCAATAAGATGTAATATCCATTTGCGTTTAAAACACTCAATAAAATGAGTATAGAAGGAAAGTACCTCAACATAATAAAGGCCATATATGACAAACCATCATCCAATATAATACTAAATGGTGAAAAAATGAAGACTTTTCCTCTAAAATCAGGAACAAGACAAGACTGCTCACTCTCTCCACTCTTACTCAATATACTACTGGACATCTTAAGTAGAGATATTAGGCAAGAGAAAGAAATAAAAGGCATCAATATCAGGAAAGAAGAAGTAAAGGTATCACTTTTAGCAATGACGTGATTCTGTATATAGAAAACCCTAAGGACTCAACCAGAAAACTATTAGAAACAATAAACAAAAATAGTTGCTGGATACAAAATCAATATACAAAAGTCTACTGCTTTCCTATATATGAGTGATAAAACTTTAGAAAATAAACTAAAAAATAAACCAAAACCAAAGAAAACAGTTTCTTTTACAATTGCAACAAGAAAAATAAAATACTTAGGAAGTAAACTTTAAAAAAAGGATGCAAAGGACATAGCATTATTACTACAAAGCATTATTAAAAAAATGTAAATATACACAAAGAAATAGAAAAATATTTCATGTTCATAGATTGGAAGAATCAACATAGTTAAAATGGCTATACTACCCAAAGCAATATACTAATTCAATGCAACCCTGTAAAGCCAATAGTCACAGCCATCATTACAGCCACCTGGCCAGTGCAAGTTTGCATTTGACTTGGACAGACAGTAATGAAACAATGGAGCCAAGAACTGGTGGGCCATTACCTTTAATACTAGCTTGCACCAGGCACGCAAGAAATACACAGTGGAAAAACACTTCCCTTTCCATTCAGGGCTCCCAAAGCCACTGACTTATCTGAGTTTCCTAGAGTCAAAGGTTTGTACCTCACCAGCCTTATTCACCTCTGTTCTCCATCTCCTTATCACTGCACAAACTCTGCACAAACTGTCTTCTCCTTCAGCACTGTGCCATCTTGGCTGCTTTTCCTCTCCTCCACATGGCCGTTCTCTGCTCTCCTTTAATATGGGCTCTTCTGCCCCATTTTATAGAAATCAAAACCTTTAATCCAATATACAAACAAGGAAGTCTCTGATACAAAGTCACTTGTCTGAAGCATAAATGGGATTCCTCATAAGAGTGCACCACCCCACATCATGCAACAGTCAAAGGTGTAGGTAAAATCTTAGTCTTAAAACTAAGCCTTAGGCTATAATGACTTTGCCGACGTACAGCCTTTCTTTTACACCCAATGCAAACTATAAGCGCACAAACACATTGTAAAGCCAGTAGTCGTGGTCAGGATCACAGCCGCCTGACCCATGCAGGTTCTCATTAGATTCGAACAGTCGGTAATGAAACAATGGAGCCAAAAACTGGTGAGCCATCAGCTTTAATTCTAGCTTGCACCCAGCGGGCAAGCAAAAATACACACTTGGCTCCAAAACCCACACATTCAGTGCTCACAAAGCTACTGACTTATCCAAGTTTCCTAGAATCAAAGGTTTCTAGCTCACCAGACTTATTCACCTCTGTTCTCCATCTCCTCCAGCACAAACTCTTAACAAACTGGGTTCTCCCTCAGCACTGTGCCATCTTGGCTGCTTCTCCTGGCCTTCACATGGCCTTAATCTGCTCTCCTCTCTTCTACCTCAGGAACCAAGCAAGAGATCAAGCTACTGTTCTCTCCCACTTTATAGCATAGACTCAAAACCTTTAATCTAATTATACAAACAAGGAAGTCTCTGTATAATGGGATTCCTCAGGAGAGTGTACCATCCTACATCATCCTATCAGTCAAGGGTGTGGAGAAGAACTTACTCTTAAAACCAAGCCTTAGGCCATAATGACCTGGCCTGCTTACATTACAGCTTTTCCCCCACAGCCATCCCAAGCATAAGGGCAAATAATATCACCTGGGTGAGAGGCTTTCATGTGGGCAGCACCATCTTTAACAAAGTGAGGATATTATATTTTATCTGCCCAACACATATATATCATATTTACAAACTTATTTGACCAGTATTCCACTCCTTTTGCTCGCTTCATAATCTAAAAGCACAGGTATTTCTGCACAAGAAAATTAGGCACATTACACAAATTGCAATAACACATAAATTATACAGTTTCAACAATTACAAAGGTACATTTCACCAGTCTCTGAGCATTTTACCAAAAGCACAAAATGTCCTTGGCCTTCTTTCTAGCCATTTGAAAAGCTTACTGGGGCAGAGGGAGAGCCTCCAGCAAAGCCGCCACCCACACCCATAAGAGTATTTCACATTGTCCAAAATTTGTAAGTCCATCCAACAAAGAAGCCAGTGCTCACTTCGGTAGTAGTCCAAGAATCAGTCCACTCACATGAGGCCTCAGCCACTCCCCTCATCCCTGCCATCCTGGCAGGTCTTACATTGTCCTAAGGAGAAGAATGTGGCAATGGAAGTCAGCATTTCCATATCTGCTCTGGGAGCATGATGGCATTCACCCTTATGTCCCAAAATTGCAGACCTGCCAATGGCATGGTAGGTACTCCTTGCTGCTGGGCTCGCACCTTCTGGAGACTGCAGATTGAAACTCCAGACCGGTTCTCTTCATCATCCAAAGAGGAACTGAAAAATATCAGCTCCTGCTGCGGGGCTTGAGCCCCGGTCCGCCCTTCCCTTCTCTTCTGCAGGTCTTGCAGCCCCAGCCCTGGCCTCAGTCCCAGAATCCCTCCGCTGATGGCTTCCCACAATGTTCAGGGCAATCTGCAACTCACGAACCTGTGATTCCTTCTCCAGTGGCTGCTCCATTTTTAAGCGAATCTCATGAACCTGTTTGTCCTCCTCTGGTGCTTGCTCCAGCTCCAGAGTTGGTATCTCTTTCTCCCAAGTTTGCTCCAGCTCCTTCCACTGCTCGGTTTGCAGTTCCCAGGCAGACTTTACCACAAACCTCTTGGTTTCCTCATGCATCGCTGTAAAAGTCAGCCAGGCTATAGTCCCCAAAAGGACAGCCATGGGGAACTATAACAGCAGCCAGTCTTTTACTCCACCGCTCAAAGGTGGTGGTGGCTCCATAATGATTTGTATTGAATCCTGCCAACTATGCTAGAAGCCACAGCCACAATCACAGCCGCCTGGCCCATACAGGTTTGCATTTGATTTGGTCAGACAGTAATGAAACAATGGAGCCAAGAACTGGTGGGCATTACCTTTAATACTAGCTTGCACCAGGCACGCAAGAAAGACACAGTGGGAAAACACTTCCCTTTCCATTCAGGGCTCCCAAAGCCACTGACTTATCTGAGTTTCCTAGAGTCAAAGGTTTGTACCTCACCAGCCTTACTCACCTCTGTTCCCCATCTCTTTATCTCTGCACAAACGCTGCACAAATTGGCTTCTCCTTTAGCACTCCACCATCTTGGCTGCTTCTCCTCTCCTCCACGTGGCCTTTCTCTGCTCTCCTCCAGTATGGGTTCTTCTGCCCCATTTTATAGTGTAGAATCAAAACCTTTAATCCAATACACAAACAAGAAAGTCTCTGATACAAAGTCACTTATATGAGGCATAATGAGATTCGTCATGAGAGTGCACCACCCTACATCATGCAACAGTCAAGGGTGTGGGGAAAAGTTTACTCTTAAAACTAAGCTTTAGGGGGAGCAAGATGGTGATGGAGTAGGTGGACGTACCAACTTCCAACTCCCAAAACCAAAGTGGATTATAACTTGATTTTTAAGAACCATCATCTGGATAAACCAACGTTGAACTGGACTGAGAGGACTCTTCAACTGGGGAACACTGAAGAAGCAACATTGAGACTGGTAGCAAAAGTGAAAACACAGAAAGGGCTGCCCAGCTCCCCTGAGTGAAAGGTAGTCTGGAGAGACTGTGTGGCGGGGAGAGGCCAGTGGAAGGGTAGGGATCTGGGTCCCAGGGACAAAGCTCCAGCCTGCAGCCCCAGATCCTAGAAGAGGAGTATGGACAGTATTTAACTGTGAAACAGATTCGGATACAGTTTGTGAGAAAGAGACAGTTGACTCAGACCCAGGATTCTTCTTAAACGGACAGTGCAGAAAACCTCTCTCACAACCCCTCACCTGGGACTCCAGGAGACAGGGAAAGAGGAGAGGACTAAAGCAGGGGGAAGAGAGTGTGGTCCAGAAGGTACAGGGAGAAAAGTTTTGAGGGACAGCCACCCTAAACCTGGGGCTGAGTCACTCCACAAATCTGAAACAATATTTCCCCTGGAACCAGCAAGGGGAAGCAGGACACCAGCCAAACAGGCTCCCCTGTGGCAATCAGAGCACAGTCGCTTAGAAGGAAGGAGCTTTCAGGACTATAGTATGGAGTATTAGGATCTGAGTTGCGGTGCCCCCACCCACCCACACTGCTGAGGGCTTGCTGGAGGGCAGGAGGCGGTGGTTCATGGAAGCGCGATTTTGTCAGTGAGGCAGAGGCTGAGCCGGCTGGCATGAGCTGGGTCTAGCCCCGTGGGGGTGAAGGGGATGTGCAAAAGTGGTTCGGCGGCTGCGGGCCAGCCTGTGACCCCACATGTGGGGGAAAAGAGGGAGCCGGGAATGGGCAGAGATCCACAGCTGGGCCACGGTGAGCAGGCATGCAGCTGCACCCAACCTCCGGGGCTTGAATCCCTGCACAAACCGGCTTTGCCTGCAGAGGTAGGGCAGAAGCCGGGTTGTGCAGTTGAGCGCATAGCAACAGGCCCTCCTAGCCGGAAGAATCGGCTTACAGGGACCCACAGCTGAACAAAAGTGCTCACCCGTGCCCTTGGTGCCCAGGCTAGTGGCTGAGTGTGGCACACGGTCCCACCTGTGGGAGAGGGGTGAAGGCTGAAACTGGCTGAGGCTTGTAGAGCCAGGAACAAGAACACAGCCCCTCCTGCAGAGTCTAGGCAGAAACCACAGAAACAGCTGCATCATCCGGCACTGGCAACACCCATACCCAACCGCACTAGGCAGCGGCAGAGGGCGTGGTGGCCTGCAGACAGACCACACCTGGGGAACACAAAGGCAACACCCATTAGACTCCAGTAGCCTAACCCTTCTTACACACAGACAAAATGGGCAGGCAGAGAAATGTAACCAAATGAATCAATAGAAATCCCAGAGAAGGACCTGAATGAATCAGATATAACCAAACTACCTGATGCAAAGTTTAAAATAATGATAGTTAGGATGTTCAAAGAGCTTAGAGCAACAATTGATAGTCATTATGAACACCTAAATAAAGAGATAGCAAGTATAAAAAAGGAAATTGAAATAACAAAATAGAATCAGGCAGAAATGACAAATACTGTACCAGAACTGAAGACCACAATGGAAGGAATTAAAAGCAGGATGGATGAAGCTGAGGATTGAATCAGCAAGTTAGAGAACAAAATAAACAAAGACACAGAAGCAGAGAAGAAAAAAGAAAAGAAACTCAAAAAATATGAGGAAACTCTAAGGGAGCTCTGTGACAACATGAAGAGAAATAACATCTAAATCATAGGGCTTCCTAAAGAAGAAGAAAAAGAACAAGAGATAGAAACTTTGTTCATTAAAATCATAGATGAAAACTTCCCTAAATTAAGGCTGGAAAATGTTTCACATGTTCAAGAAGCACAGAAAACTCCATTAAAGAGAAACCCAAAGAAATCTACACCAAGACACATCATAGTTAAAACACCAAAGCTAAGTGATAAAGAGAAAAATTTTAAAGCTGCCAGAGAGAAAAAGGCTATCACCTACAAAGGAGACCCCATAAGGGTGACATCCAACTTCACAACAGAAACACTTGAGGCCAGAAGTGAAGGGCAAGATACATTCAAAGAAAAGCAAAACAAGAACCTACAACCAAGACTACTCTATCCAGCAAGGCTAACGTTTAAAATTGAAGGAGAAATAAAGAGCTTCAAAGACAAAATAAAGCTCAAGAAATTCATTAAAACACAACCAATACTGCAAGAGATGCTAAGCAGCCTGTTGTGAACAAAAAGGGGGAAAAGAATATAGCAAAAGTAGAATACAGCTTTAAAGAATAAAATGGCAATAAACAACTACATATCAATAATAACCTTAAATGTAAATGTATTAAATGATCCAATCAAAACACATAGGGTAGCTTCTTGGATAAAGAAACAAGACCCATACATATGGTGTCTACAAAAGACACACCTTAAAACAAAAGATGCACATAGACTGAAGGTAAAAAGATGGAAAAAATATTTCATGCAAATGGAAATAAAAACAAGCCAGGGTTGCAATACTTATATCTGACAAAATTAACTTGAAAACAATGGCTGGACTAAGACATAAAGAAGGACATTACATAATGGTAAAGGGAACAATTCAACAGGAAGATATAACCATTATAAATATCTACGTGCCGAACATAGGAATCTCAACATACATAAAGCAGACTTTGATGAATATAAAGGGTGAGATAACAATATAACAACAATACTATAATAGCAAGGGATTTCAATTCCCCTCTAACATCACTGGATAGATCCTCAAGAAAGAAAATTAACAAAGAAACAGAAGACTTAAAGGATACACTAGACCAACTCGATTTAATAGATATCTTCAGAACTTTTCACCCTAAAGCAGTAGAATATACATTCCTTAAAAGCGTTCATGGTACATTCTCAAGAATAGACCTCATGTTAGGACACAAAAGTGGTCTCAACAAATTTAAGAGGATTAAAATAATATCAAGCATTTTCTCTGATCACAATGACATGAAATTAGAAATTAACCACAAAAAAAAACTGAAAAATACTAAAACACTTGGAAACTAAATAACATTTTATTAAATGATGAATCGATTAATAATGAGATCAAAGAAGAAATAAAAAGGGTTCTAGAAAACAATAATAATGAGCATACATCAACTCAAAATTTATGGGACACAGCAAAAGCAGTACTGAGAGGGAAATTCATAGCACTACAGGCACACCATAAGAAGCTAAATAAAGCTCAGATAAGCAACTTGACCCTGCATCTAAAAGAATTAGAAAAATAACAGCTTATAAAACCAAAGACTAGTAAAAGGAAGGAAATAATAAAGATCAGAATGGAAATAAATGACATAGAGGCTAAGGAAACAATACAGAGGATCAATAAAACCAGGAGCTGGTTCTTTGAAAAAGTAAACAAGGTCAATGAACCTTTAACTAGGCTCACCAAAAAAGAAGAGAGAGGTCTCAAATAAATAATATTAGAAAGGAGAGTGGAGAAATAACAACTGACACAACAGAAATACAAAGCATCGTAAGAAAATACTATGAAGAACTCTATGCCAAAAAATTAGACAACTTAGGTAAACTGGACAAATTTCTTGAATCATATAATCTTCCAAAATCAATCTAGAAAACTCAGAACACCTAGACAAACCAATTACAACAAATGACATCAAAACAGTTATCAAAATCTCCCAACAAAGAAAAGTCCTGAGCCTGATAGCTTCCCAAGTGAATTCTACCAAAAATTCAAAGAACTAACTCCTATCCTACTCAAGCTATTTCAAAAAATTCAAGAGGAAGAAAGACTTCCAAATTCCTTTTATGAGGCAAGCATAATTCTGATCCCGAAACCAGGCAAAGACAAGACAAAGAAAGAAAATTATAGGCCTATATCCCTGATGAATTTAGATGATAAGATTCTCAACAAAATATTAGCCAACTGGATCCAGCAATATGTGAAAAAGAAAACGTACACCATGATCAATTGAGATTTATTCTACAGATGCAAGGCTGGTTCAATATTTGCAAATTAATCAATGTGATTCATCACATAAACAAAAGGAAGGACAAAAATCACATGATAATTTCAATAGATGCAGAAAAAGCATTTGATAAAATCCAGCACCCATTCATGATCAATACTCTCAGTAAAGTGGGAATACAGGGAACATTCCTTAACATGATAAAGGCCATCTATGAAGAACCCACAGCCAACAAAATACTAAATGGGATAAAATTAAAAGTAACTCCCTTAAAATCAGGAACCAGGCAGGGGTGCCGCCCCCTTTCACCACTCTTATTCAACATAATTCTGGAAGTCCTAGATACAGCAATCAGACAAGAAGAAATAAAAGGCATCCAAATTGGGAAAGAAGAAGTAAAACTGTCATTATTTGCAGGTGATATGATATTATATATAGAAAACCTTAAAGTCTCAGTAAAAAACTATTGGACCTTATAAATGAATTCAGCAAGGTGGCAGAATATAAAATTAATACTCAGAAATCAGAGGCATTTTTATATACCAACAATGAACTGTCAGCGAAAGAAATTAAGGAAACAATCCCCTTTACTATTGCAACCAAAAAAAATAAAGTACCTAGGAGTAAATTTAACTAAGCAGGTTAAGGACTTGTGCTTGGAAAATTATAAAACATTCATAAAAGAAATCAAGGAAGATACAAACAAGTGGAAGCATATACCATGCTCACGGTTAGGAAGAATAAACAACATTAAAATGTCTATATTACCCAAAGCAATTTATAAATTCAATGCAATACCAATTAAAATACCAATGACATACTTCAAAGATATAGAACACATATTCCAAAAATTTATATGGAACCAAAAAAGAACACGAATAGCCTCAGCAATCTTAGAAAGAAAAAATAAAGCAGGAGGTATCACTCTTCCGGATATCAAGGTATATTACAAGGCCATTGTACTCAAGACAGCCTGGCCCTGGCATAAGAACAGGCACATATCAATGGAACAGAGCAGAGAACCCAGAAATAAACCCATACCTTTATGGACAACTGATATTTGACAAAGGAGCAAAGAACATACAATGGAGTAAAGACAGCCTCTTTAACAAATGGTGCTGGGAAAATTGGACATCTACCTTCAAAAAAATGGAACTAGACCATCAACTCACACAATTCACAAAAACAAACTCAAAATGGATAAAAGACTTAAATGTAAGACGTAGAACCATAAGCATCTTAGAAGAAAACATAGGCAGTAAGCTTTCCGACATCTGTTGCAGCAATATATTTGCTAATTTATCTCCACGGGCAAATGAAATAAAATGCAGGATAAACATATGGAACTATATCAAACTGAAAAGTTTAGACAATAAGAACAGAATAAAAAGAAAAACCACACAATGGGGGAACATATTTGACAATACATCAGATAAGGTGTTAATAACCAAAATTTATAAAGAACTTATAAAACTCAGCACCAGGAAGACAAACAATTCAATCAAAAAATGGGCAAAAGAAATGAATAGAAATTTCTCCAGATAGGACATACAGATTGCCAATAGGCATATGAAAAAATGCTCAACATCACTAATCATTAAAGAAATGCAGATAAAAACCAGAATGCGATATCACCTCACACCAATCAGAATTGCGCTCATCAGCAAAACAACACAGAATAAGTGCTGGTGAGGATGTTGAGAAAAGGGAAACCTCCTGCATTGCTGGTGGGAATGCAGACTGGTGCAGCCACTGTGAAAAACAGTATGGAGATTCCTCAAAAAATTAAAAATCGAACTGCCTTTTGATCCAGCTATCTCACTTTTAAGAATATACCCCAAGAACACCATAATCTTTTCAAAAAGAAGAAATGCGCCCCCATGTTCGTTGCAGCATTGTTCACAGTAGCGAAGATCTGGAAATAGCCCACGTGTCCGTCAGAGGACGAGTGGATTAAAAAGCTTTGGTACATATATACTATGGAATACTACTCAGCCATAAGAAATGATGACATCGGATCATTTTTAACAAAATGGATGGACCTTGATAACATTATATTGTGTGAAGTAAGTAAATCAGAAAAAACTAAGGACTATATGAGTCGATACATAGATGGGACATAAAAATGAGACTCAGAGACATAGACAAGAGTATACTGGCTACCCGGGGGGAGGGGGAGGTGAGGGAGGGGTTAGCGAGAGGGGAGGGGCACAAATAAAACCAGATAGAAGGTGATGGAGGACAATTTGACTTTGGGTGATGGGTACACAGTATAATCAAATGTCAAAATAACCTGAAAATCTTTTCTCTGAACATATGTGCCCTGATTTATCAATGTCACCACATTAAAATTAATAAAAAAATAAAAAACAACTAAGCTTTAGGCTATAATGACTTTGCCGACTTACAGCCTGTCTTTTACACCCAATGCAAACTATAAGTGAGTAAACATATATATCATTATTTACAAACTTATTTGACCGACAAATCCCCATCAAAATTCCAATGTTATTTTTTAAAGATATAGAATTAAAAATTACTAGGTTTGTATGGACCTATAAGGAACCCCGAATCGTCAAAGCATTCCTGAGAAAAAAGAATGAAGCCAGAGATATCACAATACCTAACTTCAGATTATACTATAGAACCACAATAATAAAAACAGCATGGTATCAACAAAAGAACAGACATACAGACCAATGGAATAGAATCAAAAGCCCAGAAATAAAACCACAAATATATGAATAAATCATCTTTGACAAAAGAGACAAAAACACACAATGGAGAAAAGAAAGCCTCTTCAATAAATGGTGCTGGAAATATTGAAAAGCCACATGCAAAAGAATGAAACGACTTAGTTTGTTCCCATGCACAAAAATTAGTTCAAAATGGATTAAGGACCTAAATATAAGATCTGAAACATTCTGATACTAAATTACATAGAAGAAAACACCAGTATTAAACTTATCAATCTTGGCCTAGAGAACAACTTAAGAATTTGACCCTAAAGGCAAGGGAAGTAAAGGCAAAAATAAATGAATGGGACTGTATAAAACTAAAAAGCCTTTGCACAGCCAAAGAAAATCTGACAAAAACCAAGAAGGCAGTCAAACAAATGGACTATGATATTTATAAATAATAGCTCTGATAAGGAGTTAATATCCAAAATATATAAAGAACTCACAGAGCTCAACAACAAACAAGAAAAAAATCCAAATAAGAAAATGAGGATAGGACCTGAACACTTTTCCCATGAAGACATACAAACCAGAAATAGATATATGAAACTATGTTCATCTACACTAGCTATAAGAGAAATGTGCATCAAAACTACAATGACATTCCACTTCACACTTGTCAGCATGGCTGTTGTGAAAATGGCAGGTAATAACAAATGGAAAGCTTGTGGAGAAAAAGAAATCCTCATTCACTGCTAGTGCAAAAGTAAACTGGTACAGCCAATATGGAAGAAGGTAGGGAAGTCCCTCAAAAAACTAAAAATAGAGCTACCATATGACCCAGCAATCCCTCTACTGGGTATGCACCCCCAAAACTCAAAAACATGGGTATGCAAAGACACACGCACCCCCATGTTTATAGCAGCATTGTTCACAGTGGCCAAGACATGAAAACAGCCGAACTGCCCTTCAATAGATGACTGGATACAGAAGATGTGGTCCATGTATACAATGGAATACTACTCAGCCATAAGAAATGATGACATCAGATCATTTACAATAACATGGATGGACCTTGATAACGTTATACTGAATAAAGTAAGTTAATCAGAAAAAGCTAAGAACTATATGATTTCACACATAGGTGGGATATAAAACTGAGACTAATGGACACAGATAGAAGTAAAGTGGTTACCAGGGGGAGGAGGGAAGTGGGGGAAGGGAGTAAAGAGGTGACAGAGAATGATTTGACTTTGGGTGCCAGGTATACAACATAATCAACCATTCAAAGGCTATAGAAATGTTTATCTGAAACCTATGTACTCCTATTAATCAATGTCACCCTGTTAAATTTAATTTTCTAAATAAAATTTAAAAGAAGAAAAAAGAACATAGGTACTAGAATCAAACATACTAGGTTCAAATCTTGCCTGAATCACCTACTAGTTTTGTGATTTCTGATAAGTGACTCAAACTTCCCTTGGTTTCAGTTTCTTTATACAGAAAATGGCAATAAAACTGTCTACCTTCATAGGGGCAGGATGAGGGTTACATGAGTACTTATATGCAGAAATTTTTTGGAGATAAAAATGTGATGTCAGAAACTTACTTCCCAATAGTTCATGGCAGTGGGAAGGTGAGAGGGAATATAAATATAATAAGACTGGTGTGGTAGATTGTGTTTTCCAAATATGACTGTGAAAAAATCTCCCATCCTACACACTCTTCTACATTGTGACCTTGCCACCTTCCCACTTTAAGATGAGAGCCTGCGTAGTCACAGAATGCAGACTTGTATTTACCAGAGGAGAGAGGATTTGGGGGATTGGGTGAAAGAAGTGAAGCAATTCAAAAGTACAAATTGGTAGTTACAGAATAGCAACAAAGATGTAAAGTAAAGCAAAGCATAGGGAATTTAGTCAATAATATTGCCACAACTATGTATGGTGCCCGTTAGGTACCGGAATTATCAAGGGGAGCACTATGTAAAGTATATGATTGTCTAATCCTTAAGCTGTACACTTGAAACCAATACAAAATAAAATCAAAAGAAAAAAAATAAATAAAAAGCTTTTATTTTTGTAGTATTTATATATTTGTTTGCTTGATATTTTGCAATATAAAAGCTTTTATGTTTATAGTTCATTGCATCTGTTCTTTTGTAGTTTGTGGACCTTCTGTGCAGTGAGATGGGTTTTCTGGAACACTGTTGAGCTGAAGGCAGCTGATGTTAATATTTTTGCTGTAAGAACTGGAGGAATTTCAAGTTTGCATTAATGTTTCTCAATGATGATGTAAACTTGTATCTAAAATGATAAGGATATCACAAAATTTGGGCTATTTCTTTACTGGCAAGATCCCACCTCCATTGAATGTGTGGCCAGCAGCTGCATACCCACAGGCACACCAAGGAAAAACAGCAAAGACTCATCCATGTGCCTTTGTTCTGCAAACCGCCTCACTTCTGCTCCTTTTTGTGTTTCTATCTAACAACATAAGAACCTACCTGCCCACTATGATCCTTCCCACCTGAACATCTCACAGGCATCTCAAACTTAAAACACTCCAAAGCAAACTCTTAATTTCCACATCCTCCTAAACTTGCCCCACTATCTACTCTTCTTTATCTCTTTATCTTCTTTATCTCAATAACTAGCAATGTTATTCACATTGTTCTTCAGATCAAAGACCTTGACTCCTTTTCTCATACCTGTCAGGCAAAACATTGGCAAACCTATTGGCTCTTCCATCAATACAAATTTCAACTTTTACCTCCTTTCATTCTGCCATTTGCTACCACCCTAGTGGTAAAATTGGTCATAGTTCATAAAGAACTGTATTTCTTTGCTTTTAAGTATCATGAGATACAACACAGACACACACATACAGCTGTGCACATCCTAATACTTAAGTTTGAAATTATCAGAGATGATCTTTTCAAAATTATGTTCTTTCCATAACTATTAGATATTATTAAGAAAGGTAATAGTAGAAGACAGAACACAATAGGCTTTTGCTTTCAGTTGCTTTTAATTTGGGGTGTCTATGTAGAAAATGTATGAAAAAGAGTTATCCATTTCTAACTGGCTCTTTCCTAAAAATAATAAGAACATACCACTTAAAGTGAATTTGTAGATCATTTATTTAGGTTTGTATGTCATTTATTAATCTTTAGACTTACTTTGAGATATTAAAGAAGGATCATTTACATGACATTTATTTGTCTATAGATGTGGCATATAATATATGTGATATAGCATCATATAATATATACTATGTAGCACATATGTGAAAATATATATTTTGATATATGTGATATATGTAAAAATATATAATTTTGCCTTTCATTTTAATTATATCTACTAGCTTTATTAATGGCCATAAATCATATAACAATCTAAAATCATTGGATCTTGTGAAATAACTTTTAGTTGTATGGCTTAAGGTAACTATTATTTCCATATATAACATTTTTTATGAACTACATGTTTTTAAATTAATCTGTTAAAACTGTTTAACCCTTTTCATTTTCCTTTGTCATAATGAAGTAGTATATCAAGAAGAGACATACTTAACTGATAACTAAGAAGTTATCTAACTTCAGAAAAAATAATATGCCCAGAGGCTGACTATAATACAATCATCAATGTCTAGGAATGAGGGTCTGGCCCAGCAGACCCCTTGAAAACAATATATCAGAAGAGAACTTTCTGAGAAAGACTCTGAATTTTAGTGAGCATTTGTATGAAAGGTTTCCAGTGATTTCTGATTAGCCAGAGAAATATCTTATAATGATTCACTGTGATATCCAAGAACACTACTTTCCTTCATTACTTCATGAAATAAAATCCACTTCCATAAACTCTCTGAATGTAACCTACTTATTCTCCTTCATTTATTTGAATGGTAAATGACAGTATCTAAAAATCATAAAATTAAAATAGCAGACCCTTTCTTTTATGTGCATTTCAATCTAAATGAAATCCACCTCATGGCCTATGTTCAGATGATAATTCTATTCAGTCTCAGTCTATAGTCAGTAGTGTAGGCTTTGACACTACAATTCTGAAAGCATTTATTTTCTGTTTTGATTCTATTATATAAAATTACAAATATATTTTCTAGAAGGGAAAAGAAAGAATGTCAAACACATTTTGTTATTTGTGCTTTTTACTTATTACTTGATTCTTCATGACTAAGTTTCAAAAGAGTTTGTTTTCCTATTGAAAACCTCACACTTCTGTGAATCTTTACTGTAGCAGTAAACAGGGATAGATGGTACCAGGTAACCTAGCAACCATCCAAATTCCATCCACCTTCCTAGCCTGTGCTCTGGTTCTGCAGGAAAGAACGATTCAATCCAGGAACAGAAAAGTTGGAGAACTCTAACCTCTGTGATGGAGCTGGAAAATTAGCAGTTAGCAAAGCATTATGTAAGAACAGGCTTTTCCTTTTGACATTTCCTTAGGGTTTTGTTTTTTGATATTTTCATTGTAGTAAGAGGGTCAAAACTTTGCTTCAGGTTACATGAAGAAGAAAGTTGCCCTTTACTGAAAGGAGGTAAAATATAGGAAGTGAAATTTCAGTTTCTGACATTTTTACTTTGTGGTATTCACAGGTGTTTCCTTCAAGAAGATTGCAGTTGGCAGCTGATTAGAAGGTGAGGAGACAGAGAAGTGGGAGTGGAGATGAACAATGCCTGAGCTCTAAGCCGTGCTGGCATTTCCAGATCTAATGGGAATGAACCGGTTAAAGGGACTGACAGGAGGTCAATGATAGGCAAACACATGCTAAAAACCCAAGCAAATTAAGTATAAGAAGGAGAAAGTGATCAACTGTGCCACGTTCTGCTAATGAGAAGGCAAAATGACAACAAAATAATTATTGGCTCTGGTAACAGGGATGTCTCTAGGGACATCGATAGAAATTATTTCAGAGCAGCGGTGGGGACAGAAGCATGATGCGAGTTTGTTCAAAGAAGACTAGAGGAGGAAGAGATCCTATCCATTGCTTCCTGTCAGTGGTAGAAACAGAAGTTATCATAACGGAGGTTCCCAATCTTGTACTGCCTTTAACTTCGTGATTTGCAGCAAAACACTTAAAACTAAAATGCTAAACTATCTGACCTTTATCTTCGGTTAGGATATTTTTTCTATTTTGTAATCGCTCCTTAATTTAAATATGCTTTTCCAAAGTTGACAACATTCTTTTAATGATTTTTATATTAAAAAAAAAACTGTCTTCTTTGTTTCAGTCTCTTTCTCTTCAAAAAGAAGAGGAAAACGACCATTAGTAAGTCTGTCAGGATATACGAGCTAATATACTTAACTAAGAAGTTATATAAAAATGAAAAATTTTAAACTTTTCTAATGAGAAATAATCACGTAATTTTTATTCAATCCATGTCCTATATTCTTAAAATAAATTGCCTTTCTTTCATTTAAATTATTTAGCATTATTATCTTTTTCCTTTCATTTTTTATTTTTCATTTCTTTCCTGATATAAAGGCAGATGATATTTTTTTAATCAAACACATGCTTAATTTACAAAACTGCTTTAATACCATCTGCTGAATAATTTTATATTCATGGAGTGCTTTGAACTCCACAGGAAATATATTAAAAATGAATACACAAAGGACTTGATATTTCTTTAATTTGTTTCAAGATTGAGTAAATCTTTTTATTTTTTTATTTTATTATTATTATTATTATTATTTTTAACAAGGACAGAGAGAGAGAGAGTCAGAGAGAGGAATAGACAGGGACAGACAGACAGGAACAGAGAGAGGTGAGAAGCATCAGTCATCAGTCTTTCATTGCCGTCACAACACCTTAGTTGTTCATTGATTGCTTTCTCACATGTGCCTTGACCGTGGGCCTTCATCAGACCGAGCAACCCCTTGCTGGAACCAGCGACCCTGTGTCCAAGCTGGTGAGCTTTTGCTCAAGCCAGATGGGCCCACACTCAAGCTGGCGACTTTGGGGTCTCGAACCTGGGTCTTCTGCATCCCAGTCTGATGCTCTATTCACTGCGCCACCGCCTGGTCAGGCAATCTTTTTATTTGATTGAGGGATAAGTAGAAAACATAATCTCAAATCAAGATATGTCCCTCTTTTGCCTGAGGTCAGGGCACACGTGAGAAAGCAATCAATGAACAACTAAGGTGTCCTAACAGCAATGAAAAACTAATGATTGATGCTTCTCACCTCTCTCCGTTCCTGTCTGTCTGTTCCTGTTTATCCCTCTCTCTGACTCTCTCTCTGTCCCTGTAAAAAAAAAAAAAGAGAGAGAGAGATGTCCTTCTTTCACGGAAAAAATAATCTACGGAAATTCTTTGTAGGACCTTCATTCTTAAAACCATGCCAATATATAGGTTCTGCAAAGAATCTTTTTCAGACAGGTCCCTCATCAATCCCATGAGGAGGAGGGAGGTTGGGAAAGAGGCCACCCCTGGTCTCCTAGCAACTGCCAACTGAGCTGCAAGCCTTGTCTCATGATGCTGCAATCCCATCAGGCTCCAGCAAAGGACCACCTGGAAAGCTAAGCCAAAAGCCCAGATGATTGGCTGCAACTCATGACCCATCGGCCTTGGAGCTTAGGAGCCAGAGACCCAAAGTTACAGTCACTTGTGCATAGCATTTCATGTTCCTTCTAACCAATACTTTGTAATATATGTTCAGCTTTCATTTAGACAAAATAAAAACCATCCTCTCTCCTTAAGTGCCCATAGCACTTTAGTTCTGGTGACAAACTGAACACCCCATTGTGCAAAATAAAAGCCTTGTAATGATAGCCTCATCCTACTTTGGGATTAACGGCCATCTATCATGACTTAAATTGTCTCCAATTTGACTGAAGCATGTTCCTCCCACTTTCCTTTATTTTAAATATTAGTAGGCTTTTGCCTTTAGGTTTACCAAAATATTGAGCAGAAGGTAGAGAGAATTTCCATATACCTCACTCTGTTCCTTACCTCCCATAATTTCTTCTATTGTTAACATCTTCAATTGGTGTAGTAAATTTGTTAAATTAAATATTGATAAATCAGTATTAATAAACTGTTATTAAGTATGGCCAATAGTTTATTAGGGTTAGGTCTTTGTGTTATGCAGTTATAACAGTTTTGACAAATGCATAATATCTTGCTTGTATCCGTCATTACAGTATTATACAGAATGGTTTTACTATCCTAAAAATAAATGTTCCTCACTTTTGAAGTAGTTTATCCAAGTTTTTTGTTGTTGTTGTTGTTGTTGTTGTTTTACAGGAACAGAGAGAGAGTCAGAAAGAGGAATAGATAGGGACAGACAGACAGGAACGGAGATAGGAGAGAAGCATCAAAATCATCAGTTTTTTGTTGCAGCACCTTAGTTGTTCATTGATTGCTTTCTCATGTGTGCCTTGACCACTGGCCTTCAGCAGAGCGAGCTGCTCCTTGCTGGATCCAGCGACCTTGGGTCCAAGCTGGCGAGTTTTTGCTCAAGCCAGGTGGGCTCGCACTCAAGCTGGCGACCTTGGGGTCTCGAACCTGGGTCTTCTGCATCCCAGTCCGATGCTCTATCCACTGCACCACCGCCTGGTCAGGCAGTTTATCCAAGTATTGCTTACAAAAATTACCCATCTCATTCCCTCTCCAGTGATGTTTTGTTACCTGGGAGGTGTTTTAACATTCTTTCCAGAGGACCAACTTCCTGGTTGGTCATAAGAAGCAGCCATTCACTGTACGGATGATAAAATTGCCAATTTCCATTTCAATATTTCTGAGATAGGATTTCAAAAATTATGGATAGCAAGGGAGGAAGTGACTGAATATATCTAGTGTTTATACCTAATGTCAAACAGGGACAAGAATGATTAAATACAATACCAGTGAAGAGAATGCAGCATGCTAAATGCACAGAAACACTGAACAGAAGACAGGCAAAGGCGTAATGCTCTCATTAAGACAAGGTTAAATTACAAATCAAATCCTGGTTTTATTTTACTAAATTCTCTTGAAGGAAAGTGGGTTTCTTTCTAAAGAAAGTTCAAGTTTCCTTTCTTTTTAGGGAGACTAAAGTTCTAATTATTTGCTACAATTGTATTCAGGAATTAAGTTGGTTTGTTATAAGATGTGTGCATCAAAACATACTGAAAAATTAGATCTGTAGTTCAAATTGCAAAAAGAGTTCCCCAAGTCACTCAATCCTATGCTTATAGGAAAAGAAGGGAGGGGGATAGTGATCTGAAACATTTGGGTTCGGAAAGATCAATAAAACTCAAGCTTTCATATCAATACAAAATTAAGAGCATGAAGGAGAGAGTACAATGAAGTGAAAAAAGAGGACATTTAGAATCAGAGTTAAATTCAAATCCAACTGCAGCCACTTAGTAGCTTTGTGGCCTTGACTAGCTTAATAAGTCTTAGGACCACCAAATTTCTTCATCTTTAAATTGAAAGTAACTTTTTGGCAATTAGGTTAGATCAACATTATAGAGGACTTGATTGCCACTGAGTTAGGACAAAAATTTAAACCACTATTTCTTTTTCTACCATGTAGCTTACTAAGAAAGTTTATGTATTTTTTTAATTGAAGTCCCTTGCTTGCTATAGAAAAGCTTCATTGCTGCATCATCTGTTTCAGAGAACAGTATGCTTTGTGCTGGCTGATTGTGCATGTGGTTTAATAAAAAACATCTTCACCTTTTTAATTTGATTGAATTACTCTATTGCTAGGAATAGATAGTCTGTAGAGAAATAATCATTTGTGTCCCATTAGCAGAAATGACTTTCACATCACAAACTTAAATTATCTGTTGGACTTATTTCCAAGAACAACCTTTTTAAAAAATGATAATAGTACAAGTACAGTAACTTTTCTAAGCCAGGATGGTGGATTTAAAAGATGGATGATTATCCTTTCAGAGAAAGAAAAAGCAAGTGGTAAAGTTTCATTTTAACCAGCGTGTCTTTCTGTAGGAAAGTGTCTGGGAGTGTAACCTTAAACAGAGGCAGTGCTGAAGAAGGGGGTACTAGCAATGAAGCCTTCCCAGGTCGCAGGGAAGCCTGGACACAAGCTTCTTGGAGCCAATTCTTTTATGATCAGTGTTTCAACCCCTTCATCTTCATGGGAGTTATTCTGAACTTTAATTTCTGACATTAATGATGTTCAGAAAAAGATTAGGAGATCCAAAAGAATCTTCAGAAAACAAAAAACATCTTTTCCTCTTGTAGCAACAAATGCTTTGGAAAAAAACAAGCAGAGATATTGAAGAAGATAATGTTCAATTTATATTAAATGTGAGTTCAAAACAAATATTCATTTTCAACAATTTCTCTGACTCTAATCAAAACATATTTTAACATGATTTCACACTCTATTTTTGTCGTGAATTTGTTACTTATAAACCCAAGAGCATTTTTCTGTACATAGACCAGAGACAAATTAACCCCTCACCAGGGTCTGCCCACCGATATAGTCAATCAATAACACTGGGGAACAATTTTTTTTTCATTTTCAGTTGCATGAAGTTTTAGAAAATTTTCTATATATTTCTGCATCGCTGATTCCAAATCTAAAATCAGTATTTTGGTTCATGCTCTAGGTTTTAAGCAATTTTAATTTCTTTTTGTTACAGTTAGTGGCATGCATTGGTTTTTAATTGGAGTTAAAGGGCAATGACTCTTGGATTGAACATAACCAACCACAAGGCAATTAATGTTTTGGAAACATCGTTTTTATGTAATTGTAGTTGCTTTGAAATGTAAAAAATTATTATCTGATAAAAACACTCTCTTATTTGGTTTTAAGATTGAATCATAAAGATTCTTCGAGTAGGTGTAAATGTGAGAATAGTCCTGACACCTTCTGGTCTATATGTGGCTGTTACACACTTCAAAGTCAAAGGCACAATATTTCATCATTTGTGACACATGCATATATTGCCTATTTTCAAGTTTCCCTTGGTGATCAAGACAAGAATTGGGCTCCTCATATTGTGTGTCATAACTGTGTGAGGAAATACTTTGTGGCTGGACAAAAGAAAAATGCAAAGGAATGCTTTTTTATATTCCCATGGTTTGGCGTGAACCTAAGGAACACAGCAGTGACTGTTATTTCTGTCTGATCTATACAAAGGTCATTGGCAAGAAAAAACAGCATTTGATCACATATGCTAATATTCCTTCAGCAATACGACCTATCTCACACTCTGAGACACTCCTGGTTCCAGTTTTCAATGGTTTTATTTTTTCTAAAGACGAAGAAAGTGGACATGAGGATCAAGTGTATTTTGATAAGATGTATGAGGAAATGGTTGCAGAATCTGAAGGGTCGTCTTCTGATGCCAAGCCATCATTAACACCTCAGCAGTTTAACCAACCCAAATTGAATGACTTAGTAAGAGATTTGTACCTATCAAAGAAAACAGCTGAGTTATTAGCCTCCAGGCTTCAAGAAAAGAATGGACTTCACCAGTCAGCAAAAGTATCCCATTTCAGGAAGCGTAAATAAATTTTTGTGGAATTTTTCTCTGAAGACACTTTGTTTACTGTCATGATATCAGTAGTCTTCTCAGCCAGTTAGGTATTACCACTTAGAGTCCAACAGAATGGCGGCTATTTCTTGACAGCTCAAAATGGAGTCTGAAATGTGTTCTCCTACACAACGGTAATGTTTATGCAGTGGTTCCAATTGGTTATTCAACTCATCTGCGAGATTATAATGACATGAAAATTGTCCTCAATTTACTGAAGTATGAGGAGCATAACTGGATCATTTGTGTGGATCTTAAAATGGTAAATTTCCTCTAAGACAAGGGTCCCCAAATTATGGCCCGCGGGCCGCATGCAGCCGCCTGAGGCCATTTATCAGGCCCACACCACACTTCCAGAAGGGGCACCTCTTTCACTGGTGGTCAGTGAGAGGAGCACAAGATGCATCAGAACCCATAGTTCCCATTGAAATACTGGTCAATTTGTTGATTTAAATTTACTTGTTCTTTATTTTAAATATTGTATTTGTTCCCGTTTTGTTTTTTTTTTTACTTTAAAATAAGATATGTGCAGTGTGCATAGGGATTTGATCATAGTTTTTTTTATAGTCCAGCCCTCCAACGGTCTGAAGGACAGTGAACTGGCCTCCTGTGTAAAAAGTTTAGGGACTCCTGCTCTAGGACAACAGAGAGGTATCACAAAGTATCCTTCCTTTCTGTGTTTGTGGGACAGCCGAACTCAGGAGAAATACTGGACACAAAAACGGCCAAAATGCGAAGCTTTGGAAGTAGAAATGCAAAATATTGTGAATGAATCTATAGTTAATCAAGACAGGATCATTTTTCACTCACTTCACTTCAAACTTGGCCTAATGAAGCAGTTTGTTCAGGTTTTTTTTTTTTTTTTCCAGATGCTAAAACACTTTATTATCAGTAATGTGAGTGATTATGTAGAACACATGAAATTTTCCATGGAAGGGGAGATTAAGTTGCAATTCCATTTTGGGTTGTTTTTGTATTATTTTCTCTATCCTAAAAATTCAAACACTTTATAACTGATCGTTCCCTGAGACTACTGCCCATACTATAGCCTGGTTTTTCTTTTGTTTTTGTTTTTTTTTTTACCTTTTTTTATATATATTTTATTATTATTAATTCTAATGGGGTGACACCAATAAATCAGGGTACATATGTACAATGAAAACACCTCCAGGTTATCTTATCATTCAACCATGCAGCACACCCGTCACCAAAAGTCAAATTGTCCTCCATCACCTTCTATCTGGTTTTCCCTGTGTCCCTCCCCTCCTCCCTATCCCACTCTTCCCTCTCTTTCCCCCCTCCCGTAACCACCACTCTCTTGTCCATGTCTCATATTCTCACTTTTATGTCCCACCTATGTATGAAATCATGCAGTTCTCAGTTTTTCTTTTTTTCTGATTTACTTATTTCACTCCGTATAATGTTATCACTGTCCATCCATTTTGTTATAAATGATCCGATGTCATCATTTCTAATGGCTGAGTAGTATTCCATAGTATATATGTACCATAGCTTTTTAATCCACTCGTTTTCTGACGGACACTTGGGCTGTTTGCAGATCTTCGCTATTGTGAACAATGCTGCCACGAACGTGGGGACGCATTTCTTCTTTTCGAACAGTGCTAGGGTGTTCTTAGGGTATATTCCTATAAGTAGGATAGCTGGGTCAAAAGGCAGTTCGATTTTTAATTTTCTGAGGAATCTCCAAACTGTTTTCCACAGTGGCTGCACCAGTCTGCATTCCCACCAGCAGTGCAGAAGGGTTCCCTTTTCTCCATGTCCTCACCAGCACTTATTCTGTGTTGTTTTGCTGATGAGTGCCATTCTGACTGGTGTGAGGTGATATCACATTGTGGTTTTAATTTGCATTTCTCTAATGATTAGTGATGTTAAGCATTTTTTCATATGCCTATTGGCCATCAGTATGTCCTCTTTGGAGAAATTTTTATTCATTTCTTTTGCCCATTTTTTGATTGAATTGTCTTCCTGGTGTTGAGTTTTATAAGTTCTTTATAAATTTTAGTTATAAACCCCTTATCAGATGTGCTGTCGAATATGTTCTCCCATTATGTGGTTTGTCTTTTTATTCTGTTCTTATTGTCTTTAGCTATGCAAAAACTTTTTAGTTTGATATAGTCCCATTTGTTTATCTTGCCTTTTATTTCATTTGCCTGTGGAGATAAATCGGCAAATATACTGCTGCTACAGATGTCAGAAAGCTTGCTGCCTATGTTTTCTTCTAAGATGCTTATGGTTTCACGGCTTACATTTAAGTCTTTTATCCATTTTGAATTTGTTTTTGTGAATGGTGTAAGTTGATGGTCTAGTTTCATTTTTTTGCAGGTAGATGTCCAATTTTCCCAACACCATTTGTTAAAGAGGCTGTCTTTACTCCATTGTATGTTCTTTCCTTCTTTGTCAAATATCAGTTGTCCATAAAGGTGTGGGTTTATTTCTGGGTTCTCTGTTCTGTTCCATTGATCTATGTGCCTGTTCTTATGCCAGTACCAGGCTGTCTTGAGTACAATGGCCTTGTAGTAAACCTTGATGTCTGGAAGAGTGATACCTCCTGCTTTATTGTTTCTTTTTAAGATTGCTGAGGCTATTTGTGATCTTTTTGGTTCCATATAAATTTTTGGAATATGTGTTCTATATCTTTGAAGTATGTTATTGGTATTTTAATTGGTATTGCATTAAATTTATAAATTGCTTTGGGTAATATAGACATTTTAATGATGTTTATTCTTCCTAGCCATGAGCACGGTATATGCTTCCACTTGTTTGTATCTTCCTTGATTTCTTTTATCAATGTTTTATAAATTTCCGAGTATAACTCCTTAACCTCCTTGGTTAAATTTATGCCTAGGTACTTTATTTTTTTGGCTGCAATAGTGAAGGGGATTGTTTCCTTAATTTCTTTTGCTGACAGTTCATTGTTGGTATATAGAAATGCCTCTGATTTCTGAGTATTAATTTTATATCCTGCCACCTTGCTGAATTCATTTATAAGGTCCAGTAGTTTTTTGACTGAGACTTTAGGGTTTTCTATATACAACATCATATCATCTGCAAATAGTGACAGTTTTACTTCTTCTTTTCCAATTTGGATGCCTTTTATTTCTTCTTCTTGTCTGATTGCTGTAGCTAGAACTTTCAGAATTATGTGAATAAGAGTAATGAAAGGGGGCATCCCTGCCTGGTTCCTGATCTTAAGGGAATTGCTTTTATTTTTTGTTCATTTAGTATGATGTCTGCTGAGGGTTTGTCGTAGATGGCCTTTATCATGTTAAGGAATGATGCCTGTATTCCCACTTTACTGAGAGTTTTGATCATGAATGGGTGCTGGATTTTATCAAATGACTTTTCTGCATCTATTGAAATTATCATGTGATTTTTGTCCTTCCTTTTGTTTATGTGATGAATCACATTGATTGATTTGCGAATATTGAACCAGCCTTGCCTCTCCAAAATAAATCCCACTTGAACATGGTGTATGATTTTTTTCATATATTGCTGGATCCGGTTGGCTAATATTTTGTTGAGAATTTTAGCGTCAAAAATCATCAGGGTCATAGGCCCTTAATTTTCTTTCTTTGTGTTGTCTTTGCCCGGTTTTGGGATCAGAATTATGCTTGCCTCATAAAAGCAGTTTGGAAGTCTTCCTTCCTCTTGAATATTTTAAAATAGCTTGAGGAGGATAGGAGTTAGTTCTTCTTTGAATTTTTGATAGAATTCACTTGTGAAGCCATCCGGCCCAGGACTTTTCTTTTTTGGGAGTTTTTTGATAACTATTTCGATCTCATTTGTTGTAATTGATCTGTTTAGGTGTTCTGATTCTTCCAGATTGATTTCTGCTCTGATCTTTATTATTTCCTTCCTTCTACTTGTCTTGGGTTTTATTTGTGTTGTTTTTCTAGTTCTTTTAGATGCAGGGTCAGGTTGCTTATTTGAGCTTTTTCTAGCTTCTTATGGTATGCCTGTAGTGCAATGAACTTCCCTCTCAGAACTGCTTTTGCTGTGTCCCATAAATTTTGAGTTGATGTATGCTCATTATCATTTGTTTCTAGAAACTTTTTTATTTCTTTTTGATCTCATTGTTAATCCATTCATTAGTTAATAACATGCTATTTCGTTTCCAAGTGTTTGAGTATTTTTCAGTTTTACTTTTGTGGTTAATTTCTAGTTTCATGGCATTGTGATCAGAGAAAATGCTTGATATGATTTCAATCCTCTTAAATTTATTGAGACCATTTTTGTGTCCTAACATGTGGTCTATCCTAGAAAACGTACCCTGAGTGCTTGAGAAGAATGTATATTCTACCGTGTAGGGTGAAAAGTTCTGAAGATATCTATTAAATCAAGTTGATCTAGTATATCCTTTAAGTCTGCTGTTTTTTATTAATTTTCTTTCTTGAGGATCTATCCTGTGTTGTTAGAGGGGTATTGAAACCCCCTACTTTGATAGTATTGCTGTTAATCTCGCCCTTTATATCCATCAAAGTCTGCTTTATGTATGTCGGGGCTCCTATATTTGGTGCATAGATATTTATAATAGTTATATCTTCCTGTTGAATTGTTCCCTTTATCATTATGTAGTGTCCTTCTTGATCTCTTACTACAGCCTTTGTTTTAAAGTTTATTTTGTCAGATATAAGTATTGCTTCTCCTGCTTTTTTTTCATTTCCATTTGCATGAAATATTTTTTCCATCTTTTTACCTTCAGTCTATGTGCATCTTTTTTTTTAAGGTATGTCTCTTGTAGACAGCATATGTATGGGTCCTGTTTCTTTATCCATGCTTCTACCCTATGTCTTTTGATTGGATCATTTAATCCATTTACCTTTAAGGTTATTATTGATATGTAGTTGTTTATTGCCATTTTATTCTTTAAAGCTGTATTCCTCTTTTACTCTATTCTTTCCTCCCTTTGAAATGTTCATAACAGGCCACTTAGTTTCTGTTGCAGAATTGGTTTTGTTTTTATGAATTCCTTGAGACTTTCTTTTTCTGTGAAGCTCTTTATTTCTCCTTTAATTTTAAACATTAGCTTTGCTGGATAGAGTAGTCTTGGTTGTAGGTTCTTGTTCTGCATTACTTTGATTATATCTTGCCATTCCCTTCTGGCCTCAAGTGTTTCTGTTTAGAAGTCCAATGTCATCCTTATGGGGGCTCCTTTGTAGGTGATAACCTTTTTTTCCTTAGCAGCTTTTAAAATATTTTCTTTATCCATTAGCTTTGGTATTTTAACTATGATGTGTCTTGGTGTAGATCTTTTTGGGTATCTCTTTAATGGAGTTCTGTGTGCTTCTTGAATGTGTGGAGTGTTTCCCAGCCTTAATTTAGGAAAGTTTTCTGCTATGATTTGATTGAACAAAGTTTCCATTTCCTGTCCTCTTTTCTCTTCTTCAGGCACCCCTATGATGCGAATGTTGTTTCTCTTCAGGTTGTCACAGAGCTCCCTTAGAGTTTCCACACATTTTTTGAGTCTCTTTTCCTTTTTCTTCTCTGCTTCTTTGCCTTTGTTTATTGTGTCCTCTTACTCGCTTATTTGATCCTCAGCGTGATTCATCCTGCTTTTAATTCCTTCCATTGTGGTCTTCAGTTCTGATACTGTATTTGTCATTTCTGTCTGATTCTTTTTTATTATTTCAATTTCATTTTTTATACTTGTTATCTCTTTATTTAGGTGTTCATAATGACTATCCATTGTTGCTCTAGTTTCTTTGAACATCCTAACTGTCATTATTCTAAATTCTGCTTCTGGTAATTTGGTTATATCTGGTTAATTCAGGTCCTTCTCTGGGGATTTCTCTTGATTCATTCGGTTTGCATTCCTCTGCCAGCCTATTTTGTCTGTTTATAAGGATTTTGTGGCCACTGGAGTCCAGTAGGTGTTGCCTTTGTGTTCTCTAGGTGTGGTCTGTCTGCAGGCCCCCCACCCCCTCTGCCGCTGCCTAGGGTGGTTGGTTATGGGCGTTGCCATCGCTGGCCCACTGTGGCTTTTGCTGTGCTTTCTGCGTCTTCTCCGCGGGAGGGGCTGTCACTCAAGCCACAAGCCTTAGCAACAAGGGTAGAGGTTAGCACCTTTGCTCAGCTGCAGACCCAACCTGTTTCCAGACTTCCGCCCAGAACCCGCAGTCAGAGCCCGCTTGCCACAATTTCGCGGGTTGGGTGGGGCTTCTGACGTGCTCTCAGCTGTGAGCCTTTGCCCTTCCGGAGCTTTATCCCCACCCTCGAGGCTAGGGCCCTTCTGCGCAGGGTCGCAAACCAAGGTTTATTGGGCCGGGCGGGCGTGTTTGCTCGCTTCTGCTCAGCTGCGAACTTCCACTCGCCCGGACTCTACCTCGCCCCCACGTTCGGAGCCCGCTTGTGCACGTAGGATGGCAAATCGCGGTTTCTCCGGCAGGCGGGGCTGGCAGCGTGAGCTCAGCCGCTAGCCCGTGCCTGTCCCTGGTCCTAGCCCCGTCCCCGTGGTCAGGGCTGGCCTGCGCAGGGTCGCAGAGCTGATTTCTGCCCGTTCCTGGCCTCCCGCTTTGTCCCCATAGGTGGGATTACAGGCAGGCCCACAGCTTCCGGACTGGTTTTAGTGAGTCCCCTCTGACCCTGCTGGGCTAGACTGAGCTCACTCTGGCTTGGCCTCTGCCCACTCCGACAGAACTGCGTTTCTGCGTCCAGCCACCAACAAACCCTTCAGCAACCCTCAACAGAGTAGGAATGAACCTAATACTCCACACTGTAGGCCTGGGAGCTCCCTCACTTGTTTCATAGCTCAAAACTGTTCAAACGCCTCTTCTCAGCTCTGGGACTGCAGGCTGAGGCTTGGTTCCTGGGACCCAGGTCCCTCCTTCTCCGCCAAACTCTCCTCCCGCCACGCGGGTCTCTCCGGGCTGCCGTTTGCTCCAGGGAGCTGGTCAGCCCTCTTCGCGGTTTCACTATTCCTACCAGTCTCAATGTGACTTCTTCTGTGTTCCTTGGTTGAAGAGTCCACTTAGTTTAGTTCAAAGTTGGTTTATCCAGATGATGGTTCTTAAAATTGAGTTATAATCCACTTTGGTTCTGGGAGTTGGAAATTGGTACATCCGCCTACTCCGTCGCCATCTTGCTCTCTCTCTGTTCAGGTTTTGAATAGAGAAATTGAATGCTTTCAACATATTATTTCTGTTTTTTCTGCCTTGTCTTTCGAGAAGATAAAAGCAGCTGTATTCTATGGACCTCAAATTTGAATCCTCATACGTGGTGAAGAATTTGCCAGGAAGATGAATAAGGAGGAGAAAGCAGCATGGCAGTCTTTTGTGGCAGTTACAAAGAATTTCCTTGGCAACAAAAAAGCAAAAAACTATGAACTTCTGGTTCAAAGGATACTGTTGTCTTTCCGCGACATTGTATGTAACATGATCATTAAGATTCACTTTCTGAACTGTCACCTTTATAAGTTTCCTAAAAACCTTGGAGCTGTTAGTGATGAGCAGGGAGAACACTTTCATCAAGATCTGAAGACGATGGGAGAGTGTTATCAGGGGCAATGGGACAGAAATATGATTGCAGACGACTGCTGGAGCATCAAATGAGATTGTTCTCACCAAGTACACAAACACAAGAGCTATAAACGCAATTTTTTGCTTAAATAGAATAAATAAGTTTTGTGCAAATTTTATGATTAAAATAAGTGTTTTAATATGTTCTATTTTGAAATTGTAGACAAATTCTGATGCAATCATATCTTTTAGTGTATTAGTATATTTACTGCATTATATAAATTATTATATTTTCACAAAGATGATGCCCAAGAAGACATTCTACTTCATTATGTTAAACTAAATATTGAAAATTTTATAAGATGAAAACTTAAAATCTTGAATTGCAAAAGAACTGTAGCTTACAGAGAAAAACTAATGTCATATTTGAGATCAGCATACTCGAATTAGGTAAGAACATGTATTTTTGTGGATGCAACAAAAATTTTGTTCTGCAGTGTAATTTAGGATTTTTTTTATGGTCCTTCTTGCTTTTCTAGCTTTAATAAATCTTAACCAAAAACTATTAAGAGAAATATGAAAATTGAAAATATCGTACAACTAACTAAATGAGAGACACCACAACTAAGCCTCTGGGCCAAATACTACACTTCCCTAATTCAATTGTGGTGTCTGATCAGCATGGTGACTGAGAGACAGAGGAAGACTAGAACTAAGTAAGATGAAGAAAGAGTGTTACATAAGCAAGGTTCTTTGGTAAGGCCACAGAAGACGTGTTTTTGTTTTGTTACTATTGCTAGAAATTCAACCCTTGCTTCAATTTTGGCAATTGAAAATAAACATTTCATCATTCATTTAATAAAGGAATCATAATAGAGCATCAATCACATGCCAACACCATTGAGGGTTCTGAGATAATAGCATTGATCAAAGCAGAAAAGGTCTCTCCTCAAGTGGCTACCACTCTAATGAAACCTGAAGAAAAGTATTCTAATAAGGTGCCAAGGAACTGTAAAACTTAGTATTAGCAACGCCATTTTACAGAGGAAAAGTCAGGCTTCTTTCTGTAAAGATTGGAAAGAGAAGAATTCAGGAGCTTCCTGGTTTACAAGGGCAACTGGTTCACCTAGTCATAGTTTAGCTAATTCCTAGAATTCTCTGAAAGGGTGCCTGGGACCACTTGCCAGACAGAGCAAAGAAGATAGAATTTGTCTGAAAACCTTAGAAAACAATGTTTATGTACCTTAATCAAGAATTCCTATACTCGGACTCACCCTTCCATCCTAAAGTCATGAGAGTAACTATACCTCTGGACAAAGGCATCACAACCCTCTCCTTAACCACCCCAAGCAGTACTTGATTTTGTATAAAAGTAGGCTCAGAACTGTATGAGGTCCTACATGATTTGGGATTGTGCCCTGTGTAGCTAGCTGGTTAATTAACAAACTCCTCAAAAATTTCTTCTGTAACCTGCCTTGGTGTCTCTATATAACCCTCAGATTAAAGTACAATATTTTACAACAGTATCAACATAAACATAAACCTATTTCAGGGAATGGAAAGTTCTTAGAAGAAAAATAAAAAAAGGAATGGGAATAAAGTGATGAAATATGCTAGTTTAGGTAAGGTGACAGGGAATATTCTTTGAGAAAGAGACCTTTGCAAGAAGCCTGAATGAAGTGAAGAAATGCACCATATGCATACCTGAAGAAAGGGCAAAGCAAGGAGAAAGAATAGCAAGGATCAAGATGCTGAGGTGGGAACCTGCTTGTGCTATCCTTTGACCATCTGAAAGGCCAATGTAGCTTGGCCAAAGTGAACAAGGGAAAGAGTGATAGTAGGTATTATGATGAATGGTACAGAGTTCTGATTTTATTCTAAGATGGGAAGCCTTGGAATTCAAGCAGGCAATGACTTACACTAGTTTTGAGTGAAGAATGGCTTGTGGGGTAGCCAGAGAGATGTGGGGAAAGACGGCAGAGACTTCTTCAATAATCCAGAAAATAGAGAGCAGGGACAGGGTGTTCCCCCTGAAGGTGGCTAGAAAGGTCAGACTGAAGCAGGAGGTTATGATAAGAGTCAAGTAAGACTCCGATTTTTAGACCAGAAAAATTAGAAAAATGAACTCGACACTTATGAATGGGGTGTAAGAAAGAAACAAATTTGAATGGATGTTAGAGAATAAAGACTTAAGTTTTGTAGGGAATCACCCATCTAACCTTGAACCCTCCATGTCTTGGATTGAGGAACTTTACTTAAAAGCCCTGAGTGAATGTCTCTTGGATGCAAACACCACGAAAGTGTGAGTGGGTGACCTTTGTGCAGACACAAAGGAATTCATGTGAAGGGGCTTTAGAAAATTAGCCTAGAGGTTCTGGATTGCCCCTTCCTTTGTGCTTGTTAATCAGCAAAAGAAAAAGAATGTACTGACCCTAATTAGCCTTTTCTCCATGTCCGCAAAATGGCCATTAGTCATTCTTCTGCTTCTCATTTGATCTTCCTCCCTTGTAATCCTGTTAACTCTGTTTTGCTTCTGATAATAAAAGCTAAGGAAGAAGGAGATTCAAGAGGTTTCTCTTTGCCTCCCTTGGCAGGCCTCCCCCTCTTCCTCTTGACATCAATTTGAATCTTGTGCAGTTTTTTTTCCATGCGACACCAGTAGTTCCCAGTGGGCTGGAGTACTACAAAGTTTGGGACTTGTCACATTGGATTGTCTTATTAGAGTTGGGAAGATAAAATATGTTATGCTCACTTTTTTAAAGATGGTGCTGCCCACGTGGAAGCCCGTCACCCAGGTGATAATATTAATTGCCCTTCTTGCTTGGGATGGGCATGATTATATTAATGTGTGTTAGGGGTAGGTTGTGGACAGGAAAGATCCTTGTAAGCTGGGGTGTAGTTTTAGGACTAAGCTTTTCCCACCCTTTTGATGTGAGGTGGTGCACTCTCATGAGGAATCCTCCCATTATGCCTCATATAAGTGACTTTGTATCAGAGACTTCCTTTTTTGTAGATTGGATCAAAGGTTTGGATTTCTACACTATAAAGTGGGGCAGGCGCAGAGCTTGCTCTCTCTTGGTTCCTGAGCTTAGCATTAGAGAGGAGAGCAGATTAAGGCCACGTGGAGTAGAGGAGAGGCAGCCAAGATGGCAGAATGCTGAGAAAGAAGCCAGTTTGGGCAGAGTTTGTGCTGAAGCAGGAGATGGGAAACAGAGGTGAATAAGTCTGGTAAGCTAGAAACCTTTGATTCTAAGAAACTTGGATAAGTCAGTAGCTTTGTGAGCACTAAATGAGTGGGTTTGGGAGCCCAATGTGTGTTTTTACTTGCCCACCAGGTGCAAGCTAGGATTAAAGCTGATGGCTCACCAGTTCTTGGCTCTGTTGTTTCATTACCGACTGTGCGAATCTAATGCGAACCTGCACTAGCCAGGTGGCTGTGATGGTGGCCTTGGCCACTGGCTTCACTTTTGGCTTAGTCTGTGGCAGGATTTGATAAAGTTTGCTATGGAGCCACCATCACCTTTGAGTGGTGGCGTAAAGAACTGGTTGCTGTTCTGGCTCCCCATGGCTGTCCATTTAGGGGCCATGGGCTGCGTGTTTTTTACTCAACATGAAGCCAAGAGCTCTGTAGAAGAGGCTGCCCAGGACCTGCAGGCTGAGCAGCAGAAGGAACTTGAAGAAACATGGGAGAAACAGATGCCGACCCTGGAGCTGGAGGAAGTGCTGGAGGAAGAGGCCAACCAGGTTTGTAAGACTTGCCTGGAAATGGAGGAGCCGCTGAAGAAGAAATCACAGGTTTGTGTGTTGCAGCTTTCCCTGGATGTTGTGGAGAGCCAGTAGCGGCAGGAGGCTGGTGCTGAAGCCAAGGCTGAGGCTGAGGCTGAGGTGGGGCTGTAAGGCCCATGGAGCAGAAGGCAGTGGTGGCCCAGGGTTCAAGCCCAGCAGCAGAAGCTGGTGTTTTCAGTTCTTCTTTGAAGGATGAGGAGAATTGGTTTGGAGTTGCAATCTGCAGTCTCCAGAAGATGAGAGCCCAGCTGGAAGGAATACCTGCTAAACTCCTGGTAGGTCTGAGATTTTGGGACATAGGGGTGGATGCCATCATGCTCCCCAGAGCAGAGATGAAAATGCTGACTGCCATTGCCACATGCTTCTCTTTAGGACAGTGTGAGACCTGCCATCATGGCAGGAATGAGGGGGGAGGCCAACACCACATGTGTGTGGACTGATTTCTGGACTATGACTGAGTGAGCCACCCCTCACCCTCATCAGGGTATTTCACATTGTTCAAAATCCATAAGTTCATTCAACAAAGGAGAAGCCAGTTGTTTCATTACCGACTGTGCAAATCTAATGCGAACCTGCACTGACCAGGTGGCTGTGATGGTGGCCACGACTATTAGCTTTACAGGGACCAACTGTTTTACAATGAAAAAAAGGACAAAAATAATTTGAAAAAAACAATATTGTAAATAAAAGAAACATTTTATTTATTGCAACAATAATACACTATAATATGATAAATGCGTAATAAAAACATTTGTAATATTTTTTATTGTAATTATGCTTACATGCCTATTAATTTATAATAATAATTACAAGAAAAAAGTACTCATTTAGATACAAATATGTCACTTTACATGCAATGGATTCTCTGCATGGATCGAATAAGGTCATTTACAGATTAGTCTTCCAATATCAAAAAGGAGGACATGTAGAAGAACATTTTTTGAGGGAGGATAGAACTTAGAAAAGGAGGACAGCCTGACCAGGCAGTGGCGCAGTGGATAGAGCGTCGGACTGGGATGCGGAAGACCCAGGTTCGAGACCCCGAGGTTGCCAGCTTGAGCGCGGACCCATCTGGCTTGAGCAAAAGCTCGTCAGCTTGGACACAAAGTCGCTTGCTCCAGCAAGGGTTTGCTAAGTTTGCTGAAGGCCGTTGGTCAAGGCACATGTGAGAAAGCAATCAGTGAACAAATATGGTGTTGCAACGGCAACAAAAAACTAATGATTGATGCTTCTCACCTCTCTCTGTTCCTGTCTGTCTGTCCCTATCTATCCCTCTTTCTGACTCTACCTCTTTCTCTGAAAATAAATAAAATAAATATTTAAAATAAAAAAGGAGGACAATTGGTCACCTTAGGGAATACAATAAATGTTAAGAAAATGGTCAGCTTTTAATAATCACATTTTGGATACATTAGCATATTGACAGAATTTGAAAACATGTGACTGTCCGTGCTCACCCAGGAAGTGAATAGAAATAAGAATAGCCATTAGCCTGGACAGTTAGTCTTACCAAAAAAAGAAGATTTTCCTTTTCTGTTTCCAAGAACTTTAAAGAAACATCCCCAGAGATATGACTGTTTTCTTAGAAATGCAGTAGCCAATGACACGTCTTTGTACATGGCAGTCATTCTTTAGAGGAGAAATGGTGCTGTGACCATTTAATAATCAGTCATCCCATCTTCTAAGCACATAGTGCAGTGGAAACTGCTCTGGACTAGGTTGTCAAAATCCAGTCATTTCCATTCCCACAATCTCAGTTACCTCATTTGTAAAATCTAGTGGTTGGATACTCTCTGACTTTCCTTCATGTTTCAAAAGTTGTTTTTCACATTTTATTATTTACTTACTATAATATATATATATATATTATACTTATACTTATTATAATATATATTATACTTACTATATATATATTATAATATACATATATATACACACATGCAGTGTGAGAGAGAGAATGGAAGAGAGAAATCCAGTTTTTGAAATTAAAGTTTGGTCCAACCAAGGGCTGTTTAGAATTCAGGTGCTATGTATTTTGTCTTATATTCACACTGAAAATCATTTTTCCTTTCTCCTTTCATCTTAGTTTTTGGACATTAATGCTATCAGGGGTTATCCTACCAATGGGTAAATATGCATTTATTGAACTGGAGCTGTGTGAGTACAGAATTCTAGAAATTCCACTGTCGGGTATAGTGTGCTGTTTTCCTCTACAACTTAACAAGTGCTTTACTTCTTTTAGTTCTCACTTGTACAGTATGTACTGTACTATCTTTTATTTCATCAAACACTATAAACACAGAATTAGATACGTTGCCCAAAGGCAATGCTAAACTATGCAGGATCCATATGGAACCATCCAGACAAGTTAGAGCATCATATTATAATTCTCTACCCTAGCTCTTCCTGAAGTGTTAATACCAAGGTTTCCTGAGGCCATAGGGAGAAAATGACAGGAACTTAGTCAAGCAAATTAAATTATAATGACTAAAAATCTAAAACTCCTACAACCATAATGTATTGATTCTTTTTAAACTCTTATATTTTACAAAGTATATTTAAGGAGAATTGCATAAAAATTTGTTTAAAAGAACATTTATATAAAAGTTAGAATTGGATTTCTTTGTTTTTTCACTTAGCCCCATCTTGGCTCTTTGATGTGCAACCCCCACCACCACCACCACACACACAGTTATGGAATACATTAAAAGAGATAATGACCTAAATATGCAATGGAAAATGAAAAAAAATCATACTTTTGTACAATGAAACAATAGGCAGCATTAAATCAAACTTTAAAGATTATTCATAACAGGGAAAATGCTCCTAAAAATATTAAATGAAAACAAAAAATACAGAAACAATATGATTTCAACATTTTGACAAAGAAATATATTTCAAATTAGTAATAGTTTTAAAAGGCCAAAAAGCAATTTTGATTCTCTATATTATGGAATTACAAATTATTTTTATTTTATTTTATTATGTATTTGAATAAGCATACATTATTTTTATTGATTAAAATGTTATTTTGGATGGATTAGAAATGTGCAAACTAATATTAAGCCTTTTCAAGGTTGCTATAATTTATGATCATTTTTGTACCTGATATCCAATAGCTATACATTTATAGGTGAATATGTCTTATGATTATTTCCAAAGAATTCTGACTTGGATAGGGTCAACTGTTCTTTTACATAAATCTAAATAAAACTAACACTGTTAAAGAAATATTATTTGATGATACTTGTCACAGATAATAAGGCAAACTTTATTCAAAGGAGAATGTCACAATGAGTATAGGGACCATGGCAATAGGGTCCTGCAGTGGGGGGAAAGTATGGCAAAGTGGGAATTTATAGTTGAGGAGCAGGGTGGGGATCAATGGATGAAACATTACTAAGAGGAAACATCAGGGGTAGGAGAGATTCTGGCTAAACCAACCTGACAGTATTCTTGCTGGAGGTAGGCCAGAGTTATCAGGTATCACCTGGTGGGTGGTAGAGGATTAAGAACCTTATTAGAGATTAAAGGTGATCAGATATGGAGAAAGCAAGAGGCAAGCTAAATCAACTTAGCAGGAATCTTACTAAAAGTGGACAATGCAGAGATGAACACAAAAGTCTAAAAGTTAAGGTTTAGCTGAAAAATTCAAGGGAGCCTGGTTTGGTCTAGAAAAGAATCTTTGTAAATACAAATTGGAAAGGTACATAGAATTTAAATGGCATAAATTCTAGAACCCAGTTGGTATCTCAGTTTTGTCTTATATCAATTCATGGACTAATTTGAACAAAGGAATTTTTGTACTTAGGATATACGGATTAGACACCTGAGTTGAAATAATCCAGATGTGAAACCAGCTCCTCAGGAGTCTCAGAAACTAAGGAGTGGATGTGTAGGTAACAATTCTTCATAATGCATATTTCACATTAATTCAAAAAATATAATATGCAGCAGATGTTGATGTAATATATTTACATAAAAGTACAATTATTGTTCTATTATTGTTAGTTGAAACAGAAATTAACCCTAGAATGAATTATTGCAGATTTTACCTCTATTCTAAAAGACAATAATTTCTGTTTCTGGTTATGCCCAGGAGAAATCAAATCCTTACACTGAGATGTAACATCCCAAATGCAATAAAAGAAAGCAGGAAAGGGATGACACGGAGTCTGCTTTAAATGCTGAAATGTAAAACAGAGTTTTAAAAGTCAAAATTTATACACCTCCAATTTTCCCTTTCGTGTTTAATTTTGCAAGATTTTGACACAAAAAAACATAAATTTAATCTTTTTTATGTGTTTGCTTAATTATAGTTTTAAAGTATCTGTTTTATGGTGGTACTCTCCTCTTCACATTTTAGGTCTCCAGAGGGCAAAAGCTGTGTCTGCTCAATTTGAATCTATAACACCTGAAATAATGTCACTTGATTGCAATTATAAAGATAACAAAGATCATGATAAGCCTGCTTCTGCTTTTCAGAAAAGGCTCAAGAAAATCTATCCTACAAGCTTAAAACAGTTTCGCTGAAGTGACATATCATTAACTTAAGGTAACTGCAGCCATTGTTCAGAAAGGCTCCAAATAATTGAAAAAGGAGACAAGAGGTACTAACATATTCACTCCAGGTGGCCTCTCAGCGACACATTAATTCTTGAACATGAATATAAATAAATAAAGTTGAATTCATCCCAATCTATCATAGAACTTCTTTGACAATGTAAAAGTCAACCAAATAAATCAGAATAATAGGATTTTGACAAAACAAGACATTTATCTGTTCCCAGAGAAACATATTGGTCACACAACTAATAAATTGCTGATATAGTTTCTCTATCCATCACCAAGATTCCCATCTAATGACAGGAAAATAATTATCATACCTCTGCCATGTCATGCAATCTTTCGATGTGCCAGGAAGTGAAGCAATGTGTAAATTCAGCCCTCAGTGTATAGACAACACCTGTGGGTGGATAAATTTTTATTTTTAACTAACAGCATCAGGATTCTCTCCTGAATAAGCTTGGGATGTTTGTCTATAGTTGTTCTCTGCTTCAGGAAAGGGTCTGTGGAAGAGGAGAATGTTTTCATCTTGAAGCACCTTACAATAGACCATAATCTTTTTCCCACTAACATATCTTTTAAAATGTGCTTTCTAATGTTTTTTCTTTAAAAGAAAAAAAAACATGAATTAAGATGACCAGATTCAGTTCCAACTCATTGGTCTCTTCAGCTAAGAAACAGAAAATTTTCTAACCTGAAACCTGTAGGCATCTATTAACCTTGAATTTGGATATTTGAATAAATGAATTGGGAACCTGTTCTCAAAGTTCACATACATATTTTTATATAGACTGATCAATGGTAGATGGGTAGCTAGGTCCGTTTAGAATTGAATGAGTAAAAATTCAACTCTGGAAAAGAAACAAGGAATTTGCTGTTAAATGGGTGGGAGACAGACACATAAGCAATCTGTATAATTAACAGGAGCACTGTTTCTCCCAAGGCCAGGAAACAGCTGTGAAACCCATCACTGCCCTCTTCTTGAGTGACTGTAGCTTTGTCACCAGTGACACTTTGCTGCTACTGAGGATACCAATGGCTAAACCTCCCTAGCCTCATGACAGTTTGTGGTAACTCCTCATTAATTTTCTTTTAACCCAATCTCACCACAGAAACTGCAAGGAATCCAGCTCTGGTCCCCCTGGCTTCCATTAGACCCTCTTTAGAACCCTTCAGTGAGCACCCAACCCTGTAAAAGATACCTCCTCCTGTCATGCAACATTTCCAGGCTTCTCTGAAGAGCCCCTCCTTTCTGGATATCCATACATTTGATTTTGTCAGACTACACTTTGTTTCTAGTGATCTGCAACTCATTAGGCTTTTGCAAGTTAGAGCTTTTACTGAGAATTAATTGAGTCCTTTAATGCTGTAGATCTGGCGTTCCCAAACATTTTACACAGGGGGCCAGTTCACTGTCCCTCAGATCATTGGAGGGCTGGATTATAAAAAAAAAACTATGAACAAATCCCTATGCACACTGTAAATATCTTATTTTAAAGTAAAAAAACAAATAGAATATTTAAAATAAAGAACAAGTAAATTTAAATCAACAAACTGACCAGTATTTCATTGGGAACTATGGGTGCAGATGCATCCTGTGCTCCTCTTACTGACCACCAATGAAAGAGGTGCCCCTTCCAGAAGTGCGGTGGGGGCCAGATAAATGGCCTCAGGGGGCCGCATGTGGATCACAGGCCATAGTTTGGGGACCCTTGCTGTAGACCAAGACCCTAATTCTATAATAATGCATATGTTTGGGGTGCCTTGAATCTCACCTACTCCAGGTTTTTTTTGTCCCAAATTCTACGAGTTTTGCACTAAACCAGAAGTCTAATGATCATTTTGGCCCTCCTGTGTCAGGTTTGTTATTTGTCTCTGTTGGGCAGATATAATATATTATGCTCACTTTGTTAAAGATGGTGCTGCCCTCATGCAAGTCCATTGATATTAATGTGTGTTGGGGGACAGGCTGTAGGCAGGCCTGGTTGTTATAACCCAAGGCTTAGTTTTGGGACTAAGCCTTTCCCACCCTTTTTGATGTAGGGTGGTGCACTCTCATGAGGAATCCCATTATGCCTCAGATGAGTGACTTTGTATTGGAGACTTTCTTGTTTGTACATTGGATTAAGGGTTTGGATTTCTGCACTATAAAGTGGAGCAGACTGGGAGCTTGCCCTCTTGGTTTCTGAGATTAACATTAGAGAGAAGAGCAAAAGGAGCTGGAGAGAGAGGGAGATGGGGAACAGAGGTGAATAAGTCTGGTGAGCTAGAAACCTTTGATTCTAGAAAACTCTGATAAGTCAGTAGCTTTGTGAGCACTGAATGAGTAGGTTTTGGAGCCCAGTGTGTGTTTTTACTTGCCCGCCGGGTGCAAACTAGGATTAAAGCTAGTGGCCCACCAGCTTTTGGCTCCGTTGTTTCATTACCGTCTGCCCGAATCAAATGCAAACCTGCATGTGAATGGCCACGATGGCGGCTCCTAGCCCTACAGTCTCCCAGGATTTTAAAGTTTTAAGTCTGACTTTGCTAGACTATAGATTTGTTTTTGATAGTCTAGGGGAAAAATTAGATTAGATAGATAAATAGATAGATAGATGATAGAATTACTAAGTTAGTTCAAAGACAATTTTTTTTGAGATTAAGGTTCATTGAAAGCACAGATTTATATATTTAAGTTTCTAGTTTAATTTTAGTTATTCAATAGTTTGTACTAACTTTTAATATAATGGATATACTTATTATGGTGGTTTTGCTACTACAATGAACTCTCAATAAAAATAAGCTAGAATAGAGAATATACATGTATATAAGAATGGCTGTAAAGAAGAAGAAGAAATAGAGAATTTATGTGGTGGGTGTATGGACCCCTCTTGAAATATTCTTTTTTGGGGAATGTATCTTCTTCTGAGAATTCTTGATTACCTTCATAAAAATAATTTTATTGCTCTTTTATGATTATATGAGTGGATTCACCTTGCCCCTTTATTCACCAGATAACTTCCTTTAAAATATCAGACAAGAACAAAAATTGAGCTAATTAACATACTTTCTTTTTCCTCTCAAACCACAATTACATAAAATCAGAACCCTCTTACAATTTGTGCTGCTATTTTAGAATCCACTTTCATTCTACAACTGGCTGAAGCATGAAATGAACTAAAACAAACTGGATTGAATGAAACTAAACTGACCTGATAAAAATTTGTGCCTTCCAGTATACTTTACAACTTAAGGACAGAACAGATGCCTCACTCATCTTCCTCCCAGAGGTCTCAGCACAATGATCAACCCACACGAGACTCTTAGTGCCTAACTAGCATTTCACTAACAGCCATCTATTTCTCTCCACATAAACCCTCTGGTTTTACCAGGGCTGAAATATCTTGAATTACATTTAGAGCTATCCTTATGCTAATTGTCAAAGCACATAATTTCACTCAAACATATTCGTTACTGCTTTCAGATGTGAGAAAACCATATTTGGAAAACAAGCCATAAAAGAGATGAACTTGTATTTCCAACACCAATTTTCCCCTGACTTACATGGCTTTCTTTTGCTCATCCCAAAGATTATTTTTTTCTATTCCCCTTTCTATAATTTTTCTAGTATTTATTGAATGTTTATTACATGGCAGTCAATGTGTCAAGCACGTTTCATGTAAAATGGTCAATCTTCAAGCATTATATCATTAACATTAGTTTACAGAAAAGATAACAGACTTGCTCAAAGCCACATTAGTAGTTTTTAAACACATCTTACTCAAGCCTAATCTTTGATCTCTGAACCCACATCATTTTTTTTCTGCAATGGTGAAATCTCAAGTAGAGTTACAAACTAGCTACAGATTTACAAGCAATTAAATAGTAATTCTCAAGGATTAGCACTATTTCTGCCACCTCCCCTGTGTTTCCTCTATCTCACTGCCTAAAAGCTCTCCCAGCACCTGATGTCATTCCTCACCCTTCTTCCATCTACCCTTCTTTTCATTTGCTCTTCCCACACAGGACTGACACAAAATTATATAGTTAAAACAACTTCATAATTCCCAAGACAAGAGTTAGTACATTAGATATGCTAAAACAAGGTTTAAAATTTAGTATCATTTCACATAACAATTGGGTAGGGAGAGTTTCAGTGTTGCTTGCTCAAAGGTAACTTCAAATATTATTTGAGAAGAAAGATGCTCATCGGTAACTTCCCTCCAAGTGCCTTGATAAACTGAGTCATGATATATACAAATAAGCTAATAAATATATTTAAAATTTTTAACTGTATAAACAACCTGCATATAATGATACTTCTGAGTTTTATTACATTTAAGGGTTTTCTTTCTTCCTTTCTTTCTTGGTTGCTATTAACTGAGCACATTTCTATTTGTAAATCATAAGATAATAAATTTATATTTAGAAACAGAAAATTATTTTAGTTGATAATTATGCAGGTGTTGGTGTTTCAAAGTACTAAGTACCAGACAGATGTTGAACATTCAGTTTCATGGCAGGATCTACTGTTAGAAGATGCTCTGAGAACACAAGCCTTTCTGATGGCTCAATTTTCTTTCCTTTTTTTTTTAAATTTTTCATTGATTTGAGAGAGAGAGAGGAGATAGGGAAAAAGAAGAAAGAGAGAGAGAGAGAAATAAAAGCATCAACTTGTTCTACTTAGTTATTTCATTTTAGTTGTGCACTCATTGGTTGCTTCTTATATGTGCCCTGACTGGAGATTGAACCCATGACCTCAGTGTGTCAGGATGATGCTCTATCCATTGAAATACCTGACCAGAGCCAAAAAGCTCGATTTTCAAAATAATCAATGCCATTTTCCCATAGCAGATCAGCAAGTCATTCTTTCATTATAAATCTCTTTTGTTGGGAAACAATGCACTCCCTTAAATTCTAGGTAGCATGTTCACTTTAATGTTCTTTTCTACAGAAATCCATTCAAAATAACTCCACAGTTTTGGCAGATTAGTTAACAGATGAATGTCAGACTTCTTAAAAAAGAAAATAACTTGGGCAGAATTCTGACTTAACAGCAAGTACTTATTTTTTGTTCTTTTATTCTGCTTTTTGTTTGGTTTTCATTTTCATCAGTGATAAATACACATGGTTGAAAGGGTGAAATTGTTCTTTCAATCACAGTTGGAAGAAAGTGGCTCTGACATTATTATCCAACTCATACATGCACTTCCCACTCTTTTGTCTCACCAGGTTCAGTTGGGACCTTTTCTGTTCTTGTTGCTCATAGTCACCACCATAGGTTTAAATAGCTTATCCTGCTCCTTTTGATATTTCTGTTTCCAGAATAATCTACAGGTTTCCCTCCATGGAAGATGGAGATTCATGCCTCTTTCACTTTCTCTCAACCCAACCAACCTCTACTATCATCTTATACTAAGTTTGGTTAGATTACTATTCAATATTGACCTTGTTTATGTAAATGCTGGGTTATATTGACCTATAATAACTTTTCCTTTCTGGTTGTATAATAGTTTTATTTTACATGCGGTTAATAATTGCCACATTTTTGTTTGCTTAGTTCTCTGCATATTTTTCCTTAATTCAGCTGCAACCTCAAGTGTCTAAACTTCCTCTCAGAAGTTTCAAGCACTGAAGTATTCTTCATAAGTTTATCTCATGAAGCCATTGCCTTCTAACCAATCCTGTCTGGATAGATTTCTTCCCTGGCATCACCCCAGCTGGTTCTTTCTTTACTACTAACTGATGTTTGGATTCCTGTCCTCAATCCTGTGTCTTAGTCATTGTTAGTTTAGTTCATTTTTTTTTTGATGAAGCATATTATCAATAGTATCCAGGAAAAGGAGGGGGGCATTTTGTGGGAAGCAAATTTTACAAAGCCTTGATCTGAAAATATCTTTATTCTGTATTGTAAATCATTTCCCCTAGGGACATGTTAGGTATTACTGCTGACTTCTTACTGCCAGTACTGTTTTTGAGAAGTCTAAAGCCATTCTGATTCCTGTTCTCTTGTCTGAGCCCCCGCCATTGGAAAGCTTTTGGGTACTTCTTTTTTGCCCCAGTCTGAAATTCACAAATAAGTGCTTGGTTTATTTCCATATTTACAGATTAATGCTTCATACTTAATGGGCTCTTTACATTAACAAACTCATATTCCACAATTCTGGGTAATTTCTTGAATATTTTCCTTTGATAATTTCTTCTCTTATCTTGCCTTTTTTAATTTCTGTTATTCAGATGTTAGAAATTATAAATTTTACTCTTTAATTTTTGTTTTCTCTTGCTCTCTTTTCTCCTGAATCTCCTGTTAAATATTTCATTTTTATCATATTCTTATTCCTTGGAGCTTTTTGTGTTGTTGTTGGCTGATTGCTATGTTTATACAGAATCTTCTTTTATTGCATAGATGAGATATCTGCTCTTACTTTTCTGTGAAAATAAGGATTGTTTTTTTTTTCTTTGTCCCTGCACAAGTTGCTTTTCTCTGTGTTTGCTCTGTTCACTTTCTTTCTTACTAGATACTTTTCTTAGATGACTTGTGATCTTATAGAATTTACATTTTAAAACAAAAGTTGATTTGAAAATCCATGCATGTTCATGAGGTTTACCTATTGTGAACTGTTAACTTTCATTACATCTACTGGACCCTTTTATTTGGAAATACTGACAGCAGGATTTTTTTCTCATTAGCCTAGTAGATGGTCCAGAGAAGACATTTCTAGTTTCTTACCTTGAGGCTAAAAACCCAACCTTCTGTTTGGGAAACCAAATGGGGAAAGAATTCAGATGTCTTAATATTAGTATGTAAACTTACACTAAATCCCTTTGTTTATGAAATGGTCTCTTTACCCTCAGTTCTTCTTACAGGCTTCAAGCCCCAAACCATCTGTTTCACTCAGGATTTTAGCAGAAAACTGATCATTATTCTGATTAGGATAATTTTAAAATTATGTAATAAAGGTATGGGACTGTAAAGCCAGTAGCCGCGGCCACCATTACAGCCACCTGGCCAGTGCAGGTTCGCATTTGATTCAGACGGTAATGAAACAATAAAGCCAAGAACTGGTGGGCCATTAGCTTTAATTCTAGCTTGCACCCGGTGGGCAAGAAATACACACAGTGGGAAAACGCTTTCCTTTCCATTCAGGGCTCCCCAAACCACTAACTTATCCAAGTTTCCTAGACTCAAAGGTTTCTACCTCACCATCCTTATTCACCTCTGTTCTCCATATCCTTCTCTAGCAAAAACCCTGCTCAAACTGGCTTCTGCCTCAGCAATGCGCCATCTTGGCTGCTGCTCCTCTCCTCCACATGACCTTTCTCTGCTCTTCCTCCATGGGTTCTTCCTAGAATGTAATCATTCTTACTCGGAGCAACATAATTTCTCCTTTCAAAGGCTTTTGGCGTGAAAGCCTTCCCCCAACACACATTAATATAATCACACCCATCCCAAGCAAGAAGGGCAAATAATATTATCACCTGGGTGACGGGCTTCCATGTGGGCAGTGCCATCTTTAACAAAGTGAGCATAATATATTTTATCTTCCCAACAATCCACCCCTCTGCTCACTTTACTACCCACAATCTACATCACCAGCATTCCTGTGCAAGGAAATTAGGCACATTACACAAATTACAACAGCAGCACAAATCATACAATTTCAATAATTACAAAGGTACATTTCACCAGTCTCTGAGCACTTTGCCAAAAGTGCAAAATGTCCTCGGCCTTCTTTCTAGCCATGGGAAAAGCTTCCTGAGGCAGGGGAGTGCTTCCAGCAAAGCTGCCCCCCATCCCCATCAGGGTATTTCACATTGTCCAAAATCCATAAGTTCATCCATCAAAAGAGCCAGTGCCCCCTCCAGTCATAGTCCAGAAAATCAGTCCATGCACATGGGGCCTCAGCCACCCTCCTCATTCCTGCCATCCTGACAGGTCTTACACTGTCCCAAAAAGGAGCACGTGGCAATGATAGTCAACATTTCCATCTTTGCTCCAGAGAGCAAGATGGCATCCAATACTATGTCCCAAAATCGCAGACCTACCAGGGACGTAGTAGGTATTCCTTCCTGCTGGGCTCTCACCTTCTGAGACTGCAGATTGAAACTCCAACCTGATTCTCCTCATCCTCCAAAGAGGAACTGAAAACATCAGCTCCTGCTGCTGGCCTTGAAGTCCTGGACCTGGCCTCAGCCTTGACCTCAGTCCCAGCTTTCCACCACTGCTGGCTCTCCACAATGTCCAGGGCAATCTGCAACTTGTGAACCTGTGATTCCTTCTCCAGCAGCTGCTCCATTTCCAAGCAAATCTCACGAACCTGGCCAGCCTCCTCCAGTGCTTACTTCAGCTCCAGGGTCAGCATCTCTTTCTTCCACATTTGCTCCAGCTCCTTCTGCTGCTTCTGCTGCTCGGTTTAAAGGTCCTGGGAAGCCTCTTCCACAGAGCTCTTGGTTTCCTCATGCATGGCTGTAAAAGTCAGCCAGCCTACAGCCCCCAAAAGGACAGCCATGGGGAATCATAACAGCAGCCAGTCCTCTACTCCACTGCTCAAAAATGGTGGTGGCTCCATACTGATCTGTATCGAATCCTGCCACAGACTAAACCAAATGTAAAGCCAGTAGTTGCGGCCACCATCACAGCCACCTGGCCCATGCAGGTTCGCATTTGATTCAGACAGACAGTAATGAAACAATGAAGCCCAAAACTGCTGGGCCATTACCTTTAATCCTAGCTTGCACCCGACAGGCAAGAAATACACCCAGTGGGAAAACACTTCTCTTTTCATTCAGGGCTCCCAAAGCCACTGACTTATCCGAGTGTTCCCAGGATCAAAGGTTTCTAGCTCACCAGACTTTTTTACCTCTGTTTCCCAACTCCTTCTCTCTGCACTAACTCTGCACAAACTGGCTTCTCCTTCAGCACTCCACCATCTTGGCTGCTTCTCCTCTCCTCCACGTGACCTTTTTCTGCTCTCTTCTCTAATGCTAATCTCAGGAACTGAGAAAGAGCAAGCTCCCGGTCTGCCCCATTTTATAGTGTAGAAATCCAAACCTTTAATTCAATATATAAACAAGGAAGTCTCTGATACAAAGCCACTTATCTAAGGCATAAATTCCTCATAAGAGTGCACCATCCCTATCATGTAACAGTCAAGGGTGTGGGGAAAAACTTAGGCTTAAAACTATGCCTTAGGCCTATGATGGTGAACCTATGACATGTGTGTCAGCACTGACACAGGTAGCCATTTTTGATGACATGCGGCCACATACCAGAGAAGTATGGGGTCACATGCTGAGAAGGACTTTTCATCCTTGGCTCCTGCATGGCCAGGTGCAGTAGCAGAAGATAAAAGATTTGTAGACACTCGGTGCCAGAGGTCTGTAGGCCAAAACAACAGAACTCTAGCACAGAGCATCTAGTTCTGGAACTTCTGGTTAGGCCGTTTTTCTCGAAGTAACACACCACCTGAGTTATGCTCAGTCTTTTGGTGAATTTTGACACACCAAGCTCAAAAGATTGTCCATTACTGCATTAGGCTATAATGGCTTTGCCAGTTTACAGCCTGTCCCCCACACCCAATGCAAACTATAAGTGAGAAAACATATATATCATATTTACAAACTTATTTGACCAACAGGGACATGTATAAAATGTGTAAGTAAACTGCTAGGGAGAGTGCTGAACTTCTTATTATCAGCTATAGGCCCAAGGGATTAGGGAAAGAAAGGTTGCTAAGAACCTAGAAGGAAACAGTCCTATAAAGAGGCCACTTCTGAGGAACTTTGACCTTAATTGGTGGAAGAAAGTTATCCCAAGGTGAGCTCATAGGGAGGAAACTTGGAAGATCAATGCCCTTAATTTCTTAACAACCTCATCTCACATCCAGGTTCTTTATGGCCAAACCCAATAAGAAGTCAAAGAATATGGAGTCTATTAATTTAACCCATACAGATCAGCCTTCTAGGATAAAGAAAGCATGGTAGGGGAGGGAAGGCATTTGGAGGAACACATGAGAGATATATGAAGCACATCTTCTAAAGAAGAACTTCAGTATTGTGGTGGGGTGAGGCTTAGTAGACATCAGCTTAGATAGAGAAGGAAAGAAAATCTAAGGATCTAACTAATTCTTAAATTGACTTTTTACCAAGCTGCTTATTTTTGCCAGCTTTATTAAAGCACAAATGACAAATAAAATAAATGACATAGAAACTAAAAAAAAAGCAAAACAATGAAAATGATCAGTAAAATCAAGAGCTAGTTCTTTGAAAACATAAACAAGATTGACCAATATTTAACCAAACCCATCAAGGAAAAAAGAGAGAGGACCCAAATAATAGAAATAAAAGAGAAGTAACAACTGACATCACCAAAATACAAAGGATTATAAAAAAATACTATGAAGAACTATATGCAAAAAAAAATTGGACAACTTAAATGAAATGGATAAATTCTTAGAAACATACAGTCTTCCAAAACTGAATCTGGAAGAATAAAAGAACCTGAGAAGACTGATTAAAACAAATGAAATTGAAGCAATTTATAAAAAAGCAAACAACAGTCCTAGACCAGATAGCTTCACAGGCAAATTTTACTAAACATTCAAAGAACTAACACCTATTCTCAAATTACTCCAAAAAATTTAAGAGGACAGAGACTTCTATGCTCACTTTATAAGACATGCATTTCCCTAATTCCAAAACCAGGTAAAGACACTACAAAGAAAGAAAACTATAGGTCAATATCCCTGATGAACATAGATGCTAAAATTTTCAACAAAATATTAGCTAACCTGATTCAGCAATACATTAAAAAGATCATACACCATGATCAAGTGGGATTTACTCCAGGGAGACAAGTCTGGTACAATATTCGCAAATCAATAAACATGATTCATCACATAAAAAGAATGAAGTATAGGCATTAAAAAGCTTTGGTATATAGGGGAGCAAGATGGCGACGGAGTAGGCGGACGTACCAACTTCCAACTCCCAGAACCAAAGTGGATTACAACTCAATTTTAAGAACCACCACCTGGATAAACCAACTTTGAACAAAACTAAGTGGACTCTTCAACCAAGGAACACAGAAGAAGCCACATTGAGACTGGTAGGAATAGCGAAAACGCGAAGAGGGCTGCCCAGCTCCCCGGAGCAAAAGGCAGCCCGGAGAGACCCGTGTGGCGGGAGGAGAGTTTGGTGGAGAGGGAGGGACCTGGGTCCCAGGAACCAAGCCCCAGCCTCCAGTCCTAGAGCCTAGAAGAGCGTTTGGACAGTACTGAGCTGTGAAACAAGTGAGGGAGCTCCCAGGCCTACAGTGTGGAGTATTAGGTCCCTTCCTACTCTGCTGAGGGCTGCTTGGGGTTTTGGGGCGGCAGGACGCTGAAAGGCGGTTCTGTCGGCATGGGCAGAGGCCAAGCTGGTGGGAGATCGGTCTAGCCCAGAGGGTCAGAGGGGACCGCGAAAGCGGTCCGGAAGCTGCGGGCCCGCCTTTAATCCCACTTACGGGGACAAAGCGGGCGGCCAGGAACGGGCAGGCCCTGCGCAAGCCGGCCCTGACCGCGGGGACCGGGCTAGGACCTGGGACGGGCAGGGGCTCGCGGCTGAGCTGACGCTACCAGTCCCCCACAACCCCACACCCCCACACCCCCACCCCCAGGGCTAGAGAAACCGCAGTTGGCCAGTATACGTGCGCGAGCGGGCTCCGAGCGCGGGAACGGGGTGGACCCCGAGACAAGTGGAGGCTCGCAGCTGAGCCCACGCTACTTTCCCCATCTGGCCGGAGAAACCCCGGATAGCATTCATACGTGAATGAGCGGGCTCCGAACGCGAGGGCGGGGTAGAGTCCAGGACGAGCGGAAGTACGCAGCTCAGCGGAAGCCAGCAAACACGCCCACCCCAATAAACCTTGGTTTCCGACCCTGCGCAGAAGGGCCCTGGCATCGAGGGCGGGGCTAAAGCTCCGGACGGGCAAAAGCTTACAGCTGAGAGCACGTCAAAAGCCCCGCCTAACCCGCGGAACTGTAGCGAGCAGGCTCCCACTGCAGGTTCTGGGCGGAAGTCCGGAAATAGGCTGGGTCCGCAGCTGAGGAAAGGTGCTCACCTCTACCCTTGGTGCTAATCTTGTGGCTTCAGTCACAGCCCCTCCCACGGAGGAGAGGCAGAAATCATAGCAAAAGCCACAGTGGTCCGGCGCTGGCAACGCTCATACCCAACCACCCTAGGCACCGGCAGAGGGGGTGGGGGGCCTGCAGATAGACCACACCTAGAGAACACAAAGGCAACACCTACTGGACTCCAGTGGACACAACATGCTTATACACAGAAAAAATGGGCAGGCAGAGGAATGCAAACCAAATGAATCAAGAGAAATCCCCAAAGAAGGACCTGAATGAACCAGATATAACCAAATTACCAGAAGCAGAATTTAGAATAATGATAGTTAGGATGTTCAAAGAAATTAGAGCAACAATGGATAGTCATTATGAACATCTAAATAAAGAGATAACAAGTATAAAAAATGAAATTAAAATAATAAAAAAGAATCAGACAGAAATGACAAATACAGTATCAGAACTGAAGACCACAATGGAAGGAATTAAAAGCAGGATGGATGACTCTGAGGATCGAATAAGCGAGTTAGAGGACACAATAAACAAAGGCATAGAAGCAGAGAAGAAAAAGGAAAAGAGACTTAAAAAATGTGAGGAAACTCTAAGGGAGCTTTGTGACAACATGAAGAGAAACAACATTCGCATCATAGGGGTGCCTGAAGAAGAGGAGAGAGGACAGGAAATGGAAACTTTATTCAATCAAATCATAGCAGAAAACTTTCCTAAATTAAGGCTGGGAAACACTCCACACATTCAAGAAGCACACAGAACTCCATTAAAGAGAAACCCAAAAAGATCTACACCAAGACACACCATAGTTAAATTACCAAAGCTAATGGATAAAGAAAAAATTTTAAAAGCTTCTAGAGAAAAAAAGACTATCACCTACAAAGGAGCCCCCATAAGGATGACATCGGACTTCTCAACAGAAACACTTGAGGCAAGAAGGGAATGGCAAGAAATAATCAAAGTAATGCAGAACAAGAACCTACAAACAAGACTACTTTATCCAGCAAGGCTAACATTTAAAATTGAAGGAGAAAAAGAGCTTCCCAGAAAAAGAAAGCCTAAAGGAATTCATAAAAACCAAACCAATTCCGCAAGAGATACTAAGGGGCCTCTTGTGAACAGTTTAAAGGAAGGAATGAATAGAGCAAAAGAAGAATACAGCTTTAAAGAATAAAATGGCAATAAACAACTACATATCAATAATAACCTTAAATGTAAATGGATTAAATGATCCAATCAAAAGACATAGGGTAGTTGCATGGATAAAGAAACAGGACCCATACATATGCTGTCTACAAGAGACACACCTTAAAACAAAAGATGCTCATAGACTGAAGGTAAAAGGATGAAAAAAAAATATTTCATGCAAATGGAAATGAAAAAAAAGCAGGGGTAGCAATACTTATATCAGACAAAATGAACTTTAAAACAAAGGCTGTAGTAAGAGATAAAGGAGGGCACTACATAATGATAAAGGGAACAATTCAACAGGAAGATATAACTATTGTAAATATGTATGCACCAAATATAGGAGCCCCGACATACATAAAGCAGACTTTGATGGATATAAAGGGCGATATTAACAGCAATACTATCATAGTAGGGGATTTCAATACCCCTCTAACAACACTGGATAGATCCTCAAGAAAGAAAATTAATAAAGAAACAGCAGATTTAAAGGATACACTAGATCAACTTGATTTAATAGATATCTTCAGAACTTTTCACCCTAAAGCAGTAGAATATACATTCTTCTCAAGCGCTCAGGGTACGTTTTCTAGGATAGACCACATGTTAGGACACAAAAATGGTCTCAATAAATTTAAGAAGATTGAAATCATATCAAGCATTTTCTCTGATCACAACGCCATGAAACTAGAAATTAACCACAAAAGAAAAACTGAAAAATACTAAAACACTTGGAAACTTAATAGCATGTTATTAAATAATGAATGGATTAACAATGAGATCAAAGAAGAAATAAAAAAGTTTCTAGAAACAAATGATAATGAGCATACATCAACTCAAAATTTATGGGACACAGCAAAAGCAGTTCTGAGAGGGAAGTTTATTGCACTGCAGGCATATCATAAGAAGCTAGAAAAGGCTCAAATAAGCAACCTGACCCTGCATCTAAAAGAACTAGAAAAACAACAACAAATAAAACCCAAGACAAGTAGAAGGAAGGAAATAATAAAGGTCAGAGCAGAAATAAATGACATAGAGGCTAAGGAAACAATACAGAGGATCAATGAAACCAGAAGCTGGTTCTTTGAAAAGGTAAACAAGATTGATGAACCTTTAACTAGACTCACCAAGAAAAAAAGAGAGAGGACTCAAATAAATAAAATTAGAAAGGACAGTGGAGAAATAACAACTGACACAACAGAAATACAAAGCATTGTAAGAAAATACTATGAAGAACTATATGCCAAAAAATTAGACAATCTTGGTGAAATGGACAAATTTTTTGAATCATATAACCTTCCAAAAATCAATCTGGAAGAATCAGAACACCTAAACAGACCAATTACAGCAAATGAGATCGAAACAGTTATCAAAAAACTCCCAAAAAAGAAAAGTCCTGGGCCTGATGTTCTCACAAGTGAATTCTATCAAAAATTCAAAGAAGAACTAACTCCTATTCTCCTCAAGCTATTTCAAAAAATTCAAGAGGAAGGAAGACTTCCAAACTCCTTTTATGAGGCAAGCATAATTCTGATCCCAAAACCGGGCAAAGACAACACAAAGAAAGAAAATTATAGGCCTATATCCCTGATGAATTTAGATGCTAAAATTCTCAACGAAATATTAGCCAACCGGATCCAGCAATATATGAAAAAAATCATACACCACGATCAAGTGGGATTTATTCTGGAGAGGCAAGGCTGGCTCAATATTCGCAAATCAATCAATGTGATTCACCACATAAACAAAAGGAAGGACAAAAATCACATGATAATTTCAATAGATGCAGAAAAGGCATTTGATAAAATCCAGCACCCATTCATGCTCAAAACTCTCAGTAAAGTGGGAATACAGGGATCATTCCTTAACATGATAAAGGCAATCTACGATAAACCGACAGCAAACATAATACTAAATGGACAAAGATTAAAAGCAATCCCCTTAAGATCAGGAACCAGGCAGGGTTGCCCACTCTCACCACTCTTATTCAACATAGTTCTGGAAGTCCTAGCTACAGCAATCAGACAAGAAGAAGAAATAAAAGGCATACAAATTGGAAAAGAAGAAGTAAAACTGTCATTATTTGCAGATGATATGATATTGTATATTGAAAACCCTAAAGTCTCAGTCAAAAAACTACTGGACCTTATAAATGATTTCAGCAAGGTGGCAGGATATAAAATTAATACTCAGAAATCAGAGGCATTTCTATACACCAACAATGAAATATCAGCAAAAGAAATTAAGGAAACAATCCCCTTCACTATTGCAGCCAAAAAAATAAAGTACCTAGGAGTAAATTTAACCAAGGAGGTTAAGTACTTGTACTCGGAAAATTATAGAACATTGATAAAAGAAATCAAGGAAGATACAAACAAGTGGAAGCACATACCGTGCTCATGGCTAGGAAGAATAAACATCATTAAAATGTCTATATTACCCAAAGCAATTTATAAATTCAATGCAATACCAATTAAAATACCAATGACATACTTCAAAGATATAGAACACATATTCCAAAAATTTATATGGAACCAAAAAAGAACACGAATAGCCTCAGCAATCTTAAAAAGAAAAAATAAAGCAGGAGGTATCACTCTTCCTGATATCAAGGTTTACTACAAGGCCATTATACTCAAGACAGCCCGGTACTGGCATAAGAACAGGCACATAGATCAATGGAACAGAACAGAGGACCCAGAAATAAACCCACAGCTTTATGGACAACTGATATTTGACAAAGGAGGAAAGAACATACAATGGAGTAAAGACAGCCTCTTTAACAAATGGTGTTGGGAAAATTGGACATCTACCTGCAAAAAAATGAAACTAGACCATCAACTTACACCATTCACAAAAGCAAACTCAAAATGGATAAAAGACTTAAATGTAAGCCGTGAAACCATAAGCATCTTAGAAGAAAACATAGGCAGCAAGCTCTCCGACATCTGTAGCAGCAGTATATTTGCCGATTTATCTTCATGGGCAACCGAAATAAAAGGCAAGATAAACAAATGGGACTATATCAAACTAAAAAGTTTTTGCACAGCTAAAGACAATAGGAACAGAATAAAAAGACAAACCACACAATGGGAGAACATATTCGACAGCACATCTGATAAGGAGTTAATAACTAAAATTTATAAAGAACTTATAAAACTCAACACCAGGAAGTCAAACAACCCAATCAAAAAATGGTCAAAAGAAATGAATAGAAATTTTTTCAAAGAGGACATACAGATGGCCAATAGGCATCTGAAAAAATGCTCAACATCACTAATCATTAGAGAAATGCAAATTAAAACCACAATGAGATATCACCTCACACCAGTCAGAATGGCACTTATCAGCAAAACAACACAGAATAAGTGCTGGCGAGGATGTGGAGAAAAGGGAACCCTTCTGCACTGCTGGTGGGAATGCAGACTGGTGCAGCCACTGTGGAAAACAGTTTGGAGATTCCTCAGAAAATTAAAAATCTAACTGCCTTTTGACCCAGCTATCTCACTTTTAGGAATATACCCTAAGAACACCATAGCACTGTTCGAAAAGAAGAAATGCGCCCCCATGTTCGTGGCAGCATTGTTCACAATAGCGAAGATCTGGAAACAGCCCAAGTGTCCGTCAGAAGACGAGTGGATTAAAAAGCTATGGTACATATATACTATGGAATACTACTCAGCCATAAGAAACGATGACATTGGATCATTTATAACAAAATGGATGTACCTTGATAACATTATACGGAGTTAAATAAGTAAATCAGAAAAAAAGAAAAACTGAGAACAGCACGATTACATATATAGGTGGGACATGAAAGTGAGGGTATGAGACATGGACAAGAGAGTGGTGGTTATGGGATGGGGGGAGGGAGGGAAGAGTGGGATAGGAAGGAGGGGAGGGACACAGGGAAAACCAGATTGAAGGTGACAGAGGACAATTTGACTTTTGGTGATGGGTATGCAACACAATTGAATGATAAGATAACCTGGAGATGTTTTCATTGTACATATGTACCCTGATTTATTGATGTCACCCCATTAGAATTAATAATAATAAAATATATATATATATATATATATAAAAGAATGAAGTATAAAAACCACATGATCATATCAATAACTGCAGAAAAGGCATTTGATAAAATCCAGCATCCATTTATGATAAAAACTCTCAGTAAAGTAGGACTACAGGGAACATACCTCAACATAATAAAGGCCACATATGACAAACCAACAGCCAATGTCATATTCAATGAACAAAAACTAAGAGCACTCCTCTTAAGATTAGAAATAAGACCAGGGTGTCCCCATTTACCATTCTTATTCAACATAGTACTGAAGTCCTAGCCACAGAAATCGACAAGAAGAATAAATAAAAGGCATCCAAATTAGAAAGGAAAAAGTAAAACTGTCATTGTTTGCTGATGACATGATACAGTACATAGACAGTCCTAAGTCTCTGTCAAATAAACTGCTAGCCATAATGACCTCAGCAACATGGCAGGATAAAAAATTAATATTCAGAAATCAGTGGCATTTTTATACACCAATAATGAACTATCAGAAAGAGAAATTAAGGAAACAATGTCATTTACTATTACAAGAAAAGACCTAGGAATAAATTTAAGCAAGGAGGTAAAAGACTTGTACTCTTAAAATTATAAGATACTAAAAAAAGAAATCAAGGAAGATACAAACAAGTGGAAGCATATACTGTGTTCGTGGGTAGAAAAAAATCAACATCATTAAAATGTCCATACTACCAAAAGCAATCTATAGATTCAATACAATTTCTATTAAAATATCTTGCCATACTTCACAGATCTAGAACAAATATTCCAAAATTTTATATGGAACTACAAAAGACCAAATAGTAACAGTCATATTGAGAAAAAAGAACATAGTTGGAGGAATCGTGCTACCTGATATTAAACTAAACTACAAGGCCAAACTAATCAAACAGCATGCTACTGTCTTAAGAACAAACATACAGATCAACGAAAGAGAACAGAGAACCCAGAAATAAACCCACCAATTAATATTTGACAAAGGAGGCAAGAGAATACAATGGAGTAAAGACCGTCTCTTTAATATAATGGTATTGGGAAAATTGAACAGGTACATGCAAAAAAATAAAATAAAACTGTACCACCAGTTTACCCCATACACAACAATAAACTCAAAATGGATAAAAGACTGTAATGTAAGTCATGAAACCATAAACATCATAGAAGAAACATAGGTAGCAGAATCTTAGACATCTCTCATAGCAACATTTTTGCTGATATATCTCTTTGAGCAAGAGAAACAAAGGAAAAAAAAACAAAAGAGACCATATCAAACTAAAAAGCTTTTGCACAGCAAAAGAAACCATTAACAAAATAAAAATACAACTGTGTGGAAGACTATATTCATTGATACATCTGATAAGGTGTTAATAACTAAAATTTATAAAGATCTTAAAAACTCAACACCAAAAGAATAAAGAAATATAATTAAGAAATTGGCAAAGGACCCGAATAGACATTTCTCCAAGAAGGACAAACAGATGTTCAATAGGCATATAAATAGGATGGCATCTGAGAAGGGAAGGAGATTAGTGAAATTACATACACATAACACAGCATTATAGAGAGCAGAAAAGCAAATTCTGGAGCAAAGGGGGGAGGGCGTTGGGAGTGGGGGGGCAAGGAGGATGTTGAGGGGAACACGGAAGAGGAGTAGTATGCATTCGAGAGGACACTAAAATCTATGTAAACACAATAAATTAAAATTAATAAAAAGAAATTCAAAATAAAAACAATACTCAATGTCACTAATCATCAGAGAAATGCAAACTAAAGCCACAATGAAGTATCACCTGACACCTGACATAATGGTGATCATCAACAAATCAAGTGCTAGCGAGGATATGGAGGAAAGGGAACCCTCTTGCACTGCTGGTGGGAATGCAGACTTGTGCAGCCACTGTGGAAAACAGTATGACATTTCCTCAAAAAATTAAAATAGAACTGCTTTATAACCCAGCTATCCCACTTCTAGAACTATATCCTAAAAATATCAAAACACTAACTCAAAAGAAGATATGCACTCCTATATTCAGTGCAGCATTATTTACAATAGCCAAGATCTGAAAACATCCCAAGTATTCATTCAGTTAATGAGTAGATTAAAAAGCTGTGGAATACTACACGGCTATAAAAAGGGGGAAAATCTTACCTTTTGTGACAGCATGAATGGACATGGAGATTATTATATTAAGTTAAATAAACTAGGCAGAAAAAGACAAATACTATGTGATCTCACTAATATGTGGAATCTAATTAATGAACACAATAAATAAAGAAACAAAACTGAAACAAAGGCAGGATCACAGGTAACAGATGGGCAGCTGTCAGAAAAAAAGTGGGAAGAGGTGACTAGATCAAAGAAGGTGAAGGGATTATGGGAGAGCATGATGCAGTATGTAGATGGTATTATATATATATATATATGTTGAGTTGTACACTTGAAACCATGTCAACACAATACATTTTAAAATCAATCAATAAATAAAATCTATTAGCTAATTTCAAGTGTACAATACAATATTATTAGCTATAGTCACTATACTTAGAATTACATTTTGAGAATTTGTTCATTTTAGAACTGAAACTTTGATTCCTTTGACCAACATATACTCACAACCCCTATACCCAAGCTCTAGGCAAATACTGTTCTACTCTCTGCTTCTATGAGTTCGATGATTTTAGAATCCAAGTCTAAATGAGGTCGTACTTATTTCACTTGGCATAATGTCTTCCAGACATTAATGTTCTTGTAAATGGCAGGATTTCCTTCTTTTTATAGCTGAATAATAGTCCATTCTACTTACATACCACATTATCAGTTCTTCCATTTATGGACGTTTACTTCATTTCAATATATTGGCTATTGTGAATATTATTTCAATAACTATGATGAGGGGTATAGATATCTCCTTTAGCTGTTGATTTTATTTACTTTAGTTATTATTCAGAAACAGAATTGCTGGATAATATAATTCTAGGTTTAAATTTTTTGAGGATATTTCACATAGCTTTCTTTTTTATTTTAATTTATTGTGTTTACATGGATTCAAGTGTCCCACTGAATATAACACCCTCACCCCCCACCCCCATGTTCCCCGCTATACCCCTTTTGTTCCCCTCCCTCTAACTCCCCCCACTTCCCTCTGGGACTTGCTGTCCTGTTATCTGTATCTATGTGTTATGTATAATTAATTTCACTAATCCCTTCACCTTCTCTGATTTCATCCCCTTATCCCCCTTCCCTCTGACAGCTGTCCGTCTGCTCCCTGTGACCCTGCCTCTGTCTCTATTCTGTTCCTCAGTTCACTTTGTTCATTAGATTCCACATATAAGTGAGATCATATGATATTTGTCTTTCTCTGCCTGGCTTATTTCACTCAGCAAAATAATCTCCAGGTGCATTCATGCAGTCGCAAAAGGTAAGATTTCCTTCTTTTTCACAGCCACGTAGTATTCCATTGTGTATATGTACCACTGCTTGCTTTTTTTTTTTTTTTTTTTTTTTACAGGGATGGAGAGAGAGTCAGAGAGAGGGATAGATAGGGACAGACAGACAGGAATGGAGAAAGATGGAAGCATCAATCATCAGTTTTTCGTTGAGACACCTTAGATGTTCATTGATTGCTTTCTCATATGTGCCTTGACCACGGGCCTTCAGCAGACTGAGTAACCCCTTGCTCAAGGCAACAACCTTGGACTGAAGCTGGTGAGCTTTTGCTCAAACCAGATGAACCCGTGCTCAAGCTGGCAACCTCGGGGTCTCGAACCTGGGTCCTCTGCATCCCAGGCCAACACTCTATCCACTGTGCCACTGCCTGGTCAGGCTAAACCACTGCTTTTTAATCCACTCATCCACTGATGGACACTGGGGTCATTTCCAGAGCTTGGCTATTATAAATGATGCTTCAATAAACACAGGAGTACATATCTTCTTTTAAATCAGTGATTTGGTATTCTTAGGATATATTCCTAAAAGTGGGATGGCTGGGTCAAAAGGCAGTTCCATTTTTAATTTTTTGAGGAATCTCCATATTGTTTTCCACAGTGAGTGCACCAGTCTGCATTCCCACCAGCAGTGCAGAAGGGTTCCCTTTTCTCCATACCCTTGTCAGCACTTATTATGTGTTGATTTGTTAGTGAGCTCCATTCTGACAGGTATATTTCACATAGCTTTCTATTATGGCTGTACAATTTTCATTCTAATCAACAGTGAGCAAGAAAACCATTTATTTACACTTGCTATCTTTTGTCTTGTCTTTTTTTGTGTTTGAGAGACACAGAAAGGAAGAAAGAGAAATAAGAAGCATCAACTCATAGTTGCAGCTCTTTAGTTGTTCATTGGTTGCTTTTTATACATGCATTGACTGTGAGGCTTCAGCCAAGCTAGTGATATCTTGTACCTCAGGGTTTCAAACCTGGACCTTAGCATCCCGGGTTGATCCTCTATCCACTGGTCAGGTTCTTTTGTCTTTTTCATAATTTGTTAGGATTAACAGATGTGAGCTGATGTCTTATTGTGGTTTGGATTATTAGTGTGATATTGAATACCTTTACATAGACCTGCTGATCTTTTGGATGTCTTCTATGAAAAACACAAAATCTCAATTTAGTTTCTCTGTTGATCTACCTATCCAGTTCATATTAGCAGCAGCCCAGGCCCAGGCTCAGAACAACTAAGGGATCACTCAATACTTTATGTTGAACACATTTTGACTTTGGCTTAAACTTCTCACTTTTCAAATTTTCCTCAGAGCAGTGATTTTGATATCACTCAAGTTTTATTCTTGTGTTTTTCAAGTACTATTAAGGCAATACATAGTCTAAAATAATATAGCTAAAATCTTGTTTCCTTTTCCAACCATTCATGCTTAAAATTATGCTTTGTTCTACAAAATATGAAATATGAATATATAGTAATATGGAAAATACAGTCAGTTTTGTTATAATGTGACATTTTTTTTTAAATCACAGATGTTATCCAAAATTGTGCAATTAACACCACAGGGATTATGGGAACATGGGGCAATGGAAGCAATACTCAGAAATGTCAGTGACACATTAAAAAAGATAGAAACCTAATAAAAACAGTGGCACAATTTAACACATGATAAGTGATTAAGAAATACAAAAGTACTATAATAAATGTTATACTTTATCTTTAAAAGACAAGCAGTTTACTTAAGGAAGTGAGTATTGCAAGTATGGCAGATAGTGAGCAATAGTGAAGGTGCATGGAGGGTCAGCTGACATGGGAGAAAAGTTGTAACACTAGGTATGGATGAATGACTTATAACATAGGGCAAACTGAGGTTGCTGGTAGATATTTGAGGTGTGTATTCGTAAGTGGCTTTGTCCAGCTAATGAGATTTTCTACTTTCATCTAGTGTTTTTTGTTTTTTGTGAATGAAACTGCACAAGCAAACACAAAATTCTCATATTCCCATTGCTTAATATCATGTTCCATCCATCATCTTGGAACACTCTTGTTTTTAGAACAAGAATTATAAAAGAACTGACCATGGTCAACTCCAACCTAAGCACTTGGGCCTGCCTCCTTGCTGTCCTCCAATTTTCCTTTACCTGTGATTCTGCACACAAGCTGAAGACTCATTTGACTGTCAATGAACCCTCCTCTTTAGATATAGTAACAGATAGGAGAGAAGTCAGAACTTCATAATGTGCAAGAGGAGAGAAAAGGCTAAGTACCATCATCTGATGATAATTTTGATCTGGTCACATTTTAAAAATAAAATGATGTCATTAGCCTTGAATTCAATTAAGGATAGAACTGTGTCTTTTCATCTTTTTCTCCTGGTAAATTGCACAGTACTTGGCATACAGTAGGTGACCAATGATGTCTGTGATTACACAAACATACATTCCATGAGGGTAACATTCATATTATGTCTTCTAATAGCCTTAATATCTTGTTTCAGACTTTATAAGTAGAAAAGTAAGTTTAAGAAGAAGTAAACTGATATAGAGTTAGTAGCAATATTATTAATACCAAAACACTAAATATATACTTATTATATATATAATTTATATAAATATTATATAAACATATTTTAAATTATATAAAATATATATAAATTAATATATAAAATAAAACTTTGAAGTACATGAATCTATTCTGCTATTTCACAAGATGAAGAAGTATCATGTATTCTAGATACATATGGCAGGACTCAAGAAAGTGTGCTATGTAAATGACAGACTCTAAAATATCAGGCCCAGAGAGCCTGTTATTACTTTTCTTCTGTGGTAGAAATTTGTGATCTAAAGTCACGACCAAAATTTGCAAACATTAAGTTCCTGCTGGTATTGATTTGTGTCCCAATTCTTCACCAGATCTTAAAGAACCAAAGAAATACTTAACTGCTTTGCAAGGATTTGAAAAGTATGTGGCAATTTCTAAGCTGGAAGAGAAAGGAAACTAGCTAAGCCAAGGAGAGTTTCTGGAGAGAATTTTCTGTGATGTTCTCCATCTGAAACATAAAATCAAAATTGCACATTCAGATGTTTCTATCTTTTTTTAAATTTTCTTTTATTTATTCAGTTTTGAGAAGAGAGACAGAGACAGAGAGAAGTGGGGGAGGAGCAGGAAGCATCAACTCCCATATGTGCCTTGACAGATCAAGCCCAAGGTTTTGAACTGGTGACTTCAGCATTCCAGGTAGATGCTTGATCCACTGAGAAGAAACATCTATTTAAAGTTTGGTAACTAAGCTGTTGAATTGCCTGTAGTACATAATTGTTACTCAATCTCCTCTATTTTTAAAAAGCATACTTCTGACAGGAAGATTATCAGAGAATCAGCACATTTTAACATGAAAGTAAGCTAGATTTAAAAATAGTAAATGGCCCATTTTTGTTTTATGAGGCTTATATTAAAGATTTCCAAATATAATTGAATACCTTTGGAGAAATGTATGGGTAAATATTTAGGAAAAATAAAAAATTAATTGAAAAATTATTATTTAAAAGAAATGTGTCCTACAATCAATAAAGGAGGAGTCAAAATGTATGCCAGCCATTATTTACCAATTACAAGACTTACATGGGCCATAAAAAATGCCTTTTTTTATAAAAGAAATAATTAAATACAATCATTTGCACTAAACTGTAGATTGTAATTAAGATAAAAGCAATATAGAATGTACCATTCCCCAAAAGGTCAATTTGATTTCAGTGATCAAAAGGCTTAATGAAGAACAGGAAGTACAAGTGGGATGAAAGAGTCCCTAAAACTGTTGATTCTAGTCAGTAAAAATTGGTGCTATGGAAAAATAAGCGACCAATTGGAAGACATTCTAGTTATGTCTTATCAGAAAGGACAGGTACTGTGCTTTTGTTACACCCAACTTTTAAGCAAGACAACATTAATTCTACCATTTAACAGAATAAAAATAAAGTTTAAAACACATCTATTCTTTGCTATGAGGGATATGCATAGCATATAGTCTCTGCATTCCAAGAGCTTACAATTGAAATAGGAAGAAATGAGGTCAACAATACAAGAGTTAAATGTAAAACAACTGCTCAAGACACATCATAAAGCAGGGATTGGGAACCTATGGCTTGTAAGCCAAAGTGGCTCTTTTGATGGCTGCATCTGGCTTGCAGACAAATCTTTAATAAAAACAATAATAACATTAAAAATATAAAACATTCTCATGTATTATACTATTCATTCATTTCCTACCGCTCATGTTCATGGTTGCGGGTGGCTGGAGCCAATCACAGCTGTCTTTCGGGACAACTCCAAATTTTTATTGAATAATGTATAACATACCCGGGTCGTTGTGAGGTCAGGAAGTAAACTTCCTTCCTTTTAATCAAGTAGTCAGCTAGCTAATTGCAGAAACCCTTTTGATGAAGAAGATGGCTAAAAGAAAAAAAGATGAGCAGTACTGTACTTTTCAGCAGGAATGGAGAGGAATTCGCCTTTGTGAAGAGAGCAGGTTCTGCAGTGTGTCTAATATGCAATGATAAAATTGCATGGATGAAATGGTCAAATATAAAATGGCACTTTGACACACCCTGTACTACATTTGCATCTAAATATCCCGTGGGGGACAGCAGGAAGAAAGCATGTCAAGAGCTACTGTGCAGAGTGCAAGCTAGTCAGCAGCAACTCTGTGTTTGGACCCACCAAGGTGACTGGAATTTGGTTAGCTTTGTTGGTGCTGTGAGAAATGGAAAGCCATTCACAGATAAGGAATATGCCAAAACATTCATGCTTGATATTTCCAATAAAGCTTTTGATGACTTTTTGAATAAAGACAAGATAATCAAACGAATAAAAGACATGCCTCTGTCGGCAAGAACTGTTCACGATCATACACCATCATGATGGCAAATCAAATTGAGGCAACACAAGTGAAGGACATAAATGCAGCACCATTCTTTTCTCTCACTTTGGTTGAGTCAACAGACGTAAGCCATTTATCTCAGTTCAGCGTGATTGCAAGGTATGCTGTCGGTGACACAACAAATGAGGAAAGTCTTGCTGTTTTGCCTATGAAAGAGACAACAGAAAGGAAAGATTTATTCAAGTCTTTTACTGACTTTGCTAAAAATAAAAAATCTTCCAATGGATAAACTTATTTTGGTGTGTACTGATTTGATTGTGTTCCATGCATGGTGTGGAAAAACAGATTCATAGTGCTTCTTAATGAACATGAAAAGAGACCCATCCTAAGTTTTCATTGCATCCTACATCAGAAAGCACTTTGTGCTCAGATGTGTGGCAAGCAGCTTGGTGAGGTGATGTTGTTGGTCATTCGGTGGTCAACTTTATTGTTGCCTGAGCTTTAAATAATTGCCAGTTTAAAACACTGCTGGATGAAGTTGGGAATAATTATCCTGGTCTGCTTCTGCACAGCAATGTGCATTGGTTGTCAAGAGGGAAGGTGCTCAGCCATTCCGCAGCTTGTCTGAGCAAAATTCGGACTTTTCTTGAAATGAAAAATGTTGAGCATCCTGAGTTAGCTAACACTGAGTGGCTCCTGAAGTTGTACTATCTCGTGGACATGATGAAACAACTGAACCGGCTCAATGTGAAATGCAAGGCATTGGAAATACAGTCTCAGCCCTTAACAAGCAGTGTTTGCATTTGAAAACAAGCTGTAACTCTTTGTTGCCAACATTGAAACAGGTCGTTTACTACACTTTGAAAAACTGGGAGAGTTTAAAGATGCGTGCACAGAAAGTGACCCTGCTCAATATCTTGATCTCCAGCAGCTAGTGGACTTCATATCTAATCTCCTGCGGTCATTCAAAACGCACTTTGGAGAATTTCGTGAGAGCACTCATCTTTTTAAATTCATCACCCATCCACACGAGTGTGCAGAGGACAGACAGCTCTGACCTGAGTTACATTCTCAGTGTCTCTGTCAGAGATTTTGAGCTACAAGCTGCTGACCTGAAGGCCTCAGACATGTGGGTGAATAAGTTCAAGTCACTGAATGAAGATTTGGGAAGACTTGCACGACAGCAAGCAGAGTTGGCGAGCAAACACAAGTGGAGAGAAATGAAAAAACTTCAACCCGCAGACCAGCTGATTGTCAAAACTTGGAACGTGCTTCCTGACATATACCACACGCTGAAGCATGTGTGTATTGCTGACTGACAATGTTTGGCTTTACGTATGCATGTGAGCATCTTTCTCACATCTAAAGAATGTTAAGACCAACCTACGATCACGTTTAATGGATGGAAGTCTCAATGCCTGCATAAAGCTTAACCTCACCATGTATCAACCAGACTACAAAGCCATCAGCAAAACCATGCAGTACCAGAAGTCGCATTAATGGTAAGAAGTACTTTATTCATCATTGGTTAGCAACAGCATAACAACGTTATTAAAAAGAATTCAGAGACTTATTGTACTTTAAACGTGTTGGTCTTACATAAAATGCACACATTTACTTGTATTTAGTGTTAAACATATTGTATGGCTCTCATGAAATTACATTTTAAAATATGTGGCGTTCATGGCTCTCTCAGCCAAAAAGGTTCCCGACCCCTGTCATAAAGCAATGAATTGTTATTTATAAGTGTACAATCTTCATCTTTGCTTTTCTTTTTTGGAAGGTAGATAAGATCCAATTATTTTTACAGTTAATTCTATGCCAAGCACTGAAATTTTGTGCTTGCACTACAATAAATATTAACTTATTACAATATGAGATTCAGAACATACAAATAACCCAATAAAAAGAAAGAAATCTTTTGTCTCTGTGTGATTAAAAACCCTACAAATGATTTATATTTCTTTTGGCAAGATGAATGTTCAGAAGGCTTAATAGGAAAATACAAAATTAATTTTGAATAGAAGCAACAAATATTTTAATAAAGTAATTAAGTGCTAATACTGAGAAAAGAAATAATTCAGCATTCCTTTAGACTTGCCTAAGAACTAGGTTGAATGTAGCCAACAAGAAAATTAGTTACAACAGATAACAATCATTTTGGTTGATCCTGTTGTCCTCAACCCCATCTACTTCTCTTCTAGTATCTTCACTTTAGAGAATAGTCTTTACTCCCCACCAATATTCCCATTCCCTTCAAAACATTTTCCCCCAGTATTTCTCCAAAACAATCAAAAGTCATAAATGCCTCCACATTGCTACATCCAAAGATCAATTCTGTCATTGTACCTGACCTCCTTGCAGCCATTATCAGTTGGTCACTGCCCCGTTTTATACACTCTCTTCAGCTGATAACATATCCACTTATTTCTTTCTTATCTCAGTGGTTTCTTTGCTTGTTTCTTCCTTTTTTCCCTATTTCTGAATATTGGAATATCCAAGGACTTCATCATTGTTCTCCTTACTCTCTTCTTTCTCTCACAAGATGACCCCATTTATTGTCTATGGTTTTAAACATCATGCCAATACCCTCATCTATGAATGTAGATCTTCAGTTAAAAAACTTTCTCCTGAGTTCTAGACTTGAATATCTAACTGCCAACTGGATCCCTTCTCTTGGATATCTACTAGGCATCTCAAGCCTACAATCTTCATACTGAACTGCTGGTCTTCTCCACCTCACACTCCAATCAGAGCCTTCATCATCTCAGTCAGTAGTGACTTCATTTTTTAGATTTTCAGGCCATAAAATCACTGTTTTCTAATCAGGAAATGAATGCTTTACTTCTAAATGTATCCAGAATGTGTCTGTCCACTTGTTGTTAATTTTACTGCTATTTATTTTGTCCAAGCCATCATCAGCACTCATCTGGATTATGGTAATAGCCCACAATCAGGTCCCCTGTTTTACCTTTGCTACCCTATCATACATTGTCAGAGAAGCAGCCAGATTGAGACTCAAACATGAATCAGATCATGTTACCTCTCTGCTCAAATGACTCTGAAGTGACTCCACATTTATTCCAAACAAAAACCAAATCCCAAACAGCTTCCAAGGCCCTACTTGATTAACGGTAAGGTCTTCCTAATTCATGTTTGCTTTATCACCCATTATTTGCCCCTCCACGCTGCAGCCACCTTGGTCTCCATGTTCTTGTTTGAATATCACATTCTCAATGAGGCCAATTCTGATGACTTCATTTAATAAAGAAACCTGTTCTGCTACCCAACCTTCTTAAACTTCTCTGTTATTTTCTTTTTTCCACAATGCTTTTGACCTTTTAATGTACTTTAAATTGTATTTATTTATGGTAATTTTTATTGTCCTTCTCTTTCAGGGATCTCTGTCTATTTTGCTCATTGGCATACCTAAGCACCAAATACAATGCCTCGTAAAAGTCTGCATTTAATGAATACTTGAGAAAATAATGAATAATGGGCCCAACCATTTCTCAGTGGCTCAAATCACATACTTTTGAATCATACTCAATTCCTCCCTCTGCCTAATAAATACCCAATCCATCAGAACAATCTTGTCATTCCTGGCTTGAAAAGTATCTAGAATTAAACCAGTTCTCACTCCACTGTCATGGCTTTGATACGAGTCACCAATGTCTGTGGTTAGTACTGGCACAATCCTTCTTCTTGAAGTCCTCTCTTCCACCCTTGACCTTCATTATAATCTTCCACCACATAGCCAGAAAGATTTACAAAGACCTTAATCATGGCATGTCATTCTTCTCCCAATCTCTCAGTGATTCCCATCACATCTATCTTCTATCTATATAAATAAAAATGTAAATGTTTGTTTGTTCAAAATATTAAATCTCCAAAAGTTCTTCACCGATTGCTTTGAAATTTTGACACATTGCATTTGAATACGCATGTGTTTTTATATACTTACTATTATATAGATGTCACACCTGTGACAAGTAAAAACATGCTTTTTTGAAAAACAGCGCCATCTGTTGGATGTAAAAGCAACACACACTATACTAAATATTTTCTGGTTCTACTTCAGTGTTTCCAATTGCATTGTTAAATTAAATTTTCATAGATTTTGATTTACTTTCATTTTTATTTAATTCTTTTGTGTGACATTGCATTGGAATTGAGCTATGTCATTTAGCAAAGCATTCATTTCATGAGTATAGTTGTTGTTTTTTTTTTTCGTGAACAAAATTACAACACGGGTGATCTTTTGTCATATGCGCAATCAAATATTCCTAAGGTAACGCTTGAACAAAAGGCATTTACAATCAAATAATGCAAACTGTCAATAATGGGGTTGAAGAATCTTCTTCTTAGATGCACCAGGAGGAACTGGTAAAAACATTCCTAATTAGATTGATTCTGGCAGCAATTTGACCCCAAAATGACATAGCCTTAGCTCCTGCGTCATCCAGAATAGCTGCAACATTGCTACCAGGTGGAAGAACTACTCATTCTGCTTTGAAATTGCCATTGAACATCCAGTTCATTGAGACTCCCATGTGCAACTTTTCCAAAGCATCCAGCGTGGGAAAAGTATTGCAGAAATTCAAACTTATTGTTTGAAATGATTGCACAATGGCACACAAAAAATCACTGGAGGTCACTGGATCAGTCATTGCAATATTTGCATGAAAACATCAGACCACTTGGGAATGCATTAATATTGCTTGCAGGAGATTTCAGGCAAACATTACCTGTAATTCCTTGATTACAGCATGTTTGTAAACCAGCAGATGAAATAAATGCTTGCCTGAAATACTCTACTTTGTGGCGAAACATAAAGATGTTAAAAGTAACTACAAATATGCATGTCCAGCTGCAAAACAATCAATCAGCTGAGATTCTCACATCAATTGCTGGAAATTGGGAATGGAAAGGTGCTGGTTGATCTGACCTCAGGACACATTTCATTGCCTCATAACTTCTGCAATTTAGTGACGTCAAAAGAAGAATTGGTTGAAAAAGTATTTCCAAATATTCAAACCAATTATAAGAATCATGATTGGCTGAGTGAACGAGCTATTCTTGTGGCCAAGAACAAAGATGTCTACATACTTAACAATATTATTCAGTCTATCATTCAAAGTGAGGCAGTCACATAAAAGTCTGTTGACACTGTTGTGGAAGAAGATCAAGTGGTTAATTATCCAACAGAATTTTTAAATTCACTTGATCTGCCAGGGATGCAACTGCACGTACTGCAACTGAAAACTGGCATGGCAATTATCATGTTGCAAAATATCAACCAGCGAAAGCTTTGCAACGGCATGTGGCTTGCAGTAAAAAAAATTAATTAGCAATGTTGCAAAATCAATAATCTTGACAGGACCTTTCAAAGCTGAAGATGTCCTTATTCCTCACATTCCTATAATTCCAACGGATATGCCATTTCAATTTACAATATTGCAATTCCCAATTCAATTGGTGTTTGCAATCATCATCAACAAAGCTCAGGGCCAATCTTTAGAATTGTGCGGTTTAGATCTAGACACTGATTGCTCCTCGCATGGACAATGTTGCGTGTTCTAGAGTTGGCAAACCAGACAATCTCCATATCTGCACAGACAATGGAACAACAAAAAATAATGTATACCCACAAGCATTGTGAAATTAAACATATTAGAAACGTGTGCTTTCTCTTTTCTTTTCCTTTTAACCAGACTGAGCCACAGTCACACATGACTGGGTACAGCTAGTTTAGAATAAAATCTAAATTCTAATCCAACTTTATAGAGCTCTTCTTGACTTGGACTCTGTCCTCTATTTCTTTTCTCTCTCTACTTATGCACTCCACTCCAGCAACAATGACTTTCTAGAGGTTTCTCAAATAAGAGGAATTTAGTCCTGAATTCAAACCTCTGTCATTGCCTTTCCTTCAGACTCTTCGTACAGATTCTTAGAGATTTCAGACTTATTCCTTGCTTATTCTTTCCCTTGATTGAGTCTCCCCTTAAATGTTAGCACTTCAGTCTTCCCTGAAAACCCTACATAAAAGTCTCTTAACCTACTTTCAATATTTCCCTTCTACCTTGCTTTATTTTTTTTCATAATGTGCATTATATATGGTAATATTCTACTATATATTTATTTATAATATATAGTCCTCAAAAATATCATCCCCATATACCAGGGAATTTGTTCTACCCACTGTCCTGCCTCTGTTGCCTATAACACATAGTAGGCACTGAATGAACATTTCCAGAATGATTTAGTTAATAAATTATCAAGGGATTTACTTTAATCTTTAAACTGGATAAAATACCAAATGGAAATATATTTCAATCTTCTAGTTTTTAATGTTAATAAGTACTAATAAATTCCATTGAATAAAATGAATTTCAGTCACCAGAGTAAAACACAGAGTCACTCAAAACAATCCATACCATTACTTGGTTCCAAAGTATAGTAGACATAATTTGTTTTAGACATAAAAATGGCAATGTGTTTTTGTGAAGATCTGTGACTTCTTAATGTAAAATTGACATGGATTTTATTCTCTTCTATTCAGCAATTACCTCATGTAAAAAATCATCTCTACAAATTAATTGCTGAAGCAAGAACAAATAATCCCAGCACAAGGCTTTGCTTGAGATTAGGTCACAAATCATAATCACTTGGATTCAATCCCATCAACCAGATGCTCAACAAAATTCTCTTTGAGGCTCTCCCATTACCAATTTTTGCATAACAGGCAATGCTTTGCTGAGTACTTGTGGCTGAAGCAGATAGGCCCAACACTAACCACTTGGTAAGATTTTATCTGTAAAACTGCAATGTGTTATTTCAGGCAATTTTATCATCCATCTACCTAGGTCATAACCAAAACATAGTGATAAGGAGAGAAAAGTATAATAAAAAAATACGTATTAAAATATCAGATGATTGCTACTGTTGGTTTTATCCTGTTTGAGATATTTCTTCCTGTGCTGTCATAAATGTTGATTTCTGATAAAGTTTCATAAAGTGTTGACCTTCTCCCCTGAGGTTTTGTCTTAGTGCTAACCATGTGAAAATAATTACAATGTGCCATTATATATACATGAATTGTTTTATTAGTAGAGCACAGAAACATCTTTGAGAATTGGCTTAAAATCTCAACAATGGTTTATGTAGTAATCCCTGAGCTATTTGCTAAATATTTGAGCAAACAGAGCATTGTTTATTTAGTTCTTATAGCTCCCCCTGTGCATTCTTGGAATAAGATTGTAGGTTTTCTGTTTGAGTCTAAAGGAGGCCACAACCAGAAAATCAAAAGCCTGAACTAGAGAAACCACAAAATCATTCTGTGCAAAAAAAGAACAAACACCTTTTATCTGATTCTTCACCTGTATCCAATGACTTCCCTAGCTCCACTAGTATCTATGTCATAATGATCTCTGATTTTTTCTCACTCACCTTTTAATGTGGGCACTGAACAATTCTACCATCTTTGTTAACTACAGCATGTTTGTAAAGTCATGGTGCGCTTTTGACCAGTCACAGGAAAGCAACAGTAGAAATGTGAAATCTGCACTAAATAAAAGGAAAACCCTCCCAGTTTCTGTAGGATGATGTGGCAGCATGTGTGCATGTGCAGATGATGACGTAACACCGTGTATACAGCGGAGCAGCCCATGGCCATGCCAGTCGAGATGTGGACGGTACAGAAGAAAGTTCAGTGTGTTCTGTGGCTCGCTAAATTCGAATCTGACCTTCTATATCTGTGAACATGTTCATCGCCATAACGTCCGAATATGGGCTGCTGAACATCCTCATGCCTACATTGAGTACAAATGTAACACCCCTAAAGTGAATGTGTGGTGTGATCTGATGCATAATAAGGTGATAGGTCCATTTTTTTCGCAGAGCAGTCTATGACGCCAAACACCTATCTTGACATGTTGGAATTGTATGCAGTGCCACAATTTCCTGAAGGTGTCATCTTTCAACAGGATGACACTCCTTCACACTACACCACCATTGTTCATGAGTTTCTGGATAGAACATTACCCGGGCAGTGGATAGGCAGGGGTTCTGTCAAGCCATGGTCACCACAATCCTTGAATCTGACACCCTTAGACTTTTACTTTTGGGGTTATGTGAAGCAACATATGTACATTGAACGTATCAACGACATTAATCACTTAAAACAGAGAATGACAGACGTTATTCACTCTGTTACACCAGACGTCCTTACCCATGTGTGGCAAGAACTTCACTATTGTTTGGATATGTGTAGGGCAACAAATGGAGCCCACATCAAATTGCACTGAATAGGTATAAAACTGGGAGAGTTTTCCTTTTATTTGGTGCAGATTTCACATTTCTATCGTATTTTGTTGCTTTCCTGTGACCAGTCAAAAGTGCACCATGACTTTATGGACACACTGTATTAGAGGCAGTGGCTTGTGCTAGCCTGGGATTTTAAAACACTTCAAGGTTGTGCGTTCCAAAGTAAAAAGGTCTTCCCACAGCTGGGTCTTTGAGGTCCCAGGTTTGTTTCTGATCACTCACTCCTACATTTTCATCTGTAAACACCCACCTCCTAGTACCAAATATCAGAGAAAATGTTTTCTCCTGCAGCTCTTGTTTTGGTCCCTTTAACACTACTCCAAAGGCCATCAGAGCTTTCAATAGCATGAAAATTAAGGGTAGACAAACCTAAGAGTTTTTCTAATCCATCTCCTTTTCTAAGGCAAGAGCACACCTTAATGACCTCAAAAGAATGATAGCTTGGTACCAAAAGAAATTGATCACAATTTAAGATAGTCTCACCCTATGTTATACAACCCAATTGATTGTTTCACAGTCTGGGCCTATCTTAAGGCATGTTATCAGAAAAAATGTCACAGAGCTTCCCATGAAAAAAAATTATTGAACAAACAATATATTTAGTAGCAGCATTCTGGGGTTAGTATCTTAAATTGTTATTATCATTTAAAATTACAACAATTTAGAATGAACACTGTATTTGCAAAACAGACTCAGGTTGTCAGTGGTTGGGGCAAGGATATTTTATTAAGTAGTGACAAATCATAGCTTTTGCATTCTAGTGTCCTTGAGCAGTATTTAGCTTGTAAATAAATGAAATCTTGGGAGCTGAAGCATCAGGGAAGGTACAATGTGGTTTATGGATCACGGCTTTGCTACTGAGCTTTCCAACTTACTCTCAAAAATCAAAGAGAAAGTTTATATCAATATTTCTAACATGAGTTGGTTATTTAAAGCTATTATATTTTTAATAACTTAATACTTCAAAATTATATAGAGATGCATGAATAATTGAAAAACAATTTTAAGTTAAATACCAAATTTCTTTTTTAGTTTTAAAGCTGCTATTTGAACGGGGATCGGTTAGTGTTTTGGGGTAAAACATGGGAAGAAAAAGCTATATAACTTATTTGATTACAACTTAATGATATTTCAAATGACAACACTGGGGAACAAAATTTTTGTTGCATCCACAATAACACATGTTCTTACCTAATTCGAGTATGCAGATCTTAAATCTGACATTAGTTTATCTGTAAGCTACAGTTCATTTGAAATTCAAGATTTTAGGTTTTCATCTTATTGTAAAATTTTCAACATTTGGTTTAACAGAATGAAGTAGAATGTCTTCTGGGGCATCATCTTTGTGAAAATATAATAATTTATATAATGGAGTAAATACATTAATATACTAAAAGATATGATTGCACAAGAATTTATCTATAATTTTGAAATAGAACATATTAAAACACTTACTTTATAAAATTTGTGCAAAACTTTCTTAAACTCTATTCAAGCAAAAATTTGCATTTGTAGCTCTTGCGTTTGTGTACTTGTTGAAGACAATCCCATTTGATTCTCCAGCAGTAGTCTGACATCATATTTCTGTCCCATCACCCCTGATAACGCTCTTCCATCGTCTTCAGATCTTGATAAAAGAGTTCTCCCTGCTCATCACTAACAGCTCCAAGATTTCCAGGAAACTTATCAAGGTGACTGTTCAGGAAGTGAATCTTAACACTCATGTTAAATCCAATGTTGCGGAAAGCCAACAGAATCCTTTCAACCAGAAGTTCATAGTTTTTTGTTTTGCTGCCAAGGAAGTTCTTTGTAACTACCATAAAATACTGTCATGCTGCTTTCTCCTCCTTATCCATCTTCCTTGAAAATTCTTTGTCACGTATGAGGGTTCGAATTGGAGGTCCATTGAATACACCTGCTTTTATCTTCTCGAGAGACAAGGCAGGAAAAGCAGAAATAGTATGTTGAAAGCATTCACTTTCTCTATTCAAAGCCTAAAGAGAGGGGGCGGAGCGAGCTGGGTGGCGCGGGGCGTGCCGGGACGTGGAGGATGCCTTGGCTGTGTGCCTGGGGACAGAACTTGCTTGGGTTGTGGGGAAGAGAGGTGGTCCAAGTCTCCTTCCTCCTTCCATTCAAAACCTAGTACAAAAACCTCTCTAGAGGAACAAGATGACAACGGAGTAGGCGGACGTACCAACTTCCAACTCCCAGACCAAAGTGGATTATAACTCAATTTTAAGAACCATCATCTGGATAAACCAACTTTGAACTAAACTAAGTGGACTCTTCAACCAAGGAACACAGAAGAAGCCACATTGAGACTGGTAGAAATAGCGAAAACACGAAGAGGGCTGCTCAGCTCCCCGGAGCAAATGGCAGCCCGGAGAGACCCGCGTAGCAGGAGGAGAGTTTGGTGGAGAGGGAGAGACCTGGGTCCCAGGAACCAAGCCCCAGCCTTCACTCCCAGAGCCTAGAAGAGGCGGTTGGACAGTATTGAGCTGTGAGCAAGTGAGGATACTGTTTGTGAGAAAGAGACAGTTTTCTCAGACCCAAGATTCTTTTTAAAGGGACAGTGCAGAAAACCTCTCTCACAACCACCACGCATCCTGGGCTCTGGGGAACGGAGACAGAGGAGAGGACCAGAGCAGCGGGAAGATAGTGTGGACTGAAGGCACAGGGACAAACACTCTGAGGGACAGCCATCCTAACCCCTGGGCTAAGTCACTTCCCTAATCGAAAACAAATATTTCCCCTGGAACTAGAAATACCAGCAAAGGGAGACAGGACACTAGCCAAACAAGCTCTCCCGCGGCAATTAGAGCAGAGCTGCTTAGAGAGAGAGAGCTCCCAGGTCTACATTGTGGAGACTTGGGGCACTTCCTACTCTGCTGAGGGTTGCTGAAGGGTATGGTGGCGGCAGGACGCTGAAACGTGGTTCTGTCGGTGTGGGTGGAGGCCAAGCCGGTGTGAGCTTGGTCTAGCCCAGCAGGGGCAGAGGGGACGTGCAAAAGTGGTATGGAAGCTGCGGGCTGCCTGTAATCCCACCTGCGGGGAAAAAGCGAAAGGCCAGGAATGGGCAGAGATCTGCTCTGTGACCCTGCGCAAGCCGGTCCTGATCACAGGGACGGGTCTAAGACCAGGGACGAGCAGGGTCACGTGGCAGAGCTCACGCTACCAGCCCCGCCCGGCCAGAGAAACTTAGGTTTGCCATCCTGAGTGCGCGAGCAGGCTCTGAATGCGGGGGCGGAGTAGACCCGGGACGAGTGGAACCTTGCGGCTGAGCTCACACCAGCAAACACAACCGGCCCAATAAACCACGGTTTACCATCCTGCGTGTGCGAGTTGGATCAGAACGTGGGGGTGGAGTAGAGTCCGGGACGAGCGGAAGCTCAAAGCTGAGTGAAAGCCAGAAAACACGCCCAGCCCAATAAACCATGATTTGTGACCCAGCACAGGAGGGCCCTGGCCTTGAGGGCGGGGCTAAAGCTACAGACGGGCAATGGCTCAAAGCTGAGAGGATGTCAAAAGCCCCGCCCAACCCACGAAAATGTGGCAAGCAGGCTCTGACTGCGAATGCTGGGCGGAAGGCCGTAAACAGGCTGGGTCCGAAGCTGAGCAAAGGTGCTCACCTCTACCCTTGGTGCTGAGGCTTGTGGCTTGAGTGACAGCCCCACCCGTGGAGGAGAGGCGGAAATCACAGCAACAGCCACAGTGGGCTAGCGCTGGCAACACCGATACCCAACTGCCCTAGGCAGCTGAAGAGGGGGTGGGAGGGTTACAGACAGACCACACCTAGATAACACAGTTGCAACACCAACTGGACTCCAGTGGCCACAACTTACTTATACACCGACAAAATGGGCAAGCAGAGGAATGCAAACCAAATAAATCAAGAGAAATCCCCAGAGAAGGATCTTAATGAACCAGATATAACCAAATTACCAGAAGCAGAATTTAGAATAATGATAGTTAATAGGTTCAAAGAAATTAGAACAACAATGGATAGTCATTATGAACACCTAAATAAAGAGATAACAAGTATAAAAACTGAAATTGAAATAATAAAAAAGAATCAGATAGAAATGACAAATACAGTATCAGAACTGAAGACCACAATGGAAAAAATTAAAAGTAGGATGAATCACGCTGAGGATCGAATGAGCGAGTTAGAGGACACAATAAACAAAGGCACAGAATCAGAGAAGAAAAAGAAAAAGAGACTCAAAAAATGTGAGGAAACTCTAAGGGAGGTCAGTGAAAACATGAAGAGAAACAACATTCGCATCATAGGGGTGCCTGAAGAAGAGAAAAGAGGACAGGAAATGGAAACTTTGTTCAATCAAATCATAGCAAAAAAGTTTCCTAAATTAAGGCTGGGAAACATTTCACATGTTCAAGAAGCACACAGAACTCCATTAAAGAGAAACCCAAAAAGATCTACACCAAGACACATCATAGTTAAAATAACAAAGCTAATGGATAAAGAAAATATTTTAGAAGCTGCTAGAGAAAAAAAGGCTATCACCTACAAAGGAGCTCCCATAAGGGTGACATCGGACTTCTCAACAGAAACACTTGAGGCCAGAAGGGAATGGCAAGATATATTCAAAGTAATGCAGAACAAGAACCTACAACCAAGACTACTTTATCAAGCAAGGCTAACGTTTAAAATTGAAGGAGAAATAAAGAGCTTCCCAGACAAAGAAAGCCTCAAGGAATTCATAAAAACCAAACCAATTCTGCAAAAAATACTAAGGGGCCTGTTGTGAACAGTTTAAAAGGAGAAAAGAATACAGCAAAAAAAGAATACAGCTTTAAAGAATAAAATGGCAATAAACAACTACATATCAATAATATTCTTAAATAAAATGGATTAAATTATCCAATCAAAAGACATAGGGTAGATGCAAGGATAAAGAAATAGGACCCATACACATGCTGTCTACAAGAGACACACCTTAAAACAAAAGATGCATATAGACTGAAGGTAAAAGAATGGAAAAAATATTTCATGCAAATGGAAATTTAAAAAAAGCCAGGGTAGCAGTACTTATATCAGACAAAATGGACTTTAAAACAAAGGCTGTAGTAAGAGATAAAGAAGGACACTACATAATGATAAAGGGAACAATTCAACAGGAAGATATAACTATTATAAATAACTATGCACCAAGTATAGGAGCCCCGACATACATAAAGCAGACTTTGATGGATATAAAAGGCGATATTAACAGCAATACTATCATAGTAGGGGATTTCAATACCCCTCTAAAAACACTGGATAGATCCTCAAGAAAGAAAATCAATACAGAAACAGCAGACTTAAAGAGGACACTAGATCAACTTGATTTAATAGATATCTTCAGAACTTTTCATCCTAAAGCAGTAGAATATACATTCTTCTCAAGCGCTCATGGTACGTTTTCTAGGATAGACCACATGTTAGGACACAAAAATGGTCTCTATAAATTTAAGAAGATTGAAATCATATCAAGCATTTTCTCTGATCACAATGACATGAAACTAGAAATTAACCACAAAAGAAAAACTGAAAAATACTCAAACACTTGGAAACTAAATAGCACGATATTAAATAATGAAGGGATTAACAAAGAGATCAAAGAAGAAATAAAAAAGTTTCTAGAAACAAATGATAATGAGCACACATCAACTCAAAATTTACAGGACACAGGAATAGCAGTACTGAGAGGGAAGTTCATTGCACTACAGGCATATCATAAGAAGCTAGAAAAAGCTCAAATAAGCAACCTGACCCTGCATCTAAAAGAACTAGAAAAACAACAGCAAATAAAACCCAGGACACGTAGAAGGAAGGAAATAATAAAGGTCAGAGCAGAAATAAATGACATAGATAAAGGCTAAGGAAACAATACCTCTGTATTGTTAATACCTCTGTATGAAACCAGGAGCTGGTTCTTTGAAAAGGTAAACAAGATTGATGAACCTTTAACTAGATTCACAAGAAAAAAAAAGAGAGGACTCAAATAAATAAAATAGAAAATGACAGTGGAGAAATAACAACCGACACAACAGAAATACAAAGCATTGTAAGAAAATACTATGAAGAACTCTATGCCAAAAAATTAGAAAACCTAGGTGAAATGGACAAATTTCTTGAATCATGTAATCTTCCAAAATCAATCTGGAAGAATCAGAACACCTAAACAGACCAATAACAAAAAATGAGATCGAAACAGTTATCAAAAAACTCCCAAAAAAGAAAAGTCCTGGGCCTGATGGCTTCACAAGTGAATTCTATCAAAAATTCAAAGAAGAACTAACTTCTATCCTCCTCAAGCTATTTCAAAAAATTCAAGAGGAAGAAAGACTTCCAAACTCCTTTTATGAGGCAAGGATAATTTTGATCCCAAAACAGGGCAAAGACAACACAAAGAAAGAAAATTATAGGCCTATATCCTGATGATTTTAGACACTGAAATTCTCAACAAAATATTAGCCAACCGGATCCAGCAATATATGAAAATAATCATACACCATGATCAAGTGGGATTTATTCTGGAAAGGCAAAACTTGTTAAATATTCGCAAATCAATCAATGTGATTCATCACATAAACAAAAGGAAGGACAAAAATCACATGATAATTTCAATAGATGCAGATAAGGCATTTGATAAAATCCAGCACCCATTCATGCTCAAAACTCTCAATAAAGTGGGAATTCAGGGAACATTCCTCAACATGATAAAGTCCATCTATGACAAACCCACAGCAAACATCATACTAAATGGACAAAAATTAAAAGCAATACCCTTAAGATCAGGAACCAGGCAGGGGTGCCACCTTTCACCACTCTTATTCAACATAGTTCTGGAAGTCCTAGCTACAGTAATCAGACAAGAAGAAGAAAGAAAAGGCATCCAAATTGGAAAAGAAGAAGTAAAACTGTCACTATTTGCAGATGATATAGTATTATATATAGAAAACCCTAAAGTCTCAGTCAAAAAACTACTGGACCTTATAAATGAATTCAGCAAGGTGGCAGGATATAAAATTAATACTCAGAAATCAGAGGCATTTCTGTATACAAACAATGAACTGTCAGTAAAAGAAATTAAGGAAACAATCCCCTTCACTATTGCAGCCAAAAAAATAAAGTACCTAGGAGTAAATTTAACCAAGGAGATTAAGGACTTGTACTCAGAAAATTATAAAACATTGAAAAAAGAAATCAAGGAAGATAAAAACAAGTGGAAGCATATACCGTGCTCATGGCTAGGAAGAATAAACATCATTAAAATGTCTATATTACCTAAAGCAATTTATAAATTCAATGCAATACCAATTAAAATACCAATGACATACTTCAAAGATATAGAACACATATTCCAAAACTTTATATGGAACCAAAAAGATCACAAATAGCCTCAGCAATCTTAAAAAGAAACAATAAAGCAGGAGGTATCACTCTTCCAGACATCAAGGTTTACTACAAGGCCATTATACTCAAGACAGCCTGGTACTGGCATAAGAACAGACACATAGATCAATGGAACAGAACAGAGAACCCAGAAATAAACCCACAGCTTTATGGACAACTGATATTTGACAAAGAAGGAAAGAACATACAATGGAGTAAAGACAGCCTCTTTAACAAATGGTGTTGGGAAAATTGGACATCTACCTGCAAAAAAATGAAACTAAACCATCAACTTACACCACTCACACAAAAAAACTCAAAATGGATAAAAGACTTAAACGTAAGCTGTGAAACCATAAGCATCTTAGAAGAAAACATAGGCAGCAAGCTTTCTGACATCTTTAGCAGCAATATATTTGCCGATTTATCTCCACAGGCAAATGAAATAAAACGCAAGATAAACAAATGGGATTATATGAAACTAAAAAGTTTTTGCACAGCTAAAAATAATAAGAACAGAATAAAAAGTAAAACCACACATATTCGACAGCACGTCTGATAAGGGATTAATAACCAAAATTTATAAAGAACTTATAAAACTCAACACCAGGAAAACAAACAGTCCAATCAAAAAATGGACAAAAGAAATGAATCAAAATTTCTCCAAAGAGGACATACAGATGGCCAATAGGCATATGAAAAAATGCTCAACATCACTAATCATTAGAGAAATGCAAATTAAAACCACATCGAGATATCACCTCACACCAGTCAGAATGGCACTCATCAGCAAAACAACACAGAATAAGTGCTGGTGAGGATGTGGAGAAAAGGGAACCCTTCTGCACTGCTGGTGGGAATGAAGACTGGTGCAGCCACTGTGGAAAACAGTTTGGAGATTCCTCAGAAAATTAAAAGTCGAACGGCTTTTTGACCCAGCTCTCCCACTTATGGGAATATACCCTAAGAACACCATAGCACTGTTCAAAAAGAAGAAATGCACCCCCACGTTCATGGCAGCATTGTTCACAATAGCGAAGATCTGGAACCAGCCCAAGTGTCCATCAGAAGACGAGTGGATTAAAAAGCTATGGTACATATATACTATGGAATACTACTCAGCCATAACAAATGATGACATCGGATCATTTACAACAAAATGGATGGATCTTGATAACATTATACGGAGTGAAATTAAGTAAATCAGAAAAAAACCTGAGAACAGCATGATTTCATACATAGGTGGGACATAAAAGTGAGAATATGAGACATGGACAAGAGAGTGGTGGTTACGGGGTGGGGGGAGAGAGGGAAGGGTGGGATAGGGAGGAGGGGAGGGACACAGGGAAAACCAGATAGAAGGTGACAGAGGACAATTTGACTTTGGGTGACGGGTATGCAACACAATTGAATGATAAGATAATCTGGAGATGTTTTCATTGTGCATATGTACCCTGATTTATTGGTGTCACCCCATTAAAATTAATAATAATAAAAATAAAGCCTAAACAAACTGCTTCACTAAGCCAAGTTTGATGTAAAGTGGGGGGAAAATGATTCTGTCTAGATTAACTACAGGTTCATTCACAATATTTTGCATCCCTACTTCCAGAGCTTCATGTTTTGGCCACTCCTTCTGTCTCCAGTGTTTCTCCCTAGCTCGGTTGTTCCACAAACACAGAAAGCAAGGATATTTCGTGAAACCTCTCTGTTGGACTAGCAAAAAATTTACAATTTTAAGATCCACACGAATGATCCAGTTATGCTCCTCATGCTTCAGAAAGTCGAGGACAATTTTTATGTCATTATAATCTTCTCGCAGATGAGCTGAATAACCAATTGAAACCATTGCATAAACATTACCGTTTTGTAAGAGAAATCATTTCAGACTCCGTTTAGAGCTGTCAAAAAATAGCCGCCGTTCTGTTGGACTGTAAGTGGTAATACCTAGCTGGCAGAGAAAATGACTGATATCATGACAGTAAACCAAGTGTTTGTCTTTGGGAAAAAAATCCACAAAAATTTGTTCACGCTTTCTGAAATGGGATACTTTAGCTGACCGGTAAAGTCCATTTTTTTTCTTGAAGCTTGGAGGCTAATAACTCAGCTGCTTTCTTTGTTAGGTCCAAATTTCTTACTAAGTCATTCAATTTGGGTTGGCTAAAATGCTGAAGGGTTAATGACTGCTTGGCCTCAGAAGAAGACCCTTCAGATTCTACAACCGTTTCCTCATGCATCTTATCAAAATATACTTGATCACCATGTTCACTTTCTTCATCCTGAGAGGAAATAAAACCATTGAAAACTGGAACTGGGAGTGTCTCAGAGTGTGGGATAGGTCGTATTGCTGAAGAAATATTAGGATATGAGATCATATGGCGTTTTTTCTTGCCGATGCAAGATCCTTTCTATGAATCAGACAGAAATAACAGTCGCTGCTGTGGTCCTTAGGTTCACGCCAAACCATGGAAATATCAAAAGGCATTCCTTTGCATTTTTCTTTTGTCCTGTCACAAAGCATTTCCTCACAATTATGACACACAATATGAGGAGCCCAATTCTTGTCCTAATTGCCAAGGGGAACTTGAAAATAGGCAATATATGCACGTGTCACAAATGATAAAATATTGCGCCTTTGTCGTTGAAGTGTATAATAGCCACGTATATAACAGAAGGTGTCAGGTCTATTCTTACATGTACACCTACTCAAAGAAGCCATGATTCAATCTTAAAACCAAATAAGAGGGTGTTTTTATCAGATAATAATTTTTTTTACATTTAAAAACAACTACAATGATGTAAAAGTGATGTTTGTAAAACTTTAATTGCCTTGTGGTTATGTTCAATCCAAGAGTCGCTGCCCTTTAACTCCAATTTAAAAACCAATGCTTGCCATTAACTAGAACAAAAAGTAATTAAAATTGCATAAAAAATAGAGCATGCATCAAAAAAACATATTTCACATTTCGAATCAGCAATGCAGAAATATATAGAAAAATTTCTCAAACCTCATGCAAATGAAGAAAAAAATATTGTTCCCCAGTGTAATATATAATAAATGCCTCCCAGTGTTTTAGAATTCACAATACATCTTATTCTGATTTATTTACATTTTAAATTTCAATTTTTCTTCTTTCTCTGGATCTAATATTCAGAACCACATTGACTTACCAATATATATTCCTTTCCTTCCAATGTCATCTCACTACAAAAATTAGGTGCCTAGTGTGAAAAGGATGGAAATAAAGATCTTTATTACCCTTGTGTTAACTGGAAATATTATACCACTTAAAGCCTAAATAAAATTTGAACTCAATTTTCTTCCACTTTTGAAAGATTTGGTCCTTTTGCCTAACCTAAAAGCCCATTGGGTTTAAAGTCTAATCATTTTTCTAGACAGACCACAGTGTTAGCTCTATTGGGTCAATTTTTCCTGAAAAATGATGCTGCTTTTTAAAACTTGCACATTTAAATCTTCTTAATTGAAGGAAATTTTTTTTAAAATTATAGTTAAAATATTTGATTCAATGGCACTTTTTTCACACTGCTTTGCTCTTTTGTATGTTACATTTACATTATAATTTACTGGCAGACTATAACAGTAATGAATGCTAAATGGCATGAGGCTTTGGCCTAGCTATTGACAGACATATCATATGACCATATTTACAACCTCATAAGATAGGCATCAATATTTCCATTTTCAGCTGAGCTAGTAGTGGGCAGAGCTAGTGGTGTCAGAGCTGGGATCAGAGCCATGTTTTCTTCCTCTTCAAGCCATACGTTTTCCAGTACATCACCATTATGAACCAAAGGTGAACATAAACAAATTCCATAATAACTCAGAAAGGAATATACATATATCCATTTGTAGATGTTCAGTTATCTGAACACAATGTGAAAAAAATTAAAAATGGCAAATCTAAGCACGGATTTTTTTTAAATGGTGCCATTTGGTTATTTGCTTAATTGTGGACACAGCTATTACAGCGTCTATTTAAGGTAGCAATTTTATTGCAGAGAGGAAGAATGATGTAAAAATAGTGATTTCCTAACTATAGATCTAGATGTCTCTGGCAAGTCACAAGTACAAGTAACAAACAGTGTCATATGGCAATGAAATAATAATTTTGTTACATGTAACTTCAACAACATAACCAGCTGTGAAAATTTTTGTTTCTATGAGTGTTTTACCTCTTGGGTAGATAAATCCAAAGAAGCATTTTAGACGTATAAGTGTTTTCCATTCAACTTGTGTTTCAACAAAAAGTTATGTTTCTATTGTCAAGCTGCTTTTAAGTATTTTCATGAGTCTGTGAGCTAGGGAGATGTTCTATATGACATCATAGGCTGACGTTCCTTTCTTTTCCACCACAAGCTAAATGCCCAGACAGACTCCTTCATGGCTTCTGGCCAGTGTACCAGATCCATGGCTGCTCAGTGGAGAACTCAAAGACAATAGAAAGAAGCACTGTTCTTGTAAAATGAGGGATATAAATTGCTCCAACAGGAGAGCCTCTGTCAGAGCGCTGCAGGGTTAGTAATGGGAAGCCATGGAGGTGGATATTGTCAACTCTGCAAAGACCAAGAGTATTTCCCAAATGTAACTACTGAGCATTTAGTGAAATGTCTTATGCTAGATAAGAGCTCAATTAAACAAACTTTGATTGTGGAACTGACTGAAAAATCCCCCTACTTTTACACATATTAAAATGTGACTTTGATTTTGATGAATAACCTCTAATTTTAAATTCCACTTCAACCTTTTCAAAATAACCTATATAAGGCAGTTGACAAATTCAGAAAAGATCTTGAAAAATAAGTTCCAGATAATTTGAGAATACTTCCCCCACATCCTTGCAATCTCTCAGGATTCACTTCTGTCCTTTTGACTTCTCTGTCCTGCCTATGGAATCCTTGCCACCTTCATGTTCCGGTGAAGGATTTCTGAACAAAGTCCTAAAGCCATGAATATCGACAGTTGTTTCTTGATGTTTTCATTTGCAGCATTCTAGTGTAGCTAGTGACACTCCTCACTTCTTTTGTTCTTGAGGCCAAAGGAAATCCTGATTTGAGGGCTGGCAGCAATGAGTGGGACAGAGGTGCCCAGGGAACCGGCGGTGTGGGGGGTGGGTGGAGGGTGGGTGGAGGGTGGAGCCGCCCTACGCAGCACTCTCTCCTTCTTCCTCCTGAGCTGCGAGGAGGCCCGCTTTCTCCAGGGAGCCGAGATCGCTTTGGTCAGGACGTGGGAACCTGGACATGAGCACTGGAATATTCCTTCAGCCAATTGTTACCAATGACCAACAGTCAGAAAAGCATAAAGCTGAGTTTTTCAAAAACGAAAAGTATTGTTCTACCTTTGTAAATGTAGTTCTTTCGGTTGTTAAAGTTTTCTCCTTGCCTCCCCAAACCCCCTCCAATGGAAAGAGCCTGCGAGACAAGAATAAATGTTAGAGTGATACATGTTGCTGCAACTTCTTTGAGAACATGGCAGATAAATGTGTCATCCGGACAAAGTACAAAAAGTAAAGGGACTCAAAGCCACAATGAACATCAGCAAACAAATCTTAGTTACCCAGCCCCATGCTGAGCTTTGCCCCCATCTCCCCAGGGGTGCTGGGGGTACTGGGAAGGGAAGTTATCAGGAATATGAAACTGGGAATGAATGAACTCAAGTGAAAGGGAGTTGCATGCTCACATTTTAAAAGCTTCTGACAAAAATATAATTTCTTTAAATAATGAGAGATAGGAAAGTATAAAGGCAAATACTTTATTTTTGTCTTTAGCATTAAATTGTCTCAGTATAATAGCAACTACTGTGATTAATGGATACGTTATCTATAAAAAGACATCTGTTAAAAACAAACTTTTAGCCTGACCTGTGGTGGCGCAGTGGATAAAGCATCGACCTGGGAACACTGAGGTCGCCAGTTCAAAACCCTGCACTGGTCTAGTCAAGGCACATATGGGAGTTGATGCTTTCAGCTCCTCCCCTCTTTCTCTCTCTCTCTCTCTCTTACTCTCTGTCTCTTCTCTAAAATGAATAAAATTAAATTAAAATTAAAAAATTAAAAAAAAATTAAAAAAAAACAACAACAAACTTTTAAAATGCTACTTAGATTTGCAAAATTGACAGAGAGTGGCTTCTGGAATCAGAATCTGCTCCCCACTTAATATTTGGTCCTGAAATAGTTAAATAACAACTTAGCCTGTTTCCTCATTTTTAAAATTGACATATGTGGGGCAGCTGTGTTAGGCTTGATCGTGGGGTAGTGTGTGAGCATGTGGCAGCACCACATGTGTGTGGCTTATATAAGGCTATGGGTGCTTGCACTCAGGGGGATTGTGATGGCGGATTGCCTGCCCGCCACTGTAAGGGGCCATTTTGCTGTATGTTTGCCTGAGAGGCGAATTCCCCTGCCTGTGTGCTTGTCCCCTTTTGTGAGACTTTATTAAACAGAATGACCCAACACTTTCCAGCTCCACAGTTTTTCTATCACCTGCCCAAATCCAATGTGAACCTGCCTGGCCTCGGCCACCAGCAGAACAATGAGGAAAATAGTCCCACTTTATAAAAGTGAAATCAAATATTTAAAATCTGGATCAAAATAAACTCAGAAGGGACATAATACAATTCTTAAAAGGACACCCCAAAGAACTAGAAAGTAAAAATATGAAGAAATGTGTCAACATGACAAATTTATGCACTAGGATTATATAATAGGCTATTAGAGAAAACTGGGATGCTTTGAGGTCTATTCACATTTATTTCAAGAGAATGTAAAGAAAGAAAAATCTGACCATCTCAAAACTCTTTTGCAGTAAAATTGCTGGAGACAAGAGCTCACTTAATGCACAGCAGCAACTTTTTTTGTCTACTGATGAGAATTTGCATGAGGCACAGAGAGAGTTTCAGTAAAAAAAGGTTCCTATTTCAAGACAGCGCTGTGCCCAGCCATCAATTCATTCAGTCAACAACTGAGTACCGTCCATGTGCAGGTGAGAGGCATAGGGGAGTAAATAAACACTGAACAAAAGCAAATGCATCCCAGTTCTTCCCATGTGTTAGCTATCATGAGTAATGCTGCAATGAACATAGAAGTATAGATACCCCTTGTGCATGAGCATGTGGCAAAAAGCCACGTGTGTATGTATAGCCTATATACAGATAGAGGTACTTTCCCTCAGTGTAGGTCCCTCACATGCCATCACGAGAAGAGAAGCAGTTTTTCCCTGCCTGTCACTCGCCCGCTGTCGTGAGAATCAAATAAATGGAATGCCCCAACACATTTAGGTTCTGTGCTTCTTCTGCGGGCTTCCTGAATCCAGTGTGGACCTGCCTGGCCTCGGCCACCAGCATTACAATACTAAATGTGTAAATGGTCATATTGTCAGGATTTGTGCGTGACAGCATTCTGTGGGCAGAGAGAGGAAAAAGGTTATGGTTCTGAGATACTTCAATGAAAAAAGATTAAGTATTGGATGGTTGTTAGAGGGGGTTACAGGTCAAGGAGTTTGTGATTGTTGCTGTTTTCAGGTGTTTTGAGTAAAATTCTGAAATCAAAAACCTAAGTAGAAATCAGTTTTCAAGTTTCAATTCAATTACTTTGCTGGGCCCCATTCTTTTGGGGTCCCTGGTCCCTTCCTCTTCTTATGCTCTCAGGATTACATGTTGGTCCCGAGCAGACCCTCTGTTCCAACTGCTGTTTACCTGGACAGCGTGAACATTTAACCAATGATCTAGGTCAGTGGTTCTTAACCTGGGTTCTATCGAACCCTAGGGGTTCGATGAGTTGGTCTCAGGGGTTCGGAGAAGCCTCTTCCGTGGAGGCCAGAATAAAATAATACCATAATTTGTTGTGAGTTTATGCATTTTGTTGGTTTTGTTCTTTGAGCAAGGTGATGTTCATGCATGGCTCATTTTTTGCACCATTAAAAAAACATATACCTATGTCTTGAATTTGGAAAAAAAATTGTATTTTATTTATCACTAAAGAAGGGTTCAGTGAATGCGCATATGAAACTGGTGAGTTCAGTACCTCAAAAAGGTTAAGAACCACTGATCTAGGTGAAGGGTCTCAGAGAGTCTCATCTGTCTGTTGTCCACAGATAACTATGATTTATTAAGGTGATCAGATTTTAAAATTGGTAAAGCGGGACACCATTGACGGGGGGGGGGGGGTTCTTGATTAAAAATTTGGTCTATATGGAGCAAAAAAATTTTTTCATAGAATGCAAAAATAGTATTGTAATATATATATATATATTTTTAATATAGACTTTTTTTAAAACACCGTGGGATGTCGGACAAATTGTTAAAAATTGGGACTGTCCCACCAAAAGCGGGACATCTGGTCACCTTAACAGATCAAGACTATAAATGCACCATCTTGGGAGTTTGAAGATAATTTTTTTAAAAGAAAGAGATGGACAGAGTTGTGGAACACAGATTCTAAGCTGGAGGCTGTGCAGCTGGCTTACTGAAGGGGTGCTTTCAGGGGCAGCTCCTGCACGGGGTTGGGGCAGCAGAGCGGGCAGAGGGAGAAGCTGAGTCAGGAGGCAGTTGTGACACAGAGCAGCTGGACCCTCAACAAGGAGCTCAGAAGCTGGACTGGCTCTTCAAGGATCTCCTGAATTGAGTTGTGGGGCTGGTTCTTTGTCATTAGCTGTGAGCTACCTCTCTGAATAAGAACCTAGTGAGGGGCTCAGCTGTGAGTCATCAGCCAACACCCAGGACAGAAGGGGTAGTGAGCACCCCCATCCTGCTGCCCAACCATCCATGTAGGGAAACCACACAGAAGAGTTCAATGTAAAGCAGAGTCAGGAGGGGTTGCTCTGGATACAAGTAGCATGTAGTGAAACCGGTGGCTGAGGCCAGGCAGGTTCACATTGGATTCGGGGAGAGGGTAGAAAAACTGTGGAGCTAGAAAGGGTTGGGCCATTCTGTTTAATAAAGTCTCACAATGGTGGACAAGCACACAAGCAGGGGAAACTGCTGTTTACCTGGACAGCGTGAACATTTAACCAATGATCTAGGTCAGTGGTTCTTAATGACCTTCACAGTGGTGGGCAGACAATCCTCAATTCCCCATCTCTCTTGAGCAGAAGTACCCATAGCCTTATACATGCCATACACACGTGGCACAGCCATGCACTCATGTACCAATCAGACAAAGTGCTTGCAGCTGGTAACCCCATGAGCAAGCCTAACACAGGTGCCCCACACAAGCAGAATCCTATTTCACCGTGCCTTTCCTTTCTTCACTTCCCTCCTCCAGGGCCACTCGAAAACTGAATATTCATTTCAGAGTCTCAGAACTCTTGCTTAATCCTCAAGAATCTTCTCTTCTGAGACCTGAGAGAAGCACCTTTGGGGAGAATGCACCCCACCTTTGAACCCTGCTCCCTTCTACTCCCCCCCTCAGCTCTCACAACCTCACCACCACAGCCCACCCCTGGGGAGGGGAGCCACACCACCTCAGGGGAAATGCTGGATAGTTCATGTCACCTCTAAAGGGAATGTTCTGTGAGAGGAGTAAAATGATCCGAAAACCATGATCAAGGATCCTTTCATTGACAAGGATTCATCCCTGTAGAGACTGATGAGGCTTCTTTCTCAGAGAAATCTGGCCTGTGTACTTGGTTTCCTTTTTGAAGAACAGTACACTTACAGGAAGGAACAGAGAACAGCATACAGATAACAAGACAAGTTTTAGTCCTTACAGAAACCTCCATGCTGAATTGAATGGCGTCCAGATGCCCTTCAGTTCACTTTTCAATGTGAGCTTTTTCAGAACTGAAAACTTTTTCAGATGAGGCATCCTAGCTGACTGAACACTTCTTCCACTTAACCACTTAACCTCCCTTGCCTCACGCTGAGGAAAACATGAAATTGCCTTACTACCTGTTTATTTTCCTCCAAAACTGCCTTTTTTCTTAGCACCTCCACTGAGTTTCTTTGATATCTTTGTTCAAATGGAGAATAATGCATTTGATTCACTGCTGTGACATTAAAAAGAAAAGCCACTGGCTGCTCAGAATGGTCCATACATTTCATCTATACTTGCAAGCTTTTCCACAAAACAGCGTCACATTTGTATTCATGATGCCTTTCTTCCTCCGGACAACCCTCTTGCCTCTTCTCATCTTTTCCCCCACCAGCTCACCCACATGTATGCAAATCACCGAAGGCACCTCTGGGAGTGGGAGGCACTCTGCCTCCTGCCAGCAATGGAACATATTTTTGCTCGTTAGCCATAACAGTGCATTTGGCTGGATGCCTACTTATCCACTCTGCTTACTCAGCTAAAGCACATAGTCTGGGAAGATTATGACTGTCAAATTCAAGAAAGTGGTGTTAGGAAGGTGTTTGAAAATGGAAACACCTTTATTGACATATGCTGTGAATCCCCGTTAATGTTGTTTCCAAGAATCTTGAGCCAGGTTATCTCTTTCATCGGGTGCCAAAAGGAAGAAAGGATGGCACACAGAACAAAAGCATTCCGTCAAATACCAAGAAGCTGACATGCCCAGTAGGAATGATAGAAAAGTTGCCATCTTTTCTGTCAGATATAACCTTTCCTTCCCAGTTGTGTGTACTTTTCTGAAAAGTTGGAAACGATTGCTTGTATATCTTAAGTTTCTATATTAAAACTTCTGGAAAATAGCACACAAAGCACTTTAATATTTAAATGAGGCATATTTTATTTCAATAACACAGGTTCCCTTCCCCTTTATAATAGGGCTCTCTACTATGGTCATCTTTCTCTGTAGAAGCCCAAACCCCTCTACCTCTTCAGACGCTGGCCTGAGGGGAGTCCCTATGCCTATAAGGATAAACTCAGCAGACCCCCTAGTCTACAGCCCTGCCCTCGACCTACTTCAGCGGAAACTTGTTGGGAAAACAGCTGTGTTAGGCTTGCTCGCTTGCACTTTGCATGATTAGTGCATGAACACATGGCAGAGCCACATGTGTGTAATCCTACATAGGGCTATGGATACTTTCCCTCAGTGCAATTCTTACAGATCGCTTGCCTGCCACTGCAAGGGGCCATTTTCCTGATTGTTCACCTGCTGCCATGAGAAGCGGTTTCCCCCTGCCTGTTTTGCTCACCCGCCATTGAGAGAATCCAATAAATGGGAATGGCCCAACACTTTCCGGCTCTGCAGTTCCTCTTCCATCTTTCTGAATCCTGTGTGAACCCGCCTCAGCCACCAGCATTACACTTGTGAAGCTATTATGATCACAACCATCCAATGAAAAACCAAAATGGCTGCTACATGCCACATCAAAATGAAACCTATTTTCACATGCACGTGATAGGTCCCTTTCCCACAAAAGCTAACATTTTTACTTCATCAGTAAATCTCTTATAATCAAGATATTCAAGCTCAGGTTAAAAAAAGACTGGAAGTTCAGCTCATGGAATTTACAGGGATAAATTTGTCAGATGTAGTATCAGATGAATAAACTGAAAAAGGAGGATTCACTACCTCAGTTTTCTTAACTGAAAATTTGACCCAGACATAAAATTAGAGTTGAAAGCTTATGAAGGATTTGCTCTTCTCTTTCTTATACCTGCAGCTACTGTTTCTACTTTGCCCTGTAATATGTATTCAAAGTCCCAGGTCTTTCTTTTCCAAGCTGTGTAGCTTGACTAGAGGAAAAGAAACTTCTCTTTATAGTTCATGAGCCACATAATCAAGTTAACTTTAAAAATTGCATGTAGACAACATTAGTTATTTACATCAAAGTTCATAGATACCTGTCACCTAGAAACACTTGCAGGAACATAGTCCCTCTGTCACTAGTCTAGCTGAAGGAAGCAGAGAGGTTTGCTTTTTATGCTTTCAAAGATACAACAATTTATGTTTTCACCTACACTAAAAAAGTCAGAAGATAAGACAGCCTCTTTTTAAAATGTATTATGCATAAGTGCAGATTGAGTGGTGTTTATAAACACCCATTTTGAAAATAATAAAAAAAAGAATGAGACTTTTAGAACTAAAAGAGAATACCCCCCACCCTCCCCAATATTTTTTTATGAATGAACTACTGAGGACTACAGATGTTAGAGGGACAACAGTGACTTCCTAGGGTAAACCCAACAAACTCCACAGTTGAAGGCTCGCCTTCTATCTACTTCAGCTGAGACCTGTGAAGCCATTAAGACCAGAATCATCTAGTAAAGAACCAAAGCAGCAATTTTCACCAGAATAAATTTTTTTCCCTGGTCTCTTCACTTGACACTCAATTAGTTTCTGTGTTATGTTGCTCCCTTAAGAAAGAACAGCATTCATTTTTTATCAAATAATGTCACAAAATATCATGCTTTGTAAATGAGCAATAATATGGCAGATAGAGATTATTAAATTAGCAACAAGAGATTGCTTATGTGGAGATCGGAGCTGGTCAGAAAATTCTTATATCCTAGGTCTGATGGTAATCATTTCTCTTAACAGGGATTGAATATCAGTTTAGAAGGAAGAATCAGGAAGCCAGACCCAAGCTGCTTCTCTTTTTCTCCCCCAATGGAGACAATGGTAAAGTGCTCTCTTATTTTTAGACACACCAACTGAATAGGTATCTTATATTTATTATATAGTTAAATAGCCACTGTAATTTTCATGTATTTTGGCAATTTTCTTTGGCTTTATAGGTTAGATTGAACAACAAGGCCACATAAATGAATATCTTGTGACGTTCCTGTTTAAGTATTTGCCATATCTAGGTTATTTAGGAATATGAGCTTTCCTAACAAGGATAGAGACTGAAATCAGCTCATCTATTTAGTAAACTCACTTTAATATGAATAGACTCTTGAAATCAGAACGTTAGGTAGGGAAATAGTTTCCTGCTGATTTGACTTTTAGACATAATTATTGAAGGATGAATACTTCTAATTTAGTAAAAATAGTAAAAAATAAACATCAGCTTGTCTCATGCCAAAATAAATTAATATAAAAATACAATATGGCCTGACCAGGTGGTAGCACAGTGGATAGAGCGTAGGACTGGGATGCGGAAGACCCAGGTTCAAGACCCCAAGGTCGCCAGCTTGAACGCGGGCCCATCTGGCTTGAGCAAAAGCTCTTCAGCTTGGATCCAAGGTCGCTGGCTCCAGCAAGGGGTGGCTAGGTCTGCTGAAGGCCCGCGGTCAAGGCACATGTGAGAAAGCAATCAATGAACAACTAAGGTGTCACAATGGCAACAGAAAACTAATGATTGATGCTTCTCACCTCTTTTCGTTCCTGTCTGTCTGTTTCTATCTCTCTCTCTCTCTGTCCCTGGGGAAAAAAAATCAATAAAATCTTTAAAAAAGAAAAATACAATATGTCCAGGGATCCAATGATCACTGGCATCTGAAATTTGCTAATGACATGATGGCAATGTTGTGAGCCCCTCAAACTGTCAAGGCCCACTGGAGATGTAATAAAAGTAAAATCCACAGCAGGGCTGGAAAGTACAGAGTGCCCACATGTCTGATAGGCAGGGCTAAGAGTCAATAGCCAGTTCTGACCAATGTTTATTTTGGTTTTTACCTCACTTTTTTGAAGTTATAAAAAGTCAAGACTATCAATGATACATAAGCAAACAAAATCTATAGGAGAAACCATAAAAACTAAAATGTACAGTCTATAAAAGACAGTTCAGAGAAAATTCAACTTTTGCATATTAAGAGTTAACCAGCCTACTTAATTCCAAAAACAGGATTTTTAAAAAAATATATAGATAAGAAAGTTTCAAACATAATGCAAAACAAAGAAAAAATAAATTTAAAACAGATGTCATAAAATCATCCCCCACTTCTACATTTTTATAAATCATAGAAAAATTATAAGCTGTGTATATAATAATTTACCAGGAAACATAAACACTGGGAGATCTTTCAAGAAGCAATTACTAGAACCAGAGTCCTGAGGGAATTATAATATTAAAAGAAGATAAATCTTAATAGACTAAATAGGCTTCAATTATTCCCTGAGATCTTTTATTTCCCCAAATCTTAAAGGAAGTATAGTAGAAAATAACAAATTAGAAAGTTCCAGGCAAGCAAAGTTTTCTTTCTCCCTATATACTTGATTTCTACTGCAGAACCAAAAGTCAGATCTATATATTTTTTAAATGTTTGAAAGGGTGAGACTATTTTTCCTCTTCAGAAAAATTCAATGGTTCGGCTCTTGCCTAAGTTTTATTCAGCTGCTGCTAACTTTTTAATATTGGTTTTATAACTTAAGACATCTGGGAAATTTCCAGAGAAATAATAAGTAAATGTGAATATCTTTACTCTCAGTCAAGAAAATGTACCATCCTTGCACCAAACTTCCAAAACCATATGTTTTGACATCAGTATTCTGCTTCTGAAGGTTTAAGTGATTCAAGCAAAACTTTTCTAGGTTACATTTTATTTCTTACATGGAAATACACTTAGCTAAAAGATTTTTGTCTTTACTTTGGTGCAGTTGTTTGGTAAACTTCAAATTAAAGTTACATTCTAATGACTGAATAGAAGGATGGATAGATAAATTAGTAATAAATCAAATAGGATAATGGTAGAATGTAGGTTATAAAAATGAGTGTTAACTATAACATTCAATTTTATTGTATATCTGAATTATTTTTGAGAGAGACAGACAGAAAGAGAGAGAGAGATGAGAAGCATCAACTCGTAGCTGCATCACTTTAGTGCTTGCATTGATTGCTTCTCATACATGCTTTGACCACAGGCTCAAGCCAGCAACCTTTGGTCTCAAGCCAGTGACCCCATGCTCAAGCCAGTGATCTCAGGGTTTTGAACCTGGGACCTCAGTGTCCCAGGTTGACATGCTATCCATGGAGCCACCTCCGGTCAGATTATCTGAAAATTTTTACAATTAAATTCTGAAGAGAAAAATAACCAGTGATAAAGAAATGACCTTTCTGAACACCACTGCCAAAAACAAAATATTGATTTGATCCGCAGCAAGTTAAACCAAACAACAACAACAACAACAGATTTTCAGATGAATTCCAGATGAGTCATTAACTCACATCATATAGACCCAGAGAGTTGGGTCTAAATTAAAGAGGATTTGGTAGATATTCCAGGTCAGCAAAAAGACTGAATGTGTATGAGAACTGAATATTATTCATTTAAAAATACATATCTTATCTGCAAAGTCAGTACCTGAGAGACTGACTTGGTACTCAGAAAACCTCATGGCATCAAAGGCAGGAGAGCAGACAGGTCTCCATAAATCAGAACCACAGCAGTCTGGGTCTTTCCTCATCTCCCCAGGTTCCTCTATTTCCAAACCTGTTCTCCTCTCTCTTTACCCAGGATGGTAAAATCTCTATCCATTGAAAGCATCTGGCAAGGACCACAGGTTTTAGTAGGGAACAGGAAAAGGCCCAGGCTAGTGGGAACCCAAGACAGATACGTCTGCAGGTAGGGAGAGACAGGGCTCTGGGTGGGTTCAGGCACACCCACAACCTGAAGCTCAGCTGGTCCAGGAGGAGCAGTGCCTTGTACCTTCTGATCTTAGAGCTGACTTTCAGCCTGTTTTGTCATTTAGCTATCTGGGAGACATAGGAGCTCTTAAGTAGGAATTTTCAGATAAAGAAAGGCTGAGTCCCATAGTTACAGTTGGTTCCAGATTAACATAGAACAGCAGTTCCCAATGTTTTTTTGTTGTTTTCTTTTTAATTTATTCTGAGACAGCCTTTAGACTTTAAAAAAATTATTTCACTTTAGCATAATATCTTTAAGATCAATCCATGTTGTTATAAAGAAGAAGATTTCATCTTTTTAATGGCTGATATCACATCTTCTGTATCCATTTAATTATTGATGAATACTAGGGCTGCTTCCACATCTTGGCTATTGTAAATAATACTGCTATTAATAAATGTTACCTCAATAAAAATAAATAAGTAATCTTAAAAACAAGTACTTGTTTGTGATAAATAAATAAATAAATACTGAGACTCTCCAAAGTGCTTTTGTTTATTAGGGTCAGTTATTAATGTTCATAATATTATAAATGAAAATAAAGATTTTAGCCTGACCAGGCAGTGGCGCAGTGGATAGAGTGTCAGACTGGGATGCGGAAGACCCAGGTTCGAGACCCCGAGCTCGCCAGCTTGAACACGGGCCCATCTGGCTTGAGCAAAGACCTTGCCAGCTTGGACCCAAGGTTGTTGGCTCCAGCAAGGGGTGACTCGGTCTGCTGAAGGCCCGCGGTCAAGGCACATGTGAGAAAGCAATCAATGAACAACTATGGTGTCACAAGGGCAACGAAAACTAATGATTGATGCTTCTCATCTCTCTCCGTTTCTGTCTGTCTGTCCCTATCTATCCCTCTCTCTGACTCTCTCTCTCTGTCCCTGTAAAAAAAAAAATGAAGACTTTAAAATATGTATTTATCATTTATTTTAAATATTACAATAATGAATGATTACATGTTAATGTAAATACAATTTTTAATGTGATGTGTAATCTCTGGACAACTCTAGTGCTATTTATTCAAAAAAAAGTGCAAAAAAGTCAAAATCTTAGTCTAATTAGAAGAATAGTTTTAACCTCATGGATCCCCTGAGAAGTTCTTAGAACATGTTTTGAGAACTACTTCCACAGAGGCAGTGGGTAATACTTTGAAGGTTCTTAACAATATCTGCCATTGTAAAAGTTGGTAGTACAGACACACACACAAAATAAAGTTTGTAATAGTAATTAGTTTCAAGGTGAGGTAAGTGAGGTAAGTGTCCTTCTGTCATTATTTAAAAACAGAATAATGTTTCATCATCGCTGTTTCCAGACTTCTGTGCCTCTATCCTCCTTAAAACCCAAAGCTTTGAAGTACGTGACATCATAACATCAACAAATAGTTATTGAGCATATACCATGTATCAGACATTGTCCTAGGCATTAGCAGTTTAGCAGTAAAACTGGAGTAAGATGGTTCTTCTGTCTGCAGTCTAGTAAAGGGAAGACATACAGAATAAACTAAGTGAAATATATAGTAGGTTAGATGGTGATAGTTCTTATGGAGAGAAATAAAGCAGGAAATAGGGAAATTAATATGTTAGGGTTAATAAGGAGGTTGATTTTTATACAGCGGTCAGGAATGACCTTACTGAGAAAAATGAAATAGGAACAAAGGCCTCAGTGAGATGATGGAGGAGGCAATGCTAATATCAGAAGAGAGTAACATTCCAGGCAGAGGGAATGGAAAGAACAAGGACCTCAAGAAGCAGCAAAGACACGAGGAAGTTTATCTGCTCACCTTGCTACCATCATCTCCTACCTCTTGATCACACCCCTCATTCTTTAAAGCTTTAGCTCCTGGATCATTGTTACTGTCTTCAAAACTCCCAGACCCTCTCTTCTCTTATGACTTCTTCAATCTCATTCCTGTATTTATTTCCATGGCCATGTCCTAGATTTGTTATTTCCAATAACCCAAGTCTTCCAATACTTCAACTCAAAGCATCTACCTTTCTGACCCCACAGTTCTTTCTAGTTATTCCCTCTGAATCTCCAGCTTCAACAATTCTCCAGTCCCTATTGGTTCTACAAGCCATGGACACCTGCCTTTTCTCTGCATCCCAATCTTCTCATGTCTACATTACCCTCCTCGTCCAGCCTAGAGTCTATGTTCCTTTATTATCATCCTTGTATGTATCCTCAGTGATTTTTCTCATCTCTCCTTCCATTATCCTTCTTCAGCAAAATTCCAATCCTTTTTAAATCTAATTCTCTGCCTACTCTGTGCTTAACAGTTTTCATATGTGAGTGGACATGTAGGTTGTTTATGCTTTGGTTTGGGAATGTTAAGACTAAAGCAGTTTCACCCAGATTTCACCTTTGCTCACATCACTTCTTCTTCTTCTTCTATAGGATGTGCTTAATTTTTTTCTCTCTCTCATGCAGAAATCCAATTACATGAGTACTGGCCAAGGCTCAGAAACCCAAAAGCAATTTCAAACTATCCACATATTTTAATAAAAATGTTATACTCACTACCAGGATTAAAACATAGCTGCAAATTATCTTAGATGTCTGGGATACCGGACCTTCTGGAAATAAGTGATGCAATAAAAATATGGGCAAGGGCAAAGGCACACACAGCAAGATAAAGAAGAACTCACTAAATAATGATATATAAAACATCTCCTGGTGTGCCATGACCAGGACAGCCCCAGCTGTACTGTAAGACTGTGGGCAAATCCCTGTATGCCCTTTGGGGTAACCCAATGCTAAGAATATTAGACCAGGCCTAGACCCAAACTCTGAAGCTTTCTCTCCCCCAGTTGCCCACTTGATTCCCATTCGAGGGCTTAGCATTCTATATCCTGGTTTTCACACAAGCCTGGCACAAGACAAAAAGGATAGATTTAAGCACCTTCAACTCAACACATAACCAGTTGGCATCAAAATAATTAAGTAGAAATTATGTTTTTATAAAAGTATTTTCCTGCATGTATATTTTCATTTCTCTTGGGAAATTAACATAGGAGGAGAATTGATAGATAATCGGGTAGATGTTTATTTAACTTCATAAGAAAATGTCAAACTGTTTCCACAGTGCTTGTGCCATTTTGGAATCCCCTCGCAATGTCTGAGAGTCCCAGTTGATTAATTTACATGTACTCCTACATTTTAACCAAAATTGGAATACAATACTTCTTAATGACTGATTAAATTCAATGTAAGGAAGATGATACACAATTTATTTCTGTAGCCTCATAAAATGACTAAGTGTGCTCCAGGAATAAGAGCCATTTCCCAAAGGGAGAAGAATGGCAAATGTACTTTTTTTATTAAAAATAAAAAGAAACATTCTAGGAATTGAAAAATAGTTGCATTGCTGCTGCTGACATGGGAAATTTCATATTATCTAACATATTATCTCTATTGTTATGTATTAAAATGGCATTTACTATAAATGGAGTTAGTTACAGGCAGTAACTGTTTGTAATCATATGTTCATAAAGACTTTTGGTCAGTGAACTGAAAATAACTATAGACTTATAATAAATGGGACAGGCTCTAAAGCTTTAAGATCCATCTTGGTCGAAGTTCTTTCTTAGCTTGCTTACATTAGCATCATGGACTTTAATATAAGTACCATACTGTTATCAGTGTATCGATATGTTTTACAATAGTTATGAATACTTTATGACAGTGGTTCTTGAACTTTTTGAGGTGGGGGCACATTTAAAATCCTACAAATAATTGTAGGTGCACTATATACAAATTTCTGAGAAATATGTCATAATAATTAAGTCAAATATTAAAGAAAAAATATAAAGTCCAAGCGTGCTTTTCATGGTAATTAAATGAAATAAATACGACAAAATTAAATTTATTCTGACATTAAAAATCATTTTTATGTTACATTTTTTGAATTATGCTTCCTAGAATTCATAAAAAAGAGGGGTTAAAAATAAAAAAATGACAAAAATTTATCTTTTTATATATAAAGATACATTCTTAGTAAGATTTAGTAAATTTGTCAGGTCCCGGCGCAAATGTGTTAAGATTTTTCATTCTTGTGTTTATGAGAAACATGAGTCTGATGTGTGCTACCAATTTCGTCAATGTTTGGGCATATATTTGAAAGGCAAACTCTCATTTCCTCATCAATACATTGAAGAATTCCTCTCTTTTTACTCTTAATTGTGTAGAGTGCAGAAAACCCCCACCATACATATCATCTTAACTTTACACCAAACAAAGGGTAAAAGAAACTTGCCTCCAGTCTTTCTGGGGAACATGGAGGGTAGTGTAAACAATCCAGCACCACAACTTAACCGCCTTTTGCAACCTAATCAGGCAAGTGAGGTGGGGGGTTAGGCAGACTGTCAGCTTACAGCCAATTCCCCACACCTCTGTTCCCCCAAAATCTAAACTCCAAAAACCCTGTTGGTTTTTTGGGCCCCAACAGGCACATATTTCTCTGGAATACCACAGGGTGCACCTGGAAATCTTCTATAGCACACCATTTTGCCCTGGCGCACACTTTGAGAACCACTGCTTTATGGTTTAGAAATAATCTTTCAAGAGAGTGTCATCTGTAGTAATTCACCATTGCTACAGCAAAGTACATCCTCTCTCTCCCAAACTGGATAGAGCTACAACAAACTGAATTTCTCTGGGAATCAGACACTAGATTGGGACATAAGAACATTTTAAAGCATGATGAGCCTGAGAGTCTGCTGCCTTACTCTGGAGTGCTGAAGACCAGTCAAGCAAGAAGTAAGTAGTCTCACTCAGCAAGAAACAAAAGAGGTGTTCTTATTATCATTGTAGTTGAAGACTTTTCCCTGTGTGTATTTTATGAGTTATTCTGACATTTTTTGGGGTGTGAATTTGTCCGAGGAAAGTCACAGTTTTATTGGGAAATAAATTTTTTGAACTCTAGGAATAATGATATAGTAATTAATGCAGAAAAAAACTATCATTCTCAAAATGTCATCATTTTAAATGGAAGTTATTGGTCTATGATCAAAAAATAAAAAATAATTAAAATAATTTTTAATCTATCTCTTAGCTTTTATTGATTATCAGCTTGGAGTTCTTTACCCTAATTGCCCATGCCCCATATCACCACCGCAATGCAAGCACACACCCACTTTTTCTCAGCACCCAGGCATAGCAAGTGCAGCTTGGTCAATACTTACATCAATACCCTAGATGAAAAATTCCTGAATTTGGAACGTCAGGTCATTTGCCTTGGGTTCCTTGACTATATACTTAAGAGTGCTTAGTAACAGAGAAGTAGCATGAATATTGATAAATTATTCTGGATTTCTTTTTCTTAACAAAGCTCAACATACATCTAAATAGAAGTTGCCCAGAAAGGTGTCATTGGGAGGCTTTGCTTCTGTCATGCAAAGATTTTTGAAATTTCCCTTTGGTAACAGTTTTTAAATCCTCAATACCACATTCTTTTCAATAGCAGCAATAGTGGAGCACAGTTTCCTATGAGGAGTAGATCTGATGTTTGAGAACCTATATGGCAGAGAACTGTCATTTGTTGAGAAAAAGACCTTGATAGAACATTTGCAGGTAGAAAGAACGTCCATGCTGTGTGCCCAGCAGCAGTGAAGTTAAATGTGTTTCCCTACATGATGAAATCAACAGCAAAATTTCACTTTGCCTTGTTCAGTGCACTTAGATATTTCTATCTGATTCTATTTTACTTTCTTAAAATTCTTGCTTTGACTTATGCAATGGAGTTCTCAACCCACTAATTGGTCACAACCTGCAACTTGAAAAGTACTAGTCTAGAAAGAATCAGTAAAACACAGAGATGCTAATCTACTCTAATTTCAAAATTAATAGGAATTTGAAGGTGAAAGAGAGGAGTGAGGAAAATCAGGGAAAAAAGAGGTAGGGACTGAGAAACAGGTGGAGAGGAACTGGAGAAGCTGGCCGAAGAGAAGTTCTTACTGACAAAATGCAGGAAGACTTCTAAGATGAGAATTACTGTTCTGTCCTAAAGAGTCTAGTACAGTGATATAAAGTAATTAACCACTCCCATTGCTAGAAACCGCCATCCAAGTTGTGCTGCATTTTACTGTTTGTATGTGTTGTAGTTTAGAGAGACAAACAAGAGCAGTGTGTGCATAAGGCAGAAAAAAAGGAGAATGCAAAATATGGCAAGATTGTTCTGAGACAGAACTGCTTCAATGAAAACAGCTCAGAACTAGTAAAGACCATATAACATTAGGAAGGAAGGGAAGAAATAAGGGAGGGAAGAAGGGAGGAAGGGAGGGAAAAAGAAAATAAAATCAGAGATTTTTTTTCAAGGACACTAGATGCCTTAGGTCTCATGAATTGGAAACAAGACTATTTTATTTTATATTTTTTATTAATTTTAGAGAGGAGACACAGAGCGAGAGAGAGAGAGAGATAGAGAAAGAGAGAAAGGGGGGAGGAGCTGGAAGCATCAACTCCCATATGTGCCTTGACCAGACCAGTGCAGGGTTTTGAACTGGTGACCTCAGTGTTCCCAGGTCGACGCTTTATCCACTGCGCCACCACAGGTCAGGCAACAAGACTATTTTATTTGAGTGTCAAAAGCTAGGATGATTGCAGATAGTATCTAGGTTGCCCACCCACAAGTTTATTCAGAGCCAAGGCAACTGATTGAGATAATTTAGCAAGCTGGGTATTTCTGTTTATAGAAAAATGTTTCACAGAAAGCACATTGTCTTTTGAGCTCTGTTACAGTGAAAGCATCAAATGCAGGGAATTGGGTCACTCTTTTTGCTTTGCATAGACCTTCTTGAATAGAACTTTAGAACCAGATGCCCAGTCTGACCTTATGAAGACAAATTGTGCAGAGGTAAGACTAAAGCTCAAAGAAACAATCAACATTGTAGTCACTTGTTTTAACATATACACTTTCTTAGGTGTCAGATATTTTGACTTTGATGTTTAGATTCTTGATCAGAACACAAAGAATCTGTTATATCAATATTTATCCTTGCCTTCTCTGGCCCCTGTGCTAGTGTAACCCATTTAGTCATCTAATTCTTAAATTGATCTTGACCAAAGTGGGTCAGAGATCAGTAGGCTTTGATCTACCAGTCGGTACATCTGAAACTTATTTCATTACTAATAAATTCAGCATCCAGGAGGCAGGGGTGAGTCCAGGTCATCTGCCTGCCCATTGCCTTTTGGCCTTTGCTTTTCATTCCAGTCCATCTGACAAAGATTCTGCCTAAATTCTTTGGGGACCTGATTCCAAACTCGAGTGAACTTGACTTTGACCCTATTCCCCTGTTTAGCCACTGAATTCTTTCATTTATACTCCCAACATTACAGGCAGAAATTCTAATAAATTGTTTGGCTTTCTCTCCCACACACATACACTGACTGATACTTTCCCACCACCCTGGAATACCAGCTGCCATATCACATTCCAGAATCAACTCTTCTTAGAGAACAGCATCAGTTCAGCTCCACTCTGGACATGGTTGTTTTAACTATCGGGGAATAAAAGTCTTTGACCCTCGGAAAGCTGTTTCAAGCCTCACTAACCACACCTGCCCTTCACCCATGAAACCCCATGCTTATCAGAAGCTCTCACTCACTCTACCTTGTCACAGCTGCTACTCAAAGATATTTTAAGTATACTTGAATGTATATTCTTTGTTCTAAATACATGGTTGTTTGTTTTTATATTTACTTTTATGCTGGCATGAAATAGCACATGTAAACAGACCCAGAATAAGATGACCAATGCTGCAAATGAAAGCATGTGCAACCTTTCTGTGGTGATGTGTTTGCCTCTGGTGGCAGGAATCACTTCCTTCTCTATTTGTACCCTATACATCTTTTTTTTCTTTTTTTTTTTTTTAATTCAGGTATACTTAAATTAACTTTGATCTAAGAAATTTGGTATCCTCTAATACTCCTAAAGATTACTGGTAATGCCTGGCAATGATACTATACAGTAGGACATGACGATTGTTTCTCAGCCGTATTACCCACTCAGAGTCCCAAATCCATGTGTTAATAGAGTAAATGTTTCAGAATCACTGATCTCTCTGTATTTCAGACTCTACAGATGAACCAGCATCGAAGTAACTCTTTTTTCACAGAAGTTCTTTACTACTTATTTCATAAGGCAATAAATAATTCTCTTCTGCTTAAATGCAGGGAGTGAAAAGAGGAGGATTAAGGTCAGCTGAGGCCCCAGTGCAGAAGAAAATATTGGGCCCTTAAAAAATAAAGAGACAGGGAAAATAAAAATACATGTAACCATATTTTTAAATAAATAAAAAATATTATGTACTATTTATGTTAAATATGCACATATGAAACCAAACTTGGTGTCATTAGAAAAAAGTGTAAAGTCGGGGTTTTGTGGGGCCCTTCAGAAGTCGAGGCCCAGACAGAGAATGCACCCAGTACGCCCACCATTAAATCCACCTTTAGGTGTAAAGTCTATTTTTTTAATTCAGTAAGGCAAAGTAATATCATTGATATTTTAAAATTTCTTCTCTACATGAATACAAAACTTCAACAGCATGTGATAGTAAAATATACGCCTCTCCCAAAAACTTCTCATGAATTAGAGACACATTACTGTCAATCTCACTTTAACTTTCTTCCAAAACAGCGTAATAGTTCTCAAATGTACTTTGTGTGAGCAGCTACTATTTGAATATGCTGAATCTATATTCACTGCACTAGATTTATTTTTTTGTTGTTGTTGCAGCAATTGAGGTGCAAAGAATTATTCTTCAAATGACAAGAAGTAGAATAATTTTTGATTCTGTTGATGGCCATTCATCCATCAAAGCCACTCTACCTTCCTGATATGTGTGCTATTGACTTTGTTATAGGAAAATTAGTCTAAGTAACTTAAAAAAATTGTTTCTGAATTTCGGGGACAGGTAACAGAAGCTTGTGTGAATATAAGTTGACTACTGGGTATTCCAGAGAATTCTAAATGCATCATGGGTTGAGAATTGGTTTGTTTGTTTCCTATGACTCTCCTCCTAAATGAAATTTGGCAGCTCAGGAAAGCCTGACTGATAAGAAGAAAGAGCAAGAGACACTTGCACAGGGAAGAGACTCTGTCCCCCTCCCCTCTGTCCCTTATAAGAGTCAAGATTAGGACTCTTCCATTGCTACCAATGCAGAGAAAGGCAGACGGTGCAAAGGACTGAGTTCTCTTTCCTCTAGTCAAATAAAAGATAGCAAGATGCAGGTTAAAATTACTGTAGAGAGAGATGTTTCAAATGTTATGGCTGACAGCTCAGAAAATTCCCACAAGGCTACAATTACCTTGAGGATTTCACTGTGCCCGAGGTCTGCTCTCAGGCTTGCAGGTTAAGAAACTTGATTTTACTGAGTTCATTGAAAGTATCACTGTCAACCCTCAGAGGCAAACCTGCTTTAATCAAGTTCACAGAGACTGAGTACTTGTTTATTATTATATGATAAGAAGCAAGCACATGGGGAGCCAAGTTATTAGAGGGTTTTGGATAGCATGGAAACAGGACAAAGGAGTGGAGTAAACTTAACATGAATTTCCCAATGAATGTTGCCCCCAGCTATCTCAGCCGCCACAGGAATAGTTCTGCCAATGAAACCATAATGTCAGTTTATTGCACTGAACTCTCCTCCTGCCTGGAGGGTATTTGGATGTCACAACTTGATTTAGGGGTAACTTCCTTTTGTGTCTGCTTTCATTACTGACCAACCCCTTTGGCTGAGACATTTAGAGATAATATCTTGGCTTCTGTTCATTCACAACCACAGCAAGAAGCCCACCTACTGTGTTCAATTCCCAAGTCCTTGAGATAATTCAATAGATGCACTATGGGTGCAGAAGGCTAACTTGCTGTGGTTCACATGTAGTCATGGCAGCAATTATGTCAATTAATAAGTCTACTGATAATTAAAGAGCACCTAATATGTATGTGCCTGGAACTCTGTTGGATAATGTATACAGGAGAGGTAGAAGAAATGCCCGACCCCCAAATGTTGTTCGCCTTGGGAGAGCACACCACCACATGCAAAACATTTTAAAACTATAAACACAAGTATAAAACCATAAATGTAACTGAAATTATTAAATATGAAAGAAACATTGTTAAAGAATGAGTAGGAAAATAATAAGTGATTTTCTAATCTGGAAAAGAAGCATAACAAAGAAAATGATATGGAAATTAGTATAAAGGCCTGGGAAGTGCTGGAACATAGTAGGTACTTACAAATATATAATTGAATAAATAAACATAATTAAGGGCGCACAGTTAGACTACCACGAGAAATAAGATGCTTTAGTAATATGGTAAAATATAAACCAAGTCTTGAAAGCCAAGAAGAGAAATATAGACTTGATATGTTATTAGACATACAAAAGACACTGTACATTCACCGAGAATAATAACTTTCCAAGCTCCTTTTCTTTTTCTCAATAAAATGACAAGCATTTTCATTGTGGCATAATTTTAACTGCAAGAAGTTCTACTCAAAACACACAATGCTTAATATGAAATTTCCAGACCAATTACAATAGCTTAATGTAATAACTATTTACCTTTAGCATTCTGTACAAATCTTTTTAAGTTTAAAAGTTTTTCCTAACTTTAAAATTAGGAGACACCAGCACTGGCCAGCTGGCTCAGCATCGATCTCATGTGAAAAAGTCCCAGGTTAAATTCCTGGCCGGGAAACACAGGAGAAGTGACCATCTGCTTCTCCACCCTTCCCCCTCTCCTTCCTCTCTGTCTCTCTCTTCCCCTCCCACAACCAAGGCTCCATTGGAGCAAAGTTGGCCCAGGTGCTGAGAATGACTCCATGGCCTCTGCCTCAGGTGCTAGAATGGCTCTGGTTTCAATGGACCAATGCCCCAGATGGACAGAGCATCGCCCCGGTGGGCTTTTCGAGTGGATCCCGGTAGGGCGCATGCGGGAGTCTGTCTCTGCCTCCCAGCTTCTCACTTCAGAAAAACTCAAAATAATAATTAGGAGACAGAGGGAAGACCTGTTTGTTCTAATTTTTTTCTCCCTTCCCTTTCTTTCTACATTTCTCATTTATTTACCCATTCAATAAATATTTAGTGCTTTTTATCTGTCAGGCATGTGCTACAGAGTATGTGCTGACAAAGAAAACTGATATGATGCCTCCTTTAATGGAGAAAAGAGAAAGGGCTAAGTATTAAGAACTATATGTGGGTGAGCCAGCCGGGAGTGGTGGTGGGAGTCTAGTGTTCTAGACACAAGGAGCAGTATGTGGGAAGGGTCCAAGACAGAGAGGTCCTTGGCTTTTTTGAAGACCCCTAAAGCAGAATAGTTTACCTACAGTGTGTTGAGTTGGAGGATGGGAGATTGTGGGAGAAGATAAGTTCATGACACAGAACCTTGACAGATTTGTGTTTTTAAAGATTGCCCTGGTTTCCAAGTGGAGACTAGGTTAGAAGGATGCATAGTAAAAGCATAGAAGGGGTAAGCAGGGCCGGCACAGTGGCCCTAGTCAGAGCAGATGGTGGCTTAGCTTTAGAGTAGAAAGAAATCAGTGGACTTCAGACACATTTGGAGGTAGAAAACACAAGACTTGCATATAAATTGAAAGCCAGGAGAGACAGAAAAGAGAAAACAAGAATGTTTGCTTATTTCCCTCTTCAGCTCTTTCCCATACATATTTCTCATCTCTTAATAAAATTTTTTTTATATTTTAGTATTATTAATTTTAATGGGGTGACACCAATAAATCAGGGTACATATGTACAATGAAAACATCTCCAGATTATCTTATCATTCAATTGTGTTGCATACCCGTCACCAAAAGTCAAATTGTCCTCTGTCACCTTCTATCTGGTTTTCCCTGTGTCCCTCTCCTCCTCCCTATCCCACCCTTCCCTCCCTCCCCCCACCCCGTAACCACCACTCTCTTGTCCATGTCTCATAGTCTCACTTTTATGTCCCACCTATGTATGAAATCATGCTGTTCTCAGTTTTTCTTTTTTTCTGATTTACTTATTTCACTCCGTATAATGTTATCAAGGTTCATCCATTTTGTTATAAATGATCCCATGTCATCATTTCTTATGGCTAAGTAGTATTCCATAGTATATATGTACCATAGCTTTTTAATCCACTTGTCTTCTGACGGACACTTGGGCTGTTTGCAGATCTTCGCTATTGTGAACAATGCTGCCACGAACATGGGGGCACATTTCTTCTTTTCGAACAGTGCTATGGTGTTCTTAGGGTATATTCCTATAAGTGGGATTTCTTATACTACATAATTCATAGTGCCTTTTTCCTGTCTCAGATTAAAGGGGAGTTTAAAAATGTAGTAATACCTAAGTTCTTGTTTATTTTAGTTATCGTCAGTTTCGGTTTTCCTCAATATTTTTCCGAGAAAAATTTGTCTCAGTTTTCGACGGCGTGCCCACGTGACCTTGCTGCTAATTTTGTGAAAATAAAAGGGGACCCATGCATTCTCCTGCTCAGTGTGGCATTGTTTCTTGTTGTGTGAGCATCACTTCGCACATCTAGCCAAACAATTCCATTGCTTTCTAGTGTATTTGTGCTTTTTTTAGTTATTGTGAGTGCTAATACTATAATTACATGTAAGTGATTACTGCTTATACAGAATCTGCACCTCTCTCTTCACTCCTCGCTGTATTCCATATGCTGAGAAGTCTTCAGAAAAATAAATGCCATGTTAAGTGTTCATTTACTCTTTACATTATTAGTCTTTTATATTCATTTTTTCTTATTGTTTTTAATATTAAACACTACATGTATTCTCTATAAAATGTTTTGGTATGTATTTTGGAGTGTCTAAATGAATTAATTGAATTTACATATGGAAATAATTGCCTCAGTTTTTGTCGGTTTCAGATTTCAATAATTGTTTTAGGACAGATTACACTGGGGAACAATTTTTTTTCCATTTTCGGTTGCATGAGGTTTTAGAACGTTTTCTATGTATTTCTGGATCGCTGATTTGAAATCTGAAATTCATTTTTTGGTGAATGCTCCAGTTTCTATGAAATTTTAATTTCTTTTTGTTACAGTTAATGGCATGCATTGGTTTGTAAATTGGAGTTTAAGGGCAACGACTCTTGGATTGAAATAACCACAAGGCAATTAATGTTTTGCAAACATCACTTTTACATAATTGTAGTTGTTTTTAACTGTAAAAATTTATTATCTGATAAAAACATCCTCTTATTTTGTTTTAAGATTGAATCATGGCTTTTTTGAGTAGGCATAACTGTAAGAATAGTCCTGACACCTTCTGTTATATGTGGCTGTTACACACTTCAACATCAAAGGCACAATATTTCATCATTTGTGACACGTGCATATATTGCCTATTTTCAAGTTCCCCTTGGCGATCAAGACAAGAATTGGGCTCCTCATATTGTGTGCCATGATTGTGAGGAAATGCTTCATGACTGGACAACAGGAAAATGCAAAGAAATGTCTTTTGGTATTCCCATGGTTTGGTGTGAACCTAAGGACCACAGCAGTGACTGTTATTTCTGTCTGATCTATAAAAAGGGCATCAGCAAGAAAAAAATGGCATATGATCACATATCCTAATATTTCTTCAGCAATACAACCTATCCCACACTCTGAGACACTCCCGGTTCCAGTTTTCAATGGTTTTATTTCTTCTAAGGATGAAGAAAGTGAAGATGATGATCAAGTATATTTAAAGATGCATGAGAAATGGTTGTAGAATCTGAAGGGTCTTCTTCTGATGCCAAAAAGTCATTAACCACTCAGCATTTTAGCCAACCCAAATTGAATGACCTAGTAAGAGATTTGGGCCTATCAAAGAAAGCAGCTGAGTTACCAGCCTCCAGGCTTCAATAAAAGAATGACTTCACCAGTAAGCTAAAGTATCCCATTTCAGGAAGCATGAACAAATTTTTGTGGACTTTTATTCCAAAGACAAACACTTTGTTTACTGTCATGATATCAGTATTCTTCTCAGCCAGCTAGGTGTTACCACTTACAGCCCAACAGAATGGTGGCTATTTCTTGACATCTCTAAACAAAGTCTGCAATATGTTCTCCTACATAACGGTAATGTTTATGCAGCAGTTCCAATTGGTTATTCAACTCATCTGTGAGCTTATAATAACATAAAAATTGTCCTCGACTTACTGAAATTCAGGAGCATAACTGGATCATTTGTGTGAATCATAAAATGGTAAATTTCATGCTAAGACAACAGAGAGGTTTCATTAAGTATCCTTGCTTTCTGTGTTTGTGGGACAGTCAAGCTTGGAAGAAACACTGGACATAGAAGAAGTGGCCAAAACATGAAGCTCTGAAAGTAGGGATGCAAAATATTGTGAATGAACCTGTAGTTAATCGAGACAGGATCATTTTCCTCCAACTTCAAATCAAACTTGGCTTAATGAAGCAGTTTGTTTAGGCTTTGAGTAGAGAAAGTGAATGATTTCAACATTTCTGCTTTTCTTGCCTAATCTTTTGAGAAAATAAAAGCAGGTGTAATTTATGGACCTCCAATTCAAACCCTCATATGTGACGAAGAATTTGCCAGGAAGATGAGTAAGGAGGAGAAAGCAGCATGGTAATCTTTTGTGGCAGTTACAAAGAACTTCCTTGGCAACAAAAAAGCAAAAAACTATGAACTTCTGGTTCAAAGGATGCTGTTGGCTTTCTGCAACATTTGATGTAACATGAGCGTTAAGATTCACTTCCTGAACAGACACTTTGATATGTTCCCCGCAAATATTGGAGCTGTTTGTCATGAGCAGACTACTGCTTGAGCATCAAACGAGATTGTCCTCAACAAATACACAAACGCAAGAGCTACAAATGCAAATTTTTGCCTGAATAGAATTTAAATAAGTTTTGCACAAATTTTATGATTAAAATAAGTGTTTTAATATGTTCTATTCAAAATTGTAGACAAATTCTCATGCAATCATATCTTTTAGTGTATTAGTGTATTTACTGCATTATATAAATTATTATATTTTCACAAAGATGATGCCCAAAAAGACATTCTACTTCATTCTGTTAAACTAAATGTTGAAAATTTTACAATAAGATGAAAACCTAAAATCTTGAATTGCAAAAAAAACTGTTGCTTACAGAGATAAACTAATGTCATTTTTTAGATCAGCACACTAGAATTAGGTAAGAACAAGTGTTTTTGTGGATGCAACAAAAATTTTGTTCCCCAGTGTTATTGATGAAAATCAAGGTATCACTGTACTAAACCCCACATAAATAAGAATCCTGAGTTTCAACAGTGCTATAAAGAAGTAATGGAAATATCCAATATATAATTCTCAAATAACATTTTTAATTGTATAAGAAAGAAATGCAGGCTATAATAGCATGCTGTATATTTGTCATCACACAAGAAACCATTATCTTCCATCATAAATCTGCTAGTTGCAACCTTTACCCAGTGGTGATTTAATTAACCTGAAAAGGATTTAATAATATGAAATTAATAATAAGGAAATTTCAAGGAAGGTTAAACACACACACACACACCTCCTATAAAGTGGAAGTAGTCACAATAGCCTATGATGGCAATTTTTTAACATATGAAGCAGAGGAATTAGGGAGGAAATAGGGGAAGAGAGAGCATGTAACACTGAGTGCTATAGTCATGTTATAGGATGGGAAGTCCTGGCACAGTCTCTGTCTCATACTAAATTCTCTTCATATGCTATAGGGTATAGCATGACATCATAACTCCCAACTTTAAATACACAGACTTGTTTATTAGTAAACACAGAGCAGAATTTTTAAAAAATATTCTAAAACTCACCTTTAGAAATGAGCTTTTCCTCTCTGTTGACTATAGCAAGTTGAAAAATGCCTTCATCTCCTGAGTCCTTATTTTTACAGTCAGTAACAAAACGGCTTGCTCAATGTCAAATCTGATCCTTAGTAGTGACTTAAAAGAAATAATATTTCATGGAAGATTTGTTCCCTTCAAAAATGAGACCACATAGCTCTATAACATCTAAAATGTAATTATGGCCAAAATGGGTTTTGAGCCAAGCATAAAGATCCTCCTCATATTTTCTCTGAAATAAAAGTGTCTGCTTTAATGCAGTTGGCTCACAAATGTTAGTAACAAGTCAAACTCTTTCCTTTTTATTGTTTTTTGTGCAGCTCTGCCCTCACTTTTAGCTCCTATATCAGGGCAGCTACCTTTAGACAGCTTCCTAGTCACACAAGATATATAACTGAAAGATCTATCATCTCTTCAAGAACCATATTTGTCTGGGAAAAAAAAATGTGAGAAATTCAGAACATCTGAAAAGCATGTCTTAGGCCACATCTACATAAAACAAACAGAGAAAATGGTACTTGCATTCTCCCAATGGCATGAGCTAGAATTTGGTCTTACCTCTGGCATAAACTGTCTGCACATCCAGGCACACAGCAGGAAGAGGACTGTTAGGGACTGAATTGTGTCCCTGCCAAATTCACATGTTGAGTTCCTAACCTTCAGTACCACAGATGTGACTTTATTTGGAAATAGAGTCATTGCAGAAGTCATTAGTTAAGATAAGATCATAATAGAGTAGGCTGGGCCCCTAATCCAGTATAACTGGTGTGCTTATAAAAGACACACACACAGGCAGGGTGGGTGCCATGAGAAGAGAGAGTTAAGCCAAGAAACTCCCAGATGCTTTAAAGAAAGCCTGGTGCTGATCCTTCACTAGAGTCTTCAGAAGGAGCATGGGGTGTCTTGTCACAGCAGCCCTGCGACCTTGCAAGTATCCTACAACACATGCGTGACTTGTGAACTGTTGTGTTCTTCGTGGAAAGATCCATTTCTTTCAATAGTATCCTTTGTTCTTACTCATCAAAGCGTTACCCAGCTCAGAAGTACGTCCCTGCCTAGCTCAGGGCTTCTCCACACTGAGCGCATGTTCAAAACACAGGTTCGGCTCACATAAAAATTACTACGCCTCTTTCCAGAGGCCTAAACACCCAGCCACATGGCCATGCAGGCAGTTCTGTGGGAGAGCACCTGGACAAAGCCACTGGCATGGAAACAGACCCAGACTTCTACCTCAGAATGAGGGGTGGAACTAAAGCAATAACTTGAATGAAGCTTCTCTGGTAGGGTTTTCAGAGTAACCTGAGTTATGTTCACCTTAGTATTCAGGAATAGCTAGAAAATTGCTGGAACAGGGTTTTTAGAAGATAATTAAGAAGATGAATGAAAGAATGTCCTCGGCTTAGCGGGGAGGAGAAAGAATCAGAGCGAGAGAGAATTAAGTCATATACATGTTTGGTAACAGAAGAGTGGCCTGGCATTGAAAAGGAGAGCCATTGTGAGCACTGAAGTTCTGTCATGTAGTCAGCCTTCTAGCTCCTCGCCCATGGAATCAATGGCAGCAGTATAAAACCCAAAAATAAAATTTAAATGGCTTGTGGCACTGAGAGTACAAGGTCCAGCAGCACTTGTGCTGGCAGTCAGGAAAGAGAGCCCTCCTTCCCCAGAGAAGACAGTGTTCCCTGACAATGGACAAGCCTCACTGAAAGAGAAACTGCCTTTGCAGGAGCCACAGTCAACAACACCACCAGGAATAGCAAGCAAATCCTGCAATGAGAAGACAAACCATATGCCAGAGAGCAAGGAGAACTGCATTTAAAGCACTTATGCAGCATCTAAGAACTAACAACCTCTCTGGAGGAAAATTAAAGAGGGGCCATGTGCAGGGCATGGAGATGGAGGAGAAACCAAAGAAATACATTAGTTTATAATTTTTCTCTTTCATCCTGATGCCATTCCCAGGAGAGAGTGGCCTGAGATAGAGCTGTTTCCTTTGCTGCAGCTGACATGAACCGTGTGATACATATGAGCACAGTTCAGTCACAGTAACTCAAATCAAATTAGGAGTACAGGTGATAGCCCTGGCTATCTGGGCCACTTTACCCAGCGAGTTTACAACGTCATTATTTAAAAGTCAATTTCATGAATGAGTGCCTATTTGCTAACACTGTCTCCTTATCAAGGGAAAGAAAGATATGAATACATGATTGATTTGCTTCAACAATCCTTAAAACTAAGTGCAAATTACTGCCAAAAACACTGGCACAGAAAAGGGGTGCACGTGGAAAGGAGGGGCAGCTCAAGCGGCAAGATGGTGCAATGCCATTAAGACCTCACGCCAATGTGCAGTGAAACCAAGAAAAATAAAGCCAGCCATTCAAACAATGTCTAAAAAACCATAGAATATAATCCTTCCAATCTCTCCAACAAAGAAATCAGTTTGACATTATAATAAAAAAGCCCTATAATAAAAAGAAAAATGTATAAATAAAATAAAATATTTGACAATGAAAACAAAAGTATTCTAGTTATACTTCTGAGAAAACTGAATCTCACAAGAAGTTGCTCAAAATCAAATAAATTATTTTGAAAAACTACTGAAAAACACTAAAACCCTCACATTCCATGTGGTGCCTCCTTCCCATCAAAGCACCAGGCATGCAGTTCCTTTGTATCCCTCCTGAACCCTAAAAATATCTAGTAGCCTGACAACAGCAGTGCTTAGCCCTCCCTCCTTAGTAAAGAAATCTTCTTTCCCCAGTACCAAGAATTCTTCCTAATATTTTGCATCATAAATTCTGTTACCAGTTTTCTCAGGCACCCTGCTTATAAGGCTAAATGTGGAACTGTTCGCTTAAGGTCTTCTAATTGAAAAATGTGTGGTGCTTCTGACCCACGGGGTTTGGACACAGCTCCCTTTTGATGAAACACTGAACGCCAGGTCTGTATGGGCTTTTACAGCTGCCTAAGGGTGTGGGACCCAGTAAGGGCCCCTGGGAATAAGGAGAAAGGAGAAGAAAATGCCACTCAAAGCATATTTGGATCTTCCCAGCTGCATATGTGCTGTGAGTGGGAAGAAAACACATTGAACAGGAAAGCATAGACACACTTGAAATTTCACTCCCCTAAGAATTAGGATCCAGACTCTCCTCTATGCCAAGCAATCAGAATATCAGTCTATGGAAAGCAATACAGAGAAGGAATGTTGACCAATACAGCATAATATTCAACCTCCCTTTAACAGGATAGAAGAAACCCTTACTATATCTTTTTCTCTCTACCAGCCTAAAAACTTTGTCGTCCATTTTACTTTCTGTAGTTGGTATTGTTAAAACATAAGCATATGTGGGTAGGGGAAAAATCAACTACAAATATCACCTCTCCATGCTATCCTATTTTCTCTGTCGGGATTCTCATACACTAGAGAAAAAAGCAGCCATTTGCTGGAGATGTGATGTTTCTCACTTAGAGTAGGTGTGCCATGTTCCTACCCAGACAGGATGGTGTAATGTCACATCAGGAGAGTCATAAAGTAACTTTCTGCACCACAGAGAATGTTTTCAGCTTGGTCTCAAAGTTCAAGTTACTCTTCTCAACCAGAAAAAAAAAAAAACAAAAGAAAAAAAGGAAATGAAGACTCCAGTTCCCATATGGCTAAGTGGGTGGATCAAAGATGCCCTTGAGCAAGAGACACTGGTGATAGAAGAGCTACAATACCAGCACAGCATGGACAACACCATTTCCTGGGTGAGAAATAACAGCAGTGGCTGATTTTGTAGAATGCTGGATGGAGAATTAACTACTTGAAAAGCAATTGATAAAATTACATTTATGGTGAACTTTGACTTTGTTTGTGTATAAGTTCAAACTAAAGCTCCTGAATTTTTTTTAAAGGTTAACAATAGTTATTTTTCTATCTCTGCATATGTACATGAGTCAGTTTCAATGTAGAGTGACATAAAAAAAGTCTGGAGTAGGACTCTCCAAACAGAATCAGCGGCATGTGGATCATATAAGATGGAATAAGAGAATTCCCCTGGCCTGCTCGGCTGAGGGTGCCAGTGATTTCTATTGAGGAAAAATTAAAAGGTGAGAAGTTCATATCAGAACATTATTATACATTATGTCTGGTTCACGACATAATTGTACTTCAGTTTACTATATCGTGAACAATTATTCTCATTCTATGAGTTAATTATGTTTCAAATAAATGTATTGGAAAATTTCCAAGGACCAGAAAGTGTGCTAGATAGACCCTGGAGGTATAAAAATTATGAGTTCAATTATTTTCAAAATCTTTTTATCTTTTTGCAATTTCTAGTTAAATCTCCCTGCAAATATTTACGTAACAAGCTAAGGGGAACCCAAAGGACCAGACACATTTCCAGTGGCCAGGAACAGTGTGCAAAATAGGTCAGCATCCCAGCTGAAGAGTTCCGCCTTGAATCTTTTATCCAACCTGAGGTGCTACATGCCAAAAACACATTCGCTTTTTCTTGATTGGATATTTTCATAAACTACATTTCTGGTTGTTTTTAGAAAGAAACTATTTGGTACCATACAATTGACTAAAATGGAATTTTAAAAGTTCAAAGGAACTTTTGAAACCAGAGACCTACAGTACATTGTAAACCCCCTAAAATTTTAAAGTATTTTTGAACTATGTTCATTAATGTCTACTTCTCTACTAAAAATAGAGCAGCCACTGTAGAACTAATGTGTAAGTGATCTGACGACTTGGAAATCTGGGAATTTCTAACACCTTGCTTTTATCTCTGGGCAAAACTACAAGCCTTCATTAAAATGAAAATCAAACTTAAATAGCTTGGACACATTCAAGCTGTGAATATCAACCATATGTGCAAAATTGGGCAAGTTTTATCTCTGGGATTTTGTGAGTGGGAGAAGGAAATGGATGATCAGATGACCAGACAGATGTTCAAAGGGATCCTGGCATGGCAAGAAAACCAGCATGCATTTCAGGTTCCTTAGAGGCAAACAGAAACAACTAGCAAAAGCCTGAAGGTAAGGCAAAAAAAGCTAATTGCAGGCCCGTTGATAAAGCAACTTAAGGACACAAGACTCAATAGCAAGCACACTTTCTTAAGAGCAAAACATTCCCTGAAAAGGGTAGTAAAATTACAGTGTTGGTGTCTAGCAAATGCATAATTCTCACAAAGGGTTGAAACCAGGGCAGTTTCTCAAATCTATGCATTGCAGTTGACATAAAAAATGAAAAAGACTAAGTAAACCTTAATTGACATCAGTCTGAAGAAGCCTTTTCTCTGCCTCTGGTCTTCAAAGAAATGCTGTAGGTTAGTTTTCTTCCACTTTCAGGGACTCACAAGGGTTCACACAGGAAATACTCCATGAAAAGAAACTGAGAATGGTTGCATGGAAACCTGAGAAGAGAGGGGGAGAAAATCTTAAGTAATCTTTGTCATATGTTGTAACTTTGTAAGAGGTCATTTTCCATGTTTTCATTCTCTGGGCATCTGAATGATGATGGGCATCTCGACCCTACAAGGTCAGTAAGTTTCACAGTGGGTCCAATTGGACAGAAATGTGGCCATCCTGACATCTCTTGTAACCAACCAGCTCCAGTACCAACTAGTTAAGATCATTTCATACCTGTGTTCTCAGGGTCCACACTTAAAACTCTTCAAAACCAATCAGCTTCTAACTTTTATGAGTTACCCAGTGAGAGATGTAGATAGATGGGAAGTATTACTTAAGCTGGCCTCGTACCCTCATCAGGCAGTGATAAGGACAGGTAGAAGAAGATGTATTTTAACAAACCATGTGGTTGCCTTCTTTATACAAGATATCTTGCTAGGACCTCCCTTCACTTGACTGAACACCTCCCTTTGCTGTGACTTAAGAGTCTACTTCCAAAAATATGTTTTGCCAGACTAAATGCTTGCAGGCTCAATTGTCAACTAAAAATAAATGCTGAATTACTTAGGTTATTCCATCTCCCTGCTCAAGGTAGATGTTTACCTGTTTCTCATTTCCCTAGCTAAGCTGTTATAGATTCTTCAAAAAGTTAGTCTCTCTTCTGCCATTGATGAATTTAACTGTATTTTGCATTTAAAAATAAATATAAGAAATGCTTATGTTCACACAAAAACCTGCATATGAATATTTATAGAAGCTTTATTCATAATTACCAAAAACAAGGATTATTCCAAATGTCCTTCACTTGCTGAGTGGGTAAATAAACAACAGTACACACATATAATGGGACAGTACTAAGAAGTGATCTTTCTGTCATTGCTGAACCTTTTGAAAACACAGACAAGCCTAAAATGCTAAGTGAAGAAAAGCCAGATTCAAAGGTATGTACGATATGATTTGATATACATGACATTCTAGAAAATGCAGAATAGGGACAGAAAGCAAATCGGTGACTTCCAGAGGCTAGGGGACATTGACTATAAAGGAGCAAAGGAATTTGAGAAATAATGAAACTCTTCTTTGATTGTATTATTTACACAACTGTATGTTTGTCAGAGGTTGAGATTTTACTATATGTAAATTATACCTTAATAAAAAATAAATTAATTATATCAACTCTATTTGATGGTGGTTTAAACACAGAAATATACAGTGTGTCCGTAAAGTCATGGTGCACTTTTGACCGGTCACAAAAAAGAAACAAAAGATGATAGAAATGTGAAATCAGCACCAAATAAAAGAAAAACTCTCCCAGTTTTATACCTTTTCAGTGCAATTTGATGTGGGCTCTATTTGTTGCCCTAAACTCATCCAAATGAGAGTGAAGTTTTTGCCACACATGGGTAAGAACGTCTGGGGTAACAGAGTAAATAACGTCTGCGAATCTCTGTTTTAAGTGATTAATATCATTGATACGTTCAATGTACACATGTTGCTTCACATAACCACAAAAGTAAAAGTCTAAAGGTGTCAGATCCAGGAATCGTGGTGGCCATGGCTTGACAGAACCCCTGCCTGTCCACTGCTGGGGGAATGTTCAATCCAGAAACTCACGAACAATGGTGGCATAGTGTGGAGGAGCATTGTCCTGTTGAAAGATGACACCTTCTGAAAATTGTGGCACTGCATATAATTCCAGCATGTCAAGATAAGTGTTTGCCATCACAGACTGCTCTGTGAAAAAAAATGGGCCTATAACCTTATCATGCATCAGGCCACACCACACGTTCACTTTAGGGCTGTTACATTCGTACTCAACATAGGCATGAGGATGTTCAGCAGCCCATATTCGGACGTTATGGCGATGAACATGTCCGCAGATATGGAAGGTCGCCTCATCGCTAAACACAATCTTCTGCAAAAATCTTGCATCATTGTCGATCTCATGAAGCATATCTGTAGCAAATGCGCATTGTGTGGGTCTATCTGCTGGTTTGATAGCATGCAGCAGCCGCAATTTGTACCGCATAAAACAGAGACGTTTCTTTAACACCTTATGAACTGTATAGTCTTGCTTAGGTGTAATTGTCAAGCACACGCATGCACAGATTTTTTAGGGCTCCTTAGGTAGCTATCCCGTATAGCCTCTACAGACTCGTCACTGACTGATGGCCTACCAGAACGGGGTTTCTCCACCAAACTGCCGGTTTCCTCCAACTGCTTATCCCACCAAGTAATGTTATTCCTATGTGGTGGCACTTCATTATAAACATGCCGATATTCACATTGCACTTTGGTCACAGATTCGAATTTAGTGACCACAGAACAAGAACACACTGAACTTTCCTCTGTACCATCCACATCTTGACTGGCATGGCCGTGGGTTGCTCTGCTGTATGCACAGTGTTACATCATCATCTGTGCATGCACACTTGCTGCCACATCATCCTACAGAAACTGGGAAGGTTTTTCTTTTATTTGGTGCTGATTTCATGTTTCTATCATCTTTTATTGCTTTCCTGTGACTAGTCAAAAGTGCACCATGACTTTACGGACGCACTGTATTATCTCATAATTCTGGAGGCTTGAAGTTTAAGATCAAGGTGTTGACAGGTCTGGTTTCTTCTTCGGTCTCTCTTCTTATCGTGCAGATGGTTATCTTCTTTCTATGTTCCCACATGATCATTCCTCTGTATGGTCTGTGTAAGGTATTTTTCCCCACCGAGGAAGAAGGAAGGGCATAGCCACTAAGTGTGGAATAATAAAAGCTCTATTTAGTAGACCGTTTCCCGGACAATGTTTTCTGGTCCTGGGGGACAGAAGACAGAGAAGTCGCCTCTGGATGGATGGATGAAACCGTGTGGGGGAAATTTAAAGGGTCTGTAGGGTGGGAGAGTTGATATGACATGGGGAAATCTCACTGGCTGAAAGACGGTCGCTCTTTTCCAAAGGGCTTCTGGGAAGTTTTTTTTGGCGTGCATTAGTGTGGGTGTTCCAGCCAGAGTTTTCAGGTCTGGTTCCTCATGTGACCTTCCCCCATTGCCCATCGACCTTATATTTCAACCTTCCATGTTAGATAGGGGCGCCGCTATTTGTCTGGCTACTTCCTGCTGGTTAGGGGAGGGGAGATTGGAATGTGGTGGCTTTGAGGGGAGTCGGGAGGAACATCTGTTTGACCATGAGTCGAGAAACTTCACAGATGTGGTCCTGTGAGAATTTTTAAAAAACAAGGAGAAATAGGAGGATCTGCAGGGTCCAGCCTTTTGGGGAGATGGAGATGGGTAGGGCTCAGTGGTTCCGGTTGCCAGAAGTCCTGCATGGGGGCAAGCTTGAGGTGAGAGACATGGTTAAAAATGAGGGTAGTACTGATTATGGGGGATCCCTTGGTAGTGAGGAAGCCCCTTTCCTTCCAGAGGGCATAACTGAGAAGGAGTGAGAAAAGGAGGTTCTGTCCAAACTGCATGTCAGGGGTGGCATGTGAAGAGGAAAAGAAGGGGTCCCATTCACTCCTATAACTGAGACCTGTGAGGGAACTAGAGGTCCAGAGTGTGTTGGCAAAACAGAGAAGGTAACCCCCATGTCTATAAGAAATGAGATGAACTTACCCACTAGTTTCAGCATTACCCTGGGCTTGCTGAGGGTGATGGAGGTCTCTGAGTCCAGGACACATCAGTCATCCATGAGGCCTAGGAGTTCAAGTGGTGGGTCCGCCTGGCTTGGCCTCCCATTCGGGTGGCTTGTCCTCCACGTAGAGGCATAAAGGAAGAGCCTGTTGCCCAAAAAGGGCAATCGCTCCACCATGAGTCGAGAAACTTCACCAGGCTGCTTGCAGTCAGGGCAGGGCTTAGTGGGCACCTGAGGGCAGGAGAACTGTCGGGCACAATGACTCTGTTTGCAACATTTAAAGCAAGCTCCTGGTGGGAATCCACTTTGTGGCCCAGACTTGGGTCAGGCACCTCCTGTGCCTTGCCCCTGTTGCTCTGCTGGCCTCAGGGCTGCCATGAGAGCCTGGGTTTGGAGTATTACCTGCTGCTGCATGTGGACCTGACAAACAGCCTTGGCCTTTTTTTTACTAGTTGCAACCATTAAAAACTTTAAATGCCATGTTCACAGGTCCTAGATAGGGGTTTAAGGGCTGAGAATAAGAGGAGGAGTCTCCTGGAGAGCTCGGCACCCAAATCCAGCCAGAAACACCAGAGCCAGAGGCAGGACAGGGCCAGGCCTTCCCACAAGAAGATCAGAGTTGTGCTGTAGGGTCAGGAGCCCTGGAAACCGGTGTGAGGTCCAATACCTGGTGGAAGGTGGCCTGATGGAGGAGGGGTTTAAGAACACAGTGGAGAAAGAGGGGGCCCCTGGCCAGCAAGGGAGGAGAAAGAAGGACTGGTATTTGCAGGTGAATGAGAAACACAATCCTCCAAAGGGAGGGAAGGGGGCTTCCTAGAGGAAAGAGACCCAAGTGGAAGAGGTTCGCAGAGGGACCAGAGAGGGGTGCCCCCGGGGGTCAGGCAGGAGGGGGAGAGAGTTGGGAGTCAGCGAAGGAGGAAAGCTCAGGAGCAGAGGGTTTAGGTGAGGTTTCTCTGGCCAAAAAGGGCCTGCACCATGTAGCAGGAGGCACAGAGATTAGGACGGGAGTGCAAATACTAGAAACCCTGAATGTAAGGGATCTCCAACCAGTTCCCAGTTCTTTTGGAGATAGTTAAATTGGTGAGGATATTAAAATCGAAAGTCCCTTCAGGAGGTTGGTTCAATTCTCCAGTGGGTTCTGTGGCCTGGCCACAGTGGAGAAGAACAGTTTCTTCCTCTTTAGGGAGGGAGAGATTTTGGATAAGGCACTCCAGGAGTGTTTTTGAGTCAAGTTTAGATTTCTGTGCCCCCAAAGCTGCCCTCAGTCCTCAGAGTGGTCAGAGATGAGAATTGGCATCCCATAACTCAATCTCTGGCCACCAGATGGTTAGGTAAAATGGGAGTGACCAGTACGTCTCCATGGGCACACACACGCTCAGAACGGAAAAGAGGTCCCTGATACAGATGCGATTATGGACAGGGAGTCTCGGCAGAAAGAACTGAGGGGAGGCTGGAGGCAGGGGACTTACCACACCGTGTGCTGAAGTGGCTGGAAAGTCAGAGATCCTGGTTCTTCCTCAGAAGGGAAGGGGAGAGAAGCGTTCCCAATGGGCTTCAACTCCTCCCAATTTTCGGCACCAAATGTAAGGTATTTTTCCCCACCAAGGAAGAAGGAAGGGCATAGCCATGAAGTGTGGAATAATAAAAGCTTTATTTTAGTAGAGCACTTCCCAGACAATGTTCTGTGGTCTTGGGGGACAGAGGCCAGAGAAGTTGCACAGGTGAAACCACGTGGGGAAAATTTAAAGGGTCTATAGGGTGGGAGAGTTGATATGACATGGCGAAATCTCACTGGCTGGCAGATGGTCGCTCTTTTCCAAAGGGCTTCTGGGAAGTTTCTTTTGGCACTCATGGGTGTGAGTGGTTCCAGCCAGAGTTCCCAGGTCTGGTTCCTCACATGACCTCCCCCCACTGCCCACCGACCTTATAGTCTGTGTCTTAATCAATCTCTTCTTATAAGGATACTTACTGGGGGAGGGGAGTAAAAGGGGACAAACATATGGTGACAGAAATTAATTTGACTTTGGATGGTGGGCACACAATGCAGTCAATAGTTCCAGTGTTATAGAAATGTTTACCTGAAACTTATGAACTTTTATTCATCAATGTCTCGCTATTAAATTTAATTTTTAAATTAAAAAAAAATGGAAACCACTATTTAAGAAAACTGGGATCCAAAGGTATCATGGCATCATGGCCTTGTGGCCTGGTTCTTTTCCAAGCTACAAATTAGAAATCATTTGGGAGCTTTGAAAAATATCAATGCTCAGGCCCCACTCCACATTGGTCAAAATCCTTGGGAGGGGAGCCTATATTTCTTAAACATCCCTATGCCCTTTACAAGGGTATCTGTTGGGCAAATGAGTTTGTAAAATTTGTAATTTTGCTCACTTTTATTGTTAAAAAATGGCACTGGGCAGCCATGTGTGTGCTTGCCCTCAGAGCAGGTCAGTTGATTGCAAATTTCAGATTGCATTCCTGCTTGGGAGGGGTCATTGTTTTGCTAATATTTGCTGGAGGAGGGTCTGTGTGGGCCCAGGCAGTTTTGGAAGGAGAGCAGAGAAACTTCAGAGTGCTAAAGAAGAAGCCAGTTTTGCAGGGAGAGAAGAAGGTGTGCAGATGGGGAACGAGAGGTGAGGGGCTTTTGGAGCTCCGCTGAGACTGGTGAGGCCACTGATTCAAGGAGGAACCAGAGAAGATTCTCCGGGTTATGGAGTCAGAAAATGTGTGAGGGCTTTGGGAGCCCTGAATGAGGGGGAAGCAGACTTCCCTGCCTGTTTGCTCGTCCGCTGGTATGAGACTTTAATAAAGGAATGACCCACCATTTTTTGGCTCCACTGTTTCTTTACTGTCTGTCTGAATCCAACGTGAACCTGCATCTGCATGGCCATGATGGCAGTGGCCACTGGTCCTACAGTATCCATAGTTGAAAAAAAATAATAAGGACACAAATCATATTGGATTGGACTCTAGCCAAATAACTCTGTCTTACCTTAATTATCACTTTGAAAGCCCTATCTCCAAATAGGGTCACATTTTGAGGCACTGAGGAGGGACAAAGGAGAAAGGGATTTCAATTCCACATAATAGTAGGGGCCAGGGATCCTGCTAAACATCCCATAATCACAGGACAGCTCTCCACAACAGCAACAAAAAATTATAGAGCCTAGCATCTCCATCATGCCCAAACTCAGAAACTCTGCCTTAAAGTAACAGGGATATAGAAGGGCCATAATATCAACAGTAAACCATCCATGTTTCAGGATCATATAAGAAAATGATTTGTTGTGTTGAGATCAATTTGGTCAAAATTTATGCAAACTCTTACCAGTTTTTTCTAAACTTGTGCGCTAAAAAGCTATGACCATTTTAAAGAGTTTAAATGGCATCACAGAACACATGCATTACACTTGGTGTTTGCTCACGATTTCCACCGGCCTCCCAGACTGCACAGCAAAGGGGAAACTATAACAAATAAGAGAGCATCCTTTTCCTCACAGATCTGCAGAGATCCTCTACCTGGGCAGACCGATTTGCACCAAACAAACAGAAAGAGTGTTGTGTTGATTTTCTTTCTCTATTCATTTCTATTAGCAAACTGAAGATGTTGGTTAAACGAGTTTGTGGACTGGTTAAAGTTTGGCTCTTCCTTAAAAGTTTCACCTCATAATGTGGGTTTAATATAAACATGAAAGCAGCTTAATTAATATTGACCATCAAAGCTGTAAAAATTCTTCCCAGCAGGACTTTCCATAAACTCTAAGGCATGTGCAAGGCCTATTTAACCACTTAACTGCCTTTCTTCTGAACCAGAACCTTTGACTTTCTAGTCATTTCCTCTTGCAGACTAAAGAAGAAGAAAATCAGAATAGCAGATAACAAGGGTGAGGATTAGAGGATAGGTGACAGCATCATGCCTTGTTTTATATTCTATAAACATAATTCATCACTCCAAGTTTCAGCTCTTTTGGAATGGAGCAATCCATCTGCTTTCTGGCCTTAAGGCCCAAAAACATTTGAAAATATTTCTCCTCCAATTTACTGTCAACTGAGATAAGCTTGATTGTGAATGTTGAGAGTTTGGGGAAGGAAGACCAAGACTTCTTCTGGTAAGGGGCTGCATTTCTTAGCCTCCCTTCCTCTCTTGAAGCCACTTGGCCGGAGTCTGCTGGCCTTCAGGACAGACTGAGAGGACCACCTGGGGTTTTTTTTTTTCTAAAAAGAAATAAGGAGGAGCTATATTTGTTTTCATCACTTATTTTTTAATTACTCTGTTTTTATGTGTTATTCATTACTGTTCAGGTAAAAATTGGTTATTCAACACATCCTGCTGTGAGCATGAAAATGAATCACAACTGACAGTGCTCAAGGTAACTGGAATCCAACTGCTTACACAAAGAAAAAATAAGTTACTTCCTAAATATGCTTATAGGTAAATCTAAAGTTCCCAGGTCAGTCTAGTAAAATGAAACAAATAAATAAACATTGTTTAGATGAAAAAATTCTAAAATGTTCATTATTTCATTCATTTATTAATCAAAAACAATCGTAAATAATCTGCTATCTGCAAAATGTTTTGATAAACTCTACAGTGAACACAAAGATGAAACAAATACAGGCTCCATTCATGAGAAAGACATAGTCTAGTTTTGAAAATGTGTGCATACATATGCAATTATAATGCAAGGTAGAGAAAGATTATAAGTGAAATCAAGTTTTTCGGCTACTCTCATAACTTGCAGAATGATGTTCCAATTCCATAGCTCATCACACGAAACCCTTATGACTTTGCTCCTGGCTGGCTACATTTCCTGCCTTATTTCTTGACACTTCTCTTTATGTCCAGTTTGCTTCCACCAAAATTAAGTACTAGCACCATACTTTTGAACATAAGTTTTCCCTTTAGCTGGAATATGTTTCTCCTCTTTCTTTTCATCTAATCAACCGTTGGCCTTCAAAATTCAACCCAAAGCAGCACTCTTGCAGAGAAACTTGCATGAAGACACCCTTCTGTGCTGCCATGAGGACTGGTCCTTTCTGTCTTTGCACTTGCCAAGCCACACAGTTAACACAATTTCATTTGTCTCCCCAGCTGAGTTCTTAAGAGCCTAACATAGACCCTACACAGTGAAATAACTTAGAAAGTAAGGAGTTTTAAGACATTTTAGAGAGATTTTACTTATCATTTAAGTTATACACGATAGATGGTAGGATGTGGATATTCAGAGGTCAGAAAAGAGTATTTTGCCCAGATGGATGGAATGAGGGTAAGAGTCACATTAGATAAGACAGGTGCACATGCAGAGGAGATCCTGTACTTACAAAGGAGGTATAAGGAGTGTACAGGTTGCTTATTTAATTTACCTCATTTAATCCTCACAGCAGCAAAGAACAAATACCTGTCTGAGGCTGAACACCAGTATTCACCCAGTGGAATAATGGAAATATAAGTGGGAAAGGTTAATTGGATCCAGAAAAGGTGGTTCTGATTAGGAAAATTACCCACCTGGGAAGCATTTAGAACTATCTGAGTGTCAGAGTGATGGGAAGACCATGCATGCTTAACTCCCATGATGTAAAGAGCAACCCCTCACAATGGAAGACTGTCTTGTTGAAATTTCATTATTCCAAATGGACATCCACAGAAGTCTTAGAAGTCAGTCTAAAGAGGTAGACCATTATTTGACAACTAATGGGAAGTAATGGAGGACTTAATAGTTTCACAAGTTATTCAAAGAAAAAGACTTTCACCTCTTACACATATCTCCATAAAGTGCTGGTCACATCCCAGGGGGAATTCAAAAAGAAATGGTCATGGAAACAGAATCACTCACTGCAATGCTGGTGGCCAAGGCCAGGCAGGTTCCCATTGGATTCGGGCAGATGGTAGAGGAACTGTGGAGCTGGAAAGTGTTGGGCCATTCCCGTTCAATAGAGTCTTGCAATAGTGGATGAGCAAACAGTCAGAAGAAACCACTTCTCAGGCAAACAAACAGCAAAATGGCCCTTCACAGTGGTGGGCAGGCAATCTGCCATCCGCCATCTGCCCTGAGGACAAGCACCGTAGCCTTACATAGACTATACACACATGGCACTGCAATGTGCTCACACACTAATCAGGCAAAGTACATGTGAGCAAGCCTAGCACAGCTGTTGTCCCAACACTCACATATCCTTCTCAAGTGCATCCTGACCAAGACCTCCTTTGGAAGTCTGCATCATGATGTTCACCCTGCCCCAGCTGTGCTGTGGGAACCAACAGAAACTCCACTGGAATCATTCTTGAACCTCCTCAAGCTTTTCAGAAAGATTAAGCTTAGTTTTGAAAGGGAAAAGCAAAAAATTGTTTTACTCTGAATTGAGACTGAAATTGAAAGACATTTTTATTGCTTTTGGGAAAGACTTCAAATGAGCAACTTTTCAAAAAGAATGCATCATTAAACAGATGTTAGAAGTTGAACCCAGTTGCAGAGGTGTTACAGCAATGATGGTTTAATTTTAACATTGGTCCTGAGTGGCCCTGCCAGGAGATGTGCTCATTAGCCTTCAAGTGTGGGACACAACAACATCCCAGGCCTCTGATATAAGAAGAGCCAGTCCTAAGTGATGTTTCAGAAGGAGCTCTGAAGCATTTTGGTAGGAGGTACATCCCTGAGCACCTTGGATCTAGACACTTAAAACTGGAAACTTCAAAAGTAATGGCTGTGTTCTTGTAACTGAGGATTCCAAAATGGAGAAGAACATGGGAATTGGGAGGATAATTTGTTAATCTGATCATCCTGGTGGACAAATGTACACCTCTGAGTGGCCATGATGGCCCATTTACAAAGACGCTGTGAGGTAACACAAACCTTGCACATCTGCACACTAACGATATAGATAACCCCACCTGGGGAACGGCAAATGGCAGGCACAACACCCAGAATTTTACACCACAGACTAATTTGGCATTTTATGTTTGCCTAAATGATAAGATTTTATCTGTTTTTAACTCTTTTCCCTTGTTCTTTGCATCACCTGCCACTACATATTTATTTATCTGGGCTTGCGAAAGCACTCTGAAATAAAAATTATAAATGTCCTTCAATCCCCACCTGAGTCTCATTAACAACAGCTGGCCAACCAGCTGCAAAATATCATGAGCTAATGACTTGAATGAGTGTGAACCGGGAGTGGATTATAGATGTGAATTGCTGTAGTTAAGAAGTCAGATATCCTTTTTTTAATGCACCCTTTTTTTTTTAAAAGACTTGACATCTATTAGCAGATGCTAATAGTACTGAGTTTGTGGGGTTCTTGGCAGAATGCTCTACAGAGTTCGTTCTTCATTCAGAAGTCCAGGATTGGAGAGAGGCAAGAAGGGGATAGAGAATGCTTTGATTATCTTACTTTGTTACATTAAGATTGAGGTTGCTAGAAAAATACATTTATATTTGAATTTCAGACATAGAGAGAACAATGTTTTGTATAAAATACATCCTGTGCAATACTATTTCAAGTATTGCATGGGACACACTTACACAGTAGTTCCTTCTCATCGGTGATTTCACTTTCCATAATTAACAGTGGTCCAAAAATGTTGTGTGAATGTAATGACAGTGACCAAGGCCAGAAAGGTCCACATTGGATTTGGGCAGATGGTAGAGAAACTGCAGAGCTGGAAAGCGTTGGGCCATTCCGTTTAATAAAGTCTCACAACAGCGGACAAGCACACAGGCAGGGGAACCTGCCTCTCAGGCAAACATACAGAAAAATGGCCCCTCACAGTGGCAGGCAGGCAATCCACACATCTGCAATCCCCCATCTCTCTCAAGCACGAGCACCTGTAATCTTATATAGGCCACATACACATGGCACTGCCACATGCTCATGCACTAATCAGGCAAAGGGCTTGTATCTGGTAAACCAGAGAGCAAGCCTAACACAGCTGCCCCACATTCCACCTCTTTAGGGTTGCTCGCTTCACAATCTACATGACAGGAAACAGAGACTACAGCAATAGCAAAATATACACAATAATTACAAAGGTACCCTATTCAAACTGGAACAATGAATCTTAGGGATCCTGTAACCTGAATGCTAGCCATTTTCTTGGTAGACGCTGGGACCATTCGTTTCGCCCACTTTTTCAGTGGCTGGAACCTCTGTTCTGACTCAAGCTAACACCAAAGCTCCACAAGACTTTATTAGGCTTACCATCTAATTTCTCTCTATCTGCCTCAGCCGCAATCAAATCTCCCACTTCTGTGTTTGGGTAGCTTTCATATGCCCATTTCTCTTGTTAGCCAGGGCTTTGGGGGAAGCAGCATGGGCAGCAGCCCTCACAGCCTTATGGTCCATCTCTGTTCTGGAGAGCATGATGCCGTTCACCCCTATATCCCAAAGCTGCACCAAGCAGGCTGCCAGAGACGCAGTTTCTGCCTGAATTTCACCCCCAACTCCATCAGCTCTGCCCAGGTCTAGGGCCAGACAACAGAGTGCTCCACTACCTGGGTGGAGGCTGTGGCTGCCCCTGAGGGACTCTTGGCTGCTGGATCTTTACCTTCTTGGTGACCACTGGTGGAGCTCTGAGTTGCAAATGGCAGTTGCAGCCCAAGCCTCCCCCTCAGAAGAGGAGGAGTTGGAAATGCCTGCTCCCTCCCACCTACTCAGAGCCACTCTACTGGCAGGTATGCAGCTCCATCTTCCGTGCCTGCTTTGGTTCCTGCGGCTGCCAGCTTTCAGCCTAAAGCTGACTCTCAAGCTTCTGAACCAGCGGTTGTTTCTTCAACACCTGTCACTGAGAACGTTCAGCTTCCAGGGCAAACTGCAACTCGTGAACCTGTAACTATTTGTTCAGAGACCACTCCAGTTCCAGGTGCCATTGGCACTCAGCCTGCACCTCACACTGCAACCCTCAGACCTGGTCGGCCTCCCTGTCCAGTGTTCACTCCAATTCACACAGTCATTGCCACTCAGCATGCAGCTCATCCTGGAGCTTTTGACCTCGCTCAGCTTCTCACACAGAGCTTTTAGTTTCTTCTCATGGGATTGTAAAAAACACCCAGCCTACAGCTCCCCCAAAAGGACAGCCACAGGTAACCTTATGCTGGAGAACAGCGACCACTCCTCTACCCCACCCTTCAAGTGTGTTGGCGGCTCCATACCCATCTGCTCTGAACCCTGCTCACTATACCAGAAGTAATTCTGGTGGCCGAGGCCAGGTGGGTCTCCACTGAATTCAGGCAAATGGTAGAGAAATTGCAGAGCCGGAAAGCATTGGGCCATTCCATTTAATAAAGTCTCACAACAGTGGACAAGCACACAGGCAGGGGAAACCGCCTCTCAGGCAAACAAACAGCAAAATGGCCCCTCACAGTGGCAGGCAGGCAATCCACACATCTGCAAACCCCCATCTCTCTCGAGCGCGAGCACCCATAACCTTATATAGGCCACATACACATGGCACTGACATGTGCTCACACACTAATCAGCAAATGACTTGCATCTGGTAAACCAGTGAGCAAGCCTAACACAGCTGCCCCATAATGGACAATTGCAGAAATGAACAATTCATAAGTTTTAAATTATGTGCAGTTCTGAGGAAAGTGATGAAGTCTGCAGTCATCCTGTTCCCTCCAGCCTCGGAGGTGACTCATCCCTTTGTCCTGAGTCACACTGGACATGCTCCTCTCTCAGCAGCCACTCAGTAGCCCTCTCAGCTTTCAAGCAGGGAGGGAGAGAGAGATCATATTTTTACAACTTTTAATACAGTATATTGTTAAAATTGTTTAATGTTATTATTAGTTATTGTGGTTAATGTCTTATTGTGCCTAACTTACAAATTAAACTTTGTCATAGGTATGATAGAAAAAGCATGACACATACAAGGTTTGGTACTATCCACTGTTTCAAGCATCCACTCAGGGTCTTGGGGTGCATCCCCTGCAGATAAGGGCACTGCTGTGCTCAAAAATTATTTGTTGTATAGATGAAGTTCAAGTTTAATTAGCTGTCCTGTGTCTTTTGTTTGCTAAATCTGGCAACCCTAATTAAGATAAAAAATTAATGGGCAGTGGAATGCCAGTGGTCAAGGCTAAGCAGATTCACAATGGATTTGGGCAGAACACAGAAGAACCATGGAGCAAAGGCACTGGAGTATTCCCATTTATTGGATTCTCACTGCAGCAGAAAAGCAAACAGAAAAACCACCCCTTGTGGTGGCGGGCAAGCAATCCACACCAAGGGAAAGTACCTGTAGCCTTATATAGGCTAAACACATGTGGCTTTCTGCCATGTGCTCACACACTAATCATTCAAAGTGCTTACAAGCAAGCAAGCCTAACCACAGCTGTTTTCCCTACAAGCAGAAATATCCTTTTAATTTCCAAATTTCAATGTGTTGAAAAGGAACAGTGATGCCATTATTAACAACAATAAAAGTATAATGTTTTTAAACTTATAATTAGCTGTGAGGTAAATTTGGGCATTTACATTTGAACATGAGTGTGCGTGGTTTTCTCACTAGTCACGTCACTAGAGACCATCGCGGCCACAGAAGGGACTGAGTGTTATCATTGTTCCTCCAGGCTCCATTCTCTGTCCCCAACAATGTCTGTGAAATAGACATGCTCCTTCTCAAACTGATAGGACACAGACACCGATGCAGGAAGGTGCGCATTTGCCAGCCTTTCCAGCGTTTCCAGCTGAATTGAGTTTTTACATTCTATGAGCAACTCTTTCCTTCTTACAGTTTCCACTCAAAGCCTTGTAAAAGTAAATAAGTAGACAGTGTATAGTTTGCCCTTAACCAGGACACAATCAACACTGTAGTATAAATTTGGAAGGAAAAATAATAAATGATATGCTATGGTTCATTGAAATGTCAGTATCTTGTGAAAATGAAGTGTTACCTTGGGTCTCCACTGATATCCCACATAGCTGGGTGGCTGAAAGAGCCTAGATAAAAATTCCATCACCTCCCTGAAACCCAGAGCACCTCTGATTTTGTTCTATGCTAGTCGGAAAACAAGAGAAAAGCAAGACAGCATGTGCACAAGTCAGCAAGCATTGTTTTCAAACCTCCCTTAAAAATCCTGAAGATAAACACAAATATTTAGACAGCACTATCTTTATAAAACAAAGGTCAGTGACGCAAAGGGAAACCACACTGCTACAACTTCTGCCTCTCAAGGTTGGGAAAGCTTAGGCATGTGAAATGTAAAATGACATAAATTGTTTAGATTTCTGTGCTGCTGCCTGACTTACTTTCTAGAAAAATAGACACAATGACATAGACTAGGAGACATAAACAGTGTTTACCAACTATGTCTCGTCAAGATGTGAAAACAAGATACAGCTGTGGCCTGTGAGAAATCCATACTGCAGCCTGGGCATTTCAAAGAAAAGTTACCTGATGAACAAAGCTTGAATCAGAGAGCTTTTGTGAAGTGGGAGAAGGTGCTAGAGAAGCCACACTTCTGGAAGCAACTGAAGACCAGAAATGAGCCTATAAGTGACATTACTTGATGAGACTAACATACTAGAAGATTTAGAAACAAGAACATGACCTCTGAACCTTAATTGTCACATTATTTGGCAGAGATGTGGCTGGAAAAATGCTATGATTTTAAAAATCACTAAAACAGAGTAGGTGGGAAAGTGAAATTCTAATTACTTAAATATAAACCTTAGCTTATATTTAAGGCTCAGATGAGTGTAGCAGTTACCACAGATTCTGAGCTAGCTGTATCACAAAACACAAATATTCCTCCTTTTTTGCCTCTTGCTTTTTGCAAAACCCAAATATTGCCACCCTTGGGCTTTAAATATAAATTTAAAATGAACTGAAAAAAATCCAATCAGAAAGGGTCATCCTATAAAACAGATTTAAATGAATTTGCTAATCTTAGCTTTGATCTGGAAAAGTAATGATAAGCCAGTTCTCAAGATTAAACCTCAGGCTATACAGCTAGTGCTCGATTTACAACCATGATTGGTTCCGACAGACCAGTCGTAAAATGATTTGGTTGTAAGTTGAGTAGGCTATATGTACAGTACTGTGAAATGATGGTATAAAAAATCTTTAAGTCATATTTTATCATAATTTTCTTTCATTATTATTATATATCATAATTTTCTTTGTTCATTTTATGCCATTTGTATCAACTTTACACCATTTTGTTTCTTATTTTTGCATTTGCCAGGTTTAAGTAAAACACTGCATTGCCAGTACAACTGGTTTAATATTTGCAAAACATTCAAAATTACAAAATACAGGTGCATACAAAAAGTGCTCCAGACGCAGAGCAGTCGTGGCTAGTGATTGTGGTCGTAAAATCGGATGGTCATAAGTTGCATAGATTGTAAGTCAATCAATACCTGTATCAGCAGGAGAATTTTGCTGATTTTCAGTCCTCCTGACCAACAGAGCAAAATGGGAAGTCTAAGATAGGTAGAAAAGTGACTCTCTTGTAATTAAAAATAATTTTTAGTAGAATCTATAAATGTATAGAAACTTACTGCAACTTATAAATGTTGGAGTAATGGGACTATAATAATGCTCCTGTCACCAAGAACAGCTCCCAAGTGGCCCAACACAACCAATAAAACATATAAACCCCTTTGTTTCAAAAAAGAATAAGAATTTTCTTTTAACTGCCTTTAATTTTAAAGGTAACTCTTTTATCTGGAATTTTAATATTAATGAATTAATTTTACAATGACATATATTAGAAAATTATGTTATATTATTATATGTTATATATTATAAATAATATAAAATTATACTATTTTACCATTAATTAATTTCATCCACTAACACTTCAGTTGCCCATTCACAAGTGACAAAATAAGGTTCTCAGGGAGAATAAGAGGTGTGTATGGACTGAATAAGACATTGAGGCTGTGGGGAAAGGAAGAGAAGAGAGCTTACAAGAGCAGGAGGGAGACCAGTGGTCAAAAGGAGCAAATTCAAGTGCAGATAGAAAGGCCTCAAGTGACTGATTTTTAGATACATTGGAGACCTGCACCAGGCTCAGCCCATGTGTGAACATGCACCCATGCCTGCGAGACTGAGGAGAGAAAACAGAAGGAGTCCATGGGCTGTAGAAGTCAAGGGGCCACAACCCAATGAGAATGGAGTAGGTGGTAGACTATAATTGTGATTGGAGATGGAATAACTACAATTCAGCATACCTGTCCCACTTGTGAAGAATACAGCCTCTGATGCATGTGGCGATGAGAACTTAAAATTCACAACATCAGTTTCCTTCTCCCAGGCTATCACTGCCTGGAGATATAGAGACCCACCTAGCCATTCTTATTTACCATTTTAATAAATGTTCAGGAAACACTTTATTACAATCGTTTCAGGCTCCCACACTGTGGGGTTGGGGGGTACAATTAAACTACTCAAGGAGTCCCTTTCCATAGGAAATGTTTATACACATAAGTTTTATAGTTGCATTTCCGTACCTGGAAAGTTTATAGCTGGCTCAGAAAGGAACTGCCACCTTTCCCCTGAGCTCAGGATTCGGTACCAAGATAAAAGAAACTTCACTTCATGCAGAACCTTATCAATGAGCCACTGTCTCAGACAATCAACCACAGTTCATTTTTCCCATTTTATCTTATTGTCTATAATGGAGAATTGCCCAATCGTTTTTACTTTTTTTTCCGGGTAGCTATAAAATAAAGTTTCACTCAGATACAGGTCTATATAGTCATTTGACTTAAATTTACCAAGCTAAATCATAATATAAACTTGCATCTATAAGGACTAACATATTTGCAAGAACTTTATGTTGTAGAGAATTTTGTTTCCATCATCAAGATTTTCATCAGCAAGGACTGTGCAACTGCCAAGTATTCTAAATCTGCAATTCAGCTGCTTCCTTATCTTTCTTTTTTCCTGTTTGAAACCTTCTTCCCAGCACTCAATACTTTCTCTAAAAGCTAATTTTTCATTCTCATTACAATGTTTTTGTTTAGTTGATGTATTTGGGGATGGGGAGTCTCTTTCTCTTCCTCCCTCTCTCTTATGTCTCCCTCACTCCCTCTCTTTGTTTTTAGAATTGCTTTTAGGAGCTACACCGGCTCTTCCCTGTGTTTACTGATTTGAGGTGCGGTGTGTATTCATGATTACTCACTGTTCCTAGCAACTACTTTTTCACATAAATAGGATTTTCTCTTCATTGCAGGAAATACTTTGCCCATCTCTGCTTCAGCTAATACCATGTCAGCTTTGGTACTACCAACAATGAAATACAAATAAATGACTTTCAGTCTGAACTGGGTGACTTTAAATTGGGACCCTTTACATTCGTCTTTATTCCATATCTATGCTTCAGTAATCAAAGTTTTCCAGGAAGTTCAGCAAAGAACATTACTGCCACTATTACTTACCTCAGTTCTTACCCTGTGAAGAGTCCCCCAAAAAGCAAAATAAGTAAACAAAACTAAATTTTTTACTTCTCAACAAGGGGACAAGTGAAATCAAAAAAGAGTGGCTCCTTTTCTGTGTTTGCTTTTCCATTCCTGTCGGGCAACTTTTCACTTTTCATCATGTGCAGCTAGCTCCTTGTTCTCCCCGCACCTTCGCCCCTTCTGTCTGCCCCTCCTCCAGCTGTACACTTGGGAAAGTTCAGCTACATGAATTCACACTTCTGTCACCTGAGATTATTGTGTCTTCTCTCTCTGAAGATTTTATCTTAATAGAAAATACGTTTTTCTTTCTTTTTAGTGCAAGAGACAGATAGACAAGAGGAGAGATGAGAAGCATCAACTCGTCGTTGCATCACTTTAGTTGTTCATTGATTGCTTCTCATATGTGCCTCGATAGGGGGCTCCAGCCAAGCCAGTGACCCCTTGCTCAAGCCAGCGTCCTTGAGCTTCAATCCAGCGACATCTGGGTTCAAGCCACCCATGCTCAAGGCAACCCTGGGTTTCAAACCTGGATTCTCAGCATCCCAGGTCGGCACTCCATTCACTGTGCCACCACCTAGTCAGTTGGAAATACTTCTTAATCCAAAGGAATACATCTCTAATGGGAGAATTTTAAGTAGTTGTGACAAGTAGAAAAGAAAGATATTTGAGGACACAGGAAAGTTTTCTGGTGTCTTTCAGATTATGCCAGATTTAATACTTCTTTGAGCTGTACTCTATCTCATTTTAAAAATGGATTTGAGGTACCTTTTAAATGTAGACCAAAAAATTAATGGATGATAAAAGTTAAGGGTGAGGGTACAAACAATAATAGAGGGTAAGACAGGGATAATATTAGCACTTAAAATATACATAACAATAAAATCTATAATGATTGCTAGGACTGACCTTCAAATTTACCTTCAAGCATCTTAGAGACAAAAACAAAGGGAAAATATAACTAGTTACAAATACATGCACAGAAATTACTGTGAGTAGTAACCAACTACTATTTTGTATGGGGTTAATCTTATACAGAATTCATAAAATATAAGTCTTCACAGAATTGTAGGAGACTGTCCTTGCAGCTATTCACGATAGTCCCAAACTGCAAACAACCCCGATGTCCATTAAATAAATAAACAAACATGCTATTACATTCAGGGGAACACTATTCAGCAATAAATTGGAATGAAATACTGATAAATACAACAGCATGGGTAAATTTTAAAATCATTAAGCCGAGTAAAAGAAAATAAACACAAAAGCATAGATACTGTATAATTCCATTTATATAAAATTCTTGAAAATGCGAACTGATCTCCAGAGACAGAAAACAGAATAGTTTCCTGGGGATGGGATGATGAAGGGATGGAGTGAAGGTCTTGAGGACAAATGTTTCGTATTTCAATTGTGACAGTGATTTCACAGTTGTATATGTCTGCCAAGACTCATTAAATTGTACACTGTAAATGTTTTACTGAAAATGAATTATCAACTTCATTCATTATAGCCCCAAACTGGAAACAACCCAAATTTCCATCAGCAGATGAATGAAGAAACAAGTTGTGACACATGCATGTGTCGAACATTAGTCCACAAGGAAAGGGAATGACCTGCTGATACACACAACAGCATTGGTGAATCTCAATATAGTAATGCTGAATAAAATCCTAAAAAATGAAAACTACTATTCAGTGACAGAAGGCATGTCATGATTATTTATGAGTAGGAATGGGATTGGGATGAGAAAATATTGGGGGATTTGGGGTACGTTCATTATCTTGATTTTAATGATAGTTTCATAGGTACACACATAATCAAAATGCACCAATCAAACACTTTTTAAATAAATGCAATTTATTATATATCAACTATACTTCAATTAAGCTGTTTTTAAAAAAAAAGACAGAAAGAACTTCTCAGGTGTCTCTATTTTATGCATAATTCTATCTTCTGCTCATACATCATTATATGAGAGCTGTCTTTTCTGTGTCTGTCCACCATGGGCTGTAAGCACCAGCAGGGGAGGGGCTACAGTAGAGCTGATGTGCTCCTCCCAGGGCATGACCTGGCTCATGCATGTGCTCAGTACATGTCTGTTAAACTGGACTGCAATGTCTGAGAGTAATGACTACCATTTCTGATTACTATTATCTACTGGACACTATCTTTAACACTTTTCATTGATTGACTCTTTAATTCTCCCCATAGTTCTTTAAATTGAGTCCTGTTATTCTTCTACTTTGCAGTTGAAGAAACACAAGCAACAAGTTTCAGAACCCTACCTCTCTTTAATATGAATTCAACATTGCCTTTCTATATTATGTTCAAAATAAACCAAAAACTTCAAGAATATAAAGCCAAGATCATGGAACCTGTGTTGTGGATGTGTCAGAGAGTTTAGGAACTAAGAAAATGAGCCCCAGAGATCAAAAGAATGGGACTGAACTTGAATTAGAAAATCTATTAAGACTTATTAAGCCACCTCTGAATTACTCTAAAGATCAAAGGAAAAATTGGCTAGAGTCTCAATATCCACTGAATGGTCTCTAGGATAAATTTATTTGGGTTATAAACATTTAATTAGGAGAGAAGTTTCATCTGATATACCTAGATCTTACTGGAGTGCATTTTCTCTCCATTACATGGACATATTTAGATTTCACTCACCCAGCAGATGGCACAGTAAACCTAGAGCCATTTCTTGTATTGTTGCCAAGTGTGGCATGTAGCTCTTCTCTCAGAATATTTGTGGTTTGCTGATTTAAAAGTCATGAGAATCTCATGGAATGGATGTCTTGATTTCACTGATTTCCTTGGCCTCTACTGTTCTCTTTGCTTCTTTTAAAATTAAATATTTAATTATAAAGACATTGTGAACTGTATGTTTGCACTTTTTATAAACATTAGACTAAGCATCATACATGCTACATATCATTTCTTATAGAAGTCAGCTATACAAGAGCTGAATGAGCAGTCCCAGTAGCCTCTTTCACTTTTTTCACTTTACTTCCATTTTATTAAGCAGTCACAATGTGCACTAGTTAATTTGTGTGCACTGATTAAATGTGCACTGATTGGAGGCACCAGTAAGTGCTGAGATGCTCTTCAAGCAATTTCATCCATTTTTAGTATAATGGTTTTATTATACTAAAAGTATCAATTATTTCCTGATTTGAAGATTTCAAAGTTAACAACTACCACCCTTGGCTCCATATTGAAGACTGGTTGCTGAACTTGACCTTGGGTTACTCTGACCCCAGGCCCAGGTCCCAACCCAAGGGCAGTGATTACGTTGTGGGAGTTGGAAATGTGAGAATGATGCTCATGAGAAGAGAGGATGTGTCAGTTCTTAAACTCTGGGTTTCTAGGACTATAAGTACCATCCCAGAGTACAGGTGCAAAAGTATGAGCCGTAACTTTGAGCCCTCATTTTGTTTCTGGGCAGCATCTGTTTGGCCTGACTCCACCCTGGCTGGTTATATGCTTTCATATGAACCCATACTCACAAAGGCCTAGAAGACATCAGTAATATATAAATCAGTTGGTAAAATGAACACTGAAAATGAGTCACAGATTTTACCTTTAATATCAGAAAGTCTTGGGCTACATTTCCAGACTCTGGCTGCAGTTGTGTCCCAGCCATGGGAATAGAGCAAGGATGATGAAAGTAGGATCTCCCTAACGAAGCACTGTGGGTCAATAGTGGGGCCTGAGTAATCTGATAGGTCTTGACCAGCAAATTTTTTAGTGAAACAAAAAGTAATTTAAAATATCAGAAGGTCCTAACAAGTTGGCTCAGTGGATAGAGCGTCAGCCTGATGTATGAACATCCAGGGTTCAATTCTCAGGGCACAAAGGAGAAGTGCTCATCTGCTTCCCCCACACACACACCTCCCTCTACCACTCCTCTCTCTCTTCCCCTCCTGCAACAAGTGGCTCAATTGTTTCAAGCGACCAGTAGCTTTGGGTGATCCTCATCCAATTCTTTAGATGTCATTTTTTCTCTAATGATCACAGATTCCCAAATTGCTGATTTCTGCTATTAAGCTCCAAATTTTTAAGCTATTATGCATGTGTGTGTTTTTTAATTATAACTTGGTCCCTTTTCCCCACATTTATATAATGCTCTTAGTTTAAAAAGAACACTTTTAGGGTTTTGACTAAAAAATTTTAAAATAATTTCTAAAAGTACTGTAGTTGAAAACTAGTACAGGTGTGTTCCATTTGATTTCCCTTTCCTTTATGCTAAAAAAATGAATCAATCATGTATTACAAAATAGGCAAGTAGAAGTAATACCAATTGTAGTGGGAACAACACCTTGAAATCAGTAGCTATAATTTGAGCCCTATTTTGCACTGAAGACTACAGTATATGTCAAAATGAGAAACTGTAAAACTGGTCAGTATTAGTAGGCTTGTGTTTCTCATTCAGAAAGGCATATGAATTCAAGACACGATAAAATAATATAACAATTACTGTGGGCTTTGATGTCTAATCTCAAAATTCAATATGCTGAATTTATAGATTCTCGGATACAAGCCTGGGCCCTGGTATCCAGTTATAGAACTTTAAGCATTTTAGATGGAGAAAACCTTCAGTAAACAGGATGCAATGCCACATTAGGTACTATGAAGATCATTTTGGTAAACAGTTCACAGTAGAGCTCTCCTGAATATAGTTCCACAGCTGAGCATGGTTACAGGTGGTTACTTGGCTTGCCAGAGAGAACACCAGTGTGGGCTCCAACCTTCTATTCTTTTTCTATTCTTCTCTCTCTTATCCATCCCATTGTGTTTAAGCTAATAGCCCTAATTGCCAAGAAGAATCAAACAATTTGCAATCCACAGAGAACCATATGTTACATTGGCCCCAAGGTCCCCCACAGGTAAATTCAAACAGATGGAAACAAGAAATTAGTTAATGAGATGAACTGGCAATTCACCCCGATGTGACAAGCCCTGGAAGTCCTTTGTATGATCAGAAGCTTTAACATGTCAAAATTCATTTTATGTTAAATTAATTCAAAAACTCAAGAGCAGTGAGTAAGCGATGCTGATTAATTCAAACTTATTCAGTATGCAAAACAGACATTCTTCTATATGCTTAATCATGGGTTGGAGTATTCATTAAATTACTTTACGAACAGATAACCATACCTATTCCTGGTACAGAAGCCCAAATTGCTCACCCAGTCCAGTTTTTCATCTGCAATAAAATTTCCATTATTGCTTAAAAGAAATTAGATGTCATAATGAGTACTAAACATGAGACCCAGAACATTTTCAATTTCTCTTTATTTTTTGAGTAATGTAGATGCTTATGTTTCTATTAGATAGAAGAAAGAAATAGAATTGGTACAGGACCAAATGTTCCAGGATGACTAGAGTTTAAAAGTTCTAGTAATTAACTTAGGCTTTTTATACCCTCAGAATACAGTGTCAACAACCTGTCGTTGGCAAATAGGGTCAAGAACCTTTCACAGCCTCACAGACAACTGCTCCTTCCTGTCACAGCATCTCATTATCCCAATGATTTTATAAACTATCCTCCCATCCACTACCTTGGTCTTTGCTGTCGGTAGGATGCCATTGTGTTAGCTCAGCAGGACTTTCTTTTTATATGTTCCACATTGTTCTCAACCATTAAAATCTTTGAGAACAGAGATTATTTTTTTCTGATGTCTGTCTCTCAGCAGTCATCATCCCTTTAATAATACTCCCATTTGCAGCTTTTTCATATTCCCTAAATGTCACAGTATCCTTTCACGAGAATTTCTTTTTATTTCCTTTCAATCCCACAGTTTGCTTTTCAGTTCACTGGTACTTTTTTACCCCATTTGCTCCCTCATGAATGAATCTTTTCAGTCTGACCACACCCTAATCTCTTAGGCCTCAATAGGACTTTCCAAAGTCAGAGTGAAGCAACAGAGGCCACCCTACTTCTCAGCTTAAAGGAAGGTTGTCTGTTGTGTTTAATTACACTGTCTCTGGGGGCTCCTGGATTCCTCCAGCACTCATGAGTTTTAACTCTTCTTTCAAGTGCACAAACTGACTTGGTTTCTGAATTTACGTCCAGAAGAACTTCCACTAACTACAACATACTTATTCTGCTGTTATTTATAAAAACATGTGTATGGAGCAGCTTATGGGATCTTGGATGTTTGGTTTTTTTTAATTTTCTATTTCTCAAAGTCTTTTTATTTTACTGAGACAGAGAGAGAGACAAATAGGAACAGACAGAGAGGAAGGGAGAGAGATGAGAAGCATCAGTTTTTCATTGCAACACATTAGTTGCTCATTGATTGCTTTCTCATATATGCCTTGACCTGGGGGGTGGGGGCTACAGCAGAGCAAGTGACCTGGGGGGTGGGGGCTACCGCAGAGCAAGGGCTCAAGCCAACACCTTAGGCTTCAAGCCAGCAACCTTTGGGCTCAAGTCAGTGACCATGGGGTCATGTCTATGATCCCACGCTCAAGCCAGTAACCCCGTGCTCAAGCTGGTGAGCTCGTGCTCAAGCCAGTGACTTTGGGGTTTTGAAGCTGAGTCCTCCATCTCCCAGTCCAATGCTCTATCAATTGCACCACTGCCTAGTCAGGCTATTTTTCAAAGTCTTAATTAGTCTTTTTATTTTATATCTCAAATCTACTGCTCTTGACCTGAGAGGACAAGCTGCCATTCTATAATTGACCTAACTAACCCTAGCAGTTTCTTTCCACTGAGGACAGGGTGTGTTCTATCTAACAGCAGGAGGGAAAAGATGTGAAGCCAAATGTCATTTCAACTGTGCCTCTGACCCGCTGCTAGAAAAAACCATCCCAGAGGCCCTCCACTTCACCTGATGAGATTTCTGAGGACTGACAGATTCCAGGGTTTTCTAGGTAGTATATGTGGTCATTGGAGTGAAGGTTTTGGAATTGGGTATCTGCAAATTTGCATCCCAGATCTACCTCTTACTAACTAGGGGAATTTAGGCAAATTATTTAATCTTTTAGTTGAGACTGCCTCCTATGACTCTGGAGAGGAAGAAAAAGACATGATACATGTAACACAGGAAGTTTTAGTCATTATCTAAACCAATAAGCCTTCAGCAAAGTGTCTGTTGCTTCTCATTCACTCATTTAAAGATCTGGGTGTTTTACAGCATGTTGGGGTTAGAATAATTTCCTGTGGTTAGAGTAACTTCCTTGAGTTTTCCTACATATCAATATCTCTATAGGAACGTTCAGATGCTTACAGTGAAATGGACCACATGGAAGAAAGAAAAACAATTCAAGACTAACAGGTGAAAAATAAGGTGACCAACTTTTTTACAATGAAAAGGAGGGAAAAAATAAACTGAAGAAAAGAATATTGTAAATAAAAGAAACATTTTATTCATTGCAATAATAATACATATAATATGATAAATGCATAATAAAAACATTTGTAATATTTTATATTGTAATTATGCTTACATGCCTATTTATTTTTAATAATAATTGTAAAAAAAAAATACTCATTTAGTAAAACTAAATAGCAAACAAGACCACTAATTTAGAGTGATATTCGGGTGTATTTATCATTTTCTAATTAAAAATGTCTGTTTTATGCAACTATTTAATTAAAATGCATTATTAATAAATATGGTTTGAAGTTAGATTTCCATTTTAAAACTCAAATTTCAGGAAAATATTTGTAAATAAAATTATACGTATTTGAAAATTATTAAATAGATAATGAATTAATAAAATGTGAATTGTGCTTACCTGTCTATGATTGAATATTTACTGAGAAAAAAAATAACCATGAGTCTACACTGTCGTATGTGCCGTGTTGTGTTTTAGTAAAAAGTACACAAAGCCATTTGCACACTCAATATATGGTTTGCTCTCTCAAGGTCTCTCATGTGGAGTGCATGTGTCTCATAATTGCATCTCACTGCACTGTACTGATCCTTGACAAATTCTCATGTCAAATACAAATATGTGTGAGAAAGCAATCAATGAACAACTATGGTGTCGCAATGGCAACAAAAAACTAGTGATTGATGCTTCTCATCTCTCTCCATTCCTGTTTGTCTGTCCCTATTTTTCCCTCTCTCTGTCCCTGTAAAAAAAAAATAATACAAATACATCACATCACACACAAAGGATCAACTCTGCATTGGTTGAATACGGGCATTTACAGATTAGTCTTCGAATATCAAAAAGGAGGACATGTAGAACGACACTTTTCAAGGGAGGACAGAACCTACAAAGAAGGACTGTCCTCCCTAAAGGAGGACAATTGGTCACTTTATGACCTAGTTACCCAGACAGTGTGTTTTCCCAGAATAGAGATTTCCTTGGGGAGGGGGGGTCCCTACCAATTCATTCAATATTTATTGTGGGGCAGTGCCATGCTCTACTCTTTGGAAAAGTCAAGGGAAGAGATAACCTAGTCTCTGGCTTGCAGAAGTTTCAGGGTGATTCAGGAGACAAGGCTGACACAATGAGTGGTGTCAGTACAAGGATGGAATATAATTTTGTGCCAGCAGATGTGATCTGGACAATAGGAGAGTCTCTTGTGGGGCTCTGAACAAAGCAGATACTCAGCCAACGCCCATAATAAATACCAGTAGGCATTTCTAACCAATGACACTGAAAAGTGTATGCCTGAACATTCCAAAAAAATAATTTTCAGAATATAAAAATCGGTTGTCCTTGGCACCAATACAAATAGGTCTATAAAGGTGGGCTTCCTGTTTTTATTTTAATAAACAAATAAAAAGAAAATGAAACAATAATTTTAAAAGCACACTAAATCATAGGAGAGTTAGAGCCAGAGCAAAATAAATGGAGTGAGGGTCATTTCCCCTCTCCTGGGCTCTAAAAATTGCAATAATTTATACTTATTTGAGATCTTGTGATACCATGACTTTGTTCCTATGAAACACTCTTATCAGTAAGCTTCCCACTGAGCCTTTCTCCAGTATTCACCTCTACAAAAACACTTTCTTTACCTAGATTCTTGTTATTGTTCCTGTTAACTGCTGATGAGAGATGGACAACAGAGACATAACCTGCAAGCCTATCTACCTGGAACACAGGACCCACTGGGAGGCCAAGAGAACAATTTTTTCTTCTTGAATAAGTGCCTCTCCTTTGTTACTTATCTTCATGTCAATGAATCCTTATGGCTTGAAAAAGAAGCCCTCTTAAGAGTCATTAGATGAAAAGAGGCCAAGAACATATGGCCATTCTCCAACCTGAAGCAATATCCAGTTATTACAGTACAAAGATAGAGAAAATACGCGTGGGTAGAAATTTCATTATCTTACCGGATATTAAAATCCTGATATCAAGGTTGTCAACATTGTGATAACAAATACAGCCCTAAAAGTGATTGCTTCTTGGAATGTATCTTTAAAGATCATTTATAATTCAGTAATATCTCTACCAACCCAGCTGCTAATATTGATTAGTAGTCAACTATATTAATCAGCATTGATACAATGAAAACCTTAGGGAAAGACAAGCTCTCTAAGAGAAACAAAAATGGAAAGAAGCCAAAAGGAACTTCTGCAAGACAGTATCTACCAAGAAAAAAGTCACTGTTCTTCCTCAACTTCTGATGTCTCTGTAACAATGATAATTAATAGGAAAGTGCAATTCAATAGAGTAGAGATATAGAGAAGATAGAGCAAATACCCTGGAAACTTAATATAATACAGAACTTGACTTATACATTCTAAGTTTAAAGACAAAATAAAATCAAAGTTTATAAAGAGGTCTTCTGGGAGATTTTAGTAAGAAACCCGTTGTAATGAGACTCAAAGCTGGTAGGCAGAATGTTCACCGAAGAGTCCTGTATGCATTTCACAAGTGACAAGAGCTGAAAGCCAGTATTATTGAAACCAGCAGGCCAAGATTTACATTGGGATGTCGTGCTGCCAGACTCCCCCAGTTTTGAAGGGTAGACCTGTGTAGGTAACATTCAAGCAAATAAATGAAGAGAAAGACCTAAAAACGTTTGGTTCTATTTATGCAGGAGGGCCACGTGTGTCCCCTGGAATGTCTGTTTCTAAATGGCCTTTACCCTGCCTTGCTTAGGACATCCTGGCTGCCAGCTAGGACTTTAGTAAACCCAAGGATATGGATGCATGAAAAATTTGGAAGGTTAGAATTGCTGAGTAATCCAATCAGCACTAGACCTGATGCTGGTGCCCCAGAACAAAATGAACCATTTTCAGTCACCAAATCAATGAAAATTGACTAACGTGAACTCAAGAATGGCTAGTATTTAAGCATCATTTGTGTAAGAATTCCTACCATCAGGCCACTTTTTATATTTCTGTGTAGAAACGGTTCTTGAGATTTTCAGATGACCATTGTGTCCATCTGGGTCATGGAAATGCTATTTTACAAAGTAGCAACTTCAGAACATTTGATACTGTAAAAAATTAATAATAGCATAAGAGGGTGTAGTTGAGAAAAGCTGATGCAACATTATACAAAAGCTGATAATAAACATTTAGCTTAAAAACATACACTTGATCCATCCAGCCGTGGGTATTGAAGTTGAGGAGTAGGTTATTTCCCATTTCTCCTCTTGCTTGCTCTTGACCTTAATTCTCAGATATTCTTCTGAGCTCTTCTGCCCTCCAGATCCCAGTGACTATTTTGGAATTTTCTAATCCTTTAGTTCATTATCTCTCAAGACTCTATTCTCAGCAGTTTGGACAGGCTGTTTCTTTTTTCCTGGTGTTTTGAAAGTGAAGTTAATAGTTTCTCAGAAAAAAGGTTAAAAACAAAGGCTCTTCTTAGAAACAACAGTAAAGTTATTTGCATTTTTTCCTTTTAAAAATCACACTTCACCCCACACACATACACACAACTACGATGCAAGGGAAAGATGAACATTCATAAAATAAAAAGATGAAGATACTAGCAAGGTTTGTCAAGTGAGAAGCCTGTATCTTGTCATAACAGAATTCTAGCTGAAGCTTCAGAGCTGAAAATACAAAGCTAGATGTTTATATATTCTAAAGAGAGGATATGAAGAGAAGGTGGCTCCAAAAAACCAGGAAGCTGTCCCTCACCAGCCACCAGATCTTCCAGCACCTTGATCTTGGACTTCCCAGCTTTCAAAACTGTGAGAAATCAGTAACTGTTGTTTTTATTATTATTATTATTATTATCAATATTATTATTATCAATATTATTATTATTAAAGTGAGACAAAGGGAGGCAGAGACAGACTCCAACATAGGCATGGCCAATGTACAACCTGTGGGCCGGATCCGGCCGGCGTAATAAATTTATGCGGCCCGCAATTAAATTTTTAATATTCTACACTACTTTAAAATCTCAGCTACTCAGAAGTGGAAGCGTCTTTAAATATTGGAAATTGAGATATTTAAGAAGATAGTGATACGCGGAAAAGAATTCTGCATGTGACTAATTTAGGATTAACTTCCAATAATTGGTCGAATGGATTCATGATACTTCTTCATTTCTTAAAAAAAAATCGTTATAAAGATTTACAACTTTTGTACTCATCTGTACTCGATATGAACAGTTTGATGTTTAGCAGCAATGTGAAACCTACATTCTTTTAGGTGGAATTTGCCAGTGCGCACCCAAGGTCAAACAATTCGTTATTGTTGTGCTCAAGTGTGCTGAATCAAGTGGCATTGTAGCATAGACAATAGCTGCAGTTGATAACTGAAAACGGGTCCAGGCTGTTTGTAAAACGAAATAATTGTTTTATTTGCGATATAACCCCTTCAAGCTCATTCTATTAATTAAATATTGTTTTGATTGATTGATTGTGATACAGCTTGGATATTTATATGATATGTAATTATATATATTTATATATATATATATGTATTTTTTTTACAGGGACAGAGAGAGAGTCAGAGAGAAGGATAGATAGGGACAGACAGACAGGAACGGAGAGAGGTGAGAAGCATCAATCATTAGTTTTTCGTTGCCATTGTGACACCATAGTTGTTCATTGATTGCTTTCCCACATGTGCCTTGACTGCGGGCCTTCAGCAGACCGAGAAACCCCTTGCTGGAGCCAGCGACCTTGGGTCCAAGCTGGCGAGCTTTTGCTCACGCCAGATGGGCTCGCGCTCTGGCGAGCTCAGGGTCTTGAACCTGGGTCTTCCGCATCCCAGTCCGACACTCCATCCACTGCGCCACCGCCTGATCAGGCTGTAATTATATTTTTATTAAAATATATTTTTATTAAAATGATATTGTATATTAAAATCTTTTTACTCACATTTATTCACAAATTACATAATAAAATTTTGTTTACTTAAATGAATCATTTTTGTATTTAACATTTTTTAATTTTAATATTTCGTCAGGCCTGTGAAAAAAGTTTTCTTTCTAATCTGGCCCGGGGGCAAAAACTGTTGGCTATGCCTGCTCCAGCATGTGCCCAGACTGGGATCTACCCAGTAAACCCACTAGGGGACGATGTTCTGCCTATCTGGGGCCTTTGCCAGGGTCAATAACTGTTGTTTAAGCCACTCAGGCTGTGATGCTTTGTTAAAGCAGCATGAGCAGACTAAGACTGGGGAGTGGAATAATCCGTTTACATGTACTGGGTGACTTGGACATGTTTTTGCACACAAAAGCTAGCAGATATGATCCAATAACACAAAACCAATGTGGAAAAAAAGAATAAAAATTTTCCTTCAGAAATGTGTATAAGTAATCCTGGACAACTCCTGCCCCCAGTCTATTCAGCACCACTGCTTTTGCTCTTGTTTTCCATACACATGTCCTGTTAGGAGCGAAGCGGTCCACCTCACAGCTGCCCAGTTAATGGACTTTCCAATCAACAGAGGAGCTCATCAGAAATCAGCATGTGCCACTGATGGAGACCTAATGATCGCTGTATATTTTATAGCTAAATTTTTTAATGACAAAAGAATGTTTTGGCAGCAAAAGAATAATACCAAACTATAAACTTCTAATTATAAAGGTCACTATAGAAATTTTTAAGATCAATTAAAAAATAATCCAATAGAACTTTCAAAAATAAAATCACACACTCTTGCATTTCTAATGTAACATATAATTGTACGTGCTAGAAAAGAAATATTTAAGAAGAAAAATATAAAAAGATAAAAATATTATAAATAGTAGCTTAGACGTAATAAATAACCTAACAACATTGTTTGAATTTTGAGAAATATTGAAATCTGGGGAAAGAATTTCTCATGGACTGCTCTAAGCGTGGAAAGCCAAACTCTCCCAGCCACACGTTAACCTTAGAGGGCTCTTCAGATTGTTGTGAATCCCTGACCACTGAACTGGAAAATTCAGCTCCTCCAGTATCAGCTGTCACATTACTCACTGGAAAAAATATTTTGGTTTTTAGCAGGTTTGGCATTCAAAATATGAAATAATTGGTTTTTAAAGATGTCCTTCTCCCTGCCTACCTCCTACAGACAAGAATAAGCAGTTGATTATCATAAAAAGAATGTGTGTGTGTGTGTGTGTGTGTGTGTGTGTGTGTGTGTGTGTGTGTGTTTATTTTCAGGACACAAGGCAGAGTGAGCCAAACCTTTCAAATAGTGCAATTGTTCAATCATCTGGAAAAAACAAATGAAGTAATTTACATTTTCTGTTTAAACAATTCAAACCCTCTCATCAGAAGATGATAAATGGTTTATGAATATTGTCTCGGACAAGCACTACAAAATCATTCCCTGTTTGAGAATAAAAATATATGCTGCACAAAGGTCAACAGCCTCTGTAGCATTAGCAGAGAGTGAGAAGAGCTCATTTCCACCATGGTTTATGTCTCTCCCAGTAGTAACTAGGTAACAGCCACATGCTGATTATGTGAATTTTGCTGCTTGTGCTCCCCCATAAATTGCAAATCATCACACTGCCAGAGGCTGATTTGAGTTCATATTGTTTATGTGCAACACATTTTCCCCTTCATTCTTGTTTAGATACCTTCATTTTAATCTTGAGGAGCCTTTATGATCTTTAGCATATGTTTCTCCATCATTAGAGCCTCTCAAATACCACAGGACCTCTGCTGAAGAGTATACTTTTGAAAAATTAACTTGTTCAGTCTTTCAACATTTTCTAAGTCAGTTATCTTGCATATGAACATATGCCACATCCAGGCTGATGTGAAGTGTGCTTTCATTATCAGGAGTATTTATGTCTCCCAATCCCTCCTACACCAGGACTTCTCCTGTCATTCATCGTAACAGCAACGGAAGTTGAAGTGACAATCTCTCATCTGTCATCTCCACCCTTAGCATCCCACATTCTTCTATACTATATGTTCAGGAGCAAGGCAGGAAACTGAGAGGACTAGGAGAATAAGTCCTCGTTGTTTTGGAGGGCCTAAATTCTATCCTAGATGGTACCTTGGTGTTGGGGATGGCAAAAAACTAGATCTTAAATCCTTGTGTAGTAGTTAGGGTTCTCCATAGAAACAGAACCAACAGGGTGGGCATGGTGTTGGGGCAGGGGGGCTTCTAAAGAATTGGCTTGCATGCTCATGAAAGCTAAGAAGTTCCAAGATCTGCTGTTAGTTAGCAAGCTGTATACTCAGGAGGGCCAATGTTGTAAATTTCATTCCAAAAACCAGAGGGCTCAAGACACAAGAAGAGATGATGTTTCAGTTCAAGTTTGAGGGCAAGAAAAATACTGATGTTCCAACTAAAGCGCTCAAAAAGGAGGCTCTCTCTCTTGCTAAAGAGAGAGTCGGCTTTTTGTCCTACGGCCATGTACCACATAACCACATTTGGCTCAAAGACAGACTGTATACACAATAGTGGCCCCATAAGACTATAATAGAGATGAAAAATTCCTGCGCCTTGTGACGTCTTAGCAACCACTAGCACTGCATAGCCCTCCTGAATGTCATAGCACAAGGCATTACTCTTCTGTGCCCGTTCCAGTCTATCTTATCTGCAAAACTGGCCAGGAGAGCTCACATGAACTCCTGCAAGCTTCCCACAGACACTTCCCCTAACTCAACCCATCTTACAACTGGACAAACCCTGGTGGTTTACTACTACTTAAGATGACCTTCCGCAGCATAAATAAGAAAGCTTTGGAGGGAAAATGTTTATTACTTACAGGCCCTGGAGCACAAAGGGCACACCAGGAGGCGCACAGAGAGGTCAAGGGTAGATGATGAGAGATCAAAGACAAAAGCCTGGACCTGACATTTTGCTTTTATTGGGGTCAAATGAGGAGGCCTGCAGTTTCCTGTGCTCACTCTTTATTGATTAATTTAAAACATAAGAGTGAAAACTTAAAGCAGGGGAAGAGAAAAATAAGTAGCCCATTGGTTAGTTATCAAAATCAAGATCTCCAGGACAAAGAAGCATCAGTTGGGAGTTGGCCTGGCATTACTAGGCCTGTGCCTGGCCATGTGTTCATTCCAGAGAGCCTTCACTGAAGTGGATCCTGGGAAATCAAGGCTTAAGTCAGGCATTTTTATTACAGAGCTTGCACTACGATTACTTGTTTATGGTAATGCAGGTGCAAACAAACCTACTGAACTGCCAGTTGTATAAAAGCATAGCACATACAATTACAGGAGTAGCTCTACTATCTAAATTTGTGTAAGTGCACTCTATAATGTTCACACAACTACCCAAGGATGTATTTCTTAGTATAAAACCCTGGTTAAGTGATGCATGACTGTATTCAAGTCTTCAACTGATTAGGCGAGGCCCATTCATGTTAAGGCGGACCATCTACTTTTTTTCTTTCTTTCTTTTTCCTTTTTTTTTAGTGAGAGACAGGGAGGGTGGATAGACTGACATAAAGAGAGAGAGATTAGAAGCATCAATTCTTTGTCATGATATCTTAGTTGTTTATTGATTGCTTTCTCATATGTGCCTTGACTGAGGATCTCTAGCGAAGCCAGTGACCTCTTGTTCAAGCCAATGACCTTGGGCTTAAGCCAATGACCATGGAGTCATGTCTATAATTCCACGCTCAAGCCAGCAACCCGATGCTCAAGCTGGTGAGCTGCGCTCAAGCCAGAGACCTTGGGGTTTCAAACCTGAGTTGTCAGTGTCCCAGATCAACGTTCTATTCACTGTGCTACCACCTGGTCAGGCAAAAAGGGCCATCTGCTATACTCAGTCTACCAGTTCAAATATTAATCTCATCTTACAATCACTCACAGACATATCCAGAATAATGTTTGACCAAATATCTGGGCACGTAGTGGCCCAGGCAAGTAAACAGATAAAATGAACCATCAAACCTGGGTTCACAATCTCAGCTTGAAATTAGAATTAATTAAGAGCTTTTTAAAACCTTGATGTGAAATCTGTACCCCAGACCAATTAAATTAGAAGCTCTGGACTATGAACCAGACATAAGTATTTTTCATGAGTGTCCAGGCAATTGCGATGTGAGCCCAAGGTTGACAGTCCAAAAGACCACCCAAAATAAAGTTTCCTTTCATCTGTGTAACACACAATTTGCATTCCAGCAGGAATGCAATTCAGATGTGAACCATGTGAGGAAACAGGTTCTTTGTGAAGTTAGTTCTTGCTAAAAATTGCAGATGGCAGCAGAGATGTCCCGCTTGCAGAAGCAGGTTGAAAGGTAGTTTTCAGAAAGAAGTAAATGCTCGTGCAGCTGCAGTGGTTTCAGTAGATGTTTTGGTGGTGATGTTGCCTGGTTGACAACTATGTCAATAGGTGAACAATCTTGAGCACTGTTCTGAGAAGCTCAGCCTCAGTCTGCTTCTCTAGCTCTTCTGGTGATAAATGAGCTAAATACTGTACTTAAATAAAGCCCTTTTCTGTGTGCAACTCAGGACCCTTACCTCTTTAAATGTCCTTCCCTCTTTTGTGCTCCTAAGATAGCTTTTTATTCCATTAGTAGTGTTTATCTGTAAATCTGTTTCTCCCACTAAACTCTAAGCTGACCCACCCACAGCAAGGACCCTGTCATATTTATTTCGGAATCCCCACTGTCTAACCCAGTGCCCAGTATACATAGTGACTGCTCAGTGTGTGCATTTTTATGAACAGGACTGAATAGTCCTCTCGTACAGCTCTAACCAGTAATCGCATACAGGGGTCTCTACTGCAGCTTGTATACTTTCTGATCTTTAATTTTTTAAATATTTTATATATTGATTTTTAGAGACAGGGGAGACAAAGAGAGAGAAACAGACAAAAAGAGAGGTGGGAGAAGCAGGAAGCATCAAGTCATAGCAGTTGCTTCCTGTATGTGCCTTGACCAGGCAAGCCCAGGTTTCAAACTGGCTACCTCAGTGTTCCAGGTCGATGCTTTATGCCAGTGGTAGTCAACCTAGTCCCTACCACCCACTAGTGGGCGTTCCAGCTTTCATGGTAGGTGGTAGCAGAGCAACCAAACGGCACCACAATCACATACTAATCAACTAACTGTTGACCAGTCAGGATCAGGACAGTGGTCAGACTCTGTTACAGGGCATTTGTATTGGGACCGCACCCAACCTCTTTCACAACTACCTGGCCCGCATCCACAAGTGGCCAGGTACCTGACCCCAGGTCCACATCGCTGCCCCATCCAGAGGGAAGTTTATGACAGCTATTGTTGCCCAAAAACTAGCAGTTCTTCGTTTTATTACCCCATAGACAAAGAACTCCATGGTTTGACTCTTCTTTCTATTACAGAAACTGCTGGACAATGGAGACACCAATTAACTCATATTTTCATCTCTATTCCTGGATGTTAGGGTAATACAGTAACATTCTAGGAACCCTCCATTGGACTGCCAAAACTAGCCAATGTCTCACTACTTCACCCCGATCGCAAAGAAGTGATGCCATTGGCCAACACCCGCTTCATAAAATTTTATGAAATGCACAACCACAGATACTCACTAACTTAGTCTCGTCTCGACAAACTCTCGCTCAACTACAACACTTTGTAAAGTCACGACCACGCAACAGACTTCAAGCGATAAGTTTTGTTTACGTTATGTAAGTAAAGCTAAATCGTTACATAATCTAAACTAAAGTCAGTACATAGTTAGATTTCTGAGAGCAAACACGTGCTTACAGCTTCAAACAAAGTATTGTGAAATATCATGAGCCCATGTCTCAAAAAAAGAAAAAGCCCGCGGCTATTTGGCAGAGTATCTGAAGATGGGTTTCATAGAATCTGTTGCAAATAAACAACATCCAATGTGTTTATTGTGCCATAAAACATTATCCAATGAGGCAATAAGTCAAGTCAGAACATCTTTCTACAAAGCATCCAAATGACAAGGACAAACCCATTGAATATTTTCAGAAAATATATAAAAAATTTTAAAATAGTTCAACTATTATTGCATCATTTAAGAAACAACATACAACAAACGAAGATGGATTAATTTCTACTTATTACATTTCACAAATAATTGCAAAAATGGTAAAAGCTATAATATTGGAGAAAATGTAATAATACCCTTTATAAAAGAATTTACCTCAACAGTAATGCATCAGAATATACCTCAAATTTTTTAATTAATTTTTATGGGTGACATTAATAAATCAGTGTACCTATGATCAAACAAAACATCTCCAGGTTATCTTGTCATTCAATTATGTTGCATACCCGTCACCCAAAGTCAAATTGTCCTCTGTCACCTTCTATCTGGTTTTCCCTGTGCCACTCCCCTCCCCCTCCCCCTCCTTCTCCTCACTCCCCCTCCCCCGTAACCACCACACTCTTGTCCATGTCTCATAGTCTCGTTTTTATGTCCAACCTATGCATGAAATCATGCAGTTCTCAGTTTTATTCTGTTTTACTTATTTCAGTCCATATAATGTTATCAAGGTACATCCATTTTGTTGTAAATGATCTGATGTCATCATTTCTTATGACTGAGTAGTATTCCATAGTATATATGTATCAAAGCTTTTCAATCCACTCGTCCTCTGACGGACACTTGGGCTGTTTCCAGATCTTCCCTATTGTGAACAATGCTGCCACGAACATGGGGGCGCATTTCTTCTTTTCGAACAGTGCTATGGTGTTCTTAGGGTATATTCCTGTAAGTGGGATAGCTGGGTCTAAAGGAAGTTCGATTTCTAATTTTTTGAGGAATCTCCATACTGTTTTCCACAGTGGCTGCACCAGTCTGCATTCCCACCAGCAGTGCAGGAGGGTTCCCTTTTCTCCACATTCTCACTAGTACTTATTCTGTATTGTTTTGCAGATGAGCATCATTCTGACTGGTGTGACATAATATCTCATTGCAGTTTTAATTTGCATTTTTCTAATGATTAGTGATGTTGAGCATTTTTTCATATGCCTATTGGCCATCTCTATGTCCTCTTTGGAGAAATTTCTATTCATTTCTTTTGCCCATTTTTTGATTGGATTGTTTGTCTTCCTGGTGTTGAGTTTTATAAGTTCTTTATAAATTTTGGTTATTAACCGCTTGTCAGACATATTGTCAAATATGTTCTCTCATTGTGTGGTTTGTCTTTTTATTCTGTTCTTATTGTCTTTAGCTGTGTAAAAACTTTTTAGTTTGATATAGTCCCATTTGTTTATCCTGCATTTTATTTAATTTGTCCCTGGAGATAAATCGGCAAATATATTGCTGCGACTATGTCGGAGAGCTTACTGCCTGTTTTCTTCTAAGATGCTTATGGTTTCACAGCTTACATTTAAGTCTTTTATCCATTTTGAGTTTGTTTTTATGAATGGTGTAAGTTGATGGTCTAATTTCATTTTTTTGCATTCTCGCCTCATCTCCATGGGAGGGGCCATGTTCTCGTGCCAGGCTCTATAAGCCTCAGCCGGTCTTGGCCTTCACACCTGTCCCACGAGTGGGACCGCGCACCACACTCGGGCCACAAGCCTGGGCACCAAGGGCAAGGGTGAGCACTTTTGTTCAGCTGCGGGTTCTTGTCAGGCTGTTCCTCCGGCCGGGAGGGGCTTCTGGTGCATGCTCAGCTGCAAGCCAGGCTTCCACCCCGCCCCCGCCAACCTCGGCTCCTTGGCCAGGGTGTTGGTGCACGCTCAACTGTGAGCCCAGGCTTCCGTCCCACCTCCACAGGCAAAGCCAGTTTGTTCAGGGCTTCAAGCCTCTGAGGCTGGGTGAGGCTCTGCACCAGCTCACTCCTGCCCAGCAGTGGATCTCTGCCTGTTCCGGGATCCCGCTTTACCCCCACAGGTGGGGTCGCATGCGGGCCGCAGCCACTGGACCACTTTTCCGTGTCCCCTTCGCCCCCGCTGGGCTAGACCGAGTTCACGCCAGCCGGCTTGGCTTCTGCCTTTGCAACGGAACCGCGCTTCCATGTCCCACCGCCGCCTGCCCTCCAGCAAGCCCTCAGCTATATGCGTGGGGGCGCTGCAGCTCAGACCCTAACACTTCATACTGTAGTCCTGAAAGCTCCTTCCTTTTAAGCAACTGTGCTCTAATTGCCGCAGGGGAGCCTGTTTGACTGGTGTCCTGTTTCCTCTTGCTGGTTCCAGCGGAAATATTGTTTCAGATTTGTGGAGTGACCCAGCCCAGGGTTTAAAGTGGCTGTCCCTCAAAGCTTTTCTCCCTGTGTCTTCCAGACCGCACTCTCTACCCACTGCTCCAGTCCTCTCCTCTATCTCTGTCTCCTGGAGTCCCGGGTGAGTGGTTGTTAGAAAGGTTTTCTGCGCCGTCCCTTTAGAAAGAATCCTGGGTTTGAGTCAACTGTTTCTTTCTCACAAACAGTATCCTAACCTGTTTCACAGCTAAATACTGTCCATACACCTCTTCTAGGCTCTGGGGCTGCAGGCTGGGGCTTTGTTCCTAGGACCCAGGTCCCTACTCTTCCACTAGTCTCTCTTTCCGCCACACGAGTCTCTCCGGGCTGCCTTTTGCTCTGGGGAGCTGGGCAGCCCTTTCGCATTTTTGCTTTTTCTACCAGTCTCAATGTTGCTTATTCAGTGTTCCCCAGTTGAAGAGTCCTCTCGGTCTAGTTCAACGTTGGTTTATCCAGATGATGGTTCTTAAAATGAAGTTATAATCCACTGTGGTTCTGGGAGTTGGAAGTTGGTATGTCTGCTTACTCCATCGCCATCTTGCCCCTCTGCTCTCATTCAGAGCTCCCAAAGCCCTGACACATTCTCCTGTTTCTTCTAGAATCAAAGGCCCCCCCAAGCCTCAGTAGGGTTCCCAAAGACCCCTTCGCACTCTGCATTCTCTCCTCTCTCCCTGCAAAACTCTACCTCAAATTTTAAAAACGTTGCCCCTAAGCAATAGCACAGTAAAGCGACAAATTGATGAAATGGCAGTTAATGTTGAAAACAAACTTATAAGTATTCTCCAAAACTCTTCATTTTCCATGCCATTGAACAAATCTACCATTACAAATAATGATGATTTATTAATGGCATATGTACGCTATTTTGATGAAAATAATATATGAGAAGAAATGCTATTCACAATAAATCTCATCACAGATTTATTGGCTACATATTGTATGATTCTGGTTATATAAAATGATCATAATAAATAAATATATAAAGGCAAAAAAGAAAAAAAAATAGAGCCAAGTTTGCCAAGGGCTAGGGAAGGAGCAGTCAGAGGCAGAGAGGAGTGTAAAAGACTACTCATAGGCAAAAGGATTATTTATATTTAATACTGTGAGAACATACTTTACAAAAAATACTATTTCTTTGAATAATATTGTTGCATGCGCTACTGATGGAGCACCATCAATAATAGGTCGCTATCATGGATTTGTTGCTTATTTGAAGCAGGAAGTGCCAAATGCTTTATGTATTCATTGTGTGGTGCCCAGACAACATCATGTAGGAAAACACCTAAGTACAAGTCTCCATTCATCATTAACTATAATAATTCAAGCCGTAAACAAAATCAAATCCAATGGAAAGAATAATAGAATGTTTCGGCAGCTTTGCCAGGACAATAATGAAGATTTTATTATGTTACTTTTGCACACAGAAGTTTAGTGGCTGTCAAAGGGTATGTCTTTGGCTAGATTTGTAACATTATATGATAGTGTCATACAATTTTTTGAAAGTAATAATGAGACCAATCTGTGTCAAACTATAAAACTTCAGTAATCAAGATTTTGTAGTACTGACATAAGGAAATACATATAATCAGTGGAATAGAACTAAGAATCCAAAATAAATTTCTAAATTCATGATCAATTTATTTTTGACAAGGGTGCCAAGACAATAATACATCATGAAAAAGAATAATGTTTTCAACAACTGTCTGAGACAATTGTACATCCATAAGCAAAAGAATGACCATCAGATCCTTACTTTTCCCCATATGTATGTACCAAAGCCCTAAATGTTATCGCTAAAATTATAAAATCATAACAAGGAAACAAGTGCAAATCTTTGACATCTACAGTCTTAGGATGTATAAGGCTAAGACTTCATAGATACAGATATGACTCCAAAAGTACAAATGACAAAAGACAAATATAGATGAATTGGGCATCATCAAAATTAAAACATTTTCTGCTTAAAGCACTCAATCAAGGAAGTGAAAAGACAGTACATAGAATGGTAGAAAATACATGAAAATTATTTATCTGATAAGGGACTGGTATCCAGAATACACAAAGAATTCTTACAGTTCAAAACTCTTTAAAATTTATATTGGCAAGAGATGTTAATAGATCTTTCTCCATAGAAGACCAACAAATTAGCCAGTAAGTACATAATTCCTACACTGTAATAAAGTTAGCCATAAATTGGAATGAAGTGTTGTTATATGTTACATCATGAATGAATCTTAAAAACATTATGCAAAGTGAAAGAAGGCAGAAAAATGGCTACATATTGTATGATTCTGGTTATATAAAATGATCATAATAAATAAATATATAAAGGCAAAAAAGAAAAAAAAATAGAGTCAAGTTTGCCAAGGGCTAGGGAAGGAGCAGTCAGAGGCAGAGAGGAGTGTAAAAGACTACTCATAGGCAAAATGTTTCTTTTTGGAATGGTGACAGTCACATAGACCTTGGTAGTGGTGATGATTGCACAACTTTGTGAATACACTAGCAACTACTGAACTGTATGCTTTAAATGTCTGGTTTTCATGGTATGCTAATTTTTCAAATTTTAAAAACTTTTAAAAATATACAGGATTAAAAAAGTAGCATTTGTCGAAAGAGCTGGTGTGGCTATATTCATAGCAAACAACGTAGATTTTATAGCAAAGAATGACACCAATAATTCTCAGAATTCAATAAAAATAAATAACCCAATTTTTAAAACTGGCAAATAATTTGAACTGACACTTCACCAAAGGAAATACAAAGATGGAAAATTAGCACATGAAAAGGCTCTCAGTAACCTTAGTCATTAAGCAAACAGACTTTGAAACTACAATGAAATAGTACAAGTATCTGTTAAAATGGCTTAAATAAACAGGAGTAAGCAAACCACATGTTGGGCAGGATGTGGAGGAAGTGCAGCTCTCATACAATACTGATGGAAGTATAAAAGTGTACAGCCACTTTAGAAAACAATCTGGCAGTTTCTTTTTTTGTGACAGAGACAGAAAGAAAGAGACAGAGAGGGACAGATAGGGACAGACAGACAGGAAGGGAGGGAGATGAGAAGCTTCAATTCTTTGCTGCAGCTCCTTAGTTGTTCATTGACTGCTTCCTCATATGTGCCTTGACTGGGGGGCTATAGCAAAGCAAAATGACCCCTTGCTTAAGCCAGGGACCTTGGGTTCAAGCTAGTGAGCTGTCCTCAAACAGAAGAGCCCATTTTCAAGCCCGTGACCTTCGGGGTTTCAAACCTCTGCATCCCAGTCTGACACTCTATCCACTGCGCCACCTCCTGGTCAGGCTGGCAGTTTCTCAAAAGTTAAATATACACCAAACATAAGCTGCAGCCATCTACAACTAGTATTTATTCAAGAGCAATGAAAACCTATGTCCATATAAAGATGTGTACATGAATGTTTCTAGTAGCTTCCTTTGTTATAGCCAAAAATTGACTATTCCATTGTCCATCAATAGGTGGCTAGACAAATCAACACGTTCTGTATGACTCCATTTGTATAAACTTTTAGAAAATGTATATTAATCTATAGCGACAGACAGCATGATAGCTGTTGCCTGGGTATAGGTGGGCATGGGGTCAGGAAATGGAAGACGGGAAGACATGTGGATATTTGGAGGTGATGAATATGTTCATTATCTTGAATGTGGTGATTGTTTCATGCTGTACATAGTGTGTTCGTAAAGTCATGGTGCACTTTTGACCAGTCACAGGAGAGCAACAAAAGACGATAGAAATGTGAAATCTTCACCAAATAAAAGGAAAACCCTCCCAGTTTCTGTAGAATGATGTGGCAGCATGTGCGCACACGCAGAAGATGACGTAACACTGTGTATACAGTAGAGCGGCTCACGGCCATGCCAGTCGAGATGTGGACGGTACAGAGAAAAGTTCAGTGTGTTCTGTGGCTCGCTAAATTCGAATTCGTGACCAGAGTGCAACATGAATATCGGCACATTTATAACGAAGCACCACCACATAGGAATAACATTACTTGGTGAGATAAGCAGTTGAAGGAAACCGGCAGTTTGGTGGAGAAACCCTGTTCTGGTAGGCCATCAGTCAGTGACGAGTCTGTAGAGGCTATACGGGATAGCTACCTAAGGAGCCCGAAAAAAATCTGTGCATGCGTGTGCTCGACAATTACACCTAAGCAAGACTACAGTTCATAAGGTGTTAAAGAAATGTCTCTGTTTTACAGGGTACAAATTGCTGCTGTTGCACGCTATCAAACCGGCGGATAGACCTACACGATGTGTGTTTGCTACAGATATGCTTCATGGGATCGACAATGATGCAAGATTTTTGCAGAAGATTGTGTTTAGCGATGAGGCGACCTTCCATATCTGGGGACATGTTCATCGCCATAATGTCCAAATATGGGCTGCTGAACATCCTCATGCCTATGTTGAGTACGAACGTAACAGCCCTAAAGTGAACGTGTGGTGTGGCCTGATGCATGATAAGGTGATAGGCCCATATTTTTTTCGTGGAGCAGTCTGTGACGGCAAACACTTATCTTGACATGTTGAAATTGTATGCAGTGCCACAATTTCCAGAAGGTGTCATCTTTCAACAGGACAACGCTCCTCCACACTACGCCACCATTGTTTGTGAGTTTCTGGATAGAACATTCCCCCGGCAGTGGATAGGCAGGGGTTCTGTCAAGCCATGGCCACCACGATCCCTGGATCTGACGCCCTTAGACTTTTACTTTTGGGGTTATGTGAAGCAACATGTGTACATTGAACATATCAATGACATTAAACACTTAAAACAGAGAATCCCAGACATTATTCACTCTGTTACACCAGACATCCTTACCCGTGTGTGGCAAGAACTTCACTCTCGTTTGGATGTGTGTAGGGCAACAAATGGAGCCCACATCAAACTGCACTGAATAGGTATAAAACTGGGAGAGTTTTCCTTTTATTTGGTGTAGATTTCACATTTCTATCATCTTTTGTTGCTTTTCTGTGACCGGTCAAAAGTGCACCATGACTTTACAGACACACTGTATTTGTTTAAACACTACAAATTGTATACTTTAAATATGTACAGTTTCTGTATTTCATTTACACTTTAATAAAACTGCAAAAATATTTAGCCACTGACATGTTTTTGTTTACTAATCTTGGGTCCATTGGATCTGTATTTTTCCTATGAATTAATTCTCATAACACTGTTGTCCTTCTACAAGACTTTCTTCTTGCCCTGGCCAGATAGCTCGGTTGGTTAAAACATCCTCCCAAAGCTCATAAGCTGCTGATTTGATCGCAATTCATGGCACATACAGGAATGGAGTGATGTTCCTGCCTCTCTCTTCTCTTCTCTTTTTCTCTCTAAAGTCAATTTTTTAAAAAATTAAAAGACTTTTCCCCCTATTTTCTTTCATACCAGAAATGCATCTCTAATAACTTCCTTATGCCCTTATTTTCTTTTCAAGGAAAAGTAGATTCCACAAAGCATATAAAATTTCTCATGCAATCTCTAGTTAATAACAAAACAGGGAAAAGGAAATCAATTTACTTTTGATCTATAATGCACGAGGTACTTAACTAATCACACATTCTGCAAAATAGGAAGCAGCAGCCAGACCATGGCATAGGCCACGACAAGTGCAGAGCACAGAGACGCCTCCTTCCTCATAGACTAGAGAGATACAGTGCAGGTTGTATTTTCCAAAGATGTTCTCTTCCTTTGTGGTTTTGACACTCTTCACTTTGAGAGGTGAAGACTATGTTGTCATCGCTTGAATTTGGGCAGACTTGTGATAGAGCTGAGGTGACACAATGTAACCTCTGAGGCCAGATCATAACTGTTGATACAGCTTCTGCCTGGTTCTCTTGGGCGCTCACTATCGGAACCAGGCACTATGCTGTGAAGAAGCTCAAACGGTCTCAAGGAGAATCAACGTCTAGGTGTTCTGCCGACAGCCCAGCTGATTCCAGCTGACAGCAATGTCAACTGCCAGTTGTGTGAATAAATGAGCCTTCTTATAATTCCAACTCTCCAGTTATCAAATCTTCCCAACTGAAGTCCCAGATATTGTGGCACAGGGGCAAGCTATTCCAATAAGCCTTTCAAAATACCAAACCAACAGCATATATTAGCATAATAAAATGGTCATTTTGTGTCTGTGAGTCTTCAAGTTATTTACTATCCAAAACTAGTAACTGAAACAGGAGGCCAGAAAATTATTTTCTTCATTAATTTCCGTCCATTGGAGTTTGTCATTTTTGCCGATATTTCAAAGTGACTGTTAAGATCTTTCATTGGGAAGGAAACTAAAATGACATGCTCTGTAGCACCTTTCTGAAAAGGTTGTAGGCTGTGACCATGGACTTTATTGACAAGAATGTGATTTCAATATATTGATGTATGACAATCAATCAACATAGAAACCGAACTTGATGCTTTCAATTTAAAAGTGAAAGCCACACACTCTTTTAGTGAAGAATCCCTAACATGAATCAATTAACAAAGCTAATGTTTGTTGACCCATAAGAATATTTTTTTATCAGTGCCATTATTTTCTTAGTTATCGTAGATTTGGAAATGGAGAAAGCTGGTAAAAACAAATCAGCATTCTTAGTTTTGGTGAAGTATTTTAACTTTATTAAATGCTCTAAATTGTTTACCAGCCCAGGCACAGCTTGGCTTAAAGTTTATAGATGACATTTTGATTTTTCAGCTCCGTGTAAAATCATATAGTATTCAGAAAGTGATGCCATGATTTTCCAGGTTAGTTCACTATAAATTTATTGAGCACATACTAAGAAGACGGTAGCAGATGACTCCATGACTCCATGTCCTCTGGCTTTGTTTCCTTTCTCACCAGATATTTTACTTAACACAGCCAGTTGTTTTTTTGGGGTGGTGGTGGAGGGGTTAGGGGGGGTTACAGGGGGAGCAGTAAAAGGAAAGTCCACTGAAATAAATGGAATGATCCAGTCACTGGCAGACCCTAAGGCACCATCTCCTAGCTGGATGTAATCTACCCAGAGCAAATGATGCAGCTTCTTAGAATCAACCAACTCACTCAGCTAAGTAAACATTTGCATTAATGGCTTCTCTAAGACTCCTAATAGTTTTCCTGAACTGAGGGAATGAACTGGCTGTTTTGGTATTACGTAATCTATTATTCTCCATGCCTATGGTTTCATTTTAATTTATACAGCCGTCCTGAGCTAACAGAAAGAAGGGTATCACAGTTCTTAAGACTGTCTATGTCAAGAATCATAAATAAATTTTTCAATATCATTTTTTCCTGGCACAAAAATATCAATGTGCTGGAAAGAGTGCTAAATGGGAGAGTTGATATATTGTTCAAGTTATACAATTGTTACCAACTAGTTTTGTAACCTAACTGAAGGTCTCTTCTTCCTCATCTACGTTGTAAATCTATGATTCTAAGAAACCTAGCTGTGCCATTTTGGCTAAATAAATGGGCTAATTGCCTAAGCTTCAACAAAATGAGAAATATCAAGTTTCATTTGCATTGTTTTGTTATGAGAATTTGTGTAATGGGATTTTAATTCCTGACACAAGTACTAGAACGTCTGGGCCAAACATTATGTGCTTTTAAACCCTCCAGCTTCTCCAAGAGAAGCACTGACATTTGGTCAACACTGGAGAGCTAAAACCAGCAGTAATTTCAGCTTTACTGCAACTACCAAGTAACACCACTTTTTAGCTGTGACGATTCATTGCTTTAGGTTGCATTTCTTGGCCTTGATGATTTGATTTGAAAGAATAGAAGATAAAATAAAGTCATATTTACCAAATGAAAACCATTTACTGAGCACCTGATTTGTTACTGGAGAGAAAAAAACAGTTATTGCAAGTTTTTAAAAAACATCTGTGGGGACAGAGATCACTTTCCCAAGGTCATCCAGGTCACAAGTAGTAGAACCAGGATCTGAATTAAGGTCCTTCTGGCAACAGAGCTCACTGTTTTACTCTGCAATGTAAAAGGACATTGGCAAGCTGTTGGAATAAACATTGACCTTAGTATGGTTTCCTTTCTTCAAAATATCTCACCAACAGGCTTATCTTTAGAGCTCTCAATTCTATATTGTTAACATGATTTATTTATTATATCAACTCATTGATATGATACACTGATATACTGATACCCATTAAAATAATAATTGCTAAAGAAAAATATAGTAAGCAGCTAATTATGCCATTTTGTTTTCATTTTTGTGTGTATTTTATAAAGTCTTTTGCAATGTACATTTCAATAAATATACTTTGGAAAAAGTGTACATTGGATATTCTTTAACAAATGATGAGGGGACACGCAGATGTTCCTGGACTAGAAGAGCTCATGATCTAGGGAGTGGTAACAGAAATATAAATCACTGCTCTGCAATTGTTCATAATCAAAGGTCTATAATGGAAGAATATAGAAAGTGATATAAGAATACAGAAAAAGTCAAAGAACTATTCAAATAAATGATGACAGAGGTAATTTGAAGATTGGAATGTATGTTGTCCATTTCTTCATGAAGAGATGAAATGTTATAAAGAGAAGGTATTAGTCAGGGTTCATGTAACTAAAGAAATAATCCTCTCAAATTGGGAATTTTGAGGAGAGTGCAACCAACGAATAAAGTATGGGCACGTGCATGCAGTGCCCCAGGACTAGTTACCACCCCAGAGTCGAAGGAGTAAAAGGGAAGACTGGTATTGCAAAAGGAGACAAAAGTGGACCATCTGACAGGATCCACAACTGCGGTCAGGAACACAGCCCACCACTGGTGACTGCATTTGGATGGAGACATGGCCTCGGCATCACTCTCCTCCTTCTCTCCAGTCATCTACTGGTGCTCTCCACTGGCCAGAGAGAAGCCAGAGATCAAAGGAACCATTGATATAGTTTGAACAATCCAGCCTCCTAGGACAGAAAGGACAGTAAAAATTGAATATGGATGGGCACATAGAAAACATTCAGAAAGGAAAGTAGAAATGTAATTTGTAAACATTCTGTATAATGAGGAAGTAGAACAGAGTTTTAGGTAGCAAAGCTTGGCCCTGAACCTTAATTTGACAACTGTTAATTTTAAAGAACAATGAGCAAGGATATGGCACTTTTGATTGTATGCTTGAAGCTGATATTCTTATCTGCATACCTCATGGAAAAGACTTCATCTTTCTGAGGAAACAATGACCTACTTCTATTTGGAGAAAGAACAATATATATTTTCAGCCCTTTATTGAATGGAAAAGAGAATAATTCATCAGCATGTTCCCACCATCTACATACACATAGACAGAAAGGCTGCCAACCAAACTACTCGGGCTGAAAAGGAGTTGCACAATAATTGCATATTTGTAAAGCTAAAAATACACATCTTCCAGAAACTAAAATTAATAGTTGAGTGAAAACTTAAAGCAAAGAATCAGACTTTAGAGCATTGGTTCTTAACCTGGGTTCTATCGAACCCTAGGGGTTCGATGAGTCTATCTCAGGGGTTCGGAGAAGCCTCTGCCGCGAGGCCAGAATAAAGTAATACCATAATTTGTTGTGAGTTCATGCACTTTGTTGGTTTTGTTCTTTGAGCAAGGTGATGTCCATGCATGGCTCATTTTGTGCACCAGTAAAAAAACATATACCTATGTCTTGAATTTGGGAAAAAAAATAATATTTTATTTATCACTAAAGAAGGGTTCGGTGAATGCGCATATGAAACTGGTGGGTTTGATACTTCAAAAAAGGTTAAGAACCACTGCTTTAGAGATTGTACCAGTTTCAGATGATGTCAGATTCAAAGTTTTGTTGTTTTATGGAGTTAACGAGAACCAACCAGTTTTATAAATGTCTAACATTCTTACAAAATGCTTTGCTTCTTGGAGGGTCTTCTTGTTTATTTGTTTCTTTGCCTTATTAGTGTACTAGCAGAAATTTTGATGACTTAATATACTACTAGAATCTTAGATATACAAACTTTGAGAAGTGTAATTCCAAGACTGCAGATAGGCTGGGCTAGCTCCCACTTAGGATCATCTACATGGAAAAATACTCCTCTTTATCAATGACCAATAATATTATGAGAGCTTAATTACTTAAACTGGACTCAATATATTTCATAAGATATAGTCAGAAATTTATTTTCTTTTCTAGTGGCCTGATTAACCACACTTTAACAAATTTGATTCCACATGATCTCCAAGAAGCTAGATTAAACCATTCCTTCTAGCTCCTCCCCTATTAAGTGTGAGTCAGATGAACACTCATAAATACTTCAAGAGTGTGCAAACATCCAAAAAAGTTCACCAATGTCTTTGAGTACCTGGGCTCAGTTATATATAAGCAAGAAACAACTTTATTTTTCTTCTTCGCCCTCTTTAAGTTGCCCTATGGAGTCCCCCTTCCCAATCCTGATAATGGGAGAACCCATAATTCTTTCTAGTATATGGGTACTAATAAATAAATATTAATAAATAATTCATTATCAAGTATTAAATTTTCTATTTGTCATCCCATTCATGGCTTCTCTCCTTCCTCATAGTTCATCCACATTCAAAAACCTGGAGTAGGAGTTTTTTTCTCCTCCCTCTATGTCTTTCTCCACTCAGGAGCTGCTTGTGTTAGGTTGGAGCCACAGGAGTCAAAACAGGTAAGGAAGGCCCTGGCCAGTTGGCTTACTGGTAAAACATCAGCCCAGCATGTGAATGTCCAGGGTTTGATTCCTGGTCAGGGCACAAAGGAGAAGTGCCCATCTCCTCAACTCCTCCTTTCTCCCTCCCACTTCTCTCTCTCTCTCTCTCTCTCTCTCTCTCTCTCCCTCTCGCTCTCTCTTCCTCTCCTGCAGCCAAGGTTGGATTAGAGCGAGTTGGCTCTGGGCACTGAGGATGGCTCTATGGCCTCCGCCTCATGTGCTAAAATGACTCCAGCTGCAATGGAGCACAGGCCCTAGATGGACAGAGCATCGCCCCCTACTGGGCTTCCCTGGTGGTTCCTGGTCAGGGTGCATGCAGGAGTCTGTCTCTGCCTCCCCTCCTCTCACTAAATTAAAAATATATATATATTTTAAATAAAAATAGATAAGAGAACAAAGGTTTTATGGAGTGGTGCTGTGGTGGCCAGGCATTGGTGACCCTGAAGATGTGAAAATGGCAACTCTTCCCCCACATAGCTAGAGTAGCTGGAGGGCTGTGACCACTTTTTGTACACCTATCAGAAAGCCCTGTCAATGGAAGTGCCACTGGTTTCTAGTATATATTATTCTCAGCTAAAAATCTAAAACCAGAAAAGTCCCATTTAATATTCTTTTATATCATGAAAAGAAAATGTGTGTTGGGGGGAAAAAATAAAGTTGTAAGGTGACAAAATGCCTTGCCCTTGGCATCAGAACACTTGGACTCCTTCACTGGAATAGTTACTAACTGTATTTGTCTGATGAAGTCAGTTAACTTACCCAGCCTTAGTCACTCCATGTCTATTCTGTACTCAGTTGGAAAACAAGATCTCAAGAGTTCTTTCCCACATCTAGTATACTATTTTCCTATGAAATTGTTACTACAAATATTATATAATCCAAAGTATAAGAAATGTTCTAACACACAATCGGGAAGTTTCATAAATAACATCTTGGCCCTGTCAGAACTCATGTCCACATAGATATACACCATGAACCCATCAAGCCCAGAAATTTGGAATTCTTGCCGTTTCTTAAACCTGTCTGCCTACCCCTTCCTTCCCTGTCTTCACAAATGCCTTTTATTAGTAGTATTTTCCTTCCCATGTTCTGCCATATTTATAAATTTATATGGGTATTTTACCTGCCATGGGTATTTTATTCAGAAAATAAAATTTCCCATGGACAAAGACTGTCAGAAATTATAAAACTTTTCAGTGCTCAGACACCAGGGTTTTCTGACCTGAAACTGTCAGACCTTTGCTATCTGTCTCAATATCCAAATCTGCCTTTATCCAACTGTAATTTAATAATGATCATAATAGGAGAAGCTGACAGTTTGTTGAAGACTATCTTTTTAATCACTAATTTAAAGAGCTTCATTATAGAAACAAAAATATGAGACAGGGTACTTACCAATGGCATTAAGATAGTGCTAGATAAAGCCAACCCCTGGAGAGGAGATCTCCACTGTGAGGGCTTTGTTTAAATATGAGAATAACTCATGTGTCCATGGAGGTGTGTAACATTCTGGGAGAATACCTACCATTAAATATCAACATTGTTTTGTGATAAAATAGATATCAGAAACATATTGGAAAAATTTTCTTAGCCATAAAACTTCAGGCTACTTTATACACAAGATATACAAACTAAAGACAAATGTACCAAACTTCTGTCAAAGGAAGCATTTTGGGCCATAAAACCACACCTAACCACCCACTTAGGAGTTGTGGTTCATCTGTGGGATGCCTGAGTAATTTATTTGACTTCTCTGGGCCATGATTGCCATCTTCTTTAATTTTCTCATCTAATTATTCAATACACCCAGTTTTCCAGCACCTTTTCCATTGAAGTGCAACAGTACTTTTGTCAGTATCAATTGGACATATCATCCTCAAAAAGACAAAATATAACAAATGCTGGCATAGATGTGTAAAAAAGTGAGCCCTTATGAACTGTTGGTGAGGTTGTAAACTGGCAAAGCCACTATGGAAACCAGTATAGAGAATCCTCAAAATTAAAAACATAACTATCATATGACCTAGCCATTTCATTTCTTGGAATATATAAAGAAATCAAAAACACTAGATTAAGAAGGTACCTGTACCCAATGTTCATAACAGCATTGTTTACAATATGGAACTAACCTGTATCCATGACGGATGAATGGATAAAAAAGTTGTAAGATTTTGTACACACATACACACACACACACACACAATAGAATATTATTTAGCTATAAAAACAAGAAAATTTTACAATTTGCAACAACATAGATAGATTTGAAATCATTATACCAAGTGAAATAACTCAGACAAAGACAAATATTGTGTGATCTCACTTGTATGTGGAATCTAAAAAGAAAACAAATCAAACTCATAACAAAATTAATTAGACATGTAGTTACCAGAGGTAGAGTGTGGGGAAGTTGGAGGAAGGTGGTCAAACAGTACAAATTCCCCATTAAAAGATAAATAAGTACTAGATGTGCAATGTACAACATGATGGTGCTAGTTAGCATTACTATGTAGGACAGTAATTAAGAGACTAAATTCTAGAAGTACTCATCACAAAGGGAATTTTTTTCTTTATATCATATCTATATGAGATGATAGATGTTATCTAAACTTATTGCAATAATCATTTCACAATATATGTAAATCAAACCAAACGCCTTAAATTTATACAGTGATGTATATCAATTATTTCTCAATAAAACTGTGAAATATCAATTGTCTGTATAAGTGTAAGATTGTATTTTTAGAATCGATTTCATTCCATTATTTATATGATGGCATTATCTATCATACATCTTTGATACCATAGTTTTAATGTCTTGTAATCAAGTAACGTAAGTCCTCTAACTTTATTATTTTGAGAGATTATTTTGACTACTCTAAATCATTTGCATTTCTATATAAATTATAGAATTAGCATGTCATTTCTGCTCCCCAAATGCTGTATTTTGATTATGTTGTACCTGTAGATGAGATCAGTGAGAGCTGATACCTTAACAATACTGAATTTCCCAAGCCATGAACAACAATATTTCATAGTTTTCAGGCAATTTTGCATGTCTTTTGTTAAATTTTCCTCTAAGACTTTTAAGATTTATACAATTACAAATGATCTCTTTAAATTTTGTTTATAATTATTTGTTACTACTTGTAGGAATAAATTTGATTTTGGTATATTGACTTTGTATTCTCAGTATTTGCTAATTCTCATTGTTATTTTGCATCTTCCTGAGGGTTTTTGACATACATAAACATGGTAACTACAAGTAAAGGCAGCCTCATGCTTTTTCTAATACATGTGTCTTTTATTTCTTTTTCTTGTTATATTGCACTATGACCTTCAATATAATGTAGAATGGAAGTGTCATATTCTTATATTTCAGATCTTAGAAGAAAGTATTCAAGTTTCCTTTTTAAAGTCTTTGTAGGTGGCTGTTTCCAGATTGAGAACATTTCCTCTATGTCCGGTTTGCCAAAAGTTTTAAATTATCAATACATTTTGAATTTTTCAAATGCTTTTTCTAAATCGATTTGAAATAATCATATGTTCTTTTCTTTGTTCTATAATTCTTGATTATGGTAAGTATTGATTTTCTAGGGCTTTTATAACAACACAGACTAGGAGGACAAAACAGTAGAAATATATTTCCTCACAGTTCTGGACTCTAAAAGGCCAAGATCAAAGTGTCGTGTCAGCAAGCATGATTTCTTCTGAGGGTTATCAAAGAAGGATGTGTTGCAAGCTTTTATCCTTGGCTGATATTTAGCCATCCTTTCCTTGTGTCCTCTCATGATCTTCCTTCTGTGTATGTCTTTGTCCAAATTTCATCTTCTCAGGTCTCAGTTAATACAGGGTTTGAGCCCACTATAATGACCTCATTGTAACTTAATTACTTCTTTAAAGACCCCATCTGCAGTGGAAAGGGTGAAGAATTACAAATTGGTTGTTACAGAATAGTCATAGGGATACAAAGACCAACACCAGGAATATAGTCAAGAATATTCTAATAGCTATGTATAGTGTCAGATGGATGTGAGATTTATCAAGACAATCACTTAGTAAGTTAGAGATACTTAGTAAGTATCTTTAATCACTGCATTGTATACTTGAATCACATATAATATTGTATGTCAACTGTAATTGAAAAAAAATGATTTTAAAAAAGACCCTATCTCCAAATACAGTCACATTCTGAGGTACTGGGGGTTAAGACTTCACCACACAAATTGAGTGAGGGCAAGCAGGGGGGAAATACAACTTAGTTCATAAACATGATGTAGTATCCTCTTATATGTCTACTTACTAACCCTTTGTTAAGATTTTTGTGTTAGTATACGTGGGAGATATTGGCCAATAATTTTAATTTCTTAATCTTCTCCTTAGTTGATCAGTACCCTTTCAACTCTAACATTCAATGATAATCAATGCTGAGAATAAAAATGATATAAAATATTTATCTTGCCTAAGCTAACTACCAGGAGAGAAATTTAATATGCAAACTGGGGTGACCGAGTCAGCAGCACTGTTACATATGGAATGATATGGTTTGCTCAGCAAACAGTCATTTATAACTAGTGTGTGCTGGGATCTGCACAAATAAAGTAAACCTGTTGTTCTCAAAGTGCTCACACCCTAACATAAAGAAAGCTACAGACTCAAAATATCCTATCAAAATAGCAAAATGGAAGACACAACTGAGAACCAGTTCAGACTCCAGAAGTATGAGGATAAAGATATTTAAATGATTTTAAATAAGAAAATAGAAATAGTGAAGAAATCCTGAAGCTCCAAAGGTGAGACCCAAATTAATGGAGCAGACAGATGATGAGACAAATATAGGAGCTTTGCAGCCTTGCTCCTGAGACTGCACACTTTCATGCCATTGTGTTTTCCCATATCTCCCACCTCCATATATGCAGATTCATCTGTTCTCCAGACCATGCCTCCTTCCTTTTGAGAGCTCGCCCTACATTCTCCAAGAGGAAGCAATTGCTCCAGTACCTATCTTTATGATGTGGATGTGGTCTTACTGCTATGAGAACTAACTCAGGAAAAATCACTGTCCAATATGTTTATATGTGCCTCTCAGAGTTGAGGACATAGTAGAAGCATAATAAAGGTATAATAAAAGCAATTCTTCACTTTCTTACCTGCAGTGTATGTACATATCTGGTCTACATTTGGCCTGGATCCACCCACTCCTATCTTCTGTCAAGTCATCAGTTCTTACTTCATTACAAGCCCCAGAGTCTCAATGGCAGCCAGTCCAACCTTAACAGCAAAAATATAACCACTGTGAATCTCTTCTCTTCAAATACCTAAATCTCCTTTTGACCAGATCACAGAGCCTACATTAAAGACATTTGACTAAATTGCTAGTTGTGGCAATAACACATTTGTGAAAGTACATTTTTCATATATTTAATATATCCCAGTTTTTCCTGCAATGTTGTTACATAGGTAAATCCACAATTTATTGGTCAGAATCACCTATCCTTTGATTTGTCACCTTAATGCACTAGATAATCAAGCTGAATGAAATTAAAAGTGCTTCAAGGTCCTAACATCCCAGAAGCGCACTAAGGGAGTGAGATGACTGGGAATGTGGGCCAATCTCCTGGAAATAAGCTGTTTCATGCATGACATCAGTCTATAGGCATAAAATGGCAGTAATATGTTATTCGGAAGGAAAATAGATTTTCAAATGGAAATAAATTTTCAAATCTCAATTTACCATCCTATGAGATGGGTGTCTGGTTTATTGTGTCTTTTTTTAAATGTGATTACTTTTGAAGACCTAGATGAGGACAATTTGCGTGATGGGTATGCAACATAATTGAATGATAAGATAACCTGGAGATGTTTTCGTTGTACATATGTACCCTGATTTATTGGTGTCACCCCATTAAAATTAATAAATAAATAATATTAATTTAAAAAATAAGAAAACTCAAAGTAATTCATTTTACTTTGAAATAAAGTCTTAGCCAGGGAACTGGATTTGGAATTGAGTCATTATCTAAAGACTGGCTCCCAGTTGAGCTTTTTCTGTTCAAAAAGCTATTATGTTTTAAGTGACTGGCTTCAAATTCCATAGTGTCTATCCTGTCTGCCCTTAGACTTCTTTGGTCTGAGAGGATCACTGCATGTTCCAAATGTCTGTAACATAGCCAGAACTATTAGGCGGTAGGGTAGCCTAATCTGTATAAACACCTGCAGTGGTAGTAACAGAATGTCTGTTGCTTTTATTGGCTTTTTCACTAACCAGTTGTTTCATTTTGACACAAAAACTTAAAATCTCTATTAAACCTGTTTCCAGCCTGGCCAGGCAGTAGCGCAGTGGATAGAGCATTGGACTGGGATGAGGAAGACCCAGGTTCGAAACCCTGAAGTTACCAGCTTAAGTGTGGATTCATCTGGCTTGAGTAAGGGCTCACCAGCTTGAGCATGGGGTGCTGGCTTGAGCATGGAATCATAGACATGACCTGATGGTCGCTGGCTAGAGCCCAAAGGTTGCTGGCTTGAAGCCCACGGTTGCTGGCTTGAGCCCAAGTTCGCTGGATTGAGCAAGGTGTCATTTGCTCTGCTGAAGTCTCCTGGTCAAGACACATATGAGAAAGCAATTAATAATCAACCTAAGTGCCACAAAAAAAAATTGATGCTTCTCATCTCTCTCTCTCCCTGCTTGTCTGTCCCTATCTGTCCCTCACTCTGTCTCTGTCACAAAATATGCTTCCATTCTAGAAGAGTTCCTATACTATAAACACCTCGTAGGAGGTACAGAGGTGTTTACAGTTATATTTTAACAGGATGTTTTTTCATGGAACATTGCTTGAGTTGATAACAATTCTTGGGGGGAAGCAAGATGGCGACGGAGTAGGCGGACGTACCAACTTCCAACTCCCAGAACCAAAGTGGATTATAACTCAATTTTAAGAACCATCATCTGGATAAACCAACTTTGAACTAAACTAAGTGGACTCTTCAACCAAGGAACACAGAAGAAGCCACATTGAGACTAGTAGGAATAGCGAAAATGCAAAGAGGACTGCCCAGCTCCCCAGAGCAAACGGCAGCCTGGAGAGACCCGTGTGGCGGAAGGAGAGTTTGGCGGAGAGGGAGGGACCTGGGTCCCAGGAACCAAGCCCCAGCCTGCAGTCCCAGAGCCTAGAAGAGGCGTTTGGACAGTTTTGAGCTGTGAAACAAGTGAGGGAGCTCCCAGGCCTACAGTGTGGAGTATTAGGTCTCTTCCTACTCTGCTGAGGGTTGCTGAAGGGTTTGGGGCGGCAGGACGCTGAAACGCAGTTCTGTCGGCGTGGGCAGAGGCCAAGCCGGTGTGAGCTCGGTCTAGCCCAGCAGGGTCGGAGGGGACGCGCGAAAGCGGTCCGGAAGCTGCGGGCCTGCCTTTAATCCCACTTACGGGGACAAAGCGGGAGGCCAGGAACGGGCAGAAATCTGCTCTGTGACACTGCGCAAGACGGCCCTGACCGCAGGGACCAGGCTAGGACCAGGGACGGGCGGGGACTCACGGCTGAGCTCACGCTACCAGCCCCGCCCGGCCGGAGAAACCGTGGTTTGCCATTATACGTGCGTGAGCAGGCTCTGAGCGCAGGAATGGGGTAGACCCCGAGACAAGTGGAAGCTCGCAGCTGAGCCCATGCTACTATCCCTGCCCGGCGGAGAAACCGCGGATTGCCATCCTACATGCAAGACTGGGCTCCGAACGCAGGGCGGAGTAGAGTCTGGGATGAGCGGAAGTACGCAGCTGAGCGGAAGCCAGCAAACTCTCCCGGCCCAATAAACCTGGGTTTGGGACCCTGTGCAGAAGGGCCCTGGCCTCGAGGGCAGAGCTAAAGCTCCGGACGGGCAAAGGCTCACAGCTGAGAGCACATCAGAAGCCCCGCCCAACCCGCAAAACTGTGGCGAGCAGCTCTGACTGCAGGTTCTGGGCGGTAGTCCGGAAACAGGCTGGGTCCGCAGCTGAGCAAAGGTGCTCACCTCTACCCTTGGTGCTGAGGCTTGTGGCTTGAGTGACAGCCCCCTCCTGTGGAGGAGAGGCAGAAATCACAGCAAAAGCCACAGTGGGCCAGCGCTGGCAATACCCATAGCCAACCACCCTAGGCACCGGCAGAGGGGGTGGGGGGCCTGCAGACAGACCACACCTAGAGAACACAAAGGCAACACCTACTGGACTCCAGTGGACACAACTTGCTTATACACAGACAAAATGGGCAGGCACGGGAATGCAAACCAAATGAATCAAGAGAAATCCCGAGAAAAGGACCTGAATGAACCAGATATAACCAAATTACCAGAAGCAGAATTTAGAATAATGATAATTAGGATGATCAAAGAAATTAGAGCAACAATGGATAGTCATTATGAACACCTAAATAAAGAAATAACAAGTATAAAAAACAAAATTGAAATAATAAAAGAGAATCAGACAGAAATGACAAATACAGTATCAGAACTGAAGACCATAATGGAAGGAATTAAAAGCAGGATGAATCACGCTGAGGATCGAATCAGCGAGTTAGAGGACACAATAAACAAAGGCACAGAAACAGAGAAGAAAAAGGAAAAGAGAATCAAAAAATGTGAGGAAACTCTAAGGAAACTCTGTGACAACCTGAAGAGAAACAACATTTGCATCATAGGGATGCCTGAAGAAGAGGAGAGAGGACAGGAAATGGAAACTTTGTTCAATCAAATCATAGCAGAAAACTTCCCTAAATTAAGGCTGGGAAACACTCCACATGTTCAAGAAGCACACAGAACTTCATTAAAGAGATACCCAAAAAGATCTACACCAAGACACATCATAGTTAAAATACCAAAGCTAATGGATAAAGAAAAAATTTTAAAAGCTGCTAGGGAAAAAAAGGCTATCACCTACAAAGGAGCCCCATCAGGATGACATCGGACTTCTCAACAGAAACACTTGAGGCCAGAAGGGAATGGCAAGATATAATCAAAGTAATGCAGAACAAGAACCTACAACCAAGACTACTTTATCCAGCAAGGCTAACGTTTAAAATTGAAGGAGAAATAAAGAGCTTCCAAGAAAAAGAAAGCCTGAAGGAATTCATAAAAACCAAACCAATTCTCCAAGAGATACTAAGGGGCCTCTTGTGAACAGTTTAAAGGGAGGAAAGAATAGAGCTAAAGAAGAATACAGCTTTAAAGATAACAATTCTTGGTTTGGGAAACACTAATCAGATGCCATTAACAATGGACCTGACTCATTCTTTGCATATATAAATCACAGTATTAATATTCATACAGCAAGGCTGGGTCATAAAGAGCTTAGGTGTCATAACTTCAAGGGCTTGGGCATTAAGTTTTTAGTTTGTAGAGCAAATGAGAAATTCTGTGAATGTCAACCACTCCAGATATATTAGAACTGGGGTTATCACAAGTAAGAACAAGCAGAAAAAAGAATAGAAGAATTCTGTTAAATTTTATTTGCATGACATAGAAAGTAAGAAAAGACAAATAAGGCCCTGGCAAGATTTAGACAAGAAAATCTTTTCTATCTTTCTTGGGTGTGGTCTATAGAGGAAAAAGCCCAAAGTTGGACTCTTTTAAGAGGCAGAATGAATGAGACAAGGACTTTAGGTTCAGGCAGACTTGGGTGAAGGGTAAGCTCCACCACTTGGTCCAGTTGTGTGACAGAAGTGTGTTTGTGTGTAAGGGCAGACTTTGAGGAGAAAGTGTCACCTAAAGCAAGACCTAACAGATTTATACAAGTTTGCCAAGAGAAGGAAGTGGAGAATTTCTAAGCAAAAAGAACAATGCAGTTAAGTCCTAATAGCAAGAGAGACAATGGCATGTTGGAGACACAGAGTAGCTTAGTGGGGAGAAGGCACAGAGCAGAGGGAGGAGAGTAGCAACGCTGAGGCTGGAGTTGTAAATGGATCTTGATAGACCCTATGAAGGTAATTCACCGGAAGGGCAATACGTTCCAGCAGAGGGCAGTGACATAACCAAGACATGATAGATGACAGAAATGGCCAGGTGTTCTATGTGGGTCATTAGATGTATGGAAAGGAGAGAAGTCAAGAATGGTGGCCAGTTTTCTGGATTAGGCATTTGAGTGATTGGAAGCAAAAGCTGTAACAGAGACAGAGTCCAAGAGTCAAAGTTGCAATCAAAGTCCATTATTGCTATCAGATTTCAAAGTGACAGCAGTTCATGACCATGGTACCAGGAAGAATTACAAATAAACAAATCAGTCTTTTTCAACCACATGAAAACATGAGCTGCTCATCAATAAGGTTAAATAAGAAGAAAAATGCCCATGACAGTGCTGTACTAAATCTTGTTCAAATTAAATCATTTCAATAATGCGGCCAGGTAAAAATCCTGAAAGACTCCAGTCTGGGTCAGGCATCTAGAAAATATTTGCAAAATTATGAAATATTTTAGAAGCAAACTGTCTGCTTTGCCTTCCTAGCATAAGGAATCTGATAAGCCTGGAAAAGTGTAGCTTCCCCAATCAGAGTGTTGTTACACTACTCACGGGGTGGAAGTCACTGAAAATAAAAGAAAAACATCAAGCCCTGATTGTCAGGCTTAGGGATATCTTGTCCAATAAAGGATGCTGAGACCTTCAGAATAGAACATTGTAGTGAGGCTAGTGGTGACTTCAATTTCTATAGGACTTTGGATTTAATGAGAAACAGTTTCTTAAAGCCTTTTTTTATTTTTATAAGTGGCTATTTAAATAGATGTGAGGTTAAGAGCTTAGAAGATGTCCTCTCCTTGCTGGGCAGAACTCCTGGCTTATATGTTTCAGGGAGGGAGTACTGTGGAAAAGTTAGAAAGAACATAAAGCTGGCTTGCTTCCCACCACTTTACTTTGCATGACGAGCCAGAATCAGGCCAGTTGTACGTGTCTCAGCCTTTTCAGAGTCCCTAAACAATGTCTAAATTGTATGGTTTCTCTCTCTCCTTTGTCCATAATTCTATTGTATGTTTTGGCTTTTGCTGTGCTGGAGGTTCAGTTATATTTCTTATTTCTCTCAGGCACTGAAGATGCCACCAGGATTTTTAAAATGTGGACTTTCATCATCAACCCTTATCATTAAGTCTTGTTCAGTACAGCTCTTGAATGCTTTCCTTCTCTGCAGAGCTGCCAACCAAACTGCCTCCAGCTATAGTCATACCAAATTACACCAGCTAAACAGAATGAAGACTGATCCTGACCCCATTCAGAACATCAGTGAGGCTGCCGGCTCTGCTGTACTTAGTGGGCATTCATTTATCAGGCATCAAGTCACACTGAAGGACACTTTCCTTATCGATCATGTTTAGCAAGTTATTGGAAAGCATATTTATATATTACATTATAGAGTTTTTAATGGAAAAATTAAATGTGACAGGGTAACTGAAATGCAATGTTTAATAACAACAGTTTTTAGAGCTTCATATAGTAACTTTCGTCAGTGATATAGGAGATTTTCTTTCCCTCACCACCCAGTGCCATGGGAGAGCTGTCTCTATTGCAGTTAATAGCCAAAGTCACAAAAAGATTCTAACTGTAGGATACAAGAACGCGGGGCTATTTTTAATGCCTCAGCAGGAAACCTCAGTGAAACTATCTGCCCTTTTGTAATTTTTGTTGCCTGAAAAACATGAAGCTGGCAATACATTTATAAGCAAAGTCCAGATCTACATCAGCAAAATGAAGCAAAGAATTAAAGCAATTATCTAAGTAATTTATCATAAGCCTGGGGTATGTGGCTGAACTACTCAGATGAATATTTTAGGGGCACAATGCATTTTTAGTAAGAGGTCTTTGAAGCCTCTCTCGGCCCATTGCACATAGAACAGGAAAATCATTATAATGATGAAGTCTACATGTGTACGGAAGAAACCCTGGCTGGAGCTTTGCTCTGAGAATGCAAAACTGTTCAAAAATGCTACTATTTTCTGTATTTGTTGTCACTTCACCATCCAACATGTGAATTAACTATTTAAAGAAAACTTTTTTAAAGAATGTGAAACCACCCTGGTGGGATACATGGGCTGGTTAGAGCATCGTCCCAAAGCAAAGAGGTTGCTGGTTTGATCCCCAGTCAGGGCACAACAGGAACAGATCTATGTTACTGTCTCCCCCACCTCCCACCCTCTCTCTCCCTTCCTCTTTCGCTAAAATCAATAAATGATTTTTTTTATTAGGTTGAAGAGGGGAGGCAGAGACAGACTCTAGCATGGGCCCCAATTGGGATCCACCTGCAAAGCCCACTAAGGGGCGATGCTCTGCCTACTGAGGCATTGCTTCATTGCTAAGCAGCTGAGCCCTTCTTAGCACCTGAGGTGGAGGCCATGGGGACATCCTCAGCACTGAGGGCCAACTCGCTCCAATACAACCATGGCTGTAGGAGAGGAAGAGAGAGAGAGAGAGAAGTAACAGGAGGAGGGATGGAGAAGCAGATGGGAGATTCTTTCGGGTGCCCTGACTAGGAATCACACCCAAGACATCCACAGCTAATGCTCTACCACTAAGCCAACTGGCCAGGGCCTAAAAAATTTCTTTTAAAAGCATATGAAACCTAAAAGAAAATACTACCATGGTTTAGAATTTGAGGTGTTTAGCTCAGAAATCAAAACAAAACCAAAAAAATCAAGACCGAGGAGGAGCAAACAATGATTCTGTCACTTGGAGTTCAGTCCTATGTACCATTTTTTCCTGGGGTCTGCAATGTAGAGACTTCTAGCTGTCATTTCCTTCCTTGCACTCATCTCTAGTTGAGCCGAAGGTCAACAGTTACCTACCTGCAGGAAACAGCGAGAATTTTGAAAGTTTCTCAAGATGCAATGTTCCTTCCCTTTCTTCAGTGCTCACCAAGGAAGGTTTTCATTGCTCTAAATTCTCTAACTCTGTTCCTATATTCCTGTCACACAAAGAAGGAGAATGCAGAGAGAAGAGCCAGGCTCTCTCTCCAAGTAGGGAAACTTCAGATTTTTGCAACTAAAGATGTGGCTCATAGATCAGTGAGGTCAGCATCACTGGGTTGTGTGTGTGTGTGTGTGTGTTGGGGGGGCTTGTTAGAGACACTGAGCCGCAGGCCCACCACTCCTGCTCATTCAGAATCTGAACCAGCTGGCCTGACCTGTGGTGGCACAGGGAATAAAGCCGCGACCTAGAATGCTGAGGTGGTCGGTTCAAAACCAGGCTTGCCTGGTCAAGACACCTGCACATATGGGAGATGATACTTCCTATTCTCCTCCCCACCACCACTACCTAGTTCCCACCTCCTCCCCCACCTCTCTAAAATGAATAAATTTTTAAAAAATCAAAACCAGATCGCCAGGAGGTTACAGTTGTAGAAGTCCAGATCTTGATGACACTGGACTGAAAGATCAAGGGGGAAATTCTGGGCAAACCAAAGAAAGATAGAAGAAAAGGGAGAGTAGGAGCACTGGGGCTGCAGACACCAGATCGCGGATACCTGAGAAAAAGCCAAACTAATGCGCACAAACCAGGTTATTGAATTATGATCTCAGGGCCTTAGACTTGCCTGGTGTGCTTCCAGCCAAGCGTGGTCACAGGTGTTCATCGTAGCCACATAGTGCTGGGAGGCCTGGCTGCAGTCACCACCTGACGAGGAGTCCCTGCAGCCTGTTGATGGTGTTCTTCCCCAAAGGCAGGTGATGCACCCCGAGGAGGGCACCCCCTGGTGTTCATCAGGGTAGGCGGGCAGGACCAGCTGAGGACACAGGAAAACACCCGCTTTTAAAAATGTCTTCACTTGAGTTGAGCGTGAAAAAAGGCTGCTATGTCCACAGCACATACCGTTAGCTTTTATTTGAAAGCGTTATCACCACTGTTAATTTAATTTTTCTATTTACTGATGTTGCAGTGCTTGCATCCTAAGGCTTTTTTTGTTTCACTTTATTTTAAGGAGAAAGCTCCCTTCAGAATCTATTACAGATTCCACATGTGGCTGAAACACATTTCCTCTTGTTTTGCCCTCAGAAAAGACATCAAGCAGCTGGCTGGCTTCCTCCACATACATCGACCGGCGTGACTGAGTCACAGGCATGCCCTCATTTCCGGGCAGGCCCCCACCCCCCTCAGCAGTATCAGCCATAGCCACTTACTGAGGGCCACCAGGTGGGGAGCACTACCTACTGCATCTTAACAGATCCAAGCTTCCATTGGTATCTAGTCTCCGCTCCAAACAGCCCGCCATGTAACTTCTCTTTTCCTCAGTTTACCCACCCTTTACAAGATGACAATACTACCTGCCCTGGCTGGACAGGAGAGATAACTTACAGATCTAAAGAGGGCACCCAGGTGGGAGTAGTACATGGAGATATGGGCGTATAACTCCTATGGGGCTTTTGTTTTTATCTGGAACTTCTTCACACCACCCCCACTCCCACAAAAGTTGCCACGCCTGCTGTCACCATGCAGGACACAGGACGCCCTGCCCCTGTGCTAACCACGTCTCACTATCAAACACCTCCACTGCTGTGTACACAGCCAGCCCTCCCGCTGCCAGGGCCAGCTGAGACCCGGCTCTCCCTCCCTAAATGAATTGCACTCTCTTGCTCATTATAAACTCGTCAAACCTTATATTGAATTCTAATCCGGTCCTTTAAGCCTTAGCCACACACCCCAATCAGAGCGGTTAACAAGTCATCCCCAGAGTCCTACTGAGTCATCATCAGTTTAATAAATCCCTTACCCGTTAGCAAGGGAGTTTAATTCATTTGAACATCAAACACCTTGGTGAAGTCGACTGCCCTTTAGCATACCTAATCATACTTCCAATGCTCTAGGGTGAAATTTGAGATTCCAGCTAACCAATTTGGTGATGTCAGACTCAGAGTCAGGGGAATATTTATTAAACAGCACCTCCCTCTTGTTGGGCTCTAGGCCAGGTAATTCACCTATATTATATTATTGAGTAGCCTTGCAAGATAAATATTAATAGCTTCATGCTACATTCTAGGAAACAGAGGCTCAGAAACAAAATGATTTGTCCAGTCATAGAACTGCCTGGAAGCCTGAAGTTCAAATTCAGGATTCCCAATTCCAAGCCTAGACTGCTGTCCACAATGCCACAATTGCCATTGAGAGCACTATGGAAGAAACATTTGCAGCTCTCCTCGTGGAAGGCCTTGCCCTTCTCACATGCGGGAGCTTTGTGAAAGCATCTTGAGATACTTGAAGAGGAATGTCACTTGCCTGATGTAGCTGAATATCTATTTTCCTGTCACTACTTACTTCATAAGGGTGCAGCACACATGAAGTACTGGCTGTAACACTTTCTAGTGCTCATTTAAAATGACTTTAAGTGTTACTTCATGTTTGGCAAGGACTAGTACGTTTTGTTATCCTCAAAGAATTTTTGGCCGACAGGTTTTGTTCAGATCCACAGTTGTTAACTATTAGAGATGTCTGAAAAAAAAACATTCAGATTGGGCTGGTTGAAATATTCAACTGACAGCCAGCATCAGCAGAAACAGAAACTCTCCAGTGCTGAAATGTCACTGGACTCTTGAAGTAAATGAGAACTTCATTTCTCTCCTCTCAGGACGTAAGTCTATGGGTGCAAATTAACCCTTTCTGTTCTAGAGATGAGCTATGTGGACTCAACTATTCTTCAGGTTTACACTGTTCATCCTGTTAAAGAAATGATCTTTTACAAGTAAAGGAAATATAAGATGTCTTATTTAGAAATTTCATTAAAAGACCAGACATCCTTCATATCTTTTTCATAGAAGAACCCTGGAAGCAGGCAGTTTGGGGTTTGAATGACAACTCTCCCATGCCATTGACAGCCCCCATTTCTTCCAGCTTTCTATCAGCCTTTTCTGGGGTTCTCCTGTTACCATGGATTCTTAGCCCTTGCTGGCTGCTGGGGCTCTGGGCAGTATCCTCACATTCCAAGGAAGCAAGAGGAAGGAAAAAGGGTAAAAGAAGACAAAACTGTTATCTGTTGCCTCCTTAAGAACCCTTTAAGATGCTCTATACAAAGCTTCCCAGGTTCAACAGAAGCCAAGATTGGCTCAGGTCAGTTGGCCCAGCAGTAGAGCGTTGGCCTGGCGTATGCAAGTCCTGGGTTCGATTCCCGATCAGGGCACATGGGAGAAGCGCTGATCTGCTTCTCCACCCTTCTCCCTCTCCTTCCTCTCTATCTCTCTCTTCCCCTCCCATAGTGAAGTCTCCATTGGAGCAAAGTTGGCCCAGGCACTGAGGACAGTTCCATGGCCTCCAGCTCAGGCACTAAAATGGCTCCGGCCACAAAGAAGCAATGCCCCAGATGAGCAGAGCATCACCTCCTGATGGGCATGCTGGGTGGATCCAGGTCAGGTGCATGCAGGAGTCTGTCTGGCTGCCTCTCAGCTTCTAACTTCAGAAAAATACAAAAAAAAAAACAATAAAAGAAAGAGAAGCCAAGATTATATATTTTTAGTTCCCAGCCAGTAAACAATGGGGTTACTTACTAAGGAAATTTTAAAAAATGAATAGTTATTGAATGGTCAACTAAAAGTCTCTGCCAGTTACCAAGAAACACAGACTCTTTCTATGTCAAACCCTCTTTAGGTGGATTACAGCCATGGCTTCATAAGCTTTTGAAGAGACCAACTAGTTCAACACATGCATTTGGAAAGAAAGTGAAGACCAGTGGAGCCTCTGGACCAGCCACTCCAGCAAAGATGGTGAGCACTAGAGCTGGGACAGGAGATGCAACTCGGTGACTCCTGCCTGCAGCAAGGGACCACTCCCTGCTTCCTTACAAAATGGGTCCTCCCGGGTGCTTTTGTAGTTAGGCTGTCTATATATATGTTTTCTTTCTTTTTCATTCAGAGATTAGACAGAGAAACCACGCAAATTGATATTAAATACTGGTTTTATTATGATAAAAGTAACGGGGCAGCTTGGTTATAAAGCAATAACTCAAAAGACCCCTGCCCGTCCATCAGGTACTTACCCACTGTCTTCATCAGTTCAAATGCTGTCACGGGACACCATGCACCGCGGATCTTAAACCACAGCATATATTTCTCATGGTTGTGGAGGCGGAGGTCTGAGGCCAGGGTAGTAGCATAGGCCGGTTCTCAGTGAGGCCCTCTTCCAGACCTTTCCTTTGTGGTCTTCATTTTATTTCAGTGCAAATATACAGAGAAAAATCTTGTGTTCCTTCCTCTGTCATATGGGCATTATTCCCATTGTGGGGACTCTGCCCTCATGACCTAACTAATCCTAATTCCCTCACAAAGATCACAATTCCAAATTTCATCATATTGGGGATTAGAAATTCAACACCTGAATTTTGTGGGTACACAAACACATGATCCACAGCACCCACTTTGTCACAAGCAGCACTTACTGTGCCAGGCCTCTGCCACAAGGTGGCCTCTTGGGGGTGGGGACCGGATGAGAGTATAAGCACACCAAGTTCATACCTCCTGCAGGAAGCCAGCTCAGAAAAGAAGGGGCTGGGCTGAGCATGCTCTGTCCCTTTTCCAGGGAGAGAAATCTCCCTCCACCATACAAGAGGAGTCAAGGAAAGACCAGGTGTGGTTCTTTAATGGGTTCTTCAGACTGCACCTCCTCCCACATGAGGCCTGAGGAAAAGGCACCCCTCTCAATACCTACAGTTTACTTTTACCTTTCGTGTGTCTTCCCATCACATTGTACATGGCTACATGCGTGTGCCCTCACAGACATACTGGGAAACTCATCATAAGGTCAGGTACAAAGGAATCTGAAAAGTAAGGCACTAAATGGTCAGGGGACTTGCTCAACATAACAGAGCAAGTTGGGGACAAAGCTGAAACAAAGGTCCAAGCATCTAGTCCATTTTCTAGCAATGTTCTCTCACTTGGCTCCACTTGGCTGCCTGTCTATAGAACTTTCTAGTCTGATCAAGCAACTGCACACTAACTGCAGACCACCCGAAGCGATGGGAAAAGCTTCTGAGCATCTAGCGGATTGGTGTTCCAGTAGTGAGCACCACTGTCAGCAATAGGCAGCTGAGCTATGTACCTGGCTAATGGGCTGGAGAACTGACTCTGTGGCAGCTGAGCTATGTACCTGGCTAATGGGCTGGAGAACTGACTCTGCCAGTTGAGAAGAGTTTTAATTGTCTTCTGAATGCCAGGCTAGTAGTGGGATAAAGTGGTAAAAAATAATAATAATAATTAAAATAAAAGCGAAAAATATGCCAGCTGAAAGCTGTCATAGCCTAGGCAGGAGGACAGACAAGAAAAGAGAAAAAGGCTCTAATGTGACAAGTGCAATGACAGGTGTCATTTAGCAAGGGTGCTAAATAGGGGAGGGGACAGACCTTAGGAGCAAAAAGCACACAGGGATGGAAGATCGCATCTCCTGATAATTGTAAATTACTAAGAATGGCTGGATCACAAGTGAAAGTGAGTGTGATGGGATCAGTGGAAGAAAAAGGAATTTCCTAGGGACAAGTGCAGGCTGCTGATGCACCTTCTTAGTAGGCAAACTGCGAGGGGCCCCTCAAAGTGAAGAGGTCATCATATGCCCAGGGGCATCTGTCACTTAAGAAGAAACACAGAAGCAATCCATTTGAAAATTATTCTTCTGAATCTCCTTTGAACCATTCCAATTCCTGCAGTAAAGCATTACTGCCAACATCAGTGCAGACTCATTGATATGATTGAGAGCCTACCAAATCCATAGTTTCCTTCTCTGTGGACATACATGTGCACTCGTGAATGTGTTTGTGCTTTCTTCAGATGGACTCTTCTATCTGCACTTTCAACATCTGCACCTGGCCTTGGTCTGTAGCTCTGACTACTTCCTAAAGCAGGCCGGGTAGAAATTGGAAATAAATTTAAATAGACTTGACACATTTGAGAGCAGGCAACCAAACAGGTTGAGTGAGGTAGCATCAGTGTTGCTTCATTCTTGGGTTAAAGTCCTTAAAACAACTTTCTTCATTTCAAAATTTTAAGCCACACATCCTTTTTCAAAAGTACCAGATACCTATCCTGCTGCACCTACCCCTCTTTCTCTCCCACCTTCCTCAACAGCCAGGAGATGCTGTCATAGATCCCAGCTTCATGCCTGGGTTCCCTGGAAGACACAGAGAAAAAGACACTGATCTCTGAGCTGGTTTGACAAGGGGGCAGAACATCTCCACAATGATCCTCGTGGTGCTCACACCTTGTTCCCTCTGTAGGTGTGCAGATGAACACTCCCTCTCAGTCCCTTGGCAAAAGACCCAGCTCTGGCCCTCAGCATTCTGAGGACAAACCAGTTGCAATCCCACTTACCTGAGAGCCCCAAGCCCTAGTCAGGGGCATGCTTATTGTGAAAATGGCAAATGCAGTTCAACTACTGGAACTGTTTCTTGTAGAACTGGTTTCCAGGTCTCCTCACTGCCATGAGCATCTTCCTCTGGATAGAGTGATAGAGTCCAGTCTGCCAGAGTTGAAGATAAACAAAAATTTAAGAATGCAATTTAATTTTCCAATCCTAGAGAAAAGATTTATATGGTCTGTATCTATCTATCTACCTATTTTTTACCTTATATTTATTTTATTATTTATGTATTTTTAAGGTTTTATAAACCCTCCCCACACTCTTTTTTTTTAAATATATTTTATTATTATTAATTCTAATGGGATGAAACCAATGAATCAGGGTACATATGTACAATGAAAACATCTCCAGGTTATCTTATCATTCAATTGTGTTGTATACCCGTCACCAAAAGTCAAACTGTCCTCTGTCACCTTCTATCTGGTTTTCCCTGTGTCCCTCCCCTCCTCCCTATCCCACCTTCCCAGCCCTCCCCCCATCCCATAACCACCACTCTCTTGTCCATGTCTCATATTCTCACTTTTATGTCCCACCTATGTATGAAATCATGATGTTCTCAGTTTTTCTTTTTTTCTGATTTACTTATTTCACTCCGTATAATGTTATCAAGGTCCATCCATTTTGTTATAAATGATCCGATATCATCATTTCTTATGACTGAGTAGTATTCTATAGTATATATGTACCAAAGCTTTTTAATCCACTCGTCTTCTGACGGACACTTGGGCTGGTTCCAGATCTTCGCTATTGTGAACAATGCTGCCACGAACATGGGGGTGCATTTCTTCTTTTCGAACAGTGCTATGGTGTTCTTAGGGTATATTCCTATAAGTGGGATAGCTGGGTCAAAAGGCAGTTCAATTTTTAATTTTCTGAGGAATCTCCAAAATGTTTTCCACAGTGGCTGCACCAGTCTGCATTCCCACCAGAAGTGTAGAAGGGTTCCCTTTTCTCCACATCCACGCCAGCACTTATTCTGTGTTGTTTTGCTGATGAGTGCCATTCTGACTGGTGTGAGGTGATATCTCATTGTGGTTTTAATTTGTATTTCTCTAATGATTAGTGATGTTGAGCATTTTTTCATATGCCCATCTGTATGTCCTCTTTGGAGAAATTTCTATTCATTTCTTTTGCCCATTTTTCGATTGGATTGTTTGTCTTCCTGGTGTTGAGTTTTAGAAGTTCTTTATAAATTTCAGTTATTAACCCCTTATCAGATGTGCTGTCTAATATGTTCTCCCATTGTGTGGTTTGTCTCTTTATTCTGTTCTTATTGTCTTCAGCTGTGCAAATCTTTTTAGTTTGATATAGTCCCATTTGTTTATCTTGCCTTTTATTTCATTTGCCCTTGGAGATAAATCGGCAAATATACTGCTGCTACAGATGTCGGAGAGCCTGCTGCCTATGTTTTCTTCTAAGATGCTTATGGTTTCACGGGTTACTTTTAAGTCTTTTATACATTTTGAGTTTGTTTTTGTGAATGGTGTAAGTTGATGGTCTAGTTTCATTTTTTTGCAGGTAGATGTCCAATTTTCCCAACACCATTTGTTAAAGAGGCTGTCTTTACTCCATTGTATGTTCATTCCTCCTTTGTCAAATATCAGTTGTCCATAAAGCTGTGGGTTTATTTCTGGGTCCTCTGTTCTGTTCCATTGATCTATGTGCCTGTTCTTATGCCAGGACCAGGCTGTCTTGAGTACAATGGCCTTATAGTAAACCTTGATATCTGGAAGAGTGATACCTCCTGCTTTATTTTTTCTTTCTAAGATTGCTGAGGCTATTCGTGTTCTTTTTGGTTCCATATAAATTTTTGGAATATGTGTTCTATATCTTTGAAGTATGTTATTGGTATTTTAATTGGTATTGCATTGAATTTATAAATTGCTTTGGGTAATATAGACATTTTAATGATGTTTATTCTTTCTAGCCATGAGCACTGTATATGCTTCCACTTGTTTGTATCTTCCTTGATTTCTTTTATCAATGTTTTATAATTTTCCGAGTACAAGTCCTTAACCTCCTTGGTTAAATTTACTCCTAGGTACTTTATTTTTTTGGCTGCAATAGTGAAGGGGATTGTTTCCTTAATTTCTTTTGCTGACAGTTCATTGTTGGTATGTAGAAATACCTCTGATTTCTGAGTATTAATTTTATATCCTGCCACCTTGCTGAATTCATTTATCAGGTCCAGTAGTTTTTTGACTGAGACTTTCGGGTTTTCTATATACAATATCATATCATCTGCAAATAGTGACAGTTTTATTTCTTCTTTTCCAATTTGGATGCCTTTTATTTCTTCTTCTTGTCTGATTGCTGTAGCTAGGACTTCCAGAACTATGTTGAATAAGAGTGGTGAAAGGGGGCAACCCTGCGTGGTTTCTGATCTTAAGGGGATTGCTTTTAATTTTTGTCCATTTAGTATGATGTATGCTGTGGGTTTGTCGTAGATGGCCTTTATCATGTTAAGAAATGATCCCTGTATTCCCACTTTACTGAGAGTTTTGAGCATGAATTGGTGCTGGATTTTATCAAATGCCTTTTCTGCATCTATTGAAATTATCATGTGATTTTTGTCCTTCTTTTTGTTTATGTGATGAATCACATTGATTGATTTGTGAATATTGAACCAGCCTTGCCTCTCCAGAATAAATCCCACTTGATCATGGTGTATGATTATTTTCATATATTTCTGGATCCGGTTGTCTAATATTTTGTTGAGAATTTTAGTGTCTAAATTCATCAGGGATATAGGCCTATAATTTTCTTTCTTTGTGTTGTCTTTGCCCGGTTTTGGGATCGGAATTATGCTCGCCTCATAAAAGGAGTTTGGAAGTCTTCCTTCCTCTTGAATTTTTTGAAATAGCTAGAGGAGGATAGAAGTTAGTTCTTCTTTGAATTTTTGATAGAATTCACTTGTGAAGCCATCTGGCCCAGGACTTTTCTTTTTTGGGAGTTTTTTGATAACTGTTTCGATCTCATTTGTTGTAATTGGTCTGTTTAGGTGTTCTGATTCTTCCAGATTGATTTTTGGAAGGTAATATGATTCAAGAAATTTGTCCATTTCACCAAGATGGTCTAATTTTTTGGTATATAGTTCTTCATGGTATTTTCTTACAATGCTTTGTATTTCTGTTTTGTCAGTTTTTATTTCTCCACTGTCCTTTCTAATTTTATTCATTTGAGTCCTTTCTCTTTTTTACTTGGTGTGTCAAGTTAAAGGTTCATCAATCTTGTTTACCTTTTCAAAGAACCAGCTTCTGGTTTCATTGATCCTCTGTATTGTTTCCTTAGCCTCTATGTCATTTATTTCTGCTCCTATCTTTATTATTTCCTTTCTTCTACTTGTCTTGGGTTTATTTTGTTATTGTTTTTCTAGTTCTTTTAGCTGCATGGTCTGGTTGCTTATTTGAGCTTTTTCTAGCTTCTTATGATATGCCTGTAGTGCAATGAACTTCCCTCTCAGAACTGCTTTTGCTGTGTCCCATAAATTTTGAGTTGATGTATGCTCATTATCATTTGTTTCTAGAAACTTTTTTTATTTCTTCTTTGATCTCATTGTTAATCCATTCATTATTTAATAACGTGCTATTTAGTTTCCTAGTGTTTGAGTATTTTTCAGGTTTTCTTTTGTGGCTAATTTCTAGTTTCATGGCATTGTGATCAGAGAAAATGCTTGATATGATTTCAATCTTCTTAAATTTATTGAGACCATTTTTGTGTCCTAACATGTGGTCTATCCTAGAAAACGTACCATGAGCGCTTGAGAAGAATGTATATTCTACTGCTTTAGGGTGAAAAGTTCTGAAGATATCTATTAAATCAAGTTGATCTAGTGTCCTCTTTAAGTCTGCTGTTTCTTTATTAATTTTTTTTCTTGAGGATCTATCCAGTGTTGTTAGAGGGGTATTGAAATCCCCTACTATTATATTATTGCTGTTAATCTTTCCCTTTATATCCATAACAGTCTGCTTAATGTATGTTGGGGCTCCTATATTTGGTGCATAGATATTTATAATAGTTATATCTTCCTGTTGAATTGTTCCCTTTATCATCATGTAGTGTCCTTTAACTCTTACTACAGCCTTTGTTTTAAAGTCCATTTTGTCAAATATAAGTACTGCTACCCCGGCTTTTTTTTCATTTCCATTTGCATGAAATATTTTTTTCCATCATTTTACCTTCAGTCTATGTGCATCTTTTGTTTTAAGGTGTGTCTCTTGTAGACAGCATATGTATGGGTCCTGTTTCCTTATCCATGCAGCTACCCTATGTCTTTTGATTGGATTATTTAATCCATTTACATTTAAGGTTATTATGGATATGTAGTTGTTTATTGCCATTTTATTCTTTAAAGCTGTATTCTTCTTTTGCTATGTTCTTTCCTCCCTTTAGACTATTCACAACAGGCCCCTTAGTATCTCTTGCAGAATTGGTTTTGTTTTTATGAATTCCTTGAGGTTTTCTTTTTCTGGGAAACTCTTTATTTCTCCTTCAATTTTAAACGTTAGCCTTGCTGGATAGAGTAGTCTTGGTTGTAGGTTCTTGTTCTGCATTACTTTGATTATATCTTGCCATTCCCTTCTGGCCTAAAGTGTTTCTGTTGAGAAGTTCGATGTCATCCTGATGGGGGCTCTTTTGAAGGTGATAGCCTTTCTTTTCTTAGCAGCTTTTAAATTTTTTTCTTTATCCATTAGCTTTGGTATTTTAACTATGATGTGTCTTGGTGTAGATCTTTTTGGGTTTCTCTTTAATGGAGTTCTGTGTGCTTCTTGAACGTGTGGTGTGTTTCCCAGCCTTAATTTAGGAAAGTTTTCTGCTATGATTTGATTGAACAAAGTTTCCATTTCCTGTCCTCTTTTCTCTTCTTCAGGCACCCCTATAATGGGAATGTTGTTTCTCTTCAGGTTGTCACAGAGTTCCCTTAGAGTTTCCTCACATTTTTTGAGTCTCTTTTCCTTTATCTTCTCTGCTTCTGTTCCTTTGTTTATTGTGTCCTCTAACTCGCTGATTCGATCTTCAGTGTGATTCATCCTGCTTTTAATTTCTTCCATTGTGGTCTTCAGTTCTGATACTGTATTTGTCATTTCTGTCTGATTCTCTTTTATTATTTCAATTTTGTTTTTTATACTTGTTATCTCTTTATTTAGGTGTTCATAATGACTATCCATTGTTGCTCTAATTTCTTTGAACATCCTAACTGTCATTATTCTAAATTCTGCTTCTGGTAATTTGGTTATATCTGGTTCATTCAGGTCCTTCTGTGGGATTTCTCTTGATTCATTGGTTTGCATTCCTGTGCCTGCCCATTTTGTCTGTGTATAAGCAAGTTGTGTCCACTGGAGTCCAGTAGGTGTTGCCTTTGTGTTCTCTAGGTGTGGTCTGTCTGCAGGTCCCCCACCCCCTCTGCCATTGCCTAGGGGTATTGGGTATGGGCGTTGCCAATGCCGGCCCACTGTGACTTTTGCTGTGATTTCTGCCTCTCCTCCATGGGAGGGGCTGTCACTCAAGCCACAAGCCTCAGCACCAAGGGTAGAAGTGAGCACCTTTGCTCAGCTGCGGACCCAGCCTTTTCCCGGACTTCCGCCCAGAATCCGCAGTCAGAGCCTGCTCGCCACAATTTTGCGGGTTGGGCAGGGCTTCTGACGTGCTCTCAGCTGTGAGCCTTTGCCCGTCTGGAGCTTCAGCCTTGCCCTCGAGGCCAGGGCCCTTCTGCGCAGGGTCACAAACTAAGGTTTATTGGGCCGGGCGTGTTTGCTGGCTTCTGCTCAGCTGCGGACTTCAGCTCGTCCGGGACTCTACCCTGCCCCCGCGTTTGGAGCCCTCTCGTGCACGTAGGATGGCAAACCGCTGTTTCTCGGCTGGGCGGGTATAGTAGCATGGGCTCAGCTGCGAGCTTCCACTTGTCTCGGGGTCTACCCCATCCCCGCGCTCGGAGCCCACTCGCGCACGTAGAATGTCAAACCGCGGTTTCTCCGGCCGGGCGGGGCTGGTAGCGTGAGCTCAGCCGCGTGCCCCCCCCCCCCCGCCTGTTCCTGGTCCTAGCCCTGTCCCCGCGTTCAGGGCCGGCTTGCGCAGGGTCTCAGAGCAGATCTCTGCCCTTTTCTGGCCTCCTGCTTTGTCCCTGCAGGTGGGATTACAGGCAGTCCGCAGCTTCGGGACCGCTTTCGCACGTCCCGTCCACCCCTGCTGGGATAGACCGAGCTCACACCGGCTTGGCCTCTGCCCACGCGACAGAACCACGTTTCAGCGTCCTGCCGCCGCCATACCCTTCAGCAACCCTCAGCAGAGTAGGAAGAGACCTAATACTCCACACTGTAGGCCTGGGAGCTCCCTCACTTGTTTCACAGCTCAAAACTGTCCAAACGCCTCTTCTAGGCTCTGGGACTGCAGGCTGGGGCTTGGTTCCTGGGACCCAGGTCCCTCCCTCTCTGCCAAACTCTCCTCCCGCCACGCGGGTCTCTCCGGCCTGCCGTTTGCTCCGGGGAGCTGGGCAGCCCTCTTTGCGTTTTTGCTATTCCTACCAGTCTCAATGTAGCTTCTTCTGTGTTCCTTGGTTGAAGAGTCCACTTAGTTTAGTTCAAAGTTGGTTTATCCAAATGATGGTTCTTAAAATTGAGTTATAATCCACTTTGGTCTGGGAGTTGGAAGTTGGTACGTCCGCCTACTCCTTCGCCATCTTGCTCCTCCTCTATATTTTTATTTATTTATGAAAGAGGCATGAAAGACAACACTTTCAGTGATGGGTCCCAATGTGATGGAAATTACATGTATATATTATGTCTTCAAATATTTATGTCACAAGTAGGTCTAAGCTAGACCACCAGTAAGAGAGTCTTTTTCCTTTGATTTTGCTTTCTTATAGGAAAACAATATTCAGGCTAGGATGTCTTCTTGGATTCTTTAGGTATTAAGCATCTTCTGGCTTACTGTTATGTCTTCCCCAAATTGGAGCTCTCGTGCTTCTGGTCTGAGGAAGCATTTCTTCCTAAATGGCAATATTGAAGGAAAGAAAGGAAAAAAGAGTGGAGCAAAAAGAAGGTATCAGCTCTTAAGGACACTGTCACATGATTCTTCCCTCCTGTCTTATTGGTCAGAACCTTGTCACATGACCATTCCAAACTGCAAAGACCCTGGGAAATGTAGTCTTTGTTATATGGTCATTGGCTCAGCCAAACTTTATTTTACTCTGGCAGAAAAGGAGAGTAGGTACTTAGGGACAACCAGCAGTAACCACCATACCTTACAACAACTTCCTGGAGCCTGACCAGGTAGTGGCGCAGTGGATAGAGTGTCAGACTAGGATGCGGAGGACCTAGGTTCAAGACCCCGAGGTCGCCAGCTTGAGCAGAGGCCCATCTGGCTTGAGCAAAAGCTCACCAGCTTGGACCCAAGGTCGCTGGCTCGAGTAAGGGGTTACTCAGTCTGCTGAAGGCCCATGGTCAAGGCACATATGAGAAAGCAGTCAATGAACAACTAAGGTGTTGCAGCAAAAAACTGATAATTGATGCTTCTCATCTCTCTCCATTCCTGTCTGTCTGTCCCTGTTAAAAAACAAACAAACAAACAAAAAAACCTTTCTGGAGCAGATTTTATTAAATTCATCAAACAAATGGGGAAACTGAGGCTTAGAAAAGTTAAGTAACTTTCCTGAAGTTATATATCTAGTGTTATAGTCACTACTTAAATTGTAAATTTTGTACTAAAGTCTTTTATTTTCTCTATATATCTCATAATAAGAGCAAAAAGACATTTATGTAAAAAGTTGTCAATTCTTTCAGTAGCTGTAGCATATTCGAGGTTTTCAGTATGCTTATGGTAAACTAAAGTATACCACTTTCTCTCACATTTCTCTGTACTGGAACCAGCCTAGTACAAGTCATGTCACCTGATCCCTGCCATTGCCCACTGACTAGATTATCTGTTCTTCTCTTGTACCTCTCTCATTTATTTATATTTCCTCACAAAACAGGAAGAGTGGGTTTTTAAAAATCAAGTCTAATGATTTAAATTGCTTGAAAGCCTTTAGAACCTTATTGCTCTACCCATCACACAAAGTCAAATCATCATCCATCACCTTATATTTGTCCCTCTTTATACCCCTCCTCCTCCCCTATCTCCGTCCCTTTCCCTTCCCCTTCCCTCTGGCAGCCACTGCACTCTTATCTATGTCCATGAGTCTCAATTTTGTGCCCCACCTATGTATGGAATCATACAGTTCTTAGCTTTTCCCGATTTACTTATTTCACTCAGTATAATGTTCTCAAGGGCCATCCATGTTGTTATAAATGACACTAGGTCATTATTTCTTATGGCTGAGCAGTATTCCATAGTATATATATATACCACATCTTCTGTATCCACTCTTGTATTGAAGGACACTTTGGTTGTTTCCATGTCTTGGCCACTGTGAATAATGTTGCAATGAACCGGGGCGGGGGGGGGGGTGCATGTGTATTTATATAACAATGTTTTTTGAGTTTGGGGGGTATATACCCAGTAGAGGGATTGCTGAGTCATATGGTAGTTCTATTCTTAATCTTTTGAGGAATCACCATACTTTCTTCCATAATGGTTGTACTACTTTACATTCCCACCAACAGTGGATGAGGATTCCTTTTTCTCCACAGCCTCTCCAACACTTGTTATTACCTGTCTTGTTGATAATAGCTAATCTATCAGGCGTGAGGTGGTGTCTCATTGTAGTTTTGATTTGCATTTCTCTAATAGCTAGTGAAGATCTTTTCATATATCTGTTAGCCATTTGTATGTCTTCTTGGGAGAAGTGTCTGTTCAGGTCCTCCCTAATTTTTTTTATTGGATTGTCTGCTTGTTTGTTGCTGAGTTTTGTGAGTTCTTTATATGTTTTGAATGTAAACCTCTTATTGGAGCTATTGTTTGCACATATCATCTCCCATTTAGTTGGCTGTCTATTTGTTTTCTTGTCAGTTTCTTTTGCTGTGCAGAAGCTTCTTAGTTTGATATAGTCCCATTCATTTATTTTTGCCTTTATTTCCCTTGCTTTTGGGGTCTAATTCATAAAATGTTCTCTATGGCCAAGGTCCATGAGTTTAGTACCTATGTTTTTTCTTCCATGTAATTTATTTTTTCAGATCTTATATTTAGCACTTTTATCCATTTTGAATTATGTTTTGTGCAAAGAGACAAACTGTGGTCAAGTTTTATTCTTTTGCATGTGGGTTTCCAATTTTCCTAGCCTCATTTATTGAAGAGGCTTTCTTTTCTCCATTGTGTGCTTTTGGCTCCTTTATAAAAGATGATTTGTCCATATATATGTGGTTTCATTTCTGGGCTCTCGATTCTGTTCCATTGGTCTGTGTGTCTACTTTTCTGCCAATACCACGCAGTTTTGTTATCATGGCTCCATAGTATAATTTGAAGTTGTGTATTATAATGCCTCCAACTTCGTTTCTTTTTTCTCAGGATTACTTTGGTTATTCAGGTTTTTTCATGGTTCCATACAAACCTGATGGTTTTTTGTTCCATTTCTTTAAGAAATGACATTGAGATTTTGATGGGAATTGCATTAAATTTGTGTATTGCTTTGGGTAGTATGTCCATTTTAACTATAGTTATTCTTCCTATCCAAAAATATGGGATATTTTTCCATTTCATTGAGTCTTTTTCTATTTCTTTTAATAATGCTTTGTAGTTTTCAGTATATAGGTCCTTTACATTCTTTCTTATGTTTATTTCTAGGTATTTCTTTTTGGTTGCAACTGTAAAAGGGATTTCCTATTTTAGTTTATTTTCTGAAGATTCATTATTGGTGTATATGAAAGTAGTAGACTTCCGTATATTAATTTTGTATCCTGTGATCTTACTGTATTGGTTTGTTGTTTCTAATAGTCTTTCTGTGGAGTCTTTGGGGTTTTTCTATTTACAGGATTATGTCATCTGCAAAAAGTAAAATCTTCACTTCTTTCCCAATATGAATGCCTTTTATTTCTTTCCTTTGTCTGATTGCTCTGGCTAGAACTTCCAGCACTATATTGAATAGGAGTGGAGAGAGTGTGCAACCTTGTCTTATTCCTGATTTTAGGGGCAAAGCATTCAAGTTTTTACCATTTAGAATGATGTTAGCTGATGGTTTGTCATATATGGCCTTTATTATGTTAAGGTATTTTTCTCCTATACCCATTTTATTGAGTGTTTTAAACATAAAAGGATGCTGTATTTTATTAATTGCCTTCTATGCATCTATTGATAGAATCATATGGTTTTTGTTTTATGTTTTGTTGATATGGTGTATTATGTTAAAAATTTTACGTATGTTCACCCGTCCTTGTGTTTCTGGGATGAACCCCACTTGATCATGATGTATTATGTTTTTAATGTGTTGTTGTAGTTGACTTGCTAGTATTTTGTTTAGGATTTTTACATCTGTATTCACTAGAGATATTGGTCTGTTGTTTTCTTTTTTTGTATTTTCCTTGCCAGCTTTTGGTATGAGGGTTATGTTGGTCTCATAAAATGTGTTTGGAAGTATTACTTCTTCAATTTTTGGAAGACTTTGAGAAGTATAGGAACTAAATCTTCTTTGAATGTTTGGTAGAATTCACTAGTGTATGGCCCTGGAATTTTATTTTTGAGGAAGTTTTTGATAGTTGTTTCTATTTCCTCCTTGCTTATGGGTCTATTTAGGCTTTCCACTTTTTTGTGAGTCAGTCTAGGACAGTGGTTCTTAACCTGGGTTCTATCGAACCCTAGGGGTTCGATGAGTAGGTTTCAGGGGTTCGGAGAAGCCTCTGCCGCAAAGGCCAGAGTAAAGTAATACCGTAATTGCTGTGAGTTCATGCACTTTGTTGGTTTTGTTCTTTGAGCAAGGTGATGTTCATGCACGGCTCATTTTCTGCACCAGTAAAAAAACATATACCTATGTCTTGAATTTGGCAAAAAAAAAATCATATTTTATTTATCACTAAAGAAGGATTTGGTGAATGTGCATATGAAACTGGTGGGTTCAGTACCTCAAAAAAGGTTAAGAACCACTGCTCTAGGAAGATTGTATAGTTCTAAGAATTTATCCATTTCTTCTACATTGTTGAACTTGATGATATATAGTTTTTCATAGTATTCTACAATGATCCTTTGTATATCTATTATGTCCATGGTAATTTCTCCTCTTTCATTTCAGATTTGATTTATATGAGTATTTCTTCTTCTTAGTGAATCTTGCCAGGGGTTTGTCAATTTTTTTGATCTTTCCAAAGAACCAGCTCTTTGTTTTATTTTTTTTTATAGTTTTCCTGTTCACTATTTCATTTATTTCTGTTCTGATTTTTATTATTTCCTTTTATCTGATGGTTTTGGGTTACCTTTGTTCTTTACTTTCTACTTCCTTAAGATGTGATGTTAAGTTTTTTACTTGGGCTCTCTCTTGTTTTTTGATATAAGCCTGGAATGATATGAACTTCCCTCTTATTACTGCTTTTGCTGCATCCTCGAAATTCTGATATGTCGTGTTGTCATTTTGTTTGTCTGTATATATCTTTGATCTCTGTTTCTATTTCTTCTTTGACTCAGTCATTTTTTAAAAGTATGTTGTTTAATTTCCACAGTTTTGTGGGTTTGTTTACTTCTCTTTTTGCAGTTGAATTCTAATTCAAAGCCTTATATGGTCAGAGAATATGTTTGGTATAATTTCAATCTTTCTGAATTTGATGATGTCAGTTTTGCGGCCCAAAATATGGTCTATTCTTGAGAATGTTCTATGTACACTGGAGAAAAATGTATACTCTGATGTTCTGATGAAATGTCCTATAGATGTCTATTACGTCCATTTGTTCTAGTGTTTCATTTTAAGGCCAATATTTCTTTATTGATTTTCTGTTTCTAGAACCATCAATGGTACACTGAGATCTCCAACTATGATTGTATTTTTGTCAGTTTTCATTTTTAGATCAGTTAGTAGATGTCTTATATATTTTGGTGCTCCTTGGTTTGGTGCATATATATTAAGAAATGTTATGTCTTCTTGATTCAATGTCCCCTTTATCATTATGAAAGACCATCTTTGTCTCTGGTCACCTTTGTTGTCTTGTAGTCAGCATTGTCAGATATGAGTATGGTTACACCTGCTTTTCTTTGGATATTATATGCTTGGAGAATTGTTTTCAAACCTTTCACTTTGAATCTATTTTTACCCTTGTAACTTAGATGTGTCTCTTGAAGGTAGTGTATGGTTGGCTTTTGATTTTTGATCCAATCTGCTACTCTGTGCCTCTTAATTGGTGAGTTCAATCCATTTACATTTAATGTAATTATTGACACTTGAGGATTTCCTATTGCCATTTTATATATTGCTTTCTGATAGTCTTGTGTCTTGCTTGGTTCTTCTCTTTTGTTTTTCTGTCATTTGATTTTGTTTGGTGTCATTATATACTACTTTCTTCCATTTCTTCTTTTTCTAAGCTATTTGTTTCATTAGTGGCATTTTCAGGGGTGGTTACCATTAGGTTATTAAAAGAGAAATTATCATATTTATTAGAGTCCATTATATCATAAGTGCTTCTGCACTCCATCCTCTTTTGTTACTGCAATCTTTGTCCTCTCCCCTTTTATCTTATTGTTGTCACAGATTATCCTTGTTTTTATTGTGGTCTTGTGGGAGCTTTTAGTTGTAGTTTTCTTTTGTTTTGTTCTTTGTATCTGGTTGAAAAACCCCCTTTAGTATTTCCTATAGTAAGGATTTTCTGGTGATAAGTTCCCTCAGCTTCTTTATGTCTGTGAATGTGTTTATTTCACCTTCATATTTGAAGAATAACTTTGATGGATATAGTATTCTTGGCTGGTATTTTCTCTTTCAGTACTTTAAATATTGGGATCCACTCTCTTCTGGTACCACTGTTGTAGAGTTTCTGCTGAGAAATCTGATGATAACCTAATGAGTCTTTCTTCATATGTTATATTCTTCTTTTCCCTAGCTGCCTTGAGGATTCTTTCTTTGTCATTGATTTGTGATAATTTCATAATGATGTGCCTTGGAGTAGGTATGTTTGGGTTCAGATAATTTGGTGTTCTATTTGCTTCTTGGATTCGAGGCTCTAACTCTTTCCACAAGCTTGGAAAGTTCTCAATTGTTTGCTTTAATATGTTCTACATTCCCTTTTCCCTCTCTTCTTCTTTCAATATATGCATTATCCTTATATTGCTCTTTCTGATGGAGTCAGACATTTTTTGTAGGGCTTTCTCATTTTCTTAAATTCATGAGTCTCTTCTCTCTTATTCATGAGTCTCTCTTCTTCTCTCTGTAGTATCTCTAGTTTTCTGTCTTCAATGTCACTAATTCTCTCCTCTATAGCTAAGCTTGTTACCTCATTTTTCAGTTCATGTAGTGAGTTTTTCAGCTCTGGTTACTTTTTATAGTTTAAATTTCCTAGGTGATATACTATTTTTGTTCATTAATTTGTTTTGTGAGCTCACTAAATTGCCTTTCACTGTTTTCTTGTATCTCATTGAGTACTTTCAGAACTTCAATTTTGAATTCTCTGTCATTTAACTCCAAGGTTTCCATGTAATTGAGATTTTTTTTTTCTAGAAATTTTTCATCATCTATTTGAGCTACATCTCTGTCTTGTGTATTCATGATAATTTATTTCTTTCTCTTTGACGGCATTTGAAAGTGGTATTGTTAATAACACTAACAAGAGATAACTAAAAAAATAAATAAAAATTTTAAAATACAGTGAAAAAATGAAAATTCTATAAATAATGATAAGTAGAACAAAAACTACAGAGAACAAGGAGCAGAAACTGAGAAAAAATTTAAAAAGGAGAGAAAAAAATGATGTAAAAAAACAAAGCAACAACATAAGTATGAGTTCAAAATATAATAATTTTTAAAAAATGAATCTCATATGAGAGGGGGAAAAAAGGAAGAGGAAGAAAAAAGAAGAAAGAAAAAAAGGAGTAAAAGAGAAAGTGTCAGAAATGAAGCCCTCACACACAAAAATACAAGAATAAAAAATATAACAGCTAATGATAATGAAGTAAAAATGGGAAAAAGAGAAAGAAGAAAAGGAAAGAAGGAAAAAATGAGAAAAAGCAAAAAAAAGTATATTTTCTAGTTTTGAGAGGTAACTTGTTCCTTTTCTGGCAGGTGGCACTGTTCTACAAGTTTTGCTTCTCTGAGGTTCTTGGGTAGAGTTCCTCTGAGATGTCACTGTCCTAATGATGTAGGCATGGCGTTGTTGGGAGAGGCTTGTAGTTAGGCCTTTGAAATTTTATGACTCTAGCAAAGGCAACCCAGGTCTCCTGGCACCTTTCCCCATGTCCCAGCAGAGCAGGGGATCAAATGCCTGGCACCTCTGCCTCTCACAGGAGAGACTGGCCTGGAGACTCACCTATGGGGGATCCACTACTGCCACTTTTCACAGAGCAAAGGGAGCAATGCGGGACTTGGGAGGCTGGGGGAGACACAGCCTGGTTCTTCCTTTGATAACACTCAAAGTGCTGCCCAGGGCAGCCACAAGCCAGTGCCCCAATGGCCTGAGCTTTGGGAGCAGGATGGGTAGGGCACAGAACAAGCATGCCTCAGTACCCCACAGGGCGATCTCCACAGGCTTTTTGTGCACACAGATCTGGAGAGTGCACCACAGGCTATGTGCACACCCAGCGCCTGGGATCACAAATGGAGCCCAGCAATGCAGGCAGATGCCAGGAGCCGCCATGTTCCTGCTCTTGATTGTGTGCCTGCCTTAATTCAATTTCTTCCCCTTTGCCTCTGAGCCTCTCCACTTCTCCCAGCTCTGAAACAAAACCCATGCTAAAAATGCTTCCCTCCCTCAGATCAGCGAGGAAAGAGAAAAACTGACTCCTTTGGCTTTTGTCCTCTGAGAGTGGATTCTATCTTCCTCCTGCCTTCTCACCCAATCAAACCTTTGTTCATCCAGTGTGTGTATATTTCAGGTACACCTGGGGCTTCTTCTGTGCATATAGTTGTTGAATTTGTTGAAATTTCAAGGGAGAGATTGGAAGTATCTCTCACACAGCCATTTCTCTGATATCACTGGTGTTTTCTTTATTATATACCAGCTTCCAAAATACACTAGGGACAGTGTATTTCTTAGCCATTCTTACTGTTTTGTGTTTTTTTTTTTTCAGATGCACACAGAATCTTTTTGTCAAGGCCAAAAATGAAACTTTATGATTTTGTTAGGATCTATTAAACTTATAATTAATTATAGGAGAATTAACATATTTACAATTTTTAATCTTCCCAGGCAGAAATTTGGTTCTCAGTTTATTCATATTCTTTTATATTGCTCAGTCAAGTCCTATAATCTTCTACTTAGAGGTTCATTTGTTTCTTTCTAGAATTTTTCCTAGGATATGTAGCTCTTATGACAGCAGTCTTTTTTCCTATGCAGAGGGAGGTTTTCTAAACAGTGTAGAGGTAATCATTTTAGGCAATCATATATAGATTATTGGATGTCATTCTCATAGGCCTTTCATTTAGTGAAAATCGCTTTCCTCATATTAACACTAATGTAGTAAGCAGTCCTATCTTTAGTTTCCTTCTTCCTGTATCTTTATGGGTAGTCCTGTAAGAATTTGCAAGAGGCAACTAGAACACTCACCAAATGTCACTGTGAACCAAACATTTTTTTCTCTCATTCTGAACACAGTTTTCAAACAGGCCCCAGCCATCCAAGAGTACTTTCATACTACATGTACTTTGACACACTATCCATAGTGCTATCTTGACAGATTTTGCCAAATGTTTTCCTAAAACCAAAAACCACTAGATTTATATTACTCCCCGAATCTCACAGTTCAGTAACATATTTTCACACAAGGCGATGAGGTTAGTTTGGCATGATTTGTCCCTGGTGACTCCATGTCTTCTAGTAGTCAACACATTCCTTTCAAAGTGCTCATATGATATGTGCTTAAAATTCATTCTGTAATTTGACCAAATGTTGACCAAGTTATTTATTAGTCTGCAGTTTCTGGAATTCACCCCTTTTAAAACTTATGACATTGACTTGTGAATTTTCTGGTTTCTCTCTAATGTGCGATTTTAAAAAAATTACCAGTAGTGACTCCCCGGTTACAGACTTAATCTCCTCCAGCACTCTGGGAGGAGGCATGGCTGCACCTGAAGACATGAACTTATGACACGAATTAAGACTTTGCTCTGCATTTCCAGTCCCTTTGAGTTGCAATTTTTTATTATATAAATTGATCTACTCTGTTAGAATCCAAAGGTTCTCAAGAGAACTAGCAGCTGTGGGAATGTTCTTTTCCTTACCAGAAGAAATTGTCCTAAGCCAGCACAGAAAGCAAAGTGCATCCATTGTAATAACTAGGTATGGTATGGTGTCAGATGGATACTAGACTTATGGGTGACCACTTCATAAGTTATATAAGTGTCTAATCAGTATGTTGTACACCTGAAGCTAACATAACATTGCATATCAACTACAATTGAACTTTTTTTAAAAAGCAAAGTGCTTCCTGACTTGTCATCAACAATAACATCCAGATTCAGCAGGCACGGTTCACTCTATTATCTGGGTGTTTTTCCTAGTTTCTTAATTTCAGAGTTTGTCTCCTGTTTGTTTCTTGTCTTTGGAAACTCCTGTGCACCGTGCCCATTTTGAAGAGCCTGCCCATTTTGAATACCCAGCTCAAAGTTCTGGACCTGTAACATACCCTTAATGCCTGAATTAGAACTGGCATTGAGACCTCAGGACATATCCTCCTTCCCTGTTGTCTCTGGATGAACACCCCACAGCCAGTTATTGAGTCTCTAAGCCAGTCCACCTTCAGCCCCTGCCCTGTTGCCAGCACTAGTTCCACCAACTCTCCCCACAAAGTTACATGCTATGCACCAGTGTCGCGGGTGTCTTCTCCTAGGTTCCACTAGTATCACAATGAAAGTGTCAAGCACAAAGCACATGCTCTCTGGGGACATACTGTGTCCTGTGTCCCATGACAAAGGTGCTTAAAGCATACCCCATCCCACCCTACCTCTTCCATGATCAACTGTTCTTATCAGAAAATCCTGCATGGCTTCTTTGCACCCATCATCAACTGCAGCTTACTGCATATAGATAATTAATAGAAGTTCACTAAAATGATTTACAGTGTGTTCGTAAAGTCATGGTGCACTTTTGACTGGTCACAGGAAAGCAACAAAAGATGATAGAAATGTGAAATCTGCACCAAATGAAAGGAAAACTCTCCCAGTTTCATACCTATTCAGTGCAGTTTGATATGGGCTCCATATGTTGCCCTACACACATCCAAACGATAGTGAAGTTCTTGCCACACACGAGTAAGGACATCTGGTGTAACAGAGTGAATAACATCTGTGATTCTCTGTTTTAAGTGATTAATGTTGTTGATACATTCAATGTACACATGTTGCTTCACATAACCCCAAAAGTAAAAGTCTAATGGCATCAGATCCAGGGATTGTGGTGGCCATGGCTTGACAGAATCTCTGCCTGTCCACTGCCGGGGGAATGTTCTATCCAGAAACTCACGAACAATGGTGGCGTAGCGTGAAGGATCTTCATCTGGTTGAAAATGACACCTTCTGGAAATTGTGGCACTGCATACAATTCCAACATGTCATGATAGGTGTTTGCCATCACAGACTGCTCCGTGAAAAAAATCAGCCTATCACCTTATTATGGATCAGGCCACACCACACGTTCACTTTAGGGGTGTCACATTTGTACTCAACATAGGCATGAGGATGTTCAGCAGCCCATATTCGGATGTTATGGCGATGAACATGTCCACAGATATGGAAGGTTGCCTCATCACTAAACACAATCTTCTGCAAAAATCTTGCATCATTGTCGATCTCATGAAGCATATCTGTAGCAAATGCGCATCGTGTGGGTCTATCCGCTATTTTGATAGCGTGCAACAGCCGCAATTTGTACCCCGTAAAACAGAGATGCTTCTTTAACACTTTATGAACTGTAGTCTTGCTTAGGTATAATTGTCGAGCGCACGCACACACAGATATTTTAGGGCTTCTTAGGTAGCTATCCCGTATAGCCTCTACAGACTCATCACTGACTGATGGCCTACCAGAATGGGGTTTCTCCACCAAACTGCTGGTTTCCTTCAACTGCTTATCCCACCGAGTAATGTTATTCCTATGTGGTGGCGCTTTGTTATAAATGCGCTGATATTCACGTTGCACTTTGGTCATGGATTCGAATTTAGCAAGCCACAGAACACACTGAACTTTCCTCTGTACCATCCACATCTCGACTTGCATGGCCGTGGGCTGCTCCGCTGTATACATGGTGTTACGTCATCATCTGCGCATGCGCACATGTTGCCACATTATTCTACAGAAACTGGGAGGGTTTTCCTTTTATTTGGTGCAGATTTCACATTTCTATCATCTTTTGTTGCTTTCCTGTGACTGGTCAAAAGTGCACCATGACTTTACAGACACCCTGTAAAAAACAATGATCTACCAAAGTTCACTTTGGGGAAGGCTCAGTATGTTTTGTAGCTGCCCATTCACAAAGCAGATATGACCTTCCAAAACCAATGTCATCTTTGTCGGAGCACAGGAGATCTACTACAGCTCATTCCTGATTTGTGCCGAGATACTCCCTCTCTCCACTGTCCTCGTAAAACTTCACAAGCCTCTTCAACTGGATGTAATTCAGACACGCAACATTCTAGGCATCAACAAGATCCCTGGCTCAGGATGATTATTCTAGTGCCAAGAACCTCTGTGAAGCTCCTCATTCCCCAAGACAAGACACACTCAGAGGTCCCACCACTGCTCTACCAGGAGACTCCAGGTATCATGCAGGATGTTTACCCACTATGGATTCAAAGGATGACAACCAGAAGTAAGCTATCTTCTAGATTCCATGTGAAAATACAGAATTTGAGACATTCCTGTCTAATCTCACATGACCGCTAAACTCTGAGGCATGGGACATGTGTTTCATTCCAACATATGTGTTTCCCATGAGGACCAGAATATCCCATGATCTATGAGCAGCTTCATCCATTCTCCCACCTCACTCACAGTTCAGTCAAATGCTCTGTGTAAATGTAAGAACTATGACTAATCAGTAGAATGTTATTGTGTCATTACTTGTCAACCAATTTTGACCAAAAAGAATTTGCATGTTATAACTAACTTGTTTATTACTTCTATATAGAAAGTTTATGAAAGACAATTCACACTGATTATTCACATATTGAATTTTCACCTAATATATTATAGCAAAAGATATTCAGAAACAGTACACAGCTGCCCTCTTGTGTCACTTTCATATAATCAAATCTATAGTGTTTAATTACCAGTGATTCCATTAGCTATGCATTTTTAAAGGTCACCATGTCCCATTACTCTTCTTTTGACACTAATATCGTAAATGGTAATTTACAGCACAAGATGTAAAAATATACCAGCTCTCTATATCAATTTAATCAAAACATACTGGCATAAACATCTAAATGTTTGAAAGGTAATATAATTTACTCTGTCCAGGTCCTCTCTTTACCCAAATACCCAAAAGTCTTAACATGCTTTTGTATTATCTCATTATACTCAATTAGTGCTCAATTAATATTTAATCTATTCTAAGTGAGGACATGGATTTTCACTAATCCTTTGTTTCTGACCAGTCAACAGCCCCATAGAAAATGATATGGAAGCAAATTTCCTTTTCTAACGATTGACAAGATCATCCCACAGAGAAGGCAACTGTGGTTTCTATTGCCTTTATTAAGAACCTACTATGAGCAAAGTACTAGGTTAAGATGATTACAAACAGAATCTAGAGGACATGCAAAAAAAAAGAGAAACCTTACCTTCACTGGACAGATAAACAAACCCAGGCACGGGTCTTAGGTAGCACCTTCTAAGAATTCAGTAAAAATCCTTGGGTAATGGTGGTCCCATTTGCAGACTATAACTCTGCCAACCAATATGACAGTTCTTTTCTTCAATAGCTCCCACCATAACAAGCCATATCCATGAATGCATAGCCAGGCAGGCATTCAGTATTCTGAAAACAATCTGATTAAAGTGGGAGGCCACTTAGACAATGAACATAAGTTTATCGTCAACATTGACACTCAAGGATGCTCTCTTTATTAACTTATTGTGTTTCCTTATTAAGTATTATGTGGACCTAGATCTGTGTAGTTTTTTTTCTGTATTAGAGAAGGATGGATACAAAAAGTTGAAAACAAATACTATCTTGGGGAAATTTGGAAGTGTATTTGCACTGATCAACACTGGTTGGTGGTGGCACTCAATACCAGGTAGTGAGAGAATCTAGTAGTGATGCAACAGGAACAACCAGTTATTTAGTCTTAGTCCTTCGCCACCTGGGAGCTGAAGCTTCTAGAACTTACAACAAAGAGAAAGAAGTAATGCAGAAAATATGAGTTGAAATGTAACACACTGTGACCATGAACAGGTATGCATATAGGTGAAACGGAGATTCTAGAGAGAACTTGGAGGTGAAGAAAGGGTGAAGAATGTAAACAAAGAGACTACCTCCATATCGTATTAATATATAAACCCAACTCTTCTGGTACAGCAGGTGGTAGCTTTGGAGTGGGCATGCAATGAAATTGAGCCTGCTACACTGATGCCCACGTGAGGGAAGAGCCATCTGTAGGTGAGATGTCTGGGAAAGGATCCCTCTGTAGAGTGTGAGTTAGCAACAGTGATTTGGGGGGCACGCATAGCAGCAAATTGCTTGGCTCAAGATCATGGCTTGGGGTTGGAGCCAGAGGAAGAGAGACCCAGGGGCACAGCATAGCTGCAGAGCAATACTTCTTGTGGTAGTGAGGTACAACAAGAAAACTTGGAGAGAGAAAATCATAAGTCCTAGGCTCCTGTCCCAGCTCTGTAACTAACTCACTGGGTGACGTTGGGCCAATGGCTTTATCTTTATGCAGTGGTGGATTAAGGTCAGTTGAGGCCCTGGGCGCAGAAGAAAATATGGGGCCCCTTAAAAAAAGAGAGACAGGGAAAATAAAAATACATGTTAACCATATTTTTAAATAAATAAAAATTAATATGTACTATTCATGTTAAAATTGCACATATGAAACCAAACTTGGTGTCATTAGAAAAAAGTATAAAGTAGAGGTTTGGGGAGCCCTTCAGAAGTTGGGGCCTAGGGCACACGCCCTGTGCACCCGTCGTTAAATCGCCTCTTTCTTTATGGTTCTCCATCTTTCAAATTCCTTCCTGGGGTACTCAGATAGTCCTTCTGTTCTTAAAGCTCTCTAAACTCAACCCCTTCCATGCTAGAGGGACCTCACTGTATCTGTCTGCCCACAAATACTGATCTTTTCATTTGTGTCAGGCTGAACTGTATTCCCCCCAAAAAAATTTATGTTAAAATCATAACCCCTAGTACCTCAGAATGTGACTGTATGTGTAAACAGTTTCTTGGAAGAGGTAACTAAGTTAAAATGAGGTCATGAGGATGACCCCTCATCCAATATGATTGATGTTATTATAAGAAAAGGACATTTAGCCACAGACAGGTATAAAGGTAGACAAGGTCAAGACACAGGAGAAAGGTGGCCATCTACAAGCCAAGGAGAGAGGACTCAGAAGAAACCAAGTTAGCTAACATCTGGATCTTGGACCTCAAACCTCCAGAACTGTGAGAAAATTAATTTCTGTGGTTTAAGCCCCAGTCTACAGTACTTTGTTACGACTGCCTGAGCACACTATCACAATTTATTTCTTTTTTTCTTTTTTCTGGTTTTTTAACAGAGACAAAGAGTTAGAGAGAGGGACAGATAGGGACAGACAGGAAGGGAGAGAATGAGAAGCATCAATTCTTCATTGTAGAATCTTAGTTGTTCAATGATTGATTCTTCATATGTGCCTTGACCAGGGGGCTACAGCAGAGTGAATGACCCCTTGCTTAAGCCAGTGACCTTGGGCTTCAAGCCAGCGAAATTTGGGCTCAAGCTAGCAACTATGGGGTCAGGTCTATGATCCCACGCTCAAGCCAGCTACCCTGTGCTCAAGCTGGTGAGCCTGTGCTGAAGCCGGCAACCTTGGGTTTCGAACCTGGGTCCTCCATGTCCCAGTTTAATGCTCTATCCACTGTGCTACCACCTGGTCAAGCCTAATGTAATTTCTAACTCTTCCTACTCATCCATCTTCATACTTTATTCTCTCTCTACATTCTCTTTCCTATTTGTACTTCCTCTCTCTCAGCAATTTAAACGCTTATGGACACAATCTCCACTACTTCTTCCCAATTTCAATTCTGTGTGTGTCTGTGTGTGCGGGTGTCTGTGTGTTGTGTACTGTCTGTTAGGTTCTAACACAAAGCAGTTGTATATGTAAAAATCATGGCATTAACATGCATCAGACACAAAGCAGATTCGATAACTAAAAGGGGTCCTCCTGAACATTAAAACAAACAATGGCATTCAGTGTCAGAAAGGGCTTGATGAAACAAATAAAGTGTTGCTGAGAATATAAATCAGTAGAAATTTCCTGAAGAGTAGTTGGGTTATGAACATCAAATGTTTAAAAAATTCATACCCAAATATTGAATAAACCAAGGGGAAAAAGAGAAAACCAGGAAGTTAGGGGGAAGGGATAAAGTATAAATGGCCAATAGCATGTGAACAAATGTTCAACCTCAGTAATAACAGAGAACAATTTACTAATGGTATGTATATGAATTGTGAAATCCTGCTGATGACAAATTAACAATATTTTTAAAAAGCCTTAAAATTACATGTTCCTGCTTATCTAGGCGGTGACGCAGTAGATAGAGCATCAACCTGGGACACTGAAGACCCAGGTTTAAAACCCTGAGGTTACCTGCTTGAGTGTGGATTCATAGACATGACCCCATGGTCGCTGATTTGAGCACAAAGGTCACTGGCTTAAAGCCCAAGGTTGTTGGCTTGTGCAAGGGGTCACTGGCTCAGTTGGAGCCCCGGGGCAAGGCATGTATGAGAAAGCAATCAATGAACAACTAAGGTGACACAACTCTAAGCTGATGCTTCTCATCTCTTTCCCTTCCTGTCTGTCCATCTCTCTCTTTCTCTGTGTGTGTGTGTGTGCGTGCGTACACACACACACACACACACACACACACACAAATCACATGTTCTTTTTGTTCCAGAGATTCCATTTTAAGGAATTTAACTTCAGGAAATAACAATATGAAAATATTCACAGCACCATTTTAAAAGGGAAATAATCTAAATGTCAAAAAAAGGGTTAAAACGATTTGTTAATGATAACCATTTTTTCAAAATTTGATCTCAATTATATGTGGAATCTGATGAACAAAAACAAATTATGAACAAAATAGAAACAGAGGCAGAGATACATGAAACAGACTACCAGCTGTCAGAGGGGAAGGGACTGAGGGGCTGGATAAAAGTTGGTAAAGGGATTAAGCAAAAAGAAAAATTATCTATCTATAACACAAAGACACAGACAGCAGTGCAGTGATAGCCAGAGGGAAGAGTGGAGGCAGGTGGAGGTGGATAAAAGGAGGTGAAATAGGGATGGAAAGAGATCTTGCTTAAGGCAATGGGCATGTGATGCAGTGTGCAGAGGATGTTTTATTGAGTTATACCCTTGAAACCTATATCCCAATAATTTTAACTAATAAAAATATTTAATGATAAAATAATTGTTATTACACAATGTTAAATGGAGGAAAAGCACCTAAAATTGTCTATAAGACAATTGTTAAAAATATATGCATTTATATAAATACCCTGTAAGGATACACATCAACACCAATAATTTCTGAGAGTCAATTTGTAAGTTATTTTTCTTCTCTGTACTCTTCTGAATGTTTCATAGTTATAATAAATTACTTTTTAAAGTAGAGAACCAGTACATTCTTCCCCCCAAATAAAACAACAAGAAACAAGCAAACAGGGGACAGAAAGGAGGGGATAGAAAAAGAAAGGCAGGAGAAAATAGGACCATGCACATTGGAAAGGGGTGATGTTATAACATGTCACAAATTTGTCTTACAGTGCAAGTCTGAACTGTGCTGTCTTCGCAAGTGGGGAACACATTAGATGTTTTAAAACATGCTTATTGAAAACTGACAGTGCAAAACAAACTGGGTAGAAGCCCTGAACCAGTCTAACTACCCAAATGACAAAAGGTTTGAGTTTGGAGCAGACAGCAGCTTAAGTCACCCAACTAAGTCTTCTTGAGAGAAGAAAGGGCTGGATAGGGAAAAGAACATAGTCTGACTTTGTATCAGTACACAGAAGACTCTGTTCCCCTTTCACCTTAATTTGCAGTTGAAAAATCTTAAAGATGAGAGGTGCTGACTTCTGACCTGTGGCATGACAGACTGAACAGCATCCTTACTTCTGCTGCTCCCAAGTGTCCTTGACATGGTTTGGGTGATCAAAGTTGGGTGCTGCCTGGCATCCTTTTCCTTACAGCTCACAGCTGGGCAGGATGACCAGGACTGGGACACGAAAGGAACAAGAGCAACTACATCTGTGCTCATTCTCCTCCCCGTTTCACATAGACAGCATCCATCAAGAAAATGCAAAAGAAGCTAGGTTTTTATCCACCCTTCAACTCATCGGCCATTTGATTATGACAGATTTGCCAATTTTCTCAGGCCTTGGTCTTCTAATCTACAAAATGAGAGACAATCATGTCATGTCTTACTGAAGGTGGAGGGTTGGAATAAAGATCCCTGTCCTCTGAAAATCTATAAGCCTAAGAGGAACGAGCATGGAAGGCCAGACATGTTGCAGCTCAAACTGGTTCACCTCAGAAATGTGAGAGGACCCAAATTCAACAGAACGCAGACTCCCTTCACCTTTCAGCTCCCCTCAGATTTACATAAATTTCTCAAACTTTAAAAAAAATCCATGTCAATCTCATTGTGCCTGTCCCTTGTTTTCCCAGCTGGAGGATGGCTGTCAGCAGAGAGGAGCCGCAGCACCTGGGTCCCCAAACTGGTGCTCGCACACACCTAGGAGGAGCCTTCGCGAGCAGCTCACACAAAATACGTCTGTCCCACAGTATTTCCAAACATCTCTTCTCTTGACCCCACTAAAAGTAATGAAAACCACTGGAAATATGATGTGTAAACAAAAAATACTATGTGTTGTTATAGTACAGATAACCGTTGAACAACGCGTTTTAACTGCACAGGTCCGCTTTCACGTGAATATTTTTTTCAATCAGTATATTGAAAAATTTTTTGGAGATTTGAAAAAAAATTAAAAAATTCAAAGTGTATAGCCTACAAATAAAACAATTAAGAAAAAGTTAAGTATCTATCCATAAATGCATAAAAAGTATGTACGTATTTATTTTCCTTACAATTTTCGTATTTTCCAGTTTACCTTGGGATGAGTGTAGAAAAACAGGTGATGGATAAACTGTCTAGATTTAGTCCCACTAGCAGGATGGTCCTATTGTACTTCCATGTGCTCCAACCAGATGGTGACGCGCCCTGGTGGCATGCCCATGTGCATTGGTTTAGTGTTGTCTGCACTGTAAGAGTGAAATGGGTGTCAGACTCTAATCATTCACATACATTTTTAAAAAGAAACTTTTACCAAGGAAGCATCTTTGGACTCCCTGTTTTTGAAACCTTCCAAACCATGACTTGGAGCCAGCACAGTAGACTGAGGCTGTGGACTTTAGCACATCCACCAACAACACTGTTCAATAAATTATAATGTACGCCTGACCAGGCGGTGGTGCGGTGGATAGAGCATCAGACTGGGATGTGGAGGACCCAGGTTCAAAACCGCAAGGTTGCCGACTTGAGCGCGGGCTCATCTGGTTTGAGCAAGGCTCACCAGCTTGATCCCAAGGTTGCTGACTCAAGCAAGGAGTCACTCATCTGCCGTGGCCCATCCAACAAGGCACATATGAGAAATCAATCAATGAACTACTAAGGAGCCGCAACAAAAAATTGATGCTTTCCATCTCTCTCCCTTCCTGTCTGTCTGTCCCTATCTGTCCCTCTTTCTGTCTCTGTCACACACACACACACACACACACACACACACACACACACACACAAAACAAAGGAATTACAATGTAAATCCATTCTAAGTTGTAAATGCATCTTTTAATTTTTTTTCCAATAAGAAGACCATTAATTTAAAAACAAAAGGGATCTCCATAGGAAATCTCTTCCTAATGCTTTATTTTCTCTAGCTTACTTTATTGCAAGAATACAGCATATAAAATATATAACACATATGACAGACAAAATATGTGTTAATTGACTACTTACATTATCAGTAAGGCTTCTGGCCAACAATAGACTATTAATAGTTAAGTTTTGGAGAAGTCAAAGTTATATGTAAATTTCCAGCTGCATGTGGCGCATGGGGAGTCAGCGCCGCCCTTAAACCCCGTGCTTCTCAAGAATCAACTGTAAAAACATGACCCTAGGGTTGGATCATCAGTGTTACCCATTTTTCTAAAAAAAAAAAAAAAAAGCAACATAACAAAAAGTCATAAGGTTCAGAAGTCACTTGTAGCACCATCTGAAAGCCAAAGCATTTCTTTCTAAAAGTAAGATATACATGCAGCCAGGAAATATTTGCAAATATCAATGAGTGTTCCCACACAAACATTTTACTAGGCATCGGTTAGGGGAAACAAATACATCCAAAATATCATCAACCATTGATATAATAGGACAAGAGTAGCCAAGATAAAGTGTGCAAACATACTGTCAAACTTTTTTTTAATCTTTCTGGAGTGAGAAGTGTGGAGGCAGAGACAGACTCCCACATGCACCCAATCGGGATCCAGCCAGCAAGCCCACTAGGGGGCGATGCTCCGCCCATCTGGGGTGTTCTCAGTCCCTGGGGCCAACTTGCTCCAATGGATCCTTGGCTGTGGAGGGTAAAAGAGAGACACAGAGACAGGACAGGCGGAAGTGTGGAGAAGCAGATAGGCACTTCTATGTGCCCTGGCCACAAATCGAACCCATGATTTCCACATGCCGGGCCGATGCTCTACCACTGAGCCAACTTTCCAGGTTTGCATACTGTCAAACTTTTAAAGGAGGCAGATGTTCAAATTTCTTGTTAGAATTTTATATCAAAAAAATAAAAATAAAGAAAATGATTTACCACAGAGCAAGGACTTGTTATAATTACCAACAATGTTTTTGCATTTTGAGTAATTTTCACTGTGTTATCAGCTAATGTAGCAAATCTAACTCAAAACATCTATTAGATGGGGATGACAAGACCCAATCAAATCTGATAAATCTAAAACGGAAGAGAGCAGCGTTTTAATTACTGGTTCTGCCACACACTGTATGACATAAACCCCAATGAGCACACACTTCCCAAAAATATTTAGGGAGGAAGAACACAGGAATGCCTCCATAATAACCAATTATCCCAAAAAATGGAAACAAAGTATCCCACATCTGTAAAACTATGTTTATACAACTAAGTCTTTGCATCCTGCTGAATTTTATCAAAGGGAAGTAAGTCATAATTTGCATAATAAAAAGCTAGTATATACACACTAATTCAAGTATGTGCATAACCTAATATTTGTCCATAAAGAATTAATTAAAAATATGAAAACCTGCCATTACTATTTAAATTAAAATTTGGGAGTGGACTAGAGTATTTCTATGACTATGATTTAGTTTTCCCACGCATCAAATGTGCAGATGGACAGAAATGGCTCCCAGTGCAGCATTCAGAGCTCAGTTCAAACAGCAGCTCATCAAAGGAGCCTTCCGTCCACACCCTCCCCCAAGCCCACAGCTCACCCTTTTCTCAGGTGCAAAAATTTGGAGCACAACAGGTTTCCCTTTTATAACATATCTTAAACTGTAATTAAGCAATTCATCGTGTAAGGGTACACAAGTATATACACGTGTGTAAATGCATATCTTTTGCTTAATATCAGTCTCCCCTACCAGTAGTATGGTTAGGCATTATGAGAAGTTCCCATGTTCTGTTCCTTGAATCACATAAACACAGAGTTAAATATATGTTAAATGAGTAAATTACAGTTAGCAATTCAACCAGCTTGATTAGGAGCTATCACTGAGTAAGCTGGAAAAATTAAGTATTTAAGAAAACTGTGCAAAAACAATTCAGCTTTCATACCAGGAACACCAGAGCCCACATCATTGTCTAAGGGGGCCCCAGTAAATCTCTTGTTCTTTGCCAAACATTTAGAAATCATAAGATATCTCCAAACTGCCAATCCTTTCTACATACCTACTGGTTAAAGTGAAATTCACTTGATATTAATTATGGATATACTTCATACAGCCTAGGTAAACAATTTCTAAATAAAGTGATTTTTAACAAGATAAAGTATATCACAAAAGAAAACTTAAGACATCTTTAGAACACTTGAATTGTAATAATGTAATTGACCTTTAACAATCACACTTGCCACTTAGTGTTTTGTTTGGGTGCAAATCTTCCCATCGTTCATGAAATTTGTCTCTGTCGAGATAAAAGGTGACCTCACAGTGGCAGCAGCATGGCTTTGTACATCTGACTAGGTGTGTGGGCTCATCCCAGGTAGCAGAGAGTGGGGCTGCCTACTCACAGGAGCCATCATAATAAGGCACACGTCTTCCTGTCTTTAGATGGCTCCTGCCACTTTCAAACATTGACTTTACTTTTTATAAAATTTTCTTTTCCAAGTGAGAGGAGGGAAGGTAGACAACTCCCACATGCACCCCAACTCGGATCCACCCAGCAACCTCCATCTTGGGCCGATACTCTGCCCATTTGGGGCCATGCTCACAACTCTGCTGTTTATGGAGTCTGAGGCAGAGGCTCCAAGGAGCCATCCTCAGCGCCCAGGGTAAATGTGCTCAAACCAATTGAGCCATGGCTGTGGGAGAAAAAGTGAGAGACAAAGAGAGAAAAGGAAAAGGGGGAGGAGTGGAGAAGCAGATGGGCACTTCTCCTGTGTGCCCTGAGCAGGAATCGAACACAGGACTTCCACACACTGGGATAATGCTCTATCACTGAGCCAACTGACCAGGATCTGACTCTTATCTTTTACTCAGTCTGTTCTAAATGTCTTTCCCCCATTTCCTGACTTTTTCTTACTTACGCTTTCTGCTTACTCACACCTTACTCTTGATGTCCTTCTTTTTCCTTTGTCTTTTAGCTTTTAATAACACCACTAGTTAGCTAACTTGCTCTATGTTGTAAACTCAGGCTCTTCAGGAAGATTTGAACAGGTTCAATCACCATCACCCGTTAGGCAAAGTTCTTGTGCAACCTCCGTCAAGGGCATCTGCAAGTCTACACATCAGTGAGCTGGATCCTGTCAGATGTGACCAGAGGGGTGACATCTGGGTGATACAGAAAGTTAGTTTGGGCCACAAGTCTGTGGTAAGCAGCCTTCTAAAATAAGGCAGTAAGTGTGGCTCTCCCAGGTCAAGAACCAGAAACTATTTCACTCAGAGAACAACCTGATAACTAAATTTGCAATGCAGTAAAGTGCCTTATTTTTTCAAGTGGAATAACTGAAGTTCATATCCGGCTTTCTCTATTTCAGTCTACCATCTTCTTTTATGTTTTCTACTTAAAAAAAAAAAAAGTGAAAAGTGGCAAAGATCAAACGCCATGGTATAAATACAAAATCAGTAACTGGATCTTCTGTTCTAATGTTAACTTTTCACCCTTTAAATCCATTTTTTCATTCTCTTTTTCATCAGAACTCTGCTGCTCCCAAATACAAATATAATAGACAAGAGCCTGAGAATTTTTCTTAGAACTATAGAAAATAGTTGAAGTTTCCACTTGGACCATATCCAGTTTTCCACCATCACAAAATTCTTATTCAATCCTATGTAGGAGGAGATTACATAAAGAAAGGAACAGAACTCCCCTTTCATCTACTTTTTAATTTATTATTTGAATGTTTTTGTAAAATATTATTTTGGTAGACTTTTGGTGGTCATGTATATCTCAATTACTTATAAAACTATCATCAAAAATTTTTATGTTAATAAAATTGTAAGCATAGTATATTCTAAGCTTAAATTATTTTAGATAAGAAAAAAATGTTATGAGATTTCTCTGTGGCTGGATTCTAAGAAGTATAAAATGGAGGGGGAAAATCTTGAAAATAGGAAAAGTAGTAAATTCTTAAAAATAAGTAAGCTGTACTGTGATTTAAAATATCGTCAGTATGTTTAATGATTACTATCACACAGTCATTGCACTGTTTTGGAATATAAGAGCCCCCATATCCCATAAAGTTCAAGATTAAAAAGAAGTGTTTATTCTATGAGTAAGTGTCCTAAATGTGTCAGCCACAAAGTTTATCAGTTTATAATTAGGAAAGCTTACATGCCATCAAAAAGAAACTTTTACAAAATAATACAATAAGGCTAAGGTCCTAGTCTTAATAGGTTTCTAGGAGGATAATAATAGGGACTAACTCATTATTTCCAAGTATGGGAAAATTAGAAAAAAAGCATTTATGTTCTATGATAAACAAGCTATTCTTAGCTGAGCAATCAGAGCACCTTCCTGTTTCAGGTACTTAATTTGTGCATTTTCTATTTTTTGCTCCAAGCTGTTTCTTTCATCTTACAAACTTAAGAAAATTAAAATTGTACTATTGCAAACCTATGAGGAATTTCATCTTGAAAAAAATAAACTAAACTGATGTATTACTATTGTACTTTGATATAAAATCAGAAAGATACTGAACCTTAAAAAGCATAATATTGTTATTATGTAACACAAAGTCTATTTGGAGAGGGAGACATATGCTGAATGACGAGCCACCCATGTGAGTGCACTGATGCCAACATATACCTTTGATGTGATCGATATGAGTTGTTACGAGAAACTTAAGACCCAGGGTATTATCAGTGACCCATGCTCCAAGAAACCAAGGTGACAACCAAGAAATGAAACCATTCTTTTATATCCTGCATTTATTTAAGCAATCAGAATGTGTAGATAGGAAATTAAAATGTTATCATGTTTTACAAACACAGAAAGAAGACACATAATAAGAATACCCTGAAGAGACCGCATCTGAGAATGCAGTGCTATCTCAGGAGCACACCTGCAGTGACCACACTGAAGCCTTGGCTGACACATTCATTCGGCATTCTTGTTATAACATCGTTCAAGTAGTTTTAATAGATCAGCCATTTATTTTAAACAAACACTACTACTAATGATATGGTAGCCTTGAAGGGTTTGTGACTGACTATACTTATTATACATACGTGATGCTAGGCTTAACATGTTGTTTCAATGCCACTGTACAGTATGTAGGGGAAATAAAGTCTTAACACACAATTACTGTGACAGCCACTGAGATGGGAACTGGTTTGCATAGGTTAGTCCTTTGGGCAGCACGATTTTGCTCTAGCCCACCAACACTCCAAGATTCACAGTGTAGAGGGGGGAAAACATGAATTAAAGCATTTCTACTAAAATAGATTTTAATAGCTGGTGTTATTTGCATAACAAAAGCCAAATTATAGTATTAACATTATGTCATTTGTTCTGTAAGCCCCTTCATTTTAAAAACATTGTTTCCTTCAAAATTGTAAGCTTTCAAAGTTAGTAGGATCTTACAAATTAATCATCAACCACAATTATACATGTTTTGAAGTAAAGAGAAGCCAAACTGCACAATGATTCAATTTTGCATTTTTATCACAGGTCAAAGACCACACAGGTCCACACTATGCCTGTAACACACACATTGCTGCTTCTAAATGATCAGCCATTCATTGTGTGGACACTGGAGAATGAGATTAGAATACAGATTTCTCTTTTCCTTTAAATAAATCATTCGTAATAGCAACTGGATTACAAAGAAGTATATATACTATGCAAACTGAATACCATATAGTGAACACAAAAAGCACATGGAATCACCATACGTATACTAAAGTAACATGGACAACTGGGAGGAAATTTTTCCTGGGGATCTTTCCAGGCATGTGGATTCCAGGAGTCAAAGCATCACAGAATGATGGCCAAAGAAGTATCACACAATGTTGTGATTTTTTTTATTATCAATAGTTTTGATAATCAATAATTGACAGCTGCCTGGAAAGGACCCCAATGGGCATGGAATACTAGAGAAGATTTTCATTTTAGCATTCATTTACATAGCTTCTTACTTGACTAAAGCTTTTTCACCGCTATGTCACATTACACGTTACCCAAACAAGCCCACTCCAGCAATTTTTAGATTATCAGAAGCAAATAGCTACAGTATAATGAACTTACAAAGTGAATTTCATTTCATGTAATGAATTCAGCCTCATTACATAATTCTTCTATCTTACAATAGTATTTTAAATCTCAAACCTAAAATTAATGTTTATGCATCTCATCTTATATATAAATCTACAAAGAATCTTTCAGAAATCGATGGAAGGAGTCAGTATTTTCTAAAGTTCTAAACCTTTAGAGGTAAAATACAATCAGCTATCACCCTTCAGAACTGTCAGGAGCATCTTACTTCCCCACCACAAAACACCAATAACGTGTAATAAAATATCACTATAGAATAGGCAGAAGCTTGCCTGCTTGGTTTTCTTTTCTAGACCATAGTGGATAAACAAGGGTAATAAAAAAGGCACCTATTTTTGTATGTATTTATATTACAATTTTGGTATAAACTATATCCATTCTATATAGAGATGTGTTTGTTATTCAAGGATCAGACACCTTCTCTTTATCTTTTCATTAAAAACATTCCACTGGAAATGGATGAACTTGAAAAAAGAGACACCTCTTCCAATTCCACTGTCGTAGAAAAAGTCAACTTCCCACCCCCAGTGTGTTGTTGAGTCAACACAGAGAGGTTAAGGAAAGAAAGACTGTAGCAAACTGTATCTTCATCATCTTCCAGCAATGAACCTAGTGGCAAGAGAGGGTCTGGCCAAGTCTCATCCATCTTCACACAAGCTGCTCTTGGAAATTGTGCTTGCAAATTCCCGCATGGTGTCTGGGGGTCGGGGTAGCCTGAGAGATGCAGGAACAACTGGCAACCAAATAAATATTTCAAATGGGGCTACACTGCTGATGTGTAAACCATAACAGGAAGACACGAGGAAGTCATTTTGCCACAGGTGAGAGATAGAAAGCTTCCCTTGAAACCAAGAATGAGTAGAAACGTTTACTATAAAAATTTATGACCAAAGTGTTATGCTTTTCTCCAGAGACATATGATGAACCCAGTTGTTTTGAAAAGCATATCAAACTGCTCCTTGTGCTTCATCAGGCTGGCAAACATTAAATTTTAAACTTCAGGTGCTTGCTCTCTGTGCTTGGGCACTTACAGTCTTTTTAACCTGGTTTTTAAAAGGCTTGTTTCAGAGCCTTTGTTAGCTGTCAGCGTTATGTATGAGATGTTCCTCTTGCCAAACTGAAGGTGGGCAGGGGGCGTCTTGAAAGAAGAGCTGTTCAAGAATGTAGTTTTGAAAATGATGCTGCAAAAATAGCACTTTGGTATTATATGTGTTTCCTATATTTCTGCCGAGATGCTTATCCTCCTGATAAGCTTTAGTAACAATAACAACACTATCAACTTAGTGTTAGCAGCACGTGACATCTTGCTCAACCTTGGTCTTCACTGTAAAATAACTGCCCTCTATTTAAATTCTGATCAGATCTTAATTCCTAAAGGCTGGGAGCAGAAACATCTTGCTATGCAAATATTATGGAAAACTTAAAATTTTAGAATTGCTCCCCAAATAAGCATTGACTTTTACATTCAATGCATCTGAATTTGCAATCAGGGGATGAGAAAACAATGAAACATTAAGCTGCTACTTTATGGTAACTTTCCCCATTATAATCACCATGTTAAGTCCGTTTCCTTTGAGTTTCTTATAAATGTGTTATTTATCAAAAATTGCACCTGTCCTACAATTAGTTTGCAAATTTAATCAACTACTGTATTTTTTATAATCATGAAGTCCGCATGAAACATAAATATTTACGTAACAATATAACAAAATTGAGCAAGCTTATTTCCCTCAGTTTTAGTGCACAGAAATTTTTGCAAGAATATTGCAAGTTCGGATTGTGTTTAAAGGTTTGTGTACAGCATATCAAAACTGAAATGGGATTTAATCAAATTAATCATGACTGGTCATTTCAATGATAATCAGTCAAATTGGTTATTTGGTAGTCTGTAAAGCTCACTTTAAAAAAATCTCGTTATTTGCCTGAATTTTCCTCTTTAATTTTATGTCAGTGTCATGTAACTTGTGAGTAAAATTTAATTTTATTTACTCTTTTAACTAGATAAAATGAAACTATAGATTTTCAAAGTATTTGCTAACCTTTTGAAGGTGTTAATGAATTAATGTTTGCCTTTGGACTGATAAATATTTCAATAAAAGATATTTTACAAGATATGTTGTTATTTTTTTTGATTATATCATATAAGGAAATAGCCCCCAAACCTATACAGTTTATTATATCTTTGTAACTTTGCTTTTTTAATTTCATTTTAACTATAGAGTCAGAACCTACATGAATGCTACTCTGTTACAGGTCCTAATAAATGGCACAATCAGAAAAACATAGTTGCTGATGGATGTTTATCTCTCAGGTGATCTGGACCTTGGACTTAGGTGAAAGTCATGACCTTCCAGCAACACTACAGTCACGGCTGTCAATCCAGCAAGAAACTGCAAGGTCACTCCTTTGAAAATCAAAATTTCAACAATTTCATTTTCAGTGAACAACCTGTTGGGCCATACCTAAAATTTCTGATGACATTCCTATATCCCTGACTGTAATTTAGAAAATAAAAAGCAGAAAGTGAAAAAGAACACTTTCCACTAACTGGTTTTAGTGACTAGATTTCCATTCTAGAATCTGAATACCATTTTCTAAAATAAGAAACCAGATCATTTATCTCTCTCTCTCTCTCTAGTCAGTAACTTTTCGCTCACTGGTTTCCTCTAGCCATCCATATCTCACTTTGTCACTGCCTCCTGTTAAGTTTTCTTAATTTATAAATCCACAGCGGCATTAAATTAATGAAAGCTGTTCGATGAACACCTATATCAGTTATTTACTAGAGTATGCATCTATTTCCTAAGGTGTAAATCCTTCAATACTAGAGTGCAATGCAGCAGGAGAATCTCAAGCAACTTCTCAAAATTGCTTTTCTGATGAGCTGGCCACTAGAGGGCGGGCTTCTAGATGTCAGCCATGCTGTCGGCTGTAGTGGGAGGAGTGGCCAGGGCAGCTGCTACTTCACAGAAGCTGAGCCTACATGCCATGCAGTAGGGTAAAGTCTATTAGGGAAATAACATAGATGACCTTAAATACCCTTTGCGGAGTAGCTGTGACGTAATTTGGTCCTGACATTCTGTGGAGCCAAGCACACATCTGGGTCCATAGAATGTAAGTGAGGAGTAGGATATGTCTTGGTACAAATGAGAAATAAACAGACCTAAGTTGGCCAAAGAAACAACCAAAAAATTTCTTTGTTCAGTAGAAGTTTCTGGGTCCCTAAGGCCACCAGTCAATATAATTTTAACCAAACTGTCATTCTGTCACTGCTTACATTTATTATATTAGGCAATTCTCACTGGAATTGGAAATTGCCTAATGACTCCAAAGCTAAACGGTTTTTAAATTGTTGGCTGTGTTAATGAGTTAAGAGAACTGGCTTCTGGTGATTCTAAAGTGACAGCTAAGAAGCCTCATATACATGTTACATTTATGGGAAAAGCAACATCTCTGTTAAAGTCTACAAAAATACATTTCCCAGAAGGATTCAGTAGCTAATCAAAAGAAACCAATAACATAATTAGCAGCACCAGGTCTCCAGGCCTAATTATTTTGTTTATAGGAATTGCTGAAAATGCTGCTGTTTTCAGTCCAGAAGTTATTCGTTCTTTCTGGTACCTGTGTGTCTAATTGTCAAAATAAGGAGAGATTTTGTAAAATAACTGCCAAGTTGTCTTAAAAGTATCTTATATCTTTTAAAAAGATTAGGTTTAGTATACATTAGAATAAAGCTCAAAGGGCATGGAGAAATAATTAATTAACAAACTCGATGTAATTAGCTGGGAGCATCCCGGTTTTTCCAGTTCTCTGCACCGTGCCGTACATCCAGCCGTCATCAATGGGCTGCACGTTGACAATGTAGTCGCCATCCCGGAAAGAGACTTCATCTTCATCCTGGGCACTGTAATCATACATGGCTCGGTAGGTCCTCTGAGAAAGAAAAAACAGGTCCATGCAATGAATACCAAACTAGTCATGGCCACAAATGCTGACCCATTCATAAAGTAACTATTAGGAATGTTTCTGAGTGCATTTATTTCTGGAGCTTTGTACACCAGAGCCTAGTGTCTTAACCATGCACATTTCAAGTTCACCACGTTAGCAAAGAGCATAACATTTGGGGCCAGAATGGGGATAGAGCAAGTCACTAAATTAATACAGTTGCTGGCCCATTCAAAAATAAGCTTTGAAGCAGTTAAAGCCCAACTTACTCCAGCTTCAGCTAATGCCAGAGACATTCAATCATATAGATTCTTCCCCAGTCCAAGTTTATAGAGAACAAAACCTGCCACAGTGGCAGACAGATACAAGTCCCTACCGAGTCCCTATAGCTGGTCCTCTGGCAGAGTCAGGAAACTTTTATTAAGCAGGTACTAAGAATGTTTGATTCCTCTTTCTCTCTCTCTCTCTCTCTCTCTCTCTCTCTCTCTCTCTCTCTATATATATATATATATATATATATATATATATATATATATATAAAATCAATAAATAAAATAAAAAATCAGTAATATACTCATTTTGGCCTTTGTATAATAGTAGAACTTTAGCATGTAAACATTCTAAATATTAAGGTACATATAACTAAATCTTTGTTATAATGAGTAAAATGTTCACTTCCTGAGTTCAAAGTATGTTACAAAATAATGTCATCAAAACAGAAAAGTAATGACATAAATAAGAGGAACAGCATAGAAAGCCCAGAAATAAACCCATGCATATATGGTCAAGTAATTTATGACAAAGGACCCATGAATATATAATAGCAAAAGGATAGATCTCTTCAATAAATGGTGTTGGAAACACTGGACAGTCACATGCAAAAGTACAAAACTGGACCACTCTTTTACATGATACATAAAAATTAACTCACAAAATAGATTAAAGATTTGAATATAAGACCTGAAACCATAAAATTCCTAAAGAAAAACCAATAAAAAAACATTGGCCTTGGTAATAATTTTTTGATTTGACACCAAAAGCAAAGGCAACAGAAGCAAAAATAAATTTGTAGAACTACATCAAACTAAAAAGCTCTGCCCAACAAAGGAAACCAGCAACAAAAGGAAAATGGGAGAAAGTATTGACAAATCATATCTCTGATAAGGGGTTAATATCCAAAATATAAACTGAGTTTTACTATTCTTGTTTTCTTTTAAGGACAAGAGTTTAGCTAATATTATCATCAGACAATCTCAAAATCAAGTGAATTCATAAACTGAGGAAAATGGCTGAGGCACAAATAACTTTAGAGCGACTAAAGATAACTTTGAGACTCCTGGGATGGGCAGCAGGCACCCATCTCTAAGTTCTCAGGCAAAGGGTCAAGTGACTGTGTCAGGAGCTTGGAGAAGCAATTTCAGCATGTCACATTTGACTAAATGACCTTAAACACCGTTTCCAAACTTTACATTTAATGCGTGACTCAATGTTTCAAGATTTCCAGTAGAAGGAATCAAAGACATGTTGGCTGTCACTTAGGTTTTAGTGGCCATTTTGGTTAATGGCAAGATTAACTAGTTAATACGATCAAATATTTGTGCTTATAGACCTCAATGAAGATCATAATTGGCTAGCACCAATCATAAAACAACAATGAGTATATCGTATTAGTAGAACCTTTGTGTTGTATCGTTTATATGTTTTCACATCACACCTTCCCTTCTCAATGGTTTATCTCTGTAAGTCTTTTGCTTCCTTCAAAGAGGTTGTACAAATGCCAGCCCATCATTTATCCTTTATATGGAAATGTATATGCCCATCAACAGATGAATGGATAAAGAAGAGGTGCATATACCCAATGGATACGACTCAGTCATATAAAAGAAGGACATCTTGTCATTTGCAACAACATGATGGGCTTAGAGGGTCTTATACTAAGCTAAATAAGTCAGGCAGAGAAGGAAATATTCTGTATAATTTTGCTTATATGTGGAATCTAATAAAAAAGAGAACGAACAAAACAGTCTCATAGATACAGAGAACAAACCGATGGTATCAGAAGGGGAAAAGGGTGGAGAGGATAAGAGGCATGAGCCCCCAGTTATAAAGTAAATAAGTCATGGGGATGGAACGTACACTACAGACAATATAGTAATACTACCACCATAACTTTGTATAGTGACAGATGATTACTAGACTTACTGTGATCACAACGTAAGGTAAGTAACTGTCAAATCACTATGTTGTACACCTGAAACTAATATAATATTGTACATTAACTACATATTAATAAATAATAATAAACTTTACTATTAATAATAAATAATTAAAAATTAAATATAAATAAAAATCATTTTAGCATTAAAAAATGTATAAGTTTCAGCACTATTACATGCATATTTATATTTTGGAGATGAAATGGGAATACCAGGGACAAAGGAACACTTCTAATCCACACTTACTAGATTTGGTGAATGCTGGATTGACCTCATGGATGACAGGCTGGTCTGGTGCATGTACCCATAGCCTTGGGAATGGCTTTGCTGGTAGGCTCCAGGAAGAACAGGTGCTGCACATGAAACACACATACATACAAACTCCTTAAAGCAAGTCTAAAAATCCCCCTCCTAAACCCTCTAGTGATTTCATGCTTTGCTAAAATCTTCTGAAACAAAATGTCGTCTTTTGATGGCATGTGAAATTCAGATGGTGATGTTAAGCAATCTCTAGGTAAGTATAACTTTCAGTAATTAGGAAAATATATAGGGAATCAGTTTAACATGCCTTCAAAATGTATTAGAAATATTTGTGTTACTCTATGGCAGTTGTGATACTAAAATAACACCAAAATAAATTTCCCATAATCCCTTAACAATATCATGTTTTCACTTGGCATTGATCCTCTCAGGCATTTCCAAAATAAATAAATAAATAAGATATTTAAATTAATCTAATTGGATTGTCAAACGAATGACAGAGTATAAATATTTTCACCAGATACTTTTCATATAACAGGATGCTCTGAATATTTCAAGGCATATAGCTAAATGCTACATTTACAAAGGTGGTCAGCAGATTATGTTAAGTAACATCTGTTTGTTTAGCAATTAAAAAGTCTGTAATATTAAAATAAACTGTTACTTAGAATATATGAATTTTCCATTTTATTTTGGCTGTAAGTCAAGATTAAATCAGTCAGCTGAATATGTTACAAAAGCCAAAGAAAACAAACCACTTACAGAATGTGACACATTGTCCTTCTGTATTAATAAAAATATTATCAAAATAGTATTCACTTAGTTTATGCTGTTCTAACCACTAGTTATGGCATTCAAAGGACATAGTTCCTGTTTTGCAGAACACTGAGTTCTAGAGAAATCAACACAGAAGCTAGATAAAACTCCACAAAATCAGTGGACATATGCTTATGTGTTTCTCTGTACATTTCATTATTGGTAAGCAGAAATATGGGTTTTAAATGAGGGCACTAATGTATTAGCACATCCTAGTGGGGAATATGCTATGAAAACTTGCAGAGTTAGAATAACAATTAGAGACAGTGAGGGGCCCTAGGGCAAAAGTCATGAGCTGAGGAGAGTTTAGGGGCCTCTCTAACCCTGTACTGGACACAATGTATGCTGAAAACAGCAGGATAAGATTTAGCAACAAAGAAAATGTTTAGGCTCTCAGAACAGAGATGAGGAGTCAGCATGTTCCGTGCCCTTTATTTCACCCCCTGAAAACTTCTTTTTGCTTGAGTTATTTGTACTTGCTAATAAATATTTGAATAAGGTTGGGGACAGGGCTTCAGTCCTTTGATCTGCTGACCAGTACTGTTGCCTCCCCTCAACCTCTTGGTGTATTTCATCTGGTCTCCGTGTAGTTTTTTGTCACCGTGACAAGTGGTGCCCTATGTGAGGAATGGGAACCAAACAACAGGTTTGCCACTTCGAGCAGTCATTGTCACCGTGACATATTCTTCATTATGTTTTTTTTTTAATTTAATTTATTGTGCTTACATAGATTCTAGTGTCTCCCCAAATGCATCCCCTCTCCTTCATTATGTTTTGAATTAATTACATGATACATTAGCAACACCTGTGTAATACATGTGTTATAAAATCCATAGCAGGTTGCCATTTTTGTTCAATCAGGTTGCGTATATAAAGTAATTAGTATAGGTTGATTTATTCAGGACAGCTTTTATTAAAAAAAGAATAAAGTGGTTATAATTCTTGGGTGTTAAGAATAATGAATGCTTTATAAGTGGCGCTTTCATTCTAATGATAGATGAGAACATCAAACTTTAAAGAAGTTTAGTCATCTAAAAATTACAAAACATTGTGTTCTACAGATGATAATAACATTAGGTTGAATGGGGACATTTTTTTAATAGTTCTTGAATTAATTCACATTACAATGTTGTTACAAATAGTCTCGATTTGGTGCCTAGATGTGATATCAAAGATTTTGCCTAGATTTTCACTTGGATTTGTAGTACATTATAAAGTTATTAAAACATTAAACACCAAACACTTTAGAAAATAGCACTTTTTAACATTATCAACTCAATTAAAAATTTTAATGCCAGGAGATGTCAAACATATCGCCAAAATTCACTCATGAAAAGAAATAATGAAATCCCCATAAAAATCTAGGTCCACACAATTAGCTGAGTAAAGGAGCCTTTTCTATGTGCTGAAAACTTGAAGCATGGACCACTTATTCACACCCTTAACTCACAGCCAATATTTATTGAGTTCATGTGTGCATAGGGCTTACTACATTGCCTGTCACTTAGTAAACCTCCACAAATGTTAATAATTATTGTTATCCACTATGTTCAAGGCATGCCAGGCATAAGAGGACTGATGGAAACAACTGTGCTCCTAGAGCACTGATGGTCCTGGACATCCGCCCTTTTCCCAATTAAAGAAATGACTCTGGATACTTAGGGTATTTCCAGTTTAATACCTTAGTCAGTAACTCCAACAGCATATTCCAGATTAACACTCCTGATATGGTTTTTATCCATTACAAAAATTATTTCACTAGTTATTATTTTGATCTATTTGTAAATACTGAGGTTATATATATAACCCTGTAAACTTACTTAAAATTAAAATTAAACTTTTAATCCCTTGTTACACTATTTAACTATGTCCTTTAAATTGTGAGGTACAGAGTTAAGCACAACCATGATAAAATATTTTGGGGGAAAAAAACTAACAGGAAAGGACAATAATAAAAACCATTTAATATGCTATCTCAGATGCATAAACATATATTACATTTATGATTACCAGTTTGTACATAACCCCGGTTTAGTGCTCATGTACTAACAATTCAAGTATGTTTTTTATCAGAATTCTTTAATTTGGGCTTTTAAAAATCAATTCTATTCATGCCTACTCAATTGCCCAAGTTTGACCTTCAAAGGGAACCTGTAGTTACCATCAAATAAGCAGGAAATAAAAGTAATGTATTTGTCCTAAATGTGTATGGGTTTGAGAGAGAAGGAGAGGACATGTAGAATGAGAAACCTTGGACTAAATATAATCTACCTAGTCCTCATGGCCTCTCTTTATGCTTCTGATGATTATTTTCATTTCTCTCTCTGACTGCATTATTTAATGCAAGTTCCTTTGTGGCTATCAAACCTTGTTATCTGGCTTATACCTGGTACAGTGAGAGAGTTTTCAGGAAGCTCCTATTAGGGCTATGAAAAACATAGCTGAGAGCCCAGAGGAATCAACCTACTAAAAGCAAATCCCAATTTACAAAGAGGCACGGGGTAAAGGGGAGATAAATGGTGGTGGAAAGAGCCTTGACTTTGGATGCTAAACACAATATACAGATGATGAATTATAGAATTGTACACTTGAAATCTATGTAATTTTATTAACCAGTCACCCCAATAAATTCAGTAGAAATTAAATAAAAAGAGGCACATTCTTTTTTATTGTTTTGTTGCACAAATGCTTTTTATAAAACATAAGCACAAAGCTATTGAGACAGTGGCTTTGGAAATGGGGTTGGTTAACAATTTGGTTAAAAGATAGTTGGTTGATGTAAGTCTGAGATGGCTCCTGTGAAAATATGAAAGTCAACACGTTGTGACAAAGCTAGATGTTAGGCTAGCTCCGCAACAAACAGGATCTTCTATGAGATGGGGGCACAGTGCCTCCTATTAACTGGTGCTCAAGTTCCACAAGCCTCTGTGCAGAAGGATGAGGGGAAAGACACGATGCTCCCACAACGCAAGAGTTTTGAGTTTTAGGGGTTTTTATTTCAATAACATAAGAGTCACAACACATTAGCTTTTGTTATCCTAAGGCAACAATAAAACAGATGTGTGACTCGATCTTCATTTCAAAAGGGTGAGATGTATTGAGCAGGGATCTGGAAACTGACAAAGGCTCTAAGAGTTTCAGGGCTGATTTGGGGGGTCCTCTAGTACGTGCAGAATCAAAGTATCTCTTCCCCCGCACAGCACACTTCTTCCACAATCAGCCAAGACTAACATTTTCCATTTAATGTTTACTGTTATGTTGGGAGATAAGACCAAGTTAAAAAGGTAAATAGACATGACAATCATAAAACAGAAGGTTACAATGAAGAAAGAAAATTTTTAGGAGGTTTCACAAGCCTAAAAATGAAAAAAAAAAGAGGAAATACATGCAAATATACAAAGATGAGAATATATGAGACAAAGAAAAGTACCTACAATGAAAAAAGAAAGGACCCCCCCCAAAAAAGTCCACCATGGGGGATGTGCCCAGAATAGGTGAGAGAAGGGTGTGATGTAAGTATCCTCAGTGAGCAAGGGTATTTCATGTTGACTTTTAGTTATCAGAGCTACTTTTTTAGATAGGTACATCCCACTTTACAGAAAAATAATACAGAGGTGGACAGATTAAGCAGGAAGGCAGAACTTTTATTACCTCTGCACAGTGATACCACAACAAAGGTCTCTAGGCATTAACCCTTTGAGTAGTGAGGTTGATTTTCATGCTTGCTGACCCCGGGGAGTGAGTTGTTTTTCAAAAGTAAAATTAGTTCCAGATACAGTTTTATTAACTTAAATCATGTTTGTTTGATAACTAATTTATGGAAACAAGAAGAACATACATTTGCCTTTTTTTAATGTTGCCTTACACCAGGGGTCCCCAAACTTTTTACAGAAGGGGCCAGTTCACTGTCCCTCAGACCATTGGAGGGCCAGACTATAAGAAAGAAACTATGAACAAATACCTATGCACACTGCACATACCTTATTTTAAAGTAAAAAAACAAAACGGGAACAAATACAATATTTAAAATAAAGAACAAGGAAATTTAAATCAACAAACTGACCAGTATTTCAATGGGAACTATGGGTGCGGATGCATCCTGTGCTCCTCTCACTGACCACCAATGAAAGAGGTGCCCCTTCCGGAAGTGCGGTGGCAGGGGGGGGCAGATAAATGGCTTCAGGGGGCTGCATGCGGCCCGGGGGCCGTAGTTTGGGGACCCCTGCCTTACACATTTTTAAAATAAATCCATGGTGTTCTGGATGATCAGGAGGCACGAGGACATACATGAACATTCGTACTACCCAAAGGGTTAAGGAGGAGGTAGAGGCTTTTCAAACCTCACCATGACTATAGGATAACAGTAGGCGGCCAAACTCCAAATGCAAATAATAAAAATAGTGCTCTATTGATGCCCTGGCTCATCTGGGCTGCTATAACAAAATACTACAAACTGGGTGGCTTAAACAATAGCCATTTATGTCTCACAGTTCTAGAGACTGGGAAGTGCAAGATTCAGGCATCAGTAGGATTGAGAGCTGGTGAGTGCCAGCTTACTGGTTTAAATCTCTGTGTCCTTATGTGGCACAACTAGTCAAGAGAATTCCCTGAAGTCTCTTTTATAAGGGCACTAATCCCATTTATGAGAGCTCCGCCCCATGACCTAATCACTTCCCAAAGGCCTTATCTCCCAATACTGTACCATCACTTTGGGAATTAGACTTCAATACGTGAATCTGAGGGGTGGGGAGACACAAGCATTTAGTCTATAGTAACGGCCAACTCTAGACTTAACACAGAAAAAAATAATTCTGAGGGTTTGCTAATAAGCTTACTTCTTTGAAAACCCAGAAAAAGGAGAAAATCATAAGTTTTCTAATAAGAAATATAAGATGCAATAAAATTACTGTCATATTTTATAACACTTGACTGGAGTTTTATTAACTAATGTATATCACAGAAAATTTTTTGGATTGTTTTGTTTTTAAGACAAAAAATCTCTATACTATTACAGAGGAATTGATATCCTAATGGAAACATAAATATAAAAGAGAAAGTATAAAGATGCTGCTAGCTTTGAACAAAATATTTAATAATGAGCTAAGTCCTAACCAGATCTCATCTAGGCCAGAAGCAAGGTCATGAGCAAGGCGATTGAGTACCTGGTAAAAAAGCAGGCCCACAATGTTTTTATTAGTGTACCTTTGGCTCAAAAACCTTTTGCACATACCATCCAGAGTTCTGTGTCAGAACCCCAAGTACTCGTGGCCTCTGACTCTCTTCACAAACCACAAGTCGGTACTAAATACGTGTTAAGGAAACAGCTGTGTTAGGCTTGCTTGCTTGCACTTGACATGATTAGTACATGACCACATGGTAGAGCCACTTGTGTATAGTCTATTAAGGCTACGGGTGCTTGCCCTTGGTGTTGGTTGTTCACACCCCACCATGAGGGGCTGTTTTCCTGATCTCTTGCCTGCCACTGTGGTAAACAGAGGTTTCCCCTGCCTGTTTGTTCCCCGCCCCCAACTGTTGTGAGAATCTAATAAACAGAATGGCCCGATACTTTCTGGCTCCACAGTTCCTCTACCGACTGCCCAAATCCAATGCGAATCTGACTGGCCTCGGCCACTGGCATTACAATTCACAACTTTTTTTTTTATTTTTTTTTTTATTTTATTCATTTTAGAGAGGAGACACAGAGTGAGAGAGAGAAAGAGAGAAAGGGGGGAGGAGCTGAAAGCATCAACTCCCATATGTGCCTTGACCAGACCAGTGCAGGGTTTTGAACTGGCGACCTCAGTGTTCCCAGGTCGACGCTTTATCCACTGCGCCACCACAGGTCAGGCTACAATTCACAACTTTGATGACTAATCCAGCGATAAAATGCTACTTTTTAATCTAATTGCTAGCAGTATAGAAAATTCTTTTTCTTCCCTGCAGAAAACAGAAACAAGCCAGATTGCCTCTAGGTTTGAATTTGTTGGTTTTTAATGATAAGACGTGAATAGATAGCTAAGAAATAGCTTTGCTGCAAAATAAACATTTAACATAAAAATGAAATTATCTACAATTGTGTTAAAACAAGTAAGTTTTAAAGATATGCATAATCATCACTGATTATGCATATACGTGCTTAACTGTTGGAAATCATATGTAAAAATAAAAGCAATCATTACTACTATTTCATGTGTTCAATTTTGAGCTCAGGCAGGGGCCATAAACTGTGGAAGAAGAGAGAGGAGGAAATCAGTTATGTGTAGCAGTTTCCACCCTGGCTGCATATTAAACTCACCTGTGACCTTTTAAAACCATGCTATGTCCAGATCTTCCAGACCAATTCCATCAGAAGCTCTGGAGTGTGAAGGGGAGGGTCTGGACACTGGTATTCTATTTTTTAAATCTTCCAAGTGATTCAAAGGATCAGCCGTGGTAGAAAACCTCTGAACTATTGTCGACCTCCTTCTCCCCAACCTGACACAGTTTTAGGGGTATATAGGACCCTATTTATGTTATTCCCAAATTCCCTCTCTTGAAATGGACTAAATATTTGTCGTTCTCCAGACCCCAAATTCATATGTTGAAACCTATCCCCCAATGTAATGGTATTTGGAGATGGGGCCTACAGGAGGTACTCTGTTATAGCAGCTCGAAGAGGCTAACACACCCTGCCCCATGACATGTTTCTAATACTTGTGGAGGCAAATGTTTAAATCTGGGACAAAAGAAGCAAGCAGAAATTGTGAGAAGACATCTGAGTCAATAGAAAGCTTATTGGAGAATGATCTGGAGGTTAACATAGAACACACCTGGCAAGGCAAGCACCATCTTGCACAACCATTAGCAAACTGATGGGAGCCCCACTTCCCAGGGGGCTGACCAGGGCAGAACCTGATCATCATCTGCAAGGAAAAGAGACTGTAGCCAAAAAAAAAAGTCTTTGCAAATTCAAAAATTCTCTCAAGCCAATGCTATGTTCCTAACAATTTCCTCCTTCTAGATTCCCGTATCATTTTTGTTTTAATTTTCTAGTCTTATGTGTGTTTTATTGCTATAAAGTACTGCAAACCTCTTTTAAGTAAATGCAGTACACATGAAAATAGTTACGCACCTAGGTATGAACCTCTATGACACTTAATGCGGGAAAGATGAAACACAGGATTCTGCATCCCAACAAAATCCAAGACATGAATACAGTAAAATTTAAACAATGTAAATGACATTCTTACAACCAGGGGAACCAACCCAGTTTGCTCAGGACTTTCCCAGTCTTATCACTGAAAGTTCTGCTTCCCAGGAACTCCCTTAGTCTTAGGCAAATTGAAACTGTTAGTCTCCTTATGTACAATGTTTCAAACCCTGTGCTTAGCATGTGACATGCGTAAGCCAGTGTAACTGTCAACATTTATATGAGGTAAATCCCCAATTTTTACAGATGGAGACTAAAGGTTAACGAGATTCAGTAACTTCATCAAAAATGCCAGACCTAGACAGGAGCCTGGATTTAGAAGCCAAAAATCTGATTGCAGCACCCAAACTCTTGACTATACCACACCAAAATGATCATGGAGTACTGACAAGACAAGATAGTATAAGATTAATCTCCAAATAAACATTGTGAGATTCAGAAACATGAAAGAGCACTGTGGCCAGGGGATCAGAGAAGCCTTGAGGAGTAGAGGACTTGATCTGAAGCTGGAAGTGTCATGGTCAACCAACCATCCATTCCTACTGGTGGGGCAGACAGGAGCAAAGAAAAGGAGAGGCAAAGGAAAGGGGGTGAGGGTTTAGGGCAGTGGTTCCAAAAGTGGGTGCCAAGGCACACACTGGTGCGCCCTACAAGATCTCCAGGTGTGCCCTATGGTATTCCAGAGAAATATGTGCCTGTTGGGGACCAAAAAACCAACAGGGTTTTTGGAATTTAGATTTTGGGGGGACAGAGGTGTGGGGAATTGGCTGTAAGCTGACAGTCTGCCCAACCCCCCATCTCACTTGCCTGATTAGGTTGCAAAAGGCTGTTAAGCTGTGGTGCTGGATTGTTTACACTACCCCCCATGTTCCCCGGAAAGACTGGAGGCAAGTTTCTTCTATCCTTTGTTTGGTGTAAAGTTAAGATGATGAGTATGGTAGGGGTTTTGGATTGATGATTTTACTTAATTCCTGATTATACATAAGGAATTGTCTCCTGAAGCCTTTAGGATTTTTATAAAAGAAGAATATGTGGCAATATCTAAAAAAGCTTTGAACATTTTATTACAATTTTCACCACCCTATTTATGTGAATTAGGACTTTCTACCCTCAACACACTTAAGAGTAAAAAGAGAGGAATTCTTCAGTGTATTGATGAGGAAATGAGAGTTTGCCTTTCAAATATATGCCCAAACATTGAAGGAATCGATAGGACATAACAGGCTCATGTTTTTCATAAACACAAGAATGGAAAAACTTAACACATTTGCACTGGGACCTGCCGAATTTACTAAATCTTACTAAGAATGTATCTATATATATATAAAGATAACATTTTTGTCATTTTTTAATTTTTTAACCCCTGTTTTTTATGAATCCTAAAAAGCATAACTAAAAAAATGTAACATAAAAATGATTTTAATGTCAGAATAAATTTAATTTTGTTGTATTTATTTTAATTACCATAAAAGCATGCTTGAACTTTATATTTTTTTAATATTTGACTTATTATCACATATTTCTCATAAATTTGTATATAGTGCACCTACAATTATTTGTAGGATTTTAAATGTGCCTCGACTTCAAACAGTTTGAGAACCACTGCCTTAGGGCAACATGCACTCAGGCTGGTTATACCCACAGAGGTTACTCTATTTGTCATTGGCTTTTTTTTTGCGGTAAACTTTGGAGTGTCAACCCCATACTAAGTTTATGTCTGTGTAGTTGATGAGGAGTGCCAGACCATCCCTGGAAGAAATTATAGTGCGAATAATTCATTCACTTTGGTAAAGCATGCTCAAGTCACAGAAAGCAGCATCACTTCTGAAGTAATGGCTTTGTGATTTCTTTTAAGATTTGAGCATCTGCTAAGTCTCTGATGTGTGTGTTTAATCTTTGTTTTTTCTTCCCATTGCCAATGCTAGCCTATTTCACCCAGAGCAATTGTCCTCCAACCACCTTATCCTGCACGAATAATTTCAAGTCTGTTGTTCAAATCTCATCTCCTAATATGACTTCAACCGCTTTCCCACTGAGCAACGAAGACCTCCGTAAGGATGCCTCCCAACAACTTTCAAAATCATTCTGTAGAACATGGCTGAAAATGATACTCCCCCAAGTCAGTATCAAAATGGTGAAAAGTTTTTTTCCCACAGACATGCTAAGAATTTAGTTGAAAATACAATTACCTCCAAAAGATAATTTAACCATTTTCATCCCTAAACTTAAGCAATAATGTTTATAGTGTTGCTTTAATCAAATATAAATTGAATATTCAAAGACTTATAATTATCAGTTAACTGCAAAATAAAACAGATCATGTACTTTTTAGAACTATGCATATATATATATATATATATATATATACTACTTTTGACAGTTCATTTATATATTTTTGGCTTAGGTGTCTCAAATAGGAACTTTTAAAATACTGTTTGGGGATTCTGGAGTTTCTAAATATTGAAAATAGCACAAAATTAGTTATTTTTAATTATTATGCAGAAAAGTAGTATGTTCTGACTTGAAAGCTGTTTTGTGAATGTTCTCTGACAGAACTGAGCTAAGACATAACATGATTTGAATAGAACTAAAGATTTAAGAATATCTGAAAGACAAGTACCATATGATTTCACTCATATGTGGAATCTAATAAACAGAACGAACTATCAAGCAAAATAGAGACAGACTCATACATAGAGAACAGGCTGACAACTGTTGGGTGGAGGGCGGGGCCTGACTTGAGGTGCTGAGCATGCAATGCAGTGAGCAGATGATATATTGCAGAATTGTGTACCTGAAACCTGTATGAATTTATTAATCAGTTATTTTGTCTCTGAATAATCTATTCAATTTATGTCTACATTTACACCTGAATTTCAACTTGAATATTTTTTTTCTCTGATTTGTTTCTAATTTTCAGCTACTTAAACCAGGATAAACTCCCTGACCTGAAACTATAAACCAAACCACCAATATAAGCAGGATTGCCATTAAGGAAAAAAAAAAACTCTTCCCCTAATTACAGAGTCTTTAATAATATTCTCATGGCACAAAAGCTATATGGTATATATGTGTCTACACATATACACACACTATCCCTCTAAACAAACAAAAAATAAATAAAGGAACTGTGCAGTATGGATACATATGGAGTTTTCTCAAGAAGTACATAATTAGGGGCAATATTCTGAGAAGATAAAAGCAATAAAGAATTTAGAATAGCAGGTAGGCTGAAATGCTGTTTCCATTTAGGTAAGCCATATTGCCAAGTCTAGCTTCAGGACCCAAATTATGCCATGACTAAAAAGTCAGCTCATAGCAAACTCCAATTTCCCTCAGTGAATAAAACTGAAAATATTGTGTAAATCAATCTTACACAAGAAGATTCTTTATTCAAGTACAATAAAAAAATTCTCATAATGCCATTGCAGAGGTACTCTGAAAAAAAAAAATTTTTTGAGAGAGAGAGAGAGAAAGGGAGAAAGAGAGGAAGGGGAAGGAAAGAATTCATTTGTTATTCTACTCAGTCATTCCATTGGTTCCTTCCTATGTGTGCCCTGACTGAAGATTGAACCCTGAACCTTGTTTCTGTACAGTGCTCTTAACCGACTGAGCTAACCAGCTGTGGCCTATAAATACTTATTGAATAAATATATATATATTTAAAAATGAAACTGTAGTATGTGTTCATTTCTTTCTCAATTGCTAACCAATTAAAAACCAATTCAACTCTTTGGGAATATGATCAATCCACAAGGAGTTCCCAATACAATTAGACACACTTAGAGACAAGCCACATAAATATCACATATAGATATATCCCAGTGTTAATTACATTTCTGAATGAGAAGATTTTTTTCAACCAATAGACAGATATAAAACTGATTCAGTGTGGCCCTGACATGATATGAAGATAGAGAGGTGTGGGGAAGTGAATGGAAAGGACTATCTGGGTCTCTCAGAGCCCAACTCCAAGTTCAAGGTAAGTGGGGGTGGGGGGAGCTGGAGAAATAGGTTTGAAGAGATACAGGCAGGTAGGTGTAGGGAGGTAAGCAACAGGTCATTGTGATCAAAGGCACACATTACAAGGACATTTAGTCAGGATGTAGGTAAGAGCCTAGATCTTGAGAGACGCATGAACAACAATCTTAATACACATGGGTCACGAATATGGCTAAAGATAGAGATCAAGAACCAGAACTGTGAAACATGTGGCATGGGCACCTTGGCCATATTTGGGGGTGGGGGGAGATTGGGCAATAAGGAGCAGGAAACTGGCCACAAGAGAAGCAGCATGACAATAAGTCTGGGTGACAGGAGATACTAAACAAACAAAATACAGAAGCTCAAAACATCAGCCAGCAATATCAGACCACAGAAATTATATATCTGGATGAAACAGGAAGTTGGGGGAGAGAGGGAAATTCACGTCTACAGAAAACAATGTTATGACTTTACTTTTTGATATATAAGACAAATACATAAATATGCATGTATACTCAATCTATTGTCTAACTTGGACATCAATTTTGACCCATACAAAATGAAAAATTGTTTCCAATTTCATTGCAAATATTCAACAATATGAAAAACAAGAATACTTAGTCTCTCCTTTACATATATGACACCTAACAATTGACAAAGCTCTTTCAAAGTTTTCTTACTCAGTGCATGTGCGCTAGCCACAGTCATATCTTTCCTGATGATCAAACCTCCCCTTTTTTCAATCAACTCAGCTTCACAGGAAATATACTTTTAATGTTTTATTGTTTGCTACTTTATGTGTCAGATGTTTCTCCTTCATACACATATGGAATCCTTTGATTTAATTTTTGCAAATCAATAAAAGACACATGTGCATCTAGGAGCAGGTGCTATTTATTAGTACAGAATCTTTTCCTCAACTTCACACTCAGAAAAGAGAACTTAACCATGTTTCTTGCATTCCAAGTCTGTTGATACTAGGAATATGAATTTCTCCAAGTACTACAAATTTAATCAGAATCCTAAGCCTTTTTGGGAGGGGAGCAAAAGAACTAAATAAATGTTTCTAAAATGTTTTTGGAACTTTCTGAAACTTGTAACATTTATAAAAAAATATATATATGTTTTTTTTGGGGGGGGAGATGGCTAAATATAATCATGCATGTAAAATTTACTAACATTTGCAGTACTAACTGTTCTGATTAGCTGACACTGAATCTGAAGGAAGTGAGCAAGCGACAGAAACACCTGGGAAAGTGGTGGCAAAGGTTTACGGTCGGAGAATGCCTGGTGTGCTCAAACAGCCAGAGAGTTGTCTGGCCAGAGCAAGGAGGCTGATGGAAGATAATATGAGAGATAGGCTCAAGGTCCGGACTACGCAAAACCCTGTAGACCACAGACCATGGTTTTCAGCCTTATTGTGGTTGGAAGCCTTTAGAGTATGGAGTTTGAACAAAAATAGGATGAGAGCAGGTGCAGGTTTTCAAAGGACCACCAGCAGCTGGAAGGAGGCCAGATCAAAGGGGGCAGGAATGGAGTTACAGAGATCAGGAGCCTATTTCTGCAATCTTAAGCAAGTAGGGTGGTGACTTGCTCAGGGTGCAGCGTATATGGTGAGAAGTGGCTTAATTTGGGACAGATACATTTTAAAGATAGAGCCAAAGGTTTGCAGATGGATTAGATGTGAATCAGGAGAGGAAGAAAAGTGATAAGAATGATTCCACAGCTTTTGCCTGAGTATTAGGTTGAATGATTGTGTTTCAGCTGAGATGGTAAACAAAAATAAAACAGATGTTTGTTTATTAAAAGAAGAAATAGGATTTTGGTTCCAGGCATAAAATTAGAGATGCCAGTTAAACATCCAGCAGTTGGCTATTTTGTCTGGAGTCTGGGAGACAATAGAGCAGGAGTACTTTGTTTTCTGTGTTTCCGTTCTTCTATATAAAGGGTAATTGTAAACAATAAGAGAGGCTGTGAAATTTGAGATAAACATCCATAATCCTTTGTCCATACCATTAGCCCTTTAGAAGACTACTAAGAAAGCCTCTGGTCACTTGGTGCACAAGGAATCGACGCTCTTGGTAGGATTTCAGTCATCCGTGAATCAGTGCAGACTGGATTCTAAGATAAGCTCCCAGTGCAGAGATTCAGCTACCTGCCAGTCTAGGTAACTGGCTCTCTAAATAGCTTCCAGATCTCCTGCAAGAAAAAGCCCAAGGAATGTGCCCTGAAATTATGTTCATCTGAACCCTGTCTCTGAAGAGACTTGACTCAGCCCTGGCAACCCTGGTTCCGGTCCTCTTCTTCAGCCTGTTTCCTAGACACACAGCCCCGGGCTCCAGGTATGCTGAACACACCCAGTTTTTGTGTGCTGTGCTCTCTCGTATGCTACCTAAAATATTCCTTTCCCATTTCTCTTCCTGGTTAATTCTAAGCCTGGGCACTACTCCATCACAATGCCTTTCTGAACCACAGGTTTATGAATCTGGTTCACCCATCAGAATATGAGTTCTGTGAAGACAATGACTGTATACTTTATTTTCATGGTCCTGGCATCTCACACATAGAGGAGATACCAGATAAATAGTTGGTGAATGAACAGATAGAGTTATGTGTGCGTACAAAACACCAAGACAACTGGCTACGTAATCAGTGTGTGGCCCTCTTGGTAGGCCTACTGACAACACACTGAGAGTCCCACAATGTGCTGAAGCATCTCTTGCAAGCTAACCTCTTCTAAGAACATACTCCATGAGATGGAGGGCTCCCAGCACAACCAGCTAGGGCTGCCCCAGAGTACAGGCCTGTTTTCCACCAGTTAGGATAAAAATACAGTATCCCAAGAAGATTATTTCATAGAAACATGGAAAAGTTGACAAGGTTGAAACACTGCAAATGTCTATGTGCCCCTGCTTTTCCTTTGCCAGCATCATACTTATCTGCTCCTGAAGAAGGAACTTGTAATGTGCCTGATGTAAAGCTGAATGCCATTTCAAACCAAAAAGGGTAAATAAGGGGTGAGATAATGAACATAAAAACCCTCAGTACATGGCACTGGAAATTAAGACAAACCGAGGAAATACAAACTGGTCCCAGAAGGTAAATATATGTTGCAGGCAAGTAAACCGAAGACAAACATGAGGATTAAAGAAAATCTTGCAGTGAACCAAGCAGAAACCATCAGAATTATCGCCACTGAATGAACTGAGTCAAATGAAAATACATGAACCTAATCAAATACCAAAAGGCAATAAAGATGATTTCCAATAAGACTGTTCAGAATCAACCCCAAATTCCATGAGGTTTATGTACAAGCCTCCTCTGTTACATCCAAGTAACACAATGGAAATGCAAAATGAAAACCCTTCAGTAACTTAATATCTTGGAAAGTAGATTGAAATGTCAAGAAAGCCCAGATAATCACATAAGAAAATGAGACTACTCAGCAATCAAAGCGAGATGGACAAGCTTCATGAGAAACACATAACCGAAACAATGATAAAAACGTAGAGGGGAAGGCTTCTAAGTTAATGCTCATGAAAACCAAATGGGAACAATGAAAACATAGGACGTTTGCCTCAAGAAAACGAGCTGAGTATTTAAGCCTTTGTGTTAATAACCAGAATCTCCTCTAACTCCAAAGAAGGTCCCTAAAACTATGACTTTCAGAACTGCCAGCCACTTAAACCACACAGTAAAACAGACCACCTTCAGGTCGTAAACACATTCTCATATACAGAAGGTACAAGAAGAAAAAAAAAATGCACATAAACCTAGGAAATGTAAAGTACCTTACAAATTTTTTTGTTCTACATCCTTTTTGGTACAAATGTGGAATCTGAGCCTGAAGGTTAGATGATCTCTCCCGTGAACACAGACCAAGTAGTGAGAGAGCTAGGGTGAAGTTCAATGTCCTGTCCTCTGGCCCAGCATGGTGTCCACCACAGTACAGTATTGCCACACACTACTCAATCGCAGAGAGACAACCCAATTCATAAAGGACGTCTCTTGGGACACTTAATTATTAAAAATCCTAATCTAAATTTGAAGAAATCAAAAAAATCTGGACAAAAAAAGTAGCATTTCTAAATACTACAAACATTTTCTTTTTCTTCATCTTAACACTAACATGTACTTTTCTAAAACTCTTTTCAATTTTAGAATAGTACACAAATGAATCTGATTGACTCTTACTACTATAGACACTAACGGTTTTCATCAAACTGCTGTCATGACCACAAATGTTTTATACTTCTAGAGAGTCCATCAGCACCTCTTCACCAGAGCCCAGCATAGCACACATTTCAAAGGAGACCATAAATTTCAAAGCAACTGAAAAGTCATGGATTGTACTCTTTTCTTAACCCACCAGGAAAAAAAAACAACAACAACGCTCTGGGAATGTTTCTACTTTAGGTATTTTCCCAGCAATGTTATTGAAACTGTCAAAACATCATCAAAACTAAAATGAATTTTCTTGAAAGCCTTACACAATAGAATTTTATTTTTAAAAAATCATGTTTAGATTTTGATGTGTACTTTTAGCATTTAAAGTTATTAATTTACTGTACACCTAAAACCAATAAAATGTTATATGTCAGTTCTATCTCAATTTTTTAAAGTATAAGATGAAAATAATTTAATTTGGCCATTTCATTCATTCATCAAATATCTGCTGAGTGCTTGCTTACTCTAAGAGCTTGAAGTAGGTTAGTGAGCACATTTCTTGAGGAATCTCAGTACTGCTTTCCACAGTGGCTGCATCAATTTGCATTCCCACCAAAAATACAGGTTCTCCTCCACACCCTCACCAACACTTACTCTTTGTTGTCATTTTCACAATGGCTAATCTGACAGGGGTGAAGTGATATCTCATAGTGGTTCTGGTTTGCATTTGCCTGATGGTTAGTGATGTTAAACATCTTTTCATATGTCTATTAGCTATTTGTATGTCTTCATTGGAAAAATGTCTATTCAGGTCCTCTGCCCATTTTTTAATCAAACTGTGTTTTTTGACATTGAGTTGTATGAGTTCTTTATATATTTTTATATATTAACCACATTATTGAAGGTGTCATTTGCCAATATCTTCTCCTTCTCAATGCGTTGACATTGTTTTGTTGATGGTTTCCTTCAGTGTGCAAAAGCTTTTTAATTTGGTGTAGTCCCATTTGTTTATTTTTCTTTTTGCTGCTGTTGCCTGAGGAGATATATCCAAAAAGATATTGCTGAGACTATTTTTTCTTTCAGGAGTTTCATAATTTTTAGTCTTACATTTAAGTCTCATCCATTTTGAGTTAATTCCTGAGCATGGTACAAGAGGTACAAATTGCCAGTTAAAAAATAAATAAGTCTCAAGGATGTAAAGTATGGCAGAAGGAATATAGACAATATCATAATAACCATGTACAACAACAGATAGTTACTATACTTGGTGTGATGGTCACTTTGTTAGATATATTGATATTGAATAACTATAGGATACACCTAAAGCTGTTATAATATTGTATACTAACTATATGTCAATAAAAAGTAATAAAATAAAAACATCCTTCTGGTTGAAGGTAGAGAAAGACCAAGGCAGAGGGTTGGTAGAAGAGGTGGCAAGAGGAGAAGCAGGCAACCAGTCAGGCCACTGCAACGACCGAGGGAGAAAGGGCAGCAGAAACAATGCTGAGGGTAAAGGTAGGCACAAGCATGCAGATTCTAGATATATTCTCCTGGGTGAGCCAACAACATGTGTGAATTGGCTGGGTGAGGGGTGTGCATAAAATACAGGAGTGAAGGATGATTCTAAAGAGTCTGACTTCAGACCCTGGAAAGTTGCAGCTACCACTCAGCAGAGTTGTGCGGGTAGAGAGGGTGAATGGTGGGGAAGAGGGAGGTGGTGTGCAGCACTTTAAGATTTGATACATCACTAATGATTTGAATATTGAAATAAGGTGCTGATTGGCAGAATGTACTTGGCTTCAATTAAAATAAATGTAAATCAGGAGCACATTCCCATGTATCTAAAATTTTTAAAAATTAACAGTCATCCTATGGGTATATACTATCACATGTATTTATTATAACTTATTGGGCCTGACCAGTGGTGGTGCAGTGAATACAGCATCAATCTGGGTCCCACTTTCAAAACCTAGAAGTCTCTGGCTTGAGCGCAGACTTGTTGGCTTGAGCATGGGGTCACCAGCTTGAGCGTGATCATCGAGATGATCCCATGGTCGCTGGCTTGAGCCCAAAGGTCACTGGCTTAAGCAAGGGGTCACTGGTTCAGCTGAAGTCCCCAGGTCAAGGTACAGAGAGGAACAATCAATGAACAACTAAAGGCTGCAACTATGAGTTGATGCTTTTCATATCTCTCTCTCAAAAAAAATCTTATTGGTACATTTTTATTGTTGTTTCACACCTCACAACTTAATTTCCAAAATAGGAAATGTTGCTGAAGATAAAAGCATCCTGGTCTCATGCAAAGAAGACTAAGAATGGCATGCTTATAAATACCTCCAAAGAGGCAGCTTTTCTTACAAGGCATTATTGAGTTCCTGGCGCCTCCCATCCTCTCTGCCACCTTCTACAGAGTCTGAAACTCCTCTATTTTGAAAGATGTAATTATTTCTTCTTAACTATGAGTTACTCTTACTTAAATTCTAGTATAAATGCAACAATATTTATGTATATCTTCTTTCAATGGAAACATTTTCTCATTCAGTTTGGCACAGTATAAGGTCTCCTTGCTAGAAATAAGCAGCAAACAGGAGTGGGGGCTTGATAAGAGAAAGAGAAGATAAACCAACAACAGTAGATTTTTCTAACACAACTTTGGTAGAGAGAATGGCATCAGAGACAAGTGAACCTGAACTTGGTCTGCTGGTTCATAGGGAGTGGAGACATCTGCAGGCCGGGTCTCCGAGTTGTTCTCTACACAGATTCATCCAAGCCACATCATCGGCACAGATGTAACTCCCAGGTTTATCTCCGATGCAGACTTCTCCTCTGAACTCCACCTACTTGATGCCTCCACCTGAGTGACATACCATTTCAATGCTCTGTTCTTTCTACTAGAGACACTTTTCTCCCAAAACCCCCTTGGCCTATTTAACTTCCACTCAGCATCTATATCTCAGCTCAAATCTTCCACCAAGGCCAGATGGAATTCCCCTATAATACACCTTGTCATCAGCCCCTCCCCCACCCCTGTGCCCTCCTCTTGTACCGCTTACTCTCTCCATTATCATGTAGTACCTGGGTAAGGATCTGCTTAATGTCAGGGACCTCACTAGGTCCTGAGCCCCACAGAGCATATGAATGTCTCTTCCGCTCAGTGCTGTGCACATCGCCAGATCCAAGCTCTTGCCTGGTGCACAAAAGCACTCAATAAACATTTCATGAATAAAGGCATGGATGCTACATGGATGAAGGGACAGGGCCACTGCAGAAGCAAAGACTCCGTGGTACACTGCATCTGGGAGAGACATCAGTTCCAGCACGCTAAACTGAGATACAGATAAATTAGGTTGTTGGAAATTTGTTCTTGTATTTGCTTTGGGTTTTAATTTATCTCTTCAAACATCAACATTATTTTGTATCTCCAGAACCACAGAGGATGATGAAGGGGAGTAACCACAAGTCCACCCCGATAGAAACAACTCCAGAAGTTACTGCACCCTCTGTTAGAGAATCAGACACAGAAAGGGAGATCCCTCTGTCTATCTTATCTACAATGATGCAAAATTAGTTTATAAACATTGCCTTAGCATCATCGAGAAAGGATACCTTTGAAAACTTTCTATCAAGGTGGAATCTAAATGATCAAATTTCTAGAAACAGAGAGTAGAAATTGGTTGCTAGGGCTGAATGAAAGAAAGTAGACAGGTTGGTAAAGCGTAAAACTCCCATCTGTACCATGATTAAGGTCTGAGGGCCTATTGTGTGGCATGGTGCCCACAGTTGATAACACCAAATTGTATAACTGAAATTTGTTGAGGGTAGAAATGAAATGTTCTCACCAAAATAAAAATTTTAAAATAAATAAATTTTTAACAGCAGCTTTATCAGCAGTATTAGTTTATCACCCAAAACAATTTCAACTAAAAGTTTTAGACCTAATCCACCAGCTTAGATGCAGAAACAGGAAAAAGTAGAGGGACAGGTAAGTATATAAAATATAAAGAATATTGTTAACAGTCTACAGTATTTTCCATTTTCTTAAAACCCTCATATCCCAAGTATCATACCCAACATCTTTTTGGCAAAATCTAACTCCAACTGTAAATGTATATAAATATTCCAACACAAAAATTTTTTAGCAACTTCTTAGCCACTCAAATATAACTATAAAAATGGTATTTCTTCATGGAAATCAGATATAACCTACAAAGAACTCAAGTTTCCACTCTGGCTGTGGATGCCTATCTCCTACAACTCCCTTATAAAGCAGACTCAAGTAGCAGATCCCAAAACCCTTTTGTCATTAAAGATCCATTTGCAATGAAAATGGTGAACACAGATGGGAAAAACAAGCATGCAAAAATGCAAATTAGTATTTAAAAAACAAAAGAACTCAACTTTCTACACATATTTAAAATTTCCAAATACACCCACGGCTAAATGCTAATGCAAAGGTGAAAGATGTGTTAAAAACACACTTGTGCCCCATTTTTTCAAAGGAATTTGGGTTTTTTTGAGACTGGTTAATGTTCGATACCTCCTTCATCAGACGGTCTTGTCACCTCACTGCAGCACGAAAGGCTAGGGTAAATCTCGGTTGCTTCTGACTTGTCATCTCCAAGAGCCGTACCAAAAGTACTGCTTGAATGAGAGCGAGACCACTGTCTCCTAGAGACACTTGCCTTTTCTATGTTGGGGGGAAAATATTCAGACTTGCAATTAAGGGAATTGAAACACAAAAGAAACAAAAAAATGCTTAAAAGTTTAACAAGAAAGAAAACAAAACCTGATTAAATATAACAAGCCAAATAAATGCTCAGCATTATAAATCCTGTTCACCTACTCCCAAACTTCAGCATACGCTGTAACATCTATATAAATGACTGAAGGATAATTTATACTTATTTTTTATCTAGATTTTATAAGAGATACGGGGGATGGGAAACTGACTAAAACTAAGAAAACATTAGCAAATTAATAAATTTCTATCAAACATGATTTGTTACAATTAATAGTTTTCAAGTGTCACCAAGCATATAATATTTGTTGCCTTCTTTATTTTTAGAAATTTAAATGACTATTTGGCTGATTTTGTGGATCAAATACACTATTGAAGTATTCGAATCCCCATTTTTGCCTTGGGCTTTCAATTTTATTAATATTAACAAATCTAAAGTAGAAATTAAAAGGCAGGGCAAAACCTAAATGTTATGTCTAGTTTTACTGTTTAAAATAATTGCATAACTGTCAAAGCTTTGGTTTGCTAAACACAATTTGAAAGTCTGAAATGTCAAACCATGCTATCATAATACCCGAATATCCAAATCATTTGATTTTTAATTAAAAATATTCAAAGTTAAAAGTCAAATAAACTTCCTATGAAAACTATAAATTTTACATTATATAAAAACTCAGAAGTAAATTTTTGGGATTCTTGCAAGTTTAAGACATGTTTGATGCTATATAGATAACCTGCCACTGTATTATATATAATTCTTTAAATCTACCTTTAAAATGTTATAACAGCATTTTTCATGAAACAAATTTCCCTTCTGTCCTGGCAGGTTGTGCAATCCAAACAACTGCATTTGAAAGATCAGAAAACCTATAAAATTATATTCACTAATAAAAAGCAGATGTAAGTTCCAGATGCCATTTTAAATAAATCTAGAACAAACTACCATAATCTGGATATATTAAAAATCTCTTCAAGTTTTGTTTTCATAAATAGTTAATAGTATTTTAAAGTAGCTTAGCTCTTTTTTCAAGTCCTCCAACTTTAAAATTTACATTACACAGTTGGCTCAATGAAACTCTACAGCTTGGAGGAGCTTTGCTTTCAGACAAAAACACATAAATAGGAAGGAACTCAACATGCAAGCAGTACCAGAGAGCATATGCAGACTTCTAGACTGAATATTGTCTTCCAGGGGGTCAATGTCGAAGATGGAGCCAGGATCTGTGCGCCAAACTTTGAGGTCTTTTACCAAAAGGAAGAAATCAACAAATTTTGAATAAATAATATAAGTCAGCACCAAAGAGTGTCAAGAGAAAGTTTTGAAAGGGATGTATGAAAAGAGCAAACATGTAATAAGTAAATACACTGTAATGCAGATATCAAAAGAGAACAAAAAAAATTTGCATTCACCAGTGTTTCTTAAGAAAACTTGATGATCAAATTTAAGTTGCCCAGTGTATTCATCACTGACTTTCCATATGGAGCTGTGAGTTGTAACCCAGCACACATGCACACCAGACAACTCTGTGTAGCCTCCTCACATCCCTGCATCCCAATCTCTGATGCTCTCTGCACACGGAAGCACATACTAAGCTGGATGAGAACTCCTGATTAAGGACATATGAGTAACTCCTGGGAAGCAGCTGAGAGGTTTGTAACTGAGAAAACAAAACAAAAAATTTTCCCGCTACAAAATAAATGTTTAAAATATAGGCAAGGTGGCAGCCCCATTTTCATTCTGAGCTGGTGAGCACAAACCAATCCACATAAAATATATTAATTCAAAAAATGCAATAAAGCAAGGCACTGAGCAAAGACAAATGAGGGATGAGAAGATGAACAAGGAAGAGCCTCCTGCTCTCAATGGACCACACATTAGTTTACCACTATGGTCAGTAATCAGACTGTGCAAGCCAATTTATTTTCCTATCATAGTTGGGGGAAAAAATTTAAATCTAGTAACTTCTGGATTTATCAGTCTCTCTTCCTAATGGTTATCAGGTCCTAAAGTGATCTGGATAGTGCTCTACCAACAACAGGAAAATAAAAACCTAGTCAAAGATGTGTGACAGAAATGGAGCTTTAGTAAAAACCAGTATGTAATTAATAACCTGTAACTGGAGATCTGTTTGTCTCTCATTAATATTATATAGTGCTTATCAAGCACTAATTTCAGTTATAAAATAACTCATTTAAGCTTCATAACATATTAAAGGAGGCACTAGTACTATTCCTATTTTATAGATGAGGAAACTGAGGCAAAGAGCAATTGAGTTAGCTTAGCCAAGGTTATACAACTAGTAAGTAGCAGAACCTCCAAAAAAATAGAAGCTGCACAAATTGGCTTAGTCTGAGTCACTCAGAAAATCTCCAAACCCATATTTCTGTGCCTGGCTCAGGAGTTACATTTTTTTTATTGTAATATATCTTCTGGTTTCATAGGCAAGTACTCAATGGAAACCAGCTTCCCCAAATTACAAAAAAATAAACTGACTTCCAGATATGTATTTTATATTTTAAAAAATTAATAATTCCTATCTCAAAACTAATAAGTACTGAATTCTGAGAGCTCAAAGCCTAGACAATCACATGGGTTCCAGCAAAAGGCTGCCATATCCCTTCCTGACTCCTGAATTTTGAGTGAGGGTGGGACCCTGGTGCACACTGTGCAGACTCCATCATGTCCACTCTCAGAGGAATCACACTTTGTACCCTCCCCCACAAGATGTTAATACAAAGCAAAGAAACTGTCTAAATCTGGGACACTTTTGATGAAGACATCACAATGTATCCAAGTTAATGTGATCCTTTTAGGCAATCAACTTGGGAAGATCAGCAAAGTTATCAACTACCTACAAATATGTTTGGAATCCCTCTTTAGAAAATACTTTCAGAGTCACTGAATAACCAGTAACTCAGTGCCCATCCTTGTTTTACGCCAAGACATAGGCCTGTCAAATACACTTTTCTTACCCATGTCATCTCTAAATGGCCTTTCAGTGTTTCCAAGAAACAAGCCTTTATGTTTGAAGATGAAGTTAACCTAACACTAACATTCCTAAGAGACATTATTGCATGGTTACCAAAAATAGTATATTATTTGAACAATATAATTGGACTAGCTATAAAAATTCAGAAACTAACTGCTCTGAAGAAGACAAAAGTATGGGTTATTGATAGATATTGAAAAATGAATGACTTGTCTAGTTCTGTCTTAGACTTTGTATGATGCTTGATATCTTAGCTACTGTTAGATACTATGTTTCTAAGACTTCCCCTGAATAAGTAGAAGGGACAGCAAGAAAAGAAAGTTCTCTCCTCTCTGATTTATGGGACTTTGAGGCAGCTCTCAATTAGCCAAGTTCAGAGATAATACTCAAAACAATGTGGCCTATGCATATAATGGAATACCATCTGAATCTCTCTAGGATGTCTATTTGTGGTTAAAGAACATACACTGGAATTATTCCTGTCAGTTCTGTCACCTATGTAGACAATGTCTGCCACCCAATATATTGATCAAATACATAAAAAAGCAAAATAATAGTTCAATCCTTATTATTACCCATGTCTGATATTTGGGATGCTTCTTTTCTTAATAAGTAGAAGCATTCTTAAGATGAAAAAGTTATTAAAGACAGAGAGTGTCCAATTATAAGAAGGATCAAAATGATACCTGGTGAATGGCATGAATCCCATTCAACATGGTGCTTTGGTCCATTTTCAATTGGGCACCAACCATATCAAACATCAGAGGAGGAGTCCAATGAATAAGGAAGCTAAGCTAATTCTAAAGCTCAGTCAAGCATGATCTTTTTGATCATGCTGGCCTGCTGAGGACCATCAGCTTACCCACAATGATGCCAGGTCTCCTGTCCATCTCCACGATGTGAGGATGGACACCTTTATATGCAGCATCACTGACGACCTGGGTGCTTTTCCTTACTCGCTCTGTCACGGGGTCATCCACAACAGGAGTAAAACCCCTCCCTTTTGTCTTTTCAAAATCTTCATGATATTTTACCTGAAAAAAAAAAGAAAAGAAAAACTAATATTAACTCAAACTGAAATTTCCTGATTATTACATAACTCACAAAATTTTGATATAATGACAGCTGTCACTACAGCAGCTACATCTAGATTATTATCTACATCTTTTCCATTCCAAAAATAACACACAAATATTCAGCTTCCTAGCATCAGAAATCAAGTGCTGATATAGTCACTGTTTTTGCATAATTATGGTTAGCACTGCTTTTAAATTATATATAAACCTGTATATCAGTAAGAATTTTTAAAAGATATATCTATGTATACTGGTTCCTTTCCAAAATGTACAACTTAGGTACAAATTAATTTTCTATTTCTTACACTTTACATATGCAATAAAATAATAAGCTATTTCCACACACTGATTCAAGAACACTATTAGAATAAGAAAGTTACAAATAATTATATATACATTGTTTGTTTATAATTATAAATTTTATAGATAGATAGATAGATAGATAGATAGATAGATAGATAGATAGATAGATGATAGATACACACACACATATACTTCATAACATACACTTTTTAGGTTATGAAATTAGGTTAAGGTTATGGTTGTTCAACTCTGTAAATTACACAAACTACTGAATTGCACACTTTAAATAAATTTAAAGTTTTGTTCTATAAATTATATCTTATAAAACTGTTTTGAAGTACATACATATTTTTAATCTTCTCTGCAACATTCAGACACAACAAACTCTGTCTTAAAATTAATTGGAAAAAACATCCAGCCAAACATTCTTCATAAAATGCATTGAGAAGTAGTAATGTTATAAATAAACACACGCCCAAACGTCATGGAGAAAAATTATTTTATTGGACAATATTTCCATTACATTTCAGTGAGATTAAAGGTTTCCCCAGGGGAATAGCCCACTTTCCATGCTTTGTTAGGTATCCCAATTAATGGTAAACAATGCCATCAGCACACAGGTGGTACCACTCTTTAGTGTGTTTTAGTTGTGAGAAGAAGAATCGGGTTGTACCCTACCATTGAAATATGATTTTGTGCTTCTTTGACATGTCTCAGACCAGGTGTATCTAAAATCAGACTTGGTCTACCTTTCATCTGTTTATGGTCCTGGGTATATTTTACCTGCAAAGTAAATAGTAGAACATACTTAGTAAGACAATTATAATTTTTAAAATTACATAACTTTTCTAAAGTTTTACGAATGAGTGAAATATATACAACATAGTCTAAATTATTCCCATTGGGTAACCTGTTCAGTGAATTAATTTCATTCTAGAATAACATAAAATTTTACTCTCAAAGGTCTCTTTTAAAAACTATACCAAAAATTATGTAAAATGCTCTATAAACTAAAAACAGATGTGTGAATGAACACTACCCACTAACAAAGCAGTCAGTAAAAGTGGTTATTCTTAAATTGAACAGGGAAAACCCAAAACCAAATGGAGCTTAAATTTACTTTTCTGTCCCTGTATTTCCCCATTTTCACCATAACCCTGTTGAAGAATACATACCAGGCGTCCCTCCATTTCCTTTTATATTCCTCTTCCAGGAAGGATAAGACACAATGAGAAACAAATCTTGTTTCCTTCTAAGCAGCAATGACTGAAAGGTAATTTATGCTGAACTCAGTCAGCATCTCTGGACAGAAATGCCATTGGAGAGGTATAAATTCTAAAACCTAAATGCTGATCCCTAGGCCCAGAACTCTTCTTGACAGCTGACCACTGGAGCACTGCTTTGTGAAGCTGCTTACATATAAGAATGTAATTAGACTTGAGAGCACGTGTGCAACTCAGTTCTAAAGCCCTGACACTCAGTAAGAGAAAGTATACCATGGGACCTTAATGAATAACTAATTTCTATATTAAATGTATATAAAATTTTTTTCTCTAAGTCCTTACTTTGGAGTAATGACTCTTTTCTTACTTCGTTCTGCAATGAGCACTTAACAATCCACATTCAATGGAATGTATTCGTAAAATGCTAATTATTAAACTTATACATCAAAGGTGTTACTACTTGCAAAGATACTAGCTAAAATACATGCATCATTGTTCAAATGAACATAATATAGTTTAAAACCAATCTCTAAATGTAACTGTTGGAAAATATCAATTAAAGGTTGTAAGAAAATGTAAATTTACACAGTGGCAGCTTTTGGAAGTCATCAGAAATAACACATGTACTTATTGCATTGATCCCAAATGTTCGGAAAAAAAAGACTGCATGTAAATAATAAATGGCACATCCTTTTATTCGAAAATGAATAAAACCACTTGCCGAACTAATATTTTCTTGATTCTTCTTTACTCTTTCCATTTCAGGAGTTACACTTAAAGTTGTGGCTCTTCCCAGCTGACCTTTATAATGAACCTATCATTTCAGAGAACAAAAAATAATGTTACCGTGAATCAATTCAACTAAATAAGAGCCTCATGGTATTCATTTTAAAGAACTAGACAAGGAAAGAAAGCTATGAAAAAAGAGGTTACTCTCAGAGTTCTAGCCATTATTTAAAATGCCTTGAATCTTAAATCAACCTATTTGAATTCATCCCATAGCAGTGAATCACTGTAAATGTACTCAAACATATGGGCATACCATCAGTAAAGCTGTAATAAGCATTTCATCACAAGGGAATAATGATAAGAAACATCTTCATGGATATAACTTAAAGGTACTCCTACCCATATACAATGGTACTATCCTGTGGTGGTTTCTTAGTTATTAACTGTTGCAGAACTTTTGAAAGGTTATCTTTAAATAGGTGACACGGTCATACATAAAAAGGCTGGCATGCTTCTCACCACTCTGTTCCTCATTCTCAGTAACCATGCTCTTTTTTGAGAGTAATAGAGTCACATCAAGTGTAACTCTAATTGTGTCAGGAAAAGATGAGCATCTGCTTCTATAAAATATAGTTATTAGGAAAAATACCAAACAATAAGCTGCCTTTGCTTTATAATCTGGTCAAATAACTTGAAAGTTTTAAAGAATATAAGGTTTCTTTTGAATCTAATAGATTTCCAAATTTCCTCCTCCAAAGAACCCCATCTATATGTTAATGGCTTCAGAAAAGGATTCTTTCAGTGAGCTATGTCCACAGATTACACAAACAGAATGGAATCAGAGCAGGCCAGGAGCTAGGGCAGAGTAAAAACTGAAAGCCCCTACAAGCGCCCCTCACATAGGCCTATCTTGTGTGACCTTCTTAGGGATGCACACTTTCTAATTTCTCCCCAGACATCACCCAAAAGTAAAGTAGTAATAGCTGGGAGCAGGCTGGTCAGGATGGCGAGGCACACATGCAGGAGTGACAGGAAGTGGGAAAGCTTATGCGTGGGGCCACAGTGCCAGGAGCTACAGCAGAGTCCCTCTGAGAAGCCATAGCAACCACAGACAGGAAAACTGGATAAGAGATGCACAATATCTGCAGACATATAGGTGTGTCCCAGGATCTCGGGAGGGGAGAATGCCCACAATACCTAAGACCCTGAGACCTTTCTGATAAATGAGAGTCAATTGGAAACAGAACCCCAGTATCAATTCCAAGTCATGAACATGCGTAAACATTCCCTCCATTGACATGCTGACAATATGTTTGTTATCAACAAGGAAGAAGTTGCTAAAACCACACATTGCTGATGTTCCTTTGGTTTTCTTTAACTCTCTTCAGTTCTAGTGGATCAGAGATTGGGGTTGCCTGTTTAATCTCTTCTTTGTATTTTACCTGTGGAGGATAAATGAGAATCTTAGTAGATAGCAAGCACAAAGGTCTCCATGCGAAAACCACAGAGGATGAGCCTCGAATTAACCCTATCTTTTTATACATTTTCCCCACAACCTTCCTATTGACACCTACCACTGGATTCTGATTCATCTGACTTGGCAAGCACAAGAGCTGGTTGTGCCTCTTAAAATTGAGTTTCTGATAAGTAGTTGGCTGTTCAATGGCTAACTGTAAAAATTCCATGACTAAAAGTAATGGAAATATAAGAAGGAAACATCATAATGGAGTCATTACAAGAGAACCATAGTGAGGTCACCATAGCAGCCCGGGAAGGGTACTGACTCTTTTCTCAGTTTGGAACTTCAATCTTGAAAAAAAAAAAACTAAAGAGGGCCCTGGCCAGTTGGCTCATCAGTAAAGTGTCAGCCTGGCATGTAGAAGTCCCGGGTTCAATTTCCAGTCAGGGTACACAGGAAAGGCAACCCTCTGCTTCTCTACCCCTCCCTTCCTCATCTCTCTCTCTATTCTCCTCCCATAGCCATGGCCCGAATGGTTCAAGCAAGTTGACCCCGGGCACTGAGGATGGCTCCATGGCCTCAGCCTCAGGTGCTAAAATGGCTCAGCTGCCAAGAAACAAAGCTGTGGCCAAGTTGGGCAGAGTATCACCTTGTAGGGGCTTGCTGGGTAGATCCTAGTTGGGGAGCATGCGGAAGTCTGTCTCTGCCTCCCATACTTTCATTTAACTAAAAAGAAAAGCTAAAGAGGAGACGATGGGGAGACCAATGAAAAAGGTAAAGGGAATTAAGTATTACATACTGTCAGTTATAAAAGTTGTCATGGGGACGTGAAGTACAGCATACGGAATATAGTCAATGATATTCTAATAACTGTGTATGGTGCCAGGTGGGTACTAGGCTTTTTGTAGTGATCACTTCACAAGGTATAGAAGTGTCAAATCACTATAATGTACACTGTGAACCAATATAATATTGTCTGTCAAGTATACGTTTAAAATAAATAAATTGTTTTTAAAAATTCTCAGGAACTGGGAAATCTGTCTCATTCTCCAAGATTCAGTCAAAGCCACTGCTACAGGTCCAGCCAGGATAGGGAATTCTAGTAGCAGAAATCCCAGCTAACCTTTACATATGGTGTTTCCTTAGTCACTATTGTTTCCTCATCACTTTTTTTGAGGGGGGACTGATTTTATTTGGGTTTCTCACAGTGGTTAGAGCCATGCTCTCTTTAAGACAGTCACAGCATAGGAGCTGTGTCTCAAAGACTGCCCAGAAAAGTTTGACCAGCTGAATCTTACCGCATATATTCGCAATAACTGACAAATAATGATATGCCTCCAAGAGGAACCTGCTAGCATTTATAAACCTTCTGACTGAAGCACTGAACCCTTCGCCAACCCCTTCCTACTCAAATACCAGACTGAAAAAACAGTCTCAATCAGATCTCCCTGCCCGTCACTAGGCCTCAGCAGCTCCTTATTTCCATCTCTCTCTGCATGCAGGGCAGCCTCCTATGGCCAGGGCTGGGCTGCGACTGCTGCAATCAAGCCTGCTTCCCAGTGCCACTGTTGTCTGGTCCTACCCCGAGAGTGAGACGCTGCAGTGGATCTTCACACTCAGACCAGTTCCCCACTCTCACTGGGGAAGGAAACTTGAGAAAGCCAGACTCATCCATTTGCTCAGTTTACTGAAGGAGGATTTGTTTTGGTAAACTTGATCTCCTTGGAGACACTTAAGTGAGTTGTTTGAAATTCTTTTAATGGTGGAAGGAAATGCCTCTGAGGGTGGAGAGGCACGCCCACCCACGCGCCCTACGGCAGCCAGCATGCTGCACTGGGCCTACGCAGAGGGAGGTGAGCCCTGCATCTGCAAAGCCTCCTGGTAGCCCTGGGCAGGGCTGACGTCTGGGCCACCGCCAGTGCAAGCTTGTCCCTGAAGATCCAATGAAGGTTCTGTCAGAAGTTCCACCTTCACCTTCTGTCCTGAGTGGTTGTGACCACCCCCCAGGGGGCTGATACCAAGGGCCAGGAGCCCCTGAGGGAGGCAGGCAGGTTCAGAGCACGTTTCTATTTACAGGGAATAGAACATAGCCTCTGCGTGTACACAGACAATGTGCCAACTGCAGTGGTGGGTAGAGTAAGACCTCTACCTCAAGGACAGTGTCTGGTGAGCACTGGGCACTGCCATCCACAAAGCTGCCAAGTACACTTGAGTATCAGTCAGACACTTGTTCCGTAAACAGCAATATAAAATAAATTATGCTTGCTTCAAACACGTGGTTAATGCCAGCAGCATGGCTGTTAGCTAAAGTATATTCAGAGGAAAACCGGGCTGGGGGCTCACACAACACAGACACACATAGGTTATCCAAAATGTTGCTGTGAATGGACTTCACTTTGTTCAACATGGACTTTTGTTTTGTGGATTCCAAACACAGACACTAGTTCACCTCACAGCCTTGGGCTGGTCTATTTTTCTATACATATACATTTGTTTCGTTTCTTAGCACAATGTCAATGCCTAGTCGAAATGTAATCGTTCAAGAGCAGGGAGAACCACACCTTCACATGAACGGCGCTGGGCAGGGAATGCTGGTTTTGGCTGTTTGCTTTCTCCATTCGGATTATTCCTACCAAAGCACAACCGGTTGTCTGACAGGATGCTATGGTCCCTCTGGATGGCTGCCTCCATCCCCTCCCTGGGCCACTCAGACTTTTACACAGGCAAAAACAATTAGGTATCTCACTCACAGTGGGGAGAGGGAAAGGGTGTGAAAACAGACAACCAGGGCATTTTTTTTTAAAACTGGTCAGTTTAAAAGAAAAAGGAAAAACTTATTCAGAATCAAGAGACAGCTATGGCACTGCCCTTCCTTGGGATCATAGCCTCCCCGTGCATTCATATAGAGCGGCAAGATGGAGGAGAGCCCTGGTCATTTGTGGGCACAGAACAAAGGGCAGAGATGCAGAAAACTGAACTCTATCCACCACCATAGTGTAGGGCCCCGTGCACCCATAGAAGTTCCAGAGACAGTCCCCACCCAAGCCGGCACACGAAACATCTCTCGGCTCAACCGCATCCAGGCTCTTTGAGGGTCAACTTGGAAAAGAGCCAAAGATTCCCCTTTTCCAAACAGAATTCTTGCCTGCCAACTGGTAATGTTCTTGTTTTCAGCTCACTTTTTTTTAAAGGAAAAGAAAAAGAAAAAGCAAAGAGAAGGCAGCATAACCCTGCACACCCAAACCGGTCTGTGAGGCAGAAGCCGCTGCACAGGCCCCTCAAGGACGCATGGCCTCTTACAGGAGTTTGGAAACACCGCAAGCCACCACCTACCACACACTGCCCATCAGCTCTCACCTCCTGCAGGATCAGCCCAAATCCGGCTCGGCAGACACGGCAGCCAGGGGCACAACCCTGGGTCCCTGTGGTCCTTCATCCCTGCTGAGACCTGCCACCTCTCCCCGGCTGAGACACAGCAAAGTCCTCTGACATTGACACCAGAGCAAAACCCCATTGCATCAGCAAGAGCTGCCTGAGGGCACAGTCTCAGTGCCCTCCCTGAGGGTTTCTAAAACACACATCTCTCTGACCCAAGCAGGTAGCGAGGTTGGACTGGGAAAGGGGAACAAGGAGGTAGTGGTGGGGTATGAAGAGTGAGTCACCGACCCAACTTCTCAGCCTCCACACACTGTGCTTCTGTGTGGGAGAGGCAACCATACCCCCAACTCTACCTGGAGACGTAGGAGAGTGCAAGAGTGAAGGGGGAAAGGAAAAGGGAAAGAAAGCAACAGTGGCTATACCACTTTCTCTGAAACTCACTGAATGCTGCTCTCATGGTTCTCCCCTTCCCCGGTATCTTAGGCCCTCAGGTATCTTAGGCCTTATCCCAGGCAGGGCCCGCTCTAGCTGGGGAGGTGCTGCCCTGGGAAGGTGAGAAGCCCTGCTCATTGACAGTGCCAGCAGCTGGCACATGGGTGGCCGTGGCAGGTGGGGGTACCCAGGGTATCTGTCCTGCTCCTCGAAGGGCTGGCAGAGACCTTTCTCCTCATCATCAGGGCTGGGGGCCGCACCTGGCAGCCGCTGTACAAGTCCAGGGTTCCATCCAGAACATTGCTGATGAGTGTGTTAACTCTTTGAGGCTGTCATCTCGGTGGCTCCAGGTGCACACACGCCTCAATGCCTGAGTTACCCACGATGTGGAGACATCTGCCAGGTGTTTTGCCTTTGCTTTTGGGAAGGGTGCTGCCCTGCTCACAGCTGTAATCTTTGAGCAGCTTCTCCTTACATTTGGAATCCTGGTCCAGTAAAGCCCCAGGGCCAGCTGTCCCTGGACAGCCAGAGAGCTGCTGGACTCCATCCCAGGGGCTTTGGTGGCTGCTGGGCTGGCTGGCATGTCTGTGTTGGAGGGCTCTGACTCAGTGGTGTAACTCAGGGGTCTTATGCTGCTTCTGCTGCTCCCAGACAAGGGGCTTCACCGTGCCCCCTGGGAGCCTCTGATGGGGTCAACTCCTGGGGGACTGCTGCCTGCAGGGCCACACTGTCCAGGCAGCTGCTGCTGCCATAGCTGGAAGGTATGAAATAAAATGACAGCACTGAGTAACTGTGGGCTTCCTGGGAGGTGGTCAGGTTGGTTTCCTTTTGTCGCCGCTGGCCCTGAAGGTGGTGTGGGTACTTGACTGGGCGGTGATGGCAGGACTTGGCTGGGTGGTGGTGACAGGGGCAGACACAGCAGCAGCTCAGGATGATAACGATGGTCCAGCCAGAACCATCAGACTTCACAGTAGTAAACAGGGCACTGTGTCACAGATGTAGCTTTCATTGTTGGTACCCACATGGGCTTCCTTCTCCTGTGTGGGTTCAGCCCTGGAGACACAAGAGTGTCATGCCCCCAGGAGTCTTCTCTCCATCCCCCTCCTGCTCCTGCTCCTGCTCCTCCTCCTCCCTGGACAGCATCCTTCAGTTTTTCATTCCTCCTATTATTGTTTTTATTATTCTGATATCTCTGTGAGGTTGAAGCCAAGCTGGTTTTCTTACAGTTGATGGCTAGCAGATACTTAGCATGTATCAGAGGCTTAATAAATAGCTACTGAATAAATGGATAAACTAGGACAAAGAAACAGAAAGATTAAAAAAAAGAAGCTAAAGATTCCTCACTCCCACCATCCTCCAGGGATACCATAAGGGCAAGGCAGTGCTCACCCTGACTTTCTCCTGCACCTGGGAGAACTCACCCAAATTGTAAACTCTTTCAAAACTACCTATTTGTAAGAAGAAGACTATTGTTTTTATTGGTAAAAGTTCCATTAAGAGTCATAAAATGGGAAAAGTAACTATCAAGGGTAGTATCTTTGAAAGGATTTCTAAGTTCCAGGAAGCGTGGGTTCAAATCCCAGTTCTGTCCTTATAAACTGTGGGTCCCTAGCATGTTCTCTGATCGCTCCTAAGCCAGTTTCCCACCCCTACAAGCCAGAGAAATAAGTTGTGCTGACCTCATGGGTTCACACGAGGCATGTAGCATTCTAGGTACCTCAGGATTATTAATTACCACTGTTTTATTAGGATGAACAAATAATGTTTTTTTTTAATTTTATTAACAATGTTCCTTGCCCTGATATCATGTTTTAGAACTCTAAACAAGTTTCTTTCTACCTGTTCCAATCGATCATTCTATTTTCGGTTGACAACAGGCCCCTGACTCTCCAGGTCCTTGCCTGGATGTAGTGTTAGAGATTTACCAACTAAATGACGAGGCCCATGAGAAAGGAACTGAGCCTTGTCCATCTTAATGTACCCATGGCCAGGACAATGACTGGCACATTGCCCTGCTTAGTGAAGTTTTCTTTTTTAAATAAATAAACATGCCTAAATTATAAAAAGACAGTCCTCAATTTCCTGTACTCACACGGGAGGACCACATTTCATGCTTTCCATATGCAATCATGAAAAAGACCACCCACTATGCAAAGGGTTCAAAGGTTTTCAAGAGAGCATTGTGAAAAATAAAAACACATAATGTCTGATCAAATATGAGAAAACAGAAAGTACTTGCCGCACTCAGCTGCTTCTGGTTCCTTCTCACCCTCTCTATCTCTGGTGTCATGCTCACAGGAGTTATCCTATAGTGCTGCTCTTTGTACTGGAGCTGGAAACAAGGAGCAAGGCAGTGAGGCTGTGGAGGGAAATGGGTACCCAGGCCCGAGGACAGATCAGAGGAAAGGTCCCTGCTACGAGGCATGCATTAGTTAGACTCCTCATCAGGGTTGCATAGTGACATATGTACTGTTAAGAGACATTACCACATTGACCCAAACTAAGGTTTTCTTGTCCTTGACGTGTTTTGAATTCTATCTTTGGTCTTTCTTCTGATTGCATCATGCATTTGATCATATCAGTAATAACAAATGATCTTTTCTGTGAACTCATTTCTTCATAGCAGTAAAACAACATTTATCAAATCACCACTTTATATTTTAGAAGAATAATTCTGTACTTGTCATTAGAAAAAAGGGTTGTATCAGTCCTATGCTTGCACCTCAGCAATGAACAGTCACTAAGTAAAGAAACCTTGAACCTCAAAGTTTTCTTCTCTGCAAACTTCCACCATTGGAAGTGTGGGCCCGGTAGTCGTGGCCATCACAGCCAGGCACATGGAGGCTCCCATTAGATTTGATTTGGGCAGACAGGAGGGAAACAGCAGAGCCAAAAACTGGTGGGCCATTCCTTTTTATTCTAGCCTCGCAACCAGCTGAGGAGTAAAACACACACAGGGCACCAAAACCCACTCACACATTCTCTGGTTCTGCAACAAGGAGAATCTTTTCCGGTTTTCCTTGAATCTAATAGAGGTCCCCACCAGCTCAGTCACCTCTGGTTCCTCATCTGCACACCTTCTGCCTTCTCATCTCTGCACAAACTGGCTCCTCCTTCAGCACCCTGCCATCTTTTTTTTTTTTTTAAACTTCTTTTTTTTATTTTATTCATTTTAGAGAGGAAACACAGAGTGTGTGTGTGTGTGTGTGTGTGTGTGTGTGTGTGTGTGTGTGTGAGAGAGAGAGAGAGAGAGAGAGAGAGAGAGAGGAAGGGGGGAGGAGCTGGAAGCATCAACTCCCATATGTGCCTTGACCAGACCAGTGCAGGGTTTTGAACTGGTGACCTCAGTGTTCCCAGGTCCACGCTTTATCCACTGCACCACCACAGGTCAGGCAGCACCCTGCCATCTTGGCTGCTTCTTCCTTCTCCTTTTTTCTCAAAACCTTTTGGTGTGAAAACCCCTCCTCCAGCACAAATTAGCATAACAATGATCCTTTCCAAGCAGGAAGGTAATTAGCAGTTTCATGTGGGCAGCAGCCATTTTTAACAATAAAAGTGAGCAAATGTAAAAATCACATTTTACAAACTTATTTGCCCAACAGGAAGGCCTGCCACCTGGTCTAGCAGTGTGAAACCTTTCCTGACCTACTGAATAGAGATGCCCTTTCTTAATCCAGAATCAGACTGACCACTTGTGGTCAACTTTCCCAGCAATTCTACAGCACCCCATGAAATAAATAAGCATCCAACACAGAGAAAAAAAGGGGGTGTGTCCATCAACTGAATTTTTGACAGGCAAAAGTAAAACTCAAGGTTGAAATCCCATTATAAGGAACTCCACAGGGATAGTCTCAGTGATTTTTTTAGAGTTTAAATTTAGCATTACAGAATTTCTTTTCCCCAGTAAATCACCAGGTCTGCAGGGCCTATAGATAAAATGAACTTGACATTCCACCCTCTACAGTGAATGTGCAGGTAAATCAAAGTTTGATAAGCTCGGAAATAAAGTAACAAAGGGATAGAACTCTTGCAATGTGTGGCCTTCTTTTTGCCAGGGGATGTAGTTTGAAAGTTTAGGCAGACTGTGTATCTGGGATAACTGTCTGAGTTAACATAAGGAAAGGTCCAATATAATGTCCATTAATGGCAAGATACGAAGGGATTACTCTGGGTAGAACTCAGAGGGAAAAAAACCTATACAACAGCATTACTGATTTCTAGCAGATGTAGGTTTGGGGACATAAGTTTGGTGTGGAGACTGTTCATATCTTTCATTCATCTGTTTGTAAACAAGCCAAGTGCTTTACAGGCAATATCTCACTTAATAGGTTAGTTCCTGTGTTATGGATGAGGAGATGGAGGCTTGAAGAGGTTGGTAGCTTATAAAGGTTATAGAATAAGTAAAGTCTGGTGCTGTGATTGAAACAAAGTCCAGGGTCCACAAATTCTTCCCCGTTATTCCAGCATTATCTAAGTTTGCACCATTTACACACCTTACCTATATTCCATGCCACGTATCACCTGTGCTATGATTTATATTATTTCCTCATTTACTTAACTAGCTATTATTTTCAAATAAAGTTCTTTTTTATTGAACTTATTGGGGTGAGACTGGTTAACAACATTATACAGGTTTCAGATGCACAATTTGACAACACATCATCTGTACACTGTATTGTGTGTTCATAATTTCAGGTCAAGTCTCCGACTATCACCATTTATCCCCCTAACTTCTTCCACCACCCCTCACTCACTCCTCCCCCCATCAATCACCACACTGTTGTTTGTGTCCATGAGGGATTTTTTTCTTTTTGCTCAGTCCCTCTACTTCCCCCACCCACAACAGCTGTCAACCTGCTCTCTCTGAGTCTGTCTCTATTTTGCTTGTTCATTTTATTCATTAGATTTCACATATGAGTGAAATCATATGTACCTGTCTTTCTCTGACTGGCTTACTTCACTTAGCATAATACTCTCCAGGTCCATCCAGGTAGTCACAAAAGATAAGATCTCCTTCTCTTTTATGGCTGTGTAGTATTCCATTGTGTAAATATACCACAGCTTTTTTATCCACTCATCTACTGATGGACATTGGACTGTTTCCAGAACAGGCTATTATAAATAGCACTGCAATGGACATGGGGGTGCATACATTCTTTTGAATTAGTGTTTCAAGTTTCTTTGGATATATTTCCAGAAGTGGAATTGCTAGATCATAAGGTAATTCTATTTTTATTTGAGAAACCTTCATACTGTTTTCCACAGTGGCTGCACCAATCTGCATTCCATATGTATATCAGCCATCTATATGATCTCTTTCAGAAGTGTCTATTCAAATCATTTGCCCATTTTTTATTTGGATTATTTTTTTGGTGTTGAGTTGTATAAGTTCTTTAAAAATTTTGGATATTAACTCTTTATCAGATGTATCATTGATGAATATGTTCTTCCACTCAGTGAGCTGTCTTTACACTTTGTTGATGGTTTCCTTTGCTAAGCAAAAACTTTATAGATTGATGTAGTCCAATTTGTTTATCTTTCCTTTTGATTCCCTTGCCCAAAGAAATATATCAGAAAAATATTGCTAAGAGATATATCTGAGATTTTACTGCCTATGTTTGCTTTTAGAATTTTTATGATTTTGAGTCTAAAATTTAGATCTTTAATCTATTTTGAGTTTATTGTGTATGCTGCAAGAAATTGCTCTACTTTCATTTCTTTGCACGTATCTGTCCAATCCTCCCAACACCATTTATTGAGTAGATTATTTTTACCACATTGTATGTTTTTGTCTCCTTTGTCAAATATTAACTAGCTATAAAGGTGTGGGTTTATTTTTGGACTGTATTCTGTTACATTAATCTATATGCTGAATATAGGGCAGTATCATGCTATTTTGGTTACAATAGCCTAGTAGTGTAGTTTCATGTAACTTAGCTGATTCCTCCAACTTTGTTCTTCTTTCTCAAGATCGCTCTTGCTTTTGGGGGTTTTTGTGGTTCCATATAAATTTTTGGAATATCTGTTCTAGTTCTGTGAAATAAATCTTTGGTATCTTGATAAAAATTGCATTGAAACTATACATTGCTTTGGGTAGTATAGACATTTTAATGATGTTAATTCTTCCAATCTATGAACATGGGTGCTTCCACTTACTATTTTACTGAATTCATTAGTCAGTTCAAGTATTTTTTGTGGACTCTTCAGGGTTCTCTATATACAACATCATGTCAACTGTAAATAATGGCAGTTTTACTTCTTTTTCAATTTGGATTTCCTTACTTTCTTATTCTTGTCTGATTACTGTGGCTTGGATTTCCAGTATTATATTGAATAAGAGTGGTGAAAGTAGAGGTCTTGTTCCTGCTCTTAAGGGAAATGCTGTGGCTTTTGCCCATTAAGTCTGATGTTGGCTGTAGGTTTATCATAGATGGCCTTTATTACATTGAGGTATGTTTCCTTTATTCCCACTTTATTGAGAGTTTTTATCATAAATGGGTGCTGAAATTTATCACATGCTTTTTCTGCATCTATTGATATGATCGTATGGTTTTAATCCTTCATTTCATTTATATAGTATATCACATTATTGAATTGCAAATATTTTACTAATCTTGCAAAGCCAAAATAAATACCACTTAATCATGGTGTATGATCTTTTTAATTTATTGCTGGATACAGTTTACTAATATTTTGTTGAGGATTTTAGCATTTATATTCATCAGGGATACTGCCTATTATTTTCTTTTTTTCTAGTGTTTTTATCTGGTTTTAGAATTAAAACAATGTTGGACTAATAAAATGAGCTTGGGAGTCCTCCCTCTTCTTGAAATTTTTGAAACAGCTTGAGAAGGAGAGAATTAAGTTCTTCTTTGAATGTTAGGTAAAATTCACTAGTGAAGCAATCTGGCCCAGGGCTTTTGTTAGTTGGGAGCTTTTTGACTGTTTCAATGTTACTAGTTGTAATCTATGAGATTCTCAGATTCTTCCTGATTCAGTTTTGGAAGACTGTATATTTCTAAGAATTTATCCCTTTCTTCTAGATCGTCCAATTTGTTGGCATATGGTTGTAATATTTTCTTAACAATTGTTTGAATTTCTCTTTTTAAATATTTTTTAAAAATTTTATTCATTTTTTATTCATTTTAGAGAGGAGAGAGAGAGAGAGAGAGAGAGAGAGAGAGAGAGAGAAGGGGGGAGCAAGAAGCATCAACTCCCATATGTGCCTTGACCAGACAAGTCCAGGGTTTCAAAACAGCAACCTCAGTGTTCCAGGTCGATGCTTTATCATTTACATTTCTTTGGTGTCAGTTGTTACTTCTCCTCTTTCATTTCTGAATTTAATTTGGGTCTTTTCTCTTTTGTTCTTGATGTGTGTGGTTTGATATTTGTCAATCTTGTTTATCTGTTCAAAGAATCAACTCTTGGTTTTATAGGTCTCTTTTATTTTTTTAAGACTCTATTTCATTTATTTCTGCTCTGATCTTTATTATTTCCTTTTATTTTATCCACTGTGGGCTTTGTTTATTGTTATTTTTCAAGTTCCTTTAAGTGTAAAGTTAGACTGTTCATTTGAGATTGTTCTTGTTTCTTGAGATAGGCCTGCAATGTTATGAATTTCCCTTGGGACTGGTTTTGCTGTTCCCATAGATTTTGGGTTGTTGTTTTCACTTCATTCATTTCAAGGTATTTTATTTTTATTTCTTCTCGATCTCATTATTACCCCATTCATTGTTTAATAAAATGTTATTTAGCCTCCATGTCTTTGTGTGTTTTTCAGGGTTTTATTATTTCTTTTTATGATTGATTTCTAGTTTTATGGTCAGAGTAGATGCTTGATATAATTTAAATTTTTTAAATTTATTGAGACTTATTTTGTGTCCTAACATGTGGTCTAGTCTTAAAAGTGTGCCATGTAGACTTGAAAAGAATGTATATTTTGTTACTTTGGAGTGAAATACTCTGAAAATATCAATTAAATCTATCTGATCTAGTGTGTTATTTGAGGCTGCTGTTCCCTTGTTGATTTTCTATCTGGAAGGTCTCTCCATTGATGTCAATGGATGTTAAAATCCCCTACTATAACTGTATTATTGCCAATCTCTCTCTTTATTTCCATCAAGATTTACTTTATACAAGTTTATGTGCTTCTATGTTGGGTACATAAAAGTTTAGAAAGGTTGTATCCCTTGTTAGATTGTTTCCTTTATCATTATGTAGTGTCTGTCTTTGTCTCTTGCTATAGTTTTTGTTTTAAAGTCTATTTTGTCAGATATAAATATTGCTACCACAGCTTTTTTCATTTGCATTTGCATGAAATATCACTTTCCATTCCCTCACTTTCATCCCATGTATATATTTTGTCCTGAAGATGGTCTCTTGCAGGCAACATATACATGGGTCTTATTTTCATATCTGTTCAGCTACCCTGCTGATTGGAGTATTTAAGGCATTTATCTTTAAAGTGATTATCAATATGTATGTGTTTATTGAAATTTTATTCTCTTAACTATATTCTTCTGGATGGTTTTTCTTCTTCTTCTTCTTAAAGCAGGATCTTTAACATTTCTTGTAGTACTGGTTTGTTGGTGATGAACTACTTTAGTTTTTTCTTGTCTAGGAAGTTTTTTACTTCTCTTTCAATTTTAAATGACAGCCTTGCTGGGTAAAGTAGTCTTCATTATAAGTCATTGTTTTTCATCACTTTAAATATTTTATGCCAATCCCTTCTGTCTGATCTATTTTTGTTGGGGAATCAGCTGACAGTCTCATAGGAGCTCCCTTGTATAAAAGTAGCCATCTTTCACTTGCGGCTTTTATGATTCTCTCATTGTCTTTAACCTTTGATAATTTAATAATTTAATTATACTGTGTCTAGGTGTGGGCCTCTTTGGTCCCATCTTGTTTGGGGCTCTCTGTGCTTTCTGGACTTGTATGTAATTTTCCTTCACCAAGTTAGGAAATTTTACGATCATTTTTTCTTCAAATAGGTTTTTTTGTTTCTTGTTGTTGTTGGGTTTTTTTGACAGAGACAAAGGCAGAGAGAGGGACAGATAGGGACTGACAGGAAGGGAGAGAGATAAGAAGCATCATTTCTTCATTGCGGCTCCTTAGTTGTTCATTGATTGCGTTCCCATATGTGCCTTGACTGAGGGGCTACAGCAGAGCAAATGACCCCTTGGTCAAGCCAGCGACCTTGGGCTTTAAGCCAGCGACCTTTGGGCTCAAGCCAGCAACCATGGGGTTATGTCTATGATCCCACGCTCAAGCCAGCGACCTCAGGGTTTTGAACCTGGATCCTCTATGTCCCAGTCTGATGCTCTATCCACTGAGCCAGGACCTGGTCAGGCTCAAGTAGGTTTTTTTTCTCTTCTCTCTCTTTTCCTTTAGGAACCCCTATAACATGAATGTTTTATGCTTCATGTTGTCCCAAAGGTCCCTTAAGCTATTCTTATTTCTTTTTAATTCTTTTTATTTTCTTGCTGCTCTGATTTTTTCTACCTTGTCTTTCAAATCACTGACTCAAATTTATGCTTCATCTAACCTAAATCTAACCTAATTACTTATTCCTTCCAGTGTATTCTTCATTTCAGATATTGTAATCTTCATTTCAGACTGGGTTTTTTTTTTATGGTTTCTATGTCATTTTTCACGCTGTTGAGTGACCTAATACCCATTACTTTGAACTTTATATATGATAAATTGCCTCCATTTGATTTAGCTCTTTTTCTGGAGATTTCTCCTGTTCTTTCATTTGGAGCCTGTTTCTTTGCTTCCCCATTTTGGCTGCCTCTTTGTGATTTGTTTTTCTATTTATGAGACAGATCAGTTATGACTCCTAGTCTTCATGTGGTGGCCTATGTAGTAGGTGTCCTGTGAGGTCCAGAGGTGCATTCTCCCCAACCACCCGAGTTCAGTGCTCCAGGAATGTCCTCTGTGTGGGTTATGTGGACCTTCTGCTATAACTGAGTCATGATTGTTAGTGCTTGGGGAAAACCCTCAGGCTGGCTGACTATGAGCCTCAGCTGACCAAGCATTTGAGCTGCAGTGCAGGTGCTGACCACATGAAGCATAATTTGCCTCAGCTGAGTTTGCTGCCTGCCAAGATCCCTTTGGATATGCTGCTTGTAAAGCTTATTTGATCCTGTTTTGATGTTACCTGAAGCTGGCCACTGGTGTGTTGGTTCTGGGCCTCTTGGGAGGGACTCTGGTGTAGGCCAATGACACTGCCTATACCTGGCCCTCAACAACTTATTTGGAACTACAAGCAATACACAGTTTGTGGTTGCCTCTGCTGTGCCTGCGTGCACTCAGGACAGGCCAAGCTGTACACCAAGTTCGGCTTTTATCAGCACTAGGTTGGCAGTCAGGTCAGCAAAAGTCCCAAGATACCCAAGTTCTGCCTCTGCCTGCCTTTATCTGCCTCCACATGCTGGTTGCTTGTTAGGCTCAGTCACTTAATGATCTTCTGCTGTATACCTCAGCAGGGTATAAGATCCACAGGGTGGGGTAAGAGGGAATCCAGAGAGTGGGGCTATTACTGTCCCCCAAGTTGATGCCACATGGATGGGAATGTTTCACTCAAGAAATATGGTGTTTGTGATTTGGGAGAATGACTCAGCATAGGGATTCTGGTGGCTGTCTCTTCAACTCTCTCCACAGAGCCACAAACCCCAGACACCCCTCACATAATTCTAGTCTGCTTTGCCTTCCCTCTAATGGAGCCCCGGCTGAATGGATGCAAACAAAGTTTTGTGCATTGTCCCTTTAAGTGGGTACCTTTGCATAAAGCAAACTGTCATCTCTCCCTTACAGAGAGAATCCCCACTGTTTTTCACAGCCACGTGTTAAATGAATATCTCTTCCCAGCTCTGGTGCTTTGAGCTGGGGAGCCTGACTTAGGGTTTAGACCCCATGCTTCTCAGGGGAAGCTCCCTACAGCTAAGCTATCCCACCAAAAACTCAGCCACCACCTGTGGGAGTGAGGCCAGACCTTTTCGTGTCTCTATCTTTCCTACCAGTTCCAATGTGGCTTCTTCTGTAAATACCTGGTTATAAGACTTTTTTCAACTAGTCATCAGTTGCTTATTCAGGATGATTGTTCTATAATTTAGTTATGATTCCATTATGGTCCTAAAAGGAGGTGAGTGTAGCTTCCAGCTACTTCTCCACAATCTTGGATCTCAAAATAAAGCTATTTTTAAGGAAGTATTATTTTTCTATGATAAATTGGGGGCACATAAGAACAACTTAAATCAAGATCTAATAATTGGCAATCTACTTAACTGCATCTACATATGAACCACATTTAAGGGACACTGTGGGACTCCCAACTGCCTCCTTATGACTTGGATCACTTCTCTCTCCACCATCATCTTGAGCCACACTTCACCCTAAGCATCCATCACACTACACCATCCCCTCCTCAAAGAAGCCTTGCATCCTGAGCATATTTAGTTTGTTTTGCCAGGAAGGCCCTCCATCATGAAACCCATCCCCAACCTTTATTGATTCTTCAAGATCTAACTCAAACGTCACTCCTTCTCCAAGACTTTTCTTCTTTCTTACTGACACAGCCTTTCTTCTCAGCATTTCTACAACATTTTGCAAGAGTAATTATTACTTATTATTAAATGAGATATTGCATGTAGAGTTGTCAAAAAGTATAGTAAACTCCCAATAAATATTAGCTATTGTTATAATACTTAAACAATGCATAACCTTTACTTAGTCTTATGTCAGTTTCTTCTAGAGTCCCTGAGAATATTCATAGCCCCTAACCTTAGGGTATATCTCACTCATCTTTAAATTCCCCCAAGAACAAGAATATAGTGGGAATTCAATAACAGTTTTGTTTTTTGTTTTTTAGATAAATGCACACGAGGCATTGGTAGGTATAGTGGAGGACATAACTATGTGAAATCATATCTCCACCTTTTAAGTGTAATAAGACTTCACCTTTGTAAGTGTCATGTATGGTGCTAGCCAATAAAATAGAAAACAATACTTAAAGAAATATGACCACATACTACTAATGTTCTTCTCATTTTCTTTAACTCTCTTTAGCTCTGGATGATCAGAAAAGGCTGTTGTATGTTTTATCTCTTCTTTGTATTTCACCTACATAATTTATTTTTAAAAATGAGTATTATTGAACACAAGGTTTTAAAAAGTTAAGAATTCTTCATCTGTAACTATTACATAATTATTATAATTTCAGCATTAATTTTCCTTCAATAGGAATATAAATTCTTGTTTTATCTGATACTTTCAGAATTTCTTTATCTACAGTACAAATAAGTCCATATCTATTCACCTATCCATCACTGTAGGAGTTTTTTAATTAAAGTAACAAATATTGCTTATGAAAATAAATTTTATGATTATGCAGATGCACAAAAAAACCTTGGATATTATTATAAGAAATATAATATTTGTTATTTTCTATCCAAAGTGTAGTTTTTATTTGTTAATATGTTAATTAAATTTTACCATCTATTTAAAGGCAAAAGTCAAACTTAGTTAGCTATAGAGTCTTGGGAACACTGCTTATTTGACTGAGAGAATTCAAATAATCCAGAAAATATACTTGGCCAGGATGAAAGAGTGGAAAGGGAGAGGCGGAGGCAGATGGTCTAAAAGCAGAAGCCACTGTGTCCTAACCACTACAGAAAAACCAGTGGCAGAAAGTCAGGAAACATCTTTTATCCACACAAACACATTGCAGAAAGCCAGCCTATATCCTGTCATACAATTCACTGAAAAGTTCCCCTTTTAAATCTATTTAGAGTAATATCAACCCAACAAATGGTAATATCAGCACACTGTTATGCATGGGATAAGAAACAGCTCTTTAACTTACGAAATGATTAAACATGTCATCATATCAGGTATTATCTTAACAGGGTAAAATTCATGGAAAATTTGATTCAAGAAAAAATATAGCCTGACCCGGTGGTGGCACAGTGGATATTGGACCAAAGTTCGCTGGCTCAAGTAAGGGGTTACTCGGTGTGCTGAAGGCCCATGGTCAAGGCACTTATGAGAAAGCAGTCAATGAATAACTAAGGTGTCACAAAGAAAAACTGATGATTGATACTTCTCATCTCTCTCCATTCCTATCTGTCTGTCCCTATCTATCCCTCTCTCTGACTCTCTCTGTCTCTGTAAAAAAAAAATACATATGCAAAATATATATACGAAAATATAGGCTAGTCTTAAGGGGTACACATTAAAGTTTAGCAAAAATTTAAATCTACCAAAAGAATCTTAGAAATCACTTGGTAATGTTTAAAGTGATTAATTAAGGTTAAAATTTATGCTATGAGTCACAAAAATGTGGTACCTCAGTATCTCAGATATCACCTATGTCTTTGTGTCTATGGATTTAATGTAATAATGCCAATATTAGTCTGCATTCAAAAGAGTTAATCTGAAAGTACACTGACACAGGCTAACTCTAAATAAGATTCAAAAATAGTTCTTAGAGAAAGCTAATAGTTAAAAGGCTTGTACTCTGGAGGTGGAAAATGTTGAGATCTTTAAATGTTAGAGAATCACATCTCTCTTTGACAGATCTACCTAATCGTGAAAGGGCAACTTTCCATTTGAATACTAAGAAGGAGTTTATGGCTCAACCTCATAGAGATACAGAGCTGTGCATTTATTGTTTGCTAGAAGAGGCAGTGGGACGCTGGGAGAAGAGATGATATACTGTAATACTTCATGTGATTTTCCTCGAGTGAGAAGTTAAACATGATTAAAGATGAACGTTTTTGTTTTCCATGTGACTCTAAACTAATCAAAATGGCAAAGTCATTCCACTGTAGGCATCGAATTGCACGCTACAGAACATTTATAACATTATATTCCAGTACACTGATGGGTACATTTCAAATATTATCATTTGAAAGTGGAGGAAACAAACACTTTACACTTCTCTGCCAAACTAATTTCTCTGCCGGACCAAAGTGTTATCTGAGACAGTCTCTATGGTGGAACACAACACATTTAAATACCCTCATCACATTACACCCCTCTTGCACTTTGCAGAAGACAGCTTCATTCATGCTACAGAGATTTTATTGCACCAGTAGTCTTAGATTTTTTATACATTCAGTTTAAAGTACATTTTTACAGCACTTTTTTCCTACTCTTTCTCCCCAAATGCCAATGCACACTCATAGTTTGAAATGAATGCCACGTACCTATCAGAGATCCTGACAAATGACTTGAATCAAGGAACTTTTATTTGGATTACTTAAAGAAATGCTCTGCCTCCAAGGGTGGAGGTAAAGAGAAGGTCAAAAGAGGGAGTTAAGAAAAGAACCGTTTATACTTCCTTAAAAGAAACTGAACAGATGGGAGAATACCTATTGGAGGTAAGAAGAGCAATTATCCATTATCAAAGTCAAGTACTGTACCCATAACATTAAGCACCTCCCCCACCCACTGCCCTAGATCAAAAGGAATTGGAAGGTAAATTAATCTACAAATGATAGTTAAGATGTATGTTTTTCTTTGCTAGGAGAAGTAGAGGCAAATGGGGCCTTTGAAACCTTTTCTTAAGGCACCAAATAAATGTTCTAAGGCCTTTAATCATTCTCCAGGGTAAAATTCCTCTCTTCCACATTGCAGAGAGGTACTGAAATTTATCCCTTCTCTGAAAAATTTCATACAGTGAGAATTCTGTTTAAAAAGATAAAATCTAACCCTAGATTTCATGACTCTACTATTAAAGTGATCGATCTCTCGTGCACTACACAGAGCAAGATTAAACACTGCTCCAGGTCCAAGGGGAACAAGGCTATAGTTTTCCTTCTAAAAGCTTGGACCTTTGATAGTTGACGAAATAGCATGTCAGCAAAGTGAGGAATAAAAGGAAAAGGCAACCAATGTAGTAAAGAATAAAAAACATTTATCAAACTTACATTTGGAAAGAATAATTAACACCATTGGGAACTTACTGAACTAATATTCTGCTGATTTTTCTTTACTCGTTCAATCTCTGGAGTATCTTTCACTGCTGTGCCAGCTCCTACTTCTTTCTTATAAAATACCTTTATCACAAGAGAAGCAAAAGAATAACTATACGCTTATTAGCATTCAAGTCCTAGGCTTGATAGTTATTATACAAAGACAATTTCTCAGGTCTTAGAGTATGTGAATACAGCTTCTATTTATGAGTACCAATGACAATTAAATAGTCCTTTGTGAAAATAAATGTCCAACTTTGGTTTCTTAAGCCATAATCTTACAAGTAACCCTCTTATCCATGTTCTAAAGCATGCTTGGTACCTTATATGGCTACAGATTATTGACTCTAATAATATAAGTTGGAAAACTAGAGTTTTCTTCTTCAAATATACATGCCACATGGGTATTTGATGAAAATCAAATCACATATTGTAAAAGCTCACTAAGTAGTTATCATTTAATTCAAAAACAGCATGAAATTTTAACCAAGTGTTATTCTCCAAACACAAAGATGCCATCATTCTCTTTAAAGAAAGTATTAGCTCTATCATCCATATCAGCATAATTTAGAATTTTCCTCATTTTCCACTTATTCATTAACCTTCCCATCTCTCCACCTCTACCAACATCTACCCCTTTCAAATACAAAGCAAAACAAAAAGTGCTCTACAAATAAATAAATAAATAAAATTTTATAAAAAAGCCATGAGGACAGAACAAATCCCTCTCTTGATATGTGGTAACCCTGCAGGCCTCAGTGAGGGTTGGGAGAGTGCAGTATAAGAGATGGTTTCCCCCAAAAGTTAGAATACCATGAACCCAGAGGAGATAAGGGCCAAACATACTTTTTCTCTGACTGTGGCTTCCAACAGGTACCCCTGCCTAGCACAGCCTGACTATGAAGACCTAGGGGTATATACCCAGAATCAGCACTTGTCATTTATTAGAAAACAGAAGATATTTCAGAAGTCATCAGACTCACCAGAATTTATATTTTGAGGAACTAATTCTACATTAAAATACTAGCTATATGGTCAATCTTTATCATTTTAGAATTCAAGTTCATATATCCCTTAAACATAGACCCAATCTCTTAATTAATGGTGCTGATAGAATATACTAGTCAAAATAAAAACATGAAAGTTTAAGAACTGGCTAAAAACTAGTAAATCTTAGATATATTATCAGTGCAAATAATCAATGACTAAGAAGAAAATCATTTCATATGACTATTTTCATCTTCAAGATAAAAATCTATATAGAAAATTAAACCTCTTTCTGGGGTAAAATTTTAAAATTTGGTTAAAAATAACTGTAGCTTATGCTAAAGAAAAAGATTGAATTTGTAATTTTAAAACACTAATAACACTGGGAACAAAATTTTTGTTGCATCCACAAAAACACTTGTTCTTACCTAACTCGTGTGTGCTGATCTCAAATCTGACATTAGTTTTTCTCTGTAAGTTATAGCTATTTTGCAATTCAAGATTTTAGGTTTTCATCTTATTGCAAAATTTTCAACATTTAGTTTAACATAATGAAGTAGAATGTCTTCTTGGGCATCATCTTTGTAAAAAATAATTTATATAATGCAGTAAATACATTATTAATACACTAAAAGATATGAGTGCATCAGAATATGTCTACAACTTAGAAATAGAACAAATTAAAACACTTATTTTAATCATAAAATTTGGGAAAACTTATTTAAATTTTATACAGACAAAAATTTGCGTTTGTAGCTCTTGCGTTTGTGTACTTGTGGAGGACAATCTCGTTTGATGCTCCAGTAGTAGTCTGCTCATCACTACCAGCTGCAAGATTTGCAGGAAACTTATCAAGGTGACTGACTGTTCAGGAAGTGAATCTTAATGCTCATGTTACATCCAATGTCGCAGAAAGCCAACAGCATCCTTTGAGCCAGAAGTTCATAGTTTTCTGCTTTTTTGTTGCCAAGAAAGTTCTTTGTAACTGCCACAAAAGACTGCCATGCTGCTTTCTCCTCCTGATTCATCTTCCTGGCAAATTCTTCATCACGTATGAGGGTTTGAATTGGAGGTCCATCAAATATACCTACTTTTATCTTCTCAAAATACAAGGCAGGAAAAGCAAAAATAATATGTTGAAAGCATTCACTTTCTCTAATCAAAGCCTGAACACACTGCTTCATTAAGCCAAGTTTGATGTGAAGTGGGGGTAAAATGATCCTGTCTCGATTAACTACAGGTTCATTCACAATATTTTGCATCCCTACTTGCAGATCTTCACGTTTTGGCCACTCCTTCTGTGTCTTGTGTTTCTCCCGAGCTTGGCTGTCCCACAAACACAGAAAGCAAGGATACTTTGTAAAACCTCTCTGTTGTCCTAGCAGGAAATTTACCATTTTAAGATCCACACGAATGATCCAGTTATGCTCCTCATACTTCAGTAAGTCAAGGACAATTTTTATGTCATTTTAATCTTCTTGCAGATGAGTTGAATAACCAAGTGGAACCACTGCATAAACATTACCATTGTGGAGAAGAACACATTTCAGACTCCGTTTCGAGCTGTCAAGAAATAGCCACCATTCTGTTGGACTGTAAGTGGTTACACCTAGCTGGCTGAGAAGACTATTGATATCATGACAGTAAACAAAGTGTTTGTCTTCAGAAGAAAACAAATATGTGTTCACGCTTCCTGAAATGGGATACTTTAGTTGACCTGTAAAGTACATTCTTTTCTTGAAGCCTGGAGGCTAATAACTCATCTACTTTCTTTGATAGGCCTAAATCTCTTACTAAGTCGTTCAATTCAGGTTGGCTAAACTGCTGAGGGGTTAATGACTGCTTGGCATCAGAAGAAGACCCTTCAGATTCTATAACCATTTCCTCATGCATCTTATAAAAATACACTTGATCACCATGTTCACTTTCTTCGTCCTGAGAAGAAATAAAACCATTGAAGACTGGAACCGGGAGTGTCTCAGAGTGTGGGATAGGTCGTATTGTTGAAGGAATAGGAGGATATGTGATCATATGCCATTTTTTCTTGCCAATGCCCTTTGTATGGGTCACACAGAAATAACAGTCACTGCTGTGGTCCTTAGGTTCACGCTAAACCATGGGAATACCAAGAGGCATTCCTTTGCGTTTTCCTTTTGTCCAGTCACAAAGCATTTCCTCACAATCATGACACACACTATGAGGAGCCCAATTCTTGTCTTGATTGCCAAGGGGAACTTAAAAATAGGCAATATATGCATGTGTCACAAATAATGAAATATTGCGCCTTTGACATTGAAATGTGTAACAGTCACATATATAACAGAAGGTGTCAGGACTGTTCTTACATTTACGCCTACTCGAAGAAGTCATGATTCAATCTTAAAACAAAATAAGAGGATGTTTTTATCAGATAATAATTTTTTACATTTAAAAACAACTACAATTATGTAAAAATGTTGTTTGTAAAACATTAATTGCCTTGTGGTTATGTTCAGTCCAAGAGTTGTTGCCCTTTAACTCCAATTTAAAAACCAATGCATGCCATTAACTGTAACAAAAAGAAATTAAAATTGCATAAAAACTAGAGCATGCACCAAAAAAACAGATTTCAGATTTGGAATCAGCGATGCAGATTTATATAGAAACAGTTCTAAAACCTCATGCAACTGAAAATGAAAAAAAAATTGTTTCCCAGTGTAATAAATTGCAGGTATTGATTGACTTACAACCTATGCAATTTACGACCATTCGACTTTACGACCACAATCGCTAGCCATGACTGCTGGGCATCTGGAACAGTTTTGTATGCACCTGTATTTTGTAATTTTGTATGTTTGCAAATATTAAACCAGTTGTACTGGTAATGCAGTGCTTTACTTAAACCTGACGAATGTAAAAAATAAGAAACAAAATGGTGTAGAGATGATACAAATGGCATAAAATGAACAAAGAAAATTATGATATATAACAATAATGAAAGAAAATTATGATAAAATATGACTTAAAGATTATTATAACATCATTTCACAGTACTACTGTACATATAGCCTACTCAACTTGCGACCAAGTCATGTTATGACTGGTCTGTTGGAACCAATCGTGGTTGTAAGTCGAGCACTAGTTGTATAAGCTAAAAGAATATTTGATATTCTTATTAAAAAAATAATGATTTCTTTAATTTGATAGGAAATTCAAGCAGGGTAGCAAGAAATCAGACAATGAGGGGCAAAGGCTTTCTTTATAACATAAAATTTCAAGGAGGCAACTAAAAAGAAATAATGGCTACTCACTGCACTAATGTTTTGTTGATTTGTCTTAATTCTCTGAATTTCGGGAGTATCCACCACAGTAGAATAGTTAGAAAGCATCTTCTCTGCTTCATCTTTATATTTTTTCTAGAAATATAAATAGTTAATATCAATCTGAAACTTTGTGTATGCACGCACACACATGCATATGTGCATATAGGAGAGAGACAGAGACAGAGAAAATGAGATTGATACTACTTCCAATTTTACTATACCACATGGCTGCAGATGATATCCTATGATTCAAAGCAGTTGTTGATGTAACAGCAAAAATAAAGGGAGTTTGCCAACAGGGTAAGCCTGCAGTTCTGGGAGCAGCCTTGCCTCTGCTCAGACAGTGATTCCCCTCCCCCCAAGTTCATTCCGCGGCCTCAGGAGGGCTATGCCACTCTCTTGTTTTGTCTCATCCCTGTTCAAAGTTGCCCCATAGTTCCTGCAAGTAAACTGGCTCTCTATATCTATCTGTTTTCATGCTTCTAGGTTTATCCTCTGCTTTCTAATTCAAAAAAAATCTCAATTTTTTTAATCTGTTAAATGCACTATATGAGCTACTGATACAACCTGGGTAATACCTTCTACTAGTACCAGTATTTACATAACACCACGTAATAGGCATTGTTCTAAAAACTGAACACACATTAGCTCATTGAATTAACCACATAAGCAGACAGTATCATTATTCCCTTTTAATAAGAAATTGAGTCATTAACTTAGAAGTGTCAGAACTAGGATTTTAAACCAGGCAGTCTAATTCCAAGATCAGTAAAGTTTAACGTAGCATACTATTGCTTGTCAGGAAAAGTAACTCATGTTTATGTTGAAATGCACCATAGCATCATTACATCCTCTAGAATTCCACTATATTTAAAATTCCTTATAATTAGATATATTTTTGTGTCATACTCAAAAATAATCAACACTGGTAAGTTAAAACTGAAATTCTGACAGCTTGGACATCACCTCCTCTGGAAATCCTTTACTTTCTGATAGTGTATGTCATAATGGTCTACTTGCATTATTAGACTAGCCTGTAGCTTCTCAAGAGCAAAACCATATCTAATTTTACATGTAGATGGATACTCAGGAAGTATTCGCTGAAAGTGAATGAATGAATGAATGAATGGGCTTGTTATTCTTGAGACAGCAACTTCTCTCCACTGACTCAAATGACCATTTGCCTATTTTACGTCTTTATCGAAAATATTAGTTCTGCTGATATAGTGAAAGCCAACTTCTCTAAGTTCACATGCCACCGTGAGACAGATGAACATGCATATCAGGACCATCCTGACTGATGTGTCATCTGAGGAGGCTGTGAAGCAGACTCCTTTGACATTTAACTCTGCCATCTTGAAAGAGTTTTTAGTCAGCAGATGTTTAGATACCTTGCTTATGTTTTAACCAGAATTTTAACAAAATTGGTTATTTTCAGAATAAACTCCATTAACCAAATTTAGTTTTTTGATCAGTTTTCGATAACTATTTATTTTCCCTTTACTATTTATTTTCCATTAGGATTCATTCTTTGTACTGTTTGTCCTCCTTCTTGCTGTACTGATGAACTGTATTTATTTATTTATTTATTTATTTAGGATTCATTCTTTTCCTTGTAAATTTTATAGCAAGATAATATTTCACTAAGGGAAATTTTTGCTCAGATCAGATTTTAATTCTCCATCCATTAAATGTTTTCTTTGGGGGTCATTATTTTTCCCATATCAAGTTTTTCTAGAGGATACATTTGGCAAATTACATCTTATGAATAAATTAGTTCTTAATTTTTACTTAATATTCTCTTTTACCTTATACTTTGTGCAGTGTTATTCACCTTAGTTTTAGTTGGAAATGATTATTTTTATGATAAATTCAATTTAATATGGGTAAAAGACAACTTATTTGTAATCTTGTCTCTGTAGAGTGAACATTAAAGTCAAGTGTGCAGTAGCTTTTGTTTTTTTTTTAAAGTCACCTTTATCATGTTGAGGTATGCTCCCTGTATTCCCACTTTGCTGAGAGTTTTGATCATAAATGAGTGCTGGATTTCATCAAATGCTTTTTCTGCATCTATTAATATAATCACGTAATTTTTATCCTTCTTTTTGTTAATGTGATGAATCACATTGATTGAATTGCGAATATTGTACCAGCCTTGCCTCTCCAGAGATCATATGATCTCACTTATATGTGGAATCTAAGGAACAAAGTGAACTAAGGAAAAGAATAGAGGCAGAGGCAGGGTCACAGGGACCAAAGGGACAGCTGTCAGAGGGAAGGGGGATGAGGGGGAAGGGAATAGAGAAGGTGAAAGGATTAGTGAAATTATATATACATAACACAGAGATACAGATAACAAGGCAGCAAATCCCAGCAAGAAAGGGGGAGGGAGTTAGGGGGAGGGGTCAAAAAGGGGTGAAATGGGGGACACGGGGGTAGGGATGGGGGTGCTATATTCAGTGGAACACTTGAATCCATGTTAAAATAAATTAAAATTAATAAAAAATACTTAAATAATAATAAAAAATAGATAAATGTAAAGAGATATAATCAATGTCAAAAATTCATAGCATTAAATAATTGTTCTACTGTCAAATTTATTTATGATAAAGATTTTAAAGTTTTCTTCCCAAAAATATATAAATAAATAAAAAATAAAATAAAATAAAGTCACAATGTCCTTGGACACAGAACAGGGGGCCCCATGGGGAAGCTCTGACATTGAATAATGTTTGTTGAATTGAATCTGCAGCAGTTGTCCTTTTCATTAGTGAAGTTAATTATGTTTGGCCAGTGGTTCCCTTTCAACAGAGTGCAGCGACTTGAATTCAGTGTCCTCAAAAAGGTATCAATCATAGAAATGAAAGGAACACGTGGTGACTGGATATGAGAATACATTGTTCTGAGCAGTTAACTCTCTACCAACCTGACTGTAGATCTGAGATGCCCTCTTGGCTCGAAGCATATCTGGCATGTCCATGCTCACTTGCATTCCTTTCCCTTTGATTTCATTTTCCAAGTCTTTCTTATATTCTTTCTAAAAGAACAAAAAATGGTCTTTAGAGCTTTGCTTAACCTTCCATAGCAATGCAGATATTTATGTGTACATACCTCAAAGCTGCATGTGTGGAAATGCTATTTATACTCCTTCTATATACAATTCAATGTGGTTGTTTTAAGCTTCATGTGTACATGTTTCTTACCTGGCTGGCCATTTCAGATGCCTTCTTGGCTCTCTGGATATCCAGAGTGTGCGGGCTCACCTGCATGCCCTTCCCTTTAATTTCAGTCTCCAGGTCTCTCTTATAGTCTATCTGTACAAAATTCAACATGCAATTAGGGCTCTAAAATAATTTGAAAAACTGTCATTTTAACATCAGAATCATGACTTTTGGTAATATGCTTGACCTTTATTTCTATAGATCTATAGAGTTTTAACTTGAGGTAAAAACATGACTTGGAATGGCTTAGTCAAAAGTCAAAAGTAATCAGGAGGCTTTTTTTCTACACACCTGAATTAAGAAAGAAGACATAGGTAGTCCAGGAAAATTTTATATTTCAATATGGTAAAATTGATAAATTATAGGTTAATATACCACTCAGTTCCTGAACATCAATAAAATGCGATTATAAAATTGTCACTTTCGCCCTGTAGTGAAGGATTGCTGGCTGCTTCCCTGAAATCTGACCCTTCTTTCCCCTTGAGCTCTCTGATGTACCACTGCTCCCCACCTTAAGCCACCCCACTTGGGTGACACTGCCCAGATGCATAAACTCTGTTGGACTTTAATCAGTCATTATAACCTATCCCTGGCTCTTCATGATTGGTTCAGGGATGGGTGCACTCTTTTTCCACACAAGCTATCAAAAGACTTTCTCTTTCCTTCTGGATATAAAGGAAGTAACCCAAGGAGCTGCTAGATTACTCTTGCAAACAAAAAAAGAAAGTCTGCCTAAGAACTGAGTGAAACTAGAACTGAATTACATGGTTTTTTAAGTCCTAGATCAAGCTATGTCTAAGAATTCCTCTGCTGTTTAATACAAGAACAATAAATTATCTGGTTTTTATTGAGCTAGCTTGGGTTGGATTATCTGTTACTAACCAAATATCAAAATTACACACATAACTGTTTTAAGAGACTCTTATAACACTTTTAAATTAATTATTATAAAATCCAGCAATTGTACAGTTTTAAAGATACATGCTATTTTTCAATGAATTATTTTATTAAGAGAAAAAAAAACTATTGACAATATCTAAGTAAATTTCTTCTAAAATAGTTATTTCCAAAATGTTTATGTACTCTAGATCTGTATTCTCTGTTTTAAAGTAATGTCTTGTTTATTTGTGATGTCCTAAATTTAGAGAAATTGTAAATAAAAATCTCAATCTCAGAGAAATGTTATATTTTTCCTAATTTCCATTCATAAATCTGCCTATTTTCACTCACCTAGAGTTTCAGTTTCACTTTTCTGAATAAAAGTTTGACTAATACTTTTCAACTTTCAAAAGAAAAATTATTACTACATCTATACCGCTCACAAAAATTAGGAGATATTTCAAAATGAACATAAAGCAATAAAATATCCCTTAATTTTGTGAACAGTACTATATAAAGAACTCTAAGTTTTTAGTAAGCCTTTTAAGATCCCAAAACAATGTGAAGGACAATATAAAAACTGAGGCACTAGTCATAGACAGCCACCAAGATTCTATAATAGCCTGACCAGACAGTGGCGCAGTGGATAGAGCGTTGGACTGGGATGCAGAGGACCCAGGTTCAAGACCCCGAGGTCGCCAGCTTGAGCACGGGCTCATCTGGTTTGAGCAAAAAGTTCACCAGCTTGGACCCAAAGTCGCTGGCTTGAGCAAGAGGTTACTTGGTCTGCTGAAGGCCCACGGTCAAGGCACATATGAGAAAGCAATCAATGAACAACTAAGGCATCGCAACGGAAAACTGATAATTGATGCTTCTCATCTCATTTCGTTCCTGTCTCTCTGTCCCTATCTATCCCTCTCTCTGATTCTTGCTCTGTCTCTGTGGGATAAAAAAGATCCTACAGTAGAAGGTATGTAATTTAATTTTCAAATAGGAACCTTCAAAGCTAAAAGCATTTTAATGCCCCATAAATAGACTACATATGACACCACTTATATCAGTCAGTTATTGATGCATTCTAAAACACCCTATAGTAGAAGGCTTAAAACAACATGATGACATATACATTTCAAGAGGGCAAGCCCCAATGCACACACCTTTTAGAACCTCTGCTTGAGTCATGTTTGCTAATGTCCCATTGGCTAAAGAAAAACACATGGTTTTTATACACCAATAGTAAATTATCAGAAAGAGAAATTAAGAAAACAATTCAATTTACTATTGCAACAACAACAACAAATAATAATATAGATAGGAATAAATTTAATAAAAGAGGTAAAAGACCTGTACTTGAAAAATTATGATACTGAAAAAAAAAATCAGAAAGATACAAATAAGTGGAAGCATATACTGTGTTCATAGATAGGAAACATTAAGGCCATTAAAATGTCCATACTAGCCATAGCAATCTAGAGTTTCAATGAAATTCCTATTAAAATACCAATGGCATATCTCACATATCTAGAAGAAATATTTCAAAAATGTATATAGAACTACAAAAGACCCCAAATAGCAATAGTGATCTTCAGAAAGAAAAAGAAAGTTAGAGGTAACACACTACCTATCAAACTATACTACAAGACCATAGTAATCAAAACATCATGGTATTGGCACAAGAATGGGTATATAGATCAATGGAAGAGAGTAGAGAGTCCAGAAATAAACCCATGCCTTTAAGGTCAATTAATATCTGATAAAGGAGAAAAAAACATACAATGTGGTAAAGGCAGTCTATTCAATAAATGGTGTTGGGAAAATTGGACAGATATATGCAAAAATACAAAACTAGACCACCAACTTACACCATACATAAGAATAAATAAAACTCAAAATAGATTAAGACTTAAATTTAAGTTATAAAACCATAAATGTCCTAGAAGAAAATATAGGCAATAATATTTCAGACATTTCTCATAGTAATATCTTTGCAGAAATATTTCTTTGGGTAAGGGAAACTAAGGAAAAAATAAACAAATGAGACTATATAAAACTAAAAAACTTTTGCCCAGCAAAAGAAACCATCAACAAAATGAAAAGGGAACCCATCAAATGGAAGAACATATTTGTCAATGATATATCTGATAAGGAGCTAATTTCCAAAACATATAAAGAACTTATACAACTCATCCCTGGCCAGTTGGCTCAGTAGTAGAGCATCAGCCTGGCGTGTGCAAGTCCCAAGTTCAGTTCTTGGTCAGGGCACACAGGAGAAGTGATCATCTGCTTCTCAATCCTTCCCCCTCCCCTTTTTCTCTCTCTGTCTTTGTCACTCTTTCTCTTCTGTAGCCATGGCTTGAATGGTTAGAGTGAGTTGGCCCCAGTTGATGAGCAACAGAGCGGTGGCCCCAGATGGGCACAGCATCACCCTGTAGAGCGTTTGCTGGATGGCTACTGGTCAGGGCACATGCAGGAATCTGTCTCTCTGCCTCCCCACCTCTCACTTAATTAAAAAGAAAGAAAGAAAAGAACATATACAACTGGAAGACAAACTTTCCAATTGAAAAGTGGGCAAAGAACCTTAATAGACACTTCTCTAAAGCGGACATACAGATGGCCAATAAACATATGAAAAAATAATTCAATGTCATTAATCATCAGAAAGATGCAAGTTAAAACCACAATGAGATATCAAGACATTCCTGTCAGATTGGCCAACTTCAATAAATCAACAAACAATAAGTGATGGTGAGGATGTGGAGAAAAGGGAACTCTCATGCACTGCTGGTGGGAATGCAGACTCCTCTTCTAGCCACTGTGGAAAACAGTACGGAGTTTCTTCAAAAAATTAATGGAACTGCCTAATGACCCAGTAACTTCACTTCTGGGAATATATCCAAAAAAGCTCGAAACACTAATTTGAAAGAATGTATGCACCCCTATGTTCATTGCAGTGATATTTACAATAGCTAAGATTTGGAAGCCACCCATATATTCATCAGTAAATTAGTGAATAAAAAGTTGTGGTACATTACACAATGGAACGCTACTCTGCCATACTAAAAAACAAACAAACAAACAAAAAAAACCTTCTAGGACAGCATGGATGGACCTAGGGAGCATGGATGGACCTGGGGAGCATTATGCTAAGTAAAATAAGCCAGTCAGAGACAGACAAGTACCATATAATCTCACTTATATCTGGAATCTAATGAACAAAATAGAAACAGAGGCATGGATACATGAAACAGACTGATAGCTGTCAGAGGGGAAGGGTTTGGAAGCTGGATGAAAGAAGGTGAAAAGATTAAGCAAAAAACATATTTATGTTTATGTATATACATAAAACACATAGATACAGACCAGAGGAAAACAGGGTGGGGGTAGATGCAGGTAGGCAAAGGAGGGTAAATGGAAATGGAAAGAGACTTCGCTTGTAGCCATGGGTACAGGGTGTGGTGTGCAGATAGGTTTTGTTGAGTTATACACTTGAAACCAGTATGATTTTATGAACCATGTCACCCCCCAAAATTCAATAAAAAATAAAATCACATGGTCAAGCCCTTTGGTACTGAAAGTTTTGACATTTTGAACTAATCATTCATATAACAACATGCAACATTGACTTTGCTTAAAAATAATTAACTTTGTATTATGGCATCATCCCGAACTCTCATTGAAAAGGATTTGAGAACCTATCAACTGGGCAAAATGGGAGATGGTTATGATTTTAAGTAAATGAGACCTCTGTACTGCAAAGATAAACACATCACCCAAATTGGTTTGGGCTACATGTAATCATTGAACAGCTGACCCTCGGGCCTGTTTTTCCCTTAGATTCTTAATAACTAAATTTGTATATATTCCTATTATACAAGCCAAGGTACATAAAGAAATCTAAATCAGCATATCATTGAATAAACTAATCTATTACCTCTATTATTTACTAAGGAAAGACATGACATTCCAACAGTACTTAAAAGTCAAATCTCATTCAAGCCCATTCTCAGGTAACTGTGAAATACAAAACTTCTGTTCTCTCTAGCAAAAGAGGCCTTCTTTTCACCTCAACACTCAGTCCCATGAAGATGACTTGAAAACTCTTCTGCAGTCCTGAATTTTCCCTGCCCATACATCAGTCCAGTACCTTCAACTAACACTGGATGCACCCCCTCCTCTAAATGACAAAAATTCAGAGAATTATAAGTAGTAATTTGATAGTTATTAGATAGTTATTCAGAAGCCCAAGGAGGTCACCATAAGAAAGTACTATTGCCTGACCAGGCAGTGGCGCAGTGGATAGAGCGTTGGACTGGGATGTGGAAGACCCAAGTTCGAGACCCCGAGCTTGCCAGCTTGAGCGTGGGCCCATCTGGCTTGAGCAAAAGCTCACCAGCTTGGACCCAAGGTCGCTGGCTCCAGCAAGGCGTTGCTGGGTCTGCTGAAGGCCCGCGGTCAAGGCACGTGTGAGAAAGCAATCAATGAACAACTAAGGTGTCGCAACGGCAATGAAAAACTAATGGTTAATGCTTCTCACCTCTCTCTGTTCCTGTCTGTCTGTCCCTGTCTATCCCTCTCTCTGCCCCTTAAAAAAAAAAAAAGGTACTATTATGTCTAAGAAATGAATAACAGAAAAAGTACAAGAGAGAATCAACCATGCAAAGACCAGAGGAAGGACTTTCAGGAAGACAGCAGAGCTGTACCAGAGACCCTAAAAACTGTGGAGGCCGGAACTGTGAAGGCCTGTGAGACTGGAGCATGGGAAGGGAAGAAGGGTACAGTATGAGGATGGACAGGAGGGGGACACAAACACCAAAGCAAAGAGTATGATGTCTATGGTGGACATGACTGGAAACCACTAGAAAGTTATAAGTGGGGAGAATAACATAATTTAATTCTTTAAGGACTGTTCTGGCTTCTGGGAAAGAATGGAAACTAAGAGGGCAAAATTCTGGTTAGGAATCTACTGCAATAATCTTGGTGATACAGATGGCAGCCCAGGCTGGGTGGGGGTAAGGAGATGGTTTTAGGAAACCACTATGTGAATAGAGTCAATAAAACCTGCTGACAGGTGGAATTAAAGTGATTTCTGGGATTTCATTGATGCCATTTGCTAGGAAGGAGGTGGAAGAGGGAAGCAGGTATGAGAAAAAATTAAGGGTTCTAGTTTAGGCGTGTAATGTTGAGTTCCTGTTATAATACATTGTATATGCCATTCACATGTTGTAATACCTATGAGACATCAAAGGGTAAATGGTTGCATATTCACGTCCATGTTATAGAACACTTAATTTTTCTACAAGAATAAGGTAGAACAATATGAAGTGACATAGAAAAGAGTCTGTGATATTAAGAGAGAAAAGCAGCCCTGGCTGGTTGGCTCAGTGAATACAGCATCCACCAGGCAAATGGACATCCCAAGTTCAATTCCCAGTCAGGACACACAGGAGAAGCAACCATGTGCTTCTTCTCCATTCCTCCCACTTCTCTTTCTCTCTCTCTCTCTCTTCCCCTCCTGAAGCCATGGCTCAATTGGTTCAAGCGCATTGACTCTGGGTGCTGAGGATGGCTCCATGGAGACCTCAGGCACTAAAAATAGCTTGGTTGCAACCATGACCCAAGATGGGCAAAGCATTGGTCCAAGACAGGGGTCGCCAAGTGGATCCTAGTCAGGGCACATACAGGAGTCCATCTATCTCCCCTATTCTCACTTGGAAAAAGAAAATAAAAAGAGAGAGAAAAGCAAGCCTAGGACAAATATCTAGTATTTAATGTTTTTAAATCTGTGTGTGAACAAATGTATGTTTATCCATCTATACATAAATAAAGATCGGGAAGGTTCTATAACAAATTTATAACAGTGGCTAGCTCTTAGGAAGAAAAAAGAATTCGGGGTCAGAGTGAAAGGAAGGTTTTAAGACTTGTTTAGCTGCCCTGGCCAGTTGGTTCAGTGGTAGTTGTTGACCCGGTGTGTGGATGTCCCAGGTTTGATTCCCGGTCAAAGCACACAGGAGAGACACCCATCTGCTTCTCCCCCCCCCCCTTTCTCTCCTGCAGCCATGGCTCAATTGGAGTAAGTTGGCCCCAGGCCCTGCTGATGGCACCATGTCCTAAGCCAGGCTAGGAAGATCTTGGTTGCTGAGCAACAAAGCAACGCCCCAGATGGGCAGAGCATCACCCCCAAGTGGGTTTTCTGGGTGGATCCTGGTAGGGGTGCATGTGGGAGTCTGTCTCTCTGCCTCCCCTCCACTCACTGGATTTAAAACAAAAAAGATTTGTTTAGCATGTCTCTCCCCTCTGCCATTTGTAAATGGAACCCCTATTAGTCAAGAATTCTCTGCCATCCTGTTTCTTTATTTAAACCAATTAGGACCATCCCATCTCCGTGGTAAACCATGGGGATGTTGGCAGATCCCTACACACCAGTAACTCCCTCAGCAGTTAGTCAGCTCCCTCCAGAGAGCCAGAGTGGGAGTGAGTCCTGAGCCAGCTCTTCTAACTGCAAGTGTCACATCACAGCTCTCAGAATTGCCCCACTGAAGCATCCCCACGATCAGCCTAAAGATAACTAAGTAGCACCCCTTTACCTGCACCCTCAACTTTTCTTACATGTACTTCTTATAAAATGATCTCTTCCCAAACACTCATGCCACTGACCCGTTTATATTCTTGAAAGTTTGGGGGTAAGTTCAAGAGGTATAGAACCAATTCTAGGTGGTTCCTTTAAAAAAATGTGTGTGTGTTTGTGTGTGTGTGTGTGTATGTGTGTGTATGTGTCTGTGTGTGTGTGTCTGTGTGTGTGGGTGGATTAAAACTCTATTATCTGATATCTATCATATCATAGCATCTAAGCCAAAATGTCTAAATTAATCTCATGTCATTACATGTATTACATGAAGAAGAAATGGTATTAGACAAATTGAACATGATCACTGAAGATATAGCTATCTCAACCCCAAACGCTGACTCTGTAGAATTTATAGTCATGGTGATGAGGTCAACAGAGGATATTTTGAGAACATGCAACCAAATCACACAGAAAGCACCATCAAAGTCATGTTAGAGTTTTCGTATATGTTAGAAACACGTAAGTGTCAAAACATTTATCATAGCCTAGATTAACATGAAGTTTGTTGTATTATAAGATAAAGTAAGAGTATGTACACATGCACCTGTTTGTGCGTTATATTACAATGTCTTTTCCCAAGTTTTCTTGTATATATTTAAAGGAAATGAGCAAAGCAGAAACTGTAAATTTTCAAATGAACGTGATGATTTGAAATGGTTTCTATTCCAAACTGTTAAACTAGTCACAGAAAGCTTTGAAAGATTCCTTGTACTAATCAAGTTGCTAATATAACTCATTAGGCTCCACAATCTGAGTCTCCAGGCCTGCATCATTTACCCTACTAACCTCTGAGGCGATCTCTGAAGCCTTTTTGGCATGTTGTATTTCAAGGGTGTCAATGCCAATCTGCATTCCTTTCCCTTTAATTTCTAACTCCAAGTCTTTTTTGTATCCTTTCTGTAAAATAGCAACATTTTACAACATTCAGATACTCAGGGAACAAATATATATTTGTATTCAATGAGACCAAAAAATGGCTAAACATATTTATAAATAAAAGAATAAGAAAAAAAAAAAACAGCTTACTTTGTGCCATAAATCGTCACCTAGACCTAAATTTTCTGAACTGCCTAGAACTATAATCACTGTTCTGACTGAAAGCAAGTATATAAAGATATTAAAGTTTCCCCTGAAAAAAGGCAATTGTCTTGAGGTCTGAAGGATGGGAGGCAGGTTTGAGTGGACGTTATAGAAAGAAGACTAACTTTGAGGCCTTGACAGCTTTGTGATGCTGGGAATGTTTCTTAACATTTCTGGTTTACTGATCTGCACAATGGGGACACTGGTCCCTCATACAGGATCACTGTGAGGAGTGTTTAATAATTGATATATTTTGTTATTTTACTCTGGTACCTGTACACTAAGACCTGATTTATTGCTGTTCCTACTACCATCTTGCTATTCAACTGTATCTGCCTAAACTCTGCCATTGAGAGTTTAAGATGGTTTTTCCAAGTATGACTGATAAGTGATTACAAGCTCTACCTATAAATGTAACTATAATAGAAGAATTTGTAGAAAATTACTAATGTAGGATATGTAATGACAATATTACAGTATTAGCCAAAGACCCTAGTGAACATCTGTTGTTTTTACCTACCATCCATTCCTCCTTCTGGCAAAAAAGTTCCACAATTTTATTTTCAGGAATTACTTCTAACACTTCTCAATCCACACAATTTGGGTAGGTTGATTTCCCTACTCCCCACATCTACAGTGTGTCCGCAAAGTCATGGTGCACTTTTGACCGGTCACCGATCAAAAGTGCACCATGACTTTGCGGACACACTGTATTTTCAATTCCACTAAAATATTTTTAATGATTTGTAAAGCCAGTAGCCAGGACCACCATCACAGCTGCCTGGCTCATGCAGGTTCACATTAGATTCGGACAGTCGGTAATGAAACACCAGAGCCAAGAACTGGTGAGCCATCAGCTTTAATTCTAGCTTGCACCCGGCGGGCAAGCAAAAACACACACTGGGCTTCAAAACCCACTCATTCAGTGCTCACAAAGCTACTGACTTATCTGAGTTTCCTAGAATCAAAAGGTTTCTAGCTCACCAGACTTACTCACCTCTGTTTTCCATCCCCTTCTCCAGCACAAACTGCACAAACTGGCTTCTTCCTCAGCACTCTGCCATCTTGGCTGCTTCTCCTCTCTTCCATGTGGCCTTAATCTGCTCTGCTTTCTAATACTAACCTCAGGAACCCAGAGAGAGCAAGCTCCTGGTCTGTCCCACTTTATAGTGTAGAAATCCAAACCCTTAATCCAATCTACAAACAAGAAAGTCTCTGATACAAAGTCACCCATCTGAGGCATAATGGGATTCCTCAGGAGAGGGCACCACCCCACATCATCTAATCAGTCAAGGGTGTGGGGAAAAGCTTACTCTTAAAACTAAGCCTTAGGTTATAAGGACCCGGCCTGCTTACATTACAGCCTTTCCCCCACACCCATCCCAAGCATAAGGGCAAATAATATCACCTGGGTGACGGGTTTCCATGTAGGCAGTGCCATCTTTAACAAAGTGAGCATATTATATTTTATCTGCCCAACATGGTTCCTTTAATTTAAAGAACACAAATATGGTCAAAGATGGATGTAATTTTTAAAAAATTCTTTTTATTTATTCATTTTAGAGAGGAGACAATGAGTGAGAGAGAGAGAGAGAGAAAGGGGGGAGGAGCTGGAAGCATCAACTCCCATATGTGCCTTGACCAGACCAGTGCAGGGCTTTGAACTGGCGACCTCAGTGTTCCCAGGTCGACGCTTTATCCACTGCACCACCACAGGTCAGGCAGATGGATGTAATTTTTTAAAAACACATAACAACTTAGAATATTTTACACTTAAAACATTGTTAAACTACCCAGAAAGTTACCTGTACAAATGGGTAACCAGGAGAACCATCCTAAGTCATCAGCACGTGACACTCCCCTGACCACAGACACAATAATTGGGTCAGGTGTGGGCACAAGGTAGAAGGTGATTTGATGAGATTTAATCAATCTTTGGACCTAAATTATAACTATAAGAAAACTATGCTCATTTCCTAGTAGAATTGTTGGCCACAGATATGAGTTATCTTGTCCTTAAGAGAGGCCACCACTTAGAGACAGCCTCCTGAGAGTGAAGCAACAGAGAAGATAACAGAATTGAGAAATGAGGAAGAGTTATCATTTGAATTCCAACCTGAGGGACACTTGATCTTTGCACTTCTCTAGTCATAAGCCAAAACATTTCATTCCCTTTGTTGCTTATCTCAGTTTGAGTTGAGTTTTTATCATTTGCATTTTAACAGGGTCACCATCATCATCATCATCATCATCATCATCGCCACAGTTTATTAACAAACAGGTATAAAGCTTTTTAATTTTTTCACTGCTAAATTCAGCTAGATTCTCCTCAGAGCACAGTGCCATAATTTGATATCAAAGTGATGACAGAACAAAAATTAAAGGACTGAAAGCACTTGAAAGCACTTCATTCTTTGGTATAAATTTCATGTAAAGGGAGCAGTGACCACTTTCTTGTTATAAAGAGATTTTAATAGACTCATGCCGCATTTTTAGCAAGGACTAAGAGAGTCGGTTGGGTTGTGAGCACATGAGATTTAAACTGCAGTCACCAATAGACCACAATGACACAACTTCCTAATTTTCTGCCTTTTGTTTGCTTAAAAGATCAAGATCAAGTTACATTTCATAAACTTATTTTGGTTTATAATACAGATTTGTCTCTAAAATTGGAAAATGGTCATTTTTCTCATATTACATAAAAAGAAGACAATGAATGTTGGGCAAATAAGTTTGTAAAATACATTTTTCAGGTTTGCTCACTTATATTTTGCATTGGCCTGGGCAGCTCCATGTGTATGTAGTCCAATGGTTCTCAAAGTGTACGCCAGGGTGCACTGGTGCACCCTAGAAGATTTCTAGGTGCGCCCTATGGTATTCCAGAGAAATATGTGCCCGTTGGGGACCAAAGAACCAACAGGGATTTTGGAGTTTAGATTTTTGAGGGACAGAGGTGTGGGGAATTGGCTGTAAACTGACAGTGTGCCCAACCCCCCACCTTACTTGCCTGATTAGGTTGCAAAAGGCTGCTAAACTGTGGTGCTGGATTGTTTACACTACCCCCATGTTCCCCAGAAAGAGTAGAGGCAAGTTTCTTCTATCCTTTGTTTGATGTAAAGTTAGGATTTGCTAATGGCCTCACTTTGCCCTATAAATAAAGCAAGATATGGTATTTGGGCATACTTTGTTCTTGCCAGCAGCAATTACAGGGCCCTTCCGACCCTTTATTTTCTTAATTCTGCACCGTTCCCACCAGGGACCTGGAATTACTAGCTGTGCTGGTTCATGGCACGTGCCCAGATATAACAATAAATATAGTTACTCTATTATACCATTTCATTATGGAAATACCACTCTTTTTGTTAACACATCATTATTATATATATTATTAACACATCATTATATTTTCTTTAGATAAATACACCCAAATAAAATGAATAGATTTCTCGAAAAGAAGCATGACATTGAAGACTCCAATTCTGGAAGTGAGCAAAGGTTAATGTAAATAAAATAGGACTTGTAGGCTGATGGGCAGAATTTAATTTACAGCATTTTCTATCACTTAACACTGAACAATACGATTGGATTAGAAACCCATTCATGGAAGCTTCAAGTGATTTTAATTTAACATTAACAGAAGAAGAACTGGCAGCTATATCCACTGATCATGGATTGATGATTAAACATAAGGAATTGTCTCGTGAAGCCTTTTGGATTTCTATAAAAGAAGAATATGTGGCAATATCTAAAAAAGCTTTGAACATTTTCTTACAATTTTCAACATCTTATGTATGTGAATTAGGATTTTCTACCCTCAACACAAGAGTAAAAAGAGAAGAATTCTTCAATGTATTGATGAGGAAATGAAAGTTTGCCTTTCAAATATATGCCCAAACACTGAAGAAATTACTAGGACATATCAGGTTCATGTTTCTCATAAACACAAGAATGAAAAAATTTAACACATTTGCGCTGGGATCTGCTGAATTTACTAAATCTTACTAAGAATGTATTTATATATAAAAAAAGATAATTTTTTGTTGTTTTTCTATTTTTTAACCCCTCTTTTTTATGAATTCTAAAAAGCATAACTCAAAAAATGTAACATAAAATGTTTTTTAATATAAGAATAAATTTAATTTTGTCGTATTTATTTTGTTTAATTACCATCAAAGCATGCTTGGACTTTATATTTTTTTCTTTTACTATTTGACTTAATTATTATGACATATTTCTCAAAAATTGTACATAGTGAGCCTACAATTATTTGTAGGATTTTAAATGCTCCCCGACTTCAAAAAGTTTGAGAACCACTGATATAGTCTGTGAAAGACTGTGGTGCTTGCCCTCAGTGCAGCAGATTGCAAATTACGGATTACCTTCCAGTTTGAGAGGGGCCATTGTATTGCTAATGTTTGCTGGAGAAGGGATTTTTTCCCCAGCCTTGGTTTTGTAGGAAGAGAAGGAGTATTGAGGTGGAACCAGAGCTGAGGGGTTTTGGGAGCTCTGCTGAGGCTGGTGGGGGCCTTTGATTCCAGGTGGAACCAACCAGAGAATGCATCAGGCCTTTGGGAGCTCTGAATAAGAGAGAAGTGGTCTTCCCTGTCTGTTTGCTCGTCCGCTGGTACAAGACTTTAATAAACAGAATGACCCACCATTTTTTGGCTCCACTGTTTCTTTACTATCTGCCTGAATCCAATGAGAACCTGCATGGCCATGGCAGTGGCCACTGGCCATACAATAAGTATCATTTTTTAAAAATTCATTGGGGAAAGATTTCTATGACACAGCTACTGATAATCAATTTACACAAAAATGGTGTGGGATATATATATAATAGATAAATTTTTATAAATATATATATTTACTTATAGTTGTATCTATTAAAAGATACAAAAACTTTTGAGAAAGGTTCATAGATATATATATATATATCAATAAAAATATAGCTATTATATTTGTATCCATTAAGAGACAAAATCTTTGAAAAAGCTTTACAGATTAAAAAAATCAGCTAAAAATTCATACATTCTCAGTTGTTAAATACTGTATGTATAACAGTACTCACCTCACTAGCCATTTCAGATGCCCGTTTTGCTCTTTGAATATCAAGAATTTCTGAACTAAGATCCATTCCTTTCCCTTTTATTTCGTTTTCCAAATCTTTTCTATATTCCTTCTATGAGACAAGAATAGAGTAATTTAATATTTACTGGGAAGCTCTTCAGCTTATGTACTGTTTCACTTCTTTTCTAGAGACCATAGAAAGGAGAAACTATTTCTGGAAAGGCATGAACCAGACTCCCAAGCATTCTTGTTCCTTACATCCTACAGAACTTTTCTCTTTTAAATATGTTTAGAGTGGCTTCCAATATTATCAGTCTTTTCCCTTTCATCTTTTCTTCCAATATATTTTGGTATCACATTAATGTCACATTTTAAAATAGATGTCTTCCCTTTATATGGCAAGGATGGTCTTAAGAATATATGTTTCTTATTAATTATTTAAAGTATTCCTTTGAAAACTGTCTATAAAATATAAATCACCAAAAGAACGTAATTGAAAAAGAATGAAAAATTACAAAATCAAAAGGACTGATGTAGCCAAATTTTTAAAATAGGTTTCTGTTTTATTCAATGATTCATTAAACCAAATAATTTCCTACAGGTTGATAATATATAGTGTGAATTTCACCTCTTTTTAATATTACATTTTAAGTAGATCCAAATGTCTTAACTAATACATGTGTTTAACTTGAGTGTCCTAATGCATTTCTTATTTTCTTACTAATTACACTATGAAAATAGTATCTTAATCCAATTTGTCTATGTTGTACTTACGGCTAACTTGATAGATGAAAGATGAGACTTCCAATAATGGTAAGAAATCATGTCTTAGTTAATTTTAGGATTCATTTCACGATATTTTCTCTTTGTCTCATATAACTAAATTATCTGGTCCTCTGCTTACCTAATAGTCTACAAGACATTGTAATGACCTGCATGTACTTTTGGAAAGAGCTCTGGTATCAAATGACCTAGAGAAAAGTCAGAGTTCTTTTAATAATGTGGTCCTGCAACCTTCAGGAAGATATTAAATAACTGAGCATGGATTCCACATGAGCAAAATGAAAATAAAAATATTGTTACATCAATGTAAAAGGACAATTGGGAGAAATCAAATGAAATGAAGCATTAAGTGATATTTTGAACACTCTAAATGGCAACATAAGTGTAAAAATCATAATCAAGTAAAAAAAATGCAAAGACTGTTTAAAGCTAAAACAACACTTAGAAAGGGAAATTACAATTTCATTAAGTCACTAAGAGTATCTTTTTAAAATTAGACATCTCTATAAATTAATTTAAAAATTTGTAATCATAGACTTCTGGGTCTTTTTTCTATCCTGTTGTACACATGCTGTATCAATAAATCTAAAAAAGATTCACTCAAAAAAAAGGGAACAGTATTTTATTAAAGTCATTTATGGATCTCAAACTAGTTCTCACATTGTCATTTGTATGTAAATGATAAAAAGATTCCTCTTTTAAAATTTACATAAAGAGCACATATTTTTTAAACGAAAGTCAATAAGAGTAGGAAGTTGCTACTTGATTAGCCTCCACCTTCAAAATACTTTATAGGAAGGAAAGCGAGACAAGATATGGTAGCAAAAGATCTCTTCCAGATGCCTACTTTAGCCCAACATATAACCATGGGTCACATTAAATATATAAAAGCAGTTAAATCATAAAGGCCAGTTGGCACTTGGTTTTTAAGATGATGCAGCTCTATGTAGATTATACTCATTTATTCCACTGATTTAAGATTCTTCTTTCAGTTCAGAAGTCAGGATGAAAGAAAGTTCTAGAATATTTTCCTTTAATATAAAGAGAATCTATTTAAACAGAAAGTTGGAAGAGTTTCAAGTTACTTTGTAGCCATTAAAAAATAAAAGATAAAACTTGTAAAAGGATGAATTTTGAGCATGGTAATTTTAATTGTTAGATTTAACGACCTCAATGCTCAGTAAATTTATACATTACTTGTGAGCCAAACACACTACTTAATTTGGGGGGAGGGGAGAATCCTGCTGAGAAGAAATAAAAAATGGACATGAGTTCCTGTGTTCTACCTGCAAAATATATTATTTTTCCCCCTTCTTAGAACACAAACTACTTATAAATAATATACCATTTATCCAGACCTTCACATATAAGCACCTCATTTCTGATATCAAATGTCCTAAGAATGCCATGAGGAAGTTTAAGAAAAAGCTGGTTCTAATATGAAAATGAAAAACTCTATTAGCAAAGGTCAAAGTTAGGGAAAGAGTCATAGATTAATATTTGAAATTCATTAAATTAGTAAAGAATCATTAAGTAAATACTTCTAGGGTTATTTCTTTAGTTTTTAGTTTTCGTTTGCAATATTTAATAGTAAATATCAAGATCATACCTCTTTCAGAAGGTTAGTGATGTACTTTACATGTAAAAATTCTGGAGTCTTGTCCAAATCCAGTGATGATCTTCCTTTAATCTCCTTCTCAAAATCCTCTCTGTAAACTCTCTGTTAAATCATACCACACAATTTTAAACTAACAAAATATTAGTGACTGTTGAAAAGCAAAGTTGAAAAACAGAGTTTCCCAGAACAAAATTGATATTTTTCTTTTATAATTCTACCATCTCAGAGTCTTCTTATCCACAGGAATAACTCCAACTTTATCATAAATTTTAGAATTCTATCAAACAACAGTAAGGCCTTCAAGTACCAACTCCCTCTGGGAAAGCATTCTAGGGAGGCTGCTTAAGATCTTATGGTCTGTTATTGTCTGACATCAACCCATTTGGGGAGGGGAACCAATAAAGTTGTCTTTGTGATTGGATCATGCAACTAGTTCACTCAAAAAACTGGATCCACCACTGGAAGAATATCTGGCAGCGTGGAAGCCCATTCCAACCAAAGCAATAATAATGTTCAAGTCCTCATCATCTTTCTCACTGCCTGTGTTTTCAAGTCAACTCAGGAAGAACCATTTCTAAACTGTAATAGACATGGGAAGGGAAGATTTTCCTTTAATGATTTTGCCATTGAGAATATTTTTCTACCATCTATGGAGTTTGATACGAATCAAGTTACACTGTGAGGAGAATCTTACCTTGAACCTGATAAGCTATTCTTTAGGAAAGGGTTCACAGTAAGCAATGAAAGGTGCTCACAGTGACTGTGGAGAGCTTAAGTCCACACTCGTACCTGCCCTTCTGACACTCTGCCACCCTTAGGTTATGATTCTCTAAACTTTACCAGTTGATCTATGCATTTGCAAATCAATAAAGACCCATGTTTTATAACTATAATAACAATATAAATAACAAAACTATCAATTGATCTAAAATAATTGCCAAACAAGAGAAAAGGTTTTACCAACTAAATGTTTTATTTTAATTGCATCACAAAGATGACAAAAATAAATTCTGCATGAGATTGCTATTAATGCAAAATAAAAAGCTATTTCCATGTTGATTATATTCTTATTACAGAGATGGGTAATTATATAAAGAAATTCTCCATACCACAAGAGAGGATCAGAGAACAGGCTGTCTCCTCACCTACATCTGTTAAATATTTAACAAATAATCTAGTTATAGCCAGAGAAAAAGCCACAATGGATGTTCTGTAAATACTACAACTAACAAAGCTACCATATTTTTTGCTCCATAAGACACACTTAGGGTTTTAAGGAGGAAAAAGTATATATTCTGAACCAAATGGTACATGTTAAGGCCAGTAGCCACGGCCACCATCACAGTCTTCTGGACAACACAGGTGTAGGTTCACATTTAATTCAGGTAGATCGTAAAGAAATAATTGAGCCAAGAACTGGTGGACCATTTTCCTTTATTCTAGACTCCTACCAGTCAACAAATAAAAGACAAACACATGGGGCACCAATACCCACTCACATGTTCCTCCAGTTCCACAACCAGGAGAATCTTTCCAGTTTTTCTAGAATCAAAGGTCCCACCAGCCTTATTCACCTTTGTTCCCCATCTCCTTCTCCTGCACAGACTGGCTTCTCCTTCAGCATTCTGTCATTTTGGCTGGCTCTTCCACATGGCCTCCCTGCCTTGCTACAACATTGGCTCCTCCTCCCTACCATAATTTTCTCTCTCTTGCTTGAAGAATAAAAATGAATCACTTAAGACTATTAAACAAGCCACAGTTAAGTCTGAGTGCCCTTTCCCTCAGAAGATGAATTATAATATCACAACAAATAGCATATATAATGTTTATAAAATTCTTATGAGAGTATTATTGTACAAAAGGTATCATTCCTTCTTGTTTTTCTGTTGTTATTGGAGAATAGAAAAGATCCAGTTCATTGAGCCTTTTTGGCATGGTGCACTGGGGCCTTTAAAAAAATAACCTGGTTTTACCCACAGAATTGGGATATTGGCTGCAGACAAAACCTTCTGTGTCTGGTGCCTCTTCCCCCTGAACCCCCACTCCTATCACTCAAATAGGAAAAAAAAAAACAGAGCAGAAGAAATCTCACTGGGACAAAGCAAAACCAGTATAGGGAATAGGTAGATGCAACTTAGTATTATCTTAGGTAGAGAATGAAATGAACAAGTGAGGAGAAAACTGATGACTTTGCCCAGGTCCTAAAACACTGGCATTTACTGGATACATAATTTCAGGTAAAGCAATTACTTTCAGTGGAATCATTACCCATCTGGGGATAATATCTACCTGGCATCATTACCTTAAGAGGATTAAATGAGCTGACATATATAAAGCACTTAGCACATTATTTAGTACAGATTACTTAGCACAAATATTGAATAAATGTTAGTTCTATTGTTATTGAAAAATATAAAAGGTAAATAAAGCATCCAGCTCTTCTTTTCTATTCATTTTTTTATCTACTCATTATAGTGTTTACATGACACAACCTGAAAGTGTCAATTTTATAATCACAGAATGTGAATGCTGAGAGGGATGTTAAGAGCTCACTGAGCCTGATATCCATATTTGCCAAATAGGAAACACTAAGGGCCAGAGGATCCCAATGACACAGACAAGGTGCCTGGGTCCAGACAGCGGATTCCCTGGGGCATCCTGTGCAGGGTCCTCTAGACTCACCAAACATTCTAAACCACTTTCCTGATTCCTTTCAAATGATAAAACAGGACATATCTGTTGACAGATGATAACAAACTGGGGACCCACCTCACTCTGCATCTTCTGAGCCTCCTTTGAAGCTTGATATGATGGTGTATCAACAAATTCAAGCATTGATTTGCCCTTATTTTTCTCATATTCTTCTTTGTACTTAACCTTCATTGAAAAGAAGTATAAAAACATATAAAACTCATAAGCCCTTATGCAAATAGAACAAAGTAAAATAAACATGTCCAAAATTAATCATCCTGTTCTAAAAATCACATTATTCTTGCCACTGAGGTTGATACCAGGGTTCCCTGTAGTTAATGACATTCAAAGAAACTAAAGAGGTATATATATATATATATATATATATATATATATATATAAATTTTCAAGAAATAAAAATAATTTAGAACTATTAAATAATGTAGTTTTAGGACGAATAAAGTATGTAAATAGCTGGAATACATAGATATATATCATATACATAGGATTATATGTGTATATACACATAGTATACATATATAGAGAAAGATCCCTATGATAGCTAAAATGTCTAGCAGTAAATCATGAACAACAAGGAAAATGTACTAAGTCTCTATCTTTCTGTCAAAGGGCAAACAGTATTCTCTGAGATTGCTGAATTTTTCCATAGACATTAAGTAAAATACACACAGAGCTTTTATGTAATTTCTTTTATTTAATAATACCATGAATTATTTATTTCAATTACAACCTTTATAGTATTTCAGTTTATAAATTAATCAATATTTCCTACCTACTAATAACAAAAACTATAGCTATATGTAAGCTGTCATAGACTGGTAGGCATTTTAGCAATATAAAAATTACAAAATTAAAATCATAGAAATGTTCTAATCATGATTAATTTCATTCAGAAATATATTTTCTTACATTTAATAATTATTAATAATATTATGTCTTAAGTTTGTAATAATTTAATTATAATTAAATTCAAAAGAAATTTTTCAATACATAGAACTTTACGGTATCAGGAAACGACAAATTTTAAAACTCCTATATGTAGGCATATTTTTGTTTCAGAGAGGTATGACAGATGATTGATGAAAATGTTTGGCTAAGGGGGTAAAACGGGGTGGAGAGAGACTGTGCATGGGGCATGGGGGGCTGATGCAGGGGGGGTGAGGGTGCTATACTGAGTAGGACACTTGAAACCATGTCAACACAATAAATTAAAAATAATTTTTTTTAAAAAAAGTAGTTGAAGTATAATAAAATAAAACATTAGAAAAAAATTTTGTGGAAAATGAAGTAAAAATAAGAATGAGAAGAGAAAAGAAAATAATGCCCATTTTTAAGCCTTAAGGGAGAGCCATTTTGTGTATATTTTTAAAATAATTATCAAATTTATGTTCCACAGGATACATTTAAAAGACTGATCCAAAATTCAATTTAACAGATGTTGGAATGACATATTTTGCAACTTTGAAACTCAGAAAAAAAAAAAAATTTAGCTATCAACCTTAAAGTGTACAAGTAAGAAAATATCTTTAAAATTTTGTTTCATGGAACACATAGAACATTACAGTTGAAAGAAATATTAATGTAGAAAACACTGGTAAGATAGTTTTGCTATTTTCATAAGACTTATAATCAAACTGAGAAATTATAATAGACATCGTGCCTGAACAATTAATTTTGCAGCAAAAAATGACAAATCAGTGAATTATAAATATGTAAATCAGAATGAGATTTGATCACCTTTTAATTAATTCACATACTGTAAGCTTTAAATTGTGTGAAGCAACTGTTATCTTACAAAATGCCTTTATGCTGAAATGTGGCTCAAGCTTCCCTGACTCAATAAACACTGAGAGAATGGTGTTTGAAATTTTTGAAAGCAGCATCCACTTTCACAGGGTGCACGTGCTTTTCGGCAGCTTCCTGTTCTCAGTGGGGGTGCCTGACAGTGAGTGGTTAGAGTCCAGGTAGTGGGGGCACATACCTGACTCTGGAGGGTTGCGTTGCCTCTGTGGTGCAGGTGTTCTGCAGAGTCCGCATCAAAATGATACATTCCTTTGTTTTCCTCAAAATGCTTTCTATACTCTCGCTAAAACAGACAACATGAAAATAAATTCAGAATAAAAGGGGCTGATTAGAACAACTAATACTTCAAAATGCAAACCGAAAAGCACAAGCCAATAAGAGCTGCAAAATCCCCATCTGCAGCGGGCTGGTCATGTTGATTTCTAACAGTGAAGTAAATCAACAATGCAAGATAGACCACTAGGTCCAGTGGTCACTGTGAATAGCATATGAAACACTCAGAGAAGCAGAGGCCAGTTAGTGGTAAACACGAGGTAAAAGACAGTCACGACACTGGGGAGTGGCAATGGAAAAGCTAGGCACGGGACCAGAGTGTATGAGCAAGATGGGCACAATGGAGGCAATTTGTCCTGCCCTGATCCTAGAACAGGTGTGTGTTTAATAGCATCTTTAAGAAGAGAAGGAAAGACTAGAAGAAAGAACAGATGAAAGGAAAGTTGAAAGCAGACATAAGAAAGTTGTATACTTCCTCAGCCGTGAGGAAGATGGAGAGTCATAAGGAAAATAAGAGAGTGAAAAGTGATTTTATTAAGAATTTTCCTAAAAGGAGAGGTCAGATGTGTCTGGGAGAAAAACTGAAGAATCTGGGCACAGTCAATTAAATTTTTAGGGTAAAGAAATTGGATTAAGACTATTTAGACATACAGATAAAAAGTGGAATTTGGAAGAGACCAGAATGGATAAGAATGCCAAATTTGGCAACTATAGGTCTCTAAGTAAAACAGTCAGCAACAGGACAAAATTACTTCATAATTTTTATAATTGGATACTGGACACTTAGTTATTTTGCCATATTTGGGAAAGACTTTCAGAGGTAAATGGTAATCTCAAAGACTCAACTGCAGACACTTAAGGTCAAATTGGTTGCTCATTAATCAGTGAGGATCTCAGGGACAGCAGCCATTTTGTACAGAGGGAAGAGAGAGGTGAGCAGGAAAGAGCTGCCATAAGGAAACTGACAATGGGTCTTAGCAGATGCTCTGCTCCAGACATCTGAGAGTGCAATAGGAAGAAGCTCCAGTGCCCAGGAGGGAAGGGAAGCATGAGACAGCTGCCATTTCATGGAGACACAGCCAGGGTCCTAGAGGTACTTTCTGGCAATTAGAGTGATATGTGTCCCCCAAAACCCTAACCAGAATAAAGTAAGGTAGAAAAAGGCCCTAGAAAGCCCATGATAATGTTTACACAGTACATCTTGACTGAAGACAATAAATTCTAAATTTTGGCTCTTCTTCTAATTAAAAAGAAAGAAAAAGATAATCTCAAAAGATAACACTGTACTTAGAGATGTTACAATTTGATGAGAAGTTATTTTATAATATATATTCTTAAAATAATCATGAATTGAATGCAACAATCCAAAATACATTCCATACTGAGTTAAAAACCAGAATTAATAAACCTAGGGTATTATGTCAGGAATAATGAATATATCCTGAGAAGAAGTCAACAAATATTATCCCCAAAGCAATTATCCATTTTAGTTACAGAGAATTTCAGAAACTCCTATTTTTAAAAAGTAAAATAAGCAAGAAAATCTATTTGATTTAAGATCTGCAAAGAACTTCTAATACCTCCTATTTCTTATATATTAGCTTCTGTTGCCTCCTAGTGGGAGTTACACACAGTAACACAATATATATTTTTCTAATTTATGCAAAATTATAAAAGAAACTAAAAGCTTCTAGAGCTCTATTTTCCAGGGCAATGTTTCCTTGAAAATTTAATTAGTAAAGCTGTATAAACTCATAAGTACTAATTTCACTCTACACATTATGCATTAAAATACAAACGAAATTATTTATAACAAAGACATTTGGAGGTCTTTAAAAACAGCCAGTTATAAACAAACTGACAACTAATTCTCGCAGAATGTCTTTTTATTAAGAATTCTCTTGTTTAATCTTTTAATAAAATTATGTTGCCCTTACAAATCTACCAAAGTCCAATTCTCTTTTACATTAAAATGTAAAAGGCGGCAATCTTGGTGTACAATAAATTTGAGCCAATATATTATCATACAATTTGAATAAACAGATACCTCAGAGTGACACATTTTTGAGACTAAACTTTCTCTCCTGTGAAGTAATCATTAAGTCACAATTCTACTATGGGGAAAAGGTATATGATTGAGGCAAAAGCACCACCCGAACAAAAATTTAAACTTATAAGTGGTACAGTATTATAAAATAAGTGCAATATATGACTTTGCTGGATTTTCTCTATTGAAGAGATGATAGAAACAATTTATACTAAGCTATGATATATTTTTACCATTATTAAAATTAAAGGTCAATATTCTTGAAAAAAAATTGCTTATGAGTGGAATGCATTCTTTCAGCTATCAAAGTTTTTAATTACTACCAAGATATTTTTATTGGCTTATTTACACACAAATCCTCATGTCCTAAGGATATTTAACCCAAGTATGAATGAGGAGTATAGTCAAGGGCAAAATGCCAGTGCAACAGTCAAAACTGGACAAAGACTGAATGTAAACAAAGCAGCTCTGAGAACAGACACATGCTGAATTTGGAAGCATAGCTATGAGTCATAGAGGAAAACCTGAAACTGAAACAGAGACACTCAAGGAACAGAGGAATCTGTGCAAAGGTGCACAGATGAGCATTGGAAGAGCAGGACAGCATGAAGTAAATGTCCCAGGACTGAGTCTAATTCTGGGCCTGATAGCCCTCTAATGTTCATTGTCTGTTCAACAGACGGGACAGAATGACAGGCTGCTTTCCTCCAAGGACCAGGAGTAAAATTAATTATTTAATTAAAAAATCTCTATGAGTATGAATTATTTACATGCATGGTGCATTGCAAGAAGGGTGACGGTGATGGTGGAGAAGGGAGGGCCACAATAGGAACACAATGAGCACAAGTTTCAACACTTGAAAGCCAAGGGCAGACGTTTCCAAACCCAAACTGAAACTGGGTCTCATTATTTAATCATTTGGAAACTGGCTTTGACTACAGGATTTCTAAATCTATGACTGTTGGGCACACCTCCTGCAGACAACCATTTTCACTCTTCCACGTTTCTTGCCCAACACATTTTTCTATTTGAACTGCACCTGGCCCAGAACAGGTATTCATTAAAATGGGGTCATTTTGCGTGAGTGAGTGAGCAAGGGAGTGAGTGAGCAATTATTAAAATAGGCATAGAAATAACCTGAGGTCAAATTATCGTTCAACGCCACCATGGGCAGTGGAGGCACAGGCGAGTCACATTATCAGTTATGAGTGTCAATGACGTCACTATGTGTTTGAAACAGTGTCCAAGAGGCGAGTTCTGATGGAATGACCCACTTGGCAGTGTATCCAAACATGGATACATAATATTTTCACCAGGACATAAAGAAATCACCTTCCCCTCCTAGTAGGGGAGGTTCCTCCTAATAGGAAGGTTCATTACCTTCATAAGACTGAATGTACAGTGTCAATATAAACATCTTTAGGATTTATTTGTAAAGAAAATACAAATTAGACTAAGGCAGTTTTTATGGTACTGAGGCCTATTAAATATCAGACACTCTGCTCCAGCCTGCATAAAATTAAAGATCTCGGACTTAAGAGCCTGGCCTTCTGAATCCTTGAAGCAAATGCAAAAGACAAAAGGGGAAGAAGAAAGGCAGAAAAAACACTTGCCCAAACACTTTGAAGAGTAGTTGTTCAACGAGAAAGTTTGCATTCAAAAAATATTAAAGAGTTTGAAAAACCAACAAACAACCAAAAAAAACACCTTTGTAAAGTAACAGCTTTGGTGCTGGTGGGACATAAACCAGCAGATCACTACGTTCAATGAGTTAGTTACTCAGGGAGGAGTGACACCAGGCACGCCTAAGGAAGCAGGTGCACAAATAGTACTGCAGGCACAGCGGCTCCTGGGGCCACACAGCAGCTACAGCCGCCATCACACAACCCACTTACTCCGCTGAACATTTTGCTGACTTTCAAAGCATGGTCTAAAAACAAGGTTGGGAGATCTGAAACCGAGTCGTGCATATTTTGAATGTCTTTCTTGTACTTCACCTATGAAAATAACATGGAACAAAATACCATCTAGGAGGAGGAAATATTATGCTTTTGCATTATTGCCATTATCATGTTTAACACATCAGAAAGTTAGTGGTAAACTGCCCGATAAATTTGCAAGTAGCCACTAGATGGTGCTCATTTACTACTGAATGCATTTTAAAAAGTTATTAATAGGGATATTTTGATAATTCTTTTCATTGTTTACATATTTGAAAGGGTGATGTTAACAGAATCAAGTGATTTCAATGGGAATTCTGTTTTCAAAACATAAAGAAAAATTATTACTGTATTTCAATATTGCTTTGTGGCAATTTAGGAGCTTTTGGTATTTTTTATGCTATTGCCATATAGACCATTTTTTCAACAGCTTTGGAAATATAATAATATTAGTAATCATGATAATAAAATATCATTAATAAGAAACATATTGGGCACTTAATGTATGCCAAATACTTTTTAAAACACTTATACGGATTAAGTTTTAATCTCCATGAAAACACAAGTGGGTAGGTACTTTAAGTATCTCTCACTTTACAGATGAAGAAACTGAGGCACAAAAAATGAAGGTATAATACTGAGAGAGCAAGATTCAAATCCAGGAAATCTGATGTTAAACTGCATTTTCAGCTCTAGGTTCCTTTAAGTATATTCCAACTCTACTTGCTGTACATGTTTATCCTCATACATAAACACACAGTACTAATAAGGACAAACATCATTCTGCTATTCCCAGTGGTCTTAAAAGACAGAAATACCCATTTCAGTTTCTAGTGAAAATCAAAAATTGACTAATGACCACAAATAACAATACCCTGTAAACATTAATGACAGCAGATATAAGTCCCAGGATATGTCAGAAGTTGAAAGGTTTAAATGATATAACAAAGCAACAGTTCAACAATAATTAATCTAGATACTTGAAAAGGTACTCTATACATCCTGCAACTAAAGCAAATGATCGTTTTTTTCCATTTTTGTGTTTTATGTTCTGCTTAATTCTAATAAAAATTTAAGGCATCTTTTCTTGTAAATTGAAACTTGACCATTTTTAAACATATGAAATGAAAATAAATTGTGAAGAAGTATCACCTCATTTACATACTAGATAAGAAAGAAATTTTAAGCCATTACAGAGACAATTTTTGAAAATTTCTTTATGATAAACTACTGCGTAGCAGGTAGGACTTCATGGTATGGCTCATTTCATGGGTCTTATTATATGAGTTAAGTATTGTCATAATTACCAACTGACAATACTACACACTACTTTGCTGCAAAACTCTGTAATGTATTTCTACTCTTGATTAGATATAATTAGTCTTATTAGCAATACTATTCCTATTCATCAACTAATTAGTAATTAGTCACCATTAATAGTAAATTACAATACATTTTTCTCAAAAATCTCAAGAAAATATGCTTCAGTGTTTTCAACTAAAATTGCTTGGAAATTACATGATTTTATTTCATTACAAAATAGCCAATTCTGGAAAAAAAGAAACAAAAAATATTGAAAATAATTTTCTATGTATTACAAGTCATGAAACACAAAATAACTTACATTACTTGCCAGTTCAGTGGCAAGCTGACTTTGCTTAAAAGAAGCACTTTCAAGGGGATTGTAATGATGTTTCTTATCCTTCTTTTCATTATCAAATTTTTCTTTGTATTTAATCTGCCATAAAAGAAAAAAGCAGGATAAATTTAGTAGCACATTTATCTTCAAGCTTTTAAAATAACACATTTGACTTGTAATTAGATTTGATAAAAGCTACCTTAAAAACGAATAATAGCGAAGTTTAAAATTCCTGGGATTTTCACCCATATGAAGTTTAATTAGGCATAATTTTTTTTTATTATAAACAACCTCTATTTGAACATTGATCATAAATGCAATTAGGCATGAACTCAAATCCTATTAACAAGAATTATGCACTAAAATCTCAGGATTTTTAAATGTCATTTTCCACTTCTGCATTCTTATAATCTATGATTAATTAGAAATTTAGGCCATAAATGAATTAAGTTTTCCACATTTATAAAAGAAATCCTAAGCCCCAGAAATTGAATATTAATTTTTCTGAAAGAATTATTCCAAATACAGGACATGTTTTGTACTATGATTTTTCTCTTCATTTTCCATTTGTTCAAAAATTCATATTTAGGGACTACATTGTCTAACGTGTCTTGGGTCTAATTAATGTCATTTTTCGTTCCTCTGCTTTAACCTCACAGCTGTACTCAGCAGCAAAACTATTTTTAATATTTATTCTAAATTATTTTTCCCTTTTTTATAAGTAATTTTAGGGCAACCAAAGAAAGGATTATCAAGTTATTATATAGAACTATATTCTGTCCCTGGCCAGTTGTCTCAGTGGTAGAGCGTCAGCCCAGCATGTGGAAATCCCAGGTTTGATTCCTGGTCAGGGTACACAGAAGCAATGATCTGCTTCTCTAATCCTCCCCCTTCTCTCTCTATCTCTCTCTTCCTCTCCCATAGCCATGGCTCTTGATTGGTACAAGTTGGCCCCAGGCACTGAGGATAGCGCCATGGCCTCTTCTCAGGCACTAAAATACATTGCCAAGCAACATAGCAGTGGTCCCAGATGGACAGAGCATTCTTTAGTAGGGGGCCTGCCGGGTGGATTACAGTAAGGTCGCATGAGGGAGTCTATTTCTGTTTTTCTGCCTCCCACCTTTCACTTAATAAAAAAAAACAAAAAAAAAAAACAACAAAAAACTGTATTCTTCTCCATAGATAGAGAAATATGGGAATGCATGCTATGCTAACTAACTGGAATATAGACACAAGTTCTTTACCAAAAACAAAGAAATAAAATACTAATTACTTGAACCTGACATCCCCTTTGATTCCTGTAGCCAGAAAATGATACACAGACTTTCAAAGCAAAAGTAAGCTGTTTTGTTTCCTGATGATATATTTTCACAATATTATAATTCTTATAATATTTTGTTTTCTTACATTCTCATAATCCACTTTTATTCATACATATTAAGGCTGTGCCTTAAAAAAGTTTTTATTAAAAAGCAATTTGAGGATGGTGATTGTAATAGAGTGTGTACTGGGCGATGGTCTCCCTCAGGGACACATGTCTAGAATCTATGAGAGGGAGGTAGTAAAAATTTTGGTGAAAATATCTCAAGATGGTTTACAGGAAATATTTTCTGTTGTGGTTCCATCTGCTAATAATAACTTTCTGATAATTCACAAGGCCTTATAAATAATTCATCCAAAATCTCATTTATTCTAATTATTTGGTGAGGTCTCTCTAAAACAAGAAAAACTCTGATTTAAAACAAGTTATTTTATGTCTTGAATTCAGGGACAACATCAGCAATGGAATAAATTTAAAGCTTATTTGCTCTTTCCACAGTAGCTGGCACCAAAGCAAAGGTTTCCCTACCTGGCTCTCCCCCAAATACACAGTCTCACTACCCATACATACAATTTCACACACTCCACCACCCTCTGCTAGGGTACTTTTCAAGATATTTTAATTGGTGGTTTTGTTTCTTTCTAGCTTTTTAGTGCTTACATGCTATTCACTCAATGGTGGTGGAGGGTTATCTTAACTGACTTCCACTTGAAAGAAACTCTTGACTCAGTCAGACTCAACAACACTCTCTACTTCTAAGTAAAACATTCCGACTAATGGCCACTGTGCCCCGAACATTCTCAGCTAGTAACTATTTAAGTAACCAATTGGTCCTGCAAGGTAATATGGGCTTGCATCAAGTTTTATTTCAATTATTCATATTCTCCAACCACAGGCACTATGACTTAGTTATGTATTAGCAAAATGGCAAATACAGGTTATATAATCCCTGTGCCCACAAAGCCCAGCACACTGTCATTGTGCACCCTATAGTCCCAACAGTAGCAGCAGAGGCTACACAGACGGCGGTGTTACTTGGAAATTAACCTGACAAATTTGTCATTTGGCACACACTTTCCGAGTAATGGTATAGTTCTGAAAAGCAATAATCAATCCAACTTGTAATGATTCTTTCCTTCCTCTGCTCATTAAACACTGAGTCTTGTTGAGTTTCTACTATGAGGTAGCATGAGTTCCTACCTGAAGTTGGGAACAGTGATATGACGCAGATATACTTCATCACGACTAGGTCAGTAAACTCACTCAAAAGCAAATATGGCCTGACCAAGTGGTGGCGCAGTGGATAGAGCATCAGACTGGGATGCGGAAGACTCAGGTTCGACACCCCAAGGTCGCCAGCTTGAGCACAGGCTCATCTGTTTTAAGCAAAGCTCACCAGTTTGGACCCAAGGTCGCTGGCTCGTGCAAGGGGTTACTCAGTCTGCTGAAGGCGCAAGGTCAAGGCACATATGAGAAAGCAATCAATGAACAACTAAGGTGTCCTAACGGCAATGAAAAACTAATGATTGATGCTTCTCACCTCTCTCCGTTCCTGTCTGTCTGTCCCTATCTATCCCTCTCTCTGTCTCTGTAAAAAAAAAAAAAAAAAGAAGAAGAAGGAGAAGCAAATATGATTGAATCGTATGCTTTAATATGGTTTAGAAAAGTAAGCTGGAACATTTCTGCTCCTGTTGTCTATGTTGTGAGCTGGCTAGTAGTAAACTGAGTTTGAGCCTAATTCTATATGTTAGTTATACTTATTATAGTTACATTAATCAATTTAATATTGTGAACACTGGCAAATTTACTGTAAAAAGTGTTATTATTTCTATGAAAACTATGTTATTTCTTTGAAAGACATACTGAAGGCAATTCCCTACAAAGAAATTGTTGTCAAATTAAGAGCAGTCAAGACAACCAGAAAAGTCAGAAGGGAGATATAAATAATCTAGAAGGTTCTATAAATCATATAGATTAGCAATATATCTTTAACAAGAGGTCTTTCAAATTGCAAATTGTAGACAATGCAATGACTATGGTTTGTAAGAAAAACTGAAGATTCATTTATGAAAAAAAAGACTTGTCACTACATCAAAAATGTTGATGAGTAAATGGATACATACATGTTCTACCTTAAAATAAAATGTTGCAATATATTTTAAGGAGAACTTTATTTTTTTAACATTTCTACCACTGTTACGCATTAAGTCAGTGTTTTTCAATCACCGGTCCATAGTCCAACGCAGGTCTGTCACAAATTCCATGCCAGTCTGCCCGCCAAGGAGTTAACCAACCTGATGTGAAAAACCACTGCATTAGGCTACACACCTTAAAATCTGAAAAATGCTGCCTAACCTTTCTAAGTTATTTCTATAGTGTGAGATTAATTATTTAAAGTACACCTGTCATTCATATCCTTAAAATGAATATAATAATGAGCAAAGTGTTGTGAAATTTATCTTACTCTAACTTTCCGTACTCTACGTGATTTGATTCAAAAGTGCATAAGAAAGAAAAACACATTAAGAATTTCCCTCCTTAATTAACCACAAAGTAAAATAACTGCACTATATTTAAAAAATACATTTACCAGAAACTATAGCCAACTGTTTCTTACTTCTTTCTGTAAGGTTTGCACATAAATGAACTAAGAAAATAGCTGAATGGTTTAAATGGTTCCGCTTGCTCTCCTCCTGACTGGTTCACTCACAAACCACACATGGGTACCCAACATTCTCTCCTATCTCCAACCCACAGTCCACACACAGAGTGTCTACCTCTTCACGTACACTTGCATTTCTTAAAGGATCAAGGCAATGCTTTCCTTTGACTATAACCGGTGACTGAAACATGGAACAAAGGAACTACAGTTTTAAGACCAATTGAGACAGAAAGAAGTGTTGGATGACCTTGCTATGTTTTTAAGACTCAATGCTACCTCTTATACCTAAATCATTTATTCTGGCAACAAATAAAAGTTATTTGCACCTATGACATATTTTATTTAAATGACGAATCTCATATCTAACAGTCCTGATGCTTACCAACTTTATATTTAATATAGTCTAGGTATTTAGGATCAAACTTCTAAGTTTTATAAAAAAATTTTGACAGACTTAGCAGGATTTTCAGAGGCCAGCACTTGAAGAAAACACTGGAACTGTTAAACTACAATGATACTACTTACTAAACCAGTTGCTCAGTACTATACTGCTAACAAAAAGTAGGGATATTTTAGAGTTTCATATTCATTTTGAAATATCCCCCACTTTTGTGAGCAGTATACATCTGGATAAGGCAGTGTTCCAACAGTCTGAAAATGGACTTCTATCCCAGTTTTGTGGAGTTCAGAGCTTTCACCACAAGGGGTGCCAAGCTTCATGACACCAGATATGGCCCAGATTCACAGAGCCAGAAAAGGAAGGAAAAAAAAAAGCAGACCTTGAACAAAATCTTTTCATCATGGCTATGGAAACAAATGCTAAGAAAATTTGGTAAGTATATCTCAATTATCGGTAAACCTGAAAAGTAAACAAATAGCACAATGACACATATCTATAGACATCAACCTCTTCTAATTTTTGATAAAACTGAATTAAATACTGTCAAGCAAGAGAATAAAACATATTTTTATATAAAACTCGCCATAAAATCAGTTTGAATTTTTAGACAATGTAATATCTCTGTTCTCATTTTCATACCAAAATAATACCTACTGACTTTGCACTAAATGTGGATGATCTAGAAAATTTTGTATAATTAGTCTATATATATACTTATTGAATGCCTAATCTTTGCCATTGAATAAAACGCAAATAAACCCTGTCCCCACAGAGCCAGCAATGTGGAAAATGATGTAGATTTTTAAGACAAGCATATATGCTTGATTTACATATATGTAAAATCATGTTAAGAACTATAAAGAAAAATAACAGAGAGAATGAGGCTATTTAAATTAGCAAACCAAGGACATGACATTTAAGCCAATGCTTGAGTGTAAGAAAGTTGGTGGCCAGCGTACTTGGCTGGAAGGGAGAATAAGACGCTCCCCAAACCAGTTAATACCCCTTACACTTTAAAAACAATGCTTATTAAATTTTAACAGAAATCTAAAATGTAATTTTTAGGTTTAAAACACATTCTTATTGATATATCAAATGCAATTTTAGAACAAATACAGATTACTATCAATACAAAAGGTTCTTTGCTTTATAAAACTAAATAATCCCATTCACCATATAGATAAATTCCAAGAAATAAATTAAGATGAATATGAATATATGAACAAATTAACCGCTCTTAGAAGAATTTTTTAAGACAATGACTTCAACACTTACTCCACATTCATTTGAGGTACTTTGTAAACACACCAATCTCTCTACCTTGGCTTGTGAAATTTATTTTTTACTGCCTTTCTTTTAATTACTTGACCATAATTGTATGCTCCTCTAAAGTTTTAAAAAAGTCAACCTCACAGCTGTGGGAAAATAACTATTGTACGGGTTAACAAAGAAAGAGTTTGGTATGTATTTCCATTACATTCTCTGGGTCCAATCCCACAAAGGTCAATTTATAGGTGAAATGGGAGAGCTCAACCCCCTGGCTCTCTCGCTGCCGTCCTTTCATTGCGCAGGTCTCATCACTGTCCATGAGTACCGCTCATCATCACCTTCTCTCACAGCCTCCGGTGCTATCTTGGTTATTCCTGAATCCTGCTCCCATTTCTTTGCTTTCCTAAACCATTTCTTAAAAATCACATTCCTAAATCATCTCTTTTCTCTGTATTTATTTGCCTTTGAGCGCTCCTGTATTCACAATCTGTTATTACTGTACAAGTGAGATAATACGTAATCTTCAAAATTGTCAACGAAAATAAGAAACTACACTTCCTGCCCTTGTTTCTAGTTAATATGCCTGAAAAAACAAATGGAACATCCTGTGTTCATTCAAAAGTCCTACATATTAATCATCCCAGTTTTCCCTTTTCTGATGATCTTATACCCCATAATGTCAGTAAGAATGCCATGAAAAAATAAACTGATAGATACAACTTGCAAATTATAATTTGCTTAAGTATCTGACCATTCCATTGCCAACGATTCAAGGTTTGTTTTATATCTGCCTTAAAAACCCATGTAAAAATCAAATGGTAAGATCTGGAGTGATTGAATTTAAAATGTGAAAACAGAAGTTCAGATACCAAAACTTTCTTCTAAGTACTCTCAAACGAGATTGTAAAGATAGGAAATTTAAGATTAGCATCAAGAGTCAGTGTAACTATTCCTGTTTTGTTCTGTATGTGAATTCATGTTAAAACAGAGTAGGAAACTATTCTGAATGTCTTCTGCAGAAGTATTCCTATGAAATTATGTAGTTCCTACATAACAGGCAGCACTTGAAATGCTTTCCTCACAGTAATTCATTTAACCTTCACAACCACCCCAACAAGTGGGAATTGCTGTCACGCCCACTTTACCTTTGATAAAACTACAGATGGAGTATTTAAGAAATGTATCCAATGTTCCTCAATTAGCAAGTGTCAGAACCAGGTATTCAACTCAGGCGGTCCAAAACCTGTTTCTTAACTACTCAACCAAATCACACAGCTTTTCTAGAATCTGATGCTTCTGCTAAATAAAATTGAGGGGGAAAATCTTTGCCCCCAGGAAAGACTGAAATCCTAAGAAGTCAGGTAGCTGTGCTGGAATCCAAAGCAATACCAGTAGGGTTACCCAAGTAAGTGCCAATACATGCCGCCTCCTCAACAGGCATTATTGGGAATGAGAAGAGCTTGGAGTCACAGCACTTCTCGGCCCCTGCTGAGAATGTAACCCAGACTCTTAGTGCAGCAACAGCCTCCTGAGTCATGCAGTTGTATTGCAAGTAAAAGTGCCTTGAACTGTGAACCAATTAACATGAGGCACACTTACACTCCGGTGTCTGTTTGTCCCTTCTCTCTGTCTCACATTCTCCCCCATGGCCTGCAAGTCTTTTCACGACTGGTCACTAGGTGTGGGCTGTCACAGAACTCTACCAGCTGGCTTCCGGGATTCTGCCTCCTGTGAGGCCAGCCTGTCCTGCATAGCACTGCCACACTAACCCTCCTTTCTTTTTTTTTTTATTAAGTTAATTGTGTTTACACAGATTCTAGTGTTGCCCTAATGCATCCCTCCGCCCCCTTATTTCCCTCAACATCTCCCTTGCCCCCTTCCCAAAAGCACCCTCCCCCCTTCCCTTTACGTTTATCCTATCCTCCCCTTTCCCTCTGTCCTCTTTTCCTCTGTTCCCCTTGATCTCTCCTCTGTCTCAATTCCTTTCCTCAGTTCTCAATGTTCCTTGGATTCCTCAAATGAGTGAGGTCCTATGATATTTTTCTTACACTGCCTGGCTTATTTCACTCAACATAATAGTTTCCAGGTCCATCCATGTTGTTACAAAAGGAAATACTGTATTTCCTTCCTTTGAATAGCCCCATAGTATTCCATTGTGTACATGTACCACTGCTTTTTAATCCACTAGTCCACTGACGGACACTTGGGCTGTTTCCATATCTTCACTATTGTGAATAATGCTGCAATAAACATGGGGGTGCATTTCGTTTTTTGAATTGTGATATGGTGTTCTTAGGATATATTCCTAAAAGTGGGATGGCTGGGTCAAAAGGCAGTTCTATTTTAAATTTTTAAGGAATGTCCATATTGTTTTACACAGTGGCTTCACCAGTCTGCATTCCCACCAGCAATGCAGGAGGGTTCCCGTTTCTCCACATCCTCATCAGCACTTACTATGTGTCGTTTTGTTAATGAGCACCATTCTGACTAATGTGAGGTGGTATCTCATTGTGGTTTTAATTTGTATTTCTCTAATGATTAGTGATGTTAAACATTTTTCATCTGTCTATTGGCCACCTGTAGGTCCTCTTTGGAGAAGTGTCTACTCATTTCTTTTGTGCACTTTTTGATTGGATTGTTTGTTTTCCTGTGTTCACTTTTACAAGTTCTTTATAAATTTTGGTTATTAACCCCTTTTCAGACGTATTGCCAAATATGTTCTCCCATTGTGTTTGTTTGTCTTTTTATTCTGTTTTTATTGTCTTTAGCTGTACAAAGCTTTTTAGTTTAATATAGTCCCATTTGTTTATCCTGTCTTTATTTCACTTGCCTGTGGAGATAAATCGGCAAATATATTGCTGCTATAGATGTAGGAAAGTTTACTGCCTATGTTTTCTTCTAAAATGCTTATGGTTTCACGGCTTACATTTAAGTCTTTTATCCATTTTGAGTTTACTTTTGTGAATGGTGTAGGTTAGTGATCTAGTTTCATTTTTTGCAGGTAGCTGTTCAATTTTCACAACACCATTTATTAAAGAGACTGTCTTTACTCCATTGTATGCTCTTACCTCCTCTGTCAAATATCAATTGTCCATAAAGCTTTATTTCTGGGTTCTCTGTTCTGTTCCATTAATCTATATGCCTGTTCTTATGCCAGTACCAAGTGTTTTGAGTACAATGGCCATGTAGTATAACTTGATATCAGGAAGTGTGATACCTCCTGCTTTATTTTTTCTTTTTATAATTGCTGAGGATATTCATGTTCTTTTTTTGTTCCATATAAATTTTTGGAATATGTGTTCTATATCTTTGAAGTATGTCATTGGTATTTTAATTGGTATTGCATTGAATTTATAGATTGCTTTGGGTAATATAGACATTTTAATGATGTTTATTCTTCCTAACCGTGAGCACAGTATATGCTTCCACTTGTTTGTATCTTCCTTGATTTCTTTTATCAACGTTTTATAATTTTCCGAGTACAAGTCTTTAATCTCCTTGGTTAAATTTACTCTTAGGTACTTTATTTATTGGTTGCAATAGTGAAGGGGATTGTTTCCTTAATTTCTCTTTCTGACAGTTTACTGTTGGTTTATAAAAATGCCTCAGATTTCTGTGTATTAATTTTATATCCTGCCACTTTGCTGAATTCATCAGGTCTAGTAGTTTTTTGACTGAGACTTTAGGGTTTTCTATATACAATATCATATCATCTGCAAATAATGACAGTTTTACTTCTTCTTTTTCAATTTGGATGCCTTTTATTTCTCAATCTTGTCTGATTGCTGTGGCTAGGACTTCCAGAACTATGTTGAATAAGAGTGGTGAAAGGGGGCACCCCTGCCTAGCTACTGATCTTAAAGGGATTGCTTTTAATTTTTGCCCATTTAGTATGATGTTGGCTGTGGGTTTGTCATAGATGGCTTTTATCATGTTGAAGTATGTTCCCTGTATTCCCACTTTGCTGAAAGTTTTGATTATAAATGGGTGCTGGAATTTATCAAATGCTTTTTCTGCATCTATTGATGTTATCATGTGGTCTTTGTCCTTCCTTTTGTTTATATAATGAATCACATTGATTGATTTGCAAATATTGTACCAGCCTTGCCTCCCCCAAATAAATCCCATTTGATTATCGTGTATGATTTTTTCATGTATTGCTGGATCAGGTTTGCTAATATTTTGTTGAGAATTTTAGGATCTAAATTCATCAGGGATATTGGCCTATAGTTTTCTCTCTTTGTGTTGTCTTTGCCTGGTTTTGAAATCTGAATTATGCTCACCTCATAAAAGGAGGTTGGAAGTTTTCCCTCCTCTTCAATTTTTTGAAATAGCTTGAGAAGGATATGAGTTAGTTCTTCTTTGAATATTTGGTAGAATTCACTTGTGAAGCCATCAGGCCCAGGACTTTTCTTTGTTGGGAGTATTTGATAACTGTTTTGATCTCATTTATTGTAATTGGTCTGTTTAGGTGTTCTGATTCTTCCAGATTGATTTTTGGAAGGTTATATGATTCAAGAAATTTGTCCATTTCACCTAAATTTTCTAATTTTTTGGCATAGATTTCTTCATAGTATTTTCTTACAATGCTTTGTATTTCTGTTGTGTCAGTTGTTATTTCTCTACTCTCATTTCTAATTTTATTTATTTGAGTCCTCTCTCTATTTTTCTTGGTGAGTCTAGTTAAAGGTTCATGAATCTTGTTTACCTTTTCAAAGAACCAGCTCCTTTTATCAAGGAATCTGTCCATTTCAGCTAGGTTGTCTAACTTTTTGACATACAGTTCTTCATAGTATTTTCTTACAATATTGTGTATTTTCGTTGTGACAGTTGTTATTTCTCTACTCTCATTTCTAATTTTATTTATTTGAGTCCTCTCTCTTTTTTTCTTGGTGAGTCAGGTTAAGGGTTCATCGATCTTGTTTACCCTTTCAAAGAACCAGCTCTTGGTTTCATTGATCCTCTGTATTGTTTCTTTAGCATCTATGTCATTTATTTCTGTTCTAATCTTTATTATTTCCTTCCTTCTACTACCTCTGGGCTTCACTTGTTCTTTTTCTAGTTCTTTTCGATGCAGGGTTGTTTATTTGAGCTTTTTCTAGCTTCTTAAGGAATGCCTGTAATGCTATGAACTTCCCTCTCAGGACTGCTCTTGTTGTGCCCATAAATTTTGAGTTCTTGTATGCTCAATATCATTTGTTTGAAGGAATTTTTTTGTTTCTTCTTTGATCTCATTGTTAATCCATGTGTTATTTAATAACATGGTATTTAGTTTCCATGTTTGAATACTTTTCAGTTTTCCTGTTGTGGTTGATTTTTTAGTTTCATGCCATTATGATCAGAGAAAATGCTTAATATAATTTCAATCTTAAATTTGTTGAGACCCATTTTGTGCCCTAACATGTGGTCTATCCTAGAGAATATACCATGAGCACTTCAAAAGAATGTATATTCTGCTGCTTTAGGGTGAAAGGTTCTGAAGAAAACTGTTAAATCCAGTTGATCTCGTATGTCCTTTAAGTCTACTATTTCTTTGTTAATTTTCTTTCTTGAGGATTTCTCTATTGATGTTAGTGGGGTATTGAAATCCCCCACTGTGATAGTATTGCTGTTTATCTTGCTCTTTATATCAATCAAAGTCTGCTTTATATATTTAGGTGCTCCTATATTAGGTGTGTAGATATTTATACTGGTTATATCTTCCTGTTGGATTGATTCCTTTATCATTATGTAGTGACCTTCTTTATCTCTTACTATAGCATTTGTTTTAAAGTCCATTTTGTCTGGTATAAGTATTGCTACCCCAGCTTTTTTTTCATTTCCATTTGCATGAAATATTTTTTTCCATCCTTTTACCTTCAGTCTATGTGTATCTTTTGTTTTGAGTTGTGTCTCTTATAGACAGCATATGTATGGGTCCTGTTTTCTTATCCACACAGCTACCCTATGTCTTTTGTTTGAATCTTTTAAATTTTTTACATTTAAGGTGATTATTTATATGTAGTTGTTTATTGCCATTTTATTCTTTAAAGCTATATTTCTCTTTTACTCTATTCTTTTCCCCCTTTGTTCTGTTTACAACAGGCCCCTTTACTTTTCTTACAGCATTGATTTGGTTGTAATGAAATCCTTAACTTTTTTTTTTTTGTCTGAGAAGCTTTTTATTTCTCCTTCAATTTAAATGATAGTCTTGCTGGATAAAGAAGTCTTGGTTGTAGGCTCTTGTTCTGCATTACTTTGAGTATGTTTTGCCATTCCCTTCTGGCCTCAAGTGTTTCTGTTGAGAAGTGGGATGTTATCCTTATGGGGGCTCCTGTGTAGGTGGTAGCCTTTTTTCTCTAGCAGCCTTTAATATTTTCTCTTTATTATTTAGCTTTGGTATTTTAATCATGATGTGTCTTGGTGTAAATTTCTTTGGGTTTCTCTTTAATATAGTTTTCTGTGCTTCTTGAACTAATGTGACTTTTTCCTGTATCAATTTAGGAAAGTTTTCAGCTATGATTTCATTGAACAAGGTCTCTATCCCTTGTTCTTTTTCTTCTTCAGAAACCTCTATGATGCGCATGTTGTTTCTCTTTACAGTTGTCACAGAGCTCTGTTATAGTTTCCTCAGATTGTTTCAGCCTCTTTTCTTTTTGCTGCTCCACTTCCGTGTTTTCTTTTATCTTGTCTTCTAAATCGCTGATTCAATCCTCTGCTTCATCCAGCCTGCTTTTAATTGCTTCTAGTGTAGTCTTCCTTTTTGATATTGTATTTGTCATTTCTGACAGGTTTTTCTTTATTATTTCAATGTCCTTTTTGATGCCTGTAATCTCTTTATTTATGTGCTCATTGTGTCCATCCATTGTTGTTCTAAGATTTTTCAACATTCTAATAATCATTACTTTAAACTGTGGATCTGGTAACTTGCTTATTTCTGTCTAACTCAGTTCATTTTCTGGGAATTTCTCTTGTTGATTCATTTGGATTGCACTTCTCTGTGTTCCCATTTTGTCTATGTATACCTTCCTCGTTTGGGTGTGTTGTTTGTAGAGTTGGCTGATTCTAGGGTTGGTGTTGTCTGCCTCGAATTTTCAGTTGTGTTATTTCTAGTTCTTCTTGGATTGGCATCAGCTGTTGTTTGTCATCCACTGTCATATTTGGCTTCTCTAGTAGAGCTGCTTTGAAGTCTTAATTTGTTTGTTTTCTTCTCAGTTTTCTTAACTCTGTGGTAGTCTTGTTTACTGATCTCAGGAGGGGGCTTATTTAAAACTGTATCCAGGAATGTGGTGGGTGTAACCTGAGACTCTGAAGGTGTGATATGCCAGCCTCTCTCTGTGTTGGGGTGTTTTCTCTGCTTCAGTAGGAGGAGGTGTATCTCTGATCTCCATGGAGACCTGAGTTACTACCCCTTCTTTCCACTTCCTTTTTTCAGCAGTGTCTTTTGGTGCTGATTAGAATTGGAGAGCTTTCTGGAGGTGGGTCACCCAGAACCATTTTTGGCTTGTGCTGTGTGGACGGATCAACCCCTCGCTCAGCTATGGCCACCTCCACACTGGATGAGTCAGCTTCTCAGGTTATCCCATGCATTCCTCTGCTCGTCACCATCTGTTTCTCTCTCTCCACTTTTCTTTTGGAAGACAAGCCAACCCTCTCAGCACACCTTTTCCCCAGACCCCCAGGCAAGTGGCTGTGAGCAATATTTTCTGCTTTTCTCCTTGGAATGAGAGCCCTTCTGGGCTCTCAGCCTCACCTCCCCACCTTCGCTCCTGGAAGCAGGGGAGCCCAACTGCACCTTGGTGCTCCCTACTGGGCTCAGTGTGGCTTCTTCTTTGCTTCTTGGTTTTTGAGAACTGTTCTTGTAGTTCAAAGTTGGTTTTTCATGATGATTGTATCTAAATTAATTTGTAATCCAGTTTGGTGGTGTGAGCTGGGAGTCTGTGCATCTGCCTACTCTGCTGCCATCTTGGTATCTCCACTAACCCTCCTTAAACAGTGTTTTCTTCACAATGCTTCTCTGCCCAAAACTGTCTGTGATAACACATTTCTTACCTGAAAGTAGAGGCTACATGACAGACAATAGTTAGAATGCAGATATGTAGTACTGGGGACTCTTTTTTTGAATTCAATTCTCAAAAGGTCCCCATTAGCACAAATTTAAAATCACTTTTTTTTAGAACATGTTATTCCTACTCCAATTTGTATAGCCTATAGTCCAAGTGAATAAAACACCACAGATTTATCATCAAACAACATCTCAACTCCTCCCAAATTCCCGCATGTGTTTACGACAAGCATTTTTTTGCTAGGTCACCGGCCTCTGGCATCAGACCTCTCTCCTCTGTTGTGCACATGCCCAACGTTATCTGGGGTCTTCCCCTGAGCACAGCTTCAAACTCTAATTTAGCTCAAATCAACTTCCTACACAAGTAATTCTAATCTCACCATCCTTGCTGATCTCTCCACACTCACAGATTGAGATGGATGTAAATAATACTTTGTTTTTACTTTATTGCATTTCCCATTCTACAAATAAATATGAGCATCTTTTTAAACATTTATTGTCTATTTATATTTACTTTTCTGTGAACTGATGATTATTTACCTCCTTTGATCATTTTTCAAATGGGTAGGTAATCCTTTTCTTTATAGAAGAGAAGAACTTTTGTATATTCTATATATTAAAATGTCATTATATCCATTACAAATATTTTCCCAAATATCAGCAGACCATTTCTCTTTTTTTTATATTTAAAAAACTATTCTCAGATACTTCCTTCTCCATATAAATTCCATAATGTCGTGTTCTTCTATTACATTTTATAGCTTTATTCTTTTTTGTCTCTTCATTGTGAAATGCAGTTAGAACTTTGCAACTTGAGAATGAAAATTTTTAAATTTGAAAACACTTTAAGAGTATAAAACTTACTGTTTGACATCATTATTGTTGAGTTTGCAAATGTTATCTTTTTCCATTGAAAGAGTTTTAAATTTTTACATAAAGTATATCTAAGTATTTTTTTATAGTTTTGCATCTCTGGTCTTATTTAAAAACAACTCTGTTATTTATCCCTATTTGGTGTGTGTGTGTGTGTGTGTGTGTGTGTGTGTAGTCTCCTAGATTTTCTTTTCTAAGATTTTAAAGTTATTTTATTGTTTATATTCTCATAGTTAATCCATCTGGAATTCATTTTTTATACAGTTTAAGATTCAGGTCCAATTTTATTTTTACCCTGATGGATGACCAGTTATGTCAGCACTATTTATTAACTAATCCAACTTTTTCCCACTGACTTGAACCAACACTTTTATCATATATTAAGTTTTTATACATATTGAAATCTATTTCAGGATTCCCGTTTCATCCTACTAATTATTTTATCTCTTACTCTACCAACCCATATTGGTTTAATTTCAGTGGTTTTATATTATGTTATGGTGACTCATAAGTTCAGTTCTCCTTCACTGCTCTTCATTTTCATACTTTTAAAGGCTATTCTGAGGCATTTTTTTCTATTCAAAATCTAAGATTATTTTATACATATTTTTAAAACACCCCTTTGGGGTCTAATTAAAATTGCATGACATTTATATATTAATTTGGGGAGAATTAAAAGTTTTATCTATTGAGACTTTTAACCAAAAATGTGCCATGTCCTTACACTTTTTCACATCTTGTTTTATGTTCTTCAATAAGATTTCAATATTCATTTTCATCAGTCTTTTTTAGTTTATGATTAAACTAAAGCATTTAAAAATATTAATATTTTTATCACTAAAGTATGTGTGTATGTTGTATGTTGACAAATAGAAATCTCATTATTTAATAAGATGACTGCTAAATTCTAGAAATCCCCCAAAATGTGACAATATGGCTAAATTCTTCAAAAAGAATTAGGATTTAAGCTGAGAAAAGAAGAAAACTTTATTTTATGCTTAAATTGGACTTATTCTTTTACTACGGGAATTTATAATTATTGCAATCCTATCTGAAATGGTTTCAGAAACATTATCTTTTCATATTCTTGCAATTAAAGATATTATCTAAAATGAAACATTTTCTTGTGCTGATAGAAATAAAATCTCTGAATAAAATCATTGTGGAATCATCACTAGAGTCTTACTTGACTAGAAAGTTTAGAAGCTTCAATGGCATGTTCAAAATCTGGTCTTCCAATTACAGCAGGCTCTTTATTCATTGCTCCTTGCCCTTTCTTGTATTCTACCTAAAATGAATAAGTGAGAGAATGTTAAATATTTCTACTTTCCAGTGAAAAAGTACATTGACATTAGTCAAACTAAAATATAAAAGACCCTCAGTCCATAAAAAAATTTTCTTATAACTCATCAAATATTAAAATGCTGACTGTTAAAGCAGAAATTGATTTTATAAAATCAATTTAAATAAACTCAACATTTTTGTAATAGAATAATTACTAATTTTGAATCATGTATATAATCATCGTCATTGTGTTGATGTATAAATACTGAAAAATATTCAGAAATTTCTGGATAACTGAGACTGTGTCTTCTGCATACAGATAGCTTTTATGGCTTTGTTTAATCTCAGGAACCCCTATTTGATTAACGTGCAGTTGAAGCTAAAAGATAATTATCAATTATTAATTTTTAAGGTACATATACCCTATGTTACTTAAATATCTGGTTTAAGTTAAGACATCATTTTTAACCAGGTCTTAGGTATGTTCAAAAAAATGATGAACAGCTATAATGTGTAGAAAACACACAAAGGTAAATGTTGGCAGAATAGAATCTGTCAATTAACAGCAACAAAATAAGAACAAGGCCAAGTGAAGTTTTTTTTGGACTGGATGATGTAAAGATAATATGGGACCGGATCATTGAAAACTTTGTCTTTCAAACTGGGACATTGGAATGTTATCTTATACCAGAATAGTATTTACTGATCTAAAAGTATAATACCAGTCATAGTCAAGCCGAGTTTGGGCAGCTTCTGCATATACCTAGTCATTTACTGAGTTAAATGGATAATTCAGATATTAAAAAATTGAAATAATTCAGATTTTAAAATTGAGATGATTAGTTTCACTCATTAAATTAATAATCCAACTACCAAAGCCATGCTTTATTCCTGAAAATATGAGAAATAATTTCTGCTCAAGATAAGAAAGAATGATTACATTGCTTATGATCTTGGATATCTGTGTAGCCATCTTGATGTCTGGCCTGTCGAGAACTGCATTATACACATGGGTATCCTGCATATCTTTTCTGTAAGAAATCTGATCAGAGAGACAGTTTTGATTAAAAAAAAGATTAGCAGTTTCATATTGTCATTAGCCTTAATGTTCATAACATTATTTATCCTTGTCACAATCACCTTAGAGAGCCAAGTGACCATAAGTTATGCAGAGTGCAACATTTATTTGGATAGCTATATTCTCTTTTTACTATACATATGCCTCACTAACATTATTACATATGAACTAAATTCATACAACATAAGAAATATGAGCCCAAGTCCTTGGCACAAAACCAATCTTATAGGATTTGATATACACCACTATCATAAGCATGTCATTGTGTGCAAGTGTGTATATGAACATTCACATTAATAAAATCCTCACCAAAGGCTTTCACATGCCCCTCCGACAACCCCCAGTGGATGTAGGCTAAGCCCAGCACAGAAATACAGGAGATCACCTCCAGGGTGAGGGTGTGAGAAGCTCTGTAACTCTAGCTTTCACACTTCCAACCATGCCCTCCTTCCCCTTTTCTGAACGGACTCTTCAAATGCCCACATCTGGAAATTCTCTTCATGGATACTGATAGTGTTATTATCTAGTAAATATCATTGTCATGACTTAATCCTACAAAAATAAAAGCAATTACATTAAGAAATATTCATCATCCAAATGCATGTTCAACATAATTGAACCAAAGTGTGGAAAATAAAGATCCTAAAAGAAAAATGCACATAAATTTTGTCAAATATACTTTAAATGACAGTGGTCATTTAGATGAAATCAACTGACAATAAGAATAGACCAGAAATGAACAGATATAACATCCAATGATCAACATCTCAGCAATCTGCCCACATCCATATTTCTTGAGATTAGTCACAAGCTAAAAGAACATTCAGCTATCTTCCAGATGAAGTTCTATTTGGCAATATCACCAGGGGCTGGTCAAGTTGTCCACTATATAATATTATATTAAAGGTAAAATGCCAAGGGGTTGATAATGGTTTCAATAATGAAATTCATCATCATTTTTTGCAAGTCACAGAAAAGTGGAACAGAAATATGCAACTAAACATCTATGCAAATGCACAATTAATCACATGTTGTACAAAACAAATATTTCTTATATTGCAAGCAAACTTTATGCAATAGCATCATCTGAGGTGCTGATTTAAAATTTAGATTTCTGAGGTTCATACCCAATTTTATAATGGAATTTCAGTAAGTGTGGCCCGAGAATCTGCATTTTGATGAATTCCCTGGTTAACCACTATGAAGGAGTATTCTAGATGTATGGCCAATAGTTGCGGCAGTCATGGCCATGCACATGCAGGTTCACATTAGATTCAGGCAGACCTTAAAGAAACAGTGGAGCCAAAAAATGGTGGGCCATTCCTTTATTAAAGTCTTGCACTGGCTAATGAGCAACCCAAAGCCACTGACACATTCTCCGGTTCCACAACCAGGAGAATCTTCTCTGGTTTCTCTTAGAATCAAAGGTCCCACCCATCTCAGCGGAGCTCACAAAAGCCCCTCACCTCTTGGCTCCCCATTTGCACACTTTCTCCCTTCTTTGCCAACATGGTTTCTTCTTCAGTACTCTGCATTCTCTCTGCTCTCCCTGCAAAACATGGCTTCTCTCTGCCTCTTCTCCTTCTACTCTTCTCAAAACTTTCTGGCACGAAAACCTCTCCTCCAGCAAACATTAGCAGAACAATGGCCCTTCCCAAGCAGGAAGGTAATTTGCAATTTCACAAACCACATATACCTGGCGCTGCCCAGCACCATCTTGTAATAATAAAAGCGAGCAAACTCAAAAAATACAAATTTTAAAAACTTATTTACCCAACAATAGATAAATCTTGTTATTTTTCTTTTCAACCTTGCAGGATTTTTTAAAAAAATAGTATATTCTTACTCCTTCCAAAAATAATACCAAGTGTAAGAAATGATAATGCATTAAAACTTCAATAGGCTCCCTATACATTATATTATTTTCTTTCAATAAAACATTTCCATCTTTTTTTTCTTTTTTTTACAGGAACAGAGAGAGAGTCAGAGAGAGGGATAGATAGGGACTGACAGACGGGAATGGAGAGAGATGAAAAGCATCAATCATTAGTTTTTTGTTGCCATTGCAACAACATAGTTGTTCATTGATTGCTTTCTCACATGTGCCTTGACCGTGGGCCTTCAGCAGACCGAGCAACCCCTTGCTGGAACCAGCGACCTTGGGTCCAAGCTGGCAAGCTTATGCTCAAGCCAGATGGGCCCGTGCTCAAGCTGGTGACCTCGGGGTCTCGAACCTGGGTTTTCCGCATCCCAGTCCATGGCTCTATCCACTGAGCCAGCGCCTGGTCAGGTTCTACTTTTTTAAGAGCTTATGTGTGTCTCAACATCAAGACTACTTTTTCAAATGTGTTTATAATCATAAACTTGTCTGACATGTAAACAGCTTAAATACAATTAGGATCATTTCAGCAAGAATCTGTTTTCTTCAGTGTTCCTATTTCCAAAGGTTTTACCTTAACAAGTAATTTCAGATAGGTTTTGTGCATGCAAGTACCAAAAGGCATAAAAATAACCTGCAAACTGAGTTATTTTGTTGGGTGAATTTTAAGTCTTTAGGGATTTAAAATAACCCAATTTTATTGGTTTCAAAAAGGAACACACTCCTCCAGAAATGCTGGCCAATCGGCCTCAGACTGCACGGAGTTAAACACAAGTGGTGTAAACAAAAACCAACTCTCAGGTGAAAACAAACCAAAATTATCACCCACCTACAAGACTAGCTGTTTCTATGGTACTATATTCATATGAAAATCATACAGGGGGAAACGTCTTTTTGTTTAGAAAAGAATGAGGGTAAAATGGAAACCCTTACTTTTTAAAAAGCGCTGCAACCTTTCAGAAATCTAAGCTGTACGTGGGTTACCTAATTATATGCTGTTCAGACTAATGACAGAGTGGAGAGAGGTGAACGGCACAAAGGCGGCAGGAGCAGGACTCTGAATAGTGCCCCATCATCCATGTAAATTGCAAATTAGAGGCCAGCATATGTGACTCAAAACAAATATTAAGATTGATGTGAGCTGCAAATTCAAACAAGCAGATACCACAGAGCCACACAAAAGAGACACACAGGAGCCTGGTCACTAGTCAGATCTTTCACAATATTGCTGCTTAGGGACAGTCCACGGGAAGAGAGGCTTATGCTGAGGAATGACATTGGGAGCAGCAAGCTCCTGTTCTGTACTACCTGCGAGAATGTCTGAACATAGGTGGTGTGACAAGGGTCATTTCCCTAAATTATTTATTTGTAGTGGACATGTGTTCATTCTTTTTTTATCTAAACTGCCTAGCATTTTTCAGTTGGAAACTGTCCCTTCCCCACTCCATGTGATCTGGTGGGGAGATCAAATGCAGCCCCCTTTCCTGGTCACAGGAGTGGCCATGTGACAGGCTATCCAATCAGATACCCTAGCCCTTTGGAAACCATGGTTAATAAGAAAGCAGACATAACTCAAGCAGAGCCAGACTCATGTGAAGGAGTTGAGGCTGGGAGAGAAAGCTGTTGCATTTCCTATGGGATCAGCTGCTGTAAAGATCATTTAATCCTGAAAGCACCAGCTGTCACCTTGAGACCAACTACATAGTCTGTGTGGAAGTGGCGTCACAGAAGCTAGCAGAGCCAAGAGATGGGGAGAGGGAGTGTCTTAGGGACACTGTGGAGCCTCTGGATCCAGCTATGACTGAAGGTAGCTGAATTTTCAAATTATGCAAACCAATACATCCTCATTTGTTACAGGAACTAACTTGAGATGGGGCTCTCTCACTAAATGTAGGAACGGCTGACTAGCACAGCCTCTACTTCATCTGTTTTCCTACAGTGTCAAATCTGCTCCTTATTGCATTCAATAAAGATTTTAATTCTTTCAAAATCTGTCACTGACTTTCTTCCTTCCATCAGCAGGTTCACTTGCTCCCTCCGCTTCTTTTTTCATCTCACTTTGTCTTTGACTCTCAGTTTGCTCTTTTCTTATAAGCTTCCGACTTCTGTTGCAAAAGGCCACAGCATCTGCACATTTCCCTGTTGGTGCAGCATGTCCCATGTGCCAGGCACCATTCTGAATCTGTCATACACATTAATTCATTAAATCCTCGTGCTGGTCCTGTTGTCTTTACTCAAGTGCACCCTAACCACACGCCTTCTCAATGAAACTAGTTATTCAGAATCCTATTCCTTGTGTCTTTCTGGGTTAGATTTGGCCAATAACAGACTCACCAGATTTTGAAAACAGATATGAAATGGATGCCATTAGTTTCTATATAAAACCAGACACATGGGCAGACAAAGATTCCCAGTGACTTTACAGCAAGCTTTTAGATAGCAGTAATTTGAGATTTCTCACTAGGTGAGTTAATAAACTAGAGGAAAGTACAACCTCCATCAAGACTGTCCTGACAGTGAAGTTCAGGTGCTTGGGGATGTGAGGACTGAGAGCTGAGGGAAGGGAGCCAAGGGGGTGCCACAGACAGAAACTTGTCAGGGTCAAGGGAAGTGGGAGTGGACAGACTTAAAGAAATAAAATCTGCTGGCCCGGAACCATTCATCCCCTCTGCTACTCTGGCTACGGTTACCACGATCCTTAGTGAGAAGAAACTAGACAGGATACGTGTCTTTTAAGTTTGCGGAACAGAATAGAGTAGGATAATCTGTATGTAGTTACAATCTTGAAACGCTAGTTGTCATTCTCCAGAAATATTTATATCATCATTATAAACTTCCACATTGGAAAAGCTCTCTCGGTATCATCAAAGGGGCACATGCACTGGAAATTCTTTCTTAGGCATTTTTTCTGTCTGGCCATACTGTATTTTTTTAAAAAACTATTAAATTATAAAATATTATTATTGTTATTATTTTTTTTACAGGGACAGAGAGAGAGTCAGAGAGAGGGATAGATAGGGACAGACAGACAGGAACGGAGAGAGGTGAGAAGCATCAATCATTAGTTTTTCATTGCCGTTACGACACCTTAGTTGTTCATTGATTGTTTTCTCACATGTGCCTTGACCACGGGCCTTCAGCAGACCGAGCAACCCCTTGCTGGAGCCAGCGACCTTGGGTCCAAGCTGGCGAGCTTTTGCTCAAGCCAGATGGGCCTGCACTCAAGCTGGTGACCTCGGGGTCTCGAACCTGGGTCTTCTGCATCCCAGTCCGATGCTCTATCCACTGCGCCACCACCTGGTCAGGCATAAACATTATTTTTATAAGAGAATGTAAACCATTTAAGTATCAGTACATGGAGGATCTTATGTACATCAGAGAAGTTTTCAATCTTTCAAAAGATGAAGTAAAACAGGAAGCTGTACCTAGAACAGTTTGTCATTATATATAAGAGGATTTTAGATTTGATAAAGTTTTCTTATTCATGGTTTAATTTTATAATCACCACAATTTTGTGAAGAAGGCAGAACAGATATTACTAATTATTCTGTCTTAGAGATGTACAAAATACTAATATATATATATATATATATCTTAATACTAAATCCTAAAGCCCTGTTATCGTAAGTCACATCAAGGAACCACATAGAGCCATAAACATTTTCCATTATCATTTCTCTGACTTATCATTGAGCTTTTTCACTTTGTGGAAAAATAGAAATTTTGTCTACTCATATATTTTTATTAACATTAAGAAAGTACATAGATCATTCTTGAAAAGAACATCAAGTCTTTCGCTTCCTGATGAATCCTTCTTTCTAATGCACATTGAACTGATTATCAATACAATATTTTGGAAAAGTTTTCCACTCCAATTTCATAAGTCTATACACCATATTACTTATAAAATTTTAAATGACAGCTTAAAATTTGTTTGACTTACTTCAGAACTATTAGAGTTCATGTCTCTGGTAAGATTGATGAGAACTAATAATGTTAGTGGGGTTTTCATTACAAACCCATCTTTAGGGAAAAGCAACAGGAGAGAAACTTCTAGTTTCTTTAATTGCATTAAAAAAAATTGGCAGGGTACATCCCTTAAGATATAAAAGGATTTAGATTGGCTCTTTTTAATCAATTTTTGATTATGTAGTGTTAACAAAGTAAGTTAGTTATATAAGTTCAAGAACCTTTTGAATATGCCCTTCTAACCTAAATGCTTCTTAATATAAATTTCATATTGATTTGGACTTTTAATAAAATATTACATCTTTAGTTTGTTTTGAATTAACTATGATATTGCTGTAAACTCTTAACTCATCCTTTAAAACTGGAGAGGAAATGAATAGGACTAATATTTATGAAATGGCTCTTCCAGAGCCCTTTATATATATCATCTCATTGAACACTTGCAGCCCTAATGGGACAGAGATCATTGCCCTGTTTTTAAGATGAGAAAACTGAGATTTGGAGTTAGTTATTAGTAACTTGCCCAAGGTCATGCAGACATGATGCAAAAAAAAACATTTTAACTCTGGTCTAACTCCAAATTCCTTTTCTATTATATGCTACAGTGGAGGATATTCTGAGAAATATTATTTCTTTTTATTTTCATTTTTTTTTAGATAAGAGGAGGGGAGTTAGGTATACTCCTGCTTGTGCCCCAACCGGGATCCACCCGGGAACCCCCATCTAGGGCCAATGCTAGAGTACCAAGCTATTTTTAGCACCTGATGCTGAGGTACTCCGACAGTGCTATCTCAGTGCCCAGGGCCACTCTCTAACCAATCGAGCCACTGGCTGTAGGAGAGGAAGAGGAAATGAAAGGGGGTGGAAAAGTAGATGGTCATTTCTCCTGTGAGCTCTGGAATTGGACTCAGAATGTCCATACTCCTGGCCAATGCTCTACACACCGAGCCACTAGTCAGAATCAGAAATATTATTTCCTTATTTCATGATCATTTAATTTGGAGGTGATTAAAGAAACCAACTGCACCCCAAATAACTCTTTCTATTGGAACTCTGTTATTCGGAGGTGAAAATTCAGTTAACCAGTCACAAAGCAGCTTTTCTCAATCCTTTTCTGCTATTCACATCTCTAAAGGCAGAAAGGAGAGAAAAGTTCTAAAACTAAAAGTTTTCCATTTGACTCACTGGTAAATATTTTAGTGAAAGGTCTGAGTGGAAAGAAGGCAGAAATTAAAATCTTTGAACTGTTACTATCTCAGTATAGAGGCTTTCTAACTGATTAAAAGCCTACTTGATTTGGATAAAAACATAAAACAGGTCAGCAAAGATGCTGACTTGTATTGTTTCTAGGTAAATCAGATAGATGCACATGTGCCAACACATCTGATTTTAAATTAAATCAATTTATTTATAGGCTTAGTGTGAAGTGATATACCATGTTGCAAAAGGGTAATTCTGTTAGCAAATTCCCTGCAAATGAGTGTCATTGGACTAAAGGAGGCAGGATTTGTCTCTCAGGGAGATGCTGATGGTTACCAACTAACCATGAGATAGATGCACTTGCTCTCCATGTGGCTTTCAAGACCTACTTTTAAATTTCATATTGTAGGGACAACAAATGTATTATTCTAAGTACCTTGGCTCTAGAGGAATATCAACTACTTCCCAGATAGAATACAAATATCCTTCACTTTAAATCAGAGTAAATAGCCTTAAACACTTTCTAAATGCTGTTATATATACAAACTTTGCATGTAAAGGTTGAGGTGGTTAGGCAGAAGAGTGTAAGTAAATACACCCGTCTCCCATAAGTACATAGTATTGAATGGAGGAAAAGGCTTTATACTCTATTCCTTCAATTCCTCAATCAAAGACCTTTTAAAATAAAAGGCAGACTTAAAATAATAACCCCAGTTCTATGATAAGAAACTTCTGTATTTGAATTCCATTGAATTATAGAATGAAAGGGGCCTCCTGAGGATCCTTGTAATGCCAGCCCCCTCCCCAATTCCTCCCTTCTTCTTTCCTGCAGTGCTCTGGAGGTGCTGATCTGAATTCTGATGATAAGGTATTTTGCGCCCATTTTAAAAATCTCATTTAAAATCTTGTCCAATAACGAGTAACCTTTAAGAGGGAAGTAGCAGGGCCAACAAGAGTGACCTCGGGGCTTTGACTCTTCAGTCTCATTTTCCTCATCTACGGAATGGGAATCGGTACAGGGATCTTGTGAGAACCGGAAATGACCAAAGTCTCAGCGCAGTTCCAGTGCACAGCTGTGCAGCGAAGAGGGCATTATTATTATTATTATGCTTATTCTGTAAACAGCCTGTTCTCATAAAGCATTTCCTTAAAACGACCTTACTGGTAATAACAGACATAGTCTCTTCATCTCTTATCAATCTCAAACCATTTTAGAAAAAAGTGCTTTGATATTGGCATATGTTTATGCATTTGGATTAAAATGGAAGAGCTCACTCAGTTTTTACTTAAGCTTTGACCTACTGCAATTTAATGCAGATAACTGTTGCTGTCCTGCTGAGACACTCTGCACAGCTGGGGCTCTGGAGGCATGAGGTTCGTAAAGCACCATTAGTAAGAGAACTAAGTGGTGGGACAGACCCTGTGTGAGATGACAAAGACGTTTCAAATACTTTTCAAAGAAAGGGAGTTTCTTGACCTACCTAGGACACTTTATCCTAACTGATTCTAACCCATCAGAACCTGACAAACAGTTTCTATATTCCTTCTAAAGAGCAGAGAATTCATGATGAGGAGATAAATAAGCTTCCCCTGAGATTTTAGGAAGAAACATTTCTTCTAGGCCACCAGGAGAACAGTGGTAATTGAGCCAACACATGAAAGCTTTGATGTACCTCCTCACTGATAACCAAGAAGAATTTCATTTCCTGCAGGCTCACTTCCTCTCCCTTGGATTCTGCTTCTAAGCCAGCCATTAGACATCTAGTGCTTTCCTATTTGTCATGGGTCTTAACTTTGCCACTTTGCTCCCCACAAGTCTCCCAAAAGAAACAGTGGTGGGGTACAATCTCGCTAGCATGTGTGAGCAATTCTTCCCTGGGCCACTGACCTGTATCACTCATGCCCCCAATTCTTCTGCAATTCTAGACGGGAAATCGTGGGAGCTTTGCCATTACATCAAAGGATTTGTAAGAAATACTCATCACCCAGTAGGTCCAAAGGATGCCCATGTTTCTTGTTCAAAGCCAAATTTTCAATGCCTACAAGTGCCTGATATTTTAAAGGCATTTCAGGTTTTAATAACTGCTGTCAGAATAATTTATATGTATTTCTGACTGAACATGGAGAGATAAAAAAAAAAATTAAAGTTCTTTTTAAATAGGAGTGTCATAATATTTAAATTTTAACACAATATTCATTAGCCTAGATGTGCGTTAATCCCAATTTTCCAGAAAACCATGAGGAATGGCTTCCTTACGTTGCTCTGGTGTTTGTTGACCTCCATAGCATGTATGATCTCAGGTGGCTCCTTCATATGGGCGTAATCTGAGAATCCTTTGGCAGCATCATGTTTCTGCTTGTAGGCAATCTTAAAAAAAAATAGAATACAATAAACCATTACTCTCATTTAAAGGTATATTAAATTCTTACCTGTTAAATTTTAGTGTTTTGCTAGAATTTTATATATTTGAATACCACAACTGATAGTCAAATTTGCTTGAACTTTTAAAATAAGACAATAAACACAGCACTTTTATATTAGTGCTTCAGCATAGACTCCTAGTTCTAAATCTTTGTTACTTATTTCAAAAGTCCTTGACCATAGGCTGACATCCCAACTCATGTATTCATCTAGTGTAAACCTCAGCTATAGTTTTGGGAAGTCTCCCACACCCAAGAGCTTTTAGGAGTATAACTGTCCAATGTTTAAATCTTGGAAAAGCAACTGACAAACTGTGGGAAATGATAAAATATTTAAAGTAAATTGTTCATTTATAAATTAATTATTATAATTTTATGTAGACACAGCTCTAATACTTAAATGCGTTAGAGTTTGGGAGAAAATACAATGCAGGCAAAAGTCTCAGATATGTCAAGCCCTGTCCTCTGTTAGAGAAAGAAGCATCACACCAATGCCATCCATTACCATCAGGTTAAATTTGTTTTGTACTGGAAGGGAGAGCAGGCATGAGCATGATTATTTCAAAAGCAGAAGCAACCAAATTCAACAAAAGAACTAGAAATTAAAAACAGTCCAGAAGACAACAAACAAATTATCCCCTTCACAATTTTTACTTGCTTTGTGTACTTTATGGCAAATGATTTCTTTTCTGTCTGCCCTTACTGGAACATAACTGTCTAGTTTACTGATAGCTCAAAAACGCAAATACTGCCTGGCACAAATAATAAATTAATAAAAGTAAGCACTCATAAATATTTGCTCAAGTGAATAAATAAATGTACAACTGAATGAATGAGAATAAAACAGGAATAAATTATTTCAAAATTATTTTAAATATAGAACAAAAGTTTAATAATAAAAATATATTAAATGGAGTTAGAATTATTTTGCCCAAGAGATTAAAGTCACTTGGAAAAGAAAGACAACAACAGTGTTTACTAAGAACAAAAAGAGATCTAATTTTCAATGAAAAACAATACAGTTAAACTTAAGGAAAATCTTTTTACCAATATGATCTCCTTGAGAGCTATGCCTGTATCATAAACATTTTTTAATATCTCCTGCCTATCTTAGTGAATAATAAAGACTACAAATGCAATAAATGTTTAGTAAATAAATAAGTTTATTAACAGTCACATGAAGTTAAACTTCTCATTAAGTTTTAAAAAAACAATTAACTACCCATTTCACTTAGATAAAATACTAAAGGATTAAAGTTATAATTAAAATACTAATTTTAAAAAATTAAAGAACATAAAATCCTCAAATACAGCCCCCAAAAAAGAAATCCCTCTTGTATAACTATCAATGTTCAACTCCCTTCTCTACTTCCTCTGCTGAGTTTTTCTTAAGGATTCATGAAAGAGAACTGAATCTGGGGCTGCATAGTCTCTACATTTTGAAAGCTATGGTAGAAAGCTCCTCCTTCAATGAAACCCAACACTATCCATAGCAGCATCTATTTGGCAACACAGGCAGAGTCTAATTCACAGGACTGGACTTTAAACATGGGGACTTCCTTTCTTTCAGACTATCTGTGTGGGTTAAAGCACTGAACCCCACACCCACTAAATACACTCCTCCGTACAAATTCTAATTTATCCATCTCTTTCTTAAGGTGCCCATGATGTTCCAGATATGGTCTGATCTATTCTAATTAGAATTATTCAATTTAATCCAGACTACCTATCTCTCATGTGCTATATGTGATTAATGCATTCATAGATCACACTGTTTCCTTTTGATGGTTATGTTGAGATTTCTGTCAACCAACTCCCTAGGTCTTGTTCAATCCTGCCCAGCCCTATTCCCACATACTATCTTGCATATCCGGTTGATTACTAAGGCTCACATGCAGCACCTCACGTTAGCCCAGGGATAATTCATCTTGTTAGAGTCTGTCCAGTGATTTAATCCATCAGGATATCTAATTCTGATGAACATATCTTTACATTTTTCACCAATTAATTATGTTTAACAGAAAACCTATTAAGAACCTCTAGTCAAGCTGAGAAAGTCCATTACTCAGTTCCATTACATTCTATGTTATATCTTTTGGGGAATGGAGGGGGAGTTTAATGGGTGGCCAAGTCTATTAAGCCAGGAAAAAACTTCTATGAGATACGTTCCTTCTATTTAAATAAAAAGAGCTTAGTTGTGCCTGTCTCCTTTTTGCTGGATGACTGGTATATTTTGGATCTTAGACTGACTGTCATACTTGTGACTTAATAAACATATCCAATGCAGTTGATCATTTTGTGGGTTATCATTGATATGGTGAGTTATGAAACATGATTTTAAAAAGCAGTCTTTGTTTAAAAGGCTATGTAATTTTCTACTTGCAGCACTAAAATAGTCATTTCATTTATAGCTGCTGTTAAGCACCACTTCAGGATTAAGATCACATCAAATTGGAGACAGCTGAACTATAATTTATCATATTGATTGTCATCCTTAAAATAGTTAATGGAAAATTGTGTCAAGCTAATAAATTTCCTGATAAATTTGATTTCCTAGGATTTGTCCTTATTGTGTAGCATTTCCTTTTGCTTTTTCATACCCTGAGAATCAAGGTTGCTATGGTTCTGGACACATAATCAGTGGAGGATGCTTGGGATAGTCTGACATACTTTATATATAAACATGCTCATATAAGTAATATATATATATATATATATATATATATATATATATATATATATATATATTTATCTTACATATTTGATTACATAGTATATCTTTATATCTCATGTATAGATATATAAGATGTGCCTATATTTCTAACTTACAGTGTATTTTATAACTACTGCATAGGTAAATGTACATCTAATCAGCACAGATGCCTTTGATGCCCCCGAAACAGGACCGTGTATCCACTATAGGTAACAACACAGGCTCTCATAACCCTCCTCGCTGCAGATGCCTGAGCAGCCTGCATTACTGCTCTGAGAAGGGATTATTTAGCCTCTGCCTACAACAGCCCTGGGGAGCAGGGTTTCACTACTTATTGCACAATCCATCCATTTTCAGAAGCTTCCTTTTGTGATCTCTGTTTATAGAATTTTTAATGAGGAATATCTAATAAAATAACTTCCTAAAAATTTCCACATCTCTCTCTCATCTTTTAAAGGCATTTCTTCCTGTTAAGTCATTTTCTGTAAGGAGTATTGATGTAGCTCACTTCACTTTATCACTCTAGCTTGAATGTAAGCAACTGAGAATGTTTGCAAATTGGTTTTAAGATATTTTGTTTCAGTGTCAAAAGTTTAGGAAATTTTTCATTAGAACCCAGAACACCATTAAATTTTAGATTTGGCTAATACTCTGATTCAGGTTAGCACAAATCCGATATTATTTGGACACAGTCAAAGGTTAGTTTAATTATTACAGACACTGTCAAACAGTTTTACTTTCTTGACTGTCTTACCAGGTCAACTTGAGGGATTGCAATTTTAACAATAATAAAATTGATGTATGTAAGTCTAAAGAAATTTTACTATGATTACATAAATCTTTGAAATAGATACTTTGTTCAGGGTTCAGGTTTTTTCCTTATCAACAAGGTCAGTGACTGGTCACAACACTGGGCAGCACTGCTCCTTAGGAGAATCAGCTCTTTCCAGGGGGTGTGTTCTGCTACAGGGCCTCACAGTGCCAGTGCCAGTGATGACCTATCCTGGCAAAAAGAACAGTCCCAAATCTACTGCATGGATTATTTTTCACATTAAGTTTTCTGTTGCAACTATTTGTGTGGTATAAATATATGTATGCTATTAAAGGTGAGAAAAATTGTGCATTCCCAAAGCAATAAAGATGTAAATATCTGAAAAATATTACCTTACATATAAAAATAAAAATAAATTTTTCCTTTTCTTTTCTTATTGCTTAATTGTTGCTTGTCACACATATCAAGTGTTGTGTTATAATTATTTGTTTTATAAAGTAGTCCATATTATCAGCAAGTAACGAGATAACCAGATGTGGTCTGCAAAGAAAAAGGGAGGGCATATTTGTCATGGTCCTTTAACATCATGTATTTTTAGCCTCGTGCTGGACAGTTAACTTAGCTTCCTGCCAAGCTGGATGCACAGTGGACACTTCAATGTCTGATAATGAAGGACATAAAAAGGTTCTGCAAAGGATAACTATGCTCAGCATTTTTGAAGAGTAATCTATTTTCAAACAATTTTAAAATTATCTAGGTAGCCTCCACTTAAAAGTAAAATGATTTTGGAGAAATAAGTAAACTTGTTTAATAAGAAAAAGAGAGGCAGAGATGGTAAGAAAGAGGTGATACAATGTGCAGCTAAGAAACTAGACACTGGCCTGACCAGGCGGTGGCACAGTGGATAGGTTGTCGGACTGGGACACTGAGGACCCAGGTTTGAAACCCCGAGGTTGCTGGCTTTAGCATGAGATCATTGACATGACCCCATGGTTGTTGTCTTGAGCCCATCAGTGACTAGGCTTGAGCAAGGGGTCACTGGCTCTGCTATAGCCCTCCGGTCAAGGCACATATGAGAAAGCAATCAATGAACAACTAAGGAGCCGCAACAAAGAATTGATTCTTTTCTTCTCTCTCCCTTCCTGTCTGACTGTACCTGTCTGTCCCTCTCTCTGTCTCTCTCTTGGCCTCTGTCAAAAAATAAAAAGAAAAAGAAACAAGATTCTGGAGGCAGAAAGCCCATGTTCAAGTGCCGAATCGACCATTAAGAGATTGTGTGACCGAGGGCAAGTTACTTAACCTCTCTGTGCTTCAATTGCCACATCTCCAAAATGGGGATATCTTATAGAGCAGTGGTTCTTAACCTTTTTTGAGGTACTGAACCCACCAGTTTCATATGCACATTCACCAAACCCTCCTTTAGTGATAAATAAAATATGATTTTTTTCCAAATTCAAGACATAGGTATATGTTTTTTCACTGGGCACAAAATGAGCTGTGCATGAACATCACCTTGCTCAAAGAACAAAACCAACAAAGTGCATGAACTCACAACAAATTACGGTATTACTTTATTCTGGCCTCCACGGCAGAGGCTTCTCCGAACTCCTGAGACCGACTCATCGAATCCCTAGGGTTCAATAGAACCCAGGTTAAGAACCACTGTGATAGAGTGTTTGTGAGGATTAAATAATATAAGTATCTGTGAAATGCAGAGAAAAGCAGTTTTATGTGTTTAATATTATTTTTTATCTAAAATGTAGCATAAAGAATGTAAATTATATAAAAACAAAATATTTCCTTGGAAAGGAAATCAACAAATTGAATAAAAGTCCATTAGGGCATCATTTGCTGAACACTGCCTCTGTGCCTGGAATGCTCTAAGCACAGAGGTAGAGCAGGGGACAGGGCAGACGAGGTTCCTGCTCTCATGTTTAAGGGAACAACGAACAGATTAATAAAGTAAAAGAAAATAAGATTATGCCAAGAAAACAAAACAATAAGATGTGGGTGGTGAGGGAGTAGAGAGGGACAGTATGCAGTGACAAAGAGATTTGACTGTGGGTGATGGGTACACAATGCAATCAATAGTTTAAATACTGTAGAGATGTTCACTTGAAACCTATGTACTCTTATTGATCAATGCCACCCCATTAAATTTAATTTTCTAAATAATAAATAAACAAATAAAAACAATAAGATGCATGAGAAAGAGGTAAAATATTCTAGTTTTAAATTCTGTTTTAAGAAATACAACAAGTGAAATGCATTAAGTATTCCTAATGTGTTGATGAACTATAAAGGGAAAACTGCTCCTTAACTCCTGTGGACCCAAAATGAGTTTACATGATGACAGTTCTTTAGCTTGTCAGCAGCTTGGAATCACCAAAACGGCCACTTGCCCCTGATAGCGGCTTTTTCGGTGGCCTAAGGTATTCTAAATGAATACACAATAAAACTTTTATGTTTCACTCAGTACTGTAGTAGTCAAGATAAACAACTTTTCAAAATGCTGAATAATTTACACTAGGGAATATGTTTTATCTACATAGTATGGAACAATTTAGGAGAACCACACCTCACTCCGAAGCTGTGTGACCTCTCTTGCAAAGACGCTGTCAATTGTGGCTGGCATCTGCTTATAAAGAGAATTTGAAAGGTCCGCCTTAATGGTGCCTTTGTATTTTGCCTAAGGTGGGAGAAAAGGAAAAAAATAAAAATAAACATTCCTCTTCTTTACTGTGACTACTGAAAGAGAATAAAAAGCTTTCTTCAGAAACAGAGTTGATTTTAAAATCTGAAGAGCATTTTAATTTTTGATACTGGACCTGAAGAAAGATAAATCCAGTTTATATGAAGACAGCTTTAAACGAGACATGCAAGAAAGAAATGACTATTTTTCTATTTAAACCCATGTGCATTTCTGAAAGCAAATCTACTGTGTGCATTAACAGTTCATGTGTTTGATAGGCAGAGAAAAATCTGAGAGCAATGAGACATTTGAATTGCTTCAGAAAATGTAAGCTGTTAAAATATGCTCTCCAGGACCTGAATGCAAAGGACAGCCCCTTGATGCAAGTCTTCTCAGCCTCCTCCCACTCCCATGGTGGTGACGTGGTGATGGCTGAGGTGCTGCTCTGTGCCTTCACACCTCCCAGTCTGTGCTATTCCTAAGTGACCTCAATCATTACTTTTAAAGAGAAACACTCATTTACCATTTTCTCTTGGGGTGATTAGGTTCAAAGTAACACAACAGATCGGGGGCTTCCATGTTTTTCTCTATAGTTAACTCCTTTAGGAAAGTGAATTAATTAATAATTAATAACATCAAGAATTTTTCTGCACAAGAAAATCACAGCCAACACAAATAAACAAAATCACGTTTTTCTATATCTGTCAGCAAGTCCCTGATATGGCTCCCACTCAAAACTAAATGCATTGAATCATTGGGCATGTATTCTGTTTTAAAGCTTATATTCCAACAACTCTTTGGATATGGGTATTTAATTTAAAAAATTTACCAATTTTCCTCACACAGTTTCCATGACATTATCATGTTGATCTTTTTCCAACATATAAAACTCTAGAGTTCAGCCATTTTATTCCTTCTCTTGTCAAGTTTCTTTCTCTTAAGTGATTCATTCATGGACCACAGAAATGCTTCACAAAAGAATCACTGTTAAGCTTGTTCTTTTCAGTGCAACACACTGGAGTCCTAAATGCCCTCAGAAGGAGACTTTCTGATTTTTCACTGAAAAATTAATGTAGTGCAGTTTTCACTCTGTGGTTTCACAACTGGTATCTCCATTGAGCCAATCTTACTAAAAAATAACTTACATTTATTTAAAATTACTTACCCAAAAGTACCAGATTTTATGGAATCAGATTTTACTTATTTTAAAAATTATATTCAATAATTTATAACTAATTAATCTGTTAGGAAATAAATATGAAATTTCTAAGACTATTTTGACAGTACCTTTTACTTGTTAAATAAAAAATATCCCTTTTCAAGTGTAATTCTATATAAATAAGAAAGGTTTGGAGTCAAAATGCAGACATACTTAATAAAAGGTATCATCCAGAAACAGTGACATGTCAATTTACACAAGTTATTTTATAGTGCATAGAATTACAAAGTTATATAAGTATTACCAACATTCAATGGTGCTTCAGAAAATATTATTCTTTAACTTTAATGCACAGACTTTTATCGATATAAATATAAAAAGAAAATGTGAGCCATTTTGCCAGTATTTGACACCTTACCTCAGAAATAAAGGCACCAATATTTTTTACATGCTTTAGCATAGGAGTGTCAGTCACAAACGTACACTTGTCCTTAGACTTTTTATACTCTTCTTTATAACAGATCTAAAACAGAGAATAATTCGCATAAGAAGAAAAAGGAGAAAAACAGTTTTAGTGATCCATCAATGAGAAAGTCCATTTTCTGAAGTTAATACTCAAATGTGGAATGATGCTCAAAACAAGTCAAATTAAATAAACTGATACCCAACCCAGAACTGCAAGAGCAGGGGTCCCCAAACTACGACCCTCGGGCCGCATGCAGCCCCTGAGGCCATTTATCGAGCCCTGCCGCACTTCCGGAAGGGGCACCTCTTTCATTGGTGGTCAGTGAGAGGAGCACAGGATGCATCCACACCCATAGTGCCCATTGAAATACTGGTCAGTTTGTTGATTTAAATTTACTTGTTCTTTATTTTAAATATTGTATTTGTTCCCGTTTTGTTTTATTACTTTAAAATAAGATATATGCAGTGTGCATAGGGATTTGTTTATAGTTTTTTTTGTTTTGTTTTGTTTTGTTTTTTAAAGGCTCTTTTTTTATTTTTTCTTTATTCATTTTAGAGAGGAGACACACACACACACACACAGAGAGAGAGAGAGAGAGAGAGAGAGAGAGAGAGAAAGGGGGGAGGAGCTAGAAGCATCAACTCCCATATGTGCCTTGACCAAACCAGTGCAGGGTTTTGAACTGGCGACCTCAGTGTTCCCAGGTCGACGCTTTATCCACTGCGCCACCACAGGTCAGGCTGTTTATAGTTTTTTTTTATAGTCCAGCCCTCCAACGGTCTGAGGGACAGTAAACTGGTCCCCTGTGTAAAATGTTTGGGGACCCCTGTGCAAGAGTGAGAAGGGATACTAAAGAGCCCCTCCTTTAGAGATACAAGAGTCCAGTTATTGTCAAGGATCGTGTGTATTGGAACTACAGTGATTATCAGTCCTGTTGTCCAGTTTTTTATTTTTAAGCCTCTGGCCTTAACAGTTAAGCCTGTGGTCAAACATAAATATACCAGCCTCCCTCTAGGTTGAAAACAAGTAGCCATCAGGACAGATGTAACCATTTAAGAAGCAGAGGCAGAAATTAAACAGATGAAGATTACTATTATATTAGCATCATTACTTAGACCTGCTGGATTAGAGGAAGGGTCTTAAATCATGGCCACCATAGGCTTCCTGTTAATAATAAATTCTGCTCAAATCAAACGTAACCAATCTGGGAGCATATAGGCCTCCAATCCTCCTTCCATCCCCCAACAAGAATAAAACCTGCCCAGAAAATTTGCCACATGGTTGAGATTACTCCAGAATGGCCTCTTGCTATAAGTAAGCAGATGAGCAAGAAAACTACCAGAGAGGCTTTACTGAGAATGCTCATTTCTCCTATTGAACACACTAGTAAAATGAGTCTGTCCTTTCCTCTTGGGGAGAGGCCAGAATTGTTTCTCAGGGGAAAGAACTTGCATGGACAAAAAAAGAAGTAAGGAATTACTGAGCGGAACCTAAAATGTGTACTCATTGCAGCCCAATCTGAAAACTAGGGAGGCAAAACTGATGACCAGTTCAGAGGATTAAGGTATTTGCTAAAAGTTATATAACCCTATAATAAAGTCAACTTTATCTACCCACAACTAAATACTTACGCTGAAAAAAAGGTCCCACAGCCTCCCTAACTATAACTAAAAGTAAAGTTTAAAATTCTATATACTATCTGGTTCTTAAAAGACATAACAAATATTGATGTTACGCATAAATATTACACAGGGATTTTACTATATGCAACCTTAATTTGAAGGGTATTATATGATTCTAATCAGATACCATCACATGAACATTATTTCAAAATACCATATTTCACTGCTGTGACTCTTAGATATGACATGCGTACCACATTAAACATTTGCTTTATTCATGAAATCAACATTAGAACACATTTATCTTATCTGAGCATACTTTATTTTCTTCTCAGAGATTAGCCATAATTTTAGGCCTCTGCAAATCACCCAGCTCAGTCACTAGTAATTAAATGGTTAAAGGCAGTATGATAAATAGCAGGCTATTTTGATCACAAGAAGGAAAAAATGTATCTCCATTATATAATAAGTGTGAGAGAAAATAACCTATCATTAGGCTTAAGTCGGCCTCATTATTTTTATCTCTCACCACCATCTTTTCCTTCTCTCATTCACATGCTCTTCATGGCAGTGGTATGTGCCCCACTACAGGCCTCCAGATAATCTCTGGCCTGAGCAGAATGTTCAGGAAGGGAGTAGGGATAAGAGTCAAGTACTTACTTCCCTTGCTATGCAGGAAAATAGTTCAGTCTTAAGTGTGATCTCCATTCCTTTCTTTGGTCTTTATTTAAAAGATATATACACACACACACACACATACACACACATTTCTAATTTCTAATGAATATGAATGAAAATAGCATATTATCTTAAAATGTTATGCAAAAAAAATGTCACAGGTTAGTAGCTTTCCTATACCAGGAGAAGACAGAAGAAAGGAAACTGCACCAAGGACTGATAAAAAATCTTTAGTAATATAAAAATCACTGAGTAGACAGCTATTTCCTAACACAACCATGTATATATTCCTAGGGCAGCCATGACTCTGTCTCTTAGGTGGATTGCCTATCCAACCCCTGTCCTTCTTAATAGAAGAACCCAAATGTACTTATGAGAATAGCTGGACTCTCCCCCAGCGACAGAGGACAGGTTGCTCAAATCCAGGAAGGGTTTTCTCACTTCCCTTGGCCAGTGACTGGCCTGGGAAGGCCAGCTGCCCAGTGTTGGCCATGAGACATTTACGGATCTTCCCAGCAGTGTTCTGGTGTTTCTGGCATAAAGGAAGAGACTTCCTGACATAGCCTTTTGACACTTTGTCCTTCCACCTTTTACCTTCCCCAGTCACAGGGATGCCTTATGATGAGGTCATTATAAGGCAATAGCCACTGTACTTATTTTTACAGAGCAGAAGAAAAGGAATCTGAGAAACTAATAGCATCTAATATGCCAAGACTGGACCCCTTACCTTCAGGCTTCGCATGTAAAAAAATTAAATAAATAAATAAATAAAAATAAAAAATATATATATATTTGTTGTTGTTGTTGCTGTTGTTGTTTAACCTCTGTGTCAGTGTTTCCGAGTTACTTGTAGCCCTCTGTACTCATAACCAATACACCACAGAAGTTATGTTCTGATTTAGAAAAAAAGGGCAAAGTTGATAACTTAATGATCATTAAGATGGCCAAAATGTTTACTTTCTGCTTTGACCTCACCTGTTAATCCCACAGTGCCTCAACTACAGTGAGAGTTATGTTAGATCAATGGTGCTTCCTCTTTCTCGCTTAGCTTTTTCACTAATGGCTGAAAGCAGACGACAGATGTAGAAATGTGTGAGGGTATTTCCCTTTACAAGCCTTCTTAACCAAAAGTACCTAGAAAGTCTTTTCACAGGTAGAGCCATATTGCTAAACACAGTAAACCCCAGAAGAAAGAACCAGGGCTCTCTTCCTACTTGTTAACTGGGACTTCTCTCCCAGGTTCTCTAACACATCCAGGGCCTTCTCTGAAGGAGTAATCACAAGTCTAATGTTTTTAGCATTGGAAGGCTTTACCCACAACATAAAGTGTTCATTTGCTGGGAAAGTATTCTTTCTGCTGTACTACTTACAGTACATGAACACCCTAAAAAGGTTTGAACCAAACCACTGACTCAGGGCTTTCATGTAGACATGGCCAGACTTGCTCTGCTGAGACTTTAGGCCTAATTTACAAGAAATGTACAAAAGTCACCTTTAACCTAATGTTTTCATGACCACCTGACAAAAGGCCACTAGCTCCCTGATTCTGACTGCTGAATATACTTAGTAGGTTTGATTTATTCAAGGGATTGAGTAGATAGCTGACTAACAGGATGAAATACTGGAGTAGGTTATCTGGAGGGAATAAAAAGCGTGACTTGGTTAACAGAAATATAAAAGAGGCAGCCTCAGAGGACCAGTGTTGCCTTCCAGGCCGGGAAGTGAGTTATGCAGGGTCAGGGCAAGTGCAAAGTGGAAACTAGGTGGGGCACAAAAAAAGTCCAAAATGCCTCCTTCTAGTCCCCAAAGTAAAGCTACCTGATCGGAAAAAATGAAGAATTCTCAACAGTGCAGGCCTTCCAGGACTTCTCTCTAGAAGGATCTCATTTAACATTTTAATAAAGTATCTGATGAGGATGTGATATAGCAAAGTCTACAGGTCTGCTGGTGACCCTGAGCTCCAGGGAGAGTAAAATGTCAAACTAGAAGAGCTAAACAGAGAGGCTCTCAAAGAGTCATGCCAGAGGGCAAGCGACTATAGGTGACATTCCTCTCTAGCAAAGTGAAAATCATTCAGGCTGCATGCAAAGTGGCTGAGCCCTAAGCAATCAGCTCCAAGTCAGAAATTATTACTGAAAAGGGCTGAGAATGATGTCCTACAGAGATTGAGCTAATAGCTCTTTACAGCCCCCAAGTCCAAGAAACAAAATATGATCACAAAGGGTGGATGGAGAAAAGGAAACATCATCTCCTCTCCCCCATAATCACAGGCCATAGTATTTGGACTGCTGTGCACAGGTCTTGTCACCACAACGCAGTAAAGACACAGGAGAGCTAGAAGAGGGACAAAGAAAGACATTAAGATGATGATGAAGGACAAAGAAAGGCGCTGGACTTAGCCAAACTTAAGCCTGAATTTTGTCCCCACCCCTGAGTAGCCAGGAGGCCTTGTGCAAGAGTGTCTTGGGTTGCACAACCTCTGAACTGAGTCTCGTGACACCAATAACAGAGAGTACACTACCATGTGAACTGCCAGGCACACAGCAAGAGAGGAAGGACACGATGGTGGCCAAGGCCTGGGAGTCAGAAAGACCCTGTTTCTAATCCCAAGTCTGTGGCTCACTAGCTGTGTGATTTGACTGACAGAATGGGAGGATGTGAGGCTGCTTCTCCAGGTTTCAGGATATAGGACTCCACTGCTGGGGCAAACCGTACCCCAAATTCCCTTGAAGGCATCGGCTGCAGACAGGCTGCCTTCAGACAAACAAAAAGGCCCAGTAAACACATGGATGCTCCTTTGGGATATCAATCATGAATCAGAAAACAAAACTAAGGGACTTTAAGTTTTGTCTTTAAATTGAAGTTTGAGACCAGAGAAAGGACAGACACAATTACATGTGGGCACTAACAGATGGGCACTCTCAGAGGCATCACGGAGACTTGACTGGAATTCTGTCCGCTTAGTGCGGCAACTTAGCCAACTGTATATCTGCTCTAGCTCTGTGATGGATGCAACCTCTAACATACATTTTAGGAAGCTATTTAGTCACGCAATCAATATATCATGGATAACTTCAACTTTAAGTTCATCTGCTCCATATAAAAATGTTGATAGTATTACTATTACTAATTAGTATAAAGATTAATACTAAGGTAAGATAAACTGCATGGAACTCTACTGTGAGAGACAACACAGCAGTGCAGCTAAGAGAGAATGTTTTATGCTTAAGTTCCATTTCCCACTGCTTAACTGCATGACCCAGGAGAGCTGCTAAACCTCTTTGAGCCTTTGCTGCCTCACTTCTAAATGGAAAAAAATAGACCCTACCTCACAAGGTTTAATGCCTAGCACATACTACTCAATAAATCTTAACTATTGATAATATTATAGTTATTGTTATTTCAGCATTATTCCAGTTTACAACAAATCTTCACATACAGTAACTTATGATTATTAACTGGTAGCACAAAGAAATACTTAATTCAAAATTTCATTACAGCACATGTCAAGTATATGGGAAGGGGTATGACTCCCACCATCCTTTCGCTCTTCTTGACAAATGTTTTTCACAAGGCCAATCTCTGACAACTCTTTTAATCAAATAAATGCTCATCTCTAGTGAGATGAGCAATACTTTTCCTTTTGCTTCTAGAATTTTATTTTTTTACTGTAAAAATATGTAAATATGAGTTAATTCTACAATCCTAGGATTCCATTGAAATATATTAACCAATTCCTTTTTATTAACCAGTTAATAAAAAAAGTCACAACAAAAATGTTTCTCTTGATTACTATCATAATCATCATCTAGTTCAGGGTTCTTACCATGCAGTTCAAGTGTCCATAAATTCTAAACTGGAAATCAATGTTAGGAGCACACAGGTACTGGACTTGTTTCTCTAGTTTGGAAAAATGTCTGCATTCATCAGATTCCTCAAAAGGCCCCCACAATGTTTTTTTTTTAATCATTCATTTAAATAGAGATCCTCCTAAAATATTTTACATCATTAGGCAATTTGTAAAAGTCTTTGGGCTCATGTCCTAGCCAGATAGCTCAGTTGGTTAGAGCATCATCCCAATATGATGATAGTTCAATTCCCAGTCAGGGCACATACTGGAACAGATCAATGTTTCTTTCTCTCTCTCTCCCTTTTCCTCTCTCTCTAAAATTCAATATATAAATTTTAAAAAAAGGCTTTGGAATCTCACAGGAATATGCTCTGAATTCAGTGTTTTATGATTCTATGCCAGGATAATAATGAAATCCCTAAGGGACAGGATTCTAGAGTAAGAACACAAAGACCTGCTCCCACAGAAATCCTCTGTATGGCCTGGGGAAATAAATCAATGAAACTTTCTAGACTCAGTTCCATAATCTGGAAAATATGCATGTATTAATAGATGGCTTCAGTGTTTTCTTTCTAGCTCTATGATTCCAATAATATAACATTCCATGAGACACAGTGCAAAATGAGACAAAAACTGCTTAAACCACTTACATCACTAATGAGTTTGGTGCATTTTCTGGCCAATTCCATATTCAGGTCTTCAGTAACAGGCTTAAAGAATACCTGTCCAGAAAAGAAAGGAAAGAAGACATATTTCTAATCATCACTTCACAAGAACAAACACCGTCTTCAGCAGGTGCTCACCCACTCACCCTGTCTTCTTCATTTTCTTCTTCCTCTGTTTTCTCCTCTTCAGTTTCATTTTTTACATCCTCAAATGCAGGGACCCTCATTTTTACTCTCTGTATGTGTGTGTAAATAAATATTTTTTTAAATTCACTAATTTGTCTGTGTACTCTAGCCCCCTTGAGATCTTAGCATTTCTGGTGTTCTGACAGAAATGACCTTGTTCAGGCCTCCTACCAATTTAGCTCCCACTTCAGTCTCCTTATCACAACTGTGTGTAAGTGGTGAAACAGGATCCTGGACACTACCAGGGCTAACCTCCCAAGGGGATATAACATTTTAATGAGCAAGATTTCGTTTTATAAACTGTCAAAATCAGCATTGTTTTAACTGGTTAAGAAATTCAAAAGACACTATTTATATTACACTAATTCAATTCATTCATAAAAGAGTTTGAAAAGGACTTCAAGATTCTGGGAAAACCACCCAGCTATAACACTCAGGATAGCACTGTCAAAAGCCTGTTATCTCAAAGAATTCCTCAACTCCTTCTAAATAAAGCTTTAGCTAGAATAGCTAGAATGTCAGACATATCTCTGATTTGGTATAGTAAATCAGAATCATTCAAGCTCATTTCATTAACCTAATTTAAATATTGTATGAGTTATAAACATACTTCTCACATTCTTAAAAATGCTTACTAAGATTTAAGGTCAATTAATATTTATACAGCCAGAGCAGATAAGTATTGGACATAAAAAAATACTTTATGGTGAATAATTAAACTAATTATATAAAATACAACTCTATTCAAAACAATACATCATTCTAAATAGCCAAGTATAATGAAGTTTTCTCTTGATATCATATCTAGTTTTAATTTTACTTTTTTAATTGCTTTGGTCTTGACAAAATAAAAATACTGTCAAGGGAAAATTCTAAATGGTCATCATGTATAGATAATTTCTCAAATTGTATTCCATGAGGCTAAAGTCCCACACAATATTCTGAAGGGGAACAGAGGGTTATTTAAATAAACATATTTGGGGAATCCTGTATATTCATCTCTACCACTGCCATTAGAGAGCCACACAGAATAGTGACAAGATAGAAGCTCTGAGAAGACACACAACCAAGAAATGTATTTAAGTTTGCTTATCCCAGCATTTCCCAAACATGAAATCCTACCCATCAAATCTGATCTAACTTACTCACCTACCTATATCTTAATGATATCTGATACTTCAGAAAACTAACATTCTTCTGTGAAATATTACTTAGGGAAACACTATTTTATTCTGAAAAAAAAAATGTATTCTAGAAGCATCATTGGTCTTTTCACGAAACAATGTTGATACAGGCCAGCTTAATGGCATCACATATCCTGCTTATCAACAAAATGCCAAAAAGAAATGTCCCAATAATTTGGAAAACTTTAACTTTAAAATAATAGCCCTGTGGCCTGACCTGTGGTGGCGCAGTGGATAAAGCGTCAACCTGGAACACTGAGGTTGCCGGTTCAAAACCCTGCACTGGTCTGGTCAAGGCACACATGGGAGTTGATGCTCCCTGCTCCTCCTCCCCCTTTCTCTCTCTCTCTCCTCTCTAAAATGAATAAATAAAGACAAAATAAAATAATAGCCCTGTCCTGCCAGTATAAGGCATTCTACAAGGAAATTCTCCTTATATTAGAGCTGTTCCAAAAAAGAGCAAACTGTGCAGGTTCTGACTGACTCCCTCAAGCCCTCTGTCCGAAGACTGTTCTACGGAATATCTGTACCATTATCTTTATTTGGAATTGGGGAAGATCATTGTCTGTAAGCTTTCCTTGCAAACTTCTAGAAGTGTAGGAAGAAAATCTTGCCACGGCTGCCTAAGATGCACCACTTGGCTAGTGTCTGAGGTAATAATACTCGTGTTGCTCATGGGGACATCTATGCTCTATAGTAAATTACCTTTATCAGACTTCAACAACTGCATTTTCTCATTTCCCATCATGTTCTAAGTTCTTCTTGCCTCTTCACTATGATGGAAGAAAATAATCTGTTGAGCTTGTACACAAAGATTTTGAAAGAAAAACTAAATGCCACATACCATGTGAACATACATTTTCCATCTGAGATTTTAGAATCAAAATTGTAAAACCACATGGATCCTTAAGAAATCATTCCTACTAAGCCCTCTCTTTTACAGAGAAAATTATGGTTGGGAGAAATTACTTGTCATATTCACAAAATTATTTAATGGAGCACTAGGACAAGGATTTCACTAGACCCCGTGTTCATGCATTCAGATAAGTGTTGGTACACCAGGCACTGTGCTTGGTGGTAGAGTGGCGGGTAAAACATACTTAGTGCTAAGATAAAGTAGGAAATAAAAAACCAACATTCAAGACTTTCTGCAGGAACTCCTCAATGGATTGTTTGGCAAGCTAGACACATTATGATTTTTGATTGAATTCATTTTTCCTTCCACCTATAGGTATAATACAAAATTCACGTGAAGTTTTCTCTAAAAGATTTTAAGGCTCCATACTTTATCACAGTGAAGCACTCTTGTCAATAGCTCTAAAATGTGACTTGGGGAATAAGGAGAAAGTGTTACTCATGGATAGCTAGCATATTTCAATATTCCCTATCATCCTCTTAAAAAAAACTACGAAGTTAAATATTGCATTTTAATATATAGTTTCACCTTGAGGAGCCCCCAAAAGAAATTTCTATATAGTTGCTAATCCCATTTTTACTTATTGAGCATTTCATTTTATGTTATCTAGTTTGGTGTTAGTACTCTATCCACACCCTGATTCAGAATGAGACCAGAATGGGATCACGCTGCCCACAGCCAGGCGCCCCACTTCCGGGACCTGCTGGCTCACATACTCAATGGCAAATTATTTCATTGCTCTCTGCCCCTAATTCTCTGTAGTTAAAACCAGAAAAATGGAATTCCCAAAACATAGGAAAAATCACATTAAAATAGTAAAAATCCTTTCAAATACAAGAGCTTTCCACTCTCCAGTAAAGGTACACAATTTCAGGAAAAGCACTTAATGTGAAGGGATCTTCTCATTTGAAAGGGTAAAACCCTCTACCATCAATATGTTTTTAAAGGCCAGAAGATTCTCAGTTGAACTCCTAGTTATTTTACTTTTGCTTCATGTATTTCCTCAACATTTAGTATCTGTCTAAAAGAGAACTTTACCAATAATTGATGGGGCGTAATCATTTCTTAAAATAAAAAATGTAAGCTCTCTAGGGCAATTTGTCTTTTTTATAAAAGGGTTCTACCTTTAAAAAAGCCTGACCAGGAGCTGGCATAGTGGATAGAGCATCAACATGGGATGCTGAAGACTCAGGTCCAAAATCCCGAGGTCACCAGTTTGAGCATGGAGCCACAGGCTTAAGCATAGGATCATAGACATGACCCCATGGTCACTGGCTTGAGTCCAAAGGTCATTAGCTTGATGCCTAAGGTCCCTGGCTTGGGCAAGGGGTCACTGGCTTGCCATCCCCTACTGGTGTGCAATCAATGAACAACAAAAGTACCACAACTATGAGTTGATGCTTTTCATCTCTCTATTGGTCTCCCTTCCTGTATGTCTGTCCCTTTTTCTCTCTCTCTCTCTCACTTAAAAAATAAAAGTTCTGCTTAATATTAGCTACATCTATTTTGACAATTTATATTTATTAAGCCTATCTTCTCCTTTTCAATGGCTATTTCATTGGTTTAATTACAAATCAAACAAATAGAAAGCAACTTGAATAATTGTCATCCTTACCAGTTATGCCATTAAAATAAGATTTAATAAAGTGTTTTCTATGTTCCTATTCTTGTCTTCACAAACACAGATCCAACTCACAAATGAGAACCACATATCTAGACTAGATTGAGAGTAAGTGAACAAGAAAATCCAAATAACCCATTTGATACAAAAATTTTCAGTTTGGGTATGATTGGAATGCCAAAATTAAAAATATGTACTCTCCCAAATATTAACAGGAAAAAATTATTCTTATTCAGAGTCTACAGTAACACACTAAGTAAACTGAAAGACTGGTTTAATTTGTTCTTACTGGAGATATTAATTCAGTTTTAATAACAATGAAGCTAACATCACAATCACTTCCACAATTCTTCACACTTAGAGTAAGAAGGCCCTGGTTTGAGTAGCTTCTATGTGGCCTATAACCAGAACTAAATGATTTGGCAAGATCAAACAGCTTGGCTATCCCCAAAAGTATCCCCTCTCTGGAGTTTTCTGTGAGATGTCAGGAAAAATTGTGAAAGACTTTGAAACTGACAAACAAACAAAAAAAAAAAAAAGGAAGAAGAATTTAGAAAAGATTACCTGGTGTTTTATCTGGTGTTACCTTATGGCTATTTGGCCTTTCACTGTCTGAGCTATTTACAACTCCACAAATTGCTGAAAATTGATAACAATGCTAATCATGCTTTATCCACACAAATACAAATTAATTGTTTCCTGGAGAAAGCAATTGATTATTGCCTTGTTGCTAGACCCTTTGTACATCTATTTGTAAATTCATTTCACCATTCCTTATTACTCATTTGTGTGTGGTTCTTCAAATTCACCTTTGAACCCATTGTAACATCTTACTGGTGCCCTCATTAATTAATGAGTTAAATATCTTTGAAACTTGTTCACTTTATATTTTATTAGAATCATAATTTCACCATTTTTTGAAAAAATTATTTCATAAATCCAAATGACTTAATTATCCTGTCTTCTTTCCTTTAACATTCAACATAAACAGAAAGGGAGAAGGCATTATTTAATAAAGTCCAATTCTCTCAACTATAAATGTGGCTGCAACAATTCTTGGTGTTTACTGAAATTAGCTTTTCATTTTGTTCTGTTTTCAGATCTGACCTCATTTGACTATTGGCAAGTGCCACATGTGTGCTAGTGGATATGTACATTCACACAACACACACATGTGTGTGCACTCGAACAGTTAATTCACCACAGATGCCAGGTCCCCCTTGAAAAACATACAAGGCTTCAGTAAATGCAAAGACTTAATTACTTCTCACATCTGGAAAAACTTAAATATGAGAGTGAATTTATTGAAGAAGCTCTTTGCTTGGCTGTCAACACCATATCAGGAGCCAGAGCGAGAGCAAGCTTGATCAGTGCTGGCAGCCCTTAACCCTTCAGAGAGAGATGTTCTACTAATTAATTCAGAACATGTCCTGCTTACATGATTTATGAATTTTATAAAAACACAGGAGAGTAAATAATTTCCTAGTAATTTCTAAAGAAAAGCTGCTTTTGTCATGTTCGGCGTGGTAGGGTGGGGAGGATCATATGTTGAAATTTGAAAATAATGAGAAAGTCCTTATATTCAAGAAAAAAAAAGAAAAGCTTTTAGGGCTGTAGAGCATATTGACAAAAGCCTTTAGAACAATAACTTACATAAATATAAACAAAACTAGACAATTCAGCTCTTTATGGAGAAAGTGTAATAATGTTTCTAAAAAGGAAATAGAGGAGTTATATGAGCTCATAGCAAGAAGATTAAAAAAAAAAAAGAACGTAAGGAATGGTCCTATCTTCCCGTAGAGGAGATATTTAATCCAGAATTAGGTAAGGTGATGGGGTATAGGGAGAGCATCCAAACCCCATCATTGTAAAGCATTGGTAAAGAGCCAGAAACAAGAGCTGGAGGAGCCCAAAGTTCAATGTCACCGGTGCAAACAGTGGAGAAAGACAAGAGCAGCAGATCATCAGTAACTGATTATCTCATGGAGAGCTTGATGAATCTTCTGTGAACCAGATTAAAAGAAACACAGTTCCTGTTCAGTACACTATGGAAAGAGTGGCTCTAGACCTACTCTATCCCCTTCATATGCCTTGAATTTAATTTTTACTGCTTCATTTTAGCATTAGCCAATTGAAATATTCGTCATGTATCTAGACTTTATGAAAACTCAGAGTGAAGAAATTAGTCCTGGGTTTATTAGTATAATGAAGAAAATATTCAGGTAAATTCATTTCTCTACATGTCCAGAAATAAATGGAACTCATATTAAATGTATTTATAAATTTCACACTAATATACAACTACAATTTTATTATTGAAATGTACCTATTTTTTATACTTTTACTAAATAGGTTATATTAATATTTCTACTTGCACCTTAAGTGACCAATTACTATACCTAAGTTCATTAAGAATTTCTTCTACTCTGAAATCACAATTTCATCATAGGTTAAGCCAGGTGAAACCTCACAACTGATGCTCACAAGCTCTGAACTTTTGAAGCACTAATTCCTGAAGATTATTTCAATAGTCTCCAGTACGTATTTTTATGTGTAACTTAAAATATAAGATAATCTCAAAATAAGATCATAATTAAAGTAAATGTGTCATTAAGACAGTTATAAAGATTTTAAAATAATTGGTGAATAGTGAAAACTAGTTAACATGTATGGGTAGCAATTTCTCTCTAAGGACTCTATCATTTTTATTATTTAATTCGTATGTGTGTCCATACTCAATCATTTCACAAATATTTCTTATGTGCCTTCTATGGACTAGGAACTATTTTAATCTCTTCAAATAGTCCTTTGAATAAGAACCAACAAACATTCCTACCCAGCTCTCCTATTTCAATCATATATTCATTCATCAAATACTTACTAGCATCTACATTATGCTATGCACTATACTAAGCTTAGAGTCTCCAGTATGTTTCAAAGAGTGAATACACATGTGACACTCAATATTTACTACTTTATTTAGTTAAAAAGGTGTATTTTCTTAGACAACAATAACATTTGTTGGACTAATAAAAGCTGCATTTTCAAGAAAGTAGCAGCATGTTTTAAATAATTTTTATCAATGGTCAAATAATTTGTAGATATCAATTTTTTATCCTATTTTATACCCTAATTGTATCTATAAATGGTTTTCTCCAACCATATTTTCGCAATTGTGTATGCAAAAAATTCCTTCATAATCTCAATATGCTTGGCATATTTTTAATTTATTCATAAAATGACAGCCCTCAGGCAATATCTATCTATGATGCTTTAATTATTTTGGATATCATTTTCTGAAGCAGCTATGCCCAGTAGAAATATTACGTGAACCGCATCAGTGATTTTAAATATTTTGGTTGCCACATTAAAAAAAGGAAACATTAAATTGATTTAAATAATATATTTTATTTAGCTCAATGTATCCAAAATATTACTTTTTTACCATGTGATCAATATAAAAAGTATGATCTTTTGCATTCTTTTTAATACTAAAGTCTTTGAAATCCATTGTGTTTTAATTTTACACTCCCAGCACGTCTCAACTGAAAGACACCATATTGGAGAGCAGCTACCACAATGGACAGTTCCGCTGTACAATAATGCTGTCAGACTGGATAGCTTTAGCTAGTTTTCACATTGATAATATACACCTTAAATGTGGAAAAAAAGTTTAATTTAAAATTAAACTTCTTAAAATGGGAATTTCAGAATCCTAATAATAATCAAGCAATAAAAACTACAATCTGTTTTCATTACCAGACCTATCTAAATCAGAATCCTCTGTATAGGAATATTTCATTAAAGGTTTAAATTGTTACAATAAATTATAAATTAACTCTTTAAATTGTATTTTAATTAATTTCACCAAAGGTGTATACACAATGCTATCTTGTTTCATTAATGAGAATGACATATTTAAAGTCCTAGCACTTTTCGGGATAAACATTCACTCTTGAATTACCTAATAAATAGATAATTATATGAGTAATAGGCATCCACTCTTAATTTCTCTATTTAAATAACAAAAAATCCAAATAATGAAATATCCTCAACTGTTACTTTCATTTTTAACTCATATAATCCAATTTAAAACACACCCGCAATTTGTTCATCAAGTTGGCTAGGTAAATCCTTTTAAAACCACACTGTAAAGCAATGTCACAGTGAGTTATGAGATTTTAATAAAGAGACTGATGAATCATTTAAATAACTTAAGTGTATTTAATGAAATGAGATTTTTCTATTAAAAACCTTAAATTTTGAAATAACAGAAAAGCTCTTCAGCAATGTAGAAAAATGTGTCTCATATTTCTGTTCCACAGATGACTCAGCATGTTTCCTTGATGGAACCAATAAAATAAATATATTTTTAACTGCAAGGTTTTTAAATAATATCCAAATGCAGTGAAGTGATTTTAATCTAAAAATAATGCTACAAAAAAAAAAGATATCCAAGGTCTTAAATTTTATTCATGTTATACCTTTTCTAATCTCTGCTGAAAATTTTGGCGAAAAATGAAACTATATAAAAATGAAGGGAGGCCCTGGCCAGTTGGCTCAGTGGTAGAGCATTGGTCTGGTGTGTGGATGTCCCAGGTTTGATTCCTGATCAGGGTACACAGGAGAAGCACCCATCTGCTTCTCCCATTCTCCTCCCTTGCTCCTTTCCCTCCTCCCTCCTACAGCCATGGCTCAATTGGTGCAAGCTGGCTCCAGGTGCTGGATGGCTCCATGGTCTTCACCTCAGGCGCTAAGAACTCAGTTGCTAAGCAACAAAGCAACACTCCAGATGAGCAGAGCATCGCCCCCTAGTGGGCTTTCCAGGTGGATTCCTGTCAGGACCTATATGGTAGTCTGTCTTTCTGCCTCCCCTCCTCTCACTGAATTAAAAAAAAAAAAAAGGAAGGCATTCAACAACTCTTAGCCCCTCTACTGGTCCCCACGAAATACTTGCAAGAGGACACAAAAGGTTGATCCCTGAATGCCAAGCACTATGTCATAGGCTTTACACATAAAAGTATATTTAATCTTCACAATATCCATTACAAACTGGGACTTATAGCGATCACTTGACCAAGTTCTTACAGTAAGAGATTCAAATCTAAGTTTGTATAGATAGCTTCCATCTGTGTTGAGCCTACTAAAGCATGGAAGAGCAAAACATTGACCAACTGTTCTTTCTGATAGTGATATTATTTTCTATAATTGTTTTTTGATTTCCAACTTCAAAGAAATTGTCATTACAGGTGTTTATTGAAAGGAATTTTCCTCATGCTATGTAGACAATTTGGTTATCATGATTGACAAAAACATGACTCCCCAGAGGTTAGTAGCGAGGGTAGGAGCAGATAATAATGACCTGCAGGTCCTAATTTGAGAAGCTCTCCTAATTTTTATTTGGGCAGTGCTTTTTCTCTACTGATCACCAGATACTGAGACCATAAAGTTTGTGTATGTGATACTCTTAAAAACAATTAAGATGCATGTAAGATATTGCACACACAAATGAAAGAACTGGAATGGAGAATAATTTAAGGGGCAAATTTTCTTCTCTTTTCCAAATAGAGCCTGCCTTTTCTACATAGCTGCCCTGGCATAAAAAAGATCTGGAAAGTATTTTTTTAATTATATTGAATACATAAGAATTTAGAATAGAACAATAATTCATTGAAACTAGTGTGGTGGTAGTGACTTTTATAGTATGCCTTCTCTGAGTTTACACAAAACTAAATAGGACAATTTACAAAAAAAAAACTGAAGAATTCTCTAGATTTAGTCTAGAATATTAGAAAAGTTTCATCCCAAATTATAATGGCAACAATAACTACATAAATCAAAACTGGTCTTTTATGCATTATAAGCTAAAAACAAGAATTTCATTTAACAATATGGGCAATTTTTAGTGCATATACTCTAACCATTTATTGTAAATCTAGCCATTTTTAAAGCACAGAATACTTTTAAGAATTTCTATGACACACTGTCCCCAAAAGTGAACGTTTTAAAGAGTAATCATACTCTGAGAGTCTTTTTTTTTCCTGAGAGTCTTTTATATGTCAAAATTTTTATGTAAGTGTAACATTTGCTGGAAAAGAAGTACTTTTACTACCACATGCTAATGAAGTAGCAAGGACAACATTTTTTAAGATTTTAATTAAGCTTTGATACTACGCTACTAGTATGATAATCTTATGAAATATTTTTTCTTATAGAAATATCACTACATGTGCATTTGATCAAGGATGGAGTGGGCTCCTTATTTTAAGATTTAAAGTCACTGTTCCTGTTATTTCCTTTGATAATTCTTTATGGCATTTATGTTACTTTCTTGTACAGTCATGAGTTAGATCTTAACTTAATCATCCAAAATAGACAAAATCTATAATCCCATCTTAAACAAAGCACTCATATGTGTAAATCTTTTATAAAGCTTTGAATAGCTTTAGATTTTCTTAAATTTTATGAGATCTTTTGTAGAGACTACCTGACTGGCAATTAGGTGTGGCCACCTCAAAATACAAAAGTTCCTGTAAATGGGGTAAATTACCTGTATTATAAAATCTTATCTTCTGGGATGGAGTTGCAGAAGACTTTACTATAAGTAAAATCACAGTTTTATGCTTTGATAATTCTTTATTTAATTTACCTTTTTAATATACTATAATTGTAGTATTTTATGAATTTTTTTATTTTCCAAAACAGCAATGGCAAATATCTGTGTAAGCAAACTATATTTTTAAATATTCAAAGGTTTAAATGTTTATAATCTAAAGACTAAATATCTTTTAAAACATCAATAACTCTTAAAAAATATTACAAGCTTTTATAATGTTTATATTTCTGAGACAAGATCAGTGATTGTATTTGGGAGTGATGATTTGACAAAAATTATACCTGACTCATGAACTATGTTATAATGGAGCTTCTGCTCAAATTCTTTAGGTTAAAAATACCCACAAACACAAAAAATAGAATTCATGCATGAGATTGTATTTCATACTGCACTGATACCTGAACTTCATTCTATTTTCCAGCCTGGCAAAAACTCTACAGTGGACCGACAAGAATGACTAAGAACAGAAGAGATTTGAAGCCTGCTAGATCCTCTGAATGAAACCATCACAGAGCCATCATTTGGGAAAGGGTGACCCTGAAAGTGCCACATCTAGTGTGGAGTGTAGAAAGAGTACCACATGGGGAAGACTACCAAAATCTGGGTTCAAAACCTTCCTCCACTACTGAACTGTTAAATGGTAGGGGGTGGGTCATTTGAGATCATTGGTCCTTTATTGTTTCATCTGTAAATAATTAGGCCAGCCTTTCTAGTTCTAAAATTATATGATTACCTGATTACCAAATATATCTGGTAATCCACTAATCCTCATAGTACAAAAAGTTCTAAGATGAAAACATTATCAATAAATTCTTTTTTATCAAATTACTTTTTAAAAAAGCTTTTGGTACAAGAGAAATAGCAGTAGACACTGTAATAAGTCCTTCCCATATCTTAGCTCATGGCATATTTATAAACTCTCTGGGAAGTTAATACCATCAAGATCCCCAAACCGAAGCTCTCAAAGGTATAGTAATTTGCTCAGTGACATTAACAGGACTGAATCAAGATCTTTCTATATGTTTGTCACCTCACCTTATACACTCATTTTACACAGTCAACACTGTGATGTCATGAGGCTGGAATCTACTTTTTAAAACTTCTTTTGTATTTTGACTACAGGTCAGAACCTAACTGGGTATTACTGAATGGCTAGTAAAATAGAGAATATTTATAAAGCCCATTCCCATATACATCAAAATGTTTTTAACTGTTATAAAGAAACAGTCTTTAAACAACTATAAAGACATTTTCATAGTCTATTCTAAAAACTAGAGAATTTAACTCCAGGTACATTTATAAAATAGAGAATAAGTGGTTTCCATATGCTTATAAAACAGGAACGTATTCCCAAGGAATGGGAAATCATCGCTGATGTAGCTATGCTGAGTATATTCATGGCTATGTGTTCCAAAATCGATATAAACATAATCAGTGGGAAATTAAATTTTGCTAGAGCCAAGGTATGGCTCTGAAAAGCTTTAAAGTATTTATCTCTACAATGATCTTATGGGATTTCAAGCTTGCTTTAAAAACCAACACTGTCCAAAACTCTAAAACGCAGATACTTATCAAAGCATTCAATCTGTTGCAAGAATGTCTTGGCAATTCAATATAAGAAAATATATAACAATATAAGAAGTTCAATGTAAGAAAATAAAGTTTTAATATCATAACAAACAGGGAGAAATTATCTTAAACAGGACCTTTGCTTATTCCTCAATTTAGTTAACATTGTTTCTTAAGGTTATAATAATAACTTTTATTGTTCTTCACACTAATATTTTAATTGTTCTACAAATATGAATGCAAATGTTCTTTCTATTTCACCCTTCTCTCTCTAAAATTAATCAATAAAATTTTTTAGATAATAAAAAATCAATGGTATTGATATACAATATTTGAAATATAACTGTATACTGCTTATGTATGTATTATTTTCAAATAACTCAGTATTTGATTCAAAATGTCAATATTTGAACTATGATGAATAAATGACAATGTTAGGCATTGCAATAAATATTAAACAATTAAATCTAGCCTTTCATGTACAAGGAGCTTATAATTTATGAGCACAGATGAGACAATTACAGAGCAGAGTTATCAGAGAAGTACAGAGTACTACATGGGTACAGAGAGAATGAGGAAAATCATTATAAAGTTCCATGAACATTGCCTTTGATCTGCACATTATCAAGTTGATCTGTGTTTTATAAGTGAGAAGAAGGGCACAAGACAACAGAATAGCCATACTGTGAGTATCATGAGAAATAAGTCCAGGATGCGTGGGGATGGTGAGGAGTAGGGAATACATGAAAGGTGGAATGTCAAGCCAACAATTTTATATATAATCCAATTGGGAGATGTTGCATCACAAAGTTTTAAGCTGGGGAGTGACCTACAAATTCAACATAGAAAGATTAATCTAGCAACAACATAAGTAGGATATGCTGAAATCGAAGGAAAACATTATCAGAAGAAATGAAAAATAATCCAAGCAAGAAATAAATATTGATACAAGGGTCATGAAACTTGTTAAAGGTAAAGATTTGATATGCTACTGATGTAGGCTGAGCAATAGACAGAATATGAAGAATGAAAGAAGAAAGACCATTTTAAGGTACTTTGAGTTCTTTGGATCAAGAGGAAAATGAGCATAAGCCCAGACATGTTGGATTTAAGATGAAGGTGTTCACGTGGAGTACCAGCCATCAGTTAGATATACACAGTGATCAGATTAGGGCAATAACTCAGCTCAACAAAAGGAGTTAAGAGTTTACAAAGTCACAAGCAAATGATGAAGAAAGTAAGGAGAACAATTTCCAAGGTATCCCTTAAGGTAAAGCAATTCACGCCCAAAAGACTACTGATTGTTCATACTGTACACAGAAAAAAATACTCCTAAAACAAGGTCTCCCGTGAGACAAAGAAAAAATTCACTCTTTTTAGGTTTCTTAACAGTTCTTAAAAACTAGACTACTTCAGTGGAATGCTTCATTTAAAATATTTATTAAGACACCATTTTATGAATTAGGAGCTTGAAATATTAAAAATTACTATCTGTCCCAAGGGGCTTTTAAAACCAGATGCATGACTGATTATAAAAATGATAAATGTTCAGAGTATACCAGAAATAACAAAAAGTATAAAAACCAAGTGTTTGAAATAGAGATCAGGAAATGTTTAATTTTATCAAATTCACCAGTTGGCTACTTTTATTTGACTCTTTGATTCATATAAATAGTCGTTTTATTACATTAATAAGTTTCCTAATATTGAACATCCTTGCATTCTTAGGTTAAATACTATTTGCTTTTGATAGATTATTTTTTGAATGAATGTGATTTTATCATGTTTGTTTATATGTAGGTAATAATGCATAAATATGTTTAGAACTAGAGCTGTTTATATTCACGAACTGGAGTTTTCTTTAGAGGCTGTTACTTCTTTGTGCTCTATGCCAATTTATATACCTTTGAAATTGTTCTCTGAAAATAGGACAGAGTCTTTAATAAAACTATAGCAGACATGGCAATAAACTTACCTGTGTGGACCATACTCCAGTCTCAGGTTCTTATGAGCAGATTATGAACCACACGACCTGACTATACAGCTACAGCACATTAAACCCAGAGCAGACTTTGCACTTGGGGAGGGGAAGTGCACTGGCCATACAATGACCACTAAGAATGTGTTTTGTGAGTTTGAACAAAGAGATATTTAGCTGTAGATAATCTGATGATGTTAAGTGCTGAAGCTATAAGCCCAGGAAGAATCAGGTAGGTAGCTATTTTTCAACTATAGCAGTGGTTCTTAACCTGGGTTCTATCGAACCCTAGGGGTTCGATGAGTCGGTCTCAGGGGTTTGGAAAAGCCTCTGCCGTGGAGGCCAGAATAAAGTAATACCGTAATTTGTTGTGAGTTCATGCACTTTGTTGGTTTTGTTCTTTGAGCAAAGTGATGTTCATGCACGGCTCATTTTGTGCACCAGTAAAAAAACATATACCTATGTCTTGAATTTGGAAAAAAATCATATTTTATTTATCACTAAAGAATGGTTCGGTGAATGCGCATATGAAACTGGTGGGCTCGGTACCTCAAAAAAGGTTAAGAACCACTGAACTATAGACTGATAATCAAGCCAGGAAATATTGAATTCAGAGACAAGCCGAGTCTAAGAACTGCACAAACTCAAAAGCACATGGTAAAAGAGTAAAAGCACATGGTAATAACTTTCCAGTTCCCATTAAGTCCAGGCTTACTTGTCAAAACTGTTTTTTATGAGATTATCCTACATTCTTCCTCTAAATCTCTTTTCTTTAGCTATTCCTTGGAATCAAACATCCCTAAGACAATATCAGGGACAGGAGATTTGCATAAAGCTAATTATGCATAATATTTTTCAATGTTTTCCTTAGTTATTGCAAAGTTCTGCTTTTCTTAATCTCACTAGTGTCAATTTTATACTTTCCAGATTTATTAATATAATGTTCTCTTGTAGGTTTTGAGTTTAATGATAATATAATCAGACTCTGAGGTAGAGGTAACTACACATCCAGACAGATGTTACAACTTAAAAGAAATGTATGAGACAGTAAAAATAGTGGCAATGAAGATATTATATTATCCAGACTTTAATAACAAATTTAATATATATTGATGACACTAGCTGTCAAGATTTATTTTTTATATATTTTATTAATAATAGTTTTTTATAGCACAGAGCAGGAATCTAGTAAGTGTAAATAAATAAACTTATCATTAAAACAATATGTTACCAACAAAAACTTTTAGACATTTAGATATATAAGACACCAGCTTTGAAAATGTAAAAGATGTTTTAAATCAGATTTTCAAGCTAACAGAACATATTTACATCTAGATAGTAAACAAACATTCTATTAAAACATAATTATTAAAACTCATTTCCAAACATTATCATAACCTTATCACTTAGTAATATTTATATGATAAATCCTTACTAACTAAATCACCCCTTATTTCAGAAATAGCTAGCCTTTTACTTCTTAGGTGAGAAGTGAAATGTAATGAATCATAAGGTAATTTACTAGTCATCTAGTTTGACTAGATGTCTGATGAGTACAGCTTGCTAAATGTCAGAATTCTAGAGCTACAGACAAGGACTCCTTGGTCTATACAACCCTGAAATGTAACTACACCTGAGCAACTTCAAAAGGGGAGAGTGTGGAAATAGAAGAAACTATAAATTTAAAACACAAATTTAAGTTATAAATAAGGAAATGTAATAAAAATTGGTTTAAATGTATCAATTTAAAATATAAAATTTTTTAAATGTAGGCATATCTAGATACCTAATATTAAATTTTTCTTAGGCAGCTCTGAAGAAAACAATTTAACTTTAAATAGTCCCTTGATTAAAAGCTTTTATCCTTTTTATGGGATGAAAATGTGTCCCCAGCTGAAGCTACTCAAGGCAACAGACTGTTCTCTACTCCACATATAGAGTGACAGGTCAGTGACATTTGAAACAGTCTACATGCATCCTACACTTCTCTTGCAGGAAAAATAGAATGTCTACCAACATTTTTACTCTTAAAGTTTAAGGAAACTGTACTAATTTATGGATCTACAGAAATACATGTATGTGACTTATAAGTAAATAAAAACTATACTTGGTTATGAGCTCAGATTTTTTTTATTTACTGATAGAGCGTGCATGGTTAAAAAAAAAAAGACAAGTTCAGTACACTAAATTATAAACCTCTTGATGGCAGGAATTCCTATGGGTTAGCTTACTAATTCATGTTTACCTAGAACAGATCTGCATTAAAGTCAGCTTGTGACTCCAAAGTCTCCAATTTTGCTCTCTCCTGGCTCACAGACAAACACAAAATTGCACTTAAAATGCTGCCAGAAAAACACTGTCCTCTCAAACAGTCACTGATGTAATTTCACACCAACCTGGTAGATTTAATGTGTTTCTCTTTATAATGCCCATTTCTCTGAAGGAACAAATCCATAATGGCAATAAAGTTTTCATCCTTCTTACTGACACATCTGTTGATACCGCAACAGCAGCTGAAGTACATTGTTGGGTAGCATATTGCTGATTGAGCTAGGTTGCAATTTGAAGCAGTACAGGAAATGTCTATTTATTTTACTTCTGAGTGCACATAAAGCTAAAACTATTCACACTTCAGCCACACATCACTATCATGATGTATGTCATCTCTAACTCAAAATTTGGGACATTTTGGACCTGGAAAAGGCTGGGAAACATCAAGGTAGTTATGCAAAGTTTGGTACAAGCAAACTTGCCGGATGTCCAGTGAACATAGAAAAATAAAGTTTCTACGTGTTATGTAAAATGCTTGAGAAGCAACCATATCCATAAAATATATGTGTTTTTCTGTGTCACAATGGCTATCTTTCTCTATAATTACTCTATTTTATTTTCAAGATACTTCTTTGTGCAAATGCCAAGACCTTATAAATAATATCTGAAGGAAAAAAAAAGAAAAAGGAATTTTAACTCTTTCTTCTTACAATCTGATATAAAGTAATTTAATTGTGCTTAAAGGGTGACATTATAAATGAAATTTAATATCATTATTGAGGAAACAAGGATGGACATTTCTATTGAGATATTAACAAAACAATAAAATCCAAAATGATATACACAGGACACGTAAACATAGTGGTTAAAAGGCAGGATCTGGAGTAAAAATGCCAGTCAAAATCCAAGTTCCACAATGTAAAATCTCCCCAAGATTGGGCAATTTATTTAACTTCTCAGAGCCAAGCATTCCTCAACATTAATACTGAAATAACAAAGACTGCATGCACCCTTGATGGGTTTGTGATAAGTAAATAAGGCAAATACTTAGAGCACTTTTATCAGTGCACTTAAAATGTTAATATTATTGTCATTCTCTCCAAATTGTTTTCACTTAACATGACCATAAAAAAGCAAATTCTGCACTAAAAAATTCTGAAAAGATTTGACCAAAATAGTAACCTATTCTGAGGGGTCAGTAGTAGGGTTCTTTTCTAAATAATCTAAAATGCATGTATTGTCACAAAGTAATTAAACTAAGTTGTATATTATTTTAAATATTCAAAACTAAGAAAATATTTTGTGACAAGAGAAGGCACCCAACCTGAGATTAGGTCCTTGCTAGACTATTCACCTATATTTCTTGATAAAGTCACATTTTTATGAGAAAATCATGCAATGTATTAGTTGAGAATATGGCTTCCAGTCCCAGTGATGACTATCTGGGTGATCTTGGAGGAGTCTATGCAATCTCTAAGAAACATAGCTCATTCAAGGGGTTTCTCTAAAAAGGCCTCCATTTCAAACATTAGAGTTTTAAAAACACAGAAATCATGTCATCATGACTTTAGTTTTAAAAAATATTTTAACACACATTATAACGCATTTGTTATTAGAACTGTGTGCCACTGGCACGTTAAAGTCATAGAATGGGATGAACAGTCCAGAGATAGACCCAAGTGCATATGTAAGGACATTCCCATCAACGAGGACGAGGAAGATACATTAATAATGCTAGAACAACATGGGAAACAAATAAAATCCACAACACATAATTCATACCAAGATTAATTCCAAAAGAGATCTAAATGTAAAATATGAAATCATAGAAGAAAACATGGGGAATTATTTTATAACCTGGGAGTGGGAACCATTCTTAACTTAAATTCTGAAATCAAGGAAGAAAAGAATGATTACATAAAAATAAATTTGACTGCATAAAAATAGAAATTAATAACTTAGATCTTACACATAAGAAGAAAACACTGTGCCTGACCAGGTGGTGGCGCAGTGGATAAAGCGTCGGACTGGGATGCGGAAGACCCCCGTTCGAGACCCCGAGCTCGCCAGCTTGAGCGCGGGCCCATCTGGCTTGAGCAAAAATCAGCTTGGACCCAAGGTCGCTGGTTCCAGCAAGGGGTTGCTCAGTCTGCTGAAGGCCAGCGGTCAAGGTACATGTGAGAAAGCAATCAATGAACAACTAAGGTGTCGCAACGGCAACAAAAAACTAATGATTGATGCTTCTCTCCATTCCTGTCTGTCTGTCCCTATCTATCTCTCTCTCTGACTCTCTCTCTGTCCCTGTAAAAAAAAAAAAAAAAAAAAAAAAAGAAGAAAAGACTGTAAGTAAAATAAAAATAGTAAATTCACATAGTATTCAGCATAAGGAAGATGCGCAACTTTGCTAATGATAAAAAGAAATACAAATTGAAAAATGATGACATCTCATTATTTACCTTTCAAATTAGCAAAACCTCTAGAAGCTTACAACATACTCTGTTGGTAAGACTGGAAAAATCGGCCCTTTTGTGTATTTCAGTTGGGAACACAAAGTTGTCCAACTCCAGGGATGATAAATTGGCAATGTCTAGCAAAATTACATATGCATTTACTCTTTGGCCCATTAGTTCCTCTTATTAAAAAAAAATCAACCCCCAAAAATATTTGTAAAAAAATATGAAATGTGTATACAAGACTTCATTTATAAGACTAATAATACCAAAGGACTGAAAGTAATCAAATGTCCAGGAATAAAAGACTGGATAAATAAGCTACATAGTACAGCCACACAAGGAAACATCAGCTCCATTAGGCAGATCTCCACAGACTGCTCCGGCGTGTTCTCCAAGACACATCAATAGAGGAGAAAAGCTAAGTACAGAACAGTGTATACTGAATGTTACCATTGGGGTGAGAAAGGAAAGAACAGGTACTATATAAATACAGCTACATATGTGTTCAAAAAGAAATAAAGGCAGGAGAAACTAAAGCTAATAAAAATAAAAAATAAAATTTTTATCGAGAAAGGGAAATAATGAAAAGGAAGAAATGTAAATAAAAGTGAGATCAGGAAGTTGGCCAGGGAGCGGGCAAACATTACAACAGCCACCTCCCAGGATCAAACTGAATTACAACTTAATTTAAGAACACCTATCATGAAAAACCAACTTTGAACACAATGAAGAGGACTTGACTATAACCAAGGATCACAGAAGAAGCCACACTGAGTCTAGTAGGAAGTGCGGAGACGTGGTAGTGGCTGCCCAACTCTAGGGGTGGGAGGCAGCGGAGTGCCCAGAAGGACTCTCACTGTGGGGATAGAGACTCTGAGAGGTGGGGGTTCTCAGTCCCAGTCCTGGAGCCCCAGTTTAGAGTGCCAGTGACTGGAATAGGCAACCAGACAGTACTGAGTGGTGAAAAGAGCAGGGTTTCTGTTTGAAGGGGGGAGACAGCTTTCCGAATGGCTGATTCAGCCTTAAAGGGCCCCCATAAAAAATTTTGCTCATGGGCATTTGCCTGGGGCTCCAGGGTCTGGAGAACTGAGAGGACTGGAGCTGCATGAGGAAAGTGTAAAATTGGAGGTACAGGGAGAGACATGATGACAGTGACTGGAACACCTGCACTGAGTCATTCTACAGGGTTAAAGTGGACATATACAGGGGAGGAGCAATCCCTTTGTCCTGTAGCAGTCTGGGGAAAGGCAGCTGCTCCACCCCATGAAATTTCTCCATATCCAGCCAGGGGAAAGGTTTGTTTGGAAAGACGAAGAAGCAGGGGACAGGTTAGTGACTCAGGTTTCCAGTGAGACCCAAGCTACACCCCCACCCTCCACTGCTGAGCACATGCTCAGTTCCCAGAGAACTGGCAGACAGGCCACACCTCTGAAAAACAGAGGCCACACCTACCGCACTCTGGTGGCAACACCCTGAGATATGTAAAAAAATAAAATAAATAAAAATTATAAAAAGTCTGGATAAAGTGACAGCTGGGATCAAAAAGCAAGCCATGCCCATTACCCCAGCACTAATCCCTGGAGTTCCCTGCTGAGCCCAGTGAGTAGCTAGCAATTAGAGGCAGCAAAAAAAGAAAATCAGACAGAATTCAGACTTTACTGTGGCTCACCATGTTGAGGAGAAATAAAATTCGGGTATCCAGCAAAGGCTGAGGGATTAGGCCCTGGAGTAGGGGCCATATTCCCTGAACTGAGCTACAGCCCAAGAAACGCTGAAGTAGGAGGTCCCATTAACATCATAGTCCCAACCTCAGTGGTCCTAACCCAACAACTTTGCAATTTCTGCAGGGCCAGTCAGGCCCACACTACAGTCTTTCAACAGAGGATTCTGGAAAGATGAGGAAGCTGCAAGAGGAGCTAGAGCAGCTGAAAAGCGAAGGCAAATCTTTCAGAGCTTGCAGTTTGTATGCAGCTGTTGACAGCTCTAAGCAGGAGGAAGCTGATCCTTAAAGACAGGTTGGTCCCTACCACACTACCCTGGCACAGAAACCACCCACAAAAACAGCAAAAAGAGTTGTACCTGATGACAAGTAGCCCACAGAGGATTACAAACAAAGATGATGCCATTCCAAGAAGATCTAGAACCAACACAACTGATAGCTGAAAGCAGAAAACTTAAACCCTAGACTCAGTTAGCTATTCAAACAACACACCCAAAGGAGGGGTCTCTACACATAAAAAATGGGAAGACAGAAAAATGCAACAAAAATGAATCAACAAGAGAAATCCCCAGAAAAAGAACAAAATGAGATGTAAGTAACCAAATTACTGAATGCAGAGTTTAAAATAATGATTGTTAGGATGCTCAAAGATCTTAGAGCAACAATGGATGGACATAATAGTACCTAATTAAAGAGATAGCAAGCATCAAAAAGGACATTAAAATCAGAAAAAAGAATAAGTCAAAAATGACAAATACAGTATCAGAAATAAAGACTACACTAAAAGAAATTAAGAGCAGACTGAATGAAGCAGAGGACTGAATCAGTGAATTAGAGGACTAGATAAACAAAAGCATGGAAGCAGAGCATCAAAAGAACAGAGGTTCAAAAAGTCTGAGGGAACTCTAAGAGAGCTCTGTGACAACATAGAAAGAAACAAAATCCACATAACAGGGGTTCCTGAGGGAGAAGAGAAAGAACAAGGGATAGAGAACCTGATCAAAGAAATCATAGCTTAAAACTTTCCTAAATTGATGAAGGGAAAAGTCAAACAAGTTCAAGAAGCACAGAGAGTCCCATTAAAGAGGAACCCAAAAAAGACCTAAACCAAGACACATCATAATTAAAATACCAAAATTAAGAGATAAAAAAAAGCATACTAAAAACTTCAAAAGAAAAGAAGTCAATTACAGACAGAGGAGCCCCCATAAGGATGACATCTGACTTTTCAACAGAAACACTAGAAGCCAGAAAAAAATGGCAAGAAATATTCAAAGTAATGCGAACCAAGAGCCTACAACCAAGACTTCTTTATCCAGCAAGATTACCGTTTAAAAATCAAGGAGAGGGATGCAAGATGGTGATGGAGTAGGCAGAAGTACCAACTTCCAACTCCCAGAACCAAAGTGGATTATAACTCAATTTTAAGAACCATCATCTGGATAAACCAACTTTGAACTAAACTAAGTGAACTCTTCAAGTAACGAACACAGAAGAAGCCACATTGAGACTGGTAGGAATAGCAAAAACGCGAAGGGAGCTGCCAAGCTCCCCGGAGCGAATGGCAGCCCGGAGAGACCCATGTGGCGGCAGGAGAGTTTGGAGGAGAGAAAGGCACCTGAGTCCCAGGAACAAAGCCCCAGCCTGCAGTCCCAGAGCCTAGAAGAGACATTTGGACAGTATTGAGCTGTGAAACAAGTGAGGATACTGTTAGTGAGAAAGAAAGAGTTTTCTCAGACCCAAGATTCTTAAAGGGACAGCGCAAAAAACCTCTCTCACAGCCACTCACCCAGGGATCCGGGAAACAAGGTCATAGGAGAGGACCGGAGCAGCGGGAAGAGAGAGTAAACTGGAAGCCACAGGGAGAAACAGTCTGAGGGACAGCCACCTGAACTCCGGGGCTAAGTCACTTCGGTAATCAAAAATGAATATTTCCCCTGGAACTAGCAATACCAGCAAAAGGAGACAGGACACCAGCCAAACAAGCTCTCCCGTGGCACTTAGAGCAGAGCTGCATAGATGGAGGGAGCATCCAGGTCCACAGTATGGAGTGTTATGGTCTGAACTGTGGGGTCCCTTACTACTCTGCTGAGGGTTTCTGGGGAAATGGTGACGGCGGGATGCTGAAACGCAGTTCTGTCGGCAGGGCGGGGGAGGCCCAGCCGGTGTGAGCTCGGTCTAGCACAGCAGGAGCAGAGGGGACGCGCAAAAGCGGTCCGGCAGCTGTGGGCCCACCTGTAACCCCACCCGTGGGGGAAATGTGGGAGGCCAGGAATGGGCAGAGATCTGCTCTGTGACCCTGCGCAAGCCGGCCCTGACAGCAGGAATGGGACTAGGATCAGGGACGGGCAAAGGCTCACGGCTGAGCTCACGCCAGCAGCCCCAACCAGCCAGAGAAACCGCGGTTTGCTATCCTGCCTGCGCGAGCTGGCTCTGAAGGCGGAGGCAGGGCTAAAGTTTGCAGCTGAGCGCAGCCAGCAGCCACGCCTGGCCCAATAAACCGTGCATTGCAATCCTGCGCAGGAGGGCCCCGGCCTTGAGGATGGGACTAAAGCTCCGGAAAGGCAAAGGCGCACAGCTGAGGGAATGTCAGCAGCCCCGTCCAATCCGAAAAACTGTGGCGAGCAGGCGTTGACTGCAGGGACTGGGTGGAAGCCCGGAAACAGGCTGGGTCCACAGCTGATCAAAGGTGCTCACCTCTAACCTTGGTGCTGAGTTTTGTGGCATGAATGACAGCCCCTCCCGTGGAGGAAAGGTGGAAATCACAGCAACAGCCGCAGTGGCCCGGCACTGGCAACACCCATAAACAACCACCCAAGGCAGCAGCAGAGGTGGTGGCAAGCATGCAGACAGACCACACCTAGAGAACACAAAGGCAACTCCTACTGGACTCCAGTGGCCACAACTTGCTTATACACAGACAAAATGGGCAGGCAGAGGAATGCAAACCAAATGAATCAAGAGAAATCCCCAGAGAAGGCCCTAAATGAACAAGATATAACCAAATTAACAGATGCAGAATTTAGAATAATGATAGTTAGGATGTTCAAAGAAATTAGAGCAACAATGGATAGTCACTATGAACACCTAAATAAAGAGATAACAAGTATAAAAAACGAAATTGAAATAATAAAAAGGAATAAGACAGAAATGACAAATACAGTATCAGAACTGAAGACCACAATGGAAGGAATTAGAAGCAGGATGAATGACGCTGAGGATTGAATGCGTGAGTTAGAGGACACAATACACAAAAGCGCAGAAACAGAATAGAAAAAGGGAAAGAGACTCAAAAAATGTGAGGAAATTCTAAGTGAGGTCTGTGAAAACATGAAGAGAAACAATATTTGCATCATAGGGCTTCCTGAAGAAGAGGAGAGAGAACAAGAAATAGAAACTTTGTTCAATCAAATCATAGCAGAAAACTTCCCTAAATTAAGACTGAAAAACGTTTCACATGTGCAAGAAGCACAGAGAACTCCATTAAAGAGAAACCCAAAAAAATCTACACCAAGACACATCATAGTTAAAATACCAAAGCTAAGTGATAAAGAAAAAATCTTAAAAGCTACTAGAGAAATAAACGCTATCACATACAAAGGAGCCCCCATAAGGATGACATCTGACTTCTCAACAGAAACACTTGAGGCCAGAAGGGAATGGCAAGATATATTCAAAGTAATGCAGAACAAGAACCTACAACCAAGACTTCTTTATCCAGCAAGGCTAATGTTTAAAATTGAAGGAGAAATAAAGAGATTCCCAGAAAAAGGAAGCCTCAAGAATTCATTAAAACCAAACCAATTCAGCAAGAGATACAAAGGGGCCTGTTGTGAACAGTTCAAAGGAAGGAAAGAATATAGTAAAAGAATAATATAGCTTTAAAGAATAAAATGGCAATAAACAACTACATATCAATAATAACCTTAAATGTAAATGGATTAAATGATCCAATCAAAAGACATAGGGTAGCTGCGTGGATAAAAAAACAGGACCCATACATATGCTGTCTACAAGAGACACACCTTAAAACAAAAGATGCACATAGACTGAAGGCAAAAGGATGAAAAAAAATATTTCATGCATATGAAAATGAAAGGAAAGCTGGGGTAGCAATACTTAAATGTGACAAAATGGACTTTAAAACAAAGGCTGTAGTAAAAGATTAAGAAGGACACTATATAATGATAAAGGGAACAATTCAATTGTATATAGATATAATATTATAGCTATAAGTATTATAAATATCTATGCACCAAATATAGGAGCCCCGACATACATAAAGCAGACTTTGATGGATATAAAGGGCGAGATTAACAGCAATACTATAATAGTGGGGGATTTAAATACCCCACTAACAACACTGGATAGATCCTCAAGAAAGAAAATTAATAAATAAATAGCAGACTTAAAGGATACACTAGATCAACTCGATTAAATAGATATCTTCAGAACTTTTCATCCTAAAGCAGAAGAATATACATTCTTCTCAAGCTCTCATGGTACATTTTCTAGGATAGACGACATGTTAGGACACAAAAATGGTCTCAATAAATTTAAGAAGATTGAAATCATATCAAGCATTTTCTCTGACCACAATGCCATGAAACTAGAAATTAACCACAAAAGAAAAACTGAAAAATACTCAAACACTTGGAAACTAAATAGCAGGTTATTAAATAATGGATGGATTAACAATGAGAACAAAGAAGAAATTAAAAAGTTTATAGAAATGAATGATAGTGAGCATATATCAACACAAAATTTATGGAACACCGCAAAAGCAGTACTGAGAGAGAAGTTCATTGCACTACAGGCATACCAGAAGAAGCTAGAAAAAGCTCAAATAAGCAACCTGACCCAGCATCTAAAAGAACTAGAAAAACAACAGCACATAAAGCCCAGGACCAGTAGAAGAAAGGAAATAATAAATATCAGAGGAGAAATAAATGACATAGAGGCTAAGGAAACAATACAGTGGACCAATGAAACCAGAAGCTGGTATTTTGAAAAGGTAAAAAAAAGATCTATGAACCTTTAACTAGAGTCACCAAAAAAAAAAAAAAAAGAGAGAGAGGACCCAAATAAATAAAATTAGAAATGACAGTTGAAATAACAACCGACACAACAGAAATACAAAACATTGTAAGAAAATACTATGAAGAATTCTATGGGAAAAAATTAGAAAACCTAGGTGAAATGGACAAATTTCTTGAATCATATAATCTTTCAAAAATCAATCTGGAAGAATCAGAAAACCAAAACTGACCAATTACAACAAATGAGATCGAAACAGTTATCAAAAAACTCTCAAAAAAGAAAGGTCTGGGCCTGATGGCTTTACAAGTGAATTCTACGAAAAATTCAATTAGAACTAACTCTTATCCTCCTCAAGCTATTTCAAAAAATTCAAGAGGAAGGAAGATTTCCTAACTCCTTTTATGAGGCGAGCATAATTCTGATCCCCAAACCAGGCAAAGACAACACAAAGAAAGAAAATTATAGTCCTATATCCCTGATGAATTTAGATGCTAAAATTCTCAACAAAATATTAGCCAACAAGATCCAGCAATATATGAAAAAAATCATACACCATGATCAAGTGGGATTTATTCTGGAGAGGCAAGGCTCGTTCAATATTTGCAAATCAATCAATGTGATTCATCACATAAACAAAGGAAAGGACAAAAATAACATGATAATTTCAATAGATGCAGAAAAGACATTTGATAAAATCCAGCACCCATTCATGCTCAAAACTCTCAGTAAAGTGGGAATACAGGGAACATTTCTTAACATGATAAAGACCATCTGCGACAAACCCACAGCAAACATCATACTAAATGGGCAAAAATTAAAATCAATCCCCTTAAAATTAAGAACCAGGCAGGGATGCCCCCTTTCAGCACTCTTATTCTACATAGTTCTGGAAGTCCTAGCTACAGCAATCAGACAACAAGAAGAAATAAAAGGCATCCAAATTGGAACAGAAGAAGTAAAACTGTCATTATTTGCAGATGATATAATATTGTATATAGAAAACCCTAAAGTCTCAGTCAAAAAACTACTGGACCTCATAAGTGAATTCAACAAGGAAGGAAGAACATACAATGGAGTAAAGACAGCCTCTTTAACAAATGGTGTTGGGAAAATTGGACATCTACCTGCAAAAAAATGAAACTAGACCATCAACTTACACCATTCACAAAAACAAACTCAAAATGGATAAAAGACTTAAACGTAAGCCGTGAACCATTAGCATCTTAGAAGAAAACATAGGCAGCAAGCTCTCTGACATTTGTAGCAGCAATATATTTGCCGCTTTATCTCCACGGGCAAATGAAATAAAAGGCAAGATAAACAAATGGAACTATATTAAACTAAAAAGTTTTTGCACAGCTAAAGACAATAAGAACAGAAAAAAAAAAGGACAAACCACACAATGGGAGAACATATTTGACAGCACATCTGATAAGGGGTTAATAACCAAAATTTATAAAGCACTTATAAAAATCAACATCAGGAAGACAAACAATCCAATCAAAAAATGAGCTAAAGAAATGAATAGAAATTTCTCCAAAGAGGACATACAGATGGCCAATAGGCATATGAAAATATGCTCAACATCACTAATCATTAGAGAAATGCAAATTTAAACCACAATGAGATATCACCTCACACCAGTCAGATTGTAGTTCATCAGCAAAACAACACAGAACAAGTGCTGGCGAGGATATGGAGAAAAGGAAACCCTCCTGCACTGCTGGTGGGAATGCAGACTGGTGCAGACACTGTGGAAAACAGTATGGAGATTCCTCAAAAAATTAAAAATCGAACTGCCTTTTGACCCAGCTATCCCACTTATAAAATTATACCCTAAGAACATCATAGCACTGTTCGAAAAGAAGAAATGCGCCCCCATGTTCGTGGCAGCATTGTTCACAATAGCGAAGATCTGGAAACAGCCCAAGTGTCCCTCAGAAGACGAGTGGATTAAAAAGCTTTGGTACATATATACTATGGAATACTACTCAGCCATAAGAAATGATGATATCAGATCATTTACAACAAAATGGATAACATTATACAGAGTAAAATAAGTACATCAGAAAACAACTGAGAACTGCATGATTTCATACATAGGTGGGACATAAAAGTGAGACTATGAGACATGGACAAGAGTGTGGTGGTTACAGGGTGGGGGGAGGGAGGAGAGGGTAGGATAGGGAGCAGGGGAGGGACACAGGGAAAACCAGACAGAAGGTGACAGAGGATAATTTGACTTTGGGTGATGGGTATGCAACATAATTGAATGATAAGATAACTGGAGATGTTTTCCTTGATTAAAATTAATAATAAATAAATAAATAAATAAAATTGAAGGAGAAATAAAAAGTTTCCCAGACCTTAAAAAAAAAAAACAAAAAACTAAAGGAATTCATTAGAACTATACCTATGCTGCAAGCAATGTTAAGGGGCCTTCTATAAACAGAGTAAAGGAAAGAAAAAATATCTAGAAAAAGAAATAGAGGACTGTAGATTTAAAAAATAAAATGGCAGTAAACAACTACATATCAATAATAACCTTAAATGTTATTAAATGTAAATGGAATAAATGCTCCAATCAAAGGACATAGGGTAGCTGAACAGATAAGAAAACAGGACCCATTCATATGCTGTCTACAAGAGACTCACTTCTGAATAGAAGATACACATAAACTGAGAGTGAAGAAATGGAAAAAAATATTTCATGCAAACAGAAAGGAAAAAAAGCTGGAGTAGCAATACTTATATCTGACAAAATAGATTTAAAAAAAAAAAAGGCTGTAGTAAGGGATAAAGAAGTTCACTACATGATAATAAAAGGAGCAATCCAACAGAAAGATATAACCATTCTAAATATTTATGCACCTAATATAGGAGTATATAAATATATAAAGCAGATTTTGATCGACATAAAGGGCGAGATCAACAGCGACACAATAATAACAGGGAATTTTAAAGCCCCACTAACATCAATGCATAGATCCTTAAGACAAAATATTAACAAAAAAACAGCAGCCTTAAACCACACATTAGATCAACTGGATTCAATAGATATCTTTGGAACTTTTCACTCTGAAACAGCAGAATATACATTCTTTTCAAGTGCTCATGGTACATTGTCTATAATAAACCACATGTTAGGAAACAAAACTAGTCTCAATATATTTAAAAGACTGAAATCATAGCAAGCATTTTCTCTGATCACAACGGAATAAAATTAGAAATTAAGTATAATGGGAAAACTAAAACCCATGCAAACACTTGGAGACTAAATAGCATTATTATTAAATAATGAATGGGCTAACAAAAAACTCCCAACAAACAAAAGTCCTTGACCTGATGGCTTCACAGGTGAACTTTACCAAATATTCACAGAAGAACTAACTCTTATCTTTCTCAAACAATTTTAAAAAATTCAAGAGGAGGGAATGCTTCCAAGCTTCTTTTATGAGGCAAGCATAGTCCTCATTCTAAAACCAGATAAAGACACTACAAAGAAAGAAAACTATAGGCCAATATCCCTGATAAACTTAGATACTAAAATCCTCAAGAAAATATTAGCAAACCGAATCCAGCAATACATGAAAAATAATCATACATCATGAAAAAGGGGGATTTATTCTGGGGAGGCAAGGCTGGTACAATATTTGCAAATCAATCTATTTGATTCATCACATAAACTAAAGGAAGGACAAAAATCACATGATAATATCAATGGAAGCAGAAAAAGCATATGATAAAGTCCAGCACCCATTTATGATGAAAACTCTCAGTAAAGTGGGAATACAGGGACATATCTCAACATGATAAAGGCTATCTATGACAACCCACAGCCAACATCATACTCAATGGGCAAAAGTTGAAAGCAATCCTCTTACAATCAGAAAAAAGGCAGGGGTGCTTCCTTTCACCACTCTTATTCCACATAGTTCTGGAAGTCCTAGCCAAAGCAATCAAACAAGAAGAACAAATAAAGGCATCCGAATTGGAAAAGAAGTAAAACTATCATTATTTGCTGATGACATAATACTGTACATAGAAGACGCTAAAGTCTCAGTAAAAACACTACTGGACCTGATAAATGAATTCAGCAAGGTGGCAGGATATAAAATCAATACCAGAAACCAGTGGCAATTTTATACACCACCAATGAACTGTCAGAAAGAGAAATTAAGGAAACAATCCCCTTCACTATTGCAACAAAAAATATAAAGTACCTAGAAGTAAACTTAACCAAGAAGGTTAAAGACTTGTACTCAGAAAATTATAAAACAATGATAAAAGAAATCAAGAAAGATACAAACAAGTGGAAGCATATACCGTGTTCATGGATAGGAAGAATATACATCATTAAAATGTCTATACTATCCAAAGCAATTTATAAATTCAAAGCAATTCCTAATAAAATACCAATGGGCAAAAGATATAGAACAAATATTCCAAAAATTTATATGAAACCTAAAAAGAACACGAAGAACCTCAGCAATCTTGAAAATGAAGAATAAAGTGGGAGGTATCACATTTCCTATCAAGTTATACTGCAAGGCCATTATACTCAAAACAGCTTGGTACTGGCATAAGAACAGGAATAGGGATCAATGGCACAGAATGGAGAACCCAGAAATAAACCTACAGCTTCATGGTCAATTGATATTTGACAAAGGAGGTAAGAGCATAGAATGGAGTAAAGACAGTCTCTTTAACAAATGGTGTTGGAAAAATTGAACAGGTACATGCAAAGAAATGAAACTAAACCACCAACTAACACCAGTCACAAAAATAAACTCAAAATGAATAAAAGACTTAATATAAGTCATGAAACCATAAACATCTTGGAAGAAAACATAGGCAGTAAACTCTCCAATATCTCTCGTAGCAGAATTTTTGCTGATTTATCCCCTTGGGCAAGTAAAATAAAGGACAAGTTGAACAAATGGGACTATATCAAACTAAAAAGGGTTTGCACAGCTAAAAACACTATGAAAAAAATAAAAAGACCAACCACACAATGGGAGAACATATTTAACAATATGTCTGATAAGGGTTTAATAATGAAAATTTATAGAGGACTTGTAAAACTCAACACCAGGAAGGTAAACAGTCCAATCAAAAAATGGGCAAAAGAAATGAATAGACACTTCTCCAAAGAGGACATACAGATGGGCAAAAGGCATATGAAAAATGATCAACACCACTAATCACTAGATAAATGCAAATTAAAACCACAATGAGATACCACCTCACACCTGTCAGAATGGTGGTTATTAACAAATCAACACACAATAAGTGCTGGTGAGGGTGTGGAGAAAAAGGAACCCTCCTGCACTGCTGGTGGGAATGCAAACTTGTACAGCCACTGTGGAAAACAGTATCAAGTTTCATCATAAAATTAAAAATGGGCCTGACCTGTGGTGGCGTAGCGGATAAAGTGTCAACCTGGGAACACTGAGGTCGCCAGTTCAAAACCCTGCACTGGTCTGGTCAAGGCACATATGGGAGTTGAGCTTCCAGCTCCTCCCCCCTTTCTCTCTCTCTCTCTCTCTCTCTCACTCTGTGTCTCCTCTCTAAAAATGAATAAAATAAAAATTTTTAAAAATGGATCTGCCGTTTGACCCAGCTATCCCACTTTTAGGAATATCTCCTAAGAATACCAAATCACTGATTCAAAAAAAGACATGCACATCCATGTTTATTGAAGCATTGTTTACAATAGCCAAGATCTGGAAACAGCCCAAGTGCCCATCAATGGATGAGTGGATTAAAAATCAGTGGCACATATACACAATGGAATACTATGCAGCCGTGAAAAAGGAAATCCTACCTTTTGCGATAACATGGATGCACCTGGAGACTATTAAGTAAAATAATCCAGGCAGTAAAAGAAATATATCATAAGGCCCCATTCATATGAGGAATCTAATGAACAATGTTAACTAAGGAACGCAATAGAGGCCGAGGTGTGGTTAAAGGAACCAGAGGGAAAGGAGAAGAAATGAAAAGGTCAGATAGTAAAAAGGGATTAGTGAAATTATGTATACATAACACAGAGACAAAGAGAGTAGGACAGCAGATCCTGGAGGGAAGGGTGGAGGGCATTGGAAGGAGAGGACTAAGGGGGTGTCAAGGGGAACATGAGGGTGGGGAAAGAGAAAGATATATTCAATGGGAAACTTGAATCTATGTAAACACAATAAATTAAAATAAATAAATAAATTTATATAGTGAAGATGTAAAAATTAAATAAAGAAATAAAGAAATATCATTTTAAAAAAAAGTAAGATCATACACTCTCCCAATATACTTCATTTCATTGTTTAGATCTTGGAAAATCATATAAATAGTTCATATAATTAAAATACACAAATAACTCAAAAAGACAAAAATAAATCCATCTTTAAAATCCAAAGTAGCCTGACCAGGCGGTGGCGCAGTAGATAGAGCGTCTGACTGGGATGCGGAAGACCCAGGTTCGAGACCCCGAGGTTGCCAGTTTGAGCGTGGAGCCCATCTGGCTTGAGCAAAAGCTCACCAGCTTTCAACAAAGGGGTTGCTCTGTCTTCTGAATGCCCGTGGTCAAGGCACATGTGAGAAAGCAATCAATGAACAACTAAGGTGTCGCAATGAAAAACTGATGATTGATGCTTCTAACCTCTCTCCTTTCCTGTCTGTCTGTCTGTCTGTCTCTCTCTCTCTCTCTCCCTGTAAAAATAAAGTAAAATAAAAAAATAAAAGCTTTTTAAAATCCAAAGTAAAGCTATAACAAATGGACTTACCTGTATATCAATTAGGTAGATAACCACACAGAAAATAATTCTTTCTAGTATTTTGATATGCTGCATTCATTTTGTTTTGTTTTGTTTGTTTGTTTGTTTTTTGGTACTAATAAGTTATTTTGTAAATACTATTTTTCTCTTTCTAAAAAAAAAAAGTGTTTACTAGCTCTGTCCACTGAAGATGTCTAAAAGTAATGACAACCCAATAAAAGTGGAAACCCAAACAGTAAAAAGGTTATTTTCTTTTTTTTCCTTTCATTTAGAAATTAAAGGCCCTAGCCTGCTGACTCAATGGTAAAGCATTGGCCCAGCTTGTGGAAGTCCTGGGTTCTATCCCCAGTCAGGGCACACAGGAAAAGTGACCATCCGCTTCTCCACTTCTCCCCCTCTCCCTTCTCTCTCTCTCTCTCTCTCTCTCTCTCTCTTTCTCTCTCTCTCTCTCTCTCTTCTCCTGTAGCCATGGCTTGTTTGGTTCAAGTAAGTTGGCTTCAGGCACTGAGGATGGCTCCATGGCCTTGCCTCAGGCCCTAAAATAGCTCGGTTGTCGATCAACAGAGCAGCAACCCCAGATGGTCAGAGCATCACATGGTAGGGGGCTTGCCAGGTGGATCCCAGTCAGGGCACATGTGGTAGTCTATCTCTCTGCTTCCCTACCTCTCACTTAATAAAAAGGAAGGAAGGAAGGAAGGAAGGAAGGAAGGAAGGAAGGAAGGAAGGAAGGAAAGAAGGAAGGAAGGAAAAGAAAGAAAGAAAGAAGAAAAGAAAGAAAGAAGAAAGAAAGAAAGAAAAGAAAGAAAGAAAGAAAGAAAGAAAGAAAGAAAGAAAGAAAGAAAGAAAGAAAGAAAGAAAGAAAAATTAAATTTAATGAGATGGCCATTGATCAATAAGAGTAATAGGTTTCAAGTGAACATCTCTATGGCATTTAAACTGTTGATTGCATTGTGTGCCCATCACCCAAATCCAACTCATTTTCGGTCACCATATATTTTCCCCCTTACTCTTCTTCCTTCTCTCCTACCCCTGGTAACCACTTCAGTTTTATGTATGTCCATAAGTTAAAAAGACTATTTTCTATCATCTATCTTCATGAACAGCCTTAGAAAGTAAATTTACATCTTTTTTAAAATTCAGAAAACAAATGTTGAGATTTTATTTAAACTGTTAAGAGAATACAGAGTAGTGCTGATCTTTGGTAAATCTTTTGTGTCTAAAGTGAAATGAGAAAAATAGGGACAAAATCTCTCTCACTCACACACACACATACACACACAAATATGCTGCTATATCTATATATCCACATATATACATACAAAACCCAAATACACATATAAGTTTATATACATGAACATATGTGTGTGTGTGCAAGTGAGGTTGACAAAAATCGACAATAATCCTACTTTGATTTTATGTAAAAATGTACTTTTCTGGAAGAGAAAATAGTGCAAGCAATGATCCTAATTAAGATGCAAGAATTGTTTGTGTTTTAGATTTTTGGCTCTAAATCAAGTGTCTGAACACCGTATAACAGAGCAAATCCACAAACACAAAGATGCACAAGGGTCAAGAGAAAAAGAGTGTGGACCTGGGGAGCCAACAGCCAGGAACAGTCTCTCCACTCAGCATCATCCAGGCCGATATCAGACTCCCGCCGATAACTGCATATCTGTGTGCTTTGGGGGCCCAAAGAAGGGCCTCACCCACTGCACAGGGCTACTGCGAGGATCCAAATGCACCAAGGGCTTTAGAAACATTAAAAGCATGAGAAAGATATAATTTATCCTATTTACCCAGAATGGGTACAGTGATACATCAATAAATCCATGGATTGTCACTTTTCATCCCTCCCGCTCCCCACCAAAAGCAAACTCATCCATTTAAGAGCACTCAAGACTGAAATGAAGCTTGACAGGAAAATCTAGCCTATTCCTTCTAATCAGCAGGACTGCATCAAAACCCAGACAGATGGGTATTCAGTTCTATTTTTAAAGACCTCCAGGGAAGGAGACTCTACAAACCGCCTTGGCAGCTGATATGCTGATGCACTGTAGGATTACTTACAAATATAAAAACAGTTGTGCAGGGGGGAGGGTGGTGTCTTTAGAATGCAGCCCAGCATGTGTACAGTCACGGAGAACTGACACGAGCTAAGGATTATAGGCAGTCCTTGTATTACCAACAAGATAGGTTCTGTAGGTTTGTTCTTAAGTTGTATTTGTATGTAAGTTGGAACAGGTACATTTACATATTAAATGCAAGTTGGACAGATGTTTTTCTTAACATAATATATATGTTTATCTTTCTATGCATATAAATACTTAAACATTCTCAAGCATACAATATGGATCTTGTTTGTAACCGAGGGATGGACTGCATTCAAAAAATTCTAGCCATCTCTGATCGCTCTTCCTCTTCCTTTTCATAGTTGGTTCTTCAGAAAGCAAGTCAATTAAGTGGGGAGAGGGAGAAGGCTTTGTGTTAAGAAGATGCAGAGTAATAGGACCTGGCTCAATGATAGAGCGCCGGCCCGGTGTGAGGCAGTCCCGAATTTGATTCCCTGCCAGGGCACACAAGAGAAGTGCCCATCTGCTTTTCCACCCTTCCCCCTCTCCTTTCTCTCTGTCGCTCTCTTCCCCACCCCCAGCCAAGGCTCCATTGGAGCAAAGTTGGCTTAGGCACTGAGGACGGCTCCATGGCCTCCACCTCAGGCGCTAGAATGTCCCTGGTTGCAACCAAGCAATGGTCCAGATGGGCAGAGCATCGCCCCCTAGTGGGATTGCCGGGTGGATCCCAGTTGGGCGCATGCAGGAGTCTGTCTCTCTGCTTCCCAGCTTCTTATTTCAGAAAAAAAAACAAAAGATGTGGAGTAATATAAAGTAAAATGATCATACCAAACACACATAAATGGAACATTTCACAGAGAAGTAAGGGTGGAGTGGAGGAGAGCTTTTTCCCTCTGGTACAGAGTACTTCTTATCCACAGTAATGAAAGTGTTTTCTTGGCATACTATTTGGGATTTAATGCTGAAGCCACTCAGGTGTATCACTCTGTCCTTTCATATGGGTACTGGCTTCAACTCAAATAGACTTCCCAACTTGGTTCCAGGCTGTGGGAACTCCTCACATCCAGCAGGAATGACAAGAGAGAATACACTGAGAATAAAATCCAGCCTACACTGCCTTCCCTGACCCTTTCCTAATTCATGTGCCCAGAGAGGCATCTCTTCTAATTCTGTACAAAAGCTTTCAAAAAGCCTTGCATTGACCCCACCTCTAGGTCTCCAAGATTTGAAGACTTCTCTCTAAATATAGAACAATTCTTGGAAACTGAATAGCACATCCAAAATCACTTTAAATCAGAGTTTGTCAGTTAAGGCAGTTTTGCCCCAAGGGGATATTTGCAATATCTAGAGACATGTTTTATTGTTCTGACTTGGGGGGGGGTCATATTGGCCTTTAGTGGGTAGGGGCCAGAGATGCTGCTAAGCCTCCTAATAATGCACAGGACAGTGGCCCAAAAACAAAAAATGTTCTGGCCCAAGATGTCAACACTGTCAATGTTGAGAAGCACTGTGCTAGACTAAAATCCTTTCTTTCTCCAGTGTCTCTGAGGCCAGGAAAGTTTTACCTATAACTATTTACAGTGACCCATCTGCCTAGGCACCCACAAATTAATTTACTGATCCAACAAATATTTATTGAATGCCTATAGCTCTCTTAAAACAAACAGTATCTTATTGGTTAAAAAAAAACCGAAGGTATTCAAAAACGTAACTGTCATTTCGGTTAAGATGGGTGAGAATGTGGATGGACAGGACTTCCTAGAATAAGTCTAAAGTTCTTTTTTTTTTTTAAGGGAAGGTAATAGACATAAAATTGAGAGAGAAGGAGTGAAGACAATTCAGCATGCTCTCTGGGACACTGTAGAGTTTTCCCCGCAGAAAAGATTATAAATAGTAGTTCAGTTCTAGGTCAGCTCAGAAAAGCTTATATAATAACCATAATCCAGGTGAGGAAATAGAACTGGGGGGAGCCCTGGAGTCCAACAACCCTGAGCTCTGTGATTCAGAAGAGAGAAGGACAAAGATATTGCCTGTGTCCACCCCAATGTCATCCTCCTCCTCTCACACCCAACATCAACTTTCCCCAGGATAAGAGTAATCTTAGAAAACATTTAACTAGTCCTATTTTTAATTTAAAAGTAATGTGCATAGAAATTCAAACTGTACCCCCCAAATTGCAAAATCTTTCCTTAGCCCCAACTCCACGGGCTCTGTTCCCAGAGGCAGCAACAGTTAGTTTATGACAATTGCTCCAGGAATAACCTGCATAAAGTTATACAAACAAATACATGCATATATGCATGTAAAACCTTTCAAATTCATATACCAAAATAGGAGCACACTATAGAGTTTTTTTGTACTTTCTTTTTAACCATAAAACTACCTTGTTTATTTAATGGCTGCAGAATATCCCATCATATGGATGGACCACTTGTATCTACATGAGGAAGGCTCCTAGGAATATCTTAAAATAGCAGAAGTTTATCTTGCCCCTCTTGCAAACTAGTACCCCAAACCCCAAGGACTCCCTGCCCACAATGCAGAATTGCCCCAACCCTTCACTTCGAGCAGTATGTCAGCTGATTCTGTTCGATCCTGTTGCCTAAACCTCCACCCTCCGAAAGCAGGAGTTTCTCTCCAGCCAATGCATTCCCCCTCTCTGAGTGACTGGCCTCACTGACCTTATCTTAAAGAAAGCAATCTGACTCACACTAATTATTATGAATTCCTGGTAAGTCCTTAACCTTCAAATTTAGAAAAGGAGAAGGTTGTTAACTAACTTTAAACCAATAATTGGAATTCCAGTAAGAACAATAAAATTAAAAAAAAAAATCAGGCAGAAGAGAAACAGTACCCATTTCTGATGGATTACCCTATTGACTACTGACTTGTGTGAGAAGCTAGGCAGAGAGCGCCTCCTATAACTGATGATATTTTTGGCAGTTTCTTCTATTCCTCAAGCTAAAAGTCTACTTATTCTTCAAAAGTCCTGAGATCTTTCACAATGGCCTTATTCAGGAGGGAGGTTTTGGGGAGGGGGTGCTGTCTGTAGGTATGAGTCATTTGTAAAGGGGTATTTGTAACATAGAGATCCACCATTTTGAAACATGCAACCAATAAACTGAGAAAGAAGAAAAAAACATTTTGTTTAACTAAATTCTCCATTATAGCTCTTATGAAATCCTATATGCTATATAAAAATACCAATATCTATTCATCAGATGCACAAAAAATTGCTTGAGTAGATACTGAAATCTTGCCGCTATGTTATAGACAGAACTGGCTGTTTGCCTTTCACCAGGATCGGAGGAATGCAGACTAATTTCTGAAATTATATCCCGTTTGGAGAGAGATCCAAAGTAAAGGCTTGAGGTGGCACAGTGACACAGGCCCCTAACCATGACTTATACTAATGTCATTCTTTTGCTATCCTTAGGAAACTTGACTAATTTTTCAAAGAGGACTTAAACAAACCTGTGATTTGATTATATAAAGTTCTGCTTCCTTTACAGTCCCTTCTATTTTTATTTTAATTTTTTTAGTTTCCTATTGCAAGCCTTGACTCATAAACAGTGAGCCAATGCTCTGCCTATATAGACCTATATAGTAGTTATCCCTAGTATGACTAAAGGTTGAGTATAGATGTCATATTCTAGGGATTTCTATCCACCTCTATTCCCCAGGGACATATTATTATAGGCCTTCAACTTCAAAGTAGAAGTCTGTTCTTCATTAGTAGGAGTAGCAAGGAGGGATTTCTGTTGATCCACATGAGCAAAGTGGGCACAGGGTAGAGCAGACAGTCTGGCATCCACAAAGGCTGCAACATCACTGCCAAAGGGTTATGCTGAGTAAACTTTGCTACCAGGACTCAGGAGTGAGGGGGATAGAATGCACATGAAGAGAAAAACGCAGCCTATGAATACCCCTGCTACCAGCACTTGGTCTCACCTGGGACCTCAGAGAGACAAAGGCACTGCTCCTGAACAAGATGACAGGTCAGTGAGGAAGGTGAGTAAACAATCACAAGTGATTGAGAGCAAGAAGAAAAGATTATGATGTTAGAGGACTAAGCCAGGCAGTGGCAGTGAGTAGAAAGAAGGGATGAGAGACTGGAAGGACTTGGAGAGACATGTCAACACGACTGATGAACATGCCGGGGAATTAAAAGGGCAGAACTTGAAGATGACTGAGGTTTCTGACTTTGGCGACTGCATGTGTGGTAATGACACTAAATAAGAGACATGGCCATGGGACATCATGGTTGATCATAAACTTCATAAACCCTTTATAATTTATATTAACTTTACGTTAGTCCCATAAAAAATAAACAAATCTTTTCTTGAGACGGATTCTTATTGGAAGCTTAACAATCTCAAGACATAAAGGAGAGTTTCATCAAATATGGAAAAACAGACTAAGTGCATGCCAGCACTCAGTCACAGAAGTTCCAGGGCACGAAGCAAACCATGGTCACCATTAGTAATAAATAAAATACATGAAAGAGTTGACTGTTTGGTCCTTGAGTTCAAGGACAGAGAGAGGCTGCGTGTCCTCAGTTAAATGAAAGCAAAGTCAGTAACAGCATACTAAAAGCATATCTTGAGAGTCATAACTTCAATTGTTTGAGTCAAAAACCCAGTTCTGTCCTCCAAGTGTCCACGTAAATACCATTTGCTAGTGGAAACAGGAATAACTCCACAGAAACTATGCAAAAAATTACTTCCGTTTGGTGTATGGTCCAGGGCATAGCCTGCAGGCAGCCAGAGAGCCAGGGTTCAAATTCCAGTTTTTCAGCCCTGAAACCTTAAGCAAGCAGCATCAACCCTGTGATGTCCCATTTCCTAAACTGTCACTGCTCCTGGTGGTGAAATACAGATGACTCCTAGCTAGGCAAGACCAAGTATACACTTACAAGGTGCGCTGTCCTGCCGGCACAGCCCTAAGACAGTGACGCCCAACAGAAATGTAACAGGAGCCACATATTAATTTTAACTTTTCAAGAAAATACACTTAAAACACTCTTATAAATCAAGTCAAAGTAATTTAACAATATAATTTAACTCAACATATCCAAATTATTACCATTTCAATAGGTTATGATCGTAAAATTATCGACAAGATACTTCACACGTTTGTTTGTTTTAGCTAAAGTTCTCAAAATCAGGATACAATTTACACTCAGTGCACATCTCAATCCAGACACTACATTTGATCAGAGATACTTGGTAGTGATGAAAAGCAGATTCATACATCTATATTATCTCAAACATAATAAAACTTTTCCAATAACTGATCCAATATCAATCTTTTAGTTAATTTAATAAAATTAAGTGCTCAGCTCCTCCACTGCACAACCACAGTTCAAGTCCTCAATAGCCACATGTGGCCAGTGGCCACAGTCCCAAACAGCTCAGCACTCAGGTGAAAGAAAAGGCCTGAGACTCACCCTGAGCCCGGCTACGTCCTTAACTGCAGAAACCCACGAGAGAACAGGAACATACATGGAACGTGTGACTGATTTGAGGCTAAAGGTGTGCAGAACCAATTCTTAAGCATTTGAAAAAAAAGAGATTAGAGAAGGGCAGTGGAAAGGGAAACCAGGCAGAGCCCACACACAGCTCCGCAGAGCATGGAAGCACCACTCACCTTCCGACCCAGTCATAACCCACCTGTAACTAAATACTCACTGCCGCTTTCTCTCCTGGCTCAATGCAAGGAGTCTTCCTGGGTCCTACCACAGGCCAAGCCCTCTGCCTGCACTGGGAACTCCATCCCCACCACCCTCCTCCTGCCATCAGCCCCGTCTCTCCTGCATCACCAATGGACCGGGTCCACCAACGCTGATTCAGATATGCTTTATAGTTACCATATGAAAAAAAAATCAACCAAAAAAATAATAAACATAACAAAAATTTTAACCATAAATTTACCTCCACCTTTAGTCTCTTCTTTGCTACCTTTCACAGCAAAGCTTTGGAACAAGTTAACTCCATTCACTATTTCCAAGTCATCCCCTTCAACCCCCACCTGACCTTCCTCCCCACCACTCTGCTGAAACTATACTTGACCAGGTCAGGAACTCCCTTGAGGGTGCCATCAGTGAGCATTTCAACCTCCTCCCTTTACTTGACTCCTCAGCAGCCTCTGCAAATTGACTTCTGTCCTTTTGTAAAATGCTTTTCTACCTTAGTTTTGTTTCCTGATGGACCTTAACTCTCTGGCATCTCACTTGGCCCATCTGCTCTCATTCCTTCTTTTCTCCACACTTCTACAGGTTGGAGAGCTGAAGCTTTGGTCTTGGTCCCTCTTCTCCCCTCCACATTCTCTCCCTACGTGACCTAATGCAGGGTTTTTAATACCATGCAGGTGCCAATGACTCTCTCAGAATTAGAACTCCTTGCCTGCTCTCTCACTTGAGTTTCATGCTGTAGAGAGAATATTTTAATAGTGGCCTCCATTTGGGTATCCAACCAAACAAAATTTGTACTTCCCACTTGTTGCCTAGTCTTTCTTCATCTAAGTTACATGGTCACACCATTCACCTATATCCAGAACCAAAGTTCTAGGTGATATCTTTGTTTTCTCTGTTCCCTCACTCTCAATATTCATTCTTTAGCATGCAGTTAATCACCTTCAAAATGAAATGTGAAACTATCCTTTTTTCTTCATGTCTATTGCCACTAGCTTTTCCAAACCACCATACCTTACCTGTCTCCATAATTAATTATACCATGTGTTCATTCCTGGCCTCATGCAATCCATTTCTTTCCAAATTTCAGCCAAGGTAATGTTTTGAAAAATGTATATTAAGTTATGTTACATCCCTAATTTTGAAACTATCACTGACATCCATAGTAGTTCCAGTAAAATTCCAACTCTTTGCCATAAACTGTTAACATGGGGGACAGATAATTTCCCAATAAATAAGTGTCTAAGTGAAGAGAAACACTTTGCCAGTTGAACCTAATAAACAGACAAAGCAGAATCAGAAGTAAAAAGAGATCAAAGACAGAAATTCCTCTAGACTAACAAAGATACAGGGTGCTGGTCTGTAGATGGCCAAGCAGGAGAGACTGCCAACCCCTACAACACTGCTTTAGAAATGCCCAGCCCTCCTTAGAGAGGCTCCTTAGCTTATCTAGGGAGGCTGAACCCCAGATACTGGGATTTCCAGCCTGGGAAAGATTGCAGAAGCCAGAATCACCTAAGATGACATGGACAAGCTTATTAACAATGACCATAGATCAAATTCAAGCTAAGAGAATAAAATATTTCTTACAAAAATTATTTCATTACTAACATGTTCTTGAACTAGAAATATATTAGAATAAATGTTCTTATTCTAAAACACTATATATTCTAAAACACTTTGTTTCTAAAAATCACATTGTTGATTAAAGACTTGTCATCCACATCTATTAAACAGAGTTTAATAAAACCATTTAATTTGTCAATATTATGCTTGTGCTATTTCTGTGCATGCCTTTTTTAGGAAAGAAAATTTTGTCAAAAGGAAAATTTCCTTGAAACTATAATCCCAGCAATCACTAACTTTGGGGACTAATCTATCCACTGGTACAAATATTCATGCATATGCATATTTTTATCACATACTCAGACAGATGCCCTCACATTGATTTGAATACTTGCATAAATATTAATGTGTACAAATGCTTGCATGCAGAAAACCCACTTATGAAATATCCAATTGCATAAATTAGGAACATTAGATACTAACAGTATTAACGCTTTATAAAATACACAAGTTTGCATGACAAAAAGGGGGCGGGGCACAATCCTTTAAGGAGGCCAGATTCTCTCGATATGTTTGCCATTCTCTCGTTCTAAACTAGGAATTTCCACAAACATGTTGAAGCCTGTAGATTACTTATAAATCACTATTAACATGAATTTCTTCTGGGCCGTAAACTAATTAAGTGCTTTTCTTAAATTTAAAAATTGTTACCTATGACCCCAAAAGAAAATGTCAATTTTTTAACTCAACAAATGACCTCAGAAACTAGCTTTTTCACAAAGAATATGACTCAAAAGTAATTTGTAGACAACAGCTCCAACAACAGATTAATATTTAAAATAATAAAGAACTCATACAACTCAATATTAAAAATACCCAACAATTTCACTTAAAAATAAGCAGAGGACATGAACAGACACTTCACCCATGAAGACATAATAAATGGCCAACAGATATATGAAAAGCTGCTCAACTTCATAAGCTATTAGGAAAATCCAAATCAAAACTATAATGAGATACCACCTCACACCTGTTAGAATGGCTATTATCATCAACAAGACAGGTAAGTGTTAGAGAGACTGTGGAGAGAAAAAGAAGTCCTCATTCACTATTGTTGGAATGTAAATTGGTACTGGAAAACAGTATGGTGATACCTCAAAACTAATTAAGCCTGACCACGCGGTGGCGCAGTGGATAGAGCGTTGGACTGGGATGCGGAAGACCCAGGTTCGAGACCCCGAGCTTGCCAGCTTGAGCACAGGCCCATCTGGCTTCAGCAAAAGCTTGCCAGCTTGGACCCAAGGTCGCTGGCTCCAGCAAGGGGTTGCTCAGTCTGCTGAAGGCCCGTGGTCAAGGCACATGTGAGAAAGCAATCAATGAACAACTATGGTATCACAACGGCTACAAAAAACTAATTATTGATGCTTCTCATCTCTCTCTGTTTCTGCCTGTCTGTCCCTATCTATCTCTCTGACACTCTCTTTGTCCCTGTAAAAAAAAAAAAAAAAAAAAAAAAACTGATTAAGAACAGAGTTTCCATATGACCCTATAACACCTCTTCTGGGTACCTATCCAAAAATTTTGAAAACGTTTATTCACAAAGATATAAGCACCTCTATGTTTATTGCAGCATTATTCATGATAGTCAAGATATGGAAACAACCAAACTCTCCTCAATAGGTGATTGCATAGCCTGACCAGGCAGTGGCGCAGTGGATAAAGCGTCGAACTGGGATGAGGAAGACCCAGATTCGAGACCCCGAGCTCGCCAGCTTGAGGGCAGGCCCATCTAGCTTGAGCAAATAAAAAGCTCACTGGCTTGGACCTAAGGTCGCTGGCTCCAGCAAGGGGTGGCTCGGTCTGCTGAAGGCCTGCAGTCAAGGCACGTGTGAGAAAGCAATCAATTAACAACTAAGGTGTCGCAACGGCAATGAAAAACTAATGATTGATGCTTCTCACCTCTCTCCATTCCTGTGTCTGTCCCTATCTATCCCTCTCTCTGACTCTCTCTCTATCCCTGTAAAAAAAAAAATAGGTGATTGAATAAAGATGTGGTACATATATACAATGGAATACTACTGAACCATAAGATATGATGATATACGGCCATTTGCAACAACATAAGTAAATATTGGGACTATTATGCTAAGTGAAATAAGTCAGACAGAAAAAGTTAAGAAGCATATGATCTCACTCATATGTGGGATATAAAACTATAAGTAACAAATGAACAGACAAAAATGGACACAGGCAAGAGTATGGTGGTTGCAAAAAGGCAGAGGGGGTGAGAATAATAAAGGTTAAAGGGGATCAAATATACAAATATATGAAGACAGAAGATGATTTGACTTTGGGCAGTGGGCACACAATACAATATACAGATGATGCATCATAGAATTGTACACTGGAAACCTATATACTTTTATTAATCAATGTCACCCAAATAAATTTAATTTTAAAAAGTAATTTTCACAAAACATCATCCTCAATTACTTGTATATCATTACGTTATATATGTGTGTGTGTGTGTATGTCTGGTTCACTCTAAGGAGTGGTAGGTAAATGTAAACTTTTAACAATTATAAAAGATAATATAGTAAAGCCCTATAATTTAGTAAACTTGGATACAACACAACTGGCAGTTGGCAGTTGGCTATCTTACACCCAGCTCCAGTGTTCAAATGGGGACAGGTCACAGTTCTTATCTCTGGGACCTGGTATTTAAGAAATAATTTCCTTGTGACCATCTAGGCTTTTCAGTTTAGTATATGGCCAGCTATGCACATTTTAAGTTTTACTTTATTTACTTTTATATTTCTGTGATAGTACAGGTTGACTGGAAAATACTTTTTCATTAACTTTGAAAAACAATCAAGCCTGCATTTCACAGTTGAACTTTCTGTTCCCTACTTATCATGTTATTGCAAAATCTCACCATCCACTTTAGATTGGACATTAGTCTCATCAATGATTATGCCAGACTTAAGAGTCAGGTATACAGTCAAACAAAGGAGAGAGAAAAAGAGCTTTCAACCCAAAATATTACTCATACTATAGAGAGTACCTATTTCTCTCTGGAACTAAAATTCAGCTCAGATAAGCACAGGGCAAACATCTTGGAGGCCGAAAGAACACACAAAGAGTTTGGCACTATTCTATTTTGGCCTGGCCTAGATGGGTAGATTTTTGATGAAAGAATGTATGACAGGACCTGATCATGACCACCAATACCCACGTTTTCTTTTCCTCCTTGGCACACCATACAACTGAATTCCAACCTGTAGAATATCGATGAATTGATGTCTATGACTTCCAGATATAACCCCTAAAACTTTTCATGATCCACTGTGGATCCTCTCTCTGACTGCATGCTAGATGTAGCTCATCCAGTGGGAAATTCTGAGGCCAGGGGATACCAGAAACACTAGATAGGCCTGGATCACTGAATGACTGCATGGAGCAGAGCCTTTATAACCATGTCTCTGCTACCAACCTGCATTGGCCTATGATGTAAGAAAAGAACAAACCCTTATTGTGCTCAGATGTAAGGGAAGTTTATTTAATCAGTTAATCTATTCTGACTTGTATAAGGAACAATCATAGTGCCTACAACATACCTGATCTTTCCTTAACAGACAAATCTTTAAGACACTGCATCATATTTCTGCTAGGAGCCAAAGAGGAGGAGAGGAGATCTAGATCAGGGTCTCATAAAAGTCTGGATTAGAAATGAATCTGGAAATAAATGTACATGCTATGCAACAGTGAAGCCAACTGCTACACAATTTTATTTACTCATTAAAACATTTATTAAATGTTAATTCAAGCCAGGGACTATATCTAGTGTTGGGGTTAAAAATAGGACTGGTCACATTTCTTGAGCTCAAGGAACCACTGTCTAAATGACTGGGGAGAAAGAAAGTTAAAGCAGTCCTTTGACACTGTGGTAAGTGCTATTAAAGTCGGCTTGAGGAAGCACCCTCTTAGACGTGGATCTTGTGTAATACAGACATGGATATCTATAACAAAGACCAAAAGTACATTTATTTCTAGATGACAACATAAATTTTAACCTGCCAAGACTGTGCTAAATATAACAAATGGCTACTGTGAGCCCAGAAGTCATATTAATATCAATGGACACTGTAGATGATTATTGGCATCTCTTTATCCAAGTCACCGAGCACCTCATGGAAGAACACAGATACCAGAACTGAGGACACACAGGCTGAGCAAAGTCAGCTGGCGACATCACCTAAAATAGCAACATTGACTGGAAATCACCATGAATGGACACTGACATGTCTCCTTCAAACCAAAGACTGAATATGGTGTCTATGCCTTTTAATGAAGCAGAAGCAGAATTTAAATGTTAGTTTCTACCCTTTTAAGTTAAAATACAGAATTTCAGCAGAAATAGAGGTTCTTCTCTTCCTCCATCCTATTGCTAAGCTGGCATTTAAATGGCCCTGTAGTTTATCACAATGCTTATGAGAAGGCAAAATATTATTAGGGATTTATCTATAACCCTTAGGGTCCTGAGCCTAAACTTGGAACCAACACATCCATTTGTGAATGTACAATGACCTATTGTGCCAAGCTGCATTAATGAGAAGAATTTTTCCACTTTGAATACATGAGAATCATTCAGTCAGTATGCTTATTCTCAATAAAATGATTGACTTTTACTCCCATCATTGAAATTCTATAGTTGATATTATCCCTCAGAAAGATTTTGTAAGCTTGTTCAATGAAGATGGTCTACACAAAACTATGAGGGACAGTAATCTAAAAAAAAATGTTACTGTAAGGAAGTCCAAATAAATTAGGTAAACTGTCATAAATGGTAATAAATTTTAAGATTAGAAATGCTATTATTTCTATAAATACAAAAAGAAATTACTTTTAAAACATTTTTATCCCAGGATATCATATAGAGTTTCCAGTTTGTTCCATAATAAGAAAACTACGTTATTGAGCACTATGCCCAGTGTTTTAATTACATTATAAGAGCTAGTATTTAATTCCCATAATAATCCTGCAAATTAAGTCTCTTTATTTCCATTTTTACAGATGCGTAAACTTAGGTACAATGAAGTGAATGAAGAGAAAACATTTCTGTCTCCCTTTCCCACAATAACAGGAAATACAAGGAGATGCTGACTTTTGAATCCAGGTATTGCCAGCCTCTAAAATCAGCTCTAGGGCCCAAAGGTCTGCTGAGTAAAGAACCTAGGAAGAGGTGTGTGGTGATAATGAAACTAGCATGGGCAGAATCCAAGCTCAAGAATCTTGTCACTCTGGCCCGTGTCTTTTCTGTCCTTAGTCACATAGTGAACTGTTGTCTGCTCCCCGCTTCACTTTATAGTTAAATCTGGCCTAAGAGCAAGAATTAAGTGAGAGCTTAAATCTGATTGACTGCTTCCTCTCTAGTTCTACAAACATTCCAAAGAGCAGAAAGCCAGCTGCCTCTTGCTCAGCACATTTCCACCGAATCCAAATAAATAATGCAGTGTTTTCTGTTTTAATTTTCTTTAGGATTACTATTCATTGTGGTATAATTTCTGCCTGTTCTAATTATTGTCTATCTCATCCTTCAAAATAACCTTGCAATCCAACATTGTTCAATAGACTTGAACATTCTCCCATCTTTTGAATAAGGTTAGGTTGACTCTTTTTCAGGGACATAAACATCAGATCATCTCAAATACTCATTAAATGAACAAAAATATAAGAAAAAAGAAAAGTAGGCCTTTCAAAAAACATACCACATTTTGCCTATTATTAATCCCCATTTCAAAACAGAACATTTTGAAATCCTCTGGAAGAATAAGCACCCTTGGCTTTCGATGTGTGACGTCAAGGGACTCTGGGGAAAGCATCGCCAAGCACAGAGCAGCCAGCAGTGCGCCCAGCCATCCCCTGTCCCCCGCCAGCCCCCCACTCCAAGGCACATGCATTGCCCCAATTCCTCCAAGCCAGACTACACTGCTTTCCTCATGTTTCTCAATTACATTTTAGTAAATTTGTAAAAGGCCAAAGAAGGAAAACCAGTCATCCCTCTGTGTACCTGTCTCCATAGAAAAAGCTCGATTTCATATTTGTATTTAATGGTGCCTTTTTTCTGTGTCACACAATGGCCCTTTCCATCAGGCCTTCATTGATCCTCTCAACTTCAAATCAGCATTGAATATTGTCATTCCTACATGAGGTGTAGGGGAAAGAAGCATAATGATTGCGATATCACGTACTTCCTAAAGAGGTCATTTTAAGAGTTGAAAGAGCCTTATTGTATAATCCACATGTGGAAGGAGGTTATTCCTTGTTTCTCACCTACAGACCTTGCTACATACAATTCAAAACTAACTTCCTTTGCTTTCAACCAGGGTCAAGCCTCAATTCCTTACACATACCCAACTAAGTCATTCAAAATTATCCAACTATCAGGATTTTGTTTCTTTGCATTTTGACTTTAGGAGCCAGAGGTAAATAACTTCAGACAAGCATGGCTGCCAAAAATAGTTATTTCCAGAGAGTGTCCTGAGGATAACAGGGACCCCGGGTCATCTTTTGGACCATCACCATAAGGTCACCTGTGCTGATCGGTTTCTGTGGTCTCTGGCCCGTAGGATAGGCAAGAGGAAGCTGAATCTTTGAGTCAAAGTAAGCTGCACTCTGGTTTGTCATCTAACTTTTGGAAACACTGTCAACAAGATCAACAAAGGTTTAAGGCTTACCTTTATTATAATATAATAAAAAGTTTACCAGAACGCCATCCCCCATTACAGAACTTTCAGTTAATTAAGATTTTTCTCTCCATATTTGCATGGGACTAATGTAGCATTTGCGTGCAATGCTAAAGGTATATATATTTATGCAGGTTTATACTCTCAGACCTGCCAACCTGACACTGTTTCTGAGATCAGTTATCCCAGGCTTGTATCACAGTGGGGCGTGTACATACCACTGCCCTATTTACATACCATACAGACACCTGTGCTCCACATTTGTCATTCATTCTTAATCCATGCACTAAAAACTGTTTAATTTTTTTTTAATTGCATAGCTTAAAAATACAGAGATATAAGAAATAATTTTTTTCTTTTGTTCCCCCAAAGCAGACCCCTACAGATATTAGTGTTTTAATCATCTCAGGCCCAATAGCTAGAAACAAAAGTCCTCCAGATACCATGGTGAAAATTACAGTATAATCCAACCCAATAGAGGGGCCAGACTGACAAGAGGACTAGATAAGCCCCTCCCAACATTTAAACAAACAATGGCCCTAAAATCTAGTGTCATTTCCTTGTGAAAAAGAAGATCTTTCGGTTACTCCCCAAATTCTTCAGGATAAAGTTGGTATTTGCAGTTCCTCAAAAACACTGTGCAATTTCATTTTTGACCCTTTGTGTATTCTGTCCCCTCCGTGGGAAGTTTTTTGCCACCCACCACTCACCATCACCTCTTCTTCCCACACCTCTATCCTGATTCATTCCCAGAAATTCATTTCATGACATTTTGTTCTATAGCCTTTGGCAACCAGCTAGGGCTAGGCGCCTGTCTCTGTACTAACACGCTGCCCAGACTGCCTGTGTGTTCTGGGTGAAGAGAGAACTGAATATCAGCAGATCTTATATCCTCAGCTCCTAAAACAGTGCCAAGCATAGAGGACGCATCTTTAGAGGAGGGTGGAACAAGAGAGGTAAATCTACTATTCTGAAGGAGATTATGCATTAAACCTTAGCATCAGGTAGTGCATGAATAAACCCCACTGCTTGAGGCAAGCAAAGCCTTCCTGTATCCCAGCACATAAAGGAACATTTGGGTGGACATTTTACTCACAGGCGGTAGAGCTCTGTTCACCATGTTAGGAAATTTAAAATTTCTACATTTGGTCCTAATGTCACCATGTGATCTCCAAAATGCCATTTAAGGAAAACTTGACTTCTGCACCAACAAAAAGCAGCTCATATCTGGACATTTGCTCGATGCTACAAGGGCTCTAGATTGAACATATAAGAAATAATCTCAAAATTGTGGTGTAGATGGAAAATCTTGCACTTTGAATTCAGAAAAAACCTGGCCTCCAAGTCTTGTTCTGTTCTTCATGGGCTGTGTGCATTAAGCAGAGACTCACTCTCCCTGTGACATGAAGATAGCCACAGCTATTTTTGGGGACTGGTGAAATGTGAAAGACTATTCCCAGCACAGAGTGAGGTCCTCACAAATATTTGTTCACCCTGCCTCTATTCAGTGGAAGTGTCACCTAAGCACAAATGGGTACACCGTGACATAGTGACGGACATGTTCATGCCTGAATCCTGAGTGAGAATGAGTCCTATGGACTGTGTGTGCTTTATGGTGCAAGAAACCAATGACCTATTCTCCAAAATCTATACATTATTTCCACAGATGGGAATTGGATTTTCCTATTATCTTTTCATTACTTCACTATGAAAATCTGTGTTTTCAAGATGCAGTGGCCTTTGTGTTACCGTTAGCTGGGGCGGGTGTGTGTGTGTGTGTGTGTGTGTTATAAACACAGGGGTCTTCAAAGATTTCAAAATGCTGTTTCCTAAGCTGAGTGGTAGGTGAATGAGTGCACATCTTGTTATTATTTTTTTGTGGCGGGGGGAGGAGATAAAAAGCATCAACTCATAGCTGCAGCACCTTAGTTGTTCACTGATTGCTTCTCATATGTGTCTTGATGGGGGGATTTCAACCAAGCTCGTGACCCCTTGCTCAAGCCAGTGATGCTGGGCTCAAGTCAATGACCTTGGCTTCAAGCTGGCAGCCATGGAATTATGTCGATGATCCCATGCTCAAGCTGGTGTCTCTGTGCTCAAACTAGATGAACCCATGCTTGAGCTGGTGACCTCAGGGTCTCGAACCTGGGATCTCAGCATCCCAGGTAGATGCTCTACCCACTGTGCCACCATTAGCCAGACTTCTTTTACTATTCTTTAAACAATACATGAGTTTCTATAGATGGTTTATACATACCATATACAGTGTGTCCATAAAGTCATGGTACACTTTTTACAGATCACACAGTCAAAAGTGCACCATGACTTTACAGACACACTGTATTTCATAATTTAAAACAGAGTATAGTCTTCATATTGGAAGACGAATATCGGGGATCTTGGACATGGAAATCTCCTGGGCATTTACTAAGGATAACACATTAATAGTGTGTCCACTTGAACTGACGCATGTTGTTGAGCCATTAATGATATTTTAGAGGATTTATAGTTTAGTATTTAGAAAGCCTTCCTGAATGCACCTTGAAAGTCTATTTTTAAAAAACTGCAAATTTCACACAATGCTAAAAATGTGACTCAAAAAGACACGTGTCCAAAAAGAAAGGCAAACCAAACTAGAGGACAGAAGACCATGGCTTGGCTCCAATTCTTTCACCCACAGCATGGGAGAGTTGCAAGCTGACTTCCACAGTATTCAGAAAACAGGTAGAACCAGGTGGCACTCTAATGGTCCCACATAGGAAAACTACAAAATGCCATCTATTTTATGAAGACAAGCTAAAAGCTGCCAGACTGATACTGCTCTCCCGTTCACCTACCTCTCAGGCCATTTTCTACCCCTACTTTTTGGTGTACTTAAGGCAACAAGTTAAAAAAATAATAATGATTTAATTAGTTATTTATTTTCTCATTATAGTATTGTAATAACACAGTGATGATAGAATGAGCCACCAACAAAAGTAAACACGGCACTCATCAATTCAGTAGTCCTGGAGTTGCGCCATGCTTTACCATTCACAGTCACTGTCACAGAGGTTTGTATTGAGAACTTATACATACACACACACACACACACACACACACACACACACACACACCACAGGAGGTGTCAGGAGACAAATGGGTCATAGTATAGAGAGCAGATAGGAGGGCTGGCTGTCTCATAAACAATCTGAGCACATGCTTCAGAAATAAGCAAAGTAAGGGGCCCCCAAAAGAGAAAAGAGAGTTTGATGAACTCACCCAGAGGTCAGCAACCAGAAAATCTAACAAACTGCTCATTAATTTCAGGTTATCTGTATGTTTTACACTTTAAAGTTTAGTATCAATTGTGGCAGAATTTTAATTTATTTCATTTAAGGTAAAGCAACATAATTTTTATAGAATTTAGAACCTTCAAAGGATATCAACCAACCCTAGAAGCAGAAATAGTAATATAACAGAGGTGGAAGCAATGTAAAAACCTTTAGCCATCTGTTCGGCCTCTTACTAAATATAGTATTTTACACTTTTTTAACCAACAACAAAGCCTATGATCAGAATGCAATATGCTTATCAGTTTATTCTAAATAACCCAGTGCTATAGTTTATTCCATTATAGAAATGACATTAATTTTATTAATGCAAAAAAAATGGTTTCCCTCCTAAGGTAAATAAAGTCATAATGACCTACCCTTCGCAGTACTTAGTAATTTAACATGGCAAATGCCTCATCTGGCAAAACATGAATGTGAAGTGAAGTTATGAAAATATTTACCATGCATGCCCATGGGTGGACCAGAGTAACATTTGGGAAAACGAGGGGAATAAATGGCTAACTGCTGGCACACTGTCTCATGCTGGAGGACACAAAAAACCTCACAGCAGTTGTTAAATTCATTTAGAGAAACTCACTTTATTTTTCCAACAGAGTTCTCACCAGCTAATCTGTATTACAACCTGCAGGAGTCTTAATACTCTCAGCAGGATTGAGATTCAGGCCACACTGATTCAGCTATTTCATCTTGCAAGAGAACAATATTGGGCAGGAAAAGACCCCACAGCACCAAGGGGGCGGGCGTCCCAGAGGTTTGCTGTCAGCACAGACTGGGCCAAGATCGCCCAAGGTGGAAACCAAACAACACTAAGCTATGTTTAGCATTTCCCTTCAGTAGCTCTCCACTCCAACACATCTGCACACTCTACATGTGTGTGGGAAACACACACATCACATGTACATATGTGACTCCTGCAGATATGTATATGTTTTCTAAAAGCAAAATATTTTCTCAATATTTTGGACCAGGTTATGAGAAAATTTTAATGCCAGAGTATCACTACAGAGATTGGGGAAAGTGATAAAAAAATGTTTATAGTTTCAAATCCTTTCAACTTCTTAAGTACGGAAAACCAAAATAGAACATATGTATGAATTATTAAATGTATGCAGAAACTTATATTGAATTTTTTAACCATCCTGAAATTCATAAGTTTGGTGATCGATACTTCTATAAATGAACATTTTTTACAGTTTCTATATAACAATATGGTTTGATTAATTTGAATAACAAGTTCTAGAATCCCATACTGACAGGCAGGGAATACATAAGAAGACAGGCAAACTGAAAAACAAAATTGACAGCACCAATTTACAAAATAACAGTATGAAGCACTACTCACAAGAATAATTCAGTTAAAGTGTTCAAAAACTATTTTACAATAGCTATGGCAAATGTTTGATTCCTGCAATGTGATGTCTACAGCAAATGTTTAATGAACAAACAGCTACACACATGTAAGGTAACTCTGAAGGCCACTTCTACTTTGACCTTACAGTCAAAGTACCATGTGCTGGAGTATTAAAGTATAAATAAGAAATGTCACTTACCTTTGGAGGCCTCATAATAATTACACAACAAAAGTAAATATTTAAAGCAGTTCATTACGAGACCAATTCTATCAAAACAAGTTTTAAGAAGAGCAAGGTGGTTTTAAAGGATTTTTTCCTTTTACTAAAACTATACTCTTTTTCATAGTTTGCTAAACACCAGCACATTCTGAATCTTGTGTAATTTTAAGAATGCAATGATACAAAAGCTTAACTCAGACAAATCAAGATTGACTATGTTACAATCAATATAGCCACAAGGGAAAAGGGGAATCAGAAGTATGAACAAACAGAAAAATGATCATAACTTCTTGTTTCTTGTCCTTGGACCTAGTCTGGAGCTCCTTCGCAAAAACAACAGTCCTTCAAACAGAAAATTAGAGAGATGCTTTTCACAAGCAGCACTGCATATAATTCTGTGCAAAGGAATAACTATGAAGCAGCCCTAACAACAGTGAAAGAGACACGATAACAGAAAGTACAAGCAAAAACTAGAGGAAAGCAATATTTACAACATGATTCTCTAGGAAAATAAAGTGCAAACTAGAAAACATCTGTATATACTTAAAAAAAACTCTTGTTTCTTTCAAATATGCAGTTTTCTTTATTTAAACTTGGCTTGGGTTAGCAATGGATTTTAAATAACTATCTGTATGTCTCCCTTTATTCATGACCTCCTGACAAGTTAAAATGACACTTGACTATTACACTTATTAACTAAAAAGAAACAAACAGGTTTTAAACTTACCTCCAAATATCCACTGAAATTATAATTATGTGGCATAATTATTAATGATAGTGACATCTGGAGATTCCACAAATATACATGTAAAATTTTTATGGGTTTTCTTTAATATTCAGTATATATTCTCCATATGTATGTCCCAGAAGGTATAGTAAAACCTGGAAGAAAAGTAGATACCTTATAAGTTTTAAATCTGTATAATGCACCAGAAACTGAGACTTTTTTTTAAAGGAAGAAAGATAGTTTTCGTGAGACTTTCCCTGTGGCATAGAAATAGTTCTTTGCTATGGTCACACCTCTTTGTTCCTTTTTCTTCACATCGGCCCAGGAGAAACTACCAGCACAGGACATGTGAGTGATCTGCATAGCTCAGCTGAGATCTGGAAACTTAAAAATGTAATTATTACTCCTATAAGTGAGCTTTGTTTCTATAAATGACTGGCTCAAAAACCACAAGTCAAAAGAGGCTCAAAAGATCCAATAAAGAATTGAAAATAGAACCTAGAGGGAATTGTCTTTTCTAGTTAATATTGTTCAGTTTCAAAACAGGAAAAAATTAAAAACTGATTGTATAAGAATTCCTGGAATGGCAACAGGTGGTGCCTCCACCTCCATGAAGAAACTGGCTGATGATGGTAGCTGACGGGTTACAAAATGTAGGTCACCTAACATAGGTGGATTTAACGGCAGGAGCACTGGCGCACGTCCTAGACCCCAACTTCTGAAGGGCCCTGCAAAACCCCAACTTTACACTTTTTTCTAATGACACCAAGTTTGGTTTCATATGTGCAATTTTAACATTAATAGTACATAATAGTTTTTATTTATTTAAAAATATGGTTAACATGTATTTTTATTTTCTCTCTTTCTTTTTTAAGGGGCCCAATATTTTCTTCTGTGCCCGGGGCCTCAACTAAACTTAGTTCGCCTCTGTCACTTAATTATTTCCCCCTTTCCTTGTGATAGATGCAGGTCATTACTCACTTAGTCCTGTTGTGAATAGAATTGTGTCCCCCTCACTCCAAATTAAAATTTTGAAGCCCTAACCCCCATGTGACTGTATTTTGAGATGGAGCCTTTAAGAAAGTAATTAAGGTTAAAAGAGTTCATCAGGGTGGGGCCCTGATCCTACTCAATTAGTGTCCTTACAAGAGCAGGAAGAGACATCAGAGATCTCTTTGTCTCATGCACATTCTCCAAGGATAGGCCATGTGAGAACACAGCAAGAAAGTGGCCATCTGCAAATTAGGAAGAGAGGTCTCTCCAGTAAACACTCTTCTTGACTTGATCTGGGATTTCCAGCATCTACAGCTGAAAGGAAACAAATTGCAATTGTTTGAGCAGCCTGTGGTTTGTTATGGCAGCCCAGCAAGAGGAAGCTAATGGAAGCCCCACACTGCTCAGGTCCTAAGAAATGAAAAGAATTCCCTGGCTTGACATTTCCAAACAGGGCCAGTCATTGCATTTCTAGTATAATAAAATTTTTAGATGTCACAATGGAAAGCAACTGGTCCTGCTTTACCAAGAAAATATGCTCCCATCTTGATGAAATTATAGAAATAGTTAAGTGAAAAATAGGTGTTTATCAAGCAACACAAAACAAGTAACAAATTGGGAGCAGTTTTAAAAGCTAAGTCTCTTGCAAAGAGAAGTTTTAAGAGAAAGAATGTAAATTAGCCAATATTTTAAATATGATTGCCTTGTCCATGTACTCAACACGCATTTACTGAGTATATGCTGTGTGTCCAGCATTATTCTGGGTATTAGCAATTCTGTGTTGAAGAATCTGGTTAGCTCCCTAAAATACTGTGGCTCTTATCCTAAGAAAAAATTTATTTGACTAGACTTAGACGAATGGAAAGGTAGACTCTTCTAAAAAAAAAAGGGAGAAAACTTGAGAAAATTTTTTAAAACCCGTAAAAGAATTTAGTCATTTACTGAACAAATGTTTATTAGGTAACTATTCTAGAGACTGATGTAATGAGGGAAAGGCCTGGGAAACTTTTTTTTTTTTATAATTTTATTTAGACAATTAATTTTAATGGGGTGACACTGGTCAACTAGAGCACATAGATTTAGAGAAAACATCTCTAGATCATTATGACATTCGATTATGTTGTATACCCATCACCCAAGGTCAAATCGTCCTCTGTCACTCTTCATTTGGTTTTCTTTATGCCCCTCCCCTCCCCCCACCCCCTCCCTTTCCTCCCTTCTCCTCCCCCTGGTAACCATTGCACTCTTACCTATGTCCATGAGTCTCAATTTTGTGTCCCACCTATGTATGGAATCATACATTCTTAGTTATTTCCAATTTACTTATTTCACTCATTATAATGTTATCAAGGTTCGTCCATGTTGTCATAAATGATCCTATGTCACCATTTCTTATGGTTGAGTAGTATTCCATAGCATATATATACCACATTTTCTTTATCCAATCTTCTATTAAAGGGCTTTTTGGTTGTTTCCATGTCTTGGCCACCTTGAACAATGCTGCTATGAACATGGTGCTGCACGTGTCTTTATGTATCAATGATTTTGAGTCTTGAAGGTATATACCCAGTAGAGGGATTGCTGGGTCATATGGTAGCTCTATTCTTAATTTTTTGAGGAACCACCATACTTTCTTGTATTAATTTATATTACATTCCCACCAACAATGAATAAAGGTTCCTTTTTCTCCACAGCCTCTCCAACACTTGTTATTACCTGTCTTGTTGATAATAGCTAATCTAACAGGTGTGAGGTGGTATCTCATTGTAGTTTTGATCTGCATTTCTCTAATAGCTAATGAAGATGAGCATCTTTTCATATATTTGTTGGCTATTTGTATTACTTCTTAGGAGAAGTGTCTGTTCATGTCCTCTTCCCATATTTTTATTGGCTTGTTTGCTTGTTTGTTGTTGAGTTTTGTGAGTTCTTTGTATATTTTGGATATTAGCCCCTTATCTGAGCTGTTGGTTGAAAATATCATCTCTGTTTGTTTTGTTGTCAGTTTCTTTTGCTGTGCAGAAGCTTCTTAGTCTGATGTAGCCTCATTTATTTATCTTTGCCTTCACTTTCCTTGCCTTTGGGGCCAAATTAATAAAATGTTCCCTACGGCCAAGGTCCATGAGTTTAGTACCTATGTTTTCTTCTATGTAATTTTTTTGTTTCAGTTCTTATATTTAGGTATTTGATCCATTTTGAATTAATTTTTGTGCAAGGAGACAAACTGTAGTCAAGTTTCATTCTTTTGCTTTCCAATTTTCCCAGCACCATTTATTGAAGAGGCTTTCTTTTCTCCATTGTGTGTTTTTGGCTCATTTATCAAAGATGTTTTGTGGTTTTATTTTTCGATTTTCTATTCTGTTCCATTTGTCTGTGTGTTATTTTTATGCCAATACCAAGCTGTTTTGATTATCATGGCTCTGTAGTATAATCAGATGTCAGATATTGTAATGCCTCCAGCTTTGTTTCTATTTTCTTTAAGATTACTTTGGTTATCCAGGGTTGTTTATGGTTTCATATAAACCTGATGATTTCTTGTTCCATTTCTTTTAAAAATAACATTGGAATTTTGATGGGAATTGCATTAAATTTGTATATTGCTTTGGGTAATATGAACATTTAACTACATTTATTCTTCCTATCCATGAGCAAGAAATATTTTTCCATTTCATTGTGTCTTTTTTAATTTTCTTTAATGTTTTGTAATTTTCAGTATATAGGTCCTTTACATTCTTTCCTATGTTTATTCCTAGGTATTTTTCTTTTGTAATCATAAAAGGGATTATTTTATTGAGTTTATTTTCTGAAGTTTCATTGTTGGCATATAAGAAAACAATTGACTTCTGTATGTTAACTGTGTATCCTGCAACCTTACTGTATTGGTTTATTGTTTCTAATAGTCTTTCTGTGGAGTCTTTGGGGTTTTCTATATACAGGATCATATTATCTGCAAAAAGTGAAACCTTGAGTATAATCAGGTGTGGGGAAGATGGCAATGGAGTAGGAAGACGTACCAACTTCCAACTCCCAGAACCAAAGTGGATTATAACTCAGTTTTAAGAACCATCATCTGGATAAACCAACTTTGAACTAAACTAAGTGGACTCTTCAACCAAGGAACACTGCAGAAGCCACATTGAGACTGGTAGGAATAGCGAAAACGTGAAGAGGGCTGCCCAGCTCCCTGGAGCAAACTGCTGACCGGACAGACCTGTGTGGCGGGAGGAGAGTTTGGCGGAGAGGGAGGGACCTGGGTCCCAGGAACCAAGCCCAGCCTGCAGTCCCAGAGCCTAGAAGAGGTGTTTGGACAGTATTGAGCTGTGAAACAAGTGAGGATACTGTTTGTGAGAGAGAGACAGCATTCTCAGACCCAAGATTCTTTTTAAAGGGACAGCGCAGAAAACCTCTCTCACAACCACACACCCGGGGCTCCAGGGAACGGGGAAAAAGGAGAGGACAAGAGCAGCAGGAACAGAGTGTGGACTGAAGGCACAGGGACAAACACTCTGAGGGACAGCCACCCTAACCCCTGGGCTAAGTCATTTCCCTAATTGAAAATGAATATTTCTCCTGGAATTAACAATATCAACAAAGGGAGACAGGACACTAGCCAAACAAGTTCGCCTGCGGCAATTAGAGCAAGCTGCTTAGAGGGAAGGAGCTCCCAGGCCTACAGTATGGAGACTTAGGCAATTCCATCTCTACTGAGGGTTGCTGAAAGGATGGTGGCGGCAGGATGCTGAAACACGGTCCTGTCGGCATGGGCGGAGGCACAACCAATGTGAGCTTGGTCTAGCCCAGCAGAGGCAAAGGGGACGCGTGAAAGCAGTCTGGCAGCTGCGGGCCCACCTGTAATCCCACCTGCGAGAAAAACGCGGGAGGAAAGGAACGGGCAGAGATCTGCTCTGTGACCCTGCGCAAGCCAGCGCTGACTGTGGGAACTGGGCTAGAAACAGACACAGGCGGGGGATCACGGCTGAGCTAACGCTACCAGGCCTGCCTGGCTGGAGAAACTGCAGTTTGCCATCCTATGTGCGCGAGCTGACACTGAACGTGGGGGCGAGGTAGAGTCCGGGACAAGCGGAAGCTTGCAGCTGAGCTTACGCCAGCAAACGTGCCCAGCCCATAAACCGCAGTTTGCAACCCTACGCAGGAGAGCCCTGGCCTTGAGGGTGGGGCTAAAGCTCCGGAGGGACAAAGGCTCACAGCTGAGAGCACGTCAAAAGCCCCACCCAACCCACTAAATTATGTGGAGCAGGCTCTGACTGCAAGTGCTGGGCATAAGCCCGGAAAAAGGCTGAGTCCACAGCGGAGCAAAGGTGCTCATCTCTACCCTCGGTGCTGAGGCTTGTGGCTTGAGTGACAGCCCCTCCCGTGAAGAACAGGCAGAAATCACAGCAACAGCCGCAGTGGGATGGCGCTGGCAATGCCCATAGCCAACCTACCCTAGGATACGGCAGAGGGGGTGGTGGACCTACAGACAGACCACACCTAGGAACACAAAGGCAACACCTATTGGACTCCAGTGGGCAAAATTGCTTATACACAGACAAAATGGGCAGGCAGAGAAATGCAAACCAAATGAATCAAGAGAAATCCCCAGAGAAGGACCTGAATGAACCAGATATAACAAAACTACCAGAAGCAGAACTTAGAATAATGATAGCAGGTTCAAAGAAATTAGAGCAACAATGGAGAATCATTATGAACACCTAAATAAAGAGATAACAAGTATAAAAAACGAAATTGAAATAATAAAAAAGAATCAGACAGAAATGACAAATACAGTATCAGAACTGAAGACCACAATGGAAGGAATTAAGAGCAGAATGAATCACGCTGAAAATTGAATCAGCGAGTTAGAGGACACAATTAACAAAGGTACAGAGGCAGAGAAGAAAACGTAAAAGAGACTCAAAAAATGTGAGGAAACTCTAAGGGAGGTCAGTGACAACCTGAAGAGAAACAACATTCGCATCATAGGGGTGCCTGAAAAAGTGAGAGGACAGAATGGAAACTTTATTCAATCAAATCATAGCAAAAAACTTCTCTAAATTAAGGCTGAGAAACACTCCACATGTTCAAGAAGCACACAGAACTCCATTAAAGAGAAACCCAAAAAGATCTACACCAAGACACATCATAGTTAAAATACCAAAGCTAATGGATAAAGAAAATATTTTAAAAGCTTCTAGAGAAAAAAAGGCTATAACCTACAAAGGAGCCCCCATAAGGATGACATTGGACTTCTCAACAGAAACACTGGAGGCCAGAGAAAATGGCAAGATATAATCAAAGTAATGCAGAACAAGAACCTACAACCAAGACTACTCTATCCAGCAAGGTTAACGTTTAAAATTCAAGGAGAAATAAAGAGCTTCCCATACAAAGCCTCAAGGAATTCATTAAAACCAAACCAATTCTGCAAGAGATACTAAGGGGGCTGCTGTGAACAGTTCAAAGGGAGAAAAGAATATAGCAAAAAAAGAAAAATACAGCTTTAAAGAATAAAATGGTAATAAACAACTACATATCACTAATAACCTTAAATGTAAATGGATTAAATGATCCAATCAAAAGAAATAGGATAGCTGCATGGATAAAGAAACAGGACTCATACATATGCTGTCTATAAAATACACACGTTAAAACAAAACATGCACATAGACTGAAGATAAAAGGATGGAAAAAAATATTTCATGCAAATGAAAATGAAAAAAAAGCCAGGGTACGAGTACTTATATCTGACAAAAAGGACGTTAAAACAAAGGCTGTAGTAAGAGATAAAGAAGGACACTACATAATGATAAAGGGAAAAATTCAACAGGAAGATATAACTATTATAAATATCTACGCACCAAATATACGAGCCCCGACATACATAAAGCAGACTTTGATGGATATAAAGGGCGAGATTAACAGCAATACTATCATAGTAGAGGATTTCAATACCCCACTAACAACACTAGATAGATCCACCAGAAAGAAAATTAATAAAGAAACAGCAGACTTAAAGGAGACACTAGATCAACTTGATTTAATAGATATCTTCAGAACTTTTCACCCTAAAGCAGTAGAATATACATACTTCTCAAGCGCTCATGGTACGTTTTCTAGGATAGACCACATGCTAGGACACAAAAATGGTCTCAATAAATTTAAGAAGATTGAAATCATATCAAGCATTTTCTCTGATCACAATGCCATGAAACTAGAAATTAACCACAAAAGAAAAACTGAAAAATACTCAAACACTTGGAAACTAAATAGCATGATATTAAATAATGAATGGATTAACAATGAGATCAAAGAAGAAATAAAAAAGTTTCTAGAAACAAATGATAATGAGCATATATCAACGCAAAATTTATGGGACACAGGAAAAGCAGTACTGAGAGGAAAGTTCATTGCACTACAGGCATATCATAAGAAGCTAGAAAAAGCTCAAATAATCAACCTGACCCTGCAGCTAATAGAACTAAAAAACAACAGCAAATGAAGCCCAGGACAAGTAGAAGAAAGGAAATAATAAAGATCAGAGAAGAAATAAATGACATAGAGGCGAAGAAAACAATACAGAGGATCAAGGAAACCAGAAGCTGGTTCTTTGAAAAGGTAAAAAGGATTAATGAACCTTTAACTAGACTCACCAAGAAAAAAAGAGAGAGGTCTCAGATAAATAAAATTAAAAAGGAGAGTGGAGAAATAACAACTGATACAACAAAATACAAAGCATTGTAAGAAAATACTATGAAGAACTCTATGCCAAAAAATTAGACAATCTAGATGAAATGGACAAATGTCTTGAATCATATAAACTTCCAAAAATCAATCTGGAAGAATCAGAACACCTAAACAGACCAATTACAACAAATGAGATCGAAACAGTTATCAAAAAACACCCAAAAAAGAAAAGTCCTGGGCCTGATGGCTTCACAAGTGAATTCTATCAAAAATTCAAACAAGAACTAACTCTTATCCTCCTCAAGCTATTTCAAAAAATTCAAGAGGAAGGAAGACTTCCAGACTCTTCTATGAGGCAAGCATAATTCTGATCCCAAAACCGGGCAAAGACAACACAAAGAAAGAAAATTATAGGCCTATATCCCTGATGAATTTAGACGCTAAAATTTTCAACACAATATTAGCCAACCGGATCCAGCAATATATGAAAAAAATCATACACCATGATCAAGTGAGATTTATTCTGGAGAGGCAAGGCTGGTTCAATATTTGCAAATCAATCAATGTGATTCATCACATAAACAAAAGGAAGGACAAAAATCACATGATAATTTCAATAGATGCAGAAAAGGCATTTGATAAAATCCAGCACCCATTCATGCTCAAAACTCTCAGTAAAGTGGGAATACAAGGAACATTCCTTAATATGATAAAGGCCATCTACGACAAACCCACAGCAAACATCATACTAAATGGACAAAAATTAAAAGCAATCCCTTAAGATCAGGAACCAGGCAGGGTTGCCCACTTTCACCACTCTTATTCAACATAGTTCTGGAAGTCCTAGCTATAGCAATCAGAAAAGAAGAAGAAATAAAAGGCATCCAAATTGGAAAAAAAGAAGTAAAACTGTCACTATTTGCAGATGATATTATATTATATATAGAAAACCCTAAAGTCTCAGTCAAAAAACTACTGGACCTTATAAATGAATTCCGCAAGGTGGCAGGATATAAAATTAATACTCAGAAATCAGAGGCATTTCTATATACAAACAATGAACTGTCAGCAAAAGAAATTAAGGAAACAATACCCTTCACTATTGCAATAACAACAAAAAATAAAGGACCTAGGAGTAAATTTAACCAAGGAGGTTAAGGACTTGTACTCAGAAAATTATAAAACATTGATAAAAGAAATCAGGGAAGATACAAACAAGTGGAAGCATATACCATGCTCATGGTTAGGAAGAATAAACATCATTAAAATGTCTATACTACCCAAAACAATTTATAAATTCAATGCAATACCAATTAAAATACCAATAACATAGTTCAAAGATATAGAACACATATTCCAAAAATTTATATGGAACCAAAAAAGAACACAGCCTCAGCAGTCTTAAAAAGAAAAAATAAAGCAGGAGGTATCACTCTTCTGGATATCAAGGTCTACTACAAGGCCATTATACTCAAGACATCTTGGTACTGGCATAAGAACAGACATATTGATCAATGGAACAGAACAGAGATCACAGAAATAACCCCACAGCTTTATGGACAACTGATATTTGACAAAGGAGGAAAGAACATACAATGGAGTAAAGACAGCCTCTTTAACAAATGGTGTTGGGAAAATTGGACATTTACCTGCAAAACAATGAAACTAGACCATCAACTTACACCATCCACAAATACAAATTCAAAATAAATAAAAGACTTAAACATAAGCCGTGAAACTATAAGTATCTTAGAAGAAAACATAGGCAGCAAGCTTTCCGACATCCGTAGCAGCAATATATTTGCCAATTTATCTCCCCCGGCAAATGAAATAAAAGGCAAGATAAACAAATGGGACTATATCAAACTAAAAAGTTATTGCACAGCTAAAGACAATAAGAACAGAAAAAAAAGACAAACCACACAATGGGAGAACATATTCGACAGCACGTCTTATAAGGGGTTAATAACTAAAATTTGTAAAGAACTTATAAAACTCAACACCAGGAAGACAAACAATCCAATCAAAAAATGGGCAAAAGAAATGAATAGAAATTTCTCCAAAGAAGACATACAGATGGCCAAAAGACATATGAAAAAATGCTCAACATAACTAATCATTAGAGAAATCAAATTAAAACCACAATGAGATATCACCTCACACCAGTCAGAATGGCACTCATCAGCAAAACAACACAGAATAAGTGTGTTGGTGAGGATGTGTAGAAAAGGGAACCCTTTTGCATTGCTGGTGGGAATGCAGACTGGTGCAGCCACTGTGGAAAACAGTTTGGAGATTCCTCAAAAAATTAAAAGTTGAACTGCCTTTTGACCCAGCTATCCCACTTTTAGGAATATACCCTAAGAACACCATAACACTGTTCGAAAAGAAGAAATGCAACCCCATGTTTGTGGCAGCATTGTTCACAATAGCGAAGATCTGGAAACAGCCCAAGTGTCCCTCAGAGGACGAGTGGATTCAAAAGCTATGGTACATATATACTATGGAATACTACTCAGCCATAAGAAATGATGACATGGGATCATTTATAACAAAATGGATGTACCTTGGTAACATTATATGGAGTGAAATAAGTAAATCAGAAAAAAAAACTGAGAACAGCATGATTTCATACATAGGTGGGACATAAAAGTGAGACTAGGAGATATGGACAAGGGAGTGGTTGGTGGTTACGGGGTGGGGGAAAGGAGGGGAGGTGGATAGGAAGAAGGGGAGGAGCACAGGGAAAACTAGATAGAAGGTGACGGAGGAAAATCTGACTTTGCATGATGGGTATGCAACACAATTGAATGATAAGATAATCTAGAGATGTTTTCATTGTACATATGTACCCTGATTTATTGGTGTCACTCCATTAAAATTAATAAAAAAAAAAAGTGAAACCTTTACTTCTCCTTTCCCAATATGAATGCCTTTTACTTCTCTCTCTTGTCTGACAACTCTGGCTAGAACTTCCAGCACTATGTTGAGTAGGAGTGGAGAAAGTGGGCAACCTTGTCTTGTTCCTGATTTTAGAGGAAGTTTTCAGTTTTTTGCTATTTAATATTATGTTAGCCGATGGTTTGTCATAAATGGCCTTTATTATGTTGATATATTATCCTTCTATACCTATTTTGTTGAGTGTTTTAAACATAAATTAATGTTGTATTTTATCGAATGCCTTTTCTGCATCTATTAATAGGATCATATGGTTTTTGTTCTTTGTTTTGTTGATATGGTGTATTACGGCGTTTTACGTATGTTGAGCCATCCTTGTAATTCTGGGATGAATCCCACTTGATCATGGTGGATTATTTTTTTAATGTGTTGTATTTGATTTGCTGGTATTTTATTTAGTATTTGAGCATTTGTATTCATTAGAGATATTGGTCTATAGTTTTGGTTTTTTGTGCTGTCCTTGTCAGGTTTCAGTATGAGAGTTATGTTGGCCTCATAAAATGTGTTTGGAAGTATTGTTTTTTCTTCAATTTTTTGGAAGAGATTGAGTAGGATCGGAACCAAATCTTCTTTGAATGTTTGATAGAATTCATTAGTATAGCTGTCTGGCCCTGGACTTTTATTTTGGGGGAGGTTTTTGATAGTTGTTTCTATTTCCTCGCTGCTTATCGGTGTTTAGGCTATCTACTTCTTCATGATTCAGTCTAGGAAAATTATATTGTTCTAGGAATTTATCCATTTCTTCTAGATTGTTAAATTTGGTGGCATATAGTTTTTCATAGTACTCTACAATAATCTTTTGTATATCTATGATATCTGTGGTGATTTCTCCTCTTTCATTTTGGATTTTATTTATATGAGTACTTTCTCTTCTTTCCTTGGTGAGTCTTGCCAAGGGTTTTTCAATATTGTTGATCTTATCAAAGAACCAGCTTCTTGTTTTATTGATTCTTCCTATAGTTTTTTGTTCTCTATTTCATTTATTTCTGTTCTGATTTTTATTATTTCCTTTCTTCTGCTGGTTTTGGGTTGCTTTTGTTCTTTTTTCTAGTTCTTTAAGATGTGAAGTTAAGTGGTTTACTTGGGCTCTGTCTTATTTGTTCATATAAATCTGTAGTGATATGAACTTCCCTTTTATTACTGCTTTTGCTGCATCCCAGAGATTCTGTTATGTTGTGTTGTCATTTTTATTTGTTTGCAAATATTTTTTGATCTCTGCTTTTCTTTCTTCTTTGACCCACTCATTTTTTAAAAGTATGTTGTTTAATTTCTACATTTGTGTGAGTTTGTTTACTTCTTTTTTGAAGTTGAATTCTAGTTTCAAAGCTTTATGGTCAGAGAATATGCTTGGTATAATCTTTCTGAATTTGTCGATGTTAGTTTTGTGTCCCAACATACAGTCAATTCTTGAGAATGTACCATGTACACTGGAGAAAAATGTATACTCTGATGTTTTGAGATGAAATGCCCTGTAGATGTCTATCATATCCAATTTTTTCATTTAAGGCCAATATTTATTTGTTTTCTGTTTGGATGAACAATCTAGAGCCATCAGTGGTGTACTAAGGTCTCCAAGTATTATTATATCTTTCTCAGTTTTTATTTTTAGATCAGTTAGTAGATATCTTATATACTTTGGTGCTCCTTGGTTTGGTGCATATATATTAAGAAGTGTTATATCTTCTTGATTCAATGTCCTTTTATCATTATGAAATAACCATCTTTGTCTCTGATTACCTTTGTTGTCTGTAGTCAGCATTGTCAGATATGAGTATAGCTACACCTGCTTTTCTATGGATATTATTTGCTTGAAGAATCATTTTCCAACCTTTCACTTTAAGTCTATTTTTATCCTTGTAGCTTAAATGTGTTTCTTGAAGTCAGCATACAGTTGGATTTTCATTTTTGATCCACTCTGCTACTCTGTGTCTTTTTATTGGTAAGTTCAGTACACTTACATTTAATGTAAGTGAGGATTTCTTATTGCCATTTTATATAATGCTTTCTAATAGCTATATTTCTTTTTTGGTTCTTCTCTTTTGTTTTCCTGTCACTTGTTTTTATTTGGTTGTATTCCATACTTCTTTCCTCTGTTTCTTCTTTTAAGCCATGTGTTTTAGTAGTGGTATTTTCAGGGGTGGTTACCATTAGGTAATTAAAAGAATCATATTCATTGTAGTCCATTATCTCATGAGTGCTTCTGCACTCCATTCTCCTTTGTTACTGCTAATTTTTGTTTCTTCCCTTTTCTTTTATTTTTGTTGTCACAGATTATTGTTTTTATTGTGTTCTTGTTGGAGCTTTTACTTGTAATTATGTTTTGTTTTGTTCTTTGTATCTAGTCAAATAACCACCTTTAATATTTCCTGAAGTGAGGATTTTCTGGTGATAAAATCTCTCATCTTCTTTATATCTGTGAATGTTTTTATTTCACCTTTATATTTGAAGGAAAGCTTTGATCAATGTATTATTCTTGGCTGGAAGTTCCTCTTTTTCAGTACTTTAAATATTGGGGTCTACTCTCTTGGGCTTGCAGAGTTTCTGCTGAGAAATCTGATGATAACCTAAAAGACCTTCCTGTATATGTTGTAGTCTTCTTTTCCCTAGCTGCCTTGAATATTTTTTCTTTGTCTTTGATTTGTGATAATTTCATTATGATGTGCCTTGAAGTAGGTCTGTTTGGGTTAATGTAAATCGGTGTTCTGTTCGCTTCTTGGATTTGAGGCTATAATTCTTTCCACACGCTTGAGAAATTCTCACCAATTATTTGTTTGAATATGTTCTCCATTCCGTTTTCTCTCTCTTCTCCTTCTGATATACTCATTATTCCTATATTGCTCTTTCTGATGGAGTCAGACAATTCTTATAGGGCTTTCTCTTTTTTTTAATTTGTGAATCTCTCTTCTTCTCTCTGTAGTATCTCTAGTTGCCTGTCTTCTATGTCACTAATTCTCTATTCTGTCTGGCCTGTCCTATTAGATAAGCTTGTCACCTCATTTTTTAGTTCATGTATTGAGTTTTTTTATCTCTGTTTGGTTCCTTTTTATAGTTTCAATTTCCTTGATGAAGTATTCTTTATGTTCACTAAATTGTTTTCTGAGCTCACTACATTGCCTTTTAGAGCTTTCTTTTATTTCACTGAGTATTTTTAGGCCTTCAATTTTTAATTCCCTTTCATTTAACTCCAAGATTTCCATGAAATTCAACTTTTTTTCTAGAGATTTGTCTATCTGAGCTACGTCTCTGTCTTTTGTATCCATGATATATATTTTTCTTTTTCCTTAATGGCATTTGAGAGTGGTATTGTTAATAACACTAGTAAGAGATAATTAAGAAAGTAAAATAAAAGTTGTAAAAATACATTGAAAAAATAAAAATTCTATAATGATAACTGGAACAAAAACTATAGAGAACAAGGAGTAGAAACTGAGGAGAGATGACAAAATAGAGAAAAATATGTATTCAAAAACAAGCAAAATATCACAAAGAAAAATATGAGTCCAAAATATAATAATTTGATAAGTGATGATCAGATGAGAGCAAGAAAAAGAAAAAAGAAGGAAAAGAAGAAAAGATAAAGGAAAAGAAATGAGAAGGGATAATAAAAAGAAAAAAAGGACAAAATATAGAATACAAAACAGAAAGAAAAAGAAAGACGAGAAAAACAGAAGTAAAGGTTTCTAAAATGAAACCCCCACAACAATCAGGAATGAAAAATGTAACAACTGTGGATAATGTAGTTTCAAAGGAAAATAATAAAAAAAGAAGAAATAAAAAGAAAAGAAGTAAAAATGACAAAAACTGTTAAAAGTGTAATATTTTTCCTGGTTTAAAAGGTAGCTTCTTTCTTATTTTTTGGCAGGTGGCATGGTACTATAAGTTTTGCCTCTGTGGGGCTCTTGGGCAGAGGTCTGCTGGTGTGTTGCTGTGGCAATGACGTAGGCTGGGCCTCACTCCCATTGGTAGGCGGGGCTTGTTAGAGCTTTGCAATTATCTGGCTCTACTAACGAGAGTCTCAGTTTTCCAGGCACCTCTCTGCAGGTCCCTCCCACTGGAGCTAGCAGTCTGGAGACTTAGCTGTGGGATCCCCCTCAGTTACTTTCCTTGCAGCAAGGGAATCTATACACAGCCAGGTCCTCCCTCCAGCGCCACCCAAAGCACAGTTCTGGGGAAGGCAGTGGGAACCAGAGCTGCCAGCACGAGCAGGCAGGACAGGACACAAACCAAGGGCCAAGTTCCTTTATGTTACACACAGGTAAAATTCTATGGGCTGGGGGGCTTAACTGGCATGCCTCAGCATGCCGGGTTTTAATCTCTATGGGTTTTTCCCACTTATGCTGCTTGGTAGCCCACAACAGGCCATATATATGTCCAGCTCCCATTACTACACACAGATGGTTGCACCTGCCATTCAGGCGCCCAGGCCGGGTACTCTCAGGCCAAGGGTCTTGGCCCATATGTGCACCCAGCGCTGGAGATCATGAAGCCAGGAATGCCCAAAGATGCTGGTGCCCCCACAGGTGCCCAGTGCTGGGGATTGTGAAGCCAGGAGTGCCAAAAAATGCTAGTGCTCACGCAGGTGCCCAGCACTGTTAATCTTGAGCAAGGAACCTCGGCCCAAGTGCGCGCCCACTCACTCACCATGCTGGTGATGCTGAGTGGAGTTGCCAGCGCTCCTGGGAACACACAAAGATGCTGGCACCAGCCCAAGTGGGCACCCTGTGCTGGTAATTTTAGGTGGATCCCATCACCCATGTGCACACCCAGTGTCCACGATCTCAGTCAGAACCAGTGTAATCTTTCCTTTGTTTGGGCGCCCACCCTAACTCCACTCCATCCCTATTAGTTCAGCCTCTCCTCTTTGCCTGGCTCCAAACAAAAGTGCCCCTACCTCAGTTCAGCATGGAAAGTGAAACGCACCATCCTCCGTCTTATATATTCAGCCACTTTTTCACCCAATCATAACTTTGTCTGGTGTGTGTAAATTTCGGATGCTCCTAAGGTGTTTTTTTTTTCTCTCTCTCTCTGTTTAGTTGTTAAATTTGTTGAAATTTCAAAGGGAGAGATTGGGAGAATCTCTCACGCCACCATTTCTCTCAGGTCTGAGAATCTTAGGGGTAAAAGAAATGCTATGAAATCAACACAGATCTTAAGAGATACTTGATCAAAATAAATCTAGAAAGATTAAAACTCTATGTAATAATCACCACTATAAGATGAAATTCACACAATGTGAGGGGGACTCACTCTTCAAAGTATCTGAATGATGTGTTTATCGGGTGGTTCTGAGTAAGTCCCAGAACTGCAGCCTTGCTTGGCAGAGTAAGATGCCGTGGAAAGAAAACTTGTTGGCATAAGAATTCAATCCACTTGTTTATCAACTTTAGCTCTGTGCTAGGTGCTGGGGCTACAGGGAAAATGACACAGCCAAAATCTTCATAGTGTTTAGTCTAGGAGGAAAAAAGCTCCTAATGTAGCTATAAGACCCGGCAGCCAGGCTGGGGAGAGAGAGAACAAGGCCAGGAACAAGTAGGCAGCCTCTGAGCTGAGCATGGATACAGAGAGCATGCAGATGGTCTTCCAGCAGAAGTCTAAAGTATATAGGGTCCAGGTTCAAGAGAGACACTGGGCTGGAGACCTAGGTTGGCATTAAACCAGAAACAGCCTCATGCTCCATGCTAACAGTTTTGCATTTTATCCCAAAAGCAATGGGGAGCCATTGACAGATTTTTAAGGAAGACAGTGGTGTGATTAGATGTGTGTTTTTGGACCCTTTCATAAAAACACAAGAAGAACAGCTTGGAAGAGAGAAAAGGAAGTACTTTGGCAGGTCACAGTCAAGAGACTTATTCCCACACACAAGCAAGGGACAGAGAGGGCCTAAATTAAGAACATGACAAGAAAGTTAAGTGCCATGATATGCATTTTTGGATATACAAAAAAAAAAAAAGAAAAATGAAAAAGGCATAAACAATCTTCATCTTCATAAATTTAGAGAGGTAAAACATATATCATGTGAAATGCTAGTTAAAATCAAAATGTGGAATATAAAGTGTGCAGTGGGTGGTACAGAGAATGGTGCTATTGTACAAAGCATGATCATGATTCAGAGGGGTCTCTGTAGCTGGAGCCTGAGTGTGTGCAGATGTTACTCACAGATAGTATGAAATCATTCTAAACAAGAGGTGGGACTCATGCAAAATCCCAGAAAAGAGTAAGGTGGCCAGGCCTAAAAGAAATGAGAGAATAGTGTTGAAGGACAGTGAAAGATGAGGTGACAAATAATTTAGGAGCAGATTGTGAAGGGTCCTTACAGTCAGAATTAAAAGGCTTAGGGGATTAGACTTTATCCTCCTGAAAGTGGAGGTCCAAGGGAAAAATTTTAGTGGGTCATAATTAGGATCTTGATGAAAGAGTGATTTTTGAAAGAGTCACATACACAAGGGAAGGAGCAGAAAGAGCCTGGAAGGAGATAAGGCCAATTAGGAGGTTCCTGCCTCAACTCAGGCAGGATAAGGGCCTGAACATTGTGGGACTGAAAAGAAAGGAATGGGGAAAAAAGAAATTTCACCAAAAAAACTGACCTGCAAAAATTGTTTGCTGGATCCGTAATCTTTGTTTCCAAAAAGAAGTCAGAGGTGTTAATTCCTTTATTATGGGAGCCCTTCCCAAGCCTCTCCTTCAGACAATGCCATCTTATAACCACAACTCTTGTGCTTTGCCATGCACAAATAATTACTGATCTGGGATGTATTTGTTTCTTTAAGCGACTGTGGTTTAAAAAATTTAGGATAAAAAGAAGAGATCAACCTTTGAAGTTCTGCCCTAGGTGGAAAAATAAACCAAAACCAGGTGTTAGGAAACCACAGATTTGGAAATGAGAAAGGACCACAAGGTAATTTTCCATACATTTTCCTCATGAAGGTCGCAGGATTTCTTGTAGCAATACTCACCCTGAGGTGTGGCTGTTCAGAGGCTCTAATTAGAATGGATATGTCAAAGTGTTGTGAAATGAATAAAGCACTCATACATGTGTTAGGTATTAGGACGAAATACATGTTACTGCCCTATCACGTTCGCTGATATATTTGATCTTTGCTTTAAAATAAGCTGCTGACCCACTGTGACTTGAGAATGCATCGGAGCCACTGGCTGAGATAAGCTGGAGATAAAGGATGGTCCATTAAAGTAACATAAATTCACTCTGTGAAAATGATAGACTTCAATGGCTTAAATCTAAACCACTGACCTCATAACCCATCATGTATGTTAATCAATCCAGTTATGAGTTACAACAAAAAATACTGTCTGATTCTTCTTTCAAACTACTTAATGAATTAGATGATACAACTCAAAACTAGATTTCATATAAATTTTTCACTGGTTATAAAACTGTTATGCTTCTTGTATGAGAGAACAAAAAGGAATAAAATTAATAAATAATGTTTTAAATCTCAACATAATGACCTTACTTGCCTTTAAGAAAAAACAACCTTTTTTAATGTTTGCTGGATTTAATAAGAAAGAAAACTCCTATGTCAGTTGCTTGGGTTCATATAAGACCTAATTGCTTCACACACTCTTAATCTGCCACCGGTTTACAATTAACATGCATTTCTCATGCATGAGTTGACCCAATTACATAACAAATTTTGCCCTTGGGGATTTCTCTCGACTGCTTGTCCTCTGTCCACCATACAACTCAATTTTACACCATCAGCAGCCTGAACATGGCCACAGTCAGTCTCTCTCAGAATGATTTATTTAAATTACAGAGACCAGATCCCTAGATAGTCACCCCTATCTTCAGGATCAACCTTACACTCAACCTAACTTTGAATCAAATCTTTTAATAGTCCATAGACACTGCTATTCAATTATTAGGCCATGTTTACCTCCAATAATCTAAAATTTTTGAAGTTAACTCACAAAGTCTCAGGGAACTAAATCAATATAGTATCCACTTGAGCTTATTAATAGGGATGTATTTTATTTTGCATTTTAAGAAGTCAGTGAAAAATTATAGAGCCACATCAAAAAACTAAAAATAATTACCGTATTTTTCACTCCTCAGATGCACCTTTTTCCCCCAAAAGTGGAAGGGAAAATGCCTGTGCATCTTGTGGAGCAAAAAATACAGTATTTTATTAAATATTTTAACATACCATTTGATTCAGAATATTATTTTCCTTATTTTACTCCTCAAAACCCTAGGTGTGTCTTATGGTCAGGTGTGTCTTATGGAGCAAAAGATACGGTACATTTCAATATCAAATTATGGAGACACTGTTTTCTATAATTTTTTTAAAAAAACTTTAATCTTAGCTTTTCTTATAGGTTAAGGAAACACTTCTTAGGAATGGGTATACAAAATTGAAAATGGTAGTAAAAAGGGTAGTTGGAAAACAGAAGAGATAACCAAAATTATAAAGACTGACAGGGTAGGAGAAATATGTAGAGCAGATGAAAATACTACTGGCTGTGTTGTCATTAATCTAAGGAAGGGAATTCTAAATTCCTACTGAAGCCACAATATGCAGGCACACACACAGAGACGTATACACACACATAGAGTCATGTAACATTATTTCCTCTGTGAGTCGTGGACAGGAACAAACTTTGAAAAATCACATAATGGTACACTTACTATTTATGTCAGTCAGTAAAATACAAGATTTGTCACCTGAGTGTTTTTCCCTTCCCCTTTATAAAATATTTCTCTGCCACATGAAATAAATTTAAAAGTAAGCATCTAAATTGTATCTACAGCATAAAGATTGAAAAAGTCTCTTGAAGTCAGACTTTACCATTTTATTTCACAATTTATCCACAGACTGTGTCAGCTAATTGAAAGGTAGCTTATACATATTAGTGGGAAAACAGGCAGAATGAGATACATCAATAACGTTCTCAAGGCTGGATGAGGCTGTCAGATGTCTGCAGCGGTTCCCTGAATGCATTACTTACAAATGTGAAGGCAGTAATCACCTAAATTAGAAACAGCCTTTGCAATTACCCACAAAAGCTAGAGCTATAAGGACAACAAAAAAGGGGGGGGGGGTTATAAAAATGTTCAAAGGCACAGGAATTCCTCAATTTGAATTTGTACACTGTCCTTTAAGAACATTTCCCTAAAATATCATTAAGTAAAGAAAATGTGGAGATGTACTGGGACACTTCTGTCATTTGTGAATTTATGGCCTAGAATTGGGCTGAGGTGGGCAAGGGGGAGAGTAGAAGAAGGAGGCAATAAGACATCATCTGGAATTTCATGGAAAAAATTATTATTTGGAAATCAGTTATGTGTCTTTCCAACCATTCAGTACATTCTGTAATCCAGCCTCCTATTCTTTCTTAAACTCTACTAAGTGAGCAACATAGCAGAAGAATTTTAAATTACAGAATCTAGCAAATCTCCCAGGTTCAATATGTTGTCATTGTAGACCCCAAAAGAAGGAAGTCAAGGCTAAACCCACTCTCACCCTTTCATCAGACACAATTTCACATTTACAGTTGTATTTTATCCCAGACCTCCTCCTGAACATAAGCAGACTGGGTGGGCATTTCCAAATGATTTAAAATCCCAGACAAATGATTATGAGAGTGTGTGAAAAATATTTCATGGAACTGACAGACACAAGCAATCAAATATGCCCGTTCATCCATAAGGTATTACCCAAAACACCTAGGACTTGTCATTAAATCCCCTGTTTTATACTTTATACTTTCTTTAGTCCAAATGGTATTAAAGGCAGTTTAGAAAGATCCAGACAGCATTCAAAATGGAAATATCAGGACTGGAAAGACCCTGGCTTAACAAACCCACCTACGTCATCCTGTTAAACTTGGAGCTCAGATCTCAAGGCCGTCCTATTTTCCAGGCTGAGCATCCCAATATCTCTGCAGAAAAGGTCTGGTGTCTGTCCAGTCTGGACATTTTCTCACCTTCTTCATCTCAAAACAGACCAGAAATATCTGTCTGAATTTGGCCAAGATACATCAGTCTTTGGGTTTATCTGAAAATAATGTGGAAAATTGAACTAGCCAAAGTACCTGCTTTCCAATTAACCCATGTTTCTTATGAAAAAAAAATCCTTGGGTAATACAGAAAACCCTGTGAGGTCACAGAAAAAGTTCATAAACTTGCAACCTTATAAATGAATAATAAATTCACTAGACCTCAGAATATTGAATAGCTTCCTTTCTTCAAGAGCAAATCCCTAACAGTAATATTTTGACACCTATAACTTGTACTGCTATCTAAATATTAATATGCCTCATCATGCTAAAAGCACTACTTGCAAGATTGTTATGGTTGCTAATATCAAGACAATTGCAAAATATATATATATTAAAATATCAAAATTATATGCTTTTATAATAACTCAGTATTGTCTAAATTATAGGCTTAATTTAAATGGTATTTTAATATACTGTTATGTATATGACAAATATAGGCTTATACGTACCTGCATTATAAGGATATTTTGCATAATGAAGAATGGATCTGCTAATAGCCTCTGGTATTGAATAAAATGTATATTCCTGCTAATGATAAAGGTTGATGAAATGACCAGTTCTTTTCTTATTAAAAATAAATATTGACTTAATTTGAATATAAATAAAAAGGCTTACCTTTGAATCTACTGCAATCCTTATGTTAGCTGTCACATAGGTCTTGAGTGTAAATGTTTAGCTCCTTTTGAAATGAATCTCTGTGATAGTTGAAGATTTATAGCTTTGTTTTGTGCATCATTACTTTTATTTTTTAATTAAAGTTCCCCAAAAATAATGCAAAGAAAAAAGAAATACTACTAAATATAACTGCCAGTGGAATATACCTTTAATTTGCATTTTGAAAATCAAAAATAGGCTTCTGATTTAAGGAAAGAATGAAGGGGAAGACAGGTGAGTGGAGTAATCTTTGGTGTTCAGGATTGGGGACTGCTGAGATAAGGTAGAAAAACTAAGGAACAAAAGCCATGAATCCTTAAAATTCAACCCTTTCTCTTCAAAGAAAAAAAAGTCCTTACTAAAGTAAAATGTCCACGTAAAGAGCAAACAATGGGCACACATTAGGGAATGTGGGAAAACAGTGTTCACTCTGCCTCTTCTCGCTCCCTATTGTCTTCTAAAACATCATTCTGTGTTTTGAACCTTTGACAAACAAAATTCTTTCTCAAAGTATGTACTATTATTCTATCTGCAAACTGTCATTCTATATACAATAATGATGGACAAATACTAGTGAATTTGAAATGGTTTGCTAATTAAATATCTCCTGGAAATTAAGACTCCATCACTTATAACATTTAGTGACTGTACAGTGACACACAAGACAAACTTCTCATGAAAAATGCACATTTGCAACACTTTTATATTGGCAGCACACTTTTATGTTGGTTGTCATTCATATTTCCTCTTGAATACCTAATTGAACTCATTTTGTCCTGAGTAAAACACAATTTAACAAAGTTTATAGAATACTTTGGAAGAAATATAGTCACAGACATGAATTATAAAAGGTAAGAAGAGCTGTTTACCCACCTTTAATTAGTACTGAATTAACACTCATCAGTAACTAATACGCTTTGAACTTCTTAGTCCCAATTTTCTTTTTCAAAAAAAAATATATGACTGAAGAAGATGCAGCTTTCAAATTCAAAGCAGCTTCATACATAAATGTTTATTTCAAAAATTAGATGTAATACTTTGTTTCTACAAACATCTACTTTAAAGTATGAAATCTTATATATACATAATTACCAATCTGAGATTTTGTAAAATATTTGACCTTATATGTATATTTTTGTAGGAAGAAAGAACTGTTAGGTTTTTTAACTATGAAAGTTCTATTCTGGAAGAATTCAAAAGCTAAGAACCATTCAAACTGGAGTAAGATGTTAAATTACAATAGCTTCTTTTAAGTTAAAGGAATATAGCCATTGCTATTGAAGTGTCAGGCTCAAGATAACTGATGAAATCAAAGAGAAGGAGTTTCTCAGATGAACTTGGCACATTTTATGAGTATACTGAGTGCTGCTGGCATACCAAAGCAACAAAAACATTTCCAAGTCACCCAACCTCACTTTCTCATCCAGAAACACAAGTCCAGGCTACCACATCACTCAACAGTCACCTACATTACTGATTTGTTCTTGAGTCCTCTTCAGCCTCTGTAGTTCAGGTGTGTCGGTAACAATGCTGAAGCCCCGTCCTTTGCTTTCTTCAAAATCTCTTTTGTACTTGACCTAACAGGAGGGGGGAAATAAAAGAAAGAAGGAAAAAGAAAAGTAAATAGAGGAAACACAAATCCAACTGAGGATAGTCCGGGGCCAAAAAAGCTGCTAAAATTGGAAGCAATGCCTGCAGACACAGCTCTAACAGCAAATGGCACAGCCAGAGCAACTGGTCTATGTCCCGGAGATTTCACTGACTGTGAGATATCTGGCAAGTTACTTAACCACTCTGTGCCTCAAGGGTCTCATCCATAAAATGGCAACAACAACAATATTTAAATAATGCTTTTTAACAGGTCCAAAGGATCAAATCTGCTAATGCTCGTGCTTATTCAATAGCAAGCAAGTGCTCAATAATAGTTATTATTATCATTAGTTATTTTACTACTATCATCATTAGTAGTTGTACTACTGCTTAAGAAAAGGAAAAGAAAAACATGGAAAAAAGAAAGCTTAATTTTCTGTTCCTGTGCCTGTCTTGTGAGTGACAAAGCATCATTTTGAGCCTAGACAACACTATGGAGGAGAAAGATATACAAAATTATCAAACGCCAGCCTTATCCTAACAACGTTTTCATTCCATTTCGTAAGGCAAAGCATATGGATATGATTATACACTGCTGGATTGCTAAATGTCAAGTATGTAAATGCTGATGGAAATGTTTATAGCATAGGCCACACCTAAAGATTAAAAGGCTTCAAGCACAAGCCCTTAACACACTGGGTGTGAGGTACCTGTTTCTTTTTTTCCTTCAGTGTTTAAATGTACTTCTTTTCTAATTACAAACCACTGAAGCTAAATTTTACAGTTACCTCGAGGGACCAGAATAGCTAATGCTTAATCTTACTAGAGCCCCATTTCCTATTACTAGCATAATATTAATAAGGATCAGTTAAATATTCTGCTTGTTAATGACTGAGGTGGTTATATCACTCTGTTCTTTATCCTTTAAGAGCTTAAATATTAAGAAATATAGAAACAGTTTTGATAACCCACTTTATATTCATAAATTTCTAATTTAAGTTTCAAATTAAAACACATTAATAATTAACATTTGAGGTAGCTAATAAAAATATGATTCTGTAAGTGTGACTTTCAGTATAAATTCTAAAAGTTTTTTAGTTGAGCATGGAATAACAGTTTTCATTAAGTCATGTCTGTATTTACATATTTAATTCTTTCAGGCATTATTGTCCTTGATATTACTGGAAGATTTCTTTTTTACCAAAAAAACTTGATAGAAAAAAAAAAATCCCAAACGACTACAGATAGATGTAGAAACTCATTACTTTAAACTTTTAAATACCTGATTTTCACTCTATATTTTATTTACATTTCTAAAAGTACTAAAACCCTTACTTTATTTCCATAAATATATGTTTAACAGGCCTTTACCACATTATTTTTCTTCCACAGAAAATGCAGAATGAAATTAATCTTCTAACCCTCAATCTCCCAGCATGTGTGAAGATGCTGGATGTCTTATGCCTAACTAAGCAGGGAAGACATTTAGCTTTGCTTCAAGTTAGCACTAACACAGAGAACAGTAAAGTAATAAAAGAAAGATGACAAGGTTATGATAGCAACAGGCATGAAGAAGCAAAGAGAAAAATCTACCAACCACATTCTAACATCATTAATGCCAGTTTCAGAGAAAGCACAACCACATATTCTCTCTGTGATTAGTTTGGGTTTTTTTTAATGGTAATTTCCAAAAAAAGAACTGAAAAGAAAAACCACTAAATCCCCAAATCATAGTTGATAACCATTTAATAGCCATTTCCATATTCACAAGACACATAAAAATCATGATTTATTAAGCTTGTCTCAAATATACTAAAGAAAATACAATCATCTTTATAAAAGGTTTGCAGAGTTTCAGAAGATATATAATCCTTTTTGATGTGTGATCCACAACCAAGCCTCATATAGTCTCAACACCAACCCACCCAATCCTTACTGCATACAGGGAGCCTGTGAGTCCTTGGCCGGTGTCTCTCTTTTTCATACTCCCACCCATTTAAATCCTAGCTCTCTACTAGGTCTAGAACACATGAAACTTGGTGATAAGGTTAAAATTTTATTAAACTTTGTAATCCCAGAACCTAGTGCAGCACCTGGCCCATAGAAGTTGATTAATAAATGATTAAAAAAAGAAAGATCTAAGAGTTGAACCTCATATTCAGGAACTGAAAAAAGGATCCATTTGACTATAGCATCTGGTGATGAGGAAAGACCCAGAAAATTAAGCTTAAAAACACATATCTAGGCCCTGGCTGGTGATTCAGTGGATAGAGCATCAGTCTGGTGTATGGAAGTCCCAGGTTCAATTCCCAGTCAGGGCACACAGGAAAAGTAACCATCTACTTCCCCCCCTTTCAATATCCCCCTTCTCTCCTTCTTCTCCTTCCACAGCCAGTGGCTCAATTGGTTAGAGCAGGGGTCCACAAACTACGGCCTGCAGGCCACATGTGGCCCCCTGAGGCCATTTATCCAGCCCCCGCTGCACTTCCGGAAGGGGCACCTCTTTCATTGGTGGTTAGTGAGAGGAGCACAGGATGCATCCGCACCCATAGTTCCCATTGAAATACTGGTCAGTTTGTTGATTTAAATTTACTTGTTCTTTGTTTTATTGTATTTGTTCCCGTTTTGTTTTTTTACTTTAAAATAAGATATGTGCAGTGTGCATAGGGATTTGTTCATAGTTGTTTTTTTTTATAGTCTGGCCCTCCAACGGTTTGAGGGACAGTGAAATGGCCCCCTGTGTAAAAAGTTTGGGGACTCCTGGGTTAGAGTATGGCCCCATGCGCTGAGGATAGCTTGGTTGGTCCAGGTCAGCTCAGACACTAAAAATAGTTTGTTACTGGAGAATCAGCCCCAGATGGGGTTGACAGCTGGATCCCAGTAGGGGCACATGCAGGAGTTTCCTTCACTATCTCCCCTCCTTTCATCTAAAACAAACAAAGAACAACAAAAACACATATCTAGACCAGATTTGGGAAGAAATTGCTGGCCACATTTTCTGTCTTAGTCCATTCAGGGTGCTATAATAAAAAATGCCATAGATTGGATGGCTTACAAACAACAGAAATGTATCTCTCATGGTTCTAGAGGCTGGGAAGTTAAAAACCACATCACTGACAAATTTGGTGTCAGATGAAAGCCCACTTCCTGGTTCATAGACCACTGTAATTTCATGTGGTGGAAGACGTCAAGGGAGCATTGTGGGGTCTCTTTTTATAAGGGCACTAATCCCATTCCTGAGGTCTCAACCCTCATGACCTAATTACCTCCCAAAGGCCCCACCTTCTATACCATCACATTGGGGTTTAGATCTCAACACATCTTTGGTCTCTTGTCTACTCTCCTGTTAAAAACTATTTCATGAGATTCCATGAATAACAATGGTAAAAGTCTTGAAATACCTTTTTCTGAAATCTCCTCCTCAAATGTTCATTTATTCAATCCTTTGTTTATCAAAAAAATACTTATTGAGCACCTACTATACTATGTGCCAAGTAGTATTCCAGTTGTGGCAACAATGCAGCAAAGAAAAGAGTCAATGGTCTCACCCCTCACAAAGCTTGCATTACAGTGAGAGAAACAGAAAAGACAGAAGGTCTGTGTTAGTTGAATAAACAATACCTCAGTGGTAAGTCTAATAGAAAATAAGGTTAGAAAGGAACTGAGAAGGGTCAGGAATACATCCTGTTTAGATAGTGTGGTCAGGAAAGACCCCCATGAAAAGGTGACATTTCAGTAAGACCTGAAGGAGGTAAGGGCTTTATGTGGAGTAGCTATATGCCAGACTTCTGGTATACCAAAATCTTCTGGCCACTGAATTGATCAACTGGATTGAGCAGAACAGAAGAAAGAGACCAGTTAGGGAGCAGACAATTTTGGTCCTCCTAATGTCCACTATTAAAGAATTACCTGAGGACCAAAGAAGACAGAGAGTCCTCAGGCCCAGCTTCAGACCACAGCCTCACCAGTCAAATGAGCTTTATACTCTTGTCAGAATAGGTTAGAAAGAGCTCAGGAGAAGGGTGCACAGAATCAGGACACCAATGTGAGTTCAGAAAGAGAACTTGATCTACTTGGAAAGTAATGCAGTCTTTGTTTCTTATGGGCTTATCCCTTCAAAAATGAATAAAGGCACATTGAAAATGCATTTGCAAAGTCAAATGTAAGAAATATACACAATAGACCATATGGTTTGCTATACTTTTATTCAGAAGTAACATAAAAATGTATTTCAAATTCTGAATGCTACTTAATATTGGCATATTCCGTATGTATGTATCTGCACATGTACCCACACACGTAAATATTTATCTTCCTGCACTATAGGTTAGAACTCTAAATTAAGAGTCCAAAGACGTGAATTTAAATCTTAATTCTGGACCGTGACTTGTTCAATTTCTCTAACACACCTGATCCCCAACTATCCAATGGAAAAAGGAAATAAAAGCAGTGTGCTTCACAATGTTTGTAGGGTTAACATAAATGACATGTGGAAACATCAAGCAAGGGCATGCCCTTAGTAGATCATTAGCAAATACTAGTTTCCCCTTCTTACTAAATTTTAAAAATGACCTTTGTTGCTTAAGAATGTTCATTTCTTCTAAAGTGTGCATGCTTAGTTATTTCTTTATTTGGAGGCAACAGCAACACTCAGAAGTTCATACTGAGGGAGAGGCTAAAGACCAGGGTGGTTCCTACCCAGCCTAAGAAAAAAGCTCACAATGATGGGAAAGGAAGACTTTAAAACACAAAACGGTAAGCAGAGCTGCAAACTGAATTATTTGCTAAATCTGAAATGCAAGTTTCCTCCCCCAAATGCTGCAAGTATCATAATTATCATTATTATAACAATAGAAATAAATGTAGAAAATGAAAAGCACTAAAGAAAAGAGCCATTCTTAGGCAAAAAGCCATTGGTTATGAAAGGAGCCAATAGAACCAGAGACTGGTAAATTGTTGAACAATGAACTGAAAGGAGATTAAACAAGACTCGGTGATGAGGCCAGCGATGGACACATCCTACAGCTCAGCAGCTCCAGACCCAACTATGCTCCCCTCCAAAGAAACTCTTGACTGAGCATGTGGAGACTTAGGCCAATATGCTCATACTAACACTTTTGTATTATCAAAAAAACTGCAACTTAGACATCCATCCAAAGGACAATGAACAAATTATTGTATCTTCATGCAATGGCATATTATTTAGGAATAAAAATTAATGAACTGCAGCTGTGGGAACCCATATGGTTGAATCTCAGAAACATCTTGTTGAAGGAGAGAAAAGCAAGCAATATATACATATGATGTAAATAAATGGGTAAAAAGGGACTTGATAAGCATGACATCCAGCAGAGCAGTGGAACCTGCTCATGGGAGGGGATCTGCTCATAAAAGCAGAGCTTCACTGTTTCTGGTGATATACAAGTTCTTAAGATGGAAAGTAGATGCACACACAATCCTTTTAGTATCACACTGTAAAACTTTCATGTACACTTCATATATTCTTTTTTACTGAAAAATAATTGTACAATAATTTTCAAAGAAAGTATGGACAGAGTTTTAAAACCCCAGATGGAGAAGCTGAAGTATCCAGAGGTTAAACCAAAGTCATGAGCAAGAGAACAAAAAAAGAAGATGACAACCAGAATTTGGTTGATATTTCCAATCAGTTAAAGACAAGACTTGGGTTTCCCATAAATGACAAGTGAGCAAGCTGTGGACAGCCCTATACAAAGAGTTAAATTAGTCACTCTAAGTTTCTTCATTTTAATGAAGCTGTTTGACCACACACAGGAAGTCCTCAGGTTACAACAGTCTCAACATACAATGTTTCAAGTTTATGATGCTCACTCCCATAAAAACTTAAAAAAATTGAGATGTGAGAGTTTTGGCTTATACCATTAGCATCATACTTACGGACTATATGGGTGAACTAGTTTGGTTGCACATAGCATAAGAATACGCAATAACGTGGCAAGTTTGTGTTTTTGTGTTCTAGATTATGATTTTAGAACTGTGTTAGGATAGGTAAGTGACTAGGGTATGTTTCGACTTACACCAAAATTTTAGTTATATCACTGTCGTAGGAACAGAACTGTGTCATAACCCGAGGAACTCCAATATTGGCAAATACTAAATTGAAGCAAAAAGGTGGGAAAAATTGTAATCAAGAGAGGGTGAAAGGATTTGCAAAAGAGATTCCATACCTGGAAGAGTGAGCCACAATAGCAGTGGGAAGGGATTCTTGGCCAGATACAATATACCAGACGGCTAAGAAGAATCCAGGGCCAGAGAGTCAATAAAGGAAAATACCTTTAGCCTAAAGCAGCTTACCTTGTCAGGATATATTTAATGGAAGCCTAAAGTATCCATACATATTTATTACTGATTCATGTTATTCTCCCCTTTATTTCACACAAAGCCTCCACCTGATACCATGAAATCAATGAGCAATTTTATTATCTTTCATGACATGATTGATACTTTACAATTCTTCAAGGGGAGATTATGAGGGCTGTATCACTTTTAAACTACATGCAAAATTCTTAGTCTGATCTGCAAAATTTGGTGCTCAATTATATATTATGTAAGTAAAAAATATCTCATGTAGTTCAGTAGATTTTAAAGTCCTGGCGAATGTGGACCACATACTTCTTTCCATTTCACCATGTTGTGCTTGGTGCTAAACATGTATTAAGAACTTCATAACAAATTTCATGATTGATTACTATCTAGTTTTGTATTCTTAATACCTAAAATGCAGAAAATTGACTAATCTTATAATGCAGAATGGGAATTATACAACTACAAAGAAAAATCTGATCAAGGGCTTTTTTGTTTAAGGTGAAGTTAATTTTAATAAATGTTAAATCAAAGGAGCTCAAAAAAATTAATGTCATAATTTGTAAATGTATGGGTAATTAAATATTAAAATTAAATTCTTAATTACCTTCTTAAACATAATTAAAAAGCATTAAAATAATTGTCATCAATTTCTAAGCCTTAAATTAGCCTTTCACTGCATTCAGAGGTACTTACTGATATTTGTCAGTAAGTGCAAAACTTACAGATTTGTCAGTTTTCTATGTATATTCACAATCCAACTTGATCAGATTTAGAATCCCTTTATTTTTAACTAAATTGTTTTCAGTTAAAAAACAGTGAAGTCTCAATTTTATTTGAAACAAATACTCTGAATGCATAATAAAGCATATCCTAATTAATTTCTCAATAAGCTAAGGTAATTAATAATCACCCCTAAGACACTGACTGACATGTAGCTTAGGGGTTAACAGCTCAGACTCAGAATTTGATGAGCATGTCTTGGGTTCTGGCTCCATCTCTTATCAGCTGTGTGACCTTAAGCAAGTTATTTAATCTCTGAGCCTCAGTTTAATCATGTACAAAATGAGCAGATTGTACTACCATATTGATAGCACTTTTGTGGCAATTAAATGATATGATAACAATAATACCTGATATCTATTAACTCTCTGCTACATCCCAGGCACTGAAAACATCTAAAGAACACATCCTATCACGTGGGCCAGTACTCTGCCTCCTGCTCTGCGGAGGCCCTTCAGTCTTTTGGAGATCGAAATAAAATATAAATTTTAAAATTAAATTAATATTAAAATATCTTATCTATATTATCTTCAGATAAATCCTAGCAGGCATTTTAATATCCATTTTATCGAAGAAGGAATGGAGTTTGAGGAGGCTACAGAACTAATAGGAAACAGAAGTCTCTCTCTGGCATCTCCCCAGACATTATCTTTCCTTCTTTTTTCTTTTTCATTGAATTTATTGGGGTAACACTGGTTAACAAAATTATACAGGTTTCAGGTGCACACTTCCACAAGACATCATCTGTACTGCATACTGTGTGTTCACCTCCTCAAGTCAAGTCTCCACCCATCACCATTTATTCCTCCATACTCTCCACCATCCTCTCCTTCATCATCAACCACCATAGTATTGTTTGTGTCCATGAGTTTTTTGTCCTTTTCTTTCTTCTATGCTCAATTCTTCCATTGCCCTCATTTAGACCCCCCCACACACACAGCTGTCAGCCTGCTCTCTACCTATGAGTCTGTCTCTATTTTGCTTGTTAGTTCATTTTGTTCATTAGATTCCACATATGAGTGGAATCATATGGTACTCATCTTTCATTCATCTGACAATGAAAAAGAATGCCAAAATAAAGATATAAATAATATCTTATAAAAAGAGAGGGAAGTGGAACTAACTGAATATTTCTAAGTAAAAAATTCCAGGCTCTGACCAGTTGGCTCAATGGTAGAGTGTCGGCCCAGCGTGTGGAAGTTCCAGGTTCAATTCCTAGTCAGGGCACATGGAAGAAGTGACTATCTGTTTCTCCACCCCTTTCCCTTCTCTCTCTTCCCCTCCTACTGCCATGGCTCAAACAGTTCAAGCAAAGTTGGCTGTGGGGGGCTGCAGTTGGACCCATGGCTCTGGCCTCAGGCTCTAAAATAGCTCAGTTGCAAAGTAAAAGAGCAACGGCTTAGCCAGACAGAGCATCATCTGGTAGGGGCTTGCCAGGTGGATCCCAGTCAGGACACATGCAAGAGTCTATCTCTGCCTCCCCGCCTCTCACTTAATTAAAAGAAAGGAAGAAAGAGAATTCCAGAAGATGTATATAACTTAAAACTGTAACTAATTCATTTTCTGTAATGGACACTGTGATGTCACAAAAGATAAAAAATCATCACCCATCAAAAAGTGTAAAACAGCTCACACTTTTCTATCAAAATGTGTTCCCAGGCATTTCTTTTGAACAAAACAATTGTTTAAATTTTAAATTGGTAAAGATCAGGCCAGAAGGAAAAATGCCATTGCCAAAACTGTAGTATTGGTAGAAATACTGATTCAAAGCAAAATATCTTCCCTTCCCTGATATAGAAAAGTATAGCCTAAAATATAGACACATATTGCATATTTCACCAGGAATTTCACATGAAAAAAATGTAACAAATCCACCAAATTCTGCCTATAAGTTATAAATTATTCTGGGGGATAAATTAAGTATTTAGTAATAATGATTAACTTTTTTAAGAAACTAAAGTATCCTCCAATTAACTATTCAGGTACTACAGAGGAAAAATAAAACAATTAATATTCTAATATCCGATGTCCTTAAGAGTAATGACACATAGAGCCAGACTATTGCTGCTTTATGGTGCCATGTTACTTTTTAAGTAACATTTAATAATTCAGATAATTTATGATTTTTTTATGATTTTTTTTTCTGGACACGTGTTCTCTCAGCTATCAAAACTTTAGAGAAAACCATTACATGACTATAATTTTTAAATACACACACAGAGTGAAATATGTTGAAATTATTTTGAACCAGATTTTATTATGCAAGGTTAAATTAAGGAGATAATAAATTAAAACAGGGAACATTCTTCTGTGTATAATCTGAATTATAAAGTATTAAAAAATGGGTAATTTCCAGTTAGAAAAAAAAATTAGAGAATTAATAATTCAGAAAAGAAAGCTACATCCAAATATCAGTATTTGAAAAGAAAAGAAATAAGGATAAAATCAAGAATCAGGCAAATGTAAACAAACAGCTGAACTAACAGAAAACAGTAATCAAAATGGAAAAAAACCTGTCCTTCGTCTCAGAGTCACAGCTGATGAAGGAGATAAAAGGTCCCTCCCTTGTCATACATATTCCTGCTGCCTAGTAGATTGATAGTGTCATTAAACTTGGTCCTAACAACTCCTCTCCACCTCAATGGCATTATCCATCAGGCAACACCAACTGTTTTTCTATAAGAAAATGCTTCTTCTCCTACAAAACTGAGAAAGAAAAAATATGCAAAAGAAGCATAAATCTAAATGCACTATACTCAATGTACACATAACTGACACTGAGATTAGCTTCCATAATAGATAGCTTTCACCACACAGAAAAACCCATAGATCTCACAGCAAGGTACTTAATCCAAAATTTTTAAAGATTAAATCCTTAATACAAAATTATATTTAAAACATGAATCTCCTAAAAACTTTAACAGATTATTAACATACCTATGTTACAACTAGAAACAGTACTAATTCAGGTCTTAAACAGCGAAGAGACTATTAGAAACAACTATATTGGAAGTGTTGAAGAATGGAGTGGAGAATTATGGGTTCTCAGGCTTCTTAGTTAACAGTGAGAGTTCCACATTGATTACAGGTGTGAGTTTTGAGAAATGCTAGCTTGTTGCCTTCCTGCTATGTAATAGCAGCTATGATTTATTAAAGAGCTACAAGGTATCAGACGTTACAGTAGGCACTTGACAAACTAACTTGCTTAATCTTCAAAACCACACTGTAAAAGAGATTATCGATTTTACCATTCTTTACATACAAGAAATGCAGTTTCTCAATAGGAAACCTAATGTTTTGGCCCACACAAAATCTCCTTCCTCCTAGCAACAGTCCTATGCCTCACTTCCCACATTTAGGTTGACCCAAGAGGTGCTATTTCCATCCACAACATGCTTCTTTAACTGCCACTGACTGGCCCAAAGGTAATCAGTCATCTACCCTAAGCTAGTCCAAGGCAAGATGTTTGGGGGACTTGGGAATGGGGACCTAACGTGTAGAGTGAGTCTCTCCCTCTGGCAACTAAAACTCTATGGCAGTGGTTCTTAACCTTTTTTGAGGTACCAAACCCACCAGTTTCATATGCACATTCACCGAACCCTTCTTTAGTGATAAATAAAATATGATTTTTTTCCAAACTCAAGACATAGGTATATGTTTTTTTACTGGTGCACAAAATGAGCCATGCATGAACATCACCTTGCTCAAAGAACAAAACCAACAAAGTGCATGAACTCACAACAAATTACGGTATTACTTTATCCTGGCCTCCGCGGCAGAGGCTTCTCCGAACCCCTGAGACCGACTCATCGAACCCCTAGGGTTCGATAGAACCCAGGTTAAGAACCACTGCTCTATGGTTTAAAACCTGGGGACTGTTGCTAGCCAGGTTTGCCACCCCCAGAATACAGGCGGGCAGGGCAACCTCACCTGCCAAAAAAGAGTACTGGCCAATTCCTACTGTTCCTGAAGCCAAACAAGCACGCCCCTGCCCTTGGATTTTTGTGCTCAAATTCTCTCAAACAATCATCTTGTTCAAGTCAATGAAGGTTGGGTTCTCTGTCCTCTGCAGCCAAAATCCTAATTAACACAGTAAGCTGTGGCTTCATGGTTAAGAGAGGAGCCTAGCATCACTCTCTGTGGAACAGCAGAGTCAGGGTTCAAACCCAGGTCTGGCCTGAATCCCTTTGCTCCCTCCCTCCTGCCCGCTGCAAGACGGTAATGTCAACATTTTGTAAACTTCAAAAACCTGCACTCGGAATGAAATGTAATTTTAACAAAAATATACGATTATTTCTTTCAAAAGACTAGATTTTATTTTTTAATTGCATTTATTGTGGTGACGCTAGTGAACATAATTATCCACGTTTCATTTCACCTACCCAAACATACAGCATATCTCTGTCCACTCTATTGTGAGTTCACCCCAAGCCAAGTCTTTACTCTTCACCATTTATCTCCCCTCTCCCTCCTCCACCTTCCATAGCCCCAGCAATCACAACCCTGCTGTTCGTGTCCATGAGATTTTTCTTCTTTTTTGTCCTTTTTTGTTCCATCCCTCCACTCTCTCATCCAACACTGCCTCAACTGCTGTCAGCCTGCTCACTATGTATGAGTCTGGTAAAAGACTAGATTTTAAACAACAGTGTAAATAAGATCTAAAATAATTTTTAAATTGTCTTACATGTTACATACATTAGCCAGTTTGGATCCTTCATGATTACCCACACTTAAAATTAGATGCTTGATGGGTATTCATCAAATGAGTGAGTGAAAAACTAGGGTAAGCACTTCAAAACGCAACTTTAAAATGACAGCCATCCTCAAGCACCAACTTGGAAAAGTCTTTAGGTTATTCTGTATTTTTACTTTTAAATTAACTCTGATTTCCAATATGAAAAATTAGATACTAAATAATCTAAGAAAATCTCAAGGTTTAACTTAACTTCTGCATAACACTGCACTTCAATTAATACATTATCTTGACTGTATTTCTTTCTTTTTTTTTTTTTTGTATTTTTCTGAAGTGAGAAGTGTAGAGGCAGAGAGACAGACTCCCGCATACCCGACCGGGACCCACCCAGCATGCCCATCAGGGGGCGATGCTTTGCCCATCTGGGGTGTTGCTTCATTGCAGCTGGAACCATTCTAGCGCTTGAGGCAGAGTCCATGGAGCCATCCTCAGTGTCCAGGCCAACTTTGCTCCAATGGAGCTTTGGCTCCAGGAGGGGAAGAGAAAGAGAAAAAGGAGAGGGGGAAGGGTGGAGAAGCAGATGGGCGCTTCTCCTGTGTGTCCTGGCCAGGAATCGAACCCAGGACTTCTACACACCGGGCCAACACTCTACCACTGAGCCAACCAGACAGGGCCTTTGACTGTATTTCTATGAAGTTCCAAGTTCCATGATTCCATGTAATTTCATGGTGCGACAGGGGCAAATACTATATTCTTCCCTTGCTGGCCTAAAAGTCCCCTCTTCAGTCTGAAATCACTAACAGGCTCTGGGTAAGTCCATTTCCCAAAAGAACAGCAAGATGCACTGGCTTTTTTTTTTTTTTTCAATGTAAAAATAAAGAACTGAGTTTCATAGTAACAAAGAGAAAGAAGAAAATATGGGACTCTAAAAGTAATGGAAGTAGAGGATGGGGTGAAAGTGTTTTAACTTCTCTTAATAATCCTAATTTTGGCATGTTGTTCTGCCTGAGCCCATGAACGTCTCACTTATATATTTTGCAGTCTGTGAAAGTACAGCTATATGAGAAACAGGAATAAACTGGCATTGCCAAAGAGCCAGGTGGTTCCACTGTTTGGAAACCATCTGGTCTGAGTTTTCTCTTTGTCAGCGTCTTCAATACTTCAGTAGCAAGAGCTATTATAGAGATTTTGTGTGTTTTGTTGCTTTAAATAAACTCAAAACTATCCCAATATAAATTCATTATTTTTGAATTTTGCTTGCAGAGTATAATGTAACCCCTATCTAAATGAGTTACACTTGAATGCCTATATTTATTCTGTAACTTCACAAAATGCAGTGAGAAAATACAAGAAGTGTGTCTATGGCTCCAGCAGCATCTCCTGGTCATGTTAACTGTTAGTGGGTTAACTACTGTCCAACCTACACTGGCAAATGAGGTAGACACGACAGCAGAGTTATTTTCCAATGTGGGCTGTAAAGAGATTTAGGTATTGGGAAAGCTCTGTTTCTGTCATTTGGCAGAAACAGAAGGGCTCTAAGAAGCTAAGAACTGCATGATTTCACACATTGGTAGGATATAAAACTGAGATGCATGGACATAGGTATAGTGCAGTGGTTATCAGGGGAGGGGAGGTAAGGAAGAGGATAGGGGTGAGGGTGTAAAGAGGAACAAATAGGAGGTAAGGAAGAGGATAGGGGTGAGGGTGATGGAAAATGATTTGACTTTGGGTGAGTGGCACACAACATAATCAACAGTTCAAATGCTGTAGAGATGTTCACCTGAAACCTATGCACTCTTATTTTTTTTTTTTACTTTTATTTTAGATTTTTATATATTCATTTTAGAGAGGAGAGGGAGAGAGAGAGAGAGAAGGGGGAGGAACAGGAAGCATCAACTCCCATATGTGCCTTGACCAGGTAAGCCCAGGGTTTCGAACCAGCAACCTCAGCGTTCCAGGTTGACGCTTTATCCACTGCGCTACCATAGGTCAGGCTGTGTACTCTTATTGATCAATGTCATCCTGTTAAATTTTGTTTTCTAAATAAAATTTTTAAAAATTTTAAAAAAGAAACTTAAACCTATTAATCCTAGGTTTGGTCAGCTCTCCATCCAAGAGACAATGTGACAAACCAGTAAGGGATACTCATCAAATCACTGCAGGACTGCAGGCCACAGGGAGACAAACCCATGCTAAGCTCAGGCCCTTGCCACCTCAGATGGACAGGCACAGAGCTTACTAAAAGTACTAGGCTGTCTGACCTGTGGTGGCGCAGTGGATAAAACGTCGACCTAGGAACACTGAGGTCGCCAGTTCAAAACCCTGCACTGGTCTGGTCAAGGCACACATGGGAGTTGATGCTTCCAGCTCCTCCCCCCTTTCTCTCTCTCTTTCTCTCTCTCTCTCTCTCTCTCACTCTGTGTCTCCTCTCTAAAATGAATAAAATAAAAATTAAAAAAAAAAAACAAAAAAGTACTAGGCTGTCTGTAATACATACATGTAAACTGACACTGGCATTCATAAACCTTGTTTTCTAAGACCTTAATCTCAGCTTCAGTCAAAGATAAAGTTTCCGACCCAGATGTTTTGATCAGAACACCCAAAGTCAAATCTCCGCCAACATCAATTGCTGCCCTCTTAAGGCAGACCTCCATGTCACTGCCCTGTAGAAAGAAGCCGGGAGTCACTATTTCACAATCATTTAAGAGAAAAAGAAAGTGAGGTTATAAGAGAGCTTATTTTATCAACAGGTCATCTCCCCCACCCTTTTTGCACTGATGTTCAAGTTGTCAAAACTGCTTTACAACCTCTACACCTGACATCTCAATCATCTCACAGGCACACAACCTCATCAAATTTCTAGTTAGAGTACAAATAGAGGTAACAAACCATAACCACTGAAATTGATAACAGCTCACATGAAGAGCCGCAAGGCTGTGATTGCAGGAGAAGTGAGAATCACTATGGACACCATGGCCCAGAATCCCAGAGGCGGAGTCGAACTCCACCAAGTCCAATCACTGCTCCAATTCTGCCTAAAATTGAAGCAACCAAAAGGTCCCTTACCATGGATGAAAAACATTGTGAAATCAGTGATGTTTGTCTGCTCCAACTAGTGTTTAAATTGGAAAGGCAAACGGAACAAAAGCATGAGATTTGAAAGTTCCGGGTCTGGCCGGTTGGCTCAGTGGACAGAGTGTTCACCTGGCATACAAATATCCCAGGTTCAATCCCTGGTCAGGGCACATGTGAGAAGCAAACATTGGCTTCTCTCCTTTTCCTGCTCCCCCTTCCTTCACTCTTCCCCTACTGCAGCCAGTGGCTTGGCTGGTCCAGAGTCAGCCCCAAACACTGTGGATAGCTCAATTGATTCAAGCATTGGTCCCAGGCAGGGGTTGCTGGGTGGATCCCGGTCAGGCGGCATGTGTAAGCCCATTTCTGTATCACCTCTTCTCTCACATAAAAAAAAAAAGTTACAGGCCCTGGCCAGTAGGCTCAGCAGTAGAACATTGGCCTGGCATGTGGAAGTCCCAGGTTTGATTCCCGGCCAGGGCACAGAGGAGAAGCACTCATCTGCTTCTCTACTCTTCCCCCCACCCTCCTTTCTCTCTCTCTCTCTTCCCCTCCTACAGCCAAGGCTCCCCTGGAGCAAAGTGGGCCTGGGCGCTGGAATGGCTTCAATTGCAGCAGAGCAACACCCCAGAGGGGCAGAGCATCACCCCCTGGTGGGCATGCCGGGTGGATCCCAGTTGGGCGCATGCTAGAGTCTGTCTGTCTGCCTCTCCCCTGCTTCTCACTTTGGAAAAATACAAAAAAAAAAAAAAAAAAAAAAAAAACCCACAAGAAGAAGTAAGTTCCCTGCCAACCACTCTTTGACCTAACACAGTAAGTTAGTTATGAAGTGCCACTTCTTAATTCAGCAGTGCAATGCAAAGAATAATGAACACACCCCTGGTTTTATCTGCAGCTCAAGCAAAATTTCCCTGTTCATCTCTGTTATTTGCTCAAGAATAGGGAAAATAGTACTTGCCCTAAAAAGAATCAAATAACATATAGCACATAAATTTAATCTTAAATCATTTAAAATAGATAAATCTTTTAAGAAATTCTTTTTTTTTTTAAATGATCTGGACTCCCAACATTTCTTGAAACACTGCAAAAGAAATTAAAGGACAAAATATAAACACTCTATGTCATCAGCTAAGCAATCCTCCAGCTAAAGGAAGGGCCCAAATTAATATCTAAATTTAAATTTACCCGACCATAAATTTCCCAGCTTCCTAAACACTGCCCCAGTTTGAGATCTTTTAATCCTCGTCCCAAGAAAGGTTCATCCAGGATTAAATTCCCTTATCAGAGCACCAAATCTTTCACTTTTCTAGATGAAGACTATATAGGTTATTAGTATGAGATGACTTGCTCTGTGAGTCTACCCCATTCATGACATTGCTATGGAAAATTAACAAGTTAATTTCCAGGTTTCCAGCTCCTCTCAAATCCAATCCACTTTTCAGCATCCCCTTTGCTGTTGCACATTCCAGGCACCACCATCTCTCACCCAGGTGACTGCAGCACCTTCCTACTCATCCCTCTGCCTGTCCTCTTGCCTCAGTAATCTGCACGCAAAGTAAGCTTTCATACTGCAAACCTGGAGACTTCATTCCTCAGTGTTGAATCCATCAGTGTATCTGCATGTCTGCACAGCAAAGCCTTGTTGATTGGACCCTGGGGTGTCTCCCTGGTCACATCCCTCCCCTTGTCTCAATCCTGGACTCATGCTCTCCAAAGCCTCTGCAAACTGTCATCAGGGGCCACTAAAATGGAGACAGCCTCTCTCTCATACCGCAAGGCCTGTGTGATGATACAGCCAACATCACCCTGAATTCTAGAAAAGACATCAGTAGAAGCTTACAGCAGTGATCACTGTCCCAGGATCTGATTCTTTTTGCTGCTTTTGTTAGCAATAGAGTTATTTTCCATGTAAGTATCAATACTTTTTGAATCATCTTATACACTGAGCATACTTTAAATTTATTATTTCTCTCTTCCAACAGGCAAGACTTTCATATTTTCCCAACTTCGATAAAAATTATTAACCAACATTCTGAAAATGTCTCAGCATCATCATATACACCATTTAGTCACAGCTCACTCACTAAAATCCGGTGGCTACCCCCCACAATAGCACACAGGTGAGTTCATTCATTGTCATACAACATGGTACAAGCCCAAACCTCATGTTGCAGGAACACAGGCTAGAAAACACATGCAGTTCAAAAATAGACATACTGGTTCAAGTAAGTCCCGCTAGAGGGAGAGCTGGCCCAAAGCAGCTTCAAATACTAATACAGGACAAATAAAAAAACAACAAAAAAATTAATGTTGGCTTCACAAACACAGGAAAATAGTTTGTCTCACTCCCTTCCTAGTATTATGAAATAAAGGACACTATTACATTTCACAATAAATGCAAAATTCTAAAATGATTACATGGTGGAAAACAAAACATCATTTGCAGTGCAACCAGCATTTGTTATTCTTTGACCACCCAGCATCCATGATCTCTTCTTTGGTAAACACTATGACTTTCTTTCGAAAACTCAGGTCTCCCCAACTCTTTCCAAAGGTGACTAATGTGACATGGAACTGGCCAGACATGGTACTGCATTTTCCTCTCTCAGTGACTCACTTGGCCATAGACACAATAACCAATCAAGGAAGAGAGAAAGAGTGACTTAACCAGTGGGGGAGAGCCTCTCTTTCACTAAACTGGCCCCTTCAAGGATGTGAGCAGAAGGTGTGGCAGCTATCTTGCAGCCTCATGAAATAAACCAGGCTGAAAATGGAGTTCACACAGAAGACACAAAATTGAGAGATGGAGAGAAACTGGGTCCTGGTGACATCCTCTGGGTGCCAAGAATCAGTCCCACCCTAAAGCCAGTACTCCCTCGAACTCCTCGGACACCTGAGCCAACAATTTTAATGCCAGGTAGGGCTGTTTTCTGGCACTTGCAACAAACAGTCCTAATTGGTACAATCACATGTGTTTGTTATCATATAAAATATCTAAGTGTGTCTTAGAGGTTTCCAGATTACTTTGCCCTCAGTATCATATCTTTCATCGGTAGGGCTAAGACTTAACACAGCCGTTAATGATCAAAGCTCAATTATACACACTAACAGAAAAGTAGTTCAAATAATCCTAAACAGTGGACACTTGAAAATCATTTGCATATGGCTCAGGAATCTGTCATGTATTAAAGAAACAAAAAACAATTATAAAACATTGTTTAAACATTTTTCAATAGGTCTTCAATTAGGAGTCCACTTCCCTAAATGACTACAAATAAATATAGAACAGTTCAACTTGAACAAGAATTCTGTTGTCCAGAAATGTCTGGGATGTCACTAGTTGAGCTGTTGGTGATAACCCACTTAATTAAACAGAGTAAACAATAACATTACTAAAATGTTATTTAAAACAATTTTCATAGGAGGATAATCCTACAAAATGATTAAAAACAAGATAACTGTGAGTTACCCATTTATACTCACTGTTTCTTTTGAAAAGTTTTTTCTCCATTATGCAAAATTCCTAAAAACTTCAGAAAAGGAACTAGCAAGCATCCCTACCCCTTTGTGAATACTTTTTAATGCTTAACACATAGTGTGTATTCAAAAGTTCTTACTATTCCCTCTCCCCCCAAAATATATTTTACTATCTTTTTTTTCTAGCTATTTTAATATTTTATTTCTTAATCATAGTTTTACTTAGAAATGCCATATAAAGAAATAATAAATTGTTACATCAGGACAATCATATTTTTAAAAGAATGCCAAATTTCACAAGGATTTGATATATAATAACCTGAAAATAGATCACAGTAATACCTCACAATATTCACTAGAATGTATAACTTATAAGCTAATTTTAATAAAGAATGAAGAGAATGCTAAGGCTGGAAGCTGATATCCTGGGTGGGAGACACCTCACTCCCTGGAAACACAGTTAAGGGGGTGGGTCAAGCAGGTACAGGAACCTGGATTCTAAACTTGGAGCTGAGCCTAACACTCTGTGTAACCTTAGCAGATTTCCTGAGAATCATGTTTCTTCACTTGTAAGGTGAGAAAATTAAACTAGATGATCTCTGTGCATCCCATAGATGCTAAACATTTATGATACATTCTATAAAATTATCTAGAGAATTAACCATTAAAGATGATGAGAACAATTATCCTGAAACAGCTTATAATAATCACCAAATAAAAATGAAATGAGTATGCTTCTATTCTAATGTGAAATTAAGCACTAAACTTTAACTGTGGCTTAACTTTGGTAATTTTAGAATTATTTTCAAAAAATCATCAGTTAAGTAAAGGGAGTGTTCTGATTAACCTTTGGCTAGCCATATTGCTAATCTTGGAAAATAACTTTTCTTTCCTTAATCATTCCAGTTCTCTATAGCAATAAACATACCAGTTGTTCCAAAATTGCAAAGATTTGTGCCAAAAATATCTGTTCCTAAGTACTCACAGGCAACCAGTGATAACTGGTGTAGTCTAATGCATACAGGGCAGAGAGAAATGACAGTAATTGGCTTATCCAGGGACAGAACCCAACCCTTGGCCTCATTAATAAATTGGCTAGGCCAACTGGGCAGCCCAGCCACAAACTAATAACACATATGCACTTACCTCTGCTATGAAAGACTCCAGGAAACACTGCACTTGATATACGCAGCAAGGGAAAAATGCCTAAACATATCAGATGCCAAGAAACACTGGTTTCTTATAGTTGACTGTAAGTTGTACTTTAGTGAATCAAGTCCCATTTTCAATGCCTCAGGGAGCTGGTATTTAAAATCCTTTTACAGTAATTACTTTCTTAAAGAAAAAGTAATTTACCCTAATTTATCTATTTTGTAAATCTGTGTCATTTATCAAAAGGTAAAAATATTAAATGGCTCACCCAATAATTAATATTTAATCAAAACCTATCAAGAGGAAAAAGCACTTTCGAATATTGAAGTTTTCCAGGCAAACATTCCAAGTCCACAAGTTTAGTTAAAAAAAGAAAAACTCTATAAACTTCTAAAAAAGTAAAGATTTAAAACACACACAAAGAACATATAGCAAAAATCTAATATCGGACTTGTTCAAGCTACATTGATTTCCACCATTTTGAATCAAACTATCATGATATTTCAACTTAATAACAAAATTATTTGTTTCCAAGCTATCTGAACAATATAGTTGTCAGTTTATTTGACAGAGTCCAAGGGAAAAAACTAAATAATTTAGTGGATTAGAATGTTTCTCATGTTTTTCATATACAACACAATAAAATATTTATCTAAAACTATTACTTTAAGAGAGAAGACAGACTGCTAAAATTTTTCGACCCAACACAAAAACATCTGTGTCAGCTTTTGACAATGAGAAGTTTTTACCCTATAAAACTGTGAATGCAAGTTTTTGTAAGCTAGAAAAGAGTAGAACTGGAGACATTGGGTAAGTTGGGGACACCATTTTCACTCTGCGGTTTACAAAAGCACTGGAAAGTCAGCTCCCAGGCTCTGCTGGCAAAGAGCGCAGGTCGCAGCTCTTTCTCCTCTCTGAAAAAAACGCCTCCCGCTTCTAGAAAGCCCTCAGTCTCCCCTGGATCCTGGGAACTCTATCCCCACAGCAAACTGTGTTCAAAAAATATTTTTTTAATCAGGTTCTGGGACACTCTAATGGAATTACACCACATAAAGTAGCAGAACCTGCATCAACTTTATCACCATGAAATCTCAATCTAAACTGCTAATTAAATACCAGACTATGTTTGGCCAATTTCTCCCGGAATCCTGTTACTCACTTTGGTTAGTCAGAAATGTCCATAGTAGGAAAAATATAGAATTATTCTGTTCTATTTGAAAAATAAACAAAATAAACCCACCTCCCAAACACATTTCACAATCACAAATACTCATATTAAATGTAACAATATTCAGGGTGGAAAGCAGCCCTGAATAAAGAAATACGTATGTGAGCTATGATTAAAATTATGTTAAGAAATGCAACTATATATAGAAGGCCTGGAGGAAAATAAAAATGTTAGTTCATTAGATTCTTAGAAAATATGCCTATGAGTGATTTTAGATTCTTATCCCCACTGTTGCATAAAATAATTTGTGTAATAAATTGAAAATGTAAATGCCCATCGCTTCAGATTAGGGGTTTTGGCATATTCTGGACTCAGTGGCATTTCACGATCACAGAAATTGCCAACTGTTAACAGTAAACATTAGCTGTAGAGGATCGTGACCATTTATGGAAAACATGACCCAGTATGATAATGTGCCATCCACTGTGACATGCACTGGCAGTAAAGGCTATTAGGAAACAGATCAATACTTTCATTATTAAACATTGGAAAGGAAAGGTAAGAGAAATAATATTGCACATAATCGGTTTCCAGTGGAAAACCCTACTGTAAAACAAGGCTGAAAATTTGTTTAAGAAGTCTGATACTTTTCAGAGCGACTTACTAACCTCCTGCTTTTCTTACCACAGGTGCTCAAATGAAAAAGCTCACAACAGGGCTCCTCATTCAGTCTGCTTTCCTTGTAACAGTTCATAGCATTACAATCATGGAGAATGGTCCCTGTTCTACAAGGGAAAAATGGACTACAAAAAACAAGCAAAATGCTAAGTGAGGGACCACCCATCAGAAGCAATCAAATATCATAATGTGTTATTTTCTTTTTCCAAATAAGTAAAATATAACCATGTAATATACACCATATGTAACTCATGCAAAGAAATCCATATATGTATAATCCATAGACATATATAACCCATATATTATATATATATATATATATATATATATATATATATATAATTAATGCAAAGCAGTCCTACAGTTCAAAGTCGATTCAGCTCTTGTAATAATCAGATAAGCGTACTCAAAACCAAAGTTTAAAATAGGAACAACAGTAACGAAAATGTCACATATCTCATTGACCCAATCAAATTAACTAAACTGCGTGTAATTCAATAACTATTCTCTCCCTTTCAAAATGTCCAAAGTGCATCCAGGCTAGATTCTAACAGGGGAAACACTCTGCTAAAGTCAGCCCAGACAGCCATCTTCCCAAGTACGCCAGCATTGCAGAGGTTTTTAATCAATTAAATCATGGCTTAAGGAAGATTAGACCAAATAACATCTAAAATCTCCCTCAAAAGTAAACTCTGCAGTTCTGTAGTTATTCTGATATATCAAAATGTAGATACACATATTACACAGTTTACAGGTTCTTGAAATATACTAGCATCAAAACAGTGAACCGAGAAAGCAATCAATGAACAACTAAGAGGCCACAATAAAGAATTAATGCTTCTCATCTCTTTCCCTTCCTGTCTGTCTGTCCCTATTTGTTCCTCTCTCTCTCTCTCTCTCTCTCTCTCTGTCACAAAAAATAAAATTAAATAAACATAGTGAACAAGTCAGTTTCATAAATGACCTAAAATCTCTTGATTATTAAATTTTGTGATATAGCTTGGCCAAAACTTACTTAAAAATTTAAAATGAAACAAATGAGAATAAAAGAGTGAAAATATACTTTTCAAAACAGTAAAAAAAAGTAGTATAATAAATCCAAGCATCTACTTTATATTGACAAAAACTTTTTATCTCATTCAACTTGCCCCTAAAAAAATAAAAATACAAAATTAAAAAGATGCTATTGACTTACTATATCGAAGGCTTGTTTTGGCTATCCCAAAGTTTCACTATTTAATTTGAATTTAAAATTTCATTCCAGATACTACATTTTAAGGTACTGACTGATCAAATCAATAAAAGTCAACCTACACTTTCTAAGGTGATATATCATGTGTTGTGATTGCATATATACCAGTGGTAGGATTCAGCGGGTTTGCACTAGTTTGGTAGAACTGATACCTTTTTTTGTTGAGTTTGGTGAACCAATTGTTAAAATGGCACTCGAATCAGGGTTCTCTTTAAGGTGGGTGCCTGGATAGCCGCCCAATGTAGAATTCACAAATTTACATTTCTTACTCTTTTTATGTTCATCTGTGCAACAGTGTATTCTAAGCGCCCATAGTGATGTTTATTTCATCCATAGGTGAAGAAAGTTTAACGGGACTATGCTTGTAATATTTATTTATTCATTTCATAAAACTCATTATACCTTTGATGAAATACTACATAATTTCCTTGCGTTTGTTACTTCAGTAAACAAACATATAATGTAAAGAGAAAAGTGCCAAACAACTAGGGGGTGACAAGCTGTCATTGGAAATATCTTAAATGACAGTTTTATTGTTTTTTGTCAGGTATTATTTAATAATTTTTCATTAATATTTTAAAACTCTTTTTTATAACATAATCTTGTTTTCTGTACCTCTTTTATTGTTCTTATTTAAGTATTAAATGCATAATATAATAAACTGCCTTTCGGTATATCATTTTTTTTATACTCAAAATGGTCATTAGGGCAGAGAACCGGTTGTTAAAGTCTTTGAAACCCCACCACTGATATACAGTACACTATCTATAGGATGGTTATTCTTGTAACTATAAGGAAGATCACTGCTTCCTCATTCTAGCATCCACTCTTAATAAAACATTCATGCATACGATTTATTCTAGTCAAACCCTGGCTATTTCTTACAAACACTGTTTCCCATGAAACCCCTCTAGCGATGGTAGTGTTTTCTCCCAGGACCTAGGAAGTCGGGGTGAGTAGCTCTGTTACTGCCCATTGCTGCTTCCAGGCTTTTATCCTTCTCTACTCCTCAGCTCTTTGTGGGGTACATACTGCTGGATAACATACCCACTACGCTCTCTCTGCAGTTTCCACACCAGTCATACCACCTCATTTAACCACTGGCTCACCACTTCACCTGCTTCTTTCAGTCTGTTGACATTGTTAGTGATCTCAACGCTACTCCTTCAATGAATTCAACAACCTAGCTTCACAGTCCTTGACCAATTCTCCTCTGTCCTTCACTTACCTCAGACTCCCACAACTTTGCCAGAACATAGAGTTTGTTGCCAATAGCTGTATTGTCCCCTCAGGCTATTTCAAGCCTCTCAATAAATGGCCACCACTTATTTTTAAACTTACTCCTTTTAATACTTTAACAACTCTCTGATCTCACCAGGACTTCTAATCCTGACCCTTCCTACAACTTATTGTCCATCATTCCCATGTCCTCATTGCCTCCATGTATAACTTAGACTCCATGATTCATCATTATGATTACTTTCTAGCAAATACTTTTCACCTTTCTCCCTCTGTTGTACTCACCTAGCAAAGCCCAGCCCTGGTAAAACCCAACACTCTACATACTTTGAATTATATCCAAAATGCCCAATGTGGTAGAGAAAAACACACAACTATGTTGTTTGATCTCAGTATAATTTATGAGCATTTCAATTGGGCCCTCAGACCTGTGTGACAACCCCACAACTTGTCCCAAGCTCTTTACTTTCTCACTAATCAAAAATACTATTTCCACATTCTCTGTCTCCTCAATATTCTATACCTACTCCTTTCGTCATTTTCAATTGACAACTTTAATCTCTATTTCACTGTGAAAATGGAACCATTCATTTTACCACCACACAACTTACTAACCTTTCTGTATCTGGGCCCATGTGACTCTGCTCTCTCTCTGATACAGCAGGAGCTACTGCCCTAGCCAATCCCTGCACTTACACACTGGGTCTTATCACCTTCTTGCCCAGTCAAGAACTTTTTTCCAAAAATTAGTCTCTCTCCTCTCCATCATCAAATTTTTCTCTCTACTGGACTGGACCATTGCCATTAGCATGAAAGTATACGATACCCACCTAGAACTAGCTTTCTATCCCTTCTTACAGCAGCAACTTCTCAGATAGTTGTATAAACTCACAGCTCTGACTTCTCTCCTCATACTGTTTCATGATCTTCTCTCCTCATACTGTTTCATGATCACATTCCAAGCAGACTTTTATCCCACCACACCATGCAAACTATTTTGGCAAAGCCACCAGTAAACTTCATGTTGCTAAATCCAGTGGACAACTCTCAGTCATCAATCTCTCAGAAGGATTTTGACAGAGATGACTTCAACCTCCTTAAATAACTTCCTTCACTTGGCTACATCCTCAATACCTACACAAGTACCTGGCACATAGTAGGTACTCAATTAACCTTAGCTGAATTAATAAATTAACTAATCCATTTAAATTTAGACTTCTCAGCTGTTTCATACTAAATATTCTCAGTATGAGGTTACAGTAAATGCCAAGGACATGATTGATTTAAAAATTTTAGCTGCCCGCACATAGTTTTCCACTTATTTAAATAAATGATCAATTTTCTAAAGGCACATCTTTAATAAAAATAAACAGAATATTTGTGATCTTGACAGGTATATACATAATAAGAACTTGTCTCAATAAGCATCTAAAATCTTTTCAAAACAACTATTCTCCCAAAATTACCTATTTTAAAAACATAGATTTAATCATCTCTATTTTTTGTAGGAAAGAATTTCCAAAGATAATTATTCAAAACATGTTTTACTGTTATTTATCAGTATATAAAAATCCAGATAGGTTGGTCTGAAGGCTCTCAGCCTTGTGAGCATTCCTATCCCCAAGCAGTGCACAGAAGCCAAGGCACCACCTGCACGGACCCTGACACTTGGAAAAGGAAGCCGTCCTTGTCCACCAAGAGTGAACACAGTATTTCAGAGGGACGGCAAGATAGCGATGGAGTAGGCAGAAGTACCAACTTCCAACTCCTGGAACCAAAGTGGATTATAACTTAATTTTAAGAACCATCATCTGGATAAACAAACATTGAACTAAACTAAGTTGACTCTTCAACCAAGGAACACTGAAGAAGCCACATTGAGACTGGTAGGAAAAGGAAAAATGTGGAAAGGGTTGCCAAGCTCCCTGGAGCGAATGGCAGACTCGCGTGGAGGGAAGAGAGTTTAGCGGAGATGGAGGGACCTGGGTCCCAGGAACAAAGCCCCAGCCTGCAGCCGCAGAGCCTAGAAGAGGCGTTTGGACAGTATTGAGCTTTGAAACAAGTGAGGATACTGTTTATGAGAAAGAGAAAGTTTTCTCAGACCCAGGATTCTTCTTAAAGGGACAGCGCAGAAAACCCCTCTCACAACCACTCACCCGGTGCTCAGGTGGACGGAGACAGAGGAGAGGACTGGAGCAGCAGAAAGAGAGTGTGAACTGGAAGGCACCAGGAGAAACACTCTGAGAGACAGCCACCCTAATCCCTGGGCAGAGTCACTTCCCAAATTAAAAATGAATATTTCCCTTGGAACTAGCAATACCAGCAAAGGGAGACAGAAAACCAGCCAAACAAGATCTTCCATGGCACTTAGAGCAGAGCTGTTTAGACGGAGGAAGCTTCCAGGATTACAGTATGGAATGTTAGGGTCTGAGCTGCAGTGCCCCTACCCACACTGCTGAGGGCTTGCTGGAGGTACGGGGGCAGTGGGATGTGGAAACACGGTTCTGTCCAAGGGGACAGAGGCCCACCAAGCGTGAATTCAGTCTAGCCAAGAAGGGGAGGAGGGGATGAGAGAAAGTGGTCCAGCAGCTGCGGGCATCCCCGAAGCCCCACCACGGGGGAAAAGCGGAAGGCCAGGAATGGGCAGAGATCTGCCACTGAGCAGTGCTCCTTGGGCCTGGCCTCCGAGGTATGTGACCCTGCGCGAGGTGGCCATAACCGTGGGGGTGAAGCTAAAGCCCTGGACAGGTGGAGGCTCGCAGTTGAGTGCACGCCAGGGCTCCGCCCAGACAGAGAAACCACATTTTGTGATCATGCACAAGCTGGCTCTGACTGTGGGGCCGGGCGGAAGCCAGAGAACAGGCGGGGTCCACAGCTGAGCAAAGGTGCTCACCCCCTACCTTTGACGCTGAGGCTTGTGGCTGAAGTGTGGTGCGCATCCCCAACTGTAAGGGCGAGGAGAAGGCCCAGACAAGCAGAAGCTTGTAAAGCTGGGCACAAGAACACAGCCCCTCCCACAGAGGAGAGGCAGAAATCACAGCAACAGCCACAGTGGGTCGGCGCTGGCAACACCCATCCAAATGGCCATAGGCAGGAGCACAGGGTGTGGTGGGCCTGCAGACAGACCAAAACTAGGGAACACAGAGGCAATACCCAATGGACTCCAGTGGCCACACCCTTCTTACACACAGACAATATGGACAGGTAGAGAAATGAAACCCAAATGAATCAAAAGAAATCCCCAGAGAAGCACCTGAATGAATCAGATATAACCAAATTACCAGATGCAGAGTTTAAAATAAGGATAGTTTGGATGTTCAAAGAGCTTAGACCAACAATGGATAGTCATTAGAAACACTTAAATAAAGAGATAACAAGTATGAAAAAGGAAATTGAAATAATAAAAAAGAATCAGAAATGACAAATACAGCATCAGAACTGAAGACCACAATGGTGGGAATTAAAAGCAGGATGGATGAAGCTGAGGATCGAATTAATGAGTTACAGGACAAGATAAACGAAGGCACAGAAGCAGAGCAGAAAAAAGAAAAGAGACTCAAAAAATCTGAGGAAAATCTAAGGGAGTTCTGTGACAACATGAGGAGAAATAACATCCGCACCATAGGGGTTCCTCAAGATAAAGAAAAAAAACAAAGAATAGAAACTTTGTTCAATCAAATCATAGCTGAAAACTTCCCTAAATTAAGGCTGGAAAACTTTTCACACATTCAAGAAACAAAGAGAACTCCATTAAAGAGAAACCCAAAGAAATCTACACCATGACACATCATAGTTAAAATACCAAAGCTAAGTGATAAAGAGAAAATTTTAAAAGCTGCTAGAGTAAAAAAGACTATCACCTACAAAGGAGTCCCCATAAGGACGACATCTGACTTCTCAACAGAAACACTTGAGGCCAGAAGTAAAAGGCAAGATGTATTCAAAGTAATGCAGAACAAGAACCTACAACCAAGACTACTCTATCCAGCAAGACTAACGTTTAAAATTGAACGAGAAATAAAGAGCTTCCCAGACAAAAAAAACTCAAGGTATTCATTACAACCAAAGCAATTCTGGAAGAAATGCTAAGGGGCCTATTGTGAACAGTTCAAAGGGTGGAAAGAATATAGCAAAAGAAGAATACAGCTTTAAAGAATAAAATGGAAATAAACAACTACATATCAATAATAACCTTAAATGTAAATGGATTAAATGATCCAATCAAAAAACATAGGGCAGCAGTGTGGATAAAGAAACAGGACCATACATATGCTATCTACAAGAGACACACCTTAAAACAAAGGATGCACATAGACTGAAGGTAAAAAGATGGGAAAAATATTTCATGCAAATGGAAATAAAAAATAAAAAAGCCAAGTAGCAATACTTATATGTGACAAAATGGACTTTAAAACAAAGGCTGTAGTAAGAGATAAAGAAGGACACCACAAATGATAAAAGGAACAATTCAACAGCAAGATAAAACCATTATAAATATCGATGCACCAAACATAGGAGCCCCGACATACATAAAGCAGACTTTGATGGATATAAAGGGCGAGATTAAAAGCAATACTATAATAGTAGGGGATTTCAAAACCCCACGAACATCACTGGATAGATCCTCAAGAAAGAAAATTTAAAAAGAAACAGCAGACTTAAAGAATACAATAGATAAACTCGATTTAATAGATATCTTCAGAACTTTTCATCCAAAAGCAGTAGAATATACATTCTTTTTAAGCACTCATGGTACATTCTCTAGGATAGAAGATATGTTAGGACACAAAAGTGGTCACAACAAATTTTAGAAGACTGAAATCATATCAAGTATTTTGTCTGATCACAATACCATGAATCTAGAAATTAAGCATAAAAAAAAAAAGAAAAATACTCAAACACTTGGAAACTAAATAGCATGTTATTAAATAATGAATGGATTAACAATGACATCAAAGAAGAAATTAAAAAGTTTCTAGAAACAAATGATAATGAGCATACATCAACTCAAAATTTATGGGACACAGTAATAGCAGTACTGAAAGGGAAGTTCATAGCACTACAGGCATACCATGAGAAGCTAGAAAAAGCTCAAAGAAGCAACCAGACCCTGCAGCTAAAAGAACTAGAAAAACAAGAGCAAATAAAGCCCAGGACTAGTAGAAAGAAGGAAATAATAAAGATCAGAGCAGAAATATATGACATAGAGGCTAAGGAAACAATACAGATTATCAATGAAACAAGGAGCTGGTTCTGTGAAAAGGTAAACAAGATAGATGAATCTAACTAGACTCACCAAGAAAAAAAGAGAGAGGACCCAAATAAATAAAATTAGAAATGACAGTGGAGAAATAACAACTGACAAAACAGAAATACAAAAGTATTGTAAGAAAATACTATGAAGAACTCTATGCCAAAGAATTAGACAACCTAGGTGAAATGGACAAATTTCTTGAATCATATAATCTTCCAAAAATCAATCTGGAAGAATCAGAACACGTAAACAGACCAATTAAAACAAATGAGATCGAAACAGTTATCAAAAAACTCCCAAAAAAGAAAAGTCCTGGGCCTGATGGCTTCACAAGTGAATTCTACCAAAAATTCAAAGAAGAAATAACTTCTATCCTTCTCAAGCTATTTCAAAAAATTCAAATGGAAGGAAGACTTCCAAACTCCTTTTATAAGGTGTGCATTATTCTGATCTCAAAATCGGGCAAAGACAACACAAAGAAAGAAAATTATAGGCCAATATCCCTGATGAATATAGATGCTAAAATTCTCAACAAAGTATTAGTCAGCAAACCGGATCCAGCAATATATGAAAAAAATTATACACCATGATCAAGTGGGATCTATTCTGGAGAGGCAAGACTGGTTCAATATTCAAAATCAATCAATGTGATTCATCACATAAATAAAAGAAAAGACAAAAATCACATGATAATTTCAATAGATGCAGAAAAGGTTTTGATAAAATCCAGCACCGATTCATGATCAAAACTCTCAGTAAAGTGGGAATACAGGGAACATTCCTTAACATGATAAAGGCCATCTATGAAAAACCAACAGCAAACATCATACTAGATGGGCAAAAATTAAAAGTAATACCCTTAAGATCAGGAATCAGGCAGGGGTACCCCCTTTCACCACTCTTATTCAACATAATTTTGGAAGTCTTAGCCAAAGCAATCAGACAAGAACAAGAAATAAAAGGCATCCAAATAGGAAAAGAAGAAGTAAAACTGTCATTATTAGCAGATGGTATAATATTGTATATAAAAAACCCTAAAGTCTCAGTCAAAAAACACTGAACCTGATCAATGAATTCAGCAAGGTGGTAAGAAATAAAATTAATACTCAGAAATCAGAGCCATTTTTATATACCAACAATGAACTGTCAGCAAAAGAAAATAAAAAAACAATCCCCTTCACTAATGCAACAAAAAGAATAAAGTACCTAGTTGTAAATGTAAACAAAGAAGTTAAGGACTTGTACTCGGAAAATTATAAAACATTGATAAAATAAACCAAGGAAGATACAAACAAGTGGAAGCACATACCGTGCTCATGGTTAGGAAGAATAAACATCATTAAAATGTCTATATTACCCAAAGCAATTTAAAAATTTAATGCAATACCAATTAAAATACCAATGACATACTTCAAAGATATAGAACACATATTCCAAATATTTATATGGAATCAATAAAGAACAAGAATAGCCTCAGCAATCTTAAAAAAAAAATAAAGCAGGAGGATATCACTATTCTGGATATCAAGTTATTCTACAAGGCCATTGTACTCAAGACAGCCTGGTACTGGCATAAGAACAGGCACATAGATCAATGGAACAGAACAGAGAACCCAGAAATAAACCCACATCTTTATGGACAACTGATATTTGACAAAGGAGGAAAGAGCATACAATGAAGTAAAGACAGCCTCTTTAATAAATGTTGTTGGGAAAATCGGACATCTACCTCCAAAAAAAATGAAACTAGACCATCAACTTACACCATTCACAAAAACAAATTCAAAATGGATAAAAGTCTTAAATGTAAGCTCTGAAATCATAAGCATCTTAGAAGAAAACATAGGCAACAAGCTCTCTGACATCTGTTGCAGCAATATATTTGCGGATTTATCTCAACAGGCAAATGAAATAAGAGGGAGAATAAACAAATGGTATTATATCAAACTAAAAATTTTTTGCACAGCTAAAGACAATAAGAACAGAATAAGAAGACAAACCACACAATGGGAGTACATATTCGACAATACGTCTGATAAGAGGTTAATAACCAAAAGTTATAAAGAACTTATAAAACTCAACACCAGGAAGACAAACAACCCAATCAAAAAATGGGAAAAAGAAATGAATAGAAATTTCTCCAAAGAGGACATACAGATGGCCAATAGGCATATGAAAAAATGCTCAACATCACTAATCATTAGAGAAATGCAAATTCAAACCACAATGAGATATCACCTCACACCAGTCAGAATGGCACTCATCAGCAAAACAACACAGAATAAGTGCTGGCGAGGATGTGGAGAAAAGGGAACCCTTCTGCACTGCTGGTGGGAATGCAGACTGGTGCAGCCACTGTGGAAAACAGTTTGGAGATTCCTCAGAAAATTAAAAATCGAACTGCCTTTTGACCCAGCTATTCCACTTATAGGAATATACCCTAAGAACACCATAGCACTGTTCGAAAAGAAGAAATGTGCCCCCATGTTCGTGGCAGCATTGTTCACAATAGCGAAGATCTGGAACCAGCCCAAGTGTCCATCAGAAGACGAGTGGATTCAAAAGCTATGGTACATATATACTATGGAATACTACTCAGCCATAAGAAACGATGACATCAGATCATTTATAACAAAATGGATGTACCTTGATAACATTATATGGAGTGAAATAAGTAAATCAGAAAAAGGAAAAACTGAGAACAGCATGATTCCATACATAGGTGGGACATAAAAGTGAGAATATGAGACATGGACAAGAGAGTGGTGGTTATGGGATGGGGGGAGGGAGGGAAGAGTGGGATAGGGAAGAGGGGAGGGACACAGGGAAAACCAGATTGAAGGTGACAGAGGACAATTTGACTTTTGGTGATGGGTATGCAACACAATTTAATGATAAGATAACCTGGAGATGTTTTCATTGTACATATGTACCCTGATTTATTGGTGTCATCCCATTAGAATTAATAATAATAAAATATATATAAAAAAATACAAAGCCCAACTCAATTGAAAGCTTAATGAATTTCAAGTTAAATATTAAGTTTATAAAAGATTTGGGCCATCTAGGCAAACATTTAAAAAAAAAAAGTTATAAAGAACTTATAAAACTCAACACCAGGAAGACAAACAATCCAAACCAAAAAAGGGCAAAATAAATAAATAGAAATTTCTCCAAAGAGGACATACAGATGGCCAATAGGCATATGAAAAAATGTTCATCATCACTAATCATTAAAGAAATGCAAATTAAAACCACAATGAGATATCACCTCACACCAGTCAGAATGGCACTCCTCAGCAAAACAACACAGATTAAGTACTGGCAAAGATGTGGAGAAAAGGGAACCCTCCTGCACTGCTGGTGGGAATGCAGACTGGTGCAGCCACTGTGGAAAACAGTATGCAGATTCCTCCAAAGATTAAAAATCGAACTGCCTTTTGACCCAGCTATCCCACCTTTAGGAATATAGCCTAAGAACACCATAGCACTATTTGAAAAGAAGAAATATGCCCCCATGTTCGTAGCAGCATTGTTCATAATAGCAAAGATCTGGAAACAGCCCAAGTGTCCATCAGAGGACAAGTGGATCAAAAAGTTTTGGTACATATATACTATGGAATACTACTCAGACATAAGAAATGATGACATCGGATCATTTACAACACAATGGATGGACCTTGATAACATTATACGGAGTGAAATAAGTAAAACAGAAAAATACTGAGAACTGCATGATTTCCTACATAGGTGGGACATAAAAACAAGACTGTGAGACATGGACAAGAGTGTGTTGGTTACGGGGTGGGGGAAAAAGGGAGAGGGAGGGAGAGTGGGAGGGTAGGGTCACAAATAAAACCCGATAGAAGGCGATAGAGGACAATATGACTTTGTATGATGGGTATGCAACATAATTGAATGACAAGATAACCTGGAGATGTTTTCTTTGAACATATGTACCCTGATTTATTAATGTCACCCCATTAAAATTAAAGAAACATTCCGATAAATAGGATGATGTACCATCTTCATGGACAGAAAAATTCAATAAATATGTCAGTTCTTCTTTAACTTGATATACAGATTCATTGTAACTCCAATAAAAATGCCAGTGGATTATTTTTTAGAATTTGATACAGATGTCTTTAAACTTTTTATAAAAACGGTCCATTTTTGCAGTGCTGGTCAACCTGGTCATACCTTCCCCTAATAGGCATTCCAGCTTTTATGACAGGCAGTAGTGGAGCAACCAAACGGCACCGCAATTGGCCCACCATGAAAGCTAGAATGCCCACTAGTGGGCAGTAGGGACCAGGTAGACCAGCTTTTCCTAAGGTCTGGAGGGGATAAAAGCCAGCCTAGGTCTGTACCTTGGTATTTCCAGTGCACCTGGGCCCAGCAGAGGCAGCCAAAATCTCTGGTTTCCTATAGCTCCAAAAATGTTAAATGTTGCTGAGAGACAGTCATGGGAAGTGTCTTACACTGGTCTGCATCAGGTTCCCTCCTAAGAGGCCCAGAACCAACATATCCAGTGGCCAGTTACAAAGAACATCAGAGCAGGACTCAAATATCCTTTCTAGCAGCATACCCAAAGAAAGAGCTCCTCAGGCACCAAACCCAGCTGAGGCAAATTCTGCTTTCTGTGGTCAGCACCTGCACAGCAGCTCACACACATTGAATAAGGTAGAACTTCACAGTCAGCCAACTCCTGACCAATAGACCTCTGAAGTAGGGGTCCCACGAACTCTGTCATCCTGACCTCAGCTGCCCTAACCCAAAAAGCTAGTAATCTGTGGAGGGTTTAGTGGGGTGAGGCCAGTCTAAGCCCAGTCTACAGTCTTTCTACAAAACACTCTGTGGAAATTCCAGGCAGCTGCAAGAGGAGGTGGTATACCTGAAAATGAGACAAATCTTAAGAAACTTTGGCCCTTTTACTGAGCTGCTGTCATCTCTAAGCAGGAGAAAGCTGATCCTTATACACAGGTTGGCCCCTCCCACACTACCCAGGCACAGAAAATGCAGACACAAACAGTGAACAGAGTAGTAGCTCCAAACAGGTAGCCCACAGTGGATTACAAACAATATCTCGTATCAACCCACACCTGAATTCTTCCCAAGAGGACACAGAAACAATACAACCAATAATGGTGGCAGACCACACAAATGCTACACTCAACTAGAGACATAAGCAGCACAACTAAACAAGTCCAACAAGGACCAGACCCTGCTGAGAATAACTATGCCTTATAGGACAGACTCTGCACAGTGTTTAATACATGTGATCATGTTCACCCTTATAGTCAGCCAGCCTGAAGGGTTCACTCTGTCCATGTAAAGACCAATAGCATTTAAGAATCACATACAACAAGAGGGTAAATATACTGCTCAACTTACACCATTTACAAAAATAAACTCAAAATATATAAAATACTTAAATGTAAGTTGCAAAACCATAAAAGTCTTGGAAGAAAACATAGGACTCTCAGACATCTCTCATAGCAATATTTTTGCCAATATATCTCCGTGGGCAAATGAAATAAAAGAGAAAATAAACAAATGGGACCATGTCAAAGAAAAAGTGTTTACACAGCAAAAGACACCATTAACAAAATTAAAAGACAACTCACTCAATAGGAGAACATATTTGCCAATACATCTGATAAGGGGTTAATAACCAAAATTTATAAAGAAAAAATTTCTAAAACTCAATATCAGGAAGGTAAACAACCCAATTTAAAAATAGGCAAAAGACCTGAATAGATACTTCTCCAAAGAGGACATACAGATGACCAATAGTCATATGAAAAAATCTTCAACACCACTAATCATTAGAGAAATGCAAAATAAAACCACAATGAGATATCACCTCACACCAGTCAGAATGGTGCTCATTAACAAAACAACACAAAATAAGTGCTGGCGAGGATGTGGAGAAAAGGGAACCCTCCTGCACTGCTGGTGGGAATGCAGACTGGTGCAGCCACTGTCGAAAACAGTATAGTGTTTCCTCAAAAAATTAAAAATCGAACTTTCTTTTGACCCAGCTATCCCACTTTTAGGAATACATCCTAAGAATTCCAAATCACTGATTCAAAAGAAGAAATGCACCCCCATGTTTATGGCAGCATTGTTTACTATAGCCAAGATCTGGAAACAGCCCAAGTGTCCATCAATGGATGAGTAGATAAAAAAAAGCAGTGGTACATGTATACAATGGAACACTAAACAGCCATGATAAAGAAGGAAATCTTACCTTTTAGGATGGACCTGGAGATTATTATGCTTAGTGAAATCATCCAGGCAGAGAAAGACAAATACTATATGATCTCACTTATTTGGGAAATCTAATGAACACAATAAACTGAGAAACAAAATAAAAACAGAGGCAGAGTCACAGGGAACAGAGAGACAGCTGTCAGAGGGAAATGGGAAGAGGACACAGAATCAAAGAAGGTGAAGAGACTAGTAAAATTACATAACACATAGATACAAACAACAGGATTTCAACAGCCAGAGAAAAAGGAGGTGAAAGTAGAAGGAAGGGGCAAAAGGGGTAAAATGGGAATGGAGATAGACTTTGTATGGACCTGGGAGGGAACAGTGTGGTATGTAGAGGGTATTTATTGAGTGGGACACTTGAAACCATGTCAACACAATAAATAAATAAAAATTTTAAAGAAATAAAAAACTTTCCTTGAAATGTAATAGTGCCGTTGGACTGATCCCCCCAAAATCCATATTTTAAAGCCTAAGCCCCAATATGATTACATTTGAAGGTGTGGCCATTTTGGAGGTCATAACGGTGATGCCCTCACGAATAGGATTAGTGTTTTTATAAGAGACTAGAGAGCTAGATCTCTCTCTCCACCATGTAAGGACATATTAAGAAGACAGCTGTCACCCTGGCTGGATAGCTTGGTTGGTTAGAGTAGTGGTTGGCAAACTCATTAATCAACAGAGCCAAGTATCAACAGCACAACGATTAAAATTTCTTTTGAGAGCCAAATTTTTTAAACTTAAACTATATAGGTAGGTACATTGTTATTAACTTAATTAGGGTACTCTAAACTGGCCTTTGCTGAAAACGTCCCCAATCTGATTGAGCTGCATGTGGTTCGTGAGCCGCAGTATGCTGACCACTGGGTTAAAGCATTGTTTCAAAGCAGAGGTTACAAGTTTGGTCCCCAGTCACAGACATACAAGAACAGATCTATGTTTCTGTCTCTCTTTCTTTCTCTCTTTCTCTCTCCCTTACTCTATCACTAAAATCAATAAATAAATTTAAAAAGAAGAAGACAGCTCTCTATACACCAAGAAGCAGGCCTTCCCCAGACACTAGATCTGCTGGCATCTTGACCTTGGACTTGCCAAACTCCAGAACTTTGAGAAATAAATGTTGTTTAAGCCACCCAAGAGTAGTATCACTATAGCAGCCTGAACTAAATTACTTGCCTTCAGGCCAAAGAAATTTCAGAGTACTGACCCTATATAGAGAATTTATGAAATTATAGTTGCAGCCCTGGCTGGTTTGCTCAGTGGATAGAGTGTCAGCCCAGCATGCAGACATCCTGGCAGTCAGGGCATACATGAGAAGTGACCATCTGCTTCTCTTCCCTTCCCTCTCCCCCATCTTTCCCTCTTTCCCTCCCACAACCAAATGACTCAGTTGATTCGAGCATTGGCCTCAGGGGCTGAGGATAGCTCAGTTGGTCTGTCTGAACATCGGCCCCAGACAGGGGTTACCGGGTGGATCCTGGTTGGGGCACATGTGGGAGTCTGTCTCACTATCTCCCCTCCTCTCACTTAAAAAAAGATAGATATTAAAATTCCTTACCAAATGCAGGTAAACCAACCTAACAAAATGACAGTCTTCTTCCTTTCTAACCCACAGTGTGACTTGCTCACTAATCTCTGGCCAGAGAAAATACTTACCAGTTTCTACTAAATCAGTACATAATCCCTCTGTTCCAGGTTACTCATCTTCTCTCTAGTTTTCTGAATACCAATATGACTGCTCCATTCTCTCCAAATTATTTGGACTCCTCCAAACAGCTCTCTCTCTCTCCCTTCCCCAACCCTGCTCACTGCCTCACAGCTCTGTGCTCCAAGCATGCTGTCCATCAATTACACCCCGGCTCCACATAACAAATTAGCATCACTCACACAAACTCTTACATTTGACAGCTTTTCTCTACAGGGACAAAGGGCTATAATTTAACATCCAAGATGTAGTGTGGGATATTTCCTCACAGGTTCATTTAACAGTGTTCTCCACAGCAAATGAAATGTTCTCAACATCATTCCTGTTAGTAAATGGGGATTGGGTCTCTGACTTAATGAACAGCTTGTATAGCAGATTTAAAGGTAGATTTATAACTTTCAATCCCTAAAGGAAATCAAACAATGCTGTCAGCTTGATGAAAAAGAACAATGTTAAGTTAAATAGAATTGTATTAAAAAAATGGATGGTTCTAAGATTTGAGGATTTTTTGACCTGGTGTTATAAACATTGCCATATTGTGAAACTGGGAAAACACTCTGGTCCAGTTATCGCAGACTTTGAGTAGATGGAAACTGAATCAATGAGATTTTAATGTAGAATAAAAAATTTTACGTGATATTTGCTTTTGGGGGTATTTTGGACCAGTGTCACCCCAATAAATTCAATGAAGTAGGAAAAAATACATTTAAAAAAACTGTATCCAGTTAAAAAACATTCCCATGGACCAGAAGTTCTGTTGTTCTATATATACTAATGTTCGCTTTTTACCTGGATAAATAACCTTCATCTTCACTTTTTTAAATTATACTAATTAATAGTAATTAAAGATTGCTTTTAAATTGATGTCATGAATTTATATGACCTACCATATTTTGAATAATATTTCTAAGTTTCCTGGGTTTTCCATATTTTACATCTTGCTTTCACAAAGCAGAAGTTAAAGGCTCCCTTGCAGCTAGGATACAGGCATGTGACCTAACATCACCAATTAGATACACCAAGAAAAGCCTTTGACTCAGAGGAGAATAAAAGGAAGCAGAACAATCTTCTTTACAAGAAGATGACAGAGGTTGTTGGGCTCAGGGAAGCAGGGCCAATAATGGCAGAGGTGACAGGGTCCAGCAGTCTACTAGGGCAGCAGGAATGTGAATTCCAGCCAGCAGGTTTAATAGGAGCCTTGCTGCTGTAGTCATGACCCAATCTGGGAGCACTGCCCATGGCCACAGCCTCCAGACCTACCCATCCTCCCAGCACCTTGAACTACCTTTCTTAAGCTGCCTCATATCCTCTACAAAACTTATTTTCTCCCTAAACTATAGTAAAGTTGATTATACGTAACCAAAAACATTTTTACAGGACTTTATAATGTCATTTAATATTTTTAAACATCAAAAAAATAGTTTACATAAAATTTAAAAATATGTAAAATCTCTCAAAAACATGAGTCACTAGGATTATCTAAATTAATATTTAAGAGAATATATTTATGCAACTTCTAGTCATGAAACTCAGCCAGCAAAGGACATCACCGCATTGCAGCCAAGGACACCTACCACTTAGTTATGAATGACACTGATTTCTTGATTGGGTGGGAAAAAGGACCTGAGTGTAAAAGAAGCCTATAAACCCAAATGAGATTCTTACAAGAGTGGGGATTTTTTTTTTAGTGTGAACATTCATGAGCTATGTCCACAATTATACTGCATAAGAAGTTCCCCCAAAAGTCAGTGGCTTACAATCATAAGCTTTGATATTTCTTGCTCATATATCTACAAGTCAGTTGCCACAATCTTCTTGACTCTGGGTTACAGGTTGGGTTCAGTTCTGCTCCACGTGTCTCCACGTTCTTCTTGAGCTAAGAGCTCCTCAGACATGCTCTTCCCATAGTGGATGGCAGGTACACCAGAGACCAAGCCAAACCACGCAAGAACCTATACAATCTCCATTAGTATCATGTCTGCTACTGGCACAAGTGATATGGCCACACCCAACATCACTATGACAGAAGTACCTCCTCTAATGGGCAAAGTCACAGGGCGAAGGTGTAGGCACACAATTCTAAGAGGGAGAGGCAAAGATTTAGGAAAACCATGCAGTTGACCACAGAAAGCACCCTCCTCCTACTTTAAGGGCACGGCCACCCTAATTAACTAAACAGCAAACTACTTTGGCTTATCATGGTTGAACAGGCTTCAGCCACATATCACCCACACTCTTCTTAGCCAATGGCAATGAAAAAGACTGCACTAATACATTATCAGATTAAACAATACCCCCATAAATAGCTGAAACCATCTGACAGTAAAAAATAAATATTATATACTTCCAATTACCAAACATAAAAATGCAAAGTGAGAAGAGAATGGCAAGATGGCGATGGAGTAGGCAGAAGTACCAACTTCCAACAACCAGAACCAAAGTGGATTATAACTTAATTTTAAGAACCATCATCTGGATAAACCAACTTTGAACTAAACTAAGTGGACTCTTCAACCAAGGAACACAGAAGAAGCCACACTGAGACTGGTAGGAAAAGGGAAAACGCAAAGAGGGCTGCCCAGCTCCCCGAAGCGAACAGCAGCCCGGAAAGACCCACGTGGCGGGAGGAGAGTTTGGTGGAGAGGGAGGGACCTGGGTCCCAGGAGCAAAGCCCCAGCCTGCAGCCCCAGAGCCTAGAAGAGGCGTTTGGAGAGTATTGAGCTGTGAAACAAGTGAGGATACTGTTTGTGAGAAAGAGACAGTTTTCTCAGACCCAAGATTCTTCTTAAAGGGACAGCGCAGAAAACCTCTCTCACAACCACTCACCCGGGGCTCCGGGGAACTGGGACAGAGAAGAGGACCAGAGCAGTGGAAAGAGAGTGTGGACTGAAGGCACAGGGAGAAACAATCTGAGGGACAGCCACCCTAACTGTTGGGTTAAGTCACTTCCCTAATCAAAAACGAATATTTCCCATGAAACTAGCAATACCAGTAAAGGGAAGAAGGACACCAGCTAAACAAGCTTTCCCGCAGCACTTAGAGCAGAGCTGCTTAGATGGAGGGAGCTTCCAGGACTACAGTATGGAGTATTAGGGTCTGATCCGCAGTGCCCCTTCCCACACTGCTGAGGGCTTGCTGGAGGGACAGTGGTGGTGGGACGCTGAAACACAGTTCTGTCGGTGGGGGCGAAGGCCCAGCCGGTGTGAGCTCGGTCTAGCGCAGCAGTGGTAGAGGGGACGCACGAAAGTGGTACGGCAGCTGTGGGCCCGCCTGTAGCCCCAACTGCGTGGGAAAAGCGGGAGGGCAGGAACGGGCAGAGATCAGCCCTGCGACCCTGCGCAAGCCGGCCCTGACTGCGGGGAAGGGGCTAGAAACAGGGACAGGTGGAGGATCATGGCTCAGCGCACACTAGCAGCCCCGCCCAGTTGGAGAAACCACAGTTTCCATCCTGTGATCATGAGTTGGCTCTGAACGTGGGGGCGGGGCTAGAGCCCTAGATGAGCGGAAGCTCATAGCTAAGCGTACGCTAGCAGCCACGCCCGGCCCAATAAACCGTGGTTTGCGATCCCGCGCAGGCAGGCACTGACCTCCGTGGCGAGGCTAAAGCTCACAGCTGAGTGCACATCAGCAGCCCCATCCAACCCAAGAAAATGTAGCAAGCTGGCTCTGACCACAGGGGCTGGGCAGAAGCCTGGGAACAGGCTAGGTCCACAGCTGAGCAAAGGTGCTCACCTCTACCCTTGGTGCTGAGGCTTGTGGCTTAAGTGCAGTGCACAACCCAACCTGTGGGGGCGAGGCGAAGGCCCAGGGAGCCTGAGGTTTGTAGAGCTGGGCACCAGAACACAACCCCTCTGGCGGAGAAGAGGCGGAAATCACAGCAACAGCCGCAGTGGGTCGGCTCTGGCAATGCCCATACCCAACAGCCCCAGGCAGCGGCAGAGGGGGTAGCAGGCCTGCAGACACACCACACCTAGAGAAAACAAAGGCAACACCCATTGGACTCCAATGGCCACAACCTTCTAATACACAGACAAAATGGGCAGGCAGAGAAATGCAAGCCAAATGATTTAAGAAAAATCCCCAAAGAAGGACCTGAATGAACCAGATATAACCAAATTACCAGACGCATAATTTAAAATAATGATAGTTAGGATGTTCAAAGAGATTAGAGCAACAATGGAGAGTCATTACAAACACCTAAATAAAAGGATAACAAGTATAAAAAACTAAATTGAAATAATAAAAAAGAATCAGACAGAAATGAAAAACACAGTATCAGAACTGGAGAAAACAATGGAAGAAATTAAAAGCAGGATGGATGAGGCTGAGGGTCGAATTCGCAAGTTAGAGGACACTATGAATAAAGGCACAGAAGCAGAGCAGAAAACAGAAAAGAGACTCAAAAAATGTGAGGAAACTCTAAGGAAGCTCTGTGACAACATGAAGAGAAACAACATTCGCATCATTGGGTTCCTGAAGAAGAGGAGAGAGAACAAGAAATAGAAACTTTGTTCAATCAAATCATTGCAGAAAACTTTCCTAAATTAAGGCTGGAAAACACTCCACATGTTCAAGAAGCACACAGAACTCCATTAAAGAGAACCCCCAAAAAATCTACACCAAGACACATCATAGTTAAAATAACAAAGCTAAGGGATAAAGAGAAAATTTTAAAAGCTGCTAGAGATAAGAAGGCTATCACCTACAAAGGAGTCCCCATAAGGATGACATCCGACTTCTCAACAGAAACACTTGAGGCCAGAAGTAAAAGGCAAGATGTATTCAAAGTAATGCAGAACAAGAACCTACAACCAAGACTGCTCTATCCAGCAAGACTAACGTTTAAAATTGAACGAGAAATAAAGAGCTTCCCAGACAAAGAAAGCCTCAAGGAATTCATTAAAATCAAATCAATTCTGCAAGAGATACTAAGGGGCCTGTTGTGAACAGTTCAAAGGGAGGAAAGAATATAGCAAAAGAAGAATACAGCTTTAAAGAATAAAATGGCAATAAACAACTACATATCAATAAAAACTTTAAATTTAAATGGATTACATGATCCAATCAAAAAACATAGGGCAGAAGTGTGGATAAAGAAATAGGACCCATACATATGCTGTCTACAAGAGACACACCTTAAAACAAAGGATGCACATAACTGAAGGTAGAAAGATGGAAAAAAATATTTCATGCAAATGAAAATAAAAATAAAAGCTGGGGTAGCAATACTTATATGTGACAAAATGGACTTTAAAACAAAGGCTATAGTAAGAGATAAAGAAGGACACTACTTAATGATAAAGGGAACAATTCAACAGGAAGATATAACTATTATAAATATTGACGCACCAAATATAGAAGCACCAACATACATAAAGCAGACTTTGATAGATATAAAGGGCGAGATTAACAGCCATACTATAATAGTAGGGGATTTCAATACCCCTCTAACATCACTGGATAGATCCTAAAGAAAGAAAATTAATAAAGAAACAGAAGACTTAAATGATACACTAGATCAACTCGATTAAATAAATATCTTCAGAACTTTTCACCCTAAAGCGGTGGAATATACATTCTTCTCAAGCGCTCATGGTACGTTGTCTAGGATAGACCACATGTTAGGACACAAAAATGGTCTCAACAAATTTGAGAAGATAGAAATCATATCAAGCATTTTCTCTGATCACAATGCCATGAAACTAGAAATTAACCACAAAAGAAATACTCAAACACTTGGAAACTAAATAGCATGTTATTAAATAATGAATGAATTAACAATGAGATCAAAGAAGAAATAAAAAGGTTTCTAAAAACCAATGATAATGAGCATACATCAACTCAAAATTTGTGGAACACAGCAAAAGCAGTACTGAGAGGGAAGTTCATTGCACTATAGGCATATCAAAAGAAGCTAGAAAAAGCTCAAATAAGCAACCTGACCCTACATTTAAAAGAACTAGAAAAACAACAGCAAATGAAGCCCAGGATAAGTAGAAGGAAGGAAATAATAAAGATCAGAGCAGATATAAATGACATAGAGGATAAGGAAACAATACAGAGGATCAATGAAACCAGGAGTTGGTTCTTTAAAAAGGTAAACAAGATTGAAGAACCTTTAACTAGACTCACCAAGCAAAAACAAGAGACGACCCAAATAAATAAAATTAGAAATGACAGTGGAGAAATAACAACTGACATAACAGAAATACAAAGTATTGTAAGAAAATACTATGAAGAACTCTATGCCAAAAATTAGACAACCTAGGTGAAATGGACAAATTTCCTGAATCATATAATCTTCCAAAAATCAACCTGGAAGAATCAGAACACCTGAACAGACCAATTACAACAAATGAGATCAAAACAGTTATCAAAAACTCCCAGAAAAGCAAAGTCCTGGGCCTGATGGCTTCACAAGTGAGTTCTACCAAAAATTCAAAGAAGAAATAACTCCTATCCTCTCAAGCTATTTAAAAACTTCAAGAGGAAGGAAGACTTTCAAACTCCTTTAATGAAATGAGCATAATTCTGATCCCAAAACCGGGCAAAGACAACACAAAGAAAAAAAAATTATAGGCCAATATCCCTGTTGATATTAGACACTAAAATTCTCAACAAAATATTAGCCAACCAGATCCAGCAATATATGAAAAAAATCATACACCATGATCAAGTGGGATTTATACTGGAGAGGCAAGGCTGGTTCAATATTTGCAAATCAATCAATGTGATTCATCACATAAACAAAAGGAAGGACAAAAATCACATGATAATTTCAATAGATGCAGAAAAGGCATTTGATAAAATCCAGTACCCATTCATGATCAAAACTATCAGTAAAGTGGGAATACTGGGAACATTCCTTAACATGATAAAGGCCATCTATGACAAACCAACAGGAAACATCATACTAAATGGGCAAAAATTAAAAGCAATCCCCTTAAGATCAGGAACCAGGCAGGGGTGCTCCTTTCACCACTCTTATTCAACATAGTTCTGGAAGTCCTAACTATAGCAATCAGACAAGAAGAAGAAATAAAAGGCATCCAAGTTGGAAAAGAAGAAGTAAAAATCTCATTATTTGCAGATGATATGATATTGTATATAGCAAAACCTAAAGTCTCAGTCAAAAAACTACCGGACCTGATAAATGAATTCAGCAAGATGTCAAGATATAAAATTAATACTCAGAAATCAGAGGCATTTTTATATACCAACTATGAACTGTCAGAAAAAGAAATTAAGGAAACAATACCCTTCACTATTGCAATAACAACAAAAAATAAAGGACCTAGGAGTAAATTTAACCAAGAAGGTTAAGGACTTGTACTCGGAAAATTATAAAACATTGATAAAAGAAATCAGGGAAGATACAAACAAGTGGAAGCATATACCGTGCTCATGGCTAGGAAGAATAAACATCATTAAAATGTCTATACTACCCAAAGCAATTTATAAATTCAATGCAATACCAATTAAAATACCAATGACATACTTCAAAGATATAGAACACATATTCCAAAAATTTATATGGAACTAAAAAAAGAACATAAATAGCCTCAGCAATCTTAAAAAGAAAATATAAAGCAGGAGGTATCAGTCTTCCGGATATCAAGGTTTACTACAAGACTGTTGTACTCAAGATAGTCTGGTACTGGCATAAGAACAGGCACATAGATCAATGGAACAGAACAGAGAACCCAGAAATAAACCCACATCTTTATGGACAACTCATATTTGACAAAGGAGGAAAGAACATATAATGGGGTAAAGACCGCCTCTTTAACAAATGGTGTTAAGAAAATTGGACATCTACCTCCAAAAAAATGAAACTAGACCATCAACTTATACCATTCACAAAAACAAACTCAAAATGGATAAAACACTTAAATGTAAGCGGTGAAACCATAAGCATCTTAGAAGAAAACATAGGCAGCAAGCTCTCCGACATCTGTAGCAGCAATATATTTGCCGATTTATCTCCACGGGCAAATGGAATAAAAGGCAAGATAAACAAATGGGACTATATCAAACTAAAAAGTTTTTGCACAGCTAAAGAAAATAACAGAGTAAGAAGACAAACCACACAATGGGAGTACATATTCGACAGCACATCTATAAGGGGTTAATAACTAAAATTTATAAAGAACTTATAAAACTTAACATCAGAAAGACAAACAATCCAATCAAAAAATGGGCAAAAGAAATGAATAGAAATTTCTCCAAAGAGGACATACAGATGGCCAATAGGCATATGAAAAAATGCTCAACATCACTAATCATTAGAGAAATGCAAATTAAAACCACAATGAGATATCACCTCACACCAGTCAGAATGGCGCTCATCAGCAAAACAACACAGAACAAGTGCTGGCAAGGATGTGGAGAAAAGGGAACCCTCCTGCACTGCTGGTGGGAATGCAGACTGGTGCAGCCACTGTGGAAAACAGTTTGGAGATTCCTTAGAAAATTAAAAATAGAACTACCTTTTGACCCAGCTATCCCACTTTTAGGAATATACCCTAAGAACACTACAGCACTGTTCGAAAAGAAGAAATGCGCCCCCATGTTCGTGGCAGCATTGTTCACAATAGCGAAGATCTGGAAACAGCCCAAGTGTCCGTCAGAGGACGAGTGGATTCAAAAGCTTTGGTACATATATACTATGGAATACTACTCAGCCATAAGAAATGATGACATCGGATCATTTACAACAAAATGAATGGTCCTTGATAACATTATATGGAGTGATATAAGTAAAACAGAAAAAAACTGAGAGCAGCATGATTTCATACATAGGTGGGACATAAAAGTGAGACTATGAGACATGGACAAGTGTGTGGTTGTTACGGGGTGGGGGGAGGGAAGAGAGGGGAGGGGAAGGGCACAAGGAAAACCAGATAGAAGGTGACTGAGGACAATTTAACTTTGGGTGACGGGTATGCAACATAATTGAATGGTAAGATAACCTGGAGATGCTTTCTTTGAACATATGTACCCTGATTTATTAATGTCACCCCATTAAAATTAATAATAAAAAGAAAAAATGCAAAGTGATTCTTTTTGTCCTTTAATATAAACTGTCTTTCCATCTGGCCAGCTAAATCATGTTTTCTCACATTTCGAATTGTGTTGACCTAAATGAATTATACCTTGTCATTGAGTCATTTATTTGATGTCATACATAATTTCTCTTATTAGTCTCCCCATGTGTACTCAATTTATCAGATCAAATGTATTTGAACTTAAAACTGACTCCATATAAGAGAAGCTAAAGGCAATGTAACCAACTCATCTCCAGAGAGATCTGTCATTGAATTTAACCTCTGGGATCCAAGAAGAGTAATTGCACCTAAAATCTACATTAATCCAAGCCCCAAAATTCACTGCAGTAATTGATAGACATGAAGATTATTCAAATGTCACTAATTCAATGTCTTCTTGCCTTCAAAATTCAGCCTCAAAGATAATTCAGTTCACTAGCCATAAGATAAGTGGCCAACTGGCTATACTGTTACATAAGTTAACTCCTAAAAGTAATTATAAGTGGTGATGCCCTTAGAAACACCTTTCCTGTAGTCAACTGCAGATACCAACCTTGGGCTGGAGAAACTAAGGGCACTGGAAAGCCCTCACTTTGGAAGCAAAGGTCAAAAGTCAGGATAGGGAAATGCAAAAGAAAAATGTTCTTGAAAAACAGTGGTTATTCTCCTCTGACAAAAAAATAAAAAACAAACAAACCAAAAAACAAGCACAGCACCTCCCAGTGACTAAGAACAGGAGGGCAATGCAGACATCAGAAAATATGATGTTTACTGTCCTAGAGGGTGGAGACAGCCAGCACTGCCTTCTTGGGAAGGAAACATTAGTAATTGCTTCCGATGAGAAGGTAGCTGCTTGACCATCCTGCCAGTTAGACAAAAGGAGCAGATCAGTATCTGTTATTTTTGCACAAAATTAAAGCTTCCACACAAAAAATAAGGCAGCCCTGAGTTTGAGAAAGGCCTAAAAAGTAAAGATTTTTTAGTTTATTTGCAATTATGAAGGGACTCAAAGCAATGCCATCCACTGAGGAATACCAATGAGCAGTGCTATGGTAACCAAGGTAAATATATCAGGAAGATAAATAGGAAGATGCTGCTGAAACAAAATGGACTCACAACTTCACTGTTCTTTATTTTTGTAAACTGTTGCTAACAGCCCCTACACATCAAAACATCCTTTGGTTTTTGTTGTTGTTGTTGCTGAATTTTTACAGCTTATCCTTGGGCAATTTTCACACATCCTAGAGCTGACACAGCTGTTTGGAAGCTATCTCTGCAAATGCTGCTTGGCTTGAAAATAATTATTTCTGAGTGGACCAGGCTAGCTATGAGCTGGATGCTGTGAGCAGCAGTTCTCACTGCTGTCTCATCCCACTTACTCTTTGTGGTACTAATTCATTTCCCTCTACAGTGTATTAAAATAAAAAAGCCACACTTCCATTTTTAATCTTTAAAAGAAAGCACTCTCTTCCATGATCAGCTTCCTTGACACAACTAATCTGTGCCAGCAGGTGTGTGAACAGCTCAGTTCTGCTCATAATACAGGGTGTTCATGGGCCACTCACATTCATGAACCTTGGGGGGGAGGCCGCTAGACACCTCTTTCATGGAGCAGTGCAAACTCAGACCATGTACCACAGTGATCATCCAGCCCAGAGCTTCAGGATTACCAGGAAACACTCAGCCTATTAAAGACATTTTGTTCCCAACATACACTGTTTTATATAAAATATACCAACACTGCTAGGTCTTCTCACAAAACTGAGATTCACTGTTCAGAATTTTTTTTAGCATAAATACATACTTTTGCTTGATTTTTTAATTAAAATAGTATGATTTCCAACTTTGTTCTTGGTTAGGTCACTGAGGAAAGAAGGGGAAGCTAATGCAGTTTAACAATCATATTTCTTTTTTTCTTTAAATTTCTTTTTATTTTATTCATTATAGAGAGGAGACACACCAGAGAGAGAGAGAGAGAGAGAGAGAGAGAGAGAGAGAGGAAGGGGGGAGGAGCTGGAAGCATCAACTCCCATATGTGCCTTGACCAGACCAGTGCAGGGTTTTGAACTGGCGACCTCAGTGTTCCCAGGTCGACGCTTTATCCACTGCGCCACCACAGGTTAGGCAACCATCATATTTCTAATGCCTTATTATTTGTCAAAGATTTCTATAGATATGAAAAAAAACATTTATTTGTTTTTCTTTTATTTCTTTGCCTATCTCCCTAAAATTTCACCAGTTCAACAGCTCAGCAAAAGGTAAGTAGGTGCTCCCTCACTGACAGGTCAGGAGAGGTAACTGACTGGCTCCCCTTTAATCATCTCTCCTGAGACTCCATTGTCATCCTCTAAACTCTCACACATCACTATCCATTGGGTATTTTCCAGAGCATATTAATAGATTATTTAAGCATGTATAATAAGTTACTTAATAAGTAATGTCACTATTTTAATAAGTCAGGATTTAAGGAAGCTTTAAAAATATCAACAAGTAATATCCTTTTCCCCTTTTTAAATTTTGGAAGTACTAGCACCAGAAACATCTCAATACGCCTTCTAATGTCCCCTAACTTAGCCCTGGCCTGGTTCTCCCACTAGGTTTTAAACTGCTCTGCCCTCAAGCCTATTCCCCAACTTAATCAGGTTTCTTCTAGTTCTTTACACACACATCATCTAGTGAAGTAATGGGCAATCTTCTGAATTTGGTGTGTCAAAATTCACCAAAAAACTGAGCATAACTCGGGTGGTGTGTCACTTTGAGAAAAACGGCCTAACCGGAAGTCCCAGAACTAGATGCTCTGTGCCGGAGTTCTGTTGTTTTGGCCTACAGACCTCTGGCACAGAGTGTCTACACTACAGCAAATGTTTTATCATCGGCTCCTGCACCTGGCCATGCAGGAGCCGAGGATGAAACGTTCTTCTCGGCATGCGGCCCCATACTTCTCTGGTATGTGGCTGCATGCGGCCTCGTGTCATCAAAAATAGCTACGCATGTCAGTGCTGACACACGTGTCATAGGTTTCTCTATCGGTATGGAAATCAGTTCCCCATAAATAATTGTCAGACTCTTCAAATCAACACTAATCCTGAACTCACTCACTCAATCATTTTTTTATCCAAACATTTACAAGTGTCTCTCGATAGAGGACTGAATAAAGAAGAAATGGTGCACACATACAATGGAATACTACTCAGCCATAAGAAATGATGACATAGTTCCATTTATGACATGGATGGACCTTGTGGACATTATACTGAGTGAAATAAGTAAATCAGAAAAAGCTAAGAACTTCATGATTTCACACAAAGGTGGGATATAAAACAGACTCACAGACATAAATAAAAGTGAAGTAGTTCCCAGGGGGATGGGGATGTGAGGAAGGGGGTATGGGGGATGGGGAAGGGTATAAAGAGGGACAAATATAAGGTGATGGAAAATTATTTGACTTTGGGTTATGGGTATACAACATACTCAACAGTTCAAATGCTATGGAAATGTTTACCTGAAACCTATGTACTCTTATTGATCAATGTCACCCTGTTAAATTTCATTTTATAAATAAAATAAAATTTAAAAAGAAATTACAGTTGTGGAAAATCAGAGAGAATAGCCCTTTGACTGATCCATGTCTAACCACAACAGTCCTAGCTATCCAGTCCTAGAGCCTCAAAGGCATTAGTCAGATTGGACACTATCTCTCCCAGTCACACCACCAAGGGGAGTAGGGAGGGAAGCGGCCACAATCTCCATCAGATAACCCCCCGCAACAGCAAACCACACCAGATCAACACACAATCTTAGTAAAAACAGCAAGCGTGCTGCAAGAACACAGCATCCAGCAACACTGCCTAGTACCCGTCCCTACTGCCAACTGGGTTTTCAGTCATAAACGCCTGACAGAAATCCTACAGCCCCACCACCTTTTCGCGGACACACAATCACAATCACTCGTCCTTAAGTGCCTCCTTCGCAGCTCTCTCTCTCTCTCTCTCTCTCTCTCTCTCTCTCTCTCTCTCTCTTTCTTCCTTTCCATTCTCTTGATTATCTGCTTGATTAGCATGCACTTTCATCACAGCAAACATTTCCTAACTTGACTTCCTACTTCAAGTCTCTCCCCATCCAATCCATTTTGCTGCCTGATTAATCTTTCTGTAACATAATTTTCAACAAACTGCTCCTCTACCCAAAACATATAGATCCCCACACCTAATGATAAAGCCCAACCTCCTTAGCACACCATTCAGGTCCTCTGCAACCAGCCTACCTCTTCTAGATTTTTCTGTAGCATCACAGGTCCACTGATGGTCAGTCGACACATCCATGTCATTAACAGCTCTACCCTGCCATCTCTCTTGCCACCTGTCAAACCATGCTCCTCCATTAAGACACTTTTTCCTATAAAAGGTCTAGCTTGCTTTTTTGTTATACTCATAAATATCCTCTAAGTGTTTTTCATCAAAAGTGATCTTAAATCCTCTGGCACCATCAGAACACAGGATAAGGATCATACATGTGTGCAGGCATGCACACACATGGAAACCCCATGAGCCTGCTTGACCCATGACACTGAGGTCACCCTTTGCTCCCTGTCGACCTCCCTCAGCAGGTGCTGGCCAGGTTAGCTTCACTCCCACAAAACTCAGCAGTGAGCAAACTCAGAAACCACAATTAGACTGCTTTGAAGCACCCAGAGGAAGCCCATTAATAGTCATAGAGTGAATGAGTGCTCTGGCGTGCTGAGTTGTCATCACAAAGGATGTGATGAGACTTAGAACATCTTTGGCAATAAAAACTAGCTTCTGGAGAAGTTATGAGTTGCAACCAATTCTCCAACACACTCTGTACGAAAGTGTTTAACCAGTTCCTCACCAAATTAAATATAGTATACTGAACATCAAATTTCTAACATAACTGGAAATTTTCTCTGATCAAACCTACTTTTAAAAATGTTTTTGAGCCTGACCAGGCGGTGGTGCAGTGAGTAGAGCATTGACCTGGGCTGCTGAGGACCCAGGTTCAAAACCCTGACGTTGCCGGCTTAAGTGCAGTCTCACCAACTTGAGTGCAGGCTCCCCAGCTTGAGTGTGGGATCATAGATATGACCCCATGGTCGCTGGCTTGAGCAAGAGGTCACTGGCTCAGCTGGAACTCCTGGGTCAAGACACATATTAGAAAGCAATCAATGAACAACTAAGGTGCTGCAACTATGAGTTGATGCTTCTCATCCCACTCATCTGTCTATCTGTCCCTGTCTGTCTGTTTGTCTCTCTCTCTCTCAAAAAATATTTTGAAATGTAAATAATTTACCTTTCTTTTATTGGTTTTACAATAAAATAAATGGCAACACTACTTTGGTAGTATTAATATAGAAATTAAAAAGTTTAAAAATTTTATACATGAGCTAGGAACCAATATAGAATTAGAATTTAAAAAATCAGTAAGCTCAAAAAATATGGGACATTTGTTCAATACAATTTTAAATAAATAAAGCAAATAAAACAGAACTATCAAAAATAATACCTAAACTAGCTAAAACTACTCATATGCAAACAAAAAGTTATTGCATCACTTAAATAATTAAAAGTATTTAAAACCTCCAGGAATGATAATCAAACTGAGGACCAAAATAACCCAGAATAAATGAAAGAAAATAAGATATTTACCAGATATTATATAATTTTTAAAAATACAAATATTCAAATTTCACCTTGTGAGAATTTTAAACCTGAAATCTCACAGCACTGCTAGGATACCACATCAAAATCACAAAAAATGTCATTTATAAAAATGCCTACACTGATGAGATAGCTTAGCCTGGTAAGAAACATCTCAGGCATTGGAATCAGAAATACCTGAGGCCAAAAGCCATCAAGGGCCCCGACTAGCTGTGTGACCCCAGGTAGTTTACATAGCCTTTCTGAACTGCACCTTCCTCATCTACAAAATGAGAATAATTGTGCTTACCTAAGAAAATTATTGTAAAGATTTAATACAATATTGTACAAAAGCCCTTGCACAGTAACTGGCTCATTGTAAAACCCCATTAATTAATGTCTGCTTTTGTTTCCAACTCTTTGCTCACTCACTGATAAGGAATCTATAGAGAAAATGGCAGGATGGCCCCATCGTTACTGGAGCTCTCACAACGCAGGTATTTGGAAACCACAGGCCCTGACTGCTACAAGAACTGTGTGGATTAAAGAGAGTAGGAAGATGATAGAACAACAAAAATGCTATATCTAGGTTTCATACTTGACATCAGAATAAACAAATATATAATCTAGTAAATGGCTATGAGAATAAAGCTCACGGCATTAATACCATCTAACTGCATATTACAGTCAAAATCCAACTGGCTGGGGCCTGGTCGGTTGGCTCAGTGGAAGAGTGTCAGCCCCATGTGTACATGTCCTGGATTCAATTCCCGGTCAAGGCACACAGGAGAAGCGACCATCTGCTTCTCCACCCTCCCCACTTCTCTTCCCCCTCTCCCCCACAGCCATGGCTTGATTGGTTTGAGCACATCAGCCTGGGCACTGAGGATGTCTCCATGGAGCCTCCACCTCAGGCACTAAAAATGCCTCAGTTATGAACATAGCCCTAGATGAGCAGAACATTGGCCCAAGATGAGGTTGACAGGTGGAGCCTGGTTGGGGCGCATGCAGGAGTCTGTCTCTCTATCTCCCCTCCTCTCACATGAAAAAAGAAGGAAAAAAATTTAGAAGAAAAAAACCCAACTGGCTTTGCTCTTAGCACTCTGTCACATGTGACCCCGATACACCAATAAAAGCCAATCTGAATTCACAACAAGCTCCCACTGAGTCACTTAATTTGGTTACTTCATTGAGTGGCTCTATCTGTCCAATACAAAGATCAGGAGGATGGCAGCAAAGGTGAGCTTACAGGACAATGAGGATGGGCCCAGGAGCTAGTCACACTCACAACAGGGTTTCTAGAAGGTAACAATAAGTCAAGGTCAACTATCTGGAACCAATCACCAAATAGTCAGGTCAGAGCCAAATACATAATCTCCAGACAGCAATAATATACTTTCCAGGCTGATTTTTTAATTGATTATTCCCATCTATAGCACCAAAATGTTCCCAATCCTGGGACTGTCTGTAACCATACAGAAACTACGGAAAAGCCCAGGCATGAGGCAAGGGGAGGGGGAGATCAACTCTGAGTCATGACTTTTCCAGCTTTTCCAGTTTAACTATCACTTACTGATTTCCTAATGCATGTTAGAGCCTTGAAAAGAATAACTAGCAGTGAGGCTGTATTCTCCTTCTCCCACAAGAAATACACACCAGTGCCTGTCTTCCCAAGATTTATGCCCCCACGATTTGAAAAGTCTACGTGTTTTGCCAGCCATGTTTCAGAGCCACATCTAAAGCAAATGAGATACCACGGTTCCATGCTCTCTCACGACCTCTCCTTTAAATTAGCCTCTGAGGCTGTGGAAATACTCAAACATAAATATGAACATTTCTCCTTTAATGTCTTTTTCTCCCATAATAATCTGTGCTGTAATTCAAAGCAATGCAATTTCACCACTGGTTCACCAGGCTGAGGTGTAAGGGAAGATCACACGAGGCAAGCCATATTAGACTGCAGAATATGAGGACACCATGGACAGATGATTTCAAGCAATACAGTCATTGACTAGAAAGTATTTGCTTACCTGATGAAAGATGCACACACAAAAAATGTGAAGCTCTAACTGCAGCCATGATCTGTTAAGTTTTGGACACCCGCCTGTACCAGTGGGACTGTTCTCATCATCACTGCGTCTGTAACTCAGAAGGGACTTTGGCCAGCAGGCAGAGGGGGCCAGAGGTGACTGTAGCCACCATGACAGATTGATTCTCATTCTGCTGTGAACTGTTGTTTTCGCCCTAGGATGGCTCATGGGAATGCCACACAGGGGCCCTAAGCTACAGCTGCAGGAGTAGTTTGACTTGGTGCCCAGATGCTGCATTATGCGGGACTCTATCCCCAATCAAAAGTGACTTCCCTGGCCAAACAAAGCCAATCACCCTCCCTGTCGACACAGCATTGCAGAGTGCTGGCCTGCAAATGAGAAGTCTCTGAAGAGAGAGAAGGCTTTCCTAGTCAAATGAATGAAGGACCCCAGCCTTTGCAAAGGAGGAAGTCAAATGTCTGCAGGAAAAATCAAGTGTGTAAGAATCTGTTTAGATCTCAACTGTGGACATTTGGAGATGGAAGGGTTAAACTCTTATTATAAATAGAAATAAGGACCCTGAAATGAGAAAGTTGTATCCCCAAATGGATCTAAGCGACCAAAGGTGTCATGTGGAACAGAGTATGCCAGATAATGTATCTCTAGTCTTTTCAGGTGCCCTGCCATTTGAGGGAATGACATGGTCTGGAAGAAAGCTGACTCACTGAAGGGAAATCATGTGGAATGATGAGAGAGAGGGAAGGAACCGGTCAGACAGCCATGAATGGTCAATGGGAGCCAGGCACAGAGGGTAAGGATAGGAAGCACAGGGAGAGGTGGGGAGCCAGCAAAGGGTCCTTTTACTGCCCTCCATAGGGCCCACCTTCTCTCCAGAAAGTAGTCATCAAGGTGTCAGAGATGACAGTTGTCAAGAAAAAGCTAATTTAAAGTCAGACCTGGGCACCAGGTCCTAACTTCTAGGGCGGGCCAGCTGACAAAAACCTTATACAGCCTGGCCACCACAGTCCATGGGAAGAAGGGGGACCTGGTAAAGAGAAAGGCTGGCGCCTATGAAGTAGAGTGGCACCTGTGTCATTCAGATAGTCCATGGAACATGCTGGGGCTTCCATAGCAGCTGGAAGCTGTGGAAGTCACAAAGTGACCCAGCTAGAAGACTCTTCCTACCCAAAGGCTTTTCCAGGTTGGAAGGTGAACATGATTTCACAATCTCCCCAATAGAAATGATATGCAGGGTAATGTATGGCACTATCACAGACACTCCACAAAAATAAAAACCCAGGAAAATAATACCATTATTGATTGGTAAAGCCCAAATTTCAGCAATTAGGAGGTGACTAATTTAGCACTACATATGTGAAGAGATCATAGGAGCCCAGTGTTCCTTCAGAAGTCAGCACAAGTCAACTCTTCAAAACTAAGTCTTTTATTTTTCCTTTTTAATAGTCCTATGCTTTGCTGTCCAATAGAAAATAAAAACTGCTCCCTTGCTATTAGGTAGCAAGTTGATGTTCCCATTCTTGACACTCGCTACACCTTCAATAAGTTCTCTATTTTCTTAATATCACTATCTTTCAAATATAAACTGATCTTACAACATGCACAAGAAAAAATAAAGCCAGTTCTTTTTCTCCATAGGAAGTAATCAAGGTGATTTGGTTTGGTTAGTTGGGTTTTCCTAAGTGTGTTTCTTTATTTTCCTAGAAAATAAAGAAAAAAGTCCTAGTTTAGTATAAATGTTAACTTCTAAAAAAAAAAAAAGTAGGTACATTTTAGATAAGAGGAAAACATCCCTGATGTGGGAAGGTGGGAGTTTCTTTTATGTGGATGAAACATTGTTCTTTTAAATGTTAATTTACAATAGTATTACTACCATGAGTCACAAAAAATTTTTTACAAATAACTATAGCAGAACTTTGTATCCTATGCAGGAAAAAAAAAAAAAATGTCTCTTATATAAGCGCTGATTACTTTGCAAAATAAACACCAGAATTTTTTCATCTAGCACTTACTTATTTACCACCTACATAGTTATCCTGAATTATAAAGTATTTACCATGTCAAAGATCAGTTAGATAGGCCCTGGCCAGTTTGCTCAGTGGATAGAATGTCAGCCCAGCTAATGAACATTCTGGATTTGATTCCCGGTTAGGACACACATTAGAAGCAACCATCTGCTTCTCCCATCTTCCTCTCCCCTCTCTTTCTCTCTTCTCCTCTGGTTCGAATGGTTCGAGCATCAGTCCCAGGCACTGAGGATAGATCAGTTGGTCTGAGCGCATCAGCCTCAGGTGCTAAAAATAGCCCAGTTGATTCAAGCATCAGCCCCAAAGAGAGATTGCCAAGTGAATCCTAGTCAGGATGCATGCAAGAGACTGTCTCACTATTTCCCCGCTTACCCCTTAAAGAAAATCAGTTAGATATTTATATTTTACTATATAAGTAAATTTCTAAAATCCTAGCCACCACCCTGATCCAGCCTCCCAACTTCCTCACACTGGACGTCTTTAATTGCTCCAAGCTTTTAAAGCTGTGATTTTCAACAGCTTTTTCAGTACCCTGACTGAGGACCCACCATGTGTTTCTAGAGTTTCTCCTAACCTCAGGAGCACAGACTCCTGCCATAAGCTGACACCTTACAGATGGAAACAGTGTTGTAGATTATACTTGTGCCTTCCTCATGTCTCATTCTTGTTTGGTAGCTTCTCTGGGAGCTCATGTCCCAGCTCTCCAACACCTCCCCAGCCCGCAGTCATGCTGTTCACACTGGTTTTCTAGTTTTTGTTGTAGGGCCTTTTGTTATGGAAGCATGTCATACAATGAACATTTGAACTACTTTCTGAACAAGATTACTCTTCAAAGGCAGAAACCGGAGCTTTTGCTTCTATATGCCTCTTGGTACCTTATACATAGCTCTGAAACCAACACTACTCAATCAATAATTATTGATTGAGGGATGATGTCATGGGTTTCTTGCATTGACTTGGATGGTATATACCCTGCTGAAGAGATAAAAGGTTCTCGGACATGGCCTTTCTAATTGGAATAGTGCTAAGGGTGTTGTCTATGCAGGTACAATCTCTGAGGGATGTAGAAAAACAGTCACATAATGCTACTTTTCACATAAACTAGCCTTTGCTTCAGTTATTTTGACAGTTTAGATAAACGGTTAGGGAAAGAAATGTGTGAAAGGGAATAAAGCTTAGATATCTGAAAAACATTTTCAGTTCTGATCTCTATTATGAATAAACCAAAAGTAGTCCAAAAAACTCCAAAACATTAGCAACATGTGTGCAAATTCCAGTTTAACTTCTGTAGTTACAAACATAATGAGCTATAACCTGAAATTTCCTCTTATAAGTGTGTAAATAAATTCATGTATATACTGACTCTGTTATGTGAAAGAGATTTTAATTTGGCCACCAGACTGTTGATTTTTAAAAACGACTCTAGTCTTTTTCTGACCTACATTGATTTCTTTATAATCAGAATAAAATTATACGTGTTTAGTAGTAGCAGTTTTGTCTGAATAAGTTTCCTCTTCCTAAAATCTCATCTAAAATGTCGGCATCGTTAACGAACAAAAGGAAAAGAAACAAAAATTCATTTAAATATTAAAAAACTGTTTATTAAAGCATCTTTTGAGTCAACTATCTAACTGTCTCAAAATTGAATGAAAGCATCCCTTCTCCTTACCTGTGTTCCCCTCATGTGGAACCTGAGCAACAACACGCAACTTCAGAAGCCCATCATAGCAGCATGGGACTCCAAGTATTATCCCACCTTATAGATGTAGGTCAATCCTACAGAACAGCAGTATGAGCAACTCTGAGAAACCAGTGAACATGGAACCATTTCCAAGTGGCAAAAGAGCTAAGCTTTCTACAACCATAAAAGAGTTCAAGGTATGGTGAAGTCTGGTGAAATTCTGAGGGTGGGGGAAGAATGCCAGGAGGGATCGTTAATTGAAACAAATTTGGTAGAACTGGTTCTCAAACAGTAACATGCATAATCACTTTGGGCACTTTATAATAGTGTGAATTTCTGGGCCCCTAAGTGGGTCTGAAGCCAGGCTCACAGATGAACATTTTCAAAATGCTCACTGGGTCTCTGTGATGCAGGAAGCCACAATTTTGAGATACACTAATCTACAGGAAATACCTGACACTTCTATTTTCTCTATGATTTCCTAAAAAATCATTTCAGTACTAATCTCTCTCAAGACCTATGGACATTTCTGAGGGAAAGTTGGAAAATTTGGAGAAGAGGTCATTTAATCAAGCAAAAGAAGGAAAAATCAAGACCTCACTCTAAAGAAATTCTTAGGTCGTTACTAACGGAGGGCAGCAGCTACGCTCTCCATTTTCATAGCCACAACCAACCACCAGGTTTGTAACAGAAGGAAGGAGAAGGTTCAGTACAGCTGCAAACAGTCCCTTACTTGTACTCACACACAAACATGCATCTACACACACAAACATACACACGTACACACACAAACATCTTTGTTTTGGGGGGCCTACCCAGTGCAAGGCCTACCTAGTACATGAGATAAAGTAGATACCCAATGAACATTTGTTAAAGAAACAAACAACTTTAGAGCAATAAGTCACTGAAAATCCATCTAGTAAGTCAATAAGGAGATCCAGGCTGGTCAAATTGGCCATGTGAGCTCCACCAAACTGAACTGAAAAACTCTAGTGTTACTGACTATAAAAGAAGTAAAACAGTCAAATTTTAAATACATATATATAAGCAAATATGTTTCTAAATTATTTTAATTCTATTTACAACACACAGATATATGTATAATTTCATATAAATGCATTAATGCCATCATATACATGTTTTGTTTTTTCATTACTGCAATTTTTTTTCACCTTTACTTTTTCTACTCATGGATAAGCCCCCATAAGCAATGTTTACAGCCTAGTATATATTAGTCTACCATGTATAGTTTTTTCTCCCTACACATAAAATCCTGTTCAGACATATGTACATCCAGACTTCGATGCGCACACATGTACACACAGGGAGGGTTTTGTAGTTTATACCCCTTTCCATATCAGTGCTTCTCACTGAACAAAAATACCTCATGGACATCCCTCTAAGGCATCTGGCATACATCTATTTGTTCTTTTTAATAGCTGCATAATATACTATGGTATAAATTATTATAATTTATTCTACTCTTACCTGTTGATGGGCTTTCACTCTGTTCTTAGTTTTTTACTACTACAAACAATCTTGTCCTAGCGATTCCTGTACGTACATTTTTTTTAAGTGAGAGGAGGGAAGATAAAGAGATGGACTCTCACATGCTCCCCAACCAGGATCCACCCAGTAACCCCCATCTGGAGCCAATGCTTGAAAATACCGAGTTGTCCTCAGTGCCCAGGGCCAACACTCGAACCAATCAAGCCACTGGCTATGAGAGGGAAAGAGAGAGAAGGAGGAGATGGAGGAGAAGAGAAACAGATGGTTGCTCCTCATGTGTGCCCTGACCAGGGATCGAACCTGTGATGTCTGCACACCTGCCCAATGCACTGAGCCAACCAGCCAGGGCCTGTACATATGACTTATATGCTGACAGTTTTGTTTCTACAGAAGAGATTCCCAGGAGTGAAACTGCTGGATCAAAGAATATATGTATTTTTGTTTCAACAATTGTTGCTAGATCACTTTTTAAAAGGTAGTAACATTTCACATTCACATAACAGTTAATATTTTAATCAAGGTAAACTAAAATTGTTCTTGAAAGGCAAGAGAACCATGACATTTCTGTGACAATCCTGTGGTCTCTGTTAGGCCTCTAAGCCCAGCCAGGTTGCCTTCCCTGTTCCTCTGATGGGCCAGCTCCTCCCATAAAGCTTGAGTCTCTAGCGTTCTATGAATAGTCTTTGCTTTCTCATAAACTCCCTGCAATTATATACTGACACTGGCATATCCAAGGTCTTTCATCAAATTTCCAAAAGGGCCCATGACCCAAAAATGTTAGAAGTCACTCTCTGTAGTCTGGAGGATAACAAAAGAATATTACTGATGACATGATTTGATTTTGTTGATGATAACTTCCCGAAAAGGTGAATTTTGTTGAAGAAGCTTTCCTATGTCTGTCAAGCAAGCAAAAAACATTTCTTGTCCCCATTAGGAAGGAGCAAACTCTACAAATAGTTTATGAAAGGGAACAGATGCTGGGAATAAAAAACAGAAAGTGCTATATTTAAAAGCAACTAAAAGATCATTTCTTCTCCAATATCATGTTGCCCAGAGCAGTTGGTATTTGATCTATGTAAAAAGATAGGGAGTCATTTTGTGCTGCCATCAAAGCAGAAAACATTTCAGTGGAGAAAGAAAGGGGAGAGCTAAATGGGGTACAGAAAACAATAACTGTTTACAGAATTTGAGCATACATATCTTTGGAGGAACCCTGATAACCACCTATAAGTCAGGAGCTGTGCCCCCAGCTGCTGCTCCATCCCTGCCCTGCAGCCACTCCTCTCCACACCACCCACCCAGGGGCAGGCAAGGTCTGACCGAAAAAGGCACTCGTGGAGATTAAACCAATAAATAATTGAAGCAGCTTTCTATAGGAAAAATTATAGGAATCAGTGTGTGTGCTTAAATGAAATTTCTTTGCTAGTACATGTTTGAAATCAAGAATGCCATGGTTTTTTGTTGATTTGTAATTAATGCCAAGAAAAAAATGAAAAAAATATCTGTCCACCTCTCAAGAAAGTGTTTAATTCTTTATTTTTATAAGACTTCTGTGTTCCATAAAATTACCTTCCGTTATTCCAACTTCAGTTTATACATTATCACATGACCATAAAAGGTATAATATAACCCTGACAATTGTTGTCATTGTTGTTTTTCTGTGACAGAGGCAGAAAGAGAGAAAGGGACAGATAGGACAGACAGACAGAAAGGAAGAGAAATGAGAGCATCAATTCTTCATTCCGGCACCTTAGTCATTCATTGATTGCTTCCTCATATGTGCTTTGACCTGGGGGGCTCCAACAGAGAGATTGACCCCTTGCTCAAGCCAATGACCTTGGTTGGGCTCAAGCCTGCTACCTTTGGGCTCAAGCTAGAGACCATGAGGTCATGTCTATGATCCCACACTCAAGCCAGAAACCCCACGCTCAAGCTTTTGAGCCCGTGCTCAAGTTAGCAATCTCAGGATTTCGAGCCTGGGTCCTCTGAATCCCAATCAAATGCTCTATCCACTGAACCACCCAAGCAATCCTAACAAATGTTTAGCATGATTATGAAATAGTAACCATTAAATTAATAAGATTTCTACCCTCTAGTTTAAAATTTAAAACAAAGGACAAAAATGAAACATATTTAAAAAACATTTAGCTATGCTATTTAGCCATTTGATGTCTAAAAGCACTGTGTTCTTAGGAAGCTAAATCCATAGCTAAAGACACTTGTTAAATTTCCCTTGAAAATATATAGAGATCAGAGATTCACTTAAAGTAAAAACAATTCCACACAAATAGAAACTCAAGAGTATCAGTCGAAAGGGGTCCAGAATTTCCTACTAGATAGAATCAACTTTGTATAAGCTTAATTTCCAACTGACCAGTATTCTGACCCTTGGATTCACCAAAAATCAAGAGAAAGTCAAGGTGGAATGAAGGAAGAGATAGAAATTCTAATTGTTCTCTTTTAACATTTTGTAACAAGAAACACTCCATTAAAAAAAAAAGATGGCGATGGAATAGGCGGACGTACCAACTTCCAACTCTCAGAACCAAAGTGGATTATAACTCAATTTTAAGAACCATCATCTGGATAAACCAACTTTGAACTAAACTAAGTGGACTCTTCAACCAAGGAATACAGAAGAAGCCACATTGAGACTGGTAGGAATAGCGAAAACGCGAAGAGGGCTGCCCAGCTCCCTGGAGCAAATGGCAGCCCAGCCCGGAGAGACCCGCGTGGCGGGAGGAGGGTTTGGCGGAGAGGGAGGGACCTGGGTCCCAGGAACCAAGCCCCAGCCTGCAGTCCCAGAATCTAGAAGAGGCGTTTGGACGGTATTGAGCTGTGAAACAAGTGAGGATACTGTTTGTGAGAGAGAGACAGCTTTCTCAGACCCAAGATTCTTTTTAAAGGGATAGCGCAGAAACCCTCTCTCACAACCATGCACCTGGGACTCCAGGGAACGGGGACAGAGGAGAGGACCAGAGAAGCGGGAAGAGAGTGTGGACTGAAGGCACAGGGACAAACACTCTGAGGGACAGCCACCCTAAACCCTGGGCTAAGTCACTTCCCTAATCAAAAACGAATATTTCCCCTGGAACTAGCAATACCAGCAAAGAGAGACTAGACACCAGCCAAACAAGCTCTCCTGCGGCAATTAGAGCAGAGTTGCTTAGAGGGAGGGAGCTCCCAGGTCTACAGTATGGAGTATTAGGGCCCTTCCTACTCTGCTGAGGGTTGCTGGAGAGATGATGGTGGCAGGACGCTGAAATGCGGTTCTGTGCTCATGGCTAGGAAGAATAAACATCATTAAAATGTCTATATTACGCAAAGCAATTTATAAATTCAATGCAATACCAATTAAAATACCAATGACATACTTCAAAGATATAGAACACATATTCTAAATACTTATATGGAACCAAAAAAGAACACGAATATCCTCAGCAATCTTAAGAAGAAAAAATAAAGCAGAAGGTATCACTCTTCTAGATATCAAGGTTTACTACAAGGCCATTATACTCAAGACAGCCTGGTACTGGCATAAGAACAGGCACACTGATCAATGGAACAGAACAGAGAACCCAGAAATAAACCCACACCTTTATGGACAACTGATATTTGACAAAGGAGCAAAGAACATACAATGGAGTAAAGACAGCCTCTTTAACAAATGGTGTTGGGAAAATTGGACATCTACCTGCAAAAAATTGAAACTAGACCATCAACTTACACCATTCACAAAAACATACTCAAAATGGATAAAAGACTTAAACGTGTGCCGTGGAACCATAAGCATCTTAGAAGAAAACATAGGCAGCAAGCTCTCTGACATCTGTAGCAGCAATATATTTGCCGATTTATCTCCACGGGCAAATGAAACAAAAGGCAAGATAAACAAATGGGACTATATCAAACTAAAAAGTTTTTGCACAGCTAAAGACAATAAGAACAGAGTAAGAAGACAAACCACACAATGGGAGAACATATTCAACAGCACGTCTGATAAGGGGTTAATACCAAAATTTATAAAGAACTTATAAAACTCAACACCAGGAAGACAAACAATCCAATCAAAAAATGGGCAAAAGAAATGAATAGAAATTTCTCCAAAGAGGACATACAGATGGCCAATAGGCATATGAAAAAATGCTCAACATCATTAATCATTAGAGAAATGCAAATTAAAACCACAATGAGATATCAACTCACACCAGTCAGAATGGCGCTCATCAGCAAAACAACACAGAATAAATGCTGGCGAGGATGTGGAAAAAAGGGAACCCTCCTGCACTGCTGGTGGGAATGCAGACTGGTGCAGCCACTGTGGAAAACAGTATGGAGATTCCTCAAGAAATTAAAAATTGAACTACCTTTTGACCCAGCTATCCCACTTTTAGGAATGTACCCTAAGAACACCATAGCACTGTTCGAAAAGAAGAAATGCACCCCCATGTTCGTGGTAGCATTGTTCACAATAGCGAAGATCTGGAAATAGCCCAAGTGTCCGTCAGAGGACGAGTGGATTCAAAAGCTTTGGTACATATATACTATGGAATACTACTCAGCCATAAGAAATGATGACATCGCATCATTTACAACAAAATGGATGGACCTTGATAACATTATATGAAGTGAAATAAGTAAAACAGAAAAAAACTGAGAACAGCATGATTTCATACATAGCGGGGACATAAATGTGAGACTATGAGACATGGACAAGAGTGTGGTGGTTACGGGGTGGGGGGAGGGAGAAGAGGGTTGGATAGGGAGGAGGGGAGGGTCACAGGGAAAACCAGAGACAAGGTGACAGAGGACAATTTGACTTTGGGTGACAGGTATGCAACATAATTGAATGATAAGATATCCTGGAGATGTTTTCGTTGTACATATGTACCCTGATTTATTGGTGTCGCCCCATTAAAATTAATAATAAAAAATAAAAATAAAATAGCAATACCAATATTTTTAGAAGCCCAACTAGAGATCTTATTTCAGGATTCAATACAATGATTGTTCAATGGAAGCTTTTTTAAAGGATGAAGCCAATTCATCATCTTTCTGTACAAAATTCCCTGAGCCAGTTTCCAAGTAGAGTTCCATTGGGCAGTCCTTCCACCGCCAGTGGGAACTATAAGCCAAATTTAAGACACCATGAAATGATCGTTAGGCCAGGTAATTTCTGGTACAAGAAAATACAGGTGCCTTAGGAGAGCTGAAATATTCACTATACCAGAAGTGCCTACTGCGAGCTGCTGGCTACCTTTGAAGACACTTTTTCTGAATCCACTATGATGCTACAAATGGGGTTCTGCTGCCTGGTGCCCAGTGGATTCAGGGTAGCACCCTCCATTCAAAAAATACATTATCATAAAATTAAGAGTATTAGTTAATTAAGAGTATTGAGAAATACTCAGACCTTTCCTACACCAACTAATTTAATGAAATGGGGGTTCTTTGGGTGAGCATCTTTGAATGGGAAAGCATAGGAAGTACTAACCCCACTTTATCCTTGAATGACTGACTCCCTGGGTTCACTGACTCAACACAAGGTCGTGGGCCTCAGCAAAACAAATTGCTTCTAGGGAAGCAAGCAAGCAGAATAGCATTGTACAGAGATAAGACCAAGTTTTAAATTCCAAAAGCTACCATGTAATCTATCAAAGACATTGAAGAAAACATTTTAAAATAAGAAAGCCTAAAGGAAATAAATTAAAATAACCAAGATGTTTCCTAAACGTATACTAATGTGTAGGGTTATTCTGGTTACTTCGACCTGGGAAATTTAGAAAATAGAGAGGACTAAACATAAGACTAGTCGCTATGAGTAAATGTCTATTGTGATTGGAACTGTATTTGTCTTTTGTCGTCTGTTTGTTTTTAAACATGTTTAGCACAAAATTAGACACAGCATCAACTTGTCCATCAACTTTAGCAGACCTCTATTACCTCCCAATTATGACCTTCTGCCAATATCTGTGACTACCCAGAGAATGGTCACATGAAATAGCAGGCCTGATTATTATGATTTTGGCAGAAAAATAGCATATAGTTCTTTTTCTTTCACTTCTTTCATTGTGAGCTAGACATTGCAAAATGTTTTTGTCCTATAATCGAGATCATTATAACTAGAAGGAATTTTAGGGATCATTTTGTTCAAACCCATTATTTATGCCCTGAAGACGTCAGTGGTGCCCAAAGTCACATAGTGGCTGAGGTAGGACTAGAAGCCAGATCTCCTGATGGCTGGTCTAATGCTGTATTTTACCAAATAAAATCAAAGGTCACCAATTTATTTACACTGTGTTATGACACAGAATAAATAGATACACTTTTTTTATTTCCTATAACTGCTCTGCTATTTCTCAAAAGTCTCTGCCACACTGAAGTGAGAGGAACTAAATTTAGGCCCATCCATTAACCTGGCCCCATTTAGTGATTTAAACAATCAATTTAGGTAATTCAGATTTACACCTGCTCCCCAGCTCCTCTCCAGAATAGTACCTATGGGTGTCTGAGCGGAGACGGCTGCAGTGACCTCAGAGTGAAGAAAGAGGTAAGTCTCCGGCCCTGCCCATTCTCTCCTCTCACTCCTTTGTCCTAAGTGGCATCTTCCTGTCCTCTCAGTTACTGGGAGTCCTGCTGGCACCTGATGCTGACGATGGTGCCTGGTGACCTCCTGGTGCATTCTCTCCTGACTCAGAAAGAGCCTGGTAGTACTACTGCTTGCTAAATCTGTCCCTCCGTCCTACTCACTGGGGTCCTCCCCCGACTTCCTGCATGCACCATCCCCAGCAACAGCTCCCCAGCAAGTGCCGTGGTATCTCTGCACAAGACGTACTGGAAACCCCATCACTGTCAACCCACATTAGACACTAAGATACTGGGAAATGGAACTCAGGCCCTCCCTTGGGGAGGCCCCAGGCTCATTACTGAGGTAGGAGATATAGTTCAGAGAATATCCTGCAGAGTGGTCTTCTCTGATTTTCACTCTCTCTCCACCTATGTAAAGCTTCCCCATCCTCCTTCTCAAAAAACTTTAGCCAGAAGAGAGAGGGGTAATCATAATACACTCTAATTTTTCTGCCTTATTCCTACAACCTCCCATGGCCAGATGAGTAATAGGTATTACCCTCCATGTGGGACCACATTCCCTCCTTTCAAAAGCAAGGTTCACTCTCTTTTCTCTGGACCCCTAGTGTGAGGTAGTATGGCAGAACACAATTAACAGCAAAGAGAGATGAAAACCACATCGATTTTACATTATTAAAATAGTCTCCTCATCACAGCTGTTATAGTCATGACGCCAGAGCCACAACATCGATAGGCTGGTTATTCAAATGCCTAATTCAAGAACCAGCGAGCTGCCTCCGGCCCACAGAATAAGAACACATAGCCTGTAGTCTGCCTGCAGTGTAGGCATACACATCCTCCACCATGGGCTGTGGGAAGGGTGGAAGGATGGAGAGGAAGACAGGATGAGCCAGGGGGCACCCAAGGACCATGGCACTGGGATGCAAAGAACAGCTGGAAAGAACATGGGTCATTTGAGGCAAGTGAGGAGCAGAAGACCAGACCTCTGTGATGAAAGGCCCTAAAACCTCATCATGACACAGCAAATCAAAACATCTTGGTTGTTTTCCTGTCTGTCACTACCAGCAAGTTTGTCTGCTGCCTCATTTTATCCAGAAGTAACACAGAAAAGCAATCTTACTTGTGGGGCACCGTGGGGGTTAGAGTTAACATCTGCTCAGCATGTTCTGTTCCCTGAAAGAAACGTGCTGCATCAGCGAATGAATATTTCTCCTTTGAAGTTCTTATTCAATTCATCCCTTCTGATATGTGAAACGTAATCTCTCATCATTTTCCCTGCCTCGCAGCCTTGAAAAGAAACATGCCGAAGCTTCTCCTTGTGAACTTTTACCTTGCTGTACATGAGAAGGAGCTTACTGTGGGAAGGAAGGAGCGGCACCACAGGATCAGACTACAGCATCAAATGGGAGAGAAAATCAAAAGACTGGAACTCTAAAGTTGCCAAAATGAGGTTCAAAGAAAATGGAAAATTAAAAGGCAAGTCTGAAAGGCTTCTTGTCCACGATCAGCAGAATACAAGAATTACCAATAAGAACTATCGGGAGGGACAGTCTTCCTGTTTAGAAGTCTGAGTTTGTCAAATGGGATAAGGGAAGGGAAGAGAACCCAGTGACAAGCAAAGAGCCAGGAAATGGGGAAAAGGAAAAAAAAGACATGCCTTTAGAAATGGGCTCCACATCTGGGCAGGATGCAGCCGAACACTCTGAGATCCCACATGGATCTGTCTGTCTGCAGGAAAGTACTCAGACCTCCACCTCCCTAAAATGGTTTGAAACATAAGTAAAATACACAGGCTTTCTCTGCACCTTTTGTCACAGTTTCAGATTTACCTCCTTTTGTTAGTTTATTCACATCCTCTCTTCACTAAACTCTGATTCCCCTGAGAATGAGGGCTTCAGCTGGGTTTGCTCACTACTGCATCCCAGTATTTAGCTTAGAATTTGTTATATGATTGGCACTTGGTGGCAAAGAAAATTTAGGTCAAATTTATGATAGAATAGGGACCCTTAGAATGAAACTTGAGTCATACAGAGGATGCTATCCAAAATAGCTCTGTGATTGTCTTTGGACAGTAACTCAAGTTCCACAGTCAGAGGTTTGTTGCTTTGAAGGAAGCTAGTCTTCCGTGACACCCAATTAAAATGCAACTGCCACCTGAGAAGAGTCTTGCTCTAGGTAATTATTTACCACCTTACCAGGTGGTTAAGTGACAGATAACTTGGAGAAAAAGCCTCCTGAAATGGAACATAAATGAGGAGGTACTGAGAAGCGCCAAGGGCAAGCCACAGAAGGGGACTGCGCGTCACACAGCCTCCGTGAGCTTGCAGAGGTTTATATTAAACACGTGTATTCATTTCTCCCACAAGGATGTTTAACTATTATGTTCCCCATTAAAAAAAAAAACCCTACATAACCTTCTCACACTTCCTACTCTCCTGTATCACATTCCCTATACGCCATGTTTCTTATGCCTCCACAGAAACGTGAAAGATTTAAAAGAAATCATCGCTTATTACAAAATGAAGAGTCAAAGGCTCCAGGGTGATTTGTAGTCTATCCATACCATCTCAACCTTTCATCTTAGAGCGCTCATAAACTACACACACTCCTTTCAAGAATACAAGGAGTCCAAAATCTCTCTTATTTTCAGCATGATTGCAAACAGCTAAGCCAACCCCATAAACAACTAAGTGGGAAATAGCTGTTTTTCAGAACTCTACCCATAAAGGCCCCAGGTTTCCAAAGACAGGCAGCCAGGGCCCTCGGAGCGGAGCGGGAGGATGAGGTGAAGCAGGCGACCATGGGGAGGGCAGGGGTTTGCTTCCACCTTCCCCACAACATACCCACTTTGCTCTCTTGTCTGTAGCTGCTTCCACTCCAAATCCCATTCAAAGAACGAGCTTTACGAAGTCTGAAGACCCCGATCCAAAGTGCTCAAAACATCTGTGCCTTTCCTTCCAATAAACACAAGCTATAGAGCCCGAAAAAAGAAACTTTTACTACAACATAATATTAAAATAAGTCAAGGAAATTTCTCTCGTAAGGGGCTTTTCATCTTGTTAAGTTTTGAAGTTGAAGGATCCCCCAACTTACAAAACATTTGTGTTCCAGAAGTCTAGTTTGTAAGGCAGGGCCTCGGAACTCAGGACATACTTTCCTAGAAAAATGGTATTATGCCAGTCCCAAGGCAATCAATGAAAACTTAATGTCCTACAGGTCAAGGATAATGTTACCAATGCCTAGAAGTAGAGTTTTCCTTTTGCTCCTTGCTGAATAGGCTATTGTGGGCCAGTGTGGGTGCCTAACCACCACTTGTTATTTCTTTGAAGCAGTTCATCCAGTGATGTGGGATGAAAAGGGAGCTTGTGATGATGGAAGAGCTTCTCACTCCCCTCCCCTAAGTCAGCTGCTAAGTTCCAGGGCAGTCCACATCCACTGTGCTCAGCACCTGGCCAAATGCACCTTCACCAGTGTTTGCAAGCTGGATGATGCCCGTAAGCCACTGCCTATCTCCCATTCTGAAAAGCTAAACCATGGTTTGCTCGTTTATTTTCCAATATTTCATACCATTTTATTATGAGAATCTGGTATCCAACATAAGTGCCCCCAAAAAGCTTCAGAGGATCAAATACTTAAGCAAAAAAGAAAGAAAAATACTGGCTGTGTTTACAACCTCTTCAGAGAGAGAGAGAGAAAAAGAGAGGAAATTTTGACATGTAACTATAATAGGATTGAAAATTAACTTTTGTTTTTCCTTCATTTGGCTCATTTAGGAAGCTAATGTACTGAAAGAAAAAGATTAACTTTAACCAAACAATTCTTAAAAGTTTGAGAATGTCAAAACTTGGAGTTTTGAACAGATTTGACTCATTTAGCACCACAAGTTATCAAAACAAGTCAATAAAATACTAATAGTAAATTTTCCACCAAAACTGTTGAGCTATTCCGAATTCTTGATATCAAAACTCTAAGGAAATGCCCTGCCACAGAAGTAAACCATTTAATATGTTAAAATTAAATTGACCATTAGGAGAGATACTGTTCTAAGCCTTTGCAAAAATAGAAATGCTCTTATAGAAGGGCTTCCTCTCTTATCACCACCACCACCCTCCCAAAAAAAATAAGAAGAAGAAAAAGAAGTAGGAGGTGGAAATGGAGAAGGACTTGTTCCTGTGTGTGATTTTTGCACTTTTTGCAAAATTCTACCTTTTATACTGCATTATCACCATGCACTGCAATGTTTGGCTTAGAGATCTCCTTTTCTAGATGTTTCCTGAGTAAAGGGACCAGAAAATTGGTTAAGAGTGGGGACATTAGGGACTCACAGAACTTGTATCTGTTCAACACCTTGTTAAGTTTGCAAGGGCAAGCTACTTCTTACTAAGTTTGCAAGGGCAAGTTATCCATTATCTCTAAAGGTTGAGTGTTTCATCTAAATACAGATAATAATAAATACCTGTCTCACAGGGCAGTTTGAGATCAAATGCAATGATGAACGTAAAAATTATGTCCTGAAAATAGCAAGATTGACGGTGATGATGATCCTTTTACATCCCCTTCCCAACGCTTTGCCCAATTCAATACGGTTTTGAAATAACTGGTACTCTCCCACACTGTCGGCCTGATGAAGTCCTACATTTCCTACAGGAGATGACATTTGAGCAAAATCCTTAGGAAAGTGCTGCCTTTGCCAGCTCGTGGTGCAACCCTCACGGAGCTCTGTGTGTGGCTCCAGGCTCAGGGTTGGTGGGTCAGCCCCACCAGCTACCTTACTCTGCTAGCGCGGCCTCTGACTGTGAGGCTGGCTACGGGACAAAGAATAAAAGCAGCCTTTTGTAAAACAGTGAGTTACTTTTCTGTTTGCATTTCTAGAATTGGGCACAAAGTAAAAAAACAATAAATGCTTTTCCCTGGGCACATATATTCCCTACCTGAACCCAAAAGTAGCAGTGTGCCTTCAAAGGAAGAAGACAGGGTTCTTATCAGATCTTTTCCTAGCCATTACAACTCAAGTCCACAAAGCACTTACCCTTTCCTTTCTGAACCCTGACAGTAAGTTACAATAGCTGCTCTGGAGCCGGGGGTAGGAGGGGGGGGGGGGGGGTTAGTCCTGTTTCCTTGGGCACACCTGTGAGCTCCATAAAGGGAAGATGCACTAATTATGAATTGTCCTGCACAGAACAAGGATATATAATAGGCAGGAAACAAATAATTGATTTCTTGATCTAGTTCTGTTTTCCAATGTGCTCAAAGTGCTTCTGCAGAATTATCCAATTAATCCTAACTTGATGAGAAGAATGGTGTACTGGATCTGTACAGACTGCAGCCAAGGGCTGGTACCCTCTGTGTGTGAAGGGTGTTCTAACGGCTTGCCACACTGCCTCTCTTTGGTCAGCACTCAATTTTTTGAACTAATGACTTAGCACACAAAAATTAGCATTTTATACAAACCAAAAACTAACTGCCTGCCTGACCAGGTGGTGGCGCAGTGAATAGAGCATTGGACTGGGACGTGGAAGACCCAGGTTTGAGACCCCGAGGTCGCCAGCTTGAGCGCAGGACCATCTGGCTTGACCAAAAGCTCACCAGCTTGGACCCAAGGTCTCTGGCTCCAGCAAGTGGTGGCTCGGTCTGCTGAAGGCCCACAGTCAAGGCACATGTGAGAAAGCAATCAATGAACAACTATGGTGTCGCAACGGCAACGAAAAACTAATGATTGATGCTTCTCACCTCTCCCCATTCCTGTCTGTCTGTCCCTATCTACCCCTCTCTCTGACTCTCCGTCTGTCCCTGTAAAAAAAAAAAAAAAAAAAAAAAAAAAAACTAACAAACTAACTGCCAACCAAATTTCATAGCATTGTTAACCAACAGCAAACTCTACTTTGAGTTATACTTCCTCTGTTTCAATGGACTGTAAAGTGGTCCCAAGTCCCCAGAAAGAAGGTGGTGGGAACTCCCATGTTCCCTATGATCAGCTAAACCCGCACATAAATAATTAGACCCAGTCCAAATAAGAGCTAACACCTCTCATTAAGAATAGCTACAGCCTAACGAGTGTTAAAGCAGACATCTCTTTCCTTCACACATTCTGCTCTTCTGCCTTTTTCACAGCAGAGATTTTCAGGGATGATGATGATGATGATAATAAGTCTCCAAAATCATGTAATATTTTTTAACTTTTTAAAATGCTCTCAAACCTAACCATCTGATACTTGCAGTCACTCTCAAGACACGTAGAAAAGACAAGGTAGACCATCTCACTTTACAGAAGCACAAAGAATTAGTGTGGCTGGCCCAAGGTCCCAACCAATGAAAAGCAGCAGGGGAACCACAAGGCAGCCTCCTCCTACCACTCTCCCCTTCCCACCGGTGTTCTTTTACTACAGGCATATTTCCAAGATACTGTCAGTTTGGTTCCAGACTACAACTTAAAAGCAAATGTAGCAATAAAGCAAGTCACGTGAATTTTTTGCTTTCTCTGTGAGTTTTCAATATGTTGTAGTCTATTAAATATGCAATAACAGTATGTCTAAAAAACAATGGACATACCTTAATTTTAAAAAATATTCATTGCTAAAAGGTACTAGCCATCATCTGAGACTTCATAATCTTTTGACTGGTAAAGGGAAAATTTATTTATTAAAAAAACATAGTATCTGCAAAGCTCAATGATTCCGAGTGTAATAAAACAAGGTATGCCTGTATACCACTGCCCAACAGGCAGCAGGGCCTCACTCAGAACCTTCTCCCACTGTGGCTAGCAGACCTGACGCAAGGAACTGCTCCCAAAGAGAGGCCCTGGGCTTCTTAAGAAGAGTTTGAGTGTCCCGCGAGAAACTGCCGCTCAAATTCCCGGTCTTAACAAATGTGTTTCACCATATTGAAGGCAGGTTTCCAACCAAAATGGTTGACTAGGCACCAAATGTGGTGTTCTAATCTTTGTTCATGTTGTCAGTGTGACATATGAAAGAAATATGAATAAAGTGACAGGATGAAAACAAAGCGAGAGGCTGGTGTGAGATACACAGACAGGGTGTCAGCCCCACATGCACTGCAACTGGGTCAAGTTAACACCTCCCCTCTCCCCTACATGTGCAGTGTGGAAAAGCTATTTATAAAATGTCTTTAAATATTTAGGACCAAATAAATCAATATTGTTGGAAAACACTCTGACCAGAACTCATTTACTTGCCCTAATCCCACGTGACTACCAGAATCGACATTATTGGGATGCTCCAAGACCAGGAATACAGCATATGTTCAGCAGTTTCACCCAGAATGTCCCTCCAGGCCTGCTTTCAGATCAGCCCCTCACCCTGGCTAGCCACCCGGCATGAACAGTACAATGGCAGAAGCTCCAAAGCCTGGTTTTGTGAATAATATTTAGTACCAATGTAACAAAAATGGGCCTTTTAGAAATTACCTGACTCTGCAATTCACTTTGCTGCTTCAGGCGAAGATTTTCAGGTGTGTCTGCCACAGTAGTGAAAGACTGCTTTGGGTAGTGTCTGTGGAGAAATATTTTAGAGACCATAGTTAAATACTATGAAACAAAACAATGCATTTACACCCAATGTTGTATTCTTTCCTCTGGCACAATGGAAAAAGGTGTCTCTCCTCTTGGCTCAGGTCATCTCTGTATCATTATTCTGGATCCCACTCCCTCCTCCATTCTCAGAACCCTCTGTCACCCAGTTATTCCCAACATCTCCCCAAAGTCATTCTCACTTCTCTATTCTCTCAGTTGTTCCCCATCAGCACCCAAGTGTGCTGAGGGCCTCCTACCCTTCCCTGGCCCCCCAGTCAGCCCACACACCCCTCTGGCATGTGGTGGCTAGAACCTCTTCTCTCCTTGAGCCAAACTTCCTCACAAAGAGGCCTAAACTTGCTGTCCCTGCTCAACTCCTCTCCAATTTTTTCCTCTTCTCCGTGTATTCTGGCTTCTAGTTTGAGTCTCCAGAAGTTTCTCTGGTCAAAGTTATAATGACTTCCTGTGGACACATCCAAAAGACATCTTTTGGTCTTCCTCATGTGGAGCCTCCCCTCCATCTTGGAATGTCCTTTCTTGGTTTCTCTGTCTCCACACACTTCTGGCCTGTCTTTCTCCCTATCTAGCTGTTCCTTCTCAGTCTCCTGTGGGCTCCTCTCTGCTGGCCTCTGGCTTTGGTCATCCCATCTATAAACGCTAATTACTCCCAAGTCAATATTTCTAGCCCATCGTTCTACCCTGAACCTCAGACCCAATGGCATTTTCATTTGTATATATCTCATGCCCACCATAAAATCAACCAGTCTGAAGCTCATCTATCCATCAGTCTATCCTACCCCCAAGTCATTTCTCCCCATTTCTTTGACTAGTGCCCAGATGTCCAAGCCAAAACTCCCACATCCACTCAGTCGCCAAGTCTATTGCTTCTCTCTCCTGAGCATGGCTCAATCCCATTTACTTTCCTCCACCTCCACGGCATTTTTCCATTATAGGCCACATTTATCTTTCAGGTAACTACAATACTTGCCAGTCTTGCCCTTCCAATCTGAATTGCCAAAACAAATGTTCTATAATGACAATCTGATTACATTATTCTCTGAGAAAAACCTTTCGATTGCTTCCCACTGATTCAAGGATAAAGCCCAGCATCCTGTCTCCCCATGACCAACAATCTGCAGATTCCTCACTCCCCTACCTTACTCTGGCCATGGAGTCCCCGTCTTATTTCCTAATGCCTCTGGACATGCTATCCCCCCACCCTGGAACACTCATTCTCTCCCATTCCACCTCTCTAGCACTCTTCCTTATCTCCTAGGTCTCACCTTAGATGTCACTTTCTTCAGGAAGCCTTTCTGGTCTCTCAAACCTAGAGCGGACTTTTCTTCCCATTATAAACCTTATCATATCCATCTGTACGTTCCTGCTGACACGGCTCTATCTCACAACACAATGAAAGTACTGCGGCAGCAAGAACAGGCTGTCCTGTGCTGTGTCAGAGCACACTCAGCACCTACCAGTATCTGGCTCATAGTATGACTGCAACAAATATTTATGAAAAGTAAAGAAAGAGGGAGGGAGGTAGAGTAGAGAGAGGTGGGAGCTCAGGTCAGGCTGTGGTCAACCTTCACCGTGTTCTGTCCTATGTGGACTCATAGACAAATGCACGGTCCTCCTGCTGGACAGTGAGGGCATTTACTGCCATATGTGGGTGAGGACACGCATGCTGACCGTAGCTGCCTCCTCCCCACATCCAACTGGTACTGAGGGCACATCTCTAGCTGCTGTGACTCTATCACCACAAAAGCTCTGGAACTCAGAGCTGTTCTTCAAAGAGTCCCCTCCCTGGTCCCTCTTCTTGGTGATGTCCACCCTGTATCTCTTTCTTTGGTTTCTCAAAAATCCTCTATGCTCACTGTTTCAAACTATACCCTCTGTGTAGAAGGTTCTTCTCAACACCTTGCTCCTGGCTTCCTATGAGAAGGAAGGCTCACAGAGTAATCGTTAGTTAATGCAAGTAAACTCTGAACAGCCTACCAAAGTATACTAGGCACTTCTGAAATAAGGATTAAACATCTTCTGTAGCTCTGTGGTGTCAGATTTGTGGTAGGTACAATTAATTAAAAAGTTAATACCTCATTTTGCCAGCATTTTTCAATAATAAAATGTCCCTCATAAGTATAGATTCTAGATAACTAAAGTAAAAACCCTACAACATACTGGATGCATTTTAACTATTTTAATTAATGTCCTTCAAAACCTTCACATAATTTTTCTGTCTTGTTAGAGCATCAACAAACCTAATTTAAATTTTATCGTGATTCCTTGGGATCATTATAATAGATGCAATACAAAGCAATAGTGCTTTCAAAGGTTACTAGGGTCAAGTGACCTAACCTGCTTGTGATCATTACGCTTTTGTAGCTGTGGGACTGTTAGGAGATCATTTATCACACACAGCTCTCTGCCTTTCACATTTTCTTCTCTTCCGGTTTCCTTCTTTTAACCCAGATTGAGAAACTAGATGGTCCAGTTTGTTTTCAATGTTGATAAAAACTAGAGTTACTGATTCAAGCGAGGGAGCATTAGGAGGCCAGATCTCTCCCTCTCCCTCCTTTGAAGTTATAGGCTGTGTGTCAGCCACTCCCTCGGGCTCCTTCTGAATTGCACTCCAGGCACATGAAGCTGGACAGACAGTTTCGGTGTGCTCCTTGCTATTTACAAGTCAGTCTGGGAAAGTTGCACATTACCAGACTTTAAAATGTAGCAACTGCATATGGCTCTACTTTTAAAGCTAAAATAATATCAGCACTTTAAAAAAATACATTTGGTAAAATAAAGTTTCACCGGGATTTTCATGGGTTCCACAATGTTTACTTTTTTAAACTGACATATGTCTTTTAAGGACGTTAAACATGGCAATTATAATCTACTCTCAAATGTGTTTCAGGAAGTTTAGCCCTCTGAAACCCTCCTATACGAACTTGCAGGTTGTCAGTCTGAGGACAGACTTTGGAGGTATAGCCTTCTCCTGTCATTTATGTTTAATTTAAAAGTCTGTTTAATTTTTAACCAGAGATGGAAAAGTGTACGGGGTGGGTAAGCTATAATTTGCAACTGCTGCTCTGAGTACGTTCCTCCATGCCAGGCAAAATCATTCCATTGTGATACTAAGAAAACTTCACTGATCACTCCTCCCTCTCATTCTGAAGTATCATTTCATGAAAACAATCTAATTATTCTCACCATTTGACTATACAATAAGAAAACATGATAGATTTGAACTTACAAAATATATGCACATAAATAAAACACCATCTCATACTAAGTTCTATTCGGAACAAAGGTTATACTAAAAACATTTTTAGGTCTTCTGCTGCTTTTTAGAAGACATACTCTGCTGTCCTGGTGGCTAAAGTAGCAAAATTACTAATATGCTGAGCAATCATACTGAGCATTATGAACAGATGCCAATGTTTTGCACTTTTTTCAATATCTTTTTCAATTCTAAAATTTAACGATTTTGTAGTAGTGGGTTCATCTATATCAGTAGCTCTTAACCTGGGTTCTATCGAACCCTAGGGGTTTGATGAGTCGGTCTCAGGGGCTCGGAGAAGCCTCTGCCACAGAGGCCAGAATAAAGTAATACCGTAATTTGTTGTGAGTTCATGCACTTTGCTGGTTTTGTTCTTTGAGCAAGGTGATGTTCATGCACGGCTCATTTTGTGCACCAGTAAAAGAACATATACCTATGTCTTGAATTTGGGAAAAAAATCATATTTTATTTATCACTAAAGAAGGGTTCGGTGAATGAGCATATGAAACTGGTGGGTTTGGTACCTCAAAAAAGATTAAGAACCACTGATCTATATATAATGTCACTCTTCTAAAGAAGCAAAACAGGAAGAAATCCTTGAGACTTGGCTTGGGGTGGTAAAAGAATTTTTTTTGATCTTGGAGGAAAAGTTTAATTTAATATTAATAACCAAAATAATAAATACTGAAGGAAAGAAGGCACTCATACCTGAAACTACTAGGGGTCATGAGCACTATTAAAACCCAAGGCTTTGGAGATCCAAGTTATATTCAGAGCTAGCAAAATTCAAGAGAATAGGTGTTGAAAAAATGCATACCAGTCAAGTGGAGTGGAATGGTCTCATGAATTAGAAACATAAGACTCAGAAGAAGTACATGGGATTACAGAACTGGCAGCACACACTGTATCAGCTTAAATAATTACTAATTAATTTTGCCAAACTTGACACATCTGAAAGTCCTGCATTCCTCTCCATCATGTCTATATAGTAATTTTTGTCTAATTCAACAATATTCTGCTCTAAAGTCATAGTCTCAACTCCCACTCACCCACCACCTCACCTGCAAAAGAAAACCAGACAAAGATAAATTGAGGGGCCAGTGGTCCCTAACAGGATCATAAAAGCAGAGAAGCAAAGCATTTTAAAACTGATGCTACTATACAGTCATTTTGTAGCTCTTTCCAAACACTGTATTTAAATGATTGTAGCAGGTCTTGAATACCTTGAATAGAAATCTAAAGGAAAGAAGATTCCTTCACCAAGCCTACATGAAGGTCATTTCTCGTTCTTTAAAGAATGCAGAACAGAAGGCACAGGAGCATGAGAAATGGATGTTCAAATAGAACCAGAAAAAACAGTTTTAAAAACACGAAATAATGGGGTGGATTAATTGGTACATGTACAAGTTTCCTGGAAAATAGAACATAATTTTGAAAATGTAAAATACACTACCTCAGGAGCTGCTGGAAAGATCTGAAGAATATTGTGAAATCTTTAAGCATCATAAATAGAAGTCTCTTTGCTGAAATATGAAGAAATTGGGTGAAATGTATGTATCAAGACTAGGCTGACAGCTGCAATAAATCCAGATTGCTGTGAAATGCTATCTTCAAAATAAACAGCAAAAGAAGCAAGATAGTAACAGAACACTACAGCTAAGTCAAGTCACAGAAAGATTTCCAAGTTTTTTTCTTTATCTCTGTGAGATTTCTTTCACAACTGCATATATAGGAAAGTTAAATACAAACCAGTAGACCTCTGCTGCTCAGAGTGAAGACATCAGTGTAAACAAACAGCAACCTTCAGAGGCAGTAATGACAAAGAACACCCCTGGGCAAGAGCAAGACTCCAAGACCTCCAGCTTTTTATCCAAGCCCAGTGGTCCTGACAGCACTGGAGTCAAACCACCTGGGTTTGAACCTGGCTTTTTCACTTCATAGTCGTGTGTCTTTGGGCAGGTTTCTTAACCTCTCTGGCCTCAATTTCCTCATCTGTAAAATCAATATAAATAGCACTTCTTAGGCTTGCTCCAGATTAACACTTGTGAAGCATTTCAAACAATGTCTGGCTTATCGTAGGCACTCAATAAAATATTATTAATAACAATAACATTACTATTACTACTACTTTCTCTTTGCTCTATGCAAAGGGACTTAACCTGTGTCTCACTGCCTTCATCTCTATAATGAGGATAAACTACTCCTGGCTCTCTCAGGAGGTTTTGCTAGAACCACATGAAAGAGCTTTATAAATGGAAACTACTGTAAGTGCAAAATACTACTAAACCACTTAAACATATGAAACTAAGATCTTTATAAATTTTTTTAATTTAAATCTGTGTTAATACAGTGGTTCTTAACCATTTTCCCCAGAGGACATTAGGCACTAGGCAACATCAGGAGTCATTTGGGTTGCCACCTGGAGGAGTGTAGGGAGGCAGGTGCTGTGGGTATCTACTGGGTAGAGGCCAGGGATGCTGCTAAAAATCCCACAAAGCACAGGACAGCCCCCACACCGACCCCAACAAAGACTGCCCCAGTTAACAATGCCAATAGTGCTGAGGTTGAGAAACCCCAAATAATAGACATAAATCTTTAATGTCATAGAAGGCTGCTAATTTTAAGGCAGTTTGCTCTTTCTGACCAAATCTAATCTTTGCTTTTATTCTCGTCCCCTGACAAACAGTCCACCCTCTCCTCTAACCCTTTGCCACATTGGTCAGTTCCTCCCGGCTGACTCTTCTCTCATGAGCACTCAATTCTTCCCTCTTTAGCTTTTTGTTTACCTGATCATTGTTGCAATTTCACTTCAACTAGAAAACTTGAGGGAACTCAGATATCAAAAGAATTTTTTATTATAGCATTATGTCCTTGTGGGCTCTGTGTAGAAGAGAGTTCAGGTAGCAGGCCTGAATGCTATATTTGAAAGGCCAGCTTACAAGGCTGGCCCTTGGCTGGTGTCCAAGATTCTGGACTTGGGGAGGGTTCCCACCACCATTAACTGACAAGAGTGGTGCACTGCACCCAAGCTGTTTGTACAAACAATATTTATGCTAAACATTTGCCTTCCTTCTGGGAGTCCAGAATTTGGGTACCTGCAAGGCAGAAGGTGCCACCAAGAACAGCCTCCAGTGAAAACTCTGAGAACTGAGTCTCTAACAAGCTTTGTTGGTTGGCAACACTTGGCACATGTTGTCACAACTCATAACTGGGGGAATGAGGCGTGTACTTCGTGATTCTTCTGGGAGAGGTCTCTGGATGCCTGCTCCTGGTGTCCCCTGGACTTCATGTCAACCATGAAGTGCATTAACATTTTTAAATATATTATTTACTTTTATTAAAATGCAACTTTAGTTCTTAAGAACACTAAGAAGGCAAAAGTTCTGATCTCACCTTATTAAACTGACTTCTCAGCTCTGCCTTTCTGGATCAGGTGAAGGTTTGGTGACTGAGCTCTGGCAGAATAGCTCAGTTGGTTAGTGTTGTCCCAATATGGCAAGATTCTGGGTTTGATCCCCACTCAGGGCACATATAAGAATCAACCAATGAATGCATAAATAAGTGGAAAAACAAATCAAATTTCTTTCTCTCTCTCTAAAAAGAATCAATAGATAACATTCAAAATAAAAAGGACCTCTGCTCTGGATCATCTTCATGCTCTGATTCAATCAGAAAGCAGTTTCTGTTTATTCGTTTGTTTGGTTGGTTGGTTTGTTTTAGTTTTTTTTTTTTTTTACAAGGACAGAGAGAGAGCCAGAGAGAGGGAAAGACAGGGACAGACAGACAGGAACAGAGAGAGGTGAGAAGCATCAATCATTAGTTTTTCATTGCCGTTGCAACACCTTAGTTGTTTATTGATTGCTTTCTCACATGTGCCTTGACCGCGGGCCTTCAGCAGACCGAGCAACCCCTTGCTGGAGCCAGTGACCTTGGGTCCAAGCTGGCGAGCTTTTGGTCAAGCCACATGGGCCCGTGCTCAAGCTGGCAAGCTCGGGGTCTCAAACCTGGGTCTTCCATATTCCAGTCAGACGCTCTATCCACTGGGCCACCGCCTGGTCAGACTGTTTGTTTGTTTTTAATAAGAGACAAAGAAAGAGGGATAAATAAGGACAGATAGATAGGAAGGGAGAGAGATGAGAAGCGTCAACTCATAGTCGCGGCACCTTAGTTATTCATTGATTGCTTCTCATACATACCTTGACCAGGGTCTCCAGCCAAGCCAGTGACCCCTTGCTCAAGCCAGCGACCTTGAGCTTCAAGCCAGCCATCTTTGGGCTCAAGCAAGTGACCATGGGGTCATGTCTATGATCCCATGTTAAAGCTAGCCACCTTATACTCAAGCTGGTAAGCCCGCACATAAGCCGGATGAGCTCACGTTCAACTCAGTGACCTCAGGGTTTTGAGCCTGGGTCACCAGCATCCCAGGCCGATGCTCTATCCACTGCGCGACTGCCTGGTCAGGCTAACCAGGAAGTAGTTTTATCCATTGTGTCAAATGGTGTGAAGAGGACAGAAGATTTAAACATAATTTTAAGTATTTCTCCCAAATTCAAACAACTTTATATTATAGCGCAACAATTGTTTCCTATCATTCAAAAGTACCTTCAAAAAAGAAAAAATAAAACATTTTTAAAGAAGCATACCATGAGTATGTAACCACAACCAGATCTTCTATGAAGCTATTTGTCAAGGATGTACCTCAACAAGAAGCAAAATGATTCTCAAAGGGTAACTAAGACACAAAAGGAAGTGGAAAGCAAGCAAAAGAGTAAGTGTATGTGTGTGCACACACACAAACAAACAAAACTATGTCAACTATCTGGGTTTTTTTAACAACAAAGCTAAAATACTGGACAATAATAAGAATGGGAAGGTAGTAAAAAAATTAAAGGATTCTAAAATTCTTTTATTCTTTATGAGAAAGGTTAGGATATTATTGAATTTTAGACATTGCTTAAATAAATATGATAACAATTCAAGGGTAACCACAAAGAATGGAAATATAATATATAAATTCAAATATTATAAAAAGAAAAAATCAATTTTTTTAAAGAACCAAAACTCTATCTCAGTACAATAAAAAAGGAAAGAGAATAGCAAGAAAGAAAAAGCAAAAAATAAACAGGAAAAATAGATATTTAACAGTTGGAAGAAGCAATTTAATAATTACAAAAATGTAAATGGGTTAAATTTGCCATCTAAAAGACCAATATTGTCATACTTTCAAATTCTACTTTTAAAAGTCTATACTAATATATCACAAGATAACATTTTACAAAGAAAGGCATTATTAAGAATAGGGACACTACATAATGACCAAGGTTCACTTCACCAAAAAATATCCTCCTAAAGTAAATGTATATCTGAAAAAAAATTTAATGTGTGTGAATGTGTGTGTATGAATGTATGTATGTATGTGTGTGTATATACAGAGAGAGAGAAAACTAGCATAGTCACCAACACCTCTCTCTCCCATTTATTGCTAACTCAAGCAGCAGACATAAAATGAATATATCAAATATATGAAATATAAAATTTGTGACAATAATATCAATAATGTCTCTACACAGATATGGTATTCAACCTCCCTAACAACCATTACAACATGTGCACTCAGCAATCAAAAAGGATCTCCAAGCAAGCCCCACCATGAGTGAATGGAGAAACTCACCAGTGTGTACTGATGACTACCAACCTGTCTCCAAGGGCTCCCATGTGCAGGAAAAAGCTGAATGCCAGCATGTACCATGTGGAATGAGAGTACAATAATTAACAAAAAGAAAACCCTCTATGTTGTGATACTGACTCTTCATTCATGGAGTCTTACCCCATCCCCGAGGATGCATGCATTTGGGCCCCAGGTAGTGAGGAAAGGTAACAATTGAAACTGAAATAAGGGCAGAGAGGCAGGATGAGCAGAGATGGTGAGAAGGAAGATGACCCAGACTGGGCTCAAACACTGCATACACAGCAAACATGAGAAACAACCACTAACACTAGAGCAAACTTCTGGAAGAAAAAGTATTCAGACAGAGGAACACTAGGAGCCCTGTGTTCTACACAGAAGGGTTTCTAATAGCAAAGGTACAACAGGAATAAACACAGCATCAGAATACGCAGTCCAGGCATGGCTATGACAACTGGACCAAACCTTACCTACTCATGATGGGATGGGTGAGATGGAGAATATGAATAGGTGCATTAACATCTATGTTGTGCTGTGTCCCCCCACCCCCATAAGTCAAATGTTAACAAATTTGTTTAAGGAAGGCCTCCTCCAATACCTAGAAAATCTAAACTGAAACCAGCTCCAAGCTGTCATAGCAAGAATGGAAAACAGCCTCACACTATCCTTTGTAAATGCTTCTGCTGCCTCAGCCCACTGCCAGAGACATCAGGGAAGTTCTCCTACCATTTCTTGTCCCACCTGGAACCCATCCATATCTTGGAGGCTGAACACCCAAAAGCCAACCGCTGGGCTCTCTTCATGTGGTTCAGCAAAAGCCAAGCATATGTGCAGTCACATTCCTAGTCTTCATTTATATTTCATTCCCCAAAAGAGTATCTTAAAACTCACACAACAAGACTTCATGTTAGTTTAAGAGCCATAAAGGAAAACAGTATATTATATGAGAGAAGGAGAAAACCTGGAAGTGTTTTCCCTTTTTAATAAAAGTTCTAGGAAATTCTATAACTGTTAATAATTTGCAAAAAGTAATCCTACTTGGAGTATCTTTACAGGAGTATAAATTAAAATTGTATAAATTAAGAAATCCTCACTATGAAGTGTTTTAAGACTCAGATGATAACATGAGTAAATAAACAATTCTACATTATTCCTACTGACATTTCGGCTTGAATGCTGTGGGGAATCACCATTTAATAAGTAGATGTATTTTAGGAAAATATCTTTTTTACATATTGAGGTTAGTCTGTGCATTTTCTGTCTAATAGAACTCCTGAAGTAAAAATCTGTTAGTAAACCATTAGCTCTATTTGACATCAGACAAAGATACTATTATAATTCTTCTCATTCTTTCAGCATCTTTGAGTTCTGCATGCTTTTCACGCTATCTTGCTATGTCATTGATGTGCCATCACAAATTTTCTTCCACAGCCATCATCTCGTTCTTAATTCTACTAATCTTCCTCCCTATAGCACCTCCATAAACAACTCTCATATAATGAAACTCGTTGTAAACACTGATTTTTATGATTAAAGAAAATAAAAAACAGTGAATCAGAGCAAAAATGGAGAACGCTCTTCAGAAAGGCTTACGAGAACTGCTGGTAGATCACATACAAAAACAAATGGATTATGATAACGCAGCCTCCCATACAGGAGCTACAGAGCCCAGCTCAAAGGAGGAACAGAGCGCAATGGCCCATCTCTAAAGGGCAGTCAATAACCTGCCTCACAATGTACTATATTCTCTTTCTGGCTGGAAGGGCCAAGCAACTTGCCACCTTTTGATTTACTTTCTCAGCAGGGCTCCATTGTAACTTCTATCACGTATTTATAAAAGAGGACATTATCAAAGGGATTACACAGTAAACCTGACCCACCTCACTAGGAAATACTAATCAGCTGTTGGAACATGTCACTTAGATTTTGAATTACAGTGTCAAAGGTGAGAAATTAATATACACATACACAAACACCCCTAGATGATCTTTAAGAAAAATATGAGGTAGTAGAGGAGACAGTTCCCTATGCTGCTGCCAATACTGACCATAGGAGTCTACAAAAAGGGAAGTAAGTACACGTGGCTGAGTGGTTCTGTGATTTGTGCTCAGAAACACCAAATGTCACTGGTGATTCTGACCAACAGGAACACACGCAGATTTGGGACTCAAGTATCTAAGACATCACTATAGTTTGAAAAATGTTAAAAACAAAATTTGTATAAACACAGAACGTTAGAAACACACAAAAGATCACATTATTTTCCCTTGTTAAAAATAATAAATATAGTAAGTAGAGTTAAATGCTCAATATCAATAAAAATGATTCTTTAAAGGCTAAAGAAAGGGAAAAGCATTAAATGATCCTATTTTTAAGAAAAAACCTAGGCAAAACTAAAAATGTAATATTACATTCAACTGCGCATTTTCCATAAAAATGTTGCAGTCTCACAGATAAATTTATACGTGATAAACAAGTCAAATAAATTGTGGGAAACTAATAATAATAACAGGAACAATTATCACTGGCATAATGATCTATACTTAGCTTATGTGCTACCTCCCATGTTCAGCATAGACATCACTAATCATACCACACTATCTGAATAGCCCAGAAAAGACTCAACATTATTCTCAACACTCCAGGCAACCCCTGCCAAACATCCTGAACCATAGGCTAAGCCTCCCTACCTTCTATAGACTCTGCCTACTTGACAATTTGCAAATCAGTTTTTAACTTTTCAGACTATAAAAGTAATTACAAGAAACTATAATCTGTTTAACCATTGGCCTTCGTTATGCTATTAGAGAAATATTCTTATAGAGATGAAGAACTCTTCAATACATTTCAGTTTGTTCAAATTGTGTACATTACTGTGGTGGCTCAGTGGATAAAGCATCGACCTGGGAACACTGAGGTCGCCAGTTCAAAACCCTGCACTGGTCTGGTCAAGGCACATATGGGAGTTGATGCTTCCAGCTCCTCCCCCCTTTCTCTCTTTCTCTCTCTCTCTCTCACTCTGTGTCTCCTCTCTAAAATGAATAAAATAAAAAGAAATTTAAAAATTGGATTAAAAAAAATTGTGTACATTAAATTCATTTAATGTGGTTTTTAAGAATAGGTAGACTGAGGGAAGATAAAGGAAATTATCCCATAATTGGCATCTTTCACACCAATATATGTTAAAGAGAATGAACTAAATGTTATATACAACATTGCCAACTACTGAGTACCTATCAGTTCCCTTTGCCTCTTCAAACAACTCACTAAGCAAGTCACATTCCTTTCCTAAGTACATAAAGGTAAAATCTAGCCACAAAATAGGTCAGCTCTTCTTTAATGTACTTTTCTGGCTACTGATTTTATAATTAAACTAAAACCCAATATGTCAGTAGACTCTGCTATGCTCAGTGGCTTAGATCAGGAGAAAGATATGCAGCTTTAAACCTTTTCCATCACAGGTTAACGGCATAGGAAGAAAAAAATGACTTTGTGAAAGTCTCAACTAAGTGCCATATTTTTAAAAATATATAGTTATTATTTTCAAAATTATACATATTAGCTTATATATGTTTGACTCCTATGACTTTAATATGTTATAGTTGACTTGAATGGCAAACTAGGCACCTCCTACCCAAAAGCCCAATGGAAATATTTTTTAAATGTAAACATACATATATAATAAATACATATATATCCAGAGAGAGTGTGTGTTAATAGGAATAAAAGTATTAATGGTAGAGAGAGAAAATTAAAGACACCTTAGTTAAGCAATTTCCAACCTTTTTCATCTCATGGCACACATAAACTAAGTACCAAAATTCTGCAGCACACCAAAAAATATACTTTATTTGCCAATCCAACAACAAAAAATATAGGTATAATTTTGATTGATTTACCAAAAAATTACTAATAATAATTACCTTCCCTTTTTGCTCCAAAGTGACTTTTTTAAAAATCAGGTGCCTATACTCGTATATAAGGATTTCCAATACCAAGAATTAACCAATCAGATGCAACCTTATTATGTGACGTGACCAAGTATATAACTTATATATTTATAATTCAAGACAGGGCATTCACACTGATGGCTATTGCTGTGTTGGCTGTTGTCATTTTAAGGGAAAAGAGACCAGTTCCCTGACTAGTCAGGTAATGTATGTTTTAAAAATTCTTGTGGCACACCAGTTGAAAATCACTGCCTTAGTTGATACTCAACAGATAGAGTCAAATTGATAGACAAAGAGAACAGTCAAAACTACCAGATGTATGGGGCCTCTGGAAATGTCATCAGAGTCAGCAGGCTATTCAGAAAACTGCATCCAGATCATGTGGCTCTCAGTCCCCGTCCCTCGTCCATACACTCCTCATGAAGAGCATGCCCCACGAGCAGACGGGTTCACCTAGACGGGCACCTTGGCTTTTCTCTAAAGAAAGTCATCAGCTTGTGAACAAACCCTTTCTTGAGGTGACTCTGTTAGACCTCTATATCAGATATATCTGGGGAGTAAAATATTTTAAAGGATTTAATCCACAGAGTACAGCCCTCCTTGTGTGTGTTGGTTGGTTGGTGGGTTCCAGGAACTTGAGTTCTCCACCTTAGCTGGTCCCATCTGTGCACCTTAGGGGACACTGGTCTGGTGACACCCTGGTCAGTCAAAGCACCTAGAGAAGGCCACAGTCAGCATTTCCACTCAAGGGTATGACCTGCTAGAAAGTCAGACTTTCCAATGGCTGTGGAGACCAGTCCAACTACCTCATCTACCCCCTTCCTCTTCATCCATAAACATGGACAGGCAGCCAACAAATCTCCATCATTTAACAAAATCCAATAGCTAGAAAGAAAAGGACAACGAAAAAAATAGGAGGAAGAGTGTGTGTATGTGCACAGAACATAGAACACAGTGGAGTCTGGAGGAAACAATCCATGCGTGTGAACTTTGAAAAACATCCTAAAGGGTATTACTCCATGTTACTTTGAATATTATAACATAATTAACTTACATCAACAATGTAAGAACAGATTGCTAAGGAAAATCAAAAACACTAAAGATCTACTAAAATTAAAGAATAAAAGCGTACTTGCTGAAATTAGTGGTTCACATGGAGTAGGATTTGGAGGGGCGAGTTGACTACAAAGGGCAAAAGGAACAAATTTTTTAGAGTGATGCAAGCATTCTGTATTTTGATCATGGTGGAGGTCACTCGACTATATGCATCTGTCAAAACTCATAGACCAAACTCCAAAAAGAGTTAATTGTACTTTATAAAGTTTAAAACGTAAATTTTTAAAAATACAGTTGTTGAAATAAAATACCAGTGGGGAGGAGAAATAATGGGGTAAACAGGCAAACTAGTTTTCTTCAAGATAAAAGGGAGAGGAGTAAAACACTGCCAGAATAAAGAGCAAAAAAATAAAGAGACAGACAATAAGAGAGAAAAGTTAAGAACTCTGTAAACAAATTCATCTAATAGAAAATTCAGAAACAAGAAAGGGAATGAACAATCACTTGCATCTACAGCCCTAAAGGACCAACCAAATGCCCAGCAGAACAAGCAAAACAAATCTCTCTCAAACAAAGGGAGACCCCAGAATCCTAACAGTAAGGAAAATCTGCAGAAGCTTCCAGAAAAAGAGAAAGGTGAAAAAACAGTGCCTACGAAGTTCTGATTTCATCAGTCTTCTCATCAGTAAAACTGCTGTGAGAGAAAATAGTTTTATAACCTCTCAAACTCTAAAAATAAACAAAAAAAAATATGACATTTTCAGTCAAGGAGACTCAAATACAACCTATACATGCTATAGTTTTAAAATATTAATAATGAACATTTTTCATGATAACAAGAAAATTTAAGATATACCAAATTTGGTGGCAGGTGAGAATAACCTAACAGTTTTTTGAACTCTAACTGCCCTGGCTGGTTGACTCAATGGTAGAGCATCAGTCCATCATGTGGATATCCTAGGTTCGATTCCCGGTCAAAGCACAAAGAGAAATGCCCATCCGCTTCTCCACTCCTCCTCCTCTGACACCCCTTCCCCCCTGCAGCCATGGCTCAATTGGAGCAAATTGGGCCTGGCCACTGAGGACAGCTCTATGGCCTCATCTCAGGTGCTAAGAAGAGCTCCGTTGCTGAGAAATGGAGCAATGCCATAGGTGGGCAGAGCATCACTCCTTAATGGACTTGTTGGGTGGATCCTGGTCAGGGCATCTGTGGGAATCTGTCTCTGTCTCCCTTCCTCTCATTGAATAAAAAGAAGTCCAACTAAAGCCCACTGTAAGAAATGCATCTTATCTCACAACCCAGGACACACAACAATACATAAAACAAAAGTTTTGAGCCTGATCTGTGGTGACGCAGTAGATAAAGCTTCGACCTGGAACTCAGAGGTCACCAGTTCAAAATCTCTGGCTTGCCTGGTCAAGGCACATATGGGAGTTTATGCTTCCTGCTCTTCCGTCCTTCTCACTTTCTCTCTCTCTCTCTCTCTCCCCCTCTCTCTTCTCTCTCTAAAAATAAATAAATAATATGTAAAAAAATAAAAATGTAAAAATATTTAAAAAAACAAAAGTTTTGAAACAATACCTATGCCTGTTGTATTTGATGTCCTCTAACATTTTCTGTTTTGTTCTAATACAGGATGAGGCAGAAGTAGGTTTACAGCTGTTCATATGGAAAATATAAACAAAAAAAAAGAAAGAATAAAATGGAAATAAATACATACCTATCAATAACACTTTAAATGTAAATGGCTTAATTGTTCCAATCAAAAGACATAGGGTAGCTGAATGGATAAGAAAATAAGACCAATATATATGTTATCTACGAGAGACCCACCTCAAAATGAAAAATACACAGAGATGAAATGGAAAAACATTTCCAGCAAATGGAAATGAAAAAAGTTGGGATTGCAATACTTAGACAAAATGAACTTTAAAACAAAGCCTGAAATAAGAGACAAAGAAGGAAACTACATAATAAAAAATGGAACAATCCAAAAAGAGGATATAACGCTTATAAACACTTATGTACCCAACATAGGGGTACCTATATATATAAAACAAATCTTGATAGACATAAAAGGAAAGATCAACAATAATATAGTCATACTGGAGTATTTTAACACCCTATTGATATCAATGGAGAGACCTTCCAGACAGAAAATCAGTAAGGAAACAGTGGCTTTAAATGACACAGCAGATCAGATAGATTTAATTGATATCTTCAGAGCATCTCACCCCAAAGCAGCAAATACATTCTTTTAAAATGCACATGGAACATTTTCTAGGTTAGATCACATGTAAGTACAAAAGTGTCAATAAATTTACAAAGACTGATATCATATCAAGCATTTTCTCTAACCACAATGGTTGAAATTAGAAATCAATCACAAGAAAAAAACTGAAAAACATACAAAGATATGGAAGCTAAATAATATGTTACTAAACAATGAATGGGTTAATAATAAGATAAAGATAGAAATAAATAGACACCTTGAAAGAAATGAAAATGAGAACACAACAACCCAAAATCCATGGGACACAGCAAAAGCAGTCCTAAGAGGAAAATTAATAGCAATAGAGGCTTATCTCAAAAAAAAATAAGAAAAATCAACAATAATCAATATAATTTTATGATACACTTAAAGTACTATAAAAAGAACAGCCAACAAAGCCTAAATTGAGTAAAAGAAAGGAAATAATAAAAATTAGAGCAGAAATAAACAAAATACAGTCTTTAAAAAAAGAATACCAAGTATCAATGAAATCAAGAACTGGTTCTTTGAAGAGATAAACAAGATTGATAAACCTTTAACCAGACTCATTAAGGAAAATAGAGGAAGGACCCAAATATATAAGATCAGAAAGGGAAAAGGAGAAGTAAGAACTGACACCAAAGAAATACAAAGGATTATAAGAAAATATTATGAACAACTGTATGTCAACAAATTGGACAATCTGGACAAAATGGAAATATTCATAAAAACATACAATCTTCCAAAACTGAATTAGAAAGAACCAGAGAATCTGAATAGACAGATTACAACTAGTGAAACTGAAGCAGTAATCAAAAAGTTTCCTAAAAACAAAATTCCTGGATTGAATGGCTTAACAGGTGAATATTACCAAACATGCAAAGAATAACTAACTAACATCTTTCTCAAACTATTCCAAAAAATTCAAAAGGAGGGAAGACTCCCACACTCATTTTACGAGGCCAACATTATCCTAATTCCAAAACCAGATGAATATACTACAAAAAAAAGAAAATTAAAAACCAATATCCCTGAAGACCTTTGAAGCTAAAATCCTCAACAAAATATTAGCAAACCAGATCCAGCAATACATTAAAAAGGTCATACAGCATGATCAAGTGAGATTTATTCCAGGGATACAAGGTTGGCATAATACCCTCAAATCAATAAATGGGGTACATTACATAAACAAAATGAAGGATAAAAACCACATAATCATATCAACAGATGCAGAAAAAAACATTTGATAAATTCCAGCACCCATTTATGGATAAAAACTCACACAAAATGGGAACCAAGGGAACATACCTCAACTTAATAAAGGCCATATGTGACAAACCCATAGCCAACATCCTACTCAATGAACAATAATTCAATCATTTTTTAATTGCATTCTTTGGCCCTGGCAAGGTTGCTCAGTGCGTAAAGCATCGTCTTAGTGTACCAATTGACAGGTTTGATCCCCAGTTAGGCCACATTCAAAAAGATCAATGAGTACACAACTAAATGGAACAACTAAATGGAAAGGATAAATTGATCTCTCTCTCTCTCTCTCTGTCTCTCTCTCCCTTGCTCTCTTTCACACACACTCATATCAATGGGAAAAAAATTTTTTTAATTGCATTTTTTAGTGCCAGGATATAAACCTAATTTTAAAATTTTTATTATTTACTACTTTCTTTTAATAAACAAAGGGGTAAATATCTAATTTTAATAAGAAAAAAAGTAGTACAGTGGTACCTTAAGATATGAACAGACCAACATACAAATTTTTTAAGATATGAGCTGCGACTCGGTCTGTATTTTTGTTCGAGATCAAAGCAAAATTCCAAGATACTAGTCATGATTCGGGAAGCTGCTGCTAGTTGGCGCGTTGGCGCACGGGTCCAGTATCGGCAGTTTGATATACGAGTTGACTGACTTACAAGCTCGGTTACAAAATGAATTAAATTTGTATCTCAAGGTACCACTGTATATGTATTTTTAATACAGCTTTTATAGTTTTATATTTTCAAAGAAGCATGATTTGCAGAATAATAATTTTATTAACTAGTCTAACAAGCATCCTTTTCAGATACACTGGAAGTTTATCTATAAAGACATCCCAATAATAAAGAAGCCACAAATTTCAACTGCAGAAAATGGCAGAGCAGCCTGACCAGCCGGTGGCGCAGTGGATAGAGCATCAGACTGGGATGCGGAAGGGCCCAGGTTCGAGACCCCGAGGTTGCCAGCCTGAGTGCGGGCTCATCTGGTGTGAGCAAAAAGCTCACCATCTTGGACCCAAGGTCGCTGGCTCGAGCAAGGGGTGGCTTAGTCTGCTGAAGGCACACGGTCAAGGCACATGTGAGAAAGCAATCAATGCACAACTATGGTGTCGCAACGGCAGCGAAAAACTAATGATTGATGCTTCTCACCTCTCTCCGTTCCTGTCTGTCTGTCCCTATCTATCCCTCTCTCTAACTCTCTCTCTCTGTCCCTGTAAAATAAATAAATAAATAAATAAATAAATCTTCACTTTAAAAGAAATGGCAGAGCATATATTTAGTCACTTTTAATGTCTTTCTGATTTACTCATAAACAAAAATAAAAAATTGGTGCAAATTATATACATTTATAATAGTCATAACAAAACAAAGTGATTGGGACATATCCTATCAAAATGTCCTCATACTACAAATCACATACTCTCTGGGAATTTTATTCTAAAGAACAGTAAGGCACTTGATAAGGGACAGAAAGCAACATAGCCAAACCAGTGGTGGTGCGGTGGATAGAGCGTCAACCTGGGACCTGGGATGTTGAGGTCCCAGGTTCAAAACCCAGAGGTCAATGGCTTGAGCGTGGGCTCATTCAGCTTGAGTGCAGGGTCACCAGCTTAAGTGTGGTATCATCGATATTATTGCATGGTCGCTGGCTTGAGCCCAAGGTTGCTGGCTTGAGTAAGTGGTCACTGGTTTGGCTGGAGTCCCCCAGTCAAGGCACGTATGAGAAACAATTAATGAACAACTAAAGTGCCACAACTACAAGTTGACGCTTCCCATCTCTCTCCCTTCCTCTTTCTCTCTCTCTCTCTTTCAAAACACACACACACACACACACACAAAGAAAGCAATACAAATACCTATGCAGCTCTATGATGTTTTAATTACAGAAGAAGGATCTTTCAATAATGCATCTCACATTTCTCCTAAGCTATTCAATAATAGATGACGTTTTATTTAATACCTTCCTAAATGGAGCTATTAAAAGAACTTTTTAAAAAATATACTCTATTTGTTGCCACCAATAAATTAAGGCAGCGATAAAGTAAATACTGGCTCAGTATACAGTAGGAACCAATGTGCTGGAGTTTTATGAAAATCTGGTACCTAAAATAACCTAAGTGACTATTGTATGAATCAAAAGATGTGAATCTTAATTTTCTGTGACCTTGACTAAGTCACTTCATTTCAAGAGGCTTCCTTTATTCATAATGCAAAGAGATTATAATACCTTTCTGTGTGTCTAAGTGATGTTGTCAAAGGCCATGCACTGAAATAAATCATGAAAGAATATATAAATTTCAAGTATTATTCATTTTGCCAGAGGGGCCACTTATATTGCACAATGATGAGTCCATTCTCTGTGGACACAAAAGCACCACGGAATATTTATACACCTGATAAGTCCAGAATCTACTCAACAAAAGATTTCTGTATGGCACAATACCAAAACATTTCAATGCAAAGTAAGCAACTTTCCAAGATAAAAATTTCCACTGTGGGAGCTTCACCAAGAGAAATGCCCTGCACTGGCCTCTTCCAGCAAGGCTTGACATTTCCATGGCTACTCTCAATCTTGTTGTTTCCCCCATACTTACAGTTCTGAAAGAGTCAGTATCCCATCCGTCACAGTGAGAGCCCCACATTACAGATCAATGTAATTTATTTATTGACTTTGGAACACCAGATTCCACTAAGGAGAGTCATAGAATCACGACATGTTGGGAAAACATGTAAATAACAGTGTGCCTGGGCAGTTTATGATAGTGGTCACTCAGAAAACCTTCCATAGTGTACTTCTTCCTTGAAGGGCAATTCTACTTTTTTTTAATCTTTATTTTTTTTTATTTCCTATTCTTTTATTAATTTTAATAAGGTGATATTAATAAAACAGGGTACATATGTTCAAAGAAAACATCTCCAGGTTATCTTGTCATTCAATTATGTTGCATACCCATCACCCAAAGTCAAATTGTCCTCTGTCACCTTCTATCTGGTTTTCTTTGTGCCCCTCCCCTCTCCCATCACCCAACCTCTCCTCCCTCCCCCCACCCCAGGACGCCCACACCCTTGTCCATGTCTCATAGTCTCACTTTTATGTTCCACCTATTTATGAAATTATGCTGTTCTCAGTATTTTTCTGTTTTACTTATTTCACTCCGTATAATGTTATCAAGGTCCATCCATTGTGTTGTAAATGATCCGATGTCATCATTTCTTATGGCTGAGTAGTATTCCATAGTATATATGTACCAAAGATTTTTAACCCACTCGTCCTCTGAGAAACACTTGGGCTGTTTCCAGATCTTCGTTATTATGAACAATGCTGTCATGAACATGGGAGTGCATTTCTTCTTTTCGAACAGTGCTATGGTGTTCTTAGGGTATATTCCTAAAAGTGGGATAGCTGGGTCAAAAGGCAGTTTGATTTTTAATTTTTTGAGGAATCTCCATACTGTTTACCACAGTGACTGCACCAGTCTGCATTCCCACCAGCAGTGCAGAAGGGTTCCCTTTTCTCCACATCCTCTCAGCACTTCATCTGTGTTTTTTCTTGATGAGCGCCATTCTGAATGGTGTGAGGTGATAACTCATTGTGGTTTAAATTTGCATTTCTCTAATGATTAGTGATGTTGAGCATTTTTTCATATGCCTATTGGCCATCTGTATGTCCTCTTTGGAGAAATATCTATTAATTTCTTTTGCCGATTTTTTGATTGGATTGTTTGTCTTCCTGGTGTTGAGTATTGTAAGATCTTTATAAATTTTGGTTATTAACCCCTTATCAGACGTATTGTCAAATATTTAAACACCTGATAAGTGTGTAAATATTTGTGTGGTTTGTCTTTTTGTGTGGTTTGTCTTTTTATTCTGTTCTTATTGTCTTTAGCTGTGCAAAAAAATTTTAGTTTAATATAGTCCCATTTGTTTATCCTGCCTTTTATTACATTTGCCCGTGGAGATAAATCAGCAAATATATTGCTGCAACAGATGTCAATGTCAGAGAGCTTACTGCCTATGTTTTCTTCTAAGATGCTTATAGTTTCACGGCTTACATTTAAGTCTTTTATCCATTTTGAGTTTGTTGTGAATGGTGTAAGTTGATGGTCTAGTTTCATTTTATTGCAGGTAGATGTCCAATTTTCCCAACACCATTTGTTAAAGAGGCTGTCTTTACTCCATTGTATGTTCTATTCTCCTTTGTCAAATATCAGTTGTCCATAAAGGTATGAGCTTATTTCTGGGTTCTCAGTTCTGTTCCATTGATCTATGTGCCTGTTCTTATGCCAGTACCAGGCTATCTTGAATACAATGGCCTTGTAGTATACCTTGATATACAGAAGAGTGATACCTCCTGCTTTATTTTTTCTTTTTAAGATTGCTGAGGCTATTCTTGTTCTTTTTTAGTTCCATATAAATTTTTGGAATATGTGTTCTATATCTTTGAAGTATGTCATTGGTATTTTAATTGGTATTGCATTGAATTTATAAATTGCTTTGGGTAATATAGATATTTTAATGATGTTTATTCTTTCGAACCATGAGCACGGTATACGCTTCCACTTGTTTGTATATTCCTTGATTTCTTTATCAATGTTTTATAATTTTACGAGTACAAGACCTTAACATCCATGGTTAAATTTACACCTAGGTATTTTACTTTTGGTTGCAATAGGGAAGGGGATTATTTCCTTAATTTCTTTTGCTGACAGTTCATTGTTGGTATATAAAAATGCCTCAGATTTCTGAGTATTAATTTTATATTCTGCCACCTTGCAGAATTCATTCATCAGGTCCAGTAGTTTTTTGACTGAGACTTTAGGGTTTTCTATATACAATATCATATCATCTGCAAATAATGACAAAAAAATTAACTTCTTTTCCAATTTGGATGCCTTTTATTTCTTCCTGTTGTCTGATAGCTGTGGCTAAGACTTCCAGAACTATGTTGAATAAGAGTGGTGAAAGGGTGCACCCCTGCCTGGTTCCTGATCTTAAGGGGATTGCTTTTAATTGTTTTCCCATTTAGTATGATGTTGGCTGTGGGTTTGTCATAGATGGCCTTTATCATGTTAAGGAATGTTCTCTGTAACCCCACTTTACTGAGAGTTTTGATCATGAATGGGTGCTGGATTTTATCAAATGCTTTCTCTGAATCTATTGAAATTATCATGTGATTTTTGTCTTTCCTTTTGTTTATGTGATGAGTCACATTGATTGATTTGCGAATATTGAACCAGCCTTGCCTCTCCAGAATAAATCCCACTTGATCATGGCGTATGATTTTTTTCATATATTGCTGGATACAGTTGGCTAATGTTTTGTTGAGAATTTTAGCATTTATATTCATCAGGGATATTGGCCTACAATTTTCTTTCTTTGTGTTGTCTTTGCCTGGTTTCAGGATTAGAATTATGCTCGCCTCATAAAAGGAGTTTGAAAGTCTTCCTTCCTCTTGAATTTTTTGAAATAGCTTGAGGAGGATAGGAGTGAGTTCTTCTTTGAATTTTGGTAGAATTCACTTGTGAAACCATCAGGCCGAGAATTTTTCTTTGTTGGGATTTTTATGATAACTGTTTCGATCTCATTTGTTGTAATTGGTCTGTTTAGGTGTTCTGATTCTTCCAGATTGATTTTTGGAAGATTATATGATTTAAGATATTTGTCCATTTCACCTAGGTGGTCTAATTGTTTTGGCATAGAGTTCTTCATAGCATTTTCTTACAATACCTTGTATTTCTGTTGTGTCAGTTATTTCTCCACTCTAATTTCTAATTTTATTTATTTGAGTCCTCTCTCTTTTTTTCTTGGTGAGTCTAGTTAAAGGTTCATAGATCTTGTTAACTTTTCAAAGAACCAGCTCCTGGTTTTATTGATCCTCTGTATTGTTTCCTTGGCCTCTGTGTCATTTATTTCAGCTCTGATCCTTATTATTTCCTTCCTTCTACTAGTCCTCGGCTTTATTTGCCGTTTTTCTAGTTATTTTAGATGTTGAATCAAGTTGCTTCTTTGAGCTTTTTCTAGATTCTCATGGTATGCCTGTAGTGCTATGAACTTCCCTCTCAGTACTGCTTTTGTTGTGTCCCATAAATTTTGAGTTGATGTATTCTAATTATCATTCGTTTCTAGAAACATTTTTATTTCTTCTTTAATGTCATTGTTAATCCATTCATTACTTAATAACATGCTATTTATTTTCCAAATGTTTGAGTTTTTTTCAGTTTTTCTTTTGTGGTTAATTTCTAGTTTCATGCCATTGTGATCAGAGAATATGCTTGATATGATTTCAATCTTCTAAAATTTGTTGAGACCACTTTTGTATTCTATCATGTGGTCTATCCTAGAGAATGTACACGAGTGCTTTAAAAAAAATGTATATTCTACTGCTTTAGGGTGAAATGATCTGAAGATATTGATTAAATCCAGTTGATCTAGTGTATCCTTTAGGTCTGCTGTTTCTTTGTTAATTTTCTTTCTTGAGGATCTATCCAGTGATGTTAGTGGGGTATTTAAATCCCCTACTATTATAATATTGCTGTTAATCTCGCCCTTTATATCCATCACAGTCTGCTTTACGTATGTCGGGGCTCCTATGTTTGGTGCGTAGATATTTATAATAGTTATATCTTCCTGTAGAATTGTTCCCTCTATCATTATGTAGTGTCCTTCCTTATCTCTTGCTACAGCCTTTGTATTAAAGTCCATTTTGTCAATATAAGTATTGCTACCCCTGCTTTTTTTTTTTCATTTCCATTTGCATATAATATTTTTTTCTATCATTTTACCTTTAGTCTTTGTGCATCTTTTGTTTTAAGGTGTGTCTCTTGTAGACAGTATATGTATGGGTTCTATTTCTTTATCCACACAGCTACCCTATGTCTTTTGATTGTATCATTTAATCCATTTACATTTAAGGTTATTATCGATATGTAGTTGTTTATTGCCATTTTATTCTTTAAAGCTGTATTCTTCTTTTGCTATATTCTTTCCGCCCTTTGAACTGTTCACAACAGGCCCTTTAGCATCTTTTGCAGAAATGGTTTCATGTTAATGATTTCTTTGAGGGTTTCTTTTTCTGGGAAGCTCTTTATTTCTCCTTCAATTTTAAACATTAGCCTTGCTGGATAGAGTAGTCTTGGTTGTAGGTTCTTGTTCTGCGTTACTTTGAATATATCTTGCCATTCCCTTCTGGCCTCAAGTGTTTCTGTTGAGAAGTCAGATGTCATCCTTTGTATGTGATAGCCATTTTTTCTCTAGCAGCTTTTAAGATTTTCTCTTTATCACTTAGCTTTGGTATCTTAACTATGATGTGTCTTGGTGTAGATTTCTTTGGGTTTCTCTTTAATGGAGTTCTCTGCTTCTTGAACGTGTAAAACGTTTTCTAGCCTTAATTTTGAGAAGCTTTCAGCTATGATTTGGTTGAACAAGGTTTCTATCCCTTGTTCTTTCTCTTCTTCTTCAGGAACCCCTATGATGCCAATGTTATTTCTCTTCATGTTGTCACAGAGCTCCTTTAGAGTTTACTCAGATTTTTTAAGTCTCTTTTTTTTTCTGCTCTGCTTCTGTGCCTTTTTTATTTTGTCCTCTAACTCTCTGATTTGATCCTCAGCTTCATCCATCCTGCTTTTAATTCCTTCCATTGTGGTCTTCAGTTCTGATACTGTATTTGTCATTTCTGTCTGATTCTTTTTTATTATTTCAATTTCCTTTTTTATACTTGCTATCTCTTTATTTAGGTATTTGTAATGACTATCCATGGTTGCCCTAATCTCTTTGAACATCCTAACTATCATTATTTTAAACTCTGCATCATGTATTTTGGTTATATCTGATTCATTTTGGTCCTTCTCTGGGTATTTCTCTTGATTCAATTGGGTTGCATTCCTCTGCCTGCCCATTTTGTCTGCATGTAAGAAGGGTTTGGCTACTGGAGTCTTATGGGTGTTGCCTTTGTGTTCCTTAGGTGTGGTCTTTCTGCAGGCCCAACACCCCTCTTCCGCTGCCTTGGGCAGTTGAGTGTGGGTGTTGCCGATGCTGGCCGCTGCAGCTGCTGCTGAGGTCTCTGCTTCACCTCCAAAGGAGGGGCTGTGTTCTCGTGCCAGGCTCTATAAGCCTCAGCCAGTCTCGGCCTTTGCCCCTCTTTCACGGGAGGGACCACGCACCACACTTGGGCCACAAGCCTGTGCACCAAGGTCAAGGATGAGCTTTTGCTCAGCTGCGTGTCCATGACAGCCTGTTCCTTCAGCCGGGAGAGGCTTCTGGTGCATGCTCAGCTGCAATCCAGGCATCTGCCCCGCCCACGCCAACCTTGGCTCTTTGGCTGGGAGGTGCTGCTGCTACCTCCTCAGTGTGTGCAGGGCTTTCACCCTGCAGCTGCCAACCTTGGCTCCTCAGCTGGCAGGGGCTGCTGCCACACTCTCAGCCGCAAGCCTGGCTTCTGCCCCGCCTTGGCCAACCTTGGCTCCTCGGCCAGGCTGCTGGTGGTCACTCAACTGCGAGCCCAGTTTTCCACCCCACCTCCGCGGGCAAAGCCAGTTTGTGCAGGGCTTCAAGCCTTGGAGGTCATGTGAGGCTGAGCGCCTGCACACCCCTGCCCAGTGGCAGATCTCTGTCCATTCTGGGCTCTGGCTGTTCCCCCACAGGTAGGGTCGCAGGTCGGCCCGCAGCCACCAGACCACTTTAATGCATCCCCTTCACCCCCGCTGTGCTAGACCAAGCTCACGCCAGCCGGGTTGGCCTCTGCCCCCGCTGACAGAACCATTCTTTTGTGTCCCACCTCCGCCCGCCCTCCAGCAAGCCCTCAGCAGTGTGGGTGGGGGCGCTTCAGCTCAGACCCTAACACTCCATACTGTAGTCCTGCAAACTCCTTCCTTCTAAGTGACTGTGCTTTAATTGCTGCAAGGGGAGCCTGTTTGCTGGTGTTCTGCTTCCCCTTGCTGGTTCCAGGGGAAATATTTTTTCAGATTTGTGGAGTGAGTCAGCCCAGGGTTTAGGGTGGTTTTCCCTCAAAGCTTTTCTCCCTTGCCTTCCAGACTGCACTCTCTTCCCGCTGCTCTGGTCCTCTCCTCTCTCCCTGTCCCCCAGAGTCCCGGTGAGTGGTTGTGAGAGGTTTTCTGTGCTGTCCCTTTAAAAAGAATCCTGGGTCTGAGACAACTGTCTCTTTCTCACAAACAGTATTCTAACTTGTTTTACAGCTAAATACTGTCCATATGCCTCTTCTAGGCTCTGGGGCTGTATGCTGGGGCTTTATTCCTGGGACCCAGATCCCTACCCTTCTGCTGGCCTCTCTTTCCACCACATGAGTCTCTCCAGGCTGCCTTTTGCTCCGGGGAGCTGGGCAGCCCTTTCCATGTTTTCGCTCTTTCCATGTTTTCGCTCTTCCTATCAGTCTCAATGTTGCTTCTTCAGTGTTTCCCGGTTGAAGAGTCCTCTCAGCCCAGTTCAACGTTGGTTTATCCAGATGATGGTTCTTTCTTTTTTTTTATTGGACAGAGAGAAAGTCAGAGAGAGGGATAGAGAGGAACAGACAGACAGGATCGGAGAGAGGTGAGAAGCATCAATCATTAGTTTTTCGTTGCTGTTGCAACTCCTTAGTTGTTCATTGATTGCTTTCTCACATGTGCCTTGACCGCGGGCCTTCAGCAGACTGAGCAACCCCTTACTGGAACAAATGACCCTGGGTCATAGCTGACAAGCTTTTGCTCAAGCCAGATGGGCCCGTACTCAAGCTGGTGAGCTCAGGGTCTCGAACCTGGGTCTTCTGCATCCTAGTGCTACACTCTATCCACTGCGTCACCATCTGGTCAGGCCAGATGATGGTTCTTAAAGTTATAATCCACTTTGGTTCTGGGAGTTGGAAGTTGGTACGTCTGCTTACTCCATCGCCATCTTGCCCCCTGGGCCATTCGACTCTTAAACATGAAATTGCTCCCTTTCTCACACACACACACACACACACACACACACACACACACACGCAAACTAGATTACAGAAGACAAAAGAGACTTGACTTAGGGTGGTAAACACACAATACAATATTCATATGATATAGGAATATACATCTGAATCCTACAAAACTTTATTAACCAATGTCTTCCCAATAAATTCAATAAACAAACAAACTGAAATAAGAGATAAAGAACCCATTTAGAAGTAATAGATTTAGTGCCACCTGAGTTTTAAAAACACACATATGGTAAAGATGTAAATCGTTGCTGTATTAGGGTTCTCCTGAGAAACAGAACCAACTGATAGATAGATAGATGATAGATAGATAGATAGATAGATAGATGATAGATAGATAGATAGATAGATAGATAGATAGATAGATAGATAGATAGATAGACAGTGGTCCCTCATCTACTGCAGGGGTTAGGTTCCAGAACCCCCCCCCCCGTGATATGCAAAAATCCATGAAGTAGTGACCTTGTATTTACTTTATTATTTATACATTTGTAAAGCTTTATAAACCCTCCTCACACTGTTATTAACCTTTCTCACACTCTTATAAACACTTCTTATGCTCTTAAACACTTTCTAAATAATTAAGATAATAAATATATAAAAAATCTATATACCGCAAAATCCTGTGATGTAACCAATAAACCATGATACAAAATTAAATATATATAATTTAAAAATCTGTAATACCATGAGATCACACAAAGTGAACTGCGATATGGCGACGGACGACAAAAGATAGACAGACAGACACAGAGACAGTTTAAGGAAATGGCTAAGGCAGTTGTGGGAACTGGCAGGTCTGAAATCTGCAGGCAAGTTCAGTGGTTGGAAACCCGGGGAAGAGATGGAGATCCGGGGAAGAGCAGGGTATTGCACCTGGAGTCTGAAGGCAGGCAGTCTGAAGGCAGAATTCCTTGTTCTTTGGGAGATCTCAGTCTTTTCTCTTTAGGGCCTTCAACTGATAAGATGAGGCCTACCCACATTATGGAGGGGTAGTCTGCTTTACTCAAAGTCCACTAATTTAAATGTTAATCTCATCTAAACAAATGCCTCATAGCAACATCTAGACTAGTATTTCATTAAAAACTGGTTATGTGGCCTAGCCAAGTTAAACATCAACTTTGCTTTCCATTTTGGGTTATGTTTTCACTATGGAGGTGGCTACTGTCTGGCAGGCTTATCCTACCCAGGGTCTGGGACCCTCTGCTTCATACTTCTAGAGAACAGATTCTACCAGTTCACTGGGGATTTGAGTGAGAACCCAAATATATTTATTCTAACTAAGCTCCTAAAACAAATTACAAACCAGAAGCAACTCCAATGACATAGTGTGAGACACCACTCCACCACTCCAGGGCCTAGAAGGTCATCTATGCAAGCTTCACAGTTCTGCTCTTACTATTCCTGTCCCTTTCAGCTACCTACAGAAATCTGTTTTATCCTTTTAAGATTCTGGTCAAATGTCACAATCTCCAAAACCCTTTCCAGTCCCCTCATCCAAACTAAGCCAGCCACACTCTACCCTGTCACTCCCTTACTTTGTCCCGCTCTGCTGCTCAGTGGCTTCTTCATGCTCCCACCCTCACCCTCACAGCAGTGATATCACCTGGCTCTTTGGAGGTCAAGGCTGTGATCCACAATTCTGTTAACTAAACTGGGGAGAAGGAGGCCACTTAGAGGCAAAATGAATTGTGCATTACAGAAATATTCATGTCCTGATATGTCTTATAATTTAAAGCATTCGTTCTTATTGATATAAAGTCTCAGCCGACTAGAAAAACTGCCTCTCCAAAATGCCTCCTCTCTCAGTGAGGGCATCAACATCCCTAAAAAATGAAGTGAAAATCTGAAATTACCAGTGAGGACAGGAATTATATGACCTTGAGTGATCACATAAAGGGAAAAGGGGACTAATTAATATCTAGGGTCTTTTCCAGCTTGAAGTTCTAGATAATTCAACCTGATAAACTGCTCCTATCGCATAATAGAGCACACTGTTCTTTATCAATATTTGGGTTCACCAAATAAGAGTCTCTCTTTTCCACAGACCCCACTAGATAAACACTGATAAATTTACACTTTCCAATTTGATTTTTCCCCCATTGGGACTACCTTGCTTCTTTGTTTGCATTTTCTTCTACCTTTTCTCAATTCAGTAATCTTTTAAAACATGATCATCATAACAACTGCATTTTAAATCATCTCACATCAGTCTTTATAATCAACATGCAAAAAGCCTATATCATCCCACACACACACACTTTTTACAGGTGAGAAAACTCAGACATGAAATATTCTGCCCAAATTACAAAAGCCATCTGACTTCTGGCCTGTTTTCTCTCCAGGATGCAACACAGCTTCTCATGTTAACACGACAGCTGCAGAATTCCTTAGAATTCCCAGGTCTACACACCAGTTTTCACTGACTTCATTTGAAGTTCGCTGCCTCCTGATAATTTCAGAAAAACATTTTAAATTTCTACCTCTCTCTCTCTCTCTCTCTCTCTCTCTCTCTCTCTCTTTCAAATCACTATGGAAACTGTTCACTCAGGAGGGCTTTCCTGCTAGGGTGGCCAACCATCCCGTTTTGCCAAGGACTGACTCTCATATGAGGCAGGACTTTCAGTGCTGAAACTGGATAGTCCCAGGCAAACCTGGAGGGCTGGCCACACTCTTTACTACAGACCTCCAATCCTAGTCACTACATGGGTCCCTATTAGCTTTGGTAACGGGCATTTCAGTCGCTAACTTTGATGACTTGGGCCTCTGCCTACTGATTCTGCTACTGCACTTGGCCATATCCACTCTGGACACTTCAGACAACCCTTTGTCAGATAAAATCAGCTTCCTTCTTTAAAAGAAATTATACATCCCTAAAACCCAGCCATTATGAAAAATAAATAAAGAGAATAAAAGACCAACCCTGATGTCTGGAGATAGTAATGTACCACATGAAGGTCAACCTCAACATGACTGCAATTTTGTCATCCTTGTACAAGAAAGTCCTTCAGATTAAGGTGTGTGCTGGATTTGTTAAAATAGTAAGATGGGGAGAAATGAAGGGCCAGGAAGTTAAAAATTCAACTGACTATAGGTGAGCAAAAGTCACACCCATGTGCGAGAGTCCAAGATGGCGGCAGAGTAGGCAGACGCACAGACTTCCACCTCCCAAGACCAAACTGGATTACAAATTAATTTAAGAAAAATCATCGGGAAAAACCAACTTTGGACTAAAAGAACAGGATTTGAAAACCAAGGAGCACAGAAGGATCCACACTGATCCTGGTAGGGAGTGCAGGGTCACGCTGGGGGCTCCTCCACTCCCAGGAGTGAGGGGAGGCTGAGGCTGAGGGTCCAGAAGGGCTCTTATTAAAAGGAGAAGAACCCTGAGAAGCGGGGGTCCTCAGTCTCAGGACCAGAGACACAGCCTAGAAACCTAGGGTCTGGAGGAGACAATGAGATAGCATTGAGTGGGGAGAAGAGCAAAAGTTCTGTCTGTGGGAAGCAGCTGGCAAAATAAAAAAGCAGGCTTAAGGGACAGAGCAGAAAATATCACTCACAGCCACTTGTCTGGGGCTCCGGGCAGTGAAGAGGGCTGAGAGGACTGACTGGTCTTGCAAGAGAAAAGTGGGGAGAGAGACATGGGGACACAAATGGTCACAGGGAGAGGAGTGCCTGGGCTGACCTGAGCCACCTCATTCTCCAGTGCGGAGGAGGCCATAGCTGGGGGAGGGGTCACTCCCTCTGGCCAGAACAAGCTTAGAGTGGAACCAGGTGACCCACCTCCAAAAAGCTCTCTGGCTCCAATCAGCAAGAAAGGACTTCTGGAAAGGAGGAAATAAGGGGGAGGGGCAGTGGCTCAGGTTTCCATAAAGACCTAAGCTACACCTCCCACTTCATACTGAGAAAGCTCCCTGCCCCTGGAGAGTAACTGAGCAGAACACACCTTCAGAATCTCAGAGAATCCTGGGTAGTTTCAACTAGGTCCAAAAATAAAAAACAAAAATACAAAAACAACATATGCCTACTTCCCCCCTCCTAAACATAGAAGGCCCCTGCTGGAATGAGCAAACATAAGCTTCCTGCTGGTTTAAGCAAACAAACAACAGCAGGGAAATCAAGACTTTAAAGCAGCTCTATTAGGTAAGGAGAATTAAAATCCAAGCAATCAGCAGAGGCAGAGGAATAAAGGCCTGGAGGAGAAGCCAAATTAAATGAATGAACCTCAGACCCACAACTCTAAGATAAGAAAACAGGACCAGTACATATGCTGTCTACAAGACACCCACATCAAAACAAAAGATACACATAGACTGAAAGTAAAAGGATAAAAAAAATATTTCATGCAAATGAAAATTTTAAATAAAGCTGGGGTAGCAATACTTATATCTGACAAAACAAACTTTAAAACAATAGCTATAGTAAGGGATAAAGAAGGTCACTACATAATGATAAAGGAAGCAATCCAACGGAAGATTTAACCATTATAAATATCTATGCACCTAATATAGGAGCCCCTAAATATATAAAGCAAATTTTGATGGACATAAAGGGTGAAATCAACAGCAATACTATAATAGTAGGGGATTTTAATACCTCACTAACATCAATGAATAGATCCTCAAGAAAGAACAATAACAAAGAAACAGCAGCCTTAAAGGACACACTAGATCAACTGGATTTAATACATATCTTCAGAACCTTTTGCCCTAAAGCAACAGAATATGCATTCTTTTCAAGTGCTCATGGTACATTCTTTAGAATAGACCACATGCTAGGACACAAAATGAGTCTCAACAAATTTAAGAAAATTGAAATCATATCAAATATCTTCTGTGCTCACAATGACATGAAACTAGAAATCAACTATAATAGAAAAAATTAAAAACACTCAAAAACTTGGGAACTAAATAGCATGTTATTAAATAACAAATGAGTTAACAATGAGATCAAGGAAGAAGTAAAAAATTTCCTTGAAACAAATGAAAATGAGCATGCAAGAACTCAAAATTTATAAGACACAGCAAAAGCAGTCCTGAGAGGGAAGTTCATAGCATTACAGGCATACCTCAAGAAGCTAGAAAAAACTCAAATAAACAACTTACCCCTGCATCTAAAAGAACTAGAAAAAGAACAGCAAGTAAAGCCCAGAGGAATTAGAAGAAAGGAAATAATAAAGATTAGAGTGGAAATAAATAACATAGAGGCTAAACAAAACAATACAGAGGATCAATGAAACCAAGAGCTGGTTATTTGAAAAGGTAAACAAGATTGTTAAACCTTCAACCAGCCTTACCAAGAAAAAAAGAGAGAGGACTCAAATAAGTAAAATTAGAAATGAGAATGGAGAAGTAACTGACACAGCAGAAATACAAAGGATTGTAAGAAAATACTATGAAGAACGGTATGTCATAAAATTAGACAACCTAGGCAAAATGGGCAAATTCCTCAAAACTTATAATCTTTCAAAAATCAATATGGAAAAATCAGAAAACCTAAACAGACCAATTACAACAAATGAGATCGAAACAGTTATCAAAAAACTCCCAACAAATAAAAGTCCTGGGCCAGATGGCTTCACAAGTGAATTCTACCTAATATTCAAAGAAGAACTAACTCCTATACTTCTCAAGCTATTTCAAAAAATTTAAGAGGAAGGAAGACTTCCAGCTCTTTTTATGAGACGAGCATAATTCTTCAAAAAATTCAAGAGGAAGGAAGACTTCCAGCTCTTTTTATGATGCGAGCATAATTCTGATTCCAAAACCAGGCAAAAACAACACAAAGAAAGAAAACTATAGGCCAATATCCCTAATCAATTTAATACTAAAATTCTCAACAGAATATTAGCAAACCGGATCCAGCAATACATGAAAAAAATCATACATCATGATCAAGTGGGATTTATTCTGGGGAGGAAAGGCTGGTACAATATTTGCAAATCAATCAATGTGATCCATCACATAAACAAAAGAAAGGAGAAAAACCACATAATAATATCAACAGATGCAGAAAAGACATTAGATAAAATCCAGCACCCATTTATGATTAAAACTCTCAGTAAAGTGGGAATACAGGGAACATTCCTTAACATGATAAAGGTCATCTATGACAAACCCACAGCCAACATCATACTCAACGGGCAAGAATTAAAAACAATCCCCCTAAGATCAGGAACGAGACAGGGGTGTCCCTTTTCACCACTCTTATTCCACATAGTTCTGGAAGTCCTAGACACAGCAATCAGAAAAGAAAAAGGAAATAAAAGGCATCCTAATTGAAAAAGAAGAAGTCAAACTATCATTATTTGCTGATGATATGATACTGTACATAGAAAACTCTAAAGTTGCAGTAAAAAAACTACTGGGCCTGATAAATGAATTCAGCAAGGTGGCAGAATATAAAATTAATATTCAGAAATCAGAGGCATTTTTATACACCAGCAATAAACTGTCAAAAAGAGAAATTAAGAAAACAGTCCCTTCACTATTGCAACAAAATAATATATAGTACCTAGGAGTAAATTTAACCTAAGAGGTTAAAGACTTGTACTAAGAAAATTATAAAACATTGATATAAGAAATCAAGAAAGATACAAACAAGTGGAAGCATATACTGTGTCCATGGATAGGAAGAATAAACATCATTAAAATGTCTTATTACCCAAAGCAATTTATAAATTCAATTCAACTTCTATTAAAATACCAATGGCATACTTCAAAGATATAGAACAAATATTCCAAAAATTTATATGGAACCAAAAAACAAACACAAATAGCCTGAGCAATCTTGAAAAAGAAGAATAAAGTGGGTGGTATGACACTTTCTGATATCAATTTACATTACAAGGCCATTGTACTCAAAACAGCTTGGTACTGGCATAAAAACAGGCATATAGATTAATGGAACAGAACAGAGAACCCAGAAATAAACCCATACCTTTATCAACAATTAATATTTGACAAAGAAGGTAAGAGCATACAATGGAGTAAAGACAGTCTGTTTAACAAATGGTATTGGGAAAATTTGACAGCTACCTGCCAAAAAACATAAAACTAGACCACCAACTTACACCATTCACAAAAAGAAACTCAAAATGGATAAAAGACTTAAATGTAAGTCGTGAAACCATAGCATCTTGGAAGAAAAGAAAGGCATTGTGCTCTCTGACATCTCTCACAACATATTTGCTGATTTATCTCCATGGGCAAGTGAAATAAAGGACAAGATGAAAAAATGGGACTATATCAAACTAGAAAGCTTTTGTACAGCTAAAGACAACATGAAATAAATAAAAAGACAAACCACACAATGGGAGATCATATTCGACAATATGTCAGACTAGGGGTTAGTTAATAACCAAAATTTATAAAGAACTTGTAAAATTCAACACCAGAAAGATAAACAGTCCAATCAAAAATGGGAATAAATAGACACTTCTCCAAAGAGGACATACAGATGGCCAATAGGTAGATGAAAAAATGTTCAACATCACTAATCATTAGAGAAATGCAAATTAAAATCACAATGAGATACCACCTCATACCAGTCAGAATGGCACTCATTAACAAACCAACACACAGTAAGTGCTGGTGAGGATGTGGAGAAAAGGGAACCCTTCTGCACTGCTGGTGGGTCAGCCACTGTGGAAAACAGTATGGAGATTCCTCAAAAAATTAAAAATGGAACTGCCTTTTGGCCCAGCCATTCCACTTTTAGCAATATATCCCAAGAACACCACGTCAATGATTTAAAAGAAGAAATGCACCCCCATGTTTATGGCAGCATTGTTTACAATAGCCAAGATCTGGAAACAGCCCAAGTGTCTGTCAGTGGATGAGTGGATTAAACAGCTGTGGTACATATACACAATGGAATACTATGGGGCCATGAACAAAAAGGAAATCTTACCTTTTGCAACAACATGGATGGACCTGGAAAATATAATGTTAAATGAAATAAGACAAGAAGAGAAAGAAAAATATGATATGACCTCACTCGTTTGAGGAATCCAATGAACAATGTGAACTGAGGAGTGCAATAGAGACAAGAGGCAGGATCAAAGGGACCAGAGGAAAAGTGGACAGAGGGAAAGGGGATGAGAGGATGGGATAATCCTGAAGGGAAGGGGGAAGAGTGTTGAGGGGAACATGGGAAAGGGGGGATGCATTCAGGGGGACACTAGAATCTATGTAAACACAATAAATTAAAGGCAATAAGAAAAGTCACACCTATGTGACCTAAGCTTGAACAAATTTAAATAAATAAGATACGTAAAACCAAATTCTAGAAGACTGTATCTAATGACAAAAGGCAGAGATATTAAGAAACTATGAAAACGATGTGCCTTTTAAAAGCTTAGAAGACACTATATAAACACTGTTTTACTTACTACAAAAAAAAATTTAAGGAATTTTTTGTTTTTAAAGAAAAAAAAAAAGATTGATTTAGGACCCCAAATGGTGACAGAGTAGGCAGATGGAGGTTCCCCTCATCTCCTTCAAGGACCAAACAGGAGTTATAACTAAATTTAAGAAAATCATCCTGAAAAACCAATTTAGAACCACATGAAGAGGAGTCTATAACTAAGGAGTCACAGAAGCCACATCGAGATGGGTAGAAAGGGCAGAGATGCAAAAAGGGCTTCCCACTTCCAGGAGCTAGCAGCTGCAGGAAGGTTTTCCCTGAGAGGTGTGGATACTAAACCCCAGACTGGGTACCCCAGCCTAGAGAAAAGGTGCCTATGTAACACCTGGAGGTGAAAAGAGGCAAGGTTTCTGTCTGCAAGAAAGGAACAGATCTCAGAGACACAGGCACCTTCTTAAAGGGCCAAGACAGAAAATCTCATTCACTGACACTTACCTGGGGCTCCACAAAGGCAGAGCTGATAGGACTAGAGCCATGTGTAAAGAATGTGGAATTGGTAGCCTCAGGGAGAGACTCGGGGAGACCAGAACCCCTGTGCTGAATCATTCTCTAATACTGTGGTAGCTATCTTTCTTGGGTGGAGCAGTTCCCTCCAGTGAGGCATCAACCTGGGGGACAACAACTGCCCCACCCTCAGGAATCTCTCTTGCCCCACCCTATGGAGATTGGGCCCTGCTGAGAAGTAAGCAGTCTTGGCTAGGAAATAGGGGACTGAAAAAACCCAGGGAATGATAGTGACTTAGATATCTGGCATTCAGGCCAAAGCAATTCCTACCACTTTCCTGAGAATATGACTGATGCTTCAATCCCACAAGAGATTCAGTAGATACTGTCCAGACTGTGGGCAGACCAAATCTCTGGGTTTCAAAGGCTACACATACCAGAGTTCTAGTGGCCACACCCTACTGAGGTCTGTGAAAACATTCAGGACAGACTGACACCTGGGGCCCAAGGGTGGGAGCCACACCCACCACCTATCTTAATCCCTGAATTGTCCCAGGTTGTAGACCTAGCCAGAGGTTTTCTCAGGGGCCAAGTTCAACAAGCAGCCAGCAGTCAGAGCTGCAGGAGGTAGATCTCAGGGAAACTTGGAACTTTTGCTGACTTGTCCCTAGTCCCAGGGCTGGTTGGTCAAAGACAGCCTAGGTATGCAGCTTGGTCCTCCTATGTTCACTTAAGTTCAGCAGAAGCAGCCACAAACTCTGGAATGCTTAAAACTCCAAAAAAGGTTGCTGAGGGCCAGTCATGCACAGTGTCTTATACTAGTCTGCACCAGGTTCTCTTCTAAGAGGCCCAAAACCAACACATCCAGTGGCCAGCTACAGAGAACATCATAGAAGGATTCAACTACACTTACTAGCAGCACCAAAACCAGCTGAGGTGAATTCCTCTTTCTGTGGTCAGCACCAGCACAGCAGCTCACATGTGTTGAACAAGGTAGAGCCTCACAGTCAGCCGGTTCAAGTCTCGGATATCCTGCCCCACTGGGCTAAGTTCCATAAAAAGAAGAGCAAGAGGCTTAGAGCTCAGATATTCAAAGTGTGAGTTCCTTGGAGCCTATTATTGTGATGGGTCAGGGGCTTGGCCACCTTCTGGTGGGTCACAATCAAGCCCCAATAGAAGACTCTCTCAACCTTCTTCCCTGAGACCATGGGCTCCCCAGCTGAAAGAACTTCTGGAAAGGGACTGTTGGCCCTACCCAGCCTGAACCTGCTAGGGAGAAATAGAATTGGAGTATCCATCAGTGGCTGAGGGATTAGGCTCTGGAGTAGGGGCCACTTTCGCTGTACTGAGCCCCTGACAAAGAGATCCACAAAGTAGGGGGTCCCACTAACATTGTCATCTCAACCTCAGCTGCCCTAACCTATCAAGCTTGAAACCTGTGGAGGGATTGATGGGGTGAGACCAATCTGAGTCCACACTATAGTCTTCCTACAGAAGACTCTGTGGGAATACCAGTCAGCTGCAAAAGGAGGTGTAGCAGCTGAAAACTGGAGGCAAGTCTTAAGAAACTTGGGCCCTTTTACTGAGCTTCCGTCAGCTCTAAGCAGGAGGAAGTCGATCCTTGGCCCCTCCCACAAACTCCCAGACACTGAAAATGCAGGCACAAACAGGGAACACAGTGCTAGCTCCAGACAGGTAGCCCATAGTGGGTTACAAACAACATCAACCCATACCTGAACTCTGCCCAAGAGAACCCAGAACCAACACAACCAGTAGTAGGTGGCTGAACACACCAGCACTAGACTCAACTAACCACACAAGCGGCACATTCAAAGATGGAGTCCAGCAGGCACCAGACCCTGCTAAGAATAACTATGCTCCACAGGACAGACACTGAACAATGTCTAATACACATGATCAAGGTTGACCCTTAGAGCCAGCCAGCCTGAAGGGTTAACTACACCCACAAAAGGGCCAACAGCATTCAAGACTCACATACAACAGAGTGTAAATATAAACCTTAAGAAACATTCCTAGCCTGACCTGTGGTGGTGCAGTGGATAAAGCGTCGACCTGGGAACACTGAGGTCGCCAGTTCAAAACCCTGCACTGGTCTGGTCAAGGCACATATGGGAGTTGATGCTTCTAGCTCCTCCCCCCTTTCTCTCTCTCTCTATCTCTCTCTTTCTCTCACTCTGTGTCTTCTCTATAAAATAAATAAATAAAAAGAAAAAGAATTAAAAAAAGAAACATTCCTAGAGCAAGGACCCCAGGTGGCCTGGAGTTTAGTACCACTGAGCTCACCTTCTTCATAAAGATGTCACAACAAATTTGGAAATCAGAGCAGAGTTACCTAATACACAGACTAAATGGGCAGACAAAGAAATTGGACCCAAATGAAGAAAGAAGAGAGAACCCCAGAAGAAGAATTAAATGAAATGGAAGCAACCAAACTGCCAGATGCAGAGTTGAAAATAATGGTTACTAGGATGCTCAAGGATCTTAGTAGAAATAGATCAGCACAATGAGAACTTAGTAATCATTAAAAAGGACATTGAAACCATAAAAAAGAACCTGTCAGAAATGGCAAATACAATATCGGAAATGAAGACTGCACTAGAAGGAATCAACAGCAGGTTGAAGTACAGGATCGAATCAGTGATTTAAAGAACAAGATAAACATAAGCACAGAAGCAGAGTAGCAGAAAAAGAGAAGAGGTGAAAAAAGGTTAAGGAAACTCTAAGAGACCACTGCGACACCATGAAGCAAAACAACATTCACATCATAGGGCTCCCAGAAGACTTGTTTGAAGAAATCATAGCTAAAAAATTCCCTAAATTCATGAAGGAAAAAGTCACACAAGTTCAAGAAGCATAGAGAGTCCCATTAAAGATGAACCCAAAGAGGGAAGGGGTGAAGAGGGAATGGGATCAAGAAAGGTGAAAGGATTAGTCAAATTAGATATACATAACACATAGATACAGAAAACAGAGTAGCAATAGCCAGAGGAAAAGGATGGGTGAAGGTAGCAGGAGCAGGGGCAAACTAGTTGAAGCAGGGTGTAAAGAGACTTTGCATGGGGCATGGGAAGTACGATGCAGTGGGTAGAGGGTGTTATATTGAGCGGGACACTTGAAACTATCTCAACACAATAAATTAAAATTAAAATTTTAAAATTAAAAAAAAAATTAAAGGATGACTCTATAACCTTTAGAAATTTATATTTAGATATCACACTTGTTTTTAAATATGTAATTTAACTGAAAACTTTACATAACAGGTGAGGGCAAAATGGCACCCCCAGTGCAAGCAGAAAGTGTTTGGCTTTCATGGTTTTTTCCTTGAGAAAAGAATGTCAAGTTGCAATGAATTATCATTAGCCATAAGGAGTGGTTCTGAAGATGTGTGGCTGGGCACTGCTGATAGCAGGTATCACTCCATGAGACAACATTGAGAAGAAAGAGCAAATTAATATAAAAGAAGACTCACAGAAATGATGAGACAGTGCAAGTCTACATTTCACTAATCTCAAGCTTTCCACCTCAATTTTCAACTATTTCCCAACTTTTCTGTAGTAAAAACAATGGCACTTACAAGTAAAGTAAGGCATCCTTGGGCAGTTGGCTCAGTGGATAGAGAATTGGCCAGGTGTATGGATGTCCCCGGTTCAATTCCCAGTCAGGGCACACAAGAGAAGTGACCATCTGCTTCTATTCGCCTCCTTCTCCCCCTTTCTGCCCTTTTTCCCTCTCACAGCCAGTGGCTTGACTGGTTCAAGAGTCGGCCTGGGTACTAAGAATAGCTGGTTCAAGAGTCGGCCTGGGTACTAAGAATAGCTCAGCTGGTCCTAGCACATCAGCCTCAGGCACTAAAAATAGCTCAGTTAATTCAAGCACTCACTCCAGATGGGGTTGCTGGGTAGATCTCCTGTCCGGGCATATGTGGGAGTCTGTCTCACTACCTCCCCTTTTCTCACTTCAAAAAAGAAAAGAAGAAATATAAAAAATATGAACAATAAAATGGTAATAAACACATATCTATCAACAATTGATATAAAAAACAATAAATGAATAAGCAGAACAGAAATAGAGTTGTAGAGACAGAGAATGTTTTGACTGTTGCCAGATAATAGAAAGGTTGGGGGAATAAGTGAAAAAAAGTGAAGAGATAAAGAAGTACAAATTGCTTGTTACAGGATAGTTGTGGGAATGTAAAGTACAGTACAGAGAATATAGAAATAATATTCTGATTACTATGTATGGTATAAGATAGGTGCAAGAGTTATTGGTATAATCACTTAGTAAGTTATGCAATGTCTAATCACTTGGGTGTACACCAGAAACTAAAATAATAACATATGTCAACTATAATTGAAAATAAAAATTTAAAACAAATAAATAATAAAAATGTGACTTTCAACTTTATATACGAATTTTTTTGCTATTCATATAATCTAATGTTTACATAGACAAGTGTTTCATTTTTAAATTTGGGATTTGTATCTTGTTTAAAAAGATATTCTTTACTTTGGAATTATAAAACAAAATTTCCACAAAAATAAGTAATAAATAAACAAATCCCTTGGATTCTTTTTTTTTTTTAAACTTTTTATTTTATTCATTTTAGAGAGGAGACACACACACACAGTCAGAGAGAGAGAGAGAGAGAGAGAGAGAGAAAGGGGGGAGGAGCTAGAAGCATCAACTCCCATATGTGCCTTGCCCAGACCAGTGCAGGGTTTTGAACTGGCGACCTCAGTGTTCCCAGGTCGACGCTTTACCCACTGCGCCACCGCAGGTCAGGCCTCCCTTGGATTCTTATAAACCTCACCCAATGGTCACTCATTATAATTTCCCAGGAAGTATGCAAATGCAGCATTTTGCATTTCCTTTTTAAGTATCCTTAAGACTTGACCTAAATCTATATGAAGGGTATGTGTGACTGTCACCAAGTGGGACTTACCCAATAGGCCTTTACACGCAGGATATCAGGGCAAAATGGGTCAAACATGAAAAATATGAAAATTTTGACCAAAATACTTTTTCCAAATAAGCTTCTAACCGACTTGCAATAATACAGTACTGTGACCAATGAACTTGAAACAGTGCAAAGGTGGTTTGAATCATTGATATTTTCTCTCTTTTATGCTGTTTTTTGGTTTTCTATTTGTTTTTTATTATTATTACTATTAACAAGAAAAAACAAAAGTGCCAATTAAGGCAGAAATCAGGGTAGGTACGTTAATGACTGTTTTTCCTGCTTGGTTTTATAGCATGTAAGTGACTTGCTTGTCCTGAATACTCCATGCTACCCTCTGCCTTGGGGGCTGACGCATCACCTGCTGGCTCTGTGGTGAACGCAGGCAGCTGCACCCTGCCCTGGCAGCATGTGGTGGGTGGTGGGCAGGGCATTGTTTCTCCGTGGCTCAAGAACAAATTTTTTCTGTTTTCTTTGACATGTAAGAGAATCAAAGTTTTACTATGACCTTTTCAATTCACATTTTACAGTTAAATTCTCTTGGATGTGGCTGAAGAGAAGGACCACAGCACAAGTGTGTTTTTCCAATATGTTCTAAGCATTCTGAAAAACTGAAATGCCAGGCTCTGCCCACGATCCCTGTTAATGTCATTCAAATTAAGTGCGCTTTATTTAAACTTGGAATTAAAAGAAATTTATGATTTGGCATTTACTCCAAGTCACACTACACAATTAGGGCATCTAAAATGCCCAAATATTCCAATGTCGTGGAACCTGAGAGTTCATTACCAGGCACTGCAAGCAAGATAAGTGCTTCATAAACACAAAGACAGATTTAGATGTCTTAGTGTCAACTTTACAAAACAAAGTTGTTTTTAAAGAATTACTACTTCTGGGATGAAAATATAAACTAATAAAGTTTTAGTTCTTTTGAAGAAATGAACTACAACACTGAAGCAGAAAATATACCCAGTTAATTTCAAAATTAACATCATCCATTTTATTGTTGGTACTGAAAATGTTTTTAAGCTTCTACTATTAAAAAATCTTTACAACCATATACTTTCTTAATTTTATCAGAAGTATTGTAGCACATTACAATCTTGACCTAAGACTAAGGAATTGGAAATAAAGCCCAAGAAAGTCCTTTAAAATCCATAATTTCAGGAAAAAATATTTACAATTTTTAGTACTGGTAAAACTTCTCTGAGATCTCAAGAGACATTATAAAAAGGGTGAACTCTGGCTGGTAATAATGTTTTTTAATCTGTTAATTCATGCACCAAAAGGAAGCAGAGCTGGGGGTGGTGGAGCATAGGGCCAAAGTTACAGCTTTATGAACTTTGGTATCAATGTTGAATTGATACACAAAGGTTGGGGTACAAAACAAAATGTCACATAAATGAAAATCTGCTCACTTGCTTCACTAGCTCAAGGTAACCATTATACATCTAACATCACCCTGGCTCTAACAGCCACCAGCTCTGTCACTTGGCCATGTTATTTAACATCTCTAGTCTCAGTTTTTTCATCTCCAAATTGGCAGTTAGTGTGTACCTCGCAGAACTGTTATGAGGATGACATGAATTAACATTTGTAAAGTGCTTTGAAAGGTCTGGTGCACAATAAGCAGGTTAGTGTTAAATGAACACAACTGCTTCTGCCCTCCAATTCTATTACTTGCCTGAAGTCCAGGTGATCCAACCAGTCAGCATCAAAAGTAGCTACAATTTCTATGATAGAATTCAGGGGGCTCCTGTGTGAGAATAAAAAGAAACTATCCAAAATGACTCCACATAGACACCCCATGATGACACAGACCTGAAAACTGGGCAGAGCAGCTGGCTATGAGCCACCCTGTGGCCACACAGACAGATGTTTGTTTGTCCTGAGGCGTGGCTGTCTTTGGATGAGTCATCACAACACAGAACAATGAACCAGGTCAGAAGTCCTACATGAACACTGGAACTGAGTGAGCTGGGAAGCATAGAGCAACCGAAGTTAACTGAACTCTGACATGGACTGGACAGCATGTTAGACGTCTCCACCCTGTAATGTAGAGAGGATTGCCTGTCCTTCACAGTAGAGAATACTTTGTCATCATGAAGCTACTAAGTAGTAGGGTCAAGTTCACCCCATATCCCTGATTCCACTTTGTACAATTTCTCCTACACAGTGTCCCCTTTTGTTCATAAAAACTAATACAGAATAATTGAGAGAGGAAGGAAAAATGTACTCAACTCTTGAATACAATATTCCCCAAATATGTGAAAGATTGAATGTTAAAACTAGACATGCAAAGAGAACTATGGAGACTGTCCTCCAGGCACTTGAGAAGCAGCAGGGGAAGGTCTGGGGCAACAGGAGTAAGTATGTGCCACTCGTGGGAGGAGAAGTGAGCACAGCCACTTTGGAAATCAAAGGGGCACCTTACCTAGAACACTGAAAATAAGCACAGACTCAGTCATTCCACTCTATGCATATCCTCTAGATTCAGAGCCCTTACATATTTATACCAATGCTGCCATATTCAAAACCCAGATATATTCTCCACTGGAGTACTATACAACAGGGAATATAACAGCGGTAATGCACAGCAACATACAGTACATGGGTGCATCCTACAACGTAATACTGAGTGCAATTAAACAGGTCAGGAAAATACATGCAGCTTTATTTCACTAATATCTAGTTCAAGAAGCTATAAAGTCAAGAAATACATTGACTATAGAATCGTCCACATGCAGGTTAACTATAAAAGAAAGCAGGAGCCTGACCTGTGGTGGCGCAGTGGATAAAGCGTCGACCTGGGAACACTGAGGCCGCCAGTTCAAAACCCTGCACTGGTCTGGTCAAGGCACATATGGGAGTTGATGCTTCCAGCTCCTCCCCCCTTTCTCTCTCTCTCTCTCTCTCTCTCTCTCTCTCTCACTCTCTCTGTGTGTGTGTGTGTCTCCTCTCTAAAATAAATAAAATAAAATAAAATAAAATTTTTAAAAACTTGGAAAAAAGAAAAAAGAAAGAAAGCAGGAAAGTTATAAACACAAAATTCAAGGTGGCAGTTACTCCAGGAGGGAGAGAAATGTCAAAGAGAATGTTGTGTTCTGAGAGTTTGTGCCCCTGCCCCATAATTAACAGTTGAAATCATAATCCCCTAGGTATATTATTAAGAGGTGGGGGTTTCGGGGAGGTGGTAAGCTTATGAAAGCAGAGCCCTCACGAGTGGGATTAGTGCCATTCTAAGAAGAGACCCTAGGATTCTCCCTCACCCCTTCTACCATGTGAGAACACAGCTAGACCGCTGCCATCCATGAACCTGGAAATGGCCTTCAGCAGACACCAAAGCTGCCCATGCTCTGATCTTGGCCTTCCCATGTTTCGGGCTGTGAGAATAATTTGTTGTCTCAGTTTCCCAGTCTATGCGCTGTGTGTGACGGCAGCCAACATGGACTGATACAGGGGGCTGCATGCGACCCCGGCAATCTCTCAGTATGATAATGATGATAATTTCATGCTTATTTTTAATGTGAATTCAATTTGTAACATTTTGCATGTACATTTTATAAAAATAAAGTATTTTTAAAACAATTAAAAATGATCAAATTTACTCTATTAACTGATGAAAGCAATATTGTCATATATACAATAGCCACAAAATAAAATGAGTGGCGGAAAGCTGACATTCCCTGAGTGTCTGTGTGCCAGGTCCATGCTGGGAACTTTCATGTAAGTAATTTCATAAAAAGAAGTATACATATTATACGGGCTTCAGAGTAGAGAGAGAATACCTGGTTGACAACAGGATTTCCTAAAGAGGGTTTCTCTCTTACCATAGAATTAGGTAATGTATTTGAGTAAGTAGTAATAGGAAGACTGGGCATCTCAGGCAGAGAAAGCAACATTTCAGTAGAGAGCAGCAGAGGGACACTGGGAATGTCTAAGAAACATCAAGCGTCCAGTCTGAATCATGTTTAACTCTATGTAGCAAGAAATAACTAGTCATTATGAACTGGTTCCCAAATCTGAGATCTGTTAAGAGTCTAGAGGATGCCTAACAGCCTGGTGAAATCCCCAAGCCTATACTGTTAGCTTATTCATTACTTAATAAGGCATAAAAAGAATGTTTCAAACCAAACTCATTTTGCTTCTCCAAAGTTCTTTCGTAAATCAGATAGTCTTGAACATCACAAAGGATATTGAATCAAGAAGACATAACACTTCTTAATATATATGCACCAAACCAAGGAGCACCAAAGTACATGACATCTACTAACTGATATAAAAATAAAAACTGACAAAAATTCAATCATATTTGGAGATTTCAATACACCACTGATGGCTCTAGATTGTTCATCCAAACAGAAAGTCCATGAATAAACATTGGCCTTAAAAGAAACACTAGAACAATTGGATATAATAGACATCTACAGGACATTTCATCCCAAAACATCAGAGTACACATTTTTTTTCCTGTCTACATAGAACATTGTCAGGAATTGATCATATGTTGGGCCACAAAACTAACCTCAACAAATTCAGAAATAATGAAATCATATCAAGCATATTTTCTGACTATAAAGCTTTGAAACTAGAATTTAACTTCAAAAAACAAGTAAACAAATCCAAACAAATATGGAAATTAAACAAGATTCCTCTAAAAAATGAGTGGGTCAAAGAAGAAATAAAAGCAAAGATCAAAAGGTATATACAGACAAATGAAAATGACAACACAATATATCAGAATCTCTGAGATGCAGCAAAAGCAATAGTAAGAGAAAAAGATGAGAGTAAAAGAAGGGGAGAAAAGCTACTGTAAAATTTCATGCTTGAGAAATTACAAACCAAAAATATCTTCAGAAAAGAATGACAGCATGCCTAAAGTTTTATAAAGCATTTTAAAAATAAATTTGTCTAGAAGAACCAACTTTATTTTATGGCATATTTATAAAATTTAACAGTAAATACAAAATTATCTCAGTGGTCAACCTCAAGCTAACCTTCTTAATACTTCAAAAGCTATTATTTCAAAGTTCCATCTTAAAAACAGTTCAAACACCCTTTAAATGTTTGCCGAACTGTCAGTTGTTCCAGAACATGATTTGCTCCCTTTGAGAACCAAAGATTTTCTTAATTATGGTTGTAAACTTTTTGGCCCAGGACTCAGATGTTCTGGGTTTTAGGCTTGGTTCCTACATTTACCCATTGTATGAACTTGAGCAGGTCAAAGGTTCTAAGCCTTGGTTTTTCTAGCCTGGTCTGCTCTTACGTCAGGAATCTGATAGTATAAAATACATGAATATAAAAGTAATTGAATATAAAAGTATGAAATATTGCAATATGTTATTATAAAGCATTAAAAATATGTTTTAGAAAATCTCCCCTATCACTTTCCCTAATTCACCACACTTACCCTTGTCCACCATGCCCAGTAGCTGGGGTTAAGTCCCCCATCTGGGCAGCCAGAGCACCTGTGCCTGCACCTATGTTGCTGGCATCACAGTAGATGCATTACAAAATCTGTACACAGAACTGTGAGCCCTAAGAGAACCCGCAGCACCTATACTGGGCACAGGCAGTCGTCTGTGGGATGTTGAGTGGACACTCCACAATTTGAACACTTGACATCAGCACAAGCAGAATAAGTAAAACACCAGAGCATTAAAAGGCAAGTCTCACTCCAGCTTTGCTTAGACACATTCAGAGAAACTAGGAAACAAGCTCCTAGCACCAAACAGCCATTCAAACCCTCTCTGACTACTTCAAAAGGGGGTGGAGGGATGCCCTCCTGATAAATGTAAATTTCAGACAGTATGGGATACACAGTCTCAATAATCTCCTATTTTCTATTAAGAACATGCAGTCAATATTCTCAAATCAATTTCAGCCACTAGTAAACTATAATCTCTGTGCTAGGTACATATCTGTTCACACCAAAGGCAGTTGCTTGCTTTGATGAAAACTTCCTCCATTGTCTCAACATTTTTCAGTCCTTTTAACATTAGAGAAATTAAAGTGAGCAATAATTGACTTGAAAAAGAAAACAGGACTGTCTGATTGGAAACTGTATATTTTAGAATAAAATTGAGTCAAAAGAATCATCACATTAAGGTGATAACATCAACTTACAGTTATAGTTTATAGTGAACAAAATAAAATTGTCAGACAATCCAAACTGGACATTTTTTTCTATAAGAGGGCTTTAAAGGAAATACTAAGTTATATTTTATATACATTTTATATAAAAAAATATGATATAACATTTGGGTATTAGGACATTACCGTCATTTGTTATACAGTATTTGAGTCCTGTCAAGCACAAATATTAAGTCCCCATGACATGTTCTTCACTCTGCTGGGGTCTAATGCAGGGCCATCTAAAAATAGCAGCAGGAGATGTAGCCAATCTCCCAGGCAATGCTGAAGAGGTGCCTCTAAATGGCAGGAATCATAGTTTAAAGAGACAGTACAGCTTATTAAGCTCAGAGGGAAGCACAGATGGAGAGCTTCCATTCTCCCACAGCAGAGCTGCCTGTGTGCAAACGCTGTGGTCATGTTCAATCTTAACTCATTCTGTGTACACATTAGGTAATAAGCATCATTCTAAATAAAAGGTGAGGGGTTCATAGTCAGATGGGGGCAGAATACATCACAAGACAGAATTTAGGGGTCCTAGAGATCACCTGGACCAGTGAAGCTCAGACTTGACCAGAATCGCCTGAGGGCTTGTGGAGAGTTTCAGAGTGGCTATTAGATCACACACTCTCTTGCCTACCCAAAGATAGCACTCGGAAATTGTCCTTTGTCCTGTAATAGTCCCCTTCTACTGGTTCATTCACACTGGCACAGAAGTATGCTGTTACTTCCCCCATTATATTTTTTTAATTACTAGCAATCTGGTTTCCCACTGCCACCACTCCATTTTTCCTTGCTCAAATGCAGAATGCCTCAGAAAACTTGTCTAAGCTTACTCTGTCTAGTTACTGTTTCCATTCTGTCTTGAAGGTCAATCCAATTCTCATCCTCACCACTGAACTGAAACCACTTGTCACAAGGACACGAAGCCTCCCGCACACTGCTCAATTCAAGGGTCAGTCTCAGTCTTTACCTTGCCTGCTCTGTCAGCAGCCTCTGACTCAGTTTACCCATCCTGCCTGCCTGAAGCACATTCTTCACTTGGCTGCCAAATCACCATGTTCTCCTGGTTCCTTTACTACTTCACTGGCTGGATGAACTGAATTATGTCCCTCAAAAAAGATATGTTGAGCCTAACCTGTGGTGGCGCAGTGGATAAAGTGTTGACCTGGGAACACTGAGGTCGCCAGTTCAAAACCCTGCACTGGTTCGGTCAAGGTATATATGGGAGTTGATGCTTCCAGCTCCTCCCCCCTTTCTCTCTTTCTCTCTCTCTCTCTCTCACTCTGTGTCTCCTCTCTAAAATGAATAAAATAAAAATAAAATAAAACACTTAAAAAAAAAAGAAAGATATGTTGAAATCCTACCCACCAGAACCTAAGAATGAGACCTTATTTGAAAATAGAGTCTTTGTAAATTTAACCAGGGTAAGATGAGGTCATTAGGGTGTGTCTTAATTCAATATGACTGGTGTCTTTATGAAAGGGGAACTTTGGACACAGACAGGCACAGAGCAAAGACAATGTAAATATGCGCTATAACATGAGTGAAATGTCTACATGTCAAGGAAGTCCAGGGATGGCCAGCAAACACCAGAATTGAGAAGAGACAAGGAACATTTCTCCCCAAGAGCCATCAGAAGGAGCATGGTCCTGCTGACACTTTGATTCCAGACATCTGGCCTCCAGAACTCTGAGACAATAAATTTCTGTTGTTTTAAGTAACCTGAGTTTGGGTACTTTATTACGGCAGCTGTAGGAAACTACTACAGTGACTCATCCTCCTTAGCATCTGAGGATGGTATCTCATCTCCCCGACCTTGGGATGGCTCAGTGCTCACTCAGTCACTCTTTATTTTTATATTATACTCAAAAATGTAAGTTTCAACCAGTTTTGTGGCTTTAAATAGCTACTCTATATTTGTGGCTCCAGCCCATACTTGTCCCCTGATCTCCAGACTTATGGGTCCACCTGTATCCTTAACACATCTTCTATTAGACATCTCATTCCTAATGTTCCCACCCCAAACTCCTAACCTGAGCTCCCTCGAGTCTCTCCCATTTCAGTAAATTACTACTCACTGCCCAATTGTTCAAAGTGATATTTGACTCCTGGCATTTTTATACCCCACATCCCAAAGGTAAATCCTGGTGGCTCTGTCTCCAAAATATATTCAGAACATGACCTCTTCCAATCTCTCCCACTATTATTACTACCGTGGTGTAAACCCGTCATTCCTCACACAGACTATTGCAATAGACTTCCAATGGTTCTCACTGTATCCACCACCCCTGCCTCCTACCTCCTCTGCTCAACATAGCAACCAATTAGAACTTTCAAAACATAAATCAGGCCCTTGCTGGGTGGCTCAGTGGATAAAGCATTGTCCCAGCACACCAAGGTCGTGGGTTCAACCTCCAGGCACATACAAGAAGTAATCAATGAGTACACAACTGAGTGGAACAATCACTTGATGCTTCACTCTCTCTCAAGTCAATGAAAAAATTTTTAAATGATCAATACCATCACTCAGAGTAAAATCAAAACTTCTTAAAATTACCTAATAGACCCTAGATGATTCTTGCTCCCCCCAGCCCCACCTGTCTGATGCCAGCTCTGCGTTTGTCCTGTACTCTCGCCATTGTTTTAACACACACGTGTATACTTGCTCTTCCCCAAAACACTTGCACAGCTCACCCCTCACTCCCAGCACGTCTCTGCTCAAGCACCAGCTTCTGAGAGACCATCCCTGACATCTGCATAAAATAAAGCCACCCCTCAACCCAACACTCTCTTTCCCTGCCTTATTGCTTCCATAGCATCCATTACCACATAACAGGAGGGCTCTTTACCTTCTTTGTAAAAAATCCATCTCTCTTCACTGGAATAAAGTTCTACAAGAGCCAGGAAACTGACCTTTCCAGCTCCTACACTGGCCTTGCACTTTCTAGGCACAGAATACACATGCTCTGAGCTTATAAATATGTTAAACAGGTGGAGATTTCTAACATGGAGTAAAATTTGCTTTTTTATAGAAACAGTATTTTCACAAGTTCATCTACCTAAACGTCTCCAAAGTTGGGATGAGCAAAGCCCCTTCTGAGCATTGATTGCAAAGACTGTGGCTATTAAAGGACATTCAGAGATCCTGTAAAGGAGTAAACTCTTTAGATATTTTTAAGAAGAAAAAAAGTATGCTAATGTCATTCTCCCTTTAAACAATATTTTTGTCCCTAACGATGCTGTATCTTCCTCAGCCTGGCAGTCACATTGGATCGAGCCACCTAAATGAAGTGACTTTTTCAGCATTAGTTTCTCCCCTGCAGGAGTCTCACCTGGGTCTGCTCCATCCACACTTCACGTTACCATAGCCATAGATGCACTCACAGGGTCAAGGGGGTCAAGTGCAGCTTCTGCTAGAGCAAATGATCGACCTAAAACTCCATTGCCTGCTCCCCACCAGGCACACAAGCCTGATAAAGGAGGAAGGACGTAAGATGTATGGCGAGACTGTCGAAGCTGTCTGGTCAGCTCATTCTGGTGTCTTCTGCATGGACACAGCAGCCGTGAGGTTTGTGAGGTTTCATTCTGTCAGACTGACTTTGATTTCATGTGCCAAGTTTCTTTCATTAGTATTTTAGTAAGTGCAATGAGACAAATCAATACAGCTAAGTTCTTAGCCACCGAGGTAAGAAAACTCCTTATCACAACATGTCAGGGTAAGAGACAGCAGAAGTGGGGAAGGGGGGCAGAGAAGGAAAAGGCAATAAGGAGAAGGATATGAAATTCTAGAAAAACTCTGTTATGTATACCCAGGAGTGCTGTTAGAAATGTGCTTCCTTTGTTTCCATATCTGACGAGTTTCCATGCATGTTAACATGGCCAACCCGTATAACGGACTATAAAAGATTGGTCCCCTACCAGTCTATTATTACCACAACACACCAGATTAGGATTGAAAGGGGTCTCTGAAGGTAAAAGTGCTGTGACGCCTATTTTTAAAAATATTTTGAGCATCTGAAAAGAGTATGCACATAGCAGAAACAGTCAAGGAAAAGGGTGACCCCTGATTCATCAAGAAGATAAATCAGAAGATTGATTTTACTGCAAAGGAGACCTATAGGTGGCAGTTAAATATGCAAAAGATAAAGGAAAAAATAGTTGCACAAGAAGTCCCAGATATTTGAGGGCCAGAGTGATATGAGGTTGGGGACAACTGGGACATTACTATATATACACAATTGCTCCAATGATTGAAAACCATAGCAAAATCCCTGGCATTTGGATGGGACTCTCAACCGCACTCATGGTTATGATTTTGCTCCATTGTACCTTTCAGCCTTATTTTTGACCTCCTCAGATGCCCACCACGCACATGGGACATTCACTTCAGTGCTCACACATCATTCCACACACCCCACTGAGGACATGACTGCCTTCTGTTCTGCCTGGCACCTGCTGTTCTAAATTTGCAATTAATATTAAATCAGTAATTGTCATTAGATACATAATATTTTAGGCTAACATCAGAATAACACACAGTATTTAATTAAATTCACTAAGTAAGTAATAATGAGTAACATGGACTGGCAATGCTTCTTGAATAAAATCCATGGACTTACGGTCAGATCATCCAAGTTTTTGCTTAGAACCTGGAGAACCAATGTTGATCATATCCTTTCTGATCCTCAATGCCAAACAGAAATATTTTTAACTATCACTAAAGTTAAAAGGGGACTTTTGTTTTATTTGGTTTTGCTTTGATTGTTGTTTTAAAATCACAACGATGGAGGCTTAAAATAGGAAACTAGCATATATTTAAATGTACGGCAGATGTTTAAAAATATTTGAATTTATGTGAAATTTCTAGAAATATATACATTTCTTTTCTACTTTCTACTGATTTCTACATTCCTTAAAAATATTTATGCTATTTTAGGATTTTCCTGCAAAGTCAAGATAAGCACTGGTTTTAATCCAGTAAGGGAGTTTTCCTCTCAGAGAAACAATCCCAGCCGCCTGCCACAACCACTGGGAACACAATGGCCAAGGACATAAAAAATGAAAATTCGTGACTTCACATTCCATTTATAGGCTCTAAGTCCACTGTAAGGAAAACCTAACAACGCACACAATTCCCTTTAGAAGTCGAATTTTATTGACCATTTAAGGCAACTGAAAGTTGTTATTAACTTTTTCTAATTAAATTCATTCTGCTTCTTTATTAAGTGTTATTGATGTTTTTAAAGTAATGATTCTAGAAGATGTATTTCTCATTACTGAAATATTGCAAATCAAGTTTTTACCACCTCAAAATTAAGCAATTACCTATAAAGGCCCATAATTGGAAATGCAATATAAATTCTTTTCTAACAAACAATCCATTCTGCTGTAAAGATAAAATAATTGGCAGAGATACCACTGAAATGGGTGCCATGGTGACAGGTTCCACGGAGATGGAAAGACAGATTTTAAAAATAAATAAATAAAATCCACCTGAAAAAATAAATTAGATGGTTTGTGCCACTAGAAAAGATAATAATAACAATAATATTTTTGAGAATGAGATAGGCCAAAGAAGAAATTAGAGGGTAGGGTTTTTTGTTGTTTTTATTAATTTTAATGGGGTGACATTAATAAATCAGGGTACATATGTTCAAAGAAAACATCTCCAGGTTATCTTATCATTCAATTATATTGCATACCCATCACCCAAAGGCAAATTGTCCTCTTTCACCTTCTATCTGGTTTTCCCTGTGCCCCTCCCCTCCTCTCTACCGAACCCTCTCCTCCCTCCCCCCACCCCATAACCACCACACTCTTGTCCATGTCTCATAGTCTCACGTTTATGTCCCACCTATGTATGAAATCATGCTGTTCTCAGTTTTTTTCTGTTTTACTTATTTCACACCGTATAATGTTATCAAGGTCCATCCATTTTCTTTTAAATGTTCCGATGTCATCATTTCTTATGGCTGAGTAGTATTCCATAGTATATATGCACCAAAGATTTTTAATGCACACGTCCTCTAACGGACACTTGGGCTGTTTCCAGATCTTCGCTATTGTGAACAATGCAGCCACGAACATGGGGGCACATTTCTTCCTTTCGAACAGTGCTATGGTGTTCTTAGGGTATGTTTCTAAAAGTGGAATAGCTGGGTAAAAAGGCATTTCGATTTTTAACTTTTTGAGGAAACTCCATACTGTTTTCTAAAGTGGCTGCACCAGTCTGCATTCCCACCAGCAGTGCAGGAGGGTTCCCTTTTCTCCCCATCCTCACCAGCACTTGTTCTGTGTTGTTTTGATAATGAGTGCCATTCTGACTGGTGTGAGGTGATATCTCATTGTGGTGTTGATTTGCATTTCTCTAATGATTAGTGATGTTGAGCATTTTTTCATATGCCTATTGGCCATCTGTATGTCCTCTTTGGAGAAATTTCTATTCATTTATTTTGCCCATTTCTAGATTGGATTTTTTGTCTTCCTGGTGTTGAGTTTTATAAGTTCTTTATAAATTTTGTTATTAACCCCTTATCAGACGTATTGTTGAATATGTTCTCCCATTGTGTGGTTTGTCTTTATATTCGGTTGTTATTGTCTTCAGCTGTGCAAAAACTTTTAGTTTGATATAGTCCCATTTGTTTATCTTGCCTTTTCTTTCATTTGCCCTTGGAGATAAATCGGCAAGTATATTGCTGCTACAGATGTCAGAGAGCTTGCTGCCTATGTTTTCTTCTAAGATGCTTATGGTTTTACGGCTTACATTTAAGTCTTTTATCCATTTTGAGTTTGCTTTTGTGAATGGTGTAAGTTGATGGACTAGTTTCTTTTTTTGCAGGTAGATGTCCAATTTTCCCAACACCATTTGTTAAAGAGGCTGTCTTTACTCCATTGTATGTTCTTTCCTCCTTTATCAAATATCAGTTGTCCATAGAGTTGTAGGATTATTTCTGGGTTCTCTGTTCTGTTCCATTGATCTATGTGCCTGTTCTTATGCCAGTACCAGGCTGTCTTGAGTACAATGGCCTTGTAGTAAACCTTGATATCCGAAAGAGTGATACCTCCTGCTTTATTTTTTCTTTTTAAGATTGCTGAGGCTATTCGTGTTCTTTTTTGGTTCCATATAAATTTTTGGAATATGTGTTCTATATCTTTGAAGTATGTCATTGGTATTTTAATTGGTATTGCATTGAATTTATAAATTGCTTTGGGTAATATCGACATTTTAATGATGTTTATTCTTCCGAACCATAAGCACGGTATATGCTTCCACTTCTTTGTATCTTCCTTGATTTGTTTTATCAATGTTTTATAATTTTCCGACTACAAGTCCTTAACCTCCTTGGTTAAATTTACTCCTAGCTACTTTATTTTTTTGGTTGTAATAGTGAAAGGGATTGTTTCCTTAATTTTTTTTGCTGACAGTTCATTGTTGGTATATAAAAATACCTCTGATTTTTGAGTATTAATTTTATACTCTGCCACCTTGCTGAATTCATTTATCAGGTACAGTAGTTTTTTGGCTGAGACTTTAGGGTTTTCTATATATAATATCATATCATCTGCCAATAATGACAGTTTTACTTCTTCTTTTCCATTTTGGATGCCTTTTATTTCTTCTTCTTGTCTGATTGCTGTACCTAAGACTTCCAAAACTATGTTGAATAAGAGTGGTGAAAGGGGGCACCCCTTCCTGGATCCTGATCTTAAGGGGATTGCTTTTAATTTTTGCCCATTTAGTATGATGTTTGCTGTCGATTTGTCAAAGATGGCCTTTATCATGTTAAGGAATGTTCCCTGTATTCCCACTTTCCTGAGAGTTTTGAGCATGAATAGGTGCTGGATTTTATCAAATGCTTTTTCTTCATCTATTGAAATTATCATGTGATTTTTGTCCTTCCTTTTGTTTATGTGATGAATCACATTGATTGATTTGTGAATCAACCAATCACATTGATTGATTTCTGAACCAACCTAGCCTCTTCAGAAAAAATCTCACTTGATCATGGTTTATGATTTTTTTCATATATTGCTGGATCCGGTTGGCTAATATTTTGTTGAGAATTTTAGTGTCTAAATTCATCAGGAATATTGGCCTATAATTTTCTTTCTTTGTGTTGTCTTTGCCCGGTTTGGGGATCAGAATTATGCTCACCTCATAAAAGAACTTGGGAAGTCTTCCTTTTTCTTGACATTTTTGAAATAGCTTGAGGAGGATAAGAGTTAGTTCTTCTTTGAATTTTAGGTAAAATTCACTTGGGAAGCCTTCAGGCCAAAGGCTTTTCATTTTTGGGAGTTTTTTGATAACTGTTTTGATCTCATATGTTGTAATTGGTCTTTTTACGTGTTCTGATTCTTCCAGATTGATTTTTAAAAGATTATATGATTCAAGAAATTTGTTCATTTCACCTAGGTTTTCTAATTTTTTGGCATAGAGTTCTTCATAGTATTTTCTTACAATATTTTGTATTTCTGCTGTGTCACTTGTTATTTCTCCACTCTCATTTCTAATTTTATTAATTTGAGTCCTGTCTCTTTTTTTCGTGGTGAATCTAGTTAAAGGTTCATCAATCTTGTTTACATTTTCAGAGATCCAGCTCCTGGTTTCATTGATTCTCTGTATTGTTTCCTTAGCCTCTATGTCATTTATTTCTGCTCTGATCTTTATTATTTCCTTCCTTCTACTGGTCCTGGCTTTATTTCCTGTTGTTTTTCTAGTTCCTTTAGATGCAGGGTCAGGATGCTTATTTGAGCTTTTTCTAGCTTCTTATGGTATGCCTGTAGTACAATGAACTTCCCTCTCAGTACTGCTATTGCAGTGTCCCATAAATTTTGAGTTGATGTATGCTCATTTTCATTCGTTTCTAGAAACCTTTTTATTTCTTCTTTGATCTCATTGTTAATCCATTCATTATTTAATAACATGCTATTTAGTTTCCAAGTATTTGAGTATTTTTCAGTTTTCTTTTGTGGCTAATTTCTAGTTTCATGGCCTTGTGATCAGAGAAAATGCTTGATATGATTTCAATCTTCTTAAATTTATTGAGACCATTTTTGTGTCCTAACATGTGGTCTATCCTAGAAAATGTACCATGAGAGCTTGAGAAGAAAGTATACTCTACTGCTTTAGGGTGAAAAGTTCTGAAGGTATCTATTAAATCAAGTTGATCTAGTGTATCCTTTAAGTCTTCTGTTTATTTATTAATTTTCTTTCTTGAGGATCTATCCAGTGATGTTAGTGGGGTATTTAAATCCCCTACTATTATAATATTGCTGTTAATCTTGCCCTTTATATCCATCAAAGTCTGCTTTATATATGCTGGGGCTCCTATATTAGGTGCATAGATATTTATAATAGTTATATCTTCTTGTTGAATTGTTCCCTTTATCATTATGTAGTATCCTTCTTTATCTCTTACTACAGCCTTTGTTTTAAAATCCATTTTGTCAGATATAAGTATTGCTACCCTAGGTTTCTTTTTCATTTCCATTTGCATGAAATATTTTTTCCATCCTTTTACTTTCAGTCTATGTGAATCTTTTGTTTCAAGGTGTGTCTCTTGTAGACAGCATATATATGGGTCCTGTTTCTTTATCCACGCAGCTACCCTATGTCTTTTGATTGTATCATTTAATCCATTTACATTTAAGGTTATTATTGATATGTAGTTGTTTATTGCCATTTTATTCTTTAAAGCTGTATTCTTCGTTATATTCTTTCCGCCCTTTGAACTGTTCACAACAGGCCCTTTAGCATCTTTTGCAGAAATGGTTTCATTTTAATGATTTCTTTGAGGGTTCCTTTTTATGGGAAGCTCTTTATTTCTCCTTCAATTTTAAACATTAGCCTTGCTGGATAGAGTAGTCTTGGTTGTAGGTTCTTGTTCTGCGTTACTTTGAATATATCTTGCCATTCCCTTCTGGCCTCAAGTGTTTCTGTTGAGAATTCGGATGTCATCCTTATGGGGGCTCCTTTGTAGGTGATAGCCTTTTTTTCTCTAGCAGTTTTTAAAATTTTCTGTTTATCCCTTAGCTTTGGTATTAACTATGATGTGTCTTAGTGTAGATCTCTTTGGGTTTCTCTTTAATGGAGTTTTCTGTGCTTCTTGATCGTGTGAAGTGTTTCCCAGCCTTAATTTAGGGAAGTTTTCTGCTATGATTTGATTGTACAAAGTTTCTATTTCTTGTTCTCTCTCCTCTTTTTTTAAAAAATTTTTCTATTTTTATTCATTTTAGAGAGGAGACACATAGAGAGAGAGAGAGAGAGAGAGAGAGAGAGAGAGAGAAAGAAAGAGTGAAAGGGAGGAGGAGCTGAAAGCATCAACTCCCATATGTGCCTTGACCAGACTAGTGCATTTTTGAACTGGCGACCTCAGTGTTCCCAGGTCGACACTTTATCCACTGCGCCACCACAGGTCAGGCTCTCTCTCTTCTTCAGGAACCTCTATGATGCCGATTTTATTTCTTTTCATGTTGTCACAGAGCTCCCTTAGAGTTTCCTCACATTTTTGAATCTCTTTTCTTTTTTCTGCTCTGCTTCTGTGCCTTTGTTTATTGTGTCCTCTAACTCGCTGATTCAGTTCTCAGCTTCATCCATCCTGCTTTTAATTCCTTCCATTGTGGTCTTCAGTTCTGATACTGTATTTGTCATTTCTGATTCTTTTTTATTATTTCAATTTCCTTTTTTATACTTGTTATCTCTTTATTAATGTGTTCGTAATGACTGTCCATTGTTGCTCCAATCTCTTTGAACATCTTTACTATCATTATTTTAAACTCTGCATCTGGTAATTTAGTTATATCTGGTTCATTCAGGTCCTTCTCTGGGGATTTCTCTTGATTCATTTGGGTTGCATTTCTCTGCCTGCCCATTTTGTCTGTGTATAAGGGTGTGGCCAATGGAGTCCAATGGGTGTTGCCTTTGTGTTCTCTAGGTATGGTCTGTCTGCAGGCCCATCACCCCCTCTACCACTGCCCTGGGCAGCCGGGTATGAGCGTTGCCAGTGCTGGCCCACTGTGGCTGTTGCTATGATTTTCACCTCTCTTTCTCTGCGGGAGGGGCTGTGTTCTGGTGCACGACTCTACAAGCCTCAGCCTGCCTGAGCCTTTGCTTCACCCCCACAGGTTGGGTTGCGCACTGCACTCAAGCCACAAGCCTTAGCACCAAGGGTTGAGGTAAGCACCTTTGCTCAGCTGCAGACCCAGCCTTCCTGGGCTTCTGCCCAGCCCCCCGCAGTCAGACCCTGCTTGCCAGTTTCCCGGGTTGGACGGGGCTGCTGACGTGCACTCAGCTGTGAGCCTCCGCCTGTCCCTGGTCCTAGCCCCGCCCCTGTAATGAGGGCCGTCTTGCACAGGGTTGCAGAGCAGATCTCTACCCGTTCTTGGCCTCCCACTTTTCCCCCACAGGTGGGGCTGCAGGCGGGCCCGCAGCTGCCGGACCGCTTTTGCGCGTCCCCTCCACCCCTGCTGGGCTAGACTGAGCTCACATTGCTGGGCCTCCGCCCCTGCCGACAGAGCCGCGTTTCTGTGTCCCGCCAGCCAGCCCTCAGCAGTGTGGGTGGGGGCACTGCAGCTCAGACCCTAACACTCCATATATAGTCCTGGAAGCTCCCTCCATCTAAGCAGCTCTGCTCTAAGTGCCGTAGGAGAGCTTGTTTGGCTGGTGTTCTGTCTCCCTTTGCTGGTATTGCTAGTTCCAGGGGAAATATTCTTTTTTGATTAGGGAAGTGACTCTCAGCCCAGGGGTTAGGGTGGCTGTCCCTCAGAGTGTTTCTTGTTGTAGCTTCCAGTCCACACTCTCTTCCCGCTGCTCTGATCCTCTCCTCCGTCCCTGTTTCCTGGAGCCCCCGGTGAGTGGTTGTGAGAGAGGTTTTCTGCGCTGTCCCTTTAAGAAGAATCCTGGGTCTGAGAAAACTCTCTTTCTCACAAACAGTATCCTCACTTGTTTCACAGCTCAATACTGTCCAAACGCCTCTTCTAGGCTCTGGGGCTATAGGCTGGGGCTTTGTTCCTGGGAACCAGGTCCCTTCCTCTCCGCCAAACTCTCCTCCCGCCACGCGGGTCTCTCTGGGTTGCCGTTCGCTCCAGGAGCTGGGCAGCCCTCTCCACGTTTTCATTTATCCTACCAGTCTCAATGTGGCTTCTTCAGTGTTCCTTGGTTGAAGAGTCCACTTAGTTTAGTTTAAAGTTGGTTTATCCAGGTGATAGTTCTTAAAATTAAGTTATAATCCACTTTGGTTCTGGGAGTTGGAAGTTGGTACATCCACCTACTCTGTCACCATCTTGCCGTCCCGGTAGGGTTTTTTTTAACTGGTATTAGGATCATATGTTGGAATAAATATTTAGCATAGGTAGTAATCTCTATATATCTGAGTCTTCCCAATAATGAGACATCTTGACTTTTTACTAAAATGAAAGGTTTTCTTTTTCTGATGGCACCAGTAAAAGATCCTTCATAAACATGAAAGTGGTTTTAAGGAAGGGGGAGAAACTCCTGAGAGTGATGAAAAAAATCTGACCCACAGTATATGGTTCGATTAAGAGGATTACTCTACTCTTCAGTTTTTGTTTTATATTTAAGTCATAAAATTGACCATTATACTCTGTTTAATACATAAAGAATAAAAGTGTTGTTTTCTTCAAATTTCAAATAATTTGAGAAAATCTGTGATGATTTTTTAAAAAAGCAAGTGTGAAGGGCAAAAAATTAGATACACAGCCTCAACTTTATATAAAAAGCTGGGATTGTATAATTGGCTTACTACACACAATACCTAAAATGATTTAAGTACCTACCAGGTGTTCAAAAAGTACTTAGTTAAGAAAAAGAAAAGCTGGGAAGTAAGAGAATTATTTACTTCTCAATTGTAGGTAGAAATGGTTCTAAAACCCTTGAAGTCTTAACTCATGTTTCTTATTACAAAAGCTGCCCATCCATCACTAGTGTCTTCATTCCAATCAATGGCATTTATTGACCACCTACTATGTGTGAGGATTGCCCCTTCTGTGTCTGTCATTCACTATTAGTCTTTAATCCTGCAGCTGAGAAGCCCCAGGAGCAGTGAGCAGATGGGACCAGTAATAGTGTATCATTCAACCCAGCAACACCTTCACTCCATCTGGCACATTATTCCTGGAACAGGCACTGGAAAAGAAATTGTACTAGGTAAGGACATTAACGAGGCAGGGTGATGAGTTTCAGTAGAAATTATATGTGACAAGTAACTTACCATCAGCATCGGTACACCTCTGTTCTACCCAGTTGTGTGTTAACTCTCCTCTCAGTCCTTCCATACTTTCATCCTAAATTCCTCCTCCTCTGACTAATAGTCCTGCCAACTCAGGTCCATAAGTCTTTCTACATTAGCATTAAGCAGTATGGAAAATAGAAGAGACAGTGAAGTCAATCACCCTAAGACTTGGGTCATGTCTCTTCATTCTCCTAGGCCTGGAAAACTCATTTAAAGTCTACTCAGTTACTCCTTCCTACCTTGTAATAAGTATATGCTTCTTAAGATGCCAAATTTCCTTTTTTCTTTTTTTACATACTTTTACAGACCAGACATATTATATGTTGAAGTCGTGGAAAAATTGTAAGTATTAGTGAACTTGTCGTGAAAACAGTAATAATCACCTAGATCAATCAATAAATTTGCTACTATTTCTTATAAAGATGGCAGCGATTCATTGTGAATAAATTTGAGTCATGCTAATGCTTATAAACTAAAATGAAAGTTAAGGATTTCAACAAAACTTAGTGATTAAAAGAGATCTGACTTTAAAATGAGAACCAGGAAGTGGAATGATATATACCTATCTTGTCTAGGACAAATAATGTCTAATACATTTAGCTAAAGAGAAACAACACTGATCCAGAAATGTAAGCAATTATGTCAGCAGAGAATTATTAATAAGAGAGTTTTATTTTAAGCCTCTGAATTGCCTTTACAAAGCCAAGATTTTAACATTCTTTGCTTGGCTTTACCATGCTTAAAAAATAGTAGCACAAGAGAGAACAATGAGACATCCCTTTTTAAGAGTTCATTTACTAGGTCAAGTGTGCATTAGAATCTTAATTCTGATCTACAAAACTATTGTTCTCTTAGAACAGTGGTTCTTAACCTTTTTTGAGGTACCGAACCCACCAGGTTCATATGTACATTCACCGAACCTTTCTTTAGTGATAAATATGATTTTTTTTCCAAATTCAAGACATAGGTATATGTTTTTTTACTGGTGCACAAAATGAGTCGTGCATGAACATCACCTTGCTCAAAGAACAAAACCAACAAAGTGCATGAACTCACAACAAATTACGGTATTACTTTATTCTGGCCTCTGTGGCAGAGGCTTCTCCGAACCCCTGAGACCGAGTCATCGAACCCTTAGAGTTCGATAGAACCCAGGTTAAGAACCACTGTCTTAGAATTTAACTGAACATTTATTTTCATGGACTATTTAAGGACACTTAAGAATTATTTTCATTAAGTTCCATTTGCTCTGTCTTACAGAATACTTGGAACACACACCAAAAACCTTTGAAGGCCTATGTTTCTGAAATAATTTGCCTTTGCTTTTAAAATTGAATGCATAAGTGTTTGAGGGTGCTATTCTAAAAGTTCACTTTCACAATCAACTCTTTATATTGAGCCCAAAACTGTAATTCATAAAGAGGCATGATAAACTTCTAAAAATGAGTTACATGGCCAACACCTATCATGAAATTGGAGAGATAAGAGTTCTCTAGTGATTAGCACCTATAAGCTGTCTTTATGTTATTAGAAAAAGAAAAAGGAGAAAGAGCAGAAGGCGGGGGGAGCGCTAAGAGAAATAGTTATGTGTAGCCAAGAGACAAAATTAAATTTGGAAGAGCAAGAGATTATAGCTTGGAAAGTTTAAATTTATTCCACAGAAGTCCAAAGAGCAGAAAATGGACCATTAGAAGTATAAAGTCAAGAGAGGAGGGAGGAATTTTTCAATTTCATGTGAGAAAAACTAACTTTCTATTAAAATAGAAGACACTGCCTTTTGGAGTAACAAACACAGAAGAATTTAAGTAGAAGCTGAGAGACTACCTAGCAGAAACACTGAAATGAATTTCTCTACCAGATGGGAAACTGGACCAAGAAGCCAGCTGTTGTTCTACATTTTTACATGGTTAGAGTCAAATGTGTTGAATGCTTTTATAAAGAAAAAAAAATGTAAGTCAACACTATTCAATAAATGCATGGTAATTTACATGTCAGTGACGGGCATCTGTGTGCTGGTTGCTCAGCATCCATTTTCTCCCTCCTCTGGAAGGCACCCAGGGCCTGTGGTTTGAGTGTAGCTGGTCTACCATGTACAACAACAGTTTGTATCATCCTTCTGGTTACAGAGTTGGGCATGTGACTAAAATTAACCACAGCTGAATAATCTTGGCGTTTTCATTCAAACTATTGGGTAAAAAGAGTTCTTCCACTGAGCTAGCAAGATGTAAACCTTCAGCTGCTAAAAAGTCACCTTGCCACTACAAGGAAAGAGGCGACCTGGGAGAGCGTTGAGAGAGGGAGAAGTGCTGAAACCTGACGATAACCCCAGGACCCACTGATATCTGGGCTCTTCAGCCATCAGTATGCAAGCCAGGACATTCTCTCTTCTGCGTTAGGCTGGTTTGTGTTGAGTTTCTGCCACCTGCAGCCAAAAAGTCCTGACTAATATCAAAATAGAAAATAGGGAGAAAAAAAGCATGAATGTCTAAATACTGACTAATGATCTAATTTACTGTAATGTTCAACCTTTAAAACATGAAATAATTAGCCCCAGCCAGGTGACTCTGTGAATAAAGTATCACCCTGGTGCACAGAGGTCACAGGTTTGATCCCCAGTCAAGGCACTTATGAGAAGCAATCAATGAGTACACAACTAAATGGAACAACTAAGTCGAACAACAGAGTTGATGCTTTTTGCTTCCTCTCTCTCTCGCTCTCTCTTTTTCTTCCTCTCTCTCTCTCTCAAATCAATTGGAAAAAATTTAAGTGAAATAACTGGTATCCTTGGAACTTTCTCATCCTCTTCATCATTACAATTTTCCAATCTGTATTAAACCCATTGTTCTCCCAGCTTTCTGCCTTAGTTTCCCTTAATCCCTCGAGAGGTTCTCTCTTGGTTTCTCATAATCTCCCCCCAAAATAAAAATGACATAGGGCACTTCCAAGAGTAGTGAACAGTTGCATTCAGGAAAAGCAGTGAACTCTACCTCCTGGAATTGCGCTCACATACATCGACTAGAGATGTTTCCTCTCTCTAAGTGGACAGACTGCTTCAAAAAACAGGATTCCAGAAATAGCTCATCAAGCTGTTCAGGATTGCTGTTCTGAAACCACTTCCCAGGCCACATGAATCAAGCTGTCTGCTCTCTGAATCAGGGTTTTCTCAATGAGCCTCAGCCAATTCACCAGGGCACTCCACACTTATGTCTTCTGCATTCTTGAACATTTTTAAATCCTAGTTTACAGTTTCTTAACAAACTAAGAAGTGGTTTGTTTTACAAATGTTAATATATTCCCGTGGGCAATTGCAAGGCTAGAAATCTCACAGGTAATTGTTTCTAAGCTTCCAGAGAACAAAGTAAGATCCAAAAAGAAATACACAGACTTGTATTCCTCGCTGATCATTATCTAATTTTACTTAATAATATTATTCATTGCATCAGTTATTACAAAGGGTGAAAACAAGCTTCTGAAAGAATAAACCTTCTTCAGTTTTCCTGATCATGGGTCGTGTTAATATCCCCTATCAAGCACTTAGCAGCTTAGCCCCAGTGCAGGCACTCATCACTGACGCGAGGCATCGGATTTGCCGCACACAGCGCCACCTCCACACAAAGACTCACGCGTTGGGACAGGAAGGGAAGAATAATACTGTATCCACTGATAGCTGCAGGGGGACTTTTCGGGAGGCAAAATGGCATTACTGGAGTTGGAATTTGGCCAGGACACTGGGGCTAAATACCCGGACTCTTAGGAAAAGTGCCCTGGGATTGTTAATGCCTTCGAGATGTCAGGATCTCAGTTTTGTGTCTTCTATGAAAAGAAAAGCTCATTAGATCATTTAAGTAAATCTCTCGGTGGGCTCCTTTAGCTTCTGATTATCTAGATATACTTTAATCACTGTCAGATTGCCCTGATTAAGATTAATGACAGATTAATGTGGGGCACTCCAAGATATCAAAGCACCAAAATATACACCTCAATAATATATCACATATATATTTTTCCATTCGTTCCCCAGGGGATTAATTTAGAGCCCCAGCAATTCTTAGTTGGCCTAAATCATGCTGTTTTAAAGAGTACATAATATCCCAATTATCCTGTTGCCCTTATCTTTATGAGTCTCCAAAGGAGGGATAACCTAAGTAGGGTGATTAGATTTAATGCCATATCTCTGAAACCAAGGTCCTGTTTCAACAGACACTCTCTTTTTCTTAAACAATTACTCTGAACATTAAACCTCCTATGTTATTTACTAAAATACTTACCCATAACAAGACCTCCAATGCAATTATTCATTTTCTTTGCCACACAGAAATCTAGACTCTGTTCATATTTCTTAAAGGAATAAAGAAACAGAATCTTCATTTTAGGTGATCTTAAAATTCATAAATATTTTACACTAACATAAAGTCTAAGAAAGAAAACATTTCTTGTATTATGTAAATAAATGCTTTTTAAAAACAGAGTTGAGGGAGGTCCTTGGAAAATACTAGCAGGTGAGTTTTTCCTCCCCTATTAATCGCTAGTGCCTACAAAACTGAAGAGGAAATAAATTGATTCATTTCTCTTCCTTTTTCCCTAAACTTTTATTTTGCAAACACAGCCCTTGGTCCTCCCACAATAAGCTGTTTTCTCCTGCCAATGCTTTACCAGGGTCTTTTTAAATGTCTTCTCTAGGCCACAGGGCAGCTTTGCTGACTCCTGGTTCCTCACCTATAAAATGGGACAGCTGGAAGCAATCAGTGGTTCTGAGCCAAGCTGCACATTAAAATCACCCAGAATGCTTTTAAAAATATTAATTCCCCCAAAATTCTGTTTCAGCAGCTCTCTGATGGACAACCAGGGCTAAAATACTGAACTGGGGTCTCCAGTTTCTCCTAGTCCTGAAGCTCTATGTGCCCATCTTTAATTTAATGATCATTTATAAAGCTAATATGTCCTGCACACTGGATGCATAGGTTTTCTAGGGCTACCGTAACAAATTACCACAAACTGGGTGCCTTAAAATAACAGAAATTGAACCTCTTGTAATCTGGAAGGCAGAGGTCTAAAATGAAGGTCTTGTCAGTAATGTTTCTTTTAGCAGGTTCTGAGGAAGAAGTAGTCCCTCCCAGCTCCAGCAACACCTGGCATTCCTTGGCTTGTGGCTACATCACTCCAATTTCCATCTGCATCTTCACAGGGTCTTCCCCTCTGTGTCTCTGGGCATCTTTTTCATTTTTCTTTTATAAGGACATTTGTCATTGGATTTAGAACTTGCCCTAATCCAGGATGCCCTCTTTCAGAGATGTGCTCCCTAATTACATCTGCGAAGAGCCTTATTCCAAAGGAGTCACACTGTGAGGTTTCAGGGCTGCTATTTGATCCCCTACACTGGAGGCACCACTTTTTTTTAAATCCAAAAACAGAATCCTCTAGAACAGGTGCTAGGACAACTGAAAGATACACTGCACAGAAGCAATCCAGGCCACGGGGCTCCGGGCTGCCAGGACAAGGGGGACAAAGGACCGCGGGAGCACACGAAGGGCAGGCCTGGTGGCTCCAGGCTGGTGCCCATAGGCAGCTCAAGGCTCAGCTGTCAGGTCCACTCTATGTAAAGCCAGTAGTCGCGGTCAGGATCACAGCTGCCTGACCCATGCAGGTTCGCATTGGATTCGAACAGTCGGTAATGAAACACAGGAGCCACAAACTGGTGAGCCATCAGCTTTAATTCTAGCTTGCACCCGGCGGGCAAGCAAAAACACACACTGGGCTCCAAAACCCACACATTCAGTGCTCACAAAGCTACTGACTTATCCTAGTTTCCTAGAATCAAAGGTTTCTAGCTCACCAGACTTATTCACCTCTGTTTCCCATCTCCTCCAGCACAAATTCTGCTCAAACTGCCTTCTTCCTCAGCACTCTGCCATCTTGGCTGCTTCTCCTGGCCTCCATGTGGCCTTAATCTGCTCTCCTCTCTTCTAATACTAACTTCAGGAACTCAGGAACCAAGAGAGAGATCAAGCTACTGGTCTCTCCCACTTTATACCGTAGAATCAAAACCTTTAATCCAAGTATACAAACAAGGAAGTCTCTGTATAATGGGATTCCTCAGGAGAGTGCACCACCCTACATCATCCAATCAGTCAAGGGTGTGGGGAAGAGCTTACTCTTAAACTAAGCCTTAGGCTATAACGACCTGGCCTGCCCACAGCCTGTTCCAGAACACACATTAATATCAACAAACTTCCATGTGGGCAGCGCCATCTTTAACAAAGTGAGCATAATATATTTTATCTACCCAACACTCTACCTTGTTACAGATGAAACTGGTCTACAGAAAAGTGGGGCTCCACCAACAACCACTATGTGTGGGACAGAGGCAGGGACAAGAAGGTGCATGTCCTGTGGTCTCCACATAAAGGAACCACCGAGTGTGGAAAGGTTGCTTCCCAACCCTGAAAAAAGGCCTTCTTCAGTCATTATGTTCAATAATTGTACTGTTTTTCTTCCCCTGTGATCACATTCTCCTTCCCCTCCAAGGAACAGCACATCCTCAATGCCTGATCAAGTTCCACGAGTCCTGGGTTGTTTTTATGACAATTCATGTTACCCCTTCTTTCAAAACTAAGCTCAAAAGCCCCACCCATTCACACTCAAAACTAAGCTCAAAAACCCCACCCTTCTTTCAAAACTAAACTCAAAAGCCGCACCCATTCACACCCAAAACTAAGCTCAAAAACCCCACCCTTCTTTCAAAACTAAGCTCAAAAGCTGCACCCATTCACAAATTCTCCCCAGCCATAGGCCTGGGGGCCATCCCCATACACATCCTTTAGCATAAACATCTATCATTTTTAACCCTGTCTGCTGTACTTATTATAAATATGTTTTCCTCACATCCTAGGCTCACTGAGGCCGATAGTTCATCGCAGGCAGAAATCCTGCCACCAACTTCTAGGGGATTCCTCCTAGGTGCTAATATTTTCCTCCTCTTCACAGAAGACATTGCCACCTGAGAGACTATTACATTAGTACAACCATACTGAAATGCTACTTCTCATTCAGTCCTTGAACTTCTTTTAGAATTATAACCCGAGAAAAGAAGAGAATACGATGAAAGAAATGTTTCTCTATCCTGAAATAAGAGCGGCATACCCATTGTCAAAATATAATAATAACATTTTGCATTACAAATCCACAAAAGGACCTCGCCAGGGATACTTACACAAATGCTAGGGGAAAAACACTTCTCAAACACCCCAGTTTCTTCAATCTTTAACATGGTTGGGGACTGACTGGGCTGTGTCACTAGCTGATCAGAGGAGAGCTGTAATTGGAGAGCTTGTTTCTCCTCATTAGCACCCTGAAGTAACAGTACCTAAGAGCTGCCCCACCATTACTTGATTACCTGGGTCTCACAAGGTTACACCCGATCTGTGATGTTACACCTAGTGGCAATGATTTCACACAACCGATTATTAACCCAGAGGGAAAGAGATAGCAAGAGTTGTTTTACCCTTCGGGGCCCAGTCCTCCCAGGAGCACAATGTCATGGCCCAAAAGTGGAAGATTCTGCCCTGCTCTGCAGCATGGGCTATCTGCCTGGAGAAGAGCCTTCATTTTCTGCAAACCTACGCTTTGGCAACTGTTTAAGTCACATCGCAGGATGGCAGATTTTCTCAAAATAGGGCATCATCCACTTAAATCACCAATCCACATGAACACAGATATCTACTTTTAGAAAATATTGGCAAATCATTTATCTGATAAGGGATTGATATCCAGAATATACAAAGAACACCACAACTCAACAACAAAATAACAACCATCCCATTTTTAAAGCAGCAAAGCTCTTGAATGGACATTTCTCCAAAGAAAATCTACAAATGGTCAATAGGAACACAAAAAGATGCTAACCATCATTCATCATGAGGAAAATGACAATCAAAACCACAATGAAATACCACTTCCCATCTTTTAGAACAGCTATATTTAAAAATAATAACAATAATGTATGTTGGCAAGGCTGTGAAGAAACTGAAACTCTTGTGCACTATTGGAGGAAACATAAAAATGGTATAGCCTTGCCTGACCTATGGTAGCACAGTGGATAAAGCGTCAACCTGGAATGCTGAGGTTGCCAGTTCAAAACCCTGCACTTGTCTGGTCATGGCACAAATGGGAGTTGATGCTTCCTGCTCCTCCCCCTTCCTCTCTCTCTCTCTCTCTCTCTCTCTCTCTCTCTCTCTCTCCTCTCTAAAATGAATAAATTAAAAAAAGAATGGTACAGCCTCCCTAAAAAACAGCAGTGCAGCATCCCAAACAATTAAACACAGGACTACCCTATGACCTAGACATTCCATTACTGAGTATATACCCAAAAGAATTGAAAGTAGAACTCCAACAGATATTTGTGAACCCATGTTCATTTAGCAGCATATCCACAGTAGCATAAAGGTGGCTGTCTATGGACGGATGAATGGGGCAGTATCAGTGTACATACATACAATGGGATATGGCTGGGCCTTAAAAAGCAAGGAAATTCTGAAACATGCTAAAGAATGGATGAATTTTGAAGACATTATGCCAAATGAATTAAGCCAGCCACAAAAGGACAAATATGGTACAATTCCATGTAGATGAGGTATCAGGAGTAGGCAAATTCATGTAGACAAAAACTGGAATGGTGGTTGCCAGGGACCAGGGAGGGAAAATGGGGAGTTACTATTTATTCGGACAGAATTTCAGTTGGGAAATAAGAAAAATTATAGAGATGGATGGTGGTTATGGTTGTACAACAATGAGATTTAATGCCACAGAACTATACCTTTTAAAGTGGTAACTATTATGTTATATCTATTTTACCACAAAAGAAAAATAATATATTAAAAAATAGCAACTCAAGTTCCAAAGTGATCTATGCTACATACTAATTTTAAAATTAATGCAAGTTTTAGAGTCTATCTTGCTTTTTTGTTCTGGTGTACTAAAAGACCATGATTTATTTATCTTTTAAAACAATAGGAAAAAAAGGAATTAAAAAACATTTTCTTTCCCTCATCTCCCTCATATTTCCTTCATCACAAAGTAAGTTTAAAATCGCTCTTGATAAAAACAAACGGAAAACGGGCAAGAATTGTCATTTTTATGGTTAGAATTTAGCTGATGATCTATTGGCTCCAGCCCATGGTTTTACCCCTTCCTCATTTTCTGTGCCTCACTTTCATATCATTCCCAGAGCCCCTAACACCAGGCCCGCTCACTCACATATCAAAAAGCAGGACAGCCTGACCAGGCAGTGGCGCAGTGGATAGAGCATCAGACTGGGATGCAGAGGACCCAGGTTCGAGACCCCGAGGTCGCCAGCTTGAGCGCGGGCTCATCTGGTTTGAGCAAAGCTCGCCAGCTTGGACCTAAGGTCCCTGGCTCGAGTAAGGGGTTACTTGGTCTGTTGTAGCCCCCCAGTCAAGGCACATATGAGAAAGCAATCAATGAACAACTAAGGTGTCGCAACAAAAAACTGATGATTGATGCTTCTCATCTCTCTTCATTCCTGTCTGTCTGTCCCTAGCTATCTCTCTCTCTGACTCTCTGTCTCTGTAAAAAAAAAAAAAAAAAAAAGGCAGGACAAAGTCTCTCCTGTGTGGTTAGCACCTCCTAGGCACAATAAAATTGATAAACCTTCTAGCAGTTCAAGCTACAGACTCCCCAACACCATTATTAACCACAAGAAAGTGCTTTAGCTGTTGGAAAAACAATGCTGCCAACAGCCAAAGTGTCAAGTAAAATAAATACTGCAGCATCAGGATGATAACAGGGACATGGGGACACTGGCTCTAGAACAGTGCCTCTCACTGTGTCACTGAGGGCCACTTTGGTAAGGAGTGGAGACGACGGTGGACAGAGGAAGACAGGAATGCCTTCTATGGGAGAGAAAAAGAAGTATAATGGGGAAGGCAACAATTAAAGCTGAAAGCTTATGTCATGTTTTGCATCTAAATTTAGACCTCAAACACAGCAGCGTACGTGCAAAATAAACTATTTTCTTAATGAGAGAAGAACGCTTCTTCAGATCCGAGTCACTTTGTAAGTGACTAGTTTAATAGCACATAAAATGTATTGGGGTTTGTTTTTGGTTTTGCTATTTTTAAGTATGAGGAGAGGAGATAGCAAGACAGACTCCAGCATGCACCCTGACTAGAATTGGCCTAGCAACCCCATCTAGGGCCAATGCTGGAATCAATTAAGCTATCCTCAGCAGCGGGGGCCAACGCTCAAACTAATCAAGCCACTGGCTGCATGAGAGGGAGAGGGAGAGAAGGGGGAGAGGAAAGGAGAGAAAAGCAGATGGTTGCTTCTCATGTGTGCACTGACCAGGGACCAAACCCAGAACATCTACACGCTGGGCCAATGCACCATCCACTAAGCCAACCAACCAGGGCCAAGTATTATTTTTAAAATAATAAATCTTCTAAATTATTAAAATAAATACTTTCACCAGCAGAAAAACAAACACTCTAAATAAAAAATTTTAAAAATCACAAACTATAATAATATAAATGTTATCTTTTCTAAATATAGTCATTTATGTTGTTTATACCAGTGGTTTTCAACCGCTGGTCTGCATACTGGTTGTTCTGTCAAAAACTGGGTGCTGGTCCATGAAAGAGTTAACCACCCTGATGTTGTATGAAGATTAAAACCACTGGTCTATACTATTTACATTGTCTATAGTATTTATTATCCTCAGCCTTCAACACCTGGTCAATGCACCTTGAAATACTTCCTAAATCTCAATATACACAGATCCCATAGTTACGTTTTTATAAATGACCCATTTATACATATATACTTCCATGACATGCTTAGTTGGGCAGTTCTCTAATGGTTTTGATGACTTAATAAAGAAGAATCAACTATCCAACTTTTATAACACATCTGGAGAAGGTTTGTTTCCAAAGTCATTCTTTCTATATCCATTCAAGGAAAATATACTTGCTCTTACTTTGAGAAAGACAACTTGGGCAAAAGCACCTCAAGAAGTTGCTGCCTTAGTATTTCTACTTGCTGATTATCCTGGTGCCACTTGGTGGCACTGTTGATTCCAGTTTGTTCACTGATCCAGGGACTGGGTGTCAGTTGATCCAAACATAATAAACTGTGTCTCTGGCTCCATGAGGAACTTCATTAAGCCCTGACAGCTTTTATAGAAACATCAGGATGTCTATATTCCTTTCACCTCCCGCTCGAATTGGTAAATTCCATAGTCAATGCCCTCCTCTTAGAACCTCCCCTTGCTCTGTCCCCAAATACAGAAATCCAACCTTTCCTTAAAGGTGCTTGTTAACTCCAGCTGAAGCTTCCAAAGGAGGCTGGCAATCCGGAAACATTCCATGACTGCCCTTCTAGTAGAGAGACAACTGGAAAGAGACCAGGAAAGAAAACAAGTTGGTGGGGAAAAAAAGTTGTACCACCATCTTGAGATTTTTAAAAGTACAATATAAAATGCAGGGAAAACAATATTTAGATAGACTTGCATTGATGTGATTTCTTTGGTAGATGCTATTAAACCTCCCAGCAAACCTACATAAGCATCCTACTTGGAACTGGGAGGAGGGAAAGATTCACAGGGGTTAACTTGCTCAAAGGCAGGCACACAGAACTGATGTATACAGGACTCAAACCTCATCCTCCTCTCCAAGTCCCAATATCACACTGCCTTGACAAAACGGGGCTCTAAAGGGCTCACAGTATAAACACAGAAACCCAACAACCTCTAATCCCAATGTGAGGATTGAAGTGGGGAAGCCAACCTCTCAGTAAGGTCTAGGACTCTTGTTTTACTTACTCATTCCCCACCTGCCCCACAAACACATAAAAAGCACTTACTGGGCTGCAAATTCCTTCATTTGTTTTCGTATCTTTTCCTCTCTCTTCCAGATTGACCAAGCTGTTAATTTTAGAAGCTTGAGGTTAGACAACCTTTGGAGGGAGCATGACACACTGGCAGGTGTGGTCATTGGTTTGGTCTTGTCCTCCCTCAGAGTAGCTCTGCCTCTGTTTTACGTGGTCTTTTCTTTTTGCATAAGGGGATTGACAGAAGCCTTGAGCATTGACACAGACTCCTCAGGGGAGGAGCAGGATACAGATATTTTAAATCAATAATTATTGTGTTGTTGCTTGGAAAAACATGTGTCATATTCTTTAGTTGTGAGAATAGCATAATACAATATCTCAGCTAGCTCAGATCATAAATCAGCTCAGTGAAGTATAAAACAGATATTTCTGGAGGCTGTGATCTTATTATCAGCATTTAGTTTATGATGCATATAAAATATGACTGACTATAAAGTAACAATGCTGATCTTTTAACAAACAGCACAACTTTTATATACAATAAAAGAATGCCACCACATCTTACAAGTCACTTTGGAGTATCACAGACATATTCTTGAGATTGCTCAAAACTGTGCAAATTCCTCTTTTGATATTGCATTCAGTGCCTGAGACATATACTTTTGACTCTTCTCAGTTCTGCTAGATATTCATACTTTGAGGGTGGATTTCATTTTCAGAAACTGCTGAGTCATTTGGAACTAAGTCTGGCATGTAAGCTGAAGAAAACTATTTTAATCAAAAATAAGATTCATTCATTGAACTAGTCCACAAATATTGCATTGGCTGCTATACAATGTGAAGTCAGCCTCAGCTCTTTGGGGCTCTCAGCCTAGAAGGGCAGATGAGAGTGTAAATAAGTAACCTGAATAAGAAGAGTAACACAATTTTCCCTAAGATATTTAAATGGTGCTGGTTGCTTTTAAGTAGGACTATGAATAGAGAAACTCAAGGCTGGGTTTCTGGATTGGCTTATAAAGTAGTTATAAAAGCAGTTCCAGAAGGAGATTTCCAAACCTATTAGAGCAACAGCAACTTCAGGGAAAAGAATTTGCAACCTTCCAACAGGGCTATTTCAACACAGGATGCTCGTCCAGATAGTAGCTACATTCTGGTACATATCACTTCTACTTTGATCCGGTGTTCCTGTAAAGTTATATCTACTGACCCAGCTAAACTGCAGTCACGGGTCATGATACCAAATGATAAGAAATTGTTCCCCTTTCTTCTGAAGCTGTCCTAAAATCAATGTGTCCATTAAAGGTGAGGAGAGCAATAGCGGCCTGGCCCAGCATGGCAGAGTCTCCGACAGGAGGGGAAGGCAACCCGCAGCAGTGGCACCAGACTTGCTACAAACCAGGGGCTTTGGTCAAATAAGTAAAAATAAAGAAGGTGGCAGGAGCCAGGGTTCTCACAGTCAGAGAAGGGAGTTATAAATACAGAAAAGGAGAAAACTGAAACTGGAAATCTAGATGTGAACTCACAGATAGAGAAAATTACATTACTTTTTTAATAATATCTAATTTCTAATAACCCAAAGCAATCTACAGATTCAGTACAATCCTGATCAAAATTCCAATGGCATTTTTCATAGACACAGAACAAATAATCCTAAAATTTGTATGTAACCAAAAAGACCCACGTAGCTAAAGCCTTGAGGAAAAAAAGAGCATAGCTAACGGCATCACATGCTCTGATCTCAGACTACATTATAAAACTATAGATATTAAAACACTATGGTTTTATCATAAACAAAGATACATACATCAGCAGAACAAAACAGAGAGTCCAGAAACAAACTCACACATACAGGGTATGGCAAAAGTAAGTTTATGGTTGCTTTATAAAAAATAATACAATAAATAAATAATAATACAAGAATAAACTCTATGTTTCACATACTCATACAACTATAAACCTTCTTTTGCTGCACCTTGTATATGATCAATTAATTTATAACAACGAAGCCAAAATTATACAATTGGGAAAGGACATCCTCTTTTATAAACAGTGCTGAGAAAACTGGACAGACACATGCAGAATAATAAAACCCAACCAATCTCCTAGGAAAAAACAGAGGTGGCAAGTTCCTTGACATTGGTAAGTCCTGGTGATGATTCTTTTAATTTGACACCAAAAGCAAAAATAAATAAGTGGAATTACATCAAACTAGAAAAGCTTTTGCACAGCAAAGGGAACCATTAATGAAATGAAAAAACAACCTACTAAATGGGAGAAAATATTTGGAAAAAAAAAATACACACACACGTGTGCGCACGTGCACAGTTAGGGGCTAATATTCAAAATATATAAAGAACTCATACAACTCAATAGCAAAAGGAAAAACAATACAATTTTAAAATGGGAATATCTGAATAGACATTTTTTTCAAAGAGGAAATAGACATAGACAACATGAAAAGATACTCAACATCACTAATCATTAGGGAAATGCAAATCACACACAGAATAGCTATTATGAAAAACAAGTGTTAACAAGCTATGGAGAAAAGAGAACCTTTGTGCACTGATGGTGGGAATGTAAATTGGTGCAGCTATTATGGAAAACAGTATGGAAGTTCCTCAAAAAAATTAAAAATAGAACTAGCATATGATCCAGCAATTCCACTTCTAAGTATTTATAACAACAACAACAACCAAAATTTTTTAAAAACCACAAGCTCATGAATACAGGAACTGATTGGTGGTTGCCAGAGGCAGGGGTTGGAGGATAGAGGAAGTGGTTAAAAGTACTCAAAAGGTAGAAAGAAAAAGCAATAATGAAATCTGGGGAGGTACGAAGTGGTCATACATGAAATAAGACTAGCCCTGCGTTAACTGTTGAAGGTGAGTGGTATTAAATTGGGTTCATCATACAATTCTTAAAAAGAAAATATTTAACACAGATATATAAACACATATATCTCTTAGCTCTGTCTACTGGTAGGGTCTGGAAGTGGCAACACTCCCATAGCAATTAGCATACTAAAGCCCTAATGTTTGGTTTCTAAGTATCTTTCTTCACTAAAAGAAAGCAGGGATCCTTGGAGAAATGGTTCATTACAGGGATAGACAGGGAAAATATCAGAGGAGCCTAGAAAATCTAGATGTTCCAGAAAGTAAGGAGGTAGCCAAAGACTGACAGAATTGTGTCAAAAAGACACAGAAACTTGCTTATAGTGGTTCACACTAGCTAGGTGTGGGATACTCAAGGGATCCAAATAAATAATGATGATGAATGAGTAGAAAATCATAAGTTCATACTGATTTTTAAGAATGAAACAAAAGTTTGAGGAGGACTAGGATACACACCTGGTCTCAAAAGACTCAACAAAATTTGTATTAATTACAAAGAAAAGAAAAAATAATTTTACAGTGGAGAAGCTTGGCAGATACAACCTTAATCAAGTGATCAGAGTGAACATCATCATTAATGGGATGAATCAAAATATGTGTCACCTGGAAGGATGCAATGGAAAGAACACAGCACCATTCCCATACATGTTTGCCAATGACACTGAATCTGAACATAGTCATGAAGATACATCAGCCAGAATCACCCTAAGGAACATTAAGGGACCTTCAAACGTGTCATGAGAGTCACTGAATGACTAAGGAATTGTTCCAGGTTGAAGGAAGCTAAAGAAACATGGTGAGTAAATACAGCGTGCAGCTCCAGACAGGAATCTTCTGCTCCGCAGGCCATTGCTAGGACAGCTGCCAGAAGGTGATTGGGTCTGAGGATCCGATGGCAGTGATAAATCAGGATTAGCTTTCCGAGTTGGATGGTTATACTGTGATTATGTAGGAGAATCTCCTTGTTTGTAAGAAATCCACATGAAAATATTTGGTGATGATGAGGTGTCATGGGGCAACTTACTCTCAAATGGTTCAGCAGGAAGAGAAATGTTCATTGTCCTGTGCTTTAAAGGTTGTGTAAGTTTGAAGAAGTCCCCTCCCCCCAAAAAAAACAAGGTTAAAAGAAGAATGTTAAAAAGAGTAGAATAAATGGTTTAACTCTGCAACAAAGACATTTCCTCACCCCACTCCACTGCCCAGCTTGATCTTGTAACAGTGAACCAGCCAAAGGAAGGAAAAAATACTACCCCTGTCACAAAGAACTTTAAAGAACATCCACTTATTTTAAAAGAAAAATTATGAGAAATCCAAAAGACAGGTGCTCTTTTCTTGTCAACTGCTTCATGGACCAAGGACCATAGTGATAAGAAGAAACATTAATACTTATCAGAGGCCATCAGAGCCCCTTTAGGTAGAAAAGCTCTACTAAGGAGTATATAAGTTAGGAGGGCCTCTCAAGGCAGAATTGGGGCAGCACAGTTTGTCCACAGAAAAAGCAACAGGCAATTTAAGTTGGTTTCACCAAAGGGCCAAAATGAATGATGTAGCTATTGTGCTTGACTGTCTAGGTGATTCCCTGTACCTGAGAATCTTCTGCCCTCTTCTGAGCATAGATGTTGCCCCTGCCCTAGTGTACATCAGTAACCTGAATTTCCAACACCAGTTCCCACATGTTTTTGTACCATATACTAGTTTCCAGTCCCTAACCAGCTGCTAGAAAAACTAGCCACCAAAGTCCCAGATCAGCAGAGCTAAGAGATTAAATCCAAACCTGGAGGGAGGAAGGGGTGGAGTAGGAGGGGAGTAAAAAGGGGCAAATATATGGAGGGACAAATATACAGTGATGGAAAATGATTTGACTTTGGATGATGGGCACCAAATGCAATCAACCATTCAAATGCTATAGAGATGTTCACCTGAAACCTATGTACTTTTATTGATCAATGTCACCGCATTAAATTTAATTTCTAAATAAATAAATAAAAATAATCCTGGAGTCCAGACAAATGGGAGTGGCCCTGAGATGTCCTGAAATATATCTGCTCCTTTAATTTAACCACAAATGGCCAGTGTATCCATTTAGGGTTGGAGTGTTGAACACAGCTACATACATTGTCTTCTGTTCCCCAATTGCCTTGTTTGTGCTGCTAGTCTCCTCAGTTACACTTCAACTGCTTTAGAGCCAAGAACATAGACTTTCTTTCTCTCTCACTGCCAATTCTTGAGTAGACACTCAATAAACACGACAGAATGGTTATCACAAGTATAAACATGATAAAAATATCATGTCAAAGCTGAAGGCTCTGAGGGAAAAAAATGATACTAAAGATAGCTAAAAAATTTCACTATAAATTCAGAGTACCTTATTTGAGACAAACTGCCAAGAAATACTGAATGAAGTAACCTTGCCTTCCCTGTCCTGTTAAATCGCCAGCAATATTTGAGCTAAAGCACAGAGGTCGTACACACCAGCACAGAGTGAACCTGCTCACTGCCAAGCCTTGATGTGACTTTATCACCTGGTCTGGTCATGGGTTTTGGTCAACTCATCAGGAAGCCTGGTGGGGAGTTTATGCATGGCTAGCCCTGTCACACTGAATGCTTTTCAGAAAAGAGACCAGTGGGTTTGTGCAGAAAAATGTGAAAGGGCTATGCCAATCTGCTCTCTGTCCTAGGGCAGCATCACTGCCTGTCACACTCACTGTGCCTAAACAGCTTCTTCCTGGTCATGAACACTTGGAAGACACATGACCACGGATGTGGAGAGAGTCCCTTTCCAAAACTGCTTGACTCTCACGTGAGGACTTGTTTTATTTCTTACGCTCCATCACATGCTATTCTTGGCATCTTTACATTTCTTCCAAAAGCATAAGGTATTTCAGAAACTTTATTAAGTCACTCACGTCAGCTTTATTTTCATTGTTTGAAAAACATTGAATTTTTACAATAGGTTATTTTCAATGAATACATTTAAAACAACAAACACATACATGCCCCTTTAATATAGTAAAACCATTTTTTTCTCCATAAACATCTAAAATGTTTACATTTATTAAAGTCAAATTTTATTCTAATAGGAATACATATACATTCATAGTTGTGTGTTCATATATTATACTTGATGTTATAATATATAATAATAGGCACCAGCAGGCGAGGAGGCCAAAATACTTCTTCTACATCCACAGTAGCACCTTATTCTGCAGAGCAGACAAGCCACTCAGATATCATGAATAAACATAAAAATATTTTGGCTATATTAATGGGGTATGAAAACCTGTGTGTTTTTCATTTAGGAATGTCTTAAAATGGCTGCATCTGTACTTCGCCTTGTCTTCACAATATTCCTTTGGTAAGATGCATTTTTCAAAAGCCCATAAATATGTTTCCACCTGGCAAAATTTTGTATTCTGCTGGTGAACTGACAGAGAAAACAAACAAAAGAAACAGAGCAGACCTAATGGTTGGGCTTCGTCACAATTTTCACAGGACTCTAAAGCTTCGATTATGTGCTACTTAACAGGAGGGCCAATATAAAATAAAACTCTTCTGTATTCATGTTTAGAAGTAATCCATTGTGAATATCAGCTTATGAAAAACTGCACAATTTGTGTACGGAGAAAACAATGACAAAAGTGCTTTTTAATTTTTCACCAATTGCATTAAGACCTGGTAAATCAAAGATCATGTGATTTCCATAAGGTATCAATACTCCCTATCTGTTTCCTCTCAAACGTGAGAAAGTTACTCTTTAAAACACTGAGGCCAAAAAATAACCTGAAGAATTATGTTTCTGAAAGTGCAAATTAAAAACCAGACTTCTGGCCTTGGCTCGTTGGCTCAGCAATAGAGCATTGGCCTGGCATGTGGAAGTCTCGGGTTTGATTCCAAGTCAGAACACACAGGAGAAGTGACCATCTGCTTCTTCACCCCACCCCCTCCTCCTTCTCTCTCTCTCTCTCTCTCTCTCTCTCTCACTCTCTCTCTCCTGCTCCCACAGTCATGGCTCAAATGGTTTGAGCAAGTTGGCCCCGGGCACTGAAGATGGCTCCATGGCCTTGATTAGATGCTGAAATGGCTCAATTGCTGAGCAAAGAAGCAGTGGCCCCAGATTGGCAGGGCATCACCCAGAAAGGGGCTTGCCCAGTAGATTCTAGTCTGGGAACATGCAGGAGTCTGTCTCTCTGCCTCTCTGCCTCTCACTTGACGAAAGAAAGAAAGAAAGAAAGAAAGAAAGAAAGAAAGAAAGAAAGAAAGAAAGAAAGAAAGAAGACTTCTGGTGAAACTAAAAACTGAGAATAGATACCTGCTTACTGAAGAATCCAGGCACAACTTGTCTACCCACCACCATAGAGTAAATGACAAACCAACCTCGAGCCCTTTAGAAACTACATGTTCTCCCCTCACCACAAAGACCACATGTCTTCATGCCTTGGCCACTTGACACTCACTATCTGTTCTCTGCTTAGAATATCAACCAACAAACCCCAATCCCAACCAATTTGTTTACTTGATAAACTATCCATCTGGACTCAGCAGAGCTATGACTTTTGCAAGGAATCTTTTTTACTCCAAAGCCCACCCTCCTACAACAAGAACTTACCTGCCTCTCCCATCTGAGCTTCCAGCCCACCTTGTACACATTCCTCCAGTAAAACATAAAACACAGTCTCACGTTCACTTATTTTTCTTTTTCTGTGAGCCCTTGGAGGACAGAGACAATATCTCTGCGTCCCCAGCGATGGGCAACGTCTAGTGTTATCAATGTTGACTGAATAAATGCATGACTGAGTTTTCTGAAAATTAAAGTTTATTATTTTTTTATCTCATTTTCCTTTTTATGCTTAATTGTTGTAAGATGACCCTGCCTTCTTAGGATACAATACATAATTAAACTTTTTCTTGATGACATAAGTTCATCCTCATTTTGTAAAATCTCACTGCAACCTCTGGCCCCAGATACGTACAGGACCACCTGCTGCAATCCCAAAGGCTCCCCACGGCAGGGACTTAGGAATTCTTAAACCACTTCTTAAGTCTCTCTTCTTTTCTTCAGACTTTCTCTTGTCCCCATTTTCAGTAAAACTGGCTCTAAAGTACTTAAAATCCACCTCTCTTAATTGGTAGCTTTTACTCTGTTAAGGGCATAGGAATTGGATAACTAAGCTTATTAAACCTGAGCAGCTAAAACTAAATAGTCTTTGAACTGGTACCTGTAAAGTAATAATTTGGGGGGTCTCTGGTATTTGGAATGTGTGACAACAACCTTGGCTCTTTGAGTCTTGGAAACCTGATGGGTTCTCTGCCCCAGCCCTGACCTCCACATTAATTGAGATTTTAAAGTAATTAATTACCTTAGAGATGACTTGCACTAATCTATCCTTTAAAAAAAAAAAAAAAAGGCACACATAGAAATTACTCAGAAGCTGGAAATTTAAAATAAATTAAAAGGCTCTTGGTACATTTGAAGTAGGCCAACCATATTCTGTACTGATTCTGACCACTTGCAGAACAGAAAAAATACCAAACTACTGTACACAGACACTGTGTCTGTCAGGATGGGCTTGATCATGCTGTGGGAACTAACAATCCAAAACTATTGGTGTCTGCCATTAACAGCAGATTTTCTCACGTATGCTGCATGTCCATCGCGAATTACTGAAGGGCCCTCCTTCTCGTACTGGGGCCCAGTTAGCTATCTCAACCATGTCAGCCTCCTGGCAGAGGGATGGAGAGGCAAAGCTCCACATACTGGTTCATAAAACTTCTGCCCAGAAGTGACACCCATCAATCCTGCCTCGTGTCACTGGCCAAAGCACGCCACCTGGCCCAACCTTCATTCAGCCAGCAGGAAGGTATAGTCCTCAACCAGGAAAGGGAACTGTGGGAACGAACCTGAAATATTTGGTAAGCAGAAATATAACCGATGACAGTTACTATGATTGAATGGGGGGCAGATATCGGGTGTGGGTGTCATCAACATGGAACACTGACAACCCCGCTCACCGAGGATGGACTTCACCTAGAGCCTCCCTCACCCCAGTACCCAGACAGCCACTACCAGCCAGCCAAGGTTAGAAGTCAAGATCAGAAGTATTTGCCAAACCCTTCCATAAAGACTCAAATAATTCAAAGTTTAGGGTTCAGTGAGGGCTTCCTAGAAGTAATACCTGAGGTGACAATGAGTGACAGCCTCCCGGTGAAAAGACTGAAGCAGGAGCAGTAGGACTTGCAGAGCTCTGGAGGTGAGATGGTGTGGCACAAACTAAGGTCACACAGTGCTCCCAGTGCCTGAACTTGTGTGGTGACAGAGGGGAGGGAAAATCTGAGACACCACAGGCACTAAGCAGGTCACACTGATTTGACTGGATCACATGGGGTCCGAGGGAAAGAAATAGAAGCTGACATGGGTTTCTGGCTCAAGCAGAGTCTGGATGATGCTGACCTTCAGGAAAGAGGAAGAAGCTCACGGCGGGTGGGGGCCAGACCCAGCCATGTGAAGTGTCAGTTGCTTGTGTGACAGGCATTTAAATGTATAAGTGGGGCTTGTCCAGGGCAAAGCTAGAGAACTCAAGGTGGGGATATGAACTCCAAAATCTGCCTGACCAGGCAATGGCTCAGTGGATAGAGCATTGGACTGGGATATGAACTCTAAAATTGGATATGACCAACATCAGCTTAGAGAGTAAAGTGCTGGGTCTAAGGAGACTGCTCAGGGAGCAATCAGAGCAAGAAGCCCAGGAGACAGGTCAGAGCTCAGAGGACAAAGTAGGCTGGTGAGTGTGGGGAGGGGAAGGTGGTGGAGAGACCAAGAAAGAGGAGATGGAATAAGAGCTCGTGAATTTACCCAAAAGGTAGGGCACTGGTGACCTGAACAGAGAAGGTCAGAGTCCAGAAGGGTGGGGACAGGAGAGGAGCAGTCTGCAGTGACAAGAAGAGTTAATAGGAGATGAGAAGGCAGAGGCTGTCCTAATTCACTAACTCCAACGACAACTGTGCCTTCCCTTCACACCCTCCTCCCTCTGATCAGATATGATCAAATGCTCCTCACAACAGACTTTTCCCCATTGGAACTAAAAAAAGATAAAAACAGATGTTATTCTAAAAAATATTTGTATGCTTCTAATACTTAAAAAAATCTTTTGCAGCATTGTGTCTTCTTTTAAACTTAAAAATGAGTACTCATCATCTTTTACAGCATGGCAGATACAAAGTGTGCACATTGCCTCTACATTAGTAACTCCCAAATTTGTACTTGCAGACCAGATCTCTGACCCAAGTTCCAGCTGTCACATTGAATGTCCCGCTCACCACTCACAACTAACCCAGCCATAGCTGACCACTGCATCTTCTCCCAAGTGAACTATAAGTCCTGGGAACATGAAATTCCTATCCCATCAAACCAATATGGCACTTCAGTTGTTCAAAAGGAACAGATTCCACAGTTGATTACATACAAAATAGTATTTATCACCCCAAGAATCTCTCTGCCTAGTAAAACGGTAAACATAAATTCTTGCTATAAACAAAGATATTGTCTATCTCCTAAGTCACAAGAACATGTATAATGCCTCCTTTGCTATTTCCCCCTGATTACAAGAATATATTTTTAAATAATAATTTTTTAATTACAGTTAATATACATTATATTAGTTTCAGGTATACAACATAGAAACTAGACATTTACATAAGTTACGAAGTGATCCTGATAGTAAATCTAGTACCCATCTGACACCACACGAAGTTATTAAATATTATTGACTATATTCCCTTTGCTGTTCTTTACAACCCCATGACTATTTTGTAACTATCAATTTGTACTTTTTTTGAGAGAGAGAGAAAGAGAGAGGGAGAAAAATGAGAAGTATCAACTCGTAGTTGTTGAACTTCAGTTGTTCATTGATTGCTTCTCATATGTGACTTGATAGTGGGGGCTCCAGTGGAGCCAGTGATTACTTGCTCAAGCCAGCAACCTTGGGGTCATGTCAATGATCCCACGCTTAAGCTGGTGACCTTGCACTCAAGCTGGTGAGCCCATGCTCAAGCTGCCATCTTCAGGGTTGCAAATCTGTGTCTTCAACATCCCAGATCAATGTTCTATCCACTGTGCCACCACCTAGACAGACTCAGTTTGTACTTCTTTTTTCTTTTTTTTAATTTTAGTGAGAGGAGGGGAAGCAGAGACAGTCTCTTGCTTGTGTCCCAACCAGGATCCACCCAACAAGCCCACTAGGGGCGATGCTCTGCCCATCTGGGCCCTTGCTCCATTGTAACCAGAGACATTTTAGTACCTGAGGCAAGGGCCACAGAACCATCCTTAATGCCCAGGGCCAACTCGCTCTAATTGAGACTTGGATGCAGGAAGGGAGGAGAATAAAGAAAGAGAAGTGAAAGGGGGAGGGATGGAAAAGCAGATGGGCACTTCTCCTATGTGCCCTGACCGGGAATCGAAGCCAGGACATCCACATGACGGGCCGACACTCACCACGGAGCCAACCGGCCAGAATCCCAATTTGTACTTCTTAATTCATTCCTCTTTTCCCCCTATCTTCTCAACCCCCTCTCATCTGGCAACCATTAAAATGTTCTCTGCATCTATGAATTTGTTTCTGTTTTGTTTGTTCTTTATTTTGTTTGTTTTTTAATTCCACATATAAGTGAAATCATATGTGATTTGTCTTTCTGTCTGACTTATTTGACCTGCACAATACCCCTCTAGGTCCATTCACAATGTTGCAGATGGCAAGATTTCATTCATTTTTATGGCTGAATTTATACAAATTCATTGTATATATGTACCACTTCTTCTTTATTCATTCATCTACTGATGGACTTAAGTTGCTTTCATTGCTTGGCTTTTGTAAATAATGCTGCAATAAATACATGGATGTATGTCTTTTCGAATTAGTATTTTAGGTTTCTTTGGATAAATACCCAGAACTGAAATTGCAGGGTCCTTCTTTATCACTTGTTATAGCTTTGTTTTAAAGTCTAGTCTGTCTGGTATTTTTTTTCCTCTGCATTTTCTTTTTTTAAACTTCTTTTTATTTTATTCATTTTAGAGAGGAGACACAGAGAGAGAGAGAGAGAGAGAGAGAGAGAAAGAGAGAAAGGGGGGAGGAGCTGGAAGCATCATCTCCCATATGTGCCTTGACCAGACCAGTGCAGGGTCTTGAACTGGCGACCTCAGTGTTCCCAGGTCGACACTTTATCCACTGCACCACCACAGGTCAGGCCTCCTCTGCATTTTCATGACATATCTTTCTCTATTCTAATTTCAGTCTGTGTCTCTCAAGCCGAAGGGAGTCTCTTGTAGACAGCACATGTAAGGGTCTGCTTCCATTATCCAGCCACTGTATGCCTTTAGATTGGAGCTTTTAATCCATTTACATTTAAAGTAATTATTCATAGATATTTATTTACTGCCATTTTCTTGTTCATATTTTTACCTTTTCTTCTTCTTCTTAAAGAAGTTCCTTTAACATTTCTTGTAATACTAGTTTGGTGGTGATGAACTCCTTTAGCTTTTTCTTGTCTGGGAAGCTCTTCATCTGTCCTTCAATTCTAAATGATAACTTCCCTGGCTAGAGTAATCTTGGTTGTAGGTCCTTGCTTTTCATCACTTTGAATATCTGTACCAATCTCATCTGGCCTAGAATATTTCTATTGAGAAATCAGATATATGAGTCTTATGAAAATTCCCTTAAAAGTAACTAACTGCTTTTCTCTTGCTGCTTTTAAGATTCTCTCTTTATCTTTAGCCCCTGGCATTTAATTATGATGTGTGTGGGCCTCTTCAACTTTACCTTGTTTGGGACTCTCTGTATTTCCTGGACTTATGTGTCTAGTTCCTTCACAAAGTTATAAAAGATTTCTGTCATTATTTTTTCAAATGAGTTTTAAATTTCTTGCTCATCTCTTTCTGGAACTCCCATGATGTGAATGTTGGTACACTTGGTGTTGTGTCAGAAGTTCCTTAAACTATTCTCATAGTTTTAGATTCTTTTTTCTTTTTGCTGTTCTGACTGGGGGCTTTCTGTTTCCTTATCTTCTCAAGTGCTGATTTGACCCTCTGCTTCATCAACTCTACTGTTGATTCTCCATAATATATTCTTCTTTTCAGTTAGTGTATTATTCATTTCTGACTGGCTCTTTTTTATGGTTTCTATGTCCTTTTCATGCTGTTGAAGTTCTAAGTTCCTTGAGCATCCTCATTTTTTTTTAACTCTGTATCAAGTAGATTGCTTGCCTCCATTTCACTTAGTTCTTTTTCTGGAGACTTCTACTGTTTTTTATTTGGGGCATGGTTTTTTTCTCCCCGTTTTGGCTGCCTCTCTGTGTTTGTTTCTATGTATTAGGGAAAACTGTTACATCTCTTGGTCTTTGTAGAGTGGCCTAAGGTAATAAGTGTCCTGTGGAGCCCAGTGACACAGTCTCTCTGGTTACATGAGTCAGGTGCTCAAGGGGTGTCCCTTGTGTGGGTTGTGTGTGCCCTCATTTTGTAGCCTTGAGTTGCTGTTTGAAGAAACTGATCCTCAGACTAATAGGTTTATATGGATTGACCATGACTAAAGTGGAAAAGCAGTTGTGTAGGGCTTGAGCTTATGTAGAAGGATTCATTTTAGCAAAGTTCTGGTGCCTGCTAAGTGTGCCCTTTGAGTGGGCCATTTGTGGAGGTGCTTAGGTGGTACTCTGGTGTTATCTGAATGTAGCTGGCCATTGGGTGTGTTGGTTCTGAGGCATTTTTGGAGGTGTAGGCCAAGGCCACCTTCTGCCAGGGCCGCTGGGTATAACCTACAAAGTAATCTGTAGATGGTTGCCACTTGTCCTGGGCTTAGAGGTGCCTGGGAGAGACTAAGCTGAAAACTGAGGTGAGCTGCCACTAGTGCTGGAGTTTAGGCTGCTTAGTAAGAGGTATGGGGTATGCTGAGACCAGATGCTGTTTGTTTGGGACTTGTGAACTTTTGAGAGATTTTAGGAAAGATTACACCATGAGTCAAAACACACCATTTGTTTGAAAAAGCCACTGGAAGCAGCTTAGGTGGGCCCACAAGTTCGGTGGGGCAGAGTCTCAGGGAATCACCTGGGCTGAATGAGCCAGTGTAAGCCAAGTTGATGAAAACTCAGATACACTGCCAGCCTACCCTGCAGGGTAAGGGCTTAGCAAAGGAACAATGGCTTCTGACAGCACTTCTGTATGGGAGTAAGCTGCCCCTTTAGCTATCACCTTAAAGCCAGACAATCCACTTTCTCTCCGTATGTGCCTGGCTGCCCCAATACTGGAGCTCAGAACAAGTGAGCCTGAGTAAGACTACGTGCTGGCACTTTATGAGGAATGCCTGGGACCCCAGCAGCCCTTTGTCTCACTCAGCCACAATCCCTGCTGGTTTTCATAGCCAGAAGCTATGGGGACTTCTCTTCCAAGCACTGGAATCCAGGGCTGGGGGGCTTGATGTGGGGCTGGGACCCCTCACTTCTTAAGGGGGACCTCTGCAGTCAACATACCCCTTCCAATTTTTAACTACCACACATAGGTGTGGGACCAGTTGTTATGTATCCATGCCCCTCCTACCAGTCTCAACGTGACTTCTTCTTTATATCCTTAGTTATAGGACTTCTGTTCAGCTAGAATTCAGGCAATTCTCAGTGATGGCCATTCTGTAGTTTAGTTGTAATTTTAAAGTGGTCATGGAAGGTCTCAGCCTGTCCATCAGGGGCCCATTTACCTATTCCGCCATCTTGACTGGAACCTCTGAGAATGTGTTTTTTATAATGAATAAGTTAGTCACACAACATTTGGTTCTAGTCCTTCTCCACATCATTGATCTGTGCTACACTAAGTCACCTGAAGCCAAATGTCAGCTTTGAGGAATTAGAAAGTTGAGTGGCCACCCTGTCCGCACTTGGCTTTGTTACTAGCCATTTCCTACTTGACTCAGAAGTCACAGCTCATGGTTGCTGGTCCCAGCTGTGCACTCTGCTCCTGAGTCTACATACATTTCCCTACTGCACTTTAGATGCACACATTTAACTGGCGAACACACAGATTCACCTAGATGTCCTGCAGAGACTTCAGACTCAACATGACCAAAATCAGTTTCATCTCCCACTCCTACAAAAAAGAAAAGTTTATCTTCTTCCCAGTTCCCACCAGTCATCCCAACCAGAACCTGAGCACAACTCTGACTCTTCCCTCTTCTCTGCAACCCAAGGTCAACTTCATCTCCTAAATCTCTCTCAGATTGCTCATATATTTCTCTTCCTGCCACAACTGTCTGGGTCTCCAATCTCCATTCTCTCTTTTTGGGCTCACTAAAATAGGTCCTTAGTGGAAGAAAGGAAACAAGATAGTATTATACAATTGGCTAAGAAGACTTTCAGTGTCTACAAGTATAATTCTATTGTGGTACTGGTCAGCTGGATGCCTCCTTATAATATCTGTTGTAACATTTTCCTGTTTGAACCTTTGAACTTAGATCCTTATTTTCCTTAAAAATATCTTGAGACTGTTTAATGTAGTTGTTGTGACATTTTAATAAATGAAAGAAAGAATAAAAGATCCAGGATCCTTGCTAGGTTTTATGCTTTTCTACAGCAAAGAAATACAGTATGAAACAATTAAAGCAACCTACAAAATACAGAGTGTTGATACAAAACATAAACACACTTTATCTTTTTATCCAGTTAGCTACCAGGTACTTTCAAGTTTTCCTCTAAAATTTTCCCCAAATTCAATCATCTTCTCCATCTCTCCAACTGAGATTCTTAGTATGTCATACTGAAATTCCTAGCATAGGATAGTTTTTCCTCACCTTATATTTGCCACAGATAATTTAGCCATAATTAATATACTCCTGTATCATGTAATCTGTCCAATTTGTTAAGGTCAATTTGAATTCTTTCATGTTTTACAGTACCAGCAATTCCATTGAACTCTGCAGAGTTGACGTCAAGTCCCCCAGTTCTTAACCAAGTTACCTGCAGATATATTAAGCAGAATTGGTCCCTATATGCTATCATTCCATTGCCTGTTGAAACAATAAAAAAAAGGTTCTATTGATGTGACATTCATTCATTCACCATTATATAGTCAAAAGTATCAGCTTACTAAAGTTAAGTTAAAACAGCTATTATTGTTAAATTATTTACCTGTCCTTTCCTTTATATATATAAAACAGATTACCCTAATGACATTTAGTTTATGCAGAATTCAGTTGATATCTAGGTTCCTCTAGAAATGACAGTAAATTATTTGATAATTTATTTTGATATCTCTCCATGTATTGATGCTAAGCTGACTTGTTTGTGATTTCCATGGTTGATTTATTTGGCCCTGTATTTTTAAGGTATTCCCAATGCTTAACATATTAATTCTCAGGGACATCTCTTTATCTCCATTGTTCAAAAATAATAATAACAACTTGCCATGACCGTGGCACCGCCAGTTTCTTCAGTACCCAGCGTGCCTGACTAACACAAATAGATCCCGCTCTTCAAAGCACTTTTTAACTCTTTTTCTATTTTGACTCTCTCTACTTTCATCAAAACTGGGAACTGTTCCAGCCCCTTCACATCTGATATTCCTCATGAAGAGTGAATTGAATAAGACATTAAAAGCCTCTGCCTTTTCACCAGCTTCTGTTATCGGTTTTCCCGGCCTGTCCATCAGGGACCCATGCCAAACAACTGGTGAAATTATATTACAACAAAGTCTTTCTGAAACTTTCAGTAACTAGCCCATATGGATAGGGTCCAAAGTGGACTCATGGTACATTCTCTCTGATCTAGGAAATGTTTAGGACAAGAAAGTAAGGGAGAATATAGATGGCCTTTTTCAGTTTCTGGTTTTTTTTTTTTTTTACAGGGATAGAGAGAGAGTCAGAGAGAGGGATAGATAGCGACAGGCAGGAACGAAGAGAGGTGAGAAGCATCATTCATTAGTTTTTTGTTGCCGTTGCAACACCTTAGTTGTTCATTGATTGCTTTCTCACATGTGCCTTGACCGCAGGCCTTCAGCAGACTGAGCAACCCCGTGCTGGAGCCAGTGACCTTGGGTCCAAGCTGACGAGCTTTTGCTCAAGCCAGATGGGCCCTTGCTCAAGCTGGCGAGCTCGGGGTCTCGAACCTGGCTCTTCTGCATCCCAGTCCAACGCTCTATCCACTGCGCCACCACCTGGTCAGGCTCAGTTTCTGTATTTTATTTTTTAATCTCGGCTTCATGGGTACCTTTCAAATAAAAGGAAATAGAAGGAAAAAATTTTAAAGAGCATTTCTATTTAGTTAAAATCAGGTCATTCCATTTTTTATTTTAATGTAAACAAATGAAGATTCTTCAAGATTTGGTCTCTTCACCTCACTGTGTCTACCCTGGTGACTCAAAAGAGAAAGTCTTTGTCAAAGCTATGCATGGTGGTACCAAGGTCAACTGGCCCAGCATGGTAGAGGCATTCTGTTAAGAGGACCATGAGTTGGACAAAATTTCATAGGTGGGAATGAAAGAGATCAGCAGGAACAGTGACTTCCAGCCTCTCTTGGTTTGCTACTGTCACCTCCTCCTATCACACAGGGCTTTAAAAGAACCAGGGACCCAGTGCCAAGTTCATCAGGCCCTCCACTGGCATTGAAAAAACTGTGTTTATCCAGCCTGCTAAGCCTGTGAAAACTGAATAACATTTCCAAATTGCCACTCTTGCCAACAAGCTGAAACAGAAGAAAGAATGTGCAACTAGATGTGGTCAAAATGTTTTAAGTGCTTTCTTCAAAATTAAGGAGCATTGGTAGAAGCTATGTAGGGCCTCTTTGGCTCCTGTACCCATAAATCTCTATCTGGATCAAATATATCTCAGTTCACCCACCAGAAGAGGAGAAAAATATTTTATCCTGAAAAATATACCGCTTCATACACAAATCATTGCACTTCTTGTGAAAATCTTTTTTTTTAATGTCTGAGACTGGCTTCCTAAGCCTCCATGCACGTGTTATTCATACTCCATGAATCACACCAAAGTTCTCACTGACCTTCTTGTATTCAAAGGTAATTTTTTTCCTTAGAAACAGAAAACATTTTGTCATCTTTGTGAAAGACTGTTTTCCATTCAAACTTTTCCTTAGAAAATTCTACCTATCTGTAGTTTGACACTTTAAGAATCATTACTCTGTTTAATTTGTTCTTATTGAGTTCTTAAGGGTCTGAAAAGGCCAGCAGTCAGCCACTGTTTAAAACCTGTCCCTTCTCAGATGTCACTCTTTGGTAGTAACATGTGTTTTACAGGACCCTGTTAACATCAGATGACAAAAGTAAGATCACCTCTTGTCTCCCAATACTCACATCATTGAGCAAATTTCACTGAACAAGATTCATCAACGGGAAGATAACACTACTGCAGGAGAGACTAGAATTCTTCCCCATCAATTATTCTTAACTGCTGGAAAAGGAAAAACTAGGGCCCACAGGTAGAACCACTGCTGCAATTGCACAGAAAAAGCTCCCTCTAATTAGGAAAAGGAATCCAAAGCACAGATGTGCCTATGATCTATATGAGTGCATTCAAAATCTGACACCATTAAGCATTGTAGTTCATGGACCACCTGCATCAAACTCAATGGGACTGTTTATTTAAAATTTGGTTTCCAAGGCCTTGCTTCAGACCAACTCTAGTATCAGAATGTAAGAGGTGGGGTCCAAAAACCAGCTCCCTAAACTCCTCTTAGGTCCACTAAAGTTTCAGAACCTCTGCCCTAGAAAACAAGTCTTACAAATGTTCTATCCAGCAGAATTATTGCATGGGTGGTCAAATGTCAAGATATTTGGCCAGGTATGAATTGAGTTGGAGAAAATCCAGTCTAATAAAAGCAGGTAAAAGGACTGATAAGGGGATCAAGGACTGAGTGAGAGAAACTGGAGAGGAGGAGGAGAGGTGGCCAAAACCAACTACAAGTTCCCCTAGATGTAGAACTTCTTAAATTTTAAGTCAATAATCTTTTGGAAAACACTGACTTAAGGGTGTTGATATACAGTATTAGCATAATTCTACCTTTAAAGCCAAACCACTAAACTGCTATTTAAATTAAGGATTTTGAAGCAAATCAGATTATTTAGAGCCTAATATAAGTATGAGACATGTAATTCATGAAGTATGAAATATATGACTCGAATCAGAATGGCAATAATCTCTTAACTCTTGAACATTTTCTATATTAATTCACCTCAAATCTAATTTAGAACATTCTATGCTTAAAGACAGAAGGATATCCCAAAGATGTTTGTCTCCTTGTCACTGGTTAGCTTCACTCTGTCTCAGTCAGAGTAATCTGTTGCTGTTAGTTTTTTTAGAACTGACAGGGAAGACTTGGAGTTAGCTTTCTCATGCTTTCTTCCCCCACCAGTCATCACAGTACTCTAAAAAAGAAGCTGGAACTGGAATGTAAGAAACTCGAGGTTCTTTTCTCCACTAAATCACTAATTAGATTGTATAAATAATCTAACCTCCTAGAGTATAGCCTCCTCATCAGTACAATGAAGAAGTTAGACCACATTACCTTCTGGCTCTTATACTCTTAATGTAACGTTAAACACAACAGTGATGCTGTGCTTTTTGTTTTAAATAGGATGAAACCTGTGGGCATCCCAATTTATTTTCCTGCAAACAGAAATGTGTTTGTCAAAATGGCCCCATTGTTAATATTGTGACTTCAGCTAGGAAAATAAAAAAGATTCTGCCTGAAAGGAAGAAAATCTTCTTTGGGCTTGAAATTCTAAAATCCTCTTCTTCTTTACCTTCCCTCCATCTACCTGAGCTCCCTCTTCCCTATCCTGACCCTCAATCAACCTCAATCAACTAGTTCTTTTAGCTCATCCTGGCCATAACAAAATTTGCATCTAAAACTTATTCTTGAAAATAAAACTGTTGAGGGCAGTATCTTCAATTAGCCTGAAAAAGTTATTTAAAAGCCCTTAAAGAGTCTGTAAAGTGTGGAATATTTAAGCAAGTTTTTAGAGCTACTTGATTTTCTGTATGTGTATATGTGTGTGTGTGCGTGTGCGTGCATTTTTTTTTTTATCATTAAGTGAGAGGCAGGTAGGCAGAGACAGACTCTTACATGCACCTTGATCAAGATACACCCAGCAAGCCCCTACCAGGTGATGCTCTGTCCAGCTAGGCCACTGCTCTATTGCTCAACAACCAACACATTTTAGCACGAGATGAGGCCATGGGGCCATCGTCAGCACCTGGGGCCAACTTGCTCAAACCATTTGAACCATGGCTGTGGCAGGAGAAGAGAGAGAGAAAGGAGAGAGAAAGATAGAGAAAGAAAGAAGGGTTTGGCTGCTCCTATGTGCCCTGACCAGGAATTGAACCCAGGACTTCCACATGACAGGCCGATGCTCTACCACTGAGTCATCCAGCCAGAGCCATTTGGTATATATTTTTAACAGAGATTTACGTTGCTTTACCTTGTCTTACTTTCAGTCTTTCTCTGGGCCCATCGTATATACCCCCCTATTTTTTAAAGAGAGATAGACAGGGACAGACAGACAGGAAGGAAGAGATGAGAAGCATCAACTCATAGTTGCGGCACCTTAGTTGTTCATTGATTGCTTTCTTATATGTGCCTTGACTGGGGAACTACAGCAGACTGAGTGACCCCTTGCTCAAGCCAATGACCTTGAGCTCAAGCCAACAACCTTCAGCTTCAAGCCAGGGACTATGGGGTCATGTCTATGATCCCACGCTCAAACTGGTGACCCCTCACTCAAGCCAGATGAGCCCGTGCTCAAGCCGATGACCTTGGGGTTTCAAGCCTGGGTCCTCTGCATCCCAGGTCAATGCTCCCTATCCCCTGTGCCACTGCCTGTTCAGGCCCTCTACCCACTTTAATCACAGTATCAAGAACTTGAAAGCTGTCCTTAAAAACAAACATGTAATATATCTCAGCTTATCTTTCATTTAAATACACTTGTAGGAGCTTTAATTTCTCGGGTTCCACTACTTTAGAAACTTCTTCCCACACACTGCCAATTCTTCTCTGTTTACGAATAAAATTCACAATATCTTTTTGTTGCCTCTTAGCAAATAAACTCAATAACACAGTGTGTCCCTTCTGTTTCCTGTGGCAATAGGCTTGCCTCCATTTCAGCACTGCTTAAACTTGTCATTTTATGTATTGTCAAGCTGTGGGCTCTGCCTGTCCTATTTTGGTTACATCATTACCAATAAAAGATGTACAAACATGTTTCCATGGAAAGCAACAAGAACAAATGAAAGAGCCCAAGAGAAATGTAAACAGAAAAGATAAAGCTAACTCAATCTCTTAAGAAAGTGGAATGCAGAGCACCCAAAAGCAACTGCTTTAACCACAACTGAAATTATTGGCATTTCCCTGATATAGGACAGGAACCACACAATAAATGAAGATTTTGGGCTTTTTTGTTGATACAATAGTCACAGCTCCATGAAAAAGACTCTAATGACACAAGGGCAGTCACCTTCTGCAACTTCTTTTCTGTATGTAATGGACTAGACAGATGCTCCCATTTTAATTCATGGCCCTACCTAAAATGAACTCATATAAATAATCTCCTTTGCAATTTCTGAAAGGGGGGGAGATAGTGAGACAGACTCCTACATGCACCCTGACCAGGATCCACCTGGTAACCTCTATCTGGAGCCAATGTCTGCCCATCTAGGGCTGATGCTTGCAACTGAGCTATTTTTAGCACCTGAAGTGGAAGCTCCACAAAACCATACTCAGCACCCAGGGCCAAAGCACTCAAATCAATCAAGCCACTAGCTGCAGGAGGGGAATGGGGAGTAGGGGGAGGAGAAGTGGATAGTCGCTTCTTCTATGTGCCCTGACCCAGAATGGAACCTGGGACTTCCACAGGCCAGATCGACCCTCTACCACTGAGCCAACCAGTCAGGGTTCTTCTTTTTGAAGTTTGATGTTTTCGGTAACCCTGGTGGCCAAGTGCTCATACCAACAATTGTTTGAGCATAAACAGGTGTTGGTAGAGGCAGAAATCAGTAATGATGGGTCAGTTGAAAAGAGACAAAAACATTGGGTGGGTGTGGATTTATGACAGTGATCAGACTCAAGCTGTAGGTCTCTCTCAGGTGACAATACAACAGCACACACATAGAGAACAGATACAAAGGAGGAATTTTCACTCACCAGACAAAAGACAAAAGCAGAGCTAGAATTTTTTCCTCTTTGTAGCCCTAGAACATTTCCTAGCACTCAGTAAGCAGTCAATAAATGCTCACTGAATGAAAATATAGCACCAAATTCAGAGTAAGAAAACCCACTGATGTGAAATAATGACTATGCAAATAAGACTGCATGATTTCACACATCAAGGAGGTTGTTGGGTTTTTCCATTCCTCTTAGTGAAGAGAAATCCCTCTGCCCATCCTAATGCTAGAACTAGAATAATTTCTTGGTTCTCAGTTTCCTCCCTCTCAATAATTCCTTCCCTGCAATTATTCCATGAAAATGAGCTCAGGTCATTTAGAGTTCTTCAAGACTGCTACAGGAAAGCATTACTATTTGTCAATATGCATCATCATAATTTGAATGTATATAAAAAAAACAAATTTTGATAAAGTTGCTCTCCAGCCCACTTTCCCCATGGCCCCTAATCTGAGATGATTTGACCAGTCACTTTGCCTATAGACGCAGTCTTAGCAAAGAAGCCAAAGTGAAACAAGTTTGCCTTTTTCCTAAACATATCATTAAAAAGGTGTTATTACAAGACATGAATCTACTAAGAAAATTATTAAACTAAAAGGGAAGGGTATGAATTCAGTAATTCTATTTCTTTCTATATAAACTCAAATCATTTTAGTACCCCCATTCACCCACCTGATGGCCCTTCCTCCTTCTGCTGCCACTTCCTCCCAGTCTGGTGCCAGCTGCACTCTGTCCCTTCACACCAGCTTGCCACTGCCATTCCCGCCATCTGGAATCAGTTTCTGTGTATCTGTCTCATCAACTCTCCATCTATTTTAAAATATCATCTGAAAACATATGTTTCCCTCACATACACACCCTTTTCAATTTCCTCTCTGCTTTTATTTATTTCATCCTCTGACTTCCTTCAGTTCTGAAAAAAAAAAAAAAACTCATTTGATTCACTTCAGAAAACTGCTCTACAAAAGGGCTGTAATTGCATGAGATATGGAAAGATTGTAATCTCCCAGGTTTGAAATATCTCATATGAGTGGTCAGCACATGCTTCTCCACTTTAGCTCCATGAAATGATGGAAAGCATAAGAAAGAATAGAATCCATAAAATGAGGGCATTTCTAATGTTAAAATTACCTCAAACGCTGTGGATAACTTCCAAGCGGCCAGTGCTGCCTTGCTCTAGTGCACAAGAAACCAGCCCAAGATCATCACTGAAATCACTCTCTTGAACATCTTTCTAAACACTCAGAATTCAGTAAAAAGCTCTTAACCCATGGGGGTTACCAATAAGAGACTTGGGGAAACAAATAAAGCCTTTTTGAATTCTTTCTATCTCCCTTCAAAAACTTGCCCAATAACTTGGAACAAAAATGAAAGAAAAAAAGGAAACAATACCCCAAAACAACCAGAATGAACATGCTCTAGACACCCAATCGGTCTGAAACTTCCATTTGCAGACTGCTTGGCCATTTCCTTCTATTGCCTCTTCGCTTTCTCTAATTAACCTCTGCCACTGTGATTACCTCCTTTTAATTCTCTCAGATAGCATTTATTAATCATGTACCGAACGCATGGTTCCTGATCATTGTCCAACCTCAGCTGGTGCTTTTCGGCACTGGCCCATGGACTATATCTCTTTCATCCCATTTGCCTTTTCTTTCTTTATTCCCCCTTCCCCACTGTTGAAGAAGTGGAAAAATGAGGATCTCCTTCTCAAACTCCACTCTATTGCCAGTTCTGTGGCCACAGCAGTTGTGGAGCTGGAAGAATCACTGTTGCTAAGCAACACTTCTGCACCCAGAGTAAAAGATAAAGAGCACCATGCATGGCTCTGAGGGTGAAGCTGCCCAGCTCCCCGTGAACTCAAGGGGTCGGCCTCAGGACAATGCACAGAGAAGAGTTCGTTCTATGAATACAGGGCTTTGGGAGAAAAGTTCTTCAATTTTCTTTCTTTTTCTTCAGATCATTTCTCATTTCCTCCAAAGAAAATATTACTTCACAGGCAAAGACACGGATAGCAAACCCATAATTTGCATTTCCAGAATTGATGTGTGCCACAAATGCACTCGTTGAGCAGTGCTGCACAAACGCCTCAGTCTCTCACACCTTGAAAAAGTGAAAATTAAAATCAGCTGCTTGACAAAACTGTTAAGAAATTGATTTTTTTGAACAGTATTATACAGTGTGTCCATAAAGTCATGGTGCACTTTTGACCTGTGATCGGTCAAAAGTGCACCATGACTTTATGGACACACTGTATATAAAGCCTTCAGCAACTACTACACTGTTATTCAACAGTAACACATTTTCTGCCAGCCTTCCACAGATGTCTCCTGGAGCAGTCTTTCTTATCTAAGTTTCCATTCTCACATATTGACCTTCAATGGATACATTTTGTGTTTTGTTGGAGGAAGTATTATCCACCAGACTGTAACTCCAGAGAAGGGAGCTCACTCAAGCCCTGAAAGAGCAGTGGGTGGGCCAGTGATGGTGGAAGCCTAAGCCAGCCCCAGGGAACAGCTCTGGTCATAGCAATCCTCACAGGAGTGATGGGTGAAACTCTCTAGTCGTAGCTTCCAACTCTCCTCCCCCATCCCTCTTTGTTGGAGGAAAAGTGGACACAGAGCCAAAATGAAACATCTGGACAAGGGCGAGACCCAGTTATGGTGGAACAACAAGAATGGGGCTGGGTCTCTGATGACTTCCCAGAGCAGGGACACCATCAGCTTAGATGTAAGTGACAGAGAAATACACTTCAATCCTGTATAAGCTGCTATTACTGGGCTTCTCTGTTACTTGCAGACCCTAAATAGTGTCTACCCCAAGAATTCATGTTCTACCTATGAGGCTGTCCCAGGACCAAGAAATGTCAAGCATGCCAGTAGAACAATTTCTGCCCAAAGGAAACTCCAAAAGGTTTAATAAGTGGAAACTGTAATAAGATCTGCCGCTTACTGAGCACATCTTTCCACCTTACCAAGAAAGTGAAGCAGGTCTCATCTATAATTTAGTTTAGGAAACATCATGCGTTCAACTAACCAGCATCTATTTACTAAGCACTACTGTGTAAAAAACACTGTCAAAACATAGTGAAAGTCATAGAGATGGGCAGGACACACCAGTATACTGGGAAATAACATTCACAGGACTGTGATCATGAGGTTTAGTGTTTGGATAAGCCTTAATTAAATAATGTGTGACTATCCTGGACAAATCACTTCAACTTTCTTTAAATGTTTGCATGTTCTACCTTTTCCAATCCTTTCCTTTTTAATCTGTGTCTTTATATTTACAGTAGGTTACTTATATCCAGCACAAAATTAGGTCTTGCTTTCTTTATCCAATCTGACAAAAATTTGTTGTTGTTGTTTTTAGTCCAGTCTCGATCATTTACTTTAACCTGGTTGGGTTTCAGTATACCATCAAACTGTTTTCTATTTTTACAATCTATTCTTTGTTCCCTTTTCCTCTGTCTTACTTTATTTTGAATTAAGTAATTTTTGTGATTGTATGTCATCTCCTTTATTGGGCTATAGGCTATACCACTTTGTTTTGTTTCTGTAGTGGGTTTATAATACATATCTTCACCTTATCACAATCTACCTTTAAGTTTTTCTACGACTTCATAGATAGTACAATAACTGTATGAGAATACACTTCCCTTTGCACCTCCACATCCTTGTGCTACTACTGTCATATTTCTACAATACCCCATAATACATTGCTGTCATATTCACTTTAAATAGTTCATTTAAAGATATTTTTCAAAATAAGAAGCCATTCATATTTACATTCATATTTACCTTTTCTGGTAATCTTCATTCCTCTATGTCAATCCAGGTTTCATTTGCTATCATTTTCCTTTCCACTGAAAGACTTTATTTAACATTTTCTATAGTGGTGGTCAGCTGGTGCTAAATTCTCTCAGCTTTTCTATGTCAGAAAAAGTCTTCAGTTCACTTTTCTTTTAAATGTGTTTTTGCTGGATATAGAACTCTAGGTTGAGAGTGTTTCCCTTTCTGTGCTTTAAGGATGGGGTCCCTTTGTTTTCTAACATGCACTGTGTCCCATAAGTAGTCTGCTCATTCTCACTTCATTCTTCTGTACCTAATGTTTTCCACCTCTAGCTGCATTTAAAATCTCTTTCTGCAATATTGGTATTAAGCAATTGATTATGATGTACTTTGTATCATTTTCTTTGCTTTTCCTTTAATTGGAACTTGTTAAGCCTTTGGCTCTATACTATTATAGTTTTCAACAAATTTGGACATTTTACATTTTTTTCTGCATTTCCTTGCCACCTTTCTGTGATTACAACTACAAATATGACGAGCTACTTGCTGTTGTCCCACAACCCACCTATGCTCTGTTAATTTTTTTCAGTCTTTTTGTTTCATTTTGTTCCCATTTTTGATAAGTTATGTCTGCAAGTTTTATCATTGTTTTATCCACAGTGTCTAATCTGCTGTTAATCATCCCAGTGTATATTTTGTCTGACTATATTTTTCAACTTTAAAAATTTAGGTCTATTTTGTATTTTTCATGTCTCCATCATACTCGTGTTTTCTCTAACTACTTGAACATATGGACTATATTTATGAAAGCTGATTTAATATTCTTGTATTAGTCAGCTCAGGCTGCTGTAACAAAACACCATAGACTGCATAGCTTAAACAGCAGACACTTATTTCTCATATTTCTGGAAACTAGAAGTCCAAGTTCGGGATACCAGACAATGCAATTCCTAGTGAAGAACCTCTTCCTGGCTTATACAGGTATTGATCAACTTACAACCTTTGCAACTTACAACCATTTGACTTTACAACCACAATCGCTAGCCATGACTGGTCGTGTCTGGAACAGTTTTTGTATGCACCTGTATTTTGTAATTTTGTATGTTTTGCAAATATTAAACCAGTTGTACTGGTAATGCAGTGTTTTACTTAAACCTGATGAATGTAAAAATAAGAAACAAAATGGTGTAGAGATGATACAAATGGCATAAAAATGAACAAAGAAAATTATGATATATAACAATAATGAAAAAAATTTTTGATAAAATATGACTTAAAGATTTTTATAACATCATTTCACAGTACTGTACATATATAGCCTATTCAACTTACGACCAAATCGTGTTACAACCGGTCTGTCAGAACCAATTGTGGTCATAAGTCGATCACTAGCTGTAAACAGCCACCTGCTCACTGTGTGCTCACATGGCAGAGAGCAATTTCTCTCTTTTCCTCTTTTTATAAAGCCATTCATCTCATCATGAGGGATATACCCTCATAATCCCATCTAACCATAACTACCAAATTACCAAAGGTTCCATCTACAAATATCATCACCCTGGGGTTTAGAGCTTTAACATATGAATGGGAAGGGGTCAACTGTGGTATTTCTGGGCCTTTTTCTGTAGATTCTTTTTGTCCTCATTATGGTTCAGGAGGTTTTTCTGTTTCTTTGAGTGCCAGGTAATTTCTGATTGGATGCCAGACAATGTAAATTTTAATATGTTGGGCTGGAGTCTTTTAGAGTCCTGTAAATATTTTGGGGCTTCGTATTAGATAAAGCTCAATAAACTAGATAAAACAATAAAAATTCTTGTAAACAACTTTATCCTTCAATGGCTTGTTTTTAAGCTTTGGTAAGCAAGACTAGGAGAGTTTTTAGTCTAAGGGCTAATTTTTCTACACAACTTAGGTAATGTCTTCTGAGAACTCCAATTGATATTCTGTATGTAAGAAGGTTGGTCCACTCTGGATGGTAGAAAAATGAACTATTGAGCTACAGGAATAATTCCACATGATTCTCTGCAATGTCTTTCCCTGACCTTTGAAAGTTTTCGCACATGCCCTCACTGAAAACTCCACAGACATTGGAGCTGTCTCTTTGTGTAGTTCCATCCTATCCAAGACCTTACCCTGTGAATTCTAGTGGTTGTAGCCTCTTCAGACCCTGAACTCTGTGTCTTCTGCTGAGGGGATAGCGAGGCTCTATTATATTGCTGAAAATATATACTGCTCACAAAAATTAGGGGATTTTTCTAAATGAATATGAAGCGATAAAAAAGAAGCATTTGATTTTTTTCATTAAACAAGATCAGAAAAATAAATGACAAGTCAAAGAAAGTTGTTTGATTGTGCGAATGAGATGCAAAACCAACTTTTATTTCATTGATGAAAATGCACTATACATAAGGCTGGAAGTACTGTAGTATCTGCATGTTCCCTGAACCCCTAATTTTTGTGAGCAGTGTAATTTCTACTCACGGTAAATTGGCACAAACTTTTGTTTCTCTTACCTGAAAGATTACCAGTTTGTGCTACTTGTCAAATGTCTGAAAACTGTTGTCTTAAATATTTCCCTTATTTGTTTTTTACTTGAGAGACTCATTCCAATCACTTTTACTCTATCATCACTAAAAATATGTCTTATCTCTTTAAAGTCTCCACACATTCTCACCTGTTTTCTGCAATACCAACTTTGGAGAGTCTGTTGAGTATAGCATGGTGGTTAGAAAATCGGCTTTGGAGTTAGGCAGCCTGGGTTCAAGAAGCACCTTTGCTACTACTCAGAGAGTAGTACACAAGTTCTCTAATCTCTTGAGTTCACCTTACTTATCTATAAGAGTATTACAATTATATATCGGCCCTGGCCAGTTGGCTCAGTGGTAGAGTGTCGACCTGACCCAGCATATAGAATTCTCAGGCTCGATTCCCAGTCACAGCACACAAAGGAGGCAACCATCTGCTTCTCCGCCTCTCCCCTTTCTCCTTCTCTCTCTCTCTCTCTTCTCCTCCCCCAGCCATGGCTTGACTGATTTGAACACATTGGCTCTAGGTGCTGAAGATGACTCCATGTAGCCTCCACCTCAGGTGCTAAAATATAGCTTGATTGAGAGCATTGGCACCAGATAGGCAGAGTATCAGCCCCAGACAGGGGTTGCCAAGTGGACCCCGGTCAGAGCACATATGGAGTCTGTCTCTGTATCTCCCCTACTGTCACTTAAAAAAAAAAAAAAAAAAAAGGAGGAGGAGGAAAAGGAGGAGAAGATGACAGAGAAGAAGAAGAAAAAGAAGAAGAAGAGGAGGAGGAAGAGGAAGAAGGAGAAGGAGAAAAAGAAGAATTACATATCTATATTATAAGGATGTTGTGAGATTTAACTGAGAAAAATATATAAAGTATTTAACATTGCTCCTGATACATAGTCCATACTCAATGACTGCTGTTTAAAATATTCATCATCATAATCTCATATGCCAACTGACAAAGCTAGTAAGCTAGTGTCATTCTGGCTAATTTATCAAACTCCCAGGCATTTCCAGTGAAACCTGTGCCCACCGCAGGTTATGCCTCAACCGTCTATACTACTTGAAGAATCTTGTGAAGGTCAATTACTGACAGGAATGTCTCCTTTAGCTAATGGGTTATATCTGTGCCTCACTAATTACTTCTTTGTCATCATTCTTTCTATACAATTTTCTTTCAGTCAAGGTCAAAATACCATCATTTTACATAAATAACCTCACCTGTCTCTTTCTGAAGGGGCAAAATGTCATTTTTCCATATTCATTCCGATACACCATATACAGTGACTAATTTTTATTTTTAGTATAACAATAAAACTCTGAAAGCATACTTGAAAACCTTAATTGAAATTACTGAAAGATAACAGCACAGCAAACAACTCTGTGCTTCACTCTACTTAATGTTCTGTTGAGTTATGTTAAAGCTCTCTCGTTTGTTCTTTAGTCAACCTCTAGGGAAAGATTTTTCCATAAGCACAACTGGTTAAATGAGCACAAAAGTGAAGTTTTTTTCCAGAGGATTCCAAGATGGTGACACAGTAGGTGGACATTCCAACTGCCACTTCCCAGGACCAAATTGGATTACAACCTGAGGTGGATTTAACAGCAGGCATGCTGGGTTCACAGGCTGGACCCAGACTTTAAAACAGCCCCACAAAACCCCAACTTTGTACTTTTTCCTAATGACACCAAGTTTGGTTTCATATATGCAATTTTAACATTAATAGTACATGAATTATTTTATTTATTTAAAAATATTATTAACATGTATTTTTATTTTTCTTGTCTCTCTCTTTTTTTAAGGGGCCCAACAGTATTTTCTTCTGTGCCTGGGACTCAAGTGACCTTAATATGCCTCTGATTACAACTTAATTTAAGAACAATTACCTTGAAAAACCAACTTTGGACTAATGAAGAGGAGTCTATAACCAAGAATAACAGAACAAGTCACACTGAGACTGGTAGGAAGGGCAAAGACTTGGAAAGGGCTGCCCGCTCCCAAAAGCAAGGGGCAGCTGAGCATCTGGAGGAAATTTCACTGAGGACAGGGTCACCCTGAGAGGTGTGGGTGCTTAGACCCAGGCCAGGAGCCCTAGCCTAGAGCCCCACAGCTTAAAAGAGGCACCCACACAGCAGTTGGAGGTGAAAAGAGCCAAGTTCTGTCTCCAAGAAATGGATGGAACTCCTAGAGACTCGGGCTCCGTCTTAAAGGTCCCATGCAGAAAATCTCATTCACAGCCACTTACCTGGGGCTCTGGTGGGGGAGAGCTGAGAGGACTAGAGTTGCATGAGGAGAGTATAAAGTTGGAGGCCAAGGGAGAGACACTGTGGGGACAGCCACCTGAACCCCACAGTATCATTCTCCATACTGCAGATGCCATTTTTCTTGGGTGGAGCCTACCCCTCTGTGTGGCATCAGTCTGAAGGATAGCAGCTACCCTGCACTCAGGAGTCTCTCTTGCCCACCCTATGGAGACTGGGCTGTTCTGAGAAGTACGCCAGAAAGCAGGGGGCAAGTCAGTGACCCAGTTTTCTGGCTCAGAGGCCAGAGCTTTCCCCCACACTCTCCTGAGACTATGGCTAGTGCTTCTGCTCCAAGGGAGATTCAGTAGAAACTGTCCAGACTGTGGGCAGACCACACCTCTGGGTCTCAGAGGCCACACCCACTGATCTCCTGAGGCCACACCCTACTGATGTCTGAGAAAAAAGTCTGGACAGACTGACATCTGGGCCGAGGGCCAGAGCCACACCCACCACCCTTTCTAATTCCTGAAGTGCCACAGGCTATAGACTCTACCACGTTTTTTTCAGTGGAGGAGCCCAACAAGCAGCCAGCAGACAGAGGTTACAAGAGGCAGGACTCAAGGAAACCTGGCCTTTTAAGCAGACCATTCCTCAGGCCCAGTGTGGGTTAAAGCCAGACCAGGTGTGCAGCTTGGTATTCCCATGAGCACTTGGGCCCAGCAGAGGCAGTCACAAACTCTGGATTCGTTGTAGCTCCAAGAAGGTTACTGAGGGCCAGTCATGGGCAGTGTCTCCCACTGGTCTGTGCCAGATTCCCACAAGGGAGGCCCAGGGCTAGCACATCCAGGGGCCAGCTTCAAAGATCACTGGTTCAAAAAAAAAAAAAAAAAGATCACCGGTTCAGGACCTAACAATAACAACACTTATTAGAGTGGTATCCTAAAGAAGGGCTCCTCACACCTGTCCCAGCTGAGGTGAGTTCTGCTCTCTGTGATCAGCACGGAAGCTCATGTACATTGGATAGGGTGGAACTTCAGTCAGCCAGCCTGGATGCTGGAAATCCTTCCCAGTGGGGCTAGATTCTACAGGGGGAAGGGAAAGAGGCTTGGAGCATGGAAATTTAATATGTGGGTCCCTGTGAGCCTATTTTAGGTCTGGTCAAGGAGCTTAGCCACTTTCAGGGGAAGGGACACAGTCAGCCCCAGGAAAGGACTCTCTCAGTCTTCCTCACTGAGACCAGGGTCTCACCAGCTGTAATAATTTCTGTAGAAGGGACTGTCAGCCCCACTCAGTCTGAACCTCCTGCTCATCTTGTTGGGGAGAAATAAAATTTGAGTATCCAGCAGTGGCTGACAAATTCGGCTTTAGAGTAGGGGTCACATTTCCTGTACTAATCTCCTGACCAAGAGACCCCTGATGTAGGGGGTTCCACTTACATTGTATTCCCAACCTCATCTGCCCTAACTCAACAAGCTTGCAACCTCTAGAGGGGTTGGTTTGGTGAGGCCTGTCTGAGCCCACACGATAGTCTTTCTACAGAAGAATCTGTGGGAAGACCAGCTGAAAAGCAAATGCAAGTCTTACGGAGCTTGGGGTTTTTACAAAGCTGTAGTCATCTCTAACAGGAGGAAGCTGATCCTTATACACAAGTTGGCTCCTCCCACAGTACCCAGGCACAGAATATGCAGACACAAACAGCAAAAAGAGCAATAGCTGCAGACAGGTAGCCCACAGCAGGTTACAAACAACAACTGAAGCCAACTCAAGAAGATTTAGAGCCAACACAACTGGTAGTGAGTGACAGCACCAACCCTAGACTCAGCTAGTTATACAAGCAGCATGCCCAAAGGGGGAGCCTAACAGTCACCAGACACTGTGGAGAATAAATACACCCAAAAGGACCAAAATTGCACCATGTGTAATATGCAGGATCAAGGTTGATCCTTAGAGCCAGCCAGCCTGAAGGAATAACCATACCATGAAAGGACCAACTGCATTCAATATGCATATACAACAGGAGAAAAAATAGTACATTCAAGAAGCATTCCTAGAACAAGGAAAACAGGTGGCTTGGAGATCAGTACCATCAAGCCCATCTTCATCATAAAGACACCACAAAATTTTCAATGTCAGACAGTGCTACCTAATGCATAGACAAAATGGGCAAAAGAAAAGTGACCCAAATGAATCAACACATAAAATCCCCAGAAAAAGACCTAAATGAAATGGAAGTAACTAAACTACCAGATGCAGAGATTAAAATAATGATTTTTAGGATGCTCACAGATCTTAGAGCAACAATGGATGAACATAATGAGCACCTAAGTAAAGAAATTGCAAGCATCAAAAAAGGACATTGAAATCATAAAGAAAAAAAAAATCAGAAATGACAAATACAATATGAGAAATGAATACTGTACTAGAGAGAATCAACAGCAGGCTGGATGAAGTAGAGGATCATATCAGTGAATGAGAAGACAAGATAAACATAAGCGCAGTAGTAATGCTGCAAAACAAAAAGAGGTGTAAATAGACGGACATGTGACAACATGAAGAGAAACAACATCCGCATCACAGTGGTTCCTGAAGGAGAAGAGAACAAAAAACGGATAGAGGACCTGTCTGAAGAAATCATAGCTGAAAATTTCCCTAAATTGATGAAGAAAAAAGTCACACAAGTTCACGAAGCAAAAAGAATCCTATTAAAGGGAAACCCAAGGAAACATACACACCAAGACACATCGTATTTAAAATGCCAAAGTTAATAGACAAAGAAAGAATACTAAAAGCTGCAAGAGAGCCTGACCTGTGGTGGCGCAGTGGATAAAGCGTCGACCTGGGAACACTGAGGTTGCCAGTTCAAAACCCTGCACTGGTCTGGTCAAGGCACATATGGGAGTTGATGCTTCCAGCTCCTCCCCTCTTTCTCTCTTTCTCTCTCTCTCTCTCTTTCTCTCTTTCTCTCTCTCTCTCTGTGTGTCTCCTCTCTAAAATGAATAAATAAATTTTAAAAAATTTAAAAAAAAAAATTAAAAGCTGCAAGAGAAAAGAAGTTAATTACTGAGAGAGAAGCCCCCTAAGAATGATATTAAACTTCTCAACAGAAACACCCGAGGCCAGAAGGTATTGGCAAGAAATATTCAAAGTGATGGAAAACAAGAACCTATAAACAAGATTACGTTATCCAGCAAGGTCTTTGTTTAAAATTGAAGGAGAAATAAAAAGCTTCCCAGACAAAAAAAAAAAAAAAAAAAAAGATGCTCAAGGAATTCATTATACCAAACCAGTACTGCAAGAAATGTTAAGGGGCCTGCTATAAAAAGAGCAAAGAAAAGAATATCTCAAATAAGAGGATTGCAGATTTAAAGAATAAAATGGCAATAAACACCTACATATCAATAATAACCTTAAATGTAAATAGATTAAACACTCCAATCAAAAGACATTGGGTAGCTGCATGGATAAGAAAACAGTACTCATACACATACTGTCTACAAGAGACCCCACCTCAGAACAAAAGATACATATAGACTGAAAGTAAAGGGATAGAAAAAAGTATTTCATGCAAATGGAAATGAAAACAAAGCTGGAATAGCAATACTTATATCTGACAAATAGCCTTTAAAACAAAGGCTATATATAAGGAATAAAGAACATCACTACATCATGATAAAGGGAGCAGTGCAACAAGAGGGTATAACCATTGTAAATATTTATGCACCTAATATGAAAGCACCTAAATATATAAAGCAGATTCTGGTGGACATAAAGGGCGAGATCAACAGCAATACTATAACAGTAGGGGATTTTAATACTCCACTAACATCCATGGATATCTCTTCCACACAGAAAACTAACAAGGAAACAGCAGTCTTAAGTGACACACTAGGTCAACTGGATTTAATTGATACCTTCAGAACCTTTCACCCCAAAGCAGCAGAATATATATTCTTTTCAAGTGCTCATGGTACATTCTCCAGGATAGATCACATGTTAGGAAACAAAACTAGTCTCAACAAATTGGAGAAGATTGAAATCATATCAAGTATCTTCTTTGATCACAATTACATGAAACTAGAAATTAACTACAATAGAAAAACTGAAAAAACATTCAAACACTTGGAGGCTAAATAGCATGTTATTAAATAATGAATGGGTTAAAAAGAGATCAAGGAAGAAATAAAAAACTTCCTTCAAACGAGCATACAACTCAAAATCTGTAGGACACAGCAAAAGCAGTTCTAAGAAAGAAGTTCATAGCATTACAGGCATACCTTTAGAAGCAATAAAAAAAGCTGAAATAAACAACTTAACCCTACATCTAAGAGACCTAGAAAAATAACAATAAATAAAGCCCAAATAAAATAGAAGGAAAATATAATAAAGATAAGAGTGGAAATAAATGACATAGAGTCAAAAAATAAAAATGAAAAAGATCAATGAAACCAACAGCTAGTAAACAAAATTGTTGAACTTTTATTCAGACTCATCAAGAAAAAAAGAGGACTCAAATAAATAAATTTAGAAATAAAAGTGGAGAACTAACAACTGACACCACAGAAATACAAAGGATTGTAACAAAATAGTATGAAGATGTATATGCCAAAAATATTTGGACAAGCTAGGTAAAATGGATAAATTCCTAGAATTATTCAATCATCAAAAACTCAATCTGGAAGAATCAATAATCCTAAATAGACCAATTACAACAAATAAAACTGAAACAGTTATCAAAACCCTGCCAGCAAACAAAGGTCCTGGACCGATGGATTCATAGGTGAATTTTATCAAACATTCAAAGAAGAACTAACACCTATTCTTTTCAAACTATTTCAAAATATTCAAGAGAAGGGAAGACTTCCAAGCTCCTTTAATGAGGCAAGCATTATCCTCATTCCAAAGCCAGGTAAAGACACTGCAAAGAAAGAAAACTATAGGCCAATATCCCTGATGAACATAGGTGCTAAAATTCTCAACAAAATATTAGCAAACCAGATCCAGCAGTACATTAAAAAAAATCTTAAATCGGGAGAAGCAAGATGGCGACAGAGTAGGCGGACATACCAACTTCCAACTCCCAGAACCAAAGTGGATTATAACTCAATTTAAAGAACCATCATCTGGATAATCCAACTATGAACTAAACTAAGTGGACTCTTCAACCAAGGAACACTGAAGAAGCCACATTGAGACTGGTAGGAATAGCGAAAACGCGAAGAGGGCTGCCCAGCTCTCCGGAGAAAACAGCAGCCAGGAGAGACCTGCGTGGCAGGAGGAGAGTTTGGCGGAGAGGGAGGGACCTGGGTCCCAGGAACCAAGCCCCAGCCTACAGTCCCAGAGCCTAGAAGAGGCGTTTGGACAGTTTTGAGCTGTGAAACAAGTGAGGAAGCTCCCAGGCCTACAGTGTAGAGTATTAGGTCCCTTCCTACTCTGCTGATGGTTGCTGAAAGGTTTGGGGAGGCAGGACGCTGAAACGAGGTTCTGTCGGCGTGGGCGGAGGCCAAGCCAGAGTGAGCTCGGTCTAGCCCAGCAGGGTCGGAGGGGAAGCGGTCCGAAAGCTGCAGGCCCATCTTTCATCCCACTTACGGGGACAAAGCGGGAGGTCAGCAACAGGCAGAAATCTGCTCTGCGACCCTGCGCAAGCCGGCCCTGACCACGGGGACCGGACTAGGACCAGGGACGAACAGGGGCTCGCGGCTGAGCTCACACTACCGTCCCCCCGCCCGCAGGCTGGAGAAACCGCGGTTTAACATTATACGTGCGCGAGCAGGCTCTGAGCGCGGGAACGGGGTAAACCCCCGAGACAAGTGGAAGCTCTCAGCTGAGCCCAAGCTACTATCCCCACCCGGCCGGAGAAACCAAGGATTGCATTCCTACGTGCACGAGTGGGCTCTGACCGCAGGGGGCGGGGTAGAGTCCAGGGCGAGCGGAAGTCCGCAGCTGAGCGGAAGCCAGCAAACACGCCCGGCCAAATAAACCTGGGTTTGCGACCCTTCGCAGAAGGGCCCTGGCCTCGAGGGCGGGGCTAAAGCTCCGGACAGGCAAAGATTCACAGCTGAGAGCACGTCAAAAACCCCGCTCAACCCGCGAAACTGTGGCGAGCAGGCTCTGACTGCGGGTTCTGGACAGAAGTCCGGAAGTAGGCTGGGTCCGCAGCTGAGCAAAGGTGCTCACCTCTGCCCTTGGTGCTAAGGCTTGTGGCTTGAGTCACAGCCCCTCCCGCGGACGAGAGGCAGAAATCACAGCAAAAGCCACAGTGGGCCGGCGCTGGCAACGCTCATACCCAACCACCCTAGGCAGCGGCAGAAGGGGTGGGGGGCCTGCAGACAGACCACACCTACAGAACACAAAGGCAACACCTACTGGACTCCAGTGGCCACAACTTGCTTATACACAGACAAAAGGGGCAGGCAGAGGAATGCAAACCAATGAATAAAGAGAAATCCCCACAGAAGGACCTGAATGAACCACATATAACCAAACTACCAGAAGCAGACTTTAGAATAATGATAGTTAGGATGTTCAAAGAAATTAGAGCAACAATGGATAGTCATTATGAACACCTAAATAAAGAGATAACAAGTATAAAAAACGAAATTGAAATAATAAAAAAGAATCAAAAAGAATTGACAAATACAGTATCAGAACTGAAGACCACAATGGAAGGAATTAAAAGCAGGATGAATCACGCTGAGGATCGAATAAGTGAGTTAGAGGACACAATAAACAAAGTTACAGAAGCAGAGAAGAAAAAGGAAAAGAGACTTAAAAAATGTGAAGAAACTCTAAGGGAGCTCTGTGACAACATGAAGAGAAACAACATTCGCATCATAGGAGTGCCTGAAGAAGAGGAGAGAGGACAGAAAATGGAAACTTTGTTTAATCAAATCATAGCAGAAAACTTTCCTAAATTAATGCTGGGAAACACTCCACACGTTGAAGAAGCACACAGAACTCCATTAAAGAGAAACTCAAAAAGATCTACACCAAGACACATCATAGTTAAAATACCAAAGCTAATGGATAAAGAAAAAATTTTAAAAGCTGCTAGAGAAAAAAAGGCTATCACCTACAAAGGAGCCCCCATAAGGATGACATCGGACTTCTCAACAGAAACACTTGAGGCAAGAAGGGAATGGCAAGATATAATCAAAGTAATGCAGAACAAGAACCTACAACCAAGACTACTTTATCCAGCAAGGCTAACGTTTAAAATTGAAGAAGAAATAAAGAGCTTCCCAGACAAAGAAAGCCTGAAGGAATTCATAAAAACCAAACCAATTCTGCAAGAGATACTAAGGGGCCTCTTGTGAACAGTTTAAAGGGAAGAAAAAATAGAGCAAAAGAAGAATACAGCTTTAAAGTATAAAATGGCAATAAACAACTACATATCCATAATAACCTTAAATGTAAATAGATTAAATGATCAAATCAAAAGACATAGGGTAGCTGCATGGAAAAAGAAACAGGACCCATACATATGCTGTCTACAAGAGACACACCTTAAAACAAAAGATGCACATAGACTGAAGGTAAAAGGATGGAAAATAATATTTCATGCAAATGGAAATGAAAAAAAAGCAGGGGTAGCAATAATTATATCTGACAAAATGAACTTTAAAACAAAGGCTGTAGTAAGAGATAAAGGAGGACACTACATAATGATAAAGGGAACACTTCAACAAGAAGATATAACTATTATAAATATCTATGCACCAAATATAGGAGCCCCGACATACATAAAGCAGACTTTGATGGATATAAAGGGCGAGATTAACAGCAATACTATCATAGTAGGGGATTTCAATACCCCTCTAACAACACTGGATAGATTCTCAAGAAAGAAAATTAATAAAGAAACAGCAAACTTAAAAGAGACACTAGATCAACTTGATTTAATAGATATCTTCAGAACTTTTCACCCTAAAGCAGTAGAATATACATTCTTCTCAAGCGCTCATGGTACGTTTTCTAGGATAGACCACATGTTAGGACACAAAATGGTCTCAATAAATTTAAGAAGATTGAAATCATATCAAGCATTTTCTCTGATCACAATGCCATGAAACTAGAAATTAACCACAAAAGAAATACTGAAAAATACTCAAACACTTGGAAACTAAATAGCATGTTATTAAATAATGAATGGATTAACAATGAGATCAAAGAAGAAATAAAAAAGTTTCTAGAAATAAATGATAATGAGCATACATCAACTCAAAATTTATGGGACACAGCAAAAGCAGTTCTAAGAGGGAAGTTTATTGCACTACAGGCATATCATAAGAAGCTAGAAAAAGCTCAAATAAGCAACCTGACCCTGCATCTAAAAGAACTAGAAAAACAACAACAAATAAAACCCAAGACAAGTAGAAGGAATGGAAATAATACAGATCAGAGCAGAAATAAATGACATAGAGGATAAGGAAACAATACAGAGGATCAATGAAACCAGAAGCTGGTTCTTTGAAAAGCTAAACAAGATTGATGAACCTTTAACTAGACTCACCAAGAAAAAAGGAGAGAGGACTCAAATAAATAAAATTAGAAAGGACAGTGGAGAAATAACAACTGACACAACAGAAATACAAAGCATTGTAAGAAAATACTATGAAGAACTATATGCCAAAATTTTAGACAAACTTGGTGAAATGGACAAATTTCTTGAATCATATAACCTTCCAAAAATCAATCTGGAAGAATCAGAACATCTAAACAGACCAATTACAACAAACGAGATCGAAACAGTTATCAAAAAACTCCCCCCAAAAAAAAGTCCTGGGCCTGATGGCTTTACAAGTGAATTCTATCAAAAATTCAAAGAAGAACTAACTCCTATCCTCCGCAAGCTATTTCAAAAAATTCAAGAGGAAAGAAGACTTCCAAACTCCTTTTATGAGGCGAGCATAATTCTGATCCCAAAACCGGGCAAAGACAACACAAAGAAAGAAAATTATAGGCCCATATCCCTAATGAATTTAGACACTAAAATTCTCAACAAAATATTGGCCAACCGCATCCAGCAATATATGAAAAAAATCATACACCATGATCAAGTGGGATTTATTCTGGAGAGGCAAGGCTGGTTCAATATTCGCAAATCAATCAATGTGATTCATCACATAAACAAAAGGAAGGACAAAAATCACATGTTAATTTCAATAGATGCAGAAAAGGCATTTGATAAAATCCAGCACCCATTCATGCTCAAAACTCTCAGTAAAGTGGGAATACAGGGATCATTCCTTAACATGATAAAGGCCAATTACGATAAACCGACAGCAAACATCATACTAAATGGACAAAAATTAAAAGCAATCTTCTTAAGATCAGGAACCAGGCAGGGATGCCCCCTTTCACCACTCTTATTCAACATAGTTCTGGAAGTCCTAGCTACAGCAATCAGACAAGAAAAAGAAATAAAAGGCATCCAAATTGGAAAAGAAGAAGTAAAACTGTCACTATTTGCAGATGATATGATATTGTATATTGAAAACCCTAAAGTCTCAGTCAAAAAACTACTGGACCTTATAAATGAATTCAGCAAGGTGGCAGGATATAAAATTAATACTCAGAAATTAGAGGCATTTCTATATACCAACAATGAACTGTCAGAAAAAGAAATTAAGGAAACAATCCCCTTCACTATCGCAGCAAAAAAAATAAAGTACCTAGGAGTAAATTTAACCAAGGAGGTTAAGAACTTGTACTCGAAAAATTATAGAACATTGATAAAAGAAATCAAGGAAGATACAAACAAGTGGAAGCATATACCGTGCTCATGGCTAGGAAGAATAAACATCATTAAAATGTCTATATTACCCAAAGCAATTTATAAATTCAATGCAATACCAATTAAAATACCAATGACATACTTCAAAGATATAGAACACATATTCCAAAAATTTATATGGAACCAAAAAAGAACACGAATAGCCTCAGCAATCTTAAAAAGAAAAAATAAAGCAGGAGGTATCACTCTTCCTGATATCAAGGTTTACTACAAGGCCATTATACTCAAGACAGCCTGATACTGGCATAAGAACAGGCACATAGATCAATGGAACAGAACAGAGGACCCAGAAATAAACCCACATCTTTATGGACAACTGATATTTGACAAAGGAGGAAAGAACATACAATGGAGTGAAGACAGCCTCTTTAACAAATGGTGTTGGGAAAATTGGACATCTACCTGCAAAAAAATGAAACTAGACCATCACCTTACACCATTCACAAAAACAAACTCAAAATGGATAAAAGATTTAAATGTAAGCCGTGAAACCTTAAGCATCTTGGAAGAAAACATAGGCAGCATGCTCTCCGACATCTGTAGCAGAAGTATATTTGCCGATTTATCTCCAAGGGCAAATGAAATAAAAGGCAAGATAAACAAATGGGACTATATCAAACTAAAAAGATTTTGCACAGCTAAAGACAATAAGAACAGAATAAAAAGACAAACCACACAATGGGAGAACATATTCGACAGCACATCTGATAAGGGGTTAATAACTAAAATTTATAAAGAACTTATAAAACTCAACAGCAGGAAGACAAACAACCCAATCAAAAATTGGGCAAAAGAAATGAATGGAAATTTCTCCAAAGAGGACATACAGATGGCCAATAGGCATATGAAAAAATGCTCAACATCACTAATCATTAGAGAAATGCAAATTAAAACCACAATGAGATATCACCTCACACCAGTCAGAATGGCGCTCATCAGCAAAACAACACAGAATAAGTGCTGGCGAGGATGTGGAGAAAAGGGAACCCTCCCGCACTGCTGGTAGGAATGCAGACTGGTGCAGCCACTGTGGAAAACAGTTTGGAGATTCCTCAGAAAATTAAAAATCGAACTGCCTTTTGACCCAGCTATCCCACTTATAGGAATATACCCTAAGAACACCATAGCACTGTTCGAAAAGAAGAAATGCGCCCCCATGTTCGTGGCAGCATTGTTCACAATAGCGAAGATCTGGAACCAGCTCAAGTGTCCGTCAGAAGACGAGTGGACTAAAAAGCTATGGTACATATATACTATGGAATACTACTCAGCCATAAGAAACGATGACATCAGATCATTTATAACAAAATGGATGTACCTTGATAACATTATACGGAGTGAAATAAGTAAATCAGAAAAGAAGAAAAACTGAGAACAGCATGATTACATACATAGGTGGGACATAAAAGTGAGAATATGAGACATGGACAAGAGAGTGGTGGTTATGGGATGGGGGGAAGGAGGGAAGAGTGGGATAGGGAGGAGGGGAGGGGCACAGGGAAAACCAGATAGAAGGTGACCGAGGACAATTTGACTTTTGGTGATGGGTATGCAACACAATTGAATGATAAGATAACCTGGAGATGTTTTCATTGTACATATGTACCCTGATTTATTGGTGTCACCCCATTAGAATTCATAATAATAAAATATATATTAAAAAAAAAAGAAAGACCTAACTACATTCTAAAATGTACTGGATAATTCTACTTTCCTCTTGTATATCAACTTTTTCCAAAACAAACCACTATCTAAAAATAAATCTAGTGTTTTAGGTCAAAAAAAAAACAAATCTTACATCATGATCAAGTGGGATTTATTCCAGGGGGGCAAGTCTGGTATAATATTAGCAAATCAATTAATGTGATTCATCACATAAACAAAAGAATCAAATTCACATGATTATATCAATAGACACAGAAAAAGCATTTGATAAAATCCAGTACCCATTTATGATCAAAACTCTCAACAAATTGGAATACAGGGAATATACCTCAATATAATAAATACCATCTATGACAAACCCTGGCCAACATCATACTCAATGGGTAAAAATTAAAAGCAATTTCTTAAGATCAGAAACAATGGAGGGGTTCCCCCTTTACCACTCTTATTCAACAAAGTTCTGGAAGTTCTAGCCAGAGCAACCATACAAGAAGAATTAAAAGGCATCCAAATTGGAAAGAAGTGAAACTATGATTATTTGCTGATGACATAATACTGTATATACAAAACCTTAAAGTCTCAGTCAAAAAACTACTAGACCTGCCAGACCAGGCGGTGGCACAGGGGATAGAGCATAGTACTGTCAAGCAGAGGACCCAGGTTCAAAATTCCAAGGTCACCAGCTTGATCATGGGATCCTCCAGCTTGAGTGCAGGCTCACCAGCTTGAACATGGGGTCGTGGCTTGAGCATAGCATCATAGATATGACCCCATGACTCTGGCTTGAGTCCAAAGGTCACTCGCTTGAAGTCCAAGGTTGCTGGCTTGAGCACAAAGTCTCTTGTTTAAGCAAGGGGTCACTCGCTCTGCTGCAGCCCCCCAGTCAAGGCACATATGAAAAAGGAATCAATGAACAACTAAGGAGACTATTGAGCCGCAACAAAGAATTGATCCTTCTCATCTCTCTCCCTTCCTGTCTGTTTATCCATATCTTCCCTCTCTCTGTCTCCCTCTCTGTCTGTCAAAAAAAATAAAGAAAGAAAGAAAAACAACTAGACCTGAACAATGAATCTGGCAAGGTGACAGGATATAAAGTAAATATTCAGAAATCAGTGGCATTTTTATACACCAACAATAAACTGTCTGAAAGAGAAATTAAGGAAACAATACACTTCACTATTGCAACAACAACAAAAAAATGTATCTAAAAGTAAATTTAAACAAGAAGGTAAAAGACTTGTACTTGGAAAATTATAAAACATTGATAAAAGAAATCAAGGACGATACAAACAAGTGGAAGCATATACCGTGTTCGTGGTTCAGAAGAATAAACATCATTAAAATGTCTATATTACAAGAAGCAATCTATAAATTCAATGCAATTCCTATAAAAATAACAATGACATACTTCAAAAATATAGAACAAATACTTCAAAAATTTATATGGAACTAAAAAGAACACGACAGCCACAGCAATCTTGAAAATGAAGAAGAAAATGGGAGGTATCACACTTCCTGTGATCAAGTTATACTACAAGGCCATTGTACTCAAAACAGCTTGGTACTGGTATAAGAACAGGCATACAGATCAATGGAACAGAACAGAGAACCCAGAAATAAACCCACACCTTTATCGACAATTGATATTTGACAAGGGAGGTAAGAGCATACAATGGAGTAAAGACAGTCTCTTTAATAAATGATGTTGCGAAAATTGGACAGTTACATGCAAATAAATGAAACTAGACCACCAATTTACACCATTCACAAAAATAAACTCAAAGTAGATTAAAAGACTTAAATGTAAATCTTGAAACTAAAAACATCTTGGAAGAAAACATAGGCAATAAACTCTCTACTATCTCTCGTAGGAATATTTTTTTCAATTTATCTCCACATGCAAGTAAAATAAAAGACAAAATAAACAAATGGGACTATATCAAACTAAAAAGCTTTTGCACAGCAAAAGACACCATGAACAAAATAAAAAGACAATCCACACAATGGGAGAACATATTCGCCAATACATCTGATAATGGGTTAATAACCAAAATTTATAGAGAACTTCTAAAACTCAACACCAGGAAGCTAAACAACCCAATTAAAAAAGAGTCAAAAGAACTGAATAGACACTTCTCCAAAGAGGACATACAGATAGCCAATAGGCATATGAAAAATGTTCAATGTCACTAATCATCAGAGAAATGCAAATTAAAACCACAATGAAATACTACCTCACACCTGTCAGAATGGTAATCATTAACAAAGCAACACACAATAAGTGCTGGCGAGGATGTGGAGAAAAGGGAACACTCCTGCACTGCTGGTGGGAATGCAGACTGGTGCAGCCACTGTGGAAAACAGTATGGAGATTCTTCAAAAAAATTAAAAATGGAACTGCCTTTTGACCCAGCTATCCCACTTCTAAGAATATATCCTAAGAGTACCAAATCACCGATTCAAAAGAAGAAATATAGCCCCATGTTTATTGCAACATTGTTGACAATAGCCAAGATCTGGAAACAGCCCAAGTGTCCATCAGTGGACGAGTGGATTAAAAAGCTGTGGTACATATACACAATGGAATACTACACGGCCATAAAAAAGAAGGAAATTTTACCTTTTGTGACAGCATGGATGAACGTGAAGATTATTATGATAAGTGAAATAAACCAGGCAGAGAAAAACAAATATTATATGATCTCACTTATATGTGGAATCTAATGAACAAAATGAACTGAGGAATGGAATAGAGGTCGAGGCGAGGTCACAGGTAACAGAGGGACAGCTGTCAGAGGGAAGTGGAATGAGAGGATGGGATCAGGGAAGGTGAAGGGATTAGTGAAGTTATATATACATAACACATAGATACAGATAACAGGACAGCAAATCCCAGAGGGAAGCGGGGAGGGAGTTAAGGAGAGCGGGGCAAAGGGGATATGATGGACACAGGGGTGGGGCGTGAAGGTGTTATACCAACACTTGAATCCATGTTAACACAATAAATTAAAATTAGTAATTTATTTTTAAGTGAAGTTTTGTTCCATTACTAGAAAAGCTAACATGTATAATATGTATTTGGACACTGTTCTAGATCTACCATAATGCAGAACTATGTTAATTTCATCTAAATGAAGGCAACTTTGTTTTTCTAAATTACCCATGGTATGGAACAAGTCTTAATAAAGCCATTCATCCAGTTTTTTTTCCCCTATGATGTCATAATTCTGTACAAACTTGTTACATACACCCTAAACACAAAGAAACTTAGAGACATTTTCACAGTTTACAAACACTTTCACTTACATTATCTCATTAATTCCTACAACAATCCTGTGAGCTATGGACTCACAATAGAAGAAATTCAATATTGTCAAAACAAGAGAAAGATTAAGATGTCCAACAGCTGTCCTATACTAAAAATACTTAATTCCAGACTATCTGGATCAAGCTCACTTAGTTTATGTTAGTGAATACTTATCTTCAGTGGACTGTGCCATCTAATTTTGCTAATCCAACAGTAATAAGATGCTATATTCTCATGAATATGAGTTTGACAGCTCATCTATATTCCTAAAACAAAAGTTCTTTTTTCCCCAATTTTTTACATTAAAAATTTTCAAAAATAGTGTGGTGCTCATCAGCAAAACAACACAGAATAAGTGCTGGCGAGGATGTGGAGAAAAGAGAACCCATCTGCAATGCTGGTGGGAATGTAGACTGGTGCAGCCACTGTGGAAAACAGTATGGAGATTCCTCAAAAGATTAAAAATTGAACTGCCTTTTGACCCAGCTATTCCACTTTTAGGAATATACCCTAAGAACACCACAGCACTGTTCGAAAAGAAGAAATACACCCCCATGTTCGTGGCAGCATTGTTCACAATAGCAAAGATCTGGAAACAGCCCAAGTATCCGTCAGAGGACGAGTGGATTAAAAAGCTATGGTACATATATACTATGGAATACTACTCAGCCATAAGAAATGATGACATCGGATCATTTACAACAAAATGGATGTACCTTGATAACACTATACAGAGTGAAATAAGTAAAACAGAAAAAAACTGAGAACCGCATGATTTCATACATAGTTGGGACATAAAAATGAGACTATGAGACATGGACAAGAGTGTAGTGGTTATGGGGTAGGGGGGAGGGAGGAGAGGGAGGGAGAGGGAGGAGGGGAGGGGCACAGAGTAAACCAGATAGAAGGTGACAGAGGACAATTTGACTTTGGGTAATGGGTACGCAACATAATTGGATGACAAGATAATCTGGAGATGTTTTCTTTGAACATATGTACCCTGATTTATTAATGTCACCCCATTAAAATTAATAAAAAAAGAATGGGTAAAAAAAAAATAGTGCAATTAATATGCCCTCTGCCTAGATTTACCAATTGTCAACATTTTGTCATATTTGCTTTATACAGACCACAAATGTATGAATGTGTATATAAAGCAAATATGTACAATATAGTTAATATAATGTATTATATTTGAATAACTATATATAATACTTATATATGTAAGTTATATGCAATAATATTATATATTTTACATATAGCAAGCAAGCATCATGATAATTAAGTTATAAATACTTCAATATGAACCTGTTAAGAACATTCTCTTATATAGGCAAAATTATTGCACTCAGGAAATTTAACATTGATACAATGCTATTATTTAATATGGAGTCCATTTTCAAATTTCCCCAAATAACCCAATAAAGGTCCTTTATAGCTGTTTCCCTGATTAAGGGTGCAATCCGAGATCACACACTGCATTTAGATGCTATATCTCTTTAGTCTCCATTAATCAAAAATCAGCTCCCCAATCTTTTCTGCTCTATAATGACTGACATGTCTTAAGAAAACAAGCCTTCACTTTTTTATTTGTATGATTGTTTCCTCGTAATTAGATTCAGGTTAAACATTTGGGGCAGGAATGCTGCCTGAGTGACAGGCAGGGACCAAATCAGTGGGTACATGACATTAATTTGTTTCTGTTTGGGTGATGTTAAATTACTTAAATTTGATCGCATGTTTAAGGTAGTCTCCATTGTAAAAATGCCTGTCTCCCTTTATAAATAAGTACTCTAAGGGGCAACACTGAGAATATTCTGTTCCCCAACAATCTTTCATTCACTGATTTTAGCATCTACTGATCATTCTTCCTGAATCACTTATTATTTACCATGGTGGTTGTAAAATAAGCATTTGGTCTTCCATCATTCCTTCTACAGATATAAATCAGCACTTTCACAAGTACTTAATAGTGGCAAAAAAAATATCCAGGATCATCTAGATGAAAGTGTTAGGACGAGAATTAAGATTGTTGCTGGAGAGAACTAAGCTCCCCAGAGGAAGGCACACCAGAGTGAAGTCTGGGGCTCGTGCTAGATACACACAGCTTTGCATTTGCTGCTGCAAGGATATTTTCTCTACAGTCGATCAGGTTCAAAGGAATTCTTTCATTGTGTAAGCTGTGGATGTTTACCATGTTCTTTGTTTCAAGATGGTGATGGAATACTGGCAAAGGATCTAAAGGGACTACATTTTTCAAGCTTCATACAATACTTCTAGCTTCCTCCCTGAAGTAGAGGGAGAACCTCTGAAGGTATCAGACCAAGAAAATTGGACTGAAAACCCAGGAGATCATTTCTAAAGTATGCTTAACTCTGAAACCTTTTTTTTACAGTATAGATCAAGCACCCAAAATTATATCCTTTCATCTCGTCTTGCATGCCTTCAGTTCAAAGAAGGAGCCAATATGTCTTTCTATCTCTTTCTATCTCTCTTACAGAGAGATGCCCTGAGACTTTATAACCATATAACTTTATAAATGTGGTCAGGTGTTAGCCAGTCTAGAGACCACCTTAATACCATGATAATGGTAAATCCAGTGCTTCTAATTCGTTCCCGACAAGTGAATTCTATGTCAATAAACAAAGTCAAAAGAATATTTTAGTTTAATTCAAAAATCACATTGTAACCCATGAACACTCTGACAATGACCCTTGGGAGTCATTTATAAGTGTTTAAACTTATGCCTTTCTGGGTGCCACAGAGAAAGCCAAAATCAATGCATGTGTATTACCAGTATATTACATACTAGTAAAAGTAAATTACTAAATAATTCTCTTATGAAACACCATAAAATGATAAAATCTTTATCTTTGAAGGAGTCATAGAGAACCAATCCAATCGCCTACCCCAGTGGTCAGCAAACTCATTAGTCAACAGAGCCAAAAACCAACAGTACAATGATTGAAATTTCTTTTGAGAGCTAAATTTTTTAAACTTAAACTATATAGGTAGGTACATTACTTATCGAGGTAGCACCCGCATGTGGTATTTTGTGGAAGAGCCACATCTAGGGGCCAAAGAGCCACATGCGGCTTGTGAGCTGTGGTTTGCCCACCACTGACCTACCCAATGCCAGGCTCATGTCTTCAGTTTCTAAATAGTAATGCCATCTTTGTTTAAATACCATGGGTGATAGCCCACAACATGACAAAACATTCCACTAATTGACAGCTATACATAACACAGCCTGGAGGTCAGGGAGCTAAGAATCAGTATATTTGCATGTAAACCTACCAGTACACCAGAAAAATACAGTTAGAAAAATGCAAATTTAGCAACAGGCATCTTTTCAATACTAAGCTTTTCTATAACATGTAAGGCAAAATTCTATTTATCAAAATTTGATAAACCAATATTAAGCAAGTTAATAGGTAAGGCATGTTTCAGGTCAAGGACCTTGAAGATTTCTCCCATTGCATCACTAGCCCTGAAACACCTTTTTTTCAGTATTCTTAAGTCAAAGCTCTACCATCTATGTCTTCCATCAAAGTCCCAAGAGTATCACTTCATCTCCTTCTGCCACCACATTTGTGCTGTATATTTGGACTCATGTGGCTAAAAGTCTCTTCATAGGCATAAAGGAAAAAGAACTTAATGTGGTTGGGTTTAGAGATCTGAAGCTTAAGACGATGGAAAAATGCTTAGTGTCCAGGTGTGAAATCTAGAATAGATAATGATTTGATATCAATAGATACAAGAGTTAAAAATATGATACAGCTCAATTTCTTAAGGAAAAAAACAACGAAGGGCATTAGTGAAGATGCCCACTTATACTCCCCTCCAGTATTTCTGCCTTGTATCTTATCTTTTGATGTTCTCATTTTTTCCCAATGAATACTTTTAACTTAATTCCTGTAATGCCAAGAACCAAGTCTCACAAATCTTCTATGTTACTAGAGTCATAGAAGATAACTCAATAAAGTCATTTTGGTTGGGCCCTGGCCAGTTGGCTCAGTGGTAGAGTGTTGGCCTGGCATATGAAAGTCCCAGGTTCAATTCCCAGTCAGGGCACACAGGAGAGGTGACTATCTGCTTCTCCACCCTTGCCCCTCTCCCTTCATTCTCTGTCTCTCTCTTCTCCCCTCTTGTAGCCATGGCTCGATTAGAACAAGTTGGCCTAGGGCACTGAGGATGGCTCCCTGGCCTCTGCCTCAGGCGCTAGGATGGCTCTGGTTGCAACAGAGCAAGGGCACCAGATGGGCAGAGCATCCCCCTCAGTGGGCTTGCCCAGTGGATCCTGGTCGAGGTACATGTGGCAGTCTGTTGCTGCCTCCCCTTCTCTCACTAAAACAAAAAAAAAATTTAATTTATTTAAATCATTTTGGCTGGTTCTAATAATCTAAAAATATTTATTTTAAAAAATCTAGTAGCAGGAGACTTTACCAATGCATAACACATTCCCTAGAAAATGGAGCCTATTTTCTAAGGGGCTGTCATTTACAAAATGCCTCTTTGAGGCCAACACCAAAAGATGTTCTTCTTATTAAATTCATTCATTCATTCTATGAAAACTATTTAAAATCCACCATGTACAAGGTACTGTGCTAAGATGCCCCTCTTGAGAGACCTAAAGCTAAATAAGACAAGGTTCTCACTCTTGTAGGTCTTATAGCAGTAGAATCATCTTGTGCAAAGTCAAAGATAAATTTGTTCTTTGAATCACTTAAGGATATTTCATTATATGTGCTACCACAAGTGCTTATAATTTTATAGTTTTCTTTCAATTTGGCAAACAGCCTATGCTTCTTAAACTAGGAATAATATGGTTTGAGTCTAATTGCTACTTCATGTCTGTAACTAGAACTTCACATTCTTAAAGTTCTCTGTCATGAACCTCCTTCATATACTGCAACTTAGTAAACACTCACTAAATGTTTTAGGCACATCAGCTTTCCAATCAAGTCATCCTGGTCTTTCAGTGGTCCATAAAGGCTCGCCACCAGGTCCTTTTTCCTGGACTTACCAGTGCCACTTCCATGCCTAAAGTTTTCTTTTCCCTCACCTTACCCCTTTGTCTAACCCAAATTATACAGCCTCAATCAATTTAACATTTAGGTTGAAGTTTCCTTATGTTATTTAATAAATGTTTATGAAAGTTTTTTTTCTCTCTCTCTACTAGAATATACTAGTAAGCTCTTCAAGGGAAATCGTGTGTGTGTGTGTGTGTATGTGTGAACACCATTTCATGCAATTTTGTACGTACAGAATATACGCAAATACTGAGATATTTTTTAGTATTTCTAGAATTCCATAGAATACCTTATATATTTGGGCCTGTGACAACTGCTTTTATATCATAATATTGTTTATTAGGCCAACATAAATTCATCCTACTTATAACCCAACTCTTCAGGGAAGGTTCTGTTTTGATGGAAGATGAAGGGTGATAAGGGAAAATCATTTAGCATATTGATATAACTATCATACTGTATTACAGACCTGTATAATTTAAGGCAACATTACTAACAACGATTAGAGAAAAACACCATGAGTTATGTGTTATTTTTTTTTATGATGTTAAGAATTTATTTAGGTTGTGAGATTTTCACATGTCTGTTTTTAACCATCAGGGATAAAAAGAAGTGTAATACCAAAGTTACTGAAGCTACTACTATCTTGCCTTTCTGCTGACAGTAATCATTGGACTGGCCCTTCTCCCCTAGCAGGGATGATGAGATCACAGAGACTGGAAGCTTCTTCCTGAGAAGTCAGAAAACCCTCATGGCAATAAAACAACCACTCTGGGCTCATGAGGATGATTTTTTAAGCTAGGTGGGCAGAACTACCAACCAAGTATATCGGAATTCAAAGTTTCAAACAGGATAGGGAATACAGAGTTTGGAAAACAATAATAAAAATTATCAAGGCCCTGGCTGGGTAGCTCAGTTGGCTGAAGCATCATCCCAACATGCCAAGGTTATGGGTTCAAGCCCCAGTTAGGGCACATACAAGAACCAACCAATGACAGCGTGAATAAATGGAACAACAAATTGATGCTTCTTTCTTTCTCTTTCCCTCCTATCTCTCTAGTCAATAAGTAAAAAATAATTTTTTTAACGTTTGAAATAAAAGAAATAAAAACAGTATACCCTATATCAATTTGCTCTTAAGTCCAGATGTGGAGTAGTAGCCAGAAAGCTGGGTAAAGGGGTCGCAAAGGAAACTTGCCCCAAAAACAAGCTAAAGGAACTATATTGTATTGGTCATAGAGAGGCAGAATCATTAAAAACAACTTTCATGTCTCAAATTTCTCTGGTCAATAGAATCTTAAGGTCTCTGGAAACTTGCTTACACACACACTCTCACACTCACACTGACACACACACACAGCCACTGTGCATATGCATTATGTTGAAGCTACATTTGCTCATCACCAAGGGGTCCCCTCAGATTGAAGTGAAACCAGGAGCTTCTTCCTACAACATAAGACTCCCATTAAGAGGGTGTTTCATGGTTTTAAACAGTTTTACGAACAACTGGTTTAAATTCTGAATACACTATTATAATGGGAAGAAAAGAGTAGTCCATGGTGGGGGTGGGGTGGGGGGTGGGGAGGAGCAATTAACGAGCAGGGCTGTTTGAGAATCATCTAGCATCACCGTTGCCTTTTTCCTACAAAATAAAGCCTCGAGGTAGGTTGAACACACAGGTTGAAGAATGGAAACTCACTGTACAAAAACAAAGGTGGATCTGCTAAATGCAAATGAATTTAGAGGGAATGTGAGTGTTGTTTCCTGGCCATCAAAAATAGTTTGGAGGATTTGTGCCAAAATTCGAAATAAAAGCATGCTCTTTTCTCCTTGCACCCCACAGAGTGCCTTTGAAGTCACATGTGCACCACAGGACACAGAAACAAAAAATCAGGCCCTTCTTAAATGTTATTATTCTATATGACTCAGTAGGAGACAGTGTCCTTCAAGCATTTATAAAAAGTCATTTTCAGCTCCTTCTTCTTAGACACGATGAGCTTTTGTCTTATGCCCTGAAATGTAAATCCATGCTTCCCTCTGGCTATCCCTTCTGGTCCCAGGGACAGCCTCAGGACTTGGCCCACTTACCTGGATCTGTTTCAGGCACTGCCTGGATGGCCACTCTGGCTCTAGGCTTGTAGGGACTGAGGCTGACTTGCAGCCACCTGGCAAGTCTTGTCCAGTTTTGTAGCCTTCTGCACTTTCCTGAACAGCTCAGTGGGGGACCTCAGGCCCTCCTAAGCCTTCTCCCATTTTACCAGGGCTTGCGAAATGCACTATCTATTCTTCCTGCTTGGTGCCCCACATTGAAGGTGAGAATAACAACACATTTGGCATGACAACCATAATGCTGGTATACTTTGAAACCAGTTCCTCTCCAAAATCAAGGACTTCCTTGGTAAGCCTCATTATAGCCTTCAGTATAGAAATGTTTACATCATTTGTCTTGTTTTCTATTTTGATACTTAGCTTAGAATGTAGCAGTGTCCTAAACCATAGCAACACTCATCAGAGGGAAGGAAACAAAACACATTTCATATTTCCCAATCATTAATCCACCTACTGTATAAACTCTAAAGAGAAAGAAATCATAATAGTATATTTTTACAATGAGACTTTATTATAGGATATTAAAATATGACTTCTTTTGTCTCTAAGGGGAGCTAATACTAAAAGGAATCTTAAAGACCAATTAATCCAATTACTTAGAAATAGAAATTGCTGCCCGGAAGTTAGTGGCTCAGAATAATGGAGTCATGCCAACAAGGCATACAAGCCATTTTGAAGGAGCCTTTACTGGCCAGAAGGGACAATTTGAATATCAAAAAGGATGACTGCCACTGGTTCAAACATATGAAATCTATAAAACCCATGTGTTTGTATTGATAAGATGTCCTTCCATCTCCACCCCCAAAACAGTAGCAAACAGCTCATGGTGAGCACCATTTAAGTAGCAAAGGCCTCCAGTCATTACTCTGATGATTGATGAATAAAGACAAAAGAATGTATACTGCTTTTCCTTTTCAAACTATATTTTAGGATGACCAAATAATTGATTTTGTAATATTCATCCATACAAAAGAATCCCAGTTAATAAATGCAGAAATAATGCTGGAATAGAAAATTTTCACTTTGCAACTCCGAGGTAAGATAATCAGAAGTTGCAAAATTTATTAAGTGAAAGGTGGATGGGAACTTTATAAAGCATGAATCAGGCTTACAGCTAAATCTTCTCATCAGTCTTAACATCACTAAAACTGGGTCAATCCAAGAGTATGTCCTTCCTTAGGTGATGAAATAGGAAGTACACAGCACCACCTATGACGCATTCTTGTCGGGATGAAAATAAATAAAACTTGAGCCTGAATCTAATGAGGGCTCTTGATCTATCTATGATTTTATAGAGAATACAGGGATAGAAGCACAAGTTAAATGACACTACAAAAGAAAGCAATTAGCCAAAATGTAGGGCAGATGATCTGTTTCCTCCAACAAATAAAGGAAATTAAAAACCGGAGGGGAGTACAATTATAGATGCAAATATACTTACTAGACAAAACAGCCTAGTCAATAAATATAGCTTGTTTGGTTCCTAATTTGGCCAACTGTTTTAAAAAACAAACTTGTTAGAGATAAACAATGAAATGTGACTATGAACTGTGTGTGTCAGAGAAAAAAAGTCATCATCACAAGAAAAAAAAATGTAACTATATGAGGTGATGGATGTTAACTAAACTTATTGTGATGATCATTTTGCAATATGTACATGTATCGGAACATTATGTTGCACATCTTGAAACTAATACAATATTATAGTCAATTATATCTCAGTTTAAAAAAAAAAGGCTGGTCCTCAAACTCCCACTTGACCCTCCCCCCCCCCAATCTTTAATAAACTGCATGAAAGGAGGATATGCTGGGATTAAGGTTGATGTTGGACTGAGTCCAACATCAGATGAGCACACACCAAAACACAAAACAAACAAAAAAACCCACCAGGTCAACATTGCAAAATGTTGTTGTTTTGTTATTATATCATACACTTAGAACCTCTGGAGCAGATGTCTTCAAACTTTTTATAAAAATTGCCCACTTTTGCAATGCTGGTCTACCTGGTCCCTACCGCCCACTAGTGGGCGTTCCAGCTTTCATGGTGGAACCATGGTGGGCCAATCGCAGTGCCGTTTGGTTGCTCCACTACTGCCCGTGACATGGAACACAGACCTTGAGACTGAAACAGAAGTGCCATCTTTTTTACTCCCACTGCACCAGCCACTCCTCCCAACTACTAAGTTTGAGAGAGGGAGTGAGAGGAAGAAAAGAAAAAAGGAAACTCTTGTGGCAGTAGTTTGATCCCAGTTTCCCTTGGTTCTCAAAATGAAGTTGGTAAATTTCCTGCTGCTGTATTTTTTGAATGGTCAATAGTAACTTTGTTTCCTCATTTTCCCAGAAGGTTAGATAGAGCTTTCTTGTTTGTTTGTTTTGAATGGGTATATTTATAAACTGAGCTATAAGTCTAATACCATAAAATTCATCTTTTTAAAGTGTATAATTTAGTGAGGTTTTTAGTATATTCTCATAGTTGTACAACCATCATCAGTATATAAGTCTAGCACATTTTCCTCACCTGGAAGAGAAACCCTGTTCCCATTAACAGTCACTCTCTACTCTCCCCTTTTACCAAAAGCCTAAGGTAAAGAACCAATCTGTCTCTAAGAATTTTCTTTGTCCTCGACATTTTATATAAATGGAGTCATATGACATGTGGTCTTTGGCTATTATGAATAATGCTTCTATGAATATACCTATACAACTTTATGTGAGGGTGTACATTTTCAATTCTTTTGCATAAATACCAAGGAGTAGAATTGTTGAATCATATGATAACTCTGCATTTAACTTTTCGAGAAACTGCCAGACTATTTACCAAAATAGCTGGTCCATATTACAGGCCCACCAGCAATGTATGAGGGTTATAATTCATCTGCACCCACACCAACACTTGTTCCTGTCCACATTTTTGACTATGTAAATTTCAGTGAGTATAAAGTGGTTAGTATTTCACTGTGGTTTTGATTTGCATTCCCTACAGACTAAGACTCTTCATATGTTTATTGACACTTTGTATATCTTATTTGGAGAAATGTCTTTTCTTTGTGATTTGCAAATATTTTCTCACATTTTGTGGATTATCTGTTTACATTTTTGAGACTGTTCTTTGAAACTGAAGAGTTTTTAAGTTTTGATGAATTTCCATTTATTTTGTCTTTTATTGCTCGTGCTATTAGTGTTATAGACTATAAAGCCACCACCTAACTCAAAATCACAAAGATTCACACCTCTTTTCTTCTAAGAGTTTTATAATTAGCTCTTAGATTTGAGTCTTAAATCCATTTTGAGTTAATACTTTTATACTATATGAAGTAGGATTTCTACTTCATTCGTGTGTGTGTGTGTGTGTGTGTGTGTGTGTGTGTGTGTGTGTGAGAGAGAGAGAGAGAGAGAGAGAGAGAGAAAGAGAGAGAGTGAGAGTGAGAGAGAGAGAGACAGAAAGACAGGACGAGGGACAAATAGGGACAGAAAGACAGGAAGAGAGAGAGATGAGAAACATAAATTCTTCGGTGCGGCTCCTTAGTTGTTCATTGATTGCTCTCTCATACGTGCCTTGACTGGGGGGTCACATCAGAATGAATGACCCCCTTACTCAAGCCAGCAACCTTGGGCTCAAGCCAGCGACCTTGGGCTTCAAGACAGTGACCCTGCGTTCAAACCAGCGACCCTGTGCTCAAGCTGGTGAGCCCATGCTCAAGCCAGTGACCTCAAGGTTTCGAACCTCGGTTCTCTGTGTCCCAGTCCAACGTTCTATTCACTGCGCCACTGCCTGGGTCAGGCTCTATTTCATTCTTTTGCCAGCTTTCTTTCTGTGACTTTTGATATGTTAATAAAACTTCAGCCCTCACACCCATCACTTCCCTCAGAACAAGTCACAGCTTCAATGCAAAAGTAGGTACTATTATAACAAAATGACGTTACAGAAAGGCAGGACAGTACACAGAACAGTAGTGAAGAGCACACGTCCTGAAGCCAGAGTCTATCTCAGTTCTGCTACTGACAAGCTAAGTGATTTTGAGTCAAGTTTTTCTCTTGTCTGTACTCGGAGCCTCCTTATCTTAAAATGAGGAAAGAAAAAAGACAAAGTGTCTTTAGAGAGTTGTAAGGATTACAGCAATGCCTCGGTTTTCATTGACTTCCGTTATCATTCATTTTGGTTTTTGTTGATTTTTCCTCAAAAAACTTGTCGCAGTTTTCATCAGTTGTCTCAGTTTTGTTCATTGATTGCTTTCTCACATGTGCCTTGACCACGGGCCTTCAGTAGACCGAGCAACCCCTTGCTGGAGCCAGCGACCTTGGGTCCAAGCTGATGAGCTTTTGCTCAAGCCAGATAGGCCCGCACTCAAGCTGGCAACCTCAGGGTCTCAAACCTGGGTCTTCCACATCCCAGTCCAATGCTCTATCCACTGCGCCACCACCTGGTCAGGCAGTTGTCTCAGTTTTTGTCAGTGCCCACAAGACCTTGCTGCTAAATTTTGCAAAAACAAAGGGTGACACATGCATTCTCCTGCTCAGGGTGTTGTTGTTTCTCATTGTGTGAGCATCACCCCACATGTCTAGCCAAACAATTCCATTGCTTTCCAGTGTTTTTGTGCTTTTTTTATTGATTGTGAGTGCTAATACTACAATTACATGTAAGTTATTACTGCGTATACAGTATCTACACCTCTCTCCCCTCCTCGCCGTCTTCCATACGCCGAGAAGAATATTCATTTACTCTTTACATTAGTATTTTATATCAATTTCTTCTTGTTTTTAGTATTAAACACTACATTTATTCTCTATAAAATGTGGTTTTGGTATGTATTTTGGAGTGTCTAGAACAAATTAATTGGATTTACATTGATTCATATGGAAATAATTGCCTCGGTTTTTGTCGGTTTCAGATTTTTTATTTTATTTTTTTTTTTTTTTTATTCATTTTAGAGAGGAGACACAGAGTGAGAGAGAGAGAGAAAGAGAGAAAGGGGGGAGGAGCTGGAAGCATCAACTCCCATATGTGCCTTGACCAGACCAGTGCAGGGTTTTGAACTGGCGACCTCAGTGTTCCCAGGTCGACGCTTTATCCACTGCGCCACCACAGGTCAGGCCGGTTTCAGATTTTGCTGATTGTTTTTGGATGGATTATTGACAAAAACTGAGGTATCACTGTATATGAGGTAATACAGGCAATGAACTCAAACAGTGCATGGTCCCTGTGAGCACTCAGTACACATTAGCTATTACTACAGTAAAGATCCAATTATATTAATCCTAGGCCTATAGTTTCCAAAGAAATATAGGTTTCAAAATAACAGCTGGATGGGTCATGTGGCTTCCATGACAAGATCTCTGCTTTTTCCAGGTAGTGTTCTTGCATCCCACAGTCCCCAGCTGGGAACCAGTTGATGTCAATGGTCACTTCTGTCCTGTGTACAAGCCACTCTTTGTTTTGTTTTCCACGGATTTGTAAGTTTTCCTAAGACAAATTCTAAACAGGTGCTAAATTTCCATGCCATATATATATTTAGTCTTGAATTTTCTCAAGTGATGCTTTACTCTCTTAGACTCAAAGCTGCTTTATAAGGGCAAAGTATTCCTTCTCTGTAGTGTTTTTGTAAACTCCAGAGTAAGAAGGCAGGATTAATTCCCTCAATCCTGACTTTTTTTCAAGAATTTCCCACATGTTTCATAAATTTTAGAAGACCCCATTCAACCCATGTAAGCCCACATCATGAACAACTATAAGTCCCTCTTCCAAGGGCTTCTTTTGTACTGTCAATCTCTAATCAGCCAGGTTTAGACAAATTTCCATTCAAAGGTGATTTCCCATCTGTTAGAAAACTGCAGAAACATCTTCCTTCCTAACCCTCCCAGCTATCCCAACAGTTAGTGTGTGTTTAGCAACTTCAAATTACTTTTAATATTAGCATATGCAAAATATAATTAGATGGGAAACCTTCTGGGATCAGATCAAGTAGGGGAGATTACCGAGTTCTGACACTGTTTTAACAAACATCAGGATCTGTTCATCCAAAGTTGTTCCCCTTTCACCTGGAAGGATTCTACAAGGCTGCTTTGGCTTAAAAGGGGTTTCAGAATTCCTCTTAAGAATTCCTTTCAGACTCTCATTTTTATCTACATACACACATTTCAATACAGCAGTGTGTCCTTAAAGTCACGGTGCACTTTTAACCTGTGACCGGTCAAAAGTGCACCATGACTTTACGGACACACTGTATTTGATACGTTTTCTCACTGGAATATAAAGTACAAATTATGGTCAATATGGTAACAACTATGTATGGTGTCAGCTGGGTACTGGACTAATTGGGGAAATCACTTCATAAGTTATATAACTGTCTAATCACTAGTTGTACATCTGAAACTAACATAATATTAAATGTCAACTGTAATTTAAAAATATTTTTAAAATTTTAATATTTGATACATTTTTTTTAAAAAACCAAAAAGGGTTGCCCTGGCCGGATAGCTCAGTTGGTTAGAGCATCAACCCTCTAAGCAGAGGTTGCTGGTTTGATCTCTATCTAGTCAGGGCACATACAGAAACAGAGTGATGTTTCTGTGTTTCTCTCTCCCCCTTCTTCTCTCTCTAAAATAAATAAATAAAAATATGAAAAACAGAAAGCATTTATTCACTTTGCTTATCTACCCAGTCCACCCTGGGCTGAAGGCAACACTAGCCCCACTCCAGTAAGCTCGTGCGTTTCTCCTTGGACACCCCCTGAGAGTCATTTCAGTTCAATCAGAGCTGTGTTCCTAGGTCCTGTTTCATCCCAGAGCCCAAGCTGAGAGCAAAGCCGCCCGAACTCCACCCTTGAGACATTCCTCACACAAGAAAACACGGTTTCTTCTTCCAAACTGACTTCAGAAAGAATATACTCAGTCTCTTGCTAAGCTAATAAAAGAGTAGAAGCACTGAGTGAGGTGAAGCCACGGGGCCTCTGCCCACAGGACAGCGATCCTCCCTTAACCTCTTTCTCTGGTGTTCCCCATCCTTATCCTCTCCTCAAGGGACTGTTTTAAGATCTAATTTTTCCAGTCTCAATAAAGCCACTTCCTAGTTATAGCCTCAGTGGACATGGGGAGACGGGGAGAAGCTGGCAATGCTCTTGGCATAATATATTTGACAAAAACGAATCATTGCAAAGTTCATTCAAAGGCCAGGTGAGGCTACCTGCATTCAGCCTCCTGCAGCTGCAGGAAATGAGCCTGAAGAGCTAAAGAGACTAAACCACAAAGGTTTCCCCATTAAAAAAAAAAACAAAAAAAAAACTATTTCTGCTGAGCTCTTTACCTGGCCTGGGAGACCATAACACAGCCCTCTGCTGAGTGGAGTTAATGCAGGTCTACACAGTGAGGGTTCTCTTCAAGTAGCTGGCCAAGCATCCCCGTCTGCCTAGGACTGTCCTAGTTTCTGCCCTCAGTGGCCACCCTACCACCATCAGCTCTGCAGCGGGCCCCTCTTCCTCTCCTACTTCGCTCCTAACTGGCCAGGAAAAAAGAGGAGGCAGAAACCAGCTAAGAAGTAAGGAAGATAGCATGGCCAGTCACAGAGGCAGAGCTTTCAGGATCTTATAGAGATCTGACTAGTTAGATTCAATGCTGTTCCCAGAGAGAAAGACCCTCCTCTACTCAGGCACCTTCAGTTGCTCAGCCAGGGAGTCCACACCCTCCTAGAAGCCACCAAATCATACTTTGGGTAGGGTCACAGACTTTTTATTAGCTTAATGGAACACTCCAACCCAAAGTTTCCAAAAGCTTGGTCTTCAGACCATCTTCACTAGAATCACCTAGTGAGATGGATCAAATCTATGTTTCTGGGTCTACCCCACACCTGCTAGAATCAATGCTTTAGCAACAGAGTTCGGAAATTTCCATTTCTTGGTTCTGGCCAGTTGGCTCAGTGGTAGAATGTCTGCCTAGTGTGTGGATGTCCCAGGTTAGATTCCCAGTCAGGGCACACAGGAGAAAGAACCATCTGCTTCTCCTCCCCTCCCTCCTCTTCTCCTTTCTCTCTCTCCCCACGCCCCCTGTAGCCATGGATCGATTGCTTCAAGTGCATCAGCCCCCGGCACTGAAAGTAGCTCGCTTGCAAGCATGGCCCTAGATGAGCAGAGCATCAGCCCCAAACAGGGGTTGCCAGATGGATCCCAGTTGGGGCACATGCAGGAGTCTGTCTCTCTCTCCCCTTCTCTCACTTGGAAAAGAAAAAAAAAAAGAAATTTCCAGTTCTTAAGAAAGCTTCAAATGTGTCTAGTGAATACTGAAGTCTGAGGACTACTCTCCTCACTGATTCTCCTTCCACACCCTCACCCTGTTACACAGCAGGGCTCCATGAGCATTACAGTATCAGGAATCCTCAGGTAAAGCACAATTAGAAGGGAAGTTGATTAGGGGCCTGCCTTCATTCGTCCTGCTGAACCCCTCTCTTCTCCCTCAGCAGACTGTTATGTCTGGCTGCCTTCTGACCAGACAAAGCTCACCAAGGCCTGTCTTACTCTGAGGGATTTCTGTGTACCAAAATTAGCTCCAATTTCTCCTCCCTCAGCCATCTAATCTTTTATTCAAAAGTGCATTGCAGTATGCTATTAGGAAAGCAATTTGGCTGAAGTAATTCATATTTAAGGCAAAATGACTGATATCACATCTTACTCTCATTGGGGATGAAAAGTTACTTACTCATTAATGGACAGCTAGGAAAAATATTTTTGGAGTCGATAGGGCTCTTTCTCAAATCAGTGCTTTCTGCTGACTTTCCTGACTGGCATAAAATCTTCCTGATTTGGCAAGAAAACATCCTAAGATAGTATTACATCACTGCTTATAAAATACGCCCCTGGGGAAGTGAATAAAGCATGGTCTTTGGTTCTAGGCAGGCATGGGCCTAAGTCCTGGCTCTGCTACTTACTGGTCATCTCTCTCTGGGCAATGTACTTAACCTCCTGCTCAAAAAACTGGAGACAATTATAACACTTACTTCAGAAGGTGGTTAGAATTCAATGGAATTTTTCCACAGTATCCAGCATCTTATACTTAATGAATATACTGCTCACAAAAATTAGGGGATATGTCAAAATGAATATGAAGCGATAAAATATCCCCTAATTTTTGTGAGCAGTATAATTATTATTAGCATTATAAATGTACATGTATAGTAAATACCGTACTCATCCAAATAACTTTCCTGTATTCAACCACAGAAAACTATTCTTGTGTGCCTAGTCTTCATGCTTAATTGTTCATATAGCCTTGGTGTTCATTTACAACTCTAAAAAACTAGAAAAAACATTGGTCATCATCAACCTGGTTTTGCCTGGGTCAAGTAGAGATTTGCAGATTCAATCCCATTTACTAAATGATCCTGTTAAATGTCTAAGAGCACCATAGTTGCTGCTGCTAATTTTATCCTGATTTTCAGCCTTTTATATTCATTGAAACCCTGACTGGAGACCTCAGTTGGTTAGAGCATTGTTCCAAAGTGTAGAGGTTGCCAGTTTGATCCCTGGTCAGGGCACATACAGGAGCAGATTGATGTTCTTTTCTCTCTCTCCCTTCCTCTCTCTCTCTAAAATCAATAAACATATTTTTATGTATCTATTTAAGGTCATGGTCACTGAGACTACTGACACATCAGCCACTTCCTATAGGTTATGGCTAAGCGTGAGAAGATCTGCGTGTGGCCAGTGACCACTCCTCGCTGCCAGTTCCCCAGCAGGGTAAAGGTGACTGTAACCATAAAGGACAAGGTAGAAAGGAGCAACAAACTGGTTTCTTCACTGAGTAGAAATCAAGACAGTCTTGCACTGTTGGGATAACTATTGCCATTGTCCCAACTCATGTGTCCATTTTCTGCTGGGAGTTTCTAAGACCAAGAAGAGATGGACACATAGAAGAAATGGCCATCTGAGGCAGAAAGAGCTGATGACCTTTAGGCTCCTACCAATTTAAATATGTGGTGGCCCAAAAGGTAAACTTGAGGGGCTCCCCCGAAGACAAGAGAAGTAATCTTTAAAATAAATGTGCCATTAACTATGGTAGAGACCATGATTGCAAGGTAAATATGCAATGCACAGCTATAGAAAACCAAAAGGAGTCAGGGTTCAAAGAGATGTCAGAGGGGAAGGTGAGGCAGAGCAGAGGCAATGAATAATGAGACAGAAACACAAGGTGGCAAGTTAGGGAATTAGAAAAGATCATCGTAGGACAGAATATCTGCCAAGAAGACAGTGATTACTATTATTCCAGATGCTTGAAGTGAGCAAAAGGAAATTAAATTACCAAAGGGAAATAGCACACCACTACCCATGACTTCATGAAATTCTTACATAGGACCTACTCCTCCTTGATTCTATATATTCAAGTGTGATTAAGTCTTCAAATCTGTCCAAAAGCAATTCAGTAACAGAATTCAAAGTAGAGCACAGTTTGTCATCTCTAGTTACAATATATATGCAGAGCTTGCAGATGTTACAAGCAGTGGCTGGCCCAAGACTTTTTATAATCAGGTTACACAGCACTGGAGGAATTATTTCTAGTAATCTAAGCCAAGCTCTAAAGGTTATATTTCAAGGTAATATGGAGAAATTATAGAAAGACATTTTCATTAGCATGAAGCTTTAAACTTGTGGCCAAAGATTTGAAAGGAAAAGCAAAATCCAATCAAATAGAATAAAATGACTGTATAATGCTGCCAAGAGCTAAAGAGATGCAAAACATAATCAAGCAGTAGAGAAAATTAGCTGCAACCTGGATGAGGCTGCAGATGTATGTCTACCCAAATCAAATAAAAGGAGGACATAAGGATACCTACCCAGCAGACCAAGGTTGAACATCCATCACATCTGAAGGGTATGGACTGCTATCTGTTGTCATAGCAACTATATAGAGCTTAGCCTCCTGTTGTCACAGTGATTATTAAAAAAGGTCTCTTGTCAATTCCATGATACCCTGGACATATGCCTCCTCACCCCAAATCTCTGCCAGACAAACAACTGTGTGGTGGCCAGTCACCTCAACAATTAGCATGGCAGCCTCAGCCTACTTCACATCATAGATCTTCTTCTGATAGTGATAATGTGTCTTGATAACCCTGGGAAGATTGGGAACTAAATACAGAGAGACTGAAGTAAATAAAAGTGGTGTGTTAAATTCAGAATAATCTTCGCACATCATGTATTAAACTGTATGGAATGCTGGAGAATCTGACGTCTTTGAGAATGTGCCAGACTATAACTGACTTTAGATCTGTAAGTGAGTAAAAGGTGAAGATATATTATCAAATGCTACTGGAATGCTTGGGGAAATGAGAAATCCACTGTATTAATTTTTAACTTTACAAGGATTACTTAAGTACTTAGTCTTTTGCTACAATCTTTAGGTTTACTTTAGCAGGCATTTAAACTGATTAAAAAGAAGATTAGATATTAATTTATGAATGCAACTTTAAATGTTTAAGGAAATGTAATTAAGTTATAAACTAAATCTATTAATGATTTAGTCTATCCAACTTGAATTGGTTGACCATTAATTACTTAAACACCCAAAAACTATTTGCTCTTATTTTATACATTACTTGCTAGATTTATATATAGAATAACAAGATATATTAGGTAAAATAAAGGCATAAAATAAAAATAAATCTAGTTTACAACTTCAAGAAATCAATATTAACTAGTAATAGTCATTTAAAATTAACAGAATCTAATCATGAGGAGATATCAAACAAATGTAAAATAAGAAGCATTGTACAAAAATAAAAAGAAATAAATAAAACTGACCTAGACTCTTAAAAAAAATGTCTCTGTCACAAAAGGAAAGAAAGAACTGTTCCAAATTAAGGGAAACCAAATGGACATGACCATTTAATAAACTGCATGATCAGATATTTTTTCCACTAAATATGACATTATTGTTTAAATTAATAAAACCTAAATGAGGTCTATAGATTAGAGAGTACTACAGTATTAATATTAATCTCCCCATTTTGAAAACTGTGGGATACTAATGTAAGAGAATTCCTTTGTTTTGAGGAAATACAGAGTGAAGGATTTAGGGTCACTTACCTAATATATAATAGCTCAGGGAAAAATAGAAAGACAAAAGGATAAAACAAAGTATTAAAATATATTCATTCGGAGAATCTGTGTGTAAGGGCAGCCCACAGCAAATGCCTGCCTCAAGTGTAACCAACAAGGTAGTTAGGGTTCAGGTTTATTACCCCCACCCCCTCCACCCCCATCAGCAGAACTCTTCTGGAAAATCTCCCTCTTGACCTAATTAGCAAATGCTTCTAGGTAAAAGGCAGGTTCCCACCCCTGTGATCCACATTTCAACCCCAGCCAGGCCAGGACTAAGAGTTGTGAATCACTCTTTGTAACAGAACAAAAGGCCTTATTCAGTGGGGAAGTTTGTAGGAACAGCAGTGCTCTTAGCATTCTCCTTGGTAATATAACCCATCATTCCTAAGCATTCCCTATTGGTGGTGTTCCCGATACACAGATGCCTGGCTTCAAATGTGCCTAGCCCCTTCCTGAGACCATGACCAGACAGACCAACCCAATGCAGCTTCACCCTGGGTTGATTGAACCAACCCCATCTGTCAAAATGACAGGAGCCACCCTGTGTTCTAACCATACAGACTCCTCCATTTGCCCTATACTGGGGATACTCAGCATGACAAGAGCACAGTGTGGTTCACAACTGCTTTCTCTCTGACCCTATAGTGAAACTACCTACCCAGGCGGCATAACAAAGCACTCAGGACAGAGCAGGAGAACTAGGAGTCAACTGCAGACTCAAGAAGACAAAGGAATTTTCTAACAGGATCAATTATTAAAGAGCAAACTGCTGACCTGTGGCAGCGCAGTGGATAAAGCCAACCTGAAATGCTGAGGTCGCCGGTTTGTAACCCTGGACTTGTCAGGTCAAGGCACATACAGGAAGCAGCTACTGTATTCCCCATGTATAAGACACACCTTAATTTTGGGTCTTGAAATTTGAAAAAAAAAAAGTGTATTACATAAAGTTATTGAACTCAAGTTTTATTCATCATAAAATTCATAACAATTTCTCATTACTGTCAAAGCTCCCATCCATTAGCTTGTCCTCATCTGTGTCTGATGACGAGTCACTGTCTTCATATATTGCCTCATCCTCAGTTTCATCTATGGCATTTGAAATGCCACAATCACTGTATAAGATGCACTCAGTGTTTAGATCCCAAAATTTTGCAAAAGGGTGCATCTTATACATGAGGAAATGTGGCACTATGAGTTGATGCTTCCTGCTTCTCCTCTCCTCTCTTCTCTTTCTTTCTCTCTCTCTCTCTTTCTCCCTCCTCTATCTAAAAATCAAAGTCACAGGAGAATATTTTACTCTGAATATTTCAAGTATCTCCATGTCTGAAACCAAGAGCCAAACTATACATGGTGGGGCAAAGTAGGTGTACAGTTGTTTGTATGGAAAATAATACAGTAATTAATAAACAATAATACAAGAGTAAACTGTTTCACATACTCATAACTGTAAACCTACTTCTGCCCCAACCTGTATAACCATAAAGTGTGTGTGTGTGCGTGTGTGTGTGTGTGTGTGTGTGTGTGTGTGATTGAGGCATAGAAATACACAGCAATTGCCTTAACCTGTTTTTAATTCTACAAGTGTTGAATAAGCACATGTTATATACATTGCTGGGAAAGGAGGGGCTTACAAAACATGCTGTCATGCAGGTTAAAATTTAAACACAAAAAGTGCGTTTATTAACTACAATTGATCCTTAAACAAAGCAGGTTCACTTATACACATATTTTAAAAAATTTTTTTTGATTGATTGATTTTAGAGAGAGAGAGAGGAGGGGAATAAGAGAAACATGATTTTTGTTGTCCCATTTATTTATGCATTCATTGGTTGATTCTTGTATGAACGCTGACGGGGTTGAACTTACAACTTTGGCATATTAGGACGATGCTCTAACCAACTGAGCTACCCAGGCACAGCACAAATTTTTTTCAATAAATACTGTAAATGTATGTTCTTTTCCTATGCTTTTATTCTTAACATTTTTTTCTCTCATTCACTTACAGTGAGATTACAGTATAGAATACACCTAACATACAAAATGTGTTCAGCAAAAATGTATTATCAACAAGGTTTCTAGTCAACAGCAAGTTATTAAGTTTTGGAGAATCAAAAGTTACCTGTTGATTTTTGACTACATGGAGGGAGAAGAGGGGAGGGGAGTTGGTGCCCCTAGCCTCCAAGTTGTTCAAGAGTTAGCACAACAGTTCAAAATATAAATAATCTTTTAAGCAAACCACGTTTCCCAAGATCTTAGATTTCTATCTGTTCGATACGTGAATTGAACCACATGGCCCCTAAGGTTGCTTCCAACCTAAAAAAAAAGTCTAGAATTTCTATCCTAGGACTTAGCTTCATTATACAAATACCACAGGTCAGATCAGGATCAGAGAGCCGAAAATAGGGTCATCTCAGAAAAACTTTACATCTAGTTTCCTTTTTTACACAGAAAAAGAAATGGTAATTATTCAATGAGAAAAAAAGTTACATTGATTCAAATGAGGTGCTTCAGAAAACACAAAGAAGAGGATCTCTATTCTGTTTCTTTGGTAATTATTAAGAAGAGTAATGTTCCCCGGTCTCAGCAATGCAGCACTTGTGCCCTTGGAAGGAGGAAAGGCAGCACCTACAGGGGCTGGCACTCTTGCTGTTGTATTCACTCCTAAGAAACAAAGACACAGTCATCAGCCCTCAATTCCCTAGTTACTGTCACTTTTCCCAGGGTTAGGTAACTCCTGCAGGCTGGCAGATGCGGCTGTTGGCACCTGGAGAAGCCTGTAGTAAGCCCTTTCTCCCTCCTGTGACCCAGTGGCCCCCCTCATGCTGCTCCAGTCATCCAACTGCCCACTGAGGTGACCCAACCTCCCTGGCCTGCTGAGCCTCCCAACAGCCCTCTCTGCTTAAGTAAAATCAACCTGTACTAGGAGCCTGGTGCTAAGCCAAGTCCCATCATTAATTGTCTGGGTGACCTCTAACTACCGATTTAACTTCATGTGCCTCTTACCTCCCCTGCAAAATAAACATTAACATTGGACCTATCATCTCAATGGAAAAGTATATAAAATCAAACATTTTAAGTATATAAAATGACCTTTCAAACTAAAATATATATATATATTTCCCAGTAGCTAAAGAGATAGCTAAAAAGACTAATCACAGAAGAAGGAAAAATAGCCAACAAATATTCAAAGATGCTCATTACTTAATCACGAAATTGAAAAGAACACCACCATTTCATACTATTTTTTATCCAACAGATTGGTAAAATTTAAAAAGACTGTATTAGCAAGAGTGTGGGAAGATGGGAATTCTCATACATGCTGGGTCGGAAGGTAGGCAGTTAATGCTTTTAGTGGGGATCTGGTAGTATCCAACAAAATAGCACATAGGCATGCTTCTGTCTGGCAAAATCTCTTGCAATACCCTCCCAGAGAAACATGTATATGCCGGAAAAAAAAAAAAAAATATATATATATATATATATATATATATATATATATATATGTATATAAAACACAGCACTGTTTCCTTAAATGTTCTTTAATTAAAGGGCGGTTAAATAAATTATGGAACACCTATACCATGGAAGAATTCAGTGGATCTGTTTATTTGCTCTGACATGTAACACATTATGAAACCAGAACAAGTGCTTGGCACATAGGGGCCACTTAGGAAATATCTGTTGAATAAATGAATACATGATACACATTTTCACAGCACTTTCACATATTCTATCTCATCTACTTATGCAACTCCGCTAAATGAGCCAAGCAGATATCATTGACCCTAGCGTAAAAACAAGGCAATCAAAGTTCAGTGTGGTTATGACTTACCCAAGATCATAATCCTAAGGTTTATGGTGCCAAAACACAACTAGATCCCACAATCAGCGCTTTTTGGTGGCTGACACCCACTCAGCCTGCAAGGAGGCCAACCTGAGGGCCAGGAAGGCAGCCAGAGGGTCACTCAGCAACTGCTTGTTGACCAGGGCAGAGTGACTCCTCTTTTATCAGCAAAGCCTTCCCTGAGATGAGGCTTGGCTTTGTGGACTTCTACTCAGGCCCACTGGCTACCTAACAAGTCTAAAAGAAGCTAGCTCATTCAACAACAGATAGTTATGGAAACCCTATTCCTCCCCCTTGCCCCTAGAACAGAAAGGAGAGGGAAGGGAAAGAGAAGCATTTGTGAAATTCATACAATGAGCCAAGCACAATGAATAGGAAAAAATTCATCTGAGTTTTCCTTTACAAATCACCAAAAGAAAAAGACATGGTGCTTTGCTGAAGTACAGAACGTGCTCATATGGCTGCTTCACCTAAGTCATAGCAGGAAGTCGAGTCCACAAAGGGCTCACTCCCCTCCCTGTTCCCAGTGCACAAGTCAGACAGCATGAGTCTGCTTACCACGTGGCCACCAAGCCACAGCTGTGCAGTGTCCCAGCCAGCAACAGGTGCTCACCTATTCATGCCAGGCACCAGAGGAAAATTTAACTGGTGATTTGTAAGACACAAACACTTGTTCCTGAGAAGCTCAAGAACAGCCAATATGTCCAGAATTTTCTGATGCTGTGCTCTCACTAAAATAGAGCCTTTCACTTTTATTTAACCAACTCTTGCATTGTCAGAAAACGTGGGAAATGGTGATTAGGGAATTGTTACCTTGGAACATCCATCGTAATTACACATGCTCTTAGTTACCGTTGCTTAGTGACAAAAACATGTGAAATAGATTTGTTGATTTATTATGAGATACTCTGAAAACACATTAGAATGAATTCACTGATGGAAAAATAGCAATGAACTGGTAAAGTAAAAATATTTTTCACTGCCAAAATACTCATAAAATTAAAGCATTACCAGATTCTAAAGATATCACTAAAGGTCTACAGCCATTTCATAGTGCTCTATTATTTTCGGAGCCACTTCAGATGCAGTTACCTGATTGAAAGACTCTGTGAGAAAGGCCTCCAACATTTAGTCCAAGCAAGATCCTACACAGAAAAGCAAATGGCTTCCACTGGCCCGAAATATCCTCCGTGACACAGCTTTGGATACTGCCTTTCTTCAAGATTTCAGGAAGTAGCCAAGGCTTCCGGTGTGTTTTTTAAGTCAGAAGGATAAAACAATGAAAGCTCTCCCTCAATCTTTCCAAGAATATTTCTTTAGCACCTGATAATAAAATCTGTGATAAAAGTGGAAATGGAAATGTATTTTAGAATTGCATGCTACAGTGCACTCACCTTCCCTGAAGCAACAGCCCAAACTGACCTCACAGAGTGAGTGGCCTCCTCCAGCCTCCGACAAGACCCCGCCTTCGCCTCAGCCTTTCCCTCCCAGCAGCGGGGCGCCTACCTCTCTGCTTCACTCTTAGCACCTCAGAAGAAGGTACTCACGGGCACAGTGAGTCCCTCCCATGCCTCGCATCTTCCTGGTATCTTCTTTTGACCATGCTTCTGTTCTCTTTTCTTTTCTTCCTTTTTCTGAAAAACTTTTCAGAAGAGGAGCCTCCACTGACTGGCTTTCCTTTCTCACATCCCACTCCATCCTCAACCCACAGCCATCTGACTTTACCTCATGATTTCCTCTTCCAGTCACTATTTCTGCTGATTCTAGAAAGACTCTGATTAAAAGTAGTATAATTTTCAGAAATTTATTTTTCTGATACATTTGTTTTTCTAGTTGCAAGAACACTGCTAGATATTAAACTATTAGTTCTACCACCACATTTGTCCAGTGTCCTGTTTCATTTAGCTCTGGTGTGGACTATTACTTTAACCTCATTACCTACTAGTCTCCTTGTCTGCTGAATATAACGATATCCCATGCAGCCAAAATTTTCTTCCTAAATACTTCCTAATCAGATGATCTCCAGCCTCAGCTCAAAACCACCTTGGCACCCTGTGGCCTCCAGCAGTCTGTCTTCCCAGTTTTCCCTACTTAAGCCCACCCATCTGCCTGGGGAGTTCTTCAGTTTACCACAGTCCAAGCCCACATCACCATGGTGAGAAGGATGAGCTTCCACTGAAGAAAGAGAACATTTGATAAGTGGGCACCTGTCTGCCTGACCAGGTGGTGGCACATTGCATAGAGCATTGACTGGGATGCAGAAGACCCAGGTTTGAAACCCCAAGATCACTGGCTTGAGCATGAGACCACGGACAAGACCCCATGGTCTCTGGCTTGAGCCCAAAGTTGCTGGTCTGAGCAAGGGGTCATTGGCTTAGCTGGAGGCCCCTGGTCAAGGCTCATATGAAAAAGCAATCAATGAACAACCAAAGTGCCACAACTACGAATTGATGCTTCTCATCTCTGTCTCTCTCTCGTTTTGCAAAAAAAAAAAAAAAAAAGTGGGCTCCTGTCCAGGAGTCAGTGTATCTGGTTGCCCAGTATATCCCAAGTGACAGCCTTGCTCACTCATTCATTTTGGCCACCTGGCCCCACAAGCACTTGAACTTAAGGCCATGGGTCTAATCTTTGTAGTGGCCTTTCTGTGGCTACCCAAACTCAACTCACTCATGGACTCCTCCACTGAACAAATATTACTGAGCACAAATATTTATCAATGTGTCAGACCTTGTTTTTAGGGAACAATGACACAATAACAACCAAAAATAATAATGACACTTTCTCCCATCTCAGAAAGTTCATAGAATAAAGAATTATTCAAATACAGTCCAAATAAAATGTGTTATGAAGAACTGTATACAGCTGTGAGTTTACAGTCAAGAGAACTAGCCACCTCAGGAAAGGCACATGTTGAGAGTTGAGAACTAAAGGGGAACAAAGCATCAACTAGGCCAAGTCATGTGGCGGGAAGGTTGGCATGACGAAGGCGGTGCTCCAGGAAGAGGAACAACTCGTACAAAGGTCTTGTTCCTTCTCAAATTATTTACCCAGTATCCCCACCATTAGGGAGCCTCCCTTCTAAGTTATGTTTCTTTTTCAGCAGGTCATACTGACTTTCAAATTAGACAAGGGCTCCCATAGCAGAATCACAGCAATCACTATTTCTGAAAGACATAGGCTAAAACAAGAGGGACTGCATTTTAAAACATATACTTACAAAAACATTTTTCTAGATTTCAATACCCTCATTTGTTCACAGCTTGCATCTTTTGTAAACTGAGGATTTATATCTGAGTGCTGGAAGCATTCACTTCTCATCAGCTCTCTGACAGATTCCACTCAGAACAGCTGCTACCATAAAATTTAATTTGCCACTTCCCAAAAAAGTCACTTCGATGTAAAACAACATTGCCTTCCTGCTAATATTTTACAACTAATTAAAACTGAAATGATAGACTAAGAGTCCCCCTCATTTGGCTCCATCCACAGACCTGTACAACTACAGTATGTAGGGAAAAACACTAAATCATGAGTGCTGGGGAACATACAACGTGTCTCCAAACATTTGCACTGCCAAGAATCGAAACTGGTGGGGATGTTTGGCAAATATCAAAATGAGATGTGAAAACTTCAGCACAATTATCTGTGTAAATCAATTTCCATCTTTCAAAAGTTCAAAAGACAAAGTCATTACATGCTCCTAATTAAGCTTTGTAATAACCGTTGTACACCTTTTGTACAAAAATCACAGCTGAAGCCAACAGACTGGCAAATCACCTTATGGCACTTACTATTAGCCCACAAAATGAAAACTTTCATCAAATGTTTTCCTAGGTGCCTTAACTATACAAGAAAATTAATAGGAAGTGGAACTAGGCCAACCTCTGGCTACAGAACAAGGTTCCGTTGTCAAAACTCATTCATGCCAAGGTGGAACTCTACATTCAAGAGAGGTGACGGGAATGTTTCTTCAGCCAAGCCAAGGAAAATTAATGGCCACCAGTCAGAAATATATGTTCTGTTAGGGCAATGCCCTCAGCCCTGATCATCACAGAAGGGCAGGCAAGGGAGGATGGAATGAGGGAGGGTGAGTAAAATAATGAGGTCGTGTGTCAGAAATCCACAGGATTCAGTCATTCCACAGGATTTTCCCCTGTCCTCTAACGCAATCTAGAGCTAAATTACATTAAGAAAACAAAAGCTCTGTTTTTGCACATAAAGCGACTCAACACAGTGCATCAACCCTGCTGAGGCCAAAGGCAGTACTTAGTCACTGATGATGACAGGAACTCCATACACTGTCCCTTTCTCCAGACCCTCAGGTCCCAATAACTACCAGTGGATAAAACTCCCTCAAGGACTGAGCCTCATAAGAACTCTGGGTTCATTTTATGATAAAATACCAAGATGTAACTGTCTCCTTGACATATACACACTTTGTGAGGGGGAGGGCTATTAGTACACTATTTTCACAATAGCTCCTCTGTTCAACACCCCCAGCAGCACCCCCTCATTCAGAGTTACTCTAACTCCACAGTTCCTATAATGGTCTACAGGCCCTTCAAACCTCCCCACCCCCGTTCCCCCTCTCCTATTCCCCCCATTAGCTCGCTGCCCTCCATCTAATCTACCACTCTACTCTTCCTGCACTCCCCACAGGCTTCCTGCCTGCTTCTCCCCCACAAACTCCAAGTTCCTTGCATGCCCTTGCTATTCCCTGGGTCTAGGAATCCATGGGGCTCACACCCTCACCTCCCCCCGGTTTTGTTTAAAAGTAAAGACTAAATTTACCCAACTAACACAATCTACTGATACTCCATCTCCCTTCCCTGCTTGATTTTTCTCTATGGTACTTATCACTTTCTAATCTATTACTTACTGTTGTTTTGTTTTACATATGTATTGTCTGCTTTTTCCCTAAAGGAACGTCCCTAAAATGGAAGTTTCATGGGGAAAAAGGTTTTTGTCTACTTTATTCACTGTTGTATTCCCAAGTACTTAGGACAGCGCCTGGTTCACAGTAGATGTTCAATCATGTTAATTAAACAAATAAATTTCACCATGAATGAATAAATGAAGGAGTGACTAAATTCCCATCATCGAGAGATAGGACAGAGATGGTGAGCCCTCTGGGCTAGATAGGACAGCAGGCAGAATCAAGTCGCACTTTAATCCCACCCCAGTTGGCCTCCAAAGAGGCCTGGGATTAAAAATCAGCATAGTCCAGGGTGGATTTCCGTTCATGTTCAAGTTCTCCATTTGGCCATCCCACTATCCCCAATGCCAAGCTTCTGGTGATGAACTAAGCTTCTGATTCTGACCCCAGTATACTTAAAATCCATTCATCTCAAGAATGCTCTGGCACCCAATGACCACCTACCCACACTGCCCCTTTCCAATGTCCCTAGGCCCACTCCTCACTTCACAAGACAAAAGGTCAGAGGTATCTACTGTTGACAAACATCCAAGATTAATCCAGAACAGAAAGAAAAAAAATGCCAAAAAGAAAAAGAAAAGCATGTCATTTCATCCAAACATTTAACTAGCCGGGCCAAGTGCAGATCAGGTAACAAACATACTTGGTTCCAGACAAAAACTCCACTCTGAATTCACGAACCACAAAATAGTAATTTAATTTCCTGTTTGGGAATGAATAAAGAGAGAGAGTTGTCTACAGCAATACCACCCCGAACACACCTGATCTTGTCTGATCTCAGAAGCTAAGCAGGGTCACCCCTGGTTAATACTTGGATGGGAGAATAAAAAGAGACACACATTCAGTTCTAGTGCAGGAATCCAATGACCACAAATCTTTTTCTATTTATTCTGCTAAAGTGAAAAGTGACTTCAGAAAAAATAAACTCTGTATCCATTTCCTTGTTTGCAGCAATATGGATAAAAGAATAACTCAGTAGAAAAGCAACACCATATGGCTACTTAGAAGAGAAGTCTTGATCTCCTTACTCTCAACCTCCCTTTTCAGCCTTTGTGGACCTTCTCCCACCTGCAATCCCAGATATTCAGTCTGGTAGTCCCAAATTGTTTACCCCACACTGTGCATCTTCTGGCTCATAAGTGTGCGATGATAGTGGGTCAGACACTTTACACGCACTATGTCACGTAAACCTCTCCACAACTCTAGGGGTAAATACCATTATTATCTTTATTTTACATATAATAAAACTGAGGCTGGCCAATGAAGTGATTTTCCAACTGAGTTCAGAGCTCATATTGAAATCTCTGACTCCAAAGCTTGGGTTCTGAACAACCACACTGTACAGCAGGGGTCGGGAACTTATAGCTAGCAAGCCAGATGTGGCTCTTTTGATGATGGCACCTAGCTCGCAGACAAATCTTGAATTAAAAAAATGATAACGTTAAAAATATAAAACATTCTCATGTATTACAATCCATTCATTTCCTACCACTCATGTTCATGGTTGCAGATGGCTAGAGCCAATCACAGCTGTCCTCTGGGACAATACCAAATTTTTATTGGATAATGCATAATATGCATGGGTCGTTGTGAGGTCAGGAAGTAAACTTCCCTCCTTTTAATCAAGTGGTCAGCTAGCTAATTGCAGAAACCCTTCTGACGAAGAAGATGGCTAAAAGAAAAAAAGATGAGTAGTATCGTACTTTTCAGCAGGAATAAACAGAGAAATTTGCCTTTGTGGAGAAAGCAGGTTCTATAGTGTGTCTAATATACAATGATAAAATTGCATTAATGAAGCAGTCAAATATAAAGCAGCACTTCAACACATGCCATACTACATTTGCATCGAAATATCCAGTGGGGGACACCAGGAAGAAAGCATGTCAAGAGCTACTGTGCAGAGTGCAAGCTAATCAGCAGCAACTCCATGTCTGGACCCAACAAGGTGACTGGAATTCGAATAGCTTTGCTGGTGCTTTAGCAATTGTGAGAAATGGAAAGCCATTCATAGATGGGGAGTATGCCAAAACGTTCATGCTTGATGTTGCCAATGAACTTTTTAACGACTTTTCAGATAAAGACAAGATAATCAAATGAATAAAAGACATGCCTCTGTCGGTAAGAAATGTTCATGATCGTACCATCATGATGGCAAATCAAATTGAGGCAACACAAGTGAAGGACATAAATGCAGCACCATTCTTTTCTCTCGCTTTGGATGAGTTAACAGACGTAAGCCATTTATCCCAATTCAGCGTGATTGCAAGGTATGCTGTCGGTGACACACTACATGAGGAAAGTCTTGCTGTTTTGCCTATGAAAGAGACAAGAGGGGAGGATTGATTCAAGTCTTTCACTGAGTTCGCTGAAGAAAACAAATCTACCGATGGATAAACTTATTTTGGTGTACACTGATGGTGCTCCGTGCATGGTGGGGAAAAACAGAGGATTCGTAGTGCTTCTTCATGAACATGAAAAGAGACCCATCCTAAGTTTTCACTGCATCCTACATCAGGAGGCACTTTGGGCTCAGATGTGTGACGAGCAGCTTGGTGAGGTGATGTCGCTGGTCATTCGGTTGGTCAACTTTATTGTTGCCCGAGGTTTAAATGATCGCCAGTTTAAAACACTGCTGGATGAAGTTGGGAATAATTATCCTAGTCTGCTTCTGCACAGCAATGTGCGTTGGTTGTCAAGAGGGAAGGTGCTCAGCTGTCTTGCGGCTTGTCTGAGTGAAATTCGGACTTTTCTTGAAATAAAAAACATCAAGAATCCTGAGTTAGCTAACACTGAGTGGCTCCTGAATTCTACTATCTCATGGACATGACTGAACATCTGAACCAGCTCAATGTGAAAATGCAAGGTGTTGGAAATACAGTCTTATCCCTTCAACATGTAGTGTTTGCATTTGAAAACAAGCTAGAACTCTTCATCACTGACATTGAAACAGGTTGTTTACTACACTTTGAAAAACTGGGAGAGTTTAAAGCAGCAAGTGACCCTGCTCAACATCTTGATCTCCAGCAGCTAGTGGGCTACACATCTAATCTCCTGCAGTCAGTCATTCAAAGCGCGCTTTGGAGAATTCTGTAAGCGCACTCGTCTTTTTAAGTTCGAGTGTGCAGCGTACAGAGCCGACCTGAGTTACATCCCCGGTGTCTCCATCAGAGATTTTGAGCTACAAGCTGCTGACCTGAAGACCTTAGACATGTGGGTGAATAAATTCAAGTCACTGAATGAAGATTTGGAAAAACTTGCATGACAGCAAGCAGAGTTGGCAAGCAAACACAAGTGGGGAGAAATGAAAAAACTTCAACCCGCGGACCAGCTGATTGTCAAAACTTGGAACGTGCTTCCCGTCACATACCACACACTGCAGCGTGTATTGCTGTACTGACAATGTTTGGCTCTACATATGCATGTGAGCAGTCTTTCTCACATCTAAAGAATGTTAAGACCAACCTACGATCACATTTAATGGATGGAAGTCTCAACGCCTGCATGAAGCTTAACCTCACCACGTATCAACCAGACTACAAAGCCATTAGCAAAACCATGCAGCACCAGAAGTCGCATTAATGGTAAGAAGTACTTTATTCATCATTGGTTAGTAACAGCATAACAACATTATTAAAAAGAATTCAGAGACGTATTGTACTTTAAACGTGTTGGTCTTACATAAAATGCAGACATTTACTTGTATTTAGTGTTAAACATATTGTATGGCTCTCATGGAATTACATTTTAAAATATGTGGCGTTCATGGCTCTCTCTCTCAGCCAAAAAGGTTCCTGACCCCTGCTGTACAGCAAGGTTACAAAGGCTAATATGACTGATTCACTCCTGGAAATAAAAGTACAGTCAGAAATAAAATGTAAGTCTTTACAGCATAAAAGTAAGAGTCAGGACTGCATTTCTATTTGTTAGAAGGTGCATACTGTACTAAGGCCACATAAAACAGAATAAGCAAAATAAGACATTCATAATGATGTAAGTCTTTTAGAAATGTTTCACCTTCTTCTGTGGTTTTGAGAAATATTTACTAACAATTGACTTGACAAAGAGAACAATTCCCCGTTTCAAAAGAGAACACCTTAGACTGTCAATACATAGAGAAAATATTCTTTAAAGCAAACACTAATGTCAGATTTAGAACGTAAGCTACACAAAGATGGGCTATAACATTACATTTTCCTGTCTGCTGCCCTCACAGGCCTCTGCAACCTGTAGGGCTGGAAACTCACACTATGAAACAGAGTATGAAAAAAAAGCAGCATAATTCTCACCATTTTTCAAAATGCTAAAGAGACCCTGGATGTGCATTTTCAACAACATCATAAAATAAATCTTCACAGCTAAGAGTCTCTTTAATATGTTCACCATGAGGAATTCTTTCTTAATTAAAGTTTAAAGCTAATAGAAAAAAAAAGAATTTTCCTCTCAGACTCTCATTCAAAATCTAAATCTCACAGAAAATCTAAAATAATTTTAAAATGCATTGCAATGTAAAAGTATACAGCAGTACTTTTGAAATATTGAGTACTGTGCCTATAAAGTTTAATGCTTCAGCTTTAAAAATCCACACTCCGAACCCACTGCGAAGAGAAGACCAAACAACGGGGCAGGAAGAGCACTGCCCACTTCAAGAAAGAAGGAAACAGACTGGGCAAGGGACACCTTGGAAAATCACTGTCAGGTGATCATCAATGCCCCAATTTACAGGGGTCCTGTTCTTTATAAAAACTCACTTTCTCTTTTGCCCTTCCAATCAACCTCTCTGCAGCAACAAATCCCACTGTATAATGAGGACTGAGGTGCAATGGGTCCCCGGCACCTGTCTTTGCTGTCTCTCAAAAAACAGATTAAGTTTACTACAGTCACAGGTGGGGCCCAGAAACCCTATTTGGGAACAAAAGTTTTTAGAAAAGTTAAAAATGTCCATCATAGCTTTGACTGGTGGCTCAGTGGTAGAGCATCATCTCAGCGTGTGGAAGTCCTGGGCTCGATTCCCAGTCAGGGCACACAGATAAAGCAACCATCTGCTTCTCCACCCCTCCCCTCTTTCCAATCTTTCTTTCTATCTCTCTCTTCTCCTCCCGCAGCCATGGTTTGAGCAAAGTTGGCCCCAGGCATTGAGGATGGTTCCACAGAGCCTCCACCTCAGGCATTGAAAATAGCTCAGTTGCAAGCATGGCCCATCAGCATCAGCCCAAGACAGGGATTGTTGAGTGGATCTTGGTCAGGGCACATGCAGGAATCTATCTCTCTATCTCCCCTCCTTCCACTTGAAAAAGAAGGGGTGGGGGGACATCCATTATACCAAAAGGCTACATATCTCAAGTCACAAAAACAGACAGGAACAGCAGGAATCATGAGGGAAAAAAATCTAAAGGCATTCATTTATTTGGGGAGGAAGAATTATAGTCATGTAACTGGGGAGAAGGAGCTTGGTCCTTTTTTTAAAGGCCTGAAGAACTTTCCATTTGGCATCTTGTCGATGGGGTTATAAGCACCGTGCAAAATGTAGCCACGTATACACGTAGAAACAGTGACCAAAAAATTAAGTCGGGATAGAAACATCAACAGGGTTGGGAAGCATTGAAAGTTAAGATCTGATTGTGAGAATTAAAAAGAAGTGTGTTTGAGATTTGCTTTCAAAGTCAGAGAGTGAGGTTGGGGGAGGAACACTGTTTTCTTCAAAATACACATGAACTCAATGAGTGTATAAGATTTCTATCTGGTAATAGAGTTCAACTGGGAGAACAGGCTAAACGTGGAGCCTGTACTGAGTACAAACCAGGACCGACACAGGCCTTATCCCAGGCTCCCTGAGCTGTGGGCAAGCATACATTCGTTTTAGTAGCTCAATACTCAACATAAATACCAAGGCGACAACAGTAAGTCTACTCAATGGCCTCTTGAAACACAGATACAATTCTTCATTGCTTAATGAAACAATTAGAGAAGTTTTAAGAAAGTGAAGTCATCTGAGAAGTTCTGTGATAAAAATATTTAAATTCTGAAATTGAAATGTAAATCCTAAATTGTAGAAATAGTATGATTATAAATTCCCACATCAGGGTCCTTCAGTGGCACTAGAAGTGAGGTCAGAGTCATGAGATGTGTTTTTCCCTCCTTTTTAAAATAAAGTGATAAAAACAGCATCTTTTTCTAAAAAAAAATTAATTTTTTTTGACAGAGACAGAAAGAGAGTCAGAGGAACAGACAGACAGGAAAAGAGAGAGATGAGAAGCATCAATTCTTTGTTCCGGCGCCTTAGTTGCTCACTGATTGCTTTCTCGTGTGGAGGGAGTAGAGCAGAGCGAGTGACTCCCTGCTCAAGCCAATGACCTTGGGCTCAAGCCAGCGACCTCTGGGTACAAGCTAGTGACCCCACGCTCAAGTTGGTGAGCCTGTGCTTAAGCCAAATAAGCATGCACTAAAGCCTGAGACGTCAGGGTTTGGAAACTGGGTCCTCCACATCCCAGTCCGATGCTCTATCCACTGCACCACCACCTGGTCAGGCTCTACAAAATTTTTAACCATATTTCTTCTGGCCTTTTCCATTTGAAAATGAAATTCATTTCCCTATAAATATTTTAATACCATTCCCCTATGATCAGGACAATCCAGGGAACAATTTCATAATTGTTTCACAAGCTTACAACGCATATAATGTCACAAAGTAAAGGTCTTCAGTGGAAAAGAAGAAGGTTATTATACTTTGAAAATAATATGTAGTAAGGTCTTGATAATATATCTGTCAAATGATGAAAGAGATACCGTGGCCAATGTGTAATTCAAATGCAGATTAAGTGCCTTTAGGGAGAGAGGAAAAACAGATTCACCATAAATTTTATTTACAAAAATTAATAGCACTGAATACCATTTTTAAAAAATTCAAAGTTCACTGTGTATGTTTCCCTTCTCTATACCATCAGAAAATAAGGCTAATTTTGCTGTGCTTGGCTTTTGTTACTGAACCTGTTATGGGCTGAATTGTGTCTCCCTAAAAAAAGATATGTTGACATCCTAACTCCCAGTACCTTAGAATGTGACCTTATGTGGATAGGTCTTTACAAAGGGAATCAAGTTAAAAAGAGGTTGTCAGGTTGGGCCCTAATTCAATATGACTGTTGTCCTGATGAAAAAGGGGAAAGCTGGTCACAGAGAGACACACAGAGGGCAGATGATGTGCTGAGAGACAAGGAGAGAACATGGCCACCTACAAGCCAAGGGGGGGGGGCTTAGAACAGACCCCCTGCCAACCTCAATGTTGGACCTCGATCCTCCAGAACTGTGAGACAATCAACATCTGCTGTTCAAGGCACCTGGCAGGTCTAGCAAACTGGTACAGAAGCTATGAGGACTTTTTATCTGTAAGTCCCCACAAACCATCTCTATGCTTATCCACAGGAGAATATTGCCAGGATTAATATCAAATTTATTAGGCTGTAATTTCTACAATCTCTTTTCTTCCCCTTTCTAAAACTTGCAATATTTTCCCATCTCTGAAACTCTCAAAGATCTCTTTTGCAGATTATTTCTCAAAGAGAACAGACAATAATTCAAATAACTTACACATGGTCTCAAGTCTGTGCCAGCTGTATCTGATTTACTCCCCACAGTCACCAGAAGTAGTAAGTACTGTTATTACCATGACAAGACACAGCCTCCTCCTGTTGCCAATGGGCGCACTGACATTGCATCACCATTTTATAGATGGGGGAACTGAGGCACAGGACGCTGAGGTAATTAAGTCAGCAGAGCACCTGAGTCCACTGTCTTATAATGCCCACAACATCTCCTCTCCTTTTTAAGGGCCATGGCTCTCTGGTTTCAGTTCCAGGCCCGCATGGAAAAGTATTCCCAGGTCCCTGAAGATGCCTCTTATCTGGACCTAGAGATACAAACTTCTTTTATTTCCATGAAGAATGGTTTGATGTTTTACTATACTGCTCACAAAAATTAGAGGATAATTTTAAATGAATAAGAAGCAATAAAGAAAAGCATTTTATTTATTTATTTATTTTTATTAATTTTAATGGGGTGACATTGAGAATTCAGGGCACATATGTTCAGAGCAAATATTTCCAGATTATTTTGACATTTGATTATATTCCATACCCATCACCCAAAGTAAAATTGTCCTCCGTAACCTTCTACCTGGCTTTATTTGTGACCCTCCCCTTGCCCTACGCACTCCCTCACTTACCTCTCTCCCCGGCTATCCAGTACACTCTTGTCCATGTCTCTGAATCTCATTTCTATGTCCCATCTATGTATGAACTCATATAGTCCTTAGTTTTTTCTGATTTAGTTACTTCATTCAGTATAATGTTATCAAGGTCCTTCCATATTGTTACAAATGATCCAATGTCATCATTTCTTATGGCTGAGTAGGATTCCATAGTATATATGTACCAAGGCTTTTTAATCCACTCGTCCTCTAACGGACACTTGGGCTGTTTCCAGATCTTCACTATGGTGAAAAATACTGCCACGAACATGGGGGCGCATTTCTTCTTTTTGAACACTGCTATGGTGTTCTTAGGGTATATTCCAAAAAGTGGTATAGCTGGGTCAAAAGGCAGTTTGATCTTTAATTTTTTGAGGAATCTCGATAATGTTTTCCACAGGGGCTGCACCAGTCTGCATTCCCACCAGCAGTGCAGGAGGGTTCCCTTTTCTTTACATCCTCGCCAGCACTTATTCTGTGTTGTTTTGCTGATGAGCCCCATTCTGACTGGTGTGAGGTGATTTCTCATTGTGGTTTAAATTTGCATTTCTCTAATGATTAGTGATGTTGAGCATTTTTTCATATGCCTATTGGCCATCTTTATGTCCTCTTTGGAGAAATATCTATTAATTTCTTTTGCCCATTTTTTGATTGGATTGTTTGTATTCCTGGTGTTGAGTATTGTAAGATCTTTATAAATTTTGGTTATTAACCCCTTATCAGACGTATTGTCGAATATGTTCTCCCATTGTGTGGTTTGTCTTTTTATTCTGTTCTTATTATCTTTAGCTGTGCAAAAACTTTTTAGTTTGATATAGTCCCATTGGTTTATCCTGTCCTTTATTTCATTTGCCCGTGGAGATAAATAGCCAAATATATTGCTGCGACAGATGTCGGAGAGCTTACTGCCTATGTTTTCTTCTAGGATGCTTATGTTTTCACGGCTTACATTTAAGTCTTTTATCCATTTTGAGTTTGTTTTTGTGAATGGTGTAAGTTGATGGTCTAGTTTCATTTTTTTGCAGGTAGATGTCCAATTTTCTCATCACCATTTGTTTAAGAGGCTGTCATTACTCCATTGTATGTTCTTTCCTCCTTTGTCAAATATCAGTTGTCCATAAAGCTGTGGGTTTATTTCTGGGCTCTCTGCTCTGTTCCATTGATCTATGTGCCTGTTCTTATGCCAATAACAGGCTGTTTTGAGTACAACGGCCTTGTAGTATACCTTGATATCTGGAAGAGTGATACATCCTGCTTTACTTTTTCTTTTTAAGATTGCTGAAGCTATCTGTGTTTTTTTGGGTTCCATATAAATTTATGAAATGTGTTTTATATCTTTGAAGTATGTCATTGGTATTTTAACTGGTATTGCATTGAATTTACAGATTGCTTTGGGTAATATAGACATTTTAATGATGTTTATTCTTCCTAACCATGAGCACGGTATATGCTTCCACTTGTTTGTATCTTCCTTGATTTCTTTTATCAATGTTTTATAATTTTCCGCACACATGTCCTTAACCTCCTTGGTTAAATTTACTCCTAGGTACTTCATTTTTTTTGGTTGGAATAGTGAAGGGGATTGTTTTCTTAATTTCTTTTGCTGACAGTTCATTGTTGGTATATAAAAATGGCTCTGATTTCTGAGTATTAATTTTATATGCTGCCACCTTGCTGAATTCATTTATCAGGTCCAGTAATTTTTTGACTGAGACTTTAGGGTTTTCTATATACAATATCATATCATCTGCAAATAATGACAGTTTTACTTCTTCTTTTCCAATTTGAATGCCTTTTATTTATTCTTCTTGTCTGATTGCTGTACCTAGGACTTCCAGAACGTTGTTAAATAAGAGTGATGAAAGGGGGCACCCTGCCTGGTTCCTAATCTTAGGGGGTTGCCTTTAATTTTTGCCCATTTAGTATGATGTTGGCTGTGGGTTTGTTATAGATGGTGGCTGTGGGTTTGTTATAGATGGCCTTTATCATTTTAAGGAATGTTCCCTGTATTCCCACTTTACTGAGAGTTTTGATCATGAATGAGTGCTGGATTTTATCAAATGCTTTTTCTGCATCTATTAAAATTATCATGTGATTTTTGTCCTTCCTTTTGTTTATGTGATGAATCACATTGATTGATTTGCGAATATTGAACCAGCCTTCCCTCTCCAGAATAAATCCCAATTGATCATGGTGAATGATTTTTTTCATATATTGCTGGATCGGTTGGCTAATATTTCGCTGAGTATTTTAGCATCTAAATTCATCAGAGATATTGACCTATAATTTTCTTTCTTTGTGTTGTCTTTGCCTGGTTTCAGAATCAGAATGATGCTCCTCTCATAATAGGAGTTTGGAAGTCTTTCTTCCTCTTGAAATTTTTGAAATAGCTTTAGAAGGATAGGAGTTAGTTCTTCTTTGAGTATTTGGTAGAATTCACTAGTGAAGTCATAAGGCACAGGACTTTTCTTTCTTGGAAGTTTTTTGATAACTGTTTTGATCTCATTTGTTGTAATTGGTCTGTCTAGGTGTTCTGATTCTTCCAGATTGATTTTTGGAAGATTATGATTTAAGAAATTTGTCCATTTCAGCTAGGTTGTGTAATGTTTTGGCATAGAGTTCTTCAAATTTTCTTACAATACTTTGTATTCCTGTTGTGTTAGTTGTTATTTCTCCACTCCAATTTTTAATTTTATTTATTTGAGTGCTCTCTCTTTTTTTCTCGGTGAGTCTAGTTAAAGGTTCATCGATCTTGTTTACCTTTCAAATAACCAGATCCTGGTTTCATTGATCCTCTGTATTGTTTCCTTAGCCTATATGTCATTTATTTCTACTCTGATCTTTATTATTTCCTTCCTTCTACTAGTCCTAGGCGTTATTTGCTGTTGTTTTTCTAGTACTTTTAGATGCAGGGTCAAATTGCATATTTGAGCTTTTTCTAGCTTCTTATGGTATGCCTGTAATGCTATGAACTTCACTCTCAGGACTGCTTTTGCTGTGTCCCATAAATATTGAGTTGATGTATGCTCATTATCATTGGTTTCTAGAAACTTTTTTATTTCTTCTTTGATCTCATTGTTTATCCATTCATTATTTAATAACATGTTATTTAGTTTCCAATTGTTTGAGTATTTTTCAGTTTTTCGGTTGTGGTTGATTTCTAGTTTCATGCCATTGTGATCAGAGAAATTGCTTGATATGATTTCAATCTTCTTAAATTTGTTGAGAACACTTTTGTGTCCTAACATTTAGTTTATCCTAGAGAATGTACCATGAGTGCTTGAAAAGAATGTAAATTCTACAGCTTTACGGTGAAAAGTTCTGAAGATATATATTAAAACAAGTTGATCTAGTATATCCTTTAAGTCTGCTGTTTCTTTATTAATTTTGTTTCTTGAGTATCTATCCAGTGATGTTAATGGGTTATTGAAATCCCCTACTATTATAGGATTGCTGTTAATCTCACCCTTTATATCCATCAAAGTCTGCTTTATGTATGTCGGGGTTCCTATGTTTGGTGTGTAGATATTTATAATAGTTATATCTTCCTGTTGAATTGTTCCCTTTATTATTATGTAGTGTCCTTCATCATCTCTTATGACAGCCTTTGTATTAAAGTCCATTTTGTCAGATAAAAGTATTGCTACCCCAGCTTTCTTTTTCATTTTTATTTGCCTGATATATTTTTTTCCATCCTTTTACCTTCAGTCTATGTGCATCTTTTGTTTTAAGGTATGTCTCTTGTAGACAGCATATGTATGGGTCCTTTTTCTTTATCCACGCAGCTACACTATGTCTTTTGATTAGTTCATTTAATCCATTTACATTTAAGGTTATTATTGATATGTAGTTGTTTATTGCCATTTTATTCTTTAAAGCTGTATTCTTCTTTTGCTATATTCTTTTCCCCCTTTGAACTGTTCACAACAGGCCCCTTAGCATCTCTTGCAGCATTGGTTTGTTTGTAATGAATTTCTTGAGGTGTTTTTTTTTTTGTCTGGGAAGCTCTTTATTTCTCCTTCAATTTTAAATGTTAGCCTTGCTGGATATAGTAGTCTTGGTTGTAGGTTCTTGTTCTGCATTACTTTGATTATATCTTGCCATTCCCTTCTGGCCTCAAGAGTTTCTGTTGAGAAGTCCAATGTCATCCTTATGGGGGCTCCTTTGTAGGTTATAGCCTTTTCTTCTCTTGCTGCTATTAAAATTTTCTCTTTATCACTTAGCTTTGGTATTTTAGCTATGATGTGTCTTGGTGTAGATTTCTTTGATTTCTCTTTAATGGAGTTCCCTGTGCTTCTTGAACGTGTGAAATGTTTTCCAGTCTTAATTTAGGAAAGTTTTCACCTATGATTTGATTGAACATAGTTTCTATCCCTTGTTCTTTCTCTTCTTCTTCAGGAACCCCTATGATTTGAATGTTATTTCTCTTCATGTTGGCCCAGAGTTCCCTTAGAGTTTTCTCAGATTTTTTTGAGTCTCTTTTCTTTTTTCTGCTCTGCTTCTGTGCCTTTGTTTATTTTGTCCTCTAACTTGCTGATTTGATCCTCAGCTTCATCCATCCTGCTTTTAATTTCTTCCATTGTGATCTTCAGTGCTGATACTGTATTTGTCATTTCTGTCTGATTCTTTTTTATTATTTCAATTTTCTCTTTTATACTTGCTATCTCTTTATTTAGGTGTTTGTAATGACTATCCATTGGTGCTCTAAGCTCTTTGAATATCCTAACTATCATTATTTTAAACTCTGCATCAGGTAGTTTGGTTATATCTGATTCATTCAGGTCCTTCTCTGCGGATTTCTCTTGGTTCATTTGGGTTGCATTCCTCTGCCTGCCCATTTTGTCTGTGTGTAAGAAGGGTTTTGCTACTGGAGTCCAATGGGTGTTGCCTCTGTGTTCCCTAGGTGTGGTCTGTCTGCAGGCCCACCATCCCCTCTGCCGCTGCCTAGGGCCATTGGTTATGGGTGCTGCCTGAAGGCCGCCACCCCCTCTGCGCTGCAGCTGTTGCTGCGGTTTCTACCTCGCCTCCATGGGAGGGGCTGTGTTCTCGGGTCAGGCTCTATAAGCCTCAGCCAGTCAGCCTTCGCCCCTCTCCCATGGGTGGGATTGTGCACCACACTCGGGCCACAAGCATGGGCACCAAGGGGAAGGGTGAGCACTTTAGCTCAGCTGGGGGCCCTGTCAGCCAGTTCTTCTGGCCGGGATGAACTGCTGATGCACGCTCATCTGCGAACCAGGTTTCCGCCATGCCCCCACCAACCTCGGCTCCTTGGCTGGGAGGGGCTGCTGCTATGCGCTCAGCCATGACCCAGGCTTCCGCCCCACCCCCACCAACCTCGGCTCCTTGGCCATGCTGCTGGGCATGCTCAACTGCGAGCCTGGGCTTCCGCCTCACCTCCACGGGCAAAGCCGTTTTGTGCAGGGCTTCAAGCCTCGGAGGCTGTGTGAGACTGCTCGCCCGCTCGCCCCTGCCCAGTGACTGATCTCTGCCTGTTCAGGGCTCCCGCTTTTCCCCCACAGGTGGGGTCGCAGGCGGGCCCGCAGCCGCCAGACCACTTTCACGCATCCCCTTCACCCCCGCTGGGCTAGACCAAGCTCACGCCAGCTGGCTCAGCCTCTGCCCCAGCCAACGAAACCGCGCTTCTGTGTCCCACCACTGCCCGCCCTCCAGCAACCCCTCAGCAGTGTGGGTGGGGGCGCTGCAGCTCAGACCCTAACACTCCATACTGTAGTACTGAAAGCTCCTTCCTTCTAAGCGACTGTGCTCTAATTGCCACAGGGGTCCCTGTTTGGCTGATGTCCTGCTTCCCTTTGCTGGTATTGCTGGTTCCAAGGGAAATATTCACTTCAGATTTGGGCAGTGACTCAGCCCAGGGTTTACAGTGGCTGTCCCTCAAAGCTTTTCTTCCTGTGCCTTCCAGACCGCACTCTCTTCCCGCTGCTCCAGTCCTCTCCTCTCTCCCGGAGTCCCAGGTGAGTGGTTGTGAGAGAGGTTTTCTATGTTGTCCCTTTAAGAAGAATCCTGGGTCTGAAACTACTGTCTCTTTCTCACAAACGGTATTCTAACCTGTTTCACAGCTTAATACTATCCATATGCCTCTTCTAGGCCCTGGGGCTGTAGGCTGGGGCTTTGTTCCTGGGACCCAGGTCCCTACCCTTCCACTGGCCTCTCTTCCCGTCATACGAGTCTCTCCGGGTGCCTTTCGCTCCAGGGAGCTGGGCAGCCTTTTCCGCGTTTTTGCTTTTCCTACAGTCTCAATGTTGCTTCTTTAGTGTTCCCCGGTTGAAGAGTCCTCGCAGTTCAGTTCAACGTTGGTTTATTCAGATGATGGTTCTTAAAATCAATTTATAATCTACTTTGGTTCTGGGAGTTGGAAGTTGGTACGTCTGCCTACTCCATTGCCATCTTGCCCTCTCTCACATTTGATATTTTTTAAAACAAGAACATCAGAAAAGCAAATGACAAGTCAAAGAAAGCCATTTGATTATGCAAATGAGATGCAAAACCAACTTTTATTTTATTAGTGAAAATACACTGTACAAAAGGCTGAAAGTACTGGAGTATCTACACATGCCCTGATCTTGAAAGTGCACATCCTGCCATTCCCCAACCCTTGCAACGCCCATGCAACACGATTCGCCCGAATGCAAAGCCTGGAGAGCCAAAGGAAGTCTTGAAGCTGGTCGGACACAGAAAACAGTGGCAACAGCACTTGGAACATTCCAAAGCATGATTAAGCAGACTGTGGAATCGCTTTCAAGAGGCTGGCACAGTACGAAGAATACGAGGGCAGGGTCGCCCATCTACCACAACAGCAAGATATGACTGCTACTTGACCTTATTATCAAGAAGAAACAGGCAGAGCAATGCAACAGAGCTGCAGGGATAGTTTCTACTGTCACTAGACGACGGATATGCACCCAGGCCATATGAAATTCGCTCCATTATGTTGGAATGCATGCCCGGCGACCAATGGTATGGATTCCATTATCTGCTCAACACAGTAGAACCCATAGAGGGTGGGTTGATGAGCATCATCATTGCACCCGCAATGAGTGGTCAACTGTCCTCTTCTCTGATGAGTCATGGTTCAGTCTGCAGCCTGACAATCATCGTGTACTGATCTGGTGCAAATGAGGAACATGGGAGAATCCATGTTTCATACGAGAAAGGGTCTCCTTCGGTGGTGGTGGAATCATGGTGTGGGCTGGCATCAGCACTGGTGGTCGTACCAACCTCCACATCATCAGAAACGAATAGCTGACTGCTGTCAGATATCGAGATGAGGTCCTGCACCCTGTAGTGGTACCCTGTGCTGGAATGGTTGGGAACAACTTTCTTTTCATGGACAATAATGCAAGGCCCCACTGTGCACGTCTCATCAACAACGTGCTTCAGGAGGCAAGAATCGAACGTGTGGACTGGTCATCACATTCTCCAGACCCAAATCCCATTGAACATGTTTGGGATGCACTGGGAAGACGTTAGGCAAACCGTCCAATGCCTCCTACAACACTTCTTGAGCTGAAAGTTGCCCTGGAGCAAGAGTGGCAGAGGATCCCACAAGAACTGCTGGACAATCTGATCCTGTCCTGCCCCATCGCTGTCAGTGTGTTTGGCAGTCTTGGGTGACCATACACCCCACTGAACAGTCAATGTGTGGCACTCTCGTCCAGTTTGACATGCTTCTGTTCATCCCCACTAATATGTCACTTGCTACTCAATCACGATAATTGAGTTTGCATTTCATTTGCATAATTGCACAACTTTCTTTGACTTGTCGTTTGCTTTTTTATTTTTTTTACAGGGACAGAGAGAGAGAGTCAGAGAGAGGGATAGACAGGGACAGACAGACAGGAACAGAGAGAGATGAGAAACATCAATCATCAGTTTTTTGTTGCGACACCTTAGTTGTTCATTGATTGCTTTCTCATATGAGCCTTGACCGCGGGCCTTCAGCAAACCAAGCAACCCCTTGCTGGAGCCAGCGAACTTGGGTCCAAGCTGGTGAACTTTTTTTGCTCAAGCCAGATGAGTCCGCGCTCAAGCTGGTGACCTCAGGGTCTCAAAACTGGGTCCTCCACATCCCAGTCCGACACTCTATCCACTACGCCACCACCTGGTCAGGCTCAATGTTCTTTTTTAATAAAATAAAATCAAACACTTTTTTTTTATCATTTTATATTCATTTTGAAATATCCACTAATTTTTGTGAGCAGTATATATTGGCTCTCCTGACCTTTAATTTCTTAATAACGTTCATGGATCTTTTCTAGTTATAAATATTTTCTTCTTGGTTGAAAGAATGAAAGCTAAATAGAAATTTAATAACTCTACTTTTTACTTTGTCGTGGTTTATTACCATAGCGTCTCTCCCAAGCCACGGTTCATCTTTCTTTCCTGTTTCTCCATCTTTTGAATTTTTTACAAGCCAGTCTGAGCACTGGCCATTAGCTTCCCCTATTCTTACTGTCTGTGCTTTTTTTTTTTTTTAATTCCCAGCTTGCCATCTTTCAAACTGTGTGTTGTACTCATCGGAGCTCGGAATGCTCTAGGGCCAAGGAGAGGGGGTGTGCTATGTTGCTTTTTGTATTTTTGGTCTTTGTTTTAAGAAACATTCCCCTTTTTCTCTCAAGATAAAATAATTTATACATTTTTAATCAGAACTTTGTCAAAGTCTTCTATCTCACTGAGGCACCTTTCTTCTTATTCTTTCTTTTGTTTATTCAGTAAATCTTTACTACAGGACAACTGTGGGCCAAGGACTGTTCTCGTCACCAGGACTAAAAGGGTAATCACATTCGACTTGGCTCCTGCCTCACAGTTTCTCATGACTTAGGGCTACCTGAACATACATGACCTCTCTCGCTCCTCATACATTCTTTTTTTATTATTAAATTTATTGAAGTGAAATTATATAAGTTTCAAGTGTACAATTCAATAATACATCACCTGTATATTAAATTGTGTGTTTACCACCCAAAGTCTAGTCTCCTTCTGTCACCATATATTTGACCCCCGTTACCATCCTCACCCTCCCCTCCACCCCTTTCCCCTCAATAGCCACCACACTGCTGGAAAACATTTATTCATCTAAATATATGCATCCCTATGTTCGTTTCAGCATCGTCAGTCAGTAAGACATAAAAACAACCAAAGTGTCCTATAATGAATGATTGGATAAAGAATAGTGGCACACACACATACACACACACACACACACACACACACACACACACACACACACACATAACAGAATATTACCCAGCCATAAAAAAGGATGAAATACTGCCATTTGCAACAACACAAATGAATCTTGAGTGTGTCATGCTAAGTGAAATAAGTCTCATACACTCCTAATAGGCTTACTACCTAAAGTCTACTGTTTATTCCTTCATTCATTCCCATAAACTTTAAATATAATGAAGACCACTTATTCCAAAGTCCTTACAACTACTACATCACTAATTAATTCTTGTTTATTGGCCACATTAACTCCAGAGGATCTTGAAAACAGTAAAACTACAGCTAAAGCAAAGCAAAAAAATCAACTGATATCCTATTTCAAACTTTCAGAAGCTATCTCCTCAAAACCCCTCGGCTACAGCCCCCTGCCTCTGTGCCCACGCACAAACACGTTGAGCTTCTTCAGTCATGTGTCTCACCTGCATGATCCCCTGACTGGCCCTGCAGTGGGGTCACTTCTGTTTCTTCTCCATTTCATCCTTACCCAAATGTTCTCCATTATTTTCTCACCTTCAAGTTTCTTTCTTTCTATATACAAGATCCAGCTTTAGACATGTTCTTTTATTTTTCAGCACAGGAAGCCTCTGTTGCCAGAATTTAGTTATCAGCCTGCCTCCAACACACGCTGGCAATATTTTTGGATCCTACCAACCTTTGTTAGTGTCTAAACATTGATACGGATGGATGGGGCCATAAATTTTCCCCTGTTGGTCTCTTCTGAGGATTACTTGATCCTTCCTCCATTCAGGTACTTCTTTTTGTTACCACCTGTTTTCTCCTGCCAGGGAATTAATTTTTAAATCCTGAGAAGCAAACTCTCAGGACTCACCAGTGCACAACACAGAAAGATGCCAGAGTTAGGAAGTTTGCTATCCAATAAAGGACTGCTGCACCCCCTTCAGAATAAATATCCTTTCAAAATCAATCCAAGGCCCTGACCAGTTAGCTCAGTCAGTTAAGAGCATCATTCCAAAACAAGACTGAAGGTTTGATCCTTGATCAGGGCACACACAGGAAGCAGCCAATGAGTGCACCACTGAGTGGAACAACAAATGAATGCTTCCCTTCCCCCACCCCTCTCTCTGACTTCCTCTCTCTGTCTCTCTGAAAATAAAATTTAAAAAAAAGGAAAAAAATTAAGCCCTGGCCAGCTAGCTTGGTTATTTGGAGCATGCTCCTGAAACCGGAGGTGCCTGGTTGGATCCCCAGTCAGGCACAGACAAGAGCTGCTCCATGCTCCTCTCTCTCTCTCTCTCTCTCTCTCTCTCTCTCTCCCTGCCCTCTCCTTGCCTTTCTCTGAAAAAATAAATCAATCCATACACGTTTATTCAGTGTCTATTATACATACCCCTCACTGTATAAAGAAAAAATAATATGCTTTTCTTTCAACATATGTCCAACTGTCACTGTGCAGGACACCTCCTGGGCAGCCAACCCTGTGTATAAATTACCGGGGCTTTCCTAACCACATGGCTCACAGGTACATATGACACAAGACACACACAAATAAAGTATTCCTGACTCCCAGATAATTAAATCTGATGTAATCTAACTAACATTAAGGGGGCGGGGGCACAGAGGCAAACCCTCTAAACAGGATTTCTCTTTGTCAGCAGTCTCTGGGAAAGAACTGTTCTACTATGGTATTTTTATTCCTGACAGGAATAACACTAATTGTTATATGCCTTAAGCATTTAGAAATTTAGAATTCCACTTAATTTTAAGAAAATGAGAGAAGTATGTCAGTGGCAAATGACAGATCTGTGGTGGGGGAGGAAAGGGAGAGAGTAGTGGAGGGAGCCTGATGGAAGCAGGGCAGGGGAGAAGCCCGGACTCTGCTGAGTTGGTTTTGAAGTTCTAGAAATCTGGAGAGGAAAGACAAGAAATCCACCCAAGAAAATGAAGTGCTTTCATAAGAGAATGTAAAGACTTTTCATTCCCTGATTATATTTTGTTTTAGGAAATAAATAAAACATACTTATTTCCAGGGGAAAAAAATATATGGCTATGCAAGTGAATATGCACATGGCATGACATCTTAAAACATAGGAGTTACTGCTAAGACTCTGATAAATGTCAGTGTAACAAAGTGATTTTCACAAATCACCTTTGTGGGTCCCATTATTCTTGTCATCTTTTGTTCGGGGGCATGTCTGTGACCAGTAATCTAGTTCTAAATGTCAATATTTCACCAAACCAGAAGAAGTGGTAGCTACTGTTCATGTATATTATTAGTCCAAGGATGGCCAGCTCCAGCTGGGATCCCACAAGGATCCTCATGGGAAGAAAAACTTAGTCTCCTTGTTGTGTCTGCTCTCAGCTAAGGATGCCTAAATCTGAGCTGTATCACTCAGATAGTCAAAGGAGCTTGCTGTACCCTCCACAAAGCCAGCTGGGCACTGTGTGCCACCTGGGTGACATTTGTTGAGCACTGTAGGTGCTCCAGTAGGTGCTGGAGGATACAAAGGCAATGAAGACCATTTGTACCCTCAACAATGTAATTTGCTAATAGGAAAAACTTGCTTATTTATAAAAACCAAATCTAGAGTATTATATTCAGGATCCTTCCACAAATAGGTCCTCCCACCCACCCCCTATTGCAGGCAGCATACTGTTTTTATGTCTTATCCAACTTCTATTGATTAATCAAATAGATATGGTGGATTTTAGATCTTGTCATAATAAGATAGGAAGAGTCATGTGTCAAGAGTTCAAACAGTACATGTGGTAAGGACAATGAGAAGCATATCTATTGTAAATAATATATTTTACTAGCATTTGTCCCAAACTCTAAATAGTTGGAATTTCCCAAGTAATTGGAAATAGCTTTGTCATTCATGAGCACCCTGGTCCATACTTGAGTTATGCTAATAAGATGGCTCAGGATGGGGCTGGCCATTCCAGAAATCATGTGAGTAGCAGATTGGGGCTTTGAGTTGGGTGATATCCATGGACCTTGTTCAGGGAGGGAGCTGAGGGGGGAATGGGTAAAGGGGAGAAGGGGGCTGGCTGGAGATAAAACAATCACATGGGCAATGAGTCCTTATGCCTGTGTGATGAAACTCCAATAAAAACTCTGGACACCAAAGCTCAATAGAGATTCCTGGTCGGTAAACACATCAGTGTGTGGGGAGAGACACATCCTGATTCCACAGGGCCAGTGGAGGGAAACTCCATATCCAGGACCTTTCCAGACACTGCCCTATGTGTCTCCTCACTTTGCTGGTCTTGCTTTGTATCCTTTATAATAACACAATAATCTTAAGTGTGGCACTTTCCTGAGTTCTGTGAGATCTAGCTAATTATCAAATCTGGGGGTGGGGGGAATCCCCAAATTTGTAGCCAGTTGGTCAGAAGTATGGTTGGTTGGCATCTGAAGAGAGGGCTGCCTTATTGGGAATGACACCTCTAACTTGTGAAGTTGGCATTAATTCCGGGTGGTGAGCATTAGATGCATTGCAGCTGGGCAACCCCCATTCTCAACTCCTTAAATGCATGCCAGAAATAATCACTTTAAGAAGCAAAGCCCACCTTCCCATCCCTAACCCACCTCCAACACCAGGCTAAGAACTTCCATGGCCCAGTCTCAGCAGGAAACTGCCTCAAGAGTGTAAACAACACAACCACAGCCCTAGCGAGGCCTTCTGATAAGTGATATACTTGAGGTATAAAAAGCAAAATGAGTGTACAGAGAAAGTGCAATAACTAAGAGACTCAGAATAACTTTACTAAGGCTGCCACAGCTGTGTACCTTAAAGATGAAAGTAACTTTATAAGAGGGAACGGCAGGAAGGCATAAAAGTAGCATGAGTAAAGAGTCAAATCACTGCATCACTTTTAACAACAAAAATATCTAATTTGTATTAATTTTTTACTATGTACCCGAAACAGTGCTAAATGTAGTTGAATGAATCCCTAATCTTATGAGGTAGAGTCCATTATTATGCCCATTGTACAGGTGAGGATTCTGAGACTTAGGTAGAAAACTTGATGAATGCATCAGAGCTAATGGTCCAGTGTGGCTGAAGAGAGGAAGCAGAAATCAAGGGGGTGGGGAAAGGTAGGTAGATCATGAAAGTCCTTAGGTGTCTGTCAGAAACCTAATTTTTTTACAGGCAGTGGGGACCCATCAGAGGTGTTTGTCCAAGAGAGAGTAGTATGACCAGAACCGTGGTTTCAAAAAATAATCGTGGTGGCATAAAAAGCATTCAAAAAGAGACTAGAGAGACCAGTTAAGGGACAATGGTCAGATCACTGGCCAAATATGATGAGAGCCTGAACACAGGCACGAACAGAGTGAATGAATATGTAAGGATGGAATGAAGGGAAGGGATGTAAAAGATGACAGAGATGCATGAGGCTCTGGAGGCAGTTGTGGGTGATGGCAAGAGCAGCCAGGAGAGGACAGCACAGACGTCCAAACTCCATCGGTATATGCTGAGTCGCTGATGTGTCTTTCTGTACTGATGTGTGCATTTTCTGCACTGTTCTCGATGCTTCTGAATTTGGTGTAGTTCACTCTTGATCAATTAATGGATAATAGAGTCACGTTTAAAGAGCAAATTCAATACCAGCAGACAACCCTCAAACTCCCCACATCCCACTTCACGCTCTCTGTAGTTTACCTGAACTTGCCTTTGATGGATAATGAGCACCAGAAGAGCTAATCAAAGACTTTTGTCCAAATGGCTTTTTTTAAATTGATATTAGAGAGAGAGGAAGGGGGAAGGAGAGTGAGAGAAACAGGGAGAGAGGGAGAAAAAGGTAGAGAGAGGGAGAGGGGGAGAGGGAGAGGGAGAAGCATCCATCTGTTCCTGTATGTGCCCTGATGGGGATTGAACCAGCAACCTCTGTGTTTTGGGATGATGCTTTAACCAACCAAAACACCCAGCCAGGGCTAAATGGCTTTTTAGACTGCTGAGCTAAAGCAGAAGTATAACAGACTACCAGTCTACTTATCGATTTGAAGCTATTCAAAAGCATACACATCACACTAGTTTTCTTTTAGCTCTTCTTAGGATTTACTCACTGGGAATGGGTCAACAGAGAGTGTGGGAAAGTAAACAGGAATAGAACACGAAGCATCTCCCTCAAGGACTCTGCTATAGTGCACTGCTGACTAGAGATAAAAATAAGACTGGGTTTCCAGTGCTGGACTAACAATCTTTGCCCTTCAAACCTGGTCCTTCTCACAACTTCCTGTCTGCTGCTTAGGCCCATATCTAGGTTTGATGCTAGAAGCTGCAAAACTGATCTATACACAAGCAGACCTTTAGAATCAATAATAACCCTTTTACTAAGTTCTTGAAACGTTCTGGGTACTCAGCTCATAAATACTATTCTGAATCCTACTTCTAACACAGAAAGAAGCTTAGGTCCTGTTAACTCTAACTGCAGGAGTACAGAGGGAAAATTTCAGTTCCTATTCCTCTAGAGACAGAGCTTTGAGGGGACCTATCACTCAGGAGGATGAGGATGTCAGGCGTGGGGATGTCTGCTTCTCTACCACTTCAAACATTGCTAGGAACCACCGTCCTTTGTAAAGCACTCATCTGAAAATGTTTAAAGAAGACATACTGAAATTCTCTCTTACATAAGACCATGACACATAATCAATATTCCTTTAGGCGCCCACATCTATATTTTGCATTAACCTTGCATTTCACTGTGATGTGGAAGATATTTGCTGTGCTTCATTTCCAAACCATTTCTAATCTGACATCATTTCATAATAGATAAGTCATCAAAAAGAAAGGGAAACTACAGCCTTGACCAGGTGGCACAGTGGATAGAATGTAGGACTGGGACACAGAGGACCCAGGTTCGAAACCCTGAGGTTGCCAGCTTGAGTGCAGGCTCACCAGCGTGAGTGCAGGGTCGCTAGCTTGAGCATGGGATATAGACATGACCCCATGGTCGCTGGCTTGAGCCCAAAGGTTGCTGGCTTGAAGCTTAAGGTCACTTGCTCTGCTGCAGCTCCCTGGTCAAGGCACATATGAGAAAGCAATCAATGAACAACTACGGTGTCGCAATGAAGAATTGATGCTTCTCATCTCTCTCCCTGCCTGTCTGTCCCTATCTGTCCCTCTGTCTGTCTCTTTCTCTGTCTCTCTCTTTGTGTCTCTGTCAGGAATAGAAAAGAAAAGAAAAAAGAAAAGCAAAGAAAAGAAAATTACACATTGAAGACACCTTTTGTAAACATTTTCCAATGTGACAGAACCCGGTCTGTGATTTGAAATTATGGTCTCCTGGTGTGATTTCAAAAGATACTAAAATTCACTAAATAATCATCAATTATTATTGAATCGATTCAATAAGGTAACTGAGAATCATATCATTTTGTGTGTGTGTGTCCCACCACACTGGGACCTTTTTATTTTGTTCAAATTGTCTCCTTCCCTCACTTTCAATCACTTAATTTTAACAACAAAACTGTCATCATGTCTATGTCAAGGAGCAAATGGCCCAATTTTTTCTATGTGTTATGAAAATAAAAAGTTAAGCCAGGCATATTATAATTGTTGCTAACTAAAACTCTGGCATACCACAATATCCTTCCTTAGAAACTGTTACTTTTAACAATGCGACATTTTCTACTTTGTTTAAGGAGGACTTATGAAACAACTTTTGATTTATTATAAATAAGGGAGAAGACTAAAATTTGGGTACCTAATAAATGTCATTTCTTGTGCCAAGGCTTACAAATACTGCTCACAAAAACTATGGATAAAAAACTTTCACCAATGAAATAAAAGTTGGTTTTGCATTTCATTTGCATAATCAAACAACTTTCTTTGACTTGTCATTTGATTTTCTGATGTTCTTGTTTAATAAAAACAATCAAATGCTTCTCTTTTGATCACTTCATATTCCTTTTGAAATATCCCTTAATTTTTGTGAGCAGTATATTTCCATTTAATTTCTATAAAGTTCCTTTGGGTAAAAATTATTATCCTATTTTACTGATTATAATTAAACTCAGAAGAAAATTAATAAGTATCAATAAGTAAGCTTTTAGAAAGATATCATATTTTGACGTTGAGCCTGAAAACAGCTAGAAGAAATTCCACCACATAATGGATTGGCAACTGTGATCCCCTCCCATAAGGAGAGATTTTACCTGGATGTTCAGACTCTGTGACACCCAGCCACCAGACTGGCTCTCAAAACCTACTCTCCGGCCAGCTCTGCTAGCTCACCCACCATCTGTCTGCTTCCCCAGGAGAAACTAGGCTCAGGTGCACTCTGAACTGGGGGACAGGCAGAGACCGGACTAAGTGCAGCCCAGCCTTCACACTCACGGGTGCAGCTCATCTCTATTTAGCGCTAAGTGCCAGGCTCTGGGGATACAGGAGTGAGCAAGACAGGCACCCTCAGAGCCACCTCAAGCAAGAAGGGATGCAGCCAGGTGAACATGCGGTTCCTATAGGAGGGTGAGGGCTCTGATGGCGCAGTTGAGTCCTGAAGGAGGACAAGTGTGGGGTAGGGCGTGGCTGGACAGAGTGCGAGCAGCGGTTGTCTGCATTCCCAAACCCGCTGCACAGAGCGCTTACTTACCATCAACTTCCAATGGGACATTAAAAAGATGGAATGTAACTAGTGTTTCTCAAGCTTTTTAAACCACATTGCCAAATGGAAATATTTTTACATCATGATCCAGTACACATTTACATATAGGACTAAAAAAAAGTTTGCCAAAATAAGTATTCTTTTCACTACTCAAATGTACTCTGATATTCTCTCTCTCTCTCTCTCTCTCTTTCTTTCTTCCTCTCCTGCTCTTTCTCCCTCTTACTCTCTTTCTTTCTCACTTTCTATTCTGGAAACAATTCTCTAATGGGTGGCAACCCACAGTGTAAAGGACACTTGTATAAACTTTTTAATAGGTGTGACTATCATTTCCTTGCTATAGTTCCTCTTCTCCCTTCCACACTCTGTTTTGAGAAAGGAACACTAAGGAAGTGAGAGTGCTTCCATCCACTGAGCCAGAAACAGGCCTGGGACCCTGACACACACTGGGCAGTAACCTCACACCATCGGGCAGGTTAAGCTTTCCAATTTTCATTTCACAAATGAAGCTTCATGATCAGGAGATTGGCTCAGGAGGACATGGTAGTGCAGGACTCAAATCCAGTTTTGTGTTGCTTTAAAATTCCAATTACACTACAGGGCCCTTCATGAGAAATTCTGGGGTAATTAAAGCTAACATAATAGCAAGAATTTCCTAAGTCCCCTTGAGATAACTCTAGTCCCTGGAGTGTTATAAAACCAGGCTTCGGAGGCCTAAACAGAGACAAGGGAAATATGTGGTAGAAAAACTCTCAGGTTTAATTTCAATTTCCTCCACAATCCTTAAAAAAGGCACTAACAAGGAGTGCCCACCATTGCAATGGTAAATGAGAGAGAGTGCAACGCTGGCCTAGATTCACCCTCAAGGCAGGCTAGCTGAACTGCACTGGCCATTCCAGATGGCTCATAGCAAGAGTACCTAGCCTAGCATCTTCCAAGCAGTCTACCATCAATAAACATCCACAAGGAACACTAACACGGACAGGGCAAAAGTCAACACAACGAGCAGCTCCCACTGTTTTATATTTAAAGTCTTTCAAAATTATAGTAAGTCAAACTACTTGGTGAGAGGAATCATATTTGTTAGGATAACTAAACATATTTCACAATCATATTTGTTAGGATAACTAAACATATTTCGCACCGATATTTGTGTTCTCTCGACCCTATAAGTAAAGATACATTTATACAGATACAGGTACATTAAAGTGGGAAGGTCAGGACAAATCTTCAGTCGGCCCAAAATTTCCGCAGAAGTGATGATTTGTGGAAATCATTAGCAAGGTCCTGCTAAGCAATTGTGCCACTAACCGGTCCAACCCCTGACCTACAATTACTTGACATTTGGTGACGGTACATTAGCTGGCCAGTCATTGCCATTGTTATCTCAGAATAATAGTATTTCTCAGATAAATTTAAGAACTAATGTATTTTTTTACAAACACATAATAAGTGCAATTTTGACTTTTACACATGGTAAATTAGGTATCTGACAGGTGGCCTTGGGTTTACTTTCATTGTGTGGCTTGTTGGGTGGCAAAACATTTATAGTTTAATTTGGCACCTAAATCCACATACAAATATGAGCTATGTTTTTTGTCTAATCATCTGGTGTTATTTTCTCAGCACCTCTTAGCAATAAAAATATTGCCGAGTCCTCTTTTCTTTGCAAGTTCCATGATGAAAAAGATTCTGAAAATGCAGAAGAATCCATTGCCAGCTTATGAAACATAAAGACTTACAAACACATGGCACATAGTCAAGGAGACTAGTTTGTATTAAATATTTAAATAGTGTGCACTGCTGTACTGGGAACTAAATGTGTATTATGCCCAATATTAAATCCAGTGTGTACTATACTTTGATCATTCTATCAAAAGATCAAAACTTAAATATTATGTAAATTACATTTTATACATGTTCTCCTTTGCAGGAAACCAAATGGCAAATTGTTTCTTCTCTGAACACATTGACAATATAAACAAGCAACAAATTTAAACTGAAGAAAATACTCACTACTTCATTCCATTTTTTAAAATGCCCTCAGGTATCAATTAAAATTAAAAGCCTTTATGTGTTGCCTGACCTGCAATCGTGCAGCGGATTAAGCATCGACCTGGAATGCTGAGGTTGCTGGTTCAAAACCCTGGGCTTGCCTGGTCAAGGTACATATGGGAGTTGATGCTTCCTGCTCCTCCCCCCCTCCTCTCTCTCTCTCTCTCTCTCTCTCTATCTCTCTCTGTCTCTCTTTTCTAAAATCAATCAATAAATAAATTTTTTAAAGTGTTAAAAAATGCCTTTATGTTGTCTTAATGTAATCCTAAATGTCTGTGTTTATGCTTTTAAATTTTTAAATATACCATATTTTCCCATGTATAAGATGCACCATTTTTCAAAAAAATTGGGGTCTAAAAACTGGGTGTTTTTATCCAGTGGTTGTAGGTTTTTTACTTGCATTTCCCACTTTTTTGCACAGATGAGGAGTTGTATGAATTTTATGATGAATAAAACTTGAATATAATAACTTTATGTAATACATTATTTTTTCAAATTTCAGATCCCAAAATTAAGGTGCGTTTTATACATGAGAGCATCTTATACATGGGGAAATACAGTATTCTTTTTTTTTTTTTGGGGGGGGGGGATAAAACAACAGTTTATTTCATTATTTTGGACGAGTATTCTTGATATTTATTTTAAACATACTTAAGTTAAACATATCTTATTTTCACAAACAATGCTATGCAAGTCCTCTTCCTAAAAACTCTGAGAGGTTTTATCAATTAATAGAATGACAGTAGAAATAGAGACTACTCAATACCTAATAATCAAGAAAAGTCGTCATTTTTCATTACAACTAAATGTAAAGTATTGACCTTCAGTACATTCTGGGTTATTTAAAAAAAAAAAAAAAAAAACAGCTGTGTAGATAGAGCGTCAGACTGGGACCAGAGGACCCAAATTCAAAACCCCAAGGTCGCCAGCTTGAGCATGGGCTCATCTGGTTTGAGCAAGGCTCACCAGCTTGAGCCCAAGGTCACTGGCTTGAGTAAGGGGTCATTCACTCTGCTGCAGCCCCTGGTCAAGGCACATATGAGAAAGCAATCGATGAACAACTAAGGTGCCACAATGAAGAATTAATGCTTCTCATCTCTCTTCCTTCCTGTTTGTCTATCCCTATCTGTCCCTCTCTCTGTCTCTCTGTCACAAAAAAAAAAAATGAAAAGAAAGAAAACAGCTAGAAAAGACATTCTTAGTACAACTGGAGAAACATGAATATAAACAGAATATTAAATATGAAATTTTTGTTAATTTTCTCAGGTGTGATAATGGCTCTGTGATTCTTTAAGAAAATTTCCTTACTCTTTGCACATGCATGATGAAATTTTTAGGGATGAAACATCTCCACATAAGAAACTCACTTGATGGGTGAAACTGACAAATGAACCAACAGTAACAAAAGTACTTGTACATATAAATAGATAAAAATATGAAGCAAACTGGCAAAACCTTAATAATAGTTGAACTGTAGTGGAGCGTATACAGATGCTCATTGTATTATTCTTTTAACCATTTTGTGTACATGAAAATTTTCATAATATAAAGTTGCAGGGGAAAGAAGAATTATAATTTTTATTTAAGCATGTGACGCCTAAGTAGGTACAGAAAAAATACTGCTTTACATGGCATAGAATGTTTCATTTTTCAGTAGCAATATGCTTTCGAGAATCCATTTGCCACCATCGACCCAGAGAAATTATGACAGCCCTTCCAGCCAAGACCACAGGCAACAGCTAATTGACACTACCTGAACTAGAACAGAAGCAACAGGCTCCCCAGAAGGTAATCCACTTTGACCAGCGAGTCCACATGGCCACCTATGCCCTTCGAAAAATAAAGGTTTGAGAACAGGGGCCTTCTAGCCAGGAACCTTCACAGTAGACAGAACCTACAACTTAGCCAGGCTCCATTCTCTGGAGAAAGCAAGGGACATGAAGTTAAAGCTAAATTAAACAAATTTAAACCATCAACTCTACTCTTTCACACACTAAAAATGAATTCTAGTCTTCCCCTGTGTCTCTGCTCAATAAAGTGGACTACTAGGCTCAATATTAAGCAAAAAAATCTGAGATGCTACCCAAAAATTTGAGCCAAACCAAACAACAAAATTCTGGTGTTACGCAAGAAATTTTAGAGAGAAAACCTGTAAGCATTTGATTTACACATAAATGAAATATTCAAAATAACACTATGACCAACACAGCTGTATGTTTCCTATCTACAAAATGAGTGTTGCTGTTTTGTGGTCCAGATCTCAAAGGTTCTGGGCACTAGCTCACTATTAAGTCAGAGTGCAAACCCGCCACTCCTGACTTGCTGCGGAATCAGATATCCTTTTCAATTGGGCCAAACTGACACTAGGCAGTGGGTCCTGAAGTTTCAAGAGGCCCAATACAATCAAGGGCCGCGCATCAGTTGCACCTCTTTTTTGTCCTTTCATTTTTATCTTTTCTTTTTCTCAATATTATATTGTATTATTGTGGTTTCCTCCTTCTCTTCTTTCTCTCCCATCTTTCTCTTCCCCTCTCACTCCTCCAGGCCTACAAAGGCCACTCAAAGGCATTGTGATCAGCAGGCTCAACCCCGGGCTGGGTGACTATAAAGAATCCTGGAGTGGCCCAGAAAGCCTAACTGAAGCAGGCCAGAAGCTGGAACACACACAGGAAGAATGGGTCACTTTCCTTTAACCAAAGAACCATTATCCTGTTTATGGTTGTCAGGGCCCTCTCCCTTCCAGTTGCTGCTGCCTGCCTTTGATCTTTAACCAATCATTTATACCTCCCTTTAAGAGGAGCAGGAGACCATGACACTGCAATTTCATTTTGCTTCACATTTTCCCAGCAAATGGCATGACATAGGAGGGTTGAACACATTAATAAGTTTAGGGAATATCCACAGAGTTCACCTATGAAAGGAAGTTCTAAATTCAGTTCAATGTCCCCATATACTGATGTTTTCAGTTTCTGGTCTGTATGTAAGAACTAAGCTAGAGATTTTTTTTAGTTCCTCTTCAGAGAGGTACAGGCACATTACATTTGTTTAACAAAAATGTACTGTCTATGTAATATACTCCCATGAGGGAAGCATGAATTAACCACAGGCCCTCCATATCCAGAAGACCTGAATGAACCTGCTTCAAAAACTCTAAGGAGAATTAATCTCTGAGGACAAAAAGCTAGATGGCTCCTCTACCTCCTCCAGACCCATAGGTCCCACAGGGAGCCTGGTAGAAGGTTCACCATTCAGAGCCAAGAGCCTGCGGCTGAAAAGAGCCTGAGTGGAAAGATTCTCACAGGAGTTGAGAAACATTGCCTGAGGGCAGCAGGGTGGCCATGTGGAAGCACTGGCCAATGTTTAACTATATTCAGCCTCTAAGAAGGGATCTGAGTGAACCACTTCCTGAGGTTTATCCTCTCCATGCTTTAATTTCTTTATCAAATGGGGATAATAATAGTCACAGGGTCTGTAAAGATTGAATGACTCAGTATGCATAAAGAGCTTAGAACAAGGCCTAGCACAGGGTAAGCACTGTATAAATGCTAATTAATTGCTATTATTATAGGCTAGAAGCATACCTACAGAAAAGCCTGCAAAGAAAGCTTACCTCCTTTAATCCCCACCAACAGACCTACTACTAACCCAGCAGGTTCGTTCCCTGTTTAAGCTCCAGGTTCCCTGTTTAAACTCCAAGATACCTGGCGTGGTCTCAGCTAAGGCCAAGTGAATAAGACTCCTTCTGTAGCAACTAGGTTTAGATATGAAATTGCAGTCTGGCAACATCATATGATTAAAAATGAGATTTGACATGTGATTAAAATGGAAATCTATCTGACATGCACTTCAGAGCCCACACATTTGCAGTTTCTAAGTTCTGCAGCTTCTAACAAATATCCCAACTCCATAACACTGTGAACCTCAGAAACTAACCTTCTGGTTTGAAGACACAAATCACCCTACACATTAAAAAGACAAATGCAATGACCTTCAACCAAGTACGTGCCCCAAAGTATGTACTATAAACGGGTAGTTAGCTGCTGACACACCTGGGTGACACAGTGACTCAATTCTTCAAATCAGGCAGATCCACTCACTTTTATGCCTGGAGGCTGTGCCACCCCTGCATAGCATTTTGACAATACTTACGCATTACAATAGGGCTTCTTTTCATAGCCTTTGTAGTTGTTCATGTTGAGAGCCATCTTGCAGACTTCGCAATGGAAACATCCTTTATGCCAATACTGAAAAATAATTTTTTTTAATTTTAGTACAATGCCAGTTCTTTCCAGGATGGGTATAGAAAGGAGACTTTTGTAGTTCATCACAGTCCCCGCCTGTATTTGAAAATAGAACAAAATGCTGGCAGGTAACAGTGGATGTGTTTGCTTACTCTGTCCAGTAAATAAAGCAGGCAGCTACTAAAATTGAGTTCTAAACGACTCCCTACCACAACATACAGGCTCAGACAGAAGAACTGCGCAGCTCTATACACGCTGCACTTCTATGAGCAGCCAGAAGGAATTCTGAGCGTGGTTAACAGAAATGGGGCCTGTGAAGTGGCTTCAAAAGGAAAACTACTTAGTTCAAAGTGCCTAAACACTGGTGTTTGTAAGATCCCGATAAATAACTGTCCCCAGAAAGCCAGGCAACCCGCGTATTCAAGAGGTTGTCTTGGTAAGTGCACTTGGTCCCCACACCCCTGTCCAGTTTCCACCACACTGCGGGGAGGGTGAACTCTGTTCGGAATTACTATCAGGATGATGGTGTGCTCTTATGAGGCATTTTTGACACCACACGCAGATTTCACAGAGACCGCCTCCGGCTGGCTTCAATTGTCAAACACTCAGGATAGCGCCAGAGTCTGTCTTCCAAGCTGTTCAACTCCATCCACGCCCTGGGAGGTCCCGAAGCCGGGCTGCGGGGACCCGGCTAAAGCCATTTCCTCTGGAATTCCCCAACCGGGTGAATTAGCCCCGGGGAGTCCCGCCCGCCGCGGGGAGCCGGGGCTCTCGGGGGATTATTCTTAGCACTGCGGCAACGGCTGTCCCTGACATATTAATTACTATATATGTGCCTCTCCACCTCGTCGCCGGCACGGGAGGCATTGGGCAAGGAATAAGTCGGGGTGCGGGCCGGTCCTCCGCGCGCTGAGCACAAGAAAGTGAGGAACATCGGAGGAGGTGGGAGGGGGCGCGGCTCACTGATGGGCCCCTGGGTGTGGGGCGAGGCTCCCGGCCGCGGTCCGCAGCAGCTCTGCGGAGGCCGGTGCAACCCCACACCCCCGCCACCCGCACCCCGACAAAAGCTTCTCCCAGTTCCAACAACACTATCGCCAAGTGTGCACTCTGACATTTCCGCGGGCGTTTTCCTTCGCGTGCCCGCACTCCCGGCCAAGACGACACAAACACTCAGACCCACTCGTCTCTTTCCATCCCAGATGTCAAAACTTCTCGGAGCAGGTGCAGCCCGGTTCCTGCAGGTCCCTGTCGGCCCGGCGCCCCTCGCTCACCTTATCCAAGCAGTTGACTTTCTCCGTGGGATACACGACTTTTCCGCAGCGGGCACACTGGGGATTCATTGTCGCGGTTCCCGAGAGCGGCGACGATTTGAGGCTCCAAGGAGCCGCTGTGACATTCCCCGGCGAGCCCCGCACTGCCTGGGGCCGGCGGGAGGGTGGCGGGCGGCGGGCGCCGGACGCCGGGGTCTGGAGTAGCAGCGGGTGTGCAGCAGCGAGCCGGGCGCGCGGGGAGTGCAGCGGGGGTGCGGGTGGGCGCGCGCCGAAGCCTGGCGCCTGGGGGCGGCTGCGCTCTCCGGGTCCGCCTCGGCTCCGCTCAGGCTGCGGGCCGCTCGCTCTGCGTCGCTCGCACTCCAGGTACTGGTGACTCACGCAGACACTTGCGCCCGCCCCTCGCTCTCACTAGCTCCCCCGCCTCGCCGAAGCCGCTCAGGCCAAACCCACCGGCGCGCCCAGACCCAAGTGGCAAGGAATGAGCACGTCGGGAGGACGAAGCGGGGGAGGGAGAGGGCTGCGAGTGGAACAGTCCTCAGAGACAGCGGGCTGCGACTGCGAGGCATGGAAGCATGCCTAGTGTCGCAGCCGGGGGCGGTCAGGTGGGAGGCTGCGGAGAGGGGACCGGTGGGGAATGGAGGAATTGAGGCGGGGTGGAGGGGGTGGTCACCAGCTACGCGATTCCTCTGTTTCATTTTTTCTGCCCCAGCCGAGTCACCCCTCCTCCCAGGCTGATGTTCCCAGTACCCAAAGGGCGTGGGGGTGCGCCCGCCCTCCTCCAGGCCGGGGTCCGCAAGCAGAGACGCTCCTACGCCCTCCCAGCACCCAGTCCCGGGCAAAGGCTGTCCTGGAGGCACCTAGCGCGCTTGGGCCCGGGAGCCGGGAGACCTGCAGGGAACCCTACTCATCTTCCCGCAGAGCCTCGGGTTGTGCCGCGTCCTCTCCCACCGCCTCTGCCGCGAGAAAGCTTCTGCCTAGTGCCTACGTTAAATCCCTGGGCCTTGGATTGTTAAGAGCTTTCTTTGCTCCCTGGTTCTCAACCACTGCACTGTTCATATCCCTTTTTGGAGAACGACTGGTCATTTTAGGCCCGAATCAAGCCTTTCTTGATTAATAAACGGTCGTTGTTGTTGTTGGTGGTGGTGGTGGTGGTGGTGTGTGTGTGTGTGTGTGTGTGTGTACCTACTGTATATTTTTACAATTAAATACTACCGAATCTACGAAGAGTTCTTCATCTGCACTAAGAGAAGCAATTACAGACTCATGATTCTAAACGCAAGCACCTGAAAATCCAACTGAAGTCTGAAGGTAGGATGGAACCAAACAGAATAGGTATCGGTTTTAGTTCTATGAAGATCTCAGGTTACTGGAATTCTTTATAAAAATGCCGCAAAATGAAGCTAGACTGAGTTCAAAGCCCAACCCCTCCATTTACTGTTCACGTGCAAATACTTAGCCTCTCTGTGCCTTAATTTTCTAATCTACCAAATGGGGATAACAGCACTACAAAACATCTGCTCTCCTACTTTCCTACTGTGAAGATTAAATGAGTCAGAGGTTCTAAAGTGTTTCAATCCTCCTGGCTCATGGCACCAAATAGGTTTGTCATAGGTTATAACAAATAAACACATTCCATTGCTAGCACAAAGATTAAGACTCAGTAATATCACCTAGCAACTACTGTGACACATATTTCTGCCATTTTATTTTTTAAATCATTGCTGAGGGCTTTCATGAAAAAAGAAAACTTGATTTTTGGGCTTCTTAGGCAGGCTACACTGATGCAGTATCATTCATAATAAGGTTGTGTTGTTTGCCGTTTCAAAAGAGATAATTTCTTAAAAGGGATTCACCAATGCAACAACCACTCATTGCACAAGATCACCTTTAGAACAAATAAAACAGTAATTTGCTGTCAGGGACGATCAGTTGTCATTTAAAAACACTTCGGAGTTATTTGGAAATGCTTCAGACCATGGATGACCCTGGAGGATTTTAGGCTTAGTGAAATAAGCCAGACACAGAAAGACAAATACTCAAATACTGCATGGTGTCACTTAGATGTGGGCTCAAAAAAAAAAAAAAAACCAGCTGAACTCATAGAAACAGTAAAGAAGTGGTGGCAGGGACAGGGAGGTGGGAATATAGAAACAGGTATGTAAAAAGATACAAACCTTCAGGTATTAGATTAATAAGGTTTGAATTATAATTGAAATTTGTTAAGACAGTAAAACTTAAATGTTCTCACCAAAAAGAAAAAAAAACATAAATAGGTAAGGTGATGGATGTGTTGACTGGATGGGAGAATCCCTTCACAGTATACATGTATCAAATCATCATGTTGAATAATTCAAATATCTTACTAATTTATTTGTCAATTAAACCTCAATAAAGCTGGGGAGGAGAACCTACATTGGATATTTATTTTAAAAGAAAATAAATGCCTGAGGAAAAAAAGTTTTTATATGATCACCCAAAAGACTAAGTTTTTTTTAGCATTTAGATTTCATAACTGTAGATAAAATATAGTTTAAAAGTCCTATTCTCGCTGTGGCCACACCCTGGCCAGGAATCTGAATAGTTTAGGGAAGCGATTGCATCTCATTTTGCTTTAAGGCCCATGGCTGAGAAAGAGCATGTTACCTGTGACATCACAGGTACTCCAAAACTGTTGGTCAAATTAAATTGGAAAACATATATTGTTAGAGCATTGTCCTGAAGTGCAGAGGTTACCGGTTCCATCCCCGGTCAGGGTACATAGAGGAATAGATTGATGTTCCTATCTCTCTCTTTCCTGCCCTCCCATCCTCTCTCTAAAATCAACAAAATAAACAAAAATAAATAAATATTGTATTCTTTTTTTTCCCAAGGACAGAGAGAGAGTCAGAGAGAGGGATAGATAGGGACAGACAGACAGGAACGGAGAGAGGTGAGAAGCATCAATCATTAGTTTCTCGTTGCCCTTGCAACACCATAGTTGTTCATTGATTGCTTTCTCACATGTGCCTTTACTGTGGACCTTCAGCAGACCCAGCAACCCCTTGCTGGAGCCAGCAACCTTGGGTCCAAGCTGATGAGCTTTTGCTCAAGCCAGATGGGCTCGAGCTCAAGCTGGCGAGCTCGGGGTCTCCAACCTGGGTCTTCCACATCCCAGTCCGACGCTCTATCAACTGCGCCACCGCCTGGTCGGGCCCTATTCTCTTTTTATTAATGGTAAACAAAATTTCTGAGACAAGTGATAGTGATATGTGACATTTATAACTGATTTATCAGATCTTTTAACTGTGAATCATGTAATTTCTTAGCCAACCAGCACATAATCACAATGCCTGACATATAGTAGATACTAATTAAATGTTTGTTGAAAGTATGAATAAAACCAATGACTATATTAAAATTGGAATTAACTGTGATATTTTATTATATCAAAAATAAACAATGAATGCTCAGAGTTACATTTTTCTCTCATATCTGTTTCTCTATTTTCATTTTCTACATTAAGCCAGCTTCTAAGTTTCTTAGTGACATTTCACTGATGTAAGAAGAATTTTAATGCCATCTGTCTTAAAAAGACTTCTTTATTTCAAAACTTAAAATACTATAAACAAAGAGTTGACAGAAACCTGTCATCTGGCCCAGCCTTTCCCCTTCAAGCAGATGAATGATTTAATTATCCACTAGGGAGAACTTTTGCCCCTTTCATGTCTTTTTCACTTGACTAATCAAGAAATCATTCTTTATGGAAACTATACCGCACATCTCCACGTTAATTAAGTCCTTCTCTGCTGGCTTGGACATCCACAGATACAAAGAATAACTTACCATCATGACCCTCACAAAAACATTTAAATAGTTATAAATTTCCTTTTGTTTCTTTAACCGATTTCCAAATCGGTTCACTTTTACCTCTGGGGCCTATTTACATAAAACATTTTAAAGACCTTATCATCACTTTTATTAATTAAGCTACATAAATTGAGCTTTAAATTAAAAGCTTTAAAGAGTAATACTACAAAAGATCAAACAGTAACTTTAAGAAACACTGGACCCAGATTGTGGTAGATTGTATTATTGGTTCACAATTTCGTGTTCTATCCTGGCTACATTTCAGTAGGCAGATTATATTCCTCCACAAATGACTCTGAGCTTGATAGCGTGACTCCCTTTTGGCCAATGGAATTCGAGTGGACATGACAGATGTCATATCAGAGCAGAATTTTAAGAGACATGCATAGTTTGCCTTTGTTCTATCACCCCCTTGAGCTCTGGCACCCAACCATGAAAAGTGCATATCTCAGGGAGTGGCTGCTTCATTGACTTGTTTTTAAATTGTTTTTAGCAATTTTAATGGGGTGACATTGATAAATCAGGGTACATATGTTCAGAGAAAACATCTCCAGGTTATTTTGACATTTGATTATGTTGCATACCCATCACCCGAAGTCAAATTGTCTTCCATCACCTTCTATCTGGTTTTATTTGTGCCCCTCCCCTCCCCCAAAACACTCCTTCTCCTCCCCGCTTTCATCCCCCATAACCAGAACACCCTTGTCCATGTCTCTGAGTCTCATTTTTATGTCCCATCTATGTATGAAATCATATACTCCTTCGTTTTTTCTGATTTACTTATTTCACTCAATATAAAGTTATCAAAGTCCATCCATGTTGTTATAAATAATCGGATGTCATCATTTCTTATGGCTGAGTAGTATTCCATAGTATATATGTCCCAAAGCTTTTTAATCCACTCGTCCTCTGATGTACACTTGGGCTGTTTCCAGATCTTCACTACTTTAAACAATACTGCCACGAACATGGGAGCTCATTTCTTCTTTTCGAACAGTACTATGGTGTTCTTAGGGTATATTCCTATAAGTAGGATAGCTGGGTCAAAAGGCAATTCGATTTTTAATTTTTTGAGCAATCTCCGTACTATTTTCCACAGTGGCTGCACCAGTCTGCATTCCCACCAGCAGTGCAGGAGGGTTCCCTTTTCTCCACATCCTTGCCAGCACTTAATCTGTGTTGTTTCATTGATGAGCAACATTCTTACTGGTGTGAGGTGATATCTCATTGTGGTTTTAATTTGCATTTCTCCAATGATTAGTGATGTTGAGCATTTTTTCATATCTCTATTGGCCATCTGTATGTCCTCTTTGGAGAAGTGTCTATTCATTTTTTGATTGGATTGTTTGTCTTCCTGGTGTTGAGTTTTACAAATTCTTTATAAATTTTGGTTATTAACCCCTTATCAGATGTATTGTCGAATATGTTCTCCCATTGCGTGGTTTGTCTTTTTATTCTGTTCTTATTATCTTTAGCTGTGCCAAAACTTTTTAGTTTGATATAGTCCAATTTATTTATCCTGTCTTTTATTTCATTTGCCCATGGAGATAAATCGGCAAATATATTGCTGTGACAAATGTTGGAAAGCTAACGCCTATGTTTTCTCCTAAGATGCTTATGGTTTCACGGCTTACATTTAAGTCTTTCATCCATTTTGAGTTTGTTTTTGTGAATGATGTACGTTGATGGTCCAGTTTCATTATTTTGCAGGTAGATGTCCAATTTTCCCAACATCATTTGTTAAAGAGACTGTCTTTAATCCATTGTATGCTCTTACCTCCTTTGTCAAATATCAGTTGTCCATAAAGGTGTGGGTTTATTTCTGGGTTCTCTGTTCTGTTCCATTGATCTATATGCCTGTTCTTATGCCCGTACCAGGCTGTCTTGAGTACAATGGCCTTGTAGTATACCTTGATATCCGGAAGAGTGATACTCCCCACTTTATTCTTCCTTTTCAAGATTGCTGAGGTTATTCGTGTTCTTTTTTGGTTCTATATAAATTTTTGGAATATGTGCTTTATATCTTTGAAGTATGTCATTGGTATTTTAATTGGTATTGCATTGAATTTATAAATTGCTTTGGGTAATATAGACTTTTTTTTAATTTTTATTTTATTCATTTTAGAGAGGAAACAGAGTGAGAGAGAGAGAGAGAGAGAGAGAGAGAGAGAAAGGGGGGAGGAGCTGGAAGCATCAACTCCCATATGTGCCTTGACCAGACCAGTGCAGGGTTTTGAACTGGCGACCTCAGTGTTCCCAGGTCGATGCTTTATCCACTGCGCCACCACAGACCAGGCATAATATAGACATTTTAATGATGTTTATTCTTCCTAACCATGAGCACAGTATATGCTTTCACTTGTTTGTATCGTCCTTGATTTCTTTTATCAACGTTTTATAATTTTCCGAGTACAAGTCTTTAATCTCCTTGGTTAAATTTACTCCTAGGTACTTTATTTTTTTGGTTGGAATAGTGAAGGGGATTGTTTTCTTAATTTCTATTTCTGCCAGTTTATTGTTGGTGTATAAAAATGTCTCTGATTTCTGAGTACTAATTTTATATCCTGCCACCTTGCTGAATTCATTTATCAGGTCCAGTAGTTTTTGACTGAGACTTTAGGGTCTTCTATTTACAATATCATATCATCTGCAAATAATGACAGTTTTACTTCTTCTTTTCCAATTTGGATGCCTTTTATTTCTTCTTCTTGTCTGATTGCTGTGGGTAGGACTTCCAGAAATATGTTGAATAAGAGAGATAAAAGGGGTACCCTTGTCTTGTTTCTGATCTTAAAGGGATTGCTTTTAACTTTTGTCCACTGAATATGATGTTGGCTGTGGATCTGTCATAGATGACCTTTATCATGTTAAGGTATGTTCCCTGTATTCCCACTTTGCTGAATTGATCATAAATGGCTGCTGGATTTTATCAAATGCTTTTTCTGCATCTATTGAAATTATCATGTGGTTTTTGTCCTTCCTTTTGTTTATGTGATGAATCACATTGATTGATTTGTGAATATTGTACCGGCCTTGCCTCCCCAGAATAAATCCCACTTGATCATGGTGTATGATTTTTTTCATATATTGTTGGATCGGTTGGCTAATATTTTGCTGAGTATTTTAGCATCTAAATTCATCAGGGATATTGGCCTATAATTTTCTTTCTTTGTGTTGTCTTTGCCTGGTTTCAAAATCAGAATTATGCTCATCTCATAATAGGAGTTTGGAAGTCTTTCTTCCTCTTGAAATTTTTGAAATAGCTTCAGAAGGATAGGACTTAGTTCTTCTTTGAGTATTTGGTAGAATTCACTGGTGAAGCCATCAGGCCCAGAACTTTTCTTTGTTGGGAGTTTTTTGATAACTGTTTCGATCTCATTTGTTGTAATTGGTCTGTTTAGGTTTTCTGACTCTTCCAGGTTGATTTTTGGAAGATTGTATGTTTTAAGAAATTTGTCCATTTCATCTAGGTTGTCTAGGTTTTTGGAATATAGTTCTTCATAGTATTTTCTTACAATACTTTGTATTTCTGTTGTATCAGTTGTTATTTCTCCATTTTATTTATTTGAGTCCTCTCTCTTTTTTTCTTGGTGAGTCTAGTTAAAGGTTCATCGATCTTGTTTACCTTTTCAAAGAACCAGCATCTGATTTCATTGATCCTCTGTATTGTTTCTTTAGCCTCTATGTCATTTATTTCTACTCTGATCTTTATTATTTCTTTCTTTCTATTTTCTCTGGGCTTTACTTGCTTTTGTTTTTCTAGTTTTTTTAGATGCAGGGTCAAGTTGTTTATTTGAGCTTTTTCTAGCTTCTTATGGCATGCCTGTAATGCTATGAAATTCCTTCTCAGGACTGCTTTTGCTGTGTCCCATAAATTCTGAGTTGATGTATGCTCATTATAATTCGTTTCTATGCATTTTTTAATTTCTTCTTTGATCTCATTGTTAACCCATTTGTTATTTAATAACATGCTATTTAGTGTCGAAGTGTTTGAGTAATTTTCCAGTTTTTCTGTCGTGGCTGATTTCTAGTTTCACACCATTGTGATCAGAGAAAATGCTTGATGTGATTTCAATCTTCTTAAATTTGTTGAGACCACTTTTGTGTCCTAACATTTAGTCTATCCTAGAGAATGTACCATGAGCACTTGAAAAGAATGTATATTCTGCTGCTTTAGGGTGAAGGGTTTTGAAGATATCCATTAAATCAAGTTGATCTAGTGTATTCTTTAAGTCTGCTGTTTCTTTGCTAATTTTCTTTCTTGAGGATCTATCCAGTGATGTTAGTGGAGTATTGAAATTCCCTACTATTATAGTATTTCTGTTGATCTCGCCCTTTATATCCATCAAAGTCTGCTTTATATATTTCGGTGCTGCTATATTAGGTGCATAGATATTTATAATGGTTATATCTTCCTGTTGGATTGCTCCCTTTATCAGTATGTAGTGTCCTTTTTTAACTCTTACAATAGCCTTTGTTTTAAAGCCCACTTTGTCAGATATAAGTATTGCTACTCTGGCTTTTTTTTTCATTTCTATTTGCATGAAATATTTTTTTTCATCCTTTTACCTTCAGCTTATGTGCATCTTTATTTTTAAGGTGTGTCTCTTGTAGACAGCATATGTATGGGTCCTGTTTTCTTATCCATGCAGCTACCCTATGTCTTTTTATTGGATCATTTAATCTATTTACATTTAAGGTTATTATTGACATGTAGTTGTTTATTGCCATTTTATTCTTTAAAGCTGTATTCCTCTTTTGTTATATTCTTTTTCCCCTTTGAACTGTTCAAAATAGGACCCTAAGCACCTCTTGCAGGATTTGTTTGGTTGTAGTAAATTCCTTGAGATTTTTTTGTTGTTTTTGTCTGGGAAACTCTTTATTTCTCCTTCAATTTTAAATGATAGCCTTGCCAGATAAAGTATTCTTGGTTGTAGGTTCTTGTTCTGCATTACTTTGAATATTTCTTGCCATTCCCTTCTGGCCTCAAGTGTTTCTGTTGAGAAGTCGAATGTCATTTTTATGGGGGCTCCTTTGTAGGTGATAGCCTTTTGTTCTCTAGCAGCTTTTAATATTTTCTCTTTATCACTTAGCTTTGGTATTTTAATTATGTGTCTTGGTATATATTTCTTTGGGTTTCTCTTTAATGGAGTTCTCTGTGTTTCTTGAACATGTGAGACCTTTTCCAGCCTCAGTTTATGAAAGTTTTCAGCTATTATTTAACAAAGTTTCTATCCCTTGTTCTTTCTCTTCTTCTTCAGGAACCCCTATGATGCGGATGTTATTTCTCTTCATGTTGTCCCAGAGCTCCCTTAGAGTTTCCTCAGACCTTTTGAGTCTCTTTTCTTTTCTCTGCTTTGTTTCTGTGCCTTTGTTTATTTTGTCCTCTAACTCGCTAATTTGATCCTCAGCTTCATCCATCCTGCTTTTAACACAATGGAGTGTTCTTCAATTCTGATATTGTATTTGTCATTTCTGTCTGATTCTTTTTTATTATTTCAATTTCCTTCTTAATACTTGCTATCTCTTTATTTAGATATTTAGAATGACCATCCATTGTTGTTCTAAGCTCTTTGAACAACCTGCAATCATTATTTTAAACTCTGCATGCAGTAATTTGGTTATATCTGACTCATTCAGGTCCTTCTCTGGGGATTTTTCTTGATTCATTTGGGTTGCACTTCTCTGCCTGCCCATTTTGTCTGTGTATAAGAAGGGTTTGGCCACTGGAGTCCAATGGGTGTTGCCTCTGTGTTCCCTAGGTTGGTCTGTCTGCAGACCTGCCAACCCCTCTGCCGCTGCCTAGGGCAGTTGGGTATGGGCGTTGCCAGTACCGGCCCACTGTGAGTGTTGCTGTAGTTTCCACCTCTCCTTCACCGGTTCTGTTCTGTGCCCGGTTCTACAAGCCTAAGCTGGTCTTAGCCTTCACCCCGCCCCCACGGGTGTGGTTACTTGCTGCACACGGGCCACAAGCCTCAGCATCAAGGGCAGGGGTGAGTACCTTTGCTCGGCTGTGTGTCTCTACCTGTTCCCAGGCTTCCACCCAGTACCTGCAGTCAGAGCCGGCTTGCGCATCAGGCTGCAAGCCCGGGCTCCTTGGGCCAGGTGGGGCTTTGGGCCTGTGCTCAGCTGCGGTCCTCTGCCCTTTCCCAGGCTTTCGCCATGCCACCATGTGTGGAGCTGCTCGCTCATCAGGCCACAAGCCTAGGCTCTGCTGGCCAGGCGGGGCTGCTGGAGTGCTCTCAGCTGTGGACCTCAGCCTTTTCTCAGGCTTTTGCCCCACCCCCATGGGTGGAGCTGGCTAGCATAGGGCCACAAGCCTAGGAGGCCAGGTGAGGCTGTGCGCCTGCACCCTTGTTCAGCAGTGGATCTCCGCCTGTTCCCTTGCTCCCACTTTTCCACCATAGGTGAGGTTGCAGGCAGGCTCGCAGCTGGCCAGACTGCTTTTGTGCATCTCCTCTGCCTGTGCTGGGCTAGACTGAGCTCACACCGGCCCGGTTTCCGTCCTCGCCAACAGAACCATGCTTCCGTGTCCTGCTGCTGCCTGCCCTCCAGCTAGCCCTCAGCAGTGTGGGTGGGGTACTGCAGCTCAGACCCTAATAGTCCATACTTTAGTCCTTAAAACTCCCTCCTTCTAAGCAGCTGTACTCTGCGTGCTGCAGGAGAGCTTGTTTGGCTGGTATCCTGCTTCCCTTTGCTGGTATTGCTGGTTCCAAGGGAAATATTCACTTCAGATTTGGGCAGTGACTCAGCCCAGGGGTTTGGGTGGCTGTCCCTCAAAGTGTTTCTCCCTGTGCCTTCTAAATTACACTCTCTTCCCACTGCTCTGGTCCTCTCCTCTCTTTCTGTCCCCTGGAGTCCTGGGTGAGTGGTTCTGTGAGAGGTTTTTCTGCGCCGTCCCTTTAAGAAGAATTTTGGGTCTGAGAAAACTGTCTTTTTCTCACTAAAAGTATCCTAACTTGTTTCACAGCTAAATACTGTCCATATGCCTCTTCTAGGCTCTGGGGCTACAGGCTAGGGCTTTGTTCCTGAGGCCCAGGTCCCACCCCTCTCCTCTAAGCTCTCTTCCTGCCATGCGAGTCTCTCCAGGCTGCAGTTCACTCTGGGGAGCTGGGCAGCCCTTTCCACATTTCTGCTTTTTCTACCAGTCTTAGTGTGGCTTCTTCAGTTTTCCTTGGTTGAAGAGTCCTCTTGGTTTAGCTCAAAGTTGGTTTTTCCAGATAATGGTTTTGAAAATTAAGTTATAATCCACTTTGGTTCTGGGAGTTGTAAGTTGGTAAGTCTGCCTACTCCATCGCCATCTTGCCCTCTGCTTCACTGACTTTTGTCCAAGAATTCAAAGACCTGTCTAGCCAGTAGAACCTAACTGAGCTCAGTAAGCCCAACTGTGCCCAGCAGAGCCACAGCAAGCCCTCAACCCTCACATAATGAGAGTAAGAAATAATTGTTTCTATAAACTACTGAAATAGGAGTTGGGGAATATTTGTTACTGCAGCAAAAGCTGACTCATGTATCTGTGATAAAAATTGAAGGGAAATGCTTTCTACCTCATCAGCAACAAAAACTAATGAATTTACATACAAGATATAGTATGTGTTGAGTTTTCTTTTTTGTTTTTGTTTGTTTTGTTTGTTTTTTATTTATCTAAATATGCTGTTAAAAAGTACAGTGGCCAGAAAAGCAGAGTTCTTATTATTAATGAACTATGCATTTTTTTGTTACGCAAAACTTTATTATGTGCCTTCTATTGTTCAGACATTGTGTAAAATTGTATACTTTTTTGCCAGTTGGCACAAATTCACCATGGATAAAAGTTTTTCCAGTCGACAAGCTTGATAGTTGAAACTAAAAAAAAAAGGCAAATTTTAGCTCATAGTTTTGATAGCTGCATATGAGTCTTAGTCTAATGAAGCATTTCTCCAAAGATCTTACACATTTTAAGAAATTATCTTATTCACCATTACAGTACCACTACAAGTCAATGAGAAATGTTAAATTCAAACATTAAGGGACGTTCAAGATTCAGAAGCTATTCTGAAAATAATTACTTTCAATCATTTATTCAATATACAATTATTGGTAGGCAGGATGTCAGGCACAAGGGGATGCAATGGGGATTAAGGCATGATCTCTGCTTATAATGAATTCTAATGGAACAGATAAGTAAGCAAATAATTACAATACAGTGTGATAAATGCTCTAAAACAAAGCTCTGCTCCTGATGCTGTGCAAGAACAGAGGAGGAACTTCTAATTCAGCTAAGCAATTAGAAAAAGCTATCTTAAATATCAACCAAACTCCTCCCTCTCTACCTAACAAACCGTGTCCAGTTACCCAATCTTGTCAACTTTCTCCAAAAGAAGCTCATGAATCTGTCTCCACACCTTCTGCCACAGCCTTAGCTTAGCAGTTTATTATGTCTTCCTTGGATTGTTCTGTAACAACCCACTAAGAAGTCTTATCATCATACAAGACATGGAAGAAGGTGGCACTTCACTCTCCCAGACCTGCCTTAGAGATGTAGCTAATAGAAAACCCCTATTCTATCTCCATGCTAGGACCCTCTTCCACAACACACCCACAATATTATTTTTCAAAATAAAAACTAATTCATATAAGGCACCAAATACAGTGCCTAGCATCCAGAAAGAACTTCATAAAAATGTGTTTAATAATTAAATGACTAGAGTAAAAAATAAATAAAATTGAACTAACTTCTTGATATATTTTTATTCAAATCAGGTGGGAGGTGACAAGTATGATGATCATTATCATTACCTTTTTTATGTAGCTCAAGACTACTTTCTGAGTCATCTGCCAAACTTGATGAATATCCAGCTACAAAAATAAAACTTGACTTAAAATACTTTGCTTAACATACTCACAGGAGAAAAAAATTATGTTAAGATTATAACTTGCCTTTTATATGCTAGGAACTGAATTATGTAACCCCCCAAAAAATATATATCAAAGTCCTAATCCTCAATGGAATGGTATTTAAAGGGATAATTAGGTTTAGATAAGGGCATGATGGTGGAGCACTCATAATGTGATTAGTGCCCTTTTAAAAAAAGAGTTTTAAAGAGACATCAGAGAGGTTTTGGGTGTTCTCTCTCTCTCTCTTTCTCTCTCTCTCTCTCTACCCCTCTGCCACATGAGGACACAGCAAGAAGGCAACAATCTGTAAGTTGGGAAAACAGTACCCAGCAGAACTGAGCCATGCTAACATTCTGATTTCAGACTTCGAGCCTCCAAAACTGTGAGAAAATAAATTTATATTGTTTAAACCACCTAGTCTATGGTATGTTATGACAACCCAAGCTAACTAACATACTACTTTAGCATGACTTATAGTCAATTAAGAACTAGAACTAGATCAAGTTCTTTGGGATAGGGGTGGGGGGACAAAAGGAGGGAAGGTGGCCAAAAGGTACAAACCTCCGATCAGAAAACAAGACTTGAATGTAATGCACAACATGATAAATATAGTCAATAATACTATATTACATATTTAAAAGTTGCTAAGAGAGTAAGTCTGAAAAGTTCTTATTACAAGAAAAATATTTATATTAATATTTATATTTATATTAATATTATAGATATTAACTAGATTTATTATAGTGATCATTTCATAATATATACAAATATTAAATCATTATGTTGAACTCTTAAAAGTAATACAATGTTATCTGTCACCAACTATATCTCAATAAAAAAATAAAAGGTTGTGTTCTACCACTGAAAAAACAAATTAATTAATAAATTAATTAAGAAGAGATCAAGAAAAATGTTATTCTTGCCTAATAAAAATAGGAATAAAAATGCTGAGTTCTTTAGTTCCTTATGGTAAGTTCTTATAGTTTTTGCAACAAATCTCTGACTCATTAATTATAATCAATTTTGAACTTCAAAAGAAAGTAGATTTCTAACTTGCCTGGCAAGAACTGCAGTTATGGTCAGTGACATATTAAAGGGATTTTCCTCTTAACATACACAAAAGCAAATAAAAAATCAATCATTTTAAAAAACAGTATCAGATTATGTGGTTCAGGAACAGCTGATGAAGGGTCATTTTAAGTATTAAAAAAAAAAGTAGGGTTAGAGTAGGTTGATTAAATTCCTTGTGTACCTAACAGAAAAGTGGGAGGGGGAAGGGGCTGGAATGTACCCAAAGCTGAAAGCTATTTTAGGGGCAGAACAATGTTAAAAATTATGCAAAATTAAGGTAGTATTTCTTTCAGACTGGTTATAGGGAACAGAGAGCCACTCAAGTTCTCTCAGTGAAAGGAGAGTCATAGTACAGGAACACAGAAAAACTTGAACAACCCAGCTTCCAAAAAGAAGGACTATGTAGAGCCACAAGAAATAAATAGCTCTATAATGGAAAGATCTTCACTTCAGCGATCTATTACTCTAGTCTCAATGTTTATGTCTCGCCAAAATCCATACATTGAAATCCTAACCCCCAATGTGTTGATATTAGGAGATGGAAGTCTTTGGGAGGTGATTAGATTACTAGGATGGATCTTCATTAATGGGATGAGTACCCTTATAGAAGAAACACCACAGAGCTCCCTCCTTCCTTCGTCTATATGAGGACACTGCAAGAAGGTGCCTTCTATGAACCAGAAATAGAGCCTCACCAGACACCGAATCTGTTGGCACCTTCATCTTGAACTTTACAGTCTCCAGAACTGTGAGAAATAAATTTCCGTTGTTCTAAGCTGCCTGGTTTATGGTATTTCAGTTAGAGCAACCCAGTCCAACTAAGACACTTTATTAGAAAAATTCAACTGATCTCTACATGTCTGCTTCTTTCTGTCACTACTATCTAGCTTATTGTCACCCTCATCTGTCTACCTTACATGCTTTCCACACATAGGTTTCCCTGTTCACAGATCCTGCTTATTCATAATGCCTTCCTTATATAGCCCTGGCCGGTTGGCTCAGTGGTAGAACATCAGCCCAGCATTTGGGAGCCCCAGGTTCGATTCCCAGCCAGGACACACAGGAGAAACACCCCTCTGCTTCTCCACCCTTCCCCCTCTCTTTTCACTCTATCTCACTCTTCCCCTTCCACAGCCAAGGCTCCATTGGAGCAAAGTTGGCCTGGGCACTGAGGATGGCTCCATGGCCTCCACCTCAGGCGCTAGAATGGCTCTGGTTGCAACAGAGTAATGCTCCAGATGGGCAGAGCATCGCCTCCTAGTGGGCATGCCGGGTGGATCCTGGTCGGGAACATGTGGGAGTATGTCTCTCTGCTTCCCTGCTTTTCACTTTGGAAAAATACAAAAAAATAAAATAAAATGAAATAAAATAAATAATGCCTTCCTTATAAATTTCACTGGTCATGGCCTAATATGACCCTTACTGCTTCTTTTCTTAACATTTTTTCATCTTCCCACAGATAACTACCTTGTTCTTTCCCTGTTTCCAGTACAGAAAAACACATACTGATAGCTCAACTCACCTTTTCACATCTGGGTCATTGGTTCACCTCTTGGCTGTCCAGGGTCAGGTCTAAGCAGCTATGGAAGAAATGAGGAAGGGGGTGTAGATATTGCATTATAATGTTGTACACCAGAAAATTATATTTCCTTATTAACCACTGTTACCCCAATAAATATAATTTTAAAAGGAAACTGTGGATGCTCTCACCTCCAGCACGGCAGTCAGAACCTGAAGTCAGACAACCGGGAAAGAAAGTGATGGCAGGTGCAGATGAATGAATCACTATGAGGAAGAAAGAAGAAGGCAGAAGATGGGAAAGGAAGAAAGTGAAGGAAAAAGGGGTGGGAGAGAGGAGTGTAGCAACCGCAGTGCAAGGGGGAGTTTGAACAGCACCCAAAGGGGCACCATGATGTGTAGAAGGGAGCTAGCAAGCAGGAGCCTCTGCCTGCCCATCAGGGACCAGAGAGGAGAACAAAGGGAAGGGCCACTGAACTCAGGGAAGCCTCTAGGCTCAGGCTCGGAGCCACAGTGTGGCTAAGTCTGCCGGGTCCAGAAATGCAGTTCATAAAAATCATGTGCCTGGAAAAATCAACTGAGCAGCCTCAAGGACAAGTGCCATTTATGTAGTTGACAAAAGGAGACTATGTTTTGTTTTATATCAACAAATTAGTTCAGCAAATTAATCTACTTGTGCTCCTGGTAATGAGCTTCATGTGAAGGCCTCGCAGAAGAAGGAAATCCCTGCTGGGCGTGTTGTTTTTCCAGATTGAAGAAGAGAAGACCCGCTCTAGTCAGAACTGAGCTACTATTTCAAATGACCAACATCTTTTTTCTCATTTTTCCTTGGCTATAATTATTTTTCAGTGGGCTATGGGTTCAAGTGCATCAGGAGATGTTTTCCTGTCTTAAATACTGTAGCAAAATGTGTCTTGTGGCAAAACTATATGAGAAGCAACCTATGCTGATACACTGACTGACTTGATTAGCAGAGGCATTGTGATCCTCACTGAGATATCTGCAAGGTATTGTTTTGTTTTTATGATGACTCATGCAACAAGCCAGCACGGCATCCACTCCTTACCATTTTACAGACTTGCGTGATACCAGTTGTGCCCATTAGCAATAGGTACCAAAGTGAGTAAGTGCTCTTGGGCATAAGGAACATAAATTAAATGAAGTAAATGGAACTGAGTACATGGAGATGGTCGGAGAAAAGAGCCTTCATTCTATAATAAAGAAATCTGAGCCACTGCCATGGTTACAGCAGCTTCATCCAATAAAAATAGGTATTAAAACTCAAATAAAACAAAACAGAGATGTAGTGTTGTCACGGAGTACCTCTTAAAAATTAAACTGGAAAGGTAAGACATTATGTTTAAAAGCATTTAATGACATGAAAAGATGTTTCTGATATTTTGTTAAAGTGAAAAAGAACAGCTTATGAAAACATGTTCACTATGATCTCATTTTTGTTTCTTTCATGTGAGTAAATGTGCTCAGAATACATTAGACTCGTATACGCTAACATGTCAGCAGAGATGGAATTATAGGTGGTTTATATTTTCCTATCTTCATTTTCTACAGTAAACATTATTTTAATAAGAAAACTCTTCTATAAAGCATACTGATGTCTAACATTATCCCCACTCCACCTCTAACCCAGCCAGTCTCCATCTGACTTAAGAACAGCCATTAACAGTGGCAGCTCTACTTGTCACTCAGATGGTCCCTTGTTTGCTCCCTTAGAAAGAAAAGTGGACCAAGAGGAAGTAATGACCAGTTTCAAGACAGATTTTAGGGTGTGGGCTTTTGTTTTGTTTCGGTCACATTGTAAAGAATGTGCCTGGTAACACCCAAGCTTTTCACCCCACAAATCTTGTCCCAGCTGCTAACAAGAGCCAACGGGTGTGGAGAGGTCACTGTTCTCAGAGACTGCTGAGACCTGCTGGGCAAAGCTGATGGGAGAGAAAAAAAGGCCCCACCCTTTCCCAGGACTCCTGGTGGTCAGGGAATAAAGGAGGGCAGGGCTCCTCAAATTCACCACTAAGTTCAACACACAGAATTTCAACTTCTTTCTACTTCATTTTCTTCAGACCCTATGAAACATATGTGGCCGTCATAAAATCCCAGCAGTATGTGCAACAGATTTTGCTGTTTGGAAAATTCTCACATCTGACCTTTGTAGACCTTCCATTTGTCTTTCTTTACTTTTCAACATTTCACCTGAAAATGGGAAATTCAATTATATTCCTGCTGCTGCTTGAATTCCCAGGGAATCTCCCTAAAAGTATTAGAGATTTGGTCTGCAGTGGCTTCGATTTCTGGTGCGAGGACTGCCATTTTGCAATTCCCATTTGCATCTCTCTAAATTTCCAGAATCTAATAAAACAGCAAAACCAAAATGACTTTTAAATTTTAAAACTTCAGATAAAATTAGGCCCTGGCCAGTTGGCTCAATGGTAGAGCATCGGCCTGGCGTTTGGAAGTCCCACGTTCAATTCCCTGTTAGGGCACACAGGAGAGGTACCCATCTGCTTTTCCACCTTCCCCCTCTCCTTTCTCTCCCTCTCTCTTCCACTCCAGCAGCCAAGGCTCCATTGGAGCAAAGTTGGCCTGGGCACTGAGGATGGCTCCATGGTCTCTGCTTCAGGCACTAGAATGGTTTCTATTGTAGTGGAGCAACACCGTAGATGGGCAAAGCATCGCCCCATGGTGGGCTTGTTGGGTGGATCCCTGTGGGTCCGACACATATAGGAGTCTGTCTCTCTGCTTCCCCGCTTCTCACCTCAAAAACAAACAAACAAAAATAAAAACTTCCGATAAAATTAGTGCTCACTTTTAAAACTTAAAAATGTCTTTATGTATAGAAAGATGTCTGCTATTTTGAATGTAAAAAATGTAAAAACAGATAAAAAAAAAGAATATATGGATAATCTTTTAAAAATTGTTTTATAAAGGATGTTTATTGAAGTGTTGACAATGGTTGCTACTGAATGATGGGACTTTTTTCTTCCTTCTAGGTCTCTTTTTTAAAAGATTTAATTTATTCATTTTAGAGAGAGACACAGGAGTGGGGGGCAGGAAGCATCAACTTCACCTGGCAAGCCCAGGGTTTCGAACAGTTTTAGCCTTCCAGGTCGACGCACCATCCACTGTGCCGCCACAGGTCAGGCCCCTCTAGTTCTCTCTCATACACACACCCTTGATGCTTTAATTTCTAATTTTTCTATATCCACATGGTGGGTATTATTCTTATTTAATAAACATAATTCAAATTATACCAGCACATCATCTATACTATGTCTAATACATAGTAGGTATTTAATAAACACTTTTTTTCTAATTTTATTTTAAAATAATAGTAGGTAGCATTTACTTAGTTACTATTATGTGCCAAGCACTATATTAAAAGTTTCTTATATATTATCTCATTTAAATCCTACAACATTATGAGGTTGGTACCATTAATTTTCCCTTTTCAAAGATGGGGAGATTAAGACACAGAGAGTTTGAAAAACAGGAAAAAGTCCCAGAGTAGTAGGCAGTCCAAGCACAGCCCTTGCTCCTAATCATTCCACTAAACAGTGGTTTTGATTGTAAAATCAAGTGAAGACTTTCAGTATGGTTAGATTACTATCTACCATATTTGTAACTATTTTCTATTCATTGCCTTTGTTCTTAGTTCCTTTCTTTGTCTTCTACTTTTTTCTGCTTTCTTTCTTGAGCATTTTATGATTTCATTTTCTTCTCCTCTCTTAGCATATAAGTTACACTTCTTCTTTAACATTTTTTTAGTGGTTACCCTTGAGTTTGCATCATGTATTTACAACTAATCCAAGCCCTCTTTCAAATAATATTATGCCACTTCATGGATAGTGCAAACAACTTACAACATAGAATTCCCAATTTCTCCCCCCCCCCTTAACATGTTGCCATTATTCATTTCAGTTACCCATATGCTATACTCACCATCACTATTATTGTTTTGAACAAATTGTTATCTGCATTTTATTTTACCTTTATTTGTTTCTTCTCTATAATATATTTCTTTCTTTTTTAATGTAGATCTGAGTTTCTAACATACATCCTTTTCCTTCTCTCTAAAGAACCTCTTTTTACATTTCTTGTGAGGTAGTTCCACTGGCAACAGTTCCCTCAATCTCTATCTGAGAAAGTCTTTATTTCTTCTTCACTTTTGAAAGATAGTTCCCCTGGATACAGAATCTTAGGTTGGTGGTTTTGTCTTTCAACTGTTTAAATATTTTACTCCACTCTCTTCTTTCTTGCATGGTTTCTGAAGATATGCCCAATGTGATTCTTCTCTTTGCTTCTCTCTAGGTAAGGGGTTTTATCCCTCCTTCAGTTCCTTTCAAGATTTCTTTCTGTTTTTTATTTTCTACAATTTAAATATTATATGTCTAGGTACAACTTTTTATTTTTTCATCCTACATGGTGTTCTATGACCTTCCTGGATTTTGTGATTTGGGGTCTGATATTAAATTGAGGAAATTCTCAGTCATTAATGGATTAAATGTTGTTTCTGTCCCATTCTCATTTTCTTCTCCTGCTGGTATTCCCATGACACAGAGGTTATACCTTTACAGTTGTCCCAGAGTTCTTAGATGTTTTACCTTTTATATTCTTTTTTCTTTTCTCTTTGACTTTTAGTTTTGGAAGACTCTACTGACATTTCACTGATTCTTTCTTTGTCACGCCCAGTACATTAAAAGTGTTCCTCATTTCTGTTACAATGCTTTTTTGATGTCTAGCACTTCCTTTTGGTTCAGTCTTAGAGTTTTCATCTTTTATCTTTCTACTTACATTACCCATTTGTTCTTGCATGTTGTCCACCTTTTCCATTATGGCCATTGCCATATTAATCCTAGTTGGTTACAATTCCCAGTCTTCCCAGTGGAAGTCAAGATGGTGCGGGGGGTGGGGGGTGGGGGAGTATAAGCAGTAGGAGCTAAGAGGGAGATAATAGAGGCCTGTATGTCTAGTCTAGAAAAAGGACCAGATTGGAAAAGGGACAAAGAACCCTAAAAAATTAGGAAATGGATTGGTTAGGGAGACGACCTAATGCCAGCCCACGAAAGACTAAGAAATTGGTTGGTTGGTTGGTTGGAAGAGACACCTGGTCTTTCAAAGCCTGAGATATTATAATCAGCTAAATAAACAGCTAGCTCTCTCTCACACTTGATACATGTTTGTCCCACTCGTTCACATTCTCTCCAAGCAGCCATGCTAAAATAGCAGCCACCTGCAATCCACAAACTAGGCAGGTGTGGGCACAGCTCCAGCTGAAGCACAGCCAGAAGCAGACTATGCTAGCCGTATTGAGACAGACATGGGCTAGACTAGACTGAACTGTGACACAGAATTTTTGGACTCTGGGCTTGATGAATACAAGTCTTGACTTTTCCCACAGTGGGACAGATCGAGATGAGATGTTAGAAATCTGGGGGAAGCTTTCTATTTTTACCCAAATAAACCATCTTACCACCAAGCCTCAAACTACCCCACCAAAAAAATCCCCAGGTTTATTCCAACATCTTTGCTATCTGAGTTTGATTCTGAAGTTTACTCTCTCTAAACTGCTTTTTTCATTTAGTATGCCTTGTAATTTTTTGTTGGAAGCTGGGCATGATGTACTAGGTTAAGGGTCGAGGTAAAATAGGCCTTTATTGTGAGGACTTTTTGTTTATGTGACTAGGAGTTAGATTGTGTTTACTATGTGCTGTAACTGTCAGAGGTTAAAATTTACCCTGGTATCCTATTTTTTATCTCTCATGTTTTCTTTGGGTTTCTCTAAAAACTTCTTAAATAAGGTCCAAGAGTTCAAGTTTTTAAGTAGTAGTTTCCTGTTATTATACAGAAGTCCTATTGGTGTGCTAGTAGTGGATGGGGTGAAAGAAGCATTCTAAGGTCCTAAGATAAGGTCTCAGTCTTTTAATGAGACTGTCCCCCATAGCTGTGACCTTCACAAGTACTTCTTATATCCCAAGCCTTTCCTCAGATGAGACAGGAGGTCTAGAGTAAACTGGAGTTGTGTTTTTCCATTTCCACAGAGTAATTAGGATCTGATAAAATAGTTTCTCTTGAGGTCAGGTCTTATTAAGAAGAACAGAATGCTCTAAGCTTGTTTCAAAAGGGCTCCTTCTCTGCTGCCCCAAAGGCATGGGAGGATTTTTTTTTCCTATCTTCACTGTGAGAACATGTAGTGCTCCTGGAGGTAAAACTCAAAAAAAGTGTAAGGGCTCCTAAGACTACGTCCCATCAGAGTTTCTAACTTTTGGTTTTGTCCACATGGAGCATTCTGCAGTTCTTTAATTACAGCATAGGTTTTCATAGCCCAGCACAAGTTCCCATGAAGGCACCTGTCTGTGGGGTTCTGCTCCGATAAGTTGAGACTGTCTGTACCTGCCTGTCTCTCCAATTTTGGGAGCAGTGATTACCATGTGACTTCATTTCTATAAAGATGTAAGAAGAGTTCTTTTTACATATATATATATCTATATCTATCTATCTATATATCTATCTATATATATAGATATATAGATATAGATATATATATATATATATATATATATTATTAATTCTAATGGGGTGACACCAATGAATCAGGGTACATATGTACAATGAAAACATCTCCAGGTTATCTTATCATTCAATTCTGTTGCATACCCGTCACCAAAAGTCAAATTGTCCTCTGTCACCTTCTATCTGGTTTTCCCTGTGTCCCTCCCCTCCTCCCTATCCCACCCTTCCCTCCATCACCCCATCTCGTAACCACCACTCTCTTGTCCATGTCTCATATTCTCACTTTTATGTCCCACCTATGTATGAAATCATGCTGTTCTCAGTTTTTCTTTTTTTCTGATTTACTTATTTCACTCCGTATAATGTTATCAAGGTACATCCATTTTGTTATAATGATCTGATGTCATCATTTCTTATGGCTGAGTAGTATTCCATAGTATATATGTACCATAGCTTTTTAATCCACTCGTCTTCTGACGGACACTTAGGCTGGTTCCAGATCTTCGCTATTGTGAACAATGCTGCCACGAACATGGGGGCGCATTTCTTCTTTTCAAACAGTGCTATGGTGTTCTTAGGGTATATTCCGATAAGTGGGATAGCTGGGGAAAAAGGCAGTTCGATTTTTAATTTTCTGAGGAATCTCCAAAATGTTTTCCACAGTGGCTGCACCAGTCTGCATTCCCACCAGCATTGCAGATGGGTTCCCTTTTCTCCACATCCTCGCCAGCACTTATTCTGTGTTGTTATACTGATGAGTGCCATTCTGACTGGTGTGAGGTGATATCTCATTGTGGTTTTAATTTGCGTTTCTCTAATGATTAGTGATGTTGAGCATTTTTTCATATGCCTATTGGCCATCTCTATGTCCTCTTTGGAGAAATTTCTACTCATTTCTTTTGCCCATTTTTTGATTGGGTTGTTTGTCTTCCTGGTGTTGAGTTTTATAAGTTCTTTATAAATTTTAGTTATTAACCCCTTATCAGATGTGCTGTCGAATATGTTCTCCCATTGTGTGGTTTGTCTTTTTATTCTGTTCTTATTGGCTTTAGCTGTGCCAAAACTTTTTAGTTTGATATAGTCCCATTAGTTTATCTTGCCTTTTATTTCATTTGCCCATGGAGATAAACCGGCAAATATACTGCTGCTACAGATGTCGGAGAGCTTGCTGCCTATGTTTTCTTCTAAGATGCTTACGGTTTCACGGCTTACATTTAAGTCTTTTATCCATTTTGAGTTTGTTTTTGTGAATGGTGTAAGTTGATGGTCTAGTTTCATATTTTTGCAGGTAGATGTCCAATTTTCCCAACACCATTTGTTAAAGAGGCTATCTTTACTCCATTGAATGTTCTTTCCTCCTTTGTCAAATATCAGTTGTCCATAAAGCTGTGGGTTTATTTCTGGGTCCTCTGTTCTATTCCATTGATCTATGTGCCTGTTCTTATGCCAGTACCAAGCTGTCTTGAGTATAATGGCCTTATAGTAAACCTTGATACCTGGAAGAGTGATACCTCCTGCTTTATTTTTTCTTTTTAAGATTGCTGAGGCTATTCGTGTTCTTTTTTGGTTCTATATAAATTTTTGGAATATGTGTTCTATATCTTTGAAGTATGTCATTGGTATTTTAATTGGTATTGCATTGAATTTATAAATTGCTTTGGGTAATATAGACATTTTAATGATGTTTATTTTTCCTAGCCATGAGCACGGTATATGCTTCCACTTGTTTGTATCTTCCTTGATTTCTTTTATCAATGTTTTATAATTTTCCGAGTACAGGTCCTTAACCTCCTTGGTTAAATTTACTCCTAGGTACTTTATTTTTTTGGCTGCAATAGTGAAGGGGATTGTTTCCTTAATTTCTTTTGCTGACAGTTCATTGCTGGTATATAGAAATGCCTCTGATTTCTGAGTATTAATTTTATATCCTGCCACCTTGTGGAATTCATTTATCAGGTCCAATAGTTTTTTGAATGAGACTTTAGGGTTTTCAATATACAATATCATATCATCTGCAAACAGTGACAGTTTTACTTCTTCTTTTCCAATTTGGATGCCTTTTATTTCTTCTTCTTGTTTAATTGCTGTAGCTAGGACTTCCAGAACTATGTTGAATAAAAGTGGTGAAAGTGGGCACCCCTGCCTGGTTCCTGATCTTAAGAAGATTGCTTTTAATTTTTGTTCATTTAGTATGATGCTTGCTGTCGGTTTGTCGTAGATAGCCTTTATCATGTTAAGGAATGTTTCCTGTATTCCCACATTACTGAGAGTTTTGAACATGAATGGGTGCTGGATTTTATCAAATGCCTTTTCTGCATCTATTGAAATTATCATGTGATTTTTGTCCTTCCTTTTGTTTATGTGATGAATCACATGATCGATTTGCGAATATTGAACCAGCCTTGCCTCTCCAGAATAAATCCCACTTGATCATGGTGTATGATTTTTTTCATATATTGCTGGATCTGGTTGGCTAATATTTTGTTGAGAATTTTAGCGTCTAAATTCATCAGGGATATAGGCCTATAATTTTCTTTCTTTGTGTTGTCTTTGCCCAGTTTTGGGATCAGAATTATGCTCGCCTCATAAAAGGAGTTTGGAAGTCTTCCTTCCTCTTGAATTTTTTGAAATAGCTTGAGGAGGATAGGAGTTAGTTCTTTGAATTTTTGATAGAATTCATTTGTGAAGCCATCAGGCCCAGGACTTTACTTTTTAGGGAGTTTTTTGATAACTGTTTCGATCTCATTTGTTGTAATTGGTCTGTTTAGGTGTTCTGATTCTTCCAGATTGATTTTTGGCAGGTTATATGATTCAAGAAATTTGTCCATTTCACCAAGATTGTCTAATTTTTTGGCATATAGTTCTTCATAGTATTTTCTTACAATGCTTTGTATTTCTGTTGTGTTAGTTGTTATTTCTCCATTGTCATTTCTAATTTTATTTATTTGAGTCCTCTCTCTTTTTTTCTTGGTGAGTCTAGTTAAAGGTTCATCAATCTTGTTTACCTTTTCAAAGAACCAGCTTCTGGTTTCATTGATCCTCTATATTCTTTCCTTAGCCTCTATGTCATTTATTTCTGCTCTGATCTTTATTATTTTCTTCCTTCTACTTGTCTTGGGTTTTATTTGTTATTGTTTTTCTAGTTCTTTTAGATGCAGGGTCAGGTTGCTTATTTGAGCTTTTTCTAGCTTCTTATGATATGCCTGTAGTGCAATAAACTTCGCTCTCAGAACTGCTTTTTGCTGTGTCCCATAAATTTTGCGTTGATGTATGCTCATTATCATTTGTTTCTAGAAACATTTTTATTTCTTCTTTGATCTCATTGTTAATCCATTCATTATTTAATAACATGCTATTTAGTTTCCAAGTGTTTGAGTGTTTTTCAGTTTTTCTTTTGTGGTTAATTTCTAGTTTCATGGCATTGTGATCAGAGAAAATGCTTGAAATGATTTCAATCTTCTTAAATTTATTGAGACCATTTTTGTGTCCTAACATGTGGTCTATCCTAGAAAACGTACCATGAGCGCTTGAGAAGAATGTATATTCTACTGTTTTAGGGTGAAAAGTTCTGAAGATATCTATTATATCAAGTTGATCTAGTGTATCCTTTCTTTCTTGAGGATCTATCCAGTGTTGTTACAGGGGTATTGAAATCCCCTACTATGATAGTATTGCTGTTAATCTTGCCCTTTATATCCATCAAAGTCTGCTTTATGTATGTTGGGGCTCCTATATTTGGTGCATAGATATTTATAATAGTTATAGCTTCCTGTTGAATTGTTCCCTTTATCATTATGTAGAGTCCTTCTTTATCTCTTACTACAGCCTTTGTTTTAAAGTCCATTTTGTCAGATATGAGTATTGCTACCCCGGCTTTTTTTTCATTTCCATTTGCATGAAATATTATTTTCCATCCTTTTACCTTCAGTCTATGAGCATCTTTTAAGGTGTGTATCTTGTAGACAGCATATGTATGAGTCCTGTTTCTTTATCCATGCAGCTACCCTATGTCTTTTGATTGGATCATTTAATCCATTTACATTTATGGTTATTATTGATATGTAGTTGTTTATTGCCATTTTATTCTTTAAAGCTGTATTCTTCTTTTGCTCTATTCTTTCCTCCCTTTGAACTGTTCACAACAGGCCCCTTAGTATCTCTTGCAGAATTGGTTTGGTTTTTATGAATTCCTTGAGGCTTTCTTTTTCTGGGAAGCTCTTTATTTCTCCTTCAATTTTAAATGATAGCCTTGCTGGATAAGGTAGTCTTGGTTGTAGGTTCTTGTTCTGCATTACTTTGATTATATCTTGCCATTCCCTTCTGGCCTCAAGTGTTTCTGTTGAGAAGTCCGATGTCATCCTTATGGGGGCTTCTTTGTAGGTGATAGCCTTTTTTTCCCTAGCAGATTTAAAAATTTTTTCTCTATCCATTAGCTTTGGTATTTTTACTATGATTTGTCTTGGTGTAGATCTTTCTGGGTTTCTCTAAAATGGAGTTTTGTGTGCTTCTTGAATGTGCAGAGTGTTTACCAGCCTTAATTTAGGAAAGTTTTCTGCTATGATTTGATCGAACAAAGTTTCCATTTCCTGTTCTCTCTCCTCTTCTTCAGGCACCCCTATGATGCGAATGTTGTTTCTCTTCATGTTGTCACAAAGCTCCCGTAGAGTTTCCTCACATTTTTTGAGTCTCTTCCTTTTTCTTCTCTGCTTCTGTGCCTTTGTTTATTGTGTCCTCTAACTCGCTGATTCGATCCTCAGCGTGATTGACCCTGCTTTTAATTCCTTCCATTGTGTTCTTCAGTTCTGATACTGTATTTGTCATTTCTGTCTGACTCTTTTTTATTATTTCAATTTTGTTTTTTATACTTGTTATTTCTTTATTTAGGTGTTCATAATGACTATCCCTTGTTGCTCTAATTTCTTTGAACATCCTAACTATCATTATTCTAAATTCTGCTTCTGGTAGTTTGGTTATATGTGGTTCATTCAGGTCCTTCTCTGGGGATTTCTCTTGATTCATTTGGTTTGCATTCCTCTGCCTGCCCATTTTTTCTGTGTATAAGCAAGTTGTGGCCACTGGAGTCCAGTAGGTGTTGCCTTTGTGTTCTCTAGGTGTGGTCTGTCTGCAGGCCCCCCACCCCTTCTGCCGCTGCCTAGGGTGGTTGGGTATGGGCGTTGACAGTGCCGGCCTACTGTGGCTTTTGCTGTGATTTCTGCCTCTCCTCCACGGGAGGGGCTGTCACTCAAGCCAGAAGCCTCAGCACCAAGGGTAGAGGTGAGCACCTTTGCTCACCTGCAGACCCAGACTTTTTCTGGACTTCCGCCCAGAACCCGCAGTCAGAGCCTGCTCGCCACAGTTTCGCGGGTTTGGCGGGGCTTTTGACGTGCTCTCAGCTGTGAGCCTTTGCCCGTCCAGAGCTTTAGCCCCGCCCTCGAGGCCAGGGCCCTTCTGCGCAGGGTCGCAAACCCAGGTTTATTGGGCCGGGCGTGTTTGCTGGCCACCGCTCAGATGCGTACTTCCACTCATCCCGGACTCTACCCCGCCCTCGTGTTCGGAGCCTGCTCGTGCACGTATGATGGCAAATTGTGGTTTCTCCATCTGGGCTGGGATAGTAGCGTGGGCTCAGCTGCTAGCTTCCACTTTTCTCGGGGTCTACTCCGTTCCCGTGCTCAGAGCCTGCTCGCGCACATATAATGGCAGACCGCAGTTTCTCCGGCTGGGTGGGGCTGGTAGCGTGAGCTCAGCCGCGAGCCCCCGCTCGTCCCTGGTCCTAACCCAGTCCCTGCAGTCAGGGCCGGCTTGCGCAGAGTCGCAGAGCAGATTTCTGCCCGTCCCTGACCTCCCACTTTGTCCCCGTAGGCGGGCCCACAGCTTCCAGAGCACTTTTCCACGTCCCCTCCGACCCTGCTGAGCTAGACCGAGCTCACACCGGTTTGGCCTCTGCCCACGCCGACAGAACTGCCTTTTAGCATCCTGCCGCCCCAAACCCTTCAGCAACCCTCAGCAGAGTAGGAAGGGACCTAATACTCCACACTGTAGGCCTGGGAGCTCTCTCACTTGTTTCACAGCTCAAAACTATCCAAACGCCTCTTCTAGGCTCTGGGACTGTAGGCTGGGGCTTGGTTCCTGGGACCCAGGTCCCTCCCTCTCCACCAAACTTTCCTTCCACCACGCGGGTCTCTCCGGGCTGCTGTTTGCTCCGGGGAGCTGGGCAGCCCTCTTCGCATTTTCGCTATTCCTACCAGTCTCAATGTGGCTTCTTCTGTGTTCCTTGGTTGAAGAGTCCACTTAGTTTAGTTTAAAGTTGGATTATCCAGATGATGGTTCTTAAAATTGAGTTATAATCCACTTTGGTTTTGGGAGTTGGAAGTTGGTACGTCCGCCTACTCCATCGCCATCTTGCTTCTCCTAAGAAGAGTTCTTGATTTTATTGTTTGTTCAGCTGTTTTTCTTGTTGTGTGGACAAAAGTGGTGACTTTCAAGCTCCTTACATGCCCACCTGGGAGTTGTGTAAAACTGTCTATGGCTTCTCTTATCTTTCCCCATATCTAGAGAACACATATGTGATCTTGAACTCCAAGAAAAACCAGTGCCTCAAATTGTTGTGACAGGTGTGATATAAAAAACAACTGTCATTTCTAGATAAAACTTGTCACAGTTTGGGAATCTGAATTTCTTAGAGAATTTTCAAATCTGATCTATTTCTTTTCAAAGTTGAACATGTCATAATAACATTATATATGTGTATATATATATATGTGTGTGTGTGTATATATATATATATAATGTAATTGCAAAATGTTTATAAAATTAAAATGTGATTGGTGAATATATAATGAATTCTTAATTATTCATGAATGGAGAAATAATAGAGAAACTTAAAATTACTACTTTATAGGAGATATTTTGGCACCTATATCTTTATACAATATGTAAGATTTTCTGGAGATATAGAGCATGTTATAAAAATATTAAAAATATACTGTAGCCTTACCAGGCAGTGGCACAGTGGATAGAGCATTGGACTGGGACATGGAGGACCCTGGTTTAAGACCCCGAGGTCAACAGCTTGAGTGCGGGCCCATCTGGCTTGAGCATAAGCTCACCAGCTTGGACCCAAGGTCGCTGGCTCGAGCAAGGGGTTAGTTGGTCTGCTGAAGACCCGCGGTCAAGGCACATATGAGAAAGCAATCAATGAATAACTAAGGTGTCACAACAAAAAACTGATGATTGATGCTTCTCATCTTTCTCCATTTCTGTTTGTCCCTATCTATCCCTCTCTCTGACTCTCTCTCTGTCCCTGTAAAAAAATGTGTATATATATATACACACACACACACACACATATATATATGTATATATATGTATGTATGTATGTATATATCTATCTATCTATCTATATATATATCTATATATATATATCTATCTATATCTATATATATATATTGTAAAGGCAACTGTAGTAGATTGAATAGTGGCCTCTAAAAAAGTTAGGTCTATGTCCTAATCCCCAACATCTGTATGTTATTTGAAAAAATTATCTTTGCAGGTATAATAAATTATCGTAAAATGAGGAGATGATCTTGGATTATCTGGATTGGCCTTAAATCAAATGACAAGTGCCCCAATCACAGAAAGGCAGAGTTGATACAGGAAAAAGAAGAGAAGACACGCAGAAGAGGAGGAGGCAATGTGACCAGGAAAGCAAAGATTGAAGTGATGCAGCCACAAGCCAAGGAATGCCAACATCCACCTGAGGCTGAAAGAGGCAAAAATATAGATTCTTTCTCTCTTTGAACCTCCAGAGATAGTGAACCTCGCAAAAATACCTTTATTTTAGGCTTCTGCCCTCCCAAGCTAATTTGCAGTACAGATCAGCCATTTGTTCATTATTAGAAGTGGATTATACAGTGTAATTAATCTCTTAATGCAATTTAGGTGTTATAATCTGCTTATACTAAACATTTAAAGGATCATTTAGAACAGATTTTGTGGTTGGTCAAGATGGCAGTGTGGGTAAATGCGGTCCTCACCTCCTCGCACACCCACATCAAAAGTACAACAAAACTACAGATCAACCATTATTCAGAACCACCTGGCTGAGTGGAAGTCCTACAAATAGGGAATTAAAGAAGAAGCCACATTGTCACTGGCAGGAGGAGTGGGAGAAAAACACCGAAGGGATATCTCAGCTGCAGAGGTTCCATTTGAGGAGTGAGAGGTCCCAGCCCCATACCAGAAACCCCTCCCCTGGGCTCTAGTGCCAGGAAGAGAAGCCCCCATAACTTCTAGCTGTAAAAACCAGTTGGGACTGAGGCTGAGGGAGAGGTAGGGCTGCTAGAGTGCCAGACAGTTCCTTCAAAGGGCCCACACAGGAACTTATTCTGATTTACACACTCTAAGCTTCAGCACTGGGGCATAAGCTTGAATGGCACCCAGGACATCAGGAGAGGAACTGAATTGCTGGGATCAGGACAGGAGCTCAGAGGTGGAGAGGCAGCTTTCTCCTAGACAGAAGTACTGGCAAAGGCCCTTGTTCCTTTTCTGAGCCCTCCCCCACACAGAGGGGGGAGGGCTCAGAAGGAGCCATATCTGAGATTCTCTCAACCTGGCTCACACTGTTTGCCCCACTCTGGTGATTCCCTGAGTCCCCACCCTACCCAACTTTCAGGTCCACTCAAGCTATTTACAGTGGCTGTTTCATAGAAATGGCCTGTCTTAAATCAGGCTTCAGGTTTTCCTATAATCTCTCAAACAAGCAGCATCTGGCCTCAGCATGCCCAGTATCTCTTGCTAAGTGGCCCTGGGCCTGGAACTAGCAGAAGCCAGTCTTGGTTCACAACTTGGTCTCTCCAGGGCACCTCCCAAACCCAGTACAATTAGCCACCCGCAGATCACTTTTAGCTCATGCCAGTGGCCCCAAGCAGAACACAGATGACAGCTGACCTTGACCTGCACCCCTTGGGAGTGCCCCAGAACTGGTGCACCCAGTGGACAGTTTCAGATTATATCGAAGCACCACCACGCAACCACCTTCACAAGCAACACACTCAAGGGACAGGCTTAGCAGGCACCAGAACCCCACTGAAATAATTCAGCTGATCAGCCTAAGGATAAATGCATCCCATTGACATAGCAACAGCAATCAAGGCTCAACTACAAGAGGAAGGTGTATACAGCCCACATGGGGATCTGGGGTGACACATGCCCAGTTTGGGTGATCAGCCAGGCTGTTCCACAATACCCTACAGGACACCTACTACATCAGGCCACTCTATCAAGCCTGGAAAATATAGCAGCTCTGCACAGGGAGGCTGTCAAAATGAGGAGACAAAGAAACATGTCCCAAATGAAAGAATAGAACAAAATTCCAGGAAAAAAAACAACTGAACAACATGGAGACAAGCAATCTACTAGATGCAGAGTTCAAATACTAATTATAAAGATGCTCAATGAACTGGCCCTGGCCCGTTGGCTCAGTGGTAGAGTGTTGGCCTGGCGTGTGGAAGTCTTGGGTTCAATTCCTGGCCAGGGCACACAGGAGAAGCGCCCATCTGCTTCTTCACCCTTCCCTATCTCCTTTCTCTCTCTCTCTCTCTTTCCCTCCTATAGCCAAGGCTCCATTGGAGCAAAAATGGCTCCATGGCCTCTGCCTCAGGTGCTAGAATGGCTCCAGTTGAAACCGAGCAGCGCCCCAGATGGGTAGAGCATCGCCCCCTGGTGGGCATGCTGGGTGGATCTCAGTCGGGCGCATAGGGGAGTCTGTCTCTCTGCCTCCCGGCTTCTCACTTCAGAAAAATACAAAATAAGAAAAACGCTCAGTGAACTTAGTGAGAACTTCAACCGCATAAAAAAGGACAAGGAAACCATAAAGAAATGACCAATGAGGAATGAATGATACATTAACTGAAATGAAGAATCATTTATAGGAAATCTACGATAGAATAGATGAAGCCAAGACTAAATCAGTGATTTTGAACATAAGGAAGCAAAATACATTTAAGCAGAACAACAAGAAGAAAAAGGAACCCAAAATATGAGAATAGTGTAAAGAGCTTCTGGGACAACTTCAAGCATACCAACATTCACATCATGAGGGTGCCAGGAGAAGAGAGCGAGCAAGAAATTGAAAACCTATTTGAAAAAATGACAGAAAAGTTCCCTAATTTGGTGAAAGAAATAGACATAAAAGTCCAGTAAGCACATACCCAAACAAAATGAACCCATAGAGGCCTACACTAAGACACATCCTAATTAAAAAGCAGAAGATTGAAGACAAAGCAAGACTTTTTGGTTTTTTATTGATTTTAGAGAAAAAGAATAACAGAGAGAGGGGAGGGAGAGATGAGAAGCATCAATACATAGTTGCTTCACTTTAGTTGTTCATTGATTGCTTTCTCATATGTGCCTTCACTAGTGACCCCTTGTTCAAGCCAGTGACCTTGGGCTCAAGGCAGTGACCTTGGAATCATGTCAATAATTGCACATTCAAGCCAGTAAGCCCATGATCAAGCTGGTGACCTTGGAGTTTTGAACTGGGACCCCAGTGTTTCAGGGTGATGCTCTATCCACTTTGCAACCACCAGTCAGGCAAAGAGAAAATATTAAAAGCAGCTAAAGAAAAGCAGTTAGTTACCTATAAGAAAGCTCCCAGAATACTTTCAGCTGATTTCTCAACAGAAACATTGCAGGCCAGAAGAAATTTCCAAGAAATAATCAAAGTGATGAAAAGCAAGGACTTACAACCAAGATGACTTTATGCAGCAAACTTTATCATTTAGAATTGAAGGACATATATTATAAATATTTTTCCAGATAAGAAAAAAAGCTAAAGGAGTGCATCACCACCAAACCAGTATTATATAAAATGTTAAAGGGTCTTTTTTAAGAGGAAGAAAAAATGATTTAAAAATATGAACAATCGCCTGACCAGGCGGTGGCGCAGTGGATAGAGAGTCGGACTGGGATGCAGAGGACCCAGGTTCGAGACCCCTAGGTCACCAACTTGAGCGCGGGCCCATCTGGCTTGAGCAAAAGCTCGCCAGCTTGGACCCAAGGTCACTGGCTCGAGCAAGGGGTTTCTGGATCTGCTGAAGACCCGCGGTCAAGGCACATATGAGAAAGCAATCAATGAACAACTAAGGTGTCACAATTAAAAACTGATGACTGATGCTTCTCATCTCTCTCCGTTCCTGTGTGTCTGTCCCTGTCTATCCCTCTTTCTCTCTCTCTCTGTCCCTGTAAAAAAAAAAAAAAAAAAAGAACAATAAAATAGCAATAAATACATATCTATCTACAACTGAATCTAAAAAAATGAAATAAATGAACAAGTAGAACAGAAACAGACTCATAGGCACAGAGAATAATTTGACAGTTGCCATATGAGCAGATGGCAGTGAGTTTGGGGCGGCGGGTGTAAAGGTGAAGGGATTAAGACCTACAAATTAGCAGTTATAGAGTAATCGCGTGGATGTAAAGTACAGCATAAGGACTACCATCAATAATATTCTAATAATTATTTATAGTGTCAAGTTATTTAATGTCTAATCATTATGGTGTACACCTGAAACTAATATAATAATGTATGTCAACTGTAATTTAAAAATAAAAATGTGAGGGGAGAACAGATTCAGTGATTATCAGAGGAAAAGGGCTGAGTGAGGTAGGGGAAGTTATGCGGGAATAAATGGTGATAGAGGGAGACTTGACTTGGGTGGTGAACACACAATACAATATACAAATGATATATTATAGAATTATATACCTGAAACCTATATAATTTTATTAACCGATGTCATCAATAAATTCAACAATAAAGGGGGAAGAAAAGAACAGATTCATTAACAACAAAAGATCTAGGAGTCCAAACTGTTACTGATATTGAAACAGACTCATAGAACAGAATAACTATGATGATGCTTTCAGAATAAAACAAAATGCTAAGTTAACTAGAAAGCAAATAAAACTATATAATAGATGTGTCCTTTCTATTAACATGCTATACTGTAGTGTTTGAAAGAAGTGATATCTGAATGTTTCCAAATTACCTTCTCAGAATTCAACTTTCTCCTTTCCCTGACAACTGGGGATAGGTCCATTTCCAGAAAGGAACTGAGCACTGCTTTTTAATTATTCTTCCCTTAGTAACAGTTCTTTTCTTTATAATTGATAATGCTTTAAATATTTTTTGTTGATGGAGAAAACTTATAAACTACTTGGAATAGAGGGATGCAGTTTTGAAGATGTCTGATTCAGGCACATTCCCAGGTATTCCTACACAATTTGACAGGTTTCCACCTGGGGTGCCACCCCAAGCATTCTTAAACCTGGCAGAGCATTGTGCTTCTGAAATGCTTATGATATGTCAGGTACTAATCTAAGCACTTCACCGATACTAGCTAATTTACTCCTCACAAGAACACTAGTAGCAATATGAGAACCCATATAAGAGGGGGTGGGGGGTGATGGGAACGGGAGGGAATGAGACATGCAGATGGTAGCTTGCCCAAAACCACACAAGGAATAAGTGCAAGAATAAACCCACACTGTTGGGGACTGAATAAATAAACAGGGTATTTTTGCAATCTGGTCAGAGGTCCTGGGCCCAAACCCCACCTTATTTGCCTAGTTAACAAAGAGCTACACCTGATTCTCATTTGTCTCACCCATGTTCTCTGGAGGAGGCTGGAAGCTAGTTTCTTATTAGTGTAAAGTAGATTTGGATGGTAGGGTGGGGGTTGTGTTTGAGTTGCCTTGGAAACTTAATTGAATTGCTGATGGACCACATTTTTTCTATGAATAAAAGTGGATGTGCTTTTGGGTGAGAGGTGAGGTTACGGCTAACAGGGAAGAGGTTATGGCTAAGGAACAGTGGAGACTGCCGTGGCATCCTCCCAAACCCATCTACATATATATATATATATATCTTTAAGTCTCTGTCTATCATTTATTTAACTCAATCGAAGACACCATAAATAAACTTGTCGTGGCTGGGATCCTACACCACGCCATCAGCCTTTGGAGTTTGAATATTTTTTTAAATTTATTTTTCAACTATGGTTGACATATAATACTATATTAGTTTCAGGTGTGTACAACATAGTGATTAAACACTTACATACCATACTAAGTAATCACCCCTGGGATTTGAATTCTTACACACTGTTCAATATTGGGATTAGCTGAAACTTGTTTTTAGGGCCTGGATACCAGGTTAGGAAGCCAGAGCCAAGATTGTTACCATGAATTAAAGCTCTGATCTTTGGAATGTCCCATCCCCTTGCCAGGACAACACCTGAAGTTACTAGTTACTAATGGGAACCTTTGTTGTTACCTTGGCACAGGTAGGAAAGGCCTGTTCAGCAAGAAAAATATGAGCACCTTGTTGCTACTGGCTTCTGCAATCCCATTATGTAGTTATCCTATCATATGCCCAAAGCCTTTGATAATGGGAACATTTTTTTAAAAAATAGTATTGTTTTAGCTGCGGGCAATCTATACAGTGAGTCATTCTTATCAAAAAACAGATCCCATTGACTTTAAGATCATTTTCCCTGCCCCTCACTTTGTAGTCCCCATAAGTTTTCCCACAAAACACGTGATGAGAGAAAACTCCCCCAACTTGTAGAACTGGAAATCAGGCAGATCTGGGAGCTGTGGAAGGCCCCAAAAGAATGACAGCCAAAGGCCTGTAAAGCCAAGTATTCAGAATTTCTCTTTTATAGCATTAGGGGCAAGAGAGTTATTGACTGCTCTTCTCAAAGGGGCCTCAAGGCTTTTGTTTCTTTAATGACTGACACAGTAGAAAGTGTTTCATATGTGACTCATTGTTCCCATGAAGAAATCTGCTTCTAGGCAGTGGAGTTTCTAAGCACTTTGCTCACTTGTTCTCCCAATTCAACAAAGGTGTATTTTTTTTAAATGCCAGTCATTGTGATAAGCATCAGGAATAAAAAGTTATAGGACATAATTCCTGACCTTAAAGTGCCCACAGTCTAAAAACAATGAAACACGTAAGATATTCAAACATTCTCAATACCACTGACACGCTACAGGAGTCCCCCAGAGGGCCTGCCTATGAAAATGCATCTTACTCTAGAGATGGAAAATCTTCCTGGTTTACTGAGTTAAGTGATCGAGGATGAGAAATCTGTGAAGTAGTCAAGAGGAGACAGGGCATTTCAGGCAGAGGGAAGAACTGAGGAGGCAGCCATGCTCTCAGCAGGAGTGGAGGTGGGTGGGGGTGAGCTAGGCATCCAAATGGGCAAACTCAGAAAGAGGAAACACAGTGCAGGGGGGTGCAGTCAGCCAGCACCTGTAGACCTAGATGCTGGAGCAGCCCAGGGAGTCAGGGAGTCAGAGACCCAAGCAAACACAACCAATAGTCTGAATTGGGCATAAAGCTGATAACCAATAACCTCAAAGAATTCAGAAAGTTGGAGCCAAAGTCTTAGATAGCTTTAGGCTAGCAGGGGCAGATCCAGTCATGTGCTGGGAAATACCCATCCCTGCTATAGTTTCCCTTGCCCCTCCCCTGCTCACCCTAACATGCAATCCAAGATAGAAGAAGGAACAAACTGATAGTGCAAACACTGCTTCCAGCCAGGTGCCCACAGAGCTCCGTCCAACCAGAAGGTTTATCCAGAGCGCCCTTCCATAGAAATGCTCTAGTGAGCACTGAGAACCAGGACAAAAGAAGAAAAAGCACGTGGACTCCACAACATAAGTCTCAATAACAATTTTGTGTGTGTGTGTGTGTGTGTGTGAGAGAGAGAGAGAGAGAGAGAGACAGACAGACAGACAGACAGACAGGAAGGGAGAGAGATGAGAAGCATTAATTCTTTGTTGAGGCACCTTAGCTATTCATTAATTGCTTTCTCACATGTGCCTTGACCGTGGGGCTACAGCAGAGCAATTGACCCCTTGCTTGAGCAAGTGACCTTGAGCTCAAGCTGGCAAGCCTTGTTCAAACCAGATGAACCTGTGCTCAAACTGGCAACTTCAGGGTCTCGAACCTGGGTCTTCCGCGTCCAGTCCGACACTCTATCCACTGCACCACCACCTGGTCAGGCAGTCTCAGTAATAATTGAAAATAATTCTAGTCAATCTTGGTAGAGGGCTTACTCGAGCACAGTCTCATACATTTTCCATGTGTATGTCTTTAAATATTTGCATGTTCCTATAAGGAAGTTGCCATGGGCTGTCATTCCCACCGGAGAACTATTTAATTGTTGTCAGAAATTACTTTAATATAAAAAATTTTAAATTAGCAGCTTTTTACATGCATATTATTTTTTTAATTGAAGTATAATTGACATACAATACCCTATTAATTTCATGTATACATTCTAATGATTTGATAGTTATAGGCATTATGAAATGTTCACCACAAGAAGTCTAGTAGTTACCATCTGAATAAATATCACATTTTTTATTTTAATTTATTGTGTTTACATAGATTCTAGTGTCCCCCCAAATGCATCCCCCTCCCCCATGTTCCCCACAACATCCTCCTTTCCCCCTTCTCCACAATGCCATCCCCCTTTCCCTCCAGGGTTAGCTTTCCTGCTCTCTATAATGTTGTGTTATGTGTGTATAATTTAACCAATCTCTTTACCTTTTCTGATCCCATTCTATCATCCCCTTTCCCTATGGACGCATTGATCCTGCCTCTGTCCCTATTCCATTCCTCAGTTCGCATTGTTCATAAGATTCCTCAAATGAGTGAGGTCATATGATATTTTTCTTTCTCTGCCTGACTTATTTCACTTAACATAATAGTTTCCAGGTCCATCCATGTTGTCCCAAAAGGTATGATTTCCTTCTTTTCAGTCATGTAGTATTCCATTGTGTATATGTACCATTGCTTTTTAATCCATTCATCCACTGACAGACACTTGAGCTGTTTCCAGATCTTGGCTATTGTAAACAACACTGCCATACCATGAAGGTGTATTTCTTCTTTTCAATCATTAATGTGGTGTTTTGGGGATATATTCCTAAAAGTGTGATGGATGGGTCAAAAGGCAGTTCCATTTTTAATTTTTTGAGGAATCTCCATGCTGTTTTTCAGAGTGGCTGCACCAGTCTGCACTCCAACTAGCAATGCAGGAGGGTTCCCTTTTCTCCACATCCTCACCAGCACTTCTTATGGGTTATTTAATGAGTGCCATTCTGACAGGTGTGAGGTGATATCTCATTGTGGTTTTAATTTGCATTTTTCTAATGATTAGTGATGTTGAGTATTTTTTCATCTGCCTATTGGCCATCTGTATGTCCTCTTTGGAGAAGTGTCTATTCATTTCTTTTGCCCTTTTTTTGAATGGATTCTTTATCTTCCTGATGTTGAGTTTTACAAGTTCTTTATAAATTTTGGTTATTAACCCCTTATCAGATGTATTGTCAAATATGATCTCCCATTGTGTGGTTTGTCTTTTTATATTGTTCATATTGTCTTTAGCTGTGCAAATGCTTTTTTCTGGTTTGATATAGTCCCATTTGTTTATCCAGTCATTTATTTCCCTTGCCGTGGAAATAAGCAAATATATTGCTGCGAATGATGTTGGAGAGCTTATTGACTATGTTTTCTTCTAAGATGCTTATGGTTTCACAACTTACATTTAACTCTTTTATCCATTTTGAGTTTGTTTTTGTGAATGGTGTAAGTTGGTGGTCTAGTTTCATTTTTTTGCAGGTAGCTGTCCATTTTTCCCAGCACCATTTGTTAAAGAGACTGTCTTTACTCCAATTGTATGCTATTACGTCCTTTGTCAAATATCAATTGTCCATAAAGGTGCGGGTTTATTTCTGGGTTCTCTGTTCTGTTCCATTGATCTATGTTCCTGTTCTTATGCCAGTACCAGGTTGTTTTGAGTACAATGGCCTTGTAGTATAACTTGACATCCAGAAGTGTGATACTACCCACTTTATTCTTCCTTTTCAAGATTGGTGAGGCTGTTCATGTTCTTTTTTGTTTTCATATGAATTTATGGAATATTTGTTCTATATCTTTGAAGTATGTCCTTGGTATTTTAATAGGAATTGCATTGAATCTGTAAACTGCTTTAGGTAATATAGACATTTTAATGATGTTTATTCTTCCTAATCATTAACACGATATATGCTTCCACTTGTTTGTATCTTCCTTGATTTCTTTTATCAATGTTTTATCATTTTTCAAGTACAAGTGTTTAACTCTTTGGTTAAATTTACTCTTGGGTACCTTATTTATTTATTATTTTATTGCAATAGTGAAGGGGATTGTTTTCTTAATTTCTCTTTCGGAAAATTCATTGTTGGTGTATAAAAATGCCTCTGATTTCTGAGTATTAATTTTATATCCTGCCACCTTGCTGAATTCATTTATTAGGTCCAGAAGTTTTTTGACTGAGACTTTAGGGTTTTCTATGTACAGTATCATGTCATCAGCAAAGAATGCTAATTTTACATCTTCTTTCTCAATTTTGATGCCTTTTATTTTTTCTTCTTGTCTGATTGCTGTGGGTAGGACTTCCAGAAATATGTTGAATAAGAGAGATAAAAGGGATACCCCTGTCTTGTTCCTGATCTTAAAGGGATTGCTTTTAACTTTTGTCCACTGAATATGATGTTGGCTGTGGATCTGTCATAGATGGCCTTTATCATGTTGAGGTATGTTCCCTGTATTCCCCCACTTTGCTGAGTTGATCATCAATGGATGCTGGATTTTATCAAATGCTTTTTCTGCATCTATTGATATTATCATGTGGTTTTTCTCCTTTCTTTCATTTATGTGAAGAATCACATTAATTGAGTTGTGAATATTGGACCAGCCTTGCCTCCCCAGAATAAATCCCACTTGATCATGATGTATGATTTTTTTTTCATTTATTGCTGGATCTGGTTTGCTAATATTTTGTTGAGAATTTTAGCATCTAAATTTATCAAGGATATTGACCTATAATTTTGGGGGGTGTTTTCTGTCTTTGCCTGGTTTTGGAATGAGGGTTATGCTTGCCTCATAAAAGGTGCTTGGAAGACTGCCCTCCTCTTGAATGTTTTGAAATAGCTTGAGAAGGATAGGAGTTAGTTATTCTTTGAATGTTCAGTAGAATTTGCCTGTGAAGCCATCTGGCCTAGGATTTTTTGCTTGTTGGAAGTTTTTTGATAACTGTTTCTATCTCATTTGTTGTAATCGGTCTGTTTAGGTTTTCTGATTCTTCCAGATGGATTTTTAAGATATTATATATTTTTAAGGAATTTGTCCATTTCACCTAAGTTGTCTAAGTTTTTGACATATAGTTCTTCATAGTATTTTTTTACAATCTGTTGTATTGCTGCAGTATCAGTTGTTAATTCTCCACTCTCATTTCTAATTTTATTTATTTGAGTCCTCTCTTTTCTTGGTAAGTCTGGTTAAAGGTTCATCAATCTTGTTTACCTTTTCAAGAACCAGCTCTTGGTTTCATTGATCCTCTGTTTGTTTGTTTTATTAGCCTCTATTTCATTTATTTCCACTCTGATCTTTATTATTTCCTTCCTTCTACTTCCTCTGGGCTTTACTTGCTGTTCTTTTTCTAGTTCCTTTAGTTGCAGGGTTAAGTGGTTTATTTGAACTTTTTCTAGCTTCTCAAGGTATGCCTGTAATGTTATGAACTTCCCTCTCAGGATTGCTTTTGCTTTGTCCCATAAATTTTGAGGTGTTGTATGCTCATTTTCATTTGTTATAAGGAAATTTTTTATTTCTTCTTTGATCTTATTTTGGACCCATTCGTTGTTTAATAACATACTGTTTAGTTTCCAAGCATTGAGTGTTTTTCAGTTTTTCTATTGTAGTTGATTTCTAGTTTTATGCCATTGTGGTCAGAGAACATGCTTGATATGATTTCAATTTTCTTTTTTTTTTCTAATTGTCTGCTTCTTTTTATTAATTTTAATGGGGTGACATTAATAAATCAGGGTACATATGTTCAAAGAAAACATCTCCAGGTTATCTTGTCATTCAATTATGTTGTATACCCACCATCCAAAGTCAAATTGTCCTCTTTCACCTTCTATCTAGTTTTCTTTGTGCCCCTCCCCTCACCCTTCTTCCTCCCTCTCCTGCCTCCCCCCACCCCATAACCACCACACTCTTGTCCATGTCTCATAGTTTTGTTTTTATGTCCCACCTATGTATGAAATCATGCAGTTCTCAGTTTTTTTGTGTTCTACTTATTTCACTCTGTATAATGTTATCAAGGTCCATCCATTTTGTTGTAAATGATCTGATGTCATCATTTCTTATGGCTGAGTAGTATTCCATAGTATATATGTACCAAATATTTTTAATCCACTCATACTCTGATGAACACTTAGGCTGTTTCCAGATCTTCGCTATTGTGAACAATGCTGCCACGAACATGGGGGCGCATTTCTTCTTTTCGAACAGTGCTGTGGTGTTCTTAGGGTATATTCCTAAAAGTGAGATAGCTGGGTCAAAAGGCAATTAGATTTTTAATTTTTTGAGGAATCTCCATACTGTTTTCCACAGTGGCTGCACCAGTCTGCATTCCCACCAGCAGTACAGGAGGGTTCCCTTTTCTCCACATTCTTGCCAGCACTTATTCTGTGTTGTTTTGCTGATGAGTGCCATTCTGACTGGTGTGGTAATATCTCATTGTGGTTTTAATTTGCATTTCTCTAATGATTAGTGATGTTGAGGATTTATTCATATGCCTATTGGCCATCTGTATGTCCTCTTTAAAGAAATTTCGATTCATTTATTTTGCCCATTTTTTGATTGGATTGTTTGTGTTCCTGGTGTTGAGTTAAATAAGTTCTTTATAAATTTGGTTATTAACCCTTTATCAGACGTATTGTCGAATATGTTCTCCCATTGTGTGGTTTGTCTTTTTATTGTTCTTATAGTCTTTAGCTGTGCCAAAACTTTTTAGTTTGATATAGTCCCAATTGTTTATCCTCCCTTTTATTTCATTTGCCTGAGAAGATAAATAGGCAAATATATTGCTGCGACAGATGTCGGAGAGCTTGCTGCCTATGTTTTCTTCTAAATACCTACGGTTTCATGGCTTACATTTAAGTTTTTTATCCATTTTGAGTTTGTTTTTGTGAATTGTGTAAGTTGATGGTCTAGTTTCATATTTTTGCAGGTAGATGTCCAATTTTCCCAACACCATTTGTTAAGGAGGCTGTCTTTACTCCATTGTATGTTCTTTCCTCCTTTGTCAAATATCAGTTGTTCATAAAAGTGTGGGTTTATTTCTGGGTTCTCTGTTCTGTTCCATTGATCTATATGCCTGTTCTTATGCCAGTACCAGGTTGTCTTGAGTACAATGGCCTTGTAGTATATCTTGATATCCGGAAGAGTGATACCTCCTGCTTTATTTATTCTTTTTAAGATTGCTGAGGCTATTCATTTTCTTTCTGGTTCCATATAAATTTTTAGAATATGTGTTCTATATAAAGTATGTCATTGGTATTTTAATTGGTATTGCATTGAATTTATAAATTGCTTTGGGTAATATAGACATTTTATTGATGTTTATTCTTCCTAGACATGAGCACGGTATATGCTTCCACTTGTTTGTATCTTCCTTGATTTCTTTTATAAATATTTTATAATTTTCTGAGTACAAGTCCTTAACCTCTTTGGTTAAATTTACTCCTAAGTACTTTCTTTGTTGTTGCAATAGTGAAGGGTATTGTTTCCTTAATTTCTTTTCCTGAAAGTTCATTGTTGGTACATAAATATGCCTCTGATTTTTGAGTATTAATTTTATATCCTGCCACCTTGCTGAATTCACTTATCAGGTCCAATAGTTTTTTGACTGAGACTTTAAGGTTTTCTATACACAATATTTTATCATCTGCAATAATGACAGTTTTATTCTACTTTTCAAATTTGGATGTGTTTTATTTCTTCTTCTTGTCTGAATGCTATAACTAGGACTTCCAGAACTATGTTGAATAAGAGTGGTGAAAGGGGGCACCCCTGCCTGGTTCCTGATCTTACGGGGGTTGCTTTTAATTTCTGCCCATTTAGTATGATGTTTGCTGTGGGTTTCTCATAGATGGCCTTTATCATGTTAAGGAATGTTCTCTGTATTCCCACTTTACTGAGAGTTTTTATCATGAATGGGTGCTGGATTTTATCAAATGCTTTTTCTGCATCTATTGAAATTATCATGTGATTTTTGTCCTTCCTTTTGTTTATGTGATGAATCACATTGATTGATTTGCTAATATTGAACCAGTCTTGTATCTCCAGAATATCCCACTTAATCATGGTGAATGATTTTTTTCATATATTGCTGGGTCCGGTTGGCTAATATTTTGTTGAGAATTTTAGCGTCTAAATTCATCAGGGATATAGGCCTATAATTTTCTTTCTTTGTGTTGTCTTGGCCCGGTTTTGGGATCAGAATTATGCTTGCCTCATAAAAGGAGTTTGGAAGTCTTCCTTTCTCTTGAATTTTTTGAAATAGCTTGAGGAGGATAGGAGTTAGTTCTTCTTTGAGTTTTTGATAGAATTCACTAGGAAGCCATCAGGCCCAGAACTTTTCTTTTTTGAAACTTTTTTGATAACTGTTTGATCTCATATGTTATAATTGGTCTGTTTAAGTGTTCTGATTCTTCCAGATTGATTTTTGGAAGATTATATGATTTAAGAAATTTGTCCATTTCACCTAAGTTGTCTAATTTATTGGCATAGAATTCTTCATAGTATTTTTGTACAATACTCTGTATTTCTGTTGTGTCAGTTGTTATTTTCCACTCAAATTTATAATTTTATTTATTTGAGTCCTCTCTCTTTTTTTCTTGGTGAGTCTACTTAAAGGTTCATCGATCTTGTTTATCTTTTCAAAGAACAAGCTCCTGGATTCATTGATCCTCTGTATTGTTTCTTTAGCCTCTATGTCATTTATTTCTTCTCTGATCTTTATTAATTCCTTTCTTCTACTGGTCCTGGGCTTTATTTGTTCTTGTTTTTCTATTTCTTTTAGATGTCGAGTCAAGTTGCTTGTTTGAGCTTTTTCTAGCTTCTCATGGTATGCCAGTAGTGCTATAAAATTCCCTCTCAGGACAGGTTTTGCTGTGTCCCATAAATTTTGAGTTGATGTATGCTCATTATCATTAGTTTCTAGAAACTTTTTTATTTCTTCTTTGACCTCATTGTTAATCCAATAGTTATTTAATAACATGCTATTTAGTTTTCAAGTGTTTGAGTATTTTTCAGTTTTTCTTTTGTGGTTAACTTCTAGTTTCATGTCATTGTGATCATTGAAAATGCTTGATATGATTTCAATCTTCTTAAATTTGTTGAGACCACTTTTGTGTCCTAACATGTGGTCTATCCTAGAGAATGTACCATGAGCACTTGAAAAGAATGAATATTCTGCTGCTTTACGGCGAAAGGTTCTAAAGATATTTATTAAATCAAGTTGATCTAGTGTATCCTTTAAGTCTGCTGTTTCTTTGTTAATTCTCTTTCTTGAGGATCTATCCAGTGATGTTAATGGGTTATTGAAATCCCCTACTATTATAATATTGCTATTAATCTCCCCCTTTATATCTTTCAAAGTCTACTTTATGTATGTCGGGGCTCCTATGTTTGGGGTGTAGATATTTATAATGGTTATATCTTCCTGTTGAATTGTTCTCTTTATCATTATGTAGTGTCCTTCTTTATCTCTTACTATAGCCTTTGTTTTAAAGTCCATTTTGTCAGATATAAGTATTGCTACCCCAGCTTTTATTTCATTTCTATTTGCTTGATATATTTATTTCATCATTTTACCTTCAATCTATGTGCATCTTTTGTTTTAAGGTGTGTCTCTTGTGTACAGCATTATCATGGGTCCTGTTTCTTTATCCACGCAGCTACCCTATGTCTTTTGATTGAATCATTTAATCCATTTACATTTAAGGTTATTATTGAAATGTATTTGTTTATTGCCATTTTATTCTTTAAGGCTGTATTCCTCTTTTTCTATATTCTTTTCCCCCTTTTAACTGTTCACAACAGGCCCCTTAGCATCTTTTGCAGAATTGGTTTGGTTTTAATGAATCCCTTGAGGGTTTTCTTTTTCTGGGAAGCTTTTTATTTCTCCTTCAGTTTTAAATGTTAGCTTTGCTGGATATAGTCATCTTGTTTGTAGGTTCTTATTCTGCATTACTTCGAATATATCTTGCCATTCCCTTTTGGCCTCAAGTGTTTCTGTTTAGAAGTCGGATGTCATCCTTATGGGGACTCCTTTATAGGTGGTAGGCTTTTTTTCTCTAGCAGCTTTTAAAATTTTCTCTTTATCACTTAGCTTTGGTATTTTAACTATGATATGTCTTGTTGTAGATTTCTTTTGGTTTCTCTTTAATGGAATTCTCTGTGCTTCTTGAACGTGTGAAATGTTTTCCAGTCTTAATTTAGGGAAGTTTTCAGCGATAATTTGATTGAACAAAGTTTCTATTCCATGTTCTTTCTCATCTTCTTCAGGAACCCTTATTATGCGGATGTTATTTCTCTTCATGTTGTCACAGAGCTCCCTTAGAGTTTCCCCAGATTTTTTGAGTCTCTTTTTTTTGTTCTACTCTGCATCTGTGCCTTTGTTTATTTTGTCCTCTACCTCGCTGATTCAATCCTCAGCTTCATCCATCCTGCTTTTAATTTCTTTCATTTTGGTCTTCAGTTCTGATACTGTATTTGTCATTTGTGTCTGATTCTTTTTTATTATTTCAATTTTCTTCTTTATACTTGTTATCTCTTTATTAATATGTTTGTAATGACTATCCATTGTTGCTCTAATCTCTTTGAACATCTTTACTATCATTATTTTAAACTCTGCATCTGGTAATTTGGTTATATCTTGTTCATTCAGGTCCTTCTCTGGGGATTTCTCTTGATTCATTTGGGTTGCATTTCTCTACCTGCCCATTTTGTCTGTGTATAAGAAGGGTGTGGACACTGGAGTCCAATGAGTGTTGCCTCTGTGTTTCCTAGGTGTGTTCTGTCTGCAGGCCCACCACCCCCTCTGCCCCTGCCTAGGGCAGTTGGGTATGGGTGTTGCCAGCACCGGCCCACTGCGGCTGTTGCTGTCATTTCCACCTCTCCTCCGTGGAAGGGGATGTGTTCTGTTGCCCGGTTCTACAAGCCTCAGACTGTCTGGGCCTTTGCCTCGCCCCCACAGGTGGGGCTGTACACTGCACTCAAGCCAAAGGTTCAGCACTAAGGGTAGGGGTGAGCACCTTTGCTCAGCTGTGGACCCAGCCTGTTCCCGGGCTTCCGCCCAGTCCCTGCGGTCAGAGCCTGCTCGCTGCAGTTTCTTGGGTCAGACAGGGCTGCTGGCGTGCACTAAGCTGTAAGCCTCCACCTGTCCCAGGCTTTAATTCCGCCCTCACGGTCAGGGCCGTCTCATGCAGGGTCGCAAACCTGGGAATCCAGGTGATGCTGCGTGGCCAAGGCGTCCCTGCTTAGCAGCAGATCTCTGCCCGTTCCTGGACTCCTGCTTTTCCCCGCAGGTGGGGCTGCAGGTGGGCCTGCAGGTGGGCCTGCAGCTGCCAGACCTCTTTCATGCGTCCCCTCCACCCCTGTTGGGCTAGACCAAGCTCACACCAGCTGGGCCTCCACCCCAATCGACAGAACCATGTTTCAGTGTCCTGCCGCCACCATCCCTCCATCAAGCCCTCAGCCGTATGGGTAGGGGCACTGAAGCTCAGACCCTAACACTTCATACTATAGTCCTGGAAGCTCCCTCCATCTAAGCAGCTCTGCTCTAAGTGCCAAGGAAAGCTTGTTTGGCTGGTGTCCTGTCTCCCTTTGCTGGTATTGCTAGTTCCAGGGGAAATATTTGTTTTCGATTAGGGAAGTGACTCAGCCCATGGGTTAGGGTGGCTGTCCCTCAGAGTGTTTCTCCCTGTGTCTTCCAGTCCACACGCTCTTTCCACTTCTCTAGTCCTCTTTGTCCTCGTTCCCCGGAGCCCTGCTAGTTGTTGTGAGAGAGGTTTTCTGCACTGTCCCTTTAAGAAGAATCCTGGGTCTGAGAAAACTCTCTTTCTCATAAACAGTATCCTCACTTGTTTCACAGCTCAATACTGTCCAAAAGCCTCTTCTAGGCTTTGGGGCTGCAGGCTGGGGCTTTGTTCCTGGGACCTAGGTCCCTTCCTCTCCACTAAACTCTCCTCCCACCACGTGAGTCTCTCCAGGCTGCCGTTCACTCCGGGGAGCTGGGCAGCCCTATCTGCTTTTTCGCTTTTCCTACCAGTCTCGATGTGGCTTCTTCAGTGTTCCTTGGTTGAGAAGAGTCCACTTAGTTTAGTTCAAAGTTGGTTTATCCAGATGATGGTTCTTAAAATTAAGTTATAATCCACTTTGGTTCTGGGAGTTGGAAGTTGGTACATCCGCCTACTCCATCGCCATCTTGCCGTCTCCTAACTATCATTATTTTAAACTCTGCATCAGGTAGTTTGGTTATATCTGATTCATTCAGGTCCTTCTCTGGGGATTTCTCTTGATTCATTTGTGTTGCATTCCTCTGCCTGCCCATTGTGTCTGTGTGTAAGAAGGGTTTGGCTACTGGAGTCCAATGGGTGTTGCCTCTGTGTTCCCTAGGTGTGGTCTGTCTGCAGGCCCGCCACCCCCTCTGATGCTGCCTAAGGCTGTTGGGTGTGGGTGTTGCTGGTGCCAGCCGCTGAGGCTGTTGCTGCTGTCTCCGCCTCACCTCTGCAGGAGGGGCTGTGTTCTCATGCCTGGCTCTATAAACCTCAGGCAGTCTCAGCCTTTGTCCCTCTCCCACGGGTGGGACCATGCACCACACTCGGGCCACAAGCCTGGGCACCAAGGGCAAGAGTGAGTACTTTTGCTTAACTGTGGGTTCCTGTCAGCCTGTTCCTCTGGCTGGGAGGGGCTTCTGGTGTGTGCTCAGATGCTAGCCTGTGCTTCTGTCCCACCCCCTCCAACCTTGGCTCCTCGGCTGGGATGGGCTGTTGCTATATACTCAGCCAGGCGCCGGGCTTCCACCCCACCTCCATGGGCAAAGCTAGTTTGTGCAGAGCTTCAAGCCTCGGAGGCCAGGTGCGGCTGCGCACCTGCTTGCCCCAGCCCAGCGGAGGATCTCTACCTGTTCCGGGCTCCCGCTTTTCCCCCACAGCTGAGGTCACAGGCGGGTCCGCAGCTGCCGGACCACTTTCGCATGTCCCCTTTGCTCCAGCTGGGCTAGACCGAGCTCACGCCAGCCAGCTCTGCCTCTGCCCCCACCAGGGGCAGAACCGTGCTTCCACGTCCTGCCGCCATCCACCCTCCAGCAAGCCCTCAGCAGTGTGGGTGGGGTGCTGCAGCTCAGACCCTGACACTCCATACTATAGTCCTGGAGGCTCCTTACTTCTAAGCGACTGCGCTCTAATTGCCGCGGGAGAGCCTATTTGGCTGGTATCCTGCTTCCCCTTGCTGGTTCCAGGAGAAATACTGTTTTTCAAATTTTTGGAGTGACTCAGCCCAGGGCTTAGGGTGGCTGTCCCTCAAAGCTTTTCTCCCTGTTCTTTCCAGACTGCACTCTCTTCCCACTGCTCCTGTCCTCTCATCTCTCCCTGTCTCCCGGAGTCCCGAGTGGTTGTGAGAGAGGTTTTCTGCGCCATCCCTTTAAGGAGAATCCTGGGTCTGAGACAACTGTCTCTTTCTCACAAACAGTATCCTAAACTGTTTCCCAGCTAAATACTGTCCAAACACCTCTTCTAGGCTCTAGGGCTGCAGGCTGGGGCTTTGTTCCTGGGACCCAGGTCCCTACCCTTCTGCTAGCCTCTCTTCCCGGCAAACGAGTCTCTCCAGGCTGCCTTTCGCTCCGGGGAGCTGGGCAGCCCTTTCCGCATTTTCACTTTTCCTACCAGTCTCAATGTGGCTTCTTCAGTGTTCCCCAGTTGAAAAGTCCTCTCAGTCCAGTTCAGCGTTGGTTTATCCAGATGATGGTTCTTAAAATCAAGTTATAATCCACTTTGTTTCTGGGAGTTGGAAATTGGTACATCCGTTTACTCCATCGCCCATTGCTAGGGTTGATTTCAATTTTCTTAAATTTGTTGAGGCTCGTTTTATGCCCTAACATGTGGTCTGTCCTATAGAATGTACCATGAGCTCTTGAAAAGAATGTATATTCTGCTGCTTTAGGGTGAAAGATTCTGAAGACATCTATTAAATCCAGTTTATCTAGTGTGTCCCTTAATTCTGCTGTTTCTTTATTAATTTTATTTCTTGAGGATCTGTCCAGTGGTTTTAGTGTGGTATTGAAATCCCTTACTCTTATAGTATTGCCATTGATCTCTCCCTTTATGTCCATCAAAGTCTGCTTTATATATTTAGGTGCTCCTAGATTAGGTGAATTATTATTTATAATGGTTATCTCTTCTTGTTGGATTGTTCCTTTTATCATTATGTAGTGACCTTCTTTATCCCTTACTATAGTCTTTGTTTTAAAGTATATTTTGTCAGATATAAGTATTGCTATTCCAGCTTATTTTTATTCATTTCCATTTGTATAAATTTTTTTCCATCCTTTTATTTTCAGTCTATGTGTATGTTTTGTTTTGAGGTGGGTCTCCTGTAGACAGCATATGTATGTATCCTCTTTTCTTATACATTCAGCTACCCTATGTCTTTCGATTGGAGCATTTAATCTATTTACATTTAAGGTTATTATTGATATGTAGTTTTTATTGCCAATTTTTTTAAAATCTACATTCCTCTTTTACTAGATTTTTTTTCCTTGTTCTGTGTACAGCAGGCCCTATAACACTTTTTGCAACATTGGTTTTATTGTAATGAATTCTTGAGGGTTTTTCGTTTTTGTTTTTGTCTGGGAAGCTTTTTATTTCTTCTTCAATTTTAAACGATAGTCTTGCTGGATAAAGAAGTCTTGGTTGTAGGTTCTTCTTCTGCATTACTTTGAATATTTCTTGCCATGTCATTTTGGGGTCAAGTGTTTTGGTTGAAAAGTCAGATGTCATCCTTATGGGGGCTCCTTTGTAGGTGATTGACTGTTTTTCTCTTGCAGCTTTTAGTATTCTTTCTTTATCTCTTAGCTTTGGTATTTTAATTATGATGTGTCTTGGTGTGGTTCTCTTTGGGTTCTTTTTTAATGGGGTTCTCTCTGCTTCTTGAACCTGTATGACTTTTTCTTGCATCAATTTAGGAAATTTTTCAGCTATAATTTCTTCAATCAGGTTCTCTATCCACTTTTCTTTCTCTTCTCCTTTAGGAATCCCTATTATGCTGATGTTATTTTTCTTAATGTTGTTACAGAGCTCTCTTAGAGTTTCTTCAGACTTTTTGATCCTCTTTTCTTTTTGCTGTTCTGCTTCCATGCTTTCATTTATCTTGTCCTATAAGTTGCTGATTCAATTCTCTGCTTCATCCAGCCTGCTTTTCATTCCTTCTAGTGTAGTCTTCATTTCTGATATGGTGTTTGTCATTTCTGTCTGGTTCTTTTTGATAATTTCAGTGTCCTTTTTGATGCTTACAATTTCTTTATTTAGATGCTCATTAAGTCCAACCATTGTAGCTCTGAGATCCTTAAGCATCCTAGCAATCATTATTTTAAACTCTGCCTCCGGTAATTTGATTACTTCCATTTCATCCAGATCTTTTTCTGGAGATTTTTCTTGATTTATATGGCTTACATTCTTCTGTCTTTTCATTGTTTCTGTTTATTGTTTGCAGGCTTGTTCAATTTGTGGTCTTCTTAACTAGTAGAGCCCTTTTTCTGTTTTCTATATCTTAACTGGGTCAGGTGTGAGGAGCCCTTCCTTAAGATGTCACTCTAACAAGGGTTGTTAGGTCCTGAACTGATGCTCTTCATATCTGGCCTCTAAATGTGCCCTCCCTGGACTTTGGCCAGAGCCTGGCACAGACCAGTGTGGGTTGCTGCTTATGACTGGCTCTTATCTATCTTTTTGGAGCAACAGATGATCCAGACCCTGTAGCTGCCTCTGCTGAGCTGTTACCATTGTTAATATCAACTTAGGCTGGCTTTTATCTCTTTCAGGCCTGGAGGATGTTTATTTAAATGTTTAGGTTGCCCTCACATCCGCTTTCTGTCTCCTCTTATTGGTGGCTACTTGTTGGGCTCAGTAGTATAAATCAGGAGTTAGATGAGGTATTGGATGTGGTTTGCCCCTTAGCCTCAGATATGATTCTATCCAACCTTCCTTTTTATTTTATTTTATCTTATATTTTTCTTTCTTTTCTACCCCCTGAAGGGTGTGACCACAGGAGTCCACTGGGTGTGGGTGTGGCCTTTGTGTTCCTGAAGTGCGGTCTGTCTGCAGGCCCGGCACCACTGCTGCTGCCGCCTCGAGCATTCACGCATGGGCATTGCCAGTGCTGGCCCTCCACTGCCATCACTGCAGCTTCCGCCTTGCATCTGCAGGTGAGACTGCGCATGCATGCCTGGTCTGCAAGCCTTTGCCAATCCCACCTCCCCCGCCTCTGCCCCGCCCTAGTGGGCAGGACTCCATTCATGAGTCCGATCTGCAAGCCTTGGCAGGCCCCAGGCCTCCGCCCCACCCCCGCTGGCAGGACTGCTTTCAAGGGGCCCAGTCTGCAAGCCTGGGCTTGTTCCCTGGATTCTACCCCACCCCCAGGGGCGGGACTGCATTCATGCGCTTGATCCACAGCTGTAATCAGCTCCTGGTTTCTGCCCATGCAGACAGGACCTCACTGCCACGTCCCACCACTGCCAGCCCTCCCGCGAGCACCCAGCTGTGTGGGGATGGCATTGTAGCTCAGACCTCAGCACTCAATACTGTATCCCTGATGGGCTCCTTGCTTCTAAGCGACTGTGCTCTGACTATAGCAGGAGAGCTTTCATTTGGCTGGTGACCTAATTCCCTTTGCTGGTATTGCTGGTTCCAGTAAAAATATTCACTTTAGTTTTGGGTACTAACTCAGCCAAGGGATTAGGGTGACTGCCCCTCAAAGCGTTTCTCCCTATACCTCCTAGATTACACTCTCTTCCTGCTACTCCAGTACTCTCAGCTCTCCCCATCCCCTGGAGCCCCGGGTGAGTGGCTGTGGAAGATTTTCTGTGCTGTCCCTTTAAGAAGAATCCTGGGCCTGAGAAATCTGTCTCTTTCCCGCAAACAGTATCCTGACTTGTTTCGCAGCTAAATACTGTCCATACACCTCTTCTAGGCTTCAAAGCTGCAGGCTGGGGCTTAGGTCCTAGGGCCCAGGATCCTCCCCTCTCCGGTAAAACCCCACCACTGTGTGGGTCCCTCTGGGCCAACACACACTCCTGGGAGCTGGGCAGCCCTCTCCGTGTTTCTGCTTTTCTTACCAGTCTCAGTGTGGCTTCTTCAGTGATCTTTGGTTATTGATTCCTCTTGGTTTAGCCCAAAGTTGGTTTTTCCAGATGATTGTTCTTAAAATTATGTTGTAATCTACTTCGGTTCTGGGAGGTGAAAGTTGAAACATCCACCTACTCTATTGCTATCTTGCTGCCCCTGAATACGTATCACTTTTAAACATTCCAGATTCAAAGATAGAATGTTAAGCTATTATGTTTCTCCCAATTGAAGAATGTAGCTTATCAGAATTAAAATGTATTTTCTTTTTCTTTTTTTCTGACAGAGTCAGAGAGAGAGAGTCAGGGACAGACAGACAGGAAGGGAGGAAAATGAGAAGCATCAATGCTTCATTGTGGCACCTTAGTTGTTCATTGATTGCTTTCTCATATGTGCCGTGACCAGGGTGGTGGAGGGCTGGAGGGCTACAGCAGAGCAAGTGACCCCTTGCTCAAGCCAGTGACCTTGGGCTTCAAGGCAATGACCATGAGGTCATGTGTATGATCCCACGCTGAAGCTAGAGACCCTAAGCTCAAGTTGGTGACCCCATACTCAAGGTGGTGATCCCATACTCAAGCTGGATGAACCTGCACTCAAGCCGGCGACCTCAGGATTTCAAACCTAGGTCCTGAGCGTCCCAGTCTTATGCTCTTTCCACTGCGCCACTGCCTGGTCAGGTTAAAATGTATTCTTAAATATTTAAATTCTACAAAGTTATAAGAAATGCTATTAAATCTAGCAACTGCTATTTTTTTTATAGAAAAGAAGTTATTGAAACAGGTAAACATTCATGCCAAAGGTCAGGCATGTAACTATTTTACAACAAATTATTAAATGGTACAAGCTTCAATTTCTTTCATTACTAATTAGGAGCTAATTTCTAATTTTTATTACTTTAAGTTTAATAATTTAATTTGTATAGCTTTACAGGATTTCAGAACCATTGTTCTTAAAGCCTGACCGGGCGGTGGCGCAGTGGATGGAGCGTTGGACTGGGATGCGGAAGACCCAGGTTCGAGACCTCGAGGTCACCAGCTTTAGCGCAGGTTCATCTGGCTTGAGCAGCTTGGACCCAAGGTCGCTGGCTTGAGCAGGGGTTACTCAGTCTGCTGAAGGCCCATAGTCAGGGCACATGTGAGAGTGCAGTAAATGAACAACTAAGGTGTCACAACGGAGAGACTGATGATTGATGCTTCTCATCTCTCTTCATTCCTGTCTGTCTGTCCCTGTCTATCCCTCTCTCTGGTTCTCTCTCTGTTCCTGTAAAAAAAAAAGAAAAGAAAAGAAATAAAGTACAGTGTGTCCGTAAAGTCATGGTGCACTTTTGACCGTGTAACCACTCAAAAGTGCACCATGAATTTACAGACACACTGTATACTAACTTAAATGTTGTTTACTTCAGGGAAGGGCCCTCTTCTCTAAGTCTCAAAAACCATTTCACAGGCCAGCAGCAACCCTGGAAGAGGCACCAGGCATGCAGAGAAAAGTGAGTTCTATGCCCATTCCTTGAGGCCACTTTAAGTCTCTCCTAAGATCTATCTTTGCATAATTACTTACATGAGTCAATAAATTACTTTTTTTTTTTTTTTTTTTTTTACATAAGCTACTTTGGGTGGACTTTTTGATTACTAGCTACCAAAAAGATCATAACTGTAAAAAAGTGGCATGGTTAAACTGGCAATATTTACCTCAGGAAAATCAGGCAGTAAGCTGATGTTAAAAGTTCAGGGGAGGGAGCAAGATGGCGCCAGAGTAGGCGGACATACCAACTTCCAACTCCAAGAACCAAAGTGGATTATAACTCAATTTTAAGAACCATCATCTGGATAAACCAACTTTGAACTAAACTAAGTGGACTCTTTAAACAAGGAACACAGAAGAAGCCACATTGAGACTGGTAGGAATAGCGAAAATGCGAAGATGGCTGCCCAGCTCCCCGGAGCAAAGGGCAGCCCAGAGAGACCCGCGTGGCGGGAGGAGAGTTTGGCGGAGAGGGAGGGACCTGGATCCCAAAAACCAAGCCCCAGCCTACAGTCCCAGAGCCTAGAAGAGGTGTTTGGACAGTTTTGAGCTGTGAAACAAGTGAGGGAGCTCTCAGGCCTACAGTGTGGAGTATTAGGTCCCTTCCTACTCTGCTAAGGATTGCTGAAGGGTATGGTGGCGGCAGGACGCTGAAACGCAGTTCTGTCAGCTTGGGCGGAGGCCAAGCCGGTGTGATCTCGGTCTAGCCCAGCAGCAGTGGAGGGGACGCGTAAAAGCGCTCCGGAAGCTGCAGACCCACCTGTAATCGCACCTGCGGGGACAAAGCAGTAGGCCAGGAACGGGCAGAGATCTGCTCTGTGACCCTGCGCAAACCAGCCCTGACCAAAGGGACGGGGCTAGGACCAGGGACTGGCGGGGACTCGCGGCTGAGCTCACGCTACGAGCCCCGCCCGGCCAGAGAAATCATGGTATGCCATTCTACGTGCACGAGCGGGCTCCAAGCACGAAGGCGGGGTAGACCCCGAGATGAGCGGAAGTTCGCGGCTGAGCCCACGCTACTATCCCCACCCAGCAGAAGAAACGGTGGTTTGCATCCTACGAGCACTAGCAGGCTCCGAACGCGAGGGCGGGTTAGAGTCCGGGACAAGCGGAAGTCCGCAGCTGAGCAGAAGGCAGAAAACACTCCCGGCCCAATAAACCTTGATTTGTGACCCTGTGCAGAAGGGCCCTGGCCTCGAGGATGGGGATAAAGCTCCAGACGGGCAAAGGCTCACAGCTGAGAGCACGTCAAAAGCCCCGCCAGACCCATGAAACTGCGGCGAGCAGGCTCTGACTGTGGGTTCTAGGCGGAAGTTCGAAACAGGCTGGGTCCACAGATGAGCAAAGGTGCTCACCTCTACCCTTGGTGCTGAGGCTTGTGGCTTGAGTGACAGCCCCTCCCATGGAAGAGAGGCAGAAATCACAGCAAAAGCCAAAGTGGGCCGGTGCTGGCAACGCCCATACCCAACCACCGTAGGCAACGGCAGAGGGGGTGGCAGGCCTGCAGACTGACCAAACCTAGAGAACACAAAGGCAACACCTACTGGACTCCAGTGGCCACAACTTGCTTATAAACAAACAAAATGGGCAGGTAGAGGGATGCAAACCAAATGAATCAAGAGAAATCCCCAGAGAAGGACCTGAATGAACAAAATATAAACAAATTACGAGAAGCAGAATTTAGAATAATGATAGTTAGGATGTTCAAATTAGAGCAACAATGGATAGTCATTACAAACACCTAAATAAAGAGATAACAAGTATAAAAAACGAAATTGAAATAATAAAAAAGATTCAAAAAGAAATGACAAATACAGTATCAGAACTGAAGACCACAATGGAGAAATTAAAAGCAGGATGAATCACGCTGAGGATTGAATAAGCGAGTTAGAGGACAAAATAAACAAAGGCACAGAAGCAGAGAAAAAAAAGGAAAAGAGACTCAAAAAATGTGGGGAAACTCTAAGGGAGCTCTGTGACAACATGAAGAGAAACAACATTCGCATCATAGCGGTGCCTGAAGAAGAGAGGAGAGGAAAGAAAATGAAAACTTTGTTCAATCAAATCATAGAAGAAAACTTTCCTAAATTAAGGCTGGGAAACACTTCACACGTTCAAGAAGCACACAGAACTCCATTAAAGAGAAACCCAAAAATATCTACACCAAGACACATCATAGTTAAAATACTAAAGCTAATGGATAAAGAAAATATTTTAAAAGCTGCTAGGAAAAAAAAGGCTATCACCTACAAAGGAGCCCCCATAAGGATGACATCGGACTTCTCAACAGAATCACTTAAGACAAGAAGGGAATGGCAAGATATAATCAAAGTAATGCAGAACAAGGACCTACAACCAAGACAACTTTATCCAGCAAGGCTAACATTTAAAATTGAAGGAGAAATAAAGAGTTCCCCAGAAAAAGAGAGCCTGAAGAATTCATTAAAACCAAACCAATTCTGCAAGAGATACTAAGGGGCCTGTTGTGAACAGTTTAAAGGGAAGAAAGAATAGAGCAAAAGAAGAATACAGCTTTAAAGAATAAAATGGCAATAAACAACTGCATATCCATAATAACCTTAAATGTAAATGGATTAAATGATCCAATCAAAAGACATAGGGTAGCTGCATGGATAAAAATAGAGGACCCATACATATGCTGTCTACAAGAGACACACCTTAAAACAAAAGATGCACATAGACTGAAGGTAAAAGGATGGAAAAAAATATTTTATGCATATGAAAATGAAAGAAAAGCCGGGGTAGCAATACTTATATCTGACAAAATGGACTTTAAAACAGAAGTTGTAGTAAAATATAAAGAAGGATTCTACATAATGATAAAGGGAAAAAATCAACAGGAAGATATAACTATTATAAATATCTATGCACCAAATATAGGAGCTCCAACATACATAAAGCAGACTTTGATGGGTATAAAGGGCGAGATTAACAGCAATACTATCATAGTAGGGGATTTCAATACCCCTCTAACAACACTGGATAGATCCTCAAGAAAGAAAATTATTAAAGAAACAGCAGACTTAAAGAATACACTAGATCACCTTGATTTAATAAATATCTTCAGAACTTTTCACCCTAAAGCAGTAGAATATACATTCTTCTCAAGCGCTCATGGTACGTTTTCTAGGATAGACCACATGTTAGGACACAAAAATGGTCTCAATTAATTTAAGAAGATTGAAATCATATCAAGCATTTTCTCTGATCACAATGCCATGAAACTAGAAATTAACCACTAAAGAAAAACTAAAAAAATACTCAAACACTTGGAAACTAAATAGCATGATATTAAATAATGAATGGATTAACAATGAGATCAAAGAAGAAATAAAAAAGTTTCTAGAAACAAATAAATATGAGCATACATCAACTCAAAATTTATGGGACACAGCAAAAGCAGTTCTGAGAGGGAAGTTCATTGCACTACAGGCATATCATAAGAAGCTAGAAAAAGCTCAAATAAGCAACCTGACCCTGCATCTAAAAGAACTAGAAAAACAACAGCAAATAAAACCCAGGACAAGTAGAAGGAAGGAAATAATAAAGATCAGAGCAGAAATAAATAACATAGAGGCTAAGGAAACAATACAGAGGATCAATGAAACCAGAAGCTGGTTCTTTGAAAAGGTAAACAAGATTGATGAACCTTTAACTAGACTCACCAAGAAAAAACGAGAGAGGACTCAAATAAATAAAATTAGAAAGGACAGTGGAGAAATAACAACTGACACAACAGAAATACAAAGCATTGTAAGAAAATACTATGAAGAATTATATGCCAAAAAATTCGACCATCATGGTGAAATGGACAAATTTCTTGAATCATCTAACCTTCCAAAAATCAATCTGGAAGAATCAGAACACCTAAACAAACCAATTACAACAAATGATATCGAAACAGTTATCAAAAAACTCCCTAAAAAGAAAAGTCCTGGGCCTGATGGCTTCACAAATGAATTCTATCAAAAATTCAAAGAAGTAACTCCTATCCTCCTCAAGCTATTTCAAAAAATTCAAGAGGAAAGAAGACTTCCAAACTCCTTTTATGAGGCGAGCATAATTCTGATCCCAAAACCGGGCCAAGACAACACAAAGAAAGAAAATTATAGGCCTATATCCCTGATGAATTTAGACGCTAAAATTCTCAACAAAATATTAGCCAACCGGATCCAGTAATATATGAAAAAAATCATACACCATGATCAAGTGGGATTTATTCTGTAGAGGCAAGGCTGGTTCAATATTTGCAAATCGATCATGTGATTCATCACATAAACAAAAGGAAGGACAAAAATCACATGATAATTTCAATAGATGCAGAAAAGGCATTTGATAAAATCCAGCACCCATTCATGTTCAAAACTCTCAGTAATGTGGGAATACAGGAAACATTCCTTAACATGATAAAGGCTATCTACGACAAACCGACAGCAAGCATCATACTAAATGAACAAAAATTAAAAGCAATCTTCTTAAGATCAGGAACCAGGCAGGGGTGCCCACTTTCACCACTCTTATTCAACATAGTTCTGGAAGTCCTAGCTACAGCAATTAGACAAGAAGAAGAAATAAAAGGCATCCAAATTGGAAAAGAAGAAGTAAAACTGTCACTGTTTGCAGATGATATGATATTGTATATTGAAAACCCTAAAGTCTCAGTCAAAAAACTACTGGACCTTATAAATGAATTCAGCAAGGTGGCAGGATATAAAATTAATACTCAGAAATCAGAGGCATTTCTATATAACAACAATGAACTGTCAGCAAAAGAAATTAAGGAAACAATCCCCTTCACTATTGCAGCCAAAAAAATAAAGTACCTAGGAGTAAATTTAACCAAGGAGGTTAAGGACTTGTACTCAGAAAATTATAAAACATTGATAAAAGAAATCAAGAAAGATACAAACAAGTGGAAGCATACACCATGCTCATGGCTAGGAAGAATAAACATCATTAAAATGTCTATATTACCCAAAGCAATTTATAAATTCAATGCAATACCAATTAAAATACCAATGACATACTTCAAAGATACAGAACACATATTTTAAAAATTTATATGGAACCAAAAAAGAACACGAATAGCCTCAGCAATCTTAAAAAGAAAAAATAAAGCAGGAGGCATTACTCTTCCAGATATCAACGTTTACTACAAAGCCATTATACTCAAGACAGCCTGGTACTGGCATAAGAACAGGCACATAGATCAATGGAACAGAACAGAGGACCCAGAAATAAACCCACAACTTTATGCACAACTGATATTTGACAAAGGAGGAAAGAACATACAATGGAGTAAAGACAGCCTCTTTAACAAATGGTCTTGGGAAAATTGGACATCTACCTGCAAAAAAATGAAACTAGACCATCAACTTACACCATTCACAAAAACAAACTCAAAATGGATAAAAGACTTAAACGTAACCCAAGAAACCATAAGCATCTTAGAAGAAAACATGGGCAGCAAGTCTCCAACATCTGTAGCAGCAATATATTTGCCGATTTATCTCCACGGGGAAACGAAATAAAAGGCAAGATAAACAAATGGGACTATATCAAACTAAAAAGTTTTTGCACAGCTAAAGACAATAAGAACAGAATAAAAAGACAAACCACACAATGGGAGAACATATTCAACAGCACATCTGATAAGGGGTTAGTAACTAAAATTTATAAAGAACTTATAAAACTCAACATCAGGAAGACAAACAACCCAATCAAAAAATGGGCAAAAAAATGAATAGAAATTTCTCCAAAGAGGACATAGAGATGGCCAATAGGCATATGAAAAAATGCTCAACATCACTAATCATTAGAGAAATGCAAATTAAAACCACAATGAGATATCACCTCACACCAGTCAGAATGGCACTCATCAGCAAAACAACACAGAATAAGTGCTGGCGAGGATGTGGAGAAAAGGGAACCCATCTGCACTGCTGGTGGGAATGCAGACTGGTGCAGCCACTGTGGAAAACAGTTGGAGATTTCTCAAAAAATTAAAAATCGAAATGCCTTTTGATCCTGCTATCCCACTTATGGGAATATACCCTAAGAACACCATAGCACTGTTCGAAAAGAAGAAATGCGCCCCCATGTTTGTGGCAGCATTGTTCACAATAGCGAAGATCTGGATACAGCCCCAGTGTGTGTCAGAAGGTGAGTGGATTAAAAAGCTATGGTACATATATACTATGGAATACTACTCAGCCATAAGAAATGATGACATCGGATCATTTATAACAAAATGGATGGACCTTGATAACATTATACGGAGTGAAATAAGTTAATCAGAGAAAAAGAAAAACTCAGAACAGCATGATTTCATACATAGGTGGGACATAAAAGTGAGAATATGAGACATGGACAAGAGTAGTGGTTACGGGGTGGGGGGAGGGAGGGGAGGGTGGGATAGGGAGGAGGGGAGGGGCACAGGGAAAACCAGATAAAAGGTAACAGAGGACAATTTGACTTTTGGTGACGGGTATGCAACAGAATTGAATGATAAGATAACCTGGAGATGTTTTCATTGTACATATGTACCCTGATTTGTTGGTGTCACCCATTAGAATTAATAATAATAAAATATAAAAAAAAAGTTCAGGGAAAAGTATGGTGTGGGTCACATAAGGCAGCATAGTGGGTATGTATTACCAGGTGGTCAACTCCTAGACTGGATAGATGGGACCTAGACAGATAAATAAGACATAAGTGAGGAGGGGAAGGAAATACTCTGAACTGGCTCTCATTTCTAACCACCTTTTAGAATTTCATAAATTATTAACTGATAAAATTAGAAATTTCCTATGCCTGGCTCACTCCCTTCTCTCCTATCAGAATTATTGTCAAATCATTCCAAACAGTCACTTTAGAAGTTTCAGGTAGATGTAGCTATCCTTAGGAAAGGAAAGGAAGAACTTCACTTTTTTTTTTTTTGAGAGCCATCACTCAGCAAAATTAAGCCACAAGGAAGAAAAGCAGAAGCAGACAATAATAAATGAGGAGATACATCTGTCTCAACTTGAGTGACAGCCATAACATTAAACCTATTTGGGATGTTTTCTAAGAACCTAAATTTCCAAATCGTCAGGGTGATGTTCAGCATAAAAATTATAATATATCCAAATATACAACATATCTGAGTAATGAAATCAACTATCTGTCACCTGAAAGAGCTTTTATTCCCTCTGAATCCACGCCATCGTGGCAGACCACCTCAAACATGTGACAGATGCTCTCAAAGACTAGCAAAATGCTGTATGTCAGCCATTTCATTGCATAACCTTAATTTCAAAAGTTGAAAAACAAACTCATCTTTACTGTTTTTATATCATGTGACCACATACCTCACTCCTGCTATCCCTGTAGTTTAAAATAAGCATTTTATTCTTTTAGTTCTAAATAAATCAAAGCTACCAAAATATGCTGTAATCAAATGTAAATATTGGTGGTATTTGACATTAATTATAAGGATTCTAGAAAACAGTTTTTAAATTTACTTCACAATGGCGATATATACACACAGCCAAAATTTAAGCAAGCAGTTGAAGTTATACCTATAGAAAACCCTCCACACACTTTTTGGTTTGTTTCATTGACTTGAATCTGACACTGTTGATCCTGGCCATAGCTCTTTATTTTCAAAGCTACTCCGCTGGCTTCAAGGACACTGTTCAATTTCTGTCCTATACCAGAACTCTTCTTAAAAAAAAAACAAACAGATTTTATTTATTGATTTTAGAGATAGATAGGCAGGGGGAGGGAGAAACAGGAAGCACCATCACAGTAGCTTCTCGTATGTGCCTGGGCAAGTATGTGCCTGTGCAAGTCTGGGGTCTTGAACCAGCAACCTCAGCATTCCAAGTCAATGCCTTATTCACTGCGCCACCACAGGTCAGGCCCAGGACTCTTCTTAAATGATTTGGAAAAAAAAAATTTCTTAAATCACTTATTGATGTCACTTTGATGCAGTCTCATAATTGTTTATTCTGAGAGTAACTTAAAGCATTCTTTGAAAAGCTCAGCAACATGTTTAAAAATTTTTTTTATAATCCTGCCCTGTCTTTCATGCATGCCCAAACTTTGCCGCTAAGGAAATGTGCCGCAGCATTTCCCAGGAAGTGCAATTTCCCAGCATGTTATTCCATGTTCTCACATTTCCAGTTAACAGTTATGAAGGATCTCACTTACAAACTAAGAGCATGCTGAAGCTACACTGGTATAGACCCCCTACAAATAATGACATATTTCATTTTTATCTTCAACTTGTGAAGAGTTATTTCTCTTCTGGTGAATTTTATCACACGGTTTTCCACAGCCGTGGCACCGGGCCCTGGCTCTGCCTCAGAATCCCTGGAAGGTTCTTTAAACATACAGATGCCCGAGGTCCTGCTGCCAGAAAGTCTGATCTGCAGTCAGCATTTGTATATGTAAAAGCTCCGAAGGTAATTCTGATGTGCAGCCAGCACTGAGAACTGCTGTTCTACAAAATGCCTAAGAGTTTTCTTCTTAGGGAATAGAGTCAGTGGTGGGATTCAGCTGGTTCGCACACATTTGGCAGAACTGATACCTAATTTTTGGTTGAGTTCAGCAAACTGGTTGTTAAAATGGCACTACTAATCAGGGTTCTCTCTAAGGTGGGAGCCTGGGCAGCTGCCCAATGTGAAAATAACAAATTTATATTCCTTAAAGTCCATCAGTGCAACAGCGTATTCTAAGCCCCCGTAGTAATGTTCATTCCGTCCACAGGTGAAAAACATTGCAAGTGAGAACACCAATCAAGAAGCAATATGGAAATATTTTAAATAACAGTTTTATTGTTTTTTGTCAGGTATTATTTAATGAAGAAGCAATATGGAAATATCTTACTTAAATAACAGTTTTATTGTTTTATTGTCAGGCATTATTTAATATTTTTCATTAATATTTTAAAACTCTTATAACATAATCTAGTTTTGTATACCTCTTTTATTGTTCTTATTTAAGTATTAAATGCATCAAATAATAAACTACCTTTCAGTATATTGTTTTTTTCTACTTATAACGGTCATTAGAGCAGAGAACCAGTTGTTTAATTATTTGAATCCCACCACCAAATAGAGTAGAAAGATGAAGGCACTCCTAAGTGTTGAGAGCAGCAATTCACCATTGGCCCACATTTTTACATGACGATGCAAATGGAGAAGGGGCTATGTTGGTAAGATAAGGGGAACAAGGAAGACAGCCTTGTTCCACTGGTACAGTACAATATCCCAGTTGTCATGCCTTCGCCAACTTTCTCTGAACACAAACTTCCTCCTTGTGAACAAACTGTCTGCTGTGCAGATGTCCTCCAGTCCTTCAGCTTGCTGGAATCCCCTTGTTCTCTGAGATCTGGATAAACCTGACTTAAGCCCCATTTCTTAACAGGGAAAACTCAGAGACCCTCCCCTTATCATTGGGATTTATCAGAAGGATAAACAGGATGGTAGAACTCAGCATTTTTCCTAGGCTCTTTGGTCTTTAAGTCCATTCAAGCTGCTATATAAAAAATGCCATAGATTGGGTGGCTTAAACAGAAAACAATTATTTCTTGCAGCTTTGGAGGCTGGAAGTCCAAGATCAAAGAACTGGCAGATCCAGCATCGGAGAGAGCCCACACTTCCTGGTTTACAGATGGCCATCTTCTTATTGTAACCTCGCCTGGGGAAAGTGACCAGCAACCTCGTTGGAGTCTCTTTTATGAAGCCATTATTAATCCCATTCATAAGGATTCCATTCTCACAACCTGATCACCACCCAAACCCCCTACCTCCAAACGCTATCACATTGGGAGTTAGCCTTCAACATATGGATTTATAGAAACACAAAGATTCAGGCCATAGGAGTCTCCAAGTCCCTGCTTCCTCCAGATTCTTCCCTCTGCTTTTCTGGTTTCACCTCTGTGTGTGCTGCCCCTTTTCTGTGCCACCCAGCCATCTGGTGCAGCCTTGGCACCCTCCTTCCCTACAACACCACCATCACAAAGGGGAATGATCACAGACATGGGGGTGCAGGTAGGTGTAGGACAACAGAGACAATTTACAGGAGCAAAGCACGACTAAAATTCCTATTGGAGTACTAAGAATCTTTGTTCTAAAAGTTCCTTGGCCATTCTAGCCCAGGACCTCTTTGTCTCTACTCCTCCATGTCGACCCTCCCACCACTACATTGCTTTCACATCCCCAGCCCATACCCCTTCCACTGCCAGCCCTGGCCACCAGGGCATGCCTGTTTGCACGTGCAGAGTAGTATAGCTCTTCCTCTGTCACTCCAGATCACCCAGAGCCTGCTCCGAAACGGGCCGTTCCCTGAAAACCTATCAAGTTATTTGACAATCCAGAGTGGCCTTTCTCTCTCAGGAAATTTACCACTCACTAATAAACTAGTATTTTCTGTCCATTACACCGTCTCCAAACATCTAACAGAGATGGACCTGAATTAGTTATTAGATTTTTGAAAAATCTGTCAGTTTCTCTGAACTCTTGAAAGATTCAACAAATAAAAGCAAAGACGTTCTATCACAAGCCTCTTGTAGAGTTCCCATGCTGTTATTATTAATTGCATTTAGAGTCTATGATTTTCTGGCCTGACCTGTGGTGGCACAGTGGATAAAGCATCGACCTGGAAACACTGAGGTCGCCAGTTCAAAACCCTGCACTGGTCTGGTCAAGGCACATATGGGAGTTGATGCTTCTAGCTCCTCCCCCTTTCTCTCTCTCTCTCTCTCTCTCTCTCTCTCTCTGTCTCCTCTCTAAAATGAATAAATAAAAATAATAAAAAAAAATAGAGTCTATGATTTTCTGATGCCACAGTCACATGCTACAACATTTTTGACAGTGGGCTGGGGGGTGAGGGAAGCCTAATTAGTAGCATTCCAAGGTATCAGGACAGACACCAAGGCAGATTTCAAGCTCTTCTGTACTGTTTGCTGGACTCCCAGGTGGGAGAGAAGGCACCTTTAGCCCCTCCAGAGGAGTGACTCTAGCATACTCACGGGCCACATCAATGACTATTAATGCAGAGTCACAAAGGCCAGCTCTCTAACCTCAGTTGGTTGGAACACTCTACAAGGGACCATCATTGCTCGGACCTCCTGGTGGCACCTGCAACTTCCCTGCATTCCTATTTCTGCCTCAGCCCAATGTGCACTCCTCACTGTGCTGTAGACACTGCTCCCAGCAGCACTCCAAGGCAACAGCTCAGGAGCTCAAGGATCAGGAGCTCAGCCTGATTCCTGGGAAACCTGATAAAAGACGATTGGCTATATTTATTGACTGGGATTAGTCAAAATTGATTGTATAAAGTGACAGATCCCAGGTGTATTTAACAATGGCCATGACTCCAGAGATATTTGCAAGATGGTATTCAGAATGTTGAATACCTGGCAGGGCATGGGCATCCACAGATCAGAACAGAGGTCTGCTGTGGTCAACCAGCACACCTGGACGAATGTAGGCCGGCATTCGGGATTCTCCAGCAGCTGGCTAGTTCTCTCCTACTGCAGAATTTTTTTCACCGTATTAACAAGGACAAATAATAAGGTTAGAGTACCAAGGCACAAGTGGCTATTACTTCAACTATCTGCCTAATTCACAATGAAAAAATATAACTGTGCTTCTCAGAAACAAATCTAATCTCCTTGACTGTTGGGCTCTGTCCCATACTTTATGTTGTGGAAAATGTTGGGTTTTGACCTAGTGACCAGATAAACAGAGTGAGACCCTTTTACTTTTAGAAGCAGAATTCCAAAGACCTAATCTAAAAAGAATCTCCCCTGAGTACATCAGAGTTTCTCTTGGGGCATAACTAGCATATTTATATTCATGGGTAGGAAGGCAGGAACATCCAGGTTTTGTGGGTCCTGAAGATTATACAATTCTGGAGTACTTCTTTAAGCAAAAGATTACAAAATTGTAAATGCAAAGCAAATGTAAACATAAGTATGTATTTTCAGTAAGAAAAAAATTATTTTTACAAATTTCAGAAAGTGCTAAATACTACAAACACCACAAAAATTTCTAATAGCATTCTTGTTTATTAACTGTTTGACACACCTCTCTAAGACTTTTTACCTGTGGTTTTAGTTGCATAATTCTTGTAACATTTTCACAGAGAATACAATAAGAAGTCAGTCTTTCCTCTATCATAGTTGATCAAAATTTGTGTTTTATTATTATTATTATTTTACTTTTCAAACAAACATATTTAACTTTTATTGTGTTTAACAGAAAGAAAACACCACAGAGAAACCAAAGAAAATGTTGAACTTCAGAAAATGTTCTTAAAAGCAGATACTAAGCCCCCCAAATTTCTTCTGAAATTTAAAACTGATTAAGATTTTAAGAGACTGAAATTGTTAAACTAATTCTCAATAAGCATGCTTCTTTCCGATTAGAAAAATGTAGTTACACTGATGACTTATTAAAACACAATTTAAAAAACTTATATTTATTTTGGGGGTGGCTTTTCAAGAAAATTTAATAAAGGAAGCCAATGATTAGTGAGAAAATTATTTTATAAACATAACAGCAGAATGTTGAAAACAGCATTTTCAAAAAAACTCTCACAGATCTGTGCATCCATTTATCAGGTGGTCTTCTTCTCCTCTGAACTGCTATAGCTAACCAACTTGAGGTGTGGCCTTGTTTAAAAAAACAACAGTGTTTCTCATAAAAGAAATATGATTTCCTAAAATCTTATACCAACTTATAGTCCCACCAGTGATGCTTAAGTGGCTCTTCCTCACTTTACCATAGTCAGCTTTGCATGTTAATATGTGTTTTTCTCAATTTATTTATTTTTTAAATTTATGAAGCTGTCTGCTGTGCAGATGTCCTCCAGTCCTTCAGCTCCGACAGATGTCGGAGAGCTCGCGTTTACATGGATTCAAGTGTCCCATCAAATATATGGCCCTCTCCCCCCACCCCCGTGTTCCCCTTGATACCCCCTAAACCCCCTCCCCCAATGACCTACCCCTTCCCTCCAGGATCTGCTGTCCTGCTCTCTTTGTCTCTGTGTTATGTATACATAATTTCACTAATCACTTTTCCCTCGCTGATCCCATCCCATCATCCCAATTCCCTCAGGTCCCTTTCCCTCTGGTCTTTTTGATCCCGCCTCTGCCTCTATTCCATTCCTTAGATTCGTTAGATTCCTCATATGAGTGCGGTCATATGATATTTTTCTTTCTGAGCCAGGCTCATTTCACTTAGCATAATAGTTTCCAGGTTCTTCCATGTTGTCGCAAAAGGCAAGATTTCCTTTCTTTTTATGGCCACGTAGTGTTCCATTGTGTATATGTACCACAGCTTTTTAATCCACTAATCCACTGACGGACACTTGGGCTGTTTCCAGGTCTTGGCTATTGTAAACAATGCTGCAATAAACATGGGGTACATGTCTTCTTTTGAATCAGTGATTTGGTATTCTTAGGATATATTCCTAAAAGTGGGAGAGCTGGGTCAAATGGTAGACCTCTTTTTAATTTTTTGATGAAACTTCATACTGTTTTCCACAGTGACTATACAAGTCTGCATTCCCACCAGCAGTGCAGTGGGTTCCCTTTTCTCCACATCCTCACCAGCACTTGTTGTGTGTTGATTTCTTTCCTTTATTTTTTTTTTAAAATCCAGGAAACTCTTTATTTCTTCTTCAATTTTTTTATATATATATTTTATTATTATTAATTCTAATGGGGTGACACCAATAAATCAGGGTACATATGTACAATGTAAACATATCCAGTTTATCTTATCATTCAATTCTGTTGCATACCCATCACCAAAAGTCAAATTGTCCTCTGTCACCTTCTATCTGGTTTTCCCTGTGTCCCTCCCCTCCTCCCTATCCCACTCTTCCCTCCCTCCACCCATCCCGTAACCACCACTCTCTTGTCCATGTCTCATAGTCTCACTTTTATGTCCCACCTATGTATGAAATCATGCTGTTCTGAGTTTTTCTTTTTCTCTGATTTACTTATTTCACTCCGTATAATGTTATCAAGGTCCATCCATTTTGTTATAAATGATCCGATGTCATCATTTCTTATGGCTGAGTAGTATTCTATAGTATATATGTACCATAGCTTTTTAATCCACTCTTCTTCTGACGGACACTTGGGCTGGTTACAGATCTTCGCTATTGTGAACAATGCTGCCACAAACATGGGGGCGCATTTCTTCTTTTCGAACAGTGCTATGGTGTTCTTAGGGTATATTCCTAAAAGTGGGATAGCTGGGTGAAAAGGCATTTCGATTTTTAATTTTCTGAGGAATCTCCAAACTGTTTTCCACAGTGGCTGCACCAGTCTGCATTCCCACCAGCAGTGCAGAAGGGTTCCCTTTTCTCCACATCATCGCCAGCACTTATTCTGTGTTGTTTTGCTGATGAGTGCCATTCTGACTAGTGTGAGGTGATATCTCATTGTGGTTTTAATTTGCATTTCTCTAATGATTAGTGATGTTGAGCATTTTTTCATATGCCTATTGGCCATCTCTATGTCCTCTTTGGAGAAATTTCTACTCATTTCTTTTGCCCATTTTATGATTGGGTTGTTTGTCCTCCTGATGTTGAGTTTTATAAGTTCTTTATAAATTTTAGTTACTAACCCCTTATCAGATGTGCTGTTGAATATGTTCTCCCATTTTGTGGTTTGTCTTTTTATTCTGTTCTTATTGTCTTTAGCTGTGCAAGAACTTTTTAGTTTGATATAGTCCCATTTGTTTATCTTACCTTTTATTTCATTTGCCCGTGGAGATAAATCGGCAAATATATTGCTGCTACAGATGTCGGAGAGCTTGCTGCCTATGTTTTCTTCTAAGATGCTTATGGTTTCTCGGGTTACGTTTAAGTCTTTTATCCATTTTGAGTTTGTTTTTGTGAATGGTGTAAGTTGATGGTCTAGTTTCATTTTTTTGCAGGTAGATGTCCAATTTTCCCAAGACCATTTGTTAAAGAGGCTGTCTTTACTCCATTGTATGTTCTTTCCTCCTTTGTCAAATATCAGTTGTGCATAAAGCTGTGGGTTTATTTCTGGGTCCTCTGTTCTGTTCCATTGATCTATGTGCCTGTTCTTATGCCAGTACCAGGCTGTCTTGAGTATAATGGCCTTATAGTAAACCTTGATATCTGGAAGAGTGATACCTCCTGCTTTATTTTTTCTTTTTAAGATTGCTGAGGCTATTCGTGTTCTTTTTTGGTTCCATATAAATTTTTGGAATATGTGTTTTATATCTTAGAAGTATGTCACTGGTATTATAATTGGTATTGCATTGAATTTATAAATTGCTTTGGGTAATATAGACATTTTAATGATGTTTATTCTTCCTAGCCATGAGCACGGTATATGCTTCCACTTGTTTGTATCTTCCTTGATTTCTTTTATCAATGTTTTATAATTTTCCGAGTACAAGTCCTTAACCTCCTTGGTTAAATTTACTCCTAGGTACTTTATTTTTTTGACTGCAATAGTGAAGGGTATTGTTTCCTTAATTTCTTTTGCTGACAGTTCATTGTTGTTATATGAAATGCCTCTGATTTCTGAGTATTAATTTTATATCCTGCCACCTTGCTGAATTGATTTATAAGGTCCAGTAGTTTTTTTGTTTGTTTGTTTGTTTGTTAGATCCAATAGTTTTTTGACTGAGACTTTATGGTTTTCAATATACAATATTATAACATCTGCAAATAGTGACAGTTTTACTTCTTCTTTTCCAATTTGGATGCCTTTTATTTCTTCTTCTTGTCTGAATGCTATAACTAGGAATTCCAGAACTATGTTGAATAAGATTGGTGAAAAGGGGCATCCCTGCCTGGTTCCTGAACTTAAGGGGATTGCTTTTAATTTTTGTCCATTTAGTATGATGTTTGCTGTCAGTTTATCGTAGATGGCCTTTATCATGTTAAGGAATGATCCCTGTATTCCCACTTTACTGAGAGTTTTGAACATGAATGGGTGCTGGATTTTATCAAATGTCTTTTCTGCATCTATTGAAATTATCATGTGATTTTTGTTTATGTGATGAATCACAATAATTGATTTGCGAATATTGAACCAGCCTTGCCTCTACAGAATAAATCCCACTTGATCATGGTGTATGATTTTTTTCATGTATTGCTGGATCCAGTTGGCTAATATTTTGTTGAGAATTTTAGCGTCTAAATTCTTCAGGGATATAGGCCTATAATTTTCTTTCTTTGTGTTGTCTTTGCCCGGTTTTGGGATCAGAATTATGCTCGCCTCATAAAAGGAGTTTGGAAGTCTTCTTTCCTCTTGAATTTTTTGAAATAGCGTGAGGAGGATAGGAGTTAGTTCAACTTTGAATATTTGATAGAATTCATTTGTGAAGCCATCAGGCCCAGGACTTTTCTTTTTTGGGAGTGTTTTGATAACTGTTTCGATATCATTTGTTGTAATTGGTTTGTTTAGGTGTTCTGATTCTTCCAGATTGATTTTTTGAAGGTTAGATGATTCAAAAAATTTGTCCATTTCACCAAGATGGTCGAATTTTTTGGCATATAATTCCTCATAGTATTTTCTTACAATGCTTTGTATTTCTGTTGTGTCAGTTGTTATTTCTCCACTGTCCTTTCTAATTTTATTTATTTGAGTCCTCTCTCGTTTTTTCTTGGTGAGTCTAGTTAAAGGTTCATCAATCTTGTTTACCTTTTCAAAGAACCAGCTTCTGGTTTCATTGATCCTCTGTATTGTTTCCTTAGCCTCTATGTCATTTATTTCTGCTCTGATCTTTATTATTTCCTTCCTTCTACTTGTCCTGGGTTTTACTTGTTGTTGTTTTTCTAGTTCTTTTAGATGCAGGGTCAGGTTGCTTATTTGAGCTTTTTCTAGCTTCTTATGATATGCCTGTAGTGCAATGAACTTCCCTCTCAGAACTGCTTTTGCTGTGTCCCATAAATTTTGAGTTGATGTATGCTCATATTTATTTGTTTCTAGAAACTTTTTTATTTCTTCTTCGATCTCATTGTTAATCCATTCATTATTTAATAACAGCTATTTAGTTTCCAAGTGTTTGAGTATTTTTCAGTTTTTCTTTTGTGGTTAATTTCTAGTTTCATGGCATTGAGATCAGAGAAAATGCTTGATATGATTTCAATCTTCTTAAATTTATTGAGACTATTTTTGTGTCCTAGCCTGTGGTCTATCCTAGAAAACGTACCATGAGCGCTTGAGAAGAATGTATATTCTACTGCTTTAGGGTGAAAAGTTCTGAAGATATCTATTAAACCAAGTTGATCTAGTGTATCCTTTAAGTCTGCTGTTTCTTTATTAATTTTCTTTCTTGAGGATCTATCCAGTGTTGTTAGAGGGGTATTGAAATCCCCTACTATGATAGTATTGCTGTTAATCTCGCCCTTTATATCCATCAAAGTCTGCTTTATGTATGTCGGGACTCCTATACTAATTGCATAGATATTTATAATAGTTATATCTTCCTGTTGAATTGTTGCCTTTATCATTATGTAGTGTCCTTCTCTATCTCTTACTACAGCCTTTGTTTTAAAGTCCATTTTGTCAGATATAAGTATTGCTACCCCTGCTTTTTTTTCATTTTCATTTGCATGAAATATTTTTTTCCATCCTTTAGCTTCAGTCTATGTGCATCATTTGTTTTTAGGTGTGTCTCATGTAGACAGCATATGTATGGGTCCTGTATCTTTATCCATGGAGCTACCCTATGTCTTTTGATTGGATCATTTAATCCATTTACATTTAAGTTTATTATTGATATGTAGTTGTTTATTGCCATTTTATTCTTTAAAGCTGTATTCTTCTTTTGCTCTATTCTTTCTTCCCTTTAAACTGTTCACAACAGGCCTCTTAGTATCTCTTGCAAAATTGGTTTGGTTTTTATGAATTCCTTGAGGCTTTTTTTTTTCTGGAAAGCTCTTTATTTCTCCTTCAATTTTAAACGTTAGCCTTGCTTGATAAAGTAGTCTTGGTTGTAGGTTCTTGTTCTGCATTATTTTGATTATATCTTGCCATTCTCTTCTGGCCTCAAGTGTTTCTGTTGAGAAGTTCGATGTCATCCTTATGGGGGCTCCTTTGTAGGTGTTAGCCTTATTTTCCCTAGCAACTTTTCAATTTTTTTCTTTATCCATTAGCTTTGGTATTTTAAATATGATGTGTCTTGGTGTAGATCTTTTTGGGTTTCTCTTTAATGGAGTTCTGTGTGCTTCTTCAACGTGTGGAGTGTTTCCCAGCCTTAATTTAGGAAAGTTTTCTGCTATGATTTGATTGAACAAAGTTTCCATTTCCTGTCCTCTCTCCTCTTCTTCAGGCACCCCTATGATGCGAATGCTGTTTCTCTTCATGTTGTCACAGAGATCCCTTAGAGTTTCCTCACATTTTTTGGGTCTCTTTTCCTTTTTCTTCTCAGCTTCTGTGCCTTTGTTTATTGTGTCCTCTAACTTGCTTATCTGATCCTCAGCGTGATTTACCCTGTTTTTAATTCCTTCCATTGTGGTCTTCAGTTCTGATACTGTATTTGTCATATCTGTCTGATTCTTTTTTATTATTTCAATTTCGTTTTTTATACTTGTTATCTCTTTATTTAGGTGTTCGTAATGACTATCCATTGTTGCTCTAATTTCTTTGAACATCCTAACTATCATTATTCTAAATTCTGCTTCTGGTAATTTGGTTATATCTGCTTCATTCAGGTCCTTCTCTGGGGATTTCTCTTGATTCATTTGGTTTGCATTCCTCTGCCTGCCCATTTTTTCTGTGTATAAGCAAGTTGTGGCCACTGGAGTCCAGTAGGTGTTGCCTTTGTGTTCTGTAGGTGTGGTCTGTCTGCAGGCCCCCCACCCCCTCTGCCGCTGCCTAGGGTGGTTGGGTATGGGCGTTGCCTGCGCCGGCCCACTGTGGCTTTTGCTGTGATTTCTGCCTCTCCTCCCCAGGAGGGGCTGTCACTCAAGCCACAAGCCTCAGCACCAAGGGTAGAGGTGAGCACCTTTGCTCAGCTGCAAACCCAGTCTGTTTCCGGACTTCCACCCAGAACCCGCAGTCAGAGCCTGCTTGCTACAGTTTCATGGGTCGGGTGGGGCTTTTGACGTGCTCTCAGCTGTGAGCCTTTGCCTGTCCGGAGCTTAAGCCCCGCCCTCGAGGCCAGGGCCCTTCTGCGTAGGGTCGCAAACCCAGGCTTATTTGGCCTGGCTTGTTTGCTGGCTTCCGCTCAGCTACGTACTTTCTCTCGTCCCAGACTCTACCCCGCCCCCGCGTTTGGAGCCCGCTCGTGCACGTAGGATGGCAATCCGTGGTTTCTCCAGCCAGGCGGGGATAGTAGCGTGGGCTCAGCTGCTAGCTTCCACTTGTTTTGGGTTCTACCCCGTTCCCGTGCTCGGAGCCCGCTCGCGCACATATTATGGTAAACCGCGGTTTCTCCGGCTCGGCGGGGCTGGTAGCGTGAGCTCAGCCGCAAGCCCCCGCCCGTCCCTGGTCCTAGCCCGGTCCCTGCGGTCAAGGCCGGTTTGCGCAGGGTCGCAGAGCAGATTTCTGCCCGTTCCTGACCTCCCACTTTGTCCCCGTAGGTGGCATTACAGGCGGACCCGCAGCTTCCGGAACGCTTTCGCACGTCCCCTCTGACCCTGCTGAGCTAGACCGAGCTCACACCGGCTTGGCCTCCGCCCACGCCGACAGAACCGCGTTTCAGCATCCTGCTGCCCCAAACCCTTCAGCAACCCTCAGCAGAGTAAGAAGGGACCTAATACTCCACACTGTAGGCCTGGGAGCTCCCTCACTTGTTTCACAGCTCAAAACTATCCAAATGCCTCTTCTAGGCTCTGGGACTGCAGGCTGGGGCTTGGTTTCTGGGACCCAGGTCCCTCCCTCTCTGCCAAACTCTCCTCCCGCCACACGGGTCTCTCCGGGCTGCCGTTTCCTCCGGGGAGCTGGGCAGTCCTCTTCACGTTTTTGCTATTCCTACCAGTCTCAATGTGGCTTCTGCAGTGTTCCTTGGTTGAAGAGTCCACTTAGTTTAGTTCAAGGTTGTTTATCCAGATGATGGTTCTTAAAATTGAGTTATAATCCACTTTGGTTCTGGGAGTTGGAGGTTGGTATGTCCGCCTACTCCATCGCCATCTTGCTTCCACCACCAGGTGGCTTTTGTATAGACCATTTCCCCTGCCTAGAACGCCATGCAGGCTGACTCCTCTCTGCCGTGTTGATTTCTTAATGAGCGCCATTCTGACAGATGTGAGGTGGTATCTCATTGTGCTTTTAATTTGTATTTCTCTAATGATTAGTGATGTTGAACATTTTTTTCATTTGTCTACTGGCCATCTGTATGTCCTCTTTGGAGAAATTTCTATTCATTTCTTTTTCCCATATTTGATTGGATTGTTTATCTTCCTGGTGTTGAGTTTACAAGTTCTTTATTAATTTTGTTTATGAACCCTTTATCAGACGTACTGCCAAATATGTTCTCCCATTGTATGGGTTGTCTTTTTTTTCAGTTCGTATTGTCTTTAGCTGTGCAAAAGCTTTTTAGTTTGATATAGTCTCATTGGTTCATCCTCTCCTTTATTTCACTTGCCCTTGGAGATAAATCAGCAAATATATTGCTGCGACAAATGTCAGAGAGCCTACTGCTATGTTTTCCTCCAGGATGTTTATGGTTTCCTGACTTACATTTAAGCCTTTTATCCATTTTGAGTTTATTTCTGTGAATGGTGTAAGTTGGTGGTCTAGTTTCTTTTTTTGCAAGTACCTGTTCAATTTTCCCAACACCATTTGTTAAAGAGACTGTCTTTACTTCATTGTATACTCTTACCTTCTTTGTCAAATATCAATTGGCTATAAAGGTGTGGGTTTATTTCTGGGTTCTCTGCTCTGTTCCATTGATATATATGCCTGTTCTTATGCCAGTACCAAGCTGTTTTGAGTATGATGGCCTTGTAGTATAACTTGATATCAGGGAGTATAATACCCCCCACTTTATATTTGTTTTTCAAGATTGCCGAGGCTATTCGTGATTTTTTTTTGGTTCCATATAAATTTTTGGAATATTTGTTCTGTATCTTTGAAGTCTTTCCTTGGTATTTTTATAGGAATTGCATTTAATTTATAAATTGCTTTGGGTAGTATAGACATTTTAATGATGTTTATTCTTCCTATCAATGAACATGGTATATGCTCATTGTTTGTATCTTTCTTGATTTCTTTTATCAATGTTTGATAATTTCCCAAGTACAAATCTTTAACCTCCTTGGTTAAATTTACCCCTAGGTACTTTATTTATTTATTTATTTTCTGCCACAGTGAAGGGAATTGTTTCCGTAATTTCTCTTTCAGACAGATCATTGTTGGTGTATAAAAATGCCACTGATTTCTGGATATTAATTTTATATCCTGCCACCTTGCTGAATCATTTATCAGGTCCAGTAGTTTTTTGACAGAGACTTCAGGGTTTTCTATGTACAGTATCATGTTATCGGCAAATAATAATAATTTTACTTCTTCTTTTCCAATTTTGATGCCTTTTATTTCTTCTTCTTGTCTGATTGCTATAGCTAGGACTTCCAGAACTATGTTGAATAAGAGTGGTAAAAGGAGGCACCCCTGCCTTGTTCCTGATCTTAGGGGGAATTCTTTTAATTTTTGCCCATTGATTGTGATGTTGACTGTGGGTTGTCATAGGTAGTTTTTATCATGTTGAGGTATGATCTCTTTATTCCCACTTTGCTGAGAGTTTTCATCATAAATGGGTGCTGGACTTCATCAAATACTTTTTCTGTGTCTATTGATGTTATCATGTGATTTTTCTCCTTTGTTTTGTTTATGTGATGAATCACATTGATTGATTTGTGAATATTGTACCAGCCTTGCCTCCCCAGAATAAAGTCCACTTGATCAGGATGTATAATTTTTACATGTATTTCTGGATCCAGTTTGTTAATATTTTGTTCACAATTTTGGCAACTAAGTTCATCAGGGATATTAGCCTATAGTTTTCTTTCTTTGTAGTGTTTTTGCCTGGTTTTGGAATCAGAATTATGCTTGCCTCGTTAAAGGAGTTTGGAAGTCTTCCCTCCTCTTGAATTTTTTGAAATAGCTTGAGAAGGATAGGAGTTAGTTCTTCTTTTAATTACTGGTAAAATTCACCTTTGAAGCCATCTGGCCCAGGGCTTTTGTTTGTTGGGAGTTTTTTTGAGAACTGTTTCTATCTCATTTGTTGTAATTGGTCTGTTTAGGTTTTTTGATTCTTCCAGGTTGATTTTTGAAAGATTATATGGTTCAAGAAATTTGTCCATTTCACCTAGGTTGTCTAATTTTTTGGCATACAGTTCTTCATAGTATTTTCTTACTATCCTTTGTATTTCTGCTGTGTCAGTTGTTACTTCTCCACTCTCATTTCTAATGTTATTTATTTGAGTCCTCTCTCTTTTTTTCTTGGTGAGTCTGGTTAAAGGTTTAACAATCTTGTTTACCTTTTCAAATAACCAGCTCTTGGTTTCATTGATCCTCTGTATTTTTCTTTAGCCTCTATGTCATTGATTTCTACTCTGATCTTTATTTCCTTCCTTCTGCTTCCTCTGGGCTTTACTTGCTGTTATTTCTTTAGTTTTTTTAGATGCAGGGTTAAGTTGTTTATTTGAGCTTTTTCTTGCTTCTTAAGGTATGCCTGTAATGCTATGAACTTCCCTCTCAGGACTGCTTTTGCTGTGTCCCATAAATTTTGAGTCGTTGTATGTTCATTTTCATTTGTTTCAAAGAAATTCTTTATTTCTTCCTTGGTCTTATTGTTAACCCACTCATTATTTAATAACATACTATTTAGTCTCCAAGCATTTGAGTGTTTTTCAGTTTTTCTATTGTAGTTAATTTCTAGTTTCATGCCAGTGTGATCAGAGAAGATGCTTAGTATGATTTCAATCTTCTTAAATTTATTGAGACTTGTTTTGTGTCCTAACATGTGGTCTGTCTAGAGAACATACCATGAGCACTTGAAAAGAATGTATATTCTGCTCCTTTAGCGTGAAAGGTTCTGAAGATACCTATTAAATCCAGTTGATTTAATGTGTCTTTTAAAGCTGCTGTTTTTTTTATTAATTTTCTGTCTTGAGGATCTATCCATTGATGTAAGTGGGGTATTAAAATCCCCTGTTATTATAGTACTGCTGTTGATCTTACCCTTTATTTCCATCAAAATCTGCTTTATATATTTAGGTGCTCCTATATTAGGTGCATAGATATTTATAATGGTTATATCCTCTTGCTGAATTGCTCCCTTTATTATTATGTAGTGTCCTTCTTTATCTCTTACTATATAACCTTTGTTTTAAAGTCTATATTGTCAGATATAAGTATTGCTACCCCAGCTTTATTTTCCTTTCTGTTTGCGTGAAATACTTTTTTCTTTCACTTCACTCTCAGTCTATGTGTATCTTTTGTTATGACATGAGTCTCTTTTAGGCAGCATGTGACTGGGTCCTGTTTTCTTATCCATTCAGCTTCCCTGTATCTTTTGATTGGAGCATTTAGTCTATTTACATTTAAGGTTATTATTGACATGTAGTTGTTTATTGCTATTTTATTCTTTAAATATATAGTCCTCTTTAAATCTTTATAATTCTTTAAATCTACTGTTCTTGATTTCTTTTTTCTTCCTTTGCTCTGTTTACAGCAGGCCCCTTCACATTTCTTCCAGCATTGGTTTAATTGTAATGAATTCCTTTAGGTTTTTTATTTGAGGTTTTTGTTTTTCTTATTTTGTTTTTTGTCTGGGAAGCTTTTTATTTCTCCTTCACTTTTAAACAATAACCTTGCTGGATAAAGAAGTCTTGGTTGTGGGCTCTTGTTTTGTATTACTTTGAATATTTATTTATTTATTTTAGATATTTATTTATTCATTTGAGAGAGGAGAGAGACCAGGGGGGTGGGGGGGAAGGAACAGTACCATCAACTCTCATATGTGCCTTGACCAGGTAAGCCCAAGGTTTTGAACCAGCAACCTCAGTGTGAATATATCTTGCCATTCCCTTCTGGCTTCTAATGTTTCTGTTAAAAAGTCGGATATCATCTTTATGAGGGCTCCTTTATGAGGACTGCTTTTTTCTTGCAGCTTTTAGTATTCTTTATTTATATCTTAATTTTTATATTTGATTATTATGTGTCTTGGTATAGGCCTCTTTGGGTTCCTTCTTATTGGGACTCTCTGTGCTTCTTGAACTTGTGTGACTTTTTGCTTCATCAATTTAGGGAAGTTCTCGACTATGATTTCTTCAATCAAGTTCTCTATTCCTTGTTCTTTTTCTTCTCTTTCAAGGACCCCTATGATGCAAATATTGTTTTTCTTCATGTTGTCACAGATCTCTCTTAGAGTTTCCTCAGACTTTTTCAGCCTCTTTTCCTTCTGCTGCTCTGTTTTCATGCTTTCATTTATCTTGTCTTCTAAATTGTTAATTTAATCCTCTGCTTCATCCAGCCTGCTTTTAATTTCTTCTGGTGTAGTTTTCTTTTCTGATATTGTATTTGTCACTTCTGACTGATTCATTTTTATGATTTCAATGTCCTTTTGGATGCTTGCTGTCTCTTTATTTAGGTGCTCATTATGTCCATTCATTGTTGCTCTAAGATCTTTGAGCATCCTAACAATCATTATTTTAAAATCTGCATCTGTAATTTGGTTATTTCCATCTCATTCAGTTCTTTTTCTGGGTATTTTGTTGTTGTTGACTCATTTGGATTGTATTTGTCTTTTCATTTTTTGTATGTATAGACTCCTCCTTTGTGTGCTGTTTGAGTAGCTAGCTGAGTCTATGTTTAAGTTTTCTGTTTTCAGCTATCAGTTGTGTTGGTTCTAGACCTTCTTGGGTTGGCATCATCTGTTATTTGTAATCCTCTGTAGACTATTTGTCATCAGTTACAGCTCTTTTTGCTGTTTGTGTGGGTGGTTTCTGTGCCGGGTAGTGTGGGAGGGGCTAACCTGTCTATAAGGATCACCTTCCTTTTGCTGAGAGCTGTCAGGAGCTCCATACAAGCTGCAAGCTCTGAAAGATTTGCCTCTGCTTTTCAGCTGTTCTACCTCCTCTTGCAGCTGTCTCATCTTTCCAGAGTCCTCTTTTGAGATTCTAGTGTGGGCCTGACTGGCCTCACCTATCCTATCCCTGCTCAGGTTGCAAACTTATTGGGTTAAGGCAGCTGAGGTTGGAAATAAAACATTATTGGGACCCCCCTACTTCTGGTGTCTCTTGAGCTGTAACTCAGAACAGGGAACGTGGCCCCTATACCAGGGCCTAATCCCTCAGCTTCTGCTAGGAACCCAAATTTTATTTCTCCCCAGCTAGATGAGCCACAGGAAAGTCTGAATTCCTGAGTTTATTTTTCTGTTGCATCTAATTGCTGGTTACTCAATGAGCTCAGCAGGGAGCTCCAGGAATTAATGCAGGGACAGTGGGCATGGCTTGCTCTTTGATTCCAGGAGTGCTGTGGGTGTGGCCTCTGAGTTGTAGAGATGTGGCCTGCTCTCCTGCTCTCTGGGTCAGGTGTTCTCAGCAGTAGAGGAGGGAGCTGTAGCTTGGGTCTCACCTGAAATCTGAGTCACTAACCTGCCACCTGCTTCTTTACCTTTTAGAAAGACCCTCTCCCCTAGATGGATATGGAGCAATTTCTGGTGGTGTGGGGCAGCTGCCTTTCCCCAGACTAGTATGGGACAAAGGGATCTCTTCTCCCTTGTATATGCCCACTTTAGCCCTGGAGAGTGACTCTATGTGTGTGTTCCAGTCACTTTCACCATTTCTCTCCCTGTGCCTTCAGCTTTACACTTTACTCATGCAACTCCAATCCTCTCAGCTCTCTTGTCCCAGGAGCCCTAGGCAAGTGGCCATGAGCAAAATTTTCTGTGTGGGCCCTTTAAGGCTGAATCAGCCATTCGGAAAGCTGTTTCCCCCTGCAGACAGAAACTCTGCTCTTTTCACCACTCAATGCTGTCTGGTTGCCTCCTCCACTGGGGCTCCCGACTGGGGCTCCAGGCCTGGGACTGAGGCCTCTCACTTCTCATGGTCCCTCTCTCCACAGAGAGATTTCGCGGCCCTTTGCTCCTGGGAGCGGGAAAGTTCTCACCGTGTCTCCGCAATTCCTATCAAACTTGATGTGGCTTCTTCTGTGATTCTTGATTTTAGAGTCATTTTTGTTTCATCCAAAGTTGGTTTTTCATGATGGTTGTTCTTAAATTAAGTTGTAATCCAATTTGGTCCTGGGAGGTAGCTGTTTTAATGTCTGCCTACTCCGTGGTCATCTTGGAATCCTGCTGTGTTTTATTATTGATATTTTAGAAAAGTTTCATTCAAACTCACAAATTGATATTGGTAATGTCATGTAAGCTTTTAGAACTGTTGTCAAAGTTAAGAAAATAAAGTATCAGTTTTTTTTCAAACAGATTTGAAATAATATTCTACAGAGAGGCATGGTTTCATACATTTCAAACTTCTTTCTCTTGCTACAGCTTCTTAGAACTGGCACTGTCCTCCAGTTTTCTCTTATAATTCAATGTTTGTCCCTGCACCTTTATTTCATGCCACCAGATAATCAATAATGTTGGCAGTAAGAGGAAGTCTGTGAAGGTCACAAAGAGAGAAAAAGAACTGCCTTATGTACCTCACAAACTTGTTTTATTTTTTTAATGTAAGGATTAAATGTGAGTGGACGTGAACAGCACCTTCTAAATGGTGGCTAATTTTATTGTGTTTATAAATATAGCGCTAGCTGAGTAGCTCAGTGGGTTAGCACATTATCCCAATCCTCCAAAGTTGTGGGTCCTATCTCTGATCAGGATACATACAAGAATCAACCGAAAAATGCATACAGAGGTATGAACAGCAAATCAGTGTTTCTTTCTCTCTCCCCCGCCCCACGTTCATCTAGCTTTCTAAGATAGATGATAGGTAGGTAGCTAGATGATAGATAGATAAATAGATAGATAGATAGATAAAAATTTTAAAGTATCATATAAATGCAAGCTTTTTATCACTGTTTTTATTTCTGTGAGGTTATAAAGACTTTGGAAATTCCTGTTGCATTATCTGTGATCTCTTTTCAACCCATCCACATTCTAGAAACCCATATGACAGAAGAATTGGCATAAGCTTAGAATAGAATTGATTCACCTCTTATTTTATTTTTAGTTTGTAAAGTATGTAATAAAATACCAAAAATGTTTTCTTTAATAAGTAGTGATATCATTGACAAATATATACCTAGGGTGATTTATCTAGTTTCCTAAGAATTACTGCTCAGACCTCAGAAAACTCTTTGTAGATGCTAGAATCAGTGGTTTGACAATGCATTTATGGGAAGCATATTTGCTTATTCATTTTTAAAATTTACACTACTAGATTGAGGAAACAAGGTTTCTATTCTCTTGGAGATTCCTGAATCAACTCATTACTGTAGCTACTTTTTCAAAACCTGCATCAATTAATATGCTTCCTGTTCTCTTGCAACAAGGATTTATGATGAGGAAGAAAAATGCTACTGGGCTGTTTGCTCATTACCAACAAATCCTCTCCTCCCAGGACGGTCTCTGTGCCCAGGTGGACAAAATCTCCCTCACAAGAACTTCAGAAATTCTGAGCTAAGTATTTTCCCTAGAGAATTCACAATTATTTATATAAGTTAGTGTAAAAAGTACTGAGCAATTGCCTTTACAAAAAAGTTTTCCAACTTGTGGACTGAAATTCCCTGGGTGTTTACCTGAGCAGAAGAATTTCTCACTTCATTTCTTATGTAGCCTAAGAGTGGTCTAGAGAATTTTTCATTTTTGTGAAACTGCAACAAATGCCCTTTGTGATTGAAACAGAAGAGCAGAGCTGAATGACAAAAAAGGAGAAAATGACATCAGTATTTTATATGCTAACCATGGCTTTCACAACAGATCTGAAACCAACCTGTTTCCATATTGAGAAATTTTATTCCTTTTGACTGCCCAGTATTTGAACCTCTTTCCTGAGTTCAGTGGCAAAAACTTTGTGACTGTGCCAGACACTTGCTTTTCCTAGGCTCCCTTGCAGCCAATGAATGCACTGGAAGGTAAAATTGTTCCACCTCCCACCCCATGCTGACCTGTAGCACAAGCAGCAGGAACAGTGCTTCTTCTCTAATGTCAGCAGCAGTTTTGTCTCAAGAATAAGTCTATTGGCCCAAACTATTTGTCAAGTGGCTTCTCCTAGAAGTGAATCCTTAGATAAAGATTTAAAGACAAGTTGATTATTTTGGCCATGTTCTCAGGAAGTACTTGTCAGGAAGCTGGAGCAGAGAAGAAGCCAAACAAGATATCTCAATGAACAGGTTGCCCTTTGAAAACCTGATGTTCAGTCATGCTGGGACTTCTGGAAGAAGGTGCAGAACAAGCCGCAAAGTGATCCTTACTGAGGGATGAGAAATCTGAAATATTTATTCTCTCTTATAAACTGAATGTTTGTTTCTCCCAGTGAATTTAACAGAATTTATATGTTGAAGCCTTAACCCCCAGCATGGCTGTTCTGGAGTAAGGAAGCAATTACGGTTAAATAAGATCATCAGGGTGGGGCCTCATCTAATAGGATTAGTGTCCTTATAAGTAAGATGACCAATCGTCCTTCTTTAGGGAGGACAGTCCTTCTTTTGTAAGTTCCATCATCCCTTGAAAAGTGTCCTCCTACCTGTCCTCTTGTTTGATATTGGAAGACTAATCTGTAAATGTCTGTATTCAATAGATGCAGAGCCAATCCATTGCAGGTGATGTGATGTATTTGTATATAACTGAGTACTTTTTTCTTATAATTATTATTAAAAATTAATAGGTATGTAAGCATAATTACAATATAAAATATTACAAATGGTTTTATTATGCATTTATCATATTATAGTGTATTATTGCTGCAATGAATAAAATGTTTATTTACGATATTTTCTTGATTTATTTTTGTCCTCCTTTTTATTGTAAAAAAATTGGTCACCTTATTATAAGAAGAGACACCAAAGAGTACCCCCCTCATGTTTGGACAATCAGAGGAAATGCTATGTGAGGACATAGCAAGAAGGAAGCTGTCTTCAAGCAAAGAAGAGAGCCTTCACCAGGAGCCAAATCAGGCTCAGCCTTGATCTTGAACATCCCAACTTCCAGAACTATGAGATAAAAAATTCTGTTAAGTCACTCACTCTGGTATTTTATTATGGCAGGGTAAGCAGATCAAGACATCTTCTGACTCTCATTTGTCCTGAGATCTTTACTCTCTGTGACATTCAACCTGCCACTCTTGGGGTGGGTGGAACATTGCCAGAAGAAGTCCTCATGTGGAGAATCACAGGTAATTTCAAAACATAATAAGGGAAGGAGCAATGGTGCCAAGGCACTCTGATGAAGCACTAATGGCATCCACTGCAATGGCAGCATGAGGCCATGGCATTTTAGGTTTTATGGCAAGAGATTTTTTTCACCAGATCAGCTCTGCTCCATTGTTCTCATCACTTTCATGGCTGCTTAACCTACACCAGGGTCTCTTGCCCTCCCAAGAGTTCAGAGAGCTACCTCTTAATAAATTACTTTTCTGACTAAACCAGTCAGTTCCGTATCTGTTGCTTGCAACTAAGAATACTCATTATATATTCTGAATTCAATCTAGACATGAAAACAAGAATTTACAAGTTTCACCTGCATCTTACTATCCAAAATTACAAAAGCAAAGGTAAATAATTCATGACTGAAACAAGGCAAATTAGTAGATGACTCTGAAGAGAAAATTTTTGCAAAATAAATGATAATATCTGCCCCAAATATGTATCAAACACCTTAACACTTTGTTTGCCATTTGCCCAGCATTTCTATTTCTGACTGTTCTCAGTAAATAATTGAACAAGAGCTCAAAGATAAATGACTTTAATAAGTTTTTTTCAACTCACCATATATAATAGCAAAATATTAGAAACAAATCAAAAACCAAGGAAGCATTTAAATAAATGCTAATATAGCTGTATTGGAATACATCACAGCTATTCAAACTGATCTTGTAAAAGTACATATTTTTTTATTTTTTCTATTTTCCGAAGTTAGAAGCAGGGAGGCAGTCAGACTCCCGCATGCACCCGACCGGGATCCACCCGGCATGCCCACCAGGGGGCGATGCTCTACCCTTCTGGGACATTGCTTCATTGCAGTTGAAGCCATTATAGCCCCTGAGGCGGAGGTCATGGAGCCATCCTCAGTGCTGGGGCCAACTCTGCTCCAATGGAGGCTTGGCGGCAGGAGGGGAAGAGAGAGAGAGAGGAAGGAGAGGGGGAAGAATGGATAAGCAGATGAGTGTTTCTCCTGTGTGCTCTGGCTGGGAATCAAACCTGGGACTTCCACAGGCCAGGCGACAGTCTACTGCTAAGCCAACTGGTCACGGCCAAAAGTATATCTTTAATATAAAAAATATGATGTAAGTAGAAAAACAAGTTCACAAACAGTATATTCAGTAGGATTGCATTTTTGTAAGAAGAAAAATATATAAATCTTAGAGAAAATTCTAAAAAGGTATATACCAATATATTAATCAAGGTTATATTCGGATGTTAGAACCAAGATAATTTTTATATTTGTTATATTTAGATATATTGAGGAGGCTTCTACAGTAAGCTTCAATAACTTGCCAAAATATTTATATAATAATAATAATACCTGCTCTGCTAACTTAAAGATATAATAGTGTAAGAATGTGAGATTGTCATTAAAAACTTCATAAACATGCAGTGAAGTTAAACTTTTATAAGAGGAGATGCATGAGAATCTTCAAAACAATTTAACTATAATTTAACAATTGATTATTAGAAATCCTATGATTAATATCAGCAAGCACAAAAATAATGCTAAGATATGCAAGATCAGTTAGCTGTCAAGTGTGAACCAATATGGTTAATTCACTTAGTACTAAAAGTACAAACATAAGATTGTCTTTAACATCAGTTGCAACAAGATGTCTTGGAATAAAACCAATTACAAAAGATAAAAAAGTCCTGGCCAATAAAACAGGCACTGGATAATAAAAGTATATATTAATAAAGCAGTAGATATTACTGATACCGTAATTGCTCTTAGCACTTTCAAAACCTAAGGAGACAGAATTAAACAAGTAGCTCTGGCAGGAGAATTAAAGCAAATGTGTAAATCAAACACTACTAAATTACAGTCTGTTGTCCTGGCAACTCTAATGCTTTGATAAATAAGTTATTCGACATTTTAACAGAACTTGGAATTTATCATGTATGAGTGAGAATTCAGAAGTTATTCTTTCTATGTACTTGTCATATGGCCAAAAGATTTGTATCTCAGAAATAAGTTGCAGTTGTGTAATTAGTCCCCAGGACCTAAAAGGCACCAGTGCTGTAACAACTATAGATTGCTCTCCACTATATCTTAACTTCTTGGCTGTGGACTCCTGGGCTGAAGCAGTCTTATCACAGATAATGCTGACCCAATGGAACCCAACACCTCAGTGGCTTAACTCAAGGAAAATTTATTTCTTGTTCAAACCATGTGCAATTAGGGCCAGCACAAGGTGGAAGGGTTCCACGTCACAAGGTCATCCCAGACTCAGGTTGCTTCCATCCAATGTCTCCAATACTGTCCGGGGTTCTTGCTGCAGATATGGGAGGGCAGGAACATGGGTCAGGTGTGGAAGTTACAGGAATCACCTCTATCACATTGCATTGCCAAAACTCAGTCACATAGTTCCACCGAACTGCACAGGTCTGTAAACTATAGCCTAGCTGTGTGACAAAGGAGAAAACAAGATAGTGTGGGGAACCACTAGCCAACTTCTACTTCACCCCTCCAGCAAGGGGTAGCTGCATCAGTGAGGACTGCATTTGGCAGCATGTAACCAAAACTGAACAACAGTGACTTAAACAAATCAGGACTTTTTATATAACAAGGAATCTGGGGATAAGCAAGTCAGAGCTGCTCCTGGAACCAGGCTTCTCCTTGCTTCTCTGCAATCCTTGAATGACTTGTGTTCTCTTGGTTGCAAGGCAGTTTAAGGCATTCTGTCCAAAGTCCAGGAAGGAAGAAGAAAAAGGCCAAGTGCAATGGACAAAAGGTGCATGTCTAACAAGTTGCTCCCTTTTTAAAAGTCTTCTGGAAACTCCTTTTAAAAGATTGTCTCCTTCATAACCATGTTGCCATTAATGAAGCCTGGAGTAGACTTGCCAAATTAAATGCAGCATGTTCAGTTAAACATAAATTTCAGAAAAGCAAATAAGTTTTTGGATATAGTATGTATGTCCCCTGCTGAGCATCCTGTTTTTGTTTGTTTTTGCTAAATTTGGAAAGTTTAAGTCTGGAGAGATGTGTATTTTTTAACCTAACATATTTTTCTGAAATGCTTTAACATTTTTTTCTGGAAACTTAGAATACACAAAGAAACCTTAATGGAGGTAGAACGCACATTTTTTTGTACATCTGTATTTCTTGTTTTGTGATAAATGTATCATTTATCCATTTTTATTGCTAAATAGTCTTCCCTTGTCAGATTTATCTTTAAGTATTTCATTCTTTTTATTTTAGTTTCTTTAATTTTTTTATGTTTTGTTTTCAGTTATAGTTTACATTCAGTTTTATTCTGTATTAGTTGCAGATGTACAGCATAGTGGTTGGGCAGCCAGGAACCTTCCATAGTGGCCCCCAGTATTTCCAATACCCACCACCTGGCCCAGTACACAGTCATTAATTCTAATATTGGCTATATTCCTTGTGCTGTAATCTTCATCTCTGTGACTATTCTGTAACTACGAATTTGTACTTCTTCTTAATTCCTTCACCTTTTTCATTACATTAGGTGAAATAAGTCATTCAGAGAAAGACAAATACCATATGATTTCACTTATTTGTGAAATCTAAAAAACAAAATAGAATCAGACTCAGATACAGAGACTAGACTGACAGCTGACAGAATGAAGGGGCTTTGAAGGGTTGGGTGAAAAAAGTGAGAAATATCTGACCAGGAGATGGCGCAGTGAATTGAGCGTTGGACTGGGATGTGGAAGACCCAGGTTCAAGACCCCGAGGTCGCCAGCTTGAGCGCGGGGCCCATCTGGCTTGAGCAAAAACTTGCCATCTTGGACCTAAGGTCACTGGTTCCAGCAAGGGGTTGCTCGGTCTGCTGAAGGCCCGCAGTCAAGGCACATGTGAGAAAGCAATCAGTGAACAACTAAGGTATCACAACAAAAAACTAATGATTGATGCTTCTCACCTCTCTCCATTCCTGTCTGTCTGTCCCTTTCTATCCCTCTCTCTGACTCTTACTCTCTCTCTCTGTCCCTGTAAAAAAAAGAAAAGAAAAAAGTGAGAGATATGTATTTTTTAATGGCCACATTATCTTTCTGAAAAGAGTCAAGTTTCTGGGGATAAAGAAGAGGGGAACTAGACATGAGTGAAAGATTGCCGGGTGCCGCCGATGAAGGAACGAAGAGCCGAAACAGCCAAATGAGCAAAAGTCAGGCTTTATTGGGAGGACTCCGGGCGAGTTCACTGACCCTCGGATGTGAGTCTGTGAAGGCGCGCCCGGGGAGGGTTTCTGGGTTTTTTGTATCTGCAGAGGGGGGAGGATGGTAACGGTCAACCGGTTTGGTGGGGCGTGCAGTTCATGGAACAGCCTTGGGGACAGACAGTTTCGAGAATTTGGGTGTGTGCGGTTTGAGCAAGATTAACAACTGCCGGACAGCTCAGGGCAAGGGAGGGTTTCACTACCCAACCCAGAGGCAACTACCGGACAATGAGGTGTGACCCAATACTTGCCAGGGGCACAAAAGCGCATGTCTGTTGGATATGGCTTCCAAGAAAGTTTTGTTCTTCTTCTCCTGATGCAAGTGGGCAGGCTTGACTTTTTCCTGAACTGTAGATGTCAGTCTTGGAGGCCCAGTAGCCATGTTGAGACCATAAAGTGGCCAGCATGAGGACAGAGACCCACAGGTCAAAGATGGGGAGCAGAAAGACGAAAGCACCCCAGGTCCAGAAGGGATTGTTGCACTGCGGGACCAACACAATGGTCTGCCCAACTTCCACACAGCAGTCTGCCGTCTCTGTCAGCTGCTGCTGCGCGGCTCACTCTTTGTTTCTTTCCTCTCTCTATTTCTTTCTCTCCCTCTTCTTCCCTCCCCCCTATTTTTTATTTTTCTTTTCTTTTTCTTTTTTTAAGAGAAGACATTTCCCACTGGCCTACCTCTTTTTCCTTGCACTGTGTATTAAAGATGCCAGGTACTGCAGTGCCTCTCCGCCAGGACAAGGAAAACAGCCTGACAATTAAACCAAGCCCCAAAAAGGGTACAGCTGATGGAATTTCTCCAAATAAAGCCAGACCCACGAGGCAAAATTGACCTGTTGGGCAGATAAAATATATTATGATCACTTTGTTAAAGATGGCGCTGCCCACATGGAAGTTCATTGATATTAATGTGTGTTCTGGAACAGGCTGTGGGCAGGCCGGGTCATTATAGCCTAAGGCTTAGTTTAAGAGTAAATTCTTCCCCACACCCTTGACTGATTGGATGATGTAGGGTGGTGCACTCTCCTGAGGAATCCCATTATACAGAGACTTCCTTGTTTGTATAATTGGATTAAAGGTTTTGATTCTATGGTATAAAGTGGGGAGACCAGTACCTTGATCTCTCTCTCTCTTGGTTCCTGAGGTATTAGAGAGGAGAGCAGATTAAGGCCACATGGAGGAGAGAAGTAGCCAAGATGGCAGAGTGCTGATGAAGAAGCCAGTTTATTAAGAGTTTGTGCTGGAGGAGATGGGAAACAGAGGTGAATAAGTCTGGTAAGCTAGAAACCTTTGATTCTAGGAAACTCGGATAAGTCAGTAGCTTTGTGAGCACTGAATGTGTGGGTTTGGGAGCCCAGTGTGTGTTTTTGCTTGCCCACCGGGTGCAAGCTAGAATTAAAGCTGATGGCTCACCAGTTTTTGGCTCCATTGTTTCATTACCGACTGTTCGAATCTAATGCGAACCGGCATTGGCCAGGCGGCTGTGATGGTGACCCCGGCTACTGGCTTTACATGACCCTAAAGCCCCCCCATACCTCTAGTTATATGAGCCAACAGATGTCTTCATTGTTTAAGATAATTTGAGTTGCACTTTCTTTTCCTTGTAGGAAAAATATCCTGATAAAATCAGATTCTTCAGCACAATACATACAGTCCTAATGGGTTTGACTACATTTATCTCATTATACCAAGATAGGGAAATAAAATTAACATTAGGTGATATCATGTGGCAGGCATTTTAAAGTAGGAATGTATACATTTTTTAACAAAAGTTCCAAGTAAAAATTATAGAATAAAATGTCTTTGTTAAGCATTTTTTTAATCGATTACTCTCTGTATTTTGTAAGTCCTGTAAATAGATTAAAATTTTTAGCATTAATTATTTCCATGGTTTCAGAGTCATGCCTGAAGTGCGGCATTTTTAAGTTTCAATAATTGGACTCCGGAGACTTACAGGGAGGAATAACATACACTAAGATGTCATATTCAATTCTCAACATGTGACTGTCATTATCTTCCAACTCAGTAATGCATATAAATGTACAAGCTATGTGTAAGCTACTGTAAGTCTTTAAAATCCTGTAGCTTCACATTTATAGCTACTCTAGCCAGCAGGAACTCATTTCAGGCGGGTAGCACTGATTGTTTCAAGTGTGCCCTCTAGGTTCTTTGAAAACACTGTAAAATATTGCCGGAAAAAAACTACAGAACCATGATCCATATCCTCAGTAAGATTTTTTGTGACATGAACTGTGTGTTCCAGATTGAGTGGGAATAAAGACCACAAGAGGGAGTGGGTGCTGGACTGTCTCAAGCTTCTGTCTGCACAAAGTAAATGGATCATTCTTATCAATGCCCTGTAGAAAGGGAAAGTCCTGGAATGAAAAACCAATAAAAAAATAGTTATCTTATTGAGTTGACTGATGTACAGTCAAAGCCCTTGATCCAATATGATCTAAACTGGCCCCTTTAAAAAATCTTGCTTCCCTGATTAGAAAAGCCAACTGGTCATGGTCTCCTTCATGGACTGATGCCAGACCCAGTCACAGCACTTGAAAAACCTGTCTGAGTTCTTTTGTTCAGGTAAAACTTTGTTGTGTCAAATGTGTATTATGTTAACTAAATTGGCCAGTGCCAAGGGGGCTTTTTTTGCTAGAGAGGGATCCTCAAACTAATGAATATTGTATTGTCTACAACAGCTCTGTCGCTGGGACTTTCTTCATTCCACCATGATTGTTGGGGAAACACAGACTTTCTCACTGATGCTTAGGCCAGAAACCTTTCAGAAATGACTTTCCAAATTACCCTCAAGAGTGGTTGCTCTTATGTAAGATTATTCATGCTAGTAGATACATTTTGCTATTAAAATTACTGAATTCTCTCTCTTTCTTTCTCTTTCCCTTCACCCTGTACATTATGTTATACATGTATATCTATGTATCTCTATCTGAGATATAATATATATTTATATATCTGCATATATAATACAGTATATATTATATGTATATCAAAGATAATACTGAATATATATACATTTATATATTTTATATATAAAATATGTAAATATATAAATATGTAAAAATATATTATATATTTTAATATTATTAAATATATAAAATATTTAAATATAAAAAATAAATTATATATATTTTTATATGTTACATATATTTATATGTTACATATGATTTATATATAAATATGTAATTTATATATTATATTTAAATATATAAAATAGATACATATATTTTAGTGAGAGAGAGAGAGAGAGACAAATAGAGACAGACAGGAAGGGAGAGAGCTAAGAAGCATCAACTCATAGTTGCAGCACCTTAGTTGTTCATTGATTGCTTTCTCATATGTGCCTTGCTCAGAGGGCTCCAGCTGAGCCAGTGACCTTGAGCTCAAGCCAGCGACCTTAGGCTTCAAACCAGCAACCTTTGGCTCAAGCCAGTGACCATGGGATCCTATTGATGGTTGCACACTCAAGCTAGCAACCCTGTGCTCAAGCCGGTGACCCTGAGCTCAAGCCAGTGGCCTCGGGGTTTCAAACTTGGGTCCTCAGCATCCCAGGCCAATGCTCTATCTACTGTGCTACCACCTGATCAGGCTTATTATGTTATATATAATATGCATATGTAACAACTTGTAAAAACAAAAGGTTTTTATTCTTTTCTTTTTGTATTTTTCCAAAGTGAGAAGCGGGGGTGGGAGGGAGGCAGGCAGACAGTCAGACTCCCACATGCACTCAACCAGGATCTACCCAGCATGCCCACCAGGGGCAATGCTTTGCCCATCTGGGCTATTGCTCTGCTGCAATCTGAGCCATTCTAGTATCTGAGGTGGAGGCCATGAAGCCATCAGTCCCTGGGGCCAACTTTGTTCCAATGGAGCCTTGGCTTTGGGAGGAGAAGAGAGAGACAGAGAGGAAGGAGAGGAGGAGGGGTGGAGAAGCAATATGCACTTCTCCTGTGTGCCCTTGCCAGAAAATGAACCCAGGACTTCCACACACTCGGCTGACGCTCTACCACTGAGCCAACCGGCCAGGGCCAAAAGTTTTATATTCTTTAAGAAAATTTATTGAATAAAATGAAGAACAAATATTTCCCAATTAACACAATCTTTACCCTAGCTTTTCTTGCAAAAGTTTCTAATATTGAGCACATCTGGGGGACCCAGCTCTGGATAGCCTTCTCCCCATCCTCAGAGTTACCAGAGGAAAGAACCAAAGGCAAATGACTGAAAGGACAGAATGAATAAACCATCAGCCATCATATCTCAAAATCTGTGAAACTTTCCAGTTTTTACTTCTGTACTTCTGTTTCTTCAGCATAAATCAAGGAATCTTTGGTCAAGGGAGTGAAACTGCATGGTCCTGCAGCTTTGTTTGTTGGATGACCCAGGGATATCTTCAGATTTTCATTTCCCTGTCTGTCTCCTAAGCTAGGTCCTTTTATAAGTGCTTTTCAGTAGTCCTGTGGCTACTTAAAACTTCCACTGGCTCCTCACTTTTCTGTTCTAGTTTTATTTTTGAAATAGTTGCCATTTTTCATCATACCAAATAGCTGGCTTGGCTACATTTCTCACTCTTTTAGCTGCTGTGTCAATACTTCAAAACATTCAGTCAGTTAACTCAATTCAGTCAAAAATTGTCACAATGTTTGTCATTGTGTTGACACAGCCCATGGCATGGGAGGAAATACAGCTCATTAAGTTCTCAGTGACTCTTTACAGAGCAGAGCTCCACACTGTAACGGAACTACAAACATAGCCGGACTATCATGACCAAGGGAAGGAAAGAAATGACTACCGGAGTGCCAGCTACATGCCAGGCACTGTGAAGGGTTTATCTACATTTTAGCCATTTAACTGGTCAATAATCCAAAGTGACCATCAACCAGAGTTAGACTGAACATAAAAATTTATTATGGAGTTCCTATTTACACACCAGTACTCAAAGAACACAGAAGAATATAGGCTTCACAGTCAAGTTTGACTTAATAGATTCCCTTTCACTTGTATTTGGGTTTATTGCAAACTGATATGGCTCCTTCAAGACACTGGGAGGAAGGGTGCTCAGTGTCAGTGTATGGTGCGCTTAGACAAAGTGAACTTTAAAGAGGGTTCAATGCAGACGGAGAGGCAGAGAGGCGAGGCACTACTGATTGAGGGAGGGAAGAGGGTGAAGGGGGAGGATGGAGAGACTGCAGAGCAAGTTCTCCAAATTAAAGCACCATACCTGTGCAATGTGTATTCAAAACAACAGCATCTGAATGCCTACTGTGTGCCATTGCAGGGCTCACCAAGAGGGTTTAAGGGAACTGGGCGAGATACTAACAAGTGACCAGAAAGCGTTAATGAGCCTTTTAGTGACGACTCTAAGGACTGTGCTATGAGAATACCCTAAGGCACAGGGCCAGGCCAGAAGATGGCCTGGGGCAGCCTGAGGAGCAGAGAGTAAATAAGAAAACCCTAGAAATAGTCCTGTAGCAGCAGTTAGCTGTAATATAAAAGGAATTTATATTTTAAATGAATTATTCTATTTTTACTCTAAACATTTACATCTTTAAAAGAACTAGTGAATTATCTACACATTATATCCCTGCTGGGTATCAGTTGTCTGTGTGCAGAGGAAGCCCCACCCTGGGCCGGGCCTTGCCTGAAACTCCCTAATCATTTGTAAAGTAAAGAAAAAGCTGTTCTTAAAGGTAACCAAACTGCTTCTCCTGGATCGCCATAAAAATATCACCCGGTGTGGGAATTGTCACAGGCAGAATACATTTTCCCCACAAATATAAAATTCTGCAGCTTCATATCTCGAATGACAATAATCTAGACAGATAATTAGATCCTAATTTCTGCTTCAATGTTCCTCAGTTCTCAGCAACTAATTGATAATTTACTCCTGGAATTTTTCTTTGCATATATCTCACACTAAGACAAAAAGTTAAAGAAAATTGTTTCCTATCTTGTGTTTCTTTCAAATCAAAAACTTATATCTTACACACAGTTTTGAGAGGTATGAAACAGAGCATTCTTTGAAGCACCGAAAGCATTATTAAGGTGCTAGTAAGCCTTGGTGCATTTATTCTGAGGGAAAGAAAGAAGGAAGGAAGAAAGAAGGCAAAATCACCTACCCAGCAAAATCTCTCTCTCTCTCTCTCTCTCTCTCTCTCTCTCACACACACACACACACACACACACACACATGCACAGACACACGCACAGGACTGTGGGTGCAGTGGGGGAAGGGTCTCCTCATGCTTCCTATATATTGCTAGTATATTCTATACTGCTCACAAAAATTAGGGAGCATTTTATCGCTTCATATTTGTTTTGAAATATCCCCTAATTTTTGTGAGCAGTATTGTAGGGTCAGGGGCCACTGCCATTGTGGTCATTCACATGTAGGTTCCCACTGGATTTGGGCAGATGGTAAAGAAACAGCGGAGTTGGAGGATTGTGAGCCATTCCTTTATTAAAGTCTCACACAGGCCAACAAGCAAACAGGCAGGAAAAACACTTCCCTTTTCATCAGGGAAAGCCCTCATGCATTCTCTGGTTCCACAACCAGGAGAGTCTTCTCCGATTCCTCCTAGAATCAAAAGCCCCCATAAGCCTCAGTAGGGCTCCCAAAGCCCCTCAGCACTCTGCATTCTCTCCTCTCTCACTCTGCAAACATGGCTTCTTTATCAGCACTCTGCATTCTCTCTGCTCTTCTGCAAAACTGGCTTCTTTCTGCAAACATTAGCAAAGCAATGTTACTTCCCAAGTAGAAAGGTAACTTGCAATTTCACAGACCACATATACCTGGCGCTGCCAGCGCCATTTTGTAACAATAAAAGTGAGCAAACTCAAAAACTACAAATTTTACAAACTCATTTGCCCAACAAGTATACTTACAGAAAAATTAGAAACTATATATGTAAAGAAAAAAAATAATAAAAATTACTTCTAATTCATTCTCCCAGACTTAACCACTCTTGATATTTTTAGGTTGACCTTTGGCATTAGATTCTTTAAAGAGAAAAATATCCTGCGTTCTTAAAATAAAAGAAAAAGAGGGACCTGCTGCCTCCCTGAGCCATTTTGTCAATCTAGTTCCCTTACCTGCTCGTTAGTGACAGTAAAGTGTGACCTCCACACCCACCTCCACCCCGAGTGACCTCACCCCATCCTGCCCTGATACCTCCAAACCCATGGGGAGATGTCACTGGTCACTTGGCCAAAGTCCTAGTCCCCATAACTAGAAGATCAGGTCTAAATAATTAAAATGAAGTTTCAGTTTCTCTGTGCTTACCTCACATAAAAATTAGATCTGCACAAATTAGGAAAGGATATTGGCATTGACTTGTTTTAATATAAGCACGTTGCAGTGCTCATGGAATTCCCTGGGAGGCTCTAGAGCAGCTGTACCTTGAGAAGAATTCACCAGATTTAAGGAACAGGACTAAATTTTTATGAGGCCTAAAGTTTGTATAATTTGGGGAGAGGGTTTCTTGAAGACAAAATCATGAATGCACAATATAACACAAAAATAACTATCTATTGCCTGACCTGTGGTGGCACAGAGGATAAAAGCATCAACTTGGAATGCTGAGGTTGCCTGTTTGAAATCCCAGGTTTGCCTGGCCAAGGCACATATGGGAATTGATGCTTCTTGCTCCTCCCCCCTTCTCTCTCTCTCTCTCTCCTCTCTGAAATGAATAAATAAAATAAAAATTAAACCATGTTTTTCTCACCACAATCTTAATAAATAAAGTCCAAAATCTTTTTAAAGAAAACAAAACCTGACCTGTGGTGGCATAGTGGATAAAGCGTCAACCTGGAATGCTAGTCACTGGTTCGAAACCCTGGGCTTGCCTGGTTAAGGTACATGTGGGAGTTGATGCTTCCTGCTCCTTTCTCTGTTCTCTCTATCTCTTTTCTCTCTTTCTCTCCCACCTTTCTCTCTAATAAAAATGAATAAATAAAATCTAAAAAAAACCACAAACACACACTTTGGAAGCATTTATAAAAATAATAAGTATTTACTCAGTGTGAGAAAAGAATTTTAACTAATACTAAATCTGTAAAATCTCACAAATACCACAAAGTCCATCAACATGATGTAATCTGTTTATATCAGGCTGTCCCACCACAATAATATTTTTCCACAGACTGCCTCCTGGCTCCACTGGCAATTCCTCCACCCACCATCTCTTTGAGGTGCCAGGACAAGTTCATGTCACAGTCCAGCCTTTGGCCCTCCTATCTTCGTTGCACAATAGCCAGCAAGTTGCCACAGTGCACAAGGGGATATTTCTGAACCCCATTCCTGCACTTGACAGCCAGCAACAGTTTGTCAATAGGACTTGGAACCACATGAACATGTCCCTCTAAACCCCAGCTTTGAGATGTATCCTCAACTCACCTTCACCTGAGCCAGATTCCAAAAGTGACTGTGACCATCCTAGTGCCACCCAATGTGAGGAAAGAATGAAAAGCGGAGAAAAAGGCAATGGTCCTAACCAACTGTGAGTGAAATATGTTACTTTTGTTCATTTTGTTACACCACCACTGCAAGAACACAATTCCCTGAGGGACAACGATGCTACAAGTAGCTTCTGCATAGACCCACTCGGGCTCCCCTCAGTCACTGAGGTCTTTATGCAGGACCCTAGCGAAGCTGGCTTCCCCCAGAAAAGCTAAAACCAGTGAGGGGGCAGTCACCAAATTGGCTAAAGGATACAAAATTTACTTGAGAGGTCCTGGAGAGGAGTTCTGGAAGCTCCTTCACAAATTGAGAGGTGGGGCCACAGCTACCAACAGAGAAAACAAACCAAACAGGGGCCACCAGTGAAAAGGGCCAACCTCCAAATTACAGGCCTCCATTTTGCAAAGGAGCTCTTTCTCCCAAGGTAACTCAATCTGGACTGCTCCCGCGCAAGGAGCAGCAGCTGTTTATTTATTTAAGGGTGGTGAACAGCTCTCCGAATATTGCCAGGGAGGCCAGCAAGTTCTAAATACAAACCTCCTTCCAATAATCTGAAACCCTAAAAGCCGACAGACCCCTGCTGTTATAAAAGTACAGGTCTGGGCCTCAGACAACTATGGATTCAGAGCCAGGCTCTGCTAGTTACTGGCCATGAGACCCAGGTAAGGCACTCAGCTGCTCAGAACCTTGGTTTTCTCACCCATAAAATGGGTTTAGTAATACCTTCTTTATAGGATTACTAAGAACCATGATATTTGGTGCAATTCTTCCACAAATAAAATTTTCTGCAAACAGTAGCATTATAAAGTTATCTTTCTCTCTGTCTTTGTCACAGCACAGAAAAAGGCACCTAAGTGGCAACCTTACCTGTTACACAAGTAAATAAATCATCACTTAAATAGAGATTAAAACTTAAACAGATATTAAAGCTCCAATTGAATTTGGGGACCAGTGGTCAGGCTAGACATTAAAATTCTCATCAGCCTGTGATTGGCCATAGATAAAACTTTTAAGGATGTAAGTTGAGTGTGGGTGGTGAGAGTGGGAGTAGGATGAGAGAAGGTATTCACTGCAAGTAATAAATCACATGCGTATTTTTTATAATTGAGTGTTGTATTAATTACAGAATAATCAGGAATGATTCAAAGACCAGAACTTCTACTGCTTACATGTATATGTTAGGGGTTAAAACCTACTAAGAGTCAGTAGTATTAAAGTACGCAAACTTCTCTGATTTCCAAGCCACTATTGTCATTTTGTTTTTTCCTCAAACATACTCATTTTGGTGTTTAAAATAATAACATACAAATGTGCCTGCCTACCCCCCTGAAAACCAAGCCCCTGCAGTCACAGTGTGCCAAACCATCTTTCAGTGAGATATGCCCATGTCAGTCCTCATTTCCAACTGACCAGTGCTTTCTTTCCTGCCAATTTTATAGGGACAACAGAAATTTAACTTCATTTTACTTTTTAAAAAGGTTTTTAGTCTTGGCCGGTTGGCTCAGTGGTAGAGCATTGGCCTGGCGTGTGGAAGTCCCAGGTTCGATTCTCTGCCAGGGCACACAGGAGAAGCTCCCATCTGCTTCTCCACTCTTTCTCTTCTCTTTTCTCTCTGTCTCTCTCTTCCCCTCCCACAGCCAAGGCTTCAATGGTGCAAAGTTGACCTGGGCACTGAAGATGGCTCCATGGTCTCTGCCTCAGGCGCTAGAATGGCTCCAGTTGCAACAGAGCATCGTGCCCTAGTGGGCACGCCAGATGTATCCTAGTTGGGCACATGCAGGAGTCTGTCTCTCTGCCTCCCTACTTCTCACTTCAGAAAAATGCCAAAAAATAAAAATAAAATAAAATAAATGATTTTTAGTAAGCTTTATCAGGGAATTGGCTATTTACACTTCAAAACATGGTGAAATTCCTGGGTTCTATTCTCCCTTACCCATCCTTGTGTTATCTACCCTCGCTTGGAAATGTTAAGACCTAGAAACGCATCGAGGTTGCACCCCTTTGCTAGTGTGGGATCCAGCTGGCTGGAAGGAGGCAGGAAGCCCCTTCTCTTTGCTCCCCTGAGAACCTTGAATGGAGTCCTATATGGAACCATCTTCGGGCTGTGATGAACGGGTTTTAGACTGTTATCTTATCTTGAAATTTACATTTTTAAATTGTGGGTTATCCAACTAAGGACATACTTTTGAAAAAGCTCAGTGATCCAAAACCAGATTTAAATGTCACTCCCACTAATTTTAAATCCTAAAGAATAATTCATTCCAAATACAGGTTTTGCTTTTATTTGTTTATATTCTTCAAGTCTCAGTTTTCTTCTATGAAATCTATAGTTTACTTGCTGCTGTTACTGGTCAGCAGCAATATTTTTTTCTACTAATACCTTATTGCTGCTAAACCTGAAATTTCTAACCTTGATAAATCACTACAATTTTCTTAAGATATTATATTTCCCTTCACACAGGACCTCACAAGTAATTTTACCTAATTTAATTCTTAGTGCATTTCCCTATGAAATGACTAAAATCTCCAATCAGTAACAAATTTTTACTGTTCTCTGGGTAGCCAGGTGTAAAGCCAATAGCCAGGGTCAGGATCACAGCAGACTGGCCCATGCAGGTTGCCATTAGATTCGAACAGTCGGTAATGAAACACCAGAGCCAAGAACTGGTGAGCCATCAGCTTTAATTCTAGCTTGCACCCGGCAGGCAAGCAAAAACACACACTGGGCTCCAAAACCCACACATTCAGTGCTCACAAAGCTACTGACTTATCCGAGTTTCCTAGAATCAAAGGTTTCTAGCTCACTAGACTTATTCACCTCTGTTCCTGTAAAGCCAGTAGCCAGGGTCAGGATCACAGCCGCCTGGCCAACGCAGGTTTGCATTTGATTTGAACAGTCGGTAATGAAACAATGGAGCCAAAAACTGGTGAGCCATCAGCTTTAATTCTAGTTTGCAGCCGGCGGGCAAGCAAAAACACACACTGGGCTCCAAAACCCATACATTTAGTGCTCACAAAGCTACTGATTTATCCGAGTTTCCTAGAATCAAAGGTTTCTAGCTCACCAGACTTATTCACCTCTGTTCCCCATCTCCTCCAGCACAAACTCTTAACAAACTGGCTTCTCCCTCAGCATTCAGCCATCTTGATTGCTTCTCCTGGCCTCCATGTGGCCTTAATCTGCTCTCCTCTCTTCTACCTCAGGAACCAAGCGAGAACTAGCTACTGGTTTGCCCACTTTATAGCATAGATTCAAAACCTTTAATCCAATTATACAAACAAGAAAGTCTCAGATACAAAGCCACTCATCTGAGGCACAATGGGATTCATCATGAGAGTGCACCACCCTACATCATCCAATCAGTCAAGGGTGTGGAGAAGAGCTTAGTCTTAAAACTAAGCCTTAGGCTATAATGACCCGGCCTGCCGACAGCCTGTCCCAGAACACACATTAATATCAACGAACTTCCATGTGGGCAGCGCCATCTTTAACAAAGTGAGCATAATATATTTTATCTGTCCAACAGTTCCCCATCTCCTTCTCTCTATACAAACTCTGCACAAACTGGCTTTTTCCTCAGCACTCCATCATCTTGGCTGCTTCTCCTGGCCTCCACATGGCCTTCATCTGCTCTCCTCTCTAACACCAACCTCAGAAAAACCAAGAGAGAGCAAGCTACTGGTCTGTCCCACTTTATAGTGTAAAATCAAAACCTCCAATCCAATTACACAAACAAGAAAGTCTCCAATACAAAGCCACCCATCTGAGGCACAATGGGATTCCTCAGGAGAGCGCACCACCTCACATCATCCAATCAGTCAAGGGCGTGGGAAAAAGCTTACTCTTAAAACAAAGCCTTAGGCTATAACAACCCGGCCTGCTTACATTACAGCCTTTCCCCCAACCCATCCCAAGCATAAGGGCAAATAATATCACCTGGATGACGGGCTTCCATGTGGGCAGTGCCATCTTTAACAAAGTGAGCATAATATATTTTATCAGCCCAACAATCCACCCCTATGCTCACTTTACTACCCACAATCTACAATGCTGGCATCCCTGTACAAGGAAATTAGGTACATTACACAAATTACAAATACATGACAAATCACACAATTTTAACAATTACATAGGTACATTTCATCAGTCTCTGAGCACTTTGCCAAAAGAGCAAAATGTCCTCAGCCTTCTTTCTTGCCATTTGAAAGGCTTCCCGGGGCAGGAGGGCCTCCAGCAAAGCCACTCCACCCCCATCAGGATATTTCACATTGTCCAAAATCCGTAAGTCCATTCAACAAAGGAGCCAGTGCTCACTCCGGTCATAGTCCAGGAAATCAGTCCACACACATAGGGTGTTAGCCTCACCCCTCATTCCTGCCATCATGGCTGGTCTCACACTGTCCTAAAGAGAAGCATGTGGCAATGGCAGCCAGCATTTCCATCTCTGCTCTGGGGAGCATGATGGCATCCACCCCTATGTCCCAAAATCGCAGACCTACCAGCAGCTTGGCAGGCACTCCCTGCTGTTTCAGCTGGGCTCTCATCTTCTGGAGACTGCGGATTGCAACTCCAGTTCATCCTCCAAAGAGGAACTGAAAACACCAGCTCCTGCTGCTGGGCTTGAGCTCAGGGCCACTGCTGCCTTCTGCTCAGCAGGCCTTCCAGCTCCAACCCCGGCCTCAGCCCTGGCCTCATGCCGCTGCTGGCTTTCCACAACATCCAGGGCAATCTCCAACTCACAAACCTGTGATTCCTTCTCCAGCGGCTCCTCCATTTCCAGGAGAATCTCGCAAACCTGGTTGGCCTCCTCCTCCACCGCTTCCTCTAGCTCCAGGGCCCGCATTTCTTTCTCCCACATTTCCTCCAGCTCCTTCCGCTGCTCGGCCAGCAGGTCCTGGGCAGCCTCTTCCATAGAGCTCTTGGTTTCCTCACGCATGGCTATAAAAGTCAGCCAGCCTACAGTCCCCCAAAAAACAGCTATGGGAAACCATAACAGCAGCCAGTTCTCTACTCCACCACTCAGAGGTGGTGGTGGCTCCATGCCGATCTGTATCAAATCCTGCCACAGACTACGCCAAATGTAAAGCCAGAAGTCAAGGTTACCATCAGAGCTGCCCGGCCAGTGCAGGTTCCCATTAGATTCGTAGAGTTGGTAATGAAACAACGGAGCCAAGAACTGGTGAGCCATCAGCTTTAATTCTAGCTTGCACCTGGCAGGCAAGCAAAAACACACACTGGGCTCCAAAACCCACTCATTCAGTGCTCACAAAGCTACTGACTTATCTGACTTTCCTAGAATCAAAAGGTTTCTAGCTCACCAGACTTATTCACCTCTGTTCCCCATCTCCTTCTCCTGCACAAACCCTGCACAAACTGGCTTCTTCCTCAGCACTCCACCACTTGGTTGCTTCTCCTGGCCTCCACGTGGCCTTCATCTGCTCTCCTCTCTGATACTAATACTAACCTCAGGAACTGAGAGAGAGTAAGCTTCCGGTCTGTCCCACTTTATAGTGTAAAATCAAAACCTCCAATCCAATTACACAAACAAGGAAGTCTCCAATACAAAGCCACCCATCCGAGGCACAATGGGATTCCTCAGGAGAGTGCACCACCCTACATCATCCAATCACTCAAGGGTGTGGGGAAAATCTTACTCTTAAAACTAAGTCTTAGGCTATAATGACCTGGCCTGCTTACATTACAGCCTTTCCCCCACACCCATCCCAAGCATAAGGGCAAATAATATCACTTGGGTGACGGGCTTTCATGTGGGCAGCGCCATCTTTAACAAAGTGAGTATATTATATTTTATCTGCCCAACAGTTTGGTAGAGTGCTTTTTGTTTGTTTGTTTTTGTCAGTGGGAATCTTTTCCATCTGTGAACTTAGAAACTGACTTGACTTCCCTGACCCTCCCTCACTCAGACACCTTCTCAGGACTCCTTCCCTGAACCATTCAGCTAAGTCCACAGTTGGGGTTATTGCTGGTTACAGCAAGAACTCCCAAACTTTTAAAAATTTTAACATCAAACCATTACTTAATTATGTATTCTCTCCTCTAAAAAATCTCATATGGCACATTTCTAACTTAAAGGAGATAACATTAATATTGTGTCAAAATGCTGATCTTCCTTGTGATAATCAGGGGTGTTCTCCAAGTCCAGGAGAACACTGCGCTTGGGGGTGTTTGACTTCCCTCTTCTCTGGTTATCAGCTATCTACCCTAGGTCAGGAGGAAGCTATGTGCTTTTCCAAAGTGCATTTTACCTTGCTCTGTGCTCAAATATCACTAAGGGTCATTCAAAAGTACCTGCTTTATCAGGACCCCTAGAGAGAGAGCCATGGTAAAAATGCAAATGTTTACAACCTTGGGATGAACACACATTCATAAAATAGATAGACAGTTTAAAGGTAATTCTGGATGCTCAAATTTTGAGAACCAGATTGAGAAAAGCAGAGGATGACAGCATTCTCATCTGGAAAGGGTATTTTGTTCTACTCTGCTTACTTGAAGTTCAAGCTACAGTCTTTCCTGTATGTTTCTTTGAACTAGGTAAAGATCAGGCTGTCATGCTGATTTGCAGAACTACCTCCCCACATGAGTTATTCTTTACAGACAAGTACAGACTAGTGGCACACTTTTTAAAATTAGAATTGAATGAAAAGCAAAATGATTTTTGAAAATCACTTTTAGATGATTAGTGAAAAGCAAAATATATTTTTTTTAATTTTAGTGAGAGGAGAGGAGGAAAAAAGGCAGACTCCTGCATGCACCCTGACCAGGATCAACCAGGCAAGCCCACTGGGGTGGGGGGGGAGATGCTCTGCCCATCTGGGGTCCTTGCTCCTTTGAAACCAGAGCCATTTTTTAGCACCTGAGGCAGAGGCCATGGAACCATCCTCAACACCCGAGGCCAACTCACTCGAGCCAATTGAGCCATGACTGCAGGACGAGAGAGAGAGAGAAGGAAAAGGGGTGGAGAAGCAATCGGTTGCTTCTCCTGTGTGATATGATTGGGAATCAAACCCAGGACATCCACATCTTGGACTGACACTCTACCACTGAGCCAACCGGCCAGGGTTGCAAAATAATTTTTAAAAATTAAATACATTCATCACACATTTAACCTGAATCCTAATTTTTCATAAGTATCATTTCTAAAGCATTACCATACTAGATATTTTTATATTCAAGATACATTGCAGTTTCACCTCATGAAATCTTTACCCTAAGTCTTCCAGCCTAACCCAAAATGAATGAGGTCATTCATTTTGCTCATAGAATATATCTAGCTCTTTGTACCTCCTTTATCCTTGTGTTTAGGTGGGACCCATGTTAGTAATGGTCCATGGAAGTGATATGTGAGACCCCTCCAGAGTTCTCTTTCCCTCTGTCACAGCTTACATTCTCTGAGTGCGAACAATGACAACATGAAGCAGAGCTTCCTAACTACCCACTGTGGATGTATAGTCTGAGGAGGGGGAAATGTCTTATTGCTTTAGACCACTAAGATTTGGGACTGTTTGTTATTGCAGCATAATCTAACCTATCCTGACTGCTACAATTTCATATAATAAAAGTACATAATAAAACTTTACCAATTTGTAATAAAAAAAGAAAGCAAAACAACACAGAATGAATCATTAATTCCTCTGAATTACAGATTTTTTTTTTTAAAGATGTTACTTCTGACAACTTTCTGCTATGATTTAATCTAACCTGATTTTACCATCTACCAGAACTCTATCTGCTCTTGTATTACTGGATAGTAAGCAGTTATTCTAAATGGCTTTATTCCCAGTTGCTTAATTTCTATTCTGTATTTCTCAACTAGATAAGAGGGACTACATTCAAATGAATAAGGGTAAAGACAGGAGCAGAGGAACCGGACTTTCCATCACAGCTCCCTAACACACCAGCTGGTAACCTTGAAGGTAATGTACCTTTGTGTATAAAATGGGGATGATACAGGCCAGCACAGAGCTTGATGAGCAGTAAACCTAACTGGTACATTGTAAATCCCAGATGGCAACCTCACTTTATCAGAAATTATTCAGAGTTGGGGCCTTTTCTTTTCCATCTGACCCACTTTGCACAGCACAGTGCTCTACCTTGGGTGAATACTCTGCAAATGCAGTTGGCAGACAACATTTTTCAAAGTGAATTGACTCTTCTTTTTCCAGTTCATGGCTCATCAGCTAATTCCATCTCTTGGATTAGAGATCCCTGCTGTGGCACTTTTAGATGCAAACATTCTATTTCATTTTTAAGGTGGAAATGTGATAGTCCGTTAAAATAATTCAAATAAACCTGTGAGATTCTCACTCTAGTTTTCCCACAGAAGGCAGTGTGAGGAGACAGAAAGAACATAGGTTTAGAAGGGAGTCAGGTCAAGGGCTGAATCCCAGGTCAGCCTTTTATTGTGACCAATATGGCAAACACATAATTCTCTAAAAGGAGTAATAAAACCCATCCTAGAACACAGTCAGGAAATGAACAGAGCTTGCCTGTTAAACCACCTGACATAGGATGCAATAACTGCTCACTTTAAAAGAAAATGTCAGTTACCTTCCCATATTGTGCTTCTGAGTTTTTGACATGGTTTATTAAAATTTAAATTATTGTGAAGAGAGTGGTTTCTTCAAGACTGAATGTGTCAACCATCTTACTTTTGTAGAGCCCGATTGGTATTGAAAGAAATCACTTCAATTCCAACTGGATTTTAACCTTAAGATCATCTGCAAAGAAAACTTATAGAGCGGCAAGATGGCGATGGAGTAGGCAGATGTTCCAACATCCACCTCCCAGAACGAAAGTGGATTACAACATAATTTTAAAAACAATCATCTGGAAAAACCAACTTTAGGTTGAACCAAGAGGAATCTATAACCAAATATCACTGAAGAAGTCACACTGAGATTGGTAAAAAAAAAAAAAAAGGAGAAACAATGGAGATGGCTTCCCAGCTCCCAGGAGTGAGCAGCGGCCTGGAGGAACCTGTGTGGGGTGGGGTTTTACCAGAGAGGGGAGGGTCCTGGGCCCTAGGACCTAAGCCCTAGCCTGCAGCCCCAGAACTTAGAAGAGGTGTATGGACAGCATTTAGCTGTAAAACAAGTTGGATACTGTTTGTGAGAAAGAGACAGATTTCTCAGACCCAGGATTCTTCTTAAAGGGACCACACAGAAAACCTCTTTCACAACCACTCACCGGGGCTCCAGGGAAAAGGAGAGCTGAGAGGACCAGAGTAGCAGGAAGAGAGTGTAATCTAGGAGGCACAGGGAGAAACACTTTGAGGAACAGCCACCCTAACCCCTGGGCTTAGTCAGTACCCAAATCTAAAGTGAATATTTTTCCTGGAACCAGCAATACCAGCAAAGGGAAGCAGGTCACCAGCCAAACAGAAGCTCTCCTGCTATAGTCAGAGTCGCTTAGAAACAGGGAGCCTGTCACAGATACAGTATTGAATGCTGAGGTCTGAGCTACAATGCCACCCCCACACTGCTGAGTGCTCACTGGAGGGCGGGCGGTGGTGGGACACGGGAGTGCAGTCCAATCTGTGAGGGTGGAAGCTGGGAGCTGCTGCCCACTGAAGCCCAAGCGCGTGAACACAGCCCTGCCCACCGGGGCAGGGTAGAAGCCCGGGAAACTGGTCAAACTCACAACCCAGGAGTGCCAAAGCAGTCCTGCCCACAGTGGTGAGGGGGAAGCTGGGGGCTGGCCAGGGCTTGCAGCCCAAATGCATGAATGCACTCCCACTCGCGGGGGTGAGGTGAAGGTGGGGGAAATAGGCCCAGGCTTGCAAACCGGGAGCACAAAAGCAGTCTCTCCCATGCAAGCAGGGCAGAGGCCAGGGGCCACCAAGCCTTGCAGCTCAGACTCATGAACGCAGTACGGCCCACAGGGCGGAGGCTGGGGACCAGCCGGGACTTGTGGACCAGGCATGCATGCGCAGTCCCACCTGCAGAGGCAAGGAGGAAGCCGCAGTGGTGGGTGGGCAACAACAACACCTGTGCCTGAATACCCAAGGTGGCAGCAGCAGTGGTGGAAGGCCAATGGACAGACTGCACCTTGGGAACACAAAGGCCACACCATTGGATTGTTGTGACCACACCTATCCGAGGGCTGAAAAAAAAGAAAAATATAAAATAAAAATAATAAAATAGAAGGTTGGATAGAATGACACCTGAGGCTAAGGGGCAAGCCACATCCAATACCTTACCTAACCCTTGATTTATAGTACTGAGCCTAACAAGTAGCCACATCTAAGAGGCAGCAGCAAGCAGATTTCAGGGATACCCGAACATTTAAATGAACATTCTACAGGCAAAAAGTAGATAAAAGCCATCCTAAGTTGATATTAACAATGGCACCTGGGCTCAGCAGAGGCAGCTACAGGATCTGGATCACCTGTTGCTCCAAATAGATAGATAAGGGAAAGTCATAGGCAGCAACCCCTACTGGCCTGCGCCAAGTTCTGGCCAAGAAAGTCCAGGGAAGGGCATATTCAGAGGCCAGATACGAAGAGCATCAGTTCAGGACCTAACAACCCCTGTTAGACTGACATCTTAAGGAAGGACTCCTCACACTGGACCCAGTTAAGATATAGAAAACAGAAAAGAGGCTCTACTACAGGGGTTGGGAATCTATGGCTCATGAGCCAGATGTGGCTTTTTTGATGGCTCCATCTGGCTCGCAGACAAATCTTTAATAATAAAAAAAAAATAACGTTAAAAATATAAAACATTCTCATGTATTACAATTCATTTATTTCCTACCACTCATGTTCATGGTTGCGGGTGGCTGGAGCCAATCACAGCTATCCTCTGGGACAACACCAAATTTTTATTGGATAATGAATAACATACACAGGTCAATGTGAGGTCAGGAAGTAAACTTTCCTCCTTTTAATCAAGTAGGCAGCTAGCTAATTGCAGAAATCATTCTGACGAAGAAGATGGCTAAAAGAAAAAAGGATGAGGAGTATCGTACTTTTCAGCAGGAATGGACAGAGGAATTTGCCTTTGTGGAGAGAGCAGGTTCTGCAATGTGTGTAATATGCAATGATAAAATTGCATCGATGATACAGTCAAATATAAAACGGCACTTCTACACATGCCATACTATATTTGCATCGAAATATCCAGCGGGGACAGCAGGAAGAAAGCATGTCAAGAGCTACTGTGCAGAGTGCAAGCTAGTTAGCAGCAACTTTGTGTTCGGACCCAACAGGGTGACTGAAATTTGGCTAGCTTTGCTGGTGCTTTAGCAATTGTGAGAAACGGAAAGTCATTCACAGATGGAGAATATGCCAAAACATTCATGCTTGATGTTGCCAATGAACTTTTTGACAACTTTTTGGATAAAGACAAGATAATCAAGTGAATAAAAAGACATGCCTCTGTCGGCAAGAATTTCACAATCATACCATCATGATGGCAAATCAAATTGAGGCAACACAAGTGAAGGACATAAATGCAGCACCATTCTTTTCTCTTGCTTTGGATGAGTCAACAGACATAAGCCATTTATCCCAGTTTAGCGTGATTGCAAGGTATGCTGTTGGTGACATACTATGTGAGAAAAGTCTTGCTGTTTTGCCTATGAAAGAGACAACAAGAGGGGAGGACTGATTCAAGTCTTTCACTGAGTTCGCTAAAGAAAACAAATCTACCGATGGATAAACTTATTTTGGTGTATACTGATGGTGCTTCATGCATGGTGGAGAAAAACAAAGGATTCGTAGTACTTCTTCATGAACATGAAAAGAGACCCATTCTAAGTTTTCACTACATCCTACATTAGGAGGTGCTTTGTGCTCAGATGTGTGGTGAGCAGCTTGGTGAGGTGATGTCGCTGGTCATTCAAGTGGTCAACTTTATTGTTGCCCGAGCTTTAAATGAATGCCAGTTTAAAACACTGCTGGATGAAGTTGAGAATAATTATCCTAGTCTGCTTCTGCACAGCAATGTGTGTTGGTTGTCAAGAGGGAATATGTTCAGCTGTTTTGCAGCTTGTCTGAGGGATATTCAGACTTTTCTTAAAATGGAAAACATCTAGCATCCTGAGTTAGCTAACACTGAGTGACTCCTGAAGTTCTACTATCTCGTGGACATGACTGAAAATCTGAACCAGCTCAATGTGAAAATGCAAGGTGTTGGAAATACAGTCTTATCCCTTCAACATGTAGTGTTTGCATTTGAAAACAAGCTGGAACTCTTCATTGCTGACATTGAAACAGGTCATTTACTACACTTTGAAAAACTGGGAGAGTTTAAAGATGCATGCACAGCAAGTGACCGTGCTCAACATCTTGATCTCCAGCAGCTAGCGGGCTTCACATCTAATCTCCTGCAGTCAGTCATTCAAAGCGCGTTTTGGAGAATTTTGTGAGCGCGCTAGTCTTTTTAAGTTCATCACCCATTTACACGAGTGTGTAGTGGACAGCACCAGCATGAATTACATCACCATTGTCTCTATCAGATATTTTGAGCTCTAAGCTGCTGACCTGAGGGCCTCAGACATATGGGTGAATAAGTTCAAGTCACTGAATGAAGATTTAAAAAGACTTGCACAACAGCAAGCAGAGTTGGGGAGCAAACACAAGGAGGGAGAACAGCAAAAAGAAAAGAGGATCAAAAAGTCTGAGGAAACTTTAAGACAGCTCTGTGTCAACATGAAAAGAAACAATATCCACATAATTGGGTTCCTGAAGGAGAAGAGAAAGAAAAAGGGATAGAGAACCTGATTGAAGAAATTATAGCTGAAAATTTCCCTAAATTGATACAAGAAAGAGTCATACTGGTTCAAGAAGCAGTGAGAACCCCATTAAAAAAGAACCCAAAGAGACCTACACCAAGACACTTCATAATCAAAATACCAAAGCTAAGAGATAAAGAATATTAAACCTGAAAGATAAAAAAAATCAATCACCTACAAAGGAGACCCCATAAGGATGACATACGACTTTTCAACAGAAACACTTGAGGCCAGAATGGAATGGCAAAAAATATTCAAAGTAATGCAGAAGAGGAACCTACGACCAAGACTGCTTTATTCAGCAACATAATCATTTAAAATTGAAGAAGAAATAAAAAGCTTCCCAGACAAAAAAACAAAAACAAAAAACTCAAGGAATTTATAACAATCAAACCAATGCTCATGGTACATTATCTAGGATAAACCACATATTAGGGAATAAAACAAGCCTCAACAAATTTAAGAAGATTGAAATCATATTCATATCAAGCATTTTCTCTGACCACACTGGCATGAAACTAGAAATCAACTAAAATAGAAAAACTGAAAAACACTCCAACACCTGGAAACTAAACAGCATGTTATTAAATAACAAATAGATCATCAATGAGATCAAAAAAGAAATAAAAATTTTTCTAGAAACATATAAAAATGAGCATACAAGAACTCAAAATTTCTGTGACACAGCAAAAGCAGTCCTGAGAGGAAAGTTTATAGCATTACAGACATACCTTAAAAAGCAAGAGAAAGATCAAATAAAAAACTTAACTGTGCAACTAACAGAACTAGAATAATAACAGCAAGTAAAACACAGAGAAAGTAGAAGGAAGGAAATAATAAAGATCAGAGTGAAAATAAATGAGATAGAGTCTAAAAAAATACAGAGGATCAACGAAACCAAGAGCTGATTCTTTGAAAAGGTAAACAAGATTGACCAACCTTTAACCAGATACATCAAGTAAAAAAGAGAGAGGACTCAAATAAAAAAAATATTAAAAATGAGAGTGGAGAAGTAACAACTGACAGCAAAAGTACAACGACTGTAAGAAAAGACTATGAAGAACTGTATGCCAAAAAACTAGACAACCTAGGTAAAATGGACAAATTTCTTGAAAAATATTATATCTCCAAAATCAAATAAATAGACAGATTACAACAAATGAGATCGAAACACTTATCAAAAAACTCCCAACAAACAAAAACCCTGGGCCAAATGAGTTCACAAGCAAATTCTACCAAACATTCAAAGAACTAACTCCTATCCATCGAAAGCTATTTCAAAAAATTCAAGAGGAGGGAAGACTTCCAAACTTCTTTTATGAGGCAAGCATAATTCTGATTCCAAAACCAGGCAAAGACAACACAAAGAAAAAACACTATAGGCCAATATCCTTGATAAATTTAGATGCTAAAATACTCAGCAAAATATTAGCCAGTATACGTGCGCGAGCGGGCTCCGAGCGCGGGAACAGGCTAGACCCCCGAGAAGAGTGGAAGCTCGCAGCTGAGCTCACGCTACTATCCCTGCCCGGCCGGAGAAACCACGAATTGCATTCATACGTGCACGAGCGGGCTCTGAACGCGGGGGCGGGGTAGAGTCCGGGACGAGCAGAAGTACGCAGCTGAGCAGAAGCCAGCAAACACGCCCGGCCCAATAAACCTGGGTTTGTGACCCTGCGCAGAAGGGCCCAGGCCTCAAGGGCGGGGCTAAATCTCCAGACGGGCAAACGCACACAGCTGAGAGCACATCAAAAGCCCCGCCCAACCCACAAAACTGAGGCGAGCAGGCTCTGACTGCGGGTTCTGGGCGGAAGTCCACAAATAGGCTGGGTCCGCAGCTGAGCAAAGGTGCTCACCTCTACCCTGGGTGCTAAGGCTTCTGGCTTCAGTGACAGCCCCTCCAACGGAAGAGAGGCAGAAATCACAGCAAAAGCCACAGTGGGCCGGCGCTGGCAACACTCATACCCAACCACCCTAGGCACCGGCAGAGGGGGTGGGGGCCTGCAGACAGACCACACCTAGAGAACACAAAGGCAACACCTACTGGGCTCCAGTGGCCACAACTTGCTTATACACAGTCAAAATGGGCAGGCAGAGGAATGCAAACCAAATGAATCAAGAGAAATCCCCAGAGAAGGACCTAAATGAACCAGATATAACCAAATTACCAGAAGCAGAATTTAGAATAATGATAGTTAGGATGTTCAAAGAAATTAGAGAAACAATGGATAGTTATTATGAACACCTAAATAAAGAGATAACAAGTATAAAAAACGAAATTGAAATAATAAAAAAGAATCAAACAGAAATGACAAATACAGTATCAGAACTGAAGACCACAATGGAAGGAATTAAAAGCAGGATGAATCACGCTGAGGATCAAATAAGCGAGTTAGAGGACACAATAAACAAAGGCACAGAAGCAGAGAAGAAAAAGGAAAAGAGACTCAAAAAATGTGAGGAAACTCTACGGGAGCTCTGTGACAACATGAAGAGACACAACATTCGCATCATAGGGGTGCCTGAAGAAGAGAGGAGAGGACAGGAAATGGAAACTTTGTTCAATCAAATCATAGCAGAAAACTTTCCTAAATTAAGGCTGGGAAACACTCCACACGTTCAAGAAGCACACAGAACTCCATTAAAGAGAAACCCAAAAAGATCTACACCAAGACACATCATAGTTAAAATACCAAAGCTAATGGATAAAGAAAATATTTTAAAAGCTGCTAGAGAAAAAAAGGCTATCATCTACAAAGGAGCCCCCATAAGGATGACATCGGACTTCTCAACAGAAACACTTGAGGCCAGAAGGGAATGGCAAGATATAATCAAAGTAATGCAGAACAAGAACCTACAAGCAAAACTACTTTATCCAGCAAGGCTAACGTTTAAAATTGAAGGAGAAATAAAGAGCTTCCCAGAAAAAGAAAGCCTGAAGAATTCATAAACAACCAAACCAATTTTGCAAGAGATACTAAGGGGCCTCTTGTCAACAGTTTAAAGGGAGGAATGAATAGAGCAAAAGAAGAATACAGCTTTAAAGAATAAAATGGCAATAAACAACTACATATCAATAATAACCTTAAATGTAAATGGATTAAATGATCCAATCAAAAGACATAGGGTAGCTGCGTGGATAAAGAAACAGGACCCATACATATGCAGTCTACAAGAGACACACCTTAAAACAAAAGATGCTCATAGACTGAAGGTATAAGGGTGGAAAAAAATATTTCATGCAAATGGAAATGAAAAAAAAGCAGGGGTAGCAATACTTATATCTGACAAAATGGACTTTAAAACAAAGGCTGTAGTAAAAGATAAAGAAGGACACTACATAATGATAACGGGAACAATTCAACAGGAAGATATAACTATTATAAATATCTATGCACCAAATATAGGAGCCCCGACATACATAAAGCAGACTTTGATGGATATAAAGGGCGAGATTAACAGCAATACTATCATAGTAGGGGATTTCAATACCCCTCTAAAAACACTGGATAGATCCTCAAGAAAGAAAATTAATAAAGAAACAGCAGACTTAAAGGATACACTAGATCAACTTGGTTTAATAGATATCTTCAGAACTTTTCACCCTAAAGCAGTAGAATATACATTCTTCTCAAGTGCTCTTGGTACGTTTTTTAAGATAGACCACATGTTAGGACACAAAAATGGTCTCAATAAATTTAAGAAGATTGAAATCAAATCAAGCATTTTCTCTGATCACAATGCCATGAAACTAGAAATTAACCATAAAAGAAAAACTGAAAAATATTCAAACACTTGAAAACTAAATAGCATGTTATTAAATAATGAATGGATTAACAATGAGATCAAAGAAGAAATAAAAACGTTTCTAGAAACAAATGATAATGAGCATGCATCAACGCAAAATTTATGGGACACAGCAAAAGCAGTTCTGAGAGGGAAGTTTATTGCACTACAGGTATATCATAAGAAGCTAGATAAAGCTCAAATAAGCAACCTGACCCTGCATCTAAAAGAACTAGAAAAACAACAACAAATAAAACCCAAGACAAGTAGAAGGAAGAAAATAATAAAGAGCAGAGCAGAAATAAATGACATAGAGGCGAAGGAAACAATACAGAAGATCAATAAAACCAGAAGCTGGTTCTTTGAAAAGTTAAACAAGATTGATGAACCTTTAACTAGACTCACCAAGAAAAAAAGAGAGAGGACTCAAATAAATAAAATTAGAAAGGACAGTGGAGAAATAACAACTGACACAACAGAAATACAAAGCATTGTAAGAAAATACTATGAAGAACTATATGCCAAAAAATTAGACAATCTTGGTGAAATGGACAAATTTCTTGAATCATATAACCTGCCAAAAATCAATCTGGAAGAATCAGAACACCTAAACAGACCAATTACAACAAATAAGATCGAAACAGTTATCAAAAAACTCCCAAAAAAAAAAAGTCCTGGGCCTGATGGCTTCACAAGTGAATTCTATCAAAAATTCAAAGAAGAACTAACTCCTATCCTCCTCAAGCTATTTCAAAAAATTCAAGAGGAAGGAAGACTTCCAAACTCCTTTTATGAGGCGAGCATAATTCTGATCCCAAAACTGGGCAAAGACAACACAAAGAAAGAAAATTATAGGCCTATATCCCTGATGAATTTAGACGCTAAAATTCTCAACAAAATATTAACCAACCGGATCCAGCAATATATGAAAAAAAATCATACACCATGATCAAGTGGGATTTATTCTGGAGAGGCAAGGCTGGTTCAATATTCGCAAATCAATTATTGTGATTCATCACATAAACAAAAGGAAGGACAAAAATCACATGATAATTTCAATAGATGCAGAAAAGGCATTTGATAAAATCCAGCACCCATTCATGTTCAAAACTCTCAGTAAAGTGGGAATACAGGGATCATTCCTTAACATGATAAAGGCCATCTACGATAAACTGACAGCAAACATCATACTAAATGGACAAAAATTAAAAGCAATCCCCTTAAGATCAGGAAACAGGCAGGGTTGCCCCCTTTCACCACTCTTATTCAACATAGTTCTGGAAGTCCTAGTTATAGCATTCAGACAAGAAGAAGAAATAAAAGGCATCCAAATTGGAAAAGAAGAAGTAAAACTGTCACTATTTGCAGATGATATATTATATATTGAAAACCATAAAATCTCAGTCAAAAAACTACTGGATCTAAAAAACAAACAAACAAACAAACAAACAAAAAACTACTGGACCTTATAAATCAATTCAGCAAGGTGGCAGGATATAAAATTATTACTCAGAAATCAGAGGCATTTCTATATAACAACAATGAACTATCAGCAAAAGAAATTAAGGAAACAATACCCTTCACTATTGCAGCCAAAAAAATAAAGTACCTAGGAGTAAATTTAACCAAGGAGGTTAAGGACTTGTACTCGGAAAATTATAAAACATTGATAAAAGAAATCAAGGAAGATACAAACAAGTGGAAGCATATACCGTGCTCATGGCTAGGAAGAATAAACATCATTAAAATGTCTATATTACCCAAAGCAATTTATAAATTCAATGCAATACCAATTAATATACCAATGACATACTTCAAAGATATAGAGCACATATTCCAAGAATTTATATGGAACTAAAAAAGAACACGAATAGCCTCAGCAATCTTAAAAAGAAAAAATAAAGCAGGAGGTATCACTCTTCCAGATATCAAGGTTTACTACAAGGCCATTATACTCAAGACAGCCTGGTACTGGCATAAGAACAGGCACATAGATCAATGGAACAGAACAGAGGACTCAGAAATAAACCCACAGCTATGGACAACTGATATTTGACAAAGGAGGAAAGAACATACAATGGAGTAAAGATGGCCTCTTTAACAAATGGTGTTGGGAAAATTGGACATCTACCTGCAAAAAAATGAAACTAGACCATCAACTTATACCATTCACAAAAACCAACTCAAAATGGATAAAAGACTTAAATGTAAGCCGTGAAACCATAAGCATCTTAGAAGAAAACATAGGCAGCAAGCTCTCTGACATCTGTAGCAGCAATATATTTACCGATTTATCTCCACGGGCAACTGAAATAAAAGGCAAGATAAACAAATGGGACTATATCAAACTAAAAAGTTTTTGCACAGCTAAAGACAATAGGAACAGAATAAAAAGACAAACCACACAATTGGAGAACATATTCGACAGCACATCTGATAAGGGGTTAATAACTAAAATTTATAAAGAACTTATAAAACTCAACACCAGGAAGACTAACAACCCAATCAAAAATTGGGCAAAAGAAATGAATAGAAATTTCTCCAAAGAGGACATACAGATGGACAATAGGCATATGAAAAAATGCTCAACATCACTAATCATTAGAGAAATGCAAATTAAAACCACAATGAGATATCACCTCACACCAGTCAGAATGGCACTCATCAGCAAAACAACACAGAATAAGTGCTGGCGAGGATGTGGAGAAAAGGGAACCCTTCTGCACTGCTGGTGGGAATGCAGACTGGTGCAGCCACTGTGGAAAACAGTTTGGAGATTCCTCAGAAAATTAAAAATCGAACTGCCTTTTGACCCAGCTATCTCACTTTTAGGAATATACCCTAAGAACACCATAGCACTATTCGAAAAGAAGAAATGCGCCCCCATGTTCGTGGCAGCATTGTTCACAATAGCGAAGATCTGTAACCAGCCCAAGTGTCCGTCAGAAGACGAGTGGGTTAAAAAGCTATGGTACATATATACTATGGAATACTACTCAGCCATAAGATACGATGACATCGGATCATTTATAACATAATGGATGTACCTTGATAACATTATAGGGAGTGAAATAAGTAAATCAGAAAAAAAGAAAAACTGAGAACAGCATGATTACATACATAGGTGGGACATAAAAGTGAGACTATGAGACATGGACAAGAGAGTGGTGGTTATGGGATGGGGGGAGGGAGGGAAGAGCGGGATAGGGGGAGGGAGGGAAGAGCGGGATAGGGAGGAGGGGAGGGACACAGGGAAAACTAGATTGAAGGTGACAGAGGACAATTTGACTTTTGGTGATGGGTATGCTACACAATTGAATGATAAGATAACCTGGAGATGTTTTCATTGTACATATGTACCCTGATTTATTGCTGTCAACCCATTAGAATTAATAAAAAAAGAAAAAAAAAAAAGAAAGAACAGGCATAGAACAGAACAGAGAACCCAGAAATAAACCCACACCTTTATGGACAATTGATATTTGACAAAAGAGGTAATAGCATACAATGGAATAAAGACATTCTCTTTAACAGATGGTGCTGTGAAAAATGAACAGCTACCTGCAAATAAATGAAACTAGACCACCAACTTACACCATTCACAAAAATAAACTCAAAATGGATAAAAGACTTAAATGTAAGTCGTGAAACCATAAGCATCCAGAAGAAAACATAGGCAATAAGCTCTCTGACATCATTTGCAGCAATTTATATGCTGATTTATCTCCATGTGCAAGGGAAATAAAGAACAGGATAAACAAATGGGACTATATCAAACTAAAAAGCTTTTGCATGGCTAATGACAATATGAACAAAATAAAACGACAAACTGCACAATGAGGAACATATTTGACAATATGTCTAATAAGGGGTTAATAACCAACATTTATAAAGAACTTATAAAACTTAACACCAGGAAAGTAAACAATCCAATCAATAAATGGGCAAAAAACTGATCAAGCGGTGGCACAGTAGATAGAGCATGGGACTGGGATGCAGAGGACCCAGGTTTGAGACCCCGAGGTCACCAGCTTGAGTGCGGGCCCATCTGGCTTGAGCAAAAGCTCGCCAGCTTGGACCCAAGGTCACTGGCTCGAGCAAGGGGTTACTTGGTCTGCTGAAGGTCCATGGTCAAGGCACATATGAGAAAGCAATCAATGAACAACTAAAGTGTCACAACAAAAAACTGATGATTGATGTTTCTCATCTCTCTTCGTTCCTGTCTGTTCCTATCTATCCCTCTCTCTGACTCTCTCTCTGTCCCTGTAAAAAAAAGAAAAAAAGGGGGGCAAAAATAATGAATAGACACTTCTCCAGAAAGGACATACAGATGGCCAATAGGCTGATAAAAAAGTGTTCAACATCACTAATTATTAGAGAGCTAATTAAAACCAAAATGAGATATCACTTCACACCAGTCAAAATGTCACTCATTAACAAAACAACACATAAGAAGTGCTGGCAAGAATGTGGAGAAAAGGAACCCTCCTGCATTGATGGTGAGAATGTGGACTAGTGCAGCCACTGTGGAAGGCAGTATAGAGAATCCTCAAAAAATTAAAAATGGAGCTGCCTTTTGACCCAGCTATCCCACATTTAGGAATATATCCCAAGAACACCACATCAGTGATTCAAAAGAAGTAATACACCCCCATGTTTATGGCAGCATTGTTTACAATAGCCAAGACATGGAAACAGCCCAAGTGCCCATCAATGGACGAATGGATTAAACAACAGTGGTACCTATACACAATGGAATACTATGGGGCCACAAAAAAGAAGGAAACCTTACCTTTTGTGACAACATGGATGGACCTGGAAACTATTATGTTGAGTGAAATAAGCCAGGCAGAGAAAGAAAAATATCATATGACCTCACTCATTTGAGGAATCTAATGAACAATTTGAACTGAGGAATGGAATAGAGACAGAGGCAGGATCAATGGGTCCAGAGGGAAAAAGGATGATAGGATGGGATCAGAGAAGGGAAAGAGATTGATGAAATTATACACACATAACACCACCTTATAGAGAACAGGAAAGCTAATCCTGGAGGACAAGGGGGATGACGTTGTGGGGATTGGGGAAAGAGGAATGTTGTGGGTAACACCGGGAAGGGGGTTGCATTTGGAGGGACACTACAATCTATGTAAACACAATGAACTAAAATTTAAAAAAAAGAAAACTTATAGACATAGACAAAAGTGTGAGGATTGCAGGAGGGAAGGGATGAGGTGGAGGAGGGTAGAGGTGGGAAGTAGATGGTGATGATTGAGGGAGACTTGACTTGGGTGGTGAACACACAACACACAATACAGATGATGTATTCTAGAATTGTACACCTTTCAATTAAAAATTTTTTTTAAAAAAAACATCATCTGCAAATTGGAAACCAACTGTCACTTGTGTTAAGAAACTAAAGCTGCCCTGGCCAGCTCACTCAGCGTTAGAGCGTCAGCCAGGTGTGTGGAAGTCCCAGGTTCGATTCCCGGTCAGAGCACACAGGAGAAGCACCCATCTGCTTCTCCATCCTTCCCCCTCCCCGTTATCTTTGTCTCTCTCTTCCCCTACCACAGCCAAGGCTCCATTGGAGCAAAGTTGGCCCGGCGCTGAGGATGGCTCCATGGCCTTCACTTCAAGCACTAGAATGGCTCTGGCGGCAATGGAGCAACGTCCCAGATGGGCAGAGCATCGCCCCCTGGTGGGCATGCTTGGTGGATCCAGGTCAGGTGCATGCTGGAGTCTGACTGCATCCCCACTTCTAACTTCGGAAAAATAAGAAAAAGAAGTACAAAAAAAAAAGGAAACTAAAGCATCCTACATGCAGACTGATTTCCGCTTAATAACGTAATCTGAAAACCATTAAACATCTTTCTTGTTTTATATTCCCTAAGTGAAGCAGGATCTGTTGAATAATGGGAAAGCAGTTGACTCACAGTAATGAACAGCTCATGGCGTAAGGACGCAGGTTCATTTATTCATTTGGCCACGTTTATGGATCATTCACCCTGTGGCGGGGCAGTTCTTGGTGGACACAGTGATCAAGCAGAAAGGCCAGATAGCTGCCTTCAAAGAACTCATGTTCTAGTAGAAGAGATAAGCAAGTATGTAAATAATAAAATGTAGTGTTTATTACAGAGATACTTTTGTAATGAAAAAATAAAAGAGTAAAAGGAGATAGAGTGATATAGGGGATGAAGCGATATGAGTTAAGTCTGGGAAGAACATGGGAGGAGGTGCTCAGAGCTCAGTGATACCAACAAGCAGGCTGGCAACACTTGGAAAAGGAGCCTTCTGGGACCACGTAGACCCTTCCTGAGGCAAAACAAATTTTCCAAGTTCAAGGAACAAAACAGTGTGGCCAGAAGGAGTAGGAGATGTGGGAAATGAGGTCAAAAAGCAAAGTAGCAACCAGACCACGCAGGTCCCTAACCCTCACTACCTAATAGGTTTGATGTTAAGTGCTCTAGGTAGTTATTAGCAGGTTGGGTCAGGAGAGTAACTTGGTCTGTAGTAAAGATTTAAACAATCTTGTAAATTTCAGTAGGAATGGACTGCAAGAGGGCAGGAGTGGGAGCAGGAGACCTATTAGGAAGCTGTTGGTTGTTGAGAGGAGATGGTTCTAGCTCAGATTGGAATGCCGGTGGTTGAGGAAGTGAAAATTAGTCATATTTGGGGAATATTTTGCAGATGGAGCCAACAGTACTTGCTGAACAAGTGGACACAGGATATGAAGGAAAAACAGGACTCAAGAGCAACTCCTCTATTTGGGGTCTGAGCAATGTGTGAAATAGGATACCATTTATTGAGAAAGATGGTTTGGGTGAGAAAGTCTATTATTCTGTTTTAGACATACTAGGTTTGAGATACTTATAGGCAATAGACGTAAATCTGGAGTTAAGTAAGGAGTCTGGGTTGGAGATAAATTTGAGATTCACCAACATTTGGGAGTCACTAAAGCGATTAGAAAAGACCTTCTAGAGCAGGGGTCCCCAAACTTTTTACACAGGGGGCCAGTTCACTGTCCCTCAGACCATTGGAGGGCCGCCACATACAGTACTCCATATGATCACCAATGAAAGAGGTGCCCAGTCTGGAAGTGCAGCAGGTACCGGATAAATGGCCTCAGGTGGCCACAATTTGGCCCGTGGGCTGTAGTTTGGGGACCTCTGTTCTAGAGAGAATGTGGAGACTGAGAGGAGAAGGGTCTGAAGAATGAGGACTCAATCTTCAGCAATAAGGAAGAAGAGGAATAGTCATCAATGACAGAGACAGGACCGCTGGTAGGAAGAACCAGGACAGCATGGGATCTCCGACCCCAACCCAAAAAAAAGTGTTCAGAGAGTTTGGTCTGCCAAGGAGAGCAGGAAATTTAGTGCAGGAACTGAAGGTTAATATGGAATAACAAGGTTGATATGCTTTAGAGAAGCTGAGAGAATATGCAGTGAAGTGGCTCCCCATCAGGAGCCTGACAGACAGAAAAATAGACATGGCCAAGGCTGGAGAGTAATGGAAAATTTTTAAATGGTGACATCAGGGAGCTGATAATAATTTGGAGCTCCCAGAGAAAAAAGAAACAAGCACAGTGCAGACTTTAACATCACCTACTTCCAGCATTTCCACTTATGAGTATATATTCAAAAGAACAGAAAGCAAAGTCTCAGACGAATACCTGTACACCCATATCTATAGCAGTGTGGAAGTAAAAGGTGGGAGCACCCCAAGCATCCATTGACGGATGAATGGGTAAACAAAATATGGCACATACATACAATGGAATAATATATAGCCTTAAAAATGAAGAAAATTCTGGCACATAATACAACATGGAGGAACCTTAAAGACATTATGCTAAGTGTAAAAAACCAATCACAAAAAAGACAAATACCATATGATTCCCCTTATATCAGGCATATAGAGTGGTCAAATTCACAGAGACAGAAAGTAGGATGGTGCTTGCTAGGTGCTGAGAGGAGGGAGAATGGGACTAATAGTTTAATGGGGACAGAGTTTCAGTTTTGCAAGATGAAAAGAGTTCTGGAGATGAAGAGTAGTAATGGTTGCACAACAATATGAATGTACTTAGTGCCACTGACCTATACACTTCAAAATGGTTAAGATGGCAGCCCTGGTTGAAAAGCTTAGTTGGTTAGAACATTGTCCTGATGTACAGAGGTTGCCAGTTTGATCCCCAGTTGGGGCACATACAGATTGATGTTTTTGTCTCTCTCTTCCTCTCTCCTTTTCTCTCTCTCTAAAATCAATCAATAAATATTTAAAAATACAATGAAATTAATTCAAAATGGTTAAGAAGGCAAATTTTATGTGTACTGTGCTACAACCAAAAACATTGAAAGGAAAACAGTGTCACCTACTGCATCTATTTCTTGGCTTTGATATTGTACTACATTTATAAGGTCTCATATAGGGAAAAGCCAGATGAAGAAAACACAAATCTCTGTAGTATTTTTGTAACTTCCTATGAGTCTATAGTTATTGCAAAATAAAAATTTTAAAACGTCACCCACTGGGGGTGTCAATAAAAAAAACTCTTCCATCCAGATGTTTCCGTGGCCCAGCTAACAGAAACCTCCCCCTCAGAGCTGCTGGGCCTCAGTGCCCTTTCCAGCAATGACAACACTCCTTCTTCCTATCTTGGGTACATGTCTAAACTTGCTCCAAAATCCCAACATACCGCTTAGAATTTTAAGAGTATGTTTTGTCCTTTGACATTTACTGCTTATTATTTAAGAAGGACTTTGCCATCCTAACACATCCAGAATAAACATTTGTCTCCAAAGAAGCTAAGGAACCTGGGAAAGTATTCATTTTAAGATTGAAAATACAAGGAAAGAGCTACCTGTTGAACAAGGCGGGGGGTGTTCCAATGCCCTAGTGGATATGGATTCAGAGAAATCGAACCATTCTTCTCATTGATGGGGTTCAGGACACACTACTACCAAAATGTGGCACCTTGGCATATTGAATATTTTTAGCTGATGTAATCTGAGAAATGGCGTATATGGGAAGGACTGTCTGACCTGCCCTGAAGCAGGTCACGAGACCCTTATGTAAGAGGTGCCCTCCTTTAACCCCAGAAAAGGGGCATCCTGACCTCCACAATGGAGGGTGCTGAGAGGAATATGATGCACAGGCCTTGCTCAGTTTCCTGTTTACTATGCTTAGTTTATACATTTTACCTGTCATAATTTTCCACACTTCATCAAACCTTGTATAAAAACATGCAAGTTTAACCGTTTCTTCAGATCTTCATTTGCAACAAAGGCTCCTAAACCAGGTAAGATTTACATTAAATAGATCTAAATGCTGCTTCTCTTGTTAATCTGTCTTTTGTTACAGAGACCCAATTTGAGCACCTAGGAGGGTAAAAGGGAAAAGATGTGTTTCCTCTCCTACACCATTGAGCAAGGACATGCTAGTAATCCTTTCCTCTGGCCTCCCTCCCCACAATAACCTCAGCTGACATGGGTCAGGAATCCGCAATGGAGACCCAGTCAGCGCTAACGAAGTCAAGCAGGCCAACTGAATCCACAGGCGCGCCCTCCAGTGACCTGTCACTCAGCAACTGTCTCTTAAAGTTCAGAACACTTAAAAGCCATCGATTTGCCCAGAGGGAAGTGACATGGAACAGCTGGCTTCCACCAAAACAAGGCTTGGCTGTGAGTTAGAGCCAGCACCTCTGGCTCTCAACAGAGAGAGCAGAGCAGGCTTACAGAGATCAAAGAAGGGCCAGGGAGAGATCACAGTAATTCACCCGGAAGTCAGAAGAACCTGAGCGTGAATGTTTTCAGAACACAACAGCTACTCCCCGAAAAGTGAATGTGTGGCAGGGTAAGTAATTCCAAGCAGTCAATTAACTACATCTATGGACTGAGAGTGGCAATAAAAACATTTTGAGTCAATACAATTCTCCCAGGCTGCTAGCTGTTAAAATAATATTTACCTGGTTCTCACCCATAATTAGGGATCAAGGCTGTGTCAAGGCAGAAAAAGCATTTTACTACATTATGCATTGATTTATGACACACCTATCACACCAGAGATGGGGAGATCATTCATGCTTCCTGAAATATAGGTCATCAGTCAAATCACTCAGAACATGTTACAAAATGGAAAAGAAATGACATTTTAAAAAAATGATATATTACACAGTCTTATAGCCCTTTATGATAGAGAAGGCTTCAAGGCCACCAGCCTTGACACTCATAGCCTCCACGGTTTTTATTTATATGATAAAATAGAAGTCGTTCTTCTTGAATCAATTTCCTCTTCACCTGCACAAGATTAGCATTCAGTAATTCTTTCTACAGGTGTGTTTATATCAGATCAATTCACAACACCACACAGTCTCAATAACCAAGGGAAAAGTTAGCATGCTTAACAGTTTGGAGCTATGGCTGGAAATATAACAAAGAAAAGACTGCCCCAAACATTTAACACTGAATTTCACAGTGTTGTTGTTTCCTGCAATTTTGTTGTTCTGGGGCTGTTATTTACGCCTGTTTTTTAAAAAACTAAAGATTCCCCCATTCTCTATCAAATTAAATATTAACTTAAATCTGATATATTGTAGTCTGCAAAAGAAACCCCAAACCCTTTCCAGTCTCATAAACACTGCACTTCCTCCTACACTCCCTTAACATCAACAACAGGTATAGCTAACACCTTTAAAGCACTTATTCTAAATCAGGAACAGTTCCAAGAGTTTCACGCATCTTAAAAAAAATTAACTTAACAATTTAATGAGGTACTATTATTACCCCCTGTCTTTTATAGATAGAGGATGGAGGTTCAGGGAGGTTAGTGACTTGCCCAAAGTCACGCAGCAGTATGCAGTAGGTCTGAGATCTCAACCCAGGCATCCTGGAGCGAGCCTGAACACTTCCCCATTACATCTTTGAGCTTGCCTGTTTTGTGGGTCCTTCTCTATCCTGCTTTTTGGATACTCACCTCGAAAAAATCCATTGTGAAAATTCTGTCTAGGCCCATTTCAAATCTACATCTTTCCTGAAGCCTTCTTAGCTATTCCCATTGAATTAATGTTTACTCTTCCTTAGCGATCATACAATATTTTTTCACATCTTCATATCTCCTTGAGGACCTTAATTATATTCTACCCTTATTATCTGTTTGGTTTTTGTTTTAAACCCTTCAGTGGTCTGTAAACCCTGAGCACAGTGACTAAACCATCTTCATCCCCTATCCCAGGCAGCAGCTAGCAGAGTCCGTGGAACATTGCAGGATCTGGATAAATGTCTTCAGTTAATGAACTTTCTTCCTTGTTTCTATCTGACTTTTCCCAGTACACAAAACAAAACTGAGTCTCAGTTCTCAGAGAGAAGATCACATGGCATGACCTTGCCTTACGTCAATCTCAACAACAGTTAAGAGAAAGCCAAATAAGTATTCCCACATTTTCTATAAAGTCATTTCAGGGAAAAGGGTAATTGTATGGCTTGGCACTTGCCACATAGCCTCGGCAAATGTTGAAATAGTTGTACTTTTTACTAAGAGCTTAAAGACATAATTCAGCTTTTCAACTTCATGAAAGGGAGTATCAAGATTTTTTCTCTAAAATAAAAAATGTTGAAGGGCAGAGAGGAACAGGAAATAATGTACTTTTTTTTTAAAGATATTCAGCGCAAGGCCCTGACTAGTTGGCTCAGTGAATAGATCATCAGCCCAGTGTATGGACATCCCAGGTTCAAATCCCAGTCAGGGCACACAAGAGAAGTGACTATCTGCTTCTCAACCCCTTCCTCTCCCCCTTCTGCTTCTCACCCCTTTCCTCTCCCCCTTTTATCTCTCTTCTTCTCCTGCAGCCAGTGGCTTGATTGGTTCAAGTGCAGTCTGCAGTGCTGAAGATAGCTCAGTTGGTTTGAGCATATCAACCTCAGGTGCTAAAAATAACTCGGTTGATTGAGCATCAACCCTAGATGAAGTTGCCAGGTGGAACCTGATCAGGATGCATGCAGGAGTCTATCTGCACTCCTCTCACTTTAAAGAAAAAAAGAAAAACAGCTCAGCACAAGAAAAACTGTACAACTCTGTGGCAGGTGGCTGATTAGCTAAATATATTGGTTTGGCAGGTTCAAGTCACCAAAAAAAGAAGGCTCTGGTTACCGTGACAACACAGAAAACCTGGGGCTACAAGCATGTTTGACTCTTAATTCCCTTTTAAAGCCTTAGTAGATTTAGTATCATTTTATGAGAACTACATTCCTGACTTTCTTGTTTCTGTCATAGATTAAAACCATACCAAAGGCCCTGGCCAGGTAGCTCAGCTGGTTAGAGTGTTGTCCTAACTTGCCAAGGTTGCAGGTTCCATCTCTGGTCAGGGCACACACAAGAATCCATCAATGAGTGCATAAAGAAAGTGGAAGAACAAATGGATGTCATTCTTTCTCTTTCTCTCTCTCTCTCAAATCAATAAAAAAATAATAATAAAATAAAATACCATTCCAAAAATAGTTTTTCAGTAAATATATTTTTGGTTCTAGATAAAGTTACACAGCTTTAATAATTCTGATATACCAAATCTCCTTCCTTGTGGTGCCTAAGCTGGTTATCTCTACAGCCCAAAGTCCTGGAATTATAGTCCCAATTGTTCCAATTTGCCCTGGTAAGATGGAACAGCCACATTTTCTTAGCAAGCACATTGTAATTAGTTGTGGCCTAATGTTCAGAAACTGAATGTTTCACCCCACCCCTCATTAAAAATAAAAATTCCGGAAGACCAGTCTAAGATGAGACGGAGTAGGTGGATGTTCCAACTGCCACCTCCCAGGACCAAAGTGGATTACAACTTAATTTAAGAACAATCATCTTGAAAAAGCAACTTTGGGCTAAATAAAGAGGAGTCTATAACCAAGGATCACAGAAGAAGCCACACCAAGACTGGTAGGAAGGGTGAAGCCGTGGTCAGGGCTGCCCCACTCCAGGAACAGGTGGTGGCTGAGGGTCCAGAGGGTTTCTCACTGCGGGGAGGGTCACCCTGAGAAGTATGCATGCTCAGCCCCAGGCTCAGAGCCCCGACCTAGAGCCCCAGGAACTAGAAAAGGCGCCCAGGTAGCATTTGGCAGTGAAAAGGGCCAGGTTTCTGTCTGCAAGAAAGATACTGAGCTTTCTGAGATGCAGACTCTGTGTTAAAGGGCACGCACAGAAAATTTTGTTCACAGCCACCTACCCAGGGCTCCAGTGGAGGGAGAGCTGAGAGGACTAAAGTTACTTGTGGAAAGTATAAAGTTGGAGGCCCAGTGTTGGGTAGATAAAATATATTATGCTCACTTTGTTAAAGATGGTGCTGCCCACGTGGAAGCCCGTCACCCAGGTGATTGCTTGGGATGGCCGTGATTATATTAAAATGGGGGAAGGGGCAGGCTGTAAGCAGGCAGAGTTGTTATAGCCCAAGGCTTAGTTTTAAGACAGACTTTCCCACCCTTTTTGATGTGGGGTGGTGCACTCTTATGAGGAATCCCATTTATGCCTTAGATAAGTGGTTTTGTATCAAAGACTTTCTTGTTTGTAGATTGGATTAAAGGTTTGGATTTCTATACTATAAAGTGGGGCAGACTGGGAGCTTGCTCTCTCTCATTTCCTGATAAGAGTGATTGCATTCTAGAAAGAGCCCATGCTGTAGGAGAGCAGAGTAAGGCCACGCGGAGAAGGCCAGGAGAAGCAGCCAAGATGGTGGAGCACTGAAGGAGAGCCAGTTTGTGCAGATTTTGTGTAGAGAGTAGGAGATGGGAAACAGGTGAATAAGGCTTGTGAGCTAGAAACCTTTGATGCTAGGAAACTTGGATAAGTCAGTAGCTTTCTGAGCACTGAATGAGTGGGTTTTGGAGCCCAGTGTGTGTTTTTACTTGCCTGCCAGGTGCAAGCTAGGATTAAAGCTGATGGCTCACCAGTTTTTGGCTCCATTGTTTCATTATCATCTGTTCTAATCTAATGCGAACCTGCATGAGCCAGGTGGCTGTGATTGTGGCCATGGCCACTGGCTTTACACCCAGGGAGAGAAACTGTGGAGAACGGCCACTAGAATCCCTGTGCTGAGTCATTCTCTAATACTGCAATCACCATCTCGCTTGGGCAGAGCATCCCCTTTGTGCTGCATCAGCCTGGGGAAGAGCAACTGCTCCGCCCTTGGGAGTCTCTCCTACCCTAGTCATGGCAACAGATTATTCTGAGAAGCTAGGAAGCAGGAAGCACATCAGTGGCTCAGTATTCTGGTGTTGAGACCAGAGTGTTCCCCCACACTGTCCAGACTCTAGGACTGATGCTTCCACCTCACGGGAGACTCAGTAGAAGTTGTCCGGAGAGCAGGCAGACCACATCTCTGGGTCTCAGAGGCCACACCTTGCTGAGGTCTGTGAAAAAAGTCTGAGCAGACTGACAACGGGAGTGGGAGGGGGGTGTGCAGGAACCACACCCACCACCCTTCCTAGTCCCTGAATTGCCACAGGCTCTAGACTCTAGCAGAGGTTTTTTTCAGCAGTTGAGCCCAACAAGCAGACAGCAGATAGAGGCTGCAGGAAACAGGACTCAGGGAAACTTGGCTTTTTAAGCAGACCTTCCCCCAGGCCCAGTGTGGGTAAAAGCTAGCCTAGGAGTGCAGCTTGGCATTTCCATGTGCACCTGGGCCCAGCACAGGCAGCCACAAACTCTGGATTGCTTGTACCTCCAAGAAGGTTGCTGAGGGCCAGTCACAGGCAGTGTCTCCCACTGGTCTGCACCGGGTTCCTGCCAGGGAGGCCCAGAGCTGGCATATCCAGGGGCCAACTGTGGAAATCATCAGTTCAGGACTTAACAACCTTTGCTAGAGTGATATCCTAAGGAAACGCTCCTCACCCCTGGCCCAACTGACATAAGTTCCACTCTCTGTGATCAGCCTTGGCACAGCAGCTCATGTGCATTGAATAGGGTATATCCTGCCCTGCAGGGATAGATTCCACAGGGGGAAGGGAGAGAGGCTTGGAGCATAAACATTTAACATGTGGGTTTCTGTGAGTCTATTGTTGGATCAGATCAAGGGGCTAAGTCACCATTGGGGGCATAGTCAGCCCCATGAGAGGACTTTATCAGTCTTCCTTCCTAAGACCAGGAACTTCTGCAGAGGGGACTGTCAGCCATACTCTGTCTGAACCTGTTGCTCACCTTGTTGAGAAGAAATAAAATTTGAGTATCCAGAAGGCTGAGGGATTAAGTTCTGGAGTAGGGGCCACATTCCCCATACTAAGCTCCTGACCAAGAGACCCCTGATAGAGAGGGTCCCACTAACGTTGTATTCACAAACTCAGCTGCCCTAACCCACCAAGAATGCAACCTGTAGAGCAGGGGTCCCCAAACATTTTACACAGGGGGCCAGTTCACTGTCCCTCAGACCGTTGGAGGGTTGGACTATAAAAAAAAACTATGAACAAATCTCTATGCACACTGCACATATCTTATTTTAAAGTAAAAAACAAAATGGGAACAAATACAATATTTAAAATAAAGAACAAGTAAATTTAAATCAACAAACTGACCAGTATTTCAATGGGAACTATAGGTGTGGATGCATCCTGTGCTCATCTCACTGACCACCAATGAAAGAGGTGCCCCTTTCGGAAGTATAGCGGGGGCTGGATAAATGGCCTCAGGGGGCCGCATGTGGCCCGTGGGCCGTAGTTTGGGGACCCCTGTGGAGAGGTTGGGTGAGGTCAATATAAGTCCACACTACAGTCTTTCTACAGAAGACTCTGTAGGAAAACCAGGCAGCTGTAAGAGGAGGAGGAGGAGCTGAAAAGTGTGGACAAATCTTAGAGAGCTTGGGGCTTTTACAGAGCCGCTGTCATCTCTAAGCAGGAGGAAGCTGATCCTTACACACAGGTTCGTACCTCCCACACTACCCAGGCACAGAAAATGCAGACACAAACAGTGAAAAGTGCAGTAGCCCACAGCAGGTTACAAACAACAGCTGATGCCAGCCCAAGAAGATCTAGAGCCAACACAACTGGTAGTGGGTGGTAGAGAGCACCAACTCAGCTACCTACACAAGCAGCATGCCCAAAAGTGGAGTCTAGCAGGCACCAGATACTGTGGAGAATAAATACACCCAGCAGGACAGATATTGCACAGGGGTAATACACATGATCAAGGTAAACCCTTAGAGCCAGCGAGCCTGAAGGGATAACTATACCTAAGAAAGGACCAACTGCATTTAATATGCACATACAATAGAGGGAAAATAGTACCCTTAAGAAGCATGCCTAGAACAAAGAAAAGAGATGGCCTGGAGGTCAGTACCACCAAGTCCATCTTCTTCATAAAGACACCACAAAAATCTCAAAGTCAGACAGTGCTACCTAATGCGAAGACAAAATGAGCAGACAGAGAAATGTAACCCAAATGAATCAACAGAGAAATACCCAGAAAAAGAACTAAATGAGATGGAAGTAACCAAACTACCAGATGCAGAGTTTAAAATAATGATTTTTAGGATGCTCAAGAATCTTAGACCAACAAAGTATAGACATAATGAGCACCTAAATAATGAGATAACAAGCATCAAAAAGGACATTAAAATAATAAAAAAGAACCAGTCAGAAATGACAAATATAATATCAGAAAGGAAGACTGCACTAGAAGGAATCAATAGCAGGCTGGATAAAGCAGAGGATCGAATCAGTGATTTGGAGGACAAGATTAACGAAAGCACGGATGCAGAGCAACAAAAACAAAAGAGGCTCTAAAACACAGAGGAAACTCTAAGAGAACTCTGTGACAAAACATGAAGAGAAACAACATGCACATCATATGGGTTCCTGAAGGAGAAGAGAACAAACAAAAGATATAGAATCTGTTTGAAAAAATCATAGCTGAAAACTTTCCTAAATTGATGAAGGAAAAAGTCACTTAAGTTCAAGAAGCACAGAGAGTCCCATTAAAGAGGAACCCAAGGAAGCCTATACCAAGACACATCATAATTAAAGTGCCAAAGTTAAGAGACAAAGAAAGAATACTGAAAGCTGCAAGAGAAAAGCAGTTAGTTACATACAGAGGAGCCCCCATAAAGATGGCATTGGACTTCTCAACAGAAACACTTCAGGCAAGAAGGAATTGGAAAGAAATATTCAAAGTGATGCAAAACAAGAACCTACAACCAAAATTTCTTTATCCAGCAAAGCTGTCATTTAAAATTGAAGGAAAAATAGAGATTCCAGACAAAAAAAAAATTCAAGGATTTTATTATAACCAAACCAGTACTGCAAGAGATGATAAGAGGCCAGCTACAAAAAATAAAAGGGGGAAAAAATCTAGGAAAAGAGCATTGTAGATTTAAAGAATAAAATGACAGTAAATACATACATGTCAATAATAACCTTAAATGTAAATGGATTAAATGCTTCAATCAAAAGATAGGGTAGCTAAATGGATAAGAAAACAGAACCCATGTAGTCTACAAGAGACCAACCTCAGAATGAGAGATATACATGGAAAAAAAAAACTTGGGGTAGCAATATTTATATCAAACAAAATAGACTTTAAAACAAAGACTATGATAAGGGACAAAGAAGGTCACTACATAATGATAAAGGGAGCAATCCAACAAGAGGATATAACCATTGTAAATATTTATGCACACATAATATGAGCACCTAAATATATAATGTAGATTCTGATGAACATAAAGAGCAAGATCAACAACAATACTATAACAGTAGGAGACTTTAATACCCCACTAACATCAATGGATAGGTCCTCAAGAAAGAAAATTAATAAAGAAACAGCAGCCTTAAATGACACACTAGATCAACTGGGTTTAATAGATATCTTCAGAACCTTTCACCCTAAAGCAGCAGAATATACAATCTTTTTAAGTGCTCATGATACATTCTCTAGGTTAGATGAGATGCTAGGACACAAAAGTGGTCTCAACTAATTTAAGAAGATTGAAATCACATCTAGCATCTTCTCTGATCACAATGGCATGAAACTAGAAATCAACCACAATAGAAAAACAGAAAAAACATTCAAACACTTGGAGGCCAAATAGCATGTTATTACATAACAAGTGTGTTAACAACAAGATCAAGGAAGAAATAAAAAATTTCCTTGAAACAAATGAAAATAAACATACAACACCTCAAAGTTTATGGCACACAGTAAAAGCAGTACTGAGAGGAAAGTTCATAGGATTACAGGCATACCTTAAGAAGCAAGAAAAAGCTCAAACAAACAACTTAACCCTGCACCTAAAAGAACTAAAAAAGAACAACAAATAAAGCCCAGAAGAAGTAGAAGGAAGGAAATAATAAAGATCAAAGTGAAAATAAATGACATAGAGGCTAAAATAATAATACAAAAGATCAATGACACCAAGAGCTGGTTCTTTGAAAAGGTAAACAAGATTGATGAACCTTTAACCAAACCTATCAAGATTAAAAGAGAGAGGACTCAAATAAATAATATTAGAAATGAAAAATGAAAAGTAACAACTGACACAGCAGAAATCCAAAGGATTGTAAGAAAATACTGTGAAGATCTATATGCCAAAAAATTGAACAACCTAGGTGAAAGGGATAAACTTCTAGAAACATACAACCTTCCAAGACTCGATCTGGAAGTATCAGGAAACCTAAACTGACTGATTACAACACATGAAATTGAAAAAGTCATCAAAATACTACAAACAAACAAAAATCCTGGACCAGATGGCTTCACAGGTGAATTTTACCAAGCATTCAAAGAACTAACTCCTATCCTTCTCAAGCTATTTCAAAAAATTTAAGAGGAGGAAAGATTTCCAAGCTCCTTTTATGAGGCAATCATTATCCTCATTCCAAAACCAGGTAAAGACACTACAAAGAAAGAAAATTACAGACTGATATCCCTGATGAACATAGATGCTAAAATTTTCAACAAAATATTAGCAAACTGGATCCAGCAATACAACAAAAAAGGCATACATCATGATCAAGAGGAATTTTTCTGGAAAGGCAAGGCTGGAACAATATTTGCTAATCGATCAATGTAATTCATCACATAAACAAAGGGGAGGAGAATGATCCCATAATTATATCAATAGAAGCAGAAAAAACATTTGATAAAATTTACTACCCATTTATGATCAAAACTCTCAGCAAAGTGGGGATACAGGGAACATACCTCAACATGATAAAGGGCATCTATGACACACCCACAGCCAACATCATACTAAATGGGCAAAAATTAAAAGCAATTCCCTTGAGATCAGGAACAAGGCAGGGGTGCCCCCTTTCACCACTCTTATTCAACATAGTTCTGGAAGTCCTAGCCACAGTAATTAGACAAGAAGAAGAAATAAAAGGCATCCAAATTGGGAAAGAAAAAGTAAAACTATCATTATTTGCTGATGACAGGGTACTGTACATAGAAAAAGCTAAAGTCTCAGTCATAAAACTATTAGACCTGATAAATGAATTTGGCAAGGTGGCAGGATATAAAATTAATATTCAGAAATTGGTGGCATTTTTATACACCAACAACAAACTGTCTAAAAAAGAAATGAAGGAAACAATCTGCTTTATTATTGCAAGAAAAAAAATAAAGTACCTAGGAGTAAATTTAACAAAGACTTGTACTCAGAAAATTATAAGACATTGTAAAAAATCAAGAAAGATACAAACAAGTGGAAGCATATACCATGTTCATGGATAGGAAGAATAAAAATCATTAAAATGTCTGTATTACCCAAAGCAATCTATAGATTCAATGCAATTCCTATTAAAATACCAATGGCATACTCCAAAGATATAGAACAAATATTCTATATTAAAAAATTTATATGGATGATAAGATAACCTGGAGATGTTTTCATTGTACATATGTACCCTGATTTATCGGTGTCACCCCATTAAAATTAATAATAATTTTTAAAAAATGATAAAAAAAAATTTATATGGAACCAAAAAAGAATGCAAATAGCCTTGGCAATCTTGAAAATGAAGAATAAAGTGGGAGATATCACACTTCCTGATATCAAGTTATACTACAAGACCATAGTAATCAAAACAGCTTGATACTGGCATAAGAACAGTCATACAGATCAATGGAAAGGAACAGAGAAACCAGAAATAAGCCCACACCTTTATGATCAATTAATATTTGAGAAAGAAGGTAAGAGCAAAGAGTAAAGACAGTCTCTTTAACAAATGGTGTTGGGAAAATTGGACAGGTACATGCAAAAAAATGAAACTAGACCACCAACTTACACCATTCAAAAAAAATAAACTCAAAATAGATAATAAACTTAAATGTAAGTTGTGAAACTATAATTATCTTAGAAGAAAACATAGGCAGTACTCTCCAATATCTCTCGTAGCAATATTTTTGCCAATATATCTCCACGGGCAAGTGAAATAAAGGACAAAATAAACAAATGGGACTATATCAAACTAAAAAGCACAGCAAAAGACACTATTAACAAAATTAAAAGACAACCCACACAATGGGAGAACATGTTCACTAATATGTCTGATAAGGGGTTAATAACCAAAATTTATAAAGAACTGCTAAAACTCAACATCAGGAAGGTAAACAATCCAATTAAAAAATGGGCAAAAGAGGCCCTGGCCAGCTGGCTCAGTGATAGAGTGTAAACCCGGCATATGGTAGTCCCGGGTTGATTCCCAGCCAGGGCACACAGGAGAAGCGCCCATCTGCTTCTCCACCCTTCCCCCTCTCCATCCTCTCTGTCTCTCTCTTCTCCTCCCACAGCCAAGGCTCCATTGGAGCAAAGTTGGCCCAGGCTCTGAAGATGGCTCCATAGACTTCTCCTCAGGTGCTAGAATGGCTTCGGATGCAATGAAGCAACGTCCCAAATGGGCAGAGCATTGCCCCTGGTGGGCTTGCTGGGTGGATCCCAGTCAGTCGAACAAATGCAGTATCAACTCCCATATGCAGTATCAACTCCCATATGCGCCTCTGTCTCTCTGCCTCCCCACTTCTCACCTCAAAAAAATACAAACAAAAAAAAAAAGGCAAAAGAACTGAGTAAACACTTCTCCAAAGAGGACATACAGATGGCCAATAGGCATACAGTATTAAAAAATGTTCAATGTCATTAATCATCAGAAAAATGCAAATTAAAACCACAATGAGATACCACCTCACACCTGTCAGAATGGTGCTTATTAATACATCAACGCACAATAAGTGCTGGTGAGGGTGTGGAGAAAAGGGAACCATCCTGCACTGCTGGTGGGAATGCAGACTGGTGCAGCCACTGTGGAAAATAGTATGGCATTTCCTCAAAAAATTAAAAATGAAACTGCCTTTTGACCTAGCTTCCCACTTTTAGGAATATATCATAAAAATACCAAATCACTGATTCAAAAGAAAATATACATTTCCATATTTATTTATTACAGCATTGTTTACAATAGCCAAGATCTGGAAACAGCCCAAGTGTCTGTCAGTGGATAAGTGGACTAAAAAGCAGTGGTACATATACACAATGGAATACTCTGCAGCCGTGAAAAAGGAAATTTTACCTTTTGTTATGGCATGGATGGACCTGGAGATTATTATGCTAAATTAAATAAGCCCAGCATGCCTGACCACTGGTGGCGCAGTGGATAAAGCGTCGACCTGGGAACACTGAGGTCGCTGGTTCAAGACCCAGGACTTGTCTGGTCAAGGCGCATATGGGAGTTGATACTTCCTGCTCCTCCCCCTTTCTTTCTCACTCTCTCTCTCCTCTCTAAAATGAATAAATAGTAAATAAAATAAAATTTTAAAAAAGCCCAGCAGAGAAAGAAAAATATCATATGATCTCACTTATATGTGGAATCTAATGAACAAAAGTGAACTGAGGAATGGAATAGAGTCAGAGGCAGGGTCCAGGGAGCAGAAGGACATCTTTCAGGGGATGGTTTCAGAGAAGGTGAAAAGATTAGTAAAATTATATATACCTAACACAGTGGTTCTCAAAGTGTGCACCGCAGCGCACCTGCGCCCTAGAAAATTTCCAGGTGTGCCCTATGGTATTCCAGAGAAATATGAGCCTGTTGGGGACCAAAAAACCAACAGAGTTTTTGGAGTTTAGATTTTTGGGGGACAGAGGTGTGGGAAATTGGCTGTAAGCTGACAGTCTGCCCAACCCCTCACCTTACTTACCTGATTAGGTTGCAAAAGGCTGTTAAGCTATGGTTTTGGATTGTTTACATTACCTCCCATGTTCCCCGGAAAGACTGGAGACAAGTTTCTTCTATCCTCTGTTTGGTGTAAACTTAAGATGATATGTATGGTGGGGGTTTTCTGCATTCAACACAATTAAGAGTAAAAAGAGAGGAATTTTTCAATGTATTGATGAGGAAATGAGAGTTTGCCTTTTAGATGTATGCCCAAACATTGAAAATATCACTAGGACATATCAGGCTCATGATTCTCATAAACACAAAAATGAAAAAACTTAACACATTTGTGCCAGGACCTGCTGAATTTACTAAGTCTTACTAAGAGTGTATCTCTATATATAAAACGATAACTTTTTTGTCATTTTTTTATTTTTTAACCCCTCTTTTTTATAAATTTTAAAAAGCATAACTCAAAAAATGTAACATTTAATGTCAGAATAAATTTAATTTTGTCATATTTATTTCTTTTAATTACCATAAAAGCATGCTTGAACTTTATATATTTTTCTTTAATATTTGACTTAATTTTTATAACATATTTCTCAGAAAATTATTTATAGTGCACCTACAATTATTTGTAGAATTTTAAATGTGCCCAACTTCAAAAAGTTTGAGAACCACTGACCTAACACATAGATACAGATAATAAGACAGCAAATCCCAAAGGGAAGGAGTTGGGGGGGCAATAGGGAACAAGGGAGTGGGGGTGAGGGAATTATATTGAGTGGAACACTTGAATTCATGTTAACACAATAAATTAAAATTATTAAAAAAATTTTCAAAAATAAAAGATAAATTAAATTAAATAAAAATTCTAAGTCCTGGCCAGTTAGCTCAGTGGTAGAATGTTGGCCTGGCATGTGGATGTTCAGGTTTGATTCTCAGTCAAGGCACATAAGAGAAGTGAGCATCTGCTTCTCCACCCCTCCCCTCCCCCTACTCTATTTCTCTCTCTCTCTTCCCCTCCCACAGCCATGGCTTGATTGTTTTGAGTACATCAACCCCAAGCACTGAGGTTGGCTCCATGGAACCTCTGTCTGAGGAACTAAAAATAGCTCAGTTGTAAGTATGGCCCCAGACGGGCAGGGCATCAGCCCCAGATGGGGGTTGCCAGGTATATACCAGTAAGCATGTATGCAGAAGTCTGTCTCTCTGTCTTTTCTTTTCTTATTTTGAAAAGAAGAAAAAAATAATAATTTATTTATTAATTAATTAAAATTCCAAGAAATAGTAATTTGATGAGATCAAATTATTTCCTTATATCTAGTCAGCTGCTATTGTATCAAGGAAAGGAGATGCCCCTGAGCATCTGCCCTGGCGCACAGCCCCAGTCCCAGCTAACTCTCACTTCTGCCTCCATCTTTCCCAGATCTTCACAGACTCATGGGAAGGGCCTATTTATAAGACCTCCAACCCTAGAATCTCTAGAGTGTACTCCCCATAAAGCTCCTGAGGGTCCCTCTTTGGGATTCCCACACTCTACCTTTCTCTGCCCAATTCCCTGGGGCCTGGCCCCTTCTCCTTGAACCACTGGAGAAAGCATGATCTTGGTGGGCAAGTCACAACTCAAGACAGACTTTCCTGTTAAAAACTGATGTAAGTGATAGTTCATATCCGCATTCTTGTTGGGACCATAAAAATCTAAGCTAAATAGAATTTTAAAGACCAGCCTAACCACCCATCCTTGCACCATATCACTCTTTGTAGTAGGAACATTTTCTAAGTTTAAACCAGCTAAGTTACAAACTCTCAAAACCTAATGTTAAGTTGGATTCTGCCCATATTCATAGTTTTTCAATGCACTTCACACAATGGAAATCGCATTATTAGTTTAGAATCATAAAGATTCATTGCATATAAATAGAGCCTGAAAAAGAAAATCAATTATTTTGCTTTAAAACAGTCATTATGTTTGATGTAGTAAATATAAAAGTAACATTTAATATTGTTACAAGTTTTAAGATTTATTTTTTCATGTTTTTTAAATTTATAACAAATGAAGCTATAAGCTCAGAATTCAAACTATCATCTCTTGATTTGGGCTAGTTTATAATAAGTGAGAAAAATCTTAAAGTTAGTAGAAAACATTTATAATAAAGTTATATTTCCTGAATTTAATGTCTTTACTGATAGACACGCCCACCAAAAAAAGGGGGTAGGGCATTCCTTCTCAGAAACAGAACAGGGCAAGTAAAACAGTATCAGAACATCTCCTAAACTGCTTACAACTTTTGGCATATGGAGCATTTTCTCCTGAGCCCCATTTTCTGGGTTTTTTGCTCTCACATTTACTGCTTCTTCTGTTGCTTTATTTTTATCAACTTCACAGATTTGTGAAAAGGGGATTTCCTCCCAGATCAACATGTTTATTATTTCACATGTTTATTTCTGGGCATGCGTTCAAACTCATGTCTCAGTTTTATGTTAGAATGTCTCAAACATGGAACGAGTTCCTTCTTCCTAGAGTTCAGAAGCTATAAAACTCTGATGCCAGCAAAAAGGAAAGAGAGAGAGAGAAGCAAGTGGCCAACCAGCCCAAGCCCAGCCAGCAAGCTGCTGGTGCACCACATTTGCTCAGCTCCCAGGGTGAGCTCCTGGGGGCTAGCCTGCTTCCGGCAGCGCTTGGAAATATCTCCTCTACATTGATCTTCGAAAGTGATGGATGCTTTTGCAAAGCATTCAATACAGCACTAACAATTGTGGCTGACATTTCTGCCTTTGTGCTAGATAAATGTCCTTAGTATATATTCTTGCAACATGTTCTTGTATTGGATGCTTAATTGTCATGGTTGTAAGAAATTACTTGCCAGAGGCTGGAAAAAAAAGAATGGCATACTAGATTTTTCTACCACAACTGGAGAGCAAAATCCTAGGTGAGGACATTCCTGTGCCTGTGGGGAAATCATTCCACAGGAGTATTTGAGTCCAGTAAGGCCAGCAAAGTGATAACAACCCTATCCACCATTAAAGAGGAAATAAAAGAGACTAAGCCTGTGACGTGTAAAATCAGACTTGGCCTTTGGACCCCACATCTGTCTCAGCACATCTTGTTTTTGAATGAGCCCATATTTCATCTAAGAAATGTTCTGCCATCCTAGCTACGGTGCATACAACTTACTTAGGTGAATGGTGGAAAAGAGGCATTGTACAGTACTAATAATTCTATAGGTAGTTTACATTTACAAATTAGTTAAAACATTTCAACAGATCAAATGGCTAAAAGAATTGGCTGTTGTATTTCAAGCCAGGACTAAAGAAAGAGCTAGTTTGTCCAAATACCTCTATCTAAGGAGTTGTAAATCAAGTCACAGGTAGAGTGGCATATGACATATGGAATGTTAGCAAGGGCTAGGGGAGGGAGGAACAGAAAGAAAAAGCAACAGAAAACCCTGAGCACACCACAGCCTTGGGAAACCCGACAGGCTTCTTTTCATAGCAAAATTTGAGGTTTGTAGCATTTCTAATCCCATGAGGGTCTCAGCATCCTTTGACTTTTGCTTTCTCTGCCATGCATACCTAAAGGAAAGGGTAATCGGACGACTTAAAAGGATAACTGATTGCCACACTCTGTGGGTCTCCAGCTAGAATCCGTTACAGCTGTCCCTGTTCTAGGAGTGGGGAGTAGATTAAGTAAGGTTAAAATCACTGTAGTCATTCATTCAAGATGTCCAGGCCTCTTGTGGAAAAGAAATAACCATGTCCACCTACAGGACCAAGCATGATCTAACCTCTTCATAGCTAGGCTTTCCTGGATGACTTATATTAACATTAGTTTTAACAATTTGCATTGGATCTTTACAACATGCCAAGAACTTCACATACATAATCTCTTTAAATATTCACAGCAACTGCATGAAGTAGGGGTCCTATGTGGTAAAATATGTACCAATGTCAACCTATGCCCCTTTCTCCAGGTGCCCCCATCTAACAGCAATGAGCACATTCTTCACTCACGCTACTCAGTGAAACAAAGAGAAACGTCTGTCCCCAGTTCCCAAATATATATTTTAATTTGAAGAAAATAACTTGAGAGGAAAAGTACTTTTATGAGGATATGATTTTTTAATTTTTTTAATATTTTTGCAAGAGAGAGACAGACAGAGACAGACAGGAAGGGAGAGAGATGAGAAGCATCAACTCATCATTGCGGCACTTTAGTTGTTCATTGATTGCTTCTCATACATGCCTTGACAGGGGCACTCCAGCTAAGCCAGTGACTCTTTGCTCAAGCCAGTGACCTTAGGCTTCAAGCCAGTGACCATGGTGTTATGTTGATGATCCCACACTCAAGTGCATGATGAACACACACTCAAGCCATTGACCTCGGGGTTTTGAACCTGGGTCCTCAGCATCTCAGGCCAATGCTCTATCCACTGTGCCACCACTTGGTTAGGTTCTTAGCTAAAAGAATTATAACAAAAATTAGTACTCTTCTATCCCATTCCTTTCCATTCATCATAAGTTTTATGCTATATAAATCATATGCTATATTTACATCACTTTGATTGTGGAAATGCTGTTTCACTGCCAAGTAGTATACTATGATTAAATTTCCTTTCTTGAAGAATTAACTATTAGTCTTTATTAACTAAAATTATGGGTTTTTTTCTTACCTAGACTGTAGTCTCAAGATAGCAACAAAGATCAGTTATCAAAATAAGAAAGTTATTTTTGGCATGACTGAGTTTGTGCTCTGAAATATTATATCTACTCTACTTATTGTAGAGAGAAAAAATTTGAGACTTAGAATAAATACCTTGCCTAAATTCACACAGCTGTTAAGTGATAAATTTAGAATTAAAATTTAAAACTATTGAACAAAGGTTAAGAACCTTTGTTCTTAAACACTGTGTTTTCCATGGAAATCAGACCATCACAAAGGTGTTTTCCAAGAGACCTTCTGCAGAATTCAGGTATCTTTGAACCAGTGGTTCTCAAACTTTAATATGCAAAAGGCCAAAGGATTTGCACTTCTTTTTCAGCTCCTAGATCAGGTGGCACTGATGCCGCTGGTCCTAGTCTACTCTCTGAGAACCCTGGTCTCGTTGAATAGGGCCAGGAGTGCTCCCTGCTCAGTCAGGACCCTCTCATCCTGATGGGGAAGAGCACAGGAGACACTGTTCAGCCAGCTCCTTACCTTGTACTGTTCCCACAGACCCCTAACTGAACTATGCAGCCAGTTCTCTGAAAGAGAGAGAAAGACTGATTTCTCCACTCTGTTTTGAGTTTAATTTTTATTTAAGAAGAGAATCGGAGGCTTAAAAAAACCCAAAAACCTGTTTTCAGTACAATATCTTAACCTGAAAAGCCCTATTAGTACTATACAAAGTTACTGATTTCTTAAGAAAAACACAGTATAAACCTAGCGGTGAAGAGTAAGCCAGAAAAAAAGACAATGAACTAAGGTGCTGCAAGCATGAGTTGATGCTTCTCATCTCTCTACCTTCCTGTCTATCTGTCTGTCTGTCTCTCTCGCAAAAAAAAAAAATATATATATATATATAGTTTTAGATCTTATATTTAGGTCTTTAATCCATTTAATTTTTTTGTATATGGTGTGAGGTAAGAGGAAGATCTTATTTTAACATTTTATTTAATTTTTATTTAGCATCATATTTAACATAATTATTCATATATTAAATTTCTCTTTAGAAACCCTTTTAAATAGTTCTTTTTTTGTGTGGCAGAGACAGAGAGAGTCAGAGAGAGGGACAGACAAGAAGGAAGAGAGATGAGAAACATCAATTCTTTGTTGTGGCTCCTTAGTGATTTATTGATTGATTTCTCATATGAGCCTTGACCAGGGGGTTACGGCAAACTGAGTGACCCCTTGCTCAAGCCAATGACCTTGGGCTCAAGCTGGTGAGCCTTGCTCAAACCAGATGAGCCCACGCTCAAACTGGCGACCTCGGGGTCTCGAACCTGGGTCCTCCACATCCCAATCTGAAGCTCTATCCACTGCACCACCACCTGGTCAGGCTAAATAGTTCTTGAGTTCATCTAACACTTTATGTTTTAACATACTTCTCACAAATTATCTCAATACAGGGTACTGAATTATTTGAAAAACAATTCTTACCTAAAAAATATATCCATGTATTCCTCTAGGATATGTCCAATAGAACTTTCTGTAATAATGGAAATTTCTCTGCACAGTCTAATATAGTAGCCACTAGTGGCCACCGAGTAGCTAAAATATGACTAGTATAAAACAGAAACTGGATTTTTAATTTTGTTTAATTTTCATTAATTCAAATTTAAATAACCTTGTATGGCTAGTGGCTAACATATTGGACAGTGCAATACCTATAGATGATTCTTTATGTTTTTTTCCCCAGAAAGTAATATACTTGGACTATATTATTTTAGCTTTTCACACAATAATCTTCAGGGTCTTAGGTTAATAGCATATCCTTATTTAAGGTTAGATGTAAGAAATGGCATAAGAAAAATATCCTTGAATTTCCTGTAGACTTCATATTAAAGAAATCACATTTCATCATCTCTGTTCCCTCTATAAATGTCATTTATGACTAGTCCTCTCTTATCCACTTGTATGGCCAGTAGTCACAGCTGTTGCCGTTGTGGCCATTCACAGGCAGGTTCACATTGGATTCTGGCAGATGGGAAAGAAACAGTGGAGCCAGAAAATAGTGGGCCATTTCATTAAAGTCTCTCACTGGCCAATGAGCAAACACATGGTGTATTCAGGACTCACAAAGCCCTGATGCATTCTTTGGTTCCACATCCAGGAGAATCTTCTCCGGTTCCTCCTAGAATCAAAGGCTTCACTAGTCTCAGCAGAGCTCCCAAAGCCCCTCGGCTCTGGTTCCACATCTGCACACCTTCCCTCTCTCTGCACAAACTGGCTTCTTCTTCAGCTCTCTGAATTCTCTCCCCTCTCACACTGCTAACATGGCTTCTTTCTACCTCTTCTCCTTCTTCTTTCTCTTTTCAAAGCTTTCTGGTGCACAAACCTCCCCTCCTCTGCAACATAATCAAATGTCAAAATAACCTGGAGATGTTTTCTCTGAACCTATGTACCCTGATTGATCTATATCACCTCATTAAAATTAAAATAATTTTTAAAAACTCCCTTCCAGCAAACATTAGCAAAATAATGACTCTTCCCAAGCAGGAAGGTAATTTGCAATAACAGACCACATATACCTGGTGCTGTCCAGTCCCCAGTGCAAACTATAAGAGAGCAAACATAAAAATCATATTTTATAAACTTCTTTGACCAACACCAGAATTTTCAAAACATTTTTTAATCCCTTGGTGAGACGGTGTGCTTCCCTGAACTAAATAATAAGGTGCTTAATAATCTTTTCTCTTTCCTTTCTTTTCTTGGTTGCCAAGAAACTAGGGGCTAAGAAGTACTGTGTGTCCATAAAGTCATGGTGCACTTTTGACCTGTCACAGGAAAGCAGTGCACCATGACTTTACAGACACACTCTTTCTGATGAATTTGCAGTTTTCCAGTATAACCATTTTCTCCTCTTCCTCCCCCATTACATGCTCTCACAAACTGCAATGATCTTTTACTTTGATTTTAGTGATTTGTTAATATCTGTTTCTTTCATTTCCTTTTAGAGTTGATTTCAACCTCAACACTACTCAGATACAAGCAGAAAATGTAACTTGTTCATTTTCTATAACCATTTAATTGTCCTAATGAGTCCCCATCCTTCTAAGTAATGGCCAGAGTAGGAAAGGGGTATTTAAACGTGCCAGTTCTAGGCATCTCAGCCTCATCATGTTGAAATCATCCATTTCGGTTAAGTCAGTGTCTCGTGGGTGAATGTGTTTAATTTTTCTTCTATCTGTGTAGTAGGTTGAATAGTACCCTCCCCCACCCCCCACCCCCGCCTTCCCCACTGCCAAAGGTCATGTCTGCTTGGAATCTATTAATATAACCCTATTTCTTCTTTTCCAACAGACCTCAAAATGGAGAACAGGGTATAATAAGCCTCCTCAGCTCTCAGCTTCCCTCTTTCCTCATCTAAAACCAGCTTCACATCTGGGGTGCTGATCCAAGGAGGGAAGCCCAAACTCAGATGAGATGTCTGACACTCTGGCTTCGTCTGCCTCTGAATTCCACACCCTTGGGACTGAAAGGCACCAACTTCTTCTAATTCACACGTATTTCATAGCCTTGGCTTATAGAAAAGCCTACTGTTCAAGTCTCCCAGCTTTTGCTACATTAAAGGGAGCTTAGGAAACTTAGCAAACACTTCCTGTATTTCAAAGTCTGATTTTCAGATCTTGCTGTGAACTCAAACATCCAATTTTGGATATCAAACACTTAGCATTGATTCATTCTTCCTTTTGCATTTCTGTGTAATAATTCTAATCCTCCCCAAGGCAAGGAACGCCCCTGGCAGAATAGGTGGAAATTCACACAAGCACTAAAGACAGACAAGACAAGCAGAAATAAAATATGTTGATGATAGACAGATAGATGATGATGATGATGATAGATAGATAGATAGATAGATAGATAGATAGATAGATAGATAGATATTTTATATTAGCCTCCTACAGGAAGATAGAAAAAATAAATAAATTTCACTCCTTAATTTTAGGTGACTTAGTTTTGGATCCTGTAATTCTTGTTGAGTGTTTAAGGAGCTGGATTATCCAAAAGTAGTAAATCCATAGATACTACACTTGAAGTACATACAACCTCACTGGCAAGAAAATACAAGCACTGTACAGAACAGGAGAGTCCCACTAAGTCTGCAGGAAAGCATGCACAAGTACAATGCCTGCCTGCCAAAGCAAGGTGGAAACCAGAGACTATTGGCTGTGGGGTCTGACGTAGCGTTGCCCCGAGTTACAAACAGAGGCAGCTTTCTGAAGGCTGAGTGGAAAGGGGGCAGAAATAATCTGGGCACTGCTGCATTTTTCATAGCACATAGAAAAAGAAATATTGGCTTGACATACATGCTGGGAGAAACCAGGAGAGACTGGGGGAGAGGACCATTTACATAGTACTTACTGAAGAAACTATTAATTTTAAACCTAATTATAATATGAAAAAATCCAATTATTGGGAAATAAGTTAATTATAAATTTCAAATAAATTTTTTAAATAAGAAACATGGGCTCTGGTTGGTGGCTCAGTGGATAGAGCACTGGCCCGGGGTATGGACGTCCTGGTTTGATCCCCAGTCAGGGCACACATGAGCAGCAACCATCTGTTTCTCCCCTTCTTCCCCTTCTCTCCCTCTTCCCCTCCCACAGCCAGTGGCTCCACTGGTTCGAACATGGCCCCAGGCACTGAGGATAGCTCGACTGGTCAGAGCATCAGCCCTAGACAGGGTTGCTGGGTGGATCCTGGTCAGGGCACATGCAGGAGTCTTTATCACTATCTCCCTCCTCCCACCTAAGAAAGAAAGAAGAAAGAAAGAAAGAGAGAGAGAGAGAGAGAGAAAGAAAGAAAGGGAGGAAGGGAGAAAGGGGAAGGGGAAGGGAGGGGAGGGGAAGGGAGGAGAAGGGAAGGGAAGGGAAGGGAAGGGAGGGGAGGGGAAGGGAAGGGAAGGGAAGGGAAGGGAAGGGAAGGGAAGGGAAGGGAAGGGAAGGGAAGGGAAGGGAAGGGAAGGGAAGGAAGATGAACTTGCTTGCAAGAATATAACATTTTCGTAACCAAGTTTTGCCAATAATGACAAAACTGCCAACTCTTTAAGAAAGATATCTTCAAATTCATGAAAGTCATCATCAGTGAAGGACTATACAAATGTACTAAACAACTTAACTATTTTCACAACTATCAAAAATGTACAACAGTTGAAATTATATTTAAGGACTCTACTAGTGATTCATATGCTTTATTGATAAAAGCAACGATCAAATGTCTTGTGATGATATGGATGGATTTCTAACTCAATATTACCTTTTTATAAAGAGAATTTTAAAAGAATAATGGAATTCTTAATTTACAAAATGCACATGTGTTGTTGGTAATTAACAAGCAACTGGCTTAGACAAAGATTTACCAGCCAGATGGAGAGAAACTTCTGAATTATATGAGGAGGGTAATGTAGAAGCAGCCCTGGAGCAACACCCGCTAGGAAGCTCCAGACTCCTCATGTTTACACCCCTTTATTGCCACCCTCTGGGCTTGTGCCTTACTTTCTTGGGGACCTGGAACATGAACTAGACACAACAGGGCCGCTTGTCTACACCAGGAGTGACCCACTCTGTGGCTGGCTGCTGAAGTCCAGGTGAAGGAGTGCCTCAGCCACAGAGTGCTTTGGTGGATCCATGGAATACTCACGTCACTGGTGCTCTTGCTCTAGGGGCCCACAAGATGGCTGTCAGACTCTGCTCCTCCCTGGCCCTTTCTGAGGGACCTCCAAACAAATCAACTTGAATCTGAAGGTTACCCACCAGGAGTTACAGCCACACCAGGCCCTTTCAGGCTAACTTCAAAAGTTGAAGGGAAAGATAGCTGATGGGTATACCTGTAACCCATGAGAGACAAACAGAGGCACTAGAGCGAGAACATCATGTCCAAAGGCCAGATATGACAATCAGCTGAGCACATATGTAAGGGAAGGAGGAAAGCCAGAGGAGCTGAGTGAAGGGACCATGTGTAGAGTAGGAAGGGGTACAAATGGATGGATAAGCCTGCCTGAATCAGGTGCTGTAAACTGAGGACCTGGCGTGCGATTTCATAATAAAGACCCACTTAAAATTATTTATCCAGATGTAGGCACTAACCACATACAGTTACTTAAATTTACATTTAAATTTATTAGTCACATTTCAAATATTTAAGAGCCAACACGTACTAATGACTACTGTATTAAATAATATAGCCATCCAACAGGGTAATAATAAGCAAGTCGCTCAGGGCAGTGCTGTACCAAAGAACATTCCCTCTTAACTCCTGATGTGCACTTTGAGTTTTTAGCATCGGGGAGTAATCCAACACCTAAATATGACTCACCTCTTACCTACTGACACAGATTTTGATAAGATATTCATTAGTTAAATTTCTTTTTTTTTTTTTAAATACTTTTGTTTTATTTTATCATTCTTTTTTTTAATTTCTTTTTATTTTATTCATTTTAGAGAGGAGACACAGAGAGAGAGACAGACAGACAGACAGAAAGAGAGAAAGGGGGGAGGAGCTGGAAGCATCAACTCCCATATGTGCCTTGACCAGACCAGTGCAGGGTTTTGAACTGGCGACCTCAGTGTTCCCAGGTCGACGCTTTATCCACTGCGCCACCACAGGTCAGGCTAGTTAAATTTCTTTTTATTTCCCTTCCAAGCCACAGTCCACAAGTATCCTGGAGCCAGCTCATACCAGCCCTGAGAACTGGTACTTAGATTTTTCTCAGCAGTTTTTCAAGTCAGTCACTGAACATAATCATTATAAAAAATTAAATTAAAGTAAATTATATAAACTTAAGAGAAAGATTGCTGATGGGTACACCTGTAACCCATCAAATAAGTTATGTTAAAAACAAAGGGAACAGCCTGACCTGTGGTGGAGTAGTGGATAAATCGTCGACCTGGAACGCTGAGGTTGCCAGTTCAAAACCCTGCACTTGTCTGGTCAAGGAACATATGGGAGTTGATGCTTCCTGCTTCTCCTCCCTTTCTCTCTCTCTCTCTCTCTCTCCTCTCTAAAAAAATGAATTAATTAATTTAAAAAAAAAGGTAACAAGTACTCAAAGTTTTTACATTCTAGCAGTGTGTCCTCAATTTGGTGAACTTGATCTCTCTGAGCTGAGCCAAGGCCCCTTTCAGCAGAATGAGAATAAAACCTCACAGAGTTCTTTTGAAGATTATATGAGAAAATGTATGGAAAAGTCCTGGGAACATAATAGCTAGTGAACATTGGTCCTCTCTTTCATTGTTGTAGGGTTTTCAAAATATACTGCTCACATAAAGTAGGAGATATTTCATGTTTATAATGAACATGAAGTGATAAAATATGCCCTAATTTTTATGAGCAGTGTACTAAAGAAGTTTAAGTCATGTTTCCACAGGAGATAATCTTGTAGAAATAAAAAAAAGAGAAAAAGGAAATATACACATACATCATATATATATATATATATATATATATATATATATATATATATATCATATATGTGTATATACACTACATGAAACACTATACATGTGTTTAATATAGTGTATAGCACTTGATATCTTTAAGTCTAAATTGCATGCTCCCTTGGTTTGGGTTCTCCCAAAAGCAGAGTCTGGGATAAGATCTTGGGGCGCAGGTATTTTGGGGGAAAGATGATTCCAAGAAACAGGAGTGAGAAAGCAGGGAGAGTAAGATAGTGAAGGAGAAAATGACCAGAAAAGGGGGCATTATCAAGATCACTGCTATAGCCTGACCAGTTGGTGGTGCAGTGGGTACAGCATTGACCTGGTATACTGAGGTCCCAGGTTCAAAACCTCAAGGTCACTGGCTTGAGCACAGGGTCACTGGCTTGAGTGTGGGATCAGAGACATGACCCCATGGTCGCTGGCTCAACCCCAAAGGTCACTGGTTTGAAGCCCAAGGTCGCTGGCTTGATAAGAGGTCACTGGCTCAACTGGAGCCCCCTGTCAAAGGACATATGAGAAAGCAATCAATGAACAACTAAGGTGCCACAACTATGAGTTGATGTTTCTCATCTCTCTCCCTTGCTGTCTGTCCCTGTCTCTCTCACACACATACATGAGCAAAAAAAAAAAAAAATCACTGCTATAGATGAGGGATTCTGTAGGCAGAACCTTCTGTAAATATCCAAAACGTTCTCCAGAATTGTTCATCTAAAAGGATGGGAGGATGGAGAATGTATCCACCAGCTCTCAACTCTCACTGGTGAAGTTGGTTCCAGCAGTTTTTCATTTGCTCCTTTTTATAACAGTTTTCCTGTGCTTCATTATTATAATTTACAGACTACACAATCCACACATTTAAAGTGCACAATGAAAAGATATTTAGTATATTCACGGATGTGTGCAATCATCACCAACGACAACTTTAAGATATTTCCATCACTCCAAAGAGAAGCTCTATACTCACTAGTAATTATTGCCCCGTTTCTCCCCACCTTAGGCATTTACCATTCAATCTACTTTCCATCTCTATGGATTTGCCTATTTTGGATATTCCATGTGAGTGGACCCATTCAACACATGATCATTTGTGTTAGCTTTTTTCACTTAGCGTGATGTTTTCAAGGCCCATCCACTTCGTAGCATGTATGAGTAATTTGTTTCTTATTAGTGCCAAATAATATTCCATTATATGGATATACCATGTTTTGTCTATGCATTCATCAGTTAATAGATATTTGGGTGATTTCATTTTTTGCTTTTACAAATAATGCCATTGTGAGCATACAAGTTTTTGTGTGGACATAAGTTTTTATTTCTCTAGGTTATATACCTAGGAGTGGAATTTCTAGGTCAAATGGTAACTCTGTGTTTAACCCTTTGAGGAATGGCCAGACTATTTTGCAAAGTAGCATTTTACATCCCCTCCCAACAGCATCTGAGGGTTCTCATTTTTCCACATCCTCCTCAGATCTTGTTATCATCTGACTCTTCGACTATAGCCATCCCAGTGAGTGTGAAGTGGCACCTCATCGTGGTTTTAATTTGACCCCTGAGGTTGTAACCCCCCCCTGAACCTCCAGGCTGTGCCTACTGGAGCAGGAGGCAGAGTGACACAAGGTGTACATGGGGATGAGATGTGGCTGACCTGAGGGGATGTTTGTGTCGTACTTGCTTTTAGGCTGACGTGGAAGTGAGATGAGCACAGAGACATGGCAAGAGATAATACTTTTCTGTACCTGAGACGTTTAGACAAAAAAGGGAACATACAGCACTGGGAAGGCTCATCGGTATGGAAAAAGGAAGTCAGAGGACATTCTGAGCAGAGAAATAGTATGATCAAGCACTGTGCAGTGGGCACAAGCATGGCAAAGGACAGTGAGCTGAGAGGACCTAGTAAAAGGGAGATGTGGGAAACAAGAGGAGCTGGTGAGGGAGGCGCCAGGTGCCAAACCACCTCATGACAAGCCCATTGGAGTAGAGCAGGGGTCCCCAAACTACGGCCCGTGGGCCGCCCTGAGGCCATTTATCTGCCCCACTGCACTTCTGGAAGGGGCACCTCTTTCATTGGTGGTCAGTGAGAGGAGCACAGGATGCATCCGCACCCATAGTTCCCATTGAAATACAGGTCAGTTTGTTGATTTAAATTTACTTGTTCTTTATTTTAAATATTGTATTTGTTCCCTTTTTTTTTTTACTTTAAAAAAAGATATGTGCAGTGTGCATAGGGATTTGTTCATAGTTCTTTTTTATAGTCCGGCCCGCCAATGATCTGAGGGACAGTGAACTGGCCCCCTGTGTAAAAAGTTTGGGGACCCCTGGAATAGAGAAACCAAAGTTACACAATGTCAGAGAGAGCACTTCAGTAGTGGTAATGTTGGCCTTACAGTCCAGCCCCACTCTGTCCAGTTTTAGGGGCATGGAAAGCACCCACTAGGTATAGTTCATTCATGTAGTCATTCATTCAGCACAGGAGTAGTAAGCCTCCTATGTGGTAGGCAGCGTGCTGGGAGCTGAGTGTGCAAAGATAAGGAAGTTAAATGTCTGCCTTTGTCTAAGGCTAGAAGTGGCAAGGAACAGAGTTTTTTTGTTGTTTGTTTCTGTTTTGGAGGGGGGAGGGAGGTTCTGTTTGTTTGTTCGTTTGTTCATTTTTATTGAAAGAAAGGGAGAGAGAGAGAGCATTTTCTTGTCCCACTTATTTATGCATTTATTGGTTGATTCTTGTATGTACCCTGACTAGAGATGGGACCAGTAACCTTGGTGTATTGGGACAATAATTTAACCAACTGAGCTACCTAGCCAGGGCAGGAACAGAGGGTTTTTAATGGAATGATAATAGTGAAAGTTTATTGAGGACTTATTTTGGGTCAGGCACTGTTCTAAGTGCTTTGAGTGTTTAAATTAATTATCAAAACAATCCTGTGAGAGAGTTTCTATTATATTTCCATTTCATAGATAAGGAAATTGAAAGCCTCAGATGTTAAGCAACTTGCCCAAGTCACGTAGCTAGTAGGTGGGTAGTGGTGCCAGGACTGAGACAATCTTAATCACCGGGCTATGCTGGTCCCTTTTGGGGGAAGGTAAAGAAGGAAGCATCTGGATGGAGGAAGTGAAGGCTCAGCTATGAAACCAATTCAAACAGCTACCTAGTCCTCTGGTCAGTAAACTGCAGCTCGTGAGTCACATGAGGCTCTTTGGCCCCTTGAGTGTGGCTCTTTCACAAAATACCATGTGTGGGCACTACCTCAATAAGGAATGTTCCTACCGATATAGTTTAAGTTTAAAAATTTTGGCTCTCAAAAGAAATTTCAATCGTACTGTTGATATTTGGCTCTGTTGACTAATGAGTTTACTGACCACTGACCTAGTTCATTCCCACCCTTCCTTCCTAGGGTCCAGGATATAACTGTCTTCTGCTGTTCGGCCCCCACCATTCCCTTCCCTCCAGCCTTTCCCCACCTAAAGGATCAGGACCTGGAGAGAGCACATGCCTTCACTTCACCTGCATCTGACCTCCTCCCCCTGCTTCCCTCTCACTGACTTCCCTTTGAGGGAACTACAGTCTTCCTGGTGTCAATGTCCTGGGTTTGGGGAGGGATTGGCCCCCACCTTCAGCTCCAGAAGGGCCTTGATTGGCCTAAACCAATCAGCAGCAGCATTCTACCTCCCTGGCCATGGTAATGGCTGCAGGAATGGGTAGTAATCCAGCCCTAAACAAAACAGTCAGTCCCAGCATTTCCTTGGCCACAGTGATTGTAAGTGTATATACCATACAGTGAGCAGAGGGCTGGCCTAAGGTAACTGGGAAGATGCTAGACTTTGGTTTGACTTCTGGAGGAAAGACACATTTTCATTCATTCTCTCTGAACTCGGAAGAGGAAACTAATCACCCTGAAGGCAGTTGGCAACCACCTTGGCACAAGCCTTGGAATAAATCTGATACCATTGGAGACTGAGCAGAAAAAAGAAAACCTTGACTTTGGTGATACTGTTGAACTACTGGATCCAACCAGCCTAGCCCTGCCTTATGCCTGGCTTTCCTGTTAGGCAAATTAACGTTTCCTTATTGCATGAGCCAATTTGAATTGGGTTATGTTGAAACAAAAAGATTCCTTCATGATCAAGTTCCCCAGGAAGCCCTAGTACTAATAACCCCTCTGAGAATACAGTCTAGACTTCTGCAGCCTCTGGCCATCTGAGGACAACTCCAGCTGGGACTGGGTCATCCAGCCCAATCTGCTTAAGAACCACTCTCCCAAAGGCCCAGAGGCTCTGGAGAGAGCCAGGGTCCATGGGGTGCCAAACCTGCTGACAGGGCCTGCTGGCTCCAGACACAGTCTGATGGGCCTCTTTATTCTAGCATTACATTTTCCATTTTCTTGTTTGCAATTAGAAATGTTTCCTCTTAATTTAGGTAATTCCCCTCTTTTTCTTCTGCTTGCCTTTAAAATTGATCCGTACTGTGATGCCGCTTTACAAACCACCCTTGATTTCTGTGTTCATTTGTTCATGTTATTTGGTGTTTTCAGCCAAGAAGCCTTAGGCTCTGGATCATTATGTTCCTCTGTTTTCCCTTTTCAAGCAGTCAGTTAAAAGCCATGATGAAACCAGACAGGCAGGGCTTTCAGGCATTCTTCTGAAGGTCGAGCCCTTCTCTTCTGTGCCCTAGTCAGCTCATGCTTGTACCTAGTGTCTCCTGAAGAAAACAGACGTTGCCCTTCTACATGCCCTTAGTATACAGTTCCAGCCACACACAAAACTGCAAATCTGTTCAGCTCAGAGGAATTTTCTTTAGAGATTTTTTGCAAAAACTCAACAGCCACAAACAATAAAATCTTGTGGACTAACTTGCAAAACACAGACAGAAACAAGCTCTGCCAGAGCTTAGAAACCTCGTGGAGAAGCAGAACTGCTGCTGTGGACGTTTTCCTATAAGTCACTAAGCAGGGATAGTTGATGGTGATGAACGCTTTGATCTGCTGATCCTCTTATCGGATTTTTTTCTTTGGTTGTTCCACTTCTGGAGAGCGTTTGAATCACTAATACTTTTTGCAGATCTTGGCTCACACCTATTAGACTAAACCCGCCCTGGGGAAATGATGGATGACTCCAGTGTGAACACAGGAGCATCAGGGCAGTGGGAGCTCAGAAGGCTGCAGGCTTCTCTGCATAGTATCACTGATGTACGGTCACAGGTCATTCTCTAGAAACAAAATTATTTTGACTCTAACCTTCATTTAATGATAATAGCCACATGATGGCTTAGTTTTCATCCTGATCACCCTACATTTAAAATAAAGAGGCTAGAGTCTCAATAACAACACAGGTCCATATGCAAATAAAAAGCCCCACGTGGCCCTCTGGGAGGTGAGTACCCCCGCCTGTTGCCATGGCTGGCTCAGGGCCGCACAGACTGCACACTGGTTCAGTCCCAAGCAGTGCCTGGGATAATGAGTGGGGGCCTAAGAATTTTTGAAAGCCAAAAGGCCCTTTCTTTTGTGAGGCTGCCCCCAACTGAAGGCAGACAAAAAAGGGAAGAATAAAATAGAAAAGACTTTGTCTTATTAACCTGGCACACATGCCTAGTGATCAGTGGCTTAGCTGGCAAATTGCAAAGACCTTGATGAGAGATTCAAAACTCAACAAGTGGCTGTCACTATGGAAACGAATGAAATGAACCCCAAGAATGAAGCATCTGAGCCTGGGGAAAATGTTGGGCGGTGGATGTTGCCTAGAATATGACATCAGCTAAAGGCTGTACCAGGGAGGAGGGTACACTAATTGAACAGATGCCTTTGCATCCTGAAGTCAGTACAGGAGTTAGCCATGGGGTCACAGGATTTAGAAATAACGAGTGCACTCTCTCTAGTCGACTAGGGGGGTACAGGCTGCATGTCTCCCGGCTGGCTCCAGCCACGGCTGGCTCCAGGTCTCTAAAGAGTGCTAACCTCACAAGGACCGTGGTGCCAGGGCTGGAAACCAGGGTAAAGGAGATGCAAAATTTATCCAGGACAGGAAACTAAGCCGGCATTTTAACTAATTCAAAGCTGTGGGCAGTTAAGTATAGGGCTGATGTTCTCTCAGGAAGTGATCTGATTCAAGGTCAGATTTTCTTTCTTTTTTTTTTAAAGAAATTTCCCCAGAAAAGCCTCATTTGTGAGATAAGGCCAAGCTTGTGTCTGAGCTGGGGGATGGGGGCTGAGAGCCAGCCATAACGACATCTGTCGTTCCTTCCAGCCTGTGATTCCGTGATAATTGTCAGAGAGTGTAGTGATTTCAGTACACCATGATTACAAGATGCTGCTTAAATGCACAATATAGACATTCTAAATAGCACATTCAAAGACAATTACCCAGACGTAGATCACACAAATGCAGTAACTCATGCTGGAGCAGGGGCCTCTCCAGCATGAGGGCAGAGAAGGCCATCTGAAACAGTTCTCACAGTCCCTCCAAGGGGATTTTTAAGGAGAAGCAAATGTGTTTTCTCCTGGGTCTTTAATGATTGCACAGATTAAATTCTGTGTTTGGTGTTATCAAAATAATAATAATAATAGCAAGTTTTATAATAATGATAATAGCAATTGAACACTTACTATGTTCTAGGCATTTTCTAAGTACTTTGACATGTATTAGCCCCTGTACCCTGTGTCTCAGCTGAAGTGGCCCTGGAGGGGTACAGCCTGGGAGCAGAGATGTGAAAGTCACAGGTGATACACAAAAAGCGTCTCTGATCAGCCCCTAGGAGGGGCTTTAGGACAGCCATGGGCCTTTCAGGCAGCATGTGGTCACTGTGTGAGAGGTTAGAAAAGAGGCATTCGTTAGACATCCATCCCAGGAATGGCCTGGGCCATTGCTCCTCTAAGAAACAAAGGGCTGCAGAGAGCAAGCTGACCCCTCAGACAGGCACTCAAAACATTAGCCATGTGGTTTTTTATGAGACTTGAGGGGAAAGCTGATCTAAATTGTGCTCCCTGGTGTGACTCTGTGGATGCCTGTGTCCCTTCTCCAACAGTCCCAGACCTGGGAAAAGCACATTGGCTAACATCTCTCAGACTCAACAAAGGAGAAAATCCTGGGTTTGAATTTCAACCTTTGGAGTTTGAGGCGTCTTTAAAAACGTAAGAGTGAGCATATGGGCCCTTAACTGGGTGAATCCTCTAACATGGAAACACAGAAACTCTAGGATAAATGCCATTCCCTAGGGAGAGAAAATGGTCAAAGGTAGAGAGGTCTGGTCAGCTTGTCACCCTCTCCCATGCCACGCCCAGCCATTAGATCAGGCGTGGCCAACAGTTTTTGCCCCCAGACCAGACTAGAAAGAAAACTTTTTTCACAGGCTGGACAAAATATTAAAATTAAAAAATGTTAAATGCAAAAATGATTTGTTTAAGTAAACAAAATTTTATTATGTAATTTGTTTATGAATAAATGTAAGTGAGTGAAAAAATTTTAATATACAATATTATTTTAATAAAAATATATTTTAATAAAAATAAAATTACATACCATATAAATATCCAAACTGTATCACAATCAATCAAAACAATATAATTAACAGAATGAGCTTGAAGGGGTTATATCACAAATAAAACAATTATTTTCGTTTTACAAACAGCCTGGACATGTTTTCAGTTATCAACTGCAGCTATTATCTATGCTACAATGCCACTTGATTCAGCACACTTGACCACAAAAATAACAAATTGTTTGACCTTGGGTGCGCACTGGCAAACTCCACCTAAAAGAATGTGGGTTTCACATCTCTGCTAAACGTCAAACAGTTCATATCGAGTACAGACGAGTACAAAAACTGTAAATCTTTATAATGGAATTAGTTTAAAAAATAAAAAAGTACTGCAAATCCATTCGACTAATTATTGGAAGTTAACCCTAGATTAGTCACACGTGGAATTCTTTTCCGCGTATCACTATCTTCTTAAATATCTCGATTTCCAATAATCAAAGACGCTTCTGCTTCCGAGTAGCTGAGATTTTAAAGTAGCAGAGAATATTAAAAATTTAATCGTGGGCTGTGTGTTGGCCATGCCTGCATGAGATGAAACTTTTCAGGATCACTGTACCTGTCCTGGTCCCTTAGATTTACTGCCACATGTTCTCCTTCTCTTCCTCCAAAATCACCTGGGATGGGAGGAATCTCCCTGCAGGTCTAACACTTTCTAGATTATGGCTGAGAATTTTGAATTGTAACCTTCAAATGCAGATCAAGTCTGCAGGTAGTTCCCCTGCTCAGCCCACCTCTCAGACCTACCCTCAGTAGGGCAGGGAGAAGGAGTGGGCATCTCTATACCTCATGCCCTCACCACAGACAGCTAAATAGAACCCAGGAGACAGGGCAGGACCAGCATAAGCAATTTCTCCTGCTCAAAGGCAACCCCACACTGAAAGTACAGAAGCAGATATTTATACTGTTCACAGAAATAAAGCAAAAGGCCATGCATTGATTTTAAAAGTTAGGGTTTTGCAATTCATTCAGAAGGTAATATAACTCATTATTAAGAAGATGGATTTGGGTGTGACAGACTCAGATTTGATTCCCACCTAAATCTACAAAGGACTACGAGGCTGATAACCTTGAACAAATTTTGTAAAATCTGATCTTCAGTGATCTTATTTATAAGATAAGACCAATAAATAGACCCTGTTTACCTGTTAGGTCACTTTCAGCTGCAAATAATGAAGACTTCTAATTCAATGTCTTAACCAATAAGCAGATTTTTTTTTAATTTCATACGATGAGAAATCAAAACTTAGGGCTGCCTCTAAGCCCAGCCCATCAGCAGAGGCAGATATAACGGCGGGCACACCGGGCGCACGCCCTGGGCCTTGACTTCTGAAGGGCCCCGCAAAACCCAACTTTACATTTTTCTCTAATGACATCAAGTTTGGTTTCAAATGTGCAATTTTAACATTAATTACTAATAATTTTTATTTATTTAAAAATATGGTTAACATGTATTTTTATTTTTCCTGTCTCTCTCTTTTTTTTCAAAGGGCCCAAAATTTTCTTCTGCACCCAGGGCCTCAATGGATCTTAATCTGCCTCTGCCCATCAGGGCTCTGGTTCAGCTTTGCTGCACATTGCCCTCGCGTCCAGGCTGCTGCAATTCCTGACGCTCTATCTTGAGAATGATAAAACCATGTAGGAAAGGATGGGGATCTGTTGCTTCTCGGGTATCTTCTTTGAATTAGAAAAAGCATGTTTCTCCAGAAGCCCCAGCAACCTTCTCCTCCCACCTCACATCCAGACACAGATGACATTGAGGGCTGCCGTTGACCTACTCTCCACCTTTATGCCAATCAGAGAACTGCGCCTCTTCCTCCAATGAGAGGTGGCCTTGAGTGACTGTGAGCATACCTGCTCTCCTAAGCAAGTCCCCAGTGGAGGGTGCTCATACGAGTTTCCGCTTTAGAACTGCATTGTCCAATATGGCAATCATTGGGGCTAATTTATGTTAATTTTAAATTAATTAAAATTAAATAAAATTTAAAATTCAGTTCCTCAGTTGTGCTAGCCACATTTCAAGTGCTCAGCAGCTCCATGTGGCTGGTGACTGCTGCTCTGGGAAGTGCAGGACACAGTCATCAACCCGAACACTCCCGTCAGTTACTATGTGCAGACGACGTGAATGGTGCCCCTTCAGATGCAGTAGCTTTGTGTGGGGCTCAAGCCTGACCACATGTTCATTCCTAAACCAATGACTGGCAAGGGGCCAAGACCCCTACAATGGGCTTGGCCTTCAACCAACTATGACTCAGGCCTAATGTTCCAAATGCAATCTTCCCACAGTGCAAGGCCACTCAGAATAGAGTAGAAATAATAAAGTCAAAACAGTGCCAGCAAGGAAGTGGGGTAGATTTGGGTCTGCAGACAACTCATAGCACTTGTAAGAATTAAATTAAATTAAATTAGGCCTGACCAGGTGGTGGCGCAGTGGATAGAGCATCAGCCTGGGATGCTGAGGACCCAGGTTTGAAACCCCAAGGTCACCAATTTGAGCGTGGGCTCATCTAGCTTGAGCAGGAGCTTATCAGCTTGAGCACAGGGTTGCCAGCTTGATGATGGAATCATAGACATGACCACATGGTCACTGGCTTGAGCCCAAAGGTCACTGGCTGAAGCACAAGGTTACTGGCTTGGGCAAGAGGTCACTGGCTCAGCTGGAGCCCCCTGATCAAGGCACATATGAGAAAGCAATCAATGAATAACTGAAGTGTCACAACAACGAGTTGATGCTTCTGATCTCATTCCCTACCTGTATGTCTGTCCCTGTCTATCCCTCTCCTTCTCTTAAAAAAAAAAAAAAAGAATTAAATTATATTAAATAACTCATCCATAGCAGTTTGTATGGTACTGAGAACATGATAATTACTTAATAATAGATGTTAGCTATTGTATCATTATTGATCAATAACTACATCTAAATTGTATTTCAGCCATTGCCAGAGCTGAGCTTCTCACAGGATTAAGAGAAAACACCATAAGGTTTCCTTGATTCTTGCTGGGAACAACAGAGAAATAGAGGACACTTGCCACCTCTCCTCCCCAGCTGACTTTCCCAACAGTGTCTAGTTGCCTTCTGGGTCTTCTGAATGTGTCTGGCTGAGTGGAGTAACAGCAAACCTACAACTCTGAACACTGACTCAGGCAGGCTGGGCTCAGGCACATGGGTCTCCTTCAGCCAAATGAAAATGCAAATAAACATGCCTGTCTAGCCACTACCAGGAAGAGAAGGCTGAGCTCCCGAAGATGGGATCTCCCAGACAAAACCTTGCAGGAGCTTTTGGGCTGCTTGGGAAATACTCTCTGTGAGCACAATAGGTATAGCGGTTTTCATCTTCTTTATCTCCTAAAGACTGGGTGTTTTAATATTCCAAAGCAGGTCATTTTGTCAAACAAAATAATGAATGTTCATGGTTTAAAATATCCAGCAACAACAGAACATTTTGACTTCAAAGGCTGTATTCACTTTCATTATCAAATAATACAAAATATCACCACATTAGAATGGAACCCACAGCTCATTAATGCTGAATACAATTGCATCAGGCTGTTCATACTGGTTTTTCCACTGGACTGAATCTGTTTTTATCAAGATTTGCTGTAGGGAATATATTTGCATATATAGTGAGAGCAAATGCCAAATAGAGTAAAAAGTTTACCTCCTAGGTGTTAGCCTTCCTTTCCAGACTTGGTCTCCGAAAACAGCTCTCTGCTGCGGCCATTTATCCCATGGCCACTTGACTTGCACAAAGCAAATACTAAAAGGTAATGAGGCCCAGCTAGGAAAATGAGTCAACTTATAAAATTTACCTAAGAGAAACTTGAAGAGTTCTTTGTTTATTTTCAGATTCTGTATTGTGAATGTGCATGAACTATGGAAAAAATGCAGTAAGAAAGTTGTTAACATCTGAAACAGGTTAAAATATCTTTCTAACCATTGTCTCAAACCATAAGTGCCTGTGTATCCCCAAAGCAAAACTCTCTAGAATTCCACTGAATGGTGGCATCATCTGGTGGACATAAGTGATACTGCAACTCCCCTACAAGTTTTTGTCAAACTTCTGTGAAAATATTAATTTCTTAATGGTGCTAAGTTGCTCAAGAATTATTGTAAGCTATTGAAATTTCCTCTATGAAACATCTGCAGTTAAGCGACACATCTCCAAATGACTGTAGCACTTACAGATGGTTATACAAGTTTACAATCAAACAGTGCCAGGGCCTGTGTCTCATACTTTTCTAACTGTTTTGAGTGTAGATGTTGTCTTATCCCAAAAGGTCATGAACTCCTTGAGGGCAAGTATTTCCACTCTTTTATAAATCCTATGCTTTCTACTGTTTTAATGGGTTCTCAGTAAGAACTTACTAAAGACTGAATAATTTACACAAGATGTTAATGTCTATACAAAGGAGAGCAGAACTGTGCAATGGCAAGTGTACAGGATTTAGAGGCAAAATACCAGGAATCTTGTTCTAGATCTTCCGTTTGATAGCTATGTGGCATTGGGTCATCTCTAAAAGTTGGTTTCTGAATCTGTAGATTGGGTATACTGATAGCTCCCTCCCAGCATTATTTTGAAGAGTGAATAAGATCATCAGCGTAAAAGAGTAGTATAAACTGTTTAGTCACTGTTAGTTGCTATTAATGTCTTTATTATGCATCTTTCTGGATTTAAGTTATTATTGTTATATCCACTATGGTTCTCACCAGAAAACTGCAAGATAAATTCTCCCTGTAAACCCAGGATCACCCTGGCCCTCTCCCTTCTTGGCATACATAATCTCCTTCTTATTCCCACCAAAAAAAAGAAACAAACAAACAAAAAATACTCAGGTACCAGATAAAGAAAACTTGACTTAGCAGCTGCTCACTGAAAAAAACTTGGGTCATTCATTAATTGGAGTTTCAAATGATGGAATTTGACAACCAGCCAAAGGGTAAGGGGCGCCATTGAACTTTTGGATAAGGTTAATAAAAGGGTGGTTTAGGGGGAGGTGGGAGTTTTCCCTCACCCCTCCCACACATGCTCTGAACATATCACTTCCAGGACATGATATGCAGCTCTGAACACCAACCTTTAAAACTTAATCAAGACAAAGAGTCCAAAAGAACTGGATTCTCCCTTTGAGGGCGAGTCTTATAAAAGACAGAGTTGACTCTCTCTGAAGGAGAATAAAGAACAAAGGGAGCTTTGGGGAAATAGATTTCATTTCTGTGTAAGAATAAACTTTCTAATAGTACTGGAGGGAATGGGGTATTCCCGGCCAGGGGACTCCCTCCCACTGAGCTAAGCAGAAGGGTTAAGCATCACAGGGCTGGTAGAACTCGTAAGCCTCTGGGTTCAATCCAGTTTGAGATGTTGGGGTTCCATATCCTAGTCCCACTAACCTTGAGAGGGAAAAATCCCTCCCAGTGCCCTATAGCCTCTACCAAGTATTACTCTGTGGCCATGCAGTAAGAGGTCTGCAGAGAAACCCAGGCAGGCCCACAGGAAGCAGAGCAGCCCTCAAGACGCAAACTCGAACCCTTAGGGGCTGAGACCCAGGAGGTAGGGTGTTGCTAAGTGCTGCTCTGCCCAACTACAGAGGTTCTTCGCTCTGGGACTGAAGGCTCCCTGGGGTGCTCAGCCTATCTCTCCATCCAGGTGACTTCCTCCTCTCCTTCCTCACCAGTACCCCTTCTCCTATGCTGGCATTTGCTCCTCACCTCTACCCTTTCTATCTCACAAGCTGAGTAGATGCCCACAGTCCCTGCTCACATTCCTCTGCCCACCCTGGCTGTGGACAGCAGACTCCAAGATGTACCAACAATCCCCACCTTCACCTGCCAACGGTCATGGACTTTGTAATTTTCTCCCCTTGAATAAGTTGTTTCTAACCAATAGAATCTGGCAATGACAACAAGATGTAACTTCTGTGATTAGGTTACAATTAAGCTATAAGATAGAGAGACCCACATGGCTGCAAACTGGGTAGAAACCAGCCAACAGTTAACAAGGAATAAAGGCTCCCAGTCCAACAGCCCTTGAGGACATGAATTCTCTACATAAGTGAGTTTTTTTATTTATTTAGTCATTTATTATTTATTTTGAGAGAGAGACAGGAAGGGGGGAAGAGGAAGAAAGAGAGAAAGAGAAGCATCAATTCATAGTTGCATTCACTTTAGTTGTGCATTGATTGCTTCTCATACGTGCCTTCACCAGGATCAGACCTCTGACTCAAGCCAAGCCAGTGTCCCCTTGCTCAAGACAACAACCTTGGGCTTTTCGTTCCAGTGACCTTTGGGATCATGGGCCCGCTTAAGCCAGCAACCTCGCACTCAAACCCACAAGTCCATGCTGCAGCCAGAGACGTTGGGGCTTTGAACCGGCAACCTCATCATTCTGGGTTGATGCTTTATCCATTGCACCACCACCAGTCAGGCTCACGTGAGTTTAGAAGTGGGTCCTCTCCCAGCTGAGCCTAAAGATGAGACACCTACCCTGGTCAGCACCTCTACTGCAGCCTCATGAGAAACTTTGAGGCAAACGGTCTTCAGACTAAGCTGTGACCAGAGTCCTGACCCACGGACACTATGAGATAACACATGGGTGTGGCTTTAAACCATTTAAACTTTAACAAATATACTGGCTTTCTTTTTTTCTTTTTAAGATTTTGTTTATTGATTTTAGAGAGAGGAGAGAGAGAGAGAAGGGGGACAGTGGTGAGGAGTGGGAAGCATCAACTCATTGCTTCTTGTATGTACCTTGACCAGCAAGCCCAGGGTTTCGAACCAGTAAACTCAGCATTCCAGGTGGACACTTTATCCCCTGCCCCACCATGAGACAGGTTGGATATACTGCTTTCTGCATCTCTCTGTCTGAAGACCTTCACTGATTCAAAAGCATGCCTGGCCCCAGCAGGGAGCTCTGCAGGAGCAACCCTTCGCCACTAGTGTGGACACATTTGCCCAGCTTCCTGGCCGTCAATGGGATGATTTCAAATACACAGTTTCAGGACGTTCAGAGCACATTGGGCCCTAGTTGCTCAGAGAGGTAACCAACCTTTACTAGCTCTTCTCCCTTCCCTCTCTCACTCCCACACTCCCCTGTGTTTCCTGAGATCACCTCTGACAGAACACTTGCACCGTATGCTTGTCTGCTTTAAGTTAGGACATAACCTAATATAGGCCTATTTACCTTACAACCTTGCTGGGTTTACAGAAACCTAGAATCTTTTTCGTAAGTGCCAGTGCTCTGCGGTTAGGAGGTTAATCCACATCCTGGAGAAAAAGAAAAAAGGCTTCATCCACTACAAACCTCCATCCCCTGCCCTCCAGAGTGGCCCTAGCAGCTTTTCAAGTTCTTGCCACAGCAAGGTACCACATCACTTCCTACTTATCTTCTGTCCCATCCTCAGGGAAGCTCTCCTCACCAAAAGGGAGATGCCAGAAGAGCGTGGCAAGGTGTCAGTCAACCTTACTACTCATGGCTTACAGTCACACAAATCTTTGTTCAAACAGTTTTGTCTACACTAAACAGAATAAGTCTCATTCTTTATTGATTTTGCTTCTAGTTCTGCTCTTTTTTTATTCATTTGTTAACTCAGTTAAGTATGTGTTCCATGGAGGACATCAACTGTACACACCAAGCAACATCTGTGAGTGAGTTCTTTCTATCTCACAAGCTACCTACAGGCATCTCAAAGTCTGGGGTCAGGGAGGTTGAGGGAGTGAAAGTCATTGTCACTAACTTGCATATCTTTAGAAACCATTAACACGTCAGTCCTCCTTGCTTACTTCTACAAATGAACAGCTCAGTGTCTCTGGTTGACAACCTCAAACACTCGGGTGCTATCAAGTCCTTCCTGGCTTTCTGGGTGCAGGATTCTCAGCTACTCTCATTCTCTCCCTTCTTGGCTTGGCCACTGTGATTATGGTTTCCCACTAGCTAGTGGGAAGGCAGTACTTGTCATCACCAAATGTCTTCTTCTCAGCAGCCTCTCTCAAAGGGAGCCTCACTGGGCAGGTTCCTTCTTCTGGGGAATTCAGACCCATCATCTCTGTTCTGGATTGAGCTCCACACATTCATCTCTACACTTCCATGACTCTGCATGGCCTGTTTATTGTCCTAATCTCTCCAGGAAAGGTCCTAAATGCAAATAAGACAAGTTTCTGTCTCTAAATATGGTGCAGATGTTGTCGAAACCTCCATAGAGCCCTGTTGCGAGGCTCAGCAAACCCAAGCTGCCATCCTCTGCCAACTCTCCTGTCTTCCAACCTCAAAACCCTCCTCCAGAAAGCCCCCAGCAGGCCTCCCACTGTACTTTGCAGAGCATAGTGCTTTGCTTTTGTTCTGAAACTTGCTAATGGCCAAAACTCACTGTTGAGCTATTTGGTATTGGCCAAGGTTCTTATGTGGAACCTTCAGCCCCATTTGAGGTTGTGTTGCAAGAATTCAGCAATTCATAGCCTGTCAGCTCCATGATTCCCAGGTGGGGCCAGGTAGGTGCTTCCCAACATTTCTATTTCTTTGGCAGAAGTGTACAGCTCTCTATGCACTCCTGGGACAACAGGTGAGGAAACTCTCTGACATCCAAAGCCCTTCACCTGGCCCTGCCTGTGCACAGCTGCATCTGACAATGATAAGAACATCATGCCTGGTTCCAGCTCAGCCATTTCCATGGCTTCAACCTGTGAAACCCCAGGCACCTTACCTGACCCCTCTAGGGTTCACCTTCTTCGGTGGTAACATGGGTTTGCTAATTGCTCTAGGCCAATACAAAAGCCACTAGACCCATGTGGCTATTTGACATTTAAATTTAAATGAATTAAAATTCAGTTCCTCAGTCAAACTATCCACATTTCAAGGATTCAATAGCCACCAGAAGCTAGTATCTGCAGTACTGGACACTTCCATCACCACAGAAGATATTTTTGAGGAATTTCAAAAGTTCCAATGCCCAGGTGGCACCCCACAGCAATGACATCTGAACTGCTCCAAGCTGACACCCTGTCATGAGATTTGGGGATTTGGAGGTGGGGTCATTTGTTTTATTTTTTAAGCTCTTCCAGTGAAGCCACTGTGCAACTAAGGTTGAGAACTACTGCCTTAGCCAAATTCATCACAACAAAACTCTCTGTTCCTGAATATTGGCCCTGCACTCATTAATCATTGGCCCTCACGTGGAAAATGCCTCATAGATGTAACCCTCTCATAAACTCTATAGCATTTGCTATTGCACCTGACCTGACCCTCATCTGACACTAAACCCCCTCCTCTTCATATGTCACTCTTTCCTGTCATGTTTCTTCATGGCCGTGTTAAGTTGTATGAACTTGTAGGGCAAAGACCAGGCAGGGCCATACCCTCTCTGAACTTGCAGTGCGCTGGCTTGAGGTCCTGTTCACTGCCCACACACATCTGTCTCCTGTCTTTTGTTAGATGATCAGTCCCTCAAGAGCAAGACCTGCCTCTGTTTTCACAGACCTCACGGCCCCTAACTGATGATGCCTCTCAAGAAAGTGAACATGGGGCTGACCTGTGGGGGCACAGAGGATAAAGTGTCAACCTGAAATGCTGAGGTTGCCAGTTTGAAACCCTGGGCTTGCCAGGCCAAGGCACATATGGGAGTTAATGCTTCCTGCTTCACCCCTTCTTCTTTCTCTCCCTCTCTAACTTCCCCCACCTCCTCTCTAAAAATGAATAAATAAAATAAAATAATGTTTAAAAAAATAAAAAGAAAGCAAACATGGCCTTATCTGGTGGTGCAATGGACAAAACATTGTCCCAAGGTCACTGGCTAGATCCCAGGGGCAACAGCTTGATTCCAGGGACACTGGCTCAATCTTGAGGGTGCCAACTTGACCCAAGGTCGCCAGTTCAAGCCCCAATCAGGGCACACATGAGAAACAGGCAATGGGTGCACAACTAAGTGGAACAACGCATTGATGCTTCTCTCTCTCTCCTTCTCGCTAAGAAAGAAAGAGAGAGAGACAGAGAAAGAAAGAAAGAAAGAAAGAAAGAAAGAAAGAAAGAAAGAAAGAAAGAAAGAAAGGAAGGAAGGAAGGAAGGAAGGAAGGAAGGAAGGAAGGAAGGAAGGAAGAAAGAAAGAATAAGTGGATTCAGTCACTCCTGGGACAGACCTGAGACAGACTGTGCTGTTGGTTGAGAAGCTGGAAAAGTATTTGCACTGACCTTGCTTCTTACCACCCTGACAAACTAGTTTTAGAGAGCAACTACAAAGTGCAGAACCCCATCATAGGGGGAAGCAATTTGGGGCTAGCTCAATGCTATGGAGTTTTTACAGTGCCATTTTATTCGATCCTGATAGTAACTTGTAAGGAAAGAAAGAACAATTGCTCCTATTTACAGGGGGAGCAACTGAGGCCTGGTGGGTTTAGATAATGTACCCAAGAACCCAGTAAGTCAAGCATAGATTCAGAATTTTAATCTAGTCTTTCAGATTAAAAAATCCATGCTTTTTTTACTGCCCTTTGTAGCCAACATCTGCCTCAGCACAGTGGGGCTGGTAGTGTCGATGAAAAGGTAAGACACACACAGAGAACAATCAATAAACTTGAGGGTATTACTGAAAGAGTTTCAATAAAACAAGAGTTAGACCCCCTAAAGAAAGCAGCTTTGAATTCGGGCTTTTAAAAAATGGCTTTCATAAAAGGAGTGAACAAGGCATTAAGGACAGTCCAGGCAGACTAGGTTACATGTTAAGGCTCAGAGCCTCACATTCAGAGGAACAAAAAAGACAAATGGATGCTGCATGATAATAATAGAAGGTAATGGTTATCGAGTGTTGAGTAATGCTGGGCACTAGCTGCATGTTTTCTCCCACTAATTAGCACACCATTAATCAATCCTATCCTTATTCCCATTTGACCAATGAGCAAACTGAAGCTCAGAAAGGTTAAATCTGTGCCCAAAGTCACACAGCAAGTGAGTTATAAATAAATCCTCATCTCTGTTGATTACCAATAAGGCATCCATACTTCCTCTATAGGGATGGACTTTCCCATCAGGCTGCCTGTATTCTATCCAGCCTCTGCACCCCTAATAGTCCTTGTGCAAGACATTCCCCAGGACTGCCTTCTCGTTTGTAAAATGGGAGTAATTATAATACCGACTTCATTTGGACGTTGTCTATATGCAGGGACAAAAGGCACATTATGGAGGGCTTAGCTCAGTGTCTGCAAAGCAGTAAGTGCTCAGCAAATTTTAGCTGTTATTATTAAAAGCATGTGGGTGATGCTGAGTCCCTGGAGGGAAGAGCTGGCACCAGGGAAAATTCCAGTTGATTGACCAGAATACGTGGCCTCATAGTCTGTGGGACTGCCCAGTGGGTCCCAAAAGCTGTCTGAAATGAAACAATGTGATCTAGCTGTGGGCATGGACTGCCGTCAGTGAGGATAGCCGGACCCCAGGAGCCCTTGACCAGCAGGGTTGAAAGGAGTCTGTGAATTTCTCCTGTGCAGTTCTGCTCTGTGGGACTTAGGCCAGGACACACATCTAGCAGGATGCTCCCCTTTCAGCTGTCTAACATCTTAGAGGTCCATGTATGTGAGAATTTAGTTAAGTAGAGGGTTCTGCTAAGGAGACGCATAGAGGGAGAGAGGGAGGGAGACAGGAAGGAAGAGAGGGAAGGAGGGAGAAAGCAGCTTGAAAACCACTGAGAGGACAAGCCCTGCTTGTTTACAGATTTGAGGATCTGAGGTCCAGAGCTGTTCTGTGATCTGCCCAGAGCTCTGCAGCTAGCGAGTTCTCAGCGAGGCTCTGATCAGAATCCATCTGGCTTTCTCCATGCCGGGCCTTTCCACCACACCAACCTGCTTCCGATACCCCTCCTCCAGGGGGCACTATTTTCATTGCATTTTATGGGAATGACGTCTTGCTGTATCATGCAACTTCAGGGCCTGAAAATGAAAAAGCTCAAAGGCCGGGCTCCATTAAGAAAGATCACGATGGTGAGAAGAATGCTTTTTTATTTTTTATGATTTTAATTTATTGTGTTTACACAGATTCAAGTGTCCCACCAAATATATCTCCCACCACCCCCGAGTTCCCTTTGGCCCCCTCCTTTGTCCCTTCCCCCAAATGCCTTCCTCCATTCCCTCCAGGATTTGCTGTTCAGTTCTCTATAATGCTGTGTTACGTATATATAATTTCATTAATCTCTTTCCCTTCTCTGATGCCATCCTCTCATCCCCTTTCCCTCTGTCCACTTTCCTCTGGTCCCTTTGATCCCGCTTCTATCTCTATTTCTTTTCTCAGTTCACATTGTTCATTAGATTCCTCAAATGAGTGAGGTCATATGATTTCTTTTTTCTCTGCCTGGCTTACTTCACTTAGTATAATAGTTTCCAGGTCCATCCATGTTGGCGCAAAAGGTAAGATTTCCTTCTTTTTCACGGCCACATAGTATTCCATTGTGTATATGTACCACTGCCTTTTAATCCACTCGTCCACTGACCGACACATGGGCTGTTTCCAGATCTTGGCTATTGGAAACAATGCTGCAATAAACATGGAAGTACATTTCTTCTTTTGAATCAGTGATTTGGTATTCATAGGATATATTCCTAAAAGTGGAATTGCTGGGTCAAAGGGCAGTTCCATTTTTAATTTTTTGAGGAATCTCCATACTGTTTTTCATAGTGGCTGTACCAGTCTGCATTCCCACCAGCAGTGCATGAGAGTTCCCTTTTCTCCACATCCTCACCAGCAATTATTGTGTGTTGTTTTGTTAATGAGAACCATTCTGACAGGTGTGAGGTGGTATCTCATTGTGGTTTTAATTTGCATTTCTCTAATAAATAGTGATGTTGAATAATTTTTTTCATCTGCCTATTGGCCATCAGTTTGTCCTCTTTGGAGAAGTATCTATTCATTTCTTTTGTCCATTCTTTGATTGGATTGTTTACCTTCCTGGTGTTGAGTTTTGCAAATTCTTCATAAATTTTGGTTATTAATCCCTTATCAGACATATTGGCAAACATATTCTCCCATTGTGTGGGTTGTCTTTTTATTTTGTTAATGGTGTCTTTTGCTGTGCAAAAACTTTTTAGTTTAATATAGTCTTATTTGCTCACCCTGTCCTTCTATTTCACTTGCCCATGCAGATAAATCAGCAAAAATATTGCTACGAGAGATATCGGAGAGTTTATTGCCTATGTTTTCTTCCAAGATGTTTATAATTTCACGACTTACATTTAAGTCTTTTTATCCATGTTGAATGGTGTGAATGGTGTAAGTTGGTGATCCAGTTTCATTTCTTTGCATGTACCTGTCCAATTTTCCCAACACCATTTGTTAAAGAGACTGTCTTTACTCCATTGTATGCTCTTACCTCCTTTGTCAAATATCAGTGGTCCATATTGGTGTGGGTTTATTTCTGGGTTCTCTGTTCTGTTCCATTGATGTGTATTCCTGTTCTTATGCCAGTACCAAGCTGTTTGAGTAGGATGGCCTTGTAGTATAACTTGATATCAGGAAGTGCGATACCCCACACTTTATTCTTCCTTTTCAGGATTGCTGAGGTTTTACATGTTCTTTTTTGGTTCCATATAAATTTTTGGAATATTTGCTCTATATTTTTGAAGTATGTCATTGGTACGTTAATAAGAATTGCATTGAATTTATAGATTGCTTTGGGTAAGTAATATAGACATTTTAATGATGTTTATTCTTCCTATCCATGAACACGGTATATGCTTCTACTTGTTTGTATTTTCCTTGATTTCTTTTAACAATGTATTATAATTTTCCAAGTACAAGTCTTTAACTTCTTCAGTTAAATTTACTCATAGGTACTTTATTTTTTGTTGTTGCAATAGTGAAGAGGATTGTTTTCTTAATTTCTTTTTCAGATAGTTCATTGTTGGTGTATAAAAAATGCCACTAATTTCTGAATATTGATTTTATATCCTGCCACCTTCCTGAATTCATTTGTCAGGTCCAGTAGTTTTTTTGACAGAGACTTTAGGGTTTTCTATGCACAGTACCATACCATCAACAAATAATGATAGTTTTACTTCTTCTTTTCCAGTTTGGATGCCTTTTATCTCTTCTTCTTGTCTGATTGCTGTGGCTAGGACTTCCAAAACTATGCTGAATAAAAGTGCTGAAAGGTGGCACCCCTGCCTTCTTCCTGATCTTAAGGAGATTGCTTTTAATTTTTGCCCATTTAGTATGATGTTGGCTGTGGGTGTGTCATAGATGGCCATTACCATGTTGAGATATGTTCCCTGTATTCCCACTTTGCTGAGAGTTTTGGTCATAAATGGGTGCCGGATTTTATCAAATGCTTTTTCTGCATCTATTGATATTATCATGTGGTTTTTATCCTTTCTTTTATTTATGTGTTGAATCACATTGACTGATTTGCAAATATTGTACCAGCCTGGTCTCTCTAGAATAAATCCCACCTGATCATGATGTGTGATTATTTCTGTATTGCTTGATCCGGTTTGGTAATATTTTGTTTAAATTTTTAGCATCTAAGTTCATAAGGGATATAGGCCCATAGTTTTCTTTCTGTGTAGTGTTTTTGCCTGGCTTTGGAATCAGAATTATGCTTGCCTCATTAAAGGAGTTTGGAAGTCTTCCCTTCTCTTGAATTTTTTGAACTAGCTTGAGAAGGATAGGAGTTAGTTCTTCTTTGAATATTTGGTAAAATTCACCTGTGAAGCCATCTGGTCCAGGGCTTTTATTTGATGGAAGTTTTTTGATAACTTTTTCAATCTCATTTGATGAAATCGGTCTGTTTAGGTTTTCTGATTCTTTCAGATTGATTTTTGAGAGATTATATTTTTCAAGGAATTTGTTCATTTCACCAAGGTTGTCTAATTTTATGGCATATAGTTCTTCGTGGTATTTTCTTACAATCCTTTGTATTTCTGCTGTATCAGTTGTTACTTCTCCACTCTCATTTCTAATTTTATTTATTTGAGTTCTCTCTTTTTTTCTTGGAGAGTCTGGTTAAAGGTTTATCTATCTTGTTTACCTTTTCAAAGAACCAGCTCTTGGTTTCATTGATCTTCTGTATTGTTATTCTAGCCTCTATGTCATTTATTTCTACTCTGATCTTTATTATTTCTTTCCTTCTATTTCCTCTGGGCTTTACTTGCTGTTCTTTTTTTAGTTCTTTTAGATGCAGTGTTAAATTGTTTATTTGAGCTTTTTCTAGCTTCCTAATGTATGTCTGTAATGCTATGAACTTCCCTGTCAGGACTGTTTTTGCTGTGTCCTATAAATTTTGAGTTGTATGTTTGTTTTCATTTATTTTAAGGAAATTTTTAATTTCTTCCTTGATCTCATTGTCAACTCATTTGTTATTTAATAACATGCTATTTAGTTTTCAAGTTTTTGAGTGTTTTTCAGTTTTTCTATTGTAGTTGATTTCTAGTTTCATGCCATTGTGATCTGAGAAGATGCTTGATATGATTTTAATCTTCTTAAATTTTTGAGACTTGTTCTGTGCCCTAACATGTGGTCTATCCTAGAGAATGTACCATGAGCACTTGAAAAGAATGTATGTTCTGCTGCTTTACAGTGAAATGTTCTGAAGATGTCTATTAAATCGAGTTGATCTAGTGTGTCCTTTAAGTCTGCTGTTTCTTTGTTAATTTTCTTTCTTGAGGATCTATCCATTGATGTTACTGAGGTATTAAAATTCCCTACTATTATAGTATTGCTGTTGATCTCACCATTTATGTCCATCAAAGCCTGCTTTATATATTTAGGTGCTCCTATATTAGGTGCACAGATAATTATAATAGTTATATCTTTTTGTTAGATTGCTCCCTTTGTCATTATGTAGTGACCTTCTTTATTCCTTAGTATAGCCTTTGTTTTGAAGTCTATTTTGTCCGATATAAGTATTGCTACCCTAGCTTTTATTTTCATTTCCGTTTGCATGAAATATTTTTTTCATCCCTTCACTTTCAGTCTATGTGTATCTTTTGTTTTGAGGTGGGTCTCTTTCAGACAGCATATCCTGTTTTTTATCCATGCAGCTATCCTATGTCTTTTGATTGGAGCATTTAATCTGTTTATATTTAAGGTTATTATTGATATGTAGTTGATTAACCATTTTATTCTTTAATTCTACATTCCTCTTTTACTAGATTTTTTTTCACCCTTTGTTCTATTTACAGCAGGCCCCTTAGCATTTCTTGTAGCATTGGTTTGGTTGTGATGCATTCCTTGAAGGACTTTTTGTCTGGGAAGCTTTTTATTTCTCCTTCAATTTTAAAGGATAGCCTTGCTGGATAGAGAACTCTTGGTTGTATGCTTTTGTTTTGCATTAGTTTGAATATTTCTTGCCATTTCCTTCTGGCCTCTAATGTTTCTGTTGAGAAGTCTGAGGTCATTCTTATGGGGGCTCCTCTGTAGGTAATTGACTGCTTTTCTCTTGCGGCTTTTAGTAATTCTTTCCTTATCTCTTAATTTTTGTATTTCAATTATGATGTATCTTGGTGTAGGCCTCTTTGGGTTCATCCTTAATGGGACTCTCTGTGCTTCTTGAACTTGTGTTCCTTTTTCCTTCATCAATTTGGGGAAGTTTTCAACTGATTTCTTCAATCAGATTCTCTATCCCTTGATCTTTCTCTTCTCCTTCAGGAACCTTTATGATACAGATGTTGTTTCTCTTCATGTTGTCACAGAGCTCTCCTAGAGTTTCCTTAGACTCTTTCCCAGGCTCTTTTTCTTGGTGCTGTGCTTCTGTGCTTTCATTTATCTTGTTCTCTAAATCACTGATTCAATCCTCAGCTTCATCCATCCTGCTTTTAATTCCTTCTAGTGTGGTCTTCATTTCTGATATTGTATTTGTCATATCTGACTGGTTCTTTTTTGTGATTTTAATGTTCTTTTTGATGCTTGCTATCTCTTCATTTAGGTGCTCATTATGTCCTTTCATTGTTGCTCTAAGATCTTTGAGCATCCTAACAATCATTATTTTAAACTCTGCCTCAGGATATTTGGTTATTTCCATCTCATTCAGATCTTTTTCTGGGGATTTCTCTTGTTGATTCATTTGGGTTGCATTTCTCTGCCTTCCCATTTTGTCTGTGTATATACTCCTCCTTTAGATAAGTTGTTTGCTTAGCTCTCTGAGTCTAGGGTTGGTATGTCTGCCTCCAGTTTCCAATTATGTTGTTTCTAGAACTTCTTGGGTTGGCATCAGCTGCTGTTTGTAAACTGTTGTGCTATTTGTCTGGTCACTGTTCTTTTTGCTATTTGTATGGCGTTTTTTATATCTTAACTGGGTCAGTTGTGAGGAGCCCTTCCTTAAGATATCACTCTAACAAGAGTTGTTAGGTCCTGAACTGATGCTCTCCATATCTGACCTCTGGATGTGCCCTCCTGAACCTTCTTGGCCAGAGCCGGTGCAGACCAGTGGGGGTTGCTGCCTATAACTTGCCCTTATCTATCTATTTGGAGCAACAGGCGATCCAGATCCTGTGGCTGCCTCTGCTGAGCCCAGGTGCCATTGTTAATGTTAACTTCACTCTTAGGCTGGCTTTTATCTACTTTTGGCCTGGAGGATGTTCGTTTAAATGTTCAGGTTCCCCTGAGTTCTGCTTTCTGCCATCTCTTATTGGTGGATACTTGTTGGGCTCAGTACTATAAATCAGGGGTTAGGTAACGTATTGGATGTGGCTTGCCTCTTAGCCTCAGGTGTAATTCTGTCCAACCTTCTTTTTTATTTTATTTTATATATTTTTTCTTTTTTAGCCCTCAGAAGGTTGTGGCTACAGGATTCCAATGAGTGTGGTCTCTGTGTTCTGGAGGTGTGGTCTATCTGCAGGCCCACTACCAGCACTGCTGCTGCCTTGGGTGTTTGAGCATGGGTGTTGCTGGCACTGGCCCACTGCTGCCGTCACTGAGGCTTTCACCTCACCTCCATGGGTGGGACTGTGGGCACCCGCCGGAGCCTTTGCTGTGGCCGGCCACTAGCTTCTTCCCCGCCCCCGCAAGTAGGACTGCATTCACAGGCCTGGGCTGCAAGTCTTGGCCGCCCCAGTCTCTGCCCCACCCCTGCAGGCATGGCTGTGCTTGCATGCCCAGGCTGCAAGCTTCTGCCAGTTTCCCAGCCTCCATCCTGCCCACAGAGGTGGGACTGCAGGCAGGAAAGAATTTGTGCACCTGGCCTGCAGCCAAAGCTGCCCTTGGCTTCCGCCCCCTGGGCGCAACTGCATTCATGTGCCAGGGCCACAAGCCAGGCCAGCTCTTTGGCTTTCGCCTCCCCCTGCGAGCAGGGCTGTGTTCATACACCTGGGCTGCAGCTGCAGCCAGCCCCTGGCTCCCACCTTTGCTGATGGACACTGAAAACTTAAATTTATTTAATGTTCACGTTATAAAATATTTTTATTTTTCAATTTTATTATTTATTGGTGTGACATTGCTTAATAAAATTATGTAGGTTTCAAGTGTGTATAATTCTATAATACATCATCTGTTTAAAAGTGTAAAAGCCATTCTTAGCTGGCAGGTTATATAAAATCAAGCAACAGGCTGAATTTGGCCCATAGGCAGAGGTGGACTTAATGACAGACGCACTGGATGCACACCCTGGGCCCCGACTTCTGAAGGGCCCTGCAAAACCTCAACTTTACACTTTTTTTCAATGTAAGGGACCCAATATTTTCTTCTGTGCCCAGGGCCTCAACTGACCTTAATCTGCCTATGCCCATTGGCTGTAATTTGTTGACCCTGGGTCATATAATTAATTCATAGTCTTCTCTTTCTTGAACTTTGTTAAGAATTATGAAAAGTTGGCCAGTCAAGTATAAAACGCATTTCCTACAAGCATATATGGGCCAAAATTCAGGTTAATTTTATATCATATTGCCCAGCCTCTAAAATACCTCGACCTCGTCTGACCAGGCAGTGGTGCAGTGGATGGTGTATCGGACTGGGACATGGAGGACCCAGGTTTGAAACCCCGAGGTCACCGGCTTTAGTGTAGGCTCATCTGGTTTGAGCACAGCTCACCAGCTTGAGCACAAGGTCTCTGGCTGAGCAAGAGGTCACTCGGTCTGCTGTAGTCCCCCAGTCAAGGCACATATGAGAAAGAAATCAATGAACAACTAAGGTGCCACAACAAAGAATTGATGCTTCTCATCTCCCTTCCTGCCTGTCTGTCTCTATCTCTCCCTCTCTCTGTCTCTGTCTCACACACAAAAGAGTATAAAATACCTTGGCCTCTGAAGAGAAGTCACAAAGTGCCCTAAAGACCTAGAAGAAGCCAGTTTTGAAACAACCTTTTGCTTATGGCTACCTAGAACCTAAGCCGATCTTGCAATTACCATCACCAGGATCCTTTCCAGGATTTGTTCATAAATTTGCGATGTACCTTCAGCAAATTGGAACTGGTGTGAGCCCAGAACACACATACAGAAGTCATGTGACTGTCTCACAGGTGCGCAGTTCTTGTTTCTACATGTAAAATTAGTCATCCACATACTCCCATGAATACCAAACCAAAAAGATCAAAGTTCAATGTTAAATTTACAGCATGGCCGTAGGCACTAGAAGAACAATATAAATCTAACTTCATAGGAATTGGATTTGGGATGTAGATCAGTGAGTGGGAAGAAAGATTCTAGAACTTCCAGCCTGAAGAGACGCATGGGACAGAGAGTAGAGGCAGGATATATTGGGACAAGTGAGAAAGACAGGTGGCGAGCATGTGTAGGTAGAGAACTGGAGTCTCCCAAAGCCAACAAAGAGCCCAGACTTGATGTAGGAGACATCTTGGGGTTTCTGAGAAGAAAAGTGACCTGAAGAAAGTAGGGAAATGCATTTAATCAGCCAATATTGTAGAGGGTGGTAGAGAAAAGACAGAAATGTCCAGATATTCAGGAAACTGTTAAAATATACCAGGGTGAGCTGAAGGGAGCCTGACCCACAGAGAGGGTCAACATCATGCCAGAAGGCCAAGCCCAGGGAAGCCCAAGATTCACTAGATCTAGAGGACAGAGCTGAGCTCACGGGGACTCCAACAGACCCAGCCTGGGTGTGTGAGACCAGACGTGGGTAGAAGCAGACTATTTCTTCCTCTTAGGAATAATTAATGTGTCTACACTGACTATAATTAACATAAATGTAGCAAGCCCATACCCAAATCCTCAGCACTTGAGCTCAGTACAAGCCCTTTTCTTTTTTCTTCCTTAAATCAATACTTCTTCCTTTATTTTTCAGAGTGGTTTTAGGTTCACAGCAAAATTGACTGGTAAATACAGAGAATTCACACACTCACCTCATGTCCCCACATGCCTACACCCTCCCCTATTAGCAACACCTCCACCCATGTGGTGCATGTGTTGTATTCAATGAACTTACATTGACACATGATTAGTATCCAAGGTCTATAGTTTACATTAGGGTTCATCTTGGTGTTGTACATTTGGTGGGCTTTGATGAGTGTACAATGGCGTGTATCCCCCATTCATAGTGTCATACAGTATCACCTCATTGCTGTAAAAATCCTCTGTGCTCTGCCTATTCAATACCCCCTCCTCCCAACCCTCTGCTAACTACTGATCTTTTTACTGTCTTCATAGTTTTGCCTTTTCCAGAATGTCACATAACCCTGTTCTTTATTTTTTTATTTTAAGGTTTTATTTATTCATTTTTAGAGAGGAGAGAGAGAGGCATCAACTCCCATATGTACCTTGACCAGGTAAGTTCAGGGTTTCAAACATGCGACCTCAGCATTCCAGGTCAAAGCTTTATCCACTGTGCCACCACAGGTCAGGAAACCCTGCTCTTTTCTAAAAAGTAAATTATCTTATTTTTAGGTTAATACATTCAGGCCCTGGCTGGTTTGCTCAGTGGTAGAGTATCAGCCTGGCGTGTGGATGTCCCTGGTTCTATTCCTGGTCAGGGCACACAGGAGAAGTGCCCATCTGCTTCTTCATCTCTCCCCCTCTCACTTCTCCCTGTCTCTCTGTCTCTCTCCTCTCCTCCCCTCCTGCAGCCATGACTCCACTGGAGTGAGTTGGCCTGAAGCACTGAGAATGGCTCCATGGCCTCCGCCTCAGGCACTAAAAAATAGCTCAGGTTGCAACAGAGCAACACCCCAGATGGGCAGAGTATTGCCCCCTCGTGAGCTTGCTGGTTGGATCCCAGTCAGAGCATATGCAGGAGTCTGCCTTCCCTTCTCTCACTAAATAAAATAAATAAATAAATAAATAGTTAATGCATTCAGAGATACAACAATCAAAGGATATAGTAAAGGCGGTGGGGGAGTTTCCTCCTTCTTTCCTACTGCTACTCACCCAATCCTTTAATACTAGTTTATACCAATTCACACATACGCAAGTATTCAAGCAGGGCACACGTGTGTGCTCGAGGGTGTGTGTGTGTGACTTTTGAGGGGAATGGATTGAAAATGAGGTGCTAGCAAGGCTATTGGGAGAAGAGAATGGTAAACATCTGCAACAATGGAAAAAGAATTCCGGTGACAGGTCAGATGTGAATATGCAGATTCAGGTGCCTCTGCCCAGGAGACAGCTGAGACTGATGAGCTCTGTGGGGAGGGGGGTTAGTGAGTGGGAAGACTGGAGATCCAGGCCTCGGGGAGTTCCTTCATCACAATTACTCCTTAGAACTTACTGTGAACAAGGCCCTGTGGGGGGCATTGGCTTAGGGAAAGGTACAGACAAAACAGTTTGCGGGGAGGGGTTGGGGAGCTGCAAGAAATCTTAAATACTATATATAGCCTCATGGAATGAAGCCAAGGAAAGCCATCACAGAATGGAATGTCGTGCTTTTGCCACCAAATCTAGGAGGACCAAGCCTAACTGAAAGCTAAGGAATCAAGCAAAAAGAGGCATGGGTGAGAATAATTTCCATTGGAGCATGGGGAACAGAGCCAGATATTGAATTAATAAGGAATGCATAATGAAGAAATGGAGGCAAGTGAGAAAACATTTTACAACAGATCGTAACCCTTTATCCAAAATTTTTAGAATCTATATTTCAGAATTCAGATCTTTCTGGATCTTAGAAAGCTAAAACAGTGCACAAACTATATTAAATTAGATGTAACATACCCAGCAGAGCCTGGAATAAGACCCCATAATCAAACACAGTAATATTTCTGCAGCGAATCTTACAAATACTCACACAAAGTAGGATAGATGAAAATCATAAAGTTTCAGCTCCAGTTTAAGAAAATCTTCTCTGTTTCTTGAGCTTTTTGAGTGGAAGAGTAGATAGGAAACAGATAAGGAACCTGAGCTGAATTTCTTTTTGAACTTTTAGGTCAGGTAGCACAGGCTTATTTTCCTACCTTGTTTAGAGTATTATATTGCTGCAAATAGTGAAAGTCCCTCAAGGGGTTTCACAGTTCTTTTTTAAACTGGATTCTACGTAGCTTGAAGACAGAATTCAAATCTGATTAGCTTTGCGCCCTCAGTGTGGGGCATTGTAACTGGCATGTGGTACGTGCCCAGTGATTAAGCTGCACTGAATTTTCACTACTTCTAATAACTTCTCTGCACAGGCCTGATCACTGCCCCAGTTTGGCTCTTTCTGTAGTCTAGCCTCCAGCCCTGGTCGGCCCAAGCTCTAGAATCCCTACTCTATTGATATGCAGCTGATACATCCTATTTCTCTCCTTAAATCCAAACTCAATAGCCATCTGTTTGTTCTGGCATTCTAGCACTAATTGCCATCCCTGATTCTGTTTGATATGTTTGACCTGGTATTTTAGAACTAACTCTTAATTGTGTTTTTATTTAATATAGATAGCACATATCAAGCAGAGCATAAGGAGTGCTATATAAATGCAAATTCATTGTATTTCACTCCAGACCTCAGAGACTTACCAAACTTGGTTCTGCCCTGAAGAAGTTTCCCCTTAAGGGCTTAGGGAAGTTTCCTCTCTCTTCCTAACACAGCTTCTACAAAGACAGGCAAATAGCCTGACCAAGTGGTGGCGCAAGTGGATAGCATCAGACTGGGATGTGCAGGACCCAGGTTCGAGACCCCAAGATCACCAGCTTGAGCGCAGGCTCATCTGGTTTGAGCAAAGCTCACCAGCTTGGACCCAAGGTTGCTGGCTTGAACAAAGGGTTACTCAGTCTGCTGTAGCCCCACTGTCAAGGCACATGTGAGAAAGCAATCAATGAACAACTGAAGTGCCACAATGAAAAACTGATGATTGCTGCTTCTCATCTCTCTCTGTTCCTGTCTGTCTGTCCCTGTCTGTCCCTATCTCTCTGTCTCTGTAAAAAAAAAAAAAAAAAAAGGCAAATAAAGAGACAAACACCCATCACATACAGACCATGTCTCATCAACTGGTCTACCAACCCCAAGAGCTTCAGGTTCTACTGAGTTTTGCATAAAGTTAACAAATCTCACCCTAGATTAAGACATTTTCTATCCTGCTTTTGTGAACTAAGTAAGCATTTTGTATTAAGACACACCACCCTAACTGGGTCACTATGACATTATCTAAAGTTTAAGTTTGTGATGTGAAAAGAACTATTTTAATTTTCTGCTTTTTGGATAATAGAGTCTTCATTACACGGATGTGCCATTAACCAGTAGATGATTGCTACAACTTAGAAGGCTCCACTCAAATTTTTCATCTTTTTTTTTAAATTTTATTTATTCATTTTAGAGAAAGGGGGAGAGAGAGAGAGAGAGAGAAGGTGGGGAGGAGCAGGAAGCATCAACTCCCATATGTGCCTTGACCAGGTAAGCCTGGGGCTTTGAACCTGCAACCTCAGCATTCCAGGTCAACACTTCATCCACTGCGCCACCACAGGTCAGGCCCCACTCAAATTTTTCAAGATAAACTATTCCACTTCCACAAAGTGTCTAAAGTTATTATTTTAATGAGACTTCAAATCCTGTAAGAGTTGAGTAAGTCAGCAATTGACATAGCTGTCAATCAAGTAGAAACTCTTGAGACTTGTGAATCACCCCATTCCGGTGGGACTAAATCACGATGCTTGGTCCTTATGCTCTGAGCAGCCAAGTTGGCTCCCATGCTACATAAGAGTTGAGTGTTTCTACTGGCCAAGGTCTTAATTCTGAACTTCTTACCCTGACTTGTTCCTCGGGCAAAATACCACACAGCTCTCATGATTTCTGGCTTTTCACATCATTGATCATTCTTCCATTTGTGGTTTCTGTCTCTCTTCAGACTTGGCCCTCAGATTATCCTCCTATGATCTTGGCTCTCTCAGCCTATCCATGTCTGAATGAATGAATGAATGAATGGACTTTATTTTTTATTTTTTCTTAGTCACTGATTCAATACCATTGTGTTCTTGAAACAGTCCTGTAGGTTATACATGTCTGCAATGTGAATAGCATATTTGGTTTTCATCACTGAGGACAGAAAATGCTTGCCATTTCAGAAATCTTTATGTCTTTAATGGTTTGTTTAATAACAATCTTTGTAACCAAAAGCTGGTCTTTGAAAATTACTAACATTCTCCATTTGTGTGGCATGGTTAGGCCAATAAAATGCTATCAATATTATTATGAAGCCTCCATTGATATTATGTCTGAAGAGAATTGCCATAATAAGAAAAATATTCTATTATTCTATATGTTATTCTTGCATGTGTCATCATGAGGTTGAACATGCCTTTACCATTGCTGGCCTTTAGAAAACCAGATGTAGAGTGCAGCTATAAAGATTGTAGGAATTGCACAGGAACTGAACATTTCATCTTTGCTCACACTGAGGTAGAGGTAGCAATAATGACAGGTACAGCTAAGAAAGGGGGGTGTGGAGGCAGAGGGTAAAGGCCACAGGTTACTGGAATTAGAAACCAGGTAAAGGGTCAAGGTTTAAGCAATTAAAGTAAAAAACCTGATGAGACATTAAGGCCTGGTAAGGGTTCTGGATGCTAAGGAGCTACAACCAGAAGTAACCAGTAACAGACAAGCAAGCCCTGGCATCCAGGAAACCGTGAAGATAACTGGGAGGTCAGCAGAGGTATGTCAAGGTCAGGAATCCAGAAAGTCATGAGGACTCTGTTGTGAGAGATGGTAGTCGGGGCTTTGGTTAAGAGTCAGAATGTATGTTCATGTCCATATACTATGTGAATGATACTAGGCAAACCACTAATCTCCCTAATCTGAAAAAAGGTAGTGTGTACCTGCATAGGGTTGTGAGAATGAAATGAGATAATGTACATAGGGTGCTTACCCATGCACCTTACACCTAGAAACCCCTATATAAATAGTAATCAATATGACACCAGTCATCAAGAGGTTGAAGTAAGAACAATTGCCATCTGACTTTTTTATGTTTCATGACATACACAGGAATTGGGACCTGAACCTGATTGGTCCTGAACCTGGAGGAATGAACAGGAATATAATTGCCCCTGGTTGAATGAGGGCCTCGTAGCTACAGAAGAATCCTGACACCAGCGGGAAACTGGGTATGAGAAGAACAACTCAGTGTTTAAGGAGGACTGTCTGGCAGCTTATTCCTTTAAGTAAGTGGTCTCCATTTAACACTGACTCAAGCCCAGACCACCAGCCGTCCATGTGATATGCCTATGTCCAGATTAGTTTTTCTGATCTGTACTTTGGAGTGATATCATTGGCTCACTTAGAGGAATACAGAACCACAGCTCCGTTAAGCTGGCCACTGAAAATGTGATGCTGTCGATGTTGTCCCTTATTCCACCTAACGCCCCTTTCTCAGGACCTTTGGGTGGTGAACCAAGCCCCAAATGTCAGAACTTCTCCAGAGCAATGAGTGTGTGTTCAGCTCATGAAAAGTATGACTCCTCAACATAAGCCCAGTTTCCTCTTTGCTTTAACCATTAGACACTCATAACTGAATTTGGCCGCCTTGGAGCCATACACACACCCTTCAGTTACATAGTTCACTGCAATACATTTCTGTTAGCTTAATTTTAATATTCCAGGTCTACACTAAGGGTCCCTGTGGACAAGCCCAGCCCTTACCCGTTTGTTGTTCCAGTGAACACAATGGCTCCTTTGACTATTGTCTATGGCTGCTTTTGTGACACACCAGGAGAATTGATAGTTGCAACAGAAGCTCTGTGACCTGAAAGGCCAAAAGTCTGTATCATCCAGCCCTTCACAGAGACCTTGCCAGTCCTTGCTCTCCAGAATGATTTTTTTTCCAAACTATTCTTTTTATTTTTACCCTGTTGTGTGTTTTGTAAGCTGCCTCAAATCCATTTTAGAAGAAAGCAGGTTATAATCAATCTAATATTCAAGATAGGCCACCAGAGGAGTAGGGAGTGGGGAAGGAGAAAGAGGGTAAGGGGAGGGTCAAATGCAAGGTGACTAGACTTCGAATGGTGAGCACACAATAGATTGCATTATAAAGTTGTACACTTGAAATTTATATAATGTTATTAACCAATGCTACCCCAATAAATTTAATTAATATAAATAAATAAATAGGCCAATGGGCCATCTGATTGACTGTGGTTCTCAGCAATACACACACACACACACACACACACACACTTACATACAAGACTGGAACAACCCTCCCTGGTGTACACACAGATATTCTACCCCAATGCATGGGGTTACTGTGGGAGCAAAAGGCATCCCTACATTATCCTGTACTGGATTTCAGTCCTGGATTTGACGGTTCCTTTCTCCTAGACCTCATTAAACTTCTTCCTTGCCACAGCTTTATAAAGTTCCTCCATATCAGCAGTTTTCAGCAGGTCCCACTAGAAGCTAGAAGAAGAAATGCCAGGCAAGGAGCAGAAAGCGGTGCCAATAGGAGCTAAGAAGCCTGGGTGAGCCAGAGGCCTCTCTCACTCCTTCACACTCAGCACCGGGCCTGACATGAAAACCAGAGTTTGATGATAATTACAAAAAATAAAAACCTTAACTTTTCATAATTAAACCCACATGCAGATGTTAATTGCTCTTACAAGTTTAATATCCAGACTTGTTTTTCTTCCAAAAAAGTGAAAAATCAGTCAGGCTATAACTAAGTAATGCTCTTAAATATGACTTAATAAGGAGCTAAACAGCTGATTTTCAAGGGATTTGGTGTTTTGGTTGTAGCTAGCTGAAAGTGGTTTTATTTTCTCTCCACACAGGGTATTTCTTGGGAGCCTCACATAAAAAACAACCACTTTAAGGGCCTGTGTTTATTTTGTGTAAAATTTGTATGTTTTCCAAAATAAAGTTTAATAAACAAAGCATTGTATGGTCTTATCTAACAAAACCCCAAAAACCTTTCAAGGAAAGTATAAACCAGCATATCATTGAAATTGCACAATGATCTCAGTCTCTCCCGCTGCCTAACATCAATGCAAAAGGCCACATTTAGGAAGAAAATTTATGGCTAGGGTCAAAATAAACATTAGGTCCTTGAGAAATTTACTGCAATTTACTGAGAAAGTAACTTTAGGAATTTTTTTTTCCTGAAAACCGTTCAAGCCTTAAGCAACTACAATTATGCTTTTAATCTTACAGTAAATACTTTCTTTATAATTAAGAAAAACATCCCTTGTGTCTCTTCTTTTGAAAGGGACTCCACCACTACCACCCTATTCCCGCCATTTACCTAAAAAGGAAATCAGTGTTTCACATTTTCTAGTGAAATTATAAGAAAAACTATGGCAACATTCATCTTGTGAAAGAAAAGCACATCAGCATCAATCGTCAAATTGGATATTGACAAAACCAAAAAGATCCAGTGCTTGGTTGTCTCTTCAGAACATAAGAATTATTTTTTTAAGAGATTTGTAAGTTTAATGACTTCTTTTTATTTTATTTATTTATTTATTTACAGGGACAGAGAGACAGAGAGGGGGATAGATAGGGACAGACAGACAGGAATGGAGAGAGATGAGAAGCATCAGTCATTAGTTTTTCGTTGCGTTGAGACACTTTAGTTGTTCGTTGATTGCTTTCTCACCTGTGCCTTGACCGCGGGGGGTTCAGCCGACCGAGCAACCTCTTGCTGGAGCCAGGACCTTGGGTCCACATTGGTGAGCTTTTGCTCAAGCCAGATGGGCCTTCGCTCAAGCTGGCAACCTTGGGGTCTTGAACCCGGGTCTTCCACATCCCAGTCCGATGCTCTATCCACTGGGCGACCGCCTGGTCAGGCCAGAACATAAGAATTTGAATCGCTTCCATTGTTGGCCGTTTCCACCCACACAGGGAAACTGGGAAGAAGGCAGCATCCAAGGGAATGCATTCCTCTTTGCCACAAAGTACTCACACTTGGCAAATGGCAAGTATCTGGTACATCATTTTTCAGTGATGGTCAAGCAGGGAGGGGCTCAGGCTGGGTTCAAGTAACAGTCTCCCTGGTGCCTTCTAACATGACGTTGGTGGCATCGACAACAGAGCAGGTTGCAGGAGGGAAAAAGTCCAAATTACTATGTCCCTCAAGGATTCATTCATTACTCAACAGCAACCACTTTGACATCATAAGTGGGACAAAGAGCTATTTGCTCGGGTAGGACTTTGATGTCCCTTTAAATGGTTTCTGCATCTAGCCCAATAGAAGGGGTGTGGAAGTGTATTTATTACAACCATAAGGATGTGCAAATTTATTTATAGTATCACCAATCCTTTTTTCAAGTCCTAGCTGTCAGCAATTCATTTTCTTGGAGTGCCTTAGGAGCCAGAAATGTTTTGTTTCTTAAGCTTTGGTACCTGGAGAGCTAAAATAACAATCTTGTTAATGAGAAGACAATGGGGCTAACTGCTGTTTTTGCAGCATTTCCACGGGGCCCATACCTTTTAATTGCTGAGTGCTGGCAACTTAACAGACAGTAATGAGTACATTGTTCCTCTTTTTGTGCACGCAGCCTCTTAAGCCCGTCAGAAACTGAGTTTATTTTGTGTACAGAGAAGGGAAGACTCTTATTAAAAGCCGACCGGAAGCGCTGGGAACGAGGAGTTTATTTTGACTGGTGAGGTATGTCTTCATAGTTCGCATTCAGATGCCGGAGGAAAAAGAGATCAAGTGGATTAGCCTCAATCATCTGGGAGATGACATTTCTCTCAGTGTTTGAAGTATTTTATGAATTAGAGAATGGGGCTGATTTTGAAGCCTAAATTAGTTTAATCTGCCTTTGTTTGATGCAGCAGCTGCAGTGACACACCCTGCTTCTTTGAAAACCTTCCCCTTCAAGGGTCTGGACTGGGAAGAGTAAGTGGGGCAGAGCGGGGCGGCTCCCTTGAGTGGGGAAGGGGGTCGAATCACAGTCTCCCTGGTGTGCGACCAGCATGGGCAAAGAGAGATGTATCAGAATTCAAGCTGGACGCTCTCACACTTGCCCTTCCTGCGTTTCATTAAAGGAGAATTGGCTTGCTGAAGCTGACATGAGGGAAGAGAGGAAATTATCATCCCAACCTTTCCCTCCTCGCACATTTTCACTGGGTGGGAGGAGCCCTTCAGGGTGAACATGAAAGAGGCAGAAAGGTTCCTATCGGTCACGACCCATTAACGGTGACTGACACCCAGTTTACCACACATTCGTCACTTCCCACAGCTTGTGTTTGGAATTGGGATTTCTTCGGTGTTGTAGATGGGCCAATATGTTCAAGAACTGGATAATAACCATGCACACATGTCCTTCAGAAATAAGGGCTGTGCACTTCCTAGAGGAACAAAGAGAAATTATATTTACAGTAGTACTGTCTGAATGTTCACAGGTCAATTTTCCAAAAACTCTCAGTTACTTAAAAAGGACAGTAGGTTAACCTGTCCTCTACTCATCTACTGATGAGTATGTTCATCTCAATATCACTTGATCACCAAATCCGGTTGGCTTTATATAGACTGATACACTGATGAGCATTCAACTATTTCAAAGTTGAGGGAGAGAAAAGTGATACCAGATAACATAATTCATTCACCCCCTATGAGCCTGGGTGGAAAATAGGCTGACCTACTTTAGAAAAGGAATTATTTGTAGAAATCAAGACAAGGCAAACATCCAAGGACTGTCACATCAGACTGAACTGCTGCTAGTGGCAGAATATTATTAAAAGTCCAAAAGAAGTCATGCCTAAATACATAATAAATTAATCAATCCATTAAAAAACTCCACATGGCATTCATGGATTCACTATGAGGATCTTCGAAGTTGTAAGGTGGACAGACACAATACTTGAAGAATTTTCTGATGAATAACTCATGTATCAGGCATTTGCACTGCAACACAAGCAAGCTGGACCTGTGTTCTATGATCTGCTACCAGAAGTGGACACAAGGCTGAATGCCCAGTTCCCACTTTCCCACCAGGAGCAGCTATTACAGAGTCAATAGCTTTGTCTCTTCCACTGAGCACAGAGTCAACCCCTAACTTTACATGGCATTTCAGGTGGGAAAACTTTACTCCAGAGCAATTCATCCTCTTCTGAGAGGTGCTCCCTGTAAGTAATAAACATGTCCCATGAGTATCATCCTTCTTGAAATTTTCTACCTTGTAGAATATTGTTTAACTTTGGCTCTTAAAAAATAAAATCATTGCTTACCTCTTTTTAAAAAAAGACCATTTCTTAAAATCAACACAAAAGTGTTGCACAGTTTCATTCTTTTCAAGATGTACACTCATTCTGGGCTCAGACCAAATGGTACAAAACTTGGAGGCAAAAATATGCGAGTGAGCTTTTCTCCATTATATGACTGGTTCAGATACATCCACTGGCTCAAATACCTCTACCAATCACATTTTTAATAGTGAAGGGTAGCAGAATATGTTACCCCAAAATATGACTAAAGGAGTTTAGAACATGCCAGTCCCAAAAATGCTACTTTGATATATGGATTATTTTGAGCTATGGGCCCTTGAAAAATATTAAATGCAGGGAGAGTTTTTTCCTGGACTTCCTTTATCTGCCTCATGACAATCCTCTAAATGGAACTCAGTTGCCACAGATTCCCCTGCCTGGTAATCTCATCAACCAGGGATGATGGATTCTGAGCACAAGAGAGGAGACTAGAAGTGGACACCACATCTACACAGACTTTGCCACACACTGTCATACTTCCCATATGCTCTTAAAGACTCTCATCTTTCTTAAAAATCATTTACTTTGTCCTAAAAAATCTACATTACCCACTCCCCTTTCCTTATTAGGAAGGTAGTTGGACCCAAATTCTGAGTCACCTCTCGGAGTAACTCATCTTCCCTTGGGTCTATCCCATGTATACAGGTCTATAATTGTCAGCAAACTTCTGTTTTCCTCCTATTAATCTGCCTTTTAATTGCAGTGGCCTCAGTCAACAACTCAGAAAAGGAGAGGCGAAATTATTTTTCCTCTCCTACAATGGGCAGTTTAAGACTTCTGTGCTTCCAAGATCAGATATTTTTATGCAATGAGAAGAAGAGAATAAAAACAAGAGTGATGAAAAGAAGGAAAACCAAAAAAAAAAAAAAGAAAAGAAGGAAAACCAGCCTGGTATGCCCAGGGTACCAGGACGCCAAAAAGAACCAGGAAGATGACGCAGGGGATGCTCTTGCCAGACCCTCCTTTCAAACCTCTCCTCACCCCCAGCCCACCACCTCCTCCCCTCTAGCCCTACCTTGCTCCCTTTTCAAGGAATCATTAGAGCAGATATTCACTTCAAATGGCAGCTGTGGCAAGTAACCAGACAGCGTAACTGTCTGCAGTGGGCTCAACACCAACCTATGGCAGCTTCGGAGATAGTACTCAATGCCACATGGCTCTTGCCCTGGTGCCTTTCCACAGCCACTGGCCTGGCTGCCATGGCCCCCACCATAGGCTATGGACCAGCTCCAGTGCATTCACAAACATTTGGTTTTAAAAGAGATTACCTACAGCTTGCAGGTCTGCTTGTCAAGCATTAGGTCTGGAGCTGCTTCCTCCATGATGTCGAGGGCAGAGAGCACCTGTTCTTGTGTTCCTCCTCTTTCCAGCAGAAAGGCCCACAGCTTCGATTCAATGGCTCTCTACTGACTGAGCAATCACTTCTTTGCCCAAGAACTACTCCACATGTTTCCACAATGAGAAGATTCCTAACATGAACCTGTGTCAAGTGTTTTAGATTCACTTTTGGAAAGCCACATGGAGCTGGAAAGAATCAGGGCCCCCAACTTGTTGTACAGATGCCTTGAGCCTAGAAAGTTTAAAAACAATGATAAATCTTCCTAAACCAGTTGTCCCCCCACGAGGTAGCAAAACAATCCCAAATTTGTGAGAAGGCCCTGAGAGGCTAACGATTTTCCCCCAGCAGGAGGGACGAGTCCCACAGGAACCAGCAGGAATTCCAGACTGTAGCTTCTTGTTCTAATTTTCATTTAAATCACACAATCTCTCTAAATCTGTTTCCTCTTCAGTAAAATGGGAATGGTAATTTCTACAGGACAGTTACTGTGAAGACACAGTGAGAGGATTATGTAAAGCTTTTAAAACAGAGCTTGTCATTGTTAATGCTGTGTTGTAATTATTACCTTTATTATTAATCCATCAAACCACATCATCTCTTCCATTCTAGGGATTCACTTTTGAAGTGTTATCTTGTCTTTTTTTTTTTTTTTGTAAAACGATTAGTTGCAAGCAACTAAAGGATAGCCTTAGTCAATATAAAATGAGAAACAGTTCTTTTAGGAGTACCTATCCTGCCATCGCTGGGCTTAACAGCAATGCCACATTAGACAGCAAAAACACTCCTAATTTATGCTCATCCAAAACAGTAGTATAGAGCCAGTAGCCATGGCCACCATCACAGCCGCCTGACCCGTGCAGCTTTAGGTTCGCATTTAATTCAGACAGATGGTAAAGAAACAATTGAGCCAAGAACTGGCGGTCCATTTTTCTTTATCCTAGCCAATGAGTAAAAACAAACACATGGGGCACCAAAACCCACTCACATGTTCCTCTGGTTCCACAACCAAGAGAATCTTTTCGGTTTTTTCCTAGAATCAAAGGCCCTCACCAGTCTTATTCACCTCTGTTCCCCATCTCCTTCTTCTGCAAAAACTGGTTTCTCCTTTAGCATTCCCCCATTTTGGCTGGCTCCTTTCCTCCATGTGGCCTCTCTGCCCTGCTACAACGTGGGCTCCTCCTTCCTACCACAATGTGGTCTCCTCTCTGCCCCAAAATGACCTCCTAGCTCCTCCTTTTAAAACTTTTTGGTGGGACAACCCACTCCTCCAGCACACATTAGCATAACCAAGCCCCTTCCCAAGCAGAAAGGCAATTAACTATATCACGTAAGAGCAGCAGTCATCTTTAACAGAGTGAGCATAAAATAATGTATCTGCCCCACAAGTAGCTTTTGTCAAAATATACTTTTTGGTTCTCTTTGTGTGGGGTTTTTTGTGTTAAGAAGATCCAGTCGCCTGACCAGGCAATGACACAGTGGATGGAGCCTTGAATTGGGATGTGGAGTGTGGAGGACCCAGGTTCAAAACCCCAAGGTCACCAGCTTAAGCACGGGCTCATCTGGTTAGAGCAAGGCTCACCAGCTTGAGCCCAAGGCCACTGGCTTGAGCAAGGGGTCACTCGGTCTGCTGTAGCCCACCGGTCAGAGCACATATGAGAAAGCAATCAATGAACAACTAAGATGCCACAATGAAAAATTGATGCTTCTCATCTCTCTCCCTTCCTATCTGTTTCTATCTGTCTGTCTCTGTCTCTCTCACTTAAAAAAAAAGTGTAAGTATTATTACTGGTGTTATACTGTGACATGTTAGCAACACAGGACTGAAAAACATTTCACCCATGGCTACTCATGGAGGAGAGAAAAGTCCATCCTAGACCACTCTATGGCCCATTGGCTTTGGTTCATTCATCTCTGGCCTCTCCTCCCCCTCCCCTTATGACTAACTAGTGAGGGCTTGGCTCTGTTGGCAGCGAGAAGGAAAGCAATGCCTGGCATTAGACTGGTGGGGTGAGACCGGACCTTGGTTCAGCAATCTTGGTACTTGAGTTCTGGTTAGAAAAGAATTCAGAGCCAAGACTCAAACCATAAGAGAAAGTTGATTTAAAAAGTCACAGAGCCTTGGCCAGTTGGCTCAGCAGTAGAGCATCGGCCCAGCGTGTGGAAATCCTGGGTTTGATTCTGGGCCAGGGCATACAAAAGAAGCACCCATCTGCTTCTCCACCCTTCCCCCTCTCCTTCCTCTCTATCTCTCTCTTCCCCTCCCACAGTTAAGGCTCCATTAGTGCAAAGTTGGCCTGGGCGCTGAGCATAGCTCCATTGCCTCCACCTCAGGCACTAGAATGGTGCCGATTGCAGCGGAACAATGCCCCAGAGAGGCTGAGCATTGCCCCCTAGTGGGCATGCTGGGTGGATCCTGGTTGGGTGCATGCAGGAGTCTGTCTGTCTCCCACCCCCCACTCCCTGCTTCTCACTTTGGAAAAATACAAAAAAAAAGAAAGAAAAAAAAGTCACAGAGATAACCCTGGCCAGCTGGCTCAGTGGAAGAGCATAAGCCTGGCATACAGAAGTCCCTGTTCGATTCCCCGCCAGAGCACACAGGAGAAGCGCCCATCTGCTTCTCCACCCTTCCCCTTCTCCTTTCTCTCTGTCTCTTCCCCTCTGTCTCTCTGCCTCCCCGCTTTTCACTTCAGAAAAATACAAAAACAAAAAACAAAAAAAAAAACACCAGAAGTCAGAGAAATGGGCTCAGAAAACAAGTTACAGAGGCAAAAAAAAAAGAAGGGGAGCTTGAGAGGAAGAAACAGGCCTGGGGGAAGGAGAGGGAAGTGGGGAGGGAAACTGAGCCGGTATGCCACTAGGAGGGAGAGCTTGCTGAAGTCTCCCTCAGGGGTCAAACAGAAGGCATCTATAGAGAAGTGGGGAGAGGGCATTTTTCCTCTATCCTATTTAGTTTTTCACCTGGGGCCTGCAAATTAAAAAGACAAAAGATAGATTAGCAAGAAAAATAATCAGATTTAGTTAACTTCTTAGGCATGGGAGTTCCCAAAGAAATGGGACTCAGGGAGGTGGTTAGATTTGGGGGCTTAAATACCATCATAATAGGGAGTGAGGAAGGGCAAAGGGGCACTTCTGGGAGAACACATGACTTGAAAAAGAAACGAGTTTTTAGGAGAATCAATAGGAGAGATGATAGTTTTGTGACAATGTTTTGGGGTGTGTGCATCTGATTCCTAGAGACATTAGAGCTGCTTTCTGGAAAGGGAAATATGACAGTGGAGTTCCTTGGGAGGCCCTGCTTTTAGGCAGCTCAAAATAATTCCTATGCCAAAAAAGGCATATTTTGGGGTGGCATTTCCTGCTCTGTTTCATTAACATCCGGAACCCTAAGGCTAAATCTCTCTGTTTAAAACTCTCCAATGGCTTTCACTTTTATTTAGCCCATACTGTGTGCCAGCCTCTGGCTAAGTCCTGAGATACTGTCAAAAACAAACAAACAAAAGGCATGGTCCCCTTAAACTTAATGGGCAAGAATTACATTGATCTGTAATCACACAAAATAAGAGAAAAGTTGCAACTTTTAAAGTTATGCTATGATGATTTAGTCAAGGAGAACTTCCTGGAAGAAGTGACCACTGAGCTGACATATGGAGGATTTGGGACCTTAAGGAGAGAAGAGAAAGGCACAATATTACACAGAAAGGGGCCACCCTGTACAGGTGTTGTGATAGGCAGAGCATAGATGGTATAGGGCCCCTGAAAGGCCAGTGTGGGTAGCACAGGGCACAGGAAGCATGGGGCGAGGGCAAGATGAGACGGGGAAGGAAAAGGGGCACCCACACACAGGGATTATCAGGGAAGGAATCAGAGCAAGGATAGGTAACCGAATTCAGATGATGCTGAAGCAATTCAGGTGAGAGATAATAAGAACCAAGACTAAAGGACAGAGAGGACAGAGAGAGAAAGATATGGGAGAACTTGACAAATGGGAAAGAAAACGAATGGGAGTTGATAGATTGAGCATGGATAATGAGAAAGGCAGAGACAACAGGGTGTCACATTTAAAGGAACATTTTGTACTTTGACAATATTCCCTTAACATATATATGTTTATATATATCTACATAGGTGTGTGTGCGCGTGTGCGCAGGTGTCTGTTTTCATAACTGATGTCCACAGAAGCACCTTGTATCAGGCTCTTTCCATGTGCCATAGTGAAGTTCTCAGATCCAGGATCTGTGAAGATGCCAACAGTTTTTGATAATTTAGGGCTCATCTGTTATCCTATAATGTCTCCCTTCTCTTGAGGCATATTCATATCAGTCCTCATGGTTCTTTAATGTTCCAAGTATTTAAGTAACTGGCCCAAAATGATGATGGAGTCATGACTCACTGCAAAAGACAGAACCAGGAAGAAATTGAGACATTGTGGCTTAGGGCACTGCTATTTCCAGACTCCATGAGTTAATTTCATATCCGTTTACAGAGAAGTGACAGAATATTGAAAGGAAAGTTCATTAGAGTGCTAGCAAATCACTGTTGAAAGAGAAAGGTGAGGTGCATTAACTAACCATGGCACCAGAAATAATTTTATGCTTTGAGGTATTTAAATATACTTTAGGTACTTAGACCCTGAATGCAGAAATCAACCTGGTTGCATGCTAAGGAATAAAAATTGCCTCAAGTTCTAATCAACACCATAAAGTTAATACTTTTTATTTTATTCAACACATATTTAGTAAGTGAACTACCTTGGGCAAGTTACTTAATATTTTGGGTCTTGGTTCCCATATTACTAAAAAGAGGATAATAATAGTACTTGTTTTATAGGATTGTTGTAAAAACTGAGTGAATTAATCCACATGAAGTCCTTAGACTAGTTCTGGTGCCTGGCTCTCTCTTAAGCACCATCTTGGACCACTCAACCCAAACTATAATCTCACCACCATTAGCCTTCTTTTCTCTTCCTCAAAGTCTTCCCATACAGGACTCCAGAAGATGGCGATGAAGTAGGTGGACATTCCAACTCCCACCTCCCAGAACCAAAGTGGATTACAACTTAATTAGGGAACAATCATCTTGAAAAACCAACTTCAGAGTAAACTAAGAGGAATCTATAACCAAGGATCACCGAAGAAACCACACTGAGACTGGCAGGAAGGGCGGAGATGCAGAAAGGGCTGCCTCACTCCCAGGAACAAGCAGCAGCCTGGAGGGACTCTCACAGTGGGGTAGGTTGCCCAGAGAGTTGTGGGCCCTCAGCCCCAGGACTGGAATCCCAGCCTAGAGACGCAGAGACTAGAAGGGGCATATGGACAGTATTTAGCTGAGAGAAGAGCCAGGTTACTGTTTGCAAGAGGGAGACAGAACTCTCAGACCCAGGCTCTGTCTTAAAGGGACTGCACAGAAAACCTCATTCACAGCCACTTACCTGGGGCTCTGGGAGCAGGGAGCACTGAGAGGACTGTAGTTGCAAGAGGAGAGTATAGTCTCGGAGGCACAGGGAGAGACACAGTGGGGGACAGCCATCCTAACCTCTGTGCTGCTGAATCACTCCCCAAATCTAAAGTGGCCTTTTTTCCTGGAAGAAGCAGAACCAGCAAAGGGAAGCAATTACCCCACCCACCAGAGGCTCTCCTACTCTAGCTGAGCAAAGAGTCACTTAGAAGCTAGGGGCATGTCAAGGACACCAGTTTTGGGTGCTGAGGTCTGGGCTACACGCCCCCCCCACACACACACACACTGCTAAGAACCCCCTGAAGGGCAGGCGGACCCAACTGCAGCAGTGGCCGTGCGCTCACAGTGACAGGGGTGGTGCCCAGCCAGCAAGCCTGTGCCTGTGGTGGCAGTGGCCCGTGTGCCCACATGGCTGGCAGTGCCCATTCCCGAACATCTGAGGAAGCAGTGGAAGGCCGGTGGGCAGACCACACCTTGGGAACACAAAGGCCACACTCACTGGCCAAGAGTAGATAAAAGCCACCCTAGGAATACAGCTGATAGTTTCAACAGCACCTGGGCCCAGAAAGGCAGCCACAAATTCTGTATCACCAGTAGTTTCAAGAAGGTTGCTAAGGGCCAGTCATAGGCAGTGACCCCCACTGCCTGATTCCAGCCAGGGAGGTCCAGGGCAGGCACATCCAGCAACAAAATATGAAGAGCATCAGCTCAGGACCTAACAATCTTTGTTAGAGTGATATCTTAAGAAAGGGCTCCTCACATATGACCCAACTAAGGCATAAAAAATGCCAAAATAAATAGCAAAAGAGCAGTAGAAGCACACAAGTAGCCCACAGCGATTACAAGCAATACCTGATGCTAACCCGAGAAGATCTAGAAACAACACAACTGGAAGCTGGAGGCAGACAAAACCAACCTTATACTCAGCTACCTACACAAACAGCACAATCAAAGGAGCAGTCTATAGACAGACAAAATAGGAAGACAGAGAAAGCAATCAAAATGAATTAACAAGAAAAATCCACAAAAAAAAGAACTGAATAAGATGGAAATAATCAAAGGATGAGATGCAGAGTTTAGCCTGACCAGGCAGTGGTGCAGTGGATAGAGAGTCGGACTGGGATGCGGAAGACCCAGGTACAAGACCCCGAGGTCGCCAGCTTGAGCACAAACCCATATGGCTTGAGCAAAAGCTCGCGAGCTTGGACCCAAGGCTGCTGGCTCTAGCAAGGGATTGCTCGGTCTGCTGAAGACCTGTGGTCAAGGCACATGTGTGAAAGCAATCAATGAATAACTAAGGTGTTGCAATGGCAATGAAAAACTAATGATTGATGCTTCTCATCTCTCTTCATTCCTGTCTGTGTGTCCCTCTCTATCCCTCTTTCTGACTCTCTCTCTGTCCCTGGAAGAAAAAAAAAAAAAAGACCAGACACAGAGTTTAAAATAATAATATTTAGAATGATCAAGAATCTTAGAGCAACAATGGATGGACATAATGAGCACCTAAATGAAGAGATAGCAAGCATCAAAAAGGATATTAAAATCATTAAAAAGAACCTGTCAGGAATGACAAATACAATATCAGAAATGAAGACTACACTAGAAGGAATTAAGAGCAGGCTGGATGAAGCAAAGGATCGAATTAGCAATTTAGAGAACAAGATAAATGAAAGCACAGAAGCAGAAGAGCAAAAAGAAAAGAGGCTGAAACACTCTGAGGAAACTCTAAAGAGCTCTGTGACAACATGAAGAGTAACAACATCTACATTATAGGGGTTCCTGAAGGAAAAGAGAAAGAACAAGGGATAGAGAATCTGATTGAAGAAATTGGAGCTGAAAACCTCCCTAATTTGATGAAGGAAAAAGTCACACAAGTTCAAAAAGCACAGAGAGTCCCATTAAAGAAGGACCCAAAGAGGCCTACACCATGACACATCATAATTAAAATACAAAAATTAAGAGATAAAGAATTACTAAAAGCTGCAAGAGAACAACAGTCAATCACCTACAAAGGAGCTCCCATAAGGATGACATCCGACTTTTCAACAGAAACCCTTGAGGCCAGAAGGGAATGGCAAGAAACATTCAAAGTAATGCAAAACAAGAGCCCACAATGAAGACTTCTTTATCCAGCAAGGCTATCATTTAAAATTGAAGGAGAAATAAAAAGCTTCCCAGACAAAAAAAAAAAAAAAACACTCAAGTAATTCAATACAATAAAACTAATGTTGCAAGAAATGTTAGGATGAGCAAGATGGCGATGGAGTAAGCGGATGTACCAACTTCCAACTCCCAGAAACAAAGTGGATTATAACTCAATTGCAAGAACCATCATCTGGATAAACTAAGTGGACTCTTCAACCAAGGAACACAGAAGAAGCCACATTGAGACTGGTAGGAATAGCGAAAACACGAAGAGGGCTGCCAAGCTCCCTGGAGCGAAGGACAGCCCGGAGAGACCTGTGTGGTGAGAGGAGAGTTTGGCAGAGAAGGAGGGACCTGGGTCCCAGGAACAAAGCCCCAGCCTGCAGTCCCAGAGCCTAGAAGAGGCGTTTGGACAGTATTGAACTGTGAAACAAGTGAGGATACTGTTAGTGAGAAAGAGACAGTTTTCTCAGACCCAAGATTCTTAAAGGGACAGCACAAAAAAACTCTATCACAGCCACTCACCCGGGGCTCCGGGGAACGGGGTCAGAGGAGAGGACCAGAGCAGCAGGAAGAAAGAGTAAACTGGAAGCCACAGGGAGAAAAACTCTGAGGGACAGCCACCCTAACCCCTGGGCTAAGTCACGTCTCTAATCAAAAACAAATATTTCCCCTGGAACTAGCAATACCAGCAAAGGGAGACAGGACACCAGCCAAACAAGCTCTCCCGCAGCAATTAGAGCATAGCTGCTTAGATGGAGGGAGCTTCCAGGTCTACAGTATAAAGAGTGTTAGGGTCTGATCTGTGGGGCCCTTTGCTACTTTGCTGAAAGTTGCTGGAGGGACAGTGGCGGTGAGACGTTGAAATGCAGTTCTGTCGGCAGGGACAGAGGCCCAGCCGGTATGAGCTCTGTCTAGCCCAGCAGGGGTGGAGGGGAAGCGTGAAAGCGGTCCAGCAGCTGCGGGACAGCCTGTAACCCCACCTCGGGAAAAAAGTGGGAGGCCAGGAATGGGCAGAGATCTGCTCTGCGACCCTGCGCAAGCCGGCCCTTACCGCAGGGACAGGGCTAGGACCAGGGACAGGCGGGGGCTCGCAGCTGAGCTCACGCCAGCAGACCCAACCGGCTGGAGAAACCGCAGTTTGCAATACTGTGTGCAGGAGTTGGCTCTGAACGTAGGGGCCGGGCTAAAGTTTGCAGCTGAGCACATGCCAACAGCCATGCCCGGCCCAATAAATCGCGGTTTTCCATCCTGCATAGGAGGGCCCTGGCTTCGAGGGCAGGGCTAAAGCTCCAGACGGGCAAAGGCTCACAGCTGAGAACACGTCAGCAGCCCTGTCCAACCCGAGAAACTGTGGAGAGCAGACTCTGAAAGCAGGGGCTGGGCGAAAGCCCGAAAACAGGCTGGGCCCACAGCTGAACAAAGGTGCTCACCTCTACCCTTGGTGCTGAGGCTTTTGGCTTGAGTGACAGCCCCTCCTGCAAAGGAGAGGTGGAAATCACAACAATAGCTGTAGTGAGCCGGCGCTGGCAACGCCCATACCCAATCACCCTAGGCAGCGGCAGAGGGGGTGGTGGGCCTGCAGACAGACCACACCTAGAGAACACAAAGGCAACACCTACTGGACTCCAGTGATCACAACCTTCTTATACACAGACAAAATGGGCAAGCACAGGAATGCAAACCAAATGAATCAAGAGAAATCTTCAGAGAAGGACCTGAATGAACCAGATATAACCAAATTACCAGAAGCAGAATTTAGAATAATGATAGTTAGGATGTTCAAAGAAATTAGAGCAACTATGGATAGTAACTAGGAAAACCTAAATGAAGAGATAACAAGTATAAAAAACAAAATTGAAATAATAAAAAAGAATCAGACAGAAATGACAAATACAGTATCAAAACTGAAGACCACAATGGAAGGAATTAAAAGCAGGACGAATCACGCTAAGGATCGAATCAGTGAGTTAGAGGACACAATAAACAGAGGCACAGAAGCAGAGAAGAAAAAGGAAAAGAGACTCAAAAAATGTGAGGAAACTCTAAGGGAGCTCTGTGACAACATGAAGAGAAAAACCATTCGTATCATAGGGGTCCCTGAAGAAGAGGAGAGAGAACAGAAAATAGAAATTTCGTTCAATCAAATCATAGCAGAAAACTTTCCTAAATTAAGGCTGGGAAACATTCCACATGTTCAAGAAGCACACAGAACTCCATTAAAGAGAAACTCAAAAAAATCTACACCAAGACACATCATAGTTGAAATACCAAAACTAAGAGATAAAGAGAAAATTTTAAAAGCTGCTAGTGAAAAAAAGGCTATCACCTACAAAGGAGCCCCCATAACGATGACATCTGACTGCTCAAAGGAAAACACTTGAGGCCAGAAGGGAATGGCAAGATATATAAAAAGTAATGAAGAACAAGAACCTACAACCAAGACTTCTCTATCCAGCAAGGCTAACGTTTAAAATTGAAGGAGAAATAAAGAGCTTTCCAGACAAAGAAAGCCTCAAGGAATTCATTAAAACCAAATCAATTCTTCAGGAGATACTAAGGGGCCTGTTATAAACAGTTCAAAGAGCGGAAAAAATTTAACAAAAAAAAAATACAGCTTTAAAGAATAAAATGGCAATACACAACTACATATCTATAATAACCTTAAATGTAAATGGATTAAATGATCCAATCAAAAGACATAGGGTAGCTGCATGGATAAAGAAACAGGACCCATACATATGGTCTCTACAAGAGACACACATTAAAACAAAACATGCACATAGACTGAAGGTAAAAGGATGGAAAAAAATGTTTCATGCAAATGGAAATGAAACAAAAGCCGGGGTAGCAGTACTTATATCTGACAAAATGGACTTTAAAATAAAGGCTGTAGTAAGAGATAAAGAAGGACACTACATGATGATAAAGGGAACACTTCAACAGGAAGATGTAACTATTATAAATATCTATGAACCAAATATAGGAGCCCCGACATACATAAAGCAGACTTTGATGGATATAAAGGGCAAGATTAACAGCAATACTATAATAGTAGGGTATTTCAATACCCCACTAACAACACTGAATAGATCCTCAAGAAAGAAAATTAATAAAGAAACAGCAGATTTAAAGGATATACTAGATCAACTTGATTTAATAGATATCTTCAGAACTTTTCACCCTAAAGCAGTAGAATATACATTCTTCTCAAGCGCTCATGGTACGTTTTCTAGGATAGACCACATGTTAGGACACAAAAATGGTCTCAATAAATTTAAGAAGATTAAAATCATATCAAGCACTTTCTCTGATCACAATGCCATGAAACTAGAAATTAACCACAGAGGAAAAACTAAAAAATACTCAAACACTTGGAAACTAAATAGCAGGTTATTAAATAATGAATGGATTAACAATGAGATCAAAGAAGAAATAAAAAAGTTTCTAGAAATGAATGATAATGAGCATACATCAACTCAAAATTTATGGGACACAGCAAAAGCAGTACTGAGAGGGAAGTTCATTGCATACAGGCATACCATGAGAAGCTAGAAAAAACTCAAATAAGCAACCTGACCCTGCAGCTAAAAGAACTAGAAAAAACAACAGCAAATAAAGCCCAGGACCAGTAGAAGAAAGGAAATAATAAAGATCAGAGCAGAAATAAATGACATAGAGGCTAAGAAAACAATACAGAGAATCAATGAAACCAGGAGCTTGTTCTTTGAAAAAGTAAACAAGATTGATTAACCTTTAACTAGACTCACCAAGAAAAATTGAGAGGACCCAAATAAATAAAATTAGAAATGACAGTGGAGAAATAACAACTGACACAACAAAAATACAAAGCATTGTAAGAAAATACTATGAAGAACTATATGCCAAAAAATTAGACAACCTAGGTGAAATGGACAAATTTCTTGAATCATATAATCTTACAAAAATCAATCTGGAAGAATCAGAACACCTAAACAGACCAATTACAACAAGAGATCTAAACAGTTATCAAAAAACTCCCAAAAAAGAAAAGTCCTGGGCCTGATGGCTTCACAAGTGAATTCTACCCAAAATTCAGAGAAGAACTAACTCCTATCCTTCTCAAATAATTTCAAAAAATTCAAGAGGAAGGAAGACTTTCAAACTCCTTTTATGAGGCGAGCATAATTCTGATCCCAAAACCGGGCAAAGACAACACAAAGAAACAAAATTATAGGCCTATATCGTTGATGAATTTAGATGCTAAAATTCTCAACAAAATATTAGCCAACCAATCCAGGAATATATGAAAAAAATCATATAGCACGATCAAGTGGGATTTATTCTGGATAGGCAAGGCTGGTTCAATATTCGCAAATCAATCAATGTGATTCATCACATAAACAAAAGGAAGGACAAAAATCACATGATAATTTCAATAGATGCAGAAAAGGCATTTGATGAAATCCAGCACCCATTCATGCTCAAAACTCTCAGTAAAGTGGGAATACAGGGAACATTCCTTAACATGATAAAGGCCATCTACTAAAAACCCACAGCAAACATCATACTAAATGGACAAAAATTAAAAGCAATCCCCTTAAGATCAGGAACCAGGCAGGGTTGCCCACTTTCACCACTCTTATTCAACATAGTTCTGGAAGTCCTAGCTACAACAATCAGACAAGAAGAAGAAATAAAAGGCATCCAAATTGGAAAAGAAGAAGTAAAACTGTCATTATTTGCAGATGATATGATATTGTATATAGAAAATCCTAAAGTCTCAGTCAAAAAACTACTGGACCTTATAAATGAATTCAGCAAGGTGGCAGGATATAAAATTAATACTCAGAAATCAGAGGCATTTCTATATACCAACAATGAACTGTCAGCAAAAGAAATTAAGGAAACAGTACCCTTCACTATTGCAGCCAAAAAAATAAAGTACCTAGGAGTAAATTTAACCAAGGAGGTTAAAGACTTGTACTCGGAAAACTATAAAACATTGATAAAAGAAATCAAGGAAGATACAAACAACTGGAAGCATATACCATGCTCATGGCTAGAAAGTATAAACATCATTAAAATGTCTATATTACCCAAAGCAATTTTTAAATTCAATGCAATACCAATTAAAATACCAATGACATACTTCAAAGATATAGAACACATATTCCAAAAATTTATATGGAACCAAAAAAGAACACAAATAGCCTCAGTAATCTTAAAAAGAAAAAATAAAGCAGAAGGTATCACTCTTCTGGATATCAAGGTTTACTACAAGGCCATTATACTCAAGACAGCCTGGTACTGGCATAAGAACAGGCACATAGATTAATGGAACAGAACAGAGAACCCAGAAATAAACCCACAGCTTTATGAACAACTGATATTTGACAAAGGAGGAAAGAGCATATAATGGAGTAAAGACGGCCTCTTTAACAAATGGTATTGGGAAAATTGGACATCTACCTGCAAAAAAATGAAACTAGACCATCAACTTACACCATTCACAAAAACAAACTCAAAATGGATAAAAGACTTAAATGTAAGCCGTGAAACCGTAAGCATCTTAGAAGAAAACATAGGCAGCAAGCTCTCCGACATCTGTAGCAGCAATATATTTGCCGATTTATCTCCACGGCCAATTGAAATAAAGGTAAGATAAACAAATGGGACTATATCGAACTAAAAAGTTTTTGCACAGCTAAAGACAATAAGAACGGAATAAAAAGACAAACCACGCAATAGGAGAACATATTCGGCAGCTCATCTGATAAGGGGTTAATAACCAAAATTTATAAAGAACTTATAAAACTCAACACCAGGAACACAAACAATCCAATCAACAAATGGGCAAAAGAAATGAATAGACACTTCTCCAAAGAGGACATACAGATGGCCAATAGGCATATGAAAAAATGCTCAACATCACTAATCATTAGAGAAATGCAAATTAAAACCACAATGAGATATCACCTCACACCAGTCAGAATGGCGCTCATCAGAAAAACAACACAGAATAAGTTCTGGCGAGGATGTGGAGAAAAGGGAACACTCCTGCACTACTGGTGGGAATGCAGACTGGTGCAGCCACTGTGGGAAACATTTTGGAGATTCCTCAGAAAATTAAAAGTCGAACTGCCTTTTGACCCAGCTATCCCACTTATAGGAATATACCCTAAGAACACCATAGCACTGTTCGAAAAGAAGAAATGTGCCCCCATGTTAGTGGCAGCATTGTTCACAACAGTGAAGATCTGGAAACAGCCCAAGTGTCCGTCAGAGGACGAGTGAATTAAAAAGCTTTGGTACATATATAGTATGGAATACTACTCAGCCATAAGAAATGATGACATTGGATCATTTACAACAAAATGGATGGACCTTGATAACACTATACGGAGTGAAATAAGTAAATCAGAAAAAAACTGAGAACTGAATGATTTCATACATAGGTGGGACATAAAAGTGAGACTATGAGACATGGAACAGAGTGTGGTGGTTATGGGGTGAGCGAGGGAGGAGAGGGTGGGTAGGGAGGTGGGGAGGGTTTAAGGGAAAACCAGATAGAAGGTGACAGAGGACAATTTGACTTTGGGTGATGGGTATGCAACATAATTGAATGATAATTTATCCTGGAGATGTTTTCTTTGAACATATGTACCCTGATTTATTGGTGTCACCCTATTAAAATTAATTTTTAAAAAAGGAAAAAAAAGAAATGTTAAGGAGGCCTCTTGTAAAGAGAACAAAGGGGGAAAAATTAGAAAAAATAGAATGTAGATTTAAAGAACATAATGGCAATAAACAACTACATATCAATAATAACCTTAAGTGTAAATAGATTAAGGGCTACAATCAAAAGACATAGGGTAGCTGTGTGGATAAGAAAACAGGACCTGTACATTTGCTGTCTACAAGAGACCCACCTCAAAACAAAAGATACACATAGACTGAAAGTGAAGGAATGGAAAAAAATATTTCATGCTAATGGAAATTAAAAAAAAAAAGCTGGGGTAGCAACACTTATATATGATAAAATAGACTTTTAAACAAAGACTACAGTAAGGGATAAAGAAGGCCACTACATAATGATAAAGGGAGCAATCCAACAGCAAGATATAACCATTATAAATATCTATGCACCTAATATAGGATCCCCTATTTATATAAAGCAGATTTTGTGGGCATAAAGGGTGAGATCAACAGCAATACTATAATAGTAGGGGATTTTAATACCCCACTAACATCAATGAATAGATTCTCAAGAAAGTATATTAACAAAGAAAACAGTAGCTTTAATGGACAATCTAGATCAACTAGATTTAATAGATATCTTCAGAACCTTTCACCCTAAAGCAGCAGAATATACATTCTTTTCAATTGCTCATGATACCTTCTCTAGAATAGACCACATGTTATGACACAAAATGAGTCTCAATAAATGTAAGAAGATTGAAGTCCTATTAAGCATCTTCTCAGATCACAATGACATAAAACTAGAAATCAACTGCAATAAAAAAAAACACGGAAAAAATATTCAAACAATTGTAGGCTAAATAGCATGTTATTAAATAATGAATGGGTTAACAATGAGATCAAGGAAAAAATAAAAAATTTCCTTGAAACAAATCAAAATGAACATACAACTCAAAATTTATGAGAGGGAAGTTTATAGCATTGCAGGCATACCTTAAGAAGCAAGAAAAAGCTCAAATAAACAACTTAACCCTGCATCTAAAAGAACTAGGAAAAGAACAGCAAGTAAAGCCCAGAGGAAGTAGAAGGAAGAAAATAATAAAGGTCAGAGCAGAAATAAATAACATAGAGGCTAAAAAAATAATACAGAAGATCAATGAAACCAAGAGCTGGTTCTTTGAAAAGGTAAACAAGATTGATGAACCTTTAACCAGACTCACCAAGAAAAAAGAGAGAGGACTCAAATAAATAAAGTTAAAAATGAGAGTGGAGTAGTAACAGCAGAAATACAAAAGATTGCAAGAAAATACTATGAAGAACTGTATGCCAAAAAATTAGACAACCTATGTGAACAGGACAAATTCCTTGAAACATATAATCTTCCAAAAATCCATCTGGAAGAATCAGAAAACCTAAACAGACCAATTACCAAAAATGAGATAGAAACAGTTATCCAAGAACTTTGAACAAACAAAAGTCCTGAGCCAGATGACTTCACAGTCATCTGAATATTTGATAAAAGAAAATTTTTACCAAATATTCAAAGAAGAATTAACTCCTATCCTTCTCAAGCTAGTTCAAAAAATTCAAGAGGAGGGAAGACTTCCAAGCTCCTTTTATGAGGCGAGCATAATCCTCATTTCAAAACCAGGCAAACACACTACAAAGAAAAAAATATATATAGACTGATATCCCTGATGAACTTAGATGCTAAAATTCTCAACAAAATATTAGCAAGTCAGATCCAGTAATACATGAAAAATATCATATATCATGATCAAGTGGGATTTATTCTGGGGAAGCAAGGCTGGTACAATATTCACAAATCAATCAATGTGACTCATCACATAAACAAAAGAAAGAAGAAAAATCACCTGATAATATCAGTAGATGCAGAAAAATCACTTGATAAAGTCCAGCACCCATTTATGATCAAAACTCTCAGCAAAGTGGGAATACAGGGAACATACCTCAACATGATAAAGGCCATCTATGACAAACCCACAGCAAACATCATAATCAATGGAAAAAAATTAAAAGCAATTCCCTTAAGATCAGGAACAAGGCAGGAGTGCCCCCTTTCACCACTCTTATTCAACATAGTTCTGGAAGTCCAAGCCCCAGCAATCAAGCAAGAAGAAGATATAAAAGGCATCCAAATTGGAAAAGAATAAGTAAAACTATCATTATTTGCTGATGGCATGATACTGTACATAGAAAACCCTAAAATCTCAGTAAAAAACAAACAAACAAACAAAAAAAACAGTGGACCTGGTAAATAAATTCAGCAAGGTGGCAGGATATAAAATTAATTTTCAGATATCAGAGGCATTTTTATACACCAACAATAATCTGTCTGAAAGAAAAATTAAGAAAACAGTCCCCTTCACTATTGCAACAAAAATAATAAAGTACCTAGGAGTAAATTTAGCCAAAGAGGTTAGAGAATTGTACTCAGAAAATTATAAAATACGATAAAGAAAATCAAGGAAGACACAAACAAGTGGAAGTATATACCATGTTTGTGGTTAGGAAGAATAAACATCATTAAAATGTCTATATTACAAGAAGCTATCTATAAATTCAATGCAATTCTTATTAAAATACCAATGGCATACTTCAAAGATATAGAACAAAATTTTAAAAATTTATATAGAATCAAAAAAGAACACGAGTAATCTCAGCAATCCTGAAAAAGAAGACTAAATTGGGGGGCATCACACTTACTGATGTCAAGGTATACTACAAGGCCATTGTACTCAAAACAGCTTGGTACTGGCATAAGAACAGGCATATAGAACAATGGAACAGAACAGAGAACCCAGAAATAAACCCACACCTTTATGGACAACTGATATTTGACAAAGGAGGAAAGAACATACAATGGAGTAAAGACAGCCTCTTTAACAAATGCTGTTGGGAAAATTGGACAGCTACCTGCCAAAAAATGAAACTAGACCATCAACTTACACCATTCACAAAAATAAACTCAAAATGAATAAAAGACTTAAATATAAGTCGTGAAACCATAATCAACTTGGAAGAAAAAATAGGCACTAAGCTCTCCGACATCTCTCTCAGCAAAATATTTGCTGATTTATCTCCACAGGCAAATGAAATAAAGGACGGTATGAACAAATGGGACTATATTAAACTAAAAAGTTTGCACAGCTAAAGACAATATGAACAAAATAAAAAGACAACCACACAATGGGAGAACATATTTGACCATACATCTGATAAGGGGTTAATAAAAATTTATAAAGAACTTGTAAAACTCAACACCAGAAAGGTAAACAATCCAATCAATAAATGGGCAAAAGAAATGAATAGACACTTCTCCAAAGAGGACATACAGATGGCCAATAGACATATGAAAAAATGTTCAACATCACTAATCATTAGAGAAATGCAAATTAAAACCACAATGAGATATCACCTCACTACTGTCAGAATGGCGCTCATTAACAAAACAACACGTAAGTGCTGACGATGGTGTGGAGAAAAGGGAACTCTTCTGCACTGCTAGTGGGAATGGAGACTGGTGCAACCACTGTGGAAAACAATATAGAGATTCCTCAAAAAATTAAAAATGGAACTGCCTTTTGACCCAGTTTCCCATTTTTAGGAATACACCCTAAGAATACCAAATCACGAATTCAAAAGAAGAAATGCACCCCCATGTTTATTGCAGCATTGTTTACAGTAGCCAAGATATGGAACAGCCCAAGTGTCCGTCAGTGGACAAGTGAATTAAAAAGCAGTGGTACATATACACAATGGAATACTACACAGCTGTGAAAAAGGAAATCTTACCTTTTTGACAACATAGATGGACCTGAAGACTATTATGTTAAGTGAAATAGGCCAGGTAGAGAAAGAAAAATATCATATGACCTCCCTCATTTGAGGAATCTAATAAACAATGTGAACTGAGGAACAGAGTATAGGCAGAGGCAGGATCAAAGGGACCAGAAGGAAAGCGGTCAGAGGGAAAGGGGATGAGAGGATGGGATCAGAGAAGGGAAAGAGATTAGTGAAATTATACACACATAACACAGGGTTATAGAGAGCAGGAAAGCAAATCCCGGCAGGAAGGGGGGAGGGTGTTAGGAGGAAGGGAGCAAGGGGGGTATAGAGGGAAACACAGGGTGGGGAGGAGATATATTTGGTGGGACAGTTGAATCTATGTAAACACAATAAATTAAAATCAAAGATTTAAAACAAAAATAAAATTTAAAAAAATGTTCTCCCGCCTGACCTGGTGGTGGCGCAGTGAATAGAGCATCGGACTGGGACGCGGAGGACCCAGGTTCGAGACCCCGAGGTCACCAGCTTGAGCGAGGGCCCATCTGGCTTGAGCAAAAGCTCGCCAGCTTGGACCCAAAGTCGCTCGCTGCTTTGAGCAAGGGGCTGCTCGGTCTGCTGAAGGCCCGCAGTCAAGGCACATGTGAGAAAGCAATCAATGAACCACTAAAGAAGGAAAAACTGATGATTAATGCTTCTCATCTCTCTCCATTCCTGTCTGTCTGTTCCTATCTATTCCTCTCTCTGACTCTCTCTCTGTCTCTGTAAAAAAAAAAAATTCCCATACACATTTTCTTTCACAAAAATACTCTGTTTCTGGCTGGCTTATATTCATCCTTCATGTGTTTTTAGGGCAAGAACAGCAGAAAAAGATATAAAAGCCAAGCCAACCACACACACACACATGCACGCACATCAGCAGCACAGTACTATTAGGGCTGAGGCAGTGTCTGTATGAAATCAGTATCCCAATAAAATCATGCAGAAAGTAACCACACTATTTTCCTCTGCATTTACCTGACCTTTGGGGGAATATCTTATCCTATTGTGGTCCCTGACGTTTGAGATTTTTTCATGGAATTTTGAATGTATTAGGGAGATTCCAAAAATGTGTTAACCACAAATTATTAAGAATATGAAAAATCAGTCTTGTGAAAAAAAGTTATAGTGATTGGGAGAAAGACAAGACTAACAGATGACTGAATGCCTGTTTTTAGAATTACAAATAAATTTCATTTTACAGAATGCTCTATCTATGGAAGTCAGAAGGAGACAGCTTCCTTACACAATGAGACAAACCATTTTTATAACAATATAGCATGCTGACATTTGGATTCTTTGTATATAAACACCTAGATTGTTTTCCCTTGGATTTAGTAATTGACAACCCTGAGTTAGAATCTTAGCCCTACCACTATCAGGTGTCTTTGGGCAAATAATTGATCTCTCAAAGTCTCAGTTGTCATTGTTTTTTTCCCTGCCAAATGGAAATGATAATATCTACTCCTTAGTTTTTTGTAAAGTTTATATGAGATAATCATGTGTTCCAGGATTTTAATAATAATTCAGTGAAAGCTGGCTCTGTTATCCACTTCCTATCTCACTTCTCTCAAAGCTGGTCAGGCAGTGTTGTTAAAAAAACACAAGGCCCAAAATAGAGCTGCGTGTGCTAAGTTCCACATCACCAAACAAAGACTTAATTACAGTTTTGGCTCTTCCAGAATTGGAATTTTAAACCAGTCAATCAAAAATCACTACACATATACGAAGACAGAAAATAATTTGACTTTGGGTGATGGGCAAACAACATAATCAACAGTTTAAAGCTATAAAGATGTTCACCTGAAACCTATGTACTTTTATTGATCAATATCACCCCATTAAATTTAATTTCTAAATTTAAAAAATGTACAATAAAGAAAAGAAGTCACCTGATCAGCTGCAGTCAGGTCATCTGACTGATAGATCCTGTTATTCCCTAAAGGAAAGTGACCTTGTAATAATCAAGGCACTTGTTTACCTACTATCCATTCCTGTTCCTACTTCCTCTGCCTGTACATCTTCCACTTGGTACAGCTCCTCAGAGGGCATCCTATCTGCTAAACTGAATACTGCCTAATTCGTGAATCATTAGATAAAGCCAATACAATTTTTTAAATGTACATAGTTGAATTTTGTTTTCTAACAGTAGTAAGAAATTGTGATCAAAAAATACATTTTATTTCTGCATAAACTATATAGGAAATTAATCTGCAAATGATGCATTTGGAAAGAAGATGGAGTCTGTTCCAGAACAATCATTTTAAACAAAAACAAAAGTCATTCTTGATGAATAAGCAGTAGAACATAGTGAAAGATTGCCGGGTGCCGCCGATGAACGAACGAAGAGCCGAAACAGCCAAATGAGCAAAAGTCAGGCTTTATTGGGAGGACTCCGGGCGAGTTCACTGACCCTCGGATGTGAGTCTGTGAAGGCGCGCCCGGGGAGGGTTTTTGGGTTTTTTATATCTGCAGAGGGGAAGGATGGTAACAGTCGACTGGTTTGGTGGGGCGTGCAGTTCATGGAACAGCCTTGGGGACAGATAGTTTCAAGAATTTGGGTGTGTGCGGTTTGAGCAAGATTAACAACTGCCAGACGGTTTGAGTAAGATTAACAATTGCCGGACAGCTCAGGGCAAGGGAGGGTTTCACTACCCAACCCAGAGGCAACTACCGGACACATAGGATCAGTAAAAATGTTTATGTACTCAGCAATTAGGCTAGTTCACATGGGTGATTGGGGGAAGGAAGGTTGAGGAGTTAAATTTAGATAAATAGACTCTTCCTGAGAGAAAACTTGAACATGACGATTGTACCACACATTTTTGAGTAAAAGACAGAAACAGAAAAGATGTATGCATCCTTTGTCCTTGTCTTTTAATGAATGCTGAGCAAATGGTAGATTCTTGAGGAACAATCAGTGGCGATGAACTGTGTTTCCCAGTATGACCTAGACAACATGTCAGTGTCTGCAGTGCTTTCCAAATCCTGGGAGGATCCATAAAGCTAATGTATCAAAATCACAACTGATAGAGAATAGCAATGGAGTAGGTGGACGTACCAACTTCCAACTCCCAGAACCAAAGTGGATTATAACTCTATTGTAAGAACCATCATCTGGATAAACCAACTTTGAACTAAACTAAGTGGACTCTTCAATCAAGGAACACAGAAGAAGCCACATTGAGACTGGTATGAATAGCGAAAACGCGAAGAAGGCTGCCCAGCTCCCTGGAGCAAACGGCAGCCCCGAGAGACCCGCGTGGCGGGAGGAGAGTTTGGCGGATAGGGAGGGACCTGGGTCTCAGGAACCAAGCCCCAGACTGTAGTCCCAGAGACTGGAAGAGGCGTGTTGGACAGATAAAATATAATATGCTCACTTTGTTAAAGATGGCGCTGCCCACATGGAAGCCCATCACCCAGGTGATATTATTAGCCCTTATGCTTGAGATGGCTGTGAGGAAAAAGCTGTAATGTAAGCAGGCCGGGTCATTATAGCTTAAGGCTTTGTTTTAAGAGCAAGCTTTTCCCCACGCCCTTGACTGATTGGATCATGTGGGGTGGTGCACTCTGCTGAGGAATCCCATTATGCCTCAGATGGGTGACTTTGTACCAGAGACTTCCTTGTCTGTAGATTAAATTAAGGGTTGGATTTCTACAGTATAAGGTGGGGCAGGCTGGGAGCTTGCTCTCTCTTGGTTCCTGAGATATTAGAGAGGAGAGCAGATGAAGGCCACATGGAGGAGAGGAAGCAGCCAAGATGGCAGAGTGCTGAGGGAGAAGCCAGTTTGTTAAGAGTTTGTACTAGATGAGATGGGAAACAGTGGTGAATAAGTCTGGTGAGCTAGAAACCTTTGATTCTAGGAAACTCGGATAAGTCAGTAGCTTTGTGAGCACTGAATGAGTGGGTTTTGGAGCCCAGTGTGTGTTTTTGCTTGCCCACCCGGTGCAAGCTAGAATAAAAGCTGATGGATCACCAGTTTTTAGCTCCATTGTTTCATTACCGACTGTTCGAATCTAATGCGAACCTGCACTGGCCGGGCAGCTCTGAATGGTGGCCACGACTACTGACCATACAAGGCGTTTGGACAGTATTGAGCTGGGAAACAAGTGAGGATACTGTTTGTGAGAAAGAGAAAGTTCTCTCAGACTCAAGATTCTTTTTAAAAGGACAGCACAGTAAACCTCTCTCACAACCACGCACCCGGGGCTCCAGGGAATGGGGACAGAGGAGAGGACCAGAGCAGCAGGAAGAGAGTGTGGACTGAAAGCACAGGGAAAAACACTCTGAGGGACAGCCACCCTAACCCCTGGGCTAAGTCACTTCCCTAATTGAAAACGAATATTTCCCCTGGAACTAGCAATACCAGCAAAGGGAGACAGGACACTAGCCAAACAAGCTCCCCCGCGGCAATTAGAGCAGAGCTGCTTAGAGGGAGGGAGTTCCCAGGACTACAGTATGGAGACTTAGGGCCCTTCCTACTCTGCTGAGAGTTGCTGAAGGGAGGGTGGTGGCAGGACGCTGAAACGCGGTTCTCTCGGCAGGGGGCGGGAGGGGAGGGAGGGAGGGGGTGGAAGCCCAGCCGGTGTGAGCTCAGTCTAGCCCAGCAGGGGAGAAGGGGACGCGCTAAAGCAGTCCTGCAGCTGCGGGCCAACCTGTATCCCCACCGGCGGGGGAAAAGCGGGAGCTCAGGAACGGGCAGAGATCTGCTCTGCAACCCTGCGCAAGCCGGCCCTGACCACGGGGACGGGGCGAGGACCAGGGACGGGCGGGGGCTCGCAGCTGAGCTCACGCCACCAGCCCCGCCCAGCCGGAAAAACCATGGTGTGCCATCCTGCATGCGCGAGTTGGCTCCGAACCACGGGGGCGAGGTAGAGCCCAGAACGAACAGAAGTTCGCAGCTGAGCGCAAGCCAGCAACTACGCCCGGCCATATAAGCTACTGTTTGCGACACTGCGCAGGAGGCCCCTGGTCTCGAGAGCGCGGTTAAAGCTCCAGACGGGCAAAGGCTCACTGCTGAGAACACGTCAAAGCTCAGCCCAACGCGCGAAACTGTGGCGAGCAGGCTCTGACTGCGGGTGCTGGGCTCTGGGCGGAAGCCCAGAAACAGGCTGGGTCCGTAGCTGAGCTAAGGTACTCACCTCTACCCTTGGTCCTGAGGCTTATGGCTTGAGTGACAGCCCCTCCAGCAAAGGAGAAGCGGAAATAACAGCAACAGCCACAGTGGGCCGGTGCTGGCAACGCCCATACCCAACCACCCTAGGCAGAGGCAGAGGGGGTGGCAAGCCTGCAGAAGGACCACACCTAGAGAACACAAAGGTAACACCTACTGGACTCCAGTGGCCACAACTTGCTTATACACAGAAAAAATAAGCAGGCAGAGGAATGCAAACCAAATGAATCAAGAGAAATCCCCAGAGAAGGACCTGAATGAACCAGATATAACCAAATTACCAGAAGCAGAATTTAGAATATTATAGTTGGGACGTTCAAAGAAATTAGAGCAACAATGGATAGTCATTATGAACACCTAAATAAAGAGATAACAAGTATAAAAAACGAAATTGAAATAATAAAAAAGAATCAGACAGAAATGACAAATACAGTATCAGAACTGAAGACCACAATGGAAGGAATTAAAAGCAGGATGAATCACTCTGAGGATCGAATCAGCGAGTTAGAGGACACAATAAACAAAGTTACAGAAGCAGAAAAGAAAAAGAAAAAGAGACTCAAAAAATGTGAAGAAACTCTAAGGGAGCTTCGTGACAACCTGAAGAGAAACAACATTCGCATCATAGGGGTTCCTGAAGAAGAGGAGAGAGAACAGGAAATGGAAACTATGTTCAATCAAATCATAGCAGAAAACTTTCCTAAATTAAGGCTGGGAAACATTCCACACATTCAAGAAGCACACAGAACTCCATTAAAGAGAAACTCAAAAAAATCTACACCAAGACACATCATAGTTAAAATACCAAAGCTAATGGATAAAGAAAAAAATTTAAAAGCTGCTAGAGAAAAGAAGGCTATCACCTACAAAGGAGCCCCCATAATGACATCAGACTTCTCAACAGAAACACTTGAGGCCAGAAGGGAATGGCAAGATATATTCAAAGTAATGCAGAACAAGAACCTACAACCAAGACTACTCTATCCAGCAAGGCTAACGTTTAAAATTGAAGGAGAAATAAAGAGCTTCCCAGAAAAAGACAGCCTCAAGGAATTCATTAAAACCAAACCAATTCTGCAAGAGATACTAAGGGACCTGTTGTGAACAATTAAAAGGGAGGAAAGAATATAGCAAAAGAAGAATACAGCTTTAAAGAATAAAATGGCAATAAACAACTACATATCAATAATAACCTTAAATGTAAATGGATTAAATGATACAATCAAAAGACATAGGGTAGCTGCATGGATAAAGAAACAGGACCCATACATATGCTCTCTACAAGAGACACACCTAAAAACAAAAGATGCACATAGACTGAAGGTAAAAGCATGGAAAAAAATATTTCATGCAAATGGAAATGAAACAAAAGCCGGGGTAGCAGTACTTATATCTGACAAAATGGACTTTAAAATAAAGGCTGTAGTAAGAGATAAAGAGGGATACTACATAATGATAAAAAAAAACACTTCAACAGGAAGATATAACTATTATAAATATCTATGCACAAAATATAGGAGCCCCAACATACATAAAGCAGACTTTGATGGATATAAAGAGAGAGATTAACAGCAATAGTATAATAGCAGGGGATTTCAATACCCCCTAACAACACTGAATAGATCCTCAAGAAAGAAAATTAATAAAGAAACAGCAGACTTAAAGGATACACTAGATCAACTTGATTTAATAAATACCTTCAGAACTTTTCACCCTAAAACAGTAGAATATACATTCTTCTCAAGCGCTCATGGTACGTTTTCTAGGATAGAGCACATGTTAGGACACAAAAATGGTCTCAATAAATTTAAAAAGATTGAAATCATATCAAGCATAAATACTCAAACACTTGGAAACTAAATAGCATGATATTAAATAATGAATGGATTAACAATGAGATCAAAAAGAAATAAAGTTTCTAGAAACAAATGATAATGAGCATACATCAACTCAAACTTTATGGGACACAGCAAAAGCAGTTCTGAGAGGGAAGTTCATTGCACTACAGGCATATCATAAGAAGCTAGAAAAAGCTCAAATAAGCAACCTGACCCTGCATCTAAAAGAACTAGAAAAACAACAGCAAATAAAGCCCAGGACCAGTAGAAGGAAGGAAATAATAAAGATCAGAGCAGAAATAAATGACATAGAGGCTAAGAAAACAATACAGAGGATCAATGAAACCAGAAGCTGGTCCTCTGAAAAGGTAAACAAAATTGATGAACCTTTAACTAGACTCACCAAGAAAAAGAGAGGACTCAAATAAATAAAATTAGAAATGACAGTGGAGAAATAACAACTGACACAACAGAAATACAAAGCATTGTAAGAAAATATCATGAAGTACTCTATGCCAATAAATAGACAACCTAGGTGAAATGGACAAATTTCTTGAACCATATAATCTTCCAAAAATCAATCTGGAAGAATCAGAACACCTAAACAGACCAATTACAACAAATGAGATCGAAACAGTTATCAAAAAAGAAAAGTCCTGGGCCTGATGACTTCACAAGTGAATTCTATCAAAAATTCAAAGAACTAACTCCTATCCTCCTCAAGCTATTTCAAAAAATTCAAGAGGAAGGAAGACTTTCAAACTCCTTTTATGAGGCGAGCATAATTTTGATCCCAAAACCGGGCAAAGACAACACAAAGAAACTGTGGAAAACAGTTTGGAGATTCCTCAAAAAATTAAAAGTCGAACTGCCTTTTGACCCAGCTATCCCACTTATAGAAATATACCCTAACACCATAGCACTGTTCGAAAAGAATAAATGTGCCTCCATGTTCGTGGCATCATTGTTCACAATAGTGAAGATCTGAAAACAGCCCAAGTGTCTGTCAGAGCACGAGTGGATTAAAAAGCTTTGGTACATATATACTATGGAATACTACTCAGCCATAAGAAATGATGACATTGGATCATTTACAACAAAATGGATGGACCTTGATAACATTATACGGAGTGAAATAAGTAAATCAGAAAAAAAGAAAAACTGAGAACAGCATGATTTCATACATAGGTGGGACATAAAAGTGAGACTATGAGACATGGACAAGAGAGTGGGGGTTACGGGGTGGGGGGAGGGAGAGGAGGGTGAGATAGGGAGGAGGGGAGGGGCAAAGGGAAAACCAGATAGAAGGTGACAGAGAACAATTTGACTTTGGGTGATGGGTATGCAACACAATTGAATGATAAGATAACCTGAAGATGTTTTCATTGTACGTATGTACCCTGATTTATTGGTGTCACCCCATTAAAATTAATAATAATAATAAAAAAATCACAACTGATGACCAAGTTGACTTATTTCTTTAATGTCAATAGTATTGTTCATGCAGAATACATCCTGTCTGTCCTGTTGTAAAGCCAGTAGCCAGGGTCAGGATCACAGCCGCCCCGGCTCATGCAGGTTCGCATTGGATTCGAACAGTCGGTAATGAAACAATGGAGCCAAGAACTGGTGAGCCATCAGCTTTAATTCTAGCTTGCACCCAGCGGGCAAGCAAAAACACACACTGGGATCCAAAACCCACACATTCAGTGCTCACAAAGCTACTAACTTATCTGAGTTTCCTAGCATCAAAGCTTTCTAGCTCACCAGACTTATTCACCTCTGTTTCCCATCTCTTTCTCTCTACACAAACTCTGCACAAACTGGCTTCTTCCTCAGCACTCCACCATCTTGGCTGCTTCTCCTGGCCTCCATGTGGCCTTAATCTGCTCTCCTCTCTAATACCTCAGGAACCAAGAGAGAGCAAGCTCCCGGACTGCCCCAGTTTATAGAATAGAAAATCCAAACCTTTAATCCAATTATACAAACAAAAAAATCTCTGATACAAAGCCACCCATCTGAGGCATTATGAGATTCCTCAGGAGAGTGCACCACCCTACATCATCCAATCAGTCAAGGGCATAATATATTTTATCTTCCCAACACCTGTGGTGTTGACCTGGAACGCTGAGGTTGCCAGATCAAAACCCTGGGCTTTACTGGTCAAGGCACATATGCAAAGCAATCAGTGAAGAATTAAAGTGAAACAACTTACAAGTTGATACTTCTCCCTCCCTCTCTCCCACCTCTCTCTCTAAAAAATAATAAAAATAAAAATAATTCATTTCTTAGTTTAATTCATTTGAGAGATCTCAGCATTGCAAAAAGAGGGAACTCTAGCTCAAGGCTTCCACTCAAACTGCGCCTCTGTGGAGGACTTTTGATTTTAAAACAACTGTTAATACATCCTCCTTGAACAAACTATAGTTGGGCTCCTCTGAACTGCCTCCTGAGCCAGGCCTCAAGCTTTAGACTTGAACATTCATCTTTGTATTACCTAATTTTAGCAAAATTCCTGCTCAGTTTAGCAGGAATCCCCCTTGATTATCTGACCAAACCCTCACCCTCCACCCTTGGTATCTGATCAATCTAGACTACTTTCAGCAAGATACTGTTAATCATTTCAGTCAGAACCCACCCTACCCCTGATGGTTCCCCTTAGTCATCTTCTACCCCTGAACTCCACTGTTGGGCAGATAAAATATAATATGCTCACTTTGTTAAAGATGGCGCTGCCCACATGGAAGTTCGTTGATATTAATGTGTGTTCTGGAACAGGCTGTGGGCAGGCCAGGTCATTATAGCCTAAGGCTTAGTTTAAGAGTAAGCTCTTCCCCACACCCTTGACTGATTGGATGATGTAGGGTGGTGCACTCTTCTGAGGAATCCTATTATACAGAGACTTCCTTGTTTGTATAATTGGATTAAAGGTTTTGATTCTATGGTATAAAGTGGGAGAGACCAGTAGTTTGAGCTCTCGCTTGGTTCCTGAGGTAGAAGAGAGGAGAGCAGATTAAGGCCACATGGAGGCCAGGAGAAGCAGTCAAGATGGCTGAATGCTGAGGGAGAAGTCAGTTTGTTAAGAGTTTGTGCTGGCAGAGATGGGAAACAGAGGTGAATAAGTCTGGTGAGCTAGAAACCTTTGATTCTAGGAAACTCGGATAAGTCAGTAGCTTTGTGAGCACTGAATGTGTGGGTTTTGGAGCCCAGTGTGTGTTTTTGCTTGCCCGCCGGGTGCAAGCTAGAATTAAAGCTGATGGCTCACCAGTTCTTGGCTTCGTTGTTTCATTACTGACTATTTGAATCAATGCGAACCTGCATGGGTCAGGCAGCTGTGATCCTGACCGCAACTACTGGCTTTACATCCACCCTTCTCCTTGGCTATAAATACCCAGTTGTGTTTGGAATTGAGCCCGGTTCTGAGCTGAGAACTCTCTCCCCCCATTCCTGAAAGATGGAAGACCCTAACGTGCCGCCAATGAACGAATAAGCGAAGAACCGAACAGCCAAATAAGCGAAATCAGGCTTTATTGGGAGCTTCGGGCAAGTTCACTGACCCTCGGATGTGAGTCTGTGAAGGTGCCCCAGGGAGGGTTTTTGGGTTTTTTATATCTGCAGAGGGGGAGGATGGTAACGGTCGACCAGTTTGGTGAGGCGTGCAGTTCCTGGAACAGCCTTGGGGACAGACAGTTCCGAGAATTTGGGCATGTGCGGTTTGAGCAAGATTAACAATTATCGGAAAGCTCAGGGCCAGGGAGGATTTCACAACCAACCCAGAGGCAACTACCAGACAGTTCCTAAATAAAATTTATATTCTCCGCTTTTGTTTGGCTCTGGTTTTCCTTTAACACTTCCTAGCTTGATCACTTACCTATTCCCAATTATTGGCTACAATTACTCCTAACTGTCCCTCAACACCAAGCACACCCTCAGGAGATAAAGATTCCCCACCACTAAAGATGTAGGAAGGTCTATGTGTGTTGTAAATAAAATGAAAAGAGGGATAGTAGAAATCTTTGCATTGTTTAAACAAATGACCCCACACGATGACTTTAAAGATAACGACTGCTATTTGACCGTTTATATTTACTCTCTTAAAGATTAAACTACTTCATAGTCATAGCTCTTGTAGTCATTAGGTTAATCACAGATACATGGCATCTAATTACTTGAATTAACTTGACTCAGGGTCTTAATCTGTGTTATCTCCAGTTTCACTACTTAGCTCACTTTTACAGATTCCTCAGCCTCCTAATAAAGCCTTTTTTTTTTTTTTTTTTTTTTTGTCTATGACAAAATGAAGCTCTTTTTGCATGAGTTCTCTAGTCTCCTCTTCAGGCCATCATATTCTAAGGAGTTTACTGCTACCTTTACTGGTCAAATCCCATAACCTTAGATCTTGAGTGAAACGTCATCTCTCTCTTAATTCCTTTCTCTCTCTCTCCAACACCCTCTCTTCACTTTTGTGTCCCTTGAGCTACCCAGTCTCCATTTACAGAATTGTCCCTTGCCATACCTCTCTCTACTGCCTCCATCAGCTGTTTGTCCTGAAGTCTGATGAACACATTATTATAGTTTCTGTATGAACATCGTCTCCTAACTCCCTCTAGCCTTCACCCTTATCCACCCCCAGTTCCCGACCTGAAACTCAGTCTCACATTATAGAGCACCAGACCCCTAACTCCACTCTCAGTCACTTCCGCTCCACCCCCCACCCCACTTACAGGCAAGGTGCCCAACGCACCATTGTTTTCAACAATAACCATTAGACTTTCAGAACTTAACTTTTTCTTTCCTTTAAAAAAATGATATCTTACCATAAGCAATCAAGGTTTAGCTTGCCCATTCTGTTCAAAAGAAGTCCAGAAGGCACAATACAGGGATGAGAGTTTGTTTACTAAGCTTTGAGAGCCTTACAAATGTCAGGCACTAGGATTCATTCAGGCAAACTGGTGCTGAGCCAGGGCCTCCTGCTCTTGACCTGTGGCACCGCTGGTCTCTTGACAGGCTGGCTGCTCATCCCTCAGGTAGAGTTTGGCCCTGGGAGTCAAGGCCCCAGAAGCCACCCACTCAGTGGGAGCAGCTGGGTTTGTAGTGAGGTGAGAGGGCCCCCAATACTGAGTACATCTAAAGACCCTTCTGTTGTTTTCCTTCAGATAACTTTCAAATGGGAATATCTTAGAAAAATCGAAGGGTATTCAAAGAAAAAAGATGTGAAAAGGACTGGGAAATAGGACCCAGGAGGAATGGGGAAAAGATGCTATGATTCTTAGTCTGAGGAATGGAAAGCCTAGAGGCCATTTAACAATGGCCTGCAAGGTTTAAAGGGATATTCTTCAGAGGATGGAGACCAGCTGTTCACTGTCTCCAGTGAGGGCAGAAAAAAGGAAATGAGCTTCAGCTGCCACAAGTGATTTAAACTAGAAAATAACCTGGCCAACGAGGTTATGAGACATGGGAAAAGTTACCAGGGACATTGGGGCCTCTCCTCTGGTGTTCTTCAGAGTCAAGGAGCCCATCTTCCTGGACAGGTCAGGTGCAGAGGGGAGGAGAGGACCAAACAAGGTCCATTGTCTCACCAGCCATCTGAGTCTGTGACTTTGTTTTACAAATAGCCAGAGCTTTTGTCCTCACAGTATGTCAAAGCATAATAAATTTTGGACTCTTCCATTTGCAGAATTGAGTCAGGGAGAGGTAAAAGTGAAAGCATGCTAGGAATGAGAAGGAAGAGCAATTAATTCGTTTTTCATGGGAAAAAGAGTAAGACATTGTAAATGACTAAACGTGGGCCCTTAGTAACTGTCAATTTCTAAAGTAAAAATCTCTCACTTTTCCTTATGAAATTAGCTTCAATATTAGTACTCTAATTGATCATTCTTTTCCTTTCTTTTAAAGTTTCCTGGCATCCTTTCCTATACTTCCTTTATATCTTCAATATTAGCCTGGTTCAGTGTCCTGCACAATAAAAGCCAAAGACAGATTCTTACTGTTGAACTCAACACTTTATAAATCTAAAGCCAAAAGCTTTGGTGTAGCATTACTCACCTATTGAACTCAGACCCAGCACCTAATTCCTAGATTTTTTTTTAGTTTTAATTCCTTAAGACCTTGGGGTGTCTCTCTAGCCTTCAGACTTCCCCAGTAAGTCCAACACTGAGGCTGACTCCTATGTTCCCAAGTTCAGTGTCTTTGAATTAGATAGGCATCCAGAAACAGCCATACCCACTGGGCTGGACTGCCCAGAAACTCTCCTGCAGCTCTCCATGGACAGCAGGGTCACTCTGGGAGCTGCACTCATAGTGGCAGAATGACATAATCTGTCTCTGGCATCCGCTCCCACTCAGAGCAGGCCCTGGGGATGACAGGAAGAAAGAGACCTGGTTCTCTGAGTTTCATGCAGTGTCCAGTGGCCTACCTCTGAAGTGCCACCTTCAGGACCCCCTTCTTCATGGGGCTGCAATTGTGGGTGCCAGGTAGTAAACCCCACCAAAGCTCGGCTTTCTCTGTCTTGCTCACTGTGTGTATCCCTGGTGCCTAGATTAATCAATATTCACATTCATTGACTGAACAAACAAATGCCAGTGCAGGAGTGAGCCTTGTAGACCATCCATTCCTGCTCCTCATCCCAGGAAAAGATCGGCAAGAGGCTCATCATAATCCTTGAAAACCTATCTGCATGGTCTCATTTTCTCACCACCAGAAATAAATACCTTTTCTGATGGATTAATCCATGCTAAATGTTAATTCATACTAATGAGTTAATCAATCTCAATCTCTTTCTCTCTCTCTCCCTCCCTCTCTTTCCTTCTCTCTCTTTCTCTTCCCCCCCCCCTCTCTCTCTCTCATTGTGCACCAGCCCCTCCCTTGCTGGGCAATGGGCATTCATCCCCAGATTCAGAGAAGAAAGAAGTCTCCTCCACAGAGCGCCTGGATTTTTGAGTTTATGCCAAAAAACAGCCAGCTGGAGCAGAACCAGTTGAGATTAGAGTTCCACACATCAGCCAAGGACAGATTCTCCCGTCCACCCCAGGAACTCAGTCTCAGGGGCTGGACCCAAGTGTGAGGAATATAAGGTGAACCCTCAAGAGATGCAGGCAGTGAGATTGATGCTCAGGACCCCAGGGAGCCCTGTCTTCACCACCAGCCTGAGGCTGCCAACAAGTCCCCTGAGTGTAGGGGCAAGAAAGTAAAAGCACTGACTAGAGCATACAGCTCTCAGATCCACCCTGTGTGCCCAGAACCACCTGGGAGCTTTTGAAAAGCAGATCTGCTCTGCCCTGGCCCACACCTACCAAGAGCGTCAGAATTGCATAAGGTAGCTCCCAGAATCAGTGTTATTTAAAAACATTGTGATTCCGACACCCAACTCAGTCTCTCAGGGAATAACTGCTCTACTGGCTGATTGACCCACATTCCCACCCTACAGTTCTTTCCCTACTGGGAGAGAATTTGGCTCATTGGGTTACACCAATTGACTGTCAGCATCATCAAAGCTGTCTGTCATTTCCAAGATGACTTTAAGTCTGTGGCTCATGGGTGTGGACATCCTAAAACCACAATCTCTGCTGAGAAGCTCACTAAGATGTGAGTTTGATTTTTCCCCTATTGTGGGTTAGAAGATAAAAAGTCAGTGCAAAAATTTCTTCGTTCAATTCCAGAAATCCTAGCACTCTTTTTCTCTAGGAAGGGGTAACAAAGGTGAGTAAGCCACATTGCTTTATCTCGGAAGTTGGGCGCCATGCTGAGAAACTGTACATGCAAACATCTGAGCAGGTTTGGGAACAACAGTTTCTGGGCGGAAACTGTCTTTGTTGGGACTGGGTTCTGGGCATATTATGCCCAACAGAATCTGAAAACTAAGGCTCCTCACTGCACCTGCAGGCTCTGCCCCCAAGCATGTTCAGGTAAGGGGACTAGACTTCCCTGAGGTTACCTCTCTCAGTTTGGTGCAGGGCTGGCTGTGGTCCTCTCCAGTGCTTACTTACCTGGAACCCGGCTCCGATTGAGTCCAAAGGAGGGAGCCCTTGTGCTTCAGCTCCAGTGTGAGGATCTGAGGCTCCATCTCTTTCTGTGGCCAAGGTATTGTTCCAACACCTGCCCGTCTCCAGTTTCTTCCTTGGCTTCTCCTGTCTCTCCTGCCCCTGAATCCTTGCTGCAAACCATACTTATTCTCTCTCTCTGGCTCTCCATGACCCTGACTACCTGCCCTGAGAAATGTTACTCTCCCCTGCCACCCCCATCTCCTGATACCATGCTCTGCCTGCTTCATATCCTGTTGTTCCCTTCATCTGTCATTTTTCTCTTCTTCTACTCCTCCCCTTATTCTGTCTTACTGGGATCATCTGATAATACACATCATAAGTTGAAAGTACCCATTAGAGGATTTTATGTATAAATGTCTCAGTGTTTTCTTTATTTACTTATTATCGCCATACAATTATTTCCCTCTTAGCCAATAATTTATCCTGAGACAATGCCCTTTTTAATGTTTTTATCCCTATTTCTATTCTTTAATAATAATGGCAGTTGCTGCTTCCTTTACAGGCCTAAAGTGTTAGACAATGTTCATTTATAGGAATTCTCAAACTTCACTATAATTATCTGGATGCTTTTAAGAAACACAATGCCTGGCCTCTGCCTTCAGATATTTCAGTTCAATTGGTCTGAAGTTGGGCTCTGCAGCAATTTTTGAAACATACTTCCCAGGAGATGCTGATGTGCAGCCAGGCTTGAGATTTACTGGTTTATACGAAAATCATTCGTGATAAATGTATATTCAAATAGGCAATTCTCAGAATTCTGATTTGAAACAATCAGTGGCTCCTTAACTAAATTTTTGAGGCAGAGAAAGATCTTAAAGCCTACCCCACCCTACCCACTCCCAATTACCAGTAAGAAAAAAACTTGTGATAAAGAATTGAAAGTCAACAAAGACATGGTTTTACACTCAAAACAATGCTACCTATAATTTAAAGGTATCCCAGAAATTTTATAATTTGCTAGTCTTTTTATAACTAACTTAAAGAACATAAATTCACTGGTAGCATGTCACTAATAATCTGTTCCCAAACAAGTAAGTATTATGGGAATTATATCATTGTCTTCAGCAATAGGCCTGTGGATGGGCAGCACTGAAACATAGCATTTCATAGGTGGACTGTAGACTAGTTACTGGAAAATAATAGGCCAAAAATACTGTTTATGAAAATAGACACCAGGAACACTATCACCAGCACCTAACATCACTCAAACTAACAAGAATTTATTATTTAAAAGCATGACTAGAAGCCACTTGAAATCACAACCACATGTACACAAGTGGTATAGGCATCCTTGTCCTGGTTTGCAAGAATTTCTCGCTTCATAATGTTACCAATATCAGTAGCATGGCAGTCAACATCTTAGAACACTAGTGCAGTGCCATCACTAAATGCTGGTAAGGAAATAGATTTACTACTAAACAGAATGACTTTTCACTACACATAAGTTAGTGGTAAGTAGTTCTATAAATTGAACATAATAAAAATTTTGAAATCTTGCCTCGTTTGCCCAAAAGAATCCCCAAAACACATATTTTTAAATCGGAATCAGCCCATAAGGAGAACACTCCTGGTGAGAGATCACACAGGAGGTTTCTAGTTTTTTTGCGGGATAATATTTACTGTGTTTTAAGAAGGAAAAGTGTTTTGTTTTTTGTGGTTTTTTAAATGTACATTCATGTACAAACCTGACTTGCCTGGTTACAAATACTCACTCTAGAAGCAAACATTTGTTATTCTAATGAATGTATTTATTTATTCACCTGCTCTTTCAGACAAAAATAAAAATGTGTCTTTAATAGCTGAGAAGGTATACAAACCAAAGTGAGAAAAAGAAATCACTTTGAATAAGAAGTGTTCCAAGGGCAAATTTGGCATAACCTGAATGACACATCCAAGTCTTTGCTGGAAAACATTTTTTTCCTCAAAATGGCAATTTCTAATGATTGAGAAATAGAAAAGAAAAAATCAGGCTAAAAAAATACCAGTATAGGTCCTGGCCACTGGCTCAGCGGTAGAGTGTTCGCCCAGCTTGTGGAAGTCCCAGGTTTGATTCCCAGCCAGGGCACACAGGAGAGGCGCTCATCTGCTTCTCCACCCTTCCCCCTCTCCTTCCTCTCTGTCTCTCTCTTCCCCTCCTGTAGCCAAGGCTCCATTGGAGCAAAGTTGGCCCGGGCGCTGAGGATGGCTCCATGGTCTCCACATCAGGCACTAGAATGGCTCCTGCCAGCCTCAACACAGCAACGCCCTAGATGGGCAGAGCACCGCCCCCTGGTGAGCATGCCAGGTGGATCCCAGTCAGTCTGGCACACGCAGGAGTCTGTCTGATTGCGCCACGCTTCTAACTTCAGAAAAATACAAATAAATAAATAAATAACAGTATAACCTCAAATATCCAGCTCAAACAGGACAAGTAAGATCTGAATATAAGAAAATCCAGACTCAGGGACATGAACAACAATGTGGTGATTGCTGGGCGAAAGGGAGTGGGGAAAGGTTGAAGAGGGGTGGAGCATAAATGGTGATGGAAAGAAACTTGACTTGAGGCGGTGAACACACAATACAGGATACAGATGAAGTGTTGTAGAAGTGGGCAGCTGAAACCTATACAATTATGTTAGCCAGTGTCACCCCAATAAATTCAGTAAAAAGGGAAAGAAAGTAATCATTGAAGGGAAAAAGAAGAAGATCCATAAAACTTTAGAGAACCTGGGGTCTCTGAACGCCTTTGCAAAGATACTAAAATGTTCAGGCTTAGCTAAAATTGAGAAATTAAAGCTTAATTTTTGCTCAATCTCATTTTCTCAATTTCCAGAAACAAAATAGCTGCCAGTTCCTAGAAATGTAGATACTTGCAATTTGAGCATAGTTAGTTTAATCAGTATAAAATATATCCCATAAATGTAAGACATTTTAATTGTGCTAGTTAAGAACTAAGATGAGAATTGCTGTTTTTGAGATTCTATAGAGCAAAAAGTTCTTGTGGTTGTTATCTCAGGACCTTCCAGTACCTGGCACAATACTTTTTATATTACAGATATTCCCAAAAACATATTGCTTCAACTAACTGATAATCTTCAGGGCTTGTGGAACAGGGAAGATCCTAAGCATAACACTGGGGAACAAAATTTTTGTTGCATCCACAAAAACACTTGTTCTTACCGAAATCAAGTGTGCTGATCTCAAATATGACATTAGTTTTTCTCTGTAAGTTACAGTCTTTTTGGAATTTAAGCCTTTAGGTTTTCATCTTATTGTAAAATTTTCAACATTTAGTTTAACATAATGAAGTAGAATGTCTTCTTGGACATCATCTTTGTGAAAATATAATAATTTATATAATGCAATAAATACACTAATACACTAAAAGATATGATTGCATCAAAATTTATCTACAATTTCAAAATAGAACATATTAAAACAATTACTTTAATCATAAAATTTGCACAAAACTTATTTAAATTCTATTCAGGCAAAAATTTGCATTTGTAGCTCTTACGTTTATGTACTTCTTGAGGACAATCTTGTTTGATGCTCCAGCAGTAGTCTGCCATCACTAACAGCTCCAAGATTTTCGGGAAACTTATCCAGGTGACTGACTGTTCAGGAAATGAATCTTAATGCTCATGTTACATCCAATGTTGTGGAAAACCAACAGCAACCTTTGAACCAGAAGTTCATAGTTTTCTGCCTTTTTGTTGCCAAGGAAGTTCTTTGTAACTGCCACAAAAGACTGCCATGCTGCTTTCTCCTCCTTATTCATCTTCCTGGCAAATTATTCGTCACATATGAGGGTTCAAACTGCAGGTCCATCAAATACACCTGCCTTTATCTTCTCGAAAGACAAGGCAGGAAAAGCAGAAATAATATGTTGAAAGCATTCACTTTCTCTATTCAAAGCCTGAACAAACTGCTTCATTAAGCCAAATTTGATGTGAAGTAGGGGAAAAATGATCCTGTCTCGATTAACTAGAGGTTCATTCACAATATTTTGCATCCCTACTTCCAAAGCTTCACGTTTTGGCCATTCCTCCTGTGTCCAGTGTTTCTCCTGAGCTCGGCTGTCCCACAGACACAGAAAGCAAGAATACTTTGTGAAACCTCTCTGTTGTCCTAGCAGGAAATTTACCATTTTAAGATCCACACAAATGATCCAATTATGCTCCTCATACTTCAGTAAGCCGAGGACAATTTTTATGTCATTATAATCTTCTCACAGATGAGTTGAATAACCAATTGGAACCACTGCATAAACATTACCGTTATGTAAGAGAAAACATTTCAGACTTCGTTTAGAGCTGTCAAGAGATAGCCACCATTCTGTTGGACAGTAAGTGGTAAGACCTGGCTGGCTGAGAAGACTACTGATATCATGATAGTAAACAAAGTGTTTGTCTTCAGAAAAAAAGTCCACAAAAATTTGTTCACACTTCCTGAAATGGGACACTTTAGCTGACCGGTAGAGTCCATTCTTTTCTTGAAGCCTGGAGGCTAATAACTCAGCTGCTTTCTTTGATAGGCCCAAATCTCTTACTAAGTCATTCAATTTGGGTTGGCTGAACTGCTGAGGGCTTAATGACTGCTTGGCATAAGAAGAAGACCCTTCAGATTCTACAACCATTTCCTCATGCATCTTATCAAAATACACTTGATCACCATGCTCATTTTCTTCATCCTTAGAAGAAATAAAACCATTGAAAACTGGAACTGGGAGTGTCTCAGAGTGTGGGATAGGTCGTATTGCTGAAGGAATATTAAGATATGTGATCATATGCTGTTTTTTTCTTGCCGATGCCCTTTGTATGGATTAGACAGAAATAACAGTCATGGCTGTTGTCCTTAGGTTCACGCCAAACCATGGGAATATCAAAAGGCATTCCTTTGCATTTTCTTTTTGTCCAGCCACGAAGTATTTCCTCACAATTATAACACACAATATAAGGTGCCTAATTCTTGTCTTGATCGCCAAGGGAAACTTGAAAATAGGCAATATATGCATGTGTCACAAATGATGAAATATTGCACCTTTGACATTGAAGTGTGTAACAGTCACATATATAACAGAAGGTGTCAGGACTATTCTTACATTTACGCCTACTCGAAGAAGCCATGATTCAATCTTAGAGCAAAATAAGAGGGTGTTTTTAATAGATAATAATTTTTTACATTTAAAAACAACTACAATAATGTAAAAGTGATGTTTGTAAAACATTAATTGCCTTGTGGTTTTGTTTAATCCAAGAGTCATTGCCCTTTAACTCCAATTTAAAAACCAATGCATGCCATTAATTGTAAAATAATAAATTAAAATTGCATGAAAACTAGAACATGCATCAAGAAACGGATTTTAGATTTGGAATCAGCAGTGCAGAAATATATAGGAAAAGTTCTTAAACCTCATGCAACAGAAAATTTTAAAAAAAATTGTTCCCCAGTAATCAGGCATGTTTTGGAAACACTGACCTGCTTTTACAATGTCTAAAGTGTGAGTTGACTTTCTTTTCATCCGGGCTCATTTCCGTGTCCTGCTTCTGCAAACCTACAGGCTGGACTGCTTGCATACTATCACACCAGACTCTAACATAGATCAAGCCAGGCACTGGTTTTACATATGGAAGATTGACTATAGCATCCTTGTAAAGGATCAGCAGTCTTCCTGCGTTGCTCAGCCATTCAGTTTTTTTGGATGGCCGGCAGGAGGTGAAGGGCTAAAGCAGCCCTAAGGAAGAGGTCACAGACATGGGTTTTGTGCTACTGAGAGACCTCAGTGATATCTTCATTCCACTAGTTCAGGAAAGTCACTGGAATAGATATGTTTTGTAAAATCACAATGTACTGGCAGTTCTTTTTCAAAATGTAAAATTTACCATTTTAACCACTGTTAAGCATACAGCTCTATGGCGTTAGGGATGTTCCCATTATTGTGCCACCATAATCACTGTCCATTTCCAGTACTTTTCCATCTTCTCCAACCACAGCTCTGTACCCAGTAAATACTAACTCCCCACTCCTCCTCCCTCAGTCCCTGTCAATCACAATTCCACATTCCACTTCCTGTTCCCATGAATTTGACTACTTTAGGTACCATATATAAGTAAAATTATATAATATTTGTCCTTTTGTGACTGGCTTATATTATTTAGCATAACGTTCTCAAGATTTATCCATTTTATGGCATGTGTTGGAATTTTCTTCCTCTTTAAGGCTGAGTAATACTCCTCTGTATATATACACCACATTTTGTTTACCCATTCATCCATCAATAGATGCTTGGGTTGCTTCCACCTTTTGACTATTGTGAATAATGCTGCTCAATGAACATGGGTATACTAATATCTATTGAAGCCCCCACTTTTAATTCTTGGGGGTATATATCCAGAAATAGAATCGCTGGATTATATGGTAATTCTATGTTTACTTTTTTGAGGAACTGCCATGCCATTTTATATAGCAGATGTACTATTTTACATTCCCTGCAGCAAGGCACGAACGAGGGTTCTAATTTCTCCACATCTTCAACATTTGTTATTTTCTGGGTCCTTTTTTTTAATAACCATTCTAATGTGTGTGAAGTGGTATCTCATTGTGATGTTGAGTTGCATTTTCATTATTATTAGTAAAGAGTTTTCCTCTTAAGGAAGAAAAAAATAAGGAAGAATGTAGCTGCAAAGATTTAAGTTGGAAGTTGGCCCCAGGAAATGGAAGCAAATGTGCAGAACCATAATAGATGAGAGAGAATGACTTGGAATGCAGCTTTACAGATGGTGCTGTCCAAAACATTCCTTGAAAGTAAGTGTATTGTTATCTTAAACAATACAAAATCATGATAGTATCACAACGCCAAAGTATAGAAAGAATTTGAATTGACATGAATAAGCTTACAGTACATAAGCTATATGCAGAAAATCAAGAAACAACTATGGCAACATTTCTCCAATGGAAAAAAAAAAAAAGATTCATTTATTCACTTACCACTTTAAAAATTCAGAGGAAATTCAATCCATGAGTTCACTCTCATAGTGATGAATCAAAATGATAAAAATCTTCCTGTAGCTCACTAGAAGACAGGATCAAAAACTCCTGTGTTACTTTAAAAATCTAAACCTTGTGTTTTGTCAGTCAACATTCCTTGCCTAGAAGATCTAGAGGTTTGGGGTTAAGCAAGACCCCCTAGGATAGAAGTCAGGATAAAGGATTAGTAATGAGAAATCTGGGATCAAGCAAGGGAATGTTAGGAAAGAATGTCAATATCTAACTTTCTTCCTCACATACACAGAAAAGACTGTACACTCATAACATGCCATAGGTTTTAAAATGTGACCTAGTTTGCCTGACCAGGCGGTGGCGCAGTAGATAGAGTGTCTGACTGGGATGCGGAAGACCCAGGTTCAAGACCCGGAGGTCCCCAGCTTGAATGTGGGGCCCATCTGGCTTGAGCAAAAGCTCGCCAGCTTGCACCCAAGGCCGCTGGCTCCAACAAGGGGTTGCTCGGTCTGCTGAAGGCCTGTGGTCAAGGCACATGTGAGAAAGCAATCAATGAACAACTAAGGTGTCGCAACGAAAAACTGATGATTGATGCTTCTCACCTCTCTCCTTTCCTGTCTGTCTGTCCCTATCTATCCCTCTCTCTGACTCTCTGTCCCTGTAAAAATAAAGTAAAATAAAAAAATAAAAGCTTTTAGCCTGACCTGTGGTGGCGCAGTGGATAAAGCGTTGACCTGGGAACACTGAGGTCGCCAGTTCAAAACCCTGCACTGGTCTGGTCAAGGCACATATAGGAGTTGATGCTTCTAGCTCCTCCCCCCTTTCTCTCTCTCTCTCTCTCTCTCTCTCTCTCTCTCTCTCTCTCTCTCTCTCTGTGTGTGTGTGTGTGTCTCCTATCTAAAATGAATAAATAAAAATTTAAAAAATTTTAAAAAAATTAATAAAAATAAAAGCTTTTAAAATGTGAACTAGTTTAACCTAACAAATAGATACACTTAGAATCGGCATTTAAGAATTCACTCCAGAGGTGGGGCGGATTAAAAAAAAAAAAAGAATTCACTCCAAAGGTAATTGAATCTGCTAATTCTGTACAAAATACAGTATAAAAACAGTAGTCCATTTATTGTGATGTATACAAAATTAGCATTAATTATTTTTGTCTTTTTTATTTCTAAGATGCAGTCAGCTTTCAAGATGTCACATTATTTGGCCAAAATTTTAATTCTCATACTTTTCCTCCTTTCTCAAATCACATTATTGTCTTAAGCAATCAAAAATAAAGCCTTAAAAATGTTCTGGGCCCTGACCAGTGGTGGCGCAGTAGATAAAGCATTGACCTGGAATGTTGAGGTCCCTGGTTCGAAACCCCGAGGTTGCTGGCTTGAGCATGGGATCATCATTGGCAGGATCCCATGTTCGCTGGATTGAGCCCAAAGGTCACTGACTTGAACAAAGGGTCACTGGCTCAGCTGGAGCCCCCACCCCAACCCACCCCAGTCAAGGCATGTTTGAGAAGCAATCAATGAACAACTAAAATGCCACAACTATGAGTTGATGCTTCTCATCTCTCTCCCTTTCTCTCTCTCCCTCCCTCTCTCAAAAAAAAAAAAAAAAAAAAAAAAAAGAACGTTCTGGGGTTTGCATTTCCTTGTGAATAACAGGCAGAAGTTCATTGGAATCATCAAATGTGATGCAACTTGGTTTCAGTTTGATGTTAAATTCTCCTGTTCAAAAAGGCTGTCCACTGGGGTACCTGTGATTAATCTGGCTGAGTACTGGAACCATGCTTTTTCCCTCCTCATGCAGCTGCAGCTGAAACAGCAGTCTTTGTCAGCATAGTAAGTGTAACCCCTTGAGGGCCTAAACCAGTGGATAATTGTGTAGAGAATAATGGGAGGTTAGAACCCTCCCAGTAGTCACCCAGACCAGGATGAACGTGAAAAGTCATGGAGAATCAGAGAAACAGTATCCTGAATGGGGAAAAATGGTCTCTCCCTTATAGGCAGGCATTAGAATTCATTTACCGTCATCAAAACCAGCATAATAATTTCTGAGATCAGCTCCTGTTGCATCATCCTTCCTACAACCAAGATTTCTATTGGGATAAACTTCCTGTAACCAATCACTAACAGTTTTGTCACAGATCTTTACATAGTACTTTCTTCATGCATGCCTCAAATGGTCACTGTTACAAGATGAACTGAAGTATATTAAAAATGTTAAGAGTTCATTTGAGCACAAATCAGTTGCAACCAGGCAGCACCAAACTGAAAGTGGTTAGGAGCATTCCTCCGACAGGACCACAGTAAAGACTTCATAGAGAAAAGGCAGAGGGAAAGCAAGGACTGGCCATGGCAAAGCCTTTCAACGTTACAACCTTGAGCATTTATAGGCTTAGGTTTTGGTGTGCTTACATAAGCCACTGTGGTGGTAGAGCCACCTCAGTCTAATGGCCTCCTTGTTTCATTAATTTAACATCACTAATATTGAGCAGTAGAAAAGAAAAATAAATAACTGTCCTGTATGTAGTACTATTTAAAATGCTAATTATTGTTTAAGAGCCTATGTTTTTATTACAAGAATTTGTTAATAAACTATATTGACTGAGGTTGAGTACCACACAGAAAGTCGCCTTGTTACTACAGAATTCAAGAGATAGCTATGTGCCTAATTCTGCCCCCTCCACATGCCATAGTCATGACTGTGTTTGTTAGATAGTATTACCCCCATTTGAGAATCATTTATTTAACATACTCAACAGAGTTTTTAACCTAAGACATAATGAAGATAGCAAAAGTGTCACCAGTATCAAGGATTTCCTTAAAGACGAGGCTGATAAGATGGCTCAGTCTAAAGTCAACTCATAATGCATAAGAAATAGGCAAGGTCACCCCCAAAACAATAATTCTCAAACTCTTTGTACATTCAACTTAAGTAGCATGTTGGTTTAAAATTTATATTCTCAGGTCTCATCCCCAGAGACACCCATTCAGACCATCTCCTGGAATGAAACCCATGATCTGCATTTTTAACTAGCAGCCTCCTCCCCACACACACACAATTCTGATGCAAGTATTCAGAAGTTTACCCTTTGAGAAACACCACCTTAAGAATATGGGATGAGCCTGATCAGGCAGTGGCAGAGTAACAGAGTGTCAAACTGGGACACAGAGGACCCAGGTTGGAAACCCCAAGGTCGCCGTCTTGAGTGTGGGCTCACCAGTTTGAGCATGGGGTCACTTGCTTAAGCATAGGATCATAAACATGGTCACTGGCTTGAGCCCAAGTTTGCTGGCTTGAAGCCCAAGGTCACTGGCTTGAGCAAGGGGTCACTCGCTTTTCTGTATCTCCCCCCACCCCATCAAGGCACATATGAGAAAGCAATCAATGAACAACTAAGGAGACTAAGGAGCCACAAGAAGAATTGATGCTTCTCATTTCTCTCTCTCTCTCTTCCTGCCTGTCTGTCCCTCTCTCTGTCTCTCTCTGTCTCTCTGTCTCTCTCTGTCTCTATCACACACACACACAAAGTATAGGATAATTCCCACACCCCAAGCTTGATTTAACCTGACACTCATTCATAAGACTGTAGAATCTTTTTTAAAAAAAAGGAGAAAGAAAGAAAAATAGAATGTCAAAGACAAATGTTGGCATTGACCGCTCAGTTTTGGCTAAGAATGAAAGAGAAGGATGATCTAATCCAACAACTCTCCCTGCCTGGACAGGATGGCAAGTATGTCTCACTGTGAAGATGGACACATCTGATAAGCTTAGCTTGACATCATTAAACATCTGAATTATAAAACTAACTCCCCTCATTCAAATTTATGTGGTCACTAAGCAAATTCCTCTTACAGAATTTTACTTTCCATGTAGCCTGCCTTGCTATTGGCCAAAGACTGCCAGTATTTAGTCCCCACTGGCCTTTTTAGTAATAAGAAGCTGGCAGTCACTTTGGTTTCTCCATCACTCCACCCCTGAGAAACATTCCATCTCCACCATTTCTGGGTTGATAAATTAGGTTTCTGTACTTCTGAGGCTTAGGAACACATTCTCAACTATAAAATAATTTTCCAACAAAATAACAAATCATCAGACCTCCTGGGAACATGCTTGGCAACGATGGACCTCACCAACACCCTTCCCTTCCTGTTGAAGCTTTCTTGCCAAGAAGCTGTTGAGAGTGATCAAATCCACTTCTGGTGAAAGGCCTGTAGGCAATTTACAATAAACTATAATAAAGGGCCAGATTAGGTTCTGATATTAGTCTCCACTGCCTCTCAGCAGAACCCGAGTATGGGACAGACCAGACAGGCATGAGAGAAGGACAAATGTCAAGTTCTCATATCAGCTCTATTTTTAACTCCAAATAATGTCACATACAGAGGTTCCAGGTTGATATCTCTTTTGGGGGAGACGCCATACCACCACACAGTCTACTATTCCAAAGAAAAAGTTTTCCACCCAATATCATGTTTCACTCAGGTAGGCCCTTAGCAAATGCTGACCAGATACTCTAGGTTTCTTGCTCCGTTTGGTGCTATGTGGTGACCTAAGAGGAGTAGCTACAGTTTGTGAGCAGTCGTACCAGAACACAGGGCAAACGCCTAACCAGAAGTGCTTTCCTTATGTTCTAAAAGTTAAAATTATTTTTTAGTGTCTCAAACATTAATAGGCTACCCTAAACTTTTACATTTGGCTATGTGTCAAATCCTAACTTCATGGAAACTAACCTTTTTGTAACTATGAGCTTCCATGTCACTTAAGGCAGGAGATCCTGACAGTAAAGGCCTTGAGAGGGACAAGAGGGTAAGTCTGCACCAGACCACACTCAGGAGTCCGGGTTTGTAAAGAGAACAGTGCAATGGGCAGGCAGATGGCAAAGAAGCTGACAGAGCAACATCAATACAGTGGATGGCAATCATGACTTGAGATTTCAGCGTCTTGCAAGCCAAGAGGTCACCTATCACCTATTCAGACATCTCATTCCTGTATGGAATGCTGTCTTCTACACCAGAAAGCTCTTTTCATCCTATTTTATTATTATCACACCAATAAGTGCAAAGAAACAGCTATATCTCTCCCTGGTGCTCACAGTTTTTGGATGGAGTAATGAAGAAGACAAACAGAATAAGCTTAATGTGATGTGACACTTCTAATTGAATTGGATTGCTTTGTTGCCCTTCCCTTACATTTTAGGCCCAGACACCTTGATATATATGCAGGAAAAAAAAGTGATATTGATCTCTATACCCAGTGAATTCATATCTTTTCCCAAGTGTCATGAAAATGTTTGTATTTCTTTTTTTATTATTATTTTTTTTGACAGAGACAAAGAGTCAGAGAGAGGGATAGATAGGGACAGACAGACAGGAAGGAAGAGAGATGAGAAGCATCAATTCTTTATTGCAGCTCCTTAGTTGTTCATTGATTGCTTTCTCATATGTGCCTTGACCAGAGGGGCTATAGCAGAGTGAGTAACCCCTTGCTCAAGCCAGCAACCTTTGGTCTCAAGCCAGCCACCAAGCAACCATGGGGTCATGTCCATGATCTCATACTCAAGCTGGTGACCTCGGGGTTTCAAACCTGGGTCCTCTGCATCCCAGGCCAATGCTCTTTCCACTGTGCCACCACCTGGTCAGGCTGGGGTAGCAATACTGATATCTGACACAATAGACTTTTATTTTATTTTTTTTATCTATTTCTTTTTAAGATTTTTTTAAATTGATTTTAGAGGATAGAGAGAGAAAAGCGGGAGAGAGGAGTGGGAAGCATCAACTTGTAGTAGTTGTTTCTCGTGCCTTGACTGGGCGAGCCCAGAGTTTTGAACCAGTGACCTCAGCATTTTAGATCAATGCTTTATCCACTGTGCCACCACAAATCAGGCTTGCTTGCTTGCTTATTTATTTATTTATTTCAGAGAGAAACATTGATTTGTTGTTTTACTTATTTATGCATTCATTGGTTGATTCCTGACCACAGAGCAAACCCACAACCTTGACGTATCAAGACTACATTCTAACTAACTGAGCTACCTGCCCAGGTGACAAAATAGGTTTTAAAACAAAGGTTAGGGTAAGAGACAAAGAAGACACTGCATAATAAAAACAACAATCCAGCAAAAAGATGTATTTCTTGTAAACATTTAGGAACCCAACATAATAGCACCTAAATATACAAGTGAATCTTGATGGATATAAAGAAAGAGATCAACAATAATACAGTCAGAGAAGTGAATTTTAACATTCTATGACACCAATGGATAGATCTTCCTGACAGAAAATCAACAAGGAAACAGCACCATATTTGACACACTAGATCTGATTAATTTAATTGATATCTTCAGAGCATTTTACACCAAAGCAGCAGACTATAGATTTTTTCAAGTGTACATGGAACATTTTATAGGATAAACCACATGTTAGAACACAAAACAAGTCTTAATAAATATAAGAAGAGGGACAGATATTGAAATAATATAAAGCATCTTCCCTGACCACAATGGTATAAAACTAGAAATCAGGCACAAGAAAAAAACTAAAAATCACACAAAGACAAGGAAGCGCCTGACCAGGTGGTGGCACAGTGGATAGAGCATCGGACTGGGATACGGAGGACCCAGGTTCGAGACCTCAAGGTCTCCAGCTTGAGCGTGGGCTCATCTGGCTTGAGCAAAAGGCTCACCAGTTTGCGCCCAAGGTCGTTGGCTCCAGCAAGGGGTGGCTTGGTCTGCTGAAGGCCCATGGTCAGGGCACATATGAGAAAGCAATCAATGAACTAAGGTGTTGCAACAAAAAACTGATGATTGATGCTTCTCATCTCTCTCCATTCCTGTCTGTCTGTCTCTCTGACTCTCTCTCTGTCCCTGTAAAAAAAAAAAAAAAAAAAAAAAAAAAAAACAAAAAACAACAACAAAACACACACACACACAAAGACAAGGAAGCTAAATAAAATGTTACTAAACAATGGATGGATTAACAATGAGATTGCCCTGGCCAAGTTGCTGAGTGGATAAAGAATTATCCCAAAAAGCTGAAGTTGTGGGTTCAATCCCAGGTCAAGACATGTACAAGAAGCAATCAATGAGTGCACAACAAACAGAACAATTAAGTGGAACAGCGAGTTGATGTTTTTCTCTATTTCTTCCTCGCCCTTCTTCTCTCTCCCTTCCTTTCTCTCTCTCAAATTAATGGGAAAAGAAAAAGTGCAAGGAAATAATCAAAAGATACCTTGAAACAAGTGAAAATGAACATACAGCAACCCAAAATCTATGAGATGCAACGAAAGCAGTCCTGAGAGGAAATTCATAGTATTACTCCCCTGCCTCAGGAAACAAGAAAAATCTCTAATAAACAACCTAACTTTATACATAAAGATACTAGAAAAAGAACAACTAAGTTCAAAGTGAGTAAAAGGAAATAGTAGAATATGCCATTGATATCTTGATAAGAATTGCATAATATCGCCTGACCGGGCGGTGGCGCAGTGGATAGAGCGTCGGACTGGGACGCGGAAGACCCAGGTTCGAGACCCCGAGCTCGCCAGCTTGAGCGCGGGCCCATCTGGCTTCAGCAAAAAAAAAAGCTCGCCAGCTTGGACCCAAAGTCGCTGGCTCCATCAAGGGGTTGCTCGGTCTGCTGAAGGCCCGCGGTCAAGGCACATGTGAAAGAGCAATCAATGAACAACTATGGTGTCGCAATGACAATGAGAAACTAATGACTGATGCTTCTCACCTCTCTCTGTTCCTGTCTGTCTGTCCCTATCTATCCCTCTCTCTGACTCTCTGTCTCTGAAAAAAATAAAATAAAAGAATTGCATAATATCTATAAATTGCTTTGAGCAGTATGGACATTTTAATTACATAAACTTTTCCTATTGATAAACAGTATATGCATCCATTTATTTGTATCTTCTTCAAGTTTTTTCTTCAGTGTCTTATAATTTTCTAAGTATAGGTCTTTTACATCCTTGGTTAAATTTATACCTATGTACTTTTTTTGATACAACTTGAAATAGGATTGCTTTCCTAGTTTCTCTTTTTGACAGTTCATTACTGGTGTATTAAAAACAACTGATTTCTGTATATTATTTTATATCCTGTTACTTTACTGAAGTCACTTGTCAGTTCTACTAGTATTTTGGTGTAATCTTTAGGGTTCTTTGTTTACAGTATCATGCCATCTGCAAATAATGACAGTTTTACTTCTTCTTTTCCAATTTGGATGTCTTTTATTTCTTCTTGTCTGATTTCTGTGGCTAGGACTTCCAGGACTATACTGAATAAGAGTGATAAAAGCAGACTTTCTCACCTGACCAAGCCATAGTGCAGTAGATAGAGCATCAGACTGGGATGTGGACCAACCATGTTTGAAACCCCGAGGTTGCCGGCTTGAGCGCAGGCTCATCCGGCTTGAGTGCAGGGTCACTAGCTTGAGTGTGGGATCATAGACATGACCCCATGGTCTGTGGCTTGAGCCCAAAAGTCACTGGCTTGAAGCTCAAGGCCGCTGGCTTGAACCTTAAGGTCTCTGGCTTGAGCCCAAGGTCACTGGCTTGAGCAAGGGGTCACTTGCTCTGCAGTAGCCCCCCAGTCAAGGCTCATATGAGAAAACAATGAATAAACAACTAAGGAGACTAAGGAGCCGCAACAAAGAATTGATGTTTCCCATCTCTCTCCCTTTCTATCTGTCTGTCCCTATCTGTCCCTCTCTCTGTCTCTCTTCTGTCTCTGTCACACACACAAAATAGAGAGAAAGCAGACCTTATCTTGTTCCTGATCTTAATGGGAAACACCTGTAGTTTTTGCCTATTGAGTATGATGTTTTCTGTGGATTTGTCATATATGACCTTTATTAGATTGAGTTATGTTCCCTTTATTCCCACTTTGCTGACAGTTTTTATCATAAATGGGTTCACCATACAAAGGGTTGTACAAAAATATTATGAACAACAAGTTCGACAATCTGGATGAAATGGATAAATTCCCAGAAACATACAATCTTTCAAAACCAAATAAGAAAGAGCCAGAAAATTTGAATATAGACAGATACAGCTAATAAATTTTGAATAATCAAACACCTCCCAACAAACACAAATCCTGGACAAGATGTCGCCACAGGTGAATTTCACTAAACATTCAAAGGAAAACTAATAGCTATCTTTCTCAAACTATTCCAAAAAAAGTCAAGAGGAGAGAAGACACTCAAACTCATTTTACAGGGTCAGCATTATCCTAATTTCAAAACCAAATAAAAACACTGAAAAGTAAGAAAATTATATGCTAATATCCCTGATAAAAATAAATGCTAAAATTCTCAACAAAATATTAGCAAACCAGATTCAGCAATACATTAAAAAGATCATACAAATGTTTTTTTCTGCATCTATTGATATGATTATGTGGTTTTTATCCTTCATTTTGTTTATGTGGTGAATCATGTTTATTGATTTATGAATATTGTACCAGCCTTACCCCCCCAAAATAAATCCCACTTGATCATGGTATATGACACAGAAAACAGTATGGTAATAACCAGAGGGAAAGGAGGGTGGCAGGGGTAGAAGAGGATAGAGGAGGGATAAATGACTTCAGGTGGTAAACACACAATACAATATACAGATGAGGTAGTATAGAACTGTACAGCTAAAACCTATAATTTTATTAACCAGTGTCACCTCAATAAATTCAATTAGAAAAAAATTATGAAAAGTGTTTCTAACCATACTTATAGAGTGCTTTCTTCCTATAAACCTAAATATTTGCCTCATACATTTCATTTCTATGTCATCCAATAGCTAGAACAAATTATCATTCATAGCTTTTAGACAGAAAAATAAAGGCATGTACTGAGTGGCGGCAGGCAGTGATTAACCCAAAGAGAATATAAATGACTTGTCCACAGTAATACATTCAGTAACAGAACCAGAACTCAAACAACTTATTCTCTAGGCCAAACTAAAATGTCTGCTAAAAGGTCTGGCACTGAAGAATAAATTAACTGAGACCACAACAAAAAAATCTGACAAATCAGGATGTATTCATTGGATAGGACAAACGACCTGATGGTATCAACAAATCAATGAAAGTAGAAGATGGGAGGAGAGCACTGATACAGGAGCAAAAAACACTTAAGAGATAAAATTCAAATGAAGTATAGGAACTTTAAATACTAATCTGAAAAACCAACTATAAAAATACATTTTATGAATGATCAGAAAACCTGAATATAGACTGGCACCAAATAATATTAATAAATTTTTATAAATTTTGTTAGATGATATTGTGGTTCTTTAGGAAAATGTCTTTAATTTTTGGTGTCAGGGCTTTTCTTTAAATTAATTCTTTACCTAGAAAAGCTTCAACAGGAGGTGAGTCAGTCAGGCTAGAGAGGAAGGGTGTACCTACAGGCTGAGCAAACGTCATGGTCCTTAACTGGGTAGTGACCCCATCATATTGTCATTTTAGGAAGCTCACAAGCATGGAGTGGGTTTGAAGAGAAAGGTGCCAAAGAAGCAGGGCCAGAAAGAAGCTCTTAGCAAGGGTCTAGATGGAAAATGAGGAGCTCCCAAACTTAGGCAGCCGTGTTAGAATTAACTATACAGAAAAAGAGACAAAAAGACAACACATTTAGTAGAGAGAGAGAAAAGAAAAGGAAGGAACTAAAAGATGGATTAAGGTAGGTGTGCCCTCATCCTAGGCTGGCTGATGGCAGTTCAACACATGACTTCCAAGGTTACCCAAATTGTGGCCAAGCCAGACTATAAGAAAGAGGGAAAGTGTTGAGTCCAGAGCTGGAGATTTTCTCTATAGAGAGTGAATCAGAAGTTGCTCCCAACATTTCTGTGCATATTCCACTGGTGGAGAGCTGAGTCACGTGCCTGACTTTGCTACCGAGTGGAGAGGAGAACTTGAAAATGCAATCTCTGATCATGCAACAAGCTCCCTAGTACCATTGTAATTCTGCGCAAGAATGGGAAAATGGAGACCCTGACCGGTTGGCTCAATGGCAGAGCGTTGACCTGGCATGTGGATGTCCTAGGTTTGATTCCTGGTCAGGGCACACAAAAGAAGCAACCACCTGCTTCTCTAGCCCTACCCCACCCTCTTCTCTCTCTCTTTCTCTCTTCCCCTCCAGCAGCCATGGCTCGATTGGTTCTAGTTCATCACCCCGATGCTGAGGATGGCTCCATGGAGCCTCCTCCTCAGGCACTAAAAATAGCTCAGTTGTGAGCATGGCCCAAGATGGACAGAGCATCGGCCCCAGACAAGGGTTACCTGTCTGAATCCCAATTGGAGAAAAAAAAGAATAGAAGAATGGAGATTGGTGGGCAACCAGCAGTCTCCACCACTGTTTTTCTTTACCTAGTAGACGTCTTTATAAGTAATCTCTGACTCTCCTCCTCATTTTTTTTTTTTTTTTTGCAAAACAAAGTGCCTAGCTTATATAAGAACTAATTAATATTTAGCTTATATGATGAAAATTACCATTATCCTATTGGGTATAATGTGTTTCCTGAATTTATTGACCTCTTGTTTAATATTGAAATAAATAGATGTTAGTAGGCAGTGCATATTTTATATATACCTTTGTTTTTATTCTGCTTTAGGATAGTACTTAATTCTTTAAGTGTATGGGAGTGCAGAAAGTGAAAATAGTAAGGAAGTAAAATGATAAGCAAGAGAGAGAAATATAGGGAAGGATTATATTAATATTTCATTTATTAGATTGCTCCTATCTATTTTCAGTGGTAGTATACATATAATAACTTTTTAAGTTATGAAAAAGACTTTGGTAATGACTCATTTTATTATACTGTAGATTTTTCTCTTAAGGCAATTTGATATTTTATGTTTTCTTACAGTAATTCTATTCTTCCCTTTCCCTTGTATTTTTCTTTCATATTTTTATAATGTATTCTAAAATTATTTTCAAGTATAAGATTGCTTTGTAAAAATAACTACATACTATGTGAGATAATCATTATTACTTTTTTCTCCACAACCTTCTCATTAAATAAAGAAAGCCAAGAGTGATGTAACAGTTGCCAAAGAAACAAAAGGCATCCTGGTTATTTCTATGCTGGGATGGCTCACAGCTACCTGATGCTAAAAGCAGATAAGATATAGCCAAGAAGCTATGCTGTTGTTGCTTAGTTGAAAGGAAAGTTCAGGGCACATATAAGGTTCAAGATGACCTTTAAGGAGAGCACAATGTCAGCGACCTGCCAAGTCACACACAAGGGAGTAAAATGTCGAATGATAAGTAAATATTTCTTTCACCAGTAATTTGTGCCACCTGGTCAGAAACAGAAAGAGTCTCACAAAAAAAATATCTGTCCTCCCAGTCAGAATGGCGCTCAACAGCAAATCAACACAGAACTAGTGCTGGCAAGGATGTGGAGAAAAGGGAACCCTCCTGCACTGCTGGTGGGAATGCAGACTGGTGCAGCCACTGTGGAAAACAGTTTGGAGATTCCTCAAAAAATTAAAAATCGAACTGCCTCTTGATGCAGCTATCCCACTTTTAGGAATGTACCCTAAGAACACCATAGCACTGTTCGAAAAGAAGAAATACTCCCCCATGTTCGTGGCAGCATTGTTCACAATAGCGAAGATCTGGAAACAGCCCAAGTGCCCGTCAGAGGACGAGTGAATTAAAAAGCTTTGGTACATATACACTATGGAATACTACTCAGCCATAAGAAATGATGACATTGGAACATTTACAACAAAATGGATGGACCTTGATAACATTATATGGAGTGAAATAAGTAAAACAGAAAAAAACTGAGAACAGCATGATTTCATACATAGGTGGGACATAAAAACAAAACTATGAGACATGGACAAGAGTGTGGTGGTTACGAGGTGGGGGGAGGGAGGAGAGGGTGGGATAGGGAGGAGGGGAGGGTTTAAGGGAAAACCAGATAGAAGGTGACAGAGGACAATTTGACTTTGGGTGATGGGTATGCAATATAATTGAATGATAAGATAACCTGGAGATGTTTTCTTTGAACATTGTACCCTGATTTATTAATGTCACCCCATTAAATTTAATTAAAAAAATATATCTGTCCTTTCATTGCTGGGTATTGCCAGGTCCAACTTGACTAATTGCTTGAATCTCTGAAAACAAGGACTATTTCAGAAACCTCATTATGAGAAGAGATATTTGCAATTTACAGGTCGATGAAGCCAGCATCATGCATGCCCAGATGTGACCAGGTCTCTGTCACATGAACGGTGGCAAGTTAAACAAGCTGTTGTCTTACCCTCTGAGGCAGCTAGAGATGCTCCCAGCTCACCGCAAGGCTGGGGCATTCCACAGCTTACCCTTGGAGAAAGGTTTAAGTACAAGTGTGAAAGATGCTCCCTAGCCTGCAATGTTATAATTGCAGCTGTTAACAAGATAAAGTAAATACTCTACACCTAAATTCTCCATGAACTTAACTTCTCAGCTATTCACTTGAATTCCCTGACAGACCATGCTAGGTGCCTAGGATGCAAAGATGTAACAGGCCCAGTTTAGTGAGGAAGATAGTTATGTAGACGGATGATGACAGTACCTGAGAACAGTCGAGACCAGATTCTGGAGAAGGAGTTAAAAATTAGGAAAGGCTCCCAGTGATTAATGCTGGAGCTGAAGCACTGAGGCAGACAGGAAGCAAGGGGATTCTGCTAGCTTACGTTGTACCCAGACAACAGTGAATAACTAGCATGGGATTTGTGGAATAACCTTTATATTTTTGACAAGTTTATCAAAAAAGGCGAATAATTATAAAGGCTACCATTTGTTGAGCTAGACACTGTACTAAGCAATATACACTCTGTGTGTGTGTGTGTGTGTGTGTGTGTGTGTGTGTGTGTGTAGATAGATAGATAGATGATAGATAAATAGATAGGCAAAAGTAGGTTTACAGTTTTTCATATGGAAAATAATATAATGATAATGATAAAATAAGCTGTGTTAAGTGTACTCACAACTGTAAACCTACTTTTTCTCATCCTATATATACTCACACACATATATTAATATAATAGGGCTAAGCAGTATATAGAATATATATATTTGTCTACTTGGGCTGCAATAACAAAATATCACAGGCTGGGTAGCTTAGCAACAGAAATTTTCTCACTTTTCTGGAAGTTGGAATTCCAAGATCAAGGGTTGGGCTCCTCTGAGAACTCTCTTCTTGGCTTGCAGATACCCACCCCCTTGCTGCCTCTTCACATAGCTGTTTCTCTGTGCAAGCTGCCCCTTGGTGTCTCTGTATGCTCTAACCTTCTCTTCTCAGAAGGATACCAGTCATATTAGATTAGGGCACATGCTAACAGCCTCATTTTTTTAAATTTATTGACTCTTTTTATTTTATGTATTCATTTTAGAGAGGAGAGAGAGAGAGAGAGAAAGTGGAGAGGAGCAGGAAGCATCAACTGCCATATGTGCCTTGACCAGACAAGTGCAGGGTTTTGAACTGGCAACCTCAGCATTCCAGGTCAATGCTTTATCCACTGCGCCACCACAGGTCAGGCCTCTAACAGTCTCATTTTAACTTAGATACTTCTTTAAAGGCTCTATCTCCGTATATAGTCACATTCTGAGGTAAGGGTGTTATGGCTTCAACATAAGAATTTTGGAGGCCACAGTTCAGTTCATTACAGATATGTCGTCTACATGTATTTAAATATATAATTTAATCTGCAACAACCTAAAACAATGCTCTAGTCCATGAGTAACTGAAGCTCAAAAAGTTTTAACCTGAAGCTAATAGAAAATAATACTGTCAACTATAATTGAAAAAAATTTTAAATCATTTTATAACAGAAAGGTTTAACAATTTGTTTATCACACAGTTGTTAAGTGTCAGAAACTGTGCACCCAAGTTGGTCTGCTAACCATTAAGCAATCCTTTGAAGGAAGAAAAAGTAAGTAGCAGTTACGAATTCTTCTGTATTACCTGGTATCCATTCTCACACTGAACAATGCCATTATTCTACCCAACATTTATTGTGTGCTTACTACATGTCCCAAGTAACAATGAAATGGCTTGGAAGTTGTAATTTTTCCATGAAAAAGTTGCAGTATAAATTGAAACTAATTTTTATATTTGTAAGAATTGTGCACTTCTCCCAGACAGGAAATCTATGAGAGGAAATGTAGAATCTTGTCAAGTTCAAGGGACTTTAGAGCCAGATGAAAAAATTAGCATGCAGAATCCAATCAAAGAATGTGGGCTTAGCCTTACCAGGTAGTGATGCAGTGGATAGAGTGTCGGACTGGGATGCAGAGGACCCCGGTTCAAAACCCCAAGGTTGCCAGCTTGAGCGCAAGGTCGCCAGCTTGAGTGTGAGTTCACTGGCTTGAGTGTGGGATTATTAACAGGATCCCAAAATGCTGACTTGAGCCCAAAGTCGCTGGCTTGAGCAAGGGGTCATTGTCTCATCTGGAACCCCTCGGTCAAGACACGTATGAGAAGCAATCAATGAACAACTAAAGAGATGCAACTATAAGTTGATGCTTCTCATCTCTCTCCCTGACTGTATCTTTCTCTCTCTCTCTCTCTCTCTCTCTCTCTCTCTCTCTCTCACACACACACACACACACACACACACACACACACACACACATAAAAAATATAAGGGAAAATGGCACAGATGAGGTCAAATAAGTAGGCAGAAGCCAGACTGTGAAGGAACTTGTGTCCTGGGGAATGGCGTTTCTGATTTAACCTGTAGGCAAAGGTGAGACATGGAAGAATTTTCATCAGATTTGATCTGATTTTCCTGTTACAGAGCTCACACTAGGAAGATTGAAGTGAACCACGGACAAAAGACAGAAAAATGACTGAAATATATGGAAGAGATTTTGGAAAGTGAGAGGAAAAATGAGGATGGAAAACATAAGATCAGGCTAACAGCAAAATTAATCCTAATGTACCATCTCTTGGGCCATGTACACTTTGTTAGAGATAGATTGCACATTTTACCAAATGCAAAAATGAAAGGAAAGAAGGGATGGAAGGAAGTTGAGTCAAACTGAGGTGAGAGAGTTGGGCTGGAAGTATGTTTTAGGCATCAAGAACAGACAGACAGTAATTGAAGCCATGGGTATAAGTGATTCTCCAAGAAAAGCATATAGAAGATAGGGAAGAGAACAAGGACAAGGTTAAAACCAGGGGAAAGTCCACCCTGAAGGTGCAGGGAGCAGAAGAATCAGATCAAGATGATGAAGAATATTTAGTAGGTAGGAGGTAATCTAGAAAGTGAGGTGTCAGGTGTCAAGTGAGGGGAGGCCATTAAAAAGGAAGAAGAGCCCTGGTCTGATAGCTCAGTAGGTTAAAGCATTGTCCCAATATGTAAAGGTTGTGGGTTTGATCCCTGGTCTAGGTACATACAGGAACAGGTCAATGTTTCTGGCTCTCGCTCTCTCTCTCAAATCAATCAATTAAAAAAATATTTTTTTAAAGCCAGAAGAAAGTGTGCTCAGATGTCAGAGGGAAGACCCATAAGACAAAAACTAGTACTGTGTAGACCTGGCCAGCCAGGTGTGTGAAGATCATTCCATCCTCACCTTTATAACACCTTTAAAACATTTCTGATAAGATAATAAAAGGAAAAGGAGTGTCCCCTGCTTTCAAATTGCCTTCCTGTATTTTCTTTATTGGCCCAAGTTCCATTAAGGTCCTTGACCAATGGTCACTTGTCAATGACCCCTTCTACAGCATCTAATCCCTAGGAACCACCTCTGCCTTAAGAAACTCTGCCCTTCTTTGACTTCTGTGATTTAGCCCTTTTGTGGGGGTTCTTTCTCCTCTGCTCCCCCTCCCTCCCCCGCACCTTTCTCCTTTTCTTTCTCTCAGCCCCTCACTGCAGGCATTTCTCAAGATTTGATGTTTACCTTTCTATTGGTCTTGTTCCACACTACTGGAGTAATTCTGCTGATTTAATTTCCTTCTACAGTTATAATTTTTTGGCTGAAATTTCCTAGAAACCACAAAATGTTGCTATTGTAGCTGTGCAATATACATCATTGCAAGGAAAGAACTGCTAGATATTTATGTCCTATATTCGGAACCGCAGATACAAGGTGCTGCACACACCTCATCTATTATTCCCCTACTATTTTTTCCTATTATTATTTTCAAGTAGCTCTAGGCAGCTTGGTGCTTCCAAGCTTCTGGGACCATTGTCAGGAATAATAATGACTTATCCAACAGTAGCAACAAATCCAACCACACAACCAGTATTTCTGCAAGTGACTTGAAAATTATGTATGGTCCTGCCTGCTAGATCTCACCCCAAGAATATACTAGACCTGCCAAGTAGTCACATTGTTAGCACCACCCAGGCAAGTGGGGTACACAGTATTAGCTTCTTGTTTCTAGAAGAAATAGTTTTACAATTGTATCAATTCTAAGACTTACATACTTTTCACATTATGTCTCAAAAATTGAAATGCATCTTACAATTATAGTTAGCAACACTTTTCTTTGTTATTAGAATATAAAATAATGCTATGTCTTATAATTTATAGTATCACAGATTTGATGGAATTTGGCTATTTAAAATACAAGATACAAAAATAAATTAATTTCACTCTAGGTGACAATAAGCACAGTAAATAAAAGGTGGCCTAAAAATCACAGACTGGGCTTAAATTATAGCTCTGACACTAACTCTAACAACTTGCCACAGTTACTTAACATCTCTCAGTCTCCATTTTCGAACATGAAATATTGGACTAAGGGACTAGCAATACCTACCACATAGGGTTTTGTAAGGCTCAAACATTATTGTGTAATGTGCCTAAACAGTGCCTGGTACCTGGTCAATACTCAGAACATCAGCTATGTCCTTGTCCTCCTGCTTTTACAAAAGGAAAAACTATAAGATGCATAGGAACAATATGGATGGATTCTTATTTTTGAACTAGACAAACAACTCTCTCATCATTATACTCAAACAGAAAGAAAAAGAAATAGCCTGAAAATCAGAAATGAGTGGAGTCATAAAACAGGCTAAACAGATTCCCATGCTTGTAAACCAGGGGTCCCCAAACTACGGGGGCCATGGGCCACATGCGGCCCCCTGAGGCCATTTATCTGCCCCCCCCCCCGCACTTCTGGAAGGGGCATCTCTTTCATTGGTGGTCAGTGAGAGGAGCACAGGATGCATCCGCACCCATAGTTCCCATTGAAATACTGGTCAGTTTGTTTATTTAAATTTACTTGTTCTTTATTTTAAATATTGTATTTGTTCCTGTTTTGTTTTTTTTACTTTAAAATAAGATATGTGCAGTTTGCAAGGATTTGTTCATAGTTTTTTTATAGTCCAACCCTCCAGCGATCTGAGGGACAGTGAACTGGCCCCCTGTGTAAAATGTTTGGGGACCTCTGCTTGTAAACCATGAGCAAGTTTCCCTAGATCATTAGTAGGTCAGTGTTGCTCCTTCCCTACCTCACCCCACTACCAGACTTAGAGCATATGTTACATATTAACCCAAGTTTACCCCATAAGAAATCCACCTTCTGTATATGAGAGCCCAGTCTGGCTTCCACTAAGGAATCTACTTTGGTTAGTTGAATTGAGAGACTGAGAGATTTGGTGTTTCTTTTTTTTTGTTTGTTTTATAGGGACAGAGAGAGGGATAGATAGATAGGGACAGACAGACAGGAATGGAGAGAGGTGAGAAGCATCAATCATTAGTTTCTCATTGCTGTTGCGACACCTTAGCTGTTCATTGATTGCTTTCTCACATGTGCCTTGACTGCGGGCGGGCCTTCAGCAGGCCGAGCCACCCCTTGCTGGAGCCAGCGACCTTGGGTCCAAGCTGATGAGCTTTTGCTCAAGCCAGGTGGGTCCGCACTCAAGCTGGCGACCTCGGGGTCTCGAACCTGGGTCTTCTGCATCCCGGTCCGACGCTCTATTCACTGCACCACCACCTGGTCAGGCTAGTGTTTCTTTTAAGAAAGAAGTTATGAAACTGTATACAATTTAGTCTGATTTTAGTCATTATGTATATAGTCATCAAGAAAAAACTGAAGGACTATATACTAAGTTGCTAACTGGATAGTAATATTATGAAACTTTTTGTTGCTGTTGTTTTCTTCGCATTCTATTTTTGATTTGTAGCTCTAGCAGGTCCTCAACATTGTTTCTGTCTAACATCATTTTGTTATAAATCTGATAAGATGCCATAAAAACTTAACTCTTACTTATATCAATTAACCCATGTAAAATGGTTTTGTTATACATCATTTCTATTAAAGTCACAGAACCTATTGATGATGTTAAGTGAGGACATACTGTAATTGAAACTAATGGCTTTTGTAAAAAATTGTTTAAATCTTTTTCTTTTTAAAAGAAAAGCAGAGTGACTTGTTTTCAACAGGATTTAGGAGAGATTTGCTTCAGCTGATGTCCCAGAGAATATTTTTATGAATTTAAACAAACTTAGAAAACTTTAATTTAATATTTCTTATGAAGGCTATTAGGTGGTCCCCTGCAGGCTGTTTCAGGATAAACACAGAGTGGTGATACGTTCATATTAACTAATGAAAAGTTCACTCTAGCAACTTGTTATGCAAGTATAAGTTTAGAAGAGACGAAATAATAAGCTCACAGAGACGCAGCCTGGGACAACTTTTTTTTTTCTTTTTTAGTATATAGGAGAATTTTTTTTAATTATCTAGCAAAGCAAAGCAATATTAATATCTGTCATCTAACATGTCTTACCAAAGAAACAGCAATAGCTGAAACCAAGAAATAATAAGCCTCTTTCCTGATCCTGTCTGTGTATATTAGTTCATGTATAAGCTAAGCTGCTGTAACAAAGGGACCCCAAGAGGATTAATCAAACAATACAGACTATTCCCCTCTCCTGTGGTTCCCAGAGGCAAATGGGTGGTACAAGGTGGTAAGGCCGCTCTACTAATTGTTTCTGCTCATTGCCATCTGTTTCATTGTTCTACCACAGGGGAGGGTTACATGCTCACTTCTGTGTTCCAACTCACGCACCATCATATCAGCAAAAAAGAGAGGAAAGGAGAGAAAGTAGAAGGAGCAATTTATTTTTACAAAAGTGATATGGAAGTCACCCATATCACTTCAACTCACACTGAATAGTGAGAACTCAGTCATGTAGTCCCACCTGCTATAGAAGAGGCAGGGCACTGTGATCCCTACCTGGACATTATGGTCTCTAACAGCTTTATAAAGTTCATGGAGAAAGTTGTACAAAACTAAAATAAAAAGGGGCAGCAGGCTCTGGCCATGTTGCTCAATGGATAGAGTGTCCACCTGATGGGCTGAGGTTACGGGTTCCATTCCGGGTCAGGGTACATAGACAAGTGGAACAAGGAGTTGATGCTTCTCTCTCTCTCTCCCCATTCTGCCCCTTTTTCCCTATTCCCCCTTCTCTCTATCCCCTTCCTCTTTCTCTCAAATCAATGTAAAAAAAAATTTTCAAATGGTAAAAGAAAAGGGGGCAGCTGGCTCCATTGAACTTTCTATTACAAAGAGAAATTTTTAATGACACACTTCTGTCTCGAAATGCTGCATTCTTGCCTGACCAGGCGGTGGCACAGTGGATAGAGCATCAGATTGGGATGTGGAAGACCCAGGTTCGAGACCCCGGGGTCGCCAGCTTGAGCGTGGACCCATCTGGCTTGAGCAAAAAGCTCTCCAGCTTGGACCCAAGGTCGTTGGCTCCAGCAAGGGGTTGCTCAGTCTGCTGAAGGCCCGTGGTCAAGGCACATGTGAGAAAGCAATCAATGAACAACTATGGTGTTGCAACGGCAATGAAAAACTGATGATTGATGCTTCTCACCTCTCTCCATTCCTGTCTGTCCCTATCTCTGATTCTCTCTCTGTCCCTGTAAAAAAAAAGAAAGAAAGAAAGAGAGAAATGTTGCATTCTTTTCTGTCCACCCACTTTCAAAACAAGATTAATAAACCCTGGCTGGTTAGCTCAGTCAGAGTGTCCTTCAGAAACACCAGGGTTGCAGGTTCAATCCCCAGTCAGGAATCATATGGGAAGTGACCAGTGAATATACACTAAGTGGAACAACAAACAAATGCTTCTCTCTCTTTCTCTCTCTCTCTCTCTCTCTCTCTCTCAAATCAATCATTAAAAAAAAAAAGGATTGATAAACATTTCAAGTGCAGCAGCTAAGCTATGCTACAGCCACCAGAAGCCGGAAAAAGCACAGCCCTGCAAACACCTTGGTTCCAGCCCGGTGATACTGGTTTAGAGAATAAATTTCTGTTATATCAAGCCACCCAGCTGTGGTGATTTTTACAGCAGCCACAGGAAATAAACACAGTACTACTGTCTTTGACTTTGGTCTTGCAAGTTTTTTCATAACCACAGCCCTTGGCCAAAATGTTTTGATTCTAATATTACTTATAAATTGGAGTTCGTGACCTGAACTTGGTTAGGAATTGACCTAAGAAAAATAAATCTCTAATTCTCTCTCAGCAAGAGGAGTGAGCTGTAATCGATATTCGGAGTTTGATAAAAATCAGTATCAGCACAGGTGCCCTTGTTAGGGAGTTAGGAGTTGGAGAGAGGGAGGGAAATTCCCAAAGTTCATTTTCACTCATTAACTCATTCAATAAGTATTCATTCATTGGACATGTGCCATGGGCGAGTCACTGTGCTCAGAATTGGAGAAACAATGATGTATTGGATAAAGTTCCCCTTTTAGGAAAAGGGGGCAGGGGGGAAGGGGGACTAAGATGAAATAAACAAATTTGAGAAGCCTACTTCATTATTTTAAAAAGAGGGATGGCCTGACCAGACGGTGGCGCAGTGGATAGAGCGTCGGACTGGGATGCAGAAGACCCAGGTTCCAGACCCCTAGCTTGCCAGCTTGAGCGCGGGCTCATCTGGCTTGAGCAAAAGCTCGCCAGCTTGGACCCAAGGGGTGGCTCGGTCTGCTGAAGGCCCGCGGTCAAGGTACATGTGAGAAAGCAATCAATAAACAACTAAGGTGTCGTAACGGCAACGAAAAACTAATGATTGATGCTTCTCACCTCTCTCCGATCCTGTCTATCTGTCCCTATCTATCCCTCTCTCTGACTCTCTCACTGTCCCTGTAAAAAAAAAAAAAAAAAAAGAGGGATGAAAAGCATGGGAAATACTTTGTAACACCTCTTCAAACATTTTAATACTGTCTATGAACCAAACAAATGTTTTCTGAAGAACAGAAGTCTTTCTGAACACAGACACTGAGCACCTGACACAGAACCAGCCTTCAGGGCTGACACAGAAATGAAACATCCCAAAACACAAGATATTACCAGAAAAACTGAAGGCAGAACAGAGGCACTTGCTTCCCATTATCTCATATTTTGCAAAGGATCTCAAAATCATATAATAGGCAAAAGCATTATAGAGTGTTTTAATTTCTAAAGCTGAACTCTCTTTAGCAGCTGAGACAAATGAGTTAAAAACTAAATTACCTTATTCATCAATCTACTTTAAACAATTTTCCTATATTGAAAGCCTACCATAATCAAAATTCTACTATAGGTTTAGAAAGTCTGAAGTTAACACAATTATCTTCATATATGGAGGGGAGAAGGGAAGGGTTATTATAATCTTAGGGGCAAACCTGAATTGCCCGAGGGAACTGACAACATAATCAAATTATCCAGTTCAAAGGGCAAGTTGTATAACTCAAGACCATAAAGGAAAGGAAAGCCATCTGTATTGCTCAATAAGTTTCCCTGGTTTAATATGTCCATGTGAAATTGCCTTGAATTTTCATTTTGCTTTGCATTTTTAGACACAATCAGTGGGAATTGTTTCATTGGGAAGTGGCAAAGTCACAAGCATTCTTGCTAAAGAAATCTAATATCACGCATTCTGGCAAATCTCTTTGGACTTTCCTCACTTCATTCAAAGATTTAGAAGAATCTGGCAGGCTGGTGGGCAGACCAGCAGGAATCTAATTTGCCTGAGGGTCTGAATAGTTTCCTGGGAAATTCTACCACTCAAGGAAAGTTCTGAAAGGTCAGGCTCAAGCTTGGCCCTGCAACAATGCTTCCCTATTCCCAGATGAAGGGTGATTCTGAGTGCAACCTGATCTGTGAATTAGATTTGTCCACCAGTCCAACCCCCATGGACTCAGGTCAGAATCCTAGATAGGGAGATAAGAAACTACAATAGCATTTTTTACTAAAATTTACTAATCAGCTGTAACATCACTAACAGGAGAATGCCAGACACTGTGTGTCTCTCAATTAGACACATTAAGAAGCACACTGCACCTCCTATAAAGTATTCTTGACACCCAAATCATAATAATAATAACTGAAGGAGAATCTAATATCAGATCAAGCCTCTAGACCTCATTAGAACCATTTCCAGGAAATACAGGGAACAGAAAAGCATTTGGAACCACACCAGGATGATACAATCAGCCAAATCTAATATGTAGAAAATTTCACGGGAAAAATGACCAACTTTAACAAATACGTACATAGTTTTTAAAGGGAATAAGGAAATAAGTAACAAGAGACTTAAGAGGCACAACCAAATAAATGTGTGAACCTTTTTTTTTATTATTTTTTTATTGATTGATTTTAGAGAGAGAGGAAGGGAAAGTGTTGGGCAGATAAAATATATTATGCTCACTTTGTTTGTTCCATGCTGCCCACATGGAAGCCTGTCACCCAGGTGATGATATTGGTTGCCCTTCTTGCTCTGGTGATGGGCATAATTATGTTAATATGTGTTGGGGGAGGGCTTTCACGCCAAAAGGTTTTAAAAGGAAGAGAGATCATGTTGTTCCGAGGGAAGAATGATTACATTCTAAAAGGAGCCCATGCTATAGGATAGTAGATTAAGGCCACGTGGAGGAGAGGAGAAGCAGCCAAGATGGTGGAATGCTGAGAGAGAAGCCAGTTTGGACAGAGTTTGTGCAGAAAGAGGGAAATGGGGAACAGAGGTGAATAAGGCTGGTGAGCTAGAAACCTTTGATGCTAAGAAACTCAGATAAGTCAGTAGCTTTATGAGCACTGAATGAGTGGGTTTTGGAGCCCAGTGTGTGTTTTTACTAGCCTGCCAAGTGCAAGCTGGGATTAAAGATGATGGCTCACCAGCTTTTGGCTTCGTTGTTTCATTACCGACTGTCCGAATAAAATGAGAACCTGCATGAACCAGGTGGCTGTGATGGTGGTCCTGACCACTGGCTTTACATTTGGCATAGTCTGAGAAAGGATTCGATATGGATCGGCATGAAGCCACCACCATCTTTGAGTGGTGGAGTAGAGGACTGGCTGCTGTTATGGTTCCCCATGGCTGTCCTTTTAGGGGCCGTAGGCTGGCAGACTTTTACATCCACGCATAAGGAAACCAAGAGCTCTGTGGAAGAGGCTGCCCAGGACCTGCAGGCTGAGCAGCGGAAGGAGCTGGAGCAAATGTGGGAGAAAGAGATGCTGACCCTGGAGCTAGAGCAAGCAATGGAGGAGGCCAACCAGGTTTGCGAGATTTGCCTGGAAATGGAGCAGCCGCTGGAGAAGGAATTACAGGTCCGTGAGTTGTAGATTTCCCTGGGCATCGTGGAGAGCCAACAGCAGTGGGAGGCTGAGGCTGAGGCTGGGGCTGGAGCTGCAAGGCCTGCTGAGCAGAGGGCAGCGGTGGCCCGGGGCTCAAGCTCAGCAGCAAGAGCTGGTGCATCAGTTCCTCTTTGAAGGATGAGGAGAATAGGGCTAGAGTTGCAATCCACAGTCTCCAGAAGATGAGAGCCCAACTGGAAGGAGTACCTGCTACACTCCTGGTAGGTCTACGATTTTGGGACATAGGGGTGAATGCCATAATGCTCTCCGAAGCAGAGATGGAAATGCTGACTGCCATTGCCACATGCTCCTCTTTAGGACAGTGTGAGAACTGTCAGGATGGCAGGGTTGAGGGGTGAGGCCTGAGGCCCCATGTTCTTGGACTGATTCCTGGATTGTGACCGGAGTGAGCACTGGCTCCTTTGCTGGATGGACTTATGGATTTTGGACAATGTGAAATACCCTGATGGGGGTGGGAAGCAGCTTTGATGGAGGCCCTTCCCCTACCCTAGGAAGCTGTTAAAACAGCTAGAAAGCAAGCCAAGGACATTTTGCACTTTTGGCAAAGTGCTCAGACTGGTGAAATGTACCTTTGTAATTGTTGAAATTGTATGATTTATCATGTTGTTGTAATTTATGTAATGTGCCTAATTTCCTTGTACAGGGATGCCGGTGGTGTAGATTGTGGGTAGTAAAGTGAGCATAGGGGTGGATTGTTGGGCAGATAAAATATATTATGCTCACTTTGTTAAAGATGGTGCTGCCCACGTGGAAGCCTGTTGCCCAGGTGATGATATTGGTTGTCCTTCTTGTTCTGGAGATGGGTGTAATTATGTTAATATGTGTTGGAGGAGGGTTTTCACGCCAAAAGGTTTTAAAAGGAAGAGAAATCATGTTGTTCCAAGAGAAGATTGATTACATTCTAGGAGGACCCCATGCTATAAGAGAGTAGATTAAGGTCATGTGGAGGAGTGGAGAAGCAGCCAAGATGGTGGAGTACTGAGAGAGAAGCCAATTTGGGCAGAGTTTGTGCAGAGAGAGGGAGATGGGGAACAGAGGTGAATAAAGCTAGTGAGCTAGAAACCTTTGATTCTAGGAAACTCGGATAAGTCAGTAGCTTTGTGAGCACTGAATGAGTGGGTTTTGGAGCCCAGTGTGTGTTTTTACTTACCCACAAGTGCAAGCTAGGATTAAAGATGATGGCCCACCAGCTTTTGGCTCCGTTGTTTCATTATCAACTGTCCAAATCAAATGCGAACCTGCATGAGCCAGGTGGCTGTGATGGTGGCCCTGACCACTGGCATTACAGAGAGAAAGAAAGACAGGAACATCAATCTGTTACTGTATGTGCCCTGATCAGGGATAGAACCAGCAACTTCTATCTATTGTGCTTTGGGACAATGATCTAACCAACTAAGCTATACAGACAGTGTGTGGACCTTCTTTAGATTCTGATTCAAACAAATCATCTGTGAAGAAGAGACAGAGAAAATTGAACATGGACTGAGAATATATTAGAAGTTTTTTTAAGGTATCATAATGTTATTGTGCTTATATTGAGGAGAGAAGCCTTTACTTTTTTTTTTTTTTTTTAGAGAGAGAGAGAGACAGTAAGGAACAGGAAGAAAGAAAGAGGCTGAAAAGCGTCAACTCACAGTTTCATAGTTGCTTTCACTTTAGTTATACATTGAGCTTCTGGTACATATGAGGCCGTGCCTGTGTCCCCTCGCTCAAGTCAGCTTTTCATGCCAGTAACCCTTGGGCTCAAGCTGGTGAGCAGTGGGATCATGTGGGTGATCTCCGCTCAAACCACCAACCCCACGCTGATGAGCCTGTGCTGAGAGCCAGTGACCTCGGGCCTCAGCAATCCAGGTTGATGCTTTATACACTGTGCCACCATGCTTCAGGAGAGAAGCACTTACTTTTTAAAGATAATGCTGAAATACTTAAGGGTAAGATTATATGAGGTCTGGGATTTGCTTTAAAATATTCCAGTGAAAGTTGGGGGAAAAGGAAGATGAAGACGACTAAGGTGGTAGACAAAACAAGAATGATAAAATATTGATAACTGTTAAAACTGGCTAAGGTGATTGATTATACTATTCTATATTTGAATGTTTCCATAATAATTTTTTTTTTTTTTTTTTTTAGTGAAAGAAGGGGAGTCAGAGACAGACTCCTGCATGCACCCAGACCAGGATCTCCCAGAAATCCCACTAGGAAGTGATGCTCCATTGGAGCCTTTCTTTTTTTTTTTTTTTTTAGCATCTTGGGGAAGAGGCCATGGAGCCATGAGCAACTGGTGCCAACTCGCTCCAATCAAGCCATGGCTGCAGGAGGCAAAGAAGAAGGAGAAAGAGAAGTGAGAGGGGGAAGGGTAGAGAAGCAGATGGGTGCTTCTCCCTTGTGCCCTGACCGGAATCAAACCTGGGACTTCCACACACTGGGTCAATGCTCTACCACTGAGTCAGCCAGCCAGAGCCTGATAACTGAATTTTCAAAAGCACTTAAAGTGCTATTTTATTTTTCCACTCTGGCCTTTCACTGATCCACTTTGACTCTGATCACATTTTGTTGCACTCTATGTATTAGATAATGTACCAGGACTTTGTAATAATTATGATTACATTTATAAAGTAATATAATGTGTATACATTATCTCTAGCCCTTTGAACAACCCAGTAAGTTTAATGTTATTAGGCCCATTTTATAGATGAAAAAAATAAGACAAATAGACACAAAGGATCTGTGTCTTAGTTTGTGCTGCTCTAACAAAGTAGTATAAATTGCATGGCTTAAAACAACAAAAGTATTTTTCTCACAGTTCTGGAAGCTGAAAGTCCAAGATTAGGGTGCTGGTGTGGATGAGTTCTGGGCAGAGCCCTCTTCCGGGTCACAGACTAGAGACTTCTCCTTGTAGCCTCATTTGATGGAGAGGAATTCTCAGGCTTGGTTTTCCAGTCTGCAAAATATCAATAAAAACCTTCTATTTCTGATATTTATAGTCATGAGCTTTGCTATCCATCTGAGATATGAGGCAAGTTTGTGACTCTGAAGACTAGTCCACAGAAGCCCCCTCCATTAAAAAATACCTCTCTCTGACAGTTAATGACCTGATTATATACTACGCTATGTCCCATGTATCATTTACATGGAATAAAATATATTAGACTATTCAAAATCCAAATTAAGTAAAGGTTAATATTGTAGTTAGAGTTGCTGTAGAAAGCAAACCTCTGCTTTCCTATAAATTGTAAGTTTAGTAGTATTAGTAATCATCACAATAATAGTAATAAGGCTAACAATTATTGAGCACCTATTGTATGCCAGGCACTAGGTTAAGTGCTTTACACAAATAATCTCATTTATTCATCAAAATAACACTTAAGAAGGTAATGTTATTATTCCCATTATACACATAAAAAACTGAGGTTTGGATAGGTTATAAAATTTGCCCAATATACATGACTAAAGAGTGGTTGGGCCAAGATTAGAATCTTGTTGATGTGAACCCAGAGCCACACTCTTTTTCTATTGTTTTTAGCATGGACATGCACACCTGCATGCAAGAGGGTAGGGGGACAAGCAGGGACAGACAGACAGGAAGGAATAAAGACGAGAAGCATCAGTTCTTTACTGAGGCATCTTAGTTGTTCACTGATTGCTTTCTCATATGTGCCTTGACCAGGGGACTCCAGCAGAGTGAATGACCCCTTGCTCAAGTCAGTGACCTTGGACTCAAGCCAGTGAACTTTGGGCTCAGCCAGAGAGCATGGGGTCATGTCTATGATCCCACACTCAAGCAGGCAACCCCACCCTCAAGCAGGATGAGCCCACACTCAAGCCAGCAACCTCAGGGTTTTGAACCTGGGTCCTCAGCATCCCAGGCCAATGCTCTATCAACTGCACCACTGCCTGGTCAGGTGAGCTTGTGTATTTTTATTTTTTGTATTTTTTCAAAGTTAGAAGCGGGGAGACAGTCAGGCAGACTCCCCACATGGGCCCGACCAGGATCCACCCGGCATGACCACCAGGGAGCGATGCTCTGGCCATCAGGGGTGTTACTCCGTCTCAGCTGGAGCCATTCTAGCACCTGAAATGGAGGCCATGGAGCCATCCTCAGTGCTTGGGCCAACTTTGCTCAAAAGGAGCCTTGGCTACGGGAGGGAAAGGGAGAGATAGAGAGGGAGGAAAGGGGAAAGGGTGGAGAAGTAGATGGGTACTTCTCTTGTGTTCCCTGACCAAAAATCGAACCCAGGATTTCTATCCGCCGGGCAATCCTCTACCACTGATCCAATCAGCCAGGGCCGAGCTTGCATTCTTAATCACTGTGATAGGAAAAACAGAAAAACAAAGGGCATAAACAAACATAAAACAGTGAAATACACTGATTCTTCAAATATACATATATTTTTGTGTGTCAAATTCAATTCAACTATTTATTTAAAATAAATAAATAAAACAACATAGCATTCGTTCAATATTTTTAAATTGAATAAAACTAAAATCTCTCATGCTTGCTTTAATGAAACCAGACAATTTAGGAAAACAAAATTATTCTGCTGATACCTTAGTGAATTTTAAACACATATTACAAATCAACTTCAGAATAACGGTATTTTTATAACTATAAAAAAAGTATAGATGAAACACACAGATTTAAATAGATAAAATAGAATAGGCATACATTCAATTTAAAAATGGAATGCAATACAAAATAAAGTTATTTGCACTTCAAAAATAAGAATACTTTCTTTATTAAGCCCTATAAAAATATAGAGTAGACACAAATGTATTCAGATAATTTACAAAAGAGAGGAGAAATAAAAATTGGTTGATATTTGTAAATAAATCATCATAAATAGTAACACCAGTATCATCACACTGAGAATAAATCTTGAATGTGGAGATACTTAATCTTACAAGTCATTTATGATGTCATTTTTTAAATTGTGAATGAAATGAAAATTTCAATAACTTTTATAATGGCCAGAAACAAATTTGATAATGTGTTCCTTGTAATGTATTATTTAAAAAGTAATTATCTCATGCCTGACCAGGCGGTGGCACAGTGGATAGAGCATCGGACTGGGATCCAGAGGACCCAGGTTCAAGACCCCAATGTCACCAGCTTGAGCAAAAGCTCACCAGCTTGGACCCAAGGTTGCTGGCTCCCCCAAGGGGTTGCTCACTCTGCTGAAGGCCCGCGGTCAAGCCACATGTGAGAAAGCAATCAATGAACAACTAAGGTGTTGCAACGGCAACAAAAAACTAATGATTGATGCTTCTCATCTCTCTGTTCTTATCTGTCCGTCCCTATCTATCCCTCTCTCTGACTCTCTCTGTCCCTGTACAATAAAATCAAATAAAAAAATATATAAATAAAAAAGTAATTATCTGTAGACTTGTAATATAAATAGGAAACCAAACTTAAATAAATATCAAAATGCATCCTGACTGTCCCTAGTTAAATAAAGCTATTCTCAAACACACAAAGAGACCCAGCTGAGACTCTTAGAGCAGCCACAGTCACCTGCAGAAGCATGGACCATAAACACATAAGTTTCTGCTGCTGGGGTTTTGTGGTTGTTCTTGCATAGCGTTATTTGCAAAATATTTTAAAACTGTGATGGTTTTACAACATGTCCACGAATTCTTTGAGATGCTCCTCTTGAAGAGGTGGAACCTAATTCTCTCCCCATGAGTGGCTGGCTTAGATATTTGCTTCTAATGAGTAAAAGAGTGAAAGTGATTTTGTGTGACTTTGGAGAGTAGATTGTAAAAGACCATGCAATGCCTTCCCCCTCTCTTAGATTGCTAACTCTGGGCAGGGGAAGAGGCAGGAGGGTTCGCTGCCATGTTGTGAGGACTCCTAAACAGCCTATGGATAGTGAAATTGGGCAGAAATATAGATGACACCTGCCAATGGCAGTGAGAGAGCCCTCCTGGAAACATGCCCTCTGTCCCCAGCCAAGCATTAGATGACCACAGCCTCTGCCCACACCCTCCCTACAACAAAAAGACCATGAACCAGACTGGCTCAGTTCACCCACTCCTAAAGTCCTGACCCACAATTACTGTCAGATTCACACAAAGGTTTATTGTTTTAAACCACTACATTAGGGGGTTATTTGTTCCGTAGCAGTAGGTAACTAATATATCACTATGGCAGGAAATATTACACAGCAGATAGAAAAGAAGGGAATGCTAACTCTGGGTTTGAGGTGCCCTACAATTCATTTGAGCTCTGAAACTCTCTGCCTGGGATTAGTGTCAGATCCCACAATTTAAGGGTTCAGCCCTACAAGACTGTCCTCACTTCAGATGCGAATAGCAAGTCCCAGGTTGTCATCTGTACTTCTGACCAATCAGCTACAAATTGAGGTTTCCATGACCCCTTAGGTTCAATAATTTACCAGCATGCCTCACAGAACTCAGAGAAACACATTTACTGGTTCATTATATAATAAAGGATATGATATAGGATACATATGAGTAGCCAGATGAAGAGGTACATAGAACAATGCCCAGAAGGGTCCCAAGGACAGGAGCTTCTTTCCTCATGGAGTTGAGCTGCACCATCCTCCCAGCACCTAGATGTGTTCACCAACCCAGAAACTCTCTAAACCTCATAGTTCAGGGATTGTTATGGGGGATTCATCATGTCGGCCCAGTTGATTGTTCAGTTTCCAGAACTGCTCCCCTTTCCAGAGAATTGAAAGTGGTCCTGAAAATTCCAAGCTTCTAATCATGGCATGGTCTTTCAAATGAGCAGCCTCATCCAGAAGCCTGCCAAGAGTCACCCCATTAGAATGAAAGACATTCCTAGCACCCAGGAAATTACAAGAAATTTAGGAGATCTGTGTTGAGAACTGGGGTCAAAAATCAAATATTAGCAAGAACCAGAGGTGGAGACAAATATATATATTTCTTATAATTTCATATACCCCACAGCATGTTTCTCATGGACTGCCTCAGATTATGCCATAGCTAGTCTTCAATCATGCCCACTTTCAGTGAATGTGAGCAAGTACCACGCTTTTCAGAAACCCTTTAAAAATGAAATTATTTTTACTATAAACTAAGACTTAGCCTGATCAATGGTGGCACAGTGGATAGAGCACCATCCTGGGATGCTGAAGACCCAGGTTCGAAACCCCCAAGGTTGCCAGCTTGAGCGGCAAGCCTGATATGGGCTCATCAGGTTTGAACACAGGCTTGCCACCTTGAGCATGGGGTTGCCAGCTTGAGCACGGGGTCTCAGCTTGAGCATGAGATCATCAACTTGACCCCAGGTTGCCGGTTTGAGCCCAATGTGGCTGGCTTGAGCAAGGGGTTACAGGCTTGGCTTGAGCCCCTAGTCAAGCCGCAATGAGAAGCAGTCAATATACAACTAAAGTGAAGCAACCATGAGTTGATGCTTCTCATCTCTCTGCCTTTCTGTCAGTATGTCTCAGAAAAAATAAAATAATAAACTAAGGCCTAGCAAAACAACATACTTTATCAAGGTGACATATCATATAAGGGGTTAGCTAAGCTGCTATAACAAAAAGACCTAAATGGACGGTGGTTTAAATAAGACATATATCTATAGGTAAGAGGTGGATTGGCCCCCTCAACAGCTACCTTCAGACATGCTCCATTGCTGCCATTGCCCAGCCAGCAGCAAGTTAGCATCAAGTGTCATTAAGAAAATGATCCAGAAGTGCACACACCGCCTCTGCCCACAACCCACTGCTCCAAATGTGGTCACAAGCCCAGAGTTAGCAGGGCAATATAGCCTGTAACTGAGAAACTTGTGGTCAGCAAAATCTCCCAAACAGACTTTTCCTGAAATGAAGAAAAGAAAATAGACACTGGGGAGAGTTAACAGTCTCAGAAACCCAAATATGTGGTAAATACAGAGCTATAACTGAAACCCTGGCCTGCTCAGGTCCAGAGCCCTTTTCCTTAATCACATCAAAGTGCCTCTCTACACACTTGAAAACCTTCCTTTCCTTGGTGTCTGTAATTTCCCCAGCGGTTCCTGCCAAGGTTTCAGGTTCTCTTCAGGCTGCGGGTGGGAATCCCATCCCCTATCCATCACTCCACCCACTGTCTTTGCCCTTGACTATTACTGGATCCTCAAGTACAAAGTTATGCTGTGATTTTCCTATACCCTGCTCACATCTTTGTAAATAGTCCCTTTAGCAAACTCTCCACAAAGTTTCTGCTTTGAGTGCACCATCTGTTTCCTGCCAGGGCTTTAACTGACTCTCCTCCTCCGTAGTCCACCCTGCAGGACAGTGGCCAGAGAAGGCTTTCAGACTCACAAAACAAAATACCTACAAAACTTAGGAATGTCTCCTGCTAACATTGAACTTCCTTCCCCAATAGAAAACACACACCAAGGGACCTGTGGCCCTCTTACTATTTATTCTTAGAGCCCAGCACAATGCCTAGCAGAGTAGGCTCAAATATTAGCTATGAATTAACACTGAGTTTTACTTATGGTAGCTTCACAACAAATGATTGACTAAATGACCCCAATCTTATTTATAAGGCTTTAAACAATTCCTCATGCTGTTAAAGAGATTTTTTTTTAGAAAAAACACTGTGCAATACGTACTTTATTTAGCCATGATGCTCTATAATCTCAAATTCTCTATACTTTTTTGGGTTTTAATGCCTCTTATTACAAATGCTAACCAGATTTTTCAGTCCCCCTTTGCAATGCTTTGAAGTAGCGTCTGATATAAAAACTGCAGTTTGAACTTGAACAAAGTTCATAGTAAACAGATTGCAGACTATTTCCTTTAAATATGATCTTAGAAGCTAAGAATACATTAAGCATATCAGAACAAGAAACTTATCAAGGAAAGGACATGAGATTAAAATTTTCAATCCAAAGCAAACACTACTATATTTCATTAAATCTAAGATGTCATTGTATCAATAAAAAAGAGAAAATGGTACCTGTTAAATTCTGACACAATGCTTTCTTATCACTTAGAATTATTTTTTACATGTGGAAAATTTTTTAGACTGACTTACTCATGGGTTGTTTTTTTATTATATATCACACTGCTCTTTTTGTATGCATGTAGGCAAATACAATAACTTTTTGTTTCAATGCCAAGTCATACTGAGATTATTTTGAAGACTTGTAAATGGTAATTAAATGCATATAACTCAATTAAAGTGACAACAGTATGAATAGCTATGACCAGATTCCTGCAACCACATCACAACTGTGACTTGACGACAGTAACTATAAGAAGCCATTAACTGTAAGATGCATTTTGATCTCAGAGTGTAGTGAGTGTTGAAATCAATGAAATGTGACAGCCTAGAAGCAAGATTCAGGAGCTGTGCCCCATATTTCATTGTTTGAATCCTTTATAAATCTGTGTTAAGTAAAGGTGGGGGAAGACAAGGAGGAACGAAGACAACAATAGAAAATGCACACTGTCCAATTCCAAATTCATCTTAAGCAAGTCAGGTTACAAATCAATATTTTTTAAAAATCACTCGCTAAATATCACATATTAAATATTTTCTGGTTAATGATTGCTTAAGGAGAGGTTGAGAACTGAAGAATGATCAAATGAATTAATGAAGAGACAAGTCTAGACCACAGAAGTGCCCCAAAATACCCAGCATATAAAACGCTTCATAAACTCAAACACAAGCCTAGGTGTTGCCACAATTAACCCTCAGAAAAGATGGGGAAAAAATTTACAGTATTTGAATTCTTTTGAAGTCTTTTATGTTATAGGGTACTCTCTTGTTACTTTATTTTGCACAATAAAGTATCATTTGAGGAATACTAGCCTAACTTTAATTGATACTAGTTCAGATGCTTATACATATAACCTAAAGAAATTGACTATTTAAAGGGCATAATGTTACACATTAATTGTGCTTGGAGATATAAAAATTTTAAGTGTTGAGTGTCATTTTAATTGAGACTTTCAAAAATCACCAAAGAAATACAGAGAACAGTTGGGCTGTGGCCAGCATAGATGAGTCATGAAGCCAACAGGAGAAATAGAAATCCATTAGCTGTAGCATTATATAAGTGGCTGCTGGTGACTTGGGGTAGAATTTCCAGTGACTCCCATTATTCATAGATTCACAGTATTCTATCTCAAACAATTTAGACAGAAATATAAAGTGCTCTGGAAAACTGGGTGCTAAATAATAGTGTAAATTGAAATTTTTCTATTCATATTTTTATTTTTATTTCTATTTTAGAGAGAAAGACAGACAGATAGGAGGAGAGAGAGATGAGAAGCATCAACTCATAGTTGTTCATTGATTGCTTCTCATACATGTCTTGAGTGGGAGGCTCCAGCCAAGCCAGTGACCCCTTCCTCAAGCCAACAACCTTGGGCTCAAGTTAGCAACCATTTGATCATATCAATGATCCCACGCTCAAGATGCTGACCCCTCACTCAAGCTGGTGAGCCTGCTCTCAAGTGGTGACATCAGGGTTTCGAACCTCGGACCTCAGTGTCCCAGGTCAAAGCTCTATCCACTGCACCACCACCAGTCAGGCATAATTTTTCATTCATATTTTTAAAGTAATGCATTTTATATGTGACTGACTTTAAATATTACATTTTAAATATGCAATAAAATTAGTAATTAAATATTATAAGTACACATTTGACTATATCCTGTATATCCCTAGAATTTTGTATAGTCATGTTAACAAAAATAAAGTGTCTTAGTATAAAAAAAAATGGAAACATTATATTCAATGTTGCCTTATATTTGAAAAAATAATTTTTATCCTGAATTAGCTAGACAATTTACTGAATTTTTTTATTTCACTTGGTCTTGTTAATGCCCTTTTAACTCAAAAATTATAATAAAGTTTATAAAGATAATAAGCATGAAATAACTAAACAGAAAAACTATTAAATGACTACGGTTAAAGTTACATCAATTTATCATAGCATAGAATCTGGCTAATGAAAATTTTTTCAAGTTTAACTCAGCCTAGAAGTTTCTCTTTCCATCAAAACAAATAAGAGTATAGCTTTCTTCCTTATGCTCCAATTTGGAAGACATTCATTCAACAACCATTGTTCGAATACCCTCTGTGGGCAAGATGCTGTTCTAAATGCTACAGATTAAACAGTAAACAAGAGAAATTGGACCCTGCCCTTCTGGCACTTTATCTTGGGAGACAACAAGTTGAAAACTAGCTATGCAATAAATTGTTACAGTACAAACTGAGCTCGGACAACATTTGTAGGGTGGGTCAGAGCTCATGAGCAACCAGAAAGTGGGAACCTGCATCTGCCTCGAAATGAGAATTCTCACATCATTTCTGAAAATAAACAGATACAGAGAAAAGCCTTTCCTGGAATAACATAGACAACAGACACTTAGCCACACACACTGGAGCACGTCTGACAACTGCAAGGGAGGAAAACTTTTCCATCTATCCATCTAATTTCTTTGGCTGGTCTAATAATTATGTTAACATGAGACAGATTAACAGAAGAATAAACAAATTTAATTACATACATACAAGGGCCCATAAGAATATGTGACCCAAGGACAAGTCAGGCAGTTGAGGCTTATATGCCATCCTTAGCTAAGGAATGGATAGGGACCTGGAGCTTCAAATGGGAGGAGGATAATTCACAAAATGATAAGAGCAAATGTTTAGTAATTAGATATACCATACAAAAAGGTCCTTCAGATAAAAAGTTATTCATGGTAATAGCTGTAGTAATAGTAGTTTTCAGTTACAATTAATAGGATTAATGGCTAATGTAAGAAAAAGCTTTATTCCATAAGGATGAGTGAATAGAACTGTGTGACTTCATGAGGCTGCAAGCAATCCACCTTTGTGCACCAGGCCCAAGAGTTCCACAGGTGTTGGTCTTAAGTTTGTAAATACGATATATGTTTGCTAGCTTATAGTTTGCATTGGGTATGGGGGACAGGCTGTAAGCAGGCAGGGTCATTATAGCCTAAGGCTTAGTTTTAAGACTAAGCCTTTCCCACCCTAAGTGACTTTTTATCAGAGACTTCCTTGTTTGTATACTGGATTAAAAGTTTTGATTTCCACACTATAAAATGGGGCAGAGGAGCTCATGCTGGAAGAGAGCAGAGAAGAGACACATGGAGGAGAGGAGAAGTAGCCAAGATGGTGAAGTGCTGAAGGAGAAGCCAGTTTGTGCAGAGAGAAGGAGATGGGGAACAGAGGTTGTATGGGCAGTAGCCACAGCCACTATCACAGCCGCCTGGCCCATGCAGGTTCGCATTTGATTTGGACAGAGTAATGAAACAATGGAGCCAAGAACTGGTGGGCCATTAGCTTTAATCCTAGCTTGCATCCAGCAGACAAGAAATACACACAGTAGAAAAACACTTCCCTTTCTATTCAGGGCTCCCAAAGCCACTGACTTACCCGAGTTTTCCTAGAATCAAAGTTTTCTACCTCATTAGCCTTATTCACCTCTGCTCCCCATCTCCTTCTCTCTGCACAAACTCTGCACAAACTGCCTTCTCCTTCAGCACTCCGCCATCTTGGCTGCTTCTCCTCTCCTCCACATGGCCTTTCTCTCCTCTCCGCTCTACTGATAGTCTCAGGAACCAAGAGAGAGCAAGCTCTTGGTCTGTCCCATTTTATAGTGTAGAAATCAAAACCTTTAATCCAATATACAAATAAGAAAGTCTCTGATACAAAGTCACTTATCTGAGGCATAATGGGATTCCTAAGAGGAGTATACCACCCCCCATCATGCAACAGTCAAGGGTGTGGGGAAAAGCTTAGTTTTAAAACTAAGCCTTAGGCTATAATGTCTTTGCCAGCTTACAGCCTGTCTCCCACACGCAAAGCAAACTATAAGCAAGCAAACATATACATCATATTTGGAAACTTATTTGACCCACAGAGGTGAATAAGGCTGGTGAGGTAGAAACCTTGATTCTAGGAAACTCGGATAAGTCAGTTGGCTTTGGAAGCCCTAAATGGAAAGGGAAGTGTTTTCCCACTGTATGTATTTCTTGCCCCCGGGTGCAAGCTAGGATTAAAGCTAATTACCCACCAGTTCTTGGCTCTGTTGTTTTATTACTGTCTGTCCAAATCAAATGCAAACCTGCATGGGCCAGGCAGCTGTGATGGTGGCCATGGCTACTGACTTTACAACAGGCAAAATGGTATTTAAACCCCAAAACTCCAAGAACAGTACTCCCATTGACAAAAATGCAGATAAAGAAATACTGGGCCCAAGAAACAGTAAAGATGATGATTAGATTGTAACAACCCAAAAAAAGAGATTAGGATTCCAGGAACTAGCCTGCCTCATGACTCCTATGAGATTAACTGCATGCAGCCCATCGTACTAACCTCCCTTGGAAAAGTATATAATCAGCCTTCATAACCAAAATTGTAAAATAGGCTTTGGGGTAGAATATGCCTCCTGTCTTCTCAGGTTGCTGGCAATCTTGGTTAAAGACACCTGTTTTCCTCTCATACTCCACCTCTACTTATTGGCTATGGCAGGGGTGGGTGATCCAAACCCCAGACCAGTTGTAGTCTGATAATGTTCTTGCTCTGCTCATATCTATCTAACTGCCCATTACAAAAACTAATATAAAACAATATTGAGCCTGGCCTGGGGTGGCACAGTGGATAGAGAGCATCAACCTGGAACACTGGATCACCAGTTTGAAACCCTGGGCTTGTTGAATCGGGGCATATACAAGCAACACTCAAGCAAAGAACAACTAAAGTGAAGCAACTATGAGTCAGTTCTTCTTGCCCCCCTCCCTTGTGAAGTCAATAATATAAAATCTTTAAAGAAAGAAACAATATTGAATTTTGTAAAGCCAGTAGACACGACCACCATCATAGCTGCCTGACCCGTGCAGGTTCGCATTTCATTCGGACAGACAGTAATGAAACAACAGAGCCAAGAACTGGTGGGCCATGAATTACCTTTAATCCTAGCTTGCATCCAGCGGGCAAGAAATACACACAGTGGAAAAACACTTCTGTAAAGCCAGTAGCCAGGGTCAGGATCACAGCCGCCTGGCCAATGCAGGTTCGCATTTGATTCGAACAGTCGGTAATGAAACACAGGAGCCACGAACTGGTGAGCCATCAGCTTTAATTCTAGCTTGCACCCAGCGGGTAAGCAAAAACACACACTGGGCTCCAAAACCCACACATTCAGTGCTCACTAAGCTACTGACTTATCCGAGTTTCCTAGCATCAAAGCTTTCTAGCTCACCAGACTTATTCACTTCTGTTTCCCATCTCCTTCTCTCTACACAAACTCTGCACAAATTCTTAACAAACTGACTTCTCCCTCAGCATTCTGCCATCTTGACTGCTTCTCCTGGCCTCCATGTGGCCTTAATCTGCTCTCCTCTCTTCTACCTCAGGAACCAAGCGAGAGATCAAGCTACTGGTCTCTCCCACTTTATACCGTAGGATCAAAACCTTTAATCCAATTATACAAACAAAGAAGTCTCTGTATAATGGGATTCCTAAGGATAGTGCACCACCCTACATCATCCAATTAGTCAAGGGTGTGGAGAAGAGCTTACTCTTAAAACTAAGCCTTAGGCGGAGTGAAATAAGTAAATCAGAAAAAAAGAAAAACTGAGATCAGCATGATTACATACATAGGTGGGACATAAAAGTGAGAATATGAGACATGGACAAGAGAGTGGTAGTTATGGGATGGGGGGAGGGAGGGAAGAGTGGAATAGGGAGGAGGGGAGGGACACAGGAAAAACCAGATTGAAGGTGACAGAGGACAATTTGACTTTTGGTGATGGGTATGCAACAGAATTGAATGATAAGATAACCTGGAGATGTTTTCATTGTACATATGTACCCTGATTTATTGGTGTCACCCCATTAGAATTAATAATAATAAAATATATATATATAAAAATAAAAATAATTTTAAAAAAACTAAGCCTTAGGCTGTAACGACCCGACCTGCTTATATTACAGCCTTTCCCCCACACCCATTCCAAGCATAAGGCCAAATAATATCACCTGGGTGACGAGCTTCCATGTGGGCAGCTCCATCTTTAACAAAGTGAGCTTAATATATTTTATCTGCCCAACAACTTCCCTTTCCATTCAGGGCTCCCAAAGCCACTGACTTATCCGAGTATTCCTAGAATCAAAGGTTTGTACCTCACCAGCCTCATTCACTTCTGTTCCCCATCTCCTTCTCTCCGCACAAACTGGCTTCTCCTTCAGCACTCTGCCATCTTGACTACCTCTCCTATGCAATGCTAATTTCAGAAATTGAGCAAGATAACTCCTGGTCTGCCCCATTTTATAGTGTAGAAATCAAAACCTTTAAGCCAATATACAAATAAGGAAATCTCTGATACAAAGCCACTTACCTGAAGCATAAATGGGATTCCTCATAAGAGTGCACCATCTCCCATCATGCAACAGTCAAGGGTGTGGGGAAAAGCTTAGTTTTGAAAAGATTTTAGTATTAAAAGGCGGGAAAGGCTTAGTCTTAAAACTAAGCCTTAGGCTTTAATGACTGCTGGTTTACAGCCTGTCTCCCACACCCAATGCAAACTATAAGCAAGCAATTATATATATATCATATTTACAAAATTATTTGGCCGACAAATTTAAACTACAATGTAGTACTCCAGCCCGCTGGGAACTACCAGTGTCTCGAGGAAGAAACCTACTCAGGACACAAACTGATGTCAAGAGGAAGAAGGGGAGGCCTGCCAAGGGAAGCAAAGAGAGACCTGAATCTCCTCTGTTGGGCAGATAAAATATATTATGCTCACTTTGTTAAAGATGGCACTGCCCATGGGAAGCCCATTGCCCAGGTGATATTAGTTGTCCTTATGCTTGGGATAGGTGTAATTATATTATTGGGGGGGGGGGGACAGGCTGTAAGCAGGCAGGGTCGTTATAGCCCAAGGCTTAGTTTTAAGAGTAAGCTTTTCCCCACACCCTTGACTGATTGGATGATGTGGGGTGGTACACTCTCATGAGGAATCCTCCCTTTATGCCTCAGATAAGTGACTTTGTATCAGAGACTTTTTTGTTTGTAGATTGGATTAAAGGTTTGGATTTCTACACTATAAAGTGGGGCAGACCAGGAGCTTGCGCTCCCATTTCCTGAGGTTAGCATTAGAGAGCAGAGCAGGTTAAGGCCACATGGAGGAGGTCAGGAGAAGCAGCCAAGATGGCGGAGTGCTGAGGCAGAAACCAGTTTGAGCAGAGTTTGTGCTGGAGAAGCAGATGGGGAACAGAGGTGAATAAGGCTGGTGAGCTAGAAACCTTTGATTCTAGGAAACCCAGATAAGTCAGTAGCTTTGTGAGCACTGAATGAGTGGTTTTTGGAGCCCAGTGTGTGTTTTTGCTTGCCCGCTGGGTGCAAGCTAGAATTAAAGCTGATGGTTCACCAGTTCTTGGCTCCGTTGTTTCATTACCGACTGTCCAAATCTAATGCGAACCTGCACTGGCCAGGCTGCTGTGATGGTGGCCTTGACTACTGGCTCTACATCCTCCCTCAGCTTTTATTGAGAGAGGCAGAAGAGAGGTAATAGGATTAAAAGAGAGGGAAGTCAGGTGATAAGAGGAAAGAATGACTAATGGCCATTTTGCTGACATGGAGAAAAGGGTAATTTGGGTCAGTACATTCTTTTTCTTTTGCTAATTAACAAGCACAAAGAAAAGAGCAATCTAGAACCTCTAGGCTAATTTTCTGAAGCCAGTTCACATGCATTCCTTCGTGTCTGCACAAAGGTCACTCACTCACAGTTTCTTGGGGTTTGCATCTAAGAGACATTCACTCAGGGCTTTTAATTAAAGTTCCCCAATCCAAGTCATAAAGGGTTCCAGATTAGATGGGTGATTCCCTACATTGTAATTTATAAATTTTTGTTTTGTTTTGTTTTGTTTGGATGGCTTAAAACAACAAATTTATTATCTCCGTAATGAGAGCCAAAAGTCAGTGACAGCAAGATTGGTTCCTGTTGGGCTCTTAGGTAATTTTTTTTCCATTCTTCTCTCCTAGCTTCTAGTGGTTACTGACAATCCTTGGCATTCCCTGTAGTCCCTGCCTCCAGCTCCACAGGATGTTCCTCTGTCTCAACAGTCTGAACATTCGTAATTTATAAATTTTTAATTGAATAAAGTTAGAAAGTTTTTCTTGGGTCAACTGGGTCTTGATTACCTTCAGCTCAAAATAGTTCACAAGCCAAAGTGGCACACTTTGTGGAGACTCCTTCTGAACTCCTTCATACCTTTAGTCAGCTAACAAGGACTCTGTTATTTAATCTTTAAACCAAGCATTTCTCCAGTATGAAAAGTTCAATTAGTAGAAAAAGAAAAGGCCCCTGATAGGATGAAGCAACCACTTCAGTGCAAAATGGTGCAGAGTGAGTGGCACAGGACATTCTGAAAAGGTTAACCCAACAAAACACAAAAGCAGGCTGACAAAGAGGAGAAAAGGCACACTACAGAGGCCCTTCCCTTAGGCACACGCAACTAAAGGTTTCACCAGGTCCCCAGCAGTGCAGGAGTATAAATTAATAGCAGAACCACATTGTCGGTACTTATAGTTGTAATATATAACGGTGCTCACATTCAGTGCATAGCATATTGGATCTAGCTCTCCTTCCACCTGTGGGTTTTGGCATTCTTAATTAATGCCTTTATTAGTTCTGTAAAATTCCAAGCTAAAGAATCGTCAGATATCATTATAGCCATATTCAGAAAAAAATTTTAACTGACAGTTGTTGGGCAGATAAAATATAATATGCTCACTTTGTTAAAGATGGCGCTGCCCACATGGAAGCCCGTCACCCAGGTGATATTATTTGCCCTTATGCTTGGGATGGGTGTGGGGGAAAGGCTGTAATGTAAGCAGGCCGGGTTGTTATAGCTTAAGGCTTAGTTTTAAGAGTAAGCTTTTCCCCACACCCTTGACTGATTGGAAGATGTGGGGTGGTGCACTCTCATGAGGAATCCCATTACGCCTCAGATGGGTGACTTTGTATCAGAGACTTTCTTGTTTGTAGTGGATTAAGGGTTGGATTTCTACAGTATAAAGTGGGACAGACCAGTAGCTTGATCTCGCTCTTGGTTCCTGAGGTATTAGAGAGAAGAGCAGATTAAGGCCATGTGGAGAAGAGGAGAAGCAGCCAAGATGGCGGAGTGCTGAGGGAGAAGCCAGCTTGTGCAGAGTTTGTGCAGAGAGAAGGAGATGGGAAACAGAGGTGAATAAGTCTGGTGAGCTTAAAACCTTCTATGCTAGGAAACTCGGATAAGTCAGTAGCTTTGTGAGCACTGAATGAGTGGGTTTTGGAGCCCAGCGTGTGTTTTTACTTTGCCCGCCAGATGCAAGCTAGAATTAAAGCTGATGACTCACCAGTTCTTGGCTCCATTGTTTCATTACCGACTGTCCAAATCTATTGCGAGCCTACATGAGTCAGACTGCTGTGATGGTAGCCTTAGCCTCTGGCTTTACAATAGACTTCACAATTATTTTAGTCTTCTCTTTGAGCTCCCTTAGTTTCTACCTAAGTAAGACTTATATACGAACACCCCAATAGTCCTTAGAGCACATACATATTTCCCTGACATTCCCCAGCTCACCACTCCTCCATTCTCATGCAAATTAGCCCCATAAGTCCTTGTCTTTCTCATCCTATCCCTATTTTGAAACAATGAACAGAAAACCCCACCACCACCTAATTACATATACCAGAAGGGGTAAAGGCTAGCTGACATTTTGCACCTTTTCCATCACTAATTCCTGATCTGATACCAATATGTCCCCCAGTGCTGTTCCCTGACATGATCTGCAGTTGGAGTGTTTTATTGTCTCACCTAATAACCACAGCAATTAACATTTGTAAAAAATGAGACTAAGTATTAATAACTGATGGCCTGGACTCCTGAATTCCATTTCTGGCTCTGCTAATGATTTCTTTTCAAGGGCAGACTTTTACCTTAGTAAAGGAAGTGATGCCTCCATCTTTGTTGGTAGGAGCAGTCTGTCAACGTAAGAAACATTTAAACCTGGAGAGAATTTTTTATGAGTTTGTTTAAATCAAACTGGCGATAATTGCAAGGAAGCAAAATCTCAGGGGATTTAGAAAACGTACCAAAGAATAGTAGTTTTTCACCTTATTTTATACGTTAAACAATCAAAGGGGAAAGCCAAAGGGAATTACATGAAATCTGTTAGTGACAGATTAGGGAGGCAGGAGAAATCAAAGGGTGAAAATTCTGGGATTGTATAAAAATTGAAACAAATAGACACACTTCTTTTACATTGGTGGGTATAGGATAGTTGACAATTAACAGGCTAACAATAACAGTGAGGGGCTCTGTGGTTGCCTGCTCTGGTACAGTGATTGTGCCCTGAGGGGTCTGGAAAAAGGAAATTACCCTGACATTCCAAAGCTATGCTATTGTAGATGCAAAAAGACAATGGGCAGGCTCAGTTGAGGTAAAACTTGACCTTTGTCAGGGGAGATACCGGCCAGGACATGACTAATCACTCTGACCCACTTTTAGTTAGAAAATTTTAATTTCAGACCATCCTAGTTCTCACCCTGCAGGCAAGAAATACACACATGTGGGAAAAACACTTACCTGTCCATTCAGGGCTCCCAAAGCCACTGACTTATCCGAGTTTCCTAGAATCAAAGATTTCTAGCTCACCAGCCTTTTTCACCTCTGTAAAGCCAGTAGTCGAGGCCACCATCACAGCCCCCTGACCCGTGCAGGTTCACATTTGATTTGAATAGACGGTAATGAAACAATGGAACCAAGAATTGGTGAGCCATCAGCTTTAATTCTAGCTTGCACCCAGCAGGCAAGCAAAAACACACACTGGCTCCAAAACCCACTCATTCAGTGCTCACAAAGCTACTGACTTATCCGAATTTCCTAGAATCAAAAGGTTTCTAGCTCATCAGATTTATTCACCGTAAGAAATGAGACAAAGTACCAAATAGTTAAAAAGTCCAACTTTAATGGAACCTTCGGGCGGGTTCAGTGACTCTGAGAGTAGTGAGCCAGAGAAGCCGCGCCCAACTGGTGGGGCTCGAGATTTTTATACCCCTTCAGGCTGGCTGGGGAATTTGATTTGAGTAACTAGGGATGCTAAGGGTTGAGGAATTTCTATTGTGTTTTCGGACAGGGTGTGTGTGCTAAAGGTTAGTAATTGCAGAAGTGCCAAAGGCATGAGGGATTTTCCAGCCCCTGCCCCGGGGGTGCTACCGGACATTCACCTGTTTCCCATTTCCTTCTGCACAAACTCGCTTCTCTCTCAGCACTCTACCATGTTGACTGCTTCTCCTGGCCTCCACGTGGCCTTCATCTCCTCTCTATACTAACCTCAGGAACTCAGGAACCAAAGAGAGAGAGCAAGCTACTGGTCTCTCCCACTTTATAATGTAGAATCCAAACCTTTAATCCAATCTAAAAACAAGGAAGTCTCTGATACAAAGCCACCCATCTGAGGCATAATGGGATTCTTCAGGAGAGTGCACCACCCTACCCTACATCATCCAATCAGTCAAGGGTGTGGAGAAGAGCTTACTCTTAAAACTAAGCCTTAGGCTATAACGATCCGGCCTGCCCACAGCCTGTCCCAGAACACACATTAATATCAACGAACTTCCATGTGGGCAGCACCATCTTTAACAAAGTGAGCATAATATATTTTATCTGTCCAACAACCTCTGTTCCCCATCTCTCTCTCTCTGCACAAACTGGCTTCTCCTTCAGCTCTCCACCATCTTGGCTGCTTCTCCACTCCTCCACGTGGCCTTTCTCTGCTCTCCTCTCTAATGCTAATCTCAGGAACCGAGAGAGAGAAAGCTTCCGCTCTGCCCCATATTATAGTGTAAAACTCAAAACCTTTAATCCAATATACAAACAAGGAAGTCTCTGATACAAAGTCACTTATCTGAGGCATAATGGGATTCCTCATGAGAGTGCACCACTCCTATTATGCAACAGTCAAGGGAGTGGGGAAAAACTTAGCTTTAAAACTCAGCCTTAGCCTGACCAGGCGGTGGCACAGTGGATAGAGCATCGAACAGGGATGCGGAAGACACAGGTTTGAGACCCCGAGCTCTCCAGCTTGAGCGCGGGCTCATCTGGCTTGAGCAAAAGGTCACCAGCTTGGACCCAAGGTCGCTGGGTCCAGCAAGAGGGTGCTCCGTCTGCTGAAGACCCGTGGTCAAGGCACATGTGAGAAAGCAATCAATGAACAACTAAGGTGTTGCAATGGCAACAAAAAAAAAACTAATAATTGATGCTTCTCATCTCTCTCCATTCCTGTCTGTCTGTCCCTATCTATCCCTCTCTCTGACTCTCTCTCTGTCCCTGTGTTCGGCAGATAAAATATATTATGCTCACTTTGTTAAAGATCGCGCTGCCCACATGGAAGTTCGTTGATATTAATGTATGTTCTGGAACAGGCTGTGGGCAGGCTGGGTCATTATAGCCTAAGGCTTAGTTTAAGAGTAAGTTCTTCTTCACACCCTTGACTGATTGGATGATGTAGGGTGGTGCACTTTCTTGAGGAATCCCATTATGCCTCAGATGGGTGGCTTTGTATCAGAGACTTTCTTGGATGTATAATTGGATTAAAGGTTTGGATTATCTATGCTATAAAGTGGGCGGACCGGTAGCTAGATCTCTCTCTCTCTTGGTTCCCGAGTTCCTGAGGTTAGTAGAAGAGAGGAGAGCAGAGTAAGGCCACGTGAAGGCCAGGAGAAGCAGCCGAGATGGCAGAGTGCTGAGGAAGAAGCCAGTTTGTTAAGAGTTTGTGCAGGAGGAGATGGGAAACAGAGGTGAATAAGTCTGGTGAGCTAGAAACCTTTGATGCTAGGAAACTCAGATAAGTCAGTAGCTTTGTGAGCACTGAATGAGTGGGTTTTGGAGCCCAGTGTGTATTTTTGCTTGCCCGCCGGGTGCAAGCTAGAATTAAAGCTGATGGCTCACCAGTTTTTGGCTCCTGTGTTTCATTGCCATCTGTCCGAATCCAATGCGAACCTGCGTGGGTCGGGCTGCTGTGATGGTGGCCTCGGCTACTGGCTTTACACCCTGTAAAAAATAAAAATAAATAAAACCTTAGGCTATAAGGACCTGCCTGCTTACAGCCTGTCCCCTACACCTAATGCAAACTATAAGCAAGCAAACATATACATCATATTTGCAAACTTATTTGACCCACAGCAAATATCTAGTCACTATTTTATACCCTGAAGGAAATAACCCAGAGATAGATAGTCCTTAAACTCAAGAAACTTAGAATCTAGTCCAGAATATAAAAACATTTTTAAAAGTATGAACACTTAAAGGGCCACAGGAGTTCAAAGCAGTGAAAGAACAAAAATTTTCTCATAGTTTTCTTTGTAATCCTTCTTGATTGGCTGGATAATAGACTATTGCAAAGTGTGTCACCCTAAAATATGACTCTAAGTGTTCAGGACATGACACTTCAAATACGTACAGTGGTTCTCAAGGTTTTTGAAGTCAGGGCACATAAAAATCCTACAAATATGGCCTGACCTGTTGTGGTGCAGTGGATAAAACGTCAACCTGAGAACACTGAGGCTGCTGGTTCAAAACCCTGCACTTGTCTAGTCAAGGCACATGTGGGAGTTGATGCTTCCTGCTCCTTCCCTCTTTCTCTCTCTCTCTCTCTCTCTCTCTCTCTCTCTCTCTCTCCTCTAAAATGAATAAATAAAAAGAAATTTAAAAAAATTTTTTAAGTTGTTTTTAAAAAAATAAATAAAAAATAAAATAAAATCCTACAAATAATTGTAGGTGCACTATTGTTGGGCAGATAAAATGTATTATGCTCACTTTGTTAAAGATGGCGCTGCCCACATGGAAGTTCGTTGATATTAATGTGTGTTCTGGAACAGGCTGTGGACAGGCCGGGTCATTATAGCCTAAGGCTTAGTTTAAGAGTAAGCTCTTCCCCACACCCTTGTCTGATTGGATAATGTAGGGTGGTGCACTCTCCTGAGGAATCCCATTATACAGAGACTTCCTGTTTGTATAATTGGATTAAAGGTTTTGATTCTATGGTATAAAGTGGGGAGACCAGTAGCTTGATCGCTCTCTCTCTTGGTTCCTGAGGTATTAGAGAGTAGAGCAGAGTAAGGCCACATGGAGGCCAGGAGAAGCCGCCAAGATGGCAAAGTGCTGAGGGAAAAGCCAGTTTGTTAAGAGTTTGTGCTGGAGGAGATGGGAAACAGTGATGAATAAGTCTGGTGAGCTAGAAACCTTTGATTCTGGGAAACTCGGATAAGTCAGTAGCTTTGTGAGCACTGAATGTGTGGGTTTTGGAGCCCAGTGTGTGTTTTTGCTTGCCTGCCGGGTGCAAGCTAGAATTAAAGCTGATGGCTCACCAGTTCTTGGCTCCATTGTTTCATTACCGACTGTTCGAATCCAATGCGAACCTGCTTAGGTCAGGCTGCTGTGATAGTGGCCTTGACTACTGGCTTTACAACTATATACAAATTTCTGAGAAATATGTTATATAAATTAAGTCAAATATTAAAGAAAAAATATAAAGTCTAAGCATGCTTTATGGTAATTAAATGAAATAAATATGACAAAATTAAATTTATTCTGACATTAAAAAACATTTTTATATTAACATTTTTTGAGTTTTGCTTTTTAGAATTTGTAAAAAAAGAGGAGTTAAAAAATTAAAAACCAACAAAAAAGTTATCTTTTTATATATATAGATACATTCTTAGTAAGATTTAGTAAATTCAACAGGTTCTGGCACAAATGTGTTAAGTTTTTTCATTCTTGTGCTTATGAAAAACACGAGCCTGATGTGTCCTAGCAATTTCTTCAATGTTTGGGCATATATTTGAAAGGCAAACTCCCATTTCCTCATCAATACATTGAAGAATTCCTCTCTTTTGCTCTTAATTGTGTTGAGGGTAGAAAATCCTAATTCACATAAACAGGATGTTGAAAATTATAGTAAAGTGGTCAAAGTTTTTTAGATATTGCCACATATTCTTCTTTTATAAAAATCCCAAAGGCTTCAAGAGACAATTCCTTTTGTTTAATCATCAATCCAAAACCCCCACCATACAGATCATTTTAACTTTACATCAAACAAAAGATAGAAGAATCTTACCTCCAGTCTTTCCGGGGAACATGGGGGGTAGTGTAAACAATACAGCACCACAGTTTAACAGCCTTTTGCAACCTAATCAGGCAAGTGAGGTGGGGGGTTGGGCAGACTGTCAGCCAATTCCCCACATCTCTGTCCCCCAAAAATCTAAACTCCAAAAACCTTGTTGGCTTTTTGGTCCCCAACAGGCACATATTTCTCTGAAATACCATAGGGTGCTCCTGGAAATCTTCTAGGGTACACCAGTGCGCCCTGGCACACACTTTCAGAACCACTGCTTTAGTATATGGATTATTTTGAGCTGTGGATCCTTGAAAAACATCAAATGCAGGGAGAGCTTTTTCCTGAACTTCCTTTATCTGCCTCATGACAGATCCTCCAAATAGAACTCAGTACATAGAGCCCCTGCCAGGTAGTCTTGTCAAGCAGGGAAGATGAACTCTGATCATAAGAGAGGAGACCAGAAAAACTTTATCACAAATAATCATAACCCCAATCTATTCTTCTAAGGGCCAATTCATCTTCTCTGAAAATCTTTTACTTTCCTCTAAGAAACGTATGTCCCCTTTCCCCTTTCCCTGTTAGGATGGTATGGTATTTAATCTGAATTCTAAACCACCTCAGAGAGTCACTCGTATTTTTCCCTGGGTATCTCTTATGTATATATGAAGTATGCAAGTTAACAAATTTCTGTTTCTTTTCCTCGTGTTGTTCTGTTTTATTACAGAAGTTTCTGCCAAGAACTCAGAGAGTAGGAGGAAAATAATTTTTCCTCTTTTACAGGCCCAAACATGACAAATTTTAACCCAAATTAATTCAACAGTTATCAGTCATAAAATATCAAAAGTCTGCTGTGAAGGTTATAAGCATTGTGATAAATAACAGTGGCCAGAGCTGACATGAACACTTGCTGAGCGCCAGACGCTGTGCTGCTGAGCACTGTGTGTACATTATCTGTGTAACCCTCAGCCACCCTGAGAAATAAAGTCCCTATCCCCATTTCACAGATGTAATAAAAAGAGGTTCAGACAGGCTGAGTAATTTACTCAAAATAGATTGCAATGCAGGAATTTAAGAATAGTCAACTCTGTTCAAATTTTTACCACTACATATACTGACTCTTTTTTTCCCAGCAAGAAAATCATGTTGAGAAAAATAAATGCTTTTTCTCTGTTCTCTTATATTTGTGATTGGAGGCCTGCAACTTAAATGGACAAAGACAGATTAGAAAAAAAAAACAACAGATTTTTATTCATATTTGTACGTAGGAATTCACAGAAAAATGTGACTAAAAATGTGGTTTAAATGAGGCAGGGAAAGAGTTAAAGGGCCACTTCTAGAACAAATGACATCCTAAAGGGGTGGGGGGGAGGCAGAAAAAACACTTTAAGTAAACATGAAAACTGAGACTGAGCAACAGACACATTGCTATGAAATCAAGAACTAGTTTTTGCCATAACTAGAACTGTTTTGACCTTTTAAAACAAAGAATAGCCTATCCCTTAATAAGGTGACCAGATTTTAAAATTGGTAAGCGGGACACGATTGACAGGGGCGGGGGGGGGGTGTTCTTAATTAAAAATTTCGTCTATATGGAGCAAAAAAATTTTCATAGAATGCAAAAATAGTATTGTAATATACTTTTTAAAATTTCAACGTAAGTAAAATTTACAAATATAATACATTTTAAAAATTATGTATAGTATTATTTTATTCTTTGGCATATTTCTCATTTGAGTGAATTTTTTTTTAGTAGATTGCTGTCGTTTAAAAGGTCATGAAATTTTTCACAAGAATTTGTTAAATTATATTTCACACATAAAATGGCTTTCAAAGTTTCAACACTTAATTGTGATTTTTCTGATGTCCACACTTTATTTACCATAGAAAAAATGCGTTCAATCGCAGCATTAGATCCTGGTAAAGACAGCACGTATTCCATAACTTTTAGTGCATTATTGTATGGAACATGGTTTGTTTCAAAATGATGAAATATTTCTAACCATTTGTTGTCTATTGTGATTTTTGCTGATGCCCAAGATTTAACCTTTTCCTTATCAATATATTTTTTTTAATAATGATACCTCATTAAAAAGATCATTTTCAGAAATATTACTATATGGGAAACTGAGTGAGTCAGAGGGATCAAGTTACACAGTCCCAAAACCAATGCAGGAGCTGCACAAGCCAGCGGGAACAGGCAGGGCAGCACTGCCAGCACGTTTGGCCGTCGTGCTCCCCGCGTCCAGCCCCACCACCCGGTGGAGACCGAGCAGCTTGTGCCTTGCGGAGCCCGGAGCCACATGCCAGCATCTAGGACGCAGGCCTATGGGTAGTTAGGGGACTTGACAGCCACCGCCCCAGCAGGTACGTCCTGCCCAAAGTTCTTTGTTTCGGGACCCACCCGGGGCAGCCAGCTCTTGCGGCAATGTGGGCGCTTCCAGGTCGAGGCGGGTCTCCCTGCCGAAAACTGTATATTCCCTTCCTGTTCTCCCACCATTCCCTAGCTTTTCATGCATTCTTTCCAAAAATCAGGACTTTTTAAAAACACTGCAGAACGGGGGACAAATTGTTAAAAATCAGGACTGTCCCACCAAAAGTGGGACGTCTGGTCACCTTACCTTAATAGCAAATGACTCCTTGTCAAGTGGTAAGAACTCCACACCATCGTAGCTGACTGATTCACTTGCACTGGCCTCATTATGAGCAAAAGTCCTCAACTTGAAGTCCCTGACACCTGGGGCGTTGGCTTCAATTGTGAAATACATGACAAGTTAGTCCCTAGGACTTTTTCAAAGTATCTCTTTCTTAAAAAATAAATAAGAGAAGGGGGGAATTCTAGGAAGATAATGCATTAGATAGCACCAGGACTCTATCTCCCCTCTGAGGTAACCATTGCCCTGCCACCATCTGTCTGATGTAACTACATATAAATCCACATAGTTCAAAACCTGTGTTATTAAAAGACCAACTGTATCTTGGACACTGGAATCTACTGAAGGCTTGCAACTTCCTGAGGAAGACTTGAAAGGAAATTAAATAATGCAATTTTAAACAACCAACAAATAAAAAAAAATCACAAGAGAAATTAGAAAACACTTAGCAATGAGTGGAAACGAAAAAACAACATACCAAAATTTATGCAAAAGCAGGGCTAAAGGGAAAATATATAGCTATAAGTGCTCACATTAAAAAACAAAAAAAAGCCAGACCAGGCGGTGGTGCAGTGGATAGAACGTCAGACTGGGATGTGGAGGAAACAGGTTCGAGATCCCGAGGTCACCAGCTTGAGCATGGGCCCATCTGGCTTGAGCAATAGCTCGCCAGCTTGGACCCAAGGTCGCTGGCTCTAGCAAGGGGTTTCTCAGTCTGCTGAAGGCCTGTGGTCAAGGCACATATGAGAAAGCAATCAATGAACTAAGGGGTCGCAACAAAAAACTGATGATTGATGCTTCTCATCTCTCTCCATTCCTGTCTGTCTGTCCCTATCTATCCCTCTCTCTCTCACTCTCTCTCTGTCCTTGTAAAAAAAAAAAGCCTGACCAAGCACTGGTGCAATGGATAGAGTATCAGCCTGGGATGCTGAGGACCCAGGTTCAAAACCCTGAGGTCACAAGTTTGAGCGTGGGCTCACCAACTTGAATTTGAGGTTGCGAGCTTGAGTGTGGGATCATAGACATAACCCCAAGGTTGCTCGCTTGAAGCCCAAGGTTGCTGCCTTGAACAAAGGGTCACTGGCTCGGCTGCAGCCTCCCAACCCCTGTCAAGGCACATATGAGAAAGCAATTAATGAACAACTAAGGTGCCACAACTATGAGTTGATGCTTCTCCTCTCTCTCACTTCCTATCTGTGTGTCCCTCTCTCTCTCACTCATGCTCCCTTGCTCTCTAAAAATAAATAAATAAAAGGTAATCTTACCCTTTGTGACATCATGGATGGACCTGGAAAGCATTATGCTAAGTGAAATAAGCCAGTCCGAGAAAGACAAGTACCATATGACTTCATATATATGTAGAATCTAAAGAACAAAATAAAAACAGACTCCACCTGACCAGACAGTGGCACAATGGATAGATAGAGCATTGGCCTGGGATGCTGAGAACCCAGGTTTGAAACTCCTAGGTCGTCAAAGTGAACACAGGGTCACCAGCTTGAGTGTGGGTTCACCAACTTGAGCATGGGATCATAAACATGATTTCATGGTTGCTGGCTTGAGACCAAAGGTTGCTAGCTTGAGCAAGGGGCCACTCTCTTGGCTGGAGCCCCCTGGTCAAGGCATATATGAAAAACAATTGATGAACAACTAAAGTGCCACTGCTATGAATTGATGCTTCTCATCTCTCTTCCTCCCTGTCTGTCTGTTTCTCTCTCTCTAAAAAAACAAAAAACAACAACAACAACAAAAATAACCACACAGACTTAGACACAGAACTGACTGATGGCTGTCAGAAGGGAAGGAGATTGGGAGATTAGAGGGCTGAGTGAGAAAGGTGAAGGCTTAAGAAATACACATTGGTAGTTACAAAATAGCCACAGATATGTAGATTACAGCACATAATACAGTCAACAATATAGGGAATGTAGTCAATAATACTGTGATAAATATGTATGGGGCAAGTAAATACTTGAAACTTCAAGGAAACCAGTCTTTAAAGTACATGATTTTCTAACCACTTTGCTATACATCTGAAACTAACATGACATAATATTAAATGCAAACTGTAATTGAAAAATGTTTAAAGGGAAAAAAGTGACCCTGGCCGGTGGCTCAGTGGATAGAGTATTGTCCCTACATACTAAGGTCATGGATTTGTTCCCCGGTCAGGGCACCTACTGAGAAGCAACCAGTAACTGCACAACTAAATGAAACAACTAAGTGGAACAACAAGTTGATGCTTCTCTCTCTCTCTCCCTCATCCTTCCCCTCTCTTTCTCTCTCCCTCTTCCTGTCTCTCATATCAATGAGAAAAAAAAATTTTAATAAAAACAAAAACGTTTTTAGAAAATAAATAATAAATTTAAAAAGGAAGAAAAAGAAAAAAATGAGAGAAAAGTCAACATCAGCCCAACTGACTTTATTCTCATTCCACTCATTTGCACTGCTATGGTTTTCTTTGGTGTTTGAGAAAAGGGGGGAATTGCAACTATGGCAACTAATTACACAGAGTAGGCAGCCTATCTCTCTTTTTTTTTAGCAGACTTAATACACTTTATTTGTCTTATATAAAACGATGTGGTGGCTACAGCTGGAGCCTGTCCTCCACACAGAAACTCGGTATGGGTTTTTACAAGATCGTCAGCGAATTCCTGATAGGGAGACTTGGTGAACATGGTCTCTTTCCAGAGGTCAAGGATGAGATAGCTGTAGGTCTTAGAAATGGCATCAGAGGTGGTCTTGGCAAAGTTGCCTAAGGTGGCAATGCAGCCCCTTTCCAAGGGGCTTTGCAGTTGTTGATCCTGGCCAGCAGCAGCAGCTTCTTGACACAGAGGCTGAGACTATGGTGGGCAGCTTATCTTCTACCTGTAGCAGGAAGAAAGTATGCCCAATGGTGAGCATCATTCTCATATGTGTCACTGCCATAAAGAGCATGCAAACCTGGATGCATGTGGCTTTAACCTCTATGCAAAATGGGAGTTTTGCATTCTCAAGCACATAATAGATGTACAGGAAGTTCTTTGAGCTGCTATAAGGAAAAGAAACTGTACAATTTAAAAATTATTAGTACGACCTGACTAGTGGTAGCTCAGTGGATAGAGCGTCAGCTTGGGATGTGTCACAGATTTGAGACCCCGAAATTGCCGGCTTGAATGCAGTATCATCCGGCTTGAGAGCAGGCTAACCTGCTTGAGTTGGAGGGTCACTGGCTTGAGCACAAAGGCCACTGGTTTGAAGCCCAAGGTCACTGACCTGAGCCCAAGGAATCTAACTTGAGCAAGGGGTCACTGACTCAGCTGGAGCCCCCTGGTCAAAGCACGTATGAGAAGCAATCAATAAACAAATAAGGTGCTGTAACTATGAGTTGATGCTTCTCATCTCTCTCTCTCCTGTCTGTCAGTCTCTCTTGCACGCGCTCTCACAAAAAAAAAAAAAAAAAAAAAAAAATTTAATAAAAAATAAAAGGTACTAATATGTAATGAGGATCACCTCTAAGTGACTCTTTGCAACCACACTCCAGCACCTTGATCCTTCAGAAACTTTGGAGGGGGGATGAGCGGGGTAGGCGGGGGAGTATATTTCTGAGTGGTAGAGTGATTGTGTGTGTGTGTGTTTAATTTTCATCTCTACAAAATAGATTCACACAACCTAAAACACTAGCACGAAAAGCCTCCAATGAATGTTATAGACTCCAACACCTACTGCATGAACTTGGGCTTTTATGCTTGACACATGAGAGCAATTGATGAAAATAACCAGGTAGTCTTTTATACCATATATCTCTTCAGTAGACCCTCCCTGTCTTTAAGATTGCATTGTATGTAGCAAGAAGTCATCTCTTCACCTGTTTTCACCCTCCCTCACTTATAAGAAAGGTTTATTAGTTGCATAAACTTATTTAATTAATGAATCACTCAGATGACTAATCAAGATGTAGGAATGACAATGGTTCAAAAAGTGATGGGTTTTTTGGTTTGGGGATTCTTTTTTTTTTATTCATGATAATATTCCTGGCTAAGTAAAAGGGTAACAGAAACTACTGTCATAAATCACACTGATTTTTCCCAGGTTGTTTAAGGCAGGATGGAAAGTTCAGCTAGTCAAAGCACCAAGCAGGCTCTCTATTCCACACCTCATAAAATGAACCCAAGGTACTTTTGCAAGAAAGCAACTTGGACCATATAATGCCCAAGTCACTGGGGAAGAGAGAAAATGTGAAAAGCAAACTATAGGCTTTTTTTAAAATGCAAATCCAGCTATGTTTGGATTCTACTATTTCAAAATATGACCTCTCAGCCCCACTAGCTAATTCACTTGGAAGGAAACTCTTAATTTATTTCTAAGGAGTGGCAGAATTCATTAGAATCACAGTCTCCTCATCCAATTCTATGGTTTTAAAAATTGCCTCTGGGAACATGCCTAAAATAACTTTTAGAGTCTGTGCTTCAATAAAGAGTTCTTTGCTGAAACTTGGATCAGATATTCATTTATTACTCTCACCTCTTAATCAATTAAAAAATATGTCATAAAAGGACATTTCTTATAAGAGGGAAAACATAGGAGGAATTCTCCTTGCTGTATTTACAGCACAGTTTTTCTAAAATAAAAGGAAACTAGACATGTGTATTAAATGTAGAAAATGTACTTATATCATAGATTGGTCTATGAAATATTACATTATCAGAATCAGACAGAAATTGATGGGTAGGAGGTAATAATTTCCCTTTGCAAGTGTCAGAATGATGGAGGGATGGGACTGTTTGAGTGACTGGGAAAAGGACTAGAAAATCATGTTTTTGTTCAATTTTTAGAACTGAACATCCTCTAGGTAAAAGGAATCTCACTTTATCTGTCTTAGAGGCAGAATGATTACAAAAGTGCTAAATCTCCTCTTCCAGATAACATACATTATTTATTAAAATGTAGTTGACAAAACAAATACTTATTTTAAAGTTCAGAGCCCAGGGGCCCCTCACCAACTTCCATTCTTCTTGGCACATAGGTATTGTGAAGCCAGCCAGCTCCCAAATGCAGTTATTGAGACATATGATGTCACAGTCTAGGATGCATATTCCTCTCCCTGCTCCCCACCCCACACACAAATATATACACTCGTAAAGAATGGGAACAGCCTGACCTGTGGTGGCGCAGTGGACAAAGCATGGACCTGGAATGCTGAGGTTGCTGGTTCAAAACCCTGGGCTTGCCTGGTCAAGGTACATACAGGAGTTGATACTTCCTGCTCCTCCCCCTCTCCTCTCTCTCTCTTTCTCTCTACTCTCTCTCTCTAAAAATGAATAAATAAAGTCTAAAAAAAAAGTTCACAGTTTAAAAAAAGAAAAAGAATGGGAACGGCTCTTAAAATCATATGCTTAAGCATATGATTGTAAGGTTTTGTGACTGCATCCCCCAGAGATGAAAGAAACAAAGAATGTTGACTGCAGAGAGAAAAAAAATTGTTACTGTAGAGAGGTTTATCCTCTCTAATCAGAATTTTCTGCCCTCTAAAATCAATGAGTTGGCTACTAAACAAATGAAAAAAAGCAAAAAATAAAACCTCTTGACTACTGTTTGAAAACCCCTTTTAAATGACATCTTTTTGCAGTATTAAATCTCTGGTCCATTTAAAACAGCAACGTTTAGCATGACTTTGTACCTCAACTGGGGACAACCCATCAGTGAACATGCAACTTTGAGTGGTGCCTGTGTGCCTCTCTGTAAGTGGGGTTGAGGACTAGGTATTATGGAAGTTAAGGTTTCTGCTCACATCAAGTCTATAGTCTAGTGCAGAAGGCATAAGTAACATGTGAAATAATTAACGAACCATGCCAGATAATATATAATAAGGTGTAGAAGTGTGCGTTTGTCCAAACTGTTATAAATTCCACAGAGTGCATCACAGATTGGGTTCCTCAAGAAATAAACCTTGAAGTAGAGATTAGGGCACAGAAAGATCTTATGGAGTGTTCATGGGGTCCACACCAAAGGGGCAAAAGAAAGACGTGGGCCTTGGGCTGTGGCACAAGGCTGCTGTGGGAAGTGCTGAAGACAAGATGTCCCTTCAGAATGGTCCATACTGGACCTTTAGGCAGCCCCACACTTCCACCCAGCATTCAGGTGGGATGTCCCGACGGGAAGCTTGAGCTAGAGCAAGGTGGCCCCTGAAGCAGACAGGTCCCCAGATACACTGAGAGCTGTTCCCACCTGGTCAGCAGCACTTCTAGCACCTGGAGAATAACTTATTCAGCTTTGAAGGGGGTATCTGTGTGGCATGTCGTCCAAAGGAGGATGGTGCCAGGTCACTATTTCCCCTGCTCTGGGAAGGTCCCCACTCACAGGGGAGGCCCTCATCCACCTCCAACTTGCGAATAATCTAGATTAGTGGTTCTTAAACTGGGTTCTATCAAACCCTAGGAGTTAGATGAGTTGGTCTCAGGGGTTCGGAGAAGCCTCTGCCGCGGAGGCCAGAATAAAGTAATACCGTAATTTGTTGTGAGTTAATGCACTTTGTTGGTTTTGTTCTTTGAGCAAGGTGATGTTCATGCACAGCTCATTTTGTGCACCAGTAAAAAAACATATGCCTATGTCTTGAATTTGGTAAAAAAAAAAAATCATATTTTATTTATCACTAAAGATGGGTTCGGTGAATGCGCATATAAAACTGGTGAGTTTGGTACCTCAAAAAAGGTTAAGAACCACTGATCTAGATCCTCTGACTCAAGCTTAAACATTGCAGTTTCTTCCTGGAACGTAAAACTTGGCAGAGGTGCAAGAAGAAACAGTTTTTGAAGATGAAGCTGTACCCCCCAAAACCCAAACATTTCGGCTGCTTGGATCCCTGAAGGGTCTTCCTGCTTCCTGGGTTTAGCTCTCTCTTCAGTTCTATGCAGTACCTCAAGACCCTTCCAGGAAATCCAGGTTTGGGCCTATATTTCAGAACTGGGTTTGGTTGGTTGCAAAAATAAACAAACAAATAAATAAGATCACCCTGATTATAAATAGGGATTATAATGAGGACTGAAAGGATTTCTTTCTTTTTTTTGTGTGTGTGTGTGTGTGACAGAGACAGAGAGAGGTACAGATAGGGACAGACAGACAGAAAGGGAGAGAGATGAGAAGCATCACTTTTTCTTGCAGCTCCTTAGTTTCCTTAGTTGTTGATTGATTGCTTTCACATATATGTCTTGACCGGGAGGCTACAGCAGAGCGAGTGATACCTTGCTCAAGTCAGTGATCTTGGGCTCAAGCCAGCGACCTTTGGGTTCAAACCAGTGACCATGGGGTCATGTCTATTATTTCACACTCAAGCCAGCAACCCCACGCTCAAGCTGATGAGCCCGCGCTTAAACCGGAGACCTCGGGGTTTCAAACCTGGGTCCTCCGCGTCCCACTCTGACTCTATCCACTGTGTCATCACCTGGTCAGGCTGAAAGTATTTCTTGTTGTGTGATTTTATGAGTATAATGTCTAAACTTTCAGCTCCATGAAGGTAGGAAACAAGTCTGCCTTATTCACTGTGAGATTCCCACTTAAGCATTGGAATAGAATGCACATAGTATAACAAAGACTTGTTTAGGGAGGGAAGTAAAGAAGGAAGAAAGGAAGGAAGGGAGGAAGGAAGGAAGGGATGGAGGAAGGAAGGAAGGAAGGAAGGAAGGAAGGAAGGAAGGAAGGAAGGAAGGAAGGGAGGGAGGGAGGAAGGAAGGGAGGGAGGGAGGGAGGGAGGGAGGGAGGGAGGAAGGGCATCTACGTAGGCTGGGATTATGAAAAGGCTTCATGAAAAACATGGAACTTGATCTGAGCAGTACATAAAAGAATTTAGCTGAACAGAGAGATTCTGCCAAGAAGAAAAGAGACAAGAATCTACAGACTAAGGAGGCCAGCTCCTTGGAGTGGAGGTTATGGATCACAGGAGGACCAGACAGTGCAGACTATTGGGCAATAGGAGACCTTGCTAGGTCCTGTGCATAGGATAACTGGATTTATCATCAGCTTCCTTCCTCTCTAGTAAAAATTACATTGAGAGACAATCTAATACTAAAACATGTTAGAAATTTCTACCCACCGTCACTGCCAATGAAGCTGAGTTGAGAAAAATCTAACCAGAACCAAACTGAAAAAAACAATAAGATATGTTATACCTCCCTTGGAGTCTATTTCCTGTCTCAGAGACTGAATGGGGTCTTTGGCTACCAAGAAACTGAATAATGAGCTGTGAGACAGCCAGAGTAAGATCCACGTATGCACCCTGTCTCTATGCCAGAAATCTTAGAGCAAGACTGAAGAGTTGAGAGCTGTGCTGCATTGCATCCTGGGAGACATAAACCCACAAGGAAAATTCTGTAGGTTGAATCACAGAAGAGAAGAATCTGGGGCAGTGCATGAGGGTTGCAATGTATCCTGTGGACTAGAGTTCACTCTGGGGATTACAGTTGTCCCTGTATTCTAATGATTCAAAGAATCAAAGGACAAGTCAAGTGAGGGGTGAGGGGTTTAGAAAGGTCTCATACTTGAGTATTTCAAGAAAAATGAATCTCTTTGGGGACATAGGTAGAGAGATGAGCATGTTGATCTATCCCAGTTCCAAATCTAAGAAGGGGAAGTATATTGTGAGTAGAGCCAAGGAAAATTAATAGCAATTAAAGGCCTAATGGTAATCATCAAATATAAATAGATCTCCCTCTTGTTTGAAGTTCAGAAAAAGAAGAAGGAGGACGTCACACTTAAAGAAAGGAAAAAGAAAAATGCTCAGAAAACTCACAGAAAAAAAGCCTACAACTGAAAAGGATCCTATGCAAGGTCCAAAGAAGAAGTTAGGAAATAGTTTGCTATCCTTAATACAAAGGCAAGGAGATGCATGTGATAATTTATAAAAGTGACAAATACCATTAAGAGACATCAAAATGAAGGCAACAGTATTTAGTATATTAATTAATACTCTTTACTTGCAAAAAGAAAATTATAAAAATAAAAAAGAGAAGGGATTTATTGCAAGAATAAGGGGTGATTTATATACCCCAGGGGCAGAAACGGAGCAGGAACCTCAGAAAGCCCTGCAGCTGGGATGCTGTGGGAAGAAAGGTAGTGTTCCCTCTGAGTCCTCTGCCCATTTCTCTCATCAACAATGGATATGATTAATATCCTTCATTTCTGACAAAAATGATAGGAGAAATGATACTATCTCATTTTAATATGAATTTCTTTGATTATTAGGGACATTGAGCATGTTTTCATGTTTATCTATATTTCCATTCAGCCTGTGAACAAAGCTGCTATGAAGAATGAGATGAGAGAATAGAAAAAAAGATTGAAAACAAATGGAGGCTGCTGTGCTACTCTACTTTTATAAAAAATGAACAATGGTTTATATTGAATACATATTTCAAATAAATTCCGAAGTTCATCAGGTTTCTATTAAAGAAGAGCAATGTGTATGTATACCAAGGCCATTTTAGGTGATGAAATTGCAACCAAGAAAATAAGCCCTTGATGGTTAGATATGATAAAGATCTGTCATTTAGCCCTAAAACAAGCTTCCCTCTACAAAAAAAGGGGGGGAAGAAAAAATGGTAAGCCTAAAAGAAATTTCATGTAATAGGTTATATTTCCTAACCTGTTTTTGTCTGATTTTTGTAGGACTGTTTTCTGCAGGAAAAGAATGTGTATGTGCATTTAGCTCTATTTTTCTCCAGTTTAACCCAACAACAACAACAATGAAAAAGAAAATTACTTGGCCCTAGCTGGGTGGCTTAGAGGTTAGAACTATCCCAGCTCACTGAGGTCGTGGGTTGGATTCCTGGTTGGGACTCATATGAGAAGCAATCAGTGAATACATAACTAGATGGAACAACTAAGTGGTACAATGAGTTGATGCCTCTCTCTCTCTCTCTCTCTCTCTCTCTCTCCCTTCCCCCACTCCAAATCATTGGGGAAAAAATTATTTGAACTTGTTTTCAAAGTTCGCTTCTCAATGGCATAATGAGAAATAAAACTGAGTTCTGCAATTCCTCATACTATAAAAGTAACACAGTTCCATGTGTGTCCTCAAAAATGGTATTTTTCCAATTGGGCATTGTTTACATATTTTTCTCAGTTGAGACTATGTCTTAACTGTAAACTGTAAAATAATACACTATGTGTTATTGACCCTGAGTGTAACAAGGAGAGATGAAGGGGGTTGGAGGGAGTGGAGATGAGAGGGAGAGAGGAGAGAAAGCGAGAGAGATGCTTTTCCATAAGGGCCTCCCTTTGTACAGAGCAGTTCCACTGGGCCCCAGCACTTGGTAGAAAACAGATAATTCCACCTGGATAAAGGATTCATCCTTATAGAGTAAATCAATGGCCATTGCATTTCAAAATACTCTGCATAATGCTTCATTATTATCAGAGAAGAAATGTTCTTTATTACTAAACAAAGAATTAAGCACCCTGCCTTCCACAGAGGGGTCTGTACATCTGCACACAAGCACCCAACCAAGTATCTATAAAACTTAAAGTCTGCTTTTATTTTTTTATCCAGCTTCATTTTCTAACTCTTCACCCCAGAGGTATAACAAAGCAAATAGCAGAGACTATTTTCATCTAGTCCTCACAGAACAGGTCTACATATGACACTCCAAAACAAAACATACAGTGTTGTTTACAACATACTGTGTTGTAAAACATGTTTCAAAAAAAGCTGTTTTCTTGACCAGAGATAACTGACACTGGGTATTTTATTCTAGTTCCCAGACTGCTTTTTTATTGACAACATTTTCATCCCACCCATAGAACAATAAAAAACCCAAGTGAATTCCTATACTTCTTCCTCTGAAAGTGGGGCATCATGGCTATTCTGTGTTAACAATTTGTTTCTGATTTAGGAGGTCCTAGATGTGGAAACTCATGAGGCCAAGTACCCAGAACAAGATTCCCCATCAAGCATGTCTAGAATGGTAATGTGCAATTTCCAATTGATCTCAAAAAGGAAATATTTTGGTCATCTATATAAAATTTAAAGAAAATAGTGCCCATTAAAAGGGTCATTAAACCTGAGATCTTTATACGACATTTGATGAAGAGTGAGAAGTAGTGAAAAGTATGACAGGACAAAAAGATATGAGCTGCAGGTAACAAACTAGGGGAAACTTAGCAAGTCGTGACCCTTCAGACTCCTTGCATCACTCCACCTGTGAAACTAAAGATACTGCTTTCCTCCAGGTATAGGGAAGGTACCTCTCACATGAGGACATCATGGCCTGCTTCAGGGAACAGGATAATCGGAAAGTCCTCTTTCTACACCTGTCATCCGTCAGATTCTTTCAACTCAATTCATTCAATATGCTAACATACCATATTTTGGGGTAGCCTGCAGTGGACCCTGTGAGCCTTAACCCCCAACAACCTAGAGATTGAAATCACTTGTACGGTAATCAATGGTATGAAGAAGTATCTGCACGAAGAGTGGTGATGAGAAGAAGCAAGGGATCAGGAGAAAGTGCAGCAGAGCAGACACCGCTCAGAAGCTAATAAAGACCACCAGAAAGGTCTGAGGCCTAGGGTACGGTTGGAGTTTACCACTGCTCTTGTTTGGTGACAGATGCATTTGTAAGATGTTATGACTACAAAGGGGGACCAGATATGCACCTCAGGCACCAGAAAAGCAGTGGCACTAAAGAGAGAGAGAGAGAGAGAATCTCAAAATTGTGGTTCACTGTGAAAATTAAATTAAATTATTTCTATTTTATTGTTTATGTTGAGTCTATATATGTGAGATATCATTATGTCTGCACAGTGGATAAAGCGTTGACCTGGAATGCTAAAGTCTCTGTTTCAAAAGCCCCAACTTGCCCAGTCAAGGTACATACAGGAAGCAACTACTAAGAGTTGAAGCTTCCCACTCCACTGGCCACTTTCTCTCTCTCTCCTTGCTCTAAAAAAAAATTTATAAATAATAAAATTTTTAAAAGATTTTTTAAAAAGCATGCAGAGGGCCCTGGCCAGTTGGCTCAGTGGTAGAGCATCGGCCTGGTATGTGGATATCCTGGGTTCAATTCCCAGACAGGGCACACAGGAGAAGCAACCATCTGCTTCTCCACTTCTACCCCTCCCTTCTCTCACTCTTTCTCTCTCTTTTCCTCCCACAGCCATGACTTGATTGGCTCGAGCATGTCAGCCCTGGGCTCTGAGGATGGCTCCATGGAACTTCTGCTTCAGGCACTAAAAATAGCTCAGTTACAAGCATCGCCCCAGACGAGCAAAGCATAGGCCCCAGACGGGGGTTGCCAAGTAGAATCTGGTGGGGGCACATGCAAGAGTCTGTCTCTATATGTCCTCTCACTTGGGGGGGGGGGGGGAGCATGCAGAAGAGCACATGACTTGTCACTATACAGCAGTGATTTTCAACCTTTTTTATCTCATTGCACATATAAACTAATTACTAAAGTTTATGGCACAGCAAAAAATATATTTTTTGCCAATCTGACAAAAGAAACAGGTATAATTTTGATTCATTCACACTGGAGAGCTATTGTTGCATTGGCTGTTGTCATATTTTTATTTGACAATCTGAGGGAAAAGAGGTCAGTGCTCCTGACTAAATAGTCAGGTGTTGCATGTTTTAAAAATTCTTGCTGCACACCAGTTGAAAATCGATCGCTATGGTAAAGAAACAGACTGTAAACAGCTTGTGAAAGCTGTCTCAGTATTTCCCAGTGGCACTGTGGATATTTGTTGGTACACGTGTGAATAAGGCTTGTGCTTACTCTTTTTATAATTAGCTATGTGTGCATGTGTATTCATTTAAATGTCTGTGGAAGTCTGTATACTACAGGGGAGGAAGAAATTCTTATCCATCCTAGGTTCTTCTGGATGGTCTAAGAATTAAATTGACATGAGACAGATTAATAGCCAAATTTACTTCTATATATACAGGGTTCCATAAGAATATGGGGCCCCAGGGCAAATAAGGCAGCTGAGGCTTATATACCATTCTGAATGAAGAAAAATGGGGAGTGATTTGGGACCTCAAAAAGGTGGAAGAGCCTAACCAGGAGGTGACGCAGTGGATAGAGCATCGGACTGGGATGCAGAGGAACCAGGTTCGAGACCCCAAAGTCGCCAGTTTGAGGGCAGGCCCATCTGGCTTGAGCAAAAAGCTCACCAGCTTGGACCCAACGTCGCTGGCTCAAGCAAGGAATTACTCAGTCTGCTGAAGGCCCGTGGTCAAGGCACATATAAGAAAGCAATCAATGAACAACTAAGGTGTCACAATCGCAACGAAAAACTAATGATTGATGCTTCTCACCTCTCTCCGTTCCTGTCTGTCTGTCCCTATCTATCCCTTTCTCTGACTCTCTCTCTGTCCCTGTAAAAAAAAAAAAAAGAAAGAAAAGAAAGAAAATAGATATTTACCACCACTTATAATTGTTTGCTATGCTGATGTGATGTTTAAAGCACAACTGTTATAATGTGCTTTAAAACAATATTTATTGACCCTGAATGGGTTTAGACATTCATCATTCACATATGAAAGAACAACTAAGGCAGCCTGACAAGGCAGTGGCACAGTGGACAGAGCATCAGACTGGGACACAGAGGACTCAGGTTCGAAATCCTGAGATTGCAAGCTTGAGTGTGGGTTCATCCGGTTTGAGCACCAGCTGGATCATGGGATCATAGACATGAACCCATAGTCTTTGATTTGAACCCAAAGGTTGCTGGCTTGAGCCCAAGGTCATTGGCTTAAGCAAGGGGTCATTCACTCTGCTGTAGCCCCCCACCACTCCATCAAGACTCATATGAGTAAGCAATCAATGAACAACTAAGGTGCCACAACGAAAAACTGATGCTTCTCATCTCTCTCCCTTCCTGTCTGTCTCTATCTGTCCCTCTGTCACAAAAAAAAAAAAAAAAAAAAAAAAAAAAAACCACGAAAGAAAAGAAGTTTAAGGCAGGCTAGAGAAAAAGTTTACTGATAAATGCAATTTTTAGTTTATAGAAATAATTTGTGATATTTTCATTAACATAAGCTATTATAAAACAGTGCATTGCATTATAGAAAGACACAAAATCACAGGGAAATGATTACCAATCTATCATTTCTTGTTAATGGGAAGTTCATTCTACTTCCGAAGAGACGTACAAGAAAACCATCCATTTTGATTGATTTTGCCAATATAAAAATAAAGAAATATAATGTGATGTTTTAAATCTCATAGACAAGTTTAGTTTAAAATGTTACAGCAAAGCGAAAGAGGTATGTAGATCTTAGCTGATTTCCCCTTGGACCCTGTTTTCTGAAAGGTTTAGCGATTTCACAAATCTCCTGCATTTGTGTGATGGTTTACCCTTTTTCAAAGGGCTTTTACGTCTCTGATCCTTGTTGATCCTCATAACAACTTTGCACAGTGTTTGAGTATTAAGTGTGGGCTACAGAGGGGTCATGGGTTTATTCGAGGTGTCACAATCAGTGACAGCCCCACAGTAAGTAATTCCTCTTCTCCCTCCCCTAGTCATTAATGCCTCCCTAAAATAGTACAAAGGGTGTCTGCACAAGCAGTCCAAGAGCTATGGAGACATCCATTGTATTGTGTTAAAGAAAGAATTTATGTGGACATTCCTGCTGGGGAGGGAGAATGCCAGTTAGGCCATCCTGTGCTTGATCACAGCCAAAAGGCAGAAAAGTCATATAGCCGTCCTGGTTGTATGGTTTTTTTCGGACCAGCTGGTGCCCTGGCCATGATAAGTATTTTAATATCATCTGTGATCACATGTGTAAAGGAAAAGACCCTGAATAAGGGTCAGGAAAGTAGAGTTCTAATCCTTGTTTTTATTATTATTAATACTGCAGCCATTATTGCTAATTGTTTCTGAGTGCTTACTACAAATAAGGCATTTCGCTAAGTGTACCACGGGGAAAATCTCTTTTAATTCTCAGGGCCACCCCAGGCAGTAGATAATCTTAGCTTCTAATTTACTGATAACAAAACCTAGACCCACAGAAATTAAATTAGTTGCCCAAGGTTAAGCAGTTAATAGGATGAGAATCCAGGACTTGAACTTGGCAGTCAAATGCCAGAACTTGTGTTTCTGATTATTGTGATAACCTACCATTCACTGGTTGACTGATTAAGGCAATCTCTTAGTTTCTCTGGGCTCAGTTTCCCTGATTATTTAGTAAAAAGGGTTTCACTAAGTCCTTTTCAGTTCTATATACACATAGAAAAAATAGAGAAAAAATATAGCTGAAATGCAAATTCTCCTTTGTTAAGCAGTATGTAAAGCATGTACTAGCCTGACCTATGGTGGTGCAGTGGACAGAGAATTGACCTGGAACTCTGAGGCTTTATAAAATCAATAAGTAAAATATGTTTAATAAATAATTAATTAAAATTTTCCAAACTCAACAGACGAAACTGAAGAACTTCATAATCCCACCTGTTTTCTACATTTTCAACTTTGTGTGTCACATTGGTTTAACTTTAGATATGTTCCTAGTATGTTACAGACAGAATTTTAAAATCTAAGTACTGAAATCTATACATACTGAATAATTAACCCTTTAAAAAATTCTATTGTAAATATATTTTTGTGTGTGTATTCTTAAATTTTATTTTATTTATTTATTTTTAAGCCACTTTATTGAAGTATGATTGATATACAAAAAGCAATATACATTTAATGTATACAACTTGATGAGGTTATATCATGAAACTGTCATCACAATGTGTGTGCCGTCATGAACCTATCCATCATCTCTACAAGTTTCCCCTGATCCTCTCATTTATTAGTAGTAGTATTAGTATTTGTGATAAGAACACAACATAAGATATACTCACTTAGCTAATTTTAAGTATATAATACAGCATTGTTAACTATATAGTGAATCATTTGTAAAATAAAGAATTATTTTTTAAATTGCTTTTATAAAAAACGTTTTTTAATTATAAAGTGCTAAATTAGAAGGGCTTCTGTAATTCAACACTCTTTTACATAACTTTATGCTTTTGTTTCACAACCCTAAAAATGGCTACAAACAGGTAGTTCAATCTAATATTACAACAACCCCTTCTTTCTTCCCTTTTTTTTTTACAGGGACCGAGAGAGAGTCAGAGAGAGGGATGACAGACAGGAACGGAGAGAGATGAGAAGCATCAATCATTAGTTTTTCGTTGCCGTTGCGACACCTTAGTTGTTCATTAATTGCTTTCTCACATGTATCTTGACTGCGGGCGTTCAGCAGACCGAGCCACCCCTTGCTGGAGCCAGTGACCTTGGGTCCAAGCTGGCGAGCTTTTGCTCAAGCCAGATGGGCCCGCGCTGAAGCTGGCGACCTCAGGGTCTCAAACCTGGGTCCTTCCACATCCCAGTCCGACGCTCTATCCACTGCGCCATCAACTGGTCAGGTCCTTCTTTCTTCTTAAATAAATTCTTCACTTGCTTAATTCTATCAAAGGGAGGCTTCCAGTCTAGCCAATGATTTTCATTAACACATCAACAATTATTTTACTTCAGTGACACATTTTATGGTGATAGTTTATCAATAGATTGAGGAAACATTGTAATCTAACACATTCCAATAAATAATGAGGACAAGATTAATGGTTATATTTAATTAAAGCCATCTGTTTGCTAAAGCATCTTGCTTGATTTCTTTATTTCATTTTGAATTTCAATAAATTGTGAATGCCTTGACGCCTACTTGAGCCAGTCTGTGAGACTATAATTCTTTAGAAAGAATATTCATCTTTTCAAGTATGTTAACTAATACCCACATGGTTGGAAGAGGGAATGTATACTCAACTGACAGATCTGTTTCATTTACTGGATGGCTACCAGCAGGTTTGTCTTTTAATGACACCCACCCCCAGCTAAATGAATTGACCAGTGTTTACTTGGCATGTGAGTATCATCACAGAAAGATGAAACTCTGGCAGCTAAACTCGCTGGTCTTACTGATTATATTTTATTCTCATCCCCAAAGCACAACGAGTCAACCACCATAAAAATTGCATAATCATCTAAAATAAAATACACAGTTCCTGTCTTGGTAACCTTTAACCTAATAACTGGATTAAAATACAAGTTGGAGGGAGCATAAAACACTACATTTCATCTTTTGAAGACTCTACTTTTAAAGTGTGGGCACCCAGACTGACCAGGTGGTGGCGCAGTGGATGGAGTGTCGGACTGGGATGCAGAGGACCCAGGTTCGAGACCCCAAGGTCTCCAGCTTGAGCGCGGGCCCATCTGGCTTGAGCTAAAGCTCACCAGCTTGGACCCAAGGTGGCTGGCTCCAGCAAGGGGTTGCTTGGTCTGCTGAGGGCCCATGGTCGGGACACATGTGAGAAAGCAATCAATGAACAACTAAGATGTCGCAACGGCAACAAAAATCTAGTGGCTGATGCTTCTCACCTCTCTCCATTCCTGTCTGTCTGTCCCTATCTGTCCCTCTCTCTGACTCTCTCTCTCTGTTCCTGTAAAAAATAAAAATTAAAAAGAGACTTAAAGTGTGGGCACCCAAAAAGTCCAGAAGGACATATGCATTAAAAAACATTAACAATGGCTATCTCTGAAAGTGAAATTAAGTGATTTTATATTTCCTTTTTAAAGTTATTTATTATTTGTAGTTTCAAAGTGTTCTTTATAATCTTTTATGACCATCTCAATAATATTCCATACAGTAATGTTAGCAATAAAATCTCATTCCACTAAACTATCATGAGAGGCAAGAGGACAAGAAATTCTAGCTTTAAAATAGACTCTTGTTACACAGAAAACAATTTGTCTGGAGGTTATCACCTAACGAGCAACCTTAGCCAGTCAGAATATAGCCAAGTATCCTGACAACCTAAAAAGGTAAGGTGACCAGATTTTAAAATTGGTAAAGTGAAACACCATTGAGGGGTGGGGGGGGGGGCTTGATTAAAAATTTGGTATATATGGAGCAAAAAAAAATTTTATAGAATGCAAAAATAGTATTGTAATATATTTTTTTAAATTTCAACATAAGTACAATTTACAAATATAATACATTTTAAAAATTATGTATAGTATTATTTTATTCTTTGGCATATTTCTCATTTGAGTGAATTTTTTTTAGTAGATTGCTGTCGTTTAAAAGGTCATGAAATTTTTCACAAGAATTTGTTAAATTATATTTCACACATAAAATGGCTTTCAAAGTTTCAACACTTAATTGTGATTTTTCTGATGTCCACACTTTATTTACCTTAGAAAAAACACGTTCAGTCACAGCATTAGTTCCTGGTAAAGACAGTGTGTATTCCACAATTTTTAGTGCATTATTGTATAGAACATGGTTTGTTTCAAAATGATGAAATATTTCTAACCATTTGTTGTCTATTGTGATTTTTGCTGATGCCCAAGATTTAACCTTTTCCTTATCAATATATTTTTTTAATAATGATACCTCATTAAAAATATCATTTTCAGAAATATTACTATATGGGAAACTGAGTGAGTCAGAGGGATCGGGTTACACGGTCCCGAAACCAATGCCGCCCGAGCTACACGAGTGGGCAGGAGCAGGCAGGGCAGCGCTGCTGGCGCACTGTGCTCCCTGCAACAGCCTGCATCCAGCCCCGCCACCGGCTGGAGACCGAGAGCGGCTTGGGCCTTGCGGAGCCTGGAGCCACCTGGCATCCAGGACACAGGCCTATGGGTAGTTAGGGGACTTGACAGCCACTGCCCCAACAGGTACAGCCTATCTGAAGTTCTTTGTTTCGGGGCAGCCAGCTCTTGCGGCAGTGCAGGCGCTTCCAGGTCAAGGCGGGGTCTCCCCGCCGAAAACCGTATATTCCCTTCCCATTCTTCCGCCGTTCCCTAGCTTTTCATGCGTTCTTTCCAAAAATCGGGACTTTTTTAAAATGCCGCAGGACGCAGGACAAATTGTTAAAAATCGGGACTGTCCCACCAAAAGCGGGACGTCTGGTCACCTTATAAAAAGGCCTCTAAACAATCCAAAAAATAGAAGATAAAATATCTTGCTCAAAAAAAAAAGATCCATTCAGTATTTACCCTCAATCAATTCTTTCTTGTTTTAGGTAAATAGAACAGAGTCCCAGCATACAAAGAAAAACTGGGTCTAGGAGCAAGATGGCGATGGAGTAGGTGGACGTACCAACTTCCAACTCCCAGAACCAAAGTGGATTATAACTCAATTTTAAGAACCATCATCTGGATTGAACTAAACTAAGTGGACTCTTCAACCAAGGAACACAGAAGAAGCCACACTGAGACTGGTAGGAATAGTGAAAACGTGAAGAGGGCTGCCCAGCTGCCCAGAGACCCGCGTGGCGGGAGGAAAGTTTGGCAGAGAGGGAGGGACCTGGGTCCCAGGAACCAAGCCCCAGCCTGCAGTCCCAGAACCTAGAAGAGGCATTTGGACAGTTTTGAGCTGTGAAACAAGTGAGGGAGCTCCCAGGCCTACAGTGTGGAGATTTGGTCCCTTCCTACTCTGCTGAGGGTTGCTGAAGGGTTTGGTGGCAGCAGGACGCTGAAATGCGGTTCTGTCGGCGTGGGCGGAGGCCAAGCAAGTATGAGCTTGGTCTAGCCCAGCATGGTCGGAGGGGACGCGCGAAAGCCGTCCGGAAGCTGCAGGCCCACCTGTAATACCACCTACAGGGACAAAGTGGGAGGCCAGGAACAGGCAGAAATCTGCTCTGCGACCCTGCGCAAGCCGGCCCTGACCGCAGGGACCGGGCTAGGACCAGGGACGGGAGGGGGTCTCCTGGCTGAGCTCACGCTACCAGCCCCACCCGGCCAAAGAAACCATGGTTTGCCATTCTACGTGCGCAAGCAGGCTCTGACCGCAGGGATGGGGTAGACCCCGAGACAAGTGGAAGCTCGCAGCTGAGCCCACGCTACTATCCCCGCCCAGCCGGAGCAATCGCAATTTGCCATCCTATGTGCACGAGCGGGCTGCGACCGCGGGGGTGGGGTAAAGTCCAGGAGGAATAGAAGTTCACAGCTGAGCGGAAGCCAACAAACACGCCCGGCCCAATAAACCTGGGTTTACAACCCTGCACAGGAGGGCCCTGGCCTCGAGGGCAGGGCTAAAGCTCCAGACGGGCAAAGGCTCACAGCTGAGAACACGTCAAAAGCCCCGCCCAACCCACGAAATTGTGGCGAGCAGGCTCTGACTGCAGGTTCTGGGCGGAAGTCTGGAAACAGGCTGGGTACGCAGCTGAGCAAAGGTGCTCACCTCTACCCTTGGTGCTGAGGCTTGTGGCTTGAGTGACAGCCCCTCCCGTGGAGAAGAGGCAGAAATCAGAGCAAAAGCCACAGTGGGCCAGCGCTGGCAATGCCCATACCCAACCACCATAGGCAGAGGCAGAGGGGGTGGCAGGCCTGCAGACAAACCACACCTAGAGAACACAAAGGCAACACCTACTGGACTCCAGTGGCCACAACTTGCTTATACACAAACAAAATAGGCAGGCAGAGGAATGCAAACCAAATGAATCAAGAGAAATCTTCAGAGAAGGACCTGAATGAACCAGATATAACCAAATTACCAGAAGCAGAATTTAGAATAATGATAGTTAGAATGTTCAAAGAAATTAGAGCAACAATGGATAGTCACTATGAACACCTAAATAAAGAGATAACAAGTATAAAAAACGAAATTGAAATAATAAAAAAGAATCAGACAGAAATGACAAATACAGTATCAGAACTGAAGACCACAATGGAAGAAATTAAAAGCAGGATGAATCACGCTGAGGATCGAATCAGCGAGATAGAGGACACAATAAACAAAGGCACAGAAGCAGAGAAGAAAAAGGAAAAGAGACTCAAAAAATGTGAGGAAACTCTAAGGGAGCTCTGTGACAACCTGAAGAGAAACAACATTCGCATCATAGGGGTGCCTGAAGAAGAGGAGAGAGGACAGGAAATGGAAACTTTGTTCAATCAAATCATAGCAGAAAACTTTCCTAAATTAAGGCTGGAAAACAGTCCACACGTTGAAGAAGCACACAGAACTCCATTAAAGAGAAACCCAAAAAGATCTACACCAAGACACATCATAGTTAAAATACCAAAGCTAATGGATAAAGAAAAAATTTTAAAAGCTGCTAGAGAAAAAAAGGCTATCACTTACAAAGGAGCCCCCATAAGGATGACATCATACTTCTCAATAGAAACACTTGAGGCCAGAAGGAAATGGCAAGATATAATCAAAGTAATGCAGAACAAGAACCTACAACCAAGACTACTATATCCAGCAAGGCTAATGTTTAAAATTGAAGGAGAAATAAAGAGCTTCCCAGACAAAAAAAAAAACACCTCAAGAAATTCATTACAAACAAAACCAATTCTGCAAGAGATACTAAGGGGCCTGTTGTGAACAGTTTAAAGGGAGGAAAGAATATTGCAAAAGAAGAATACAGCTTTAAAGAATAAAATGGCAATAAACAACTACATATCAATAATAACCTTAAATGTAAATGGATTAAATGATTCAATCAAAAGACATAGGGTAGCTGCATGGATAAAGAAACAGGACCCATACATATGCTATCTACAAGAGACACACCTTAAAACAAAAGATGCACATAGACTGAAGGTAAAAGGATGGAAAAAAATATTTCATGCAAATGGAAAGGAAAAAAAAAGCAGGGGTAGCAATACTTATATCTGACAAAATGGACTTTAAAACAAAGGCTGTAGTAAGAGATAAAGAAGGACACTACATAATGATAAAGGGAACAATTCAACAGGAAGATATAACTAATATAAATATCTATGCACCAAGTATAGGAGCCCCGACATACATAAAGCAGATTTTGATGGATATAAAGGGTGAGATTAACAGTAATACTATCATAGCAGGGGATTTCAATACCCCTCTAACAACACTGGATAGATCCTCAAGAAAGAAAATTAATAAAGAAACAGCAGACTTAAAGGAGACACTAGATCAACTTGATTTAATAGATATCTTCAGAACTTTTCACCCTAAAGCAGTAGAATATACATTCTTCTCAAGCGCTCATGGTACGTTTTCTAGGATAGACCACATGTTAGGACACAAAAATGGTCTCAATAATTTACGTAGATTGAAATCATATCAAGCATTTTCTCTGATCACAATGCCATGAAACTAGAATTAACCACAAAAGAAAAACTGAAAAATACTCAAACACTTGAAAACTAAATAGCATGTTATTAAATAATGAATGGATTAACAATGAGATCAAAGAAGAAATAAAAAAGTTTTTAGAAACAAATGATAATGAGCATACATCAACTCAAAATTTATGGGACACAGCAAAAGCAGTTCTGAGAGGGAAGTTTATTGCAATACAGGCATATCATAAGAAGCTAGAAAAAGCTCAAATAAGCAACCTGACCCTGCATCTAAAGGAACTAGAAAAACAACAACAAATAAAACCCAAGACAAGTAGAAGGAAGGAAATAATAAAGATCACAGCAGAAATAAATGACATAGAGGCTAAGGAAACAATACAGAGGATCAATGAAACCAGAAGCTGGTTCTTTGAAAAGGTAAACAAGATTGATGAACCTTTAACTAGACTCACCAAGAGAAAAAGAGAGAGGACTCAAATAAATAAAATTAGAAACGACAGTGGAGAAATAACAACTGACACAACAGAAATACAAAGCATTGTAAGAAAATACTATGAAGAACTATATGCCAAAAAATTAGACAATCTTGGTGAAATGGACAAATTTCTTGAATCATATAACCTTCCAAATATCAATCTGGAAGAATTAGAACACCTGAACAGACCAATTACAACAAATGAGATCGAAACAGTTATCAAAAAACTCCCAAAAAAGAAAAGTCCTGGGCCTGATGGCTTCACAAGTGAATTCTATCAAAAATTCAAACAAGAACTAACTCCTATCCTCCTCAAGCTATTTCAAAAAATTCAAGAGGAAGGAAGACTTCCAAACTCCTTTTATGAGCCGAGCATAATTCTGATCCCAAAACCGGGCAAAGACAACACAAAGAAAGAAAAGTATAGGCCTATATCCCTGATAAATGTAGATGCTAAAATTCTCAACAAAATATTAGCCAACTGGATCTAGCATATATGAAAAAAAATCATACACCATGATCAAGTGGGATTTATTCTGGAGAGGCAAGGCTGGTTCAATATTCGCAAATCAATCAATGTGATTCATCACATAAACAAAAGGAAGGACAAAAATCACATGACAATTTCAATAGATGCAGAAAAGGCATTTGATAAAATCCAGCACCCATTCATGCTCAAAACTCTCAGTAAACTGGGAATACAGGGAACATTCCTTAACATGATAAAGGTCATCTATGATAAACCCACAGCAAGCATCATACTAAAAGGACAAAAATTAAAAGCAATCCCCTTAAAATCAGGAACCAGGCAGGGATGCCCACTTTCACCATTCTTATTCAACATAGTTCTGGAAGTCCTAGCTACAGCAATCAAACAAGAAGAAGAAATAAAAGGCATTCAAATTGGAAAAGAAGAAATAAAACTGTCACTATTTGCAGATGATATGATATTGTATATAGAAAACCTGAAAGTCTCAGTCAAAAAACTACTGGACCTTATAAATGAATTCAGCAAGGTGGCAGGATATAAAATTAATACTCAGAAATCAGAGGCATTTCTATATACCAACAATGAACTGTCAGCAAAAGAAATTAAGGAAACAATCCCCTTCACTATTCCAGCCAAAAAAATACAGTACCTAGGAGTAAATTTAACCAAGGAGGTTAAGGACTTGTACTCGGAAAATTATAGAACATTGATAAAAGAAATCAAGGAAGATACAAACAAGTGGAAGCATATACCGTGCTCATGGCTAGCAAGAATAAACATCATTAAAATGTCTATATTACCCAAAGCAATTTATAAATTCAATGCAATACCAATTAAAATACCAATGACATACTTCAAAGATATAGAATACATATTCCAAAAGTTTATATGGAACCAAAAAATGAACACGAATAGCCTCAGTAATCTTAAAAAGAAAAAATAAAGCAGGAGGTATCACTCTTCCAGATATCAAGGTTTACTATAAGGCCATTATACTCAAGACAGCCTGGTACTGGCATAAGAACAGGCACATAGATCAATGGAACAGAACAGAGGACCCAGAAATAAACCCACAACTTTATGGATAACTGATATTTGAAAAAGGAGGAAAGAACATACAATGGAGTAAAGACAGCCTCTTTAACAAATGGTGTTGGGAAAATTGGACATCTACCTGCAAAAAAATGAAACTAGACCATCAATTTACACCATTCACAAAAACAAACTCAAAATGGATAAAAGACTTCAAAGTAAGCCGTGAAACCATAAGCATCTTAGAAGAAAACATAGGCAGCAAGCTCTCCGACATCTGTAGCAGCAGTATATTTGCCGATTTATCTCCACGGGCAAATGAAATAAAAGGCAAGGTAAACAAATGGGACTATATCAAACTAAAAAGATTTTGCACAGCTAAAGACAATAAGAACAGAATAAAAAGACAAACCACACAATGGAAGAACATATTCGACAGCACGTCTGATAAGGGGTTAATAACTAAAATTTATAAAGAACTTGTAAAACTCAACACCAGAAAGACAAACAATCCAATCAAAAAATGGGCAAAAGAAATGAATAGAAATTTCTCCAAAGAGGACATACAGATGGCCAATAGGCATATGAAAAAATGCTCAACATCACTAATCATTAGAGAAATGCAAATTAAAACCACAATGAGATATCACCTCACACCAGTCAGAATGGCGCTCATCAGCAAAATAACACAGAATAAGTGCTGGCGAGGATGTGGAGAAAAGGGAACCCTTCTGCACTGCTGGTGGGAATGCAGACTGGTGCAGCCACTGTGGAAAACAGTTTGGAGATTCCTCAAAAAATTAAAACTCGAACTGCCTTTTGACCCAGCTATCCCACTTATAGGAATATACCCTAAGAACACCATAGCACTATTCGAAAAGAAGGAATGCGCCCCTATGTTCGTAGCAGCATTGTTCACAATAGCGAAGATCTGGAACCAGCCCAAGTGTCCGTCAGAGGACGAGTGGATTAAAAAGCTATGGTACATATATACTATGGAATACTACTCAGCCATAAGAAATGATGACATCGGATCATTTATAACAAAATGGATGGACCTTGATAACATTATACGGAGTGAAATAAGTAAATCAGAAAAAAAGCAAAAACTGAGAACAGCATGATTTCATACATAGGTTGGACATAAAAGTGAGAATATGAGACATGGACAAGAGAGTGATGGTTACGGGATGGGGGGAGGGAGGGAATGGTGGGATAGGGAGGAGGGGAGGGACACAGAGAAAACCAGATAGAAGGTGAAGAGGACAATTTGACTTTTGGTGACGGGTATGCAACAGAATTGAATGATAAGATAACCTGGAGATGTTTTCATTGTACATATGTACCCTGATTTATTGGTGTTACCCCATTAGAATAATAATATATATATATATATATATATATATATAAAAAGAAAACCAGATAAAAGGTGATGGAAGACAATTTGACTTTGGATGATGGGTATGTAACATAATCCAATGTCAAAATAACCTGGAGATGTTCTGAACCTATGTACTCTGATCAATGTCACCCCATTAAAATTAATAATAAAGGGGAAAAAAAAACTGGGTCTATTTAATTTACCAGCATCTGAAAGGGTATTGTGGGGTGACTACCCTCGTCCTTCATCTTCCTAAGAGACATTTGAGATCTATCAACAGCCATCAGAATAAGACCCCTCAGCTACAAGGGAGTAGGAACTGGGTATAGTTCAATGGGGAAGGTCACACACAGGTTCTGTTTAGAACAGGGCTGGACAGCAGAACCTGACACTCCTGATAACAGCCAGCACCCCAAGGACAACAGGGTAAAACAGAACAAGTACAACAAAATCTTGATCTCATATAACAATCTCATTAGTTAATCTCATATAACAAAGATAACTCCTGACAGCCTGTAGGCTATGCACAAACACTGTGGAGGCCAACAGGAAAGAACCATTTTCCTATCTTCCTCTTTCAGTTACCCTTTGGTCATAACAAAGGATCTCAAAACTTAGTGATTTCAAACAACAAACCATTTATTTGTTCACAGTTCTGCAGTTTGACCTGGGGACAGCTGGACAGTTTTTCTACTGGTGTCCACTAGGTTGACTCATGCTCCTGCTTGATAGCTTAGCTGAGGGCTAATTGGCCCTGGCTAGTCTGGGACGTTCTCACTCAGAACATCAGCTGGGACAGCTGCGCCTCACCCCTTCTGGTCTCTCCTCCTCAAAGAGGCCATGCTGTGCTTATTGCCAAAACAACAGTGCTTCAAGAGAGCAAAGGCAATGTTGCAAGACCCCATGAAGCCTAGACTCAGAGGTCAGACAGTGTCACATTATGGCATTCTGTTAGTCATAGCAAGTTACAAAGCAGGTGGGTTAGAGACTCTGCTCTTGATGTAGGAAATACCAAAGTTACATTGCAGAAGGATTGTAGACACAACAGGTATGGTTGATTGAAGTCATGGCTGTAATAATGGTCCATATTGCCTTGGGGTTGGGGCCAGCCTAATGGAGTGTAGCAGACAGCCCAGTACCATAGGAATAGTGGGGGTACCACGTCAGTCACACACAAGGTAAGAGCCCATGGGCTGGTGAAAAAAGGAGGAAGTTTGGATGGTAGCTAAAAACTTCTTTGCTTTTTTTAAGTTCAGAGGAAAGGAATTTGACTAAATTTGGGGTTCCCACAATTATTCAGGTAATGGTTGAGACATCAAAATATTACCTTGTTGTTGGGTTGTTTCTACTTTCTTTTCTGTTTGTTCTTGTTTGCTTTATAACTTATTTTGATAACCTTCTTTTCCCCTTGGCTCATGTACTGGGAAGCACATATACAGAGGTACCTTGAGATACGAGTTTAATTCGTTTTGTAACCGAGCTTGTAAGTCAGTCAACTCGTATATCAAACAAATTTCTCCCATTTAAAATAACTAAACTAAATTTAATCCATTCCAGCCCTGTGAAACACTCCAAACCATCCTAAATGACATGTTTTTAATTAAGTAACACACATGTATACTTTACCAATGCATAACAAAATAGATGAAATAAAAGAAAAAAGTGTTATTTAGTACTGTATTCTTACCTTGGAGACAGACGAGTGCAGCTAATGGAGGTGAATGGCAGAGGAGGAGGTAGAGGAAGGGATGTAAGCACTATAGACATGTAAACTAAAACTGCACTTCCTTAACATAAAATGTAAACTAAAACTGCACTTTCTTAACATAAAATGTAAACTAAAACTGCACTTTCTTTACTTACAATGAAACCACAAAAACTTAATTGGAAAAAAATGGACTTTCTTAACTTTAAACTTAACCTAAGTTTAACATTACATATTTTTCATTTAACCATCACCTGTTTTTGCCTTTTTGGCTGCACTTTCAGCACTTTCACTTGTAGGACTTTTGAATAAAAATCTATACAAAGAGGTTTGCTTTTGCCTGCCTTTTAAAATGTTACAAAAATGTGACAAATAAGTGTCATTAAAAAGTGCTGAGGCTCAAACAGTTGAAACTTTTTTTGGGTGTTTCTTTTCAATGAAACTTGCAAGCTTCTCCCACATTGCCAGCATGTCTTTAATTTCACTTGTAAAAATCACTTCCTCCGACTCTACCTCCTCCTCACTACTAATCCTCCACTCTACCTCCTCCTCACTACTAATCTCTTGCAGAAGCTCCGTATGTTGCATCATCTGTATCTCCTTCAACTCATTTGAGAGTTCCTCCTCATGTTTCTCAATGAGCTTGTTTACATCACCCTCATCTACCTCCAGACCGATCGACTTTCCAAGGGACACAATCTCCTCCAACACTTCTACCTCAGTCTCCGTCTCTGGTTCGAATCCTTCGAAGTCCCTGTCTGCAACAACATCAGGCCATAACTTTTTCCATGACGAGTTCAAGGTTCTTCTTGTAACCTCTTGCCATGCCAAGTCAATAATGTGTAAACATATCACGATGTTATAGTGATCTTTCCAAAACTCTCAAAGGGTTAAATTTGTATTCTCAGTCACCTCAAAGCAGTGACAAAACAAGTGCTTTGTATAAAGCTTCTTAAAGTAGGAAATGACCAGCTGATCCATAGGTTACAAGATTGAAGTCATGTTGGGTGGGAGGTAGAGGACTTTCACGAATTTGAACTCATTGAGAATGTTATCTTCAAGACCAGGTGGGTGGACTGGAGCATTTTCAAGGATTAGTAATGCTTTCATCAGGAGTTTATTTTCTAGAAGATATTTCTTCACTGAAGAACCAAAGATGAGATTTGCCCATTCAATAAAAAACTGCCACATAACCCATGCCCTAGCATTGGTGCGCCACATAACCTGCAGGTTTTCTTTAAGAATCTTGTGAGTCTTAAAGGCTTGAGAATTTTTGGAATGATTCACTAGCAGTGGCTTTACTGTACAGTTACCACTAGAATTTGCACACAATGCAAGAGTCAGATGGTCCTTCATGCGTTTATGGTCTGGCAGCTTCTTCTCCTCTGTGGTGATGAAAGTCTTCTGGGGCATTTTTTTCCAAAAAAAATCCTGTTTCGTCACAGTTGAACACTTGTGGAGGGATGTAGCCTTCCTTTGTGATAAGCGCAGCAAAACATGCAATGTACTCCTCAGCTGCCTTAACGTCAACACTCGCAGCTTCAGCGGGCCTCACTGCCGAGTGGATGCCAGATCTCTTCTTGAAATTTTCAAACCACTAGTGATTTGCCTTAAACGTATCTTCTGGTGCCTCTTTTGAGGTTGATAGTTCTTTCTTCTTCAAGTCATCGTAAATAATACATGCCTTTATGCATATTACAGTCTCCATCACTGTATCTCCTGTCAGCTCTTTTCTTTCACCCATACCAGCAGAAGCTTCTCCATTTCTCCATGGATATTTGTCCTTAATTGGGACAGAATTGTAGTTCCTTTCACTGGATTTACGCTTTTAATGGCATCCTTTTGTTTAAGGATGGTCAAAATGTAGATGTATTGCGGTTGTACAGCCTTGCCAGTTCAATCACTCGTACACCACACTCATGTTTTTCTATTATTTCTTGCTTTACTTCTATCAACATCATTCTCTTCTTCTTCTCACCATTGTTTCTTTACACTCACTTTCTTTGGCGTCATGATAGCTCCCAAAAAAAGTTAGTAATAATGCAATAAATGATACAAGAACGAGTACAGCACACGAGATTTGACTTGATTCTGTGGGTAACACGTGAGAAAGAACGAGATGCTGGTATTGTGCTGCTGATACTGGACCCATGCGCCAACGCACTAACTAGCGGCAGCTTCCCGAATCATGACTCATATCTTGGAATTTTACTTGGATCTCGAACAAAAATACTAACCGAGTCTCAGCTCATATCTTAAAAAATAAATTAATTAATTAAAAAAAATTGTATGCTGGTCTGCTCATATCTCAAGGTACCACTGTATTCTAATGAGCTAAAATTACTGGCTTTCTAGCCCATAGCAAGTTAAGAAGAGAAAATAGAAGAGTAGTGAAAAAACTACTGCTTCCCAGTTCTCTGACAAATGCAAAAATAATCATTGAAAGCCTGGCAGAAAGGAAGAGTCAGAAAAGCTATATCCCTGGCAAGTTGGCTCAGTGGTAGAACATTGGCCCCATGTGTGGAAGTCCTGGGTTCAATTCCTGGCCAGGCACACAGGAGAAGCGCCCATCTGCTTCTCAACCCTTTCCCTTCTCCTTCCTCTCTCTCTCTCTCTCTTTCCCTCCTGCAGCCAAGGTTCCATTGGAGCTAAGTTGGCCCGGGCTCTGAGGACCGCTCCATGGCCTCTGCCTCAGGTGCTAGAATGGCTCCGGTTGCAATGGAGCTATGGCCCAGATGACCTGAGCATCGCCCCCTAGTGAGCATGCCGGGTGGATCCCAGTCAGGTGCATGCATCATCTGTCTCTTTGCCTCACGGCTCTCACTTCAGAAAAATACCAAAAAAAAAAAAAATGCTATAAGAAGCAAATTCAATAATCCAACAAAGCTTAACAGTTCGGGATCATAATCTGTAGGGATAAAACATCTTTTATCATAGCTCAACTATATTTATGATAACTAAGACCCAGAAATTTTTAATGATTTTCTGCATATTTAAGTAAAAACACAGGAGACCATATATCATAAGACCTCATAATAATGTAAAATTGCAAATTTGAATATAGACTTCATTGTAATTGGCTCCAAAGGGTGGGAGAAGAGGGATAAAGTGACCTCATGATCATTTGGGACATTTTCAGTTAGTGTATGGTCAATTGTGTATAGTATAATTTTCCTACATTGATATTTCAAGGGGTTAGACAACCCAGAAAAATCACTTTTATGAATCCTCCAATGATGCCAAACACACAGTGTTACTTTAGTTTTTGTTTTTTTGTTTTTTGGGGGTTTTTTGTACAGGGACAGAGAGAGAGTCAGAGAGAGGGATAGATAGGGACAGACAGACAGGAACAGAGAGAGGTGAAAAGCATCAATCATTAGTTTTTCATTGCCTTTGCGACACCACAGTTGTTCATTGATTGCTTTCTCACATGTGCCTTGACCTCAGGCCTTCAGCAAACCGAGCAACCCCTTGCTGGAGCCAGTGACCTTGGGTCCAAACTGATGAGCTTTCGCTCAAGCCAGATGGGCCCGCGCTCAAGCTGGCAAGTTCGGGGTCTCGAACCTGGGTCTTCCACATCCCAGTCCAATGCTCTATCCACTGCGTCACCACCTGGTCAGGCTACTTTACCATTTTCTAACAAGTTGGCACTCATTTAAAAAAAAAACAAAACTGAAATCTACTTATCTTTCAATTATACCATACATTTCTGCAAAGTGCATTTTATTGACAAATATTTTATTTGATCACTATAATAATCTTAAAAGATAGACATGTTTATTGCTTTTTAAAGAATGAGAATATAAATATTCAAGAAAGGCAAATAATTTGGCATTGATTCATGGTTAGAACTCACATACCGTATTTGACACTAGTTATCAGCCTATCAAAGGCATTTGAGAATACTTCTAATGTGTTTTACACTGAATTCTGATGGTGGGAAGGGATTCCTCACAACAACAAAGAATTCTTCCACACCAGCTGGGTGTCCTATAATGCAATTCAATTCTGACACTATCCACCCAGAGATAAAGTCCGATTCTATAGGTGAAGTTTCAGACACCAATCACAAACCCAGGTTGTCACCTGGGCTTCTAATGGGCCAGCTATAGATGGGAGGTTCCCATGACCTTTTCTCCCTTGGGGTTTCATTAATTTGCTACAGCAGTTCAGAACTCACAGAAACATTTTACTTACTAGATCACTGGTTTATTGTAAAAGGATACAACTCGGGAATAACCAAATAGAAGAGATGCATAAGGCAAGACATGAGGAAAGGGCACAGAGTTCCCTCTCCCCAAATCTTTATGTGTTCACCAACCCAGAAGCTTTTTTAACCTCTTCCTTTGGGTTTTTATGGAGACTCCATTACATAGGCATAATTGATTAGTTCATTGGCCATTGGTAATTGATTCAACCTCCAACCCCTTCCTCTCTCCTCCCTGGAAAAGTTCCAACTCTCTAATTACATGGTTAGATTCCCCTGACAACCAGTCCCCCTCTCCCATCCTTAGCTGCTTTCCAAAAGTCATTGCATGAACATAACAAAAATACCTTTGTCACTCTTATCACTTAGGAAATTCCAAGGGTTCTAAAAGCTCTATACCAGAATCTGTGCCAGAATCTGGGAGGAAACCCAAATATATAATATACTATATTTCTTATTATAAATCACAATATCACAATCTCAACGAAGGGTAGTCAATGAGGGTCCAAGAGGCAGTTTGGGGGTTTTCAAAAGAGGCCCCCTCTACAATAGAATCCTGTCCACAAGAATTGATGGAGATCCAAAGTGCCCCACACACTCTGCCTTTTCTACATATTTACTTTGATTTGATTAACCCACAGAATCTGATTACAATGCTTTCCCTACATAAAATAGTATATGGACACCCAACTCAACTCTTCCTTTATATCGCAGACTACAGATCAGCATTCAGGCCATTATATTACTGTATCCAACTTCACCCACTCCTGTTCTGGATTTCACTGTAAGGGCAATTTGGAAAAATTTTAACCTTTGCGAAGCATGAGAAAGAATATCCATGCCTGACCCCTGGTGGCGCAGTGGATAAAGCATCAACCTGGAACACTGAGGTCGCCGTTCACGCCGTTCGAAACCCTGGGCTTGCCTGGTTAAGGCAAATATAGCAGATAGTTGATGCTTCCTGCTCCTCTCCCCTCCTCTCTCTCTTTCTTTTTCACCTCTCTCTCTAAAAATGAATAAATAAAAACGAATATCTGTATTATTATATACATATACCCATAACTCAATAGAAGTATTTTTATTACTACTTCTTAAATGGTCAAACTGAGATAAAGATCATTTGCAGTGGTTTGCTCAAGTTGATGGACTGAGTAGATCGCCAAACAAAGATTAGAATCTGAGCCTTGTGACTTCTGTTTCAACTGTTTTAAACCAAAATAGAGAGAAGTAGGTGAACAAGTTTTGCATTTATTTAACAAACATATACTAGACTACTTCTATGGCCAGCCACTGGGCTAACTCATTTACAGAGTCTACCTGACCTCAAGAGGTTTGTAGTGAGGAGGGTGGCAAGATGGCAATGGAGTAGGTGGACATTCCAACTTCCACCTTCAAGAACCAAAGTAGATTACAACTTAATTTTAAGCACAATAATCTGGAAAAACCAACTTTGGCCTAAACCACGGGTAGTCAACTTTTTTATAAAAACCACGCACAGCCCTAAATCAAGAGGAATCTATAACCAAAGATCATCGAAGAAGCCACACTGAGACTGGTAGGAAAAGCAGAAACGTGACGAGGGCTGCCCAGCTCCCAGACCGAGTGGCAGGAGGGGAGCTTCCCAGAGATGGTAGGGTCCTGGGCCCCAGGACCTAAGCCTCAACCTGCAGACCCAGAGCCTAGAAGAGGCATACAGGTAGTATTTAGCTGCAAGGATACTGTTTTCGAGAAAGAGACAAATTTCTCAGACCCAGGATTTGTCTTAAAGGGTCCGCGCAGAAAACCTCTTTCACAACCACTCACCAGGGGCTCTGGGGGACCGGTTGAGCTGAGAGGACCAGAGTAGCAGGAAGAGAGTGTAACCTAGGAGGCACAGGGAGAAAGAAACACTTTGAGGGACAGCAACCCTAACCCCTGGGCTGAGTCACTCCCCAAATCTAAAGTGAATAGTTTTCCCTGCAACCAGCAATACCAGCAAAGGGAAGCAGGTCACCAGCCAAACAGAAGCTCTCCTGCTGCAGTCAGAGCAAAGAATTGCTTAGAAGCAGGGAGCCCATTAGGGATACAGTATTGAGTGCTGAGGTCTGAGCTACATTACCACCCCCACACTGCTGAGTGCTCGTTGGAGGGCGGGCAGTGGCGGGATGGGGAAGCACGGTCCTGTCTGCAGGGGCAGAAGCAGGGGCTGGCCACAGCTGGGGTGCAGGTGCAGCCCAGGTGCATGAGCACAGTCCCACCAGCAGGTGCGAAAGCCAGGGGCCGGCCATGGCTATGGACGGGGCGCATGAGAGCAGTCCCACCTGTGGGGGCAAGGCAGAAGCCAGGGAATCGTCTGAAGTTTGAGGCGGGGCGTGTGAGTGCAGGCCCACCCTCCCTGCTGAGGCTTGCAGCCTCAGTGCATAAGCACAGTCCTGGCTGTGAGCATGGGGTGGAGGCCAGGGGGCGGGGGCAGGGGGGGGGCAGCCAAAGCTTGCAGCCCAGATGCAGAAGTGTCATCCTGCCCACAGGGGCGGGCAGAGGCTGGGAGCAGGCCACGGCTTGCAGCCCAAATGAGTGAATGCAGTCCTACCAGTGGGGGCGGAGCAGAGGCCAAGGACAGGACAGGCCTTGCATCCAAGGTCTTGAACACAGTCCTGCCGCAGCGGCAAGGTGGAAGCTACAGCAAGTGCAGCAGTGGGCCGGTACTGGCAACATCATTACTAGAATGCCTGTCTTCCCTGTCAAAACTCCCATCCATTAGCTTCTCCTCATCTATGTCTGATGATGAATCACTGTCTTCATATATTGCTTCATCCTCAGTTCCATCTATGGCATTTAAAATGCCACACTTCTTAAATGACTTGACAACAATCTCAATCTTGATATTATTCCAGATCTTTTCACCCAGGTACAAATTTCTCCTATAGATGGTTTCTTCATTCTTCTTGCTGTTGTCAAATTATCGCCAGAAGACTTCATCCATTGGTTCCATTCATCTCCCATGGCAGCTTTGAAGGATTTGTTAATGCTGACATCAAGTGGTTGGAGCTGAGATGTCAAGCCTCCAGGTGTGACAGCAAATTTTGTTTTTTGCTCTGTGGCAACCTTCCTTGTCTTTTTTGTTATGTGTGCCCTGAACTGATCAAGCACCAATAGGGCAGGTTTGTGTAAGAGCCCACCTGGTCTCCTTCTCCAGACTTTCTCAAACCAGATCTTCATTCCACCCTGATCCACCCAACCTTTGTCATGAACATGGACAACCACTCCTCGAGGAATGTCTTCTTTTGACATTGTTTTGCATTTAAAAATCAGCATAGGAAGCAGATTGTTTTCGTAGGCACAACAAGCTGGGACACCTGTATAATGGCTCTTTTTATGTCCAGTTGTCTTCACAGATACAGTTTTTACCCCCTTCTTATCAATAGTTCTGTTACTTGGGACATCAAATTGAAGGGGGACTTCGTCCATATCTGCAATCTGTCCCAACTCAAATTGATGTGTCTTCTGACATTGAATGACAAAACAATGAAATTCAAGGACCTTCTGCTCACAGCTTTCAGGCATCTTTTGGGCAAGTCTGGTGTGTGTATGCATGCTTAGTCCATTCCATTTCATAAACCTGAAGCATTAATTGTATTCTTCTTTGAAATCAGTAACTTCTTTTTCATCAGCAATTCTTCTTGCCTCATTCTGAACCATCTTTGTGGACACAGGAATTCCAATTGCCCTTTGCTCTTCAATCCATACCTTCAATTCCCTCTCTAAATCAGGCCATTTTGCTGACTTGCCTCTCTTCTGCTGTGGCCTTCTTCTACTGTGGCATTTTGGGTAGGGTTTCTTCTTCTCGTAACCAGTCTCGGATTGATTTCTCAGTTGGAGGAAGACCAAACTTACGTTCAACAGCATGATTTCCATTCACTTTTGCAAACTGGATCACTGTTAACCTGAATTCAGCACTGTATGAAAATCTTTTCTGAGCCATTTCTGGGCAGAACCTGGCAAAACCTGTAATATTCCGGTAACAAGTATGAAACAATGAGCGCAAAGACAACAAGTGTGAAAAAGTGGAAAATGCAAGTAAAAATATACAACAATGAGCTCAAAAACAAGCGTGAAAAAGCAGGAAATGCAATTTAAAAATCTACAACCACTGTATAAGATGCACCCAGTTTTTAGACCCCAAATTTTTCAAAAAAGGGTGCATCCTATACATGGGGAAATGTGGTACCTATGCCACCATCTTGACTGGAAGCTCAGAAATCACTTTAATAAGCCACACTTATTTTACTTCTTGAGAAATGAGTCAACAACATTAACTATCCTTCAGGTCCTCCTTGCCATCCTACATTTTAGTGGAGGTCAGGAAAGACCCAGAAAACAAAGTCCTGATTTCTAGGTGACAATGAAAGTTGGAAACTTTGCACTTCTACTTTCCCTTAAAATCCCACTAAAATAATAATAAGAAATTTTTAATCCAGTAAAAGTAGTGTTTTATTGGTATAAATTGAAAAATGTAAACATTAGTGCTTTTTAAATTTTTATTTATTTATTTATTTATTTTGACAGAGACAGAGAGAGAAACAGATAGGAATAGACAGGAAGAAAGAGAGATGAGAACCAACAATCCTTCATTGCAGCATCTTAGTTGTTCATTGATTGCTTTCTCATATGTGCCTTGACTAAGGAGTTACAGCAGAGCGAGTGACACCTTGCTCAAGCCAGCAACCTTGGACTTCAAGCCAGTGACCTTTGGGCTCAAACCAGCAACTATGGGATCATGTCTATGATCCCACGGTCAAGCCAGCGACCCTGCACTCAAGCTGGTGAGCCCGCATTCAAGCCGGCAACCTCAGGGTTTCAAATCTGGGTCCTTCGCATCCTACTCTAATGCTCTATTCACTGTGCCACCACCTGGTCAGGCTAAAATTTTATTTTTCAATTACAGTTGATAGTCAGTATTATTTATATTAGTTTCAGGTGTACAGCATAGTGGTTAGACATGCATATAACTTACAAAGTGTTCCCCCTGATATTTTCAGGACCTACCTGTCACCATACATAGTTATTACAATATTATTGACTATATTTCTTTTCTTTTTCTTACAGAGACAGAGAGAGAGTCAGAGAGAGGGATAGATAGGGACAAACAGAAATGGAGAGAGAGAGATGAGAAGCATCAATCATCGGTTTTTTGTTGTGACACCTTAGTTGTTCATTGATTGTTTTCTCATATGTGCCTTGACCGTAGGCTACAGCAGACCGAGTAACCCCTTGCTCGAGCCAGCGACCTTGGGTTCAAGCTGGTGAGCTTTTGCTCAAACCAGATGAGCCTGCACTCAAGCTGGCGACCTCAGGTTCTTGAACCTGGTTCTTCTGCATCCCAGTCCGACACTCAATTCACTGCACCACCGCCTGGTCAGGCTTGACTATATTTCTTATGCCGTATTTTACATCCCTATGATTATACTGCTCACAAAACTTAAGGGATATTTCAAAATGAATATGAACAATAAAAAAAGAAGCTTTTGACTACTTTTATTAAATAAGAACATCAGAAAAGCAAACAACAATTCAAAGAAAGTTGTTTGATTATGCTAATGAGATGCAAAAACAATTTTTATTTTATTAGTGAAAATGCACTATAGAAAAAGCTGAAAGTATGGGAGTATCTATATATTCTTTGATCCCCTAATTTTTGTGAGCAGTGTATTTTGTAAGTACCAATTTGTAGTTCTAAATTTCTTCACCGTTTTTATCAAGTCCCCCAAATCCCTTCCCATCTAGAAACCCTCAGTTTGCTCTCAGTATCTTTGTGTCTGCTTCTGTTTTGTTTGTTCATTCATTTTGTCCTTTAGATTCCACATATAAGTGAAATCGTATGATATTTTTTTTCCTCTGTCTGATTTATTTCACTTAGTATAATACCCTCTAGGTCCATTTGTGTTGTTGCAAATGGTAAGATTTCATTTTTTTTATGGCTGAGTAATATTTCACTGCAGATATGTACTACATCCTTTTTACCCACTCATCTATGATGGGCATTTGGGTTACTTCCACATCTTGGCTACTGTAAATAACACTGCAATGAATGTAAGAGTGCATATATGGTTTAAAATTAGTATTTTGGGTTTTTCAGATGTATACCCAGAAGTAGAAATGCTGGGTCATAAAGCAGTTTTAGTTTTCATTTTGGGGGGACCTCTATACTATTTTCTACAGTGGCTGCACCAATTTGCTGAGAGTTCTTTTTTCTCCACATTCTTGCCAACACTTGTTTATTGACTTATTGATGACAGCCATTCTGATAGGTATGAGGTAATATCTCATTGTGGTTTTAATTTATATTTCTCTGAAGATTACTGGTGTTGAATATCTTTTCATACTAACATTAGTGCTCTGACTCTAATATATAAATTTAGCAAAGCATATACAGAGCCCCAAAATATCTCTATAGACCCTAGTCTGAAAACCTTTGTCTGAGCTCCATGATGGAGCTTTTGTCTGAGGAAGACAGTGGGCATACTAGCAAGAACTGGTAGCCCAGAAATCAGCAGATCCTGGCTACAATTCCAGCCCTGCCCCTCGATAACCACATGATATTAAATTAGTCTCCACCTCTCATGAGACCTCAAGTTCACTACATGGGAAAGGAGAAGGTAGACCCCATATATGGTCATCCACATCCCTTCCAGTTTTGAGAGTGTTTGTTTCTGGCCCCAATGCAAAAAAAAAAAAAAAAAATCTTAGGGAAAATCAAGTGAAATTCTAAATCCAAATCTTTCTAAACCCAACAGAAGCAACTCAGTCCACCCAAAGGTTTTAAATAAACAAACAAACCCATAAATAAATCAGAGAGAATAAGAGAGCAAGCAAAGCAACAAATTTGTAAATATTGAAAGGATATAGTTAAGTAGCAAATGATTTAGCAACCTGAAAAAAATTAAATCCTAAACTGACAGTGAAAAAAGAAAAGAAGCAACTATATTTAAAGCAGAGAAACCCCAAAGGGCTCAGGAACTGGTGGCATCAGACACCACTGGAAGGAGAGCTGAAATGGGGGTTGGGCAAGGAGAATAAAAAGAGAGAGATTGTGGGAAGTCTGTTTGAGAAGCAGACTTCTTTTTCCTTCCAGCTACACACAAACTACTGCCTCATTCCCACAAAAGACTTAATTTCTGACAGAGTAATGGAGAGGGTTTTGAGGCTGAAGCAAGAGAAAACAGAGGGCTTGATTAGCACATGCATGCCAGATACTAAGACTGCCATTGTTTTTTCTCTCCTCAGCTTGCAGAACATTGACAACCAGTCACCTTCCTTAAGTAAGATTTGACAGAGCCTTTTCTACAGAATTTGACTGGCCCAAGAGCTAAATCCTACTGGGAGGTTCCCCACTAAACAGTCAGCCTACTATGAAGTGCAGTCAGAAGGTACGACACACAGTTTTTTAGCTACCTATGCTTAAATGGGAGTTGACACCTGTGAATAAAAAGGGAGTGTTGTAATAAATCATAAATTTATAACTGGGTAAGACATAGTAGGTGGTCATGCCCCTGGATTATAATTTCTTTAGAAGGAAGATTTTAAGCAAGCCATCCTTTTTTTGTGCATCTAGATTAACATACCCTTTGAAATGCCAGAAGTGATCATATCCCTTGAAGATATAACCACCCTTACAAAAGTGTATAATCTTGTAATCTAGTTCTGCCTCACTTTCTCCCACCCTCATGTAATCTTCCTTAGTCCCATAAAAGAAACTGCAAAACTATTAGTCTCAGAACTTGAGACTTATAGAGATCTTATTAGAGATCTTGTTTGCCAACATATGTCATCAGTTTGACTCATCCACACAATCCCAAAGCTCACCAGCTTGAGACCAAAGGTCACTGGCATAAAAAGTTCAAGGTCACTGGCTTGAGCAAGGGGACATTGGCACAACCCAGTCAAGGCACATACTAGAAGCAATCAATGCACAACTAAATTGAAAAGAGTTACTGTAAAGCCTGTGGCCGAGGCCATGATCACAGCCGCCTGACCCATACAGGTTCGCATTGGATTCGAACAGTCGGTAATGAAACACAGAAGCCAAGAACTGGTGAGCCATAAGCTTTAATTCTAGCTTGCACCCGGCGGGCAAGCAAAAACACACACTGGGCTCCAAAACCCACACATTCAGTGCTCACAAAGCTACTGACTTATCCGAGTTTCCTAGCATCAAAGCTTTCTAGCTCACCAGACTTATTCACCTCTGTTTTCCATCTCCTCCTGCACAAACTCTTCACAAACTGGCTTCTTCCTCAGCATTCTTCCATCTTGGCTGCTTCTCCTGGCCTTCACGTGGCCTTACTCTGCTCTCCTCTCTAATACTAATTTCAGGAACCCAGGAACTGAGAGAGAGAGCTCTAGCTACCAGTCCGCCCACTTTATAGCATAGATAATCCAAACCTTTAATCCAATTATACATACAAGAAAGTCTCTCATACAAAGCCACCCATCTGAGGCATAATGGGATTCCTCCCTACATCACCACCCTACATCATCCAATCAGTCAAGGGTGTGGAGAAGAGCTTACTCTTAAAACAAAGCCTTAAGCTATAATGACCTGGCCTGCTTACATTACAACTTTTCCCCCACAGCCATCACAAGCATAAGGGCAAATAATATCACCTGGGTGACAGGCTTCCATGTGGGCAGCACCATCTTTAACAAAGTGAGCATATTATATTTTATCTGCCAAACAGTTACAAATTGATGCTTCTCACTCTCCTTCTCCCTTCCTGTCACTCTGTCTCAAAAATAAAATAAAACAACAATGAAAAAAAACTATGGTTCCAGCAAGATGGCGATGCAGTAGGCGGTCATACCAACTTCCAACTCCCAGAACCAAAGTGGATTATAACTTGATTTTAAGAACCATCATCTGGATAAACCAACGTTGAACTGGACTGAGAGAACTCTTCAACCGGGGAACACTGAAGAAGCAACACTGAGACTGGTTAAAAAAAAAAAGCGAAAACGCAGAATGGGCTGCCCAGCTCCCCGAAGCAAAAGGCAGCCCAGAGAGACTCGTGTGGTTGGAAGAGAGGCTAGCTGAAGGGTAAGGACCGGGGTCCCAGGAACAAAGCCCCAGCCTACAGCCCCAGAGCCTAGAAGAGGTGTATGGACAGTATTTAGCTGTGAAACAGATTAGGATACTCTTTGTGAGAAAGAGACAGTTGTCTCAGACCCAGGATTCTTCTAAAAGGGACGGCGCAGAAAACCTCTCTCACAACCACTCACCCGGGACTCTGGGGGACAGCGAGAGAGGAGAGGACCAGAGCAGCAGGAAGAGAGTGCGGTCTGGAAGGCACAGGGAGAAAAGCTTTGTGGGACAGCCACCCTAAACCCTGGGCTGAGTCACTCCACAAATCTGAAACAATATTTCCCCTGGAACCAGCAAGGGGAAGCAGGACACCAGCCAAATAGGCTCCGCTGCGGCAATCAGAGCACAGTCGCTTAGAAGGAGGAAACTTTCAGGACTACAGTATGGAGTGTTAGGGTCTCAGCTGCAGCGCCCCCACCCACACTGCTGAGGGCTTGCTGGAGGGTGGGCAGTGGCAGGACGCAGAAGCGCAGTTCCGTTGGCAGGAGCAGAGGCCGAGCTGGCTGGCATGAGCTCCGTCTAGCCCAGCGGGGGCGAAAAGGACATGCGAAAGTGATCCGGCGACTGCGGGCCTACCTGCGACCCCACCTGTGGAAAAAAAGAGGGACCCCGGAACAGGCAGAGATCTGCTACTGGGCTGAGGTGAGTGGGCATGCATCCTCACCTGGCCTCCGAGGCTTGAAGCCCTGCACAAACCGGCTTCGCCTGTGGAGGTGGGCCGGAAGCCCGAGCTCGCAGCTGAGTGCATATCAGCAGCCTCTCCCAGCCAAGGAGCCAAGGTAGGAGGGGGCGGGGTAGAAGCCTGGCTCGCAACTGAGCGTGCAACAGCAGCCACTCCCGGCAGGAGGAACCGGCTGACAGGGACCAGCAGCTGAGAACAAGCCTGGGCACCCTATCACTTGGTGCCCAGGCTTGTGGCCCAAGTGTGGTGTGCAATCCACCTGTGGGAGAGGGGTGAAAGCCGAGACTGGCTGAGGCTTATAGAGCCAGGCATGAGAACACAGTTCCTCCTGTGGATGCAGAGGCGAGGTGGAAACTGCAGCAACAGCCACAGCGCCGGCAACACCCATACCCAACCGCCCTAGGCAGTGGCAGAGGGAGTGGTGAGCCTGCAGACAGACCACACCTATGGAACACAGAGGCAACACCCATTGGACTCCAGTAGCCAAACCCTTCCTACACACAGATAAAATGGGCAGGCAGAGAAATACAACCAAATGAATCAAGAGAAATCCCCAGAGAAGGACCTGAATGAACCAGATATAACCAAACTACCTGATGCAGAGTTTAAAATAATGATAGTTAGGATGTTCAAAGAGTTTAGAGAAACAATGGATAGTCATTACGAACAACACCTAAATAAACAGATATCAAGTATAAAAAAAATTTGAAATAATAATAAAGAATCAGACAAAAATGACAAATACAGTATCAGAACTGAAGACCACAATGAAAGGAATTAAAAGCAGGATGAATGAAGCTGAGGATTGAATCAGCGAGTTAGAGGACAAAATAAACAAAGGCACAGAAGCAGAGCAGAAAAAATAAAAGAGACTCAGAAATCTGAGAAAACTCTAAGGGAGCTGGAGTTCTGTGACAACATAAAAAAAAATAACATCTGCATCATAGATGTTCCTGAAGAAGAAGAGAAAGAACAAGGGACAGAAACTTTGTTAAATCAAATCATAGCTGAAAACTTCCCTAAATTAAGACTGGAAAATGTTTCACACGTTCAAGAAGCACAGAGAACTCCTTTAAGAGAAACCCAAAGAAATCTACACCAAAACACATCATAGTTAAAATACCAAAGCTAAGGGATAAAGAGAAAATTTTAAAAGCTGCTAGAGAAAAGAAGGCTATCACCTACAAAGGAGCCCCCATAAGGATGACTTCTGACTGCTCAACAGAAACACTTGAGGCCAGAAGGGAATGGCAAGATATATTCAAAGTAATGCAGAACAAGAACCTACAACCAAGATTACTCTATCCAGCAAGGCTAACATTTAAAATTCAAGGAGAAATAAAGAGCTTCCCAGACAAAGAAAACCTCAAGGAATTCATTAAAACCAAACCAATTCTGCAAAAGATGCTAAGGGGCCTATTGTGAACAGTTCAAAGGGGGAAAAGAATATAGCAAAAGAAGAATAAAGCTTTAAAGAATAAAATGGCAATAAACAACTACATATCAATAATAACCTTAAATGTAAATGGATTAAATGATCCAATCAAAAGACATGGGTAGCTGCGTGGATAAAGAAACAAGACCCATACATATGCTATCTACAAGAGACACACCTTAAAACAAAACATGCACATAGACTGAAGGTAAAAGGATGGAAAAAAATATTTCATGCAAATGAAAATGAAACAAAAGCTGGGGTAGCAGTACTTATATCTCACAAAATGAACTTTAAAGCAGAGGCTGTAGTAAGAGATAAAGAAGGACACTACATAATGATAAAGAGAACAATTCAACAGGAAGATATTACTATTATAAATATGTATGCACCAAATATAGGAGCCCCAACATACATAAAGCAGACTTTGATGGATATAAAGGGCGAGATTAACAGCAATACTATAATAGTAGGGGATTTCAATACCCCACTAACAACACTGGATAGATCCTCAAGAAAGAAAATTAATAAAGAAACAGCAGACTTAAAGGATACACTAGATCAACTTGGTTTAATAGATATCTTCAGAACTTTTCACCCTAAAGCAGTAGAATATACATTCTTCTCAAGCGCTCATAGTATGTTTTCTAGGATAGACCACATGTTAAGACACAAAAATGGTCTCAATAAATTTAAGAAGATTGAAATCATATCAAGCATTTTCTCTGATCACAATGCCATGAAACTAAAAATTAACCACAAAAGAAAAACTGAAAAATACTCAAACACTTGGAAACTCAATAGCATGTTAATAATAATGAATGGATTAACAATGAGATCAAAGAAGAAATGAAAAGGTTTCTAGAAACGAATGATAATGAGCATACATCAACTCAAAATTTATGGGACACAGCAAAAGCAGTACTGAGAGGGAAGTTCATAGCACTGCAGGCATACCATGAGAAGCTAGAAAAAGCTCAAATAAGCAACTTGACCCTGCATCTAAAAGAACCAGAAAAACAACAGCAAATAAAGCCCTGGACTAGTAGAAGGAAGGAAATAATAAAGAGTAGAGCAGAAATGACACAGAGGCTAAGGAAACAATACAGAGGATCAATGAAACCAGGAGCTGGTTCTTTGAAAAGGTAAACAAGATTGATGAACCTTTAACTACAGTGCGTCTCTAAAGTCATGGTGCACTTTTGACCGGACACAGGATAGAAACAAAAGATGACAGAAATGTGAAATCTGCACCAAATAAAAGGAAAACTCTCCCAGTTTCATCCCTATTTAGTTCAGTTCAATGTGGGCAACATTTGTTGCCCTACACACATCCAAACTATAGTGAAGTTCTTGCCACACACAGGTAAGGACGTCTGTTGTAACAGTGAATAATGTCTGTGATTCTCTGTTTTACAAAGTGATTAATGTTGATACATCTAATGTACACATGTTGCTTCACATAACCTCAAAAGTAAAAGTCTAAGGGCATCAGATCCAGGGATCGTGGTGGCCATAGTTTGACAGAACCCCTGCCTATCCACCACCGGGGGAATGTTCTATCCAGAAACTCATGAGCAATGGTGGTGTAGTGTGGAGGAGCGCCGATCTGTTGAAAGATGACACCTTCTGGAAATTGTCACACTGCATACAATTCCAACATGTCAAGATAGGTGTTTGCCGTCATAGACTGCTCCGCAAAAAAAAATGGGCCTATCACCTTATCGTGCATCAGGCCACACCACACGTTAACCTTAGGGGTGTTATATTCGTACTCAACATAGGCATGAGGATGTTCAGCAGCCCATATTCGGACGTTATGGTGATGAACATGTCCACAGATATGGAAGGTCGCCTCATCGCTAAACACAATCTTCTGCAAAAATCTTGCATCATTGTCGATTTCATGAAGCATATCTGTAGCAAATGTGCATCATGTGGGTCTATTCGTTGTTTTGATAGCGTACAACAGCCGCAATTTGTACCCTGTAAAACAGAGACGTTTCTTTAACACCTTATGAACTCTAGTCTTGCTTAGGTGTAATTGTAGAGCACACGCATGCACAGATTTTTTAGGGCTCCTTAGGAAGCTATCCCGTATGGCCTCTACAGTACAGAATTGTCACGGACTGATGGCCTACCAGAATGGGGTTTCTCTACCAGACTACCAGTTTCCTTCAACTGCTTATACCACCGAGTAATATTATTCCTATGTGGTGGTGCTTCGTTATAAACGCGCCGATATTCATGTTGCATTTTGGTCACGGATTTAAATTTAGCGAGCCACAGAACACACTGAACTTTACTCTCTACTGTGAACATCTTGACTGGAATAACCGTGGGTTGCCCCATGGTATACATGGTGTTACATCATAATCTGCGCAAGCACACATGCTGCCACATCATCCTACAGAAACTGGAAGGGTTTTCATTTTATTTGGTGCAGATTTCACATTTCTATTGTCTTTTGTTGCTTTCCTGTGACTGGTCAAAAGTGCACCATGACTTTACGGACACACTGTAGACTCACCAGGAAAAAAAGAGAGAGGACTCAAATAAATAAAATTAGAAATGACAGTGGAGAAATAACAACTGACACAACAGAAATACAAAGTATTGTAAAAAAAAATACTATGAAGAACTCTATGCCAAAAAATTAGACAACCTAGGTGAAATAAACAAATTTCTTGAATCATACAATCTTCCAAAAATCAATCTGGAAGAATCAGAACACCTAAACAGACCAATTACAACAAATGAGATTGAAACAGTTATCAAAAACCTCCCAACAAAAAAAAGTCCTAGGCCTGATTTCTTTACAGATGAATTCTGCCAAAAATTCAGAGAAGAACTAACTCCTATCCTGCTCAAGCTATTTCAAAAAAATCAAGAGAAAGGAAGACTTCCAAACTCCTTTTTTGAGGCGAGCATAATTCTGATCCCCAAACCGGGCAAAGATAACACAAAGAAAGAAAAGTATAGGCCTATATCCCTGATAAATGTAGATGCTAAAATTCTCAACAAAATATTAGCCAACCGCTGGTGGGAATGCAGACTGGTGCAGCCACTGTGGAAAACAGTTTGGAGATTCCTCAGAAAATTAAAAATCGAACTGCCTTTTGACCCAGCTATCCCACTTTTAGGAATATACCCTAAGAACACCATAGCACTGTTCGAAAAGAAGAAATGCGCCCCCATGTTCGTGGCAGCATTGTTCACAATAGCGAAGATCTGGAACCAGCCCAAGTGTCCGTCAGAAGACGAGTGGATTAAAAAGCTATGGTACATATATACTATGGAATACTACTCAGCCATAAGAAACGATGACATCGGATCATTTATAACAAAATGGATGTACCTTGATAACATTATACGGAGTGAAATAAGTAAATCAGAAAAAAAGAAAAACTGAGAACAGCACGATTACATACATAGGTGGGACATGAAAGTGAGGGTATGAGACATGGACAAGAGAGTGGTGGTTATGGGATGGGGGGAGGGAGGGAAGAATGGGATAGGGAGGAGGGGAGGGACGCAGGGAAAACCAGATTGAAGGTGACAGAGGACAATTTGACTTTTGGTGATGGGTATGCAACACAATTGAATGATAAGATAACCTGGAGATGTTTTCATTGTACATATGTACCCTGATTTATGGATGTCACCCCATTAGAATTAATAATAATAAAATATATATATATATATAAAAAAAAAAAAAAAAAATATTAGCCAACCAATCCAGGAATATATGAAAAAAATCATACACCATGATCAAGTGGGATTTATTCAGGAAAGGCAAGGCTGGTTCAATATTCGCAAATCAATCAATGTGATTCATCACATAAACAAAAGGAAGGACAAAAATCACATGACAATTTCAATAGATGCAGAAAAGGCATTTGATAAAATCCAGCACCCATTCATGCTCAAAACTCTCAGTAAACTGGGAATACAGGGAACATTCCTTAACATGATAAAGGCCATCTATGACAAACGCACAGCAAACATCATACTAAATGGACAAAAATTAAAAGCAGTCCCCTTAAGATCAGGAACCAGGAAGAGGTGCCCGCTTTCACCACTTTTATTTAACATAGTTCTGGAAGTCCTAGCTATAGCAATCAGACAAGAAGAAGAAATAAAAGGCATCCAAATTGGAAAAGAAGAAGTAAAACTATCATTATTTGCAGATGATATGATTTTGTATATAGAAAACCCTGAAGCCTCAGTCAAAAAACTACTGGACCTTATAAATGAATTCAGCAAGGTGGCAGGATATAAAATTAATACTCAGAAATTAGAGGCATTTCTATATACCAACAATGAACTGTCAGCAAAAGAACTTAAGGAAACAATCCCCTTCTCTATTGCAGCCAAAAAAATAAAGTACCTAGGAGTAAATTTAACCAAGGAGGTTAAGGACTTGTACTCAGAAAATTATAGAACATTGATAAAGGAAATCAAGGAAGATACAAACAAGTGGAAGCATATACTGTGCTCATGGCTAGGTAGAATAAACATCATTAAAATGTCTATACTACCCAAAGCAATTTATACATTCAATGCAATACCAATTAAAATACCAATAACATACTTCAAAGATATAGAACACATATTCCAAAAATTTATATGGAACCAAAAAAGAACACGAATAGCCTCAGCAATCCTAAAAAGAAAAAATAAAGCAGGAGGTATCACTCTTCCGGATATCAAGGTCTACTACAAGGCCATTATACTCAAGACAGCTTGGTACTGGCATAAGAACAGACACATTGATCAATGGAACAGAACAGAGGACCCAGAAATAAACCCGCCGCTTTATGGACAACTGATATTTGACAAAGGAGGAAAGAACATACAATGGAGTAAAGACAGCCTCTTTAACAAATGGTGTTGGGAAAATTGGACATCTACCTGCAAAAAAGTGAAACTAGACCATCAACTTACACCATTCACAAACACAAATTCAAAATGGATAAAAGACTTAAACATAAGCCGTGAAACTATAAGCATCTTAGAAGAAAACATAGGCAGCAAGCTTTTCGACATCTGTAGCAGCAATATATTGGCTGATTTATCTCCACGGACAAATGAAATAAAAGGCAGGATAAACAAATGGGATTATATCAAACTAAAAAGTTTTTGCACAGCTAAAGACAATAAGAACAGAATAAAAAGACAAACCACACAATGGGAGAACATATTCGACCGCACGTCGGATAAGGGGTTAATAACCAAAATTTATAAAGAACTTATAAAACTCAACACCAGAAAGACAAACAATCCAATCAAAAAATGGGCAAAAGAAATGAATAGAAATTTCTCCAAAGAAGATATACAGATGGCCAAAAGACATATGAAAAAATGCTCAACATCACTAATTATTAGAGAAATGCAAGTTAAAACCACAATGAGGTATCACCTCACACCAGTCAGAATGGCACTCATCAGCAAAACAACACAGAATAAGTGCTGGCGAGGATGCGGAGAAAAGGGAACCCTTCTGCACTGCTGGTGGGAATGCAGTCTGGTGCAGCCACTGTGGAAAACAGTATGGAGATTCCTCAAAAAATTAAAAATCGAACTGCCTTTTGTCCCAGCTACCCCACTTTTAGGAATATACCCTAAGAACACCATAACACTGTTTGAAAAGAAGAAATGCACCCCCATGTTTGTGGCAGCATTGTTCACAATAGCGAAGATCTGGAAACAACCCAAGTGTCCGTCAGAAGACGAATGGATTAAAAAGCTATGGTACATATATACTATGGAATACTACTCGGCCATAAGAAATGATGACATCGGATCATTTACAACAAAATGGTTGTACCTTGATAACATTATACGAAGTGAAATAAGTAAATCAGAAAAAAAAAAAAACTGAAAACAGTATGAATTCATACATAGGTTGGACATAAAAGTGAGACTATGAGACATGGACAAGAGTGGTGGTTACAGGGTGGGGGGAGGGAGGAGAGGGTGGGATAGGGAGGAGGGGTGGGGCACAGGGAAAACCAGATAGAAGGTGACAGAGGACAATTTGACTTTGGGTGATGGTTATGCAACATAATTAAATGATAAGATAACCTGGAGATGTTTTTGTTGTACATATGTACCTTGATTTATTGGTGTCACCCCATTAAAATTAATAAAAAATAAAATAAAATAAAAAATAAAAGTTTTTTGAGCTAAATAAAAAAAAAAGAGAGAGACTATGAGACATAGACATGAGTGTGTTGGTTACTGGGTGGGGGGGGGGGAGAAGAAGGAGGGAGAGGGAGGATGGAAGGGGCACAAAGAAAACCAGATAGAAGGTGACAGAGGACAATTTGACTTTGGGTGATGGGTATACAACATAACTGAATGACAAGATAACCTGGAGATGTTTTCTTTGAACATATGTACTCTGATTTATTAATGTCACCCCATTAAAATTAATTTTAAAAAAAGTAAAAAAATGAGACTCAGAGACATGGACAAGAGTGTACTGGCTACCCGGGGGGAGGGGGAGGGGGAGGGGGAGGGGGAGGGGGAGGGCACAAATAAAACCAGATATAAGGTGACAGAAGACAATTTGACTTTGGGTGATGGGTACGCAATATAATCAAATAAGCTGGAAATACTTTCTCTGAACATATGTGCCCTGATTTATCAATGTCACCCCATTAAAATTAATTTTAAAAAAAAAACTATGAATAGCTATCATTCCCAAGGTAACATTGATTTTAGCAAAAGAGGATGGGAAAGAGAGATAAGAACAGCAATCTGTTCTTGTAAATGCCCTGACCAGGAGGAGAGAGAAAGAGAGAGAAACATCAATTTGTTACTGTATAAGCCCTGACCAGGGATAGAACCTGCAACCTCTGAGCTTCAGGAAGATGCTCCAACCAATGGAGCCATCCAGCTGGGGCAATCCTTATCCTGATTAAATTACAAAACCATCAACCTGGGTCATTACAGATAAGATTTCAGTTTGTCGTCTTTGTCTTTAGACTTTTTACATTTCTCAAAACTAGGAAACCTAGAGACAACTTGTGTAAAACCCTTCAGGATTGGGAGAGCAGCAGGGGCTTTTGTTGGCCCACCCAAGTTCCAGGAGTGCTGCATTGGGACCTTTGTTTTGACCCTATCAATGCCTACTTTACTCATTCCATTTCTTCTTAATTACTATTTGAAGAGTTCTATCTCACTGGGATAAGTTCCTTCTCTTTCTCCATTCTCTTATGAATCATTCTAACCTTCTTCACTCCCTCTTTCAACATAACTTTCCCCTCTGGTAATGCCCAAGAGGATAGCAGCTGTAGATCATTATTCACAATTGGCCCAGTTACAAACTTGATTCAGATTATAAAGGAGAATTCAATTTTGGCCCTGTGTCAGAATGTGCCCCAACATTTTCCTTTACTTTCATTTAAGCTGCTATAGATAACAGTAACCAAGGAATTGTATATTTAGCTTGCTTCGTATTGTTTTGCATTTATGTATGCATCCAGTGAGCCAACTCCTTGGAGTTGGAACCATCATTTCTAAATTCCACTGTTAACTTTTACCTTTAGTAACTGATGCAGAACAGCTGCAGTCCCAGAGCACAGGTGACCCTGCAGCAATACAAGAATCAAAAGTTCATCATCCTGCACCCTTTCATCCTTCCTCTTCCAAAACCACAGTTTACAGGGAGTTCCATGAGCTGTTTTAGAGAATTACTAAACCTAAGGTTAGTTTTAGGAAGCCTTGAACATGCAATTGGTATCAGAAGTGAAGTTGGTCTTGTGCATTGTTCCCTCTGACTTCTCAGAAGAAGAGCAAAAGATAGAGAAGGGTAATAGAAGAAAATATTTGGCTTTCCAAACTATACAAATCATGAAAAATAGTTTAAAAATAATATTATGATCAATAAAATTTGCCTGGGCATTTTAAAGGAGAATTTTAAGAGAACAAATGAAACCTAAATTTAAAAATGAACAAATAAGGGGAAAATTCATTAACAGAAAGATTAGTTAAATTATAAAGTACTTTGTGACCATTAAAAATTATTATGACCACCTCACCATGTGGTGGCACAGTGGATAGAATATTGGACTGGGACTCGGAGGACCCAGGTTTGAAACCCCAAGGTCCCTGGCTTGAGCATGGGCTCATCAGCTTGAGCATAGGGTGGCTGGCTTGAGCGTGAGATCATAGACATGACCTCATGGTCGCTGGCTTGAGCCCAAGGTCGCTGGCTTGAAGCCCAAAGGTCACTGGCTTGAGCCCAAAGGTCACTAGCTTGAGCAAGAGGTCACTCACTGTGCTGTAGCCCCTAGTCAAGGCACATCAATGAACAAGTAAGGTGCCTCAGCAAAGAATTAATGCTTCTCATCTCCCTTTCTGTCTGTCCCTCTCTGTCTCTCTGTCTCTGTCACACACAAAAAAATTATTATGGCCATTAAAATTAATGTCAAGAAAATACATGAAACTGTATTTTTAAAAATTCAGGTAACAAAAATATTCAGATCATAAGATAGTATGTTTAATATGATCTTACTGTTGAAATATATTTTATCTGTCTCAGTAGATCTGGGGTAGGACCTGAGACTTTGCAGTTCTGGTGTGTTCCCAAGTAATGCCAGGTATACATTAGAATTACCTAAAAAGCTTTTCAAAAAAGCCAAAGCTAGGGCTCTAAACTTCAGAGATTTTAATTTAATTTGTCTGAAGTAGGACCTGAATACTGGCATGTTTATATTTAATAACCCAGGTAATTAAAACATGAAAACAGGGTTTTTAATCATTCAATTGGTTGTGTAAGCAATAAGGACCCCTTCATAGTTTGTTTTTTGTTTTTGTTTTATTGTATTTTGTTTTGTTTTATTGATTTTAATGAGAGAGGAAGGGAGAGAGACAGAAACATCGAGCTGCTCCTGTATGTGCCCTGACTGGGGATCGAACTGGCAACCTCTGTGCTTCAAGACCATGCTCTAACCAACCAAGCTATCTGGTCAGGGCTTTTTGTGGTTTTTAAAGGAAGGAATATTAACATATTATTTATTAATTACACAAACAATAAATAATCAATGTGAAAAAATGAGATTACAAAGAAAAAAATCTAGATTATCTAAAATCTCACTACTCAGAACAACCACTGTTTATGCTTTAAAATAAAACTTCCAGATCTTTTCATGCAAGCATAGACATAAAAATATATGTTTACAAAGATGACATCAGCCTGACCAGGTGGTGGCACAATGAATAGAGGATCAGACTGGTACACAGAGGACCCAGATTTGAATGCCTAAGGTTGCCGGCTTGAGTGAAGGCTCAACAGCTTAAGCGTGGGGTTGCTGGCTTGAGCAAGGGGTCACTCGCCCTGCTGTAACCACCTCCCCCGGTCAAGGCACATATGAGAAAGCAATCAATGAACAACTAAGGAACCACATTAAGGAGATGCAATGAAGAATTGATGCTACTCATCTCTCTCCTTTCCTGCCTGTCTGTCCTTATCTGTTCTCTCTGTCTCTCTTTCTGTCCCTGTCTCTCTCACTAAAAAAAAAAAAAAAAAAAAAAGATGAAATCATATTTACTAATTTTATTTTCATTTAACAATGTACAGCAAACAAGTTTTACAACACTAAATGTAAGTGTAAATTATAATTTATGATGTACTGTGAGGTATAATTATGATGTACTATGCCAGGAGTGCTCAAAATGTCCATCACAATCTACTGGTCGATTGCAAAGGAAGTGTGGGTAGATCGCATGACATTAAAAAGACATTTTCTTTTGATTGGCATACACGGTAGCCAATCTGACGTCTGAACTTTTGACACCCTACGCATGCGCATTAAACCGCACTAACTTGTTTAGTTACATTGCTGCGTAGTTAGCCTTCAATTTATTTAAACTAAATACAACAAAGGGTATAAAAATGAGTGCCGTAGCTGGTCTGAGTAAGAAGCCTAAAACCTACTGTAAAGCCAGTGGCCAAGGCTACCATCACAGCAGCCTGGCCAGTGCAGGTTCGCATTAGATTCGGACAGTCAGTAATGAAAAAATGGAGCCAAGAACTGGTGAGCCATCAGCTTTAATTCTAGCTTGCACCCGGTGGGCAAGCAAAAACACACATTGGGCTCCAAAACCCATTCATTCAGTGCTCACAAAGCTACTGATTTATCCGAGTTTCCTAGAATCAAAGGTTTCTAGCTCACCAGACTTATTCACCTCTGTTCCCCATCTCCTCCTGCACAAACTCTTAACTGGCTTCTCACTCAGCATTCTGCCATCTTGGCTGCTTCTCTCCTCCACATGGCCTTAATCTGCTCTCCTCTCTTCTACCTCAGGAACCAAGCGAGAGAGCAAGCTACTGGTCTCTCCCACTTTATACCGTAGAATCAAAACCTTTAATCCAACTATACAAACAAGGAAGTCTCTGTATAATGGGATTCCTCAGGAGAGTGCACCACCCTACATCATACAATCAGTCAAGGGTGTGGGGAAGAGCTTACTCTTAAACTAAGCCTTAGGCTATAACAACCCAGTCTGCCCACAGCCTGTTCCAGAACACACATTAATATCAATGAACTTCCATGTGGGCAGCGCCATCTTTAACAAAGTGAGCATAATATATTTTATCTGCCCAACACACCCCTATGTCCCAAAATCGCAGACCTGCCGGCAGCATAGCTACTCCTTGCTGCTGGGCTCTCACCTTCTGGAGGCTGTGGATCACAATTCCAGACCAATTCTCCTCATCCTCCAAAGAGGAACTGAAAACATCAGCTCCTGCTGCTGGGCTCGAGTCCCAGGCTGCAATCGCCTTCTGCTCAGCAGGTCTTGCAGCTCCAGCCCCGGCCTCAACCCCAGCCCCGGCCTCAGGCCAGGCCACATGCCACTGGTGGCTCTCCACAACATCCAGAGCAATCTCCAACTCACAAACCTGTGATTCCTTCTCCAGCATCTGCTCCATTTCCAGGCGAATCTCACGAACCTGGTCAGCCTCCTCCGGTGCTTCCTCCAACTCCAGGGTCGGCATCTATTTCTCCCATGTTTCTTCCAGCTCCTTCCACTGCTCGGTTTGCAGTTCCTGGGCAGCCTCTTTCATAGAGCTCTCAGTTTCCTCACACATGGGTGTAAAAGTCAGCCAGCCTACAGTCCCCCAAAAAACAGCTATGGGAAACAGCAGCCAGTCCTCTACTCCACCACTCAAAGGTGGTGGTGGCTCCATGCCGATCTGTATCGAATCCTGCCACAGACTACGCCAAATGTAAAGCCAGTAGTCGCGGCCACTATCAGAGCCGCCTGGCCAACGCAGGTTTGCATTGGATTTGAACAGTCGGTAATGAAACAACGGAGCCAAAAACTGGTGAGCCATCAGCTTTAATTCTAGCTTGCACCCGGCGGGCAAGCAAAAACACACACTGGGCTCCAAAACCCACACATTCAGTGCTCACAAAGCTACTGATTTATCCGAGTTTCCTAGAATCAAAGGTTTCTAGCTCACCAGACTTATTCACCTCTGTTCCCCATCTCCTCCTGCACAAACTCTTAACTGGCTTCTCACTCAGCATTCTGCCATCTTGGCTGCTTCTCTCCTCCACATGGCCTTAATCTGCTCTCCTCTCTTCTACCTCAGGAACCAAACGAGAGAGCAAGCTACTGGTCTCTCCCACTTTATACCGTAGAATCAAAACCTTTAATCCAATTATACAAACAAGGAAGTCTCTGTATAATGGGATTCCTCAGGAGAGTGCACCACCCTACATCATCCAATCAGTCAAGGGTGTGAAGAAGAGCTTACTCTTAAACTAAGCCTTAGGCTATAACAACCCGGCCTGCCCACAGCCTGTTCCAGAACACACATTAATATCAACGAACTTCCATGTGGGCAGCGCCATCTTTAACAAAGTGAGCATAATATATTTTATCTGCCCAACACCTAGAATCAAAGGTTTCTAGCTCACCAGACTTATTCACCTCTGTTTCCCATCTCCTTCTCTCTACACAAACTCTGCACAAACTGGCTTCTTCCTCAGCATTCTGCCATCTTGGCTGCCCCCTCTCCTCCATGTGGCCTTAATCTGCTCTCCTCTCTAATACTAACCTCAGGAACCAAGAACGAGCAAGCTCCTGGCCTGCCCCACTTTATAGTGTAGAAATCCCGATTTTTAATCCAATCTACAAACAAGGAAGTCTCTGATACAAAGTCCCTTATCTGAGACATACTGGGAGGATTCCTCATGAGAATGCACCACCCTACATCATCCAATCAGTCAAGGGTGTGGGGGAAAACTTACTTTTAAAACTTGCACTTGGGCAGCGCCATCTTTAACGAAGTGAGCATAACATATTTCATCTGCCCAACACCTACCGCTTTCATACAGAATGGGAGGGGATTTTTCTCACTATGTCATATTCTAAGTGTGTTTGCCTCATCTGTCTATGTACCATTGCTATTCCAAAGAAGGGAAATGTGGAGCGGCATTTTCGGACTGTTCATAAAAACTATGACATTGACTTTCCTCTGAAAAGAGAGCTGAGAAGGAGAAAGGTGAAAGAAGAATATACAATATTAAATAGTAATAATAGTAACTTAAATAATGATAATATAGAAGAAATAAATTTATGTTTTGCATTTTTATTGTAGGTAGATAATTTTGACTTGGTCATCTTATAAGTAGCTCGCAAGCTGAAAAAGTGTGGGCACTCCTGTACTATGCAGTACTCCATCATAAGGATGTGCTATGGTTTATTTAACCAACAGTAAGAATATTTTAAGATTCTTAAGGGTGGCTGTATGGCCAGTGGCCACCGCAGTTGTGGCCATGCAGGTTCACAGTAGATTCAGGCAGACGATAAAGAAACAGTGGAGCCAAAAAATGGTGGGCCATTCCTTTATTAAAGTCTCGAACCGGCCAATGAGCAAACAGGCAGGGAAAACACTTCCCTTTCATTCAGGGCTCCCAAAGTGCTGATGCATTCTTCAGTTCCACAACTAGGTGAATCTTCTCTGGTTCCTCCAAAAATCAAAGGCCCCACCAATCTCTGTGGACGTCACAAAGCCCCTCAGCTCTGGTTCCCCATCTGCACACCTCTCTGCAAAACTGGTTTCTTCTTTAGCAACTCAGCATTCTCTCTGCTCTCCCTGCAAAACTGGCTGGGTCCACACAGACTGCTCCTCCAGCTAACATTAGCAAAACAATGGCCCATCCCAAGAAGGAGTGTAATCCTCAATTTGCAATCAACTGCCCTGCTCTGAGGGCAAGTACACACGTGGCTGCCCAACTCCATTTTTTAACAATAAAAGTGAGCAAACTCAAAAATACAAATTTTACAAACTCATTTGCCCAACAGTGGCCCATATTACATATCAGAGACAAAACACAGGACTTTGGTTTTATTCTTACTTCTGCCACTTGCTGAATGAACTTACACATATCAAAATCTCTACTTGAAGTTGAAAAGTCCTAAGTGAGTGTTGGGCAGATAAAATATAATATGCTCACTTTGTTAAAGATGGCGCTGCCCACATGGAAGCCAGGTGATATTATTTGCCCTTATGCTTGGGATGGGTGTGGGGGAAAGGCTGTAATGTAAGCAGGCCAGGTTGTTATGACCTAAGGCTTGGCTTTAAGAGTAAGCTTTTCCCCACACCCTTGACTGATTGGATAATGTAGGGTGGTGCACTCTCCTGAGGAATCCCATTATACAGAGATTTCCTTGTTTGTATGATTGGATTAAAGATTTTCATTCTACAGTATAAAATGGGAGAGACCAGTAGCTTGAGCTCTCTCGGTTCCTGCTATTGCCATTTCAGGGGCCTCCCTGTCCCTTGACCTCCATGGGAAAAGCTGGTTTTCTGCTTCTCCCTTGTCTTCTCTTGTGGCTTGTCTGTATTGGTGAGACACCAATAAACAGAATGGCCTACCATCCTCCGACTCTGCCATTTCTTCACCGTCAGCCCGAATCCAATGGAAACCTGCATGTGAATGGCCACGATGGTGGCTCCTTGCCTTAAAACTGGCGTGGTTTGCGGCAGGATTCGGAGACCGGTATGGGGCCACCACCCCTGAGGGGTGGGGTAGAGGACTGGTTGCAGTTCTGGCTTCCCATGGCTATCCTTTTAGGAGCTGTGGGCTGCGTGTTTTTTACTCAAGAGGAAACCAAGAGTTCTGTGAAAGAAGCTGCTCGAGGTCGAAAGCTTCAGTATGAATTGCAAATCGAACAGCAGAAAAGGCTGGAATTGGAGCGAGCACTGGAGAAGGAATTACAGGTTCGCGAGTTGCAGTTTGCCCTGGAAGCTAAACGTTTGCACTGGCAGTTGTTGGAGAAACAACTGCGGATTCAAGAGCTCAAGTCTCAGCTTCCGGCCAAAAGCCAGCAGCCACAGGAGCCTAAACGGTCGCCAAAGGAGCAGCAGCACCCATGCCGGTGGACTGGTTTTGAGTCAGCGGGAGCAGGCGCTTGCAACTCCTCTTCTGAGGATGAGAAGGCTCAGGCTGAAGCTGCCATACGCACACTGAGAGCCCGACCAGTGGTCGCCAAGAAGGTAAAAACCCAGCAGCGTAGAGTCCCTCAGGGGCAGCCACAGCCTCCTGCCCAGGTAATGGAGCACTCTGTGGTCCGGCCCTATACCCAGGCAGAGCTGATGGAGTTGGGGGCACAATTTAGGCAGAAACCTACTGAATCCCTGGTAGCCTGGTTACTACGATTATGGGACATGGGGGTGGATGGCATCATGCTCTCCGGAACAGAGATGGAGAAATTGGCCGCCATTACCACACACTCCTCCTTGAGGCAGCGTCTTCAGAACTGTCATGGCAACCCAGGAGACCATACCCTATTAGAATGGGTGATGGCTGCCATTCGTATGGTCTGGCAGAATGCTGGAGAATTGCCAGGGGCAATGAGTCGGTGGCAGTGTTACAGCGAGTTAGTAAAGGTCCTTCAGGAACTAGGTATGAAGAATGCTGTTTTCAACCCTGGGTCCCGTGGGCCAGATGAGGAAGTGTTTACGGCAAAAATGAGGGAATTTATTCTTGCTAGCACCCCGTCAGCCCTTTTTGGGTCACTTGTGGCTATCTTGGGCCCCTATGTGGGGCAGCCCATCAATGCAGTTACACAGATGGTAGCAGATTTGGGAGAGTTGGAAGCCGCTAGGGATCATAAAGCAGTGAGGGCTGCTGCCCATGTTGCCCCTGCAACTAACAAGGGAAACCGGCCTATAAAGGTTACCTGAACACAGATGTGGGTAGATTTGATTGCAGCTGGAGCAGATAAGGGGAAATTGGATGGCCAGTCTAATAAAATTCTTTTGGAGCTTTGGCGGCAGCTTAAACCAGAACAGAAGTTCCAGCCATTGAGACGAAGGGCCCCAGCAGCTACCAATAAAACATTTGGTGCGCGGGCAGCTCGGTTACAAGATTATATGATAGAGACGGCCGAGGGAGAGAACTCCCAAGACCTATTGTACCAGTGTGAATAGGAAAAAGGCCGAGGGACCCGTCTAACGGGGATGGGCGGGGACCGGAGGCCACATGTGGAACTGGCTATCCACTGGTCCCCTTCCAATGTACAACGGGTGTTGGCCTTGGTGGATACAGGTGCAGAATGTTCCCTCCTCTATGGGAACCCAGAGCGGTTTGCTGGGACCCCAGTGGCCATTGATGGCTATGGGGGCCAAACTGTTCAAGTGAAGCCAATAACTATTCCATTGGGGATAGGAAGACTGCCTCCTAAGCCATATAAGGTGTATGTATCTCCTATTCCTGAATATATTTTGGGGATAGATGTCTTGCAAGGGCTATGGTTGGAAACTACAGCCGGGGAGTTTCGGCTACGGATCAGGGTTGTGAAGGCAGTGTTGCGGGGACATGCATCACATTCCCCTTTGCAATTGCCCATCCCTCGGCGTGTGACTAACACCAAGCAGTACCGCCTGCCAGGTGGTAATGAAGAAGTCACAGCGACAATCCTCGAACTAGAAAAGGTGGGGATCATTCGGCCAGCACACAGTCCTTACAACTCCCCGGTATGGCCTGTGTGCAAACCAGATGGAACCTGGAGAATGACAGTAGATTACAGAGAACTTAACAAAGTTGTTCCCCCTTTGCACGCTGCTGTTCCCTCGATAGCTAACATGATGGATCGGCTAAGCCATGAGTTGGGGACATTCCACTTTGTGGCAGACTTGGCCAATGCTTTCTTCTCCATTGATATAGCTGCAGAGAGTCAAGACCAATTTGCCTTCAGTTGGGAAGGGAGACAATGGACCTTTACAGTATTACCCCACGGATATTTGCATAGCCCCACTTTGGCCATGTGCTGGTGGCTGCTGACCTGGCTAAATGGAAACAGCCAGAGGCAGTTCGCATGTATCATTATATTGATGATATTATATTAACTAGTGATTCTCTTCCAGAATTGGAGCAAGCAGTCCCTACCCTGCTATCTCTTTTGAAAGCATTAGGCTGGGCAGTCAATAAGGACAAATTACAAGGACCTGGGTTATCTGTTAAATTCTTGGGAGTTGTCTGGTCGGGTAAGACAAAAGTTATCCCTGACGCAGTTATAGATAAGATCCAAGCATACCCCGTGCCCACTATGGTAAAACAGTTACAGGAATTCTTAGGTTTGTTGGGGTATTGGCGAGCATTTATACCCCATTTGGCTCATTTACTACGCCCCTTGTACAACCTTATTCGGAAGGGGGTTCGTTGGGATTGGACTGAGCAGGCGCAAGGTTCATTTGCAGCAGCTAAGAGAGCTGTCAAGGTGGCACAGGCCTTGAATGTGTTTGATCCTGCCAGGCCCTGTGAGCTAGATGTTCATGTAACCTCGGAGGGGTTTGGATGGGGCTTGTGGCAACGAACAGAGCGCTTACGGCAACCTATTGGGTTTTGGTCCCAATTGTGGAAAGGTGCTGAAGTTCGTTACTCATTAGTAGAGAAGCAGCTGGCAGCTGTGTATGCTGCCCTCCTGGCCACTGAGAGTATTACAACCACAACACCAGTTACAGTCAAGACAACATACCCTATTGCAGGATGGGTGAGAGATTGGGCGACAAAACCACGTAGTGGTATGGCCCAAATGTCCACCCTGGCCAAGTGGGGTGCCTACCTGCAACAACGCTGTGCTCTTAGCACCAGCCCGTTGAGGGCAGAACTGCAGGAAGTCTTGGGTCCAGTCACCTATGCAACCTTAGAGTCAGGTGCAGCGGGGGCTCAGGAGGAAGAACCTGAAGTCAGTCCCTACCAGGAGGGGCGGGTGCCCATCCCTGAGGATGCCTGGTATACTGATGGTTCCAGCAGGGGCCAACCTGCCAAGTGGACGGCCATAGCCTTCCATCCGGCCACTGAGATTATTTGGATGGACACGGGTACAGGCCAAAGCAGCCAATGGGCAGAATTAAGAGCTGTTTGGCTAGTTGCCCACAATGAACCTTCACCTCTGGTGATCTGTACTGACAGCTGGGCTGTATATCGTGGACTGACCCTTTGGATTGCTACTTGGCACATTAACCAGTGGATGGTAATGCACCGCCCACTATGGGGTCAGGCCATGTGGCAGGACTTATGGGAAATAGGACACCAGAAGCAGGTGACAGTATATCATGTCACGGAGCATGCCCCTCTAGCCCATCCTGGGAATGATGAGGCAGATACATTGGCAAAGGTGCGATGGTTGGAGACTGCACCTGCAGGTGATGTGGCGCAATGGCTCCACCGGCGCCTGCTCCATGCAGGACAGAAAACTATGTGGGCTACAGTTAAGGCGTGGAACTTGCCTGTGTCCTATGCAGAGGTACTTGCAGCTTGTGAGCAATGTGCAGTGTGTTCCAAGGAGCACCCTCAGAGACCACTGGTGTCACCTGGACAGATCTAGAGGGGTCATGTTCCACTGACATGATGGCAGATAGACATCACTGGACCCTTACCAAAGTCAGAAGGGTACCAATATGCGGTCACTTGTGTAGATACTGCCACAGGTCTGCTTGCTGCTTATCCCGCCCGTAATCCTGACCAGAGGGCAGTCATACAGGCTTTGGACCGCCTGAGTGCTGCATATGGGCGACCACTGGTCCTTGAAAGTGACAACGGTACCCACTTCACTGGTTCAATGGTGAGGCAATGGGCTCAAGAGCTGGGGGTGGACTGGAAATACCATGTTCCCTACCACCCCCAGGCTGCTGGTATCATTGAGCGGTATAATGGACTCTTAAAGCAGGGACTGCGACAGGAGGGGGGCACCAGCTCCCTTGCTGGATGGACACGCCGCTTATGGACAGTACTCCAGATTTTGAATGAGAGACCTCGACGTGGGAGCCCAGCTCCAGTGGACGCCCTCCTGCATCGGGCAGCTGCCCCCATTCAGTTGCAGATACACACCAAGGACATTTTACTCAAGCCAGGCTTTGGACAGCAGGGCAACGTGCTCTTGCCTGCCCCAACAGCCCTTCTTAAAGGCCAACGGCTTCAATGGACTTGGCCCTGGACTGTCCAGGCCCCCCATCTGAGATGGGTGGCCTTGTTGGCACCATGGGGAAAGGGGCTAGAGGTGGACCTCCAGTTAACTCCTTGGGCAACCAGCACCTGGCCACCTAAGGTAGAAGTGTATTATCCTTTGAGTGCTCAGGGGGACAGCATAATGAAGGGCACCTTTGTAATTTCTTTATGGCCGATGATGAGTTCTCTTATTTTACTACACGTAGAACCAGCAGATGCTGGTGTATTGGCCAATAAGGTTTGGTATGACCGCTCAGGGCAGCCTCTGGTACCAGCTACGGTGCTGTCTGCAGATAAAACTCTGACCTATATTCTGCCAGAGGGAAAAGATTTGCCTCTCTTGGTGCCGTTGACAGCTCTGTCATTTCGCCCATAGCTTTTGATTTGTTAATTCTATTGCTGTAGTTGGTACTGTTTCTGTTTATGCAATGTACCTTTGTAATTGTTGAAACTGTATGATTTGTGCTACTGCTGTAATTTGTGTAATGTACTTAATTTCCCTGTTCAGGGATGCCGGTGGTGTAAATTGTGGGTAGTAAAGTGAGCATAGGGGTGGATTGTTGGGCAGATAAAATATGATATGCTCACTTTGTTAAAGACAGCACTGCCCACATGGAAGCCCGTCACCCAGGTGATATTATTTGCCCTTATGCTTGTGATGGGTGTGGGGGAAAGGCTGTAATGTAAGCAGGCCAGGTTGTTATGACCTAAGGCTTGGCTTTAAGAGTAAGCTTTTCCCCACACCCTTGACTGATTGGATAATGTAGGGTGGTGCACTCTCCTGAGGAATCCCATTATACAGAGATTTCCTTGTTTGTGTGATTGGATTAAAGGTTTTCATTCTACAGTATAAAATGGGAGAGACCAGTAGCTTGAGCTCTCTCGGTTCCTGCTATTGCCATTGCAGGGGCCTCCCTGATCCTTGACCTCCATGGGAAAAGCTGGTTTTCTGCTTCTCCCTTGTCTTCTCTTGTGGCTTGTCTGTATTGGTGAGACACCAATAAACAGAATGGCCTACCATCCTCCGACTCTGCCATTTCTTCACCGTCAGCCCGAATCCAATGGAAACCTGCATGTGAATGGCCACGATGGCGGCTCCTGGCCTTACAGTGAGGGAACTATCAATAAGAAATTCAATTTCAATAAAGCAACCATAGGACTGACTGACCAGGCAGTGGCGCAGTAGATAGAACATTGGACTGAGATGCAGAGGACCCAAGTTCAAAATCCTGAGATCACTGGCTTGAGCTCAGGCTCACTAGCTTGATTGTGGGGTCACTGGCTTGAGCATGGGATCATAGACATGACCCCATGATCTCTGGCTTGAGCCCACAGGTCAGTAGTTTGAAGCCCAAGATTGCTGGCTTAAGCAAGAGGTCACTGGCTCTGCTGGAGCCCTACAGTCCAAAAGCACCCTGCCAGGGTTTCACCCAAATCCCGAGGCTGGCCTTGCTCCATGCTATGGGGTGGCCCACACCCACGCTCAGCAGTAGCCCTCTGAGCACACACCCTGGCTGCAGCTTTGCTCACCATGCTTGCTGGTGGCCCCGTTCTTGACGGCACTCTTGTTCAGGGCCTGCCACTCCCGGTAGTGGTCCTCATTAGCCTTGCAGTCACGGCCAGGACAGACACAGATGCGGCCCTCAAAGGACCAGCGGCCCAGCACCTGTCCGCTGTCGGGAACACAGCCAGAACCCGCCGTACCACTTCCTGTCCTTGGCCTCCCCGTTCCCACACCCTGCCCCCAGCAGCACTGGCCCCAGCCTCTGGCCCCTGACCCACACGTGCTGCAGACTCACTCCCGGGTCTCCAGGGTTATGATGATGAGGTGATGATGAGGATGGGCCAGGGATTCATGCCCCACACACAGCTACTGTTGCATATGAAGTTGTACAGGATGGTGGTGAACTCCGTCCCCACCTACATGGGGTGGGGTGGGGGTGCAGGGCTGTGGTGTCAGCACCCGGGCCCCAGCCCTTCAAACCACCCATCCCTCACATCTGGTCCTGGCTCTGAGTAGACTTGGGGGACTGGGCTGGGTTTTGTCATCAACCCACCCACCAGTCCATCTATCCTTCTTCATTTCTTTGTCTATGCAAGCATGCATCTATCCATCTGTCCATCCATCCCACTGAAGGTCAAGTGCTGTGAAAAAAAAAAACAACTAAGGAGCTGCAATGAAAAACACTGGGGAAGAGAATTTTTCTCACGTCCACAAAAACACTTGATCTTACCTAATTCGAGTGTGCTGATCTCAAATCTGACATTAGTTTTTCTCTGTAAGCTACAGTTCTTTTGCAATTCAAAATTTTAGGTTTTCATCTTATTGTAAAATTTTCAACATTTAGTTTAACATAATGAAGTAGAATGTCTTCTTGGGCATCATCTTTGTGAAAATATAATAATTTATATAATGCAGTAAATACACTAAAAGATATACATCAGAATTTGTCTACAATTTCAAAATAGAACATATTAAAACAATTACTTTAATCATAAAATTTGCGAAAAACTTATTTAAATTCTATTCAGGCAAAAATTTGCATTTGTAGCTCTTGCGTTCGTGTACTTGTTGAGGACAATCTCGTTTGATGCTCCAGCAGTAGTCTGCTCATCACTAACAGCTCCAAGACTTTTTGGGAAACTTATCAAGGTGACTTATTCAGGAAGTGAATCTTAACGCTCATGTTACATCCAATGTCACAGAAAGCCAACAGCATCCTTTGAACAAGAAGTTCATAGTTTTCTGCATTTTTGTTGCCAAGGAAGTTCTTTGTAACTGCCACAAAAGACTGCCATGCTGCTTTCTCCTCCTTATTCTTCTTCCTGGCAAATTCTTCATCATGTATGAGGGTTCAAATTGGAGGTCCATCAAATATACCTATTTTTATCTTCTCGAAAGACAAGGCAGGAAAAATAGAAATAATATGTTGAAAGAATTCACTTTCTCTATTCAAAGCCTGAACAAACTGCTTCATTAAGTCAAGTTTGATATGAAGTAGGGGAGAAGTGATCCTGTCTCGATTAACTACAGGTTCATTCACAATATTTTGCATCCCTATTTCCAGAGCTTCACGTTTCGGCCACTCCTTCTGTGTCCAGTGTTTCTCTCGAGCTCGGCTGTCCCACAAACACGGAAAGCAAGGGTACTTCATGAAACCTCTCTGTTGTCCTAGCAGAAAGTTGACTATTTTAAGATCCACACAAATGATCCAATTATGCTCCTCATACTTCAGAAAGTCGAGGACAATTTTTATGTCATTATAATCTTCTCACAGATGAGTTGAATAACCAATTGGAACCACTGCATAAACATCACCGTTGTGTAGGAGAACTCATTTCAGACTTCATTTAGAGCTGTCAAGAAATAGCCATCATTCTGTTTGACTGTAAGTGGTAACACCTAACAGGCTGTGAAGACTACTAATACCATGACAGTAAACAAAGTGTTTGTCTTCGGAAAAGAAGTCCACAAAAATTGGTTCATGCTTCCTGAAATGAGATACTTTAGCTGACCAGTGAAGTCCATTCTTTTCTTGAAGCCTGGAGGCTAATAACTCAGCTGCTTTCTTTGATAAGCCCAAATTTCTTACTAAGTCATTCAATTTGGGTTGGCTAAACTGCTGAGGGGTTAATGACTGCTTGGCATCAAAAGAAGACCCGTCAGATTCTACAACCACTTTTTCATGCATCTTATCAAAACACACTTGATCACCATGTTCACTTTCTTCGTCCTGAGAAGAAATAAAACCATTAAAAACTGGAACTGGGAGTGTCTCAGAGTGTGGAATTGGTCATACTGCTGAAGGAATATTACGATATGCTATCATATGCCGTTTTTTTTTTACCGATGCTCTTTATATGGGTCAGACAGAAATAACAGTCACTGCTGTGGTCCTTAGGTTCACGCTAAATCATGGAATACCAAAAGGCATTCCTTTGCGTTTTCCTTTTGTCCAGCCACGAAGCATTTTCTCACAATTATGACACACAATATGAGGAGCCCAATTCTATCTTGATTGCCAAGGGGAACTTGAAAATAGGCAATATATGCACATGTCACAAATGATAAAATATTGCGCCTTTGACGTTGAAGTGTGCAACAGCCACATATATAACAGAAAGTGTCAGGACTATTCTTACATTTATGCCAACTCGAAGAAGCCATGATTCAATCTTAAAACAAAATAAGAGGGTGTTTTTATCAGATAATAATTTTTTACATTTAAAAACAACTACAATTATGTAAAAGTGATGTTTTTAAAACATTAATTGCCTTTTGGTTATGTTCAATCTAAGAGTCGTTGCCCTTTAACTCCAATTTAAAAACGAATGCATCCCATTAACTGTAACAAAAATAAATTTAATTTGCATAATAACTAGAGCATGCACCAAGAAACAGATTTCAGATTTGGAATCAGCAATGCAGATATATATAGAAAAAGTTCTAAAACCTCATGCAACAGATAATGAAAAAAAAATTTGTTTCCCAGCGGAATTTATGCTTCTCATCTCTCTCCCTTACTGTCTGTCTGTACATATCTGCCTCTCTCTCTCTCTCTATCACAAAAATTAAAAAAAAGAAAAGAAAGAAAAAAGAAACAATATGACTTCTTGACTGGTAAAATATGGGAATTACAGAAAAATATTTTAAGTATATAAATTGATAGTAGACAAAGAAACAACCTTTTTTTTTTTAGAAAGCCCGGAGACAGGAATTAACATACTTTCAAAAGCAGAGATCCCAATATAACAATGTATATTCTTTCTTTCTCTAAATCATAATGATACTTTCTTGAGGCTCTAGCTGAAGTCTTACTTAATCTATGAAGCCTGCTCCGATTTTTTGCCCTTTGATTTCCTGTTACACTTACAATGTAACACATGGCTTAGCCTTTACTCAGAGTCTTTTTATTTTTTATTTTTTAATTTACTGAGAGCGAGAGAGACAGAGACAGACAGGAAGGGAGAGATGAGTAGCATCAACTCATAGTGCTGCACTTTAGTTGTTCATTGATTGGCTCTCATATGTGCCTTGATGGGAGTGAGGGGGGTGGCTCCAGCCTGGCCAGTGACCCCTTGCTCAAGCCAGTGACCTTGGGCTTCAAGCCAGATACAATGGAATCATGTCTATGATCCCACACTCAAGCTGGTGAGCTTGCACTCAAGCTGGAAGAGACCACGCTCAAGCCATGACCTAGTGGTTGCATCCTCAGTGTCCCAGCTTGACGCTCTATCCACTGCACCACCACCCGTCAGGCTCATAGTCTTTTACACTTTCCCAATTGTCGTTCTTGTCTCCCCAATCAGGCTGCAAACTCCTTGAGTATAGTGATGGCCCCCTCCACCACCACTTTCAATAAATACTTCCTTTCCAGGGTCATAATGCCTGAAGTAGTGCAGGATACAGAATAACTATTAGAAACATTTGTTGATGTTCAGTTTTTCAAGTCAGTAATCTGACTAGCAGACCACTCTAGTTACTTTTGCATATTTTTTGTCCTCAAAGACAAAAATCTCTAGGGATCCTTAAATTTACAAATATGTAAAAAATAGCCACTTCAATTTAGACAGTCTCGAAATAACCTAGCATTTGAGTTTTCCCCCTCCCATTGGCTCTAGAAATCAAAGCTCCTCAAAGCCTCTTTTTCTCCATTTCTTTTTTTTTTTTAACCAAATGACAGTGGCAATGACTTCCAGAGCTCAAGTTAGTACACAAATCATACTACAATGGAAATACACAGTTCAAATGTATTAAGTGAGCTCATCACACAATAAAACTTGAGGTCAAAGATTAAATTCTATTTTCCAGCAGACAAAAATTGGTTTGACAATAAGCAACCAATAGTCCATTCAATACAATACTTGTACATGGCAAATTTTGCTTCTGCAGTAGTTAAAGCATTTTTATTTTATTAACTTTTAGTTATAAAAGCAGCAAAATTTATAATTCTATTTTTCCTAAAAATTATACAGGAAAACAGTGAATGCATTTTCTTTCCGTTTATGTTAATCTGTTTCTCTATGTGCCCTCACAGGGGATCAAAACAGCAACCTCTGTGCTTCGGAACAATGCTCCAACCTACCAAGCTATCTGGCCAGGGCTCATGTAGAATTCTTAATTATGAAATGCATCAAGTTGCTCAGAATGTCAAAAGTGGCAATTTTTCCAAAATAATTTCATCCAGAGAGAAAAAGAAAACAATTGCAGTCCTTTCCTTTCCATTCTTTTTTTCTTTTTTTTCTTTCTTTCTTTTTTTTTTTTTTTACAGGGACAGAGAGTCAGAGAGAGGGATAGACAGACAGGAATGAAGAGAGGTGAGAAGCATCAATAATTAGTTTTCTGTTGCCGTTGTGACACCATAGTTGTTCATTGATTGCTTTCTCATATGTGCCTTGACCACAGGACTTCAGCAGACCGAGCCACCCCTTGCTGGAGCCAGCGACCTTGGGTCCAAAACAACCACTGCTGAAGATGACTTTATAGTAAAAAATCAGAAACCACCCCAGGAAATAAGCCACTATGAGGACAGATAAGACGAGGTGATCATTTATACCCAAGAACTGTTTTTAGTAAAACTATTTAAAAGAGAATTTAAAATAAGTATGTTTAAAATGTTTGAAGAAAGCCTGACCAGGCGATGGTGCAGTGGATAGAACATTGGCCTGGGATGCTGAGAACCCAGGTTTAAAACCCTGAGGTCTCCGGCTTAAGAGTGGGGTCAACATGATTCCAAGGTAGCTGGCTTGAGCCCAATGTCACTGGCTTGACTTTAGTACCTGTGCCCCCCTTTCCAGTCAAGGCATGTATGAGAAAACAATCAATGAACAACTAAAGTGACAATTGTGAGTTGATGCTTCTCATCTCCCTCTCTTTCTGTTCCTCTCTCTCTCTCTCTCTCTCTCTCTCTCTCTGAAAAAAATATTAAAAAGATACTGAAATTAAAAGTGTGATTAAGTTCTTCAAGGTGCATGAAAAGTAGAAAAAAATATGATGTGCCTGGCCTGTGGTGGCACAGTGGATAAAGTACTGACCTAGAATGCTGAGGTCACCCATTCGAAGCCGTAGGGTTGCCCAGCCAAGGCACATACTAAAAGCAATTATTACAAGTTGATACTTCCCCCTGCTGTACCCCTCTTTTTCTCTCTCTCTCCTCTGTCTAAAATCAATAAATAAAATATTAATAAAAGAATATCTGATATACTCCTTGGTTTTATTAAACAATTTTAAGCAACATAGGAAAAAATTTTATAATAGTTTAGTTATTTTATTCTAAATTTAAAGAAATTGAAGACTATTACAGAAATTGAAGACTTTAAAATACACAGGGTGGTGCCTGACCTGTGGTGGCGCAGTGGATAAAGCGTTGACCTGGGAACACTGAGGTTGCCAGTTCGGAACCCTGCACTGGTCTGGTCAAGGCACATATGGGAGTTGGTGCTTCCAGCTCTCCCCCCTTTCTCTCTTTCTCTTTTTCTCTCTCTCTCACTCTGTGTCTCCTCTCTAGAATGAATAAAATAAAAAATTAAAAAAAAAATTAAAATACACAGGGTGGGCCCTGGCCAGTGGCTCAGTGGATAGAGTGTTGGCCCAGCATATGGACATCCTGGGTTTAATCCCAGTCAGGGCACACAGGAGAAGCAACCAGCTGCTTCTCCCCAATTCCCCCACCTCTTCCCTTCCCACAGCCAGTGGTTCGATTTGTTCAGTGTGGCCCAGGACACTGAGTATAACTCTGAAGGAGTGTGACAGCCTCAGGCGCTAAAAATAGCTCAGTACTGGAACATAGACCCCAGATGGGGTTGCCAGGTGGATCCTGGTTGGGGCGCATGTGGGAGTCTGCCTCACTATCTCCCCTCCTTTCACCAAAATAAAATAAAATATACAGGATGGTGTAAAAGCAGGTTTACAGTTGTTCTTATAAAAAATAATACAATAACACTGGGGGAATAAAATTTTTGTTACATCCACAAAAACACTTGTTCTTACCTAATTCAAGTGTGTTCATCTCAAATCTGACATAAGTTTTTCTCTGTAAGCTAGAGTTTTTTTGCAATTCAAGATTTTAGGTTTTCATCTTATTGTAAAATTTTCAACATTTACTTTAACATAAAGAAGTAGAATGTCTTCTTGGGCATCATCTTTGTGAAAATATAATAATTTATATAATGCAGTAAATAACTAATACACTAAAAGATATGATTGCATCAGAATTTGTCTACAATTTCAAAATAGAGCATATTAACACACTTATTTTGATCATAAAATTTGCAAAAAACTTATTTAAATTCTATTCAGGCAAAAATTTGCGTTTGTAGCTCTTGCATTTGTGTACTTGTGGAGGACAATCTGGTTTGATGCTCCAGCAGTAGTCTGCTCCAAGATTTTCAGGAAACTTATCAAGGTAACTGCTCAGGAAGTGAATCTTAATGCTCATGTTACATCCAATGTCACAAAAGCCAACAGCATCCTTTGAACAAGAAGTTTATAGTTTTCTGCTTTTTTGTTGCCAAGGAAGTTCTTTGTAACTGCCACAAAAGACTGCCATGCTGCTTTCTCCTCCTTATTCTTCTTCCTGGCAAATTCTTCGTCATGTATGAGGGTTCAAATTGGAGGTCCATCAAATATACCTGCTTTTATCTTCTCGAAAGACAAGGCAGGAAAAGTAGAAATAATATGTTGAAAGCATTCACTTTCTCTATTCAAAGCCTGAACAAACTGCTTCATTAAGCCAAATTTGATGAGAAGTGGGGGAAAAGTGATCCTGTCTCGATTAACTACAGGTTCATTCACAATATTTTGCATCCCTACTTCCAAAGCTTCATGTTTTGGCCACTCCTTCTGTGTCCAGTGTTTCTCTCGAGCTCAGCTGTCCCACAAACACAGAAAGCAGGGATACTTTGTGAAACCTCTCTGTTGTCCTAGCAGAAAATTGAACATTTTAAGATCCACACAAATGATCCAGTTATGCTCCTCATACTTCAGAAAGTCGAGGACAATTTTTATGTCATTATAATCTTCTCACAGATGAGTTGAATAACCAATTGGAACCACTGCATAAACATCACCGTTGTGTAGGAGAACTCATTTCAGACTTCGTTTAGAGCTGTCAACAAATAGCCATCATTCTGTTTGACTGTAAGTGGTAACACCTAACAGGCTGAGAAGACTACTCATATCATGACAGTAAACAAAGTATCTTCAGAAAAGAAGTCCACAAAAATTTGTTCACGCTTCCTGAAATGGGATACTTTAGCTGACCAGTGAAGTCCATTCTTTTCCTGAATCCTAGAGGCTACAAACTCAGCTGCTTTCTTTGATAAGCCCAAATTTCTTACTAAGTCATTCAATTCGGGTTGGCTAAACTGCTGAGGGATTAATGACTGCTTGGCATCAAAAAAAGACCCTTCAGATTCTAAAACCATTTTCTCATACATCTTATCAAAATACACTTGATCACCATGTTCACTTTCTTCGTCCTGAGAAGAAATAAAACCATTAAAAACTGGAACCGGGAGCGTCTCAGAGTGTGGGAGTGGTCGTACTGCTGAAGGAATATTACGATATGCTATCATATGCCATTTTTTCTTGCCGATGCCCTTTGTATGGATCAGACAGAAATAACAGTCACGGCTGTGGTCCTTAGGTTCACGCCAAACCATGGGAATACCAAAAGGCATTCCTTTGCGTTTTCCTTTTGTCCAGCCACGAAGCATTTTCTCACAATTATGACACACAATATGAGGAGCCCAATTCTTATCTTGATTGCCAAGGGGAACTTGAAAATAGGCAATATATGCACGTGTCACAAATGATGAAATATTGCGCATTTGATGTTGCAGTGTGTAACAGCCACATATATAACAGAAGGTGTCAGGACTATTCTTACATTTATGCCTATTCGAAGAAGCCATGATTCAATCTTAAAGCAAAATAAGAGGGTGTTTTTATCAGATAATAATATTTTACATTTAAAAACAACTACAATGATGTAAAGGTGATGTTTTTAAAACATTAATTGCCTTGTGGTTATGTTCAATCTAAAAGTTGTTGCCCTTTAACTCCAATTTAAAAACAAATGCATCCCATTAACTGTAACAAAAGGAAATTAAAATTGCATAAAAACTAGAGCATACACCAAAATATGGATTTCAGATTTGGAATCAGCGATGCAGATATATATAGAAAAAGTTCTAAAACCTCATGCAATAGAAAATGAAAAAAAATTGTTCTCCAGTGAAACATAATACAAAAGTAAATTGTGTTTCACATATAACTGCAAGCCTACTTTTTCCACATTCTTATATATGAATGAATAACACTGCCATTCAGTAAATTATTACTTCTATTAGTCCATGTCTATTGAAATTTTTTCTTAAAGGTCTGAGCCAACCTGAATCGAATTAGAAATCATATAGAAATATTAACATAACTGAAAGGCAAATTTTATCAGAAGGTAAAATCAAATCAAACAAGCAACTTTCAAGGCTCAGAAATATGCTACTGACCTAGCATAAACCTAGGCGAGGCCTGTATAAGAAGCAAATGGCATAGGGAATCACTAGCTCAACAAGAACTAGCACCATCATACCCTGCCATGCTAATTCTTAAAGGTGATGTAGCATCTTTTGAAAAAGAGAGAGAGAGAGAAATCAAGAATTGTGTTAAAAACTGCTCTCCAATGATCACCTTGTAAGAAAAAAATACAGAATAAAATATATCCGACAACACCTATCACTGCAATGGCAAGAAAAGTAACAATAATAATAATTAAATTATATGCATATGAATGTCAGAGAAAGCCCATGTTTAAAAAAAAAAATGAAGTTAATCAACCTTGATCTTGTTCTAACATTACTGCCTATACAGATTTAAACACTGAGCTTTTTGGAAGCCCCATCAACTGCTCAGGTCCACAGACTGGCTCAAGTGCATTGTTACTATGATGAATAAGCACCCTTCTGACCTGAAAGAGTTAATATGACTCCCCTCCGCCCACATTTATTACTAGGGAGATGGCTGAGATATTATCTGGCTCTGGGAAGATAAAAAGCCCACTTGTTCCCAAAGTTTTCTACTAATAAAACCCAGGAAAGGCCTTCTTTCTATAGCCTACCCCCACTCCTGCCTACCCTAAAAACCGTATTTTGTAAACCAAATTTTCTAACTATAAGACTGGTTTTTCTCATGAGGCAAAGAAAAAAACCTCTGTGATTAATGCTTTAGCTAAAAGCATAGAATGTAAAATGGGAAGATTATTTATGGTTCCTCTCTCTAGGAGCTAATAGAGTCAGACGTTAACCTAAAAGGTTGGAAATCCTGCAGTAGGGTTGTTTTCCTCAACAGATAAAAGTGACTTTGGGAAAGCAGCATAAACACTGTCTGCAGTGAACCACGAGGACTAATAATTTTGCTGTAAGTGTTCAGTCAAAGGAAGATGAACATGTTAAATGTTATTTTAAAATGGACAGCATATTATCCTGAAAGCCACAGTGAAATACTAACCTAAGTGACATGCACTGCTTTCAGGACCATGTTTTAAGGAGGGTGGTGATGGGAGGGATTTTCCAGGCCATTCTTTCATGTAGTCAGATAACATTTAGTAGCTCAAAATGGTGTGCGGATTGAATTCTCAATTTCTAGTTAGATGTCCCCCAAAACTGTTAGACAGAGAAGGTTTATATTATTTATTAATAGAGTATTTCCAGTGAAAAGCTTTTTACATTTTTGTTTCCTTTTTTAAAATCAGTAACACAAGAGTTTCCTCTTCTTCAGTGGTGTTCTTCTTTTAAGAACAGATTTAATGAGTTATTGGGAACAAATAAAGAAAGAGCAATTTAGAAATAAAAAAGCATGAGATGAAATGCTAAAATATATGTATCTCCTCTTTTTTTGAGAGAGAGAGAGAGAGTTAGAGAGAGAGGGTGAGAAGCATCAACTCGTAGCTGTATCATTTTAGTTGTACATTGAACTTCTTATACAGGCCTCGCCCAGGGTCATGCCAGTGTCCGCTTGCTCAAGCCAGTGACCTTGGGCTTTTCGTATCAGCAACTTTTGGGTTCAAGGTAGTGAACTTTGGGATCATATGGATTATACCCCGCTCAAGCTAGCAATCCCACACTGATGAGCCCATGCTCAGAGCCAGCAACCTCCAGGTTTCAACATTGCACAACCACCAGTCAGGCAAACATATCTCCTCTTTACAAAAAGAGATTTTCTCAAAATAGATGTGTTGGTTGTCAGTAATGCAACAATTGCTTATTGGTCTAATTTTGGAGTGATTAAAACATTCATATACCCTGGAGTAGTTGCACTGTTACCGCATGATGGATGATTCCGGATGGATGAATTTCAAGGATGATTCTGACCAAAGTGACAGACAACTGCAGAGAAATCCTACCTTCTCCATGTGGGTAAAAATAGCTTAGACACAGGCTGATATTAGAGGAGTATTACACTTCCTAAATGTGCTCAGTGTGTTGTGCAAACACTATATTGACAAGAAAGTGGTTCATGGATCTGCAATGTTCAATTTCTTAACAGAAAAAAAAATCTGAGGCAAATAAGGTATAGAGAGATTGAAATCTAGATCAGTTTGGTTCCAACAGGAAACAGACATCACACACTGGATAATTAAATATTGTTAAATGAATGGACTATTTATAAAGTTGTATCAGTTTGCTATGGCCACTGTTACAAAGTCCCACAGACTTGGACAACTTAAACAACATGATGTTATTGTCATACAGTTCTGGGGGCTGGAACTTCAAAATCAAGATGTCAGCAGGGTTGATTTCTTCTGAGAACTGTGAGGGAATAATGTGTTTCTGGCCTCTCTCCTTGACTTGTAGATGGCTCTCTTCTCCCTGTGTCTTCACATCACGTTCGCTCTATGTGTTTGTGTCCAGGTATTTCCCTTTGAGAAGGACACCAGCGTAGAACCCATCCTAATTGCCTCTCTTTAATTTTATTCCCTCTATAAAAATAAGGTCATATTTTGAGGTACTAGGGCTAGGACTTCAACATATGAATTTGAGGAGGAGCATAATTGAACTCATACTAGCTGTAAACAGCATTTGGGGAAATAGTATTCAGGAGTTAATCACACCAGAGAGCTTTCAACCCTAGACATAAAGAAGTTATTAGAACCCAAAAAGAGAGTAACCACATCGAGACAGCTGACATATAGGAATCAAGCTTTTTAGTAAAAGAATTCAGCCAATAAGCAGCAACCTGCTATGGATGGAGCTGGAGAGAGGAAGAAATAAGTGTCCTAACCTCATTCACCTCCCACCCTTCAGTCTCTTCCTGCTGGTTCTTCTCAGGAGCCAAACCATCTGGAAGCCAGAGAGCAAGGCAGTGAGTGGCTCAGTCCATGCTAGCCAGCCGCCTTGGGCGTACTGCAGGATGCAAAAGGGGAGGAAATGAATCTGGAGGAATAAGCAGGAGGTACCCAGTATGCCATCTACTAAAACTCACAAAACCTGACAGTGTATATGGAGGAGTTCCTTATAGTTTTCTCTGCTTTTCTCCAAGTATTTGAAATAATTCACAGTCAGCTTTTTAAAAGAAACTTACAGTATATAGTTATGTTGGGGGGGGGGAATACATGTAATAGTATAATCACAACAGGTTCTGAAAGATAAACCCAAAAATATAACAATGTTCATCTTCCAGTTGGGGATCAGAGGGAGCTTTTTTTTTATTACTTGCTATTAAGAAGTTTATTTTTATAGGGATAGAGACTACAAGGAAAATAATGCTGCCAGCAACTGTAAGCAGTGTGGTAAGAACAGACAGTGTCTTTTTTAAAGAAGTGGAGGGAGACTCTGCAAAGAGGCTTGGGACTCAGTAGGGTTTGCTTATGATGGAAGAGATTCCAGAGATCAGAGTACAGCAATTGGAAGATGAATGGGGAATGGGGAATGTAGGACATGGAACTTAAACCAGAGGAGAAGATGATACAAAGGGCTTGCATTTTGGGTGGTAGCCAAACATTCAAGGGATTATACACGAGGCACTAAGGAATTAACTCCCTTCCATGTTCTAGATGGAACTCTGAAAAAAAGTTCATTTTAAACCCCAGATGTCAGGAGCTTGACCACACTAGCAATCCACAGTCTTTGCTTCGGGCTCTATCCAGAACGTGTGTGAAAATTTTTTACGTAATCCTCAAAAAAAACCCACAAAAACAATCCTTTCCCATGGAATGCCAGAACACTTAGTTCTCCGGTGGTGGGACGTGAACATAGCTGAGTTTAGTTCTTTGGGGTCACCACTGTAAGATTTTCTACATGACTTCTGCTGTGCTGTAGTAAGATTTGTGTTTTTATATAGCTAAGCAGATGTAAAGTTTTAATTTCAATATAAAGGTTACAGCATAAATTCCATATGTCTTTGTAAGTTCTATGACATGATAAATAAAGTAAAAAACCAGCATCTACACATATGCTATAAAAGTCTCATATCAATTTTCATCAACAGACTAAGTTACATACCAAGCATGTGCAAACATGTAATATTAGAGCTTTCCAACTCAAAAAATACTAATCTCTTTCTCAAACTAACAACGATTGTATTCCTCAGAGAGCTATGAATATGTAAAGTTTGAAGTTTTTATATCCAACTGTTCTTAAAGTTAGTTGAGGGTAGAAATAGGTCACCAGGATTTTAAAAATCATTTTATACAAAAACAGCTGAACTGGTCTATTCTAACATCCCCCAGCAACAAAATGAGAAGTAACCTGCCTTGCTTAAACTTGAACAGCATGCCAGCACTTCAGAAAGAGAGCAAGAACATTTGTACATTGGAATGCATTCTCAGATCTGATCATTGATTGTTGTCTATTAAAGCTGTTTTCACTCTGAAGAACGTGGCTTCTCTGGAGAAATAAGACTGATTATGAAAATAATGTTTTCTGAAATTTGGGTTATGCCATGTAAGAGAGAAATCAGAAACTTGAGGCATCATGACTAAATTATTACATTTACTCTTTCTACTAATCTAGATGTACATTCAGAAACTGGGACTATAAATCAAAGAAAGAAGCTGAAAGCCAATTTCTAAAACCCAATTAAAGTTCAAATTATTCCCATTTAAAATTATTTTCTTTGTTGTTTTTTTCTCCAGGGACAGAGAGAGAGTCAGAGAGAGGGATAGATAGGGACAGACAGACAGGAACGGAGAGAGGTGAGAAGCATCAATCATTAGTTTTTCGTTGCCCTTGCGACACCATAGTTGTTCATTGATTGCTTTCTCACATGTGCCTTGACCGCGGGCCTTCAGCAGACTGAGCAACCCCTTACTGGAACCAGCGACCTTGGGTCCAAGCTGATGAGCTTTTGCTCAAGCCAGATGGGCCCGCACTCAAGCTGGCGACCTCAGGGTCTCAAACCTGGTTCCTCCGAATCCCAGTCCGACGCTCTATCCACTGCGCCACCGCCTGGTCAGGCTAAAATTAATTTTTCAAGAAGCATTGACTTTGGGTGGTGAACACACAATGCAATATACACCTGATGTACTATAGAATTATACACTTAAAATCAGTATAATTTTATTAACAAATGTCACCCCAATAAATACAATAAAAATTATTTTAAAGATTTTATTTATTGATTTTTTAGAGAAAGGAGAGAGAGAAAGAAAGAAAGAAAGAAAGAAAGAAAGAAAGAAAGAAAGAAAGAAAGAAAGAAAACAAAAGCAGGGGAGTTGAGTGAAAAGCAACTTATAGTTGCTTCTCACATGTGCCTTGACCAGGCAAGCCCGGAGCCTTGAACCGGCGACCTCAGCATCCCAGGTTGACACTTTATCCACTGCGCCACCACAGGTCAGGCCAATAAAAAATTTTTAAATAAACATAGAATGCATTCCTCACCAAACATTTATCTTTGCTTTCAGTAGCACCCTCCTTCAAAAAAGGCTGAAGCCTTCATAAAGGTTTGGTTGTGCACTATCACTATGTTCTCATAACAAAATGATCTAGCTTGACCTATGGTGGCACAATGGATAGCGTATCAAGCTGGAATGCTGAGGTCACTGGTTGAAAATCCCAGTGCCCAGTCAAGGCACATATGAGAAGCAACTACTATGAGTTAATGCTTCCTGCTCCTCTCCCCACCCACCCTTTCTCTCTTTCTCCTCTCTCTCTAAAATCAATAAATAAAATCTTTTTAAAAATGATCTGAAATATGATATATTTGTTCAATCTAAGTGATTAACTTCTTGAACAATATGCAGATTTCCACTGACTATGGAGAAATCTATATGTTGATATAAATAGATATTCGGTATATTATTGATTATTTAGGGGGGGAATTGGAATGATGTCCTTGAATTATTTTAAAATAACACTTAAGCCTGCCCAGGCAGTGGCACAGTGGATAGAGTGTTGGACTGGGATGTGGAAGGACCCAGGTTCGAGACCCCGAGGTCGCCAGCTTGAGCGAGGGTTCATCTGGCTTGAGCAAAAACCTCACCAGCTTGGACCGAAGGTCGCTGGTTCAAGCAAGGGGTTACTCGGTCTGCTGTAGCCTACGGTCAAGGCACATATGAGAAAACAATCAATGAACAACTAAGATGTCGACGGCAACAAAAACTGATGATTGATGCTTCTCGTCTCTCTCTATTCCTGTCTGTCTATCCCTCTCTCTGACTCTCTCTGTCTCTGTAAAAAATAAAATAAAATAAAATAGCCTGACCAGGCGGTGGTGCAGTGGATAGAGCATCGGACTGGGATGCGGAAGACCCAGGTTCGAGATCCCGAGCTTGCCAGCTTGAGTGCAGGCCAATCTGGCTTGAGCAAAAGCTCGCCAGCTTGGACCCAAGGTCGCTGGCTCGAACAAGGGGTTACTCGGTCGGCTGAAGGCCCACGGTCAAGGCACATGTGAGAAAGCAATCAATGAACAACTAAGGTGTTGCAAAAAGACAACGAAAAACTAATGATTGATGCTTCTCACCTCTCTACGTTCCTGTCTGTCTGTCCCTATCTATCTATCTCTCTGTCCCTGAAAAAACAAAAGAAAATGGTTAAGATGATAAATTTTATGTTATGCATATTTTACCACAATAAAAGAATTTTCCAAAAAAAACATTTAGTACAGCCTAAATATATACCATTTTTATTTGCCAGTCATACTTTAATAAAGCCAGAAAAAGAATTTAAAGGGAAAAATATAAGACAAACATTTACCTCCATTGAAGACGTCTGCCTCAAATAAATAATGTAATTGCATCAAGTTCTTTGATTATGGATAGCAGATCTATATATCTCATGCTCAGCAATACAGAAAGCCTGAAATAGCCAACCAGTCTAAGAAAAGGAAGCTGGCCTCCACTAGATTTCATATCAATGAAGTGTGATTTTAGTCATTAAAGAGTAAAAGTAATACTTCTTAATTTCTTTTATATATATTTTTTATTTTTATTAATTTTAATGGGGTGACATTAATAAATAAGGGTACATATGTTCAAATACTTCTTAATTTTTAACGTTAAGAGTTGAGACATATCTACCATTTTAGGATTATAATTTTCAGAAAGAGAGGCACCATTTTTAAAGATAAATAATACTGATCCCAGGTAAGAGCAAACTACATATGCTTGTCGGGACTGTGGGTCTCGTTGAGTCAGCAAATTTGTAATCAGTACCTAATAGTACCAGGCACTGTGAGTTGTTGGAACTATAAAGATGACTAGGACACATGAACCCTGCCCTCACAGGAGTGCATATTAAGCAAGGGAATAGACCTAGTTCAATGACTAGGTAGTTTAGTGTAATGTGATGAGTACAATAAAAGAAGGGTGCACTGACTCACTTCCCTGGCAGTTCAGAGTGATTATCTCTGTCTCAAATATTCTTTATGATGCAGAGTAGAAAAGAATTCATAAAAGAGGTTACCCTTTAACCAGACCTCTGTTCAATAAGTAAATCAGGAAGGAAAAAGAGGTGTCAAACAGTAAGAAGTCCATGGTAGCTGCTGCACTCAAGGATTAGAGCAGCTGGGAGCAAATGGGAGGAGAGAATGGGAAAAACACGTAGCTTGAGTGAAGGCAGAATTTTGGATGTCTAACAACCTTGTGCTAAATCACTTAGATTTTATTGTGGAAGCCACAAAGGCAAGACATGCAAGCTGGGGGTAAGAGTCGTATGTTAGAAAGATAACTCTCACTTCCAGTGTGCTGGAAGATGGATTTTAAAGGAAGAAACTGGAACACAGAAGGCCCATCACAAAGCTCTGGCAGTAATCAAGTCTACTTTTATTTCTCTTTTCCAGCAAAGGCCTTGGGGGTTTATGTTTTATTCTCCTTTACAAAACAAAGATAGCAAACTGTGACAGCTGTTGCTCTTCAATCTTGACCAGTCCTTGGCTTATCTTGATGCTTATACCAGCACTGCATCCTCACAGAACATAGAACCTTCCTTTCGCCTGACCTGTGGTAGCGCAGTGGATAAAGCGTCGACCTGGGAACACTGAGGTCGCCAGTTCAAAACCCTGTACTGGTCTGGTCAAGGCACATATGGGAGTTGATGCTTCCAGCTCGTCCCCCCTTTCTCTCTTTCTCTCTCTCTCTCTCTCTCTCTCTCACTTTGTGTCTCCTCTCTAAAAAATGAATAAAATAAAATAAAATAAAAATAAAAAAAAGAACCTTTCTTTCACTTTCCCTCAAATACACCAAGATTTTCTCTGGTCTCTGCTCTGGACATTCCTAGAGTGTGTGCAGTAGTATGCAAATAGGAACAAAGAATATGCAGAGCTGAGTCTGAAGGCATAGATCTAGAAGGCATATGTTAAACATGAAGCCATAGAAAGAAGCAAGTCACACAGGAAAGTACACAAAGCAAGAAAGAAAGAAACTTAAAGGGTGAAGAGAAAGTGTGAAACTAGCAAAACAAACAAATGAACAGCATGCCAAGATATCCAGTGCCCAACTGGTATGACCCGTAAGGGCAGACATAGGCATTAAATGTCCCAAAGCCATACCGAACAGACAGGTTAATTGTATGTAACCCAAAATTCAGCTGCCTGTCAGACCCCAAATCGTTCAATGATTTAGGGTGAATCTGTTGTTCAAGATTAAAATTAGCTAATGGAAAGTGCAAATTGGTACAACCTACATAAAGGATAATTTGATAATAGCTATTAAAATATTTGACCTACCAATTCTACTCTTAGCACATTAGCACATTTTCAAAATTGTTCAAGCATAAAAATGTTTATTATAGCTTTATTTATAAGCAAATTATCAGAAATTTTGTTTCCTTTATAAAGGATTAAAGAGCCTGACCAGGCGGTGGCACTCGTGGCACAGTGGATAGAGCGTCAGACTGGGATGCAGAAGACCCAGGTTCGAGACCCCGAGGTTGCCAGCTTGAGCGTGGGCCCATCTGGCTTGAGCAAAAGCTCATCAGCTTGGACCCAAGGTTTCTGGCTCCAGCAATTGGTTGCTCGGTTTGCTGAAGGCCCGCGGTCAAGGCACATGTGAGAAAGCAATCAATGAACAACTGTGGTGTCACAACGGCAACGAAAAACTAATGATTGATGCTTCTCATCTCTCTCCATTCCTGTCTGTCTGTCCCTATTTATTCCTCTCTATTTATAAAAAGGATTAAAGAGCCTGATCGATGATAGCACAGTGGATCAAGTGTTGACCCAGAACCCCAAAGTAACTGGCATGGATGGAGTCTGTCTCTAGCTTGAGTGGGGAAATCATCCACAGAATCCCAAAGCTCACCAACTTGAGCCCAAAGGTCGCTGGCATGAAAAGCCCAAGGTTGCTGGCTTCAGCAAGGGGAGGGAGGGAGGGAGGAAGGGAGGGAGGGAGGGAGGAAGGAAGAGGGAGGGAAGGAAGGAAGGAAGGAAGGAAGGAAGGAAGGAAGGAAGGAAGGAAGGAAGGAAGGGGAAGGGAGGGAGGGAAGGAGGGAGGAAGGGAGGGAGGGTAAAGGAGAGAGGGAGGAAGAGAGAATTATCTCCCTTCTCTCTCAAAAAGAAAAAAAAAGAATGGATTAAAGAAGTAATGATACTTCTGACCATGAAATACTACAATATGTAGATAAAAAATTTTTTAAATCCTATATGTGGAGATACAAAAAGATATACCCAGAATATATCATTATGTGAAAAAAAAAGATGGACAGATAATTATATAAAGTATGTTACCATTTGTGTGAGAAAAAAATAATATATAAACTTACATGTCTATAAAAATGCTTGAAATTTCTCTTGAAGGATACTCAACAAATTGACAATAATGAGGCCTGAATAGCTAGGCAACTAGGAAAAAAGAGTGCTTATTTTTCACTGTACACATTTTTTTAATTTTCCAAAATTTTATACCATGTGTATGTAATACCTGTTCAAAAAGTAAAGCTAATTTTAAAAATAAGCAATAACGTAAGAATTTTTTAAAGCAAGGAAACATTTACAATGTGATGGAAAATATTTTTATTAAAATGGCGTACTGTCCCATCCTATACACATGGAAAACTTGGTGTCTTTCTCAATATCTCCAAGGATTCTTTCAGCAAAGTGGGGATTAACATCTCTCCTAGTCACCTTTTATTCTGATAGTTTGGTTTTGCTGTATTAGGCTCACCTCAAAGTCTTGCTTTTTCTTTTTTTAGCCAGAGACAGACAGACAGGAAGGGAGAGAGATGAGAAGCATCAACTTGTCAGGTGAGTCCTCTAGCTTCTGGGATTTACTCCATACAATGCTATTTAAATTAAGATGACTCAAATGCCATCCCATGTATAAAATACCTAGAATCCCACCTCTAGTCTCTCTTTTTTTTAGTTTATTGATTATTAGAGAAAGAAAAATGGAGAGAGAAAGACATTGATTTGTTGCTCCACCATCACATCATCATTGGTTGATTCTTGTATATATCCTGACCGGGGATTGAACCTGCAACCTCAACATGTGGGGACAACCCTCTTAACCAGCTGAGCCACCCAGCCAGGGTATCTCTGAGGATTCTTGAGAAAAACATATTTCTGCTCATTTGTTGCTCCAATGTCATATATCTACTGAATTCTCAGTCTCTCTGACATGTCATTCTGTGCAGCTTTTTCCACTTCAAAATAGCATTTTTAAAGCATCTCATCCTTTGACCATTCCCTCTTATTCTTATCCTTCAAACTTATTAACTCTAGATCCCCTACTCTAGCTATTTCTGACCTCAAGATGATCTTGAATCTGTGGGCCTATTTCTTCACTTTCATCACTGTTCTCATATGTTCACATTCCTCCTTTTAAATTATATGATCCAGCACTACTCCCATAAAAATACCCTTAACCTCCCTGCCCCTGTCTTTCTTCTGTTTGTTTGCCTGGAAAACTCCAAGCTGACTAGACCCCTACAGATGCCTCATGACTGCATGTGAGCAGTTTCCATGATTGCAGAAAGTTATACAATCATGCTGATTGTTGTCACATTACATTTCTGACCACAAATCTCAAATAAGGAATTGACACTGCCAGACAATCCTGCTAGACATCCCAGCAAATTTCCCTTACACATTCTTGAAAAGGACTACTTTAGACCTTCTTCTCTGTGCTTGCACACCCTTGCTCCCTCCCTCTCAGCTATTAACTTTACTTCATGGTTTTAATTATATAAGAATGTTCACAAACTATTTTATATATATATAGACAGAAAATAAATAATTATGTTACCATTGTTCAGTACCAATATTTTCAGCATAAGAGAGAAAGGCATGAAATAAAAGACGTAATATGGCTTGACTGGTGGTAGTACAATGAATAGAGTATTGATCTGGGATGCTGAGATCCCAGGTTAGAAACCTCGAGGTTGCCAGCTTGAGTGGGGCTCATCTGGCTTGAGCACAGTCTTGCGAGCTTAAGCATGGGGTGGCCAACATGAGCACAATATCATCTACACTTAAAACCTGTATAGTTTTATTAACCAATGTTACCCAAATAAATTCAACTTAAGAAAATCTAAATGGTGACTTTGTTGCCAAAAATATTAAGAATCATCATTAAACAGAATTATTTATTGTAAACATGACCATAGTTGTTTACTAAACTATCAGACTGTCAGCGCCTATCAGGAGTACATTAAATAATATTAAGAAATGAATTAATAAATTGAATAAATGCTTGAATAATATAAGTTGGCAATGAGGCCTCTCTTTATCAACTTATGTAAATAATTCTCAGGTCCTCATTTATCCCTTATAATCCTTTATTTCTCACCATAGCACTTATAGTCATCTGATATACCATACATATATTTGTTTATAGTCTTTCTCTTACCACTAGATTATAAATTCCATGAAAGCAGAGATGTTGTCTGTGTTTTCTTTTTATTGTTTTTTCACTGATGAATTCCCAGTGCAAATAGTAAACATTCCATAAATATTTGTTGTGTGGATATTTAAGCAAATTTTCTTTAAAAATAAATAAATGTTTGTATCTATCAGAGGGTAGTAGAATACGCCACCCCCCAAATATGCCATTTTGGTACAAGCATTATTTTGAGCTGAAAGCAATTGAGAAGAGGCTGATACAAAAAATGTTTTTATGTTCACTCTAAAACAGGATATAAATTTGCAAAGGTGTACCTCATCTTCTTTCTACCAAGAAGGACCAAGGTTAACTCTGCAGACAATGTTAGACCCTTATCAGTAGAGAAAACACCAATTTAAAGCTGCATAACAAACTGTACTTGTTTACCATGCTTTTCCTGGTAACCTCTCCATAACTGCTCTCCCTCCCACCTTTTTCACTTTTGTCTTTAACAGAAGATGGTATTAAAGCTGGAGTTCTTTTTTATTTTTTAATTATTTATTTATTCATTTTAGAGAGGAGAGAGAGAGAGAAAGAGAGAGAGAAAGGGAGGAGGAGCAGGAAGCATCAACTCCCATATGTGCCTTGACCAGACAAATGCCGGGTTTTGAACCGGCGACCTCAGCATTCCAGGTCGACACTTTATCCAATGCGCCACCACAGGTCAGGCCTAAAGCTGGAGTTCTTAACCACCTTTGAGAGTTACTCACTTTTTCACAGATATGTGCCATGTATACATAACATATACATGTTAATAAACTTTTGTTTGTTTTTCTCTTGTTAAGTTTGTCTTTATTTACAGGAGTCTTAGCCAAGAACTTAGAAGGTAGAGGAAATATTCTTTTTCTCCTCCACACCTTCTACCTATCTGCCTATTAATCTATCTCTTAGCTCTAACCACTCAAAAACTTTGAAGCAATCTTAAACCAGTGTCAATGAGTATTAGTACCCAGATTTTGGGTTCTAAATACCATCCCTCACTAAATGAAAGCAAGATGTTTTTGGAGAAATAGACAATTCCAAGTCTAAGGCAGGGAATATATAGTAAGCCTGGGATAAGTGCTAGCATACACAGTGTGCCTGACAAGATAGAATTCAATATTTTTCCTAGGTGCAGTTTATTGTATGTCGATTGTACCTCACTAAAATTGGTGGGAGATTTTTGTTTGTTTGTTTGGTTGGTTGTTTTTTTTTCTTTTTTATTAAGAAGAAGAAGGAGGAGAAGAAATGTGTAACTCAACAGTTCTTAAAGTGTGGTCTAAAAACATGAAGGGATTCCAAGATCCTTTCAGGGGATTTTCAAGGTAAAAGATTTTTATAATATTATTAAGATGTCATTTGCATTTTTCCATAATTACATTTGCACTGATGGCATAAAAGCAAAGGTGGGTAAAAATGCTAACTACTTAACACAAATCATAAAATGGCACCAACCTGACCTGTGGTGGTACAGTATATAAAGTGTCGACCTGGAATGTGAGGTCACCAATTCAAGACCCTGGGCTTGCCTTATCAAGACACATATAACAAGCAATTGATGAACAACCATAATGAAGCAACTATGAGTTCATACTTCTCCCTCTACCTCCTCTGTAAAATCAATAAATAAATTCTTAAAAAAAAAAGTGACACCCAACTGTGCTAGTAGTCATTGTATTTTGTATTATCATGCACTCACAGTAAAAAAAAAAAAAAAAGATGGATAGACAGATGGTAGGGGAGAACCACTTTTACTTGAAATCATTAATTGTATTAAATCTTAATCTTAATTGTGCATCCTTTTCTTATTCTATGGAAATAAAACATTTCTGCTACATACCAAAGTAGGATGGTTGCCCCAGGGGAAAATACTTGTGCAATTGTTTGAGTTCTGAGCTGAACTAGCAGTTTTTTCTTAAAACACCATTTTTACTTGAAAGAACTGACAGACACACTATGATTATTTTGACCTGGTATTTGGCACATTTTCTCAAACATGAATTAAGTGAGCCTGACACTTCAAGGAAAACAACTGACAATGTTGGTTGCCAGAGATGAAATTTGAGCTTTTAAGCGAAAATTAGAATTTTGGATAACTATGAGCTTAAGAGCTTCCCAATACTTAAGGGTTTTCTGATGCGATCAATAGTGAAGAAAACAAAAGTGGGGTTTTATGCCTAATAAGATGTGTCAATATTCAGAAGATCTGCATAATTTGGTAAGCTCATATTTTCCATGTGAAGAATGCACAATGTGACAGAGTTATGTATGAGTGAAAGATTCATCAAAGTGCAAAAGTTCGACAAATTTGTTATGATTTCAAATTCTACGTTGCACCTACATTTTTTTTAAAGATTTTATTTATTGATTTTACAGAGAGGGCTGGGAATAAGAAATAGTTGCTTCACTCAAGCTGTTCACTGGTTGCTTGTTGTATGTGCCTTGATCAGGCAAGCCCAGGGTTCCAAACTGGTGACCTCAGCATTCCAGATCAGTGCTCTATCCACTGTGCCACCATAGGCCAGGCAATATTTAAGATTTTTTAAAGATGTTTATTTATTGATTTGAAAGAGAGAGAGAGGAGCAGAAGCATCAACTCATAGTAGTTGCTTCTCATATGTGCCTTGACCAGGCAAGCCAAGAGTTTCGAACCAGTGACCTCAGTATCTCTAGTTGACGCTTTATCTACAGCACCACCACAAGTCACAACTAAATTTTAAGAAACTACCACTTATCAAGTTTTGGTGTGGTACCAAAGAATAATATCTATGTTTACATTAAAAAGTCACTAAAATATTCCTCCATTTTCCAACTACTTCAACCCAAACAAAATATTGCAACAGATTGAATGCAGAAGCAAATATGGGAATCCAGTGTCTTCTATTAAGCCAAAGTAAAGACATTTACAAAAATGTAAAATAACTTCTTACTAGATCTATTTTATTTTTTAAAATGTAGCTATTTTTATAAAATATATTCTGTTTGCATCAATGGGTAGGGCTTAATATTGCTTTAAAACTAATTGATGAGTATATATTTTAATTTCTAAATAATAAATATAGATAAACAGAACCTCCAAAATAAAAGTTCAATGATATTTAAGAACAAAAAGGTGTCAAAAGCTTGAGAACTGCTGGTTTTGTCTGAACAGAGAAAGTGACTTTAGAATATATCTGCTTTTTATTCAGAAAAATCCATCAGTGGCCTTTATTAGTTATGTAAATATAGGATGAACAGGCACTTGCTGCTCTGGGAGAAACGGTAAGAGGACCTTTTGTGACCTTAAAAAAGGCTGTTTCTCAAACCTTAGTACAAAGAGGTGGCCACTGTATCAATTTTCATGGGAACCAAATAATCTAGGAAGGTAGGTGATCAAACCCTGACCCCTTCCCTGTGAGATTTGGAGTCTTTGTAACCACTCCGAGCCTTGAGAACTGGTGGGAACAAAGAACGTAAAAAGACTCAAAGGGGCCTGACCAGGCGGTGGCGCAGTGGATAGAACGTCGGACTGGGATGCAAAAGACCCAGGTTCGAGACCCCGAGCTCGCCAGCTTGAGAGCGGGCCCATCTGGCTTGAGCAAAAGCTCGCCAGCTTGGACCCAAGGTCGCTGGCTCCAGCAAGTGGTGGCTGGGTCTGCTGAAGGCCCACGGTCAAGGCACGTGTGAGAAAACAATCAATGAACAACTACGGTGTTACAATGGCAACGAAAAACTAATGATTGATGCTTCTCATTTCTCTCTGTTTCTGTCTGTCCCTATTTATCCCTCTCTCTGAGTCTCTCTCTGTCCCTGTAAGAAAGAAAGAAAATAAATAAATAAATAAACTCAAAGGGGAACTCACCATAAGAGAGAAATCTGCATAAGTGATCCAGGTCCCACATCAATGCCTAGAAGGCAACAGAGTAGAAATAGCTCCTACAGCTGAAGATCCCAAATCTCTCTGGATCCAACTACCTAACCCAGTGGTTTGGCCTTGAGAATAATGACTGAATATGAACGTAAACTAGAAGAGTTGTTCCTTGGAAGCACACATGTGGGTCTCAGCAGAGATCTGGACCAGCAGAGGCATCGTTCCTGCAGTGGGAGCCAAGCCTGGGCTGAACTACTCTTGTGCAGTAATATCACAGAGCAATAATTTAAGAAGAAGCAGCCCTAAACCAGAGCCCACTGAAAAACTAACTCAATTTTCTCATTTTTTCTTTGCCTGATGTTTGAGACCAAGAACTTACTCCTTTGGACTGAATAAACCCCTATTATTCTTGGATGATTGACTGGGAAAAATAGTGTCAAAAGAGAAGTGCTGAACTTTATGCAAATGTGAGGCTTTGATTGATTAACAGGAAGAAAAATTGTGTCTATATTAACACAATAAACTGGCAAACCAGGTACAGTTCTGCTGGGTGCTGTGCTCGGCAGCCAGGAGCGAGATACACTCTCTGGCCTCGAAGAGCTTACAGCTGCTAGAAAGAAACAAGAAAGCAGGCATTTATGTTCTACATAGAGTTCTATATTATAAATATAAGCACAGAATGCTATGTGAACAGGTTGAGGAGTATCTCAAAGGGTATGTAGGAACATATTCCCAAACTGCATTAAGCAGAACATTTATTGCTAGCTAGTAAAACAAACACATCAATGTCAGTGATTTAACACAATAAATATTTATTGTTTCTTCAGTACAGACAGAGTTCTTGGTGCTCCCCTTCAACTATTTCTCAGAGACACTGGCAACTTCCCTTTTATGACCACACTCAATTATAGCTTCCAGGCTACCCAAGCATCAACCAGCTGGCATACAAGGCGGGGGCAGGGAGGAGTGGGGTAGAGATGGTGGAGTAAAAGGAAGGGAACAGCACATCAGACACTTAACAACGTGGAATTTAAACTTTCATTCATATTCCATTAACCAGGACTAACCACATGGCCCTACCTAGATGCAAGAGACATGAGTCATGTCGATTTCCTGGGCCGCAGGAAGAAAATGAAATGATTTGATGAACATACAGCATTGTCTCTGTCACACAGAAGTAGTGATTTATAAGTTAAAGCATAAGAGGAGGTCAAACAGGAGAGGTGAGAGTGGAAAGGTAGAGCATTTCAGACAGGGCACTGCACATGAAAACCAGGGCTTTCTGAAAGATTTTGATGTGGCGTGGCTGTGATGAAGTGTCAGGGAAAGTTGTGATAAGTCATGAATTTGAAAAGGTAAGTAGGGCTTTCTCATAAAGAGTCTGGAGACCTCAATCCAGGGTTGCTGAATGGGATAGGAAGAAGAGAAGATGGATTTTAGAAAGAATTGGAGTAGTAATTGAGCTTATTTGATGATTGTTTGAATAAGGAATGAGGAGATGAGAGGTGAGAGACAAGTATGGTGCCATTTACTGAGACAGACTTTGAAAAAAGAAAGAACTATTTTAAGAGGAAATATGATATGCTTGTGGAACAGCCAAGGGAAGCCAGAATGGATTTGAAAAGCTGGGCCTAAAGACAGATCTTAACGGGAGATGAAAGATGTGATAGTCATCAATATAGAGATAACGCTTGGAACTATAACTGTAGATTAACCAGGGAGGGTGCGAAGAGCTAGAATAGAAGCAGTGATGTGCTGTTAAGTGTTTAACAATCGGCTCTCCAGCTACAGAAACCATGATTTGTATCATTTGTTGATGTCTGTGGTGTAAATACTACCAAGAAGGTCAATTTCAAACTACCAACTTGTCATCACTGAACATGGAGCTGTGAAGAGATGCACCCAACTGGTTCTTGAGAGCTGCTACAAGCCAACTACAGCACAGCATTGAATAGAAGGGAGCCTTGTGTACAACCCTAACAAGAATATTTAAGGGATAGCCTGACTGGCAGCGGTGCAGTGGATAAAGCCTCTACTTAAAAAGTTGAGGACCCAGGTTTGAAACCCTGATGTCACTAGCTTGAGCATGATCTCATCTGGCTTGAGTGCATGGTCACTGGTTTGAGCAAGGGGTCATTGGCTCAGCTGGAGACCCCCGCCCCCCCACCTCAAGGCACATATGAGAAGCAATCAGTGAACAAACAACAAAAGTGACACAATGAGTTTGTGCTTCTCATCTCTCTCCACCTCTCTCTCTCCCTCTCTCTCTCAAATCAATAACATTTAAAACAAAATTTAGAAACCACAGCTGTACATAATTTTTGGACACCAAGAATAGTCAGGGTAGATTCCATTTTCCAAAAGAAAATAGAGTTGGATCAATCATTAGAAAACAGCCTGACCAGGCAGTGGCACAGTGGATGGAGTGTCGGACTGGGATACGGAAGACCCAGGTTCGAGACCCCGAGCTCGCCAGCTTGAGCGCGGGCCCATCTGGCTTGAGCAAAAGCTCGTCAACTTGGACCCAAGGTCTCTGGCTTGAGCAAGGGGTTACTCAGTCTGCTGAAGGCCCGCAGTCAAGGCACATGTGAGAAAGCAATCAATGAACAACAATGGTGTTGCAACGGCAACGAAAAACTAATGATTGATGCTTCTCATCTCTCTCTGTTCCTGTCTGTCTGTCCCTATCTATCCCTCTCTCTGTCCCTGTAAAAAAAAAAAAAGAAAGAAAGAAAGAAAAAGAAAACATAATGGCATGCACCCTTATTTATCTCCATCCCACTCTTCTCACACACATAAATGCCTAGATTTTTGTAATTTTGTGCTTCTCACTATGGACCTCAAAGGGGTACTGTTTCCCCAAAACATATAGAAAAATGTATAGAGTTGTGCTATATTGTTCTATTGTCAAGCTAGTTGACTACAAGTGGTGGAAAACTTCTATTGCAGACTGGAAAGATGATTTGAGTTATATTGCAGGTCTCTGAATAATATCGTTCTATTTAATGATGTTTTGTCATAATGATAATGAGATGCTGTGGGAATTTAACTGTTGTCTATATCAATTAGCTTATGGTAAAACTTGTCTACATCATTTCACTTAAAATCTGAGAACCTATTGACTATATTAAGTCAGAATGTACTCTATGACAGTAGAACAATTGGTAACTGTCACCTGTGGTCATTTGAAAGATAGAAAATTGTTGCAGCGACAATGAACTACTCGAAGACCAGATAAAAAGCTCCAAGAGGCTGAGGAGAGACAACAGCCCTACCCTAGTCAACAGACTGAAGAACTGAAGCTCTGTCCCTAGTCTTGCTCAGATATTTATTAGCCAGTACAAATAACTCAAGGAAGCAGACAGCAGAAGTTTTCAGGGGTGAAGTGAAGGACAAGGAACATGCTGACTCCTAATCTCTGTCTGAGAGCCTAACATGTTCTGTTGCTGAATCTTATTTGGCTGTTTTGCTGTTTCCAGCACGCACTATTTCCAGTACAGGTCAGAGAGGCCCGTGGATTCTCACCCACTCAGGGCTTTCACCATAGTGTGCCTCTTTGTCTCTAATTGTCATTCAAACTCTGCAAGTCTTCACAGCATATTTCTACAGAAAATATACCTAAGACCTGACCAGGGGTGATACGGTGAATAAAGCATTGACCTGGGATGCTGACATCCCAGGTTTGAAACCCTGAGGTTGCCAACTTGAGCATGGGAGCATCAACATGATCCCAAGGTTGCTGGCTTGAGACCAAGGTCACTGGCTTGAACAAGGGGTCACTCAGTCTACTGTAGCTCCTGGTCTAGGCACATATAAGAAAGCAATCAATGAACAACTAAGGAGCTGCAATGAAGAATTGATGGATGCTTCTCATTTCTCCCTTCCTGTCTGTCCCTATCTGTCCCTTTCTCTGTCTCTCACTCTGTCTCTGTCATACACAAACAAAACAAACTGAGCTGTATAATTTGATGGCAATTTAGACACTTGCTATGTCAACAAATTTCCTCTCAACTTTATATGATTATTATAATTACAGATAACAAGACAAGTATGGTCATCTATTGCTACGTAGCAAAGCAGCTCAAAGTTTAGTAGCTTAAAACAACAATGGTTTCTTGTTTTTCATGATTCCGTTGGCTGTGTGGTTCTTCTGCTGATTTTGCCTGGATTCATTCATATAGCAATATCCAGCCCATGGGTAACTCTGGGGACTGGGTTCAGCAGGTGTAGCTGGGGCAGCTGGGCCCCTCTCTCCTCTTACTCTTCCATCTCAGGCTACCTCATGACTTGACATTCCAAAGGACAAAAGGAGAAGCATCTTGAGGTGTAAATTCTAGAGCTTTTACGACATCACTTCCACCATACCCAACTAGTCAAAGTAAGTCACAAGTCCAGTTCATGTTCCACGGAATAGAGAACAGATTCCACTTCTGCCTGGGAACAGCAAAGTCACATTGCCAAAGGCTGTGCATTCTGAAATGGAAAGAACTTGTGGCCATTAAAACAATTGTTGTGCCTGACCTGTAGTGGCACAGTGGAAAAAGTGTTGACTTGGAATACTGAGGTTCCTGGTTCAGAATCCCTAGCTCGCCTGGTCAAGGCACATATGAGAAGCAGCTACTATGAGTTGATGCTTCCCACTTCTTCCCCTACTCTCTTTCTCTCTCTCAAATAAAATAAAATCATAGCTCCTGCATTTAAAAAGAATGCAATTCTGCATTGTATTATTTGCATAGCTAAGACCAATGTAAATACTGTTAATGAACTAATTCTGATTTTTTTTCGAGAGAGATGAGAAGTATCAACTCATAGTTGTATCACTTTAGTAATTAATTGATTGCTTCTCATAAGTGCCTTAATGGGAGCGGGGCCTCAAGCCAAGCCAGTGATCCCCTGCTCAAGCAAGCAATCTTGAGATTCAAACCAGTGACCATTCCAGCCGGCAAGCCTGTGCTCAAGCCGGATGAGCCCACACTCCAGCGACCTTGGGGTTTCAAACCTAGAACCTCAGCGTCCTAGATCCACACTCTAGGCACTGCGCTACCACTGGTCAGGAAACATAATTCTAATTTTTAGAGCATAAAGGGTCCTAGTCAGTTAGCTCAGTGAGTTAAAAGCGTCCTCCTGAAATAAGGTTGTGGGTTTGATCCCAGTCAGGGCACACATGGGAAGCAACCAATGAATGCACAACTGAGTGAAACAACAAATGAATGCTTCCCTTTTTCCTCCCCTCTCTCTCCTTCCTCTCTCTGTCTCTAAAAAAAATGAAATAAAAATAAAGGGAAGCAGTAATCAACTAAACAAAGCTATTCTCAAATAGCTTTGTTATAAGATTTTTATAAAATCGATTCTCAAATAGCCTTTTAATAAGATTGTTATAAAATTCAACAAATGTGTGTATTCTCCCCCTCTACACATAACACACCAAACATTGGTCTCCCTTACCAGTGGCCAATTTCTAGTTCTTTTTAATGTAGAAACTTTCCTTCCACTTTCTAGTTAGCTATGGCAGTACTTTCATCAGTATTGTAGCTTGGCAGTTACCTATGTTTCTTACTTATTTTGGCCAACTGCCACCTAGAATATTAAGTTCCCTGAGACAAACTGTCAAAGGCAACACTCCTGGAACTGCCTATTGCATTTTTTCCACACTTGTTGGGAATAGCAAGACTTCCACAGAGCAAAGCAATCTCCTCTGAATCTAGAAAGGGAAAAATCCCGGAAAGAGCAGGACTCAAACATGCAGCTTCTGGTAAAGTCTACAGAACTACTTTTTTATTTTAGCAAGAGAGAGACAGACAAACAGGAAGAGAGAGAGATGAGAAGCATCAACTCATATTTGCAGCATTTTAGTTATTCATTGACTGCTTCTCATACATACCTTGACGGTGGGGGAGGGGGGAGGGATGGGGAGTGGGGGCAGGAAATCCAGGGGGGAATCCAGCCAAGCCAAGCCAGCGACCATCGGATCATGTCCATGATCCCACTCTCAAGCTGGTGACCCCACACTCAAGCTGGTGAACCTGCGCTCAACTCGGATAAACCTGCCCTTAAACCAGTGACTTCAAGATTTCTACTATCAAGCCTCAGTATCCCAGGGAGATGGTCAATCCACTGTGTCACCCACCCATCCCCACCTCCCCCCACCCCCAGTCAGGCCAGAACTATTTTTGAATAGCTGGATGAGCATTAACTTCTAATGGGCCTTTTTTGTTTTTGTTCAGTGATTTTTGGAACCAACAGATATTTTCTAAAAACTAAAGAATACCTAAATTTATTTGTAGGAATATTCCTCAATTTCTTTCTTAATCAGCAAAAGAAATGCAAACTTCTTCCTTCATTTACTTTTAACCATTTGTTCAAACACTTTGATAGTTTCAGTTCAAGTCCCAAAGTAGAAAAATTGTTAAAGATAGCATTTGTTTTACATGTCTTGAAAATCTGCCATTGTAGACAAAAGATGTTAAAAATCTGGTGGCATAAGATAAGTCCAGAATAAGAAAATAATTAACTAAAGTAAGCAAACTTTTTGAGTTATCCATAAATACTTTTAAATTTAAATTACTGTTCATGTCAAAACATTATTTCTGAGATTTTATGATCACTGTATTTTGTACTATCGACTTAGCTAATAACATTTGTTCACAAGTAAATAAAACAAAATACATAGGAGAAATTGGTGCCATATAATAAGTTATCAAATTTTCTGCTCAAAAAAAGTAATAAAAACAGATTTCTATAATAAATCAAAAATTTAAACTTATTTTAATTTCTCTATTGAATCTAATATCCCATTTTTCATAAGTAAATTTTAAATTCTTATAATGCGCAATGAATTAATGAATGCTACAAAAATACTTCATATAAGCAACATGCTAGGGTTCCAGTCAACTTTATTTAATTTATGAATGATCACTATATTTATGTATATAAATCCACGTGCATATTATGACTTCACTTTATTTGAAACCCTCCAAAATTTAATAAATTATGAACTTTTGGATAACGTGAACATTTTCCCCATTCCTAACATATTGGATATAATAATACAGTTGATTTTTTGTGTGACTGTTGTTTTGAACTTCATTTATATATTAATAGTTTGACACTAACTTTTAAGCTTTTGAGTACAGTATATCACTCTTCCAAGGGTTTTCCCCAGAGCACTAAAATTTGCAATGAGAAGGAAATAGGGGCCAGTGAGTAAGAAAAATTTCCAGGAATGAATACTTGCTAAGGAATGCACACAGTTGAGTATTTCCCATTTTAAGTTATTCTTAAATTATCTCCAAAGGGTCAGGCATTAAGCTTTCACTCACCCTGATCACCTTAATTAGACTTGTTACAGATTTATGAGGACTATAAAATTAGGAAACTCTCACTAAAAAAAAAAAAGTTAAAACCCCCTGGATGGTTTCCCAAAGCACATCCAGCATTACTTAAGACTTTATTATTTCAGCTAGTTGGATACATTTTATCTACAGCTCTAGGCAAGTCTATAAGAGTTCTGTGATTGATGCCTAAAATGTAACCAATTTTCACTCTGGCAGAACAAATTCAAGTTCTAATGCTAACTTGAAATCCAGTTTCCTTTGGATGCCAGAAATCAGGTTCTTTAGGAACAAAATGTATCAAAGCATCTGCCTTTGAAGTGATATTCCATTTATTTTATTTAAATAAATAGTAAGAACAATTGACAAAATTCAAATCTAAAATAGAAAACAAATAGCTTTTTTAAATTACTGAATTTGCTTTATTCCTTTTTTAGATTTCTTTCCCTCTTCTCCTTCTTGGCCTCAATTTTCCACAAACTTTCTCAACTGAAGACCACAAACCTTTACTGAACAGGAAGAAATGTTTCAGTGAATTCACCCACCTACACTAACAATCATATTACAGTCACAGTCCATTGACAGTTCCTTACATTTTTATTACCCTGTATCTGATGAACACTGATGCATGTGGGTGTCCGCCTCTGCCCTGGGGAAAAAAATAATTTTGATAGAATTTTAAAACTTACCATGTTTTGTCAATAGCTTCATTATTTTTTGTGTCCATTCATTACAGTTTGCCTGCTATTGAAATCTTTCCTTATTTTCCAACATTATTAAAGTCAGTCATTATTAAAGCCATCTCTGCAACTTCTGAGATACTGTCAACAAAGAATTATATTTTCAATACTCTGAATGCTATTGTAGTTTCAAGTTTCTGAAGCAAACATAAAATTGTTGTGTATTGCCTAAGATGGAATTTCATGTAGACAGTGATATGATAGGAAAGATGATGCTGACCTAATGATTTTGATGTTACCTCTAAAGAAATGTGCCCCTCCGAGAAAACCAGCAATGGTTTTCTTATTATCAGAATACATACCGTGTATGTTCTATCTTATATTTGAGAGAAGAAAAAACACTGGAAAAACAACTTAACTGTTACGTTTGTATTCATGTAGTTTCATTAAATATACTTTGGGCACATATTTATTAAATAACAATCACATATTATTCTACAAGACCATGTAAGAAATTATTGTATTGTTTTAGTTTTCTATTTTTCACAAAATTCAGATTTAATTAACGCTTCACGAAAAGACCAGTAACACAAATTATTCCACAGTTCCTAATTTTCCCCTCTTTTAGTAGGAATTACTTAAGTAATTTGAACCAGATCATTTAAATTGCTGGTGATAGAGCTCAGTGAACAAGTTTCTCTATATAGAATGCATGCAGTTTTAGTCATTTTCAATTAATGTAAAGTAGTTTTGCCAAAATATGACTGCAAATGGGAAGGCATCATTCTGAACATTTGGAACAATTATGGTTTGTTTGTATTATTTGTTGATATTGATATAAAATACTGATTAAACCATTCATTAATGCTAGTTTCCATTTAATCACAAAAGAATAAACTCAAAGCAAATGTTTACTGGTTTACCAAAAATCCCTGATGAAATACACACACAGTGCAAAAGTAGATCTTCAACAATACTGTTCCCAACTTCAATGGAAACTTAAAACATGAGCATGGATTTATAGATCATAGGTTACTGGCTGATTAGGGAAAGGTCTGCACATGATGTATATTCTGCGTGTGTGTGTGTGTGTGTGTGTGTGTGTGTGTGTGTGTGTGTGTGTTGTGTGGGAAAGAAAGCAAGCCAGAAGAGGGAGGGGAGCCACAATCTTATACGGAGAGTTATCTCTCTTATGAGATTTATTAATAGGAAATGAAGAAAAAAGATTACTCAGACATTTTCTCTCTGGTGACAATGCAATGCTACCAAAAAAGCAGCCATCATTTATAATTCACTATAGAATCAAACTACAGAGACTACATACAGATTATATACACACTTTTCTGAAATTTTTCTCTCAAATCTGCTTTATATCAAAATGAGTGGTGCTTCCAACAGGGGTTTGGTGAGAAAGAACTTTCTGAAAACTTTCCTCAACCCAGCATGAATTAATAAGTAGTATCTCTCTATTACATAAAAATGTTCCAAGAAAGGCTGTCTCTCTGTATTTTGATTCTGAAAGAAAATGCTAGGGCTTTTCGAGAACAAAGGAGTATAGAGAGCGTTTCCCTCCTTCCTTCCCTGCCTCCCGCCTACCTCTTCACTATTTGACCACTCCATTTTTCCTAGTTTTTCTTTTTAAATAGAGATTTGTCTCCGTCTCTCTCCCTCTCTCTTTTTTTGACTTCCGTCTTCCTACCTCCACGACCGCGTCTGTTTGTCTAAAAAGATTTTCCATGTAGGAACTTTAACACAACAACGTTGGAAGGGAAGCACCCGCTGTCCTGGAAATTGGCCCACTGGCCAGGTGGTCCCCTCTCCCTCTTTGGGCCCTCAGCTCTCTTTGCTTCTCTGGGGGTCCCCGGAGTGTCTGAACTCCCCAGGCACAGAGCGCTATAAATTGAAAGTTCGCTCTCGCACAGTGCAGCGTGCCTACCAACTTAAGCTTTTCCCCAAGGAAACCCGAGAGCCTCGAAGCGCATCTCCAAGTGCTTTTTCTGGCTGCCTTGTAAGTCTCCGAGCCCTTGGACTGGCGGCCTACTCTTCCCGGCCTGGCTTCAGAGGAACCTGGACCTGGGATTAATTCAACCCACCTGGAGCCCCCAACACCCAAGCGCCCATATCCGTTCTTTAAACACAGGGAGAAAGCGCAGGATGGGACTAGCGTGGAGTGTGTGCCTTCGGCGGGTGTGACCCGTGGAGAGGCGGGATCCGAGTGGAGACCGACGACAGGATAACACCGGGTAAAGCTTAAGGAAAGCGACACAGTCAGGCCGCCCCGTGCGCCTTGGCGCCGCCGCAGCCTGTGCACTCCAGTCCCGGCTCCGAAACGAGCAAACGTGAGCGCAGATCAGTTTCCCTCTGAAGAGCGGGCTTTTTGTTGAGAAGGAAAAACATTGGAAAATCAGCTCGCACGTTTGTTTTGGTTTTTCGTGTTTGCTTCCCAATTAAAAGTGGCCGCCTAAACGACAGCTTTGTGGTTTTCACAGTGTAAAACGGATTAGAGAAAAAAAGCTCCAGCCCTCTCGACTTTCGCTTGTGGTTTGCAACCCCAGGGGCGGGTGTGACCTAACAGTACCCGCCCGGGCGAGCGTCTTCGACCCCGTGGTAAGAAATTCCTTGGGCGGGCCCCTCAGGGTGGAGCCAAGGGCGAGCCCCTGGGGAAGGGAGGTTCCCAGGTAATCTCATGCGGGGGACACATCCCGCCTCCCCTCCCCCGCTCTCATCCGCTGCCCTAGCGCTGGCACCTGGGCTCTCCTCGGCTGTTCGAAATCCTGGGTGTGCGAGGAGTCGTGGGGCAACTCCCCGGAACCCCGTTTCCAGGACACGGAACTGGGAAGAGCAAAGGAAAGGAATTGACTGCAGATCGTTCCAGGAAAAGTTGCCATCTTCGTGTCCCGCTCAGGGCTCTTAGGTTTCCCCCAAGATTCTCGAGTTCGCTAAGGACTCATATCCAAGAAACGGATGAGTTCACACTTACATTCGGTTAAAAAGGAAAACTGATCTTTCATCCTCTCCACGTTCCCTGCTAAAGCATCTCGACGAGCCTCCGCTGAAGCCCGGGGCGCGGGAGATACACAAGGAGGTGTTTCCTGCGGGCCCACCGCTGCTCTCCCGCCTCTTGCACCCGCACTTGTCCACCAGTTTGCGGGCTGTGGGAGCTGAATGCGATTCCGGAATCGGCCAGTCCCATGCTGAACACTGGGATGCGAAACACCCTTGGATAGATAGATCAGCCCTCGGCCACCCTTTCCCGCTGGCCTTCTGCCTTTAAAAACGAAATAAAAGCTTGCTTTCGATTTAAAGAAACGTCGTTGCGGTCTTTCCGTCCTGATGCATGACTTACACATCCTTTTTTACCAGCAAAGAATTATCAATTGTCATTGTTGAAATCGATAGCGAACGAGGTCCTGCAGGTAGTGGGGCCAAGAGACCCCGACCGTATCAACGGTCCGGCTGGCTTCGCAAGGGAGACTTGGAGTGGTGTAACCTGGGTTGCCAGAGCCGAAGGCACTGAGGGTGGGGTTGGGGGGAGGGCGGGGGTAGGCCTGGCGGGTTCCACCTTAAGACCAAATGCTGCGCGGTGGCTGCCGAGATGCCAGGCACCTGCAGGAGGCGCTGCTGCCCCGCGGTTCCGCCCGTGCTGCAGCGCGCTGCAGAAAGCCGCCGCCTTGCTGTTCCCCCGCGCGGGTTCCGGGAGGGGGTGGGGTCGCTGAGGGAGAAACGGAGAAAGTGCAGCGGTTAGGTAAGGTACCCGAGCCCTCCCGATTTCGTAGCGGCCTCAGTGAGGCGTTGGCTGAAAGGAGCTTTCCGTACTTCGGCCAAGAGAGGAAATGTGAACCCTCAACTGCCCTCATCGCCTGCCTCCCGCCACCTTCGTTCCCCGACCCTGGCCTTGCTTCCCAGGCCCTTTGTTCTTGAGGTTGGGAGCTACTGGGGGGCGGGGGGGGGGTTCCGGGAAAGAGGTTCCCGTGCACCACTAGGAAGGGAAGGGGCTCTCGTCTCACCACCACACCCACGCCCCAACCCCAGCCTTACCCAGACGAGCCCGACCCCATAGCCCCTTTCTTCGCGTCCCGAAGCTGCCTTTCCGACCCGGATTCCGCCAACCCTCGAGCTCCCGCACCTAGGCCTTCTCCGTCTGCCTGCTTGCCACCCTTCCCAGTCTTCTGCCACTCCCGAGGTCTCCGGGTAGAGGGTGGGAGAAGAAGAAGCGAAGTGGAGGAGAAACCACGCCGCCTTAGCGGCCCGGAGAATCCCCAGGGACGCTTTTAGGCCCTGACTGGCTGCAGAGGAAGGGGTTCCTGGCGCCGCCATTAGCGCCAAGTCGTTATGGAGTCCAGGGATGCACTAACCATCCTGACCCGAACGGAAGTCCCCAGCTGGAGACAATGGAACACGGCGGTCCACGCCCTGAGGAAGCGAATTGCAATAGAACAAACCCATCCTCTCCGGCGCCCCCCGCCTCGCCTCGGCGGTGCGCAACCCGAGGGCTTCCGCGATTGTATCTTGAATGCAGTTGCAACTGTGCTCAGCGTAATTTCTCATTCCAGCGAAGGCGTGAGCGAGGGGGCCGGGATGAGCAGGGAGGAGAGAAGCCAGGGTGGGAATGTGAGCGAAGAGGTAGGAGGACGTGGCCGGGCAGCCGAGCTGTGAGGGCCGGTTGGAGCCCCGAGTCCCGAGTTAGCGGGGCAGGACCGCCTGGCAGGCCCACAACCCGGCCGGATCAGCCGCAGCCCAACCTCAGCCCTCCACGTCCTCAGGCTCTGTGGAGGTTCCCTCACACTGTGCCATCCACGCTCCCAGCACGCTCACGACCAGAAAGGGGGTGCTCTGCGCCAGCCAGGTCTCAAAGTAGGGTGTCCCCTCCCCCTGGAGCAGTGGAGGCAGCGCGAGGCCGTCAGCTCTAGGCTTCCTGGAGTCCTCTCCGGCCTCTCCGCATGACCCTGGATCTCACTGGCTGCTTGAGAGCCTCGCCAGCATTTCTCTTTGCAGCGGGTTCCCCAGGACACACCCCGTCCCCACCCCTGAGAGCTAGCGGCCAGCTCGGAATGCCAGGCGGGCGCTCTGCCAAATTCCGCGTTCCTCTCCAGGAGACCGAGAGTTGAGTCTTAGGCTCGCGAAAGCCAGTAGCAAAGGCTCGGAACTTGCTCGCAACCCCCTCCCCCGCCAAAGGCGTCAGGGAGGTCTCTGCAGGTTGAATTCTTGCTCTGTATCACTTCATTTTAATTAATCTTTTAAAACACCGCTGTCACGTCGCTTGCAGAAAATTAATCAAACCTGAATCCTTGTTGCATAGCAAGAATTTCGATCCTAGTCTTTTAAAAAGGACTTGACTTTGCAAAGTCACGTCTTTTACAGTTCCCTCATTTCCCCCTTTAGCAAGGGAAATATTGCAAAAGGCAAGACATGTTTGTTTGGTTCTTTCTATCTTCAAAATGAAACTTTGCTTATTTCTGATCTTAATTTTTGTCTTTGAGCAAAAACAAAAGCAGATAAATTATCTACCTCTTTAATTCAAAATATAATTACTTTAAATGATCTTTGTTTAAGAGCCCAGATAAACTAAGATAATCTTAATTTTAATGTGTCACGACCCCTATTTTTCCTTGTGAATACTGAGAATAAAGCAGTCATTAATTAATACCAAGATATCTCCATAGAAGATAATATCTGGTCTCTCTGAGATGCTGAAACATCAGTTGTATTAGTAATTGATACTGTATAATTGAACATGAAGATAGTTGTCTATTTTTAACCTCAAAGCTCAACATTTATTTGGTGATTACCGATGGAGCTCCTAATAATTAATTTCGTTCATGTTGCATAAATAATGTTTATGATTCAGTTCCCGTACAACACAGGTTTCTCATTAAAAGCTACCCCTCAAATATAAGGTTGTGAAGCTATATTGTGCATCAACCATTTCTATTCCATGATTTATAAGATATTTGCTCTATTTTTATATCTTGTTTCATTCCCCTTTGCTGTAATTTACCTACTAAAAAATATAACTATCTTTTGCCATCTTTGTCTTTCTGAGTTCGGTTGGTTCAACTTAATATACAATATTTAAGATTTCCAGTATTTTGAGTTTCTGAGATTTGAGGATAAATTCCATTGAAGAGTCAAACATTTGTGTATAGCGAAGTTGCCTAAGTTATACTTCCATCTACTTAACACAGCCCACACTATCTGACCCTCTCGGTAGTTAAAAATAGATTTCCTCAACATATTTCCCTTTTCCAACAGGAATTGAAGACCCTCTATCAACAATTTCCTGGGTTACATTTACATGTAAACTTTTGACATTAAAAAGAAATCTCTCAAGAAATAGATCTTTCAGATAATAATGGAAATTTAAACTCCACCTTTAAGATATCTATTTATTAGCATCAATTTTGCTGATGACCCTCACTTTTCATCCAGTGGAGGGGGGTTATATTTTTCTAATACATGTAAAAATAATCCCTATGTATTTCTTCAGTATGTTTTCCCAAATAAATATAAAATATTTTATACCACCTAAATATTCTTACTTACCTACACCACCAAACCCTTATCCTTACTTGCCAGTGCTCCTGACATGATGAAAAGTATATTGGTTTTCCACTCTTATTTTCCCCTCAAAACAATTAAAACTTTAAGCCATTATATGATGGAGTAATTCTCTCCTCTTGGATTTTATACTTTCCCACTATAATTTAAACTGAAATGAGATTAAAACAGGATCTAGAGTTCCAATCTTGGTTGATGTTTTGGTGTATTCACCATAATGAGTCCTGTTCCCTGGGATTATGAAGCTCCCAAATGCCAATCAAGCAAACTGATTCAGAATTGCCATTGTTCGACTCCCACGTCATTCGCCTTCCTCTCATTTTATTTAACAATACCGGAGTTCTCTGATCAGTCATTCGGAATATGAGCCATTATCGGGAAAATTCACAAGGTGTCTTGACCTTTCCTTGGGAGATACTGTTCAGGAGTTTTCCGCAAAGCAGAAAGTGTTTATTTTTCTGTCTTTGGGCCACAAAGATATATTGGATCGAAAGAACCAATGAATGCCACTTGAAAGAAAATCTTACCATAAATCTGTCAAAAATTAATTCGTCCAGTTGGATGTTACATTTCTATTTTTGTGTTGGAAGCACCCTGACTTGTCACCAGATGAGAAAGAAGTATGACCGAGTCTGAGTCCATTTGACATGCCCCCACTTTCAACCCCGTTTGTTTTACCCCATTTAATAACACTAATGTGTTTAGTCTACACTAGTTAACCAAGAATTTATTTGGGGGCGAGGAAAAGCCAACCTTTGCCCCCGGACCACTATCCAGCCCACTCAGACATGTCAGGAGCTTCGGCAACTCGCATTTCCCACCCGCAGCCCTGGGCCTCAGTCCCAGCTCCGGGACAATTCCCAAAGCCAAAGGCTTTGAGTGTGTCACTCGCCCCAGCAGCCCAAATTAATAATCAACTTTACTGGTGGAGACCTTGAGCTATGCTGCTAAATTCCCTGAAGACGCCCAGTGCAAAGCCCGGCTCCTGCGAGGACTTCCACTTAGGGAGGCAGGCGTGCGGGGAGGTTTCCTGGGGAAAGCTGTCGTTTTCATCTTTCACCTAGAGAGCGGTGGGGAAGGAGGCACGAGCCTACCCTTCCCGTTATGAGTTTTCACATCGGGATTCACCCAAAGTGGTGACAACCTCTCGGGCTGGGTCTGCTGGATGTGCCTTCTTGCACAAATCCTTGCTTTTGGCAGCGCCCACCCCCAAACGCACCAGACTCGCGCCGGCTGGGTCTCTGCGCACACATAGAGCCTAGGTGACACGGGAAGGCGGCGGAGGTGGGGGACAGGCGGTGGAGTCCCTCTCTGGTGGGACTCTATCAATCACTTTAAAGTAAAGGGTTCAAAAGTTCCAAGCTCCCCTTTTTTGGAGGAGAAAGAACGTGCTGCTTTCTGCAGCTGGTGGATTCCCAGCATCTGTGCATCAATGGGGGATGTGGACCGCCCTTCGCTGGAGCCACTTCCCGACAACAATCTCTCTGGCCCGCTCAACCAGGCCAGGTGTACAGGGCGGCCAGGTGGTAGTTGGATGCCCCGCAGTCTCCCGGCACAAACAGGCACCTCTCCTCGACAAGCCGAGATGCGCACTTTTCCCTTTCTCAGCAAGCAGACAGGCCTATCGGCCCAAGCCTGGTGGTGCAAGGCCCCGCAAAAACTCGAGCTCCCTTCGACCTGCTCTTCAAGAAGGGGCGGGGCAGACTGCCAGCACGCTGCTTTGGAGGCAAGCCCAGCGAATTTCTCAGAAAACCCCTTTGGAAAAATTAAAAGCTGTGGCTCCACTCCTCCATTTTGGCCTTCCATTCTGTTAGTCTCCTTCTCGCCTACCTCCTGACCTTCACTTGCTACCTCACCAGGGACCAGCCACCTTTCTTCTCCCCTACCCCCCGTGTTAAAACTCCATCTCCTTCCTGACCTTGCCAAGGCCACGGGGCCAGGGTAGCCAGGGTGCTGCAGAGGAAATGAAATTGTTCTGGAGATTACAGTGGGGCTTTTGGCCAGGAGACATCTCCCTTCCCTCTTTTTCTCATACTTCCATGTTAAGTGAAAACTTGTATTTTCTGTCACAAAGAAAAGACTAATTTTCTCGCTTATTTGCAGGTTTGCAAAGTTCTACACACAGCTCAATGAACCTTAAGCACCCGGTCTCAGACCCTCATTATGGAGGTTTGTCAGGGTTCCTGGGCAGTGAGCGTAATGACAGGTGAATCCTGAAGCCCCAGGGGAATTCAGTCCTAACCCCGGAGACTTACAATAGGATCTGGACCCAAAGGCTCCCAAGGACCTTCAAGCATCAGGTATTCATCCTACAGCAGAGCAGGCTTTTAAGATTTCAAAGCTCAGCCCCTGGACACAGAACCTGTCTCTCAGTGACCTGGGACAAAGAGTCCCCACCTGAAGCCCCTTCCCCCACTAGGAGACCCCTTGTCTTCAAATCACCCCTCAGTCCACAAGTGTAGGCATCTCTGCACCATGAGTCACCTGCTCAGACACAGCCAGTCCCCTTTTCAGTTTCTCAGGACAATCACAGTGAAAGCTTATCCTGCTTTCAACCTGCTTTTTCTTCCTGAATTGATGTAGAAGAGGAGGAAGAAATGGAAGAGGAGGAGGAGAAGAAAGGCAGGGAGATACAAAATAAAAGAAGGCTAAAGGCAAGGCAGACCCTAGCAAATCTTCCAATTGTCCATAACTCAGTCTTTCCTACATCCAAGAAGACAGATAACTTGTTTCAATAACTCTAGCTTCCCAAATAACATTTTAAAGTGATATTTTGCTCCTGGATCTGAATGAAACCAACCTGAAGAGAAAAAGGAGCTCTATAGCTTTAGGAAGATAAACTGCTCCCAAAGGCAGATTGGCCTCCCTGTAGCCAATCATCATTCCACAGAGCACCTAGGAGTTTCAAGCTGCAGGAGTCTAAATTCTTTGTTGCACAACCAACCTCAGCCTTCACCCAGCCTTGGTCACCCCAAATTAGATTCAAAGGAAATGAGGATGCTTAGGGTTCCTTCTCCTGCCTTGACCATTCCCTGGCAATGAGATATTAGTACAGAAATATAGCTAGCCCTAGGCCCATGCTCCAAGGGGGAGCTAGTCACCATAACTTGGTAGCTCAGATGGAAGAAAACTGGAAGACTGATAGCATTGAAGGGAGGGGCACAAACGTGTTTGCTCTTGCCCAGCTCTGGAATTCCAACCTACTCAGTCCTCAGACCTTTCATTCCATCTTCACTTATTCAACCACCTGGGGAAAACAGACACTAGTCTCTAGTCATCAGGAGTGGTGAGGAAGGGACACTGGTTTTAACCCAGGCTAGTGTGTAAGAAAGGCTATCATGGTTAGGGGAAGATCTGGCAGAGGGAAAGAGAACCCTGAGCGGCAGCTACAACCCCCAGTCACTCTGAGAAACTCATCCTCATTAAAGAAATCCTTTGTATGATGCCACATGTCTTTCCCAGATTTGTGGTAACCGCACTGAAGGAGGAGGCAGCAGACAGCTGAGGTGGCAGAGGCTGCTGCACGCAGGCATCCAGCAGTGTGTCCCCAGCAGCAGAGTTGGTGTCCCCAGTGTGAAGAGCCCAGGCCTTGCCCATTAGGCTGTGACTGAAAACAATCCCTTCGCTCCAACCAGCCTCAGCAGTGACTGCCCCAAATCCCTAAACAAATTCCTGGACTGACAGAAACACAGTTTGTAGCTGAAAAGTCTAAGAGTTGGGCTTGGTAGAAAAAGAACAGAAAATTCCACCCAATTCTGAAATCATGTACCTGATCTCTGGTGGCATAGTGGATAGAGCGTTGACCTGGGACACTGAGGTCACCGATTTGAAATGCTGAGCTTGCCTGGTCAAGGCACATGTGAGAAGCAACTATGAATTTATGTTTCCTGCTCCCCCTCTTCTTTCTCTCTCCTCTCTCTAAAATCAATAAATAAAAATCTTTAAAAAAAAGAAAAGAAAAGAAATCATGTGTGCCTGACCTGTGGTGGCGCAGTGGATAAAGCGTCAACCTGGGAACACTGAGGTTGCCAGTTCAAAACCCTGCACTGGTCTGGTCAAGGCACATATGGGAGTTGATGCTTCCAGCTCCTCCCCCCTTTCTCTCTTTTTCTCTCTCTCTCTCTCTCACTCTGTGTCTCCTCTCTAAAAAATGAATAAAATAAAAAAAAAAGAAAGAAATCATGTGTGGTAGTAGGTATTTGTGCCTGAATATATGATGGTTTCTTAGAATGACATTTCAAAAATATTTCTCCCAACCATAGCACCAAAGGCTGTTTTTATGGTCCTGCTATTGTGAGTCAACCTTCTGTAAACCATATTGTGCATCTTTCCCTTGGATTTTAATGAAATAAAAACTGTGCTAAAGCAACTCCTTTGTCCCAGAGCTGAAACAAAGACTAACACACAGGAGAGAGCAGCCTTTCCAAAATATACTCTTCTCTGATTTGGGAGGAAAGTTCGTAGACTGACCAGCCCATAATTGTGGTTGATATTTAATCCCCCCTACAAAGACCCATCTTTTCACTAAGCAGAAGCACCACTGAGATATGACTAACACTTAGAGTTATATCCCAAACTGGGAGTCAGGCTTCTACTTGGATTGTTCAAGCCTTCTCTAACCTAAACAAAAACATTCTGAAGAAAATCACATTTTTTTCCCTTGCAACAAAGCATTTCTAATGACCTCAGCTTGTTGGTGAATTTTTATTCCCCGTGTCCACTTGGGGTATTGAAATCGATCGCTGCAATATTTAATATATTACATTCCTAGGGTCATTGCTCTCCTAAGACTGAATTCTCTCCCTCATGCCCTCGACTCAGCCTGGTTTCTCCCCTCCCATTCCCATCTGTCCAGGCCCTCTGTTTTTCTGTCCACATAACGCCTTTAATTCTCAGCCCAGCCAGGCAACTTCACGTTTATTTTGTTTTCTGGTATGGAAAATACTGAAAGCTCTGGACAGAATGGCACTTAAAAGGGAAAATGAGGAGCTCAGTAGATTGGAGAAAATTAACCTGCCACAAACAACCTCATTAAAGAGCTGCCTACCAAGAGTTAAGAATTAATAGCAAAATGGATGGGAAAAAAAACCTTGAGTGAAGAGACCTTAAAACTGCTTTCCCTGAAAGGTGCATAATTTACAAGCCCAACCTAACATTCAGTTTTATTTCCCTTTCCTAGTGACCTGTCCCATAACCTTGTAATCCATTGCAGGAGCATTTTCTCTCTGGTCCCTTTCTTCTTTTTCACCCATAAGTTTGCAAGTCCATATACTTTCTGATATTTTTGTTTCAAAAATGCACGTAAATTGTTTGGGGCCTTTTAATTTAGAAAGACACTTTAAGAGACTCCTGGAATACCCTCTGGGAATTGTTAGATGATTTGAAGAGTGCCCTTAAAAGAATTGTGTTTGGATAGGAGGGGATGTGGGGGAATCGTGCAGACAGAAGCATGAAAAACCAGAGTGAGGATATTTTGCAAATTTAGTCTTCTGATGGTACTATGGGTTTATTTTGCACATGAAGTTAAAATTTAAGTAAAGCCCATGTACATGAGCTGCAAGTTGCTTTTATAATGTTTTATTGGGCATTGTATTCTATACTGGCGTTTTATATGCATAATCTCATTTCAATGCAGAGCCACATACTAAATCCTGGGGCAAGCAGATGAGACTGTGGTATGGATATTACACCCAATTTCATTGGCTTCAATGAGACTTTGCACGTTGCGATTTTCATTGTAATGGCTTATCTTTGACTAGAATTTTACACATTGACATGCTATTTCCTTGGCTAGGATCCTGAATGAAGAAACCATGTCAATGGGGACAGCCATAATCATTCCATTCACATTATACCAGGTAACTGGGATCAATGGTCCTAACAGAATTTATTTAAAATTTCCTGCTTTTCTCTTAATAATTATTTTTGCACTTTTCTTTTTCTTGAAGGTGATCACATATAAAATCAACCTCAAAGTAGACACTAAAGCATTGGTTCGAAACAGGAAGAGAGAGGAAATTCACAATCAGGGTGTTTTCAATTAATCTAGAAATCCTTCCATCATGTCAGAATATTATATGTAAGCCTACATGTTATGTAGGATCCTATCCTATTCAAATAAACCAGCAAGCAGTTGATACAAATGACAAGATTTTAGAAGCCCTTGCAACCTTCTGAAGTCTACAAAATAAGCTATTTCCTCCCATTTGATTCATACAAAATAAATTCTATTTTCCTTCTATTTAATAGTAATGTTAAATTACAAACCACAGACTTAAATGTATAAGATAACATGAAATGTTGACATTTTGGGTAAAGTAGATGTTTCTGCGGTCATTTTTTTCTAAAGAAGATGTCAGAACTATATAACTAATTTCCTAGTTTACTTTTAAATTTACATACACAAACATGTAAAAATATTTTTTAAAAGAACACAAGGATTAAAATTGTTTTATTTTTCTTTAATTATATGAGCTGCAAAACAATTGAACAATTCAAATGTTAACCACACTCTTTTCCTACTTAAAATTTTTTCTTACTTAGGAGAGACAATAAAGTTCCACCTCTGTTTTGAAATTCAGGTAGAAATACTCTGGTAGTGATGGTGTACTCCCTTTTAATTCTCAACCATATATGTTGAAAAATTTTTAAGTTTTTATCATTAACAGAAAAAAAAAGTCAACATTAGCTTTCTGAAGACCAGTTTGCCACATGATATGTAACACTTGGAACAAAATTGAAAGCATCTCTGTGCATTTGCATATGGCAATATACTCCATGTTAGAGCCATAGGCATGTGTTTATAAAGTTGAGCTCTCCTGGTCTTGAGATACATGCTGTTTTTTATAGCCTAACTAGAATACCTGAGAACATGCAGGACAAGAGGCTGGGAAGCCCTGGCCCCTCACTCCAGCAAGGAAGCTCAGGATCACCACAGTCTCCCACATGGCCTCTAGCAGCACTGTTTTAAGTGCAGATTTTACTTCCCACCTCTTGGAAAAGGTTTTGCCAACTATTGGTATTTCACCATGAAACCCTTATTTGGGTGCAAGGGTTTTGGGAAGAGGATGGGGGAGAAAAGAAAAAAAAAGATAAAGGAAAAAGGGTAAAAGGTAAATAAACCTGGCCATGGCAATTCCTACTCTACCTTGCGGGTTTTATTGTGAATGGATACAATAACTAGGCATCTGAAAGCTTAACCATCCAGTGGTCTGCATATTGGAATCCAATGTATAGGAAGAAAACTAATCTTTCACATTTGCACCTTTGATAATCAGGGTATTCATTTGAGAGGGAGGAAAAAAGAGACAGCAAGAGAGGCATGAGGAAAAATGAATGTAAAATGTTCCTTTATTCCTAGGAGATCCAAGAATCTAGGTCCTTTCCAGTCATTTCAGAGACTGAAACCCTTGCCTACTGACCAATTTGCAGCCTTGAGATCTCTTAAATATTTGTGCCATTTCTAACTTTTGCAGGAAAGGGGCAGGGCTGCTGCCTAAGTTTAGTGCAGTCTCTCTTCCATACTGTTCTTTCTTTATTGCTAATCACTTACCACAAGGATTGTGTTTTTCCTGGAGCTAACTTAAACGGATCTTAAAGAAGGCAAGCAATAACAATGGCAACTATATTCCAACCTTTCAGTGCCCTACCCGTGCTTGTCCAACAGCCTACTCTCCAGGAAAACTAATTTTGTTTACTTGTTTTGATGGCTTGAGGAATGGTGCAGTCAGCCACTCAGATTGTTTCCCTCCCTTTCTTTTGAGCATCCTAGCTGGGGAAAGGCCTTTGCTAACCTGTGAGCAGTTGTTCTTTGCTAAACTGGCAATATTTTAGGGTCTAAGTCTATTGACTGCTAAGCCTCTTCTGTCCAAAAGGGTCAAACACAAACATATTGATGACACTGATTAGGTGAATAACTGGATCTTACTGGAGAGCCTCTAGGCTGCCTGTCACTGTCTCTCTATTTTTCTTCTGTCTTGCTCCAGTCCTCTCAACTGAAGGAAGACCCAGGCAGCTGCAGCTAAGGGCTCAGGGATCCCCAGCATCCTGGGTACTTGGCCTGTTTCTCCTTTAGGTGTTCTTTTCAGACTACAAAGACAAACCTATCTGTGGGCATCAGGCTCTCTCAATGCCCTTTTGAAATTCCTCCTTCTCCACCTCTCTAGCCTTGACGTTCCTCGCAAGGGGACAACCACTGCCCTTCTCCCATTTAAGCACCAGTCTGCCCTGAAGCCATGGCTGCTGCCACAGAAAAGGAAACTTGCTGTGCTGCAACCCACACAACTGGGCTCTGTGGAAAGAAGTTCTGGATGTCAAGTAGTGGCCAGGAGAGGCCTGCTCCTTGACCAGTAAAACAACTATTCCACTGAGCAAATGTTTTCAATGCACCTAACTATGGCAATTTTAGGTGCTGCTGTTAGGTTCTAAGAAAAAAGGAATGGCAGCCAGCAATGCAAGTGTGAGAGGAGGCCTGCCTGGAAGTCATTGACGGGTTTAACTCCACACATTTTGGGGTCGTGTTTTTGCAAACAAATTGGAGTGATCTTTAGGGAAAGGCAAAGACACATGATGAAAACATCCTGTTTTGAGAAGCAGGGACGGTGGAACCACAATTACTGCCTCCAAGTGCCTTAATCAGTCAGGAAAGGGATTTGAGAGCCCAAGGCTTGAATTTGGTGAATTCATGGACCATTTCGACTTAGTATTGATCCCTAAACTCAATTTTGAAAACAGCCTCTGTGGCAGAAGTGTGGGTTGTGTTATCCCAGTATTTGCAAGCATCGATTGGGCTAAAACAAAATGCATGATACTCTCCGCAAAGAAGGAAGAGGCAGGGACAGTCACAAGAGGAATAGCAGAAAGTGCATGGCTAATATGGGTTGTACGCAAATCCGTGAAACAAGTGCTTTAAACCCAGAGGGATTTCACGTAATAGCTAATTTGGTGAGAGTCAGAGTGCACAAGCAGAGGGCCATCTTCGAAGGGAATGCAGATAGCTGAACATAGGTTTCTGGCTGGAATTATCATTTCATTGTAATTTGCATTTGCTAATGTTCAAACCCTTACGTACAGTCCACCAACCCCAGGTTTTTTCCCCACTGTAGGCTCACGAAGAAATCCTCTTTCCTGTAGTTGCAATGCCAGAGCTCAGAGGCTGTGGAGACGCTGCTGCTGGTTTTTCCCGGACCCATCGGGTTTGAAGACCTGGAAAGGCCGCGGGGCTAAGCCCAGAAAGGTGCTTGGTGCCCTCCCTCTCCAGCCCCGCAGAACCCGGTGGGTCTTCGCCTCAAAGTTAATCTAATGACCCCCGCCTGCCTGAATTTGCTCGTACCCTTTCCGGGTCCCAGCTGGCTGGAAGGAGACCTGGAGGAGATGGGAAAAGGAGATAGGAATGCCTTATCTTAGACTAAAGTAGAAATCATTTTCCTTTTTACACACACACACACACACACACACACACACACACACACACGCACCTTCTGTCTTCTGAGTCCATTTCATATATCTAATAGAGAAAGGGGGGCGGGAGAGGAGAGCGTGAGAGAGAAGGCGTTAAACAAAAGACGAGGAAACGCAGGCAGGGGTCTGGAGCTCTCCTTCGGGGACTGCTCGGCCTGTCGCCCTTCCTGCCCCACGGCCCGGCGTTTTCGGGCGTTCCAGAGGCTTGGCTGAACCAGGCTCCACGCGGCTGAGACAAAGCCCAAGAACCCATTGCACCCAGAGTGCTTGAGTCGGGGGCTCCAGCCCATGGTCGAGGCTCGGGCCACTCCTCCTCCCCGCAGCCCTCGCTGCCGGAGCCGCCCTGGCCCGCCCCGTTCTCCCCGCCGCACTCGGCCAGCTGCTCTTGGAAACCCATGAGTTCAAAACACACCTCCTCCTTATTGAAAAGTCTGGAAGCCCCGGCCACTTTCCTCCCAGGCAGAGGCCGCGTCTGCAGGGTCGCCGCCGCGCTCCAGGCCGGCGTCGCTTCCGTTCGGGCCTCTGTGGCGGAGCGGCCATTTACTGCCCACTGATTGCGCCCAGGACCAGGTTAGCTCATAAAGCCTTTCACACTTAACAATGGAGATTTTCTCAACAATTAACAAGAAACAACATAATAAAGCTATTTACAAAGACCTTGCTATTTACTATAAATTAGGCACTCTTTAAGAGACCAGTGCGTAATTTCACACACTTGACAGCGGGGGCTGCATTTTAAACACCCAGGAAAACAAGCTTGTTGCACTTTCCTGCGACCTCGCTACGTTGCACCTCTGTTTCCCCTCTTCCTCCAGGAGCATCGTTGTTTGTTCTGCTGCACTGCAACCTCTCCAACCCTTTTCCAGGTCACTGTCTTCCTTTTCCCGTTTCCAGGTCATCATTCCACTTTCAGGTGTGCTGCGAGATTCCCAGGGACAGGAACCACAGTGCCAACCCGAGCAGGCCTCAGCCCGTCACATCTTCCCCACTGGGGGTTCAGCTGGGCCCTCCCCGGACCCGGACCCTGGTCTTAGGCCATTTCTCAGGAGTTCGCAGTCTCGCTGGCTGGCCCAGTGTGAAGCCCTATCCCCTTTCCACTTGCATTCCACACCAGCATTTTGGAGTCCTTGGCCAGCCCTTCGCCCACTGCAGAAAAGCTGGGCGCATTTGATGGGGAAGAGGAGATGCGAGGCCCGGGCGCTAAGGCGAAAAGGGGCTAGGAGGGAGTATGTGTGCGGAGGTGGAAGACGACTCCAGAACACACAAAAGGAGTGCAAAGTGAGGGAAGGCGGCCCAGTCCCCGAGGGTCGACCGGGGGTAGAGGAGCCGACGTCGGCCGCGTGCCCTGTTGCCCCTTCTCCGAGTGGGCCCGGCCAGTAGACTGCGGGGACACGATGCTGCACAAGAGGAGCAAGGCCGCGCGCAACGGTGCGGGCTGTCTCGCACCCGGAGCGAGAGGGTCACGAATACAGAGGCGAGGAATATCGGGGCGGGGGAAAAAAATGACACTGGTTTGCCACCTTGCAAAATGGCGGCATTTAAACATCTTTCTGAAGGCAGTGGCCCAGGCCAGAAGGCGGAAGGCTGCCCTAGGTCAGCGAGGGGGAGAGCAACCCCCAAACCCGCTCTGCTCTCGAGCCGTCCCCTGTTTCCCTGCTGACGCGCTGGCCCCAAATCCCGCGCCAGCAACCCCGGGACAGTGACCCCTGTTTACAAACACAGCCCGGGGGCGGGGAGGGGCGGTCGGAACGCGGGCTGCCGGGGTGGGAGAGGCCGCTGGCTCCCGAAGACGCCACCAGCAGCGAGGAGCGAAGAGTTGGGGCGAGAGAGCTAGCCCGGCAGCTGGAAAGGACTGAACGCCTTGTTTTTGAAACTGTCAATTCCCTCAACCCCTATTGTGAGGGCTTCATGCAAAACATCTCAGGCCTTTTAAAGTAGGAGCTTGTGAGGCCGCCACAGTTTGAAAAGGAGCGAGAGAGGAGCGGGGACCTAGGGCTTGAGCAAAGAATGATAGCTGGGCCTCCCTCCCCACTTTTCCTTTTTTTTTTTTTAAATAGCAAAAGAGGGCCTGCCAAACAGGTAAAATGCAGCCTTCCCCCAACTCCTATATCTGCCTTAAATCCTCAATCCTAGGCTAGTTTGCAAAATGCCCTTTGGCCTAGGGAGCAAAACAAAACCTAAACTAGCATTAAAAATAGTTCTTCCAGGACTGGGGAAAATCGTGAGGAAGACCCGGGCGGCCGGGTGGACTTCCTAAAGTGATTGTCTGTCCTATTACTCGTTGCCAATTTCCTGAAGTTAGTTTATGGGGAGCCTTTAATTTGTACCCCTAGTTTGACTCTAGAAACTCTTTCACATCTTTTTCAGCAGGAAATTATTTGTAAGGTGAAGCAACACTCACCACATTTTTGTCTTTTGTAGGTGCTAATGCTTTATTTTTTAAAATGTTCTTTTTTTTTAACCAAGAGGATCTTTGTTTTCTTTGAAAGAAAAAATGCTTTTGAGAAATTAATCTACATCTCTTCCTGCATGCAAACAAAACTATCATTCTCATATTGGCAGAAGCTTCCCATTGTTGGTACTGGAACTCTGAGGAATTTCTAGACCATTAAAAGCCACCCAGACACAGATAAGATAAAAACCCACACACTAGCCCATCTAGTTTGTGTTATTGCTGTTTAGTGGTGGCTCCTAGATGTTGATTTTAAAATAAACAACCATTATTGAGATTGCTCTACTGTAATCAAGTAAGCCAGTAGGAGAGAACACCCACTTTAAAAAGTAAATTGTCGAATAAGGGTAAACTGCTTTTTCAAAAAGGGCAGATAATCTGGCTGTGGAAGACAGAGTATACACATCTCTTTAAAAAATAATTAAATCTTAATTTCACAGTCTAATCAGGAAACTAATTTTCCAGAAGACCCAAAATAAGCTTGTTTCTTCAAAAAGTCAGAGAAAGAGCCCTTTCCTGCATTTTCCACATGTCTGTGAGTGTTGAGCTTTAGATTCAGGAATCAGTGACTCCGGGACCATATAAGTGTCTTTTAAAAATAACACCTGAAAACATTTAAATGTAGAAATGCAATCTGTTGATGGAGGTAACTTGTTTTTCTCTCTATAAGGCTTAACTTTTTCTTAACAAATGGGACATTTATAGCATATTAGGAAATCTAGATATTGTCATTAATTATAAGACAACCAAAATACAATAAACTGTTCTGAGAATAATTCCCTTAACAGAATGCACAAACAGCTAAGGGGCTACCAGAAATGGAAAGAATACCTTGTATTTGCAAGTTACTGAATACCATTTGGTCCACTTTCCCAACAGAAGCCCCAACTCAAATTTTGCTGTGGTTGGCTGGCTTGTAGGATTACTGTGGGGTGAAATTTGTGTTGACTATTTAATTTCTTTCCTTTTGATGGTATCACTCTGGAATGCCTCGGCCTTCATGCTGCTCATTCTCCAGCTTCTATAAACTGAAACTATTGATTCTCTGAGGGCTGGAGACCAAGTGTCAAAGCTGGAGGCCAATATTTTATGTCAAATTCCATAGGGTATATTTATTTTAAAGTGTGCTTATTGCATTTTGTGGTCCACCCACACCCAAGATCTGCAGCCTTCAAATATATTCTCAATTTCTAATTTAGTAACAGTGATTCTATAACCAACAAGAGAAGTACTAGTCTAAATATAGTAGTCATCACAGTTTGAACTTTCTTGACTTAGCAATAATTAAAGACTAGAAATGACAGACTTCCAGTGTGTTCGTGTCACACTTTTTACAGGTTGATTTTGCAGGACAACTCACTGCACCCAAATTCTGTATTGTTCAGCTTTCTGAGAAGCTGGTTGGGGCTTTAACTGTAACTTGCACTGGTCTTTGGAATTACACACAAACATGAATTTAAGGATAACTTCCCCAATTTCTGCTTTAACCATATCTATCATACCAATAAAAAAGGATCCAGTGCACTTACATCTGGCAACATTCAAGAAGGAAAGGAAAGGAGGCAGTTCAAAGCATCTGTTTACTCCATCCAAATGTATTTGGATGCAGGTATGCTCAGCCTCTGTCTTTTACAATAAGAGTCAAACCACAGAGTATATACAGCAATTAGGACTGAAAGCATCCAGATCTATCTGAAACATTTATAGAGAAAAGAAAATTTTCAAAGGGAGCAGGAATTAAAAGTTTAAGGGGAAAAACAACTGAATTTCTATGAGAAATAGTGACTTAAATTCACACGGTAAATATTTCATTCATGTTTTGTTTTGTATTGTGATTTATGATCTATAGATGCAGCCTCTTAGGTTTCAGATGGCAAAGATCTGAGATACATAATTTGTCAGGCTAAGGGAGGTGGACTAAAAAATTATTAGATTTAACTTTCATTAAAATAGCATTTGATCTCTGCTTTACTTTCTCAAATCTGAAACTTTTTGCACTTGATTTGTAACAAGTTTGTAAAGTTTTGTAGTCATTTAGAAAGGAATCTACCAGTGTTTTGCACAGAACCTGACTGGCCTCATCACATGGTATTATATGACAAAACATTACACCCAATAAATGCATTTCTTTCAGGCAAAAACATTACAAGTGAAAATGTCAACAAAACCATTCATTTCTGTAAACCATTCTTCAATCTGGAATAAGTAGAATTGTATGGAACCAGATATTTTAAACAGTGTTTTTAATTGAAAATAAAGCTAAAGCATGCTTTTCAATAGTGCAAATTTCCATAATTTTGATTTACTGCATCCATCATCACAACATAGTACACCAGCATGGCCCTTACCAAGGGTTAGACTCCAGCCATTTGCATGTTGAACTATTTTAAGTGCAAATATAGATAGTCACCTCTGATTGTCACTTGCAGTAGAAACTCTCCTGCTATATACACAGGATGGTCTGAAAACAGAAGTTTAGAGAGATGCAGAAAAAATAAAATGTAATAAAATCCAAGTGCCTGAGTTCTGGTACCAAAAAGCCCTGAAATAACTGTTATTTTTTCATTTGGGGTATTCTTACAACTCTGATCCATTTTACTTTTCTTGGGTGTATTTAATGCTTTGTCACTATGAGGAGTCAGACCATAAAATATCCTGCTCTTAAGAGAAATATTTTAATTCTTTTGCAAGTATGAGGAGTCATGTTGACTACAAGTTAAGCAGGACAATAGTGATAGTCACCTTATTTAAAACCTTTGGGTGAGAACACAAAAAGGACTTTTCCAATTGCAAGGAGTGGTTGTAAAAGTAAAATCACGCCCTTTACAAAAAATATACAATCTCATATTTATTTTACTTAGTATATATGAGGCATCTTTTACCAGCATTCAATCAGCACTCCCCAATCTTTCCACTCAAAAAAAAAAAAAAAAGAGGAAAAATTAAGTGCAACTACTTTTGGAGAGGGAATGAGGGGAGAAAAGAAAAAGATACCCCACCAATAAGCTCCAGAAGAGCTCATAGAAACTTCCTGATACCTCACTGTGTAACCATGTAACCTAACAAAGTTTAGCTGAATGAAGTTACACTTTCAGGTCTGAAATCTAGTGCATAAACTTAATGGCTCATTGTAATATTTATTATTCAACCTTTTGACATTTATTTGTAGCAGTTGAATTGAGGTACCCGGTGCATTATTAGCACTGAAACAGTAAAGTGTTCCAGCTCTACTGTAATAACTGAGTTTTACTTGAGTCTTTAGCCTGAAGTAGTCTGTGGAATGTAAACCAACCATTCTCCCACCCCGCCCCCACCCTACTAAAAAAAAAAAAAAACCCGCAACTGAAAAAAAAAAGTAATCCGATTTCTGTCTTCAAAATGCGATAAACCAGGACTCCAAAAGGGGTGTAACACATTAATGGACTTGTACAAACCATCCTGTGCAGTTTACAACAAAAGGAAGGTAATATGGTTCAAGAAAACATCTTCCAAAACACTTTCATGAATTAAATTTCCTGAATTTGTGACTAGGTGGAAGAGGTATTGCAGAACCGCCCAGCTGCCATTTCCAGATAGGATGGGCCTTGTGAGGAGGTTGGGAATCCTTAGAGGTGTTTAAGGAATATGCAGGCCACAAATCCCCATCCTTCCCAATAATGAGTGATGGTGGACAAGGAAAATTTGCCATGAAATTAAATGGCCTTTTCACGGCTGATGCTACATTGCTGGCTATCTTTTTGCGTCTGTTTATAACTGTAAAATCATCCAGTGTTCCTTCATGTGTCTCAGTTTTACCTGTAGGACGTAGGCTTCTAGCTGATTTCAAATTTGGTTTGACTGGAGGTGTCTGAAGTACAGGTCGCTTTCCCAGGACTAGTGTCCGGTAATTTTTTCTCACCCTGGCACCAAATTTATATTCCCCATCCTCAGGTTTTGGAGAACCTAAAGTGCATGAAAGCCCCTGACTTGGAGCCAGTGGATTTAAGGAAGGAATTTCTTTTTCAGGGCATGCAAACCCTTCCTTGGCTGTAGTTAGCAAGGCGTCCTCTTTACTTCCAGTCACACTGTAAAACTCACCCTTTGTATCATTGCACTCGCACTTTAGCTTATTTGTAATAAGGTCAGGTTCATATTCTTCATTAGCACTACTGTCCTCGACTTTGATTTTAATTTTGTGCAGAAGTGGCAGTTTCTTGTCGCCTGTATCAGTGTAGGGATTCTCTGCTTTCGTTGCTGCTGCATCCACCCCAGCATCAGTTTGCAAAGAGGGCAAATCCGTAGCAAATTCAGTACAACGGGATATTTTGGAATCTTTTTCTGAATTTGCTGTTGCTCTTGAAGAATCAGTACTGAAGAACCTAGCAGCTATTGTATTGTTATCTCCACTGTGTGTAGTAGGAGTTGCTTGCAGGCATTTCCTAGCTTCTCGCAGTATTCTTTGTTGTGGAAATACGTTGTTTGTCTTTGGGCTAGGTGAAGAAGCCCCCTCTGCCAGGCAGTTAATTGTCAGGTCAGTTCTCTTTACAGTACTGGAAATTTCAGAGTGTGGGAATGTAATAGCAGATACCCTATCGTTCCTTATCTCTGTGAAACAACTCCCCAGGCTGGCCGAGCAGTACACCGGAGACGATTTGGGGGCCCAGCTCTGCAAAGTCCACTCGTCCGATTCAGCTTTGACACTACTCTTGAGGTCAGGAAGTCGGCCGGCATCCTCGAAAGCAGCGGGGTTGGTTGCTGCCGCGGCAGAGGCCAGATGGTACAAGAAGTTGGCCTGCGCCTGCACGCTGGGCGACTTGCAGAAGCTGGTGCGCCTGAAACGGATGCTCTGCACTGACACATGGCTGGAGCCAGAGCTGGAGTCCGACTCCGAGGATGAATCCTCCTCCTCCGAGCTGACTTCACTGGAATCCGAGGCCCCACTGCCCCCCTCCTCCTCCTCTTCCTCCTCCTCTTCCTCCTCCTCTCCCTCCTCCTCCTCCTCCTCTTCCTCCGAGGACACAGAGTTGCTGGAGCTGGACAAACTGGAGCCAAAATCGGAGTCGTTGGCTGCGTGGTCTGAGTAGGAGCTGGACTCCGAGTCGCTGCTGCAACTCTCGGGAAAGCTGCCCAGATGGGGTTGCGGCCGGTGATGATGAGGGGGGTGGTGACTCTGCAGCGGTTGCTGGGCCCGGTGGTGGTGGTGGTGGTGGTGGTGGTGATGGTGGTGGTGGTGATGGTGGTGGTGGTGGTGGTGTGGAGGCGGGCAGAAGCTGTTAACCAGATGAAACCTCTCCAGGCAAGTGGCCCCGGAGGCCGCTGCCGCCGTCTTGGCTTTGTAGGACCTGGGTAGCAGCAGCAGGCGGCGGGCACTGGCGTGAGGCGAGATCAGGCAGTCCTTAGTGCTCCCACGCTTGCGCTTGCAGCGGTAGGTCAGGCTCACCGGGCCGCCCGCGCCTGCCGCCGCCTCGGGCTGGGGCCCGGCGGCCGACGCCTGGTAATAGGCGGCGGCGGCGGCGGCCGCGGCGGCGGCGGCGGCGGCGGCGGCGGCGGCGGCGGCGGCAGCGGCAGCGGCAGCAGCAGCGGCCGGGTGCTTGCTGCACAGCAGGCTCCGAAAATAAGCCGGGTCGGAGTGGAAAGCGATATAGTTTCCCTGGAGCGGGGCAGTTTCATAGTTTAGAGAGGGTTTGCAGGGTGAGCGCACGATTTCTGGGTAGTGCGAGCCTGGGTATTTGCTAAAAATCTGAGGTAGATGGGCGGCGGGGTGAGCGGCGGTGGCGCCGGGGCGCGGGGACTGCGCGCTGATTGGCAGGGGCCGCGCAGCTCCGCTCAGGCCCCGCCAAAGTTGGTGCCTGTCCTTCCAGAAAGCCGGGCGGGGGCTGGCGGCTGCAGCGGCTGCAGCGGCGCGCTCTGGCAGTGGCGCCTTTGTGGCCAGGGCCCGGCCGACCCTCCTGCGCTTGGTCTTGAGGACCCGCTCAGTTTTGCAGGAGGTGTAGAGCGCTTCCACGTCTTCCCGGGAGATGAGCGTGCATTTGGCGGCGTGGAAGGCGATGCTATTGATGGCCTTGAGTTTCCGCAACTCCTCCAGGTCGCAGTGGTGCTTTTTCACTTTCAGATGATCCATGCGCTTGTGCACGGTCGTCCTCGGGATGTTTTTCAGCAGATCCGTGAAGACTTGAGAAAGGGCAAACATTTGCTTTCCTTTAATGATGAGGTAGCCGAGCCTCACACCATCCACCTCTTCAAAACCTGACTTCAGGTCTCCCATCTCGGGCACTAAATGATCCCCACCATTTGCAGCAAATATATACGTGACGCATACATACACATGTATGTATGTTAATCCTCCACCAGATGCTGCGTGTGTCTCAAGGCATCCTGCTAATAAAATAACAAAGACTGTTATTCCCGGCGAAGGGAGTGCCAAACTGTAGGAGAAATTATTGGAAAAAAAAACAACATGAAATTACACTGACTTGATTCTTGATTTTTTTTTTGGTTTTCGTTTTTTTAAAGAAGAGGGAAATAACCATCCGGTTTCTGAACTGCCAGTGTGTTAGTGTAAGTCCCCAATGCAGATCAGTACCTGGGCCCCTCTATTTCTTCCTTCTCCATTGGAGCACTATGATAATGGAATGTGAAGGGAGAAAGAGAAAAGAAATGCAGCTGCTATTCCCGCCGCTGCTTTAGCTACAAATAAAATGACAGAGTGAAGTGAGCTCGTCCGGAGACACCTTCATCAATTAATTCCCCTAAAGCCAGCGCTGATTGGATACTCCTGACAGGTGATGCAATAAAAATTGATATTCCACCCCTTCCCCCCAAAATCTCCCACTAATTAGCATACCCTTATACTGCCACCTCCCCTCCCAAAGTAAATAATACAGTCGGTATATAAATCTTTCCATTAAACTATCGGAGCTCAGAAACAGCCTGACTCATAGACATCTGAACCAGTGTGTGTACGCTTAAACACACACACACACACACACACACACACACACCCCTGTATATTCGCTTTTAAAGGAATATTGCCTATTTTTTGCTTTATTTGCATTGTACCACTACAGCTATTATCATTTCAAAGAAAAACATTTTAAAAACATTATCAAGCCTAAATAGATACCCCCCCCCCCCAGTTTCCTTTGGAAAATGGAGCGTAAGTGAAAATGTGCAGAATAGCCTTGTATTTCCCTTATGGGAATGGGGAAGGAGACCGACTGTGAGATCCAAAGTTAAACCCGCGCAGTGAACCACCCCAGTATGGACTTACGTTTTGAATTTCTCTCGATTTTCCTTTTATTCCCCCCTGCAATGCCTTTTTACAACCAGAAACAAAGTTACTTGACCAAGGAAGCAGTTCAAGGCTCCAGCTCTGAAACACTGTAACAATTCAACTGGATTTGGGTTCTCTGCTGGGGGCTGGTGTAGGGAGGAGGTAGTTTCACGTCAGACCCATAACAAAGCATAGATAAGCTCGAAATATGTACACTTTTCACAGTTAACCAGGCTGGATTGGAGGCGGGATCGTCCTAGAGCCCCAGCACAGCCTTTGCCTGGGTACTATTCACCGCAGGTCAGAATCCTGGGAGCAGTTTGCTTTGCAGCAAAGAAAAAGCGTAAAGCGCCCAAGGTACTTCCAGAGGTTTAATGTAATAACGATGAAAAGAAAGTGCTGATCTATGGTGCAGACTATTTCAGTGCTCTATGATGCTTTTACTTTGTTGTTTAAATAAATCTTCCACAATTCCCATTTTCCCCCCATGAAAGCCAAGCATTTGCTTTTTAAAGAAATCACTTTGGATGAATATCAATATTGTTTAACCTCTTCTAATTCAAATTAAGGCATATTTTGGTATAATTTTCAATGATATCCAAAATATTGCCAAATGAGAGCAAGGGTCTTCCCAGTTGTTTACCACCATCCCAAGGTGGTTTGTTGGCTGCTTTGCAAAATTCGGCAAAATCTTCTTAACTGTTAGGTCTTTGCAACTACAACATAAATGCTGCCTAAGAATTCATGTTTCCTTGTTCCTCCGAAAAGACACATCCGTGAGGCTAAAAGAATAAACGGATATTTCTGAGCCTGGAAGAAAAAAATCATATAATAATTACTTCCTTCACATTCAAAAGTTCCAGCTTCCACTCCTCTGGTTTGGCCAGCATAAGCAGGTATGGCTCCAAAAAAGAAAAAGAAATAAAAGATAAAAAACAGAAGAATCTCATGCAAAAAGGTAGTTTGCATGAAATCTCGGCCATAGTTCCCCTACCCCACCCTCATCTCCCTTGTAATTTCCAAGGAATTTTGAAGAGAATAGGGAATTTCAAGAAGTGCATCCGGAATTAAGCAAGTCTATTTAAGAGAGTCTGTAGCTCAGAGGTTGGGATTTGAAAAGTCAGCCCTGGACTACTGTTGCACTCAGCACAGATGTAATCGCCGCTCTTCAACTTAATCAATGTGTGTACAAACCACGATGTCTAGTTCTTGCCTTTGAAATCTAAGGCTAGCATTTCCATCCAAGAAATCAGAGCTACAGCAAATTACATTTTTGTCCCTTGAATGAGATAAGGATCATTGAATGGATCTCGTGATATTTCAGCTTTAAACGTAACCGAGAGGCAGCAATGAACAATGCCTCGTCACAGCTAATACCATCCATCGGGTTGGCTTTCTTTTGCATCTGGATCCATCCCCCGCATTTTTCTCTTTCACTTTCACAGGAGGCAAAATGCAAAAGGTTTAAGCAGAAAGCAAAGTTTACAGGAAAAGCAGATGCTGGTGTTTGTTTTTTAAAGTAGAATGATCAGAGTCTTTCTATTGCCTGCAACAATAATGTCATTTTAAAATTCCTCCTGAAGCACTTATGTACTGCCAGCCCTCTTCCTCCCACCCCACCCCCATCTAATTCCCCTCCCCCCTGCTTTAAGATTTCAACCAAAGAGTCAAACAGCCAAGAAATAATAAACTCAGAAAAAGCCTTTGAGAAGGCATTACAAAAGGTTGGCTAGAGCGTCTCCCCACTTTATTTTTGGCCAGGTAGTTCTAGATGTTCTTGATTCCTATTTAAATTTGCTCTCTCTCCTGTTCCTCCTGCTTATGGCAACATGATTTAGTAAGCATTTCAAAATTACCTCCTTTTCCTCTCCCTTCCTCTCTTTCAGCCTTCAAAATATTGGCAATATAGGTGGTTTTTAAAATTAGCAGATTTAAGTATTTTTTTAAACTAAGGGTACAATCTGTTGGGTCAAATAGAGAAATATAAAGGCTAGGGGATTTGGAAATTTGTCTATATATACAATTTATGAACATATCTTTGTGCACCCAGACACCTTTACACTTATACATTTTTAATACTCCTATTACACATCTTTTTCTTGTCTAATACATTCCTTTGTTCTTTTAACTTTCTCCATCATTTTGTGTGTATGTGTGTGTGTGTGTGAAGGTGTGAGCACACGCATACAAACACAGAGAATGTGACAGACAGCTTTCTTGTGGCCATCAGCACACGTTGCATATCCGGGGTCTTCTCCAGGCACATTGGGGGTCGATCCCGATAAAAAGGTCTATGAGAGGCCCCTGAGTGCTCACACATGAAAGGCAGGGGACTTTAAGATTGATTTGCATGCACACTGGGGAGTTCGATCAATAGCTACCAACATTTATGGCTTAGATTATTAATGTGAAAGCTGGCCAAAAGAATGGGGATGAAAAATTAAAGGTGTCTGTTATCAATTATGCTTAAAGTTATGCAATAATTTACTTACTTTGCTTGGATGTGCATATCCAGATGTAACAAGTACTATTCTTCAAAAGCCAGGGGATTTCTTTGATAAATTTGTTGACCATGTCAGCAGCCTCTACAAAGATGAACCCAATTCAGATGATGGACTGTATTCAAATTCTTTTTTTAAGAAAAGCTATATCAACTTCTGTGTTTCTCAAATACATATACACATGTTGGTGGATATGCCCAAATGAACATTTCTGTGTATATCCATCTCAAAAGGCTTTGAGTTTGTTAGTTAAATATGATTATTTACTCATTGAGGAATGCATAATCTACACCCTATAATAAAAAATACTGTAATTTAAAACAAATTTTAGCTTTTTAAACAATGTTGCTTGCTAAAGAAGAATACTTTGTGGCAAATATAGATAGAAATACATGCTTAATGTTCACTTACTTTTGCATTTATTGTAAAATATCAGCACTTTCAGTTTTTAAAGTGATGGGCTATGAAGATATGAACATATTTATCTTTACTTATCCTGTCTGAATGTGCCAAATTTACCTTCAGATCATCTATTTTGATTTATTTTCACTGTATTTTATGTTTAAATACCTTGCAATTCAGTCTGACCTCTTTCTTCTGGGGCAAGTAATGCACACGGCATTTACAGTCTGTTAAATGGTTAGTGGGGAAATGCAATAGCAATTTGCAGAAGTAGTTTGCTAATGGGGAAAATTCTTTGGAAAATCTGAAGGAAAACCTAAGAGTACTTTTACATTTCTATACTACAACAGTCATATAGTTAAAGTACTGAAGAGCATGAAAATAATCCTTTTCCTTCCAAGCTTTTATCCATACATCCGTAATTTAAATAAGGATCACTGCAATCCCCACCCCCATCACCATCCCCACTGCCTAACTCTTCACCATATACATTTGTTTTAGTGATTGCTGGGCACATTTTGTTCAAAGTAAATTCAGACAGAAAAGACCAAGGAACATCACAAAGACCTCAACAATGTAAGTATACTAGTTAAGAAGAATAAAAGAAGGAGAAGTCCCTTGTACTGTTAGTCAAAAGTAACTAATACTTACAATGTAACAAAGACTAAAATAATAATAACTTAAAACCTCATATAGTTGAATTAATTGAAGACAATAAAAGCTTGTGTGATAGTCAACAGTTCTTACCTAAATTTATCTAATCTTACATGTTCTCTGCAGGGGAACATGAGAATGGAAGAGGAAATGGCTAAATTAAAGAACTTAAATTATAAGTTAGTATATTTTCCTTAATTTTTTTCTTTTTGTCTCATCCAAACAAATCAGGGCAAATTTCCAAAAGGGCCCATCCTTCTGTTCTTAGGCATTTTAAAATCCTGTTTTTAACAGAAGTTTGGGACAGAGTATATACCATGTTGTCTATTGACCCATAATCAAAATGCAGTGACCTTTTACCCTCTTTTTGCTTCTTGACCCATCTTGAATTCTATACAGCCTTTATAAATTTGCAAATCCTTAGAGGTAAAGGGAATTTTGTGAGGCTTTGTTCTTAAAAAGCCCTAAGAGTGTGCTTTCTGAATTAGACAAAGGTAAAGCCACAAAATCTAGTGGACAAGATTTTATACAGGTGAGTAAATGAGTAAAGGCAACTCTTCAGATAACAGACATTGCAAACTAAAAAGCAGTTATAAACATAGGAGACAAGCAGGGTATAGATTTCATCAAGTCAGAGTGTGGTACAAATCACTTTCATGATGTAAGAAATGGTTAGGCCAAAATCTTCCTGCTTTCCTCATCGCAAAGGCTATGGGGGACCCTAGTGACCAAGGAAGGAATGGGGGAGGGTATACTGGAGAGAAGGGAGGGAGGGAGGAAGGGAAAGAAAGAAAGGAGGGAGACTTGATCTGAACCTACAGGCACATTCTATTATCTTTCCCGCTATCAGCCAGTTTAAAGGACACCATAATTATGATGGTGATAAAACAATGCCTGCTTATGTGTGCTGAATAAATAATGTTTACAGCTCAAGAATCTTTTAATTCCAATTAAATGCTATCAAAGAAAAGCCACTTTTCCCACTGCAATGCCTTTCCCCCCAATTATCTTGTATTGTTGCAGCATTTTCCAATGAGACACCAGGGTCTCTCACAATTGATTCTGAATGCAGAAAAAAAATCTGAGAAAGTAGAGTTCAACACTGATATACATATTAAATAATACACAAATATTAAGAGACACAATTTATTTGTGTTGTCCTAATCTTTGTTTATTTTCCAAAAGGGCCAAATGTGTAGAGACTGAAGTGATAACACTAAGTGTTGAGGCCTACCTGTGGGCTGCTGAAGCCACTGAAATTCTGAGCACCCATGAAGGGAGCAGGTAGAGATAGGACATGTGGGGCCTAATGGCCTTTGTAAAGGGAATCCTCTGGTTCTGTTCCCCTGGCTTCAGCCCAAATCCTTCTAGGAACACTGGAGCCAATCACTGTCTTCCACTTCTGCAGCTACTGGGTGCACACAAAAAAGCGGGAGATCAAAAAATCCATAGTTCGCATTTATGGATACACAAGGATCATTTCACATTCATGACTTCAACAAATCACATCATAATCAGATTTAAACAAGATTTGAGCAGTAATGCCCACCAGGCTGGGCACTACACACTGACAAAGATCACATGCTAACCAGAAAAGTTGCTTTTTTAATTTCAAGATCTTAAGGTGAAAATTAAGTCTTTTAACATTGAAAAGCTTAGTTTTCGCTTTTTAGGCCAAATTTTACAACCATAAATGCCTCTCTTTAAGTCATTCCTTGACAGTATAACTCAAACTTCTATTTTCTTCCTTTCTCAGTTCTTCTAGTGTTTTTAGAAAACACATGGCATAAAAACATTATGGAAAACGCACTCATTCTGTTAAATGCCTATACAAACCTGCTCCCCCCCCCAAACACACACCTAAGTAGCACATTGTTAAGAATACACTAAAAAAAACTTTCCTCAAAGAAACAGCTAATTATTTATTGGTAAATTCTATTTGGTGATTGTGGTACAAAAATACAGTGGTAAAAAAATATCAGGGGTTCGTAATTTGCTGGTTAGTTGCAGGCCCCTTTCCTTTTGAAAGTTTGGAGCTCCAATAACCTCAATTCTACAGGCAGAATTAGGATGGACTTAAGAGGGTCCTAAACGTGACCGATTCAGTAAGGCGGGGGGGGGGGGGGGGGGCTACGGCATGCTGCAACGTGCTCGGCAACTTAATCCTACGATAAAAGGGGGCAGAGAGCGAAAAAGCATGGTATACAAACTCTCCCGAAATCCGTAGTTACTTTCAAGGTGGATTGTGTATTTTAAGGCTGATGGGAACGTCTGATTTTTGGAGCAAAAAGAAGAGAAGGTAAGTGTTTGTCCTTGTATTCACCAGTTCGTAGAGAAACAATGAAAGAACAAAGGGAACCATTTCTCCATCTGAACATTTTCTGTCTCTCCCTCCGTTTCAAGCCAAAAAGCTTACGAGGGATTCGCTTTGCTCTACGTTAAGTAGTTGTTGCTGGGCTTGTTGAACTGAGAATGAGAAAAAAGTAGAGCGGCAGTATAAATACAGACTAAATAATAATAAAGATTTGCTCTGGCGACTCTCTTCAGCGCCGGTGGCAGCAACTTAAAGCAGAAGTTGCTAGAAGCATGAAGGCAAAGCCCAAGAAATAACCTCTACATTCCAGATTTCGAATTCAGGCATTGAAATCACATCTCTTGCTGTCTGAAAGAATTTCTGCGCACAAAATGTGTAGGTACTATCTATGGGAAGAGATCGGTCTACTAGTCAGGTCGAAAAAAATGTTCTCTATAGCTATCTGGAAAAGAGTTTTTAAAGAGGAAAGGGATTTAAATCTTGATGTTACTTTTTGGTGATAGAGTAAATGGCAGGGGTGACTGGGCAAAGAGAGGAATTCGAATTTAAATATATTTGCTTTTGGGGTACGGTGGTCGGCAAGTCTGCCTTTGTGGGTCTGTGTGGCTGAATGAGTGACTAAATGCCGTTGGCGTTATTTAAATGGGTGTGTGTGTGTGTGTGTGTGTGTGTGTGTGAGAGAGAGAGAGAGAGAGAGAGAGAGAGGAGGAGGGGGACCCCAAAGCTGGCCAGCACGTGAAACATTTTTTACTGTCCCCCAAGCGACGACCAAGCTTCCTCCCCACCCCTCCCCCAAATCCGTGTATTACCTGCCCAGTTACAGTGACACATGTTTATGTTTATAGTCCTGGTTTGTAGTAGTGTCAAGAGCCGCAGCGAGAGGAGGGGGAGGAGAGAGTAGAGGGAGGAGTAAATGCAACCACCCCCACTTGTTAAAGCAAATTTACTGCATTATTGCAATTCGGTAAAGGGGGTTGGAAGTGAGCTGAGAAGAAGGCTAGAGTTGGGTTGTGTGTTGGTGGTGGCAGGGGTGGGGTTAGGCGATCCGGGACGAAGCTACTCTCTCCACCGGCCTAGGAAAGGCAACTCGGTCAACAGGGGAGCATGCTGGCCCGGTCGAAAACAAAAAGGTTCCTCCTGCTTGCAGCCTTCTTGTGGGGTGGGGGTTGGGGGATCTGCACACTGGGCTCCAGGGCCCTGACCTCTGACCCCGCTCCTCTCCGCGTTCTCCCGGTGCCGCGCGGCCACATTTTACCCAGAATCCCTCGCGCAGGCCGCGCTCGTGGCGAGCCTGAGTCTTTCCCTAATCTTTCAGTCACCATTTCCATCCCCTCCCCCCCCCCCCCCCCAGCCGCCAGTCCCGGGGGAGGATTCTCCGACAGGGAACCCCTGCCCCACCCCCACCCGGAGAGCCAGGACCTAGGCGGCAGCGGAGGGGCCGCTGAGGCGGGGAGTGCAGAGCCTGTTTCCCCCGCCAGCCGGGCCTGCGGGAGGAGGGGAGAGGGGAGAGGGGAGGAGGCCCGCAATCCGGCCCCTCGGCCGGGGGCGGCCTGGACCTGTTGACTGCTATTGGTCCGCGTGGTCCCGCGCCCTCTACAGCTCGCCGCGGCCCGGGTCCTTCCGCGGAAACGACGGGAGGAAAGGAGGATAGCTGTTCTCTCCGGCTTCCTCCAACTTAAATTTTTTTCTTGACGGTAGAGAAGGCAAAGTAATCTCCGTTGCCCCATCCTTGCTTATAAAGTCATGCGCGGGCCCAGCGCCCTCCCGGCCCCGCTATTTAAATCCTCCTCTCTTCCCAGACCTGCTTTCCAGCTCGGAGCCCGAGAGCCCTCGACGCCCCGGCCCCGGCCTCGGCCTCGGCCTGGCCCAGCTGCGTTCCCAGCGAACTGTGTTGCTTTTCTTCCCTAGAAGCTCCCTCGTCCACCTTCCACTTTGCCCCGTCCCAGGAGGCGTAAGATGAAACCTCTGGTTTGCTGCGTGGTGCCGGACACAGTCTCTGCCCTCTCGTCAAAATGCTTTTGATGGAAAGCTCAAAATAACAGTATTAAATAAAAAGAGAGGGGAGAGTTCTTTTCTTTTGGCAGTTTAGAGGACATCAGGGCGTAAACGTTTTTAAAAAAATATGAGACGTATTTAAAGTTACAGGTTTTATTAGATTTGCTGTATTTACTTATAGATTTGGGGTTTCCTGAGGAGTATTTTCCGGCGGGAAATGGCAAAATTAAGATGGAAGTAAAACATCTCAACCACTACCGAAAATAAAGGGGAAGTTTTAAAAATATACGAACGAAATAGCGGGAAGGCGGCCGCAGCGGAAGCCGGAGTAGCGGAAGGCGGCTCCTCGGTGCTGGAGTCCAAAGAAGCAGGACCGGCCCGGGAGGGGAAGGAGGCGGCGGGCCGGGCTGCGGCGTCGGTGGGTGCAGGACTCGGAGGGCAGGCGAGCGCGGTGGGCCGCAGTGGGCGGGGGTCCGGCGCCGCGCCGCGGAGGATGCGGGAGCCGGGCTCTCCTCGACTGGCCGACCATTGTTCGGCCCTCGCGCCGCTGTTCGCCCGGCGAGCCCTTCCCGAGGGAGGGGCCCTGCGGCCCAATTCGACCCCCATCCCATCCTTCCCAAAGTCCAACGCTCTAGCCCGGCCAGGTCGGCGCGGCAGTTTTATCATCCGACTCGGCCAGTGAGACGTTCCCAACTCCAGAGCACTTATGAGGCTTTCTTTCCAACATGCAGCTAAATTGGCGGAAACTGGGCAAGCCCGCAACTTACACATTAAAGAACTCACACATTAAAGAACGGGAACAACAGCCTGCTTGTGCTTTTAAAGTGCTAACTAGATAGAGACAAATGTGGACTTTCCCCTCCCTGCATCCGTAGAGTTAGAGCATATTCGATCACGTTTTAAAATATCTTTAAATGTGTGGATTCGGGGTTCAACCGAGTTAGGAAAAGCACGTTTCTCTGTCTCTATTTATTATTTAGCTCTTTGTTGTGTGCAATAAGTCTGATTTTAAAAGGCCTGAGCTACTCCTAACAAAAACAGGTTTGATTTCGTAACGTGAAATGCATTTTCAAAATAATGGTGAAATTCAGAAAGGAAAGACGTGTCATTGCTTTTAAACCCTATTTTGGAAACAAATAATTGCAACCACGTACGAAATTATGTTTCTTTGTGAGGCATGTGGAAAAAAAAATTCTGACAAACGTCACCGTTTTAAAAAATGAAGGTTTCCAACAAGTGCTCTTGGGTCTTGAAGACAAGACCAAAGTCACCGTGCATGAAAACTCATGAAGAAATCATTTCAATCCTTTGGCCCAAACCTTACTTGGGCAAGGGAGTAATTTACACTTAGGTTTATAAGACTTTGCGGAAATTCTGTCTAAAATACCCATTACTAGTCTGTGTATGCTACACTGTTTCCCAAGGTGCATTTTAAAAAAACAATTAGAATTGATCTCTGATGGAATATTATATTTACACGTCATCATGAAACCATCATTTGACAAGAGTTTTGAATTATAAGAAAGAAGTTAACAGGTGATGTTCATAAATAGCGTTTGCAGAGAAGCTTTAAGAGTTAAAGGTAGATAGAGGTGGTTGTGATTTTGCATTTGAAATGCTATAGAAGTGGTTTGCATTTTAACACTTTCATTTTGCGGATCTTCCTTCTAGACTTGCATTTCCTCATAGAAGTCATTCAGTTATTTCGAGGTACATATAGGGAGAAATTCTTATATAAGAAATCATTTGAGGTGTAAATATGGAAAAATTTGAACAGGAAAAAAATTGGAGTGGAAAATTAAGTATTCTCAATCTGTTCATTTCTTACACACTCATTCTCCCATCGTCCCCCCTCCCTAACTACTTAGATTCAATTTTTTATTTTTAAGTCTGAATATTAGAATAGGTTATACGTTTATTTGCTATGTAGCTGGTAGAAAAAAAGTGCATCGTTTTATACCTTTTAGTGTTTTAGGCATTTTTTTTTGGTTTCATTTAAATTAAAAAGTGTTATAAGTCATGATAAACTTGTGAGAAAAACAACAAATGGGTGGGAAAAAGGACACAAATGGGGGTGGGGATAGAGGGGGACATATGTAGTATTGCTGGTCAGTGTTTAAAATAACATTTCTTTAATTTTATGTCATTATATTTTCCATTTCTATTTGCACCAATGGTCATGGCTTTTTAAATTGGAGTAAAGAGCCACCATATAAAAATTACATTTTAGTAAGTGTCACAGTAAAGTAAGACTGACAAAAAGTGATCAGGGGCTTGTGTGTTTAATTCCCCAGGAATGTTAAGCTTCATAAGATTTACCCTGTGGGTCCACATAGGTCCTTGACACTGTTACTGTACAATTTCAGGAGGTAAATATACATATAGTTTAAAAAAAATCTAAGATGTACTAGGTAGGCATCGTTGGTTAATTGAAGAAATAAAAAATGAATTTGTCAACCTCATTCTTTCTGGGACACAATGCAGTTAATTAACATATTCTTGGGCTTGTTTTGGATTTGGTAAGTAGTGACCTTTTTTTAGAGGGGAAAACATTTAAATCTTAAAAAGTAACTCTTTTTTGGTCCAGATAGTGTTTAGCAATTCAGCTTTCTTTCTTTTTTTCTTTCTCTTTATTTTTTTTTGTCCAAGATATGTTTTATTTCTTTCAAGGTTCTCTTTCATTTCAAAACCTGATTTTCCTCTTTTTCGTGTCCAGAATCTTTTCACGTACATAAACTTATCGTATCCTATAAACAGACACCTACATGTTACTTTAATCATAACAAAAATGCAAATCTTCAGTGTCAGTAAAAAAATGGGAACATGCACTTTACACTCCTACTTTTACATTATATTGAAAATACTCTGAAAAGTCAAAGTGTAACACCTTTAAGTATTGTTGTATATGGAAAAAACAATAGTCCAACTCTTAAATGTTATTGAGGTTTATGTAATGTCTAGACGATCTAAAGACATCTTTTAGATAATAGTTTTCTACTGGTAATTATATAATGTTTTAACTAAAAATATCAACAAAGCCAATATATATCAATTTTATAGCAAAGGAGTAGCTCTGAAGACAAACACAAGATTAACCAAAATAAACTCTTTAACGTAAATATTAGGCTTTAATTCTTAAAAAGATTTAGAATTTATATTATACACAATTTAAATTTCAGAATTACCTAATTAAACTTTTCAACAACTAAAGGTATCTAACAATAATATTAATAATGACTATTTCTAAGTTAGAGTTTGTTTTTTAAGAAAATGATGACATTTTCATGAAAAAGTGGTTAACATTTGAGGCTATTTAAATATAGACAGTTCTAAACTACCTGGTAAAAACTCTTCACCTATATTAATTTCAACTATTGAAAATATTTAAAACCTACTTATCTGAAAATTTTTGTTAATCATTACTTAGAAATTTTAAAGTCTTGCTTTGCTCTGAAGAATAAAGCTTAGTCTGCAACAAGCTTTTAAACACCAATATTGTACATCAATGATTATTTATTATGGGCCTACTGGGCGTAAGACACTTGCTAGGTGGTATGGTGAGTAAAAATATCACCTAGTAAGATTAACACACTACTTCTTTAAATGGAATTTCCCAAAAGCCATTAACAAAACTATCAATTGAAAGCAATAGAAATAAGTACCTTCTGATGAAATTTCTAATAGTACTCTATAATATAGGTGTCGTGTGGGTTTGTATCTATAAAGACACAGTAGTACTCACTTATTGTAAGACAAATAACAAATAGGTAGAAATACCTCAATATATGGCTGATAGTAAACTTTTTGCATAAAAAAACTTTGGATACCCAATAACCAAAACAAAGTTTTTATTCAGAGATTATGTAAAAGAGAATATATCTGAGAGTTTGTACAAATCATAAGAAAGCGCCTTTTTGTGTTTTTCACCTATTTTTATTTAGAAACAAGATATTTCTGATGTTTAGTAGATGAATTTTAATAATTGCTTTTTATTAAAAAAAAATCTTTGTATAAGAGCCAGTATGAAATTTTGAACACATTGTGGAAGTCAGAAACCTAAGTTAAGGAAAATGCATCTAGTCTTAACATTATAGACATATACCTCAGTTTCTATACTTCATTATAGCAATATGCCTCAGTGGATATATACACTATAACATGCAAATAAAACTTTAAAGATAAATATGAACGATACTAACCTATGAGCCAAATTTGGATTTAAATATTTTTCATAGTATCTATTTATGTAAATAAGTATGATAAAGCAAATCTCAAAATTTGGTGCCTATGTTAGAAATAAATAAAATTATAACAAGATATATACTCACAGAGAAAAAAAATACAGTTTCCCATTATAGTAGGATTAGAAGTCATATCATAAAATACTTCATTTGATTTTTTTGTGGTTTACCTCAGGTAAGTAGAGAAATAGATGAGCTAGTACTGAGTTAACTGCTGTTATGTGAAGACTATTGGAGATAGCAGCCTTTTGTTTATTCTACAGGTACCATATATACTTTTTTAAAAACATATTTTGAGAGTGTAAAATCATATATATATATTTTTATATTATATTTTATTCATTTTAGAGAGGAGAGATAGAGAGAGGGAGGAGCAGGAAGGCAGTAGTTGCTTCTCATATTGCTTTGGCCAGGCAAGCCCAGGGTTTCAAACTGGCGACCTCAGCCTTTCCAGGTCGACCCTTTATCCACTATGCCTCCACAAGCCAGGCGAGAGTGTAAAATCATATTTAAAGGGTAACATTATTTTAAGATTGAAATTGTCCTTTTCTATGAAGTTATTCTATAATATGGACTATTTTTTTTACATTACCATGTATTTTTCAAAACTTAGTTGAACTTCAACAACTGTGACAATTTGATTATGAAGTTTGAAATCCATTCTGCAGTATAAGAATTAACATATTTAACCAATTGTCTGTGTGTGTGTGTGTGTGTGTGTGTATCACACAAAGGTAAATATAACTTGCTCACTGCTCTTTTTCCTGTATCCAAAAGAGTCCGTGTCTTACAATAAATATTCAATAAATGTTTATTGAATAAATAAATAATTAACCATATATCTGAATTATTTTATAATACTTGTTTTCTTCCTTTTCACCTAATATTTTTTCATTGATTTTAGAGAGAGAGAGAGAGAGAGAAAGTGAGATGAGCAGGAAGGTGGTAGTTGCTTCTTGTATGTGCCTTGACCAGGCAAATCTGGGGTCTTGAACTGGCAACCTCAGCATTCCAGGTTGACACTTCATCTCTTGCGCCAACCCAGGTCAGGCTTCACTTAATATTTTATAGAAAAATATAATACACTTTTGATATATTAAGAAAAAGTTCTATATCTGATACATGAGTTAAAATTTGAATACTCCATTTATACCTATTAAAATTTTTCTTAAAATTTTCATAGTGCAATATTTAATATTTTAAGTATCAGTTTTAAGTAATTTTGGCTTATTTATCAACATTTATATGTACTACTTTGATAATATTTTTTTGCATCAGATGCTATTATTTATATATAGGTCTGTTCTCATGAAATAGTGTATTTTCTCTATTTCCTAAATTTTAAAGTCTCTTACAAATGATACTTTTATTTTGGAAATAGCAAGTGTTTACCCTACACTTCTTTTATTAAGTGTTACAGAATAGGGTAAATAAAGTACCCATGGTTCTTTACATATAAATTAATTCCATCAAAAGAACTAAGGTCTAATGCATTAAAAATAAAATGAATATATTTTAAAATAATTTAGGGCATTAAGGTTTGACTGCATTTTTTGAGAAGGGAAGTTTCTCACTGATTTTAAATCAGTTACTCTGCATTAGGAGTCTGAACCTGAGCAGGAATTGGATGTGAAATTGGTTTCCCTTGTAAAAGGGTAAAGATAAAATACACAGTTGAGATATAAACATACACAAAACAATATTTTGTTTTAAGGTGTTTTTAGTTTTATAAATATCAATGATGTTTTTACGAACGTAATGATTATATATTCAGAAATTTATTATTTGTTGCCATGTCCCCAAAAATAATTTGCATTTTTAAGTATGTAATCTTGCAGTCATATTTTCTAACTGCACTATTAGAACTAAAATTTAATGCTCATTCTTCGTGTCTCTTTGGTGTACATATTTTCCCTATCTTACACTTTTAGTGATTTGCATTACTGTAGATTTCTCACTTAGTTTAAGAATGCTTGAATTCATTTGCTAATATCTGCTTATATGTTATTATATATATTATTCTTAAATAGATTTCTAGCAATTGAAATTTTGAATTCCAAATTCATTTGGAATGCTTTTAAAGCTTGAGCCATTATCTTTTGCTGGCTGTCCAGGGGAACTTGGTTTCCCCCACTCTTTAGTGTTGTATTACTGCATTTTCCAGATTTTCACTTTATACTGCTAATTCCTGATAAAAAACCATTTTGTACCTGCATTGTATTAATCAAAGCCATGAATGTGCCTTGTAACAATGCTTGTCATTTAAACAAAATATCTGTATTCCCATTTCATGCTAAATTTTTACCATTAGACATTTTTGCCTAATCAATATTGGACTTACAAGGATACATAGAGGATAGGGTAACAGTGCAAGATTTTACAGCTTGAAACTGCTCAGTGTACAGCTAATTAATCTATTCAGACAGGCCTAATACATTTTCTACTTGTATGTGAGGAACGGGTCCCCATCTTTCTGCCTTAAAATTACCTAAAAATAAAAAAGTGACCTTAAATTTTTAATAAATTCAGAGTACAGAGAAATCCCAAATCAAAATTAGACTCCAGTGTCACGGTGTTGTTAATTATCACCTGGTGATTGACTAGAACTTGGGTTCCTTCATACTTCATATAACTAACTGCATTTTCCAGACCATCACATTATATTGATAATTCCTGATTAACAACCATTTGTACGCCTAAACAATAAGCTGAGTGTAGCCTTGGTGTTCCCTCTCCAAGTATAACCATAACAAGGATTTTGACCTTTAGCCTGTGATGCACTTCCATTTGTCACTGAGGCCAATGCGGTGTGCAAATGGGCGGCAGATTTGGTGACACTTCCACTGTCTTTGGGTCGAGTCCAGGTTGGGAATTTAATGGGTGGAGAGGCTGCGGCAGCACAGTGAAGTTACTACGGGAAACTACAGGAAGCCAGGCTTCACTGCACCCTTCCTGGAAGCTGGCATACTTGCCAAGCCATGTTAGCTAAGGGCCGGTTCTGGAGGAAGAAAAGCCGGCAGGTAAGTTCCTAGTGCAGTGAGATGCCCCGGAGAATCCCTTCCAGCTTCTCTGAGAAGACGTCCTACCTTCCTGCCCTCAGCATCCTTCTCCCCATCCCTGAGGCCTCTTCTGAGCTTCCACACGCAGCCCTCGCGACCCGCGCAGCATAAGACAACCCTAACGTCCCCGCCCCCCCCCCGCGTGCGCGGCCCCGCGCCCTCCTGTAGGCACGTTGCAGCCTCGGCGCGCCGCCGGCTCCAGTCTCCCTCAACCTCCAGCGCACCTCGGCGGCAGCGGGCGGCGCCGGGAGGAGAAGGCTCCGGGAAGTAGGCGCTGCCGGTCGGACGCGGCGGCGCGCACGCAGGCCTCGCCTCTCCCGGGCCTTCTCCCTCACGCCGGCCGCAGGGCGGGCGCGCACGCCGAGTGACGCTCGGAGGAAGAAGCGTAGTCCTCCTTCCCCTCCTTCACGGCTCCTGGCCCAGCGGGGCTCCTCCAGTGCGCCTGTGCGGAGGCCTACTTGATTATGTGTGCCCCCTTCGGGCTCCAGCTTTAGCCGCCGGGTGGAGGTGGGGAGGGAAGAAGACGAGGAGGAGGAGGGGAGGTTTGGGGGAGTCAGCAAGGACATGGCTCCTGACTCCTGTGCGGAACGTGAGTGACTGAGCAGCAAAGCCGAGTGAGCGAGCGGTCGAGTGGCGGGCGGGGGCCCGGGGCGCCGGGAGGGAGCGGGGGCGCGGGTTGGTTGGCTGTGCGGGGGGGGAAGCACTAACTGGCTTGCATGTGTTTTTTAATGGTTCCCCCCCAACTCCCTCTTAGATGGTCTCTAGCGACCGGCCCGTGTCACTGGAGGACGAGGTCTCCCATAGTATGAAGGAGATGATTGGAGGCTGTTGCGTTTGCTCAGACGAGAGAGGCTGGGCCGAGAACCCTCTGGTTTATTGCGACGGGCACGGCTGCAGCGTCGCGGTGCATCAAGGTAAACACCCAACCGCCCGCTTTGGCGAACCCGGTCTGCTCCCAACCGTCACGGCTTCCCCCACCTTAGCTGCAACTGCCAGTTCCCTCCCGCCCCTCCCCCCGCCCCGCCCCTCCCCGCCCCGTTCGGCGGAGGGGGACTGACACCGAGGGTCCGCTGCAGGGAGCAGGGGGTGTGGGCTATGCATGTGGGAGAAAGTGCGTGTGGCCTGGACTGTCATGTGATTCCGTGATCACTCAAGTGTCATTTGGCCGCTCCTTGCGCCCGGTGCGGTGGGTCTGGAGACTTTCCGAGATCTTGGTTGGAGGAGAGGGGATGCGGGGAGGAGGGGCAGGGGGATGGGTGTGCGCCCCATGGTCCTGGTACCGTGGCTGTAGGTTTTGGGCAAGTGAAGATTCCTCCCCCTTCATGCCCGCTCCAGTCTGCCGCAGTGTGTCTGGGGACTTCCTGTGGCATGGAATCAGCCTCGGAACTCCGCTCGCGGCTCTGGGGCGGGCGAGAGGCGGACAAGGGGTTGCATTGCCGCTTTAGATTAGGGAGGGAGGCGCCCACTGCTGCATCCACAGCTTTAGGGGGGAGACTGCTGCTTCCGACTGGGAGCTTCCTGCGGAGAAGACGGCGGAATGTCGCCGTTGCAGTTGTGATGCTGCAGGAGTGGCTTGGCTGAGCTGGCCCGGGCTGCTGGATGAGGCCGTTCGGTGGCCTCATCAGGCCACTTACTCAGCTGAAGTGACTGAAGAGAAGAAATGGCGGTGCTACGGGTGACTTGGGGGGTTATTTCTGGGTGTTTTCACTCCGTCAGTTTTTTGATATACAAAACGTCGAGGACACTAATAAGATAGTTTTCTGGACATTGACGATTTTGACCTTTTCCTGTTCATATGGTAAGGAATTGAGGCTGAAACAACCCAGATAATTTTTTGATGGCTCTTTGGCTCTCCCTATTATTCTTCAACCCGCCCCATTCCCAATTTCTGAGTCTGGCATCCAGTGAGTGATGAACGTATGGTTGTAAAATGCGGTTTTTTGTTTCTCTTTTTCTTTAAAGTATATTCTTTACAATGGAATCTCAGAACTGTGAAGGTAGACTTAGAAATTGTGAATTACCTGAGAATGCATTTATTCTCTCTCTCTTTTTTCTTAAGAAGAGCAAGGTTATATATACAGCTTCCTTTTTTAAGGAGTAAACGTGTGTCGAAACTAGATACTGATTTTAAGAAATTAGAAAATGATATATAGTGTTCGCATTCCAGTGATTTTTGGTGCTTTGTGTGGAGGTATTTCTTATGAATTGGATGATAACTTATCAAGTTTTAATAAGTAATCTCATCTCTTAATAATAAAAAATGTTCACTTAAGTCTTAAAATATTTTGATGTTAAAATTTTCTTCCCTACTAGCACTTTTGAATTAAAATACAAGTTTTTGGACACTCACGCAGCATTTCATGGCTGATAGAATATTTTTATTTTTACTGACACATTTACAGTTTTTAAAAGGCATTAGAAGTTTATCTTTTGGAGATTTAAAAACTTTGCTGATTTTATTTTATATTTCTTATTTTATTATTTTTTTAAGCATGAGAAAGAGAGAGAGAGGAACGGAAAGAAATGAGAAGCAACAACTTGTAGTTGTGTCACTTTGGTTGTTCATTCTTCTCATAAGTACCTTGATTGGGCCAGTGACCCCTTGCTCAAGCCAGCGACTGTAGCATCATGTGTATGATCCCACGTGAAAGCTGATTTTATATCCTTTAAGTACTTTCCAATATTTAAGATATTTTCAAGTTTCCTTTGAGCATAGTCATTTGAGAATATCATTTGGATATTTGTGTTTTTAGGTTTTTGGGAAAATTACAAGTTTAAGTTAATTAAATATTAATATAAATTTTAGAAACAAGTATTTTAGTTATTTGGTATTTTCATATTACTTGTTGGAGCATTAACATATATTTAGAAATATGTACTTTTTAAAAATAACAGCTTTATTGGGATGTGATTCACATGCCATATAATTCATCCATTTGAAGTGTACAATTCACGGGTTTTTAGTATAATCACAGACTTTTGCATCCATTACCACAATCAATTTTAGAACATTTTCATCACCCTAACAAGAAACCTTGTATTCCTCATTTCTATTCAACTCCCCAGGCAACCTCTAATCTAATTTCTGTCTCTCTAGATTTGCCTATTCTGGAAGCATTTCATTTTTATGTTTTACTTTTATTTCCTGTAATATCTGTTGCTCATCTTAATATGTATTAATGAGAGAGAGAAAGACAGACAGATAGGAAGGGAAAGATGAGAAGTATCCACTTCTTTTAGCACTTTATTTAGTTCATTGATTGTTTCTCATATGTGATGGAAGGGGCTATAGCTGAGACAATGACTCCTTGCTCAAGCCAGTGACCTTGGGGTTTTGAACCTGGGTCTTCAGTGTCCCAGTTCAATGCTCTGTCCACTGCACCACAGCCCGGTCAGGCTGTTGCTCATTTTGAAAGGTGGTTTGGAAATATTTTCATTAGGCTTATATAAAATGTTTGCTATTTAAATTGTAGGATATAGGAATAAATTAATGAATTTCTGAGTTAGTCTATGTAAAAAATCTAATCATGTGCTAAATTTTACCTAATATATTTCCCCATCATAAAATAAATAAAATCATAATTTTATGCTTATTTAAATGAAACAAGATTGGTATTTAAACATTTTTATTATGTCATACAATTTCAACTAGGTGATATATGTGATAAATGTAAATATAAAATGTTTTAACTATCTACAAAGCAGGTGATTTACATGAATAGTTTGAGAGGTAATTAGTTTAATAGGGCTTTAATGGGTATTTGATTTTTGCCTTGGTTGGATGGGCTCAGTTGGCCCGAAGTGCAGAGGTTGCCAGTTTGATCCCCAGTAAGGACACATACAGGAGTGGATCTATGTTCCTCTTGTCTCTCTTTCTCTCTCCCCATCCCTCGCTTTCTCCCTCTAAAAAAAAAAAAAATAAATGGTATTTGATTTTCCATAATTCTTTACAAAATTGTTTCCATTGCCTTAGAGAGAGAGAGAAGCATCAATTGGTTGTTCCACTTAGTTCTTCCATTTAGTTGTGCACTCATTGATTGCTTCTTGTATCTTCCCGGATCAGGGATCAAACCCTCGACCTTGGTGCGCTGGGTTGACACTTTATCCACTGAGCAACCAGGCCAGGGCCCATAATTATTTTTTCTTTTTTTTAACAATTTTATTTATTCACTTTTAGAGAGAGAAGGGGGTGGAGAGAAAGAGACAGAAACATTGATCCTGTATGTGCCTTGAGTAGGGATCGAACCAGCAACCTTTACATATCAATATGATGCTCTAATCAACGGAGCTATCCAGCCAGGTCTGATTCTTTAAATAATTTTTTAAAAAATTGATTTTAGTCTGACTAGGCGATGGTGCAGTGGATAGTGTCAGACTGGTGCATTGGATAGAGTGTCTCACTGGGACCCAGAGGACCCAGGTTCGAAACCTGACGGGCTCATCTAGCTTGAGCGCGGGTTTACCAGCTTGATCATGGGGTTATAGACATGACCCCATGGTTGCTGGCTTGAGCCCAAAGGTCGCTGGCTTGAAGCCCAGAAGTTGCTGGCTTGCACCTAAGGTCACTGGCTAGAGCATGGGGTCACTTGCTCTGCTGGGACCCCTCACCCATGCCCCCGTCAAGGCACATAAAAGAGAGCAATCAATGAACAATTGAGGTGCTGCAATGAAGACTTGACGCTTCTCATCTCTTTCCCTTCCTGTTTTGTCTGTCCCTACCTGTCCCTCTGTCTCTCGCTATCTCTGTCACACACACACACACACACACACACACACAAATGATTTTAGAGAAAGAGAGGGAGAGAAAGAGAAACATCAATTTATTGTTCTACTTATGCATTCACTGGTTGATTCTTGTATGTGCCGGGTCTGATGATTGAACCCGCAACCTTGGCATATTGGAATGATGTACGAAGCAACTGAGCTATTCGGCCAGGGCTGAGTTTTCATAGTTCTTTAATCTTAACATATATTAAAATATTTTATTTCCCAACAGCTTGCTATGGCATTGTTCAAGTACCCACTGGACCCTGGTTTTGCAGGAAATGTGAATCTCAGGAGAGAGCAGCCAGAGTGGTAAGGACTATTGATAAAAAATATTAAAATACTTCATTGAAATAGCTCAGGATGCTACATACTTATGTTTCAGAAGGGTTGTCAGTCTTTTGTTCAAATATTTAACTTGGGCCAAATCATGATTTGCAGTTTTAAACCAATTTTATAAAATCTGAAAAAGAAATTGAACAACATAAGTATGTGTTGCTGGATACTTAGAGCAGTTAAAATATGAAGTTGTATTTGGGCTTATTAGTCCTACCTACTGGTTTGAAGGTTAAATTGGCTAATCATATAATATAATGGCAGTAGGACATAAAGAAGTTATACTGATAAGTCTGTCAAGTTCTGTTTAATGAATAAAATAACTCCCAAGAATTTAGTGCTTCATATTTTTACTACATCTGCACAAGTATAGTTTAACTTTGAACACTTAATATTTTTAGACATTCAGTCCCTTTGGCAAGGCAACATAAAGATCCCTTCCTTTTATTTGTTTTTTACTTGGCTGGCTACTTTCCTTCTGAACACTTTTGTAAACCTCCTGTAAGAGTGAGGGAGGTGTGTTTATTTATTCTTTATGGCCAAAAGCATTTTTCTGCTTCTGGATCTATGAGGGAGAAATAGATTTAATCTTCATTAATCATAGAAAAGTATTACCATTGCAATGTTATAATTCTTTTGGTGTTGACTAGAGAATTTGACAGAAGGTAGGAAAAAAAACACTTCAACTTCTCTACATGTATAGTAAAACCAGAATCTTTTATTTTTGCCTGGGCAAATGGCTAAATAGCCCGTTTAGGACTGAAATTCAGAGCAATATTCTGTTAAATTTCATCTGTGTGTGGAAATGCACTGTGTCAGAATTATAGCTATTGTTCTAACATTATCATAATGGGGATTAACAAATGGAGGATGAAATCAATCCAAAAACTTTAGGACTTGATAAAGTAGTACGTTGTGATTTAGGCTTGATGGGTCACCAAGCAACAGAAGTTATGCTTTATTAGTAAACACTGACAGTTCAGGTGAGGTTCTTTCAAGGGGTGTCTCAGTAGATTTAGGCCAGAGAAAGATTAGGCAGTAGGAAAGATGGGTATCAATAGAGGGATGGTAAAGACTTTGTGAATGAGAATGGTAGAATGTCAGCATTATTTGCCTCAAATACTACTTGTTGCCTGTTTTTATTCCTTTATCTTCTCTGAGGGCATGGTCAAGATCTCTTTTAAGATGAACAAGGTAGTTATTTTAAAAAGTTTATTGCATTTTTTAAAAGTTTATTGATTATAGAGAGGAAGGGAGAGTGGGAAAAACATTGATTTGTTGCTCCACTTATTTATGCATTCGTTGGTTGATTCTTGTAAATCACTGGGGATTGAACCTATAACCTTGGCATATTGGGACTACGGTCTAACCAACCGAGTGACTTTGCTGGGATGTGGGGGCAATTAAAGGTTTTAAGGAAGAAGCACAATTGCCTTTACATTTCAATAGTGAACAGTTATAAAAGTTAGGGTTCTCTGTAAGCAATGAAAACTTGTTCCAAGCTAAAATAAGCAAAGGAAGGGCATTTTATTATAAGGACAAGGAAGATGAGAACCAGAACATGGAAATGTGTGCATGATTTAGAAAGGGGATTGAGTTAGTCTTAATCTTACTTCTGCTTTTCTCTGTGTTTGCTTCTTACTTTTTGTGTGTATGCATATGTGTGACAGAGACAGAGAGAGGGACAGATAGGGATAGGCAGGCAGGAAGGGAGGGTGATGAGAGGCATCAATTCTTTGTTGCAGCACCTTAGTTGTTCATTGATTGCTTTTTCATATTTACCTTGATGGGGGGAGGGCAAACGCAGACCGAGTGACCCCTTGCTCAAGCCAGCGACCTTGGGCTCAAGCTGGTGAGTCTTACTCAAACCAGATGAACCTGCTGTCCAGCGTTGACCTTGGGGTTTCAAACCTGGGTCCTCTATGTCCCAGTCCGACGCTCTGTCCACTGCACCACCGCCTGGTCAGGCCTTACTTTTTTTCTGCAGATTTTTCTCTGTTACTTACTGCAATAATCAGTAGTTAACCTTTTAAAAATATTTTAAAAATTTATTAATTTTAGAGGGAGGAAGAGAGAGAGAAAGAAAAACATTCATATGTTGTTCTACTTATTTATGCATTTATTGGTTGATTCTTGTATGTGCCCTGACCAGGGATCAAACACTCAACCTTGGTATTTTGAGATGATTCTCTAACCAACTGAGCTACCTGGCCAGGGTCAATAGTTAACTTTTTTTGACTCTTTACTGTTTGTCAGATACTGTGCTAAATGTTCTATACCAATTATCTTCGTTAATCATCCTTTCAAATCTATGAGGTAGATATTCTATTATCATTGATTGCTTTCTCATATGTGCCCGGACGGGGGGCGGTTGGCAACAGAGTGAGTGACCCCTTGCTCAAGCCCGTGACCTTGGGCTCAAGCCAGCAACCATGGGATCATGTCTTTGATCCCATGACAACAACCTTGTGCTCAAGCTGAATGAGCCCATGCTCAAGCCAGCAGCCTTGGGGTTTCAAACCTGGGTCCTCTGTATTCTAGTCCAACGGTCTATCCACTGCACCGTTGCCTGGTTGGGCAAGAGCATCATAGTTTTAAGAGCAGTATAAATCTAGTTGTAGTCTGTGCTGTGAATAGTCTCTACCATGTTAAGTGTTGCCTCCTGTGGTGAAATATGGCCATACTTCAGCTCCTAGTATAGTATTTTGTACCTCCTATGTCACGAGATTAAACTAAATCTCAGTCTGAATCTTATGTTCCGGCTTGGCTAGGATGAGATGCCTAGATCACTGGTTGGCCATGGCTAGACAATTCAGACCCAGGGAGATCTCTGGTTTTGGGATGTTAACTCTCGTCTCAAAGAATGTGAAATTATGAGCTGCTGGTATCTTAACAGATACTGAAGAGTAAAAATCCAGAACAATGACATTATTTTCAGACAAGTGGTTTGGTAGTATATAGAATGGATTTGAAAGGGGAGGTTAGAAATGGAAAGACTTAGGATGCCGTTAGTATAAAAAATGAAGGAGTAGAAAGGTAGGGAGGGAGCATTTTGATGAGATAACAGAAATGGATGTTGGGTAAAGAAAAGAGAATCATCAAAAGAAGACTTTGAATGTCAATGTTGATTGTTCTGGAATGGGTTAATAGTGGAAGGAAAGAAAAATTGAAGAGTAAGAAAATTTCTCTTTTGCCTGACTAGGAGGTTGTGTAGTAGATAGAGCGTTGGCCTGGGATGCAGAGGATCCAGGTTTAAAACCTCAAGGTTGTCAGCTTAAGTTGTAGGCTCACCAGCTTGAGCACAGGGTTGCCAGCTTGAGTATGGGATCATAGATATGCCCTCATGATCGCTGGCTTGAGCCCAAAGGCAGCTGTCTTGAAGGCCAAGTTGCTGGCTTGAGCGAGTGTTCACTGGCTTGGCTGGAGCCCCTGGTCAAGGCACATATGAGAAAGCAATCAATGAACAACTAAGGTGTTGCAATGAAGACTTGATGCCTTATCCTCATCTCTCTCCCTTCCTGTCTTGTCTGTCCCTGTCTGTCCCTCCCTCTCCCATTTAAAAAAAGAAAATTTCTGTTTTGGGCACATTTGTTTTGATGCTGCTAGGATTTTTCATTGGGTATTTATGATTAAAATAATTGCATCAAGTTAAAATTGGAACAATAGAAGGAAGACTGGGAACCTAATGACATTTTTTTGCTAGAGAAAAGGAAAAGTGAAGACAGGACTATGGTGTAGGAGACTAAGAGAAAAGGATATCAAGGATGGATAATTGTCAGGAAGGGAGACATTCAGGTACTGTAACAACACAGCCAATTGGTTTTCAGGAAAGAATAGTGACATTGCTGTCAAGGATGCTTGACTAAGAAAAGTTCTTGAGACAGCAATTATAGTTTCCTGGTTTGGGCAAAATGCTCATTATAGGACATTGAAGAGAATAGAGATTGTAGGATTAGATTAAATTTTGAAATTGTAGAAGAGGAAAATAAAAGTACGGAGTGAGGGGAAAGTTGGTTGATTTTTAAGGAAAGCTCTTTGTAGGTAGGCATTCATTGTTCAGAAAAAGCACTTGAATTGCTTTTTTCATCTCAAGTATGAATAGGTATTTTTGCTGAAAGTTTTTGATTAGATTTAACAGTATTTACTGATCATTATCATAGAGGTTAGTGGTTAAAATACTTACTGATGGGTATTTTTGTATTTAATGTGTATTTGTTCTTAATTAATTAACACTGGCTGAAGAGATTTGTTAAAAACTTTATCTACTTACATAATTTCAGTGAGTACAGAGAAGGTATTTTATATTTTAAATAGTCTATTGTGAAAACATGTTGAGAGTGAATTGTGCAAAAAAATAAAAATAAACAAAATGGCCAAAAGCCCATTAAGAATTTGCATTAATTGGATAGTACTATTCTAGCTCTAAATGAAAAACTTTCTTTCCTACAGGAGGTGAGCTGTAATTTTTTCCTACTGCTTTGCCTCTCTTTATTGCAGTCCTTTCTGGTTTCTTAAATTGTTAGGAAGAAACTGCCAGATGGATTCTGGCCAGATAGATTGGTTGGTTCGAGTATCGTACCGAAGCATAGAGGTTGCGGTTTTGAAACCTCATCAGGGCACATGCAGGAACAGTGTTCCCGTCTCTGTCTGTCTTTCGCTTCCTTTTCTCTCTAAAATCCATAAAATAAACATTAAAAAAAGAAAAGAAACTGCCAGATGGAATCAAAAGCTAGGTTTTAAGGATTGATATAGGATTGTACTATTTTAACTTTTTTGTTTGTTTGTTTGTTTGTGGCAGAGACAGAGTCAGAGAGAGGGACAGATAGGGACAGACAGACAGGAAGAAAGAGAGATGAGAAACATCAATTCTTTGTTGCGGTTCCTTAGTTGTTCATTGATTGATTTCTCATATGTGCCTTGACCAGGGGCCTACAACAGACTGAGTGACCCCTTGCTCGAGCCAGCGACCTTGGGCTCAAGCTGATGAGCCCTGCCCAAACCAGATGAGCCCACTCTCAAGCTGGTGACCTTGGGGTTTCGAACCTACGTCCTTTACATCCCAGTCCGACACTCTATCCACTACGCCACTGCCTGTCTGGTCAGGCTTAATTTTTTTTTTTTTTAATTTCTTTCTATTTATTCATTTTAGCGAGGAGACACAGCGTGAGAGAGAGAGAAAGAGAGAAAGGGGGGAGGAGCTGGAAGCATCAACTCCCATATGTGCCTTGACCAGACCAGTGCAGGGTTTTGAACTAGCGACCTCAGTGTTCCCAGGTTGATGCTTTATCCACTGCACCACCACAGGTCAGGCTCAGGCTTAATTTTTGTTTAATGAATATATGTACTGCAAGCAAATCACTATAAGTCTATAGAACCATATGAATTATATACTTAACTATTTTTTTTGCAGTTTTTTTTTTCTTTTATTCATTATAGAGAGGAGACACAGAGTGAGAGAGAGAGAGAGAGAGAGAAAGAGAGAAAGGGGGGAGGAGCTGGAAGCATCAACTCCCATATGTACCTTGACCAGACCAGTGCAGGGTTTTGAACTGGCGACCTCAGTGTTCCCAGGTCGACGCTTTATCCACTGCGCCACCACAGGTCAGGCTATATACTTAACTATTTTAATTATATTTAATTCCAATAAAATTATTTTAATGTACATTTATTTTTTATTTAAAAATTATTATTATTATTTATTGTTTTTACAGGGACAGAGAGAGAGAGCCAGAGAGAGGGATAGATAGGGACAGACAGACAGGAATGGAGAGAGATGAGAAGCATCAATCATCAGTTTTTCATTGTGACACCTCAGTTGTTCATTGATTGCTTTCTCATATGTGCCTTGACTGTGGGCCTTCAGCAGACCGAGCAACCCCTTGCTTGAGCCAGCGACCTTGGGTCCAAGCTGGCAAGCTTTTGCTCAAGCCAGATGGGCCCCGCCCTCAAGCTGGCGACCTCGGGGTCTCGAACCTGGGTATTCCACATCCCAGTCCAATGCTCTATCCACTGTGCCACCGCCTGGTCAGTACATTTAATTATCACAAATAGTTCTGAGCTATATAGAACATAAAATGAATACATGTGTTCCTCACCCTGAATGAACAAATGTTATTTTTTCATATTTGCTTCAAATCATTCTTTCTACTTAAAAGGAATAATAAATTAAGAGGTTAAGGTGAAGTACTTTCAGTACTCTCTTTAGTGTGGACCTACAATTCTTTTTTCTTTTTGGAGGGGGAAATTAAATCGTAATGGGGTGACACTGATCAATAAGAGTACATAGGTTTCAAGTGAACATCTCTATAGCATTTGAACTGTTGATTGTGATGTGTGACCATCACCCAAGGTCAACTCATTTTCCGTTACCATATATTTGAACCCCCTTACTTCCCTCCTCCCTGCCCCTCTTCATTATTCTTTAGTCTTTGAGGTTCTCTTTTTTTTTTTCAAAGATATATCCATTTTAGAGAGGGGAGAAAAAGTGAGAGAGGGAGAGGAGAGTAGGAGCAGGAAGCATTGACTCTGATGTGTGCCTTGACCAGGCAAGCCTAGGGTTTTGAACTAGTAACCTCAGCATTCCAGGTCAACACTTTATCCACTGCACCACCACAGGTCAGACAACATAGTAGTTTAAGGTGTACAGCATAAGGAAATATGCATATATTGCAAAATGAATACCACAATCAGTTAACATTCATCACATCACATATTTGCAAATATTTTTTTCTTTGATGAGGACTTACGAGATGTACTACTATATTAGCAAACTTTTTTTTTTTTTTTTTTTTAAGTGAGTGGCGGGAAGGCAGAGAGACAGACTCGCTGCATGTTCCCTGACCAGGCAAGTCCCATACAGACCAGTGCTCTGCCCATTTGTGACCACTGCTCTGTTGCTCGGCAACTGAGCTATTTTTAGCTCTTGAAGCAAAGCGGTGGAGCCATCTTCAGCAGCCAGAGCCAAATTGTTCAAACCATTTGTGCCATGGCTGTGGGAGGGGAGGAGTGAAGAGAGAGAGGAAGGAAAGGGGGAACGGTGGAGCAGCAGATGGGTGCTTCTCCTGTATGCCCTGGCTCGGAATCAAACCCAGGACTTTTCTACATGCTGGGCCGACATTCTATTGCTGACCCAACTGGCTAGGGACAGTAGTTGTACTTTTAAAAAAAGAATTTTACTGGGGAACAAAATTTTTGTTGCATCCAAAAAAACACTTGTTCTTACTTAATTCGAGTATGCTGATCTCAAATCTGATATTAGTTTTTCTCTGTAAGCTACAGTTTTTTTGCAATTCAAGATTTTAGGTTTTCATCTTATTGTAAAATTTTCAACGTTTAGTTTAACCTAATGAAGTAGAATGTCTTCTTGGGCATCATCTTTGTGAAAATATAATAATTTATATAATGCAGTAAATACACTAATACACTGAAAAATATGATTGCATCAGAATTTGTCTACAATTTTATTTTTATTTACTTATTTTTTTTACAGGGACAGAGAGAGAGTCAGAGAGAGGGATAGATAGGGACAGACAGGAACGGAGAGAGGTGAGAAGCATCAATCATTAGTTTTTTGTTGCCGTCACAACACCTTAGTTGTTCATTGATTGCTTTCTGACATGTGCCTTGACCACGGGCCTTCAGCAGACTGAGCAACCCCTTGCTGGAGCCAGCGACCTTGGGTCCAAGCTGATGAGCTTTTGCCCAAGCCAGATGGGCCCGCGCTCAAGCTGGCGAACTCGGGGTCTCGAACCTGGGTTTTACGCATCCCAGTCCGACGCTCTATCAACTGCGCCATTGCCTGGTCAGGCAATTTGTCTACAATTTTAAAATAGAACATATTAAAACACTTATTTTGATCATCAAATTTGCGTAAAACTTATTTAAATTCTATTCAGGCAAAAATTTGTGTTTGTAGCACTTGCATTTGTGTACTTGTTGAGGACAATATCGTTTGATGCTCTAGCAGTAGTCTGCTCATCACTACCAGATCCAAGATTTTCGAGAAACTTATCAAGGTGACTGTTCAGGAAGTGAATCTTAATGCTCATGTTACATCCAATGTCACAGAAAGCCAACGGCACCCTTTGAACCAGAAGTTTATAGTTTTCTGCTTTTTCATTGCCAAGGAAGTTCTTTGTAACTGCCACAAAAAACTGCTTTCTCCTCCTTATTCTTCTTCCTGGCAAATTCTTCGTCAAGTATGAGGGTTTGAATTGGCGGTCCATCAAATACACCTGCTTTTCTCTTCTCAAAAGACAAGGCAGGAAAAGCAGAAATAATATGTTGAAAGCATTCACCTTCTCTATTCAAAGCCTGAACAAACTGCTTCATTAAGCCAAGTTTGATGTGAAGTGGGGGAAAAGTGATCCTGTCTCGATTAACTACAGGTTCATTCATAATATTTTGCATCCCTACTTCCAGAGCTTCATGTTTTGGCCACTCCTTCTGTGTCCAGTGTTTCTCCTGAGCTCGGCTATCCCACAAATGCAGAAAGCAGGAATACTTCGTGAAACCTCTCTTGTTCTAGCAGGAAATTGACCATTTTAAGATCCACACAAATGATCCAGTTATGCTCCTCATACTTCAGAAAGTTGAGTACAATTTTTATGGCATTATAATCTTCTCACAGATGAGTTGAATAGCCAATTGGAACCACTGCATAAACATTACATTACCGTTGTGTAGGAGAACACATTTCAGACTTTGTTTAGAGCTGTCAAGAAATAGCCACCATTCTGTTGGACTAAGTGGTAACACCTAGTTGGCTGAGAAGACTACTGATATCATGACAGTAAACAAAGCATTTGCCTTCGGAAAAGAAGTCTACAAAAATTTGTTCACGCTTCTTGAAATGGGATACTTGAGGTGACCAGTAAAGTTCATTCTTTTCTTGAAGCCTGGAGGCTAATAACTCAGCTGCTTTCTTTGATAGGCCCCAAACTCTTACTAAGTCATTCAATTCAGGTTGGCTAAACTGCTGAGTGGTTAATGACTGCTTGGCATCAAAAGAAGATCCTTCAGATTCTACAACCATTTTCCCATGCATCTTATCAAAATACACTTGATCACTATGTTCACTTTCTTCATCTTGAGAAGAAATAAAACCATTAAAAACTGGAACCGGGAGTGTCTCAGAGTGTGGGATAGGTCGTACTGCTGAAGGAATATTAGGATATGCGATCATATGCCATTTTTTCTTGCCAATACCCTTTGTATGGATCAGACAGAAATAACAGTCACTACTGTGGTCCTTAGGTTCACGCCAAACCTTGGGAATACCAAAAGGCATTTCTTTGCATTATTCTTTTGTCCAGTGATGAAGCATTTTCTCACATTTATGACATACATCATGAGGAGCCCAATTCTTGTCTTGATCGCCAAGAATACGAGGGGAACTTGAAAACAGGCAATATATGCACGTGTCACAAATGATGAAATATTGCGCCTTTGACATTGAAGTGTGTAACAGCCACATATATAACAGAGGGTGTGAGGAGTATTCTTATATTTACGCCTACTCGAAGAAGCCATGATTCAATCTTAAAATAAAAGGGTGTTTTTATCAGATAATGATTTTTTATGTTGAAAAACAACTACAATTATGTAAAGGTGATCTTTGTAAAACATTAATTGCTTTGTGGTTATGTTTAATCCAAGAGTCTTTGCCTTTGAACTTCAATTTAAAAACCAATGCATGCCATTAACTTTAACAAAATGAAATTAATATTGCATAAAAACTAGAGCATGCATCAAAAATTGGATTTCAGATTTGGAATCAGTGATGCAGAAATATATAGAAAAAGTTCCAAAACCTTATGCAACAAAAAATGAAAACTGTAAAATTGTTTCTCAGTGTTATTTGTACTTTAGACTTAAAAGTACTGTTGTTTTTGCTCAGCCCAGTTTTCTTTTTGCTCTATGGCTTATTTTTTATTTTTTAAGTATGTGCGTGTGGGAGAGAAAGAGAGAGACATAGGAAGCATCAACTCATAGTTACTTCCCTTTAGTTGTTCATTGATTGCTTCTTATATGTGCCTTGACTGGGGGTTCAGCTGAGCCAGTGACCCTTTGCTCAAGCCGCTGACCTTGGGCTTCAAAGTAGTGACCATGGGGTTACATCTCTGGTCCTGCGCTCAAGCCAGTGAACCCACACTCAAGCTGGTGAGCCCATGTTCAAGCCTGTGACCTCACAGTTCTGAACCTAGGTCCTCAGTATCCCAGGTGGATGGTCTATCCACTGTGCCACCATCTGGTCAGGCTAGTGATTAGATCCGTACACTTGATCCAACCCCTCTGAAACTATACAGTTAGCTAACAATGATCCAAGTTCAAATACATGCTTCCTTAAAAATATTTATTTTTATTTTCAGATTTTTAATTGATTTTAGTGAGAGAGGAAGGAGGAAGGGGGACGGAGGGAGGGAAGGAGATAGAAAGAGAGCAAGAGACACAGGAACATCCACATCTATTTGTGTATGTCTCCTCACTGGGCATTTAATTGGCAATGTCTGAGCTTCAGGCTTCTAGTTTGACCTGTGGTGGTGCAGTGGATAAAGTGTGGACCTGGAGTTCTGAGGTTGCTGGTTTGAACCCAGCCTTGCCACATACCAGAAGCAACTACTACTACTACGAGTTGATGCTTCTGCTACCCCTAACCCTGCCTTTCTCACTGTCTACTTTAAAAAAATCAATAAATAGCCCAATCTGTGGTGGTACAGTAGATGAAGTGTTGACCTTGAATGCTGAGGTTGCTGTGTTTGAAATCTTGGGCTTGCCGCATCAAGGCATGAGAAGCAACTATGAGTTGATGTTCCCCACTCCTACCCCTTTCTCTCTCTCTCTCTTCTCTCTCTCTCTCTCTCTCAAAAAAGGAAATCAATTTAAACAATCAGTAATCATTTTTTTTGTGTGTATGTGACAGAAGAGAGACAGAGAGAGGGACAGACAGAAAGGGAGAGAGATGAGAAGCATCAAATCTTCGTTGCGACACCTTAGTTGTTCATTGATTGCTTTCTCATATGAGCCTTGATTGGCGGGGGGGCTAGAGCAGAGTGAGTGACCCATTTCTCAAGCCAGTGACCTTTTTCTCAAGCCATCAACCTTGGGCTTTAAGCCAGTGACCTCTGGGCTTAAGTCAGTGACCATAGGGTCACGTCTTATAGTCTTGCACTCAAGTTGGTGAGCCTGCACTCAAGCTGGGAACCTCTGGGTTTTGAACCTGGGTCCTCTGCGTCTTAGTCCGACATTCTGTCCACTGTGTCACCACCTGGTCAAGCAGTAATAAAATCTTAAACACAAACAGAAATGAAGTTTTAACCAACTGAGCTATCCGGCCACTGTTATATTACTCTTTTTATGTCAAAAATATTATCTTATGCTGTGGTATGCTAGTTTGAATTGTAGGGTAATAGTTGTTTTCCTGTAATTATGACATTTTTCTAGCTTGTCTTGTGGTACAGTATCTCTTTGTGCAAATAGGAAATATGTTGGCAGTCTGTTTATCCTGCTTGATATTTGGTCTGCTTTTTCATTCTGAGGACTTGATGTATTTCATCCATTTTGGAAAATTTTATGCTCTATGTTTTCAATTATCACCTTCCCATTATATGTTTTCTTTTCCTGAAACTGTTACTTAGTTGTATGCTTGGCATCCCATTTTTTTCTTTGTCTTTTAATTTCATTTATCTCTCTGTATTACAGATAATCCTTTTAGGTCTGGCTTCAAATTTATGCCTCTGTTCATCCAATCAGGGAATTTCTTTTCTGAATGAGTCCAATCTAGAATTTCTATTTGTTTCTGTTTTTCAATTTGCTGCTTATTTTGCTCATAATGTCTTGTTATTATCACCTTAAGGATTATATACTTTCCTTTATTAATTTGAACACTTAAAACCTACTTATTTGAAAACTCTTCAGAGATCTTTCATTTGTTAATTCAGGTAGTAGATGTCTTTATATATTTAGTAATTTTTGACTGACTTAATCTTTAGGACTTTTTGTCTTAAAATTTCTATTCCTCTAACTTGAGTTTGTGAAGATGTTGTTGTAGGATTGTTTGCATTTGCTCTGTAACTGTTAAGAATTGCCTTTGGCTGCTGGTAAAGTCTAGATTACAGTGGCTTCTACAAAATAAGAATGTATAAATTCTTTTATTTAAAAGACATTCAGAGAAACATTTAAAAGCTTTTATGACAGCTCTGTGAAGTTACTAGGGATCAAACCTTTTCTGTTTTCCTAATGAACCAATCTTAGCACATGCTTTTCATTTTCAGAGTTGTTCCACAGTCACAGCATGGCATCTGGAACTGTAGCTATTGTGACTGCAGAATGAATTTCCAGGCAGAAAGAAGGGGGGAAGGTAAAGCTAGAAATGGTTCTTGCCGCTGAGTTTTTTGTTTTTTAGAGAGAGGACAGGAAGAGAGAGAGATGAGAAACATCAGCTCGTAGTTGCATCACTTTATTTGTTCATTGATTGCTTCTCCTATGTGCATTGACTGAAGGGGGCATGCTCCATTCAAGCCAGTGACCCCTTGTTCAAAGCCAGTAACCTTAGGCTCAAGCCAGTGACCATGGGATTCTGTCTGTGATCCCATGCTCAAGCTGGCGATCATCAGGTTTCAAACCTTGGACCTCAGCGTCACAGGTTGATGCTGTAGCTACTGAGCTACTGCCAGTCAGTCAGCTTGTGTACTTTATATAGAATGCCTTCAAAGTTTGCTAACATTTTTTCTTACTCCTGATTCATATCTAATATTTGCTTTTAAAAAATTCAGTATAGCATCCAAAGTCCCTATAGCTTTTTTATTTTAAAGAGTTAATTTATTAATTTTAGAGAGTGGAGTGAGAGAAGGGGTAAGGGAGTAGTGGGAAGCATCAACTCACAGTAGTTGCTTTCTCGTTTGTGCTTTGGCCAGGCAGGCTTGGGGCTTCAAACCGGTGACCTCATTGTTCTATGTCCATGTTTTATCCACTGAACCACTACAGGTCAGGCCCTTTAGCTTGGAAAGAGGTGATAAAGAAGCAAGTAGCCAATTTGTGTTCTCTCTCCTCTTGATTCTGATTTCATTTTTTTTGTGTGTGTGACAGACACAGAGAAAGAGAGAGTGGGACAGATAGGGACAGACAGGAAGGGAGAAAGATGAGAAGCATCAGTTCTTCGTTGCGGCACCTTAGTTGTTCATTGATTGCTTTCTCATATGTGCTTTGACCGGGGGGCTACAGCAGAGCTAGTGACCCTTTGCTCAAGCCAGTGACCTTGGGCTTCAAGCCAGTGACCTTTGAGCTTCAAGCCAGTGACCATGGGATAGTGTCTATGATACCACGCTCAAGCCAGCAACCCCACGCTCTAGCTGGTGATCCCACACAAGCCAGATAAGCCTGTGCTCAAGCTTGTGACCTTGGGGTTTCAAACCTGGATCCTCTGCGTCCCAGTGCGATGTTCTATTTCACTGTGTGGCTACCTGGTCAGGCAATTTCTATTTCTTTTACTGTGAGAAAAGCCTAGTATAACTTAGGCTGACATGGAGTAGGTGTTTAATACGTGTTTGCATCCTTTGTAGCATGTATACAAAACTAGTAAGAGAAATGAAAACATGCAGTACCTTACAAGACAAATTGCCCAACATATGGTTCCTATTTACTACATTATTTTTGTTTAGATATAATTTTTATGTTTATCAAATTGTATGTAAAGTCACACAGTACCAAAAGTTTCTCTCATACATACAATAGTACTTTGCTGCTTGATTCTTGAACTCTCATGTTTTTCTCAAGAGGCAGCCCCTTATTTTATTTTTTTCTTCTGGTATTTACATATGTATATTATATACATAATTATATGATGTAAATTATATTTGAAATATAAATATATATATTTGTAATATATATAAAGTGACAGGAGGGGAGATAGTGAGACAGACTTCCACATATGCCCCAGCGAGGATTCACAGGACAAACCCATCTGTGGCCGATGCTCAAATCAACTGAGCTATTTTTAGCACCTGAGGCCGATGCAGCTCAAACCCGCTGAGCTATCCTCAGCACCCAGGACCAATGCTTGAACCAATGGAGCCACTATCTGCAGGAGGAGAAGGAGAGAAAAGGGAGGGGGGAGGGAGGGGGGAGGGAAAAGCAGGTGGTTGCTTCTCCTGTGTGCCCTGACTGGGGATTGAACCCAAGATGTCCATATGCCAGGCTGATGCTCTATCCACTGAGCCACTGCCCAGGTCCTCTTTCTATATTTCTAAAAGGAATGTCTAAGCAGCTTTTTTTCTCTTTTTATTTTTTTGTAGGGAGAGAGAGAAAGAGTGAGAGAGAAAGGGAGAAAAGGAGAGAGATAAGAAGCATCACCTTGCCTGACCAGGCGGTGGCGCAGTGGATAGATCATTGGACTGGGACACAGAGGACCCAGGTTTGAAACCCCGAGGTTGCTGGCTTGAGGGTGGGCTCATCTGGCTTGAGAGCGGGCTTACCAGCTTGAGCATGGGGTTCCTGGCTTGAGCGTGGGATCATAGACATGACCCATGGTCGCTGGCTTGAGCCCAAGGTCTCTGACTTAAGCAAGGGGTAACTACTACAGTAGTAGCCCCCCCCCCCCATAAAGGCATGTATGAGAAAGCAGTTAATGAACAACTAAGGAGCTGCAATGAAGACTTGATGATTCTCATCTCTTTCCCTTCCTCTTTGTCTCTCTTTCTGTCACACACAAAAAAGGTGTCACTTTGTAGTTGTGTCAATTTTTTTGTTGTTGTTCATTGATTATTTCTCATATGTGCCTTGGCAGGGGAGGAAAAGGGGGAGGCTCTACCTGAGCCAGTGACCCCTTGCTGAAGTCAACAACCTTAGGCTTCAAGCTAACGAACTTTGGGCTCAAGCCAGCGACCATGGGGTCATGTCTATAATCCCATGCTCAAGCCTGTGATCCAGTGCTCAAGCTGGTGAACGCATGCTCAAGCCTCTGACCTCAGGGTTTTGAACCTGGGTCTTCAGCTTCCCAGGTGGATGCTCTATTCACTGTGCCACTGCCTGGTCAGGCTAAGCATGTATTTTTGACCTGTCATTTTTAAATGTTTTCTTTAACTGTATCTCAAATTTTGGTTAAATACATAGTGCTAAGTAATAATATTTACATTATTATGGCTACTTAAATATCAATGTTATTTTTTTAGTCAAGTATAGTATGATAGTTTTGTTCATATAATCTTTCATTTGGTTAATTAATCAGGTAGTCTGTAAATTAAGTTTTTCTTCTCTTTACCTTTTCCTTTTTCTCTCCTGTGTTCACTGTTTCTTGTCTTTTTCTTCTTCTCTTACTGTTCTCTTCCTCTTTCCTCTCTCCTCCCTCTTCTCTCTCCTTTTGCTGTTTCCCTCTTCTCTCTCCTCTGCCACCTCCACTCCTCTCCTTCTGCCCACTCTTTTCCCTCCTCCTCTCCCTCTTCTACCTCTCCCTTTCTCCTTTCTTTTTAAACAGGCAGACCTTCCTCTAGGTACTACCTCCCCTGCTCCCATCTTGGCTGGTTTCTTTTTAGACCTGTAACTTCCCTTCACTATCATTTTGGGTGTTTTCATTACTTGTTGCTTATTTCGTTTTTTAAAGTTTTTATTTACTGATTTTTAGAGATAAAAGAGAAACTGGGGGTAGAAGCGAGAAGTATCAACTTGTAGTGGTTCCTTCTAGTATGTGCCTTGGCCAGGCAAGCCCTGGGTTTCGAGCTGGTGACCTCAGCATTCCAGGTGGGTGCTTTATCCACTGCGTCACCACAGGTCATGCCTTGCTTATTTTGTATTTTCTGTTTTCTAACCCTTCACTCCCCCATTTCTCCCTTATTTCCTTGCTTTGGTTGGCACATCTGCTACTAGCTTTGTGGGGAAAGGTGTATGAGAAAGAAATTTTTATAGATTTTTTATGTTGTAGCGTGTTTTACTTGAATGATAATATGGCTGAACAGAATTCTTGGTAATCATTTTCCTTCAGAACTGTGAAGCTGTTTCTCCATTGTTTTTTAACTTTCAGTGTTTCTGTTAAGTCCCAGCAAGTTCTGATTTCTAATTTTTTGTCTGTGATAGTTCTCTTTGGATTTAGTGTTTTTCTCTTATCCTGCTTATTTCTGACACTTGTCATGGTCATGTGCTTTCCCTTACTACTGTATAGGTCATACAGTGGCTCTTTGCATTTGGTAAATCATGTTGGAGAACATGAGTTCAATTAAGGGAAATATTTTGGAATTATTTCTTTGATAATTTCTTCAGCTGGAAATTATCAAAGAATTGTCATTGTTTACTTTTTCTATATGTTTCTTTATTTGGATGTTGGACCTTTTGAACTAATCTGATTTTTTATATTTTGTGTTTATTTTTGTTCTACTTTCTGAAGTAGTTCTTTACTTTATCATCTAGCCCTTAAGTTAAATTTCCAAATTATATTACACTTTTATTTATTTTTATTTTTTTAAGTGAGAGGAGGGGAGATAGACTCCCACATGCACCCTGACCAATACCCGGCAAGCCATGTCTGGTGCCAATGCTCAAATCAACCGAGCTATCCTCAACGCCCAGGGTTAATGCTGGAACTGATGGACCTACTGATTGCAAGAGGGGAAGAGCGAAAGATAGACTGGGGAGGGTTGGAGAAGCAGATGGTTGCTTCTCATGTGTGCCCTGAGTGGCGATTGAACCCAGGACGTCCACACGCCAGGCTGATGCTCTAAACACTAAGCGACCAGCCAGGGCCAGTTCTATTACATTTTTAATTTCCAAGGGCTCTTTTATGCTCTCTGAATGCTCCTTGTTTTCATTATCTGGTTTTGTTTTTTGGATGCAATATCTTCTTTTAACTCTATGAGGATATTAATCAGACAGTTGTTTTTATTTTGTTTCCGTTTTCTGAAGTTTTCTTCTCCTGGGACTCTTTTCCTCAGTTTCTCTGTACCTTTTGTTTAGGCCTGTCTTGTTAAAGACTTTGCTTAAATATCTGGTTACTCTTAGCCATCAAGTTCATAATAAGTTGATTGGAAGGTCTGTGTATGGGCAGGGATTATTGGCTGACTGGCTTCTTTAAAGGTGGGTGATTTAGCTGGGTTCTTCTATTAGGAAAACACCTACTGTTCTAAAGTTTATTTAGAGAAAAGTCATCTGTTTGGGATTGACCAACCTACTTACCAGTATTTTTTGAGCCAGGTGATTGCTGGATTTCACTATTCAGAATTAGGTTTTCAGTAATTCTTCTTTTTTCAGTATGGTATTTCTTCCCACAGCTGTGCCTAGTTTCCCCAAGTACAGATTTCCTTGTTTACCCTTTCTGCAGTTTTCCAGAGTGGGGGAGAGACCAGGTACCTGGTAGTGTGTAGTGTGGCAGGAGATTAGGAGAGGGGTTGTTATTGCTTTTCAGATTATACCCAGTTTCTTCTGTTTTCAGCCTTACCCAGGCTCATCCCTCCCAGATACATACAGCACTACGCGGCATGTGCAACTCCCTGCCCCTGATGCCTGGTACCTATATTTCTCCAGTTATTGGTGCTATGCGGGCCAAGATATATTGCCTTTGGGTTTATGGCAGCACCTTTTCTCATCTGCTGAATCATTTACTACTTGTCTCTTTTCTAGCTTTCAAAACTTTATAGTTGTTGTCTTTCCTTTTGTTCTTTTTGTGTTTGTGGCTTTATGCCCTTTTTACATCATTTAGTGCAGGGGTCCCCAAACTAGGCCTGCGGGCCACATGCGGCCCCCTGAGGCCATTTATCCGCCCTGCCGCACTTCCGGAAGGGGCTCCTCTTTCATTGGTGGTCAGTGAGAGGAGCACAGGATGCATCCGCACCCATAGTTCCCATTGAAATACTGGTCAGTTTGTTGATTTAAATTTACTTGTTCTTTATTTTAAATATTGTATTTGTTCCCGTTTTGTTTTATTACTTTAAAATAAGATATGTGCAGTGTGCATAGGGAGATTTGTTCATAGTTTTCTTTTATAGTCTGGCCCTCCAATGGTCTGAGGGACAGTGAACTGGCCCTCTGTGTAAAATGTTTGGGGACCCTTGATTTAGTGGGATGTTAGGAAGGAGAGGAGGTACGTAGTTTTAAAAAAATTAAGTACCTGTGCTTGTGATATAGCTACTTAACATTTCTCCTAAGGTCTTGTTTTATCTTTTTAGTCTGTCATTTTTACTTATTTTCCCATTCAGCTCACAACATTTTTTTTGATGTGTATTTTATTGATTTTAGATAGGAAGGGTGAAAGAGAGAGACAGGAACATTGATCTGTTCCTGTATGTTCCCTGACTGGGGATTGAACTGGGAAGCTCTTTGCTTCAGAATGATGCTCTAACCAATTGAGCTGTCCAGCCAGGGCACAATCATTTTTGAATCTTCCTACATTCCTACAGACTCTACTTTTCCTTTATGTTTTTCACCTTTCTTTCTTCTTTCACTAGCAAACTTCCTGGAAGAATAAAATTATTTGATATCTTTGCTTCTTCAACTGCCTACTTATAGTCTAGCCTTAGTTGTACTTAATGTTTAATGTATAACTTAATTTTCATTTTAAACAATAGCATATGAAATCTGCATTTGTTATAACACTCTCATCATGAACAGTATTTTCTCTTTCAGTGACCATCATAATAAAGATCCATATACAAGAAAATCTTTTGATAATTTAGCATAAGGAAAACTGTCTCCCTTGAAGATCTGGTATATTTTCTCTTTTTTGATAGCTCTAGCTCTATGACATACATTCTGGCTTTTTTTGTCTGACTACCAGGCAGCCTAGAACCAAATTTGGTCGTTAGTTTCATCAGTTGTATTAATCTGATTATAAGTGTAGTTGTTTTCTCCTCCACCTCCTGTGGGGTTTAGAACTTCACCTCTTATCTCTGTTTCTCCCTGCGTGTTGATTTCATTCTCTTACACTACAGACTCTCTACTTCATGAGGCTGGAACGGCGACTGCTGGCAGCTCTTGGCTCTCATCTTCCCAGTCCCTTCTACCAGAAGAAGGGACACTCTTGAAGAATCCTGGAAAGGACTCTGGCCTGTCTTGGATCATGTACTCACCATCCCTGTGGCTGGAGTGGGGAGGGTACTATGAATGACAACCCTCACTAGAACTACATAGTTGGAGTCAGGGGTAAGAGAGTCTCCCTACATCAGGGGATGTCCCTTATATTGACTTTCAGTGTTCATTTTTCTATTTTTATTGTTATAATGTAGGTCCCTTATTTATAGGCTGCCTCAAATTCTTTTCTGAAAAAAGATTAGGTATTTAAATAAGGACATAAAATATCGTGAACTCTTACTCATTCACCCTTCAACCATTACATAAGTCTACCACTCTATTGATTTTTGTTAACTTTAAATGGCCACGTCTAAAGTTTTCAGTTTTTACTCTACATGATCTACTTTCAGTAGTTAAAACTGTGATCACTCAATCTTTCTTACAGTACTCTCCATGATTTCTGGGAAGTTGTTTTCTTCTCTTACCTCTTCTTTTTTTAAGTGAGTAAGAGAGAGAGAGGGGGAAAAACAGGATGGGAGAGAGAGATGAGAAGCATCAACTTGTAGTTGTGGCATTTTAGTTGTTCATTGATTGCTTCTCATATTTACCTTGATGGGGGGTTTGGGGGTTCCAGCCAAGCCAGTGACTCCTTGATCAAACCAGCAACCTTGGGCTTCCACCTGTGACCTTGGGGCTCCAGCCAGTGACCCTGTGCTCAAGCTGGTGAGCCTGCACTCAAGTTGGTGACCTTGGGGTTTCAAACCTGGGACCTCAGTGACCCAGGTCAGTGCTCTATCCACTGCTACCACTACTTGTCAGGCATTCTCTTACCTCTTTTTTTTTTGGTGACAGAGACAGAGAGGGACAGACAGATAGGAAGGGAGAGAGATGAGAAGCATCAATTCTTCATTGTGGCTCCTTAGTTATTCATTGATTGCTTTCTCTCATGTGCATGACAGGGGGGCTACAGCAGAGGAAGTGAACCATTGCTCAAGTCAGCGACCTTTTTTTTTCCTCAAGCCAGCAACCATGGGGTCATATCTATGATCCCACGCTCAAGTCAGTGATTCTGCACTCAAGCTGGTGAGCCCGTGCTCAAGCTGGCGACCTTGGGGTTTTGAACAGCTCTCCGCTGTGTCCAGTCCCAGTCTGACACTCTATCCACTGTTTCACTGCCTGGTCAGGCTTTATTGAGTTTTATAGGAAATTTATTTATGCATCTGTGCCTCTTACCTCTTTTTAAAAATTACCTTTGGATTCCCATTTGGCATTAATTCTTTTCTTCTTTAAAGTTGAAGTTACACAATTGCTTTTCTGGCCTGATTATTTCATTACCTCACTTGAGGTAAACTAATGCATGCTAATGGATGCTTCTAGGCATGAGTTGCACTTGAACAATTTTTTTCTGGCCTTTAGACATATTTGCAGTTGCCTTTTTGATAACTCTATTTAGGTATTCTAGACATCTTAAATTTAATTGCTCTACTTCTCTACTCACTAACATAATCCAAGCCCTATTTTTTTGTCTAGATTATTGCAACAGTTCAAATTATTTATTTATTTATTTATTTTTATTTTCATTTTAGAGAGAAGACACACACAGAGAGAGAGAGAGAGAGAGAGAGAGAGAGAGAGAGAGAGAGAGAGAGAGAAAGGGGGGAGGAGCTAGAATCATCAACTCCCATATGTGCCTTGACCAGACCAGTGCAGGGTTTTGAACTGGCGACCTCAGTGTTCCCAGGTCGACGCTTTATCCACTGCACCACCACAGGTCAGGCTAAATTATTTAATTTTTTAAAATTTATTATGACTTTTTTTTTTAGAGACAGACATTAAGGGAGAGAGATGAGAAGCATCAACTCGTAGTTGCATCACTTTAGTTGCTCATTGATTGTGTCTCATATGTGCCTTGACTGGGGGCTCTAGCCAAGCCAGTGACCCCTTGCTCAAGCCAGCGACTACGGGGTTTTGTACCTTGGTCCTCAGTATCCCAGGTTGATGCCCTCTCCAATGTGCCACCACCTGGTCAGGTTTGATTTAATTATGTTTATAATTTATTTATGGGATGTGGGGAGGGAGAGAAGCATTAATTTGTTGTTCCACGTAATTGTGTATCCCATGGTCACTTCCTGTATGTGCCCTGACTAAGGATTGAATCCACAATCTGGGCATATCTGGATGATGCTGTTACCAACTGAAATACTGACCTGGGCCTCAACTTGAATTTAGAGAGAGAAAAAAGACATTAATTTGTTGTTCCACTTATGCATTCATTGGTTGATTCTTGTATGTGCCCTGATTGATGGTTGAACCTGCATCTTTGGCATACTGGGATGATGCTCTAACCTGCTGAGCTGCCTGGCCAGGGTTACTTTAGTTTTTGATAAGGTGATATGTTAATCTGGTTCAAAAATATAAAAGATACACAGTGAAAGTTCTCCCTCTGAAACCTCTTTTTTCTTTCTTTTAATTGGGAGGAGGGGATATAGTGAGACAGACTCTCCTGCATGTGCCCCAGCTTTGGTCCATCAGGCAACCCCTGTCTGGATCCCATCCTTGAATCAGCTGAGCTGTTTTCAGCTCCTGAGGCCGACTTTCTCATACCAGCCGAGTGATTCTTAGTGCCTTGGTCCCATGCTCAAATCAATGGATCCACTAGCTACAGGAGGGGAAGAGGGAGAGAGAGATAGAGAGAGGGAGAGAGAGAGAAAGAAGAGGGAGGGGAGGGGTGGAGAAGCAAATGATTGCTTCTCCTGTGTGCCCTGACTGAGAATTGAACCTGGGATATCCACACGCCTGCCAAGGCTCTATCCACTGAGCAAGCTGCCCAGGGCCTGAAACCTATTATTTGCCTAGTTTTCCTTCCCAACTTCCCATTGTTTTTCATCTACTTTCTTGGTTTCTTTACATATATATGCAAGTATATATATATGTATACACACACACACACACACATATATATATATAGATTCCTGTTTTTCTTCCTTTGTTACATATACTTATAGTGAATTTCTTGCTTATCTCCTTTTTAGTATAGTTCCCCCTCTCTTTCAAACTTTTCTTCTACAAAGCAAATATATTGTTATTTGCCAATTTCCTATAGTATTTCTTTTCTTTCCTTTTTTTTTTTTTGACAGACAGAGTCAGAGAGTCAGGAAGGGAGAGAGAGATGAGAAGCATCAATTCTTTGTTGCAGCACCATAGTTGTTCACTGATTGCTTTCTCATATGTGCTTTGACCAGGGTCTACAGCAGACCGAGTGACCCCTTGCTCAAGCCAGCGACCTTTAGGCTCAAGCTAGCAACCATGGTCATGACTGTGATCCCATTCTCAACCCCATGCTAGTGACCCCCTGCTCAAGCCGATGTGCCCGTGCTCAAGTTGGCGACCTTAGGGTTTCAAACTTGGGTCCTCTGCGTCCCAGTCCAACACTCTGTCCACTGCACCACCACCACCTCCTGGTCAGGCCCTAGAGTGTTTCTTAACTATTGGTGCAAAGAAAAATTATTTTCTGGCTCACAGTATTATGTTGGCTTGAGCAAGGGGTCACTGGCTTGGCTGGAGCCCCCAGTATTATATTCACTAAAAGTATTATATTTCCACTTACACATTTAATTTCTGCACAGAGTATGAGTGGGTAAACACCCCCCATCTCACCCCCAACACTAAAAATTCTAGTTTAGTAGAGTCAGAAATTTATAGTGGTATTGCTTTAGAGCCATTTAGAAACTAAAGCTGCCCTAATGTCATGTAAACCCTTCTTTTTCCATCTGTCATTGTCCTTACTGCTCCTTTCTTCACTTTCCCCACTCCATCTTCTCCATAATTGTGAGCAGACTAATAATGCCAAAAGATTACTTTCTACATGCTGCTCTTCAGAGATGATACTCTTAAGTGTGCTATATTGTCATGTTCAAGCAAGTAACCCAAAAGTGTTAAGATGTATGTGTATGTAACTATTTTTATCTTGATGATAGGAAAATATAAAAATAGCATCAATGTGGTGAAAATAGAAAAAATATCATTTGTAAGGATACTGTTCCTTCATGGTTGGATCTAATTGGAGATTTACTAGTTTTTGCCATTGTATGCGTATATTTTAACCCCCTTGTTCTTATTTTATTACCTTTATCTTTAAAGTAGGATGGAACTATTTAGATGAGCTGCATCCCTGTTTAGGAAAGTTTCATTTTACTTATTTAGACTTTCCAGAAATTTATTTTCTATTTATTGATTTTAATGAAAGAGAAAGGGGGGGTAGAGGGAGAGAGACAGAGGAACATTGATCTATTCCTCTCTGTGTTTTTTTTTTTCAAACACAAAAAATTATCTTTATTTCTTTATCCAAATAAATATGTTACTATTCATGCCCATGACAAGCAACTAACTTCTGAACTTTCATAGTAGGTAAGTGAAGGATACACGCCGATGCAAAAATAAATCATAGAAGTTAGTTTCTGGGCAACATAAGCCACCTTAGTATTTCTTCTTAATGTTTCCCTTTGCTTGCTTGTGCTACTTTCTCCCTGAGGATTGACACATTCTTTTTTTATATTTTATTTAGACAATTAATTTTAACAGGATGACATTGGTCAACTAGAGTACATAGATTTAGAGAAAACATTTTGATATTCGATTATGTTGTATACCCATCACCCAAAGTCAAATTGTCCTCCATCATCTTCTATTTGGTTTTCTTTACCTCTCTGTTTTGACCGGGGATCGAACCAGCAACCTCTGTGCTTTAGAATGATACTCTAATAAACCAAGCTATTTGGCCAAGGTTCCAGAAAATAATTTTTTTTTTAAAGATTTTTATTTATTGATTTTACAGAGAAGAGGGCAGTAAGGAAGAGAAGTTCCATCTCATAGTTGCTTCACTAGAGTTTTTCGTTGATTGCTTGTTGTATGTGCTTTGACCAGGCTAGCTCAGGGTTTTGAACCTGCGACTTCAGTATTCCAGGTCTGTATTCTATCCACTGTGCTACCACAGGCCAGGCTCCAGAAATGTGGTGGTTTTTTTTTTTTTTTGGTTTTGTTTTGTTTTTTTTTTTGTGACAGAGAGACAGAGAAAGGGACAGATAGGGACAGACAGATAGGAAGGGAGGGAGATGAGAAGCATCAGTTACTTGTTGTAGCACCTTACTTGTTCATTGATTGTTTTCTCATATGCGCCTTGATGGGGGGGGGAGGGAGCGCTCCAGCAGAGTGAGTGACCTCTTGCTCAAGCCAGCGGCTTTGGGTTCAAGCCAGCGGCTTTGGGCTTCAAGCCAGTGACCTTTGGGCTCAAGCCAGCAACCATGAGGTCATATCTATGATCTCACATTAAAGACAGTGGCCCTGCACTTAAGCTGGTGAGCCGGTGCTCAAGCCAGATGAACCCATGCTCAAGCCGGCGACTTCAGGGTTTTAAACCTAGGTCCTCCACATCCCAGTCCAACATTCTATCCACTGTGCCACCGCCTGGTCAGGCAGGCTCCAAAAGTTTTTAAAAAATTTGTTTATTGATTGATTTTTTGGGGGAGAGAGAGAGAGGAAAAACATTGATTTATTATTTGACTTGCTTATACATTCATTGGTTGATTCTTGTATGAGTTCTGATCAGGGATCAAACCCACAATCTTGGCTTGTGGGGGATGATGCTCTAAGCAACTGAATACCTGGCTGTGAACTCTGGAAGCGCTTTAAAAATATTTTAAATTTATATTTTAATTTTTTTCAGAAGTTTTAAAAGAAAATCTTCTTTGGCTGTATGTTATTAATGAATGTTTGACTGCTTTTAGTAACTGTTTTTTTGGGGTGTGTGAGGGAAGCTCTGAGTTTTCTCTTCCAAACACATTCCGTCCTTTGGTCTTTCTTGATATATGGATAATATATGTCACTATGGTTCTTATGCCTTTTGAACAAATAGGCATATATATATAAGCTATAAAAGGATTAATATTTTACTCTTATCCAAAGACTCCCAATTTCTTTGGGTCAACCCTGTGTATTTTAATTTACTTATTTGTGTGTGTATAGGATTTTTTTTCTTTTTTATATTTTGATTTTATTTATTGAGTTTTAGAGAAAAGAAAGAGAGAAAGAGAAAGAGAAAGAGGGGGGAGAAGCTGGAAGCAGCAACTTACAGTTTTTACACGCTGTATGTGTTTTAAACAAGCAAACCCAGGGTTTTGAACCGGCGACCTCATTGTTGCTGGTCAGTGCTCTATCCTCTGCGCCACCACAGATTAGATAGGATTTTCTTATTTTTATTTATTCTAAAATTTTTCCATTGATACGAGAAAGAGAGAGTGAAGAGAGAGGAGAGGAAGGGGGAGAGAAAGAAGCATCAACTAGTTCCACTTAGTTGTTCCATTTAGTTGTGTACTTATTGGTTGCTTCTCATATATGCCCTGACTGGGAATCGAACCTGTAACCTTGGCATGCAGAAACAATGCTCTATCCATTGAGCCACCAGCTCAGGGCTTTCTTCATATTTTTTTTAACAGGGACAGAGAGAGAGAGTCAGAGAGAGGGACAGATAGGGACAGACAGACAGGAATGGAGAGAGGTGAGAAGCATCATTATTAGTTTTTCGTTGCCATTGCGACACCTTAGTTGTTCATTGATTGCTTTCTCACATGTGCCTTGACCGCGGGCCTTCAGTGGACCAAAGCAACCCCTTGCTGGAGCCAGCGACCTTGGGTCCAAGCTGGCGAGCCTTCGCTCAAGCCAGATGGGCCCGCGCTCAAGCTGGCGACCTCGGGGTCTCGAACCGTGGTCCTCCACATCCCAGTTCGATGCTCTATCCACTGCACCACCGCCTGGTCAGGCAGGCTTTCTTATTTTTAATTGTAAGACATGATTCCAAGAAAAGAGGGTATAACCAATTTATGGACAATTAAAACAAAATAATAAAGTGAATATTCACATACTTCCCAAGCTTATGTAAGTAGAGCAGTGTTTATACTTTGACCTTTGTACCCCTTCTAGATTGCATTCCCCTCTTCGACAAAGGAAACAGTTTCCTTTTTCTTAGTTTCTAAACAATATATTATTTAGTTGTGGCTGTTTCGAACTTTGTGTAAATGGTATAAGGCATGTTTTCTAGGGGAAAAGAGGTCAGTGCCCCTGACTAAATAGTCAGGTATTATTGCATGTTTTAAAAGTTCTTGCAGCATACTGGTTGAAAATAGCTACTCTGTGGTATAATACTTAGAAGTGGAGTAGCTAGGTTGTCAGGTAGGCCACTTCTAAAAGTGGTAATTTCACTATTCTTTCCCACCAGAACATTCTTTTTTTTTTCTTTCTTTTTATTTTCATAATTTTTATTTATTTATTTTTTACAGGGACAGAGAGAGAGTCAGAGAGAGGGATAGATAGGGACAGACAGACAAGAACGAAGGGAGGTGAGAAGCATCAATTATTAGTTTTTCATTGCCTTCGCAACACCTTAGTTGTTCATTGATTGCTTTCTCATATGTGCCTTGACCGTGGGCCTTCAGCAAACTGAGCCACCCCTTGCTGGAGCCAGCGACCTTGGGTCCAAGCTGCCGAGCTTTTTTTGCTCAAGCTAGATGGGCCCCGTGCGCAAGCTGGCAAGCTCGGGGTCTCGAACCTGGGTCTTCCGCATCCCAGTCCGACGCTCTATCCACTGCGCCACCACCTGGTCAGGCCCACCAGTACATTCTTATCCAATGCTTAATATGTCAATATTTTTTACCTTTAGTCATTTTGGTGGTAGTGTGGTGGTATGTCATTGTGATTATTTTTAATTGGTTAATTTTATTTTTTAAAATATTTTATTTATTGATTTTACAGAGAGAAAGAGAGGGGGGGAGGAACGGGAAGCATCAACTTGTATATGCCTTGACTGGGCAAGCCCGAGGTTTTGAACCGGCAACCTCAGCATTCCAGGTCGATGCTTTCTCGCTGTCATTGTGATTTTTACTTTGCAATTCCCTGATTATAAATGATGGTGAGCTCCTTTTCATATATTTATAAACCATTTGGATTTTCTCACTTGTGACTTGGAGATGGCTTTTCTGTGTTAGTGGTTCACTTTTAAAATTCTTTTAATGAAAAGTTCTTAATTTCAATGTTTTCAAAATTTTCAATTTTTGTTTCTTTAGAGGTTGGTGCTTTATGTGCTCTGTTAAAGACATCGTTTTCTAACTTTTGTTCATGAAATTATTCTGCTATACTGTATAAACTTATAAAAGGACTTTTACCTGTTCTTTTTACATTTAGTTCTATAACCAATGCATCTGGATTTGATTATGTGTATAGAATAAAGTAGGAGGAAAACAGTTTATATATGTTATGTATTTCTTTTTTTAATTTAATTAATTGTGTTTATGTAGATTTTAGGGTTGCCCCAAATGCATCCCCCACGCCCTTATTCTCCTCAATATCTCCCTTGTCTCCCTCCCCCTACAGTGCCCTCCTCTCTTCCCTTCAGGTTTATCCCATCCTATCATCCCCTTTCCCTCTGTCTTCTTTTCCTCTGTTCCCTTTGATCCCTCCTCTGTCTCAAATCTGTTCCTCAGTTCTCATTGTTCCTTGGGTTCCTCATATGTTAAATATTTCTATGTTTTATACATATTATATGTGAAATGTTAAGTAGGGACTATCCAGATGGTTTTTTTTTTTTTTAAGTGAGAGGAGGGGAGATAGTGAGACAGACTCCCGTATGTGCCCTGACTGACCCACATTCACCCATCAACTTCATCTGGGACCAGTGATGCTTGAATCAACTAAGCTACTTTTAAAACCTGAGGCTGATGCTCAGACCAATTGAGTCATGGTTGCAAGAGAATAAGAGAAGCAGATGGTTGTTTCTCCTGTGTGCTCTGACTGGGAATTGAACCTGGGATGTCTGTATGCCAGAGTGACACTCTATCCACTGAGCCAGTTGGCCAGAGCCTATCCAGCTTTTTTAACACCATTTTTACCTACTCTCCTGTACAGTGGCACTGTGTCATATATTAGCAGTTAATGTTTATGGGAATTTTTTTTTTAATTTAATGGGGTGACACCAATAAATCAGGGTACATATGTTCAAAGAAAACATCTCCAGGTTATCTTATCATTCAATTATGTTGCATACCCATCACCCAAAGTCAAATTGTCCTCTGTCACCTTCTATCTGGTTTTCCCTGTGCTCCTCCCCTCCTCCCTATTCCATCCTCTCCTGCCTCCCCCCACTTCGTAACCACCACTCTCTTGTCCATGTCTCATAGTCTCACTTTTATGTTCCACCTATGTATGAAATCATGCTGTTCTTAATTTTTTTTCTGATTTACTTATTTCACTCCATATAAAGTATCAAGGTCCATCCATTTTGTTGTAAATGATCCAATGTCATCATTTCTTATGGCTGAGTAGTATTCCATAGTATATATGTACCATAGCTTTTTAATCCACTCGTCTTCTGACGGACACTTGGGCTGGTTCCAGATCTTCACTATTGTGAACAATGCTGCCACGAACATGGGATGCATTTCTTCTTTTCGAACAGTGCTATGGTGTTCTTAGGGTATATTCCTATAAGTGGGATAGCTGGGTCAAAAGGCAGTTCGATTTTTAATTTTTTGAGGAATCTCCATACTGTTTTCCACAGTGGCTGCACCAGTCTGCATTCCCACCAGCAGTGCAGGAGGGTTCCCTTTTCTCGACATGGTCACCAGCACTTGTTCTGTATTGTTTTGCAGATGAGCGCCATTCTGACTGGTGTGAGGTGATATCTCATTGTGGTTTTAATTTGGATTTCTCTAATGATTAGTGATGTTGAGCATTTTTTCATATGCCTATTGGCCAACTGTATATACTCTTTGGAGAAATTTCTATTCATTTCTTTTGCCCATTTTTTGATTGGGTTGTTTGTCTTCCTGGTGTTGAGTTTTAGAGTTCTTTATAAATTTTGGTTACTAACCCCTTATCAGACGTGCTGTTGAATATGTTCTCCCATTGTGTGGTTTGTCTTTTTATTCTGTTCTTATTGTCTTTAGCTGTGCAAAAACTTTTAGTTTGATATAGTCCCATTTGTTTATCTTGCCTTTTATTTCATTTGCTCGTGGAGATAAATCGGCAAATATATTACTGCTACAGATGTCAGAGAGCTTGCTGCCTATGTTTTTTTCTAAGATGCTTATGGTTTCATGGCTTACTTTTAAGTCTTTTTTATCCATTTTGAGTTTGTTTTTGTGAATGGTGTAAGTTGATTGTCTAGTTTCTTTTTTTGCAGGTAGATGTCCAATTTTCCCAACAGCATTTGTTAAAGAGGCTGTCTTTACTCCATTGTATGTTCTTTCCTCCTTTGTCAAATATCAGTTGTCCATAAAGGTGTGGGTTTATTTCTGGGTTCTTTGTTCTGTTCCATTGATCTATGTGCCTGTTCTTATGCCAGTACCAGGCTGTCTTGAGCATAATGGCCTTGTAGTAGACCTTCATATCCGGAAGAGTGATACCTCCTGCTTTATTTTTTCCTTTTAATATTGCTGAGGCTATTCGTGTTCTTTTTTGGTTCCATATAAATATTTGGAATATGTGTTCTATATCTTTAAAGTATGTCGTTGGTATTTTAATTAGTATTGCATTGAACTTATAAATTGCTTTGGGTAATATAGACATTTTAATGATGTTTATTCTTCCTAGCCATGAGCACGGTATATGCTTCCACTTGTTTGTATCTTTCTTGATTTCTTTTATCAATGTTTTATAATTTTTCTAGTACAAATCCTTAACCTCCTTGGTAATATTTATTCCTAGGTACTTTATTTTTCTGGCTGCAGTAGTGAAGGAGATTGTTTCCTTAATTTCTTTTGCTGACAGTTCATTGTTGGTATATAGAAATGCATCTGATTTTTGAGTATTAATTATATATCCTGCCACCTTGCTGAATTCATTTATCAGGTCCAGTAGTTTTTTGACTGAGACTATAGGGTTTTCTATTTACAATATCATATCATCTGCAAATAATGACAGTTTAACTTCTTCTTTTCCAATTTGGATGCCTTTTGTTTCTTCTTCTTTTCTGATTGCTGTACCTAGGATTTCCAGAACTATGTTGAATAAGTGTGGTGAAAAGGGGCACCCCTGCCTGGTTCCTGATCTTAAGGGGATTGCTTTTAATTTTTGCCCATTTAGTATGATGTTTGCTGTCGGTTTATCGTAGATGGCCTTTATCATGTTAAGGAATGATCCCTGTATTCCCACTTTACTGAGAGTTTTGAGCATGAATGGGTGCTGGATTTTATCAAATGCCTTTTCTGCATCTATTGAAATTATCATGTGATTTTTGTCCTTCCTTTTGTTTATGTGATGAATCACATTGATTGTTTTGCGAATATTGAACCAGCCTTGCCTCTCCAGAATAAATCCCACTTGATCATGGTGTATGATTTTTTTCATATATTGCTGGATCCGGTTGGCTAATATTTTGTTGAGAATTTTAGCGTCTAAATTCATCAGGGATATAGGCCTATACTTTTCTTTCTTTGTGTTGTCTTTGCCCGGTTTTGGGATCAGAATTATGCTCGCCTCATAAAAGGAGTTTGGAAGTCTTCCTTCTTCTTGAATTTTTTGAAATAGCTTGAGGAAGATAGGAGTTAGTTCTTCTTTGAATTTTTGGTAGAATTCACTTGTGAAGCCATCAGGCCCAGGACTTTTCTTTTTTGGGAGTTTTTTGATAACTGTTTCGATCTCATTTGTTGTAATTGGTCTGTTCAAGTGTTCTGATTCTTCCAGATTGATTTTTGTAAGATTATATGATTCAAGCAATTTTTCCATTTCAATAGGTTGTCTAATTTTTTGGCATATAGTTCTTCATAGTATATTCTTACAATGCTTTTGTATTTCTGTTGTTTCAGCTGTTATTTCTCTACTGTCATTTCTAATTTTATTTATTTGGGTCCTCTCTCTTTTTTTCTTGGTGAGTCTAGTTAAAGGTTCATCAACCTTGTTTACCTTTTCAAAGAACCAGCTTCTGGTTTCATTGATCCTCTGTATTTTTTCCTTCGCCTTTATGTCATTTATTTCTGCTCTGATCTTTATTATTTCCTTCCTTCTACTCGTCCTGGGCTTTATTTGCTGTTGTTTTTCTAGTTGTTTTCGATGCAGGGTCAGGTTACTTATTTGAGCTTTTTCTAGCTTCTTTTGGTATGCCTGTAGTGCAATGAACTTCCTCTTAGTACTGCTTTAACTGTGTCCCATAAATTTTGAGTTGATGTATGCTGATTATCATTTGTTTCTAGAAACTTTTCTATTTCTTCTTTGATCTCATTGTTAATCCATTCATTATTTAATAACATGCTATTGAGTTTCCAAGTGTTTGAGTATTTTTCAGTTTTTCTTTTGTGGTTAATTTCTAGTTTCATGGCATTGTGATCAGAGAAAATGCTTGATATGATTTCAATCTTCTTAAATTTATTGAGACCATTTTTGTGGCTTAACATATGGTCTATTCTAGAAAATGTACCGTGAGCGCTTGAGAAGAATGTATATTCTACTGCTTTAGGGTGAAAAGTTTGAAGATATCTATTAAATCGAGTTGATCTAGTGTATCCTCTAAGTCTGCTGTTTCTTTATTAATTTTCTTTCTTGAGGATCTATCCAGTGTTGTTAGTGGGGTATTGAAATCCCCTACTATGATAGTATTGCTGTTAATCTCTCCCTTTATATCCATCAAAGTCTGCTTTATGTATGTCAGGGCTCCTATATTTGGTGCGTAGACATTTATAATAGTTATATCTTCCTGTTCAATTGTTCCTTTTATCATTATGTAGTGTCCCTCTTTATCTCTTACTACAGCCTTTGTTTTGAAGTCCATTTTGTCAGATATCAGTACTGCTACCCCGGCTTTTATTTCATTTCCATTTGCATGAAATATTTTTTTCCATCCTTTTACCTTCAATCTATGTGCATCTTTTGTTTTAAGGTGTGTTTCTTGTAGAGAGCATATGTATGGGTCCTGTTTCTTTATCCACGCAGCTACCCTATGTCTTTTTTTTTTTTTAATATATACATTTTATTATTATTAATTCTAATGGGGTGACACCAATAAATCAGGGTACATATGTACAATGAAAACATCTCCAGGTTATCTTATCATTCAATTCTGTTGTATAGCCGTCACCAAAAGTCAAATTGTCCTCTGTCACCTTCTATCTGGTTATCCCTGTGTCTCTCCCCTTCTCCCTATCCCACTCTTACCTCCCTCCCACCATCCCGTAACCACCACTCTCTTGTCCATGTCTCACAGTCTCACTTCTATGTCCCACCTATGTATGAAATCATGCTGAAAAATATGGAACGCTTCACGAATTTGCGTGTCATCCTTGCGCAGAGGCCATGCTAATCTTCTCTGTATCGGTCCAATTTTAGTATATGTGCTGCCGAAGCGAGCACTACCCTATGTCTTTTGATTGGATCATTTAATCCATTTACATTTAAGGTTATTATTGATATGTATTTGTTTATTGCCATTGTATTCTTTAAAGCTGTATTCTTCTTTTGCTATATTCTTTTCTTCCTTTGAACTGTTCACAACAGGCCCCTTAGTATCTCTTGAAAAATTGGTTTGGTTTTAATGAGTTTCTTGAGGCTTTCTTTGTCTGGGAAGCTCTTTATTTCTCCTTCAATTTTAAGTGTTAGGCTTGCTGGATAGAGTAGTCTTGGTGTAGGTTCTTGTTTTGCATTACTTTAAATATATGTTGCCATTCCCTTCTGGCCTCAAATGTTTCTGTTGAGAAGTCAGATGTCATCCTTATGGGGGCTCCTTTGTAGGTGATAGCCTTTTTTTCTCTAGCAGCTTTTAAAATTTTGTCTTTATCCATTAGCTTTGGTATTTTAACTATGATGTGTCTTGGTGTAGATTTTTTTTGGTTTCTCTTTAATGGAGTTCTGTGTGCTTCTTGAACGTGCGGTATGTTTCCCAGCCTTAATTTAGGAATGTTTTCTGCTATGATTTGATTGAACAAAGTTTCTATTTCTTGTTCTCTCTTCTCTTCTTCAGGAACCCCTCTGATGGGAATGTTGTTTCTCTTCAGGTTGTTACAGAGTTCCCTTAGAGTTTCCTCAGAATTTTTGAGTCTCTTTTCTTTTTTCTGCTCTGCCTCTGTGCCTTTGTTTATGTGTCCTCTAACTCGCTGATTCGACCCCCAGCCTTATCTATCCTGCTTTTAATTCCTTCCATTGTGGTCTTCAGTTCTGATACTGTATTTGTCATTTCTTTCTGATTCTTTTTTATTATTTCAATTTTGTTTTTTATACTTGTTATCTCTTTATTTAGGTGTTCATAGTGACTATCCATTGTTGCTCTAATTTCTTTGAACATCCTAACTATCATTATTCTAAATTCTGCTTCTGGTAATTTGGTTATATCTGGTTCATTCAGGTCCTTCTCTGGGGATTTCTCTTGGTTCATTTGGTTTGCATTCCTCTGCCTGCCCATTTTGTCTGTGTATAAGAAGGTTGTGGCCACTGGAGTCCAGTAGGTGTTGCCTTTGTCTTCTTTAGGTGTGGTCTGTCTTTAGGCCCACCACCCCCTCTCCCGCTGCCCAGGGCGGTTGGTATGGGCATTGCCAGCGCAGACCCACTGCAGCTGTTGCTGTGATTTCTGCCTCTCTTCCGCGTAGGGGCTGTCACTCAAGCCAAAAGCCTCAGTACCAAGGGTAGAGTTGAGCACCTTTGCTCAACTGTGGACCCAGCCTGTTTCCGGGCTCCCGCCCAGGCCTCGTGGTCAGAGCCTGCTGGCCACAGTTTCTCGGGTTGGATGGGGCTGCTGACATGCTCTCAGCTGTGAGCCTTTGCCCCTCCAGAGCTTTAGCCCCGCCCTCGAGGCCAGGGCCCTCCTGCGCAGGATGGCAATCCTTGGTTTATTGGGCCGGGCATGGCTGTTGGCGTGCGCTCAGCTGCGAACTTTTGCTCGTCCTGGTCTCTAGGCCCACCCTGTGTTCAGAGCCAACTCGGGCACGCAGGATGGCAAAATGCACGGTTTCTCCGACCTGTTTGGGCTGCTGGCGTGTACTCAGCTGAGAACTTCCGCTCATCCGGGTCTCTAGTCCCGCCCCCGCGTTCAGAGCTAACTCGCTCACAGAATGGCAACCCAGGATGGCAAACTGTGGTTTTTCGTGCCTCCGCCTATCCCTGGTCCTATCCCCGTCTCCATGGTCAGGGCCAGCTTTCGCCGGTTCGCAGAGCAGATCTCTGCCCGTTCCTGGCATCCTGCTTTTCCCTCGCAGGTGGGGCTACAGGCGAACCCGCAGCTGCCGGTCCGCTTTCGCGCGTCTCCTGTACTCCTACTGGACTAGACCGAGCTCACACCGGCTGGGCTTCCGCCCCTGCCGACAGAACTGCGTTTCAGTGTCCTGCCGCCACCGTCCCTTCAGCAACCCTCAGCAGAGTAGGAAGGGGACCCACAGCTCAGACCCTCACACTCCATACTGTAGACCTGGAAGCTCCCTCCATCTAAGCATTTCTGCTCTAAGTGCCGCGGGAGAGCTTGTTTGACTGGTGTCCTGTCTCCCTTTGCTGGTATTGCTAGTCCCAGGGGAAATATTCGTTGTTGTTTTTTTTTTTTGAAATATTCGTTTTTGATTAGGGAAGTGACTCAGCCCAGGGGTTAGGGTGGCTGTCCCTCAGAGTGGTTCTCCCTGTGGCTTTCAGTTTAATCTCTCTTCCCGCTGCTCTGGTCCTCTCCTCTGACCCCATTCTCCAGAGCCCCGGCTGAGTGACTGTGAGAGAGGTTTTTCTGCGCTGTCCCTTTAAGAAGAATCTTGGGTCTGAGGAAACTGTCTCTTTCTTACTAACAGTATCCTCACTTTGTTTCACAGCTCAGTACTGTCCAAACGCCTCTTCTAGGCTCTGGGACTGCAGGCTGGGGCTTTTTTCCTGGGACCCAGGTCCCTCCCTCCTCGCCAAACTCTCGTCCCGCCATGCGGGTTTCTCAGGGCTGCCGTTAGTTCCAGGGAACTGGGCAGCCCTCTTCGCATTTTCGCTATTCCTACCAGTCTCAATGTGGCTTCTTCAGTGTTCCTTGGTTGAAGAGTCCACTTAGTTTAGTTCAAAGTTGGTTTATCCAGATGATGGTTCTTACAATTGAGTTATAATCCACTTTGGTTCTGGGAGTTGGAAGTTGGTACGTCCGCCTACTCCATCGCCATCTTGCTCCTCTATGGGAATGTTTTTAAATGTTCTGGTCTTTTGATTTGTCTTTGTGCCAATACCAGAGATTTAAAATTACTCTAGTTTATCTTATAAGTCTGGACATGAGATACTAGATAAAATTAGTTCTTCCCTCTTGTCTTTCTCTTTTTAAAAAAAACACCTTTGCTGCCCTGGCCAGATAGCTCGGTTGGTTAAGAGCATCGTCCTGAATCGCGGAGGTTGCCAGTTCAATTCCTGGTCAGGGTAGATACAAGAGCAGATCGATGTTCCTGTCTTTCTTTCTCTCTCTGTCCCCCTCAGCCCCTCTCTCCCAGCCTCCATCCCTCCCTCCCTCTTCCTCTCTTTCTAAAATCAGTCAAGTAAACATTTAAAAAATACCCTGCCTATTACTCTTTGCATTTTATAACCATTTAGAATCATTCTACAAAAATTCATGTAGTATTTTGATTGACTTTACATTGATTTTATAAATCAATTTGAGACTTTTTTACAGTTTGAATCTTTCAATGTGTGAAAATGTATATCCAATTATTAGGTTTTTCTTTTTAATTCTGGTAAAATATACACAACATGAAATTTACCATTTTAACCTTTATTTTTCTTTGTTTGTTTTTACAGGGACAGTGAGAGAGTCAGAGAGAGGGATATATAGGGAAAGACAGACAGGAACGGAGAGAGATGAGAAGCACCAATCATCAGTTTTTCATTGCAACACCCTAGTTGTTCATTGATTGCCTTCCCATATGTGCCTTGACCGTGGGCTTTCAGCAGACCAAGCAACCCCTTGCTCGAGCCAGCGACCCTGGGTCCAAGCTGGTGAGCTTTTGCTCAAACCAGATGAGCCTGCGCCCATGCTGGTGACCTCGGGGTCTTGAACCTGGGTCCTCCACATCCCAATCTGACGCTCTATCCACTGCGCCACCGCCTGGTCAGGCCCATTTTAACCATTTTTGAATGTGCAGTTCATTGGCATTTTAAATACATTTACAATGATGTGTAAACATCATCAGCCCTGGCTGGATAGCTCGGTTGGTTAGATCATCATACCGAAGCACAGAAGTTGCTGGTTTGATCCCTAGTGAGGGCACATGTAGGAGCAGCTCCAATCTCTGTCTCTCTCTCTTTCCCTTTCTTTCTATATAAAATCCATAGAAAGAAAAAACAATTAGTGCCTGTATTCTGAACTTTAAAAAATTGTTTTTAATTTCTTTTTTTAAATTTTATTCATTTTAGAGAGGAGACACACACACACACACACACACACACAGAGAGAGAGAGAGAGAGAGAGAGAAAGAGAAAGAGAAAGAGAAAGAGAGAAAGAGCTGAAAGCATCAACTCCCATATGTGCCTTGATCAGACCAGTGCAGGGTTTTGAACTGGCGACCCCAGTGTTCTCAGGTCGATGCTTTATCCACTGCGCCACCACAGGTCAGGCAAAAAAATTGTTTTTAAAAAAGTAGTTGACAGCCTGACCAGGCAGGCGGGTAGTGCAGTGGATACAGTGTTGGACTGGGATGTGGAGGACCCAGGTTTGAAACCCCGAGGTCACTGGCTCATCCTGCTTGAGTGCGCACGGGGTCACCGGCTTGAGCATGGGATCATAGACATTAACCTATGATTGCTGTCTTGAGCCCAAAGGTCACTGGCTTAAAGTCCAAGGTTGCTGGCTTGAGCAAGGCGTCACTGACTCTGCTGTAGCCCCCTGTCAAGGCACATATGAGAAAGCAATCAATGAACAACTAAGGAGCTGCAATGAGTAATTGATGTTTCTCATCTCTCTCCCTTTCTGTCTGTCTGTCCCTATCTGTCCCTCTCTCTAACTCTCTTACTATCTGTCAAAACCAAGAAAAGTTAACAAAACAATATTGTATTAGTTTTAGGTGTACAAAATAATAATTAGACATTTATATACCTTACAAATGGATTACCTTGATAAGTCTAGTACCCATCTAACACCATACATAGTTATTATAATACTATTGCTAATTTAATAATTGGTAGTTTATAATTAATCCTTTTTGCCCATCCCTCCACTGCCATCTGGCACCATCAGTTCTCCATATACATGAGTTTGTTTTTGTTTTGTTTTATGTATATATATATATGTGTGTGTGTGTGTGTGTGTGTATCTATTTAAGTGAAATCGTGGTAATTTGTCTTTCTGTATCTAACTTATTTCACTTAGCCTCTTGAGTTATTTCATATTATACTCTCCAGGTCCATCCATGTTTTCACAAATGATGTAATATAATTCTTGTTATGGCTGAGCAATATTTCATTATGCTTGTCATTTTTTTTTACTTTTTATTGACTTTATTGGGGTATACTAGTTAACAAAATTATATAGGTTTCAAGTATGTACCAAATCTTTGTTCATCTGTTGATGGGCATTTAGGTTGTTTCCATATCTTGGCTATTGCAAAAAATGTTGAAATGAACGCAGGGTTACGTATATCTTTTCCAATTAGTGCTTTCAATATCTTTGAATATATACTCAGAAGTAGGATTGCTGGGTCATTTGGTAGTTCTGTTTTTAATTTTTTTGGAGGAATCTTCATACTGTTTTCCATAGTGACCGCACCAGTTTACAAATTCACTAACAGTGCGCACAAATGTTCTTTTTTCCACATCCTCACCAACACTTATTCTTCACTGGCTTTTTCATAATAATCATTCTGACAGATGTGAGGTGTTACTGTGGTTTTGATTTACATTTCCCTGATGATCATCGACGTCAGGTATCTTTTTCATGTGTCTCTCTTAGCCATCTGTGTGACCTCTTTGGAGAAATGTGTATTTAGGTCCTCTGCCCATTTTTTAGTCAGATATTTTTGTTTTGAGGTTGAGTTGTATGAGTTCATTATACATTTTGTATATTAACTCCTTATTGGACATTTTATCCAGAACTTCATTATTTCAAGCAGACTCTGTGTACGTATTAAATAACTCCCCAGTCAACCCTCTCCCTAGATGACTTTTATTTATTTATTTGTTTAATTAAAGGTACTGAGATAGTATTGGTCAGTTACATTATATAAATTTCAAGTGTACAATTCTATAATGCATCATCTTTATATTGTGTTGTGTGCTCATTATCCAGGTCTTAGTCTCCTGTCATATTTGACCCCCTTTACCCTCTTCATTATCCCCTCATACTCCCTACTTTCTATCTTTATGAATTTATCTACTCTAGATACATCATCTGAGTGAGATGATATAATATTTATTCCTTTTTCTCCATATCTTTTCCAACTCTTTTTTTTTTTTTTAACATAATAGACATGCCAGTGGTGTGCAGTGATTTCCCCGTCAGTTTTGGTTTGTATTTCCTTAATAATTATCTTTTAATGTTGAGTATCTTTTAATGTGCTTTTTGGCCATTTCTAAATCTTTGGAGAAATACCTGTTCAGTTCTTTGCTCATTTTGTAATTAAGTTCTTTGTCTTTGTGTTGTTGAATGGTAAGAGTTCTTTATCTAGTTTTGTTTACCAAAAATAGTATCTAATTTTGGGTCTGGAATCTTAACAGATATATTTAAGATTTTATTTATTGAATTTAGAGAGAGAGAAAGGCAGTGGGTGGAGCAGGAAGCATCAGTTTGTAGTAGTTGCTTCTCGTATGTGCCTTGAACAGGCAAGCCCAGGGTTATGGAGCAGGTAATCTCAGCGTTCCAGGTTGACACTTTATTCACTGTGCTGCCACAGGTCAGGCTGATATTTTCCGGTATTTGCAAATACTTTCTTGTATTCTGTCAATTTTTTATTCTCAGATGCACAAAAGTTAAATTTTGATGAAGTTCAGTTTATTTATTTATTTATTTTTCCTTGTGCTTTTTTGGGTGCCATTTATTTCTGCCTGTGATTTTGGGATATAAAAATCATTGCCGAATTTGAATTAGTTTTTGTATATGCTGTAAAGAAGGTTCCAACTTCAATATTTTGCATATGGATATCCAGTTTTCCCAGCACCATTTGTAGAAAAGATGGTACTTTCCCTATTGAATGGTTTGACTTTGTTGCCAACGTCTCTTAATCACATATATGAGGATTTATTTTTGTGCTTTCTAGCGTCTTCCATTGCTCTATGCCCGTCTTTATGCCAGTGTCACACCATTTGGGTTACTGTAGATTCTTAGTTTTGAAGTCAGGAAGTGTGAGTCCTCTAACTTTGTTCTTCATTTTCAAGATTGTTTTGGTTATTCAGCATCCCTTGAGATTCTAAATGAATTTTAGGAGATTAGTGGGCATTTGGTCCTGTCCCAAATGTCCATGGAGACATCCGACCCTTGCTAAAAGTTCCTTGAAATTTGGTCATGTTCACAGCATACATGAATGTATATATTTGGTCCATGTCAAATTCTACTTGTTATTTGGTCCTATTAAAAACATCCATGCTTAGAGAATATACTTAGGTTTAAATAGCTCATAATACTTATTTATACTTTTGGTTTATAGGATTGATTTATGAAAAATACTATCATGTTTAATTGGTCTAGTACTTGTGTTGTGGCTGTATTGACAAAAATTCTCTTACCTCAGTTGCCTAGCTGGTAATGATTATGGTAAGTGGTTAGGTTGGTGTGGACCAGATGTGTCTAAGGATGTTTTAGTTCAGGGCCAAATTTCAAGGTCATTTTGGTGTGGACCAGATGTCTTTTTTAAAAATAATTATTATTTTTAGTATTTTTCCAAAGTTAGAAGTGGGGAGGCAGTCAGACAGACTCCCGCATGCGCCTGCCAAGAATCCACCTGGCATGCCCACCAGGGGGCAATGCTCTGCCCATCTGGGGTGTTGCTCTGTTGTGGCTGGAGCCATTCTAGCACCTGAGGCAGAGGCCATGGAGCCGTTCTCAGCGCCCTGACCAACTTTGCTCCAATGGAGTTTTGGCGTGGGTGGGGAAGAGAGAGATAGAGAGGAAGGAGAGGGGGAAGGATGGAGAAGCAGATGGGCGCTTCTTCTGTGTGCCCTGACCAGGAATCAAACCCGGGACTTCCACACACCTGCCTGGTGCTCTGCTGCTGAGCCAACTGGCCCTGAAGGGCCATGGATCAAATGTCTTTATGGATGTTTTGGGCAGGACCAAATATCAAGGACCTTATGGAATGGGCCAAATATCTCCTTGGACGTTTGGACGTACCAAATGTTCTGCAAGGATATGGGGAATGCATTTTTCTACTTTTGTAAAATGTTGGGATTTCTGGTGGGGATTGCCTTGAATCTGTAGATCACTTTGGATAGTAGTGACATCTTTTTCTTTATTTTTTTAAAGAGAGAGAGACAGATAGGAAGGGAGAGAGATAAGAAGCATCAACTTATATTTGTATTGCTTTAGTTTATTGATTGCCTCTCAGACATGCTTTAACCAGGGTGCTCCAGCTGAGCCATTGACCCCTTGCTCAAGCCAGCCTGTGCTCAAGCTGGCAACTCCATGTTCAAGCTGATGAGCTTGCGCTTAAGCTGGTGACCATGGGGTTTCGAACCTGGGTCCTCTGCGTCCTACTCTGATGCTCTATCCACTGCACCACTGCCTGGTCAGGCTGTACTTTTTCTTTAAATTTTTTTATTTTTCAGTTATTTTGGTGCCCGTGTATTTATTGGTAGTATATGGAAATAACAGTTGATTCTTATATTTGTCTTGCATCTTGCAACCTTGCTGAATGAATTAATTTATTCTAGAGTTTTGTTATAGATTCCTTGGGATTTTCTTTATAGAAAATTGTGTCATTGCAGATAGGGTAATTGTTATTTCTTTCTTCTCAATTTGTATGTCTTTTATGCTTGCCTAATTGTCCTGGTTAGAAATTTCAGCAAGATGTTGATTAAGATTGTTGAGAGTGAACGTACTTGTCTTGTTTCTGACATTAGGGGGAAAACATTCACTTAGTGATGAAAAGCATTAAATAGTAGGATGTCAGCTGTAGATTTTTGTTGACGTTCTGTATGAACTTGAGGAAGTTTATCTTTATTCTAGTCTTGTTTATCTTAGCTTTAAAAAACAGTATGAATGGGTGATAAATTTTGTCAAGTACTTTTGCTTCATCAATTGATATATTCCTCTTTCTTTCTTTAGCCTGTTAAGGTGGTTTTGAGTGTTTAATCAGCATTGGAGAAAGCACCACTTGATCATGGTGTATAATTCTTTTTGTGTATTATGAGATTCTGTTTACATTTTGTTAAAGGTTTTTGTATCTATTCATGAGGGATATTGAAAACTACAGATAATACTCAGTTTGTCTGGCTTTGGTTTTGGAGTAATCCTAGCTTCATAAATTGAGTTGGGAAATGCTCCCTTTTCTGTTTTTTGGAATAGATTGCATAGAATTGCTGTTAATTCTTCTTTAAATATTTGTTAGAGTTCTGCAATAAAACTATCTGAACCTTTATATTTTTTTATTGGTTGTGTTTTTGTGACAGAGGCAGGGAGAGAGACAGAGAAAAATGGAGAGATAGAGAGACAGACAGAAAGGGAAAGATGAGAAGCATCAATTCTTCATTGCTGCACCTTAATTTTTCATTGATTGCTTTTTCATATGTGCCTTGACTGGGGGGCTCCAGAAGAGCCAGTGACCCCTTGCTCAAGTCAGTGACCATGGGGTCATGTCTATGATCCCATGCTCAAGTCAGCGACTCCACACTCAAGCTGGTGAGCCTGTGCTCAAACCAGATGAGTGCACGCTCAAGCTGGCAACCTTGGGGTTTCGAACCTGGGTTCTCTGAATCCCAGGCCAGCGCTCTATCCACTGTACCATTGCCTGGTCAGGATTTATTGTATACTTTTGAAGGTACAAATTAAAATTTTAAAATCGTTTTAGAGCTTTCAGATTTATCAGTATCACGATTGGTGAGTTGAAAGTGTTTTCGAGGAAGGGATCCATTTTGTATAAACTTTCAAATTTATGTGTACGAAGTTGTTGGTTACATTTCCTTGTTATCCTTTTCATATTTTCAGGATCTGTACTAATATCCCATTTCATTATTGTTATTTTTTTTAAAATTTGAATTAAGAGAGAGGAAGCAGGCAGGGAGAGGGAGACATCGATTCCACTTATTTATGCACTCATTGGTTGATTCTTGTATGTACCCTGACCAGGGATGGAACCCACAATCTTGGCATATCAGGCCACTGCTCTAACCAACTGAGCTACCCAGCCAGGGCCCCATTTCATCCATTCATTTTTTTTTTTTGTTATAGAGACAGAGAGAGAGAAACAGAGAGGGACAGATAAGGACAGACAGGCTGGAAGGGAGAGAGATCAGAAGCATCAATTCTTCCTTGCAGCACCTTAGTTGTTCGTTGACTGTTTTCTCATGTGTGACTCGACCTGGGGTCTACCCCAGAGTAAGTGATCCTTTGCTCAATCCAGCAACCTTAGGCTCAAGCCATTGACCTTGGGCTTCAAGCCAGCGACCTTTGGGCTTAAGCCAGTGACTATGGGGTCCTGTCTATGAGCCCACGCTCAAGACAGCAACCCCAAGCTTTAGCTGGTGAGCTCGTATTCAAGCCAATGAGCCCATGCTCAAGCCGGCAACCTTGGGTTTTTTTTTTTTTTTTTTACAGGGACAGAGAGAGTCAGAGAGAGAGATAGATAGGGACAAACAGACAGGAACGGAGAAAGATGAGAAGCATCAATCATTAGTTTCTCATTGCCGTTGCGACACCATAGTTGTTCATTGATTGCTTTCTCACATATGCCTTGACTGTGGGCCTTCAGCAGACCGAGCAACCCCTTGCTGGAGCCAGCGACCTTGGGTCCAAGCTGGCGAGCTTTTGCTCAAGCCAGATGGGCCCGCGCTCAAACTGGCGAGCTCGGGGTCTCGAACCTGGGTCTTCCGCATCCCAGTCCGACACTCTACCCACTGCGCCACCGCCTGGTCAGGCAACCTTGGGGTTTTGAACCTGGGTCCCCCGTGTCCTCGTCTGATGCTCTATCCACTGGTCAGGTCCCGTTTTATTCTTGACACTGGTAATTTGTCTTCTTTTTTTCTCTGTCAATGTTGAGAGAGGCTTATCAATTTTATTGATTGTTTAAGATTCTTTTTATTTATCGATTTTAGTGAGAGAGGAAGGAAGAGAGAGAGGAACATTGATCTGTTACTGTGTGTGCCCCGACCGGGGATTGAACCGCAACTTCTGTGATTTGGGACAATGCTCTAACCAACCAAGCTATCTAGCCAGGGCTTATTAATCTTTTTAAAGAATCAGCTCCTTGTTTTGTTCATTTTTCTTTTTTTAAATTTTATTGATTTCTACTCATATTTATTTATTTTTCCTCCTTCTGCTTGCTTTGCTTTTTTTTTTTTTGGTGATGGAGACAGAGAGACAGGAAGGGAGAGAGATGAGAAGAATCAATTATTCGTGCGGCACCTTAGTTGTTCATTGATTATTTTCTTATATGTGCCTTGTCCAAGAGGCTACAGCAGACTGAGTGACCCCTTGTTCGAGCCAGCAACCTTGGGCTCAAGCTGGTGAGCATTGCTCAAACCAGATGAGCCTGTGCTCAAGCTGGTGACCTTGGGGGTCTTGAACCTGGTCTCTCCGTGTCCCAGTCTGATGCTTTATCCACTGCGCCACTGCCTGGTCAGGCTGCTTGCTTTTCTTTTATTTTGTTCTCTTTTTGGTTTCCTGAGGTGGAAGATTATTGTTTTGAAACTATACTGCTCACAAAAATTAAGAGAGATTTTATCACTCATATTCATTTTGAAATATCCCCTAATTCTGCTTACAAAAGTTAGGGGTGGCCTGACCTGTGGTGGCGCAGTGGATAAAGCCTCGACCTGGGAACACTAAGGTTGCCAGTTCAAACCCCTGCACTGGTCTGGTCAAGGCACATTATGGGAGTTGATGCTTCCAGCTACTCCCCCCTTTCTCTCTTTCTCTGTGTCTCCTCTCTAAAATGAATAAAATAAAAAGAAATTAAAAAAAAAAGTTAGGGGCTATTTCATTGCTTCATATTCGTTTTGAAATATCCTCTAATTTTTGTGAGAAGTACAGTGTGTCCGTAAAGTTATGGTGCACTTTTGACTTTTGATCGGTCAAAAGTGCACCATGACTTTATGGACACACTGTATATTCTACTTTTCTATGGATCATTATAAATTTTCCTCATGATTGTTTTAGCTCTGTCTCACAAATTTTGATGTGTTGTATTTTTATTCATTTAATTCAGTATGTATATTTTTCATTTTCCTTAAGTCTTCCTGTTTCATTATTGTGCCACTTCCTTCCCGCCTCTCTGGTTTCTAAAGAAAAATCTTCTATCAAATTATTTTTCCCCTATAAATAAAGTGTTGTTTTTCTCTGGATGCATTCAAGATATTTTTTCTCATCCTTAGATTTCAGGAGTTTAATTAAAATGTGTTCAGAAGTAGATATCTCTGTAATTATCTTGCTTGGCATTTGCTCACATTCTTGAATTGGTAGTTTTGTCTTGCCAAATTTGGGAACTTTTCAACCTTTTTATATTTGAGTACTGTACTTTTCCATTCTTGCCTTATTTTTTCCCTTCTTCTCTGGGACACTGAGGAACAAAAAGTATGCCTCCTTTGTTACAGTCCCAGAGATCTGTGAGACTCAGCTTGTTTAATTTTTCAGTCAGTTTTCCCTTTGTCGTTTACATTAGCTAACTGTCATTGTTATGTCTTCTGGTTCACTGATTCTTTTCTTCTCTTTCCTTCATTCTGCTGTTGAGGTCATCCATTGAGCTGTTTATTTTGATTGCTGTACTTTTTAGTTCCAAAAATTCCATTTGGTTCTTTTATGTCTATAATTTTTTGCTAAGGCTTTTGTTTTTTATTTCTGTTGCTCATTGAATTATTTTCATAATGAGTACTTTAAAATCTTCAGATTATTCAAACATCTCTCTGTCAGAAGTCAAAATTACAACTATCAGTGTTGGCATCTGATTGTCTTCTTTTTAAGATTTTTATTTATTAGTTTTACAGGGGTGAGTGGAGTGAGAAGTATCAACTCACAGTTGCTTCACTTTAATTGTTCATTGATTGTCATGTGACCAACTTGATCCAGTGACCTCAGCATTCCAGGTCAATATTTATCAACTGCACCACCACAGGCCCGGCTTGGTTATCTTTTTTCATTCATTGACATCTTCCTGGTTCTTAGTATGACAAATGATTTCTTTTTTTTTTAGCGAGAGACAGAGACAGGAAGGAAGAGAGATGAGAAGCATTACATCATAGCTGACACTTAGTTATTCATTGATTGCTTCTCATATATGCCTTGACAGAGAGGAGGCCCCAGCTGAGCCACTGACCCATGGCTCAAGCCAGCATTTTTGGGCTTCAAGCCAGTGATCTTTGGGCTTAAGCCAGAAACTATGGGGTCATGTTTATTATGCTCAAGCTGGCAACCCTGCGCTCAAGCTGGTGAGCCTGTGCTCGAGCCCGATGAGCCCACACTCAAGCCAGCAACCTCAAGGTTTAGAGCCTGGGTCTTCAGCGTCCCAGTTCAACACTTATCTGCTGTGCCACCATCTGGTCAGGCACAAATGATTTTCTGTTGAAACCTGAACATTTTTGGGACTTTGCATTTTATATCCAGTAACCTGTTTTAGTTTGCTTTTTCTGACACTGGTCTAACAATGGAAGAGTGGGGGTACCAGATAGAGCATGACTTTTAAGTGTCCTACCTGGTTTCTGTTGACATTTGAGAGACGCTGCTTGTTACTATTGAGCAGAGTTGGGAGTTATGACTCCCTATCTGATCTCAAAGGATGCGGCCTCATTTACAACTGTGTGTTTGTGAATGTCCTGACTTTCTGCTAGACCTTCTCAGACATCACCCCAGGGGGACAGTGGGTTCCCTCTTTACACTTTTCAGCCAGATGGAAATTTCAGGCTTCCTATGTTGTCTCTATCAATACCATGGGGGAAAGTTCTCATTACCAGCTAGTGAGGATGAAAATTCTGATTCCCTACTTGACCTATTCTTTTTTTTTTTTTTTGACCTATTCTTATACTACCCCAGGAACCTTAGAATGACTCTTAGTCTAGTGAGGCTTAATGTCTGGGTTCCCTACTTGACCTCTGTAGGAGTAGGGAGGGGCAGTTTTTTCCGTGATGTTTAGCAGGATTAGAGCAACTACTGTCTAAAAATTTGTTCTTTCTAGCTAATATGAGCCCTATCTAGTTCTTTGTCTAGAGAGAGAAGGCTTTTTGGAGGGCTTTCTCTTTGGTCTGTGCTTCCTTGGTTCTTTTGAGGTGCTGACTTCTTCCATTCCAAGAATGGAATGTATTAGATAAAAGGAAAACTCAGGGAACTTCATTGCTGTGCTTTTGGGTCCTGTGGTCCCTAGCTGATTTGCCTTCCTAACTACTTTCTACAATATTTTTGTTTTAAGTATAGTATTCACACTTTTTGTTTGTACTTAGGAGTAATAGGGAAAAGTATAACTGCTTTATCCTCTCAGAAATGAAATCTAGCCTTTGATTTCATTGAGTTTTCTTTATTTTTCTGTTTTACTGATTTTTGCTCTGATCTTTATTTTATTTAAAAATTTTTTCCATTGATTTGAGAGAAGGGTGGTATGTGTGTGTGTGTGTGTGTGAGAGAGAGAGAGAGAGAGAGAGAGAGAGAGATAAAAGCATAAACTTATTGTTCCACTTAGTTGTTTTATTTTCAGTTGTGTACTCATTTTCTCCTTTCTTGCCCTGACTGAGGATTGAACCCATAACCTTAGTGTGCTGGTTCGACACTTTATTCACTAAGCCCACTGGCCAGGGCTTTTATCTTGATTTTTCTTCTCTTCTAATTTTTTTTTTTTAAGTGAGAGGAGGGGAGGTGGAGAGACAGATGCCCGCATGCACCCCAGCCGGGACCCACCAGGCAACCACCATCTGGGGTCAGTGCTCGGGGCAATGATCAAATCAATTGAGCTATCCTCAGCTGCTGAGGCCAATGCTCAGACCAGCCGAGCTATACTTGCGCCAGGGGCGAATGATCGAACCAATTGAGCCACTGGCTGCAGGAGAGGAAGAGAGAGAGGAGAAGAGGGAGGGTAAGAGAAGCAGAGGGTTGCTTCTCTTGTGTGCCCTGACCCCAGGATCGAACCTGGGACATTCTCATGCTGGGTCAATGCTCTATCTACTGAGCCAACTGGCCAGGGCTTCTCTTCTAGTTTCTTAATGTGCAAGGTGAAGTCATTGATTTGAATTCTTTCTTTCTCCCCCTCCCCTCCCCTCCCCTCCCCTCCCCTCCCCTCCCCTCCCCTCCCCTCCCCTCCCCTCCCTCCTTCCTTCCTTCCTAGTTGGAAGCAAGGAGGCAGTCAGACTCCCTCATGGGCCCGACCGGGATCTACCTGACATACCCACCAGGGGGCGATGCTCTGCCCATCTGGGGCATTTTTTCATTGCAGTTGGAGCCATTCTAGTTTCTGAGGCAGAGGCCATGGAGCCATCCTCAGCGCCCTGGCCAGCTTTGCTCCAGTGGAGCCTTGGCTGCAGTAGAGGAAGAGAGAGATAGAGAGGAAGGAAAGGGGAAAGGATGGAGAAGCAGATGGGCACTTCTCCTGTGTGCTTTGATCAGGAGTTGAACCCGGGACTTTCACACACCAGCCAACACTCTACTGCTGAGCCAACTGGTCAGGATTGATCTATCTATCTTTCTCCCTCCCTCCCTCCCTCCCTCCCTCCCTCCCTCTCTCTCCCTCCTGCTCTTTCCCTCTCTTCCTCCCTCCCTTCCTTCCTTTCTATTTAACAGGGTGACATTGATCAACCAGAGTACATAGATATAGAGAAAACATCTCCACATCATTTGGACAGTTGATTATGCTGTATACCCATCACCCAAAGTCAAATCATCCTCTGTCACCCTACATTTTGTTTCTCTTTAAGCCCCTCTCCATCCTCATTCCCCTCCCTCTCCTACCTTCCCCTCCCCCTGGTAACCACTGCACTTTTATCTATGTCTATGAGTCTCAATTTTGTGTTCCACCTTTGTATAGAGTCATACAGTTCTTAGTTTTTTCTGATTTACTTATTCACTCAGTATAATGTTATCAAGGTCCATCCATGTTGTTGTAAATGATCTGATATCATCATTTCTATGACTGAGTAGTATTCCATTGTATATATGGACCACATCTTCTTTATCCAGTACTCTATTGAAGGGCAGTTCGGCTGTTTCCATCTTTTGGCCACCATGAACAATGCTGCTATGAACATGGGGGTGTATGTGTCTTTATGTACCCATGTTTTCAAGTTTTGAGGGTATATACCCAGTAGAGGAATTGCTGGGTCATATGGTAGTTCTAGTCTTAATTTTCTGAGGAACCACCATACTTTCTTCCATAATGATTGTACTAATTTACATTCCCACCAGCAGTGAATGAGGGTTCCTTTTTCTCCACAGCCTCTCCAATACTTATTACCTGTCTTGTTGATAATAGCTAATCTAACAGGTGTGAGGTGGTATCTCATTGTAGTTTTGATTTGCATTTCTCTAATAGCTAGTGAAGATGAGCATCTTTTCGTATGTCTGTTGGCCATTAATATTTCTTCTTGGGAGAAGTGTCTGTTCATGTCCTGTTCACATTTTTTATTGGATTGTTTGCTTGTTTGTTGCTGAGTTTTGTTTGTTCTTTATGTATTTTGGATATTAGCTCCTTATCTGGGCTGTTTGAAAATATCATCTCCCATTTAGTTGGCTTTTTTTTTTTTTTTTTTTTTTTACAGGGACAGAGAGAGAGTCAGAGAGAGGGATAGATAGGGACAGATAGACAGGAACGGAGAGAGATGAGAAGCATTAATCATTAGTTTTTCGTTGTCATTGCAACACCTTAGTTGTTCATTGATTGCTTTCTCACATGTGCCTTGACTGTGGGCCGAGCAACCCCTTTCTGGGACCAGAGACCTTGGGTCCAAGCTGGCAAGCTTTTGCTCAAGCCAGATGGGCCCGCGCTCAAGCTGGAGACCTCGGGGTCTTGAACCTGGGTCTTCTGCATTTCAGTCCGATGCTCTATCCACTGCGCCACCACCTGGTCAGGCTGTTTTGTTGACAGTTTCTTTTGCTGTGCAAAAGCTTCTTAGTCTGCTGTGATCCCATTCATTTATCTTTCCTTGCCTTCACTTCCCTTACCTACCTTTGGGGTCAAATTCATAAAATGTTCTCTACAGCCAAGGCCCATAAGTTTAGTACCTATGTTTTCTTCTGTGTAATTTACTGTTTCAGATCTTATATTTAGGTCTTTGATCCATTTTGAATTAATTTTTATGCAAGGAGACAAACTGTAGTCAGTTTCATTCTTTTGCATGTGGCTTTCCAGTTTTCCCAGCACCATTTATTGAAGAGGCTTTTATTCTCCATTGTGTTTTGGCTCCTTTGTCGAAGATGATTTGACCATATATATTTGGTTTTATTTCTGAGCTCTTTATTCTATTCCATTGGTCTGTGTGTCTATTTTTCTGCTAGTACCATGCTGTTTTGATTATTGTGTCTCTGTAGTATAGTTTGAAGTCAGGTATTGTAATGCCTCCAGCTTTGTTCTTTTCCCCTTAGGATTATTTTAGTTATTCAGGTTTTTTATGGTTCCATATAAACCTGATGATTTTTTGTTCCATTTCTTTAAAAAATGACATTGGAATTTTGATGAGAATTGTATTAAATTTGTATATTGCTTTGGGTAATATGGCCATTGTAACTATATTTATTCTTTCCACGAACAGGGAATATTTTTCCATTTCATTGAGTCTTTTTCAATTTTCTTTAATAATGCTTTGTAGTTTTCAATATATAGGTCCTTTACATTCTTTGTTATTTTTATTCCTAGGTATTTCATTATTTATTTTTGCAATTGTAAAAGAGATTATTTTTTTGAGTTCTTTTTCTGAAGTTTCATTGTTGGCATATAAGGAAGCAACAGACATCTGTATATTAATTTTGTATCCTGCAATTTACTGTATTGGTTTATTGTTTCGAATAGCCTTTCTGTTAAATTCTTTTCTAATATAGACATTTAGTGCTATAAAATTTTCCCTCATGTATTGCTTTAACTTTCACAAATTTTGGGTTTTATTTTCATTTATTTAAATACTTTTTTATTTTGATTTTTTCCTTGATCCATTGTTTACTTTAACAGTATATTTAGATTCTAAATATTTGGGGATTTTACATTGATTTCTAAACTAATTGTGCTGTGGTCAGAGGAAATTTCTTGTATGACCTGAAACTTAAAATTAAAAATTATTTCATGGTGTATGTTCCATATGTTTTTCTTTTTTCTTATTTAAATTCTCTTTCTTTTAAATTTTATTTAGAAAATTAAATTTAACGAGGTGACATTGATCAATAATAGTACATAGGTTTCAGGTAAACATTTCCATAGCATTTGAACTGTTGATAATGTTGTATACCCATCACCCACAGTCATATCATTTTCTGTTACCTTATATTTGTCCCTCTTTACACCCTTACCCCCACCCCTTCCCTCATCATTCTCCACACGTTCCCCTCCACCCCGTATGTTTTTGAATAGAATGTTCTAGTTTGTGTATGGTGTTATATAAATGTCATTTTGGTTGTTGGTATTATTCTGGTTGTTAGTATTGTTCAAGGCTTCTGTATCCTTACTGATTTTCTGTCTATTGGTTTATCAATTATTGAGAGAGGTTTGTAAAAATCTCCAAATGTAATTGTGGGTTTTTAAATTTCTTGTCATAGTTATTATTTTTACTTTATATATTTTGAAGCTGTTATTAGGTGAATAAATGTTTAGGATTTTTTGTATCTAAATGAATTAAATCCTTTATCTTTGTGAAATGATCCTCTTTTTCTGATAATGTTGATTTTTAAATCTACTTTATGTGACATTAATGTAATCCTTTCAACTGATTATATGTAATAGGACCTTTTTCTCTGGCTGCTTTTTAAAGAATTTTTTTTTAATTTTTAAAAATTGATTTTTTAGAGAGAGAGGAAGGAACAGAGAGAAACAGACAGATACTAATTTGTTGTTCTACTTATTCACCGTTGTTATTGGTTGATTCTTGTACATTCCCTGACCAGAGATTAAACCTGCAACTTCGGCATGTTGGGGAAAATGCTCTAACCAATTGAGCTACCTGGCCAGGGTAAAGATTTTTTATTTTCTTTTGAAAATAATTTTTTTAAAATGACTTTAGAGAGAGAGCTGAAGGGAGAGGAAGAGACAGGAACACTAGTCTGTTCCTGTATGTACCCTGACCAGAGTTTGAACTGGCAAACCTCTGTGCTTCAGAGTGAAGCTCTAACAAACAGCCATCTGGCCAGAGCTAAAGATTTTTTTCTTTATCTCTGGTTTCAGGCAATTTGATCATGATATGTTTTTATTTATATTTCATGTTTCTGTTACTAGGTGTTTATTTAAAAGGTACTTTGTTCTGTGTTATTATAATAAATATAGCTAAATGGTGATATTTTTTAGAGCTTTTTTGTATTTATCTCCTGTGGTTCCATTTACAAGTATTTTGATCTCAAAATTATCTTCACAGCTAACTTAGGCTTTGTTCATTTTTTTTTTTTTTTTTTTTTTTTACAGGGATAGAGAAAGTCAGAGAGAGGGATAGATAGGGACAGACAGACATGAACGAAGAGAGATGAGAAGCATCAATCATTAGTTTTTTGTTGTCGTTGCGACACCATAGTTGTTCATTGATTGCTTTCTCACATGTGCCCTGACCGTGGGCCTTCAGCAGACCGAGCAACCCCTTGCTGGAGCCAGCGACCTTGGGTCCAAGCTGGCGAACTTTTGCTCAAGCCAGATGGGCCTGCGCTCAAGCTGGCGACCTAGGGATCTTGAACCTGGCTCTTCCACATCCCAGTCTGACGCTCTATCCACTGCGCCACTGCCTGGTCAGGCAGGCTTTGTTCATTTTTTAAAGTATTTTTTTGTCTGTTTCATTTTGGTTAGTAACTATTATAGGTTTCAAGTACTATAAATCTCACACAGTATATTTTTTTAATTTTAGGCCTTGCAGTTTTCATCTCTACATGTACAATTTTTTTTTATTCCTTGATGTTTCTACTTAACATGTTTAATGTTTCCTCTTGCTTCTTGAACATATAGAATGTATTTATAATAATTGTTTTAAAGGACTTGGGTAATAATTTTGTTATATCATTTGAAGATTGGTTTCACTGGTTTTTGTTTCCTTAGAGGTGTAATTTCCTGCATCTGCATATGTCTTGTAAGTTTTTATCGACTTTTAGTCATAGTGAATTTTATCTTGTTCTCTATTTTAGTATACCTAAAAATATTTTTGGACTTTGTTCTGTGATATGGTTAAGTTACTGGAAAATAGTTTGTTCCTTTTGGGTTTTGCTTTTGTTCTGTTTGGACAGAACTATATTTAGGGTTAATTTTTTCCTCCTTCTGAGGCTTTACCCTTCTTAGTACTCTGAAGTGATAATGAGTTACTAAATTTTCCCATTCTGGATTTTGGCAACAAGCATTGTTTGTGTCCTTGTATGAATTCTGAGTGCTGTTACTTCTAAATTTTTTGATAGTTCTCTCCCTGGCCTTGAGCAGTTCCCTCTCATGTAAGTGCTGATTATATATACTCAACATGTTCTAGGGTAAGCCTCTGTAGATCTCTTCATTTTTCTCTCTCTCCCCAGCTTTCTACTTAATGCTGGTCTCATCTGTGAGCTCTAGCCACGTTGGCTTCCCCTGGACTTGCAGCTCCATATCTTCAACTTGGGGAGACAGGCCCTGCCTGGGTTTCTTCTCCCTGTTCCACGGCCTGGAAACTCTCAAGGCAGTAAGCTGGGCAAATGTATGGCTTATTTCATTTGTTTCTTGTCTCCTAGGGTTCACTGTCTTTTATTACTTGTTGTCCAATATCTTTAGTGCTGATGTTTCATACATTTTTTAGGTTTTTATTATTTCATTCAGAAAGCCAAATCTGGTCCCTTTTACTCCATCTTGACTGGAAGTGATTTTATTTTGCATTTCTGTAATGACTAGTGATACTGAATACATTTTTATTTGCTTATTGGTCATTCATGTGCTTTCTCTTATAAAGTTTTTTCATACCTTTTGGCCCTTTTCCTTCTTTTTCTACCTTTCTTTCTTTATTGTTTGTCAATTTCTTTATCTTTTTTTCTTTTTTTTGTGAGTTGGAGATCTCCTTATATGTCCTGGATATGCCAGTCCTTTTGTAAGTACTTTCAAGTCTGTGTTTTCTGATGGTCTTAACTGCCTTTTAATGAGCAGAAATATTTAAGTCTAATTTGTCAGTTTTTCTTTTATAGTTATTGCTTACTGTGAGCTAAGACACTTTTGCCTAATGCTGAAGTCATGAAGGTAATTTTTTTGTTTCCTTTAAAACATTTTTGTTTTTTTTGTTAATTTATATTTAGGTCTTTGATGCATCCCAAATTTAGTTTTATAGGTTTTAATTTTTGCATATGAATATCCAGTATTTCTGCTGTTTATTGAAAAGAGTCTCTTTTCCTTACTGGATTGCTTTGGTGAATCATCTCATGACTGTGTAAGTGGGCTTTATTTTAGAAATCTTTATTCTGTTCCATTGACCTGTTTGTCTATCCTTATATCATTTGCCACACAATTTTGATTTTTTTAAATTGTATAGTAAGTCTTTCATTATTCCTTTTTAAAATTGAATTTATTGGGGTGACAGTGTTTAACAAAAGTATACAGGTTTCAGGCACACAGTTCTATATAGTACATCATCTGTATATTGTATTGTGTGTTCACCACCCCAAGTCAAGTTTCTGTCCATCACCATTTATACCCCCTTTTTTGCACAATCCCTCTACTCCTCCCTTTATTTCCCCTCTCAGCCCCTGACAGCAGTCAGCCTGCTCTCTGTCAATGAGTCTGTCTCTGTTTTACTTGTTATTTGTTCATTAGAGTCCACATATGACTAAAATCATATATTTCTTGTTTTTCTCTGACTAGCTCATTTTACTTGGCATAATGCTCTCCAGGTCCATCCATGCTCTTGCAAAGGGTAAAATTTCCCTCTTTTTATGGCCAAATAGTATTCCATTATGTAAATGTACCACAGCTTTTTTATTCGCTCATCTACTGATGGACACTGAGGTTGCTTCCAAATTGTGGTTATTGTAAATAACACTGCAGTGAACATAGGGGTGCATATATATTCTTTCGAATTCATATTTTGGGTTTCTTCATGGAAATTCTAGGAGTGGAATCACAGGGACATAAGGCAGTTAGTAGCATTTTAAAGTTTTTGAGGTAACTCCATACTGCTTTCCACAGTGGCTGCACCAATCTGTATTCCCATGTGCAGTGCATGAGACTTCCCTTCTCTCTACATCCTCACTAACACTTGTTTATTGATATTTTGATGAGAGCCATTCTGACAGGTGAAGGTGGTATATCACTGTGGTTTTAATTTGCATTTCTCTGATGATTAGTGATGTTGAGCATCTTTTCATATGTCTGTTGGCCATCTGTATTGTTTGTCCTCATTTCTTCAGGTCCTCTCTGCTCCTTTTTTAAATTGGTTAGTTTTTTTTTTTTTTTTTTTTTTTTTAATGGGGACAGAGAGAGAGAGAGAGTCAGAGAGAGGAATAGATAGGGACAGACAGACAGGAACAGAGAGAGATGAGAAGCACCAGTCATTAGTTTCTTGTTGCCGTTGTGACACCATAGTTGTTCATTGTTTACTTTCTCACATGTGCCTTGACTGTGGGCCTTCAGCAGACCGAGCAACCCCTTGGTGGAGTCAGCGATCTTGGGTCCAAGCTGGCGAGCTTTTGCTCAAGCCAGATGGGCCCATGCTCAAGCTGGCGACCTCGGGGTCTCGATCCAGGGTCTACCGCATCCCAGTCTGACGCTCTATCCACTGTGCCACCGCCTGGTCAGGCTAAATTGGTTAGTTTTGTTTGTGCTGAGTTGTATGACTTCTTTATAAATCTTTGAATATTAGCCCCTTATTGGATGTATCATTGATAAATACATTCTTTCATTCAGTGCGTTGTCTTTTTATTTTATTGATGGTTTCCTTTGATTTGAATAAACTTTTTCACTTGATATAGTCCATTAGATGTTGCTATGAGAAATATCCGAGATTTTACTGCATATATATATATATATAGTGTGTGTGTGTGTGTGTTTGAGATAGAGATAAAGATAGAGGGAGAGACAGAAAGAGGGACAGACAGGAAGGGAGAGATATGAGAAGCATCAATTCTTTGTTGTGGCACCTTAGTTTTTTATTGTTTGCTTTCTCATATGTGCCTTGGCCAGGGAACTACAGCAGAGTGAATGACCCCTTGCTCAAACCAGTGATCTTGGGCTTCAAGCCAGCTACCTTTGGGCTCAAGCCAGCTACCATGAGGTCATGTCTATGATCCCATGCTCCAGCAACCTCGTGCCCAAGCTGGTGAGCCTGTACTCAAACTGGCGACCTCGAAGTTTCAAACCTGGGTCCTCTACGTCCCAGTCTGATGCTCTATTCACTGTGCCATGTTCGAGTCTAACATTTAATTGTCTTTAGTGAGTTTATTTTTGTGTATAGTCTAAGAAAGTGGTCCACGGTAAAGGCACATGTGAGAAAGCAATCAATGAACAACTATGGTGTCACAGTGGCAACGAAAAACTAATAATTGATGCTTCTCACCTCTCTTTGTTCCTGTCTGTCCCTGCCTGTCCCTCTCTCTGACTCTCTGTGTCCTTGTAAAAAAAAAAAAAGAAAGATAAAACTTAACATATTCGTGCTGGGACCTGCCGAATTTACTAAATCTTACTAAGAATGTATCTATATATATAAAAAGATAACATTTTTGTCATTTTTAAATTTTATAACCCCTCTTTTTTACAAATTCTAAAAAGCATAACTCAGAAAATGTAACATAAAAATGTTTTTTAATGTCAGAATAAATTTAATTTTGTTGTATTTATTTCGTTTAATTACCATAAAAGCACGCCTGGACTTTATATATTTTTTCTTTAATATTTGACTTAATTATTATCACATATTTCTCAGAAATTTGTATGCAGTGCGCCTACAATTATTTGTAGGATTTTAAATGTGCCCCGACTTCAAAAAGTTTGAGAACCACTGCAGTAGGGAGCCCACATCTCCAGCACAGGAAGATAACCAGCTTAATGGGAGCCACATCCTGTGCAGTCACTATCAGCTGGGCTTTCTTGTTTTCTATCAGGGTGGTGACAGAGTCTTAACCCTTGCTTGAAGAATAGGTGGCCTCCTGATGGGGACCTCGCCTTTGCCAGCAGCTTTTCTCTCAGCCAGGTCCAACAATCTCTGCTTCTCTTGCTATATATTTGGTTTGCATTTGTGAACCTCCTAAAGTACCGCATTTCCCCATGCATAAGACACTCTCATGTATAAGACGCACCTTAATTTTGAGGCCCAAAATTTGAAAAAAAAAAATGTATTACATAAAGTCATTGAACTCCAGTTTTATTCATCATAAAATTCATACAGCTCCTCATCACTGTCAAAGCCCTCATCCATTACTTTGTCTTCATCTATGTTTAATAACGAATCACTGTCTTCAACAATAGAACTTACCACCTTCTTGGCCTCCTGCTTCTCCACAAAAACTGGAACTATCTTCCCTTAGCCTTTGGTGGGCAGCAGAAGAGGAGAGAAGTAAAGAAAATTTTTGAATTGTCTATTTTTTTTAAGTTCTTGTATTGAAATAGTTTTTCAAACATTTGGAATTTACATTTGTGATTCAGTAAGTTTTATGGGTCTGATTTGAATTTTTTCTTTCCTAATTGCTAAACAATTATTTTTTTATTTTTATTTTTTTTTACAATGTAAAAAAGAGTCAGAGAGAGGGATAGGCAGGGACAGACAGACAGGAATGGAGAGAGATGAGAAGCATCAATTATTAGTTTTTCCTTGCCACTGCGACACCATAGTTGTTCATTGATTGCTTTCTCACATGTGCCTTTAGTGTGGGCCTTCAGCAGACCTAGCAATCCTTTGCTGGAGCCAGTGACCTTGGGTCCAAGCTGGCGAGCTCCTTGCTCAAAACCAGATGGGCCCGCGCTCAAGCTGGCGAGCTTGGGATCTCGAACCTGGGTCTTCTGCATCCCAGTCCGATGCTCTATACACTGCGCCACCGTCTGATCAGGTGCTAAACAATTATTAATTCCATCTTTATATTAGACTTATACTTCTACAAGCAACTGTTTTTTCCCCCACATGGTAAATCATACAACTAATAGTGTTTCCATCTGTGAAGGATGTATATAATTCAGAACCAAATTATTGTCTGCCTTTAGCAAGTGTGCTTGTGTTTCTGCTCCTTCCATTTACTTATCATATACCTTTAGAATTGTCATATGTAGAGACTGATAAATGTTACAGTTATAGCCATGAAATGGAGATTATAATATAGCAGAGGAGATAAATATAATTGCATAAATAGTTAATTTGGCTTGCAATATATGAGAAGAAGGAAATTATAGATAATTCATAATATGGCACCTAACCTAATGTAGGAATTCAGGGAAACCTTTTTTGACGAAGTGACTTTAATCAAGGACCTAGCAGATGAATAAGTTATCCAGCTGTGAAAGAGGTTTGGGGTGGAGCACAGCATTTCAGATAGAATAAAAACACATTTAAAGTCTGTGAGGCAGGAATGAGCTTTGGAGTATTTATAGAACCAAAACAAGAAAAGTCAGTATTGCCCAGACAGTGAGAAGTTAAAAATAAAGAAGGTTGTAGAGGAAAAAGTAGGGAAGATCACGTAGGAAAACCAATGAAGGGTTGCAACCAGGAAAGTGATATATTTGGACTTGCTTTTTTATTTTTAGTGAGGGAGACAGAGAGAGGGACAGATAGGGATGGACAGGCAGGAAGGGAGAGAGATGAAAAGCATCTATTCTTTGTTGCTGTACCTTAGTTGTTCATTGATTGCTTTCTCATATGTGCCTTGAGGGGGTTGGGGGTGGGGGCGGGGGCGGGGTTACAGCAGAGTGAGTGACCTCTTGCTCAAGCCAGCGACCTTGAGTTTCAAGCCAGTGACCTTTTGGGTTCAAGTCAGCAACCATGGGATCATGTCTATGATCCCATGCCGAAACCAGCAACCCTACATTCAAGCTGATGAGCCCGCACTAAGCCAGCGACATCAGGGTTTCAAACCTGGGTTCTCTGAGTCCCAGGCCAATGCTGTATCCGCTGCACCACTGCCTGGTTGGGCTGGACTTGCATTTTTGGAGTTTATTCTGTAGATTGGTGGGGGTCAGGTAAGAGTGAATACTGCGAGACTGTTTATTAGAAGGCCACTGAAGTGGTCCTGATAAAAGTTGATAGTTTTCAGTTAGCTAATACTAGTGTAGATGCAGAGAGGTAGTCAAGTCTCACCAGTATTTAGGAGGAAGAATGGGCGGAATGTGACGACTGATTACACATGAGCCTGTGAAGTAAGTTAAAGCAGTCACAAGGTGATGTCTAGGTATGGGCAGTGTGTAGCTAAGAGAATCATTACAAAGGTAGGAGATCTACAGGAAAATAAGTGTTGTCACAAGTTCTGGACAACGCTTAAAGTGCCTGTGTATTATAGGAAGTTTTACATATGGATCCAAGGGCAAATCTAAATAGGAGGTAAAATTTGGAAGTCACTGCCATATCCTAGTAATTCCATTGGTAATAGATGTGTGGAAAATGAATGAGATTGCCTAGTGTTTAATAAGAAATGAGAAGGCATCTCAAGTCAGAGCCCTGAGGAACTACCACATTTAAGGTTAGATAAGGTGTCACCAAAAAGGTAAGAAGAAAATCAGGAAAGTGAAATCTTGGTTGACAAGAAATAATAGCATCTCATGGCTTTTGTTCTGTGTACTTATTCACTATAGCAGGGGTGCTCAATACGTCGATCACAATCTACTGGTCGATCGCGAAGGAAGTGTGGGTAGATCGCATGACATTAAAAATACATTTATCTTATTTTTTTTTAAATTTTTTTATTATCATTTTTTTAGAGAGGAGAAAGAGAGAGAGAGAGAGAGAGAGAGAGAGAGAGAGAGAGAGAAAGGGGGTAGGAGCAGAAAGCATCAACTCCCGTATGTGCCTTGACCAGACAAGTGCAGGGTCTTGAACCGGCAACCTCAAGCATTGCAGGTCCACGCTTCATCCACTGTGCCACCACAGGTCAGGCAAGACATTTGTCTTTTGATTGGCATACAGAGTAGCCAATCTGACTTCTGAACTTTTGACACCCTACGCATGCCCGTTAAACCGCGCTAACTTGTTCAGTTACATTGCTGCGTAGTTAGCCTTCAATTTATTTAAACTAAATACAACAAAGGGTATACAAATGAGTGCTGTAGCTGGTCTGAGTAAGGAGCCTAAAACCTACCACTTTCATAGAGAATGGGAGGGGATTTTTTTCACTATGTCATATTCTAAGTTTGTCTGCCTCATCTGTCTGTGTGCCATTGCTATTCCAAAGAAGGGAAATGTGGAGCGGCTTTTTCGGACTGTTCATAAAAACTATGACATTGACTTTGCTCCAAAAAGAGAGCTGAGAAGGAGAAAGGTGAAAGAAGAATACACAATATTAAATAGTAATACTAGTAACTTAAATAATGATAATATAGAAGAAATAAATTTATGTTTTGCATTTTTATTGTAGGTAGATCATTTTGACTTGGTCATCTTATAAGTAGCTTGCAAGCTGAAAAAGTGTGGGCACACCTGCACTGTAGTATCTTAATTTCCTACTCTTATTTTCCTTTCATTGATTTTTTTTTTAGAGAGAGAGGAAGAGAAGAGGAGGGAGGGAGGGAGATAGAAGGAGAGAGAGAAGCATTAATTTGTTTGTTCCACTTGTTTATGCACTCATTGGTTGATTCCTGTATGTGCTCTGACCAGGGATCGGACCTACAACCTTGGCATATGGAGACAACGCTCTAACCAACTGAGTTATCTGGCCTGGGTCCTTTGTAATTTATTTATTTTGCTATTTACTTATTTTTTACTTTTTATTTATGTTTCTATCTTTGGGGAAGAAGGTAGGGTACACAAATAATAAATACTCAAGTGTGACCTCCAGGAACATATTCTTCATAGTAAGACTATGTGATTAAAATTTACTGTGTTCATTATTTTTATTATTTTATCTACCCTCTTTTCAATAGTGAAAATGTTAGTCCTGGCTCTGTATTTATTTCTGGTTTTAAATTGGTGGTGGTAGGCATAGGGATCCATAATAAGTTCTTAAGTACCATTGTTTCTGAATAAGAGTAATTGGAATAATTAGAGCAGTTTCTTTCTTGCAGAAGGCAGTTCAGGGCCTGACCTGTGGTGGCGCAGTAGATAAAGCGTCGACCTGGGAACACTGAGGTCGCCAGTTCAAAACCCTGCACTGGCCTGGTCAAGGCACATATGGGAGTTGATGCTTCTAGCTCCTCCCCCCTTTCTCTCTCTCTCTCTCTCTCTCTCACTCTGTCTCTCCTCTCTAAAATGAATAAAAAAAAAAAAAAGAAAATAGAAGGCAGTTCAGCACATGTGAGACCATGTCTTCCCACTTAAAATTCTTTTTGAGTTTGGCTCTTTATTTTAGGACAAACCAGACCTAACTGATTGGAATAGTCCTAGCTGATCATAGGTAGGAAGTAAAAAGATAGAGGCAAGTGATAAAAACTGTGCTCCATATTCTGGCTCAATGGCTCCATTGGTTAGAACATCTTCACAATGCACAAAGTGGGTTTACACCTAGTTTGGGGCACATACAGGAGCAGATTAATATTTCTGTTTCTCTCTTTCTCTAAAATCAATCAATAAAAAAATTAACAAAAAACAAAAAAATGTGCCCTAGTCCTATCTTGAAAGGATCTTTCTGTTTTTATTAATTTAATACTAAAAAATCTTTGGCAGGAACTTAAAAATTAAGCAAAATTTACTTTTAAAAGTTATCTGGTGCTCTGAGGAAGATCTCATGTCAAGGAGAATACGTGGTGAGAAATGTTCTGAAATACTCTTGGTGGCTACTAGTAAAAATGCTGCTCCCACATATTTGATAGTTTTGAAGTTATAAGGAAGATGTTACACTTTTGTAATCTGAAAAATCTCTTTGTTTCCTCTTTTTTAAATAGAGATGTGAACTGTGTCCTCATAAAGATGGAGCTTTAAAAAGAACAGATAATGGGGGTAAGTGCAGAGACTTTTGAAAAAATTTTTATTGAAAACTGGAGTGGGAAAGTATTTTAAGATATTTGGTAGTTTATATTATTATATATAATTAAACAGTGTTTACCACTCAGGTATTTTTATTATCAGTGGATGTAATTTATGAATTTTTTTTTTTTTACCCGAAACACAGTTTTTCTTTGTGGACAGAATTAAGCATTGCTTTTTCTTTTCTTTTATTTCTTTTAGTGTGTGTGTGTGTGTGTGTGTGTGTGTGTGTGTGTGTGTGTGTGTGTGTGTGTATGTGTGTGTGTGAAAGAGAGAGAGAGAGAGAGACAGACAGGAAGGGAGAGAGATGAGAAACATGAACTCATAGTTGCGGTTCCTTAGTTGTTCATTGATTGCTTTCTCATATGTGCCTTGACGGAGGGCTCCAGCCAAGCCCGTGACTCCTTGCTCAAGCCAGTGACCTTGGGGCTTCACACCAGTAACTTTTGGGCTCAAACCAGTGACCATAGGATAATGTCTCTGATCCCATGCTTAAGCTGTCGACCCCGGTCTCAAGCTGGTGAGCCTGTGCTCAAGCCAAATGAGCTAGCGCTCAAGCTGGTGACCTTGGGATTTTGAATCTGGGTCCTCAGTGTCCCAGGCTGACATTCTATCCACTGTGTAACCGCCTGGTTAAGCGGCATTGCTTTTTCTTTCTTTCTTTCTTTTTTTAAATTTATCTTTTCAGCATGACTGTTGCTTTAATTTGCCAAGATTCAGTTTTCTCTTCCCCAGGTGCCACTGTCAATATTGTTATACTTATTTAATGGGGAACAGTGCGTGGCAGGCTTTTTTTTTAACCTGCTGAATTTCTTATTCATTGCCAGTCAAAGCTCCCCCGCTCACACGCACTGAACTTTGCAGAGCAAATCTAAGGTGATTTTGCATGCCTCCTGTTTCTCAGCTCCGAATAATTTGTTCAACAAATAACAGAAAGCCCAGTTCTTTGCTGCTAGCACGAAGGGCAGTGTCCTCTACTTGAACAAACAGGGTTTGTTACTTCAATCTTAAATCTTGAGCGTATTGTGACTTTTCCATTTTTAATTTCCTTTCTTTGCCAACTACAGCTACCAAATACTTTCCTGTTTTACCTTTTCATTCACACTTCCTTTTGCTTGGTGTGTTATGAGCATTGCATTTTAATTCTTTCATTCAAAAAGTGTTGACAAGTTCATTGCTATCTCCTACAATTGAGACTTCTGGATCTTTTGATTCCTCTTCTGTCTCTATTTCGCTTCTCAGTTCATATTGTTTGTCGGATTCCTCAGATGAATGAGGTCATATGATATTTTTCTTTCTCTGCCTGGCTTATTTCACTTAACATAATAGTTTCCAGGTCCATCCATGTTGTCACAGAAAATAATATTTCCTTCTTTTTCATGGCCCCATACTATTCCATTGTGTATATATGTACCACAGCTTTTTAATCGACGCGTCCACTGACGGGCACTTGGGCTGTTTCCAGATCTTGGCTACTATAAACAATGCTGCCATATACATGGGGGTGCATTTCTCCTTTTGACTCGTTGATATGGTGTTATTGGGATATATTCCCAAAAGTGGGATGTCTGGATCAAAAGGCAGTTCAATTTTTAATTTTTTGAGGAATCTCCATACTGTTTTCCACAGTGGCTGCACCAGTCTGCATTCCCACCAGCAGTGCAGGAGGGTTCCCTTTTCTCCACATCCTCGCCAGCACTTATTCCGTGTTGTTTTGTTGATGAGTGCCATTCTGACTCATTGTGGTTTTAATTTGCATTTCTCTAATGATTAATGATGTAAGTTCTTTATAAATTTTGGTTATTAACCCCTTATCAGACGTATTGTCGAATATGTTCTCCCATTGTGTGGTTAGCCTTTTTATTTTCTTCATATTGTCTTTAGCTGTGCAAAAACTTTTTAGTTTGATATAGTCCCATTTGTTTACCCTGTCCTTTATTTCCCTTGCATGTGGAGGTACATCAGCAAATATATTGCTGCAAGAGATGTCGGAGAGCTTACTGCCTATGTTTTCTTCTAAGATTCTTATGGTTTCATGACTTACATTTAAGTCTTTTATCCATTTTTAGTTTATTTTTGTGAATGGTGTAAGTTGGTGGTCTAGTTTAATGTTTTTGCAGGTAGCTGTCCAGTTTTTCTAACACCATTTTTTCAAGAGACTGTCTTTACTCCATTGTATGCTATTACCTCCTTTGTCAAATATCAACTGTCCATAACAGTGTGGATTTATTTCTGGGTTCTCTGTTCTGTTCCATTGATCTATATGCCTATTCTTATGCCAGTACCAAGCTGTTTTGAGTAAAATGGCCTTGTAGTATAACTTGACGTCCAGAAGTGTAATACCACCCACTTTATTCTTCTTTTTCAAGATTGCTGAGGCTATTCTTGTTCTTTTTCGGTTCCATATGAATTTTTGGAATATTTGTTTTATATCTTTGAAGTATGTCCCTGGTATTTTAATAGGAATTGCATTGAATTTATAAATTGCTTTGGGTAATATGGATATTTTAATGATGTTTATTCTTCCTAGTCATGAACACGGTATATGCTTCCACTTGTTTGTATCTTCCTTGATTTCTTTTATCAATGTTTTATAATTTTTTTTTTATAGCGACAGAGAGTCAGAGAAAGGGATAGATAGGGACAGACAGACAGGAACGGAGAGAGGTAAGAAGCATCAATCATTAGTTTTTCGTTGCCGTCGCAACACCTTAGTTGTTCATTGATTGCTTTCTCACACGTGCCTTGACTACGGGCCTTCAGCAGAACCGAGCAACAACTTGTTGGAGCCAGCGACCTTGGGTCCAAGCTGACGAGCTTTTTGCTCAAGCCAGATGGGCCCGCGCTCAAGCTGGCAAGCTCAGTCGGGGTCTCCAATCGGGGTCTTCCGAATCCCAGTCCTACGCTCTATCCACTGTGCTACCGCCTGGTCAGGCAATGTTTTATAGTTTTTTGAGTACAAGTCTTTAATCTTTTTGGTTAAATTTACTCCTAGGTATTTTGTTGTTGTTTGCAATAGTGAAGGGGATTGTTTTCTTAATTTCTTTTTTAGATAAAAATGCCTCTGATTTCTGAGTATTAATTTTATATCCTGACATCTTGCTGAATTCCTTTATCAGGTCCAGTAGTTTTTTGACTGCAACTTTAAGGTTTTCTATGTACAGTGTCATATCAGCAAATAATGATAGTTTTCCTTTTTTTTTTTCTAATTTGGATGCCTTTTATTTCTTCTTCTTGTCTGATTGCTGTGGGTAGGACTTCCAGAACTATATTGAATAAGAGTGGTGAAACGGGGCATCCCTGCCTGGTTCCTGATCTTAAGGGGATTGCTTTTAACTTTTGCCCATTTAGTATGATGTTGGCTGTCAGTTTGTCATAAATGGCCTTTATTTTGTTGAGGTATGTTCCTTATATTTTCACTTTGCTGAGAGTTTTGATCATACAAGGGTGCTGGATTTTATCGAATGCTTTTTCTGCATCTATTGATATTATCATGTGGTTTTTGTCCTTTCATTTGTTTACGTGATAAATCACATTGATTGATTTGTGAACAGTGTACCAGCGTTGCCTCCCCAAAATAAATCCCACTTGATCATGATGTATGATTTTTCTCATGTATTGCTGGATCCAGTTTGCTAATATTTTGTTAAGAATTTTACCACCTAAATTCATCAGGGATATTGGCCTATAGTTTTCTTTCTTTGTGTTGTCTTTACCTGGCTTTGGAATCAGAATTATGCTCGCCTCATAAAAGGAGCTTGTAAGTTTTCCCTCCTCTTGAATTTTTTGAAACAGCTTGAGAAGGAAAGGGGATCTTTGAATGTTTGGTAGAATTTGCCCGTAAAGCCATCTGGCCCAGGGCTTTTGTTTGTTGGGAGTTTTTTGATAACTCTTTTGATCTCATTTGTTGTAATCGATCTATTTAGGTTTTCTGATTCTTCCAGATTGATATTTATAAGATTATATTTTTTAAGAAATTTGTCCATTTCACCTAGGTTGTCTACTTTTTTGGCATATAGTTCTTCATAGTATTTTTTTTACAATCCTTTGTATTTCTACGTCCATTGTTACTCCTCCACTCTTATTTCTAATTTATTTTATTTCAGTCCTTTCTCTTATTTTCTTGGTGAGTGTGGCTAAGGGTTCAATATCTTGTTTACTTTTTCTAAGAACCAGCTCTTGGTTTCATTGATCCTCTGTATTGTTTTTTTTAGTCTCTGTGTCATTTATTTTCTCTCTGATCTTTATTATTTCCTTCCTTCTACTTCCTCTAGGCTTTACTTGCTGTTCTTTTTCTACTTCTTTTAGTTGCAGGATTAAGTTGTTTATTTGAGCTTATTTTAGTTTCTTAAGGTGTGCCTGTAATGCTATTAACTCCCCTCTTAGGACTGCTTTTGCTGTGTCCCACAGATTTTGAGTTGTTGTATGCTCATTTTCATTTGTTTCAATGAAACTTTTGATTTCTTCCTTGATCTCTTTGTTGATCTGTTCGTTGTTTAATAACATGCTGTTTAGTTTCCAAATGTTTTAGTGTTTTTCAGTTTTTCTACTGTAGTTGATTTCTAGTTTCATGCCATTGTGGTCAGAGAAGATGCTTGATATGGTTTCAATCTTCTTAAATTTGTTGAGACTCATTTTATACCCTAATATGTGGTCTGTCCTAGAGAATGTACCGTGTACACTTGAAAAGAATGTATATTCTGCTGCTTTAGGGTGAAAACTTCTGAAGATATCTATTAAAACCAGTTGATCTAGTGTGTCCCTTAATTCTGCTGTTTCTTTATTAATTTTTTTTCTTGAGTATTAATCCATTGGTTTTAGGTGGAGTATTGAAATCCCCTATTATAGTATGGCTGTTGATCTCTCCATTTATGTTCATCAAAATCTGCTTTATATATTTAGGTGCTCCTATATTAGGTGCATAGATATTTATAATGGTTATTTCTTCCTGTTGGATTTCTCCCTTTATCATTATGTAGTGACATTCTTTATCCCTTACTGTAGTCTTTGTTTTAAAGTCTATTTTGTCAGATATATGTATTGCTACCCCAGCTTTTTTATTCATTTTCATTTGCACGAAATATTTTTTTTCCATCCTTTTACTTTCAGTGTATGTGTATCTTTGTTTTTGCGGTGTGTCTCTTGTAGGCAGCATATGTATGGGTCCTGTTTTCTTACCCATTCACTACCCTATGTCTTTTGATTGGATCATTTAATCCCTTTACATTTAAGATTATTATTGATATGTAGTTGTTTATTGCCATTTTTTCTTTAAATCTATATTTCTCTTTATATATATGTGTGTGTATATGTATGTATATGTATTTTATTTTTTCTCCTGCTTTGTTCTGTCTACAGCAGGCCCCTTAACATTTCTTGCAGCATTGGTTTGGTTGTGATGAATTCCTTGAGTTTTTTTTTTTTTTTTTTTAATCTGTGAAGCTTTTTATTTCTTTTTCAATTTTAAACGATAGTCTTGCTGGGTAAAGAAGTCTTGTTTGTAGATTTGCAGGTGTTTGTTCTGCATTATTTTGAATATTTCTTGCCAGTCTCTTGTGGTCTCAAGTGTTTCTGTTGAGAAGTCGAATGTCATCCTTATGGGTGTTCCTTTCTAGGTGATTGACTGTTTTTCTCTTACAACTTTTAATATTCTTTTTTTATCTTTTAGCTTTGTTGTTGTTTTTTTGTTTGTTTTTTTACAGGGACAGAGAGAGTCAGAGAGAGGGATAGATAGGGACAGACAGACAGGAACAGAGAGAGATGAGAAGCATCAATCATCAGTTTTTTGTTGCGACACCTTAGTTGTTCATTGATTGCTTTCTCATATGTGCCTTGACCGCAGGCCTTCAGCAGACTGAGTAACCCCTTGCTCAAGCCAGCGACTTTGGGTCCAGGCTGGTGAGCTTTTTGCTCAAGCCAGATGAGACCGCGATCAAGCTGGCGACCTTGGAGTCTCAAACCTGGGTCCTCCGCATCCCAATCCGGCGCTCTATTCATTTTCTGATGTTTAATTGTTGACATATAGGAAAGCAGTTGACTTTTGTATATTAACTTTGTATCCTGGGACTTTATTGTATTTGTTTATTGTTTCTAATAGTTTTTTGTTGGAGTCTCCAGTTTTCTGTGTACAGAATCATGTCATTTGCAAAAAGTAATTCCTCCTTTCCTAATGTGGATGTTTTTTATTTTTTTCTTTTAGCCTGATTGCTCTGGCTAGAACTTTCAGAACTCTGTTCAATAAGAGTAGTGAGAGTGGGAATCTTTGTCTTGTTTCTAATTTTAGAGGAAAAGCTTTCAGGTTTTCACCTTTTAGAATAATATTGGTTGATGTTTTGTCCTAGATGGCCTTTGCTTTGTTGGGGTGCTTTTCTTTTTTACCCATTTTATTGAATGCTTTAATCATAAATGGATGTTGTGTTTAGAGAGTACCTTTTCTGCATTTATTGATAAGATCGTATGACTTTTTGTTCTTTGTTTTGTTAATGTGGTGTATTACATTGATCAATTTGCATATGTTGAACCATTCTTCTGTTCCTGGAAAAAACTCCACTTGATCGTGATATATTATTATTATTAGTATTATTTAATTACTTTTTAAGTGAGAGAGGGGAGACGGAGAAAGGACTCTCGCGAATACCCTGAGCATGATCACCAGGCAACCCCTATCTGGGGCTGATTGTTGAAGTCAACCGAGATATTTTTAGTGCCTGAGGCGATGCTCTGACCAACTGAACTATCTTCAGCATCTGGGCCAACACTTGAACCAGTCAAGCCAATGGCTGTGGGAGGAGAAAAAGGAAATAAGGGGGAGGGTAGAAGCAGATGATCTCTTATTCTGTGTACCCTGATTGGGGATCGAACCTGGGATATCCATATGCTGGGTCGATGTTCCATCCACTGAGCCAGCTGGCTAGGGCCATATTATTTTTTTAAATGATTTGCTGTATTTGATTTGCTAGTATTTTGTTTAGGATTGTTGTATCTATTCCTTACAGATATTGGTCTATAGTTTTCCTTTTTTTCTGTGATGTCCTTTTCAGGTTTTGGAATCAAGATTATGTTGAACTCATAAAATATATTAGGAATAGGATGTATTGCCTCTTCATGTTTTTTGGAAGACTTAGAGGGGCATATGTACCAAATCTTCTTTGAATATCTGATAGAATTCACTCGTAAGGCTATCTGAATAGTTGTTTCTATTTCTTCAGTTTGTTGGTCTGTTTATGTTTTCTATGTCCTCATGATTCAGTCTAGGAAGATTGTCATGATTCAGTCTAGGAACTTATACATTTCTTCTGAGTTGCTGAATTTGGTAGCATACAATCTTTCATAGTGTTCTACAATGATTATATATCTATGAAGTCTTTGGTAACTTCTTTTTCATTTCTAATTTTGTTCATATGCGTCTTTTCTCCTTTTTCCTTTGTGAGTCTAGCCAGGGATTTGTCAATTTTAGTAATCTTTTGAAAGAACCAGCTCTTTGTTGTATTAATTTTTATAGTTTTTTTTGTTTTCTATTTCATTTTTTTTTCTCTCTTTCATTTAGTTTTGCTCTAATTTTTTTTAATACTATTTTTTTTATTTTATTCATTCTAGAGAGGAGACAGAGAGACAGAGAGAGAGAGAGAGAGAGAGAGAGAGAGAAAGGGGGGAGGAGCTAGAAGCATCGACTCCCATATGTGCCTTGACCAGACCAGTGCAGGGTTTTGAACTGGCAACCTCAGTGTTCCCAGGTCGATGCTTTATCCCCACTGCGCCACCACAGGTCAGGCTAGTTTTGCTCTAATTTTTATTATTTCCTTTATTCTTTTGACTTTGGGTTACCTTTGTTCTTCTTTCTACTGTAGTTTTTTCAGATGTGATGTTAGGTTGTTTACTTGGGATCTCCTTTGTTTCTTGATATAAGCTTGTAATGATATAAATTTCCCTTTTATTACTGCTTTTACTGCATCTCAGAAGTTTTGATATGTTGTGTTGTCATTCTCATTTGTTTATATCTTTTGATCTTTGCTTTTATTTCTTCTTTGACCCAGTCATTTTTTAGAAGTATATTGTTTAGTTTCCACATTTTTGTGTGCTTACTTCCTTTTTTGCAGTTGAATTCTAATTTTAAAGATTTATGGTCAGAGGATATGCTTGGTACAATTTAAATCTTCCTGAATTTCTTGAGGTTAGTTTTGTGCCTCAACATATGGTCTGTCCTTGAGAATGTTTCATGTATGCTGGAGAAAAATATGTATAATCTGATGTTCTGGTATGTAATGTTCTATAGATATCAATTATTGGGGGTCCTTGGGTTATTACAGTCTCAACACACGATGTTTCGAGTTTACAACGCTTACTCCCATAAAAACTTTAAGAAATTGATATGTGGTTCACCTATGCTGTTAGTGTTGTACTTAGGGACTACATGGGCGAACTAGTTTAGTTGTGCGTATCGGAAGAATACGCAGTAACACTGCATATGAGTGGGAGTTGGCATCCCCCAGTATGCTTATATATGCCATTTTTGGCTTAGTGTTGTTTTTATGTTCTAGATTATGATTTTACCACTGCTTTAGGATAGGTAAGTGATGTAGGCTAGGGTGTGTTTTGACTTACACCAAAATTCGGGTTATGTCACTGTCCTAGGAATGGAACTGTGTTGTAACCACAGGACCCCCTGTATGTCTATTTGGTCTACTGTGCTGTTTTAGGCTATTTCTTTCTCTTTTTTTTTAGTTGAGAGGAAGGGAGACAGTGAGGTAGACTGCCTCATACATCCCAACCAGGATCCACCCAGCAACTCCTTTTGGGGGGCCAATGCTCGAGTATTGAGCTGTTTTTAGTGTCTTAGGCAGATGTGCTTGAACCATCTGAGCCATTCTTAACGCCTGGGGCCATGCTCAAAGGAATCGAGCCACTAACTGAAGGAAAGAAGGGGGACATGGAGGGAGAGAATCCTCTGTGCCCCGACTGGGAATTGAACCTGGGGCATCCATAAACCAGGCCAGTGCTCTATACCCTGAGCCACCGACATGGAATGTTTTTGTCTCTTTCTCCTACTAGTTCTGTTAGTAGTTGTTTTACATATTTTAGCGCTCCCTTGGTTTGCTGCATGTATATTAAGAAGTGTTATGTCTTTGCAGTGTAGTTTCCCCTTTATCATTATGAAATGTCCATCTTTGTCTTTTGTTACCTTTGTTATCTTGAAATCAGTATTGTTGGACATAACTATGGCTACACCGGCTTTTCTTTGGATATTACTTGCTTGGAGAATCTTTTTCAGCCCTTTCACTTTGAGTCTACTTATAGCTAAGAAGTGTCTCTTGAAGGCAGCCTATGGTTGGGTTTTCTTTTTGGTCCAGTCTGCTACTCTGTGCCTCTTTATTGGTGAATTAAGGCCATTTAATTTTAGGATAATTATTGATGCATAAGGATTTTCTACAGCCATTTTATCTTTTGTTTTCTGGTAGTTTTGTATCCTCTTTGGTTCTTTTGTGTTTGTTAGTTTTTTGTTTTTTTCTTTTTCTTCCTCTCTCACCACCTTCTCCTCTCCACTCACTGTTGATTTTTTTTTTTTTTTTGGTATTTCATGCTTCTTTCCTCTGTTTTCTCTTTTTTAAAGGTATGTATTTCCGTTTAGTTTGTTTGTGGATGACTACCCTTAGGCTATTGAAAAAAAAAGTTTCATATATACAACAGTCATTTGTTTTGTGAATGCATCTGTCCACCATCTTCTTTTGCTAATTCAGACCTTCATCCCCTCACTTTTGTTCTTGTTGTCACAATATATCCCTGTTTATATCATCCGCTTGTTGGAGCTTTTACTTGTGGGTTTGTTACATGTTCCTTGTTTCTGGTAGCATGACCCTCTTGAGTATTTCCTGCAGTGGTGATAAATTCCCTCAGCTTCAGTATATCAGGACAAGTTTTTATTTCTTCTTCATATTTAAGTATAACTTTGATGGATATTTTATTCTTGACTGGTAATTTCTCTCTTTCAGTACTTTGTTTTTTGTTTTGTTTTGTTTTTTTGTTTTTTACAGGGACAGAGAGAGAGTCAGAGAGAAGGATAGATAAGGATAGACAGACAGGAACGGAGAGAGGTGAGAAGCATCAATCATCAGTTTTTCATTGCCGTTGCGACACCATAGTTGTTCATTGATTGCTTTCTCACATGTGCCTTGACTGCGGGCCTTCAGCAGACCAAGCAACCCCTTGCTGGAGCCAGTGACCTTGGGTCCAAGCTGGAGAGCTTTTGCTCAAGCCAAATGGACCCGTGCTCAAGCTGGCGAACTTGGGGTCTCCAACCTGGGTCTTCCGCATCCCAGTCTGACTCTCTATCCACTGTGCCACCGCCTGGTCAGGCTCTTTCAGAACTTTGAATGTTTGGGTACACTCTCTTCTGGCTTGTAGAGTTTCTGCTTAGAAGTTTGATGGCAACCTGATGGGCTTCCCTTTATATGTTTCTTCTTTTCTCTGGCTGCCTTGAGGATTCTTTCTTTGTCATCAATTTTTTGACAGTTTTATTAATATGTACCTTGGAGAAGAACTCTTGGTTGAGGTCTAGGTGTTCTGTTGGCTTCTTGGATTTGATTTGAGAAGCTCTCATTGATTTGGGAAATTCTCATTGATTCTTTGTTTGAATAGGCTTTCTGTTCCGTTCTCTTTTACTTCTTCTTTTGGTATACCCGTTATTCTTATATTGTTCTCTCTGATGGAGTTAGATAATTCTTGTAGAGCTCTCTCATTTTTTAAACATTTTTGAGTCTCTTTTCCATCTACATCATCTCTAATTGCCTGTCTTTGATGTCATTGATTCTATCCTCTACCTGGGCAGTTCTATAAGCTGTACTTAATTGTTATATATTAATTATATGTTTTTCAGTTTGCATATTGCATTCTTCATATCCAGAATTTCTATGTGGTTGTTTTTTAAAGTTTCAGTCTCTCTCTTGTGAAGTATTTGTTTTGTTCATTAATTTGTTTTCTGAGTGCATTAAATTGCCTATCAGTGTTTCTCACATCTCATTGAGTATTTTCAGAACTTCAATTTAGTAGTCTCTGTTGTTTATAATCCCAGGATTCCATATGATTGAGATTGCTCTCTGGAGGTTTTACATTTTCTTTCTGAACTGTGTTTCTTTTTTAGTTATCCTTTGCCAAGCAGGCATTTGTATTTTTTTTCTTTTTTTTTAGAGAGAGAGAGAGAAGGACAGACAGGAATAGAGAAAGATGAGAAGCATCAACTAATAGTTGCTTCACCTTAGTTGTTCATTGATTGCTTGTCAAATATGCTTTGACTGGGCAAGCCCAGGTCTTTAAACTTGCTATTTCACCATTCCAGGTCAATGCTTTATCCACTGTGCCACCATAGTTTAGGTTCACAAGAGCTGTCTTTAAGACCTCCACTGAACCACGGTGGGTATGGGTCAAGGGAGAGTAAAAATGCCAAAAACCTTTTTATCATTTGTAACTTGTTTTTCCTTAATTTAGCATTTATTTGGATGCTGCAAATGTTTTACTCTATTTTTCACAGTTCTGAGAGAATTGGTTTTGACAGTTCCTTCTTGATTATATATATATATGTATATTTCTATGATGAAATGTGCCCTTGGAGCTGCCTACTCACCTATATTTGCTGACCAAAATTTGGATGCTTCACATTCCTAAAAATCCTGAGTTTTGTTCTGAAATACAGTGGTGCCTTGAGATACGAGTTTAATTCGTGCTGTAACCGAGCTCGTAAGTCAGTCAACTCATATATCAAGCAAATTTCTTCCATTTAAAATAACTAAAATAGATTTAATATGTTCCAGCCCTGTGAAACATCTCCAAACAATCCTAAATTATAAAAAAGGCATCTTTTTAATTAAGAAACACACATGTACACTTTACCAATGCATACCAAAATATATGAAATAAAAGAAAAAAGTGTTATTTAGTACTGTATTCTTACCCAGGAGACAGCCGAGTGTGGCTAATGGAGGTGAATGGCGGAGGAGGAGGGAGGGAGGAAGGGATGCAGACCCTGTAGACATGTAAACTAAAATTGCACTTTCTTAACACTAAATGTAAACTAAAACTGCACTTTCATTACTTAATATGAAACCACAAAAACTTAATTGTAAAAAAATGCACTTTCTTAACTTTAAACTTAACTTAAACCTAACATTACGTATTTTTCACTTAATCGTCACCTGTTTTTCCCTTTTTGGCTGCACTTTTGGCACTTTCACTGCAGTACTTTTGAATAAAAATCTATCCAAAGAGGTTTGCTTTTGCCTGCCTTTTAAAATGTTACAAAACTGTGACAAATAAGTGTCATTAAAAAGTGCTGAGGCAAGACCAGTTGAAACTTTTTCTGAGTGTTTCTTTCAATGAAACTTGAAAGCTTCTCCCACATTGCCAGCATGTCTTTAATTTCACTTGTAGCAATCACTTCCTCCAACTCTACCTCCACCTCACTACTAATCTCTTGCAGAAGCTCTGTATGTTGCATCATCTGTATCTCCTTCAACTCCTCAGTTGAGAGTTCCTCCTTGTGTTCCTCGAGGAGCCCGTTTACCCTGTTTACCTCATCCTCATCTACCTCCAGACCCATCGACTTTCCGAGGGACACAATCTCATCCAATGCTTCTACCTCGGTCTCGGTCTCTGGTTTGAATCCTTCGAAGTCCCTGTCTGCAACAATATCAGGCCATAACGATTTCCATGCTGAGCTCAAGATTCTTCTAGAAACTCTTGCCATGCCAAGTCAATAATGCGTAAACATATCACGATGTTGTCATGATCTTTCCAAAACTCTTGAAGAGTTAGATTTGTATTCTCAGTCACCTCAAAGCAGCGGCAGAACAAGTGTTTTGTATAAAGCTTTTTAAAGTTGGAAATGACCTGCCGATCCATAGGTTGCAAGATTGAAGTCATGTTGGGTGGGAGGTAGAGGACTTTCACGAATTTGAACTCATAGAGAATGTCATCTTCAAGACCAGGTGGGTGGGCTGGAGCATTTTTCAAGGATTAGTAATGATTTCATAGGGAGTTTATTTTCTTGAAGATATTTCTTCAGTGCAGGATCAAAGATTTACCCATTCAGTAAAAAAACTGCCTCGTAATCCTGTGATGGCGAAACTATGACATGCTGACACGCATAGCCATTTTCCATGACATGCGGCTGCATACCAGAGAGTATGGGACCGCATGCCGAGAAGGACGTTTTATCCTCGGCTCCTGCTCCGCCAGGTGCAATAGCCAAGGATAAAACATTTGCTGTAGTGTAGACACTCTGTGCCAGAGGTCTATAGGCCAAAACAACAAAACTCCGGCACAGAGCGTCTAGTTCTGGGACTTCTGGTTAGGCTGTTTTTCTTGAAGTGACACACCACCCGAGTTAAGCTCGGTTTTTTGGCGAATTTTGACACACTAAGCTCAAAAGATTTCCCATCACTGGTGTAACCCATGCCCTAGCATTGGTGTGCCACATAACCTGCAGTTTTTCTTTAAGAATCTTCTGAGTCACCAGTCAGAATGGCGCTCATCAGCAAAACAACACAGAACAAGTGCTGGCGAGGATGTGGAGAAAAGCGAACCCTTCTGCACTGCTGGTGGGAATGCAGACTGGTGCAGACACTGTGGAAAACAGTTTGGAGATTCCTCAAAAAATTAAAAGTCGAACTGCCTTTTGACCCGGCTCTCCCACTTTTAGGAATATACCCTAAGAACACCATAACACTGTTTGAAAAGAAGAAATGCGCCCCCATGTTCATGGCAGCATTATTCACAATAGCGAAGATCTGGAAACAGCCCAAGTGTCCATCAGAAGACGAGTGGATTAAAAAGCTTTGGTATATATATACTATGGAACAATATTCAGCCATAAGAAATGATGACATCGGATCATTTACAACAAAATGGATGTACCTTGATAACATTATACGGAGTGAAATAAGTGAATCAGAAAAAAAAAAATCTGAGAACAGCATGATTTCAGAACAGCATGATTTCATACATAGGTGGGACATTAAAGTGAGACTATGAGACATGAACAAGAGTGTGGTGGTCACGGGATGGGGGGAGGGAAGGGAGGGTGGAATAGGGAGAAGGGGAGGGGTACAGGGAAAACCAGATAGAAGGTGACAGAGGACAATTTGACTTTGGGTAATGGGTATGCAGCACAATTGAATGATAAGATAATCTGGAGATGTTTTCATTGTACATATGTACCCTGATTTATTGGTGTCACCCCATTAAAGTTAATTAAAAAGAAAAAAAAAAAAAAAAAAAAGAATCTGTGAGTATTAAAGGCCCAAGGATTTTCTGAATGATACACTAGCAGTGGCTTTACTTAACAGTTTCTGCTAGCATTTGTATACAATGCAAGGGTCAGATGGTCCTTCATGGGTTTATGGCCTGGCAGCTTCTTCTCCTCTGTGATGATGAAAATCATCCGGGTATTTATTTCCAAAACAATCCTGTTTCGTCACAGTTGAACACTTGTGGAGGGATGTAGCCTTCCTTTATGATAAGCGCAGCAAATCATGCCATGGACTCCTCAGCTGCCTTAACGTCAGCACTCGCAGCTTCACCATGCCTCACCACTGAGTGGATGCCAGATCTCTTGAAATTTTCAAACCAGCCGTGACTTTTCTTAAACGTATCTTCTGCTGCCTCTTTTGAGGTTAATGGTTCTTTCTTCTTCAAGTCGCCGTAAATAGTACGTGCCTTTTCGCATATTACAGTCTCTGTCACTGTATCTCCTGCCAGCTCTTTCTCTTTCACCCACACCAGCAAAAGCTTCTCCATTTCTTCATGGATATTTGTCCTAACTGGGATAGAATTGTAGTTCCAGATGTATTGCGGTCGTTCAGCCTTGCCAGTTCAATCACTCGTACACCATGCTCATGTTTTTCTATTATCTTTGCTTTACTTCTGTCGACATTATTTTCTTTTTCTCACCACTGTCCTTTACACTCACTTTTTTCGGCCCCATCATAGCACACAAAAGAAATTAGTAAAAAATGCAAAAATGATGCAAGAACGAGTACAGTGCAAGAGATTCAACTTGGTTTTGTGGGTAACACATGAGAAAGAACGAGATGCTGGTGTTGTGCTGCTGATAATGGACCCATGCATGTGCTAACACGTCAACTAGCGGCAGCTTCCCGAATCACGACTCATATCTTGGAATTTCGTACAAAAATATGGACCAAGTCGTAGCTCGTATCTTAAAAAAATTAGTCTGCTCATATCTCAAGGTACCACTGTATTTATATTCCTTGGAAATAGTTTGATCCCTTGAAAGTTCTGCTTTTATGATTTATTAGGTCAGGGGTAGTCAATCTTTTCATACCTACCGCCTACTTTTGTATCTCTGTTAGTAGTAAAATTTTCTAACTGCCCACCGGTTACACAGTAATGGTGATTTATAAAGTAAGGAAGTAACTTTATCAAATTTATAAAGCAAAGTTACAGCAAGTTAAAACATGTAATAATAATTACTTAACAAGTACTTTTTGTTGGATTTTCACTCAGTTTGGCAGAATAAATCTTTATGAAACAACTTACTATATAGTTCAGGGGTCCCCAAACTACCACCCGCAGGCCGCATGCGGCCCTCTGAGGCCATTTATCTGGCCCCTGCCACACTTCCGGAAGGGGCACCTCTTTCATTGGTGGTCAGTGAGAGGAGCACAGGATGCATCTGCACCCATAGTTCCCATTGAAATACTGGTCAGTTTGTTGATTTAAATTTACTTTTCTTTATTTTAAATATTGTATTTGTTCCCGTTTTTTTTTACTTTAAAATAAGATATGTGCAGTGTGCATAGGGATTTGTTCAAAGTTTTTTTTTATAGTCTGGCCCTCCAACGATCTGAGGGACAGTGAACTGGCCCCCTGTGTAAAAAGTTTGAGGACCCCTGCTATAGTTAAACCTATCTATTTATACTTTGGTCGCTCTGCTACCGCCCACCATGAAAGCTGGAACCTCCACTATTGGGCGGTAGGGATCAGGTTGACTACCACTGTATTAGGTGGTTTCAGAGCAGTGCTGGGTGTAGGGGTAACTGTTCTCCATTAATGAGTATTTTACCTAATGTTCTAAGAGTTACAGATTTTTCTAGTCTGACTAGGGGAAACTGGCACTGTTCTTGGCCTTTTGTGCCTGCTGAATACTTTTGGATGATTCTTTTCTTAAGTGATGTAATTTCTTCACTCACATGTTCTTAATACTTAGCTGGTTTTCTGTGATTGTGTCTCTCTCTGTAGTGCGCTCTCTGTGAAGAGCTTTCCCTTCTGGTATTTTGTCTTGCCAATTTTAGCTGCTTTGGTCTCACCAAATTTCTTAAGCTTTAGGTGTGTCCTGGGTTTGGTTTCATTTCCTTATCCTGTGCCTTGGCTTGGAAGAACTCTCAAGACATTCAGATGGGGAAACCAAGGGCTCACATTTTTTTCTTATGTATTTGGGATGGTTGTCGTTTATAACCTAATATCCAAAATCTTAAAAACCATTGTCTCAATTATTTTGTCCATTGTTTTTCTGCGAGAAAGAGAGTATGCATTGTTTCATATAGGAGGCTATGTTTGGTATTTGTTATTCCATTTTCAGCAGAAGTCTTCTGTTATTCCTACTTGATTATTTTTCTTATTTTATTGTTCCTCTGTTCTCTCTTTTTTCTTTGCGATTATATAAGTATTTTTTTAGCATTGATTTTAATCAGTTTAATAATGCAGTTAATTTAGTATTACATTTAAATTTAATTGTATTAAATCATTCTTTTGGCTATATTTTTCTTTTTTGTTGAAATCATTTTATATTTTACAATTACAGTTGACATACAATACTATATTTGTTTCAGTTATAGACCCCACTGAATGAACATTATATAACCCACTAAATGATCATCCCATTAACTATTATATACAACTTATACCATACTTAGTTATTAGATTTTTATTGACTATATTTCCTATGCTGTACTTTACATCCCCATGACTGTTCTGTAACTACCAATTTGTACTTCTTAATCCGTTGACTTTTTTACCTGTCTTCTTACACCCCCCCTCCCCCCAATTCTGGCAACCATCAAAATGTTCTCTGGTCTGACCAGGCGGTGGCGCAGTGGATACAGCGTTGGACTGGGTTGCGGAAGACCCAGGTTCGAGACCCCAAGCTTGCCATCTTGAGCGTGGGCCCATCTGGCTTGAGCAAAAAAGCTTGCCAGCTTGGACCCAAGGTCTCTGGCTCCACCAAGGGGTTGCTTGGTCTGCTGAAAGCCCACGGTCAAGGCACATGTGAGAAAGCAATCAATGAACAACTATGGTGTCGCAACGGCACCAAAAGACTAATGATTGATGCTTCTCACCTCTCTCCGTTCCTGTCTGTCTGTCCCTATCTATCCCTCTCTCTATCTCTCTCTGTCCCTGTAAAAATAAAAAGAATTAAAAAATGTTCTCTGTATCTATGAGTCTGTTTCTGTTTTCCTTGTTCATTTACAGTGGTACCTTGAGATATGAACAGACCAACATACGAATTTTTTTTTTTTTTAAAGATTCGAGCTGTGACTTGGTCCATATTTTTGTTCGAGATCCGAGCAAAATTCTGAGATATGAGCCGTGATTCGGGAAGCTGCTGCTAGTTGGCGCGTTGGCGCACGGGTCCAGTATCGGCAGTTTGATATATGAGTTGACTGACTTACAAGCTCGGTTACAGAATGAATTAAATTTGTATCTCAATGTACCACTGTATTTTGTTTTCTAGATTCAATTGTTGATAGGTATGTATTTATTGCCATTTTATTGTTCATGTTATTTTAAACTTTTATTGATTTTTAGAGTGGAAGGGGAGAGAGAGAGAGAGACATTGACTTGTTCCTCTTATTTTATGCATCCATTGGTCGATTCTTGTATGTACACTGACTGGGGATCAAACTGACAACCATGGCTTATAGGGAAGATGCTGTAATCATTTGACCTACCCAGCCAGGGCTTATTGTTCATATTTTTTATCTTTTTTCCCCCTTCTTCTTTCTCCTGCTCCTTCCCCACCTCTTCTTCTTCCTCTTCCTCCTTCCTCCTTCCTCCTTCCCCCTCCCTCCTCCTTCCTCCTTTTCCCTCCTCCTTCCTCCTTTTCCCTCCTCCTTCCTCCTTTGCTCTCCTCCTCCCTTCTCTTCCCTCTTTTTCCTCTTTTCTTTTTTCTCTTCCTTCCCCTCCTTCCTCCTCCTCCCTCCTCTTCCCTCCTCTTCCCTCCTCCTCCCATCTCTTCCCTCCTCCTCCCACCTTTTTCCTCTTCCTCCCACTTTCTTCCTCCTCCTCCCACATCCTCCTGCCTCCTCCTGCCTCTTCCTCCCTCTTTTTCCTCTTCTCTTCCTTCTCCTCCCTCCTCCTCCTTCCTCCTTTTCCCTCTTCTTCTCTTCGTCCTCCTCCCTCCTCTTCCCTCCTTCCTCCTCCCTCCTCTTCCCTCCTTCCTCTTCCCTCCTCTTCCCTCCTTCCTTGTTCTCCCTTTATTTATTCCTCTTCCTCCTTCCTCCTCCATCCTCTTCTTCCCTCTTCCTCCATTTTCCTCCCTCATTTTCCTCTTCCTTCTCCTCCTTCCCCCCTCACCCTCCTCTTCTCCTCCCTCTCCTCCTTCCTCTTCTTCCTCCTCCCTCATCTTCCTCTTCTTTCTTCTCTCTCCTTCTCCCTCCTCCTCCTCCCACCTCCTCCCTCCTCCTCCACCTCCTCCACCTCCTCCTTCCTCCTCCTCCTCTTTCCTCTTTCTTCTTCTTCCTCCTTTTCTCCCTTTCTTAACATTTCATGCAATAATGGTTTGATGATGATGAACTTTTTAGCGCTTTTTGGTCTGGGAAGTTCTTTTATCTGTCCTTCAATTCTAAATGATAGCTTTGTTGGGTAGAATAATCTTGGTTATATAGTCCCTTGCTTTTTATCACTTTGAATATTTTTTTCTGGCCTGCAAAGTTTCTGTTGAGAAAGCAGCGGACAGTCTTTTGGGAGCTCCCTTGTAGGTAACTGCTTTTCTCTTGCTGCTTTTAAGATTCTTCCTGTCTAGGCCCTGGTCAGTTTGCTCAGTGGATAGAGTGTTGGCCCAGTGTGTGGAAGCCTTAGATTCGATTTCTGGTTAGGGCACACATGAAAAGCAACCATCTGCTTCTCTTCCCCTCCCTCTACCCCTTCTCTCACTCTTCCCCTCTTGCAGCCAGTGGCTCGATTGGTTTGAGTGTCAGCCTGAGCGCTGAGGATAGCTCGGTTGGTCCAAGCATTGGCCTCAGGTGCTGAGGATAGCTTGGTTGATTCAAGCATTGGCCTCAAATGGGGGCTGCCAGGTGGATCCTGGTTGGGGCAACATGGTGGAGTCTGTCTCACTATCTCCCCTCTCTCACTTAAAAAAAGAAAAGAAAGATTATCTCTGTCCTTAAATCTTTGACATTTTAATTATGAAGTGTCTTGCTGTGGGTCTCTTTGGGTTCATCTTGTTTGGGACTTTCTGTGCTTCCTGAACTTGTATGTTTATTTCTTTCACCTGGTTATGGAAGTTTTCTGTCATTTAAAAAAACTTTTTATAGTTGATTTGATTTTAGAAAGAAGAAGAGACAGAGAGACAGAACAGATAGAAGCATTGATCTGTTTCTGTATGTGCCCCAATTGGGAATTGAACCCACAATCTTCAATTTTTTTTTTGAGAGGAGGGGAGATAGTGAGACAGACTCCCACATATGCTACAGTGGAGATCCTCCTGGCAACCCCTGTCTGGGGCCGATACTTGAATCAACAGAGCTACTTCTACCTCTTGAGGTTGACTCTCGGACTAACCGAGGCACAGGCTGCAAGAGGGGAAGAGGGAGAGAAGTGGAGAGGGAGGGGAAGAAAAGCAGATGATCTCTTCTTTTGTATGCTCTGATTGGGAATCAGACTTGGGATGTTCATACGCTAGACTGACGCTCTACTATTGAGCAAACCAGTCAGGGCCAACTTTCACATTTTGAGATGATGTTCTAACCAACTGAGCTGTCTGGCGAGGTCAAGTTTTCTGCCATATTTTTCAAATAGGTTTTCAATTTCTTGCTCTCTTTTCCTTCTAGCATCCTAATGATGTGAATATTGATACATTTGAAGTTGTCCCAGAGGCTCCTTACAATATCCTCATTTTTTGGGATTCTTTTTTCTTTTGCTGTTCTTACTGGGTATTTTTTGTTTTCTTATATTCCAAATCACCGTACTGATTCTCGGCTTCACCTACTCTATTGTTGATTCCCTATAAATTATTCTTCTTTTCAGTTAGTGTATTCTTCATTTCTGATTGTTTCTTTTTTATGATTTCTATGTCCTTCTTTATGTTGCTGAAGTTGTCTCTTAAGTTTGTCTACTCTTCACCTAAGTTCATTGAACATCCTTATAACTGGTGTTTTGAACTCTGCATCTAGTAGATTTGTCTCCATTTTGTTTCATTCTTTTCTTGGAGTTTTTTTCTGTTCTTTCATTTTGGACATTTTTCTTCATCTCCTCCTTTTGGCAGCCTCCCTGAATTTGTATCTATGTATTAGGTAGATGTACTCTATTTCCCAGGCTTGGCAGAGTGGACTAATGTAGTAGGTGTCAGTAAACTGTAGGGTTCAGTGGCACAGCCTCCCCCTTCACCTGAGCTGTGCATTCCAGGTGCACCTCTGTGTGACCTCTGTGCACTGTCCTATTGTAGTTGAGCCTTTATTGCTGTTGGCATGTCAGTGGGAGGGATTTAGCCCAAAACAGTGGCTGCAAGGGCTGGCTGGTACCACAGTGGAGGGTCAACTGTTTAGAGGCCCACCCCATGGGACAGGACTTACTTCACCATCCCCTTGAGTCTGCCCCTTGAGTGTGTGCTTGTGGAGGTGGTTGGATGGTGTTGTGAAGTGGTCTGAAGTTGTCCACAGGGTGCTCTGGCTCTGGAGTCTTCCAAGAGGTGCAGGCCAAGGTCAGCCACTGCCTATGTTCTGCTTTCATCTACCTGGCATGAGCTACAAAGCAATCTGCAGATACCTGTTACTTGTGCTGGGCTTGGAGGTTTCCAGTGGAATCCAAGCTGTGAACTGAGGGTGGCTGCTGCTAGTGCTAGGGCTGGGGTCAGAGGTACAGAAGCATGCCGAGGCCAGATGCTTTGTGTTTTGAAAGAGTTTAGGAAAGTGTGAAGCCTGAGCCAAAACAGGCCATTCATAAGGAAAAGTCACTGGAAATGTTGATTATATTTTTCTGTATGTGAGAATTTTAATATATTTTTATGTAGTGGTTTATTCAGGGATTATAATTCTTAACTAAAAAAGTCAGTCTACTGTGTGTACCACCTTCGATTAAATGAAGAAACCTTAAAACCATGTACTGTAGATGTCATTCACCCACTCTCTTTTTTTAAAATTATTTTTATTTATTTATTCCTTTTTTTTTTTTTTGAGAAGAGAGATAGAAAGAGAGAGAGAAGGGGGGAGGAACAGGAAGCATCAACTCCCATATGTGCCTTGACTGGGTAAGCAGGGTTTTGAACCGGTGACCTCAGTGAACGCTTGATCCACTGCACCACCATAGGTCAAGCTCTTCTTTTTTTTTAAAGCTTTTTTTTTTTTTTTTTAATTTTATTCATTTTAGAGAGGAGACACCGAGTGTGTGTGTGTGTGAGAGAGAGAGAGACAGAGAGAGAGAGAGAGAAAGAAAGCGGGGAGGAGCTGGAAGCATCAACTCCCATATGTGCCTTGACCAGACCAGTGCAGGGTTTTGAACTGGCGACCTCAGTGTTCCCAGGTCGACGCTTTATCCACTGCGCCACCACAGGTCAGGCTCTTCTTTTTTTTTAATGTATTAAACTTACATACATTGAAAACTTGACCAGACAACATTTAAGCTTTGATGTAAGCAGTCATATGTATTTTAAGTGAAAGAAAGTATAGTTGTTTTATCCAATCAGTATCCACTGTTTATCATGCTTTATTTTTTTCTTCATCTTGGAGTTTCCTCTTGGCTCATTTTTCTTGTTGCCTGAGGGCAATTGTTTGGTGTTCCCTTTAATGGAAATTTGATTAAAGATATTTTTGTGGACCTGGCCGGTTTGCTCTGTGGATAGAACGTTGGCCTGGTGTATGGACATCCTGGGTTCGATTCCTGGTCAGGGCACACAGGAGAAATCACCATCTTCTTTTTTTCCACGTCTCCTGCAGCCGGTGGCTCAATTGGTTTCAGTGTTGGCCCAGATGCTGAGGATAGCTTGGTTGATTTGAGTGTCAGTCCCAGATGGGGGTCGCCGGGTGGGTCCTGGTCAAGGGGCATGTAAGAGTCTATCTCACTTTCTCCCCTCCTCTCACTTGAAAAAAAAAAAGATATTTATGTTCTTTATCAAATTGTTCCTTTGATAACAAATTACATTTGGTGGTTTTTTCTCTCATTTACCATGGATTTATTACGATTTTTCAGTCTATAAATTGTCATCTTCTGTTTGGAAAGTTTTTAGGTTATTTTTTAAGTATTATCAAATGTTGCTTTTGTAATATTTTCTTTCTCATATTTCTCTGTGATACATGTTGGGTTTGCTTCTTATGCTGTTCATGTCTTCTGTGCTTTTATATTTTTCATACTTCTGCATCTTATGCTACCATTCTGATATTTTTTCTGAACTAATTTGTTATTGCCCCCTAACTCAGTTTTCATGCTTAAACCATTGCTGATTTTACTCATTTGAGATAAAAAAATTTTGTTTTTACTTCCAGAAGTTGTTTTTGGGTTTATTACTATAGTTTTCAGTTCTTTGAAGACATTTTCAATTTTGTACTGTATATATTTGAGTGTAATAAGCATACTTGTTTTGGTGTTTATGTCTGAAGCTCCAAAATAAAAATCTGTGTTTTCTTTTAGAAGTAGAACATTTAATAAACTGAAGAAATGTTTAAAAATCAGTGGAAAAATATTAATGAAAAAAGTTACAAAACTGTATTACAATAAGATGACAATTTTTGTTTGAATAGATGTAGACCAAAAGATTATACCCAAAATGTTAACAGGATGGTAGGCTTACTCTTGCTTATTTTTATGTACTTCTTATATAATTGAATAAAACTAGTGAATATCTTTATAAAAACCACGAGTCTGTTACTATACTGAATAAGATGGTGGAAAATATCTGATCTTTGCTAAAGGCACGAACAACTATCTTATCACTCAGCAAAAGATGACTGACATGCTGACCAGGTTTTAGAACCCCATACACCAATTTCTGTGTCTCATTCAGGAGTCAGCTTGAGTTCCACCTGTTTCACAAAACTTCCTGAAGCCTATACCAGTCTTTGTCTCCTTTACAATTCCAGAATGTTGGCAGTGATTAAGAAAACCTTATCATTTATTGCTCAAGCAGTGTTTTAATGTTTCTTTGCTTTATTAAAGCTTTGTGTTGCCTGGCCAGGCAGTGGCTGAGTGGATAGAATGTTGGCCTGGGATGATGCTGAGGACCCAGGTTCAAAATGTCAAGGTCGCCAGCTTGAGTGTGGGCTTACCAGCTTGAGCGCAGGGTTGCTAGCTTGAGCCTGGGATCATAGACATGACCCATGGTCACTGGCTTGAAGCCCAAGGTTGCTGACTTGAGCTAAAGTTCACTGGCTTGAGCAAGGGGGCCCCTGGCCTCAGTTGTAGCCCCCCGGTCAAGGCACACACGAGAAGCAATCAATGAACAATAAAAGTGCCGTAACTATGAATTGATTCTTTTCATCTCTCTTCCTTCCTGTCTGTCCCTCCATCTCTCTCTCTCTCTCTCTCTCTCTCTCTCTCTCACTAAAAAAAACCAAAAACCCAACAAAACAGCTCTGCCTCAAAGAGGATGTAAGCCCCTCCAGGGGAGTGACCCCACACCTAACCACCTAGGCCCTGGGCCCTCAGCACAGTGCTCTGCATACATTAGGGACTTTGTGAGCAGACAGACATTACACTTAACTGAGTTAAATCCCAGAAGACTGGTCAACTAAAACTTTGAACCTATACAAAATATATATTATTACAATAGTGCCAGTTAGTCATTTAATATATTTCTTTAACTGACATTAATTCTAGTCTTAACAGTTGGTGGCTGGTTTCAGGGTGTGGAAGTAAAGCTTTACAGTTAATTGCAGGCAGGCAAGAGGTAGCACTGAATTACAACCTCTTGATTTTTGAGTTTCATGGCGAGCACCAGCTTGCCCTGTGGTTAATGAGAGACTCCTCGATAATTTTCTTTGGAGAAGAATGCTGAGAGCCAGGAGTCCCATGAGGTAGGCATTCTTTTATCTGGTCACCTAAGGTCTTGGCTATATCCAAGTCTGCTGCATGTATCCAGTGCTCTTCTCTGTGTTTACAAGAGCCCAGTAAGACTATACTTTCAGGGATCATTTCTATAGTTTGTTACAAGAGACCAGTAAGCACTGCTCAGGGCAGAAAAAACAGAACCTCTCTGTTTGAGGCTGCAAGTGTTAATCTTCAGAGCAACTTCTAAGACAACCGCAAAGGCCCATGATGGCCAGCTACCAGGATCTGCCCAACCGAAGACATGACCACTAAGGGATTTTTGTTCAGTTTAATTTTCTAAAGCAACTGATAAGTGGACTCAAGGGAGTCTCTCATGGGAGAATTAATAGCAGCTCCAACCATCCCCACCAGAATTTGGAGAATCTTGGATTCCTGAGTCAGTCCAGATGCAAAGGCTGCCAGGGTATCAGCATGACCTCCGAGGTACTAGAGGGCAATACCCTTAAGAAGTATGCTTAGAAGGACCAGAGGGAAAGTGGGCAGAAGGAAAGGAGATGATAAGATGGGATCAGAGAAGGGAAAGCGATTGATCAAATTATGTACACATAACACAGCATTATAGAGAGCAGAAAAGTAAATTTTGGAGGGAAGGGGGGGAGGTCGTTCAGGGGAGGGGGGCTAAGGGGATGTTGAGGGGAACACAGGGGAGGGGTTTGGATTTGGGGGGACACTAGAATCTATGTAAATACAATAGATTAAAGTGTGCTTAGACCATTTGGGATTGAGAAGTTGAGCTTTGATTGCATCCTCCAGGGCCTTGTCATAGTGCTGGATTTTCATAAATGCTGCAGATTTCTTGCTGTATGAGATATGGTTGTGAGAGTCAGCAGCTAGAGTATCATTGTATAGAACAGTGTTGAGCAATATTTTGAGCTTGGTGTGTCAAAATTCGCCGATAAACCCGAGCATAACTCGGGTGGTGTGTCACTTTGAGAAAAGTGGCCTATCCGGAAGTCCCAGAACTAGACGCTCTGTGCCGGAGTTCTGTTGTTTTGGCCTCCAGACCTCTGGCACAGAGTGTCTACACTACAGCAAATGTTTTATATTCTGCTACCGTACCTGGTTGCGCAGGAGCCGAGGATGAAACATCCTTCTCGGCATGAGACCCCATACTTCTCTGGTATGCAGCCACATGCGGCCATGTGTCATCAAAAATGGCTACGCGTGTCAGTGGTGACATGCATATCATAGGTTTGCCATCACAGGTATAGAACAATAACAGTGTGGAAATCTCCATCATGACAGGCCTGGTTACTCTGACGAAGTTTCTCAACACAATCAGCTTTGCTTAGCATTGGGCCATCAGGACTTCTCTGTCTTAGCACCACTGACAGGAACTGGCACCAGTGCAGTCAGTGACAGTTGGGCTGGGGGACACTACCTTTCCATGTAGTCAGTGAGTGCCGCATCCCCGCAGGGCCCGGCAATGTCTGCCTGCGGGCTCTGCAAGTCATGGTTCCACAGTACTGCGCACCTCTGTGGCAACCTACACCCCAGATCTGTTTATTTTCTAGGTTCTGCTGATTTTCATACATGTTGTCTTGACTCTCATGTGTTTGATATTTTTATTGTGCTGAAATGAACTATTAGAAATTATTTGTAACCAAGATGACATTGTTTTTCTCCAGAGAGGATATATATTTACTTCTGTCTGGTGCTTGGGGGCACTTGTAGTTTAGGTGACACGAATCAGATTTCAGTTTGAGATGATCAAAGCCCAGCTTCAGTTTCTTTGAGGGGCTTTGTTTTTAGTTTATTGTTACTTCTGGCTTGCAGCCCTTTACTGTTATAGCTGAAAGTGGGTGAGGAGTTGACTAGTTCCCTTTATACCTTGGTTGTCCCTGAACATAAATCTCTGTACTTCCAGCGTTTTGAGTTTGTCAGAAGCACTTTTCACCATTTAGCTGCTTTCTCTGAAATAGGCAGATGTTCACTGGGTGGCAAAAGTAGCTAAAAGCTGTACTCATGAACTTGGACTTCAGTCCCTTTTCAATTTTGAATCATTAATTCCTCACTATTACATCAGCTCTTTGATAACTTCAGGCACATTTTGAAAATTAAAAATATTAACATTTAATATCAACTGTTAGAGCTTTTTGGGGGGGACAGAGAGGGATAGATAGGGACAGACAGACGGGAAGGGAGAGAAATGAGAAGCATCAGTTCTTCATTGCGACACCTTAGTTGTTCATTGACTGCTTTCTCATATGTGCCTTGACTGGAGGGCTACAGCAGAGTGATTGACCCCTTGCTCAAGCTGGTGACTTTAGGCTACAAGCCAGCGACTTTTGGGCTCAAGCCAGCAACCGTGGATGGGGTCATGTCTATGATCCCATGCTCAAGCCAGTGATCCCGCACTCAAGCTGATAAGCCTGCAGTCAAGCCGGTAACCTTGGGGTTTCAAACCTGGGTCCTCCACAACCCAGTCCAATGCTCTATCCACTGTGCCACTACCTGATCAGGCAATTGTTAGAGCATTTAAAGTGAAATATTAAAATTTTAAGATGATTAATGCTGATAGTATTAAAATACCAATGTTTTTTAGTGCAAGAGTAAAATATCAATTTAAAAATATTTTACATTAATATAAAAGTAAGAAATTTAATGTTAACATTTGACTAAATTACTAAGTTTTTTATTTTAGATATTTAACTATAAATATTATTTTACAATGGTTCTCAGAAGTAGTGTTGTTCTGAATTATTTATAAGAAGTGTCAGTAAGTGCCAGAATCTGAACTTAAAAATGCTTCCTTTGGCCCTGGTCGGTTGGCTCAGTGGTAGAATGATGGCTTGGCATGTAGAAGTCCCGGATTTGATTTCCTGTCAGGGCACACAGGAGAAGCGACCACCTGCTTCTCCACCCCTCCCTCTATCTCTCTTTTTCTCTCTCTCTTCTCCTCCTACAGCTGTGGCTTAAATGGTTCGAGCAAAGTTGGCCCCAGGAGCTGAGGATGGCTCATGGCCTGGCCTCAGGTGCTAAAATACAGTGTGCCTGTAATGTCATGGTGCACTTTTGCATGGTGACCGGTCAAAAGTGCACCATGACTTTACGGACACACTACAAATAGCTCAGTTGCCGAGCAACAGAGCAGTGACCCAGATGGGGCAGAGCATTGCCTGGTAGGGGAATTGCCAGTGGATCCTGGTCAGGGCGCATGCAAGGAGTCTGTCTCTGCCTCCCCACTCACTTAATAAAAAAAATAAAATAATGTTTCCCTTGCCTGGCCTGTGGCGGTGCAGGAGATAAAGTGTTGACCTGTAATGCTGAGATTGCTGGTTTGAAACCCTGGGCTTGCTTGGTCAAGACATATAGGGGAGTTGATGCTTCCTGCTCCTCCCCTCCCTTCTCTCTCTCTCTAAAAATGAATAAATAAAATCCAAATGAATGAAGTTATTAAAAAATTGTTTCTCTTTATTTGTGTTATTGTGCATATAACTAGAGAAATGATTAAGAGCACTTTATCAGTAGTAGTTTGACTTTTTGGCCTGTAATGAGAATTTGTTAAATTTTTGTGTGTGTATTTGCTTAAGTAGGCATTTAAAGGATTTCTTTAGAAAGTTACTGATTTTGTCTTTGAAAAAGCTTTATTGAAAACTAGAATATGACATTATTTATTTATTTATTTATTTTTAGGTTGGGCTCATGTGGTTTGTGCCCTGTATATTCCCGAAGTACAATTTGCCAATGTTTCTACAATGGAACCAATTGTTTTACAGTCTGTTCCACATGATCGTTATAATAAGGTACAGTGGATATTACTTTATTGATGTTTGAATATAATTTTTTGTTTTAAAACTGGCAAGTATAAAGGGAATTTTTTCGTATTTTGTTTTATTATAGGCCTACATTAGGAAATTTAAATTACAGGTCTGCATCAAATTCCAGAGAGACTTGGACAAAGTATAATCACTGTGGTCAACTACAATTGTTAAAATATGTTACTAAGTTTACAGGAGTACAAAACAAAGCCACATTACTTTTTTTTTGAGATAGAGACAGGAAGGGAGAGAGATGAGAAGCATCATCTCATAGTTGTGGCACCTTAGTTGTTCATTGATTGCTTTCTCATATGTGCCTTGACTGAGGGGCTCCAGCTGAGCCAGTGACCTCTTGCTCAAGCCAGTGACCTTGGGCTTCAGGCCAGTGACCTTCGGCTCAAGCTAGCGACTATGGGATCATTTTGAGTTCCCACAGTCAAGCTGGTGAGCCTGCGCTCAAGCCGGCGACCTCTGGGTTTTGAACCTGAGTCCCCTGCATCCCAGATTGATGCTCTATCTACTGTGCCACCACCTGGTCAGGTAACTATATCTCTTTTATACTAACCTAGGTATTTAGTATTCTAACATTTACTTGACATTTGAGTCCTTATGAATTTGTTCTTTAAGAATTATTGACGTTCTGTATTCTTTCAGACATCAAAGTTCTGTTAAATTTGAATGAATAATTTGGTATAATATTCATTACAATAGACATTTTTTTGTGAAAATAATCCTGTTGCAGAATGTTACTTGTTCTTCTACCCTTTTCAAATTATTTACTACTACCATGATGTGATATTTGTGGTTAGCTTTTTAAAAATCTTGTTAATGTTTTCCTTTTTCTCCCTATATATTTTATTTCATACATATATTATTCCATTCTCTTCTGTATGTTAGATGATTTTTCTATTACCCAGTGTGCCTTGTAGTGTTATCATTTATTTGAGGTACCTGTTGATTTATTCCATTTGTGGCAGAAAGTATTACTGCAGTCTGTTATAAGGCTTCAGATATTTTTGTATTAAAAATTTATAATGGATGCTATTGATGTTTTAAAAAATTGAAAATACAAAAAAGTAAGTAGAAAAATGCAAGACAGAAATCATCTTAACTCTTTTTTTATATTATTTTTTTTTATTTTTCTGAAGTTATAAGCAGGGAGGCAGTCAGACAGACTCCCACATGTGCCTGACCGGGATCCATCTGGCATGCCCACCAGGGGGTGGTGCTCTGCCCACCTGGAGCATTGCTCAGTTGCGGCCGGAGCCATTCTAGCACCTGAGGCGGAGGCCATGGAGTTGTCTTCCGCGCCCGGGCCATCTTTGCTCCAATGGAGCCTTGGCTGCTGGAAGGGAAGAGAGATAGAGAGGAAGGAGAGGGGGAAGGGCGGAGAAGCAGGTGGGCACTTCTCCTGTGTGCCCTGACCGGGAATTGAACCTGGGACTTCTACACACATGGCTGATGCTCTACAGCTGAGCTATCTGGCCAGGGCCCATCTTATCTCTTTTCATTAAGATCCCTCTAGATTTTTTTGTCTGTTTTTACATGTACAATATACTTTGGATTATATTGATTGTATTGTTTATTTTGTTTTTGAAAATTATTAACCTAAACATTTTTTTGTGTCAATAAATTATATTTTTGCTATTATTTTTAGTGGATATTTAGCACATAATATTGAGTATTGTTCGTTTCAATAAACTAATTTAATGAAAGAACCCCTCATTGTTGAATTGCCTTATTTGATATTTGGCATGTACACACCAACAGAATCTCTGTGTAAAAGGGTATGAATATTTTAGAACAGTGGTTCTTAACCTTTTTTGAGGTACTGAACCCACATGTTTCACATGCGCATTCACCGAACCCTTGTTTAGTGATAAATAAAATATGATTTTTTTTTTCAAGTTCAAGACATAGGTATATGTTTTTTTACTGGTGCACAAAATGAGCCATGCATGAACATCACCTTGCTCAAAGAACAAAACCAACAAAGTTCATGAACTCACAACAGATTACGGTATTATTTTATTCTGGCCTCCACGGCAGAGGCTTCTCTGAACCCCTGAGACCGACTCATCGAACCCCTAGGGTTCGATGGAATCCAGGTTAAGAACCACTGTTTTAGAACCTTCAACAAGTATATTTTGTGAAGTTAAAAATCATGATCAAGTGGTGTTTATTCCAGGGACTCAAGGCTGGTTCAGCACATATAAATTGATCAATGTGATACCACACATTAACAAAATAAAGAATAGGCCCTGGCTGGTTGGCTCAGTGGTAGAGCTTTTGCCTGACGTGTGGAAGTCCCAGGTTCAATTCCCGGCCAAGGCACACAGGAGAAGTGCCCATCTGCTTTTCCACCCCACACCCTCTAACTTCTCTCTCTCTCTCTCTCTCTCTCTCTCTCTCTCTCTCTCTTCCCCTCCCGCAGCCAAGGCTGTATTGGAGCAAAGTTGGCCTGGGTGCTGAGGATGGCTCCGGTTGCAACGGAGCAATGGCCCAGATGGGCAGAGCATCGTCTCCCAGTGGGCTTGCTGGGTGGATCCTGGTTGGGCGCATGTGGGAGTCTGTGTCTCTGCCTTCCTGCTTCTCACTTCAGAAAAATACAAACAAATGAACAAAAAAATCAAAATAAAGATTAAAAATGATAAGATCATATCAATAGATGCAGTAAAAGCACTTGAAAAGCTAGAACATACATTTAGATTAGAACACCTGGAATGGGCATAGGAAGAAAGTACCTCAACATAATAATGTGCTATATTACAGACCCTCAGCTAATAACTCAATGTTGTAAACTTTAAGTTTTTCCTCTGAGATTATGAACAAGGCAAGGATGCCTAGTCTTTACCACTGTTATTCAGCATAGTTCTGAAAGTCCTAGCCAGAGCAGTCAAGCAAGAGAAAGTAATAAAAGACATTCAAATTGGGATTGAAGAAGTAAAGTTGTCACTTTTTTCAGAGGACATAACTCTATATACAAAGTGTTAAGGACTGCACCAAAAGATTATTAGAAATAATAAATACAGTAAAGCTGCAGGATACAAAATGATTGTACAGAAATATATTGTGTTCCTATATACTAAGAATGAAATTTCAGGAAAAAAAGAAAAGGAAACAAAAGTTTGAAGTTGCTACCAAAAGTATAAAATGCCTAGGAATAAATATAACAAAGAATATGAAGGACCTATACATTAGAAATTATAAGACATTATTAGAAGGAATTGAATAAGATACAAAGAAAGGGAAAGATTTTATGTTCGGGAATTGGAAGAATCAGCGTGGTTAAAATGGTCATATTATCCAAAGCAATATGCAGATATAATGCAATCCCATCAAAATTCTAATGGCATTTTTAAAAGAAATAGAACATGATTTGTATGGAAAATAAATAATCCTGTATAGCCAAAGCAATCCTGAGAAGAAAGAACAAAGCAGAGGTATTATATTTCCTGGCTTCAAATTATACTACAAAGTGACAATACTCAAAACAGCACAGTTCTGGCAGAAAAACTGACACACTGACCAATTCAATAGAATGGAGAGCCCAGAAATAAACCTACCTATATGTGGGCAAATAGTTTTTGATGAAGAAGCAAAAGTCATACAATGGAGAAAAGAAAATCTCTTTAAGTAAATGGTGCTGGGAAAATTGGAAATCCACATGCAAAAGAATGAAACTAGATTGCTATTTGTCACCATACACAAAATTTAACTCAGAATGGATCAAAGGCCCAAATACAAGACCCGAAACAATAAAATACATAGAGGAAAACATAGGTACCAAACTTATGTACCTTGGTCTTAGAGAAGATTTTATGAATTTGAACTGAAAGGCAAGGAAAGTAAAAGCAGAAGTAAATGGATGGGACTATCTCAAAGAACTTCCACATAGCAAATGAAACCATCAGCAAAACAAAAAATCAACCCACCGAGTAGAAGATACTTGCAAACAACACCTAATATTAATATCCAGAATATATCAAGAATTCATACAACTCAACAACAAAAACAATCCAATGAAAACGGGCAGAGGATCTGAACAGATTCTTCTCCCAAGAAGACATACAAATGCCCAATAGATATATGAAAAAATGCTAAACTTCACTAGCTATTAGGGAAATGCAAATCAAAACCACAATGAGATACCACATCACACCTGTTAGAATGACTATCATCAACAGGACAAGTAATAACAAGTGTTGGAGAAGTTGTGGAACCCTTATACACTGCTAGTGGGAATGTATATTAGTATAACCATTAGGGAAAACTGTAAAGATCTTTCAAAAGAAATTAAGAATAGATTTACCGTAAAACCCAGCAATTCATTTTCTGGGTATTTACCAAAGAAATTTGAAAAAATTTATTTGTAACAATGAATGTACCCCTATGTTTATTGCAGCATTATTCATGGTGACTAAAATATGTAAATAACCAAATTGTCCTTTGCTAGATGATTGGATAAAGAGGATGTAGCATATATATACTGCTCAAAAAAAAATAGCAGATATTTCAAAAATGAATATGAAGCAATAAAAACAAGTCTTTGATTTTTTTTATTAAGCAAGAACATCAGAAAAGCAAACAAGTCAAAGAAAGTTTGATTATGCAAATGATATGGAAAACCAACTTTTATTTTATTGGTGAAAATGCACTATACAAAAGGCTGAAAGTACTGAAGTATCTGCACATTCCCTGATCCTCTAATTTTTGTGAGCAGTGTATTCAGTGGAAAACTACTCAGCCATAAGAAAAAAAAATACTGTAATTTGCAACAACATGGGTAGAACTTGAGAATATCATGCCAAGTGAAATAAGTCAGGTGGGAAAAGCCATATGATTTCACTCAGATGATTTTTATTGTTGTTGGCATTCTAGCAGGTTAATTTTTAGCAAGGCAGAGAGAGAGGGAGAGAGAGGCAGGAGGGGAGAGAGATGAGAAGCATCAACTCATAGTTGCGTCACTTTAGTTGTTTATTGATTGCTTCTCATAGGAGCCTTGATGGGGTAGAATGGTGATCAAGCTGAGCCAGTACCTTGGGTATAAGCCAGCTGCCATGAAGTCATGCTCTAGCCATTGAACCTGTATTCAAACTGGTGACCTCAGGGTTTTGAACCTGATACCTCAGTGTCCCAGGTTGAGGCTCTATCCACTGGCTATATTTACACAGCTATGCTTTATTGTTTCTTGCCTTTGATGTCATGCAAAGAAAATCTTTCTCAACAATATTTAAGTATTATTTTGTACTTTTAAAGTTCATTTTTAAAATACTTATTTTTCCTTTTAATTTTGAAGTAATTTTAAATTCTATAAAGGTTGCATTAATAGTAAATTCAAAGAGCTTTTCATCCCCTATGCCATTTGAGAGCAATTTATCAATATAATACTGAGAATTCTGAATACTTTAGCTGTATTTCTTATAAAAAAGGACTTTATTCTATATGGCCAGAATGCAGCCATCAGAATCAAGAAATTAACATTTGTGCATTATTTCTTAGTACTCCACAGCCATCATTATTATTTTCCTGATTTCTCTAATTTATCCAGTTATGTCTTTCTGAGCCAAAGGAGAGCAACATGCATTTTGTCTCTTTAGGTGTCTTTTAATCTGAAATATTAAGTCAGTTTTCCCTGGCTTTTATAACTTTGATACTTCTGAAGATTATAGGCCAGATATTTTAATAGAATGTTTCTCTATTTGGATTTTTTAAATGTTTCCTTATTCAGGCCCTGGCCAGTTGGCTCAGTGGTAGAGTGTCAGCCGGCATGTGGGAGTCCTGGGTTTGATTCCCGGCCAGGGCACACGGAGAAGCACCCATCTGCTCCTCCACCCTTCCCCCTCTCCTTCCTCTCTGTCTCTCTCTTCCCCTCCCACAGCCATGGCTACATTGGAGCAAAGTTGGCCTGAGCACTGGGGATGGCTCCATGGCCTCCGCCTCAGGCGCTAGAATGGCTCTAGTTGCAACTGGAGCAACGCCCCAGATGGGCAGAGCATCGCCCCCTGCTGGGCATGCCGGGTGGATCCCTGTCGGTCACATGTGAGAGTCTGGCTGTCTGCCCCCCCCCCCCTTCTCATTTAGAAAAAATACCAAAAGAAAAAAAAATAATATATGTTTCCTTATTCAGATTATGTGTTTTTGGCAGAAATATTATAGAAGTGATGGTGAGTTCTTATTACATCTTATCAGGTGGTACATGATTTTAGTTTTTTCTATTACCTTGGTCATTGGTTAGGGTGGTACCTGCAAAGTTTCTCCACTGGGAGGTTAATCTTTTTTAATCACGAAGCATTTTGTGGGGAAATACTTTGTATGTAAATTATCTTTTGCTTTATGCCTTTTACCCACGTATTCTAGCATCCATTATTGTTTCTTGGTTTAATTGATTGCTATGATCGATGGGAAATGGTGCTTTTCTAATCAGTCATTTCTTTTATATTCATCAGTAAGCATTCCACTTGAAGAATAAGCTTTCTCTACTCCAGTCATTTATATTAGTATGAACTAATATGGCTGTGTGTTATTATTTTATTTTAATGAGTCATTTTTCATTTCTGATGTTTATTTTGATGCTCATATGTCTCAGGTTTAACTTGTGGGACCATTTCAAGCTTGTTTCTATGTCTTTTGACATGTTTCTACCATTCTATGAGCAGTTCTGTACTTCTGACACAATAGTAGTAATTTCTGGGCTTATCATGTATCATGCCTGCTCTACCCTTAGAATCATAGTTTCTTCTTTTAGGTGAGAATGGTATTTAGAAGTCAAAGTTGGTGCTAGGTGTGCTCATTCATATCTGTATTTTTTCTGTATCTATATATATTGAAGACTGTAAGGTAACAATGATTCTTCTGATTCAATATATGAAGTTATATATATGAACACATACCTATTTTTACTTCTGGGTCTACCAATCTATCTACAGAGAACCATAAACTCTTAATAACTTCTCCAAATCATAACTACACAGAATTTCTTCTAATTATTTTCCCCCCCTTAAATGAGAAGTGGGGAGGCAGACAGACAGACTCCCACATGATTTTGGATGGGGCTGTTGCTCCGTTGCTTGGCAACTGAGGTATTCTAGTGCCTGAGGCAAGGCTATGGAGCCATCCTAAGTGCTCAGGGCCAATTTGCTCCAACTGAGCCATGGTTGTGGGAGAGGAAAAGAGAGATACAGAGAAGGGGGCGGGGTGGAGAAGCAGATGGGCGTTTCTCATTTGTGCCCTTACTGGAAATCAAACCTGGGACATCCACATGCTGGGCTAATGTTCTATCACTAAGCCAACTGGCCAAGGCCATAATTATTTTCTTTTCATATTTATGACTCTCATGATAGACAATGATAACTTGACTCCCATTATCTTCAATATATTTACTTATTTCATCAGTTTCTCCTGTATTAACAAATCTTTTATGACTGACATCCCTTAATGCAGAACCCATTCTAACCTCATTCAGGCTCTACACCTTGTCCTGGGTTGCAGCTGCTTCCCTGTATAGCTGTCTTTTCACTGCCATTTCTTACCACTCACCTTTGTGGTCGGTCCTCCTAACCTTGTTCAGGTTCTGATGCCTCATTCTGACTTGACTCCACCCCTATTCTCAATCCTCTCATGGGAGTCAACCCTATTGGAGCCCTGACATTTGTGTGGGACCATCCCCTCCTCCCTAGTATGCATGCTGCTATGCGTGGACCCACTTCATGACTTTAAGACTAAAATATTTAAAGAGTCAGGAAGGGAGGTTAGAGGGAAGAATGTGCTTAAATCTTTTAAGAATGTGACTTAAATCTTTTATTCATTTAGAGTGAATTTTTGAATGTGAATTTGGTGAGATATGTATCAAACTTTTTCCTTCCCACATGGTCAGACAACATTTTCAACATTATTATTGAATAATCTGTGGGGTTTTTGTTTGTTTTAGCAAGGAGGGGAGAGGGGGGGAAGGAGGAATGGAAAGATATGAGAAAAATCAACTCATAGTTGTGGCACCTTAGTTGCTCATTGATTGCTTCTCATATGTGCCAGGATTGGGGGGGGGGGGAGTGGCAGTGGCTCTAGTTAAGCCAGCAAGCAACCTTGGTCTTCAAGCCAGTGACCTTTGGGCTCAAGCCAGTGACCATGGGATCATGCCAATTGTCCCACGCTCAAGTTAGCAACCCCATGTTCAAGGTGGTAACCTTGGGGATTAAATCTTCTGTTCTAGAAACTTGGTGTATCTCTCCATTTATGAAGTTTGTTTTTTCTTTCCTTTTTGTAGTTTTCTTTATATGTGGTTGCTACATATGTTTTTTGTATATTTTATAGTTGTTGATTTGTTTTGTGTAGTTAACCTTAAAAATTTAATATTCTTTTCATTAACATTTAGGTTAATAGGGGGCATATAAATTCTGAAATGATAGGAACAATTAGAAAATGGATTATTGAGTTTTGGAAGACATTAAGCCTTAATGGATGGTAGTAAATAATAATTTGGAGAGTATTTATTAAGGTAGTGAGCATTTATTATGGACCTACTTTTATCAGGCATTGTGCTAGACAGATGCTAAGAGTTCAAAGATGTGTAAAATGCAGGATTTTTCTCAATGTGACACCCAGTTGGACAGGTAGTTAAATAAATACATAGTTACAATGTATGAAAAGAATAATAATGTATTTTGTAAGTAATAATGAATTTGAGTGAAGTCTTATGGAACATAATGAAAGGAGGGATTTTTTTTGCCTAAGCTATTGATAAGGCATATAAAGAGATTATAAGGTCCTTGCAGAATAACTAGGAATATGACATGTGGGAAAAGGGATCAAGTAATAATTCCAGACGCAGAATGTAAAATAAAATAGGGTAGTATGTGCAAAGGGTAGGTGGTAGGCAGTTCAGAGCATAATAAATAATTTTGTGTTGCTGGAAAATTGTAGGGTTTAGAAAAAATGAAAGGAAGTTTTGTGAATGATAGGAAAATTTCTAGAATATCTTTAAAGCATATCTAAATTGCAGAGAATTCATTGAATCAATCTGTCAAGTTTTCTACATGCCATTAAATATATGATGGGCCAGTTTTTGTATCACTTGTCATCAAATTTGTGTGTTCATTTCTTTACCTCTTATGTTTTTTTGTATCAGTTTCTCTTTTCACTGTCATACACTTTGTTACTAACATATAACATGTTACCTTTGAAATGTGAAGATTGGGGCAACATAGAGATTTATGAACTGTTTTCAGGTGGAAGCAAATGCTCTTCAGTCAAGGAAGTATTTATTTTAGAAAGCTACAATTTGCATAGAGAATAATTGATAGATGATGTATGTCTTTTATATATACTCTTTTGAATAGTCTTTATTTATTACATGGCCATGCAGGAATGAGTGTTTATAAGTACATGAAGGATCATAACAGACCAAACAAAGAAGCAGTACAAAAACACATAGGTCCTGGCCAGTTGGCTTAGTAGTAGAGTGTCGGCCTGGCATGTGGAAGTCCTGGATTTGATTTCCTGTCAGGGCACACAGGAGAAGCACCCATCTGCTTCTTCACCCTTCCCCTTCTTTCTTTCTATCTCTTTCTTCCCCTCTCTCAGCCAAGGCTCCATTGGAGCAGAATTGGCCCAGACGCTGAGGAAGGCTCTGTGGCCTCCGACTCAGGTGCTAGAATGGCTCCAGTTGCAACAGAGCAAAGGCCCAGATGGGCAGAGCATTGCCCCCCTGGTGGGCATGCTGAGTGGATCCCAGTTGGGCGCATGCAGGAATCTGTCTCTCTGCCTCCCTGCTGCTTACTTCAGAAAAATACAAAACAAATAAACGCCATAAAACATGTCATTGGATTGTAAAAGTTTAAAGATAAAGGAAAACTTAAAAATGGCTAGTCCCACATTTTTCAGTTTTTTTTTCCCAAAAGTAATAGTGGTAGGTAGCTATTAAAATAACTTTTTATCTGTATATTTAGTGTTTTGAGTGAAACTCTCTGCAGTTTTAGTTAGGTCTTCTGTTAGTTCTATTTATAGTTTTTCTTTATATATAGAGAGGGACACATAGGGACTGACAGGGAGGGAGAGAGGTGAGAAGCATCAACTCATGGTTGCGGCACTTGAGTTGTTCATCGATGCTTTCTTATAAGCGCCTTGACCAGGGGCTCCAGTGCCTTGATCAGGGAGCCAGTAAGTGACCCCTTGCTCAAGCCAATGACCTTGGACTCAAGCCAGTGACTTTTGGGCTCAAGCCAGTGACCATGGGGTCATGTCTATGGTCTCATGCTCAAGCCTGTGATCCCCGCCTTCAAGCTGGCAAGCTTGGAGTTTCAAACCTGGGTCGTCAGCATTCCAGGTGGACGCTCTATCCACTGTGCCACCACCTGGTCAGGCTAGATTTTTATTTGTTGATTTTACAGAGAGAGGAGAGATAGAGATAGGGGAACGAAAAGTATCTCATAGTTGTTTTAGTTGTTCGTTGATTGATTGTTTTATGTGCCTTGACTGGGCAAGTCCAGGGTTTCAAATTGGCAATCTCTGCATTATCCACTGTGCCACCACATGCCAGGCTGTTAATGCCATTTAAAAAACTAGGTTTTAGATTGTGGAGCTAAACATTCTATACATCCATCCATTCATCTAGCCAGCATTTACGGCATGTCTTAGAACATAGTTTAATATGGTAAGCTAGACATGCATAAATCATTGATGTTAAACAGTGTAGTATGTGCAAGGATTCTAGAATAGTCACTGTTTACTTAATGTACTCTAACATGGGTTAAGAAAGAGAGGGGGAATATCTTAGAAAAGGTTGCAGCTTCTCTGAATTTTAAAAAATAAGAGGCCTTCAGGTGCTGGTGCTGGCTGTGAGGGGAGGAGACAGGAGGGAGCATATAAGTGGCTATTATTTTTACAGACAGAAGGAACAAAACCTTCTTAGTGGGAAATAGCAGGGAGGATAAAAGGGGAGGGCAGAGGGGGAACAATGATGAAGGGGAAGGGCAGTATTGTTAGGACTTTGAATATGATGTGTGGAATGCTGAGACAGGTTGTCAGGATCAGATTTTCATGGACCTCATATATCATATTAAGGAGCTTGCACTTTATTGAGGGGGTTTTTATACTTGGGAGGAATATGCTCAGGTCTGCCTGCCATTCTAATGGATAGTGAAAGGAGTATTGGAGGGGAGGTGGATAGAAAGCAAAGAATGGTTATATAGAAGCTGTTTAGGCTTTCACAGTGTTCCAGAGAGGTAACAATGAGAACCTGAAGTAGGAGAGTATGGTAAAAATGAAGAAGGGACATAGAAATTTATGTAATGTGTGAGAGGTTGATTGACTAAGCTTGATGATCAATTCAGTGTGACAGATGATGAGGGAGAAAGAAAAATCAGAATGGATTTTCAGTTTCAAGAAAATAATGGTCCTGGCTGGTAGCTCAGTGGATAGAGCATTGGCCCAGTGTATGGACTGTCTGGGTTCAATTCCTGGTCAGGGCACATGGGAAAAGTGACCACCTGCTTCTCTCACCCTCCCTCTCTCAAACCCTTCTCTCTCTCTACTCCTCCCATAGCCAGTGACTTGATTGTAGCCAGTGGCTTGATTGGTTCCAGAGTCAGTCCCGGGTGCTAAGTAAGTAGCTTGATATTCAGTATTCGAACATTGGCCCCAGATGGGGTTACTGCAGGGGTCCCAAACTTTTTACACAGGGGGCCAGTTCACTGTCCCTCAGACCGTTGGAGGGCCGGACTATAAAAAAAACTCTGAACAAATCCCTATGCACATTGCACATATCTTATTTTAAAATTAAGAAACAAAATGGGAACAAATACAATATTTAAAATAAAGAACAAGTAAATTTAAATCAACAAACTGACCAGTATTTCAATGGGAACTATGGGTGCGGATGCATCCTGTGCTCCTCTCACTGACCACCAATGAAAGAGGTTCCCCTTCCGGAAGTGCAAGTGCGACGGGGCAGATAAATGGCCTCAGGGGTCCTAGTTTGGGGACCCCTGGGTTAGTGGGTAGTTCTTAGTCAGGGTGCATGCAGGAGTCTGCCTTTCTATCTGCTTTCCTCTCACAAGAAAGAAGAAAAGAAAGAAAGAGAGAGCAAGAAAGAGGAAAGGGGGAAGGGGCAAGGAAAGGGGGAAGGGAAGGAGAGAGAGAGAAAGGAAGGAAATAAGTACTAGGCACACCTTCCCCACCTGAGATAGAGTATATATAGAGGAGTCAAGTTAGCTGACTCATTTCTTAGAACAAAGACACTAAGTTTGAAATTTTTGCCATATGTTGGTGGGATCTATTACTTTCGTTGTAAACCAAATTTTGTGTCTGCGAGTTGTTTGCTAGCATATATTAACAATATGATAATGAAGTCCCAAAATATAATTCACATTTGTGAAAAAAAACTTGATTTTTTATATATCTAATGTATGTGTGTTTTTGCTTGTTACTTTATCCTAGTTACTCAGATGTATTTTCTTTTGTGGACAGTGGAATCATTTGGAAAAGCAAAACAATCTTCCAACTCTATTAAAAAACTCTTTTGCCCTTTCTGGTACCTCATATTTTTAACTTGAATTTCCCTCTGGCTTCTCTCTATTGTCTTTGTCTCCCTCTTTCCCCCTAATTCATGCATGTATACATTCCATGTATTTGCTGGGGGTTTTTTTTCCTCAGGGAATGGTAAGTTATTTTTAAATTATATTTGTTCTTTGTGTGTTTTGTGCTTCTGTATTCAACTTTACTACTATTGCCTTCTTTTTCTCAAGTCCACAACTCAGAGGTTATTTTATTAAATAGGTTTTACTAAGGACTGTGGAAGAATGGCAGTGTAATTTCCTTCTGTGTTATTTCTTTGCTCCTCTTACTTCCAAAGGCAATATTCCAGTTTAAACTGGAATTAGTAGCACACAGTGGTTAACTTAAAACAGTCCATAGGATTAAAACCTCACCAACATACAAATTGGCTATATCAGTATTTTTCATGTTTGTTTGATGTCTTAGGTACTCCTAGATGATAGATGGTTATATAAAATAATCTGTTAAGTGTAATTGATTAAGAGAGAAATTTTTTTGAAAGTGAGATTGTATTGCTGGGCAATGTGATATTAAAACAAAGCAAGTTAAATTTGAAAAGTTGTTTTTCCATAGAAGCAAAATTATTACAGACTTAGATTTAAGGCCAAGACTTTTTTTCTTCTAGTCAGAAATTAATTTCACTAAAACTTGTTAAAGTGCAAATGGAGCTGGATGACGGGCTACAATAGGTAGTCTCAGAACACACATGTGGAGTTAGTTAGACCTGAAACTGGAATGTCCGAGGGTGAATACTGTCCATTCCATCTTCAAGGCTCCTACAATCTTTTTTTATGACCATAGATTGTTTCTGCTTCTTTGTTGTAATCTCTATAATTCTGCTTCCCATTTTGTCTGAATTCCCTATAGGTAACTGACTCAGTGTTCTAGTTCTAAACTTCTAACAGAGTAACTGTGGTCTAGGCACCTGGACTTAGAATAAGGCATTTTCACCTAGGAAAATCATTGGTACCCTAGATGCCATTTCATCATTAGAAATTGAGTTATGAATTATCTAGATGTTCTTTACCTTCCTGTCCCATAAATGTTCTATTTAAAACAATGTATAGCCTGACCAGGCAGTGGTGCAGTGGATAGAGCGTCAGACTGGGATGTGGAAGGACCCAGGTTCGAGGTCCTGAGGTCACCAGCTTGAGCATGGGCTCATCTGGTTTGAGCAAAAGCTCACCAGCTTGGACCCAAGGTCACTGGCTCGAGCAAGGAGTTACTTGGTCTGCTGAAGGTCCATGGTCAAGGCACATATGAGAAAGCAATCAATGAACAGCTAAGGTGTCACAATGAAAAACTGATGATTGATGCTTCTCATCGCTCTCCTTTCATGTCTGTTTGTCCCTATCTATCCCTCTCTCTGACTCTCTCTCTCTCTCTGTCTCTGTTAAATAAATAAATAAATAAAACAATGTATAAAAGCCTATAATTGTTCCTGATGCCCATATGCCAAATTGCATATGCTGATTTTTTTCAGTTAATTTTTTCTCCATTGATTTGAGAGGGGGAGAGCGTCAACTCGCTGTTTCACTTAGTTGTTCTATCTAGTTGTGTACTCATTGATTGCTTCTTGCACATACCCTCAGCTGAGGCCAAACCTGTGACCTCTGGCACACCAGGTGGACACTTTATCCACTGAGCTACCCGGCCAAGGACTGATTATTTAATTTTAATAAAATTGTTCACTGTTCTGCACAAATTTCTGACACTTTATAATTTTTTTTGCAATAAATTAAAAGTAATAATTTACAAGGGAGTTTTATGGGCAACTTTTAAAAGAAGTGATTAGTTCACTTGATCACTGAATGAAAACCAGACCCAGGGATGATTGTGTATTGGGACTTCTTTTTTTTTCTCACTCTAGCACACTGACACATTGAATTAAGGTATAACTTTGTATTTAATCTACTCTGTTTTAGTTTGGAATCAGTCTGCATAAAAGTGAGTAAACTGATCTGTGTGAACTTGATTTTTTAAAGGTGTAAGTCTCAGTAAAGGGTTTGAATTTGCTGATGACCGGTCAGATTTTTTTTGAACTAGTAGTTCTTTACTTTTTTGGGGGTCTTCAAGACTTTTAAAAAAATTATTTGTTCACTTTAGAGAAAGAGGAAGGTGGGAGAAAGAGACATTGATTTGTTGTTCCACTTATTTATGTGTTCATAGGTTGATTCTTGCATGTGCTCTGACCAGGGGTTGAACCCACAACCTTGGCATATTAGAAACAACACTCTAACCAACTGAGCCACCCAGCCAGGGCTGGTCTTTTTGCTTTGGTCACCCCAATAAATTAATTTTATCATTTTTTATTTTCAATTACAGTTGACAAACATTATTAATTAGACATTACATATTCACTAAGTGATCATCCTGATAAATCTCTCATCCTTCTGACACCATACATGGTTATTAGAATATAATTGACTATATTGCCGATGCTATATTTCACATCCTTGTGATTATTTTGTAGCAACCAATTTGTATTTCTTAATCCCTTTACCTTTTTCACCATCTCCCCAAATCTCCTCCTTTCTGGCAACCATCAAAATGTTCTTTGTATCTATGAGCCTGTCTTTGTTCTGTTTAGTCATTTATTTTGCTTTTTTAGATTCAATTGTTGATATGTATGTATTGCCATTTTATTGTTCATATTTTTTATCCTTTTATTTTTCTTCTTAAAAAAGATCCTTTAAAGTTTCAGCTAATATTGGATTGTTGATGGTGGACTCCTTTAGCTTTTTCTTGCCTGGGAAGCTCTTTAACTGTCCTTTGATTCCAAATGATATCTTTGCTGGGCAGACTAATATTGGTTGTAGTTCCTTGCTTTTTATCACTTTTGAATATTATTTTTCTTTTTTCTTTTTTTTTGAAGTGAGAAATGGGGAGGCAGAAAGACAGATTGTTGTATGTGCCCTACCGGGATCCACCTGGCATGCTCACCAGGGGGCAATGCTCTGCCCATCTGGGCTGTTGCTCCGTTGCATCCAGAGCCACCTGAGCCATTCTAGTACCTGAGGCAAAGGCCATGGAGCTATCCTCAGTGCCCGGGCCAACTTTGCTCCCATGGAACCTTGGCTGCTGGGGAAGCGGAGAGGGGGAAAGATGGAGAGAAAGGAGAGGGGAAGGGTGGAGAAGCAGATGGGTGCTTATCCTGTGTGCCCTGGCTGGGAATCGAACCTGGAACTTACACATGCCGGGCCGACTCTCTACCACAGAGCCAACCGGCCAGGGCTACTTTTGAGTATTTTTTGTCAACCTCATCTGGCCTGCAAAGTTTCTATTGAGAAATCGGTTGACAGTCTTATGGGCAAGTCTGGGCTTTCAAGATTCTGATAAAACATAAGGAATCTTTAACCAGAATAATATATACCCCAAATATAATGTAAACTATTTTAAAAATCCTTCATTGAATCTTAAACTTATATTTCCCAATCATGATAAGGATTATCAAATTTTAGACTACATCATATAATACTTAAATAATTTAATATTTGATGTGTTTAAAAATAATTCATTTTAAATTAAATACAAGGGTGGGCAAAGGTAGGTTTACAGTTGTAATATAAATAAATAATACAATAATTAATAAACAATACAATAAACTGTGTTTTATGTACTCATAACTGTAAACATGCTTTTACCCACCCCTGTATATAAGCATTAGTGTTTTGGGAATTTTCTAAGTGTTTTTCTTTTTTCTTTTAAGCGAGAGGAGAGGAAATAGTGAGACAGACTCCCGAATGCGCCCCAACTGGGATTTACCCAGTGGTCTCCTCAATCTGGGGCCAGTGCTCGAATCAGCTGAGCTATTTTTAGAACCCGGGACGAACACTTGAACCAATCGAGCCACTGGCTGTGGGAGGAGAAGAGAGAGCGAAGGGGAAGGGGGAGGGAGTGAGAAGCATATGGTTGTTTCTTCTGTGTGCCCTTACTGGGAATCAAACCCAGGAATCAAACCCGGGAATTGAACTCAACAAATCCATATGTTGGGCAATTCATATGCCAGGCCCACGCCCCATTCCTGAGCCAGCCAGCAGTGCCTCTAATTGTTTTTTGGTCTGTAAATAAGAGTTATAATTATTCCAAAAGTACAGATTTTATTTCTGGCTCTTTACTAATGACTCTTGTTGTAATGTTTGGCTGTAATTTGCTTCACCATTTCCATATCACTGAACATTTAGGTTTTATTGGGCTATTTTTCTGTTATAAATAAAAACATGGCAAAAATTTGCTTCATTAAACCTCTTTTCCTGTATCTTGGATTATTTCCTCTGGCTAGATATCTAGAATTATAATTACTGTGTCATAGATTATACCTGTTTCTAAAGTTCTTATAATATGGCCTCTTTATTTTCCAAAGTTTTACAGCGAACAATTTATGAAAATGCCATTTTTACCACACTCTTGCTCCTATTTTTTCAAAGTCATTTTTAGTATTTTTTTAATTAGATAATTGAACATTATATCTAATTATGTAGCTTAATTTTCATTGATTACTTGCCAGACCATCAGAATTGTCTGTCTTTTTTTTTTTTTTTTGCCAGTTATCTCTTAAACTATTAGGTTTTCTCAAGTTATAAGCACTTTAAATAATTATGTTAAATTTTTGCCTGTGTATACCATGAGTATTTGTCCACTTTGCCTTTCTTTTTTGCTTACTTAAATAAAAAACTCATAGACACACAATAATGCTTATAGTTTTTTTGGCAGGGGGAGGTTTTCAGATATACAGGGTGATTAAAAACTTGGAATTCTTTTAAAAGTAATTACAGTAGGTTGTGTAAAAATATACAGCATGTCCCTATTTATAGTGTTAGTCTTATTTTTCTGCACTTGTAATGCAGAGATCTTTCTCGGTGTAAGTGAATTTCTGCACACAAGCACAGAGGAATGTTGTTAGGACTAAGGAAGTTATATATCTCATTTACCTTCAGCATAGTTCCAGGAAACTGACAGAGACTTAGCTATAACCCTTACTCTGGCTCATTTTTTACAGGTGTCTAATATCTGATATTTTCTATATGCTGGAAGTGAGATATATAGGGCAAAATGATACAATTTCTGCAGATTTCAGAGTCACATGGAGAATGAAAATGACTGTTCATTATCAAAGGCTGTCTTTTTAGTGTGTGTGTGTGACAGAGAGAGACAGAGAGGGGCAGATAGGGACAGAGAGAGAGAGAGAGAGAGAGGAGAAGCATCAGTTCTTTGTTACAGCTCCTTAGTTGTTCATTGATTGCTTTCTCACACGTGCCTTGACCGCGGGCCTTCAGCAGACCGAGCCACCCCTTGCAGGAGCCAGCGACCGTGGGTCCAAGCTGGTGAGCTTTTGCTCAAGCTAGATGGGCCTGCACTCAAGCTGGCAAGCTCGGGGTCTTGAACCTGGGTCTTCTGCATGCCAGTCCAACGCTCTATCCACTGCGCCACCGCCTGGTCTGTCACTGATATTTTTAATATGGTTGGGTTTATGTTTACCATTTTACTTTTTGTTTTCTTTGTCTTGTGACTACTTTGTTCTTCTCTTTTTCTTTTGTACTGCCTTCTTCAATTTTAAGTGGATGTTTTCTAATGTACCATTTTTATTTTTTGCATGATTTTAAAATTTCTTGAGTAATTTTCTTTTCTTTCATTTTTTAAAATTTTATTAATTGATTCTTAGGAAGAGAGAAAGAGGGTGAGGAATGAGAAGCATAAGCTTGTAGTTGCTTCTCATATGTGCCTTGACCAGGCAATCCTGGGATTTGAACCTACCAATTCAGTATTTCAGGTTAATGCTTTATCCACTGCACCACCACAGGTCAGGCTTGGGTAATATTTTTAGTGATGTGTCTAAGGCTTACAGACTCACCAGAATCTACTTATCTCCAATAAAATGTAGAATATTCATTCTTTATTATTATTCATTTTAGAGAGGAGATACAGAGTGAGAGAGAGAGAGAGAGAGAAAGGGGGGAGGAGCTGGAAGCATCAACTCCCATATGTGCCTTGACCAGACCAGTGCAGGGTTTTGAACTGGTGACCTCAGTGTTACCAGGTCGACGCTTTATCCACTGCGCTACCACAGGTCAGGCAGAATATTCATTCTTACAGAGCCATTCTTTTCCCCCTTTTTGTGTTGTTATTACTGTAGGTAGTATATCTGTATATACATACTATAAACCCTGTAGTACATTGTTAAATTTATTGCTTTTTATAATCTTATGTCTTTTAAAGGAGCTAGGAGAAGGAGATTTATTTATAGTGTGTGTGTATGTATATATTTCTATATACCACTTTCGTTTCTTTTTATTTTCTTCTATGGGTTCAAGTTGCTATACAATGTTATTTCTTTACCACACTGTGGCTTTATTTCCACCCACTTTAATTGTATTGTCACTGTCAAATATGTTACATTTTTATATGTTATAGTCCCAACAGTATAATTTGTGGAAATTCTTTTATATAATTGCTTTTTATAATTCATGACATTGTTTTATATAATTGCTTTTTAAATTAAGAGAAGAATGATGTCTGACCTGTGGTGGCTCAGTGGACAGAATGTTGGCCTGGAATGCTGAGGTTGCTGATTTGAAGCCTTGGGCTTGTGTGGTCAAGGCACATAGGACAAGCAAGCAATGAACAACTAAAGTGAAGCAACTATGAGTTGATGCTTCTCACTGCCCCCACTCCTCTCTCTCTCAAATCAATAAAGTCTTTAAAAAATTGAGAGAAGAATTAGAAAGGGATATTTAATTATTCTGTCTTTTATCAGTTCTTATATCATTTTCTACAGAATTACCTTTGTCAGAACCCTCTGTGTCTCCCCTCCCGTCCCCTCCCCTTCCCTTTTCTTCCTTTTCTTTCCCTTCCCTTCTTTTATTTCTAACTTTTTTTAAAAAATTGAATTTCTTGGGGTGACTGGTTAACAACACCATACTGGTTTCAAGTGTACAAGTCAACAAAATATTATTTGCATACTGCATCATTGGCCCATTGCCCAAAGTAAAGTTTCTTTCTGTCCCCATTTATTCCCCCCGTTGCCCTCTTCCACCTCCACTTTTGCTGTAGCTGTCACCATACGGTTGTCTATATCTAAGTGTTAAGTCAAAAGTGCACCATGACTTTACGGACACACTGTATATATAGATGTATAGGTATGTATATGTATGTATATATATTGTTTCTTAATATTTTCACCTTTTGTACACCCAGGTTCCCAATCTCCTTTCCTCAGTTCCCCATTCCCCTTTCCCCTCTGACAGTTGTCAGTCTGTTCAACGAAGTTATGCTTCTGTTTCTATTTTGTTTGTTAAATTATTCTGTTCATTAGATTCCATGTATAAGTGAGATCATATGGTATTTGTCTTTTTCTGACTGATTTTTTTTTTTTTTTTTTTATAGAGAGAGAGGTAGGGAGAGAGAAATAGGGATATTGAGCTGCTCCTGTATGTGCCCTGACTGGAGAATCGAACTGTCACACTCTTGAATGATACTCTAACCAACCGAGCTATCTGGCCAAGGCTTAATATTTCTTGATTTTTAGTGATACAGAGAGAGAAAGGAAGAGACGGGAGGGGGAAGGGAAGCATTTATTTGTTTTTATTTAGTTGTGCATTCCTAGACTGCCTCCTGTGTGTGCCCTGACTGGGGATCGAACCCACAACCTTGTCATTTTGGGATGACACTCTTAACCAACTGAGGTAACTGGCCAGGGTCCTGACTGGCTTATTTTACTTAGCATAATATTCTCCATTGGTGTGTTCTTTTTTAATTGGTATATTTTACTTATTTACTTTTTAATTTCAACTTTTCTGGGGTATAATGAATGGAAACTTTTTTGGTGTGTGTGGATTGAACTTATTGTTGTCACTTGGTTTTATTTTTTTTATAGTGTCACTTGATTTTAGCGTAAAGAATTTCCTTTAATGGTTCCTTTGAGTTAGGTTTGCAGAACGAAGTGTCTTAGTTTTTGTTTGCCTGAAAATGCCTTTATTTGACCCTTTTTTATTTTTGCAATATAATTTTGTTGGATATAGGAGTCTTGGTTGATAGTTTTGTTCTTTCTGCAGTTTGAGTATGTTTTTCACTGACTTCTGTCCTCCATTGTTTCTGATGATACCTCAGGTGTTAATTTTTTTTTTAATGTTTTTTATTATATTAATTTTAATGGGGTGACACCAATAAATCAGGGTACATATGTACAATGAAAACATCTCCAGGTTATCTTATCATTCAATTATGTTGCATACCCGTCACCCAAAGTCAAATTGTCCTCTGTCACCTTCTGTCTAGTTTTCCCTGTGCCCCTCCCATCCTCCCTCCCCCAACCTCTCCTCCCTCCCCTCACCCCGTAACCACCACTCTCTTGTCCATGTCTCATAGTCTCACTTTTATGTCCCACCTATGTATGAAATCATGCTGTTCTCAGTTTTTTTCTGATTTACTTATTTCACTCCATATAATGTTATCTAGGTCCATCCATTTTGTTGTAAATGATCCGATGTCATCATTTCTTATGGCTGAGTAGTATTCCATAGTATTTATGTACCAAAGCTTTTTAATCCACTTGTCTTCTGACCATGTTCGTGGCAGCATTGTTCACAATAGTGAAGATCTGGAAACAGCCCAAGTGCCCTTCAGGTGTTAATTTTATTGTGGTTTCTCTATATGTAGTGAATCATTTTTCCCATGTTGTTTTCAAGATTTTCTCTTTATGTTGTCTTCTGTCATTTTGGGTGTGGATTTCTGTGTGTTTATCTTTCTTGGAATTTGTTAACATTTTCTTTTATTAATTTTAATGGGGTGACAATGATCAATCAGGGTACATAGGTTTAGAGAAAACATCTCCAGGTTATTTAGACATTTGATTATGTTACATACCCATCACCCAAAGTAAAATTGTCATCTGTCACCTTCTATCTGGTTTTCCCCTTCCCTCCCCCTTTTCTTCCCCACTCTACCCCCCACCCCCATAACCACCACACTCTTGTCCATGTCCCTGAGTCTCATTTTTATGTTTCACCTATGTGTGGAATCATATAGTTCTCAGTTTTTTTCTGATTTACTTATTTCACTCCGTATAATGTTATTAAGGTCCATCCATGTTGTTGTAAATGATCCGATGTCATCATTTCTTATGGCTGAGTAGTATTCCATAGTATATATGTACCACATCCTCTTTATCCAATCATCTATTGAAGGGTTTTTTGGTTATTTCCATGTTGTTAAGCATTTTTTTAAAGAGACACTGATTTTTTGTTTCACTTAACCTATGCCTTCATTGGTTGGTTTGTATGTGCCCTGACCAGGGATGGAACCCACGACCTTGGCTTATCAGGTTGATGCTCTAACCAACTCAGCTACGTGATTAGAACCTGTTAAGCTTTTTTTGTTTGTTTGTTTTTAAATTAAGTGAGAGGCAGGGCGGCAGAGAGACAGACTCCCACATGTTCCCCAACTGGGATCCACCTGGCAAGCCCATATTGAAGTGATGCTCTGCCCATCTGAGGCCGCTGCTCCATTGCTCAGCAGCTGTTCTATTTTAGCACCTGAGGCGAGGCAACTGAGCCATTTTCAGAGCCCAGGGCCAGCTTGGCTCAAACCATTCAAGCCATGGCTGCAGGAGGATAGAGATGAGGGAGGGGGTAAAGAAACAGATGGACGCTTCTTCTGTGTGCTCTGACCAGGAATAGAACCCAGGACTTCCACATTCCAGGCCGATGCTCTACCACTGAGCCAAGGCCCTATTAAGATTTTTTTTTTCCTTTGTGACAGAGACAGAGAGACAGATAGATAAGAAACATCAATTCTTTGTTATGGCACCTTAGTTGTTCATTGATTGCTTTTCATTTGTGCCTTGACCGTGGGCTACAGCAGACCAAGTAACCCCTTGCTTGAGCCAGCGACCTTGGGTCCAAGCTGGTGAGCCTTGATCAAACCAGATGAGCCCGCGCTCAAGTTGGCGACCTCGGGGTCTTGAACCTGGATCCTCCACATCCCAGTCCGACGCTCTATCCACTGCATCACCACCTGGTCAGGCTGTTAAGCTTTTTGATTGTTGTTTTTTATAAATTTTGGGAAGATTTTGACCATTTTTTTTTTTTTTTTTTTTTGACCATTATTTTTTTAAATAGAGTTTCCATCCCTTTCTTTCACACCTGATTTTCTCACTGTATATATGTTGGTACATTTAACAGTTTCCCACATTTCTCTGAAACTGTTCTTTAGTTAGTATAAGTTTAAAATTTGGTTCTTTAGGTTGTATAATCTCTGTTGATTTTACGTTTGTTTCTTTTTTATCAACTCAGATCTGTTGAGCCTCTTAACTGATTTTTAAACTCCTGAATTTTCATTTGGTTGAAGTCATCTAAGTCCAAAATCTGTACTCCATGCCCCCACACCCCTCCCCACCCTAGGCAGTTTCCCACCCCAGGCAGTTTCAAATGCCTACTTTGCTCCCTTTTTTCTTTCTTGTTCTTTTCTTTTTTTTTTTTTTAAGAGAGAGAGACGGAGAGAGATGAGAAGCATCAACTTGTAGTTGGATCACTTTAGTTGTTTATTAACTTCTCATATGTGCCTTGACTGGGAGCTCAAACCAGTGACCTTGGGCTTCAAGCCAGCAACCATAGGATCATGTTGATGATTTCACGCACAAGTCAGTGATCCCGTGCTCAGGCTGGTAAACCCATACTTAAGCCAATAAACCTGTGCTCTAGCCATTGACTTTGTGGTTTAGAACTGGGGACCTTAGAACCCTGGGTAAATGCTCTATTGCACCACCGTTGGTTGGGCTCCTTTTTTCCCCTCTTGTGCATGGACCACATTTTTCTGTTTCTTTGTATGTCTTGTAATATTTTGTTGGACAGGACATTTTAGATAATACATGGTGGGGCAAAAGTAGGTTTACAGTGTTCGCATGGAGAATTATACAATAATTAATAAACAATAATACAAGAATAAATGCTATTTTGCATACTCAACAACTATAAAGCTACTTTTGCCCCACCCTATATCTTTTTTTATTTGTTTGTTTGTATTTATTGATTTTAGAGAAAGTGAGAGAGCTAGAAAGGGTGGGAGAAGCAGAAAGGATTAGCTTATATTAGTTACTTATCGCACTTGCCTTGACTGGGCTAACCCCAAGTTTTGAGCATGTGACCTCAGCATTTCCGGGTCCATGCTTCATCCATCACAGGTCAGGCCCTACCCTGTATCTTATAGCCAGTCTGGAGAATAATTCTTCCTTGCCCTTGTGGGTCCCATTGTTGTTTGTTTGTTCAATTACTTGCTTAGCAACTTGGATGGACTAATGTCTATTTTCCCAACAATGTATAGCCTCAAGTGACCTCACTCAAATGTCTTTTCCTTTATTATTTTTTTTAAGCCTGACTTCTTACATTGCCTTTGGGTTAACCTAAACCACTTACTAGTCAAAGATTGTGCTTGAGACTTCTTAGCTAGATTTTAATCCTCTGTCATTTAATGTGGATGTGTGACTAAGATTTAGTTTCTAAGAAGAACATCTGAGCCTGACCAGGCTGTGGCGCAGTGGATGGAGCATCGACCTGGGACACTTAGGATTTAGGTTCGAAGCCCCAGTCACCAGCTTGAGCATGGGCTCATCTGGCTTGGGAGCAAGCTCACCAGCTTGAGCATGGGACCATAGACATGACCCCATGGTTGCTGGCTTGAGCCCAAAGGTTGCTGGCTTGAAGCTCAGGTTTGCTAGTTTGAGCCAGAGGTCACTCGCTCTGCTGTATCCCCTCAACCCCCCGTCAAGGCATATATGCAAAAGCAATCAATGAACAACTAAGGTACCACAGTGAAGAACTGATGCTTTTTATCTCTCTCCCTTCCTGTCTGTCTGTCCCTCTTTCTGTCTCTGTCAAAAAAAAAAAATTTAAAAAGCACATCCAAAGTTCTTTCTTCAGTCCTTTCTGAGAACATGTAGCCTTAAGTTGAGTATATACACAGTCTTTTAGACCATCAGGTATAAGTATGTGGTTTTCTTTTTTTCCCTTATATTTTTTTAGAGAGAGACAGGGATGGACATACAGACAGGAAGGGAGATGAGAAGCATCAATTCACAGCTGCGGCCCACCAGCCATTCATTGACTACTTTCTCATGTGCCCTGACCAGGGTGGGGGGGGGGCAGCTGAGCCAGTGACCCCTTGCTCAAGCCAGTGACCCTGGGCCCAAGCTAGCAACCCTTGGCCTCAAGCCAGCAACCTCTGAGCTCTAGCCAGTGACCATGGGGTCGTGTCCGTGACCCCATACCCAAGCTGGTGACCCTGCACTCATGCTGGTGAGCCCACTCCCAAGCTGGATGAGCTCAAGCCAGCGACCTTGGGATTTGAGCCTGGGTCCTAAGTGTCCCAGGCCGACACTCCATCCACTGAGCCACTACCCAGTCAGGCGAGTGTGGTTTTATTTTCAAGTCTGGATTCTTAGGAATTGCTATAAGAGTAACTACTGTATTTCCCCATGTATAGCATCCTTTTTCGAAAAGTTTGAGGTCTAAGAACTGGGCACTCTTATACAGTGGTTGTGGAATTTCAAATGCCATGGATGGAACTGAGGATGAGTCAATATATGATGAAGACAGTGATTTGTCATCAGATACAGATGAGGATGAGCTAAAGGATGGGAGTTTTGACAGTGATGAGGAGTTGTATGAATTTTATGATGAATAAAACTTGAGTTCAATAACTTTATGTAATACTTTTTTTTTTCTTTAAAATTTTAGGCCCCAAAATTAAGGTGTGTCTTATACATGGGAAAATACAGTAATTGTTCTGTGAGGTTTTAATCATAGGTTTTACTAAAGCTCCTTGAGCCTTATTGATTATTTGCCTTTTGTGTGACTTGAGGGAGTGCTTTTAAGTCTGCCCCAAAGCCCCCTTTGATTTCTTCTGAGGGGGTGCAACCTAGTTTACGTACATATAGCCTTCTGGACCCCCAGAGAGGAATTTGATCCTAAGACAGGCCTTGTTTTCTGTCTTTCTCTGGTTCTCTCTATTAGTCTTATGATTGGCCTGCTGTTTTGCTTGCTTCTCCTAGTATCTTAGAGCTTCCAGTTCTGTCTCAATTGCTCAACACCAAAGTGTTTCTGATAGTACCCTTAGTCATGAACTTCTCCAAGCCCTGTTCCAAATAAAATAAGTCCTCTGGCAGAGCTGCTGAGCTATTTGGTCTTAAGGCCCTAGGGCAGAAACTCTACACTACTGCTCTGGAACTGGGGAAGGGGACAGCACCCTGCTTCTCCAGAATGATACACCTATACTTTGACAGGGTGCCAGGACAAGATGAGGGGGTATAGTAACCATTATTTACCTGTCCTTCCTAGCCTGTTCATTCTACTAGTGAGCTGGAGAAGGGATGATAGGATGCCAGCATTCTTGGCCTGTTGTCAGGTGGGAATTTATGAGTGGGATCTACCAGGGATGAGTAGGATAATTTTAGGGTAAAATTATAACCTTAGACTAGGAGTTAGGGTGAGAGGGAGCCCTTATCTCCATGATCACACTCAACAGAAGGGAACTTCCGTCACAGGGAGCTAGCTCTGTGTGTGGAGGGGTGGTGGTGGTGATAGGACCAGATCATGGCTTAAATGTCACAGACACTGTTCTTGTTGAAATTTAATAGATTTTCTTGAATAGAATTTTCTGTATTTGTTATATTTCTGTAGGACAATTTTTAGAGACTTCAGATTGTTTTTCACACGTGAAATGGTTAATTCATGAGGGAGATAGGTGGAGCTATTCTCTCTGCTATTCTAGTACTAGTAGTTTGGGTGTTTTCTCTTTTTTTCCTAATTTTTTAAAGAAAATAAAGATCAAAACAATAAAAAAATAAAGATACATTGTAATTTTTATTGAATGGGCAAATAAATGATAGTGTCTTTTCACTGTCATCTCTTTGAAAGTTACAGAGATATTCTTTCAGGTCTGTTTGTATATTTTCCCAGAATTTCATTGTATAAAATGTTACTGTTTAAAAAAAAAAAAAGTTACTGTTTTAGTCAGCTCTGTTGTTTTTTCTTTTTTAATCTTCTTGATCCTCTGTAGATTAAAAAATGTATGTAAAATTCTTCCATTGTAATTGTTTCATACTTTCTATTTATAATTTGAATAAAAGATGTTTCTTATTCAGTATGTCTAGGTTGGTTTTCTTGCAACTTGGGACTTTACTTTTTATAGGTATAAAGTAATTTTTGTAATTCAGTTCAGTCTGAATCTGAATCCTTTTTTTTTTTAAGATTCCATTTATTGATTTTACAGAGAGAGGGGGTGGGGAGGGAGGGAGGGAGGGAGAGGCATCAACACATACTTGCTTCACTTTAGTAGTTCATTGTTTGCTTGTCGTATGTACCTTGATAGGACAAACCCAGGGTATTGAACTGGCAATCTCAGCGTTCCAGGTCGATGCTCTATCCACTGTACCACCATAGGCCAGGCTGAATCCTTAGTTTTCAACAAGGGATTTGGTACTCATTTATCTTACTAGACATTAAGCTTTTTGGTAATGTTGAATGGTGTTATTTGGTGCCACAGTGCATAGGGAGGGAAATATCTCTAGCTCTAAAAATACATGTTATCCTACTGAAGTTGGCCAGGTTATACCTTATTAGTGCTCAGAAATTGGTCTCATTTTAGAAGTGTATCACCAGATTATATCTTAAATTCTGGTCAGCTGATAATCATATTTATTATACAGATTCTTGTAGATTGCCATTTACATGATTCAGTCTTTCACCAAAGGTGGTACCATCAATTAGCTATTTTCATTTGGGAAAAGGAAACAGATGGAAAAACTGTTGTGAATGTTATTTGCCAATATTTCTTGGGGGTATCTCTGACCTTAGCTAAAGTGTCTTTCTTACAGGCCTACTATGTCAGTTTGGTAGATCTGACTGAATCTATGTGGGATTCTTATGGATGACTGGAATGGCCTAAACCTTGCTCGTAGACATAGGACTTTCATCTTTTAGCTCCCAGCTACCTGTATCAGATTCCCTTTGATATGCTTACTTCCAGAAGAAAGGAAGGAGAAAACCTCTTTTTACAACCTTGTATCAGGAATCAGTTGAATATTGGTGAGGAGGTTTCAAGACAAAGGTGTGGTAGGCTGTGTCCTGGCCTGGCCTCTGGTCTCAGTGCTTATGAAGATTCTTCTTATCTCTTAGGACTTTTGAGTCTAAGAAAGACATTGCCTTTGTGAAATTCTAGGTTTATTTATATGTCATTGTTTATGTTCTTATTGTTTGTAAAAATTAGGTTACTGTAAAAAAAAAATAAATTCATGTTTGAAGTAAAATAAATTAGACAGTAAACCATGATCTTGACTTCTGAAGATAAGTGTAAAATTCAGATTCCTGTACAGCACTTTAAAGTTTTGTGTCATTTTTGTTTTTGTTTCTCTGTTCTAAGACTTGCTACATTTGTGATGAACAAGGAAGAGAAAGCAAAGCAGCCACTGGTGCTTGCATGACATGTAATAAACATGGATGTAGGCAGGCTTTCCATGTGACATGGTAAGTATGTTTCCATCATTGTACAGAACTGAAATTGGGAATACTTTGTAATGAAAGACTTAATTAGGCACCCCCATGTTATTTATAGTAAATTTTATTGGGATAGTCTCTGTGTTTAGATTTACTTGTAATAAAGATAATTCTAATAATTGAATGTATTTACCAGAGTGAATTTTCACTAGGTGGGCCCTGGTTTTATGTCTTTTTATTCAGTTTCATTTTGTTTAAAATATTAATGTTGATTACCTACACTTTGATTTGTTATTAGGATTAAAAGAGCTGATGTAGGTAAAGTGAACTTAGTGCAGTGCCTGAAATATTAGTTAGGATTTAATGAATGATTGTAGCATTTCTTTGCTGTCAGTGTTTTAAGGGGAGAAAAAAGCAACCATCATCATTCTTAGTATTATAGTGACTACTTCTTAAAAAGTTGCTTAGATGTTTTTTCAGCATTAGATTTCAAGAACAAAAATTATCCTAAAAAAATTCAACACAATAGACAGTAGTTCATAGTAGAAGACTGTGAATAATCCATTTACCTACTAATTTTAAAAATCAGTCTGTATTTAATAGTTAATATAGGCATGTGCTTTATTTCCTGAACTCTTAGTGTGTAGATTTATGAAGTCTATTTTAGATTACTTTTGGGGAATAGAAAATACATTTGGTTTTTATAAATTCTCTTAATACTGTACTTAATTTTCCAATGATGAAAGTTTATTTTTTGGGTATGAGATATACACTAAGGTAAGTTTGGACTGTTAAAAGTGGAATGGCAAGTTGAGAGGGTGGTGATTATAAGCTTTAGTACTTTGTATTTTTTAAATGTATAAATATCATAACTTTGGGTTTCAATTCAATTTCTTCCATTGTTTTTAGTTGAAAAGGATAGCTTATGTTTTTCTTGCCTACTAAACTGTGCTATGACGTGAAACATTTTCTTTTAATAGTATGTAATATGCATCCATGGGTAAATACTATCACATGTCATTTTAGCTAAAGGCCTGCTTTTCCATTTGTACCTCTTATACAGATTGAAAAAGTAACATGAAGTCTTAATTATTGGACGGAGGGGGGATTTCTTAAAGAAATTCATTGTTTTTTTGTGATGTAAAACGTATAAGTCTTCATTTTTGTTAGAGATGGGTGAAAATATACCGTCAGAAAACATCAGCCACAGGTTCTGGTGAAGTGTACTTGGTTTCAGCCACAATAAAGCCTTTATATTCCCTTTTATCTTCAGAGATCTAGGTTTTCTTAAAAATATTACATGCTTGCCAGTGCGCTTCAGTTTATTTGTACATGTATTAATATATTGGCTTTTATTTTCAGTGCTCAGTTTGCTGGACTACTTTGTGAAGAAGAAGGGAATGGTGCAGATAATGTTCAATACTGTGGCTACTGTAAATACCATTTTAGTAAGCTGGTAAGAATTTAATATTAAAATGTTAAATGATTAGTTTTGACACTTTTAAAAAAGGCATAATAGCTGTTCCTTCTGCTTTGAATTTTACTTGAGATTAGATTTGGTTAGCATGTTCTTTATTAGGGATAAAGAGATGTAGTAATTTAAAAGATTTTTGTTTCCTTTTAGTTCACTTATAAAGATGAATATTCTAAAATTCTAATATAGAATATATATCAATAGTTAATAGTAAATGTAGGTATACATTTAGAAGAAACAAATGTTAAAGAACTCTATAACTCAGTACTATTTTTACTTAATTTGTTTTTTGAAATTTATATACATTTGGTGCTTATCACTTATTTCTTGTCTTTTTGCTTTATTACTATTGCTGTTCAGTTTTGTATATAGTACATTTATGAATTAGAAGATAGTAAAACTGAAATTAGGCTATTCTGTAACTTCTTAGTTAAATATATTAAGAACATGTATTTTAAATACAACTTTGGGGAATATTTTTGACTTGGTCAATCTTTACTGTTACACAGTAGCATGGATGAGTGAGTTAGTAATATATAATTAATTATTAAATATTAAATATTTTATTTTCATGCCCCTTTGAAGGATTAATATTTCTTTAATGTCCCAAGTGTTTTGTTTCTCACTTGCCATTGATAACAGATGTATACTGAAGTTTAAAACTTCTCTGTTTTCCTTTAATGTCTTTTAAGAAAAATTTAAAAACTTTTAATTGTTACCTTTCCCTTGTGGATGGGGCCCTCCCTTCCTTTCTCCTTCCTCCCTCCTAATTTTCCACTATTTCTCCATCTCTCCCTCCCTCCCTTTCTCCCTCCCTCCCTCCCTCCCTTTTCGCTTGAAATTAACAGCTCATAATGTCAATATTCTGATTCATGCATATGACATACTTAAAAGTATGTATATATATTTTGATGTTGAAGACATGTATTTTAATGACTGACAAAGAATACTGAAGTGTGTAAGAGAAATTTTGAGATAGTACAATTGAAAATTTGGTTTCTTAGATGTTAAAAGCATGTTGGAATTTTCATTTTATAAACAAGAGATGATATAGATAAAATACAGAAATAGTGAAAATGGATTTTGAAGTTTGTGTAAATAGAATTTTCTCATTGCTAGTTATTGACATACTGTTCTTCCAGTTGCTGGTAGGGGAATAAAAAGTGTTGAATAATAAGGTTGTAGAACCTCTATATTTGCATGGTATTTGAGCACCTTTTATAGTCATTTTATCTAGTTTAAACTTAATTAATTATGGTATTACCAAGTTTTAAACACCTCAAATAACTCTCACTATCCTTTATTATGAAATTGTATACATACTTGAAATGGTAATGTGTAACACTTTTAGTAATGCTTTGAAGAATGCGTAGGTCTAGTACATTTTATTTAATTTTTTTTTAACTGCAGAAACAAGTTTTTAGAAAACTGTTTGCCTTAATACTGTTTGAGATTAAAAGGCTTCTTGCTTTTCTTGGTGGCATAAAGTAATTTATTTTTTTTCCTTCTAGTTTTGGCATCCTTCTTCAATATGGCATTCTCTATTTTGGTTGAAAGCAGAAATTGAAAATTATAGTTGATTTCTTTAATGAAGTAGTTGTAAAGTGACAAGCTACTGCCTGTTTGAAGATATTGTCTGTCTTCACACATTTTAATAAATACAAAAATATGGCATTAATGTTAAATTTAGGGTTAGGTTTTTTTTTCTATAATGTAATAGGTAATATATGGATAATGTCTAAGCTGGATTATATAGTTTAAAATAGTGAGACACTTTTTACTTCAGTAGACATTTTGAAATACTTCACACTTGAATTGGTTTAAGCCTAACAAGATTCTTTAAAAACTTTTATATACATATACATATATGTATATATATTTTCTTTTTTAGAAAAAGAGCAAACGGGGATCTAATAGGTCATATGATCAAAGTTTAAGTGATTCTTCCTCTCACTCTCAGGATAAACATCATGAGAAAGAGAAAAAAGTAAGTGGACTTGTTGTTGCTAAATATATAGCACATCGACTTAATAGATTTTTTTCTTTTTTAGATAAAATTAAGTTCTTGATAACTGATTGTAGACACTGAAATACCAAATATTTTTGTTTAGTAAAGAGTATCAAGTCAAAGAATAGGTCTAAAATAATACCATATTTGTGAATATGGTTGCACATATTTCAACTTAAAATTTGAAATACAACCTGATTGAATACATGAGAGGGATTTCTTGCTTGTGTTACTGTGGTCATCTTATGAAATCTTTAGATGACTTCAGCAAAAATAATTTATTGCTAAATATTAATTGATTATTTCACATGTAAGTAAAAAGCTAATCAGCTTTTTTCTTTATAATATAGCAATTTGGAAGTTCTATATATTCTTGAAGTATTTTTTTCTTCCAGTGGTACTAATGTTTTATTATTTTTAATGGTCAAATGTCATACCATTTGTTTCAGAATATTTTATCTTTTAATTAAACATTAAAAGCTTGCCTAATACTAATCTGTCTTCTGACTTACCTATTTTCTGCTTACATTTTTACTTATTTTTAAAGGCTATGAGTAATTTTTAGTAAACTAATAAGTACTGTAGAGTCATTCATAGGACGTATTGCCAACATAGTAAAATGATGACTATGAATTGTTTTTAACAAAGTGAGGACACAAAGGACATTTTCAATTAGAAAATAATATTACTCTTAAACAGTTGGTATAAACCAGTTTGAAACATATTTCTACTGTTTGTGTTAAAAGCTAAATTACCTAACATTTTCATGTTTATAAATACTTGGGATTGGAAGGTAATTGCAAAGCTAATGTTATTTAAAAAGAAATATGGTTTAAATTCATCATTGTGTCTTTTTCAAGATAAACATTTAAAAAGCTTAATTTTATAATTTTTAGGTTAATTTTCCAATTGTGAGTTAAATAATTATGATTTTATTCACCTTTATAGCACTGGTTAGGTTTATGGAATGTTTTATAGGTTTTAGGTAGCAAGTATACATATTCATTTTTTTGTGTGTGTGTGTTAAAATATTAAATAAAACACGATATTTTTGTCCATGTCTCTGAGTCTCATTTTTATGTCCCATCTATGTATGGACTCATATAGTCCTTAGTTTTATTCTGATTTACTTATATCACTCAGTATAATGTTATCAAGGTCCATCCATGTTGTTGTAAATGATCCGATGTCATCATTTCTTATGGCTGAGTAGTATTCCATAGTATACATGTACCAAAGCTTTTTAATCCACTCATCCTCTGACGGACACTTGGGCTGTTTCCAGATCTTCGCTATTGTGAACAATGCTGCCACGAACATGGGGGCGCATTTCTTCTTTTCGAACAATGTTATGGTGTTCTTAGTGTATATTCCTAAAAGTGGGATAGCCGGGTCAAAAGGCAATTCGACTTTTAATTTTTTGAGGAATCTCCATACTGTTTTCCACAGTGGCTGCACCAGTCTGCATTCCCACCAGCAGCGCAGAAGGGTTCCCTTTTCTCCACATCCTTGCCAGCACTTATTCTGTGTTGTTTTGCTGACGAGTACCATTCTGACTGGTATGAGATGATACCTCATTGTCGTTTTAATTTGCATTTCTCTAATGATTAGTGATGTTGAGCATTTTTTCATATGCCTATTGGCCATCTGTATGTCCTCTTTGGAGAAATTTCTATTCATTTCTTAAGCCCATTTTTTGATTGGATTGTTTGTCCTCCTGGTGTTGAGTTTTAGAAGTTCTTTATAAATTTTGGTTATTAACCCCTTATCAGATGTGCTGCCGAATATGTTCTCCTATTGCGTGGTTGGTCTTTTTATTCTGTTCTTACTGTCTTTAGCTGTGTAAAAACTTTTTAGTTTAATATAGTCCGATTTGTTTATCTTGCCTTTTATTTCATTTGCCGGTGGAGATAAATCGGCAAATATATTGCTGCTACAGATGTTGGAGAGCTTGCTGCCTATGTTTTCTTCTCAGATGCTTATGGTTTCATGGCTTATCTTTAAGTCTTTTATCCATTTTGAATTTGTTTTTGTGAATGGTGTAAGTTGATGGTCTAGTTTCATTTTTTTGCAGGTAGATGTCCAATTTTCCCAGCACCATTTGTTAAAGAGGCTGTCTTTACTCCATTGTATGTTCTTTCCTCCTTTGTCAAATATCAGTTGTCCATAAAGCTGTGGGTTTATTTCTGGGTCCTCTGTTCTGTTCCATTGATCTATGTGCCTATACTTATGCCAGTACCAGGCTGTCTTGAGTATAGTGGCCTTGGAGTAAACCTTGATATCCGGAAGAGTGATACCTCCTGCTTTATTTTTTCTTTTTAAGACTGCTGAGGCTATTCGTGTTCTTTTTTGGTTCCATATAAATTTTTGGAATATGTTTTCTATATCTTTGAAGTATGTCATTGGTATTTTAATTGGTATTGCATTGAATTTAAAAATTGCTTTGGGTAATATAGACATTTTAATGATGTTTATTCTTCCTAGCCATGAGCACAGTATATGCTACCACTTGTTTGTATCTTCCTTAATTTCTTTTATCAATGTTTTATAATTTTCCGAGTACAAGTCTTTAACCTCCTTGGTTAAATTTACTCCTAGGTACTTTATTTTTTTGGCTGCAGTAGTGAATGGGATTATTTCCTTAATTTCTTTTGCTGACAGTTCACTGTTTGTATATAGAAAGGCCTCTGATTTCTGAGTATTAATTTTGTATCCTGCCACCTTGCTGAATTCATTTATAAGGTCCAGTAGTGTTTTGACTGAGACTTTAGGGTTTTCTATATATAATATCATATCATCTGCAAATAGTGACAGTTTTACTTCTTCTTTTCCAATTTGGATGCCTTTTATTTCTCCTTCTTGTCTGATTGCTGTAGCTAGAACTTCCAGAACTATGTTAAAAAAAAGTGGTGAAAGGGGGCACCCCTGCCTGGTTCCTGATCTTAAGGGGATTGCTTTTAATATTTGTCCATTTAGTATGATGTTTGCTGTGGGTTTTTCGTAGATGGCCTTTATCATGTTAAGGAATGTTCCCTGTATTCCCACTTTACTGAGAGTTTTGAGCATGAATGGGTGCTGGATTTTATCAAATGCCTTTCCTGCATCTATTGAAATTATCATATGATTTTTGTCCTTCCTTTTGTTTATGTGATGAATCACATTGATTGATTTGCGAATATTGAACCAGCCTTGCCTCTCCAGAATAAATCCCACTTGATCATGGTGTATGATTTTTTTCATATATTGCTGATTCCGGTTGGCTAATATTTTGTTGAGAATTTTAGTGTCTAAATTCATCAAGGATATAGGCCTATAATTTTCTTTCTTTGTGTTGTCTTTGCCCGGTTTTGGGATCAGAATTATGTTCGGCTCATAAAAGGAGTTTGGAAGTCTTCCTTCCTCTTGAATTTTTTGAAATAGCTTGAGGAGGATAGGAGTTAGTTCTTGTTTGAATTTTTGATAGAATTCACTTGTGAAGCCATCAGGCCCAGGACTTTTCTTTTTTGGGAGTTTTTTATAACTGTTTCAATCTCATTTGTTGTAATTGGTCTGTTCAGGTGTTCTGATTCTTCCAGATTGATTTTTGGAAGGTTATATGATTCAAGAAATTTGTTCATTTCACCTAGATTGTCGAATTTTTTGGCATAGAGTTCTTCATAGTATTTTCTTACAATGCTTTGTATTTCTGTTTTGTCAGTTGTTATTTCTCCACTGTCCTTTTTAACTTTATTTATTTGAGTCCTCTCTCTTTTTTTCTTGGTGAGTCTAGTTAAAGGTTCATCAATCTTGTTTACCTTTTCAAAGAACCAGCTTCTGGTTTCATAGATCCTCTGTATTGTTTCCTTAGCCTCTATGTCATTTATTTCTTCTCTAATCTTTATTATTTCCTACCTTCTACTTGTCCTGGGTTTTATTAGCTGTTGTTTTTCTAGTTCTTTTAGCTGCAGGGTCACGTTGCTTATTTGAGCTTTTTTTAGCTTCTTTTGATATGCCTGTAGGGCAATAAACTTCCCTCTCAGTACTGCTTTTGCTGTGTCCCATAAATTTTGAGTTGATGTATGCTCATTATCATTTGTTTCTAGAAACATTTTTATTTCTTCTTTGATCTCATTGTTAATTCATTCATTATTTAATATCATGGTATTTAGTTTCCAAGTGTTTGAGTATTTTTCAGTTTTTCTTTTGTGGCTAATTTCTAGTTTCATGGCATTGTGATCAGAGAAAATGCTTGATATGATTTCAATCTACGTAAATTTATTGAGACCATTTTTGTGTCCTAACATGGGGTCTATCCTAGAAAACGTACCATGAGCACTTGAGAAGACTGTATATTCTACTGCTTTAGGGTGAAAAGTTCTGAATATATATATTAGATCAAGTTGATCTAGTGTATCCTTTAAGTCTGCTGTTTCTTTATTAATTTTCTTTCTTGAGGATCTATCCAGTGTTGTTAGAAGTGTATTGAAATCTCCTACTATGATAGTATTGCTGTTAATATCGCCTTTTATATCCATCAAAGTCTGCTTTATGTATGTCGGGGCTCCTATATTTGGTTCATAGTTATTTAGTTATATCTTCCTGTTGAATTGTTCCTTTTATCATTATGTAGTGTCCCTCTTTATCTCTTACTACAGCCATTGTTTTAAAGTCCATTTTGTGAGATACAAGTACTGCTACCCCGGCTTTTTTTCATTTCCATTTGCATGAAATATTTTCTTCCATCCTTTTACATTCAGTCTATGTGCATCTTTTGTTTTAAGGTGTGTCTCTTGTAGACAGCATATGTATGGGTCCTGTTTCTTTATCCACGCAGCTACCCTATTTCTTTTGATTGGATCATTTAATCCATTTATATTTAAGGTTATTATTGATATATAGTTTTTTTATTGCCATTTTAGTCTTTATAGCTGTATTTTTTTTTTTTTTTGCTATATTCTTTTCCCCCTCTGAACTGTTCACAAGGCCCCTTAGTATCTCTTGCAGAATTAGTTTGGTTTTAATGAATTCCTTGAGGCTTTCTTTGTCTAGAAAACTCTTTATTTCTCCTTCAATTTTAAATGTTATCCTTGCTGGATAAAGTAGTCTTGGTTGTAGTTTCTTGTTTTGCATTACTTTGATTATATCTTGCCATTCCCTTCTGGCCTCAAATGTTTCTGTTGAGAAGTCCAATGTCATCCTTATGGGGATCCTTTGTAGGTGATAGCCTTTTTTTCTCTAGCAGCTTAAAAAATGTTTGCTTTCTCCATTAGCTTTGGTATTTTAACTATGATGTGTCTTGGTCTAGATTTTTTTTGGTTTCTCTTTAATGAAGTTCTGTGTGCTTCTTGAACGTGTCGAATGTTTCCCAGCCTTAATTTAGGGAAGTTTTCTGCTATGATTTGATTGAACAAAGTTTCCATTTCCTGTCTTCTTTCCTCTTCTTCAGGTACTCCTATGATGCGAATGTTGTTTCTCTTTATGTTGTCACAGAGCTCTTTTACGGTTTTCTCACATTTTTTGAGTCTCTTTTCCTTTTTCTTCTCTGCTTCTGTGCCTTTGTTTATTGTGTCCTCTATCTCGCTGATTCAATCCTCAGTGTGCTTCATCCTCCTTTTAATTCCTTCTATTGTGGTCTTCAGTTTTGATACTGTTTTGTCATTTCTGTCTGATTCTATTTTATTATTTCAATTTCGTTCTTTATACTTGTTATCTCTTTAGTTAGGTGTTCATAGTGACTATCCATTGTTGCTCTAATTTCTTTGAACATCCTAACTATCATTATTCTAAATCCTGCTTCTGGTAATTTGGTTATATCTGGTTCATTCAGGTCCTTCTCTGGGGATTTCTCTTGATTCATTTGGTTTGTATTCTTCTGCCTGTCCATTTTGTCTGTGTATAAGCAAGTTGTGGCCTCTGGAGTCCAGTAGGTGTTGCCTTTGTGTTCTTTAGGTGTGGTCTGTCTGCAGGCCCGCCACCCCCTCTGCCACTGCCTAGGGTGGTTGGGTATGGGCGTTACCAGCACCAACCTACTGCATCTGTTGCTGTGATTTCTGCCTCTCCTTTGCGGGAGGGGCTGTCACTCAGGCCACTATCCTCAGCACTAAGGGTAGAGGTGAGCACCTTTGCTCAGCTGCGGACCCAGCCTGTTTCCGGGCTTACGTCCAGCACCGGCAGTCAGAGCCTGCTCGCTACAGTTTCGCAGGTTGGGCAGGGCTTTTGATGTGCTCTCAGTTGTGAGCTTTTGCCCGTCCGGAGCTTTAGCCCCACCCTCGAAGCAAGGGCCCTCTTGCGCAGGGTCGCAAACCTTGGTTTATTGGGCTGGGTACGTTTGCTGGTGTGAGCTTAGCTGCGAGCTTCCGCTCATCTGGATTCTACCCTGCCCCTGTGTTCGGAGTCACCTCACGCCCATAGGATGGCAAACCGCGGTTTCTCCGGCAGGGCGGGGCTAGTAGCGTGAGCTCAGTCGCGAGATTCCGCTGTCCCAGACTCTACCCCGTTTTCGTATTGGGAGCCCGGTCGCTCGCGTAGGATGGCCAATCGCAGTTTCTCCGGGTGGGCGGGGCTGGTAGCGTGAGCTCAGTCACGATCCCCCCCCCCCCCCCCCCCCCCGCTTGTCTCTGGTCCTAGCTCCGTCCCCCGCAGTCTGAGCGGGCTTGCGCAGGGTCACAGAGCAGATCTCTGCCCATTTCTTGCCTCCGGTTTTTTTCCCCCGCGGGTGGGATTACAGGCGGGCCCGCAGGTACCGGACCGCTTTCGCGCGTCCCCTTTACCCCTACTGGGCTGGACTGTGCTCACACCATCTTGGCCTCCGCCCACGCCGACAGAACCGGGTTTCAGCGTCCTGGCGCCACCATACCCTCCAGCAACCCTCAGTAGATATGGAAGTGCCCTAAGTCTCCATACTGTAGGCCTGGGAGCTCCCTCCCTCTAAGCAGCTCTGCTCTAATTGCCGCGGGAGAGCTTGTTTGGCTGGTGTTTTGTCTCCCTTGGCTGGTATTTCTAGTTCCAGGGGAAATATTCGTTTTCGATTAGGGAAGTGACTTAGCCCAGGGGTTAGGGTGGCTGTCCCTCAGAATGTCCCTGTGCCGTCAGTCCACACTCTGTTCCTGCTGCTCTTGTCCTCTCCTCTGTCCCCATTCCCTGGAGCCCCAGGTGTGTGGTTGTGAGAGAGGTTTTCTGCGCTGTCCCTTTAAAAAGAATCTTGGGTCTGAGAAAGCTGTCTCTCTCTCACAAACAGTATTCTCACTTGTTTCACAGCTCAATACTGTCCAAACGCCTCTTCTAGGCTCTGGGACTGCAGGCTTGGGCTTGGTTCCTGGGACCCAGGTCCCTCCCTCTCCGCCAAACTCTCCTCCCGCCACGCGGGTCTCTCCGGGCTGCCGTTTGCTCCGGGAAGCTGGGCAGCCCTCTTTGCGTTTTTGCTATTCCTACCAGTCTCAATGTGGCTTCTGCAGTGTTCCTTGGTTGAAGAGTCCACTTAGTTTAGTTCAAAGTTGGTTTATCCAGATGATGGTTCTCAAAATTGAGTTATAATCCACTTTGGTTCTGGTAGTTGGAAGTTTGTACGTCCGCCTACTCCATCGCCATCTTCTCCAGCCTCATTTTCATTTTTTAGTGAGGTGCTTTTGTGATGGTGACAGTAGTTGGGTTCTGTCCTACTGTCTGTAGTTTGGCTTGCAGATGAGAAAATGGCTGATTTGGTTTAATTAGTAGTTTTAGTAAAAGGCAGCGGCAGTTTAAGTTACCATATTTTCCCATGTATAAGATGCACCTTTTCCCGAAAAATTTGTGGTGTAAAAACTAGGTGCTTCTTATACAGTGGATGTAGACTTCTTTACTTTCATTTCTTGCTTTTTTGTACTTGTTTTTGTGCTAATTGTTGAAGACAGTGATTCATCATCAGACACAGATGAGGACAAGCTAATGGATGGGAGTTTTGACAATGATGAGGAGTCCTATGAATTTTATGATGAATAAAACTTGAGTTAGTAACTTTGTATAATACGTTTTTTTTCAAATTTTGGGCTCCAAAATTAAGGTGCGTCTTATACATGGGGAAATATGGTAAGCTTTTAAATCTACTGCCAAAGAGTTCTTGGGGCTCATTATGAATTGTGAGGAAGTTTTACCAGTGATTTCATTCTCTTATGGCATTTCATGAGCATTATCTTGTTTAAAACAGTTTTCTCTGGCCCTGTTTGGGTAGCTCAGTTTGTTAGTATTGTCCCAGTATACCAAGATCGTGTAGGTTTGTTCTCCATTCAGGGCACATACAAGGATCAACTGATGAATGCATAAATAAGTGGAACAAAAAATCAATGTTTTTTTTTCTCTATCTGTCATATCAATAAATTAAAAAGAACTAAAAAATTTTTCCATTGATTTGAGAGAAGAAGGTGGGGAGGAGAGAAGTATCAACTCGTTGTTCTACTTAATTGTTCCATCTAGTGCGTACTTATTGGTTGGTTCTCATATATGCTGACCTTAAATTGAACCTGTGATCTTGGTATGCCAAGGATGACACTCTGTCCACCTGGTAACTGGCCAGGAACTAAGTCTGTGATGACGAACCTATGACATGCGTGTCAGCACTGACACATGTAGCCATTATCGATGACACGTGGCCGCATACCAGAGAAATATGGGGCCGCATGCCTAGAAGGACCTTTCATTCTCAGTTCCTGCACGGCCAGTTGCAGTAGCTGAGGATAAAACATTTGCTGTAGAGTAGACACTCTGTGTCTGAGGTCTGTAGGCCAAAACACCAGAACTCCGGCACAGAGCGTCTAGTTCTGGGACTTCCGGTTAGGCCTATTTTCTCGAAGTGACACACCACATGAGTTATGCTCGGTGTTTTGGTGAATTTTGACACACCAAGCTCAAAAGACTGCCCATCACTGGACTAAGTAAAACACTCTTTTTAAAACACAGGAAGTATTCAGTGCATGATTCTATTTACTTTTTTTTTTTTTATTTAGTGGGAAAGAGAGGCAGATACAGATAGGAAAGGAGAGAGATGAGAAACATCAACTTGTAGTTGCAGTACTTTAATTGTTCATTGATTGCTTTCTCATATGTTCCTTGATTGGGGGGTTCTGGCACAGCCAGTGACCCCTTGCTCAAGCCAGTGACCTTTGGGCTCAAGCCAGCTACAATGGGATCATGTCTGGTCCCGCACTCAATCCTGCAACCCTGTACTCAAGCTGGATGAGCCTTTGCTCAAGCCTGCGACCTTGGGGTTTTGAATCTGGGACCTCTGCATCACAGGTTGACACTCTATCCACTGTGCCACTTCCTGGTCAGGCCATATTTATCTTTTTTAAAAAAATTTATTGAGTTTTAGAGAGGGAAGTAGGGAGGGAAGAATGGATGGAAAGAAAGACATCAATTTGTTGTTCTACTTATTTATACATTCATTGGTTCATTCTTGTATGTACCCTGACCAGGGATAGAACTCAAAACCTTGGGTACTTGGGGCAGTGCTCCAACTAACTGAGCTACCCGACCAGGGCCAATCATATCTATCTTAATATATAGCCTGTCATGTTATTTATTTTTTATTCAGAAAGAGGAAAGGAGGCAGAGAGACAGACTCTCGCGTGCACCCCGACCAGGATCCACCGGCAAGCCCACTAGGGGTGATGTTCTTCCTATCTGGGGTATTGCTCTGTTGTTGCTCAGCAACTGAACTCTTCTTAGTGCCTGAGGTGGAGCCCATGGAGTTATCCTTAGTGCCCCTGGCCAACTTGCTCAAGTTGAGCCATGGCTTCAGGAGGGGAAGAGAGAGAGAATTAAGATGGGGAGGGGTGAAGCAGCAGATGGGCGCTTCTTCTGTGCGCCCTGTCAGGGAATCCAACCTGGGATTTCCACATGGTGGACCAACGCTCTACCACTGAGCTGGCCGGCCAGGGCCCTGTCATATTATTTGTAAAGAACAATTATTAAAGGTAGTATAATGTTTAATAAATAACAGTGCTGATGACTTTATTAATAATTTTTCTTGCTCTAAGAATGAATCAGGCTTTTATGTTTTTGCATTGTTGACTATCGAGTAAAAAACATTGTATTTAGTCAAACTTGTTTAGCTATAAATTTTAGCAAATTAGCATTTTCATTACTGTGCAAATACTATTTGAATTTTTCATCTGCATATGTAAGATTAGCACAACTTGAGTTTGTTGTCAAATTTAGAATCCATTTATGCATTTTATTTTGTAATAACTAAGATTTCCAGATGATCTATAAAGTTTGTGAGGTGAACATACTATAAAGTTATGTTAGACTTATTTGCTTGCCTTGGTAATATTTGTGAGGGGACTTTTTAATATGGTATGATGCTAGGTGAAAATATGCTAATGATGTGAAAGATACTGTATTGAAAGGTAGCATTCATAATTCATTCAGATTTTAGTTTTTTAAAATACTGTATAGATTTTAAGCTAAATTTGGGTGATATTGTTTATAAGATCTATTAGAAGGACTCTCCTGAATTATTTTATCTGCCTTAATTCTGCCGCATATTTTTAAGTATTTCTTAAATTTTAAAATTAAAAGATTTTTATTTATTGAATTTCTGGGGATGAGGCGCAGTAGGCTGAGATTAGAAGTAATTACTTCACTCTAGCGGTTCATTGGTGGCTTGTTATGTGTGGCTTACCCGGGCAAGCCCAGAGTTTCAAACCAGAGACCTCCGCGTTCCAGGTCAGTGCTCTATCCACTGCACCACCACAGATCAGGTGATAAGTAATATTTAATACTAAAACTGTGTTACCCTAATCAGTTACTTAAAAATTAAATCAATAATTTATAAGCTAACTTTTTATATAATTATAAGAAAATAATAAAATACATGCCTTGGCTTTTTAGAGAATTTTTGTATGGCCCAGATACGTTAATAGTGGTTAAATATTAACTGACATGCAAGCAAGGACAGAAGAAAAGTTTATAGTGAGCTATGACTTAATAAGGGGCAGTTTCTATCAAAATTGAAAAATTGACATATTAAAATTTTTTTTTCTTTATTCATTTTAGAGAGGGGAGAGAGAAACGGGGATGGGGCGGGGGAGAGCATGAAGCACTAATTCCCATATATGCCTTGACCACCAGGCAAGCAATAGGTTTTGAATTGGCGATCTCAGCATTCCAGTTCGATGCTTTATCCACTGTACCACCATAGGTCAGGCCCGCATATATTTTTAAAGGTATAAAGTACATGCTTGAAATGAATTAAAGCTATGTACAGGGAGAGTTTAATTCAAGAGTTAATGTTCACTGTAAAATAGAATTTCCTTTTAAGCCTAATGTTCTTATGTTTATAGGAGCACTGCCATAGAGTGAGGTGTGAACAAGGGTTAGGAAATGGAGAGACACGTTGTATGTAGTATAATATGTGGTTTCATTGGGAGACTCCCAGCTTCAGAGAGGATTTTTTTCTAAAGGCTGAATTGTAGGTCACTGTTTAGAAATCATTGGTTATTTATGACATTGAGGTGGGTAATCTTGTACCAGTTCATTGACTCGTCCTTTTCCCACTTCTCAATGCTAACTAATCTGTAATGTATCAAAAATGTAGTACTATTCTTATAATACTTTACAGCCAGCTCATCATTAATGACAATGTATTATATGAAAATGCACTCATTTCCAGGGAGTTATGCCAGAAATCCATCTGTCCTCTACTACAGCTAGAGTGATTTTTCTTAACCCCATCCCCTTTACTTGCCCTAAGTTCCATTATGTTATTAATAGCTGGCAATAGATAAAGGAGCTATTGCCAGTATAAACACTGTTAAGGTATGGTGGAAATTTGTGAACCTCAGAGATGTTTTGTGAATCTCAGAGAATTGACTAGACTTCCCCTTTGTTGAGGACTACTTATCCCTTGAAAGAGAACTGGGCTACTGCTGTGACCCTCAGAGGAATAGAACTCTTACAGACTTATCATTGTGTCTCTGTATCTTTTTTAAAATTCAGCATTGAGAATTACCTGTCATCCCCTTGCATTTTGGGGGGTACTTCACCTTTGGAAATCTTCCACTCAAGTTAAGCTTTAAGCCTCCACATGTGCAGACAGTTAAGAGTGGGCAGGACTTTTCAAGAACAACAGTTCACCATGTCTGGGGTGTGTGTGTGGTGGGGCTGCAGAGTGACATGAGATGAGACTTAGATCAGCCCATGGCACGGGTTGTGAGAGTTCACAAGGAGTAGAAATGCTGAAGCAGAAGGCTTTATTGCTTCCCAAGGGAGGAAAGGGCCAGGCACCAAGATGATAGTGCAGCCCTGAGTGAGATAGAAGCTTGCCTTTTATCGTTTTTGTTTTTTCTCTCTGCAGCATTCAAGCAGAGCAAGCAGTTTATTAAGTAAAGCCGTACACTGGGCACAAGGCACAAGCGGGCAAACTTAGCTAGTCTGAGTGCCGCACCGGTTGGGGTATTAGGAGTTATATACTCTTAGCTTTAAGGTTTTGTTTCCCTGTTCTCAGGGTTAATAGGTAGCATTTTAATGCTCCCCTTCCCTGATATTGGGACTAACATGCAGGGTTTCAAAGCCATTTGAACATCTGGTCATTTTGTTTTGTCAAGTATTAAGATTGATGACTTCCTCATTCAGTGGGTGGAACCCACTCTTTTATTCTTTCTATTTTTCTGTCCTGATAACTGTTTATCCTACCTAACAGAGACTACCATGAGGAGTTTTGTAAGTAATGCTAGTTTTATCTGTTATTCTGGGGCATTTGGATAGCCAGCTTGAAGAATTAAATTTTAGACTTTTAGAAAAGTTATAAAATGTTACATACTTTTTCTCTACACCAGTGGTTCTTAACCTTTTTTGAAGTACCAAACCCACAAGTTTCATATGTGCATTCACCGAACCCTTCTTTGATGATAAATAAAATATGATTTTATTTTCCAAATTTAGTTTTGCCGGAGCGAGAATAGAGTTGCTCAACTTGGCATTGCATATCATGCAGATAGGACGCTGACTCCCATCCCGTTCCATGATACATGTGAATCCATGTTGTACATATTCATCAGACCACTTTCTTTTTTGCTCAACATATTTAGTATGGATTAAAATATTAAGAAAGAAACCACACGACGTACAACTACGACAGCCGTTGACTACTGCGCGCACTAAATTCCCCGCAGCACTGGTTGGCCAAGCAATGTAACGTGATCCTCTGCAGCAAGTGATGGCCAAGCGGGGCGTGTCATCACGACTTTACACAGTGTATCTTTACCTCCACGGCAGAGGCTTCTCTGAACTCCTGAGACCGACTCATCGAACCCCTAGGGTTCGATAGAACCCAGGTTAAGAACCACTGCTCTACACCAGAATTCTCAAAATGTTAACATTTTATCATGTTAACTTCATTGTGTCCTCTCTACCATCCTTGCTGTTTATCTTCCCCTTCCATCTTTTTCTGGACTTTTGAGAGGAAATTACAAATATCATGGCCTTTAGCCTAAGTACTTTAATCTGTAGTTTTAATAAATATGATTAAAATCCTACATTATTACAGTACAGTTCTCAAAATCAGTAAATTAATGTTGTTACAGAACTATTAGCTAGTATACAGATCATATTCAAATTTCACCTGCTAATATTCTCCATAATATAAAGGGGGGGACAATTTAACTGGTCCAGAGTCTAATCCAGGATCATACATTGCACTTACTTATTGTCATGTGTCTTCAGTTTTTCCTGGTCTGGAATATTTTCTCAGTTTTTTGTCTTTCATGACCTTGACCTTTCTGAACCCCTATGGTTTCAGGTTCTCTGAGGTGCTGCTGCCTTAGATCTTAACAATGAATATTACAGCCATAGTCTTCATACAGTGGTTTTCTTACAGTGGCCTAGATTTTACCTTTGAAAACCATTCCTTACTGTTAGCATTGTTTGCTGTCTGGAGAGACTGGGAATTTTCTTTATTTTATAAATCCAAGAAGTTGTATTTAGGACACTTAAAATATAGAAAAAGCAAGTTATATAACTCATTATGGCAAAGCAGCTTATCATTTTCTGGTATGAACACAGGTATGTAATAAAAAAGTGTCCAATATTTTCCATTTTAAAAAAGTCTTATAAATTTGAGAAAAAGGTACTTTAATAGTAGGTACTAACTAAATCAGGTGAAAAAGAAATAAAAGGTGTGAGATAGTTTTTTCACAAAGTTCAAGAGTTTGAGTAGGTTTTGGAGAAACTTTCTGAGACATAACCCTCCACAACCAAGAAAAGTCTTGTAAAATATATTGAAATATATTACTCATTCCAACAGTCCCAAAATTTGCCAATGTAAAACACATTCTGAGTATCATCAAAAATATGTCATTAATAATTTAAGACATTTAAATGTGTTTATAATACATGGAAATGTACATATTGAAAACAGCAGTGGCTTAAACAAAGCAAATTAGGGTAGTGTTAAAAAATGGAGGCATCAATTAACTTCTTAAGTTCTCTCAATATAGTGCATCACAACTAAATTGGTTTGAAAAAGAAAGAGCAGTCAAGGGATGAATTGGTTTGGTGTGAATTCAAGTTTTGTCAAGGCCTCTCCAGTAGGCGGTTGTGACAGTGTTCTCTCTAGGATAAATTCTTACACCTGTGATTGTGGCACAATAGAGTGATTTTCAGATATTAGTTTAGAATTGCCCCTTAGAGACACTGACAGAGCAGAAAAACAGCTACAATCATTTATCGTTAGACTCTATTGATACTTCCTATGTCAGCACCTAGTACTTGCTTACCATTCCACTTGGTTGCTCAAATGGGGGCACTTCTGTAAGTAGCTGATGACATTGTAATAAATTAACCAAAGTGTTCTCCTTAAAAAATTTTCTGTTACTCGGTAAACCCCCTCTATGACTTAGTCCACCAGAAGTTGTCCATCCTCTAAAAGTGAGTTATAGCAGTAAAAGAGGATGATAGTACAGACCCTAGGAAAAACAAATTTCATAAACAAAATAAAGTACAAACTTAGAAGAATACAAAATAGAGGAGAGCCTGGGTGTGCCTACATCCCCAGCCTAGGCACAGTGTCAGAAGGAGAAAAAGGTTTGATACTGAAGTAAGAGCAAGGGGGCAGATTTCTCAGGGTACCTGAGAAGGAGTTGTGTGTCCTGCCACAAACTTGAGGCTGAGTTTCTAATAGACTAAAGAGGCTTGCCATGCACAACTGTGTTACAGAGACAGTGTCTGTCCACTGCCTTTACAGTAGCACTGAGTAGTAATTTCATAAGATCCACTTCCTTGACCTAGAGAAATGGCTGTGAGGCCTGATGAGGCAAAGCGGCCTGGTAGTTTTGGGGGGCCCCTCAATGCAATGGAAGAGCAGGCAATGTTTTCCCATTTCCTAAGAAGGCCTATCAAATATGGGAAAGGAGGATAAAACTAAACAGATGCTGGAGTCAGGACTCTAAAGGAACTGATGGAATCCAGTACAGAAGAGACCAGCCCTGACCGTGTAGCCTGGCTGGCTGGAGCATCGTGCTAAAGCACAGAGGTTGTCGTTCGATCCCCGGTCAAGGCACATACAAGGACAGATCAACGTTCCTGTCGTGTCTGTCTGTCTGTCTGTCTCTCAGATCAATAAAATAAACATTAAAATAAATAAATAAAAAAGAAGAGACCAAAGGGAAATTGGCCTTTGAAACAGCCCTCATTCCTCTTAAAGCCAAGGCCAAAAAGGTCATAGGAGTCACATAATAGTGTGTCTTAGGCTTTGGTAGAGACTCTGCTTTGGTCTCTGCATCAGCTGAAATACCACTGGAGTGCATGAATACACATTTATGCATGCCTGTAGAACAGAGTGATGAGGCTGGGTGGTGATTTTTTTTTGGTAATTCACAAGCACTTTTAGAGACACGGAATTTTCAAAACCAGCAAGTCTCGGTTCCTTTTTGTTAATAGTTCTAATTTAGTTTATCTCTCTGTTCCTACTTTCTACTATAAATATACTATAAATAGCAAAAAAATCAGACTCTATCTTCAACATATTACCTATACAGTTCATTAAATAAATTTTCTATTTTGTATGTTACCATAAGCAACAATACAGTATGTCCGTAAAGCCGTGGTGCACTTTTGGCCTGTCACAGGAAAAAAGTGCACCATGACTTTATGGACACACTGTATTTCTAAACTGTCAGTCACTCCATAACAAGAACCTTTATCCTCTAATTCAGTTATATTTCCCTTCCCCACTTTCTTTTATTTTTTATTGGGGTTTTTCAGCCAACCCTGCTAGGAGAGGTATGTGATACCTAGTGTAAGAGCTGTCGAGCCTCATGCTACTGATTTTACTACTCAATAGTGAAAGCTTTGGAACTCAGAGAGAGACACTTGTACTAAATCCTGACATATATATTGATGGCAAAAGGCAAGGGAATATAGGTTTTCTTGGGGAAGCACTGCAGCTTGTATTGGAGTCTTGCAACATGCATATGAATTGATCTTGATCATTGAGTGGTATGGCAAAGGAGTCATTAGCAGTGTCCAAGACACCAATTAAGTACCATCAGTCTGTGTAATGGATTTAGTCTGTAATACTGTGGCTATGACAGCAATAACTAAACTCAGTTAAGAGTAATTTAGCCTGACCTGTGGTGGCTCAGTGGATAAAGTACAGACCTGGAATGCTGAGGTCCCCGGTTCGAAGTCCCGCTTGCCCAGTCAAGGCACATTATGAGAAGCAACTTCATGCTGATGTTTCCCACTTCTCTGCCCCCCACCTTTCTTTCTCTCCCCTCTCTAAATCAATAAATAAAATCTCTAAGAAATAATTTAAAAAATCACACAGATATCAAATCATAAAGGACAGGCCATTTACAGAGGGTCAATGTTTCTGTTGTATTTACTAATTCATTTTGACTTTTAAATTACTTGGGTTTTACATTTCCTGGGATTTTTTGTTTGCTTATTTGTTTTTACCTTTCTCCATTTATCATGTTGTTCTTGAGCTTGTTTGAACTTAGGATCAAATTAACTTTTATTTAGGATGGGGTACTTTTGAGAAATAACTTTATGGTGCATTATATTTACTCCTATGTTGAGATTTTTATCTAAGTATATGTTATACTTTTTAAGTTGTTTATTTTGGGGATATAGTCTTTTTGCCATGCAAGTTTTTGTCATCTTGGGAGGCTCTTTTTAGATATTTCTTTAATAAACCTGTGTAGGGGTAGAGGAGACTTTCCTCTGCCCTCAAGGTTCTTTCAGCAAGTCTAATAATCAGATAGATACGAGACAGATTAACAAGAGAAAATAACCAAGTTTAAGACATATGTGTGTATGGGAACCAGTTAGGCATGAGAGAGTCATAGACCGCACATAAATGAGAGGTTCAGAGATAGAAAGGGAAAATGGATATGTAAGGCATTCTGAGCCAGGGATGAGGTAAGGTTCCTTGGGGTCTTGTTGGGCAAATAAGTTTATAAAATGTGATTTTTATGCTCACTTTGTGAAAAATAGCTGCTGCTCATGTGATGCTGCTGCTACGTGATAGTGATGATTGCCATTCTGTTTGGGAAGGGGCTTGGTTATGCTAATGTGTGCTGGAGGAGGGCTATTGTGCTGAAAAGATTTTTGTTTGTTCTTTTTAAAATTTTTTTTCGGTCTACTCCTTTTTTTCTCTTTAAATATATATTTTTTATTTATTCATTTTAGAGAGGAGAGAGAGAAGTAGAGAGAAAGAGAGAAGGGGGAGGAACAGGAAGCATCAACTCCCATATGTGCCTTGACCAGGCAAGCCCAGGGTTTCAAACTGGCAACCTCAGCTTTCCAGGTCAACGCTTTATCCACTGTGCCACCACAGGTCAGGAAAAGTTTTTAAAGGACGAGTTAGGAGGCCAGTTTTGGAGAGAGGCCACATGGTTGCAGAGGAGAGGCAGCCAAGATAGAGGCATGCTGAAGGGGAGAAGAGGTGAGGGGCTTAGTTCAGCTCCGCTGAATTGGGGAGGGCCTTTAATTCTAGCAAAACTCCAAAGAGTCAGTAGCTTTGTGAGCGCTGAATGAATGGGTTTTGGTGCCCGTGTGTTTGTTTTTACTCGCTGGCCAAGTGTGAAGCTAGAATTTAAGGTAATAACCTACCAGTTCTTGGCTCCATTGTTTCATTATCATCTGTCTGAATTCTATGGGAACCTGCACGGGCCAGGCGGCTGTGATGGCCCTCAGCTACTGGCTTTACAGGTCTTCAAAGGGTCACTGCAGGATGATAAGAACAGTTTTTTTAATTTAATTCATTTTATTGTGTGTGTGTGTATGTGTGTGTGACAGAGACAGAGAGAGCGACAGAGAGAGGGACAGATAGGGACAAACATACAGGAAGGGAGAGAGATGAGAAGCATCAATTCTTCATTGTGGCACCTTAGACTGCTTTCTCATATGTGCCTTGACCGGGACGGGACTGGGCGGGGGTGAGGGCGCAGCAGAGCGAATGCCCCTTGCTTAAGCTAGCAACCCTGCGCTCAAGCTGAATGAGCCCGTTCTCAAGCTGGTGACCTTGGGGTTTTGAACCTGGGTCTTCTGTGTCCCAGTCTGACACTCTGTCCACTGCACTACCACCTGGTCAGGCTGAAGAGCAGTTGTTTTATAAATAGAAGTTTATGGCCCTCGCCAGTGGTCAGTAGATAGAACATTCAAGTGTCGTCCTCAGATGGCGGTTGATGAGCGGATCCCAGTCTGGGAGTATGTGGGAGTCTATCTCCCCTCCTCTCACTTAAAAAATAAAAAAAGTAGAAGTTTACCTTGCCTTTTAGGTAGGTCAAAAGTGGTTATTGCTGATAATCTTCTGTTAGGGATAAGGCCTCTAATTCACATTCTTCTAGGTCAGGGTGCTCAATACGTCGATCGCAAAGGAAGTGCGGGTAGATCACATGATATTAAAAGACATTTGTCTTTTGATTGGCATACAGGGTAGCCAATCTGACGCCTGAACTTTTGACACCCTACGAATGAATGCGCGTTAAACCACGCTAACTTGTTCAGTTACATTGCTGAGTAGTTAGCCTTCAATTTATTTAAACTAAATACTACAAAGGGTATAAAAATGAGTGCCATAGCTGGTCCAAGAAACCTAAAACCTACCACTTTTATAGAGAATGGGAGGGGATTTTTTTCACTATGTCATATTCTAAGTGCGTTTGTCTCATCTGTCTGTGCCATTGCTATTCCAAAGAAGGGAAATGTGGAGCGGCTTTTTCGAACTCTTCATAAAAACTATGACATTGACTTTGCTCCGAAAAGAGAGCTGAGAAGGAGAAAGGTGAAAGAAGAATACACAATATTAAATAGTAATAATAGTAACTTAATGATAATATAGAAGAAATAAATTTATGTTTTGCATTTTTATTGTAGGTAGATCATTTTGACTTGGTCATCTTATAAGTAGCTCGCAAGCTGAAAAAGTGTGGGCACCCCTGTTCTAGGTAGCTCAGGGAGGGCAGAAGTTTTCTTGAACCAGGAGGCTCAAAATGGGCCACAGACTGGGAGTGGCTCATTCTGAATCCATACAACTGCCTTTTCCCTTTCTAAAGTTTTACTTTAGGGGAAAAAAAAGTCTTTCATTTGTTCTCCCTCCCAGAAAATTAGTTTTGATAGTCACAGAGCCCTTGCCGGATAGCTCCATTGGTTAGAGCATTGTCCTGGTATGCAAAACTTGTAGGTTTGATTCCTGATCAGGGCACCTACAGGAACAGATTGATGTTTCTGTCTCTCTCTCTTCCTTTCTCTATCTCTAAAATAAATTAAAAAAAAAAAGTAAGGCACAGAGCCTTGGAAGAAGTGAGCCATCCAGGTGGTACAGACTCAGGAAACATGTTATAGAAATAAAATAAGGGTCCTTGGAGCTTGGGAGAAAGAAAGGCAAAGAAAATGCCACTGAGAGAAGGAGAGCTCCCAAGAAAGCAAGCATGCCCAAGTCTTTCCTTTCTTTTTTTTTATCTTGAAATTAAATTTAATGCGGTGACATTGATCTACAAGAGTACATAGGTTTCAGGTAAACATTTCTATAGCATTTAAACTGTGGCCTAAGTTGTGTGCCCATCACCCAAAAAGTCAAGTCATTTTCTGTCACCGTATATTCATCCCTCATTACTCCCCTCCCCCTGGTAATCACTTCACTTTTATCTATGTTCATGAGTCTCAGTTTTATAATCCTACCTATGTGTGAAGTCATACAGTTCTTAGCTTTTTCTGATTTACTTATTTCACTCAGTATAATGTTCTCAATGTCCATCCATGTTGTTGTAAATGGCACTATGTCATCATTTCTTATGGTTGAGTAGTATTCCATTTTATATACGCACCACATCTTCTTAATCCAGTCCTCAATCGAGGGACATTTTGGTTGTTTTCATATCTTGGTCACTGTGGTTAATGCTGTGAAAAACATGGGGGTGCATGTGTTTTTGTGTACCAGTGTTTTTGAGTTTTTTGTGTAGATACCCAGTAGAGGGATTGCTGAGTCATATAGTAAATCTATTCTGAATTTTTTTAGGTACCACCGTACTTTCTTCCATAATAGCTGTACCAGTTTACATTCCCACCAGCAGTGAATAAAGGTTTGTTTTTCCAACACTCTCTCCCCACATGTGTTATTACCTCTCTTGTTGATAACAGCCAATCCTAATGGGTGTGATCTGGTATCTAATTGTAGTTTTGATTTGTATTTCTCTAATAGCTAGAGAAGATGAATGTCTTTTTATATATCTGTTGACCATTTGTATGTTGTCTTGGGAGAAGTGTCTGTTCAGGTCCTCTTCCCATTTTTTAATTGAATTGTTTGCTTGTGTTTGTTGCTGAGATTAGTGAGTTTCTTATATATATATTTTTAGATATTAACCCCTTATTGGAGCTGTATTTGTAATATCATCTCCCATTTGTTTGACTACCTTTTTGTTTTGTGGTCAGTATCTTTTGCTGTGCAGAAGCTTTTTAGTTTAATATAGTCCCATTCACTTATTTTGCCTTTACTTCCCTTGCCTTCGGGGTCAGATTCATAAAATGTTCACTATTAGTACCTGTGTTTTCTTCTATGTAACTTATTGTTTCAGATCTTACATTTAGTTCTTTGATCCATTTTGAATTAACTTTGTGTATGGGACAAGATGTAGTCAAGCTTCATTCTTTTGCATGTGGCTTTCCAATGTTCCTAGCACCATTATTGAAGAGGCTTTCTTTTCTCCATTGTGCGATTTTGGCTCCTTTGTTGAAAATTATTTGTCCATATAGATGTGGTTTTATATCTGGGCTCTCGATTTTGTCCCATTGGTCTGTATGTCTGTTTATCTGCCAATACCAAGCTGTTTTGATTATCGTGGCTCTGTAGTATAATTTGAAATCAGGTAGTATGATACCTCTAGCTTCATTCTTGTTTCTCAGGATTGCTTTGGGTATTCAGGGTTTTTTATGGATCCATACAAATCTGGTGACTTTTTTGTTCTATTTCTTTTAAAAAAATGACATTGGGATTTTAATGGGGATTGCATTAAATTTGTATATACTTTGTATATGGCCATTTAAACTATTTATGTTGATTCTTCCAATCCATGAACATGTAATATTTTTCCATTTCATTGTACCTTTTTCAACTTCTTTCAATAATGCTTTGTAGTTTTTAGTATATAGGTCCTTTGTATTCTTTATTTAAAGTTTATTCCTCGGTATTTTATATTTCTTGTTGCAATTATAAAAGGAATTGGTGTTTTCAGTTCATTTTCTGTAGTGTTATCGTTAATGTATAGGAAAGCAGTAGACTTTTGTGTGTTGATTTTGTATTCTGCAACTTTACTGTATTTGTTTATTTCTAATAGTTTTTCAGTTGAATCCTTAGGGTCATCGATGTACAAGATCATGTCATTGCAAAAAGTGATACCTTTACTTCTTCTTTCCTGATATTGATGCCTTTTATTTCTTTTTCTTGCCAGATGTCTCTGGCTAAGACTTCTAGCATATATTGAATAAGAGTGGAGAGAGTAGGCATTCTTGTCTTGTTCTTAATTTTAGAGGAAAAGCCCTCATTTTTTCACCATTTAGTATTATATTAGCTGATGGTTTGTCATATATGGCTTTTATTATGTTGAAATAATTTCTTTCTATACCCATTTTATTGAGAGTTTTAAACATAAATGGATATTGTATCTTATCAAATGGCTTTTCTGCATCTATTGATAGGACCTTACGCTTTTTGTCCTCTGTTAATGTGGTGTATTGCATTGATTGATATACATATGTTGAACCATCCTTGTGCTCCTAGAAATGAATTCCACTTGATCGTGATATATATATTTTTTACTGTATTATTGTATTGATTTGTTAGTGTTGTGTTTAGGATTTTTTCATAAGTATTAATTTGAGATGTTGGTCTGTAGTTTTCTTTTTCCGTATTATCTTTGCCAGGTATTGGTATCAGAGTTATGTTGGTCTCATAAAATGTGTTAGGGAGTATTTGCTTCTTCTACAAAATTTTTGGAAGACTTTGAGAATGACTGGTACCAAATCTTTGAATGTTTATTAAAATTCACTATTGTAGACATTTTGGTCTTGGACTTTTATTTTTGGGTAGGTTATTTTTATTTTTTGATCTGTCAGATATGCTTGTCATATCCACATATTATTTTTTATTAATTTTAATGGGGTGACATCAATAAATCAAGGTACATATGTTCAAAGAAAACATCTCCAGGTTATCTTATCATTCGATTATGTTGCACACCCAAAGTCAAATTGTCCTCTGTCACCTTCTATCTGGTTTTCCCTGTGTCCCTCCACTCCTCCCTATCTCAACCTCTCCTCCCTCCCCCCACCCCGTAACCACCACAACTCTTGTCCATGTCTCATAGTCTCACTTTTATGTCCCACCTATGTATGAAATCATGCTGTTCTTAGTTTTTTCTGATTTACTTATTTCACTTCGTATAATGTTATCAAGTCCATCCATTCTGTTGTAAATGATCCGATGTCACCATTTCTTATGACTGAGTAGTATATATGTACCAAAGCTTTTTAATCCACTCTTCTTCTGATGGACACTTGGGCTGTTTCCAGATCTTCGCTATTGTGAACAATGCTGCCACGAACATGGGGGCACATTTCTTGTTTTCGAACAGTGTTATGGTGTTCTTAGGGTATATTCCTATAAGTGGGATAGCTGGGTCAAAAGGCAGTACGATTTTTATTATTTTGAGAAATCTCCATACTGTTTTCCACAGTGGCTGCACCAGTCTGCATTCCAACCAGCAATGGAGGAGGGTTCCCTTTTCTCCACATCCTCGCCAGCACTTGTTCTGTTGTTTTGCAGATGAGCGCCATTCTGACTGGTGTGAAGTGATATCTCATTGTGGTTTCAATTTTGATTTCTCTAATGATTACTGGTGTTGAGCATTTTTTCATCTGCCTATTGGCCATCTGTATGTCCTCTTTGGAGAAATGTCTATTCATTTCTTTTGCCCATTTTTTGATTGGATTGTTTGTCTTCCTGGTGTTGAGTTTTAGAAGTTCTTTATAAATTGTGGTTATTAACCCCTTATCAGATGTGCTGCCGAATACGTTCTCCTATTGCGTGGTTAGTCTTTTTTGTCTGTTCTTATCGTCTTTAGCTGTGCAAAACTTTTTAGTTTGATATAGTCCCATTTGTTTATCTTGCCTTTTATTTCATTTGCCCATGGAGATAAATCGACAAATTTATTGCTGCTACAGATGTCAGAGATGCCTATGTTTTCTTCTAAGATGCTTATGGTTTCATGGCTTACATTTAAGTCTTTTATCCATTTTGAGTTTGTTTTTGTGAGTGGTGTAAGTTGATGGTCTAGTTTCTTTTTTTTGCAAGTTAGATGTCCAGTTTTCCCAACACCATTTGTTAAAGAGGCTGTCTTTACTCCATTGTATGTTCTGTCCTCCTTTGTCAAATATCAGTAGTCCATAAAGGTGTGGGTTTATTTCTGCGTTCTCTGTTCTGTTCCATTGATCTATGTGCCTCTTCTTATGCCAGTACCAGGCTGTCTTGAGTATAATGACCTTATAATAAACCTTGATATCCGGAAGAGTGATACCTCCTGCTTTATTTTTTTCTTTTTAAGATTGCTGAGACTATTCATGTTCTTTTTTGGTTCCATATAAATTTTTGGAATGTGTGTTCTATATCTTTGAGTATGTCATTGGTATTTTAATTGGTATTGCATTGAATGTATAAATTGCTTTGAGTAATATAGACATTTTAATGATGTTTATTCTTCCTAGCCATGAGCACGGTATATGCTTCCACTTGTTTGTATCTTCCTTGATTTCTTTTATCAATGTTTTATAATTTTCCAAGTATAAGTCCTTAACCTCCTTGGTAAAATTTACTTTTAGGTACTTTAATTTTTTGACTGCAATAGTGAAGGAGATTGTTTCCTTAATTTCTTTTGCTGACAGTTTATTCTTGGTATATAGAAATCCCTCTGATTTCTGAGTATTAATTTTATATCCTGCCACCTTGCTGAATTCCTTTATCAGGTCCTCAGTAGTTTTTTGACTGAGACTTTAGGGTTTTCTATTTACAATATCATATCATCTGCAAATAATGACAGTTTTACTTCGTCTTTTCCAATTTGGATGCCTTTTATTTCTTCTTCTTGTCTGATTGCTGTACCTAGGATTTCCAGGACTATGTTGAATAAGTGTGGTGAAAGTGGGCAACCCTGCCTGGTTCCTGATCTTAAGGGGATTGCTTTTAATTTTTGCCCATTTAGTATGATGTTTGCTGTGGGTTTTTCATAGATGGCCTTTATCATGTTAAGGAATGTTCCCTGTATTCCCACTTTACTGGGAGTTTTGAGCATGAATGGGTGCTGGATTTTATCAAATGCCTTTTCTGCATCTATTGAAATTATCATGTGATTTTTGTCCTTCCCTTTGTTTATGTGATGAATCACATTGATTGTTTTGCGAATATTGAACCAGCCTTGCCTCTCCAAAATAAATCCCACTTGATCATGGTGTATAATTTTTTTCATATATTGCTGGATGTGGTTGGCTAATATTTTGTTGAGAATTTTAGCGTCTAAATTCATCAGGGATATAGGCCTATACTTTTCTTTCTTTGTGTTGTCTTTGCCCGGTTTTGGGATCAGAATTATGCTCGGCTCATAAAAGGAGTTTGGAAGTCTTCCTTCCTCTTGATTTTTTGAAATAGCTTGAGGAGGATAGGAGTTAGTTCTTTGAATTTTTGATAGAATTTACTTGTGAAGCCTCAGGCCCAGGACTTTTCTTTTTTGGGGGGAGTTTTTTGATAACTGTTTCAATCTCATTTGTTGAAATTGGTCTGTTCAGGTGTTCTGATTCTTCCAGATTGATTTTTGTAAGATTATATGATTCAAGAAATTTGTCCATTTCACCAAGATTGTCTAATTTTTGGTATATAGTTCTTCATAGTATTTTCTTACAATGCTTTATATTTCTGTTGTGTCAGTTGTTATTTCTCCACTGTCCTTTCTAATTTTATTTATTTAGGCCTCTCTCTTTTTCTCTTGGTGAGTCTAGTTAAAGGTTTATCAATCTTGTTTACCTTTTGAAAGAACCAGCTTCTGGTTTCATTGATCCTCTGTATTGTTTCCTTAGCCTGATGTCATTTATTTCTGCTCTGATCTCTATTATTTCCTTTCTTCTACTGGTCCTGGGTTTTATTTGTTGTTGTTTTTTTAGACTTTTAGATGCAGGATCAGGTTACTTATTTGAGCTTTCTCTAGCTTCTTTTGGTATGCCTTTAATACAATGAACTTCCCTCTCTGTACTGCTTTTGCTGTGTCCCATAAATTTTGAGTTGATGTATGCTGATTATCATTCGTTTCTAGAAACTTTTTTATTTCTTCTTTGATCTCATTGTTAATCCATTCATTATTTAATAACATGCTTTTGAGTTTCCAAGTGTTTGAGTATTTTTCAGTGTTTCTTTTGTGGTTAATTTCTAGTTTCATGGCATTGTGATCAGAGAAAATTCTTGATATGATTTCAATCTTGTTAAATTTATTGAGATTATTTTTGTGTCCTAACATGTGGTCTATCGTAGAAAATGTACCATGAGCATTTGATAAGAATGTATATTCTACTGCTTTAGGGTGAAAAGTTCTAAAGATACCTATTAAATCGAGTTGATCTAGTGTATCCTTTAAGTCTGCTGTTTCTTTATTAATTTTCTTTCTTGAGGATCTATCCAGTGTTGTTAGTGGGGTATTCAAATTGCCTGCTATTATAGTATTGCTTTTAAGCTCACTCTTTACATCCATCAAAGTCTGCTTTATGCATGTCGGGGCTCCTATATTTGATGCTTAGATGTTTATAATGGTTATATCTTCCTGTTGAATTGTTCCCTGTATCATTATGTAGTGTCCTTCTTTATCTCTTACTACAGCCTTTGTTTTAAAGTCCATTTTGTCACATATAAGTATTGCTACTCCGGCTTTTGTTTCATTTCCATTTGCATGAAATATTTTTTTCCATCCTTTTACCTTCAGTCTATGTGCATCTTTTGTTTTAAGGTGTGTCTCTTGTAGACAGCATATGTATGGGGTCTGTGTCTTTATCCATGCAGCTACCCTATGTCTTTTGATTGGATCATTTAATCCATTTACATTTAAGGTTATTATTGATATGTAGTTGTTTATTGCCATTTTATTCTTTAAAGCTGTATTCTTCTTTTGCTATATTCTTTCTTCCCTTTGAACTGTTCACAAGAGGCCCCTTAGTATCTCTTGCCGAATTGGTTTGGTTTTAATGAATTCCTTGAGGCTTTTTATGTTTGGGAAGCTCTTTATTTCTCCTCCAATTTTAAACATTAGCCTTGCTGGATAGAGTAGTCTTGGTTGTAGGTTCTTGTTCTGCATTACTTTGAATATATCTTGCCATTCCCTTCTGGTCTCAAGTGTTTCTGTTGAGAAGTCACATGTCATTTTTATGGGGCTCCTTTGTAGGTGATAGCCTTTTTTTCTCTAGCAGCTTTTAAAATTTTCTCTTTATCCCTTAACTTTGGTATTTTAACTGTGATGTATCTTGGTGTAGATTTTTTTGGGTTTCTCTTTATTGGAGTTCTTTGTGCTTCTTGAACCATTGTGTAGAATGTTTCCCAGCCTAAATTTAGGGAAGTTTTCTCCTATGATTTGATTTAACAAAGTTTCTATTTCTTGTTCTCTCTCCTCTTCTTCAGGAACCGCTATGATGGGAATATTATTTCTCTTCATGTTGTTACAGAGCTCTCTTAGAGTGTCCTTACATTTTTTGAGTCTGTTTTCCTTTTTCTGTTTTGCTTCTGTGCCTTTGTTTATTGTGTCCTCCTCTCTCGCTGATTCGATCCTCAGCGTCATTCCTCCTGCTTTTTGTTTATTGTGTCCTCCTCTCTCGCTGATTCGATCCTCAGCGTCATTCCTCCTGCTTTTAATTCCTTTCACTGTGGTCAGTTCTGATACTGTATTTGTCATTTCTGTCTGATTCTTTTTTATTATTTCAATTTCGTTTTTTATACTTGTTATCTCTTTATTTAGGTGTTCATAGTGACTTACCATTGTTGCTCTAATTTCTTTGAACATCCTAACTATCATTATTCTAAATTCTGCTTCTGGTAATTTGATTATATCTGGTTCATTCAGGTCCTTCTCTGGGGATTTCTCTTGGTTCATTTGGTTTGCATTCCTCTGCCTGCCCATTTTATCTGTGTATAGGAAGGTTGTGGCCACTGGAGTCCAGTAGGTGTTGTTTTTGTGTTCTCTAGGTGTGGTCTGTCTGCAGGCCCGCCACCCCCTCTGCCACTGCCTAGGGTGGTTGGGTATGGGCGTTGCCAGCGTTGGCCCACTTTGGCTGTTGTTGTGATTTCCGCCTCTCCTCTGCGGGAGGGGCTGTCACTCAAGCCACAAGCCTTAGTACCAAGGGCAGAGGTGATCCCCTTTGCTCAGCTGCGGACCCAGCCTGTTTCCGGGCTTCTGCTCAGCCGCCGCGCTCAGAGCCTGCTTCCCACAGTTTCTTGGGTTGGATTCGGCTTTTGACATGCTCTCATCTGTGTTCCTTTGCCCACCCGGCGATTTATGTCCGCCCTCGAACCCTGGGCCCTCCTGCGCAGGATCGCAAACCTTGGTTTATTTGGCCCGGCGTGGGTGCTGGCCTGCACTCAGCTGCGAGCTTCTGCTCACCTGGGGCTCTAGCCCCGCCCCGTGTTCAGAGCCAACTCGTGCATGCAGGATTGCAAACCACGGTTTCTCCGGCTGGTTGTGGCTGCTGGGGTGAGCTCAACCCTGAGCCTCCGCCCATCCCTGGTCCTAGTCCCATCCCCGCGGTCAGGGCCGGCTTGCTCAGGGTCGCATAGCAGATCTCTGCCCGTTCCTTTCCTTTTGCTTTCACCCTGCAGGTGGGGTTATAGGTGGGCCCGCAGCTGCCAGATCGCTTTCGCACGTCCCCTCCGCCCCTGCTGGGCTAGACTGAGCTCACACTGGCTGGGCCTCCGCCCCTGCCGACAGAACTGCGTTTCAGCATCCCGCCACCACCGTCCCTCTAGCAACCCTCAGCAGAGTAGGAAGGGGCCCCACAGTTCATACCCTAACACTCCATACTGTAGACCTGAAAGCTCCCTCCATCTAAGCAGCTCAGCTCTAAGTGCTGCGGGATCGCTTGTTTGACTGGTGTCCTGTCTCCCTTTGCTGGTATTGCTAGTTCCAGGGGAAATATTCATTTCTAATTAGAGAAGTGACTTAGCCCCAGGGTTAGGGTGGCTGTTCCTCAGAGTTTTTCTCTCTGTGGTTTCCAGTTTACTCTCTCTTCCTGCTGCTGTGGTCCTCTCCTCTGACCCCGTTCCCCGGAGCCCCGGGTGAGTGGCTGTGAGAGAGGTTTTCTGCGTTGTTCCTTTAAGAATCTTGGGTCTGAGAAAACTGTCTCTTTCTCACTAACAGTATCCTCACTTGTTTCACAGTTCAGTACTGTCCAAACGCCTCTTCTAGGCTCTGGGACTGCAGGCTGGGGCTTGGTTCCTGGGACCCAGGTCCCTCCCTCTCCACCAAACTCTCCTCCCGCCACGCGGGTCTCTCCGGGCTGCTGTTTGCTCCGGGGAGCTGGGCAGCCCTCTTCGTGTTTTCGCTATTCCTACCAGTCTCAATGTGGCTTCTTCAGTGTTCCTTGGGTGAAGAGTCCACTTAATTTAGTTCAAAGTTGGTTTATCCAGATGATGGTTCTTAAAATTGAGTTATAATCCACTTTGGTTGTGGGAGTTGGAAGTTGGTACGTCCACCTACTCCATCGCCATCTTGTTCCCATCTGGGTAGGTTTTTTTTTTTTTTTAAATTTTTTTTTCTTTTTTCTAAATTTTTTTTTATTTTATTCATTTTAGAGAGGAGACACAGAGTGAGAGAGAGAGAGAGAGAGAGAGAGAGAGAGAGAGAGAAAGGGGGGAGAAGCTGGAAGCATCAACTCCCATATGTGCCTTGACCAGACCAGTGTAGGGTTTTGAACTGGCGACCTCATTGTTCCCAGGTCGACGCTTTATCCACTGTGCCACCACAGGTCAGGCTGGGTAGGTTTTTGATAGTTGTTTGCTTCCTTTCTGCTTATAGGTCTATTTAGGCTTTATACTTCGTGACTCAATGTAGGAAGATTGTATAGTTCTAGGAACTTACCCATATCTTCTAGATTGTTGAATTTGGTGGCATAAAATCTTTCATAAGACTGACCTGTGGTGGCGCAGTGGATAAAATGTCGACCTGGGAACACTTGAGGTTGCCAGTTCAAAACCTTGCACCGGTCTGGTCAAGGCACATATGGGAGTTGATGCTTCCAGCTCCTCCCCCCTTTCTCTCTCTCTCTCTCTCTCTCTCTCTCTCTCTCTCTCTGTCTCCTCTCTAAAATGAATAAAATAAAAAAAAAAATTTAAAGCAAAAAAAAAAATCTTTCATAATATTTTCCTATGATATTTTATATATTTATGATGTTTGTGGTAATTTCTCCTTTCATTTTGGAGTTTGTTTATATGAGTCATTTCTCTTTTTTTCTTAGTCTTGCCAGGGGTTTATCAGTTTTATTGATTTTTTTCAAAGAACCAGGTCTTTGTTTAACTAATTTTTTTTATAATTCTTTGTTCTCTATTTCATTTAGTTCTGCTGTTATTTTTACTATTCTTCTTCTGACTTTGGGTTGCCTTTGTTCTTCTTTTTCTACATAGTTCTTTCAGATGTAAAATTAGGATGTTTGCTTGGTATCTCTTTTTATTTCTTGATATAAACCTATAATGATATAAACTTCCCTCTTAGTACTGCTTTCACTGCATCCCAGAATTTTTGATATGTCATGTTGTTATTCTCATTTGTGTATATCTTTTGATTTTTGCTTTTATTTCTTCTTTGACTCATTTTTTAGAATTATATTGTTTAATTTCCACATTTTTGTGTGTTTCTTTTTTTCCTTTTTGCAGTTGAATTCTAATTTCAAAGCCTTATAATCAGAGAATATGGTTGGTATAATTGCAGTCTTTTCAAATTTGTCAAAGTTAGTTTTGTGACCTAATATATGGTCTATCCTTGAGATGTTCCATGTACACTGGAAAAAATGTTTAATTTGATGTTCCACAATGATTTGTAAATGTCTATATAGTGTGTCATTTAACGCCGATATTTCTTTACTAACCCTTTGAGTACTGTGTCTTTTGTTAACCCTTTGAGCAAGGACGTAAATGAACATTCATACTACTCAAAGGGTTAATTCTTTGTTTGGATGATCTATCTAAAGCCATCAGTGGTGTGTTCAGATCTCCAGCTATGATTGTGTTTTAGAACTATGTGTTGGGTATGTCTCTGCCATTCTCTGTACTCTGTGAAGGGATGGGGGCGGGTTTTGAGTTTGGGGTTGCACTCTGTTTTTCTCTGTTTCTGTGTTGAATGTGGGCTGTCGGCAGACTGTGGGAATATTGCCAGTTATCCGTTGTTCTCCTGCCACTTTGGTTTAGTATCTCTCCAACTGTCCCCCGTTTTTTCCGCTCCTCCCAGTAGAAGAAAACCCAGTCACTCCAGGTTTTTCCCCTCTGGAGCCCCGGCAGACAAAAGCCCAGACAGTTTGGGTTTCTCTTCTTTCTGGAGCCCTACTGGGAGTGCATTTTATCTTTTCTCTCCCTTCTCAACCCTTCCCAGCTTTAGTCAGTTCCACATGCGGATCTTTTCAGGCAAGCCTGTGAAACCAGCTGGGTATTTTTCATTGCGTTATAGCTGTTCAGTTAGTTGAAATTTCAAGGGGGAGAGATTGAGGATTATCTCTCATGCCACCGTTACTCTTATATCATCTATAGTGTTTCTTAAAGCTAGATAAAGACTTTTCTTTAAAGAGAGAGAGGGAGCAGAGAGATAAGCATCAACTTGTAGTTGCTTCACTTTATCTACTTATTTATCTATTTTTAAAGATTTTATTCATTAATTTTACAGGGAAAAGGGGGAGTGGTAAGAGGAGTGAGAAGCATCAATTCATAGTTGCTTCATTTTAGTGGTTCAGTGATTATTGTATGTGCCTTTACCAGACAAGCCCAAGGTTTTGAACCTCAATTCCAGGTTGATGCTCTACCCACTGAACCACCACAAGTTGAGCCAGTGACCCCTTGCTTAAGTCAGTGACCTTGGGATCATGGTGATGAATCTGTACTTAAGCCAATGAACGTGCGTTCAAGCTGGCAACCTAACTCTGGGGACCTCAGGACTCCAGGTCAATACTCTGTACCATCACTGGTCAGGCAGATAAAGATTTTAAAAATATTTCTTCTAGCCTCTTACATAGATTATTTAAATTTTTACTTAACTCCTTAAAATAATCTATCTAGTGTTTTTTTCAAAATTAAAATTTTTTTTTATTATTTGAAAGAAAGGGAGTAAGACAGGGCTCCCGCATGAGCCCCTAACCTGGATCCACCCAGCAAGCTCTCTACCTGGCAATGCTCTGCCCATCTGGGGCTGCTGCTCTGTTGCTTGGCAACCGAGCTGTTTTAGCTCTGGAGACAAGGCCATGGGCCATCCTCAGCACCTAGGACCAACTTGCTTGAACCATTCAAGAGGAAGAGAGAGAGAGAGGGAGAAGGGGAAGGGGTGGAGAGCAGGTGATCGCTTTTCCTGTGTGCCCTGACTGGGAATCGGACCCAGGACTTCCATACGCTGGGCTGATGCTCTATTTGCTTAACCAAATGGCCAAGGATAGAGATCTGGGTTTTTATTTATTTTATTTATATATTTATTCATAGTTGTTTTCACTTTAGTTGTATATTGATTGCTTCTGAGGGAGGAAGGGAGGATAGAGAGAAGCACTAACTCATTGTTGCTTTTACTTTTATTGTAGATTGAGTTTTTTGTATGTGCCTTGACTGGCCGTGCTGCTGTCACCATGCTCAAGCCAGTGACATTGGACTTTTTTTTGCCAGCAACCTTTGGGCTCAAGCTGGTGAGCTTAAGGTTTATGTGAATAGTTCTCCACTGAAGCTAGTGTCCCTGCACTGATAAGCTCGCGCTGAGAGCCAGCAACCTTGGAGTTTCAAACTGGTGACCTCAGCATTTCGGGTTCATGCTTTATCTGCATCTGTCATGCTCTAGTACCATTATTAAATAATTTCAGTCTTTCCTTGCTGACTTGAAATCCCTTCCTTATCACGTACTAAAATGTATATGTAAATGGGTCTTTTTGGGGAATTTTATTGATTAAATTCAGCCTGTGTCTTTAGTATTCAATGTCATTAGACTACTTTGATTATACTTTACAGGCAAATAACGTGAATATAATCCAATGACAGTCTGTTTCCCTGAACATTTGCAATCCTCATCGCAGGATGCAGTTCTTGATGTATATCACACAGCACCAAAAGGTACATATATGTAAATTCCATGAGGACTTACATATATTTACTTTCTTATGCATGTACACTGCTCACAAAAATTAGGGGATATTTTATCTCTTCTTATTCAGTTTTGAAATATCCCCTAATTTATGTAAGCCGTATATATATGCCTTTTATATTCATGTGCTTTCCAAGTTTTAGAGTTTGTTTACCTTGTTGTTATTCAGGGACATTCATATTAATTTATCTAGCTCTTGTACTCTTTCACAATAATGCACAATTATGGGAAGTAGATCATGAATAAAGATAGAAAGGACTATTTCATTATCTTTTTGGGGAAAAATACTGATATCGAACTTAATGCTGTGATTATTTGAACCTCATATTTACAAATTAGACTTTATAACTATATTTGTTAATTTGGTGTGTACCCCCTAAAAACTAATGTGTGTTACTTTTCTTTCTTTTTTTTTTTTTTTGTATTTTTCTGAAGTGAGAAGCAGGGAGGCAGAGAGATAGACTCCTGCATGTGCCTGACCGGTATCCACCCGGCATGCCCACTAGGGGGCGATGCTCTGCCCATCTGGAGCGTTGCTTGTTGCAACCAGAGCCATTCTAGAACCTGAGGTGAGGCCATGGAGCCATCCTCAGCGCTTGGGCCAGCTTGCTCCAGTGGAGCCTTGGCTGTGGGAGTGGAAGACAGAGATAGAGAGAAAGGAGAGGGGGAAGGGTGGAGAAGTAGATGGGCGCTTCTCCTGTGTGCCTTGACTGGGAATTGAACCTGGGACATCCACATGCTGGGCTGACACTCTGCCACTGAGTCAACCATCTAGGGCCTAATGTGTGTTACTTTTAATTTGTACTTTCTTTGATCCCCAAGATCCAGTGGTGAAGCCTAGTCTTGTTTTGCTTATCTACTGTTGCTTGATGAACCTCCCCACAACTTTTAATGGCTTGAGGCAGGACTCAACAGGAACAGTTAATCTTGTTTAATTTTATTTTAGTGAGAGAACAAGGGAGAGAGAGATAAGAAGCATTAACTCGTCATTGTGGCACTTTAGTTGTTCATTGATTATTTCTCATATATGCCTTGACCATGGAGCTCCAGCTGAGCCAGTGACCCCTTGCTTACGCCAGTGACCTTGGGCTTCAAACCAATGACCTTTGGGCTCAAGCCAGTGACCACGCTCAAGCCAGTGACCTTGCACTCAAGCTGGTGAACCTTTGTTTAAACCACTGACCTCAGGGTTTTGAACTGGACCTCAATGTCCCACATCAAAGCTCTGTCCATTGCGCTGCCACCACCAGTTAGGCAGGAGCAGTTAATCTTTTCTACTGGTATCAGCTCAGTTTATTCACGAGGCTACATTAATCTGGTGGCTGGTTGGGTGGTTCAAGATCATCTTATTCATATGGCTGGTCCTCAATGATAGAATGAGGTACCTCAGAATGTAGGTTCCTCATTCTCTGCTTGGCATATCAAGAGAGTGTGATTTGCTTATTTACATGGTGGTTGGGATCTGAGGGGACAAAGGCGGAAGCCATGCAAGACTTCTTAAAGCTCTAGGCTTCTGAATTTGCACAGCATCTTTTTTGCTATATCTTTTTGGTTAAAGTAGATCACAAGGCTAACCCATGTTCATGGGAGTGGAGAAGAGGACATCTTATGATGGGAGTATTGCAGGAATCAAAGGAGGACAAACACGCCCGGACAACTTGATGAAGGAAGTAGGATTTATTAAAGCTGGAGCAGCATGAGAAGCGCTTGTAGCTGTAAAACATGGGCTCCTTGAAGTTGATTTTCTTTGTATCTAAGCAATGGGCATGTGATTTCTTTGTTTAAGGTTTCCCAGGACTCGACGAGAGGGGAGAAAAAGTTCTGTGGGGTCAGAAAGGGGGAAGGAGTTTCTAAATCACTGGCCATAGTTACATACAGATCCTTCTGTTCTTGCTTTGTATTGTAACTATGGGAAATAGTTAATTTATTACTGGCTGACTTAGTTATCCCTGCTGGCTCCTTTCCCTTATATTCTTTACGTTTTTTCCTTCTCAGGGAAAAGGGAGTTATCCCTGTCTCTCCTTCCTCATTCCCTGATTGAGACTTAAGAATTTCTTTTCTACTGGATTCTCACATTCTTTATCTGATCCTAAGGGAAATGCTTGCTATTGGTGGGTAAAGTATACATAGGCCATTGTTTGTTGTTGTACTGTGCTCTCTATCATGTTCCTTGTGCTGTTTATTAATAGTGACAACAAACATGGATCTATTAAGCAAATTCCTAGTCGTAGTAGTAAGACTGCTTCTACTAGAGTTTTAAACCTACTAAAGGCTGAGAACCATCCCCTAAAAAGGCTACTGGGGTTTCCTTTAACTTTGGTCTGGCTATTGTTGGTCCTTCTATGCATTTCTCCCATTCTACTGCTGCTATTTTTATTTCAAATATTGTTGTAGTAGGACAGTGATGGGCAAGTTTTTGAGCTTGGTGTGTCAAAATTCGCCAAAAAACCGAGCATAAATCGGGTGGTGTGTCACTTTGAGAAAAACGGCCTAACCAGAAGTCCCAGAACTAGACGCTCTGTGCCGGAGTTCTGTTTTTTTGGCCTACAGACCTCCGGCACAGAGTGTCTACACTACAGCAAATGTTTTATCCTCGGCTACTGCACCTGGCCGCGCAGGAGCTGAGGATGAAACGTCCTTCTCGGCATGCGACCTCATACTTCTCTGGTATGCGGCCGCATGTGTCATTGAAAATGGCTATGTGTGTCAGCAGAGTGTCATAGGTTCGCCATCATGGTAGTAGAAGGATCTGTAGGATTATAACAGACATAGGGCTGGTTATCCCCTGGGTCACACACTGAGTATTGAGTCTGATTATAGATCCAGGTCCCTTTCTGAGTTCCTGCACACTTGTAGAAGCTATAGAAAAGCAAGGTGGTGAAGACCTTTTGGCCTTCCTTGGTGACATGGATACACAGTTCACAGTCCTCTGCCCTAGTTCTCCTCTTTCCCTAGAGTCCAATTATTAGGAATCCATGACAAGATTCCTCAGGCTTCGGTCATACGTGGACCAGCCAGCTCCTGGTCTATGGCTGGAGCAGGGCATGTTTTCCTTCTCAGGGTCAACTTACAAGGGTTGAAAGGGCTAGTCTCTGCTATCTATGAAGGTGTCTTCACTGAGGCCACAGGCTTCAGCCGGCTGTGGTTAATCCAGGTGGGTATGCTTTCTACTTTGGCGCAGTAGGAGTGGTCAGGATCACGGCGTAGGGTCCCTTTCACTTGGGTCAGAGGGGAGCTGGATTCCAATCCTTGACCTACACCTGGTCTCATGGGAAAAAAGAATGAACTGGGGCAAACATACTGATTGTAACCCTATCTAGCACCCACTTGGATATGGTACCAGCCACCTTGCCTAAAGCTTCTAATTGCCTGTGTAGTTCTGTTTCTCCTAATTCTTGGGGAGTCCCTAGCAAGCTACATAATATTAGGGGAGGCCTATTGTATAATACCTCATAAGGTGAATACCTGGTGTTCTTGGAGGTGGTGCAGTGAACCTTAAACAATATTGGAGGCAAAGTTTGTACCATTTAAGACCTGTTTCCTGACATAATTTTTTTTTTTTTCCTGACATAATTTGCTAAGCCCTAACTTCAGAGTCCTATTTATGCGTTCCACCTTTCCCAAGCTCTGAGGTCTGTATGCTGCGTGAAGCTTCCAGGTGATGTCCAATGCTTGAGCTGTTCTTTGTACTACCTTAGCCACAAAGGCCGGGCTGTTGTCAGAACCTATCTGAAATGGCAGTCCAAACCTTGGAATTGCTTCTCTGAGCAACGCCCATGTTATATCTAACTCTAGCCGTTTCAGTCCGGGTGGCTTAGGCTTCTACCCACCCTGAGTAGGTGCATAGTAACACCAACAGGTACTGGCAACTTTGACTTTTGGGCATCTTGGTGAAGTCCACCTGTATATCCTCTTAAGGGGCTGCTTCGTAGGACTGAATACCAGGGGATACTGAAGGTCCTTGGTTCGCATTATTGTGACAGCAGGTTGAGCAGCACGGGCTGATTTTCTTGGCTAGGATTGCCAAGAGAGGGATATAGAAATATCTTCTTAGCAGTTTTTCTGTCTTTTCTTGTCCCAGATGGGTGGCAGCATGCAAAACTTGGACTACTGCTGGCCCCAACAGGTGGAGAACAACAACTCTACCAGTTGCATCCAGCCGTCCTTTAATTCTTTGGTCTTTTTTTTCTCTACTTTTTCTCTCCCTTGGAATATCTGGGTACAAGTTCCGGGGCCCATGGGATGAGAGGGGCTATAGCACCCTTGTGGTAGGGCAGGATAGTAGCCCTTTTTGCATCTGCTCTGGCATATCTCTGGTCTTCTACTGTTCCTCCCTTCTGGTGTCCTTGGCAGTGAATCACTGCTACTTGTTTTGGCTTCCAGACTGCTTCCAGAAGCTAGAGGATTTATCCTGGATATTTAAATCTTTACCTCAGCAGTTAAGAGTCCTCTCTCGTGAATTGCCCCATGTACTTGGAAAATGAGAAAGGCAAAACAGGAATCCGTAAAGATATTCACTCTTTTTCTTTCACTGAACTCTAAGGCTTAAGTCAGGGCAATCAGTTCTGCCCACTGAGCAGAAGTGCCTTGGGGTAGAGGCTGTGTCTCTATAGTTTCTGTTAGAGTCACTACTGCATACCCTGCCTGCCTTTCTCCCCTTGAGTTGACAGAGCTATTTCCATCCATATAAAGCTTCCAGTTGGGCTCCCTTAGGGGTTGATCTAGCAAGTACAGCCAGCTGGAGTATACTGAATCAAGTACTTCCAAGCAACTGTGCTGCAGCTTTCCCTCATTCACTGGGAGCAGTGTCACTGGCTTTAGAGTGGTACACACCTCTATTACTAGACTTGGGTTTTCACATAATAAGGTGAGGTGGGCATTTGTGAGCCAGTGATGTCCTTTGGCATTCATCAGAGTCACTACTGCTTGTGACACCTGCACTTTTAGGTCTTGTCCTAAAGTTAGTTTGACTGCCTCTTGTACCAACACGGCAGTGGCTGCTAGGGCTCTTAAGCATGGTAGCCAGCCCTTTGCAACCCAGTCTAGTTGCTTGGAGAGGTAAGCTTCCGGTTTAGGTCATGATCCCAAATCCTGGGTTAATACACCCACTGCTGTCTTGCTCCTCTCTGAGACATATAGCACAAAAGGTTTTGCTAGGTTAGGAAGACCTAGCACTGAGGCAACTTATAATTCCTTTTTAAGAGTCCAAAAAGCACAGTCCTGTTCTGGCCCCAGTCCCTGGGTTCTTTTTCTCCCCCCTTTGTGACTTTATAGAGGGGTTTGGCTAGTACTGCAAAGTTGGGGATTCATAAACGGCAGAATCCTACTGCACCCAGGAACTTTCTAACTTGTCTCCTCATGGTGACTGGGATGTTCTGAATAACCTGTTAACGTTCTACTCCTAGTCTTCTCTCCCCCTGCTGGAGAATGAATCCCAAGTATTTTACTTGCCTTTGGCAGTCTGGGCCTTCTTCTTCGAGACCTTGTCTCCATTCTTTCTAGGTGGTGTAGAAGCTCATCTGTTCCTTGAGCACATCCTTGGAGAGTCTCATGACCTAGCAACAGGTCATCCACGTACTGAAGGAGGGTACATCCTATGTCCTGTGCCTGAAACTTCTGGAGGTCCTGAGCAAGGGTATTTTTGAATTAGTTTTTGGCTTGGAGGCTTCCCAGACATAGCAGCAAAAATCCTCTATTCTTCCTCTCTGGGGATAGTTAGAGTTAGAACAAGCCTGGGCTTAGATACCTGTTGTAACCTTCCAGCTAGGGGAGGAAAGCCTGGGCCTGATTCTGGTGATTCAGTGCAAGTCACCTCCGGCTCGGGCTTGGGCTCGGGCTCGGGCAAGCTTATGCTGGGACCTGATATATCTGGCGATGACAGGCCTGAGTCAGTGGCAGTCTCTGGGGTGGACCGAGAATCAGGTATGGATGGGTAGAGCCTCACTGGCATGTAAGGTGGAGGAACCAGAGTTTCTGCTTCTTCTGGTTCACTAGAAGTTAAAATTTCTGGCGTTGACTGCTGCAGCGGCTCTCTGGGTCTGGTAGAACGCGTCCCTGCCTCAGCTACCAATACTATAGAAGCCTGACCTCTAAGCCAGGTGGGTGGGTGCAAAACTAGTATAAGCCAAGTGTCTGTTTAGGGAAACTGGTCGGGGTGGCCTGGGTCTCTAGTGACTGCCTGTCACACCTTCTGTACAACAGACTTGTCCAGCTTCCTTCTGTCGGCCATTCTACCCCAAAAGCAGGCCCCTCCTCAATTTCCCTGGGGACATAGTAACACCGTAATCCCCCGAGAACTTTTTCTTAAAATCTTCACCCTTAAAATTCTTGACCCTCGTCGTGGCTGAAGGAGTGGGTTTCCCTGTGAACCTCCCACACCCCCAGCGATAGACAGCAGTCACACCACAAGAAGGAATGGGGGAAGAGGAGGGGAAACGTGGAGGGGATGCCACTCTCTTCAGTCTGTCACTGGCTGCTCCCCTCGTGGGAATGGCGGGCCCTCTTGGCTATGGCAAGTTGATATAAACTGTCAGCACACAATTCTGCCTCTTAGCCATATGAAGCGCCCCATGGAACCACAGTTCGGGACCCAATACTTGCTTTAGCCCTGTGGGAGAGTCAGAACCCTCTCCCGGTGTCCATGTCATTCACTCGCACTCACTCTCTTTCACACAATCTCCCACACAGCAATGGAGGGTGACGAGTCACCACTCCTAACCGTGTTGGGCCCGTTCCCCACAACCTGTGGAGAGTGATGAGTCACCACTCCCATGCGGACCACTCCCCACACCTGTGAAGAGTGCACAGTCACCACTCCTAACCTATGGAGGGCGATTAGTGACTGTCCGGAGGGTGATCAAGCCTCCCTTCTGCCCAGTGGGGCAGGACCCCAGCTAGCTTCCCGTACTTAATTTTCCTTACCGTGGCTCTGATGTGCCCTCATTTCCTTGTTCCTTTGTTGTCTGGTCATTGCTGGGACCAACGAAGGGGATCCTACCCCTCCATCCTACAGAAGCATCCACATGGGGAAATCTCCAGTGTATGCTCAGCAGGCATGTCTACAGGGTGGCTGGGGGCTCCCCAATGGGGTGCCTGAAGTCCACCAGTTGTGGGCGTCTTTCCTCCTTGGTTTCTGGCCAATGCACCATATATTATTGCAGGAATCAAAGGAGGACAAAAACGCCCAGACAACTTGATGAAGGAAGTAGGATTTATTAAAGCTGGAGGAGCACATGATGCTTGTAGCTCCAAAATACGGGCTCCCCGAGGTTGGTTTTCTTACAGGTTATATACCTTTACAGTATCTAAGCAATGGGTATGTGATTTCTTTGTTTAAGGTTTCCCAGGACTCAAGGAGAGGGGAGGGAAAGTTTCAGTGGTGTCAGCAAGGGGGAAGGAGTTTCTAGATCACTGGCCATAGTTACATACAGATCCTTCTGTTCTTGCTCTGTATTGTAACTATGGGAAATAGTTAATTTATTACTGGCTGACTTAGTTAACCCTGCTGGCTCCTTTCCCTTATATTCTTTTCATTTCTTCCTTCTCAGGGAAGAGAGGGCCTGCCCCTCCTTCAGGAGGAGTAGTGACATCCTAGTTCAAAGAAATGGAGGATGATTCCTCGGTGGTCATTATTTTGATTTGTCGCAATTAAAAATAATTTTAGAGTAAGAAATTTCTTAAGAAGACTGAATAAAGACTGTGGTGTTTTACATTTTCTGTTGCTAAAGTATTAACAGTACAGTCAAGAAATAGGAAATTACAGCAGGAATTAAAGGCAAAAGTGGCAGTACTTGGATATTACAACAAAACATCTATCTTTAATTTTTATGGGTTCTGTTTTGTTGGTATATAATCTCTTATAGGGCAGTACTAGTGATACTAATCTTGTATGCCTTGAACAGATTATACTGGGGAACAAAATTTTTGTTGCACCCACAAAAACACTTGTTCTTACCTAATTCGAGTGTCCTGATCTCAAATATGACATTAGTTTTTCTCTGTAAGCTACAGTTTTATTGCAATTCAAGATTTTATGTTTTCATCTTGTAAAATTTTCAACATTTAGTTTAACATAATGAAGTAGAATGTCTTCTTGGGCATCTTTGTGAAAATATAATAATTTATATAATGCAGTAAATACACTAATACACTAAAAGATATGATTGCATCAAAGTTTGTCTACAATTTCAAAATAGAACATATTAAAACACTTATTTTAATCAAATTTGCACAAAATTTATTTAAATTCTATTCAGGTAAAAATTTGCGTTTTTAGCTCTTGCGTTTGTGTACTTGTTGAGGATAATCTTGTTTGATGCTCCAACAGTAGTCTGCTCATCACTACCAGCTCCAAGATTTTCAAGAAACTTTCCAAGGTGACTGTTCAGGAAGTGAATCTTAACGCTCATGTTACATCCAATGTCGCGGAAAGCCAACAGCATCCTTTGAACCAGAAGTTTATAGTTTTCGGCTTTTTTGTTGCCAAGGAAGTTCTTTGCAACTGCCACAAAAGACTACCATGCTGCTTTCTCTTCCTTATTCATCTTCCTGGCCAATTCTTTGTCATGTATGAGGGTTCAAATTTCAGGTTCATCAAATACATCTGCTTTTCTCTTCTCAAAAGACAAGGCAGGAAAGCAGAAATAATGTTGAAAGTATTCACTTTCTCTATTCAAAGCCTGAACAAACTGCTTCATTAAGCCCAGTTTGATGTTAATTGGAGGAAAAATGATTCTGTCTCAATTAACTACAGGTTCATTTACAATATTTTGCATCCCTACTTCCAGAGCTTCACATTTCAGCCACTTCTTCTGTGTCCAGTGTTTCTCCCAAGCTCAGCTTTCCCACAAGGATACTTCGTGAAACCTCTGTGTTTTCCTAGCAGGAAATTGACCATTTTAAGATCCACACAAATGATTGAGTTATGCTCCTCATACTTCAGAAAGTCGAGGACAATTTTTATGTCATAATCTTCTCGCAGATGAGATGAATAACCAGTTGGAACCGCTGAAAATAGGCAGTATATGCATGTGTCACAAATGATGAAATATTGCATCTTTGATGTTGAAGTGTGTAACAGCCACATATATAAGAGAAGGTGTCAGGACTGGACTATTCTTACATTTATGCCTACTTGTTGAAGTGTGTAACAGCCACATATATAAGAGAAGGTGTCAGGACTATTCTTACATTTATGCCTACTTGAAGAAGCCATGATTCAATATTAAAACAAAATAAGAGGGTGTTTTTATCAGATAATAATGTTTTACATTTAAAAACAACTACAATAATGTAAAAGTGATGTTTGTAAAACATTAATTGCTTTGTGGTTATGTTTAATCCAAGAGTCGTTGCTCTTTAACTCCAATTTAAAAACCAATGCATGCCATTAACTATAGCAGAAAGAAATTAAAATTGCATAAAAACTGGAGCATGCACCAAAAAACGAATTTCAGATTTGGAATCAGCAATGCAGAAATATATAGAAAAAAATCTAAAACCTCATGCAACAGAAAATGAAAAAAAAAAAATTGTTCCCCATTGTTAAGTGCCCTGAGTAGTTAATTTTAAGTACTATGTAAAATAAGTAAATTGAATTAACTTTTAAAATAGTAGTAAACTTAATCCCCCAAACTAATTTTTACCTGCTTATTAAAATAATTGAGAATAATTTGGTTAAATTTTTCTGACATTACGTAAAGTTGGGCTTTAATATACTATTATTTATTTGAATTTCTTAAATTTAGTTAATCAATTTTAGGACTTCGAAGTAAAACAGCTCATCATAACTTTATATTACTTTTGTTAATGATAACTGAATCATCCATTTTCTGAAAAAACCTAGGAGGATTTTTTTTCCCTTGATTTTAGTTTGTGGTCCATAGGATTTAATGCATGTTGATTGAGAATCTGACACTATTCTGATGTGAAAGTGCATGTCAAAAGTGCTGTGTAAATATTAAATTTTTGTTTAGAAAGCGTATATGATACTATTTTTTTAGTGAGAAAAAGCATATAGTTTGCCAGATATAAATATAAGAAGTATTTAGTTGTTTATATATTATTTTATGTTGTTCAAGGATAAGGAAACTAAAGTCACATTAAAGTAACATATTAGCATTATATGTTTCAATATATAATAATACTAAAATGCAAATATATTATTAGTATTGTTCATATATGAAATAATAAGATTATGATTAGAAGTGAGTTTTTCATTATTTTTGACAAGTATTAACATTTCAAGTTACTAAACACAATTGTAAAAAACTCTCATCTTTATTGTGCATGTGTATGTATGTTTTAATTTAAATTGGATTTTACTTCTATTCATTTTTAGAAATATAAAGAAAAGGACAAACACAAGCAAAAACACAAGAAGCAACCAGAACCCTCACCGGCATTGGTTCCTTCCTTGACTGTTACTACAGAAAAAGTAAGTTTTAAATGCTGTATTTTGTTTTATATAATAACCAATTATGTGCTGACTTTTACCTTTAAAAGTAAAGTAGTTTCATTCCTCGTGTCCTGTTTCCCTTTATCTTTTCCAAACTCTCTAACCCTACATCAAGCATGTTGGCAGTTCCATTTCTTAGTCCTTTGTCTACCGCCTGCTTACCCCATACTTGTGTCTGAAGACTGTGAAGTAAAGACACCGATTGGAAACATCACTGAGGTTAGACTTCAGGCTGTGGAGTAGACTTTGTCCACCTGTGATCTTGAATTCTCTTTTCCATTTACTAACTGTACTCTAAGGACAGGTTAATTAACCTCTTTGTAAATCAGTTTAATCATCCATAAGTGAGGGAAATAATTATTGTAATTGAATGAAGTAATATATGTAATGTAATTAGAGCAGTGCCTGGTTCATAGTACAGTATTACTTTGTAAATGTTAAATGTTAATATGATTATTATCACATGGTTTATTGCAAACAAATGGAAGCAGGGACAGGTGGATGGGACAGAGTAAGCAAGGTTGAGGGAAGTGCAGTAGGAGATGAGGCCAGGTGAGGGACCAAACATGTAGGGGGATGTACAAGGAGTTTGTTTTTTAGTTTGAGTGAAAAGTAAGCCATTGGAGATTCTGATCCTAGATATAACATTGTCTGACTTAAATTTTTAAGGACCTCTGGCTGCTTCATTGTGGATAAGCTGTAGAGTCAAGAATGACAGCAGGGAGGCATTAGGAGGTTATTGAAACAATCCAATGAAAGATGGGGGTAATAGGGAAGTTGGTAAGAGGTTATTAGGTGCTGAATGAATACATTAAAATTTTTTTTTAGCCTGATTGGTGGTGACACAGTGGATAGAGCATTGATCTGAGATGCTGAGGTTCTACATTCGAACCCACAAGGTTGCTGACTTGAGCACAGACTCACCATATTAAGCATGGGGTCGTTGGGCTTGAGCATGGGATCATCTACAATACATGATCCCATCATGGTCGCTGGTTTGAGCAAGGGGTCACTGGCTCAGCTTGAAGGTCCCATCAGGGCATGTATAATAAACAATCAGTGAATAACTAAAGTGATGCAACTAGAGTTGATGCTTTTTATTATCTTCCTCCCCAAAACCCTTTCTTGGTTAATTTTTTTTTTAAATTTATTTATTGATTATTTTAGAGAGAAAAGGAGAGAGTGACAGAAACATCAATCTTTTTCTGTATGTGCCCTGACTGGGGATTGTTTGAATCAGCAACCTTTGTGTACCCCCAATGCTCTTAACCAACTGAGTTACCTGGGCAGGGCTGAATATGTTTTTTGTTTTTTTGATTTTTGTTGTTATTTTGTGACAGAGAGAAGGACAGATAGGGACAGAAGGGAGAGAGATGAGAAGCATCAATTCTTTGTTGTGGCACCTTAGATGTTTATCAATTGCTTTCTTATATGTGCCTTGACTGGGGGCTACAGTAGAGTGACTGACCCCTTGCTCAAGCCAGTGATCTTAGGCTCAAGCATGCAACCTTGGGCTTCAAGCCAGTGACCTCATGCTCAAGCTGGATCAACCTGTGCTCATTCTGGCGACCTCAGGTTTCAAACCTGGGAGCTCCGTGTCCCAGTCCGATGCTCTATCCACTGTGCCACTACCTGGTCAGGCCAGTGATTGCTTTCTCTTATGAGCCTTGACTAGGAGGCTATAGTAGAGAGAGTGACCTCTTGCTCAAGCCAGCAACCTTGGGCTTAAGCCAGTGACCTTATGCTTCAAGCCAGAAACCTTTGGGCTCAAGTCAGCGACCATGGGGTCATGTCTATGATCCCACATTCAAACCAGTGACCCTGTGCTAAAAGTTGGTGAGCTTGTGCTCATGCTGCATGAATCCTTGCTCATGCAGGATGAACCCGCCCTCAAGTGGCTACCTTGGATTTCGAACCTGGGACCTCTGCGTCCCAGTCCGACGCTCTATCCACTGCACCACCACCTGGTCAGGCCAGTGATGCTTTCTCATATGAGCCTTGAGCAGGGGACTACAGCAGAGAGAGCGTCCCCTGCTCAAGCCAGCAACCTTTGGCTCAAGCCAGTGACCTTGGGATTACATCAATGACCCCTATGCTCAATCTCCTGAGCCTGCATTGAAACTGGATGAGCCCATGCTTTAGCTGGTGACTTCGGGGTTTCAAACTAGGTCCCTCAGCATTCTGGGTCAACCCTCAATCCACTGTGTCACCATAATTCAGGCCACATTTTAATGGTTTTAAATTGATGTAGAAATATTATAAACTGGAAGAGCTAAACCTCCCTTTGCCTTATTTTTACTTTGTTTTTTATGCTTAGCAGAATCTTCCTGTCTTTAAACTTAAAGATTTTAAAAATACTCTCTTCCAGCTTCTTAGATTACTTTAATTTTTATGTAACACTGTAAATAATTCATCTAAATTTTGTTTTAATTTGTATAAGATACTTTTTCTGAAATTATTAACTAATTTTTCTGGTACCATTAGTAAGTAAATTCGGTCTTTCTCTGCTGATTTGGAATTCCTTCCTTATCATATACTAAATTTGTATTTATAATTGGGTCTTTTTCTGGAATTTTCTTTTGTTCTCTTACTCTATTAAAATCAGCCTTTGTCTTTAGTGAATGTCATTAGATTGCTTTGATTCGTATTTTGCAGGCTAATAACATGACTAGACTCTATTCACTTTTAACCTCAACATTTGCATTCCTCATCTCAAGATACTTTCCTCAATATATATCATACAGGACCAGAGCTCTGTATTATTCCATAAAGATTTATATATACAGGGAGTTCTTGGGTTATGACACAATTCTGTTCCTACGACAGTGACATAACCTGAATTTTGGTGTAAGTCAAAACACACCCTAGCCTAAGTCACTTATCTATCCTAACACAATTGTAAAAATTATAACCTAGAACAGGGGTCCCCAAACTTTTTACACAGGGGGCCAGTTCACTCTCCCTCAGACTGTTGGAGGGCTGGACTATAAAATAAAACTGTGAACAAATCCCTATGCACACTGCACATATCTTATTTTAAAGTAAAAAAACAAAACAGGAACAAATACAATATTTAAAATAAAGAACAAGTAAATTTAAATCAACAAACTGACCAGTATTTCAGTGGGAACTATGGGTGCGGATGCATCCTGTACTCCTCTCACTGACCACCAATGAAAGAGGTGCCCCTTCCGGAAATGCGGCAAGGGCCAGATAAATGGCCTCAGGGGGCCACAGTTTGAGGACCCCTGATCTAGAACATAAAAACACAAGCCACAGGAAAAGGAAAAGGACATAAATATACTGTATTGTAGTAACAGAAAAAATGACAAAAACTGAGTGTAAAAAAAAAATCCTTATCTTTATTCTTGTGGTTGGCTTGCACACTGGAAGGGGCATTGCAAGGTGGGAGAGAGTGACATATTGGGAGGAGAAAGCTGGATAGGCAGGAGAACCTGCAGAAGGTGCTGGAGATACTGGGTCGGTGAATCAGGATTGTCTAAGGAACATGAAGGAGACACTGGAGATGATTCTGCCTGTACTACAGGTGTTTCATTCAAGAACAAGGTCATGTAGAAGGGATCTGTTGAAGGCCTCTCTACCTTCTTAGAGAATTGTTCCAAGCTAATCTGGAAGGTTGATGACTTCTTCTCTTCCAAAATCTGCCTATAGCATTGCAAGGCATCTGTAACAGCTCTGTAGACCTTACTGAATCTGTCATCGCTGTGGTCCTCAGCCTGAAATTTTGCCAGCCCATCCTCTAGCATAGGAAAGCCTCCTGCCAGACCCTTGTTAGTAAATCTCTTGGGTTCTGGGGTTTCTATCTCTTCCTCTTCAGTCAGCTGCTTTTCTAGCTGAATGAGGTCCTGAGCAGGCAGCTCCTCTCCATGTGATGCCAGTAGCTCTGTGACATCCATCGTAATGGCTTTCCTCTTCTTCGAAGCACTACCATTTGAAGACTGACTTTCATTTAGGAGCCATGATAAGGGCCAAAAAATCACCAAACAAAGCAACACAAATGGAACGCTTGCAGTCTTAACCGTCTAAAATGGCATAGGTAAGCATACTGGGGGACACCAACTCCCTCACTCATACACTGCATTACACCATATTCTTCCACTGCGTGCCACCAAACTAGTTTGCCACATAGACCTTAGGTACAACGCCAATGGCATAAACCAAAACACTAATGTCTCAATTTTTAAAAATTTTTATGGGAGTGAGTGTTGTAAACTTGAAATGTTGTATGTCGAGATTGTCATAACCCCAGGACTCCCTGTATATACTTTTTCGTGCATATATATGTGCATACTTTGCCTTTTACTCTTATGTGTTTTCCAAGTTTCAGACTCTGATCACCTCTCAACTGATTTGAAAAGGAATAATGTCATAATCAGACTTTCCCTGTTCTATCTAAGACAGATTAATTATCTGTTGAGGCCTTAAGTAGTCAAGACCTTGAAAGGGATAGGTGGATGGATGGTAGATGACTTAAGTCACTGATTCCTTTTAGGAAAACAGTGTCATTTTATTGTTGGTTCACTACTCTCATATATCTTCTTTTGTGAAGACAGGAATAGCTCAGGGAATGTACAGCTGAGTGTCACTAAGCTGCGGGCCTTTTAAAAAAAATCCCATGGTTCATATTATAGGACACATTTAAATTGCAAATCACAGGGACTACAATTCAGTACTAGAACTTTTTTTTTTTTTTAAGCAAGAGAGAGAGAGACAGGGACAGATAAGAAATAGAGAGATAAGAAGCATCAACTTATAGTTGCAGCACCTTAGTTGCTCATTGATTGCTTTCCCATGTGTGCTTTGACCAGGGGTCTCCAGCTGAGCCAGTGACCCCTTGCTCAAGCAAGCGACCTTGGGCTCAAGCTAGTGACCTTGGGCTCAAGGTGTGTTGACTATGAGGTCATGTATATGATCCTTGCTCAAGCCAATGAGCTTGTGTTCAGGCCAGATGAGCCCACACTTAGGCCAGTGACGTTGGGATTTCGAACCTGGGTCCTCAGTGTCCCAGGCCAATGCTCTATCCACTTTCCCACCACCTGGTTGGGCCACTCCTATAACTTTTAAATATTCCTGTAATGCATAGTTATTTTAATACTTTTTAAAAATATATATTTTGAATTGAAAGAGAGAGAGAACATTGATTTGTTGTTCTACTTACTTATCCTTCCATTGGTTGATTCTTGCATGTACCCTGACTGGGGATCAAATTCAAAACATTGGTGTATTGAGATGATGCCATAACCAACTGAGTTACCTGGCCATGGCTGCATAGCCAGTTTTGATTGCACTTTTTTTTTTTTTAATATTTAGTGAGAGGAGGGGAGGCAGAGAGATAGACTTCTGCATGTGCCCCTACTGGGATCCACCCGGAAAGCCCACTAGTGGGCGATGCTCTGCCCTTCTAGATCCATAGCTCTGTTGCAACTGAAGCCATTTTTTTTTTTTAGTGCCTGAGACCAAGGCCATGGAGCCATCCTCAGTGTTTGATGCCAACTCTCTAAAATCAAGCCATGGCTGTGGGAGGGGAAGAGAGAGAAAGAAGGGAAAGGGGAGGAGAAGCAGATGGTCCCTGGGTGCCCTGACCAGGAATCAAACCCGGGACATCTACATGCCAGGCCGCCAACTAGCCGGGGCTTGATTGCACATTTTTTAACCTTGCATTTCTTTTATTTACATTAATACAAAATTTTATTTTATTATTATTTTTTTTTACTTTTTTTTTATTAAGTGAGAAGTGGGGAGGCACAGAGACAAACTCCCGTTGCTCCCCAACTGGGATCTACCCAGCAGGCCCCCTATCCAGCAATGCTCTGCCCATCTGGAGCCTTTACTTCGTTGCTCAGAAACCAAGCTATTTCAGTGCCTGAGGCGAGACCATGAAGCCATCCTTAGCGCCCAGGGCCAACTTGTTTGAACCAATTGAGTCATGGCTGAATCGAATCATAGCTGCAGGAGGAGAAGAGATAGATAGATAGATAGATAGATAGATAGATAGATAGATAGATAGATAGATAGATAGATATAGAGAGAGAATGAGAGAGAGAAAAACAAAAGGAAGAGGGCAAGGGATGGAGAAGCAGATGATTGCTTCCTCTGTGTGTCCTGACCGGGAATCCAATCCAGAACATTTATTACATGCAGGCTGATGCTCTATCAATGAGCCAGCTAGCCAGGGCCCATTTATTATTATTATTATTATTATTATTCTTTCTTTTTTTGAGAGAGAGACAAGGGGACAGAGGAAGGGAGAGAGTTGAGAAGCATTAATTCTTTGTTGTGGCTTCTTAGTTTTTCATTGATCGCTTTCTCTTATGTGCCTTGACCTGGGGGCTCCAACAAAGTGACCCCTTGCTTAAGCCAGCAACCTTGGGCTTCAAGCTAGCGACTGTTGGGCCCAAGCCAGCAATCATGGATCATGTCTATGATCCCACACTCAAGCCAGCAACTCCATGTTCAAGCTGGTGAGCTGGGCTCAAGCTGGATGAACCCGCACTCAAGCCTCAGGGTTTCAAACCTGGGTCCTCCATGTCCCAGTCCAATGCTGTACCCATTGCGCCACCACCTGGTCAGGCTGACTGTGTTTTTAAAAGTAGAAGTTAACAACAGATACCTTGATGTGTTATGTTAATGTGGTGTCACTGTAATCTTTTAAAACTACAACTATAATATCTCAGTGTAATATTTCACACTAATCTTTGATAACCATGGTTGTGGACCCCAGGTGATAGGTTGCTAGGAACCAAGTAGGATTTTATATTAATCATTAACATGGTTACCAGAATAACCATAAGTATATAAGTGTCTTTTCTAAAAAAAACATAGTGGTTTTAGGTTAAAGAGGATTAGATGGAACAAATGGGATTAGATATCTGCCAAGAGTTGATGCCTTAATAACTTAAAGGATTAAATTATTTAAATATGATAATCCTTTAAGATGATAAAAGAAGTCAAGAGAGCTGAAAAGGAGGCTCACCTTGTGTTGCTTCCCTTGATTTCCTCAGTTTAGTCTTTCTGAGCACTTCATATCTGTTTCCTCCTTTTGTAATACTAGTACAAAGAAAGATAAGGAGGGAAAGTCTTAGCTTTATTTTTAGTCCTTGACCTTTTTGAAAAAAAATCTTGTCTTTTTTATTTTACTTCTCAATTACAGTTGACATTCAATATTATATTAGTTTCAGGTGTACAGCAAGCATAGTGGTTAGACATATATATATATAACTTGCAAAATTGACCCCCCTCCCCCAATAAGTTAGTTAGCTCTTGACCATGAACAGATTTGTTTATGTTTCTGAAAAAATTTCTGGATGTATAACCTAGTTAGGTTATATTTTTAAAATTGTAGCAAAATTGAACCTGATACCTTGTTAGAAGTTATTTTGTTTAACACATTACTTTTTATAATTACTAGAAGACTTAATAGTTGTTTCTGACCTTGATTGTAAATAGCTCAGTCTTTAGTCTTTTAAATTTTGGAGTGCTTTAACTTTAAGTATAGTATTTCTTTTTTAAAGGGTTTTTTGTATACCAAGGATATGATAGATTAGCTTGTCTTTTGTCCTTACAAGTATTTTTAAGGAGAAGGGTAAATGAGGACCTAATTCTAAGTATACCTTTTAAATTAGATGTTAAATTTTATACTGTTTTTCTAAGACTTTTTGAGTATAGAACACATTGTTTTCTATAATATTAAGGTTAACTGATTTTTAAGAAATGTTTAACTTTTAAATTTCTGTATGTTTCTTTAAAGATTAACTTTAAAAAAAATGTTTTACTTTATTGATTTTTTAGAGAGAGGAAGTGTGAGAGCAAGAGAGAGAGAGGAACATATGTTCCTGTATGTGCCCTGACTGGAGATTGAACCAGCAACATCTGTACTCCAGGTCGATGCTCTAACCAACTGAGCTATTCGGCCGGAGTGTAAAGATTAACTCTTTTTTTTTTTTTAATCGAAATGGGGAGAGAGAGACAGACAGGCAGGCAGGAAGGTAAAGAGATGAAAAACATCAACTCATACTTGTGACACTTTTAGTTGTTCATTGATTGCTTTTTCATATATGCCTTAACCTGAGGGCTTCAGCAGAGCCAGTAACCCCTTGCTCAAACAGGTGACCTTGGGCTTCAAGCCACAACCATGGGGTTATGTCTATGATTCCATGCTCAAGCCAGTGACCTTGCACTCAAGCTGGTGAATCTGCACTGAAGCTGATGAGACTGTGCTCAAGCCCATGACCTCAGGGTTTCTAACCTGGGTCCTCAGCATCCTAGGCTGATGCTCTATATAGCCACTGCACCATGCTTGGTCAGTCTAAAAATTAACTGTTAAAAAATCTTCAGTACTTTTAAGCTATAATGAAATCAGGTATAGATTTAGTCACTCAGTGTTTACTCTTTCTTTTCCTGTATTCAGCAACACTAAATATTCAAATGCTATCCCTTAAAGCTTTCAGAAAAATTAATTTTTAAGGAAGTAATGCATACACAATCTTATGTTAATTCAGAAGTTTATTTTATTTAAACTTGAAAGTAATACAAAATAGTATTGAATGTAAACTACTATACTTGAAAAATAAAATTTTTAAAAATTGTTGATTGGATAGAGTATGGGCCTGGTGTGTGGATGGCCCGGGTTCAGTACCTGGTCAGGGCACCCAAGAGAAGTGACCATTTGCTTCATTTTCCCTCTGTTCTCTCTCTCAGGCGCTGAAGATAGCTCGGTTGATTTGAGCATCAGCCCCAGACTGGGTTGCTGGTTGGATCCTGGTCAGGGCGTATGTGGGAGTCTGTCTTTCTTTTTATTTATATATATATATTATTAATTCAAATGGGGTGACACAAATAAATAAGGGTACATATGTACAATGAAAACATCTTCAGGTTATCTTATCATTCAATTGTGTTGCATACCCATCATCAAAAGTCAAATTGTCCTCTGTCACCTTCTATCTGGTTTTCCCTGTGTCCCTCCCCTCCTCCCTATCCCACTCTTCCCTCCCTCCCCCAATCCCGTAACCACCACTCTCTTGTCCATGTCTCATATTCTCACTTTTATGTCCCACCTATGTATGAAATCATGCTGTTCTCAGTTTTTCTTTTTTTCTGATTTACTTATTTCACTCCGTATAATGTTATCAAGGTCCACTCATTTTGTTATAAATGATCCGATGTCATCATTTCTTATGGCTGAGTAGTATTCCATAGTATATATGTACCATGGCTTTTTAATCCACTCGTCTTCTGAAGGACACTTGGGCTGGTTCCAGATCTTCGCTATTGTGAACAATGCTGCCAGGAACATGGGGGCGCATTTTTTCTTTTCGAACAGTGCTATGGTGTTCTTAGGGTATATTCCTATGAGCTGGGTCAAAAGGCACTTCGATTTTTAATTTTCTGAGGAATCTCCAAACTGTTTTCCACAGTGGCTGTACCAGTCTGCATTCCCACCAACAGTGCAGAAGGGTTCCCTTTTCTCCACATCCTGGCCAGCACTTATTCTGTGTTGTTTTGCTGATGAGTGCCATTCTGACTGGTGTGAGGTGATATCTCATTGTGGTTTTAATTTGCATTTCTCTAATGATTAGTGATGTTGAGCATTTTTTCATTTGCCTATTGGCCATCTGTATGTCCTCTTTGGAGAAATTTCTATTCATTTCTTTTGCCCATTTTTTGATTGGGTTGTTTGTCTTCCTGGTGTTGAGTTTTATAAGTTCTTTATATATTTTAGTTATTAACCCCTTATCAGATGTGCTGTCGAATAATTTCTCCCATTGTGTGGTTTGTCTTTTTATTCTTTTCTTATTGTCTGTAGCTGTGCAAAAGCTTTTTAGTTTGATATAGTACCATTTGTTTATCTTGCCTTTTATTTCATTTGCCCGTGGAGATAAATCGGCAAATATATTGCTGCTACAGATGTCGGAGAGTTTGCTGCCTATGTTTTCTTCTCAGATGCTTATGGTTTCAGGGCTTACATTTAAGTCTTTTATCCATTTTGAGTTTGTTTTTGTGAATGGTGTAAGCTGATGGTCTAGTTTCATTTTTTTGCAGGTAGATGTCCAATTTTCCCAACACCATTTGTTAAAGAGGCTGTCTTTACTCCATTGTATGTTCTTTCCTCCTTTGTCAAATATCAGTTGTCCATAAAGCTGTGGGTTTATTTCTGGGTCTTCTGTTCTGTTCCATTGATCTATTTGCCTGTTCTTATGCCAGTACCAGGCTGTCTTGAGTATAGTGGCCTTGGAGTAAACCTTGATATCTGGAAGAGTGATACCTCCTGCTTTATTTTTTCTTTTTAAGATTGCTGAGGCTATTCGTGTTCTTTTTTGGTTCCATATAAATTCTTGGAATACGTGTTCTATATCTTTGAAGTATGTCATTGGTATTTTAATTGGTATTGCATTGAATTTATAAATTGCTTTGGGTAATATAGACATTTTAATGATGTTTATTCTTCCTAGACATGAGCACGGTATATGCTTCCACTTGTTTGTATCTTCCTTGATTTCTTTTATCAATGTTCTATAATTTTCGGAGTACAAGTACTTAACCTCCTTGGTTAAATTTACTCCTAGGTACTTTATTTTTTTGACTGCAATAGTAAAGGGGATTGTTTCCTTAATTTCTTTTGCTGATATTTCATTGTTGGTATATAGAAATGCCTCTGATTTCTGAGTATTAATTTTATATCTTGCCACCTTGCTGAATTCATTTATAAGGTCCAGTAGTTTTTTGACTGAGACTTTAGGGTTTTCAATATACAATATCATATCATCTGCAAATAGTGACAGTTTTACTTCTTCTTTTTCAATTTGGATGCCTTTTATTTATTCTTCTTGTCTGATTGCTGTAGCTAGTACTTCCAGCACTATGTTGAATAAGAGTGGTGAAACTGGGCATCCCTGCCCGGTTCCTGATCTTAAGGGGATTGCTTTTAATTTTTGTCCATTTAGTATGATGTTTGCTGTCGGTTTGTTGTAGATGGCCTTTATCATGTTAAGGAATGATCCCTGTATTCCCACTTTACTGAGAGTTTTGAGCATGAATGGGTGCTGGATTTTATCAAATGCCTTTTCTGCATTTATTGAAATTATCATGTGATTTTTGTCCTTCCTTTTGTTTATGTGATGAATCACATTGATTGATTTGCGAATATTGAACCAGCCTTGCCTCTCCAAAATAAATCCCACTTGATCATGGTGTATGATTTTTTTCATATATTGCAGGATTCGATTGGCTAATATTTTGTTGAGAATTTTAGCGTCTAAATTCATCCGGGATATAGGCCTATAATTTTCTTTCTTTGTGTTGTCTTTGCCCGGTTTTGGGATCAGAATTATGCTCGCCTCATAAAAGGAGTTTGGAAGTCTTCCTTCCTCTTGAATTTTTTGAAATAGCTTGAGGAGGATAGGAGTTAGTTCTTGTTTGAATTTTTGATAGAATTCACTTGTGAAGCCATCAGGCCCAGGACTTTTCTTTTTTGGGAGTTTTTTGATAACTGTTTCAATCTCATTTGTTGTAATTGGTCTGTTCAGGTGTTCTGATTCTTCCAGATTGATTTTTGGAAGGTTATATGATTCAAGAAATTTGTCCATTTCACCAAGATTGTCTAATTTTTTGGCATATAGTTCTTCATAGTATTTTCTTACAATGCTTTGTATTTCTGTTGTGTCAGTTGTTATTTCTCCACTGTAGTTTCTAATTTTATTTATTTGAGTCCTCTCTCTTTTTCTCTTGGTGAGTTTAGTTAAAGGTTCATCAATCTTGTTTACCTTTTCAAAGAACCAGCTTCTGGTTTCATTGATCCCCTGTGTTGTTTCCTTAGCCTCTATGTCATTTATTTCTGCTCTGATCTTTATTATTTCCTTCCTTCTACTTGTCTTGGGTTTTATTTGTTGTTGTTTTTCTAGTTCTTTTAGATGCAGGGTCAGATTTCTTATTTGAGCTTTTTCTATCTTCCTTTGATATGCCTGTAGTACAATAAACTTTCCTCTCAGAACTGCTTTTGCTGTGTCCCATAAATTTTGAGTTGATGTATGTTCATTATCATTTGTTTCTAGAAACTTTTTTATTTCTTCATTGATCTCATTGTTAATCCATTCATTATTTAATAACATGCTATTTAGTTTCCAAGTGTTTGAGTATTTTTCAGTTTTTTTTTTTATGGTTAATTTCTAGTTTCATGGCATTGTGATCAGAGAAAATGTTTGATATGATTTTAATCTTCTTAAATTTATTGAGATTATTTTTGTGTCCTAACATGTGGTCTATCTTAGAAAACGTATCATGAGCGCTTGAGAAGAATGTATATTCTACTGCTTTAGGGTGAAAAGTTTTGAAAATATCTATTAAATCAAGTTGGTCTAGTGTCTCCTTTAAGTCCGCTGTTTCTTTATTAATTTTCTTTCTTGAGGATCTATCCAGTGTTGTTAGAGGTGTATTGAAATCCCCTACTATGATAGTATTGCTGTTAATCTCGCCCTTTATATCCATCAAGGTCTGCTTTATGTATGTCGGGGCTCCTATATTTGGTGCATAGATATTTTTAATAGTTATATCTTCCTGTTGAATTGTTCCCTTTATCATTATGTAGTGTCTTTATCCCTTACTACAGCCTTTGTTTTAAAGTCCATTTTATCAGATATAAGTATTGCTATCCCTGCTTTTTTTTCATTTCCATTTGCATGAAACATTTTTTTTCCATCCTTTTACCTTCAGTCTATGTGCATCTTTTGTTTTAAGGTGAGTCTCTTGTAGACAGCATATGTATGGGTCCTGTTTCTTTATCCACGCAGCTACCCTATGTCTTTTGATTGGATCATTTAATCTATTTACATTTATGGTTATTATTGATATGTAGTTGTTTATTGCCATTTTATTCTTTAAAGCTGTATTCTTCTTTTGCTATATTCTTTCCTCCCTTTAAACTGTTCACTAGAGGCCCCTTAGTATTTCTTGCCGAATTGGTTTGGTTTTAATGAATTCCTTGAGGCTTTCTTTGTCTGGAAAGCTCTTTATTTCTCCTTCAATTTTAAACGTTAGCCTTGCTGGATAAAGTAGTCTTGGTTGTAGGTTCTTGTTCTGCATTACTTTGATTATATCTTGCCATTCCCTTCTGGCCTCAACTGTTTCTGTTGAGAAGTCACATGTCATTTTTATGGGGCTCCTTTGTAGGTAATAGCCTTTTTTTCCTTAGCAGCTTTTAAAATTTTTTCTTTATCCATTAGCTTTGGTATTTTAACTATGATGTGTCTTGGTGTAGATCTTTTTAGGTTTCTCTTTAATGGAGTTCTCTGTGTTCTTGAACGTGTAGAGTGTTTTCCAGCCTTAATTTAGGAAAGTTTTCTGCTATGATTTGATTGAACAAAGTTTCCATTTCCTGTCCTCTCTCCTCTTCTTCAGGCACCCCTATGATGCGAATGTTGTTTCTCTTCATGTTGTCACAGAGCTCCCTTAGAGTTTCCTCGCATTTTTTTGAGTCTCTTTTCCTTTTTCTTCTCTGCTTCTGTGCCTTTGTTTATTGTGTCCTCTAACTCGCTTATTCGATCCTCAGCGTGATTCATCCTGCTTTTAATTCTTCCATTGTGGTCTTTAGTTCTGATACTGTATTTGTCATTTCTGTCTGATTCTTTTTTATTATTTCAATTTCATTTTTTATACTTATCTCTTTAGTTAGGTGTTCATAGTGACTATCCATTGTTGCTCTAATTTCTTTGAACATCCTATCATTATTCTAAATTTTGCTTCCGGTAATTTGGTTATATCTGGTTCATTCAGGTCCTTCTCTGGGGATTTCTCTTGATTCATTTGGTTTGCATTCCTCTGCCTGCCCATTTTGTCTGTGTATAAGCTACTTGTGGCTACAGGAGTTCAGTAGGTGTTGCCTTTGTGTTCTCTAGGTGTGGTCTGTCTGCACGCCCCCCACCCCCTCTGCCGCTGCCTAGGGTGGTTGGGTATGGGCATTGCCAGCGCTGGCCCACTGTGGCTTTTGCTGTGATTTCTGCCTCTCCTCTGCGGGAAGTGCTGTCACTCAAGCAACAAGCCTCAGCACCAAGGGTAGAGGTTAGCCCCTTTGCTCAGCTGCGGACCCAACCTGTTTCCAGACTTCCGCCCAGAACCCACAGTCAGAGCCTGCTTGCCACGGTTTCGTGGGTTGGCCGGGGCTTTTGACGTGCTCTCAGTTGTGAGCCTTTGCCCGTCCGGAGCTTTAGCCCCGCCTTCGAGGCCAGAGCCCTTCTGCGCTGGGTCGCAAGCCCAGGTTTATGGGGCCAGGCGTGTTTGCTGGCTTCCGCTCAGCTGCGTTCTTCCGCTCGTCCCAGATTCTATCCCTCCCCCGCATTCGGAGCCCCCTGGTGCACGTCGGATGGCAATCCGTGGTTTCTCCGGCTGGGCGGGGATAGTAGCGTGGGCTCAGCTGCGAGCTTCCACTTGTCTCGGGGTCTACCCCATTCCCGCGCTCGGAGCCCGCTCGCGCACGTACAATGGCAAACTGCGGTTTCTCCGGCGGGGCTGGGCTGGTAGCGTGAGCTCAGCCACGATCCCCCGCCCATCCGTGGTCCTAGCCTGGTCCCCGCGGTCAGGCTCGGCTTGTGCAGGGTAGCAGAGCAGATTTCTGCCCGTTCCTGGCCTCCCGCTTTGTCCCCGTAGTGGCATTACAGGCGGACCCGCAGCTTCCGGAGCACTTTCGCACGTCCCCTCCAACCCTGCTGGGCTAGACCGAGCTCACACTGGCAGAACCGCGTTTCAGCGTCCTGCTGCCCCAATCCCTTCAGCAACCCTCAGCAGAGTAGGAAGGGACCTAATACTCCACACTGTAGGCCTCGGAGCTCCTTCACTTGTTTCACAGCTCAAAACTGTCCAAACGCCTAGTCCCTCTCTGCCAAACTCTCCTCCCGCCACACGGGTCTCTCTGTGCTGCCGTTTGCTCCGGGGAGCTGGGCAGCCCTCTTCGCGTTTTCGCTATTCCTACCAGTCTCAATGTGGCTTCTTCTGTGTTCCTTGGTTGAAGAGTTCACTTAGTTTAGTTCAAAGTGGGTTTATCCAGATGATGGTTCTTTAAATTGAGTTATAATCCACTTTGCTTCTGGAGTTGGAAGTTGGTACGTCCGCCTACTCCATCGCCATCTTGCTTCCACCTAAGCAGACTTGCCAGCCTCAGAAGCAGCGGCCAGAAAACCCCAGCTGTTTCTGATGAATTGCTGAAGGCTCAGTGTACACAAAATGAGAATTATAAATTTAAGGGAAAGCCTATAATAGTGGGGTGGCCCCACAATATTGTGAGGTTTGCCTCTATGAGCTCCATGAGATTTTTGAGTCAGTATCAGAGGGGGAGTCTGTCTTTCTATCTCCCCTTCTGTCACTTAAAAAAAAAGATTGTTGCTTAAGAAAACTATAAAAAATAAAAGTTGATTATATCAAATACATTAGACATTTTGTTAAGCTTTCTTGAGGTACTACTGACATACAATAAATTTTACATTTAAAGTAAAAGATTTGCCTGACCAGGGGGTGGCACAGTGGATAGAGCATCGGACTGGGATGCGGAAGGCCCCAGGTTTGAGACCCCGAGGTTGCCAGCTTGAGCACGGCCTCATCTGGTTCGAGCAAAAGCTCACCAGCTTGGACCCAGGGTCTCTGGCTCTAGCGAGGGGTTACTCAGTCTGCTGAAGGCCCGCGGTCAAGGCACATGTGAGAAAGCAATCAGTGAACAACTAAGATGTCGCAACAGCAACAAAAAACTGATGATTGATGCTTCTCATCTCTCTCGGCTCCTGTCTGTCTGTCCCTATCTATCCCTCTCTCTGACTCTCTCTCTCTGTCTCTGTAAAAAATAAAAATAAATAAATTGAAAGATTTAAAAAATTTTTGAAATCATCACAACAATCAGTACAAAAAGTTTACTTGTGGCTCAGTGTATGCCCTTCTCCTTGTCTTCCTACTGTTATGCCTGTGCAGGCAACACTGTTCTGCTTTCTGTCACTCTAAATTAATCTGAATTTTCCAGTGTTAAAAGTGGAAACATATAACATGTAAACCTGTTTTTATCTGACTTCTTTCACTGAATTATTTTGAGATTCATCCATGTGTGTATATCAATAGTTCATTCCCTTTTTTTGTTTACTACTGTTCTATTGTATGGACATGTGATAATTGGTTTATCCATTCAACAACTTATGGACATTTAGGTTGTTTTCTATTATGGGCTATTACAAATAAAGCTGCTAGGACATTACTATATACAAATCTTTGAGGGGGCGTATACTTTTATTAAGAAGTAGAATAATTAGGTCACATGGTAGATGTGTCCTTAAGTTTTGACACTGTCAAACTATTTCCAAAATGGTTGTGCCATTTAACAATTCTACCAGCAGTATGTATATAAGAGTTCCTGTTCTCTACATTCTCTGAAATACTTGGTACAATCAGTTATTATTTTTGCTCAGCAGGTATGTAGTTGGTTTCTCATTGTGGTTCTAATTGCATTTTCTTAATGACTAAATAATGTTGACCATCTTTCCATGTGTGTATTTGCCATTTCTTTATTTGCCTTGGTGAGGTGTCTTTGGAAATCTGTCCACCACATGTTTGTTTGTTTAATTAGCTTATTTGTTTTCTTATACTGAGTCTTGTGAGACATAATATATTCTGGATTCAAGTACTTTACCAGATACATTATTTGCAGATATTTTTCCCATTCAGACTTGAGCAGAGGTTTTTAATTAATGATGGTTAAGTATATAATTTTTAAAATATTTTCTTCTAGAAGTTTTACATTTTGATCTGTGATCCATTTTGAGGTAATTTTTGCATGTGATGTGGGTTCTATCTTAAGTCCATTTACTTGAGTAGAGATGTTTAAGTTTTTCCAGAGCCGTTTGTAAACAGACTTCTTTCTTCACAGAATTGTCTTCACCCACATTTGTTGAAAACCAGTTGACCTTATTTGTATGAGCCTATTGTTACATTGATGTTTGTTCTTATAGTAATACCATGCTTTCTTGATTACAGTATCTTTATAATAATCCTGTAGATTGAGATAGTGTTCATCTGCAACTTTTTTTTTTAAGTGATAGGAGGGAAATAGTGAGATTGACTCCCATATGCGTCCTAAGAAACCTCTGTCTGGGGCTTTGGCTGGAATCAATCGAGCTATTTTTAGTGCCTGAGGCTGAGGGTATTCACATCAACCAAGCTATCCTCAGTGCCTGGGGCCAACATTCCAACCAGTTGAGCCACTGGCTGCAGGAGGGGAAAAGGGAGAGAAGAGGGAGAGAGAGAGACAGAGAAGCAGATGCTTGCTTCTCTTGTGTGCCCAGACCAGGAATTGACCTATATGCCGGGCTAATGCTCTATCCACTGAGCCAACTGGCCAGCGCCACCAACTTTTTTAAAAGTGTCATATTCTAATTGTTCCTTGCTAGTATATAGAAATACATTTTTGTAACTTTGTATGTTGGTCTGGTACCCTTCTGTAACCTTGCTGAATATTTCTTATTATTTCTAGTAGCTTATTAATTCCATAGAATTTTCTTTATAGATAATCATGCCAACTATGAATAAGAGTTTTAGATCGTCTTTTTCCATCTGGGTGGCTTTTATTTTTTATTATACCTGCTAGAACCCTCAATGCCATGTTGATAGAAATGGTGAGAGTGAGCATCTTTGATTTGTTCTTGATCGTTGGGGGAATATATTTAATCTTTTAACATATGATGTTGAGGCAGTTTCCTTTTATTCCTCAGTTTTTATTAGCAATGAATATTAGATTTTTTTTAGATCATTTTTCTTTATATTTTTAGTAGATATATTGGTATGACTTTTTAAAAAATGTCTTTTAATATGATGAAGTACACTGGTTGATTTTTCCAATTGTTAAGCTATAGTTGTATTCCTGGGATAACTCCTGCTTAGGTTTTGATATGTTACCATTTTTACATATTGTTGACTTCAACTTTCTAACATTGTAAAGAAAGTTTTGCATCTGTATTTTTTCTTTTTTTTTTTTTTGTGAGAGCAAGAGATAGAAAGACAGACAGGAAGAGATAGAGATAAGAAGCATCAACTCATATTTGCGAAACTTTAATTGTTCATTGATTGCTTTCTCATAATTTGCCTTAACCAGGGGATGGGAGCTTCAGCCAAGCCAGTGACCCCTTGCTCAAGCCAGTGACCTTTGGTTCAAGACAGTGACCATGGAGTCATGTCTGTGATCCCACACTCAAGCCGGCTACCCTGTGCTCAAACTGGTGAGCATGAGCTCAAGCCGGCAACCATGGGGTTTTGAAACTGGGTACTTAAGTTTCCCAGGCTGACGCTCTATCTACTGTACCACCACCTGGTCAGGCTGCATCTGTATTTATAAGGGATATATTTGCCTGTAGTTTTTTTTTTCTTAGAATGTCTTTGGTTTTGGTGTCAAAAGTAATGCCAGCTTTATAGAATGAGTTCAAGTGTGTACTCTTACTTTTTTGGAAGAGTGTCTAAATTTGGTATTATAGTTATGTTTGATAGAATTCACTTCTAAAGCCATCTGGATCTAGAGTTTTCTTTGTGGGGAAACTTTTAACTATACTTCCGTTTTAAAAATAGGTTTAGGGCTATTTCGGTTATCTGTTTCTTGAGTGAGCATTTCTTCTTTTTTCCTAATCAGCCTGTCTAGAGCTTCGTGAATTTTTCAAATTTAAATTATTAGCTTTTTATTTTATTGGTTTTCTCTATTTTTATGTTTTATATTTTAGTGATTTCTGTTTTGATTTTATTTCTTTCCTTTCTGTTGTTTATTGTGGGTTTCCTTTACTCTTTCTAATTTCTTTTTTTGTTAATTTTTACATTTTATTTAGAAAATTAACTTTGGATGACATTGATCAATAAAAGTACATAGGTTTCAGGTATAAACTAATTTCTGAAGTTATAAGATGATGTACCTTAAATTCTTTTTGAGATCTTTTTTTTTTAACATGGGCAGTTTAAAAAACTAATAATCTTTAGTTTTTAGAGCAATTTTTATATTTACTGATAAATTGAGTGGAAAGTACAGTGATGTCCTACATACGCTGACCTTGCACACATACACCTTTCCCCACTATCAGTATCTCAACACAAGAGTGGTATATTTGTTAAAATCTATGAACCTACATTGATATACCATTATCTCCCAAAGTCCATAGTTGACATTAGGGTTCACTCTTGTATTGTGTATCCTCTTCTAGGGTTTTGACAAATGTATAGTGACATGTAACTTCCACTGTGGTAGTTTCATTACCCTAAACTTCTGTGTCCTGTCTATTCATTCCTCCTTTCTCCTAAACCCTGACAACCACTGTTTTTTTTTCTTACTCTCTATAGTTTTGCCTTTTCTAGGATTTCTTAAAATTGAAATCATACAGTATGCAGTTTTAGTTTCACAGCAAAATTGAAAGGAAGGTTCTAAGAGTTCCCATATACTGCCTATTCCAACACACAGTTCCCCTAGTATCAGCATCCCTCACCAGAGTGGTAAATTTGTTATAGTCAATAAACGTACGTTGATATATCATTACCACCCAAAGTCCATAATTCACATTATGGTTCACTCTTTTTTTGTGTGTGTTACGGTTTACTCTTGATGTTTGTATCTTTGATGCGTTTGGACAAATGTATAATGACTTGTATCTACCACTATAGTATTGTAAAGAATAGTTTCACTGCCCTAAAAATCCTGTTCGCCAGCTATTCATCCTTACCCCTTCCAGCCCTAGCAATCACTGATCTTTTACTGTCTCCATAGTTTTGCCTTTTCCAAAATATCAGATAATTGAATGGTGTAAGTTGATGGTCTAGTTTCATTTTTTTGCAGGTAAATGTCCAATTTTCCCAACACCATTTGTTAAAGAGGCTGTCTTTACACCATTGTATGCTCTTACCTCCTTTGTCAAATATCAATTGACCATAAAGGTGTGGGTTTATTTCTGGGTTCTCTGTTCTGTTCCATTGATCTATGTGCCTGTTCTTATGCCAGTACCAGGCTGTCTTGAGTACAATGGTCTTGTAGTATAACTAGATATCAGGAAGTGTGATACCTCCCTCTTTATTCTTCATTTTCAAGATTGCTGAGGCTATTTGTGTTCTTTCTTGGTTCCATATACATTTTTGGAATATTTGTTTTATATCTTTGAAATATGCCATTGGTATTTTAATAGGAATTGCATTGAATTTATAGATTGCTTTGGATAATATAGACATTTTAATAATGTTTATTCTTTCTATCCATGAACATGATATATGCTTCTACTTGTTTGTATTTTCCTTGATTTCTTTTATCAATGTTTTATTATTTTCAGAGTACAAGTCTTTTACCTCCTTGGTTAAATTTACTCCTAGGTGCTTCATATTTTTGTTGTCACAGTAGTGAAGGGATTATTTCCTTAATTTCTCTTTTAGACAGTTCATTGTTGGTGTATAAAAATGCCACTGATTTCTGAATATTAATTTTATGTCATGCTACCTTGCTGAATTCATTTATCAGGTCTAATTTTTTGACTGAGACTTTAGGGTTTTCTATGTACAGTATCATGTCATCAGCAAATAATGGTAGTTTTACTTCTTTTCCAATATGGATGCCTTTTATTTCCTTCTCCTGTGTGATTGCTGCGGCTAGGACTTACAGAACTATGTTGAATAATAGTGGTGAAAGGGGCACCCCTGCCTTGTTCCTGATCTTAAGGGGATTTAATTGTTGTAGCTTTATTCTAAGTCTGAAATCAAGAAATGTCAGTGCTCCAACTTATTCTTATCTTTCAATATTGTGTTGGCTATTCTGGGAGTTTTGCCTCTTCATATATACTTTAGAATCAGTTTGTCAGTATCCACAAAATAATTTGATGGAATTTCGATTGAGATGCATTGAATCTGAAGATCAAGTTGGGATGGTTCAATATATTGACAATATTATGTCTTCCTATCTATGAAGTTGTAATATCTCTCCATTTATTTAGTTCTTCTTTGATTTTGTTCTTCAAAGTTTTGTTGTTTTCCTCAGATAGACCTTATTCGTATGTTGTTAGATTTAAACATAAGTAATTTTTCAGGGTGCTATTGCAAATGATACTGTTTTTAATTGAAATTTCTGCAAGCTTACTATAATTTCTTATTTGTTTCTGGAGTTTTTGTTAGTAATTATTTTGGATTTTTTACATAGACAGTCATGTCATCTATGCAAAAATATTTAATTTTTTCTTTCTCAAAAGTATACTTTTTATTTCCTTGTTTTGTTACATAGGCTAGGACTTCCAATATGATGTTGAAAAGGAGTGGTGAAAGAGAGGAGACATCCTTGTATTGTTTCTGATATTAGTGGGAATGCTTCTAGTTTCTTCATTACATATGATGTTAGCAGTAAGTTTTTTGTGCATGCCGTCAACTGTTTTCCTCCATGGGTTCCTCATCTGTGGATTCAACCAAACGTGAACCAAAAATATTTGAAAAGTAAAATAATTTTGTTGCTGACATATATTATGTATCAATAGTTAAGCCCATGATGGTTGAGTCTGCACTGACCATAACAATGACTTTTTTTTTATTCTTTAAACAGTACAGTATGACAACTATTTACGTAGCATTTACATTGTATTAGGTATTGCAAGTAATCTAGAGATGATTTAAAATATTCAGGGGCATGTGCATAGATTATATGCAAATACTATGATATTTTATATAAGACACGTGAAGGAAGCAAGATGGCGACGGAGTAGGCGGACGTACCAACTTCCAACTCCCAGAAGCAAAGTGGATTATAACTCAATTTAAAGAACCATCACCTGGATAAACCAACTATGAACTAAACTAAGTGGACTCTTCAACCAAGGAACACAGAAGAAGCCACATTGAGACTGGTCGGAATAGGGAAAACGCGAAGAGGGCCGCCCAGCTCCCCGGAGCAAACGGCAGCCTGGAGAGACCTGCGGGGCAGGAGGAAAGTTTGGCGGAGAGGGAGGGACCTGGGTCCCAGGAACCAAGCCCCAGCCTGCAGTCCGAGAGCCTAGAAGAGGCGTTTGGACAGTTTTGAACTGTGAAACAAGTGAGGGAGCTCTCAGGCCTACAGTGTGGAGTATTGGTCCCTTCCTACTCTGCTGAGGGCTGCTTAAGGGTTTGGGGCGACAGGACGCTGAAACGCGGTTCTGTCGGCGTGTGCAGAGGCCAAGCTGGTGGGAGCTCGGTCTAGCCCAGAGGGTCGGAGGGGACGCGTGAAAGCGGTCCAGAAGCTGCAGGCTCGCCTTTAATCCCACTTACGGGGACAAAGCGGGAGGCCAGGAACGGGCAGAAAACTGCTCTGCGACCCTGCGCGAGCCAGCCCTGAACGCGGGGACCGGGCTAGGACCAGGGACAGGCAGGGGCTCGCGGCTGAGCTCACGGTACCAGCCCCCCAACCCCCACTCCCCGGGCCGGAGAAACCGCGGTTGGCCAGTATACGTGCGCGAGCGGGCTCTGAGCGCGGGAATGGGCTAGACCCGGAGACAAGTGGAAGCTCGCAACTGAGCTCACGCTACTATCCCCGCCCAGCCAGAGAAACCGCGGATTGCATTCATATGTGCACGAGCGCCCTTTGAACGCGGGGGCGGGGTAGAGTCCGGGTCGAGCGGAAGTGCGCAGCTGAGTGGAAGCCAGCAAACATGCCCGGCCCAATAAATCTGGGTTTCCGACCCTGCGCAGAAGGGCCCTGGCCTTGAGGGCAGGGCTAAAGCTCCTGACAGGCAAAGGCTTACAGCTGAGAGCACGTCAAAAGCCCCGCCTAACCTGCGGAACTGTAGCGAGCAGGCTCCGACTGCTGGTTCTGGGCGGAAGTCCGGAAATAGGCTGGTCTGCAGCTGAGCAAAGGTGCTCACCTCTACCCTTGGTGCTAAGTCTTGTGGCTTCAGTGACAGCCCCTCCCACGGAGGAGAGGCAGAAATCACAGCAAAAGCCACAGTGGGCCGGCGCTGGCAACGCTCATACCCAACCACCCTAGGCAGCGGCAGAGGGGGTGGGGAGCCTGCAGACAGACCACACCTAGAGAACACAAAGGCAACACCTACTGGACTCCAGTGGCCACAACTTGCTTCTACACAGAAAAAATGGGCAGGCAGAGGAATGCAAACCAAATGAATCAAGAGAAATCCCCAGAGAAGGACCTGAATGAACCAGATATAACCAAATTACCAGAAGTAGAATTTAGAATAATGATAGTTAGGATGTTCAAAGAAATTAGAGCAACAATGGATAGTCACTATGAACACCTAAATAAAGAGATAACAAGTATAAAAAATGAAATTGAAATAATAAAAAAGAATCAGACAGAAATGACAAATAGTTTCAGAACTGAAGACCACAATGGAAGGAATTAAAAGCAGGATGAATCACGCTGAGGATCGAATAAGCGCGTTAGAGGACACAATAAACAAAGGCTCAGAAGCAGAGAAAAAAAAGGAAAAGAGACTCAAAAAAATGCGAGGAAACTCTAAGGGAGCTCTGTGACAACATGAAGAGAAACAACATTCACATCATAGGGGTGCCTGAAGAAGAGGAGAGAGGACAGGAAATGGAAACTTTGTTCAATCAAATCATAGCAGAAAACTTCCCTAAATTAAGGCTGGGAAACACTCCACATGTTCAAGAAGCACACAGAACTCCATTAAAGAGAAACCCAAAAAGATCTACACCAAGACACATCATAGTTAAAATACCAAAGCTAATGGATAAAGGAAAAATTTTAAAAGCTGCTAGAGACAAAAAGGCTATCACCTACAAAGGAGCCCCCATAAGGATGACATCGGACTTCTCAACAGAAACAGTTGATGCCAGAAGGGAATGGCAAGATATAATCAAAGTAATGCAGAACAAGAACCTACAAGCAAAACTACTTTATCCAGCAAGGCTAACGTTTTAAATTGAAGGAGAAATAGAGAGCTTCCCAGAAAAAGAAAGTTTGAAGGAATTCATAAAAAACCAAACCAATTCTGCAAGAGATACTAAGGGGCCTCTTGTGAACAGTTTAAAGGGAGGAATGAATAGAGCAAAAGAAGAATACAGCTTTAAAGAATAAAATGGGAATAAACAACTATATATCAATAATAACCTTAAGTGTAAATGGATTAAATGATCCAATCAAAAGACATAGGGTAGCAGCATGGATAAAGAAACAGGACCCATACATATGCTGTCTACAAGAGACTCACCTTAAAACAAAAGATGCTCATAGACTGAAGGTAAAAGGATGGAAAAAAATATTTCATGCAAATGGAAATGAAAAAAAAGCAGGGGTAGCAATACTTATATCAGACAAAATGGACTTTAAAACAAGGGCTGTAGTAAGAGATAAAGAAGGACACTACATAATGATAAAGGGAACAATTAAACAGGAAGATATAACTATTATAAATATCTACGCACCAAATATAGGAGCCCCGACATACATAAAGCAGACTTTGATGGATATAAAGGGCGAGATTAACAGCAAAACTATCATAGTAGGGGATTTCAATACACCTCTAACAACACTGGATAGATCCTCAAGAAAGAAAATTAATAAAGAAACAGCAGACTTAAAGGATACACTAGATCAACTTGATTTAATAGATATCTTCAGAACTTGTTACCCTAAAGCAGTAGAATATACATTCTTCTCAAGCGCTCATTATACTTTTTCTAGGATAGACCACATGTTAGGACACAAAAATAGTCTCAATAAATTTAAGAAGATTGAAATCATATCAAACATTTTCTCTGATCACTATGCCATGAAACTAGAAATAAACCACAAAAGAAAAACTGAAAAATACTCAAACATTTGGAAATTAAATAGCATGTTATTAAAAATGAATGGATTAACAATGAGATCAAAGAAGAAATAAAAACGTTTCTAGAAACAAATGATAATGAGCATACATCAACCCAAAATTTATGGGACACAGCAAAAGCAGTTCTGAGAGGGAAGTTTATTGCACTACAGGCATATCAAAGGAAGATAGAAAAAGCTCAAATAAGCAACCTGACCCTGCATCTAAAAGAACTAGAAAAACAACAACAAATAAAACCCAAGACAAGTAGAAGGAAGGAAATAATAAAGATCAGAGCAGAAATAAATGACATAGAGGCGAAGGAAAAAATACAGAGGATCAATGAAACCAGAAGCTGCTTCTTTGAAAAGGTAATCAAGATTGATGAACCTTTAACTGAACTCACCAAGAACAAAAGAGAGAGGACTCAAATAAATAAAATTAGAAAGGACAGTGGAGAAATAACAACTGACACAACAGAAATACAAAGCATTGTAAGAAAATACTATGAAGAACTATATGCCAAAAAATTAGACAATCTTGGTGAAATGGACAAATTTCTTGAATCATATAACCTTCCAAAAATCAATCTGGAAGAATCAGAACACCTAAACAGACCAATTACAACAAATGAGATTGAAACAGTTATCAAAAAACTTCCAAAAAAGAAAAGTCCTGGGCCTGATCGCTTCACAAGTGAATTCTATCAAAAATTCAAAGCAGAACTAACTTCTATCCTGCTCAAGTTATTTCAAAAAATTCAAGAGGAAGGAAGACTTCCAAACTCCTTTTATGAGGCAAGCATAATTCTGATCCCAAAACCGGGCAAAGACAACACAAAGAAAGAAAATTATAGGCCTATATCCCTGATGAGTTTAGACGCTGAAATTCTCAACAAAATATTAGCCAACCGGATTCAGCAGTATATGAAAAAAATCATACACCACGATCAAGTGGGATTTATTCTGGAGAGGCAAGGCTGGTTCAATATTCGCAAATCAATCAATGTGATTCATCACATAAACAAAAGGAAGGACAAAAATCACATGATAATTTCAATAGATGCAGAAAAGGCATTTGATAAAATCCAGCACCCATTCATGCTCAAAACTCTCCATAAAGTGGGAATACAGGGATCATTCCTTAACATGATAAAAGCCATCTACGATAAACCGACAGCAAACATCATACTAAATGGACAAAGATTAAAAGCAATCCCGTTAAGATCAGGAACCAGGCAGGGATGCCCCCTTTCACCACTCTTATTCAACATAGTTCTGGAAGTCCTAGCTACAGCAATTAGACAAGAAGAAGAAATAAAAGGCATCCAAATTGGAAAAGAAGAAGTAAAACTGTCACTGTTTGCAGATGATATGATATTGTATATTGAAAACCCTAAAGTCTCAGTCAAAAAACTACTGGACCTTATAAATGAATTCAGCAAGGTGGCAGGATATAAAATTAATACTCAGAAATCAGAGGCATTTCTGTATACCAACAATGAAATATCAGCAAAAGAAATTAAGGAAACAATTTCCTTTACTATTGCAGCCAAAAAAATAAAGTACCTAGGAGTAAATTTAACCAAGGAGGTTAAGTACTTGCACTCCGAAAATTATAGAACATTGATAAAAGAAATCAAGGAAGATACAAACAAGTGGAAGCATATACCGTGCTCATGGCTAGGAAGAATAAACATCATTAAAATGTCTATACTACCCAAAGCAATTCATAAATTGAATGCAATACCAATTAAAATACCAATGACATACTTCAAAGATATAGAAGACGTATTCCAAGAATTTATATGGAACCAAAAAAGAACACGAATAGCCTCAGCAATCTTAAAAAGAAAAAATAAAGCAGGAGGTATCACTCTTCCAGATATCAAGGTTTACTCCAAGGCCACTATACTCAAGACAGCCTGGTACTGGCATAAGAACAGGCACATAGATCAATGGAACAGAACAGAGGACCCAGAAATAAACATACAGCTTTATGGACAACTGATATTTGACAAAGGAGGAAATAACATACAATGGAGTAAAGACAGCCTCTTTAACAAATGGTGTTGGGAAAATTGGACATCTACTTGCAAAAAAATGAAACTAGACCATCAGCTTACACCATTCACAAAAACAAACTCAAAATGGATAAAAGACTTAAACGTAAGCCGTGAAACCATAAGCATCTGAGAAGAAAACATAGGCAGCAAGCTCTCCGACATCTGTAGCAGCAATATATTTGCCGATTTATCTCCACGGGCAACTGAAATAAAAGGCAAGATAAAGAAATGGGACTATATCAAACTAAAAAGTTTTTGCACAGCTAAAGACAATAGGAACAGAATAAAAAGACAAACCACCCAATGGGAGAACATATTAGACAGCACATCTGATAAGGGGTTAATAACTAAAATTTATAAAGAACTTACAAAACGCAACACCAGGAAGACAAACAACCCAATCAAAAAATGGGCAAAAGAAATGAATAGAAATTTCTCCAAAGAGGACATACAGATGGCCAATAGGCATATGAAAAAATGCTCAACATCACTAATCATTAGAGAAATGCAAATTAAAACCACAATGAGATATCACCTCACACCAGTCAGAATGGCACTCATCAGCAAAACAACACAGAATAAGTGCTTGCGAGTATGTGGAGAAAAGGGAACCCTTCTGCACTGCTGGTGCGAATGCAGACTGGTGCAGCCACTGTGGAAAACAGTTTGGAGATTCCTCATAAAATTAAAAATAGAACTGCTTTTTGACCCAGCTATCCCACTTTTAGGAATATACCCTAAGAACACCATAGCACTGTTCGAAAAGAAGAAATGCGCCCCTATGTTCGTGGCAGCATTGTTCACAATAGCGAAGATCTGGAACCAGCCCAAGTGTCCATCAGAAGACGAGTGGATTAAAAAGCTATGGTATATATATACTATGGAATACTACTCAGCCATAAGAAACGATGACATTGGATCATTTATAACAAAATGGATGTACCTTGATAACATTATACGGAGTGAAATAAGTAAATCAGAAAAAAAAGAAAAACTGAGAACAGCATGATTACATACATAGGTGGGACATAAAAGTGAGACATGGAAAAGAGAGTGGTTGTTATTGGTGTTATTATTAATAATAATAATATATATATATATATATAAAAAAAAAAGACACTTGAGCTTCCGTGGATTTTGGTATCCTCGGGGTCCTGCAACCAATCTCCTGTGGATACCAGGGATGCCCATGTTCTTTATCAGGTTGAGGAAGTTCCCCCTCTATTCTTACTTTATGGAGAGATTTTGTGTGTGTGTGCGTGGATGTTGGACTTTGTCAAATGCTTTATCTGCATCTATTTTTAGGATGTGTGCTTTTATTTTCTTTATCTTGTTGATGTGGTAGAGTACATTAATTGATTTTCGAATGTTTACTCAACCTTGCATTCCTAGGATAACTCTCACTTGGTTGTGATATATAGTTCTTTTTTTATTGTTGAATTCAATTTGCTAATATTTTGTAGAGGATTTTTGCATCTGTTTTATGATAGATATTCTATAGGATTTTTGTCTTGTAATGTTTTTCTTTTGGTATTACAGTAATACTGACCCTATGGAATGAGTTAGAACAAATTTCTTCTGCTTATATCCCCTGAAAGAGATTGTAGAGAATTGGTATGATTTCTTTTTTTATTATTATTAATTTTAATGGGGTGACACCAATAAATCAGGGTACATATGTACAATGAAAACATCTCCAGATTATCTTATCATTCAATTGTGTTGCATACCCATCACCCAAAGTCAAATTATCCTCTGTCACCTTCTATCTAGTTTTTCCTGTGCCCCTCCCCTTCGCCTTATCCCACCCCCTGTAACCACCAACCACTTTCTTGTCCATAGGTATGATTTCTTTTTAAATGTTGTGTACAATTAATTCATCAGTGAACACATCTGAGTCTGATGCTTTCTGTTTTGGGGGGGTTATTAATTATTGATTCAATTTTTTCTATTCAGATAGTCTGTTTCTTTTATTTTTGTTGTTTGATTTTTCCATTGATTTGAAAGAGGAGGGGGAAAAGAGAAGAGGCCAGGGAGTGGAGTGAGGAGGAAGGGAGTAGGGTCGAAAGAGAGAGAGAGAAAGAGAGAGAGAGAGAGAGAGAGAGAGAGGGAGAGAGGCATCAACTCCCTGGTCCACTTAATTGTTCCATTTAGTTATGTACTCATTGATTGCTGTTGTACATGCCCTGACTAGGGATTGAACCTTCAACCTCAGCATACTTGGATAATGCTTTATCTACAGAGCCACCTGCTAGGGCTGTCTTATTTCTTCTTGTGTGACTTTTGTAACTTGTGTCTTTCAAGTAATTTTGATGCATATTATCCAGGTTTTCAAATTTGTGGGGATAGAGTTGTCCATTATTATCCTTTTACTGTCCATGGGATCTCTAGTTATTTCCCTTCTTTCATTTCAGATGTCAGTAACTTGTACCTTCTTTTTTATTCTTAGTTGTCCTGTCTAGAGGTTTATTAATCTTATTTATCTTTTCAAAGAACCAGCTTTTGGTTCTGTTAATTTTTCTGTATTGATTTCCTATTTTCACATCACTAATTTCTGCTTTAAATTTTATTATTCCTTTTCTTCTGATTATTTCATTTTTAGTTTCTAGTTTTTTAAAGAGGAAGCTCAGATTATTGATTTAAGGTTTTCGTTTTTTCTAAAATATGCATTCATTGCTAGAAATTTTCTTCTAAGCACCACTTTTGCTGCATTCCACAAAGTTTGATGTCATTCTTATTCTCATTTAGTTAGTATTTTAAACTTTCTCTTGTGTTTTCTTATTTGACCCATGTAATGTAAATGTGTGTTGTTTAATCTGCAGGTATTAAGGGATTTTCTTGCTATCTTTTTGTTAATTGATTTCTAGTTTAACTCCATTATGGTCTGAGAGTAGATGTTATATATTTCTATTATTTAAAATTTGTGGAGGTGTGTTTTATGGCCCAAAAAGTGGTCTATCTTAGTCAGTATTACACGTGAGCCTGAACACAATATATATTCTGCTGTTATTGAAAAAAATAGTCTGTAGATGTCAGTTATATCCAGTTGATTTGTGGTGATGTTCAGTTGATTTCTGCCTGTCCATGTTTTGGCCTGTCCATGTTTTGATAGAGGAGTATCAATATCTCCAACTATAAGAGTGGATTCATTTGTTTTTCTTTACATTTCTGTCAGTTTTTGTCTCGTGTATTTTGATGCTCTGTTTTTGGGCACATGTACATAAAGTTTTGTGTCTTCTTGCAGTACTGACAGCCTATAGAATTATATAATGCTACTCTTTATCCCTGATAACTTTCTTTGCTCTAAAGTCTGTTGTTTTCAAAATTAATATAACTACTCTAACTTTCTTTTAATTGGTGCTAGCATGGTATATCTATCTTTATCCCCTGATTTTTAATCAATATGTGCCTTTATATTTAAAGTGGATTTTTTATAGGCAAGAAACAATCTAGATTTGAGTTTTGGTTTTTGATCACTCTGACAGTTTCTTTCGATTGGTATATTTAGATCATTTGTGTATAAGGTCATTGTTGATACAGTTGGGTTAATATCTTCCAGTTTCAATTTAATTAATTGATATGCTTAGGTGTAGTGTTTTGTGTATTTATTTATTTTTGATAGTCGTAGAGCTTCCTTGATCTGTGGTTTGGTTTCTGACATTAATTTGGGGGAAATTCCTAGTCATTATTGCTTCAAATATTGCCTGCCTACCTGTTTGCCTCCCCACCTGCCTACCCTCCCTCCCTCCCTGCCTTCTTCTCTTCCTTCCTTTTCCTTCTGATAGTCCCATTTATATCTCTTTTACACTTTTATAGTTCTTCCATAATTCTTGGATATAGTGTTGTGTTTTTCAGTCTTTTTTCTCTTTGCTTTTTCTTTTTGGAAGTTTTTATTTTTATATCCTCAAGCTCTGAGATTCTTTCCGAGAAAGAATTATGCTCTGGTAACCCCAGCAGCCAAATTCAGTCTACTAATGAGCACATCGAAGGATTTCTTTATGTTACAGTGTTTTTTATCTCATGCATTTCCTTTTGATTCTTTCTTAGAATTTCCTGATCTCTGCTTACATTACCCATCTGTTCTTATATACTAACTGATTTTTACATTAAAATTCTTAGTCTGTTAATCATAGTTTTAAAAATTCCTGCTCTGATAACCCCAGTAATCCTGCCAGAGAGCCTGTTTCTGGTTCTGATGCTTGTTCATTTTCTTCAAGCTGTATTTTCCTTTAGTATATGCCTTATAATTTTTTGTTGAAAGAACAATATGATGTTCTGGCTAAAAGGAAATGTGGTAAATAGGCCTTTACTAATATGGTGGTAGAGCATGGGGGGTGGGGAAGCATTCTGTAGTCTTGTAATTAGTTTTTAGTCTTTGGATTAGTTTTGGGCCGCTGACCTGTGAACTTCACAAGTGATTGTCACCACCTTTGTCCCCACTCACCCTTAGATGGGACAGGATGCTGTTGAGGGGGTGCACGTACTTGGGTATATTTCTTCCCTAGGAACTTTAAGCTCTGGTATCATTCCAGCAGGTTATGCTGTGGTAAAATTGTTTCTCCTATGGGAAGGACTCTAATTAGGCCTTGATGTGAACAGAATACTTAGGCATATTTCAGAATTGTTCTTTCTCACTACCTTACAGGAAGCAGGGTACTTTTTTATCTTGGGTACTTTTTCATCTTAAATTTATTGTGAAGACCTGGTAGAACTCCTCAAAATAAAATTCAGAAAAGTTTGAGAGCTCCTCTGTGACCCACTCCCTGGTGGAGTTCTTCTCTCTCAGATTCTTGTCTACACTGAGCCTTCAGCACATTGTTGTTTATACTTGATGATTTCCTACTCTGATACTGGTTCCCGTGGAGATTTATGCTGGGGTCTCTTGTGGTTCTCTCTATCCATCCGCCTGTATATCCAATCATTGGGTAGTGGTTTGCCCTGTGTTCTCACTGCTTCCATGGATCTAGAAAAGAGCTGTTGATTTTTGAGTTTGTTCAGCCTTTTACCTGTTAGGATGGAATGAAGAATGCTGAACCAGAATCCAGAAGTGCTAATACAGGCATTTAATGGTATAAACTTTTCTCACCATCACTTAAAAATTTTGATAGGTTGTATTTTCATTTTTATTTAAACAATGCATTGTGATTTCCTTTTGATTTCTTCTATGACTCATACATTACTTAGAAGTGTTATTTACTTTTCAAACATTTGGGGAATTTTCACATACCTTCTGGTAATTTCTTTTCTTTAAAAATAAAATTATTTTTTTTTCATTTTAGAGGAGGGTAGGCAGAGACAGACTTCTGCAAGCTTCCCGACCAGAATCCACCCAGCAAGCCCACTAGGGGCCGATGCTCTGCCCATCTGGGACCCCTGCTCTGTTAAAACTGGAGCCATTTTAGCGTTTGAGGCAGAGGCCATGGAGCCATCTTCAGCATCCAGGACCTTGCTCTAGTCGAACAATGGCTGCAGAAGGAGAGGAGAAAGTGAGAGAGGTGAGAGGGGAGGGGTGGAGAAGCAGATGGGCATTTTTCCTGTGTGCCCTGGCCAGGAAATGAACCCGCTATGCCTGACCAACACTCTACCACTGAGTTAACTGGCCAGGGCCTTAAATTTTTTTAGGTGAGAGTAGAGACAGAGAGACAGACTCCTGCATGCGCCCCAATGGTGATCCACTGGCAAGCTCACTAGGGGGTGATGCTCTGCCCATCTGAGATTGTTGCTCCGTTGCTCATCAGCTGAGCCTTTTTTATTAGCATGTGAGGTGGAGGCCACAGAGCCATCCTCTGTGCCCAAGGCCAACTCCCTTGAACCAATGAACTATGGCTGTGGGAGAAGGAAAGAGAGAGAGAGAAAGAAGAGGGAGGAAGAAGGGTGGAGAAGCAGATGGTGGCTTCTCTTGTTTGTCCTGAGTGGGAATTGAACCTGGGACATCCACCCTGGGGACTGATCCTCTACCATTGAGCTAACTGGCCAGGGTCCCCTTCTTGTAATTTCTAGTTTAGTATCTTTGTATCCTATAATTTATTTTAAAATTTCTGAGACTTAAAATAATGAGACAATATGGATTATCTTGTTTAATGTCCTGTGTGCTTTTCAAAAGAATATATGTTCATTTTGCTCTTGTGGTATGGAATTTTTCTATGAATGTCAGTTAGGTCAAGTTGATCGCTATTTTTTTTTTTTTTTTACAGGGACAGAGAGAGAGTCAGAGAGAGGGATAGATAGGGACAGACAGACAGGAACGGAGAGAGATGAGAAGCATCAATCATTAGTTTTTCGTTGCCGTTGGGACACCTTAGTTGTTCATTGATTGCTTTCTCACATGTGCCTTGACCGCGGGCCTTCAGCAGACCGAGCAACCCCTTGCTGGAGCCAGCAACCTTGGGTCCAAGCTGACGAGCCAGATGGGCCCGCGCTCAAGCTGGCAACCTCAGGGTCTCGAACCTGGGTCTTCCGCATCCCAGTCCGAAGCTACTTCCACTGCGCCACTGCCTAGTCAGGCTTGATCGCTATTTTTAAAGTTCTCTATATATCTTTACTGATTTTGTTGTGGCTACTGCTTTAGTTGGTTAATGAGGTTATGTAATAATGGATTTTGCTATTTCATCATTTTCTGTATTCTGTCAGTTTTTACTTTATTTATTTTGGGGGTCTCTTACTAGGTGTATAAATGTTTAGGATATTTATATCCTTATGATGAATATAACTCTTGGTACTATTGTCTGAAATTTACATTGTGTGATAGGAATACTGTGAATTAAGCTTTCTTTTTATTATCATTAGATTTATATTTCTTTCCTATACTTGTGATATCTGACTATTATTTAAAATGAGTTTTTTGTAGGCAGCATATAGTCTTGAGTTTCTTTTTTAATGTTATAATCTTGACTATACAATGGAGTGTTTAGTTAATTTACACAATGTGATTATTAATATGATTGCATTTAAATTTATCATTGCTAATTCATTTTTATTTTCCATTTCTCATCTACTTTTTTCTTTTATTCATTGAATATTTTTTATGATTTTATTTGGTTGATTAGTAATTCTTTGTTGTATTATTTTATTGGGTTGCTTTTGGGTTTATAATATACATCTTTAATATGTCAGTCTGCATTTAAGTGATATTATATCATTTCCAGATATCATAAAAGAGCCTTGTAGCTTTATACTTCATTCCTACCCTTTTGACTCTTGTGTGATTTTTGTCATATTTAAAAATTTTTTCCCATAATAATTAATGTTTTTGCTCCAAGTCATCAATTAACTTATAAAGAGATTTAAATAATTAAAAAGTCTTTACATTTACTTGTGTAATTACTGTTTCTAGTGTTCTTAATTACTTTGTGTAGGTTCACATTTCCTTTGTGGTTTTCCTTCTGCATAGAAGACAATCTTAAGCATTTGTTGTAGTATTGATCTGCTGGTAATGAGCATTTTTTTTAACCTGAAAAGCAATTATTTGGCCTTTTTTTTTTAAGCAAGTGAGATAGATAAGGGAGAGAGATGAGATGCATCAACTCATAGTTGTATCACTTTAGTTCACTGATTACTTCTTATAAGTGCCCTGATGGAGGAGGGACTCCAGCCGAGCCACAGTACTGCTTGCTCAAGCCAGAGACCTTGGGCTTAAGCCAGCAACCTTGGGATCATTGATGATCCTGCACTCATGATGTTAAGCCTATGCTCGAGCTGGATGAGCCCATGCTTAAGCTGGCAACCTCGGGGTTTCGAACCTGGTACCTCAGTGTCCCAGGTCAGCATTCTGTCCACTGCATCCCCAATGGTAGGCTAGTATAATAATACTTTTAAGTTTTAAAAATCTTATCTGCAAAATTGAACTGTTTTCTTAACATTAGTCCTTGGAAGAAATAATTTCTGTTTCAAAGGCTTTTTTTTTTTTTTTTGACAGAGACAGAGTTAAAGAGAGGAACAGATAGGGATAGACAGAAAGGGGAGAGATGAGAAGCATCAGTTTTTCATTGTGGCACCTTAGTTGTTCATCAGTTACTTTTTCATGTGCCTTGACTGGGAACTACAGCAGAGCGAGTTACTGCTTGCTCAAGCCAACGACCTTTGGGCTCAAGCTGGTGACCATGGGGTCATGTCTATGAACCCATGCTCAAGCCAGCGACCCCATGCTCAAGCTAGTGAGCCTGCGATCAAACCATTAACCCCATGCTCAAGCCAAATGAGTCTGAACTCAAGCTGGTGACCTTGGGGTTTCGAACCTGGGGCCTCTGGGTCCCAGTCCGATGCTCTATCCACTGTACCACTGCCTGGTCAGTCAGGCCTGTTTCAAAGTCTCTAATCATTTTTTTTGGAAAGCAGCCTTCTGAATGTAAACATTCTTGCTTTAACCTGTGCTAACTCAATCCTTATAATCTCATAGATATATTCCTCTAATCAATTTGTAGCATCTCACTTCTAATTGTTGCCTTCTTGTGCTGAACAATAATGCTGATTTTAATTTCATGTGTGGGAAATAGTATGTACTTGTTTGAGAAACAAATATCTTTTGCTTGTGAAACAAATATCTTCAGTATTATTTACTATGTGTCACTGAGTAAAATAACTAATATGTTCTTTTACTAATTGCTGCAATTTTTTTCTCAAACAGTAAAAGTTATTTACATTTTTTAATGCAGTAGTAGACTCTGAATTAGTTATTTTAATATAACTTGGTTAGGTAGACTAACTTTTTAATTTTTGGACTGACATTTTTATAACAAGCTTTCATATATTTATCTCTCAAGTCCAATAATTATGTTATTAATTTGCATCATTTTTGTTTTGTAGCCAAATTATAATCAGTTTGTTTCCTTTTACTTCCTTTCTCAATGAAAATGTTAGACTTATACGAGTACTAGCAGCAACTCTATGTCTGGATCAATGAAGCGCTTGGAAGATACTGCAGCACGATTTACAAATGCAAATTTCCAGGAAGTTTCTGCACATACCACTAGTGGAAAAGACGTTTCAGAGGCTAGAGGGTCAGAGGGCAAAGGGAAGAAATCTTCAACGCACAGCTCAGGTCAGAGGGGAAGAAAGCCTGGTGGAAGAAATCCAGGAACGACTGTGTCAGCCACTAGTCCTTTCCAGCAAGGTATTAATTACGATGTTTTAGTTAAAATGCTTGTTCTTATGATGATCAATAGTAGTTACGTTTGTAAAAAAAACTTATTTTTTTACTTATAACTAATGGATTATTGGAGATTATTTTATGACTAGTTGCTGTAGTAAGATTTCTTCCAAGATTAGTGTTCCTTTTTAAAATGTCTTTGGGACTTTGGCTTTATTTTTATGTTATGACATGTCCTTCCAAAGTTGAACTGTAATTTTAATGTTTAAATAGATACGGAATAAAGTTTAAGTTTGGGGAGAAAAACAACCAAAAGCTGGAGTTTTCCTTTCTGCTCTATAAAAATCATTCTTTTTTATAAATTGTTTTTATTTACTTTTCCTAATTATAAACTAAAACAGTGAAAGTATAAATTTTTAGGAAGTAAACAAGTGCTGGGTAATTTTTTAGGGGATCTAAAAAGTTCTCAGTAAATAGTAGTTGTTGATTTATTAATACATTTATTATAAGGTTTGATGTTTAAAGTAGAATTTTGTCCAGCCTACATTTCTTTTGGTAAGGCTGCTATATTTACAGCATACTCCGTTGAAAAATAATTTGTTGTTTAACTGAAAGTTAAAATTAACTGGGCATGCTGTGTTTTATATGACAAACCTCTTTCATGGAGGACAGAGTAACTCAGCTAAACTTTAGAATATGTTAACCCTATGTTCTAAATTTTAATTTTGTGTAATTTTTAACGTGAACATAAATATGTATTTTGAGAAATATAAATGTTAGAACTGCTTGAGATAAATATATTAGTAAAGTATACAGTAAATGCCCTCCCCCATTTTGCCCCCTAGGAGTAAATGAGAGTAAAGAAATGTTCCTTTTCTTTACCACATTCAAGCTCTTGCTGATAATAAAAATTGTATCCAAAGTCTACCAGGATATAATTTGAATGTGTGGAGAGATTTCTTAGAATGCTGACCTCATTAAAAACTATATTCCTAAATTTTAAACTAACAGTTATTTTGGGCTTAAATCTTTAAGTTCTGTATTTGTGTGTATATGAATATGTGTATATGTATATATATTTTTGCCTTACAATGCAAAAAATAGACAAATAGAAAAGAAATAACATGCCAAATTTGTTGTTTTATTTTAATAAGCTTACTTTATATTAGTTTTTCTTTTTATGCCATGGTGGAAATGAATAGCAAAACCTTAATTTTTAGTGTAACTTCATTCACATTTTAAATGTGATATTAGCAGAATTCAGTGATCTCTACAATTAAGACCTTATTTTCCACTCTTAAAATTTTACCTTTGAGTTTTTAATGTATTTTTGAAATACTAATCCATTTAGAAACAAAATCTCATTTTCTTAAGTTTTACAACATTGAGTCTTTTTCTGCCTCTGTAAAGACATGGTAGCTAAATAAAAAGTCATGGTAGCGAATATGCTGGTTTTTTTATGTATCTGAGGTAATATTTCATAAAAGTATTAAAAGTTGAAATATAAAGGTAGCATATTTCAGATAATTGGTTTTATCATTTTCATTGCAGGTAGTATGTGAATTTTAGAAAAGATGCATTTCAAGTATTGGGTATACTATATAGATGTTTTAAAGTATTTGTTACTCTGTAGTGTGCTTTTAATGCCAGCTATAAAAACAACTGTGTTAGAAAAAAAGACAGATGACAGATCAGAATGGATAATAAAGAATTGCTTTATAGCTGCTAATTAAATGGCAAATTGCAGTTATCCTTAAATGATCAATCATATTAAATGATTTCTTAATATGTACGGTTTTCTATATAGGCATAGCTTGAAAGTGCTTACATAGGAATACTTTTATGAAAGCATAAAAATTTCAGAGCTAGATTTTAAACTTTTTACACATGCCATTTTAGAAGAAGTTAAAATTGAAAAATCAAAACTTGATACTTTAGTTAAAAAGAAATTCTTGTGTGTAAGGAAAAATACCTTTGCAAATATTTAGGTGGATTTATATGTGATTACCTATGAATGTGCTATTGCAGTAAAATTTAACACTTAGCTTGAAATTTCCCTGTCACTCTAATAAATTATTTATTTTGAGCTTTTGTTTCTAAATTCATTAGTTAAAATATGACATAGTTTAATTTTATGAAACAATAATAGGTATGTGGTTACAACTGAGTCTACTTACTTCTTTTGGCAAGCATGAAAAGAGAGAGGGTTTGGTGAAATGGGATGATGAACCAAACTACTACTTTATCCCAGCCATATTATTTTTCTACCAGGTAAATTAAGAACCTGAGGTTCTTGTAGCTCATAATGACGTAGGGGGCTACTAATATTCCTTACCTAAAGAGTATGGAAAGAATAAGCACTTGTGAGAGAAATTCATGAAGAACCTCTCCTGTGACTTTATCCAGAATGCTGGTTTCCTTCCTTTATGCAGCTCCATGGGAAGTGGACTGGATGAATGTACAGTACATAGATTAGGTTCTTTGTGATCATTTTTATTTGATTAAACCTGTGTTTTGGTGGGGTAGCTTTAACTGAATAACAACATTCACCAACATTATCTAGAAGTTAAAACTCAGAACTTATAACCTAAGAAATATCTTTTGGTTCTTACTGTATGTTGTGAACATTTGCAAGGATATCTTTAGTAACTGACAAAGAGGAAGTTCCCCTAACCAGCCTGAGTTCAATTTTAGTCTTGTCTAAGGCTCCTTGAGACTTTCCTATTCTTCAGTTCTTCCTCAAGCACACATATATTGGAGGGAGAATTGATTAATGCTGCCATGGTAAAGGTAGGTTAAATAAAGCACATACCTTGGTAATTGTGTAAGTTATAGCTTGCAATTCAGTTTAATAACTAAAATGACAGGTATTTTTTAAAGATAATTTTATTGATAAACTTATTTTCAGTATTAACCCTTTTTAAAATCTACCTTTGTGTTACATAAGTGACATCTTAAGTTTTATAGTTAATTTTTTTCACCCTTTCTTTTTGATGATTGTATCATTTCTGCTGCTCATGGGAACTTTTGCATCCAATTTTTTTTCCTATTCCTCCCACCCCACCCTTCCTTTTTTTTTTTCCTTTTTTTTTTTTTTTTTTTTTTTTTTTACTACAGGCAGTTTTTCAGGAACTCCAGGCAGTGTAAAATCATCTTCGGGAAGTTCAGTACAGTCTCCCCAGGATTTCTTGAGCTTTACAGACTCAGATCTACGTAATGACAGTTACACTCATGCCCAACAGTCATCATCAACCAAAGATGTACATAAAGGAGAGTCTGGAAGCCAGGAAGGGGGGGTAAATAGTTTTAGTTCCATAATTGGTCTCCCTTCGACCTCAGCTGTTATTTCACAGCCTAAAAGCTTTGAAAACTCATCCGGAGATTTGGGTAATTCCAGCCTTCCTACAGCAGGATATAAGCGGGCTCAGACTTCTGGCATAGAAGAAGAAACTGTAAAGGAAAAGAAAAGAAAAGGAAATAAACAAAGTAAGCATGGGCCTGGTAGACCCAAAGGAAACAAAAATCAAGAGAATGTTTCTCATCTCTCAGTTTCTTCTGCTTCACCAACATCATCTGTAGCATCAGCTGCAGGAAGTATAACAAGCTCTAGTCTTCAGAAATCTCCTACATTGCTCAGGAATGGAAGTTTACAAAGTCTTAGTGTTGGCTCATCTCCAGTTGGTTCAGGTAGGGATTTGCCCATTGTTTTCTCCCTTACTTCAACTACCATCACTCTTCCATTACCTAAAAGAGTAAATTCATTGTAAACTATTGTTAATGAAAAAAATGTGTTATGATCTTAGAACAATTTGGTGTTTGGAAAAGACATTGGCATGAATTTGATGTTACTTAACTAAATAGAGGCTAAATAGTTTATTGGTCATTTTTATGAAACACCTAGAATTAATTTCCCATTTTTGTTTCTGCTTCACTTGCAGAGTATTTTTAAAACCAACTTGGAATTTACATTTGTGGTGTTAAGATTTTTGCACTCTATTTTTGATTGTTATTTGCTTTTGAGCTTTCTTTCTCTAAATTTCAATCTTAATTTTCTCAACCGTTCCTTATACAAATTTTACTTGTTACTCATCTGAAATATTTTTCAGTCAATGATAAATTATTTAAATTTATGGATTTTCACAGTCACATTTCAGGAGATACTTGAAATGATTTATATTCTTTTTGTTTTTCATTATGTTTAACAGTTTTGGCCATTATCTTTATTATAGTATGAATGAATTTATATATGTTGTTGTTACATCGTTGGGGTGCTTCTTCAATGTGTATTTATTTTCAATTTTTTTTTCAATTTTTAAAACACTTTAAGATGAATGTTTTAGACAGAAACTTAACAGTTTAGATAGTTAGATGTCCACATTAATATTTTAAATTACATCTTGAATTTAAGGTAAATGATTTAAAATGTGTTTACTGTAAGCCTCACTTTTTTAAAAAAAGTTTAGATTTCTGATTGTAGAAATAAGATTTTTGGCTAAAATCTTTATGAATTTTATCAGTTCTGTTGGTAGAGAGAATAGTAGGAAATGGTATGGAAAAATAATAAATACAATTTAATGAAGAATATTGATGTATATTTTATAAATACAGATTTTTGTTTTTCTATGGTTGTGCAGATAATTTCAGTAAGTAAATGTAAGATACCATTCTAAGGGAGAAAAGAGCACTTTTAAGGTTAGATGTGAAAAGTAGTAACTATAACTTCCACTTGTTTTGTGCCAGGGTCTATTAAGTGCTTTATAATTATTATCTTGTATAATCCTCACAATAGTTTTATGAAGTAAAAATGCCTCTGTTTTACAGCTGATAAACTGAGGCTTAGACAGGTAAAATAAGTTGCATAAGATCACACACCAGGGAATTATCTCTGTTATTCATAGCAAGCTTCAGTGCCTGTGGTGGTTCTCTAACAGAATTTGTGTTTTGTTTGTTTGTTTTTAAAGAAATGAGTGGAAAGCATGGAAGGATTGTTCCATTGGTAGCAGTAGGGATGGTTCCAGAGCAAGATTTCTTAGTCTTGGCCCTATTGCCATTTTGGTTGGGATACTATATATGTTGTTGTGCAGTGCTGTCCTGTGCATTGTAGGATGGTTGTCAGGATCCCTGTGTCCGACCCTCCAGATTCCAGTAGCACCCAAAACTTTCCACCCCCCTTATCCTGGAGGATGGGGAGCAAAAATCTTACTTGACATAGAACCACTGTTTAGAGGGGGGAAATATAAATTGCATTGAGAAATAAGTTCATTGAAAAGATTTAAATATATTGCACACTTGAATATACATTTTATTTATGTAATATGAAGCATATTTTGTATTCAGTAATATGAAATATATTTGAGACTAGCATATCTTAGCAATTAGCTTTAGCTCCTAATCACAGAAAGTAAATTTAGATGAACTTACTCAGAAAAAATTGAGTTTATATTTATTTTCAGCAAGAGGTACAGTAATAAGATGAATAACCTACTGAGCAAATTAGGCCTAAATTTGCTTTTGTAAAGAGAGATTCTCATTGACTTTTTATACGTAGAAACCCAGTCTGATAATTAGTGAATTTCAGAAATTGCATTTAGCTGTCATCAATAACATATCTTCAAATTAATGGAATTAAAATAAATTAATTTACATCCCTGAAAAGATATTCCTACCTGTTACAGGTTTAGGGGTATTTTAGACTTGGGAAACAGTGTTCTTTACACAGTGATTACTTTCAGAGGGCAATGTTTATGGTGTATTTGTGGAATAAAATATGAATTTGTTTTCCTTTTACCTAACCATTAGGTAAACATAAATTTAGGTAGAAATTTCCATCAATATTATTATTTCATGAAAATAAATGCCTTAAATTTATACTTGCTGGTATTTTTTTCTTAAATTTGTGCTTAAGTTTTTTCTTAGATTTGTATGTCTTATTAAAATTAAACATATAATAGTAGAATAAGATTAGTTACTTAAAAGTAAAATAATATATTGTTTAATCTTATACATTTTAATAGAAGTTTTAGGATTAGATAATAGTACTGTCTTATCGATAAACTAAGTACTGAAAAGTCTATTCCTACCTATAGGAAGCTGGCTGCCATGAATAGTTAGAAATTATGCCTTGTTGGCTTAAATTAAGAATTACTAACTGCTTTTGAAACTTAGTATATGTTATATATTGTCTTAAGCACTTGACAGACATCAGGTATTACTCATTTGGAAAAGAAAATGAGACAAATCTTATAGCTCTAAGTCATGGAGCTATGTATTTTCCTTGATTTCAAACAAGTACTGTATAAAATTCAAGGGATGTTTGCTGCTGAGAATCTAAAACCACTCTGGTATACATGTCAATCATAATTTAAGGAACAGGATCAATGAGAGAATTTGAGCCAATAATTTAACTTGCAACTGTAGTGTCTCCTACTAGCATAGAAATATTAACCTTTCCTGTGTACTGATTTTAGATTGAGAAGTGATTCAGTAATTATAAAAGCAGGAAACTTTCTCTCTATATAAATTAGTGGGAAGGAAACAATGTATACTGTGCACTGTTATCAAGAATTGTTTTTCATGGTGCCCTTTTAAAAAGATTCATTGTTGTAATGACAGGTTCATAATTTAGTAATGATGAAAGTGACGTTTGTAAAAACCTGTTGGTTATGATGTTAGATGTCCTATAATCCTATCTTCATGAGGTTAGGGACTGTGTTTGTCATAGTGCTTTATGTTAAACATCTTTAAAAATGAATGAATACTACTAGTAATCACTGAGAACATATCATGTGATTAGTAGTATTTTGTGTTATTTTGTACTTACCTTCCAGCTGTTTATGACCAGATTGCAAGGAAAATTATTTGTAAAGCTTTTTATGTATTGAAGGCCAGTTTAGGTCTTTAATTAAGTTGGAGAAACTGAAATTTGGATTGAACTTTGGAGCAGGCAGAAAAAGAAGGCCAGCAATATTATCAGAAAGTAAAGGTACGAGTATACTCGAAAGATAAACTTAATAGAAACAAGATGCTTGTGTTTAAGGGGGGATGGAGGTAATGTGGATTAAATAGAGTAGAATGAACGGATTTATAAAGAGTTGAATGCCAGGCTGAAGGAATCAGACTTATAGGCTAGTAGTCTTTTTCTAGAATAAAAATCATAGACTTAATTGTGGCAACTTACTATTAAGTGAATTTATTGACAGAAAAAAAATACTACTGCTTTCAGTTTATAATAAGGATAATATATTTGATAGCACCTAACAGTTTCTAATGAACTCTTCGATTACTATTTCATTTGGTCCTTGGAAAAACCTTGTGAAATAGGACAGCTACTACTACTCATGTTGTCATTATTTCTCCTGTTATACCACAACTAGGATATCAGGCAGAAGTAGAAATTAGGTCCTTAGGACGTGATTTTCTTAAAATTATTAGTAGAATTTAGAGTAATCAAAGTTCTCTTTTTACAGTTCAAATTATAGTAGAGTATATATAGCAAGTTATTTATTCTAGGAGCCCTAACGCTTATCAGAATAGAAACCCAGAAAGCACCTGTAAATTCCTTGTGTGATCAGGGGTTTGGATTGTAAGATTTTAACTATAATAAATTAAAATATATCCTGATGAATGATCTACTGGTTTTGTTTTTTTTTTTTGTTACAGGGACAGAGAGAGAGTCAGAGAGAGGGATAGATAGGGACAGACAGACAGGAACGGAGAGAGGTGAGAAGCATCAATCATTAGATTTTTGTTGCCGTTGCAACACCTTAGTTGTTTATTGATTGCTTTCTCACATGTGCCTTGACCGTGGGCCTTCAGCAGACCGAGCAACCCCTTACTGGAGCCAGCGACCTTGGGTCCAAGCTGATGAGCTTTTTGCTCAAGCCAGATGAGCCTGTGCTCAAGCTGGCAACCTCGGGATCTCGAACCTGGGTCTTCCACATCCCAGTCCGACGCTCTATCCACTGCGCCACCGCCTGGTCAGGCATGATCTACTGTTTTATGGGGACTTGTATAAGATGGAAAATTAGTGTTGTAAACAGCAAAAGGTTGTAAGTTTTGGTTTATAGATTATAATCAGTGATGGGCAGTCTTTTGAGTTTGGTGTGTCAAAATTTGCCAAAAAACCGAGCATAACTCATGTGGTGTTTCACTTCAAGAAAAACAGCCTAACCGGAAGTCCCAGAACTAGACACTGTGTGCCGGAGTTCTGTTCTTTTGGCCTACAGACCTCCAGCGCAGTGTCTACACTACAGCAAATGTTTTATCCTCGGCTACTGCACCTGGCCGTGCAGGAGCCTAGGATGAAATGTCCTTCTCGGCATGTGGCCCCATACTTCTCTTGTATGCGGCCGAGTGTCATCGAAAATGACTACACATGTCAGTGCTGACACGCATGTCATAGGTTCGCCATGATGGGATCATATTAAGCTTTTGACTGAAGTCTTTTCTTTAAATATTCTTTTCTTTTCTTTCTTTCTTTCTTTTTCTTTCTTTCTTTCTTTCTCTGTCTCTCTCTCTCTCTCTCTCCTTCCTTCCTTTCTTCCTCCCTCCCTCCCTCCATCCCTTTCTTTCTTCCTTCCTTCTTTTCTTCCTTCCATTTAGTGTTTTAGTGAGAGGAAGGGAGGCAGAGACAGACTCCCGCATGTGCCCCACCAAGATCCACCCGGCAGGCCCACTAGGGGTTGACGCTCTGCCCATATGGGGCCTTTTGCAACTAGAGCCATTCTTTAGTGCCTAAGGCAGAGGTCAAGGAGCCATCCTCAGTGCTCAGGGCCAACTTGCTCTAATCGAGTCATGGCTGCAGGAGGGGAGGAGAGAGAGAAAAGCAAGAGGGAGAGGAGTGAAGAAGCAGATGGGCTCTTCTCCTGTGTGCCTTGACCAGGAATTGAACCCAGGATATCCACATGTGAGGCCCTCACTCTATCACTGAACCAACTGGCCAGGGCCCAAATATTGCTTTAAAATCTTAACAAGTAGGCACTTAGTCTTTTTAGATATTGAATATTAGTAAGCATTTGAAAGAGTTGACATGCTGTTTGTTCATTTCCTGTTTCCTATTTATCTTAGCCACATTATGAGAGTTTATGATTTGCTGAAGTGAAAGTTAACATTTAGAAACATATATTGGGTAACATTGGTTAATAATATACTGCTCACAAAAATTAGGGGATATTTCAAAATGAATATGAATTGATAAAAAGGAAGCATTTGAGTTTTTTAATTTAACAAGAACATTAGAAAAGCAAACGACAAGTCAAAGAAAGTTGTTCGATTATCCAAATGAGATGCAAAACCAACTTTTATTTCATTGGTGTAAATGCACTATACAAAAGGCTGAAAGTACTGAAGTATCTGGCATGTTCCCTGATCCTCTAATTTTTGTGAACAATATATATAAATTTCAGATGTACAACTTTATAATACAATACCTATATACTCCATTAGTACTTACCAACAAAGAAATTTAACACTTTTTTTCACAAAAATCTTGTTATTTCCTCTGAGAAAAATCTGGTATTCATTACAGTATAAGGAGTTGATGGTTTAACATTAATTTTCTTTTAATTTTGGCATACTATCTTTAAACATATACGGTTCTCTATTTTTAAAAATCTTAGTTGTCTCTAGTTCTATAATATAATGCCCTACCTTTCTAAGTTAAGATATTTGAAGTCTGTCTAGTTCAGTGATGGAATCCTTTAGTGGTGATGAATGCTACAAAGCAGATATTGGAAAGGCACTCTTAGTTGTGATCCTATCTAGTTAGTGTTAAAACCTTAAAGATTTGATGAAGATGAGTTATTCATACAGATAATCACTTCAAGAGAAGTTTGTTCTCTCTTCTATGGGAATATGAAGGTTATGAAAGTTTAACTTGAGCCCATATAGTGTAACTATGAAAGGGCTTTTGTTAAATATATCCCTATTTATATCATATGTACTTAGGTAATATATTTTAATTAGGAATAGACTGATTCTGTAAATAAATAAGATACAAAGATACTAATATTAATCCAATAAACTCACAAGAGTGGAGTTACTAATACAATATTGTAGACCAAGGAATAGATACAATTATTAAGTATAATTCAAACCTATCTCAATGACTGAGGTTCATGATTTTATCTGCTTTGATTATATTGGGTCATAAATGAAAATCATATAGGCTATAGAATGTTAGATGCTGCTAAAACTAGGATATACCTTCGAATTTGCTTTCTTGGAAAATTCTCAGATTTTCTTTTGGTTTTGGATGAGTTGAAAAATTGGGCCTATATCACAGCTGTCTTTCTATAGAAGTACTACATCAAGCCATATTTCATTTTTCCCCATTAAGAAAGTTCTGACTGTCCTTTTATTATTTTCCACTACTATATAATGTACCATGTTACTCTCTTTAGTAACCTTCACTTTCTTTTTAAATCTCACTTGTATTGGATTTGTTAATGAAGCATTAAAGTTTCAAATTCTCCTACCATGGAAAGGAATTTTACACTAAACTGGTCTATATGTTTGATTTTTTTTTAACAGCATCAAATGTAAAGTTCTTTATTCATTCATTCATTCATTTTAAGTGAGATGAGGGGAGATAGGTGAGGCAGGCTGCTGCATGCACCCCAACTGGAATTCACTCAGCAACCCTGTCTAAGGTTGATGCTCCAGTACTGAGTGTCTGAGTCTGAGGTGTTTGGACCAGCCAAGCTATCCTCAGTGCCTGGGGCCAATACTCAAACTAATGGAGCCACAGGCTGTGGCAGGGGATGGGGGAGAGAGGCAGATGGTTGCTTCTCTTGAGTGTCCTGACTGGACTCGAACCTGGGACATCCATACCCTGGGCTTACACTCTTATTCCGGAGCCACCGGCCAGGGCCAAATGTAAAGTTCTTTTAAAATTACAGTCACTGAAAGTGAGCACTTGCTTGTTCTATCTTGCTTTGTCTTATTTTAAGTTATTCAGAGTGTGCCCAAGATTAGGCTCAACTTCTGAGGTACATATGTGAGAGATGGTTGCTTGAAAGGCTCTGTTGTACACATAAATACTAAAGGTTATGTTTTTGGTTTAGTAATATCCAGGAAATTTCTAGATATCCCTCCTTTAAAAGAAATTGGCCAGCAGGGTTAGCTACAACAGAATACACCTTTACAGATTAGTGGGGCTATGAGTCACAACCTTTGTCCTGGTTTTATCAACTGTTACTGCCTTTGCAATGTCATGTAGAAATTTATTTCCAATTTTCTGAACAGCTTTTGCTTTTAACAGTGGTTTATAGCCTCATGTCCCTCTGCTTGTTCTCATTTGAGTGGAGTAAAAGAGAAAGAGTAATGGCTTATTCATTCATTAGTGTCATCAAAAATGAAAGGTTACAAGAAAGTAAGCTGAATGTAGTTTGATGAGTTTACTGTTCTATAAATCATAATGGATTTCTGCTTACATATAAAATAAATAATTTCCATATACTTAAATTTTAATTTCTAATCAACCACAGCATTCAAGTATTTCTGATAAACTGTTCGCATCTAGTGAATTATATAAAACACATTAGTTATATCACGTTGCCTAACTACACTTTTTCTTAGTAGTGGATCCATTTATTTTTAGACATTTATTCTGCAGATTCATTTGTATGCTTTTGTGTCTTTTCCTTATTCTTTGCTCACACATGCATGTGCATATTCCCACACTATCCCATTAAGATTTGTGAGAATTCCATCATGTTTGATCCTCCTACCCCTCACGTCCCAATTACTGGCTTATAATTTCTGTTCCCAGTTTTGTTTGCGCTACTCAACTAGACTTTTAGGTGAACATTTTCCTATTTTTCTGGTCTGTTTCTTTTTCTACTCCGGAATCACTGGCAACTTCTTTGCTGATTTCATTTTTCCTCCCTCCCAACAGAAATTTCCATGCAGTATCGGCATGATGGAGCTTGTCCAACAACTAGTAAGTTGTCTAACTGGGTTGGTAACCCAGGCTTTTGATTCCTACTCTAGTGCTTCTTCTAGTATATTATGCCACCTCTGAATTTGTAAATTTTAGTTTTTCAAAATGCAGTTTCTTTTTAATTGAATTTATTTTTTCCTATACAAAAATATCTTAAGTTATTGCTTTGTCCTTTGTTCAGGATACATATTAACAGTCAAATTGTCAACAAATTTTGTTTACTGTTTGACCCTTTAATATGGTGCTTTCATTGCAGAATTGTGACTTCATTCACCAATGAAGTAATATTTTCAGTATTTTGGTTTCCCTTAATCTTGATGCTAATATAACTTTTTAATATTTCTATATTGGCATTAGACATCTTTCTTGATTAGACTGCTATATTTGTTGAGACTATTATACTGAATTCCAGGATATGAGAATATTTGATTGGGTTAGATGATAAAATGAGGTTTTTCTGGATAATAAGTACTGTTGAGTGTGACCAAAGGTGGATTTACCTATGTAGAATTACATCTAGGTACTTACTTTTTGCAAGAAGGACTTTACATCGTTAGACTAGTAAGCATTTTTTTCAAAGTAATTTTGCATATGTATTTATTACTAAGGAAATTTGTCATTATGATAACACATCAAACGTTTAAATTTAGTAGGTAATATATTGACAAATACAATATGTATAACTTGCTGTCATGTATAATATGAGCTGAGCTTGCAGTTTTTAATGATTCAAGCAATGATACATGGTAGATTTACTGAGGTTTTATCATACTGATTCAATCTATGCCTATGTATTTCTTTTGTGTGTTTGAGAATGATCTTAACCTGAAGTCCTTTTTTCCTTACTTAAAAGCTTTCTCAGAGTTGCTGAATGCAATACACAATGGTAAGTTTAATCAGAATCTTCTCTGGTGGTTTATTTATCACAAAGGTTGCTGTTTATAGAGAATCCCAATTGACAGCTTGCATGTTCTTTTAATGGGATGAAATCCAGCTATGCAGTGAGTCAGTGGTTCAGCACCTGGTGAAAACTTTGTGGTCTGCCTCCATGAGGATAATAGGTTAAATATGGTAGTTCATCCGTTTGGTCATTGTCTCTTTATGAGGCAGAATGTAATAGTGTTGTTCTAAGTTTATGAAAATCTTTTCTGTTTTTGAGTTCTTTTGAGTTCTCTCCCGCCAGCACAATTAATAATTGATACCTGCCTCAGAAATTTACTGCTTCTTCCACAACTTGAAATGAAATTTTTATATTTAGGATTTTAAATTAATGTATAGAATCCTTTTTGTAATTTACCCCTAATTTCCATATAATGAATAAAAGGAAGATAATTTTTAAACTGTGTCTAATTTGGACCTGGTTTTTATTTCCTTTTTTTTTTTTCTTAAGCGAGAAAGAGAGCAAAAGAGAAGGACAGACAGGAAAGGAGAGAGATAAGAAGCATCCACTCATAGTTGTGGCACCTTAGATGTTCATTGATTACTTTCTCATATGTCCCTTGACCGGGAACTCCAGCCGAGCCAGTGACCCCTTGTTCAAGCCAACAACTTTGGGTTTCAAGCTAGCAACCTTTGGGCTCAAGTCAATCACTGTGGGGTCATATCTTGATGCCACGCTCAAGCCTGCGACCCCACCCTCAAGCTGGCAAGCCAGCATTCAAGCCTGTGGCCTCCAGTTTGCAAACCTGGATCCTAATCGTCTCAGGTCGACGTTCTATCCACTATGCCATCGCTGGTCAGGCTTAACTGACATAGTCTTATTTGTTCAAGACTGTTTATATGATTCTAAGCAATTTGCCAGCATATTTTTATTAACCTTATGAACTCTTGCATATTTTCCCAATGTAGTTTAATTTGCAATCAATTTGCATTGCGTTGTATTATATGTCAGATGTTTGCAAATCTACAGCTATTAAGAGAATAATGGCATGATTAGCAGGCAAGATACACATCCTGATTTGAAGGTGGGGGTGGTTGGAGCATGATTTTTAAGTGATCGTTTTATTAACACACACTTTTATTCATAACTCTTGCTTTCCTCTGTAACCTGGCACTGCAGAGTCTTAGGTAATGAATACTCCACATAAAAAGTAACTCTTGAACATTAGGTCTTTAGAGGAAAAGGGATTGGAAGCATTCTTGAGAATAAACCAAACATGTTACCCATTCTTTGGTAGGGAACTATAAAAAAATTAAGAAGTTTAACATTTTGTTTTCAGTTTGCATAGATAAATTTATGAAATTTTCCATAAATTATGCAAGTTTGCAGATAAATTTCTTTAATTTTGGAATATTAGAATTTGAAGGCATGCTGAAAGTTTGAAAAGAGTATACTTGGGATAAAAAGAATAGTATCATGGGGAGCAATTGACAGTGCACTGCCACATAAATCTTTTTGCCTTAATTAACTATTAATTTATAAATGGGACATTTGTCATGTTTCCCTGTATGGATGAATGATATTAATGTCATGAGATTAATTTCTTTAAAATTTTCAGTTTTACAAGATTGTGTTTGAGAGAGTACTTTAAGTTTAGTCAGATAGTTGTATAATGTTAGTTACATAAAGAAATGAAATAAGTAATGGACTTATATTTTTACTTATTTGTTTTATAACGAAGTCTGTACCCCCATTATTCATTTCACCTTCCCCTCACTTGCCCCCAAAGCAACCAACAATCTGTTCTCCATATCCATGAGCTCATTTTTTTTAAGATTCAACATATAAGTGAGAGCATATGGTTTTTATTATTTTCTTTCTGATATATCTTACTAAGCATTAAGCCCTAAGGGTACAGTGTTGTCACAAATGGCAAGATTTAGTTCTTTTTATGGCTGAATAATAATATTTCAGTGCGTGTGTGTTTTCTTTATCCATTTATCTATCAGTGGACATTAAGATTGTTCCTATGTCTTGGCTATTGTAAATAATACTGTAGTGAATTTTGGGTTGGATATATAATCATCTCTCAGTATCCACAGGGGATTGGTTCCAGGACTACCCCTCCCCATCTCTCACTGAGGACTCCAGAATCTGTGGATGTTCAAGTTTCTTATGTAAAATGCATAGTATTTATATATAACCTATAGTTATCCTTTCATATACATTAAATACCGTTTTTCCTCATATATAAGACTCTCCCATGTATAAGATGCACCTTAATTTTGGGGCCTGAAATTTGAAAAAAGAAATATATTACATAAAGTTATTGAACTCAAGTTTTATTCATCATAAAATTTATACAACTCCCCATCACTGTCAAAACTTGTAAAAAAAAAATCTATAACCACTATATAAGATACACCCAGTGTTTAGAGCCCAGATTTTTTGGAAAATGTTGTGTCTTTTACATAGGGAAATACGCTAATCTCTAGATTCTTATAATACTTAATAAAATGTAAATGATATGATAATAATTGTATTGTTTAGGGAATAAAAAGAAGAAAAAAATTTGTGCATGATTAGCAACAACATAACATTTTTACTGCAATATTTTCAATATGTAGTTGGTCAGATCTGCAGGTGTTGAACCCATGGATATGGAGGATCAGCTGTATCTTTTCAAATCAGTGTTTTTGTTAAAATGCCCAGTAGTGTAATTGCTAGATCATACAGTAGTTTTAATATTTTGAGGAGCCTCCAGACGGGTTTTCATGGTGATTGCATCAGTTATGTTTCACAAACAGTCCACAAGGTTTCCTTTCTCTAGACCAGGGGTAGTCAACCTTTTTATACCTACCGCCTACTTCGGTATCTCTGTTAGTAGTAAAATTTTCTAACCGCTCACCGGCTCCACAGTAATGGTGACTTATAAATTAGGGAAGTAACTTTACTTTATAAAATTTATAAAGCAGAGTTACAGCAAGTTAAAGCATATAATAATAATTGCTTACCAAGTACTTTATGTCAGATTTTTGCTAAGTTTGGCAAAATAAATCTTTATAAAACAACTTACTATAGTTAAATTTAAATCTATCCCTTTATTTATACTTTGATTGGTCTGCTACTCCCCACCATGAAAGCTGGAATGCCCCCTAGTGGGCTGTAGGGACCAGGTTGACCAGCACTGCTCTAGACCAGGGGTCCCCAAACTACGGCCCTGCCCCGAAGGCCGCATGTGGCCCCCTGAGGCCATTTATCTGGCCACTTCTGGAAGGGGAACCTCTTTCATTGGTGGTCAGTGAGAGGAGCACAGGATGCATCCGCACCCATAGTTCCCATTGAAATACTGGTCAGTTTGTTGATTTAAATTTACTTGTTCTTTATTTTAAATATTGTATTTGTACCCGTTTTTTTTTTTTTTTTTTTTTTACTTTAAAATAAGATATGTGCAGTGTGCATAGGGATTTGTTCAGAGTTTTCTTTATAGTCCGGCCCTCCAACGATCTGAGGGATAGTGAACGGGCCCCCTGTGTAAAAAGTTTGGAGACCCCTGCTCTAGACTCTCACCAAAACATTATATTCTTTCTGTTTTTCTTAATAGCTGTTTTAACAGATACGGGATGATTATCTCTGTGATTTTGATTAGCATTTATTTCTCTAATGATTAGTGATGTTGAGCATCTTTTCCTGTACTTATCGGCCTTCTGAATGTCTTCTTTGGAGCATGTCTCTGCATCTTCATTATTTTAATTGGATGTTTGGGGGGTATTTTATTTTTGCTCTTTATATATTTTGGGTAATATTCCCTTATCCTTATTAGGTATATGATTTACATTTATTTTCTCCTGTTTAGTATGTTGCCTTTTCATTTTGTTGATGGTTTTCTCTGCTGTACATAAGCTTTTTAGTTTGTTATAGTCCCAGTTGTTTATTTTTTGCTTTTGGTATCAGAACTAAAAATATTATTGCCATGACCTATGTCAGGGAGTTTACTGCCTGTGTTTTCTTCTAGCACTTTTATGGTTTCAGGTTTTATATTCATGTCTTTAATACATTTTGAGTTAATTTTTGTGTTACAGTATAAGACAGTGGTTCAGTTTCCTTCATTACATGTGGTTCTAGCACCATTTATTGAACAGACTACTCTTTCCTCATTGTATATTTTCTTGGCTTCTTTGTTGTAAATTAATTGACTATATATGTGTGAGTTTATTTCTGGGCTCTCTATTTTCTTCTACTTATCCTAGGTGTCTGTTTTAAGGACAATATTATACTATTATACTGCTTTGATGATTATAGTTATGTGATACAGTTTGAAATCAAAGAGTGTGATGCCTCAGCTTTGTTCTTCTTTCTCAAGATTACTTTGATCAGTTTGGTTTTCTTGTGGTTCTATACAAATTTCAGGACTGCTTGTTATATTTCTGTGAAAAATGTCTTTCGACTTTTGATAGAAATTGTATTGAATCTGTAGATAACTTTGAGTAGTATAGACATTCTAATAATATTAATTATTTTCAATCCCTGAGCATGGGCCACCTTTGCATTTATTTGTATCTCTTCCAAATTTCTTTCATTAATGTCTAATAGTTTTCAGTGTACAAATCTTTCACTTCCTTGGTTAAATTTATTTCTAGGCATTTTATTATTTTTGATGCAATTGTAAATGGAATTGTTTTCCAGATTTCTCTTTCTGATGATTCATTATTAGTGTATAAAATCACACAGATGTTTGTTTTGATTTTACATCATGCACTTTTACTGAATTTATTAGTTCTAGCAGTTTTTTGGTGAAGTATTTAGGTTTTTCGTATATAATACCATGTCATCTGCAAATAGTGACATCTTTCCTTTTTTTTCCTTTCCAGTTTTACTTCTTTCTTTATAATTTGGATACCTTTTATTTTCTTGCCTAATCGCTCTGGAGATACATATATATAGAGAGAGACCTATCTCTCTCTCTCTCTCTCTCTCTCTCTCTCTCTCTATATATATATATATATATATATATATATATTATTTTAGTGAGAGAGAGGGAAGGGGGACAGAAAGAGACAGACAGGCAGGAGGGGAGAGAGATCAGAAACATCAACTCATAGTTGTGTCACTTGAGTTGTTCACTGATTGCCTTCTCATATGTGCCTTGACTGGAGGCTCCAGCTGAGCCAGTGACCTCTTGCTCAAGGCAGTGACCTTTGGGCTCAAGTCAGCAACCTTGGACTTCAAGCCAGTGACCATGGGTTCATGTTGATGATCCCACGCTCAAGCTGTCGACCCAGTGCTTAAGCTGGATGAGCCAGCACTCAGCCAGTGACCTCTGGATTTCGAACCTGTGTCCTCAGCATCCCTGGCTGACACTCTATCCACTGCGCCACTTCCTAGTCATGCTGGACTTGTATTTTTAATTGCAAAAACAAGCATAGCATTGACATTCTGTGAAGTGATATTTAGCCTATAGAAGATTGAGAAGAGAGTTTGCTTGGACTTAGTTGGAGAAATCTGTTTATGTTTTCTTTCCTCCCCCCCCCCCAAGTGTTAGCTTTTTTAAAATTTTGTATTAAAATACATATAACATAAAATTTATCATTTTAACTTTTTTTTTCCAAACTATAATAGAAAGTTTATTTAAAAAGTTACAGAGGTAGTTAGTAGAAGTGCACGAGCTGCGCTGCGTGGGCTCAGGAAACAAGTCACAGAGGCTGAAGGCTGTTAGAGTTTAGGGGAGAGAAAGGCAAAGGTGACACTCCTTGAGGGGAAGGAGAGGGGAAGGGGAAGGTGCAGGTATTCTCCTGAGAGAGAGAACCTTGTTTTAACTATTTTTTATTGTACAGTTCAATAGTGTTAAATATATTTACATTGTTCACAACTTTTTCATCTTATAAAACAAACTCACTAAATGACAGCTCCTATTTCATCGTTCCTTAGCCCCTGGCAACCACCATTCTACTTTCTGTTTATGTGAACTTGACTTTCAGCTACCTCATGTGAGTAGAATCATACAGTATTTGTCTTTTTGTGACTGGCTTGTTTCCCTTTGTATAACGTCCTGGAGGTTTATCTGTTATAGCTTGTGTCAGAATTTTTTTCCTTTTTACGGATGAAGAATAATTTATTGTATGTATTTGCCATCATTTTATCTACTTATCTGTTGAGGAATATTTGAGTTGCTTTTACCTTTTGGCTATTGTGAATAAGCTGCTTTAAATATGAATGTGCAGATATCTTTTGGAGTCTACATTTTACCCAGACATACAGTTGCTGCGTCATATAGTAGTTCTATTTTTTTTTTAACTTTTTCTTTTTTTTTTAATTTTTTTAAATTTCTTTTTATTTATTCATTTTAGAGAGGAGACACAGAGTGAGAAAGAGAGAGAGAGAGAGAAAGGGGGGAGGAGCTGGAAGCATCAACTCCCATATGTGCCCTGACCAGACCAGTGCAGGGTTTTGAACTGGCGACCTCAGTGTTCCCAGGTCGATGCTTTATCCACTGCGCCACCACAGGTCAGGCATATAGTAGTTCTATTTTTAATCTTTCAGAAAGTACCATACAGTTTGCCATAGTGGCTATACCATTTACATTGCCACCAACAGTACACTAGGCTTTCAGTTTCTCCATATCCTTGCCAACATTTATTATATTTTGATAGTAAAAAATTTAATGACTGTGAGGTGTTAAATGTTAGCTTCTAAATTTTTTTTATTACGTTGGAATAAAAAGCTTGATATTTGTCAGTGGTGGGGGGAAGGGAAAATAATTTACATTTCATCTTACTCTATTTGTTTTCTATGGTGCTGTAACAAATGATCACAAACTTAAAACAACACAAATTTATTTTCTTACAGTAATATAAGTTAGAAGTCTGACATGGACCTCACTGGGTTAAAAATCAAGGTTTCCAGATGCTGTTCCTTTTCTTACTGTTCTAGGTGTGAATCGGTTTCCTTACTATTTCCTGTTTCTAGAGACTGCTGATTTTCCAAAGTTTATGAGGACTCTGATGACTAGTTTAGGCCCACCCAGGCATCCAGGATAACCTCTCCCTGTCAAAGTCCTTGATTTAAATACTTTAGTATAGTCCGTTTTGCCGTTTAAGGTCACATTCACAGGTTCTGGGCATTAGGCATGGATGTGTTTCATGGGGGGATGGAGGAGCATTAATCTGCCTGCTGTACTTGCTCACAACTATTCTAACTGCTTTACTTCAGGAAGATTTTGCTTAACATTCAGGGCTAGGTTTTATTAACAAACATATTGAATGAATAATATTGGCTTTAGCACCTTTTTGGTTACCTCTTCGCCCTTAAATTATAAGTGACCATTTCTTGTTACTGATTCTAAGAAATAGGTTTTTAACTTGAAGGTTTTTAACTTGATTTTGTTGCCGTGAATGTGGTGGCCACTTTATTTTGAAGCTCAGTATATTCCACTACCACATTTTTTTTCCTTCCTTCCTTCCTCCCTCCCTCCCTTCCTTCCTTCCTCCCTCCCTCCCTCCCTTCCTCTCTCCCTCCCTCCTTCCCTCCCTCTTTCCCTCCCTCCTTTTTTCCTTTTTTTGTGACAGAGACAGAGAAAGGGACAGACAGAAGGAAGGGAGAGAGATGAGAAGCATCAATTCTTCCTTGCGGCTCCTTAATTGTTCATTGATTGCTTTCTCATATGTGCCTTGATGGGGTGGGGGCGTACAGCAGACCAAGTGACCCCTTGCTCGAGCCAGCGACCTCGGGCTCAAGCTGGTGAGCCTTGCTCAGCCTAGATGAGCCTGCGCTCAAGCTGGTAACCTCAGGTTTTTGAACCTGAGTCCTCTGCATCCCAGTCCAATGCTCTATCCACTGTGCCACCACCTGGTCAGGCTCCTTTCTTTTTTAAAATAATTAAATATTTCAGAAGTACAGAGAGTAATACAGACATCATGAATTCATTATAGATTTTACACTTGTTCATATTTTGCCATGTGTTTATAGATTTTTTTCTGAGTCTTCAATGAAATATTTGATGCATTAAAAGCAGCCCTGGCCAGATATCTCGGTTGTTTAGAGCATCATCCTGAAGCACAGAGGTTGCCATTTGATCCCTGATCAGGGCACACACAGGACCAGATTGATGTTCCTGTTTCTCTCTCATTTCCTCTCTCTAAAATCAGTAAAACAAACATTAAAATAAAAAGCACACTGTGTTACATAGCACACACCAATCAAAAAACAGTCAGGAACCTACCACTAATTTGAGAAATGAAGTATTACCAGCCTGCTGAAGCCAGCTCATGCGCTTTACCAGTGCCTTTCTCAGACAGGCTATCTGGGCTATGTGCTTATTATTCTTTTGCTTTAATTGGTTGTTTTGCACGTATATATATATATATAAAATCTCACCGCCTTATCTCATTTTATATTACTCTCCTCCTTTTTCCTTTATTTCTCATTTTTAAATTAAAATTCATTTTGTTCAGCACTATTTATTCCCCTTGTACCCTTTTCCATCTCTCTTCCTTTTCTTGAATATGATTCTTGCTCTACTTCTTCACTATTTCATTCTCTTTTTGCTCCCATTTTTTTAATGCAATAAAAGTTTAGCCTGACTAGGCGGTGGTGCAGTGGATAGAGCGTCGGACTGGGATGTGGAAGACCCAGGTTCGAGACCCTGAGCTTGCCAGCTTGAGCGCGGGCCCATCTGGCTTGAGCAAAAGCTCATCAGCTTGGACCCAAGGTCGCTGGCTCCAGCAAGGGGTTGCTCGGTCTGCTGAAGGCCCGCGGTCAAGGCACATGTGAGAAAGCAATCAATGAACAACTAAGGTGTTGCAATGGCAACGAAAAACTAATGATTGATGCTTCTCACCTATCTCCATTCCTGTCTGTCTGTCCCTATCTATCCCTTTCTCTGACTCTCTCTGTTTCCCTGTAAAAAAAAAAAAAAAAAAGTTTGCATAACGATTTACCATTTTATACATTTAAAGGTGTACAATTTAGAGTTTTTTATGGTATGTTCCCAATTCTGTGCAGCTGTCACCACTACCTAATTTCAGAACATTTTTATCAACCCCAAAAAGAAATTACATAATCCCAATCCCTCCTTCCCATCCCCCACAATCCCCAGGCAACCACTAATCCAGAGATTTTCAACCTTTTTCATATCATCGTACACATGAACTGATTACTGAAGTTCTGCAGTGCACCAAAAAATAAATTATATATAGGTTTTGCTGATCTGGCCAAAAAAAAAAGGTGTAATTTTGATTCATTCACACAGGACAACTATTGTGTTGGCTTTTGTCTTTTATTTTTTGTTTGTGTGTTTTTTTATTTATTTGAGAGAGGGAAAGAAAAAGAGATGGGAAAAGAGAAAGAAGAAACATCAACTTATTCCACTTAGTTGTGTACCCATTGATTGCTTGTCTCTCATACATGCCTGATTGGGGCTGCAGCTGGTGACCTCAGTGTTCCTCCGGGTTGACACTGTCCACTGAGCCACTGGCTAGGGCCTGTTGTCATTTTTTTAATATCACAATCTAAGGGCAAAGAGGCCAGTGTCCCTGACTAAATAGTCAGGAATTGCATGTTTTCTTTTTTTTTTTTTTAACTTTAAAAACTAGATTTTAGGGGGTAGAGTGGAAAAAGAGAGAGAGAAACACTGACTTAGAAACCTGACTTGTTCCATTTATTTATGCATTTATTGATTGATTCTTGTATGTGGCCTGACTGGGGATTAAACCTGCGACATTGGTGTATCAGGACGATGCTCTAATGACCTGAGCTCCTCGGCCAGGGTAGTGTTGCATCTGTACATACTTTTTGCAGCGTACTGGTGCGCCTCTTGTGGCACACCCAGTTGAAAATTGCTGCACTAATCTACTTTTTGTCTCTGTGGATTTACCTGTTTGAGACATTTCCCATACAGGGAATCATACAATATGTGACCTTTTATGTCTGGTTTTCTTTTCCATCTTTAAGTATAAGATTTATCTATTTTGTATCACATATCAATACTTTATTCTTTTTTAATGACTGAATGATATACATTGTATGACTATGCCACATTTGTTTATTCATTCATCAGTTGATGGACATTTTGGTTGTTTTCACTTGGCTGGTACCAATGATGCTGCTGTGAACATTCATGGAGAAGTATTTGTGTGCACATATGTTTTTGTTTTGGGTATATAATTAGGAGTAAAATTGTTGGGTCATAGGGTAGCTCTATATTTAACTTTGTAAGGAACTGCCAAACTGTTTTCCAAAGAGGTTGCACTATTTTTTATGTAGCCATTAGCAATATATATGGTATAAGGTTCCCAACTTCTCTACATCCTCACCGATACTTGTTATTTTCTATTTTTTTAAATCATATCCATCCAAGAGGGTGTGAAGAGATATCTCATTGTGGTTTTGCTTTGCATATACCTAGTGATTAATGATATTAGTGTCTTCATGTTTTAATGGCCATTTCTGAATACCTTCTTTAGAAAAATAGATTTTTTTGGTCAATTTTTGTAGTTTGTATGTTTCTAAGAATTTGCCCATTTTATCTGCTTTTTAAATTTTTTTGGCCTGCAATGATTTATAGTATTCTTTTCATAATTCTTTTTATTTCATTAAGGTGGGTAGTCAGATTCCCTTTCATTTTCTAATTTGAGTCTTTATCAGTCTAGGTGAAGATTTGTCAATTTTGTTTATCTCTTCTTAAAATCTTTTTAATTTAGTGAGAGAAGAAGAGAGAGAGGGAGAGAGAGAGAGAAAGAGACAGGAATATCAGTTTTCTCCTATACATGCCCTGACTGGTATCGAACCAGCAATCTCGGTGCTTCAGGACGATGCTCTAACCGATCGAGCTATCCAGACGGCAGTTTTGTTCATCTTTTATTTTTATTTTGTATTTTTTAGTGAGCGAGACAGAGACAGAGACAGGAAGAGAGAGAGATGAGAAGCATCAACTCGTGGTTGCATCCTTTAGTTGTTCATTAATTGCTTTCTCATACGTGCCTTTATCAAGGGGGTTCCAGCTGAGCCAGTGACCCCTTGCTCAAGCCAGCAACCTTGGGCTTTAAGCCAGTGACCTTTGGGCTTCAAGCCAGCAGCCATGGGGATCATTTGTATGATCCCACGCTCAAGCTGGCAAGCCCACACTCACGCTGGTGACCCTACGCTCAAACTGGTGAGCCCATGCTTAAGTTGAATGAGCCTGCAGTCAAGCCCACAACCTCGGTGTTTTTTGTTGTTGTGGCAGAGAGAGAGAGAGTCAGAGAGAGGGACAGTTAGGGACAGACAGGCAGAAAGGGAGATGATAAACATCAATTCTTTGTTGCAGCTCCTTAGTTGTTCATTGATTGATTTCTCATATGTGCCTTGATGGGGGGGTGGGGGGAGGGCTACAGCAGACTGAGTAACCCCTTGCTTGAGCCAGCGTCCTTGGGTTCAAGTGGGTGAGCCTTGCTCAAACCAGATGAGCCTGTGCTCAAGCTGGCGACGAGGATCCACTCAGCAAGCCCACTAGGGGGCAGTGCTCTGCCCATTTGGGGCCCTTGCTCCATTGCAACTGGAGCCATTTTTAGTGCCTGAGGCAGAGGCCATGAAGCCATCCTCAGCGCCTGGGGCCAACTCACTCTAATCAAGCCATGGCTGCAGGAGGGGAGGAGAAGAGAGAGAGGGGTGAGAGGAGGAGGGGTAGAGAAGCAGATGGCCGCTTCTCTTGTGTGCCCTGACCAGGAATGAACCTGGACTTCCACAGTCTGGGTCAGTGTTCTACCACTGAGCCAACCAGCCAGGGCCCCATATCTTGACTATTGTAAATAACACTGCAGTGAACATAGGAGTTTATATTCTTTCAATTAGTGTTTCAGTTTTCTTTGGATGTATACCCAGATGTGGAATTGCTGTTTATGAACTAGTTCCATTTTTTTATTTTTTGAGAACCCTCTATACTGTTTTCTGTAGGGGCTGCACCAACCTGCATTCTCTCCAATAGTGCAGAAGGGTTCCCCTTTCTTCACATTTTTACCAACACTTATTTGTAAATTTATTGATGGTAGCCATTCTGACATGTGTGAGGTGATATCTGGTTGTGATTTTATTTTATTCTAATTTTTTTTTGGCGAGAGAGAGAGAAAGACAGGCAGGCAGGCAGACAGAAAGGGAGAGAGATGAGAAGCATCAGTTCATAGCTGCATCACTTTAGTTATTTATTGATTGCTTCTCATATGTGCCTTGACTGGGGGGCTTCAGCTGAGCCAGTGACCTTGGGCTCAAGCCAACAACCCTGGACCCAAGCCAGTGACCATGGGATCATGTCAATGGTACCACACTCAAGGTGATGAGCCCGTGCTTACACTGACAACCTCGTGGTTTCAAACCAGCGACCTCAGCATCCTAGGTTGATGTTCTTTTCACTGCATCATCACTGGTCAGGCTCATTGTGGTTTTAATTTGCATTTCTCTGATAATTAGTAACATTTAGCATCTTTTCATGTGTTTATTTGGAGAAATACCTGTTCAGGTCCTCTGCCCATTTTTTAATTGGATTATTTGGGGGTTTTTTGGTGTTGAGTTGTATGAGTTCTTTATAAATTTTGAATATAAACCCCTTCTTGGGTTTTTCATTGCAAATACCTTACCTATTCCATATGTTGTCATTTTGTTTTGTTGATAATTCCTTTGCTGCGCAAAAACTGTTTAGTTTGATGTAGTTTCACTATGTTGTACACCTGAAGCTAATAAAGATATTGATCGACTTACAACCTATGCAACTTAACGACTATTCGACTTTACATTCACAATCACTAGCCATGACTGCTCCGCGTCTGGAGCATAAACCTGACGAATGTAAAAATAAGAAACAAAATGGTGTAGAGATGATACAAATGGCATAAAATGAACAAAGAAAATTATGATATATAACAATAACGAAAGAAAAATATGATAAAATATGACTTAAAGGTTTCTTTTCTTTTTTTTGTGCAGTGACAGAGAGAGAGTCAGAGAGAGGGATAGATAGGGACAGACAGGATTGGAGAGAGGTGAGAAGCATCAATCATTAGTTTTTCGTTGCTGTTGCAACACCTTAGTTGTTCATTGATTGCTTTCTCACATGTGCCTTGACTGCGGGCCTTTAGCAGACTGAGCAACCCCCTGCTGGAGCCAGCAACCTGGGTCCAAGCTGACGAGCTTTTGCTCAAGCCAGATGGGCCCATGCTCAAGCTGGCGACCTCGGGGTCTTGAACCTGAGCCTTCTGCATCCCAGTCTGACGCTCTATCCACTGCGCCACCGCCTGGTCAGGCTATGACTTAAAGATTATTATAACATCATTTCACAGTACTGTACATATAGCCTACCAACTTACGACCAAATTGTGTTACGACTGGTCTGTAAGATGAGAAGCATCAACTCATAGCTGCCTCACTTTAGTTGTTTATTGATTGATTCTCATATGTGTCTTGACTGGGGGGCTTCAGCGGTCGTAAGTCAAGCACTAGCTGTACAAAATAGTATTGACTGTAAACTATAATTAAAAAGTTTAAAAATAGGCAAAAAACCAAATGAACAGACAAAATAAAAATATAAAATTGCGCATAGTTTTATCTGAAAAAATTTTTTTTTCTGGCACCATTTGATAGAAGTGTTACTTTAAAATATACATCTGGGTTTTTGTATGTTCTCTCAGCTTCTACGTCTCTTGTTCTTCCCAACATTTATTTTGTTTCTGTGATCTCTATCATAGACTTGTCTCACATTTTAAACTTTGAAGAAAATCTTTTCCATTACATAATTGATATTCTAAAGAATTAAAGACTGGATTATTTTCATTACTTACGCTCTAGAATCTGAAGACTCTCAAAATAGTTTATCATATAGAACTTTATAAAATTATATTAGTTCACTGAGATGTTATACAATATTCATAGGGACCAAAAAAATATTGTATATTACAATAATAGTCATAGATATTGAGTTTTAAGAATACATCTTGATTTAGTGTTTCTCAGAAGGTTCTTAGGGCTTAATCATTGGTTGTTCTTTTGGGTGTATGTAAAATATTCCATAAGCTTTTGAAAATTGGTGTTTTCTGATATAAGAATATCATCAATACAAAGAAAAATACCTTTAGAATAACACCTCACCAATATGTTAAAAAAAATTATACCCAGTAGTATGAATTTAAATGACTAGAGATATTTAGGAAGTTAAGAGATGAAGAAATAATATTAAAATTACAGTTCCAACAATGGAAAAAAGAAAACGACAGGTAGGAGAAAGATATGTAAAACTCTTTTGCTCAATATTGGAAATTTTAAAGGCAATATGAAAAGGCAAAGTTGTTTAAATACAGTGTGTCCGTAAAGTCATGGTGCACTTTTGACTGGTCACAGGAAAGCAAGTACACCATGACTTTATGGACACACTTGTATTTTAAAGAATAGTATATGGAGGGTAAACTTGAAATAAATGCCATGAAGTGAAAATGCCTTGCATTTCATAACATTTGGTTTTATAGCAGTACCTTGAAACTAACCAGCTTGACAAAGAAAATATTGATTTTTTTGAAATTACTGAGCTGTGTGCGTAGTAATTTTTTTCCATTTCATGTAGTATGTATATTTAAAAATGCTTGAATAACGATGATGAGAGAAGTAATAGATAGATTATACTGGGATTATAGTATTGTTTCATAGTCTAGTTGAAACTAACATATCAACCTGGTTTTCATCGTACTGTTTCAGGTATGATTTGCTCTAGTGCTTTCTAGGTTGTTTAATATGCTGTTTACAAGTTTTTCTTCTTCACTGGACTATAAACTAATTTAGGGTAGGCATTGGATTTTATTCATTTTTATTTCATTGGTATCATTGAGTAGACTGTCCATGATGTTGAGTGAATAAATTGTCAGTTGCTATACAGTCCATGAATGGGTTTCATATATTCTTAGTACTATGTTCACTTAACTGCATTAGGCAGTCTTATTTCTGTCAGAGTAGTAAGTACCTTCATTCTTTAATGCAGTAATGGAGTTGTTTAATTGTTAAAACTCTCACTTTTAATATAATTTTGAAATAGTAGATTAAGGTAGTTAAAAGACTTTGATTTATTTTCACAGCAGTATATTGCTAATTGATTTCTGTACCCCATTTACTATACTTTTAAATTCCCTTTAATTATGGTGCTTATAGTTTCTCATGACCACATTCATTAAACAAATCTCATTTGATGGAAAAGGCAAAGTAACACCAACAAATTATTCATAGATATCTGCTATAGGATTGAAAATAAATGTAAATGTTAATTGATTTTAGCATGAACATTCTCCATTAAGCATGGTATCTTACTCAGGTTTGTTGGAATAGTCTGTAGGACACTAGATCTTTGTTATTCACATATGTCCCCTTTTTTTTTATTCTCTTATTTCAGGGAAGCATTAAGAATGTAGGGATCTAAGAACAGAGATGAGTAATTCTCAGGCATAACAGTTCCACGGTCTGTTAATCGTTTGAGATTCACACTCTATAATGAGATACAGGTACTACTGATGCAGAGGAGTGGTTGCCGTGAGCAGTGTAGAGATTGAGAACCATTGATCTAGATTGTTCTATATCTAGTGTCTTTTTATTCACAATGAACTGTTTTTTATTCTTCCTTGATTAGTAGGTGTGTTCTTTATTTCTATGCAATAGATTGTTACATATCAGGATACAACAAATGCTACTCTTTGTTTCAGTGTTTGTTCCTGTGTGGGAAGGATTGACTAATACTATACAGCCTTGCTAAGTAATATTAGACATATACTATAAATAAGACAGTAAGGCTTTTCCATTTTTAAAGCATCCAAGCTACTTTGTCTCTTGAATCACTATGTTTTGGAAAGATACTTAAGTGACTCTTAAGTGATAAACACTGAGTGATATTAACGTTTGGGTGGTGAATCAGACACCAGGGAAAAGAAATAATTTTAGTATGCTTGTTAACCACTACAAAGGAAAATGAATTTATATGCTTTTCATTGAAACTGCGAGAGGGACAGACCCTCAAAAGTTTCTGTTGAGTGAAGGAATTAGTGTAAATGAAAACTGATTTATAAAAATCCATTTTAAGTTAATTAAATGGTGATGTCATCAATAATCTAGAGCGCTGCCTTTTTAATTCACACAGATAAATTTAAAATGACTTACCATTTTCATAGGTATTTATTTATTTATTTATTTGAGCATTAACCATACTGATTGTTTCCTCTTCCTTATGACTTAAATTTTTCAACTTATCTATAATGGTAGTTTTTAGGGACTGGTTATTAAAAATTCAAAATTAAAATATTTTTTTTCTTTAGACAGAGATGACAATTCTACACTAACAAAGCAGGAACTTAAGTTCATAGGTATGTACCAAACTCATACATGATTCTGAAGGTAATAGTGTTAAATTAATCCTAATGTACGGTAGTTTGGAAACTTTCCTGTATAAAGCAATATTAGAGATCTGTAGTCACAAAAATGATAACTGAAGGGAATTCTCCATAATCTTGAATGGTTGGTAGGGTGAACTGTTGTACTTGATTGGATTTTCCATATTGCTTAAGACATGGTAGGGTGGGGACCTGACCTGTGGTGGAGCAGTGGATAAAGCGTCGACCTGGGAACACTGAGGTCACCAGTTCAAAACCCTGCACTGGTCTAGTCAAGGCACATATGGGAGTTGATACTTCCAGCTCCTCCCCCCTTTCTCTCTTTCTTTCTCTGTCTCTCTCTCTCTCTCTCTCTCTCTCTCTCTCACTCTGTGTTTTCTCTCTAAAATGAATAAAAACAGTAAGGAATAAAAATGCTTAAAAAGTTAAAAAAAAAAAAAAGACATGGTAGGGTGGGTTTTAGGATCCCTAAAACTACTTACCTATAAGGGTCTAGATGCCTAGGTTTTGATTTTTAAGACCACTTTCTAAATCTGTTATCCTTCATTCTTACTGAGGGAAAGAAGAAGCTGAGACCATAGCCTATGATTTATAATAGTTCATTAATTCTGTAATGTATCTCCTAAATATTTTTAGATCAGTTGAGAGTGAGCTGTGTGTATCCTGAACCCACTAGTCTTAACCAGTTAATATATGCATCTACTTCACCCTTTCCCTCCTCTAAATACCCCAGTATCATATAAGACTGATTTTGCAGGATATGAGTATCTGCAATATGGACTTTTCAAGAGTATTTTAGCTTTTTATTTTTTTCATTTGGCAAGTATATATTAAATTCTTTCTGTATCTGAGATCCTGGTTTGTTGTTTTGGGGACACAAGAATACTATAGTGGGCCTGACCTGTGGTGGTGCAGTGGATAAAGCAACTGTGGTTGCTGGTTCAAAACCCTGGGCTTACCTGGTCAAGGCACATATGGGAGTTGATGCTCCTGCTCCTCCCCCCTTTCACTCTCCCCCCCTTTCCTTTCTCAAATGAATAAATAAAAATCTTAAAAAAAAACAGGCTTTAAAAAATGTGCTATACTGCACATGGATTTTGCCTTGAGGGAACATAAAAGCTAAAAGGAATAGCAATGTATATATAAATAAAAATTTCAGGATACATAGTTAGAACTTCTCTAATGATCTATATATATAGTACAGTAAGAGTTAGGAAAAATGACTTTTAACTGAGGAAATTAAATGTACAGAAAATGTAATATTTTACCTGATGATACTTAAAGAACATGAAGAATTTAGCTATTTGGAGATAGGGATCAGGACTAGATGCCCAATACCAGGAACATGAAAGCACCAGCAGTGGCATATAAATGAGAATACACAGGCTGAATGAAGCGATGGTGATAATTGATATTTTATATGAACTATATATGAGAAGTAGCAGCCGTAGATATTAGACCAAGGAGTTTAAAGTTGTTGGTATTTGACTTGGGAAGAAAGATAAAACCCAGGTTCCCTGGCTAAAGCATATAAGATTGAAAGGAGTTAATATTTGAGCAGAGAAACCAGTCTGATTTTTGTATGATCTAGTCCAGCGACTTTCAACCATTTCCATCTCATGGCATGCATAAACTAATTATTAAAATTATGCAGCACACCAAAAAATATATTTTTTGCTGATCTCACAAAAAATAGTTATTGTGTTGTCTGTCGTCATTTTTTAATTTGACAGTCTAAGGGAAAAGAGGTCAGTACTTCTGACTAAAAATAGTCAGATATTGCATGTTTTAAAAATTCTTGTAGCACACAGTGTGTGGTGACATGCTGGTTGAAAATCACTGATTTAACTAAATGTATTGAAGGTGCTAATAATAATAAGGATAATGGAAGTCAGACTGGGAAGTATGTTACCCAAGAAGATCTGCTGATAGTAATTGTCAATGAATTGAATGGCAGTAGCTGGGAGAGATTGGGTATTCATTTACCAAGAAGATATTTAAGTAGAGATGTTTAGCATGCAAATGTATAGATGAGATTAGAGTTTGGACAGGAAAGAAAATTGAAAGTAGTTCATATAGGGATCAGTAACTAAAACTCCATGATTGGTCATGGCTGAGGAATGTTGATAGAGAAAACAAAGAGGTTGGATCAGGTTTATTTTAAGATAGAAAAGTCTTAATAAGTGGAAAGGAAGACTCTAGAAAGGAAATGGATTAAAATGCAAGATAAGAATATTTGATGGGCCAAATATCTGGATAGATGGGAAGCAATCAAGTTAACAAGTAGAAAAAGTCAACTTAAAGGAAGATGGAATTGCTGTGAAAACTTTCAGTCCAAATCCTTAATTTTAAAAAACTTTATAATTTTGGATTAATGAATGTTTAAAAATAAATTTCCCCACAAAAGAGATGATTATTGCTTTTAATATGTGTAGTAATGAATGTGTTTACAAAAGTGGTTTCCTTTTAGTGTATTTCAGACTACAGTTTTAATGATTACATAGAATAAATAGTAATGACACCTATATATGTAAAGATTGTTCTTCTGTGATACAGTTATTTTCTTTTGTAATTTCACCATCTTCTGTGATGTTAACGCTTCTCTTTGCATTCTTTGGTAAGAGTGTTTCAGCCTGTCTCTCATTCTGTTCTCTGCCTCCTCCTAATTGAATGTGTCAACAGTGGTACTTTCTAAATCATTTTCTCTAATTAATCTGAAGTTTCTTAACATGAATTTTATATTTAATTTCTTTATTATTTCAAAGGCCATCTTCCTCATAGTTCTGGGTTGGTTCAGATTCTTACCCTTTCACAGGTTATTATATTAGCCTTCTTTTGGTTTTGTCCAGTATATATACCTAGAGTTGATCAGGTGGGCTTAGGCAAGTCAATATCTCAGAAATGATGGCAGGGAAGTATGTCATTTATGATAATAAAAAAAAAAAGTAACTGTCTAGAATAACAAACATTGCTTGCCTTATTCTTCCCTAAAGTAATTTTGGGAAAATGAATATAATTGGAAAGTTGCTTTCTTAGTGAGTCTAATGAGAGAGTAGAACAGTTAGGTAAACCATCTTTAAAGATTATTGCCTTTTTTTTTTTTTTTTTAACAGAGAGAGAGAGAGAGAGAGAGTCAGAGAGAGGGATAGATAGGGACAGACAGACAGGAACCGAGAGAGATGAGAAGCATCAATAATCAGTTTTTTGTTGCCATTGCGACACCATAGTTGTTCATTGATTGCTTTCTCATATGTGCCTTGACAGTGGGCCTTCAGCAGACCAAGTAACCCCTTGCTGGAGCCAGCGACTTTGGGTCCAAGCTGGTGAGCTCTGTGCTCAAACCAGATGAGCCTGCACTCAACCTGGCGACCTCGGGGTCTCGAACCTGGGTTTTTCCGCATTCCAGTCTGATGCTCTATCCACTGTGCCACTGCCTGGTCAGGCGATTATTGCCTTCTTGATAAGATTCTTTTTCCTCTTTATAATGCAGTTGATTGTTTTACTCTGTTCATATTAATTTCTAGTCATGTGTTTGCAGAAATTATGTCCCAGTCACTTTGATTAATGGAGTTATGGAGCATATATTATAGTGAACTGTTTCTATAGTTTCATGCTCAGTGGGTCATTTTATTTCAGGATCTCAGGATGGGGTAATATATATAACAGCTAGGTATTTGGAATTATGCTTCTCAGACTTTCTTCATCATGCTTGTATATTAGGAGCAAGTGATATTTTTATTCAAAAGGTATATTGGGAAGCTTATATTGAAAGTTGTTTCTGAGTATGTCAAAATTTAGGAGACCAAAACTCTTTTTTTTAAATTTATTTTATTTTTATTTTATTCATTTTAGAGAGAAGACACAGAGTGAGAGAGAGAGAGAGAGAGAAAGAGAGAAAGGGGGGAGGAGCTGGAAGCATCAACTCCCATATGTGCCTTGACCAGACCAGTGCAGGGTTTTGAACTGGCGACCTCAGTGTTCCCAGGTCGACACTTTATCCACTGCGCCACCACAGGTCAGGCAGGAGACCAAAAATCTTTAATCCATGTTGGCAGTAATAGGAAATCTGATTTGCTACCCCAGTGAATCCTCATGAAACTACGTATTGAGAGAAAGCATGTTAGTATGAAAGACACGAGGGAAGATAATAATTACAAACAAACTATTAAAAAGAAACAACTAGAAACTTTAGGTATGGAAAATTATAATGGTCAAAACAAAGAACAATTTAAGTTGCAGATGAAGTGTTTATCCAGATCTGAACATTTAAATATTTCTACAGAGTCACAGTACAGCTGTCAAGAATAGGAAATTAACATATTCCATCTAGTCTTCAGATGCCATTCAAGTTTGACAGTTATATCAACATTTTTGAAGATCATAGGTTAATTATTTTGGATTTGGTTTTTTTGTTTTTCTATTTACTTATACTTATTGACTGGTTTTTGATAGAGAGGAAGGGAGAGAGAGAAACATCAATTTGTTCTACATATTGGTGCTTTCTTTGGTTGATTCTTATATATACCCTGACTGGGTATCAAACCCACAACCTTGGCTTATAGGGACGATGCTATAACCAACTGAAGTACCCAGCTAGGGCTGGTTTATTTTCTTTCATTGTTAGATTCAGGTTGTTTTTTTGGAGCAGGAGATCTTAGAAGTGATCTTATCATTGCCTCTTATCAGATGGCGTATAATCAGGCTTTTCCAATGAAAAGGGTTTCTTTTCCCATTCTTCATCAGATTTTCAGTTTATATCAGTATGGATTTATGGAGCTATGGATTATAATCCATTCAAACTATTAACAATTTAGCCAGTGGGAGCCCCATGAAGAGGGCTCCATGTCCTTTTGATATGCCCTCATTATTCTTTGAACATTTCCTTAACTTCCTGGCACTGAAAGTCTATTAGTTTTCCCTTGCTGTCATAACAAATTATTACAAAATTTGCGTTTTTAGGCCATACAAATTTATTAGCACACAGTAAGAAATTCAGGTTAGGTCAGCTTGTCCACCCCCCCCCCCCTTTTTTTGTTTGAGATAGGGAGAGAGATGAGAAGCATCAGCTCATGGTTGCTTCTCTGTAGTTGTTCATTGCTTGCTTCTCATACGTACCTTGACCAGGTGCTCAAGCTGAGCCAGGGACCCCTTGCTCAAGCCAGCGACCATGGGGTCATATCTATGATCCCATGCTTAAGCTGGTGACCCCATGCTCACGCTGGTGATCCTGTGCTCAAGCTGGATGAGTCCACACTCAAGCCAGCTACTCAGGGTTTCGAGTATGGGACCTTAGTGTCCCAGGTTGATGCTCTTATCACTGTGCCACCACCAGTCAAGCAGCTTTCATTCTTAAGTACTTTTAATTAAGAAGTCTTTTAGGGTGTTCAGTCTGCCTCATTGCCAGAAACAGATATTCTCTCACTGATATTTTTATTTATTTATTTATTTTTGTGTTTTTCTGAAGTGAGAAGCAGGGAGGCAGACAGACAGACTACTGCATGCGCCCTACCAGGATCCACCCGGCATGCCCACCAGGAGGTGATGCTCTGCCCATCTGGGACATTACTCTGCTGCGACCAGAGCCATCCTCAGTGCCTGAGGCAGAGGTCATAGAGCCATCCTCAGTGCCCGAGCCAACTTTGCTCCAATGGAGCCTTGGCTGCAGGAAGGGAAGAGAGAGTTAGAGAGAATGCAGAGGGGGAAAGGTGGAGAAGCAAATAGGTGCTTCTCTTATGTGCCCTAACGGGGAATTGAACCCAGGATTCCACACGCGGAGCCGACGATCTGCCGCTGAGCCAACCGGCCAGGGCTCACTGATTGATTTTTCATGTCACTTCATCACTGGCTTCTAGAACTGCTACTCCATTCAATTCAGGAATAGTTTTTACATTGCCAAGTTCAGTGAATATCTTTCAGTTTTCATCTTAGATGACTGAGCGTACTTGTTTTTGTTGAGGACTTCCTATTACTGTAATTACCTTTTTTCCCCTCCCCTCTGTTTCCTACTCTCTCATCCCCTCTGCAAGCTTTTTCAACATTATATTTTATTTTACCCTATCTGAGTAATGAATTTGTTAATCATATAGAGCAGGGATGCTCAATACGTCGATCACAATCTACTGGTCCATCGCGAAGGAAGTGTGGGTAGATCGCATGACATTAAAAAGACATTTGTCTTTTGATTGGCATACAGGGTAGCCAATCTTTCCTCTGAAATTTTGACACCCTATGCATGCCCGTTAAACCACGCTATCTTGTTCAGTTACATTGCTGCGTAGTTAGCCTTCAATTTATTTAAACTAAATACAACAAAGGGTATAAAAATGAGTGCCATAGCTGGTCCGAGTAAGAAGCCTAAAACCTACCACTTTCATAGGGAATGGGAGGGGATTTTTTTCACTATGTCATATTCTAAGTGCCTTTGCCTCATCTGTCTGTGTGTCATTGCTGTTCCAAAGGAGGGAAATGTGGAGCGGCTTTTTCGGACTGTTCATAAAAACTATGACATTGACTTTCCTCCGAAAAGAGAGCTGAGAAAGAGAAAGGTGAAGAAGAATACACAATATTAAATAGTAATAATAGTAACTTAATGATAATATAGAAGAAATAAATTTATGTTTTGCATTATTATTGTAGGTAGATCATTTTGACTTGGTCATCTTATTAGTAGCTTGCAAGCTGAAAAAGTGTGGGCACCCCTGATATAGAGTAATAGTCCACAATATAGGAAGGGCAAGCCAAGATACAGAGTATCCTAAGTGTTTATTCATTAGTTGCCAAAGGAAGAGACATTAAGACATTAATAATTGAAGTTTTCTATTATTGCATATGTTATCCTATTAATTTCTTTTAACATAGCTGTTGTATCTTCCTTTTAATTTTTTTTATTAATTGTAATGGGGTGACATTAATAAATCAGGGTACATATGTTCGAAGAAAACATCTTTAGGTTATCTTATCATTCAATTAGGTTGCATACCCATCACCCAAAGTAAAATTGTCCTCTGTCACCTTCTATCTGGTTTTCTTTGTGCCCTTCCCCTCCCTCCTCCCTCTCCTCACTCTCTCCCCCAACCACCACACTCTTGTCCATGTCTCATAGACTTGTTGTTATGTCCCAACTATGTATGAAATAATGCAGTTCTCAGTCTTTTTCTGTTTTACTTATTGAACTCTGTATAATGTTATCAGGGTCCATCCATTTTGTTTTAAATGATCCGATGTCATCATTTCTTATTGCTGAGTAGTATTCCATAGTATATATGTACCAAAGCTTTCTAATCCACTCGTCCTCTGATGGGCACTTGAGCTGTTTCCAGATCTTCGCTATTGTGAACAATACTGCAACGAACATGGGGGCGCATTTTTTTTTTCCGAACAGTGCTATGGTGTTCTTAGGGTATATTCCTATAAGAGGGATAGCTGGGTCAAAAGGCAGTTTGACTTTTAATGTTTTGAGGAATCTCCATACTCTTTTCCACAGTGGCTGCACCAGTCTGAATTCCCACCAGCAGTGCAGAAGGGTTCCCTTTTCTCCACATCCTCGCCAGCACTTATTCTGTGCCATTTTGCTGATGAGCGCCAATCTAACTGTTGTGAGGTGATATCTCATTGTGGCTTTAATTTGCATTTCTCTAATGATTAGTGATGTTGAGCCTTTTTTCATATGCCTATTGGCCATCTCTATGTCCTCTTTGGAGAAATTTCTATTCATTTCTTTTGCCCATTTTTTGATTGGATTGTTTGTCTTCCTGGTGTTGAGTTTTATAAGTTCTTTATAAATTTTGGTCATTAACTCCTTATCAGACGTGTTGTCGAATATGTTCTCCCATTGTGTGGTTTGTCTTTTTATTGTGTTCTTATTATCTTTAGCTGTGCAAAAACTTTTTAGTTTGATATAGTCCCATTTGTTTATCTTGCCTTTTATTTCATTTGCCCGTGGAGATAAATCGGCAAATATATTGCTGCTACAGAAGTCAGAGAGCTTGCTGCTTATGTTTTCTTCTAAGGTGCTTATGGTTTCATGGCTTACATTTAAGTCTTTTATCCATTTTGAGTTTGTTTGTGTGAATGGTGTAAGTTGATGGTCTAGTTTCATATTTTTGCAGGTAGATGTCCAATTTTCCCAACACCATTTGTTAAAGAGGCTGTCTTTACTCCATTGTATGCTCTTTCCTCCTTTGTCAAATATCAGTTGTCCATAAAGGGGTGGGTTTATTTCTGCGTTCTCTGTTCTGTTTCATTGATCTATGTGCCTGTTCTTATGCCAGTACCAGGCTGTCTTGAGTATAATGGCCTTGTAGTAAACCTTGATATCAGGAAGAGTGATACTTCCTGCTTTATTTTTCCTTTTTAAGATTGCTGAGGCTATTCGTGTTCTTTTTTGGTTCCATATAAATTTTTGGAATACGTGTTCTATATCTTTGAAGTATGTCATTGGTATTTTAATTGGTATTGCATTGAATTTAAAAATTGCTTTGGGTAATATAGACATTTTAATGATGTTTATTCTTCCTGACCATGATCACGGTATATGCTTCCACTTGTTTGTATCTTCCTTCATTTCTTATATCAATGTTTTATGATTTTCTGAGTACAAGTCCTTAACCTCCTTGGTTAAATTTACTCCTAGGTACTTTATTTTGGGGGGTTGCAATAGTGAAGGAGATTGTTTCCTTAATTTCTTTTGCTGACAGTTCATTGTTGGTATATAAAAATGCCTCTGATTTCTGAGTATTAATTTTATATCCTGCCACCTTGCTGAATTCATTTATAAGGTCCAGTGGTTTTTTGACTGAGACTTTAGGGTTTGTTATATACAATATATCATCTGCAAATAATGACAGTTTTACTTCTTCTTTTCCAATTTGGATGCCTTTTATTTCTTCTTCTTGTCTGATTGCTGTAGCTAGGACTTCCAGAACTATGTTGAATAAGAGTGGTGAAAGGGGGCACCCCTGCCTGGTTCCTGATATTAAGGGGATTGCTTTTAATTTTTGCCCATTTAGTATGATGTTTGCTGTGGGTTTTTGATAGATGGTCTTTATCATGTTAAGGAATGTTCCCTGTATTCCCACTTTACTGAGAGTTTTGATCATGAATGGGTGCTGGATTTTATCAAATGCCTTTTCTGCATCTATTGAAATTATCATGTGATTTTTGTCCTCCCTTTTGTTTATGTGATGAATGACATTCATTGATTTGCGAATATTGAATTTTTGGTAGAATTTACTTGTGAAGCCATCAGGCCCAGGACTTTTCTTTGTTGGGAGTTTTTGATAACTGTTTCAATCTCATTTGTTGTAATTTGTCTGTTTAGGTGTTCTGATTCTTCCGGATTGATTTATGAAAGATTATATGATTCAAGAAATTTGTCCATTTTACCTAGGTTGTCTAATTTTTTGGCATAGAGTTCTTCATAGTATTTTCTTACAATACTTGGTGTTTCTGTTTGTGTCAGTTATTTCTCCACTCTCATTTCTAATTTTATTTATTTGAGTCCTCTCTCTTTTTTTCTTGGTGAGTCTAGTTAAAGGTTCATCAATCTTGTTTACCTTTTCAAAGAACCAGCTCCTGGTATCATTGATCCTCTGTATTGTTTCCTTAGCCTCTATGTCATTTATTTCCACTCTGATCTTTATTATTTTCTTCCTTCTACTAGTCCTGGGCTTTATTTGTTGTTGTTTTTCTAATTCTTTTAGATGCAGGATCAGGTTGCTTATTTGAGCTTTTTCTAGCTTCTCATGGTATGCCTGTAGTGCTATGAACTTCCCTCTCAGTACTGCTTTTGCTGTGTGCCATAAATATTGAGTTGATGTGTGCTCATTAGCATTCGTTTCTAGAAACATTTTTATTTCTTCTTTAATCTCATTGTTAATCCATTCATTATTTAATAACATGCTATTTAGTTTCCAAGTGTTTGAGTATTTCTCAGGGGTTTTTTTGTGGTTAGTTTCTAGTTTCATGGCATTGTGATCAGAGAAAATGCTTGATAGATTTCAATCTCCTTAAATTTGTTGAGACCACATTTGTGTCCTAACACGTGGTCTATCCTAGAGAATATACCATGAATGCTTGAAAAGAATGTATATTCTACTGCTTTAGGGTGAAAAGTTCTGAAGATACCTATTAAATCGAGTTGATCTAGTGTATACTTTAAGTCTGCTGTTTCTTTATTAATTTTCTTTCTTGAGGATATATCTAGTGATGTTCGTGGGGTATTGAAATCCCCTACTATTATAGTATTGCTGTTAATCTCATCCTTTATATCTATCAAATTCTCCTTTATGTATGTCGGGGCTCCTATGTTTGGTGCGTAGATATTTATAATAGTTATATCTTTCTGTTGAATTGTTCCCTTTATCATTATGTAGTAGTGTCCTTCTTTATCTCTTACTACAGCCTTTGTTTTAAGGTCCATTTTGTCAGATAAAAGTATTGCTACCCCTCCTTTGTTTTCATTTACATTTGCGTGAAATATTTTTTTTCATCCTTTTACCTTCTATGTGCATCTTTTGTTTTAAGGTGTGTCTCTTGTAGACAACATATGTATGGGTCCTGTTTCTTTATCCACGCAGCTACCCTATGTCTTTTGATTGGATCTTTTAATTCATTTACATTTAAGGTTATTATTAATATGTAGTTGTTTATTGTCATTTTATTCTTTAATGCTGTATTCTTCCTTTGGTATATTCTTTTCCCCCTTTGAACTGTTCACAACAGGCCCCTTAGCATCTCTTGTAGAATTGGTTTTGTTTTAATGAATTCCTGGAGGTTTTTTTTGTCTGGGAAGCTCTTTATTTCTCCTTCAATTTTAAACATTAGCCTTGCTGGATAGAGTAGTGTTGGTTGTAGGTTCTTGTTCTGCATTACTTCGAATATATCTTGCCATTCCCTTCTGGCCTTAAGTGTTTCTGTGCAGAAGTCTGATGTCATTCTTATGGGGGCTCATTTGTAGCTGATAACCATTTACTCTAGCAGCTTTTAAAATTTTCTCTTTTTCACTTAGCTTTGGTATTTTAACTATGATGTGTCTTAGTGTAGATTTCTTTTGGTTTCTCTTTAATGGAGTTCTCTGTGCTTCTTGAATGTGTGAAACGTTTTTCAACCTTAATTTAGGGAAGTTTTCAGCTATGATTTGATTGAACAAAGTTTTTATCCCTTGTTCTTTCTCTTCTGGTACCCCTATGATGTGCATGTTATTTCTCTTCATGTTGTCACGGAGTTCCCTTAGAGTTTCCTCACATTTTTGAATCTCTTTTCTTTTTTCTGCTCTGCTTCTGTGCCTTTGTTTATCTTGTTTTCTAACTCACTGATTCGATCCTGAGCTTAATCCATCCTACTTTTAATTTCTTCCATTGTGGTCTTCAGTTCTGATACTGTATTTGTCATTTCTGTCTGATTTTTTTTTAAATATATATATATTTTATTATTATTAATTCTAATGGGGTGACATCAATAAATCAGGGTACATATGTACAATGAAAACATCTCCAGGTTATCCTATCATTCAATTGTGTTGCATACCCATCACCGAAAGTCAAATTGTCCTCTGTCACCTTCAATCTGGTTTTCCCTGCGTCCCTCCCCTCCTCCCTACCCCACTCTTCCCTCCCTCCCCCATCCCACAACCACCACTCTCTTGTCCATGTCTCATACCCTCACTTTCATGTCCCACCTATGTATGTAATCGTGCTGTTCTCACTTTTTCCTTTTTTCTGATTTACTTATTTCACTCCGTATAATGTTATCAAGGTACATCCATTTTGTTATAAATGATCCGATGTCATCGTTTCTTATGGCTGAGTAGTATTCCATAGTATATATGTACCATAGCTTTTTAATCCACTCGTCTTCTGACGGACACTTGGGCTGTTTCCAGATCTTCGCTATTGTGAACAATGCTGCCACGAACATGGGGGCGCATTTCTTCTTTTCGAACAGTGCTATGGTGTTCTTAGGGTATATTCCTAAAAGTGGGATAGCTGGGTCAAAAGGCAGTTCGATTTTTAATTTTCTGAGGAATCTCCAAACTGTTTTCCACAGTGGCTGCACCAGTCTGCATTCCCACCAGCAGTGCAGAAGGGTTCCCTTTTCTCCACATCCTCGCCGCACTTATTCTGTGTTGTTTTGCTGATAAGTGCCATTCTGACTGGTGTGAGGTGATATCTCATTGTGGTTTTAATTTGCATTTCTCTAGTGATTAGTGATGTTGAGCATTTTTTCATATACCTATTGGCCATCTGTATGTCCTCTTTGGAGAAATTTCTATTCATTTCTTTTGCCCATTTTTTGATTGGGTTGTTTGTCTTCCTGGTGTTGCGTTTTATAAGTTCTTTATAAATTTTAGTTATTAACCCCTTATCAGATGTGCTGTCGAATATGTTCTCCCATTGTGTGGTTTGTCTTTTTATTCTGTTCCTGTTGTCATTAGCTGTGCAAAAACTTTTTAGTTTGATATAGTCCCATTTGTTTATCTTGCCTTTTATTTCAGTTGCCCATGAAGATAAATCGGCAAATATACCGCTGTTACAGATGTCGGAGAGCTTGCTGCCTATGTTTTCTTCTAAGATGCTTATGGTTTCACGGCTTACATTTAAGTCTTTTATCCATTTTGAGTTTGTTTTTGTGAATGGTGTAAGTTGATGGTCTAGTTTCATTTTTTTGCAGGTAGATGTCCAATTTTCCCAACACGATTTGTTAAAGAGGCTGTCTTTACTCCATTGTATGTTCTTTCCTCCTTTGTCAAATATCAGTTGTCCATAAAGCTGTGGGTTTAATTCTGGGTTCTCTGTTCTGTTCCATTGATCTATGTGCCTGTTCTTATGCCAGTACCAGGCTGTCTTGAGTATAATGGCCTTGTAGTAAACCTTGATATCAGGAAGAGTGATACTTCCTGCTTTATTTTTCCTTTTTAAGATTGCTGAGGCTATTCGTGTTCTTTTTTGGTTCCATATAAATTTTTGGAATACGTGTTCTATATCTTTGAAGTATGTCATTGGTATTTTAATTGGTATTGCATTGAATTTATAAATTGCTTTGGGTAATATAGACATTTTAATGATGTTTATTCTTCCTAGCCATGAGCACGGTATGTGCTTCCACTTGTTTGTATCTTCCTTGATTTCTTTTATCAATGTTCTATAATTTTCCGAGTACAAGTCCTTAACCTCCTTGGTTAAATTTACTCCTAGGTACTTTATTTTTTTGGCTGCAATAGTGAAGGGGATTGTTTCCTTAATTTCTTTTGCTGATATTTCATTGTTGGTGTATAGAAATGCCTCTGATTTCTGAGTATTAATTTTATATCCTGCCACCTAGCTGAAATCATTTATAAGGTCCAGTAGTTTTTTGACTGAGACTTTATGGTTTTCAATATACAATATCATATCATCTGCAAATAATGACAGTTTTACTTCTTCTTTTCCAATTTGTATGCCTTTTATTTCTTCTTCTTGTCTGATTGCTGTAGCTAGGACTTCCAGAACTATGTTGAATAAGAGTGGTGAAAGTGGGCAACCCTGCCTGGTTCCTGATCTTAAGGGGATTGCTTTTAATCTTTGTCCATTTAGTATGATGTTTGCTGTCGGTTTATCGTAGATGGCCTTTATCATGTTAAAGAATGATCCCTGTATTCTCACTTTACTGAGAGTTTTGAGTATGAATGAGTGCTGGATTTTATCAAATGCCTTTTCTGCATCTATTGAAATTATCATGTGATTTTTGTCCTTTCTTTTGTTTATGTGGTGTATCACATTGATTGATTTGCGAATATTGAACCAGCCTTGCCTCTCCAGAATAAATCCCACTTGATCGTGGTGTATGATTTTTTTCATATATTGCTGGATCTGGTTGGCTAATATTTAGTTGAGAATTTTAGCGTTTAAATTCATCAGGGATATAGGCCTATAATTTTCTTTCTTTGTGTTGTCTTTGCCCGGTTTTGGGATTAGAATTATGCTCGCCTCATAAAAGGAGTTTGGAAGTCTTCCTTCCTCTTGAATTTTTTGAAATAGCTTGAGGAGAATAGGAGTTAGTTCTTCTTTGAATTTTTGATAGAATTCACTTGTGAAGCGATCAGGCCCAGGACTTTTCTTTTTTGGGAGTTTTTTGATAACTGTTTCTATCTCATTTGCTGTAATTGGTCTTTTTAGGTGTTCTGATTCTTCCAGATTGATTTTTGGAAGGTTATATGATTCAAGAAATTTGTCCATTTCACCAAGATTGTCTAATTTTTTGGCATATAGTTCTTCATAGTATTTTCTTACAATGCTTTGTATTTCTGTTGTGTCAGTTGTTATTTTCTCCACTGTCCTTTCTAATTTTATTTATTTGAGTCCTCTCTCTTTTTTTCTTGGTGAGTCTAGTTAAAGGTTCATCAATCTTGTTTACCTTTTCAAAGAACCAGCTTCTTGTTTCATTGATCCTCTGTATTGTTTTCTTAGCCTCTATGTCATTTATTTCTGCTCTGACCTTTATTATTTCCTTCCTTCTACTTGTCTGGGGTTTAATTTGTTGTTGTTTTTCTAGTTCTTTTAGATGCAGGGTCAGGTTGCTTATTTGAGCTTTTTCTAGCTTCTTATTATATGCCTGTAGTGCAATAAACTTCCCTCTCAGAACTGCTTTTGCTGTGTCCCATAAATTTTAAGCTGATGTATGCTTATTATCATTTGTTTCTAGAAACTTTTTTATTTCTTCTTTGATCTCATTGTTAATCCATTCATTATTTAATAACATGCTATTTAGTTTCCAAGTGTTTGAGTATTTTTCATTTTTTCTTTTGTGGTTAATTTCTAGTTTCATGGCATTGTGATCTGAGAAAATGCTTGATATGATTTCAATCTTCTTAAATTTATTGAGACCATTTTTGAGTCCTAACATGTGGTCTATCCTAGAAAACGTACCATGAGCGCTTGAGAAGAATGTATATTCTACTTCTTTAGGGTGAAAAGTTCTAAAGATATCTATTAAATCAAGTTGATCTAGTGTATCCTTTAAGTCTGCTGTTTCTTTATTAATTTTCTTTCTTGAGGATCTATCCAGTGTTATTAGAGGGGTATTGAAATCCCCTACTATGATAGTATTGCTGTTAATCTCGCCCTTTATATCCATCAAAGTCTGCTTTATGTATGTCGGGGCTCCTATATTTGGTGCATAGATATTTACAATAGTTATATCTTCCTGTTGAATTGTTCCCTTTATCATTATGTAGTGTCCTCCTTTATTTCTTACTACAGCCTTTGTTTTAAAGTCCATTTTGTCTGATATAAGTATTGCTATCCCTGCTCTTTTTTCATTTCCATTTGCATGAAATATTTTTTTTTCATCCTTTTACCTTCAGTCTATGAGCATCTTTTGTTTTAAGGTGTGTCTCTTGTAGACAGCATATGTATGGGTCCTGTTTCTTTATCCATGCAGCTACCATATGTCTTTTGATTGGATCATTTAATCCATTTACATTTAAGGTTATTATTGATATGTATTTGTTTATTGCCATTTTATTCTTTAAAGCTGTATTCTTCTTTTGCTCTATTCATTCCTCCCTTTAAACTGTTCACAAGAGGCCCTTTAGTATCTCTTGCAGAATTGGTTTGGTTTTTATGAATTCCTTCAGGCTTTCTTTTTCTGGGAAGCTCTTTATTTCTTCTTCAATTTTAAACGTTAGCCTTGCTGGATAAAGTAGTCTTGGTTGTAGGTTCTTGTTCTGCATTACTTTGATTATTTCTTGCCATTCCCTTCTGGCCTCAAGTGTTTCTGTTGAGAAATCCGATGTCATCCTTATGGGGGCTCCTTTGTAGGTGATAGTCTTTTTTTCTCTAGCAGCTTTTAAAATTTTTTCTTTATCCATTAACTTTGGTATTTTAACTATGATGTGTCTTGGTGTAGATTTTTTTGAGTTTCTCCTTAATGGAGTTCTGTGTGCTTCTTGAATGTGTGGAGTGTTTCTCAGCCTTAATTTAGGAAAGTTTTCTGCTATGATTTGATTGAACAAAGTTTCCATTTCCTGTCCTCTCTCCTCTTCTTCAGGCACCCCTATGATGCGAATGTTGTTTCTCTTCATGTTGTCACAAAGCTCCCTTAGAGTTTCCTCACATTTTTTAAGTCTCTTTTCCTTTTTCTTCTCTGCTTCTGTGCCTTTGTTTATTGTGTCCTCTAACTCGCTTATTCGATCCTCAGCGTCATCCATCCTGCTTTTAATTCCTTCCATTGTGGTCTTCAGTTCTGATACTATATTTGTCATTTCTGTTTGATTCTTTTTTATTATTTCAATTTCATTTTTTATACTTGTTATCTCTTTATTTAGGTGTTCATAATGACTATCCATTGTTGCTCTAATTTCTTTGAACATCCTAACTATCATTATTCTAAATCCTGCTTCTGGTAATTTGGTTATATCTGGTTCATTCAGGTCCTTCTGTGGGGATTTCTCTTGATTCATTTGGTTTGCATTCCTCTGCCTCCCCATTTTTTCTGTGTATAAGCAAGTTGTGGCCACTGGAGTCCAGTAGGTGTTGCCTTTGTGTTCTCTAGGTGTGGTCTATCTGCAGGCACCCCACCCCTTCTGCCGGTGCCTAGGGTGGTTGTGTATGAGCGTTGCCAGCGCCGGCCCACTGTGGCTTTTGCTATGATTTCTGCCTCTCCTCCGTGGGAGGGGCTGTCACTGAAGCCACAAGATTAGCACGAAGGGTAGAGGTGAGCACCTTTGCTCAGCTGCGGACCCAGCCTATTTCCGGACTTCCGCCCAGAACCAGCAGTCGGATCCTGCTTGGTACAGTTCCGCGGGTTAGGCGGGGCTTTTGACGTGCTCTCAGCTGTAAGCTTTTGCCCGTCCGGATCTTTAGCCCCGCCCTCGAGGCCAGGGCCCTTCTGCGCAGGGTCGGAAACCAAGGTTTATTGGGCCGGGCGTGTTTGCTGGATTCCGCCGAGCTGCGTACTTCTGCTCGTCCCGGACTCTACCCCGCCCCCGCGTTCGGAGCCCGCTCGTGCACTTATGAATGCTATCTGGGGTTTCTCCAGCCCGATGGAAATAGTAGCGTGGGCTCAGCTGTGAGCCTCCACTTGTCTCGGGGTCCACCCCGTTCCCGCGCTCGGAGCCCGCTCGCGCACGTATACTGGCCAACCGCGGCTTCTCCGGCCCGGGGAGGGTTGGGGGGGACTGGTAGCGTCAGCTCAGCCACGAGGCCCTGCCCGTCCCTGGTCCTAGCCCGGTCCCCGCGGTCAGGGCTGGCTTGCGCAGGGCCTGCCCGTTCCTGGCCTCCCGCTTTGTCCCCATAAGTGGGATTAAAGGCTGGCCCGCAGCTTCCGGACCGCTTTCGCGGTCCCCTCTGACCCTCTGGGCTAGACCGATCTCCCACCGGCTTGGCCTCTGCCCACGCCGACAGAACCGCCTTTCAGCGTCCTGCCGCCCCAAAACCTTAAGCAGCCTTCAGCAGAGTAGGAAGGGACCTAATACTCCACACTGTAGGCCTGGGAGCTCCCTCACTTGTTTCACAGCTCAATACTGTCCAAACGCCTCTTCTAGGCTCTAGGACTGGAGGCTGGGGCTTGGTTCCTGGGACCCAGGTCCCTCCCTCTCCGCCAAACTGTCCTCCCGCCACACGGGTCTCTCCGGGCTGCCGTTTGCTCCGGGGAGCTGGGCAGCCCTCTTCGCGTTTTCGCTATTCCTACCAGTTTCAGTGTGGCTTCTTCTGTGTTCCTTGGTTGAAGAGTCCACTTAGTTTTGTTCAAAGTTGGTTTATCCCGGTGATGGTTCTTAAAATTGAGTTGTAATCCACTTTGGTTCTGGGAGTTGGAAGTTCGTACGTCCGCCTACTCCGTCGCCATCTTGCTCCCCCCCGGCACCATAGTTTGCTCCTTGCTTCTATACCCTATAAGTGTTCTCAGGATAAACAAAGTAGAAGTTCTGGCAAGGGTCTTTCCCTGTCTGATTCTTTTTTATTATTTCAATTTCCTTTTTTATACTTGTTATCTCCTTATTTAGGTGTTTGTAATGACTATTCCATTGTTGCTCTAATCTCTTTGAACATCCTAGATATCATTATTTCAACTCTGCATCTGGTAATTTGGTTATATCTGGTTCATTTAGGTCCTTCTCTAGGGATTTGGCTTCTGGAGTCTAATGGGTGTTGCCTCTGTGTTCCCTAGGTGTGGTCTGTCTGCTGGCCCACCACCACCTCTTCTGCTACCTAGGGCGGTTGGGTATGGGTTATGGGCTTTCCCAGCACCAGCCCACTGCGCTGTTGCTGTGATTTCCGCAGCCCTTCCACAGGAAGGGCTGTGTTCTCGTGCAGGCTCTACAAGCCTCAGCCTGTCTGGACCTTCGCCTTGCCCCACAGGTGGAGTTGCGCACTGCACTCAAGCCATAAGCCTTGGCACCAAGGATAGGGGTGAGCACCTTTGCACAGCTGCGGACCCCGCCTGTTCCTGGGCTTCCGTCCAGCCCCTGTGGTCAGAGCCGGCTCAGGCAGTATGGCAAACCACGGTTTCTCCGGCCTGGCGGGGCTGCTGGGGTGCACTCAGCTGCGAGCCTCTGCCTGTCCCAGAGTTTAGTCCCGCTCCCACTTTCCTGGCCGGCTTTCGCAGGGATGCAAACCTCCGAGGCCAGATGGTGTTGCGTGCCCGCAGACCCCTGCTCAGCAGCAGATCTCTGCCCGTTCCTGGCCTCCCGCTTTTCCCTAGCAGGTCGGGCTGCAGACGGGCCCGCAGCTGCCAGACCGCTTTCGTGCGTCCCCTCCGCCCCTGCTGGGCTAGACCGAGCTCACGCTGGCCGACTGGGCCTTCGCCCTCTCCGACAGAACCGCGTTTCTGCATCTCGCCACCACCGTCCCTCCAGTAAACCCTCAGCAGTGTGCTGTTGTATCTTTTTATATTTAATAATATCGCTGCTATTTATGAATAGTTTTAATGGTAGACAATATACTAATAATATTGATAAATGCTTTACATATTTTAGCTGTTCTTTCACCAGCCCTGGGAAATCATTGGTGCCATCCTCATTTTATTAATGAAATGTGTTAGGTTCAGAGAGATTAAATTATTTGTATGAAGAAGCAGAATTTGGATTTTTAACTACTTCTCACCATATTAACCACCAGAAAAGAATATTCAGTCTCTTGGGATGTGGCTTAGAGATAACTTCTCAGGCTTAATAATTTGCTTGGTTAAATATTCCTCAAGACTATCCCATTCATTTATTTTTCTACTTTGCTGAATAAGCAACTTGATGTGGTACTGATTTGACCTCCCAGGCAGTTTGAAACTGGGAAGCACGAACTCTTGTTGGACCCTAATATTTTTGTCATTGCAGTGGTGTGCTTCTGTCATATATTGATTTTATGTAACTGCAGTGAGCATACTTAGGGCTAAACAGTGTTTTCTTGGCTCTACCCACACTACACTCTTTATCCTAAGATATCATCTGTCTCGATGTTTCTAAACTCAGTGGGTATTTTCAGTCTGTCCCTTAGCTAGCCTTCAGCATCATGGGATATACAGTTGGTGTGCCCTCTCTTTCTTGAGACACTTTGCTCTTGACTTGAGTGAAACTGCACTCAAGGTTTCTTCTTACCTTACTGGTCTGAATTTTCTGTACATATTTCTCCTCCACTAACTATTTTTGAAATGTTGGAAGTTTTCAAGACTTGGTCATAATTGGCTTTTTTCTCTTTTACAAAAAAATCCATTCTTCCTGTTCCAGTTTTCACCATCTCAGTAAATGGCACTTTTAATCACTTGCCAGAACCTGAAATTCATTCATAATACTGTTCTTTACCTACCAAATATAGCTTATCATCAAGTTAGGTGATTCCAACTTCTGTATTTCCACCTCTAGATTCCCACTTTTCTATGTTCATTACCACGACCACTGTAGCTCAGAGGGACATAATCGTTCACCTGGATTGTGGAGCTGCCTCCTAAATGTTCTGTTTCCACTCTTTCCCCTCTTAATTCATTTGCTGCATAGCAGTCAGAGGGATGCTCTTTTTAAAAAACTAAATCATATTTTTTGCGGTTGGTATTTTGTATTACTGTCTTTTTTTATGGGAGACAGAGACAGGGACTGACAGACAGGAAGGGAGAGAGATGAGAAGCATCAGTTCTTTGTTGAGGAACCTTAGTTTGTTCATTGATTGCTTTCTCATATGTGTCTTGACCAGGGGATGAGGGGGCAACCAAACCAGTGACCCCTTGCTCAAGCCAGCGACCTTGGGGTCATGTCTATGATCCCACGCTCAAGCCAGAGACCCTGTGCTCAAACTGGATGAGCCCGCACTCAAGCTGCTGACCTTGGGGTTTTGAACCTGTGTCCTCAGCATCACAGTCCGACACTCTATCCATTGCGCCACCGCCTGGGCAGGCCCTATTACTTTTAACATAAACTGTAATCACCTTTATATGGCTTACAGGGTCCTGGGAGATCTGTTCCTTCCGTCTCTCCAACCTTGTCTTCCACCACTCTCTCCATTGTGCTTTGGCCACATTATTTATTTTATTTATATATATTTTTTGTTTTTCTGTGTCTTTTAAACAAGCTTTTCTACTTTTTGTGCAGTTACTAACTACCAACCCAACTTTTAAAGTCTTTACTTTAGTGTCATTTCTTTAAACAGGTCTTTAATGCTTCCTGATTTTTCTCTTTCATGGTAGCACTTTTCTCTTCCATCGTAGCACTTACCACAATTCATAGTTACCTGTTTGTTTTCATGTTTGCCTTCCTTAAGTTGTAAATTCCTGCAGAGCAGAGATCTTAGTTGTCTTGTTCCCTACTTTATTCTTTGCTCCCAGCACAGTGCCTGCTTCTAAAAGATATGCAATTAATATTTTGATAAGTGGATGGATAGATGAGTGAATGAATCAATATGTTTCTATTCTCTATCCTGAACACATGAATTTCAGTGTATTTTCCTAGCACTTGTGCATTTTAGGACTCAGTTCTGTTTAATTTGATGAATGTCACTGATTTGGATTGAAATAGCATATAACTTGTAAAGAAATGGAAATAAAGTAAAATGAAATAGAAAGCCAGGTATAGAACAATCTAAGGAGGATTATTTGCCTTGTGAAAAAAGATCTAGAGATCTTAGATCTTTTATGCTTTACTAATTATAGCTGAAGTATGCAAGAATTGAGGTATCAATGATTCTCATTTAAAAAGAAAGATTTAGATTTGTATGCTTTCCTGCCTTAATAGGAAAGGAAATTTTTTATTTGTTCTGCTTTAGAGTGGTAACCTGAATACCAGACAGTTTCAAAGTGTGATCACTTCCTTACACATTTAGCTGTGCACTTTCCCATTTAAGTCATGTTAAAAACAGATTAAGTTTAGAGATTGAAGATCCTCAAACGCCAGTTTTGCTTCTCAGTATTACACTTTCATGATCTATTATTGCATGTGGTAATGGTGTTTTCAGTTTTCCAAGAGCAGAGGACCTGTCAGTTATAATATTGTCCTCTCCTGACTCAAAGGTAAAATGTGAATTAGAGCATTAACTGTAAAATAACCATAGCTGCCATTTATGGAAACTTATTTAGTATTATGCATTACTAGAGCCATTGCAAGGATATTCTCAAATAAAACCTTTAAGGTAGCTCTTATCTTGGTTTTATAGTAAGGAGACCAGATGTCCCGCTTTTGGCGGGACAGTCGCAATTTTTAACAATTTGTCCTGTGTCCCACAGCATTTTTAAAAAGTCCCGATTTTTGGAAAGAATGCACAAAAAGCTAGGAAATTGCGGGAGAATGGGAAGGGAATATACAGTTTTTGGCGGGGAGACCCCGCCTCAACCTGGAAGCGCCCGCACTGCCGCAAGAGCTGGATGCCCCGTGTGGGGCCCCGAAACAAAGAACTTACAGTGGGACGTACCTGCTGTGGCGGCCGCTGTCAAGTCCCCTAACTACCCCTAGTCCCACGTCCTGGACGCTGGCGTGTGGCTCCAGGCTCCGCTAGGCGCTAGCCGCTTGGTCTCCCGCAGGCAGTGGGGCTGGATGCGGGGAGCACGGCCGCCGAACGCGCCAGTGGCGCTACCCTGCCTGTTCCTGCCTGCTCCCGCCTGCTCATGCAGCTCCAGCATCGGTTTCGGGACCGTGTAACCCTATCCCTCTGACTCACTCAAAATTTCCCATATAGTAATAGTTCCGAAAATGATCTTTTTAATGAGGTATCATTATTAAAAAAATAGATTGATAAGGAAAAGGTTAAATCTTGGACATCAGCAAAAATCACAATAGACAACAAATGGTTAGAAATATTTCATCATTTTGAAACAAACCATGTTCCATATAATAATGCACTAAAAATTGTGGAATATGCGCTGTCTTTACCAGGAACTAATGCTGCGACTGAATGCATTTTTTCTACCGTAAATAAAGTGTGGACATCAGAAAAATCACAATTAAGTGTTGAGACTTTGAAAGCCATTTTGTATGTGAAATATAATTTAACAAATTCTTGTGAAAAATTTCATGACCTTTTTTTTTTTTCCAGAGAGAGAGGGATAGATAGGGACAGACAGGAACGGAGAGAGGTGAGAAGCATCAATCATTAATTTTTCGTTGCCCTTGCGACACCTTAGTTCATTGATTGCTTTCTCACATGTGCCTTGACCGCAGGCCTTCAGCGGACCGCGCACCCCTTGCTGGAGCCAGCGATCTTGGGCTCAAGCTGGTGAACCTTGCTCAAACCAGATGAGCCCGCGCTCAAGCAGGCGAGCTCGGGGTCTCGAACCTGGGTCTTCCACAGCCCAGTCCGATGCTCTATCCACTGCGCCACCACCTGGTCAGGCAATTTCGTGACCTTTTAAACAACGACAGCAATCTACTAAAATAAATTCACTCAAATGAGAAATATGCCAAAGAATAAAATAATACTATACATAATTTTTAATGTATTATATTTGTAAATTGTACTTATGTTGACATTTAAAAAATATATTATAATACTATTTTTGCATTCTATGAAAATTTTTTTGCTCCATATAGACCAAAATTTTAATCAAGAACCCCTCGCCCCCGTCAGTGGTGTCCCACTTTACCAATTTTAAAATCTGGTCACCTTATTTTATAGAAAAGAACAATTTTATGGTTCTGTCTCTAGGTAACACTTGTCTTTTAGTTATAGAAGTTGGAGACTTCATGTGTAGTGTGATTTTCACTATTAAAAATAAAAACACCTAGATAATCAGCATTCTGCTTTTCAAAGGACTTTTAAAAAGCAGAGGTAAGTACTTCTCACTGGAGCTTTCCTGTTCCAGTTTCTTCCTTTGAACTTAAATTGTCATGTCATATATACTTATTATATCTAGCATTTCTTTCCTTATCAGTAGCTTATGAATACTTAATAGCTCTGTTCTAAGACTGAGTTCTCTGAAGGCAGAATTTCCTTCTGTTCTTTGCATTCTTCAATGCCTTTTTTTATAATAAGAACCTCAGTAAATATTTGGTGAGCAAACTATGGGTAAACAGACTAAAAACGTTTTTTTCTCAGCTATGTGCCTGTCCCTTGGAACATAAGGTTTATAGATATTTGCTTCATTCACATGTTATCTCTTTTGTGTTCTTCACAGCCAATCTTCTTAAAAGACTTATCTTGCCAACATTTATCGTCACATTTGGTGACTTCTTTTTCTGACCTTACCTTAAATGACCAATAGACTCATTTGACCTTTCCTTTGAAATTCTCCAAGTGATTTCTAAGATTCTCTCTCCTACTTTTTAAATTTTATTCTTTGTGGTATATTTTTCTTTGTCTACTGTTCATTTTGGTTTAATTGATTGATTGATTTTCTACCCTTTAAATGATAATATTCCCTAGTGTTTTGTCTTTGGTCCTTTTCTGTTGATTATGCTGAGAACTTCCCTTGGGTGATGTCATTTTTCCATTCCTTGGTTTTGACCTGCTTCCATATGAGGACTTGTAAATCAGATTCACAAACAAAGGAAGAAGAGGGAAAGAATAAGGAATGACGGGACACTGGTGGATTAAAGAATCTGTGTCTAGCCTGACCAGGTGGTGGCACAGTGGATAGAGCAGTGGACTGGGATGCAGTGGGCCCAGGTTTGAAACACCGAGGTCGGCAGCTTAAGCATGGACTCACCAGCTTGAGAAGCAGTCGCTGGCTTGAGAGTGGGATCATAGACATGACCCCATGGTCACTGGATTGAGCCCAAGGGTCGCTGGGCTCAAAGCTCAAGGTAGCTGGCTTGAGCAAGGGGTCACTTGGTCTGCTGAAGACCCACGGTCAAGGCACATATGAGAAAGCAATCAATGAACAACTAAGAAGACTGAGGAGTTGTAACAAAGAATTGATGCTTCTCATTTCTCTCCCTTCCTGTCTATCTGTTCCTGTCTTCCCCCCTCTCTGTCTCTTTCTCTCTCTCTCTCTCTCTCTCACACACACACACACACACACACACACACAGAATCTGTGTCTGTCCAAAGCTTTGGCAAATTGTTGCTATTTCAGAATATAGTATCCAGTATTGGTAGAGCTTCAGTTTTTCAGGAGAAATAAGAAATCTAGAATTTAAATATGAAACTTCCATGCTTCTTATTTATGAAATGCTGGTTAAAATTATGAAACATAGTGCACACCAACAGAAAGCTTTGAATTTTCATGTTTACTTACCCTGACTTTATTGTGCTTCTAACTCCTAGACTTGTGTCTTCAGACCTGATTTTTCTGCCAAGTTTTAGGCTAATCTTATCCTATTCTAGACTGTATACGAGTTCTGTGTTCCACAGGCATCTCAAAGACCACAATGATCATCCTGAACCTCAAACTTGTATTAGGAAGTGGTTTCATTATAGAATCAGGAAGCTGTGAGTTTGAATCCTGATTCTACCACTTACTAGGTCATTGAGCAAGAGACAGAAACATCAATCTATTTCTGTATGTGCCCTGATTGGGGATCGAACTACAACCTTTAAGTATCAGAACGATACTCCAATCAACCTAGCTATCCAGCCACGGCAGTTTAATTGTTTTACTAGCACACTTACAGGAACAGCACAGAAGACAGATAACATTCAAAACAGGTACTTTTATGTAGGACAACTCAAAGTGTAGTGAATGATGGGAACTACTGTATGGTAAAAGTGCTACACACTCCCATTTTGGTGCCATCAATAAGAAGTATACTTGTTTTAAAAAAGTCCCAAGTGCTGACACTGTGCAGAAAAATAGAACAGGTTTATTTATGTAAAGCTGAACTGTGACATTTGTTCACTGAAACATTTTCACTTATGTTAATTATTACTGTGTCTGTATTTATATTTTTAAAATTCACATACAAATGGAAATGGAAATGATTTCTTTCCCGTATTTTTCACTCTCAGTCATGTTCTTAGGTACCATTTGATTCCACGGGAGAACAAACCTAAACTAACATTTAGAACCACCAATAACTGGAAGAAGAGAAAAAAATTTTTTAAGAATGAAATGTTTCCCATCATAGTGAATTCTTAAGCATGTTATCTAGATACGTGGCATGCTAGCTGGATGTCTTTGGCATAATTGTTGGTGTCTTTTAAAAGGCCAACCAGAGAGGTCTCACTTGCCTCCTGTAAAGTACCAATAGCTGCACTCTGGAAACACAAATAATTTTTGAAATTCTGAGCACCAGACACTGGAAGGGAAGTTTGCAAACCAGAAGTTTAGTGAACTTTTAATGTCTAATTTTACAGAGTGCCACTGTTACCAGGCGTGTGATGTGTTTCTTCACTCCTGCAGTAGAGGGTGCACCTTGCAAGCAGCCTTAGCAGCTAGTTGTTTCCTCTGTGCTTTAACCACAGGTGGATTTAAGCTCCATACGCTCTTTCTCCTTCTGCTGGAGCTTCAGTGCTTGTGAGGTGATGCTGTGGCTGGGAACACCACAAGTTAACTTTATTTCTTTAAACTTATATTTGCTAATATGTAAAATGGGAGTGATATTTACCTCACTGGGCTATTATTATGCTAGTGACCTATATATAGTAACCAAATGCTGATATTCTCAGTTGCTATTTCTGCTTCAGTGATTGGTCTAACCACTCACACCTGCTTACTGGTGCTTAAGAGTCATTCCTGAATTTTCCCTCTTTTTTTTTTTAATTTTTAAAAATTGATTTTAGAGAGAGTGGAAGGGGGAGGGGAGAGAGAAACATCAATTTGTTGTCCCACTTATTTATACACTCACTGGTTGTTTCTTGAATGTGCCCTGACTGGGGATGAAACTGGCAACCACGGTGTGTGTGGACAGTGCTCTAACCAACTGAGCTACTCGGCCAGGGCGTCCCTCTTTTTTATTTTTCAGATCTAACTAATTACCAGTCCCATGAACTTTGTCTTTGTAATGTTTCTTTACTGCTGTTACCTTAGTTTAATCCCTATTTTTGTTCATCAGTATTATTGTAGGAACCCTTAATAGCTTTCTCGGTCATTATTTAAATATCTTTCCCCATCTGTTCTCTGCCTGTGCCAGTGATTTATGTTTTGCTAAAACACCAATCTGGTCACACCAGGCTTCAGTTTATAATCCTTCAGTGGTTTCCTATTGTCTCTAAAATTTTTAACTTTTTACATTTTAACTTTTAATGTTCTTTTAATCTGGTCCCTGCTTATTATTTTGCCTCATTTATTGCTTAACCTATAGAGATGGTACTTGTAAGTTCTCAGAATTTACCCTGCTCTCTGTTGCATCTTTCTTCCTGAGACCACCCTTTGTCTCTGTTCTGTAGTTCCTTTGGAAACTAGCTTTAAAGGCCACCCATTTCTTCTGCAAGTTTTTCTGACCTCCCCACCCTCTCTCACCCCTGGTCTGGGTTAGTTAGATTCTCCTTTATATGTATTTATAGTTCCCTGAGAATATTTCTATCATTCTTCAGTCTTTTGTAATTGCCTCCTTTTTCCACTAAGCTTCTTGAAGGCAGAGACCACAGATCTTGAATGGCTTTGTATCTCCAGGGCTTAGAATAATGTCTGGCAAACAGTGAGCTCTCAGATGTCTGGGTAATAGATACATTTGTTGAATGAATAAATTATGGGTGTTTTCTGGAGAAATTATAGATATCTTAGGAGCCTCAATTATTGTTGTAAGGTCTTTATAATGTCCTAATTCTTTAATTCCCCTAGTTTGAAGATTATAGATGCTTTTATTTATTATGGATCAATAATATTTATGTTCTTTAGAATTAAGTAAATTATATTGTTAATATAATAACTCTTGTTGCCTTCAAGGGCTGTAGTTTTTCAAAAAGATTTTTTTTTTTTTTACTGCAGCCCACTTATGTACATTTTTACTGCTTCCTCTTATTACAGTGTCAAGTTCTTAGGATCTTATTCTTTCCTACCCTCTAAAAGCCTTATTTCAGCTTCCACACTGTTGACTCTATGTACCAGGTAATTCTTAGTTGTGAGGAGTTGTCCTGGGTGTTCTGGGATGTATTTAGCAGTATCTTTTGCCTCTACCTACTAGATACTATAGTAGTAGCACTCCCTAGTTTTGACAACCAAAAATGTCTCTAGGCATTGTCAGATGTCTTCTATGGATCAACATCACCCTGGTTGAGAGCCCCACTGATTTATAGATAACCCTATCTCTCTCTTTTTTTTAATGTTTATTTTATTAATTTTAGAGAGAGAGGGATAGGAACATCAATCTGTTCCTGTATGTGCACTGATCATAGATCAAACTGGTAACCTCTGCACTTCGTGTTGATGCTCTAACCAACAGAGCTATCCTCCAGCCAGGGTTAGATAATCCTATCTCTTGCCTTGATCAGCAAAGAACCTCTTTTTCTCTGTGGGACTCCTCTTTAGCATATACAGTACCACAATCTCCCATCTTTGAAAAGAAAATAAAACCACCTATTTTTGGTTAACTCCTTGTTTTCTCTTTAACTTTCTCATTTTCCCTCTCCTTCCCCTTTCCATCACTTTTTTGGAAGGAATTGCTTCCACGCTTTCATTTTCCCCTTACTTTCTAGCTTTTACCATGGTCCCAGTATTCCTTTTTCCTTGAAGAGACTGTTACTATGACCCAGTAGTCTGTGTCATGTTTATCTCCTAATACTCTGTCCCCCCAACCCCCACTTGTATACCTCCTGGACTTTCTAGAATCCACCTGTATTCTTTATTTTCATAGCTGTGTTCTGCAATGTCATCAGCCTCTTTATTGGTCTTGGAATCTCAAATCTAGTCCGACTTCATTTTATTTTCTGCATTATAGTGTGGGTGGTCTTTTTATTTTTATTTATTTTTTCATTTTTGTTTTTAATTTTATTGTGTTTAGGTGACCTAAATTTTATTTTATTTTTATTTCTTTGCGAGAAAGAGACTGGAACAGATAGATAGGAGGGGAGAGAGATGAGAAGTTATCAACTCATAGTTGAGGCACTTTAAGTTGTTTATTGATTGCTTTCTCATATGTGCTTTGATGGGGGCACTCCAGCTGAGCCAGAGATCTCTTGCTCAAGTCAGCGGCTATTGGGCTCAAGCCAGAGACCATGGGTCATGTCTATGACCCCATACTCAAGCCAACAACCCCGCACTCAAGCCATTGACCTCGGGGTTTTGAGCCTGTCACCTCAGTGTCCTAGGTTGATGTTCTATTCTCTGTGCCACCACCTTGTCAGACTGGGTGACCTTTTTAAAACAGTCTCCTCCCATCTTAACTTTTCTCAATCATGAGTTCTGGGGCCCTCGTATCTACAGTTTGAAAGGTTTACCGGATGCTTTTAATGCAACTCTAATTGCTAAAGAAACATTTCATTGCTCTTAGGAATTCCTAAAACCCTTGTTATTAATTTCACAGAGCACTTTCTGATGTGACCCCTGTTTATTAGCAAAACCAGTTTTTGTTATATGAAAAGACTTAGCTTCTTTCAGACAAGTGTTCTATGAAAAATCAGTATATATTTAGTTACTGGTACTTTTTTTTTTTTTTTACCATCACCAATAAAAATTAGTCATTGTGGGGAGGGATCAGGGGGAAATGCAGGTATTCCAACATACTGATTAATGTGTGTCTGACAAATTTGACTAAGTTATAAAATATTTCTTTTTCAGGTATTTATAACAGCAATGATGTAGCAGTATCATTTCCAAATGTAGTCTCTGGCTCAGGATCTAGTACTCCTGTCTCCAGCTCTCATTTACCTCAGCAGTCTTCTGGGCATTTGCAGCAAGTAGGAGCTCTGTCTCCATCCACGACATCATCTGCAACCCCTGCTGTTGCTACATCTCAGGTACATTATAAAGTAACATGAAGATTGGTTATCAGTTTCGAAAGTGAGTTCGATTGGAGAAGAGAGAAATGAAATAGGGCTTCCTATAGGAATTTATAAAGTATCTTAGTTTGTATTGACATGTTAGTAGAAATCATAAATATTTTTACAAGATGAGAGAAGACAATTAGTTGGCACCAACTGATTACTTTTAATTTCTGAGTTTCTAAATTTTTTCTAACAATATAAAATAGTTTGAGGAGCAGTTTTTATTTTTTCACTTTTTAAAAGAACTATGAACCAATTTTGGATGTATGTTTTTAAAAATTCATTTTATAATTTCAAAAACCACACAAATAGTGTATGAGTATCTGCTGAGTTTAGTAAAAGGTGAGAGACTTATGCAGTCTGAAGAGAAACCAGAGTATATATCTGCTAAGTTTTAAAAAACCAGTGTAGGTGAATATAGAATAAAAAAAGAATGATCCCTGTATGTAGTGTATGGCTTTTCTCCTAGTGGGAAAAGGAATGTTCATACATCTTGTAAATAATGGTGACTGTGTTGTTGGTTTTGCGTTTATTTATTCTGTTCCTCCACTTTAGATCTGTAATTTGATAGGTGATCTAGTCTACAGGAATGCTTTAAAAGCAGGAGTCAAATCAGAAAATTATAGTCTTGAATTACATAAAAAGACAGTAAATGGGCAAAGCTTTGCACACACACACATACGTACACACACACCTCTACTCTAGCCTCCCCACCACCCCCATTTCTCTGAAGATAATAACTTAAAATTTCTAAAGAATGTATATTTTTTTTAATTTGGAATTCTTTATAATTTTACTTTTATTCAAAGCTCTAGTAGTGTTTTAACATTTTGAGAAAATTATAACAGTGATAAATGTCTTACTACAAATAAATAGTTAAGTAGTTATTGGTAAGTTGCTGTAAACTTATGTTTTATGCATGTATTCATACTTTCCATTGTACAGGCCATTAGAATGTATTTTGTGTAAGTTGAACATCAATGCACAGCCTTGTTATTTTTAAAGTATATAATGGGTACAGTATATACATTATAATTAGATTAAATATTAGAATAAACAGTTCAGCACAGAAAATCAGTGGCAAGATTAAGTGGTATGTCTTTGAAAATGAAAGTTAACTATTTGATGGACCTATAAATCTGAATAAGGGGAGTTTGACGGGTGTTAGCTTATTTCACTAGCCTTAGTGGAGTACTCACAATAATAGCAGTTTGGGGTTGAGAGGGTGAAAGGGTAAATAGTTGTATCTGTTTTTATTTTGTCTATTTTAATTTTAATTAACTGTAACCATATGCTGTTGATGGGTTTATATTCTTGAACAAAATCTCACATGAACATTTTCAATGTGCATTTTTCTTTCTTTATAAAAGTCTGTTTTAATTACTCTCTGGTTAATTCCAGGCTGATTTAAGCAAAAATCACGTTTCTTATTTATTATGTTTGTGGTTTTAGGGGCTGGCATTAGGGAGGTCGATGAGGGAAGTGGTGGTAAAGAGAAATTTATAGCTAGGGGGAAAATTCCACTTAACATATGACTCAACTAAAGAATAAAGAAATCATAGTTGCAAGTAATCCAGCATTCAGTCCAATTAAATCTTTATGGTTTCTCCTCTTTCCATGTTTCAGTAAGATGAGTCTCTTACAACTATGATCATCTAGCTAGACTGAAGAATTGCACGCTGAGACAACTGCGTCTGTTTCTATCCAGTTGTAAAGGCTATCTGTCTTCAAGCTGGAGCATATTTAGCCTGGCTTATCTTGTGCTGCTGTAGTAACCATCAGTCTCCAGGCAACTGAGGCATGTTGACCTCTCAGTTGAACTGAGAGCAGAACTACTTCAATTTAGCTGCCTGAGAGAATAGTATTGGTATTGGATGTGCAAAATGTGTAGATTTTTACACAGTGTGCAAGGGAAAGGATACAAAATTGAATATTTAGATAGGACTCTTAAAATTGTGATGTACTTGGTAATTGAATCTTCTCAAAATGACCAAAGTTTATTTCTGATTTAACGTTCATGTAGGCCCTGTTTATTTTCTAATCACGCAAGTCATTATGTTTAATCATGTCCTACCCTTTAGTTTAAGATTTCTTTATAGGTAGCTGATTTAAAATTAAGAGCACTGCTCTCAGGTAAATTAAAATGATGAATATTTAAAATGTAATTATAGAAGTCTTGTTATAGTTCTTAAGAAAACAATGACACTTGCAAGCATTTCTAAAAGAATATATAAATCAGAGAATAGCACCTTCCTCTCCCCTTTCTCTCTCTCTAAAATCAATAAATAAAAATTTAAGAAAAGAAATTTGAAGAATGTGTTTTCCTCCTCTTCTTCCCCCCAAAAAAAACTTCAAGTAGTACTAATTTTTAGTGACTGACATGGTGTCAACAGGGTGAAAATCCAGAGGTCATTCCTGATTTTTCTGGGCTTGGTGTTAAATATGATAGATATATTCCTCTTGTTTGACTTGTTTGCTGTCTTCACAATTGTTACCTGCAAAATGGTCAGGGAGGTAGGTAGCATCAGGAAGCTTGATAGCAATTAAAACTGAGAATATATTTGTACCTTTAATGGAAAAAAGAGGGAGACTTTTGTAAAATTGTGTATTAAGGGAGGTGGGGAGTCTGAAACTTAGCCTTAATTTGAAAAAACCTTTTAAAAAATGTTAGATAACTCAGCTTTATTTTCTTTAATGATAAATCACTATATTTTATCCGAGATTCTTGTTTTTTAGAATAATTATTCTTTTACAGCTCTCAGCAATATAGTTATAATTGTAGTTCCTTTACATTATTGGAAGATAGAAATACTGTCTGTGTGATTTTTTTTTTAATGATGTGCTCTGCCCTTGTACCCTGAATATAGGTATAAATTAGTTTCTGTAGCTGTGCCATTAATTTTCCGTTCTGCCTTTCAGTTTCCCTTGTTTCCTAGTTCTACATTCATTCTGTTTTGTCTTTGGGAGACTTCAAGTGCTTTGAAAGATGATTCCTTTAGTAGAAGAATTTAAGGCTTGATGTAATGAAAAAAAACTGTATTCTAATACAGTGGTTTTCAACCTTTTTACACGTGGGGACTGGTGAAATTATAATTATTTTGGGGACTGCTAAGGCAGAAATCACCATGAGCATAAGTGAATTCAACTAAGATCATTGGATCTCTACTCTTCACACAACATCAGAGCATCAGAGTGGTTAACTCTTCCACCGGCACAAAATTTTTAACGGACTGGTCCATGGACCGGTGGTTGAAATACACTATTCTAATATGTTCTGCTTTCTAGGTTTCACTTTTGGATATAGTTTTTGTGTAGATAATCATGCTTCACTCTTTATTCTGTATTATTGTTACAAAAGTTATACAGATTTAAAAATAATTTATATGAAGGAACTTCCAGAGTTTATGTAATATTTAGTAAATGCAGATATTTAAGATTTTTTTCTTTTTTTAATCGAGAGGAGGGGAGAATGTGAGGCAGACTCCCACATATGCCACCACTGGGATCCACCTGGCAACCCCATCTGTGGCTAATGCTCAAATTAACTGAGCTATTTTTAGCACTTGGGGCTGACAACACTTGCTTGGACCAACCAAGCCATCTTCAGCACCCAGAGCGATGCTTGAACCTATTGAGCCATTGACTGTGGGAGGGGAAGGGTGAGAGAAGGGCGAAAGGGAGGGGAAGAGAAGCAGATGGTTATTTCTCTTGTGTGCCCTGTCTGGGAATCGAACCTGGACGTCCATACACTGGGCCAGTGCTCTAACTGCTGATCAAACTGGCCAGGGCCATAGAATTTTAAAGGTGCAGTTTAGCAACTAAAGTTTTGTAGATTTCTATCAGACCTTTACTTCAATCAGCTTTGAATATGTTGTTTTCCAGTAGCATAACTTTGTTGTGCATGTGCGCGCGCTTATGTGTGTGTATGGTGAGGAGTTGTCTTAGATGTAGTCCTTAATTTCCTTTCCAATAATGTCTGATATGACAGTATCATTCTGTTTGAGAAAATAGTTTGTTTTCCCAGGCAAATTCATCTGACTTGATTGATCAGAATGAAAGTTTTAATAAATAGTGTAATAATGACTTAAAATTTTAAGAAAGTTAGCATTTAGAACAAAATAAGTTTTTATAAGTACTCTGTAACGTCACTTGGATGATAAAAAGTTTGAGTAACTGCACAATGTCACATGGCTAGTAAGTAGTGAAACTTAAGTTTGGAAGCAAGGCAGTCCGACTCCTGAGCCTGCTTTCTTGTATAATCTGTTATATAAAAATGAATTTTCCAATTGTGTGCCTCTCTGTCAAGAAGTATCTCTTTGAAAACCATTGTTAGGAATTTTACTTTGTCCATTTGTGTGATGTTATACAAAATAGCAGAAATTTGAATCAAATCCTTGGTTGCAGGAGGTTAGCTGCTCACTAGTGTAACTGTGGACAGGTCTTTTAGATTTGGGGGCATTTAAAAAACACTTCCATTGATTGGAGAGTGAGAAAAAAGAGCATTAACTCATTGTTCCACATAGAGAGAGAGGAGCATTAACTCGTTGCTCCACTTAGAGAGAGAGAGAGAGAAGCATCAACTTGTTCCACTTAGTTGTTTCACTTTTTAGTTATGCACTCATTGGTTGCCTCTCATAGGTGCCCCGACTGGGGACCAAACCCATGACCTTGGTGTGCAGCAGGGTGGGGAGAGGTATCTTTTTTTTCTACTTTTTTTTCTATTTTTTCATGCATAAAAGGAAAACTTGAAATACCTGTTATACATGTATGGTATGAAATTCAAATGAAAATAAGTACTCTGCAAACCATAAGGTGCTGTAGAATTACTGATTATTGCACTGTTGTTATAATTGTTATAGGACATCATTAATTTCAACTGTTAGGGAAACAGCTTGATGACCAGTGAGAAATAGTAGTGCACAGAAGAACTTCCTTTGCTAAAAATAGTATTAAATTTTTCTTTTAAAAGTTGTAATTAGCCTGACCAGGCGGTGGCGCAGTGGATAGAGCGTCGGACTGGGATGCGGTTCAAGACCCTGAGCTCACCAGCTTAAGCGCGGGCCCATGTGGCTTGAGCAAAAGCTCGCCAGCTTGGACCCAAGGTTGCTGGCTCCAGCAAGGGATTGCTTGGTCTGCTGAAGGCCCGCAGTCAAGGCACATGTGAGAAAGTAATCAATGAACAACTAAGGTGCCGTAACAGCAATGAAAAACTAATGATTGATGCTTCTCACCTCTCTCTGTTCCTGTCTGTCTGTCCTATCTATCCCTCTCTCTGACTCTCTCTCTGTCCCTCTAAAAAAAAAAAATTCATAATGTTAACACAGATATGTGAATTTTAACTATTTTAGGTTTAGCTGTTGAGTAAGGTCTTTTCCAGTTCTTAAATTATTGCAGTAGCCACTGGAGTACTAGGGACTTAATTTTTCCCCAAAAGATAGATGATATATTGACTTGATATTAACCAGTTAGGAAACCTTAAGAATTGGTTGGTTATTCTATGTGGTCCTGTTATCCAGCCATGAGTGTTCAGTGGTGGTTTAACTACAATTTCATCCCTCCCACTTCTTTCTTAGAACTTCAGTTGTAGGGCATTTCAGCATTAGCCTAAACCATGGTTTGAATACGCTAAGCTCCTAACAATTAGGGAGCAGTTTGGGGCATTGAATAATGTAGAATGATGCAATTGAACCTGACAGCTTTAACAGCCAGCTTACTCGTGGGACCTGAAAGTTGTTCACACTTGGTTTCATCTCTCATCACACGCTGAGTATTATAGCTTTACTGGTGGTAGCTGACATAGAAATGGGGTCTGTTATCAGAATATGTTTCATAGTGCAAAGTTGGAATTGAATTAGAGAATATATGAAACTTTCCAGTGTTCCCCAATTTTTTTGGAAGCTTTTCTAGTCAAATAAATTGTGCTTGCAAATGGAAAAAATATGTAAATTGTCATTAAAATATTTGGATCTCTACAGTATATTTTCACTATTGCTGTGTTATTATATGGGGTGGGCGAAAGTAGGTTAATCATATTAATAATTAATACATAATAATATATGATAAACTGTTTCATGTATTCACAACTAAATTTTCTTTTGTTTACCCTTGTATATAAATTAAAAATATTGCATAATGAGATATTTATACCTTCTAATTTTTCTTAAGTAAATATGTTTTAATCTTTGAAGTATAACCATGTTATCAGAATGTAATTGGTAGAGTATATTTTCTAATGACGTTAATGGCAGAGATGAAACTATAGTAACTTATGAAAATAATTTTTAAATAAGCTAAAATTTGAGTGTTTACCATGTGACAAAACATTCTTTTAAGTCCTTTACATATACACTTCACTAATTCTCAAAATACTCCTCTGAAATAGGCACTCTTGTCTTTGTTGTTACAGACTGACACAGCTTTAGTACCTTGCCCAAAGTGAGACAGCTTAGATGTGGTGGATGTAGTGATAATGAAAAGGTTTTCTTCTAATAGTATATATTTGAAATAAAAAGTTTTTAAAACTAATATTCAATTGAGTGAGTCTGACAGAATTTTGAAAGACTGTTTTTAAATCATGTGTCAGGGTTGGATAACCTAAAGAAAAAGCTATTGTGTTTTAGAACTTGTTTGAATCATTTGATTTTAATATTTATTGACAGGTTAATTGTACATTTTAAAATGCTTGCTATAACCACTTCCTGTGTGATTGAAGCTTGGAGTTTCATATTCTTTATACTTTTTTGCCTTTACCAACATTAAGGGGAGAAAATCTACCAAAACAATATCCACTTATTTTTTTTAAACAATATCGACTTTTAAGTCTGATATTCACATAATTGAGGAGGCTTAGCTTGACATTTTCCCTTCCACAACTGATTCCTTTAAGAATGATCCAAGTGCATAGGAATTTGGTGGTTACTTTACTTGTGAGAGCTCTTTTAAAACTTCTCTGTTATCACCCGACCAGGCAGTGGCGCAGTGGGATAGAGCGTCGGACTGGGATGCGGAGGACGGATTTTCAAGAACCAGAGGTTGCCAGCTTAAGTGCAGGTTCATCTGGTTTGAGCAAAGCTCACCAGCTTGGACGCAAGGTCTCTGGCTTGAGCAAGGGGTTACTCGGTCTGCTGAAGGCCCACTGTCAAGGCACATATGAGAAAACAATCAATGAACAACTAAGGAACCGCAATGAGTAATTGATGTTTCTCATCTCTCTCCCTTCCTGTCTGTCTGTCCCTCTCTCTGATTCTCTCTGTCTCTGTCAAAAAAAAAGAATGAAACTTCTCTGTGGTCATAAGCACACATTTTATATAAGAGGTAAACTATCAACAGGGACATTTTAACGTGAAATATAATTTTCATCTTGTTAATATTTTAATATGGTATGTCAATCTACTTAGGAAACACTAAGTTTCTTTGATTTGTTTTGAATTTGAATACTGCCTTGGTAGACTCACCTATCTTTCTAGATGTTTAACATGGTAAGTCATTTTAAATTTGCTAAGGGTATATTCTTTGATTCTGGCACCTAAATATATTTTGTTTCAAAATAACTGGATTTACCCCAGTAATTGTTCAGTTTATTCTTACTTTGCTTGTCTTTAGGTCCATCTAGTAAAATAATTATATTTTATTTTTCTTTTTTATTAAGTGATAAGCAGGGAGGCAGAGACAGACTCACACATGCGCCATGACCGGGATCCACCCGGCAAGCCCCCTACTGCATGATGCTCTGCCCTGCTGGGGCCGCTGTTCTGTTGCTCAGCAACTGAGCTATTTTAGTGCCTGAGGTAAGGCCATGGAGCCACCCTCAGTGCCTGGGGCCAACTTACTCCAATCAAGCCATGGATATGGGAGGAGAAGAGAGTGAGAGAAAGAGAATGGAAGGGAGAGGGGTGGAGAAGCAAACCGTTGCTTCTCCTGTGTGTCTCTGTAAAAATCAATAAATGAAATCTTAAAAATAAATAAATAAAAACTAAAAAGTACAGTGTGGTACCTTAAGATACGAGCAGACCAATTTTTAAGATATGAGCTTTATTATTTTATAAAATATATTTATTTTATCTATTCTAATACCTATTTTTACATTTTGAGATGACTTGATTTCAGTGGGATACTATAATGCCAAGTACCTAGTTTGTTTTCTATCATATATTTTTTTAACTTCTTGTTTTGAAATAATTTTAGATGTATAGAAAAGTTGCAAAAATGATACAGAGTACAGAGTTCACATGTATTTTGTGGATGTCCTTCACTCAGTATTAACAACTCATATTCTTAGAGTGCCACTAGACCCTAGCAGGATATCCATCCACAATAACCATTTTCCTTACCTGAGCAAAACAAAATTGAAGTGTCATAAGGTGGGTATTTCCCTCTGAAAAAGAATTGCCAGTCTTTATACCAGGTCTGCTGAAGCAGACATGCTACATTAGTAGTTTGTTTTCAGTATACAGAGGTACCTTGAGATATGAGTTTAATTCGTTCTGTAACTGAGCTTGTAAGTCAGTCAACTCACATATCAAATTTCTCCCATTTAAAATAACTGCAATAGATTTAATTCATTCCAGCCTTGTGAAACATCCCCAAAACCATCCTAAATTATGAAAAGACATGTTTTTAATTAAGAAACACACATGTCTACTTTACTAATACATAACAAAATACAGTATATGAAATAAAAGAAAAAAGTGTTATTTAGTACTGTATTCCTACCTTGGAGATAGACGAGTGCAGCTAACGGAGGTGAATGGCAAAGGAGGAGGGAGGGAGGAAGGGATGCAGGTACTATAGACACGTAAACTAAAACTGCACTTTCTTAACACTAAATGTAAACTAAAACTGCATTTTCTTTACTTGAAACAAAACTAGCCTGACCTGTGGTGGCGCAGTGGATAAAGCGTCGACCTGGGAACACTGAGGTCGCCAGTTCAAAACCCTGCACTGGTCTGGTCAAGGCACATATGGGAGTTGATGCTTCCAGCTCCTCCCCCTTTCTCTCTTTCTCTCTCTCTCTCTCTCTTCACTCTGTGTCTCCTCTCTAAAATGAATAAAATAAAATAATTTTTTTAATAATTTAAAAATAACTAAAACTGCACTTTCTTTACTTAAAATGAAACCACAAAACCTTATTTGTAAAAAAAATGCACTTTCTTAACTTTAAACCTAAGCTTAACATTATGTATTTTTCATTTAATCATCACTTACCTGTTTTTGCCTTTTGGGCTGCACTTTCAGCACTTTAACTTGCAGTACTTTTGAATAAAAATCTATCCAAAGAGGTTTGCTTTTGCCTGCCTTTTAAAACGTTACGGAAATGTGACAAACAAGTGTCATTAAAAAGTGCTGAGGCACAACCAGTTAAAACTTTTTCTTGGTGTTTTGTTTCAATGAAACTTGAAAGCTTCTCCCACATGCCAGCATGTCTTTAATTTCACTTGTAGCAATCACTTCCTCCAACTCTACCTCCTCCTCACTACTAATCTCTTGCAGAAGCTCCTTATGTTGCATCATCTGTAGCTCCTTCAACTCCTCAGTTGAGAGTTCCTCCTCATGTTCCTCAACGAGCTCATTTAGATCACCCTCATCTACCTCCAGACCCATTGACTTTCCGAGGGACACAATCTCCTTCAACGCTTCTACTTCGGTCTCGGTCTCTGGTTCGAATCCTTTGAAGTCCCTGTCTGCAACAACATCAGGTCATAACTTTTTCCATGCCGAGTTCAAGGTTCTTCTTGTAACCTCTTGCAATGCCAAGTCAATAATATGTAAACATATCACAAAGTAGTGATCTTTCCAAAACTCTCAAAGGGTCAGATTAGTATTCTCAGTCACCTCAAAGCAGCGGCAGAACAAGTGTTTTGTATAAAGCTTTTTAAAGTTGGAAATGACCTACTGATCCATAGGTTGCAAGATTGAAGTATTGTTGGGTGGGAGGTAGAGGACTTTCACGAATTTGAACTCATCGAGAATGTTATCTTCAAGACCAGGTGGGTGGGCTGGATTTTCAAGGATTAGTAATGCTTTCATCAGGAGTTTATTTTCTTGAAGATATTTCTTCAGCGCAGGACCAAAGATGAGATTTGCCCATTCAATAAAAAACTGCCATGTAACCCATGCTCTAGCATTGGTGCGCCACATAACCTGCAGTTTTTCTTTAAGAATCTTGTGAGTATTAAAGGCTCAAGAATTTTTGGAATGATATACTAGCAGTGGTTTTACTTACAGTTACCGCTAGCATTTGCACACAATGCAAGGGTCAGATGGTCCTTCATGAATTTATGGCCTGGCAGCTTCTTCTCCTTTGCGGTGATGAAAGTCCTTCAGGGCATATTTTTATAAAACAATCTTATTTCGTCACATTTGAACACCTTGTTGAGGATGTAGCCTTTCTTTGCGATAAGCACAGCAAAACATGCCATCTACTCCTCAGCTGCCTTGTCAGCACTCGCAGCTTCACCATGCCTCACCATCGAGTGGATACCAGATTTCTTCTTAAAATTTTCAAATCAGCCATGACTTGCCTTAAACGTATCTTCTGCTGCCTCTTTTGAGGTTGATGGTTCTTTCTTCTTCAAGTCGCCGTAAATAATACGTGCCTTTATACATATTACAGTCTCCATCACTGTATCTCCAGCCAGCTCTTTCTCTTTCACCCACACCAGCAGAAGCTTCTCCATTTCTTCATGGATATTTGTCCTTAATTGGGACAGAATTGTAGTTCCTTTTGCTGGATTTGCGCTTTTGATGGCATCCTTTTTTTTAAAAAAAATATTTTTATTCATTTTAGAGAGGAGACACAGAGTGAGAGAGAGAGAGAGAGAAAGAGAGAAAGGGGGGAGGAGCTGGAAGCATCAACTCCCATATGTGCTTTGACCAGACCAGTGCAGGGTTTTGAACTCGCGACCTCAGTGTTCCCAGGTCGACGCTTTATCCACTGCACCACCACAGGTCAGGCGATGGCATTCTTTTTTTTAAGGATGGTACAAATTGTAGATGTATTGCAGTCGTACAGCCTTGCCAGTTCAATCACTCGTACACCACACTCATGTTTTTCTATTATTTCTTGCTTTACCTCTATCAACATCATTCTCTTCTTCTCACCACTGTCCTTTGCACTCACTTTCTTCAGCCCCGTGATAGCATACAGAAAAAGTTAGTAAAAAATGCAAAAAGGGTGCAAGAACAAGTACAGCACACAAGATTTGACTTGATTCTGCAGGTAACACGTGAGAAAGAACTAGATGCTGGTATTGTGCTGCCGATACTGGACCCACACATGCTCCAATGCACCCACTAGCAGCAGTGTCCCGAATCACTATTTGTATCTCAGAATTTTGCTTGGATCTCGAACAAAAGTACAGACCGAGTCGCAGCTCCTATCTTAAACAATATATATATGTTGGTCCGCTCATATCTCAAGGTACCATTCTACTTTTTAATTATTATTTATTTTTAAGATTTTATTTATTGATTTTTACAGAGAGAGGAGAGAGAGGGAAAGGAGAGCACTCATAGTTGCTTCATTCTGTTAATTGCTTGCTAGTCATATGTACCTTTTCCAGGCAAACCCAGGTTTTTGAGCCAGGGACTTCAGCATTCCAGGTTGACACTCGATCCACTGTACCACCACAGGCCAGGCTTTAGTGCACTTAAAATCCATGTACACACAAAAATCCATGTGTGTGTATATTTTTTTAAAATTTTTATTCCTTGTTCCAGATTTCTTTTATATAAAAGCTTTCAGTGTTCTTTCTGTTTCCTAACCACTATTTCTTCAGGTTTACATGGACGCCCTTCCATCTCCCTGAATCTTAGTGCTTTCACTTATTGACAGCTAGGGTTTTTGAGTCTACAGATTGCCAGACATTATGTTTATGTTCTTCTTGGTAAGGTGCTTGCTTTTCCATGCTGTCTCACATATCCTCTTTCATTGATAGTAGGTTATGGGATCTTTTCACTAAAATGTTGGGGGTTTCTTGGCCCTATGTATGGTGCCAACAGTTATCAAGTGTTCCCAGCATTAACCATTCTAAACATTTCAGACATGTAGGCTAAGCAGTTGAGACATTTGTGGAGTCTTTGCTGACTCATGTTACCTGCTTAAAATGATGTTAATGAATTGAGTTTTATTGTAGAGTACTTTAGATGCTTGTTTGATTTTTACAGGGACAGAGAGAGAGAGAGAGGGATAGATAGGGACAGACAGACAGGAACGGAGAGAGATGAGAAGCATCAATCATTAGTTTTTCGTTGCCGTTGCGACACCTTAGTTGTTCATTGATTGCTTTCTCACACGTGCTTTGATTGCGGGCCTTCAGCAGACTGAGCAACCCCTTGCCGGAGCCAGTGACCTTAGGGCCAAGCTGGCGAGTTTTTGCTCAAGCCAGATGAGCCCGTGCTCAAGCTGGTGACGTCGGGGTCTCAAACCTGGTTCTTCTGCATCCCAGTTCAACGCTCTGTCCACTGCACCACCATCTGGTCAGGCTAGATGTTTTAATACACCATAAAACTCTGCCTGTTAAAATTAATAATTTATTATTAATCTCTTTGAATAGTTTCTTGTTTAGATAAATGCAGTGATTTTTAAAAACCAAACAGCTGCCAATAATTTTTATTCATTTAGAACATTTGGGGAGTTGGTTATTTAGGGTATTGAGAATGCATTCACATTTTAGTTTATTATTTTATTAATTTACTTTTCCCTGCCATCTTGATAAAATATATACTTTCCTGCTTTGTAATTATACTAAACATGATAGTCATTATGCAAATCAGTTATGCTGTTATAGTACTTTGCATTTTGATCTTTTAGTTTAGTGAGCCTAGTGTGTAATATGGAAACTAAGATAATTTGAAGACTACATCAAGAAATTTGAAGGAATAAGTGTAAGTATGAAGCCCTTGGCAGAAGAAAACCTTCCTGGAAAAGGGTATATTTCTGATTAGAGTAGGATCTTTTCATTCTTATTAAGAGACTAAGTAAAAAAAAAAAAAAAAAAGATGTTAATGCTCCCAAATTCATTCATGTATTCAACACAAAACTCAGTAGTCTCAGTAGGCATATTTTGTCTTTTTAAACAATTGTGGTTAAATACACATAACATAAAATTTATTATTTTAACCAGTAAGTGGACAGTTTAGAGGCACTAAATAAATTTACACTGTTGTATAACCCATCACCACCAAAAAAAAAAAAGAGAGAGACTAAGCTCATAAAACTGACAATTGGAGCTTGACCTGGCGGTGGCGCAGTGGATAGAGCGTCGGACTGGGATGCGGAAGACCCAGGTTCGAGACCCCAAGGTTGCCACCTTGAGCACGGGCTCATCTGGCTTAAGCAAAAGCTCGCCAGCTTGGACCCAAGGTCTCTGGCTCCAGCAAGGGGTTGCTCGGTCTGCTGAAGGCCCGCGGTCAAGGCGCGTGTGAGAAAGCAGTCATTGAACAACTAAGGTGCCGTAACAGCAATGAAAAACTAATGATTGATGCTTCTCATCTCTCTCCGTTCCTGTCTGTCTGTCCTTATCTATCCCTCTCTCTGACTCTTTCTCTGTCCTTGTAAAAAAAAAAAAAAAAAGAAAAAGAAAAGATCATTTAAAAAAAAAACAAACTGACAGTTGGACTTAAAAAAGTAGTCCAACTGGTATAATATTAATCCTGATTCAGCCAAAACATGACTGCATGAAAAACGAGAATCAAAAGGCTAAGTTGCATCTGCAGATGCTAAGGCATCTAGATGTCCATGTTCTTGGAGAACCACCCCACCAGTACTGTGTAATATGCTTATTCTGATTCATAATTTTTCTCTCTCTTGCTATCAACTGTTACTTCTTGCTTCCAACAAATTGTCTCAAGATACTACTTTTTCTTATTCTTTGTAATTAATTTTTCACTTCTAATCTGTTTTATGCTTAGTTGATCTTTTTAGAATAGTCTACAGTAAGAGTAAATTGGCTCTGTGAAGGACATTTTTAAGTATAAGGTACCCGAGATTTTAACACATGTCATTGGTAACATCTAGTCTTTTCTGTTCGGATTTTTTTTCCTCTGAGTTATAAGTAGATTCCTAAGTATTTGACTTCTGGAGAGGTTAAAAAAAATCTTACTATATTTTTGTTTATGAGTTATGTAGTTTATATATGTAACACTAAATACATGGCAAGTGTCCAGTATGATTTTTAGGTTACAATTTGACTTACCTTTTACTGAGGATTAACTGATAATTAAACAGGACTTCATAGTACAAACTTACTGACTTTGTCTACATCTTTTTTTGAGGGAGAGAGATGAGAAGCATCAACATGTAGTTGTGGCACCTTAGGTGTTCATTGATTGCTTTCTCATATGTGCCTTGATGGGGGAGGGGACTCCAAATGAACCATGACCCCTTGCTCAAGCCAGCGACCTTGGGCTTGAGCCAGCGACCTTTGGGCTGAAGCTGGCAAGCCTGCACTCAAGCCAGATGAGTCTACACTCAACCTGTTGACCTTGGGTTTCAAACCTAGTACATCAGTGTCGCAGGTCGACTCTCTATCCACTGTGCTACTACCTGTCAGGCTGCATATCTTTAAATAAGAGAAAAAATAAGATCCAGAAATGGACCAATTGAACTTAGACATTAAAGTATGAACTGTGAAATGCACCCTGTAAAACAATGGAAAGCTAGGATAAGATTCTACATCAAGTAGACTCTTTCCATGAGTTTAAAGTTCAGTTTTTGTGCTTAATAAGTTGTCTAGGGGCCACATATTATGTCAGGGTTTGAGTCTTCCCAGAAACACCACTTATTCCCTGTGATATTTTGCTTGTTATAACTACTATGTCATCTTGGTCTCTTGTGTGCAGTTATCCATGTCAAAATGTCCCATATCTTTTGTTCTGCTGTTAATTCAGCTTCTTGATCTTTGCTGTTTCAATTCTTTGATATTATTTTCCAGATTTTTTTTCTAAAATAATTACAGTGATTTCATTTTATAAAATTCTAATTTTAATTTCATTCATAAAAAAGAATAGGAAGGGTACTTTAAAATTTGTGGTTCTGTTAAATCTGAAGAATATTTCAAACTAGTAATAGCCTTATGTGAGTAACAGTATTACATGTACAAGAGATTTTCTTCCAAAATGCCATATTTTAAGGTTATAATATTATTGGAAAGTGGGAGAAACTATTCACATCAAAGAAGGCATTTTTATTACATTGGATTACGCAAGGCTTTGGCCAGCCTCCTTAGCTTCATCTGTTTAAGGATTCATTTTCGCTTGTTTGGCACAAGTCCCAGTAGGGGCCTTCAGAGTTGTGGTTAGCAACATGAATGAATTACGAACTTTAGACCAGCTCTTCAGTTAGTAGAACTGGCCTCTTGCCAAAAAGACATGCCTTATATGGGGTTAGGGCAAAGCTGTGGTTAGTTGAGCCTTGCATTGTATAGAAAACACGCTTTGTGATGCCTTTTTGCTTTCTTTTAAAATAGAAACAAAACAGAAAAAGCAGCAGCCTTCTGAGTCTATCAAAATAGTGTGAAGGTTTTACTAATGACAGAGTTAAGCAATGGAAAGAAATATGGCTCTGTATAGTTAAAATACTAAATTAGAAGTTAGACCTTTTGACCTCCTTAGCATCCTGTACTGTAAGAGACTAAAGCATGTTAGACATGTGTTGTCTACCTACTGTTAGTTTGTAAGTGGTTTAATGAGATTAAATCATTAGTCATATATATGTTCCCATGGTCACCATGCCACTAGGTTTTGGTATTGACTAGATAGACACTTTGAAATTAGAGCAGGAATAGTTCATCTTGAATGTCCTAGTCCTTTTTTTTTTTTTTTTTAATTTAGAGTTATGTGGCTTCAAATATTGAAGTGTAATGGTAAAACAAGTGAGAATGAAATTTGATCTTCAGTTAATCATGAATTTTTGCTTATATTTGTAGGTTGGAAAATATAGTTATTAGGTGTAGAGGAAACATATTAAGACATTTTAAAATATAATTCACTTATCTTTGTAATCTTTTCATTTAGGCAAATACTCTATCTGGATCGTGTCTCAATCAGGCGCCATCCCATATCTATGGCAATAGATTAAATCCAAGTTCTTCAGTGGCAGCTCTTATAGCTCAATCTGAAAACACCCAAGCAGGTAAGTTTTAAAAAATTTTTAAACTCTAAAATTCTATTCCCCTTTCATAATGTAATTACCCTCAATGGCTGATTTTATTTGAAAAGTCTAAAGGTGTGCTTAATATAGAATTATACCTTTTATTTTAACCAGAAGAATCACAGTTGGAAGTAAATAGTATGCTGTGCTGCAAAATAGTGATGTGCTTTTTTTACTGTCTGAAATGTAAATGTTTAAGTGGAGCCATCAGCAGGCAGGAATGCAACAATGTCTCCTGTGACTTTTGTGATTGATGTGTTCAGCTCTCAGTTCCATGCAATGAAAGTAACATAACACTAGGCTTTTCTGTGAATAGCCTAAACCTTTATTTGCATAATTCATGAAATTGCATTACACAAACTTGGTTTAAAAAAAATCCTGTTAGAGAATTTCTACAGTGTTTAGTAATCCTGTGAATTTTTATCAGTTTACATTTTGTAGCGTTTGCCTCTTGTCCTGTTTTAATGAGCTGCTGGGTTTGCTTTGTTTCATTCCATCCATAAGGATTTGTTGACATGTCCAAGTAGTCATGCCTGTTTGGGGGAAGGGAATGGGTTTAGCAGTTCACTAAGAATGGATCAGTCATGTCTTTACCCTTTAAGGGTCAGAGGTTACCTGACTCAGAATAAGGGGAGAACAACCTTGAAAGAGGCCAGATAGGGTGATTTTATAAGCAACTAACTGTAGGGGAAATACAAGTTTACTTTTCAAGCAGAGATATTGTTACTTCAGGAATATTTTAAAGAAGTATTTTTTTCTTTTTAAATACAGAATTCTGTGTTCCTATTTATTGTTGTCAGTTTGGATATTTAGCATTATATGTAACTTTATTCTTGTTGTAAGGATCCATGTAATACACACACACACACACACACACACACACACACACACACACACACGATACTGCTCACAAAAATTAGGGGATCAGGGAATGTACACTGCTCAAAAAATTAGGGGAGCAGGGAATGTGCAGATACTCCAGTACTTTTAGCATTTGTACAGTGCATTTTCACCAATGAAGTAAAAGTTGGTTTTGCATCTCATTTGCATAATCAAACAACTTTCTTTGAATTGTTTGTTTTTCTGATGTTTAATAAAAAAATCAAATGTTTCTTTTTTTTATTGCTTCATATTCATTTTGAAATATCCCCTATTTTTTGTGAGTAGTATATATATATAGTTATAATTTTGGTCTTGGTATGTAACTCTTTGAAATACGTTAAGTATTTTATGACTTGTCTTGGAATGCAAAGTGTTAAAAAAAAACAAAGCATAAGGATTCCCTGTGATAAGCATACAGATTAGCTGTCTACTGCTGTGATTCATTACTTTAACCATAGAAATTAAAAGTGGCTGAGGGGAGGGCACTGCAGATGCAAACCACGCTCCTGTGCTGTAAAACTGGGAGGAATGAAAGAACAGAATGTAATCCATGGCCTCCTACACCCACCGCAACATGTAGGGACAGCGCCTTACATGCCACAGTTAAGCAATTCTAAATTAGCAACATACTAGACCTTCTACTTTCACAGTAATTACAAAGACAGTGATAAAGGTTTTAAGTATGTTTTAGGAAAAATCAGGGCAATAACTTAAAACTTCTTATCTAGTGAGAGCCACTTTATCAGCTATGAAATATTTACACTGCAGATCAAGATCTTGGAGACAATAGCCGCAGCCTTGTTGGCAGAGGAAGCTCACCCCGAGGAAGTCTCTCACCACGGTAAGCATTATTTACACTGCAAAGTATAGGCAAAAGAAACATTTTGAGATTGGAAACTTCTTTATCTCCTATCAGCAGAGTGTACATTTGTGATGCTATAAAAGTATTCTGAAGATAAGAAGCATGTCTGGCCATTCAAGAAAAATGATTCTAAATTAATTTGAATATTAATTTAAACACAGATATCTAAGCTTTTTAAAAGTTATAACTCCTAGATTTCCAATCAATTTGAATTCTTTTGTGTTTTTCATTTATATATTTAGCTGCTGGTACTATCAATGCATTGATTTGGGTAATTACTTTTGGTCCTAAAATAGTTTTAAAATCTCTTAAAGTTACATACTCAAGGCTTTCAACTTTGGCTGCCAGTTTTAGTTCTGTTATGGGCAATGCACATAATTAACCCTTTAGACTCTAGTTCCTAATTCAGTAAATGAAGTTCTTGTTGCTCATCTCTAAATTCCCTCTGGCTTTTAAAATTGTTTGAATCAAAGTATAGCAAATGTATTACATTGTTCTTTGAAATTATCTTAGCGGTTATATGAAAGAATTCAGGTACTATTTATTCATATATAACATGTGTGAAATTATTCCTGTTAGCAGGACACTCTTAACCAGAGTAGTACTGAAGGACTGAATTTCTCTGAGCACAGTCCAAGTGTTGCAAATTTTCTGTTTTCAATGTGGAGAATGATAGTAGGAAATGCTGTGTCAGTTTGTAAAAGAGAATGGAACTTTAGGCTCTGGCTGTCGTTTTTATTGATTTTATTTCCTTTCAGCTTTTATACCTTCTCCTAGTTTGTTTTCTCTCTGCTCTCTAATTTTGTAAACTCTGCCTTAAGTATAGTATTAGACTGAGTGAGAATGGAGACCAGGAGGAGGAAAATACCCACTTTAGAGTCTCTTCAACTCTGGAAACTAAAAATTTTAATTATGGGGATTTAAAAATTCTAGTAAAGCTTAAGATTTTTATGTGGTAACCATATGAATATCAGTATTGCTGTATTGCTGATATAGTTGGAGAAATTCTATTAAGAAAAGTATTTGTCATTAAAGACCTTAGTACAGTAATCTCTAATTTTGCTATTTCCTGCTGGTACATCTAGTAGTGCCTTTTTTCTGTATAATTCTTGAGTGAACTAAAAGTAGCATTGTTTACCCTGACCGGATGGCACAGTTGGTTAGAGCTTTGTTCCAAAGCACAGAGCTTGCTGGTTCCATCCCTAGTCAGGGCACACACAGGAGCAGATCAGTGTTCCTGTCTCACTTTCTCTCTCCCTCTTACTCTCTCTCTAAAATTATTACTTTTTAAAGTAGCATTTTTTTTTAATTGAAGTCTACAGAAAAATTTGAAACTAGGAATATGAAGTACACAATGAATGATAACATATGACTGATCTCTAATATTATGTGATTACTTCTGTATTTTATTCTTCTTTTCAAAAAAGAAAGTTAATGGATTTTTACTCATGTTTAGTAGAGGAAGCATTTCTGTGTTGCCCCTTTAAACTTAAAATACCATATAAGATACCCAGAAATTAAGATCTTTTAGTGCTATTTTGCTTGGTGTCATTATTTTTCATTAGCTAAATGGGATTTAGCACAATAAAGGGTACAAAATGATTTTTAGTATAAATTTCCAAATTTATATTACTCATTAAAAATTAGCTTGAAATGTAATAACCTAAATTATCCTGGCATAATAACTATTTGGAGCAGGGGTACCCAAACTTTTTACACAGGGGGCCAGTTCACTGTCCCTCAGACCGTTGGAGGGCCAGACTATAAAAAAACTCTGAACAAATCCCTATACACACTGCACATATCTTATTTTAAAGTAAAATAACAAAACGGGAACAAATACAATATTTAAAATAATGAACAAGTAAATTTAAATCAACAAACTGACCGGTATTTCAATGGGAACTATGGGTACGGATGCATCCTGTGCTCCTCTCACTGACCACCAATGAAAGAGGTGCCCCTTCCGGAAGTGCGGTGGGGCCAGATAAACGGTCTCAGGGGGCTGCATGCGGCCCGCCGGCAGTAGTTTGGGGACCCCTGATTTGGAGTATGATGTCCAAATGTATATATGTAACACATCATGTTTCATGTGGAATAAAAAGCCTCATTTGTTTAACTTTTTATTTAAAGAGAGTTTTCTAGAGAAGCATTTTAAAGCTGTGGCAAAACAATAGTAGGTTGTTAGAAGCCTTGTCCCAGCTCTGTCATTTACCAGAGTATGTCTTTGGACAGGTCATTAAACCCCCTTTGTTTCTTCAGATGGAAATAGAGCCAGTAAGCCAGGTTTTGACTTCTCTCTAGGTTGTTGTGAAGATCATCTGAGACAATTATGTGGAAACACTTTGGAAAGTATAAAGCCCTTCACTACTGTGTTATGTTAGTATGGAACCTGGGAACCAGAAATGGGCACATTTGCTAATTTAAAACAAAAAGTGGGTGATTGAGAACATTACATATTCATCTTAATAGAAGTAATATTTGTTTTGGAAGTGTTGATTAAGTCATTTGAAGTACAGATATAATATTTAAAAAAAATTGTATAAAAGGCACAAAATAAAAATTGCTTTGGTCTTGATAATACTCCTTAAACTGAAAATACTTACATGTAAGTATTTTTGAATTTAGAATAAAATTAATAAAAATTTTATTTTACTAATATTTGATATTTTGTTGGTTCTAAATTAAAATATATTTTACATGAAAGTAGATTTTACATTATTATAATTGCTCAGTGTTATTCTGATATTTTGCATATTAAAGCAGAATGATGAAACTCTTTTTATGGCTAGTTATACCAGTCTTTCTAATCCTGTCTTTCCCTTTTGTCTTATACACCTATCAAGTTCTTTTATAGTCTGTTTTGGAGATTATTGGTGATGTGTTAATATTTTCTAGTGGTTTTTAATTATCAAGTATGGCCGTTAGTTTCTTAATTTTATAATTGGAGGAGGAAGAGTGGTAATTACTAAATTTTAGGATAGATTTTAATTTTATTTTTCTATCATAGGTGACTTGGTGTTAGAAACTACTTTTGTAGGAAAGGGGTCAGCATAAGGTGAGAAACATGAATGCGCTCTTCTTCAAAGGGTTCTTATATTTAACCTAAGAATTAATGTTTTCAACAGATCCCCTGTAAGCAGCTTACAGATTCGCTATGATCCACCTGGCAGCAGCAGTTTGGAAAATCTTCCTCCAGTAGCAGCCAGCATAGAACAGCTTTTGGAGAGGCAGTGGAGTGAAGGACAGCAATTTTTATTAGAGCAGGGTACTCCTAGTGACAGTAAGTATTCTTTTCTTATCTTTAAAGAAAGATGAATAGACGGATGGGTAGATGAATTGACAGGTGGATAGATACAGAAGTCAAACTTTGTTAAGAATAGTAATGAAACTATGATATATGTTTTATATGGTAAAAGTATAATATAGTGGTTTATAATAGAACAGATTCTACAGTTTTACTGCTTGGACTTGAATCCTGTCTTTATCTGTTATTAACAGTATGATCATGGATAGGTCTCTTAAATGTCAATGTGCTTTAGTCTCCCATTTGTAGAATGGGAGTAGTAATGTGCCTGTACCATGGTGTTGTTTTGAGAGTTGAACGACATTTAAAAAATGTAAAGAACCTTGCCTGACTTTATGAAAGCACTTATCTATTCCCTGGTTTGTGTTACTGCTTATCATTATTATAATATTGATTCATTGTTTCTCATTGTAGTTTGTTGTTACCAATTTTTAACTTCTAAAATACACAAGTTATGTTTTTCTCTTAGCATAATTGTTTGAGGAAAATTTGCTCACCTCTGAAGAATTTACTTTTAAAATTGCATACAGTCAAGTATGACCAACTATCTTTTTAATTTTATAATTTGAATGAGAAAGAATGATAATTACCAAATTATGTATATATAGTTTTTATATATTAAAGTCTTTCTAATCCTGCTTTTACCTTTTGTCTTATAAATCTATCTCAAACCTATATCATTTCCTTCTTAAATTACATAATATATTTTATAGATACATATTTAGTATTTTCACAATTTCAAGTATTGGCAGGCGACCATGGGTGAAAATGCCAAAAATCAACTTACATTATGGGTGGTGGTTAATTGGAAAAGTGGCCAAGTGTTAAGGATATATGTTGTGGGGGGAAAAGGTGGTTTTTATAATTTTGGGGTATAAACTTTTGCTGCTTTATTAAAACAAAACATTTTGCTTATTGTTAGTAGACACATGCCATAAATTGGCATTTTTATGAATGGTGCCCTGACAAGAAATGCTAATTGTAAGGAAATTTATGCTGAGATCATCCTTTAAATTTATATGATAGCTGGAGGACAGGTATTGCTTAGTCTTTACTGCATCTCATTTGGGCGCACTAAGGGTTTCTTTGTGGGATTTTGAAGAGGAGGGATAAAGTTAAATCCTTGGGAAATGACCATGTGTCTGTACTGGTAGTGTTGTGTCTTTTGAAGCCCTTGAGGGCATGTTAAACAAATACAACTTTTTAAGACATAGAACTTTTAAAGTGTCTATCACTGTGGCATAGTAGTGGCCCTCTGTGTTGTCAGTCTAGAGGCTGGAGTTGTGTTTGAGGTGATGAGGCAGGACAGAAACTGGGCCTGTTTACAGATGATGAGCCTTCTCTGGGAGTGGGGGGCTGCAGTACACACACACACTGCCCCCTGCAGGGAGCTGTGTGCAATAGCATGCTGAACAGTTGGGCTTGGAAGTTCCTCACAGTGTCTGGTGGCAAATTATCTTAACCAAGCAGCAAACAAAAACATGTGGGTTTTTTTGTGCTGAAGGCTATTGGTGTGATTCTTTCCCACTTTAAATACGGTATTAATGTAAATCGTGGCAGGCACTTTGAATTTCATTTTGATGAAAATAAGAATGTTTTTGTCTTTTGTTTTGTTTTTTGAGAATGGAAATGACCTGAACCTCAGGTAGGTGGTGTTTTTTTGGTTTTTTGGTTATACATATATATGTGCAAGTTATATCTACATATAAATTTAGGAATAAAACCTAACCATTTATAAATGCTTTACAGAATTTCTACTTTTCTATTTAACTTATTTCTAAAGTGATTGACAACTAAGTCTTTAAAATACTTAGCCCTGTGTGTGAACTTGTCTTTGTTAAAAACCATCCAATGTTTGCTAGTTTTAGGAATGCTGAAGTCATTACACCAACTTCAAGTTGAAAATCGAAGATTAGAGGAACAAATTAAAAACTTAACTGCCAAAAAGGAGCGCCTTCAGTTACTGAATGCACAGCTCTCCGTGCCTTTTCCAACAGTAACAACAAATCCTAGCCCATCTCATCAAGTCCATGCATTTTCAGTACAGAATGGTATGAAAATATTTGTCTATCTAAGGAAAGTAGGTTTCAATACCTTTTAAATAAGTGAATAACAACTTATATGATGATGTAGAAAAGGAGTGATGGGTTATTTTGAAGAGCATAAAGAATCCTGTTAAGCAATGAACTTGAATTTGTTCTAACTTCATTAGCACATAATTTAATGATAATATTTATTTAAATGTATAATGATCTCTTTATTGATTTAAAGCCATGGCATTCAATAGAGATATAGATTTTTCCATTTAAACTGGCCTAAAGAAGAGCAAGCCTTAAATTTTAAGTGTTTTTAATGTGGGCTTCAGGATAAGCTTTTAGATAAGCCTTTAATTTTATACATAATGTAATTTAACAGGGTAAATAGGTTTCCTTTTGTCTTTTATTATTCTAGCTCCTACTACTGATTCCTTGAACAGCAGTAAGAGCCCTCATCTAGGAAACAGCTTTTTACCTGATAATTCTCTTCCTGTATTAAATCAGGTAATTTTGGTGTGGTTAGTTTCATTTGTATATTTTACTTACGAACAATAGTATATCACATTAAATGGTTTAAAATCATTTGAAACAGTTTTGCTGCATTTCTTACAATTTTAATTTCTATTATTTCCTCAATTAGGACTTAACCTCCAGTGGACAGAGTACCAGCAGCTCATCAGCCCTTTCTACTCCACCTCCTGCTGGGCAGAGTCCAGCTCAGCAGGGCGCAGGAGTTAGTGGAGTTCAGCAGGTCAATGGTGTGACAGTGGGGGCGCTGCCCAGTGGAATGCAGACTGTGACATCTACCATTCCTGCAGTGCCCGGAGTGGGTGGGATCATTGGAGCTTTGCCAGGTAACCAGCTGGCAATCAATGGCATTGTAGGAGCTTTAAATGGGGTTATTCAGACCCCTGTCACAATATCCCAGAACCCTGCCTCCCTCACCCACACAACTGTACCACCTAATGCAACTCATCCAATGCCAGCTACACTGACTAACAGGTAAGAAACTTACTTACTTACTTATTTATATTTTAGGTTTTCGGTACAACATAATAAATATTATGTTGTCCATGTCTTAGGTTGGGATTTTTAGTGTGCTCCTTGTAAATGTACTCTTAAGACATTGAAAGCCACCAAAATTTAAGTATGTTATACTGAGAGCCATTTATTTTTTAAACTAAATTCAGACAAAATTAAACCACTTTAGTAAGACAGCATTAAAAATATTCTGTGCTGGCCTGACCTGTGGTGACGCAGTGGATAAAGCGTCAATCTGGGAACACTGAGGTCGCCAGTTCAAAACCCTGCACTGGTCTGGTCAAGGCACATATGGGAGTTGATGCTTCCAGCTCCTCCCCCCCTTTCTCTCTCTCTCTCTCTCTGTGTCTCCTCTCTAAAATGAATAAAAAAAAAAAGATTGCTATAAAAATATTCTGTGCTGAAAATTTGTCTTGATCTGTGATGTATATTTTAAACGCTAATTTTTCTTATGTCTGTGTATGTTGCCTTCATGTGTCATAATTCAGTATTCTGAAGGAAATATTGTATGAACACATATGAATATTGGTTTCTTAAAATTCAGCTATGTAATTTTGTTAGCTTTATAATCAAAGGTTTTGATATAGGATCAAGGTCAAATATTTATCTTTAATACCTAGGGAATGAGACTCACTTTTTCACTATACTAGAATTTCATTTGAATGTTCAAAATATGGAGACTAACATGTTATTGGATGTACTTTTGAGGAATCATTTTAAATGGATTTTCAGTACATATTAGGAAATTATTTTCAGGCTCTGTCTTTATTGATGCTTAATTTTACTGACCATGAGACCATTTAAAATGGTTCGGTCATATCACTCATTAGTATGTTTGGATTATATCTTGTTTTAAATATGTGTTACTTAGTGTGGGTTAAATTATTCTTGAGTAATTAAGAATAAATTATTACATGTGCATGTTATAAACACACATGAATTTCTGCTCTATAAAATAACATTGTGCCTGCTTGGTTGACAATAAAAAGGAAAAGAAAACATTTCTCAACAATGTGAATTCTTGTTTATCGGTATGCATGCTTGCACATGCACAGGTGGGCACATACACATACAAATAAATTTGTACACCATTGTTTTCAAAAAGTGTTATAATTAAAAACTTGATGACTTATTAAACATCAAGTCAACACCTGGTCTTTCATTTTACTTTTAAAAAAATTAAAGATACATAGTAGAAAGTAAGAATTTTAATCTTTTTTCAGTGCCTCAGGACTAGGATTACTTTCTGACCAGCAAAGACAAATATTTCTTCATCAACAGCAATTTCAGCAATTGTTAAATTCTCAACAGCTCACACCAGTAAGTGCTTCCTTTTGTTAATATTTGATTTTTATTCTTTTTTTTAAAGATTTATTTATTTATTTACAGGGACAGAGAGAGAGTCAGAGGGATAGATAGGGACAGACAGGAATGGCGAGAGGTGAGAAGCATCATTCATTAGTTTTTGGTTGCCGTTGTGACACCATAGTTGTTCATTGATTGCTTTCTCATATGTGCCTTGACCGCGGGCCTTCAGCAGACCGAGCAACCCCTTGCTAGAGCCAGCGACCTTGGGTCCAAGCTGACAAGCCTTTTCCTCAAGCCAGATGGGCCTGCGCTCAAGCTGACGAGCTCCGGGTCTCGAACCTGGGTCTTCCACATCCCAGTCCGACGCTCTATCCACTGCACTACCGCCTGGTCAGGCAATATTTGGTTTTTATTAGGAGGCAATGATCTAAGTTATAGTAGATATTCAGTGTGCTTATTGATTACCCACTTTGTGAAATAACATTATGAGAGGCATAAAGCAAAAAGTAGTTTGTCTTGCCATTTGGTATAGTCTGCAGTAGCTGTGGTGACATTATATTGATTTATTTGCAAATATTAGAATATGTACTGTGGTGCTATTGTAGACTCCGGTGATAAAGGTAAGCAAGACTTTCTAATTTTGTGGCACTTCATTCTGATAGGGCAGATGGACAATAAATAAAAACCCTTTTTGGTAGTAAGGAGCATTAAGGAAAAAATTGTAAACAGGACAAGTGGCATGAGGGCCATGTGAGATCGCGTGGTCTGGTGTCTCTAGTAGGTAACTAGAGTACTAATTTGAATCAGAGGTGAAGGAGCATGGCTTTTTGATGTGGGAATCGAGGAGAAAGCACATTTCGGGTAGAGGGACCAGCAGTTGCAAAAGACTTCAGCTGGGCAAGGGTTTATGTTTTGGAGACTAGAAAGGAGGCTGGCATGACGGACGGCTCATGAGAGGAGGGAAGCTCGGGCAGGTGGGCGTGACCTAGGAGGTCATGGGCTGTCTTGTTTGGCTGGCTGTGGCAGGAAATTTAGTTTATCTTAAGCGTGATAGAAAGGCATTGATAATTTTTTTAACCTTTCTATTATGGAAATTTTCAAGTGTGTCAGTAAAGAATATAATATGCTAATAACCTAACTTTAATAATTATCCCATTTTTAAAAAGGTTTTGTTTCATGCATTCTCACCTTTTCTTGCAGGATTATTTTAAAGAATTGATTGGAGGGCTTTGAAAGAATAGTGACATACTAGTCACATTTTTAAAAATGAGTTGAGCTGCTGCGCTATGGAGAATGTCCTGTATGTTGGGAGTGGGTGTGGCAACAATAGAAATGGGCAGTCCAAGGTGGATGTTGGGGTCTTATAACAGTGGAGATAAACGAGGTGGAAAACTGTCTGGAATCATATATTAAATATAGAAACCATATGACTTGTTTGTGGGACATTCAAAAAGAAGAAGAGTCCTAAACAATTGGATGTTTACTTTTCATGAGAGTTGGATGATGAGGAAGAACAGGTTTTGGAGAGAGAACAGGAGGCTGTTGTGGACACACTGAGTTGAGATGTCTCATAGACGGTCAGATGATTTGTGTAGTAGTCAGTTATGAGTATGAAGTCCAAAGAAAGGATGCACGTGAATATATAAATTTGGGGTCATTGTGGCATGCTCTCCCTCTTGGGAGCCTGCCTGTGCCTTTCCGCTCTGCTCTCCCCCTAGCCCCCAGCCCATTACCTTTACTCTTCTTTCTCCTGAGCTCCAAGTACCTCTTCTTTTGCCGCTGTAACTTGTTTCCTGAACACAGTTTTTTCTACCTCTAACTTTCTAAATAAGCTTTCTCATTAAAAAGTAAAATAAATTTGGAGTCATTGCTGCCTCTGTGATGTTTAGATTCACAAGGTTTGATAAGATCGAAGACTGAGCCCTGGGCACCCTGGAAGAAGAGAATTATCCAGGAAAGGGTGTCAGAGAAAAGTAGCCAGTGGTTTAAGAAGTGAGCTGAGAAAGTGGTGTCCTAGTGTTTCAGGAAAGGGAGGACTCTGCTGAGTAAAAAGCTTCTGGCAGGAAACGGGAGAATTGCCCATTGGATTGGGCTGCCTAGAGATGTTCCACAAGTGCGGTGGGTGAGAAGTAAGAGCCTTACTGGATGGCTCAAAAGAAAATTGGAGGAGAGAAAGCGCAGGGCCCGTCGAAGCAGCTAGGGCATGTTCCACTATAAAGAACAGATGGTAACCTGAAAGATGATAGGCGTGGTCTAAGCGGTAGTTGCTGTTCAATTTGGAATACAACAGCACATGTGTATGTCGATGGGTTAATTTCTGGTGCAGGAGAGAGGAAGGGTAAGTCTAAAACAGCCACACTCCTAAGGAAGGAGAGGACTGGGTGTAGCGTTCTGTTCTGAGGAGGGCAGGCAGAGCAGCTATCAGAGGATTGTATGATAGGAGGTTGAGGAAATCCACTTCAAATGTTTTTAATTTTTTAAATTAAATTATAAGTAAAATTGTCAGCTGAGGGAGAACGGTGGTTAAGAAGATGTGGAATGATAACTTGGCGAAGGGGAAGAAGGAGTGAACTAAGAGGTGTGGACGTGTGTGGCTGAGGGCGGCCGTGGCTGGCCCTCTGCTGTCATATATTTAAAGTGAGGACAAGTTGATATGGTTGGGTGACGTTTTTTTGGCCCCATCTCCCTAGCATACTTCATTGAGTTAGACTACCTGGAGAAAGTACTACTAATTTAACTCAGAGTTTCAGCCTTTATTTATAATTTCTTTCTAAAATATATCTGTGTGTCCTTGATTTACTCAAAAAATATATTGAAAATGTTTTGATTATAAGGCATCATTTTCACTGTCATAGTGAAAATGGGTACCACTTTTACAGTGGTATAAAGATAGATTGTATATAAATTCTTTTTTGTGTGTGTGTGTGACAGAGAGAGTCAGAGAGAGGGACAGACAGACAGGAAGTGAGAGAGATGAGAAGCATCAGTTCTTCATTGTGGCACCTTAGTTGTTCACTGATTGTTTTCTCATATGTGCCTTGACAGGGGGTGAGGGGGATACAGCAGACTGAGTGACCCCTTCTCGAGCCAGTGACCTTGGGCTCTGGCTGATGAGCCCTACTCAAACCAGATGAGCCCACACTCAAGCTGGCGACCTCGGGGTCTCGAACCTGGGTCCTTCACATCCCAGTCCAATGCTCTATCCACTGCGCCACTGCCTGGTCAGGCTGTGTATAAATTCTTAAATGCTTATACTAAAATGTGATCTTGTTTTCTTACCACATGCCTTATCTTAATATGAAGTACTGAAATTCAGTTTATTTGAGGTTCTTCCTATTAATCAAGATTTTACTCTTTAACAATAGCAAATATAGATGTCTCATTTCTAGAACATGGTTTATTAAGGAATTTTTAGCACAAATTGTTGCTTAGAAACCATAAGGACTAAAGCAGTTTAAATTCTACTTTTCCTTTGTCAGCCAAAGGAGGTAAAGTTTGCCCATTTGCAAGCATGGAATTTTATGTAGGCAAGAATTTTATTGTAATACGTACTTCTCCCATTTTAAGAAAAACTCTTGCTTGACCCTCCATCCCCACCAGCTCCTACCCTGTCTCTCTGCTTGCTGTTTCCTTCCGGGCAGCCTCCCTGTTGCTGAGCCCCATGGTCAGTTCTAGTTCTTTGTCTCGCTTGACCTGTCTGGCAACAGCATTCGACAGAATTGATTTCTCCTCCCTCCTTGAACACTTTACCTTAGTTTCTAGCATACCACATGATCTTGATTTTTCCCCTAAGTGATCATCCCTTCATAGCCTCCTGTCCTAGGTCAGCCTCTTCTCTTCAGCCTCTGAAAGTGTTCTAGAATTCAGTGGTCTCCTCTAGTCACAGAGTTTTAAATACCTTTTGTGTGCAGGTACTGATTTCTCCAGACCACGCCTCTCTCTGGAGTTTCAATCTCCTGTATCCAACTGTTTATTACTTGATATTTCCACCTGGATATCTTACTGGACATTTCAAGCATAACATGTCCAAAAAAGTGATGATCTTCCATATCCCTGATCCATAGTTTCCTTCCTCAGCTGATGGCAAGTTCATTCTTCTGTTGCTCAAGCCCAAAACTAAACAAACCTACATCGTGCTTCACTCTTCTCTTTCTGATGCTTTGTTGAATCCTGATCCTAAATCCGGTTTTGTCACTCTTCTGCTCAGCACCTGGCACTGGCTTCCTATTTTACTTTGAGTAAAAGCCAAAGAAGTGTTCACAGCCCAGTGCTGGGAAGCGCCTCTTCTCCTGCCTCTCCTTTTCTCCCTCTGCTCCAGCACACCTAGTCTCCTTACCATCTTCCTTGATCGTACTGGCTGTGTAGCCCTTAGCATGGCTGTTCCATCTGCCTAAAACTGCCCCACCCCATCACCACGCAGAGAGTTGTATTGACCAGTCTGTTTCACATGACCCCACCCTGCCGTACTCTCTCACACACTTCTCTTTACCCTGACCCTTAGCAGCGATCATATCCTAACAATTTTGTCTGTGTTTCCCTCTGTCCCCCAGGTGGACTATGTAAGGACAGAGGTTTTCCCCACTGATAGATTTCAAGGACAAGATACGGGTCTTAAATCAGTGCCTGGCGCATAGTGAACGCTCAGGGAATGAAGTGTGTGCTTGCTATGGAGAACAGCCTCATAGCTACATCAAGAAAGCACTCTTCTTTGCACAGGAATAAGGACTTTAAACTTATTTTAAGTTCCCGAAATTACAGGAAGGATTCGACCCATATAGTTCATTCTAAAGTCAAACACAGATAATTGAGTCTGTATTGTTTTCCTTGGTGACCACGGATAACCTAATTTGAATAGAAGTCTCCTATATATGTTTGCCCTTTTTGAAAATAAGCCATTCACTGATGGTCTTGTCATTTTATTTTTAATATTTTTTCATATTGACACTTTATAGTACACTTATTACCTAGTGCAGCGTATTTTTCCAGATGAGATACAAGTTTTCTTTCTTAGTAGTATGAATGTCACTTACATTTAAATATCTAATATGGCCTGACCAGGCTGTGGCGCAGTGGATAGAGCGTCAGACTGGGATGCTGAGGATCCAGGTTCAAGGCCCCAAGGTCGACAGCTTGAGCGCGGGCTCATCTGGTCTGAGCAAGGCTTGCCAGCTTGAGCCCAAGGTCACTGGCTCGAGCAAGGGGTCACTCAGTCTGCTGTGGCCTCCCGGACAAGGCATATATGAGAAATCAATCAATGAACAACTAAGGAGCCGCAACAAAGAATTGATGTTTCTCATCTCTCTCCCTTTCTGTCTGTCTGTCCCTCTCTCTGACTCGGTCTCTGCCACAAAAAAAAAAAAAAAAAAAACCAAAAAACAAAAAACTAATATTAAAGAAGAAACTAGAAAAGGCAGGCTTTCAAGAACACTGAGTTCTGTGACGGGGAGCTCATTTTCTCTCAATGTGTCCCTAAGGAACAGCACCAGGCCCTACTGTATCAGTTGATGCAGCAGCATCACCACCACCAGCACCACCAGCCTGAGCTGCAGCAGCTGCAGATCTCTGGACCAACACAGATGCCCATCAACAACCTCCTCGCGGGCGCTCAGGCCCCGCCACTTCTCCCAGCCACCACCAACCCGTTTCTCACCATCCACAGCGATAACGCAAGTCAGAAAGGACCGGTAAGTGTCTTTTATCTAGTGAAATAATATAAAGAGTTTTATTGATCAGAGATGATTCTCTCTAGTCTTTCCCTTATTTTAAAATATATTATTCCCCTGGTAAGTGCTTCTTAAAACCAGTTGTTTCAGCAGCTGGATATTGTAAACACAAAGGACCTAAGCCAATTAATAATCCCTGAAGTGTATCAGTTTGAATTTGCACATAAGGTTTGAAGGCCATCTTATTATTCAGCAGTTTCCAAAGTGAACATACATTTTATTTATAATGTTATGGGACAGTCCACTCAAAAAACAATACTTGGTGCTTTACTTAATGGCAGAACTAGTCTAGATACTTGAGGAACATTTTTATTATTTTGCTCTGAAGTGCTTCCTAAACTGACTCATATTTATAATAAAATTAATATATAAATTTTAAGGTAATCCAGCTATTCTACCAGGTTACATTTAAAAAGAAAGTAAATTATAATCACATTTATAATGAAATTTAAATTTTTATTAATTTTATGAAAGTATAATAGCAGCTTAGCCTGTCCATGTACATGTTAACAGAAATAAAAAATGAATGCAGGAACAGTATACTACACGTATAGTAGCACATATTATAAGGTTGTTTCTTTCTATTCTCCTCTATTCCTGGAGTGTAAGTGTTTTCCCTAAACTCCAGTTGAGGGCGGACCTCTGTCAGAGAAAGGATATTGGGATAGAATGGAGACTGGGCAGGAGGAAAAGGTAGAAGGGAGAGAGAGAAGTGGGAGACTTGGCGAATCAGAGTGTGAAAAGTTAACAGTGTTTGTTGTTTCCCATAACTTTGAAAGCTTGCTATGTACTGTGCTTTTAGTCTTTAGGATCTTTGGTTTGTAGTTAGTAACAAGAATTGGTTTAAAATATAGGTTATTGGTTTTCATTAACTCTTCAGTACTTTTTGTTTGTCCCATTGTTTACTTTCTCATTGTGAGTACATTCTGTCCTTATTACAAACTTAGCTACCTTTCCAGGGTTCAGTTGACATAGGAACTATAAGTGATTACATATTAATTTAGAATTTTTTTCTATGTATTTTTCTAAAGTTTTTCTTGTATTAAAAAATGAATTAGCCTGACTAGGCGGTGGCGCAGTGGATAGAGCATCGGACTGGGATGCGGAAGACCCAGGTTCGAGACCCCGAGGTCACCAGCTTGAGCGCAGGCCCATCAGGCTTGAGCAAAACCTCGTCAGCTTGGACCCAAGGTCGCTGGCTCCAGCAAGGGGCTGCTTGGTCTGCTGAAGGCTGCGGCCAAGGCACATGTGAGAAAGCAATCAATGAACAACTAAGGTGTTGCAACAGCAACAAAAAACTAATGATTGTTGCTTCTCACCTCTCTCTGCTCCTGTCTGTCTGTCCCTATCTATCCCTTTCTCTGACTCTCTCTCTGTCCCTGTAAAAAATAAATAAATAAATAAATAGAAGAAAATAATATCATAAATAAAAGAAACATTAATAAAAAAAATGAATTAGCCTGACTAGGCGGTGGCTCAGTGGATAGAGCCTTGGACCGGGATGCGGAAGACCCAGGTTCGAGAACCTTAGGTCACCAGCTTGAGCGCAGGCCCATTTGGCTTGAGCAAAAGCTCGCCAGCTTGGACCTAAGGTTGCTGACTCCAGCAAGGGGTGGCTCTGTCTGCTGAAGGCCTGCGGTCAAGGCATATGTGAGAAAGCAATCAATGAACCACTAAGGTGTCGCAACGGCAACGAAAAACTAATGATTTATGCTTCTCACCTCTCTCTGTTCCTGTCTGTCTATTCCTATTTATCCCTCTCTCTCTCTGACTCTCTCTCTGTCCCTGTAAAAAAAAAAAAAAAATGAATTAGCCGACCTGAATTGGCGCAGTAGATCAAGCCTCGACCTGGAATGCTGAGGTCACCGGTTCAAAGCCCCGGGCTTGCCTGGTCATGACACATATGAAAAGCATCTACTACCAGTTGATGCTTCCCACTCGTATCTCCCACCCTTTCTCTTTCTCTTTCCTCTCTCTGAAATCAATAAATTCTTTTAAAAAATTAATTACAAGCTAACTTTTTGGTACAATATAAATGTATTTTTTAATGGAAAATTACAATAATAAGTAATATAAAGTAAACAACATCCATTACTTATCTAATGGAGAAAAGCAAAGCTGGAAGATAATATTTATCAGTACCTGCTATATGCTAGGCATTTGTTAGATACAATAGTATGTGAGATTTCAATCTTTACAATAATAGTCTGCCCTCAGGCACTGAGTATAGCTCTCATGATTGAAGCATCAAACCCAGACAGGTTGCTGGGTGGATCCCAGTCGGGCATACGAGAGAGTCTATCTCCCTTCTTCTTACTTAAAAAATAATAGTAATAGGCAGTAATTCCCTTTTAAAAAATAGATTAATAAATGGAGATTCAAAGAGGTTAAAGATAAACAGCACACGTTGGATCAGAACTCATTACTTTGTTAGTCCATAAAAAATCATTTTCCATAATATCATGTTACTACTTCTGTGGAAATGTTGATTTCAGAGGATGATTTCTACATTTGTTCTTTGTGAGTTCTAGCCCTCAGATGAGCATTTCTTTCTTTGTTTACTGCTGAATTTCATGTTTATAAACAACTGGTAATGTTTATCAGTATATTTGTCTTTGTTATGCTGAAAAGTAGCCATTTTGACTTGTAAAATGAAAGGAATAACAACATATATCACATTTTACCTCACTTATATCAATTAAGAGGATAGTACCACAAATGTGGGCCAAAAATTGATTTAGCTAATGAATCTGATTTTGTTTTAACTGCAGAGACATTGTGATAAAACCGGTCCTGTCGCTCAAGAGAAAAGTTGACAGTTGATCAACATCTAGAAATTGCCTCCTGCTGTTCTAGCACTTCACCTGCTGCTCTCGCAGCCCTCGTTACTCCACCTATGAAGAAGCGCAACAGGAAACAGACCGCACAACAGAGGATGCGTGGCCACAAGGACATTCGTGTAATGCTTTCAGTAATTTTCCTGTTGCTTTGTTGCACTGAAATGGAATTCCCATATCCCATATCCCTGATCCCTCATCCAGACATTTTGAACTTTGAAAGAAAATTAATAACTTTTGTTAGTGAAATAATTTACATGCAATGAGTTTATCAACCTAAGAGAAATTTAATATAGTTGATGCACCACAAATTTTGTTACCAATTGGAGAGATGAATAGCAAAACTGAAGACTTGTTCCATTTATAAACTATTTGACTTTATTGTACAAGTTGAAATATAAAAATATATTTTGTTTGGGTTACAGTGTGCTTACTCTGTGAATCAAAACTTAAAACAAATTTCAAAGAACTCTCCAGTTTCTTCTGGAGTTTTATTGGTTATTGCAAATAAATAGGTCATCAATTGAGACTTGGCAATCTTTGTTACAAAAATTTCCTTTCTAATGGGATTTGGCACATTTTGGTAATCAAGTTAGGATGGTAATGTCTGCTTCTGCTAAAGGTAATTTTTCTTTGTAAATGCTTTTTCTTTAGTGTTAATACCTTTTCATATTTCAGAGAAACTTTAAGTTAAGTGAGTTTTAAGGCTGCTGGGGGAACCAGATCAATTCAAAGTGAAAGACTTCCTTTAGAAGGAGGGGCCACTCTGGAAACTGATGGTAGGGTTGGCCTGAATCAAGTGCCTGTTATACCTCCATGGTGTTGAAATGGCTCTAGACAGCTGAGCTTGTACTGTACTGTAGTCAGTCCTTGTAAGTAGTAGGGAATAGTTTGTGTTGCACCAGCAGCCTTCCCCATGGTTCTGCCTTTATTAAACACTTTCTATGCCACTGTAGATAGCTCAGGCAAAACTATTACCTGGGTATTTATCCACTAATAAGTCACAAAAAATAAATAAATAAAACGAGTGGATTTGCTAATAATTTTAGTTTTTTTAATTTTAAGTAACTTCCCATCACTGATAATTATTTCAGACAAAACAAAGCAGCACAAACAACCCACCACTACAGTTCCTGAAACAGGAGTACTCTGTATTACAGCCCTTCCAGTTTGAGTTGCCACATTCTTGGGTGTAACAATATTGGCAGTACATAAATTAAATAATTGGGGATGTAATCATTGAAGTGTTCTTAAATGTGTGAGTTATTAGTGGAAAAAAACCCAGCTATAATTAGACCTCCACTGTGTACTTAGCTGGAAGAACATGTTAACTCTGCAATATGTCTCTTGGTTAAACATTGCACAGTTCTTACCTCATTTCTGTAAATAAGGTTTTGTGAATCTGTTTTGTATTGTGGAAAGTTCATAAGATAACATTGATATTTTGATTTGTAATATTTCTAATTGGTAGATTTAATTGAAAAGTAAAATTAATTTATTTTTATATGTTCAGGGGAATTTTAAAAAAGTCAAATCTTTTGTAGATAATTTTAAAAATCAGTGTGGTTTATTTTACTTATTTAACCCACTGGTTGTTATTCTGTAACAATTTGTATAAATGGTAAATTTTGAATGTGTTGTTATTTTACCTAGATGTAAAATTCCACATGTATTAAAAAATGTGTACAAAGTTTTTGTTAATAAAATTTAATAATGTTTATAACAGACATTTTTTCTAGCTTTATTGAAATATAATTGACATGTAGTACTGTATAAATTTAAAGTGTACAGTATAATAATTTGACTTACATATATTGTGAGGTGATTATCACAATAAGTTTGCTTATTGTTATCTCATATGGATACAACAATAAAGAGAACAAAAAAAAATGTTTTCCTGTGATGAAAAGTCTTAGGATTTACTCTCTTAACAACTTTCAAATATACCATAGAGCAGTGTCAACTATAGTCATCATGTTGTACATGTACCCCTAGTACAGGGGTTCCTCATCTATTGCCAGGGTTAGGTTCTAGAACCACCCACAATAGGTGAAAATCCGCAAAGTAGCAACCTTAAATTTATTTTATTATTTATATATATTTTAAGGCTTTATAAACCCTCCCCACTCTCTTATAACCCTTTCCCACACCATTATTAACCTTTCCCACACTCTTATAAATACTTCTTATGCTCTTAAACACTTTCTACACTCTTAAACCTATGTAATTTTATTTAGATTTAATATTTTTTAATGTTTTAATTAATATTTTTATTTTGTTTTCAACTTTTAAGCTAGAAAATGCTTATTTTACTGTAAAAATATTAAAATAATAAAAATACCTATATATCCTGCAAAATTCCGCGATATGGTGAAAAATCTGCAGTACAAAATTAGATATATACAATTTAAAAATCTGTGATACAGTGAGACCGTGAAAAGTGGACTGCTATATGGTGAGGGACGGCTGTACTTACTTATCTTATAACTGAAGATTTGTACCATTTGATCAATTTTCCCCTCTCTCCTGCCTTCCCTGCCTCTGATACTTAACAATCTATTCTTTCTTTCATTTTTCTTGTTAGAGGTTTCTTTCTTTTTTTCTTCTTTTTCTTTTAATATAGATGACACATATGAGATCATCCAGCATTTGTCTTTCTCTGTCATTCAGCATACGGCCCTCAAGGCCCACCCATGTCATAAACACAGGGTTTCTTTCTTTTTTATGTCTGGGTAATAGTCCATTGAATAGATATAATTAAAGTTCTTTATCTATTCATCCATGCGTGGACACTTAGGTTGCTTTCATATCGTGGCTTCTGTAAATAATACTGCAGTGAGCATGGGGGTGCATATATCTTTTCCATTTAGTGTTTTTTGTTTTCTTTGGATGAATACCCAGAAGTGAAATTGCTGGATCATATGGTAGTTCTGTTTTTAATTTGTTGAGGAACCTCCATATTACATATTAGCGGCACCAATTTACATTCCCACCAGCAGTGCATAAAAGTTCCCTTTATTTTACATTTTCACCAATATTTGCAATTTCTTTCTTTTCTTTTCCTTTTTTTTTAAAATTTTTTAACAGAGAGAAACATTGATTTGTTATTCCACTTATTTATGTATTCATTGGTTGATTCTTATATGTGCCCTGACTCAGCATCAAACCAGCAACATTGGTGTATTAAGATGACACTCTAACCAAGTGAGCTAACTGGCCAGGGCCAACACTTGTTATTTCTTATCTTTGTGATAATAGCCATTCTGACACCTGTAAGGTGATCTTTCATTGTGATTTTGATTGCATTTCCCTGATGATTTAATGTTGTTGAGCATCTTTTCATATACTGTTGGCCATCTCTCTTCTCTGGAAAATGTTTATTCAGATCTTCTGCACATTTTTTAAATGATTGTTTTTTTGCTATTGAGTTAAGAGTTCTTTGTCTATTTTGGATATTGACCCCTTAACAGATACATAGTTTGCAATTAATTTTTCCCATTTGGTAGGTTGCCTTTTTATTTTGTCAATGGTTTCCTTTGTTTTGTAGAAGCTTTTTAATTTGAGATAGTCCTTTTAGTTTATTTTAGCTTTTGTTGCTTTTGCTTTTGGTGTCAGATTCAGAAATTCTCACCAAGACCTATTTCAGGGAGCTTATGGCTCCCTGCTAGGAGTTTTCTTCTAGGAGTTTCATGATTTTCAAGTCTTATGTTTAAGTCTTTAATCCATTTTGAGTTAATTTTTGTGTATGATGTTAAAAAGGTGGTTCAGTTTCATTCTTTTGCATGTAGCTGTCCAAATTTTTCATCATTATTGAAGAGACTGTTCTTACCAATTGTATATTCTTGCCTCCTTTGTCATAAACTAATTAGCCATGTATGCATGGTTTTATTTCTGGGCTTTCTATTCTGTTCAATTGACCTACATATCTGTGTTTATACGATGTACCATACTGTTTCAATTACTACAGCTTTGTAATATGATTTGAATTTAGGTAGTGTAATGTCTCCAGCCTTTTTCTTCTTTCTCATGCATAGTTTAGCTATTTGGGGTCTTTTGCAGTTCCATATAATGTTTCATATTGTTATGCAAAATGCCATTGGAATTTTGATAGGAATTACATTGCTTTGGGTAGGTATGAACATTTTAATAGTATTCTTCCAATCCATGAGCATGGAATGTCTTTTTCTTTTTCAGTTTCTTTTATTTTAATGTTTTGTAGTTTATGCAAGTTTTTCACCTTAAATTTATTCCTAGGTATTTAATTCTTTTTGATGCCTTTATAAATGGTATTGTCTTATTTTCTCTTTTTGATAGTTATTAGTGTGAAGAAACACAACAGCTATATTTATATTGATTTAGTATCTTAAAATTTTACTGAATTTATTAGTTCTTAAGAGGTTTTGGTGGAGTGTTTAGAGTTTTCTAGATGAATATATCATGTCATCTGCAAATAGTGACTGTTGTGGTCTTCTATTCCCATTTATATTCCTTTTCTTTTTCTTGTCTAAATGCTCCTGCTAGGACTTCCAATACTGTATTGAATAAGAGTGGTGAGAGAGTGCATCTTTGTGTTGTTTTCTGATCTCAGAGGAAAAGCTTTTAGCTTTTCACAGTTTATTATGATGCTAGCTCTGGCTTGCTGTATTATGATGCCTCTATTATGTTGAAATATGTTCCCTCTATACCCATTCTGTTGCCCAGTTTTGGTTTCTTTTTTCAGGGACAGAGAGAGAGAGAGAGAAGGACAGACAGATAGACAGGAACGGAGATGAGAAGCATCAATCATCAGTTTTTCATTGTGACACCTTAGTTGTTCATTGATTGCTTTCCCACATGTGCCTTGACCGCGGGCCTTCAGCAGACCAAGCAACCTCTTGCTGGAACCAGCGACCTTGGGTCCAAGCTGACGAGCTTTTGCTCAAGCCAGATGAGCCTGCGCTCAAGCTGGCGATCTCGGGGTCTCGAACCTGGGTCTTCCGCATCCCAGTCTGACGCTCTATCCACTGCGCCACCACCTGGTCAGGCCTGTTGCCCAGTTTTTAATCGTAAGTGCATGTTGAATTTTGTCAGATGCTTTTTCAGCATCTAGTAGTTTAACCTTGATCATATAATTTTAACCTTTATTTTGTTAATGTGGAGTATCCCATTGATCACTTTGTGGACGTTTAACCATCTCTGCATCCCTAGAATAAACCCCATTTGATCATGTTGATGATCTTTTTAATGTGTCTTTGATTTCAGTTTGTAAATATTTTATTGAGATTTCTTAAATACATGTTCATCGAGGATATTGGCATGTAATTTTTCCTTGTGGTGTCCCATGTTTGATTTTGGTATCAGGGTAATACGGGCCTTCTAAAATGAATTTGAAAGGGTTCTCTTATTTTTTGAAGAGTTTGAAAAGGGTTGGTATTCTTTGAATGTTTGGTAGAGTTCACCTGTAAAGCAGTCTGGTCTTGGACTTCTGTTTCTTTTTCTTTGGAGGCTTTCTTTTTTTTTTTGTATTTTTCCAAAGTGAGAAGCGGGGGGAGGCAGACTCCCGCATGCGCCTGACCAGGATCCACCCAGCATGCCCACCAGGGAGCAATGCTCTGCCCATCTGGGGCATTCCTCCTCTGCAACCAGAGCCATTCTGGTGCCTGCAGTGGAGGCCATGGAGCCATCCTCAGCGCCCGGGCCAATCCTGCTCCAGTGGAGCCTTGGCTGCAGGAGGGGAAGAAAGAGACAGAGAGAAAGGAGAGAGGAAAAGGTGGAGAAGCAGATGGGCACCTCTCCTGTGTGCTCTGGCTGGGAATTGAACCCGGGACTTCCACACACCAGGCCAACATTCTACCACTTGAGATAACCAGCCAGGGCCTCATCTTTGGAGGCTTTTGATTACTGTTTCAATCTCCTTGCTAGTAATAGTTCAATTTTCTATACTACTCACAAAAATTGCAATATTTCAAAATTAATATGAAGCGATAAAAGCATTTGATTTTGTTTTATTAAACAAGAACAGGAAAGCAAACGACACATCAAAGAAAGTTGTTTGATTATGCAAATGAGGTGCAATACCAACTTTTATTTCATTGGTGAAAATGAACCATACAAAAGGCAGAAAGTACTGGAGTATCTGCATGTTCCATGATCCCTTAATTTTTGAGAGCAGTGTATTTCATCATGATTCAGTTTTTTTGTTGTTGTTGTTGTTGTTTTTTATTTAGTTGTTCCATTTAGTTGTGTACTCATCGATTGCTTTTCATACATGCCCTGATTGGGGGTCAAACCTGTGACCTCTGGTGCACTGGTCGACACGTTACTCACTGAGCCACCCGGCCAGGGTCTTTCAGTTTTGTTTTTTTTTTTCTTTTTTTTTTTTTTATTAACTTTAATGTGGTGACATCAATAAATCAGGGTACATATGTACAATGAAAACATCTCCAGATTATCTTATCATTCAATTATGTTGCGTACCCATCACCCAAAGTCAAATTGTCCTCTGTCACCTTCTATCTGACTTTCCCTGTGCCCCTCCCCTTGTCCCTCTTCCCTCCCCCCATCCCGTAACCACCACACTCTTGTCCATGTCTCCTAGTCTCACTTTTATGTCCCACCTATGTATGAATTCATGCTGTTCTTAGTTTTTCTTTTTTTCTGATTTACTTATTTCACTTCGTATAATGTTATCAAGGTACCACCATTTTGTTGTAAATGGTCCGATGTCATCATTTCTTATGGCCGAGTAGTATTCCATAGTATATATGTACCAAAGCTTTTTAATCCACTCGTCTTCTGACGGACACTTGGGCTGTTTCCAGATCTTCGCTATTGTGTACAATGCTGCCACAAACATGAGGGCGCAATTCTTCTTTTCAAACAGTGTTATGGTGTTCTTAGGGTATACTCCTAAAAGTGGGATAGCCGGGTCAAAAGGCAGTTCGATTTTTAATTTTTTGAGGAATCTCCATACTGTTTTCCACAGTGGCTGCACCAGTCTGCATTCCCACCAGCAGTGCAGGAGGGTTCCCTTTTCTCCACATGCTCGCCAGCACTTATTCTGTGTTGTTTTGCTGATGAGTGCCATTCTGACTAGTGTGAGGTGATACCTCATTGTGGTTTTAATTTGCATTTCTCTAATAATTAGTGATGTTGAGCATTTTTTCATATGTCTTTTGGCCATCTGCATGTCTTCTTTGGAGAAATTTCTATTCATTTCTTTTGCCCATTTTTTGATTGGATTGTTTGTCTTCCTGGTGTTGAGTTTTATAAGTTCTTTATAAATTTTGGTTATTAACTCCTTATCCGACGTGCTGTCAAATATGCTCTCCCATTGTGTGGTTTGTCTTTTTATTCTGTTCTTACTGTCTTTGTGCAAAAACTTTTTAGTTTGATATAGTCCCATTTGTTTATCTTGCCTTTTATTTCATTTGCCGATGGAGATAAATCAGCAAATATATTGCTGCTACAGATGTCGGAAAACTTGCTGCCTATATTTTCTTCTAAGATGCTTATAGTTTCATGGCTTATGTTTAAATCTTTTATCCATTTTGAATTTGTTTTTGTGAATGGTGTAAGTTGATGGTCTAGTTTCATTTTTTTGCAGGTAGATGTCCAATTTTCCCAACACCATTTGTTAAAGAGGCTGTCTTTACTCCATTGTATGTTCTTTCCTCCTTTGTGAATTATCAGTTGTCCATAAAGCGGCGGGTTTATTTCTGGGTTCTCTGTTCTGTTCCATTGATCAATGTGTCTGTTCTTATGCCAGTACCAAGCTGTCTTGAGTATAATGGCCTTGTAGTAGACCTTGATATCCGGAAGAGTGATACCTCCTGCTTTATTTTTTCTTTTTAGGATTGCTGAGGCTATTCGTGTTCTTTTTTGGTTCCATATAAATTTTTGGAATATGTTTTCTATATCTTTGAAGTATGTCATTGGTATTTTAATTGGTATTGCATTGAATTTATAAATTGCTTTGGGAAGTATAGACATTTTAATGATGTTTATTCTTCCTAGCCATGAGCACGGTATATGCTTCCACTTGTTTGTATCTTCCTTGATTTCCTTTATCAATGTTTTATAATTTTCTGAGTACAAGTCCTTAACCTCCTTGGTTAAATTTACTCCTAGGTATTTTATTTTTTTGGCTGCAATAGTGAAGGGGATTGTTTCCTTAAGTTCTTTTGCTGACAGTTCATTGTTTGTATACAGAAATGCCTCTGATTTCTGAGTATTAATTTTATATCTTGCTGAACTCATTTATAAGGTCCAGTAGTTTTTTGACTGAGACTTTAGGGTTTTCTATATACAATATCATATCATCTGCAAATAGTGACAGTTTTACTTCTTCTTCTCAAATTCGGATGCTTTTTATTTCTTCTTCTTGTCTGATTGCTATAGCTAGGACTTCCAGAACTATGTTGAATAAGAGTGGTGAAAGTGGGCAACCCTGCCTGGTTCCTAATCTTAAGGGGATTGCTTTTAATTTTTGTCCATTTAGTATGATGTTTACTGTGGGTTTGTCGTAGATGGCCTTTATCATGTTAAGGAATGTTCCTTGTATTCCCACTTTACTGAGAGTTTTGAGCATGAATGGGTGCTAGATTTTATCAAATGCCTTTTCTGCATCTATTGAAATTATCATGTGATTTTTGTCCTTCCTTTTGTTTATATGATGAATCACATTGATAGATTTGCGAATATTAAACCAGCCTTGCCTCTCCAGAATAAATCCCACTTGATCATGGTGTATGATTTTTTTCATATATTGCTGGATCCGGTTGGCTAATATTTTGTTGAAAATTTTAGCGTCTAAATTCATCAGGGATATAGGCCTATAATTTTCTTTCTTTGTGTTGTCTTTGCCCAGTTTTGGGATCAGAATTATGCTTGCCTCATAAAAGGAGTTTGGAAGTCTTCCTTCCTCTTGAATTTTTTGAAATAGCTTGAGGAGGATAGGAGTTAGTTCTTCTTTGAATTTTTGATAGAATTCACTTGTGAAGCCATCAGTCCCAGGACTTTTCTTTTTTTGGAGTTTTTTGATAACTGTTTCGATCTCATTTGTTGTAATTGGTCTTTTTAGGTGTCCTGATTCTTCCAGATTGATTTTTGGAAGATTATATGATTAAAGAAATTTGTCCATTTCATCTAGATTGTCTAATTTTTTGGCATAGAGTTCTTCATAGTATTTTCTTACAATGCTTTGTATTTCTGTTGTATCAGTTGTTATTTCTCCACTGTCCTTTTTAATTTTATTTATTTGAGACCTCTCTCTTTTTTTCTTGGTGAGTCTAGTTAAAGCTTCATCAATCTTGTATACCTTTTCAAAGAAGCAGCTTCTGGTTTCATTGATCCTCTGTATTGTTTCCTTAGCCTCTATGTCATTTATTTCTGCTCTGATCTTTATTATTTCCTTCCTTCTACTTGTCTTGGGTTTTATTTGTTGTTGTTTTTCTAGTTCTTTTTGCTGCAGGGTCAGGTTGCTTATTTGAGCTTTTTCTAGCTTCCTATGATATGCCTGTAGTGCAATGAACTTCCCTCTCAGTACTGCTTTTGCTGTGTCCCATAAATTTTGAGTTGATGTATGCTCATTATCATTTGTTTCTAGAAACTTTTTTATTTCGTCTTTGATCTCATTGTTAATCCGTTCATTATTTAATATCATGCTATTTAGTTTCCAAGTGTTTGAGTATTTTTCAGTGTTTCTTTTGTGGTTAATTTCTAGTTTCATGGCATTGTGATCAGAGAAAATGCTTGATATGATTTCAATCTTCTTAAATTTATTGAGACCATTTTTGTGTCCTAACATGTGGTCTATCCTAGAAAAGGTACCGTGAGCGCTTGAGAATAATGTATATTCTACTGCTTTAGGATGAAAAGTTCTGAAGATATCAAATCAAGTTGATCTAGTGTCTCCTTTAAGTCTGCTGTTTCTTTATTGATTTTCTTTCTTGAGGATCTATCCAGTGTTGTTAGTGGGGTATTGAAATTCCCTACTATGATAGTATTGCTGTTAATCTCACCCTTTATGTCCATCAAAGTCTGCTTTATGTATGTCGGGGTCCTATATTTGGTGCGTAGATATTTATAATAGTTATATCTTCCTGTTGAATTGTTCCCTTTATCATTATGTAGTGTCCTTCTTTATCTCTTACTACAGCCTTTGTTTTAAAGTCCATTTTGTCAGCTATAAGTACTGCTACCCCGGCTTTTTTTTCATTTCCATTTGCATGAAATATTTTTTTCCATCCTTTTACCTTCAGTCTATGTTCATCTTTTGTTTTAAGAGGTGTCTCTTGTATACAGCATATGTATGGGTCCTGTTTCTTCATCCACGCAGCTACCCTATGTCTTTTGATTGGATCATTTAATCCATTTACATTTAAGGTTATTATTGATATGTAGTTGTTTATTGCCATTTTATTCTTTAAAGCTGTATTCTTCTTTTGCTATATTCTTTCCTCCCTTTGAACTGTTCACAACAGGCCCCATAGTAACTCTTGCAGAATTGGTTTGGTTTTAATGAATTCCTTGAGGCTTTCTTTGTCTGGAAAGCTCTTTATTTCTCCTTCAATTTTAAATGTTAGCCTTGCTGGATAGAGTAGTCTTGGTTGTAGGTTCTTGTTCTGCATTACTTTGATTATATCTTGCCATTCCCTTCTGGCCTCAAGTGTTTCTGTTGAGAAGTCGGATGTCATCCTTATGGGGGCTCCTTTGTAGGTGAGAGTCTTTTTTTCTCTAGCAGCTTTTAAGATTTTTCTTTATCCATTAGCTTTGGTATTTTAACTATGATGTGTCTTGGTGTAGATCTTTTTGGGTTTCTCTTTAATGGAGTTTTGTGTGCTTCTTGAACGTGTGGAATGTTTCCCATCCTTAATTTAGGGAAGTTTTCAGCTATGATTTGATTGAACAAAGTTTCCATTTCCTATCCTCGTTCCTCTTCTTCAGGCACCCCTATGATGTGAATGTTGTTTCTCTTCATGTTGTCACAGATCTCCCTTAGAGTTTCCTCACATTTTTTGAGTCTCTTTTCCTTTTTCTTCTCTGCTTCTGTGTCTTTGTTTATTGTGTCTTCTAACTCGCTGATTCGATCCTCAGTGTGATTCATCCTGCTTTTAATTCCTTCCATTGTGGTCTTCAGTTCTGATACTGTATTTGTCATTTCTGTCTGATTCTTTTTTATTATTTCAATTTCGTTCTTTATACTTGTTATCTCTTTAGTTAGGTGTTCATAGTGACTATCCATTGTTGCTCTAATTTCTTTGAACATCCTAACTATCATTATTCTAAATTCTGCTTCTGGTAGTTTGGTTATATCTGGTTCATTCAGGTCCTTCTCTGGGGATTTCTCTTGATTCATTTGGTTTGCATTCCTCTGCCTGCCCGTTTTATCTGTGTATAGGCAAGTTGTGGGCACTGGAGTCCAGTAGGTGTTCCCTTTGTGTTCTCTAGGTGTGGTCTGTCTGCAGGCCTGCCACCCCCTCTGCTGCTGCGTAGGGTGGTTGGGTATGGGCGTTGCCAACGACAACCTACTGCGGCTGTTACTGTGATTTCCACCTCTCCTCCGCGGGAGGGGCTGTCACTCAAGCCACAAGCCTTAGCACCAAGGGCAGAGGTGAGCACCTTTGCTCACCTGTGGGACCAGCCCGTTTCCGGAAGGTTTACACCCAGCCCCCGCAATCAGAGCCTGCTCGCCACAGTTTTGCAGGTTGGGCGGGGCTTTTGACACGCTCTCAGCTGTGAGCCTTTGCCCATCCAGAATTTAGCCCCGCCCTTGAGGCCAGGGCCCTCCTGCGTAGGGTCGTAAAGTGCGGTTTATTGGCCGGGCGTGTTTGCTGGCGTTAGCTCAGCTGCTAGCTTCCGATGGATCAGGACTCTACCACGCCCCCACGTTCAGCACCAGTTCGCGCACGTAGGGTGGCCAGCCGCCGGGATTTCTCTGGCTAGGTGGGGCTAGTAGCGTGAGCTCAGCCGTGAAAGCCGCTCTTGCGCCGGGCGGGGCTAGTAGCGTGAGCTCAGCCGCGTAAGCCGCTCGCCCGCCGGGCGGGCCTCGTAGCGTGAGCTCAGCCGCGAAATCCAGCTCGCGCGCACAATGGATTTCAACCCACCGCGGTTTCTCCGTCCGGGCGGGGTTGGCAGCGTGAGCTCAGCCGCGAGCCTCTAGCCCGTCCCTGGTCCTAGCCCCGTCCCCGTGGTCAGGGCCGGCTTGCGCAGAGTCGCAGAGCCGATCTCTGCCCGTATTTTTCCCCACAAGTGGGGTCACAGGCGGCCCGCAGCTGCCGGACCGCTTTCGCGCGTCCCCTCCGGCCCTGCTGGGCTCGACTGAGCTCTCATCGGTTGTGCCTCCGCCCACGCCGACAGGACCGCTTTTCAGCGTCCTGCCGCCAACATCCCTTTACCAACGCTCAGAGAGATAGCAGTGCCTTAAGTCTCCACACTGTAGGCCTGGGAGCTGCCTCCCTTTAAGCAGCTCTGCTCTAATTGCCGCGGGAGAGCTTGTTTGGCTAGTGTCCTGTCTCCCTTTGCTGGTATTGCTAGTTCCAGGGAAAATATTCGTTTTCGATTAGGGAAATGACAGCCCAGGGGTCTGGATGGCTGTCCCTCAGAGCGTTCTCGTGCCTTCAGTCCACTCTCTGTTCCTGCTGCTCTGTTCCTCTCCTCTGTCCCCGTTCCCCGGAGCCCCGGGTGCGTGGTTGTGAGAGAGGGTTTCTGCGCTGTCCCTTTGAAAAGATTCTTGGGTCTGAGAAAACTCTCTTTTTCACAAACAGTATCCTCACTTGCTTCACAGCTCAATACTCTCCATATGCCTCTTCTAGGCTCTGGGACTGCAGGCTGGGGCTTGGTTCTGGGACCCAGGTCCCTCCCTCTCCGCCAAACTCTCCTCCCGCCACGCGGGTCTCTCCGGGCTGCCGTTTGCTCTGGGGAGCTGGGCAGCCCTCTTCGCGTTTTCGCTATTCCTACCAGTCTCAATGTGGCTTCTGCAGTGTTCCTTGGTTGAAGAGTCCACTTAGTTTAGTTCAAAGTGGGTTTATCCAGATGATGGTTCTTAAAATTGAGTTATAATCCACTTTGGTTCTGGGAGTTGGAAGTTGGTACGTCCGCCTACTTCATCGCCATCTTCCCCTCTCGTCTTTCCCATCATGATTCAGTTTTGGTAGGTTGTATACATTTCTTCTAGGTTGTCCATTTTGGGGGCATATAATTGATCCCATGTAGTATCTGTTGTAACATCCTTTATTTCTAATTTTAATTGTGTTCTCTCTTTTGTATGTGTGTGAGTCTTGCTAAAGATTTGTCAGTTTTGTTTATTTTTTTAAAGAACCAGCTCTTAGCTTTAATGCTCTTTTCTATATTATTTTTAGTTTCTATTTCATTTATTTTTGTTCTAATCTTTGTTTTTCTTTCCTCTACCAAGTTGAGATTTACATTTTTTTTTTATTTGACAGGCAGAGAGTGGGACAGAGACAGACAGATAGGAAGAGAAGAGATGAGAAGCATCAAGTCTTTGTTGTGGCAACTTAGTTGTTCATTGATTGCTTTCTCATATGTGCTACAGCAGAACAAGTGACCCCTTGCTCAAGCCAGCAACTTTGGGCACTAGCCAGCAACCTCGAGGTTTTGAACCTGAGTCCTCTGTGTCCCAGTCTGATGCTCTATCCACTGCACCACTATCTGGTCAGGCGAGGTTTCGTTTCTTTTATAGTTTCTTAAAGTGTAAAGTTAGGTTGTTTGAGACATTTTTGTTTCTTGGGGTAGGCATTTATCACTATGAACTTACCTCTTGGAATTGCTTTCACTTCATCTTATAAATTTGGTATGTTCCATTTTCATTTGTCTCAAGGTGTTTTTTATTTCTCTTTTGATACCTTCTTTGACCCTTTGGTTGTTCAGTAGTTTGTTGTTTAATCTCCACATATTGGTGATATTTTTCAGTTTTCTTTGTGTAATTTCTAGTTTCATACCATTGTGGTCAGAAAGATGTTTATTTCAGTTCTTAAATTTGTTAAGACTCATTTTGTAGTCTAACACAATTTACATTGGGAATTGTTACATGTTCACTTCAGAAGAATGTGTGTCTGTTGCTAATGGAATGCTCGGTAAAAATCTGTTAGATTATCTGGTTGAATATGTTGTTTAAAGTCAATGTTACTTTATTGGTTTTCTGCCTAGATGATCTATCCATTGATATAAGTGGGGAATTCAAGTTCCCTACTATTATTGTATGTCTATTTCTCTCTTTAGGTCTGGTAATATTTGCTTTATATATTTAGGTGCTCATGTTTTGGATGCATAAATATTTTAAAATACTATATTCTCTTGCTGGATTGAACCCTTTATCATTATGTAACATCCTTCTTTGTCTCATTACAATTTTTGTTTTAAAATTTATTTTGTCTAAGTCTAGCAACTCCAGCTATTTTGGATTCCATTTGAATATATGTTTCCATTTCTTCATTTAGTTTATGTGTGTCCTTACATCTAAAGAGTGTTTCCTGTAGGTAGTATACATATGTCTTTTTAAAAATCTATTTAGTCACTGTCTGTGTTTTTATGTCATTTTGTATCAGTATCATTTGACTTCTTTATCATGATCTTTTGTGTAATTATCACAGGTGTCTGCTTTGTGGTTACCATGAGACTTACATTAAATATCTTAAAATTATAACACCCTATTTTAAATTGATGTCAAGTTTGATAGCATTCCTAAACTTTATACTTCTCCCTTAAGTTTTAGGTTGTTGATGTTATAGTTTATATAGTTTTATATTATGTATCCAATAACATTATTGTAGTTATAGTTATTTTTAGTGTGTTGGTTTTTTTTAACATTTTAAACTACAGTTGTAAGTGAATTATGCACTACCATTACCATATTACAGAATCTGTCTTTGACCATAATATTTACAATTACCAGTGAATTTCCTACTACCTTCTTAAGTTTTTTCATGTTAATTAGCATCCTTTTACTTTCACTCAAAGAACACCTTTTAACATATCTAGTGGTGATGAATTTCTTCTCTGCTTTTTTGTTTGTTCAGGCAAATCTATTTCTCCTTCATTTGCTTTTAAATTTATTAATTTTTAGAGGTCTCCATTTTCTTTAAGTTTCTATGTTTGTTTGTTTGTTTGTTTATAGTGAGAGGAGAGAGAGAGACTGAAGGGGGGGAGAAGCAGGAAGCATCAACTCCCATATGTGCCTTGACCAAGCAAGCCCAGGGTTTTGAACCAGTGACCTCGGTGTTCCAGGTCGACACTTTATCCACTGTGTCATCACAGGTCAGGAGATCTCCTTTACTTTTGAAAGACCACTTTCCTGAGTATAATATTTTTGGTTGACAGTTATTTTTTTTCAATATTTTGAATCTGCTAATATTTTTTATAGGGATTCCCTTCTATATACCTCTTTCTCTTGTTGTTTTCAAAATTCTTTGTCTTTGACTTTTGGTACTTTGATTATTATGTATCTCAAGTAATCCTATTAGGCTTCAACCTATTTGGGGTGCTTTGAGCCTCATGGATCTTCATGTCCATTTCTCTCCTTAGGTTTGGGAAGTTATCAGTCATTATTGTTTTAAATATACTTTCTGTCCATTCACTTCTGGAATTTCCATATTGCAGCCACTGTTTCTTTTGAGTGTGTCCTATAGATCTCAGGCTTTCTTCACTCTTTTTTTTTTTTTTCTTTTTCCTCCTTTGATGAGATAATTTTATATGTCCTGTGTTCTAGGTCTTTTTTTCTTCATGGTCAACTGTGCTTTTGAAGTTCTCAATTGAGTTATACAGTCATTGTATTTTTCACCTCTAGGATTTTTTTAAATGGTTTCTGTTTCTTTGTTGAACTTCTCGTTTGGTTCATGTATTGTTTTCCCAATTTTTGTTTCGTTGTCTGTGTATTCTTTGTTTTCTCTTGCAAATTATTGATATATTTGATCACTTAAAATACAGTTTTTTTTTCTAAGTATCCAGGCTATTTATTTATAAAACAAATACCTGTGTTGTGAAAACTTTATAATGTAGCATCATTTGATTGGTTGATTTTTTTTTATTAACTTTAATGGGGTGACACCAATAAATCAGGATACATATATACAATGAAAACATCTCCAGATTATCTTATCATTCAATTGTGCTGCATACCCCTTACCCAAAATCAAATTGTCCTCTGTCACCTTCTATCTGCTTTTCCCTGTACCCCTCCCATTCTCCCTATTCCACCCTCCCTTTTCTCCCCCCATCCCGTAACCACCACACTCTTGTCCATGTCTAATAGTCTCACTTTAATGTCCCACCTATGTATGAAATAATGCTGTTCTCAGATTTTATTTTTCTGATTCAATTATTTCACTCCGTATAATGTTATCAAGGTACATCCATTTTGTTGTAAATGATCTGATGTCATCATTTCTTATGGCTGAATATTGTTCCATAGTATATATATACCAAAGCTTTTTAATACACTCGTCTTCTGACGGACACTTGGGCTGTTTCCAGATCTTCGCTATTGTGAACAATGCTGCCACGAACATAGGGGCGCATTTCTTCTTTTCGAACAGTGTTATGGTGTTCTTAGGGTATATTCCTAAAAGTGGGATAGCCGGGTCAAAAGGCAGTTCGACTTTTAATTTTTTGAGGAATCTCCAAACTGTTTTCCACAGTGTCTGCACCAGACTGCATTCCCACCAGCAGTGCAGAAGGGTTCCCTTTTCTCCACATCCTCGCCAGCACTTGTTCTGTGTTGTTTTGCTGATGAGCGCCATTCTGACTAGTGTGAGGTGATATCTCATTGTGGTTTTAATTTGCATTTCTCTAATGATTAGTGATGTTGAACATTTTTTCATATGTCTTTTGGCCATCTGTATGTCTTCTTTGGAGAAATTTCTATTCATTTCTTTTGCCCATTTTTTGATTGGATTGTTTGTCTTCCTGGTGTTGAGTTTTATAAGTTCTTTATAAATTTTGGTTATTAACCCCTTATCAGAAGTGCTGTCGAATATGTTCTCCCATTATGTAGTTTGTCTTTTTATTCTGTTCTTATTGTCTTTAGCTGTGCAAAAACTTTTTAGTTTGATATAGTCCCATTTGTTTATCTTGCCTTTTATTTCATTTGCCCGTGGAAATAAATCGGCAAATAAGTTGCTGCTACAGATGTCGAAGAGCTTGCTGCCTATATTTTCTTCTAAGATGCTTATAGTTTCACGGCTTATGTTTAAGTCTTTTATCCATTTTGAATTTGTTTTTGTGAATGGTGTAAGTTGATGGTCTAGTTTCAATTTTTGCAGGTAGATGTCCAATTTTCCCAGCACCATTTGTTAAAGAGGCTGTCTTTACTCCATTGTATGTTCTTTCCTCCTTTGTCAATTATCAGTTATCCATAAAGCGGCGGGTTTATTTCTGGGTTCTCTGTTCTGTTCCATTGATCAATGTGTCTGTTCTTATGCCAGTACCAAGCTGTCTTGAGTATAATGGCCTTGTAGTAGACCTTGATATCCGGAAGAGTGATACCTCCTGCTTTATTTTTTCTTTTTAGGATTGCTGAGGCTATTCGTGTTCTTTTTTGGTTCCATATAAATTTTTGGAATATGTTTTCTATATCTTTGAAGTATGTCATTGGTATTTTAATTGGTATAGCATTGAATTTATAAATTGCTTGGGTAATATAGACATTTTAATGATGTTTATTCTTCCTAGCCATGAGCACGGTATATGCTTCCACTTGTTTGTATCTTCCTTGATTTCTTTTTTTTTTTTTTTTTTTTTTTTTTTTTTTCTTCCTTGATTTCTTTTATCAGTGTTTTATAATTTTCCGAGTACAAGTCCTTAACCTCCTTGGTTAAATTTACTCCTAGGTATTTTATTTTTTTGGCTGCAATAGTGAAGGGGATTGATTCCTTAATTTCTTTTGCTGACAGTTCATTGTTTGTATATAAAAATGCCTCTGATTTCTGAGTATTAATTTTATATCCTGCCACCTTGCTGAATTCAATTATAAGGTCCAGTAGTTTTTTAACTGAGACTTTAGGGTTTTCTATGTACAATATCATATCATCTGCAAATAGTGACAGTTTTACTTCTTCTTTTCCAATTTGGATGCCTTTTATTTCTTCTTCTTGTCTGATTGCTGTAGCTAGGACTTCCAGAACTATGTTGAATAAAAGTGGTGAAAGTGGGCAACCCTGCCTGGTTCCTGATCTTAACGGGATTGCTTTTAATTTTTGTCCATTTAGTATGATGTTTGCTGTGGGTTTGTCGTAGATGGCCTTTATCATATTAAGGAATGTTCCTTGTATTCCCACTTTACTGAGAGTTTTGAGCATGAATGGGTGCTGGATTTTATCAAATGCCTTTTCTGCATCTATTGAAATTATCATGTGATTTTTGTCCTTCCCTTTGTTTATGTGATGAATCACATTGATTGATTTGCGAATATTGAACCAGCCTTGCCTCTCCAGAATAAATCTCACTTGATCATGGTGTATGATTTTTTTCATATATTGCTGAATCCGGTTGGCTAATATTTTGTTGAGAATTTTAGCGTCTAAATTCATCAGGGATATAGGCCTATAATTTTCTTTCTTTGTGTTGTCTTTGCCCGGTTTTGGGATCAGAATTATGCTTGCCTCATAAAAGGAGTTTGGAAGTCTTCCTTCCTCTTGAATTTTTTGAAATAGCTTGAGGAGGATAGGAGTTAGTTCTTCTTTGAATTTTTGATAGAATTCACTTGTGAAGCCATCAGGCCCAGGACTTTTCTTTTTTGGGAGTTTTTTGATAACTGTTTCTATCTCATCTGTTGTAATTGGTCTGTTTAGGTGCTCTGATTCTTCCAGATTGATTTTTGGAAGTTTATATGATTCAAGAAATTTGTCCATTTCATCTAGATTGTCTAATTTTTTGGCATAGAGTTCTTCATAGTATTTTCTTACAATGCTTTGTATCTCTGTTGTATTAGTTGTAATTTCTCCACTGTCCTTTCTAATTTTATCTATTTGAGAACTCTCTTTTTTTCTTGGTGAGTCTAGTTAAGGGTTCATCAATCTTGTTTACCTTTTCAAAGAACCAGCTTCTGGTTTCATTGATCCTCTGTATTGTTTCCTTAGCCTCTATGTCATTTATTTCTGCTCTGATCTTTATTATTTCCTTCCTTCTACTTGTCTTGGGTTTTATTTGTTGTTGTTTTTCTAGTTCTTTTAGCTGCAGGGTTATGTTGCTTATATGATCTTTTTCTAGCTTCTTATGATATGCCTGTAGTGCAATAAACTTCCCTCTCAGAACTGCTTTTGCTGTGTCCCATAGATTTTGAGTTGACGTATGCTCATTATCATTTGTTTCTAGAAACGTTTTTATTTCGTCTTTGATCTCAATGTTAATCCATTCATTATTTAATATCATGCTATTTAGTTTCCAAGTGTTTGAGTATTTTTCAGTTTTTCTTTTGTGGTTAATTTCTAGTTTCATGGCATTGTGATCAGTGAAAATGCTTGATATGATTTCAATCTTCTTAAATTTGTTGAGGCCTTTTTTGTGTCCTAACATGTGGTCTATCCTAGAAAACGTACCATGAGCGCTTGAGAAGAATGTATATTCTACTGCTTTAGGATGAAAAGTTCTGAATATATCTATTAAGTCAAGTTGATCTAGTGTCTCCTTTAAGTCTGCTGTTTCTTTATTGATTTTCTTTCTTGAGGATCTATCCAGTGTTGTTAGTGGGGTATTGAAATCCCCTACTATGATAGTATTACTGTTAATCTCGTCCTTTATATCCATCAAAGTCTGCTTTATGAATGCCGGGGCTCCTATATTTGGTGCGTAGATATTTATAATAGTTATATCTTCCTGTTTAATTGTTCCCTTTATCATTATGTAGTGTCCTTCTTTATCTCTTACTACAGTCTTTGTTTTAAAGTTCATTTTGTCAGCTATAAGTACTGCTACCCCGGCTTTTTTTTCATTTCCATTTGCATGAAATATTTTTTCCATCCTTTTACCTTCAGTCTATGTGCATCTTTTGTTTTAAGGTGTGTCTCTTGTAGACAGCATATCTATGGGTCCTGTTTCTTTATCCACGCTGCTAACCTATGTCTTTTGATTGGATCATTTAATTCATTTACATTTAAGGTTATTATTGATATATAGTTGTTTATTGCCATTTTATTCTTTAAAGCTGTATTTTTTTTTTTTTTTTTTTTTGCTATATTCTTTCCTCCCTTTGAACTGTTCTTTCGTCCCTTAGAATCTCTTGCAGGATTGGTTTGGTTTTAATGAATTCCTTGAGGTTTTCTTTGTCTGGAAAGCTCTTTATTTCTCCTTCAATTTTAAACATTAGCCTTGCTGGATAGAGTAGTCTTGGTTGTAGGTTCTTGTTCTGCATTACTTTGATTATATCTTGCCATTCCCTTCTGGCCTCCAGTGTTTCTGTTGAGAAGTCCGATGTCATCCTAATGGGGGCTCCTTTGTAGGTGAGAGTCTTTTTTTCTCTAGCAGCTTTTAAGATTTTTTCTTTATCTATTAGCTTTGGTATTTTAACTATGATGTGTCTTGGTGTAGATCTTTTTGGGTTTCTCTTTAATGGAGTTCTGTGTGCCTCATGAACATGTGGAATGTTTCCCAGCCTTAATTTAGGGAAGTTTTCTGCTATGATTTGATTGAACATAGTTTCCATTTCCTGTCCTCTTTCCTCTTCTTCAGGCACCCCTATGATGCGAATATTGTTTCTCTTCATGTTGTCACAGAGCTCCCTTAGAGTTTCCTCACATTTTTTGAATCTCTTTTCCTTTATTTTCTCTGCTTCTGTAACTTTGTTTATTGTGTCCTCTAACTCGCTGATTCGATCCTCAGTGTGATTCATCCTGCTTTTAATTCCTTCCATTGTGGTCTTCAGTTCTGATATTGTATTTGTCATTTCTGTCTGATTCTTTTTTATTATTTCAATTTCGTTCTTTATACTTGTTATCTCTTTAGTTAGGTGCTCATAGTGACTATCCATTGTTGCTCTAATTTCTTTGAACATCCTAACTATCATTATTCTAAAATCTGCTTCTGGTAGTTTGGTTATATCTGGTTCATTCAGGTCCTTCTCTGGGGATTTCTCTTGGTTCATTTGGTTTGCATTCCTCTGCCTGCCCATTTTATCTGAGTGTAAGCAAGTTGTGGCCACTGGAGTCCAGTCTGTGTTGCCTTTGTGTTCTCTAGGTGTGGTCTGTCTGCAGGTTGCCACCCCCTCTGCCGCTGCCTAGGGCGGTTGGGTGTGGGCGTTGCCAGCGCCGGCTCACTGCAGCTATTGCTGTGATTTCTGCCTCTCCTTTGCGGGAGGTGCTGTCACTCAAGTCACTAGCTTTAGCACCCAGGGCAGAGGTGAGCACCTTTGCTCAGCTGCGGAACCAGCCTTTTTCTGGAAGGCTTACGCCCAGCCCCCTCAGTCAGGGCCTGCCCGCGGTTTCATGGGTTGGGCGGGGCTTTTGACGTGCTCTCAGCTGTGAGCCTTTGCCCGTCCAGAATTTTGCCCCGCCCTCGAGGCCAGGGTCCCCCTGCGCAGGGGATTATTTGGCTGGGCGTGTTTGCTGGCGTGAGCTCAGCTGCTAGCTTCCGGTCGTTCGGGATCCTACCCCGCCCCCACACTCGGAGCAAGCTCGGGCACGTAGGGTGGTACTCCACAGTTTCTCCTGCCGGGCAGGGCAAGCAGCGTGAGCTCAGCCGCGAACTTCTGCTGGTCTCAGTGTCTCCCTCGCCCCCGCCTTATGAGCCCACTTGTGCACACAGATGGCACACCCCAGTTTCTCCGTCTGGGCGGGGTTGGCAGCGTGAGCTCGGCCGCGGGCCCCTCGCCTGTCCCTGGTCTTAGCCCCGTGCCCGCGATCAGGGCCGGCTAGCGCAGGGTCGCAGAGCTGATCTCTGCCCATATTTTTCCCCACAAGTGGGGTCACAGGTGGCCCGCAGCTGCCGGACAGCTTTTGCGCGTCCTCTCCGGCCCTGCTAGGCTAGCCTGAGCTCACACCGTTCCGCCCACACCAACAGGACCGCGTTTCAGCGTCCTGTCCCAACCATAGGCTTCAGCAACCTCAGGGGGCTAGAAGTGCCCTAAGTCTCCACACTGTAGGCCTGGGAGCTCCCTCCCTCTAAGCAGCTCTGCTCTAATTGCCGCGGGAGAGCTTGTTTGGCTAGTGTCCTGTCTCCCTTTGCTGGTATTGCTAGTTCCAGGGAAAATATTCGTTTTCAATTAGGGAAGTGACTCAGCCCATGGGTTGGGGTGGCTGTCCCTCAGAGTGTTCCCGTGCCTTCAGTCCACTCTCTGTTCCCGCTGCTCTGTTCCTCTCCTCTGTCCCCGTTCCCCGGAGCCCCGGGTGCGTGGTTGTGAGAGAGGCTTTCTGAGCTGTCCCTTTAAAAAGATTTTTGGGTCTGAGAAAACTCTCTCTTTTTCACAAATAGTATCCTCACTTGCTTCACAGCTCGATACTGTTCAAACGCCTCTTCTAGGCTCTGAGACTGCAGGCTGGGGCTTGGTTCCTGGGACCCAGGTCCCTCCCTCTCCGCCAAACTCTCCTCCCGCCACGCGGGTCTCTCCGGGCTGCTGTTTGCTCCGGGGAGCTGGGCAGCCCTCTTCGCGTTTTCGCTATTCTTACCAGTCTCAATGTGGCTTCTTCTGTGTTCCTTGGTTGAAGAGTCCACTTAGTTTAGCTCAAAGTTGGTTTATCCAGATGATGGTTCTTAAAATTGAGTTATAATCCACTTTGGTTCTGGGAGTTGGAAGTTGGTACGTCCGCCTACTCCATCGCCATCTTCTCCGATCATTGTCTGTGTATTCTTGTAGTTCACTTAACTTTCTTAAGATTATTGTGAATTCTTGGACAGCTCAAAGATTTCTATTTCTTTAGGGTGAATTATTTGAGTTTTATTTTGTTGGTGTCAGATTTATCTTTTTTTCTTTAATTACTAGTTGTTTTTTCATTTATTCATTTTAGAGAAAAGGGAAAGAGTCAGAGAGAGAGAAGGGGGAGGAGCAGGAAGCATCAACTCCCCTATGTGCCTTGACCAGGCAAGCCTAGGGTTTCCAACCGGCGATCTCAGATCTATCTGATTTTTGTGTGTGACAGAGACAGAGAGGGACAGATAGGTACAGACAGGAAGGGAGAGAGCTGAGAAGCATCAGTTCTTTGTTGCAGCACCTTGGTTGTTCACTGATTGCTTTCTCACATGTGCTTGACTGTGGGGCTACAGCAGAGCAAGTGACCCCTTGCTCAAACCAGCAACCTTGGGCTCAAGCTGGAGAGCTGTGCTCAAACTAGATGAGCCCGTGCTGAAGCTGGTGACCTAGGGGTTTCAAATCTGGGTCCTCTGTGTCCCAGTCTGATGCTCTATCCACTGAGCCACTGCCTGCTCAGGTCTATCTTATTTTATTTTAAAGTACCTTATTACCTGACATGGTATCAGTGAATCTGAGTACATGGCTTTCTGTTCTAGATTTTCCAGGTCTGCTTGCTTTGGTAGAGTGTTTCACCAGACATCTCAGTTTGGGTGTTTGGACATGTCTGCTGGTAATATCCTTGGGCAGGTGGGCCCTGCCATCAGGGTCAGTTTGGGGCAAAACCACTGCCTGAAGTCAGGATGGAGGGTACTGCCATCAGAACAGTCAAATAGGACTGCTGGTTTGGTTCCCTGGCCAAGTGAGGCCACGGGATGGACAGTTGCCTGGGCTCTCTAGTTAGGCTTAGGAGACAATTGGTATTTGGCAACAAACTTGTTAGTGGATGGGTCTCTAAATTAGTTTCTACTGACCTGCTGGAGGGCGCAGCAGAATAAACCCCAGGGCTGTATGACTCATTGTTTAGGGACCCTGCAATGCTGGTGGCTGAAGCCAGGCAGGGCTGCATTGGATTCAGGCAGACGGTAGAGGAACTGTGGAGCCGGAAAGCGTCGGCCATTCCCGTTTATTGGAGGCTGGCAGAGACAGGAGAGCAAATAAAGGAAAACCTGCTCTTTGCAGTGGAGACAAGGGATCAGGAACACCACCCCTCACCGTGGCGGCTGAGGGAATCAGGGAACCGCACCTCGCAGTGGCGGGAAAGCGGTCTGGGAGAATCGCCCCCGAGGGAAAGCACCCATAGCTTTTCATAGAGACACACACGTGGCTTTCTGCCACATGCTCACACATTAATTGTGCAAAATGCGAGCAAGCCTAACACAGCTGTTTTCCCCGCAGACCCAAATAATGCAAGATACGACTGAATTCTGTAGCTTGGGAAACCACAGAATGCATTCTCTGTTCATGTGCCACTGTGAGTAGGGGATATCAGATGGGTTACACAGCTTCCTGTGCACTCTGGTTAGGTTCAGGCACCTGAAGGCTGTGTTCAACTATGGGCTACAAATTAGTTTCCCTGCCGGAACAGCACACCAGCTTTGCTTTGCAGTTTTTCAGCTGCACTATGCAGCTTCCATGTGTCCCTGGTCAGGCTTCTTGTTGGGAGGGCTTAGGCATCAGCTGTGGGCAGAGCTATAGAATAGCTCCACTGCCTGAGTGGGGATGACCAGGCTCCCAGGGCGGCAGACCTGCATCCCACCGAGCTGCTAGTCACACTGTGCCAGTCTTGACTCTGCAGATGAGGGAACCTCCTGATTGGGACTACATGGACAGTGCAGGCAGGAACTTGGTCTACCAAGACCTGAGTAGTGGTGATTGTGAGCCACTCTTCCTCTTCTCTTTTCTTGTTCAGTGAGAGGCAGGGAGACGGAGACAGACTCCCGCATGTTCCCAACTGGGATCCACCCAGCAAGCCCCCTACTGGGCGATGCTCTGCCTATCTGGGGTCGCTGCTCCATTGCTTGGCAACGAAGCTATTTTGGCACCTGAGACAGGGACATGGAGCCATCCTTAGCATCCGGGGCTACCTTTGCTTGAACCATTTGAGCCATAACTGCGGGAAGAAAAAAGGGGCGGGGGGAGATGAAGCAGAGGGTCGCTTCTCCTGCGTGCCCTGAATCAAACTGGGACTTCCTCATAGTGGGCGGATGCTCTACTGCTTAGCCAACTGGCCTGGGCCTTCCACAGTCAGATTGCTAGTGGTGGAGCCCCACAGATGCCTCTGAGATCCCCATCGGGTGGAACTGAATACAGGTTCCCATGAATTGACCCACAGTGCTGGGGGTGGGGGCTGGATGTGGGCCTGCATTCTGTAGGCTCAGTGGAGATCTCTTTTTTTTAAGTGAGAAGAGGAGAGATAGAGACAGACTCCCAAATGCACCCCTACCAGGATCCACCTGGCAACCCCGTCTGGGGTCAATGCTGTAATCAACCAAGTATCCTCAGTGAGGGTGATGCTCAAACCAGTTGAGCCACTGGTTGCAGGAGGGGAAGAGGGAAAGAAGGGGAAGAGGGAGGGGAAGAAAAGCAGATGGTCACTTCTTGTGTGTGCCCTGACTGGGAGTCAAACCCAGGTCATCCATATGCCAGCCCAATGCTCTATCCACTGAGCAAACTGGCCAGGGCAGGCCTTTCAGTGGGTGCTGCCCACTGAAAGTTTAACCATGGAGTTAAACTGCTTATGAGTAGACTTGGTACACTGTGGAAAGCTCTGTGCAGAGCAAACTGGCCTTGTGTTGAAATTTCAGGTAATCGTTGGATGAAAGAAATGTGCACTCTGAAAATTGCTATAGTGCAAAGAGGAAAATAATCAGTAGAGAGAAAAGAAAAATAAATTCCAGATGAGATGACTAATTACCGTACATTAAGTTGTATTCATGCTTGATAAAGATTAAATTCCTGTTGTTTATAAAGTTAGCTCTAACCAGAGGCATTGGAATAATAGAAAAATCCAGATCTATTCAGTGGCTCTTGGTGTACATCAGAGTCACCTGTGGTCCTCAGCCCATACCCGGACTTGACCCCGGACTTGACTGAATCAGAGTGGACTCATCTGTGTGATTTGCTCTTGGAATTGAATAAACAAGGAAAACCGCTTCTAGGCTTTTAACTTTATTAAGGAGTGAGTTTTTTTATCCACAAATGTAAAGTAATTATGTGATTTTGAACTGTCTTTTCCAAGGCTAAGGAATGACAGGTGACCATCATTAACTCCTTATCAGTTTTCACACTCTGCAAATAATCTAATCTAAATGTGCAGTTTTCCATTGCTTAAAACTGCCATTTATCTTGGCTGTTTATTTGTACTAGTAGCTCGGAGCTTTTGTAGTGTTCTGACTTACCTAGGCTCTGGTGGCCTCCACCCCCACCATTACTGATGCTGAGTTTTCTGGGCTCCTGCCCTGTGGTTGGTTCCCACTCCGGGAGCTGCCTGTCCACGCTTGGCACTGCTGCCTGTGTGGAGGGGTCTCCATCAGCTGGTCCTGGCTGCTCTCTGTGCATGAGTCCTGTAGGTGTGGGAGTGGTGTTGTGGGTAGACAGCAAGCCCTGGAGATGAAGGCCAAGAAAAAGAAGCTGCCTGGTTGTTTTCTTAAGCTCTTTGTTAACCAGGCAGAAGATGGCAGGATCACTGTGACCGGACTCTCCCCAAAACGGGCCAGAGAGACCCTGGACTGCAGGCAGAGGGTGCTGCCCTACAACGGGGAACTTCGTACATGTTGGGAGTGGGTTTTGCTTTGAATTTTAGAGCTCTCAAGAAGACAAATGTTATCAATCTTACTTACTGAAAATGAAACCTACATTGATGATACCATCATTTTGTATAAATTAAACTGGGCCTTTCAAAATGAAATAGTTTTGAACTTCTGTAAACATTTGGAAGCCATTATGTTTTTTAAATAATTGCCATGTTATTGGCGTTAAAGGAAACATCTCTTTCATACTAAACTTTCATACCAAATTTCTAAACTGAATGTTTAGAAATTTTTGTGAAGTGTGAGTTTCCTTTGATTGTGACTTTGGTCACCGTGAGGCAGCTGTGTTAGGCTTGCTCATGGGTGTACCAGCTGCAAGCACTTTACCTGATTAATGCGTGAACACGTGGCAGAGACGTGTGTGCATAGCCTATATAAGTCAATGGGTGCTTCTCCTGGGTGGTGATTCTCCCAGATCGCTCTCCCGCCACCACCACCATGAGGTACAGTTTTCCTTGTTTCCTTGCCCTTACTGCGAATAGCAGATTTTCCTTTGTTTATTAGCTATTTTCCTTTTGTTGTTTATTTGCTAGCCTGTCTTTGCAAGCCTCCCATAAATGGGAATGGCCCGACACTTTCTGGCTCTGTAGTTTCTCTATCGTCTGCCTGAATCCAATGAGAACCTGCCTGGCCTCGGCCACCAACATTACCTCTGGTATAGTGGGCAGGGCTCAGAGCAGATGGGTATGGAGCCCCCGACACCCTTGAAGGGTTGGGGAGAGAAGTGGCCCATGGCTGTCCTTTTGGGGGCCGTAGGCTGGGTGGTTTTTACAGCCCTGCAAGTCCGGGTCATGAATGCAGTGTTGCGGGGACACGCGGCACATCCCCCCTTGCAATCACCCGTTCCCCAGCGTGGGACAAGCACGAAGCAGGACTGTCTGCCAGGTGGCTATGAATAAATCCCTAGGACAGTCCTCAAACTAGAAAAGGTGGGGATCATCAAGCTGTAACACAGCCCTTGCAATTCCCCAGTGTTGCCTATGTGCAAACCAGATGAAACCTGGCAAATGACAGTGGATTACAGGGAACTAAATAAAGTTGTTCCCCCTTTGCATGCTGCTGTACCCTTGGTAGCTAACCTGATGGATTGGTTAAGCCATGAGTTGGGGACATACCACTTTGTGGTAGATTGGTCAATGCCTTTTTCCCTGGCCAATGCCTTTTTCCCTATTGAGATAGCTGCAAAGAGTCAAGACCAATTTGCCTTCACTTGGGAAGTGCGGCAATAAACCTTTACAGTATTACCCCAGGGCTATTTGCATAGCCTGCCTTGTGTCATGGGCTGGTGGCTGCTGACCTGGCTAAATGGAAACAACCAGAGGCAGTTCATATATATCATCATATCAATGACATTATGTCAACGAGTGACTCTCTTCCAGAATTGGAGCAAGCAGTCCCTACCCTGTTATCCCATGTGAAAGCGCGTGGCTGGGTGGTCAATGAGGGCAAATTACAAGGACCTGGGTTATCTGCTGAGTTCTTGGGAGTTGTCTGTTTGGGTAAGACAAAGGTTATCCCTGATACGGTTATAGATAAGATCCAAGCATACCCCATGCCCACTACGGTAAAGCAGTTACAGGGATTCCTAGGTCTGTTGGGGTATTGGTGAGCACTCATAACCCATTTAGCTCAGTTACTGCACCCCTTATATAACCTTATTCAGAAGGGGGTTCACTGGGATTGGACTGAGCAGGTACAAGGTGCATTTACAGAAGCTAAGAGAGCTGTCAGGGTGGCAGAGGCCTTGAATGTGTTTGATCCTGCCAGGCCCTGTGAGCTTGTTACATGTCCATGTAACCCCTGAGGGGTTTGGATGGGGTTTGTGGCAATGGACAGAGCACCTATGAGTAGGCTATATGTACAGTACTGTGAAATGATGGTATAAAAATTTTTAAGTCATATTTTATCATAATTTTCTTTCATTATTGTTATATATCATAATTTTCTTTGTTCATTTTATGCCATTTTTATCGTCTCTACACCATTTTGTTTCTTATTTTTACATTCGTCAGGTTTAAGCAAAACACTGCATTACCAATACAACTGGTTTAATATTTGCAAAACATACAAAATTACAAAATACAGGTGCATACAAAAACTGCTCCAGATGTGGAGCAGTTGTGGCTAGCGATTGTGGTCGTAAAGTCGAATGGTCGTAAGTTGCATAGGTCGTAAGTCAATCAATACCTGTAAAACCAATTTTGATGGACATAAACGGTGAGGTCAACAGCAATACTATAATAGTAGGAGATTTTAATACCCCACTAACATCAACGGATAGATCCTTAAGAAGGAATATTAACAAAGAAACAGCAGACTTAAAGGAAACATTAGATCAACTGGATTTAATAGATATTTTCAGAACCTTTCACCCTAAAGCAGCAGAATATACATTCTTTTCAAGTGCTTATGGTACATTCTCTGAATAGACCACATGTTAGGACATAAAATAAGTCTTAACAAATTTAAGAAGATTGAAATCATATAAAGCATCTTTTCTGATCACAATGGCATAAAACTAGAAATCAACTGCAATAGAAAAACTGAAAAAACATTCAAACATTTGGAGGCTAAATAGTATGTTATTAAATAACAAATTGATTAACAATGAGATCACGAAAGAAATAAAAAATTTTCTTGAAACAAGTAAAAATAAACATACAACAACTCAAAATTTATGGAACACAGCAAAAGCAGTCCTGAGAGGGAAGTTCATAGTATTACAGCTAGACGTTAAGAAGCTTAAAAAAGCTCAAATAAACAACTTAACCCTGCATCTAAAAGAACTAGAAAAAAAACAGCAAGTAAAGCCCAGAGGAAGTAGAAGGAAATAAATGACATAGAGGCTAAAAAACAATAAAAAATAGGGAAAAAGGCATCAATGAAACCAAGAGCTGGTTCTTTGAAAATGTAAAGAAAATTGATGAACCTTTAACCAGACTTACCAAGAATAAAACAGAGAGGACTCAAATAAATAAAATTAGAAAGGAGAGTGCAGAAGTAACAACTGACACAACAGAAATACAAAGAATTGTAAGTAAATACTATAAAGTATTTTCATACTATTGTATGAAAATACTATGCCAAAAAATTAGACAACCTAGGTGAAATGAAGATACTCCTTAAAACATATAATCTTTCAAAAATCAATCTGGAAGAGCCTGACCTGTGGTGGCGCAGTGGATAAAGCATCGACCTGGGAACACTGAGCTCGCCAGTTCAAAACCCTGCACTGGTCTGGTCAAGGCACATATGGGAGTTGAGCTTCCAGCTCCTCCCCCCTTTCTCTCTTTCTCTCTCTCTCTCTCTCTCACTCTGTGTCTCCTCTCTAAAATGAATAAAATAAAAAGAAAAAAAAAACTTAAAAAAAAATCAAATCTGGAAGAATCAGAAAACCTAAACAAACCAATTACAACAAATGAGATTGAAACAGTTATAAAAAAACTTCCAAAAACAAAAGTCCTGGCCCAGATGGCTTCATAGGCGAATTCTACCAAATATTCACATAACTAACTCCTATCTTTTCTAAACTATTTCCAAAAAAATAAAGAGGAGAGAAGACTTCCAAGCTCCTTTAATGAGGCAAACATAATCCTCATTCCAAAACCTGGCAAAGACACTAGAAAGAAAGAAAACTATAGGCCTATATCCCTGATGAACTTAGATGCTAAAATTCTCAACAAAATATTAGCAAACCAGATCCAGCAATACATGAAAAATATCATACATCATGATCAAGTGGGATTTATTCTGAGGAGGCAAGGCTGGTACAATATTCGCAAATCAATCAATGTGATTCATCACATTAACAAAAGAAAGGAGAAAAATCACATGATAATATCAATAGATGCAGAAAAAGTATTTGATAAAATCCAGCACCCATTTCTGATCAAAACTCTCAGCAAAGTGGGAATACAAGGAACATACCTCAACATGATGAAGGCCATCTATGACAAATCCACAGCCAATATCATAATCAATGGACAAAAAATTAAAAGCAATCCCCTTAAGATCTGGAACAAGGCAGGGGTGCCCCTTTTCACCATTCTTGTTCAACATAGTTCTGGAAGTCTTAGCTACAGCAATCAGACAATAAGAAGAGATAAAAGGCATCCAAATTGGAAAATAAGAAGTAAAACTATCATTATTTGCTGATAACATGATACTGTACATAGAAAACCCTAAAGTCTGTCAAAAAACTACTGGAGCTGATAATTGAACTCAGCAAGGTGGCAGGATATAAAATCAATATTCAAAAATCAGTGGCATTTTTATATGACAACAATAAACTGTTTGAAAGAGAAATTAAGGAAACAATCCCCTTCACTACTGCAACAAAAAACCGAGGAGTACCGAGGAGTAAATTTAACCAAGGAGGTTAAAGACTTGTACTCAGAAAATTATAAAACATTGAAAAAAGAAATCAAGGAAGATACAAACAAGTGGAAGCATATACCATGTTCATGGACAGGAAGAATAAACATCATTAAAATGTCTATATTACCCAAAGCAATCTATAAATTCATTGCAATTCCTATTAAAATACCGATGGCATACTTTAAAGATATAGAACAAATATTCCAAAAATTTATATGGAACCGAAAAAGAACAAGAATAGCCTCAGCAATCTTGAAAAAGAAGAATAAAGTGGGTGGTATTACACTTCTGGACGTCAAGTTATACTGCAAGGTCACTGTACTCAAAACAGCTTGGAACTGGCATAAGAACAGGCATACAGATTAATGGAACAGAGCAGAGAACCCAGAAATAAACCCACACCTTTATAGTCAATTGATATTTGACAAAGGAGGTAAGAGCATACAATGGAGTAATGACAGTCGCTTTAACAAATGGTGTTGGGAAAATTGGACAGGTACATGCAAAAAAATGAAACTAGATCACCAACTTACACCATTCATAAAAATAAACTCAAAATGGATAAAAGACTTAAATGTAAGTTGAGAAACCATAAATATCTTGAAAGAAAACATAGGCACAAGCTCTCCGACATCTCTTGTAGTAATATATTTGCTGATTTATCTCCACAAGCAAGTGAAATAAAGGAGAGGATGAACAAATGAGACTATATCAAACTAAAAACCTTTTTCACAGCTGAAGACACTTTGAACAAAATAAAAAGACAAACCACACAATGGGAGAACACATTTGACAATACATCCAATATGGGGTTAATAACCAAAACTTATAAAGAACTTGTAAAACTCAACACCAGAAAGATAAACTATCCAATCAAAAAATGGGCCAAAGAACTGAATAGACACTTCTATAAAGAGGACATACAGATGGCCACTAGGCAGATGAAAAAATGTTCAACATCACAAATCATTAGAGAAATGCAAATTAAAACCACAATGAATTATCACCTCACACCTGTCAGAATGGCGCTCATTAACAAATCAACACATAATAAGTGCTGGTGAGGGTGTGGAGAAAAGGGAACCCTCCTGCACTGCTGGTGGGAATGCAGACTGGTGCAGCCACTGTGAAAAAGAGTATGGAATTTCCTTAAAAAATTAAAAATGGATCTGCCTTTTGACCCAGCCATCCTACTTTTAGGAATATACCCTAAGAACACCAAATCACTGATTCAAAAGAAGAAATGTGCCCCATGTTTATTGCAGCATTGTTTACAATAGCCAAAATCTGGAAATAGCACAAATGTCCATCAGTGGACGAGTGGATTAAAAAGCAGTGGTACATATACACAATGGAATACTATGGGGTCATGAAAAAGAAGGAAATATTACCTTTTGCGACAACATGGATGGACCTGGAAACTATTATGCTAAGTGAAATGAGCCAGGCAGGGAAAGAAAAATATCATATGACCCCACTCATATGAGAAATCTAAGGAACAATGTGAACTGAGGAATGGAATAGAGGCAGAGGTGGAATCAATGAGACCAGAGGGAAAGGGACCAGAGGGAACGGGGATGAGGAGATGGGATCAGCGAGGGAAAAGTGATTAGTGAAATTATGTATACATAACACAGAGACAAAGAGAGCAGGACAGCAGATCCTGGAGGGAAGTGGGTAGGTCATTAGGGGAGGGGGTCCAGGGGATATCAAGGGGAACACGGGGGTGGGGGAGAGGGCTATATTTTCGATGGACACTTGAATCTATGTAAACACAATAAATTAAAATCAATAAATTAAAAATAAAATTAAATGGAATGGCTCAACCATTTCCAGCTCTGCAGTTTCTCTACCTTTTGCCCGAATCCAATGTGGACCGGCCTGGCTTCAGCCACTGGCATTGCTCCACTTTAGGGTGCTTGTAAGGCTCTTAGGTGCTAGCTAGTATTAGCATACTTTCTAAATTACAAAAGTTATGACTAATTTTTTTAAGTGAGAGAAGGGGAGAGAGACAGACTCCTGACCACTTTTCAAAAAATAATTGAAAACCAGAGAAAAGAAAGGAAAAACCTCTTGCTATTCCATCATTTTATTGGCAATTTTTATATATCTAATTTTCCTTTTATTTTTTCATATGCTATTTTTTGTATGTTGTGGAGTCATAGTATACACATGATTTTGTGGCCTGCTTTTGTCATGTAAAAAAGCAACTAGTACTTTAAATATTTTAGAAATTGAAAATGTATTGCTTGCCATAATTAGTTATTTTCTAGTCCAGATGTGCAGTTTTCCCAAGTCCTGACATGTCAGGTCCTATTTGACAAGTTTCAGTGCATCCTCTTGACCTGACAACATACTGGTCTTCTGCAAAGGGTATGTTTTGATTATCAGTTTCTTGGGCCCAGAGCTTGAAACTATCCTTATTATTAGTCTTTAGAGGAAAGCCAGCACCTTTGAACAAAGCCTTCCCCTCACAGCATCCAGGGAGCCAGTACCAGAGTGATTGTCCCAGCAGGAGCCTTTAGGGGGTAAGGTCTCCAGGAACTGGGGAGGGCTGATGGCGGCAGAGGGGCAGGCAGTATGCAAGTTAGCAGCAACTCTGTGCAAACAGGACAGGTTTTGAGGGGAGAGGGTATGAGTTTCCCAGACGGTATTGAGGGGGCTCAACAGGAGGTCGGAAAAGTCCCGTGTGTTTGCGAGGCAAGTTCTGGATGACGTTCTGGAGTGCGGGTCCTGTTGTCCGTGGTCATGCAGGGCAGAGGACAGCACTAAGGAAGGCAGCGAGGTGAAGTGCACACATTCAGAGAAAAGGCAGATGAGCATGGGGGAGGGAAAGGGACATCAGAAGGACAGAAGTATATTTTCTAGCTCTGGGGTTCACAAACAGCAGCCCATATCACCCATTCCAAGTTATTGTTTCTTCAGTGGGCATAGTGTTTTATTTTTTAATTGAATTTATTGGGGTGACACTGGTTCATAAAATTATACTGGTTTCTACAACCTATATACAAATTATTTACAACTCAACAACACATCATCTGTACACTGGATTGTGTGTTCACTCCCCAAGCAGTTCATGGTCGTTACTGGAAATTCTTAAATCCCATGAGCAGCTTCAAGTGGTTTAAGTTTGGTTTTCAGGTTTTATGCGCAGTGCCTAACACTTCTGATTTCTTACACGTCGAACCAGTCGTAGGTCTGGTTGGTGTGTAAGGACATTGCACCATCAACCCTCATAAGCTGCCACTTGTTCAACTGCCTTTTTGTGCTTCAGGGGGGACTTAGGGCAGACTGTTGCAGATTGTCAGCGGGGTCACACTCAAACCCCACAGCCTGGCCTGCGAGGAGCCAGGTGTTCTGTTAAACATGCAAGCGCCTTGTCTCATTCTGCCTCCCCTCAGCCCTGCCAGGGACGCCTGGTTTTCTTCGTTTCTCAGATTAGGAAATTGAGGCCTGGAGAGGATGAGCACTCACAGAGCTGCCGAACATATACGGACACTATCTGAGGCGAAGAAGGTAGGAAGACTTAATGATAATTCCAGAAAAGATCCTCCCATCCCACCTCCAATCCACTAGAAAAACAGAGGCTGTGGTCCACCCTCAGTGAGCATGGGGCAGGCGGGTCCTCAGAGTCTGGTCTCAGCCCGTGTATCCAGCTTTAGCATTTCTGACAACTCTCCCTTTCCGATGCTCTCCAGCAAAACCCAGCCCTGTAGTTCCTGACCCCGCTGCGTCCACCAAGATCGGGCCCTTTCCTGGGCCTGACGGTAACTGCAAAGACGGTTTGCTCTGCGTTCATTCCAGGCAGTAGCCGGTGCTGTCGTTCCGCCTCCCTTTACAGAGAGGGTGTAAGCTGCGTGAGGCTTGGTCCCCTGAGCCAGTGTGCTGTCACCCTGCCCTGGCCTGGAGCCGACTGTAATGAAGGACCTGGCTGCAGAGCAGCTTAGGAGAGCAGCGGAAGACAGCAGCTGGGACCCAGAGCTGAGCTGCATTCAGCCGTTACGTGAAGGGCGGGGTTGGGGGATGGAGAGAGGCGAGTTCAGGCCTTTTAGAGGCAGCGACTGCGGAGGTGGATGGGACAGAAAAAGCGGGGATTGTAAGAGAAAGGAACTAACAGACTCAGTTGCTGCCTCTGGGCTGGTGGTTTGAATGCACTGTCTTTAGGAGTGACTCTTAACTCAGGGACTGGGACGCAGGTTTCCAAGCCTGCACGCTCCATTCTGGGATGTCAGGGAAACAGGTCCATTGACGGTGGTGGCATCGAGGGCACAGTAACCAGAAAGTTGACCCTTGTTTGGCAAATGCAGGGGGAAGGTGAAGTCACAGGGATAGGAGAAGGCAGTGAGGGAGGAGAGGATGAAGACAAGCCCTTGGGGACACTAAGGTTTAAGAAGCAGGTGGGAGAGAGAACCTCTGTCCAGAAGAAACCTGGAGAACAGCTGGGGTAACTCCCTGTTCTATAGACATCCACTCCATTCCATGGAGAACTTGAGGCTGTGGCGTGCTGAAAGGTGACACCACCCACTCACTGGTCCTCAGAACTGAGATCAGACCTATAAATGCCTCTTGGACAGTGGTTCAAAAGGCGTTTGGTGACATGAAGAGGAGTGGCTTCCTTGGAGTATGCAGCAGGGGTCGGATGGCAAGGGGGACATGTCCCTGTTTTCCCACAGAAGTTGTGTGAAACTGATAATAACAGGAGTGACCCTAGGACTGCAGGGTTGTGGCTATGCTAGTGCTTCTGAAGTTTAAAATTAGAGCAAGACATTCACTTTTTTGCTGGTAGAGTTAATTTGGTTTTTCTCAAACTCTCGACACATCTGGTGTTTTCGCTTGGTTCACTGAACAGGCAGACAGATTAATGAGGAGACAAGAGCTTTTGGCGCCGTGGTTGTGCCTGCTGCAGCAATCTTTCTGGTTCTTCCGGTCTCCTCCCAGAGCAAGTACAGACAGGTGTTTGCTGCAGCTGGACTGTTCACATACACAGGATTCTTTGAACAAAGTAAGGTGCACACTTTCTTTGCAAACTCTTGGCCTCAAAGCAGTGGCTCTCCGCCTGGGCTGCACACGAGAATCCTCTAAACCAGTGGTTCTTAACCTGGGTTCTATTGAACCCTAGGGGTTCGATGAGTCTGTCTCAGGGGTTCGGAGAAGCCTCTGCTGTGGAGGCCAGAATAAAGTAATACCGTAATTTGTTGTGAGTTCATGCACTTTGTTGGCTTTGTTCTTTGAGCAAGGTGATGTTCATGCACGGCTCATTTTGTGCACCAGGAAAGAAACATATACCTATGTCTTGAATTTGGAAAAAAAAATCATTTTACTTATCACTAAAGAAGGGTTCGGTGAATGTGCATATGAAACTGGTGGGTTCGGTACCTCAAAAAAGGTTAAGAACCACTGGTTTAAGGATTCAGATCTCGTGCGGGTTCTCTTGACCAGGACTGAGAGGTTGGCCTTGGATGGGCTCAGACTTGGGTGCTGTTGGAGTTTCTGGGGCAGCCCAATGTGCAGCTGGGACTGAGGAGGTCCACCTGGTCTCACTCACCTTCGGGGTGCCACTGGGCATCAGGCTGCTGTCCTGTCCCTTTCTGGCTCCTCTGCCCTCTTGGGAACTTCTTCTACCTCCCCAGGCTGGCTCTTGGCTGAAGCCTCCCTGCCTAAGGAGCCTCTCAGAGAGAAATACCTGTGTGTGTGTGTGTGTGTGTGTACGTGTGCACGTGCATAAGGGGGTGGCAGGGCTTGTGGAGTTCAGGAGAGCTTTCTCCCAGCTGTGCATCAGGTGGCCTTGTAGTTCATCCCAATGTGAACCTTTGACATGTTAATCACAGACATAAATGCTTAGTCTTTGGGTTTATTGCGGGACTGAGCGCAGCACAGCTGGCCACAGCTTTGCAGCAGCAGGACTGTGACCCCATGCAACACCAGCTGCAACCTCTTAGCTTCCCACAGCTTATGATCCCGAGAGCTTCAGTTCCTTCTGGTTTATGACTTGTACTTTACCCCTCCGTCAGGACAGTTGTTTTTCTCCATTGCAGCACTTCTGTTTTCCATCTGACTTTGGGAGTCATGTCCAACCCAAGACTAGGAAAGGGATGCCAAAGTTGTGGAAATGCACACCAGGCAGCATCCAAAGCGGCCCTGCTGTGTCCCCAGGCTGTGCTCCTCTGGAGAGTCCTGGGGCAGGCGGAGGTCTGGGTGCTGGCCAGTGCCTGGTCTCTTTGCTGACTGCAGCCTGGCCCAACTTCTGTCTCACCCCAGGCCAAGCCCGTCCTCTCCTGTTAGGGTGACATAGCCCCAGGCAAACATTTCCAGAGGGAGTTTTTCCCTTTTAACATAACAGATCCCATTTTAGCCAAAGAGATTTCCAATAGGGCTTTCTTAAGCCAAGCCTCTAAAAAGGAGACAAAATGTGGTCAAGTATCTAAAGACATCTCTACTATGGGTAACATCTTCCTTTGTGAAACAGATTGGAACCAGGATCATTTGGGATAAACAATTTGATTTTATCTTAAGTTTACAAAATACTTGGTGACAGCAGAAAACATGACAGAGACTGTTCATTTCCTAACATAACTTAGGACATCCAAAATAAATTTTGGTAAAAAATATTTTTATTTAGGCCCTGGCTGGTTAGCTCAGCGGTAGAGCATCGGCCTGGCGTGTGAAAGTCCCAGGTTCGATTCCCGTCCAGGGCACACAGAAGCACCCATCTGCTTCTCCACCCTTCCCCCTATCCTTTCTATCTCTCTTCCCCTCCCACAGCCACGGCTACAACGGAGCAAAGTTGGCCTGAGTGCTGGGGATGGCTCCATGGCCTCAGCCTCAGGCGCTTGAATGGCTCCAGTTGCAACTGGAGCAACACCCCAGATGGGCAGAGCATCGCCCCCTAGTGGGCTTGCTGAAAAACAAGAAAAAAAATTGATTGAGAGGAAGGGGGTAGAGAGAGAGAGAGAAACAGTAATTTGTTCTTGTATGTGCCCTGACTAGGGATCGAACTAGCAACCTCTGTACTTTGGGATAATGCTCTAACCAACCAAGTGACCTGGCCAGGGCAATTTTTTAATTGATTATTCTAGGGGGGACAGAGAAACAGCAATTTGTTGTTCCACTCATTTATACGCTTGTATATACTCTGACCAGGGATTGAACCCACACCCTTGGCATATTGTGATGATACTCTAACCAACTGAGCTACTAGGCCAGGACAATATAAAATTAAAAGAGGAATAAACAAAAACTCCCTTATTGCCACTTAGCTCTTGGTCAGTTTCATTTTGTAAAAACTAGGATTTCTTTTTAATTTGGACTGACCAGAAATGGGGCTTGAGTTATATACTCCTCTAATAATCCAGGAATTACTGACAGACCCTGTGCTCCTGGCCTGGGGCTGTTTATTATGGGTAGTGAAGGCAAGAGGCCAGCAGGCAGCCCCTCTGCAGAACTGCCTGTATATTTCCATTCTGTTTTTGAAGTGGAGGGAGCCGACTGCCTTTCCAGCTCAGGGCAGCCTGGCCACTGGGGTGAGAGAAGGTAAGGGGATCTCTCCTAGCTCCCCCTAGACTTGTCATGGACACTGCTCTTTAGACACCCCTGGGAGTCATTTTGCTAAAGTGACGTTCCTTTTTCTGGCCTACATGAAGCCATTCTTTTCCCTCCAGACTGGAAGTAAAGAACTTTAGCCGCTCAGTTTTAGTGTGTTAATTTAGTTCCCCAGTGACTAAAGTCAAAGGCTGAAGGCCAAGCGGTTTACTCAGACAGAAGGCTGGGACTTCTGCCAAGATGGCGGGGTGGCTCCCAGGCAGCCACATGGAGATCCCAGCCACAGGTGGAGCAGATTTGTGGCTCCAGCAGAAGGAAGGAGGTGGTTTATTGCTACAAGTGGCTGAAAGAGACCCACTTCCCCATGTCTGACTCCTGACTCAGGCCACCGCCCTCTCCCCAGCCCGGATGGTGTGCAGAGGGCTTTCCTGCACCTCCTGGGAAGCAGTGGGGCCTGCAGAGGGAGCCGCTCACAGCTGACCTGCTTCACTCCTGTGAGCCTGGCCCGAACCTAGAACACACCCATGTCTGCAAATCCCAAGTGAGGTGACAAGAGGGAGACCGCACCGAGACAGTGCCATTCAGTTCTCAGTGCATTGTTTGGAAAGCTGGCTTTGTTTTAGGACCATATGGGGGAAGAGGACTTTAAAATTTAGGTGAACTATCAAAGTCTGCTTTTTACCAAATGAAGAGCCCTGCTAGTCCAAGTCACTGCAGTCATTCGGTCCCACCTAAAACCTCACCTTACCACACCAGAGAGACAGTCTTTGGTCTTCAGGGGACTGAGACTACATTGGTGAGATGGGCACCTCAGGATCAGCATGACATCTCCACCCTTGACTCTATGCCAAAAGCAAACATAAAGAATGCTGACTCTCCTAGCTCTCCATCAGCTTGGGGGAGTTCAAGATCCCTCCAGGGTCCCTCAGGTGACCAGACCACAAGCTGTGCAAACCGGGTGTTGTGAGACCAGCACTGTCCTGGACACCTAGGGACGTATGGTCACCTCATGAGTATAGGACATCACAATTTAAACTGCACCGTTTAAATGTTAGGAAAAAAAGTAACTGTGAAAGGGCTTAGTTCTCGCCTTTCACAGGGGTGTGTGGACTCAGTTGGTGGTCGGACTGGCATATACCATGAAAATGTCCTGTGGCAGCAGATGCTTTTATGGTACCCCAAATCGGACATGTACAATGAAGAGCTGCATATGATTGTATACTAAGAGAGAAGAAGTTTGCAGACACCAGTAGATAGTGAATCCACTGGCCACAATGTTCTGGTGAGATAGGTCGTTCTCTGTGGAGCGGGATGTGTGCCAGGCACCTGTGGGTCAGTTGAGAGAGGCAGAGTGCAGGACTGCCCATGTAGAAACAGCCCCTCCTGGTATCTTAAAGGAACTAACAGGCAGGGGCAATCATTAGAAGAAAACCATGGTAAAGCCCCATTTTCTTTTTCAAGTGGAAGAAGGGGAGATAGTGAGACAGACTCTGGCATGCACCCCAGCTGGGACCCACCAGGCAGCCCCCGTCTGGGGCAAGTGCTCTAACCAGTTGAGCCATCCTCAGTGCCTGAGACCCATGCTTGTACCAACCAAGCCACTGGCTGCAGGAGGAGACAAAGAAGAGAAGGGGGTGGAGGGGGGAGAGAAGCAGATGGTCACTTCTCAAGTGTGCCCTGACCGGGGATTAAACCCAGACCTCTCCATGTCAGGCTGACATTCTATCCATTGAACCACCTGGCCAGGGTCAAAGAACCCATTTTTTTAAGAAGTCTAGAAGAGATGAGGTTGATAAGCAAACCAGGGGATTTCATCCTAAACTACACTTCATAAAGCATCTTTGGGCCCTCTTGGGGCTCCCCCCAAAACTTATAGGATTTGGGGTGTGTGTGACAGAAACGTAAGTAAAAAGAGTGAATTAATGGAAGGATGCTCACACAACATCACAAGCTGGATAGCCAAGTGGCATGACAGGCCTGAGCTGGACTCAGAGACAAGAGCGACCCTGGCCTGGCACATCCAGTCAGTCTCTCTCCCTTGCTGGGCTGGTGCACCAGGGTTTTCTCCGACCTCCCTGCAGACGGGACGGGGTTGCAAAGTGAGCACCTCAAAGCCCCACCGGCTCTGTGAGAAAGCTCCGGGGATGATGCTATTGGCTTGGGTTTGTCAACAGAGAGCGTGAGCGCGGCTGGGGTCAGTGCTTACTCCGTGTCCACTCCTGACCCTCCTCCCAGCCAGCCCTTCCGCTGGCTGACAGTGCTGACCTGTGGACCAGCAGTCTGCTTCCCGGCTGGTATAAAGCTGGCTGTAGCTGCTGGCCACTGGCTCCATGCATGACAACCAAATGGCCACTAAGCCAGGTAGTCTGTAATTGGAACACAACTGCTCTTTTTGAGGTCTCTGAGGTGGCAAGTTCCCCACAATACCCCACTCAGGAGCTGAACTGGGGTCAGGTGTCACGGGAAAGGATTTGGGGCTCATCTGGCAGCGTGTCCTGTCAGTGAGAGGTAACGAGGTCAGCAGCAGGACACTGGAACCCAGTTTCAATCCTTACAGAAATACGATACTTTTTAGCTGTTTTATCAAGCCACTTCCCTTAAATGTGTTCTGGTGATCTGAATGGTTAAGCTCAGGCAGGCTGCACACAGTGAACTATTTCCAAGCCTGGAGCAAATGACAGACGACATAAACAGCAACACTCAGTAAGGAAGAGTTCATTCGAAATTAATAGTACAAAATAGTGATTTTTAACTTACCGGTGGAAAAGTAGGACCCAATTCCATCAGTTCCTAAAAGACTTTCTTTTATGTTCTCTGGAGAACAACTCTGCAGTGAAGGGCATGTTTGTAGCAGAAGTCCACGTGCTCCTGGCCTTAGTTTTCTAGCTCCATGTGACTGAGCTGTCCGAGCCGATTCCAGCCAGCTCGCCACACCGAGCTGCACGCTGACCCGAGTGTCTGCCTCCTGCTGCCAGTACACCCAGTAGCTACAGAGTTTTTTGGTCAAAGACACATTAAGTTTTAGTTCTTACACATTAATCTACTCATATGTTCCTTCAAAATCCTGTATTTGCCTGAGTGTTAGAAAGCACTATCGGTTAATTCCCCGTGAAAGTCAACTTTGTAGTAATGAGAGAATCATCTGTAAAATGCCTCTCCTTTCTTCTCTTTTAACTCAGTATTTGTTTAAACATTAGAGCACAACATTTATTTTAAATATATTTTTATTTTTTACTAAGGCACATGACGTATAGAAATACTGAGGTACAAAATGCAAATTTTTGCATCCAAGTTTTAAAATAATCATTTTGGAAAATGAAGGTGAGCATCATCTTCCAGAATACTCAACTTTTAGCTTGTTTTTTCTTTTGGACCAGTTCAACCAGCAACTTGTATCTACTGATACAATCTTCCTGCAGGAAGAAAGAAAGAGGTGAAAACAGTTAATTCCACTGGTCAGTGTGACCTTCCTGGGGTCAGCCTGTGAGGCCTGCTCGGTGGCTGTGCACAATGAGGATGAGATGTCCTCCTGTCCACTCACTGCACAGAACCCTCCCAGGATCTCCCAGGTGTGTCCAGCTGTGGGTGTGAATCACTGGGGTGAGGGCCAGTGGCAGCTGTCTGTGAGCCCACTATCATTATGAGTGTGACTTGCAATTTGCTAAGTAATGATTATTTTTAACATTTCATTATTTTGTCACAACATGTCACTTCAGAGAAACCACTAAACTTGAAGTCAGGTACCCACAATATTCTCTTTCAGGTTTGCCTCTCCCAGTGCTGGGAGCCTCCTGTGGCAGTGAGCCCACCTGCTGGACACTGACGGAGCGAGCAGACTTCCTCCTGCTCTTCCTTGCCCACTTCACTCTCTCAGCCTGGCTGGCACAGAACATGAGCTCCCGACCCTGTCGCCTGCTGCCCCCCAACCCCCTGGGTTGGGACTCATGACTGAAACAGAGAGGGGTGATACTGGGGAGGGGTCTCACGACTCACATGTTTATCACAAGGTACTTTCCAAAATTCATTTGTTTGTGTTGAAAACACTCTTCCCAATGGCACGGTAAGCCTTCACTCACTTAAGGTCTTGTGCAAACTGATCTGCTCCATATCAGATGACTGTACCAGTTGCTGTGCACACAGAATGGATACCCACTCTCTTCCTAGGATTTTGGCTTGTTAGTGTAATGACAGTATCTAATAATATGTGCCCTGTCTACATCCTCAGACACCTTGCCTAGGATCTTTAAAACTATCAGCCTTTCCTGAACAGCCCTGCTGCCCCTGGTCCCGCTTAGCATGGGGGCATATGACACTGACTGTGGCCAGTCCCAGCCCCTCACCTGGAGATGGCGTGGGCCCTGCACTCTGAGCAACAGGCCTGCCATGAGCCTGTTCATGTGCACCCCAGGCGAAGCCTCCACCTCAGGTCCAGAATTCCCAGTGGCTCCCAAGCCACTTCTAGGGAGTCACCCCATAGCAGGTGAGTCCCCCACCCCCGGCACCCTTTCCTGCCCCTGGTTCTAATGTCGAGGTTTAAAGGGAATTTTCTCAGGAAAGTAAAAGTGCTGCTCATTTCTGGTTAATAGGAAGGTTTCCAAATCCCAAGACAACAAGCTTCTGAGTGTTCTATGCCAAGGAATCCAGTTCCAGCTCCTTCCTTTTGAAACAATGTCGAGCCTGACCAGGTGGTAGCACAGTGGATAGAGTGTTGGACTGGAATGCAGAGGACCCAGGTTTAAAACCTTGAGGTTGCTGGCTTGAGCGTGGGCTCATCCAGCTTGAGCGCGGAGTCATAGACATGACATCATGGGCACTGGCTTGAGCCCAAAGGTCTCTGGCTTGAAGCCCAAGGTATCTGGCTTGAAGCCCAAGGTCGCTGGCTTGAGCAAGGGGTCACTTGGTCTGCTGTAGCCCCCCGGTCAAGGCACATATAAGAAAGTAATCATTAACAACTAAGGTGCCGCAACGAAGAATTGAAGCTTCTCATCTCTCTCCCTTTCTGTCTGTCCCTATAAAAAAAAACCCCCAAAACCCCATGGCTACAAAGGGTAAGCTGAATCCTAAATGTCTTGTCTTTCTCACATGGTCTCCATGAGCAAATATGCCTCCTGAGTCCCTGTTCAACTTAGTGCCACCACTAAGTGCAGAGTGTGTCATGCTGCTGGGATGGGGACCACGCTGCAGTGTCCGTCACCCCAGGCCGGGGGCTCTCCAGGGCTGGGTGTTGTGACTGTGAGAAACCCTCTTCGCCCTCTGGTGGAGAAGGCTCCTGCCCCATGATGACCAGGGTGCTACTGGGCCACCCAGCCTCTTCAACTGTCACCCGAGTGCAGCAAATGTCCAGAGGCAGGCAGGGTGGTTGAGGGTGAACTTCATGCGCTGTGCATGGACTTTTCTCTGAGAAAAGCTACCTGGTCTGTGTAATGACCCAACTAAGGCTGCTGGCCTCCTATATACACACTGATAATTGAGCGCAGAGTCCATGTGCTTCAGGGGAAAAACACAGAGGATGACAGGTAACAGGAGTTCACGTGACAGTGGCTGACATGATGATAGGAATAAGGTGACAGAACACTGGGTGGACGGCCCAGCTACTGCATGGGGTCTGAAGCTAGTGTACACACCTCCTCCCTTCCCCACTTCACTCACCTTACTCTTAAACGGGACACATTTGGCTATTTTGTCCCAGCGGTCAGAGGATCCTTTTGGATATTGCTGTAATGCTAATTCCAGAAGCTTCTGTTGATTCTGAGTCCATGGCTCCTCCGCAGGGCGCATTCTCTCTCTCTTCTGGCTCTCCTCATCACTTGATGCGTTCTGTTCTGACATGTCAAAGTCCTTCTGCCTCTTGCCACGGGACTTATCCTCTGGGTCTGCCCTAGTCGTCACCTCAGGCAGCCTGGCTGGCCTGCGTCTCCTCGTCTGGCTTTCCAGGACCACAGCCTCCTGTTCATCCTCCTCCTCCTGGCTGTCCTCCTCCTCCCCCATGGCCTGGTCAGCATCTTCCCGCTGGGTGATGATGTCATCAGGCAAGGCCATGGTGGTCTTGACAGGCCTAGAATTCTGACCTGTAGATTTGAGTTCGGAGAGTCTCACCATTCCTGTGAGAAAGGGCACATGGCACAGATAGATGTAAGGGCAGGGTCAAGCCAGCTGTCTCACACATAGCAGACAATGCCTTAGGCATTCACACATATTAATTCACTTAATTTTCACTTTATTCTAGAAGGATAGGTCCCATCCTAATTTTATGGATGAGTAAAATTGGTCTCAGAAAGCAGCGGAGGTGGGGTGGGACCTGAGCCCAGTTGTGCCTGATTCCGGGTCTTTGCCTTCCCACCACTCCGAGGAAAGTGGGTATACACAGAACCTGCTTGTGATCAAAGGATGTAGTGAGCTCTGTGAGAAGGAAAACCTGCTACTTAGGTAAGGAAGGTTGTCTTCACAGTCCAGAGTTGTTACTTATCTCATTAGCATAACTACGATGCATCTGTCAGGCCCTATGCCACGCTCACTGTTTGCAGGCGACCACCAACACTGGTGGGGCCTGCTCTCTGCTCAGAGCTGCTCTGGTGCTGCTGTGACTGGTGCCTGTCCCTTCCACTGGTTGACAGTAAATGGGCAAACCAATGGGGACAGGTTGCTTCTCAGAGATACCCTTAAATATTCAACTACACCTTTCCCACTTTCTCTCCACTTCCCCTCTCCACCAAAGCTCTAAGGTCCTGTTTGTCCAAACACTGCCTTTTCAGAATAGAGTTTTGGAGAATGTCTTGGAGATGAGCTTCTTACACACAACATCTCATTGCCCGTTTCTGCCTCCACACCCAGACAAGTAATTTTATCAGTCGAAAAGGAATCTGTAAATGCCCTTTTCCTGAAAGTTTGCAGAACTGCAAGCTGAGCCCTTCCTAGGGACGGCTTCTAGAGCTCTCTGGGTCTGCTCCCCTGCATTCCTCTCCCTGCAGTTAAGATGGAAGGGTTACGAGGCACTTTTTACTTTCTCATTTGAGGAAAACAGTATGGAGATCTTTCTTTGTGTGTGACAGAGACAGACACAGAGAGGGACAGACACGCAGGAAGGGAGAGAGATGAGAAGCATCAATTATTCTTTGTGCCTCCTTAGTTGTTCATCAATTGCTTTCTCATATGTGCATTGACCGGGGGCTACAGCAGAGCAAGTGACCCCTTGTTCAGGCAGCAACCTTGGGCTTAAGTCAGCGACCATGGGGTCATGTCTATGATCCTACGCTCACGCTGGATGAGCCCGCACTCAAGCTGGTGATCTCAGGGTTTTAAACCTGGGTCCCAGTCTGACGCTCTATCCACTGTGCCACTGCCTGGTTAGGCAGTATGAAGATTCTTCTTTTTTTTTTTTTGGTGACAGAGACAGAGAGAGAGACAGAAAGAGGGACAGACATACAGGAAAGGAGAGAGATGAGAAGCATCAATTCTTCGTTGCGGCTCCTTAGTTGTTCACTGATTGATTTCTCATATGTACCTTCACCAGGGGTCTACAGCAAAGCGAGTGACCCTTTGCTCAAGCTGGCAAATTTAGGTTTCAAGCAAGTGACCTTTGGGCTCAAGGAGGATGAGCCTGCACTCAAGGTGACAACCTCAGGGTTTTGAACCTGGGTCCTGAGTCCCAGTCCAATGCTCTATCCACTGCGCCACCGCCTGGTCAGGCTGTATGGTGATTCTTAACAAAATTCCAGTTAGTCTTAGAGGAACAGATTTGGAAAAACAGATTCTTTGGGAAAGCTTCTGTCTATTCTGAAGGGAGTGTGTGGGATGCTGGAGGACGAGGGCCAGTGTAGGGACTGCACAGGGCACGTGTCTGGTGTGTGGGTTGGCTTCCCCCTGCGCCCCTCCACTCCCAATACTAAAGACAAACAAGGTCTTTTTTTATAGTTTTTGAAACTTCCCCCTGTCCCCAGGCCCCAATATTAGAGATGAACAAGGTTTTTTTTAGTAGTTCTTGAGACTTATTACATACATCTTAGCACCTACTGTATATTTAGGGCTGGACTGTCTTGGTTGGTGCCTATAATTTGATGCCTTTTACAGGTCTGACCAATAGAGTTCATTGGGCAGAGCTATTACACCATCGATTTTAAAGAAGTTGTTATAAAAAGGAATTTGTTTTTAAAAAAACACTTTAGATTAATGTGTGAAGTGGGTGCTAACTCACCTGGGGAGCAGGTAACCGAATCCTTTAATTGTTTGGCTTTGCTTGTCACCTGTTTCAAAATATAAAAGCAAAATATATCTTACTCTTCACATACCTATGCTCAGTCAAGTGCCCCATTTCATATAAAGTCTTGGTACACCTCCTATTAGCTGGGCAACCTTGAGCAATTTCCAATCCTTTCTCTGTCTCGCGCATTCCTTTCTGTAGTATGTAGATATGATACTACCATTTGCCTCTTAGGGACGTTTTAAATTTGAAACAAGCTCTTAGCAAGATACCTGGCAGATATTAAAGGCTCAGAAAATATTACCTATTATAATTGACACAGATCTTTTGTTTTCCATTCATACAAAAGGGCAGAACTAGAGAAAATATTTTAAGCTGCTTCGATTGTATTCCCTACCTTCCTCTCTCTCAAGATGACCTTGCTTCCTATTTTATGAGAAAAATTGATGTTATCCAACCTGAGCTTCCCTGACTTCCAACTTTCCCAACTCAAACTTGGATTGTCTCAACATATAGCCTTCCCTTCTTTTATTCCAATTCAAAGAAAGAAATTATCTTCCTTCCTCTCAAATTCTCCCAGAACTATGCTCCATCAATTCAGTTCCTTCTATTTCATCTTGCACTTCTCCCTGCCCATCAGATACGTCCTTCAACCTTCAGACTCAGCCCGAGCGGCCTTTGCTCTAAGACTCTCCCTTTGAACTGTCTTTCCTATTCCATTTGGTGCTCATGACAGCACCTCCTGGTTCCCCTTCTCTTTCCCTGAACGCTCTTTCACACTCCTGCCTCTTGTTCCCAATGTAATATTCAACATTCTGTCTTGGTATCTCATACCATCTGTTCAGTAATACTGTAGACAAGAAATTATTACCCTGTATCTCTGTTCCACACCTCTACTTTGGAATACCAGGCTGACAGAAATACAGTGTGTCTGTAAAGTCAGTCATGGTGCACTTTTGACCGGTCACAGGAAAGCAACAAAAGATGATAGAAATGTGAAATCTGCACCAAATAAAAGGAAAACCCTCCCAGTTTCTGTAGGATGATGTGGCAGCATGTGCGCACGCGCAGCTGATGATGTAACACCGTGTATACAGCGGAGCAGCCCACGGCCATGCCAGTCGAGATGTGGACGGTACAGAGGAAAGTTCAGTGTGTTCTGTGGCTCGCTAAATTCGAATCCATGACCAAAGTGCAATGTGAATATCGGCACATTTATAATGAAGTACCACCACATAGGAATAACATTACTCGGTGGGATAAACAGTTGAAGGAAACCAGCAGTTTGGTGGAGAAACCCCGTTCTGGTAGGCCATCAGTCAGTGATGAGTCTGTAGAGGCTATACGGGATAGCTACCTAAGGAGCCCTAAAAAATCGGTGTGTGCGTGTGCTCGACTATTACACCTAAGCAAGACTACACTTCATAAGGTGTTAAAGAAACGTCTCTGTTTTACGGGGTACAAATTGCGGCTGTTGCACGCTATCAAACCAGCGGATAGACCCACACGATGTGTGTTCGCTACAGATATGCTTCATGAGATCGACAATGATGCAAGATTTTTGCAGAAGATTGTGTTTAGCGATGAGGTGACCTTCCATATCTGTGGACATGTTCATTGCCATAACGTCTGAATATGGGCTGCTGAACATCCTCATGCCTACGTTGAATACGAATGTCACATCCCTAAAGTGAACGTGTGGTGTGGCCTGATGCATGATAAGGTGATAGGCCCATTTTTTTTTCACAGAGCAGTCTGTGACGACAAACATCTATCTGGACATGTTGGAATTGTATGCAGTGCCACAATTTCCAGAAGGTGTCATCTTTTAACAGGACAGTGCTCCTCCACACTACGCCACCATTGTTTGTGAGTTTCTGGATAGAACATTCCCCCGGCCGTGAATAGGCAGGGGTTCTGTCAAGCCATGGCCACCATGATCCCCGGAATGACGCCCTTAGACTTTTACTTTTGGGGTTATGTGAAGCAACATGTGCACATTGAATGTATCAAAGACATTAATCACTTAAAACAGAGAATCACAGACGTTATTCACTCTGTTACACCAGGCGTCCTTACCCGTGTGTGGCAAGAACTTCACTATCGTTTGGATGTGTGTAGGGCAACAAATGGAGCTCACATCAAACTGCACTGAATAGATATGAAACTGGGAGAGTTTTCCTTTTATTTGGTGCAGATTCCACATTTCTATCGTTGCTTTCCTGTGACCGGTCAAAAGTGCACCATGACTTTACGGACATACTAGACCATGTCACACAATAGATCATCAGATCTGAAACAGACTTCGTTTTATAACAATAAGTTACTATGTACCAGGCATTGTTTTAAATAAGGTGTGTGTGTGTGTACATATTCCTCACAGGAGTGGTTATTAGGTAGGCTTATAATTATTATCTCCATTTTACATAATCTGAGGCCCAGAGGGATAAAATATACTGCTCACAAATATTAGGGGGTATTTCAAAATGAAAATGAAGTGATAAAATATACCCTAATTTTTGTGAGCAGTAACATGTCCAAGATTAAAAGACTAGTGAATAGCGACCCCAGGCAAGTTGGGCTCTAAAACCTTTGCTCTCAATCACTGTAAAATACTACCTTTCAGATCCAAATCTCTCATTTTATAGAAGAAACAGGCCGAGCGCTCTTTATGCTGTACTGCTATGGCTCCCCTTTAACTGCCACTAGTCTTATTTGGAGGTCTTCCAGCTCTACAAACCAAACAAGTTCCAGACCACACTCACCACCTTTGTGGTGTTTCCTTCTTTTCTTAATAGTGTTATCACCCAGTCACATGGGCTCCAAACCTAAGGGTCAATTTCTGATTTTCTCTCTCTCTCCCCAACCAGCTATCATGCTCTTCAGTCCCATCTGTCTGTTCCCTTTTCTTGTCAGACTTCCACCACCCATGTTAGTCCTTCATTCTCACCTGACAGAACTAATATCGGCCTTCTAACTGGTTTCCAATTTACTTATTTACAGTTCTTATATAATATTCAATAGTTAGTAATCCCAAGGCAGAATTCTGATCAAATACCTCTGATGGGTCACCACTGACAAAATAATAAAGTGTTCAATCAGCACCTGCCATGCAAGGAAATCCACACCTGGATGCCTGTATGTATACTTCCTTGCAGCAGAACTAAACAATTAATGCTCCCCAGATCATCAGAAATCCCCTGCCCTGGATTCTTGGCCATTGTTAACACAGTCTGAAATAACTTCCCATTCTTCAGCAAACCTCTCCTTAAACATCTATCCGTCCAGAGTCAAAACATCCTTCAAGGTACTCTCAAATGTGACTTTCTTCCAGAAGACTTCACTGATGTCTACTAACTCTGGTAATAACTGACCCCCTTTCTCTCTCAACTTCTGCTGTATTTTAAAATGTTTTATTGTTTTACATGATCATATAATGAAAACTTTCTCTTTACAATTTTTTTATTCCCCTTGCAATTAAAAATAATATATATTTTGGAGATTACTCTAGAATAGTACAAACATCTCCTTTGTTCTGTTTTTAAACAGCTTAATTGAGAGTAATTCACATACCACACAATTCACCCTTTTAAAGTGTACATACAGTTCAGTGGTTTTAAGTATATGTAGATGTGTGCACCCGTCACCATAGCTGACTTTAGAACAGTTTCATCACTTCAGAAAGGAACATTCCATGCTTGTTATCCTATCCCCCTCACCCCACCCTCACTGGACACAGAAGGAGTAGCCGAAACATGAAGCTCTGGAAGTAGGGATGCAAAATATTTTGAATTAACCTGTAGTTAATTGAGACAGGATCATTTTTTCCCCACTATACATCAAACTGGGCTTAATGAAGCAGTTTGTTCAGGCTTTGAATAGAGAAAGTGAATGCTTTCAACATATTGTTTCTGCTTTTCTTGCCTTGTCTTTCAAGAAGATAAAAGCAGGTGTATTCGATGGACTTGAAATACGAACCCTCATATGTGATGAAGAATTGGCCAGGAAGATGAATAAGGAGAAAGCAGCATGGCAGTCTTTTGTGGCAATTACAAAGAACTTCCTTGGCAACAAAAAAGCAGAAAACTATGAACTTCTGGTTCAAAGGATGCTGTTGGCTTTCCGCAACATTGAATGTAACATGAGCGTTAAGATACACTTCCTTAACAGTCACCTTGATAAGTTTTCTGAAAATCTTGGAGCTATTAGTGATGAGCAGACTACTGCTGGAGCATCAAACGAGATTGTCCTCAACAAGTACACAAATGTAAGGCCTAAAAATGCAAATTTTTGCCTGAATAGAATTTAAGTTTTGCACAAATTTTATGATTAAAATAAGTGTTTTAATATGTTCTATTTTGAAATTGTAGACAAACTCTGATAAAATCATATCTTTTAGTGCATTTACTGCATTATATAAACTATGATATTTTCACAAAGATGATGGCCAAGAAGACATTCTACTTCAATATGTTAAACTAAATGTTAAAAATTTTACAATAAGATGAAAACCTAAAATCTTGAATTGCAAAAAAACTGTAGCTTACATAGAAAAACTAATGTCAGATTTGAGATCAGCACACTTGAATTAGGTAAGACAAGTGTTTTTGTAAATGCAACAAAAATTTTGTTCCACAGTGTAATGATTGTTAGGATGCTCAAAGATCTTAGAGCAACAATAGATGGACATAACGAGTACCTACACAAAGAAGATAGCGAGTATAAAAAAGGATACTGACATAATAAAAAAGAATCATTCAGAAATGACAAATATAATATAAGAAATGAAGACCACACTGGAAGGAATTAAAAGCAGGATGGATGAAGCTGAGGATTAAATAAGCGAGTTAGAGGACAAGATAAATAAAAGCACAGAAGCAGAGCAGCAAAAAGAAAAGAGGCTCAAAAAGTCTGAGGAGCCTGACTAGGCCATGGCACAGTGGATGGAGCGTCAGACTGGAACGTGGAGGATCCAGGTTCGAGACACCGAGGTTGCCAGCTTGAGTGTGGACCCATCTGGCTTAAGCAAAAAGTCCACCAGCTTGGACCCAAGGTTGCTGGCTCAAGCAAGGGGTTGCTTGGTCTGCTGAAGGCCCATGGTCAAGGCACATATGAGAAAGCAATCAATGAACAACTAAGGTGTTGCAACAAAAAACTGATGATTGATGCTGCTCATCTCTCTCCGTTCCTGTCTGTCCGTCCCTGTCTATCCCTCTCTCTGACTCTCTGTCCCTGTAAAAAAAAAAAAAAAGTCTGAGGAAACTTTAAGAGAGCTCTGTGACAACATGAAGAGAAATAACATCCGCATCATAGGAGTTCCTGAAGTAGAAGAGAAAGAACAAGGGATAGAGAATTTGATTGAAGAAATCATAGCTGAAAACTTCCCTAAATTGATGAATAAAAAGTCACACAAGTTCAAGTAGCACAGAGTTCCATTAAGGATGAACCAAAAAGGCCAACACCAAGACACATCATAATGAAAATACAAAAATTAAGAGATAAAGAAAAGAATACTAAAAGCAGTAAGAAAAAAGCAGTCTGTTACCTACAGAGGAGCCCCCATAAGGATGACATCTGAATTCTCAACAGAAACATTAGAGGCTAGAAAGGAATAGCAAGGAATATTCAAAGTAATGCAAAACAAGAGCCTACAACCAAGAGTTTTCTATCCAGCAAGGCTATAAATTAAAATTGAAGGAGAAATACAAAGCTTCGCAGACAAAAACTCAAGGAATTCATTACAACCAACAATGCTAAAAAAATGTTAAGGGGCCTGCTGTAAACAGAACAAAGGGGGGAAAATATAGAAAAGGAGAAATGTAGATTTAAAGAATAAAATATCAATAAACAAATACACATCAATAATAACCTTAAATGTAAATGGAATAAATGCTCCAATCAGAAGACATAGAGTAGCTGCGTGGATAAGAAAACAGGACCTGGCCTGACCAGGCAGTGGCGTAATGGACAGAGCGTAGGACTGGGATGCGGAAGACCCAGGTTTGAGATCCTGAGCTCGCCAGCTTGAGCGCGGGCCCATCTGGCTTGAGCAAAAAGCTCACCAGCTTGGACCCAAGGTCACTGGCTCCAGCAAGGGGTGGCTCGGTCTGCTGAAGGCCCACGGTCAAGGCACATGTGAGAAAGCAATCAATGAACAACTAAGGTGTTGCAATGGCAATGAAAAACTAATGATTGATGCTTCTCACCTCTCTCTGTTTCTGTCTGTTTGTCCTTATCTATCCCTCTCTCTGACTCTCTCTCTGTCCCTGTAAAAAAAAAAAAAGAAAAGAAAACAGGACCTGTACATATACTGTCTACAAGAGACACACCTCAAAACAAAAGATACACATAGACTGAAAGGGATGGAATAAAATATTTCATGCAAATGGAAATAAAAAAGTTGAGGTATCAATACTTGTATCAGATAAAATAGACTTTAAAACAAAGTAAGGGATAAAGAAGGTCATTACATAATGATAATGGAAGCAATCCAACAGGAAGCTATAACTATTATAAATATCTAAGCACCTAATACATATATAAGAGCACCTAAATATATAAAGCAGATTTTGATGGACATAAAGGGTGGGGTCAACAGCAATACTATAATAGTAGGTGATTTCAATACCCCACTATCATCACTGGATAGATTCTCAGGAAAGAAAATTAATGAAGAAACAGCAGACTTAAAGGACACAATAGATCAACTGGATTTAATAGATATCTTCAGAACCTTTCATCCTAAAGCAGAACATACATTCTTTTCGAGTGCTCATCGTACATTCTCTAGGATAGACCACATGCTAGGACACAAAATGAGTCTCAACAAATTTAAGATGATTGAAATCATATCAAGCATCTTCTATGATCACAATGGCATATAACTAAAAATCAACTACAAGAGAAAAACTGAAAAACACTCAAACATTTGTAAACTAAATAGCATGTTATTAAATAGCTAATGGGTTAACAATAAGATCAAGGAAAAAATAAAAAATTTCCTTGAAACAAATGAAAATGAACATACAACAACTCAAAATTTATGGGACACAGCAAAAGCAGTCCTGAGAGGGAAGTTGATAGCATTACAGGCATACCTGAAGAAGCTAGAAAAAGCTCAAATAAACAATTTAACCCTGCATCTAAAAGAATTAGAAAAAGAACAGTAAGTAAAACTCAGAGGAAGTAGAAGAAAATAATAAAGACCAGAGCAGAAATAAATGACATAGAGGCTAAAAAAAACAATAGAGTGGATTAATAAACCAAGAGCTGGTTCTTTGAAAATGTAAACAAGATCGATGGACCTTTGATCAGACTCACCAAAAGAAAAAAAAAACAAAAACCCAGAGAGGACTCAAATAAATAAAATGAAACGTGAGAGAAGTAACAACTGACACAGCAGAAATACAAAGGATTTTAAGAAAATACTATGAAGAACTGTATGCCATAAAATTAGACAACCTAGGCCAGTGGTCAGCAAACCGCAGCTCGTGAGACACATGCGGCTCTTTGGCCCATTGAGTGTGTCTCTTCCACAAAATACCACATGCAGTCGCTACCTTGATAAAGAGTGTACCTACCTATACAGTTTAATTTTAAAAAACTTGGCTCTCAAAAGAAATTTCAATCGTTATATTGTTGATATTTGGCTCTGCTGACTAATGAGTTTGCCGTACACTGTACCTAGGCAAAATGGACAAATTCCTAGAAACGTATATTTTTTCAAAAATCAAAATAGAAGAATCAGAAAACCTAAACAGACCAATTTCATCAACTGAAATTGAAACAGTTATCAAAAAACTCCCAACAAATAAGTCGTGGGCCAGATGGCTTCACAGGCGAATTCTACCAAATATTCAAAGAAGAACTAACTCCTATTCTTCCCAAGCTATTTCAAAATATTCAAGAGGAGGGAAGACTTCCAAAGTCCTTACATGAGGCAAGCATAATACTGATACTAAAACCATGCAAGACACTACAAAAAAAAAACTGTAGACCAATATCTCTGATGAACTTAGATGCTAAAATTCTCAACAAAATATTACCAAACTGGATCCAGCAATACATGAAAAAAATCATACATCATCATCAGGGGGATTTATTCTAAGGAAACAAGGCTGGTACACTATCTGCAAATCAATCAATGTGATTCAACACATAAACAAAAGAAAGGATAAAAATATATGCAGAAAAAGCATTTGATAAAATCCAGCACCCATTTATGATCAAAACTCTCAGCAAAGTGGGGATACAGGGATCATACCTCAACATATTAAAGGCCATCTATCACAAACCCAAAGCCAATATCACAGTCAATGGGAAAAAGTGAAAAGAAATCCCTTTAAGATCAGAAAAAAGGTAGGGGTGCCCTCTTTCACCACTCTTATTTAATATAGTTCTGGAAGTCCTAGCCACAGCAATCAGACAAGAAGAAGAGATAAAAGGCATCAAAATTGAAAAACAATAAGTAAAAAATCCTTATTTGCTGATGATAAGATATTGTACATAGAAAACCCTAAAGTCTCAGTCATAAAACTACTGGATCTGATAAATGAATTCAGCAAGATGGCAGAATATAAAATCAATATTCAGAAATCAGTGGCATTTTTATACACCAACAATGAACTATCTGAAAAAAACATTAAGGAAACATTCCCCCTTCACTATTGCAACAAAAAAAATAAAAATACCTAGGAATAAATTTAACCAAGGATGTTAAAGACTTGTATTGAGAAAATTATAAAACATTGATAAAGGAAATCAAGAAAGATACAAACAAGTGAAAGTATATACTGTGTTTGTGGATAAGAAGAATAAACATCATTAAAATGTCTATATTACCCAAAGCAATCTATAAATTCAATGCAGTTCCTATTAAAATACCAATGACATACTTCAAAGATATAGAAAAAATATTTGAAAAATTTATATGGAACCAAAAAAGAACACGAATAGCCTAAGCAATCTTGAAAAAGAAGAATAAAGTGGGGAGTATCGCACTCCCTGATATCAAGTTATACTACAAGGCCATTGTACTCAAAACAGCTTGGTACTGGCATAAGAACAGGCATACAGATCAATGAAACAGAACAGAGAACCCAGAAATAAACCCACACCTATATGGACAATTGATATTTGACAAAGGAGGTAAGAGCATACAATGGGGTAAAGACAGTCACTTTAACAAATGGTGTTGGGAAAATTGGGCAGGTACATGCAAAAAAATGAAACTAGATCACCAACTTACGCCATTCACAAAAGTAAACTCAAATGGCATAAAAGACTTTAATGTAAGTCATGAAACCATAAACATCTTGGAAGAAAACATAGGCGCAAGCTCTCCGACATCTCTTGTAGTAATATATTTGCTGATTTATCTCCATGGGCAAGTGAAATAAAGGACAGGATGAACAAATGGGACTATGTGAAACTAAAATGCTTTTGCACAGCTAAAGACACCATTTGAAAATAAAAAGACAACCCACACAATGGGAGAATATATTCATCAATACGTCTGATAAGGGGTTAATACCCCAAATTTATAAAGAACTTGTAAAAGTCAACACCAGGAAGATAAACAATCCAATCAAAAAATGGGCAAAAGAAATGAATAGACACTTCTCCAAAGAGGACGTACAGATAGATGGCCAACAGGCACATGAAAAAGTGTTCAACATCACTAATCATTAAAGAAATGAAAATTAAAACCACAATGAGATAACCACCTCACACCTGTCAAAATGGCTCTAATTAAGGAAACAACACATAATAAGTGTTGGAGAGGGTGTGGAGAAATTTTTTTTGCATGAACCCTCTTGCACTGCTGGTGGGAATGCAGACTGGTGCGGCCACTGTGGAAAACAGTATGGAGATTACTCAAAATATTAAAAATGGAACTCCCCTTTAACCCAGCTATCCCACTTTCAGAAATATATTCTATGAATACCAAATCACTGATTCAAAGGAAGAAATGCACCCCCATGTTTATTGAAGCAGTGTTTACAATAGCCAAAATCTGGAAACAGCCCAAGTGTCTGTCAGTGGACGAGTGGATAAAAAAGCTATGGTACATATACACAATGGAATACTATGTGGCTGTGAGGAAGAAGGAAATCTTACCTTTCAAAGGAACCAGAGGGAAAGCGGTCAGAGGGAAAGTAGAAGAGAAGATGGGATCAGAGAAGGGAAAGAGATTAATGAAATTATATATACATAACACAGCATTATAGAGAAAAGGAGAGCAAATCCTGGAGGGAAGGGATGAAGGCATTGGGGGGAAGAGGCAAGGGGGTATATATTTGGTGGGACACTTGTATCTATATAAACACAAATTAAAAATCATAAAAAAGGAAGCTCCATTAGATTATCAGATTTCTCAGCAGAAACTCTGGAAGCCAGAAGAAAGTGGACCCCAATATTTAAAATACTGAAAGAGAGGAACTTCCAGTTAAGAATATTATACCCATCAAAGCTTTCCTTCAAATATGAAGAGGAAATAAAAAGTCACAGATATAGAGAAGATGAGGAAATTTATCACAAGAAAACCCCACTTCAGGAAATACTAAAGGGGTTTATCCAAACAACAAAACAAAACAGAAAAGGGGAGAATACAAAAAATTAGCAGTAACAAAGGAGAATGGAGCACAGAAGCACTCATGAGATAATAGACTACAATGAATATGATATATATACTTTTAATTATCGAATAGTAACCACCCCTGAATATACCACTACTGATAGACATGGCTTAAAAAAAGAAGAAACAGAGGAAAGAAGTATGGAATACAACCAAACAAAAACAAATGACAGAAAAACAAAAGAGAAGAACCAAACAAGAAACACAGCTATTAGAAAGCATTATATAAAATGAAAACAAGAAACCCACAAGTGTTAATAATAATTGGATCAAAAAAGAAAATACAATTGTATGCTGCCTTCAAGAAACACATGTAATCTACAAGGATAAAAACAGACTCAAAGTGAAAGGCTGGAAAATGATTCTCCAAAGAAAAGTAGGTGTAGCCATACTCATATCTAACAATGCTGACTACAAGACAGCAAAGGTAATCAGAGACAGCCTGATCAGGCGGTGGCGCAGTGAATAGAGCGTTGCACTGGGATGCGGAGGACCCAGGTTCAAGACCCCGAGGTCACCAACTTGAGCGCGGGCCCATCTGGCTTGAGCAAAAAGCTCACCAGCTTGGACCCAAGTTCATTGGCTCGAGCAAGGGATTACTTGGTCTGCTGAAGGCCCACAGTCAAGGCACATATGAAAGAGCAATCAATGAACAACTAAAATGTCGCAACAAAAACTGATGATTGATGCTTCTCATATCTCTCCGTTCCCGTCTGTATGTTCCTATCTATCCCTCTCTCTGACTCTCTCAGTCCCTGTAAAAAACTATAATAAAAATAAAAAAATTCAAAGGTAATCAGAGACAAAGATCGTCATTTCATAATGATAAAGGGACATTGAATCAAGAAGACATAAAACTTCTTAATATATACACACCAAACCAAGGAGCACCAAAGTATATAAGGCATCTACTGATCATAACATCTAAAAATAAAAACCGACAAAAATACAATCATACTTTAAGACCTCAGTACATCACTCACGGCTCTAGATCGTTCATCTAAACAGAAATTAAGAAATATTGGCCTTAAACGAAACACTAGAACAATTGGATATGATAGACATCTATAGGACATTTCATCCCAAAGCGTCAGAGTATACATTTTTCTCCAGTGTATGTGGTACATTCTCAAGAATTGACCGTATGTTGGGAAACAAAATTAACAGCAACAAATTCAGAAAGACTGAAATTATACCAAGTATATTCTGAACATATACCTTTAAAAGTAGACTTCAACTTCAAGAAACAAGTAAACAAACCCACAAAAATGTGGAAATTAAAAAACATACTTCTAAAAAATGACTGGGTCAAAGAAGAAATGAAAGCAGAGATCAAAAGATATATAAAAAGACAAGCGAAAATGACAACATGACATCAGAATCTCTGGGATGCAGCAAAAGCAGTAATAGGAGGGAAGTTCATATTATTACAGGCTTATATGAACAAACAAGTAGAAGCCCAAGTAAACAACTTAACTTTACATCTTAAGGAACTAGAAAAAGAAGAACAAAGGCAACCCAAAACCAGCAGAAGAAAGGAAATAAATGAAATAGAGAACAGAAAAACTATAGAAAGAATCAATAAAACAAGGAGCTGGTTCTTTGAAAAGATCAGTAAAATTGACAAACCCTTGGCATGACTCACTAAGGAAAAAAGAGAAAGGACTCATATAAACAAAATCCAAAATGAAAGAGGAGAAATTACCACAGATATCACAGATATACAAATTATTATAGAATACTATGAAAATATATATGCCACCAAATTCAACAATCTAGAAGAAATGGATAAATTCCTAGAACAATATAATCTTCCTAAACTGTATTATGAAGAAGTAGAAAGCCTAAACAGACCCATAAGCAGGGAGGAAATAGAAACAACTATCAAAAACCTCCCCCAAAATAAAAGTCCAGGGCCACATGGCTATCCTAGTGAATTCTATCAAACATTCAAAGAAAATTTGGTTATTATCCTACTCAAAGTCTTCCAAAAAATTAAAGAAGACCATGCAAATCAAAACTACAATGAGATACCACCTCATACCTGTTAGATTAGCTATTACCAACAAGACAAGTAATAACAAGTGTTGGAGAGGCTGTGGAGAAAATGGAACCCTCATCCAGTGTTGGTGGGAATGTAAAGTAGTACAACCAATATGGAAGAAAGTATGGCAGTTCCTCAAAAAATTAAAAATAGAATTACCATATGACCCAGCAATTCCTATACTGGGTATATACCCCCCCCAAATTAAAAACACTGGTACGTAAAGACACATCAGCCCCTTGTTCATCGCAGCATTGTTCACAGTGGCCAAGACATGGAAACAACCAAAATGCCCTTCAATAGATGACTGGATAAAGAAGAAACGATATACATACATACATACATACACACATACATACATACATACATACATACTATGGAATACTACTCAGTCATAAAAAATGATGACATTGGATCATTTACACCAACATGGATGGACCTTGATAACATTATACTGAGTGAAATAAGTTAATCAAAAAAAATTAAGAACTATGTGATTCCATACATAGGTGGGACATAAAAATGAGACTCAGGGACATGGACAAGAGTGTGGTGGTTATGGTGGGGGAGGAAAGAGTGGAAGGTGGGAGGAGGGGAGGGGCACAAAGATAGAAGGTTACAGAAGACTATATGACTTTGGGCGATGGATATGCAACATAATCAAATGTCAAAATAACCTGGAGATGTTTTCTCTGAACCTATGTACCCTTATTGATTAATGTCACCCCATTAAAATTAATAAAAAAAAATTGAAGAAGCAATACTTCCAAACACATTTCATGAGGCCAACATAACCCTCATATCAAAACCTGGCAAGGACAACACAAAAAAGGGAAAACTACAGACCAATATCTCTAATGAATACAGATGCAAAAACCCTAAACAAAATACTAGCAAACCGAATACAACAACAACATCAAAAAAATAATTCACCATGATCAAGTGGAATTCATCCCAGAATCATAAGGATGGTTCAACATACATAAACAGTTAAGTATAATACACCATATCAACAAAACAAAGAACAAAACTCATATGTCCTATCAATAGATGCAGAAAAGGCATTTGATAAAATACATTATTTTATGTTTAAAATACCCAACAAAAGGGGTATATAAGGAAAAGATCTCAATATAATAAAGGCCATTTATGATAAACCATCAGCTAACATATTTAATGGCAAAAAACTGAAAACTTTTCCTTTAAAATCAAGAACAAGACAAGGCTGCCCACTCTCTCCACTCCTATTCAACACAGTGCTGGAAGTACTAGCCAGAGCAATCAAACAAGAGAAAGAAATAAAAAGCATTCATATTGGGAAAGAAGAAGTAAAGGTTTCACTTTTTGCAGATGATATAATCCTGTATATAGAAAACCCCAAAGACTCCATAGAAAGACTCTTAGAAACAATAAACCAACACAGTTAAGGTCACAGGATATAAAATTAACATACAGAAGTCTATGGCTTTCTTATATGCCAACAATGAAACTTCAAAAAATGAACTAAAAAATATATAATAATCCTGTACACAGTTGCAACAAAAAACAATAAAATACCTAGGAATAAACATAACAAAGAATGTAAAGGATCTATATAATGATAACTACAAAGCATTGTTAAAGGAAATCAAAAAAGATACAATGAAATGAATAAATATTCCTTGTTCTTGGATAGGAAGAATAAATATAGTTAAAATGACCATATTACCCAAAGCAATATACAAATTTAATGTGATTTCAATCAAATTCCAATGTCATTTTTTAAAAGAAATGGAACAAGAAAATCATCAGGTTTATATGGAATCATAAAAAACCCCGAATAGCCAAAGTACCCCTAAGGGAAAAAAGTGAAGCTGGGGGCATTACAATACCTGACTTCAAATTATACTACAGAGACATGATAATCAAAACAGCATGGTATTGCAGAAAAATAGACACTCAGACCAATGGAACAGAATAGAGAGCCCAGAAATAAAACCACATATATATGGCCAAATCATATTTGATAAAGAAGCCAAAAACACACAATGGAGAAAAGAAAGCCTCTTCAATAAATGGGGCTGGGAAAACTGGAAAGCCACGTGCAAAAGAATGAAACTCGACTATATTTTTGTCTCCTTTTACAAAACTTAATTCAAAATGGGTCAAAGACCTAAATATAAAATCTGAAACAATAAAATACATACAAGAAAACATAGGTACTAAACTCATGGACCTTGGCCATAGAGAACATTTTAATAATTTGACTCCAAAAGCAAAGGAAGTAAAGGCAAAGATACATGAATAGGACTACATCAGACTAAGAAGCTTTTGCATAGCAAAAGAAACTAAGATAGCCAATTAAATGGGAGATGATATTTTTGAACAACAGCTCAGATAAGGGTCTAATATCCAAAATATATAAAGAACTCACAAAACTCAACAACAAACAAGCAAACAATCCAATAAGAAAATGTGAAGAGGACATGAACAGACACTTCTCCCAAGAAGAAATACAAATGGCCAAAAGCTATATGAAAAGATGCTAATTTTTACTAGCTATTAGAGAAATGCAAAACAAAACTACAATGAGATACCACCTCACGCCTGGTAGATTAGCTATTATCAACAAGACAGGCAATAACAAGAGTTGGAGAGGTTGTGGAGAAAAGGAACCCTCATCCACTGTTGGTGGGAATGTAAAGTAGTACAACCATTATGGAAAAAAGTATGGTGGTTCCTCAAACAATTAAGAATAGAACTACCATATGACCCATCAATCCCTCTACTGGGTATATACCCCCCCAAACTCAAAATCATTGGTACATACAGACACATGTAATCATGTTCATCGCAGCACTGTTCACGGTAGCCAAGACATGGAAACAATCAAAAAGCTCTGTAATAGAAGATTGGATAAAGAAGAAGTGGTACATATATACTACGGAATACGACTCAACCATAAGAAATGATGACATAGGATCATATATGACAACATGGACGGACCTTGATAACGTTATACTGAGTGAAATAAGTATAACAGAGAAATCTAAGAACTGCATGATTCCATACATAGGTGGGGCACAAAATTGAGACTCATGGACATAAGTAAGAGTGCAGTGGTTACCAGGAAAAGGGGAAGGTGGGAGGGGAGGGGCATAAAGAAAACCAAATGCAGGGTGACAAAGGACGATTTGACTTTGGGTGATGGGTATACAACATAACTGAATGTCAAAATGATCTGGAGGATGTTTTCTCTAAATCTATGTGCTCTAGTTGACCAATGTCACCCCGTTAAAATTGTCTAAATAAAACTAGAAAAACAGATCTAATTGGCTTTTTAATTAAGTGATTTATGAACTGGACAGCATCCCATCTTGCAACTAATAGGGCACACACTCTTTTTACCTTTTTAATGGTGTCCTTTGAGGCATAAAGGTTAATTATGATGAGGTCCAATTGATCAAAAACTTTCTGGGTGCTTGTATTTTTGGTGTGATATCTAAGAAATCCTTTGCCAAAATCAAGGTCATGAAGATAGAGCCTTCTGTTTTCTTATCAGTTTTATAGTTTTAGCTCCTACATTTAAGGAAATACTGCCATTTGACAATGTTACGTCTTCAGATCCATGAACAGGCAATATTTTCCCATTTATTTTTATTTTCTTCGATTTCTTTCAACAAGTATTTAGTAATTTTCAGATTTAAAGTTTGTAATTCTTCTGTTAAATTTATTCTGAAGTATTTTATTCTTTTTTGATGCTAATGTAAGTGAAATTATTTTAATTTCATTTTCATGTTATTCATTCCAAGTGTATAAACATACAATAGTTTTTTGTATACATTGATACATATCCTGAAACCTTGCTGAACTCATTTACTAGTTCCAATATGTTTTAGTGAATTATTTATGATTTTGTATGTATAAAATCATGTTATCCTTCCCAATCTTATTTCTTTTTGCCTAAATGCACTGGGTAGAACCTTGAGTACAACCTTAAATAGAAGTGGTAGGAGTAAACATCTTTGTCTTTGGCTAGTAAACATGATGTTAACTAGGTTTTTAGTAGATGCTTTTTATTAGGTTGAGGCACTTGCCTTTTATTCCTAATTTGTTGAGTGTCATAGGGTGTTGGATTTTGTCAAATGCTTCAAAAGACAAGGAGGAAGCTGTATAACTACAGCGCGCTAACTGAATGCACCACTGGAGCTTCGAGGAAGCTTATCCATGACAAAGCTAAGAACTATCACAAGGAGTGTTGGCAGATATATAGAACTGAGATTCAAATGGCTAGGATGGCAAGAAAAACCAGCAACTTCTCTGTGCAGCACCTGTGGAACCCAAATTGGCATTTGCCATCAGGATCAGAGGGATCAGTGGTGTGAGCTCAAAGGTATGAAAGGTGCTGCAGCTTCTAGGCCATCGCCAGATCTTCAGTGGTCCCTTTGTTAAGTTCAACAAGGCTTCGTTTGATTAACACCCTGAGAACTGTGGAACCATTTATTGCATGGTGGTACCCAAACCTGAAGTCAGTGCATGAATTGATCTAAAAAGTGTGGTTATGGCAAAATCAACAAAAAGCAAATTGCACTGACAGACACCACACTGACTGCTTGCTCTCTTGGTAAATACAGCCTCATCTGCACGGAGGATCTGATTCATGAAATCTATAATGTTAAAAAATGCTACAAAGAAGCAAACAACTTCTGGTGGTCCTTCCAATGACCTTCTCCATGAGGTGGAATAAAGAAACAGATCACCATTTTGTAGAAAGATGAATTAAGGTATCTAGCCTGGTTATTTTTGTATTCTGGCCAGTTAATAAACACTGACTGCTTTAAAATGGAAGAAGAACAATTTGGTAGCTTCTTAAGAAGTTGAACATAAACTTCCTATATAACCTAGTACAATTTTACTTTTAGGAATCTAACCAACAGAAATAAAAACATACACCCCTACAAAAACTTGTACGTTAATATTCATTGCAGCATTAGTTGTAATAGCCAAAGAGTGGAAATAATACAAATGACCATGTACTATAGTAGTTGGATAAACAAAATTTGGTATTATTCATGTAACTGAGCTTTTGAAAGAAAGAAATGGACTATTAATACATGCTACAACATGAACTTCAAGGAATTTGTGCTGTAAGAAGCCAGATGCAAATAATAAATACTATACAATTACATTTATATGTATTTTCCAGAGAAGGAAAATCTATACACATATGAAACAGCTCAGTAGCTGCTTGAGTTAGAATGGGAGTCGGGGATGACTGCAAATTGGGTTGAGGAAACTTTTTGGGTGATGAAAATGTCTAATACTGAATTGTGTTGATTGTACTACAAATAAACTAAAAATCACTTAATTGTACACTAACAATGGGAAATTTTATCTATGTAAATTATCTTATTTTTTTTTTTTTGTAAAAAGAGATCTACTCTCAACAAAATTTAAACCATAAAATATTTTTAAACTATTAGCACAGAATTCTTGAGCAGATCTCTAGAACTTATTTATCCTGCATAACTGAAATTTTATACTCTTTGAACAATAACTCTCCAGCCTCACTTCCCCCTCCAAGCCCCTGGCAACCACCACTCTCTAACTTTATTTTAGACACCTCATATAAGTGGAGTCAGGTGTTTTTGTCCATCTGTTGTTGTCTTATTTCACTGTTTTTAAGGACATCCATGGTGTCAGATACAGGTATTGATCGACTTACGACCTATGCAACTTCTGACCATTCGACTTTACAACCTCAGTCTCTAGCCACAACTGCTCCGTGTCTGGAGCAGTTTTTGTATGCACCTGTGTTTTGTAATTTTGTGTGTTTTGCAAATATTAAACCAGTTGTAATGGTAATGCAGTGTTTTACAGTAATGAAAGAAAATCATGATAAAATAAGACTTAAAGATTTTTATAACATCATTTCACAGTACTGTACACATAGCCTACTCAACTTACGACCAAATTGTGTTACAACTGGTCTGTCGGAACCAATCATGGTCGTAAGTCGAGCACTAGCTGTATTGCATAATTTCCTTTTGTTATGGCTGAGCAATTTTCAATTGTCTGTGCATATATATATATATATATATATATATATATATATATATATATATATATATATATAACACACACATTTCTTTTATCTATTCACCTGTCAATGCACATGTGGGACATTCATATCCTGACTATTGTGAACACTGCTGTAATGAACATGAGAATTCATATACCTCTTAGAGATCCTGATATCACTTCTCTTGGCTATTAGTAATCCTACTTTTTTTTTTTTTTTTTACAGGGACAGAGAGAGAGAGAAAGAGAGAGTCAGAGAGAGGAATAGATAGGGACAGACAGACAGGAATGGAGAGAGGTCAGAAGCATCAATTATTAGTTTTTTGTTGCCGTTGCGACACCTTAGTTGTTCATTGACTGCTTTCTCACATGTGCCTTGACTGCGGGCCTTCAGCAGACAGAGCAACTCCTTGCTAGGGCCAGCGACCTTGGGCCCAAGCTGACGAGCTTTTGCTCAAGCCAGATGGGCCCCGTGCTCAAGCTGGCAGCTCGGGGTCTCGAACCTGGGTCTTCTGCATCCCAGTCCGACGCTCTATCCACTGCGCCACTGCCTGGTCAGGCAGTAATCCTACTTTTAATTGTCAGAGGAACCTTCGTCCTGTTTTCCATAATGACTGAATCATCTTACATTCCAACCAACAGTGTGTACGGGTTCCAATTTCTCCACATCCTTGCTGACACTTGTCATCCTGACAGATGCGAGCTCTTATTGTGGTTTTGATTTGCATCACATACCCCTGATAACTTGATTTTGAGCATCTTTTCATATATCAGCTGGTCATTTTAACCTATTTTTTTTTGCAAGGGTGCTGTGTTCCTTATATATGTTACGAGTTAAATTTTTGGTGAGATATATGTTTGCAAATATTTTATCCTACTCCTTCCTTACAGCTACATTTTCACTCTGTTGACTGTTTCCTTTTCTATGGCAGAAGATTTCTGGTTTAATAGGTTCCCGCTTGTCCTTTTCTTTGTCACTTATGCTTTCCTTGTTTTTGTCACTTATGCTTCTGGTATCCTATTAATGAAATCATTGCCCCAGATTGAGTGTCATGAAGCTTTTCCCTTGTTCCTTCAGGAGTTTTACAGTTTTAGGTCTTATGAAATTGAGTTGATTTTTCTGTATGGTGCAAGATAAAGGTCAAGTTTCATTCTTCTGCCTGTAGATAGTACCATTTGCTGAAGAGACTGTCCTTCCCCAGAGTGCATATTGGGCACCGTTGTTGAATATCAGTTGACTGTATAGTGTGGATTTATTTCTGGGTTCTCTATTCCATTCCATTGTCGACTGCTCTTCTTATGAGAGTATCGGTGTTTTGATTATTGTAGCTTTGTAATAGTTTGAAATCAGGGAATTTGATGCCTCCAGTCTTTTCTTTCTTAAAATTATTTTGACTCTCTGGCCTCTTATGGTTCCATATAAATTTTACCATTGTTTTCTCTAAGTAATCAATGAAGTTTTAATAATAAATTTTAAAAGAATGAAGTAGGCCTATATACACTGACAGGGAAAGATATTAAAAGTACAATGCTTGGACGGCAAGATGGCGACGGAGTGGGCGGACGTACCAACTTCCAACTCCCAGAACCAACGTGGATTATAACTTAATTTTAAGAAACATCATCTGGATAAACCAACTTTGAACTAAATGAAGTAGACTCTTCAACCAAGGAACACTAAAGAAGACACATTGAGACTGGTAGGAATAGCGAAAATGTGAAGAGGGCTGGCCAGCTCCCCAGAGTGAATGGCAGCCAGGACAGACCCACGTGGCAGGAGAGTTTGGCGGAGAGGGAGGGACCTGGGTCCCAGGACAAAGCCCCAGCCTGCAGTCCCAGAGCCTAGAACAGGCGTTTGGACAGTATTGAGCTGTGAAACAAGGGAGGATACTGTTTGTGAGAAAGAGACAGTTTTCTCAGACCCAAGATTCTTCTTAAAGGGACAGCACAGAAAACCTCTTCTCACAACCACTCACCCACGACTCCGGGGAACGGGGACAGAGAAGCGGGAAGAGAGTGTGGACTGGAAGGCACAGGGAGAAACACACTGAGGAACAGCCACCCTAACCCCTGGGCTGAGTCACTTCCCTAATCAAAAACAAATATTTCCCCTGGAACTAACAATACGAAAAAAGGGAGACAGGACACCAGCCAAATAAGCTCTCCCATGGCACTTAGAGCAGAGCTGCTTAGATGGAGGGAACTTCCAGGACTATAGTATGGACTGTTAGGGTCTGAGCTGCAGTGCCCCTAACCACACCGCTGAGGGCTAGCTGGAGGGACGATGGCAGCAGGACACTGAAACGCGGTTCTGTCGGTGGGGGCAGAGGCCCAGCCGGTGTGAGCTCGGTCTAGTACAGCAGAGGTAGAGGGCACGCGCGAAAGCGGTCCGGCAGCTGCGGGCCCGCCTGTAGCCCCACCTACAGAAGAAAAGCGGGAGGCCAGGAATGGGCAGAGATCTGCTCTGCAACCTTGGACCCTGTGCAAGCCGGCCCTGACTGTGGGGGCGGGGCTAGGGCCAGGGACAGGTGGAAGCTTGTGGCTGAGCGCATGCCAGAAGCCCTGCCCGGCCCGAGAAACCATGATTTGCCATTGTACATGCGTGAGTTGGCTCTGAATGCAGGGGTGAGGCTAGAGCCCTGGATGAGCGGAGGCTCGCAGATGAGCGCACTTCAGCAGCCTGCCAGGCCTGATAAAACGTGGTTTGCGATCCTGAACAGGCAGGCCCTGGCCGGAGGGGCGGGGCTAAAGCTCCGGATGGGCAGAGTTACAGAGCTGAGTGCACGTCAGCAGCCTCGTCCAACCCGAGAAACTGTGGCGAGCAGGCTCTGACCATGGAGGCTGGAAAGAAGCCCGGGAACAGGCTGGGTCCGCAGCTGAGCAAAGGTGCTCACCCCTACCCTTGGTGCTGAGGCTTGTGGCTTGAGAGCAGTGCGCAACCCAAACTGTGGGGGCGAGGCGAAGGCCTAGGCAGGCTGAGGCTTGTAGAGCCGGACACCAGAACACAGCCCCTCCCGCGGAGGCGGAAATCCAGGAACAGCAGCAGAAGGCCAGCGCTGGCAACGTCCATACCCAACCACCTTAGGCAGCGGCAGAGGGGGTGATGGGCCTGCAGACAGACCACACCTACAGAACACAAAGGCAGCACCCATAAGAATCCAGTGGCCACAACCTTCTTATACACAGACAAAATGGGCAGGCAGAGAAGTGCAACCCAAATGAATTAAGAGAAATCCCCAGAGAAGGACCTGAATGAACCAGATATAACCAAATACCAGATGCAGAATTTAAAATAATGATAGTTAGGATGTTCAAAGAAATTAGAGCAACAATGGATATTCATTACGAACACCTAAATAAAGAGATAACAAGTATAAACAAGGAAATTAAAATAATAAAAAAGAATAAGACAAAAATGACAAATACAGTATCAGAACTGAAGACCACAATGGAAGGAATCAAAAGCAGAATGGAAGAGGCTGAGGGTCGAATCAGCAAGTTAGAGGACACAATAAACAAAGGCACAGAAGCAGAGCAGAAAAAAAAAAGGGATTCAAAAAATGTGAGGAAACTCTAAGAGAGCTCTGTGAAAACATGAAGAGAAATAACATCCGTATCATAGGGGTTCCTGAAGAAGAGGAGAGAAAACAAGAAATAGAAATTTTGTCCAATCAAATCATAGCAGAAAACTTCCCTAAATTAAGGCTGGGAAACATTGCACACATTCAAGAAGCACACAGAACTCCATTAAAGAGAAACCCAAGAAAATCTACACCAAGACACATCATAGTTAAAATACCAAAACTAAGGGATAAAGAGAAAATTTTAAAAGCTGCTAGAAAAAAATGGCTATCACCTAAAAAGGAGCCCCCATAAATTTGACATCCAACTTCTCAACAGAAACACTTGAGGCCAGAAGAGAACGGCAAGATATATTCAAAGTAATGCAGAACAAGAACCTATACCCAAGACTATTCTATCCAGGAAGACTAATGTTTAAAATTGAAGAAGAAATAAAGAGCTTCCCAGACAAAAAAAGCCTCAAGGAATTCATTAAAATCAAACCAATTCTGGAAGAGATACTAAGGGGCCTGTTGTGAACAGTTCAAAGGGAGGAAAGAATAAAGCAAAAGAAGAATACAGCTTTAAAGAATAAAATGGCAATAAACAACTACATATCAATAATAACCTTAAATGTAAATGAATTAAATGATCCAATCAAAAGACATAGGTTAGCTCTGTGGATAAAGAAATAGGACCCATACATATGCTGTCTACAAGAGACACACCTTAAAACAAAAGATGCACATAGACTGAAGGTAAAAGGATGGAAAAAAATATTTCATGCAAATGGAAATGAAAATAAAGCCGGGGTAGCAGTACTTATATCTGCGAAAATGGACTTTAAAACAAAGACTGTAGTAAGAGATAAAGGAGGACACTACATAATGATAAAGGGAACAATTCAACAGGAAGATATAACTATTATAAATATCTATGCACCAAATATAGGAGCCCCGACATATATAAAGCAGATTTTGATGGATATAAAGGGCGAGATTAACAGCAATACTATCATAGTAGGGGATTTCAATACCCCACTAACATCACTGGATAGATCCTCAAGAAAGAAAATTAATAAAGAAACAGCAGACTTAAAGGAGACACTAGATCAACTCGATTTAATAGATATCTTCAGAACTTTTCACCCTAAAGCAGTAGAATATACATTCTTTTCAAGTGCTCATGGTACATTCTCTAGGATAGACCACATGTTAGGACACAAAAGTGTTCTCAACAAATTTAAGAAGATTGAAATCATATCAAGCATTTTCTCTGATCACAATGCCATGAAAGTAGATATTAACCACAAAAGAAAAACTGAAAAATACTCAAACACTTGGAAACTAAATAGCATGTTATTAAATAATGAATGAATTAACAATGAGATCAAAGAAGATATAAAAAAGTTTCTAGAAACCAATTATAATCAGCATACATCAACTCAAAATTTATGGGACACAGCAAAAGCAGTAATGAGAGGGAAGTGCATTGCACTACAGGCATATCATAAGAAGCTAGAAAAAGCTCAAATAAGCAACTTGACTATGCATCTAAAAGAACTATAAAAACAACAGCAAATAAAGCCCAGGACCAGTAGAAGGAAGGAAATAATAAAGATCAGAGCAGAAATAAATGACATAGAGGCTAAGGAAACAATACAGAGGATCAATGAAATCAGAAGCTGGCTCTTTGAAAAGGTAAACAAGATTGATGAGCCTTTAACTAGACTTACAAAGAAAAAAAGAGAGAGGACTCAAATAAATAAAATTAGAAATGAGAGTGGGGAAATAACAACTGACACAACAGAAATACAAAGCATTGTAAGAAAATACTATGAAGAACTCTATGCCAAAAAATTAGAGAACCTAGGTAAAATGGACAAATTTCTTGAATCATATAACCTTCCAAAAATCAATCTGGAAGAATCAGAACACCTAAACAGGCCAATTACAACAAATGAGATCGAAACAGTTATCAAAAAACTCCCAACAAAGAAAAGTCCAGGGCCTGATGGCTTCACAAGTGAATTCTACCAAAAATTCAAAGAAGAACTAACTCCTATCATCCTCAAGCTATTTCAAAAAATTCAAGAGAAAGACTTCCAAACTCCTTTTATGAGGTGAGCATAATTCTGATCCCAAAACCGGGCAAAGACAACACAAAGAAAGAAAATTATAGGCCAATATCCCTGTTGAATTTAGATGCTAAAATTCTCAACAAAATATTAGCCAACCGGATCCAGCAATATATGAAAAAAATCATACGCCATGATCAAGTGGGATTTATTCTGGAGAGGCAAGGCTGGTTTATATTCACAAATCAATGTGATTCATCATATAAACAAAAGGAAGGACAAAAATCACATGATAATTTCAATAAATGCAGAAAAGGCATTTGATAAAATCTAGCACCTATTCATGCTCAAAACTATCAGTATAGTGGGAATACAGGGAACATTCCTTAACATGAAAAAGGCCATCTATGACAAACCCACAGTAATCATCATACTAAATGGGAAAAAATTAAAAGCAATCCCCTTAAGATCAGGAACCAGGTTGGGGTGACCCCTTTCACCCCTCTTATTCAACATAGTTCTGGAAGTACTAGCTACAGCAATCAGACAAGAAGAAGAAATAAAAGGCATCCAAATTGGAGAAGAAGAAGTAAAATTGCCATTATTTGCAGATGTTATGATATTGTATATAGAAAACCATAAAGTCTCAGTCAAAAAACTACTGGACCTAATAAATGAATTCAGCAAGGTGGAAGGATGTAAAATTAATACTCAGAAATCAGAGGCATTTTTATATACCAACAATGAACTGTCAGCAAAAGAAATTAAGGAAACAATCTCCTTCACTATTGCAACCAAAATAATAAAGTATCTAGGAGTAAATTTAACTAAGGAGGTTAAGGACTTGTACTCAGAAAATTATAAAACATTGATAAAAGATATCAAGGAAGATACAAACAAGTGGAAGCATGTACCGTGCTTATGGCTAGGAACAATAAACATCATTAAAATGTCCATATTACCCAAGCAATTTATAAATTCAATGTAATTCCAATTAAAATTCCAATGACATACTTCAAAGATATAGAACACATATTCCAAAAATTTATATGGAACCAAAAAAGAACACGAATAGCCTCAGCAATCTTAAAAAGAAAATATAAAGCAGGAGGTATCACTCTTCCAGATATCAAGGTTTACTACAAGGACATTGTACTCAAGACAGTCTGGTACTGGCATAAGAACAGGCACATAGATCAATGGAACAGAACAGAGAACCCAGAAATAAACATACAGCTTTATGGACAACTGATATTTGACAAAGGAGGAAAGAGCATACAATGGAGTAAAGACAGCCGCTTTAACAAATGGTGCTGGGAAAATTGGACATCTACCTGCAAAAAAATGAAATTAGATCATCAACTTACACCATAAAAGACTTAAAGTAAGCCTTGAAACCATAAGTATCTTAGAAGAAAACATAGGCAGCAAGCTCTCCGACATCTGTAGCAGCAATATATTTGCCGATTTATCTCCACTGGCAACTGAAATAAAAGACAAGATAAACAAATGGGACTATATCAAACTAAAAAGTTTTTGCACAGCTTAAGACAATAAGAACAGAATAAAAAGACAAACCACACAATGGGAGAACATATTCGACAACACGTCTGATAAGGGCATAATAAACAAAATTTATAAAGAACTTATAAAACTCAACACCTGGAAAACAATCCAATCAAAACATGGGCAAACGAAATGAATAGAAATTTCTCCAGAGAGGACATACAGATGGCCAATAGGCATATGAAAACATGCACAACATCACTAATCATTAGAGAAATGCAAATTAAAACCACAATGAGATATCACCTCACACCAGTCAGAATGGCACTTATCAGCAAAACAACACAGAATAAGTGCTGGCGAGGATGTGGAGAAAAGGGAACCCTTCTGCACTGCTGGTGGGAATGCAGACTGGTGCAGCCACTGTGGAAAACAGTATGGAAATTCTTCAAAAAATTAAAAATCGAACTACCTTTTGACGCATCTATCCCACTTATAGGAATATACCCTAAGAACACCATAACACTGTTTGAAAAGAAGAAATGCACCCCCATGTTCGTGGCAGCATTGTTCACAATAGCGAAGATCTGGAAACAGCCCAAGTGTCTGTCAGAGGACGAGTGGATTAAAAAGCTATGGTACATATATACTATGGAATACTACTCAGCCATAAGAAATGTTGACATCGGATCATTTACAACAAAATGGATGGACCTTGATAACATTATATGGAGTGAAGTAAGTAAAACAGAAAAAAACTGAGAACAGCATGACTTCATACATAGGTGGGACATAAAAGTGAGACTATGAGACATGGACAAGAGTGTGGTGGTTACGGGGTGGGGGAAGGGCGGAGAGGGTGGAAGAGGGGGTAGGGGAGGGGCACAAAGAAAACCAGATAGAGGGTGACAGAGGACAATTTAACTTTGGATGATAGGTATGCAACATAATTGAATGATAAGATAACCTGGAGATGTTTTCTTTGAACATATGTACCCTGATTTATTAATGTCACCCCATTAAAGAAGGTAATTACAGTGAAAAAAAAAGTACAATGCTTTGTTTAAATTTTTTTTTCTATATTTAGATTTTTATTGATTGACTTTTGGAGAGAGGAGAAAGAAAGGCAAGGAGAGGGAGGAATAGGAAGCACCAGCTCGCAGTTGCTTTTCGTAAGTGCCTTGACTGGGCAAGCCAGGTGTCTGGAACTGGCAACCTCAGCATTCCAGGTTGTTGCCTTATCCACTAAGCCACCACAGGTCAGGCATTGTTTTAAATTTTTAAACATAACTTTTAAAGTCAAGGTATTATGTACACACCTACAAATAAAAAAGAGAGTGTACAACAAGAACTTATGAGGAAAAAGCGATGTACTCGACACCCAGAGGCACTCATTTCTGTTCAGTTGTTCTGACGGTTACAAGCACTACATAAAATAACATGCTTTGGATACATTCTCTCTTGAATCCAACCCTTTTCTTCCCTCTACCAATAACCCCTGGTCCAAACTACCACTGTCTTTTGCAAAGAAAACTAAGAGTCTCTCGCTTGGATCATCCTTCTTCTGTTTCCACGCTTCACCTGCCACAGTGCCTTCTCCACAAAGCAGTCAGAGTGACTCCTTAGAATCTTGCAATCCTTGCTTAAAACCTCCCACTGCTCTCCCATCTCACTCAGAATAAAATCCCACATCTTTACCTTGGCCATGAGGTCCTTCACCATCTCTGTTCTCATCTGTACTCCCCTGCACACTCCTTACCAGCCATCTCATCTCCCAGCTGGACTCTGCACATCCCAAGCGTGCTTTGACCTCAAAGCCTTAGTAAGTGCTGTTTCCTCTGCCTGTGCTTCTTTCTCAAACTTGCTCCGCACTTGCTTTGGGTCTCTGCTAAAATATTACCTCCTAGGAAAGACTCTTCTTAAAACCCCCCTTTTTTGTGACAGAGACAGTGAGAGAAACAGAGAGAGGGACAGATAAGGACAGACAGGCAGAAAGGGAGGGAGATGAGAAGCCTCAATTCTTCGTTGCAGCTCCTTAGTTGTTTGTTGATTGCTTTCTCATATGTGTCTTGACTGGCGGCTACAGAACAGCAAGAGACCCCTTATTCAGCCAGAGACCTTTGGGCTCAAGCCAGCGACCATGGGGTCACATCTATGACCCCGTGCTCAAAGCTGGTGAGCCTGTGCTCAAGCCAGATGAGCCCGCACTCAAGCCAACGACCTTGGAGTTTCGAATCTGGGTCCTCCGTGTCCCAGTCTGATGGTCTATCCACTGTGCCACCGCCTGGTCAGGCTTCTTAGAACCCTTTTTAAAATGCAATTCCTTCAGTTTCTAACCTCAGATTCTGCTTTATTTTCTTTATAGCACTTGTCATTATCTACAGTTTGTCTTTTACTACACGCGTTCAGGTTCTTTCCATCATTCTTCTCCCTGTCCCCCAGGGAAGCTGTCATTGCCTGCATGGTTGCAGCTTCGTTGCAGGCAAACTGTTTTTCAAGCTTAGTGGAAGGGGGCCACACATTACTTTAGTTATGTTCCTCTGAAAAGAAATGAGTACCCTGCCACAGCAGAGCTCTGAAGTATAGTGTTGCATGGCAAATACATTCTTTTTTTTTACAGGGACAGAGAAAGTCAGAGAGAGGGATAGATAGGGACAGACAGGCAGGAACGGAGAGAGAGATGAGAAACATCTGACAAGCTTTTGCTCAAGCCAGACGGGCCTGCGCTCAAGCTGGCGACCTCGGGGTCTCAAACCTGGGTCTTCCAAATCCAGGTCCAACGCTCTATCCATTGCGCCACCGCCTGGTTAGGCGGCAAATACATTCTTGACTATAAATCTAGTACCAGACAAGAAAAGAAAATGTTTTGGTGAACAACTTGTCTTAATCTTCCACAATTTGATTTTTAAAAATTCTAAAACCTTTGTAAAATATATAAAGTTTAAAATAAAGAAGTTATTATGTAAGGTCTTATATAATTATGATCTGATCAGCGTTGCACACTGCAGATACAAGTAACTGTATGCTATGATCACATTTCTTGCGCCATTCAAAGGAGAATATTCTATTAAATTCTTTTGCTTTTTCTATCACTCTACTTCTTAGTATACTTAATATATACTATACCTTTTTTAGTATAGTTTTCTGTTGTTTGTGAAGTTTCAGGTTGCTTTTTAAAAAATATATATAACTTTTTCCAAGTTCTCAGCCATTTTATCTAGTATATAAAATCTCTCTGTCCCCAGGGTTGCTCTCACACAGGCCTCATTCTTGTATTCCAATGTGGTCTTGTGCTCTAGGTCAGCTATATATCACTGTGGGGCCTTGGGGTTTCTGTTTATTGGGATTCTATGTCTTCTTCTTTTTAACTTATTCCTCTTTTTTGTTGGAGTAAAATCCCAGGAAACTTTCTGAGAAAGACTATGAGTCTCTGTCCCATGTATTTACCATCCCACTTGGTTTGCTCTAGGATCAGAAAAATTTCCCCTCAGAACTGTGAAGGCACTCTTCCTCTGACTCCTGGAATCTAGTGTTGCCAAGCAATTTGATGGCACTGTGATTTGCCTTACTTTAGAGGTTTTTTTCTCTCTGGAAGCTTTAAAGGTCTATGAGATCTCAGTGTTCATACATTTTCCCAACATCTTTTCCATGAATCCTACTTGACTTTGGAAGGATCTTACAAATTGTTTTCAGGTGTTCCTGCCTTGAAAACTTAATTATATGACTTATTGAACAATGTTCTTGCGTCTATTTGCTCTGTTTTCTCACTGGAACTCTTTTAATCAGATCTGGACCTCTTGAACTGATTCCCTATGTTTCTTATTTTATCTATAATATTTTAAAATTATTTGTCTTTTCATTTGGCTCTGTAGGAGACACTCTTGATAATTTTCAACCATTCTACTTCATTCTAGTAGAAATGGTGTCCATTAGGGGAAACTACATAATTAATTACTAATATGTTCTTTGGCCTAGATAGAGTTTTGCTATATGTCATGTGATTTTTGGTCCAAAGGTTTAGAGATTTGTATTCCATGCCATCTTTTCTATTTCAGTGTTGAACAAAATCACATGGGATAGGATAAGGTGTCCAATTAATAAAACACTAAAACCGTTATAATCTTCTTACATATATAAATACAAAATTCCTAATTATTAACAAATCAAGCCCAGCTATTTATTTAAAGAATAATGTTATATGACCAAGTAAAGTTTATCTAGGAAATATAAAGAAGAGACCTTGCTAATATATTTATGTTCACTAGGTCATATGAGAAAAATATGAACATATTAAGAGATGTTAAAAACAAAACAAAACAAAAACCTTTGTTAAAATTTCACACTATTTCTGAACACAAATGTAGTAAATCAGAATGCGAAAAATTAAATGGCAAAAATATCCCTGTATAATAATATAACTCTTATATCAATGACTAATATTAAATTTCATGGCCAAACATTAGATTTTCTTAATATCTTGAGCAAAAGAGTCTGTACTAGCTACTATTATTGTAATAGAACATTTCTCTGGAATAGCTAGCAAATGAAATCAAATAAAATATAAAGAAAATGGCAAAGAATTATTTGTAGATGATAGGACTATCCTAATATTTTAAAGGAATTAACACAAACTGTATTTCAAATAAGACCAATAAGTAAGGAGGCAAAAATAAAAATAAAAATCATTGCTATAGCACGTTTCACTTACTTATTTGACAGGCCATGATAAAAGAACAAAAAAATAATGTTCAGTGTTTATGAGACAATGAGGAAGTGGCCTCTCTCATATACTACCAGGGGCACTGTAGTATATTGTTACAACCATTCTGAGGGCCAATTTTATAGACATCAAAGGTTCTAAAAATACCCATATTATTGAACAAAGCAGCTCTACTTCTAGGAATACAAGGTAAGAAAACACATAAAAGTAGAAAAATGAATGAATCCCCCTCCCCTACAAAATACGGACATCTCAGTACAACAGCAGAAAAAGGAAACAATTTAAATGACTCAGTAGGACGCTCCTTAACTATATCAAGACAACATGGAGCATTTGTAAGGGTTTAGAAAATGATGTGGATCTTACTTTCATGGAAAGCTCATGCTTCACCTAGCAAAGTGAAAGGAGCAGGATGTAGATTAATACTGTTAAAATTATGTATAGTCATATACCTAGATAGGAAGACTAAAGTCTAAAATGACATATAAAAAAATGTTTATAGAAGTCATTTGTTATTGTAGTTGATTAGAAATTATTTCTTAACTATTTTAGGGTACTTTTTAAAGTTTATTTTTTCCTATGAACATAGTTTTACCAAAGAGTCTTTTTTTCTTTCTTTTTTTTTTAACTGAGAGTAGGGGTGATAGAGAGACAGACTCTCACAAGTACCTCAACTTGAATCCGCCTGGTGACCCGGGTCTGGGGCCAATGCTCACAATGCTTACAACTGAGCTATTCTCAGTGCCTGGAGCCAACATGCTTGAATCAGTCATGGTTATAGGAAAAGGGGGAAGGGAGAGGAGGAAAAGCAGATGGTCGCTTCTCATGTGTGCCCTGACCAGGGATCAAACTGGGACTCCTACATACCGGGTTGACGTTCTACCACTGAGCCAACTGGCCAGGACCTTCCCAAAGAGTTTGAATGAGAAAAGTCTCTAGACACATTTAAAGTGTTTTGCATATACACAGCAATTGAACAGCATTAAGTAGTACTAAGAACATAGTAGAGGGGGAATCAAAATATCTGGTATTGTTCCAACTCCACTAATAGTTGTATCACCTTGAGCAAGTATCTTCAGAGAAATTTACTCAACTGTAAAATCATTGCTTAATCTACATCACAATGCAACATGTTGTAAAGATCAAGTAAAATAATGTATATGTAAAATAGTATGAAAATAAATGATGGAATAATTAATATTATCATTTAAAGTAGTTAAACATAAAAATGCTGGCTTAACCCTTTAACTTACCTTTGCAATGTTATTCTCATGTAGTGAATATACCTTTTATAATCCTGTCCTATGTGTGATTATGCTCAATGCTCAGACAAATGATGACATGGAATGCAAATCTATAAATTTCTGGCACAGAAATCATATAATAGCAAAATTCTAACCAGGCCAAAGGACGGATGAAGCAATTAATTATGTAGTTTCCCCCATGGACAACAAAAGGTCCTACTTCCTAAAAATAACTTTCTGCCTTCTCTTTCCTTCAGATGGCAATCAAGTTGCTTGAAATTCTTATACTAATCATTCATATGCTTGGGATAAAAAACTGTGTATGTGGTAACACATTCAATTATTATTTTCTATTAATATCAGATTGAAAATTGGTTATTAGATTATCTAATGACTCATCTAGCAAGAAAAATGGAATCAAGGAAGCATTCCTTTCTAAAATGTAAAATATCTTTAAGGTCCTGAGGTTGAGAGGGAGAGGGAGGTGGGAGGGAGGAGAAAGAGCAATCAGGCTGAGATCAGGAGATCTGCAAATAGAAAGTCTGGGTAACAGGGTGGTGAGGATGAAGGCAGAAAATTAAAAGGACAATCCTTGTCACCTTTATAACTTATGTAGGGCTAGCCTGACTCTAAAAATTATTACAATAATATATTTGACAAAATAATTACTACATATCTAGTTCACTGATAAACCATAATTTATTTTCTATTGAATAATCCACTTAATATATTTTTGAAACAACTGCTGTAGCACATAAATTCCCCCCAGTAAGCATCTCCTTTATCTCTGTCGTAGAGACAGAAAATAAAATTGAGAATTTATTTTTCTCCCTACTCATTTTTACTCTCATAGGGACACTTACCTAACTAACTATATACCTCTTACCTCTCACTATGGTACTAAGATAATTATAAGTCTGTTGAAATCTATCCACCTGTCTTTTGTTTTGCTGCCTACCTGGGCCCTTTCCAAGCAGGCAGAAAATCTCCAAACAATCTGTTATCACAGTCAGAATGTGAAAGATTAGTGACCACTGCAAGAAACAGAGTCAGTTACATCCTTTCAGGCCCAGGGATGATATCCGCTCACAACCAAGAAATTGGAGACACCTTGACTTAATTTAGAAAACATGCTTGACCAGGCAGTGGCGCAGTGGATAGAGCATTGGACTGGGATGTGGAAGGGCCCAGGTTCGAGACCCCGAGGTCTCCAGCTTAATTAAGCCCGGGCTCATCTGGTTTGTGCAAAAGCTCACCAGCTTGAGTCCTAGGTTGCTGCCTCGAGCAAGGGGTTACTCGGTCTGCTGAAGGCCTGCGGTCAAGGCATATATGAGAAAGCAATCAATGAACAACTAAGGTGTCAAAAACGACAAACTGATGATTGATGCTTCTCATCTCTCTCCGTTCCTGTCTGTAAAAAAAAAAAAAAAGAGAAAACCTGCAGTTAATAATCAAATTAAAGTTGGTTTTACATGCCAAACACCTTTTGTTTCCTCTGCTGTTTTTACAATTTGAGTCCTTTGTTATCAGTCATTTGCTGAAAGGCACATATTAACATTTAAAAATTTTAATCTATAATAAAGTAGGACTTCAGTTTAGGGATAGCTGAGTTAAAATATACATTGTGTTAATTTTTTATAAAGCTAATAACATTGCTTGTGTTCATCTAGACTAGAATTTAGCAATATAAATTAGTTATGACAATTAATACACTAAAAACTCCTTTATTAATTAAGAAATTAAATGCATTTTTGAATCTGTTAACCTAAGTCAAGACTATAAAGATCCCTCCATGCTCACACTCTCACCCTCCCCCCAAAAGGTCAATTGTTTCTCAAAGGAAAGAGAACTAACTCTGAAGCTACAAGTTTAGCAGGCAAAACAGGTCAAAGAGCAGATGTGCAGAGCCAGGGAGAATTGGTACAAGTGATCAGGTCAGGATGCAGAGGTTCTGAGGACATCTTCCCGAACTTGCCTTCTTTTTCATAATGAAACGCTTAATGAAAACAAATCTAATTAATCCTCTAAGTCATAAAGTGATCTTGTTTTGTATGGTTAACTTTTACTTAACATTCTAGGAAAGGAACCTTTATTAGCCAAAACCTTTTCAGCGTCTTCAATGTAATTTACTGTATGTTCACTAAAATAAGTTATCTAAGTTTGTAGAAACCTGCTCTTTTTTAGAGAGGGTAACTTGCAGTTGTGTGTGTGTGTGTGTGTGTGTGTGTATGTAGTTAGTGAAATGACATGTATGGGCCAGCTATGGAGATGATGCTTACAGAATGAAACCACAGTGTGTGAGTCTATATACATAAATATTGACATAGAAGAAAGTTTACAGTGGCATTTTTGGTGCCAAAAAGGTCAGGTATACTAAATGTTGATTTTCTTTTTTTTTTTTCCCCAGGGACACAGAGAGAGTCAGAGAGAGAGAGGAATAGATAGGGACAGACAGACAGACAGGAACAGAGATAAATGAGAAGTGTCAATCATTAGTTTTTCGTTGCCGTTGCAACACCATAGTTGTTCATTGATTGCTTTCTCACATGTGCCTGGACCGCGGGCCTTCAGCAGACCGAGCCACCCCTTGCTGGAGCCAACGACCTTGGGTCCAAGCTGGTGAGCTTTTGCTCAAGCCAAACGGGCCTGCGCTCAAGCTGGCAACCTTGGGGTCTCGAACCTGGGTCTTCTGCATCCAAGTCCAATGCTCTATCCACTGTGCAACAGCCTGGTCAGGCTAAATGTTGATTTTCAAGGTACTATTAGCATTATGAAAATAAAACCAAAACTTAAAGGGGAAAATAACGCATTGAAAAGTCATGTTTGCTATTTCCATGATAAAAGGAACAATATTTATTACAGACATAAAATCAGTCTTTAGTTTTGGCAAAGAGAAACCTCTATGGCAGTTTTCTAAAAGAAATAAAAAAAGAAAATGTATAAAATGAATTTGCAGAAGTTTGAAACAGTGTGTTTGCCTACATAGACTGCACTGAGACGACTCTGGTAAACCACGTAGGGTTTCCCAGACTACTATGCAACTGACCGCCTCAGGCTCTGTGGGTTACATCATGTATATTCGTAGCATTTAAACTTTCATCTCTTTCCTTTTAAAAATGTAGATTAAAACTTTAACCAGGGGGATGGAAGACGGCGATGGAGTAGGCGGACGTACCAACTTCCAACTCCCAGAACCAAAGTGGATTATAACTCAATTTTAAGAACCATCATCTGGATAAACCAACTGTGAACTAAACTAAGTGGACTCTTCAACCAAGGAACACTGCAGAAGCCACATTGAGACTGGTAGGATAGCAAAAATGCGAAGAGGGCTGCCCAGCTCCCCGGAGCAAATGGCAGCCCAGAGAGACCTGCGTGGCGGGAGGAGAGTTTGGCGGAGAGGGAGGGACCTGGGTCCCAGGAACCAAGCCCAGCCTGCAGTCCCAGAGCCTAGAAGAGGCGTATAGACAGTATTGAGCTGTGAAGCAAGTGAGGACACTGTTTGTGAAAAAGAGAGTTTCCTCAGACCCAAGAATCTTTTCAAAGGGACAGCACAGAAACCCTCTCTCACAACGACGCACCCGGGGCTCCGGGGAACGGGGACAGAGGAGAGGAACAAAGCAGCAGGAACAAAGAGAGGACTGAAGGCATGAGGACACTCTGAGGGACAGCCATCCTGACCCCTGGGCTAAGACATTTCCCTAAGTGAAAACGAATATTTCCCCTGGAACTAGCAATACCAGCAAAGGGAGACAGGACACTAGTCAAACAAGCTCTCCTGCGGCAATTAGAGCAGAGCTGCTTAGAGGGAGGGAGTTCCCAAGCCTACAGTGTGGAGACTTAGGGCACTTCCATCTCTCTGAGGGTTGCTGAAGGGATGTTGGAGGCAGGACGCTGAAACGCGGGCCTGTCGGCGTAGGCAGAGGCACAACCGATGTGAGCTCGGTCTAGCCCAGCAGGGGCGGAGGGGATGCGCGAAAGCGGTCCGGCAGCTGCGGGCCCGCCTGTGACCCCACTTGTGGGGAAAAATACGGGAAGAGATCAGCTCTGTGACCCTGCGCAAGCCGGCCCTGACTGCGGGGACGGGGCTAGGACCAGGGACGGGCAAGGGGATCGCAGCTGAGCTCACGCTGCCAAACCTGCCCGGACAGAGAAACCGCGGTGGTTTGAAATCCTATGTGTGCGTGAGCTGGCTTTCGTGGCTGAGCTCAAGCTACTAGCCCCACCCGGCCAGAGAAACCCCGGTGGTGGTTTGAAATCCTACGTGCGTGTGAGCTGGCTTTCGCGGCTGAGCTCATGCTACTAGCCCCGCCTGGCCAGAGAAATCCCGGCAGTTGGCCACTGTACGTGCGTGAGCTGGCGCCAAATGTGGGGGCGTGGTAGAGTCTGGATCAATCGGAAGCTAGCAGCTGAGCTCACGCCAGCAAACACGCCCGGCCCAATAAACCGGGTTTGCGACCCTGCGCAGGACCCCGGCCTCAAAGGTGGGGCTAAATTCTGGACGGGCAAAGGATCACAGCTGAGAGCATCTCAAAAGCCCTGGCCAAGCCACAAAACAATGGCGAGCAGGCTCTGACTGCGGGGGCTGGGCGTAAGCCTTCTGGAAACGGACTGGGTCTGCAGCTGAACAAAGGTGCTCACCTCTGCCCTTGGTGCTACGGCTTGTGGCTTGAGTGACAGCTCCTCCCGCGGAGGAGAGGCGGAAATCACAGCAACAGCCGCAGTAGGCTGTCGTTGGCAACGCCCATACCCAACCACCCTAGGCAGCGGCAGAGGGGGTGGCGGGCCTGCAGACAGACCACACCTAGAGAACACAAAGGCAACACCTACTGGACTCCAGTGCCCACAACTTGCCTATACACAGATAAAATGGGGAGGCAGAGGAATGCAAACCAAATGAATCAAGAGAAATCCCCAGAGAAGGACCTGAATGAACCAGATATAACCATACTACCAGAAGCATAATTTAGAATAATGATAGTTAGGATGTTCAAAGAAATTAGAGCAACAATGGATAGTCACTATGAACACCTAAATAAAGAGATAACAAGTATAAAAAACGAAATTGAAATAATAAAAAAGAATCAGACAGAAATGACAAATACAGTATCAGACCTGAAGACCACAATGGAAGGAATCAAAAGCAGGATGAATGACGCTGAGGATCGAATCAGTGAGTTAGAGGACACAAAAAACAAAGGCACAGAAGCAGAGAAGAAAAAGGAAAAGAGACTCAAAAAATGTGAGGAAACTCTAAGGGAGCTCTGTGACAACATGAAGAGAAACAACATTCGCATCATAGGTGTGCCTGAAGAAGAGGAAAGAGGACAGGAAATGGAAAATGTATTCAATCAAATCATAGCAGAAAACTTCCCTAAATTAAGGCTGGGACACATTTCACAAGCTCAAGAAGCACACAGAACTCCATTAAAGAGAAACCCAAAGAAATCGACACCAAGACACATCATAGTTAAAATACCAAAGCTAATGGATAAAGAAAAAATCTTAAAAGCTGCTAGAGAAAAAAATGGAAATGTAAAAAAAGCCGGGGTAGCAGTACTTATATATGACAAAATGGACTTTAAAACAAAGACTGTAGTAAGAGATAAAGAAGGACACTACATAATGATAAAGGGAACAATTCAACAGGAAGATATAACTATTATAAATATTTACGCACCAAATATAGGAGGCCCGACGTACATAAAGCAGACTTTGATGGACATAAAGGGCGAGATTAACAGCAATACTATCATAGTAGGGGATTTCAATACCTCACTAACAACACTGGATAGATCCTCAAGAAAGAAAATCAATAAAGAAACAGTAGACTTAAAGTATACACTAGATCAACTCGATTTAATAGATATCTTCAGAACTTTTCATACTAAAGCAGTAGAATATACATTCTTCTCAAGTGCTCATGGTACGTTTTCTAATAGACCACATGTTAGGACACAAAAATAATCTCAATAAATTTAAGAAGATTGAAATCATATCAAGCATTTTCTCTGATCACAATGCCATGAAACTAGAAATTAACCACAAAAGAAAAACTGAAAAATACTAAAAACACGTGGAAACTAAATAGCATGATATTAAATAATGAATGGATTAACAATGAGATCAAAGAATAAAAAAGTTTCTAGAAACAAATGATAATGAGCATACATCAACTCAAAATTTATGGGACACAGCAAAAGCAGTATTGAGAGGGAAGTTCATTGCACTACAAGCATATCATAAGAAGCTAGAAAAAGCTCATATAAGCAACTTGACCTGGCAGCTAAAAGAACTAGAAATACAACAACAAATAAAACCCAAGAGAAGTTGAAGGAAGAAAATAATAAAGATCAGAGCAGAAATAAATGACATAGAGGCTAAGGAAACAATACAAAGGATCAATGAAACCAGAAGCTGGTTCTTTGAAAAGGTAAACAAGATTGATGAACCTTTAACTAGACTCACCAAGAGAAAAAGAGAGAGGTCTCAAATAAATAAAATTAAAAAGGACAGTGGAGAAATAACAACTGACACAACAGAAATACAAAGCATTGTAAGAAAATACTATGAAGAACCATATGCCAAAAAATTAGACAATCTTGGTGAAATGGACAAATTTCTTGAATCATATAATCTTCCAAAAATCAATCTGGAAGAATCAGAACACTTAAACAGACCAATTACAACAAATGAGATCGAAACAGTTATCAAAAAACTCCCAAAAAAGAAAAGTCCTGGGCCTGATGGCTTCACAAGTGAATTCTATCAAAAATTCAAAGAAGAACTAACTCCTATCCTCCGCAAGCTATTTCAAAATATTCAAGAGGAAGGAAGACTTCCAAACTCTTTTTATGAGGCGCGCATAATTCTGATCCCAAAACCAGGCAAAGACAACACAAGAAAGAAAATAATGGGCCTATATCCCTGATGAATTTAGACGCTAAAATTCTCAACAAAATATTAGCCAACCGGATCCAGCAATGTATGAAAAAAAATCATACACCCACAGCAAACATCATACTAAATGGATAAAAATTAAAAGCAATCCACTTAAGATTAGGAACCAGGCAGGGTTGCCCACTTTCACCACTCTTATTCAACATAGTTCTGGAAGTCCTAGCTATAGCAATCAGACAAGAAGAAATAAAAGGCATCCAAATTGGAAAAGAAGAAGTAAAGCTGTCACTATTTGCAGATGATATGATATTGTATATAGAAAACCCTAAAGCCTCAGTCAAAAAACTACTGAACCTTATAAATGAATTCAGCAAGGTGGCAGGATATAAAATTAATACTCAGAAAGCAGAGGCATTTCTGTATACAAACAATGAACTGTCAGCAAAAGAAATTAAGGAAACAATCCCCTTCACTATTGCAGCCAAAAAAATAAAATACCTAGGAGTAAATTTAACCAAGGAGGTTAAGGACTTGTACTCAGAAAATTATAAAACATTGATAAAAGAAATCAAGAAAGATACAAACAAGTGGAAGCATATACCGTGCTCATGGCTAGGAAAAATAAACATCATTAAAATGTCTACACTACCCAAAGCAATTTATAAATTCAATGCAATACCAATTATAATACCAATGACATACTTCAAAGATATAGAAAACATATTCCAAAAATTTATACGGAACCAAAAAAGAACAAGAATAGCCTCAGCAATCCTAAAAAGAAAAAATAAATTAGGAGGTATCACTCTTTCGGATATCAAGGTCTACTACAAGGCCATTATACTCAAGACAGCTTGGTCGTGGCATAAGAACAGACACATTGATCAATGGAACAGAACAGAGAACCCAGAAATAAACCCGCCGCTTTATGGACAACTGATATTTGACAAAGGAGGAAAGTACATACAATGGAGTAAAGACAGCCTCTTTAACAAATGGTGCTGGGAAAATTGGACATCTACCTGCAAAAAAATGAAACTAGACCATCAACTTACACCATGCACAAAAACAAATTCAAACTGGATAAAAGACTTAAACAGAAGCTGTGAAACTATAAGCATCTGAGAAGAAAACATAGGCAGCAAGCTTTCCGACATCTGTAGCAGCAATATATTTGCCGATTTATCTTCACGGCAAATGAAATAAAAGGCAAGATAAACAAATGGGACTATATCAAACTAAAAAGTTTTTGCACAGCTAAAGACAATAAGAACAGAATAAAAGACAAACCACACAATAGGAGAACATATAAAACTCAACACCAGGAAGACAAACAATCCAATCAAAAAATTGGCAAAAGAAATGAATAGAAATTTCTCCAAAGAAGACATACAGATGGCCAAAAGACATATGAAAAAATGCTCAACATCACTAATTATTAGATAAATGCAAATTAAAACCACAATGAGGTATCACCTCACACCAGTCAGAATGGCACTCATCAGCAAAACAACACAGAATAAGTGCTGGCGAGGATGCGGAGAAAAGGGAACCCTTCTGCACTGCTGGTGAGAATGCAGACTGGTGCAGCCACTGTGGAAAACAGTTTGGTGATTCCTCAGAAAATTAAAAATCGAACTGCCTTTTGACCCAGCTACCCCACTTTTAGGAATATACCCTAAGAACACCATAGCACTTTCAAAAAGAAGAAATGCGCCCCCATGTTCGTGGTAGCATTTTTCACAATAGCGAAGATCTGGAAACAGAGCAAGTGTCCGTCAGAAGACGAGTGGATTAAAAAGCTTTGGTACATATATACTATGGAATACTACTCGGCCATAAGAAATGATGACATCGGATCATTTACAACAAAATGTTTGTACCTTGATAACATTATACGTAGTGAAATAAGTAAATCAGAAAAAAAAAGACCTGAGAACAGCATGAATTCATACATAGGTGGGACATAAAAGTGAGACTATGAGACATGGACAAGAGTGTGGTGGTTACGGGGTGGGGGGAGGGAAGGGAGGGTGGGAAAGGGAGAAGGGTAGGGGCACAGGGAAAACCAGATAGAAAGTGACAGAGGGCAACTTGACTTTGGGTGATAGGTATGCAACACAATTGAATGATAAGATAATCTGGAGATGTTTTCATTGTACATATGTACTCTGATTTATTGGTGTCACCACATTAAAGTTAATAAAAAAACAAACAAACAAACAAAACACTTTAACCAGATTATAATGATAACAAGTTAAGTTAAAGTAATGCTCTATTCAATTTCCTATCTGCCTTTGGCAATTAACTGTAAGGTCTCATAGAAATAGTATTTTAAAAAATATAAAAACAATGTTGCCTTCAGAGGAGACGCTAAATTAGTGAACTATTATTTTTCTTTAGGCAATTTGAACTAACAGTTATTTTTTTTATAACCTTAAAAATAAGTTTAATAATTTTTGTTATCCATTATATTAATAGTACATACTGGTATAATTACACGGTCACAATATGTAAAATATATCCTATCGTTCTTTTTCGATCACCTAAGGTAACCGGTCTCCTCATGAAACATAGAAAAAAAACGTTACAAGATACAAGAGCAATTTTTCCACATGATCAGACTTTAACTTTGAAGCCAAAATAATACAAAACATTTTATAAAAATTCAAATGGTAGTATTTTAAGTGTGACTTTAAAAAGACCTATATGGCATTAAAAACATTCCTAAATATAATTTAAAATTCTCAAAGTAGATCCTATCCAAAAAACAAAAGAATTGGACAGTAATATGCTTTATAAGTTTGTTTCTAAATTAAAGTGGCAGTTTACTTCAAAAAATAACATTTTATGTAACAAGCTTTTTTTTGGAGTAGTTGTGCTTATTAATAATTTTTCCAGGGTTTTAAAATCATTTATTATCAGAAAAGGTTCAAAAGTATACTAACAGAAATGAGGAAGACTTTCAAATCTTTGCTTGCAGTCACCCCTTAAATATTTTAGATCTATAGGATTTAAAGTAAATACTTTAGGTAAATTCAGTAAAGAATTCTTTTAATAAAAATATTTACTAACATTTGTGAAAGTAAGAATCGCATTGATGACAATAAAAATTCCTTTCAATTTCAAGTAAACATTTACTGAATATTTAGTACTTGTCAGGCACTGTGGTAGGCACTTTTATAAGATTTTCTGCCTTAAATTTCCTAAATAAAAGTACTCAAAGTGTTAAACCCAAAACTCTCCAAGTCAACACCTTGTTTTTTAAATGTTAGGTATGGCCAGTCATAATATATGTGTGTATATATTGGGGGGGGGGTGTTAAACAACTTGTCAAAATAGATGGTAGGCATCGTGCTTGAAATAAAAAAAACATTATAGGAATACTGCTCACTTAATTAATGCAAACCTGTCTATATACCTATAGCAAGCAATCTGTATAATTCAACGTTAAAAAGATCCAGCTGAAATATAACTTCTCTAACTCGGATCAGCCTGAGACCTATTTTTTTCCACAGCTGAAGGGGTCACTCTGAACACAAAAACTAGTATTGTTTTTCTGTGATTAGGTTATAGTAGCGTAAGTCTTTAAACACTAGAATTCCTCAAACAGCTGTGAACTGTGGACCAGGAGACTGGCTGACATCAGCTTCTTCCTTATTTCGTTAATGGCTCACTTTCAGGTCCGAAAAGGACGTAGCCTTTTCCCAAATATAATGTTGGAGGCATCTATGTCTGCCTCCATACATAGTTGGCTCGTTCTGCTTTGTCACTCTGTATATAATGCAAATCTGAGTGAACTCACATCTGTCACCGATCGACCCAATTCATGGGCAATCTTTTCCCATCGACCTGGGGTCCCTCCTGGGAACTTAACTATACTTCTTGTCAGCTGACTGAGGTCCTCTTCTGTCCAGTCAGGTGCCTGCAAAACATTAAAGGAAAAAGATAATTTAAAGAATGTTTGCTCATACATTTAATAAACCTGTGAAGCAAACTACTGGCAATATGCTTTCTGGAAACACAATAATATTATAATGTATCTGATAGTTCAGATAAAGTTTGAATTGCATAGTTAACAGTAGCTTGCAAAACTCCAGCAGTCTTAAATTTTCCTATGTATACCAAATAAGGTAGCAGAAATACTGTGAAGCCAGCTTTTGAAGGAAGACAACTGAAAAAAAAAGGAGAGATCAGTTAGTTTTGTATTAAAGAGAGAAACTATCCACAGAGCCTATGAAATACACTGTTGTCGCTGTGGCTCACAAGTGCCTCCTACATGGTCACCATAAAGGGACCTTTTCCAGAAAAACTGTAAGGTTTTTTGCTTTCTTTCAAGTATAAGCATAAACGAAAATGTCAGCAAATATAGAGATCTAAAATCATAACTGAAACAAAGATCTATTTTTTGCTCATTCTAAGTATCAATATTTTAAACATCACGTATTTTCAGGAAGTTTAACTTTTATCATGCTAGCATTTTATAAAACTTGGGAACAAAGGTAAAATTAGAAAATCATGCTACCAAGACCTAAACCAGTAAGTCCATGCAAAGCAACATTATTTGAGAAGGGAAACAGTTTTTTAAAGTTGATCACATTATTAATTTGAATAATACCTGAAGTATTACAGAATCTTTTCGGCAAAAACAAAAATTCTAAGACCAAGCACGTTCTCTGCATTTTATTCAGCAATACCACTTGGTCAAACCCAAAGCTGAGCAAAGCAAGAGAAACTATTATCAAATAACAAACATGTTACAATTATTTTACATAGCATTTTAGCATTAAACTATTCCCTACCCAGAGGCAGTAACCACTCTGGTACTTAACAATACTCGAAGAGTCAGCAGAGATGGAGGAAGCCCACCTTATTTTTTTTAATTAAAAAGAAAGAAAAAGAGAAAGAAGGAAACTTTTCAGACAAATACCTTTTCTAATCACCATTTCCGATAATGAACAGGCATATATCAGGCCGTTTGCATTACAGAACCATCAGCACAGAACAACAGTCAGAGGTGAGTGACCCCAGGGACTATCTCCACAGCTACCGCAAAGCTTCTCCCTGACACTAATCCTCCCTGTCATTCTACCACTGTGCTCAAACCACACTGACATCCGCCTGCTTCACTGCAAGCTTAACGGGGCCCTTCCTGACTTTTACTGTCTCCCCCAATCAATGGTTCAAGCGTGCTCTTTTCACCAAGTCCAAATGGCAGCTTCACTCATAATCAAAGTGCACTGCCCCTGTTAAAGGGCTCTCCGAAAGGCTCTCCATTTGCATTCATTTGCAAAGCAAACTACTTTTATTCACTTTGTTCTGCTACCAAGAATGTTCCCTGAAGCAGATAAATTGGCATAAATACAACCTGCCACTTAAGAGTCAGTAAATAATAGCCAATAGTAGGGTGGATTTTATCAATCATTCTATTTTGTATCCACTAAAAGCTGAAAGCCTCAAACATATTCATCAGTACAACCCTTACGATCCATGCATAAATTCACATAAAAAAGTAGGCTGCACTGAGTATGGTTGAAATTTCTTTGATATTTAATGAATATCAGAAACCTAATTCTCCATAGCAGGTAACTGAAAAATTTACAATGAAGGTTTTTTCTTTCTTTCTGTTTTTATTTTGTTTAGGAGAAAAAAAGGCATTTTCCCGATATTATTTAGAGGGACATAACTGGATTTTCAAGGAAAGCATATTATTATTGCAAAAAAACTGTAACTTGAATGAACTATACAGTTGGTTTCAGAAATACTAAAGTTAAGAATTTAAATACAGTGTGTCTTGTCCATAAAGTCATGGTACACTTTTGACCATTCACAGGACTGACATGCACCATGACTTTACCGACACACTGTATAAGCTTATAGCACAAAGTCACACCAGAAAGAGCATGAAGGTGACTGCAGAGACAGCATCCATACTGTATATATAGTATATATATCAATGCAGCTTCACAACGTCAAATCATCTTATTTCTGTATTAATTACAACAAACATTTTTGGAGCAAATAAAGTTGTCTAAAATGTCAATACTATGAAGGCATTGTTTCACAGAGTAAACTAATTCATTAAAGCAATTTCTATTTTTAATAGAATGGCTTTCCAAATGTGCTGCATATTCGAGCAATGGGCTTTAAAAATCAGTCTGATTTTAATTTCTTGTTAATAAAGAGTCTACATAAATGGGCAGTGCCACTTTTTCTGGGAAAGGAGAATTCAAGTATTTGGAGCAATATCCTGAAAAATTATTGACTGCTAGGACAATCTTTCTTTTTAGTTTCATAGTTACTTTATGGCCATGATTTTTATTATTCATATTATTCATATTAAAAGAAATTAGATCAATAATAATTAGGACCATAATCTGAAATCTTTGAGAGAATCCTTTTAGCAAGTCATTATTCTCTCTCCTCCAGCTGTGGGGCCCTTTGGTGACTGTGCCATTCCTCAGCAACAGTTAGTTATGTCTTTGAAGCAACAGAGCCTACTGTGACTCAGCCACTACTGCAGCTGTGAGGCTGGCCATGGTGTGACTGTATTTTCCTTGTTCTAAGCTAGAGCCAACCATAGCTGTGAAAGTCCAATGAATGCATAAGCATACTGCTTTGCCACGTAAAACCATGTGTGTGTCCATTATTATCGAGACACTGGGCCAAAAATTCATCTCTAATGTAAAGTAATGGAAGATACCACATAGTGTGGGGACAGCAGTTGTGACTACACAAGTATTCCAATTTTGCATCAGAAAAGCCCCACTCTGGGAATAAATCTCCATACTGAATACAAAATAAAAAGTAAGTTTTCACATTATTCAATGTTTTTATGTAATGACCAAAAAGTAATAGCTGTTATAAAATTTTAAATTATATTCCCAAATAATGTCCCTTTGGGACAGATTTTTGTCAGAAAACCAGCTATGCCAAAGATTTGATGCCCTTAAAAATTCTTACTATTCTTGCAGGATAGAAGTTGGAGGCTGTAGCAAAAAGCACATCATATTTTTAAAGTAATCTATACATACTTTTCCCCTCACAGTTTTAGATCATAAAATGTTAATTTAGAAAAGGGACCATGCAATTTATTTGGTACTAAAATTTTATGGCCAAATTAAAAAAAAAAAAGAAATGTTCTTATTATTTATTTTCACCTGAATGAAAAAAGGTCCATTTCTATCTAATAAGTAGATATTGAAACTCCCTAATGAAAATATTGAAATGACCTATTAATAATCATTTATATAATTAAATAAGTTACTGTTTTGGATTCAGTAATTTTTAATAGATTCAATTCACAGCTTCTCAGAAATGTCACCTAAGAAATAATATCCTTAAGCATCACTGAGTTAAAATATCAGATGTATATATATATATCTAAAAATCAAATAATCTGCTACACTCTAGTTCTTTGTTCTATACTGACCCGGTATTTTAGAATGTGCATTCGGTGGGTATGTAAAAAGAGCAAACAACAAAATTAAAAAGAAATCATTTTATATGTCTTTTTACTCTTAGGAATGGAAACTTTTTTTTTACAGGTACAGAGAGAGAGTCAGAGAGAGGGATAGATAGGGACAGACAGACAGGAACGAAGAGAGGTGAGAAGCACCAATTATTTACCGTTGCGACACCTTAGTTGTTCATTGATTGCTTTCTCACATGTGCCCTGACTGCGGGCCTTCAGCAGACTGAGTCACCCCTTGCTGGAGCCAGCGACCTTGGGTCCACGCTGGCGAGCTTTTGCTCAAGCCAGATGGGCCCACGCTCAAGCTGGCGAGCTCGGGGTCTCGAACCTGGATCTTCCACGTCCCAGTCCGACGCTCTATCCACTGCGCCACCTCCTGGTCAGGCAGGAATAGAAACTCTTATTTGAAGGAAAACTTGTAACTCATCCCAAACTATCATTCTAATATTGTGATCTTATAGCAGAAATCAGGATTTTATGCTGCATTCACAAAGGTCTCCTCATCTACAATTTAGCTGCCTTGCCAAAAAAGAGGTCCTATCTGGACCAGTGATGTTCTTTGGGCTGGCACTACTGCAAATTGTTACCCATCTGTGACAAAGGAAGTTCAGAAACAGAGTACAGGTTAGAGACAGAGGAATTTAATACTGCCGCAACAACCAAGGACGCAGTCAGTCAACTCTTCTTTTAAACAGAATTTAGGCCAGTTGGGATGTTGTTAAACTAGAATAGGGGATCACATGAAATGTGAGCTGCATTCTTGTTCGGCACAAAAGGACTACAGAATGGTCAGCAACAAACAAAAATAAAAGATCGAAAAACTTGGTCTTTCACATACAGATAGTCTTGAGAAACACTGCTCAAGCCAATGCAAACAGATCAAATTCCTTTTAAACTCTTTTTCTGGAAGCAAAAGTAAACGAATCCACCTTGAAAAGTGAATAAAAACTATTTAATTTATTCCTTTCAAAATTATTTTATGCCACCAAGTGGTATGGTGAATTGGCACATCGTAAAAGATAGCTAATACAGAAAGAACAGTCTGGGCATAGGGGACAGCAAATTGCAAAGGCCTTCAGCTGAGAGCATGCTTAGGATGTTTAAGGAACAGCAGGATGACCAGCACAGCTGGAGCACAACAGGCACACAGGGCAGAGAGAGAGGATGAGGCCAGAGAGAAAAGGACATAAAATCAAAGGGCTTAGAGGCCACTGCAAAGCTTATTTACTCTGCATGATGCATAGTTATAGGAATGATTTTGTTTTTCATTAAGCTATAATTGATATACAGGATTATATTAGTTTCAGGGGTACAACATAATGATTTGATATTTGTATGTATTATGAAATGATCATCACAATAAGTCTAGTAACATCTGTCACCATACATAGTTACAGAGTATTTTTTCTTGTGAAGAGAAATTTTAAGATTTACTCCCAGCTAGCCTAGGTGGTGGCACAGTGAATAGAGTGTCAACCTGGGACATTGAGGTCCCAGGTTCAAAACCCTGAGGTTGCCGGCTTAAGGCTGGGCTTATCTGGCTTTAGCAAGGGGTCACTGGCTCAGCTAGAGCTCTCTGGTCAAGGCACATATGAAAAGTAATCAATGAACAACTAAAATGCCATAACTACGAGTTGATAGTTGATACAGTGTACTTCTTATCTTTCTCCCCTCCTCTCTCTCTCTGTGGCTTAAGAAAATTACTTTCAACAACTTTCAAATATAATACCAATTAATATTAGTATTACTAACAACAGTCACCATGCTGTACATTACATTTCCATGACTTACTTTATAACTGGAAGTCTGTACCTTCTGACTCCTTTCATCCATGTGACCCATACTCCAATTCCTGCACACACTCCTGCACCCTCTAGCAACCACCAATCTGTGCTCTGCATCTGTGAGCTTGTTTTTTTTAAATAATTCCACAAATAAGTGAGAACACATGGTAGTTCTCTTTCTCTGACTTATTTCATGAAGCATAATGACATCAAGTTTCATCCATCAATTTTTACAAGTGGCGGAATTTGCTTTATTATGGCTGAATAATATTCCTGTGTGTGTGCACGCACACACATATATGTATCATTTTCTTAAAAAGTTTTATCAATTAGTTGACACAATATTATATTAGTTTCAGGTGTCAACACAGTGATTAGACATTTATATAACTTATAAAGTGATCACTCCAATAAGTCTAATAACCCATCCGACACTATACAGTTATTTTGATATTATTGACTATATTTCCTATGCTATGTTATACAATACTGTGAATATTGTGTAACTACCAATTTGTACTTCCTAATCCCTTTACCTTTTCACCAGGTACTCCAAACCCCTCCCCTATGGCAACCATCATTTTGATCTCTGTATCTATGAATGTTTCTATCGTATTTGTTCATTGATTTTTCTCTTTAGACCCCACATACTAATGAAATCATATGGTTTGGTTTTTTTTTTAGAGACAGAGAGTGACAGATAGGAAAGGACGGGAAGGGAGAGAGATGAGAAGCATCAATTCTTCATTGCAGCTCCTTAGTTGTTCATTGATTGCTTTCTCACATGTACCTTGACCGGAGGCTACAGCAAAGCGAGTGACCCCTTGCTCAAGGCAGCGACCTTGGGCTCAAGCTGGTGAGCTTTGCACATCAGATATGCCCGGGCTCAAGCTGGCATCCTCAGGGTTTCAAACCTGGGTCCTCTATGTCTCAGTTTGATGCTCTATCCACTGCGCTACCGCCTGGTCAGGTGAAATCATACGGTATTTATCTTTCTGTCTGACTTATTTCACTGAGCATGATAACCTCTAGGTCTATCCATGCTATTGCAAATGGTAAGATTTCATTATTTTTTATGGCTGAGTAATATTCCATTGTAAATATGTACCATTTCTTTATTCACTCTCCTATTGATAGGCACTTGGGTTGCGTCCTTATCTTGGCTATTGTAAGTAACACTACAATGAATATGGGGGTGAATATACTCTTGAATTAGTGTTTTGGTTTCTTTAGATATATAACCAGATGTGTAATTGCTGGGTCATAAGGCAGTTCCATTTACATTTTTTTTTTAAATTTAGTGAAAGGAGGGGAGGCAAAGAAAGACTCCCGCATGTGCCTGACCAGGATCCACCTGAAGAGCCCACTAGGGGGTGATGCTCTGCCCTTCTGGGGCCCTTGCTCTGTTGCAACTGGAGCCATTTTTCTTTTTTTAGTGCCTGAGGTGGACAGTACCATAGCGAGGGGGAGGGCAAGGGAGTCTATCATGCCCCGGGTGCCACTCGCAGAGGGGCGCCTAATGGTCTCCAAGACAAACAAGAAAAGCGTACTATGCCCTCAGGGGGCTCCAACAGTGTCGTGCCCTGGGTGCCAGTTATGTTCGCTATGCTGCTGAAGGTGGAGGCCATGAAGTCATGCTTAGCGCCTGGGTCAACTCACCCCAATTGAGCCATGGCTGCAGGTGGGGAGGAAAAGAGAGAGAGAGAGAGAGTGAGAGAGAGAGAGAGAGAGGAAGCAAGAGGGGTAGGGATGGAGAAGTAGATGGGAACTTCTCCTGTGTGCCCTGACCAGGAATTAAACCCAGGACATCCACTTGCTGGGCTGACACTCTACCACTGAGCCATCTGGCCAGGGCCTTTATTTTATATTTTAAAGACTAATTTTTTTTTGTATTTTTCCAAAGTGAGAAGTTGGAGTGGGGGGTGGCAGACAGACAGACTGCCACATGTGCCCAACTGGGTACACCGGGCATGCTCACTAGGGAGTGATGCTCGGCCCCACTGGGGCATTGCTCCATTGCAATTGGAGCCAATCTAGTGCCTGAGGCAGAGGCCATGGAGCCATCCTCAGCGCCAGGGCAAACTTTGCTCCAGTGGAGCCTTGGCTGCAGGAGGGGAAGAGAGAGGTAGAGAGAAAGGAGAGGGGGAAGGATGGAAAAGCAGATGGGTGCTTCTCCTGTGTGCTCTGACTGGGAATCGAACCTGGGACTTCCACATGCCAGGCTGACCCTCTTCTGCTGAGCCAACCAGCCAGGGCCAAGACTATTCATTTTTAGAAAGGAGAAAGAGAGAAAGTGGGAGGTAGAGGAAGGATCAACTTCCATCTGTGCCTTGACCTGGCAAGCCTAGGGTTTTAAACTGGTAGCATTGTTCCAGGTTGACACTTTATCCACTGAGTCACCACAGGTCAGGCCCCATTTAAAACTTTTTGAGGATCCTCCATATTGTTTCCCATAGTGGCTGTACCAATCTGCATTCTCACCAATAGTGCACAAGGGTTCCCTATTCTCTACACCCTCGCCAACACTTGTGTTTGTTGCTATATCAATGATAGGCATTCTGACAGGGGTCAGGTGATATTTCATTGTGGTTTTAATTTGCATTTCTCTGATGATTAGTGATATTGAGCATCTGTTTATAGATCGTTGGCCATCTGTAACGTATGTCTTCTTTGTAGAAGTGTCTACTCAGGTCATCTGCCTTTATCTATCCATATATTCATCTTTCTACCTACCTATCTATTCTGAGACAGAGAGACAGGAAGAGAGAGGGATGAGAAGCATCAACTCATAGTTGCAGAACTTGAGTTGCTCACTGATTACTTCTCATATGCGCCTTGACTGGGGGGTTCCAGCTGAGCCAGTGATCCCTAGGCTTAAACTGACAACCCCACATTCAAGCTGGTGAGCCTGCACTCAAGACAGTGACTTTGAGGTCTTGAACCAGGGACCTCAGTGTCTTAGGTCAACACTCTATCCACTGTGCCACCACCAGTCAGGCTGCCCATTTTTTAATTGCATTGTTTGTTTTGCTGGTGTTCAGCTGTATGTATTCTTTATAAATTTTGGATACTAACCCCTTATCATATGTATAAGTGGTGAATATCTCCTCTCATTCAGATTGTCTTCTTGTTTTGTTGATGGTTTCCTTTGCTGTGCATAAACCCTTTTTCATTTGGAGTACCATTTATTTTTTCTTTTGGTCCCCTTGCCCAAGGTGATATATCTGAGATTTTATTGCCTAGATTTTTTAGGATTTTTAAGGCTTTGAGTCTATCATATAAGTCTTTAATCAAATTTAACTTTATTCTTGTGTATAGTGTAAGAAGGTGGTGCAGTTTTATTTTTCACATACCTGTCCAATTTTCCCATTTATTGAATAGGCTATTTTTATTACATTGTATGTTCTTCCCTCTTTTGTTGACTATTAATTGACCACAAAAGTGTGGGTTTACTGCCTGACCAGGAGGTGGCGCAGTGGTTATAGCATCAGACTGGGATGCGGAGGACCCAGGTTACAGGCCCTGAGGTCGCCAGCTTGAACGGGGGGGCTCATCGGGTTTGAGCAGGGCTCACTAGCCTGCTGTACCACCCCACCCCCAATCAAGGCACATATGAGAAATCAATCAATGAACAACTAAGGAACCACAACGAAGAATTGATGTTTCTCATCTCTCTCCCTTCCTGTCTCTCCATCCTCTTTCTGTCTCTGCCACAAAAAAAAAAAAAAAAAAAAAAAAGTGGGTTTATTTCTGGGCTTTCTATTCTGTTCCATTGATCTGTTCTTTTTGTCAGTACCATACTGGTTTGATTACTATAGCCTTATACTATAGAATTTGAGATCAGGTAGCATGGTATCTCTTTGTTGTTTGTTTATAAAGATTGCTTTGGCTATTAAGGGTCTTTTGTGGTTTCAGATAAAGTTTTGGATTGTTTTAGTCCTGTGAAAAACACCATTGGTATTTTGATAGGAATTATGCTGAGTCTATATATCTCTTTGGGTAGTATGGATATTTTAATGATGTTAATTCTTTCTATCTATGAGCATGGTATTTGTTTCTATTTACTTGTGTCTTCTTCAGTTACTTTCTCTCTTTTTGTGTGTGACAGAGACATAGAGAGAGAGACAGAGAAAGGGACAGACAGACAGGAAGGGAGAGAGATGAGAAGCATCAATTTTTGTTGCACACCTTCTGTTCATTGCTTTCTCATATATGCCTTGACCAGGGATTTATAGCAGAGCAAGTGACCCCCTGCTTAAGCCAGTGACCTTGGACTCAAGCAAGCGATTGGTCAGCCAGTGCTCAAACCAGTAACCTCAGAGTTTCAAACCTGGGTCCTTTGCGTCCCAGTAGGATGCTCTATCCATTGCGCCACTGCCTGGTCAGGCTTCTTCAGTTTCTTTCTTTAATGTTTTATAATTTTCTGAGTATAGGTCTTTTACATTTTTCGTATAAATTTATTCCTAGGTATTTTATTTTTGATACAATTGTAAACGGGATAGCTTTCTTAGTTTCCCTTTCTGATAGTTTATTGTTGATGCATAAAAATGCAACAGATTTGTGAATATTAATTTTGTATCCTGCTATGTTACAAAATTCATTTATTAGTTCTAATAGTTTCTTTGTGGATTTCTTAAGGTTCTCTATATTTTATCATGCCACCTGCAAATAATGTTTTACTTTTTTCCATTTGGATGCTTTTTATTTCTTTTTCTTTTCTGATTGCTATGGCTAAGGCTTCCAATACTATAATTTTTAAGTGTTTTTTTTTTAATTTATTGATTTTAGAGAGAGAAGGAAGGGATGGAGGGAGGGAGGGGTGGAGAGAGGCAGAGAGAGAGAGATAGAGATAGAGAGAAACATCAATCTGTTTTCCCCCTCATTTTTGCATTCATTGATTGATGCTTGTATGTATCCAGACTCAGGATCAAACCCGCAACCTTAGCATATGAGGACAAATGAGCTAGCATGCCAGAACCAAGGCTACGTTTCCTTATTGATTTCCTATTTGATTGAAATCAATGGAGTGTTAAAGTCCCTTACTATGACTGTATCACTCTCACTCTCTCCCTTTATGTCCATCAATACTTGCTTCATATATTTAAGTGCTCCTGCATTTGGGTGTGTAGATGTTTATGAGCTTTATGTCTTCTTGTGGATTAGTCCCTTAATAATTATGAAATGTCCTTCTTTATCTCTTGTTACAGAAGTAAAAAGAGTCTATTTTGCTTGATATAAGTATTACTAACCTAGCTTTTTTTTGTTTCCATTTTTATATATCTTTTCCCATCCCTTTATTTTCAGTCTGTGTTTGTCTTTTGATGTGAAATAGTTCTCTTGTGGAAGCATATGTACAGGTCTCTTTATTGTTATCCATTCGGCCACAATATATCTTTTGACTTAAGAATTTAGTTCATGTAGGATAAAAGACTTAAATGTAAGCTGTGAAACCATAAGCATCTGAGAAGAAAACATAGGCAGCAAGCTCTCCGACATCTGTCGCAGCAGTATATTTGCCGATTTATCTCCACGGGCAAATGAAATAAAAGGCAGAATAAACAAATGGGACTATATCAAACTAAAAAGGTTTTGCACAGCTTAAGACAATAAGAACAGAATAAAAAGACAAACCACACAATGGGAGAACATATTTGACAATACGTCTGATAAGGGGTTAATAACTAAAATTTATAAAGAACTTATAAAACGCAACACCAGGAAGACAAACAACCCAATCAAAAAATGGGCAAAAGAAATGAATAGAAATTTCTCCAAAGAGGACATACAGATGGAAATAGGCTGGGTCCGCAGCTGAGCAAAGGTGCTCACTTTTACCCTTGGTGCTAAGTATTGTGGCTTCAGTAACAGCCCCTCCCACGGAGGAGAGGTAGAAATCACAGCAAAAGCCATAGTGGGCCGGCGCTGGCAATGCTCATACCCAACCACCCTAGGCACCAGCAGAGAGGGTGGGGGGCCTGCAGACAGACCACACCTAGAGAACACAAAGGCAACACCTACTGGACTCCAGTGGCCACAACTTGCTTATACACAGAAAAAATGGGCAGGCAGAGGAATGCAAACCAAATGAATCAAGAGAAATCTCCAGAGAAGGACCTGAATGAACCAGATATAACCAAATTACCAGAAGCAGAATTTAGAATAATGATAGTTAGGATGTTCAAAGAGATTAGAGCAACAATGGATAGTTACTATGAACACCTAAATAAAGAGATAACAAGTATAAAAAATGAAATTGAAATAATAAAAAAGAATCAGACAGAAATGACAAATACAGTATCAAAACTGAAGACCACAAAGGAAGGAATTAAAAGCAGGATGGATGATGCTGAGGATCGAATAAGCGAGTTAGAGGACACAATAAACAAAGGCACAGAAGCAGAGAAGAAAAAGGAAAAGAGACTCAAAAAAATGCGAGGAAACTCTAAGGGAGCTTTGTGACAACATGAAGAGAAACAACATTCGCATCATAGGGGTGCCTGAAGAAGAGGAGAGAGGACAGGAAATGGAAACTTTGTTCAATCAAATCATAGCAGAAAACTTTCCTAAATTAAGGCTGGGAAACACTCCACACATTCAAGAAGCACACAGAACTCCATTAAAGAAAAACCCAAAAAGATCTACACCAAGACACATCATAGTTAAAGTACCAAAGCTAATGAATAAAGAAAAAAATTTAAAAGCTGCGAGAGAAAAAAAGGCTATCACCTACAAAGGAGCCCCCATAAGGATGACATTGGACTTCTCAACAGAAACACTTGAGGCCAGAAGGGAATGGCAAGATATAATCAAAGTAATGCAGAACAAGAACCTACAACCAAGACTACTTTATCCAGCAAGGCTAACGTTTAAAATTGAAGGAGAAATAAAGAGCTTCCCAGACAAAGAAAGCCTGAAGGAATTCATAAAAACCAAACCAAGTCTGCAAGAGATACTAAGGGGCCTCTTGTGAACAGTTTAAAGGGAGGAATAAATAGAGCAAAAGAAGAATACAGCTTTAAAGAATAAAATGGCAATAAACAACTACATATCAATAATAACCTTAAATGTAAATGGATTAAATGATCCAATAAAAAGACATAGGGTAGCTGCATGGATAAAGAAACAGGACCCATACATATGCAGTCTACAAGAGACACACCTTAAAACAAAAGATGCACATAGACTGAAGGTAAAAGGATGGAAAAAAATATTTCATGCAAATGGAAATGAAAAAAAAAGCAGGGGTAGCAATACTTATATCAGACAAAATGGACTTTAAAACAAAGGCTGTAGTAAGAGATAAAGGAGGACGCTACATAATGATAAAGGGAACAATTCAACAGGAAGATATAACTATTATAAATATCTATGCACCAAATATAGGAGCCCCAACATACATAAAGCAGACTTTGATGGATATAAAGGAAGAGATTAACAGCAATACTATCATAGTAGGGGATTTCAATACACCTCTAACAACACTGGATAGATCCTCAAGAAAGAAAATTAATAAAGAAACAGCAGACTTAAAGGAGACACTAGATCAACTTGATTTAATAGATATCTTCAGAACTTTTCACCCGAAAGCAGTAGAATATACATTCTTCTCAAGCCCTCATGGTACGTTTTCTAGGATAGACCACATGTTAGGACACAAAAATGGTCTCAATAAATTTAAGAAGATTGAAATCATATCAAGCATTTTCTCTGATCACAATGCCATGAAACTAGAAATTAACCACAAAAGCAAAACTGAAAAATACTCAAACACTTGGAAACTAAATAGCATGTTATTAAATAATGAATGGATTAACAATGAGATCAAAGAAGAAATAAAAAAGTTTCTAGAAACAAATGATAATGAGCATACATCAACTCAAAATTTATGGGACACAGCAAAAGCAGTTCTGAGAGGGAAGTTTATTGCACTACAGGCATATCATAAGAAGCTAGAAAAAGCTCAAATAAGCAACTTGACCCTGCATCTAAAAGAACTAGAAAAACAACAACAAATAAAACCCAAGACAAGTAGAAGGAAGGAAATAATAAAGGTCAGAGCAGAAATAAATGACATAGAGGCTAAGGAAACAATATAGAGGATGAATGAAACCAGAAGCTGGTTCTTTGAAAAGGTAAACAAGATTGATGAACCTTTAACTAGACTCACCAAGAGAAAAAGAGAGAGGACTCAAATAAATAAAATTAGAAAAGACAGTGGAGAAATAACAACTGACACACCAGAAATACAAAGCATTGTAAGAAAATACTATGAAGAACTATATGCCAAAAAATTAGACAATCTTGGTAAAATGGACAAATTTCTTGAATCATATAGCCTTCCAAACCTCAATCTGGAAGAATCAGAACACCTAAACAGACCAATTACAACAAATGAGATCGAAACAGTTATCAAAAAACTCCCAAAAAAGAAAAGTCCTGGGCCTGATGGCTTCACAAGTGAATTCTATCAAAAATTCAAAGAAGAACTAACTCCTATCCTTCTCAAGCTATTTCAAAAAATTCAAGAGGAAGGAAGACTTCCAAACTCCTTTTATGAGGCGAGCATAATTCTGATCCCAAAACCGGGCAAAGACAACACAAAGAAAGAAAATTATAGACCTATATCCCTGATGAATTTAGACGCTAAAATTCTCAACAAAATATTAGCCAACCGGATCCAGCAATATATGAAAAAAATCATACACCACGATCAAGTGGGATTTATTCTGGAGAGGCAAGGCTGGTTCAATATTCGCAAATCAATCAATGTGATTCATCACATAAACAAAAGGAAGGAAAAAAATCACATGATAATTTCAATAGATGCAGAAAAGGCATTTGATAAAATCCAGCACCCATTCATGCTCAAAACTCTCAGTAAAGTGGGAATACAGGGATCATTCCTTAACATGATAAAGGCCATCTACGATAAACCAACAGCAAACAACATACTAAATGGACAAAGATTAAAAGCAATCCCCCTAAGATCTGGAACCAGGCAGGGTTGCCCACTTTCACCACTCTTATTCAACATAGTTCTGGAAGTCCTAGCTACAGCAATCAGACAAGAAGAAGAAATAAAAGGCATCCAAATTGGAAAAGAAGAAGTAAAACTGTCACTATTTGCAGATGATATGATATTGTATATTGAAAACCCTAAAGTCTCAGTCAAAAAACTACTGGACCTTATAAATGAATTCAGCAAGGTGGCAGGATATAAAATCAATACTCAGAAATCAGAGGCATTTCTATACACCAACAATGAAATATCAGCAAAAGAAATTAAGGAAACAATCCCCTTCACTATTGCAGCCAAAAAAATAAAGTACCTAGGAGTAAATTTAACCAAGGAGGTTAAGGACTTGTACTCGGGAAATTATAGAACATTGATAAAAGAAATCAAGGAAGATACAAACAAGTGGAAGCATATACCGTGCTCATGGCTAGGAAAAATAAACATCATTAAAATGTCTATATTACCCAAAGCAATTTATAAATTCAATGCAATACCAATTAAAATACCAATGACATACTTCAAAGATATAGAACACATATTCCAAAAATTTATATGGAACCAAAAAAGAACACGAATAGCCTCAGCAATCTTAAAAAGAAAAAATAAAGCAGGAGGTATCACTCTTCCAGATATCAAGGTTTACTATAAGGCCATTATACTCAAGACAGCCTGGCACTGGCATAAGAACAGGCACATAGATCAATGGAACAGAACAGAGGACCCAGAAATAAACCCACAGCTTTATGGACAACTGATATTTGACAAAGGAGGAAAGAACATACAATGGAATAAAGACAGCCTCTTTAACAAATGGTGTTGGGAAAATTGGACATCTACCTGCAAAAAAATGAAACTAGACCATCAACTTACACCATTCACAAAAACAAACTCAAAATGGATAAAAGACTTAAATGTAAGCCGTGAAACCATAAGCATCTTAGAAGAAAACATAGGCAGCAAGCTTTCCGACATCTGTAGCAGCGGTATATTTGCCGATTTATCTCCACGGGCAACTGAAATAAAAGGCAAGATAAACAAATGGGACTATATCAAACTAAAAAGTTTTTGCACAGCTAAAGACAATAGGAACAGAATAAAAAGACAAACCACACAATGGGAGAACATATTCGACAGCACATCTGATAAGGGGTTAATAACTAAAATTTATAAAGAACTTATAAAACTCAACACAAGGAAGACAAGCAACCCAATCAAAAAATGGGCAAAAGAAATGAATAGAAATTTTTCCAAAGAGGACATACAGATGGCCAATAGGCATATGAAAAAATGCTCAACATCACTAATCATTAGAGAAATGCAAATTAAAACCACAATGAGATATCACCTCACACCAGTCAGAATGGCACTCATTAGCAAAACAACACAGAATAAGTGCTGGCGAGGATGTGGAGAAAAGGGAACCCTTCTGCACTGCTGGTGGGAATGCAGACTGGTGCAGCCACTGTGGAAAACAGTATGGAGATTCCTCAGAAAATTAAAAATCGAACTGCCTTTTGACCCAGCTATCCCACTTTTAGGAATATACCCTAAGAACACCATAGCACTGTTTGAAAAGAAGAAATGTGCCCCCATGTTTGTGGCAGCATTGTTTACAATAGCGAAGATCTGGAATCAGCCCAAGTGTCCGTCAGAAGACGAGTGGATTTAAAAAGCTATGGTACATATATACTATGGAATACTACTCTGCCATAAGAAACGATGACATCGGATCATTTATAACAAAATGGATGTACCTTGATAACATTATACGGAGTGAAATAAGTAAATCAGAAAAAAAGAAAAACTGAGAACAGCATGATTTCATACATAGGTGGGACATAAAAGTGAGAATATGAGACATGGACAAGAGAGTGGGGGTTATGGGATGGGGGGAGGGAGGGAAGAGTGGGATAGGGAGTAGGAGAGGGACACAGGGAAAACCAGATTGAAGGTGACAGAGGACAATTTGACTTTTGGTGATGGGTATGCAACACTATTGAATGATAAGATAACCTGGAGATGTTTTCATTGTACATATGTACCCTGATTTATTGGTGTCACCCCATTAGAATTAATAATAATAAAATATATTAAAAAAAGACTTAAAATATACATAAATAATAAAATAAATATAAGGTCACTATTTCGCAAATTTTCTCCTATCGTGGGGGATTCTGCAACCTAACCCCTGCGATAGACGAGGGACCACTGTACATTTAAAGTAATTGGTAAGTATGTAGTTATCACCATTTTATTATTTTGTGATTATATTTCTAGTTCTCTGTTTCTTTCTTATTCTCTAGGTCTGTTCTATGTTGATGACTTTCTATAGTATTGTGTTTGGATCCCTTTCTCTTTATTTTTTGTATATCTCTTGTAGATTTTTGGTTTATGTTTACCATATGCTTCCTATACAACAAGCTATGTTTATAGCAGTCTATTTTAAATTGGTGGTTAAATTTAAACACATTCTAAAATCACAATTTTTTATTCAGCCCCTTCACATTGGTTTGTCATTATTTTATAAATTTATTTTGTGTGTTTTGTATATACTTTCATTTATTGTAATTACACATGATCTACATACTTTTGCCTTTTAATATTTGTACTAGCTTTATAGTTGGTTGACCCACTGCTTTTATTATGTGTTTGTCTATATCAGTGAGAATTTTTTTCTTTCCTATAGTTTCTTTTTTTTTTTTTTTTTTTGTACTTTTCTGAAGTGAGAAGCAGGGAGGCAGAGAAACAGACTCCCACATGCACCCAACAGGATCCACCTGGCAAGCCCACTAGGGGGTGATGCTCTGCCCATCTGGGGCATTGCTTTGTTGCAACTGGAGTCATTCTAGCACTGAGGTGAAGGCCATGGAGCCATCCTCAGGGTCTAGGCCAACTTTGCTCCAATGAAGCCTTTGCTGTGGGAGGGGAAGAGACAGAAAGAAAGGTGAGGGAGAAGGGTGGAGAAGCAGATGGGTGCTTCTGCTGTGTGCCCTGGCCAGGAATTGAACCTGGGAATTCCACACGCCAGGCCGATGCTCTACCGCTGAGCCAACCTGCCAGGGCCCTCTTTCCTATACTTTCTTATTCATGGTTTTGATCTTTTCATTTCAAAGAAGTACCTTTAACATTTCTTGCAATACTGGTTTAGTAGTGATAAAATCCTTTACTTTTTTCTTTCTGGGAACCTATCTCTCCTTCGATTCTAAAAGATAGCCTTGCTATGTAGTGCAATCTACATTGTAGGTTTTTGCATTTCATTACTTTAAAATTTCATGCCCATCCCTCTGGCCTGCAAAGTTTCTGTTGAGAAATCAGCTGACAGTTTTAGAGGAGATCCTTTGGTGTAACTACTTTTCTCTTGTTGCTTCGAAGATTCTTTGTCTTTAAACTTTGGCATTTTAATTATGACATGTCTTTGTGTGGGCCTCTTTGAGTTCATTGTGTTTGTTTCCCAGACTTGTCTCTTTTCTTCTCCAGGTTAGGAAAGTTTTCCATCATTATTTCTAGGTTTTAAATCCCTAACCATCCATCTTCTACTTGTGGTACCACTATGATGCAAATGTTGTTATACTTGATATTGTCCCAGGTCTCTTAAACTACCTATATTTTTTAAATTCTTTTTTCCTTTTGCTGTTCTGATTGAGTGTTTTCTCCTACCTTGTTTGCTGATTTGATCTTCTGTTTCCCTGTAATGTTTTCTTTATTTGTTATATTCTTCATTTTTGATAGGTTCTTTTTTTGTGTTTTCTATCTCCATTTTTGTTTCCTGTTTGTTGCAGTTCTCACTGAGTTCATCTATTCTTTCCCTAAGTTCACTGAGCATCCTTATAACTAGTGTTATAAACTCTACATCAGTTCTCTCAAGGATGGTTCATAACTGGCATAGGAGAGAAGTTAATTTATTACATATCATAGATGCCAAGGAAATTAGGGTATAATTGTCTTGTAAAACCCTAGATGCAAAAGGCTGAGAAAGTAGTTCCAGTAGGTTTGCATAATTGAAATCTTAGATTGGTATTCTTCAGGTTACATACTTACTTGATTGTTTTATAATGTGTATTTTTAAAAATTATACAATATTATATTAGTTTCAGGTGTACAACATAGTGATTAGCCATGTACATGACTTACAAAGTGATCAAACCAGTAAGTTTAGTACCCAACTAAGAATATTATCGGCTATGTTCCCTATATTTTCTCCTTTACATCCCTGTGACTATTTTTATAATTGCTAATTTGTACTTTTTAATCCCTTTTACCCATCCCTCAACTCTTCTCCCATCTGGCCACCATCAATTTGTTCTCTTTGTATCTGTAAGTTTGTTTCTATTTATTCATTTATTTTGTTTTTTAGATTCCACATGTAAGTGAAATCACATGGTATTTGTCTTTCTCAGTCTGATTTATTTCATTTAGGAGAATACTCTTTAAGTTCATCCATGTTGTCACAAATGGCAAGATTTCAGTTTTTAAATGGCTAATAGTCCATTGTATATACGCAATATAGCCATTTGTCTACTAATGCAGACTTAAGTTGCTTCCATAACTTGTCTATTTTAAATAATGCTGCAATAAATATAGGAGTCCATGTGTTTTTGAAACTAGTGTTTTATGTTTCTTCAAACACCAGAAAGTAAAATTGCTGGATTATATGATAGTTCTATTTTTAATTTTTTTGAAGAACCTCCATACTGTTTTTCACAGTGGCTGTACCAATTTCCATTCCCACCAGTACATGATGGTTCCCTTTTCCCCACATCCTCACCAACAGTCACTTATTGATTTATTGACAATAGTCATTCTGACAGGCGTAAGGTGATATTTCACTGTGGTTTTAATTTGTATTTCCCTGATGATTAGTGATGTTGAGATTATTTTCAATAAAACTTTCTACCAATTAAAAAAAGTCCTTTGCTTAGAATACTTTTAAATAACAAATTCAGATAGGAAAACATGATCTGGAGAGGAGCATGCAACCAGTTCTTGCACAGTCTTTATCTGCCTCTTACTGTGTGTTCACGCATGTGGGAAAAGAGAGAGATCTATATTCTATTCCAGCTCTCTTTTTTCTTTTCTCTTCTTGAGAGAGAGAGAGGAAAAGAGACAGGAAGAAAGAGAGATGAGAAGCATCAACTCATAGCTGCATCACTTTAGTTGTTCATTGACTGTTTCTCATATATGCCTTGATGGGGGGCCTTAAATCAAGCTAGTAACCTTGGGACCATGTTGATGATCCCATCCTCAAGCTGATGACCGCATGCTCAAGTTGGCAACCTCAAGGTCTTGAACCTGGGACCTCAGAATCCCAGGTCGATGCTCTATTCATTGTGCCACTGCTCGTAGGCTCTCAGTCTCGCGCTTGATCTCCTCTCTAGATTCCCTGCTTCTCTTTCTCTCTCTCTTTTTTTTTTTGGTGACAGAGATGAAGAGAGTCAGAGAGAGGGACAGATAGGGATAGACAGATAGGAAGGGAGAGAGATGAGAAGCATCAATTCTTCATTGCAGCACCTTAGTTGCTCATTGATTGCTTTCTTATATATGCCTTGACTGGTGGGCTACAGGAGACTGAGTGACCCCTTGCTCGAGCCAGTGACCTTGGGCTCAAGTTGGTGAGCCTTGTTCAAACTAGAGGAGCCCGCACTCAAGCTGGCAACCTTGGGGTCTCAAACCTGGGTCCTCTGTGTCCCAGTCTGATGCTTTATCCACTGCACCACTGCCTGGTCAGGCTCTCTTCCTCTTCTTATAAGGACACCAGTTCTCTCAGATTAGGGGCCCATTCTTAAGACTTTATTTAACCTTAATCACCTCCGTAAAGGTCCTATCTCCAAATATATTCACATTAGAGGTTAAGGCTTCAGTGTATGAAGGGGGGGGGGGACACAATTCAGTCCATAATGAGGAAGAAAAAAACTAACAAACAACAACTGAAACAGAAGTCCACAATTAGGTCCAATTAGTAACCCAAAATTTACTAAAAGAATTTAACAACAAAAAGAAACAAAGGGCACAGATTGGCTTTTGTGCCTCTATAACACTGGTTTTAAATTAATTTAACATTTGCTGAAATACACCAATTGGTACGCCTTCATGGCATTAATCAATGCTGGGGCTCAAATTAGTTACACTGGGGACCCCACTAAATTTAAACAAGTTACCACTAGTCCTAGGGGTAATTGCCAAATATAACACATAGGTCAATAGGTATACCTTACCTTCACCACAGGAACTATTCTGTTGCCTAAATTCTTCATGGTCACATCACCCACTTTTGAAAAATATCCCATAGTGGTTATTTATCTCTATGACATAGTGGTTATCTCTATGACAATGAGTAATAAATTAAAATTAACAGTTTGGTACTTATAAATTATTTTGGTAAAATGGAACCTTGGGGACCTCCTCCTCCCTAATTAAAAGTTAATATGGCTCAATGTAAACAAAAGTCTTTAATGACTAAAACCCCTTATACAGGACATATTTAGTGAAGGGGTGATTATCCCCACTGGTTTGAGTTTAAGAGTCAATTTGGCCCACCTTTAAATTAAAAAACAAATTTATTTATTGCTTTTTAGTGAGAGGAGAGGAGATAAAGAGGGGAGAGAAGCAGAAAGCATCAACTCATAGTTGTTGCTTCCTGTATGTGCCTTGACTGGGCAAGCCCAGGATTTTGAAATGGCAACCTCAGCATTCCAGGTCGACGCTTTATCCACTGCACCACCACAGGTCAGGCCACCCACCCTGAAACACTGTTAGAATAAATGGTGTCTCACAAGAGGTTACCTAAACCTTTATACTGTGGGCCTCCTAAAGGTCTCCCTGTCCAATATTATAATTACTGACTTCATCTAATCAGCAACTGGCCAATATTCTGCTATTTTAGATTTGGTAAATATCTTTTGTTCAGTGACTGTTTCAACAGTGACTGCAATCTTCCCTCCCCTACCAAAGAGACATGATAGCTTTTACCCAGCTACCATGTGGTACACCACAAATAGTCTGTTCTGTCATCACAGTCTTTGAAGGCAATATCTTAACTACATTCTGCTTTCTGCAGGAACACAGTGACATTATACCGATGGCGCCTTCCTCTGAGGAGACTCATTTGACACTTATTCAGGCTATATAAATATAAAGGAGCTTGCAAAAAACAAAATGGGCCACTGCTTCACCCTAGTGTAGTACCACACCTATCACCTTGATTAAAGTCTCGAAAATCATTTGGTAAACTGAAGGCTGTTCCATCTGTGACACAGTCCAAAAACAGCTGCTGAGATTCTCAGCACCTGCAACTTCCTTTACGTTATTTTGGGTTCTAGAGGAAACATTTTTCATTTACAAATTATACTTAAGCCCATATTTTATGCTATATGTGTAAACTGCTTCTTCTGGGGCCCTTTATAACAAAAGGCTCTAGACTCTGTTCAAACTGCAAAAACAAAAACAAAAAATCCAGACACTCTTCTTAATGCCCCCAGAGACTCCACTGTGGTGGTTGTGGCAACCTTCTCTCAGGGTCAGAATATCAGTGGTGTGTAAGTAATGACTTTAAAATAGTAAAACAAATAATAAGTATTTGGACTTTGCTAAAATAAAAATTCTGGTCTTTTAAGGAAAATGTTTTAAAAATAGAAAGGAAAGCCACAAACTGGGAGCAAATATTCACAACACAGATCAGAAAAGGATTTGTATAACAACTGGTTTATCCATTTTTCCATTTATAGACACAGGTTAGCTGTCAGGTCTTGCTTCTTATGTACTGCAAATGTAGCTGCTACAGACATCTGTTTATAACTGTCCTAGTGATCATGTTTCAATTTCTCTCGGATACATATCTATTGGCGGAATTGCTAGGTCATAGGGAAAGTATTTATTTTGCTTTATAAGAAACTATGTAAGTATTTTTCCAAACAAGCTAAATTGTTTTACATTCTAACCAGCCATGTCTTAGGGTAATCCTTGCTTCAGATCTTCGACCATGTTAGGTTTAATTTATCTAAAACAACTTTTTTTTTTTTTTTTAGTGAAAAAAAAAGAGACAGACAGACAACGGATGGTCAGATAGGCAGGAAGGGAGAAAGATGAGAAGCATTAACTCATAGTTGTGCCACCTTAGTTGTTCATTGATTGCTTTCTCATATCTGCCTTGACTGGGGGGTGCCAGCTGAGCCAGTGACGCCTTTTGCTCAAGCCAGTGACCTTGGGCTCAAGTCTGTGATCATGGGGTCATGCCTATGATCCCACGCTCAAGCCACTGACCCCTCACTCAAGCTGGTAGGCTTGTGCTCAAGCAAGCAACATTGGGGTTTTGAACCTGGGACCTCAGCGTCCCAGGCCAGTGCTTTATCCACTGCGCCACCATCTTGTCAGGCTTATTTGACATTCTAAGGGAAAGGATGTCTGTGTCTCTGACTAAATAGTCAGGAATTGCCTGTTTTAAAAATTCTTATGGCATACTGGTTAAAAATTGCTGCTGTATATCAATGAAAATGGTATTCACAACAAAAGAGCCAAAAATAATTGAATGGATCATTTAAAAATTTTGAAAAACTCTCCAAAAGAACTCAGGATAAAATAAGAATGCAGACACAGGACTATTTAGAGAAAAATATTAAGAAAACACTAGCCTGACTAGGTGGTGGTACAGTGGATAGAGCTTCAGACTGAGATGCAGAGGACCCAGGTTTGAGACCCCGAGGTCACCAGATTGAGCATAGGCTCACTTGGTTTGAGCAAAGCTCACGAGTTTGGACCCAAGGTCGCTGGATTGAGCAAGGGGTTACTCAGTTTGCTGTAGCCCCAGGTCAAGGTACATATGAGAAAGCAATCAATGAACAACTAAGGTATCTCAATGAAAAATTAATGATGCTTCTCATCTCTCTCCGTTCCTGTCTGTCTGTCCCTATCTATCCTTCTCTCTGACTCACTCTCTGTCTGTTAAAAAAAAAAAAAAAAAAGAGAACACTATAAAAATTTCTAGATATAGCCAAAATAGTACTGAGAAGGAAATTTATAGTCTTAAATGCATAATTAGAATGAAGTAAAAATTCAACTGAAAAGAAGATGGTTTAAAAAAGGAATAAGGATAAAGGTAGAAATTAGTGAAAATTTAAAAACAACAAATAACGGATTGATAAACAAAGTCTTGAGCCAATTTTTTGCCAAGAATGACAAAATGGGCAAACTCAGACCCATAATATTTTAACATTAAGAATGATAAAGAGACCTGGAATGCTGAGGTCACTGGTTCAAAACCCTGGGCTTGCCCAGTCAAGGCACATATCGGAGTTGATGCTTCCTGCTCCTCCCCCTTTCTCTAAAAATAAATAAAATCTAAAAAAAAAATGATAAAGAGATGTAATTACAGATTAAGAGAATATTAAATATTGCAAAATAAGAACTAATGTCAACACTGAAGAATAATACATCAAAAGCATTCTCCATTATTTCCTAAATTGTACGAAAAGGATAAGTAATAGCAGTTCTGCCTGACCAGGTGGTGGCGCAGTGGATAAAGCATCAGACTGGGACTTGGACGACCAAGGTTTGAAACTCCAAGGTTGATGGATTGAGCGCGGGCTCATCTGGTTTGAGCGCAGCTCACCAGCTTGAACCTAAGGTCGCTGGCTTGAGCAAGGGGTCCCTCAGTCTGCTGTAGCTCCTCCCACCCCCCCACCCCCGTCAAGGCAAATATAAGAAAGCAATCAATGAACAACTAAAGTGCTGCCAATGAAGAATTGATGCTTCTCATCTCTCTCCCTTCCTGTCTGTCTGTCTGTCTGTCCCTCTATCTGTCAAAATAATAATAATAGCAGTTCTGCAAATACTCTCCCAGACCATCCTTATCAGCTTTTTAAAAACACCCAAATAGCCTGACCAGGCAGTGGTGCAGTGGATAGAGCGTCGAACTGGGATGCAGAAGGACCCAGGTTTGATACCCCGAGGTCGCCAGCTTGAGCATGGGCTCATCTGGCTTGAGCAAAGCTCACCAGTTTGCGAGCAAGAGGGTTACTCGTGAAGGCCCGCGGTCAAGGCACATATGAGAAAGCAATCAATGAACAACTAAGTTGTCACAACGAAAAACTGATGATTGATGCTTTTCATCTCTCTCCGTTCCTGTCTGTCTGTCCCTATCTATCCCTCTCTCTGACCTCTCTCTGTCTCTGTAAAAAACAAACAAACCCCAAACATAGGTGGAAATAAAGAAGACATAATCCTAATTCTTAAGCAAAAGATTTGTTTAATAATGGTCCATGTCAGAGGTCAGTCATTGTCAAGCTGAATCTTTTTGTCTACCTAAATGGAAGTCTCCTAATCTTTGCATAGAGGTTAGGATTAAATATGTATTACATATTAAGTATCAAAGTGTTTTACATATATTAACTGATTTAATTCTTACAACTACCCAATTATCCCCATGTTATAATAACAAAATGATAAAACTATTATTATGCCCCTTTTTATTTAAAAGAAAAATTTCCAAATTAAAGATTATAGACAATTGGGCCTGACTAGGCAGTGGTGCAGTAGATAGAGCCTCAGACTGGGACAAAGAGAACCCAGGTTCAAAATCCTGAGCTTGCCAGCTTGAGTGTGGGCTCATCTGGCTTGAGCATGGGCTCAGCAGCTTGATCATGGGGTTGCTGGCTTAAGTGTGGGTTCATAGACATGACCCCATGGTCACTGACTTAAGGTAGGAGTCACTGGTTTGGCTGGATTCCCCCGTCCCCCGCCCCGGTTAAGGCAAATATGAGAAAGCAATCAGTGAACAACTAAGGCACTGCAAATATGAGTTGATGCTTCTCATCTCTCTCCCTTCTTTTCTCTCTCTTTAAAAAAAAATTTTTTTCCTTTGAACAACAAACACATAAGGGTAAGAATGTATAAATTGACTGATGAAGTGAAGTAATTTATTGGGATTAGTTTAATTCAACAATCAAGTTCAATTACCTTAAAGATAGACATTATAGCAATATAAGAATAAAAGGGGAATGAACTAAACCACCAGGCGGTTTATAATGAAGGGCCAATATGTATAAGTGACCAGGTAATTATAATAGTTTTTTTTCCTAAAAATAGTTATTTATATTATTAATAAGACTGGATGCTGTGTCTGTTCATCAGTTTGTTGTGTTCATTAGATTCCAATATATCATATTTCACCATGTAAAAGACACCCCCATGTATAAGACATGCCTTAATTTTGGGGCCTGAAATTTGAAAAAAAAAGTATTAGTTATTGAACTCAAGTTTTATTCATTGTAAACTCATATAACTCCTCATCACTGTCAAAACACCCACCCATTAGCTTGTCCTCATCTGTGTCTGATGACAAATCACTGTCTTCATATTTTGCCTTGTCTTCAGTTTCATTTATGGCATTTGAAATGCCACACTTCTTAAATGACTTTACAATGACTTTAATCTTGATAGTATCCCCAGAACTTTTCGCCCTGGTACAAACCTCTCCTATAGTTGGTTTCTTCACTTTTCCTTCCAGTGTCATATTGTCCCCAGAAGACTTCATCCATTGGTTCCATTCGTCTCTCATGGCAGCTTTGAAGAGTTTGTTAATGCTGACATCAAGTGGTTGGAGCTGGGATGTCAAGCCTCCAGGCGTGACGGCAAGTTTTGTTTTTTGCTCTGCAGCAATCTTCTTTGTGTCTTTTAATTATGTGTGACCTGAACTGATCAAGCAGCAATATGACAGGTTTGCATAAAAGCCTAACTGGTCTCTTCCAAACTTTCTTAAACCAGATCTTCATCTTACCCTGATCCATCAACCCTTGTCATGAACATGACAATCAATCACTCCTCGAGGAATGTCTTCTTTTGGCATTGTGTTGTGTTTGAAAATCAGCATAGGAGGCATCTTGGTCTTGTTGGCACAACAAGCCAGAACAGCAGTAAAATGGCTCTTTTCATGTCCACTTGTCTTCACAGTTATAGTTTTCACCCTTTTTATCAAAAACTGAAAGGGGACTTCATCCATATTTGCAATCTGTCTCAACTCAAACTGATGCGTCTTCTGACACTGAATGACAAAATGATGAAATTCAAGGACCTTCTGCTCATTGCTATCAGGCATCTTTTGGGTAAGTCTGGTGCATGTACTCTTGCTTAGTCCATTCCATTTCATGAACATGAAGCACCAATTGTGTCCTCCTTTGAAATCAGTAACTTCTTTTTCATCAGCAATTCTTCTTGCCTCATGCTGAACCATCTTTGTGGACACAGGAATTCCAATTGTCCTTTGCTCTTCAATCCATACCTTCAATTCCCTCTCTAAATCAGGCCATTTTGCTGACTTGCCTCTTTTTTGCAGTGGCCTTCTTCTGCTGTGGCGTTTTCAGTAGGGTTTCTTCTTCCTGTAGCCAGTCTTGGATTGATTTCTCAGTTGGAGGAGGACCAAACTTACATTCAGCAGCACAATTTCTATTCACTTTCACAAACTAGATCATTTTTAACTTGAATTCAGTACTATGAAAATTTTTCCTGAGTCATTTCTGGGCAGAACGTGGCAAGACGTAACCTAATGTAATATAGAAGTAACAAGTGCAAAACAATGAGTGCAAAAGACAAAAAGCGTGAAAAAGCGGGAAATGCAAGCAAGAAAACTACAACCACTGTATAAGACGCAACCAATTTTTAGACCAGAAATATTTTGGAAAAGGGTGCATTTTATACATGGGAAATACAGTAAGTTTGATTCTTTGACACTTGTCTTTTTCTGTTTGGCTTATTCACTTATAATAATGTCCAGGTCCATCCATGCTGTCACAAAAGATAACATTTCCTCTTTTATTATGTACTTGTACCACAACGTTTTTACCCACTCATCCACTGATGGAAACTTGGGCTGCTTCTAAAAATCGTAAATAACACTGCAATAAACATAGATGTGAGGAGCCAAGATGGCCACAGAGTAGGCAGACAGAACAACACCCACTTCCCAGAACCAAGGTGGATTTTAACTTAAATCTGATAACACTCACCGTTAAAGACAAATTTTGGACTGAATTAGGAGGATTCTACAACCAAGGACCACCAAAGAACCCACACTGAATCTGGTAGGAGGGGCAGAGACAAGGGGAAGGCTACCCTGCTCCCGGTACCGGGGAGCAGGGACCGGGAGTGGCAACCGCGAGGAAATTACATGAAGGGGAGGGCTGTCCAGCGAGTTGCATGTCCTTATCCCCAAAACCGGAATCCCAGCCTAGAGCCCTGGATCCGGGAAGGGGCTGATGGACTATATTTGGCTGAGAAAAAAAGCCTGGATACAGTCTGAGAGAAGGAGGCAGGACTCTTAGACCCAGGCTCTGTAAAGTAACTACACGGAGAGCCTAGCTCACAGCCACTTTTCCAGAGCTCCAGGAGGACACCCTAACCCCTGGGCTGATTTACTCCCCAAATTTAGAGTGAACCAACATCACCAGCAAAGGAGAGAAAGTGTCGGGTCCACGGGAGGCTCCCCTACCCTAGCTAAAACAAAGGTGCTTAGAGCCAGGCGCCATATTAGGGACACAAATAGGGAGTACCGAGATCTAAGCTACAGCACCCACCGCACTGCTGAGTGCTCACCCGGGCAGACAGGCCAGAGGTGGCAGGGCATGGCTGTGGTTTGAGCGAGCAAGCACAAGCCAGCCCATGGACCTCGAGACGGCAATAGCCATTGGGAAAGCCTGGGCTCACGCACACCCCTGCGCCTCGAGTGGACCGCCCTAGCCCGACAAGTAGGTCCGAAAATCAACAAAGAGGTAACAGGGAGGGGCACACGGGAGCCCGCCAGTGAAGGCAGAAGTTGCCTGGTAGCCGCGGGGAGCCGGGCTGGTGTGCAAACACGCCCAAGGTTGGGTGCGCCCTTGGCAGTGATCCGAACGGAGGCAGAGCTCCAGTGGCAACTGAGTGGGTGAGCGGGTGAGCGCATGAATTTGCCAGACACGGAGGAAGTCACCTGGCAATGGCAGGGAGCCAGGCAGGCATGCATGCAAACCGGCCTGTGGCTGAGCATGTTCCAGTGGCAACTGAGTGGGGAAGCACGCCCGGGCGTGGGCGCAAGTCTGCCAGCGAGGGTGGAAGTCGGGCCAGCTACTTCAGGAACCTGGGGTGGGTGGTGGGTGGGAGGGGAGCTAACCTGCTTAGGGTATGGACACGCCCTCAGCAATAACGTCAGCAGGGGCGACCTCGGCAGAGATCCGAGAGGGCGAGTGACCCCGGAGGAGACCACTGAGATATAAGCTGATGGAGGCAGTCCCGGAGGCGGTCCAGGAGAGTGCGTGCAGGCCCAACCAGGGCAGCAGTGGTCACGGATGCGGGCTGGAGCCAGCAGCGCCTGAGCCCAAAAGCTCTGGGCAGCAACAGCAGTGGTGGCCTGGTAGACAGACCACTAAATGGGAGCTAAAATGTCTGGATAGAAATACACCTGAAGCGAAGAAGTAGGCCACATCTAAAAGCCGTACCTAATCACTGAATTATAGTACAGAGCTTAACAAGTAGCCAGCAATAAAAGACAACAGAAAGCGGAGTATAGGGGAACTTGAACTTTTTTTTTTTTTTTTACTTGGGCCCACCTGGACCAGAGGTGATTTTTTTTTTTTTTTACTTGGGGGAACTTGAACTTTTAAAGTAACTTCTCCCAGGCCAAGAGAAGATAAAAGCAAGCCTAGGAGTGCAGTTGATATTTACAATGGACCTGGACCAAGCAGAGGCAGCCACAAAACCAGGATAACTTGTAGCTCGCAAAAAGTGGATAAGAACCAGTCATAGGCAGTGACCCCCACCGATCTCCCCCAGGTCCCAGCCAGGAAAGTCCAGGGCAACACAGACAAAATGGGAAGACAAAGAAGTACAATCCAAATGACACAACAAGAGAAACCCTCAGAAAAAGAGCTGAGTGAGACAGATATAAGCAAACTACCAGAGGCAGAGTTTAGAATAATGATTATTAGAATGCTGAAAGATCTTAGAACAATGGAAGGTCACAGTGAGCACATAAAGAAATAAAAAGTACTAAAAAGGGCATCAAAATAATAAAGAAGAGCCAATCAGAGGGACAAACACAATATCTGAAATGAAGACTACACTAGAAGCAATTAAAAGCAGGCTGGATGAGCCTGACCAGGCGGTTGCGCAGTGGATAGAGCGTCGGACTGGGATGCAGAAGGACCCAGGTTCGAGACCCTGAGGTCGCCAGCTTGAGCGCGGGCTCATCTGGTTCGAGCAAAAGCTCACCAGCTTGGACCCAAGGTCGCTGGCTCCAGCAAGGGGTTGCTAGGTCCGCTGAAGGCCTGCGGTCAAGGCACATGTGAGAAAGCAATCAATGAAGAACTATGGTGACACAAGGGCAACGAGAAACTAATGATTGATGCTTCTCACCTTTCTCCGTTCCTGTCTGTCTGTCCCTATCCATCCCTCTCTCTGACTCTCTCCCTCTGTCCTTGGGAAAAAAAGAAAAAGCAGGCTGGATGAAGCAGAGGATCGAATCTGCGATTTAGAAGACAAGATAAATAAAAACATGAAAGCAGAGCAGCAAAAAGAAAAGAGAATAAAAAAATCTGAGGAAAATCTAAGAGAGCTGTGTGACAATCTGAAGAGAAACAATATCCGCATTATAGGAGTTCCTGAAGAAGAGAAAGAACAAGGGATAGAAACCTTGTTTAATCAAATCATAGCTGAAAACTTTCCTAATTTGAGGCAGGAAAATGTCACACAAGTTCAAGAAGCACAGAGAACTCCATTAAAGAGAAACACAAAGAAATCCATACCAAGACACATCATAATTAAAATAGCAAAGCTAAGAGATAAAGAGAAAATACTAAAAGCTGCTACAGAAAAAAAGGTTATCACCTACAAAGGAGCCCCCAAAAGTCTGACATGTGACTTCTCAACAGAAACACTTGAGGCCAGAAGGGAATGGCAGGAAATATTCAAAGTAATGCAGAACAAGAGCCTACAACCAAGACTACTCCATCCAGCAAGGCTAATGTTTAAAATCAAAGGAGAAATAAAAGACTTCCCAGACAAAAACAAAAACAAAAAACTCAAGGAATTCATAACAATCAAACCAAGGCTGCAAGAAATGTTAAGGAGACTGGTGTAAACAGAACAAATGGGGAAAAGAACACAGCAAAAGAGGAAAATAGCTTTAAAGAACAAAATGGCAATAAACAACTATGTATCAATAATAACCTTAAATGTTAATGGATTAAATGATCCAATCTAAAGACATAGGGTACTGCATGGGTAAGAAAACAGGATCCATACATATGCTGTCTACAAGAAACACACCTTAAAACAAAAGATACACATAGACTAAAGGTAAAAGGATGAAAAAAAATATTTCATGCAAATGGAAATGAAAGGAAAGCTGGGGTAGCAATACTTATATCAGACAAAATGGACTTTAAAACAAAGGCCATAAAAAGAGATAAAGAAGGTCACTACATAATGATAAAGGGAGAAAACCAACAGGAAGATATAACCATCATAAATATCTAGGCACCTAATATAGGAGCACCTAATTATATAAAACGGACCTTGATGAATATAACGGGCGAGATCAACAGCAATACTATAATAGAAGGAGATTTCAATACCCCACTAACATCAATAGATAGATCTTCAAGAAAGAAAATTAACAAAGAAACATTTAAAGGACACACTAAATCAACTTGATTTAATAGATATCTTTAAAACCTTTCATCGTAAAGCAGCAGAATATACATTCTTTTCAAGTGCTCATGGTACATTCTCTAGGATAGACCACATTTTAGGACACAAAAGTGGTCTCAAAAAAATTTAAGAAGATTGAAATCATATCAAGCATTTTCTCTGATCACAATGACATGAAACTAGAAACCAACCTCAACAGAAAAACTGAAAAATACTCAAACACATGGAAACTAAATAGCATGTTATTCAATAACGAATTGGTTAACAATGAAATCAAGAAGAAATAAAAAAAATTCATAAAATGACTGATAATGAACATACAACTCAAAATATTTGGGACACAACAATAGCTGTCATGAGAGGGAAGTTCATAGCACTACAGGTATTCCTTAAGAAGCCTGAAAAAGCTCAAATAAACAACCTAATCCTACATCTAAGTAATTAGAAAAAGAACAGCAAGTAAGGCCCAGAGGTAGTAGAAGGAAGGAAATAATACAGATAAGAGCAGATATAAATGACATAGAGGCTAAAGAAACAATATAGAGGATCAATGAAACCAAGAGCTGGTTCTTTGTAAGGTAAACAAGATCAATGAACCTTTAATGAGACTCACCAAGAAAAGAAGAGAGAGGACTCAAATAAATAAAATTAGAAATGAGACTGCAGAAATAACAACTGACACAACAGAAATACAAAATATTGTAAGAAAATACTATTAAGAACTGTATGCCAAAAAATTAAATAACCTAGGTGAAATGGACAAATTTCTTGAATCATAAAATCTTCCAAAAATCAATCTGGAAGAATTAGAAAACCTAAACAGACCGATAACAAATGAGATCAAAACAGTTATCAGGAAGCTCCCAAAAAACCAAACACCGGGGCCTGATGGCTTCACTGGTGAATTCTACCAAATATTCAAAAAAGAACTAACTCCTATCCTTCACAAGCTATTTCAAAAAATTTAAGAGGAAGGAACACTTCCAAGTTCCTTTAATGAGGTGAGCATAATTCGGATTTCAAACCAAGCAAAGACAAGACAAAGAAAGAAAATTATAGACCAATATCACTGATGAATTTAGATGCTAAAATTCTCAACAAAGTATTAGCAAACTGGATCCAGCAATACATGAAAAAAATCATACATCATGACCAATTTGGGATTTATTCTGGGGAGGCAAGGATGGTACAACATTCATAAATCAATCAATGTGATTCACCACATAAACAAAAGAAAGGAGAAAAACCACATGATAAATTCAATAGATGCAGAAAAAGCATTTGATAAAATCCAGCACCCATTTATGATAAAAACTCTTAGCAAAGTATAGATGCAGAAAAAGCATTTGATAAAATCCAGCACCCATTTATGATAAAAACTCTTAGCAAAGTGGGAATACAGGGAACATACCTCAACATGATACAGGCCATCTATGACAAACCCACAGCCAACATCATAATTAGTGGACAAAAATTAAAAGCAATTCCCCTAAAATAAGGAACAAGGGAGGGGTGCCCCTTTCACCACTCTTATTCAACATAGTACTGGAAGTCCTAGCTACAGCAATCAGACAAGAAGAAATAAAAGGCATCCAAATTGGAAAAGAAGAAGTAAAACTATCATTATTTGCAGATGATATGATACTGTATACAGAAAACTCTAAAGTTCAGTCAAAACACTACTGGACCTGATAAACAAATTCAGCAAGGTGGCAGGATATAAAATTAACACACAGAAATGACAGGCATTTTTATATATGAACAATGAAATGTCAGAAAGAGAAAATTAAGGAAACAATCCCCTTCACTATTGCAACAAAAAAAATAAAGTACCTAAGAGTAAATTTAACCAAGGAAGTTAAAGACTTGTACCCAGAAAAGTATAAAACATTGAAAAAAGAAATCAAGGAAGACAAAAACACGTGTTCATAGTTAGGAAGAATAAACATCATTAAAATGTCTATATTACCCAAAGCAATTTATAAATTCAATGCAATACCAATTAAAATACTAATGACATACTTCAAAGAAATAGAACACATATTCTAAAAATTTATATGGAACCAAAAAAGAACACAAATAGCCTCAGCAATCTTGAGAAAGAAGAATAAAGTGGGAGGTATCACACTTCCTGATATCAAGTTATACAAGGCTATTGTACTCAAAACAGCGTGGTACTGGCATAAGAACAGGCATACAGATCAATGGAACAGAACAGAGAACCCAGAAATAAACCCACACCATTATGAACAATTGATATTTGACAAAGGAGGTAAGAGCATACAATGGAGTAAAGATAGCCTCTTTAACAAATGGTTTTCAAAAAACTGGACAGTTACCTGCAAAAAGAATAAAACTAGACCACCAACTTGCACCATGCACAAAAATAAACTCAAAATGGATAAAGGACTTAAATGTAAGTTGTGAAACCATAAGCATCTTAGAAGAAAACAGGCAGTAAGCTCACCGACATCTATCGCAGCAATATATTAGCTGATTTATCACCACAGGCAAATGAACTAAAAGACACTATAAACAAATGGGACTATATCAAACTAAAAAGTTTTTGCACAGCTAAAGACAATATGAACAGAATAAAAAGACAAACCAGCCTGACCAGGCGTTGGCGCAGTGGATAGAGGGCTGGACTGGGATGCGGAATACCCAGGTTCTAGACCCAGAGCTCGCCAGCTTGAGCACGGGCCCATCTGGCTTGAGCAAAAGCTCGTCAGCTTGGAGCCAAGGTCGCTGGCTCCAGCAAGGTGTTGCTCGGTCTGCTGAAGGCCCGCGGTCAAGGCACATGTTGGAAAGCAATCAATGAACAACTAAGGTGTTGGGCAGGCAACGAAAAACTAATGATTGATGCTTCTCACCTCTCTCCGTTCCTGTCTGTCTCTATCTATCCTTCTCTCTGACTCTCTATTCCTGTAAAAAATAAAAAAAGACAAACCACACAATGGTTTGACATATTTGACAATACATCTATCTGATCAGGGGTTAATAACCAAAATTTATAAAGAACTTGTAAAACTCAACACCAGGAAGACAAACAATCCAATCAAAAAATGGGCACAAGAAATGAAGAGACACTGCTCCAAAGAGGACATTCAGATGGCCAATAAACAGATGAAAAAATGTTCAACATCACTAATTATTAGAGAATTGCAAATTAAAACCACAATGAGATACCACCTCACACCAGTCAGAATGGTGCTCATTAACAAAGCAACACACAATAGGTGCTGGCGAGGATGTGTAGAAAAGGGAACCCTCCTGCACTGCTGGTGGGAATGCAGACTGGTACAGCCACTGTGGAAAACAGTATGGAGATTCCTCAAAAAGTTTAAAATGGCCTGACCTGTGGTGGTGCAGTGGATAAAGCGTCGGCCTGGGAACACTGAGGTGACCAGTTCAAAACCCTGTACTGGTCTGGTCAGGGCACATATGGGAGTTGATGCTTCCAGCTCCTCCCCCCTTTCTCTCTTTCTCTTACTCTGTGTCTCCTCTCTAAAATGAATAAAATAAAAATAAATTAAAAACCTATGTAGAACCAATTCTGCCCAGTTTATATGGTAAGATTAAAGTTGGTTGGTATTTGGAGAAATGTGATTGGTCATTAAAGCTGTGCAAAAAAAAAAAAAAAAAAACATTTAAAATGGATCTGCCCTTTGACCCAGCCATCCCACTTATAGGAATATACTCCAAGCACACCATATCACCGACTGAAAAAAAGAAATGCACCCCCATGTTTATGGCAGCATTGTTCACAATAGCGAAGAACTGGAAACAGGCCAAGTGTCAGTCAGTGGACGAGTGGATTAAAAAGCTGGGGTACATATATACAATGGAATACTATGGGGCTATGAGGAAGAAGGAAATATTACCTTTCGCAACAATATGGATGGACCTGGAAACTATTATGTTGAGTGAAATAAGCCAGGCAGAGAAAGAAAAATATTATATGACCTCACTTATCTAAGGAATCCAAGGAACAATGTGAACTGAGGAATGGAATTAAAACTGAAGGGAAGGGGGGAGGGAGCAGGAGTGAGGGGTGTAGGAGGATGTTGGGGGGAATACGGGGGAGGGGGATGCTTTTGGGGAGACACTAGAATCTATGTAAACACAATAATTAAATTAATTAATAAAAATAAAATAAACATAGATGTGCATATATTCTTTTGAATTAGTGCTTTGGGATTTTAAGGTATGTTCTGAGAAGTGGGATTGCTGGGTCAAAAGGCATTTCCATTTTTAATTTTTTGAGAAAATTCCATACTGTTTTCCAGTGGCTGCACAAGTCTGCATTCTCACCAACAGTGCACAAGGGTTCCCTTTACCCTTGCCAGCATTTAGAAGGGGTGTGAGGGCACAGGATGAAAGAAGTGAAGGGATTAGCCAGAAACATATATACAGAACATAAAGAAAACAGTGTGGCAATAGCCAGAGGGAAAGGAAGCTGGGGGTAAAGGCGAGGTAGGCTAAGGGTGGGTGGGATGGGGGTGGAGGTCAGAGCTGGGGAATGCAGATGGAAAGAGACTTTGCTTTGGGCTGAAGATGTATGATGCTGTGTGCAGATGGTATTCTATTGAGCTGTACACTTGAAACCGGTATGCTTTTGTGAACCAATGTCATCCCAATAAATTCAATTAATAAAAAAAAAAAGACTGATTGCAAGGGAAATACTACAAAACTCAAAAATCCTATACTACAAAATACAGAAAAACCTCTTATATTATAAAATGAAGATCAGAAACAAATTTAGATTTTTCAAACTTTCTCTCCATAGGCATACCTAGTTACATTGTAAATATTATCGAAGTTTACTTTTGGAAGGCATTTAGTACACTGTGATTCATCTTTTCTATGATGACCTTCCTCTTACAAAAAAAATCTATTTCATTTATGAATTAAATCTAATTCATTTTAAGTATCTGTTTTATATAACATCAAAATCTTTGTAAGACAGAAGTGGTTCATTTAGATAGAGGAAAAAGACAGTAAATAGTATCAGCTAATCAGTAATATGATGTCTGAATAGAACCTGAAATACATTAGTTGTCAGCAAGTGGAAAGTATTCTCAGATTTCAAAGCAACAGTGATATGATAGGATTCAAGGTAAAAAGAGCAGGTGGTATGGCAGCAGTCTTAATTACATGATGCCCAAGAGTAACAAAAGACCCACTTTAAGGGCTGAATATTAATATTCTCTCGGCATTCTTCAAATTCATTATAAACTGGTTCTACTGCAGAAAGTTTCTAGGAAAAGAAAAATTAAAGTTAAAATGTTAAATGACCACCATAAAAAAAAATACACCATTGTAAAAGAAGATTCTCAAGCCATCTATAAAATAGCCTTTGAAAGACACTATGAAACTAAAGATAGTGTTAGAGAATATTAGTTAATAAAATAAAACTTGCCAATAAATACTCTCCTTAACCATAAATCATTAAGAAAAATTATTTCAGAAATTATCTAATTAAGATTAAACTAATATTTATTGAAGAGCTATGGTACATCTACTACTTTTATGTATTTTTTTCATTTAGTTATCATGGTGTTCTGTCTATCCATATAAATCCTTGAATATATGCATAAATGTGGTGTATACAAACATATAAAACTAATGTACATATTTTAGTCCACACAAGGTACAGTTTCTCATTTTATTATTTCGTTTTTATTTAGTCTGCAAAACTCTTGAGTCAAGACTATGATTTAGTTTCTCTTTTCTAACTCAGGAAAAACTTCTACAACACTGTAGGTTACTAAGAATTTAATATAGCAGAATATGAAAACCTGCTATATAGTTTACTTTTTACAGCTTAAAAGAAATGTGTCTGGTTCGATCCCCAGGTTAGGGCACACACAGGAAGCAAACAGTGAATGCATGATGGAGTGGAACAACAAATGAATGCTTTCCTTCCCCCTCCCCTCTCTCTTCCTAAAAATCAATCAATAAAAAAAGTAATAATAATTAAGCCCTAACCAGATAGTTCAGTTGGTTGGAATGTCATTCGAAATTGCAGAGGTTGCAGATTCGATCCCTGATCACAGTACAGAGAGAAACAGCTCGATGTTCCTGTCTCTGTCTCTCTCACCCTGCCTTTCTCTAAAAAAAAGAGAAAAGATTGATGTTTCTGTCTCTCTCTCTCCCTCCCTTCTTCTTTCTCTAAAATAACAAATCAATAAATTTAAAATATTAATAAAAGTAAATAAAAATAATTTGTGTTATATATCTGTAAAACAAGGTGTAAAGCCAGTAGTCGCGACCACCATCACAGCCGCCTGGCCAGTGAAGGTTCACATTAGATTCGAACAGACGATAATGAAACAACGAAGCCAAAAACTGGTGAGCCATCAGCTTTAATTCTAGCTTGCACCCAGCGGGCAAGCAAAAACACACACTGGGCTCCAAAACCCACACATTCAGTGCTCACAAAGCTACTGACTTATCCGAGTTTCCTAGAATCAAAGGTTTCTAGCTCACCAGACTTATTCACCTCTGTTTCCCATCTCCTTCTCCAGCACAAACTCTTAACAAACTGGCTTCTCCCTCAGCACTCTGCCATCTTGGCTGCTTCTCCTGGCCTCCATGTGGCCTTCATCTGCTCTCCTCTCTAATACCTCAGGAACCAAGAGAGAGAGCAAGCTACTGGTCTGTCCCACTTTATAATGTAGAAATCCAAACCCTTAATCCAATCTACAGACAAGAAAGTCTCTGATACAAAGTCACCCATCTGAGGCATAATGGGATTCCTCAGGAGAGTGCACCACCCCACATCATCCAATCAGTCAAGGGTGTGGGGAAGAGCTTACTCTTACAACTAAGCCTTAGGCTATAATCACCCGGCCTGCTTACATTACAGCTTTTCCCCCACAGCCATCCCAAGCATAAGGGCAAATAATATCACCTGGGTGATGGGCTTCCACATGGGCAGCGCCATCTTCAACAAAGTGAGCATATTATATTTTATTTGCCCAACACAAGGGCAACACTATCTCTCAAAACAGATAGAAATACTCTATATAGATAATATGATAAGTTCCTGAGAAAGTAAACTTTTGGACATAAAAACATTGCTAGGTGGAATGCTCTATTCAAGAATATAGCCAAACACCTTTCAAATGAAATACTCTGAAGTTTGAAAAGGAAAAAAAAATGCATTAATTTAAATTATTAGAGATATGGCCTGACCTGTGGAGGCGCAACCTGGAAGGCTGAGCTCGCCAGTTTGAAACCCTGGACTTGCCTGGTTCAAGGCACATATGGGAGTTGATGCTTCCTGCTCCTCCCCCCTTCTCTCTCTCTCTCTCTCTTCCTCCTTTCTCTCTTTCTCTCCTCTCTAAAAAATAAATAAAACAAAAATCTTTAAAAGAAAGAAATTAAATATTATTAGAAATGCATTTACTTTTAAGGACAGAGCAAATAAATCAAACAGAAAAAAGTGCAATGACTGTAAGCGTTCAAGGAAGATGAAACCCTGACTGTGCAGATGATGTATGTTACACAGACTTTGTTTAGAGGTCTTCCATCCCAATACTCACCAGGGCCATCTACCTTAGCTTATGAAATCTGACAAGGGCACAGCCCTTGGCAGTAAGAATGCAGGATAGTGATTTTATTTCTTAGTTTATTCATTGTAGCCCCAGGGAGAGAAACAAGAACAGAAATGAAATCCAGGCCTTCTACATAAAACACTATAGAACATTACCACTTGGGTCACAGGCTGTGGGGGGAGGGGGCTGTAAGTAAGAGAAGGAACTATTTTATTTTAAAAGAGTTTGGTATAACATTTATGGTAGAATATGATTTGGTTTGACTTATGCAATGACTCATTAAACCTCACTTTCATCAATCATATATTTGAATGATTGTTTTCACAAAAATAATTATTTGAGCCTGCTCATTGGATTTAAAATATATAACTACATTGTTTCTGAAATTGAAAAAAAAGTCACCAAATTAGCTTATGTCAGGCAATTATAAAATAATCAGAAATAACTTGCTATTTTCACTTTTCATCTAATATTTCTACTATTTGTATGCTTGTCATCCTCTATTTATTGCTACAAAGTGCTGTGGACACTGTCACTAATAAAAGCCCTGGCAAAATCTGGGAGAAATTATTTGGATTTAACCTTTCCAACAGTTTAAGAAGGTTAAGAAATACTACTGGTGGATTAATGTGTAATTGACTTATGCTGGTTGAACCATGTAAAATTTCTAATGTATGATTTTTTTTTGTCCTAAAAAAGAGCAGTTTTATATGCATCACAGTGGCCCTGATAATCAAATATCCTTTGTAAAATGGAGAAATTGTTACTAAGGGTTCTTGTGAGAATTAAATAAGCTACTAGATATATTTATCTGATACTCATGAGATATTAAGAATGATGATGAGGATAAAAACTTGTATTTCCCCTATTTGGCATGGAATTATCAGTAAAATCAAAAGCTAGCTTTCAACCATGGCATTTTTCTTCTGTAATTTGTTCGTATGAGTTATACACAGGTACATTTGCCTATATTTATGATAATTCAACACTATGTCATGTGCCTAGGACACCATTTCCTAAAAGCTCATCTCTCCATTATATCATTTCATAGCAATAGTTTATGAGAGCTTACAGAAGTGGTGCTTAAAATCTGTCCAAATACGTACTGGACAAAACTAATTAGAGAGAATATTAGATAAGGTCTTGAAAAAAGAGTCAACTTCTTGATACTAACAGCAACAATGTCAGCTGGGACACATGATTATCCTCATTTGGTTTCTACTAAGAAAGAACTAAAGGAAAATGTAAATGTAGGTGAAAACTTTGAAAATGACAGTAGGATCATAAAGCAGGTTAGAATAAGAGAAAAACTTGTTTTAGAGTTTCTCAATTTTTAAAATGTTTTAAGATATATACTCCTACCTTTAAGGTAGAAAAAGCAGATAATTTCACACTCTTTGTGTAATGTTGAATAATAAAAAAAACTAAAACCTAGATCATATTGGTAATAACAATGCTAAAACTAGAACTCAGGTCTCCCAACCTCAAGAGTCCCGTATTTTTCTACACAGTCCCCCTTCAATAATATGCTCTCTCATTAGAAATCAACATCATAATTAATTACTTTGGTGATTTATTTAACAAGTACCTAATAAGGGTATAAAGCACATTTCTACAGTCAGTTCAACCATAGACTAAAATGCTCACGAGAAAATAGTATAGACTTTGAGGCCCTGGCCAGGTTTCTCAGTTGGTTAGAGCATCATCCCAAGAAGCCAAGGTTGCAGGTTAAATTCCTAATCAGAGTACATACAAGAATCAACCAAAGAATGTATAAAAAAGTAAGTGGAATAACAAATCAATGTTTCTTTCTCTCTCAAATCAATAAAAATTTTAAAAAAAGAAAGTTACTTAAAAAACCCCACAAAACAATAAATACTTTGAATAAAAGAAATCCAGGGAATGAAATGCTGCATAATCACATAGTTCTAAATACAAATACCCCAGTATGACTTCATTTAAACTAATTACATATGCAATGACCCTATTTCCAAATGACACATTCTGAGGTACTGGGAGTTAGGGTTCAACTTATAAATTTTTTAGGGAGGAGAAACTCATAACACATAATAACATACAAAATACAGGAAGAAAATAGATGAAGTGGCAACAGAAATTCATACAAGACGTTTGTTGAATACTCTGCATTATCTACTAAAAGAATTAAAGTATGTAACTACATCAAGTATATAGCGAGGAGAAATGAAAATGAAAAGTTAAGCTATTCAACAGAAGTTGAGTGAAAACAGAAAAGAACACCCATAAAATGTAAAGGACAAATAGAAAGCAAATTTTAAGTTGATAAACTTAAAACCACTAATGTCAGTAATAATACTAAGTAAAAATAAATGTTCACCCCAAATTTCAAAATACTGTAAACTTAAGGATAAAAACAAAAACTATATACAAACAGAAGTCTATAACAGAATGATATCTGAAAATATCTATTAGGAAACTGAAGATGAGTAAAAAAAAGACCACAAGGTAAATTGGATTGTTTTGAATGAAAAGAAAAAACATAAAACAAAAAATTGTGGAATATAGCCAAAAATTATATAAATATAAAAATGTAAAATATAAAACTCTAGATTTAAATAAACCAGTGTTCAGAGGGAATTTATAGCACTACCACTTAGAAAAGAATGAATTTTCAAATCAATGACCTTAAAAACTAGAAAATGAAGAGCAAATTCAATCCCAAATATGCCTGACCAGGCGGTGGTGCAGTGGATAGAGTGTCGGACTGGGATGCGGAAGACCCAGGTTCGAGTCCCCAAGCTCACCAGCTTGAGTGCGGGCCCACCTGGCTCGAGCAAAAGCTCATCAGCTTGGACCCAAGGTCGCTGGCTCCAGCAGGGGGTTGCTCGGTCTGCTGAAGGCCCGCGGTCAGGGCACATGTGAGAAAGCAATCAATGAACAACTAAGGTGTTGCGATGGCAACAAAAAACTAATGATTGATGCTTCTCACCTCTCTCCATTCCTGTCTGTCTGTCCCTATCTATCCCTTTCTCTGACTTTATCTCTGTCCCTGTAAAAAATAAAAATAATAAAACAAACAAAAAAATTCAATCTTAAATAAGTAGATGACAGGAAAAAATAAGTCAATAAAATGCAAAACTAAAAAACAATACAGAAAAATCAATAAAACCAAAAGTTTATATTTAAAGAAAATCAATTAAATGGATATATTTCTTTTGACACTGACCAAAAATAAAACCAAAGACACAAATTGCCAATATGAGAAAAGAGGAGACATTACTACAGATATTAAAATGCTAGTAAAGAAATATTATAACTAACTTATGCCATTCAACAACCTAGAATACTCAAATCCTTTCCACAATACAAATTACTAAAGCTAACTTAAGAAAACATAGATCATATTCTACACAAATGCTTGTAGAAAAGAGGAAATACATGCCAATGCATTCTAAGAGGCCATCATTTCCTGACACACAAAGAAAACAAAAAAAAAAGTTGAAATATAACAAAATTATAGAACTATCCCTCATAAACATAGAGATCATTTTTAAGAAAATATGCACACCAAATTCACAACATATAAAAAGGATGATACCTAAGACTAAGTGGGGTTTATCCGAGGAATACAAGGCCAGTTTAGCATTCTTATTATTTTTATTTTATTTTTTACAGAGACACAGAGAGAGTCAGAGAGACGGATAGATAGGGATGGACAGACAAACAAGAATGGAGAGAGATGACAAACATCAATTATCAGTTTTTTTGTTGCTGTTGCTACACCTTAGTTGTTCATTGATTGCTTTCTCACATGTGCCTTGACCGCGGGCCTTCAGCGGACCTAGCAACCCCTTGCTGGAGCCAGCGACCTTGGGTCCAAGCTGGTGAGCTTTTGCTCGAACCAGATGAGCCCGCGCTCAAGCTGGCGACCTCAGGGTCTCGAACCTGGGTCCTTCTGCATCCCAGTCCGACGCTCTATCCATTGTGCCACCACCTGGTCAGGTCAGTTTAGCATTTTTAAATCAATCCATTAAGTTCAGTATATTAACAGATAAAAGAAAAAGACCCTACTATCATCCTATTAGAACCAGATCTAATCAGAAACAGTGGAGGCCAGAAGGTACTAGATGACATATTCAAAATATTAAGAAAAAAAGAAAAGAAATCCAAACTGTCAATCAAAAATTATTAATTTGGCAAAACAATCCTTCATAAATGAAGGAGAAATAAAGACTTTACTGGATAAACAAAAAGTGAGTTTGTCACTAGCAAACTGCCCTCCAAGTGCTAAATAGAGTTTTTCAGAATGAACTATAGGGCCATTATTTCAACAGTATATAAAGAAACACCAGGAAAAGTAACTACACAGACAAATATAAAAGACAGCATAAAGAAGATTTTTGTTTGTAATTTCTTTTTTAATCTCACTAAGAGACAATTACATATAGCAATAATTATACAATTATACAATATATAAAATTATACAATATATAAAAATTTAATCCATGACAATAACAGATTATATGGGAAAATTTTTGTACAATACTGAAACTAAATTGGCATTAATCCTAACTAGACTGTCATAAATTAAGATGTTAATTATAAACCTTAGAAAAACCACAAAACATTGTGGGTCTGTACAAAGACTTATATGTGAATGTTCATAGCATCTTGATTTATCACAGCCCCAAACTGGAATCAAACCAAATTTCCATTAGTTGATAAATAAATAAACAGTATGTGATATAGCCATACAATGGACCATTATTCAGCCATAAGAAAAACTGAAGTACTATTAAATACTATAACATGAATAAACCTTGTTATGCCAAGCTAAGCATAAAAGGCCACATATTGTACAATTCCAATTATATGAAACATCTAAAATAGGCAAATCAATACAGATAGAAAACAGATTAGTGGCTGCCAGGGAAGAAGAGAGCAGAGAATTGGAGCTAACTGCTAACAGAGGGCTATTTATTTATTTGAACATGTTTTGAATTAGATGATGGTGATGGCTGCACAACATAGTGACTAGATCATATCCACTGAAGTGTGTACTTTTATTTTTATTTTTCTTTTACAGGGACAGAGAGTCAGAGAGAGGGATAGATAGGGACAGACAGGAACAGAGAGAGGTGAGAAGCATCAATCATTAGTTTTTCATTGCCGTCGCAACACCTTAGTTGTTCATTGATTGCTTTCTCACATGTGCCTTGACCACGGGCCTTCAGCAGACTGAGCAACCCCTTGCTGGAGCCAGCGACCTTGGTCCACGCTGGCGAGCTTTTGCTCAAGCCAGATGGGCCCACGCTCAAGCTGGCAACATCGGGGTCTGGAACCTGGGTCTTGCGCATCCCAGTCCGACGCTCTATCCACTGCGCCACCGCCTGGTCAGGCTGTACTTTTAAATTATAAATTTTATCTTATATGAAGTGTATTATATCTCTATAAAAATGCTATAAAGTCTACTGCATATATATTTGATAGTGAAATGAAAAAAGTTTAACAAGTAGTTTTAATGATGAGATATAAAAATTTATAGATGAAGCTTTGATACTATAAATGAAACAAGGATACCTATCATCACTCCTGGCTTGTATGTATTAAAGATTCTCAGCACTAAAGAGAAAAAAACACAATATTCAGAGAAACTATTAGAATTTTTAAAAATTATGAAGATTGTCAAATACAAACACCAATTGTATTTCTATATAGCAAACAAAGAAAAATTTAAGTTACAATATCATAAAGTCATCTAAAAGCAAAAAGTAACTAGAAATCTATGAAAAAAAAGTGTCATACATACATAAAAAGCTACAATACATTATTTAAAATATTTCTGAAGAGCTTAATGAATGGATGGATTTATTCATGGGTGATAGCATCATTGCTGTATGAATGCCAATTCTTCCAAAATTGACTTATATGTTCAATGTAATTCCAACTGAACATCTTAGTTGGGTAATTTTTGGAGAATATTACTTTTAAAATTCATGTAAAAATGTAAAGTGGCAATCTTTTTTTAAAAATTGGTCACCTTATTTTTATTATTTTTTATTTTTTTATTTTTTACAGGGACAGAGAGAGAGAGTCAGAGAAAGGGATAGAAAGGGACAGACAGACAGATAGGAACAGAGAGAGATGAGAAGCATTAATCATCAGTTTTTCATTGCGACACCTTAGTTGTTCATTGATTGCTTTCTCATATGTGCCTTGACCATGGGCCTTCAGCAGACTGAGTAACCCCTTGCTCGAGCCAGCAACCTTGGGTCCAAGTTGGTGAGCTTTTTGCTCAAGCCAGATGAGTCCGCGCTCAAGCTGGCAACATTGGGGTCTCGAACCTGGGTCCTTTGCATCCCAGTCCGACGCTCTATCCACTGCGCCACTGCCTGGTTAGGCTAAAGTGGCAATCTTATAGCAGGAAAACAAAGCTGGAAAATTACTGTAACATATGCCTATTATTAAGCTACAGTAATTAGAACTGTGTGCTATCATCACAAAGACAGACAAGAAGATTAGCAGAACAAGTCAAAAGTCTAGAAATAGAACCACATAGTAAAGGACACTTGTTTCATGATAAACGCACATATTTGTAGAAATGCAGTCTTTTTTTAATTGGTATTGGGTCAACTGGTAAGGAAAATTTCTGGAATAAAAGAATTAAACTTGATCATTAAACTCAACACACAAAATTCAACTCTAGGGCATTATAAATGTAAAATAAAAATATTAAAGCTTCTATAAGGATTTGAAAATATCTTTAGGACTCTCAGGTAGGAAAATGGTCCTTAAACACAACACACACAAAAAAACAACAAATAAAGGAAAAGATCCTAATGAGTGGTGGTGCAGTGGATAGAACACTGAACTGGGACCCTGAGGTCCTAGGTTCAAAACTGGAAGGTTGACAGCTTGAGTGCGGTCTCATCTGGCTTGAGTGCAGGCTCATCAACTTCAGCGTGGGGTCAATGGCTTGAGGCCCGAGGGAGCTGGCTTGGTTTGAACCCCCGAACCCCATCAAGGAACCTGTGAGAAGCAATCAATGAACAACTAAAGTGCCACAAGTACGAATTGATGCTTCTCATCTCTCTCTCCCTTCCTGTCTGCCTCTCTTTCTCATGTGTGTGCAAAAAATAAATGAAAAAGGTAAAGATTGGTGATTAAAATTAGTAACTCTGGTCATCAAAAGACCAGTAAGACAGTGAAAATGCAAGCTAAAGTGGGAGGAAATATGTAAAAGACTCAGTTTTGAAATAAATAAAGAACTCTTTACAAATCAGTATGAAACAACACAGGCAACCCAATAAAATGACTTGAAAAGGTACTTCAGCCTGACCAGGCGATGGCGCAGTGGATAGAGCGTCGGACTGGGGATGCGGAAGACCCAGATTCGAGACCCCGAGGTTGCCAGCTTGAGCACGGGCCCATCTGGCTTGAGCAAAACCTCGTCAGCTTGGACCCAAGGTCGCTGGTTCCAGCAAGGGGTTGCTGGGTCTGCTGAAGGCCCGCGGTCAAGGCACATGTGAGAAAGCAATCAATGAACAACCATGGTGTTGCGACGGCAATGAAAAACTAATGATTGATGCTTCTCACCTCTCTCTGTTCCTGTCTGTCTGTCCCTATCTATCCCTTTCTCTGACTCTCTCTCTGTCCCTGGAAAAATAAAAAAGGCACTTCAGACAGGAGAATATCAGTGTCCAATAAACTCAGTCATATTTATCAAAGAATTTTCATATCCTGCTGCTTAAGTATAAATTGATACAAACGTTAAAAAAACCCTTTAGATATATTTGCTAAAGATGACCCTGCAACACAACTTCAAAAAACAGAAATTTACATGTATATGAACTAAAAGTACATTAATGTTCAAAGGAAAATTATTCATTATGGCCCCAAACTGGAAACAATACAAATCTCCAACTATAAAAAATAATTTGTGGTATATGTATAATATTTATTTTATTTCATTTCATATTTTTTATTAATTTTATTTTGTTAACATGGATTCAAGTGTACTACTCAATATAACATCCGCACCCCCAACTCCATGTTCCCCATTTCACTCCTTTTGCCCCCCTCTCCCTAACTACCACCCCTCTTCCCTCTGGGATTTGCTGTCTTGTTATCTATATCTCTGTGTTATGTATATATAATTTCACTAATCCCTTCACCTTCTCTGATCCCATCCACTCATCCCCCTTCGCTCTTGACAGCTGTCCCTCTGACCCCAGCTCTGTTTCTACTCCATTCCTCAGTTCACTTTGTTCATTAGATTCCACACATAAGTGAGATAATATGATATTTGCCTTTCTCTGACTGACTTATTTCACTTATCATAATAATCTTGAGGTTCATTCATGCCATTGCAAAAGGTAAGATTTCCTTCCTTCTCACGGTCATGTAGTATTCCATTGTGTATATGTACCACAGCTTTTTAATCCACTAGTCCACTGATGGACACTTGGGCTATTTCCAGGTCTTGGTATTGTAAACAATGCTGCAATAAACATGGGGTACATTTCTTCTTTTGAATCAGTGATTTGGTATTCCTAGGATATATTCCTAAAAATGGGATACCTGGGTCAAAAGGCAGTTCCATTTTTAATTTTTTGAGGCAATACCATACAGTTTTCCACAGTGGCTGCACAAGTCTGCATTCCCACCAGCAGTGCAGAAAGGTTCCCTTTTCTCCACATCCTCTCCAGCACTTATTGTGTGGTGATTTGTTAATGAGCACCATTCTGACAGGTGTTAGGTGATATCTCATTGTGGTTTTAATTTGCATTTCTCTAATGATCAATGATGCTGAACATTTTTTCATATGTCTATTGGCCATCTGCATGTCCTCTTTGGAGAAGCATCTATTCAGTTCTGCCCATTTTTAACTGGATTGTTTACCTTCCTGGTGTTGAGTTTTAGAAGTTCTTTATAAATTTTGGTTATTAACCCCTTATCAGACATATTGGCAATTCTAAATGGACTATTAATACAGCAATAAAAATGAACTACTGCTACACACAATAGTGAATAAATATCATAAATATAATACTGAATAGATGATAGCAAGAGTACACGTGGGATATATTCTGGATGGAATGTTTGTGTTCCTCTCATATCTGTATGTTGAAATCATTACTGCCATTATAATATTAGGAGCTGGTGAGGATACTGAGAGGTGATTAAGTCATAAGGGTGGAGCCCTGACATATGGGATTAGTGCCCTTATAAAAGAGACCCCAGAGAGCTCTCTTACCTCTTCTGCTCTATAAGGATGCAGCAATAAGACTGCTGTCTATGAATTAGAAAGAGCAGCCCCAACCAGACACCAAATCTGCTGGTGCCTTAATCTTAGACTTTCCAGTCTTCAGAATTGTGAGAAATAAGTATTTATTCTTTAAGCTACCTAGTCTAATCTAGTATATTTTTCTTAAAGCAGCTGAATGGACAGAGGATGATTCCATTTACAAATGGCAGGTAAAACTAATCTATGATGTTAAAAATCAGAATAGTTATTACCTTGCTGGAAGAAAGTGACCAGAAGAAAGCATGAGTGAAGCTTCTGGGCATTGGCAATGTTGTAGCTATTTATTTTTTTTTAAATTGGGGGTGACACTGTTTAATAAAATTATATAGGTTTTAAGCATACAATTCTATTGATACATTATCTGTGTATGACATTGTGTGTTTACCAGAAGAAGTCAAAGCTCCTTCTATCGCAGTGATTCTTAACTTTTTTGAGGTACCGAACCCACCAGTTTCATATTCACATTCACCGAACCCTTCTTTAGTGATAAATAAAATATGATTTTTTCCCCAAATTCAAGACATAGGTATATGGTTTTTTACTGGTGCACAAAATGAGCCGTGCATGAACATCACCTTGCTCAAAGAACAAAACCAACAAAGTGCATGAACTCACAACAAATTATGGTATTACTTTATTCTGAATCTCCGCGGCAAAGGCTTCTCTGAACCCGAGACCGACTCATCGAACCCCTAGGATTCGATAGAACCCAGGTTAAGAACTACTGTTCTATCATCATATATTTGACCCTACTTACTCTTTATTACCCCTGCATCTCCCTCTGGTAACCACCATATTTTTGTGTCTATGAGTTTTTGTTTGTTTGTCTTGTTCATTTGTCACTTGCCGCAAACCGGTGTGGCTAGTAATTCCAGGTCCTCATTGGGAATGGCGCAGAATTAAGAAAAAAAATTAAAGAGAAATAGGATGGTATCAGGAGGCCTCTGCAAGCTGATGGCAAGAACAGAACACACTCTCCTTCCCAACCCTGTTTTATTTATAGGGCAGAGAGAGTCATTAGCAAATCAATGATATCTCTGATCACATTTTCAAGGCAACCCAAGAATTCTACCAAGTGCAGAAAACCCCCATCATACATAGCATCTTAATATCACAAAACAAAGGATAAAAAGAAATCAGCCTCAAGTCTTTCTGAGGGACATAGGGGATAGAGTGAGTATAAACAATCCAGCACCACAGCTAACATTAGAGAAGTGGAAAAAAACAGTCTTTAGCAACTTCACTAAGCGAGGTGGGGGGTTAGGCAGATTGTCAGCTTACTGCCAGTTCCCCACACCTCTGTCCCCCCAAAATCTAAACTGCAAAGACCCTGTTGGCTTGTGGTCCCCAACAGTTATTTTCAGTTTTATGTCCCACATATGACTGAAATATGATTTTGGACTTTTTTCTGTCTGACTTATTTTGCTTAGCATGATGTTCCCAAGATCCATCCCTGTTTTCACTAATGGCAATATTTCATCTTTTCTTAGGGCTGAGTAGTATTCCCCTGTGTATATGTATCATATTTTCTTTATTCAATCACCAATCAAAGGACACTTTGGTTGTTTCCATGTCTTGGCCACTGTGAATATTAACAATGTTCTATTTCTTCATCTTGGCAATGGTTAACTTGGTTCCCTTGTGATAGATCACTTAGCTCACTGAGATATACAACTGTAAGTCTATATTTTTACGTACTTTCCTATAGGTAATTTAATCAAATCAAATGAATTTTCAAAAGTTTATTTACCTGTTTTTTCTGCGTTCTGTTCCTGTTTTCCAGCCAATCATCCATTTGTTCCTCAATTTCTTCTATAGAAGTTCCATGATCATATGACTGAATATATGTACTTTCTAAAGGCGTATACACAGGAAAGTCAGGTCTTGTTTTTTTTACTTTAACTTTCTTCTGCTCTAAAAAATGTTTAAAAGAACCAATTAATAAAAGGACAAAAAGATTTTCAAACATTTTATGTATAGACTATATCTTGAAAGAACACAAAAATATTATTCCTTTGCTAGAATATTTAGCTGGAAGTTTTAGTGTGCATGATCCACTACATTGTTTTAAAATAAAATTCAAAGATAATAAAGAGTTGATAATTATGATATAACCACGATTTCAATTTGTAAATATCTTTATAGTTTTCAAAGCACTTTACATATTATTTCACTTATATGTAGAATCTAAAGAACAAAATAAACAAACAAAATAGAAACAGACTTATAGATATAGAGAATAGATTGATGGATGCCAGAGCAGAGGGCAATTGGGGAGTCTGGGTGAAAAAATTTAAGGGATTAAGAAGTACTAATTGGTAGTTATCCTGAGGATGTAAAGTACAGCATAGAGAATATAGTCAACAATATCGTAAAAACTATGTATGGTGCCAGGTGGGTACTTGAAATATTGGGGGAATGTTTTGTGATGTGTATGATTATTTAATTGCTATGCAGTACACCTGAAACTAATACAAAATAATATTGAATACAAACAGTAATTGAAAAATAAATTTTTTAAAAATTGGGGGGAAAAAGTACTTTAAATGAAAACATTTTATTTTGGCACAATTGAAAAAGCCTGGTCATTAGTGTTTTAATCCTACCTATACCACCTCATAATTACATCATGTTAGCAAATAACTTAAACCTTTGAATTAGTGCCATTTTCTCATCAATAAAAGAGATTTAAATCTAACCTGATAAAAGTTGATGTAAGAAAAATGATATATCCCCTAATATACTACCTAGTGACTTCGGTGAATTTTCTTTTGACTTCATATATCCCAGATCAAAAAAAGAAAAAGAAAAAAACCCATCAAACAAAAGAAAAAGAAACAAACAAAAAAAGGTTTCTCTATTTAAAGGACCAGAATAGCAGCAGTACAACAAGACAAAACTTTTAGATAATAACCAATTTAATTCAGGCAAACAGAACAGAAAAAACGCACTGCCCTCCCCCAGTGCCAGCAAGGCTAATGGGAAGCCTAGATTTCTGTCATTGTGAGGTTGAAATGGGTCATCCTAGTCTCCTCACCAGGCTGATGTGGGGAAGGCTATGTAGAAAGCCAGACTTTCATCCCCACTAAAGTAATAGGATCCCCTTTCCTGGTAGAGTCAGCAGAGAGCAAGTGGGTAGCTTGGATTTCCACGTCAATCCAAGGGTAACGAGGTGGCCCTAGCCTGTTCTACCAGGATGGTTTCAGAGGAGCAGAGAGGACACTGAGCACTTTCACAAGTGCCAGCAATAATGAGGCATCCCCCAACCCCACAATGTCAGTAAAGGCCAGGTGGGAAGCAGTAAGTAGGCATTCTTGCTTATCTCTGATGGTGTTATTAGTGATCTACTGGTAGATAGGAGTACCCATGCCCACCGAACCCTGAGAGTATTCACAACCACCCTCTCCCTGAGCTGTAATACAGGCCATGAAGAGAACCTGGACTTTCACCCCTATCTGACCATACCAGGGCAGCAACACTGCCCTTCCACTACTAGAGCTTTGACAGAGAACATAAGGTAATAGAAATGACTTAAATAATATCCAGAGTCTTATAATACCCAAAATATACTAGTATAAAAAAAAATACTCATCATACCAAGAACCAAGACTATCTCAATTTGACTAAAAAGAAAATCAACAAATGTTAACTAAAAGATGAAAGAGCTACCTAAATGATCTGACTAGGATTTTAAAGCAGCAATATAAAAATGTTTTGACAAGTAATAATAAAAATGCTTAAATGGACAAAATGTCAGTATCAAAAAAAAAAGGGGAGACGGCAAGATGGCGATGGAGTGGGCGGACGTACCAACTTCCAACTCCCAGAACCAAAGTGGATTATAACTTAATTTTAAGAACCATCATCTGGATAAAACAACTTTGAACTAAACTAAGTGGACTCTTCAAACAAGGAACAATGAAGAAGCCACATTGAGACTGGTAGGAAAAGTGAAAACGCGAAGAGTACTGCCCAGCTCCTCGGAGGGAATGGCAGACCAGAGAGACCCCCGTGGTGGGAGGAGAGTTTGGCGGAGAGGCAGGGACCTGGGTCCCAGAAACAAAGCCAAAGCCTGCAGGCCCAGAGCCTAAAAGAGGCGTTTGGACAGTATTGAGCTGTGAAACAAGTGAGGATACTGTTTGTGAGAAAGAGACAGTTTTCTCAGACCCAAGATTCTTCTTAAAGGGAAAGCGCAGAAAACCTTTCTCACAACCACTCACCTGGGGCGCCACGGAACGAAGACAGAGGAGAGGACCAGAGCAGAGGGAAGAGAGTATGGACTGAAGGAACAGGGAGAAACACTCTGAGGAACAGCAACCCTAACCCCTGGGCTAAGTCACTTCCCTAATAAAAAACGAGTATTTCCCGTGGAACTAGCAATACCAGCAAAGGGAGATAGGACACCAGCCAAACAAGCTCTCCCGCGGCACTTAGATCAGAGCTGCTTAGATGGAGGGAGCTTCCAGGAGTGAAGTACAGAGTGTTAGGGTCTAAGCTGCAGTGCACCCACCAACACTGCTGAGGGCTTGCTGGAGAAATGGTGGCGGAGGCGGGATGGCAAAACGTGGTCTGTCAGCGGGGGTGGAGGCCCAGCAGTGTGACCGTGGTCTAGCCCAGCGGGGGTGGAGAGGACGCGAACAAATGGTCCGGCAGCTGCGGGCCCACCTGCAGCCCCACCTGCGGGGGAAGAGCGGGAGGCCAGGAACGGACAGAGATCTGCTCTGCGACCCTGTACCCTGCGCAAGCCGGCCCTGAACGAGGGGGCAGGGCTAGGACCAGGGACAGGTGGAAGCTCATGGCTGACCGCACGCCAGGAGCCCCGCCCGGCCCGAGAAACCATGGTTTGCCATCCTACATGCGTGAGGTGGATCTGACGGCGGGGTCGGGGCTAAAGCCCAAGACAGGAGGAGGCTCACAGCTGAGTGCACGCCTGGAGCCGCGCCCAGCTCGAGAAACCGTGGTTTGCGATCCTGCGCAAACCAGCCCTGACTGTGGAGGTGGGGCTAAAGCCCGGGACAGGCGGAGACTCACAGCTGAGTGCCCGAAAGCAGCTCTGCCCGACCTGAGAAATTGCGGCGAGCAGGATCTGAATTCGTGGGCTGGAAAGAAGATCAGAAAAAGGCAGGGTCCGTAGCTGAGTAAAGGTGCTCACCCCTACCCTTGGTGCTGAGGCTTCTGGCTTGAGTGCAGTGCGCAACACCACCTGTGGGGGTGAGGCGTAGGCCCAGACAGGCTGAGGCTTATGTAGCTGGGCATCAGAACACAGACCCTCCCACGGAGGAGAGGTGAAAATCACAGCAACAGACACAGTGGGCGGCGCCAGCAACGCCCATACCCAACCGCCCTAGGCAGCGGCAGAGGCGGTGGCAGGCCTGCAGACAGACCACTCCTAGGGAACACAAAGGCAACACCCAGTGGCCAAAACCTTCTTATACACAGAAAAACTGGGCAGGCAGAGAAATGCAAACCAAATGAATCAAGAGAAATCCCCAGAGAAGGACCTGAATGAACCAGATATAACCAAATTACCAGATGCAGAGTTTAAAATAATGATAGCTAGGATGTTCAAAGAGCTTAGAGCAATAATGGATAGTCATTATGAACACCTACATAAAGAGATAACAAGTATAAAAAAGGAAATTGAAATAATAAAAAAGAATCAGACAGAAATGACAAATACAATATCAGAACTGAAGACCATAATGGAAGGAATTAAAAGCAGGATGAATGACGCTGAAGATCGAATCAGCGAGTTAGAGGACACAATAAACAAATGCATAGAAGCAGAGCAGAAAAAAAAAAAGAGACTCAAAAAATCTCAGGAAACTCTAAGGGAGCTCTGTGACAACATGGAGAGAAATAACATCCGCATCATAGGGGTTCCTGAAGAAGAGGAGAGAAAACAAGAATTAGAAAATTTGTTCAATTAAATCATAGCTGAAAACTTCCCTGTATTAAGGCTGGAAAACGTTTCACACGTTCAAGAAGCACACAGAACTCCATTAAAAAAAAAACCCAAAGAATTCTACACCAAGAAACATCATAGTTAAAATATCAAAGCTAAGGGATAAAGACAAAATTTTAAAAGCTGCTAGAAAAAAAAAGGCTATTACTTACAAAGGAGTCCCCATAAAGATGATATCAGACTTCTCAACAGAAACACTTGAGGCCAGAAGGGAATGACAAGATATATTCAAAGTATGCAGAACAAGAACCTACAACCAAGACTACTCTATCCAGAAAGGCTAACGTTTAAAATTGAAGGAGAATTAAAGAGCTTCCCAGACCAAAAAAGCCTAAAGGAATTCATCAAAACCAAACCAATTCTGCAAGAGATGCTAAAGGGCCTGTTGTGAACAGTTCAAAGGGGGAAAAAATATAGCAAAAGAAGAATACAGCTTTAAAGAATAAAATGGCAATAAACAACTACATATCAATAATAACCTTAAATGTAAATGATTTAAATGATCCAATCAAAAGACATAGGGTAGCTGTGTGGATAAAGAAACAGGACCCATACATATGTTGTCTACAAGAGACACACCTTAAAACAAAAGATGCACATAGACTGAAGGTAAAAGGATGGAAAAAAAAATTTCACGCAAATGTAAATGAAAAAAATGCAGGGGTAGCAATACTTTTATCTGACAAAATGGACTTTAAAACAAAGGCTGTAGGAAGAGATAAAGAAGGACACTACATAATGATAAAGGGAACAATTCAACAGGAAGATATAACTATTATAAATATCTATGCACCAAATATAGGAGCCCAACATATATAAAGCAGACTTTGATGGATATAAAGGGTTAGATTAACAGCAATACTATAACAGTAGGCAATTTCAATACCCCACTAACATTACTGGATAGATCCTCAAGAAAAAAAATTAAAGAAACAGCAGACTTAAAGGATACACTAGATCAACTCGATTTAATAGATATCTTCAAAACGTTTCACCCTAAAGCAGAAGAATATATATTCTTTTTAAGCGCTCATGGTACATTTTCTAAGATAGACCACATGTTAGGACACAAAAATGGTCTCAACAAATTTAAGAAGATTGAAATCATATCAAGCATTTTCTCTGATCAAAATGCCATGAAACTAGAAATTAACCACAAAAGAAAAACTGAAAAATATTCAAACACTTGGAAACTAAATAGCATGTTATTAAATAATGAACGGATTAACAATGAGATCAAAGAAGAAATAAAAAAGTTTCTAGAAACCAATGATAATGAGCATACATCAACTCAAAATTTATGAGACACAGCAAAAGCAGTAATGCGAGGGAAGTTCATTGCACTATACCATTAGAAGCTAGAAAAAGCTCAAATAAGCAACCTGACCCTGCATCTATAAGAACTAGAAAAACAACAGCAAATAAAGCGGAGGACTAGTAGAAGGAAGAAAATAATAAAGATCAGAGTGGAAATAAATGACATAGAGGTTAAGGAAACAATACAGACGATCAATGAAACCAGGATCTGGTTCTTTGAAAAGGTAAACAAGATTGATGAACCTTTAACTAGACTCACCAAGAAAATAAGAGAGAGGAATCAAATAAATAAAATTAGAAATGAGAGTGGAGAAATAACAATGGACACAAAAGAAATACAAAGCATTGTAAGAAAATACTATGAAGAACTATATGCCAAAAAATTAGACAACCTAGGTGAAATGGACATATTTCTTTTCCTTTTTTAGAAATAAGTTTGTTTTCTTTCTTTTAAATTTCTTTTTATTTATTCATTTTAGAGAGGAGACAGAGAGAGAGAGAGAGGAGGAACTAGAAGCATCAACTCCCATATGTGCCTTGACTAGACCAGTGCAGGGTTTTGAACTGGCGACCTCAGTGTTTCCAGGTCGACGCTTTATCCACTGCGCCACCACAGGTCAGGCACAAATTTCTTGAATCATATAATCTTCCAAAAATCAATCTGGAAGAATAAGAACACCTAAACAGACCAATTACAACAAATGAGAATCAGTTATCAAAAAACTCCCAAAAAGAAAAGAAGTCCTGTACCTGATGGCTTCACAAGTGAATTCTAAAAAAATTCAAAGAAGAACTAACTCCTATCCTTCTCAAGCTATTTCAAAAAATTCAAGAGGAAGGAAGACTTTCAAACTCCTTTTATGAGGCGAGCATAATTCTGATCCTGAAACTGGGCAAAGACAACACAAAGAAAGAAAATTATAGGCCAATATCCCCGATGAATTTAGATACTAAAATTCTCAACAAAATATTAGCAAACCGGATCCAGCAATATATGAAAAAAATCATACACCATGATCAAGTGAGATTTATTCTGGAGAGGCAAGGCTGGTTCAATATTCGCAAATCAATCAATGTGATTCATCACATACAAAAGGAAGGACAAAAATCACATGATAATTTCAATAGATGCAGAAAAAGAATTTGATAAAATCCAGCACCCATTCATACTAAAAACTCTCAGTAAAGCGGGAATTCAGGAAACATTTCCTAACATGATAAAAGCCATCTACGACAAACCCATAGCAAACATCATACTAAATGGGCAAAAATTAAAAGCAATCCTCTTAAGATCAGGAACTAGGCAGGGGTGCCCCCTTTCACCACTCTTATTCAACATAGTTCTGGAAGTATTAGCTACAGCAATCAGACAAGAAGAAGAAATAAAAGGCATCAAATTGGAAAAGAAAAAGTAAAACTGTCATTATTTGCAGATGATATGATATTGTATATAGAAAATCCTAAAGTCTCAAAAAACTACTGGAGCTGATAAATGAATTCAGCAAGGTGGCAGGATATAAAATCAATACTCAGAAATCAGAGGCATTTTTAAATACCAACAATGAACTGTCAGCAGAAGAAATTAAGGAAACAATCTCCTTCACTATTGCAACCCCCAAAAATAAAGTACCTAGGAGTAAATTTAACCAAGGAGGTTAAGGACTTGTACTCGGAAAATTATAAAACATTGATAAAAGAAATCAAGGAAGATACAAAAAAGTGGTAGCATATATCGTGCCCATGGTTAGGAAGAATAAACATCATTAAAATGTCTATATTACCCAAAGCAATTTATAAATTCAATGCAATACCAATTAAAATACCATTGACATACTTCAAAGATATAGAACACATATTCCAAAAATTTATATGGAACCAATAAAGAACACGAATAGCCTCAGCAATCTTAAAAAGAAAAAATAAAGCAGGAGGTATCAGTCTTCTGGATATCAAGGTATACTACAAGGCCATTATACTCAAGACAGCCTGGTATTGGCATAAGAACAGGCACATAGATCAATGGAACAGAACAGAGAACCCAGAAATAAACCCACACCTTTATGGACAACTGATATTTGACAAAGGAGGAAAGAACATACAATGGAGTAAAGACAGCCTCTTTAACAAATGGTGTTGGGAAAATTGGATATCTACCTGCAAAAAAATGAAACTAGACCATCGACTTACACCATCCACAAAAACAAACTCAAAATGGATAAAAGACTTAAATGTAAGCCTTGAAACCATAAGCATCAGAGAAAAAAACATAAGCAGTAAGGTCTCCAACATCGTCGAAGCAATATATTTGTCGATTTATCTCCATGGGCAAATGAAATAAAAGGCAGGATAAACAAATGGGACTATATCAAACTAAAAAGTTTTTGCACAGCTAAAGACAATAGGAACAGAATAATAAGACAAACCCCACAATGGGAGAAAATATTCGACAACACTCCTGATAAGGGGTAATAGCTAAAATTTATAAAGAACTTATAAAACTCAACACCAGGAAGACAATCCAATCAAAAAATGGGAAAAAGAAATGAATAGAAATTTCTCCAAAGAGGACATACAGTTGGCCAATAGGCATATGAAAAAATGCTCAACATCACTAATCATTAGAGAAATGCAAATTAAAACCACAATGAGATATCACCTCACACCAGTCAGAATGGCACTCATTAGCAAAACAACACAGAATAAGTGCTGGCAAGGATGTGGAGAAAAGGGAACCCTTCTGCACTGCTGGTGGAAATGCAGACTGGTGCATCCACTGTGCAAAACAGTATGGAGATTCCTCAAAAAATTAAAAATCGAACTGCCTCTTAACCCAGCTATCCCACTTTTAGGAATGTACCCTAAGAACACCATTGCACTGTTTGAAAAGAAGAAATGCGCCCACATGTTCGTGGTAGCATTGTTCACAATAGCGAAGATCTGGAAACAGCCCAAGTGTCCGTCAGAGAATGAGTAGATTAAAAAGCTTTGGTACAGATATACTATGGAATATTACTCAGCCATAAGAAATGATGACATCGGATCATTTACAACAATATGGATGGTCCTTGATAACATTATACGGAGTGAAATAAGTAAAACAGAAAAAAACTGAGAACAGTATGATTTCATACATAGGGGGGTAATAAAAGCGAGACTATGAGACATGGACAAGAGTGTGGTGGTTATGGGGTGGGGGGAGGGAGGAGAAGGAGGGATAAGGGGTAGGGGAGGGGCACAAAGAAAACCAGATAGAAGGTGACAGAGGACAATTTGACCTTGGGTGATGGGTATGCAACATAATGGAATGACAGGATAACCTGGAGATGTTTTCTTTGAACATATGTACCCTGATTTATTAATATGACTCCATTAAAATTAATAAAAATTAAAAAAAGAGAGACATACAGAAGAACGAAATGTAGCCTGACCTGGCAGTGGTACAGTGTATAGAGCATTAAACTGGGATGCAGAGGACCCAGGTTCAAAACCCTGAGGTTGCTGGTTTGAGCACGGGGTCATTTGGTTTAAGCACAGTTTACCAGCTGGAACCTAAGGTCGCTGGCTTGAGCAAGAAGGGGTCACACAGTCTTCCGTAGCCCCCTGGTCAGGGAACATATGAGAAAGCAATCAATGAAAAACTAAGGTGCCGCAACAAAGAACTGATGCTTCTCATCTCTCTACCTTCCTGTCTGTCTCTCCCTATCTGTCCCTCTCTCTATCTCTGTCACAAAAATAAAACAAGAAAAAGAACCAAATGAAAATATAAAACCTGAATAATATATTAACTAAAATGAAAGACAATGAATGGGAACTCAACAGAAAATGAAGGAGAGAAAGAAAAGAATCTGTGAATTTGAAAAAGAATAATAGAAATTGCCCAAAACAGATTAAAAAAAAAGGTGATCACAGCCTTGGGGACTTTTGTTACTACAGCAAAATATCTAAAATTCAAGTTGCAAAATTCCCAAAAGAGAACTGGGCAGGACAAAAAGAGTATTCAAAGAAGTAATCCTATAAAATTCCTGCAAAATTTTTTGGTAACTATAAACAATATTATTCTAAAATTTGCATTAAAAGGCAGAAAAGAGTAGAATAGCTACACTATTCTGAGCACTGAGAAAGTGGGAAGAGCCCTCTCCCTAAGACTCATATAGATACGACAATTAAGACTGCCACACTGGCATGACCAGGCGGTGGCACAGTGGATAGAGCATCAGACTGGGATGTGGAGGACCCACGTTCGAGACTCCGAGGTCATCAGCTTGTGCGCGGGCTCATCTGGCTTGAGCAAAAAGCTCACCAGGTTGGACCCAAGGTCGCTGGCTCGAGCTAGGGGTTACTCGGTCTGCAGAAGGCCCGTGGTCAAGGCACAGATGAGAAAACAATGAACATTAAGGTGTCGCAACAAGAAACTGATGATTGATGCTTCTCATCTCTCTCCATTCCTGTCTGTCTGTCCCTATCTGTCCCTCTCTCTGATTCTCACTCTCTCTGTCCCTGTAAAAAAGAAAAAAAAGACAGCCACACTGGCCAAGGGACGGAAATGCAGGCTGCTGGAACAGAGAACTGAGATAGTCCTTACACAAGTAGCAACTGAGTTTTGACAATATTTCATAAGCAATTCAATGGAGGAACTATAATTTTTAAAGAATACAGTGCTAGACACTGTTCGAAAAGAAGAAATGCGCCCCCATGTTCGTGGTAGCATTGTTTACAATAGCGAAGATCTGGAAACAGCCCAAGTGTCCGTCAGAAGACGAGTGGATTAAAAAGCTATAGTACATATATACTATGGAAAACTACTCAGCCATAAGAACTGATGACATCGGATCATTTATAACAAAATGGATGTACCTTGATAACATTATACGGAGTGAAATAAGTAAATTAGAAAAAAAGAAAAACTCAGAACAGCATGATTTCATACATAGGTGGGACATAAAAGTGAGACTATGAGACATGGTGGTGGTTATGGGGTGGGGGGAGGGAAAGAAGGGTGGGATAGGGAGGAGGGGAGGGACACAGGGAAAACCAGATAGAAGGTGACAGAGGACAATTTGACTTTGGGTGACGGGTATGCAGCACAATTGAATGATAAGATAACCTGGAGATGTTTTCATTGTACACATGTATCCTGATTTATTGGTGTCACCCCATTAAAATTAATAATAATAATAATAAAAAAAGAATACAGTGCTAGAAAAATTGAATATCCATAAACAAAAGTAATAAACTTTAACCTAAGCCTCACACCTTATAAAATATTAAATCAAAACAGATCATAGATTTAAATGTAAAATTATAAAGAAAATTTAGAAAAAAACATAGGTAAAAAGCTTTACAACCTAGAGCTTGGTAAAGAGTTCTTTAACATACATCAAGAACACAATCCATAAGAAAGCAATAAATTTGACTTCATCAGAATTGAAATGTTTTGCTATGTGAAAGACTATTAAGAGGATAAAAAGACAACCTACAGATTGGAAGAAAATATCTGTAAACCACAAACCTTAAAAAAGAAATAACTAGAATATACATTCTATTTAAAGAACTCATAGGCCAAAGCCATAAAGAAAGATTCTATAGAAGAGGATACACTTGGGATCAGTGAAAATAGGAGAAATATATTACTAAGGCAGAAATCACCCTAAACATAAGTGAATTTGACTAAGATCATTGGGTCTGTAATCTTCATACAACAACAGGGTGGTTAACTCCTTTGCGGACTGGCATGAAATTTCTGGCTGACTGGTCTGCAGATGGGTGGTTGAAAACATTGCTCTAAATCATAGTCAAAATGAAAAAGTTATAGAGATTAAAAATAGATTTACTGCCGACTGGTGGTGGCGCAGTGGATAGAGTGTTGACCTGGAACATTGAGGTCCCAGGTTTAAAACCCCAAGGTTGCCAGCTTAAATGCAGGCTCATTCAGCTTGATTATGGGATCCCATGGGACATGATCCCATGGTCACTGGGCTTGAAGCCCAAGGTTGCTGGCTTGTCTGGAGCCCTCGATCAAGGTACGTATAAGAAACAGTCATTGAACAACTGAAGTGCTACAACTAAGAGTTGATGCTTCTCATCTCTCTCCCTTCCTGCCTGTCTCTCTCACTTGCTAAAAAATAAAAAATAATAAGTAAAAAGAGATTTACTAATTGTTGCCAGATATTAGAGATAACTGGTGGATGGGAGGAGAAAGGTATGGCTATAAAAGGGTAGTGGCTGATTGTTGGTAGTTACATGAATATACGTGTGTGATAAAATGTCAGAGAACTATATATATATTTTGTGTTGGTGTCAATTTACCGGTTTTTGTATCATATAACCAAAGGGGGAAACTAAGAGGAGGATGCATGGGTCCTCTCTGTACTATCTTTGCAATTTCCTATGAATATATAATTATTTCAAAGTAAAAAGTTAGCCTGACCAGGCGGTGGTGCAGTGGATAGAGCGTTGGACTGGCATGCAGAAGACCCAGGTTCAAGACCCCGAGCTTGCCAGCTTGAGTGCAGGCCCATCTAGCTTGAGCAAAAGCTCGCCAGCTTGGACTCAAGGTCGCTGGCTCCAGCAAGGGGTGGCTCGGTCTGCTGAAGGCCCGCGGTCAAGGCACGTGTGAGAAAGCAATCAATGAACAACTATGGTGTCAAAACGGCAATGAAAAACTAATGATTGATGCTTCTCACCTCTCTCCGTTCCTGTCTGTCTGTCCCTATCTATCCCTCTCTCTGACTCTGTCTCTGTCCTGGAAAAATAAAAAAATAAAATTAAATAAAATTAAAAAAGAAAAGAAAATATCATTTGAAAATAAAACATGTTGGGAAAAAGCAAGATGGTGGTTTTCCTGTAGCAAGTATATAAAAAAGGGGGGGCGGGAATCTTATTACATGACTAGTTACTTGAGACTTGGAATACAACTCCCAGTGAGAGCATTATACATGGAAATAAAGATGATATACTTAAAAAGTAGTTTTATTAATGACAAAAATAAAAAAATGTTTAAAGAGTTTTAATAAATTGCTTTAAGAAGCATGAAGTAGAAAATAGCAATATATTCTTTCTAAATGTATTAATTTACTCAACAAACGTTTACTAAGTACCTACCATATGCCTGGCCCTGTTCTAGTCTTTGAGATTTCAGCTATAAATAAGTCAAACAAAAATACTTGCCTGCAAGGAGCTTATACACTGATACATCATCTGATATGAAGTATATTTAACAGTTACATTTCCAAATTGATAAATAAAATTTTAGTTAAATTTGAGTATTTACTCTAGTCATAAATGTTTATAGATTAAATTGATAAAATTTTTTTGAGTCATTTCAGTGGGAAAACTAAGACTATTATATTTAAGCACATACCACATTATAATTTGAAATACCGAGAGAACTGTAAATTTATATTTGATTCGTATAATTTTAAAAATTCACATTCCACAGTTAATTAGAGCAAAGTACCTAGAAAATAATACTATTTTAAAGATATTCTTTGCCTACATATAACCTCTCGGGACTAGGGTTCCCTTTTAGGTTTCCACACAAATATGGTTCCTAACATACAGTTTCTATTTAGTCATATTTCCAAATGTACTGGAGTTAATGGCTGGTTAAAAGCCTTTTCTTTAGTTATGTCAGATGGTACTCTCCCATCCACGAGCATCCTTTATTAGCACATGAAAATTGTTCTATCCTAAATTGGGGCCACCTCTGCCCTATCTCCTTTGGCCTTTCCCTCACCAACTCTTGATTCAACTTACAAATAAATCAACACCAGCATCAAGAGAAGGTGAACATTTCCCCATCCTAACACCCTAAAGAAGCATATTCTGTTCCCCACCTTCTCGTTGTCCATCTGGCACCCTAACTTAGAGCCATCATTGGGCATGCAATGGGGACAAGAAAACTTAATTCACGTCTGAAACTATTATTTCTACAGATATAAAGAAATACTTGGCCTAACCAGACAGTGGCGCAGTGGAAAGAGCGTCAGACTGGGATGCGGAGGACCCAGGTTCGAGACCCCGAGGTCGCCAGCTTAAGCTCGGGCCCATTTGGCTTGAGCAAAAACTTGCCAGCTTGGACCCAAAGTCGCTGGCTCAAGTAAGGGGTTGCTCAGTCTGCTGAAGGCCCAAGGTCAAGGCACATAAGAGAAAGCAATCAATGAACAACTAAGGTGTCGCAACAAAAAACTGATGATTGATGCTTCTCATCTCTCTCTCTTCCTGTCTGTCTGTTCCTATCTATCCCCCTCTCTGACTCTCTCTCTGTCCCTGTAAAAACCAAAAAAAGAAATACCTGACAGGAGGGTTTTGATTATTTGATTTTGTTTTTATTCTTAAATCATATAAGGTACATTGAAAACTTCCTCCCCCCTTTGTCTATTCAAAATTTTAACCTTTACAATCAATTCTTTATAAAAATAACTTCAACAAATTTTTTTTTTCATTTATGACATAAAGTGTTTCATGACAGCACTTAGAATTCACAATTTTGGGCTTAGAATAAAACTCAAATAATTAGAAAATGTATAAAAGTGTTAACACTGAAAAAGTTATATATGTTCAATTTGTTTAAACCTGAAACATAAAATTTATTTAAAGTCTGTAATAAAGAAATGCCAAAATTTTCCAAATAGATATCACATTTTTTGCATAAAGACTTTCCAGAATATTTTTTAAAAAGTACCCTTTTCATATTTCTCCCTCTAAAATACCATTTGAGTAAGATCACCACACCCTATTTGATATAGTTCTAGGGTTGTCCTCAGAGGATACTGCACAATCTCAGCAGTAAAAGATAGACTTGAGGGCAGATTAGCAATTAGATCATGAAAACCGGCAGCATAAAACAGCTATTCCTAATCTGCATAAGATGCATTTACTCAAGTAAGCAGATGGAAATGTTATTATGAACTCAGTATTCCAAAGATGCTCTTTAAAATGAAGAAGATAGGGGCAAATGAAATACACACTGGGGGATGAGAGGCCTTTATGTATTAATTCTAAAGTATACAATGCAGAACACTTTAATGAAGTTAAACTTAATTAAAAGATTGTCTGCATGTAACCATTAGAGACTACATTAAAAAATACATGACACTTTCTAACATTATTAACAATAATGTGACTGTATTTTAATATTCTTAAATGCTGATATCATCACCTTTCTAAATATACAACTGATAGCAAAACATGCATGATATAAGTCTTATTACTCAAAGTCCAGCATGAGTATTGTTAAAATATACTTTCTGTTTTTATTTGGAAAATTAAATTTAATGCGGTGACATTGATCAATAAAAGTACATAGGTTTCAGGTAAACAACTCCATAGCATTTGAACCACTGATTGCATTCTGTGCCCATCATCCAAAGTCAAACCACCTTCCGCACCATGCTTTCTAGTATTTAGTATTTCCATTTTGAGTTTTAAGAAATAATAAGCTAGTGATAAATTTTCAAACTTTTAGAAATTACAAATATTTATTGGTATACAGAGTGTTCAGATCTTAAAATGTGCTTCTTTACATAGTTTTTATTAAATAATAATAAAAAATAACAATTATTAAATCTGAGAACTGCTACCAGATTCTTAGAACAAAAATATCTGAACAATTTTGAAAAATATTCTTCTGACCCACAAAACAGTAAGAGAATAAATTTGTGTTTAAGCTGCTGAATTAGTGGCCATTTGTTAGGATAGCAATAGAAAACTACTACAGGGATCACCTAGTCCAGCACATTCTTTTTTTTTTTGATAGATCAGGAAACTAAAATCTTCAAAGGCAACATTTAGGTAGTGGCAATACACTTTGGGATTTGTAGAGAACATAATTCTTATCTCTTCTTAAACAATGGTCTAGTGCAGGGGCCGGCAACCGATGGCTCGTGAGCCAGATATGGCTCTTTGGTTGGCTGCATCTAGCTCGCAGACAAATCTTTAATAAAAAAAATAGTAATGTTAAAAACAGGGGTCCCCAAACTTTTTACACAGGGGGCCAGTTCACTGTCCGTCAGACCATTGGAGGACCGGACGATAAAAAAAACTATAAACAAATCCCTATGCACACTGCACATATCTTATTTTAAAGTAAGAAAAACAAAACGGGAACAAATTCAATATTTAAAATAAAGAACAAGTAAATTTAAATGAACAATCTGACCAGTATTTCAATGGGAACTATGGGTGCGGATGTATCCTGTGCTCCTCTCACTGACCACCAATGAAAGAGGTGCCCCTTCTGGAAGTGCTGCGGGGCCGGATAAATGGCCTCAGGGGGCCACATGGGGCCCGCAGGCTGTAGTTTAGAGACCCCTGGTTAAAAATATAAAACATTCTCATGTATTACAATCCATTCATGTCCTACTGCTCATGTTCATGGTTGCAGGTGGCTGGAGCCAATCACAGCTGTCCTCTGGAACAACATCAAATTTTTATTGGATAATGCATAACATACACGGGTCGTTGTGAGGTCAGGAAGTAAACTTCCCTCCTTTTAATCAAGTAGTCAGCTGGCTAATTGCAGAAACCCTTTTGATGAAGAAGATGGCTAAAAGAAAAAAAGATGAGTAGTATCGTACTTTTCAGCAGGAATGGACAGAGGAATTCGCCTTTGTGGGGAGAGCAGGTTCTGCAGTGTGTCTAATATGCAATGATAAAACTGCATAGATGAAACGGTCAAATATAAAGCGGCACTTCGACATGCCATACTACATATGCATCGAAATATCCAGTGGGGGACAGCAGGAAGAAAGCATGTCAAGAGCTACTGTGCAGAGTGCAAGTTAGTCAGCAGCAACTCCGTGTTTGGACCCAACAAGGTGACTTGAATTCGGCTAGCTTTGCTGGTGCTTTAGCAATTGTGAGAAACGGAAAGCCATTCACAGATGGGGAGTATGCCAAAACATTCATGCTTGATGTTGTTAATGAACTATTTGACGACTTTTCGGATAAAGACAAGATAAACAAATGAATAAAAGACATGCCTCTGTCGGCAAGAACTGTTCATGTTCGTATCATCATGATGGCAAATCAAATTGAGGCAACACAAGTAAAGGACATAAATGCTGCACAATTCTTTTCTCTCACTTTGTGAACAGACGTAAGTCATTTATCCCAGCCAGCGTGACTGTAATGTATGCTGTTGGTGACACTCTACGCGAGGAAAGTCTTGCTGTTTTGCCTATGAAAGAGACAACAAGAGGGGAGGATTTATTCAAGTCTTTTACTGAATTCGCTAAAGAAAAAAATCTACTGATGGATAAACTTATTTTGGTGTGTACTGATGGTGCTCCATGTATGGTGAGGAAAAACAAAGAATTTGTAGCGCTTCCTCGTGAACATGAAAAGAGACCCATCCTATGTTTGCACTGCATCCTACATTAGGAGGTGCTTTGTGCTCAGATGTGTGGCGAGCAGCTTGGTGAGGTGATGTCGCTGGTCATTTGGGTGGTCAACTTTATTCTTGTCCGAGCTTTAAATGATCACCAGTTTAAAACACTGCTGGATGAAGTTGGGAATAATTATCCTGCTCGTTTCTGCACAGCAATGTGCATTGGTTGTCAAGAGGGAAGGTGATCAGCTGTTTCACGGCTTGTCTGAGCAAAATCCGGACTTCTCTTGAAATGAAAAACATCGAGCATCCTGAGTTAGCTAACACTGACTGGCTCCTGAAGTTCTATGATCTCATGGACATGACTGAACCAGCTCAATGTGAAAATGCAAGGCGTTTGAAATACAGTCTTATACTTTCAACAAGCAGTGTTTGCATTTGAAAACAAGCTGGAACTCTTCATCGCCGACATTGAAACAGGTCGTTTACTACACTATGAAAAACTGGGAGAGTTTAAAGATGCATGTATAGCAAGTGACCCTGCTCAACATCTTGATCTCCAGCAGCTAGCGGGCTTCACATCTAATCTTCTGCAGTCATTCAAAGTACACTTTGGAGAATTTTGTGAGCGCACTCGTCTTTTTAAGTTCATCACCCATTCACACGAGTGTGCAGTGGACAGCACTGACCTGAGTTACATCCCCGGTGTCTCCGTCAGAGATTTTGAGCTACAAGCTGCTGACCTGAAGGCCTCAGACATGTGGGTGAATAAGTTCAAGTCACTGAATGAAGATTTGGAAAGACTTGCACGACAGCAAGCAGAGTTGGCGAGCAAACACAAGTGGAGAGAAATGAAAAAACTTCAACCCACGGACCAGCTGATTGTCAAAACTTGGAACGTGCTTCCCATCACATACCACACACTGCAGTATGTGAGTATTGCTGTACTGACAATGTTTGGCTCTATGTATGCATGTGAGCAGTCTTTCTCACATCTAAAGAACGTTAAGACCAACCTATGATCACATTTAACGGATGGAAGTCTCAAAGTCTGCATGAAGCTTAACCTCACCACTACAACCAGACTACAAAGCCATCAGCAAAACCATGCAGCACCAGAAGTCGCAATAATGGTAAGAAGTACTTTATTCATTATTGGTTAGCAACAGCATAACAACGTTATTAAAAAGAATGCAGAGACTTATTGGTACTTTAAAAGTATTGGTCTTACATAAAATGCACACAATTACTTGTATTTAGCGTTAAACATATTGTATGGCTCTCACGGAATTACATTTTAAAATATGTGGCATTCATGGCTCTCTCAGCCAAAAAGGTTCCTGACCCCCGGTTTAGTGTCAGGGTGAAGGCAGAAAGCTAGGATTTTTAGATAACACCATTTTTCTTTATATTTAATGTGTGAAATGAATGAGTGGTATACTAACACCACAGTTGCCCTTTTCTAGTCCGATTTGGCTAAATAACCACTATATACATTTCGTGGTGGGATTCAGCTGGTTCGCACTAGTTTGGCAGAACCAATACCTAATTTTTTGTTGAGTTTGGTGAACTAGTTGTTGTTAAAAGGGCACTTGTAATAAGGGTTCTTTCTAAGGTGGGCACCTGGGTAGCTGCTCAATGTGGAAATCACAAATTTACATTCCTTATTATTTTTTAATGTTCATCTGTGCAACAGCATATTATAAGCACCCATAGTAATGTTCATTCTATTCACAGGTGAAACATATTGCAAGTGAGAATGCCAATCAAGAAGCAATACGGCAATATCTTAAATAACAGTTATACTATTTTTTTGGTGAGGTATTATTTAATATTTTTTCATTAATATTTTAAAACTCTTTCATATAACATAATCTAGTTTTGTATAACTCTTTTATTGTTCTTATTTAAGTACTAAATGCATGATGTAATACACTACCTCTTGGTATATCATCATTTTATACCTAGAACAGTCATTGAGGCAGAGAACCAGTTGTTAAATTATTTGAATCCCACCACTGTATACAATGTAGAATAGCTTTCACTGCATACCCTCAAAAACACATAAACTGTTTTGTAAAACTATCATGTATATTCATTTATAGGTGTACGGTAACCAGTATTGTCTTCTATGTCCGGACTGGCACTAAGCATACCGTGCACTTCTCTAGGAATCCAGGTCCATGGAGAGAATGAAGTCTGAACCAAAAATACTCACATTGAAATTCTTAAAGGAATAAAGATTTAACCTCCATCAATTCAGTCAATGAGTATTTATTAAGCTCCTAATATATGTGCCAGGGACTCTTTAAGGAATTGGATAGAAACAATAGCCCTTACCCTCAAGAAACTTATATCTACTGGGGGAACCAGAAAGTAAACAAAATTAATCAATAAATTCATGCTAAGTAGTGGTAAATGCTCTGAACAAAAATAAAAGAATATAAAGGAACAAACTGTATATGTGTGGAAAAGATGGAGATTTGGAAAATTAGACAAAAATGACCAGGGCTGGGAAAAACACCTTTTATGTGCCACTTTTCCTAAAACCAGAAATAACTGTCTTTAGTGTTCAATGGAAGACTTCAACACACTGATAATTTAATCAATAGTAATACACATGAAACAAAGTCTATCAAAACAAGTATCATTGATTTTCCTGGTTTCCCACTTATTACTGTTATACAGCAAGTTGGGTGATCAATTGGATAGACTTGACACCAAATATCAATGACAATGACAGCAATAGAGTATTTTAGAACTTTCTAAATTTTGGATGACTCCTAGACATGAGAAACGATATGACCCCTTGCTGATTTTATCTCTTCTTCTGATACTAAACTGTGGATGGCTCAGTAATTACTCCTATAGTATTTTGCACATATACTATATTAAGTACAAGTAACTATTGAGAGAGTGGCAAAGAAAGCACAGAAAACTTAATTACTACTAAATTTAAGGGAAAATCCAAACTTAAACACTCAGTTTTACATGATTTTGTTAATATAGCAAGGCAATGTATAAAACTTACTTTGAAGTGTTTCCAGTTCAGCTTTAGTCAATGCATCTTCTTTTTCTTTCAATCTTGTTTCTTTATATTTAGCATAAAACTGCCCAGCATCCTAAAAAAAGAAGTTACAAATAAATTAACATAAAAGTCAATTTGCTTTAATGGCACTAAGCATACCATGAAAGTAGCATATTCTTTAACAACTAATCTTCCTTTGTGTTTATGTTTTCAGATTTTATGAACAGAAAGAACTACATACTTCTCTGCAACTTTTCTCTCTTAAAGAGCCGATTTAAAGCCAGAATTTCATGAGTATAAATTTAAGTATTTTCTCTCAGATATGGGAGGTATGCTCTTCCTGATTTCTTCCACTGTCTATTTTCTCAATATTATGCCATTATTACATGGACAGAAAGCAGAAAAAGACACTTGATTAACTGAATTCAATTATTTGGTATAGTAAATTGTATTATTATACAAATACTATTTTCGTATTAGTCCTTTAACTCCAAAAATTTTTGAAATTATATACAAGTCTGATATAAAACCTATGTGACCATGTAGATACAAGTAGAAGTTGCCATTCCTTCTACTGCACAGAGATACCAGTTTCTATGACTAAGGTTGAGGATTGAGAACACATGCTGTATACAAATGCTTAGGTATCAAGATACAGTGGCTAAAATCTCAAGGAGTGGTACATAGATAAGATTTAGGAGAGTACTGAAAAAAGACTAGGCCTTCAATAATCACACACATGGGGGAAAAAGTTGATACTAGGCATTATGAAGCTCTTAACAATGAAAAAAGCAAAAACATCACTTTCACCATACCTTGACCGAAACTTCATCTAGTCCCGTGATGGCAAACCTATGACACGCATGTCAGCACTGACATGCATAGCCATTTTCGATGACACGCGGCTGCATACCAGAGAAGTATGGGGCCACATGTGCAGAAGGACGTTTCATCCTGGGCTCCTGCACGGCCAGGTGCAGTAGCCGAGGATAAAACATTTGCTGTAGTGTAGACACTCTGTGCTGGAGGTCTGTAGGCCAAAACAAAAGAACTCCAGCACAAAGAGTCTAGTTCTGGGACTTCTGGTTAGGCCATTTTTCTCGAAGTGACACACCACCCGAGTTATGCTTGCTATTTTGGCAAAATTTGACACATAAAGCTCAAAAGATTGCCCATCACTGATCTAGTCTATAGCAATACTACCTGTAGCTGTCAGGCCTTCCATGTCTTTGCGTATACTTTGCCCTCTAGCTAGAATATTTTGCTCCCTGCCATTATTCCAAAGAACTCTATTTATCCTTAAAAACCCCATTCAAGCCTAACAAGGAGGTGGCAGTCGATAGAGCATTGGGCTGGGACACTGAGGACCCAGATTAGAAACCCAAAGTTCCGTTTTGAGTGCAGGCTCACCAGCTTGAGTGTGGGATCATAGACATAATCCCAAGGTTGCTGGCTTGAGCGCAAAAGTCGCTAGCTTGAGCAAGGGGTCACTGGCTTAGCTGGAGCACCCTGGTCAAGGCATGTATAAGAAAGCAATCAATGAACAACTAAGATACCACATCGAAGAATTGATGTTTCTCATCTCTCTCCCTTCCTGTCTGTCTCTGTCTCCTCCCCCACCTATAAGAAAACAATAAGAAAAAAATAAAGCCCTATTCAAGCATTACCTCCTTTGCAAGTCTTTCTGATCTTCCCTAACAGAGTAATTCTCTCTTGTATACTGCTTCTGTACTGAAATACACTTCTATGATTGCTTGAATCATGTTATATTCTCTCCTAGAAAGTGAGAAATTTAAGACAGGAGTGTTTTATATGTCCAGAGCACAGTATCTGGCATAAAAAAAGGTATTCAATAGTGTACATTGAACTAACCTAGACTGAAACATCTGAGAAACACCTTGGAAAGAAAGAAATGAAAGAGCTTGGTGACTGTGGAAGAAGAAAAGAGGTACCAAAAATAACTCTAGGGCAGTGATTCTTTCCAACCAGTGCACAACAGCACACTGTGCCACAAGAATTTTTACAACGTGCATTACCTATTTAGTTAGAGGGACTGACCTCTTTTCCCTAGACTGTCAAATAAAAAAATGACAAGAGCCAAGACAACAATAGCCATCCAGTGTGAATGAATCAAAATTTTACTATTTTTTTGGTTGGATTGGCAAAAAATGTATTTTTTTGGTATGCCTCAGAATTTTAGTAATTAGTTTCTGTATGCCATGAGATGGAAAAGGTTAAAAAGTTGCTGCTTTAGGTAACATTCCTAGGTTGTAATATTCCTAGTGCAGATCATCATAGACCCAAATGAGAGGGTTTTATTTCTGCAGAAAATAAAGGAACAAAATCAATCCATGGCTCTACCTCAATTCAGATGTAAATGAATAAACACTTAAACCCCAGGATGGGATTATCTATTTTCATCAATGACTGTCCAAGTTAAAGATTTCTTTTGTTGTTTCTTTCTCTTGGAGTTATATCTGAACTCCGCACCTGATAATGAATTAGGGAAACTGAGTATTTCTAAAATGACTGAATCAATATAATAAAAATGAATCTCTTGCCTGACCTGTGATGGCGCAGTGGATAGGGAGTCAACCTGCTGCTTTGAATCAGGCTTGCCCAGTCAAGGTATATATGAGAAGCAACTACTGTGAGTTGATACTTTCTGCTCCTCCCTACCCTTTCTCTCGCTCTAAAATTAATAAATGAAATCATAAAAAAAGTATCCCTTATTCTTTCCATTCTCACTTTTATGTCCCTATCTCATTTCTACTAGAAAAATTCCCACATGCCTGGGCCATCTTATTAATGGTATAATTTGAGGGCAAATAATGTTATACACCCGATTAACTTTTTCTTTGATGCCTGTATATACTTTAAATTTCAACAAGGTTTGGGGTTAAGGTTTTATGGCCCCTTATCATTAATCTGGGCCCCTAAAAAACTCAACCTTAGAGTATTATTTTATATTAAACCATAACAGTTATTCACTGAAGTAAATGAATAAATAAGCATATTAGCTTCTTTCCTGAGGGTAGTTTTTATTTACGTAAGAGAGAGGAGGGGAGATAGAGAGACCAACTTCCACATGCACCCCTGGTATGGGGCCAATGCTTAGATCAACCAAGCTATCCTCAGGGCCCAGGGCTGATGCTTGAACCAGTTGAGCCTTGGGCTGTGAGAGGGAAACAGAGAGAGAAGGGGCAAAAGCTTGGGAAGAGAAGCAGATGGTTCCTTCTCATGTGTGCTCTGACTGGGAATCGAACCTGGGACATCTGCATGCCAAGCCGACGCTCTATCCACTGAGCCAACCAGCTCTGTGGCTGAATTTTCTCATTCATAAAATGGGTATGATAATAATACCTAACTCACAGAGCTTTTGAATGATTATATGTGTTAACTTATGGGAAATAATCCAAATAACATTTTGTACAGTTTGGCTTTAAATGTGTTCATTATTGTTGCTATCACCTCATCATTTTGCTAAAAACCTTGTCCTCCCCATCACAATGTAAGGATGGGTTTTTCTACTTCATACGGTATCAAATAAAACTCCTCTTGTACTTTCTTGCTCACAACTTCTTTGTACCTATACCCTTTCCTCCTCATGCAAAAACCTTTTACTGGGTAACATCAACCTCTTTCTAGTGATCCTACCAAATATGAACATTTCTTTGCTAATGTCTCTTCTTCCTGCTACATATAGCACAGAATTCCACTAAAAGTTCCTCTTTGAAATATTCATTAGAGCCTGACTGGGTGGTGGCACAGTGTACAGTGTCAACATGGGATGCTGAGGACCCAAGTTCAAAACCCCGAGGTTGCCGGCTTAAGCACAGGGTCACTGGTTTGAGTGTGGGGACAAATAGACAAGACCCCATGGTTGCTGGCTTGAACTCCAAGGTCGCTTGCTTGAGCAAGGGGTCACTGGCTCGGCTGGAGCCCCTTCCCCATATAAGAAGCAATCAATGAGCAACTAAAGTGAGGCTACTAGGATCTCGTTTCTCATCTCTCTCCCTTCTTGTCTCTTTGTCCCTGTCTGTCTCTCTCTCATTCAAATAAAGAAAAAAATACTCATAGATCTAAAAAATCACACTTATCTGAGGTTTGTAATGTACTCAATCACCTTAACCTTAACCTATGCCACTTAATTCCAGTTTTAATATATTCCCTAGTCTCACTCACTGTTGTTGTAGGCAAAGAATTCCATCTTCATTTTGTTCCATTTGTGAACATTTATTGAAATATTCCTCATGCTTTTTCTTTCCTTCATATGTTACTTGTATGTTCAAATTGTAATTATAATATGCCCATTAGGAAGCATTGCTTCTTTATATACTTATAACTTCAAATAATTCTGCTGCATTCAACAAACTCCGTTGTGTCAAATGTCTTTGTATACGTTGGTACAGCACCCTTTAAGATGCACTGGCTGTCTGGAGACTGTAAAAAGAAAGTGATCCAATGGTGAGGCAGCTTGAAACTAGAGTTAATCGAATTGGAGATGAGAAGATCAGGGGTAAAGTGACTACTATCATAGAATATCTATAGGGTCATTACAAGAAAAAATAAATTACTACATATGGCTCCAGAGATGAACATTTTGATTTTGGATAAATGTAAAAAGCTTCCTAATAATTAAAATGACCTGAAAATGAAATAGACTGATTTAGGATGTAAGAGTCAAGAAGAGACCAGGTAGCAATTCTTTAAGTTATATTTTAAAGGGGGTTATGTAATCAAAAGGGGTTGAATAAGAGAAGTTGTTTTCAACCATTTTTCCCTCCTATTTTTCATGAGAGGCTAATATATGTGAATACAATTGTTAAAATAGAAAAAACAAACACAAAGTAACATTGTGAGTTCAAAATAAACCCCAATTTAACTACACAGAGAATTATACAGAGTGGGGCAAATGTAGGTGTACAGTTCTTCATAGGGAAAATAACACAATAATAAATAATAAAGAATTATTTCCCATACTCACAACTGTAAACCTACTTTTCCCCTACCCTACCCTATAGATATTTTGTGGATCTAAATTTGTCATCCATCTTTGTAGACACTGCTTGGGCACATAATAGAAATTTAATAAATATTAAATGAAAAAATGCTTACTTTAATCAGAGCTCTGGATGACCTAGGTTTATTTCTATAACACTGTTATTAAAACTATGGCCTGACCAGGTGGTGGCGCAGTGGATAGAGCATCCAACTGGGACATGGAGGACCCAGGTTCGAAACCCCAAGGTCACCGGCTTGAGCACAAGCTCATCCAGCTTGAGCATGGACTCACCAGCTTCAGCGTGGGCCCACTGGCTTAAGCATGAGATCACAGACATGACCCTATGGTCGCTGGCTTGAGCCCAAAGGTCACTGGCTTGAAAACCAAGGTCAACAGCTTGAGCAAGGGGACACTCGCTGTGCTGTAACCACCCCTACCCACTCAAGGCACATGAGAAAGCAATCAATGGACAATTAAGGAGAAAAAAGAGCCGCAACGAAGAATTGATGCTTCTCATCTCTCTTCCTTTCCTTGTCTGTCTGTCCCTATCTGTCTCTCTCTCTGTCACAAAAACAAAAAACCAAAAACTGTGAAACTTACACTGTTATAAACAGAAAAAGTTACTATTATCAAGGAGTTTATAAATCTTATGGATGAAACACGAGCAAAAGTTTTTTATTCTAGACACAACTCCTTAATATCTAACAAAATTTCTTAAAGGGCTCGAAGCCTGTCAGCATAGATAAGCAGAGGACTGATTTTGTATGAACTATGGCTAACTTAATAACTTATTAAATCATGGGTGTTCTCTGTATGTAGTTGTAGAGCATGGGCTCCTATACAAGAAGGCAGTAAACAGTTACATTTACTTATATTTATTTATTGAACCAGCAACATTGGGGAACAAAATTTTTGTTGCATCCACAAAAACATGTGTTCTTACCTAAGTCGAGTGTTCTGATCTCAATTCTGACATTAGTTTTTCACTGTAAGCTACAGTTTATTTTACAATTCAAGATTTTATGTTTTCATCTTATTGTAAAATTTTCAACATTAGTTTAACATAATGAAGTAGAATGTCTTCTTGGGCATCATCTTTGTGAAAATATAATAATTTATATAATGCAGTAAATACACTAATATACTAAATATATGATTGCATAAGAATTTGTCTACAATTTCAAAACAGAACATATAACACTTATTTTAATCACAAAATTGGCAAGAAACTTATTTAAATTCAATTCTGATAAAAATTTGCATTTGTAGCTCTTGCGTTTGTGTACTTATTGAGGACAATCTCGTCTGATGCTCCAGCAGTAGTCAGCTCATCACTAACAGCTCCTGATAAAAATTTGCATTTGTAGCTCTTGCGTTTGTGTACTTATTGAGGACAATCTGGTCTGATGCTCCAGCAGTAGTCAGCTCATCACTAACAGCTCCAAGATTTTCGGGAAACTTATCAAGGTGACTGTTCAGGAAGTGAATCTTAACGTACATGTTACATCCAATGTCACGGAGAGCCAACAACATCCTTTGAACCAGAAGTTCATAGTTTTCAGCTTTTTTGTTGCTAAGAAAGTTCTTTGTAACTGCCACAAAAGACTGCCATGCTGCTTTCTCCTCCTTATTTATCTTCCTGGAAAATTCTTCATCACGTATGAGGGTTCGAATTTGAGGTCCATCGAATACACCTGCTTTTATCTTCTCAAAAAACAAGGAAGGAAAAGCAGAAATAATATGTTGAAAGCATTCACTTTCTCTATTCAAAGCCTGAACAAACTGCTTCATTAAGCCAAGTTTGATGTGAAGTGGGGAAAAAATAATTCTGTTTTGATTAACTACAGGTTCATTCACAATATTTTGCATCCCTACTGCCAGAGCTTCATGTTTCGGCCACTCCTTCTGTGTCCAGTGTTTCTCCTGAGCTCGGCTGTCCCACAAACACAGAAAGGAAGGATACTTCGTGAAACTTCTCTGTTTTCCTAGCAGGAAATTGACCATTTTAAGATCCACACAAATGATCCAGTTATGCTCCTCATACTTCAGAAAGTCGAGGACAATTTTATATCATTATAATCTTCTTGCAGATGAGTAGAATAACCAATTGGAGCCGCTGCATAAATATTACCGTTGTGTACGAGAACACACTAAAGACTCCATTTAGAGCTGTCAAGAAATAGCCGCTATTCTGTTGGACTATAAGTGGTAACACCTAGCTGGCTGAGAAGACTACTGATACCATGACAGTAAACAAAGTGTTTATCTTTGGAAAAAAAGTCCACAAAAATTGGTTCATGCTTCCTGAAATGGGATACTTTAGCTGACCAGTGAAGTACATTTTCTTGAAACCTGAAGGCTAAGAACTCAGCTGCTTTCTTTGATAGGCCCAAATCTCTTCCTAAGTCATTCAATTAGGGTTGGCTAAACTGCTGAGGGCTTAATGACTGCTTGGCATCAGAAGAAGACCCTTCAGATTCTGCAACCATTTCCTCATGCATCTTATCAAAATACACTTGATCACCATGTTCACTTTCTTCGTCCTTAGAAGAAATAAAACCATTGGAAACTGGAACCGAGAGTGTCTCAAGAGTATGGGATAGGTCGTATTGCTGAAGGAATATTACGATATGCGATCATATGCCATTTTTTCTTGCCAATGCTCTTTGTATGAATCAGACAGAAATCACAGTTACTGCTGTGGTCCTTAGGTTCACGCCAAACCATGGGAATACCAAAAGTCATTCCTTTGCGTTTTTCTTTAGTCCAGTCACGAAGAATTTCCTCACAATCATGACACAAAATATGAGGAGCCCAATTCTTGTCTTGATTGCCAAGGGGAACTTGAAAATAGGCAATAGATGCATGTGTCACAAATGATGAAATATTGTACTTTTGATGTTGAAGTGTCTAACAGCCACATACATAACAGAAGGTGTCAGGAGTATTCTTACATTTACACCTACTCGAAGAAGCCGTGATTCAATCTTAAAAAAAAATAAGAGGGTGTTTTTATCAGATAATAACATTTTACATTTAAAAACAACTACAATGATGTAAAAGTGATGTTTGTAAAACATTAATTGCCTTGTGGTTATGTTCAATCCAAGAGTCGTTACCCTTTAACTCCAATTTAAAAACCAATGCATGCCATTAACTGTAACAAAAAGAAATTAAAATTGCATAAAAATTAGAGTATGCACCGAAAAACAGGATTTCAGATTTGGAATCAGCGATGCAGAAATATATAGGAAAAGTTCTAAAACCTTATGCAACAGAAAATGAAAAAAAAAAATTGTTCCCCAGTGTAATATGTGTTGTACTTTGTTAGGATATATGGAGATTATATGATAAGATAGGCAATTGTCCTTAAAGCATGTATAAAAATAACTACAATTAACCAAAATATGGAATATAAACTACTTGAGAACTGGGGTTTTTTTCTTAAAAAGCATTCCAGTGCCTAGAAGAATAATTGGCACATAGTAAGCACTCAATAAATATTTGGTGAATGAATTATTGGGAGAGTGGTGCTCACTAAACATTTTATCTGTTTTTCCACGTTTCATGTTCTCTTGAGGTTAGTAGGGGTCATGGGATAGTTCTGGATGGGCTCTGGATGGAAATATCACGTGTCATTTCAAATCTGGGATTTCAGGATGATCTCTAGTCTATCCTGATAATAAAAGAATAGTAAATGTTATGAAGTTTATACAGAGGATATGCAGTGGAAGTTTTCAGTTGGCCTGATTAGGAAAGGTTTCATAATGATGATGACAATTTACTTAAGATTTGAAGATGGAAGTTGTGAGACGGAGGAGATTCATGCCATAAACTTCTAACATTACTGACAGAGTTCACTTAATAAATGATAAAATAACACACTAACTGGAACTGTCATGTTTTGGTTTACTTTTACTTCTCCATATAACCTTCCTACTATTAATACCAGGGAAACACAGAAAGTAGAGGGCTAATCTAGAGCAGCAGGAGCCGGGAAATGCTACCACTTGTCCTAACGGGAGTGAGAAACATGGAAGAGCTCTGAGGAGAGGTAACTGCAGGCAGGATACACGGAGGTGTGATCATCCAGTTCTTTTTTTGACTGCTTGATAACACAAATCTCTTCTGTTTGACACTCACATATAACATTCCATGAAGGAAAATATCATCAAGTACATTTCTAAAAATTTGCCCATAAAAGTCATTTGCACTACATGAAATTTGGTTCTTATACTATAATCCATATATCATTCTATGGTATAAGGATATATAACAGACTTACACTATAATCTCAGAATTACAAATAATGTGTAATAAAATTAAATACAGGCCTGGCCAGGCGGTGGCGCAGTGGAGAGAGCGTCGGACTGGGATGCGGAAGACCTGGGTTCGAGACCCCGAGGTCGCCATCTTGAGCGCAGGCCCATCTGGCTTGAGCAAAAGCTCGTCAGCTTGGACCCAAGGTCGCTGGCTCCAGCAAGGGGTTGCTCGGTAGCTTGGTCTGCTGAAGGCCCGCGATCAAGGCACATGTGAGAAAGCAATCAATGAACAACTATGGTTTCGCAAGGGCAACGAGAAACTAATGATTGATGCTTCTCACCTCTCTCCATTCCTGTCTGTCTGTCCCTATCTATCCCTCTCTCTGACTCTCTCTTTCTGCCCTTGGGGAAAAAAAAAATTTTAAATTGTATACTTCTTTCTTTTTGTGACAAAGACAAAGAGAGACAGACAGACAGGAAGGGAGAGAAATGAGAAGCATCAATTCTTCATTGCGGCACTTTAGTTGTTCATTGATTGCTTTCTCATATGTGCCTTGACTGGGGGGCCACAGTAGACAGAGTGTCCCCTTGCTAAAGCCAGAGACCTTGCGCTCAAGCAGATGAGCCTTGATCAAACAAGATGAGCCCGCACTCAAGCTGGCGACCTCGGGCTTTCAAACCTCGGTCCTCCATGTCCCAGTCCAACACTCTATCCACTGTGCCTCCGTCTGGTCAGGCTTTTAAAACTGTATACTTTGAATAAGATTCCAATTTTTTGTGCAGAACTGTAATAACACTGAATTCACAAGAATTAAAAAAATTAAAACAAAAAACAAGACTTCTCTGCTTGAGTCAAAATTCAAGTTGATACAAGGCTAAAGCCTACATTTTCCATTTGAGCTAAGAGACTATATTAGTTATCTCTTCAGCCACAATTCAATATAAGAATCCTTCTACAACTTTTATAATAATTACAATCACCCTGAATACTCTGATAGGGAGTTAAACATTAGACAGCTTATTCATTCACTATAAAAATGCTAGTTATCCAGCTAGTTATTCTGCTGATGGGAAAATATATTCCCTCCCTTCCCCCCTCCTTCCTTCCTTCCTTCCTTCCCTCCCTCCCTCCCTCCCTCCCTCCCTCCCTCCCTCCCTCCCTCCCTCCCTTCCTTCCACTTCTGAGTAATTGCATCTTGAGTCCTCACTGCAGAGGGGAAAAGGAATGAAGTCTTTGTCTTAATGTTGTGAGGTCTTTTCAATTTTCCTGCTTCCCTATGTCTTTCTGTAGAAGTAGAATTTCAATTTCATAAAAATTCAGATGGGCTTTTTTGTCCTTTTTTCATTGTTCACATATCTTCTACATAAAGTATGCTCGTCTGCAGAGTTTTAAATAAACGTTTTTAGAGTGCTAAAAAATAAGCTTCCTCATGCCTTGGAAAATATGTGTTTAACTGAGTAGGAGGGCAAGCAGCTCAGCTTGATACAGACCCCACCTTGCCTTTTGGAAGCCCTTTTCCCACTATTTAGCTGTGAATATGTTGTTTATTTGGTTTCTGACAGAGTCCCGGTAAGCACAAGCAAAGGGGCTAGAAAGAAAAGGCCCTGACTATACAGAGGGTGACCTCAAGGCTTGGTCATACTTGTTTCCATGGCGGAGCTTCTGTGCAGGGAGGATGCCTCTCAAATATAGTATTCTGTTTACTCTTAGGCAACTTTTATTTTTTAAAAAATTCCCATTGATTTGAGAGAGAGAAAGAGAGAGAAGAAACATGAGAGAGAGAAGCATCAACTTGTTGTTCAACTTAGTTGTTCCATTTAGTTGTGCACTCATTGGTTACTTCTCCTTTGTGCCCTGACTGGGAGTCGAACTCACAACCTCTGGTGCACTGAGTCAACACTTTATACACTGAGCAACCCGGCCAGATCCTATTTTATTTTTTTTTTTAAGGTAAACGCCATGGCACAACAGAGAAGATTCTTTTATTTCTTAGACATAGGTCCTAGGTAACCTATTAATCCTGATGGGGGTAGGACTATGTATGCTGGATATTTCCTGCAATACCGTATTTCCCCATGTAAAAGACACACCCTTTCCCAAAAATTTGGGGTCTAAAAACTGGGTGCATCTTATACAGTGGTTGTAGATATTTTTACTTGCATTTCCTGCTTTTTCATGCTTGTTTTGCGCTCATTGTTGTAGATTTTTTACCTGCATTTTCTGCTTTGTCACATTTGTTGTCTTTGCGCTAATTGTTTCATACTTGTTACCAGTATACAATATTATGGTAGCTTACATCATGCCACGTTCTGCCCAGAGATGGCTCAGAAAAAATTTTCACATAGTGATGAATTCAAGTTCAAAATGATCCAGTTTGCAAAATGGAAATTGTGTTGCTCAACTTAAGTTTGGTCGTCCTCTAACTGAGAAATCAATCCAAGACTGGATGCGGGAAGAAGAAACCCTACTAAATGCCACGGCAGAAGAAGACTATGAGAGGCAAGTCAGCAAAATAGCCTGATTTAGAGAGAGAATTGAAGATATGCATTGAAGAGCAAAGGGCAATTGGAATTCCTATGTCCACAAAGATGGTTCGGCACGAGGCAAGAAGAACTGCTGATGAAAAAGAAGTTACTGATTTCAAAGAGGACACAATTGGTGCTTTGGTTCATGAAACAGAATGGACTGAATATTCGTACCTGCACCAGACTTCCCCAAAAGGAGCATGAAAACTATGAGCAGAAGGTCCTTGAATTTCATCGTTTTGTCAATCAATGTAGGAAGAAACAATAGTTTGAGTTGGGACAGATGGCAAATATGGACAAAGTTCCCCTTCAATGTGATGTCCCACGAAACAGAACTGTTGATAAGAAGGAGTGAAAACTGTAACCATGAAGAAGACATGTGGATATGAAAAGAGCCATTATGTTGTGCCAGCGGAACCAAGCTGTCTCCTATGCTGATTTTCAAATGCAAAACAATGTCAAAAAAAGACATTCCTTAAGGAGTGATTGTCCACGTTCATGACAAGGGTTGGCTGGATCAGAATAGAATGAAGATCTGGTTTGAGAAAGTTTGGAGAAGGAGACCAGGTGGGCTCTTACGCAAACCTGCCCTATTGGTGCTTGATCAGTTCAGGGCACACATAACAAAAAAACACAAAGAAGATTGCTGCAGAGCAAAAAGCAAAACTTGACATCACACCTGGAGGCTTGACATTGACATCCCAGCTCCAACCACTTACTGTCAACATTAACAAACCCTTCGAAGCTACCATGAGAAATGAATGGAACCAATGGATGAAGTCTTCTGGGGACAATATGACACTGGAAAGAATAGTGAAGAAACCAACTATAGGAGAAGTTTGTAACAGGGCGAAAAGATCTGGGGATACATACTATCAAGATTGAAATCATTGTAAAGTCATTTAGAAGTGTGGCATTTCAAATACCATAAATGGAACTGAGGACAAGGCAAAATATGAAGACAGTGATTTGTCCTCAGACACAGATGAGGACAAGCTAATGGATGGGAGTTTTGACAGTGATGAAGAGTTGTATAAATTTTATGACGAATAAAACTTGAGTTCAATAACTTTATGTAATACACATTTTTTTTTTCAAATTTTGGGCCCCAAAATTAAGATGCATCTTATACACGAGGAATACAATAATTTTTAGTTTAATTGTATTTCTGTAAGATTAGCTTGTTAGTGGGAAAAGATGAGACTGGGACTGAACAATGAAAAGAATTTACAACTTTAGGTAATGAATACCTAAAGGAATTTTATATTTAATAAATTATGTTGAGAAAGGTAACAGAGCAGGTTGAGAGAAATTTGAATAGTTAATTCCCAGAGAAACAAACTACCAATCAAATGATGCAGTGAATAGAGCGCTGAACTACGACATGGAGAACCCAGGTTCTAAACCCCAAGATCACCGGCTTGAGTCGGGCTCACCAGTTTGAACACGAGGTTGCTGGCTTGATTGTGAGATCATAGACAAACAAGTGGAAGCATATACTATGTTTATGGGTATGAAGAATTAACATCATTAAAGTGTCCATACTACTCAAAGTAATCTACAGATTTAATGTAATTCCTAATAAAATACCAATGACATACTTCACAGATCTAGAACAAATAGTCCAAAAATCTATTGGAACCAAAAAATAAGCCTCAGCATCTTGAAAATGAAGAACAAAGTGGGAGATAGCACACTTCCTGTCATCAAGCTATACTACAAGGCCACTATAATCAAAACAGCATGGTACTGTCATAAGAACAAGCATAAAGATCAATATAAAAGAACAGAGAACCCAGAAATAAACCCGCGCCTTTATGGTCAAATGATATTTGACAAAAGAGGTAAGAGCATTCAATGGAGTAAAGACAGTCTCTTTAATAAATGCTGTTGGGAAAATTGGACAGGTACTTGCAAAAAATGAAACTAGACCACCAACTTACACCATTCAAAAAATAAACTCAAAATGAATAAAAGACTTAATGTAAGTCACAATGCCATTAAAATCTTGGAAGAAAACAGGCAAAAGACTCTCAGATATCTCTCGTAGCAATATTTTTGTCAATTTATCTCTGCAGGCAGGTAAAATAAAATACAAAATAAACAAATGGGACTTTAATAAACTAAAATGCATTTTGCACAGCAAAAGACACCATTAACAAAAGAAAAGGACAACCTACCTACTCAATAGAACATATTTGCTGAAATGTCTGATTAATAAACAAAATTTATAAAGAACTTCTAAAACTCAGGTATGGAGACCGGAGAGGCCTCCCATGTGCCCATGGGGGGGTGGGGAGGAGCCGAGCCCAGTGGGGTGAGGTGCCCTGTGGGTAGATAGAACCTTGAAGGGCAGCCTGCGCCGTGGGTGGCGGAGCTCAACGAGGGAAGGAGTCTCCCGTGCCAGCAGGGGGTGGATCCCAGTGGGGCACTCTGTGCGCTCATGGGGAAGGGCAGAGCCCGGTGAGGCATCCAAAGCACCTGCAGCACTGCCAGAGCTGCAGTCCACGAGCCTGCATACCTGGCAGTGCCGGTGCCTGAGAAGGCAGCAGAGGCGGCGGGTGGAAAGACCACACATCAGAAATAGAGAGGCCACACACACTGGCCAAGAGTAGATAAAAGCCAGCCTAGAAGTGCAGCTGATATTTACAATGGCATCAGGGCCCACAGAGGCAGTCACAAATTCTAGATCGCTTGTAGCTCAAAGAAGGTTGCTAAGGGAGAGTCATAGCAGTGACCCTCACTGGTCTGCACCAGGATCTAGCTAGGGAGGTCCAGGGCTGAAAATTTCAGCGGCCAGACCATCAGCTCAGGATCTAACAACTTAGTTAGATTGGTATCTTAAGGAAAGGCTCCTCACACCTGACCCAGCTAAAGCATAGAAAACATTGACAAAAAGAGCAAAAAGAGCAGTAACAGCAGACAAGTAGCCTACAGTGGATTACAAATAACAGTGGACACCAACCCAAAAAGATCTGGAAACAACACAACATAGCTGAAAGCTGGAGGCAGATAATACCAACCCTATACTCAGCTAGCTACACAAACAGTACACCCGAAGGAGTAGTCTACACAGAAACAGAATAGGAAGACAGAGAAATGTAATTCAAATGAATCAACAAGAGAAATCCCCTGAAAAGAACTGAATGAGATGAAAATAACCAAGATACTGGATGTAGAGTTTAGAATAATGATTGTTAGGATGCTCAAGGACATTAGAGCAACAATAAATGAATATAATGAGCACCCAAACAAAGAGATAGCAAGCATCAAAATGGACACTGAAATCATAAAAAAGAATCAGACAGAAATGACAAACACAATAACAGAGATGAAGACTACACTAGAAAGAATTAAAAACAGGCTGGATGAAGCAGCGGATCAAATCAGCAACCTGGTCACATGCTACCTACAAGAGACTCACCTCAGAACAAAAGATACACTTAGACCAGTGGTTCTTAACTTGGGTTCTATCAAACCCTAGGGGTTCGATGAGTCGGTCTCAGGGGTTGGGAGAAGCCTCTGCTACGGAGGCCAGAATAAAGTAATACTGTAATTTGTTGTGAGTTCATGTACTTTGTTGGTTTTGTTCTTTGAGCAAGGTGATGTTCATGTATGGCTCATTTTGTGCACCAGTAAAAAAACATATACCTATGTTTTGAATTTGGAAAAATAAATCATATTTTATTTATCACTAAAGAAGGGGGTTCAGTGAATGTGCATATGAAACTGGTGGGTTTGGTACTTCAAAAAAGGTTAAGAACCACTGACTTAGACTGAGAGTGAAAAAATGGAAAAAAGTATTTCATGCAAACAGAAAGGAAAAAAAAGCTGGGGTAGCAATACTTGTATCTGACAAAATAAACTTTAAAACAAAGGCTATATAGTAAGGGATAAAGAACATCACTACATAATGATAAAGGAATCACTTCAGCCTGACCTGTGATGGGGCAGTGGATAAAGCGTCGACCTGGGAACACTGAGGTCGCCAGTTCAAAACCCTGCACTGGTCTGGTCAAGGCACATATGGGAGTTGATGCTTCTAGCTCCTCCCCCCTTTCTTTCTCTCTCTCTCTCTCTCTCGTCTCCTCTCTAAAATGAATAAATAAAAATAAATAAAAAAATACCAAAAACAAAACAAAACAAAACAAAGGAAGTACTTCAGCAGGAAGAAATAACCTAATAAATATCTATGCACATAATATAGGACCACATAAATATATAAAGCAGATTTTAATGGACATAAAAGTCGAGACTAACAGCAATACTATAATAGTAGGAGATTTCAATATCATACTAGCATCAATGGATAGATCCTCAAGAAAGAAAATTAACAAAGAAACAGCAGCCTTAAAGGACACACTAGATCAACTAAATTTAATAGATATTTTCTGAACCCCTCACCCTAAAGCAGCAGAATATACATTCTTTTCAAGTGCTCAGGGTAAATTTTCTAGGATAGACCACATATTACAACACAAAACGAGTCTCAATAAATTTAAGAAAATTGAAATCATATCAAGCATCTTCTTTGATCACAATAGCATGAAACCAGAAATCAAATACAATAGAAAAACTGAAAAACATTCAAACACTTGGAAACTAAATTCCATGTTATTAAATAACAAATGGGTTAACAACGAGATCAATGGAGAAATAAAAACTTTCCTTGAAACAAATGAAAATGAACACACAACAACTCAAAATTTATGGGATACAGCAAAAGCAGGCCTGAGAGGGAAGTTCATAGCATTACAGGCATACTTTAAGAAGAAAATACTCAAATAAACAACTTAACCCTGCACCGAAAGGAACTAGAAAAAGAACATCAAGTAAAGCTCAGAGGAAGTAGAAAAAAGAAAATAATAAAGATCAGAGCAAAAATAAATGACATAAAGGCTAAAATAAAATACAGAAGATCAATGAAACCAAGAGCTAGTTCTCTGAAAAGGTAAACAAGGTTGATGAATATTTAACCAGAATCACCAAGAAAAGGAGATGACTGAAAATCTTTCAAAAATCAATCTGCAAGAATCAGAAAACCTAAACAACCAATTATAACAAATGAGATTGAAACAGTTATCAAGAAACTCCAACAAACATAGTCCTGGGCAAAGTGGCTTCACAGGCAAATTATACCAAATATTCAAGGAAGAACTAACTCCTATCCTCCTCAAGCTATTTCAAAAAGTTCAAGAGGAGTGAAGACTTCCTAGTTACTTTTATCAGGCGAGCATAATCCTAATTCCAAAACCAGGCAAAGACAATACAAAGAAAGAATATCATAAGCCAATATCCTAATAAATTTAGATGCTAAAATTCTCAACAAAATATTAGCAAACCAGATCCAGCAATACATTAAAAAAATCATACATCATGATCAACTGGGATTTATTCTATGGAGGCAAGGCTGATGAAATATTCGCAAATAAGTCAAGATGATTCATCATATCAACAAAAGAAAGGACAAAAAACCACATGATAATATCAATAGATGCAGAAAAAGCATTTGATAAAATCCAGCACCCATTTATGATCAAAACTCTCAGCAAGGCCTGACCTATGGTGGCACAGTGGATAAAGCGTCAACCTGGGAACACTGAGGTCGCCAGTTCAAAACCCTGCACTGGTCTGGTCAAGGCACATATGGGAGTTGATGCTTCCAGCTCTCCCCCCTTTCTCTCTCACTCTGTATCTCCTCTCTAAAAATGAATACAATTAAAAAAAAAGAAATTAAAAATAAAAAAACCTCTCAGCAAAGTGGGAATACAGGGAACATACCTTAACATGATAAAGGCCATCTATGACAAAACCACAGCCAACATCATAATCAAAGGGCAAAAATAAAAAGCAATCCCCTTAAGATCAGGAACCAGGCAGCGGTGCTCCCTTTCACCACTTTTATTCAACATAGTTCTGGAAGTCCTAGCCACAGCAATCAGACAAGAAGAAGAAGTAAAAGGCATCCAAATTAGAAAAGAAGTAAAACTAACATTATTTACATAGGATATGACATCGTACATAGAAAACTCTAAAGTCTCAGTTAAAAAACTACTGGACCTGATAAATGAATTCAGCAAGGCGGCAGTATATAAAATTAATATTCTGAAATCAGAGGTATTTTAATACACCAATGATGAACTGTCTGAAAAAGAAACTAAGAAAACAATCCCCTTCACTATTGAAAAAATAAATAAATAAAGGCAGACAGCAAGATGGCGATGGAGTAGGCGGACGTAACGACTTCCAACTCCCAGAACCAAAGTTGATTATAACTTAATTTTAAGAACCATCATCTGGATAAAACAACTTTGAACTAAACTAAGTGGATTCTCTTCAACCAAGGAACACTGAAGAAGACAAATTGGGACTGGTAAGAAAAGTGAACACGTGAAGAGGGCTGCCCAGCTCCCCGGAGTGAACGGAAGACCGGAGAGACCCGCGTGGTGGGAGGAGAGTTTGGCGGAGAGGCAGGGACCTGAGTCTCAGGAACAAAAGTCCCAGACTGCAGCCCTAGAGCCTAGAAGAGGCGTTTGGACAGTATTGAGCTGTGAAACAAGTGAGGATACTGTTTGTGAGAAAGAGACAGTTTTCTCAGACCCAAGATTCTTCTTAAAGGGTCAGCGCAGAAAACCTCTCTCACAACCACTCACCTGGGGCGCCACGGAACGAAGACAGAGGAGAGGACCAGAGCAGCGGGAAGAGAGTGCAGAATGAAGGCACAGGCACACTCTGAGAGACAGCCACCCTAACCCCTGGGCTAAGACACTTCCCTAATAAAAAACAAATATTTCCCCTGGAACTGGCAATACCTGCAAAGGGAGATAGGACACCAGCCAAACAAGCTCTTCTGTGGAACTTAGAGCAGAGCTCCTTAGACAGAGGGAGCTTCCAGGACTACAGCATGGGGTGTTAGGGTCTGAGCTGCAGTGCACCCACCCACACTGCTGAGGGCTTGCTGGAGGGACGGTGGCGGTGGGACACTGAAACACAGTTCTGTCAGCGGGAGTGGAGGCCCAGCCGGTGTGACCTCGGTCTATTCCAGCAGGGGTGGAGGGGATGCGCGAAAGCGGTCCGGTAGCTGTGGGTCTGCCTGTAGCCCCATCTGCGAGGGAAAAGCGGGAGGCCAGGAACTGGCAGAGATCTGCTCTGCGACCCTGGACTCTGCGCAAGCCGGCCCTGAATGCGGGGGTGGGGCTAAAACCATGGACAGGCAGAGGCTCGCGGCTGAGCGCACGCCAGAAGCCCCACCCAGCCTTAGAAACCGCGGTTTACCATCCTGTGGGCGTGAGTTGACTCTGAACGCGGGGAAGGGGCTAGAGACCCGAATGAGCAGAGGCTCGCAGCTGAGCGCACGCCAGCAGCCCTGCCTGGCCAGATAAACATGGTTTGCAAACCTGTGGAGTTGGGTCATGACCCCAGGGGCAGGGCTAAAGCTGTTGATGGGCGGAGGCTAACGGCTGAGTGCACGTCAGCAGCCCCGTCCAACCCGAGAAACTGGAGCAAGTGGTACTCACCTCTATACTCTTGGTACTGAGGCTTGTGGTTTGAGTGCAGTGCGCAACCCAACCTAGGGGGCGAGGCGAAGGCCCAGGCAGACTGAGGTTTGTAGCGCCGGGCACCAGAACAGAGCCCCTCCCGCGGGGGAAGCAGAAATCACAGCAACAGCCGCAGTGGGCCGGCGCTGGCAACGCTCATACCAAACCGCCCAAGGCTGCGTCAGAGGGGGTGGCAGGCCTGCAACAAACCACACCTAGAGAACACAAGGCAACACCATTTGGACTCCAGTGGCCACAACCTTCTTATACACAGACAAAATGGGCAGGCAGAGAAATGCAACCCAAATGAATCAAGAAAAAATCCCCAGAGAAGGACCTGAATGAACCAGATATAACCAAATTACCAGAGGCAGAATTTAAAATAATGATAGTTAGGATGTTCAAAAAAATTAGAGCAACAATGGATAGTCATTATGAACACCTAAATCAAAAGATAACAAATATAAAAAAGAAAATTGAGATAATAAAAAAGAATCAGACAGAAATGACAAATACAGTATCAGAACTAAAGACCACAATGGAAGGAAATAAAAGCAGGATGGATGATGCTGAGGATCGGATCAGCAAGTTAGAGGACACGATAAAGAAAGGCACAGAAGCAGAGCAGAGAAAAGAACAGAGACTCAAAAAATGTGAGGAAACTCTAAGGTAGCTCTGTGATAACATGAAGAGAAATAACATCCGCATCATAGGGGTTCTTGAAGAAGAGGGGAGAGAACAAGAAATAGAAACTTTGTTCAATCAAATCATAGCAGAAAACTTCCCTAAATTAAGGCTGGAAAACATTCCACACGTTCAAGAAGCACAGAGAACTCCATTAAAGAGAAACCCAAAGAAATCTACACCAAGACACATCATAGTTAAAATACCAAAGCTAAGGGATAAAGAGAAAATTTTAAAAGCTGCTAAAGAAAAAAAGGCTATCACCTACAAAGGAGCCCCCATAAGGATGACATCTGACTTCTCAACAGAAACACTTGAGGCCAGAAGGAAATGGTAAGATATATTCAAAGAAATGCAGAAAAAAACCTACAACCAAGACTACTCTATCCAGCAAAGCTAACATTTAAAATTGAAGGAGAAATAAAGAGCTTCCCAGACAAAAAAAGCCTCAAGGAATTCATTAAAATCAAACCAATTCTGGAAGAAATACTAAGGGACCTGTTCTGCACAGTTCAAAAGGAGGAAAGAATATAGCAAAAGAAGAATACAGCTTTAAATAATTAAATGGCAATAAACAAATACATATCAATAATAACCTTAAATGTAAATGCATTAAATGATCCAATCAAAAGACACAGGGTAGCTGCGTGGATAAAGAAACAGAACACATACATATGCTGTCTACAAGAGACACACCTTAAAACAAAAGATGTACATAGAATGAAGGTAAAAGGATGAAAAAATACATTTCAAGCAAATAGAAATGAAAAAAAAGTTGGGGTAGCAATACTTACATCTGACAAAATGGACTTTAAAACAAAGGCTGTAGTAAGAGATAAAGGAGGACACTACATAATGATAAAGGGAACAATTCAACAGGAAGATATAACTATTATAAATATCTACACACCAAATATAGGAGCCCCGACATACATAAAGGAGACTTTGATGGATATAAAGGGCGAGATTAACAGCAATACTATCATAGTAGGGGATTTCAATACCCCTCTAACAACACTGGATAGATCCTCAAGAAAATTAATAACGAAACAGCAGACTTAAAGGATACACTAGATCAACTTGATTTAATAGATATCTTCAGAACTTTTCACCCTAAAGCAGTAGAATGTACATTCTTCTCAAGCGATCACAGTACGTTTTCTAGGATAGACCACATGTTAGGACACAAAAATGGTCTCAATAAATTTAAGAAGATTGAAATCATATCAAGCATTTTCTCTGAGCACCATGTCATGAAAGTAGAAATTAACCACAAAAGAAAAACTGAAAAATACTCAAACACTTGGAAGGTAAATAGCATACTATTAACACTACGGTGTCGGGTGAATTTCCCGCCAAAATGGGTATGAAACGGTTCGCATACGCAGGTAGGTATCTTTGTGAACGGCAAACAAACAAATATTTGGTAATACGCAGTTACAATCGGCCCGAGTTTACACGTTTCCCGCACTCCACCGCAAATCTATATGAACCGAGTTAAGACGGCTCCCGCGGAGTACGCGCAATTCACGCGAGCCGACTTAACTCGTTTCCCGCAATCCAAGTGTTAAATAATGAATGGATTAACAATGAGATCAAAGAAGAAATAAAAAAGTTTCTAGAAACCAATGATAATGAGCACACATCAACTCAAAATTTATGGGACACAGCAAAAGCAGTACTGAGAGGGAAGTTCATTGCACTACAGGCATACCAAAAGAAGCTAGAAAAAGCTCAAATAAGCAACCTGACCCTGCATCTAAAAGAACTAAAAATGCAACAGCAAATTAAGCCCAGGACCAGTAGAAGGAAGGAAATAATAAAGATCAGAGCAGAAATAAATGACATAGAGTCTAAGAAAACAATACAGTGGATCAATGAAACCAGGAGCTGGCTCTTTGAAAAGGTAAACTAGATTGATAAACCTTTAACTAGACTCACCAAGAAAAATAGAGAGAGGACTCAAATAAATAAAATTAGAAATGAGAGTGGAGAAATAACAACTGACACAACAGAAGTTAAAAGTATTGTAAGAAAATACTATGAAGAACTTTATGCCAAAAAATTAGACAACCTAGGTGAAATGGACAAATTTCTTGAATCATATAATCTTCCAAAAATCAATGTGGAAAAATCAGAACACCTAAACAGACCAATTACAACAAATGAGATTGAAACAGTTATCTAAAAACACCCCCCCAAAAAAAGTCCTGGGCCTGATGGCTTTACAAGTGAATTCTACCAAAAATTCAAAGAAGAACTAACTCCTATCTTCCCCAAGCTATTTCAAAAAATTCAAGAGGAAGGAAGACTTCCAAACACCTTTTATAAGGCAAGCATAATTCTGATCCCAAAACCGGGCAAAGAGAACACAAAGAAAGAAAATTATAGGCCTATATCCCTGATGAATTTAGATGCTAAAATTCTCACCAAATATTAGCCAACCAGATCCAGCAATATATGAAAAAAATCATAAACCACGATCAAGTGGGATTTATTCTGGAGAGGCAAGGCTAGTTCAATATTCGCAAATGAATCAATGTGATTCATCACATAAACAAAAGGAAGGACAAAAATCACATGGTAATTTCAATAGATGCAGAAAAGGCATTTGATAAAATCCAGCACCCATTCATGCTCAAAACTCTCAGTAAAGGGGATATACAGGGAACATTCCTTAACATGATAAAGGTCATCTACGACAAACCCACAGGAAACATCATACTAAATGGGCAAAAATTAAAAGCAATCCCCTTAAAATCAGGAACCAGGCAGGGGTGCCCCCTTTCACCCCTCTTATTCAACATAGTTCTGGAAGTCCTAGCTACAGCACTCTGACAAGAAGAAATAAAAGGCATCCAAATTTAAAAGAAGAAGTAAAACTGTCATTATTTGCAGATGATATGATTTTGTATATTGAAAACCCTAAAGTCTCAGTCAAAAAACTACTGGACCTGATAAATGAATTCAGCAAGGTGGCAGGATATAAAATCAATACTCAGAAATCAGAGGCATTTCTATACACCAACAATGAAATATCAGCAAAAGAAATTAAGGAAACAACCCCCTTCACTATTGCAGCCAAAAAAATAAAGTACCTAGGAGTAAATTTAACCAAGGAGGTTAAGGACTTGTACTCGGGAAATTATAGAACATTGATAAAAGAAATCAAGGAAGATACAAACAAGTGGAAGCATATACCGTGCTCATGGCTCGGAAGAATAAACATCATTAAAATGTCTATATTACCCAAAGCAATTTATAAATTCAATGCAATACCAATTAAAATACCAATGACATACTTCAAAGATATAGAAAACATATTCCAAAAATTTATATGGAACCAAAAAAGAACACAAATAGCCTCAGCAATCTTAAAAAGAAAAAATAAAGCAGGAGGTATCACTCTTCCAGATATCAAGGTTTACTATAAGGCCATTATACTCAAGACAGCCTGGTACTGGCATAAGAACAGGCACATAGATCAATGGAACAGAACAGAGGACCCAGAAATAAACCCACAGCTTTATGGACAACTGATATTTGACAAAGGAAGAAATAACATACAATGGAGTAAAGACAGCCTCTTTAACAAATGGTGTTGGGAAAATTGGACATCTACCTGCAAAAAATGAAACTAGACCATCAACTTAAAAAAACAAACTCAAAATGGATAAAAGACTTAAATATAAGCCGTGAAACCATAAGCATCTTAGAAGAAAACATAGGCAGCAAGCTCTCTGACTTCTGTAACAGCAATATATTTGCCGATTTATCTCCACGTTCAAATGAAATAAAAGGCAAGATAAACAAATGGCACTATATCAAACTAAAAAGGTTTTGCACAGCTAAAGACAATAAGAACAGAATAAAAAGACAAACCACACAATGGGAGAACATATTCGATAAGACGTCTGATAAGGGGTAAATAACCAAAATTCATAAAGAACTTGTAAAACTCAACAACAGAAAGATAAACAATCCAATCAAAAAATAGGCTAAAGAAAACAATAGACTTTTCTCCAAAGAGGACATACAGATCGCCAGTAGATAGATGAAAAAATGTTCAGCATCACTAATCATTAGAGAAATGCAAATTAAAACCATAATGAGATACCAGCTCATACCAGTCAGAATGGCACTCATTAACCATACAACACATAATAAGTGCTGGCGTGATTGTGGGGAAAAGGGAATCCTCCTGCACTACTGGTGGGAATGCAGACTGGTGCAGCCACTGTGGAAAACATTATTGAGATTCCTCAAAAAATTAAAAATGGAACTGCCTTTTGACCCAGCTATTCCACTTTTAGGAATATATCCTCTAAGAATACCAAATCACTGGTTCAAAAGGAGAAATGCACCCCCATGTTTATGGCAGCTTTGTTCACAATAGTGTAGATCTGGAAACAGCCCAAGTGTCCATCAGTGGACGAGTGGATTAAAAAGCTGTGGCACATGTACACAATGGAATATTATGCGGTCGTGAAAAAGAAGGAAATCTTACCTTTTTCGACAACATGGATGGACCTGGAAAGTATTATGCTAAGTAAAATAAGCGAGGCAGAAAAAGAAAAATATCATATGACCTCACTCATTTGAGCAATCTAATGAACAATGTGAACTGAGGCATAGAATAGAGGTAGACGCGTGATCAAAGGGACCAGAGGGAAAGCGGACAGAGGGAAAGGAGATGAGAGGATGGGATCAGAAAAGGGAAAGAGATTGATGAAATTATATATACATAACAGCATTATAAAGAGCATGAAAGAAAATCCTGGAGGGAAGGGGGAAGAGCATTGGGGGGAAGGGGGCAAAGGGGATGTTGTGGGGAACACTGGGGTGGGGGGATGTATTTAGTGGGACAGTTGAATCTAGGTAAACACAATAAATTAAAATCAATAAAATTAAAAAGAAGAATTTCTAAAACTGATCACCAAGTAGGTAAACAATCTAATTAAAAAAATGGGCAAAGTGGAGATTCCTCCGAAAATTAGAAATGGAACTGCCCTTTGACTCAGCTATCCCACTTATAGGAATATATCCCAAGGACACCATATCACCCACTGAAAAAAAGAAATGCACCCCCATGTTTATGGCAGCATTGTTCACAATAGCAAAGAGCTGGAAACAGCCCAAGTGTCCATCAGTGGATGAGTCGATTAAAAAGCTGTGGTACATATATACAATGGAATACTATGGCGCCATGAAAAAGAAGGGAATATTACCTTTTGCAACAATATGGAGGGACCTGGAAACTATTATGTTGAGTGAAATAAGCCAGGCAGAGCCTGACCAGGCGGTGGCACAGTGGATAGAGCGTCGGACTGGGATGCGGAAGACACAGGTTTGAGACTCCGAGCTCGCCAGCTTGAGCGCGGGCCCATCTGGCTTGAGCAAAAGCTCGCCAGCTTGGACCCAAGGTCGCTGGCTTCAGCAAGGGGTGGCTCAGTTTACTGAAGGCCCGCGGTCAAGGCACATGTGAGAAAGCAATCAATGAACAACTAAGGTGTTGACATAGCAACGAAAAACCAATGATTGATGCTTCTCACCTCTCTCCGTTCCTGTCTGTCTGTCCCTATCTATCCCTTTCTCTGACTCTCTCTCTGTACCTGTAAAAAAATAAATAAAAAGCCAATATAAAAATTAAAAAAAAAAAAAGAAATAAGCCAGACAGAAAAAGAAAAATATTATATGACCTCAATCATTTGAGGAATCCAAGGCACACTGAGAACTGAGGAAAGAAATTGAGACAGAGGAGGGATCAAAGGGACCAGAGGAAAAGAGGATGATAGGATGGGATAAATCTGAAGGGAAGGAGTGAGGGCACTGTAGGGAGGGGAGCAAGGGAGATGTGGAAGGAATATGGGGGAGGGGTGGATGCAGTCGGGGTTACCCTAGAATCTATGTAAACACAATTAATTAAATAAATTAAAAAACAAATGGGCGAAGGACCTAAAAAGACATTTCTCCAAAGAGGACTAACAGATGGCCAATAGGCATATGCAAAAATACGCAACATTACTTATCATTAGAGAATTGTAAATTAAAACCACAATGAGATATCGCCTCATACTTGCCAGAATGGATCTCATTAACACATCAACAAGCAAGTGCTGGTGAGGGTGTAAAGAAAAGGAAACCCTCTTGTACTGCTGTTGGGAATGCAGACTTGTGCAGTCACTGTGGAAAACAGTATGGAGATTCCTCAAAAAACTAAGAATGGAACTACTTAGTATGACCCAGCTATCCCACTTTTAGAATTATTGTATATCCTAAGAATCCCAAAACACTAATTCAAAAGATATACACCTGTATGTTCATTGCAGCATTGTTTACAATAGCGAAGATCTGGAAACAGCCCAAGTGTCCATCAGTAGACAAATGGATAAAAAACTGGTGGTATATTTACAGAATGGAATAATACATGGCCATCAAAATGAAGGAAAATCTTACCTTTCATCACAGCATGGATGGACCAGGAGATTATTATGCTAAGTAAATAAGCTAGGCATAGGAAGAAAAATACTATATTATCTCACTTATGCATGAAATCTAATGAAAACAATAAACTAAGAAACAAAATAGAAACAGATGCAAGGTCACAGGGAACAGATGGGCAGCTGTCAGAGGGAAGGGGGGAGTGAGGTCAGGATCAAAAGTGAATAGATTAGCCAAATCATTCATATTTTTATACATACATATATGTATATATATACACACATACACACACATATATAGACAACAGGGTAGCAAGTCCCAGAGAGAAAGGGGCAATGAAAGTGGGGGGGCAAGGGTGGTGAAATTGAAATGGAAAGAGACTGTGCATGGGGTACAATGTGGCAGGCTGAGGGTGTGATACCGAGTGGGACACTTGAAAGCATGCCAACACAACAAATTAAAAATAAAAATTAAAAAAGAAAATAGTAAGGTAAAAAAATGAAAAGCAGAGTTTCTAAAGACACTAAAGAATTTTTATAACATTCCTTATCTTTTTAAGTTTTCTACAAGTTTATGATGAGGCTAACTAAATGCATAATGTTAGGTCTAGCTACTACAGGCAAATGATTTAAAATAATTTGTAAATTAAGCCATCTTAATATATTTGTTGTGTTTTTGCAAATTATTATGAATGCTAACCAAAAAATATATATATTAATTTTACCAAATAAATTTTGTTTCAAATGACTTAGATTAAAATTACAAAAGAAGTGTTTCAGATTGACAGTTTATGTGGTGTTACATTTATAGTGTCATTTGCCTAGATATATATATTTTTTTTACAGGGACAGAGAGAGAGTCAGAGAGAGGGATAGATAGGGACAGACAGACAGGAACAGAGAGAGGTGAAAAGCATTAATCATTAGTTTTTCGTTGCCGTCGCAACATCTTAGTTGTTCATTGATTGCTTTCTCACATGTGCCTTGACCGTGGGCCTTCAGCAGACTGAGCAACCCCTTGCTCAAGTCAGTGACCTTGGGTCCAAGCTGGTGAAATTTGCTCAAACCAGATGCGCCGGTGCTCAAGCTGGCGAGCTCAGGGTCTCGAACCTGGGTCTTCCGCATCCCAGTCCGATGCTCTATCCACTGCGTTACCACCTGGTCAGGCTAAGATAAACTATTTTGATGGAAGAACTAGTAAATAATTTCTCAAAGGTTAGAAAAAACATATTAGTGACCTTTAGTTCATTTTCCCTTCAAATACAATTTTTTTTGTTATGAGGAAATAAAAGAATAAAATGCAAAGTTGGAGTCATTCATTGCCTTAATTAGGAAAAACAGCTCTGATATATAAAAAATAATGTGGGTAGAGCGGGGTAAAAATTATCTGGGTCTCTGGCTTAATCTAAACATTTATTTTCTGAAATGAAACATTTCTTCCCAAAATTACAACTTCAAAGAAACTCAAAATTTACACACTCAAATTATTATATATACGTTCATATATTATGTTTATATGTTGGGAATTTTCTAACCAAATGCAGTAATTAAAATTAGCAATGCAATAATTTAATACAATATGCTTTGGTATATTAACTATAAAAAATAACAGGATGCCATATATACACAACATGTATGCACATTCTACTGTTTGATCAAGACTAGCATAGAAACTTTGATTACCAATATAAGACAGAAGATCCTCACTCAAGTTGCAAATAAAATGGAACACTGTATTTTGCAAAATTAGATGTTTATGTAAAGTTTTATTTATACTATGTATTAAAATGCTATTCAAAAAACATGTGACAAGCTATTTGAGCTCTGTTCTTTTTTACTGAATATGCCTTAAATGGTAACAGCTGATTAAATTTTTATTGGTTTGATATTTGTTCTAAAGACAGTATTCTCCCATCCCTACCCACCCCCACCTTTTTCCCACTGTCTTGGAATTCTAAAGTGTCCTAAAAGCAAAGTTATAGGACTAGATACCTAAATTATTTTAGAACTATTCTAAATTAGGTTGACACTTACAGAAACACTATTCAATTCAATCAGCATTACGTAGCAACCTCTGTACCTCAGCATTCAGAGAGCAGACACAGACATAAATTATTTCATGAATAATTAAAATGAAAGCATCCAATATTATATGAAAGAGGTAGATCTTACCTGGATTAGATGAGGCAATGCTTTTAGTGTAAGGCAAAACCAAATCCCCACCTTGCATGGAAGCAAATCATGCCATTGTGGTTTGGTCAGTAATCTAAAGGGAAAACAAAAGCAAAGACACAAAATACCGAGAGAAAGTTGGGAGGCAAAACATTTTTTGATATATTGTGATTTCTGTTTTAAATGGCTCTTTAAACAACAAAAAAAGAGAAAATATTCAATAAAATATTTATGATGTATGTTATCACTTATTCTGACTTATTCTATAATGAAATATAGTAGTTACAACAAATGCAGTATGTACAGCAAGTAAGAGAAGACTGGGTTGGGGAAAAGAGACTCCTAATCAAGTTATAAAGATAAAAAAAACAAAAGTTCTCTTTCCAAACTAACTTTTCATCAGTTCTATAAAATGAAATCTCAAACCTTATGATTACTTCAGCTATAAAAGACTAAATAAACATCATCAAAGTGTTCCCAAGTGTTGACAAGCAGAAATGAAGACTGTAGCATAAACAAACCAATACATAAAAATTAATGTCATTTGCAGTTCACTGAAGCATTACTCACTGATGTCATCAGAACAGAAGACAGGCAGAATAGTCTCTGATCTCCATCTCACATTGATCTAGTTCTGCCCTGCTGTGTGAACTATTTAAACCCTTTATTTCTTTCTATGAATTAATAGAAGAAATGGTGGTATCTTTTCAAGTGTTCTGCATATCCCTGCCTCTGCATACACTGTCCCTCCTGAGCTACACATTACATGACAGGTTCATGTAGTGATATTCTGTCTCTAAAATTCAGCATACAAACTTTAAGCTACAGGGATCTGGGGTGTCTACTTACTTAGATAGATATTAACTTTTGCTTAAGATCAGAATTTGTCTCACAAACTAATATGGCATATTAGTCTTTTATAAACCTAGTACCGATATAAATTAACATAATATACATATGAAATTGAAGCATATTAAAGAAATATTTTAAAACAGTTTCAACTTATAAAATATTTTTATATGTTCCCACCTTTCATTTTTTTCTGAAGCACCAAGTTTTGATAAATCCACACTCTTGCCGCCTGTCTTTTTTTTCTTTTCTCTCTTCTTTCTACTAAGCAGTTCATCCTTAATGTGGAAAGAATTATGGCTACAGGTTATCATTAACATGTACTCTTCAAATGTTGTCAAGAGTCTAATATAAAGGGCAAACATTACAGAGGAACATTTATGCAAATGTATGTAGGGTCCAACATGATTAAGTAAAATCATCAATCTTTAACAATAACTGTTGCCATGGTATCCAGTCCTTAAACACACATGAAGTTTAGCACTGTCAGTCATGTCTATCTCCACAGCAATCAAAGGTTCCTAAGATGAGAAAGCAGCCAACTTACTTTTGCTCATTCATTCAACTTTAATAGTATCACTTTAAAAAGAATGAGTAAATAGATACTAATTCATAAATACTGATAAATATGTTTGATTATCTTTTGGATATAAGCCACTATAGCAGAATAAATATGAAATAGTTTATTAGAATAAGAAAAATGTAATAATTTTTAAACCAACTAATTTCTGAAATCATTAAATTATACTTATTTCAACTCTTAAAACCTTTTAATGTAAACAGCTTATGTAAGAGCCTGTGACATAAAAATTTCTAAAATCATTTTGACATAAAAATATTTCTACTTGGAAGGCGATAGTTAAGAAAACATGGCTCTAGGTTCTACCTTCTAATTTTCAATTAGATATTGGGGTTTTCACAAAATTTTACAACAAATTCAGTAACAAATTTTTAAAAAGTAGGATATTTTCTCCTTATGTCCTGGTTCATTTTGACTTAGAAACATATCAAACACTAACTACTGAACACAAACCTATTATAATGAGAAGTATTTGTAGAAACACTGAAAAATAAATGTTTGAAATTCCACATAAAATTAAAAAGTCTAGATCATTTGATTTATTACAATACCTACCAGTTGTTTTTCCAGGTAGATTGACCATACCACAGCATAATGACCCACTGTGAGAATAATGAACAACAGGAACGCCAGCTCAGCATTGCTCATTTTTCTCACCCGCCGGTAGTAGAATACAGGCTGTCTCCAATCTGGAAGTCCATTGATCAGAATATCATTGTATCTACAGTAGCAAATATAACAGATTTTCATGGAAACTTTGAGGTAAAAGTAAAAAACATTATTAGTACCCATATTTTAAAAATGGAGAAAGAAAAGAATTTCTCTAAAATAAATAACATTATTGTAAATTATCAGCATTACAATGGCTTGTAAGTTGAAAACACTATATGCAGGTCCAGTCACACACAACCTACAAAAGGCTACATAGTAGTACACTGTGGACACCAGATCTTGTGTTTTCACAGCATCCCAGTGATGTGACTGACTTCTGGAATGACATCCGAGCCAAAGGTCTGCCTCTATCACTGTTGGCTGTAAAGACCCCACCATGGAAGTCAGCAACAAAAGAAAGGCTCTCAATGAAAGAAAAAATCAAGATAAGAGCTCTATTTTTTACCATAAATTATGCATTAATTAAATCAAATTTAGGGTAACTTTTCTAGTCAATCCTTCTATTTCCACCTTTTCACTATAGTTCAAGGTTGAAATAATTATATTATTTTATCAAAGCTTCTTAATGATGTAAAAGCCTATAAAATGAGCATCTTTTAATTTTGTATTGCTCACATTTCTTTAGAGAATTAAAAAATCACCAAATTAGAAAGAGATGTGGAAATAGTCTATGTATATGTCAGCTTTCTCAATAAAACTATTTGTAAACATTTCAGTGAGAATTTCCAATTTGGGGCTTTGTTGGAAGAAAAGAAAATAAAAGCTTTCCTAGTTATTCATTTTAAATTAGCTTTCTTTAGAATAAAATTTGAACTGAATTTAAATTTACCTTTCAGATAGTTATTGAGGCAAATATGTATTTTTTAAGCTTACAAATAAGGAGTGATATTTATAACTGTAAAACTCAAAATGGTCACAAACACTGTTTGTTCACAATACACAACCTGTTAGTTGAACACAACTCATTAAATATTCTAATCACACTATTTCCAGAATTAAATCTTCACCGAAAGGCCTAATTTGGTGCAACACATTGACCAAAATATTTTAATTAAAAATATTCTGAGTTAGTTGCAGGCCTAATTACAGGAATAGAAATAGGGCCTATATTGTCAGGCAGGTCAGCAGAACTCGGTAGTAGGTTTTTCTCAAGTAAATTGACCGATCTAAGAATAATAGAGCAGCTGCTAAACTGCCAGTCTTGACATGTAAATCAATTTAAATGCAACAACTGCAGTAGCTACTTTGATAGTTATTAAATTGATACCTTGGAGATATGCTGGGAAAAAAAGCAGAGGATTTATTACAGGCAACTTCTCTTTTTCAGTAGAAAAATACTGCTTATAAATTCAAAATATATTTTATTAGCAAATCTAGAAAACCTGACTTTTAGATCAACTTAAATTATTAGTAATAATGGCATATCAGAAGAACTAATGTTCAGAGAAAAGGACATTAATTAGTACTAAACTCTTAAAAGGCAAGGCAAACTCTGTAGTGTACAAGAGTCTACAAATTAAAATATGGTTGTGTAGTGGCCGGACTGGAAAATTTTCGACATTTAAATATTCTCCTGTTTCAATATTACAGCAATTCTTGAACATAAATATCAAAACATAATATGATTTCATCAAAAGCTATCGTTCCTTTCCTCAAAAATTTGCACTTAATTCTATCTCTGTGACAATGGACTCATTTTAAATTAGAAATGGATTGGCAAAAATGTTTCAAGGGGTATAATGCAAGATTACAACTGAATGAAATCCAATGAATGTTAAGTCTTGAATTTATTCTAAATCTATATTCCACTTCAGATTTGTTGAGGGGATCACACGATGACTATAAAGATCATTATTTTCAGCTAACCTCTCCCCTGAAATAACTTCATGTAGAAAGTGTGGTTAATAATAAAGAACACCTAAGAAAGCAGTGACCATTACCTAAGAACATTACTAAGTATTAAATTTGATCTATATTGAAAGAAAACACAGCAGGACCCATAGTTATGAATCTCATATTAGTTTATCAGCATCATTGTTGAAACATTGTCTCTCTTAACAGCTACTATTTTCTACCCCACATATAAATTGTGTTCACTGTACAGCTCAATTCTAGATAGCAAAACTTCATGCATTGAACACATTAAAAAGAAGTAGATATTTACTAGGCTATGGCTATCATTCTAAACAGTCTCCAAAGATTAAGCTTAGAATCAATGCTCTATTGATTTTACTATCAATTAACATTATGGCTCACACAACTGGCCATTTTAAGGGAAGATAGCTTCTATTACAGTTCACTTTTTAGAATATATGCTGTTAAAAGATAAATCACTGCTTTTCTGAAACACTGAAAAAAATATTTTTAAAAGTATACAGACATTATAATTATAAGTTATTTAAGTAAAAATGTGTTGACAATACATAACTCTTAAAATATCATGATGATATGCTTTTCTATATTTACACATACACTATTAAAATATTCTGTAATTGAGCGCATACAAACTGCTCTTAACATTTTGGTAAAACCAAATGAGAATGTACATTATAAATGTGTTCTAAGAAAACACAAAAGTAACTCTCTGTGACGAAAATATCAGCAATGCAAAAAATCATATGGAACTAAAATAAAGGCATTCATTATCTTGGATTTTAAAACATTAATTGATCAATTTCACATATTCAACATATAGCCTAATATATGTGTTTACTTTGTCTGATTTTCTTAAAATGTACATGATGGACATAAAACAATGGTTACACGCTCTTTAGTGAGATCCATTCTAAAATATGCAATTCATCCTATATATGTAGCCTAATATAAACACTGGAAAGCAAGTAAATATAAAAATGTTTAAATTACCAGTAGAAAAAAATTAATGTAAATTTAAAGAAGCTTAATTTGAAATATAAAATAGTATCTAAGAAACTAAAACAGAAAATGTGCATATTATGAATAAATATGTAAATAATCCTAGCATTTGCCTGGAGTATGCATGAAATATTTACCATACATATTTTGAATTTTTAGTTTAACACAAGAAATTAATATCTACTTAGGTGACATTTTGAGCCTTAGAGTTAAAATTGTATGACGATCATAAATAGAAAACATGTCTAATTTAATTTGTCTTACTCTCCTTTATAAAGTCTGTATGTATATGTTCACCAAAAACTGCGGTACACAGCACTTTAAATATTGACTACAATAAGTGTTTTATATTTCCTAACTGAGGAAAGTTCTAAGATTTCTTATACTTAGGTAAATGTCTGTTTTTATTCAAACACACCTGGAATCAAATTTACAATAACTAGGTAATAGATTTGTAAAAGTTTAGCAAATTAACACTGAGATAACTATAGTTTTCATCATTGGATTTGTAAATAAAACAGGATTTTATTTAGTAAACTAAAAAAATACATACAACTTTTACAAATATAGTATGATAAAATAGAAAAATTAGAGTTGCACAACTGGGTTAGCAAAAGGAAATCGGTTAAAAGTTTATAATAGATTTCAAACAAAAGTAAATATGCTAATATTATCACAGCACATTTTAGTGTATATAGGTAATGAATGACTGGTGTCTAACCAGTACTTTCTTTATTTCAGCTAATACTCAGAGAACTTGTATAGATATTTATGTCAGAACATAGCTGAGCTGCTATTCCCCCAAATAAGCAAGTTACTTAAGGAGTTTAAAAACGGCTGCTAAGTTAGGCTTCTTTACACTAACCACCAGTAAAACATGTTATTTTTCACACTATCACCTATGTCTTTGGGAAGAAAAAAGGCTTAAAAGTTTCTTAACAATTATACTCCTAGGAATCGACACAAGAGTAAAGAAAACATCTGTTCACACAGAGATTTATATGTGAATATTCATGATACCATTGTTCATCATAGCCAAGAAGTGGAAACAAACTAAATATCTACCAGTTGATAACAGATAAAAAGTCATAGCTGCAACACCATTCAGCAGTAAAAAAGAAAGAACTACTACTGCAACATGGATGTATCTCAAAAACATTGTAACAGAAAGAAGCCAGAAGCAAACGATTACATATCACGATTCCATTAATATGAATAATAGTCAAGAAAAGATAAATTTAGAGATACAAAAAAATCAGTGATTGCCTAGGGTTGTGGTCAGAGGAGGGACAGCTTGCAAATGAGCCAGAGGAAGTGTTTTGAGGTGATGATAATGTTCTAAAACTGGATTGTGGTGGTTTGCCCAATTCTGTAAATTCGCTATAAATCACTGAATTGTACATTTAAATTAGGTGACTTTTATGATATGCAAATTTTATATAAATAAGGCTGTTTTAAAAATAAAAATTGTCTTTTTCTTTAAAAAGTAAAAATTGTTGCCCGACCTGTGGTGGCACAGTGGATAAAGCATCGACCTGGGAACACTGAGGTCGCCAGTTCAAAACCCTGCACTGGTCTGGTCAAGGCACATATGGGAGTTGATGCTTCCAGCTCCTCCCCCCTTTCTCTCTCTCTCTCTCTCTCTCTCTCTCTCTCTCTCTCACTCTGTGTCTCCTCTCTAAAATGAATAAAATAAAAAGAAATTAAAATAAAAAGTAAAAATTATTTATTTTATTGCTATCCCCTTTTCTATCAAAAATTTGAAAGATGCACCTGATTTCAGTGAAAACAAAATTATTTGTAAGGGAAATTAGTAGGAAAACATGTCTAAGACAATTTTCCAAACTGCAAATTCCTGGAAGGTTACACATTTAAAAACATTTATTTAATAACTATTTATAATAATTATGATACCAAAAAGCATTTTTTAACATCAGTGTAAGACAATCTTCTTTAAAAGATAAAACTGACTATGTTCTTTTTCTTCTCCCTAAAGGAATTATAAACATTAGGTAATTGTCTATAAAGGTGATTTCTTCTATATATTTAAATACTCATAGGTCACCTGGCCTTCGGCACAAGTTTTAGAAGAGTGATTCTTAGCTTGATTAGTTAAGACTTTTGCCTCAGGGAAAACCAATAACCAAAGGGGTATTACTTGTCCCTAAGGGGTATAAATACTACAGCTGTTTGTGTAACTGTCAGAATCATTTTTTCTAACACTCTGAATGTAAAGGGTACTAATTCTAAAAAGATAATGTTAGATGAGCCTACATTAACTTATAGTAAGTGATTTGTTCTGAAAAGAGATAAATGGTTTCAGTAACTGAAAGAAATTGTTACAAAGTTTACTAACTTTTAAGAAAACAGCAAACAAAAGACAAAATCTGGTGCCAAAGATGTAGGGAGACTAAATAAAGCTATCTTTACAGATACAGTCTTGATGTGTGAAACAAAATTTGGGACTCAGTGAGAGAAATCAACTAGAAAAATATGCACGGAATGACCAACACTTCTTTCAACGTACTTCTAGGACTCTTTCAACACTATGGATTATCTCAAACCAGAGGAATGCTGGCTATGGTGTCTGGACTGATGCCAGCCCTTGTTATAAAGCAAACTCTTCAAGAGAGTATTCTGAGTCCTTGCTTTTCAATCTGACAAAGCAAGGTATTCAAATTAGAGTTAGGATGAAAACCAAGAGTGGTAGCTAACATTTTAGGATATCGTATAATTATGGATAATATATTTGAAGAATGATTCAAAATGTCACATGGCTTAATTTTGGGGGGTTGTCTTTAAGATACATTAGCATCCATATTTGCTGGCATTAGCTTAAAATCTCAAATACCTCCTTTTTTCTTCAAAGGTACAAAGGTAGAGCAACATTTTCAAACTGTGGATTGTGGCCCACTAGTAGCTCTTAATCAATTTAGTGGATCACAACCACCATTGTTGTTTTTTTTAGTGACTAGTCTAATCTAGAAAAATATCAGTCTGTTTCACACACAAAAAGAAAGTGTTTTGTGCAATTTTTGTTTTGTGTGTGTGTTTGTCCTAAGACATGCAGAATGTATTTTTTACTGTGGTTCTGAATGAAAAAACCTTGAAGCCCACTGCAATACTCTCTACATTCCACACATTCTGAAGTAGAGACAGGGCCCTTTCTGCAGTCGCCTCTAAAGTCACTGGCACTGTGAACTGCTACATGAATAAATATGTTACTACTCTTCTGAGGGGGGCATGGAGAAGTCTCCCAGTGAGGGCTGCCCCCACTAACTAGCCTTAAATGCAGAGTCACTGCAGCAGAGGAAAGGAATAAAAGCAAACCAAAAAAAAAAATAAATAAATAGAAGAAGCAAAAATTTTTCTTTCACTCCTGTCTTCTACACACTCATACAAGTCTGTTCTCTCATATAAACGGGGTTTATTATTTCACAAGAGAGGAATCATCAAGAGACAGTAATAACTTGAATATCACTAACAGCCTAATTCCAAAACATTTAAGGAACAGGAAAGAAAAAATAAAGGACCAATAAACACAGATAGAAGCTATTACTGATAGATCAGAATTAATGGACATTTGTTCGAAGTCAAGTGGTATTTCTATTTCCCAAGGCCTAGACACTTGTTAAAAATCTTACCTAATGAAGCCATGACTTGCTAACATTCTGACTCATGATCCTGAACTTTAAGAATTGAATCAGCCTAGTGAATATTTTCAACATAAATGAACTCTGCTCTAACAATACATTTTTAAAACATTGCACATCTTGAAAGAAACAAAAATAAAATACTAACTTAATAATAAACTTTAATGAGACAATTTTCCCCTGTATAAACTGAGACATTAAACTCTTATTTCAAAAGCAGAAATGAACACTTACCTCTGCCTTCGCTCATCATCCTTTAAAACTTCATAAATGGCCACCAACTAAAATAGAAGCATTATTTTAAAATAAAAATACTCTCACCTATAAAAAAAATCACTTAGGAAGGTGAACACACTATAATACACATGCAGAAAAATCCCCATGTGCTCATAAATAAAATGAACAGATAAAATCTTAATTATAAGTAATGTTTTATGTTTTTAGTAGCACTTAAAAAGGTTAATAATGCTTGATAGCAAAGTAAATTTTTGTGAAAAATGCAAAAGTAATAAATTATCTTAAAATTTGTTTGTTAAAAGCAAAACCTGTAATTTACACAAGAAAATTATGACAATTATTACCCTCCAAGAATTTAGATTCTAATATTAAAAATGTTGGTAAAAATATATTTAGTAAAAAACTGAAACATATATGCATTTCTAAATTACATACTCATTTTCAAATGGTATTATTCTACATATAAGTTACTATTTCTACCATAAATAAGCCTTTATAAATTTGTCACAAACATAACAGTATATTTCACTTACTTGTCTAAACTGAGTTTCTGCATTTTCATCTTTATTCTTGTCTGGATGCAAAATTAATGAGAGCTTACGATATGCTTTTCTAATGTCTGTAGATGAAGCATCCTGGAAATGGTGGGGGGAGGTGAAAAACACAAAGCAAACTTTGTCAGAAAAAGAAATTCCCAGAACCTTGTTAAGATCTGAGAAGACAGCCAACCAAGTGCAGGACCCCAGGCAATGTAATTTGAGCAATCAGTCTAACAACCAAGCTATGCAACTGGCTTGCCCCACATGACTGAACAATTATTCAATCTAATTTGGCTCTCTTCTTAATTTTCATTACCATACAATAATTTAAAGAAGACAGTATTTGGCAAAACTTTTCAAACACTTGTCTTCCTAAAATTCACCAATAAATTTTTTCAGTAATTAAGGGATCAAAAAGAAGCAAATTAAAAATTAATACATCTGTATGTCTTTCAAAGGTCTTTATATGAGAATCTTAAAGCCAGTTTCTCAATCCTAGGCCTACCATATGTGGTGTCTTCATTGTTATTTATATTGAATTTACCATTAAACAACAATTTATGTAATCTCAATTTCACATGTCAAGTGTATGCATCAATAAGTATACTAAAAGAAACCAGTTAAAACCGCATTTATCCAATATAATTACAAATAAAAGCTGCTACATATATTGTAATTAATACTTGTTTATTTTTAGTACTTTAGAGAATGTTTTTAATGGTGTTCAGTTTCCACAGTCTGGTTTGCAAAAATAAATTTGCCTACTATTTATGTGCTACTAATATAGTTTAAATATATTTAAAAGATCATGATAGTTCAATATGAGTACTTTGGATTAAGTGGATGTTAAAATTACATTTTATGTAATCCTATGTGCACACGTAAACTCAGAACATCATTTTACATGGCAATTATAAAATACATTAATGAATAACAATAAAATATAATAACAAAGAACAAACTGTTAAATTGGGATTAAAACATTATCTCCACCAAGTTAAAAAGTTATTCTAATAACAAACTTGTTTGTAGTGGGACAAATGACAGTAAAGTTGCTTATTAAATTTTATCTAATTTTTGTAGTGAATATTTGTCCAATTAACTCCTAAAAAGTTAAAATGACTAAAAAAATCAAAGCAAAAACAAAAATCTGCATACCTGAGACTAAATAAATATTAAAGAAATAGAGTTGAAAGAAGCAAAGTAAGACTATAATTAGTCTGTCAAGCTTTCCTTTATAAACCACTATTTTCATTAATAGTGATCTGGAGCTGATTGCTATAGGCTATCAAAAATGTTTAACTTAGGTGTGAATATTTTTGTGACTTGTGGAGGGCTGAGGAGCTATAAAATTAGCAGAGTAACATCTGTGAGGAGCTATAAAATTAGCAGAGTAACATCTGTGGGTAGTATAGTTAAAATTTTCATTCTAATTTACTAAATGGATTTGATATATTCTCTATACCTAAATAATAGTTAACATGTAGTAGAAAAGGATGATGATTATTTACTGAAAATCTGTGATGGAAATTTTGTTGAGCCAAGAGGTCATGTGAAATGAATAATAATTTGGGACATTCATTTTAGATTTTATTAAATTGTGACTATATGGTAGAAGAATTCCAAAAGTAGATTTCTTACAAAATAAGAGCTTATGTATTTTCTTGTGTTACAAATTAGTATATGCTCATTATGGAGCATCTATGACTTACTTAAAAATAAAAATGAGTAATAGTCACCTAAGGCATTTCTTTTCTTCCAGTCTTGCTGTGCTGACCCCAATCTTCCATTTTGTTTTGTCATAGTATGTACCTTACACGTAAATGTGACCAGATGGCTCTCCTACTTCAAACCGTTCAGTATCTCCCAAGTGCCTTCATCATCTGTCTTTTCCAATCTTTTTAGCTTTATCTCCCACTATCTTGGTCCTCCATCCTCCTGGTTGACTAGATCACTATACGTTAGGAGGCTGTTTCCCTAATGTGTAATAATCTTTTGTTTAGCTCCCAGCTGTAAATTCAGTATTCTCTTAAGGAACGAACCTCTTAACTACACACAAATATCGCCTGCTTATTTTCCTCTTAATAATCCGTCTACTAGGTTTATTTCGCCAATAAGTACTACCCTAAGTTGATAGAATTGAAAACCTCACAGGTTTCCCTACAAAGACATGCTCTAAACAAGCTGCACCTCAAACTAGCTTATGTATGCACTTAATTTTAGTTAATTGCTTAGTGAATTTTAACAAAGCTATGACATAAGAATAGTTGTTATGAGGCTCATTTTTACTGGTGAGGTAGGTGAGGCAGAGAGAAGTAATTTGCTTAAGTTTCATGCTGCTGATAAATAGATGAAAATAGAATTCAAAACCCCAATATTGTTACATCATATTCAGAGCTCTCTATGTTGCCTCTTTAGATTCAATTAGTAGACTTGGGCTACATTGCTTCACAGGTAGCAACAGCTTTGAAAAGGCACTGAGAACAACTGCTAATTCTTATTGATCTGATAAACTATATAGAAAACATCCACATAACTACAATGTGAATATGGTCAATTGCATTTTTTAAAGGTAAAGACCCTGATATGTGTTAGGTTTTCTAACACGTTACATCATATTTCTCCTAGAGACCAGAATGTTAGAACACACATCTCCTAAACTAAGTGGATTAGATCTTTTATCTCTCTGGCTTGCAGAGAAATATAGTAATTTTGAAAGGGGTTATGGGTGTATTGGCCATTTTTAACATTAGACATTGGATATCTAATATTTAACTGCCAGAATTCTTTTCCTTCTAAATTTGTAAGATTCTTTGGCAAGCTGGACATGAATTATCTTAATACTTGGATAACCTCTATAAAGAAAAGACATATGATCATTCTTTAAAACAAAAAACAAAAACCTGTGAAAGTACTTTTTGTCAAAATTGTAACAATGGACATCAGTAAAAACAGAAAGAGTAAGGAACTCCAAGGGCCTATCCCTGCACAAAAACAAATAATCTGGCAAAACTGTCCAAATTAACCTTATTTGAACTCTGCAAACTAGTCAAAGGTTTATAGCAATTAGATAAGCACATAATCAAGAAAAAGGTAGCTGATTATCAAGGTCTTAAAGACACTGATCTGAATTCTTGCAGTGGGTTCCAAGTGCTGGAGGAATCAAAGCAGACTTTGTTCTCAGAAACTTGTGTTTGTTTGCCTGTCAATGGCTTCCCAAGAAATTGTATAAAGGGCTACCCTTATTTTATCAAACACACAACTCTTCCTTCCAGGGCAAAGAGGCAACCATCCAGAACATCTGTCAAAAACATTTAAAGGCAAATTTGTTAGTTGGTGCCAAATGGGGCAAGGGATAGCAGTTGGGGTTATAAAATAGATACATCAACAAGCCTGGAAAACACAATTGGGAAGTAAGGTGCTCTGGAAATGAGTTTTGAAAACTTCACACATATTCCTTGGAAACCATGTGCAAACCCAAGGTGGAGTTCATACCCAGAAGACTATTTAGGTGTGAAATTCTAACTACTGACTGAACTTCAAATCTGTGCTCAAGTAGAAAATGACTGCCTAGCTAAGTGTTGAAGGAATGCCCCAACGTATAGCAAAGACTGTGAGGTTTCTCATTGTTGTTCCAAATCTTTAGAGAAATCTTTGTTGAATCATTAGCTGGTCACTAAATTAATGAAATGAAGACATCAGTGGCCACACATGGCAAAGAATATACATTTGAAAAATTTAGTTTAGAAAAGTTACTAGACAAACAAATACCACCAACCAAAGAAACAACAACAACAAAACCCTGGTGTGGTGGGAGATTTGATTACCACATTACATATTCAAAATGTTCAGTACTTACTAAAAATTAGGAAGCTTGCAAAGAAACAAGAAAGTATGACTCACACATGGGGGAAAAGAAATGAATAGAAATTGCCCCTAGGGAAGCCCAGGGATTGAACTTACTAGATAAATATTTTAAATCAATTATTTTAATAGGCTCAAAAGTAAGTACAAAGAAGTAAAGTATGATAATAATGTTTCATCAAATTAAGAATATCAACAAAGAGACAAAAATTTTAAAAAGGAACCAAAGAAAAATTCTAGACTTGAAAAATACAACTGAGATAAAAAATTTTTCTATGGGGGCTCTATAACTAAGCAGGCTGAAGAAAGAATCCATAAAATTGAAGGTAGGTCAATTCAGATTAGCCAGAGTGAGGAGCAGAAAAATAGAAAAAAATTAAAAGAACCTTGGTGGGCTACTACCCAGAATGCCAGTATGTACATAAGGAGTGTCTATGAGGTAGAAGAAAGAAAAGAACAAAAAATATATATATCTGAATTAAAGATGGCTAAAAACTTCCAAACTTGATAAAAGACAGGAATATACACATCCAGAATCTCAAAAAATCCTAAATAAAATAAATTAAAGAGATCCACACCTAGAAACATTATAGCCATGGCTTCCATTTGTCTAATTTGGCTACTTTTCTGGGCCCGGAGCTTAAACACAACTGAGGCCCAGATATTATCTCTAGGGCTTAATGCTTGAGGGAGCAGTGGTGCATAGACTTGTATGGGGGTTCTATAAGGTTATTTTCCTGCCCTCTTGATCCTCCTCTAAGGGAGAGCGTATCACAACTAGTGATAAGCCAGGGGAGTGTTTGAACTGCATGACCAGATATATTAAAGGTCAGGTGTTTTTTTTAACTGATTAACTTAAGAGAGAGAGGAGGGGGAAGAGAGTAAGGGGGAGTGAGGGAGGGGGAGAGAGGGAGGGGAGGGGGAAAGAGAGAGGGGGAGCGAGGAAAGGAAGGAGAGAAAGGGGGAGTGGGGAAAGAGAGGGAAGGGGGGGGGGAAAGAAGGACAGACAGAGACAGGAACATAAATCTCTTCCTGTATGTGCCCTGCTGGGAATTGAACCAGCAACCTCTGTGTTTTGGAATGATAATCCAACCAACCAACCTATCTGGCCAGGGGTAAAAGGTCAGGGGATTTAAACCACATGACCAGCTAAGGGAGAAAAGGTCATCCTGGGAGCGAGGTACTTGTTTTCCCCAATTTGCCCATTGGTGGGCACCTGGGGCTTTCTGCCTTGGTGACCTTCTATACCTGGCCCATTGGTCTTGCTCTGCTTATGTCTGTCGAACTGTCTACCACAGTTAGTGCTGAATAAATGAAACCATTATTATAAAATGTAGACTAGAAAGTCACAATTTCTTCTTCATTTTAACACTTGGCAAATCTGACTTGTTTATTTGGATTTGTGCATTAGCTCATGAGAGCTACAGAACTGAGGAGAGTAAAATAGATTTAGAAGTTTTTTAATTTATTGATCTGACAATATTTATTGACTATGTACAAGCATTGAGAATCTAGTGGCAAACAAAATAAACGCAATCTCTATCTTTATAAAAGTTCTGCAAGGTCAGAGCACTGAAAACTTTGCCTTAAGTAACCCAAAAGAAATTTCTTCTTTTACTTTATATCATTGGCTGGCAAATATTTTCTGTAATGGTCAGGCAGTAAATATTTTAGGCTTTGCAGGCCAAAGAGTCTCTGTTGTGACTACTCAAATCTGCCAGTGTAGTGAGCAGCCACAGACAATACATAATCAAATGGGTGTGATGGTGTGACTGTTTCCCCATAAATTTTTATTTTCAAAAATAGGCAGTAGTTCGTTTTGGCCCATGGACTGCAGTCCGTTGACCCCTTATTTTTATCAATGGATTATCAATCTAAAACTCTTTCTATTTACAGCATTTCAGCAAATGCATGACCACCTTTTTTCAGGTTTTCCAGGTGCTAGAAAAAACACAAATAATTAACCAAAGCAAAAATCTGAAGACCTCACCCAGGATCTAATCAAAATAAACTGTCCCAGTAGAGCTCGAGCTCTACGTCAATCAGGCGTCCCCAATTCAACTTCCCCATACAGTGGGACACTCCTATTTAACAGCAGGGCTGGTGGCCTCTTTGAGACTACTTGAGGCAGCTATGAGGATTCTACTTATTGATACCGAGACCAATTGCCACTGGAGGAAAGACACGACCCACACACAAGTTAGTTGCAAGAGTCACACAGGCAGTTTATTACTAACAAATCCTATGCGTGCTTGGACAGCTTAATGGGGCCCCGTTGGCGTGCTCCTCTCGGTTGTCCTTGGTCAGAGCTTAGAGCGGTGTGGAAACAGTCCACGTTCACATTGGAGTCTGAATCACTAACTGCAACTGGGGGCTTCTCGGCTTTAGTACCTTTTTCTGGCATACGCCTTCTAACAGGTGTTAATCTATGGGATTATCACATCAAGCCACTTTTGGGAGTTTCTCACAGGGAGCTCTTTTTATGTTAATCTACAGAGTCATCACATCAAGCTACTTTTAGGGAGTTCCTTTTTATCTATATATAATTTCACACAAACACACTTACTGGGCTCTGAGCAGAGGGCATGGTCTTGCCTATCACATCTCTATACACTAGATTAGCTCTCACCCAGAGAGCGTAGACTTATTCACTTGCCGTAATGTCTCTTAATATTATATCCTAATTTATTTCTATATATCTTCTATATTTTTCTGTATTTCTATATATTTAATTACTATAACATTATAATACTGTAACAAAACTCTTTTTCTCTTTCTGTTTGAAGAATATGTATTTATTATTTCCCTCCAACATGCCATTATAATACATTTCAGTCTTGACATGCCAGGCTTTTATCATGTTCTTCTGTATGATCTACCCTAAAAATACTCCTCCCAGGAAGCCCACGTGTATTCTTTTGCTAAGTAATAAACATATACATATATATATATATATATACTTTTTGCCAAAGGAAATGAAATTGTGCCGAGTGATTCACCTGTGGCATTTCCCTTTTAGAGTTCCAGTGGAGCAATCTAGTATGACAGAAATTTTTAAAATCCTACTAAGGGCCCATCTATCTACTTTACTCTTGAAATTTTTTTCTCTCTCCCCCACCTTATCCATAATTTCTCTCAATTACCTTTTCATCTCTCCTCTCATTTTAATTTTTTTAAAAGCCAAGCCCTGTATCTTCTTCTTTAATTTCTTGAGGTTTTTTTATTAATTTTAATGGGGTGACACCAATAAATCAGGGTACATATGTTCAAAAAAAACATCTCCAGTTTATCTTATCATTCAATTATGTTGCATACCCATAACCCAAAGTCAAATTGTCCTGTCACCTTCTATCTGGAAGGCCCCTCACTTCCTCCCTATACCACCCTCTCCTCCCTCCTCCCACCCCGTAACCACGACACTCTTGTCCATGTCTCATAGTCTCACTTTTATGTCCCACCTAAGTATGAAATCATGCAGTTCTCAGTTTTTTTCTGTTTTACTTATTTCACTCCGTATAATGTTATCAAGGTCCATCCATTTTGTTGTAAATGATCCCATGTCAACATTTCTTATGGCTGAGTAGTATTCCATAGTATATACGTCGCAAAGCTTTTTAATCCACTCGTCCTCTGATGGACACTTACGCTGTTTCCAGATCTTCGCTATTGTGAACAATGCTGCCACGAAAATGGGGGCGCATTCCTTTTCGAACAGTGCTATGGTGTTCTAAGGGTATATTCCTATAAGTGGGATAGCTAAGTCAAAAGGCAGTTCAATTTTTAATTTTTTGAGGAATCTCCATACTGTTTTCCACAGTGGCTGCACCAATCTGCATTCCCACCAGCAGTGCAGGAGGGTTCCCTTTTCTCCACATCCTCGCCAGCACTTATTCTGTGTTGTTTTGCAGATGAGCGCCATTCTGACTGGTGTGAGGTGATATCTCATTGTGGTTTTAATTTGCATTTCTCTAATGATTAGTGATGTTGAGCATTTTTTTATATGCCTATTGGCCATCTGTATGTCTTCTTTGGAGAAACTTCTATCCATTTCTTTTACCCATTATTTTGATTGGATTGTTTGTCTTCCTGGTGTTGAGTTTTATAAGTTCTTTATAAATTATGGTTATTAACCCCTTATCAGACGTGTTGTCAAATATGTTCTCCCACTGTGTGGTTTATCTTTTTATTCTGTTCTTATTATCCTTAGCTGTGCAAAAACTTTTTAGTTTGATATAGTACCATTTGTTTATCTTGCCTTTTATTTCATTTGCCTGTGGAGATAATCGGCAAATATATTGCTGCTACAGAAGTCAGAGACCTTGCGGCCTATGTTTTCTTCTAAGATACTTATGGTTTCACGGCTTACGTTTAAGTCTTTTATCCATTTTGAGTTTGTTTTTGTGAATGGTGTAAGTTGATGGTCTAGTTTCATTTTTTTGCAGGTAGATGTCCAATTTTCCCAACACCATTTGTTAAAGAGGCTGTCTTTACTCCATTGTATGTTCTTTCCTCCTTTGTCAAATATCAGTTGTCCATAAAGGTGTGGGTTTATGGACAACTGATATTTGGGTTCTCTGTTCTGTTCCATTGAGCTATGTGCCTGTTCTTATGCCAGTACCAGGCTGTCTTGAGTATAATGGCTTTGTAATAAACCTTGATATACAGAAGAGTGATACCTCCTGCTTTATTTTTTCTTTTTAAGATTGCTGAGGCTATTCGTGTTCTTTTTTGGTTCCATATAAATTTTTGGAATATGTGTTCTATATCTTTGAAGTATGTCATTGGTATTTTAATTTGTATTGCATTGAATTTATAAATTGCTTTGGGTAGTATAGACATTTTAATGATGTTTATTCTTCCTAGCCATGAGAACGGTATATGCTTCCACTTGTATCTTCCTTGATTTCTTTCATCAATGTTTTATAATTTTCCGAGTACAAGTCCTTAACCTTCTTGGTTAAATTTACTCCTAGGTACTTTATTTTTTGGCTGCAATAGTGAAGGAGATTGTTTCCTTAATTTCTTTTGCTGACAGTTCATTGTTGTTATATAGAAATGCCTCTCATTTCTGAGCATTAATTTTATATCCTGACACCTTGCTGAATTCATTTATAAGGTCCAGTAGTTTTTTTACTGAGACTTTAGGGTTTTCTATATACAATATCATATCATCTGCAAATAATGACAGTTTTACTTCTTCTTTTCCAATTTGGATGCCTTTTATTTCTTCTTGTCTGATTGCTGTAGCTAGGATTTCCAGAACTATGTTGAATAAGAGTGGTGAAAGGAGGCACCCCTTCCTGGTTCCTGATCTTAAAGGGATTGCTTTTAATTTTTGCCCATTTAGTATGATGTTGGCTGTGGGTTTATCGTAGATGGCCTTTATCATGTTAAGGAATGTTCCCTGAATTCCCACTTTACTGAAAGTTTTGAGCATAAATGGGTGTTGGATTTTATCAAATGCTTTTTCTGCATCTATTGAAATTATCATGTGATTTTTGTCCTTTTGTTTATGTGATGAATCACATTGATTGATTTGCGAATATTGAACTGGCCTTGCCTCTCCAGAATAAATCCCACTTGATTATGGTGTATGAATTTTTTCATATATTGCTGGATCCTGTTGGCTAATATATTGTTGAGAATTTTAGCATCTAAATTCATCAGGGATATAGGCCTAAAATTTTCTTTCTTTGTGTTGTCTTTGCCCGGTTTTGGGATCAGAATTATGCTCGCCTCATAAAAGGAGTTTGGAAGTCTTCCTTCCTCTTGAATTTTTTGAAATAGCTTGAGGAGGATAGGAGTTAGTTCTTCTTTGAATTTTTGGTAGAATTCACTTGTGAAGCCATCAGGCCCAGGACTTTTCTTTTTTGGGAGTTTTTTGATAACTTTCTATCTCATTTGTGGTAATTGGTCCGTTTAGGTGTTCTGATTCTTCCAGATTGATTTTTGGAAGATTATATGATTCAAGAAATTTGTCCATTTCAACTAGGTTTTCTAATTTTTTGGCATAGAGTTCTTCATAGTATTTTCTTACAATGCTTTGTATTTTTGTTGTGTCAGTTGTTATTTCTCCACTGTCATTTCTAATTTTATTTATTTTGGTCCTCTCTCTTTTTTTCTTGGTGAATCTAGTTAAAGCTTCATCAATCTTGTTTACCTTTCAAAGAACCAGATTCTGGTTTCATTGATCCTCTGTATTGTTTCGTTAGGCTCTATGTCATTTATTTCTACTCTGATCTTTATTATTTCCTTCCTTCTACTGGTCCTGGATTTTATTTGCTGTTGTTTTTCTAGTTCTTTTAGATGCAGGTTAAGGTTGCTTACTTGAGTGTTTTCTAGCTTCTTATGGTATGCCTGTAGTGCTATGAACTTCCATCTCAGTACTGCTTTTGCTATGTCCCATAAATTTGTGTTGATGTATGCTCATTTTCATTCATTTCTAGGAACTTTTTTATTTCTTCTTTGAACTCATTGTTAAACCATTCATTATTTAATAACATGCTATTTAGTATCTAAATGTTTGAGTATTGTTCAGTTTTTCTTTTTTTTTTTTTGGAACAGAGAGAGAATCAGAGAAAGGGATAGATAGGGACAGACAGACAGGAATGGAGAGAGGTAAGAAGCATCAACCATTAGTTTTTCTTTGCCGTTGCGACACCTTAGTTGTTCATTGATTGCTTTTTTACATGTACCTTGACCACGGGTGTTCAGCAGACCGAGCAACCCCCTGCTGGAGCCAGCGACCTTGGATCCAAGCTGGCGAACTTTTGCTCAAGCCAGATGGGCCCGCACTCAAGCTGGGGAGCTCGGGGTCTCGAACCTGGATCTTCCGCATCCCAGTCTTACGCCCTATCCACTGCGCCACCTCCTGGTCAGGCTCAGTTTTTCTTTTGTGGTTAATTTCTAGTTTCATGCTGTTGTGATGAGAGAAAATGCTTGATATGATTTCAATCTCCTGAAATTTGTTGAGACCACATTTGTGTCCTTACAAGTGGTCTATCCTAGAGAATGTACCATGGGAGCTTGAAAAGAATGTATATTCTACTGCTTTACGGTGAAAAGTTCTTAAGATATCTATTAAATCAAGTTGATCTAGTGTGTCCTTTAACTCTGCTGTTTCTTTGTTAATTTTCTTTCTTGAGGATCTATCCAGTGATGTTAGTGGGGTACTGAAATCCCCTACTATTATAGTATTGCTGTTAATCTTGCCCTTTATATCCATCAAAGTATGCTTTATGTATGTCAGGACTCCTATATTTGGAGTGTAGATAATTATAATATTTATAGATATACTATTATATCTATATATAATTGAATTGTTCCCTTCATCATTAAGTAGTGTCCTTTTTTATCTTTTATTACAGCCTTTGTTTTAAAGTCCATTTTGTCAGATATAAGTATAGCTATCCCAGCTTTTCTTTTATTTCCATATGCATGAAATATTTTTTTCCATACTTTTACCTTCAGTCTATGTGCATCTTTTGTTTTAAGGTGTGCCTCTTATAGATAGCATATGTATGGGTCCTGTTTCTTTATCCACGCAGCTACCCTATGTCTTTTGATTGGATCATTTAATCCATTTACATTTAAGGCTATTATTGATATGAAGTTGTTTATTACCATTTTATTCTTTAAAGTTGTATTCTTTTGCTATATTCTTTCCTCCCCTTGAACTGTTCACAACAGGCCCCTTAGTGTCTCTTGCCGAATTGGTTTGGTTTTAATGAATTTCTTGAGGCTTCCTTTGTCTGGGAAATTATTTCTCCTTCAATTTTAAACGTTAGCCTTGCTGGATAAAGTAGTCTTGGTTGTAGGTTCTTGTTCTGCATTACTTTGAATATATCTTGCCATTCCCTTCTGGCTCAAGTGTGTCTGTTGAGAAGTTGGATGTCATCCTTATGGGGGCTCCTTTGTAGGTGATAGCCTTTTTTTCTTTAGCAGCTTTTAAAATTTTCTCTTTATGCCTTAGCTTTGGTATTTTAACTATGATGTGTCTTGGTGTAGATTTTTTTGGGTTTCTCTTTAATGGAGTTCTGTGTGCTTCTTGAGTGTGTAGAATGTTTCCCAGCCTTAATTTAGGGAAGTTTTCTGCTATGATTTGATTGAACAAAGTTTCTATTTCTTGTTCTCTCTCCTCTTCTTCAGGAACCCCCACGATGTGAATGTTTCTCTTCATGTTTACACAGAGCTCCCTTAGAGTTTCCTCACATTTTTTGAGTCTCTTTTCCTTTTTTCTACTCTGCTTTTCGTTTTTGTTTATTGTGTCCTCTAACTCGCTGATTCTATCCTCAGTGTCATTCATCCTGCTTTTAATTCCTTCCATTGTGGTCTTCAGTTCTGATACTGTATTTGTCATTTCTGATTCTTTTTTATTATTTCAATTTCGTTTGTTATCCTTATTATCTCTTTATTTAGATGTTCATAGTAACTATCCATTGTTGCTCTAATTTTTTTGAACATCCTAACTATCATTATTCTTAATTCTGCTTCTGGTAATTTGGTTATATCTGGTTCATTCAGGTCCTTCTCTGGGGATTTCTCTTGATTCATTTGGATTACATTTCTCTGTCTGCCTGTTTTGTCTGTGTATAGGATGAATATGGCTAATGGAGTCCAATGGGTGTTGCCTCTGTGTTCCCTAGGTGTCTGTCTGCAGGCCTGCCACCCCTTCTGCAACTGACTAGTATGGCTGGGTATGGGCATTGCCGGTGCCGGCCCACTGCAACTGTTGCTGTGATTTCTGCCTTTCTTCCGCAGGTGGGTCTTTGTTCTGGTGCCCCACTCCAATAGCCTCAGCTTGTCTGGGCTTTTGCCTTGCCCCCACAGGTGGGGTTATGCACCGCATGTAAACCACAAGCCTCAGCACCAAGGATAGGGATGAGTACTTTTGCTCAGCTGAGGACCCTGCCTGTTCCCAGGCTTCTGCCCAGCCCCTGACGTCAGAGCCTGCTCACCGTGGTTTCTCAGGTTGGGCGGGGCTGTTGCTGTGTACTTAGATGTGAGCCTCCGCCTGTCCCGGGATTTAGCCCCTCCCTGGCAGTTACGGCCGGCTCCTGCAGGGTCATAATCCTCAAAGTCCAGGTGATGCTGTGTACCCATGGGGCCCTGCTCAGCAGCAGATCTCTGCTTGTTCCTGCACTCCTGCTTTTACACCCTCAGGTGGGGCTGCAGGCAGGCCTGCAGCTGCCAAACCGCTTTAGCGTGTGCCCTCTATTCCTGCTGGGCTAGACTGACCTCATGCCGGCTGGGCCTCCACCCCCGCCTATAGTACAGCATTTCTGTGACCCATTGCCACTGTCTTTGTTCTGGTGCCCTCAGCAGTGTGGGTAGGGGCACTGCAGCTCTGACCCTAACACTCCATACTGTAGTCCTGGAAGCTCCCTCCATCTAAGCAGCTCTGCTCTAAATGCTGCAGGAGAACTTGTTTGGCTGGTGTCCTGCCTCCCTTTGCCAGTCTTGCTAGTCTCAGGGGAAATATTCGTTTTCGATTAGGGAAGTAATTCAGCCCAGGGGTTAGGGTGGCTGTCCCTCAGTGTTTCTCCCTGTGCCTTCCAGTCCACACTCTCTTCCTGCTGCTCTGCTCCTCTCTGTCCCCGTTCCCCGGAGCCCCGGGTGAGTGGTAGTGACAGAGGTTTTCTGCGCTGTCCCTTTAAGAAGAATCCTGGGTCTGAGTAAACTGTATCTTTCTCATAAATAGTATCCTCACTTGTTTCACATCTTAATACTGTCCAACTGCCTCTTCTAGGCTATGGGGCTGCTGGCTGGGGCTTTGTTCCTGGGACCCAGGTTCCTCCATCTCTGCTAAACTCTCTTCCTACACATGAGTCTCTCCAGGCTCCCGTTCGCTCAGGGGAGCTGAGCAGCCCCCTTCACATTTTTACTTTTCCTACCAGTCTCAATGTGGCTTTTTCAGTGTTTCTTGGTTGAAGAGTCCACTTAGTTTAGTTCTAAGTTGGTTTATCCAGATGATGGTTCTTAAAATTAAGTTATAATCCACTTTGGTTATGGGAGTTGGACGTTGGTACGTCCGCCTACTCCATCACCATCTTCTATTTATCTTATTATTCTTTGAGAGTAAGGGTCAGGAAGAATGATTTGTTGACAAATCAGATAATTTCCAGTGCAATAAGACGACTATATTCTTCCCTTTTATTTTTAACTTGTATCTAAATAAATATAGCTTAATAATATTTAAGTTGGACACACCTCTGCCCTCCCCATAAGATAAAAAAGGTAAGCATTTGCCAAAATGTTGATAAATAAAAGATTGCAGCTTCAAAACACAGTAGCTTCTGGTATCTAATCAGTAGGATACTGAGTTGGCCGGAATATCAGATCAACCATTGACAAAACAAAATCATCATTTTTCATAACCAGATTAAACCATACTTTGCAACAAATTTACTTGAAAAAGGTTTCCTGAAGAAGTGAATGGCAGGAGCATAAAGCAAGAGGGACAGTTCTGTATCAGAGTTTTGAGAGACAGAAGAAACAAATGTAATATAAGAACCTTGTTTGGTCTCTGATTCAAAGAACACCAAGGTAAAATGCATTCTGAGACAATTGGGAATATCTGAATAAGAAGTAGTAGGTGTTATTAAGTGGCACAGTGGATAGAACATTGGACTGGAATGTGGAGGACCCAGGTTCAAGACCCTGAGGTCGCCAGCTTAAGCACGGGCTCATCTGGTTTGAGCAAGGCTTACCAGCTTGAGCCTAAGGTTGCTGGCGTGAGCAAGGAGTCACTCGGTCTGCTGTAGCCCCGCGGTCAAGGCACATATGAGAAAGCAATCAATGAACAACTAAGGTACCACAACGAGGAACTGATGCTTCTCATCTCTTTCTCTTTCTGTCTGCCTGTCCCTATCTGTCCCTCTGTCTGACTCTGTCACCAAAAAAAAAAAAAAAAAGTCTTCATTTAATAGACATATAAATGTCATAATTTTTGATCAGATGTTAAATACTCCAAAAAAAGGGTAATGAGGCAAAATGTTAAAAACTTAAATCAGGAAGATCATTAAGCTATTCTACTGTGTATGTTTTTAAATTCTAATAATACTACTATATACTATTTAAATACTATTTTAAATACTACTATATACTATTGTATATAGTAGTACAATGTTAAGCAATAAGTCATATGATATAGTTTAAATATTTTTAGTTATTTGCTAAATGTGTTTAGTAACAATTCTTGAAACAGAAGAGATATGACATAAGTGACAACCTAATAATAGCTTAGAATTTAAAATTTTTTAACAAAGGAGGAAGGAGATAAAGAAGGAAAGGTGAGAAGCAATAGTTATTATTTGATTTTGATCCATTAGTAAAGAAATATAGGTTTCATTATGATCTTTAAATATGAGAGGCAGCCAGTGTGTAATCTAAAAGCACACCCAAATTTCCAAAATAACAAAGAAATTTTGCTAAGCTAACAAGTAAAAAAAAAAGTATCATGAATACCACAGACAAAATGAAAGAATAAAATCAAACATATTATTTCTCAGTAAATATAAACAGATACTGAATTCCCTTATAAAAATGCAAATAATCATCACATTGGGTTAAAAATAAAATCCAAATGACTGAAAACAAAGAATGAACAAAGACAAAAGTAACAAAAGAAATGCAAAAGTATCCACATTAAATCAGAAAAGAGGGAATTTAGGGTCAAAAGTAAGTAAAGAACAGGACAAAGAGTGATAATAGGTAACAATAAAAGGTTTATCTCACTGAAAAGTTAAAAATAGCTATAAACCTTCATGGTCCAAACCAAAATCCATACATACAACAGCAAAATCTCCTAAATGTAAGAACTTCATAAAAATATCATGGTAGAAGATTTTAACATATCTTTATAGAATTTAGCATATCAAGTAAACTAAAACTAAGAACAGCTATAAAGAAATAAAAATTGCCTGACCAGGGGGTGGCGCAGTGGATAGAGTGTCAGACTGGGATGCAGAAGACCCAGGTTCGAGACCCCGAGGTCGCCAGCTTGAGCGCAGGCCCATCTGGCTTGAGCAAAAGCTCGTCAGCTAGGACCCAAGGTCACTGGCTCCAGCAAGGGGTTGCTCGGTCTGGCTGAAGGCCCGCAGTGAAGGCACATGTGAAAAAGCAATCAATGAACAACTAAGGTGTTGCGATGGCAACGAAAAACTAATGACTGATGCTTCTCACCTCTCTCTGCTCCTGTCTGTCTGTCCCTATCTATCCCTCTCTCTGTCCCTGTAAAAAGAAGAAAAAAAAAGAAATAAAATTGACATTACATATTGACTAGAATTTAATTTAAAAAAATTTTACATCAGAACGTATGAGAACGAAGGCTCTACTTTGAGGGAAATACATGTAGCTTTAAATGTTATTATTAAGGGAGTGACATCAGAGAAATGGCCCCGTGAGGAGTGCTCCTGAAATACCTCTTCCTGAAACTTCAACAAATTCAACAACTAGAGAGAAAAACAATCTCAGGAGCATCTGAAATACACATACATCAAACAAAGGTACAATTGGGCGAAAAGGTGGCTGAATATATAACCCACTCTGAAGGAAATAAGACGGAGAAGAGAGTCTTATTTCCTTACATTTTCCTCACTGACCTGAGCAAGGGCTGCTTTCACTTGGAACTGAGAGAAAGCGAGGGCAGGGGCCAAGAGAAAAAGCTGGGCTAGGGCAGAGATGTTCAAGCCGAGGAGAGAGTGTGCCCGCAGCTCAGCCTACGTGGAGCTAACGCCAGCAGCAGACCCCCGCAGAGACGGGCGAGCAGTTACCTTGTTTACTCCCGGTATCCTGGTTGGCCAGCGCGGGCAGTGTGTGAGAGGATGCACCTGGCGCTTCGGGCATGGGTGCCAGTGTTCCTGGATGAAGGGGCTGGGTTGGAGACTGTCAGTAGTGACCCTCTGTGTGGGCTATGATTAGTTTCTAAATAATCTGGCTTCCCAAACAATAGCACGCAAGAAGTGTACGAAAAACGGCTTCCCTACACCCAGACCTGTCTGGGAACGGCGCCCCCACCAGCCATACAGGCTAACAGAGCACACTCCTGGGGAAGAGAACTGCAGAAGTGGTGGGGGGAAGGGTGTGCAGGCAGCTTGCAGACAGGTTCTGGAGAGCAGACCTGTAGAGTGCTGAGGCATACTAGACATGCCCGGAGGCTCATAGAAAGACATCTGAAAGGCAATCAGCTCCCAGCTCTGCCTGATTATGCTGGAGGCTCTGGCTGGCAAAGCCTTACCCAGAACCCTGCGTTGAGTGGGGATAAAGGGGAGATTTGGCAGCTCTTAGAGCCTTTCGCTCTCCAGGCAGTGGCTGGGGCAACTTCCCAGCTGGGTCCCAGGCTACTGGTTCAGGAAGGAGAGACTGGGGGAGAGGCTCTGGGAAAACGGACTCTCCCACCCATTGTCAGAGCCTGCAAACACTAACAAGCCCGCCTAGTTTATGTAATCTCCATAGCGACACAACAGCAAATCTCTGCCTAACAGTGCCACAGGGGCAGAACCTGGGGGACAGTGCCACCAGCCAAAAAGAAAGAAAGAAAAAGGAAGAAGATAACTTCTCAAAACCAGGAAAAATCCAGTCTTTATAACTTTTTCCTTTTTCTTTCTTGTATTTTTTATCTTTTTTTTTTTTTTTTGCTTCCACTTTGGTCATTTCATCCTCTTTCCATTTTATTCTTTTGTTTTCATTTTGAACATTATTACCCACAGGTGTTACATTTTCCATTCTTTTATTTCCTATGAGTGTTACACTTCAAAAAACTTAACTCAATATTTTTCTCTCTTTCTTCTTTTCTCTTTTACTTTTTTTCATTTGAATCTCACCCACAAACAAATTATTTTATTCTGGATTCAAACTTTTTCTTTGCGGTGTTTTATGTGCTTTTTACTTCGCTTCTTACCTCTTTAGCATTTCCCCCAACTCTGACTCTTCATTCTATAGTCTTTGTGCCACTTAATACAATAGAATTTTCATTTTTCAGTGTATTGTTTTTCTTTCTTCTCTTTTTCTTTTTTATTCCTTTCTCTTACACTATTTCTCTCATTTGACCATCATTTAAAAACAAATTATTTTACTCTTAATCCAAAGTTTTTCATTGTGGCATTTTGTGGGTTCTTGCCTCGTTTTTTGCCTCTTTGTCACTCCCCCCCAACCGAGGCCCTTTGTTCTATGTATTTTTACACTTAGCACAATAGAATTTTCAGTTTTTCACTGCATATTCTCAAAAAAACCAATTTCTTTTTATCAACTCTTATTAGTGTTAATAATATCACTCTCAAATGTCATTAAAGAAAAAGAAATCGAATATCATGAATACAAAAGACAGTGATGTAGCTCAGATAGATGAGAAAAAAATCTATAGAAAAATATTCAATATTTTAGAAACCTTGGAGTTAAATGACAGAATTTAAAATTGAAGTCCTAAAAATACTCAGGGATATACACGAAAGCACAAAAAGGCAATTTAGGGAGCTCAAACAATTCAATGAACAGAAAGAATACTTCACCAAGGAAATTGAAACTATGAAAACAAATCAGAGGTGAAAAACTCAGTTCATGAACTGAAAAACGAGATAACAAGCTTAGCCAATAGAACAGGCCAGATAGAGGAGAGAATTAGTGACATAGAAGACATGCAACTAGAGGTACTACAGAGAGAAAAGGAGAGAGATTCACATATCAAACGATAGCCCTACAAGAATTGTCAGACTCCATCAGAAAGAGCAACATAAGAATAATGGGTATATCGGAAGAAGAGAGAGAAAATGGAATGGAGAACATAGTCAAACAAATAATAGACGAGAACTTCTCAAGCCTGTGGAAAGAACTAAAGCCTCAAATTCAAGAAGCAAACATAATACCAAGTTATCTTAACCCTAACAAGGGTCCCAAGATTTAAAGTTCTGAAAGAGAGAAACTTCCAATCAATAATACTATACCCAACAAAAGCTATCCTTCAAATATGAAGGAGAAATAAAAACATTCACAGATACAGAAAAGATGAGGGAATTTATCACCAGAAAACCCCCACTTCAGGAAATACTAAAGGAAGTTTTCCAACCAGACACAAAGAACAAAACAAAACAAAACTACAAGTAAAAGCTCCATCAAGATCGCAATCAAAACAAGGTTAATTTGTGACAAAGAAACAAAAAAAGGGGAGAGGACAAAGATTAACAGTAGCAAAGGAAGATGGAGTGCAGAAGCACTCATGAGATAATGTACTACAATGAACATGATATGTATGCTTTTCATTACTTAATGGTAACCACCCCTGAAAAAAGCATCACAGAAGTACATGGCTTGAAAAAAGAAGTATGGATTACAACAAAACAAAAACAAATGATAGAAAAACAAAAGAGAAGAACCAAACAAGATACAAAACTATCAGAAAGCAATATATAAAATGCCAATAGGAAACACTCAAATGTCAATAATTTCACTAAATGTAAATGGATTGAACTCACCAATAAAAGGACACAGAGTAGCAGAATGGAATAAAAAATAAAACACAACTCTATGCTGCCTACAAGAAACACATCTAAGCTACAAGGATAAAAACCAATTCAAAGTGAAAGGTTGGAAAACAAGACTCCAAGCAAATAACATATCAAAAAAAGCAGGTGTAGCAATAGTCATATCTAACAATGCTGACTACAAGACAGCAAAGGTAATCAGAGACAAAAACAGTCATTTCATAATGATAAAGCGACAATGAATCAAGAAGACATAACATATATGCACCAAACCAAGGAGCACCAAAATATATGACAGCTACTGACTGACCTTAAAACAAAAACTGACAAAAATACAATCATACTTGGAGACCTCAAGACACTGCTGATGGCTCTGGACTGTTCATCCAAACAGAAAATCAATAAAGAAATATTGGCCTTAAATGAAACACTAGAACAATTGGATATGATAGACATCTATAGGACATTTCATCCCAAAGTGCCAGAGTATACATTTTTCTCTAGTGTACATGGAATATTCTCAAGAACTGACCATATGTTGGGACACAAAAATAACATCAACAAATTCAGAAAGATTGAAATTATACCAATCATATTTTCTGATTATAAAGCCTTGAAACTAGAATTCAACTGCAAAAAGGAGATAAACAAACCAATAAAACTGGAAACTAAACAACATACTTTTAAAAAATGAGTGGGTCAATGAAGAAATAAAAGCAGACATCAAAAGATACATACAGGCAAACAAAAATAACAATACAACATACCAGAATCTCTGGGATGCAGCAAAAGCAGTAATAAGAGGGAAGTTCATATCACTACAGGCCTATATGAACAAACAAGACAGTGCCCAAGTAAACCACTTAACTTCACATCTTAAGGAACTAGAAAAAGAACAAAGACAACCCAAAACCAGCAGAAGAAAGAAATAATAAAATTCAGAGCTGAAATAAACAAAATAGAGAACAGAAAAACTATAGGAAAAATTAATAAAATCAGGAGCTGGTTCTTTGAAAAGATCAACAAAATTGACAAACCCTTGGCAAGACTCACCAAGAAAAAAAGAGAAAGGACTCATATAAACAAAATCCAAAATGAAAGAGGAGAAATCACCACAGATATCATAAATATACAAAGAATGATTGTAGACTACTATGAAAAACTATATGCCACCAAATTTAACAATCTAGAAGAAATGGATAAATTCCTAGAACAATACAATCTTCCTAGATTGAGTCATGAAGAAGCAGAATGCGTAAACAGACCCATAGCAGGGAGGAAATAGAAACAATGATTAAAAACCTCCCCCAAAATAAAATTCCAGGGCCAGATGGCTATATTAGTGAATTCTATCAAACAATCAAAGAAGACTTGGTTCCTATTCTACTCAGTCTTCCAAAAAATTTAAGAAGAAGCAATACTGCCAAACCCATTTTGAGGCCAACATAATCCTCACACCAAAACCTGGCAAGGATAACACAAGAAAAGAAAACTACAGACCAATATCTCTAATGAATACAGATGCTAAAATACTAAACAAAATATGAGCAAATCAAATACAACAACACATTAAAAAAAAAATTCATCATGATCAAGTGAGTATAATCCCAGAATCACAACGATGGTTCAAACATATGTAAAACGGTTAACGTAATACACCATATCAGCAAAACAAAGAACAAAAACCAAATGATCTTATCAACAGATGCAGAAAATGCATTCAATAAAATACAACATCATTTAATGTTTAAAACACTTAACAAAATGGGTATAGAAGGAAAATATCTCAACACAATGAAGGTCATCTATGATAAACCATCAGCTAACATCATACTAAATGGCATAAAACTGAGAACTTTTCCCCTAAAATCAGGAACAAAACAAGGTTGTCCACTCTCTCCACTCTTATTCAACGTAGTGCTGGAAGTTCTAGCCAGAGCAATCAGACAAGAGAAAGAAATAAAAGGCATTCATATTGGGAAAGAAGAAGTATAGGTTTCATTTTTTGCAGATAATATGATCCGGTACATCGAAAACCCCAAAGACTCCACAAAAAGACTACTAGAAACAATAAACCAATACAGTAAGGTTGCAGGATACAAAATTAATATACAAAAGTCCATTGGCTTCCTATATGCCAACAATGAAACATCAGAAAACGAGCTCAGAAAAACAATCCCCTTTATGGTTGCAACAACAAAAAAATAAAATACCTAGGAATAAACATAACAAAGAATGTAAAGGACCTATATAATAAAAACTACAAAGCATTGTTAAGGGAAATCGAAAAAGATATAATGAAATGGAAAAATATTCCTTGTTCTTGGATGGGAAGAATAAATATAGTCAAAATGATTATATTACCCAAAGTGATATACAAATTTAATGCAATTCCCATCAAAAATCCAATGTCATTTTTTAAAGAAATGGAACAAAAAATCATCGGGTTTATATGAAACTATAAAAATCCCCGAATAGCCAGAACAATCCTAAGGAAAAAGAACAAAGCTGGGGACATTACAATACCTGACTTCAAATTATATTACAGAGCCACGATAATCAAAACAGCATGGTATTGGCAGAAAAATACAGTCAGACCAATGGAACAGAATAGAAAGCCCAGAAATAAAACCACGTTTATGGTCAAATAATTTTTGATAAAGGAGCCACCAACACACAATGGAGAAAATGGTGCTGGGAAAACTGGAGAGCCACATGCAAAAGAATGAAAGTCAGCTACAGTTTGTCCCCTTGTACTAAAAATAATTCAAAATGGATCAAAGACCTAAATATAAGATGTGAAACAATAAATTACATAGAAGAAAACATAGGTACTAAACTCATGGTTACAAAGAGCACTTTATAAATTTGACTCCAAAGGCAAGGGAAGTGAAGGCAAAGATAAAAGAATGGGACTACATCAGACTAAGAAGCTTTCGCACAGCAAAAGAAACTGACAACAAAACAAACAGACAGCCAACTAAATGGGAGATGATATTTTCAAACGACGGCACAGATAAGAGCCTAATATCCAAAATATACAAAGAACTAACTCATAAAACTCAACAACAAACAATCTAATAAAAAAATGGGAAGAGGACATGAACAGACACTTCTCCCAGGAAGAAATACAAATGGCCAACAGATATATGAAAAGATGCTTATCTTCATTAGCTATTAGAGAAATGCAAATCAAAACTACAATGAGATACCACCTCACACCTGTTAGATTAGCTATTATCAGCAAGACAGGTAATAACAAATGCTGAACAGGCTGTGGAGAAAAAGGAACCCTCATCCACTGTTGGTGGGAATGTAAAGTAGTACAACCACTATGGAAGAAAGTACGGTGGTTCCTCAAAATATTAAAAATAGAACTACCATATGACCCAGCAATCCCTCCACTGGGTATATACTCCCATAACTCAAAAACACTGGTACGTAAAGACACATGCAGCCCCATATTCATTGCAGCATTGTTCTCAGTGGCCAAGACATGGAAACCACCAAAAAGCCCTTCAACAGATGATTGGATAAAGAAGAAGTGGTACATATATACTATCGAATACTACTCAGCCATAAGAAATGATGACATGGGATCATTTACAACAACATGGATGGACCTTGATAACATTATATTGAGTGAAATAAGTAAATCAGAAAAAACTAAGAACTATATGATTCCAAACATAGGTGGGATATAAAAATGAGACTCGGGGACATGGACAAGAGTGTGGTGGTTACCGGGGTGGGGAGGGGAAGGGAAGGTCTGGGAGGAGAGGAGGGGCACAAAGAAAACCAGATAGAAGGTAACAGAAGACTGTATGACTTTGGGTGATGGGTATGCAATATAATCAAATGTCAAAATAACCTGGAGATGTTTTCTCTGAACCTATGTACCCTGATTGATTAATGTCACACCATTAAAATTAGTAAAAAAAAGATGTTATTATCAACAAGAGAAATTGAAAATGAATAAACCAAGTGTCCAGCCTATGAGAGGAGAAAAAGAACAACAAAATAAACAAAATAAAATAGAAAGAAAGAATGGATAAAGAAACATAAAAGCTGGTCTGACCTGTGGTGGCACAGTGGGATAAAGTGTCGACCTGGGAACACTGAGGTCACCGGTTCGAAACCCTGGGCTTGCCTGGTCAAGGCACATATGGGAGTCGATGCTTCCTGCTCCTCCCCACTTTCTCTCTCTCTCTCTTTCTCCTTCTTCCCCCCCATCTCTGAAAAATAATTGAATAAAGTCTTTAAAAAAAAGAAAGAAACATAAAAACTGAAAGTAAATGAAATAAAAAGAAAAAGCTAGTTATTCGGAAAGATGAAAAAAACATGCCTTTGTAATAATTTAAAACCTCAGTTTCCATTTCTATAAAATGGCCACATATCAACTTTACCTTCCTCTGCCTGTGCTTACTGCTCTTTTCCATAGAAGATCGAAATAATCTCATCTGAAAACTCAACCCAGATAGGTTCTAGATATGACATAGGAAATATTAAAAAAAAATCTGTCGTTCATTCTGCAAAATCTGCATTAATTCATTTATTGTTTTGCATTAATTCCCAGTGCCCTTTCATAGACATACTGGTCCCAGAGCCAGGGCTTTTTTTCTACTGTGATTCATTCCTTGTTCTTGACAGTATTCTAAAGACAGGAACCCTGTCCTTGAATGTCAGCTCAGAGGACAGTCCTGAAGGCCCACAGCTGGACCCCTTAGATAACAGTTAACTGATTGCTATTGCTAAATGGCTTAGTCCAATTTCCCACTGGTATGTTTCTAACCTGCACAGTAAGAAAAGTATGAAAGGTGGCTACAACGTAAAGTGCTGGTTTCAAATCCATGCTGCACCAACAAAAAATTGTATAGGCACCCATGCCCACAAAGAAAAAAGGCAAAAGCAGAAGTATAGCCTCTATCTGATTTACATACTCCAAAATTGGTCAAAGCTATATTATATCCAGAATACCCTGTGTAGTGTGAGTCAGCAAAACATACTTAATTAGCTTTCCACTAGGTGCAGTAAAAGCATGCTGGAAGAAAGGGATAAATGTCAAAACCAATCTGCTCTACTGTGTTTACCAAATAGAAGCTTTATTTTTTCATATCCTCCTATTTTAATACACAAATTCTTACAGGGTTTTTAAAAACCTCACAAATTGTCTGACCAGGTAGTGGTGCAGTGGATAGAGTGTCAGATTGGGATGCGGAGGACCCAGGTCTGAAACCCCGAGGTCCCGGCTTGAGCGTAGGTTCATCGGGCTTGAGTGTGGGATCACATGAGTGTGGGATCACAGACATGACCCCATGGTCACTGGCTTGAGCCCAAAGGTTGCTGGTTTGTTCATCCTTTGTTCATCGCTCTGCTGTACCACGCACCACACCCCGCCTATCAAGGCACATATGAGAAAGCAATCATTGAACAAGCAATCAACAAAACAACAATTGAGATGCCACAACAAAGAACTGATGCTTCTCATCTCTACTTCCTGTCTATCACTATCTATCTGTCCCTCTTTCTGACTCTATCTCTTTCTCTCTCTGTCAAAAAACAAAAAACCTGACAAATTGCAAAAAAAGAAAAAAGCAAACCAGGTAATATGATTAAATGATATTGGATGCTTTTCTTTAGATCTCTGAAATTAATTTACTTTCTTAGGGTAAAATCCTTATTTCTGTATAAATAGACCTGTAATATTCAACTACATTATTTTTTATTTTTCAAGGATTGTCAGGGTGAACATAGATGCTAAAATTCTCAACAAAGTATTAGCAAACCAGATCCAGCAATACATTAAAAAATCATTCATCATGATCAACTGGGATTTATTCTATGGAGGCAAGACTGGTAAAAATATTCATAAACAGCCTGACCTGTGGTGGCGCAGTGGATAAAGCGTCGACCTGGGAACACTGAGGTCGCCAGTTCAAAACCCTGCACTGGTCTGGTCAAGGCACATATGGGAGTTGAGCTTCCAGCTCCTCCCCCCTTTCTCTCTCTTTCTCTCTCTCTCTCTCTCTCACTCTGTGTCTCCTCTCTAAAATGAATAAAATAAAAATTAAAAAAAAGCCCTTTATTTAAAAATATATATATATTCATAAACCAGTAAATGTGATTCATCACATAAACAAAAGGAAGAATAAAAATCACATGATTATATCAATAGATGCAGAAAAAGCATTTAATAAAATCCAACACCCATTTAGGATCAAAATTCTCAGCAAAGTGGCAATACAGGGAACATACTTCAACATAATAAAGGCCATCTATGACAGAACCAAAGCCAACATCATACTCAATGGGAAAAAATTAAAAGCAATCCTCTTAAAATCAGGAACAAGGCAAGGGTGCCCCCTTTCATCACTCTTATTCAACATAGTTCTGGAAGTCCTAGCCACAGCAATCAGACAAGAAGAAGAAATAAAAGGCATCCAAATTGGAAAAGAAGAAGTAAAATTATCATTATATTCTGATGACAAGATATTGAACATAGAAAACCCTAAAGTCTTAGTCAAAAAACTCCTAGACCTGATAAACAAATTTGGCAAGATGGCAGGATATAAAATTAATATTAAGAAATCAGTGGAACTTTTATACACCAACAATAAACTGAAAGAGAAATTAAGGAAACAATCCCCTTCACTACTGCAATAACAACAAAAAAAAGTACATAGGAGTAAACTTAACCAAGGAGGTAAAAGACTTGTACTCGGAAAATTATAAGACATTGAAAAAAGAAATCAAGGAAGATGCAAACAAGTAGAAGCATACATCATGTTCATGGATAGGAAGAATAAACATCATTAAAATGTCTATATTACCCAAAGCAATCTATAAATTCAAGGCAATTCCTATTAAAATTCCAATGGCATACTTCAGAGATATAGAACAAATATTCCAAAAATTTATATGGAACCAAAAAAGAACATGAATAGCCTCAGCAATTTTGAAAATGAAAAATATATTGGAGGTATCATACTTCCTGATATAAAGTTATACTACAAGGCCATTATCATCAGAACAGTTTGGCACTGGCATAAGAATAGGCATACAAAAAAAAAAAAAAAAGAATAGGCATACAGATCAATGGAACAGTACAGAGAACCCAGAAATAAACCCACAACTTTATGGTCAATTGATATTTGACAAAGGAGGTAAGAGCATACAACGCAGTAAAGAAAGTCTCTTTAATAAATGGTGTTGGGAAAATTGGGCAGGTACATGCAAAAAAGTGAAACTAGACCACCAACTTACACCACTCATGAAAATAAACTCAAAATAGATCAAAGACTTAAATGTAAGTTGTGAAGCCATAAACATCTTGGGAAGAAAACAAAGACAGTAAAGTCTGATATCTCTTGTAGCAATATTTTTGCTGCTTTATCTCCACAGGCAAGTGAAATAAAGGACAAAATAAACAAATGGAACTATATCAAACTAAAAAGCTTTTCGCACAGCTAAAGACATCATTTACAAAATAAAAAGACAACCCACACAATGGGAGAACATATTTGCCAATACATCTGATAAGGGGTTAATAACCAAAATTTATAAAGAACTTCTAAAACTCAACACCAGGACAGTAAACAATCCAATTAAAAAATAGGCAAAAAACCTGAATAAATTCTTCTCTAAAGAGGACATACAGATGCCCAATAGGCATATGAAAAAATGTTCAGCATCACTGATCATCAGAGAAATGCAAATTAAAACCACAATGAGATACCACCTCACACCTGTCAGAATGGCGCTCATCAACAAAACAATACAGAGTAAGTGCTGGAGAGGATGTGGAGAAAAGGGAACCCTCCTGCACTGCTGGTGGGAATGCAGAATGGTGCAGCCACTGTGGAAAACAGTATGGAGATTCCTGAAAAAATTAAAAATGGAATTGCCTTTTGACCCAGCCATCCCACTTTTAGGAATATACCCTAAGAATATCAAGTCACCGATTCAAAAGAAGAAATACGCCCCCATGTTTATTGCAGCATTGTTTACAATAGCCAAGATCTGGAAACAGCCCAAGTGTCTGTCAGTGGACAAGTAAATTAAAAAGCAGTGGTACATGTGCACAATGAAATACTATGTGACCATGAAAAAGAAGGAAATCTTATCTTATGTGATAGCATAGATGGACCTGGAGATTATTATGCTAAATGAAATAAGCCAGGCAGAGAAAGACAAATATCATACGATCTCATTTATATGTGGAATCTAATGAACAAAGTGAAATGAGGAACAGAATAGATGCAGGGTCGCAGGGGGCAGAGGGACAGCTGTCAGAGGGAAGGGGGATGAGGGTATGGGATCAGAAAAGGTGAAGGGATTAGTGATATTGTATAAACATACACAGAGATACAGATTATAGGACAGGAAATCCCAGAGGGAAGGGGGGAGGCAATTAGGAAGAGGGGGGCCAATGGGATATAATGGGGGACATATGTTTGGAGGGTGAGGGTGTTATATTGAGTGGGACACTTGAATCTATGTTGACACAATAAATTAAAATTAATAAAAATTAAACAAAATTATTTTTGTGGATAAATATGTATTTTTACCTTTGTCGAGTACCACGGATAAAGCTATGTGAAATGGAAAGTTGGACTAAAAACATTTGTAGTGTAGCTTACTTATGCAAAACCTAAAGCTAATTTGAATAAAATCATCCTAGTTTTTAACATTAATCATCATGCAAAACATATACAAATATGCAACTAGATTAAAAGTATGCTATGTATTATTCCATAAAACTCAATTTCTCCTTACCTGTTCCAAATAGTAAGGTAATCCTAAAGGTTTACTGAACACATTAACCTAGTTTGATGTTAGAAAGCAATCACTTATTGCAACAAGAATATTTCAAAATAGAACAAGAACAGGACATAACACTGATGAAATATGGAAATGATTTTAGATCATTTATCAAGTCAGTTAAAAGTAAAAAAAGAAAAGAATCTATATGCAAATACATAGATTATTTTAATAATTTATTTCTGGATCTAATACATGGGTATCATAACAAAAAAATATTTGAACCTTTATTCTTAAACTGGTTAGAGTTATTTTACATCCCTTTTTGAAACCTTATTTTTGTTTTTTGTTTGTTTTATTTTGAAGTGGTAGACAGAAAAGATAGAAAAGAAGCAAAATTCAAATACACATCCAAATTTTAAAACTCTTAAAGTATGCAGAAGATCTGAACTCACACTGGGGTTAGAAACAATTTCTTTGTGCTATTCTTCTGAATTAATTAAACGTGTTTAAAGAACATTGTTTCCTTAAAAAATCTCCAACTGGGAGGGAGTGAAGAATAAAGCTGAGTTAAGTGGCAAGTATTTTAAAGAAGAGGTGCTCTTAACTTGTTCTAAGCTTCTTTTGAACTTTAATTCCTAACGTATACTACCTGTCACCAAACACATTTTGCCTGGAGTTAAAATTTTCCATATTAATTTCATCGATACTGATTTAAAGATCATTGTGATATTATATCTAAGTGCTCCTTATTTTCAACATTTTGCCCTTTATTTTGCTCCTAAAATTAATTTATGCAATAATTTCTGACATTTTTGAAAAACAGTCAATATACAGAACTTAAAATGTTCAAAGTTACAGACTTAAACAAAAAACACTGTACGTTGGTAAGGAAATAAGGACTGGTTAACATTATGATTTTTATTATATCCCATTTCTTTGAATCATGACTTTAGAGATATGTGAGAAGTCAAACCAGCCTTCAAAAGTTAAACAAACTTCCACCCAACATAGAACAATGTTTTTAAATTCATACTTAAAATTAAAGCAACAAAACACAAACCTGTGGATATTAATAAAATCATAATTAGATTAGAAAACAACTTAATTGATAAAGTAACAAAATTACGAATAATCATAATTAGTTTTATTTATAGTTCCGTATCTGAATAACTTAGGCTCACTGTGCTAACTGTAAAATAAACAGTTCTGTGAGGCTATACTGTTCTGTAGAAAACGCTATTAAGATAGCCTGACCAGTGGTGGCGCAGTGGATAAAGCGTCGACCTGGGAACCCTGAGGTCGCCAGTTCAAAACCCTGCACTGGTCTGGTCAAGGCACATATGGGAGTTGATGCTTCCAGCTCCTCCCCCCTTTCTCTCTTTCTCTCTCTCTCTCTCACTCTGTGTCTCCTCTCTAAAATAAATAAATAAAATTAAAAAAAAAAGAAAGAAAAAGAAAACTCTATTAAGATAATTTGATTAAAATTTTTTAAATCAAATCAAATTAATTTTAAAAAGATAAATAAGAACTTACCTTGATTAAAAAACATTCGCCTTCAAAAATCTCAAGGTAATCCTATGTATATATGTAATAATTGCACAAAATAAATCATAAAGAGAACCCCGAATATGTCAAGAAAATACCCATAATCAAAAAGTCAAGAATTCAGATGAGAAAATTCCTTAATCCTCTACTCTGAACTCTTTGAATTCATGACTACTTTAAATGAAAAAGAGCACACTAAGCAAGCTTTCTAAACAGCAAATATTAATGAAAGTAAGAAATGGGCTAGGAGGTCTACATTAATGAAAGTATATATATCTAAATTTAATATCCCTCATACCCTCACAATTCTTAAACCCATGAACAAAAACTTAGGGTCAGAATTTATAGACAAGGTACCTCAAATTCTTAAATTGACTGGCCAATTTAAGTTTCACTGTGTATTTAAATTCTTATTATTCTGGAACCATATCATTTTACATATTATTATGAAGTATTCTAATATTTGTAACTGATTACTTAAGTGGATCTTAATTTATAGATAAAACCTTGATATACCAAGGTTTTCTTTGTTATAAAAAGGGTTAAGTTATGGCTTTTCATATCAAAACATCATACCCATTAGGATAAAACATTTACTTTTAAATGCAGTGTTTATGCTAGCCTGTAAGAAAATAAACTTTATGAAATAACCCTAAGAGTTATTTCATTAGGTTCTTGAAATATACATACTCCATTACATGCCCATTCTACACCTAACAAAATCTAAGATGAACACCTTAAATACTTAAAATAAATATTTCAATTACAATATTTTATTGAACCAACTTATGTATCAGGTCTGAGATAAAAGTTTAAATCATAAAATACAGGTTAAAATAACCTGAAATTATGGATTTAATTTATATATGTTTTCATAATACAACAGTTTAATATATATATATATATATATATATATATATATATATATATCATTGCATCTATTAAAGTTTTTTGTTCATAGGTCAACTTCAGCTACATGAATTTACTTAGCTATTGATATCTTTATGCTACAGTTTAATATGTTAGCAAGAAGACCCAGTTTTCTTTAAAATATAAAAATATTTTTTAAAAATGAATTATGTAGCTGACATTTATAGACTAAATAAAAAAGTTGAAAATGTTTTATATATTTCCTAATGTTTACATTGCCATCACTTCTTACTGATAATTCAATTATTCTTTCATCATCTTCAATGTGTCATAGATATTATAATGGTATTCACATAATATATATATAATTCACTTTATAGATTTTATATTATATACTTTGCCTTACTACAGAACTTATTATTTAGTTAACCTTGCGCAATAAGATACTAATCCCTACTGAAGTTCCTTATTTAGATATCACCTAATTTTTAAGTATCAATGATTTTTAAGATACACACAACTACAATTTTTGCAGACTGTCACACTTATATTTGGATCCAAATAAATTTGCTTCATAAATCAGAGCTTTTGTACTTAAAAGTATTAACAAATTTTATATTTAAAAGTAAACCAAAATAATACCTTTACCATAAAAAATACATTTACATTAATTACATTAACATGGCCTTTCATTTAGTATTATTTACCATCATAAAAATTAGAAGACTAAATTCAGAGGATTTCTTCATTGATTTTTTCTTTTTTTTTTCTTTTTAGTTTAAAAAGTCATGGTGTTATCCGAGAAGTAATCATATTCCCCCCACCCCTTGCTTAATAATGAAAATTTAAGGGAAAGGAGATGGATTTGGGTTAGGGACAACCCAAAGAAATCATTTGTGTAATACAACTTCATAAAAACACTATTTTTTCAGAGGGGCAAGATGGCGATGGAGTAAGAGGACGTACCAACTTTCAACTCCCAGAACCAAAGTGGATTATAACTTGATGTTAAGAAGCATCATCTGGATAAACCAACGTTGAACTGAACTAAGAAGACACTTCAACCAGGGAACACTGAAGAAGAAGCAACACTGAGTACTGGTAGGAAAGCGAAAATGCGGAAAGGGCTGCCCAGGTACCCAGAGTGAAAGGCAGCCCGGAGAGAATTATGTGGTGGGAAGAGAGGCCAGCAGAAAGGTAGGGACCTGGGTCCCAGGAACAAAGCCCCAGCCTACAGCCCCAGAGCCTAGAAGAGTCGTATGGACAGTATTTAGCTGTGAAACAGGTTAGGATACTGTTTGTGAGGAGACAGTTGTCTCAGACCCAGGATTCTTCTTAAAGGGACAGCGCAGAAAACCTCTCTCACAACTACTCACCCGGACTATGGGGCACAGGGAGAGAGAGAGGAGAGGACCAGAGCAGCGGAAGTCACAGGGAGAAAAGCTTTGAGGGACAGACACCCTAAACCCTGGGCTAAGTCACTCCACAAATCTGAAACAATATTTCCCCTGGAACCAGCAAGGGGAAGCACGACACCAGCCAAACAGGCTCCCCTGAGGCAATCAGAGCACAGTCACTTAGAAGGAAGAACCTTTCAGGACTACAAGTATGGAGTGTTAGGGTCTGAGCTGCAGTGCCCTCACCCACACTGCTAAGGACTTGCTGGAGAGCAGGTGGCGGCAGGACCCGGAAGCGCGGTTCCGCCAGTGGGGGGAGAGGCCGAGCCGGCTGGTGAGAGCTCAGTCTACCACAGGCTGGGCAGGCGTGAGCGAGAGCGCAGCCTCGCCTAGCCTCCGAGGCTTGAAGCCCTGCCCAAACCGGCTTTGCCTGCGAAGGTAGGGCGGAAGACCAGGCTCACAGTTGAGCGCGCACCAGCAGCCCGGTGGAGGAGCTGAGGTTGGCGGGGGCAGGGCGGAAGTCTGGCTCAGGGCTGAGCGTAGCAGCAGCCCCGCCCAGCTGAGAAGCCAACGTTGGCGGGGGTGGGGAAGAAGCCTGGCTTGCAGCTAAGCTTCCATCCTGGCTGGAGGAACAGGCTGACAGGGAACCGCAGCTGAGCAAAAGTGCTCACCCTTGCCCTTGGTGCCCAGAATTATGGCCCAAGTGTGGTGGGTGGTCCCACCCGTGAAAGAGGGGAGAAGGCCGAGACTGGGTGAGACTTATAGAACCTGCCAAAAGAACATAGACCCTCCCACGGAGGTGAGGCGGAGACCGCAGCAGCAGCTGCAGCAGATGGGCCAAAACACCCACACCCAACCGCCCCAGGTAGCGGCAGGGGGGCTGGCGGAACTACAGATACACCACAACTAGGGAACACAGAGGAAACACCTATTGGACTGCAGTAGCCAAACCCTTCTTACACACAGACAAAATGGGCAGGCAGAGGAATGCAACCCAAATGAATCAAGAGAAATCCCCAGAGAAAGACCTGAATGAATCAGATATAACCAAACTACCTAATGCAGGGTTCAAAATAATGATAGGATGTTCAAACAGCTTAGAGCAACAATGGATAGTCATTACAAACATCTAAATAAAGAGACAGCAAGTATAAAAAAGGAAATTGAAATAATAAAAAAGAATCAGACAGAAAGACAAATACAGTATCAGAACTGAAGACCGCAAATGAAGGAATTAAAAGCAGGATGGATGAAGCTGAGGATCAAATCAACGAGTTAGAGGACAAAATAAACAAAGGCACAGAAGCAGAGTAGAAAAAGGAAAAGAGACTCAAAAACACTGAGGAAACTCTAAGGGAGCTCTGTGACAACATGAAGTGAAATAACATCTGAATCATAGGGATTCCTTAAGAAACGGAAAAAGAACAAGGTATAGAAACTTTGTTCAAATCATAGCTGAAAACTTCCCTAAATTAAGGCTGGAAAACGTTTCACACGTTCAAGAAGCACAGAGAACTCCATTAAAGAGAAACCCAAAGAAATCTACACCAATACACCATAGTTAAAATACCAAAGCTAAGTGATAAAGAGAAAACTTTAAAAGCTGCTAGAGAAAAAAAGGCTATCACCTACAAAGGAGCCCCCATAAGGATGATATCCGACTTCCCAACAGAAACACTTGAGGCCAGAAGGGAATGGCAAGATATATTCAAAGTAATGCAGAACAAGAACCTACAACCAAGACTATATCAAGCAAGGCTAACGTTTAAAATTGAAGGAGAAATAAAGAGTTTCCAAGACAATAAAAAACTTCAAGGACTTCATTAAAACCAAACCAATTCTGCAACAGATACTAAGGGACCTGTTGTAAACAGTTCAAAGGGAGAAAAGAATATAGCAAAAGAAGAATAAAGCTTTAAAGAATTAAATGGCAATAAACTACATATCAATAATAACCTTAAATGTAAATGGATTAAATGATACAATCAAAAGACAGAGGGTAGCTGCGTGGATAAAAAAACAGGACCCATACATATGCTGTCTACAAGAGACACACCTTAAAACAAAAGATGCATATAGACTGAAGGTAAAAGGATGGAAAAATATATTTCGTGCAAATGGAAATAAAAAATAAGCTGGGGTAGCAATACTTATATCTGACAAAATGGACTTTAAAACAAAGGCTGTAGTAAGAGATAAAGAAGGACACTACATAATGATAAAGGGAACAATTCAACAGGAAGATTGAACCATTATAAATATCTATGCACCAAACATAGGAGCCCCAAAATACATAAAGCAGACTTTGTAGATATAAAGGGCGAGATTAACAGCAATACTATAATAGTAGGGGATTTTAATACTCCACTAACATCACTGAATAGATCCTCAAGAAAGAAAACTAACAAAGAAACAGCAGACTTAAAGGATACACTAGATCAACTCGATTTAATAGATATATTCAGAACTTTTCACCCTAAAGCAGTAGAATATACATTCTTTTCAAGCTCAATGGTACATTCTCTAGGATAGACCACATGCTAGGACACAAATGTGGTCTCAACAAATTTCAAAAGATTTGAAATCATATCAAGCATTTTCTCTGATCACAATGCCATGAAACTAGAAATTAACCACAAAAGAAAAACTGAAAAATATTCAAACATTTGAAAAGTACATAGCATGTTATTAAATAACGAATGGATTAACAATGAAATCAAAGTAGAAATAAAAAAGTTTCTAGAAACAAATCATAATGAGCATCCATCAACTAAAAATTTAGAAACACAGCAAAAGCAGTACTGAGAGGAGAGTTCATAGCACTACGGGCATACCATGAGAAGCTAGAAAAAGCTCAAATAAGCAACTTGACCATGAATCTAAAAGATATAGAAAAACAACAGAAAATAAAGCGCAGGACTAATAGAAGGAAAGAAATAATAAAGATTAGAGTAGAAATAAATGACATAGAGCCTAACGAAACAATACAGAGGATCAATGAAACCAGAATCTGGTTCTTTGAAAAGGTAAACAAAATCGATGAACCTTTAACTAGACTCACCAAGAAAAAAAGAAAGAGGACGCAAATAAATAAAATTAGAAATGACAGTGGAGAAATAACAACTGACACAACAGAAATACAGCCTATTGTAAGAAAATACTATGAAGAACTCTATGCCAAAAAATTGGACAACCTAGGTGAAATGGACAAATTTCTTGAATCATATAATTTTCCAAAAATCAATCTGGAAGAATAAGAACACCTAAACAGACGAATTACAACAAATGAGATCGAAACAGTTGTCAAAAAACTCCCAAAAAAGAAAAGTCCTGGGCCTGATGGCTTCACAAGTGAATTCTACCAAAAATTCAAAGAAAAACTAACACCTATCCTCTTAAAGCTATTTCAAAAAATTCAAGAGGAAGGAAGACTTCCAACCTCCTTTTATGAGGCAAGCATAATTCTGATCCTCAAACCAGGCAAAGATAACACAAAGATAGAAAATTATAGGCCAATATCCCTGATGAATTTAGATGCTAAAATTCTCAACAAAATATTAGCCAACCGGATCCAGCAATATATGAAAAAAATCATACACCATGATCAAGTGAGATCAATACTGGAAAGGCAAGGCCAGTTCAATATTCGCAAATCAATCAATGAGATTCATCACATAAACAAAAGGAAGAACAAAAATCACATGATAATTTCAATAGACGCAGAAAAAGCATTTGATAAAATCCGGCACCCATTCATGATCAAAACTCTCAGTAAAGTGGGAATATAAGGAACATTCCTTACCATGATAAAGGCCATCTATGACAAACCCACAGCCAACATTATACTAAATGGGAAAAAATTAAAAGCAATCCCCTTAAGATCAGGAACCAGCCAGGGGTGCCCCCTTTCAAGAACACTTTTATTCAACATAGTTCTGGTAGTCTTAGCCACAGCAATTAGACAAGAAGAAGAAATAATAGGCATCCAAATTGGAATAGAAGATGTAAAACTGTCATTTGCAGATGAAATGATATTGTGTATAGAAAACCCTAAAGTCTCAGTCAAAAAACTACTGGACCTGATAAATGAATTCAGCAAGATGGCAGGATATAAAATTAATACTCAGAAATCAGAGGCATTTTTATATACCAACAATAAACTGTCAGAAAAAACAATTAAGGAAACAATCCCCTTCACTATAGCAACCAAAAAAATAAAGTATCTAGGAGTAAATTTAACCAAGGAGGTTAAGAATTTGTACTCGGAAAATTATAAAACATTGATGAAAAAAATCAAGAAAGATACAAAGAAGTGGAAGCATATATCGTGCTCATGGTTAGGAAGAATAAACATCATTAAAATGTCTATATTACCCAAAGCAATTTATAAATTCAATGCAATACCAATTAAAATACCAATGACATTACTTCAAAGAAATAGAACACATATCCAAAAATTTATAAGGAACCAAAAAAGAACACGAATAGCCTCAGCAACCTTAAAAAGAAAAAATAAAGAAAGAGGTATTTACTCTTCCGGATACCAAGGTATACTACAAGGCCACTGTACTCAAGACAGCCTGGTACTGGCATAAGACCAGGCACATAGATCAATGGAACAGAACAGAGAACCCAGAAATAAACCCACACCTTTATGGACAACTGATATTTGACAAAGTAGGAAAGAGCATATAATGGAGTAAAGACAGCCTCTTTAACAAATGGTGTTGGGAAAATTGGACATCTACCTGCAAAAAAATGAAACTAGACCATCAACTTACACCAATCACAAAAACAAACTCAAAATGGATAAAAGACTTAAACGTAAGCCGTGAAACCATAAACATCTTAGAAGAAAACATGGCAGCAAGCTCTCCTACATCTGTCGCAGCAATATATTTGGTGATTTATCCTGCCTTTTAAATGAAATAAAAGGCAGGATAAACAAATGGGACTATATCAAACTAAAAAGTTTTTGCACAGCTAAAGACAATAAGAACAGGATTAAAAGACAAACCACACAATACGTCTGATAAGGGGTTAATAACCCAAATTTATAAAGAACTTATAAAACTCAACACCAGGAAGACAAACAATCCAATCAAAAAATGGGCAAAAGAAATGAATAGAAATTTCTCCAAAGAGGATATACAGATGGCCAATAGGCATATGAAAAAATGCCCAACATCACTAATTATTACAGAAATGAAAATTAAAACCACAATGAGATATCACCTCACACCTGTCAGAATGGCGCTCATCAGCAAAACAACACATATTAAGTGCTGGTGAGGATGTGGAGAAAAGGGAACCCTCCTGCACTGCTGGTGGAAATGCAGACTGGTGCAGCCTCTGTGGAAAACAGTACGGAGATTCCTCAAAAAATTAAAAAATCAAACTGCCTTTTGACCCAGCTGTCCCACTTTTAGGAATATACCCTAAGAACATCATAGCACTGTTCAAAAAGAAGAAATGTGCCCCCGTGTTCGTGGCAGCGTTGTTCACAAAAGCGAAGATCTGGAAACAGCGCAAGTGTCCGTCAGAGGACGAGTGGATTAAAAAGCTATGGTACATATATACTATGGAATACTACTCAGCCATAAGAAATGATGACATCGGACCATTTACAACAACATGGATGGACCTTGATAACATTATACACAGTGAAATAAAACAGAAAAAAACTGAGAACAGCATGATTTCATACATAGGTGGGACATAAAAACAAGACCATGAGACATGGACAAGAGTGTGGTGGTTATGGGGTGAGGGGAGGAAGGAGGGGGAGAGACAGGGGGAGAGTAGCAGCACAAAGAAAACCAGATAGAAGGTGACAGAGGAGAATTTGACTTTGGGTGATGTGTATGCAACATAATTGAATGACAAGATAACTTGGAGATGTTTTCTTTGAACATATGTACCCTGTTTTATTAATGTCACCCCATTAAAATTAATAAAAAAAAAAGAAAGAAAACATGAAATGAGAAATATGCGAAAACAAAACACTATTTTTTCAATATATTGTGAGTTTTGGGAAAGTATTTCAATAGATACTTAGGTAGCCTGATGATACAAGATAAAATGAAAAAATTGTTGTAGTATATGTTATTTATTTTTAAAAATAAAACTATATTGGAATTCTCTAATGCTACAATAAATGAACAGAATAATAAAAATTTTATTGAAATAAAATAACAACTAGAAGAACTAGAAGCTAACCAATATTAATGTAAAATCAAAACTTGAACCCAAGTGAAAATACAATAATTAAAAACATATATAACTAACAGGATTTAGAGCTATCCAGCTAATATAGTGAGAATTGATGAATGTAATCTGTACCATTCAGAGTCTGTATTAATAGCAGGTGCAGTGTCAGTGCTTCTGGTATATTCATAAATTATTTTGGCAAAAATATTTATTAAGCACTATAATAAATCTATAGATTTCCCTGTATTTATTTTGTTTTCAACATACAGTTTAATAAAAAATTTGTTAAGTAGACTAAATTTCAGGAAAATTTATTTTAAAAACTAGCTTACAAAATAAAAGAAATTGTCTTTTTCTAATTGGTTAACTTAATTTTGTCTTATTGATAATGATGCTATTTGCTGTTAATGATGTTTACAGTATTAATGCTGAAAGTGAGTATAATACTCTAAATAAAACTATAAGTGTTAAGTCAATAGAAATGCTTTATTGCAGGTTTTGGTGCTAATACTAGCAAAGTAATCTAAATAAACTTTAAATACTAGAGATGATGCTTCCTGATGCCAATTAAATAAAAATAAGAAAATGCAACTCAGCAACCTCAAGGTAAAATAGAATTTTTCCTTCATTAAATTAAACACCGTTTTAGACTTGTTTGTAGCTAATAACTGCATGCCTTACTCTTTTTCCCAATAAAAAAGGTTTAACAGTTAAAATTAATTTGATATAGAAGCAGTTTCTTCATAGGGTAAATGCTTCAGACTGTTTCAGTTTCCCTTTGTCAAGAGATACTTAAAGTTACAATTGGAGTTGAAGTTTAACTGTAATAATTTTAAATGAATTTATTTAATTAGTTACTATTACAAGGTGACCATGTATAGATATTTGTAGAAGCACAAGTTTTTGATCTGCAGTTTGCCTATTCCTGAGAAACAGGATATATCTTTTCAAGTCCATTTTATTACAAAATTGAGAGCCAATTTAATGCAATTATATCCGTTTAGGTGGTTTCACAGTAATAAAAGGAGACACAAAAAATTGTGAGATGTTGCTGAAATATGATCTTTCTTACCTGAGTCACAAAACCATGTAAGGTAAAACAATAAAGAAAGGCATGGCTTTCTGGGAGATGGTTACTACTAAGTTGATTATCAATCAAATTATGCTGCAAGTTTAGCTGACTTCATCTACAATCTGAAATGAATTTGGTTAGCCAAAAGGAAAATCAACTGTTGCTAACACTATCATTAAATGTAATTACAAAAAGTTACTGACAACTACTGTTTCAGGGAGCTTTATGTCTGTCTCAATAGAGAATAAGAAAGAATTTTATTCAAGAACCTAAAAAAACTACAAACCATTTTGCATGCTTCTGATATGATCTCCAGTTTTACATTCTCCTTCAACATAAAACATAAAAGAATTATCTCATGTTAATATCAAACCAAATATATTTTTTTAATAATTTTATTTATTCATTTTAGAGAGAGGAGACGGGGGGGGGGAGCGGGGGGGAGAGGAGGAACAGAATGCATCAATTCCCATATGTGCCTTGACTAGGCAAGCCTGGGGTTTTGAACCGGCAACCTCAGCGTTCCAGGTCAATGCTTTTACCCACTGCACCACCACAGGTCAGGCAATATCAAACCAAATATTACTGACGGTTTTCCTCTAACACTTAAGTGCCCAAAATACCAATTATAAGCTGATTATTGATATGCTATATAAGATCAAAATTAATCTAGGTAATCATATACTAGGAAGGTAAGAAAACTTGTTTTGAGGTTTTTTTGTTATTCTGAAAGTAGAAATAAAAACCAACAGAGGCCTGACCTGTGGTGGTGCAGTGGATAAAGTGTCGACCTGGGAACACTGAGGTTGCCAGTTCAAAACCCTGCACTGGTCTGGTCAAGGCACATATGGGAGTTGATGCTTCTAGCTCTTTCTCTCTCTCCATCTATCTCTCTCTCTCTCTCTCTCTCCATCCCTCTCTCTCTCTCTCTCTCTCTCTCACTCTGTGTCTCCTCTCTAAAATAAAAAATAAAAAAATTAAATTAAAAAGAAACCCAACAGAATACTGAGAACATTAACAACTGTTTTTCCCCCTAATAAAAATGACAACCTCACTTTGACATAATGTACTCTACTTGACTATAAAAGGAAAGCATTTCTGATGAGAGTAAGAATATTTATTACTTAAAGAACATTTACATTCTTTAAAATATTTGGCATAAAATTTCCTAAATGTTGATTAATTTAAATTAATTTTATTATTTTAAATTGGGGTATTGAATTGAAAAAAATATTTATGTTCTCTTAAAAATTCAAATGTTAAATGATAATAGGCATACAATTAACAATATAAATGATGGTGTATAATAATGGTGTAATATTGATTTTAATCATCTCATTTTTTTTCTTTTTAAAATGTTTATGTTTAAAATGTTTCTTTTTAAAATGTTTATATCAATTTGAGAGGGCAGGGGAGAGAGGAAGAGAGAGACAGGAACATCAATCTGCCCCTAAATGTGCCCCGACCAGAGAAAGGACCATCAATCTCTGCACTTCTGGAGGATACTCCAACCATCCAAGCTATCCAACCAGGGCTAAGTTTTTGTGTTTGTTTTTGTTTTTTTTTATTTTAAGTGAGAGGAGAGTAGATAGTGGGACAGACTCTCACAAGTGCCCCACTGGTATCCACCCACCGCCCCCTCCCTTTTGGGGCCAATGCTCAGACCAATCGAGCTATCCTCAAAGCCAGGGGAGAGGCTAGAACCAATTAAGCCACTAGCTGAGAGAGGGGAAGGGAGAGCAAAGGGTAGAGGAGATGAAGAGAAGCAGTGGTGGCTGCTCCTGTGTGCCCTGCCCAGAACCCATCCTGGCACAGCTACACCCCGGTGGATGCTCTATCCACTAAGTTAGCCGGCCAGGACCAAGAACATAATTTCTTATTAATAAAATGTCTTTTACTGCTCTGTCCTGGTGGCTCAATTGGTTGGAGCATCATCCCGATATGTGGGGATTGGGGGATTGTACTGGTTAGGACAGATTCAGAAACAGCTTGATGTTCCTATCTTTCTTTCTCTCTCCCTTCCTCTCTTGCTAAAATCAATAAATAAAATTAAAATTAAAAAAAGTAAACAGACTGATGTTTCTGTCTCTGTCCCCTTCTAAAATTAATAAGTACAAAAAGTTTTAAAAGGTCTTGAACTAACTTGTTAGATAATGAAAGCTCATTCTAATACTAGTTAGAAAAATTTGACTAATGCTTTTTAACATACTTTCAACAAATACAATAAAATAGAAATTTAAGATACTAAATAAGCAATTATCAAATTATTGGTGGACTTGGTGAATTTATCTCCCTAATTACAAATGACATATATTCATCCTCAAATATTATTATTTTTAAATCCATTTTGGGTTCAATGTATTATGTAAAACAATATAAAGCATGTATTTGGAAAGATACATACAGCAAGTGTTCTCCCTTAGAAAGTACTGAAGCTCCATGTAGAGGCTTTGCCCCCTATTGCTGTCACTTACAATATAAGTAATATCACCTAAAAATGTGAATAATATTAAAATGTCAGATTGCTTTTGTATCTACCCTTTTGTTATTCATAATGAGTTCTTTCCTTAACCTTTTTTGGGCAGCTCCAGCTCCTTTACTGCCATCAAGTGGTAAAAAAGTAAAACTGAACTTACAAAAAGGAAGGAAGAAAGCAAAGGAAGAAAAAACTGATAACACTCCATTTACAGTCATTTTTGGTACAAGAAATTTTTTTCCCCCTGTGCCATTTATTATGTTAGTCAAGTTATAGAGAAAATAAATTTGTCAACTGTCTAGAAAACAGCAGCACTATCCATTGTAAATCTGAATTTTTTCTGGATATTTTTATCTTTGCAAGGTATATAAAAATACTTTGAATTAAATAATTACTTTAACAATACATTTAATATAAGGACAAATCATTAATTACTTCACTGATAGGGATAGCAGTGAGAAACACAAAAGAATTACTTAAGATTAATAAATTTATAGTACATTGCAACAGTGATTAAAAGAAAAAACAAAACCATAATCTAAGTATTTTCTATTACCTCTTAAATAACCTCAATTTTAATATACTGAATGAACTCATTACATTTGCAGGTGTAGTCATAGTCATAGCAATGCCTGTCCAAAATGTCTTTATCAGCATGATTGGAGAAAGATCAGAATACAGATTTTTAATGGTGAGGAAAGCAAAATAAATAAATAAATAACAACGAGGAAAAAAAATATGGTCTTCAATTCAAATCAAAATTATTTACGATCTTTCCTTTTTGTTATGAACACATACTCCTTGAATTATGTTACAGGAGTTAGGACTTTCAAGGAAACAATAACTACAACTGCCGAACATAGGGGAGAAGGCCACTGAACAATGTCTCAGCTCATGGAAAGCTGCCCTGTGAGATACACAGTCAACCACAACATATACTGTAAAATAAGTAATTCATGTAGAAAACAGTATATAGAAATATAGCTAAAATATTAAGTCTCATATTTTTAACTTAGGAATCACATAATTTGGGGAGATGAGAATTATAAAATGCTCTGATTTTATTCTTTTGATTAGTTTTTAATTTTTACTAAACCTAAAGAGAAAAATCGAAAAATCTGCAACTTTGTTGGTATGAATTCCACATTTAATTACCAACAACAATAAAACAGTAACTTCCAACACTTACTGAGTTCCTACCTAGGTGACAGGCACTTTTTATTTCTAATGTTTAAATAGTCTTTCTATTTAATGCCTATCTTATAGAGGCATTATCTATACTACTATATAGATGAGGAAACTGAGGCATAGAGAGGTTAGTTCAATCACCACCCACTGTCACACATTAAGTGGTAGGGCTGAGATGTAAACCTAAGGAGAACCTAAGTAGTTCTTCCTCTTAACCACTCTTTCTTAAGGCATGTTTTCTCAACCTTGGCACTACTGGCATTTTGGATCAGACAATTCTTTACTGGGGAGGAGGGGGACTGTTCACTGTTCAGTACATTGCAAGATGTTTAGTAGCACCCCTGAATTCTACCACCAGGTGCCATTAGCATCATTCCACCCTACCCCAAGTTGTGATAACCAAAAATGTCTCCAGATACTGCCAAATTTCTGGGAGGTAGAATGGGGGGGCTGCCCCAGTTGATAGTGATATAGATAACCTTTAATCTGCTATAACATTTCAGAAACAAATGATGATCGATTTATCTGAAATTAGTTTTCCCCAATTTTAAATTATTTACAATTCAGAAAATTTTAAATCTACAAAGGATAGTAATATTCTAAATCTCACTATTTAGGGGGATGACATGTTATCTAATTAAAAACCATTATTGAGGACCAAACTTCATAATGCAAGGTTTGTTTAGACAAAGATGAAAATAGTAGGTAAACATAATAATATAAAGAAGATATGTAAATTCTGACCAAATTTATAAAACAAGTTACTTCTGGCAAATGGTGTTGAATAACAAAGTATAGGAATATCACCTTTTACTTTATATGTTTTTGTATTGCATTCAACTTTCTCAAACAACATTGGATTTTCAGAATCCAAAATTAGTAAAATCTTTTTCTGACATTACCATTTCAGTTACACTTATTAAGTAAGCTGTTTTCATTCATTTTTCCGGATGCATGCTAATGTAGGAAATATACCAAATTCACGATAAAAATAATTGTACTCAAGTAGACAAAAATATTAGATAGTTAAACATGGTTTTGAAAGCTAGCAAACTGAAAAATAATTAAGCAGACACTAGAGGTATATAAATTGCTCACAAAAATTAGAGGATATTTCATACACCCTACTGAACAGTCAATGTGTGGCATTCTTGTCCAGTTTGACATGCTTCTGTTCACCCGGACCAATGTGTCACTTGCTACTCAATCATGAAATTGAGTTTGCATCTTATTTGCATAATTGAACTTTCTTTGACTTGTCATTTGCTTTTCTGATGTTCTTGTTTAATAAAAAAAAATCAAATGCTTCTTTTTTTATCGCTTCATATTCATTTTGAAATATCCCCTAATTTTTGTAAGGAGTGTATATTTTCAAGGGTGCTGTTTAAAGATGTGTATAAAAGTGGGTGTAAATTTTTCTTTTCAAACAATTTTTATTTCTTAAATTCTTTGCAGTAACTTTAACTGTATACATATGTCAACCCCCAATTATAGCAAAGTTTTTGTCCGATTACTTCTGATTATTCAGAAATCCTTCAGAGAAAGCACAAAGTGATAAGGGCTCTTCCATTTACTTAATTTTAAATACTCTCATTGTCATCTTCATTCTTTTCCTCAATTTTCCTATGTTTTTACTGTTGTAAACTAAAATTGTACACATTATACTGTATCCTCTTCTTTTAGTAAGTATATGTTAACAATTTTCCATTTTCTTGTTTCATAAAGTGATGAGTATAATATTTATGTTCAATGTTAATAGTTTCATTTAGTATAATCTACTTTTCTCTGTTGGTCCTTGCAATAATTTTGTACTGTATCAACTTGGCAATTTATTTTACCTTCTCTATCCTCACTGCCTTAATTCAGGCTCTGATCTTTTTTGTTTCTTTTTAGTTGTTTAGTCTTATACTATTAATTGTCTCTTAGCTATACAAGTAACATAAATACACACATACACCTTCTTATAAAAATTTAACACAGGCCTGACCAGGCGGTGGCACAGTGGTTAGAGCGCCGGACTGGGATGCGGAAGACCCAGGTTCGAGACCCCGAGCTCGCCAGCTTGAGCACCGGAGCAAAAGCTCGCCAGCTTGGACCCAAGGTTGCTGGCTCCAGCAAGTGGTGGCTCGGTCTGCTGAAGGCCTGCGGTCAAGGCATGTATGAGAAAGTAATCAATGAACGACTATGGTGTCGTAACAGCAATGAAAAACTAATGATTGATGCTTCTCATTTCTCTCTGTTACTGTCTGTCCCAATCTATACCTCTCTCTCTCTCTGACTCTCTCTGTCCCTGTAAAAAATAAATAAAACATTAAAAAAAAAAATTTAACACAGGATACTACAAAACAATTAACTAAAATGTGTAAGATACAGAAAACAGTACTAGAGAACAACTGCAGAAGGGTGAAAATACTTGCAAATCATATACTATCTGATAAGGGGTTAATAATATTCAGAATACATAAAGAACTTGTACAACAAAAAAAGACAAACAATCCTGTTAAAAGATGAATAAAGTACTTCAATACATTTCTCCAAAGACGATATACAAATGACCAGTAAATACAAAGACACTCACATCACTAATAATTAGAAAAATGTAATCAAAATCATAATAGATAACCACCTCAGAACTACTCAAATGGCTATAATTAAAAAAAAAAAAGTAAGTGTAGAAAAGGTTGTAGAGAAATTAGAATCCTTATACATTGCTGATGGGAAAGTAAAATGATGTAACCACTGTGGAAAACAGTATGACAGTTCTTTAAAAGTTAAACATCATATTACAATATGAGCAGCAATTCCACTTCTCAGTACATACTTAAAAAATTGGGCTGCTTTTGGTTGGGGGCCGTCCCATATCTAAGGCAGGCAGATGGTGGCCATAAAGAAGATAAAAAAGTCAATGGAGTCAACCAGCTCTAGGCTTCAACTTGTTACGAAAAGTGCAAAGTACGTGCTGGGGTACATGAGTAGACTCCAAAGATGATCAGACAAGGCAAAGCAAAATTGGTCACTCTCGCCAACAGCTGTCTAGCCATGAGGAAATCTGAAATAGAGTACTATGCCATGTTGACCAAGACTGGTGTCCATCACTATAGTGGCAATAAGAATGAATTGGGCACAGCATGTAGAAAATACTGCAGAGTATGCACGTTGGCTGTCATTGATCCAGGTGGTCCTGATATCGTCAGAAGCAAGCCAGAACAGACTGGTAAAACGTAAATCATGCAAAATTGTTCTTTAACAAAACCATCCAGAGCTTGGCTTAGAAAGAAAAAATATTGAAAGCAGGTGTACTCAAATATTTATATACTAATATCCATAGCAGTATTAATCATAATAGCCAAAAGTTGGAAACAACTCACATTCAATAGATGAAGAAATGTGGTGTATATATGCAATAAAATGTTGAGTCCTAAAAAGGTAAGAAATTCTAGCACATGCTACAACATGGATGAACCTTAAAAACACTGTGCTAAGTAAAAAAAAATAAAAAAATAAAAAAAAAAACAAAACAACACTGTGCTAAGTGAAATAAGCCAGCTACAAAAGGAGTACTGTATTATTCAATTTATATGAGGATCCTGGAATAGGCAAATCTGCAGAGACAGAAAATAGATTAGATGTTACCAGGGTCTGGTGATAGAAGGGATAAATTACTGCTTAATCAGCGCAGGGTTTCAGTTTGAAATTAAATAATTTTGGAAATAGCTGGTGGTTAGGGTTGTACAATATTGTGAGTGCACTTAATTGTCACTGACTTGTACACTTAAAAATGGTTAAAATAGCAAACTTTTTGTTACACATATTGTACCACACTTTTTTAAAAAGCCAATGTCCTTACAATCACATTTAAACCTCCGAAGTCCTTAACATTGCCAACAAAGTCACTGGAACCCAATGCCTCAATATCTCTCTGTTCCTATTTGCAACCACTTTTCCTCTGGCTTTTTCCAAAGTCACACCTCCTTGATGTTCCTTGAACACATGGGGTGCAGTCCTGCTCACAGTTTTTGCATTTGACTGAAATGATCTGCCTCTCATTTCCATGATGCACATCCTTCCTCCTTCAGCTCTCCATGCTCAAACATCACCTTTCAGTAAGTGCTTTCATGACTACCCAACCTAACACTACAGCATTCCCCCAACACTACCCACCTATCTTTTCCATTTTATTTTTCTCCAGGGCATTTAAATTATCTAGGATAACATATATTTCACTTATTTATTGTTATTCTCTTCCACCAGAATGTAAGCCTCTTAAGGACAGGAATTCTGTCTCTTCTGTTCAATGCTGTGTACCTAAAATAGTGCCAGGAACATAGTAAGCAGTCAATAAATCAGTGTTGGATAAATGAATAGTGAATTATTCTAATCACCACTATAAGATTATGGATCAATTTCTAAGACTTACCACTTCTTAAACCTTCCTCAAAATTGAAGAGTGCTCTAATTTTACTCATAAGTCTATTCCATTCATTTAGGATGCATGTAACCCTACTACTTTATTACTTTTTACATTTTTTTGTTATGTTTAATTCAGCTTTTGCCATGGCATTTTTTTACAGTATCTCTCAGATATTTTTAACAACCTTACTGACATTAATTTACATATCATTCACTTATTTCAAACGTAAAATTCAATAAATTTACCCAGTTGTGCAACTATCTCCACAATCCAGTTTTAGAATACTATCACTCCAAAGTTCCTTCATTCATTTGCAGTCAATCCCCACTCTGACCCCCAACTCAAGGCAAGCACCAACTTACTTTGTGTCTCTTTAGTTTTACTTTTTATAAACTTTCACATAAAATCATTCAATGTGTAGTTGTACGTGTCTGGCTTCATTCACTTAGTACAATGTTCTGAGGTTAATCCATGTTATTACAGGTATTAGCTTTTTCTTTTTTTAAATACTGAGCAGTATTTTGACTTTGTCATAGTTTAAGTACCGTAGTTTTTGCTCCATAAGACGCACCTGACCATAAGACGCACCTAGGGTTTTGAGGAAAAAAAGAAATATTCTGAACCAAATGGTGTGTTAAAATATTTAATAAAACATACCACAATAATATTTCAACAATTTAAACTCAACAGCAGTATTAACAGCCATTAGCACTGTTATTAACAAAGGAGAAGAGACTTTAATGTTCAAATACTCTTCTAGTTGTCCGGGAACCCCAAGAATTCATCATGGCTTATGTCAGAATTTAAGAAGCTCAGTTGCTCACAATCACTGGTATCACTTTCTTTGCTAATCCCATCTTCAGTGCATCTAAGGCATTGCTAATGCCACAGTTTTTAAATGACCGCACCACGGTTTCATTCTTCACTGACTGCCGTTATGTTTTCACCCATTCACAAACTTGAGTGATAGTGGGTCTCTTCATTCATCCAGTTGGTGTCGTGATTACCTGGATTACAGCTGGAATAAACTGATGGAGATGAGCAGCAGAGCCTGCTCTGTCTGCCGCTGCTTTGCCTGTGCTCGCAGTGGCTTCCCAGCTCACTGCACTTGTCTCACTCCCTGGGCCGCTCCCCTATCTGCCAGCCAGCCAGCCAATGAAATGCTATTTGGCTGGCAACAAGTAACATCAGCACTTCACACAGAGCTCCAGCAGCTGTAGTGCAGCCCTCCATCGCTGCAGTGCGCCTCTCACGTCTGCCCTGGATGATGCCAGATAAATATACCCACACAACATCGCTCACCTTCCCTCCTGCACTGCATACAACTGTGGAAACCGGAACCAGGAGATCACTCAGCAGATGCCAGGATTCCGCACACCTTCATGGCGAATATGATAATGTTCCACTGGCACTCATTCTACTCGTGTTTGCAGCTTAAAAAAAATGAACATTCGCTCCATAAGACACACAGGCACTTTCCCCTCCACTTTTTGGGGAAAAAAGTGCGTCTTATGGAGCAAAAAACACTGTACTTCCTTACTTTCTTGCAGCCCTGAATCAACCATTTTTCCAGGTAGACCTGGTATTCTTATTTATCTTTAACTTTTTATTTCAATTGTATTTTTTATTTATAGAAGTACTAATTGGTCCTTTTTCAAATATGTCTGGCTACTCTTTAAAGGGCATTAGTTAGGATACAGGCTAAGCTTCTATAACATAGAGATCCTAACATACGGTGGCTTAAATAAAACAGGTAATTATTTCCTTCTTGTGTTAATAAGTCTAGAAATAACCAGTGTATAGCTGGAGGGGCAACTCAACACGCACTTCAATCTCTGTGTCTAAATTCTGCTGTCGGGAGTTTTCATCAACTATCAGTACACACGAAAGAAATGAGGGAATACACAGGCATTCCGTCTTAAGGCAAAAGTGCCACACATGACATCTCTTAATAATCCATTGCCTAAATATTAGTAAAGGCAACACAAGCTTCAAGGGAAGTGGGTAAATGCAGTTTATAGTTGGCAGCCATATACCATAGTATCCATCTATAACCTAGGAAATCTTAATGAAACACTAGCACAAGAGACTCTTGTGCCAATTACAGACCAGTTTAAATTCAATTGCCCACTTAAGGTTTTGTCCTATATGGGTAACATAACTTAGGACCACAACTTTCATGAAGACTCACTTATGATTACAAAATCTCAGGGAAGCTGTTTTTGTCTCTACCCAGCACCAGGTTGGGATGCATTGGCACTCTCAGGAATACTAACTTTTATGGTAACTGAGCAATGCATTTAATTTTTGTCTTCATATTTTATTCAGTATGTTAGTTGTTTCCACTGAGAGTATCATTCAGGATTATTCTACCACACTATATACCATAAGTACTACACACTTTTTTAATCTGTGAAAGGTGGCAATAACTTAATGAATGATCAAAAACAAAACAAAGGTTATAAAATATGCCAATAGCTTTAAACTTTTATTCTTCTAATGGTTGCAAAAGGTATCACTTTAGAATCTACTACTTAAAATCATTACCTTCTAAACAATCAAAAGGTTAAAAATTATTTAGTCTAAAGTTTCCAAAATGACCCATTACATAATAACACTATCCTTTAATTATAAATACATAATATTTTAATAGTTTTATATTGTATCAACAGCTAAAGTTCAGTTAGAAAAATTTTCCAGTATTTTTACTCAGCCATTTGCTAAACTTACCAGTTAGCTTTTCCTTTTTACATGTTAATATGTCTTTCAAAATAAAGAAATACATAGTAAAAGAGTAGACTGAAGCCTGACCAGGTTGTGGTGCAGTGAATAGAGAGTTGGCTTGGGATGCTGAGAACCCAGGCTGGAAACTCCAAGGTCGCTGGCTTCAGGGTGGACTCATCTGTCCTGAGCGTAGGCTCATTCAGATTGAGTGTAGGGTTGCCGGCTTGAGCTTGGTATCATTGACATGACCCCATGGCTTAAGCCCAAAGGTTGCTGACTTAAGAGTCCAAGGTTGATGGCTTGAACCCAAGGTTTCTGGCTTGAGCAAGGGGTCACTGCCTCAGTTGGAGACTCCCGGTCAAGGCACATATGAGAAAGCAATCAATGAACAACTAAGGTGCCACAACTATGAGTTGATGCTTCTCATCTCTCTCCCTTCCTGTCTGTCTATCCATCTCTCTCTCTTGAAAAAACAAAACAAAACAAAAAACTAGAAACTCAATAAAAACACATTCTTATAAAACCTCACAGGTAAGAAAACTAAGGTTAGGTTACTTACCCAAGATCACACAGTTAGTGTTTAAATAACCCAGCTCTGAGCTCTTACCACTATGCTTTAAAACAAACATTTTCCCCAATTTTAAGCTCTTTAAATTCAGAATGCATCCTGAAATTGTTGGTATATTAAAATTACTCTTGTAGTAATACTAAATGACAATAATAGGGCAGCACAAACCAAAGCACTAGCACTAAAACTTGCAGAATTTGAGCTGGAAGAAAATCTGAGAAATGACACTAGAGCATTCTTTCAATTCTTAAGAACCAGGTATTGTAAGAGAGTTTGACGGTGGGTAAATCAGATATATTTAGCAACATTTCCAAAGTGGGTATCAAAAATAGGTTAGCTCCACATAATTGCAAATTCTTTATTGTTTATAGAAATGCTGCATAGAGAAAGACTCCATGTGGAAAAACTGAACATCATGACTGAGTCAAAAATGATTCAAGAGTTTGAATCTGAATGTAAAGAACTTTAGCAATCCCTTAACGACTTTACTTCACATACATATTTTCATTTTCAGGTATGTGCAAAGGTTATAAAAACCCATGTCTTACGAATTCTGATCGAGTTATTTTGATAAATATAAACATTCTAAATAGTAAAAAGCTTGGGCAGTATGTTTTCCTTTTAAGCAGTTTATAAAATAATGGTGCAACATGCTATGATAGCAAAAACATGTTTACTATATAATTCATTATAGGACACAAATATAACATCAAAGAAATCATATCCTCTTCCCTTAGCTCCATCTTCTGACTAGAAGCTTATGCATTATGTAGGACAAAAATTCCCTGATAAAGCCCTATCATAGCACTGGCACTTTCCCAAATTTTGTAGGTTCATAAAATGTAGTATTTTTCTGCTGGGTTTCCAATTTATTCAGTTTCTGATTTACTTTATGTCTTAACCTGGATATACTTTGCAAGACTGGGGGTAAGAACTAAAAAAATTTTAAGCAATTAAGTTTACTTCCTTAAATTATCATTGTTATCATGACTATTTTAAACAATTTCATTGATTTTTACTAGCATTTCTTGCTACTTAGCATTTTTATGTTTCTAAGTTTTCCTGACTGGACAGATTATAAACACAGAGTAAAAAAAAACATAATTCAAAGTTATATTAATGTAATATTGTCCTATCAAATAAAAATAGAACAAAAACTATGAATTAGGTAAATTCTCTTTTTTGTGGTCCTCCAAATTTTATTACTCTGAAACTAAATTATCTAATAAATTAATAGTCTCCTCTTATACTAAGTTATTAAAGAATGTCAGTCAAAGAAAACAAAAAAATCCACATTTCTTAATAGGTATTAAAATATAAGTTTTTTAAGGAAAAATACAAAAAGCTCCAGAGTCAGAAAGCAAGTAGAAGGTTGAAATTCTCAGTTAAAACACAGGCTAATAAACAAAAATTGTTTTTGAGAGAAAGAGAGAAACAGGAAGGGAACGAGATGAGAAGCATCAATTAATTCATAGTTGCATCACTTTAGTTGTTCACTGATTGCTTCCCATACGTGGCTTGATGGGGTACAGGGGTGGGGGGTCCTCAAGCTGAGTCAGAGACCTTGGCCTCCAAGCCAGTGACTATGGGGTCATTTCAATGATCCCATGCTCAAGCCTCACTCAAGCTGGCGAGCCTGCACTCAAGCTGGATGAGCCCACACTCAAGCCAGCAACCTTGGGGTTTTGAACCTGGGACCTCAGCATCCCAGTTAGACACACTATCCACTGCTCCACCACCAATCTTTCTAATAAACATTTCTAAATAAAGGATTTGGAATTTATCAAGGAAGGAGAAAATACTTGCAATCTTATTCAAATATTTGTTCCTGTCCTTCCAAAATGAATGTTTTCCTTTGTAGATATTGACAGAACCCTTCCCACATCAGAATCTCTACCTAGCCTGACCTGTAGTGGCGCAGTGGATAAAGCGTCGACCTGGGAACACTGAGGTCGCCAGTTCAAAACCCTGCACTGGTCCGGTCAAGGCACATATGGGAGTTGATGCTTCCAGTTCCTCCCCCTTTCCCTCTCTCTCTCTCTCTCTCTCACTCTGTGTCTCCTCTCTAAAATGAATAAAATAAAAAAAAATTTTTTTAAAAAAGAATCTCTACCTAAAGTTGACAAATCAAAGATGTATTTTCAAACATGAACCACAGTAAAATACAGGCTTAATTTGCTATCTGCTCTATTACTTCTACAAAAATATCCCTTCAATTATTTTCTCAGGTATTAAGTTAGTATGGTCACTGATTGGAATCTTATCCTTATTATTTTTGGAGAATTCTTCCTAATCATACCACATTTTTTTTGTTGCTAATCTCTCATATACATTTTTAAAAATTTTTTTTAATTTATTTTTATTTATTCATTTTAGAGAGGAGACACAGAATGAGAGAGAGAGAGAGAAAGAGAGAAAGGGGGGAGGAGCTGGAAGCATCAACTCCCATATGTGCCTTGACCAGACCAGTGCAGGGTTTTGAACTGGCGACCTCAGTGTTCCCAGGTCGACGCTTTATCCACTGCGCCACCACAGGTCAGGCTCTCATATACATTTTATATCACAATAAAGTTTTAAAATATAGTTCAAAACTTTTATTTCTAATGGTATTTCATACTAATTAGGGTAAGTTCTCTACCCTGATAGGATTTTGGCCACAGAAGTATATACAGGTTACAAATAAGCTAGGTTCTATAGGTTTCAAAATATGTAAGTATTTATACGCCCAGAAAGGTAAAAATTAAATATCATGTTAAGACAAACATCTGTCTAAGTTACATTTAATAGATAAATGTACCTGTTTCAAATTATATACAAATTTAACTTAAGAACAAAGCTACAAAACCTATCTCATTAGTAACCCAGGGACTCCCTGTATATCATCTGTCTAAATATGTTAGCATAGGCAGCAAAATATTAAGAAGAGAGCAAATAGAATCAGACATTTAAAAGCAAGCTTCATTATGAAGCTACAGATTCATAGACTTCCCAGGTAACCCCTGCATTCTCCACCCTCAGGACCTAATCCCCCAAATGGGCAGGAAGGATTATTACCAGCCATTTCATCAGAAGGAGAAATTCTTCTGCTGGGTGCAGCCCAGAAGTCAAGATAGCACTGAGGGAGGTAAGTACACGCCCAGTAGGCACTAAAAGGGCATCCCTAAGGAATGGGGCCTAGCCTGGGAAAAGGATCTCATTGGATAAGGAACACAGAACCCCAGAAGATCTTGGAAATGGATTGATTAGGGCCGTGATGGCGAACCTATGACACGCGTGTCACCACTGACACGCATTGCCATTTTCGATGACTCGCAGATGCGGCCGCAATACCAGAGAAGTATGAGGCTGCATGCCGAGAAGGACGTTTCATCATCGGCTCCTGCACAGCTGGGTGCAGTAGCCGAGGATAAAACATTTGCTGTAGTGTAGACACTCTGTGCTGGATGTCTGTAGGTCAAAACAACAGAACTCCGGCACAGAGCATCTAAATCTGGGACTTCCGGTCAGGGCATTTTTCTCGAAGTGACACACCACTTGAGTTATGATCGGTTTTTGGCAAATTTTGACACACCAAGCTCAAAAGATTGCCCATCACTGGATTAGGGGAACACACACAACTGCAAGCTCCAAAAAAGATTGGGAAATTGATTGGTGTTGGTCAAATAAGTTTGTAAATATGATTTTTTGATTGCTAGCTTATAGTCTGCATTGGGGGCTGGGCAATGCCAGATAGAGTGATCTAGGAGGTCCCAGGTTGCCTTCCTGATTGGGGGGGGGGGGGCGGGGGGCATTGTCTTGCTAATGTTTACTGGAAGAGAGATTCTGCCCCACCACTGAAAGGTATGGGAGGATTTTTTTCCTCTCCCTGACCTTTTGCCCTCCATGGGAAAGTGGGTTTTCTGCTTTTCCCTTGGCTTTTTGTGTCACTTGCCTATCCTGGTGAGACACCAATAAACAGAATGGCCTACCATCCTTTGACTCCACTGTTTCCTTACCATCTGCCTGAATTCAATGAGAACCTGCGTGTGAATGGCCATGAGGGCGGCAGGGGCCACGGCCCCCAGCCTTACAATTGGTTAGTTTGAAGAAGTGCTTGGTCCTTCCCAAACTCCAGATAATATGATCTAAGCCCGTGTAAAGCCAGAAGTCGAGGCCACTATCACAGCAGCCCGACCCACGCAGGTTCGCATTGGATTCGGACAGATGGCAATGAAACACAGGAGCCAAAAACTGGTGAGCCATCAGCTTTAATTCTAGCTTGCACCCGGCGGGTAAGCAAAAACACACTCTGGGCTCCAAAACCCATACATTCAGTGCTCACAAAGCTACTGACTTATCCGAGTTTCCTAGAATCAAAGGTTTCTAGCTCACCAGACTTATTCACCTCTGTTTCCCATCTCCTCCTGCACAAACTCTTAACAAACTGGCTTCTTCCTCGGCACTCTGCCATCTCGGCTGCTTCTTCTCCACATGGCCTTAATCTGCTCTCCTCTCTAATACTAATCTCAGGAACCGAGAGAGAGAGATCTAGCTACCGGTCCGCCCACGTTATAGCATAGATAATCCAAACCTTTAATCCAATTATACATTCAAGAAAGTCTCTGATACAAAGCCACCCATCTGAGGCATAATGGGATTCCTCAAGAGAGTGCACCACCCTACATCATCCAATCAGTCAAGGGTGTGGGGAAGAGCTTACTCTCAAACTAAGCCTTAGGCTATAATGACCTGGCCTGCCTACATTACAGCTTCTCCCCCACAGCCATCTCAAGCATAAGGGCAAATAATATCACCTGGATGACGGGCTTCCATGTGGGCAGCGCCATCTTTAACAAAGTGAGCATATTATATTTTATCTGCCGAACAGCCCGTGATGGCAAACTTATGACACATGTGTCAACACTGACATGCGTAGCCATTTCCGATGACATGCGGCCGCATGCCAGAAAAGTATGGGGCCACATGCCTAGTAGGACATTTCATACTCAGCTCCTGCACGGCCAGGTGCAGTAGCCGAGGATAAAACATTTGCTATAGTGTAGACACTCTGTGCCGGAGGTCTGTAGGCCAAAACAACAGAACTCCGGTGTTGGTCCAATAAGTTTGTAAATATGATATATATGTTTGCTCGCTTATAGTTTGTATTGGGTGTGGGGGACAGGCTGTAAACAGACTGGATTGTTGTTGCCTAAGGCTTAGTTTTAGAGTAAGCTTTTCCCCACACCCTTGACTGATTGGATGACGTGGGGTGGTACACTCTCATGAGAAATCCCATTATGCCTCAGATAAGTGACTTTGTATCAGAGACTTCCTTGTTTGTAGATTGGATTAAAGGTTTTGAATCTATACTATAAAGTGCGGCAGACCAGGAACTTGCTCTCACTTGGTTCCTGAAATTAGCATTAGAGAGGAGAGCAGAAAAAGTCCACGTGGTGGAGGCCAGGAGAAGCAGCCAAGATGGTGGAGTGCTGAGGGAGAAACCAGTTTGTGCAGAGTTTGTGCAGGAGAAGTAGATGAGGAGCAGAGGTGAATAAGTCTGGTGAGCTAGAAGCCTTTCATTCTAGAAAACTCGGATAAGTCGGTAGATTTGTGAGCACTGAATGAGTGGGTTTTGGAGCCCAGTGTGTGTTTTTACTTGCCCACCGGGTGCTAGCTAGGATTAAAGATGATGGCCCACCAGTTTTTGGCTCTGTTGTTTCATTACCATCTGTCTGAATCAAATGCGAACCTGCATGGGCCTGGCGGCTGTGATGGTGGCCGTGGCTACTGGCTTTACATCCGGCACAGAGCGTCTAGTTCTGGGACTTCCGGTTAGGCTCTTTTTCTCAAAGTGACATACCACCTGAGTTATGCTCGGTTTTTTGGTGAATTTTGACACACCGAGCTCAAAAGATTGCCCCTCACTGATCTAAGCTGTTCATTGGTGTGTTTTCTCTCCATAGCAGATATGTAGCCTATAAAGCCAGTGGTCAGGGCCACGAACAGGACCGCCTGGCCAGAGCAGGTTCACAATGGATTTGAACAGTCGATAATGAAACATCGGAGCCAAGAACTGGTGAGCCATCAGCTTTAATTCTAGCTTGTACCCAGTGGGCAAGGAAAAACACAAACTGGGCTCCAAAACCCACTCATTCAGTGCTCACAAAACTAGTGACTTACCCGAGTTTCCTAGAATCAAAGGTATCTAGCTCACCAGACTTATTCACCTCTGTTCCCCATCTCCTCTCTGCACAAACTCTGCACAAACTGGCTTCTTCATCAGTACTCCGCCATCTTGACTGCTTCTCCTGGCCTCCACGTGGCCTTCATCTGCTCTCCTCTCTAATACTAATCTCAGGAACCTAGAGTTAGGAAGCTCCCTGTCTGCCTCACTTTATAGTGTAGAAATCCAAACCTTTAATCCAATCTACAAACAAGAAAGTCTCTGATACAAAGTCACTTATCTGAGACATACTGGGAGGATTCCTCATGAGAGTGCACCACCCTACATCATCCAATCAGTCAAGGGTGTGGGGAAAAGCTTACTCTTAAAACCTGAACATGGGCAGCGCCATCTTTTTTTTTTTTCATATTATTTTTATTTTATTTTATTATTATTAATTTTAATGGGGTGACACCAATAAATCAGGGTACATATGTACAATGAAAACATCTCCAGGTTATCTTATCATTCAATTGTGTTGCATACCCATCACCCAAAGTCAAATTGTCCTCTATCACCTTCTATCTGGTTTTCCTGTGTCCCTCCCCGCCTCCCTATCTCACCCTTCCCTCCCTCCCTCCCTCCCCCCACCCTGTGACCACCACTCTCTTGTCCATGTCTCATAGTCTCACTTTTATGTCCCCCCTATGTATGAAATCATGCTGTTCTCAGTTTTTCATTTTTCTGATCTACTTATTTCACTCCGTAAAATGTTATCAAGGTCCATTCATTTTATTATAAATGATCCGATGGCATCATTTCTTATGACTGAGTAGTATTCCATAGTATATACGTACCAAAGCTTTTTTTTTTTAATATATATATATTTTATTATTATTAATTCTAATGGGGTGACACCAATAAATCAGGGTACATATGTACAATGAAAACATCTCCAGGTTATCTTATCATTCAATTGTGTTGCATACCCATCACCAAAAGTCAAATTGTCCTCTGTCACCTTCAATCTGGTTTTCCCTGTGTCCCTCCCATCCTCCCTATCCCACTCTTCACTCCCTCCCACCATCCCATAACCACCACTCTCTTGTCCATCTCTCATATTCTCACTTTTATGTCCCACCTATGTATGTAATCATGCTGTTTTCAGTTTTTCTTATTTTCTGATTTACTTATTTCACTCCGTATAATGTTATCAAGGTACATCCATTCTGTTATAAATGATCCGATGTCATCGTTTCTTATGGCTGAGTAATATTCCATAGTATATATGTACCATAGCTTTTTAATCCACTCGTCTTCTGACGGACACTTGGGCTGGTTCCAGCGTACCAAAGCTTTTTAATCCGCTCGTCTTCTGACGGACACTTGGACTGGTTCCAATCTTCGCTATTGTGAACAAAGCTGCGACGAACATGGGAGCGCATTTCTTCTTTTTGAACAGTGCTATGGTGTTCTTAGGGTATATTCCTATAAGTGGGATAGCTGGGTCAAAAGGCAGTTCGATTTTTAATTTTTTGAGGAATCGCCAAACTGTTTTCCACAGTGGCTGCACCAGTCTGCATTCCCACCAGCAGTGCAGAAGGGTTCCCTTTTCTCCACATCCTCGCCAGCACTATTCTGTGTTGTTTTGTGATGAGTGCCATTCTGACTGGTGTGAGGTGATATCTCATTGTGGTTTTAATTTGCATTTCTCTAATGATTAGTGATGTTGAGCATTTTTTCATATGCCTATTGGCCATCTGTATGTCCTCTTTGGAGAAATTTCTATTCATTTCTTTCGCCCATTTTTTGATTTGATTGTTTGTCTTCCTGTTGTTGAATTTATAAGTTCTTTATAAATTTTAGTTATTAACCCCTTATCAGACGTGCTGTCGAATATGTTCTCCCATTGTGTGGTTTGTCTTTTTATTCTGTTCTTATTGTCTTTAGCTGTGCAAAAACTTTTTAGTTTGATTATAGTCCCATTTGTTTATCTTGCCTTTTATTTCATTTGCCCGTGGAGATAAATCGGCAAATATATTGCTGCTACAGATGTTGGAGAGCTTGCTGCCTATCTTTCCTTCTAAGATGCTTATGGTTTCACGGCTTACGTTTAAGTCTTTTATCCATTTTGAGTTTGTTTTTGTGAATGGTGTAAGTTGATGGTCTAGTTTCAATTTTTTTGCAGGTAGATGTCCAATTTTCCCAACACCATTTGTTAAAGAGGCTGTCTTTACTCCATTGTATGTTCTTTCCTCCTTTGTCAAATATCAGTTGTCCATAAAGCGGTGGGTTTATTTCTGGGTCCTCTGTTCTGTTCCATTGATCTATGTGCCTGTTCTTATGCCAGTTCCAGGCTGTGTTGAGTATAATGGCCTTATAGTAAACCTTGATATCTGGAAGAGTGATACCTCTTGTTTTATATTTTCTTTTTAAGATTGCTGAGGCTATTCGTGTTCTTTTTTGGTTCCATATAAATATTTGGAATATGTGTTCTATATCTTTGAAGTATGTCATTGGTATTTTAATTGGTATTGCATTGAATTTATAAATTGCGTTGGGTAATATAGACATTTTCATGATGTTTATTATTCCGAGCCATGAGCACGGTATATGCTTCCACTTTTTGTATCTTCGTTGATTTCTTTTATCAATGTTTTATAATTTTCCGAGTAAAAGTACTTAACCTCCTTGGTTAAATTTACTCCTAGGTACTTTATTTTTCTGGCTGCTATAGTGAAGGGGATTGTTTCCTTAATTTCTTTTGCTGACAGTTCATTGTTGGTATATAGAAATGCCTCTGATTTCTGAGTATTAATTTTATATCCTGCCACCTTGCTGAATTCATTTATAAGGTCCAGTAGTTTTTTGACTGAGACTTTAGGGTTTTCTACATACAATATCATATCATCTGCAAATAGTGACAGTTTTATTTCTTCTTTTCCAATTTGGATGAATTTTATTTCTTCTTCTTGTCTGATTGCTGTAGCTAGGAATTCCAGAACTATGTTGAATAAAGGTGGTGAAAGGGGGCACCCCTGCCTGGTTCCTGATCTTAAGGGGATTGCTTTTAATTTTTGTCCATTTAGTATGATGTTTGCTGTGAGTTAGTCATACATGGTCTTTATCATATTAAGGAATGTTCCCTGTATACCCACTTTACTGAGAGTTTTGAGCATAAATGGGTGCTGGATTTTATCAAATGCCTTTTCTGCATCTATTGAAATTATCATGTGATTTTTGTCCTATCTTTTGTTTATGTGATGAATCACATTGATTGATTTGCGAATATTGAACCAGCCTTGCCTCTCCAGAATAAATACCACTTGATTATGATGTATGATTTTTTTCATATACAGCTAGATCCAGTTGGCTAATATATTGTTGAGAATTTTAGCATCTAAATTCATCTGGGATATAGGACTATAATTTTCTATCTTTGTGTTGTCTTTGACCAGTTTTGGGATCAGAATTATGCTCGCCTCATAAAAGAAATTTGGAAGTCTTCCTTCCTCTTGAATATTTTGAAATAGCTTGAGGAGGATAGGAGTTAGTTCTTCTTTGAATTTTTGATAGAATTCATTTGTGAAGCCATCAGGCCCAGGACTTTTCTTTTTGGGGAGTTTTTTGATAACTTTCTATCTCATCTGTTGTAATTGGTCTGTTTAGGTGTTCTGATTCTTCCAGATTGATTTTTGGAAGATTATATGATTCAAGAAATTTGTCCATTTCACAGAGATTGTCTAATTTTTTGGCATATAGTTCTTCATAGTATTTTCTTACAATGCTTTGTATTTCTGCTGTGTCAGTTGTTATTTCTCCACTGTCTTTTCTAATTTTATTTATTTGAGTCCTCTCTTTTTTTTCTTGGGGAGTCTAGTAAAGGTTCATCAATCTTTACCTTTTCAAAGAACCAGCTTCTGGTTTCATTGATCCTCTGTATTGTTTCCTTAGCCTCTATGTCATTTATTTCTGCTCTGATCTTTATTATCTCCTTCCTTCTATTTGTCCTGGGTTTTATTTGCTGTTGTTTTTCTAGTTCTTCTAGATACAGGGTCAGGTTGTTTATTTGTGCTTTTTCGAGCTTCTTATGATATGCCTGTAGTGCAATGAATTTCCCTCTCAGAACTGCTTTTGCTGTGTCCCATAAATTTTGAGTTGATGTATGCTCATTATCATTTGTTTTTAGAAACTTTTTTATTTCTTCTTTGATCTCATTGTTAATCCATTCATTATTTAATATCATGCTATTTAGTTTCCAAGTGTTTGAGTATTTTTCAATTTTTCTTTTGTGGTTAATTTCTAATTTCATGGCATTGTGATCAGAGAAAATGCTTGATATGATTTCAATCTTCTTAAATTTATTGAGACCATTTTTGTATCCTAACATGTAGTCTATCCTAGAAAACGTACCATGAGCGCTTGAGACGAATGTATATTCTACTGCTTTAGGGTGAAAAATTCTGAAAATATCTATTAAATCGAGTTGATCTAGTGTATCCTTTAAGTCTGCTGTTTCTTTATTAATTTTCTTTTTGAGGATCTATCCAGTATTGTTAGAGGGGAATTGAAATCCCCTACTATAATCGTATTACTGTTAATCTCGCCCTTTATAAACATCAAAGTCTGCTTTATGTATGTCGGGGCTCTTATATTTGGTGCATAGATATTTATAATAGTTATATCTTCCTGTTGAATTGTTCCCTTTATCATTATGTAGTGTCCTCCTTTATCTCTTACTACAGCCTTTGTTTTAAAGTCCATTTTGTCAGATATAAGTACTGCTACCCCGGCTTTTTCTTCATTTCTATTTACATGAAATATTTTTTTCCATCCTTTTACTTTCAGTGTATGTGCATCTTTTATTTTAAGGAGTGTCTCTTGTAGACAGCATATGTATGGGTCCTGTTTCTTTATCCATGCAGCTACCCTATGTCTTTTGATTGAATCATTTAATCCATTTACATTTAAGGTTATTATTGATATGCAGTTGTGTATTGCCATTTAATTTTTTAAAGCTGTATTCTTCTTTTGCTATATTCTTTCCTCCCTTTAAACTGTTCACAACAGGCCCCTTAGTATCTCTTGCAGAATTGGTTTGGTTTTAATGAATTCCTTGAGTCTTTCTTTTTCTGGGAAGCTCTTTATTTCTCCTTCAATTTTAAACGTTAGCCTTGCTGGATAGAGTAGTCTTGGTTGTAGGTTCTTGTTCTGCATTAGTTTGATTATATCTTGCCATTCCCTTCTGTCCTCAAGTGTTTCTGTTGAGAAGTCAGATGTCATCCTTATGGGGGCTCCTTTGTAGGTGATAGCGTTTTTTTACCTAGCAGCTTTTAAAGTTTTTTCTTTATCCATTAGCTTTGGTATTTTAACTATGATGTGTCTTGGTGTAGAATTTTTTGGATTTCTCTTTAATGGAGTTCTGTGTGCTTCTGGAACGTGTGGGGTGTTTCCCCGCCTTAATTTAGGGAAGTTTTCTGCTATGATTTGATTGAACAAAGTTTCCATTTCCTGTCCTCTCTCCTCTTTTTCAGGCACCCCTATGATGTGAATGTTGTTTCTCTTCATGTTGTCACAGAGCTCCCTTAGAGTTTCCTCACATTTTTGAGTTTCTTTTCCTTTTTCTTCTCTGCTTCTGTGCCTTTGTTTATTGTGTCCTCTAACTCCCTGATTCGATCCTCAGCGTCATTCATCCTGCTTTTAATTCCTTCCATTGTTGTCTTTAGTTCTGATACTGTATTTGTCATTTCTATCTGATTCTTTTTTATTATTTCAATTTCGTTTTTTATACTTGTTATCTCTTTATTTAGGTGTTCATAATGACTATCCATTGTTGCTCTAATTTCTTTGAACATCCTAACTATCATTATTCTAAATTCTACTTCTGGTAATTTGGTTATATCTGGTTCATTCAGGTCCTTCTCTGGGAATTTCTCTTGATTCATTTGGTTTTCATTCCTCTGCCTCCCCATTTTATCTGTGTATAAGCAAGTTGTGGCCACTGGAGTCCAGTAGGTATTGCCTTTGTGTTCTCTAGGTGTAGTCTGTCTGCAGGCCCACCACCCCCTCTGCCACTGCCTAGGGTGGTTGGGTATGGGCATTGCCAGCACCGGTCCACTGCAGCTTTTGCTGTGATTTCTGCCTCTCCTATGCGGGAGGGTCTGTCACTCAAGCCACAACCCTCAGCACTAAGGGTAGAGGTGAGCACCTTTGCTCAGCTGCCGACCTAGCCTGTTTCAGGACTTCTGCCCAGAACCCGCAGTCAGAGCCTGCTCGCCACAATTTCGTGGGTTGAGCGGGGCTTTTGACCTGCTCTCAGCCGTGAGCCTTTGCCCCTCCGGAGCTTTAGCCCGTCCTTGAGGCCAGGGTCCTTCTTCGCAGGGTAGCAAACCAAGGTTCATTGGGCCGGTTGTGTTTCCTGGCTTCCGCTCACTGTGAACTTCTTCTCGTCTGGGACTCTACCCCGCCCCACGTTCGGAGCCCACTCGTGCATGTAGAATGGCAAATGCGGTTTCTCCGGACAGGTGGGGATAGTAGCTTGGTCTCAGCTGTGAGCTTTCGCTTGCCTCGGGGTCTACCCTGCCCCCCGTGCTCGGAGCCCGCTCGCGCACATAGAATGGCAAACCACGGTTTCTCCAGCGGGGCGGGGCTGGTAGCGTGAGCTCAGCCGCGAGCCCCCGCCCGTCCCTGGTCCTAGCCCCGTCCCCTTGGTCAGGGCCGGTTTGCGCAGGGTCACAGAGGAGATCTCTGCCCGTTCCTGGCCTCCCGCTTTGTCCCCGCAGGTGGGATTACAGGTGGGCCCGCCGTTTCCGGACCGCTTTCACACGTCCCCTCCGTCCCTGCTGGGCTAGACTTAGCTCACACCGGCTTGGCCTCCGCCCATGCCGACAGAACCGCGTTTCAGCATCCTGCCGCCACCATACCCTTCAGCAACCCTCAACAGAGTAGGAAGGGCCCTAATACTCCCCACTGTAGGCCTGGGATCTCCCTCACTTGTTTCACAGCTCAGAACTGTCCAAATGCCTCTTCTAGGCTCTGGGACTGTAGGCTGGGGCTTGGTTCCTGGGACCCAGGTCCCTCCCTCTCCGCCAAACTCTCCTCCCGCCATGCGGGTCTCTCTGGGCTGCCATTTGCTCTGGGGAGCTGGGTAGCCCTCTTCGCGTTTTCGCTATTCCTACCAGTCTCAATGTGGCTTCTTCTGTGTTCCTTGGTTGAAGAGTCCATTTAGTTTAGTTCAAAGTTGGTTTATCCAGATGATGGTTCTTAAAATTGAGTTATAATCCACTTTGGTTCTGGGAGTTGGAAGTTGGTACGTCCGCCTACTCCGTCGCCATCTTGCTCATGTGCCTTCACTGCGGGCCTTCAGTAGACCGAGTCACCCCTTGCCGGAGCCAGGGGCCTTGGGTCCAAGCTGACGAGCTTTTTGCTCAAGCCAGATGGGCCCGCGCTCAAGCTGGCAAGCTCAGGGTCTTGATCCTGGGTCTTCCGCATCCCAGTCCGACACTCTATCTACTGTTCTATTGCCTGGTGAGGTTGGAAATATATTGGGCTCTCTCATGGAATTCAAAGGAGAACTGAACCACCAGTCAGGCCTCTGGAAGAAGAGAAGACAACGCAGGAAGCTCTGGGGACCTTGACAACAGCTGCTCACAACCTTCACTTTGGAATTCTGTAGCAGCGCCATCTTTAACAAAGTGAGCATAATATATTTCATCTGCCCAACATAGCCCTAGCAGCCTGGACTCAAAGTGCTGGCCTAACTACAACGACAGTGGAGTGTAGCCAGAAACATACACAGTTGAGGGCAGGGCCTGAAATGGACTAAACCAATGGCACAGAATTTGTGGACCGTGGCCTTAATGAAGGCGAGGCTGGACCTTTTTATACAGTGGAATGGATAGAGATGAGACACCAAGCTGAATCCAGGACAATCCTATGATTTTGCTTCTACAATAAATCTTACCACCAACCTCATCCTCCCATGCATGGCTCCCAGGAAATGCTTTTCTCAGAACTCCATTTCCACCAGCCATAAACATATATTTGGCATAATGCCTTTAATTTTATAATCCAAAGATATTTAGAAAACCAATGGCTTCTAGTGAATGTTTTCCTATAAACATTAGATTTGGCTCATCAACAATTCAATAATAACTAGGAGTGAAAGAACTAACTTATTTGGATTTTTTAAATGTCAAACAATTAATTATTTAGCTTAACAACAATTTATTTCACCTTTAGAAGTTGATATCATTTCAAAGAGTTATATCTTGTTCTTCTCTTCCTATATATAATGACCAACAAAAGAGACAGGTTGAAGGTCAACGGGAAATCATAAGAAAACGACATCTGGAAATAGAATTTGAACTTTTGAATAAGAAATTTTATTCTAAAAAATGATATACAAAAAACATGAGATATTTTTAAATGGTCCTTTTTTTGAGAAATGTAAGATATGTTATACTTAAAAATTATTTTTCTTGATAACTTGTCATAACTGACTTCTGTGTATGTCAGCAACTCTTCTGAAACTTATTTGGAAAATATGTTGAACTGAAAGGTTGATGTCATTATTCAATCAATCCCTAGTAATGACACATACAAGAATCAACCAACGGATGCATACACAGGTGAAGGAGCAGAGCGATGTTTTTCTCTCTCTCTTCCCCTACCCTGTTTTTCTCTCTGTAAAATCAATAAATAAATTTAAAAATAAAAAAAATATCACTTCTGTTGCAATTAATAATTAAAACTAAAGAGCAAATGGTACAAACCAATATAAGTTCACATCTGCATAAGATTAAATACTCCACTCTATTGCAGTTGTTTACTGATACAGAGTATGACAAAGTCTTTGCTTAGCTTTCAAGGAAATTTTTGTAAAATATAATATCAATGAATTACTGGAAAATGAATGTAAAAACCAGGATATAAAATATGACCTCAAATTTTGTTATTACGTAGGCATACTATCTTGGTGTCAAATTGCCATAAAAATTTCTAAGTGCTTACACTCTCAGTTTCTGTACTTTTTAATCCCATTGCAAACAGGTAAACAATTTGCAAGCCAGCACCACTTTACAGACCACATTTTGAGTAGCACTATGTCAGACCAAAAAAATAAATAAATAACACAAAAATTAATTAGGAATTAGCAGTGAAAGCTTTACCCAAGTGTTAGGTAACTGCTCGTCCAGTGTAAAAACCTAGCTGCTTCAATGAGTAGAAAAGAGGCTACAGGGATGGACAGCATAAACAGATTGATGATCATCCACTAGTTTTAATCCACAACTACTTCTGCCCTATCTCTACCACATAAGAATAGTTACTGCTATATTTCACATTCTACACCAGGGAAACTGATACAGGGTAATGCTGGTTGAAAACATAAAACAGAACCAGAGCACATAAATATCACAATACATTCCAATAAAAAAATCTTTGAAAAAAATAGAAAGCTGAAAGGCTCTTCAAAATGACACCATTTTTCAAATGAGCTTCCAACTTTGTTTACAGTTTTATAAACCACATAGTCAACTGAAGAAAGTAATATTAAAAAGTGGAAATTTATGCAATAAGCCTTACAAAGTAACAAATCCAGAAATAATACTTAGGTACTGGGGGTGAGGGTATACACACACACACACACACACACACACGACCTAAAGAACAAAGCTAACTGTCACTGGTTGTGTGTTCTGATTTTTCAATTCTCTAAAAATCAAAATTCACATAACAAAGAAGAAATTGTGTTGCTTTCAATTCTCAAAATGTCACTTCCCTATGTGATTCCTAAAGTCAAATGTAGCACCAATAAATGAAATGAAGAGGTATCAGGCTAAATTTTTAATAACCAACACCAACAATGAAAAACAATGTCTAGGAATAAAGTGAGCATCTTTATTACCAGAGAAAATCAAACAGACGGTTGATAACCAACAACAATTAAACAAAATTATTTTCAAATGCTCTGTTCAATACTAAGATTCTATTAGTCCACAGTGGTCCTCACAAAAGGAGGAAATATTTTCTAGAACTTGGCTAGAATTCATCTTTTATAAAAACAGAAGAAAAAGACATGATGGAATTTTGCTGAAATGAATCTAAATCCATACACTAAGGTTATCAGTACTACTCAAATATACTATTGTACTCAAGGTTACTCAAAATTATTTTTAGTGATTACTAAGTCCATGCAGGTTTATGCTTCACTACTTTAGAAAAAGAAAGAAAAAGGAAAGTGTTGGCACAAATTGTAGAAATGAAGGTTTCTCTAGTTTGAAATACTGTAATAGCAATCTACCAACCAGTTAGGTTTTAACACTTGTCTGTTTAGTAAGAAGTCAATTATAATACTCAACCTTTCTAGTTAAAATGAAAATTAAAATAAGACAGACTTTTTCACCCTTCAGAATATAGAAAACTTAAAAGTCTGACTAGTGTATAGTGAGTGTAAATTAGTGTAGACATTACAGAAAGTAATTTGTGTCTAACACAATTCAAAATATTGTGTAGCCTATAATCTAGTTAATCAACTTCTGGGAATATAACCAAAATAGACTGGACACATAGCACAAAATGTATTTTGTATCACACAACAAAATTTTTGATTGAGACCAGCAGTAGAAAATCCATTTTACATTTTATATAATTGTGTTCTGAGTTATAATATATATTTCATTAAAAAAATAAGTGTACTTTATTCAGACACTTTCTTTTTTTTATGTTTATTTTATTAGTTTTAGAGAGAAAGGAAGGGGGATAGAGACAGAAAGACAGGAACATCAATCTGCTCCTGCATGTGCCATATCCAAGGATTGAACCAACAACCTCTATGTTTCGGGAATGACGCTCTAACTAACCGAGCTATCCAGGCAGGACGACACTTTCTATTACATCCTATTCTTTTTCAAAATGCAGATTGCAGCCTACTATACTGATTTCACTACGTGTTGTTTGGAAGACTCTATCCTAAAAAAACCGTAGCAATAGGTGCAAGGCAACATCTATAAAGTTGTTCACAGTGGTATTCTTTAAAATAGAAAAAACAATGAATAATGTCCATCAATATGAAGATAATTAAAATGTAAAATACAGTTTTTATGAAGCAGTGAAGGGTTTAAATTAAATCTCTGATATGTACATATCTTAAAAATAGAGTAAAAAAAGCAACAAGCAGAATAGTATTTCCAAAATTACATCATTTATGTACTTTCCAGCAATATCATATCATGATTATTAATACGCATACATCTATAAAATTATAAAAATGTCCTAAAATTATATATACATCCATACATTCACAGTGGGGCCTAGGGGTTACTCAAGATGGTAAAGGCTGGTTAGAGAAGCTTTTAGCTACATATACAATGTTTTAATTTTTAAAGAATACTTAAACATTACTTGTAAAAATATTTGGAAGAGTTGTAGCAAATTTTGAGATAGGAATTAGAGTAGAATGAATGAATGGGAGTAGAAATGAGTAATAATGAAGTATAAGGTATAAATGAGTAGAACCAAGTGTATATATCTATACACTTGAATCAATGAATAAGAAGGGGAAAAAAAGCTGCAAGAAAGACCAAAATCTTGAAGACAAGGAAAAATTAGGGATGTACATAGTAGCAACAGCTGGGGATACGGTGTGGGTGTGCATGAAATGGGCTGAAAAGACCTAACAACTAATCCATTCCTTTTTTGTACTTCAACTGTATAAATAAAAGGGTGGCAGTTCAGTGGGAAAGTACTTAGCAAGTCTGTTTATGCAGAGAACAGAAAGTGCCACTAGAGTGTCAAATTGAACTGTGCAAGACCAATTAACCCTTTCACCTTAGTGTTTTATACTAGTTATCTTACTTACACCACTTCTGTGATACCTACATTGATATGTGTTAGGACCAAGTGCAATTATATATCATTGTTACATGCAGTGATGAATTCTGCAAATTCCATGAAGTACATCCATTTTATTTAGTGTTCTGAATACCTCCTTTGCTATTCTCACCTGGTTTTAATTAAGGAACACTTTCAAAGGGAGAGAGGTTATCCAGAAAGTCAAACTACACATGTTCTTTATTAAACTATGAGTTGATTACTACTCAACTTTTTCTGCCTAAAGAACTTTTTAAAGTTAGATTCATCTCAAATTTATTATAAATAAATAAGAAAAAATTAAAAAAGAGTAAAAATAAAATGGGCAAAACTGTAATAGGAAAATCCTAATATATACTGAAGATGTCTGCATATCAACTGCTAAATAAGGAGTTGTGTTTTTAATTATAATTTACTACTTATAAGAGAAAGTTTGCATCTTCAAGGGCTATAGTCGTCCCTGGTCATATCACAGTTTACTTTTTGCGTTCTCACTGTATTGTGGATTTTTAAATTGTATATATCTCATTTTGTATCGTGAATTTTTCACTATATCATGGGATTTTTCGGTACATAGGCATTTTTATATATTTATTATTTTAATTATTTTTGCGCCAAAATAAGCATTCTCTAGCCTAAAAAATTGAAAACATAAGAACATATAAGAAGAATGTGGAAAAGGTTTATAAGAGTGTGGGGAGGGTTTATAAAAGCCTTAAAATATATATAAATAATAAAATAAATATAAGGTCACTACTGAGCAGATTTTTGCCTATCTCGGGGGTTTCTGGAACCTAACCCCAGCGACAGACGAGGGACTACTGTATATAATAAGATTTTTTAAAAGACGGTGATAGGTTTACTGCTGGAAATTGTATTCATCTTCCTGATTCCACTATCTATATTTGACAGTAAGGATTTCTTTTACATATTCTATAAAACCTAGAAAAGTAACACTCTAGGGCATGCAAATATTTGTAAATAACCAAAGTTTTGAAATGTTGGCATATGTGAAAGCCTTGCTTCTATGAGGTAGTGGGGTCAATAAAATATGTACTTGTTCAACAGTAAATTAAAGCAAACCGCATGTTTATTCCTTTATCACAACACACCATTTTCCCTCCTACCCACAGCTCCTAAAGGTATCATCTGAATTTCATATCAAATCTTCTCTCGGCCTCATTTTTTATCACTGAATCTTAATAACAGTAATTTTTAAATATTAGTCTAATACTGGGAAAATACCAACAGATATATTTGAAATGGGGGTTAAAGGAATATACACTATGTTTCCTAACCCACCAAAGATCAATACCAATCTGAAAAAGTTACACTTGCATATTAATAGCAAGGGACACTGTTGGGCAGATAATATATATTATGCTCACTTTGTTAAAGATGGCACTGCCCACATGGAAGTTTGTTGATATTAATGTGTAATGGGGAACAGGCTGTGGGAAGGCCGGGTTGTTACAGCCTAAGGCTTAGTTTTAAGAGTAAGCTTTTCCCCACACCCTTGAGTGATTGGATGATGTGGGGTGGTGCACTCTCCTGAGGAATCCCATTATGCCTCAGATTGGGTGACTTTGTATCAGAGACTTTCTTGTTTGTAGATTGGATTAAGGGTTTGGATTTCTACACTATAAAGTGGGACAGGCCAGTAGCTTGATCGCGCTCTTGGTTCCTGAGGTATTAGAGAGGAGAGCAGATGAAGGCCACATGGAGGCCAGGAGAAGCAGCCAAGATGGCAGAATGCTGAGGAAGAAGCCAGTTTGTGCAGAGTTTGTGTAGAAAGAAGGAGATGGGAAACAGAGGTGAATAAGTCTGGCGAGCTAGAAACCTTTGATTCTAGGAAACTCGGATAAGTCAGTAGCTTTGTGAGCACTGAATGTGTGAGTTTTGGAGCCCAGTGTGTGTTTTTTCTTGCCCGCCGGGTGCAAGCTAGAATTAAAACTGATGGCTCACCAGTTCTTGGCTCAGTTGCTTCATTCCCGACTGTCTGAATCAAATGCGAACCTGCACAGGTCAGGAGGCTGTGATGGTGGCCCTGGCTACTGGCTTTACAGACACTTTTCACTGCTAGCTTTTCTGGGCACTTCCCAATGAATAATATAAGGCAAAAGAGCTGGAGAATTGTGCCTACATCATGCTACCCAGGCTATGCTTACTGATTTCTATGGCTGTGCTAAAATCAACGGAATAGAATAAAATCCGAGAATAGCGTTTCCATCTTTCTCTAAGGTTCTTCTTGAATGAACGCCACCCAACCTAGGTTCTCCTATTTCTCTTTTCTTCCACATCACTAGTACAACCACTGTAAAAGCAACTAATCAAAACAAGCAACACCATCAAAGAGAAAATGGGGCCAATGATGAACAACAGAAGAAAAGAACAGGGATAACTTCAAGTATGCTCTTGTGATTGGTCTGAAAATAGCAGATTAAAAAAAAAAAGTACAGATAACTTTCTATTTTGCTTCTGAACACTCTTTTCTATGGAGTCAATTTTGGATTTGAGTCTAGAATTGATTCCCGCCGCAAGAGAGCAATATAAATACACCCTGGAGCCAAGAGTCAATTACCATAAATTTTTTTCATGTTAAATAAAATACATATTAACACATCCAATATAACATTTAAGTTAAGAGTCAGGAGACTTACGCGCTAGTGCTGACCTTGTGGTAGGCAGTTAAGACAGACATGAGCAGAGCAAGGACAATAAGCTAGGTACAGAAGGTCACCAGGGCAAAAAAAACCCAAAAAACCCAAAAAACCCCAGTGCCTAGCAACAGCTAAATCTGGAAAAAGACCACACCCCTAGGGTAACGCTTCCTTTTTCTCTCTGAGATGATCATGTAGTTTTTATCCTTGATTCTATTAATATGAGGTATTACAATTGGTTTTCAGATGTCAAACCAACCATGCACTTCAGGAATAAACTCTACTATATGATGGTGTTTTATCAATTTTGTATGTTGCTGGATTCAGTTAACATTTCTTATGAAAATTTTACATTTACATTCAGGATGGGTCATTGGCCTGCAATCTTTTCTTGTAACATCTTTGACTTTGTTTATCAGGATAATACTTACTGCACTGAATGAGCTGGGAAGTATTCTCTCCCATTCTCTTGGATTTTCTGGAAGTCTGTGAAAGACTATGATTTCCTCTTTATAATATGTGATAGATTTCACCAATTAAGCCATCTAGGTACAGGCTTTTCTTTGAGATTTTAAGTTACAAATTAAATTTATTTCTTATTAGGTCTATTGAGCTTTTTCACGGATACAGTTTTGGTAAATAGGCTTAATTTATTCCATCTAAATTGCCTGATTTGTTGGCAAAGTTCCTCAAACTATTCTTTCACAGTCCTAATTTCTGTAGTGGATAGAGACATATCCTCTTCCATTCCTGAAGTTGGCAATTTACGCCTCCTTTCTTTTTTTTCTTTATCAGCCTAGCTAAAAGTTTATCAATTTTGTTTATCTTTTCAAAGGACAAACTTTTGGTTTCACTGACTTTTCTATTGTTTCCTATTTTCTATTTCATTAATTTCTGCTCTAATCTTTGTTTACTTCCTTTTGCTTGCTCTGAGTTTAGTTTGCTCTTTTTTCCTCTCCTACTTACTGTCTTAAGGCAAAGCTTAAGGTTATTTATTTGAAATCTTACTTCTTTGCAATATAAATTTTATAAATTTATATCATTTAAGGTATAAATTCCACCTACCGTAAATACTGTTTTAATTGTGTCCCATATTGGTGATATGTTCTGTCTTTATTTTCAGTGAGTTAAAAATATCTTCTAATTTCCCTTGTAATATTTTTCTTGGACCCATGGATTTTTAAATAATGTGTTAAGTTGTAAATATTTGTCAATGTTCCAAATTAGTCTTTTGTTGCTAATTCCTAATTCCAAGTAGTTAGAGAACATAAACATACTGGTATGAATTTAATTCTTTTAAATTTACTGAGGCCTGGATTTGCTGTGTGAACTTGAAAAAAAAAATGTTTTCTATTGTTGCTATGTGGTGTGTGCTATAGATGTCAGTCAGGCCAAGCAGTTTGACAGTAATGTTCTGATCTTCTATATTCTTGTTGACTTTCAGTATAGGTATTCTATCGATTATTGACAGCACAGTATTAAATTATTATTGTTGATTATTTTCCTTTTAATTGTGTAAGTTTTTGCTTCATTTAGTCTTTTTAAATTTTATTTAATTTTATTACAGTTTACATTCGGTATTATTTTGTATCAGTTTCAGGTGTATACTATAGTGGTTCAAACAGTCATACTTTCCAAAGTGATCCCCTCAATATTTCTAGTATCTACTTGGCACCATACATGGTTATTAGAATTTTATTGACTGTGTTTCCTATGCTGTATTTTACACCTCCACAACTATTTTGTAACTACTGAGTCATTCTTTTCCACAGAGATCTTTAGTAAAAAGTGATTTATACGATCAAAAGAGAAACCAGAGTATTGCTTCACGTATCTTAAAGTCCTGTTATTAGATGTATATGCTTGTTATTAATATATATTCCTGATGAATGTCCTTTTTAATCACTATGCAATGTTCCTCATTGTCTATAATAATACTTTTTGTCTTAGAGTCTATTTTGCCTAATATGAGTATAGTAATTCCAGCTCTCTTGGGGTTACTGCCTGGATAGTATATCCTTTTCCATCCTTTTATATTCAACCTATTTTTGTCTTTCAATCTAAAATATGTCTCTTGCAGAAAGCACAGAGTTGATTCTTGTTTGTTTTTAATTGGGCCTGAAATTCTCTCCCTTTTTATTGGAATGTTTATTCATATTTAATTTAGTTACTGATATGGCCAGACTGACATATGCCATTTGTTGTTTGTTGCTTATATAGCTCATGTCCTTTTCCCCCTCAGTTCCTCCTTTACTACTTCCCTTTTTAGTTTAATAGAGATGTCATAGTGTTCCATTTACTTTCTTTGTTACAATTTCCCTTTTCTTTTTTTCTTCTTTTTTAAAATTTATTTTATTTTTATTTTATTCATTTTAGAGAGGAGACACAGAGTGAGAGAGTGAGAGAGAGAGAGAGAAAGAGAGAAAGGGGGGAGGAGCTGGAAGCGTCAACTCCCATATGTGCCTTGACCAGACCAGTGCAGGGTTTTGAACTGGCAACCTCAGTGTTCCCAGGTCGACGCTTTAATTCACTGCGCAACCACAGGTCAGGCACAATTTCCCTTTTCTTAAGTGAGAGGAGGGGAGACAGAGAAACAGACTCCTCCTGCATGTGCCCTGAACGGGATCCACCTGACAACCCATCTGGGGCCAATGCTTGAATCAACTGAGCTATCCTCAGCACCTGAGGCTGTCGCTTAGAAAAATCAAGCTATTCTCAGTGCCTGACACTAATGCTTGAACCAATCAAGCCACTGGCTGAGAGTAGGGTGTGGGGAGGGAGAGAAACTGATGGCAGTTTCTCATGTGCCCTGATCAGGGATCAAACCCGGGATGTCCACACACCAGGCCAACACTCTAACCATTGAGCAACCAGCCAGGGCCATGAGTCTCTTCTTTTTGCTGCTTTGCTTCTGTGCTTATGTTTATCTTGTCCTCTAAATCACTGATTTGATCCTCTGCTTCATCCAAACTGGTGTTGATTCCTTCTAGTGCAGTCTTCATTTCTGATATTGTATTTGCCATTTGTGACTGGATCTTTCTTATGGTTTCAGTGTATTTTTAAATGCTTACTAAGTTCTTGTTTTAATCATCCATTCTTACTCTAAGATCCCTGAGCATCCTAATAACCATTATTTTAAACTCTGCATCTGGTAGTTTGTTCCATTTCATTTAATTCTTTTTCTAGGGATTTCTCATGTTGATTCATTTGGGTCATATTTCTTTGTCTGCTCATTTTGTCTGTGTACTAGGTAGCTCTGCTCTAACAAATTTGTTGTGACATCTTTATGAAGTAAGTTGGCTCAGTGGTACGAATTTTCCTTGAGGGTTGTATTTACTCTCCTGTTGTATGTGAATTTTAAATCCTGTTGGCCCGTTCATGAGTAGAGTTAATCCTTCAGGCTGGCTGGTTCTAAGGATCAACCTTGATCACGTTATTAGATGCTGTGTAGTGTCTGTCCTATAGGGAGTAGTTATTCTCAGCAGGATCTGGTGCCTGCTGGACTCCTCCTTTGGGTGTGATGCCTATGTAGCTAGATGGGTCTAGTGTTGGTGTGGTCTGCCACCCACTACTGGTTGTGTTGGTTCTGGATCCTCTTGGATTGGGTTTGGGTACAGGGTGATGTCAGACATTGTTTGTAACCCACCATAGGCTACCTATCTGGAGCTACCACTCTGTTTACTGTGTCTCTGTTTGCCATGCATGGGTGAGCTTGGGAGGGGCCAATCTGAGTAAAAGGATTGACTTCTACCTAAGTTCCTTAAGATTTGCCACTTTTCAGCTGCTCCAGCACCTCTTGCAGTAGCTTGGTCTTCCCACAGAATCTTCTGTAGATAGACTGTAGAGTGGGTTCAGACTAATCTCACCCACCAACCCCTCCAGAGTTTGCTAGCTTGGCGGGTTTGGGCAGCTGAGGTCAGGATGAAAAAGTTACTAGGTCCTCCTACTTGTGGGGTTTCTTGGTCAGGACCTCAATATGGGGAAAATGACCCCTACTACAGAGACTAATCCCTCAGCCATTGCTAAATACTCTAATTCTATTTCTCTCCAGCGAGGTGAGCAACAGGTTCAGGCTGGGTAGGGCCGACAGTCCCCTCTGCAAAAGTTCTTTCAGCTGGGGAGACCTTGGTCTCAGGGAGAAAGATTGAGAAAGTCTTCCACTGGGGCTGATTTGATCCATCCCCCAGAAGGCAGCTAAGCCACTTGACTGGTCTCAACAATAGGTTGCAAGGAACGCATTCTTTGACTGTCTGAGCTCTAAGCCTCTTGCCCTTCTCCCTATAGTACTTAGACTAGTGGGGCAGTATATCCAGGACTTGGGCTGGCTGACTTTGAGGCTCTACTTTGTTCAATGTGTGTGAGGTGCTGTGCTGGTGTTGATATAGAAAGTAATTTGTGTCAGCTGACTTTGGTGCCTGCTAAACTCTCCTTTTGGATATGCTGCTAGTAATGCTCATTGAGTCCTTCTCTGATGTTCTCTGTAGCTGGCTCCTGGATGTGTTAGTTCTGAACCTCTTAGGAGGGAACTTAGTGCATACTAGTGTAATACACTGCCTGTGACTGGCCCTAAGTTTTGGAGCTATGAGCGATCCAGAGTTTATGGCTGCCTCTGCTGGACTTAGGTGCACATGGAAGGTCCAAGTTGTATACCTAGCCTGGCTTTTACCAGCACCAGGCCTGGAGGCAAGTAAGCAAAATAACCAAAATTCTTTGAGATTCACCTCCTGCTGCCTCTTTCTGGTGGCTGACAGGCTCAGCCCATGAGTGGCTGAGGCTATTCAGGCATCATGAAAGTTGGTGGTATGGTTTTCACCCCAGGGCCCCAGGTGTCTGTCTGTCCTGAATTTTTTCACAGACCTCAATAGGGTGTGGCCACTAGGAGTCCAGTAGGTGCAGCCTCTGAAACCCAGAGGTTTTGTGTGCTCACAGTATGGACAATTTCTACTGAATCTCTCATGAGGCAGAAGCACCAGTCACATTCTCAGTAAAGTGGTGGTGTGTGTGGGGGAGCTCTGGCATCAGTGCCAGACTACTGAGTCATTGTTACCCCCTGAGTCTTTTCAGCCCCCTGCTTTCTGGCCAAGGCTGCTTTCTTCTCATCAGGGCCCAATCTATATAGGGTGGGACAAGAAAGATTCCCCAGGGTGGGGTAGCTGCTTTCTCCCAGGTTGATGCCACATGGAAGGGACTGCTTCACCTAAGAAAGATGGCAACTCCAGTATTGGGAAATGACTCAGCAGAGGGTTCTGGTGGACATTCCCCATATTGTCTCTCCCTGGGCCACCAACTTCAAACTCTCCTCATGCAACTCTAGTCCTCTCAGAGCCCTGGGTAAGTGACTGTGAACGAGATTTTCTGCGTTGTCCCTTTAAGATGTTGCCCGTGTCACTGAGATCTTCTGTCTCTTTCTGGTAGATAGAAACCTCACCTGTTTTCACTGCCAAATGCTATGTGGGCACCTCCTCCAGGCTCTGCTGCTTTAGACTGGGGTTCCCTGCCTGGGACATAGGACCCACAACCCTCTGGGAATCCCTGCAGCTGACATGTCCCCCTGGACCCTGAGCCACTGCTGACTCCTGGGAGCAAGAACAGCTTTTCAAAAAAAAAAATTTTTTTTAACTGATTAATTTTAGGAAGAGAGGAAGGCAAAGAGAGGGGGGCAGAACAACTGATCTGTTCCTGTATGTGTCCTGACTGGGGATCAAACTGGCAACTTCCAGACACTATCAAGCCAGGGCAGGGGAAGCCCTATTTGAATCTCCATCCTTGCTACCAGTCTCAATGTCACTTCTGTGAATCCTTGGTTATAGACTCCTCTTCATTTAGTTCTAAGCTGGATTTTCAGGATGACTGTTAAATTTAGTTGTAACTCTAGTTCAGTCTTGGGAGGAGGCAAGTGGAATGTCCAACTGCCTAATCCGTCACCATCTTGGCCCCCTCTAGTTGTTTTATGTAGTTGTTTTTAATCATTTAAGAAAACATAAAAATATATTTATCATTTATATTTTTGCATTTCTTTCTTCATGTAGATCCTCATTACACCCAGTTTCATTTCTTTTGGCCTAACAAATTTCTTGTAAGGCAAGTCTACTAGCAATGAATTTCTTTGATTTTTGTCTGGAAATGTCTTTATTTTGATAATTTTGAGAACTATATTTGGTTAAGTTTTTCATTTTTCTTTCAGCACTTTGAATATGCCATCCCATTGTTTTCTGGCCTCTACTGTTTCTAATGAGAAGTCAGCTGTTAAACATACTGTTGTCATCCTGTATGTGATTTTATAAATACTACTTTCAAGATTTTCTCTTTATTTCTAATTCATTTAGGTGTGAATATCTTTGGGGCGATTCTACTAGGAGGTTGTTGAACTTCTTGAATATATAGATTATTTTTTTTCATAAAATTTGGTAGGTTTGGGGGCATTATTTCTTCAATTACTTTGTCTCTATTTCTTTCTCTCTCCTCCTTCTGGGATTTTCGTTAAACATTAGTTGATATGCCTGATGTTGTCACCCAAGTCTTTAAGACTCTGTTTATTTTATATTATTTTTTTACTTTTTTTCCTTTTAATTTCTACTCAGTAGAAATTACAAACTGAGTAATTTTTACTAAGTTATCAAGTTCATTCACTCTTTTGTCATTTCAAATCTGCTGTTGATTCATTTCATCTAGTGAATTTTTCATTTCAGTTAGTGAATTTACAACTCCAGAAATTTTATTTGGTTTTTTCAAATTTCTGTCTCTTCAATTTAATATTTGCCAAGTTAATCATCATTCTTTTTTTTTTCTTAAACAGGGACAGAGAGTCAGAGAGGGATAGATAGGGACAGACAGACAGACAGGAATGGAGAGAGGTGAGAAGCATCAATCATTAGTTTTTTGTTGTCATCGTAACACCTTAGTTGTTCATTGACTGCTTTCTCACATGTGCCTTGACCACGGGCCTTTAGCAAACCAAGCAACCCCTTGCTGGAGCCAGCGACCTTGGGTCCAAGCTGGTAAGCTTTTGCTCAAACCAGATGGGCCCACGCTCAAGCTGGCGAGCTCGGGGTCTCGAACCTGGGTCTGCCACATCCCAGTCCAACGCTCTATCAACTGTGCAACCACCTGGTCAAGCATAATCACCATTCTTTTAAAAAAAAATCATTTCCTTTATTTCTTTGAACATTTATAACATCATCTTTGAAGTTTTGCCTGCTAAATACATCAGTGCCCATTTAAGTGCATTTTCTACTGATTGCTTTTCACCCCCTAAGTACGGGTCACAATTTCTTGTTTGTGTCATAATTTTTGTTGAAAACTGGAATTTTTTTAATTGATTAATTTTAGAGAGAGAGGAAGGAGAGGGGAGGGAAGGGGAGGGAAAAAGAAAGGAGGGAGGGAAAAGGAAAAGAGGGAGGAAAAAGAGAGAGAGAAAGGAGGGAGAGGGAGGAAGGGTGAAGAAGGGGTGGGGGAGGAAAAGAGAGAAATAAGAGAAAGAGAGAGAGAGAGAGAAACAAAATAAACAGGAATATTAATCTGTCTCTGTATGTGCCCTGACTGGGGTTCAAACTGGCAACCTCTGTGCTTCCAAAGAATGCTCTACTCAACCAAGCTATATAGCCAGGGCTGCAATATTTTGATAATATATTGAAGCAACCTTAGATTGATTCTCCCGCATTGTGGTTTCTTATTGTCATTTTGTTCCTTCAGGGCTTTTTTAGTGATTTGCCTGAAATTATTCTATGGAGGTTGTCTTCTGTGTGGCATATGGCTGCTGAATCTGTGCTCAGGGTATTTTTCCCCCTCTTGTTTTTATTTTTATTACTGACTTTCTATATATATTGCCCCTGTGTCAATATAGACTTAGTGATTAGTCAATCAACGGTCAGAGGTTGTGCTCAAACATCTTGGGCCAGCAAAGCTTCCACATTTTTGATGATGTGTCTGTGTGTCAGTTGGGGAACATATTCAAAGTTTAGGTATTTTATAAGCCTTTTGAAGCTCTAATTTCCTATTGGACCCTCCTGTGTCTCATCAGCACATGCCTAATGCTTCATTTCATCCAGGAATGTATGGATAGCTAGGGCCTTCTCCATTCTCTCCTGAGTGTGACTGCAGCCTTCTGTGTATGTATGCAGCCTTCCAGAAAGTAATGGATATGTGAGGATGTTAGATAGGCCCACAATGACTCACATTATTTGGACCTCTGTTAATTTTATAACTACTCTGCTGGATTATTGCTTCACCAATCCAGGGTCACAAACTTAGGCAGGTTGTGATCTTGGCCTTCCCCATTTTTGTGACACTGAGATAGCTAGTACACTCCTGACTACATCCAGGAGCAAGAGATTTTCCATGCTTCACTTCAAGTCAGCCCCTTCCAGCAGTGAAGCTACTGGTCCTCACAGTCTGCTCTGCCAGGTAAAACTAACTCACAGGTGGAGATGGAATGAGAGATGGGTGCAATCCCAGGTTAAAATGCCACAGGTGCCTACTAAACTTACCTAAAGTTCACTAGCTTATTTTTTTAAATAAATGCTTCTCAATTTATCTATGCCTTTGAACAATTTCCCAGAGTCCTAAAATGGTGGTTTTTGACAATTTTATTCATTATTTTTTGGAGAACAGATTTACTGAGCAACTTACATTATCATTCCAAAAGTCCTGCCTTCTCTCTCTCTTTCTCTCCTTTTATATATTCTAAAACAACAGTCTCTTGAGTATTATTTATCATATGACCTATCAATGAAAACATTTTAACTTCTGTATTTATATTTTAATTTTATATACAGTGTGTCCGTAAAGTCATGGTGCACTCCTGACCGGTCACACAATCAAAAGTGCACCATGACTTTACGGACACACTGTATTTATTAAGTTATATGTAGTCTATTGCTGTATGGTATATAATAATATATATTAAAATATAACATTTTAAAAGATAAAATAAATATAAGTGACTAAAAGTTTTAGCGTTTTCTTTGTAAATCCAACAATTAACTTTTGCACCCCTGGGCAATACAAGAACCTGCTTCACCACTTTGGAATTCAATGTCAACCCCTGTAGTAAAACAATGTGGTCCAATAAAAATACAATGGGAGCCACATGTAAAACTTTACATTTTCTAGTAGCCACATTAAAAAAGGAAAAAAATTTTGGAGGAGCAAGATGGCGATGAAGTAGGCGGACGTACCAACTTCCAACTCCCAGAACCAAAGTGGATTATAACTCAATTTTAAGAACCATCATCTGGATAAACCAACTTTGAACTAAACTAAGTGGACTCTTCAACCAAGGAACACAGAAGAAGCCACACTGAGACTGGTAGGAATAGCGAAAATGCGAAGAGGGCTGCCCAGCTCCCTGGAGCGAATGGCAGCCCGGAGAGACCTGTGTGGCGGGAGGAGAGTATGGAGGAGAGGGAAGGACTTGGGTCCCAGGAACAAAGCCTCAGCCTGTAGTCGCAGAGCCTAGAAGAGGTGTTTGGGCAGTATTGAGCTGTGAAACAAGTGAGGATACTTTTTGTGAGAAACAGACAGTTTTTTCAGACCCAAGATTCTTTTTAAAGGGACAGCACCGAAAACCTTCTCACAACCACACACCCGGTGCTCCAAGGAACAGGGACAGAGGAGAGGACCAGAGCAGCGGGAAGAGAGTGTGGACTGAAGGCACAGGGACAAACACTCTGAGGGACAGCCACCCTAACCCCTGGGCTAAGTTACTTCCCTAATCAAAAACGAATATTTCCCCTGGAACTAGCAATACCAGCAAAGGGAGACAGGACACCAGCAAAACAAGCTCTCCCGCAGCAATTAGAGCAGAGCTGCTTAGAGGGAGGGAGCTCCCAGGTCTACAGTATGGAATGTTAGATCCCTTCCTACTCTGCTGAGGGTTGCTGGAGGGATGGTGGCGGCAGGACGATGAAACGCGGTTCTGTTGGAGGGGGCGGAGGCCCAGCCAGCGTGAGCGTGGTCTAGCCCAGCAGGGACAGAGAAGACGTGTGAAAGCGGTCCAGCAGATGCAGGCCGCCTGTAACCCCACCGGCGGGGGGAAAGCGGGAAGCCAGGAATGGGCTGAGATCTGCTCGGTGACCCTGCACAAGCCGACCCTGACCTGGGGACGGGGCTAGGACCAGGGACGGGTGGGAACTTGTGGCTGAGCTCAAGCCAGCAGCCCCACCTGGCCAGAGAAACTGTGGTTAGACATCCTGCGTGCGCATTTGGCTCTGAACGCAGGGGAGGGGTAGAGCCTGGACAGCGGAAGTTCGCCGCTGAGCGCACGCCAGCAGCCACCCCCGGCCCAATAAACCTTGGTTTGTGACCCTGCGCAGAAGGGCCCTGGCCTCGAGGGCGGGGCTAAAGTTCTGGACAGGCAAAGGCTCACAGCTGAGAGCATGTCAGAAGCCGGGTCCAAACCGCAAAATTATAGCGAGCAGGCTCTGACCGTGGGTGCTGGATGGAAGCCCGGAAACAGGCTGGATCCACAGCTGAGCAAAGGTGATAACCTCTACCCTTGGAGATGAGGCATGTGGCTTGAGTGACAGCTCCACCTGCGGAGGAGAGGAAGGAATGACAGCAACAGCCGCAGTGAGCCAGTGCTGGCAAAGCCCATACCCAACCGCCCTAGGCAGCAGCAGAGATGGTGGCAGGCATGCAGACACATCACACCTAGAGAACACAAAGGCAACACCTACAGGACTCCAGTGGGCACAACTTGCTTATACACAGAAAAAATGGGCAGGCAGAGGAATGCAAACCAAATGAATCAAGAGAAATCCCAAGAGAAAGACCTGAATGAACCAGATATAACCAAATTACCAGAAACAGAATTTAGAATAATGATAGGATGTTCAAAGAAATTAGAGCAACAATGGATAGTCACTATGAACAGCTAAATAAAGAGATAACAATTATAAAAAACAAAATTGAAATAATAAAAAAGAATCAGACAGAAATGACAAATACAGTATCAGAACTGAAGAACACAATGGAAGGAATTAAAAGCAGGATGAATCACGCTGAGGATCGAATCAGCGAGTTAGAGGACACAATAAACAGGCACAGAAGCAGAGAATAAAAAGGAAAAGAGACTCAAAAAATGTGAGGAAACTCTAAGGGAGCTCTGTGACAATATGAAGAGAAACAACATTCGCATCATAGGGGTTCCTGAAGAAGAGGAGAGAGAACAGGAAACAGAAACTTTGTTCAATCAAATCATAGCAGAAAACTTCCCTAAATTAAGGCTGGGAAACACTCTACACGTTAAAATAGGACACAGAACTCCATTAAAGAGAAATCCAAAAAAATCTACACCAAGACACATCACAGTTAAAATACCAAAGTTAAGGGATAAAGAGAAAATTTTAAAAGCTGCTAGGGAAAAAAAGGCTATCACCTACAAAGGAGCCCCCATAAGAATGACATCTGACTTCTAAACAGAAACACTTGAACCAGAAGGGAATGGCAAGATATAATCAAACTAATGCAGAACAAGAACCTATAATCAAGTCTACTCTATCCAGCAAGGCTAACACTTAAAATTGAAGGAGAAATAAAGAGCTTCCAAGACAGAGAAAGCCTCAAGGAATTCATTAAAACCAAACCAATTTGGCAAGAGATACTAAGGGGCCTCTTGTGACTTGTTCAAAGGGAGGAAAGAATATAGGAAAAGATGAATACAGCTTTAAAGAATAAAATGTCAATAAACAAGTACATATCAATAATAACCTTAAATGTAAATGGATTAAATGATCCAAACAAAAAACATAGGGTAGCTGCATGGATAAAGAAACAGGACACATACATATGCTGTCTAAAAGAGACACACCTTAAAACAAAAGATGCACATAGAATGAAGGTAAAAGGATGAAAAAAAATATTTCATGCAAATGGAAATGAAAAAAAAGCCGGGATAGCAGTACTTATATCTGACAAAATGAACTTTAAAACAAAGGCTGTAGTAAGAAAGAGATAAAGAAGGACACTACATAATGATAAAGGGAACAATTCAACAGGAAGATATAACTATTATAAATATCTACGCACCTAATATAGGAGCCCCGACATACATAAAGCAGACTTTGATGGATATAAAGGGCGAGATTAACAGCAGTACTATAATAGTAGGCGATTCCAATACCCCACTAACAACACTGGATAGATCCTCAAGAAGAAAAATTAATAAAGAAACAGCAGACTTAAAGGATACACTAGATCAACTTGATTTAATAGATATCTTCAGAACTTTTCACCCTAAAGCAGTAGAATATACATTCTTTTCAAGCGCTCATGGTATATTTTCTAGGATAGACTACATGTTAGGACACAAAAATGGTCTCAATAAATTTAAGAAGATTGAAATCGTATCAAGCATTTTCTCTGATCACAATGCCATGAAACTAGAAATTAACCACAAAAGAAAAACTGAAAAATACTCAAACACTTGGAAACTAAATAGCATGATATTAAATAATGAATGGATTAACAATGAGATAAGAGAATAAAAACATTTCTAGAAACAAATGATAACGAGAAAGTATCAACTCAAAATTTATGGGACACAGCAAAAGCAGTACTGAGAGGAAAGTTCATTGCACTACAGGCATATCATAAGAAGCTAGAAAAAGCTCAAATAAGCAACCTGACCCTGCATCTAAAAGCACTAGAAAAACAACAGCAAATAAAACCCAGGACCAGTAGAAGGAAGGAAATAATAAAGATCAGAGCAGAAATAAATGGTATAGAGGCTAAGGAAACAATACAGAGGATCAATGAAACCAGAAGCTGGTTCTTTGAAAAGGTAAACAAAACTGATGAACCTTTAACTAGACTCACCAAGAAAAAAAGAGAGAGGACCCAAATAAATAAAATTAGAAATGACAGTGGAGAAATAACAACTGACACAACAAAAATACAAAGCATTGTAAGAAAATACTATGAAGAACTCTAACTAAAAAAATTAGACAATCTAGGTGAAATGGACAAATTTCTTGAATCATATAATCTTCCAAAAATCAATCTGGAAGAATCAGAACACTTAAACAGACCAATTACAACAAATGAGATCGAAACAGTTGTCAAAAAACTCCCAAAAAAGAAAAGTCCTGAGCCTGATGGCTTCACAAGTGAAATCTACCAAAAATTCAAAGAAGAACTAACTCCTATCATCCTCAAGCTGTCTCAAAAAATTCAAGAGGAAGGAAGACTTCCAAACTCCTTTTATGAGGCGAGCATAATTCTGATCCCAAAACCGGGCAAAGACAACACAAAAAAAGAAAATTATAGGCCTATATCCCTGATGAGTTTAGACGCTGAAATTCTCAACAAAATATTAGCCAACCGGATCCAGCAGTATATGAAAAAAATCATACATCATGATCAAGTGGGATTTATTCTGGAGAGGCAAGTCTGGTATAATATTTGCAAATCAATCAATGTGATTCATCACATAAACAAAAGGAAGGACAAAAATCACATGATAATTTCAATAGATGCAGAAAAGGCATTTGATAAAATCCAGCACCCATTCATGCTCAAAACTCTCAGTAAAGTGGGAATACAGGGAACATTCCTTAATATGATAAAGGCCTTCTATGACAAAGCCACAGCAAACATCATACTAAATGGGCAAAAATTAAAAGCAATCCCCTAAAGATCAGGAACCAGCAGGGGCGCCCCCTTTAACCACTTTTATTCAACATAGTTCTGGAAGTCCTAGCTACAGCATTCAGACAAGAAGAAGAAATAAAAGGCATTCAAATTGGAAAAGAAGAAGTAAAACTGTCATTATTTGCAGATGATATGATATTGTATATAGAAAACCCTAAAGTCTCAGTCAAAAAACTACTGGATCTGATAAATGAATTCAGCAAGGTGTCGGGATATAAAATTAATACTCAGAAATGAGAGGCATTTCTATATACCAACAATGAACTGTCAGCAAAAGAAATTAAGGAAACAATCTCCTTCACTATTGCAGCCAAAACAATAAAGTACCTAGGAGTAAATTTAACCAAGGAAGTTAAGGACTTGTACTCGGAAAATTATAAAACATTGATAAAAGAAATCAAGGAAGATACAAATAAGTGGAAGCATATACCGTGCTCATGGTTAGGAAGAATAAACATCATTAAAATGTCTATATTACCCAAATTAATTTATAAATTCAATGCAATACCAATTAAAATACCAATGACATACTTCAAAGATATAGAAAACATATTCCAAAAATTTATATGGAACCAATAAAGAACACGAATAGCCTGAGCAATTTTAAAAAGAAAAAATAAAGCAGGAGGTATCAGTTTTCCTGATATCAAGGTATACTACAAGGCCATTATACTCAAGACAGCCTGGTACTGGCATAAGGACCAGGCACATAGATCAATGGAACAGAACAGAGAACCCAGAAATAAAACCACATCTTTATGGACAACTGATATTTGACAAAGGAGGAAAGAACATACAATGGAATAAAGACAGCCTCTTTAACAAATGGTGTTGGGAAAATTGGACATCTACCTGCAAAAAAATGAAACTAGACCATCAACTTACACTATGCACAAAAACAAACTCAAAATGGATAAAAGACTTATACGTAAGCCGTGTAACCATAAGCATCTTAGATGAAAACATAGGTAGCAAGCTCTCTGACATCTGTAGCAGCAATATATTTTCCGATTTATATTCACGGGCAAATGAAATAAAAGGCAAGATAAACAAATGGGACTATATCAAACTAAAAAGTTTTTGCACAGCTAAAGACAATAAGAACAGAATAAAAAGACAAACCACACAATGGGAGAACATATTCGACAGCACATCGGATAAGGTGTTAATAACCAAAATTTATAAAGAACTTGTAAAACTGAACACCAGGAAGACAAACAATCCAATCAAAAAATGCGCAAAAGAAATGAATAGAAATTTCTCCAAAGAGGATATACAGATGGCCAATAGGCATATGAAAAAATGCTCAACGTCACTAATGATTAGAGAAATGCAAATTAAAACCACAATGAGACATCACCTCACACCAGTCTAAATTGCGCTCATCAGCAAAACAACACAGAACAAGTGCTGGTGAGGATGTGGAGAAAAGGGAACCCTTCTGCACTGCTGGTGGGAATGCAGACTGGTGCTACCACTGTGGAAAACAGTATGGAGATTCCTGAAAAAATTAAAAATCGAACAGCCTTTTGACTTATCTATCCCACTTATAGGAATATACCCTAAGAACACCATAGCACTGTTTGAAAAGAAGAAATGTGCCCCCATGTTCGTGGCAGCATTGTTCACAATAGCGAAGATCTGGAACCAGCCCAAGTGTCCGTCAGAAGACGAGTGGATTAAAAAGCTTTGGTACATATATACTATGGAATACTACTCAGCCATAAGAAATGATGACATCAGATCATTTTCAACAAAATGTTTGGACCTTGATAACATTATACGGAGTGAAATAAGTAAATGAGAAAAAAACTGAGAACAGCATGATTTCATACATAGGTGAGACATAAAAGTGAGACTATGAGACATGGACAAGAGAGTGGTGGTTACAGGGTAGGGGGAGAGAAGAGAGAGTGGGATAGGGAGGACGGGAGGGGCACAGGGAAAACCAGACAGAAGGTGAGAGAGGGCAATTTGACTTTGGGTGATGGGTATGCAACATAATTAAATGATAAAATAGCCTGGAAATGTTTTTGTTGTACATATGTACCCTGATTTATTAGTGTCATCCCATCAAAATTAATAATAAAAAAAGGAAAAAGATTTTAATTTTAATAATATATTTCTTTTAAACCAATATATCAAAATTATCTTTTCAACATGTAATCAATTTTAAAAAGTAGTAGAATATTTTACACTATATTTTTTAACATTAAGTCTTCAAAATCCAGTTTATATATTATGCTTACAACATGTCTCAATTCATAAGCTAAATTTTTGATGGTTAAATGAAATGTAGTTCTGTCCAAACAATGAAGTTCTATTTACTGCAAAAACATTTTATACATATTCAGTTTTAAAACTATAATTTTAGATAATTAAAATTAAATAAAATGTAAAATTCATGCACTTAGTCTCACTGGCTGTATTTCAAGTGATCTATTAGTCATTTGTGGCTACAGTGCTGTACCACACACCACTAAACTACAAGAGCTGAGAGGATTTAAAAGTTATAAATATCCTGTATAGTTACTGGTTGTTCAGTAGTATCTACAATATTGAACTACAGATATATAATATATATAAATGCAATCAGAAGGGTAATACAAAGATCAGAGGCTCAACCTTTGGAATTATTATGGTTGGTTTCTTGGCTAAGATATCCTGGTGTTTGTTTACCAGAATGTAGAATTTTATCCACAAGTGATTGAAATTATATTTATAACCACTTTTATTCAACACAGACCTAAAGCTACTTCATTTGACCCAGGCTATTAATTTTTCAAGTAATTAAAAGTCAAATTATGATGAATTTTGCTTCACTGAAAGAATAAAATCATTTGGTAATATTTTTTAAGTAACAGAATAAACAAATCGGGTTTTTTTTGTCTAAAGTTGTCTTATTTAATTCCCCACTTATAATTTTAAATAGGTTATGGGTTAAAAACAACTTAAAAATATCCATGAAAATTATCTCATAAATACTAAGATATGTTGTTAGTTTATCCAATTGAGATTTAATTATGTAACATTCTCCTTTTTAAAGTAATAGAATTTTCATGGGTATATCAGTAATATTAACAGAACTATAAATGAAAGTTTCCCCTAAAGAAAATGATTATACCAATCCCACAATTCAAATTGTCTCAATAACCCGTGTTACTTATCTCACCTTTGTGCATATATGTACCTAAAAAATTATAGTCAGTGGAAATGCAACTTGATATTTGGCTTTTCACTTACATTATAAGAATTTTTCCATGTTGCTGTGTACTTTTCACAAATATTGTTAACAATTACATACCATACCAAGGATGTCATAATTTACTCAAATATTCTCCTATATCATTTGTTTCCAATTCTATTATAAGTAGTAGTAATATTATAAAAAGAACTAATGAATTAACAAATATAAGAAACACTGTTATCATAACTTCATAACATAATCTAGATAGCTCTGTGTATATTCTATTCTGTCACAAAAACAAAGGTTAGAAACATTACATCAAAGAATTCCTACAAATTCAGTTATACACATTATAAAAGTACAATGATTGTCTATAAGTGAAATATCTTTTCAAAGATCATTATACCACTCTTCTCCTCCAGGTTAATAAATTTAAAAACTTCCCTTTGATTAACAATTTAATATTAAGAGTATATATAATTACAAAATAAATGTTCCTCATATTGAATGTAAACTTAAACTGGTTATATTTAAATACTGTGAAACCATAATGAAAGAACCTTTTATCTTTCTTGTAAGTCTGAATTGTATGCTTCTTTCCTTAAAAATAAATCATTTAAAGTATATCCCAAATATGACTTTATAAACTGTTTGAAGCTTTTAAAAATCAATTCCATGAACTTACTTTCCAACGAAACTCAATGATTTTACTACTGTTCATCAAACCGTTTACTGAAATGGTTTCCAGGGCAGGTAACCCTCACTGTCCTATGTTGTGGTTAGTGAGTCTTTGAAGACTGAATAAGCAAACATGATGTTACTTAAGCCCAGAGAGAGAAAGTCAAAGAGCTTTCTGAATGGTATATATTTTCAAAGAGCCAATGTGTAATCACCTGCATATAATTTAATTTTAGACCATTCATTTCCTCCAGTAATCGTATTTCTGACATGTACCTGAGTTTCTATCTTCCCACCTCGCATTATTTTGCTAACCGGGCTCAAGACAGAGTTCAGGACTCTCCTTTGGGAATCTCAACTAGTAAGGCCATAAAAGTCACTCTGCGATCATGGATCTACTTATTACCATATTCAAAACATTGTGAGGTCTGATTATTTTAGAAATGTTCCTTTCTGGTTTTAGCACCCAGACTGAGCTATGTCTGGGAATACAGGACACATATGGACATGGACTGACTGGCTTACCGTCCCTATTAATGCCTAAGTAACAGTTTCTTTCTTATGTTGTTATGAATAACAGGCCTGACGACTTCTGCATAGTAAGTGGCAAAAAGTTCTTAAATAGAAAAACAGGTGTTAAAAATAATTATTATTACATAAGAAATGCAGCTTTAAAAAATATTCCAGTGTCAAAGTGGCACTGCAAGTACTTGAGGGATTTCCTCCGAAACCCTACTCCAAATATGTACCACTGATAAAATTTAAAGAGAAAAAATGATAAACCTATAACCATGATCAAACACTAGTTAAGTATCTCGGTAAACAAAACAAATAGAAACGTATAGCCACAAACAGAGCTTAAGTTACAAGCCTACTAAGTTCCATACCTACAAGTAGGCAGAAGAAGCAAGAAGTTCAATTCATATAATAATGAGGACTAAAACTAGTCTACAAAAGATGGGGCTCAGAGCCAGACTCTATACTGTAATCAAGGGTTGCAGTAGCACTCTACACCTGTGGAAAAAGAATGTCAAAAGTGAAAAAGCCACTGCCTGAGGCTACAACTTATGAAAATATTATGGATCTGAGATGTTAAAAGGTCATGGTTTCAGACCCACAGCTGAGAGCTGGCCAAAGGACCTGTATGCTTCATATCTGAATCTGCAATGGCATCAATTTAACCTCAGGAGGGATCCCTAAGCTGCCTATAGAAGACCTAGTTCTTGTCCTGGTATTTCAGGGAAAGGAGTAAAAGCAACTATAAAGCCCCTGAGGGGGTGAGGGATAGAGTAAAAAGGAGAGACAAACTCCCACTAGCGATGAACCTGAAAACCAAAATTCCACCTAGAGAAATATGATGCCTTAATTATGAAAGAAAAATCATGTCCTTCACAGTTTAACCACCTATACAAAATAATCTTAAAGTCTAAAACATTTTTATATCGCAATGATAAATTTGAAGCAAACACACAACCTGCAAAACTGTACACAGGAATCCTGCTTTAAGAGTCCATAACAACTTCTGGGCGCAGTTTTGATTTAGTTCTTTGGTCCATATTTTAAAAGCTGGCATATCCCAGGTCATGTTAAGTTTTCAACTTGCAGAAATTTCCTGATGTTGACTTTGATAAGTCCAGGGCATTATTTATAATAACCCAGAACAGTGATGGGCAATCTTTTGAGCTTGGTGTATCAAAATTCGCCAAAACACCGAGCATAACTTGGGTGGTGGGTCACTTGGAGAAAAACGGCCTATCTGGAAGTCTCAGAACTAGATGCTCTGTGCCGGAGTTCTGTTGCTTTGGCCTACAGACCTCCGGCACAGAGTGTCTACACTACAGCAAATGTTTTATCCTCGGCTAATGCACCTGGCTGTGCAGGAGCTGAGGATGAAACGTCCTTCTCGGCATGCGGCCCCATACTTCTCTGGTATGCGGCCGCGTGTCATCGAAAATGGCCACGCGTGTCAGTGCTGACACACGTGTCATAGGTTCGCCATCATGGACCTAGAAACACGTTTAGTGTAGTTAAGACATCTACCTATGGTGGCTTGCGTCTTCTCTAGGGGTGGACTTATTATCTAAAGAACATGAAACGAAGTAGGCCCCTCAGTTTCCCTGTAAGTTATTTTTCATATCAATCTCTCGTTTATAAAATTCACAAAGATGGGTGGGAAAAATAATCATTCAACAGACATATTATTCTTTCAACAAGTGTCAAAGGCCTAGTGTATAATGGGCATTACACTAGATGGGATACAACCGTTGCTTGTATTTTTTTAAAGAGCTTTATTAAGGTATAATAGGTATGCAAGGAACTATGATTATTAAAAAAAAACTGTTGTGCAGAAAATCACCAAGTAATTATTCCCCTTCAGCATTTTATTTTAAGGTATTTCAGAAAAATAATTTGGAAGGAATATATATTCAGAGGTATTTCAAAAGAAGACTATAAATAAAGTAGAAAGTAGATATAAGAATTTTGATTTTGGCTTTACATAAGAATAAAATTTCTACTCAGTTCTACTATCAAAACCTTACTGGGTTAGTTCCTAATCCCCATTATGAGACATAAATAAAAGATTGGATGACCTTCTGCTGTGAAAAAGCTATCAAATAGACTCCTATTAAGAGAAAATAGGTGAGATATCAGTACAGTCTCACCTAACTTCAGAATTCTGTATCAGTTCTTTAACTTTCGTTTTTGTTGTTTTTTCCTTCAGCACTGAATTTTTAACATTTCTGACCCATGCTATTTCTTTCTTATACCAGAACTATTTAAAACAACAGTAAGCTCGGCATAATATCATCACTGTTAAGATCCATTTTTTCCTCAGTTGCTTATGAAATTACAAAGGGCAAAGGCAAAAAGTTTGACCGTTAATTATTCAGTCCAAAGGAAAGCAATGCTTACAGTGTATTTGGGGCTTTGTAGTGGTGGAAGAGGCAGCTATTAAAAAGGATGGCTAGAATCCCTTATTGATCTTATAAACAGTTAAAAAAAATGGTACATGAATAGAACTCTATCTGGGGATATCTTTTTAAAGTCAATTAAGTAAAGATGTTATAATAATCACATCTGACCAAGTGCTGGTGCAGTGGATAGAGCATTGGCCTGGGAGGCTGCAGCCAAGGTTGGTGGCTTGAGTGCGAGCTCATTGGGCTTGAGCATGGGCTCACCAACTGGAGTGCAGGATCGCTGGCTTGAGCATGGAATCATAGACATGACCCCATAGTCACTGGCTTGAGCCCAAAGGTTGCTGGCCTGAAGTCCAAGGTTGTTGCTTTGAGCAAGTGATCACTGGCTGAACTGGAGCCCCCAGTCAAGACACATATGAAAAAGCAATCAATGAACAACTAATGTGCCACAACTATGAATTGATGCTTCTCATCTCTCTCCCTTTCTGTCTGTCCCTGTCTCTCTCTTGCTCGTTCAAAACAATTTTAAATTAAAAAAAGTATATTATAGCCTGACCAGGTGGTTTAAGCAAGGCTCACCAGCTTAAGCCCAAGGTTGCTGGCTCGAGCAAGGGGTCACTTGGTCTGCTGTAGGCCCCCCCCCATCAAGGCACATATGAGAAATCAATCAATGAACAATTAAGGAACCACAACAAATAATTGATGTTTCTCATCTCTCTCCCTTCCTGTCTGTCCCTCTCTCTGACTCTCTCTGTCTCTGCCAGTGTGTGTGTGTGTGTGTGTGTGTATAATCAAAACAAATAGCAGTTGAGAATATAGTGAATATTTTTCATAGCTAGTCATATATCTGATGGGTGAATTTCAGATTAATAGGGAGAATGTGCAACCTCAAAGTTAAAATTACAAAACAGGAACACTGGTGATTTCTTGGTCAAAGCATCAATCACCAAAGACCTAATATATTAAGTTAATAACATTTTAAGTATTATAAACAACAATAGGCAAATCCTCAAAAGTAAATGACCAATTGGAATTAAATTGATTGCCTGAAGACACCCTTAGCAGACAGGACTCTACACATAGATGCTTAGAACCTACTGTCCCTGGAAAAGCAGCACAGTCTATATCAATAACCTTTATGGGGGAAAAATAAAAAAGGAATGGATAAAATGTACAGATAAGTGACTAGAAAGATGATATTTAGCACAATTGAACCAATCTAAAACAAAACAACAGAAACTACACTGGGTTAAAATACGGAAAAAGAAAAGAAGAAAAACTATATTATGTATCTGACAAAACAGAAACAGTAATCAGTAATTTTATTTAAAAATATTTTGATACAGCTTGACCTGTGGTGGTAAAGTTGATAGAACTTTGACCTGGAGTGCTGAGGTCACTGGATTGAGGCCCCAGGCTTGTCCAGGCAAGGCACACACTAGAAGCAACTACCTATGACTTGATGCTTCCTGGTCCTCAACCCCCTTTCTCTCTCTCTCTCCTCTTTCTAAAATCAATAAATAAAATCTTTAAACATATATGTATATATTTAGATATATCTATACAACACTGAAATGTTACCGTATTTCCCCATGTATAAGATGCACCTTAATTTTGGGGCCCGAAATTTGAAAAAAAAAATGTATTACATAAAGTTATTGAATTCAAGTTTTATTCATCATAAAATTCACACAACTCCTCATCACTGTCAAAACTCCCATCTATTACCTTGTCCTCATTTGTGTCTGATGACAAATCACTGTCTTCATCCTCAGTTCCATCTATGGCATTTGAAATGCCACACTTTTTAAATGATTTGACAACCATCTCAATCTTGATATTATCCCAGGATCTTTTCACCCAGGTACAAACTTCTCCTATAGTTGGTTTCTTCACTCTTCCTGCTGGTGTCAAATTGTCCCCAGAAGACTTCATTCATTGGTTTCATTTTTCTCTCATGGCAGCTTTGAAGGGTTTGTTAATGCTGACATCAAGTGGTTGGAGCTGGGATGTCAAGCGTCCAGGTGTGACAGCAAATTTTGCTTTTTGCTCTGCAGCAATCTTCTTTGTGTTTTTTGTTATGTGTTCCCTGAACTGATCAAACATCAATAGGACAGGTTTGCATAAGAGCCCACCTGAGCCTGACCAGGCAGTGGCACAATGGATGAAGCGTCAGACTGGGATGAGGAAGACCCGGGTTCGAGACCCCCAAGGTCTCCAGCTTGAGCATGGGCTCATCTGGTTTGAGGAAAAGCTCACCAGCTTGAGTCCAAGGTCACTGCTCGAGCAAGGGGTTATTTGGTCTGCTGAAGGCCCGCGGTCAAGGCACGTATGTATGAGAAAGCAATCAATGAACAACTAAGGTGTCAAAACGAAAAACTGATGATTAGTGTTTCTCATCTCTCACCATTCCTGTCTGTCTGTCCTTATTTATCCCTCTCTCTGACTCTGTAAATAAATAAATAGCCCACCTGGTCTCCTTCTTCAAGACTCCCTCAAGCCAGATCTTCATCCCACCCTGATCCAGCCAACACTTGTCATGAACATAGACAATCACTCCTTAAGGAATGTCTTCTTTTGGCATTGTTTTGTGTTTGAAAATCAGCATAATAGGCAGCTTGGTCCTGTCAGCACAAGTTGTTCTGAAGGAACAACCATATAATGGCTCTTTTCATGTCCACTTGTCTTAATGATTACAGTTTTCATCCCCTTCTTATCAACAGTTGTTACTTGGGATATAAAATTGAAGGTGGACTTCATACATATTTGCAATCTGTCTCAACTCAAACTGATATGTCTTCCGACATTAAATGACAAAACAATGAAATTCAAGGACCTTCCGCTCATAGCTTTCAGGCATCTTTTGGGCGAGTCTGGTGTGTGTACACATGCTTAGCCCATTCCGTTTCATGAACCTAGAGCACCAACTGTGTCCTCCTCTGAAATCAGTAACTTCTTTTTCATCAGCAGTTCTTCTTGCCTCATGCTGAACCATCTTTGTGGACACAGGAATTCCAATTGCCCTTTGCTCTTCAATTCATATCTTCAATTCCCTCTCTAAATCAGGCTATTTTGCTGACTTGCCTCTCATGGCCTTCTTCTGCCGTGGCATTTTCAGTAGGGTTTCTTCCCGCAGCCTGTCTCAGATTGATTTCTCAGTTGGAGGAGGACCAAACTTACGTTCAGCAGCACGATTTCCATTCACTTTTGAAAACTGGATCACTTTTAACTTGAATTCAGCACTGTATGAAAATCTTTTCTGAGCCATTTCTGGGCAGAACGTGGCAAGACATAACCTACTGCAATATACAGGTAACAAGTGCGAAACAATAAGCGCAAAGAGAACAAGCATGAAAAGCGGAAAATGCAAGTTAAAAAATCTACAACCACTGTGTAAGATGTACCCAGTTTTAGACCCCAAATTTTTCGAAAAAGGGTGTGTCTTATACATGGGGAAATACATAATTCTCTAAGCCTAGGATATCCAGTTTAGTGGCCAACAGCAATATTTGAGCAATCTAAATGTGTGAGGTAAGTCAGAAACCAAAATTTTATTTTATTTGATTAATTTATATTCAAATTTAAAAGTGATATTTGATTCAGTTACCAGAAAGTATGGGGTTTGATTATTCAGTATGGAAGAATCTATTTGATTCTGCAGTTTGGATGAATTTGGGTACATTAATCTACTTATCAGCTATACATTCTATAAAAATCTCAATACACATAAAGTATTTTCAGGGAAAACTAGGTACCTAAATCGAAGTGTACTAGAAATATAAATGCAAAATACATTTCAAATTTTGAAAACCTAGTAAAAAAGCTTGAATATGAAATGTCTCAATAATATTTTTACATGTACCTACAGGTTGAAATAATATTTTGATACGTTAAATATTAAAATAAGCTTTACCTGTTTCTTTATGTCTTTAAATGTGACTCTTAGAAAATTTTAAAGTGTGTGTGTGTGGGTATGTGTGTATAGCATAGTGCTGCTCTAGGAAGATCAACAGTTTGAAAAAGTCTGTCATCCTTCAAAAATACAAAATATATGCTAGTCCGATTTAGAAGTTATATATTATGTTATCTCTTAGTGTCACAAAATATTACTTTAGGCTACTCAGAATTTATATAATTATATATTCCAAAGTAATTTGTATACTCTTTATACAGAGGACTGGTACATATCATTAAAGTATTCCTTGATGTTCTTGAAAACTACATTGATGTTTAACGGTCATTCCACCATCCAGAGTATGTAATCCAGTATTTGAAGGATGCTAATTCACCAAAGACTTCTTCATTTTTTATTTATTTATTTTTTTTAGGTGAGAGGAAGGGATATAGTGAGGCAGATCCTCAGATATGACCTGACCAGGATCCACCCAGCAACTCCTGTCTGGGGTCAATGCTCTGGGCTATGCTCAATCAAGCCACTGGCTGCAGGAGGAGAAGAGGGAGAGAAAAGTGAGAAGGCGGGGGAGAGAAGTAGATGGTTGCTTCTCCTGTGTGCCCTGACCAGGAATTGAACCTGTGACATCCATATGCCAGCCAACACTCTATCCACTGAGCCACCGGCCAAGGCCCTTCATTCCTTTAATATCCAGATTCTTTTGCTTCTAATAAGTATCTTTCATATGGCAAAAATGTTGATAAAACTAATTTTAAAACTATATATAGTTATAAATTTGCCCTGAAAAATTTATTAGAACTGCATGCCTTTGCAGTGCTACTGCAACTGCTTCATAAAAAAATGTACATGTTTGTGGGACACTGGATTAAACTGCTGAGGTCACTCATGGGAGGGCATCACTATATGATCACAATTGTTTGCAGAACACCAGGTGGGAAGCTTAGTTTTAAAGGTCCCTTCAAAACAACTGCATATCTCCGAGCCCTATTATATTCACCTGACTCATATTTTATTCTTACTTATGCCTACAGTTGTCAAAATACAACCCCTCAATATTTTCAATGACACTATCCAAAGCACACCACAAGATGGAGATATTACTCCATTACCATGTATATTTGTATTTATGTATTTTTTGTGTGTGTACATTTCCCTCTGCATGTGTAGAGCCTATTTTCTCCCTCAGTGATATACTCAGCTACTGCCTCTATTCCTAACATTTATTCTGGTTCTTCTGTGACACTGCTCTAGCTAGTTTTATTATGGTAATATTATATAATGAATACTTTTGTGATACCTGTTTTTAATATTAAAATCAGGCAGATAATTGAAATTTTCTATTCAGTGATTTTCAATGAATATGCTGCAAGAATTTTTAAAACATACAACACCTGACCATTTAGTCAGGGGCACCGATTTCTTTTCCCTCAGATTATCAAATACAAGAAATGACAACAGCCAACACAACAATAGCTGTCCAGTGTTGAATGAATCAAAGTTATACCTATTTTTTGTTAGGTCATCAAAAAATATAACATATTATTTTGGTGTGCCACAAAGTGTTAGTAATTAGTTTATGTGTGCCCTGAGATGTAGAAGGCTGAAAATCGCTATTTCAGCTCAATATTTTCCCACCTCTCTAAAATTAAGATAATTATTTTGTTATATTTTTCTCTTATAGGTAATAAAATGTTGCTTTCCACAAAGTAGTAAGTACTCACAATTCATTTACTAAAATACATTGTTACTTTGTAAGGCTATAGCTTTACTTCACATTGATATCCCTCGAAAGTCCTCTGGAATTCTTTTTTGAGAACACTTCTCAAGCCAGTTTATGAGCCTTATGTGAATTTTATATTTGATTCACTTTAGCAATCCAAATTTAGTTTCAAATGACTATTAGCTATAGAAAAATATCAAATTCATCTTAAAGATTTACTTATTAATCAGGATAATCTGCCAAATATACTTCGGGTTTTTTTGTGTGTGTATTTTTCCCATTAGAAGCTGGGAGGCAGTCAGACAGACTCTTGCATGTGCTCGACCAGGATCCACCCAGCATGCCCACCAGGGGCAATGCTCTGTCCATCTGGGAGTTGCTCCTTTGCAGCCAGAGCCATCCTAGCGCCTGAGGCTGAGGCCATGGAGCCATCCTCAGCGCCCAGGCCAACTTTGCTCCAATGGAGCCTTGGCTGTGGGAGGGGATGAGAGAGACACAGAGAAAAGTGAAGGAGAAGGGTGGAGAAGCAGATAGGCACTTCTTCTATGTGCCCTGACTGGGAATCGAAACCAAGATTGCCACACGTCAGGCCGACGCTCTACCGTTGAAGCCAGCCAGCCAGGGTGCCAAATATACTTTGAACTCAATTTAAAATAAGTTTTAACGATGTTTTGAGAGATAGCAGCATTGTTGAAAACCTGTGAAGCTTTCCACAATAACTAATTAAAGATCAATCTAATTTACACCAAGTTAAACCTTATTATATTTATAAAGGTTTAATACAAAAACTCACATTAATTCTATATACTATAGAACAGCACAGAATGGCAGTTATTTGAACTTTATAAAATGTCTCAACTAAACCACTTTATTTAAACACAGGATGTCTATTTCCTACAACAGGTAAACGATCCAAACAAAAATACTGTAAAATATGATACACTTAACTGCAAGTAAAATTGCAATTTCCAATCATTCTATATTACACATGTGTCAACTTCTTTAAATCAAGTTTAATCACCAACTATTAACAGAAAAACACTACTTAAAAGTTAAAGAAGAATCTAGATAATAATCTTTTATGTTAACTGAAAGTGTGGTCATTGAAAATAACTGGTATACTTACAAGGCAGGGGAGATACCATGATCACAAAAATAACTGCTAATAAGATATGCAATTTAAAAAGAAGCATCAAAAAAGTCAGAGGCTTCTTGGTTATATATAAATTCAGTTAGTCATGGAATAGCTTCATTAACCTAATCCATTTTAGTGGTATAAAATCCTTAACTATTGGTTAGAAATAAGATGTGTCTACTTTCCTTAGGAGGCATGGATATGGACCCTGAGACTTCTCTATGGTCTGTTCAGACCTTTCTAGTAAATAATAAAAATGAGCTTTCTGGTGTTAACTCATTTTGACTAATGCTCACTATACATGCCACAGTAGGGTCTCATGTAGCTTATTAAAAATTTTTGCACCTTCTATAACCAGAAGTTGTAATTACAGGGGTGAACAAAAGTAGGTTTACAGTTGTGAGTACACGAAATACAGAATTTACTCTTGTATTATTATTTATTAATTATTGCATTATTTATTTGTATTATAAATGTAAACACTTTGCCCAACCCTGTATTCCAGAATTTAACTAAAGCAATTACTCCCTTTTAGAATTCTTTTTCTTTTAAAAGATTTTATTTATACCTTTTAGAGAGAAGAAAAAGAGGGGGGGGGGGAAGAGCAGGAAGCATCAACTCCCATATGTGCCTTGACAAGGCAAGCCCAGAGTTTTGAACCGGCGACTTCAGCATTCCAGGTCAACACTTTATCCACTGTGCCACCACAGGTCTGGCCTCCCTTTTAGAATTCTAGTGTTTGTTCTCACGGCATTTTAATACTGCTTCTTTCCCATTTCAATACTGTGCAGGCACACAGAGCTTTAGGCTTACTACTTGCCTGCACTACAGTGGGCAGCAATAATAAAGCATAGTGGTTTCTATACATATTCTCTCCCTTGATGAAATCAGGCAACATATCTGATTACATACAAGATTCCAGTTGCTGTATGATGGGAATCAGAAACACTGAATAAGTGAATTAATCTTATCCTTAATTTAGTACTGAGGAGGTTGGTAATGAGACAAATTCTTGATTAAATTTCTAATGAAATCCTAAATGACACTCTTACACATAAATTTCAATAAATATAAACACTCAAATATTTAGCTCTTCAAAGGAACACTAAGATATAACTTAAAGCACAGTAATCATATTTTTATATTCATTAGTATAGGACCCATCATTCAAAAGTAAGTGTTTTGATGAAAATAAAGACTTTTGAAAGTATGACTACAGTTTCATAATAAAATGGTCTAGGGTCCTGCTTCACCCAATTAAAAGTCTCAGCATTTTAATTTGGGGTGAAATTCATTGATGTCATTACTGTCCAAATAATCCCAATAATGCCCATCTTAGTAACAGATTCCCAAAACCATATAATAGCAGCTTGTGGAATAAGTAGTTCATTGACAGAAAACAGAAAGCTGAGAACAGGCGAAATACAGATACTAGGCATTTAACAAACAATTTGTATTGCTGTTAACTATAAGTGCTTTAAAAGTTCTCTCAGCAATCAAGTCAAGTATCTACCCTCACTTCCATCCACCCTCTGTTTCATTCCTAGCACTGAAGAAAACATATGAGTTTTATATTTACCACATTATATCAATCACTGGGTAAAATGGTGACCTATATAAAATGATTATAATATCAGAGGTCAATCCGAATTTCCAAGTTCAACTTAGGGTGTATTTATAAATAATAAAAGAAAAATACTCTAGGAGTGTCCTTATATTTAGTATAAAAAAAATAAAACTCAGAACAACAAAAAGGAAAAAGAAAACTTAAAACTAAAAGAGGATTTCTGTTCCATTGGATTGTGTGGCAAAATTTTTACAATAGACCTGCTTTTCCCCATAAATATGCCCAAACGACCTCCACTAGATAGTGTGCATGTAATAAAAGTAAACTAATTTTACAATTGTCCAATCTGATGCAAAGATATATAGTACAACTGAACAAGTATTTACTCAGTTCTAACTCTATGAAGGATATGCCTACAACGGCAATATAAATGACTGGAAATTTATCTACCATTACAGATTTTGTCTATCTCCCTTGCTCCAAATTAACAAATAATTTTGGACTCTACAATGAAAATGGGGAATCTCTTATTACATGACATGGATTTACAAGGGAATATACCTACTAAAGACGGACTATATTCAACAAATACCACAAGCTCAGTGGAATCCACCATAAGAGTCGTTACAGATGATTGATATAGTACAGGTTCATTAGTCAGTTATGAAAGAGATCTTCATCTTTATTTTTAAAAAGGACTATGACTGGGTTTGAGAAGGCCCCATTAAGGACTTTATGCTTTTTTCCATCCTAACAAACTGAGACAGAAGCCAGGAAGATAGAAATCAAATATCGCCTTTATTGCTGAAAAGCTACCACAGAATTTAGATTAGGTATGGGGCCGAATGGGCTTGCTAGCAAAGCTAGTCCTCCCATCTCCAGCCCAGACTTTTAGACAGCATACTCGAGTGAAAGTCTGTTCAGGATAATTGCCTTCCTTGTTTGGGGCAGAGAGTGACAGAGAAAAGACTAATTAGCATGACTTATAGCTTTTTCACTGATTAGCTCTCCCCAGTCAAGCAAAACAGCAAAGGCAATCACCCTCCAAGATGACTTGCTCCTTCATGGAGAGATGTAAGAGATGTGTCAAAAGACAGCATTGTTTTTAGGGAAGTCCCTCTTTACCTGGATATGGGATGACTGGGCAGTACCTGTCCCTCCACTACACAGGCTTCTTAACCTGTACATTTATACATTCTGTACATTTGTAATACAGATTGAAAGAGCTTAAAAGCTTTATTAATTCTGATTAAAAGTTAAATTCAACATTTTATAAGCACATGGCATGTAATAATTTTTCTTCTTTTAACCAAGTTTCAGCATTCACTTAAATCTAAGGAGGCAGTTATAAACAAAACTTTGTGAGAAAAAGGAGCACATTTTCTCAGTCTATTAAGAAGAATATGTAATGGCTGACGGGCACAAGAAAGACTACTCTGACTTCATCAGAAAGAAAATACTGCAAAATTTAAACTAACTTAGCTTGTCAATTCATAGATTTTTAAAAAATCAATCTTAAGTATTTATTGTTGGTCAGAATATTGTACAAAATACAAGGAAAGTCATGGCTCCAACAAACAATGAAAAAATACAGAATTACCATTGACTCCACCCCACACAAGTAATATAGGTGTTCAAGGTGCAGCTGTTACAGGAAATATAACTATTGTGGGAACCGATAATGTAAGTCACTAATGAAAGCTACTTCAATAATACACATCTTTTTTCCTACGCCTCTCTAATCTCTCACTCTATTTCCGCTGAAAAGACAAAATATCCAAATTTGAATGTCCTATGAACAATGTGAAATCTAGGAATACATGGAAAGGTATTCCTTCACTATGTGAGTGACATAAAAGTACACATAAAAATATTACCTATAGGGTAAAAACTGTCAAGCAACTACTCCTTTGGGGAATTACTTTTCAATTTCAGTGACCATGTTTATATTTTATCATTCATTACAAATTGAAGTGTCGCCTGACCAGGCGGTGGCACAGTGGATAGAGCGTCAGACTGGGATGCAAAGGAACGAGGTTCGAGACCCCGAGGTCGCCAGCTTGAGCGTGGGCCCATCTGGCTTGAGCTAAAGCTTGTCAGCTTGGACTCAAGGTTGCTGGCTTAAGCAAGGGGTTGCTTGGTCTGCTGAAGGCCCGCGGTCAAGGCACATGTGAGAAAGCAATCAATGAACAACTAAGGTGTCGCAACAAAAAACTGATGATTGAAGCTTCTCATCTCTCTCTGTTCCTGTCTGTCTGTCCCATCTATCCCTCTCTCTATCTCTCTCTCTCTGTCCCTGTAAAAAAATTTTAAAAAAAAAGTGTCTAGTACATTGCCTAAATATAAAGTAAATAAAAAAGATAACAGTTTGTTCTAAAATTGAGACAACTAACTTGCCCAAGGTAGTGAGTCAAAAAGTGGCCTGGTCCCAGTTCTTAAAACAATTAATTATTCCAAATATAGAGTCTAGGGAGTAACTAAGCTAACTATCTAAAACCTGGGGGAAAGGGGATAAAAGGGATGCCACATTCAGTTACTATCATCCCTGGCTTCTAGTTTGGGGTATGACTGTCTCAAAAGTTTTTATTTAACTCCTCTTCTTTCTCTCCTGAACCCAATCCAGCCAGACATTGATCTCACCACTCCACTGAAACAGCTTTTGCTGGGGTAGCCAATGACCCCCCACACCATTCAATTCAATAGCCAATTCTCAGAACTCATCCTGTTTGAATTATCAGCATTTGACCTAGCCAATCACTTTCTCCTCTTTCAAATGCTTCTTCACTTGACTTGAAAGAGACCATCTTTTCTTGGATTGCCTCCTACTACACTTTTCCTTTTCTTTCTCTTTCGCTGGGTCTTCCTCTTCCCTGACCATAAATGTTTGGAATCTCCAAGGCTCAACTCCCAGACCTCTCTTTTCTCTATTTACATTCACCTCGCTGGTGAACTTACCCAGTTTTGTGGCTTCAAATTCCTGTCTAAATGCCAGGGACTCCAAATTTATATCTGCAGCTCAAACCCTTCTCCTTGTTACTGCAGACTTATATAATTACCTGAATGTTGAATAGAGATCTCCAATTTAGCATGACCCCAAACCAAATTCCTGATCCCTGCCCCTGTCCCAACCAAACCTGCTTCTACTCCAGGCTTCTCCATTTTAGTAAGTGGAAACTGTGATACACATTATTTATTTAGTTACTGATGCTAAAAGCTTTAAAATTATCCTCAACTTTTTTTTTCTCACATTCCACATTCAAACAGTCAGTAAAATCCTGCTAGCTGTATGTTGCAATTAAATTCAGATTCTGACTAGTTTACATCACCCAGGCACCATCTACATTCCACACCCTAATTATCTAAGTAACTAATGATGTATATACAAAAGATCCTCAACACAATTATTATTTTAAAATGTAAGTCAAATCATGTATCTCTTCTGTTCAATGTCCCTTCACCTTGAAAGCACCGATTTGTAATAGACAAAGACCTTATAATGTCTTACAAAGCCCTACAAGATCCTTCCCTAACCCCTTGACTCTGATCTCATCTCCTATTACTGTTCTTTATGTTCATCCTACTCCAGACACTATGCAAGCTCTTGCCTTTGCACTCAACAATCTCTGCCTTCCTTGAATGCTCTTCCCCCACTTACCCACAGGGCTCATTCCCATACTTCCTTCAGAGATCTTCTCCAACCATCTGACATTTACATTTCCTTGTTTGGTTGTTTACTATCTGTTTCTCCCTATTAAATTGTGAGTTTCCCCGAGGCTACAGGTTTCATTTTACATGCCAGCCAATTCCCAGTGCTTAAAATTTAGTAGGTGTCCAATAAAGTTAAGGTTCAAGTGTAAGGTAAAGAACTTGTTCCAATCAGTTTCTCTGCTTAGGTAGAATAAAGTTTTCCTGGTATGACTGGGTAGAGAAACACAGATTAAACAATTTTCTGGATCCTTTTCAAATTCTACTTTGATATAGAATCTTCTTGATTATCTATGCTTCTTTATTTTCTCATCTTTATCCATGTATTTAAGTGCTCTGGTTGTTCACACTGCCTAATTAACTCTGCACATTAAATTGCATGGTATTATAAACGAAAATTCTATGAGTTCACACGCAAGCTAAATTACATAATCTAAAATTTAAACTAGTGCTACTAAATTTCTGTATTCTCTGAAAGGGGCTTAATTTTCCATGAATAACTGGAAAGCATCTTAGAGATCTTTGGATAGGTTATGTTTAAGATTCTCTAGCTACAGAATTTAATCAATCATGATAAATTCTAACTTAGGCATTCATAAAAGCCTTTGGAGTTATTTTCAATAATGAGTTTTACACATGTTGCATCATCATCACTTCGTAATGAGATATATTTGTCTCTATTAAGTGGCCTGGTGGAGATAATGAATACAGACAGTACATAATTGTTTGCACCTCATAGTGGAACAGCAATTTTATATTCAATTATATTTAACTGAAAAGTAAATCTCCATTTAGTGTTAAGCTCAATAGTTCACATCTACAGGGGGGAAATGTATATCTCACATCTAGTCATGGGAAGTGCGCCTTGAATGACAACTGTTGGTAAACATTAATTTTCTTTTCTACCTCATAACTATTCAAAGCATCTATGAAGGGCTCAATCAGATCGTGTGAAATCCCAAGTCTTTCATCCCATATGTCATTTTCTTGGCAGTACCAGAGGCTAGTTATCTCCCCTCACTGACCACTCACAGGTAGACGTACAGAGGGGCAAGCATACTTGACATGTTAAAGTCCCAAGCTAAAAAAGAGAAATGGAATCACAAGAAAGAGAGGACGACCCTCCGCTGCAGGTTGAGCATCTCTTCCTGTAGGAGCTCAAGTGCCTCTACTGCCCAGAAAACGTAATGGTTTCTTGCATGAGATCCAGGACCAACACGGCAGAGGCTTCACGTTCCTCCAGATTTATAAACTGTGATACCAGCCCCTATAAAACAGGCGCAACAGATTCCAAAGGACAAGGCCTTAATAAAAACTTCTGCAACACAGACACCGACCAAAAGGCATTCCTACCTTCCTGGAAAGGCAGAGAGAAGGAAGCAGCTCGAGGAAGCATAAGGATAAATGTAACTGGTAACACTGTACAGGAGCCCTGATTACTCTTTCCCACACACCACTCTTCCCTCTTCCTCCAGGACAGCTGGGTGGAAGGGGCTCTCTCAGATGGCAGAGAAAAGACAGGGGGATCACCACCCCTCGGCTAGTGGCACCGTCCAGCCTGAAACTGAAACCGCAACTTGAGAAGGGGAGCAGGACAGGGTGGAGAGGGCCTGGAAACGGCGAAAGATTCCTTCTGAGGCTGGGTAACGAGGAGAGCCGAGTGGCCGGGCAGAGGAGGGCGGCCAGAGTCCAGGATGGCCCACGTCTTGGCCACAGTGCCGGCTCCCTCGGACGAAACCGGGTCAGAGGCCGCCCCAGCCCCCTTTCCGCCAGACCCGCCGCCCTTCTGCCCGGGCGGGCACGCGGCCGGCCGCTTACCTGCTGCACCCCAAGGAACTGGTAGAAGTTGAGCTGCACCTCCTCCACCAGGTCAAACAACTCCAGGTCTCCGCTCTCCCAGCCGCGCGCCGGTCCCGCGGCAGCCAGCAGCAGGAGCAACAGAGGCGGCGGCGGCGGCAGCGGGAACCGCATAACCCGAAGCCCGCGGCGCTGAGGAAGGCAGGCCGGCCTGGAGCAGGGAGCCATCATCACTCTGAGCTCGGAAAGGTCACAAGCCACGCTCTGCCGTCCGTCGACCGCGACCGGGGATGTGACGTGTAGCGCGGGCTGTGGGAACAGTGCCCGCTAGTCAGGAGCACTGGCAGCTCTCCCGGCGTCGCCCGCCCGACGGCCCCCAGCAGCGGGAGGGACGCGGCGGCGGAGAGCAGCTGGGAGCTGCTGGAGCGGACGCTCGCCCCCCTACGCCTACGAACAGCTGGAGAGCCACGCCAAGCGTCTGGGTTGCTGAGGGCCAGAGGTTTCCCCTCGCTTTAGCCTATTCCCGGCCTCGCTTCCTGTGACATCACGTCTCCTAGCAACCCGGGGAGGGGGCGGAGCCGGAAGTAAGGAAGCGTGGCTCCACATATGTAGGCCTCTGAGTTAGCTTGTGGGTGGCTGGTGTTTACGTAGGGATTGACTGCGTTTTTTACAGAAAATTCAGACGTGAGCATCGCGCGTATACCCGGAACATCTCAAGTATAAATTTCCCCTGAAACAGCCTACCCTTTTACCCTTCCAAAGATATTGAAAACTAAAAGCATATAAGGAAACTGATTTATTGATTATGGCCTCTGTTCCACACTTTTCATTATTCCATCAGCAAAGCAGTAGAGGCAATTGAACCCATGGCCTTGAGGTGGCAAATCTAGGAAGTAGTCTGAAGTATTCTTCATGAAGAAGGTGAAGCAGAAATGGAATGAGAACCAAGACAAAAGTAGTATGCTTCTAAATATTGGAGCAGGAAAAATGACACCCAAATGGAGGATAATAGATGTCCAGACAATTGAATAGAGGAAGAGGAATTTATTAGCAGCCAGTGGAGCATGTGAGCCTAGTAGCAACAAAGCACAAGCTCCCCAAAGTTAGATTTCTTACATCTTATATACCTTTTACAGTGTCCATGCAAGGGGCACGTGATTCCTTTGTTTGGGGTTCTACATGCACCTGGTGGCTGAAGGTGGGGTAGGGGCGTTTCAGTCTGGCAGCAAGGGGAAAGGGGTTTCCGGACTCCTGGCCCTATCTATTTACTGATCTTGTTTCTCTTGTAAGTATTGTAGGAGTCTCCAGGAGATCAGTTAGAGATCTCCTGTTAGAGTTAAAGATGTGGGTATTCTCTAACTGACTTAGTCATTCCTGCGGGTCCCTTCTCCTGCATTCTTTTGGTTTCTCCTCTATCAATATGAATTAAGATTTATAGGTCTAATACCATAAAATAAGCAGCCTAGCAGAATTAATAATAGTGACCTAATCATAGTCTCTAAGGGAAGTGTGGTTTATCCACCTTAGCCCACTTCCTTTCTCAATTAAGATCTGTTTTTAAAGAAATAGAGACTAAAAACCTCTTTCTCAACAATGTCTTACCTCCTAGTCTTAAGTGGCTTCTGTTCAGCCTCCTTAACTTTGTTTCCTCTACCGCTACTGCTTAGACAAACCTTATGTTCTTCTTAGCCTTCTCACATGTTTCCTCTCTGACTCCATACTCTTATTGTAGAAGTAGAAGGGAACAACAAATGCTTGTATAACTCATGGTACTTGTCCAGTTTTGAAAATTTGATATTAGGTTTTTCCAATTTGGATCAGGCCACTTAAACTCAGGGGGGATGATAAAGCTACTTTTGCTCTCATAGTAAAAATATATTATTTGATAAAGGTTAGAAAAACATCTAGGAAGTAAATCTTACTAAAGGAATTCTATTATTGTAGAATTTTAAAATATTTTAAATAGTCATAAATGAATGCAAGTATATCTTGCATATATATATATATATATATATATATATATATATATATATGCGCGCTGGCAGTGGTGCAGTGGATAAAGTGTCAGCCTGGGACACAGAGGACCCAGGTTCAAAACCCTGAAGTCACCAGCTTATCCTAGACACGTTTGCATGGTCGCTGGCTTAGGCCCAAAGTTGCTGGCTTAAGCAAGGGGTCACTGGCTGGGCTGGAGCCCCTTGGTCAAGACACATATGAGAAAGCAACCAATGAACAACTAAGGTGCCACAATGAGGTACTGATGCTTCTTATCTCCCTTCCTGTCTGTCTGTTCTTATTTGTTCCTTTCTCTGTATATATATATATATATATATATATATATATATATATATATATATATATACATACATACACACAGACACAGTGTGTCATGGTGCACTTTTGACTGACTGTGTGACCGGTCAAAAGTACACCATGACTTTACGTACACACTGTATATATGCTTGAATTAATCAGATTTTAAGTTCATCATAAGACTTACCTTTCAAAGATACAAGAGCAGGGTATCTTAGTCTGCTAGGGTTGCTATAACAAAAGACTGCAGACTGAGTGGCTCAAACAACAGACATTTATTTCTCCCAGTTCTGGAGGCTGGGAAATCCAAGGTCAGGGTGCCAGCATAATCAAACTCTGATGAGAGTCCTTTTCCAGGTTGCAGATAGCCTTCTTGCTGTACCCTTACATAATGGGAGTGTGGGTGAGGGGAAGAGTAATCTTTTTAATTTTTTTAGATTTTATTTATTCATTTTAGAGAGAAAGAAAGAGAAAAGGGGGAGGAACAGGAAGCATCAACTCTCATATGTGCCTCGACCAGACACGGGTTTTGAACCCATGACCTCAACATTTCAGGTCTACGTTTTATCCACTGTTCCACCACAAGTCAGACTTGTGTTTTTTCTTGTAAGGGTACTAATCCCAGATTGGGGGCTCCACCATAATAGCCTCATCTAAACCTAATTATCTTTCAAAGGTTCCACTGCCAAATACTATCACATTGGGATTTAGGGTTTCAATATACGAACTGGGGAGAATACAAACATTCCATCCAAAGCAAGGGGTTATTACCTTTTCTGTATATCACCAGGGCCAAATACAATGCTTAGCACATGTTAGCTTTCAATTAGTTGAGTTGAGCCCTATGGATACCTCTCACCACCATTTCCCCCACTCCAATTTTTTTAGCTTGCTTTCTGATATATTAGTTTTCTTAAAGTGAAAGGCATCTTTAACAAGTGTCTAAATTAGCTTACTGTTTATGAGTAAAGCATCAAAATATGATGAAAGTAATAGGCACTATTTTTGCATAATACCCCAACATTTATCTTTTCTCTGAATTTGATCATTGTATTAAATTGATTTAACATTTGACTAGTGCCATATTGCCACAAATCTGGGATTCTTGCCTGATCTCTTAGCAGTCTATCATTTACATCTTGAGCTCTACTCCTATGTTGTCCAGAATGCCCATGCACTTACTGCATCAAGTGAATCAATTCTCTTTTCAAGGTCAATCTGAAACTGAACTGGAGTCTAGTCAGTACAATACTACTATTGCTTGTCACTGCCATAAGGTATTGCTCATGAAGCTTCATCTTGCTTAGTTCCAATGACACTTGTCTACTCTGAAATGATGTTCTTGCTTGTCTGTTGCAGGCCTCTGCAAAGACCACAGTGATGTTGCATGTAGACTTCTAGTTTGTCATCTTCACATGTTCAGCCATTGTCCCCCAAAGGACAATGCAATTGAATAAATCTTCTGTTGCTGAGGCCTGGTCTAAGTGAGCTGACAATTGCTAGCTGTTTTCTTATCAAGTGACATTTACTGATACTGGGCATTGATTGTTCATGCTTTATCTGGGTAGAGAGACTTTACACAGGAAAAGAGAAAACAGTGAAATGTTTAAGTCATGTGAGTTGGAAAATGTAGAAGAGCCCCAAATATACAGCCAGCTTTTCCAAAAGACATTTGCTGAATTCTGGAGAGGAAGAGGAGGCTGAAGGACTGAGACTGATAAAGAAAGTTAAATCTCTATATTCTAACAATACATACAAAACAAACTCTACCTAGAAGGAGTCATCCTTCCTGCAGCCACCACTATAAGACATTTGTAATGTTTTTGAAGTTGTATCATTAAAAGGCTAAAGATATAAGTCTAAAACTTCTCAAAGGCATAACTGAACCTCCAGGGCTGAGGAAATAGAAACCATCCTGGGTATCTATCAAAAACCCAGAGGACTCATAACCAAGGAACAAAGAGAAATGAGAAATGAACTGAAACTGCAGCCCAATCCCAACCCAGATCAGTCTCTGACCCTCACCCTACTTTCTATTTTCATCTCTAGAAGAAAATAACAGCAGCTGTATTCTCTGTAAGTTTTTAACGTAAAAGTCTGGCATATGATATATATATATATATATATATATATTATAAGGTAAAAGAACAGGAAAAACTGATCAATAATCAAGAAAAAATACAGTGTGTTCATAAAGTTATGGTGCACTTTTGACCAGTCACAGGAAAGCAACAAAAGATGATAGAAATGTGAAATCTGCACCAAATAAAAGGAAAACTCTCCCAGTTTCATACCTATTCAGTGCAGTTCGATGTGTGCTCCATTTGTTGCCCTACACACATTCAAACGATAGTGAAGTTCTTGCCACACAATAAGGACGTCTGTGTAACAGTGAATAACGTCTGTGATTCTCTGTTTTAAGTGATTAATGTTGTTGATACGTTCAATGTACACATGTTGCTTCACATAACCCCAAAAATAAAAGTCTAAGAGTGTCAGATCTGGGGATCATGGTAGCCATGGATTAATAGAACCTCTGCCTATCCACCGCCGGGGGAATGTTCTATCCAGAAACTCACGATTAATGGTGGCATAGTGAGGAGTGTCATCCTGTTGAAAGATGACACCTTCTGGAAATTGTGGCACTGCATACAAGTCCAACATGTCAAAATAGGTGTTTGCCGTCACAGACTGCTCCACGAAAAAAAAAATGAGCCTATCACCTTATCATGCTTCAGGCCACACCACACGTTCACTTTAGGAGTGTTAGGTTTGTACTTAACATAGGCATGAGGATGTTCAGCAGCCCATAATCAGACGTAATGGCAATGAACATGTCCACAGATATGGAAGGTCGCCTCAACACAATCTTCTGCAAAAATCTTGCATCACTGTCGATCTCATGAAGCATATCTGTAGCAAACACACATCGTGTGGGTCTATCCGCCGGTTTGATAGCGTGCAACAGCCGCAATTTGTACCCCGTAAAACAGAGACGTTTCTTTAACACCTTCTGAACTGTAGTCTTGCTTACGTGTAATTGTCGAACACACACACGCACAGATTTTTTAGGGCTCCTTAGGTAGCTATCCCGTATAGCCTCTATAGACTCGTCACTGACTGATGGCCTACCAGAACAGGGTTTCTCCACCAAACTGCCGGTTTCCTTCAACTGCTTATCCCACCGAGTAATGTTATTCCTATGTGGTGGCACTTCGTTATAAACGCGCCGATATTCACGTTGCACTTTGGTCACGGATTCAAATTTAGTGAGCCACAAAACACACTGAACTTTCCTCAGTACCGTCCACATTTCGACTGGCATGGCCGTGGGCTGCTCCGCTGTATACACGGTGTTACGTTAACATCTGCGCATGCGCACATGCTGCCACATCATTCTACAGAAACTGGGAGGGTTTTCCTTTTATTTGGTGCAGATTTCACATTTCTATCATCTTTTGTTGCTTTCCTGTGACCGGTCAAAAGTGCACCATGACTTTACAGACACACTGTAGATAATAGGAGACCCATAGATATTGAACTTTAGATAAAAACTTTAAGACTGCTATTATAAAATAGAGTGATGGATAACAAAATAGAAGAAAAAGTGGACAAATGGACTGAAAAATGCAAAATTTTAAAAGGAATTGAATCCATAAAAAGAATCAATAAAAAATCTTAAATTGAAAAGATATACTATCTGAAATCAAGAACTTAATGGACAGTTTAATAGCAGATTGGACAAAGAAGAACAAAAGATTAATGAATTTCAGGACATATCAAGACAAACACACAAACTAAAGCACAGAGAGATAAAGAATGGAGATACAGAGCAGAGCTTAAAAGCCTGTTCATAAATCTAGCATACTTGTAACTAGAGTCATAGAAAAAGAAAGAGAATGAGGCAGAATAATTTTACAAACTAATGAAAGACATAAAACCACAGCTAAAAGATTAACTCAAAATAGAGCACTAAAACTATAAAATTCTTATAAGAAAAATAGTAGTAAATCTTAGTGACCTGGGATTAGCCAATGGTTCCTTAGATATGATACCACATGCAGGTGACAAAGGAAAAATTAGATAAAACTAGACTATGCAGATATTTGAAACGCTGTGTCACAAATAATACCATATATTTTTAAGGCATGTATTATTAAATTTCAGCTGTGATTTCCCACTTCTCCAGAAATTTTTTCAATCACTTGCTCAAGATGGTGGGAGATAGGGTTGTCTTTAAAAAATAATGATTGGTTTTATAAGTCAGTTTAATTTTTTTGTTTTAACATTTTGTTTTAACATTTTGTTCCAACTTAGTAAAACATATTGTTCATAATTTTCCTGTTAAATCTGGCATATGTTATACAATGCATACCTAATGAAAAGTGACTCAGTTGAGTAGAACAATACCCTCTGTGCAGCAGCAGCCTGGAGAAAGCAACAGCCCTATCCTTGGAAATCTCTCTTGCCCTACAGTATGGAGATTGGACCCTGCTGAGAAGTAAGCAGCCTTGGACAGGAAGGGGTGTGTGTAACAGTGACATACTTGTCTGGCATTGAGCTGGAGCTTCCCCCTGGCACTTTCCTGAGAATATGACTAGTGCTTCTGACTCATGGTAGAGTCAGTAGAAATAATTCAGACTGTGGGCATACCAAATCTTTGAGTTTCAGAGGCCACACCCTGCTGAGGTCTGTGAAAAAATTTAAGACAGGCTGACACCTGGGGCCCTGACAAAGGAGCCATACCCACCACCTTTCCTAATCCCTGAATTGCTCCAGTTTCTAGACTCTACCAGAGGTCTTTTCAGGGGCAGAGCCCAAGAAGCAACTGGAAGTCAGAAGGAGCAGGAGACAGATCTCAGGAAATCTTGGACCTTTTGCTGATTTGCACCCAGGCTCAGGGCTGGTAAAAGCTGGCCTAGTGTGCAGCTCAGTCCTTCCATGTTCACCTAAGCCCAGCAGAGGCAGTGATAAACTCTGGTTTGTTTGTAGTTACACAATGGTTGCTGAGGATCAGACAAGAATAGTTAGTGTCTTAAATTGGTCTGCATCAGGTTCCCTCATAAAAGGCCCAGAACCAATACATCCAGTGGCCAGCTACAGAGAACATCAAAGCAAGTCCCATTACCTCTATGAATAGCACAACTTAATGGATAGCTTGTCAGGCACCAAACCCAGCTGAGGTGAATTCTGCTTTTGATTGACAACACCTGCAGAGCAACTCACAGGCATTGAGCATCACAGTCAGCCAGCCCAAGTCGCAGATATCCTGCCCTACTGGGCTAAGATCCACAGGTGGAAGGAAGTGAGGCTTAGAGCACAGACATTCAAACTGTGAATTCCTTGGAGCCCATTGTTGGGATTAGTCAAGAGGCTTAACCATCTTCTAGGGGGGTTACAATCAGCCCCAGTATAAGACTCTCTCCATCTTCCTCCCTGAGATCAAGGGTTCCCCAGCTGAAAAAACTTCAGCAGAGGCGACTGTTGGTCCCACCCAATCTGAACTTGCTGCTCACCTTGCTGGGAAGAAATAGAATTGGAGTATCCAGCAGTGTCTGAGCAATTAGGCTCTGGAGTAGAAAAGCAGTGGTACATTTACACAATGGAATACTACTCAGCCATAAAAAGAAGGAAATCTTACCTTTTGTGACAGCATGGGTGCATCTGGAGATTATTATGCTAAATGAAATAAGCCAGGCAGAAAAAGACAAATACTATATCATCTCACTTATATGTGGAATCTAATGAACACAATAAAATGAGGAACAGGCGAGCTTCTGCTCACGCCATATGGGCCCGCACTCAAGCTGGCGACCTCGGTGTCTTGAATCTGGGTCCTCCTCATCCCAGTCCGACGCTTTACCCACTGCTCCACCGCCTGGTCAGGCCAGAAATTCAAACTCTTTACCACATATATGGACTAGCTTCATCTCTCCCCAATTCCAATATGTAATTCTGTATTACTTCTCTCACCACAGAAGGATTTTTAGTGCTAACACACCATAATTAAAGTCTTTTAACCTTTAAAAAATTAAATAATTTCACCACCAGGGGGCAAAGAACATTTTTACTAGTAAAAGTTACTTTAAGCAAGCTAAAAGTTTTACCTTGTGAACATAATTTATATAGTTTTTGCTGTTATTGTTGTTGTTAGAATATCAGTAGCTTCAATTTAAGAGATAGGGATTCTAAAGTAAACCTTTAAATTTAAGAAAATCATGTTTATAAAAGAGAAAATTGTATGTTATCATTAATGAGGTGCCCTTTCATTTTATTACCATTTGTAGGTGCTTATAAAAGACATTTTCTGCCTTCTTTTCCATAAACTTTCATACTTTTGCTCGTGAAAAAAAATAGAATTTGAACATTTCAAATAATAATGTAGTCTTGTCCTATACTGGCCTTTAAATGACTTAGCAAATGCTGTCTTTTAAATTTTTTTAAGTTTTCAATTGCAGTTTACATTGAATATTATTTTGGATTCATTTTAGGTGTACTGCATGGTGGTTAGACAACCATAAACTTGACAACACATTCCCTTCAGTATTTCTAGTATCCACCTGCCTCTGTACATAGTTACTGAAATAATATGTTTAAAGTATTCACTTTCTCTATTCAAAGCCTGAACAAACTGTTTCATTAAGCCAAGTTTGATGTGAAGTGGGGGAAAAAATGATCCTGTCTCAATTAACTACAGGTTCATTCACAATATTTCGAATCCCTACTTCCAGAGCTTCACTTTTCGGCCACTCCTTCTGTGTTCAGTGTTGTCCCACAAACACAGAAAGCAAGGATACTTTGTGAAACCTCTCTGTTGTCCTAGCAGGAAATTGACCATTTTAAGATCCACACAAATGATCCAGTTATGTTCCTCATACTTCAGAAAGTCGAGGACAATTTTAATGTCATTATAATCTTCTCGCAGATGAGTTGAATAACCAATTGGAACTGCTGCATAATCATTACCATTGTATAGGAGAACACATTTCAGACTCCGTTTAGTGCTGTCAAGAAATAGCCGCCATTCTGTTGGACCGTAAGTGGTAACACCTAGCTGGCTGAGAAGACTACTGATATCATTACAGTAAACAAAGTGTTTGTCTTCAGAAAAAAAGTCCATAAAAATTTGTTCACACTTCCTGAAATGGGATACTTTAGGTGACCAGTGAAGTCCATTCTTTTCTTGAAGGCTAGAAGCTAAGAACTCAGCTGCTTTCTTTGATAGGCCCAAATCTCTTACTAAGTCATTCAATTCGGGTTGGCTAAACTGCTGAGGGGTTTATGACTGCTTGGCATCAGAAGAAGATCCTTCAGATTCTACAACCATTTCCTCATGCATCTTATCAAAATACATTTGATCACCTTGTTCACTTTCTTCATCCTTAGAAGAAATAAAACCATTGGAAACTGGAATCGGGAGTGTCTCAGAGTGTGGCATAGGTTGTATTGCTGAAGGAATATTAGGATATGCGATCATATGCCTTTGGACAATTGCTGAATGGGACTGGAAAACAAGTCTATGATGTAGTGGCAAAGCCAAGCCTACACATCTTTCTTTTTTTTATTTTTATTTTATTTTTTAAACTTTTTATTTAGAGACAGAAAGAGAGTCAGAGAGAGGGATAGATAGGGACAGACAGACAGGAACGGAGAGAGGTGAGAAGCATCAATCATTAGTTTTTCGTTGTCATTGCGACACCTTAGTTGTTCATTGATTGCTTTCTCACATGTGCCTTGACCGCGGACCTTCAGCAGACCGAGCAACACCCCGCTGGAGCCAGCAACTTTGGGTCCAAACTGGCGATCCTTTGCTCAAGCCAAATGGGTCCGCGCTCAAGCTGGCAACCTCAGGGTCTCGAACTTGGGTCTTCAGGATCCCAGTCTGACGCTCCATCCACTGTGCCACCGCCTGGTCAGGCAGTATACACATCTTTCATCATGACCCATGTCGCCTTGTGAGAAATATTTCTCTCCTATGACAATCATTAAAACTAAACATCTATATAATTTGAAATTAGAATCCAAACAGCACTTTACCACAATATGTTTAACCAGATTTCTAAATTAACTCATAATTTTAACCATATTTCTCTCAATATAAATATATAATGGTAATATTATTCACTTTTGGGGAAAATCTAAGTTTAATAAATAATCCATGATACAATAATTAGATCAGTTTTAAGGTTAATTTATTAAACTATTTTATCTGTTCTTTAATTTACTTTCAAAATATTTGCTTTTAACCTGTATGATATTGTGAACCTATGTCATCCCAATAAATTCAATTAAAATTTTACATTTTTTTCTTTGTTAAAACTACCTTTAGTTCAAAAATATACTAAGTATGTTTATTCATTCATTTATTTATTTATTGCTAGAGAGAAAGGGAGAAATACAGGGAGAGAGATGAGAAGTATCAACTCATAGTTGTGGCACTTTAGTTGTTCATTGCTTATTTTCTCATACGTGCCTTGACCTGGGGGTTCCAGCCGAGCTAGTGACCCCTTGTTTAAGCCAGGAACCCTTGGTTTCAAGCCAATGATCTGTCAGCTCCAGCCACCAGCCATGGGATCATGTTGATGATCCCATGCTCAAACTGGCAAGACTGCACACAAGCTGGCAATCTCAGGATTTCGAATCTGGAACCTCAGCATCCCAAGTTGATGCTCTATCCACTGTGCCACCACTTGTCAGGCTACTTATTTAATTTTTTATTGAAATTCCCATGGCTTCCCATCACATTTAGAATAAATTCCTGTTCTTTAGTCTCTTTCATAATCTGGCCTCTACCTAACGGCAGCCTTACCTCACACAGTCCTCCCTCTCACACACTGGTCTTCCTTCAGGGCACAACAAGCTCATCCCATTTTAGGGCCTTTATCCACTTGGCTCCAATGCTCTTCTTCCAGATCCTCACCTGGGTGCCTTCTTCCCTCCATTGGGTCTGCACTGTACTTCTGCCACTTCTGATAGGCGTATCTCTTTTTTTAACTGATTGCTTTTAAAGAGACAGGAGAGGAAGGAAGAGAGAGAAGCATTCATTTGTTTTCCCACTTAGTTGTGCATTTATTGGTCATTGCCTGTATGTACCTGACTGTGGATCCAACTGCAACCTTGGTGTTTCTGGTTGATGCTCCAACCGACTGAGCTAATTGGCCAGGGCCTGAGAGGCTTATTTATCTTAATCTCCTAACCGAATAGGAAACCCAGTTGCTCTCTTTCACATCACCACCCTATTCAATCCTATGCCTAAAACTTACCACTCTCGGGTATTTACCTTATTTACTCATTATTTGTTTACCATGTGACTTTACTCACTAAATTGGAAGCTCCGCTAGAGCAGGACTTTATTTTGCTCATTCCTCCGATAGTGCCTAGCCCACACTAGTCTTTCAAAAATATTGTTAAATTTTTGAAGAAAAATCTTTCCCTTTATGAAGGTATAAACATACAGTGTTGTGGATCAAATTCCTGAGACAGAACAATCAAATAAACTGGGGAATTGCCCCATTTCATACCAAAGGAGAGTATTCAGTTCTCAGGGTAAGCTGCTATACATCACAAGTTTCACATTTCATGTTGTAAAACTAAGTGGTTCATGGTAGAGGACACAAGGAATTGACCTACATGCTGTGTTGATACAAATTATTGGTTGCAGTATTTGGTTGTGTAATAAGTCTGAGGTGACTCCTCAGGGATGGTTTGTAGTTACTCTTACTTATTTTGATCACTATATATTAAACTATTCATGACTTTTAAAAACAAGTGAGATTCTAATGTGATGCTAATATGAAGAATATGCTCAAAAAGTTTTTTTGTCACATAAAAATGTTCATTAACATCTTGAATAAATACAGCTGAAAGGTACAACTTACATTTATGTTACAAATAGGATGGGCCACAGATAATTCTAATTTTTCTCAATCAAGCTTTGTCCTGTAAGTTCTAAGCTATGTCTTCAACATGTAGAGCAATGGTACTTCAAGGAAGACTTAGACATGTAAATATGACAATTTTATGTACTCACTGTAAGAGATTTTGAAGCCAACCAATTCTTTCATTTAGTACAAGACAGCATTTCACGTAAACATTACTATTTTCATTTATATTCAAAAGGAAAGTGTATTGATACTTCACTTAATGTTATGTTTCATTAGCTCTTCGTCACATGTATTTTCCCTGTAGGGTCAGCTGTGGTGAAGGCTTGTCTCATAATGATATCTCAAACTATAGTCTTTTGACACAAAAATACTCAATTGTAAGCACATGAGATTATTCTCAGTTCCACTTGTTCACAAAAGTTTTGTTTGAAACCTAAAGCTTTCATGGTAGGGCTGTCAGATTTAGCAAATAAAAACATAGGACATCTAATTAAATTTTAATGTCAGCCAAACAACAAATATTGCATGGGCATACTTATCCTAAAAAAGTTGTTTATTTTTTTATCTGACATTCTAATTTAACTGAGTATGTTGTCTGACAACCCTGGCCTATCTTAGTTTTTTTCACCATTGACAGAGACATAGCTTGAAGTACACTCAGTTGGTCTTCTAGGAAGTAGTAACACCTTCATTACTTTCTTGTTAACTATTTTAAAATGTCATCTGTTTTAAAAATCAAAGTGGGGAAAAAAACTGAAATAAAACACAAAATAAATGAAACATCAGTTCTCAAGACTTTGGAGACCAGGCAATGAAAGAGTTCATTGTGTCAAACAAAAAGCAAATATTGACTAAGCATTTACCATGTATAAGGCATTGTATAACAATATACCACAAGCACAAGAGAAGGGGGAAAAAGAAAAGACAAGCTCTCAGCAATTGGAGAATTCATAATTTAGTAGGAAGGATAACATGAATACACATAAAAAGAAAACAAACAGTACAAGGCAGTAGATGTTAAGTGCCAAAAGAGTAATATAGATAAGAGGAGTCAGAAGATCAGTTCCATCTGTGTTTGGTGAAAGAGAGGCAAAGAAAGGGGTGTTTCACTAAGTGCTTTATATTCACCATCCTGATTAAGCCTGCTATTATTTGTGTTTCTATCAACTTCACATGTTGGAATAATAATGCCCAATGTGACAGAGTTAGAAAGTTAGGTCTTTGGGAGATGATTAAGTCATGAGGGTGAAGTCCTCAAGAATTGGTTAGTACTCTTATGAAGAGATCCCTAGCCCCTTCCACCATGTGAGAAGGCAGAGTGAGAAATTGTCGGCTGTGAAATAGGAAGAAGGTACTAATGAAAATGTGATCATTCTGGTGCCTTAATCTTGGCCTTCCCAGCCTCCAGGAATGTGAGCAATACATTTCTGTTGTCTATAAGCCATACAGTCTGCAGTATTTTGTTACAGCAGTCCAGAAGGGTTAAGACACCTCCTAACAAACCCATGAGGTAGATATTATTTTCACCAGTTTCTGGATGAAAAAAATGAGGTCAAGAGGGTCTCCATCACATTCCTAGTCACACAGTTAGTAAAGAGCTTATCTGCTCCTGCCTCAGGTCCTCTTTACCCCAGAGTCTGCACTTTTAACTATTAGTGCTGCTTCTGAGATGATGGAAGAGAAGGTTGGGACTTCTAATGTTTTATGGAGCTCCTAGAAGTTTGAGTGGAAGAGCAAGATAAAAGGACTATTTTAGAAACCAAATTCTTCATGCATTGTCTTAGACATTGTAGATAGAAATTTTCATTCAATCACATTGGAAATGTCAAAGATCAAAGACATTGTGAAATCAAAACAAACTGAAATGAGTTAGTAGTATTTGCATGTAGAAGAATGAAAGAGAGAAGAAAAGAAGACTCAAAGATAAGTGTAAACCCAAGATTCCACCAAAAAAAAAAAAACCAACATAAAAAACCCAAACCAAAACAAAAAAAACCCCCAAACTGTTAGAATTAATAAATTAATTCAGCAAAGTTGCAGCATACAAAAGTCAGTTGTATTTATAATGCAGATAATGTATTATAGAACTGTATACCTGAAAGTTATATAATGTTATTAACAAATGTTACCCAAATAGGTTAATTAAATTTTAAAAATCAGTTGTGTTTATATACACTAACAACAAGCAATTTGAACAGGCAATTGAGAAAACAATTTTATTTTCAAAAGCATCAAATAGAAGACACTGTTTAGGAATAAACTTAACTAAGCAGGTGAAGAACTTGTACACTGAACCATAAAACACTGTTGGAAGAAATTAAGGAAGACTCAAAAAAATGTTAAGTCACTCTGTCTTCCTGAATTGGAAGAGTTTATATTGTGAAGATGTTGATACTACCCAAAGTGATCTATGGATTCAATGCAATCCCTATCAAAACCCAATGATTTTTTTTTCAGAAATAGAAAAATCTATTCTAAAATTAATATGAAATTGCAGGGGACTCCAAATATCCAAAACTATCTTGAAAAAGAACAAGGTTTTATACTTTCTGATTTCAAACTTACTATAAAGTTATCGTAATTAAAACAATGTGGCACTGGTATAAAGACAGTCATGTAGACTGATGGAATAAAATGAAGAGACCAAAAATGAATATTTGGATAATCAAAGGGTGCCAAAATCATTAAATTGGGGATAAGACATATATATATCTGGCCAACAAGCACGTGAAAAGATGCTGAAAAGCACTAATAATTGGGGAAACAAATCAAAACCACAAAACCCATTTACATCTATTGAGATGCTATTATCAAAGAAAACAAAACAAAAAACAACAAGGGTTTGTGAGGATGTGAAAACATTTTAACCCTTGTATATTCTGGTGGGACTATTGAAACCAGTATGGTGTGTCTTCAAAAATTAAAGGTAGAATTAGTATATAATCCAACAATTCCACTTCTGGTGTACACCCAAAAGAACTGAAAGCAGGAACTCAAACATATATTTGTACACCAAAGTTCACTGTAGCATTGTTTACAATAGCTAAAAGGTGGGAAAACCCCAGTATTTATCAACAGATGGGTGGGTAAACCAAATGTACTATACACATACAATGGAATATTATTCAGCCTATAAAAGGAATGAAATTCTGATACATACTAAAACATGGGCAAACCTTATCCATTATGCTTATCCATTGAAATATGGATTATGCTATGTATAATGAAGACATTAATAAGCCAGTTACAAAAGTACAACTAGTACATACTTCTGCTTATATGAGGTACCTGGAGTAGTCATACTAATGGAGACAAAGTAGAATGGTGCTTTCTAGGGCACTGGTGGGGGGAACATGGAGAGTTATTGTTAGTGTACAGTTGGGAAAGATGAAAATGTTCTTGAAGATGGATGGTTATGATGGCAGCACAACAATGTGAGTGCACTTATGCCACTGAATGGTGTATTTAAAAATGGTTGGAACAGTCAACTTCATGTTATGTATATTTTACCACAATAACCATATTTTTAAAAGAAGTTATAATTTAAAAAAACACACAACTGTGCACAAATAAACTATAGCAGAGAGTAATCACTCTGACTGTGGAATGTGCATTCTTCCCTCAGCGTGCTCGCTGTGATCCAGAGTCCACATGGAAGCACTGGCAGGGACAGTGTGGGGGTGAGGTTTGTGCAGGTGAGACACTCAATCTGCTGAAGGGAGAATGAGAAAGCTCTTGTCTGAGAAAGTGAGGGGAGGAGAGAGGGGCTGGACATAAGAAATTTGATGGGAACAGAGGTATAAATTAGCCATTTTGGTGTTGGGAAAGCAAATAAACCAGAGGTGTAAAATAATTTCCTGGGCAATACTGTATACTTTTGAGAGTCATGGTCACAGATTTATGGTGAGACTATTCAGCAAGGTGGAGTGTTTTTTTTCAGCACTACTGGGCTGCTCAGGGACAGGCAGGAGCCGAATCTTCCTGTTTCATATTTGCAGAGGAGCTTCTCTGAGTCCACGTTTCTTCTTTACCAAATGCTGGGTGAAAGAAAAACAGCCTTCATGATTCTAGAGAGAACAAAAGAGAAGAGAGATACACAGAAAGCACACAGGAAATTATAGATACACCCTGCCTCAGATGGATTATCGTGAGACTGTTGAAGTCATCAAGAAATGAAGACAGGAGTAGAAGTGGAAGAGAAGAGAGTGAAACAGGTGTTAAAATCATCAGTGACTGCAGTGGAGTGATCAGGACGGGTAGATGTCAGCCACAGAGTGATAGCAGGTGAAAAGTTTAATGACATGAACTTTGGAGGAGGTGGGAGAAATTAGGACTGGAGATAGCATTTGGGGAGCAAGGATGACTCTTCTCTCCTTCAGGGCTCAGGTACATGAGGTTTGAGAGGGAAATCAGTCTCTGCTCTAGAGATGAAATGCAGTTCCCAAGGCAGGGAGCTGTCCATTCCAGGTGAAAGGTGTATAAGGGCCAAGATCCTATGTCTGCCATATTCATCTTCACATCTCCTACACCTTGAATCATGCAACGAGTACACACCGTGTGCTTAACGAACATGTTGAGTAAATGGAAGGGCAGTTCATTGAATCTAGTGTTTATATTTAAACTATTGCAACAGCCCTATCACTCCTCTAGGATAAATGGCAGTCTCCAGCTTCCGGCTCCAGAATATGTCAGGAACAAACTCCCGGTGCTTGTATTCCTGGTGCCTAACAGAGCGCTGAAAGTGGTCCTTAATTATGTCCTCCAGTGGCCCAGACACGGGCAGCTATAGGAGAAGATCACCACCCAATTGTTTCCGACCTTTCTGATTAAATTGGCTTTCCATTGTTGGAGTTTCAGGGAACTTTAGGGGCTATCAAGTAATATGCCTTTATTTTCCCATTTACCTGTAGTTCAAAACCAAATGTGGGCCTGACCTGTGGTGGCGCAGTGGAGAAAGCCTCGACATGAAATGCTGAGGTCTCCAGTTGAAAACCCTCGGCTTGCCTGGTCAAGGCACATATGGGAGTTGGTGCTTCCTCTCCTCTCCTCTCCTCTCCTCTCCTCTCCTCTCCTCTCCTCTCCTCTCTTCTCCTCTCCTCTCCTCTCCCCTCCCCTCCCCTCCCCTCTAAAATGAATAAATATCTAAAAGAAAAAGAAAATTTAAAAAATCTTTATTAAAAACCCAAATGTGAAATAGATGCTGGGATCAGACAGACTGAGATAAGAACATGAAGTTTATACCGCTAGGCTAAAGAATCATGATCTGGGCTGTGACTATCATCAGGACCCTTGTAAGTAGGTCCCTTTCTGTACCAGAGGATGCCAGCCCTAAAGAGTTTAGGAAAATGTAAACAAGGAAGAAGTCTCCTAATATTAGGCTGTCATATCAAGATTCATTGAAAAAGGGAAGCTCAGAAGAGGCTAGACCACACACAAGCTCTGTCCTTTTCTATATAAACAATTTCCCAGCTTTGGGGAGAAGTGAAGGAGGGGGCAGAAAATAAAACTGGCAACTTCAGTCTTTTATTTTCCTTTCCTAATGAGTGGATATTTTTTCGCTTTTCCAGAAATATAAAGAGGAAGGTAAAGAGCTTCTCCTAACATGTTGCAGTTTTTTATTCTCTTAATAAACCTGAGTAGATGGTCAACCAGGGGTATGCTGCTCCCCTAGGAAAAGTGATCAGCTGTCTCTCAGAAAGATCTGTTCCCACGTCCAGGAGTTGGCCCCAATCCTTCAGTGCCAACTATTGTTTCTTCATATATGTTCCTGGGAACACTGGCTGGACATTTAAACTTTGTCTCCTAAAAGCTCCAGAATACTAAGACCAGTAACTTTATTAAATTAATTGTTCTACTAATTGACCTGTCTTCCCAAACTCTTCCACTGTGACCTCTCGACCTCGTGGTATAAGTTACCAGCAAACTCCCTTATATACCCATTATCTGGCTGGTTAAAATGTGATTCTTGGTACTGTACATTTTAAAATCAAAACATAACTAGCAGTGAAATTTTGGGTCACTTAATAATTCATATTTTTGAGGAACTGCCAAACTGTTTTCTAAAGTGGTATTCCAGTTTCTCTTTATCTTCACCAAACAATTTTCTGATCTTTAAAATTATAGCCATCCTAGTGGAGGTGAAGTGATAGCAATTGTAATTTTGTTTGCATTTCCCTAATGACTAATGATGTTGAGCCCCTTTTCACATGCTTATTGACCATTTGTACATCTTCTTTGGAGAAATGTCTATTCAAAATCTTTGCCCATTTTTAACAGAATGATTTATCTTTTTTGTTATTGAATTTAAAAGTTCTTTAATAATACAGAATCTTTTATTAGTTTCCATATTTGATATATGATTTGTAAATATTTCTTTATTCTGTGGTTTGTCTTGACATTTTTGTGATGATGCCCTTTGAAGTACAGTACAAAAGTTCTTATTATAGTTATGATGAAGTACAATTTATTTTTTCTTAATTTTGTGGCTGTGCTTCTCGTGTCAATATCTAAGAAACCATTGTCTAATTTAAGGTCATGAAGATTTATGACTGTTTTCCTCTAAGAGTTTTATTCCCCCATTTTTGTTAACAGCTTCATTGAAGTATAATTCCCACACCATACAAATCACTGACTTAAAGTCTACAATGCATAATATTTAGTATATTTACATAATTGTGCAACCATTATCAAAATAAATTTTAGAAAATTTTCATCATTTTCTGAAAAAAATCCTCTATCATTTAGCTATACTGCCTTATTTTTCCTAGCCTTGCAACCACAGGCAACCACTAATCTACCTTTGATCTCTATAGACCTGCCTATTCTAAAAATTTTATATGAATGAAGTCATATAATATGCGGTCTTTTATTTTATTGGCTTTTTTACTTAGCATGTTTTCAAGACTCATCCATGTTGTAGCATTTCAGGATTTCATTTTTTTTTGATGCCTGAATAATATTCCATTGTTCATACATGTAATTTTTTTTATCCATTCATCAGCTGATGAACATTTGGGTTATTTCTACTTGCTGGTATTATAAACTGCTTCGTGAGCATACTCTCAATTTTCATTTATCTACTAATGTCATAATTTCTCCTTCATTTTTTAAAATTGATTTTAGAGAGAGAGAGAGGTACATTGATTAATTGTTCCATTTATTTATGCCTTCACTGGTAAATTCTTGTATGTGCCCTGATGGGGGATCAAACCTCCAACTTAGGCATATCAGGATGATGTTCTAACTAAATGAACTACCTGGTCAAGGTTTCCTTCACTTTTTTTCATTTCTTTTTCCTTTTTCTTCTGGGGTTTTCTTCATTTTGAAGGTCACTGTTGCTGGATAAAAAAATTCTTTGTTGATGGTCTTTTATAACTTTGAATATATTATCCCACTGCCTTCTGACCTTCCTGGTTTCCAATAAGTATTAAGCTGTTAGTCTTATTTAGGATCCTTTGTATGTATTGTGCTGCTTCTTTCTTGCAGCTTTCAAGATGTCTCTTTGTCTTTGGCTTTATATCATTTTGGTTATGATGTGTCTAACTGTGTATTTCTTTGGACTTATCTTCTTTAGAATTTGTGTACATTAATGTTTGTTATCAGTTTTGGAAAATTTTCCCGTTGTATCTTTCAAAATTCTTTTTGTCCTTTTTTCTCTCTCTCTTCTTTTGGGATTCCCATTATGCATATGTTGATACACTTAGTGATATTTCACAAGTCTTTGAGTTTCTGTTTATTTTTCTTCATTCTTTTTTTTCCTGTTCCTCAGATTAGATCAAATGAATTGACGTATGTTCAAGTTCAAGGTTCTGCTGTCAGTTCAGATAACCTGTTGAGTACCTAAATGTTTTAATTTCAGTTACTATACTTCTCAACTCCAGAATTTTTATTTGGTTCCTTTCTGTAATTTCTGTTTCTTTATTGGTATTCTTTATTTAGTGATCCATCATTCTTATGTTTTTCTTTATTATTTTAGACATAATCTCCTTTACTTCTTTGAACATATTTTAAAATAGATGATTTAAATGCTTTGCCTAGTTAGTCCAGCATCTGGACTTCCTCAGGGAAAATTTCTATGGACTATTTTTTCCCACCTGTATGTGCCATACTTTCTTGTTTCTTTGCATGTCTCATAGTTTTTGGTTGAAAAAATGGAAGTTTTAAATTATACAATGTGACAAATCTGGAAATTAGATTTCCCTTCATTCCTCAAGGGTTTATTGTTGTTGCTGCTGCTGTTTATTTTTTAGTGAGTTTCCTGAATTAATTCCATAAAACTATAGTCTTTCTCATGTGTGAACACTGAAGTCTCTACTTGTTTTTTTGTTTGTTTGTTTTTAATGGGCAGCTAACAATAGTAAAGACATAACTTTAAATACTTTGAACCAATAAGTCTGCTCGCCTTTGCATGCATGTTGGGACAGGCCTTCAAATGCTCAGGTAGGCAATTTATAATTCTGCCTAGCCTTCACTTCCTGCTTACACAGAGCCTCTTGGTTAACCAGAGAAGAGAGTTAGGGCCATCTCAGATCTTTCCTGGGCATGTGCACAGACCCACACATGTATGTGGCTTTCTAGATTCTCAGGAATATATCACAGCTTTCACAGCCTGGTGTTGACATCTCAGTCTTTAGATTTCCCTTTTAAGTTTTTTGGTGAGTATGTTCTTAGTTGCAACTGTTTATGCCTTTTCAGGCAGCAGTGATATTATTCAGTTGCAACTGATTATTTTTCACCAACACACCTCGGAAAAATGTTGTTCACTATGGGTAAACTCTGAGTCAGGTCAAATAAAGGCAAGTCTGGTGAGTGGGATTTTCCAGGAAACTGCCAGACACATATGGCAGTTACCTGGGAATGGGGTTTTGGAGAAGTGCCAACATCTGTCCCTTCTAGTGACTGCTATGCTATTGTTTCTCACCATGATTGCAGGGTTGTTTGTTTTCAAGGCTACCCTGGGTCTGGGGAGAAGATGATGGGAAAAGTGTAAGTTAAAATGCCACAGGCTCATTATTACCATGATTCAGTGTTTTTCTTGAATAAGCATTACTTAAATTGTTGTAAGCCTTTGGTTAACTTCCAGAGTTCTGGAAAAGGTTGATTTTAACCACTTTTTTGCTAGAGTTTTTGTTGCTTTTATGGAGGAATAAATTTTCAGAAGTTCTTACTTGGTCATTCCTGAAGAGCTTTCCAGTTTCTATTATTATGTTTAAAATTTTATTTTGAAATCATTGTGGATTCATACATAGTTGTAGGAAATAATACAAATGCTGTTTATCTTTCAGCCAGTCTCTCTCAATGGTAACATCTTGCATAACAGGAGTATAATATCCTATCCAGGAAACTGATACTGCTACAATCTATTGACTTTACTCAGATCTTACCATTTATATTTCTCATTTGTGTATGTCTCTGTGTATATTTTGCTCTATGCTATTTTATTAGATGTGTAGATTTGTGTGGTCAACACCACCATCAGATAGCTAACAGTTTTCTCTAAGGACACTTCATGGTATCCCCTAATAGCCACAGTCACATCTCTGCCTCCCCAACTACTACTCCTGACACTCGGCAACCACTAGTTCTGTTCAAGTCTATACTTTTGTCATTCCAAAAGTTCATGGAGTATATATCACACAATAAAATACTATTTAGCAACAAAGTAAAATAATGACACATGCCACAACATGGATGAACATTGAAAACATGCTCAGTGAAAGAAGCTAACCTCAAAGGACCACATACTAGATTATTTCATTTATATGAAACGTCCAGAATAGACAAATCTATAGAGACAGAAAGTAAATTAGTGGTTGACTAGGGCTGGGTGGGGTTGGGTTGGGGGAATAGTTGATGGCTAAAAGGTATGAGTTTTCTTTTTGGAGGTTAAGAAAATGTTCTAAGGTAAATGTGGTGATAGTTGCACAACTTTGTGAATATAAGAAACCATTAACTTGTACATTTTTAAAATGGTGAATTGTATGGCATGTGAATTGTATCTCAACAAAGCTAAGAGAAAGCTATATAAATAGAACTGTAGAGTATACATCCTCCTGAGACTGTTCCTATTATTTTTAAACAAAAGTTTGATCCCAAAGAAAATTTCTGTTGACAGAAATAGTAAATATACATAATAATAATATCTATAGTGCAGAAAAGTTTATGTATAAGATACCATACTTGGGCAAGACAAAAGGCAAATGGGCATGACCAGAAGGAGGGACTCTGTCCTTGCTCTCTGAGGAGTCTGGGTAGCATGATCATTCACATGCAAATGCAATTCAGGTGTGTCTATTTTCATATCTACTCTATGGATGGGATTTCTCAATGGTCTATGGGCCAAAATTGGGATGAATGAGAACAAGCTGCTTCAGCTCAATTCAGATAAGATAGATTTTTTATTGGAAGAGAAAGCCAGCAGCAATCACATTAGTACACAAACATACTGAGCTTCACAATGTCAGCTCTTTCTAGATTCACAGATAAAAACTCTGGCGGAGAGAGCCTTTCTGTATGCGACACAGAGATTGAACACTTTCTTTTCATATGTAGCTCTTACCTTGCTTTCTGCATTCTGACTTCATTCTATACTAGATCATTACAAAGCTTTCTACTGGGAGATCCATATTTTAGACCATACATAATTCTTTTCTGATGAAAAACAATGACTTAGTTCATCTTTGGAATGCTGTCTCTTGACCACTGGTATTATGATTATTCACCATTGACATTCAATACAAGGAAACTTGATTGGCTCTAGATTCTATATATCAGTGTGTGATATAGTTTCAAAGCTAGATATTTGGGAACTAAAACTTTTCCTAAGACCTCCTAAAGGCAACCCTTGAAAAATTTTTAAATAACGAAAGCTCTCAATTTTTAAAAATACAATGTGTATTTGAGTGGCATTTAACCCTTATTTGAGAGAGTGGGCGGGGGGAGTGAGACCTAGACAGCAGTCAAAGGTTATTGCCATTATTCTGACTCCATTATTCTCTTCTGTTGTGTATTGCATTTTTACTGTAGAACTAAACTACATAAGTAATTAATCTATAAGGGACTAAACAAACTCTCTTCCCCAGGAGGGTACATTCTCTAACACTAGAGAAATGAACTATAATAGAAATGTTTCACAAGTGTAGCATTTCATAAATGATAGAACAAGTTTATTCTCCAAACTAAGGCTTGCCAAATTTCTTCCATAAAAGGCCAGATAGTAAATATGTTAGGCTTTGTGGGCCAAATGATTTCTGTTGTAACCAGTCAACTCTGCCACTATAGCATGAACATAGCCATAGGCACTATGTAAATGAATGAGTGTTACTATGTTCCAACAGAACTTTAAATTAAGTTTAAATTTCATATAATTTTCAGCTGCCATGAAATATTTTTTGATTTTTTTTTCAAAATAATTTTAGCTTATGAGCTGTACAAAAACACGCAGAGGGACAGATTTGGTCCATGGGGCTGAGTTTGCTAGCCCTGCTCAAAACAGACGGAAGAGTAGAAACTTCAATTCTATTTAGCAGGTGGTTTGGAACCCATTTTGAAGTCAGGCAGAGATGGGTTAAAATATTGGTTCTGCCACTCACTCACTAGTTGCCTTGGCCAAGTTATGCAACCTGCTTAAAACCATATCCTTATCTGTAAAATGAGGATAGAAATAGCTATTTCATCAGATTGTTGTGAAAATTAAACGGAATAATACATGTATACTTGGTACATGCAAGGTCATCGTGCATGTAGTTACAATTAAAATGACATCTTGAAGAGCATTGTAAAGCTTTGACTTTCCCCCAAATCTCTGTACCAACAGTGAGATTTGTAGCAGGATATTTATTAAGACTGTGTATATCAGGCCAAACCATAGGGTCATCTCTGAGTCCTATTCTCTCACCATTCCCATTCAAGTCATCAGTAACTCATATCTACTCTCCCCTCAAAGTATGTATATCTAAAATCTGAACACTCCCTACAACCACCAGTATCAACTTCTGTCACTTCTGCTCCCACTCTTGCAACAGTATTTTCCACAAAGATGCTTTGAAAATGTAACTCAGATAAATTCATTCCTTTGCCCAAAAGCCTCTGGTCATTCACTTACAGGAAAATCCCAAGTCTTTACCATATAAAGCCCTCAGAGCTACACTCTTTGCCCTGCTCCCTCAGCTACTAACACAGTAGCCTTGCTATTCTTCAAACATCTCAATCCTTCTCCCACTTAATATCTGTTGGTTGTTCTTTCCGGAATGTTTTATCCACACACAACCAAGTGTTTTCAATTTTACTACTTTTCTCAGGTTTGTGCTCAATAATCTTGTTTAAAAAAGCATGTCCTACACTCCTTAACTCTCTTATCCTATACTTGGTGGCCAAATTCCCACCTCCGGCCATATTTCATATTTATTTGTTGATTGAATGCCTCCCCTCCAATAAAATGTAAGCTCATGAAAGCAGACTTTTTTGTGTGTGCCTTGTTTATAGTTGTATCTTTAGTGTTTAGAACATTAACTGGCACAGAATAGTTTCAAATTTGTTGAGTGAATTAATAAATTAATTTTACTGCTCTAAAATATACGTAAAAATGAGAGCTGTTTGAGTATTGTTCTGGTATTGATTGGAATACATGTTTGGCTGCACATAAATCAGAGCAGCTTAATGAGAGAGAAATTAATTTCTTAATTAGCTAAGAGTCTGGAGGGAGGCGGTTCAGAGTAATGTTCTGTGAGGTTGTCTGGATAACCAGGCTTCCTCTGCTTTGTTGCTCATGATCCCTAAAGTGTATTGCCTTTGTCTGAAAGGGCTAAGATATCTCTCTGTCCACTATATGTTCTAAGCAACAGGAGGAAAGAAGGGTTTGAAAGGTCACACATAACTTCCATTTAAGAACACTTTCTGTATATCATACAAAACATTTTCATTCACTTCTCATTTAAGACTTAATCACATGACTATAGTCAGGAAGGAAGGGGTGGCTACTTTTTCAGCCCAGCTAAAAACAAGCAATTGATTCTATCTCTGTAAGGAAAAAAAGGCAAGTAAATATGGGGGCAAATTCGTTGTCACAGTTCTCTACATTTTTACTCTCCTTGTTTAAAAAAATGTGGTCAAACTGAGGATGCTCTCCCTGCAGCCCTGCATCTTGGCCCAAGTGTTGGAGAGACTATCTGGCCTGTCAATATTCCTTTGTTAGAGTACGATGCTAGGACATTACCTTTTAGTTGAATTAAGTTTGTCAGCTGAATTGGTAATTCATTTTCTTCAGATCCACTTTCTAAGAAAATTTAAGTGTTTTCTGAATCTTTGAAAATATCTTCTGTCTGGGACCAAAAAATCAACAGGGTTTGCAGTTAGATTTTGGGGGAAAGAGGTGTGGGGAACTGGCTGCTGCCCAACCCCCCACTTCACTTGCAAAAAGTTAAGCCCTTCCCCACAACTCCATGTTGGCTGTGAAGCTCGTCCTGCCCCCCATGTTCTCCGGAAAAAGCCTGGAAGCAAGTTTCCTCTTTATGTAAAGTTAGGATGTTAAGTATTGGTGGGGGTATTTTGCACTTGGTGGAATTCTTGGGTTACCTTGGAAACTGTAATCAGAAAAGTCATTGATTTGCTAATGGCCCACTTTGCCCTAAAAATAAAAGAAGATGCAGTTTCTGGGGGCAGCCATGTTTTTCTTCTAGGGCAGCATTTCTGCCAGCAGTAATTGCAAAGCCCTCCCGATCCCATCTTTTATTTTTTAATTCTTTAAGTCTATTTTCTTTAATTCTGCACCGTTCTTGCTCGGGACCTAAATGTACTAGTCGCAGCTGGCTCACAACAATCTTCCTTGGTTTTTATAGCTTAGTACCTGATGTCCTCTGAAATAGCCTTTTAAGGCCAGTTGCATGCACCTGTGACACACGCAGTAAGAGAGGGTACCACACTAGGCCAGTACTCTGCTATCTTCACCTTGTGCTTCTGTACGTGAAGTCCAAGGGGACAATGAGCAGAGGTAATATTCATGTAATTCCTTGCTAACCTTTTTGACTATAGTTAAGATGCCCATGGGCACGGAATTCCAGGGGACATTCAATGGAGGGGAGTTTAGTGAGACTTAAAGCAAATACTAGTGTGGGGCAGCTGTGTTAGGCTTGCTTGTGAGGTTACCAGCTGCAAGCACTTTGCTTGATTAGTGAGTGAACACGTGGCAGAAGTACGTGTGCATAGAGCAGTGGTTCTTAACCTTTTTTGAGGTACTGAACCCACCAGTTTCATATGCGCATTCACCGGACCCTTCTTTAGTGACAAATAAAATATGATTTTTTTTTCCCAAATTCAAGACATAGGTATATGTTTTTTTTACTGGTGCATAAAATGAGCCGTGCTTGAACATCACCTTGCTCAAAGAACAAAACCAACAAATTGCATGAACTCACAACAAATTACGGTACTACTTTATTCTGGCCTCTGCGGCAGAGGCTTCTCCGAACCCCTGAGACCGACTCGTCAAACCCCTAGAGTTCGATAGAACCCAGGTTAAGAACCACTGGCATAGAAGATATAAGGCTGTGGTGCTTGCGCTGGAGAGAAATGAGAGATGGGGGATTGCAGATGTGCAGATTGCCTGCCCGCCACTGTGAGGGGCCATTTTGCTGTTTGTTTGCCTGAGAGGCAGTTTTCCCTGCCTGTGTGCTTGTCCACGGTTGTGAGACTTTATTAAATGGATGGCCTAACGCTTTCCAGCTCTGCAGTTTTTCTACCATCTGCCTGAATCCAATGTGAACCTGCCTGACCTCGGCCACTAGCATTACAACTAGGAAAATGTGTTATGTCTTTCTTTTTTTAATTAAAAAAATTTTTTTCTTCAGATTACAAGATGGTGATAGATTATGTGGACATTCCACTATCACCTCCCAGGACCAAATTGGATTACAACTTAATTTAAAAACAATCATCTTGAAAAACCAACTTTGAACTAAATGAAGAGTAGTCTATAACCAAAGATCACAGAAGAAGCCACACCAAAACTGGTAGGAAGTGTAAAGATGTGGAAGGGGTTGCCCTGCTCCCAGAAGCAAGTGGTGGCTGAGGGTCCAGAGGGACTCTCACTGCAGGGAGGGTCACCCTGAGAGGTGTGGGTCCTCAGCCCCAGGCCCAGCTCCCCAGCCTAGAACCCCAGAGCCTAGAAGAAGTGTCCACAAAGCATTTCAGGGTGAAAAGAGCCAGGTTTTTGTCTGGAAAGAGATGGAGCTCTTGGAGATGCAGGCTCCATCTTAAAGGGCCTGTGCAGAAAATCTTGTTCACAGCCATTTACCTGGGGCTCTGGCAGAGGGAGGGCTCAGAGCACTAGAGTTGCATGAGAAGAGTGTAACATTCAAGACCCAGGGAGAGACACTGTGGGGGATGGCCACCAGAACCCCTGTGCTGAGTCATTCTCCAGTACTGCAGTTACCATCTTTCTTGGGTGGAGCAGTCCCCTCTGAGTGGCATCAGCCTGGGGAAAAGCAACTGCTTTACCCTCAGGAGTCTCTCTACCCCATTCATGAAGATTGGGTTGTGCTGAGAAGCCAGGAAGCAGGGGACATGTCAGTGACTCAGTTTTCTGGTGTGGAGGCTGCAGCTTTCCCCCACAGGCTGCCAAGACTAAGACTTGTGCTTCTGTCTCGGGAGACTCAGTAGAAACTGTCCAGACAGTGGCTATACCACACCTCTGGGTCTCAGAGGCCACACCCACTAGACTACTGGGGCCACATCATACTGAGGTCTGTGAATATAGTCCAGACAGACTGACACCTGTGGCCGAGGGGCAGAGCCACACCCACCACCTTTCCTAATCTTTAAATTGCCATGAGCTCTAGATCCTATCAGAGGTTTTATCAGTGATTGAGTCCAACAAGCAGCCAGATGATAGAGGCTGCAAGAGGCGCAACTCAGGGAACCTTGGCCTTTTAAGCAGACTTTTCTCTAAGCCCAGATTGGGTAAAAGCCAGCCTAGGTATTCAGGTTAGTATTCCCATGACCCTGGACCCAGCAGAGGCAGCAACAAACTCTGGACTCCTTGTAGCTCCAAGAAGATTGCTGAGGGCTAGTCACAGGCACTGTCTCCCACTGCTCTATGCTGGGTTCCTGCAAGGGAGGCCCAGGGCTGGCACATCCAGGAGCCAGCTGTGGAGAGCATCAGTTCAGGACCTAACAACACTTGTAGTGGGGTATTCTAAAGAAGGGCTCCTCATACGTGGCCCAGCTGAGACAAGTTCTGCTCTCTGTGATCCCACAGCAGCTCATGTGCATTGAATAGGGTAGAGCTTCACAGCCAGCCAGCCCAGGGGCTGGATATGCTGCCCTGCTGGGATAGATTCCATAGGGGGAAGGGAGAGAGGCTTGAAGCATGTACATTTAAAATATTGGTCCCTGTCAACCTATTGTTGGATCTGGTCAAGAGGCTTAGCCACTTTCTTGGGGGGCACAGTCAGCCCCAAGAGAGGACTCTCTCAGTCTTCCTACTTGAAACCAGGGTCTCACCAGCTATAAGAACATCTTCAGAGGGGACTGTCAATTCCACTCGTTCTGAACCTACTTCTCACTGGGGAGAAATAAAAGTTGAGTAACCAGCAGTGGCTGAGAGATTAGGCCCTGGATTAGGGGCCACATTCCCTTTACTGAGCTCCTGACCAAGAGATCCTTAAAGTAGGGGGTCACACTACCATTGCATCTCCAATCTCAGTTGCCCTAACCCAACAAGCTCACAACCTGTAGAGGGGTTGGTTGTGTGAGGCCAGTCTGAACCCACTCAACAGTCTTTTTATAGAAAACTCTGTGGGAAGACCAGGCAGCTGCAAGATGAGGTGGAGCAGCTAAAAAGCAGAGGCAAATCTTAACAGAGCTGGGGCTTTTATGGAGCTGCTGTGATCTCTAAGCAGGAGGAAGCTGATCCTTATACATAGGTTGGCCCCTTCCACACTACTCAAGCACAGAAAATGCAGACACAAACAGCAAAATGAGTAGTAGCTGTAGACAGGTAGCCCACAGTGGGTTACAAACAACAGCTGATGCTAACCCAAGAAGATCCAGAACCAACACAACTGGTAGTGGGTGGCAGACAGCACCAACCTGGACTGAGCTAACTACACAAGCAGCATGCCCAAAGGAGGAGTCTAGCAGGCTCCAGACACTGTGGAGGATAAATACACTCAACGAGACAGACAATGCACAGTGTGTAATACACCCAATCAAGCTTGACCCTTAGAGCCAGCCAGCCTGAAGAAATAACCATACTCATAAAAGAACCAACTGCATTCAATACTTACATACAACAGAAAGAAAAATAGTAGCAACAAGCATTCCTAGAACAAGAAAAACAGATGGCCTGTAAGGCAGTACCACTGAGCTCATCTTCCTCATAAAGACAACAAAAAAATTTCACAGTCAGACAGTGCTACCTAATACGCAGACAAAATGGGCAGAGAAAGAAATGCTACCCAAATGAATCAACAAGAGAAATCCCCAGAAAAAGAACTAAATGAAATGGAAGACACCAAGCTACCAGATGCATAGTTTAAAATAATGATTATTAGGATGCTCAAGGATCTTAGAGCAACAATGGATGGACATAATGAGTACCTAATTAAAGAGATAGAAAGTATCATAAAGGACATTGAAATCATAAAAAAGAAACAGTGAGAAATGACAAATACAATATAAGAAATGAAGACTGTGCTAGAAGGAATTAACAATAGGCTGGAAAAAGCAGAGGATCTAATCAGTGATTTAGAAGACAAGATAAACATAAGCACAGAAGTAGAACAGCAAAATGAAAAGAGACACAAAAAGACTGAGGAAACTCTAAGAGACCTCTGTGACAATATGTAGAGAAGTAATATCTGAATCGTAAGGGATCCTGAAGGAGAAGAGAATGAACAAGGGATAAAGAACCTGATTTAAGAAATCATTGCTGAAAATTTCCCTAAATTGATGAAGGAAAACTCACACAAGTTCAAGAAGCACAGAGTCCTATGAAAGAGAAACCCAAGGAGGCCTACACCAAGACACATCATAATTAAAATGCCAAAGTTAAGAGAGAAAGAAAGAATACTAAAAGCTACAAGAGAAAAACAGTTAATTACCTAGAGAGGAGCTCCTATAAGGATGACATTGGACTTCTCAACAGAAACACTTGAGGCCAGAAGGGAATGGCAAGAAGTATTCAAAGTAATGCAAAACAAACCTACAACCAAGACTACTTCATCCAGCAAGGCTATCATTTAAAATTGAAGGAGAAATAAAAAGCTCCCCAGACAAATAAAGACTCAACAAATTCATTATGACCAAACCAGCATCACAAGAAATGTTAAGGGGCCGGCTATAAAAAGAGCAAAGAAAAAAAAAAGTAATCAAGAAAAAGAGAATTGTAAATTTAAAGAATAAAATGGCAATAAATAAGTACATATTCATAATAACCTTAAATGTAAGTGGATTAAATGCTTCAATCAAAAGACATAGGGTAGCTGCATGGATAAAAAAATAGGACCTGTAGATATGCTGTCTACAGGACACCTACCTCAGAACAAAAGATACACATAGACTGAAAGTGAATGGGGTGGAAAAAAATATTTCATGCAAATAGAAATGAAAAAAAAGCTAAGGTAGCAATATTTATATCTGGCAAAATAGACTTTAAAACAAAGGCTGTAATAAGGGATAAAGAATATCACTACATAATGATAAAGGGAGCAACCCAACAAGAGGATATAAGCATTGTAAATATTTATGCACCTAATATAGGAGCACCTAAATATATAAAGCAGATTTTGATGAACATAAAGGGCGAGATCGACAGCAATACTATAATAGTAGTGGATTTCAATACCTCACTAACATCAATGGATAGATCCTCCAGACAGAAAATTAACAAAGAAACAGCGGCCTTAAACAACACACTAGATCAACTGGATTTAATAGATATTTTCAGAACATTTCATTCCAAAGCAGCAAAATATACATTTTTTTCAAGTGCTTAGGGTACATTTTCTAGGATAGACCACATGTTAGGACATAAAACAAGTCTCAATAAATTTAAGATCATTGCAATCATATCAAACATTTTCTCTGATCACAATGGCATGAAACTAGAAATCAACTTCAATAGAAAAACTGAAAAACAATAAAACACTTGTAGGCTAAATAGTATGTTATTAAATAACGAATAAGTTAACAATGAGATCACGGAAGAAATAAAAAATTTTCTTGAAACAAATGAAAATGAACATACAACAACTCAAAACGTATGGGATACAGCAAAAGCAGCCCTGAGAGGGAAGTTTATAGCATTATAGGCATACCTTAAGAAACAAACAAACAAACAAAAAAGATCAAATAAGCAACTTAACCCTGCACCTAAAAATACTAGAGAAAGAACAACAAATAAAGCCCAGAGGAAGTAGAAGAAAGGAAATAAGAAGGATGAGTGGAAATAAATGACATAGAGGCTAAAGAAAATACAATAAAACCAAAAGATCAATAAAACCAAGAGTTGGTTTTTTGAAAAGGTAAATAAGATTGACAAACCTTTAACCAGATTCATCAAGTAAAAAAGAGAGAGGAATCAAATAAATAAAATTAGAAATTAAAGTGGAGATGTAACAACCGACACTGCAGAAATACAAAGAATTATTAGAAAATACTATGAAGATCTATATGCTAAAAAATTGGACAACCTAGGTGAAATGCATGAATCCTAGAAACATACAATCTTCCAAATCTTTATCTGGAAGAATCAGAAAACCTAAACAGACTGATTACAACAAATGAATTGAAACAGTTATCAAAAAACTCCCAGCAAACAAAAATCCTGGACCAGATGGCTTCACAGGTGAATTTTACCAAACATTCAAAGAAGAACTAACACCTCTCCTTCTCAAGCTATTTCAAAAAATTCAAAAGGAGGAAAGACTTCCAAGCTTCTTTTATGAGGCAAGCATTATCCTCATTCCAAAATCAGGTAAGGACACTACAAAGAAAGAAAAATATAGGCCAATATCCTTGATGAACATAGATGATAAAATTCTCATCAAAGTGTTAGCAAATCAGATCCAGCAATACATTAAAAAAATCATACATCATGATCAAGTGGGATCTATTCCAGGGAGGCAAGGCTGGTACAATATTAGCAAATTAATAGATCACATTAATTCATCACATAAACAAAAGGGAGAATAAAAATCACATGATTATTTCAATAGATGCAGAAAAAGCACTTGATAAAATCAAACACCCATTATGATCAAAACTCTAAGCTAAGTAGGAATACAGGGAACATACCTTAACGTATTAAAGGCCATCTATGACAAACCAACAGCCAACATCATACTCAATGGAAAAAATTAAAAGCAATCCCCTTAAGATCAGGAACAAGGCAGGGGTGCCCCCTTTTACCACTCTATTCAACATAGCTCTGGAAGTCCTAGCCACATCAATTAGACAACAAGAAGAAGTAAAAGTCATCCAAATTGGAAAAAAAGAAGTAAAACTATCATTATTTGCTGATGACATGATACTGTAGATAGAAAACTCTAAAGTCTCAGTCAAAAACTACTGGACCTGATAAATTCAGCAAGGTGGCAGGATATAAAATTAATATTCAGAAATCAGTGGTATTTTTATACACCAACAATAAACTGTCTGAAAGAGAAATGAAAGAAACAATCCCCTTCACTATTGCAACAACAACAAAAAGGTACCTAGGAATAAATTTAACCAAGGAGGTAAAAGACTTGTACTTAGAAAAGTATAAGACATTGAAAAAAGAAATCAAGGAAGATGCAAACTAGTGGAAGCATATACCATGTTTGTGGATAGGAAGAATAAACATCATTATAATGTCTATATTACCCAAAGCAATCTACAAATTCAATGCAATTCTTATTAAAATACCAATGGCATACTTTAAAGATATAGAGCAAATGTTCCAAAAGTTTATATAAAACCAAAAAAGAACATGAATAGCTTCAGCAATCTCGAAAATGAAGAACAAAGTAGGAGGTATCACACTTCCTGATACCAAGCTATATTACAAGGCCATTGTAATCAAAACAGCTTGGTAGTGGCATAAGAACAGGTATACAGATCAATGGAGCAGAACAGAGAATCCAGAAATAAACCCACTCCTTTATGATCAATTGATATTTGACAAAGGATGTAAGAGCATACATGGAGTAAAGACAGTCTCTTTAATACATGGTGTTGGGAAAATTGGACAGGTACATGCAAAAAAATGAAACTAGACCACCAACTTGTACCATGCACAAAAATAAACTTAAAATGAATAAAAGACTTAAATGTACATTGTGAAGCCATAAACATTTTGTAAGAAAACAGGCAGTAAACTCTATGATATCTCTCATAGTAATATTTTTGCCAATTTATCTCCACGGGCAAGTGAAATAAAGGACAAAATAAACAAATGGGACTATATCAAACTAAAAAGCTTTTGCACAGCAAAAGACACCATTAACAAAATAAAAGGACAATCCAAACAATGGGAGGACATATTTGCCAATACATCTGATAATGAGTTAATAACCAAAATTTATAAAGAACCTTTAAAACTCAACACCAGAAAGGTAAACTATCCAATTAAAAAGTGGTCAAAAGAACTGAGCAGACACTTCTCCAAAGAGGACATACAGGTGGCCATTAGGCATATGAAAAAATGCTCAGCATCACTAATCATTAGAGAAATGCAAAGTAATACCACATCACACCTTTCAGAATGGCGTTCATTAACAAATCAACACACAATAAGTGCTGGCGAAGGTGTGGAGAAAAGGAAACCCTCCTGCACTGCTGGTGGGAATGCAGACTCCTGTAGCCACTGTGGAAAACAGTATGGGGTTGCCTCAAAATATTAAAAATGAAACTTTCTTTTGACCCAGCTATCCCACTTTTAGGAATATATCCTAAGGATACCAAGTCACTGATTCAAAAGAAGATATGCACCTCATGTTTATTGCAGCATTGTTTACAATACCAAGATCTGGAAACAGCCCTAATGTCCTTTAGTGGATGAATGGATTAAAAAGCTGTGGTACATATACACAATGGAATACTACGTGGAGGTAAAAATGATGGAAATCTTACCTTCTGTAATGACATAAATGGACCTGGAGATTATTAATGTAAGTGAAATAAGCCAGGCAGGGAAAGACAAATATCATATGATCTCACTTATATGTGGAATCTAATGAGCACAGTGAACTGATGAATGGAATAGAGGCAGAGGCAAGGTCACAGGGAGCAGAGGGACAGCTGTCAGAGGGAAGGGGGATGAGGCGATGGGATCAGAGAAAGTGAAAGGATCAGTGAAATTATATATACATAACACATAGATACAGATAACAGGACAGCAAATCCCATAGGGAAGGGAGGAAGGAGTTGGGGGAGGGGGCAAAGGGGTGTAATTTGGGACACGGGTACGGGGTGTGAGGGTGTTATATTAAGTGGGACACTTGAATCCATGTTAACACAATAAAATAAAATTTAAAATTAAAAAAATTTCCCATTGATTTGAGAGAGATAATGGAAAAGGGAGAGGGGCAAAAAAGGAGAGAGAGAGAGAAAGAGAAGCATGAACTTGTTCCACTTTGTTTTTCCATTTAGTTGTGCACTCATTGGTTGCTTCTTGTGTGTGCCCTGACCTGGGATTGAACCCTCAACCTTGGTGTGGGCAAAGGTGGGGGTGGGAGTGGGGATGGAGAGGGCTCTATCCATTGAGCCATCCAGCCAGGGCCAGTGTATTATGTCTTGACTGAGTGATGGGGTATGACAGCCCAGGAAAACCAATCTTTCTGTTCAAACCAGAACTAACTTTAAGCACAGAAAGAAGGCATTGGTGTTCGAAGACACAGGAATGACCAACTAACATCATCATATCCTTTCTCACTTGTGTTACTCTACCCTGTAGCCAACTACTTATGTTGTCAGGCTGACATAGAAGGGAAGGAAAGATAGGGGAAGCTATAGGTCCTCTACTTCTCAGTCTTTCTTTACTCATTAGTAAGCCCAAAGTAGGGAGTGCTGGTAAAATGTGCATGGATAAAGAAGTGAAATAAAAACAGCTAAGTTAATTTTGTAGTGTTTCCAGTTTTCTGTAGAAATATAGACGTGCATTAACTACAAACTGTATAAATTCTGTAATTCTGTATACAAATTAAATGCTTTTCTTATATTTGCACTTAAAACTAACTAATTAATGTCAGGCTTTTTCAAGAGAGAAAAAGACTTCAAAAATTTATTTATTACCTGTGAACATATCCTAGGACCAATTACTACAAATTACTTAGGCAAGAAAGTCTTACTGGGATGAAAAGTGAGTAAAGAAAGGTTGGCCTTTCTGACTGTGATAACTTGAGAGAAGGAAGGGGTAGAGGTGTGTCAAAAATTCCAGGGTATTTATTTGCTGATGTCCTTCACCTTACCTCATCTCATCACGGACACATTTTACCTCTCACATTATCACAAGAAGAAGGATGAGCACAGTGCAATATTTTTAGAGAGAGACCACCTTCATATAACTTTTATTATAGTATAGTGTTATATTTATCCTATTTCATTATTAGTTATTATTATTAATCTCTTCTGTGCCTAGTTTATAAACTAAACTTTATCATAGTTATGTATGTAAAGGGAAAACCATAGCATATACAGGGTGTGGTACTGTCTGCAGTTTTGGGCCCCACATAAGGGGGAACTATGGTACAGTTTAGGACTCTCTCTCTCTCTCTAGGACACCCTATATAAATCTAGCACCCTGAAGCTGCCACATTGGAATGATCACATGGACTAAACATGCAGAGACAAAGGTTTCTAAGAAGTCCTAGGATGCCCGGACTTCTGCTGCATGAGTCTTCCCAGCACAGGGACCAGACATGTGAGTAAATAAGCCACAAAATCAAGAAACTATATTAAAATAGTTTGATATGTTTGACCATTGAACATTCACATCGTGAATGTTCAGCTCCTGCTTAGGACATAGAAAGAGCATTGCTTCTACACTTAGAGTAAAAATGGAAAGAAAAAGAAAAGCCAGGTAATTTTCAAAAATCATAACTTACTTGAATCTACATAATGCATGGCCTCCAAATGAAAAGATCTGCATCCTAACCTCAAAATCTGTGAATATAACCTTACTTAGAAAAAGGGTCTTTGCAGATGTAATGAAGTGAAGGATCTCAAGATGAGATTATCCTAGGTTATCCAGGTGGACCCTAATTCAGGCAAGTGTCCTCACAAAAAGAGGAAAAGACACAGGCAGAAGAAGGAAAAAAGGCCTCAGGGAAAACCGTATGAAAATGAAGGCAGAGGCTAGAGTTATGAGGCCCCAAGCCAAGGAATGCCAAGGATTTCTGGTAGCCACCCATGACTGGGAAAAGAGGCATGCAACGGAGTCTTATTCAGAGCCTCCAGAAGGAACCAACCCCACCAACAACTTGATCTCAGACTTTCTGGCCTCTAGAACTTTGAGATAATAAATTTCTGTTGTTTTAAGCCACCTAATTTTTGATAATTTGTTATGACAAGTTAGGAAACAAATAACCCATCAGAGATCTGAGACTGTAGGCAATCAATGAACATGGAATCTGTGGGAAGACAGGGGTCTCCAAAGAGAGATGCTACCTGGGGCAGACAGCAGATGGTCTACAAGTTGGGAACAAGAAGTCAGCTAAAATTTTAAAGAAAATGTTTAAGGCAAAATGTGGACTAACCCGAGAATGTAGAATTATTATCACATACTAGTATAAAATTCAGAAAATTTAACATTGTCACAGTCGATACTTTCATCTAGTATAAAACTCATGTTTAAATATTTCAAATGGACCTAATAATAACCTTTGTAATATTATTATTATTTTTATTCCAGATCTGGATTAGGTCATGACTTGCATTTCGTGTAGCTGTACTTTGATCTCCTTCAATCTGGAACAGTTCCTGAACCTTTCTTTGCTTTCTTGACATTGGCATTTTTGAAGAACACTAGGTAGGGGTAGAAAATACACTTTAGAAGAAATAGTCTGGGCACTTCAAAAGTATCTGTAATATTTTACTTCTTTGGTCAGTGGTAAGCATCAGAAATATTATATCATTCTTTATACATTTGGTGTTTAAAAAATAAACAAGTAGAAGAAGTTAAATTGTCAGAATTATGATCTGTTAGAAATTGATCAAAGAAAAAGTGATAGTCATCATTTTGTACTTTAATACACAAGTACTAGATTTATAAATTAAATATAAATATCTCTAAGTTGAATTTAAAGTCTTGAATAAACTGAATATTAATTAAATCACAAGTAACAGAATATTTCATTCTGGCCCAAGCCTCTTTTAGACAATAAAAACTCACTGAAACAGAATATCTCTTTTTACAAATGAAATATGCCTCCATTTTCTCTGAAGCATGAGACCCACTGGTCCACTTATTGCAAAGCCATTAAGATTAGTAGAATAAAGAATTAATTTCTCAGTGAAAGATATATATATATTTAATATATTAATTAAGCTTTTAAAGTTGGATTCACATATACAATTTATCACTCAACAAATATTAAATGCCCCCTCCACCTCAGGCATTATTTTCAGATAAGGATAAGCCATGAACAAGAAACACAAAGTGCTCTTAGATTACACTGCGAAACAATTTATTTAAAATTTTCTGTTGCATGAGGTTTTAGATTTTTTTCTATATATTTCTGCATCGTTGATTCCAAATCTGAAATTCGTTTTTTGGTGCATGCTCTAGTTTTTATACAATTTTAATTTCTTTTTGTTACAGTTAATGGTATGCATTGTTTGTTAAATTGGAGTTAAAGGGCAACGACTCTTGGATTGAACATAACCACAAAGCAATTAATGTTTTACAAACATCACTTTTACATCATTGTAGTAGTTTTTAAATGTAAAAAATTATTATCTGATAAAAACACCCTCTTATTTTGTTTTAAGATTGAACCATGGCTTCTTCGAGTAGGTGTAAATGTAAGAACAGTCCTGACACCTTCTGTTATATATGTAGCTGTTACACATTTCAACGTCAAAGGCGCAATATTTCAACATTGGTGACATGTGCATATATTACCTATTTTCAAGTTCCTCTTGGCGATCAAGTCAAGAATTGGGCTCCTCATATTGTGTGTCATAATTGTGAGGACAAAAGGAAAACAAAGAAATGATTTTTGGCATTCCTATAGTTTGGCGTGAACCTAAGGACCACAGCAGTGACTGTTATTTCCGTCTGACCCATTCAAAGAGCATCAGCAAGAAAAAATGGCATATGATCACATATCCTAATATTCCTTCAGAAAAACGACCTATCCCACACTCTGAGACACTACCGGTTCCAGTTGCCAATGGTTTTATTTCTTCTAAGGACGAAGAAAGTGAACATGGTGATCAAGAGTATTTTGATAAGATGCATGAGAAAATGGTTGTAGAATCTGAAGGGTCTTCTTCTGATGCCAAGGAGTCATTAACCCCTCAGCAGCTTAGCCAACCCAAATTGAATAACTTAGTAAGAGATTTGGGCCTATCAAAGAAAGTAGCTGAGTTATTAGCCTTTAAGCTTCAAGAAAAGAATGGACTTCACTGGTCACCTAAAGTATCCCATTTCAGGAAGCATGAACAAATTTTGTGGACTTTTTTCCTGAACATAAACACTTTGTTTTCTGTAATGATATCAGAAGTCTTCTCAGCCAGCTAGGTGTTACTATTTATAGTCCAGCAGAATGGTGGCTATTTCTTGACAGCTCTAAACAGAGTCTGAAATGTGTTCTCCTACACAACAGTAATGTTTATGCATTGGTTCCTATTGGTTATTCAACTCATCTGTGAGAAGATTATAATGACATAAAAATTGTCCTTGACTCACTGAAGTATGGGGAGCATAACTGGATCATTTGTGTGAATCTTAAAATGGTAAATTTTCTGCTAGGACAAGAGAGAGGTCTCACAAAGTATCCTTGCTTTCTGTGTTTGTGGGACAGCTGAGCTTGGGAGAAACACTGGACACAGAAGGAGTGGCCGAAACATGAAGCTCTGGAAGTAGGGATGTAAAATATTGTGAATGAGCCTGTAGTTAATTGAGACAGGATCACTTTTCCCCCACTTCACATCAAACTCGGCTTAATAAAACAGTTTGTTCAGGCTTTGAATAGAGAAAGTGAATGCTTTCAACATATTATTTCTGCTTTTCCTACCTTGTCTTTCGAGAAGATAAAAGCAGGCGTATTCGATGGACCTCACATTTGAACTCTCATACGTGATGAAGAATTTTCCAGGAAGATGAATAACGAGGAGGAAGCAGCATGGCAGTCTTTTGTGGCAGGTACAAAGAACTTTCTTGGCAACAAAAAAGCAGAAAACTATGAACTTCTGTTTCAAAGGATGCTGTTAGCTTTTTGTGACATTTGGATGTAACATGAGCATTAAGATTCACTTCCTGAACAGTCTCCTTGATAAGTTTCCCGAAAATCTTGGAGCCGTTAGTGATGAGCTGGAAGAACGCTTTCATCAAGATCTGAAGACGATGGAAGAGCGTTATCCGGAGCAATGGGACAGAAATATGATGACAGACTTCTGCTGGAGCATCAAATGAGATTGTCCTCAACAAGTACACAAATGCAAGAGCTACAAATGCAAAATTTTGCCTGAATAGAATTTAAATAAGTTTTGCGCAAATTTTATGATTAAAATGTTTTAATATGTTCTATTTTGAAATTGTAGACAAATTCTGATGCAATCATATCTTTTAGTGTATTTACTGCATTATATAAATTTATTATATTTTTACAAAGATGATGCCCAAAAAGACATTCTTCTTCATTATGTTAAACTAAATGTTGAAAATTTTACAATAAAATGAATACCCAAAATCTTGAATTGCAAAAATACTGTAGCTTACAGAGAAAAACTAATGTCAGATTTGAGATCAGCACAGTCGAATTAGGTAAGAACAAGTGTTTTTGTGGATGCAACAAAGTTTTGTTCCCCAGTGTTATTAGCGTAATTTGTTTTAAGAGTACTTTCTTACATCACCAGAATATCTTATTGCTAATGTCTGACTCAGACAAAATATTTCTATTTAAATAGTCAAGCTATTAGAGGATATACAGTACACTATGTATGGGGAAATCCCTTCAATAATTGCACAGAAAATTAAGGAGTTAATTCCATCTCTGTTTCATGTGGTAATGGAATTTTTTTTTCTGGCTGTTCACACATGTCTATTTCACAGAAAGCACCAAAGATTATAAATTTATAATCAAATGTTTCTGACCATAAAAGTTAACTACCCAAACCTTTAAACATATTTAACACACACCAAGTCCAGGCAAGAAAATATTCACAAACAGCACTGTTTTTGAAGTTGAAACATAAATTTTGAGAAACCATCCAGACACCTTAAAATAGAGCACAATACCTCTAGTTTTCGTAAATTAATTGTTGCTATTTCTCTACTATACTTAACATCCATAACACTTTCCACTTCAAGTTTTTAGTAGTGTTTCTTTTAAAAAAAAAAACTAAAACTCAAAGCCAAAATTAAAAATCACTTTAATTTTCAAAATCTTGAGCCAATAAATGTTTTATTTATTTATTTATTTTTATTTTTTACAGGGACAGAGGGAGAGTCAGAGAAAGGGATAGAGACAGGAACGAAGAGAGATGAAAAGCATCAATTATCAGTTTTTCGTTGCAACACCTTAGTTGTTCATTGATTGCTTTCTCATATGTACCTTGACCGCTGGCCTTCAGCAGACTGAGTAACCCCTTGCTCGAGCCAGTGACCTTGGGTTCAAGCTAGTGAGTTTTTTGCTCAAGCCAGATAAGCCTGCGCTCAAGCTGGCGACCTTGGGGTCTTGAACCTGACTCTTCCGCATCCCAGTTTAATGCTCTATCCACTGCACCACCGCCTGGTCAGGCCCAATAAATATTTTAACTTTGCAAGTATAAAAGATATCACAGGAGTTTTGAGGTGTACATGCATAGTATGATTGTTTTATATTCATGGATGGCATAAGAAACTAAACATTTTAGTAAAGCAACCCTTTGAATGATTTAATATCTCCCAACAAACAAGTAAATAAAAACTTAAATTGAGTTTTGTTATATTTTCATTTAATTGTTACAATAGTTGCATACATGACATAATAATAATTTTGCATCTATACATTTCAGTCCATACACTAAATGTACCTATATTTATTTTAGGCTCTTTTTATATATTATCAATAAAACACAGATGCATTGGGTGCTAATCATGTACCAGGTGCCCTTCTAAGCCCTGCAGTGAGCAAAAATAGGCATGGTTCCTCTTCCCATTTAACTGCTAGTCAAGTAGAGTAGAGAGACATTAATCAAATAATCACCAAACCAATGAAGTAGTGTGACTGCAAGTGCTACCTGTTACCAAGAGTTACACAGTCATAATCACAGTCTTTAAGATAAGCATTTAATATAGTCAGGAAAGGAGAACAGGGAAGGCTTCTTGGAAGAAGTGACCCTTGAGTTGAGACCTGAAAGGTAAGTGGAATTAATTATTATAGATAAAGCAGGGAATATGGATCAACGTCACCCTGTTAAATTTAATTTTCTAAATAAAATTCAAAAAATGATAAAGAGGGGAAGGGAGAGGATTCTATATAGAGGGTCCTAGATGCACATGTAGGGTTCAGTGGCTGGAGACCAGTATGAGGTTCTGAAAGACACAGAACAAGCAGTAGCTTGTGCAAGATGATATGCAGGAACTTGGTAAAGGCCAGATCGTAAGAGTTTGTCTTTCTCTTCATATGTGTGCATTTGCAAACTCTCCTGCCTGCAATGCAGAGGACAGATGGGAGAGAGGCCAGGGTAGAAGACAGAAGGAGACCAATTAGGAGGCTATGCCAATAACCTGAGTGAAGGATGATGAGAGGGGTGGTATTAGTGGTAGAAATACAGATGCCTTAGAATTGGAATTGGCAGGACTTGTGATGAATTGATAGTTAAAAATCTGGATTGGATTTGTGGTCAAAAGTGTTAATAATAAAATTTACAATTAAAGTAAACAGTGAAATGATATGTCTAAAAGCACACATACATTTTAGTGGAAGTCTCAATAAATACACGAGATGCCATTATTTATGTAAAAATGGCTTTCGCTAAATGGTATATTTTGCGTTCATAGCTCTTTTATTAAGCAAAATTCACCCTTGCCATGACAACTCCTTTATGTCCCTCTTTTCTTTATGTCCCTCTTTGTGTCATTTAAAATTAAAATATACATCATTACATTCATTTTTTTTTATAAGGGATAGATTCTGGAAACATTAGCAACTTTATTTATTTTTAAATATTTTTATGGAAGACAGACACACACACACACACACACACACACACACACAGAGAGAGAGAGAGAGAGAGAGATAGGGACAGATAGACAGGAAGGGAGATGAGAAGCATCAATTCTTCATTGCAGCACCTTAGTTGTTCATTGATTGCTTTCCCATTTGTGCCTTGACCCAGGGGCAACAGCTGAGCCAGTGACCCCTTGCTCAAGCCAGCAACCTCAAGCTGGTGACCCTGCGCTTAAGTCGGATGAGCCCATGCTCAAGCTGGCGACCTCAGGGTTTCGAACCTGAGTCCCCTGCATCTGAGGCCAATGCTCTATCCACTGTATCACCACCTGGTTGGGTAGAAACACCAGTAACTTTAGAATTGTACGTTCTCTATTTATCTTTGTGTGAAATTTTACCTTTCTAAATATAAACATCTGATTTTATAAACTCCTACTATTTCACTAAATACTAATCTTATCAAATGAAGGCAAAGGTATTCACTCTGACTTAAATTTATGCATATGCATTGGAGAAACTTCACAACTGGACTTGTTTTTTAAACCTCAAAAATTCCAAATGCATTTGCAATAGTTCCTGTGTCATTAGTGAATACAAACTTTAACATAATGGAAACCATTCTTCTTTTCCTATTTCAGACTGAGTAAACTTGAATGAAAATTGCATGTACACTAGGGAGAGCAGGCTGATTTAATTTGAAAGTCACTGATAACAATGCCAGGGCTTCCCAGAGTCTAATCTCTGTTAATTTGCATTAAGATTGTGTGGTAGACTGACAGAATTTTCCTCTACCATTGTCTCTTACTTCACTTCCCACTCTCCATTCTGGGAGGGGTTTTTATGAGGTAGAGAAAAGATACAACAAAATAACCCTATTATAAAGATGATAAACATCAGCAAGAGAAGAGAACAGAGTTGGTCTGGTGGAGGTTTCCCCTTCTTTGAAGAAACTGCTATCCTCTCCCGAAGCAGTCTTACTGGGAGAAAAGCAAAGTGATCAATTGATTGGGTTGGGACAAGAAACCAGGTGAGGGGGTAAACACTGAGGGAAGAAAGGCAGGAGGAACCAAACACCTCTCTGATCTGACCTCTAAGTATGACAGGAAACTTGATGCAAAGAGCAAATTTATGTTTTGTGGCTTAACTTGGACTTTGTGTATTTGTGGTCTGACTATATAATAATATCTTTCTTTTCTCATAAGGAATAGTTCCTTTATCCCCTTCCATATGTTATAGGCTGAAGCAAGTGTTTCCGCTTACTATTAATGCTATAAATTACCTCTACTTTTCCAAAACCTGGATTTAAAATCTGACACCTGTTTTATAGTACCTAGGCTGATCTTTCTATTTTGATAGCTTATTTTATAATATCTTGAATTATTATCATCTTGTAAAGCCAGTAGCCAAGGCTACTATCACAGCAGCCCGGCCCGTGCAGGTTCACATTAGATTCGAACAGTCGGTATTGAAACACTGGAGCCAAGAACTGGTGAGCCATCAGCTTTAATTCTAGCTTGCACCCGGCGGGTAAGCAAAAACACACACTGGGCTCCAAAACCCACACATTCAGTGCTCAAAAAGCTACTGACTTATCCGAGTTTCCTAGAATCAAAGCTTTCTAGCTCACCAGACTTATTCACCTCTGTTCCCCATCTCCTCCTGCACAAACTCTTAACAAACTGGCTTCTTCCTCAGCACTCTTGCATCTTGGCTACTTCTCCTCCACATGGCCTTAATCTGCTCTCCTCTCTAATACTAATCTCAGGAACCCTGGAACCGAGAGAGAGATCTAGCTACCGGTCCGCCCACTTTATAGCATAGATAATTCAAACCTTTAATCCAATTATACATACAAGAAAGTCTCTGATACAAAGCCACCCATCTGAGGCATAATGGAATTCCTCCCTACATCACCACCCTACATCATCCAATCAGTCAAGGGTGTGGAGAAGAGCTTACTCTTAAAACAAAGCCTTAAGCTATAACGACCAGGCCTGCTTACAACTTTTCCCCCACAGCCATCACAAGCATAAGGGCAAATATCACCTGGGTGACGGGCTTCCATGTGGGCAGCACCATCTTTAACAAAGTGAGCATAATATATTTTATCTGCCCAACACATCTTTATTGCCAGAGTTATTCTAAAGATTCAGTACTCTTGGAAAATTACAACACATGGTTTGTTCTTTAATTAAGTATGATATTTATTCCATTCTATACTTAATAACTCAAAATATAAAACACCTGTAAAGCCAGTAGTCGCGGTCACTATCACAGCCGCCTGGCCAATGCAGGTTCGCATTAGATTCGAACAGTCGGTAATGAAACACAGGAGCCAAGAATTGGTGAGCCATCAGCTTTAATTCTAGCTTGCACCCGGCGGGCAAGAAAAAACACACACTGGGCTCCAAAACCCACACATTCAGTGCTCACAAAGCTACTGACTTATCCGAGTTTCCTAGCATCAAAGCTTTCTAGCTCACCAGACTTATTCACCTCTGTTTCCCATCTCCTCCTGCACAAACTCTTCCTCAGCACTCTGCCATCTTGGCTGCTTCCTCTCCTCCATGTGGCCTTACTCTGCTCTCCTCTCTAATACTAACCTCAGGAACCCAGGAACCAAGAGAGAGAGCTCAAGCTACTGGTCTTTCCACTTTATACCATAGAATCAAAACCTTTAATCCAATTATACCAACAAGGAAGTCTCTGTATAATGGGATTCCTCAGGAGAGTGCACCACCCTACATCATCCAATCAGTCAAGGGTGTGGGAAAGAGCTTACTCTTAAACTAAGCCTTAGGCTATAACGACCTGGCCTGCCCACAGCCTGTTCCAGAACACACATTAATATCAACAAACTTCCATGTGGGCAGCGCCATCTTTAACAAAGTGAGCATAATATATTTTATCTGCCCAACAACACCAATATAAAAAACATAAAATAATACCACAGTCATTGAGTGAAAGCCAGCTGTATAAGTAAACTAGACAGACCATAAAACTCCAAGTACCTGAAACACTTATAGATTCCTTGAGACAGCTCCAGATATTGGTTATATGTAAATTGCTAGGCTTCGTGTCATTTCATAGTGTTGCATTGGCCACAATTGATTAGATCCTGAAATTTTGAAAGACATCAGTAAATAAAAACATTTCATACTGAATCCAGATAACCCGCACAGTCAGGTTTTCTCTCACTAGGAATCTGTCTTTTAGATGACCAAAGAGTAGAAGTGGAGAGGAAGCAGCAGAGAAGCTGTGTGTTGGGCAGATAAAATATATTATGCTCACTTTGTTAAAGATGGCGCTGCCCACGTGCAAGTTTTAAGAGTAGGCTTTTCCCCACACCCTTGACTGATTGGATGATGTAGGGTGGTGCACTCTCATGAGGAATCCTCCCATTATGCCTCAGATAAGTGACTTTGTATCAGAGACTTCCTTGTTTGTAGATTGGATTAAAGGTTTGGATTTCTACACTATAAAGTGGGGCAGACCAGGAGCTTGCCCTCTCTTGGTTCCTGAGGTTAGTATTAAAGAGTAGAGCAGAGTAAGGCCACATGGAGGCCAGGAGAAGCAGCCAAGATGGTGGAGTGCTGAGGAAGAAGCCAGTCTGTGCAGAGTTTGTGCAGGAGGAGATGGGGAACAGAGGTGAATAAGTCAGGTGAGCTAGAAAGCTTTGATTCTAGGAAACTCGGATAAGTCAGTAGCTTTGTGAGCACTGAATGAGTGGGTTTTGGAGCCTAGTGTATGATTTTACTTGTCTGCCGGGTGCAAGCTAGAATTAAAGCTGATGGCTCACCAGTTCTTGGCTCCGTTGTTTCATTATCGACTGTCCGAATCTAATGCGAACCTGCATGGGCCAGGCGGCTATGATGGTGGCCCTGGCTACTGGCCTTACACTGTGTCATGAGTATGGTGGAGACACCAGAATAAGGGGGCACTGAAGCCTTCTTAGAGCCCTGTCTCCAGAATTATTAAACACCATGAGTCCTTCCTGTCTTTTTTCCCCTCACAGGTTTATTGAGATATAACTTTGTATAAGGGTAAGGTGTATAACATGATAATTTGATATATGTATATACTGTGGAATAACCATCATAATATTGTTAACACAATCCTTCATCTCACATAATTACATTATTTTGTTACACTGATAACATTTAAGATCTACTCTCTTAGTAACTTTCAAGTATACACTACAGTATTACTAATTATAGTGAGGATGCTGTACATTACACCCTCAGAACTTATTTCTCTTATAACTGGAGGTTTGTACCCTTTGACCAATTCTGATCACCAATTCCAATGTGTTTGTATGGGGCAATTTTCCACACACCACCAAGCAATTCTCAGACATCAGTTGGGTGTCTTACAACTCAACTCAATGCTGACAGTAGCTACCTGGAGATAGCATGAGATTCCACAGGTTATGAGCTCAGTTCCAATAGACCGCCCTCAACTTCAGACGCTAATTACAAGTCCAGATTGTTACCTATGCTTCTGACTGACTGGCTATAAATCAGAGGTTCCTACGATCCCCTCGTTGGGTTTGATTGATTTGCTAGAGCAGTTCTCAGAACTCAGGAAGCCAGCTTACTCACTAGATGACTGGCTTATTATTTAAAGGATACAAAATCAGCAGCCAGATGAAGAGGTATATAGAACAAGTTTCCAAACAAAGAAGCTTCTGTCCTCATGGAGTTTTGGGCCCATCATAACGACACTTGAAGCATTCTGGTTCACAAACCTGGAAGCTCTTTGAACCCCTTCCTTTTGGGTTTTTATGGAGTTTTCATTACATAGGCATGATTGATTAACTCAGTGGCCACTGGTGATTGATTCAAGAGTCAGCCCCTCTTCCTTCCAGAGCAAATCAGTGGCTGGGACTGGAAGTTCCCATTTGACTTTAAACAAGGTTTTCTCCTGGCAACTAGACTCCACCTTAGGTGCTTTCCAAAAGCCACCTCATTAACATAGGCTCAGGTGTAGTTGAAAGAAGTTTGTTATGCATATTAAGACATCTTTACAGCTTTTATCACTTAGGAAGTTCCAAGGGTTTAAGAAGCTCTGTGCCAGAAATGGGGAGGACAACCAAATATATATATTTAAAATTATAAATCACAATATCATAACAACCTTATAAGATGAACTCCTACTCTTACTATCCCAAAGCAGTTATTTTAAAGATTGGGACCAAAGGTAATTTGTAAAAGCTAATTTGCAAAGTAACCATTTTACTTTTAACTTAAAAATGAAAATTTAGTACTCATTTAAATTTTTCAAAAATATCATACTTATTCAAAATAAATTGCAATGTAAGAAAAGCAAAGGTAAACATACAATTCTGAAATATTACAAACCTCATTATGAAAGTGATAAACTTGTATAAAATCTTACTTTAATATAAAAACATCTGACATTTATGTAAAAAATCCATACAAAATAGATATTATTATAATGAATGCTATCAGTTAATAGGAACTCCTCCCTGTCATGTCTGCAAATACTTAATTATTTAGAAATCTGTTCTCTTTCAAAATGTTTTATCTAAAATAGTATTAACTCACTGAAATTAGCCCCTTTTCAATCATGTCTGATTATAACTTTGATACCTAGAGAGTTTCACCATTACAGCCCATAAAAGCTATTGTATTATGATGCGGCGACCTGAAATTCTTCTTCTCCAGCCCCTATTGGCTAGAATGTGAGTCCTTTGAAGGCAAAGACTCTGCTTTGTTCATTTTTTATCTAGGCATACAGTTTTGTGGGCAATTTATAAGAAAAAATATCGAGGAACTTAGTGTCTAAATTATAAAAGTACGAGTTAATTAAAAAGTTAGTCATAGATAATAATTGAAATAAATGAGCTACTATCGAGCACAGAATAGTACGCAACTTGTAGGTGGCACTACTTTGGTGGTTTTTGAGTTTTCTTTTCCTGGCATAAGATGTAGGTTTTTTAAAGCATGTAATTTAGAAGATATGAATGAGACAAACAAAGTACAGTACCACAAAATCAGAAAGTAATTCTCTTAGAGTAATTTAGCCTTCTTAGTACGTGGGTGGGGAAATGGGGCCAGGACTCAGCACCTATTAGAGATTCTGATGAATGAAACGCATTGTTGAGCTCCTCCATGAAGCTTCTCTTGATCTGTCTTCCCTTTACTTTATTCTTTGGTACTCCCTATATGCCTTAGAGTAGTCAATTATCAATTCTTTATTTTCAAGCAAAAATAACACATCAATATTTTTTACTTTCAAAATTCTCATTTTAAACATGGACACAATCTAGAACATCATGAAGCAAACAATTTCAAATCTTCTGATGTCCCACTGGTAGTCATGAATAGCTCTAGGTTTTTTTTGTTTTTTTTTAATATATATTTTATTATTATTAATTCTAATGGGGTGACACCAATAAATCAGGGTACATATGTACAATGAAAACATCTCCAGGTTATCTTTCATTCAATTGTGTTGCATACCCATCACCAAAAGTCAAATTGTCCTCTGTCACCTTCTATCTGGTTTTCCCTGTGTCCCTCCCCTCCTCCCATCCCACTCTTCCCTCCCTCCCCCCATCCCATAACCACCACTCTCTTGTCCATGTCTCATTTTCTCACTATTATGTCCCACCTATGTATGAAATCATGCTGTTCTCAGTTTTTCTTTTTTTTCTGATTTACTTATTTCACTCCGTATAATGTTATCAAGGTACATCCATTTTGTTATAAATGATCCGATGTCATCGTTTCTTATGGCTGAGTAGTATTCCATAGTATATATGTACCATAGCTTTTTAATCCACTCATCTTCTGATGGACACTTGGGCTGGTTCCAGATCTTCGCTATTGTGAACAATGCTGCCACGAACATGGGGGCGCATTTCTTCTTTTCGAACAGTGCTATGGTGTTCTTAGGGTATATTCCTAAAAGTGGGATAGCTGGGTCAAAAGGCAGTTCAATTTTTAATTTTCTGAGGAATCTTCAAACTGTTTTCCACAGTGGCTGCACCAATCTGCATTCCCACCAGCAGTGCAGAAGGGTTCCCTTTTCTCCACATCCTTGCCAGCACTTATTCTGTGTTGTTTTGCTGATAAGTGCCATTCTGACTGGTGTGAGGTGATATCTCATTGTGTTTTTAATTTGCATTCCTCGAATGATTAGTGATGTTGAGCATTTTTTCATATACCTATTGGCCATCTGTATGTCCTTTTTGGAGAAATTTCTATTCATTTCTTTTGCCCATTTTTTGATTGGGTTGTTTGTCTTCCTGGTGTTGAGTTTTATAAGTTCTTTATAAATTTTAGTTATTAACCCCTTATCAGATGTGCTGTCGAATATGTTCTCCCATTGTGTGGTTTGTCTTTTTATTCTGTTCCTATTGTCTTTAGCTGTGCAAAAACTTTTTAGTTTGATATAGTCCCATTTGTTTATCTTGCCTTTTATCTCAGTTGCTCGTGGAGATAAATCGGCAAATATACTGCTGCTACAGATGTCGGAGAGCTTGCTGCCTATGTTTTCTTCTAAGATGCTTATGGTTTCACGGCTTACATTTAAGTCTTTTATCCATTTTGAGTTTGTTTTTGTGAATGATGTAAGTTGATGGTCTAGTTTCATTTTTTTGCAGGTAGATGTCCAATTTTCCCAGCACCATTTGTTAAAGAGGCTGTCTTTACTCCATTGTATGTTATTTCTTCCTTTGTCAAATATCAGTTGTCCATAAAGCTGTGGGTTTATTTCTGGGTCCTCTGTTCTGTTCCATTGATCTATGTGCCTGTTCTTATGCCAATACCAGGCTGTCTTGAGTATAATGGCCTTATAGTAAACCTTGATATCTGGAAGAGTGATACCTCCTGCTTTATTTTTTCTTTTTAAGATTGCTGAGGCTATTTGTGTTCTTTTTTGGTTCCATATAAATTTTTGGAATATGTTTTCTATATCTTTGAAGTATGTCATTGCTTGATATGATTTCAATCTTCTTAAATTTATTGAGACCATTTTTGTGTCCTAACATGTGGTCTATCCTAGAAAACGTACCATGAGCACTTGAGAAGAATGTATATTCTACTGCTTTAGGGTGAAAAGTTCTGAAGATATCTATAAATCAAGTTGATCTAGTGTCTCCTTTAAGTCTGCTGTTTCTTTATTAATTTTCTTTCTTGAGGATCTATCCAGTGTTGTTAGAGGGGTATTGAAATCCCCTACTATGATAGTATTGCTGTTAATCTCGCCCTTTATATCCATCAAAGTCTGCTTTATGTATGTCGGGGCTCCTATATTTGGTGCATAGATATTTACAATAGGTATATCTTCCTGTTGAATTGTTCCCTTTATCATTATGTAGTGTCCTCCTTTATCTCTTACTACAGCCTTTGTTTTAAAGTCTATTTTGTCTGATATAAGTATTGCTACCCCTGCTTTTTTTTCATTTCCATTTGCATGAAATATTTTTTTTCATCCTTTTACCTTCAGTCTATGAGCATCTTTTGTTTTAAGGTGTGTCTCTTGTAGACAGCATATGTATGGGTCCTGTTTCTATATCCATGCAGCTACCCTATGTCTTTTGATTGGATCATTTAAGCCATTTACATTTAAGGTTATTATTGATATGTAGTTGTTTATTGCCATTTTATTCTTTGAAACTGTATTCTTCTTTTGCTCTATTCATTACTCCCTTTAAGCTGTTCACAAGAGGCCCCTTAGTATCTCTTGCAGAATTGGTTTGGTTTTAATGAATTCCTTGAGTCTTTCTTTTTCTGGGAAGCTCTTTATTTCTCCTTCAATTTTAAACGTTAGCCTTGCTGGATAAAGTAGTCTTGGTTGTAGGTTCTTGTTCTGCATTAGTTTGATTATATCTTGCCATTCCGTTCTGTCCTCAACTGTTTCTGTTGAGAAGTCCGATGTCATCCTTATTGGGGCTCCTTTGTAGTTGATAGCCTTTTTTTCTCTAGCAGCTTTTAAAATTTTTTCTCTATTCATTAGCTTTGGTATTTTAACTATGATGTGTCTTGGTGTAGATCTATTTGGGTTTCTCTTTAATGGAGTTCTGTGTGCTTCTTGAACATGTGGAGTGTTTCCCAGCCTTAATTTAGGAAAGTTTTCTGCTATGATTTGATTGAACAAAGTTTCCATTTCCTGTCCTGTCTCCTCTTCTTCAGGCACCCTTATGATGCGGATGTTGTTTCTCTTCATGTTGTCACAAAGCTCCCTTAGAGTTTCCTCACATTTTTTAAGTCTCTTTTTCTTTTTCTTCTCTGCTTCTGTGCCTTTGTTTATTGTGTCCTCTAACTCGCTTATTTGATCCTCAGCGTGATTCATCCTGGTTTTAATTCCTTCCATTGTGGTCTTCAGTTCTGATACTGTATTTGTCATTTCTGTCTGATTCTTTTTTATTATTTCAATTTCGTTTTTTTACTTGTTATCTCTTTATTTAGGTGTTCATAATGACTATCCATTGTTGCTCTAATTTCTTTGAACATCCTAACTATCATTATTCTAAATTCTGCTTCTGGTAATTTGGTTATATCTGGTTCATTCAGGTCCTTCTCTGGGGATTTCTCTTGATTCATTTGGTTTGCATTCCTCTGCCTGCCCATTTTTTCTGTGTATAAGCAAGTTGTGGCCACTGGAGTCCAGTAGGTGTTGCCTTTGGGTTCTCTAGGTGTGGTCTGTCTGCAGCCCCCCCCACCCCCTCTGCCAGTGCCTAGGGTGGTTGGGTATGAGCGTTGCCAGCGCCAGCCCACTGTGGCTTTTGCTGTGATTTCTGCCTCTCCTCCGTGGGAGGGGCTGTCACTGAAGCCACAAGACTTAGCACCAAGGGTAGAGGTGAGCACCTTTGCTCAGCTGCGGACCAGCCTATTTCCGGAATTCCGCCCAGAACCAGCAGTCAGAGCCTGCTCTCTACAGTTCCGCAGGTTAGGCGGAGTTTTGATGTGCTCTCAGCTGTAAGCTTTTGCCCGTCCGGAGCTTTAGCCCCGCCCTCGAGGCCAGGGCCCTTCTGCGCAGGGTCGGAACCAAGGTTTATTGGGGCGGGTGTGTTTGCTGGCTTCTGCTCAGCTGCGTACTTCCGCTCGTCCCGGACTCTACCCCGCCCCGGGTTCGAAGCCCGCTGGTGCACGTATGAATGCAATCTGCGGTTTCTCCGGCCAGGCGGGGATAGTAGCGTGAGCTCAGCTGCGAGCTTCCACTTGTCTCGGGGTCTAGCCCGTTCCCGCGCTTGGAGCCCGCTCGCGCACGTATACTGGCCAACTGCGGTTTCTCCGGCGGGGGGGGGGGGGCGGGAGGGCTGGTAGCGTGAGCTCAGCCGCGAGCCCCTGCCCGTCCCTGGTCCTAGCCCGGTCCCTGCGGTCAGGGCCGGCTTGCGCAGGGCCTGCCCGTTCCTGGCCTCCCGCTTTGTCCCCGTAAGTGGGATTAAAGGCAGGCCCGCAGCTTCCGGACCGCTTTCGCGCGTTCCCTCCGACCTTCTGGGCTAGACCGAGCTCCCACCAGCTTGGCCTCTGCCCACGCCGACAGAACCGCGTTTCAGCGTCCTATCACCCCAAACCCTTAAGCAGCCCTCAGCAGAGTAGGAAGGGACCTAATACTCCACACTGTAGGCCTGGGAGCTCCTTCACTTGTTTTACAGCTCAAAACTGTCCAAACGCCTCTTCTAGGCTCTGGGACTGCAGGCTGGGGCTTGGTTCCAGGGACCCAGGTCCCTCCCTCTCCGCCAAACTTTCCTCCCGCCCCGCGGGTCTCTCTGGGCTGCCGTTTGCTCCGGGGAGCTGGGCAGCCCTCTTCGCGTTTTCGCTATTTCTACCAGTCTCAATGTGGCTTCTTCTGTGTTCCTTGGTTGAAGAGTCCACTTAGTTTAGTTCATAGTTGGTTTATCCAGATGATGGTTCTTAAAATTGAGTTATAATCCACTTTGGTTCTGGGAGTTGGAAGTTGGTATGTCTGCCTACTCCGTCGCCATCTTGCCTCCCCCGATTATGTTAGGCTTTTTAAGGAATTTAGATTTTTTTTATGTGCAATTGGAAGCTATAGATGGGCTCTAAGCAAGGTATGAGCACAATCAGATTTACTTCTTACAAAGATGATTGTAGATACTGTTTAGGAATTTGATAGATATATTTTTAACTGCTTAAGGTTTATTTTTATTTTAAAAAATATTACTTTAAAAAATAGTTAATATGACCCTGACCAGTTGGCTCAGTTGTAGAGTGTTGGTCCAGCATGTGGATGTCCCAGGTTTGATTCCATGTCAGGGCAGACAGGAAAAGCGCCCATGGCTCCATTGTCTTGAGCGAATTGGCCTCGGGTGCTGAGGATGGCTCCATGGCTTCTGCCTCAGGCACTATAAAATGGCCCCCTTGCTGAGCAATGAAGCATTGGCCCCATATGGGCAAGCAACGCTCCCTGATGGGCTTGCTGGGTAGATACCACTCGGGGGCGCATGCAGGAATCTGTTTTTCTGCTTCCCCTGCTCTCACTTCTAAAACGCACACCTCAAGCTTTCGTTCATCCTTCAGAAAATGGTGGAGAAAGGAACTCCTTGATAATGCAAAGAATGAAGATTAATAGTATTTATGGTTCCCAACACAGAACATGCCAGCATGAACTTGCTAGCCGAGGCTCTCTGACTAGCTCTAGTTTTTATGTAGCTCTCTCCCACAATAGACTGGAGTTCTTTGAGAGTGGTGACTATGTCTTCTTAACTTTGTATCCACGAAACTTAGAACATAATAGATGCTCAATTACAGTTTAATAATGGAATGAATAAATGATCAACTTTGCTAAATTCTAGATTTGCAGAAAATAATTAGACACAATTGGTGCCCTCAGGGAGTTTGCAGTCAGAGGGAAAGAAAACAGTAAAATAAGTGAAACCCTTGCAATTATAAGAGTGATATAGGGTTGACTAAGAGATATTAATGGATCCAAGATGGTGGCAGAGTAGGTAAATGTTACACTCACCTCCTCCCAGGATCACACTGGAATTACAACTAAAATATAGAACAATTAATCTGGTGAACCCCACTGACCTCTACCTGGTGATTCACTGGGAATCCACCTTATGCAACTCAAATACCACCAGAAGCTCTTTCAGTGATTGAGCCTAATAGACAGCCAGAGGTAGGTGGAGGCAGATGCAGGAAGATATCAAGATGCCTTGAGCCTTTTGCTGACCTGTCTCTTGGGCTTGGTGCTGGTGAAAATCAGCCTTGGTGCACAACTTGGTCCTTACCATGGACACTCAGGCTCAGCACAGGCAGCCACAAACTATGAATTGCTTTGTATCTTCAAACAGGTTTCCCAGGGACAGTTAAGGCAGTGTCTGACACTGACCTGCTCCAGAGTCCCTCCCAGGAGGCTCCAGACCAACAAACCCAGTAGTGAGCTTCAGACAATATCATAATAATATCAAATTAGCTTCACAAGCAGCACATCCAAAAGGATGTGGTCATGATTAATATTTACAGTCAGCCAGCCTGAGAGTTGATCACACATACACATGGGTCAAGAACAATCAAGACTCACATCCTAAGAGTTCAAATAACTCACACAGGAGACATTCATGGATCACCCAGCTCAGGTGATAAGGAGACTGCACCATTGAGTTGCACAGGACACCTACTACATAAGACCACCTACCAAGATAGGGAGTCATAATAGATCTACCTAGTACACAGAAACAAACACAAAAAGGCATTCAAAATGGGGCAACAAAAAAACATGCCCCAAATGAAATAACAAGACTAATAATAGAGCTAAATAAAATGGAGGCAAGTAATCTACCAGATAAAGAGTTCAAAACAATGATTATCAAAAAATGGGTAAAAGAAATGAATAAACACTTCTCCAAAGAGGACATACAGATAGCCATTAGGCAGATGAAAAAATGTTCAACACCACTAATTATTAGAGAAATTCAAATTAAAACCACAATGAGATACCACCTCACACCTGTCAGAATGGTTCTCATTAACAAAACAACACATAGTAAGTGCTGGAGAGGGTGTGGAGAAAAGGGAACCATCCTGCACTGCTGGTGGGTACGCAGACTGGTGCATCCACTGTGGAAAACAGTATGGAGATTCCACAAAAAGTTAACAATGGAACTGCCCTTTGACCCAGCTATCCCACTTTTAGGAATGTATTCTATGAATACCAAATCACTGATTCAAAAGAAGAAATGCACCCCCATGTTTATGGCAGCATTGTTTACAATAGCCAAGATCTGGAAACAGCTCAAGTCTCCGTCAGTGGACAAGTGGATTAAAAAGCTGTGGTACATATACACAATGGAATACTATGTGGCCGTGAGGAAGAAGGAAATCTTAACTTTTGCAACAACATGGATGGACCTAGAAACTATCATGCTAAGTGAAAGAAGCCAAGCAGATAAAGAAAAATATCATATGACTTCACTTATTTGAGGAATCCAATGAACAATGTGAACTGAGCAACAGAACAAAGGCAGAGGTGGGATTAAAGGAACCAGAGGGAAAGTAGAAGAGAAGATGGGATCAGAGAAGGGAAAGAGTTTAATGAAATTATATATACATAACATGACATTACAGAGAACAGGACAGCAAATCCTGGAGGGAAGGGGGGAAGGCAATGAGGGAGGTGGCATGGGGGGGCTGAGGGGAATAAGGGGATAGGAGGAATATATATTTGGTGGGACACTTGAATCTATGTAAACACAAATTAAAATCATAAACAGCAAAAACAAAAACAATGATTATAAGGATGCTCAAGAAACATAGGAGAAGAATGGATGAAAATGAGAACCTAAAAAAAGAGATAATAAGCATGAAAAAAGATATAGAAATCATAAAAAAGAACCAGTCAGAAATGAAGAACACAATATCTGAAATGAAAAGTACATTAGAAAGAATAAACAGTAGGTTAGATTAAGTAGAGGATCAAATCAACAATTTGAAAGAAAAAGTAGCAGAAAAAAACCAATCAGATCATTAAAAAGAGAAAGGATGTTTAAAAAATGAATATAGTTTAAGGGACCATTGGGACAACATGAAGTGTAACAACATCCACATCATAGAGGTACCATATGAAAAGAGAGAGAGCAAGAGATTGAGAACTTATTCAAAAATATAATGACTAAAAATATCTCTAACCTGGTGAAGGAAAAAGACACACAAGTCCAGGGAGCACAGAGAATCCCAAAGAAATGAAACTAAAGAGACCCACATCAAGACACGTCATAATTAAAATGCCAAAGGGTTAAAGACAAAGAGAATCTTTAAAGCAGCAAGAGAAAGACAGTTAGTTACCTAAAAGGGAGCTCCCATAAGACTGTCAGTTTATTTATCAACAGAAACTGTGCCGGCCAGAAGGGGCGGGCACAAAATATTCAAAGTGATAAAAAGCAAGGACCTATAACCAAGACTACTTTACCCAGCAAGGCTATCATTTAAAATTGACGGAGAAATAAAGAGCTTCTCAGACAAGGAAAAGCTAATGGAGTTTCTTACCACCAAACTAGTATTACAAGAAATGTTAAAATGTCTTCTTTAAGAAGAAAGAAAAAAGAAAGAGAAACATAGTTGTAAAGAATAAAATGGCAATAAATATGTACATATTAATAATCACTTTAAATGTAAATGGACTAAATGTCCCCATCAAAAGACACTGGGTAGCTGAATGGATAAGAAAACAAAACCCACTTATATGCTGTCTACAAGAAACCCACCTCAGAATAAAAGATAAACACAGAATAAAAGTAAAAAGATGGAAAAAGATACTTCATGCAAAAGGAAAGGAAAAATAATCTGAGGTAGCATTACTTATACTGACAAAATAGACTAAAAAGAAGGGTCATAGTAAGAGACAAAGAAAGATACCACATAATGATAAAGGGACCAATCCAACAAGAGGACATAACCCTTGTAAATATTTATGCACCCAACAAATACACACCTAAAATTTGAAACAAATGTTGATGAATATAAATGGAGAGACCTATAGTAAATAGTCATAGTAGGGGATTTTAAGGCTCTACTGACATCAATGGATAGATCTTTCAGACAGAAAATCAGCAAGGAAATAGTGACATTAAATGACACACTAGATCAGATAAATTTAATTGGTATCTTCAGGGAATTTCACTCCAAAGCAGCAGAATATACATTCTTTTCAAATGTACATGTAACATTTTCTTGGATAGACCACCTGTTAGACAATAAACAAGTCTCAATAAATTTAAGAAGACTAACATTGTATCAAGCATTTTCTTTGACTATAATAGTATGAAACTTGAAATCAATCCCCTAAAAATAAAAACCTATGGAAGCTAAATAACATGTTACTAAACAATAAATAGGTTAACAATGAGATTAAGAAAGAAATCAAAAGATATCCTAAAACAAATGAACATGAGACACAACAACCCAAAATTTATGGGACACTGTGAAAGCAGTCCTGAGAGAGAAATTTATAGCATTGCAGGTCTATCTCAAGAAATAAGAAAAATCTCAAATAAACAATCTAACTTGACATGTAAATGAACTTGAAAAAGAACAACAAACAAATTCCAAAGTGAGTAGAAGGAAGGAAATAATGAAAATCAGAGCAGAAATAAATGAAATAAAGTCTAAAATAAATACTAAAATTAATGAAACCAAAAGCTGGTTCTCTGAAAAGATAAACCAGATTAACAAGTCTTTAAACAGATGCATTAAGAAAAAGTGAGAGAGGTCCCAAATAAATAAAATCAGAAATGAAAAAGTATCAGCTGACACCAAAAAATACAAAGGATTGTAAGAAAACATTGCAAACAACTATATGCCAACAATCTGGAAGAAATGGGTATATTCTTAGAAACATACAATCTTCCAAAACTGAATCAGGGAAAATCAGTGTATCCAAATAGAACAATATAGACATGTTACAATTAGTGAAATTGAAGCAGTAATAATAATAATTTTAAAAATCTCTAAACAAGCAAAAGTTCTGGACTGGATGGCTTCACAGATGAATTCTAACAAACATTCAGAAAAGAATTAACACCTATCCTTCTCTAACTTTTCCAAAAAAATTCCAAAAAAAGAGATCGGAAGACTTTCAAGCTTATTTTACAAGGCATGCATTATCCTAATTCCACACCCAGATAAAGAGACTGCAAAGAAAGAAAATTATAAGCCAATGTCCTTGATGAACATATATACAAAAATCCTCAACAAACTATTAGCAAACCAAATTAAGCAATACATTAAAAAGATCATACACCATGATTAAATGGGATTTGTTATTGAGATGCAAGGTTAGTACAATATCCACAAATCAGTTAATGTGATACACCACAAAAATAAAATGAAGGATAAAAAGCATATGATCATATCAATAGATGCAGAAAAAGCTTTCCACAAAATCCAGCACCCATTTATGATAAAAAAAAACTCTCAGCAAAGCGAAAAGAAGGGAAACATATCTCAACATAATGAAGATCATATATGACAAATCCACACCTACCATCATACCCAACAGGGAAAACCTAAAAGCATTTCCCTTAATATCAGGAACTAGACAGCGATGTTCACTTTCACCACTCTTAATTCAATACAGTAAGAAAAATCCTAGCAACAGCAATCAGACAAGAAAAAGAATTAAAAACCTTTCTAATTGGAAAGGAAGAAATAAAACTGTCATTATTTGAAGATAATATAATACTGTATAGGGTGTGGCAAAAGTAGATGTACAGTTGTATGTGAAACAGTTGATTCTGTTACAGGAAAACAACCCTGATGAAAGAGACACTCAGACAACTTAATTAATGGAGTAAAAAGAATTTATTAGTAGCCGGCAGAGCACATGGAGTTAGTAGCACCAAAGCATGAGCTCCCCAAATTAAATTTCCTTAAAGATTATATACCTTTACAGTATTCAAGCAATGGGAAACATGATTCCTTTGTTTAAGGTTTCTCAGGACTCAAGGAGAGGGGAGGGGGAGTTTCAGTGAGGTCAGCCAGGAGGAATAGGTTTCCAGAACACTGGTTGTAGCTACATACAGATCCTGCTTTTCTTGCTTTGTGTTGCAAGCAGGTCTAAGCAACTATTTAGAGACCTATGGGATGTAGTTAATTTATAACTGGCTGACTCTGTTATTCCTGCTGGCTCCTTTCTCTTGTATTCTTCTGGTGTCTCCCCTCTCAAGGGAGAAGGGAGGCTTGCTCTTTCCTCAATTCTTGTACTATTATATTTTAATTATTGTATTTTTTCCATATAAACTGTTCTTTTGCCTTATCTTACATATAGAAAATCCTAAAAATTCTACCAAAATCTACTGAAATTGATAAATAAATTTAGTAAAGCAGGAGGATACAAAAAAATCTTCAGAGAGCAGTTGCATTTCTATACACCAATAATAAGCTATCAGAAAAAGGAACTGAGAAAAACCCATTATAATATAATTGCATCATAAATAAAATAAATACATAGGAATAAATTTAACCAAGGATGTAAAAGACCTGCACTCAGAAAATTATAAGACACTGAAGAAAGACATTGAAAAAAATACAAATAATGAAAGAAAATATTGTGTTTATGAATAGGAAGAATTAACATCACTAAGATGTCCATACTATCCAAAGCAATGTATTACTTCAATGCAATTTCTATCAAAATACTGATGATGTTTTTCACAGAACAAGAATAATCCAAAAATTTATATGGAACTGTAAAAGACCCCAAATAGCCATAGCAATCTTGATAGTTTTGATAGTCTATTTAATAAATGGTGTTCGGAAAATAGAACAGGTACATGCAAAGAAAATGATACTAGATCATATTCTTATACTATATACAAGAATAAATACAAGATGGTTTAAAGACTAAACTGTAAGGCTTGATACCACAAAAATACTAGAAGAAAACATAAGCAGTAAAATCTCAGATATTGCTATTAGCAATAATTTTTCTGACCTATCTTCTTGGGCAAGGAAAACAAAAGAAAAAATAAACAAATGGGATTACATCAAACTACAAAGTTTTTGCACATCAAAAGAAACCATCAACAAAATGAAAAGACAACCCATTGAATGGAAGAACATATTCACCAATGAAACACCTGATAAGTGGTTAATACTAAGGTGACCAACTTTTTTACAATGAAAGGGAGGACAAAAATAAATGGAAAAAAACAATATCATAAATAAAAGAAACATTTTATTCATTGTAACAATAATACACTATAATATGATAAATGCATAATAAAAACATTTGTACTATTTTATATTGTAATTATGCTTACATGTCTATTAAATTTTAATAATTGTAAGAAAAAAGTACTCATTTAGATCATATTATCAAATGAGTACTTTTCCATTGAATGAATACTTTTTGTCAATGTGTCATCTTGTAACAATATATTGGAAATATCTGAACAAGAAATATCTTTCATATTGAATTTTACAGCAAGTGCTGTGACAGGAGTATCAACATTCAATCTGGATTTCTCACTTGTTCAAAAATTCTTAGCAATTGAAAATACTCTTTTAACTGCTGCATTAGTTCCAGGGCAGCACAATGTAAATTGAACAAGAATAAATAAATTTTCACATGGAATATGTTCATTTTTGAAATGGCTGAATATTTCCACCCATCTTTTATCAATTTTGACATGTTCATTCTCCAATTGTATTAATTTTTCAGAATTTAAATATACATACAGTCTTCTAATTTCTTCAAAGAGACAATTCTCATTTATTTTGATGTCTGGCATTTCTTTAGATAAAAACCCAAGACACGATTCAATATCTGTCCAATATACTTGTGATGAGGTAAAAAAAAAAAATTGGAAACTATTATTTCCCTTGATGTTTGTTGCAGAGCATTCTTTGATATATTGAAAATATGTTTGGTAAAAATTCTGCACTTCTTTGATAAACTTTTCTGTTATGCCTGGATTTGATTCCTTTAAGTCTGATAATTTTCTTTTTATAATTAAAGGAAGAAATTTTTTCTTCAAAACGAGATTTATATTGAAGGAAAAGTCACTCAAAATGAGACTAACTTACGTAGCTGAAATGTGTTCACCTGCACTTGTTTAAATAGTTTTGTGAAAAATAGATGCTTGGTTATGTACAAAATACATTAATATCTCAGATATTTTATTATTAAAAAATGATTCCAGGATTTTAGGACATCTGTCTAAACTTAAAAAATATGAGCGGAGAGGCTGAAATATTTGTAGAACTTGCTCTATAGCATGTATTGGAGCAAGCCATCTAACTTTTGAATATCCTAAAAGGTTTTTGTATTCTACATTTGCTTCTTCACAAAATTGTTTTAAAGTAGCAACACAAACAGTAAAATGACTAAAATGCCAATAAATTATAGCTTTTATTACTTCTGCACCAATTGGCAAGGCACATGACACTGTGTTGATTGCATTTGACAAAATATGTGCATTGCAACCTATTCCTAGTATTTTTTTTGGAGTAACTCCTGTAATTTTACATATACATTATTCACTCCTTTTTGTGTCTTCACCCACCAAAATTTGTATTTGTATTATCAGCCATTAGTGCAACAAGTTTGGATTTCAAATTGTTTTCATTTATTACTCTGTATAGATGGTTTGACAAAATTTCAGAAATTTCACCCTCAAAGGATTCTAAATTTAAAATTTTTACTTGAATGCCCTTGGGAACATTAAAATATCTTACTCTTATTGGATACAATTTAATTTTATTATGATTTGATGCATCAGAATAAATCATTACAAATGCTGCAGTTTCCAAGTCCTCTGTAACTATTTTGTCACTAATATTTAAATACTGATTTCAAAATAGCCTCGCATTTTGTCCTGGCACATGAAAATTTTGCATTGTGAAACTTTTTCAATAATTTAGTTCTATAGTCTACACTCTGAAAACTTTTATTGTGAATTATGGTATGAAATGCAAATGTTACCTCCATTGCAGCCAATGTTTTTCACCTTCAGAATAATTTAAAGTTTTAAAAAAACTTGTTACTTTACAACTGGAAGCTGATGCATCTAATGATTGCTTATGTTATGTTATGTTATTTATTTATTATTATTTTTTATTAATTTTAATGGGGTGACATTAATAAATCAGGGTATATATGTTCAAAGAAAACATCTCTAGGTTATCTTATCATTCAATTATGTTGCATACCCATCACCCAAAGTCAAATTGTCCTCTGTCACCTTCTATTTGGTTTTCTTTGTGCCCCTCCCCTCCCCCTTTTCCCACCCTCTCCTCCCTCCCCCTACCCTGTAAGCACCACACTCTTGTCCATGTCTCATAGTCTCACTTTTATGTCCCACCTATGTATGAAATCATGCTCTTCTCAGTTTCTTTCTGTTTTACTTATTTCACTATGTATAATGTTATCAAGGTCCATCCATTTTGTTGTAAATGATCCGATGTCATCATTTCTTATGGCTGAGCAGTATTCCATAGTATATATGTACCAAAGCTTTTTAATCCACTCATCCTCTGACGGACACTTGGGATTTTCCAGATCTTTGCTATTGTGAACAATGCTGCCTCGAATATGGGGGCACATTTCTTCTTTTCGAACAGTGCTATGGTGTTCTTAGGGTATATTCCTAAAAGTGGGATAACTGGGTCAAAGGGCAGTTCGATTTTTAATTTTTTGAGGAATCTCCATACTGTTTTCCACAGTGGCTGCACCAGTCTGCATTTCCACCAGCAGTGCAGGAGGGTTCCCTTTTCTCCACATCCTCGCCAACACTTGTTCTGTGTTGTTTTGCTGATGAACGCCATTCTGACTGGTGTGAGGTGATATCATTGTGGTTTTAATTTGCATTTCTCTAATGATTAGTGATGTTGAGCATGTTTTCATATGCCTATTGGCCATCTGTGTGTCCTCTTTGGAGAAATTTCTATTCATTTCTTTTGCCCATTTTTTGATTAGATTGTTTGTCTTCCTGGTGTCTTTTTATTCTGTTCTTATTGTCTTTAGCTGTGCAAAAAATTTTTAGTTTGATGTAGTCCCATTTGTTTATCTTGCCTTTTATTTCATTTGCCCGTGAAGATAAATCGGCAAATATATTGCTGCTACAGATGTTGGAGAGCTTGCTGCCTATGTTTCCTTCTAAGATGCTTATGGTTTCAAGCTTACACTTAAGTCTTTTATCCATTTTGAGTTTGTTTTTGTGAATGGTGTAAGTTGATGGTCTAGTTTCATTTTTTTGCAGGTAGATGTCCAATTTTCCCAACACCATTTGTTAAAGAGGCTGTCTTTACTCCATTGTATGTTATTTCTTCCTTTGTCAAATATCAGTTGTCCATAAAGGTGTGGGTTTATTTCTGCGTTCTCTGTTCTGTTCCATTGATCTATGTACCTGTTTTTATGCCAGTACCCGGCTGTCTTGAGTATAATAGCCTTGTAGTAAACCTTGATATACAGAAGAGTGATACCCCCTGCTTTATTTTTTCTTTTTAGGATTGCTGAGGCTATTCATGTTCTTTTTTGGTTCCATATAAATTTTTGTAATATGTGTTCTATATCTTTGAAGCATGCCATTGGAATTTTAATTAGTATTGCACTGAATTTATAAATTGCTTTGGGTAATATAGACATTTTAATGATGTTTATTCTTCCTAACCATGAGCACGGTATATGCTTCCACTTCTTTGTATCTTCCTTGATTTCTTTTATCAATGTTTTATAATTTTCTGAGTACAAGTCCTTAACCTCCTTGACTAAATTTACTCCTAGGTACTTTATTGTTTTGGTTGCAATAGTGAAGGGGATTGTTTTCTTAATTTTTTTTGCAGACAGTTCATTGTGGGTATATAAAAATGCCTCTGATTTCTGAGTATTAATTTTATATTCTGCCACCTTGATGAATTCATTTATAAGGTCCAGTAGTTTTTTGATTGAGACTTTAGGGTTTTCTATATACAATATCATATCATCTGCAAATAGTGACAGTTTTACTTCTTCTTTTCCAATTTGGATGCCTTTTATTTCTTCTTCTTGTCTGATGGCTATAGCTAAGACTTCCAGAACTATGTTGAATAAGAGTGGTGAAATTCCTCTTGAATTTTTTGAAATAGCTTAAGGAGGATAGGAGTTAGTTCTTCTTTGAAATTTTGGTAAAATTCACTTGTGAAGCCATCAGGTCCAGGACTTTTCTTTTTTGGGGGTTTTTTGATAACTGTTTCGATCTCATTTATTGTAATTGGTTTGTTTAGGTGTTCTGATCTTTCCAGATTGATTTTTGGAAGATTATATGATTCAAGAAATTTGTCCATTTCACCTAGGTTGTCTAATTTTTTGGCATAGAGTTCTTCATAGTATTTTCTTACAGTACTTTGTATTTCTGTTGTGTCAGTTGTTATTTCTCCACTTTCATTTTTAATTTTATTTATTGGAGTCCTCTCTCTTTTTTCTTGGGGAGTCTACTTAAAGGTTCATCAATCTTGTTTACCTTTACAAAGAACCAGCTCCTGGTTTCATTGATCCTCTGTATTGTTTCCTTAGCCCCTATGTCATTTATTTCTGCTCTGATCTTTTTTTTTTGTTTGTTTGTTTGTTTTTTGTTTTTTTATAGGGACAGACAGAGAGTCAGAGAGAGGGATAGATAGGGACAGACAGACAGGAACGAAGAGAAATGAGAGGCATCAATCATTAGTTTTTCGTTGTCATTGCGGCACCATAGTTGTTCATTGATTGCTTTCTCACACGTGCCTTGACCGCGGGCCTTCAGCAGACCGAGCAACCCCATGCTGGAGCCAGCGACCCTGGGTCCAAGCTGGTGAGCTTGGGCCCCGCGCTCAAGCTGGCGACCTCGAGGTCTCGAACCTGGGTCCTCTGCATCCCAGTCCGATGCTCCATCCACTGCGCCACCACTTGGTCAGGCTCTGCTCTGATCTTTATTATTTCCTTCCTTCTGCTGGTCCTGGGCTTTATTTGCTGTTTTTCTACTTCTTTTTGATGCAGGGTCAGATTGCTTATTTGAGCCTTTTCTAGCTTCTTATGATATGCCTGTAGTGCAATGAACTTCCCTCTCAGTACTGCTTTTGCAGTGTCCCATAAATTTTGAGTTGATGTATGCTCATTTTCATTCATTTCTAGAAACTTTTTTATTTCTTCTTTGATCTCATTGTTAATCCGTTCATTATTTAATAACATGCTATTTAGTTTCCAAGTGTTTGAGTATTTTTCAGTTTTTCTTTTGTGGTTAATTTCTAGTTTCATGCCATTATGATCAGAGAAAATGCTTGATATGATTTCAATCTTCTTAAATTTGTTGAGACCATTTTTGTGTCCTAACATGTGGTCTATCCTAGAAAATGTACCAGGAGCACTTGAGAAGAATATATATTCAACTGCTTTAGAGCGAAAAGTTCTGAAGATATCTATTAAATTGAGTTGATCTAGTGTATCCTTTAAGTCTGCTGTTTCTTTATTAATTTTCTTTCTTGAGGATCTATCCAGTGATGTTAGTGGGGTATTGAAATCCCCTACTATGATAGTATTGCTGTCAATCTCGCCCTTTATATTCAACAAAATCTGCTTTATGTATGTCAGGGCTCCTATATTTGGTGCATAGATATTTATAATAGTTATATCTCCTGTTGAATTGTTCCCTTTATCATTATGTAGTGTCCTTCTTTATCTCTTCCTATAGCCTTTGTTTTAAAGTCCTATAGCCTTTGTTTTAAAGTCATTATGTAGTGTCCTTCTTTATCTCTTCCTATAGCCTTTGTTTTATAGCCTTTGTCAGATATAAGTATTGCTACCTCGGTTTTTTTGTTTCATTTCCATTTGCTTGAAATATTTTTTTTCCATCCTTTTACCTTCAGTCTATGTGCATCTTTTGTTTTAAGGTGTGTCTCTTGTAGATAGCATATGCATGGGTCCTGTTTCTTTATCCATGCAGCTACCTTATGTCTTTTGTTGGATCATTTAATCTATTTACATTTAAGGTTATTATTGATATGTAGTTGTTTATTGCCATTTTATTCTTTAAAGCTGTATTCTTCTTTTGCTATATTCTTTCCTCCCTTTGAACTGTTCACAACAGGCCCCTTATTATCTCTTGCAGAATTGGTTTGATTTTAATGAATTCCTTGAGTCTTATTTTGTCTGGGAAGCTTTTTATTTTTCCTTCAATTGTAATTGTTAGCCTTGCTGGATAGAGTAGTCTTGGTTGTAGGTTCTTGTTCTGCATTACTTTGAATATATCTTGTCATTTCCTTCTGGCCTCAAGTGTTTCTGTTGAGAAGTCCGATATCATCCTTATGGGGGCTCCTTTGTAGGTGATAGCCTTTTTTTCTCTAGAAGCTTTTAAGATTTTCTCTTTATCCCTTAGCTTTGGTATTTTAACTATGATGTGTCTTGGTGTAGATTTCTTTGGGTTTCTCTTTAATGGAGTTCTCTGTGCTTCTTGAACGTGTGTAATATTTTCCAGCCTTAATTTAGGGAAGTTTTCTGCTATGATTTGATTGAACAAAGTTTCTATTTCTTGTTCTCTCTCCTCTTTTTCAGGAACCCCTATGATGCGAATGTTATTTCTCTTCATGTTGTCACTGAGCTCCCTTGGAGTATCCTCACATTTTTTCAGTCTCTTTTCCTTTTTCTGCTCTGCTTCTGTGCCTTTGTTTATTGTGTCCTCTAACTCACTGATTTGATCCTCAGCGTCATTCATCCTGGTTTTAATTCCTTCCATTGTGGTCTTCAGTTCTGATACTGTATTTGTCATTTCTGTCTGATTCTTTTTTATTTCAATTTCCTTTTTTATATTTGTTATCTCTTTATTTAGGTGTTCATAATGAATATCCATTGTTGCTCTAATTTCTTTGAACATCCTATCATTATTTTAAATTCTGCATCTGGTAATTTGGTTATATCTGGTTCATTCAGGTCCTTCTCTGGGGATTTCTCTTGATTCATTTGGTTTGCATTCCTCTGCCTGCCCATTTTGTCTGTGTATAAGAAGGTTGTGGCCACTGGAGTCCAGTAGGTGTTGTTTTTGTGTTCTCTAGGTGTGGTGTGTCTGCATGCCTGCCACCCCCTCTGATGCTGTCTAGGGCAGTTGGGTTTGGGCATTGCCAGCGCTGGCTCACTGCGGCTGTTGCTGTAATTTCTGCCTCTCCTCCACAGGATGGGCTGTGTTCTGGTGCCCGGCTCTACAAGCCTCAGCCTGCCTTGGTCTTCGCTTCGCCCCCACAGGTTTGGTTGCGCACTGCACTTAAGCCACTAGCCTTAGCACCAATGGTATAGGTGAGCACCTTTGCTCAGCTGCTAACCAAGCCTGTTCCCAGGCTTCTGCCCAGCCCCTGAGGTCAGAGTCTGCTCACCACAGTTTCTCGCGTTGGACAGGGCTGCTGATGTGCACTCAGCTGTGAGTTTCCGCCTGTCCAGAGCTTTAGCCCTACCCACAAGGCCAGGGCCCTCCTGTGCAGGATCGCAAACCGCGGTTTATCGGGCCGGGCGGGGCTACTGGTATGCACTCAGCTTCTAGCCTCCGCTCATTGGGGCCCTAGCCTCTCCCCCATGTTCAGCGCCAACTCACGCACGCAGGATGGGAAACTGCAGTTTCTCGGGCCAGGTTGGGCTGCTGGCATGTGCTCAGCTGCGAGCCTCCGCCTGTCCCTGGTCCTAGCCCTGCCCCTGCGGTCAGGGCCAGCTTGTGCAGGGTCCAGGGTTGCAGAGCAGATCTCTGCCCATTCCTGGCCTCCCGCTTTTCCCCAGCAGGTGGGGCTGCAGGCGGGCCCGCAGCTGCTGGACCACTTTCGCGTGTCCCCTCCACCCCTGCTGGGCTAGACTGAGCTCACACCGGCTGGGCCTCCACCCCTGCCGACAGAACCGCGTTTCTGCGTCCTGCCACCACCATCCCTCCAGCAAGCCCTCAGCAGTGTGGGTGGGTGCACTGCAGCTTAGACCCTAACACTTCATACTGTAGTCCTGGAAGCTCCCTCCATCTAAGCAGCTCTGATCTAAGTGCCGTGGGAGAGCTTGTTTGGCTGGTGTCCTGTCTCCCTTTGCGGGTATTGCTAGTTCCAGGGGAAATATTCATTTTTGATTAGGGAAGTAACTTAGCCCAGGGGTTAGGGTGTCTGTCCCTCAAAGTGTTTCTCCCTGTGCCTTCCAGTCCACACTCTCTTCCTGGTGCTCTGATCCTCTCCTCTGTCCCCATTCCCTGGAGCCCCAGGTGAGTGGTTGTGAGAGAGGTTTTCTGCGCTGTCCCTTTAAGAAGAATCTTGGGTCTGAGAAAACTGTCTCTTTCTCACAAACAGTATCCTCACTTGTTTCACATCTCAATACTATCCAAACGCCTCTTTTAGGCTCTGGGACTGCAGGCTTGGGCTTTGTTCCTGGGACCCAGGTCCCTCTCTCTCCATCAAACTTTCCTCCTGCACGTGGGTCTCTCCGGGCTGTCGTTTGCTCCGGGGAGCTTGGCAGCCCTCTTCGCATTTTTGCTTTTCCTACCAGTTTCAATGTGGCTTCTTCAGTGTTCCATGGTTGAAGAATCCACTTAGTTTAGTTCAAAGTTGGTTTATCCAGATGATGGTTCTTAAAATTAAGCTATAATCCACTTTGGTTCTGGGAGTTGGAAGTTGGTACGTCCGCCTACTCTATCGCCATCTTGCCGTCTCTTAAGATTTTATTTATTCATTTTAGAGAGGAGATAAAGAGAAGGGGGGAGGAGCAGGAAGCAACTCCCACACGTGCCTTGACCAGGCAAGTCTAGGGTTTCGAACCAGCGACCCTCAGCTTTCCATGTTGACACTTTACTCACTGTGCCACCACAGGTCAGGCTGATTGCTTATGTTTGTTGGTGGTCTAGTGTTTCGTTATTGCTGCTCTGCTCCCAACTGCAATACAAAATTCTTTGCTGCAAATATTGTAGAAAACAATGGTATCTTTCTTTGATATGAAGAATGGAAATTCCTTTTTCAATTTATCATTGAAATGGCATTTTCTCTTTTTTGATTTTTCCATCCCTTAAATGAAATTTAAAATTAAAAATAAAATATAGAGTTACATGAATAATGCCAGCACAGTAGGAATTGTAAATGTTACATCATGGTAGGGGAATTTCCCAGAATCTAAATTAACAAAACTAAATATCAAAGAAAATCACTAATTTGGAATGATATTCGAGTGTATTTATTATTTTCTAATTAAATAACATCTGTTTTATGCAACTATTTAATCAAAATGCATTATTAATAGAAATGGTTTGAGGTTAGATTTCCACTTTAAAACTCGAATTTTGGGAAAATACTTGTAAATAAAATTATACGTTTTTGGAAATTATTAAATAGATAACGAATTAATAAAACTTGAATTGTGCTTACCTGTTTATGATCAAATACTCACTGAGATAGAAATAATCATGAGTCCACAATGTCATATGTGCCATGTCATGTTTCAGTAAGAAGTACACAAAGCCATTTGCACACTCTCTCAAGTTCTCCCATGCAGAGTGCATGCATCTCATAATTGCGTCTCACTGAACTGTACTGATCCTTGACGAATTGTTGGGCAGATAAAATATATTATGCTCACTTTGTTAAAGATGGCGCTGTCCACATGGAAGCCCATCACCCAGGTGATATTATTTGCCCTTATGCTTGGGATGGGTGTGGGGGAAAGATTGTAATGTAAGCAGGCCGGGTCATTATAGCCTAAGGCTTAGTTTTAAGAGTAAGTTCTTCTCTACACCCTTGACTGATTGGATGATGTAGGGTGGTGCACTCATGAGGAATCTCATTACGCCTCAGATGGGTGATTTTGTATCAGAGACTTCCTTGTCTGTAGATTGGATTAAAGGTTTGGATTCTACAGTATAAACTGGGACAGACCAGGAGCTTGCTCGCTTGGTTCCGGAGGTTAGTATGAGAAAGGAGAGCATATTAAGGCCACGTGGAAGAGAGAAGCAGCCAAGATGGCAGAGTGCTGATGAAGAAGCCAGTTTGTGCAGAGTTTGTGCAGGAGGAGATGGGGAACAGAGGTGAATAAGTCTGGTGAGCTAGAAACCTTTGATTCTAGGAAACTTGGATAAGTCAGTAGCTTTGTGAGCTCTGAATGTGTGGGTTTTGGAGCCCAGTGTGTGTTTTTGCTTGCCCACCGGGTGCAAGCTAGAATTAAAGCTGATGGCTCACCAGTTCTTGGCTCCGTTGTTCCATTACTGACTGTTCGAATCCAATGTGAACCTGCACGGGTCAGGTGGCTGTGATGGTGGCCTTGGCTATTGGCTTTACACAAATCATCATGTCAAATACAAATACGTCACATCACATGCAATGGATCAACTCTGCATTGATTGAATATGAACATTTATAGATTAGTCTTCCAATATCAAAGAGGAGGACTTGTAGGAGGATACTGTATGGCCAAGGGCTGTCAGCGTAGCCATTCACATGCAGGTTCTCATTGCATTCGGGCAGACGGTAAAGAACAGTGGAGCCAAGAACTGGTGGGCCATCCTTTATTCTTGCTCACAACTGGCTGGCAAGAAAATACACACAGCAGGAAGACACTTCCCTTTTCATTCAGGGCTCCCAAAGCCATTGGCTTTCTCTGGTTTTTGCTAGAATCAAAGGCCTCACCAGCCTCACTCAGTCCCCTCTGCAATGCTGATGGCAGGAACCGAGGGGGAGAGCGCCCGGTCTGCTTTATTTTATAGTGTAGAAAATTAAAGCCTTTAAGCCAATATACAAATAAGGAAGTCACTGATACAAAGCCACTTATCTGAGCCATAAATGGGATTCTTCATAAGAGTGCACCAGCACCTATCATGCAACAGTCCAGGGTGTGGGGGAAAGCTTAGTTTTGAGAAGATCTTAGTATTAGAAGGGTGGAAAAGGCTTAGTCTTAAAACTAAGCCTTAGGTTGTAAGGATTTTGCCAGTTTACAGCCTGTCTCCTATACCCAATGCAAACTATAAGTGAGCAAACATATTTACAAACTTATTTGACCAACAGACACTTTTGAGGGAGGACAGAACTTATAAAACAAGGACTGTCCTCCCTAAAGCAGGATGATTGGTCACCTTATTAATACTCCAAATTTATAAAGAACTCATAGAACTCTGTCACGGAGAGTGACTACTCAGAGACCACATGGTATGTACTGAGGGACCTAGGGGAGACCACCTCACAATCCCCTGTATAGGTTTCATGAGATGGCCCTGACCCCCAGTCCTTATGGGTATTTATTGATACACACAAAATAGAAGCAGGGACAAGAATGAGGAAGTCAGGAAGCAGAGAAGAGAATGAGGAAGTGAGGAAGGGGAAGTTCTTTAGAGCAGATTAAAGGGTAAGCAAACTAGCTCAAATGTCCCCACCTATTGATTAACCAGAATTGCTAATTCTATCCCTATTGTACTGCTTGTTCAATACTTTTGTCAATAAAGTCACTGTGGCCATTGACTCAGGGCACTGAACTCTGTCCTTTTATGTTCCTATTCAGGACCTCTACAGAACTCAACACCAAAACAAAACAAAAAACAATCCAATTAAAAAATTGTCAAAGGACCTAAATAGACACTTCTCCAAAGAGGGCAGAGAGATGAAAAGATGCTCAATGTCACTAATCATCAAAGAAATGCAAATTAAAACCACTATGAGATATCATCTCACAACTGTCAAAATGGCTATTATCAATAAACCAAGAAACAAGTGCTGGTAAAGATGTGGAGAAAAGGGAATGCCCATGCACTGTAAGTGGAAATGTAGACTGGATGCATCCACTGCAGAAAACAGTATAAAGGTTTCTCAAAAAATTAGAAATACTATTATCTAATGGCTCAGAGATTCCAGTTCTGGAAATATATCTGAAGAAACCCAAACCCCAATTCAAATGAATATATGCACCCATATTTTCATTGCAGTGTTATTTACAATAGCCAAGATATGGAAGCAACCCAAATCCCCATTAACAGACAAGTGGATAAAAAGTAGTGGTGCATATATACAATGGAATATTACTCATGCATAAAAAATAATGAAATCTTACCATTTATGACAGCATGGATGGACCAAAAGAGTATTATGCTAAGTGAATTGTCAGTCAGTGAAAAACAAATGCCATATGATTTCACTTACATATGGTATCTAAAAGAACACTATAAATTAAGGTGACCAATTGTTCTCCTTTAGGGAGGACAGTCCTTCTTTTGTAAGTTCTGTTCTCTCTCGATAAATGTCCTCCTTTTTGATATTGGAAGATGTAAAGCCAGTATTCGTGGCCACCAACAGGGTCGCCTGGCTGGTGCAGGTTCACATTTGATTCGGACCATCAGTAATAAAACAACAAAGCCAAGAACTAGTGAGCCATCAGCTTTAATCCTAGTTTGCACCCGGCAGGCAAGTAAAAACACACACTGGACTCCAAAACCCACTCATTCAGTGCTCACAAAACTACTGACTTATCTGAGTTTCCTAGCATCAAAGGTTTCTAGCTCACCAGACTTAATCACCTCTGTTTACCATCTCCTTTTCTCTGCACAAAGTGGCTTCTTTCTCAGCACTCCACCATCTTGGCTGCTTCTCGTGACCTCTTCCATGTGGCCTTAATCTGCTCTCCTCTCTAATGCTAACCTCAGGAACTGAGACAGCAAGCTCCTGGCCTGCCCCCCCACTTTATAGTGTAGAAATCCAAGCCTTTAATCCAATCTACAAACAAGAAAGTCTCTGATACAAAGTCTGAGGCCACTTATCTGATGCATAATGGAAGGATTCCTCATGAGAGTGCACCACCCCACATCACCCAATCAGTCAAGGGTCTGGGGAAAAGCTTACTCTTAAAACTAAGCCTTAGGTGATAACAACCCAGCCTGCCCACAGCCTGTCCCCCAACACACATTAATATCAACGGACTTCCATGTGGGCAGTGCCATCTTTAACAAAGTGAGCATAATATATTTTATCTGCCCAACAGAAGACTAATCTGTAAATGTCTGTATTCGATCGATGCAGAGTTGATCCATTGCGTGTGATGTATTTGTATCTAAATGAGTACTTTTTTCTTATAATTATCAAAAATTAATAGGCATGTAAGCATAATTACAATATAAAATATTACAAATGTTTTTATTATGCATTTATCATATTATAGTGTATTATTGTTGCAATGAATAAAATGTTTCTTTTATTTACAATATTCTTTTCTTCAATTTACTTTTGTCCTCCTTTTCATTATAAAAAAGTTGGTCACTTTACTATAAATAAACAAAAAAAAAGATCCATAGATATAGGGAACAGACTGATGGTTACGAGAGGGGTAGGGGTTGGGGGACTGGGTAAAAAAGAAGGGATTGAGTACGGATTTGTAGTTACAGAATAGTCATGAGGAAAAAAAGTACAGCATAGGGAATATAGTCAATCATATTATAACTATGTATGGTGTCAGTAGGATACTGAGAATATTGGGGGGAATACTTTGTAAAGCATAGGATTGCCTAATTGCTATACTGTACACCTGAAACTAATACAAAACAATATTGAGGCCTTGGCTGGTTGGCTCAGCAGTAGAGCATTGGCCTGGCATGTGGAAGTCCCATGTTTGATTTCTGGTCAGGGCACACAGGAAAAACGACCACTTGCTTCTCCATCCCTCCCTGCCTCTCTCCCTCTGTCTCTCTTTTCCTCCTGCAGCCATGGCTCAAATGTTTCAAGCAAAGTTGATCCCAGGTACTCAGGATAGCTCCATGGCCACAGCCTCAGATGCTAAAATAGCTCAGTTGCTGAGCAATGAAGCTGTGGTCCAGCCAGGCAGAGAATCGCCTGGTAGGGGCTTGCCAGGTGGATACTGGTCGTGGCACATGTGGGAGTCTGTCTCTGCTTCCCTGCCTCTCTCTTAAAAAAGATGCTATTGAAAGTAAAATGTAATTGGAAAACAATTTTAAATGAGTTAGTAATCATTTTCTGTGAGGTGGAGTAAAAACACATGCATTGAAGCTGGCCCTCTATAATGAATTGTGTTTTGCCAAATTAAAAACAAAGTGTAAGAAGATATTTCAGAGAGTGGATATGAAATAACCACAGAATTGTTTTGAGTACAGCATATTCTCACAGTCTGATGTATAGAGAATATAGTGCTCTTGGCAAGGACAATTGGAAGGTAAGGAAATTAGCATTTGTGAAGCACTTATTTTGTGCCAGCTACAAGTTGTATCCTTAACTCTCCTATGAGAATGTTGCGAGGTAGGTAACTAGGCACAAGGTTATAGACAGGAGGTGTAGAGCTCATTTGGCAAAGGGCTTTGTAGTGCATCCAGTAAGGAGTATATGGAGATTTTAAGCAAAGAAATGACATAAGCTAGTGTTTTTCAACTGCTCTTCCACAGACTGGTCCACCCCAAATTTCATGCTGTTCTGTATAAGAGTTAACCACTCTGATGTTGTATGAAGATTATAAACCCAATGATCTTAGTCAAATTTGCCTAAGTTCAGGGTGATTTCTGCCTTCGCGGTCCCTGAAATAATTCTATTTTCACCAGTCCCCAAGTATTAAAAGATTGAAAATCACTAACAAGCAGAACTGTATAATATTTTGTTTATAACTACATTAAAAGACACTTCTTTCTTATCACATTAATGATCAAGTTCAGTACTTCCCTCCTATAAATTGAGTCACCAGTATCATAAATCTAGAAACATGGTTTAGGCCTTGACCGGGTAGGTCAGTTGGTTAGAGCATCATCCCAATACACTAACGTTGCTGGTTTGATCCTTGGTTATGGCACATACAAGAATCAGCTTATAACCCAATTGGTGGTGGTGCAGTGGATAAAGTATTGACCTGGGATACTACTGATGTTCCAGGTTCGAAACCCTGAGGTCACTGGCTTGAACCCAAAGGTTGCTGGCTTGGAGCCCAAGGTTGCTGGTTTGAGCCCAGTGTTGCTGGCTTGAAAAAGGGGTCACTGGCTCAGCTGGGGGCCCCAGTCAAGACACGTATGCGAAAGCAATCAATGCAAACTAAAGTGATGCAACTACAAGTTGGTGCTTCTCATCTCTCTCTCTTACTGTCTCTCTCCCATCCTGTCTCTGCCTCTCTCTAAAAAAAAAAATCAACATATGAATGCATAAGTAGAATAATAAATCAATGTTTCTTTCTCTCTCTCTCCCTCTCTCTAAAATTTTAAAACATGGCTTAATGTTATTTCATTTACTACTTTCTACAGAGTGAAGATATCGTTGATATTATGCCTATTAATCTGTGTTCCAGACCTGTTAATAGGACACCATATACTTATTTTAACATTTTCCTTTTTGAGCATCTTCTTACTTCTTTAAAGCTTTTTTTTGAGATTCCCCCATTATGTCAGATATCTGTTGTTTGTGTCTTGAGTGAATGAATCCAAATGTTTTTTCTTTCCAACTATTTTCTTTCAACATTGTATGAATCTTGCTCAAAGCCATAACATTCCATAATTCTATTTAGAGTGTGTGTGTATATATATATAATCAAGTGAGAGAGAGGCAGGAAGGTGAAGAGAGGGACTCCCACATGCTCCCAGACCAAGATCCACCTGACAAGCCTCATCTGGGGCTGATATTCTGCCCATCTGAGGCCACTGTTCCATTGCTTGGCAACCAAGCTATTTTAGCATCTGAGGTGAGGCCATGGAGCCATACTCAGTATCACAAGTCAACTTGCTCATTGAAGCCATGACTGCAGGAGGGGAAGAGAGGTTGGAGAAACAGATGATAGCTTCTCCTGTGTAACCTGACCTGGAATTGAATCTGGGACTTCCACACACTGGGCCAATGCTCTATCACTGAGCCAACTGACCAGGACCTAGATTGTACAGTAATACCTCGATTTTCATTGACTTCAGTTATTGTCAGTTTCGGTTTTCATTGATTTTTTTTCATGAAAAATTTGTCTTGGTTTTCATCAGTTGCCTCAGATTTCGTCAGCATGCCCACGTGACCTCGCTGCTAATTTTGCAAAAACAAACCGCGACTCACACATTCTCCTGCTCAGTGTAGCGTTGTTTCTCATTGTGTGAGCATCACCCCGAGCATCTAGCAAAACAATTCCATTGCTTCCAGTGTTTTTGTGCTTTTTTTTTATTGATTGTGAGTGCTAATACTACAATTACATGTAAGTGATTACTGTGTATACAGTATCTGCACCTCTCTCTTCCCTCCTTGCTGTCTTCCATATGCCGAGAAGAGTCTTTAGAGAAAGCTTAAGTGTTCATTTACTCTTTACATTAGTATTTTATTTTAATTTCTTATTGTTTTTAGTATTAAACACTACATTTATTCTCTATAAAATGCATTTTTGGTATGTATTTTGGAGTGTCTAGAACAAATTAATTGGATTTACATTGATTCATATGGAAATGATTGCCTCGGTTTTCGGTTTTCGGCAGTTTAGAATTTCTCCAATTGTTTTTGGACAGATTATCAACGAAAACCAAGGCATCACTGTATCTTGAATTCTACTTTTCTGTTTTTCTTTTGTCTCTGTACCTATAGATCACATTGTGTCATCTATTACAGAAATTTCTATGACTTTTCATTAGTCTTTGCTTAATTCTGTCTGTGAATTCATACATTATCTTTCATAATAAGAAATTTCTTTGCCTTACTCTTATACTTTTCTTTCTTTCTTTCTTTCTTTCTTTCTTTCTTTCTTTCTTTCTTTCTTTCTTTCTTTCTTTCTTTCTTTCTTTCTTTCTTCTTCTTTCATTTCTTTTATATCGTTATCCTAACTAAAGAAGATCTGTTTATCTGTGCTCATTTTTTTTCTTACTAATTATTATCTAACTTTTAGGAACAAACTAATTCTAATGGACTCACACTATTCTTTGTTTCATAGTAGGTAGCCACTAAAAGGATGTGAGAAAAAAATTTTCATACAATTATCAAATGACTAGACCAAAGGATATAAAACATCTGGGTAAGCATTTGGTAGCATATGCATTAGAGGAATGGAAATACATTCCTTGGGCTATTGATATCACAAAATGAAACTTGGGACCATAAACAATGAATAGTTTAAAATGAAGCAGCATGTGGGTGAGTGTCCTTGGTTTAGATTAGCAGGCTTGGTAGAGTTTAAGGCCAAACTCAGCTCTAACATCTTCATAAATAATCTAGAAGACTAATTAAGAAAAAAGCCTTTAATTACATGTTGAAGTGAATTCAAGCTGGGAGATGTTAAACATGATATGAGGAGAAAGATTAGAGTAGGTGGATAGAAGAATGATGAAGGTTTTTATTCCCCATTAGCCAGGGAAGGTATAAAATGATAGCTTAGTGTGAGAACAATTTCAAGTCCCAGTATTAAAAGGAAACAAACACAAGTAAAGGAAGAAAAATGTTGAAAGCGGCCACAGAAAGCAATTTGTAATATGGTATAGAAGCTAAAATTTTCACTATTATATAGAGTTCACATAACACAATTCAGATTTCTATCAAGGGTGTATATAATTTGCTGATCTAAATGCCAATATGACACAGTATCATTAAGATTTTTATGCTAGCCGTTAAAATCATAGGCACAACTTCATGCATTTTGTACTTATTTTTTGTTTATTTTACTTAAAAAATTAACATATAAAAGACTTATTTTGGAGACTGAACAGTAGTATGGATTTAGCACATGTAGAAGTTCATGTAACCAGCACTATGCTCAGATGACAGCATTTCCATCACCCCACTTTCTTTTGCAGCCCTCTTCCCAACCCATATCTCTAGCAACCACTTACATTCTGTTACTAGAATTTGCCTTTTTGAGGATGTCGCATAAATTTAATTCTATATTACATAACTTTTATTGTTGTTATTTTTTACTTAGAAATTAAATTTAATGGGTAGTGTTGATCAATAAGAGGGGAGAAACCAGAAGAATGCAGGAAAGGGGACCTGCAATGTCTGTGATCTTACACTCAAGCCAGTGATCTCAGGGTTTTAGACCGAGGCAAGAAGGACCGATTGAGAAAGTTTAAAAAGTAACAAACCACAACTATAGCTCCTTTATTGGTTCTCTGAAATAAACCTGCAGCATTAGCAAGAAAAATGGGATATGTAAATAGCCAAGGACAGACAGTCCAAACCTCCCCTCTTAACCCCTCCCACCCTGGAGACACAAAAGTCATGTAGGATTGCAGACAAAGAAGTAAAAAATATCAGGCACTTGTCATGTAAAAATGAAAACTGTAAAGATATTTAAGATTCAGAACTAACTTTGGAGAGCTTGTGCTTTGGCGCTACGCCCCACGTGTTCTGCTGGCTACTAATAAATTCTTCCTCCATCAAGTTATCTAGATGTCTATTATCCTCCATTTGCAGGCCAATTCCAGCTTCAATAAGAGTACCTAGGTTTCAGGTGAACATCTCTATAGCATTTAAACTGTTGATCGTGTTGTGTGCCCATCACCCAAAGTCAAATCATTTTCCGTCACAATATATTTGATCTTCCTTACTCCCCCCCCCAATCTTCCTCCATCCTTTTTGAGAATGTCATATAAATAGAATCCTATATTACATAACTTTTATTGTTGTTCTTTGAGGTGTATATTCTTTTATTGTGATCTAAAATACATCATATAAAATTCACCTTCATAACCACAGTTAAGTAACATTACAGTAGTGTTATCTATATGTACATTGTCACACAATAAATTTCTAGAACTATTTCACCTTGCAAAACTGAAACTCCATATCTATTGAACAACTTTCAAGTCCTCCCTGAATGCCCTGGGACTCACCATTCTACTTTCTGTTTCTAAGAGTGACTATTTTAGGTTCTTCAATAAGTGGGATCATATATTTGTCCTTCTGTAATGTTTTTAAGGTTCATCCATGTTGTAGCATATGGCAGAATAGCATTCCTTTTTAGACTGAATAATATTCCATTGTATGTATATACTGCATTTTCTTTATGCATTTATCTGTTGGTAGACATTTAAATTGATTCTACCTTTTGTCTGTTGTGAATAATGCTGCAATAAATATGGCTGTGCAAATATTTGCTCAAGATCCTGTTTTTCTTTTGATATATACCTACAAGTGATATTGCGTTATAATATAATAATTCTATTTTTAACTTTTAAAAAACCTCTATTCTGTTTTCCATTTTGACTACACCATTTTATATTCCATGAAAAAGAGTTCAAATTTCTCCACATTCTCACAACACTTGTTATTATTATTATTTTTTTAATATATAATGGTCATCCTAATGGATGTACCTCATTGTGGTTTTTAAAAAATATTTATTTTATTGATTTTAGAGAGAGAGACAAGAACATCAATCTATACCTGTATGTGCCTTGACCAGGGATCAAACCTGAAACCTCTGCACTTTGGGACAATATTCTAACCAACTGAACTATCCTGCCAGGGCCCATTGAGGTTTTGGTTTAATTTCCCACATTGAGTATCTTTTTTTGTGCTTTAGGCCATTTGTATAGCTCCTCTGGAAAAATGTCCATTCAAGTCCTTTGTCCACTTTTTAATTGGATTATTTGTTTTTTATCGTTGGGTTGCAAGTGTTCTTTATGTAGTTTAGATATTAACCTCTTATCAGATATATGGTTTGCAAATATTTTCTTTCATTCCACACATTACCTATTAATGCTGTTGATTGTTTCCTTTGCTGTGCAGATGTTTTTAAGTTTGAGGTAGTATCATTTGTATGTTTTTGCTTTTGTTGCTTAAGTTTTTGGTATCATAACAAAGAAATCACTGTCAAAGCCAATGCTATGAACTTTCCCCGTTTTCTTCTGGAAGTTTTATGGTCATAAGTTTTGCATTTAGGTATTCAATACATTCTGAATTCTTTTTTGCATATGGTGTAAAGTAAGGCTCTAACCTCTTCTTTTTATTGCATAAGGATATCTAATATCCCCAACACTATTGGTTGAAGAAACAGTCCTTTTCCTATTGTGTAGCCTTGGTCCCATATGGTAAAATATAGATGAGAGTTGATTTCTGGGTTATTTATTCTATTCTATTGGTTAATCTGGCTGTGTCTATGCCAATACCATATGTTTTGATCCCTGCAGCTTTGTAATATGTTTTAAAATCAGAAAGTGTGAGACCTCCAGTTTTGGGGGTTTATTCTTTGTTTTTTTTAATATTGTTTTTGGCTATTTTGGTTCTTTCAGATTCCAGATGAATTTTAGGATTTCTAAGTATTTCTGAAAAAAAAAAGAAGCCATTGGGATTTTGTTAAAGATTGTATTGATCCGTAGATTACTTTGGGTAGTATGGACATTTTAACAATATTAATTCTCCCAGTTCATCAATACACAATGTCTTTCTGTTTATTTGTATCTTTAATTTCTTTCAGCAAAGTTTTTCACTGAACAAGTCTTTTGTCCTCTTGGTGAAGTTTATTTTTAAGTATTTTATTCTTTTTGATACAGTTGTAAATGGGATTGTCTTCTTAATTTCCTTTTCTAATTATTCATTGTTAGCATGCAGAAACACAACTGATTTTTGTTGGTTAATTTTGTATTCTACGACTTTGCTAAACTCTTATTGGGTCTAAAAGACTTCTTTGTGGAATCTTTAGAATTTTCTACATACAAGATTATGTTATTTGTGAACAGAGCTACTTTTACCTTTTTCTTTCCAATTTGGACTCCTTTTATTTTTTTTTAACTTGCCAGAATCCCAATGCTGTGTTAAATACAAGTGGCAAGAGTGGACATCCTTCCCGTGTTTCTGATCTTAGTGGAAAATATTTTAGTTTTTCACTATTGAGCATGATGGCTCTGAGATTATCATAGATGGTGTTTATTGCATTGAAATAATTTTCTTTCTTTCCTAGTTTGATGAGTAGTGTTGTGCTTCTTTTTCTTTTTTATCATGAAAGGGTGTTGAATTTATCAAATGACTGTCTGCATCAGTTGAGGTGATTGTGTGGTTTTTTACCTTTACTCTGTTGATGTGGTATATTGCATTCATTTTCCTACATTGAGCCATCCTTGTATTCCTAGAATAAATTTCACATGATAATGCGTGTATATATACATGGTTGTATATTTTTCTGAGCTCTTTGTGTGTGAAAATGTTTTTCATTTTGTCATCACTTGGCTATGTAGTGGATTCTTGAATTTCTTACTGTCCTCTAAATGTGATGTTACTATTCTCTAACTTGCAGTATTGAAGATGAGAAGACTGATACTTACTCAATTTCACTGAAAACTTTCAAGACATCATACTTGGGATACAGGAAATTCACAAAGACATGACTTTTTCATTATTCTGGCCTATAACTGGACAATTGAACCAATCCAAACACCCATATATTTTCCTTCTGGGACTTCTGAAATTTTTAATTTAATTTTTGACAGAGACAGGGAGAGTCAGAGAGAGGGACAGACAGGGAGAGACAGATAGGAAGGGAGAGAGATGAGAAGCATCAATTCTTTGTTGTGGTACCTTAGTTGTTCATTGATTGCTTTCTCATATGTGCCTTGACCAGGGTGTTACAGCAGAGTGAGTGACCCATTGCTCAAGTCAGCGACCTTGGGCTCAAGCCAGCGACCTTGGGTTTCAAGCCAGCAATTTTTCAGCGTGAGCCAGCAACCATGGGCTCATGTCTATGAGCCCACGCTCAAGCTGGTAAGCCCACACTCAAGCCAGATGAGCACACATTCGAGATGGTAATCTTGCAGTTTTGAACCTGGGTGCTCTACATCCAGACCGATGCTTTATCCACTGCACCACTGCCTGGTCAGGCTGATCTGATCTGATCTGTTTTGATTTGATTGATTTTTAAGTCTGTAACTTTGTTCCAGAGCACCAAAATAAAATGTTGGCACATTAAATATATAATATAAGGTTATATATACATTATTGTTGGTATAGCTGTTAAGTACATATAATTAATTGATATGTATAGTTAGCTGGAGTCATAATGAGAGGGAATTATATTTTAAAATAAATTTAATCATAAATACATTTTTTTCTTTTTTAATTTTAGTGAAAGGAGGGGAGGCAGAGAGACAGATTCCTGCATGCGTCCCGACTGAGATCTCCCCTCCCCTGGCAAGCCCACTAGGGGGTGATGCTCTGTCTGTTGCAACTAAAGTTGTTTTTTTAGCGCCTGAGGCGGAGGCCATGGAACCATCCTCAGTGCTTGAGGCCAACTTGCTCGAGTCAATCAAGCCATGACCGTGGGAAGGGAAGAGAGAGAGAGAGAAAGGAGAGAGGTGGAGAAGCAGATGGTCACTTCTCCTATATGCCCTGATGGGGAATCAAACCTGGGACATCCACATGTTGGGATGATGCTCTACCACTCAGCCAACTGACCAGGGATTTTTTAAAAATTTCAAGCAATAAGTTTGCTGTGAAATACCATGTATATTTAAATGTCCCCTTATGGATTAGGGAGTATGATTAAAATCCAGGTTAGGCTTTGTAGTTTAAATTTACCACATGAGAGAAATTGCATATTGGTATTTTGAATAACACTAGGGAACAAAATTTTGGTTGCATTCACAAAAACACTTGTTCTTACCTAATTCAAGTGTGCTGATCTCAAATATGACATTAGTTTTTCTCTGTAAGCTACAGTTTTTTTGCAATTCAAGATTTTAGGTTTTCATCTTATTGCAAAATTTTCAACATTTTGTTTAACATAATGAAGTAGAATGTCTTCTTGGGCATCATCTTTGTGAAAATATAATAATTTATATAATGCAATAAATACACTAATATACTAAACGATATCATTGCATCAGAATTTGTCTACAATTTTGAAATAGAACATATTAAAACACCTATTTTAATCATAAAAATTGTGCAAAACTTATTTAAATTCTATTCAGGCAAAAATTTGCATTTGTAGCTCTTGCATCTGTGTACTTGTTGAAGACAATCTCATTTGATGCTCCAGCAGTAGTCTGCTCATCACTAACAGCTCCAAGATTATTGGAAATTTATCAAGATGACTGTTCAGGAAGCGAATCTTTTATTTTTTTTCTTTTTACAGGGACAGAGAGAGAGAGTCAGAGAGAGGGATAGATAGGGACAGGAGACAGAAACGGAGAGAGGTGAGAAGCATCAATCATTAGTTTTTCATTGTCGTTGCAACACCATAGTTGTTCATTGAGTGCTTTCTCACATGTGCCTTGTTCGCGGGCCTTCAGTGGACTGAGCAACCCTCCGCTGGAGCCAGGGACCCTGGGTCCAAGCTGGCGAGCTCAGATCTCGAACCTGGGTCTTCCACATCCCAGTCCGACGCTCTATTTACTGCGCCAGAAAGTGAATCTTAACGCTCATGTTACATCCAATGTCGCAGAAAGCCAACAGCATCCTTTGAACCAGAAGTTCATAGTTTTCTGCTTTTTTGTTGCCAAGAAAGTTCTTTGTACCCGCCACAAAAGACTGTCCTGCTGCTTTCTCCTCCTTATTCATCTTCCTGGAAAATTCTTCGTCACGTATAAAAGTTCAAATTTGAGGTCCATCAAATACACTTGCTTTTATCTTCACTAAAGACAAGGCAGGAAAAGCAGAAATAATATGTTGAAAGCATTCACTTTCTCCATTCAAAACCTGAACAAACTGCTTCATTAAACACAGATTGATGTGAACTGGGGGAAAAATGATTCTGTCTCAATTAACTACAGGCTCATTCACAATATTTTGCATCCTTACTTCCAGAGCTTCATGTTTCGGCCACTCCTTCTGTGTCCAGTGTTTCTCCCGAGCTTGGCTGTTCCACAAACACAGAAAGCAAGGATACTTTGTGAGACCTCTCTGTTGTCCTAGCAGGAAATTGACCATTTTAAGATCCACACAAATGATCCAGTTGTGCTCCTCATACTTCAGAAAGTTGAGGATAATTTTTATGTCATTATAATCTTCTTGCAGATGAGTTGAATAACTGTTTGTAACCGCTGCATAAACATTACCATTGTGTAGAACACATTTCAGACTCTGTTTAGAGCAGTGGTTCTTAACCTTTTTGAGGTACCGAACCCACCAGTTTCATATGCGCATTCACCAAACCGTATTTTAGTGATAAATAAAATACGATTTTTTTTTTCCAAATTCAAGACATAGGCATATGTTTTTTTACTGATGCACAAAATGAGCCGTGCATGAACATCACCTTGCTCAAAGAACAAAACCAACAAAGTGCATAAACTCACAACAAATTGCGGTATTACTTTATTCTGGCCTCCGCAGCAGAGGCTTCTCTGAACCCCTGAGACGGACTCATCGAACCCCTAGGGTTCGATACAACCCAGGATAAGAACCACTGGTTTAGAGCTATCATGAAATAGCCGCCATTCTGTTGTACTATAAGTGGTAACACCTAGCTGGCTGAGAAGACTCCTGATATCATGACAGTAAATAAAGTGTTTATCTTCAGAGAAAAGTCCACAAAAATTTGTTCACGCTTCCTGAAATGGGATACTTTAGGTGACTGGTGAAGTCCATTTTTTTCTTGAAGCCTGGAGGCTAAGAGCTCAGCTAATTTCTTTGATAGGCCCAAATCTCTTACTAAGTCATTCAATTCAGGTTGGCTAAACTGCTGAGGGGTTAATGACTGCTTGGCATCAGAAGAAGACCCTTCAGATTCTACAACCAGTTTCTCATGCATCTTATCAAAATACACTTGATCACCATGTCCACTTTCTTCGTCCTTAGAAGAAATAAAACCATTGAAAATGGGAACCGGTAGTGTCTCAGAGTGTGGGATAGGTCGTATTGCTGAAGAAATATTAGGATATGCGATCGTATGGCGTTTTTTGTTGCCGATGCCCTTTGTATGGATCAGACAGAAATAACAGTCACTGCTGTGGTCCTTAGGTTCATGCCAAACCATGAGAATACCAAAAGTAATTCCTTTGCGTTTTCCTTTTGTCCAGTCACGAAGCATTTCCTCACAATTATGACACACAATATGAGGAGCCCAATTCTTGTCTTGATCGCCAAGGGGAACTTGAAAATAGGCAATATATGCACTTGTCACAAATGATGAAATATTGTACCTTTGATGTTGAAGTGTGTAACAGCCACATATATAACAGAAGGTGTTAGGACTATTCTTACATTTATGCCTACTTGAAGAAGCCATGATTCAATCTTAAAACAAAATAAGAGGATGTTTTTATCAAATAATAATTTTTTACATTAAAAACAACTACAGCCTGACCAGGCAGTGGCACAGTGGATAGTGCATCAGTCTGGGATGCACAAGATCCAGGTTCGAGACCCTGAGCTCGCCAGCTTGAGTGCAGGCCCATCTGGCTTGAGCAAAAACTCGTCAACTTGGACCCAAGGTTGCTGGCTCCAGCAATGGGTTGCTCAGTCTGCTGAAGGTCCGCGGTCAAGGTATATGTGAGACAGCAATCAATGAACAACTAAGGTGTTGCAACAGCAATGAAAAACTGATGATTGATTCTTCTCACCTCTCTCCGTTCATGTCTGTCTGTCCCTATCTATCCCTCTCTCTGACTCTCTCTCTGTCCCTGTAAAAAAAAACCCAAAAACCCCCCACAAAAATGTACAATAATGTAAAAGTGATGTTTGTAAAACATTAATTGCCTTGTAGTTATGTTTAATCCAAGAGTTGTTGCCCTTTAACTCTAAATTTAAAAACCAATGCATGCCATTAACTGTAACAAAAAGAAATTAAAATGGCATAAATAGTAGAGCATGCACCGGAAAATGGATTTCACATTTGGAATCAGCAATGCATAGTTATATAGCAACAGTTCTAAAACCTCATGCAACAGAAAATAAAAACAATATTGTAAATTTAACAGATCGATGTTTGAACATCTAATAGACATATTATGTCTTACTACACATGTTGACCTATTAGAAAATTGTAGAGATGTTGAATTACCCATCCTAAACTCTACTAATTCAAAAATTTTAATCATACTGGTTCAATTAATGTCTCTAAATAAATTACAAGTTAACAAAATGTTTGGCAGGCCACATTCTGATTCAGGCTTGTCTCAGTCTGCTACAAACAGTGGACACCAGCCAAGGACGCTTGGTGCTCTCTGACTGAAACATGAGCTGCGCCCCAGGGAGACCAGAGAAGGCTAAATAAACATTTGGGCCCTTTGAGCCTCTTGCTATTCTCAGTTTTTATAGCAATCTTCTCTGAAATTGTATATAAAAACAAAATATATTGACTGTATACTTTTTCTTAGACGAGATAAAGTCTTCAGAATGTAGCACCAATTCATTTTTTATCAGTGTGGATATTTCTCTTATTAACAAATTTTGCCTTTGTGGTTTCTACATTTCCATGATAACCTCTTGTTTATTTTTCTTTTTGTATTTTGATTTTTTCATTAAATTACTAAAAGCTATTTAATTAATACCAATTAATGACAAATCTATGAATAGGAAAGTCCATCTGTCATGCAAGTAGATAATGTGCTTGGATAAGCAAAACTTTAAGATAATAAACTGATCATCAACTAGAACTGGAGCCTGACCCTAACAGTGATTGTCAATCACAGGCTGCAGAAGTGCCTGGTTTGGCCAACAAGGTGTGAACAAATTTAAGTGGAATGCCTCTTTTCCGGTTGACGTCAAATCAATTTAGCAGAGTGATTTTTTAAAATTACTTCTACCCATCTACATGCTCCTGACTATTTATTGTTAGCTATATCATTAATTTTACATTGGTGTAGTTAATAATATTTGCATTGTCTTCAGCGACAGTAAGTAATCTATGTCATTTAAATAAAAATTATTGGAGTGGTGAATATACAATACAATATACAGATAATGTATTATAGAATTGTACACCTGAAACCTATGTAATTTTATTAACTAATGTCACCCTAATAAATTCAATAAAATATTTAAAATATAAATAAAAATTTAAAACTTTAAATCCACTATAAACAGCATTTACAGTATTGTTGCAGAATTAAAAAATGTGACGGAATGGATGGAGAAATATTTGTAATCCTGGGTTCATAAACCCTACTTGCAGGAGAGTGTCCAAGTTATAGGAATCACTACTGTACTATTTTTGCTGTTTCTTCAACTTTTTCTTTCTTTCTTTATTTTTATTTAGTGAGAGAAAGAGAGGGACAGATAAGAACAGATAGACAGGAAGGGAGAGAGATAAGAAGTATCAACTTGTAGTTGTGTCACTCGTCACTTCAGTTGTTCATTGATTGCTTTCTCATATGTGCCTTGACTGGGGGCTCCAGGTGAACCATTGACCCCTTGCTCAAGCCAGAGACATTAGGCTTTAAGCCAGTGACCTTCGGGCTCAGGCCAGCGACCATGGGGTCGTGTCCATGATCCCACACTCAAGCTGGCGACCTCATGGTTTTGAACCTAAGTCCTTAGCATCCCAGGTCAACACTTTATCCACTGCACCACCATCTGATCAGGCTACAATTCTTCATAATTCATACTCAACTGACACTCTTTCTTATATCATATTATGCTATTTTTTATACTGATGGTTCATATTTATGGAGTACCTGTTGGAAAAAATTTTCTTATGATGTATATGTGTCTTTATTTTACCTTAACGCTTGACCAATATTTTGGCTTGTTATAGAATTCTAGATTTAAAATAATTTTCTTGAGGTTTTTGAAGGCATTACTCTACTGTGTCTAGTACCCAATATTGTTGGTAAATATCTATTGCTAATATGATTCTAATTCCATTCATTATAAATGATCTAGATTTTCCTCCTCTATAAGATATTAAGATCTTTGGCGTTCTGAAAATTTACCATGTTATGTCTAAGTGTGAATCTTTGTTCATTCATTTGCCCAGAAAGCAGTGAACCTCTTCATTCTAAAAATTTATATCTTTCTTTAGCTCAAATATATTTTTTTCAGATATCTGTTTGATAACATTCTCTTTGATGTTTTCAGTTGTTTTTTTTTGTGTGTGTGTTTTGGAACTCCTACTAAACAAATATTGGCCTTTGGAATATATCCATGTTCTTTGACTTTTCTCTCACATCTCTTATTATTTTTTTGTATAAATAATTTTTCATAAATTTTACTTTTCAAGTGACCTGTTTACTTTTTACCCGTATTATGCACTCTTTCTTTTTCTCACTTGATAAATTATACTTTTAAGTTTTCAGAACTTTTCTTATTCTAATTGCTCCTTTTTAATAATCTAATGCTTTATAGATAGAATGTCTTGAATCTATCAGTGGTTATTAAATAAGAATTTTAAGCATTTTCCTATCTCCTCTAAATTATCTACTCTCTTTGGAGACAGTTTGTCAGTAAATTCATCTTGGTATTTTTGTCTTATGCTGTTGACTCTCCTAAAATATCCTGCGATTCTGGGTGGTTCACTCATGTTTGCTACTGAAGGACTGAACTGGTAAGTATGGTTCAGTGCAGCTGAGCAGGTATGTTTCCCAACAGAACTGTCCTCTGAATGCTTGGCTTGGTCAGTGTCCCATGGACACAGGCAGGTTGTGTTCACTCACAGGCTTTGTTTTAGATTTGTATAAGGGGCAAGCTGCCTCATCTCAAACCAAGATGCCAAAATAGGGATAGATGTTAACTGGCCAACAGAGGACTTTGCTAGATATTTTTCTGGGGCACAGCTGCTTTGACCTTTTGGCCCTTCTATTTTCCTTGTGAGAGTCCAGAGATATTTTAAACTTCTTTGCCTTTTTTGAGGCGCCTCCCCACTTGAGGAGCCCCAATAAGCAAGCAACTGTTTTGAGAGGGTGGCTCTAAAACCCCTGTTCTGCCAAAGCAGAATGTTCTGGAAAGAGGGGAGAGGAGGACATGGGGTAAGGATCCTACTGTCTCAGTTGTTCTGAAAACAGTTCATCAATTAATCAGGTTGGTTGGCTACCAGCCCTCTCCCACTCTATTTGTTGGGGAGTCATGGACTAGGGCTAGCACTGGGAAGGGCTGCTCTGTTCTGTTGTCTTCAAGCTTCTCATCTTGTTGTATCATCATTCAGGATTCCTCCAAATTCCTGTTCTAAGGTGATTTCCCTTCTTATTTTCTCTGTCATGTTTTCATCTCTTAAGAAAAACAAATTATTCCTGCTATGTCAGTGGGACCGTGGGAGACTGGAAAAACATATATGAACTCTCATTTCTCTGCCTTGAATTTTTTAAGCATCACAAAAAGAGCACCATAACCTCCCTTTCCTTTTCACCCTACTCCTCCCCTTCAACTTCCCTCTCTCCCCCTCTCTGCCCCATTCTCAGCCCATAGGCAAACTGTAAGTCAGTGCTACTTAATTAAAAGAAAAACAGAATAGCAGTTATTAAAACATATACTCAGTGTTTCCTCGGTGTTTGGAATTACTGTGAGCACCAGGAATACAAAAACCTGTAAGATCCTAGGTTCCTCTGGATAGAAATTTCTCTGTAGAGAGATGCAGGCTAATTAACAATAGGGCACAGGGTGGGTTTAAACTTTGCTTTATGTTCTCTTGCAAGGTGAGACTTGGGGGTGGGTGGAGGTAGCTCTGACCAAGGAGGGTGAGTGGGACAAAAATTCCCTGAAAGGGTGGAGAGTATAGGTTTCCCCATTAGGTTATGTACCAGCTCAGTCTCTAAAACACAAGGAGATTGTCCCAGGCAAAGAGAAAGGACATTTCATATAATATAACCAACACAAAGGCAGAGACATGAGAAAACATAGCAAAGTCGAGGAAATTCTGCATTTCCAGGGCTCAAAGTTTAGGGAGAAAGGTGGGAGCAAGAGGCCTTGAAAGGCCTTGTTACTTACCCTAATGACTCAGATCATGGCCAATGTTTCTAAAAGTATGGTACAAATATTATTTTAGTTCATGTATGGGCATTTTGAAAAATAGTTTTGAGTTTTTTATGTGTGTTAGAAACATGAATTGACAATTAAATCCATAATTTTGCAAAGGAGAACTTGGGCAAGGCTAGTAGGTAATGTGGCTTGAATCTACCTTAAGCCAGCCAATGTACAGGTAAGTACTCAGACATGTTCACAGATGTTTCAAGCCTTCAGTGACCACCAAACTTAGTGAGACTAGGAAAAAAGAGCCAACCAGTAATATTAAGGAGCTTGAAATGAGAAAGAAAAATCAAAGTTGTATGACTAATCTCTCTTTCTACGCTGAAATTCATTTCTTACTTACTGTGTATTTGTTGGGGTTTGAGGAATTTGGAGCTAGTCAATGAAAACATCCAAACCCAAAGGGCAGTAACATACAACTAGAGCAGTGGTTCTTAACCTTTTTTGAGGTACCGAACCCACCAGTTTCATATGCGCACTCACCAAACCCTTCTTTAGTGATAAATAAAATATGATTTTTTCCCCCAAATTCAAGACATAGGTATATGTTTTTTTACTGGTGCACAAAATGAGCCGTGCATGAACATCACCTTGCTCAAAGAACAAAACCAACAAAGTGCATGAACTCACAACAAATTACGGTATTACTTTATTCTGGCCTCCGCGGCAGAGGCTTCTCCGAACCCCTGAGACCAACTCATCGAACCCCTAGAGTTCGATAGAACCCAGGTTAAGAACCACTGAACTAGAGTTTTACTGGGTGGAGACTTAGACATAGTTGCATGTGGGAGTCCCTTACAGAAGGAGCCTGTCCAGAGGCTATAGCATGGGAGCAGAGGGTTATCACTCAGAAGAAGAGGAAGGCAAGGAAAGTTCCCTGGGAGAGGGTGGCAAGAGAGTAGCTTATGTGTCTAGGTGGTGATGGTTAGCAGAATGGCGGAGTGTCTCTGGTTGGAGAACTATAAAGGGTAAGCCAAAGAAGCGTGGGGCCTCATATCCACAAGACTTTATCTTCCCAAGGACAGCAGGTATGAGTTGAGGTGATGCAACACAGGCTCAGGGGTTTACAATCTGCTTATTTGGGCTACTTTTTAAAAATTAAGATTGTAAAAGTGAGAATTTGGCATCCCTGAGCTTCTGAACTCAGGAGTCTCAGTCCGCAGTGAAGGAGTAAACAACATAGGGTCCAATATACAGAGACCATCTCTGACTTATTTATATAATACTGTCTGTTCCATTGAGTTCCTGAAACCCGAAGTTTGCAAATATGATTTATAGCAATGCATTTATGTAAACAAAATCACATTACAACAAAACAGTTGGCTCTCCTTTGAAGGTGTATTTCTTGTAATTTAATGTAATTCAAAATAAACCCAAACAATTTAATTTTATTTCATTCAGGCCAATTTGCATTAAGTTTAAACTAAGGAGCTAAACTGGCAGTTAAGAACAGACTGGAGTCAGAAAGACCTGAATCTGATGTCTAGCTTTACAACCCAGTCATTTCTACCTGATTCAGTGACCTTGCATGTAACAGGAAGATAATATGTCTGCTCCATTAGGACTGCAGAATGAAGCAAGGTGGTTCAGGTGTAACAGGATGTTAGACTCTTCTAGTCTTGCGATCAACTGAGGAACTATACAGTGAAGGTCCAAATACCAATGAGTGTTAGAGACAAGATACCTTCCCACCCCTACCAAGTGCAAAATGTACAGTTGGGACACAGAAGTTATTTATCAATGACTCTGAAACATCCTCACCCACCTAAAGAACAAGGGCTAAAGTGCTGAAGAGAATTTTGCAGGAATGGTGTTGCAGAAATTTCTTTGGAGAGGGCAGCTGCTGAGCTTGGGGTTTTCACCCTATCTCTTTGCATGGAGGGGTGAAGGTGTTACTTTCTAGTGCCAAGTTTGTGGGGGGCAGGTTTTGATGGAAGCCCATGGAGAACACTGAACTGTCTCCTGTAGTTGTGAAACAGAGAACTGGAGCAGCCCTTTGTCTAAAGTGGACTGAGGTGTGACTCAGCAGCAAAGCCCAGAGCAGGACTTGCTGACTGGCTTGTCACTGATGGCAGAGCCAGAAGAGGGATGCTGGATTTGGATAGGCCTGCACTCTTATGGGTGGTTGGGGCCAGGCATAGCGGAAAGTTTTTGGTGGACTAAATGGTGGGTCCTGCAAGAGAGATCTGACTCTTACACAATAGTTCTACCCCAAAAGTGAGGAGATGCCAAGTGAGAACATTAGAGGTGCCCTAAGAAACCTAGTCAAAGAGCACTGGAAAATACTCCGTGAGAGACAGGGTCATCTTTGAACACTGGCCTGGGCAAACCCCAGACCTCAGAGCTCAAGGCCACCCAGTCAGATAAGGACTATACTACCCTCTTCCTTTCTTCCTTTCCTTAATCTCCATGGGACCCCTAGCAGAGAGTGAAGTAGCAGCTCTCTGTGGGAAAAGAGAAGGAGGAATTGAGTAGGTGGCATGGTGGAAAAAGTCTCTTTCTTGGCCTGCAAAATGTTTCCAAAGTACTGTTTAAATCTGCATTGCCCAATATGGTATCCACATTTCTGACCAGTGAACCCTGCCTATGCAGCCTGTCCAAACTGAGATGTACTCTAAGTATAAATTACACACTGGATTTTAAGGACTTAGTATGAAAAAAGAGAATTTAAAAGTGTTTCACTGTTATTATTTTTGTTGTTGTTGTAAATCAATATCACATTATTGATTGTATTGCCATGTATACTGATTGCATGTTAAAATTGGAACATATTGCTATATTTTACTCTTTCAATAATGTGGCTATGACATACAAAAGAATGAAACTAGAATACTGCCTGACACCATACACAAAAATTAACCCAAATAGATTAAAAACTTGAATATAAGTACTGACACAATAAAATACATAGATGAAAATATAGGTAGTAAACTTTTGGATCTTGGTCTCAGAGCAGTTTTTGTGAACTTGACCCCAAAGGGAAGTAAAAGCAAAAATAAATGAATGGAATTACATCAAACTAAAAAAGCTTCTGCACAGCAAAGGGAACCATCAACAACAACAAAAAGTAACTAAGTGAATGGGAGAAGATATTTGAAAATGATACCTCCAATAAAAAACTAATACCCAAAACATACTGCTCACAAAAATTAGGAGAAATTTTATTGCTTCATATTCATTCTGAAATATCCCCTAATTTTTATGAGCAGTATATTTATAAAAAACTTATACAACTCAACAACAACAACAAAAAAAACACAACAAGCATTTCAATCAGAAAATGGGCAGGGGAACTGAACAGACACTACTCCCAAGAAGATGTACAGATGGCCAACAAATAAATGAAAAAATGCTCAACTTCCCTAGCCATAAGGAAATGCAAGTTAAAACCAGAATGAGATACTACCTCACACCTGTTAGAATGGCTGTTATCAATAAGACAAGAAATAACAAAGATTGGAGAAGATGTGTAGAAAAGAGAACCCTCACACACTGCTGGTGGGAATGTAAACTGGTGCAGCAACTATGGAAAATAGTATAGAGGTTCCTAAACAAATTAAGAATAGAGCTGCCATATCACCCAGCAACTTCTTTTCTAGGCATCTACCCCCTAAAATTGAAAATACTTATTCATAAAGATATATGTACCCTTTGCTCATTACAGTATTATTCACAATTGCTAGGACATGGAGACAACTTAAATATTCTTCAGTGAATGACTGGATAAAGAAGATGTGGTACATATATACAAGGAAATACTATGCAGCCATAAAATTATTAAATATTACCATTTGTGACAATATGGATCAATCTTAAAATGTTAAGTGACATAAGTCAGACCAAAAAAGATAAGAACCGTATGGTTTTACTCAAATGTGGGATATTAAGCAGAAAGTAACAAGTGAACAAACTAAATCATAGATATAGGCAACAGTCTGGTGGTTATTAGAGGGGAAGAGGATAGGGGAGGAAGAAGAGGGTAAAGGGGGTCAAATATATGGTGACAGAAGGAGACTAGACTTGGAGTGGTGAGAATACAATGTACCATATTTCCCTATGTATAAGATGCACCCTTTTCCAAAAAATTTTGGTCTAAAAGCTGGGTGCATCTTATACAGTGGTTGTAGATATTTTTGTTGTTGTTTTCATTTCCATAGATGGAGTTAAGGACGAGGCAATATATGAAGACAGTGATTTGTCATCAGACAAGGATGAGGACAAGCTAATGGATGGGAGTTTTGACAGTGAAGACAAGTTATATGAATTTTATGGTGAAAAAAACTTGAGTTCAATAACTTTATGTAATACATTTAAAAAATTTTTCAGGTCCCAAAAGTAAGGTGTGTCATATACATGGAAAATATGGTAATATACAGATGAGGTAGTATAGAATTGTGTACCTGAAACATGCTATTAACCAGCGTTACCCAATAAATTTAACTTAATAAAAGGAAGACACAGAACAGTATAAAGATGAAAACAAATTACCTTTAATCCCACAACCTAAACATAAAAAAATAGTTACTAGAAAAGTTTAAATTACATATGTGGCTTGCATTATATTTCTATTGGGCATTCCTAGTTTAGTCCTCACTCTGTGTTTTCCTCTTAGTTATAAAATTACTCTGAGATTTCAAAATGTAGCATTCTCAGAAGACAGTGCCTCTGCAGTGTGATAAACATGGGCTCATCAGCTGACTCACAGTCAGGGCAATGCCATTTCAAATTCTAGCAACACCTGTATTTTCTCTGAATATCTGCCACCAAGTGCTACCTAAGCTTCATCTTATTGTCACAGACAATATCACCACACAAAGCAGGAAAATATCACGTACTAACTTGTAGGTGAGAAATGGAATAAAACTTTGCTTAATGTGCTATAGCAAACTTTCAAATACTTGTGCTTGTTCAAATATCTGATTTTTAAAAATTTAAAGAGTCAATAGGTAATTCATGGCTAGCAAATAGTTAGATTTGTAAGGTATATGAAACCTTTGAAGTTCATAGCTGACTAAAGTATTCTATCTACAATAGAGGCAAGTTTTTCCCATCGTGGTTCTTTCCCATTGCACATCCATTATTGCTGGTCAAAAGGGCAGCTGCCCAAGACATGACCATCTCAGATTTCAGCAAGGGGTAAAAGATGAAGATCCCTGTCACCACGCAGTTTATTGAAGCTCTACCAAACAAGATGTCACAGGTGTTGTGAGGGTAACCTTGCTTCAAGTTACATTAATGTCTCAGAAAGTGATAAGGTTTCTGGTCCCAACAGGGGAATAAAAGCCCAACACAGGACAGCTCTGATGGGCAAGCTCCTCTCCAGAACTCTCCTGTGGTAAGCCAAAGCTTTTTCAGCTTGCATTTGTTTGACTTCTCCTTCTGCCCAACTCCTCCTTTCTTTCCCCTCCATTGATGTCAACCCCTAATAAATATCTTGTGCCCCAAATTCAGTGTCTACCTCTCGAATCCCTAACCTCTGAAACCCCACTGCACCCCCCTCTCCCATTCCTGCATTCTGTTATGTTCCAGTGTTGGTCTTAGGGGCAGAGGGAGGTAGTAGACTGGGGACAGGTGCCCCACTGGTAAGTGCCTCACTTCCCTTCCCTGCCCTCCTGATACTCCTAGTATAGTGCACATACTAGAAGGAAGGTGTGGTGTCTGTTGAGCTAGTGGCTTGTCCCTGTGCTCAGGGCACTCCTGGATGGGGAGAGAAGAGGTAACCCAAAAGCACTTCTCAGTGCACTCTGGGATCATGGTGGTTTGCTTGGGGACAAGCCCTTGCTCCAAATGTTCAAAAATGGAGCTTTCATAAGGTCAGCACTGCCTTCTCTGGCAACTGGCCCCCTACCAGGACAGCTTCCTGAGGGAGCACCCAAGTCCTCAGGTGAAGCCTAAAAACCCCATCCATAAACCTTCCTCTCTTGCTCAACCCTCCTGATATCCTTGAAGATGGAGAACCCATGCACTTCCCGATGGCCAGCTTACCACAAGAGAGCACAGAACCCCCAGGGTGTCTACTCCGGGTCACCTCCTCCTCCTTTCCCATTCCCCTGTGTGAATTGCACTTCTTTCTACATGTTCTCTACAGCTTGCTGAGGACAGCAATGTCTAATAAATGCAGTTGGCAAAGAACCAAGGAAATCTTTAAAGTCCTATCTTATGATACAGATTTGGGAGTAGAGGCAAGAGGTGGCCCTTCTCCCCCGCCCCCGGAAAATAACATTGCCCTCTCTACTCTTGGAAGGCAGACTGCTTGCCATTATCCTTCTAGTCCTCTGCTTAAAAGTTGCCTTTTCATTAGCATCTTGACATTTATTTTCAACCATAAACATTTATTTTATAATACAGAACTTGGCCATGGAAGAATTGAAGAAATGGCATTATTTCCTGTCCAACCAAATCACTCACCCATAAGTATTTCTCTCCCTATTGGGAAAGTGAAGGGATTCACTTGTTTTGCAATAACACAAAGGGAGATTCACTCAATTGTACCCGACAGCATAAAGAACAAGGCAGAGAGCAGGATCCACAACTAGAACCTAGGAGGTAAAGGTCTGCAGAGTCCAGTGATCCTCCTCACCCCTGAAAGAGGGTTTAGAGATGGGGAGCATAGGCTGCTGGTGAGAGTATTGCTGCACATGAAATACAAACATCTTTGGTGTTTTTCCACGCTGGCTAATTAAGATCGTTCGGTTTGAAGTTACAGCTCCTGGCTCCACTCTAAGAGGCCTGCTCTTATTTCTTGAATCTGTGCCCACACTTTGTAGCTTTTCTGCATAGCCTGTCTGGCGAGTGGCTCTGGAAAATGTTTTCAGACATGCGTAGCAATGAAAGAGGCAACTGTGTACATACAGAACTTGCACAAAAATGGCAGCACATCACAGATCAGAGATAGTATGATTTTTTCAAAGACCCTACACTGAAAGCTTACTCTGGGGAACCTGGGGACTTTCTGTGCAGACATAGTTTAGGTGTCACATTCTGGGGAGCTGAGGGTTAATGAGATCACTTCTCAGAGCTCCTGTTACCCTTCTGGTTTACACTGATTTTAATGATGGGTTTTGGAATTAAATCATCATGGTCTGGCCACAGTCCTGCTCCAAGCCAAACATTATGTAGGCATTAGAAAGAGGTGCTATTAAAGTGGAAGGCGGTGACTGTTACCTCATACCCCCAAAGTTCTCATGGACCAACATGATCTCTCCTGTGCTTAGGATGCAGAATTCAGGGTTTTCCACATAGTACCAAAGAACATCTAAGCAGAGTCAAAGTCAAAGATGCTTCCCAATATTGGTGCAGCCCCTATGGAAAACAGTGTGGTGGTTCCTCAAAACATTAAAAATAGAACTACCATATCATCCAGCAATTCCACTTCTGGGTGTATACCTAAAGGAGATGAAATCACTCTATCTCAAAGAGTTTTCTATACTCCCATGCTTATTGCAGCATTATTCACCATAGCCAAGATATGGAAACAACCAAGTGCCTGTCAATATTAGCCATGAAAAAAAACTTGCCATATGTGGCAACATGAATTAACCTTGAAGGCATTATGCTAATGAAATAAGTCGGAGAGAGAAAGACAAACACTACATGGTATCACTTATATGTAGTATCTAAAAAAAAAGGCTACATTCATAGAAACAGAATGTAAAGTGATCACCAGGTTCTCTACCGGAAATAGAAAATATCAACATTGCCATTCATCTAGCTGGGCTCTAAATAACCTATGGCTATTCCTCCAGGTAAGCGCAGTGACTCCCTGTACCAGGGAGCAATGATATAATAATAATAATGAGATCCTTAGGGGCTGCTGTTAGGAGCAGATGCTATGACACCTGAAGACTATTTAGAGCTGCATCAGGCACAACTGGCTGTTTATAGTACTTACTATCCTTGCTCTGTTATCTAGCATTTGCAAGTGACAGAAGTCATGAAGTGTGTTCTAGCTAAATCTGTCCACAAGCTTCATTATCAACGTTTGCGAGACATTTGTTAACCAATTATGCCTTGGTTTCTCCAACTCTTTATTACCAGATAACCAGAAAACCACATACTTGGACAAATTACTTTGACTGCCTATTTAATTATTTCTACTCTATCTCATTCTACCAAGAATTTGAAACCACACATATATGATGAAAAATGTTTTAAAACTTCATATCCAGGGAAAATCTAGATAGAGGGGAAGTAAAATGTATTTAAATTATATAATTTATTTAACTTATAAATAAAATTAAGTTGAAAATGCATAATACATAGAAACAATGTATATAAAGATAAAGTTTGGATACAAATTTGTTTCTAAGTTTTTTGGAAACCAAAGAAAAAAGAGAAGTGTGATTAGCTACATTATCTGTATTGTCCAAAAGAAGAAAGCATACCAGTTCTGGGAAAAAAAACACACAAACACACAAATAAACAAGTACATAAAAAGCTTTTCCTAATACTTAGGTATTTTTAAAAATTGCCTATTTTTTTATATGAAAACACTGAGACTTGATATCACTAATATCCTCACTACATCTGGACGGTGAATGTTGTAGCTGATTAAGATGAGAATATTAAAACATCCTTCAATGTATTAATAAAGCCAAACATGGTGAAGGTGACTGTGGAAGGTGTTCCAGTTCAAGAATTCTCTTTTTGATCTGGCTTCATGTAGGGGAAAATATAGACTAAAGATTAAGAAGGTAGCTACATGTCCTTCAAACTCTCTTCCATGTTATACAATTTCTCTGGACTGTTTTGGCGAAAAGTAAGTAAGCAAGAAAACAAACAAACAAAAGATAGCAGCAATTTGAAATTATACTTTAGCAGAAGGGCCAGACTGTATTACAGTTTAATATTTTGTCCTTTTGGATGATTTGATATTAGATAATATATGATAAAATGGCTGCAATTCAAAGAGTACTTTTAAGGACATTCGCAGTTTTCAATAACCTGCTAGATTTACACGACACATTTTTTTTTTCCCTGCTAGATTTACACGACACATCTGTGTGAGGAAAAAATTGATAAACTGATAATGCTTTCCGGCATCAGATAACAAGAGTAGTGCCAGAAACTCAGAAGTGAATTTTAGAATTGACATCATTATCTTTCTCTCACCTAAGTTTTCTGGAATAACTATCCTCTCATCTTACTTTGATTTTATTCTGTGAGCATGGTTTAAACGGTTCTGCATTATTTGCATCATTTGTTATAAGCTAAGAGAAACTTTTTTAAAAAAAGAAGATGAAGCATGAGTTTAAAATTAAACGCACAACAGTATTTTATGATGCAAAGGAGAGACATTTAAAATTTATTTACTAAATGTATTCATCAATATTGTTTTTGGCCAAGAGTAACACAGAATCTGACAAAACTATAGCTTAAAGCCTTTCTCTTACACATTAAGAAGTCTAGAGAAATACAGTCCAAGGCTGGTATGAATGCGTAATGATATAACCAAAGATTCAGGGTTTTTCCATTCTCAGTTCCACTATCTCTGTGTGTGGCTACTGCACTCCTTACCCAACTTACAAGTACACATCCCAGACAGAAGAAGAGGGAAGGGACCAAAAAAAAAAAGGCCAAAAGTGGGGTCTCTTCCTTTGAAAAGCTTTCTCAGAAGTCCCTACCCCCACTGCCAGCAGCCTCCCCTTATGTGTCACTGCTTAGAACTGGGTCACATCACCACCTTCAGCTGTAAAATAAAATGCTCCTGGAAGGTGAACATTTTAGTTGAAAAGATTGCTCCTTAAACAACTCATGATTCTGTAAACAAAAACAGTAAAGGTGAATATAAGGTAGGTACTTAAAGGTGTAAATGACAGTAAAAGTTGGTAATAAATGACAGTATGCGAGATACCCTTGATCTTTCCCCTTGAAATTTCAACAAATTAAATAGCTACCATGCAGTGAAAGAACTTGCAGGCATGCCTGAAAGATCTGTGCACAGACTGGACTAAAGGTGGAAAGGGTTGAAAAGAGGATGGAAGATAAGACGTTGAGGTCAGCTCAAGAGAGGAGAGAAACCCAGAGTGGCTGGCTCTTATTCTCCCAGGAGTAGAGGAGAAATTGGGGTGCATTTCGAGAAATACTAAACCAAAATGGCAGTAGAATGAGGGGTCACAGCCAGTGTTCCTGTGGTCTGCTGGATGCCCACACATGGGACAGAGACATAGAAAAACAAAGTGCAGTCCCCCAGCCTCCAAGTCTCTGCCTCTCTTCTAGAGTGGCAGAGACATACCCCACAGCTAGTTCTCTAGAACCACTGTTTCTCCTGAAGAACAGAGGTGCTCTGTGTCTGGTCCCCTGGTCTATTGAGACACAGGGAGGAGTGCACTAAGACCTGATATCACCATTGCTAAAACTGTAAAGACCTCACTGCATACCCTACCCAATATTGGGACTGCAGCCCTATCTCCATCATCACAACAGTAACATTTCAGCAGAGGTCAGCCCAGGAATTGTATAGAGGTAAAACTTTAATACATCATCATCTACTGGAGAAAAACATAAAAACCTCTTGGAAGTGCAATTTTTTTCTTTTGAATTAAAAAAAAAAATTTATTAAAAGTTTTTTTAACTAAAATTTTTTATTTTAAATTTATTGTGTTGACATGGTTACAAGTGTCTCACTCAATATAACACCCTTAACCCCTCACATCGTGCCCCCCATGCCTCATGAAAAGTCTCTTTCCATTTCTATTTCACCCCCTTTGCCTTCCCTCCCCCTATCTTTACTCCCTCATTCACTCTGGTTATTGCTACCCTGTTGTCTGTATATATGTTATGTATATATAATTTGACTAATCCCTTCACCTACTTTGATCCTGTCTCCTCTTCCCCCTTCTCTCTGACAGCTGTCCATCTGTTTCTTGTGACCTTGACTCTAATTCTACGTTTCTCAGTTTATTATGTTCATTAGATTTCACATATAAGTGAGATCATATGATCTTTGTCTTTCTCTGTCTGGCTTATTTCACTTAGCATAATAATCTCCAGGTCCACCTATGCTGTCACAGTGATAACAGCTGTGTAGTATTCCATTGTCTAACTGTACAACTGCTTTTTTATCCATTCTTTCACTGATGGACAATTGGGCTGTTTCCAAATCTTGGCTATTGTAAACAATGTTGCAATGAACCTACAGGTGCATATCTTCTTTTAAATTAGTGTTTTGGGATTCTTAGGATAAATTCCTAGAAGTGAGAGAGCAGATCATAAGGCAGTTCCATTTTTAATTTTTTGAGGGAAGACCATACTGTTTCTATAGTGGCTGCAGGAGTCTGCATTCCCATCAGCATTGCAGGAAGGTTCCTTTTTCTTCTCATCCTCATCAGCACTTGTTTGTTGATTTGTTAATGAAAGCCATTCTGGCAGTTATGAGATATTCGGTGTGGTTTAAATTTGCATTTCTCTAATGATTAGTGATATTAAGCATTATTTCATATGCCTACTAGCCATCTGTATGTCCTCTTTGAAGAAGTATCTATTCATGTCCTTTGCCCATTTTTTATTGCCTTGTTTACCTATCTGGTGTTGAGTTAGAAGTTCTTTATAAATTTGCAGTATTAATTCCTTATCAGACATATCAGTGAATATGTTAATCCATAGTGTGGGTTGTCTTTTTATTTTGTTAATGGTGTCTTTTGCAAAAGCATTTTAGTTTGATATAGTTTCATTTATTTATTTTACTTGCCTAAGGAGATATATTGACAAAAATACTGTTACAAGAGATATCTGAGATTTTACTGTCTATGTTTTCTCCAAGATTATTGTGGTTTTGTTACTTATATTTAAGTTTCTTATCCATTTTGAGTTTGTTTTGGGGAGTGGTATAAGTTGGTAGTCTAGTTTCATTTTTTTGCATATACCTGTCCAATTTCCCCAATATCTTTTACTAAAGAGACTGTCTTTTTTTTTTTTAATTTATTTATTTATTTATTTATTTATTTATATATATATTTTATTATTATTAATTCTAATGGGGTGACATCAATAAATCAGGGTACATATGTACAATGAAAACATCTCCAGGTTATCTTATCATTCAATTGTGTTGCATACCCATCACCAAAAGTCAAATTGTCCTCTGTCACCTTCAATCTGGTTTTCCCTGCGTCCCTCCCCTCCTCCCTATCCCATTCTTCCCTCCCTCCCCCCATCCCATAACCACCACTCTCTTGTCCATGTCTCATACCCTCACTTTCATGTCCCACCTATGTATGAAATCATGCTGTTCTCAGTTTTCCTTTTTTTCTGATTTACTTATTTCACTCCGTATAATGTTATCAAGGTACATCCATTTTGTTATAAATGATCCGATGTCATCGTTTCTTATGGCTGAGTAGTATTCCATAGTATATATGTACCATAGCTTTTTAATCCACTCGTCTTCTGACGGACACTTGGGCTGTTTCCAGATCTTCGCTATTGTGAACAATGCTGCCACGAACATGGGGGCGCATTTCTTCTTTTCGAACAGTGCTATGGTGTTCTTAGGGTATATTCCTAAAAGTGGGATAGCTGGGTCAAAAGGCAGTTCTATTTTTAATTTTCTGAGGAATCTCCAAACTGTTTTCCACAGTGGCTGCACCAGTCTGCATTCCCACCAGCAGTGCAGAAGGGTTCCCTTTTCTCCACATCCTCGCCAGCACTTATTCTGTGTTGTTTTGCTGATAAGTGCCATTCTGACTGGTGTGAGGTGATATCTCATTGTGGTTTTAATTTGCATTTCTCTAATGATTAGTGATGTTGAGCATTTTTTCATATGCCTATTGGCCATCTGTATGTCCTCTTTGGAGAAATTTCTATTCATTTCTTTTGCCCATTTTTTGATTGGGTTGTTTGTCTTCCTGGTGTTGCTTTTTATAAGTTCTTTATAAATTTTAGTTATTAACCCCTTATCAGATGTGCTGTCAAATATGTTCTCCCATTGTGTAGTTTGTCTTTTTATTCTGTTCCTATTGTCTTTAGCTGTGCAAAAACTTTTTAGTTTGATATAGTCCCATTTGTTTATCTTGCCTTTTATTTCAGTTGCCCATGAAGATAAATCGGCAAATATACCGCTGCTACAGATGTCGGAGAGCTTGCTGCCTATGTTTTCTTCTAAGATGTTTATGGTTTCACGGCTTACATTTAAGTCTTTTATCCATTTTGAGTTTGTTTTTGTGAATGGTGTAAGTTGATGGTCTAGTTTCATTTTTTTGCAGGTGGATGTCCAATTTTCCCAACACCATTTGTTAAAGAGGCTGTCTTTACTCCATTGTATGTTCTTTCCTCCTTTGTCAAATATCAGTTGTCCATAAAGCTGTGGGTTTATTTCTGGGTTCTCTGTTCTGTTCCATTGGTCTATGTGCCTGTTCTTATGCCAGTACCAGGCTGTCTTGAGTATAATGGCCTTGTAGTAAACCTTGATATCAGGAAGAGTGATACCTCCTGCTTTATTTTTTCTTTTTAAGATTGCTGAGGCTATTCGTGTTCTTTTTTGGTTCCATATAAATTTTTGGAATATGTGTTCTATATCTTTGAAGTATGTCATTGGTATTTTAATTGGTATTGCATTGAATTTATAAATTGCTTTGGGTAATATAGACATTTTAATGATGTTTATTCTTCCTAGCCATGAGCACGGTATGTGCTTCCACTTGTTTGTATCTTCCTTGATTTCTTTTATCAATGTTCTATAATTTTCTGAGTACAAGTCCTTAACCTCCTTGGTTAAATTTACTTCTAGGTACTTTATTTTTTTGGCTGCAATAGTGAAGGGGATTGTTTCCTTAATTTCTTTTGCTGATATTTCATTGTTGGTGTATAGAAATGCCTCTGATTTCTGAGTATTAATTTTATATCCTGCCACCTTGCTGAATTCATTTATCAGGTCCAGTAGTTTTTTGACTGAGACTTTAGGGTTTTCAATATACAATATCATATCATCTGCAAATAATGACAGTTTTACTTCTTCTTTTCCAATTTGGATGCCTTTTATTTCTTCTTCTTGTCTGATTGCTGTAGCTAGGACTTCCAGAACTATGTTGAATAAGAGTGGTGAAAGTGGGCAACCCTGCCTGGTTCCTGATCTTAAGGGGATTGCTTTTAATCTTTGTCCATTTAGTATGATGTTTGCTGTCGGTTTATCATAGATGGCCTTTATCATGTTAAGGAATGATCCCTGTATTCCCACTTTACTGAGAGTTTTGAGCATGAATGGGTGCTGGATTTTATCAAATGCCTTTTCTGCATCTATTGAAATTATCATGTGATTTTTGTCCTTCCTTTTGTTTATGTGGTGAATCACATTGATTGATTTGCGAATATTGAACCAGCCTTGCCTCTCCAGAATAAATCCCACTTGATCGTGGTGTATGATTTTTTTCATATATTGCTGGATCCGGTTGGCTAATATTTTGTTGAGAATTTTAGCATCTAAATTCATCAGGGATATAGGCCTATAATTTTCTTTCTTTGTGTTGTCTTTGCCCGGTTTTGGGATCAGAATTATGCTCGCCTCATAAAAGGAGTTTGGAATTCTTCCTTCCTCTTGAATTTTTTGAAATAGCTTCAGGAGAATAGGAGTTAGTTCTTCTTTGAATTTTTGATAGAATTCACTTGTGAAGCCATCAGGCCCAGGACTTTTCTTTTTTGGGAGTTTTTTGATAACTGTTTCTATCTCATTTGCTGTAATTGGTCTGTTTAGGTGTTCTGATTCTTCCAGATTGATTTTTGGAAGGTTATATGATTCAAGAAATTTGTCCATTTCACCAAGATTGTCTAATTTTTTGGCATATAGTTCTTCATAGTATTTTCTTACAATGCTTTGTATTTCTGTTGTGTCAGTTGTTATTTCTCCACTGTCCTTTCTAATTTTATTTATTTGAGTCCTCTCTCTTTTTTTCTTGGTGAGTCTAGTTAAAGGTTCATCAATCTTGTTTACCTTTTCAAAGAACCAGCTTCTTGTTTCATTGATCCTCTGTATTGTTTCCTTAGCCTCTATGTCATTTATTTCTGCTCTGACCTTTATTATTTTCTTTCTTCTACTTGTCTTGGGTTTTATTTGTTGTTGTTTTTCTAGTTCTTTTAGATGCAGGGTCAAGTTGCTTATTTGAGCTTTTTCTAGCTTCTTATGATATGCCTGTAGTGCAATAAACTTCCCTCTCAGAACTGCTTTTGCTGTGTCCCATAAATTTTGAGTTGATGTATGCTCATTATCATTTGTTTCTAGAAACTTTTTTATTTCTTCTTTGATCTCATTGTTAATCCATTCATTATTTAATAACATGCTATTTAGTTTCCAAGTGTTTGAGTATTTTTCAGTTTTTCTTTTGTGGTTAATTTCTAGTTTCATGGCATTGTGATCAGAGAGAATGCTTGATATGATTTCAATCTTCTTAAATTTATTGAGACCATTTTTGTGACCTAACATGTGGTCTAACCTAGAAAACGTACCATGAGCGCTTGAGAAGAATGTATATTCTACTGCTTTAGGGTGAAAAGTTCTGAAGATATCTATTAAATCAAGTTGATCTAGTGTCTCCTTTAAGTCTGCTGTTTCTTTATTAATTTTCTTTCTTGAGGATCTATCCAGTGTTGTTAGAGGGGTATTGAAATCCCCTACTATGATAGTATTGCTGTTAATCTCGCCCTTTATATCCATCAAAGTCTGCTTTATGTATGTCGGGGCTCCTATATTTGGTGCATATATATTTACAATAGTTATATCTTCCTGTTGAATTGTTCCCTTTATCATTATGTAGTGTCCTCTTTTATCTCTTACTACAGCCTTTGTTTTAAAGTCCATTTTGTCTGATATAAGTATTGCTACCCCTGCTTTTTTTTCATTTCCATTTGCATGAAATATTTTTTTCCATCCTTTTACCTTCAGTCTATGAACATCTTTTATTTTAAGGTGTGTCTCTTGTAGACAGCATATGTATGGGTCCTGTTTCTTTATCCATGCAGCTACCCTATGTCTTTTGATTGGATCATTTAATCCATTTACATTTAAGGTTATTATTGATATGTAGTTGTTTATTGCCATTTTATTCTTTAAAGCTGTATTCTTCTTTTGCTCTATTCTTTCCTCCCTTTAAACTGTTCACAAGAGGCCCCTTAGTACCTCTTGCAGAATTGGTTTGGTTTTTATGAATTCCTTGAGGCTTTCTTTTTCTGGGAAGCTCTTTATTTCTCCTTCAAATTTAAACGTTAGCCTTGCTGGATAAAGTAGTCTTGGTTGTAGGTTCTTGTTCTGCATTACTTTGATTATTTCTTGCCATTCCCTTCTGGCCTCAAGTGTTTCTGTTGAGAAGTCCGATGTCATCCTTATGGGGGCTCCTTTGTAGGTGATAGTCTTTTTTTCTCTAGCAGCTTTTAAAATTTTTTCTTTATCCATTAGCTTTGGTATTTTAACTATGATGTGTCTTGGTGTAGATTTTTTTGGGTTTCTCCTTAATGGAGTTCTGTGTGCTTCTTGAATGTGTGGAGTGTTTCCCAGCCTTAATTTAGGAAAGTTTTCTGCTATAATTTGATTGAACAAAGTTTCCATTTCCTGTCCTCTTTCCTCTTCTTCAGGTACCCCTATGATGCGAATGTTGTTTCTCTTCATGTTGTCACAAAGCTCCCTTAGAGTTTCCTCACATTTTTTAAGTCTCTTTTCCTTTTTCTTCTCTGCTTCTGTGCCTTTGTTTATTGTGTCCTCTAACTCGCTTATTCGATCCTCAGCGTCATCCATCCTGCTTTTAATTCCTTCCATTGTGGTCTTCAGTTCTGATACTGTATTTGTCATTTCTGTCTGATTCTTTTTTATTATTTCAATTTCATTTTTTATACTTGTTATCTCTTTATTTAGGTGTTTATAATGAGTATCCATTGTTGCTCTAATTTCTTTGAACATCCTAACTATCATTATTCTAAATTCTGCTTCTGGTAATTTGGTTATATCTGGTTCATTCAGGTCCTTCTCTGGGGATTTCTCTTGATTCATTTGGTTTGCATTCCTCTGCCTGCCCATTTTTTCTGTGTATAAGCAAGTTGTGGCCACTGGAGTCCAGTAGGTGTTGCCTTTGTGTTCTCTAGGTATGGTCTATCTGCAGGCCCCCCACCCCCTCTGCCGGCGCCTAGGGTGGTTGGGTATGAGCTTTGCCAGCGCCGGCCCACTGTGGCTTTTGCTGTGCTTTCTGCCTCTCCTCCGTGGGAGGGGCTGTCACTGAAGCCACAAGATTAGCACCAAGGGTAGAGGCGAGCACCTCTCCTCAGCTGCGGACCCAACCTATTTCCGGACTTCCGCCCAGAACCAGCAGTCGGAGCCTGCTCGCTACAGTTCCGCGGGTTAGGCGGGGCTTTTGACGTGCTCTCAGCTGTAAGCTTTTGCCCGTCAGGAGCTTTAGCCCCGCCCTCGATGCCAGGGCCCTTTGCGCAGGGTCGGAAACCAAGATTTATTGGGGCGGGCGTGTTTGCTGGCTTCCGCCGAGCTGCGTACTTCCGCTCGTCCCGGACTCTACCCCGCCCCCGCGTTCGGAGCCCGCTCGTGCACGTATTAACGCTATCCGGGGTTTCTCCGGCCGGATGGGGATAGCAGCCGTGGGCTCAGCTGCGAGCCTCCGCCTGTCTCGGGGTCCACCCCGTTCCCGCGCTCGGAGCCCGCTCGCGCACGTATACTGGCCAACCGCGGTTTCTCCGGCGGGCGGCGTGGGGTGCGGACTGGTAGCGTCAGCTCAGCCACGAGCCCCTGCCCGTCCCTGGTCCTAGCCCGGTCACCGCTGTCAGGGCCAGCTTGCGCAGGGCCTGACTGTTCCTGGCCTCCCGCTTTGTCCCTGTAAGTGGGATTAAAGGCGGGCCGGCAGCTTCCGGACCGCTCTCGCGCTTACCCTCCGACCCTCTGGGCTAGACCGATCTCCCACCGGCTTGGCCTCTGCCCACGCCGACAGAACCGCCTTTCAGCGTCCTGCCGCCCCAAAACCTTAAGCAGCCCTCAGCAGAGTAGGAAGGGACCTAATACTCCACACTGTAGGCCTGGGAGCTCCCTCACTTGTTTCACAGCTCAAAACTGTCCAAACGCCTCTTCTTGGCTCTGGGACTGCAGGCTGGGGCTTGGTTCCTGGGACCCAGGTCCCTCCCTCTCCGCCAAAATCTCCTCCCGCCACACGGGTCTCTCCAGGCTGCCGTTTGCTCCGGGGAGCTGGGCAGCCCTCTTCGCGTTTTCGCTATTCCTACCAGTCTCAATGTGGCTTCGTCTGTGTTCCTTGGTTGAAGAGTCCACTTAGTTTTGTTCAAAGTTGGTTTATCCAGGTGATGGTTCTTAAAATTGAGTTGTAATCCACTTTGGTTCTGGGAGTTGGAAGTTGGTACGTCCGCCTACTCCGTCGCCATCTTGCTCCCCCCTAAAGAGACTGTCTTTACTCCATTGTATACCCTTGCCTCCTTTGTCAAATATTAATTGACCATAAGGTGTAGGATTATTTAGGGGTTCACTATTCTGTTCCATTGATTTGTATGCCTGTTCTTATGCCAGTACCAGGCTGTTTTGATTACAATAGCTTTGCAGCAGCTTGATATCAGGAAGTGTGTTACCTCCCACTTTGTTCTTCCTTTTATTTTTCTTTCTTTCTATTTTTAAAATATTTTTTATTGCGAGAAAAAGGGAGGCAAAGAAACAAATCCTGTAAGCTCCCCAACTGAGATCCGCCCACCAAGCCCCTTACTGGGTGATGCTCTGCCCATCTGGGGCTGTTGCTCTGTTGTTCAGCAACCAAGCTTTCTCTTTTTAGCTCCTGAGGTCCTGAGGTGGAGGACTCAGAGCCATCATCAGCATCTAGTGCCAACTCATTTGAACCAGTTGAGCCATGGCTGCAGGAGGAAAAGAGAGATAAAAAGGGGGAAGCAGGAGGGGGGAGAGGAAAGAAGCAGATGGCTGCTTCTCTTGTATGACCTGATTGAAAATCAAACCCAGGATATCACATGCTGGGCTGACACTCTACCACTGAGACAACCAGCCACAGCCTGGTTTCTTTTCCTCTTTTATTTCTTTGTCATTTAAATATTTTTCCTATTCTATTTTTATTTTTAGTAGTTGTTTCTTGTTTGATTTTTTAACAATACCATTTTCAAATGCCATCAAAGCAGAGGAAAAGCAACACTATGGCTATCCAAGAAGAGATGCAATTCAGAAAGAAAATGAAAACTTTCCAGAGTACAATCTCAATCACGTTGGAAACTTGGAGTTAAACAATGGAGAATTCAAAATTTCAGTTCTAAAAATATTCAATGAGATTCAAGAAAACACTGATAGGCAATTTAATGAGCTCAGAAAACACATTAATAAACAAAAAGAGTACTTCACCAAGGAGATTGAAACTTTAAAAACAGAGATGAAGAACTCAATACATGGATTGAGAAATGATTGAGCAAGTTTAGCTAATAGAACAAGCCAGATAGAGAAGAGAATCAGTAACATCAAAGACAAGAACCTAAAGCTACTACAGAGAGAAGAAAGAGATTCACAGATTAAAAAGAGTGATAGAGATCTATGAGAATTGTCTGAATCCATCAGAAAGAGTAATATTAAAAAAATGGGTATATCAAAAGAAGAGAGGAAGAAGGGAATGGAGAGCCTACTCAAACAAATAATTGATGAAAAATTTCCAAGCCTATGGAAAGAGTTAGATCCTCAAATCCATAAAGCCATCAGAATGCCAAGTTACCGCAACCTAAAGAAACCTTCTCCAAGACACATTGTAATAAAACTGTCAAAGAGAGAATTCTCAAGGTATCTAGGGAAAACAAAAACATAACATACAATGAAGACCCATTAGGTTATCATCAGACTTCTCAGAAGAAACTCTACAATTCAGAAGAGAGTGAACTCAGACATTCAAAGTACTGAAAAAGATGAATTACCAGCCAATAATAGTATATCCATCAAGTTATCCTTCAAATATGAAGGAGAAATAAAAACTTTTACAGGCATACAGAAGCAGAAGGAACTTATCACCAGAAAACTGCCACTGCAGGAAATACTCAAGGGGGTTATTCTACCAGATACAAAGAAGAAAACTATAAGTAAAAGCTTCAACTAGTTTACAATATAAACAAGGATAATCTGTGACAACAATAACATGAAAGGGGAGAGGATAAAGATCAGAAGTAGCAAAGAAAGATGTAGTGCAGAAGAGCTCATAAGACAAAGGACTCTTGTATGTATGAAACATTGTCTCTTAATAAACTAATGGTAACCACCCATGAAAAATCACTACTGAAATACAAAGCTTAAGAAAAGAGGAAACAGGGGAAACAAGTATGGAATACCAGCAAACAAAAACAACTGACAAACACAAAGCAGAAGAACCAATGGAGACATGAAACTACCAGAAAACAAAACAAAATGGCTATAGGAAATCTTCAAGCGTCCATAGTTACCCTAAATATAAATGGACTGAACTCACCAATAAAGAGGCACAGAGTAACTGATTGAGTCAGAAAGCAAAAATCAACCTTTAGGAGACACATCTAAGCATCAAGGACAAAAGTAAACTCAAAGGGAAAGGTTAGGAAATGGTTCTGTAAGCAAATAATACCCAAAGCAAAGCAGGTGTAGCCATACTAATATCTGACAATGCTGACTTCAAGACAACAAAAGTAATAAGAGACAAAGATCGACATTTCATAATAATAAAGGGAACACTACACCTTCTAACAGACCAAAAAATTAAAAAATAAAAGAAACAGACATACACATAATCATACTTGGAGAACTCAACACACTATTGGCAGCTTTATATCAATCTTCCTAACAGAAAACCAATACAGAAATATTGGCCTTAAATGATACACTAGATCAAATGGACATAATAGACATTTACAGGACCTTTTATCCCAGAACATCAGATTATACATTTTTTCCAGTGTGCATAAGACATTCTCAAGAATAGACCATATGGTAAGCCACAAAACTAACCTCAACAAATTCAAGAATATTGAAACTATACCAAACATATTATCTTACCATAAAATTTTAAAATTAGAATTCAACTGCAATGAGGAAGTGAAGAAACCCTCAAATGTGGAAATTAAACAACACACTTCTAAAAAATGGGTCAAAGAAGAAATAAAAGCAGAGATCAAAAGATAGACAAATGAGAATGACAACACGACATACCAAAACTTCTGGGACACAATGAAAGCAGTAATAAGAGGGAAGTTTATATTATTACAGGTTTATATAAAGAAACAAGAGAGATCTTAAGTAAGCAACCTAACATTACATCAAAGAGAACTATAAAAAGAAAAACAAAGCTGCCCAACCAGGAGGTTGCACAGTGGTTAGAACATCAGTCTAGGACACAGAGGACCTAGGTTTGAAATCCCAAGGTCACTGGCTTGCGTGTGGTCTCACCAGCTTGAGCCTGGGATCTCTGGCTTAAGCATGGGATCATTGACATGACCCCATGTCACTGGCTTGAGGCCAAAGGTCACTGGTTTCAAGCCTAAGGTTTCTGCCTTGAGCAGGGGGTCATAGGCATATATAATAAAACAACCAATGAATGACTAAGGTGCTGCAATGAATTGATGCTTTCCATCTCTCTCCTTTTCTGTCTGGTTCTCCCCCCCCCCCTCACACACACATACACAAAAAGAGAAGAACAAAGGCAACCCAAAGTCAGCAGAAAAAAGAAAATAGTAAAAATTGGAGCAGAACTAAATGAAATAAAGAACAAAGAAACTATAAAAAAGTTAATACAACAAAGAGTTGGTTCTTTGAAAAGAGCAATAAAATTGACAAATGTCTGGCTAGACTCACTAAGGAATGAAAGAAATGACCCATATAAACAAAATCTGAAATGAAATAGAAGAATTACCACAGACATCATAAATATACCAAAGATCATACTTGAATACTATAGAATATTATATGCTACCAAATTCAACCATACAGAAGAAATGGATACATTCCTAGAACTATACAATCTTTCTAGACTGAGTCATGAAGAAGTGGAAAACTAAAAAGACCCATAAATAGGGAGGAAATAGAAACAACTATCAAAAGACCTCCCCCAAAATAAAAGTCCAAAACCAGATGGCTACACTAGTGAATTCTACCAAACATTCAAAAAAGACTTGGTACCTATCCTTCTCAAAGTCTTCCAAAAAACTTGAAGAGAAGCAATACTCCCTAACACATTTTATGAGACCAAAATAATCCTGATACCAAAACCTGGCAAGGATATCACGAAAAAAGAAAACTACAGACCAATATCTCTAATGAATACAGATGCAAAAAACTTAAACAAAATACCAGCAAATTAAATACAACAATACATTAATTAAAAAGGTAATACATCATGGTCCAGTGGGATTCATTCCAGGAGCACAAGGATAGTTCAACATACATAAATCAATCAACATAATACACCAAATCAACAAAACAAAGGACAAAAACCATATGCTTCTATCAATAGATCCAAGAAAAGCATTTAATAAGATACCACATCCATTTATGTTTAAAACACTCAATAAAATGGATATAGAAGAAAAGTACTGCAACATAATAAAAGTCATATATGACAAACCATCAGTCAATATCATGCTAAATGGTGAAAAACCGAAGGCTTTTCCTCTAAAATGAGGAAAAAGGCAAGGTTAACCAGTCTTTCCACTCTTATTCAACATAGTACTAGAAGTTCTAGCCAGAGCAATCTAGCAAGAGAAGGAAATAAAAGGTATCCATATTGGGAAAAAAGAAGTGAAAGTATCACTTTTTGCTGGTGTCATGATACTGTATATAGAAAACCCTAAAGACTCTACCAAAAAACTATTAGAAACAATAAACAAATACAGTAAAGTCACAAGATATAAAATCAATTTACAAAAGTCTACTGCTTTCCTATACACCAACAATGAAACTTCAGAAAATGAACTCAAAAAAACAATTCCTTTTACAATTGCAACAACAATAAAAAAATATACTTAGGAAAAATACTTAACAAAGGATGTGAATGCCTATGAACTACAAACTACAAAGCTTTATTGAAATAAATTGAAAAAGATACAATGAAATGGAAAAATATTCCACAGATTGAAAGAATCAACATAGGTAAAATGGCCATATTACCCAAAGAAATATACAAATTTAATGCAATCACCATTAAAAATTCTAGTGTCATTTAAAAAAATAGAACAAAAAACCACTAGATTTGTATTGAACCATAAAAATCCCTGAATAGCCAAAGCAATCCTAAGAAAAAGGCATGAAGCTGGAGGTATCATACTACCCGACTTCAAATTATGTTAGAGCCACGATAATCAAAACAGCATGGTATTGGCAGAAAAACAGACATACAGAGCAATGTAACAGAATCAAGAGCCCAAAAATGAAACCATATATACATATATATATATATACATACACACACACACACACACACACACACACACACACACACAAATAATCTTCAACAAAGGAGCCAAAAACACACAATGAAGAAAAGAAAGTTTCTTCAATAATGGTGCTGGGAAAATTGGAAAGCCACATGCAAAAGAATGAAGTATGACTACACCTTGTCCCCATACACAAACATTAATTCAAAATGGATCAAAGACCTAAATATAAGATCTGAAACAACAAATTGCATAGAAGAAAACATAGGTACTAAACTTATGGACCTTGGCTCTAAAGAACATTTTATGAATTTGAACCCAAAGCAAGGGAAGTAAAGGCAAAAATAAATGAATGAGATTATATCAAACTAAAAAGCTTCTGCACACCAAAAAGAAACCAGCAAAACAAAAAGGCAGCCAACCAAATGGAAGATGATATTCACAAACAATGGCTTTGATAAGGGGTTAATATCCAAAATATATAAAGAACTCACAAAGTTCAGCAACAAATGAACAATCCAATTAAATAATGGAAGGAGTATCTGAACAGACACTTCTCCTATGAAGACATACAAACAACAAATATATATATGAAAAGATGCTCATCTGCTAGCTATTAGAAAAATGTGAATCAAAACAACAATAAGATATCACCTCACACATGTTAGATTGACTGTTATCAACAAGACAGGCAATAACAAGTGCTGAAGAGACTGTGGAGAAAAAGAATCCTCATTCACTGCTTGTGGGAATGTAAACTGGTACAGCCATTATGGAAGAAAGTATGGTGGTTTCTCAAAAAATTAAGAATAGAACTACCATAGGACCCAGCAATCCCTTTACTGGGTATCTACCCTCAAAAAACTCAAAAACATTGGTACGCAAAGACACATGCACCCCTGTGTTCATTGCAGCAATATTCACAGAGGCCAAGACATGGAAACAGCCAAAGTCACCCTTGATAGAGGACTAGATAAAGAAGAAGTGGTACATATATACAATGGAATACTATTCAGCCATGAGAAATGATTGCATAGTGCCATTTACAACATCGTGGATGGACCTTGAGAACATTATACTCAGTAAAGTAAGTAAATCAGAAAAAGCTAAGAATTGTATGATTTCACACATAGGTGGGATACAAAACTGACACTCAGGAACATAGATAAAAGTGAAGTGGTTACCAGGGGGAGGACAGTAGGGGGTAAAGAAGAACAAATATACAGTGACAGAAAATGATTTGACTTTGGGGGATGGGCACATAACACAGTCAACAGTTCAAATGCGATTGAGATGTTTACCTGAAACCTATGTACTTTATTAATCAATGTCATCCCATTAAATTTAATTTCTAAATAAAAAAAGTTTGCAATATAACATTGACAGAATAAATAAAAACAAATTGTGTCTTGTGTGTGACCTTGGCTGTATAAACCAATAGACATGGAATGAGAAAAATCACCAAAAGGTTCAGAGTAATTGTGTGTATGGGTGCTGGAATTGTCAGTGATATTTATTCTCTTATATATACTTTCTTTTATTAAAATAAATGTCTGCTAGTTTATAATGAGAATAAATGAGTATTTACAAAATAAAAAGTATTTTCTGCTTACGTTTATCATATTGCTGGACTTTCCGATTGGTTGTTTACAGCATCATCTTGAATGTGATATAATAATATCATGAACCACTTTTTATGAAGGCAAATTTGTTGCATGGTCTTTGTCATCTAGTTTTTTGAAAATATGGCCCCTGCCTTTCAGAGCTTCAATATGGTGAAAAGTATATTCTATTACATGTCACAGTTAGAAAAGTAACAGGATGACTGGGTTTGGCTTGGCGGAAACTAGGAGGCCAAACTTGGAGGAAGAGATAGCATTCTGTCAGTGAACCTCTGTATATGTGCTATCCTTGGAAGGTAATTAGCTTCTTTCAGACCCAATAGCGTCTTCTATAAAATGAAGGCTTGAACGATGTGATTTTGGAAAGTTCTTTTGGACCAAGACATTCTGCTTATTTTAGCCACACGTCAACTTCTCTCAGTGTTTCTTTTTTTATTTTTTTTATTTAGTTAGAGGAGGGGAGGCAGAGACAGACTCCCACATGAGCCCCTACTGGGCTGCACCTAGCAAGCTCCTACCAGGAGATGCTCTGCCTGTATGGGCCACTGCTCTGTTGCTCTGCAACCAAGCAATTTTAGCACTTGAGGTGAGGCCATGGAGCCATCCTTAGTGCCCGGGGCCAACCATTTGAGCCGTGGCTGTGGGAGGGAAAGAGATGGGTGGGGAGGAGAAACAGATAGCCACTTCTCCTGTGTGCCCTGACTGGGAATCAAACCTGGGACTTCCACATGCTGGGCCGATGATTTACCACTGAGCTAACTGGCCAGGGCCTCAGTGCTCCTTTTGATGACCTTCTGAAGCACCTGTCTTGGTCGTTTACCCTCACATTAAAACTGTGTCCTCTCACGAATTACACTATTCTGCCTTGTTTCTCCTTCTACTCTTTTTTTTTTCTTCTCTTTTCTTTTGTGACCTAGTTTCTCCTTCATTCCCATAATATGACCAATGCTCAGGCTCAGTTCTCATCTGACTCTGCTCTGTGGTACTCTCAGCAGTTTCATCTGCTTTGATGGCTGCTTTATGTCAGAGTCCCAAACCCGTCTGCCTCTGATGTCTCTAAGCTACAGACTCACATTTCTGCTTGCCTGAGAGCCATATGTCACTTGGATAAATGTTGTCACCTGAAATTCAACTTGTTTAAAAACCAAACTCATCCTTTTCTCTAGGTCAACATACTTTCCCTTGGCTTTTTATTTCTCCGACTGGCACCATTCTGTTCTTAGTTTCTTAGGATTGAAGACTTAAAGGATGTCTTTAGCACCTTCCTCCAACTTATCCTTCATATAAAATCAAAAAGAAACCTTTTTTGTCTGGTTCAATGGGACAACATAGGAAGATCCTGAATTCACCTTCTTCTATAGACACTGAATCAACAGCTACACATGAGAGTTTCTTCTGAAAAAAAAAACCACTGAAAACTATCAAGAGTCCTATTCATGCTTTCCACTTTCCCAGAACTCTGTGGTCTGTATGCCACATGAATCTCCGGAGATGCCTAAGACTTGTGCTGTTTCTTGTAGCATCTTAGCCACCAAAACTGGGCTGTTGTCAGAGCCTATTTGAAGTGGCAGTCCAAACCGTGGAATGACTTCTCTGATTAGGACCTTTGTTATTTCTCGGGCCTGTTCAGTCCACGTATGATAGGCTTCTACCCATTCTGAGTAGGTGACACTAGTACTAACAAGTTCCAGCAGCCTTGGCTTTGGGGCATTTCAGTGAAGTCTACTTGTACATCCTTAAAGGGGGCTGCCCCAAAGGACTGGACACCTGGAGGCACCGAGGGGCCTTGTTTGGCATTGTTCTGGCAGCAGGTTGGGCAGCACAAGCTGACTTCTTTAGCTAAAGTTGCTAGGAGAGGAATGTAAAAACACCTTCCTAGAAGTTTTTCTGCTTTTTTTCCCTCCCATATGGGTGGCAGTGTGTAAAGCTCGGACTACTGCTGGTCCCAACAACTGGGGGATGACAACTCTACCATCTGGCATTTGCATCCAGCTGTCCTTTAGTTCTTTTGCCCTTCTTTTTCTATTCACTTTTTCTCTCCCTCAGAATATTTGGGTGCAAGATCTGGAGCCCACGGAATGAGAGGGGTTATAGTAGCCTTGTGGTAGGGCAGAGTAGAAGCTTTCTTTACTTCTGTGTCTGCTCTGGCACTCCCCTGGGCTTCTACCATTCCTCCCTTCTGGTGTCCTCGCAGTGGATTACTGCTATTTGTTTTGGCTTCCAGACTGCTTCCAGCAGCTGGAGAATTTCTCCTGGATATTTGAGGTCCTTGCCCCAGCTGCCAGGAGTCCTCTTTTCTTATATATGGCTCCATGGACTTTCAGAGTAAGAAAGGCAAAGCAGGAATCAGTAAAAAAGTTTGCTCTTTTTTCCTTCATTGAGCTCTTGGGCCCGAGTCAGAGCTATCAGTTCTGCCGCTGAGCAGAAGTGCCTGTGGCAGAGGCCAGGCCTCCACAGTCTCTTTTAGAGTCACTACTGCATACCATGCTTGCCTTTCCCCTCATGAGTTGACAGAGTTGCTTCTATCTACATACAGCTCCCAATCTGGGTCTCTTAAGGGTTGATCTAACAGGTCTTGCCGGCTGGAGTACATAGAGTCATGTACTTCTAAGCAGTTGTGCTGATTCTTTCCCTCCTCCACTGGGAGCAGCATCGCCGGGTTTAAAGTGGTACACACCTCTATTGCCAGCCTTGCGTTTTCACAGTGAACTCTGGTATTTGGTGAGACAGGCATTGGTGAGCCATTGATGCCCTTTTGCATTCATCAGAGTTACTACTGCATGAGGTACCCATACCTTCAAGTTTTGTCCCAAAATCAATTTGTCTGCCTCTTGTACTAATATTGCTGTGGCTGCTAAGGCTCTCAGGCAGGCATGGTGGCCAGCCCTTAGTGACTCCATCCAATTGTTTGGAGAGGTAGGCTACTGGTTTAGGCCATGACCCCAAGTCCTGGGTTAATACCCACTGCTCTCTTGCTCCTCTCTGAGACATATAGCGCAAAATGTTTTGCTAGGTTAAGAAGACCTAGTGCTGAGGCAAATTGTAATTCCTTTTTAAGAGTCCAAAAGGCACAGTCCTATTCTGGCCCCAGTCCATGGGTTCTTTTTCTCTCCCCTTTGTGACTTTATAGAGGGGTTTGGCTAGTACAGCAAAGTTCAGATTTATAAACGACAGAATCCTACTGCACCCAGGAACTCTCTAACTTGTCTCCTCGTGGTGACTGGGATGTTCTGAATAACCTGTTAACATTCTACTCCTAGTCTTCTCTCCCCCTGCTGGAGAATGAATCCCAAGTATTTTACTTGCCTTTGGCAGTCTGGGCCTTCTTCTTCGAGACCTTGTCTCCATTCTTTCTAGGTGGTGTAGAAGCTTGTCTGTTCCTCAAGAACTTCTTTGGAGAGTCTGGTGACCTAGCAACAGGTCATCCATGTACTGAAAGAGGACACATCCAATGTCCTGTGCAGGAAACCACTGGAGGTCCCGAACAAGGGCCTCCCCAAAGCTAGTAGTGGAGTTCTTGAACCCTTGTGGGAGACTAGTCCAGGTGTACTGTCCCTTTTCCCCTGTGGCTGGGTCCTCCCATTGGAAGGCAAACAGCTCCTGGCTTCCAGGAGCCAGTCTTATACTAAAAAAGGCATCTTTCAAGTCCATGCAAGTAAGCCAAGAGACTTGGGCAGGGAGGAGGCTTAGGAGAGTGTAGGGGTGTGGTATTATTGGGTGCAGAATCACTGCTGCCTCATTTGCTTCTCTCAAGTTCTGTACTGGCCGATAATCATTGGTTCCTGGTTTTCTGACAGAGAGCAAAGCAGTATTCCAGAGTGAATGGCATGGGATAATAGTGCCATACTCCTTGAGTCTTTAAATGCACCTGGATTCCTTCCAAGGCTTCTCTAGGTATGGGGTATTGTTTTTGGCTAACAGGTAGTGCTCCAGACTTTACCTCTATATGCACTGGCACTTGATTTATTGCAAGCCCAGGAGGATTATCTTCCACTCACACCCCAGGCCATTTCTGGGTTAACCTCTGACTGAGTGGCTTCCCAGGCTCAGTAGCAAAATTCTTCATTTCTCCTCTTTGGGGACAGTTAGAGTTAAAACAAGCCTAGGCTTTGACACCTGCAAGTCTAGCCGGCCATTGTCAGCAAAAGAGATAGTAACCCTCTGTTTGCTTAGAAGATCCTGCCCAGCATGGGCTCTGGACAGTCAGGCATGTACAAAACTGATGAATAACCTCATAACCTCATATTGTACACTTACGGGGCAGGCAGAATGCCTGGTCTGCTTGTTTTCCTGTAGCTCCTACAATGAGAGTGGTATTACTGGCTGAGTCAACACCAAGTGTTCAGCTCCTGTATCAATCAGGAAGTCCATCTGTTGGCCCCTTACTACCATGATACAGACCATTTATTCATCAGGGGTCCCTGAGTCTAGTTGCCCTCAGTCCAAGTCCTACCTACGTTGAATAGTGTGTCTTCCCCTTTGGAGGTGGCTAGCAAGCACACCTCCCTCTTGTCCTGTCTGGGACAGTTATTTTTCCAGTGACCAGTTTCCCAGCAGATGGCACAGTGATCATGCCGCAAGGGGGCCCTACCTGACTGTCCTTTTTTTCTCTTGCCTGCCTTTTTCCCATTTTCAAATGGCAGAGGCTTTCCTTTGCCCTTGTGCTGAAGGGCAGCAGCTATGAACTCAGCTTTCTTCTTCATTCAGAGCTCAGCTTCCTACCTGCTTGCAACCTCTCTGATGACATAGACCTTGTTGGCTACTTTCAGGAGATAGAAAATGTTCATCATTGTGAAGCCTTCTAATTTCTGGAGCTTCCTTTTTATATCTCCTGCACTCTGGCTGACAAAGGCCATATTAACTATTCTCTGGTTTTCTGGACTTTCTGGATCAAAAGGAGTATAGATCCTGTAGGCCTCACATAACCTCTCATAAAAGTCACCTGGACTTTTTGTCCTTCCTTTGCAACACCTCTGCCACTTTGTTGAAATTAGTATCCTTTTGGCTTCCCTTCCAGAAGCCTTGGAGGAGAGCCTGGACTTGGGTCTAGTGGGGCAGTGAGAGGCGCCTCCCACTCTGGCGAACTTATGCTGGGACTTGATAGACCTGGTGATGATGAGCCTGAGCCAGTAGCAGTCTCTGGGGTGGACGAGGTGTAAAAGGATAAAGCCTTGCTGGTATACATGGTGGAGCAACCAAAGTTTCTGCTTCTTCTGGCTCACTAGGGGTTAAAATTTCTGGTGGCAGCAGTGGCTCTTCAGTATTGGTGAAATGCTTCCCTGCTTTTGCTAATAAGACAGTGGAAGCCAGACCTCTAAGTCAAGGGGGAGGGTGCAATACCAGTGTGAGCCAGGTGTTTATGTAGAGAAACTGGTCAGGGTGGTCTTGTTTCTAGTGACTAGCTGCCACACCTTCCACATAATGGACCTGTCCAAGCTTCCTTTTGCTGGTCATCCCACCCCAAAAGCAGGTCATTTGAGTTCACACAAGGTCGTCAATTTCCCTGGGGACATAGTATCTCTGTAATCCCCTGAGAATGCTTTCTTAAAGTTCTTAATCATTATGACCAAGGGAATAGGTTTTTCCTGTGAAAACTCCCATGCCTCTCAAAACAGACAGCAGTCACACCTCAAGAAGGACTGGGGAAGGGGAAGGGAAACTTGGAGGGGACACCACTCACTTCAGTCCATCACCAGCTGTTCTCCTCACTGAGATCTCAGGCCCTGTTGGCTTATAGCAGGCTGATATAAACTGTCAGCATGCAATCCTGCCTCTTAGCCATAAAAGACGCCTTATGGAGCCGTGGGTCGGGACCCAACACTTGCTTCAGCCCTGTGGGAAGAAGTTGAAACTCCTCCTTGATGCCATCTTGTTCACTCTGTACTCACCGCTTCACACAACCTCCCACATACCTGTGGAGGGTGACGAGTCACCATTCCTAACCTGTGGGGCCCCTTCCCCACCTGTGGAGGGTGACAAGTCACCCCTTCTGTGGGGACCACTCCCCACACCTGTGGAAAGTACACAGTTGCCACTCCTGACCTATGGAGGGCGATTAGTGACTCTCCGGAGGGTGATCAGGCCTCCAGTGGGGCAGGACTCCAGCCAGCTACCCTTGCTTAGTTTTCCATACTGTGTGTGACTCTGATGTACCCTCTTCTTCTTGTTCCTTCATTGTCTGGTCCTTGCTGGGACTGGCCAATGGAATTTTCCCTTCCGTCCTGTGAGGTGTCCACATGAGGAAATCCCTGGTGTGTATTCAGCAGGAGCATCTACAGATCTACAGGGAGGCTCGCGCCCCCCCCCCCCCCAGTGGGGTACGCGTAGTCAGCCAAATGAGGGCATCCTTCCTCCACGCTTCCTGGCCAATGCACTAAAACTCTGTAGCAGGTATTAGCCACAAACAGAGGATAATAGATACCCAGACAACTTGATCGAGGAAAAAGGATTTATTAGTAGCCAGCAGAGCACATGGGTTAGTAGCTCCCCAAAGTTAATTTTATGAGTCTAATATAACTTTACAGCTTTAGTTTTTCACATGACAAGTGCTTGATTTTTTTGACTTCTTTGTCTGCAACCCTACATGACTTTGGTGTCTCCAGGAGGGGAGGGGGTAAGAGAGGAGGTTTTGACCATCTGTCCTTGACTATTCACATAATCTATTCTTCTTGCTGGTGCTGCAAGTTTATTTCAGGGAACTGATAACAAAGACCACAGTTGTGGTTTGCTACTTTTCAAACTTTCTCAGTCAACCCTTCCTTCCTCAGTCTGAAACACTGAGGTTTCCTGAATTCTTCTGGTTTTTCCTCTCACTTGAGTGTCCTGGAGCTTCAACCTGAGGGTAAAGACCCTAGTTTGGCACACAAACTTAACAGATGCACTTAACAGATGTAGGAAAAAGATGACATCCAAAAGCAATAGAATACGCAATCTTCTCAAGTACACATGGAACATTCTCCAGTACAGATCACATGTTAGGCCACAAGACAAATCACAAGATATTTAAGAAGCCCACAATCATATCAGGCATCTTTTCCAACCATAACAGTATGAAACTGAAATCAATTATAAGAAGAAAACTAGAAAGTCCACAAATATGTGAAGATTAAAAAGCATGCTACTGAACAACTAATGAGGTAAAAAAGAAATCAAAAGAGGAATAAAATAATACCTTGAGACAAATGGAAATATATTAAAACTTATATTATGCAGCAAAAGCAGTTCTAAGAGGGAACTTCATAGTGATAAATGCCTACATCAAGAAACAAGAGAAATACTCAAATCACTAGAAAAAGAAGAAAAAAGGCCAACGTTAGTAGAAATAAGAAAATAACCATCTATTTCATAAATGAAATAGAAACTAAAAATACAATAGAAAAGATTAATGAAACTAAGAACTGTTTTTTTGGAAAGAAAAACAAATGGACAAACCTTTAGCTAGAGTCACCAAGGAAAAAAAATAGAGAACTCAAATAAGTAAAATCAGAAAGTAAAGGGAGATGCTACAACCAATACTACTGATACAACCTGAAATACAAAGAATCATAAGAGACAACTCTGAACAATTATAGGCCAGCAAATTGGACAACATTGAAGAAATGAATAAATTCCTAGAAACATACAACTTATCCAGGATGAAACATGAAGAAACAGCAAATCTGAATAGCTCAATTACTAATAAGGAGATTGAATCAGTAATCAAAACCTCTCAAAAAACAGAAGTCCAGGACCAGATGGCTTCACTGGTGGCTTCTACCAAATATTAAAAAAATAATAATAATAATAATCCTTTTCAAACATTTCCAAAAAATAAAAGAGGAGAGAATACTTCCAAGCTCATTTTATGAGGCTAGAATTACCCTGATACCAAACCAGACAAGGATACCACAAGAAAAATAAGGTTATACACAATTATCCCTGATAAACATAAAGGCAAAAATCTCCAACAAACTATTAGCTACAATACTAACCTAACAACCAACAAACAATCCTATTAAAAAATGAGCAGAGGATATAAATAGACACTTTTCCAAAGAAGACATACAGATGGCCAATAGGGACATAAAAAGGTGCTTAACATCATTAATCATCAGGGAAACACAAATCAAAACCACAGTGAGATACCACTTCACACCTACTAGGATGGTTATTATCAAAAAGACAAAAAATAACAAGTGGAAACGATGAGGAGAGAAAGAAAACTTTGTGCAATGTTGGTGGGAACGTAATTTGGTGCAGCCATATTAAAAATAGAAATACCATATGATCTAGCAATTCCACTTCTGGGTATTTATCTGAAAGAAATAAAAACATTAATTCAAGAAGACCTAAGCACCCCCATGTTCAGTGCAGCATCATTTACGATAGTCAATATACAGAAACAATCTAAATGTCTATCAATGAATGTGGGTATATATCTGTAATGGGATAGTATTCATCCATAAAAATGAATGAAACCTTGGCATTTGTGACAACATGGGTGACCTTAAGGGCATTATCCTAATGAAATGAATCAGACAGAGATAAACAAATGCTGTATAAAATCACTTACAGTATATGTGGAATCTAAATAACAATAATGACAACAAAACCAAACCAGCAACAACAAACTGAGCTCACAGATTAGGAGCAGATTGGTGGTTGCCAGAGGTGGAGGTGGGGGGTGTGTGAAGGTAAGGGAAATGGATAAAGGAAGTCAAAGAGTACAAACTTACAGTTATAAATAAATAAGTCATGGGGACATAATGTACAACATGGTGACTAAAGTTAATAATACTGTGTTGCAAATTTAAAGTTGCTAACAGACTAGATCTTAAAAGTTCTCATCACCAGAAAAAAATTTTGTGACTATGTCTGGTGATGAATGGTAACTAGACTTATTGTGGTGATCCCTTTGCAGTATATAGTATATGAATATCAAGTCATGATGTCATACACTTAAAACTAATATAATGTCATATGTCAAGTATGCTTCAATAAAAAATTGTGTAGTCAAATCCGTCAGTCCTTTTATTTATGAATTAAAAACATATTTTATATAGTATGTCTATATATTATATAAAATATTTTTTATAATACTCCAAGATTATAAAAATAGTCATCTTACCTTTCTGTTAGAACTTTTTCTTTTTACTTTTTAAGTTAGTCCTAACCTGACCTGGGGTTTCTGACATAAGCTCTAGCACATCTACTTGCCTACTTGACATTTCCACTCTGGTTTCTGATGGTTATCTCACAGTGCCCCTTCTGCTCTGTCACCAGTCTTCCTGGCATTAGTAGGCGGCACTGCCATTTCCCCAGTTGCTCAAGCTAAAAACCCATCCATTATTGTGTTGTTTTCCTTTTCCCTCATTTCCAACATCTATTTATCACAAGGTCATTCAACTCTCCCTTCAAACCACATCCTAAATTCATCCATGGTCCCTACTGCTGCTGATACCACCTGAACCTCAGGCAGCAGCATCTCTTTCCTGAACTGCTGTGACAGACTTGTCCCTGAGATCATTGCTTCTATCCCTTACCTTCCAAACACACATCATTCATTCTCTTTAGAACAGCAAAGCAGATTTTCAAAAAACTGTACACTGAATTATATAACTTCCCTTCTTAAAACTCTTCCATCATTAATTAAATAAGATCTATGTCGCTTGCCATAGACACAATGCCCAGTCCCACGAATACAGGTTGGACCTCCGCTCTTTTCCTTTGCCCGTCGCTCCAATGTTCTCCACGCAGCTGCTTTAAGGCCTTTTGCTATTCCATCTGCTTGGATTTATCTCCTCTCAGATCTTGACGTAGCTGGTTGCTTCATTTCATTTAGATCGCAGTGAAAACATTGCCCTTTCAGTGGGGCTTTCCCTGGCCCTGTGCCCTGTGTAAAGTAGCTCAGCATTTTCTCCCTTGGTCCTGTTTCAGTTCATCATAGCACTCCCTGCTACCTAGTATTTTCTTGTTCCTGTATTGTCAGAGTGTACACCAAACAAAGAGCCATGGGCCCCACTCAGAAAGCTTTAAATACAGGCCATGATAGGGCTGGCGCTTTGGAAGACTCTCACTCATGTGTAAAGGGGAAGGCAAACCCCAGCGGGGTGAAAGCAAACACAGAGGACTCAGGGGCGCCAAGGAGGCCAGCAATGAGCCCAAGCTCTCGAGGTCGAGCTCTGTGCCTCTAAGTCAGGCTGGCTACTCCCCATCAAGTTCTAATTTAACCTATTAGAAACGTTCTCAGAGGAACCCTCTGTGACAGTTGGAGAAGGTGGGAGTTCAGCAAACAAGACAGGTTGGAGAGGAAGCTTTGCACTTCCTCTGTGTTCTTTTTTTTTTTTTAAGTTTCAAACTTAGAAGGAAAAAATCTGATAAATATATTCCCTTCTGAATTTCCTGCCTGCCCTGAGCCAGCTCTCAGCTAGAGAAGCCAAGTTCTCCTAACCTCTGTGAGGAAGGCGAATAGGCTGACAGCTGGGTATCAATATTTACATTCTGTTATCACATCTGTTGAGGAACCCCAGGCCTAAGTAGCTAAACTGCATTATTCTAGTTTTATCTCTCTGCTGCCGGGTTTTGAAAAAATACTTCCTCTTTTATGAAAGCATGGGTTTTGTTAAGGCCAACATATTTTTCCCTAAAATATCATAAAGACTCCTCAGCCCAAGAGTTAACCCTTCTCTAGCTCAACTGGCACTCGGTATATTTGAAGTACAAACTGATTGACATGACGTGTTATAAGCCAACATTAAAGCAATCTGCCGTCTGCAAGACACATTTCTAACATGTCAGTAAACAACAAGAAAAACAGACTTTAAGTGAGCACTGACATGAGTCAGCTGTGAGCACCAGCAAAGGGGAAACACGTGAAGGGTCCAGAGGCCTTTCTGGGACTTAAATTTTGTTAAAAAGGAGCTGCCAAGTGAAACTTTAGAAGAGTTGGCTGACTACCCAGCATAGAGACAGGGCTCTAGATGCATTCCACAAATCATGGGAAGGTTGCCAGATATGCACTTTCATTTAAAAAAAGAAAGAAAGGAAACACATGCACACAACTTCTCTAACAGATTCCCTTGGCTAGATATTGCCCATGGTATCAAATGCCAGATAGCTTAAACAGTTTACTTTTTTCCAGAGTCATGCTTTTTCTTTATTTTCCTTTTCTTCTCCCATTTTAATCTTTATGAGATGTGCATAGATGCTGTTTGGAACAATCCAGATTTATTAGAGTGTCTTTGTTTTCTGCATTGTACACGGCCGGTTCACATGGGGTCAGTGCTTAGCAGATAGCTCTGTTAAGGGACTTCTTTCTCTTGCAAATACTATAAGCACCCACATCTGTTTTACAAAAGGTAAGGAATGAAGGAAGTACCTTTGGTCTTTCAGTTTGGCCTTTTAATTCATTTCTCAACACACGGTTCCGTTTCAAGCATACTGACTCCATATCATTCTCCCCTAATCCCATGTTCAACGTTCCCACCATTGACCACCAAAACCTGAGTGGAACTTGTTCAGAGGCTGATTGTCAAGTGTGACACTGTGTTCCCTCACATACTGCAGCAACAGTCGAAATGGGGCCCTGCTGTCTGTGGACCTATATCTGCAAAATCACTCTTAAAGAAAGTGGCTAAATATAGCTCTTCAAGTGTCACTTGTTGGCATGATGTCACAACAGCTTCTTGAACACCATTGCAGAGTTAAGGATAACAGGCTCCTCATTTCTAACTGGATTTTTTGTTGTTTTTTACTAGCAGTCATGGAGTTTGAACACTTCTTGATGGGTACTTTTGCCATATTTTGAGTTTTGGGTCCGGCAGCAGTTAGCTGCATTCTGCATCTTAAATCTGGTGTGCTGTGGACATTTGTTGGAGGATATTTTTGTGTTTTGTTTCTTACAGTCTAGCATTGGGACCCCTCTGCGTGAAGAACTCCTTGTCTTGTGAGTGTTGTATGGAAAACATTGCTGAAAAGTCCAGAACTTCTGTTCTTAGTCTTCTTTGCTGTTGGGGGCAGACATACAGCCTAAGCTTGACCAACGACATCACCCAGACATGAATTAGTGCTAAGACATATAGGGAGGGCAACCCATCCAGCATTGGCAGCAGTTTGGGCCTGGCAGTATTGGGTATGGAGCACTGAGAAGTACAGGGCATGCTGCAGGGACACCCGTGGCCCCACAGAGGGTCCCCTGGCAGCACTCAAGTATAGTTCCTGCTGTTACATATCATCCCGCTTCCGGCATATTTCCCAAAGCTAGTGCTCCAGCATCCTCAGCAATCATTTGCGCTTTCCATCATAATTTCAACACATTTAAAAAATCATCATCCAGGGCTAGTTTTGTTGCTCCTCACAGGCCAGGAAAGTGAAAGAGCACTCCACCCAGGGCAGTGGTCAAAATCTGAGTCTTCTGAGGAAGCATGCTTTGGCATAAACACTAAGGGGGACCGCAGGGCCCTACCTCGCCCAGGTCTTCTCTTTATCACCAGTGTTGTGCTCTTGTCTTAAACAGGCTTGATTCTTATCTTCATTCTTTCTGATGTCAGACCAAATAAAAAACACCATTCAAATGGAACAAAATAAAAAAGAAACATCAATTTTCATAGCTAATTCTCATTTCATTCAAAATGGTGAGAACAGATTTGCAGGGGTATTTAAGAGATGGATTCTTTTCTTTTTTTTCCCCCTTTAAAAAAATAGTTTGAGAGAGAGAGAGAAACATCCATTTGTTGTTCTACTTATTATTTATGCATTGATTGACTGATTCTTGTATGTGCCCTGACCAGAGATTTACCCACAACTTTGGCGTATCAGGGCGATGCTCTAACCAACAGCTACCTGACCAGAGCAAGAAGTGGGTTTAGATGCTAAGCTATATGGTTCCATTTCCTTTGACTCCCTCACTAATATTGCTTTAGTACAGTGGTTCTTAACCTGGGTTCTATTGAACCCTAGGGGTTCGATGAGTTGGTTTCAGGGGTTCGGAGAAGCCTCTGCTGCAGAAGTAAAGACACACTTGTGTAAAGTCGTGATGACATGCCCTGCTTGGCCATCACTTGCTGCAGAGGATCATGTTACATTGCTTGGCCAACCAGTGCTGTGGGGAATTTAGTGCGCGCAGTAGTCAACGGCTATTGTAGTTGTACGTCGTGCGGTTTCTTTCTTAATATTTTAATCCATACTAAATATGTTGAGCAAAAAAAGAAAGTGGTTGAACGAATATGTACAACATGGATTCACATGTATCAGGGAATGGGATAGGAGTCAGCGTCCTATCTGCATGATATGCAATGCCAAGTTGAGCAACTCTAGTCTTTCACCAGCAAAACTAAATTTGGGGGAAAAATCGTATTCTATTTATCACTAAAGAAGGGTTCGGTGAATGCGCATATGAAACTGGTGGGTTTGGTAACTCAAAAAAGGTTAAGAACCACTGATCTAGATTAAAATATGCTATTTATGTTTTCTAACTCATAAGTTTTTGGAATTGTCTGATACTTAGAAATGAAGCGCTCCCTTTGGTCCAGTGCATGAATTCAATCCACTCGAAGTTTCTCTTTTCTTGTCGGATGTCACTAGATTTTTAAGTTAATGCACTTGACCAGAAGTTGTTTTGAAGTTTGTGAATGAGTATCAGTCAGTTCACAAAGGCAAATAGGGTGGACAGTCCAACTATTATAAACTTTGTGTTTTTCTATCACATGTAATGATGAGTTCTTTATGTCCTGAGCTATTTATTCTTTAATGTAATGTGTCCTATTACTATGTTTATTTTTTAGTATTTTACCTTTTTCTTTTTTAGCACTTATGCTAAAAAAAGAAAATAATTCATACAAATAAAATAATTATTTGTATTAATCATTGTTTAATGTTTGTTTGACACAACTTCTTACCATCTCCATGTCCACCATCGAATGTAGATACTGACTCGCCCTCCCTGACCTTGACCACTCTGTGGCTTCGTCCCCCTGCTCCTGCCACACCAGCCTCCTCGCTACCATGCTATTCCAGCTCACCAGACATGCTCCTAATTAGGAATCTAGGCAATTTCTATTCCCTCTACTCGAAATCTCTTTCCCTAGATATTCCCAAGTCTCACCCCTGGCTTTCATTAAATCTAGGCTGATGTTTTAAAGGCCCCCTTGTTGACTTCCCTGTCTATCTTTCAATTATTTCTAAGTTCAGATGTAGGGAGAGGTTAGGGTGTTATTATCTGACCCCTCAAACATTAAGGGTATCTTATACTTTCTATTGCTATTGTAAATGGAAGCTTTAAAAAAGTTATGTTTCCTAATTGCATAGTAATAGAATTGTTTTGATATTTTGATCTGGTACCCAGGAAGGATGCTGAGCACTCACATCAGCTCTCACAGTTAATCTGTAGATTCTCTCCAATTCTTATGCTTTCAGTAATGTCATCTGATGCCAGTTTTTTCTTTTTTTCTTTTCAAATCCTTATATATTTTAGTTCTCTTTTCATCTAACTGGGTAGGACCTCTAGACCAATATTGAATAGAAGCAGTGATAGCTGGCATCCTTGTCTTGCTCTTAACTTTCAAGGGCATGCTTTCAATAATGTTTTATTAAATATGATGTTCGTGGCAGGTTTTTGCCAGGTACTCTTCATCAGACTGGGTAAGTTCCATCTTGTTGTATTTTTCTGAGAGGTATTTTCAAGTTATAAATGTATACTGAAGAAAATGAAGACAGTCTTGTCTTACCAGATATTAATATACTACAAAGTTACAACAAAGAGTGTGATACTAGCACCAGGACAGATATAGCAATGGCTGGTAAATAGTCTAGAAACAGATGCAAATGTAAATAAGAACTTGGATGAGTTATTCTGGTTCCCTTTGCTTTATTTGGTTATATTTTCCTTTTATTCTATTAAAATTTTATCTTAACTATCTTTATGGCTTCTCCTCCCAGGTCATCTAGGCCATGTCTTCTTGAAGCCTACTGAAGAAGCAGTTTTTTGGAATTTTCTTTTAATTCCTACAAAAGAAACTCAGGTTATTTTCAGAGATTTCTCTGACTCTCCCAAATGATGTTCATTTTTTATTTTATATTTTTTTTATGAAAGAAATTTTTCAAAGCTCAGCTCTTCTGCTTAGTAGCTAATAAAACCTGATACTGTATGTTCCCCCTAGGTTTCAGTTTCCCCATCTATAAAAAGGACAGCAGAGCTCCTAAATTAATCAGAGAAATGTAAATTAAAACCACAATGAGAGACCACCTCACATCTATCAGAAATGCTCTCACCAATAAATCAACAAACAACCTGCTGGTGAGGGTATGAAGAAAATGGAACTCTCATGCACTGTTGGTTGAAATGCAGATTGGCGCAGCCACTATGAAAAACAGTATGGACGTTCCTAAAAAAATACTAAAAATAAAACTGCCTCAGGACCCAGCAATTGCACTTCTGGGAATACATCTTAAGAAACCCAAAACACTAATTCAAGAAGATATATGCACCCCTATGTTTACTGCAGCATTATTTACAATAGTCAAGATTTGGAAGCAGCCCAAGTGCCCATCAATAGACAAGTGGGTAAAGAAGTGGTACATATGTAAAATGAAATATTATTTGGTGGCACAGATGAGAAAGCATCAACCTGGAATGCTGATGTTGCAGGTTCAAGACCCTGGGCTTGCCTGGTCTAGGTACATATGAGAAGCAACAAGTAATCAAAGAACAACTAAAATTAAACAACTATGAGTTGATACTTCTCACTCCTCGCCCTCTATAAAATCAATAAATAAAGTCTTTAAAACAAAGGAATAAAATCTTAACATTTGCAACAGTATGGATGAAACTAGAGGCTATTTATTATAAGTGAAATAAATCAGAAACAGAAAAACAGGTTCCATATGATTTCACTTATATGTGCAATCTAAAGAACAAAATAAACAAACCAGAAACAGAGTCAGATGCAGAAAGCAAACTGTGATGGCTGTCTGAAGAGAGGAGGGTTACGGGAAGGCTGGAAAAGGTGAAAGGATTAAGAAGTACAATCGGTAGTTACAAATAGTCACAGAGATAAGAAATATAACCAATAATATGTAATAACTATGTATAGTATCAGGTGAGTACTTAAATTATTGGGGAGATCACTTTGTAAATTCTATAATTGTCTAACCATTATGTTGTACACCTAAAACTAATATAAAATAATATTGAATGTCAACTGTAGTTGAAAAATAAAATAAAAAAAAATTTAATTAGAACAAAATGGTAAGGGAAAATGACTTTTTAGAGAAGGTGGAATTTGAATTGAATTGAATTTATTATTATTATTTTTTATATTTCTGAAGTGAGAAGTGGGGAGACAGAGAGACAGACTCCTGCATGTGCCCGACCGAGATCCACCTGGTATGCCCACTAGGTGGCGATGCTCTGCCCATCTGGGGCATTGCTCCATTGCAACTGGAGCCATTCTAGTGCGTGAGGCCATGGAACCATCCTCAGTGCCTGGTCCAACTTTGCTTCAATGAAGCCATGGCTGCAGGAGGGGAAGAGAGAGATAGAGAGAAAGGAGGGAGAAAGGTGGAGAAGCAGATGGGCGCTTCTCCTGTGTGCCGTGACTGGGAATCAAACCCCGTATGTCCACACGCCAGGCTGATGCTCTACCATTGAGCCAACCGACAGAGTTGAATTGAGTTAAATTTTTAATAAATAGTTATTGGAGAAGGACATTCCAGTCATCATCACCATCACTACCACCATGACCCTCATTATCATCATTCTCATCAGAGTCAATATTTCCTGCGTGCTTACCATGAGCCAAGCACTGTTCTAAGCAGTCTCTATGAAGCATTTCACTTAATTGTAATGGCCATAATATGAGATAAATATTAATATTAGTTCCATTTTATTGATGCATACACTGAGGCACTGACAGATTGAGAAACTTGTCCAAGAGTACTCAACTACTAAGCAGTAAAATAATGTTTGAAAGACAGAGTCTCTGTTTATAGCAACTATGCTAAAGCATATAGAATTGACTGAGAAAGCAATATCAGATAAAAAGAAACATGCAGGGTTTGAAGAAATACCATAAATTATTATGATAGGCATTAATCAATAATAGTGTTTAGTCTCTGGAGAAATAAACTCAGCCCAAATTATGGAAGGCCTTGAATTCTTTCCCCAAATATGCTTTAAAGTTTATTATTTCATGAATAAAAGAGAACTATCAAAAGTTTTTAAACAGGTAAATGGTACGAAATTGGCTTTATGTAAGTAAGTTTGGAAATAGTAAGTAGAATCTACAGATAACTGAAATTCAGAAGTTTTCTTTTTATTGATTTTAATTTATTGTGTTTACATAGATTCTAATGTTGTCTCGAATGCATCCCCCACCCCCGTATTCCCCTTAACATCGCCCTTTCCCCTTCCCTTCAGGATTATCCCATCCTATCATCCCCTTTTCCTCTGTCCTCTTTTCCTCTAGTCCCTTTGATCCCACCTCTGTCTCAATTCCATTCCTCAGTTCACATTGTTCATTGGATTCCTCAAATGAGTGAGATTGTACGATATTTTTCTTTCTCAGCTTGGCTTATTTCACTTAACATAATAGTTTCCAGGTCCATCCATGTTGTCGCAAAAGGTAAGGTTTCCTTTTTTTTCATGGCCCCATAGTATTCCATTGTGCATATGTACCACTGCTTTTTTATCCACTCATTCGCTGACGGACACTTGAACTGTTTCCAGATCTTGGCTATTGTGAATAATGCTGCCATAAACATGGGGGTGCATTTCCTCTTTTGAATTAGCAATGTGATGTTCTTGGTATATATTACTAAAAGTGGGATGTCTGGATCAAAAGGCAGTTCCATTTTTAATTTTTTGAGGAATCTTCATACTGATATCCACAGTGGCTGCACCAGTCCACATTCCCACCAGCAATGCAGGAGAGTTTCTTTTCTCCACATCCTCGCCAGCACTTATTACGTGTTGTTTTGTTAATGAGCACTATTGTGACTGGTGTGAGGTGATATCTCATTATGGTTTTAATTTGCATTTCTCTGATGATTAGTGATGTTGAACATTTTTTTATCTGCCTATTGGCCATCTGTATGTTCTCTTTGGAGAAGTGTCTATTCATTTCTTTTGCCCATTTTTTGATTGGATTGTTTATCTTCTTGGTATTGAGTTTTACAGGTTCTTTATAAATTTTGGTTATTAACCCTTATCAGATGTATTGTCGAATATGTTCCCCCATTGTGTGGTTTGTCTTTTTATTCTGTTCATATTGTCTTTAGCTGTGCAAGAACGTTTTAGTTTGATATAGTCCCATTTGTTTATCCTGTCTTTTATTTCACTTGCCTGTGGAGATAAATCAGCAAATATATTGCTGCGAAAGATGTCGAAGAGCTTACTGCCTATATTTTCTTCTAAGATGTTTATGGTTCCATGACTTACATTTAAGTCTTTTATCAATTTTAAATTTATTTTTGTAAATGGTGTAAGTTGGTGGTCTAGTTTCATTGTTTTGCAGGTACTTATCCAATTTTCCCAACACCATTTGTTAAGGAAACTGTCTTTACTCTATTGCATGCTCTTACCTTCTTTGTCAAATATCAATTGTCCATAAAGGTGTGGGTTTATTTCTGGGTTCTTTGTTCTGTTCCATTGATCTATATGCCTATTCTTATGCCAGTACCAAGCTGTTTTGAGTACAATGGCCTTGTAGTATAACTTGATATCAGGAGGTGTGATACCACCCACTTTATTCTTCTTTTTTTAAGATTGCTGAGGCTATATATGTTCTTTTTTTGGTCCATATGAATTTTTGGAATATTTGTTTTATATCTTTGAAGTATGTCATTGGTATTTCAATTGGTATTGCATTAAATTTATAAATTGCTTTGGGTAATATAGACATTTTAATGATGTTTATTCTTCCTACTCATGAACACAGTATATGCTTCTACTTGTTTGTATCTTCCATGATTTCTTTTATCTATGTTTTATAATTTTCCTAGTACAAGTCTTTAACATCCTTGGTTAAATTTACTCCTAGGTATTTTATTCTTTTTGTTGCAATAGTGAAAGGGATTGTTTCCTTAATCTCTTTTTCTGACAGTTCATTGTTGGTGTATAAAAATGCCTCTGATTTCTGAGTGTTAATTTTATATCCTGCCACCTTGCTGAATTCATTTGTCAGATGCAGTAGTTTTTTGACTGAGACCTTAGTGTTTTCTATATACAGTATTATATCAATCTGCAAATAATGAGAGTTTTACTTCTTCTTTTCCAATTTGGATGCCTTTTATTTCTTCTTCTTGTCTGATTGCTATGGCTAGGACTTCCAGAACTATGTTGAATAAGAGTGATGAAAGGGGATACCCCTGCCTTGTTCCTGATCTTAAGGGGATTGCTTTTAATTTTTGCTCATTGAGTATGATGTTGGCTGTGGGTTTGCCATAGATGGCTTTTATCATGTTGAGGTATGTTTCCCGTATTCCCACTTTGCTGAGAGTTTTGATCATAAATTGGTGCTGGATTTTATCAAATTCTTTTTCTGCATTTATTGATATTATCAGGTAGTTTTTCTCCTTTCTTTTGTTTATGTGATCAATCACATTGATTGATTTGCAAATATTGTACCAGCCTTGCCTCCCCAGAATAAATCCCACTTGATTATGATATATGATTTTTTAATGTATTGCTGGATCTGGCTTGCTAATATTTTGTTGAGAATTTTAGCATCTAAAATCATCAGGGATATTGGCCTATAATTTACTTTCCTTTTGTGGTCTTTGCTGGTTTTTGAATCAGAATTATGCTCACTTCATAAAAGGAGATTGAAAGTTCTCCCTCTTCTTGAATTTTTTGAAATAACTTGCGAAGGATAAAAGACAGTTTTTCTTTGAATATTTGGTAGAATTCACCTGTGAAGCCATCTGGCCCAGGGTTTTTGTTTGTTGGGAGTTTTTTTAATAACTGTTTTGATCTCATTTGTTGTAATCAGTTTGTTTAGGTTTTCTGATTCGTCCAGATTGATTTTTGAAAGATTATATGTTTCAAGGAATTTGTTCATTTCACCTAGGTTGCCTAATTTTTTGGCATACAGTTCTTCATAGTATTTTCTTACAATCCTTTGTATTTCTGTTGTGTCAGTTGTTATTTCTCCACTCTCATTTTATTTATTTGAGTCTTCTCTCTTTTTTTCTTGGTGAGTCTGGCCAAAGGTTCATCAATCTTGTTTACCTTTTCAAAGAGCCAGCTCTTGGTTTCATTGATCCTCTGTATTGTTTTTTTAGCTTCTATGTTATTTATTTCTGCTCTGATCTTTATTATTTCCTTCCTTCTACTTCCTCTGGGCTTTACTTGCTGTTCCTTTTCTAGTTTTTTTAGATGCACAGTTAAGTTTGTTTATTTGAGTTTTCTAGCTTCATGAGATATGCCTGTAATGCTATGAACTTCCCTCTTGGGACTGCTTTTACTGTGTCCCATAAATTTTGATTTGTTGTATGCTCATTTTCTTTTGTTTCTAGGAATTTTTTTTATTTCTTCTTTGATCTCATTGTTAACCCATTCATTATTTAATAACATGCTGTTTGGTCTTCAAGTTTTAAGTATTTTTCAGTTTTTCTGTTGTAGTTGATTTCTAGTTTCATGCCATTGTTTTTAGAGAAGATGCTTGATATGATTTTAATCTTCTTAAATTTGTTGAGAACCGTTTTGTGCCCTAACATGTGGTCTGTCCTAGAGAATGTACCCTGAGCACTTGAAAAGAATGTATATTCTGTTGCTTTAGGGTGAAAGATTCAGAAAATATCTATTAAATCCAGTTGATCTAGTGTGTCCTTTAAGTCTGCTGTTTTTTTGTTAATTTTCTTTCTTGAGGATCTAGTTATGTTACTGGGGTATTAAAATACCCTATATTATAGTATTGCTATTGATCTTGCCCTTTATGTCCATCAAAGTTTGCTTTATATATTTAGCTACTCCTATATTAAGTGGATAGATATATATAATGGTTATATCTTCCTGTTAGATTGCTCCCTTTATCATTAAGTAGTGAACTTTTTAATCCATTACTATAGTCTTTGTTTTAAAGTCTATTTTGTCAGATATAAGTATTGCTACCTCAGCTTTTTTTCATTTCCATTTGCATGAAATATTTTTTTCCAACCTTTTACTTTCAGTGTATGTGTATCTTTTGTTTTGAGGTGGGTCTCTTGTAGAAAGCATATGTATGGGTCCTGTTTTCTTATCCATGCAGCTACCCTATGTCTTTTGATTGGATCATTTAATCCATTTATGTTTAAGGTTATTATTGATATGTAGTTGTTTACTGCCATTTTATTCTTTAAACCCACATTCCTCTTTTACTATATATTTTGCCCTTTGTTCTGTTTACAACAGGTCCCTTAACATTTCTTGCAGCATTGGTTTGGTTGTAATGAATTCCTTGAGTTGTTTTGTCTGGGAAGCTTTTTTTTTTTTTTTTCTTACAGGGACACAGAGAGAGAGAGTCAGAGAGAGGGAATAGATAGGGACAGACAGACAGGAATGAAGAGAGATGAGAAGCATCAATCATTAGTTTTTCATTGCCGTTGTGACACCATAGTTATTCATTGATTGCTTTCTCACATGTGCCTTGACTGCAGACCTTCAGCAGACCCAGCAACACCCTACTGGAGCCAGCTACCTTGGGTCCAAGCTGGCGAGCTTTTGCTCAAGCCAAATGGGCCATGCTCAAGCTGGAGACCTCAGGGTCTCAAACCTGGGTCTTCCACATCCCAGTCCCATGCTCTATCCACTGCACCACCGCCTGGTCAGGCTGTCTGGGAAGTTTTTTATTTCTCTTTCAATTTTAAAAGATAGCCTTGCTGGATAAAGAAGTCTTGGTTATAAGCTCTTGTTCTGCATCACTTTAAATATTTCTTGCCATTCCCTTGGCCTGAACTGTTTCTGTTGAGAAGTTGGGTGTTATCTTTATGGGGTCTCCTTTGTAGGTGATTGTCTTTTTTTCTCTTGTAGCTTTTAGTATTTTTTCTTTATCTCTTAGCTTTGGTATTTTAATTATGATGTGTCTTGGCGTAGGTTTTTTTGGGTTTCTCTTGAATGGAATTCTCTGTGCTTCTTGAACTTGTATGACTTTTTTCTGCATCAATTTAGGGAAGTTTTCAGCTATAGTTTCTTCAAACAGGCTCTCTATCCCTTGTTCTTTCTTATCTTCTTCAGTAACCCCTAGGATGTGGATGTTCTTTCTCTTTATGTTGTCACAGAGCTCTCTTAGAGTTTCCTCAGACTTTTAGAACATCTTTTGTTTTTGCTGTTCTGTTTCCATGCTTTCATTTATCTTGTCTTCTAAATCTCTGATTCGATCCTCTGCTTCATCCAGCCTGCTTTTAATTCCTTCTAGTGTAGTCTTCCTTTCTGATAATGTATTTGTCATTTCTGACTGGTTCTTCTTTATTATTTTAATGTCCAGTTTGATGGTTGTTATCTCTTTATTTAGGTGCTCATTGTGTCCATCCATTGTTGCTCTAAGATCTTTGAGTATTCTAATAATCATTATTTTAAACCCTGCATCTTTTAGTTTGTATTTCTATCTCACTCATTTCTTTTTCTGGAGATTTCTCTTGCTGATTAATTTGGATTGCATTTCTCGGTCTTCCCATTTTGTCTGTGTATACACTCCTCATTTGGGTGTGTTGTTTGTGAGGCTAGATAAGTATAGAGTTGTTATTGTCTGCCTCCAATTTTCAGTTGTGTTATTTCTAGGTCTTCTTGGGTTGGCATCAGCTGTTGTTTGTAATCCGTTGTGGGCTACTTATCTGCTATCACTGTTCGTTTTGCTGTTTGTGTAGGGGTTTTCTATGTCATATCTGGGTCAGGTGTGAGGAGCCCTTCCTTAAGCTTCCACTCTAATGAGGGCTGTTAGGTCTTGAACTGGTGCTTTCCCTATCTGGCCACTGAATGTGCCTGCCCTGGACCTCCCTGTCTGGAGCCTGGTGCAGATCAGTGGGGGTCACTGCCTATGACTGACTCTTATAAAACTTTTTTGAGCTACAGGTGATTCAGATCTTGTGGCTGCCTCTGCTGGGTCCAGTTGCTATTGTAAATATCAGCCACACTCCTAGGCTAGCTTTTATCTACTCTTGGCCTGGGGGAAGTTTCTTTAAAAGTTCAAGTTCCCCTGAAATCTGCTTTCTGTTGACTCTTATTGCTGGCTACTTGTTGGGCTCAGTACTGTAATTCAGTGATTAGGTACGGTATTGGATGTGGCCTGTTCCTTAGCCTCAGGTGTCATTCTATCCAGAATTTTTATTTATTTTATTTTATTATTATTTTTTCTTATTTTTCGGCACTCAGTAGTGTGTAGTCACAGGGGTCCAGTGGGTGTGGCCCTGTGCTCCCATTGTGTGGTCTGTCCACTAGCCCACTGCGGCTATTGTTATTTGGGGCATTTGGTGTCAGGTGTTGCCGATGCCAGCCTGACTCCGCAGCCCCTGTGGCCTCCTCTGCCCAGGGCAGGCTTGTCAGGCCCATGCACACCCGTTTGGACCACTTCCAAGGCTGCCTCAGCTTCCTGCCACTGACAGCAGGCCGGCCCCAACTGCAAGTTTGCGCATGGTTTTGGGCCTCCAGGCCTTCTGCTCCTGTGGGTGGGCCTGTGCAGGCCCACTTGGATCACTTCGGCCTCCTTGCTGTTGAGGGTGGGTCTGCGTGGCGAGGGGGTGGGGGTTGCGCATCAGCTGAGACCTCCTCAGCAGCTGTTGGGGCTCCCAACTTCATGGCCAGATTTGCATGCACCCGCTCGTACCACCCACAAGGTTGCCTGGCTTCCACTGCCACTGAGGGCATGCCGGCACCACGGGCGGGTTTGTGCCCCACCCCTGACCTCTACAGCAGCCACTGCGGCTTCCACCCTTGCTGGTGGGCATGTCTGCGCCCCGGCAAACCCCCTCTGCTGTCGCACAGGCCTCCGCCCCTGCCGAGGGTGGGCCCAGGCCACAGGCAGGACCGTGTGTAGCGGGAACTCTGCAGTAGCTGCCACGGTTTCCACCTCTGTGGGCCTGCCCGCAGGCACTCACTCCGACCACCCTGGCCTCCACAGACTACCCTGCCGCCTCCAGCCAGCCCGCCCACCCAGGCAATCATCTCAGACTCAGCACCACCGGGTGTGGTGTATGTAGCTAAGACCTCTGCACTCACTTAACTGTGTCCCTAATGTGCTGCCTGCCTCTAAGCACCTCTTTGTTCTAACTAGCAGGAAAGCCTCCCAAGGGCGGGGTAATTTCTTCCTTTTGCTGGTGTTGCTGGTTCCAGAAAAGAAATGTTCACTTTAGATTTGGGGAGTGACTTAGCCCAGGGGTTAGGGTGGCCATCCGTCAAAGTGTCTCCCCCTGTGCCTCTGAGACCACTCTCTCCCCTGGCAAATCCAGTCCTCCCAGCACTCCCCACTCCTGGAGCTCCAGGAAAGTGGCTGTGAGCAAGGCTCTCTGTACAGTCCCTTTAATATGGAACTTGGGTCCGAGAGTTCTGCCTCCTCTCAAACAGTGTCTAGGCTCTTTTCTCAGCCAAATATAGTCTGTAAGCCCCTTCCAGGCTCCAGGGCTCAAGGCTGGGATTCCGGTTTTGGGGCTGAAGACGCACAACTCGCCAGGCAGCCCTCCACATCGCAAGAGTGCCTCCCTGCGGCTGCTCGCTCCTGGGAGTAGGGCAGCCCTTTCTGCGTCTCCGCCTTTCCTACCAGTCTCAGTGTGGGTTCTTTAGTGGTCCTTGGCTATAGAATCCTCTTAGTTTAGTCCAAAGGTGGTCTTTCAAGATGAGTGTTCTCAGAATTAAGTTGTAATTCACCTTGGTTCTGGGAAACGGGAGTTAGAACGTGGGCCTGCTCTGTGGCCATCTTGTCTCCTCTTCAGAAGTTGTTAATTCTCTTCTTTTCTTTACAATGTATTTACCAAGTGAAGAAGTTAGCATTCAGTTTCATTTGAATCAAATGCAAACTCTGAAACAATATTAACCATGGCACCCCTAACAAACATGAAGAAATAAGAATTCAACTAACCTGGATGAGTACATACAGTCATCCTTCCGTATCTGTGGGTTTTGCATCTGCAGAGTCAACCAACTGCAGATTGAAATATATATTTTTAAATGTAACATTGTTGTTGATGTTTACTATGTAATTGGGCCTAAGACGGTTTTGTTTATACCAAACATGTACAGACTTTTTTCTTGTCGTTATTCCCTAAGCAATAAGTATTATAAGTATTTACATATCACTTACATTGTATCAGGTATTATAAGTAATCTAGATGGTTTAAAGTATACAGGAGGAGGTGTGTAGGTTATATGCACAGTGTGACATTTTATACAACCTTTTTTACAAGGGACTTGAGCATGCATGAATTTTGCTATCTGTGGAGGGTTCTGGAACCAATCCCTCATGGGTATTGAGGGACAACTGGATAATAATAGTGACTTTAGCTAACTTTATGAAATTATTATTATCCAAATCTCCTTCTTCCACAGCATTCATATACAGTCTCTTCTAATTACTGGATGTGTTTATCGGTTGCAGTTTTATTAAATAAAGAAATACTGAATATGTTTACTTTGTATATCTCAGTTCCCTTCCACTCCAGGCAACCTTCAATTAGCAGTGAAAGCAATACTGAAAGGAGCTTAGAAAGAACAATCAAAGATGTGTGAATTATATGTATAACTGAGCTTAATTAAATCCCTTTGCTACGACAAATGGAAGAGTTAGCAGTTACTCACACTGTTTAGCTGCCCATATTGAGCTCCCAGTGGAACCTCCTGAAGGAAACTGTGCAAGGTGAAAATTCTTCCCTGGGCAGCCCTGCTAAGGTTCAACTCTGAAACACTCGAACCACATCCTGGGCACAGTTTTCAACCCTTGTTTGTGGGATAGCTGTGTCACTAAATTATTTGTGGCTAATTAGCCTAACCCAGGGGTGCTCAATACGTCAATCAAGATCTACTGGTCAATCGCGAAGGAAGTGTGGGTAGATCATATGACATTAAAAAGACATTTGCAGGGTAGCCAATCTGACATCTGAACTTTTGACACCCTACGCATGCGCGTTAAACCACGCTAGCTTGTTCAGTTACATTGCTGCGTAGTTAGCCTTCAATTTATTTAAACTAAATACAACAAAGGGTATAAAAATGAGTGCCGTAGCTGGTCCGAGTAAGAAGCCTAAAGCCTACCACTTTCATACAGAATGGAAGGGGATTTTTTTCACTATGTCATATTCTAAGTGCGTTTGCTTCATTTGTCTGTGTGACATTGCTATTCCAAAGAAGGGAAATGTGGAGCGGCTTTTTCGGACTGTTCATAAAAACTATTGACATTGATTTTCCTCCGAAAAGAGAGCTGAGAAGGAGAAAGGTGAAAGAAGAATACACAATATTAAATAGTAATAATAGTAACTTAAATAATGATAATATAGAAGAAATAAATTTATGTTTTGCATTTTTATTGTAAGTAGATCATTTTGACTTGGTCATCTTATAAGTAGCTCGCAAGCTGAAAAAATGTGGGCACCCCTGGCCTAACCCATAAAATTACTGAACTTGTTAATATATCAATTTGGTGGATATTTTGACTAATCAAAAAGTATTTCTTATATATCTATTTTCTTGATTTCTCATCTTTCCCTTTAAAATTAAAATATGTTTTTCCATAAAACCTCTTACTATCTCCCAAAATGTATTTTTCTGTAGAATTTTAGATCCCTCTTTGTTTGATTCAGGAAGTCCTTGTGCTTTTACCTGGATGGGTGGGTTAGTTCATTTTTCAGCTAATGCAGCCCAGTGTTCATACCAAAAACTTTCACTGCTTAAAATGTGGCATTTCACAGGGTGTTACTTACCTTTTGTTACAGCCCTAAAAGCAAATAATGCATTGTTTTCTAGGTCAAAATTACTTTATTCATGCACCAGGGCATAGAAATATGGTCTCTCAATCAGACACTTGCCTAGCTTTTGTTTGTTTGTTTGTTTGGTTTTTGTATTTTTCCAAAATGAGAAGTGGGGGCAGCAGACATACAGACACCCACATGCACCCAACCGGGATCCACCCAGCATGCCCACCAGGGGGCGATGATTGGCCCATCTGGGGCATTGATCCATTGCAACTGGAGTCATTTTTTTAAGAGCCTGAGGCAGAGGCCATGGAGCCATCCTCAGTGCCCAGGCCAACTTTGTTCCAGTAGAGCCTTTGCTGCAGGAGGGGAAGAGAGAGGTAGAGAGAAAAGAGAGGGGGAAGGGTGGAGAAGCAGTTGGGCACTTTTCCTGTGTGCCCTGGCCAGGAATCGAACCTGAAACTTCCACACGCCGGGTCAATGCTCTACTGCTGAGCCAACTGACCAGGGCTTAGTTTTTTTGTGTGTGTGGAGAATTTTGATTTGGTTCACAGATGCCCATCTCCCAGCAGTAGCCAAGGTGGGGTGGTACTCTACCTGAGTGACCAATAGCTTAAGCCTCTCAACTTTCATAACAGAAATGCAGATATGACATCCAGAAGTGTCATATAAGACATACACTTATATGACATACATAGTGATATTATCATTATGTCTTTAATCAGCAGTCATTGCTTTAAATCTTTTGTCAGCGAGTACATACTTGAATCACCTATCCAGATATGACTCTTATGGATGCTTCTTCCCTACTTTCTATGTTTCCTTTTTAGTGAAAGAATGCTAATTACTAAACATCTTGGCTTCTTTCTGCCCTTATTGTGCTAATATGTCTGGGGAGTTTGAAAGGAGAAATTGAGTGTCTATGAGCTAGATTTCTTTACTTTCATGTGGGAAAAAAGCAAATATTCTTCTCTGCTTTTCCTAAGCCCTTTGAGGGGGGTCTTTCCTGGTCTGCTGTTGCCTGACACCATGTGGATTTGTCAGTCCATTTCTGGGATTCAGTAGTGGGAGGTTCACTTGTTTATACTTAGAAGCCACAATTTTCAAAATCAGTCTCGAGTAATGAAGGTGACATCTGTGACCTTCATCTACTGACTGATACATTTTATGTTTCAGTCAATTCTGAATATGGCTGGTAAAAAATGGTGTCATTTATTGGACATCTAATACCTACTGACTACTAAAGCCTAACTAAGAAAAGTTATGTTTAATAAAGACAGACTCCCAAGCCATCCACTCATTCTTTAAGTTTGAAAGGTTTGGGCTTAGCGTCATGCTGTATGAGTACATATCTAGAGCATATTAATATAGACCCTCTCAGAATTGCCTTCATCAAGCCAAACATTTAATACTGGTTTTTACTGAAAGGGCTATGTAAAATGGCATATGTATCTGTCAACTGTTGATAAACCCATTATCTGTTATATGCCTGTTGCTCAATGCTCCACTTGTTTATTCCATGTGGTAAATTTTTTTTAGAATTTAGAAGCAAAAGAATATTGTCTTTATTCAAAAACTGTCAGGGTTAGCCCTGCCTGTGATGGTGCAGTGCATAGAGCAGTGACTTGGTATGCTGAGGTTGCTGGTTCAAAACCCTGGGCTGGGCTGGTGAAGGCACATATAACAAGCAATAATGAACAGCTAGAGTGAAGCAACTACGAGCTGATGCTTCTTGATACCCACCTCTGTAAAATCAATCAATAAAATATATATTTTTAATTGTCATTTTTATTCAGCAAGGTAAAGGAAACTATGTAAGCTGTAATATTTCTCTCTTGGGATTTCACTCAGAGAATTCCTCGTCCAGTGTAATGCTCAAGTACAATGGCTACAACAGCCGACATGAACATTATTTTTGCTTCATTCTTTTCACAGTTTTAATATCTAGTTTCCATTTAAATAATATGCACACAATCAGTTTTGTAGGCCATTCTAAACTCTTTAAAATGTGAATAAGGCACAATTAAAGTTGCATAATATACAGAAATGGAAGCAAACAATTTTTAGTTTTCGGTCCAGCATGTAAGGAGCTTGGAAATCATCACTCCTGACCTCACAATAAAAATAAAAAAAAAAACTGAACAAATTAAAACTCAATAACTCTTCTCAGTTCTAACAGAGAATTGAGATCACAAGGCAAACCACACTTTCCAAAATTGGAGCAAGAAATAGGCAGATAGAGAGACTGCAAAATACCAAAGCAAAAGCCCAGGAGTGGAATCTTCCACAAGAACCAGTAGGAGAGTAGGAAAATTTAATCTGTAATTAATTAATTGCTAGAGGCTCAGTGTAGACAAGTTTGAGAGATAAAGATTCCAGGGAAATCTAGTTTGGGGAGGCCTCTACACTGTTGTGAGTTTTACATCTAAGAGCCTTACCTGACTCTCTCAGGGACATTGGGAGAAAAAATATCCTGCTTCTGGAAAAAGTAGCGCTTGTGAAATAGGCTCAGATAATTCTCAATTCTTCTTCTAACAAGACCTACCCTCAAGAGAAACTATTTTTCCAGGGCAGTTTTACCTGAGTTTAACCAATATGGGGGGGGAGGGTACTCAATTCCAGCTCACTCTAGCTTTCCTATCTAACCTTTAGGAGAAGCAAAACAAAACTGAATAAAGATTACATCCCCAGGATATAGTCTCACTAAAAACTGAGACCTAATCATAAAATTATAAAATGTTTCTCCTCCCCCAGTACCTTACAACCTCATCAACAGAGCTCCTGTATAGTAACAGGGAAATACAAAAACAAGAACTGCACATCTCAGATCTTTTTAAAGAAGAAAACTTTAGGAAAACCTAAGGAAACAGCAGACACAAAAACAAGGACACCAGAGGAATATTTTTTCCTTTGATTCCTACAGCTACAGCAAGCAGTAAACAGAGTCTAACCTCTAGCCAGATAAATATAAAGTCTCAATATAAAGGCGTATTTACCTCAGTTCCTTCTACCTGGTACATCATGTCTGGCTTTCAGCAACAGCAACAACGAAAACAGTTTGAAGAGACAGAGAAAGCATCAGAACCAAACTCAGGTATGGCAGATGCTTCAGATTGTGAATTTAAAACAACTGGGAATAATATGGTAAGGGTTTTAATGGAAAAGGTGAAAAGAACAGATAGTTAATGTAAGGAGAAATTCGGTATTAACCTAACTTCAGTCTATTTTCACTTCTAGCCAGTCTAACTAGGAAAATAAGATAGAAGACACAAGATAGTAATGTCAGAAATGAAAGAGGAGCTATCACTACTGACCCTAAGGACCTTAAAAAGATAGTTAAACCCTGGATCCTCTGCACTTGTAGTGGCCTTCTTTCCCCTTCCTTACGCAATCGTTTTCTCCAGGATCACCTCCAAAAAAGACACCTGTCTTAGCTGTGTGAACAGGTGAGCAGATTGGTTGGATTTGGTATTGGACTTGCAAATCTCTTAACAGAAAATGAACTGGCTCAGCCTTGCATTGTTCTACAACACCAATGTCAGGTTAATTACCATGCTTGGCATTATCATCTCACTCCATTTACAATTATCAATATTATATACAACTTCAACAAAACTCAGGGACTAAGGGCTCTTTGGAAAGGAATGGGAAGGGCATTTACTGTCCAGGGAGTCAAACTTGGAAAAGTGATGATCGGTGATTTTACAGCTTGACCGAGGGAGTTTTTGCATAAGTGGAATCCTAAATAAAGAGGAGAACACCTTTTACTGAAATCATTGTAAATTGGAAATCCCCCAACGTGCTGGCACCCTCTGTGGAGGCATTCCAGGACATTATTACTTAGTAATGTCCCATTCACCGTGAAAACCACTACTTGGCAGGACCTGGCCCATAAGGTTAGCTTAATTTATTTGGTGGCAATGCCTTTTTATGCAGCAAGTCTAATTGAAACATTACAGAGCGGGGAAATTTGAGATAATGTTGGAATTTTGAAATGTGTTAAAGAAGGCATTGGAAGAGTGATAGGCATGGGAGTGCCTCACAGCCAATGACTACTTCTTCTTTTCTCCTTGGTCTTCCCAACCTCGCTGCCTGGGTACTTTGTTACATAACACTGGGGAACAATTTTTATTTAATTTTCTGTTGCATGAGGTTTTACAACTTTTTCTATATATTTCTCCATCGCTGATTCCAAATTTGAAATTCGTTTTTGGGGATATACTGTAGTTTTTATGCAATTTTAATTTCTTTTTGTTACAGTTAATGGCATGCATTGGTTTTTAAATTGGAGTTAAAGGGCAATGACTCTTGTATTGAACATAACCACAGGCAATTAATGTTTTACAAACATCGCTTTTATATAATTGTAGTTGTTTTTAAATGTTAAAAATTATTATCTGATAGAAACACACTCTTATTTTGTTTTAAGATTGAATCACGGCTTCTTCGAGTAGTGTAAATGTAAGAATAGTCCTGACACCTTCTGTTATATATGTGGCTGTTACACACTTCAACACCAAAGGCACAATATTTCATCATTTGTGACACATGCATATATTGCCTATTTTCAAGTTCCCCTTGGCAATCAAGACAAGAATTGGGTTCCTCATATTGTGTGTCATAATTGTGAGGAAATGCTTGATGGCTGGACAAAAGGAAAATACAAAGGAATACCTTTTGGTATTCCCATGGTTTGGCGTGAACCTAAGGATCACAGCAGTGATTGTTATTTCTGTCTGATCAATACAAAGGGCATCAGCAAGAAAAACGGCATATGATTGCATATCCTAATATTCCTTCAGCAATACAACCTATCCCACACTCTGAGATATTCCTGGTTCCAGTTTTCAATGGTTTTATTTTTTCTAAGGATGAAGAAAGTGAACATGATGATCAAGTGTATTTTGACGAGATACATGAGGAAATGGTTGTAGAATCTGAAGGGTCCTCTTCTGATGCCAAGCAGTTATTAACCCCTCAGCTGTTTACCAACCCAAATTGAATGACTTAGTAAGAGATTTGGGCCTATCAAAGAAAGCAGCTGAGTTCTTAGCCTCCAGGCTTCAAGAAAAGAATGTACTTCACCGATCAATTAAAGTATCCCCTTTCAGGAAGCATGAACCAGCATTTGTGGACCTTTATTCCAAAGACTAACACTTTGTTTACTGTAATGATATCAGTGGTCTTCTCAGCCAGCTAGGTGTTACCACTTACAGTCTAACAGAGTGGTGGTTATTTCTTGACAGCTCTAAACAGAGTCTGAAATATGTTCTCCTACACAACGGTAATGTTTATGCAGTGGTACCAATTGGTTATTCAACTCATCTGCTAGAAGATTATAACGACATAAAAATTGTCCTCTACTTTCTGAAGTATGAGGAGCATAACTGGATCATTTGTGTGAATCTTAAAATGGTCAATTTCCTGCTAGGACAACAGAGAGGTTTCATGAAGTATCCTTCCTTTCTGTGTTTGTGGGACAGCCAAGCTCAGGAGAAACACTGGACACAGAAGGAGTGGCCAAAACAAGAAGCTTTGGAAGTAGGGATGAACCTGTAGTTAATTGAGACAAGATCATTTTCCCTCCACTTCACATCAAACTCGGCTTAATGAAGCAGTTTGTTCAGCCTTTGAATAGAGAAAGTGAATGCTTTCAACATATTATTTCTGCTTTACCTGCCTTGTGTTTTGAGAAGATAAAAGCAGGTGTATTCAATGGACCTCTAATTCGAACCCTCCTACATGATGAAGAATCTTCCAGGAAGATGAATAAGGAGGAGAAAGCATCATGGCAGTCTTTTGTAGCAGTTACAAAGAACTTCCTTGGCAACAAAAAAGCAGAAAACTATGAACCTCTGGTTCAAAGGATGCTGTTGGCTTTCCGCGACATTGGATGCAACATGAGCATTAAGATTCACTTCTTGAACAGTCACCTTGATAAGTTTCCTGAAAATCTTGGAGCTGTTAGTGATGAGCAGACTACTGCTGGGGAGTCAAATGAGATTGTCCTCAATAAGTACACAAATGCAAGAGCTACAAATGCAAATTTTTGCCTGAATAGAATTTAAATAAGTTTTACACAAATTTTATGATTAAAATAAGTGTTTTAATATGTTCTATTTTGAAATTGTAGACAAATTCTGATGCAATCATATCTTTTAGTGTATTAGTGTTTTTACTGCATTATATAAGTTATTATATTTTCACAAAGATGATACTCAAGAAGACATTCTACTTCATTCTGTTAAACTAAATGTTGAAAATTTTACATTAAGATGAAAACCTAAACTCTTGAATTGCAAATAAAAACCTGTAGCTTACAGAGAAAAATTAATGTCTGATTTGTGATCAGCACACTCAAAGTAGGTAAGAACTAGTGTTTTTGTGGATGCAACAAATATTTTTTCTCCAGTGAATCAGCTCAATCATCCAGACATTGTCTCACTAATTCTAACGACAAAGACTTATAATAGCCACCCAGCTGAGAACACTAACCCAGTGCAGACTATGTTGGATGCTTATTTTCCAGACCTTATTCATAGCTTTGCTGCCAGCCTTTGCTCTGATGTTACACTTTATGTTTTGCAAACAGTTTTGTACCACCTTTACATTTAAGGGACACGCACAATAACTGACAATACAAACCTTGGTTGTGAAATGCTTCTAATTAATATATAGCATGAGAGAATGAGAGACTATATTCACACTAGAAAGCAGGAGGAAAAAATGGTTGATTTATAAAGGGTTTAGTGTTGTTGTAATAATACACACTGCATGCAGCTGATTTATAGATACTAAAATTATTTACTCTACACTTCTTCAAAATAGCGTTTGAGATTTAAGTCCCTGATTAGTCTAAAATACATGATCTGGACACTTTGTTATGAAATTATGAAGGATAACAGTGAATACTGGAGGAAAAAGGATTAGAAAATAAAACTAGGAGAAAAAGCCCATGCTGATTATATCAACTCATTTTTTAAAAGGCATTTATTGGTCAAATAAGTTTGTAAATATGATTTATATGTTTGCTTGCTTATAGTTTGCATTGGGTGTGGGGGATAGGCTGTAAGTTGGCAAAGTCATTATAGCCTAAGTCTTAGTTTTAAAACTAAGCTTTTCCCCACACCCTTGACTGTTGCATGATGTGGGGTGGTGCACTCTTATGAGAAATCCCATTTATACCTCAGATAAGTGACTTTGTATCAGAGACTTCCTTATTTGTATATTAGATTAAAGGTTTTGATTTCTACACTATAAAATGGGGCAGACCGGGAGCTTGCATTCTCTTGGTTCTTGAACTTAGCATTACAGAGGGGAGCAGAGAAAGGCCACATGGAGGAGAGAAGAAGCAGCCAAGATGGTGGAGTGCTGAAGGAGAACACAGTTTGTACAGAGTTTGTGCAGAGAGAAGGAAATGGGGAACAGAGGTGAATAAGGCTGGTGAAGTGGAAACCCTTGATTCTAGGAATACTTGGAAAAGTCAGTGGCTTTGGGAGCCCTGAATGGAAAGGGAAGTGTTTTCCCACTGTGTGTATTTCTTGCCTGCCGGGAGCAAACTAGGATTAAAGCTAATGGCCCACCAGTTCTTGGCTCCATTATTTCATTACTGTCTGTCCAAACCAAATGCGAACCTGCATGGGCCAGGCAGCTGTGATGGTGGCCATGGCTACTGGCTTTAAAGCATTGGCACCTATTTTGGATTAAAAGCATTTCAAATTTGAAAACTCAATAAAAATAACACTCATAAATTAAATTCTAGCTAGTGTTGCACAGATGTTGAACTAAAAATTATCTTAGTCATAAGCAAAAATTTGTCAGCAAACATAAAAGAACATTTCACACAACTGATTTTATTCCCTCTGACTTGAATATTTATTTATTTATTTATTAAGTGTGTGTGTGACAGAGACAGAGGGACAGATAGGGACAGACAGACAAGAAGGGAGAGAGATGAGAAGCATCAATTTTTTGCTGCGGCACCTTAGTTGTTTATTGATTGCTTTCTCATATGTGCTTTGACCAGGGGGGTACAACAGAGCAAGTGACCCCTTGCTCAAGCCAGCAACCTTGAGCTTAAGCTGGTGAGCCTTGCTCAAACCAGATGAGCCCATGCTCAAGCTGGCGACCTAGGGGTTTTGAACCTTGGTCCTCTGCATCCCAATCCAACACTCTATCTACTCTGCTACCACCTGGTCAAGCTGACTTTAATATTTATTATATGCTTATTTCACCTTCTTAATTAAAGTCGGTATCTTAATATAGTGTATATTATCAAGAAGTCATAGTTTACCTTTACGCAAATAAATTATGTCACCACTGATAATGATGAAAAGGATTAGATTTGGCAATCCGTAATCAGGAGCCAAAGTTCTGAATTGTATTGTCCCTATTTAACATTCTAATGACTGTATATTTTTTATATAAAGCCATTAGGTACATACAAAAAACTTGGAAATTCCTTCATCCCTAAAATTTTTTCACTTTTTGATCAGTTTATTGCATAAAATGAGTCACACATTTTCTGCTTGAATATCAGAATAAAATATTAAAAGCCAAAGATAATAAAGATTTAAAGCAAATAGCATGCTTGTCTATATCCAAATTCAGTGTTTCAATGCCATCAACTTAATTTTTGTCATATGTTTATAAAGCTTGACTTGCTTACCTAGTTATGTGAATTATCAGGCTGTTTTTAGAGCCACTCTTAACAGAGAGAAAATAAAATACAAAATTATGTTTCCAAATTCACAAATCATGTACTAAAATATGTATATGTAATTAAAATATTATGAACAATTATATGGCCACAGATTTGATAACATGGATGAAATGGGCCATTAAATGATGCAACCTACCGAAACTCGTACAAGGAGAAATAGATATGCTGAATAGGCTAATATTTATTAAAGAAATTGAATTAATAATTAATTACATGCCAAAACAGAAAGTACCAGGTCCAGATAAGCTCACTGGTGAATTTCTCAAAACATTTGAGAATGAATTATTCCAGTTCTCCATAACCTCCTACTGAAAACTGAAGCAGGAGGAATACTTCCTAACTCTTTCTATGAGACCAGTATTACTCTAATACCAAAACCAAACAAAGACATTACAAGAAAAGGAAATGTCTTTCATGAATACCGATGCAAAAATCCTCAACAAAGTATCAAATTAATTATAGTCATGTGAAAAAATTTTTTTTTACACATTACAACCAAGTAGGATTTATCACTGGTATGTGAAGCTGCTTCAGTGTTTGAAAATCAATGAATGTAATCCATCACATCAACTAAAATTCACACGATCATATTTACAGATGCAGAGAAAGCATCTATTGAACTTTAATATCCATTCATGATAAAAACTCTGAGCAAACTAAGAATAGAGGATTTCCCAAATTAATAAAGAAGATGTGTAAAAAACTGCCAAGGGCCTGGCCTGTGGTGGCGCAGTGGATAAAGCGTCGACCTGGGAACACTGAGGTCGCCAGTTCAAAACCCTGCATTGGTTTGGTCAAGGCACATATGGGAGTTGATGCTTCCAGCTCCTCCCCCTTTTCTCTCTCTCTCTCTCTCTCTCACTCTGTGTCTCCTCTCTAAAATGAATAAAATAAAAAAAATAAAAAGTTAAAAAAAAAAACTGCCAAGGAACATCGTACTTAATGATATAAAAACTAGAAGCTTTTCCACTAACAGCAAAAATAAGAATATCCCGTTTCACCACTCCCTTTCAAAATTGTACTGGAAGTTAAAGTGAATGTAGTACGACATGGAAAGAAAATAAAAGGTATGCATATTGGCAAAAAAGATATAACACTATATTTGTTTGCAGATGATATGGTTATCTATGTAGAAAACCCCAGATTCAACAACAACAAAAAATTTCATAGAACTAATAAGTGATTATAGTAAAGTTGTAGGATACATGGTTTATATACAAATGTAAATCTCTCTTATATATACCAGCAAGGAACAATTGTAATTTGACATTAAAAACACAATACCATTTATATTTACAACAAAAACATGAAATTCTCCGGTATAAATCTAATAAAATATGTACAAGATCTATACGAGGCAAACTACAAATGCTGATGAACAAAATCAAAGTAGACATATATACACATAACACATATATACAGACAACAAGTTAGCAATAGCCAGAGGGACAAGGGGTTTTAAGGTAGGGGAAGGAGAGCAAAAGGAAAGAAACTGAGGTGGAAAGAGACTGTGTATGGGGTATGGGGAGCACAATATGGTGTGTAGAGGGACACTTGAAACCATATTAACACAATAAAATTTTTTAAAGGTTCACTAAGTTCTTAAGCCTGAGTTAAAAACAATTAAGAATAAGTAACAGGTATTCTGAAAGCTAGACTTTAATCTTAGTTTTAGTTCTATGATCATATTAAAATCCATCACTATTTTAAGACATAAACTCTGTTTTATGAGTACATAATGTGAATAATATGAATACAGTACTCTAAATAGACACCAATATTTGAGGTGCATAATGAGAACTGAAATACTATGATAATATAACTTCTGAAAAAGAGCACTACAAACATATAAGAGACAGGCTTTTTATAAACACTACAAAGATTTAGGAGAGACCAAAGAAATGTTTGTTTAATAAGTGCAAAAGACAATAATAGCTTCGTTGATTTAACAAAGCACAAAGGCCTAAAGAAAAAAAAATAGCAGAGATATCTGAAAATAGAAAAAGAGGAAAAAAATGCATTAAAGAGCTTTTTAATGAATGAATAGGACTACACAGAATTGGAATATTAAAAAAAACAAAAAAGAAATCAAAGAAGATCTAAATAAATGGAGAGGTATTTGATATACATGGGTAAGAGGACTCAGTATTGTCAAGATAACAGTTCTTTCTCAGCTTAATTTATAGATTTTTCTTTTTGCATCTTACTTCCTCAGGGATATTAGCTTATAAGTTCCTTTTATTTTTGTAATGTTTTTGGAATCAGAGTTATGCTGGCTGACAAAATGACCTTGGGAGTCTTCCATTCTCTTGAATTTCTTGAAATAATTGGAAAAGGATAGGTGTTAATTCTTCTTTGGTAACATTCACCTGTGAAGCCATCTGGTCCAGGATTATTTTTGTTAGTTTTTTTAAATTATTATTACTGATTCAATTTCTTTGATAGTAATCAGTCTGTTCATATTTTGTATCTTCTTGATTCAGTCTTAGAAAGTTATATGTTTCTAGGAATTAATTAATTTCTTCTAGATTGTTCAATTTGTTGGTATATAATTGTTCACCGTATTTTCACATAATCCTTTGTTTTTCTGTGAGGTCTCTTTCATTTATAATCTTATTTACTGGGGTCCTCTTTATTCTTGAACACACAATATAATATGCAGATGATGTATTATAGAATTGTACATCTTAAACCTATATAATTTTATTAACAAATGTCACCCCAATAAATTAAATAAATAATAAAAAAGAGAATGACAGTGCTGACTACAAAATATTAAATGTATGTAGATGCATAGAAAACATACTGGAGGACTTTATTTTCTGTGTGGGATTAAGGTGATAGTTTTTCTCCATTATATCTTCTAGTTTTTTTTAAGTTTTCTACAAAAGATATTACTTGTATAGTCATAAAATTGCTATTAAATTAAAAAAATTAAAGACTTTAACCAGGAAAGCTGTTTGAATAAAAGGTTCTTCTTCCTAACCATAGAGTTGGCAAGGGTCTACCTATGGTCAAAGTCTCTCACAATGACTTTTCACAATTTTAATTTAATACTTGTGTACATATTTATTTAATATTTATCTCCCCCCAAATACACCAGCCTTACTTAACTGGTGTTTAGATGTAGAATTAGTTCCTAATACCCTAAAACCTCCATTGTAAATAATGAAATAACTTCCCTCCTACGCATATAAAATGATACTAGTATGTATCACCTTTGGAAGAGTTGAGAATGTGTTATGTAGATTAGAGGAGAAACCATGCTTGAAAAAGGCATAGAGTAGACCATTAATTAAAGATCAAAAGAGGGTTCAATCTATAATATACGAATAAAGCCTTTCTATTGACATTATCATTTTTGAAAAAGTGTTTCTTCTAAACCTAATTAATTTACATAATTCTGCCCTTATTATATCATTTTTTGGTGTGGCTTTTGAAACCTGAGCCAGGTGTAGTATATCCAGCCTTGGGATAACTGAACTATGAACTAACCTAGAAAGGGCTGGGTAAAGAAAACAAACAAAACAAAGCAAAACTCAAGGTTAGAGTTAGAGATGAACCATTACCCTCTTCAGTGATTATTCTCTCTTACAAGATTTAGGTCCCAGTATCTCCTTTATTTCATCCAACAACACTTCTCTGCCATCTTGCAAACAAACAATTGGGAAACTACATAAGCAATTGAGAGGCTAGGCGTCAAAGTTAACACACCTAAGTCTGGATCCTAGATGGTACATTTACTGGGCGATCTAAAAGATTCAACCTCCGGAAGTCTCAGATCCCTCATCTGCACTGGATAACAATACCTACTTCTCTATGTCCCAAGATGAGAAGAGGCAGGGAACAGGTTAATGAAGAGCTGGCATTAGATGAAGGGTATGGTTCTGGCTTTTGTTTTGGGTAGTGGGATCTTAGATGCTTATCACATTATTAAAAAATCAATAATTAAACTGATTCAATCAATAAGTAAATAGAAAAAAGTAACTTAAAATGTACAATGACGAAATGACAATGTCTCTTAAAGAATGATCCTCGTCCATCTTCTATAAAATACAGGAAACTAAAATTGTACCTAAATGATTAAACACCCTAGACACACACTAGATAATTTCATTCTTTTATTATTTAAATTTTTAAATTGATTTTAGCAATAGAGAAGAAAGGAGAGAGAGAGACACTAACATCAATCTGTTCCTGTATGTGCCCTGACAGGGAATTGAAAAAGCAACCTCTGTGCAATTCGGCCATTTTAAAGTCTGATCCTACGGGATATATAATCTAGCTTCACAGTGCTATTTAAATAGTTGTTTGTGTATTTATTTTCTATATAAAGCATGATTTTGCCTTCAAGAAGCTTACATTATTCAGAGTGGAGAGGGAAACAGCACTACAATATGAAACAATTAAAAAACTAGAATGTACTAGAGTTTGTGATATGAATGACAACTTCTTAAAGGATGCAGGCAAAAGACAAGGTTTCCTAGAATAAGAAGCTGAGCTTCAAGAAGGGCAGGATTTGCCCTGGCCAGATATCTCGGTTGGTTAGAGTGTCATCCTGAACCACAGAGGTTGCCGGTTCGATTCCCAGTCAGGGCACATACTGGAACAGATCGCTGTTCCTGTCTTTCTTTCTATCCCTTCCTCTCTCACTAAAACCAATAAATAAAAACTTTAAAAAAGAAAGAAAAAGAGGAAAATAAGGGCAGCATTAAAAAGTGTGGTAAAAATTGGGTGGAGCACAATCCCATTTTTAAATGGGTGAGGTTTCTTTCTATTCTTTCCAGGACATAAGTACCATATCTGCTCCTTATAGCCATTATTTCCCCCTTACCAACACAAAGCAAAGTGCTCAGGGAGAAAACAGGAACAAAAAGACAGTGGTTTGACCACAGATTGTATTAAACAACCTCTTTCACTTTTGTGCTTCTTAAAAACTAATTTAACTTTTAAAAAGATTTTAAAAATATTGTATAGAGATAAAGTTGTTAATAGAGACAGACGAAAAGTACAAGATAGTGAAGGAAGAGCAATGTTTTGTTGTATCTGAGACTCAAAACACATGAGAATATGAGCAACTCAGGGACAATAAGATAAAGAGACACTGATATAAGAAAAAAAGAAACTTTGAAGATAGTTGGAGACAACATAAACAGCAAATAATTTTGTTTTCTTTATAGCTTATTAAAAGATGACATTTAAAAAACACACAATTTGGGGGAAAGAGTTGTCATTTCCAAGCAGTGAAATTATTTGCATAGAACATGTAAAATTGTAAAGGAGATAATGTAAACTGATCTAGATGATCCAACTTTCTATTCCCAACACAACCAAGGACAAAGAGTTTGCATGAGGTTAAGAAGTAGTAACTTGGCCCTGCAGGTGGCTCAATGGATAGAGCATCATCCTGGTGTATGGACATCCCAGGTTCGATTCCCAGTCAGGGCACACAGGAGAAGCGACCATCTGCTTCTCCTCCCATTCTCTCCCCCATTTTCTCTCTCTTCCCCTCTGGCTGCCAGTGGCTCGAGTGGTTCGAGCATTGGCCCCAGGCACTGAGGCTCAGTTGATTTGAGCATGGGCCCCAGACGGGTTTGCCAGATGGATTCCAATCTGGGTGCATGTGGGAATCTGTCTCACTATCTCCCCTTCTCTCACTTAACAAAAAAAAAGAAGTAATAACTTAGGCAGAGGAAAAAGTACAGAAAAATTACACAGGGCATGAGAATAGTCTCTCAAAACTCCCGGCATGAGACACTATATAAACAAATTTATTTAAGTAAAAATAGTGTTCTATTTTGAATAGCAGGTGGTATTTAATAAATGTTAACAAATACACTAATCAAATATTAAGCCCTTGCTGTGAACAAGATGAAGTCTCTGCTTTTATTGAGCTTATATTCTACTGGGAGAGAACAGAGAATAAATAAGAATCAAATAAATAATATAATTTCAGATTGTGATAAGTGTTCTGCAGAAAACAAACCAGGAAACAAGATAGAGAGTAACTGGGGATGTGGTGAGGTGTGGTAAAATTTTAGATATTGTGGTCAGAGAAAACTTCTCTGAGCTTATATTTGAGCATAGCTCAGAGTGGTGAAGTGAAACCAGCCATATAATCATCTAGGGGTGCAGTTTTCCAGGCCAAGGGCTTAATAGATGTAAAGGTCCCATTGTAAACTAGATAGAAAGATAGGGGGCAGGAGTGGATGAATGGATGGATAGATACATAATTTATCTATATACTCTACCCAACAATAGCAGAATACATGTTTTTCTCAAAGGACATGGAACACTCTCCAGGACAGACCATATGTTAGGCCATAATGTCTTAGTAAATTTAAAAAGATTGAAAACATGCAATCTTTAGTGGGGAGAAGGTGCGGGGGAGGAGAGTAAAGAGGAACAAATACACAGGAATGGAAAATAATTTGACTTTGCGTGATGAGAATACAACATACTCAATGGTTCAAATGCTATAAAGAGGTTTACCTGAAACCTATGTACTCTTATTAATCACTGTCACCCCATTAAATTTAATTTTCTAAATAAAATTATATTTTCAAAAAGAAAACAGGCAATGTCTCTTTTCAATGAAATGAAACTAGAAATCAATATCAAAAGGAAAACTGGAAAACTCACAAATATGTAGAAATTAAAAATAAGCTCAAGAAGGAATCCAATTGGTATGTTTTTTAAGTACTGCTGAGCTAAGCTACAACTGCCATTGTTTTATTAGAATTTTTACATAAAAATTGATAAATGAGGTGGACCTATCATGTCGGTTTTTATGTCAGTGTTAGACTTTCTTCATAAATATAAATTAAAAGATTTTATTTTTTGGTGTTTTGCCACCATTTAAATTCTAACCAACTTAAATATTATAAAGAATTAACAGTAAATCATGTAGGCCTAGAGATTTTAAGAAGGAAGCTCTTCAATAACTTTTTCAATTGCTTCCACTGTTACTTGTCTATTTAAATTTCACTATCTTTGTTTCTAGCCAATATTTTTTACTCATATTTTCAAATGTATTTGTAAGGATCTTTTAATTTCTTTTATATTAATAGTTATTTTCCCTTTTTTATTTCTAATTTTGTGTACAGGTATTGATAGACTTACGACCTATGCAGCTTACTACCATTCAACTTTACAACTACAATCGCTAGCCACGACTGCTCTGTGTCTGGAGCAGTTTTGTATGCATCTGTATTTTGTAATTTTGTATGTTTTGCAAATATTAGACCAGTTGTACTGGTAATTCAGTGTTTTACTTAAACCTGATGAATGTAAAGATAAGCAACAAAATGGTGTAGAGATGATACAAATGGCATAAAATGAACAAAGAAAATTATTATATATAACAATAATGAAAGAAAATTATAAAATATGACTTAAAGATTTTTATAACATCATTTCACAGTACTGTACATATAGCCTATTCAACTTATGACCAAATCGTGTTATGACCAGTCTGTCGGAACCAATCGTGGTCTTTAAGAGCACTATCTGTATTTGTCCTTTTTTACTTTTCCTCTTAATTTAATCATTACACTAGCCAGCAAAGAATCACCTCCTTTTTGCAGTTTACTGTATTTCAATCTTCTAAATGCATGACTAGATTTTGTGAGTTTCTTGTCTATCCTGTGGCTTTTTGTAATAGGTGAACTTACTCTCATTTATACACACACACACACACACACACACACACACACACACACACATATATATATATATATATATAACAGATATGTTTGATATTTATTATTCCATTTTATAAATTTTATATTACTACCAACTGTTATATACATGGTCTTTTCTATATTTGGTTTTACCAGGGTGTGTGTATGTGTATGTGTTTCTTTGTATAATTTTGAAGGCTTATTATTTGTTTTTTGGGTTTTGTTTTGTTTCAAGCAATCATTACAGTTTTTTTATTAATTTTAATTTATTGTGTTAACATGGATTCAAGTGTTCCACTCAATATAACACCCTCATCCCCACCCTCGTGCCACCCATTACACCCCCTTTGTCTCCTCCCCTTAACTCCCTCCGCCTTCCCTCTGGGATTTGCTGTCCTGTTATCTGTATCTCTGTGTTATGTATATATAGTTTGACTCATCCCTTCACCTTCTCTGATCTCATCCCCTCATCCCCCTTCCGTCTGACAGCTGTCTCTCTGGTCCCTGTGACCCCACCTCTGCTTCTATTCTGTTCCTCAGTTCACTTAGTTCATTAGATTCCACATATAAGTGAGATCATATGGTATTTGTCTTACTCGGCCTGGCTTATTTCACTTACCATAATAATCTCCAGGTCCATCCAGGTCATCACAGAAGGTAAGATTTCCTTCTTTTTTATGGGCACATAGTATTCCATTGTGTATATGTATCACAGCTTTTTAATGCACTTGTTCACTGACGGATGCTTGGGCTGTTTCCAGATCTTGGCTATTCTAAACAATGCTGCAATAAACATGGGGGTACATATCTTATTTTGAATTAGTAATTTGCTATTTTTAGGATATATTTCTAAAAGTGGGATAGCTGGGTCAAACAGCAGTTTAATTTTGAAATTTTTTTAAAATTTTTTTTATTTTTATTTTTTTTATTTTATTCATTTTAGAGAGGAGACACAGAGTGAGAGAGAGAGAGAGAGAGAAAGAGAGAGAAAGGGGGGAGGAGCTGGAAGCATCAACTCCCATATGTGCCTTGACCAGACCAGTGCAGGGTTTTGAACTGACGACCTCAGTGTTCCCAGGTCGACGCTTTATCCACTGCGCCACCACAGGTCAGGCTAATTTTGAATTTTTTGAGGAAATGCCATACTATTTTCCACAGTGGCTTCACCAGTCTGCATTCCCACCAGCAGTACAGGAGGGTTCCCTTCTCTCCACACCCTCTCCAGCACTTATTGTGTGTTGATTTGTTAATGAACACCATTCTGCCAGGTGTAAGGTGGTAACTCATTGTGGTTTTAATTTGCATTTCTCTGATGATTAGTGACGTTGAACATTTTTTCATATGCCTATTGGCCATCTGTATGTCCTCTTTGGAGAAGTGTCTATTCAGTTGCTTTGCCCATTTTTTAATTGGATTGTTTACCTTCCTGGTGTTGAGTTTAAGTTCTTTATAAATTTTGGTTATTAATCCCTTATCACACGTGTTGGCGAATATGTTCTCCCATTGTGTGGGTTGTTTTTTTATTTTGTTAATGGTGTCTTTTGCTGTGCAAAAGCTTTTTAGTTTGATATAGTCCTATTTGTTTATTTTGTCCTGTATTTCACTTGCCCATGGAAATATAGCAGCAAAAATATTACTATGAGAGATATTGGAGAGTTTACTGCCTATGTTTTCTTCCAAGATATTTATGGTTTTGAGACTTACATTTAAGTCTTCTATCCATTTTGAGTTTATTTTTGTGAATGGTGTACGTTTTAGATCTAGTTTTATTTTTTTACATATACCTATCTAATTTTTCCAACACCATTTATTAAGGAGACTGTCTTTACTCCATTGTATGCTCTTACATTGTATGCTCTTACCTCCTTTGTCAAATATCAATTGACCATAAAGGTGTGGGTTTATTTCTGGGTTCTCTGTTCTGTTCCATTGATCTGTATGCCTGTTCTTATGCCAGTACCAAGCTGTTTTGATTACAATGGTCTTATAGTATAACTTGATATCAGGAAGTGTGATACCTTCCACTTTTTTCTTTATTTTCAAGATTGCTGAGGCTATTTGTGTTCTTTTTTGTTTCCATACAAATTTTTGGAATATTTATTCTATACCTTTGAAGTAAGCCATTTGTCTTTTAATAGGAATTGCATTAAATTTATAGATTGCTTTGGGTAGTATAGACATTTTAATTATGTTAATTCTTCCTATCCATGAACATGGTTTATGCTTCCACTTGTTTGTATCCTCTTTGATTTCTTTTTTCAATGTCTTATAATTTTTTGAGTACCACCAGTCTTTTACCTCCTTGGTTAAATTTATTCCTATGTACTTTTTTTGTTGTTTTTGTTGCAATAGTGACAGGGATTGTTTCCTTAATTTCTCTTTCTTACAGTTTATTGTTGGTGTATAAAAATGACACTGATTTCTGCACATTAACTTTATATATTGTCACCTTGCTGAATTCATTTATCAGGTCTAGTAGTTTTCTGACTGAGACTTTAGGGTTTTCTATGTACAGTATCATGTCATCAGCAAATAATGATAGTTTTACTTCTTCTTTTCTAATTTGGATGCCTTTTATTTCTTCTTCTAGTCTGATTACTGTGGCTAGAACTTCCAGAAGTATGTTGAATAAGAATGGTGAAAGGGGGCACCCATGCTTTGTTCCTGTGCAATCATTATAGTTTCATTTACTATGATCAAATCTCCATTTCTTGATTTAGCAACTTCATACATCTGTTGAGTCTGTTATAAAGGAATATTAAAGCAATGATCACAAAAAAATTCTCTTCCCACTTGCTCCCTCTCCCTTCATGCTTGGCTTCTATGGTCCTATTACTATTTTTTACATTGTCAAGGTTTATAATATTTACATTCTGTGACCACCTTTTCCATAATTGCATAGTCTTAATCTATATTTAAATTAATTGAGTTCTTTTCACCATTGGTTTCTCTCTTCTTGGTTTATTAGTTTTGATATTTCCTTTCTTTTTTTTAGTGAGAGGAGGGAGGCAGAGACAGACTCCCGCATGCACCTGGACTGGGATCCACTGGCAAGCCCACTAGGTGGTGATGCTCTGCCCATATGGGGCCACTGCTCTGTTGCAACCGGAGCCATTTTAGCACCTAAGGTGGAGGTCATGGAGCCATCCTAAGTGCTTGGGGCCAGCTCGCTCTAATTGAGCCATGGCTGCAGGAAGGGAGGAGAAGAGAGAGAGAACAAGAGAGAGAAGCAAGAGGGAGAAAGGTGAAGAAGCAGATGGGCACTTCTCCTGTGTGTCCTGACTGGAAATTGAACCCGACATATCCACACACAAGCCGATGCTCTATCACTGAGCCAACCAGCCAGGGTGATTTTTCTTACTTTTTCAAAAATGTTCATGGGTCCGGGTTTCATTTATGATTAAGATTGCCTTTATATTTGAATGTCAGCTTGACTGAGAAAAACATTTTTGGATCTCACCTTTTTTTTTTACTCAGCACTTTGCAGACATTGAATAATTCTCAGAGAAGTCTGTGGCTATCTATGTTTCTTTTCTGGTAAATAATTAATATTTGCCTAGGGAGGTAAAAAATTCTGCTTTAATCAGTGAAATTCAAAAACCACTAAGATATATCTCAGTGTAGCTGTTCCTACATTAATTTTTTTTTACTTAGAAACAAAATGTTCTAGATTAGTTTCTTCTAATCAGAAAATTTTTTTTTGATTGAATTCTCTTTGATTTCATTTGTTGGTGTCTCTAATTCCAGGACATCAATGACCTTTATTTTAATTAGCTTTTGTCCTCCAAATATCTTATTTTTAAAGTGCTTTATTTGTCTCTCTTTTTTTTTTAATTTCTAGACTCTGATTTTTTAATGGTTTGTAGTAGAGTTGTTTTGGCTTTCAATTTGTTCCTAAACTATGAGGCATGCTTTGCATTCCACAGAAGCAGACACAGAAGTATAAGTAATTTATTTAAGAAACTATTCCAGAAAACACTAATAGAGGAGTGGGGGAGTAAGATATGAAAGAAAAAGAATCTAATAACATTATTAAGCAAGTCACCACTGTGGGCAGGGAGCTAAAACCTACTGGGGAAGTCTTTGAGACATTGTAGAATGTGTCTCGGAGTTTCCTCAACTCACAGGCAAAGAAGTGAGGGTATTTATCCACAATTTCATGTCTGTCACTAGTTGTAAGCTGTTTCTTAGGAACATTAGCACAAACACCCTGACATTTCTCACTTGATTTGATTGTGGGCTGAGCATACTGCTTTGGTAAAAAAAAAAAAAAAGACTGCGGGTGGTGTTGCAGGTATTCACAGATATCACAGGTTCATAGAGAAGAGATGTAGAGAGAGCAAGGCCAAGGGGACATGGGTAGCACACTAATGGCCAATTCCCTTTACACTCTGTGTTGTTTTCATTACTTTACTTTTTCTTTTTATGCTATGAGAAGAAAACCAGTCACAAAGGTCACAAAGACCAGGTATTATATTATTTCATTTATATAAAGTATACAAAATATGCAAATCTAGAGAAAAAGAATGTAGATTAGTGGTTGTTCTAAGCTAAGGATGTAGGAAGGGAGGTAGGGGAGGAAAGGGGGTGACTACTAATGATACAAGGTTGCTTTGAGGAGTGATAAAAATGTTTTAAAATTAGGTTGTGAGGATGGTTATACAAGTTTATGAATATGTCAAAAACATTTAATTTTACATTTTAAATAGGTATAATTTATACATAAATTATATATCAATAAAGTTGTTTTAAAAATAGCAATATAGACCTATATCTGAAAAATCCCCAAATATTTTAAAATTAAAGAACACACTTTTGAAAAAGATGTGGTACACATATACAGTGGAATACTACTCAGTCATAAGAAAATACTGCCATTTGAGACAACATGGATAGAGCTTTAAAATGCTAAATGAAATAAGTTAGATGGAAAAAGTCAAAACCAAACTATTTCAATCATATGTAGAATATAAAAATGAAAACAACAAATTAAGAGACAAGACAGAAAACAAACAAAAGGGGTGTGGAGGAGCAATAGTGAAGGGTAAAGGGAGTTAGATATGTGATAATGGAAGGAGATTTGACTTTGGGTGTTAAACACAATCCAACATACAAATGATGTAGTATATATAATTGTACACTTGAAACCTATATAACTTTATTAATTAATGTCATCCGATAAATTTAATTTTTAAAATCTTAAAAATATTCATTATAAGGTTATGGTGATCAAAACAATGTTACTGGCATCAAATAAGTAAGTAGATCAATACAGCAGAATAGAGTCTCCAGAAATAAATCTACACATATAGCCATGATTTTTTACAAAGGTATAAAAGTATTTGATTGAATAAAGTGTAATCTTTTGAATAAATTGTGCTGAAACATTTGGCTATCCATGTGCAAATCAAAAATGAACAAATATTTTGATCTGTTCCTCACACCTCTACAAAAATGATCTCCAAATGCATCATAGACTTAAATGTAACTCCCCCCAAAAAAATTCTAAGAGAAAATTTTTATGACCTTAGGTTAAGCAGAGTTACTGGGATATAATGCCAAAAGCACAATTCATAAAATAAAAAATTGATAAATTAGGCATCATTAAAATTAAGCAACTTGCTCTTTTAATCTGTAGACTCTGTAGACAATCCACAGATTATTTTTTAAGTTATATATCTGTTGAACAAATCACATCCTGAATGTATAAAGAAATTTCAAAACATAATACTTGTAGTAAGTTGTTAACCTAATAAAAAATGGAAATGATTTAAATAGGCACTTCACCAAAGAAGACATGTGGGTGACAAACAGTCACATGATCAGATACTCAACATTACTAGTGAATAGGGAAATGCAAAATAAAACCTCCTGGAGAGAACACTGTGCACAAGAATTGCTAAAAGTAAAAAAGACTAACCATACTAAATTCTGCCAAAGACATTTACTTAATACTGATGGGAATGTTACCATCACTTTTGAAAATGGTTTCTAAGTTTCTTAAAAACTTGAACTATCTACCATAAGACTGTGCAATTCTTTTCCTAGGTATTTACCCAAGATAAATGAAAGAAAATGTTCGTACAAAGACTTGTACATGAATGTTAACAGCAGCTTTATTTGTCATAACCCAAACTGGAAACAACTCACATGTCCATTAACAAATATAGGATAAATAAATAGTGGTCTATCCATACAATGAAATACCACCCAGCACAGAAAGGAATGAACTATTGATACATCCAGCAACATGAATGAATCTCAAAATAATTATGCTGACTGAAAAGAGCCACAGAAGAGTACCTACTGTATGATTCTACTACTGTATGATTCTATTTATATAAAATCCTAGGAAATGCAAAATTACCCCATAATGACAAAAAGCAGATCAATGTTTTTCTAAGATTGGAATGCAGGGAGGAGAGGATAAATTAGAAAGAGACAGAAAGAAACTTTTTGAGGTGATGGCTAAGTTCATCTTGATAATTTCTTGTATATTTAATTGAACACATTAGGGCTGGTTTTAGCTCAGCGGTTCCTTTGGGTCAAATTTGCTTGTTAATTATACACTTTAAATATAATAAGTCTCCAAGTTATAAACATTCAACTTACATAAAATTCATACTTATGAACAGAGCACTATAAGGGTTGTTGATAATCAATTGCAGTTGGATATTAGTGAAAACAATATCATAGAGTTTCTCCCATGGCAAAGAACTAACCAATGAAGATCTTATGGAACTAGAGCAGCAAATAACATCATTTAGGGAAGAAAATAGGGACCTAGAAACTCCAGAACTGAAAAAGTTTTCTACAAAAGAGTTAGTCGATGCTTTTCGTCTCATTGAAGCAGGAATAGCAAGATTAGAGGAGCAAGATCCTGATACAGAGAGGTTCACCAAAGTTTACCGTACACTTACCAAAGGTCTGAGATGCTACAGGGTCATTTATGAGACAAAGAAAAGCTCTGTACAAACCTCTCTGATGCCTACTTCAAAAAACTGACTCCAGCAGCAGAATCAAACCCTGACTCTAACACCAGTCCCGTCCTCTTCAACAAGTCCGTCATTTTCTGCATCATCCAAGATAGTTTAAGGTTGTATTTGAAAATATTTAATTATTTATATGTACAGAAAGGTAACATAAATACTGTGTTAAGACAAACATCTAAGTTGCATTTAATAAGTCAATGTATCTGTTTCAACTTACATACAAATTTAAGACCAAACCTAAAGAACCTATCTTGTTCATAACCTGGGACTGCCTGTATGTATAGTTTATTGTATGTCATTTATACATCAATAAATCTGTTTAAAACTTATTAAGGTATATTATAATGTCTTCATTAGAAACTATGAACACTTTTCTTAAAAAATACAGTGTTAAGGCAGTATGTAGCAAAAAACAAAAAATTTAGGCTTTAGAAGATTCTGATTAAGGCTTAACATAAACTGAGGTGTTTTGTGTGTGTGTGTCTTATTTTTAAGTTAATTAGTATGTTGATGAGATGTTACCTCAAGGTAAAGCCAAGATTGATTAACCTCCTGTAGTCATTTTCCCCCTCAGGAAAATACCCTGTATTGGTGAATTTTACAGCTATTATAAAGGACTTTAGAAATGCTAAATACTGTCACATTTGGGAAAACAAAGTATATTACTAAGTCTGAAGACTAAGATACAACCTTAAAATGTGTTTAAAATGGGTTTTAAAATGTGTTTAAGGGTGTCAGAAGAAAAAATTAAAAAGAAAAAATGGTAAGTATGGAAGCTCTGAGATGAGGTGCTTGTTAAAGGCATGTGATACTTTTAGTTTGGCAGTAATATATAAGACTCAGATTGAACCTCATTCTAAGAATAATAATTACAAGATAATATGAACGAAATGCATCCATTTTTACTATAATCCCCCTTTATGTAGGAACAAAGAACTCCAAGGAAGAATGTTCCTCCAACTGAGAGTTGAGAATATTCTTGATGCCTGAATGGAGTTTTAAAATGAATAAAGCAAGGCTGAAGCAGTCTGAATCAAATAGCCTATTTTACAGTAACATGCAAATCAAATTGGGTCATATGGTAGAGATAATATAGGTTTCTTTACCACGTTTATCATTAGTTGGTTGACTTATTGATTCAATCAATAAATATGTATTTAACATCTACTGCACACTGATACTTTGCCAGGTACTCTTCAAAATTATGATATAAAATGAGCTAATTCTCTTCTATTTTTATCATCGTCTCCAAATACTCCTTTCAATTTTTTGCCATGACTGAGCCATAAATGTCCCACGGGGATATCATGTCTCCTGCAGTCCTCTCAAACAGAGGACCCACCTAAACATCCCCTTCCTCTCAATTGCCACTCCCAGCACATTATTTCCTCTCCTTTTTGTAAAACTGCTTCTTGGAGAATCAACCATCAGCATATATCTCCCTTTCCACCAACACAAGTTTAGGTTACTCATCGACCACTTAATTCCTTGAATATCTGTCTCTCTTTGGTCACTTCCCCTTTTCAACTTCAATGAGCCACTTCCAAATAACCCCTAGATCAGGAACCACATTATATCAATAATACTAATTAATGTTTTTTCCCCTCCAACAACTTAACATCCTTCTAATTCAAGTACTTAACATACAACAGTTTTTATCTTTGCCTTCTTTCCTTCTTTTTTCTTTATCTTTCTTTCTCTCTCTTTTTCCTTTTTATCTTTTTAACTGATATTCTTCCACTTTCTAGCCATCATTTCTCCTCTATTCAATTCCTTTGTTATTCACTTTAAAATTAAGAATTGGGATTAGATACCTGGATAAATTCTCACAATTATTTCTAATTTTTCTGTACGTTTTTTGGTGTCTTTAAGTATGTCATCTGCAAATAGTGGAAAAAAATTCCTTATTTTCTGTTTCTTGTGAATTTAATTTATTTTACTTATCGTTTTATCTAAGACACACAGTAAAATAATGAAGAAATGTGATGCAATAGTGAAGTTTCTCTGAAAATCTAATCCAAACAGTTGCCTTCTCTCAATCTCCAAGGCAACTCTGTACTGTAAACCATCATTATCTTTCCACTTGATTCATTAATTTAGCCTCTAAAGTGGATGTCCCAGTTCTACTCTGTTCTTCTCCATTTCTTCTGCACTTAACAGCCAGAATAATCTCTTTAAAATGCAATCTAGGTTATGCCATTGCCTTGCATTAAACCTTTCACTGGTTTATACTTGCAACTAGAATCAAATCTTAAAATTTTAACAGAATCTATCTCTTCAGCCTGATGAGGTGGTGGTGCAGTGGATAGAGCATCACAGAGGACCCAGGTTCAAAACCCCATGGTTTCCAGCTTGAATGTGGACTCACTAACTTGAGCGTGGGGTTGATGGCTTGAGCATGGGATCATAGACAGGACCCCATGGTCACTGGCTTGAGCCCAAAGATGCTGGCTTGAAGCCCAAGGTCTCTGGCTTAAGCCCAGGGTCACTGGCTTGGATAAGGGGTCACTTGCTCTGCTGTAGCCCCCCAGCCAAGGCACATATGAGAAGGGAATCATTGAACAACCAAGGTACCCAACAAAGAATTGATGCTTCTCATCTCTCTCCCTTCTTGTCTGTCTGTCCTTATCTGTCCCTTTCTCTGACTTTCTCTCAGTCTCAGTCAAAAAAATTAATAAATAAAAAATAAGAATCTACCTCTCCAAACCCTTCTTTTCTCACTAAATTTTCTCATACTATTTTCTTTTATTTCCTAAAGATGACAAAGCTTTTCTGCCTCAAGTCCTTCTGAATGGCTGTTCCTTTTTCCTAGAATGCTTTTTTCCTGTGAAACTCCTGCTCATCCTTCAGGTCTCAGAACTCTCCCAAAGAAGCTCCCTGATTCCAGAAACTCAGGCAGCTCATTCTTCATATAACTCTCCATTTTTCTTTCAGAGCATGTACTACCTTTTGTAATTGTGTATATATATACATATATATATATATATATATGTATGTATATGTGTATATATATATATATATATATATATATATATATATATATATATATATATATGCTTATTTATTTGTGTGGCTACTTAATATGTCTCTCTCATTATACTAAAAGCTCTGTGTGTTTATCCCCACATCCCTAGCCTATAGAATTTTGCCCGGAAAATAGTGTGCTCTTAGTAAATATTTATTAAATGAATAAATAGATTCCTGGCTCAGAAAATACACAAATCTTTCTTTCTGGTCTCAATGATTTGTTTTCCTTACCTCAATTACAAATGGCAATAGGGAGCAAGATAACATCCATGATTTCATATTCCTTTTTTAAAATTAATTAATTTATTTTAAAAATGTTTTAAGTGAGAGAAGAGATAGTGAGACAGACTCCTGCACATGCCCTGACCCTGCAGCCCCTGTCTGGAGCCAGTGATGTTCCAATCAACTGAGCTATCCTCAGCACCTGAGGTTGACAGGCTTGGACCAAGTGAGCTATCCTCAGCTCCTGGGACCAATGCTCAAACCAATCAAACCACTAGCTGCGAGAGGGTAAGAGAGATAGAACTTGGAGAAGGAGGGGAAGAGAAGCATATGGTCATTTCTCCTTTGTGCCTTGACCAGGGATTGAACCTGGACCATCTGCAAGCTGGGCTGATGCTCTATCCACTGAGCAAACTGGCCAGGGCCCTTCACTTTTTTATTTTTAATTAAAATTTTTCTTTTTAATTTATTGTGTTGATATGGATGGTTTCAACTGTTCCACTCTGTATAACAACCTCTACACATTGCATCATAAACCCACATACACCATGCAAAGTCTCTTTCCACCCCTATTTCACCCCCTATTTCTACTTCCACCCACCCTTTTCCTCTGGCCATTAGTACCCTATTAGCTATATATGTGTGTTATGTATATATAATTTGACTAATCCCTTTACCCTGTTTGATCCTGTCCCCTATTGTTCTTTCCCTCTGATAGCTGTCCATCTGTTCCCTGTGACCTGCCTCTGTTTTTATTTTGTTCCTCAGTTTATTGTGTTCATTAGATTCCACATAGAAATGAGATTATATAGCATTTATCTTTCTCTGTCTGGCTTATTTCACTTAGCATAATATTCTCCAGGTCCATCCATGCAATCACAAAAAGTAAGAATTTTCTTTTTTTTCATGGCCACACCTTTGTGCAAAGGTACCACAGCTTTTTTATCCACTCATCTACTGATGGATACTTGGGCTGTTTCCAGATCTTGGCTATTGTAAACAATGCTGCCATAAACATGAGGGTGCATATCTTCTTTTGAATTAGTATTTTGGGATTGTTAGAACAAATTCCTAGAAGTGGGATAGCTGGGTCATAAGACAATTTCATTCTTAATGTTTTGAGGAAACGCTATACTGTTTTCCACAGTGACTACATGAGTCTGCATGTGCAGGAGTGTTCCCTTTTCTCCACACCGTCACCAGCACTTGCTGTGTGTTGATTTGTTAATGAGCGCCATTCTGGCAGATGTAAGGTGATATCTCGTTATAGTTTTAATTTGCATTCCTCTAATGATTAGTGATGTTGAGCATTTTTTCATATGCCTACTGGTCATCTGTATGTCCTCTTTGGAGAAATGTCTATTCAGGTCCTTTGTCCATTTTTTTATTGCCTTGTTTACCTTGTACTGTATTGAGTTTTAAAAGATTTTTATAAATTTTTGTTATTAACCCCTTATCAGATGTATTGGTGAATATGTTCTCCCATTGAGTGGGTTGTCTTTCTACTTTGTTTCTGGTGTCTTTTGCAGTGCAAAAACTTTTTAGTTTGATATAGTCCAATTTGTTTATTTTATTCCTTATTTCACATGCCCATAGTGATATATCAGCAAAAATATTGCTACGAGAGATGTCTGAGAGTTTACTGTCTATGTTTTTCTTCTAGAATTTTTATGGTTTTGTGACTTACATTTAGTCTTTTATCCATTTTGAGGTTTTTTTAAAAAATTTTTTATTTTATTTTATTCATTTTAGAGAGGAGACACAGAGTGAGAGAGAGAGAGAGAGAGAGAGAGAGAGAGAGAGAGAGAAAGGGGGTAGGAGCTGGAAGCATCAACTCCCATATGTGCCTTGACCAGACCAGTACAGGGTTTTGAACTGGCGACCTCAGTGTTCTCAGGTCCACGATTTATCCACTGCGCTACCACAGGTCAGGCGAGTTTAGTTTTGTGAATGGTTAAAGTTGGTAATCTAGTTTCATTTTTTTTGCTCGTACTTGTCCAATTTTCCTAACACCATTTATTAAAGAGACTGTCTTTACTCCATTGTATGCTCTTGCATCCTTTGTCAAATATTAATTGACCATAAAGATGTGGGTTTATTTCTGATTTCTCTATTCTGTTCCATTGATCTGTATGCCTGTTCTAATGCCAGTATCAGGCTGTTTTGATTATAATGGCCTTGTAGTATAGCTTGATATCAAGAAGTGTGATACCTCCCACTTTGTTCATTTTCAAGATCGCTGAGGCTATTCTGGTTCTTTTCTGGTTCCGTATAAATTTTTGAAATATTTGTTCTAGATCTGTGAGGTATGTCATTTGTATTTTAATAGGAATTGCATTGAATCTATAGATTAGTTTGGATAGTATGGACATTTTAATGATGTTAATTCTTCCTATCCATAAACATGGTTTATGCTTCCACTTGTTTGTATCTTCTTTGATTTCTTTTTTCAGTGACTTATAATTTTCCAAGTACAGTTCTTTTACCTCCTTGGTTAAATTTATTCCTGGGTACTTTATTTTTTGTTGTTGTTGCAATGGTGAATAGCACTGTTTTCTTAATTTCTCTTTATGTTAGTTTATTATTGGTATATAAATATGCCATTGATTTCTGAATATTAATTTTATATTCTGCCACCTTCTGAATTCATTTATCAGGTCTAGTAGTTTTTTGGCTGTGACTTGAGAGTTTTCTCTGTATAGTACCATGTTGTCAGTAAACAATGACAATTTTACTTCTTTTCTGATTTTGTGCCTTTTATTTCTTCTTCTTGTCTGATTGCTGTAGCTAGGACTTCCAGTACTATGTCAAATAAGAGTGGTGAAAGGGTGCAGCCCTGCCTTGTTCCTGATCTTAGGGGATTGCTTTTTTTCCCTCACTGAGTAAGATGTTGACTGTTGTTCTATATCACCTTTATTATGTTGAGGTATGTTCCCTATAATCCCACTTTGCTGAGAGTTTTGATTATAAATGGTTGCTGGATTTTATCAAATGCTTTTTCTGCATCTATTGATACGATCATGTGGTTTTTATCCTTCATTCTTTTATGTGATGAATCACATTTATTGATTTGCTAGTATTATACTAGACTTGCTCCCCTGGAATAGATCCCACTTGAACATGATTTGCAATCTTTTTAATATATTGCTGGATCCAGTTTGCTAATATTTTTTTGAGAATTTTAGCATGTATGTTCATCAGAGATATTGGTCTATAGTTTTCTATCTTTAAAATGTCTTCACCTGGTTTTGGAAATAGGATAATGCAAACCTTGTAAAATTAGCTTGGAAGACTTGCCTTCTCTTGAATTTTTAGAATAGCTTGAGAAGAATAGGTGTTAGTTCTTTTATGACTGGTAAAATTCTCTTGTGAAGCCATCCAGTCCAGGATTTTTATTTACTGGGTTTTTTTTGATAACTCTTTCAGTTTCATTTGTTGTAACCAGTCTGCTCAGGTTTTCTAATTATTCCCAATTCAGTTTTGGAAGATCGTATGTATCTAGGAATTAATCCATTTTGCCCAAGTTGTCCAACTTTTTGGCATATAGTTCATAGTATTTTCTTACAATCTTTGTATTTCTGTGATGTCAGCTGTTATTTATTCTCTTTCATTTTTAATTTTTTTTATGTTGGTCCTCTCTTTTATTTTCTTGATGAGTCTGGTTAAAAGTTTGCCAATATTTTTTACCTTTTTGAAAAACCAGTGCTTGGTTTATTTGACATTTGTTTTTTGTTTTTTGTTTTTTTATAATGCTACTTCTTTTTTTTTTAATTTTTTTTAAATTTATTCATTTTAGAGAGGAAAGAGAGAGAGAGAGAGAGAGAGAGAGAAATTGGGGAGGAGCTAGAAGCATCAACTTTCATATATGCCTTGACCAGACCAGTGCAGGGTTTTGAACTGGCGACCTCAGTGTTCCCAGGTCGATGCTTTATCCACTGCGCCACCACAGGTCAGGCTGTATTTCTTTGGGGTGGGGGGTTAGCTTCTATGTCATTTATTTCCACTCTGATCTTTATTATTTCCTTCCTTCTACTTCCTGTGGGCTTTGTTTGATGTTCTTTTTTTAGTTCTTTCAGGTTCAGGCTTGATTGTGTGAGCTTTTTCTTGCTTCTTAAGGTATGCCTGTAATACTATGAACTTCCTTCTCAGGACTGCTTTTGCTGTGCCCCATGGATTTTGGGTTGTTGTATGTTTATTTTTATTTATTTCAAAGAAATTTTTTATTTCTTCTTTGATCTCATTATTAACCCACTTGTTATTTCATAACATGCTATTTAGCTTCAAAGTATTTAAATGTTTTTCAGTTTTTCTATTATAGTTTATTTAGTTTCATGCTATTGTGGTCAGAGAAAATGGTTGATATAATTTCAATCTGCTTAAATTTATTGAGGCTTGTTTTGTGTCCTAACATGTGGTCTATCTTAGAAAATATACCCTGAACATTTGAACAGATGTAAATTCTGCAGCTTTGGTGTGAAATTTTCTGATGATATCAATTAAATCCAGTTGATCTAGTGTGTCATTTATAACCACTCTTTCTTTGCAGATTTTCTGTCTGGAGGATTTATCCATTGATGATAGTGAGGGTCTTAAAATCACCTACTATTATAGTCTGCTCACCCTTTATTTCCATCAAAATCTGCTCTATATATTTCGGTGCTCTTATATTGGTTGCATAAATGTTTACAATGTTTATGTCCTCTTGTTGGATTGCTCCCTTTATTATTATGTAGTGACCTTCTTTGTTCCTTACTATAGCCTTTGTTTTAAAGATTATTTTGACAGATATAAGTATTGCTACACCAGGTTTCTTTTTCATTCCATTTGCATGAAATATTTTTACATCCCTTTACTTTTAATCTATATGTATCTTTTGTTTTGAGGTAGGTCTCTTATAGACAGCATATATACAGGTCTTGTTTTCTTTTCTTTTATGACAGAGAGAGAAAGACAGAAGGAGGGACAGATAGAAACAGAAAGACAAGAAAGGAGAGAGATGAGAAGTATCACTTCTTTGTTGCAGCACCTTAGTTGTTCGTTGACTGCTTTCTCATATGCGCCTTGACCAGGGGGCTACAGCAGAGCAAGTGACCCCTTGCTCAAGCCAGTGACTCTAGGCTCAAGTCAGAAACCATGGGGTCATGTCTATAATCCCACGCTCAAGCCAGCAATCTGATCATCAGGCTGGTGAGTCCATGCTCAAGTTTATGAGTGCATGCTCAAGCCAGATGAGCCCACACTCAAGCTGGCAACCTCAGGGCTTTGAACCTGCGTCCTCCATGTTCCAGTTTGATTGGTTTATTTAATTTAGTTAAATTTAGGTTATTATTGATATGTATTTATTTATTTTCATTTTATTCTTTAAACCTATGTTCCTCTTTCTCTCAATTTCTTTTTCCCTTTCCTCTTTCTATAGCAGGCCCTTTAACATGTCTTATAGTACTGGTTTGGTGGTAATGAACTCCTTGAGCATTTTTTGTTTTGTTTTGTATTGCATTGGTCTGGGGACCTCTTTATTTCTTTTTCAATTTTAAATGATAGCTTTGCTAGATAGAGTAATCTTGGTTATAGGGTTGTGGGGTTTTTTTCCATCATTTTGAATATTTCTTGTCAATCCATTCTGGCCTGAAGTGTTTCTATTGAGAAGTCAAATGTCAGCCTTATGGGGGCTCCTTTGTAAGTAATTAATTGATTTTCTCTTGCAGCTTTTCATATTTTTTTTTGTCTCTTATCTTTGGCATTTTAATTATGATGGTTTTTGGTGTCAGTCTTTTTGGATTCATCTTTAATGGGATTCTCTGTGCTTCTTGAACTTGTGTGACTTTTTTCTTCATCAATTTAGGAAACTTTTCAGCTATGATTTCTTCAAACAAGTTCTTTACCTCATTTTGTTCTCTTCTCCTTCAGTAACCTCTATGATACAGATGTTATTTCTCTTCATGTTGTCACTGAAGTCTTTTAGCATTTCCTCAGCCTTCATGAGCCTCTTTTCTTTTTGCTGCTCTGCTTCTTTTTTTTTTTTTTTACACAGGGACAGAGAGAGGGTCAGACAGAGGGATAGATAGGGACAGACAGACAGGAATGGAGAGAGGTGAGAAGCATCAGTCACTAGTTTTTCATTGCCATTATGACACCTTAGTTGTTCATTGATTGCTTTCTCACACATTCCTTGACTGCAGGCCTTCAGCAGACCAAGCTACCGAGCAACCCCTTGCTGGAGCCAGCAGCCTTGGGTCCAAGCTGGCGTGCTTTGGCTCAAGCCAGATGGGCCCGCACTCAAGCTGGCAAGCTCGGGGTCTTGAACCTGGGTCTTCCGCATCTCAGTCCGATGCTCTATCCACTGCGCAACCACCTGGTCAGGCTTGCTGCTTCACTTCTGTACTTACATTTATCCTGTCCTCTAATTCCTTCCTCCACTTCATCAAACCTGTTATTGATTCCTTCTAGTGCAGTGTTCATTTTAGATATTGTATTTCCTTTTTCTGAATGGTTATTTTATTGTTTCAATGGTCCTTTTTAATGCTAACTATGTTCTTTTTTTTTCTTGACAGAGACAGTCAGAGAGAGGGACAAACAGGGACATACAGACAAGAAGGGAGAGAGATGAGAAGCATCAATTTTTTTGTTGTGGTTCCTTAGTTGTTCATTGATTGCTTTCTCATATGTGCCTTGACTGGGAGGCTATAGCAGAGTGAGTGACCCCTTGCTCTAGCCAGAAACCTTGGGTTCATGTCTATAATCTCACACTCAAGCCAGCAACCTCGCGCTCAAGCTGATGAGCCCATGCTTAATCCAGTGACCTTGAGGTTTCGAACCTAGGTCTTCTGCATCCCAGTCAATGCTCTATCCACTGCACTACCACCTGGTTAGGCTAATACTCACAATGTTCTTATTTTTTCATTCACTCTTACTCTAAGATTCTTGAGCATCCTAATAACCATTATTTTAAACTGCATCTGGTAGTTTGGTTACTTCTATTTTATTTAATTCTTTTTCTGGGGATTTCTATTGTTGATTCATTTGGTTCATATTTTTTTGTCTGACCATTTTTTTTTGTATATTAGGTAGCTCTTCTCTGACTCCCAAATTTATTGTGACATCTTTACAAGAAAGGTGGACTCAGTGGTACTAATCTCCAGCACCTGATCTCCTTGCTCTAAGAATGTTTCTTGAGGGTTATATTTACCATTCTGTTGTATGTGAGGTTTAAAGGCTGTCAGCTCTTTCATGTGCAGAGTTAACCTTTCAGGTTTTCTGAATCTAAGTGTCAACCTTGATCACGTACGTGTATTAGATGTTGTGTAGTATCTGTCCAATAGAGCATAGTTATTCTTAGCAGGGTCTGGTGCCTGCTGGACTCTTCTTTTGGGTATGCTGCTTGTGTAGCTATATGAGTCTAGCATTGGTGTGGTCTGCCGCCCACTACTGGCTGTGTTGATTCTGGGTCCCTTTGGCTGAGTTCAGGGATGGGTTTATGTCAGGTGTTGTTTGTAACCCACCATGGGCTGTCTGTCTGGAGCTGCCAATATTTTCACTGTTTGTGTCTGTTTTTAGTGTCTGGGTATGTATGGGAGGGGCCAACCTGTGTATAAGGATTGACTTACTCCTGCTTAGAGCTGGCAGCAGCTCAGTAAAAGGGTCTAAGTTCCTTAAGATTTGCCTCCATATCCTATTTTAGCTGCCTGGTCTTTCCACAGAGTCTTCTGTAGAGAGACTGTATAGTGAGCACAGACTGGCCTCACCCCCCCCCCCCAAAACTCCTTTCCAAGTTACAAGTTTGTTGTGTTAAGATAGCTAAGGTCAGGATGACTACATTAGTGGGGCCCCCTACATACGTTCATGCTTATTTCCCTTCCAGATTGTGAGTTCCTTGAAAGCAGGAGCCATATCTTAATATAGACAAGTACTAATATAGTACTTGTCTATATTAAGTATGTCCTTTTATTTTGATGTTTTGACATCTGGGACCTTCCTGACCATGGGGTGACTGTCCTTCCCAGAGCTAGTCAATTTTAAGAGATAGTAAAGTACTCACTTGCAAGCACACCTTTCATGTACAGACCAACCAATCCATAACTCATACATTCAACCACCTTCTTTATTAGGTTCTTATAGGTCTCTTACAATTCACATCATTATTCTCCTGCCCTAGTTATCCCAGGGCCAGGTAACAGAAAACTGGAATAGTTCCAATACTCCAGAGCCCACTGAAATTATTCAAAATAGCCAATCCTAAACTTGCTTATCCTACCTCATTAGTTCCTTCTGCAGAAAACACTATAAAGGCTCTGGCCCATCTTTTCCCTTCACTCCTGCCTCTAGACTGGCCCTGCTGCTTCCCCATGTGCTGCTACATGGTGTGCTGTGCCTCCTGATTCTGAGGATCTGTATGAATATTTTCCTCCATGACAATTATTTTCATGTCTATGTAGCTTACCACACCTGATAAAAACAAATCCCAGGTACATTTTAAAACACTGTCAATGGAGAATATTCAATAATTGTCTGTTGAGTAAATAAGTTAATTAAGTAGTTTACTATTGGTAAGGTTACACTGGGGGAACAAAATTCTTGTTGCATCCACAAAAACACTTGTTCTTACCTAATTCAAGTGTACTGATCTCAAATATGACATTAGTTTTTCTCTGTAAGCTACATTTTTTTGCAATACAAGATTTTAGGTTTTCATCTTATTGTAAAATTTTCAACATTTAGTTTAACATAATGAAGTAGAATGTCTCTTTGGGCATCATCTTTGTGAAAATATAATAATTTATATAATGCATTAAAAACACTAATACGGCCTGACCTGTGGTGGCGCAGTGGATAAAGCGTCGACCTGGGAACACTGAGGTCGCCAGTTCAAAACCCTGCACTGGTCTGGTCAAGGCACATATGGGAGTTGATGCTTCTAGCTCCTCCCCTCTTTCTCTCTCTCTCTCCCTCTCTCTCTCACTCTGTGTCTCCTCTCTAAAATGAATAAAATAAAAAGAAATTTTTTAAAAAAATAAAAAATAAAAAAAATAAAAACACTAATACACTAAAAGATATCACTGCATCAGAATTTGTCTACAATTTCAAAATAGAACATATTAAAACACTTATTTTAATCATAAAATTTGTGCAAAACTTATTTAAATTCTATTCAGGCAAAAATTTGCATTCGTAGCTCTTGTGTTTGTGTACTTGTTGAGGACAATCTCATTTGATGCTCCAGTAGTAGTCTGCTCATCACTAACAGCTCCAAGATTTTCGGGAAACTTATCAAGGTGACTGTTCAGGAAGTGAATCTTAATGCTCATGTTACATCCAATGTTGCGGAAAGCCAACAGCATCCTTTGAATCAGAAGTTCATAGTTTTCTGCATTTTTGTTGCCAAGGAAGTTCTTTGTAACTGCCACAAAAGACTGCCATGCTGCTTTCTCCTCCTTATTCATCTTCCTGAAAAATTCTTCATCATGTAGGAGGGTTCAAATTTGAGGTCCATCGAATACACCTGCTTTTATTTTCTTGAAAGACAATGTAGGAAAAGCAGAAATAATATGTTGAAAGCATTCACTTTCTCTATTCAAAGGCTGAACAAACTGCTTCATTAAGCCGAGTTTGATGTGAAGTGGGGGGAAAATGATCTTGTCTCAATTAACTACAGGTTCATTCACAATATTTTGCATCCCTACTTCTAGAGCTTCATGTTTCGGCCACTCCTTCTGTGTCCAGTGTTTCTCCTGAGCTTGGCTGTCCCACAAACACAGAAAGGAAGGATACTTCATGAAACCTCTCTGTTGTCCTAGCAGGAAATTGACCATTTTAAGATCCACACAAATGATCCAGTTATGCTTCTCATACTTCAGAAAGTCGAGGACAATCTTTATGTCATTATAATCTTCTAGCAGATGAGTTGAATAACCAATGGGAACCGCTGCATAAACATTACCATTGTGTAGGAGAACATTTAGAGTTCTCAAGAAATTGTCACCATTCTGTTGGATTGTAAGTAGTAACACCTCACTGGCTACTGATATAATGACAGTAAAAAAAGTGTTTGTCTTCAGGAAAAAAAGTCCACAAAAATTTGTTCACATTTCCTGAAATGGGACACTTTAGCTGACCAGTGAAGTCCATTCTTTTCTTGAAGCCTGGAGGCTAATAACTCAGTTGCTTTCTTTGATAGGCCCAAATCTCTTACTAAGTCATTCAATTCGGGTTGGCTAAACTGCTGAGGGGTTAATGACTACTTGGCATGAGAAAAAGACCCTTCAGATTCTACAACCATTTCCTCATGCATCTTATGAAAATACACTTGATCACCATGTTCACTTTCTTCGTCCTTAGAAGTAATAAAACCATTGAAAACTGGAACCGAGAATGTCTCAGAGTGTGGGATAGGTTATATTGCTGAAGGAATATTAGGATATGCGATCATATGCCATTTTTTCTTGCCGATGCCCTTTGTATGAATCAGACAGAAATAACAGTCACTGCTTTTGTCCTTAGGTTCATGCCAAACCATGGGAATACCAAAAGGTATTCCTTTGCATTTTTCATTTGTCTAGTCACAAAGCATTTCCTCACAGTTATAACACACAACATGAGGAGCCTAATTCTTGTCTTGATCACCAAGGGGAACTTGAAAATAGGCAATACATATGCACGTGTCACAAATGATGAAATATTGCGCCTTTGATGTTGAAGTTTGTAACAGCCACAAAAAGAATAGAAGATGTCAGGACTATTCTTACATTTATGCCTACTTGGAGAAGCCATGACTCAATCTTAAAACAAAACAAGAGGGTGTTTTATCAGACAATAATTTTTTACACTTAAAAACAATTACAATGATTTAAAAGTGATGTTTATAAAACATTAATTGCCTTGTGGTTATGTTCAATCCAAGAGTCGTTGCCCTTTAATTCTAATTTAAAAACCAATGCATGCCATTAACTGTAAGAAAAATAAATTAAAATTGCAAAGAAACTAGAGCATGCACCAAAAAGCATATTTCAGATTTGGAATCAGCGATGTAGAAATATATAGAATAAGTTCTAAAATCGCATGCAACAGAGAATGAAATAGAATTGTTCCCCAGTGTTTTAAAAGACTGCCACCTTGAGTTAGTTTGCTAGTTCACCTAGCGCTATAGTCTGACATCAGTGAATCCATCATAGAAGAATACAATTGTCCTTCTTGACATCAAAAGCTAGGCAATATTTTCAAAACAAAACAAAGAAAGCAAAACAAAAATCTTTTTAATGAAAAAGAGGAATTTCATGCTGTTCCCCATCTTCCTTGAATAAAAATGAAAAAAGCAAGGGGAAAGTTTCAGTCGCAGTAAGAGAATTAGCTTGCTCCCTTTCACTTTCATCATCTTTAAATCTAACCCTTAAATTAAGAACAGTGAGAAAAGTCCATAAATTAAGGCAAGGTTGACACTGAGACAGTCTAGTTAAAAACCTGTCTAGAAGATAACGCAAGAACTTCCATCATTTTTGTATGAGAAGCACGGGTGCCTAAGTGTGTTGCTGCAGGTCATCTGCAAACCCTCCCAGCTCATTTGAGCAAATGTGAAAGGAGTCCATGTCCTTCACTTCCAATTGAGCCTGATCATTGAAACAATTAGGAGTTTTTATGTTACGACTGCCAGGAAAACCTACCTCAAACAGGCTTAAATAATCACAACTCACCTGTGCACAAAAGGTAAATCTGGAGATAGATGCCTTTTTAAGGTTAAAAACAACTGAAACATAAAAAAATTTTAGAAAAAATTCTCAAGGAATGAAACCATATTAAAAGGGAGAAATAAGGAAAATATGAACACAAGATTCAAGTCAAGGGTTCAAAGAAGTCAGGGAATGTCAGGGTGACGTGAACTGGGGGAAGAGCTCTGTGAGGTCAGGTAAGGTTAGATATGTGATGGGGAAGAAGCCATACGGTTAAGATTGGGGTTATCTGTCAAGGTTCTAACTTTTGTTTTTCATGATAGGTTTTAAGATGTTTATTACAATATGGAAAATGTAATAAATGCCCAAGTGAGCACACTTAATTGGAAGCAGAGTTAGAACTTGAATGAAAAATTTCTGAACCTCATCCAGAGTTCTAGGCTACTTGTGCAAAAGAGAACAGCTGTTGTCACCAGGAATATGAACTCCTGGTCCAAAAGCTCCCCCTCCTTTGCAATAGGAAGAGGGTGCAGGGTGACTCTGTAATGTGCTGTACTCAGGTAGGCATCAAGTCAAGGTCTTATTGTATGCTAAGAGAGGATTCAAGCTGAAGAATTTCAGATAAAATGCATATGTGTATACAATTGAGGCAAAAGTAGGTTTACAGTTGTGAGTACACAAAACAGAGTTCATTCTTGTATTATTTATTAATTATTGTATTAATTTCCACATGAACAATTATAAACCTACTTTTGCCCTCCTGTATTTCTTTTTATTTGTAGAGAACAAATGTAAAGAATAGCCATTCCTAAATATAATAGATTAATAGAATAAAATCAACAAACCCAAATCTGCTATTAATTTGTGAAATCTTTCTGTCATTGTTAACTGAAAATTTGCAAATGCTGAGTAATTAATTTTCACATCAATAGTTAACACAAATTAGTGATAGGAGAGCTATCCAATTAAGAAGTTAAATTTTAGGTTATGACCCATAACAGATAAGTTTGACTTCTATTAAGTGAATTTCAAATGGATAGGATCTTGAAATAATTTATAATCTGTAAGGCTTACCATGCACAAGAACATAAAAAAGGTATTTCAATAGTTTTACACCCTTTGTTTATGTTATTGGGGGTTGGGGGGAAGCAGAGGTAACAACTAAGTATGAGCCTTATAAGAATTATTTTTCTAGTTCAGACCATATTTAAAATTTTCTCCTAATAATTGGTCAGTATCTCACTAAAGCCATGATACCCCAAGCAAAGTAAAGTGGAGCTCAATATTTTTGTGTGAATTTGATCAGTACAGAAAGCTAAACTAAACCATAGGAAGAACTCTAAGAAATAGCATTTTGATAGTCTGCCTTCATCCCTTCCAAACTGTTCCCACCCCCTCCCCCCACACACCATCAGTTAATTCTTGAGAAAAAATTTGTCTTGGATTTCCATTTTACTCTTTTTATACATATGTGAGACTTTAAAAAAAGTTTGCTAATAGTGTGCTGAGTTGATATAGTGAGAAACTTAAATATTTACCAGCACACTAAATTATCAGGCATTACAGAAGTCCAAATACTCTTGCTTTTGTTTTGATCATGGTCAGCTTACCCACAGAGAGACAAAACCTAGCAGGATAGCTGTGTCTGGCCTACTTCATCAAGTTGTCTTAAATATTCTAGAAATTACTAGATGATCACCCTGTGATCTGCTTCATTCCAGTCATGTAGACTCAGCTATGTACTGATAATGTCATAGTGGTTGTCTCCAGGTCAAGGACCTTAGAGTCTAGGCTGGAAGTGTGACCATAAATCAATACAAAAGAAAGTGGGTTTTTTAAAAATTATTTTTATTTATTTATTCATTTTAGAGAAGAGAGACAGAGAGAGACGGGGGGGGGGGGGAGAGAGAGAGAGAGAAAGGAGGGAAGGAGCAGGAAGCATCAACTCCCATATATGCCTTGACCAGGCAAGCCCAGTTCTTCTAACCATTAGTGCCATGGCTGTGGGAGGGGAAGAGAGAGATTATTAAGTAAAATAAGGGTGATCTGAACATAAGCACTGTGACACTGAATAGTTGAGCTCATCACCAAGATGGTGACTCAGTGACTAACCGCAGTGGGTGCGTGCAGTTTGGAGACACTGGACAAGGTCTGACTCATGTCCGGGGTGGGATGGAGTGAGATCTCATCCCACTATTCAGAATGACCATGAAATTTAAAATGTATCAGTTGTTTATTTCTGGAGTTTCCCTGTAATATTTTTGGACTGGGGTTGATGCAGGTAGCTGAAACCAACAGGTGGAGGGGGGACTACTCTATATTGAATGCCTTTTCTTGAGCACTGATTTCCTATGGGAAGATTTTTGTTTAATCTTTCTTCTGCTCCACATGTTGCATTTTTAGAGGTTTTCCAATGCTGTGAGTGTCAACTAAATAAATTTTTAAAAAAATTTTTTAATTTAACCTAAGTGTTAGAAATGGAAAGGAATGTCGTAGAGCAGACACTGCTGAAATGCCAAAGGTAGTTCTGTGAGGATGCCTATCAAAGCACACTGTTTTGAGTCATTGGAAATGAATGTCACCACCAAGTGACCATGTAACATAAATAAGAACTCCCACCTTCCTGGGGGAGATGGGTTGAGACAGACTGAAGGGGCAGTAAGGTTTGTGACCATATTCATTTTAGGAGAAGAATTTGATGAACAAAATGAAGGCATGAGACTTGTTTCTATTATTTTTATTGTGAAAGTCTCAAGGAGTCCCCAGAAAGAACAAGGAGCTACAGTGTTATTACCACACCTCACAAAACTATAAAGTACAATTTCTTCCTAGTAAAGACCTGGAGATAAAGCTGGGAAAGTTCTCAGTTGGTATACATATAAGGACACTGTTTGTTTTCTATATACAACTCTAAGTCCAGGGAATAGGTCTCCATAAAGTGAAGGTAAGCATTGAATTGAACTCTGAACTGTATAGTTTTGTCATTATACTACCAGGGGTACCACTATCTATCTTCTTTTACACTGTTGAAAATAAGAAATGAGGCCACATAGGAAAATAAAGTTCTTAACACAGTGCCTGGCTGTGTAACAAGACCTCAAAAAGTGTGCATACTTGTCAGCATAATCAAGAGCATCATTAAATGAACCATATTATCTTTGCCCTCATGCTCTTTGTATATGGGATATTTTCTTTGCAAAATTTGACAATGTTAGTGTTACATAAATCTTCCAGAATCCACACTCGACATTAGTCCTGAACCTAAATTGCGTTTTAATCTCCCTCTACCATACAGAGCATGAAACTAAACCAGCTTTAACACAGTTCCTCTTTATCCATGGCCTGGTTTCAGAAATTTCTCCCAAAACATGTTAATTTTTTTATATCAGGCAAATCAACTGTGACATAATTCCTAAATAAACAGATTTTTTTCTATTAATTACCAGATAAATTCCAGAGCTGCAAGTGAAACGATCTCTGCCACAGCACAGGATGATTAAGAGGCATGCCTGAAGCCACCCTTGAAGACAGCTCAGGGCTGGACTGGCACAGGTCTCCTGACCACATGCCAGGCTGTCTTCATCATCAGAGATGCAGCAAGTATAAACTACACAAAAGAGTTTCCCACTTGTCATATTAAATAACATACTACCAAGGGTCGTGCAGGCTTTCCTTCTAACAGATACTTATACACAAAACATTTAATCTTCTGAGCTTCTACCAAACCAAGGAGACTCTAAAAACACTAACTTAAGAGTTTTAGTTGAAGTAATATTTCATGTAAGAGTTAAAATGTTTTTATCTATGAACACTATTAACATGCACTGTGTGGGAATATTTACGATAACATTCATTTATTTGTTTTACTGAGAATTCAGAGTACTATATCAACTCATTGACTCAGATTCCAAAGATTTAGTCTTTTATTTTAAATGAATGACCTGGTATATTCTTTAAAAGAATTTAAAATAAATATTGTCATGTTTATCCAAGGCAATCATTCCCACACTCATCTTCCAGCATCTAAAATACCTGCCCTCTTACTCCTAAAATAAATTTAAATTTGGAAAAAGGGTTTTGGTACAGATTTTTTTTTCATGCTAGAATTAGATAAGCATATCAATTTAAGATACATATTCAAACTCCACTTTCACAAACTGGCCAGAAAATTCAATGTCATTCTAGGGAAAATATTATCATCATTTGTACCTTCTCCAATTCTTTTTTCTTTATATATAAGTGAAAAGAATTCCCTAAGGAATTCCCTTGATTTACACTGCCTCAGCAATCAGCTTCCCTTTGTAAAGGAATCCATCACCCATATGTCTTGGTACATCTTTGGGTAAATTTTGACTTCAAAATTTACCCCACCCATAGCAGAAGCTTCAGTATAGGATCTTTCTTGTTCTTATTTGTTTATCCCCTCTCTCTTTTAGACCTGTTTACCTTGCATGAATAAAAAACACTAGTAAATCTGCCTAAGTTTAAGGAAAAAGAATAGCCAGTTATAAATGTAAGGTATTTTCCCCGCTGAGAAAGAATAAAATCAGCATAGTTATTAAGTCTTGATTATTGAGGCTTTATTTGGTACAGAGCATTACTCGGTCAGGACTCACTGGCATGGGTGATGGACGCCAGGAATCTGTCGCGCGCGCACCGTGGACCGCATGGCGCCAGATTTTAAAGGGGCCCTTCCGGGGTCGTCTAGCTAATATGACGTAACAAAATCTCACTGGCTGACGGACAGTCGCTTTTTTCCCAAAGGTTTATGGGAAGTGTGGTTTCCACGCGCCTGGCCATGTGGGTGATGCCAGACAAAGACTGGGGCTCTGATTTCCCATTGCTAACTATCCTACATCCCAGCCTTTTTGGTTAAATAGAAATGGGGCACCGTTAATTGTTCTGTCTGCTTCCAGCTGATTAGGGGCGATGTGGGGAGGGATGGTGGCTTTGAGGGGTGTCAGGAGGAACATCAGTTTGGCCGTGAGTCGAGAAACTTCGCGGATGCACTTCGAACAGCACTGCTCTCTCGTCCAGTCCACTCCGGTGGCAGGTTCCTGGTGGGAGGGACAGGATGCAGAAGGAGAATCTGCAGGGCCCAATCTCTTGGTGAGCTGCAGATGAGTAGGGCCCAGTGGTCAAACTGCCAGCGATCCTGCATGGGAGCAAACTTGAGGCAAGAGACCTGGTTAAAAATGAGGATAGCATTGATTATGGGGGAGCCCTTGGTAGTGAGGAATGGCAGGAGTAAGTGGAAAATGCTGTCAGCTGGATAGTGACTCCGACACTGTGTAGAATGTCTCGACCCAGAAGGGGTACAGGGCATGATGGCATAACTAAGAATAGGTGCAATAAAAAGGAATTCCATCCAAACTGCATGTCAGGGGTAGTGTACAAAAAGAAGGGGTCCCATCAACCCCCATAACCGAGACCTGTGAAGTAATTAGAAGTCCAGAGTGTGGTGGCAAAACAGAGAAGGTAGCCCCTGTGTCCACAGAAATGAAATGGACTTACTCACTACCTGTAGCTTCACCCATGGCTCAGAGAGGGGGGGAGGGTGTCTCCGAGTCCGGTCCATTGTCAGCTGTCCATGAGGCCTAGGAATTTGAATGATGGGTTTACTTCGCTAGCTTGGCCTCCCATCTGAGCGGCCTGCCCTCCACGCTGAGATGCCGAGGATGTGCCTGCTGTCCAGAGGGGGCAATCGCTCCGCCAGTGACCAGACTGCTTGCACTTAGGACAAGGCTTAGTGGGTAGCCTTGGGCAGGGGCATTGTCGAGACCAATGACCCTCCTTGCCACACTTAAAGCAAGCTCCTGGTGGGGATCCCGTTTGCGACCCAGACTTAGATCGAGCACCTCCTGTGCTTTGCCCCTGTTGCTCTGGCCTAAGGGCTGCCACAATAGCCTGGGTTTGGAGAGCTACCTTCTGTTGCATGCGGACCTGGCGAAAAACCTTGGCCTGCTCCTCTTGACCATTAAAAACCTTAAATGCCATGTTCATCAGGTCTCGAATAGGGGTTTGCGGGCCCTCCTCTGCCTTTTTAAGTTTCTTTTGAATGTCTGGGGCCGATTGGGAAATAAAGTGAGTAGCTAATACAGTGGCCCCGGCACTGGAATTAGGGTCTAAACGAGTATGGAGGACCATAGCGTCAGTGAGGCGATTTAAGGAGAGAGCCGGATTTTCCTCAGGTCCTTGAGTAATTTCCCTTAACTTGTCATAGTTAACTACCTTTTGTGCTGCATCCTGCATGCCAGCTATAAGACATTCAACCATCTGATCACGTCGTCTCCTTCCTGGTTGTTCCTTCTGGTAATCCCAGTTGGGGTCAGTGTCAGGGACCACCTCTGGGCCCACCAGCATTTGAGCATTGGAGGTGTAGACCTTATCTGCATGAGCTCGTGCTGCTGTCCGGATCCGGTCTCGTTCGTCGGGGGTGAGGGTAGAAGACATAATAATATAGATATCATGCCAAGTAAGGTCATATGCCTGAGTAAGATATTGGAATTCCTTGGTATAGTTCGTAGGATTAGAAGAATAGGAGCCCAAACGCTTTTCAATTGCAGACAGATAAGAGAGGGAGAAAGGCACATGGACCCTAACGATCCCTTCCATCCTGGCCACCTCACGGAGAGGGTATAGGAGGTTGGCTCCCTCTTGTGGCCTAGAGTGGGATCGGGTGTGAGCGCTCACAGGGGAGGAGAGAGAGGGATCAGTGTTTGCCGGCAGTGGAAGAGAAACAGGATTCAGTGAAGAGACAGGATGGGACCGAGGGAGTGGTGCAGGAGGGGAACAAAGTTCCTCAGGGGAGTTGGCAAAGGAGGAAAGATCTGGAGTGGAGAGTTTAGCTGAGGTTTCTCTGGCCAGAAAGACCTGCGTTGTAGAGCAGCCGGCACAGAGATCAGGACGAGAACGCAACTAAAAAAACCCTGTATATAAGGAATCTCTGTCCATTTTCCAACTTCTTGGCAATAGTTCTGTAAACCAATAAGGATGTTAAAATCGAAAGTTCCTTCCTGAGGCCACCTGGTCCGGTTATCCAGTGGGTATCGTGGCCAGGCTATGCTGCAGAAGAAAATTAGTTTCTTCCTTTTTAGGGAGGAATCAATGTTTGGGAGGTTTCGGATAAGGCACCCCAGGGGTGTTTTAGAGTCTGGCTTGGATTCCTTTGCCCCAATGGTTACCCCTCAGTTCTCGAATAATGGTCAAGAGATGAGTTACTGGCATCCCAAAAACTCAGACTCTGGCCACGGAACGGATAGGGAAAGTAAATATATGTATGAACGTCTTCAAAACACACATTTACTCGGTCAGAAAAGGCTTCCCTGACGTAGCTATGGTTTTCAGACAGAGAGCCACAGGGGAAAGAACCTGAGGGGGTTTGGAGGCAGGGAGCTTACCACACCATGCGCTGAGGTGGAAGGTCAGTCGGATATCCTGGATCCTTGTTCTTCCTCGGAGGAGACAGGAAAGGAGGAGCAGTCCGTTGCGGACTTCAAACTCCTCCCGGGTTTCGGCACCAAAAAAAATGTAAGGTATTTTCCTTGCCGAGAAAGAATAAAATCAGCGTAGTTATTAAGTCTTGATTATTGAGGCTTTATTTGGTATAGAGCGTTACTCGGTCAGGACTCACTGGCATGGGTGATGGACGCCAGGAATCTCTCCCGCACGCACCGCGGACCGCATGGCGCCAGATTTTAAAGGGACCCTTCCGGGGTCATCTACCTAATATGACATAGCAAAATCTTACTGGCTGACGGACAGTCACTTTTTTCCCAAAGGTTTATGGGAAGTGTAGTTTCCACGCGCCTGGCCATGTGGGTGATCCCAGACAAAGACTGGGGATCTGATTTCCCACTTGATCACCTCATTGCTAACCACCCTACAATAAAACCTCCATCATAACTATGATTGAAATTCTATGGCCTTCTTCAATTTCCAAGTAAAAAAACAACAACAGATTTTCTAAATTTCTCTCACATGTCATCATTATTATTATTTTTAAACAAACACAAAGCCTAGAAATGTGCTATTTTGGTTCTTATTTTTTGATGAAGAAAATAGAGCCAAACAGTATAAAAGACAAAATAAAGAAACCAATAAAATCAAGAAAGAACTAAAGAAAAGCAGTAAAGTCTAACATTTCCTAAAAGATTTATTCTGAAATATTTTTCTTAGTTTCATTTATAGTTAAGTCAAGTTTCAGAATAATACAGATATTTTTAAAGCAACAATGTGTTTTCTTACTTTAATACTATGCTGTATTTTATAAAAACGCAGAGAAAAAAAGTCATGAAAAAATAATTGCTAAAATTCTTTTAAAATTTCAGTTACAGTTTTAACTTTATAAGGAGAGTTCTTTCCCATGCTGAACTCTCACTCCCCACTCTCTAAGCTTTCTTCTAGTTTATATTATTATATTTTAAAATATCCCTTTATTTTGTCATTCCTTGATTTTTATGTTTTCAATATTTTTTACTTCTTTCTAAAAAAATTAACTTCTCACTTATCCACTTCCCACCAAACAATTTTTCTCCTCTCCATGTAGTTAGAACATAATGAATCAACTTTCTATGATTCATTATTTTATTTTAGTGTACGCACATGAGAGAGACAGAGACAGACAGACAGAAAGGAAGGGAGAGATAAGCATCAACTCATTGTGGCACTTTAGTTGTTCATTGATTGTTTTCTCATATGTGCCTTGATGGGGAGGGAGTTCCAGCTGAGCCAGTGACCCCTTGCTCAAACCAGTAACCTTGTGCTTCAAGCCAGTGACCTATGGACTCAAGCCAATACCATGGGGTCATGTTTATGATGCCATGCTTAAGCTGGATGAGCCCGTGCTCAAGACAGAAACTTGGGGTTTTGAACCTGAGTCCTCAGCATCACAAGTTGACACTTTATCCACTGTGTTGCCACACAACCAGGCTCTATGATTTATTATTATGACCATAAATCCACATAGCTAAACTATACACAGTTCTATAACTTTGTCCCACGTTTCCTTTTTTTGGTTCTCTCCATATATACCTCTAAATCATCCACATACTCTCTAGAACAGACCCCAAATCTTCTGAGGGGTAGAGGGAGGTAAGCTGCCCTTTCTGGAAGGTGAAGGAGGTTATCTGGGAATCCAAGCTGTGAAGTCTTTCAAACACCAGGGCCACTCTGTGCCCTGCCTTTCCGAGGTTTCTGCTTCTACAAATTCCTGTGGCTTTTTGAAGTTCTACAGAGAGAAGCTGGCTCTCCACCCCTAGTCTTGGGTTTCAACCTCATTCAGACTGCTAAATCAGGCATCACTCATCTGTTTCCCCGATCTTTGTTGATATCTTTTGTCTGTTGTCATTTATTCCCCTTCTCTTTGTTCTTGTGGGTTTGTTCCTCTTTAATCCTTTAACATCCTTTTACTGTGGTATATAGAAGGAACATGAATAAATGCATCTGTCCAAGCTACATAATTTACTGTAAGTATTTGCACTCATAATATGTAAAGCATGATTTTCTATGGTTCATTTTTTAAAGATAATCACACCCATTTCTTTTTTGTCTGCTCCAAGTTGTCTAGTTGTCTGCAGGTAAGTCTGATTTTTCTTTTTAAGTGGGTACAACATTCAGCCGTAGGTAAAATTGTAAAGTAGATCAAATTCATTTTCAATGTTTTTAACCTCCTCACTCGTTTGTCATTTCCCCCACTTGATGGCACCCTTCTCCAAGATCCATTATTTTCATTTTCTCTCTCTCTCTCTCCCCAATAAACTAGATCTTCAGGGCAGGGAAGTAAACAAAAAAACTTATTCATACTAGGGTGCAAATGATCAACATCATTAAAAAGTGCTTCCCAGCAGATTAAATAAAATGAAAAATTCTAAACTGAAATTAAAGTAAACTGAAATTTCCAAAGATGTCCTTTGAAAAATCTCCCTGGGAGTAGGAATGTGTTGGGAGAGGAATGGAGTAGAAAAACTAGAAGAATCAGAGAAAATAAAATGGGAGAAATTAACAGAGTGAAAGATTGGTGACAATGTCCAATTGCAAAGACATAATTTAATATTTTTCTTCCTACAAAAGCAAACCTGTAGAAGCCAAAGTAAAAACTTAAGAAAACAAAATTCTATATATTGCAAAAACTATAATAAGAGACATAGCACTGTGAAGATACAAATATCGTGATAATTCTTTTATGTTTTGTGGACAAAATTATTAATTAAAAGAGTCCCAAATTCCATTAACAACTCTACTTAGTTAATGTTAATAGATGACCTGACTTCTAGATAGTGAGCGTGGTGCTAGAACACTAATGTTCAGAGCAGGAGGATAAATTTTTATTGATGACTCCAGTGCAGTTATAATTAGAAAGATGCCAGTATTTAACAGAAAGATAGCACTGGTTTTGACACAATAAACAAAAAACTATACTGACTACTAGAAATTATTATTGGACCTTTCTAGATCCATTATCTCTAAGGCGAGTGGCCAGCACAACAGAGAAACTGAAGTAGGACCCTCTTGCTTAAAAAACAAACAAACAAACTCCCCCATTTTGTGAACCAACCTAACTATGCACCTTAAAATATGTTGGGATGTACTTAGGAATTTTAATTTACTCTTCTATAAAATAAAGAGACTGGCAGAGATGTGTGGTTACCAATGCAAGTGTGTGAAGCAACATCCTTCTGTCATTAAATTTATACCAATGCAAAGCACAGTGAGAAAACAGTGAGCTTTTCATGAAGCCAACTTTACCAATTTAAACAATTATACTTTATCCTGAGATTGTGTCCTATCTTGTATTAAACAGGGATGACAACGGACAGTTTTCCCTTTTTCTCCTCTTTCATCCTTCCCTATTTCTACTTCTTTGAAGTGTTTTAACTTAGCAAAGTTTAAGAATGAATTTTTATTGCTCACCAACATTTAAAAAAAGAAAACACTGTTCAAGAATTTTGTTGTTTTGCTTTGTTTAGGCAATAGCAACATCTAATAAGTATCATGTCATAGTAACTGAAAACAAGTTCAAGTGCATCTATGAATTTTTCCCTATAACTTAACAGTGTGATAATTAATGCCTTAAAGGTGCGTGCATTTGACAATGTCACTTTTTAACACCATGTTCCAATATTTAGTTGATCATACATTTAACTAACAAGTTATATTCATGACAGTCTGCATATTTTTTATTGTGGATAGATAAGATTAAAATGGGAGAGTATTTACTAAAAACATCCCTGTATTTTTTATTATTTCAAAATTAAAAACTAGGGCTGGTGTTCCCAGTGGTGTCAACCATGATATGTTGCATAGAGCACTTGGTATATTCCTTTGGGTATAAAATGATTTTGTAAGTGTTCCAAACTTGTTTCAGCCACACAAAAAAGATACTTAATTTAATTAACTAATAAATAACTTAAACTGCCCATTTTTCTGTGGTTCTACATATCTTACACTGGAATCCAAAGATATTAAAGAGTAAGGCAGAAATAATAAATCTTTTGAAATTTCTAAGACATGCAGTTTCCAAAACGTTTATAAAATCTGATTCTTTAGAATATAGTCAATAATATTATAATAACTATGTATGGTGTCAGATGAGGACTAGATTTATCAGTGTGATCACTTTGTAAGGTACATAAATATCTAATCACAATTTGTACACCTGAAATTAATATAATATTGTATGTCAAATATAAAAGAAAAATAAAATTAAAAGCCCCCAAATTAGTAAGAAATTAAAAATATTATTTCTTTTTTTAAAAGAATATTTTATTTATCGATTTTAGAGAGAGAAAGGAGGGGGGAGTGGGAAGCATCAACCCGTAGCTTCTTGTATGTGCCTCTACCGGACAAGCCCAGGGTTTCAAACCGATGACCTCAGTATTCCAGGTAGAAGCTTTATCCTCTGCTCCACTACAGGTGAAAAACCTGATTTCATATTTTATATAATGATGCAGAGATATACACCAAGTAGACTTTCAATTTATTATTATTATTATTTTGTAAATAGAGTAAGTCTCAAGTGAGACATTTTAAACATAGTTATTGATTTTGATCTCAAGACTATTTCATTAGGAAGTTTTCCTTATCATTTTGGTAACCTATTTTTGGCACAGAAATCTAGGTCAAATACAGAGTTTCTTAAATAACTTCTGGAATAAAAGTTGTCGAAATTTCTCTATAAATGTACTCTAAATTTAAGGCATTAAGTTGACATTTCATACCCAGTCTATAATACATAGTATATTATTACATGCTACATAAAATATATATCTTTAAGGCAAATTTACAGGTCTGAAGCCTTCATTCTTCAGTATGGGTAAATTTACGTTTTATCTGAAACATGAAATTTGGGGAGTAACAAAGTAATCTAGCTATGTTCTTCATGAATATACTCCTTTGTCTATTGGTCATTACTAAAAAACATTTATTAATTACCTACAAAATACAGTCCTTTCTTTCCCTCAAAAAATTTAAGATATAAGAAAATATATTATAGAAGGTGATATAAAACTATTGTTATTTGCATATAGTATGAACATTTTAATAGAAATTTCAAACTGGAAAACTTGAAATGTTTTAAAATATATTTTCTAAGTTCAATAAATGCCTCTGGCATCCCTATAATCATTAAATACATATTAAAAATACATTTATTAAATACTCCACCATAAAAAAACTATTAGAAACCATAAACAAATACAGTAAAGTTTCAGGGTACAAAATCAATGTGCAAAAATAAATTATGTTCCTATATACTAATAATGAAGTTTCAGGAAAGAAAAATACTTACATTTTACCCGAATGAATAACATACCTAGGAATAAACTTAATGAATGTGAAAAACCTATACACTGAAAACTATAAGACATTATTAAAAGAAATAGAAGAAGACAGAAAAAAGTGTAAAAATATTCCATGTTCATGGATTGGAAGGATCAACATAGTTAAAATGGTCATATTACCCAAAGCACTACACAGTCCTTATCAAAATCCCAATGGCATTTTTAAAATAAATAGAACAAAAAATATCATCAAATTTGTATGGAACCACAAAAGACCTCAGCTAGCTAAAGCAATCCTGAGAAAAGAGAACAAAGCAGGAGGTATCACATTACCTGCCTTCAAATTATATTACAAAGCAACAATAACTCAGCAATCCTTCTTCTTGATATCTACCAGAAAAATTTGAGAAAATTTATTCTTAAAGATATATGTATCCCTATATTAACTGAAGCATTAGTTGTGGCTGTCAAGACAGGAAAACAACCTAATGTCCTCCAGTGGATGATTGGATAAAGAAGATGTGGTACATATATACAGTGCAATAATACTCAGTCATAAGATAAAATACTACCATTTATGACAACACAGATGGATCTCAAGAATATTGTGCTAAGCAAAATAGTCAAACAGAAAAAAATAAGAACCATGTAATTTCAATCATATGTGGGAAATAAAACAGAAAATAACAAATAGAACTAACAAACAAAACTCATAGACAAAACTTATATGAACTCATAGACACAGACAACAGTATGGTGGTGATCAGAGGGAAATGGGGGTACGGAGAGGTAGAAAAGAGTAAAGGGGGAAAAATATATGGTTACAGGAGACTTGACTCTGGGTGCTGAACACACAATGCAATATACAGATAATGTATTCTAGAATTATACACCTGAAACCTTTATAATCATTAACTGATGTCACCCCGACAATTTCAATAAAGTTTTTAAAAATACATAATTGAAAAAAATACAGTCATCCCTCACCATATTGAGGTTCACTTTTTGCAGTTTCACTGTATCACAGAGTTTTAAATTGCATGTATTTATTTTTGTATTGCAGATTTTTCACTATATTGTGGGATTTTGCAGTATAAAGGTATTTTTATATATTTATTATTTTAATAATTTTTGTGATAAAATAAGCATTTTCCAGCCTAAAAAAATAAAAACAATATTAAAAATATTAATTAAAATATATTAAAAGAATATCAAATCATCTTCATCATTCAAGTTGTGGTATATTCACTGGTGAGTACCCATATAGAATTTTATATGTTGTTAAAATTACATAGGTTTAAGAGTGTAGAAAGTGTTTAAGAGCATAGGAAGTGTTTGTAAGAGTGTGGGAAAGTTTAATAACAGTATGGGAAAGGTTTATAAGAGTATGCGGAGGGTTTATAAAGCCTTAAAATATATATAAATAATAAAATAAATATAAGGTTGTTACTTCACAGATTTTCAACTATTGCGAGGGGTTCTAGAACCTAACCCCAGTGATAGACAAGGGACCACTGTACATGATAATGAGACATCATCCACAAGAGCAACAAAGATATCCTTGTGAAAAGAGGCTGGCAGACTGCAACTAAGGCAGTCTCAGATCCCTTCATATGAATGGACCCCTCCCGAGATCCAGTACCTAATTTTGTATTTTGATTCCTTTTCTTAAAGAAAGCCTTGAAAATTACATAAGTTGCTGACCCACAAAACCTGAATCTGCCACAGCAAAGAAATAAACAATATGTGATTTCCCTAAGTGAGTATGATACTTGACTGAGATATTCAAAATGTTATAACCAGCGAGATATACCAGGTACCTCATTGGCCACTTAAATTCCCTGTTCACATCTACTGCCCATTTTTCTATTAGATAATTCCTTTCTTTTTCTTCTTCTTCTTTGCCATCTTCTTCCTCTTCTTTAAAAAAAAATCTATATATAATCCAGTGGTTTTATGAATTAAATCTCTTGGCTTGACATCTCATTCCTTTAATAATGTGTTTCAGTAAACATAATCTCTTGATGTTGATGTAATCAAGCTTATCAATCTTTATCTTTGTGATGAGTGGGGTTTTACAAATATTATTATAACCTTCGGCATACACTACTTTGATAATAACTGTAAAGCCAGTAGCCGGGATCAGGATCACAGCCGCCTGACCCGTGAAGGGTCGCATTAGATTCGAACAGTTGGTAATGAAACACAGGAGCCACGAACTGGTGAACCATCAGCTTTAATTCTAGCTTGCACCTGGCGGGCAAGCAAAAACACACACTGGGCTCCAAAACCCACACATTCAGTGCTCACAAAGCTACTGACTTACCCGAGTTTCCTAGAATCAAAGGTTTCTAGCTCACCAGACTTATTCATCTCTGTTCCCCATCTCCTCCTGCACAAACTCTTCCTCAGCACTCTGCCATCTTGGCTACTTCCGCTCCTCCATGTGGCCTTCATCAGCTCTCCTCTCTAATACCTCAGGAATCAAGAGTGCAAGCTCCCGGGCCTGCCCTACTTTATACTGTAGAAATCCAATTACACAAACAAGAAAGTCTCCAATACAAAGCCACCCATCCTAGGCACAATGGGATTCCTCAGGAGAGTGCACCACCCTACATCATCCAATCAGTCAAGGGTGTGGAGAAGAGCTTACTCTTAAAGCTAAGCCTTAGACTATAACGACCTGCCCACAGCCTGTCCCAGAACACACATTAATATCAACGAACTTCCATGTGGGCAGCGCCATCTTTAACAAAGTGAGCATAATATATTTTATCTGCCCAACAATAACAAAAAGGAATTTTGTTTGAAAAAAGGAAGTAAAATCTTGCTCTAGATTCTTAAATACTGGGTCTTTCTTTCTAGGATGCCTTTCCTCAGTGGTGTTAAAAACTGGACTTTCCCGAACTTTAAAAGTAGCTTTCTCATATAGACCTAGATTTTTCTTTATAGTTATTTATAGTTTGAAAATGACAGAACTATCTTCCTCCAATAAAGGACTCCAGATCAGTGTTTTCAACCTTTTTACACTATTGATTTATGGCAGTGGTTCTCAGAGCGTGCGCCAGGGCACTCTGGTGCGCCATAGGAGATTTCCAGGTGCTCCCTACGGTATTCCAGAGAAATATGTGTCTATTCGGGACCAAAAAACCAACAGGCTTTTTAGAGTTTAGATTTTTGGGGGACAGAGGTATGGGGGATTGGCTGAAAACTGACAGTCTGTCCAACCCCCCACCTTACTTGCCTGATTAGGTTGCAAAAGGCTGTTAAGCTGTGCTGCTGTATTGTTTACACTATGCCCCATGTTCCCGGGAAAGACTGGAGGCAAGTTTCTTCTATCTTTTGTTTGGTGTAAAGGTAAGATGATATGTATGGTCGGGGTATTTTGCACTCAACACAATTAAGAGTAAAAAGAGAGGAATTCTTCAATGTATTGATGAGAAAATGAGAGTTTGCCTTTCAAATATATGCCCGAACATTGAAGAAATCACTAAGACACATCAGGCTCATGTTTCTCATAAACACAAGAATGAAAAAACAAATTCACACTGGGACCTACAGAATTTACTAAATCTGACTAGGAATGTATCTATAGATATAAAAAGATAACATTATTGTCATTTTTTAAATTTTCTAATCCCTTTTTTACAAATTCTAAAATGCATAACTCAAAAAATGTAACATAAAAATGTTTTTTAATGTCAAAATAAATTTAATTTTGTCATATTTATTTTGTTTAATTACCACAAAAGCACGCTTGGACTTTATATTTTTTCTTTAATATTTGACTTAATTATTATAACATATTTCTCAGAAATTTGTATTTAGTGCACTTACAATTATTTGTAGCATTTTAAATGTGCCCTGACTTCAAAACGTTTGAGAACCACTGACTTAGGGACTGGTGAAAACAGGAGAATTATTGTACTTCGAGGACTGCTAAGGTGAGAAATCAACCTGAGCATAAGCAAATTTGACTAAGATCATTGGGCCTATACTCATCATACAGCATTTTGGTGGTTAACTCTTTCATGGACCAGTGTGAACTTTCTGGCGAACCAGTCCTTGGAGCAGCAGTTGAAAAACACTGCTCTACCCTGACCTGTGGTGGCACATTGGATAAAGCTTTGACCTGCAATGCTGAAGTCGCCAGTTTGAAACCCTGGCTTGCCTGCCTGATCAAGGCACATGGGAGTTGATGCTTCCTGCTCCTCCCTCATTTCTCTCTCTCTCTCCTCTCTAAAATGAATAAAGTCTTTTTTTAAAAAAATAAAGAAAGAAAAACACTGCTCTAGATTATAATTCTTAAAACTTTAAAGTATATTATTTGGGAAACTATTGAGTAATCTTGTCATACTGCACATTTTTAATTTCAAATTTCATCTTGATTTTAAAATTTTAAATTTATATTAAAAAATAAAGATTTAATTAAATGCCATAATAATTTCTAGATGGCTGTTTTTGTTACCAGCTTTTTAGTGAGTAGATGTAGGAATGTTTTTTTATTTGCTTACTGACAAAATTAAGCACTAAAAATAAACAGTGAACTTCTCATATTTTCTAACTTGATAGTGCAATTTTATTATTACCAATTTTGTCATAAGTAGTTAGGTCATAAGTGAATGGGCATGGAAAGCTAGTGGTTTCTAATTTCTATTACTTCACCTAATCCTCATGTGAAAATACTTGTGTGATAGGCTTTGGCAGTAAATTTATTTTTCAGTCCTGAAAATTCACATTTTAACCTAATAATCCATATGTTTACAGTTTAAAGGTTGTATTTTGGTGACTGGGAGATGAACACAAGGGAGATTTCTGAGATGTTGATATTGTTTCATTTATTTATCTAGGTGTTCCTTACAAAGGTGTATTTACTTTATAAACGTTTATTCGGTTGTACTCCTAATGATTTGTGCACACGTCTGTATATATTGATGCTTAATAGTTTCTTTTCTTTTTTTTAGACAGAGACAGAGAGAGGGACAGATAGGGACAGACATACAGGAAGGAAGAGAGATGAGAAGCATCAATTCTTCATTGTGGCACCTCAGTTGTGCCTTCACCGGGGGGCTACAGCAGAGCGAGTGACCCCTTGCTCAAGCCAGTGACCTTGGGTTCAAGCTGGTGAGCCTTGCTCAAACCAGATGAGCCCATGCTCAGGCTAGCGACCTCAGGGTTTCGAACCTGGGTCCTCTCTGACACCCTATTCACTGTGCCACCACCTGGTCAGGTGCTTAATAGTTTCTTTAAAATTATAGTTTAAGTTTTCTAAATGATATGAATCTCCAGACTATATTTTTTAATTTAAATACTAACCAATTAAAATTTTAATGACTTTTATTAAAATTTAAGCTATGAAAATAACTTAAAACTGAGGTGTTTACTACAATTTTACAGATATAGTTCATTTTATCATTCTCGTAAATCCCCACACTTTATTTTCAATATGTAACAGTATAAGATGCATCAATACTACCAAAGAAACTCAATCTAAAGCACTTTAAATGAAATGCAGCAGCTGATAAAATTAACAGCCCTATTATTCTATTTTCTAGTTAAGTGTATTGTGGTTTATTTTAGCATCAATTTCTCCCTGCTCTGCTAGATGTAATTATAATTTGAACATTTTAGGCCTCATGTCCACCAAAATTCAGAGAACTAAAGTTAAAATTCATGTTGGCATTACTCATTTTGATGTAGTCTGTACACAGAAATAGGGCAATAGTGCTTCTTTGGGCTTTTCTCCTCTAAACCTGGCATCATATGACATCAGTCACAGTTGTTAGAAATGAAAACATGGACATATTAGCCATGTGGCTTCCTCCCAACTCCAGTGTCTAAAGAAATGTTGTAATATTTGATATTATTAATTACTATAAATTCTATAATGATTGATTTATTGGATCATTTAATCATTATATAATGATTGCATTATTTCAGTGAGCTCTCCTCTGATTTTATATATGAAGGGTAAGTATACAACTGTTTATTAGCAATATTAGGAACATACTTACATATTCAAATGCTCAACATAGCCTTTTAAAAGTTCTTCCCTGTTTAATTAATGCTGTAAATGATCTCAATGTGTATTTGGGATCAGTTGGTATTACAGATCCAAGAAAATAATGTTCACCAGAAATAGCATTGATTGCAACATTGATAACCAATACACATTAAAAATGTGTGAAGCCAATGTACCCACAAATATTTAAGCAATTTTTCCAAAATGGTTCCCAACTATCACATACAACAACCATGTACAAGGAAATGTGCTAAGCATGTGCCCACCTAATAAGATGAACTACTTACAGTAGAGTGCAGTTTTGAACTCCTTGCCCCAATTCCATGCTCATTTAATACTCCCTCTTTATTTTCTGGCCTCTAAATCCCATTAATTCCCCAAATAGGGTGAAGTAAAACATGATTAGAAATTTAAGATCAAATTTAAAACTGACATCTAGCAGCTGTCCAGTGCAAATCGTGGTGCTATCTCACAAAGCTGTCCTGAAGCAGAGGTCTGCACAGTAGCCCCAACAGTCAGATATCTGCCCAGGGCCCAAGGGTCCTTAGACTCCAGCCTGAATCCTTACATTATGTTGCTCTTCCATATTTTGCCTGGGCTGTTCCAACATGCCTTTATTTCTCATCTTGCCTTCTCTATACAAATGCTATCAAACTGTTTTCCAAAGACACATCTCACATTAGGATTTCATGTTCCCATACAGGTTTCATTTCAATCAAACTAAGTGGCACAATGAATGCATAATTTAATAATTCCATTTGCCTTATACCAAATGCTCAGTCGGTTTTTTCCTTTCTGCATAAGATTTGGAGCAAAAATATTAATGAAATGTCGTACAAACCAAAAAAAATCACCTTTAGTTTTAAATTAACTAATCAAGTAGCTCTATTTTTAGAGGAGAAAACTTCTGGCTAGATAAGTACCGCAGCAAGGACCCTGGGCTCTGGAGCTTAACTACCTGGGTTCAAATTTGTACTACGCTAAGGACAAACTGCCACTTCAGGCAAAGTATTTAATTGCATGGGTGATTCGGTTGGCTCTTCTGTACAAGGGCAGCAAGGGGACTTACCTAGATTGTAGGATCCCATGCATTTATCCCGGCAATAGAACAGCGCTGGGCAAGTAGGAAGCATTCAATAAATGTTAGACTTTGTTGACATATAAACCTGGGCAAAATATAAAGAAGAGCATAACTATATTTGCAGGAATAGGACATGCCACTTTTCTCCATCTTTCAGTTTCTGTAATCTATACTCAAGACAATAATTATTATAATGAAACTATGATCACTGTTCAAAAGCAGCATATGGAGACTCTAGTACAAAGTAACTATTTGAAGAGAGCTTTGCATTTTGTGAAATAAAATATAGAATGTGGAAGCAAAATATCCTGGCAGTTTCACTTTTAATCTTTCTCGTGTATTTTTTTACAGTTTAACAATCACACAATTGAAAAAAATGTTTTCTCTCTTTCTGAATAGATGAGAACTTTTGCAGGTTTATTCCATTCTCTATAAAATTCTAGCACTTTAGTAGAAAAAGTAAAAATACATACACATGTTCTGACAATAGTACACACACAAACGCTTTATGACAAACATTTCTGAATTTACCAATATACCAGGAAGAGTCGATATTTTAATTAGTAAATGGAAGTGTGATTTAGGCTGAGAGGAACAGACAAATTGTTGCACGGGTTTTAAATCAATTTACAGCTTGAAATGGACTCTCTTTAAAACCTACGTCCAGTCGACCTCTGACTTTCTGGGTCCTGCACAGAGTCAGGACAGCCCCGCCGCGCTGCCACTTGGGGCCCACGCGAGCCTGGCGAGGCCAACAGGGACATGTGTGGAAAGGAAAGGGTGGGGTGGACGAGGGCGCCTTTGGTCACGGAGTGGCGGGTGTTTAGGAACCGAAGCGTGGAAGTGGGCGGAGACAGAGTCTTTAAAGGGGCTGGCCCTCACAAGCCGCTGCCGGGGAAGGGGGTGTAGTGGGGTGAGGTGAGAGCCAGCCTGGCCATCTGGAGTAGGAGGCGGTGAGACTGGGGACCCCGAGCGCGACAGAAGTTGAAGACCCGCCCGCCAGGGAAACGGCAGAGAAAACCGTGCTATCTTTTCTCCGGTCCCTTGAAATCCACCTCAGCCAGCGTAACCAGGTAAAAAGTAAAAGCGTCCCTGGGTGGGCTCGAACCACCAACCTTTCGGTTAACAGCCGAACGCGCTAACCGATTGCGCCACAGAGACTTCCATGTATGCTGCTCTTCCAGTCATAACCTGTATGAAGAATAATAAAGGCAGACTGTGACTTATTTTCCTCTGTATTTCTTGTTTCATAATCAAAATTTCCCCCTTAATGTTTCTAACCCTCTTAATTCTATTCTCCACCTTTACAGCATATTGGAAAATCATAAAATACCGCAAGGTCGGGCAAAATTTCAGATTGCAACATGTATTAAAATACTGTCTTTTTGTTTTTTTACTCCCATTTGGAACGTTCTGTTTCAGGAAGATAACTATTTATAATTATTCCTTTTATAGAAAAATAAAATCTTTAATCTTATGACTTGAGAAACTTTTCTTTTGTTTCAAACTTTTTGTCTAGTGCTTTGCTCGCTAATCTTCATGATTTACTTGTATAGCATTCCCAAAGTCATCGAAATTGTATTTGCCTTTTTTATTTTTATTTCAGGTATTATTAAATACATATATGCATGCAATCCTTATTTGTTTGTTTTGTAATAACCTATAGTGCAATTACTTGTAACTAACATTTTGTTATTGGAAAGGGGCATTAGGAAAAAGCCCTCCTTTTTTTTAGGGTAACATTCTTTAGTCTTTGTGCACTGTAGTTCATTGCTAAATCTGCCCTTGATTCTCCCTGGAATTATTAGCCTTTGCACCCACATTTGAGCCATACCACTTCAAACGCACATTTCACAGGATTATTTATAACCCAATTTGAGGAAAGAGAAGTTAAAAAAAGAAAAGTCATGATTTATGACTAAATCCCTAGCACAGACACACTTCTGGCAAACATGTTAAATCCCTAAAATATTCTATATAAAAATCTTAATGATCATGTATTTCCTGATACCTTTTAAGGTACTCTTGTGCAAAACTCTTTTTTTCCTTTTCCTTCCTCAAATAACTGCTAGTTTCCACCTAACAATTTTTTTCCACCTCTATATTTGAATTTTTAAGTTACTGCATTGCTCTGTTCTGAATCACTCAAGAAAAAATTCGTATCACAATTAATAGAAGTTGTATTCAAAGTGCCATAGTCCAAGCAGCATTTTGAGTTCCTATTGCTTGATAAGAACTTAAATAGGTTTTGGAACCAATTAGTGAGTTCCTTGAAAGCTAATGGGAGACTTTAAACAGCTGTAAAGTCACAAAAAGCTGTATCCCTCTGCCTTCAACAAAATTTTAAAAGAGCACTTGAAAATTCTAAATTTGAAAAACAAAAAAAGAAGGAAGGATACAGGAAACACATATAAAGGACATTTAATGAGACTTATTTCATTATATGCTGCTACCCTCATTATGATGTTAAAAGTTCATTTATATTTTACGTATCTGTTAATGTTAGCTAGAACTATCAGGCACTGGTTTTTCTTTTTGAAATTCCAAACTGAGTGTCCTTCCCTCTGCTATTGTTTTTCTGACTATTCAGTTAGAACAGACTGCAACTGGGACTTCACCACCCACCTTCATTCAATACTTACTCCCCTGCTTAAAATAATATTAAGAACAGTTCTATTCATGAAAATACCTTTTTCTCCAATCTCTTTTTCTCACTTTAGCCCTCATACTACATTTTAACTTCTATAAAGAAAGGAGAATGGGAAGTAATTGATAAAAAAAAAAACGAATTACGAAAAGAACAGTAACTCATTGAATGCAAAAAACTTGCCTATGTAGTTACCGTTGTTCGTTGTTCGTTTGAAAACTCAGTCTTCAAGCCTAGTTCTGTAGTTGTTAAAGTTTTTAATAAAATAGTGTGCCATTTTCACAATTCATTAGCTTTATCTCTCTCTCTCTCTCTCTCTCTCTGTTTTTGTTTCTTCACTTGAAAATACCTCAAAGGAACATATAAATATTAAACATTGAATAGAATCTCAAATTTTAACTCTAATGATGTATATCACGTATCACTTTAATGCAAACTGTCCCCTTAGAAAAATAAGAATATGTGCTGTCATCTAAATCTTTTTATCTCATTTTGGGCCTTAATTCTTATGCCCAGTTTTTAAAATCAAGTTAAGCTCACTGGATTAATTATATCAACATACATTATCTTACCATAAGTGTCAGGATAACCCAAGACAAATAATTCTTATAGCTTTTATTAGTACTTAGGTCTTTATAATTGTTAATATTGAAAAGGGCTGGGTAGTCTGCCTCTCTTTGTATATTATGCACAATTGAACTGCAACTTTACCATTTCCAAAAAATGTTTCCTATCAAAGTGGTGACCTGTGCAAATTAATGGGCTTATATATTTTATTTCAATCATAGAGAGGAAAAGAAAGAGAAAAGAACATCTGTACAAATGGAACTAGACAAGATGGACCATATTGATTTATAGACCTTCCAGGTATCACGGGTCCAATGCTTTTAGATAATGTGCCGCCAACTTTACCACGAGTAGTATCACAGGATTCCTATAAACACAATTGTGCATGACCCATTCAAAACTGTAGACCAGGGTCAGTGTTCAGTTTACCCACAGGGCCCTTATATTTCATAGGTGTTTGGTGATTGCTACACCACGGACCAGAGCACACCACAGAAGGCAATGGTAAACCACTGCTGCATTTTCTTTGTTCTTATTCTTGTTCTTTTTAAAAATCTTTTGTTTTACCTGGAAAACCCTATGATGACACAGTCCAAAAGGAAATATGAAATAGTGCTGAGAGATGAGACTCCCTGGTTGGAAATCACTCAGTTACTGGGGAAGAGCAGAGAACAAGTACAAATAGCACTGTTGCTAAAGCCCCAAAGCTAAAGTCTAGCACTGATGTGCCGAAGAGGAAAAGAAAGTCCAACACTGCACAGCATCCCTACAATTGGAACAGAAAATGTAAAGAGCGTGACCACGGTAAACTGGAAACTGCAAAGCAAGAAATGGAACGTCTGAACACTGCAGTGCTTGGTGTTAACGAATTAAAATGGACTAGAATGAGACATTTCCATAACTACAAAGTGTTCTACTCTGGAAATGACAAACACAGGAAAACAAAATGGCTTTAATACTGAGGCAAGATGTAGCAGGTAGTTAGAGACTACAGTGCAATGTCTAATCGAACAGTATCAGACAATAATATCAGTCAAATTAACCCATTGATAGACAAGCAATCAATAAAATCAATCATAACCATTATTCAAGTCTGTGCTCCAACTAAAAAAGGCTGAAGAAAATGAAACTGGCCTGACCAGGAGGTGGTGCAGTGGCTGGAGCAGCCACCTGGGATGCTGAGGACCCAGATTCGAAACCTTGAACTGGGGGCCCACCCTTGAGGGTGGGGTTGCCAGCTTGAGCATGGGATTATGATGCCAACATGAGTGGCTTCACTGGCTCAGCTGGAGAGAGCCACTGCCCTCCCCCTTCAACTGCTTCTCTGCTTCTCATCTCTCCCCCTTTTGAAGTCTGTCTCTCAAAAACCAGAAAAAAGAAAATGATGAAAGCTTTTATGAAAGTATTTAAGAAGAAATTGACCACACACCAAAACAAGACATGCTGATAATTATAGGTGACTGGAATTCAAAGTAGGAAATAGCTAGGGGTCAGAAATGAAGCAGGAGACAGGCTTGTGGATCTCTGTGAGGCTAACAATTTGTCCGTCACAAACACGTTTCAAAATAGCTGAACAGACAGCTTCATACATGAACATCACCAGATGGAAAAATGCAGGGAGTAAAAAGGAAAGAAAAATCGAGATGGATGACAGAATAATAAAAGTTATTAGAGGTAGGCAAGAGGCTAAAGTACAAGGTGACAAAAGTAGGGTTAGAATCCTAAATGCATTTAAAAAAAAATTTTTTTTTTTATTTATTCATTTTAGAGAGGAGAGAGAGAGAGAAAGAGAGAAGGGGGGAGGAACAGGAAGCATCAACTCCCATATGTGCCTTGACCAGGCAGCCCAGGGTTTTGAACTGGCGACCTCAGCATTTCCAGCTCGACGCTGACTTGATCCACTGCGCCACCACAGGTCAGGTGCCCTAAATGCATTTTTAATGGCTATCATGTAGAGATAAAAGGAACTATTATAATGATCAATGTAAGGAGATAAATGAGAACAGCGAAAAAGGAAAAAACCAAGACTGCTAGAAGATTCAAGAAATAAAAAGGAAATTAAAACCTAGTTAAGGAACGTTGAATGACTCACAGGAAGGATGTTATCTGACCAGGTGAAAAGAAAGGGGGGATGAAAACAGTATACTGAAAGTCTATACAGAAGAGACAAAAAAATGACACAGCTTTGGGGAAGATTCCTATGAGGAAGAACCTGTCATTCTAGAAGGCGAAGGGAAAGCAGCCCTAAAAATATTGGGAAGAAATAAACCACCAGGAGTAGACAAAATAATGATACAATTATTTTAAGCCACAGAGTCTAAATCTGTCAAAATCCTAACAAGAATATGGCAATATACCTGACTAGTGGTGGTGCAGTGGATAGTGCAACAACCTGGAATGCTGAGGTAGCCAGTTCAAAGCCTGGAGGTTGCTTATCAGCATGGGGTCACTGGCTTGAGCTGGGGGTTGGGGTGTGTGTGTATACATGATCCTAATGTGCCCCAGCTGGAGCCCAAAGGTTGCTAGCATGAAATGCCCAAGGTTGCTGGCTTGAGCAAGGGGACACTGGCTTGCCCTAGCTAAGAAACGTACGAGAAGCTATCAATGTACAACTAAAGTGAAAGCAACTACAAGTTGATGCTTCTCCCCTCACTCTCCCTTCCTCTCTCTCTCTCTCTCTCAAAATAATAATAATAATAAAACAATGGCTTACAGACTGGAAACATTCAATATACATCCCAGTCTTTGAGAAAAGGAGATGCCAAGGAATGCAGTAAGTATAGGAACATTTCCCTAATTTTTCATACGAATAAAGCAATGTTCAAGGTGATACAACAAAGGTTCCACCTAACACGGAGCAAGAAAAGCCAGATGTTTAAGGTGGATCAGAAAAGGAAGAGGTACCTGAGATCAAATTACAAGCTTTTGATAGATCCTGGAGAGCTCCTAAGTATTTCAGGTTAGTCTATGCTTTATATACTTAGTAAAACCTTTAACTGTGATGATTCTGAAAAGTTATGGATTGCTCTGAAAGAAATGGGTGTGCCTCAGCACTTGATTGTTCTGATTTATTGTGGACCTTTACTGTGGACAGGAAGCTCTGTCAATACATAATGTAGAGAGACAGAATGGTTTTCTATAGGCAAATATGTCAGACACGAGTGCATTTTAGTTTCCTTTTGTATAATCTCTATACCAGTGGTTCTTAACCTTTTTTGAGGTACTGAACCCACCAGTTTCATATGCGCATTCACCGAACCCTTCTTTAGTGATAAATAAAATGATTGTTTTTTCCAAATTTAGTTTTGCCGGTGCAAGACTAGAGTTGCTCAACTTGGCATTGCATATCATGTAGATAGGACACTGACTCCCATCCCATTCCGTGATACATGTGAATTCATGTTGTACACATTCATCCGACCACTTTCTTTTTTTGCTCAACATATTTAGTATGGATTAAAATATTAAGAAAGAAACCACACGACGTACAACTATGACAGCCGTTGACTACTGCGCGCACTAAATTCCCCGCAGCACTGGTTGGCCAAGCTATGTAACGTGATCCTCTGCAGCAAGTGATGGCCAAGCGGGGCGTGTCATCACAACTTTACACAAGCGTGTCTTTACCTCCGCGGCAGAGGCTTCTCTGAACCCCTGAGACTGACTCATAGAACCCCTAGGGTTTGATAGAACCCAGGTTAAGAACCACTGCTCTATACAGAATATATCATATTTTAAAAACTGAGCTAGGCTCAGAGGAAGTGAAAATTGGTGGAAAAAATATCAATAGCTTAAAATATGTGGATGACACCATTTTATGGGCAGAAAGTAGCAAGGATTTGATACACCTGATGAAGGTGAAAGAAGAAAGTACCAAAGAAGGACTGAACAAGAAGACAAAGTTATGACAACAAAAGAACTACACAACTTTAACAGAAAACTCAGACATTGAAATTGTTAAAGATTTTGCTTACCTTGGTTGAGTCATCAATTCAAATACAAACTGAAGCCAAGAAATCAAGAGAAGGCTGACACTTGGGAGAGCAACAACGGAAGAATTAGGAAAGATCACTAAGAATAAAGATGTGTCATTAGAGACCAAGGCTAAGATCATCCATACCTTTATATTTCCAATTACTATGTATGGATGCAAAAATTGGACAGTAAAGAAGGCTGATAGGGAACAAATAGATTCGTTCCAAATATAGTTTTGGAGGAGAGCTCTATGGTAGCCTGGTCAGCCAGAAAGATGAAAATGGATCCTAGAGCAAATTAAGCCTGAAATGCTACAGGAAGCAAAAATGACAAAAATTAAGCTGTCTGTATCAGGCATATTATGAGAAGGTAGGGTTCTTTGAAAAAGACAAAAATGTAGCCTGACCTGTAGTGGTGCAGTGGATAAAGCATCAACCTGGAATGCTGAGGTCGCCGGTTCAAAACCCCATGCCAGCCGGGTCAAGGTACATATGGGAGTTGATGCTTCCTGCTCCTTTCCCCTTCTCTCTCTCCTCTCTCTCTAAAAATGAATAAATAAAATCTAAAAAAAAGACAATGCTGAGAAAAACAGAAGGCAGCAGGAAAAGGGAAAGACCAAGTATGAGACAGATTCACCCCATAAAAGAAGCTACAGGCACGCACTTTCAGGAGCTGAGCAGGGCTATGGAAAACAGGACACTATGGCCACCACTCATTCATAGAATTGCCAGGAGTTAGAGTCAACTCAATGGCACATAACACACATCAGGTTAGCAGGCCACAAAACACTGTTATGATTCCTGAGTTGACCATTAAGTTTGGTCCACTGACCAAGTAAGAAAATTGAGTAAGGCATATTGTATCACTTGGGAAATTTTGTAAAGTTAATCAGATAATTATCTCCATTTTATTTTAATTAAACAGACATAATTTAAGAGAAAACATAAAGGGAGGCAGAAATACTGATATTCTACCTAGTGGGTTCAACCAAAATTATTGAAAATAGACTTTCTTCATGAATCTTTCCTTTGCATGTGGAAATCATTTTCATGGGTTTGCCAAATAATACAGAATTAAAATCTTATCCAATGCTTATCTCAGTAATAGCATTGATTATTTCAACTATGTCCAAACCAATAGACTCTTTTTTTTTTTTTTTTACAGAGAGAGAGAGAGAGAGATAGGGACAGACAGAACCAGAGAGAGAGGAGAAGCATCAATCATTAGTTTTTCATTGCAACACCTTAGTTGTTCATTGATTGCTTTCTCATATGTGCCTTGACCGTGGGACTACAGCAGACTGAGTAACCCCTTGCTGGAGCTAGCGACCTTGGGTCCAAGCTAGTGAGCCTTGCTCAAACCAGATGAGCCTGCGTTCAAGCTGGCGACCTTGGGGTCTCAAACCTGGGTCCTCCGCATCCCAGTCAGACACTCTATCCACTGCGCCACCGCCTGGTCAGGCACCAATAGACTCTTGGATGCAACTGAGAATGGCAATGGGTCAGAGGGGAACTTTCTTCAGTACACTAGGGAAACTTCTCTAGTATAGGTTCTACCTCATGGCCCTTCTCTTGACCAATCACTATTAGAAAGGGAGCCATGACCTTTTATTTTCCATGATGTTCTCACAGAAGCAGTTTGAAGCTATCCCATCTATACAGTGAATGTGCTGGTAAATTGGTCTTGCCTTTTCTTGGACTCACCTATTTAAAATTGACATTTAAATTTTTATTTTATTCATTTTTAGAGAAGAGACGAGAGAGAGAGAGAGAGAGAGAGAGAGAAAGGGGGGAGGAGCTGGAAGCATCAACTCCCATATGTGCCTTGACCAGACCAGTGCAGGGTTTTGAACTGGCGACCTCAGCGTTCCCAGGTCGACGCTTTATCCACTGTGCCACCACAGGTCAGGCCTTAAAATTGACATTTAAAAGGTCAGAACAAATATCCTCTTTTTATTTGCTTCAAAAGAATAAATAAAATAAGCAGCTGCCAAAGGGAGACTCATTCCTCAGCTGTGGACTTCCTAGGGTTGGGAGGGAAGGGTCCATTAGCTTAGGAATTCAGAGAGAGGGAGAGACAGGACGCAAGAAAACCAGTGTGGAATGAGTTCAGCAAAGTAGGTAGTTAGAGAGGGAAGAGCATTAAATATTGCCTGGCTTGGAGTACGTGTTTCTCTATTTCTTCCTCCATAGAATTAATAAAATTTGCCTTGCTTAATTCATAGACCTATTGGAAAATACATGATTATATTTATTTTTTTATTTATAAATTAAATTTAATGAGATGACAATGATAAATGAGAGTACATAGGTTTCAGGTTAACATCTCTACAGCATTTCAATTGTTGATTGCGTTGTGTGCCCACCACCCAAAGTCAAATCATTTTCCAAAAAATACATTTATTTTACTTCTAAAATATTATACAGACATGTTGTATACATTTCTCAAAGACCAATAATTCTGTTTAAAATGAAAGAAAAATAATATCTTAATTCAATCAGAGGATACAATTTAGATTAAACCTGGGGACCTTAATTTCTGGTCATTCATGCTTAAATGATTTATTCAGAAGAAGCACTAGTCACTGTCATAGCACTTCCTAGTGGCATTCAGGTGTTCTCATGAGGTCAGAGTGAAGGATATGAGTGAAACCCCAGTTCTCCATTCCCACAGTTCCAATAAAATTTCAGATATGGGGTCACAGACCAATGCTCCAAAAACTGCTCCTTCCCCACAACTACTGCTGGTAAAAAGAATCAAATCCTTGACTTTAAGTTAACTTAATCAGTAAGGCCCCCTGTACCTAGTGAAGAGCTGGTACTCAATGAACTGTTAAGTGAATAAACAGTTAATCATTGCATCATTAGAATATTTTTTTATTTTTATTAATTTTAATGGGGTGACATTAATAAATCAGGGTACATATGTTCAAAGAAAGCATCTCCAGGTTATCTTATCATTCAATTATGTTGCATACCCATCACCCAAAGTCAAATTGTCCTCTGTCACCTTCTATCTGGTTTTCTTTGTGCCCCTCCCCTTCCCCCTCTTCCTACCTCTCCTCCCTCCCATATCATTAGAATTTTTGAAGGCATATAAATACTACTGTAGGTATTAAGGGCTATAGGCATATATTTTAAGCAAGCTCCAATAAATTCCTCTTTTTTTATTCAGTGAGAAGGGGAGGCAGTGAGACACATCGGGATCCACCCGGCAAACCCACTAGGGAGTCCGTTGCATGGCAACTGAGCTTTTTTTAGAGCCTGAGGCAGAGGCCATGGAGTCATCCTCAGAGCCTGGGGCCAACTTGCTCTGATAGAGCCATGACTGCAAGAAGGGAAGAGAAAGAGAGAGAGAGAAGTGAGAGGGGGGATGGGTGGAGAAGCAAATGGGTGCTTCTCCTATATGCCTTGACCAGGAATTGAACCTTGGACATCCACACAGCATGCCAATGCTCTACCACTGAGTCAACTTGTCAGGGCCTCCAATAAATTCTTATTTGAAATATATAGATTTTGTAGTACTACAAAGTGATTCATCCTAGAATATTATAAACAGCAAGTAAGTGTTTGTTGGGCAGATGAAATATATTATGCTGACTTTGATAAAGATGGTGCTGCCCATGTGCAAGTTTTAAGAGTAAGCTTTTCCCCACACCCTTTACTGATTGGATGATGTGGGGTGGTGCTCCAGCAAGCAGACCTGGAGCTTGCTCTCTCTCAGTTCCTGAGGTTAGTATAAGAGAGGAGAGCAGATGAAGGCCATGTGGAGGCCAGGAGAAGCAGCCAAGATGGTGGAGTGCTGAGGAAGAAGCCAGTTTGTGCAGAGTTTGTGTAGAGCAGTGGTTCTTAACCTGGGTTCTATTGAACCCTAGGGGTTCGATGAGTCGGTCTCAGGGGTTCCAAGAAGCCTCTGCTGCGGAGGCCAGAATAAAGTAATACCGTAATTTGTTGTGAGTTCATGCACTTTGTTGATTTTGTTCTTTGAGCAAGGTGATGTTCATGCATGGCTCATTTTGTGCACCAGTAAAAAACCATATACCTATGTCTTGAATTTGGGGGGAAAATCATATTTTATTTATCACTAAAGAAGGGTTCTGTGAATGTGCATATAAAACTGGTGGGTTTGATACCTCAAAAAAGGTTAAGAACCACTGGTGTAGAGAGAAGGAGATGGGAAACAGAAGTGAATAAGTCTGGTGAGCTAGAAACCTTTTGATTCTAGGAAACTCGGATACGTCAGTAGCTTTGTGAGCACTGACTGAATGAGTGGGTTTTGGAGCCCAGTGTGTGTTTTTGCTTACCCGCTGGGTGCAAGCTAGAATTAAAGCTGATGGCTCACCAGTTCTTGGCTCCGTTGTTTCATTACCGACTGTCTGAATCTAATGTGAACCTGCACGGGCCAGGCGGCTCTGATGGTGGCCCTGACTACTGGCTTTACAGTGTTCTTGTATATTTAAAGCATGATCCAACCAAAAGGATGTTTTTCAAATATAACATGAATAAGACATTAGTCCAGTGCCCAGAGTTTATAAGGTAAAGAAAAAGTTTCTTATCCCCGTGGCTCTCTAAGGACACTATCCCTCTTTTAGCAGTGCAGGTTGAAACCCTGACTACATCTCAGTTCCCTTCTCTGTTATTTCTTACCTTTGGTCAGTCACAAAGTCATAGAGTCTACCTCATCTTTCAGCTTTGACTTTGTCTCCTCCTTGCACCCCATTCCCACCACTCAGTATTAGTCCAATACATTCTGTGTACCTATTTCCCTATATTTAACCTAAGCTACAATCAATATGTACCAAGAAGAATAACATTTAATGAGCATGCTGTCAGACACATGCATTACATGGATCCCTCATCTACTCTGTAGGATGGGTGCCATTGTTATGGATAATAAAGTATTTAAACTATGAATCTACTTAAACTTTAGATAACTTGCCCAAGGCACCATCTGCTGTTCCTTTGTCACTCACTATGCCTTGGTTTTGCTAATCCCTCTGTTTAGACTCTTCCTTTGCCATTCTGCCTATTAAAGCCTGTGTCTCCTTCAGCCCTTGTCCTCTGTGAAAGCTCACCACTTCCTTCCACTACATATAATTTTTCCCTTTTGTAAACCATCGAACACTTTTTCCTTCACCAACATCTTTCTACTTAATTCCCCCCTCCAATTTGTATACACTTCAGGTCAGAAATCCATCTTTATACCTTCTATAGCACTTGATATAGTCAGACTAAATAAACGTATTAGGTTCTTGAAAATAATAATGAAAATGAAAGAGCTATATTAAATACATGTTGTTATAATTAGCAAATCTTACAAGTTCATAATATGAAACAGACTAAAAAACTAGTTCAAGATACTATCAAGGGAGATAACAGGGATCCAAAGTAGGTTAAAAAAGAGACAAATAAGAATCCAAATCGGTTGCTTTTTACTAAAATGTTACATATTTTTTAAAGTTTAAAATATTGCTACTCCTGAAGGAAGATTTTGATACCATTACAGCAAAAATGCTTTTGTAGACTTATTCATTTAACAAACTCTTACACAATTCTTGGTGTCAGATCTGTTGTAAGTTCTTTGTAAATATTGACTCATTTAAATTTTATAACAAAAACTTAGAAGTTAAGTGACTTACCCCAAACCACACAGTTAATAAATGACAGAGCAAGGATTTGAATCCTGACATCTTTCCCCAGACTGCTTTCTTAGCCACTAAGTGGACTTTGTTGTCTCTCTTTCTCTCTCTCTTTTAATTACACAGCAATTCTTGTATACTGCATAGTTAGACATTATTTAACATTTTGGAAACTTTAAACATCTTCCACTATTTTAAAGGTTTTGTTTTGGCATAATTACAAACTTAAAGATTGTAAGAATGGTACAAAGACTTCACCAAAATTCACCAAATGACTTTATCTTTTTCTCTTCATTTCTCTCAGTATTTAATATTTATTTTTGATCTGTTTAAGAGTAAATTATAGATGTAATATCCCCTAAATACTTCAGTGCATTTCCTAAAATTAAGGAATTTTATTACATAACCACATTATAATTACCAAAGTTAAGATATTAAACATCGATACAACACTCTTTAGATTAGGTCTTAATCTACAGGCCCTCTTCAGATTTCACCAATTGTTCCAAAAAGGTCTCATTGCAGAAGGAAACCCAAGATCATGATTTGCATTCAACTATTAAGTCTTTTAGTCTCATTTAATCTGTAATATTTCCTGAGTCTGTCTCTCATTCTGTCTGTCTCTTGCATATTATGACTTTGACATTTCTGAAGAATGCAGACCAGTGATTTTATAAAATGTCCTTAAATGTTAGGTTGTCTGGTGTCCTCTCATGACTAGATTCAGATTAGGTGCTTTTGCTTCCTCTAACACATTTAGTAAACTGTATTGTAATATCAATCTGAACAGTAAAATTTAAAAACAAATGCGGCTAGATCAGTGGTTCTTAATCTTTTTTGAGGTACCGAATCCACCAGTTTCATATGCACATTCACCGAACCCTTCTTTAGTGATAAATAAAATATGATTTTCCCCCCAAATTCAAGACATAGGTATATGTTTTTTTACTGGTGCACAGAATGAGCCGTGCATGAACATCATCTTGCTCAAAGAACAAAACCAACAAAGTGCATGAACTCACAACAAATTACGGTATTACTTTATTCTGGCCTCCGCAGCAGAGGCTTCTCCGAACCTGAGACTGATTCATCGAACCCCTAGGGTTCAATAGAACCCAGGTTAAGAACTGCTGGGCTAGATAAACACAAAGAGATGAGTGATGTTGATCATGAGCAGGAATAGAACTTCTCAGTATTTCTCAACATCATTAGTATAATTAGTCTCAACTATTTAAGCAGAAATGTTCTTGAAATAAAAATTCATTTAAAAATCCCCTAACTGGCCTGACCAGGCGGTGGCGCAGTGGATAGAGCATTGGACTGGGATGCAGAAGACCCCGGTTCGAATCCCGAGGTCGCCAGCTTGAGCGCGGGGCCCATCTGGCTCGACTGGAAGCTCGCCAGCTTGGACCCAAGGTCGCTGGCTCCAGAAAGGTGTTACTCGATCTGCTGAAGGCCTGCTGTCAAGGCACGTGTGAGAAAGCAATCAATGAACAACTAAGGTGTCCCAATGGCAACGAAAACTAATGATTGATGCTTCTCACCTCTCCATTCCTGTCTGTCCCTATCTATCCATCTCTCTGACTCTCTCTCTGTCCCTGTAAAAAAAAAAATCCCCTAACTGTATCTTTTTTTATGTTTCAGTTATATATTAACTAAATAATTGTGATCTGACATTTCTTCTGAGAAATACCCACTAGAAAGGGAAAGAACAATTGCATATAATTCCTTGGTGAGATGAATGGCCAGTGAGTTTTGTGGTTCAAAAATGAAATTTCTATATACTTGGTTATGAAGAATCAAACATTCTGCACCTGTTAACCTCTTAGTGAACAGTTAAACTTAAATTTCTGAAAGTGTGTAACTACGGCTCACCCAGGACTCCTGGGGTTATCAAGGTTTAGACAAGTGTGCTTTTTTTTTTGTCCTGAGTTGCCTGTCACAGAATAGTTTGTATTAGTCAGGGATCTACAGAGAAACAGAACCAATAGGATATATAGAGATATGAAATCTTGGATCCCTAAGTTACGGGACTAAGGAGTCCTGCTATCTGCCAGCTAGAGGTCTAGAAAAGACAATAGTATAGTTCCAGTTAAAGCCTGAGGCCTGAGAGCCAGGACAGTCAGGTATGTAAGTCCCAGTCCTGCCCAAGAACAAGGAGCACCAAAGTCTGAGGGCAGGGGAAGATGGATGTCCCAATTCAGAAAGGTCCTCTCTCTGCCTTTCTGTTCTATTCAGGCCCTCAATGGATTGGATGATGCTCACTCACATTGGTGAGAGTTATCTTTCTTGCTCAGTCTACTGATTCAAATGCTAATCTCCCCTTGAAGCACCCACTCAGATATACCCAGAAATAACATTTTACCATCTATAAGTGCATCCCTAAACCCAGTCAAATTGACATAAAATTAAGCATTACATAGTTCTCGAGCATAACCAATAAAACACAGGGAGTAGAGTTTTTTCAAAGATTTAGCACTGTGTAAATAATCACAAAAATAAAAAATTCTTTCAGAGGTAACAGGGGATCCATGTACAATTCAACAGGTGATCTCAATGGACACCCGGTGCCAAGGGCTCCCCTTTGTTAAGACCAGAGAGGAAAAAAAATATCTTTAAGCGCTAAAGAACCAAATATAACTGTATGACAATCTAAGAGAATTATTTTTTTCCTTCATGCAAGCTTCACCTTGCTACCATATTTCCTTGACCTAGTAAATAATGTTTCAACTTTCTTTTCTATTAAGAGCATCAATAACAGAAATACAGAGATTAAAGTTGAATTAAGAGACCCAACTCAGAGTCAAAAGATTTTCATTTCTGAGAATTCTTGCATTTTAAATAAAGTAGAGACTTTTTTGTTTTTTATTTTTGTTTGTTTGCTTTTTGTATTTTTCCAAAGTTAGAAGCGGGAAGGCACTCAGACAGACTCCCACATGTGCCCAACAGGGATCCATCCAACATGCCCACCAGGGGGCAATGCTCTGCCCATCTGGGGCATGGCTCCTTTGTGACTGGAGCCATTCTAGCACCTGAGGCAGAGGCCATGGAGCCATTCCCAGCACTGGGGGGCCAACTTTGCTCCAATGGAGCCTTGGCTGCAGGAGGGGAAGAGAGAGATAGAGAGAAAGGAGAGGGGGAAAGGTGGAGAAGCAGATGGGTGTTTCTCCTGTGTGCCCTGGTCAAGAATTGAACACGGGACTTGCACACGCAGGGCTGACGCTCTACTGCTGAGCCAACCCACCATGGCTGGAATAGAGGCATTTTAAATTCTTTGTCTAAGTTCACAGGATATAATGAATAAATATTTTTGTAAAATTAATAATTTGAAGGATTTTGCTTGAAGCTGAATGCTAGCTTCTACATTAGATTAACAGTAAGCATTCTAACAATAATGAAATAAATGTCTCAATTTATAATTGACTCTAACTGCTTCACGGAACACAGAGAGACTGTCAAAGTCCACGTCATCAATGTAAAAGTGGGGTTATATAAAAGGTCCCTGCAGCAAACATTTACATTTAGATTTATATGCACAATTTAGTTATTTTGGATGAGAAACTTTGATGTAATGACTTCTTTTCCATAACAGTATGAAAAAAAAAAAATCCGGACCCACAGGTCTCTTGAATTATTGAGTACTTTGAAAATAAGAATTTTCTCAATGCCATTCGCTTTACTGTTCTGGAATTGCAGTTGTGGAACTGGCACAGGGATGGACAAAGAGAACAATGGGATAGAACTGAAAGCCCATATATCCGTGGCCAACTGATGTTTGACAAAGGTACCAAGAGAATTCAATATGGAAAAAAATAATCTTTTCAACAAGTGGTTCTGGTACAACTACATCTCCACATGTCAAAGAATGAATTTGTATCCCTAACTTGCTCATCACACAAAAATTAACTCCAAATGGCTCTAAATGTAAGAGCTAAAATCATAAAACTGTTAGAAAAATTACATGCTTTAATTTTTGTCACCTTGGATTAGGTGATAATCTTTTAAAAATAAGTACAGGCAACAACAAAAATAGATAAATTTCATGTTATCAAAATTTAAAAGTTTTGTGCTTCAAAGAACCCTATTAAGAAAGAGGGGTGGTGGAGAAAGAAAAAATACAACCCACAGAATGGGAGAAAAAGTTGTATATCAGATAACATCTGGAAAATATAAAGCACTCTTATAATATAATAATAAAACTAAAAATAACCCAATTTAAAAATGAATAAAGGATTTGTAGACATTCTTACAAAGAAGATATACAAATGCCCAACAGACATATGAAGAACTGCTCAATATCATCAGCCATTAGGGAAATGCAAATTAAACCACAATGAAATATGACTTCACATCTATAAGGATGGCAATAACAAAAAGGATGGACATTAACAGGTGTTGACCAGGATGAGGAGAAAATGGAACTCATACATTACTAGTGAGAATCTAGAATGATACAGCCACTTTGGAAAACAGTTTGAAAGTCAAAATGTTATTACATGACCCAGCAATTTCACTTCTCGACAATTAAAAACATAAGACAACATAAAAAATTGGTGCAACAATGTTCATAGCAACGTTATTCATAATAGCCAAAAATAAAAAAAAACTTAGCCCATCAATTGATGAACTGATAAACAAAATGTGCTATGTTTAATTAATGGAATATGATTTAACCATAAAAAAAGAATGACATATTAACACATGCTGTACGATGAATGAACCATGAAAACTTCATGCTAATTTTTCTTTGTATCCTAAGGGAAGGAAGACAAATACAAAAGGCTGCATCTTGTATGATTCTATTTATATGAACTGTCTAGAATAAGCAAACCTACAAAAACATAAAGCAGAAGGTAGGACTGGAGGACAGGGGACTTGGGGGGTAACAGCTAATGAGGTTTAGGGTGGGAGATGTTAGTTTTGGAATTAGATAGTAAGGATCATTGCATAACTCTGTAAATACACTGAATGGTACACTTGATAAGGTGAACTTTATGATATGTGAATTATATCTCAATAAAAATATGTAAATAAAAACAAAGTATAACTGCCTTTGAGTAGTTCACTAGTGTGGAAATGAAGATGCAGAGAATTAGCTAAATTGCCCTAAGTTAGCAACAAAGCCTGCATTCTGATTTGCATATCTGTATGTTTTAATCAACTATTCTCCACTGTAACTAGCTGGATCTAATCCAACTCCCATGATGAAACTCACCTGGTTTCCAATTAATTATTGAAATTTAATGACAAAACTGGCAGAAAACATTTCCTTACTTACTCACTATGTCAAATGCAGTGACTTGATATCTAAATCTATTTCTACGGCATCAGTTTATTTAGGACTCACTTTTAAGTTAGTACACATTGACAGAATACTGAGCATGTTCCCTGCACTGTGCACATTGCTGAATATGTAGAACTCAAGCTCAGAAAGTTAGGGAACTAGAAATATAGATTGAGAAATCATGGGTTGATTTTTACCGTTTAGAGTTCTCCTATTCGGTGAAATTGCTCAGGAGGAGCAGGCAGACAGAAGAGAGGAATGAGAAGGGAACTCGGAGAACAGATTGTTCAGCGCCATCAGAAATCACTCTGCTAGTGACAGGCTCTGATAAGAAGTGGTTACTGAAAGATAGAGATGGGGGAAAGTTATCCTACCTGATATAAAACCTTATATATTATCACATTACAATGTTATTATTTGTCTACATGACTGCCTCCCTTATTCCCCGCACTCCTCAGGTTTTTGCTGTTCTCACTGCAGAAACGTAATTAGAGAAGTCACCAGGAGTCTCCAAATCATCAGATTCCATGGACTTTCTCCACTCCTCCTCCTTTATCACTATATTGCATTTGATACTGTGAAAAGATCATTGCCTTATTTTTTCTCAATGTGAGCATAAAAATGGTGTTCTTCTCCTGGAGGCCCAGAAGGGGTGTCTCCTAGGCACTTCATGGCACCCTCCTTCCATGGGTGCTCCTCACCCTCCAGCTGCCTCCACTGCAGAATGAAGCTCCTTCCTAGTTCTTCAAGATGCCCTAGGAAGCTCTACAGTATTTTCCCTAGGGGGGGCTCCACCACAGAAAAAAGAAAAACCAGGATGTCGATAGAACAGAAAAATTGTAGGGGAAGAGCCCTGACCCTCACCCAAACACATTGCCTGACACATGCTGATAACATTCCTCCTGGTCCCTTGCAAGACCCACTTCCCCTACTGACTCTAACCATGAGTGTCTTGTCTGCACTCAGCCTGAGCCATGTCATCTGCTCGCATATTGTCCACTCTGATCTATATATAGATAATTGATAAATTTATTTTTCTTTTTCAGACCTGCTCTCAAGACCCAATGCCATATATTCATCTCGTCTTTATCGACATCTCAAATTCAATATGCTGAGAAAAGGACCTCATTTTCCTGTGACATGTTTTTTATTATACTCCTACTATCATTATCTTTAACCCAACTTTAAAATCCAGGGATCATTCGATCATTTTATTCTCTCCCAAAATAAACTGATAAGGAAATCCTATCCATTTTACTTCCATAACATATTTTAAATCCCATAGCATTCTCATTAGTATACCTTATTTCACATTCTAATTACTTCTCTTATAAATGGCTGCCATTAAATCATGGTTTCCCTACCTCCCATAGTGACTTTACTTCAATTAAGCCTCCAACTCACTGAAAGAGTGACCTTTCTAAAATACGAAACTGAATATTTAATTCACTAAGTGATAAAACTTCAGTAACCAATACCAGAGTTCCCAAACTGTGCATCGAGTCACCCTTGGGCACCACAGTCAATTCATGGATTTGTTAGAGGATATTCTAAATTTTTGAGGGAGATGCAGCACCAACATCTATTAGATACCACACAACCTAAACCATCATGTCATTTGGATCTCATTAATTAATGAATGGAGCTGTTAAATATTTCTTTGGTCATAGGGTAACGTGGAAAAATTACAGACACCAAGGGTGCAGAGAACGGAGAAAGTTTGTGAACCTATGGTCTACAAATATATTGCTCACAAAAATTAGGGGATATTTCAAAATGAATATGAAGCTATAAAATATTCTCTAATTTTTGTGAGCAGTGTATCTTCAGACCCCTTGGCATGGCATGAACTAGTCCTTACCCAGCTCTCCAGTCCTGTCACTCTGTCATGCCTTTTCTTCTTCCCCTGTCTTACTCTACAACCCAACACATAGCATTGCTTCTCCCCAACATGTCCTGTCATCCAGTGGTTAGGTGCTGACATCTAAGAGAGTAGAGACATCGTTTACCCAAGGTCTAGCAATAAGACCTGGCACCTTCAATAGAACACAGGATGAAGTAAATAAACCAGGGAAACCACTCTAGAATCCTTATACTGAGTGGATTCTGTCTAAGTTAGATTATCTGAAGTAAAAAACATTATATATATAATTCTTTGAAATTCTATGTGTAATTTGTCAAGCCAAAGAAAGGGGAGAGACTCTGCTCTCCATTTTCAATAAGAGGTCTATATTTTTGTAGGGTGGGAAGCTAAAAGCCAACCAATAAGGCAATGTTTAAGTTGTTTCTATTAATGGCAGTACTGCCCCTTCCATTTCCTCAAAAGAGGTATGGCACCCGAGTTACAGGTATTGATCAACTTACGACCTATGCAACTTATGACCATTAGACTTTACGACCACAATTGCTAGCCACGACTGCTCCGCATCTGGAGCATAAACCTGACGAATGTAAAAATAAGAAACAAAATGGTGTAGAGATGATACAAATGGCATAAAATGAACAAAGAAAATTATGATATATAACAATAATGAAAGAAAATTATGATAAAATATGACAAAGATTTTTATAACATCATTTCACAGTACTGTACATATAGCCTACTCAACTATGACCAAATCGTGTAACGACCGGTCTGTCAGAACCAATCGTGGTCCTAAGTTGAGCACTGGCTGTATATCCACTACTGGTCCTTTCTTTGTGCCCCATTGTAGCATCCCACTCTATCACACCATTTTTAATATTCTTTCCCACTTATGTGTTTCCCTATTGCCTCCCTAGACTATACACCTGTGGAGGTCAAGGCTAGCATGCTTCATCTCTGCATTCTCTTCAGTTAGCAAAGTGGTTGAGACAGTAAGTGATGAGTGGATAAATTTCTAGGAGGATGTGGTTGAGTCCCACAAAAATCTCAAGTAAATTAGAAAAGAAGCAATGTGTATTTGATTTTAAAAACATCCAAAAGTCACTGACCATATTAGTCAAAGATATTTAAAAGAGTGGTAGGGAGAAGCTGTTTTGCAGATGCTGAGGAGCAAATGAGAAGATGTGGTAGACAGTGTTCACTGCCTAAGCAAAAACCTGGCTCATTTCTTTCTTGCTAAACAGGACTCCAGCTTTATTTAGGCATTGAGCAGATTCCCTTTGATGTGGAGATGTGGGCCCAGTCCCTAAACCGTGTCAAAGTTCTGGCTAATGAAATGTAAGGGGAAATCCTTGGTGGGGTACTTTGGGAAATGGTATACCTATTTGACAAGAGAAAGGTTCATGAGTATTATCCTTTCTGCCTGCCTTCCCAACATGAAGTTGATATTCGAAGTTGTGGCAGACGTTTTGCAACCGTGAGGTGAAGGTCAAATGAATTGCAGAGCTCTAACATTACTGAACCCCCAAGAAAACCTATAGACTTCTTATCACATAAGAAAAATAAATGTCTGTTTTAGGTTTTCTGTTATAACCTAATTAATATAGGAAGAAAGAAAAGAGTGATAAGCAAGTATAGACTGCTCATTAGTAAACATATTACAAATAATACAGACTGTCAGCTAAAAGGCACAGAGTTTGGTAGTATTTGGAAATGTAAGTATGAGATTATAGGAACCTCTAGTGCCAGAGAAGAGACTTGAACTGTAATTTTGTTATCAATAGGGAGTCATGGAAGGTTTTGGAACTTTCAGATTTCTTTGGCAAAATTAGCTTTATTTGATGTGATTACATTGGCTTTGCCCACTGTGTGACTCACTTGGTATGTAAACCTCATCACTCAGTTCACACATGAGTAAGCAAAACTATAACCATGTGGCTTTCTGATACTTGTTGAGTTAACACAAAGGTAAGCCCCTAAAGCGAACGAGATGTTACATCATTTCAGTACTGCCATGATATAAATAGTCTCTGTGGAAGTTGCAAGTAAACAAAACATCTGTTACTGAAAAGAAGCATTGATAGAAATAGACATTATATAAACTCCTGCCATATAAAATGAGAAAAGATCACATAAATACTTCCAAAATACCAATTCCTCATGCTTAATCTGCACCCCCAAAAATTAGACATGCCTAAGTAATAAATCTTGCATGCCAGGCATGAGACTATTAGATTTTTGAAAAGTATTTCTATAATGGTGTGGAGGGTTATAAATTACTTACTTAAAAAAAAATTTAATGGTTACATCAAATAAGAATAAATGCTCTTAAGCTTATTCATAGTTTCAAATATGTTTCTCCCTTCCCACTAAATCTACTCAGAAAACAAATAAGCTTAAAACTGGGAGACACCAAACTAGGGAAAAGCAATGAACATCATGTAACATTCAAACACAGTACTTTGCTATGCAAACACCTCTCACAAAGGTTATTATTGACTAAGAAATGTGTATCATTTGGGGTTTTTTGGGGGAGGGGATGAAGGACTGATGTTAGAAATTTTTAAATACATTATTACCAGCTTATAAAAAGGTACAAAGGATGGAAAGGGTTAACATTTTGCCATAGTTGCCTCTGATCTTTTTATAAAGAGTTGACACCCTCCCCTGGACTTCTTCCTATTCTAAGGTGACCAGATTTTAAAATTGGTAAAGTGGGACACCATTGACTGGGGTTCTTGATTAAAAATTTGGTCTATATGGAGCAAAAAAAATTTTCATAGAATGCAAAAATAGTATTGTAATATATATTTTTAAATTTCAACATAAGTACAATTTACAAATATAATACATTTAAAAAGTTATGTATCACATTATTTTATTCTTTGGCATATTTCTCATTTGAGTGAATTTTTTTTAGTAGATTGCTGTCGTTGTTTAAAAGGTCATGAAATTTTTCGTAAGAATTTGTTAAATTATATTTCACACATAAAATGGCTTTCAAAGTCTCAACACTTAATTGTGATTTTTCTGATGTCCACACTTTATTTATGGTAGAAAAAATGCGTTCAGTCGCAGCATTAGTTCCTGGTAAAGACAGCGCGTATTCCACAATTTTTAGTGTATTATTGTATGGAACATGATTTGTTTCAAAATGATGAAATATTTCTAACCATTTGTTGTCTATTGTGATTTTTGCTGATGCCCAAGATTTAACCTTTTCCTTATCAATCTATTTTTTTTAATAATGATACCTCATTAAAAAGATCATTTTCGGAAATCTTGAGATTCCGAAATATGGGAAATATGGGAAATTTTGAGTGAGTCAGAGGGATCGGGTTACACGGTCCCAAAACCGATGCCGGAGTTGTACCAGCGGGCAGGAGCAGTCAGGGCAGCACTGCCGCTGGACGCGGGCCTATGGGTAGTTAGGGGACTTGACAGCCGCTGCCCCAGCAGGTACGTCCTGCCTGAAGTTCTTTGTTTAGTCCCCGCTGGGGGCAGCCAGCTCTTGTGGCAGTGTGGGAGCTTCCAGGTGGAGGCGGGGTCTCCCCACCGAAAACCGTATATTCCCTTCCCATTCTCCCGCCGTTCCCTAGCTTTTCGTGCCTTCTTTCCCAAAATCAGGACTTTTTAAAACGCCGTAGGACAAATTGTTAAAAATTGGGACTGTCCCGCCAAAAGCGGGACGTCTGGTCACCTTATCCTACTCCCCTCCTTCCTTCTACACTTTTCTCCAAAAGGAAATCACTTTATTTGAAGTGGGTAAGTATTCTACCTGTTAACAGTGTAGGGTGGTTAGCAATGGGAACGGTCACGTGGGGAACCCAGACCCCGGTCTTTGTCTGGAACCACCCCACATTCCAAAAGAAACGGCCCAGGAGCCCTTTGCCTTTGAAAGAAAAGCGACTGTCCATCACCGAATGAGACTTCCACTACCTCATATTAGCTCGCCCACCCTAGAGGACCCCTTTAAATACCTCCATGTTGTTTAATGTTTAATCCTTTGTGACTCATCCGGCCCCTGAACTGGCCCCTGAACCCAGGGGCCGGAGGACATCATCGGGCGGGATGCATGGTACTTAATAAAGCCTTTATTCCACACTTGTGGCTCTCAGCCTGCCTGTTCCTTCTTTCTCGGCGGGGAAAAATACCTTACAAACAGTAGAACTACACTTTTACTTCATATGTGTGTGTTCTTACATCTTTTTTTATGACATTTTTCATATGTAAATTACTAAATTTTTTATGTTATTTAAGCATTCTGAGTATTAATCCTTTGTCAAGTGTATGCCTTATAAAAAAATCTCTTCACCTTTTAAGCTTTTATGATGTCTTCTGTCACATACCTATTTTTATCTTAATATGATTCAAATTATCCTTTCTCTGTGGAATATGCATTTTAATGTTTTAAGAACTCCTTTCTTATACCAAGGTCATGAAGATATTCTTAATTTCCTTCCAATATTTTTAAAGTTTTCTTTTTCTTATTAAGGTTGTTAGTATATTTGGAATTTAAATTGTGTGTGGGTTAAGGTAAGAAGCTAATGTTATCTTTTCCCATATGAATGTTTGCATTTTAAATGAGAATAAATAAAGGAGGAATTAATCACCCCTAATCTGTAAATGCCTCAGCATCAGATAACATGTCTGATTTATACCCTTTCCCTTACTACCTTCCCTCAGTGGGCTTTGAATAATACTGGTAATCAACATATATTTTTTGGATAAATGATACTTTTTTCTATTTCTCATTCTTAAAGAGTATATACAAAGTTGTCCATCTAAAATAATCTGATATCTTAATTTACCCACCTTGAGCAGAAAAATAACATATTAATAGGATTAACTTGGTATAAGTACTGACTCAAGGGCACAAATAGCTTCCCTAGTATCCTATTTTTATTTTTTAGTTTTAAAAGAAGTATTTTTTTCTCAGTTGAAATATTTTAGTTTTATGGATTGATTTTAGAGAGAGGGAGAGAGAGAGAGAAACATTCATTTTGTTGTTCTACTTACTTGTGCATTCATTGGTTGCTTCTCATATGTGCACTGATCCAGGACCCCTGAAATGTTGGTGTTTTGAGACAACGCTTTAACCCAAAGAGCTAACTGGCTAGGGCCAGCTTTTTGCCCCTCAAATTAGACATCTTATTTGTTCATCTACTAGGAGAAAAGCATAACAAAAATTTAGAAGCTTGGATGAAAAATACATCTGAGTCAGAGAAAACACGTACTAAGCTCAATTTGATAAACATACATTTGAATGTAGCAATTTACAGATCTAGGCTCCTAATAAGGCCTAGTTCAACTGGCTTGAGTTCTTGCCTACTTACTTCCTCCTCTCTTTCACAAAGAAATTGTCTGAAAGTAAGATATGTAACCTAACTTTAAACAAAGGCAATTAATAAAAACTAAGTAAGGCTATTTTTTTAATTCTATGTTTTTGAATTTATTGGGGTGACATTGGTTAATAAAATCATATAGGTTTCAGGGGTACAATTCTATGGTACATCATCTGTGTACTGTATCGTTTGTTCACCACCCCAAGTCAAGTTTCCTTCTGTCACACTTATCCTCCCTATACTCTCTCCTAACTCCCCCACCCTAAACAAACCATTCTAATATTCCTTCAAAGAATACTTTCCTTATACATTAAAAACAAACAAAAAAGTCTCCTTATAAAATTTTGATTTCTTTCAAACAGTTCCATTGCATTGTACTTAAGAAATAAACACTTGTATTTTTGAGAAGTATAAGGTTCCAGAAGATATAAAAATGCACTTGTGTGAATGAAGTGAAATATAGTTGGTAAAATATATATATGGAAGCAAAATAATTTTATTTTTAAATACTGTATGTAGACTCACGTTTTTACCATGATTAAAAAGAGGCATCAGCTTAGAAACTGGTGTCAGTACTTTCAGCTTTGTACTGACTGAATGAAGCCCTTTACTCAAAATAGCTTCTATCAGCTGGTTCTTTAATAGAACCAGGGCAAAGTCTGCCCAGCCAAATGAAAAAACAAAAACCTGAGACTCACCACTACTAAGATTAAGCACAATTAGGAAATACCACCTTCTGCTTTACCTTTCATGTTGCAATATATGTGTCATTGTTTCACTAAAGAGGCTTTGAGACCTTGAACTTCAAAATCATAATGTGTTTAGAGATACAATCCGAGATCTACAATTTGGAGGTGTTATGTATTCAAAAGTATTAAGTCTCTTTTGAAATAATTCATTTTTAAGGATCAAAGTCAGCTATGAGCATACAAGAAAGTAATTTTTAAAAAAGTTTAGCTTTAAAAACATAACTATCTTAATGCTTGGCGTCCCTTCTGTTCAAAACAAAACAAAATGATTAATATTGCTGTCTTCTTCACATGATTCTCTTAAAAACTGGAAGTCCCCTAGGAAAAGGAGATTCAGATTCCACACCTATCCAAATCACGCCATGCCCATGAACACTACAAAAGCGAGGGTCTAAGCTAAAAAGAAATAAAAAAATTTTTTAAAGGAAAAGAATGGGGAAAATGGATTCCTTTTTTAAATCCTGAGTCTCCTGCTGGACGGGTGCCTCTCGGGGGAGTGAAAGCCGGTCGCGCGATCCGAACAGGACCCATGATGGGTGATGGAAGGCGAAGCGTCCTGCAGCTGCCAGGCAAGTGCACGACTCAGTAAGGCGATTCTGGGGTTTTCAAATAAAACATGTCTTTCCCAAACCAGCTCCTGCCTAGCCTCACCATCCCTGCCACCCCTGCTCTTGGACACACACTTAACAGAAAGTGAGACCGGCGGGGGGTCGAGCCCAGAAAGGAAACTGAGAAGCAAGGCGCCTGTGACACAAAATGGAGAAAGAACCCGAGACGGAAGAGACAAGCAGGAAAAGGAGGTTATGAAAAAGAGTAAAGGGGTAGCGGGGTAGAGGATAAGGGAAGAAAAGCAAAAGAGAGGAACGTTACAGGACGACAGAAAAAATCGACGAAGGAGGGACAGAGGAGGAAAGAGCCGTTCTAGAAGCCGAGGCTCCATTTTCAGCAGCGCCATATTCGCTTTTCCTTTCAGCGCGCCGTGTTTGGTTTTGTTTAAACTTAGTCTGTGGACAGGCGCCAGCGCTTGTCTGCAGCCTCAGCAGCTCCGGTCCGACTGCTGGGGAGGACGGGCGCCCCGGCGGGCCGAGAGGGCCCCTCCCCACGGGACGCTGCGCCCCTCCCTGTCCGCGCCCTCGACTCCAGGCGGCCTCCACCTAGTTCCCGGCCTGGGAGAGACCCGCTCCGACCCCGTGGGCGCACAGAGCCCGCGGGTCCGCCCGTGAGGTCGGTGGTGCGCGCATGCTGCGAGACGGATGGGTGACCGAGAAGCGTCGACGACAGAAACCGAAAAAGACAAACTAAAACCATGGGACAGAGGCCGAGGGCGCCTGGGTTGACAGAGGAGGGGGCGGACCCGGAGCCCAGATTGAGGTCGCTGGGGGCCGGGCCCGTGTTCAGCCCCGCGCGGCGGCCGCGGGCGCCGCCTCCAGCTATGCGCCGGGGTCGCGCCCTCGGCTCACTCCGCGCCCACCCGCCCGACGCAGCGCCATGCTGGGCCGCCGGCAGTCTCACGGAAGAACGCCCAAGGCCGGGGTTCGGCCGGGACCCTGAGTGGGTCCACAGGGATGAACTTGCCCTTGCCGGTCGCGGGGCACCCGTCCTCGGGGCGCGAGTTTCAAGGATCCTAAGTGTAGACGATGTCTCAGCTCCTGCGGGGTTAAAGACTCGGGCGGCACGAAGCGGTTCGGGAAACTAACCAAGTATTCTACCCCCAGCCCCCAGCTGCTGATTTCTGTCGAATTATTTGTGGATCTACCGTGAGACATCAAACGCGCTCTTCGTACATTCTCTTCGTACCCCTCCCCTTTTGCGTTCACTGCACTCGATGTTGTCTTCCACTCAAAGTGTGTCCTCTAGGGCGCTGGGTTCCTGGCGTCAGCACCCACGTCGCGGGCTCCGATGCCCCTGCCGTCCGGGATGCTCTGGGCACCCGCGGGAGACTCCGGGAGTGGAGGCGGCGCATCGACCCGCGACTGGTCTCTGCCCAGGGGCTGGTCCCGGCCCGGCTCCTCGCGGACATAGACACTGGCGTCAGTGGCCCAGGAGGCACCGAAGCCGGACCTCCCGCGCCGTCGGGTAGCGCACCGCTATGCGCCGCAGGCGGGACATCCGCCTCCTTCCCGGGACCATCCTTTCTTCCCCCTGAAGAGGTGGGGTAGCTCGAACCTGGGATTAACGTGCTGTGCAGGCCAGGAGTGGGGCACGTGAAGGTGGAGACTGGAGAGCACCGCAGCGGTAACCGAGTTCCTCAAGGTCGGGGATGTCTCAGTCAGTGCTTCTCAGGCTTTGCTCCTAAAAGTAAATGTCTTCACTGATGAGTTCCACCGGCTGCGTCCTCTCTCGTGGCCTACTATAACGACACTGCGCTTGTCACCGGCCTTCAGAGTGCTCGGGTAACCTCGGACCCCGCAATATCAGAAGCGCCACCCAAACTTGGCGCTTTTGAATTTCCTCTGCTGGAAACGGTGGGGCCCCGGAATCCAGTAACCCCACGAGTCACCGACAGCGCGTACCCATCTGGGTCTCTGCTGTGGACTTTTATAACCCGGCTATTTTATTACTACAGCCTTATTAATCGGCCTTTAACTTATTAAATAACAGGTTCTTTTCAGCAGTTGATCCTTTATGTATCTAGTTTTTCAGACTATGGATTTCCACAAAGAAAACATATCTTCCCCAAATGGCTGAGGGTGGGTAACTCAAATTTTTGGGGTCTTCTATTAGAAAAGTTGCATAAAAATGCAAGTTTTAGATGACTGTAGGATTAAACTGTTTTCCCTAAGAGAAAGCTCAATGACTAAGCTCAAACTTTATACTCTTGACATCTTTAGTTAAAGGGATCTTCTCCCTGTGATATTTTGTGAAATGCTAAAATCAAGATTTCAAATTTAGATAGCTATATGATAGTTTTAAAATATTACACAAAAATAAGAAGTGAAAATATGGACAAGTTACAAGGCCTAGTTCACAAATAACCTTCCAGCTTCTGTTTCTGAGACAGATTTAAAAAATAAAAAAAGCTATAGGAATTTTAACTAAGTATTCATAGTCTGGAATAGGCACTTATCATTGGAAAATATGTAAAATTTTAAATGGAGCATTGACCCTAACTCTTGCTTATATTATGCTTCTTAGATTTACTTAAGTCTTTTGTGCTTCACTCTTATGGGAAAGCTCACATTTAACTTACCAGTTTTCTTGTAATTTAATCATGATTTCCCTTTTTAAAGAACAAACCCTAAAACCATTTAGAAAAGGATATTTAATGGCAGCCAAATACAAGGCAAATAAAGCTTAAAATAAGTTCCATTCTCATCGCTCAAGGACCTCAAGGACTGGGACCACTTGCTACAGAAATAGAAATAGAAAGTTGGGGTTTGGTAGATACTCTATCCTTTCTTACATCCAGCCATTGAATGCAACTGATTAGCTATTATGGCCTACTGTTTTGTTTTGTTTTTTTAATCATTGCATGTAGAACATAAATCACCACACTACTATATCCCACTTCCATCATTTCTTGTGTTACATGGTGGTAATATGCAATTCAAAAAGAGAATAATTTGATAGATATGCCATGTAAAAGAGGGCATGCAAATGCTATCTTAGAATTAAAAGAGGCAGGATTTTAAGTACATCTCATGTTTTAGTCACAATCCATTTAGAAAGGTAAGTAATATAAATTACCTTCAGAGTAAATTTTTGGCAACCTTAGCAATGCAAAACACTAATTCAAAAATATCCAATATATGATAGTCAATTTATAGCACATATAATCTTTACAAAACTGGATTGTTATTTTTAACATTACCTATTCATCTATATATCTTTCAGAATCTGAATGTTGGTAATTTATCAAAAACTTTTAAGGCAATTCTTTATATTTAGTATTGTCTGCTTTGTTACATCATAACTCATGATTGCTTCAATCCACTGAAGTATGTTATACTAAAGGTATTTTAAAACCTTATTTGTATTATTAACACTTCAGATTTCAAATATCTGCATTTTGAAATACAGTCAATTATTTTATTCTAATAGGATCCAAATGTAAATACCTAAAATTAAATACCTTCAACCACTGGAAGCAGCAAAGAAAATAACTTCATTTTACTATAATTCTTTTGGCATTTAAAAAGCATTCAATTGAAAATATAAAATTAGCTTCCAATTTGCTAAAACCTTGTTTTTGTACTAAAATATTATAAAATAACAGTTTACATTCTCTAGCAATTCTGTCCCAATCCACTGCTTTATTAAATGCTGTCCTGATTATGTCCACTAGATACCAAGCATGATCACTCAGATGATGAAATGACATTTTTAAATTTCCCTTTTTGTTTGATGTTTCTTAATTCTTTTATGAAAAATTGATATAGCTCAGAGATTTTACAATTTAAAATAAAAAATAATAAGAATATTTGTGTTTGTTTATCAAATATGTAGAATTTATTAGGTTCCAGTTCACCTGAGTAATGAATGTGTGGGAAATAAAAATTGAAATACAGGAAGTTCAGGGGTTACAATTCTTTACATTACTTGGAAGTTTAGGAATGATATTATCTTTAAATTTAATACTATCTCTTGTTTTAGGAAGGCTGTGTAGGAAACTAAATATTGTAGGAAAAGAATATGTTGTACTGGTTGGTTGGGGGGATTACTGCGTTAATCATAGCTTTTTAATCCGTGTTTGTTTGAAAAAAATTTTGTTTGTTTTCAGCTAAATATTTAGCAATTTTTTTAATACTTCAGACAATTTATTAGATAACTGTACAGACCTAAATATAAAAGTGCAAAAAAATTTCATCAGCTAAAATTTATAGTTTTCATGTCACAAATAAAAATATGTAATGTAAGCTATTGATTAAAGTAGTAGCAATGAAAATTCTACAAACTAATACAGAAAAACTGTAGTTGTATTAATGAATAAAAATTATTCCTATACAAGAAATGCAATATTTTATAAAAGTTAGTAATCTCTTGCAGTGATTTTTATATTATTTTTAAATTCTTCACTTTATTATAGTGTGCTTTTGATTGAATTATTTTTAAACATACAGAATAACCAGATGATTTTGTACATTAGAAATAATAAGAAACTACAAGAATTCTTGAGAATTAACAAGGGGCAAAATACAATGGTAACAGAATTTCATAAATCAATTATATGCTCCATTTGAAGATTATAAAGCATAATTAACTTACTTGACACCAAAAAAACAATGTTTTTTCTTTATAGAATAGGCTATGAGCCGTTTTTCATTATTGCACTGATATGTCTTCTAAAATTAACAAATGAATATTTGCATACTGTACATTGTACTGAAGACAACCTGGAGTGAAGCTATCCAATTGTTTTTCTAATTATATTTTGCTCTTTGCATAATTTATTTCCACTGAGGAACTAGTGATTACCTAATTATATTCTTAACTAAGCAATATGGCAAAAAAAAAAATTTCTAAAGTAATGTGCTGTCCTTATGATCAATGTGCAACAAAATTAATCATTTGAAAGGGTATCTAGAGATTGTCTTTTTAATTCTTAATTTAGAATATTGAGCATAAAATATAGTAGTTATGGTGTACCTTTTGCTCTGCTCTTCCTTACAAAGACACAGTAAAAATAGAAACAGATATACAGATAATTAAACTAAGTATTTTCTGGTTATGTGAAATGAAGGAAAGCGTTATGCAAAAGGGGTTTAGTACAGAATTCCTTTCTGCCTTTCTCCCAGGTGAAAAAGGCAAATTGCTACTTGAATCAGTTTCAAGGGCAACTGCAAGAAATGCATCCTCCTCGTTACCCATTTATTGATGTTGTCAACATTTTTTATAGTTTAAAAATTAGAATTTAGGTACAATCTAAATACTACAAAGAAAACACATTCTAAGCTGTTATCAATGATTTATACCTTTGAATGAGTGTTAGAGAAAATGCTGGCAGGAGGAAGAGAACGTTTCAGGACTCTGGATAATCAATATGAATGGTGAGAGAACTTGTGGAGATGAACAGGACAGAACAGGCTAAGGGTGGGGAATTGTTAAGAGAAAATGCTGGCAAGAGGAAGAGAACGTTTCAGGACTTTGGATAATCAATATGAATGGGGAGAGAACTTGTGGAGATGAACAGGACAGAACAGGCTAAGGATGGGGAATTGTTAAGAAACAGAAAGAAACATTTTCATCCACAATTTTGCCTGGTGAAATTTAACATTAAAATTTAATAATCTTTAATCTTCCTCCTTTTAAACCATATCTTATATCTGGGTAATTAAGTTATCAGTGCAAGATGTAAAGAAAAATAAGTTAATTAGATATTTCAGGTGCAAACATGACTTGAATGTAAAATGCTCGGATCATTAAAATGATGTCTTGAAAATAAAAAGTGAAATATTAGTTATGTTATCTATTTGACAACCATATAATTTACCTGTCCACATAAATCAAATTAAGTAGATGATTAATAAATTCCAGCTTTACTATGAGCTGTATTCATACATATCATGACTAAAAACAGTCTTGATTTTGTGGTAGATTTTAGTGTTTTTTTTATATTGGTTATATTAATGAAGATTTTTATACTGTGTGGAAGTTAGAACATTTATCAATTCAATATTAACTATTAAGATAGCCAATCAATCATGTAATGATTCAGTTATTTCAAACATAAACTAGACTCAATTTTTTTCCCTAAAAAACTGGTTCCAACCCATTCAAGATTCTATCCTAAAAGCTGTATTTGGTAGTTTTCAGGAAACAAATAAAGATTAATGGATAATCAGTAATTAAGTTTCGTTTCATCATTTAAAATAAATGATTTTTTTGTCAAAATGCTCATCACCTAAATGTGAAATTTATGTATGTTCATTGTTCTTAAATAATGAACAAATATCAACTAATCACTGAATTAGCCTAAGCCAAAAAATATTGAAATTTAATTTCTAGTCAATTTGTTTATCATCCATAACTGATTTATCCTGGCTTGCAATTCATTAACTTAATGATCAAAGATGTGTTTCAACAAATTAACACTTCCTTAAGTTTAAACAACTGGAAACCATTTATCAATGGTGCTGCATTTCTTAATATTAAATCAAGAGGTTCAGAGACATATGGCTGGTTTTGAAGCTGATTCCTGCTGATTTGTGAGGAATTGGTTAGCTTGTATCCTGGGCTCTGATAAAGGAAAATATGCTCTCAGGTCCAGTTAGGCAGTTTAGGACTCCAGACTCTTTCCTAGCTAGTTATCTGCTTCCTGAAACCAATTTTAATAACCTCTGAGTATTGCCACCTGCATCTGATTTGATTCTGGTTTCTTATTCTGTAACTGTAGATTGAATGTTTTTCTCCCATATTCCTAACTTTGACTTGACAAGTAACCTGATCTGCGTTTTGAATACACTTCCTTAGTGTTTGTCTGCTTTTTGAAAAGATCCCTGTCTGTTTCTCTGATAGCAACCTACCCATCCTAGTGAATGCTAACACAATGACTCAGCAAGCAGTCAATTCTATTTTTCCTGGTAGCATGACCACCCAGCCACCTGCCCTTCAGTAAAAATAGGGAGCTGTCATCTGCAGACTGCTTTTCCCTCTCAGCTGTATCTGTTGTCAGATTGTATAGGAATGATAGCTGTGTGCTTCCAACAGAACAGACCAGAAAAAAATCTCGCCTTTGCAGTGCTTCACAGTTGTGCCATGGTGTCCCCCGATTTCCTATATTAACTAGATTAGTGAGTAATATTTTTCTAATTTGTTGGTTGCCAGAGATGACGTTCCAATAAGTTTATCTAAAAACTGAGCCAATCAATTCATCTTAATTAAAAGGAACTATCTCCATTATTTCCACTGTCTCACCACTGGGTCAACCCCAGCAATGGCTTGGTACTTTTCTTTGAACTCTACGTATGGAACATAAAGAATATGAAGGCCTTGTGAAGGAAGGCCTCAGCCTCCCTGGCTTTGTCTTGCTTAAAAACTGTGGAGAACTGCATGACTCTGTCTTCACTGGTATCGAATCCCCTAATCCTAGGCTTCTGCCTTTTTTAGGCCATTTGACAACTTTTGCTAAATCCCAGCACATTGGCAAAGCAACTCAACTAGCCATGGAACTGTAGGAAGCAAAAACCAGATTGTGCCCTGCATAGAAGATGAAATCAATGTTGATGAATTAACTTACGCTAATGTTTTCTGCAATAATGTTCTCTTGGTTTTTACTGATGCCTAACTACAATTGACCCTCAAACAAAATGGGTTTGAACCGTGTGGATCCATTTATATGCCTCTTTTTTCCTATAAGTACTGCATTTCCCTCTGGGATTCTGACATAAATAAATGGATGGTAAGGCCTAATCTTACTATTAAGAATTTTACTTCCTCGAAGATTTGGTTTGGCACTCTTACTCCCAGATGTGCCCAGCTAAAATTTACTCAAGTAGAGGTATGGTTAAAACCTATGTATAGTTTTTTTCAAATTTATTTTTCTAACATGCTGTGCTTTTTCATTTATTTCTCATAATAAGTTAATGAGGAAAGTATAATTAAACCTATTACAGAAATGCAAGCATTTGTTCTCAGCTAATATAACAATTCGCATTTAGCCAAGTATTGTACAAAATATATGAAGTGCTTTATGCATATAGGCTCTGTTAAGCACATACAATTATTATGATACTTTACTGAGGAAAGAAGGCTTAAGATAGTAATCAAGTGACTGAGATTCTTACCAATGTTACTAATGGCCTCCTATGTTGTCTAATCCAGTGGATCCTTTTCTATCCTTATTTTACTCAACCTCATTGCACTGGTCAATTCTCTTAGATTGACACTATGATGGCCAACTCATTTTCCTACCTTATCAGCTTTCTTTCTGACTCTTTCTTCTTTATCTTGACTCTCAACGATGAATTTCTTTAAGATAGGGTCCTTTTTCTTTATTCTCTTTCCCTAAATGATCCCAAACTTTTTCTTTTTTCTGAAGTGAGAAGTGGGGAGGCAGACAGACAGACTCCCGCATGCGCCTGAGTGGGAACCACCCAGCATACCCACCAGGGGGTGATGCTCTGCCCATCTGGGCCGTTGCTCTGTTGCAACTGGAGCCATTCCAGCACCTGAGACGGAGTCCATGGAGCCATCCTCAGTGCCTGGGCCAACTTTGTTCCAGTGGAGCCTTGGCTCCAGGAGGGGAAAAGATAGAGAGAAAGGAGAGAGGGAAGGGTGCAGAAGCAGATGGACGCTTCTCCTGTGTGCCCTGGCTGGGAATCGAACCTGGGACTTGCACACACAGGGCCGACACTCTACTGCTGAGTCAACCAGCCAGGTCAAAAGTGCACCATGACTCTACAGACACACTGTATAATATAACCAAAGCTGAATCCTTGAACGTCAGCTTAAAAATCTATTCCTTCCCATTCTCTGTGAGTGGTATTGCCCTTTATCTAGTTACTGAAGTCAGAAACCTGGAAGTCATACTCTTCTTAAAATGCCTATATTCAGTCTAGTACCAAGTTGTATCAGTTTCACTCCAGAATGTCCCTTATCTTTCTATTTTTCTCTATCTTGACAACTGCCACTTTAATTCAAACCACTGTCATCCTTTTATATATATATATATTATTATTATTAATTCTAATGGGGTGACACCAATAAATCAGGGTACATATGTACAATGAAAACATCTCCAGGTTATCTTATCATTCAATTGTGTTGCATACCTGTCACCAAAAGTCAAATTGTCTTCTGTCACCTTCTATCTGGTTTTCCCTGTGTCCCTCCCCTCCTCCCTATCCCACTCTTCCCTCCCTCCCCCCATCCCATAACCATCACTCTCTTATCCATGTCTCATAGTCTCACTTTTATGTCCCACCTATGTATGAAATCATGCTGTTCTCAGTTTTTCTTTTTTTCTGATTTACTTATTTCACTCCGTATAATGTTATCAAGGTCCATCCATTTTGTTATAAATGACCCGATGTCATCGTTTCTTATGGCTGAGTAGTATTCCATAGTATATATGTACCAAAGCTTTTTAATCCACTCGTCTTCTGACGGACTCTTGGGCTGGTTCCAGATCTTCGCTATTGTGAACAATGCTGCCACGAACATGGGGGCGCATTTCTTCTTTTCGAACAGTGCTGTGGTGTTCTTAGGGTATATTCCTATAAGTGGGATAGCTGGGTCAAAAGGCAGTTCGATTTTTAATTTTCTGAGGAATCTCCAAACTGTTTTCCACAGTGGCTGCACTAGTCTGCATTCCCACCAGCAGTGCAGAAGGGTTCCCTTTTCTCCACATCCTCGCCAGCACTTATTCTGTGTTGTTTTGCTGATGAGTGCCATTCTGACTGGTGTGAGGTGATATCTCATTGTGTTTTTAATTTGCATTTCTCTAATGATTAGTGATGTTGAGCATTTTTTCATATGCCTATTGGCCATCTGTATGTTCTCTTTGGAGAAATTTTCTATTCATTTCTTTTGCCCATTTTTTGATTGGGTTGTTTGTCTTCCTGGTGTTGAGTATTATAAGTTCTTTATAAATTTTAGTTATTAACCCCTTATCAGATGTGCTGTTGAATATGTTCTCCCATTGTGTGGTTTGTCTTTTTATTCTGTTCTTATTGTCTTTAGCTGTGCAAAAACTTTTTAGTTTGATATAGTCCCATTTGTTTATCTTGCCTTTTATTTCATTTGCCCGTGGAGATAAATCGGCAAATATACTGCTGCTACAGATGTCTGAGAGCTTGCTGCCTATGTTTTCTTCTAAGATGCTTATGGTTTCACGGCTTACATTTAAGTCTTTTATCCATTTTGAGTTTGTTTTTGTGAATGGTGTAAGTTGATGGTCTAGTTTCATTTTTTTGCAGGTAGATGTCCAATTTTCCCAACACCATTTGTTCAAGAGGCTGTCTTTACTCCATTGTATGTTCTTTCCTCCTTTGTCAAATATCAGTTGTCCATAAGCTGTGGGTTTATTTCTGGGTCCTCTGTTCTGTTCCATTGATCTATGTGCCTGTTCTTAACTGTCATCCTTTTTTTTTGCACTACAATAATTTCCTGAGAGGGTCCCCCCTCTGCTTTGCCCCTAAAACTCTTCTCCATTTAGCCACTGTCATTCTTTAATTGTGGGTAAAATTTTTACAGAAATGTTACAGAAAAGTGCTCAAGTCATAAATGTACAACTAATGATTTTTGACAACTTGAACATACCTTTAGAACCAATACTCAGATCAAAATAATAGAATGCTATCAGTATCCCAGAAACCCCTCATAGTCCCTCCCCGTCATTACCCTCATCAAAAGTAATCTGATTTCTTTTGCCATAGAGTAGTTTTGCCCATTTCTGATCATTCTATAACTAGTAGCAATAGATTTGAAACATAAACCAACTCATGACACTACAGCCTAACCTCCTCAAAGGCTTCCTTTAGACTTACACTAAAATACAAACATGTGACCTACCAGTCCCAACACAATATGGTCTCCACATACTTCCCCCAGTGCAAGTCCTGTGATTTCCCATTTACTCAGTATGCCCCAGCTCACTTGGCCTTGTTTTAATTTCTTAAATACCTCTTTCTTGACTGAGGGCCTTTGCATATGCTGTTTCCTCTGTTAGAAAGCTAGTTCCAGCGTGGCTGGTTTCTTTTCACTTAACATCACCTCTCCAGAGAAACTGTCCACCCCTCTGTATCTCAAACCCTTCTTACATCCTGCTGCCATAGGAGGGGCTTCTGTGTGGGTCTAGAATGGCACAGGGTTCTTGCACTTGACAACCAAAAGAGGCATAAGGAGATGTTTTTCTTCATTTGTTTTTAGCAGCTTTGCACACACATCAATTATGGGAGTAATTAAATTGGTTAAATTTGGTTAAAAAAGGAAGCTGGAAGAATTAGAAAAGAAGTCTCAAACAGAGATGGCGAATCTGAAAGGCCCACTCTGCTGCCTACTGGGAGGCCAGGAGAAGTAGAGCCCTCAGCCCCTCACTTATCACCTATTTTAGATTCATTGGTGGGAAAGGGGAACTACAAACTTTTTCTTTTATAATGCAACTATTAAGTCCATCAGTTCGTGACTTGTTATATTTTGGTGGAGAGCACTGTACACCTGACAGAGAGGTGTGCAGGAGAGCAGATTCCTGCATATTTGGCCATTTTTCCAGGACGCAGGTGGCAGATTCCTGGCAGAAACAGTGTTCTGTGTAAGTTGAAACACACATCACCCTATATTGACTATGCTTATCTCAATCTGTGTGACTTGTACTTGGATTTCTTGGAATTCCCACCTGACCACAGTTCCTCAAGTTTCCTCCTACTGTGATCAAATAATTCCACACTGTAAATGGCCACCTGTCTGCTGTTGAAACAGACATTTGGGAGGAAGGGAAACAAAGAGAGGAAGGAGGATGGGTAGTAGGCCAAGGATGCCGTGAACATCTATCTTTGGGGAAACAGATACAAAGTTGTCCTTGCTGTTAGGCAGGTCCTCCGTGTGCACCCTCCCCACACACACAACACCTTGCCCAGGCCTGTGGAATAAAGCTGCATAAATATTTTCCCTAGGAATTTTCCCCCAGTTTCACAGAACACTCCAGTTTGAATAGGATTTGTGAATGAAGTAGCTCAGAAATCCTCAGGGTTTGGGTTCACCTTGGAGAAAATAATGTCCAGGGTAATGCATGAGAAAGATGCCATACTCCCCAAATACTGTTCACAAAAATTAGGGGATTAGGGAACGTGCAGATACTCCAGTGCTTTCAGACTTTTGTTTAGTGCATTTTCACCAATGAAATAAAAGTTGGTTTTGCATCTCATTTACATAATCAAACATTTTCTTTGACTCGTCATTTGCTTTTCTGATGTTCTTGTTTAATAAAAAAAAATCAAATGCTTCCTTTTTTTACCACTTCATATTAATTTTGAAATATCCCCTAATTTTTGTGAGCAGTATATTTGCTGTCACGCAAAATAGGCTTGGAGAAAATACAAAAGCAATCATTTGCTCAAAATAATCATAATTAGATTATATATTTAATTAACTATTATTGATAATAATTTACTGTATAAAATATATTAGAGTTTTAGTTGGGCTGTTTTCATTTTAAAAGATAGACTGACTCAAGTTACCTCAACTAATTGAGGTATGAGTTGGTGGGGGCGGGGAGGAGATGGACTGAGGCCAAGTGAAAAGCAGCTCTGTCCTGAGGTCAACTGGAAGGGTTTGCTCAGCTTGTGGGTGTCTCTGGTGTTGGCTATGGGGAGTTATCTCGCCATTGTTACAACAGGGCTCCACCTTCAACCTGGCAGGAGGAGGAGGGCTGAAGAAATGCTCTACTGTCAGGGACAAAGACCTGGCTCTCTGTGCTCAATCCCACCCCTTGACTCCTAATTTCTCTCTTAGTACCTCTTTGCTACTCCAATGGCTTCACTTTCTCTCTTCACTTTTAAGTTTCACCTTTCTGAGGCAAATCGCTTCATTCATTTAAATTCATTTAAATTTGTCAAATCCTGACAGAGAGAGGCAGAAAGGGGGAGAAAGAGAGAGGAAGAAATTATTGACCAGTTCACTCTTTCAAGGTCTCTAGCCAGCAGAAGAATTTAGTGTCCTCCCAGCTGGGGCTGGGACAGGAGTTGAAGAGGGCTGTGTAATATGTGTCTCTAAAGCCTGTCCTTTCAGGAGGTGCAGACGCTGATTCATCTTCCTCAGAAGCAAGTGTGGTTGCAACAGGCAATGTACTTGGTATTCCTAGTATACTCTCATCAATGAAAGTCTTAATAATGAAAGTAATAGGTACAAAACATACAAAGTGGTCTTTCCTTTTTACTTGATGTTAAAATATACATATATAATGATGGCAAATTTTAAAAAATACATTCAGAAAGAAAGAAAGAAGGAAGGAAGGAAGGAAGGAAGGAAGGAAGGAAGGAAGGAAGGAAGGAAGGGAGAGAGAGAGAAAGAAAGAAAGAAAGAAAGAAAGAAAGAAAGAAAGAAAGAAAGAAAGAAAGAAAGAAGGAAGGAAGGAAGGAAAGAAAGCTCTAGTCTGGAATGTTTATTTGACCCAGCTGTGGAGCATTATACTACTGATTCAAGAAATTAATATATTCTTCTGAAGTATTAGTATTATAATAATCTATTCCTGCAAGCAATAAAAAACAGAACATAATGGTTTATGTAACGGCTGAGTTTTATACACCTGAACTTTGATGAAAAGGAAAGCTTTGATTATAAGGCTTGGAGAGGCTGTTTTATGTTCAGCTATAGTATTCATTATAGATGTTAGGTATTTCCAAGTCTTTTCTGTGTTATTTAACCCATTTTTCCCTTAGACTCAATGGAAAACAGCTGTCAAGGGAGCAACATGAAGATGTTTTTATCTTTTTAAGCTATTACTGCAGTGAAGGGAGAAAGAATGTTTCACATTCTGCATAAAAACAAGATTATACATGTCCATTAATCATATCGAGACAAAACCTAAAAACCATCTTTGATTTCTGCCATCCCTTACCCCCTGTTTCCAGCCAACCCATCAACAAATCCTGGTGGTTCTACTTCCAAAATATATCCTGAATTCAACTGCTTCTTTCCATATTTACAGCTACCATTCCTGTCTCAGCCTGGACTACTGTTATAAGCTCTGTATTAAGGATGCATTCAGCAGCAAACAACAGAAAAATCAACTGTGGTAGCTTTGACAAATAGAAGTCAATTTGTCTCATAAAAATAATCCAAGGGTAGGCAGTCCAAGTCTGGTGCAAGAGCTCAACAATACTATTGGGACCCAGGTTCTAGAGATCTTTTTTTTTCTGTTGTTCTTAATATATTGGATATCATTCTTATGCTTGTAACCTCTTAGTCTGCAGATGGCTGCTACATTGCCAGGCATTGCATCTGTGTTCCAAACAAGAAGAAGGCTGTGGATGGAGAGTGATTTCCTTCAGAAGTTTTGTCTTTTTATTCAGGAAGGGCAGTTCTTTCTAGAAGAACACCCCTCACATCTCATCAGTCAGAAACAGATTGCACGTTTAGACCAATCAATATCTAAAGGACTAAAATAGTTGAGACAGCTATTGTAGACTTGTTTACACAGCATCTTTTTAAATCTTCTTCTAATGTGCTCTCCTGTACATCTGAGATATAAACTACATTTCCCTGACTTCCTTGCAGCTAGGGAATGAAGTGAAGTAAGGAAAGGAAGGTACAAGCTGTCCATTTTGCTGGTGTCCATTAGCAGAGATAGGATGATAGCCCTCTTTTTATAAAATGACTTAAATCATTATCATTTCACTAGATGCTAGATTTGGCCCTTTTTGATTTTTGTCTCTAGATTTTTCAATAAGGGATATTGCAAAGTTAGGTAATCCCTAATAAAGCACTTCATAACATATTTGGTTTCCTCACAATTGATTATCTGTGCTTAGAGCAAGATAAAGTTCTTTGGTCTAAGAACCACAAACTGCTGTCCTCCAAAGGCACTGGCTGCTGCTGTTTGTATGGTTTTGATGGAGGTGTGTTTTTTATAAATCACCTGGGGTCTGGAAATTGTGAACAATGGTGATTTCTTTATTTTCTTGACTGTTAAAAAAAAACACTTTAAAGTGAAGGAGTAGCTTTCTACCTGAAAGTATAGTCTTTATTGTACATGTTTTATGTGCTAGCTTCATTCCTGATTTTAACTTTTCTACTATTTTTTCTTATTTCTTTGCTTCCTTTACTTCCTTTTATTTAATTATATTGCATCTTTCTTTTCTACATGAAAGAAACACTGTTTGACAATAAGATTATAAAATTTTATCTGCTAAAGAAGAAAAACTATTGGCCCCGGATGGTTGGATCAGTGGTAGAGTGTCAGCCTGACATGTGGAAGTCCCAGGTTCGATTCCAGGTCAGGTTACACAGGAAAAGTGACCACGTGTTCCCCCCTTCCTCCATTACTCTCTCTCTCTCTCTCTAACTCTCCCTCTCTCTCTTTTTCCTTCCCATAGCCATGGCTCCAATGGTTCAAGCAAAGTGGGCCCCAGGAGCTGAGGATGGCTTTATGGTCTTCCCTCCGGCGCTAAAATAACTCAGTTGCCGAGCAAGAACAATGGAGCAGCCACCCTGGCCAGCAAAGCATGGCCTGGTAGGGAGCTTGCCGGTGTATCCTGGTCAGGGTGTATGCGGGATCTGTCTCTACCTTCCTGCCCCTCAATTTAAAAAAAAAGCATTTGATCTCCCAAATTAGAAAAACTATCAATATACCAAATAGCAAAAGTTGTGGTTAAAGATTTCATAGCCATCAAATGATTTAGTAGAATATTTTAAATTGATCCCAAACATGAATCTCTGCTTTGTTCCTCATAAAAATACTGACTTTCCTCCATATGCTTGCCATAAACTTGTGAATAGGATGAAATAAAAGATGAACACTCAGTATTGACTTTAAATCATCTCACTATAGTGATAAGAACCTCACACATCATAGAATTGAACTAAAAGTCTTTGTAACCAATACTTTAGGGAAGATAAATGCATATAAAATGTTTTAAATACTGATAGGCAGTATAGCAAAGTAAGAAAATCATACCAAAATGCAAGTGATACTGACTGAGATGACTTCTCTTTTTTTAGCACATGCAAGAAAGACACAGAGAGAGAGAGAGAGACAGGGAGGGAGAGAGATGAGAAGTATTAACTCTTAATTGTAGCACTTTTAGTTGTTCATTGATTGCTTCTCATACATGTGCCTTGACCAGGGGGCTCCAACCAAGCCAGTGAACCTTTGCTCAAGCCAGTGACTTTGGGCTCAAGCCAGTGACCTTTGGGCTCAATCTAGCAACCATAGGGTCATGTCTATGATCCCATGCTCAAGCCAGTGACCCTGTACTCAAGCTGGATGAATTCGTACTCAAGCCGGCGACCTCAGGCTTTGGAACATGGGTTTTCAGTGTTCCAAGTCAATGCTCTATCCACTGTGCCACCACTTAGTCAAGCCTGTCTGAAACAATTTAAAGTGGGACAATGCCCCAGATGGAGTGAAGGGTAGACAGCTGAGGAAGATTGCTCTGCAACCCTGCTCATCTGACTTCAGAGCCCTACCCCAAGCCAGAAGCTTTACAGGGTGCCATTTTCAAAACTGAAAAATAATATTCCTTCAGAGCATCTTGGTGATTCTGCTGCTTCCATGTCAAAAACATGAGTGGCCATCCAATTAACAAATTCTAAAGTGTATTAGGGTATTTTATAAAATGCAATAAGAAGCAATGAGGCTGAATCAGAGCAAATTTTTGACTCCAAATAATGTTAACCTGCTCCATCAACTTTGTTTACTGAACACAATTCCTTAAAATAGTTTCTGTTTCCCATTCCCACCCCAAATCAAATCCACTCTCAAAAGCATTATCAGCATTGAACATATTCAAAAGAGAGAGCTGAATGCAACTTTATAGGAGATGTGTAAAGTTTTGAAGAAGGGAGAATTATTGAATAAGTGTGTAACCTATGGGCACTCTTTCCTTAAAATAATTCCTTGGCTCACCAGTACATTCACAACAAAATCCAAAATCCTTGGAATGGCATGCAAGATTCTTTATCAACCCTGCTTCCCCTTCCAGCTTTATCTCTGGTCACTCTCAACTTGTGACCTGAAAATATCGAGCCATATTCAATTACAGGTGCCTCAGTAATTTGTCACATGCTCTTCTGCCTGTGAGCCCCTGCACAGCCAGAAACACTTACCCACCTTTCCTGTCCATTCTTCCTGCTAATGACTCTGGCTAACATTTCAGGACCTGCCACAATTCTCACTTAAACTAAGGAAACTTCTTGCACACTTTTTAAAAAATTGATTTTAAAGAAAAAGAGAAGAAGGGAGAGAGAGATGAGAAATATCAACTTGTAGTTGCGCACTTTAGTTGTTCATTGATTACTTCTCATACATGCCTTGACGAGGGAGCTCAAGCTGAGCTAGTGATCCCTTGCTCAAGCCAGTGACTTTGGGGTCAAGCCAGCAACCTTGGGATGATGTCAATTACCCCACACTCAAGCCAGTGACCTCAGGGCTTCAAAGCTGGGACTTCAGCCTTTCAGGTTGGCATTCTATTCACTGCACCAGCACTGGTCAGGCCACACTTATTTTTTTACAGCATCTAATGCAGTGGTTCTTAACCTTTTTTGAGGTACCAAACCCACCAGTTTCATATGTGCATTCACCGAACCCTTCTTTAGTGATAAATAAAATATGATTTTTTTTTCCAAATTCAAGACATAGGTATATGTTTTTTTACTGGTGCACAAAATGAGCTGTGCATGAACATCACCTTGCTCAAAGAACAAAGCCAACAAAGTGCATGAACTCACAACAAATTACGGTATTACTTTATTCTGGCCTCCGCGGCAGAGGCTTCTCGGAACCCCTGAGACTGACTCATCGAACCCCTAGGGTTCGGTAGAACCCAGGTTAAGAACCTCTGATCTAATGCTTACTCTACCATACCCCTTAATTTAGCAGAAGTTGCCTATGTACTCTTTGTCTTCAACTGCAAATTCCTTGTTTATCATTGGATCCCTACCTAGCACATGGAATAATGCCTGGCACATGGGAAGTGCTAGATATACACTTATCAAATGAATGAAAGTTATTCTGAAGGAAAAAATTCATCTGAAAATGTAGTTTTGCTGTATTTGAAAAAAAAATCACTCATTACCTTATGGACATAAGTTATGTTCTATTGACATTCATGTTTCATAATAAGTACTATAAAAAAGCATTGCTATCTAATTTAATAATCCTACTAATATTTTTATCCCAGGTTAAAGTTAATAAAATCTTCAATGCAGCTTAAGCAAGACAGCTACAAATAAAAATACTTATTTTAAAAATTAAAATACTCTCTAGGGCTGGTAATTAACTTAAAACATGAAACAAAGGTTAGCAATTGTTCCCTGTAGAATACCTAGTCATGTTCTTGTTCTATAAAGAAAAGGAGGCTCTTTTTCAAGCTCTAAAGAAAAAAATATTCAGAAGAAAAGTTGCCACTGTCTTTGCTCTGATTTGATAATGATGATGATGATAATTTACTTTGTTAAATGTGTACTAGGTGCCAGGCCTTGTACATGAATTCTCTTTCAATTCTCACAACAGTTTTGTCATTACCTCTATTTAAAAGTGAAGAAATGAAGCCCTTGCTAGATAGTTCAGTTGGTTTCAGCATCATCCCCATATGCCAAGGCTGTGGGTTCGATACCTAGTTAGGGCACATGCAAGAATTAACCAATGAAGGCATAAATAAGTGGAACAACAAATCAATGTTTTCCTGTCTTCCTGTCTCTAAAATCAATCAATATTTTAAAGAAAAAAAATGAAGAAATGAGTTTTAGGTAAGTTAGATAACTTGCTCAAATTTATACATGTAATAATTGTTATGGTTGACACCAGAGCTTAGTCTCTTTCCTGACTTCTGGAAAATGAAGTCTCATGTTAAAGAATATAAGGTGCTATAACTGAGTTTTGGTGATTATATAACATTATATACAGAACATAGTCTCATTATGGAACAGAATATAGTCTCAAACTGGTCTTTCTTGGGCTCCATCTGATTGGTTTTTGTTATTAATATGTCAGAAGTTACATTCTGTACTACCTTTCTATTGCTACATGATAAATTACCTTAAAACTGGGCAGCTTGCCTGACCAGACAGTGGCACAGTAGATAGAGCATTGGACTGGGATGCAGAAGAACCCAGGTTCAAGACCCTGAGGTCGCCAGCTTAAGCATGGGCTCATCTGGCTTGAGCATAAAGCTCACCAGCTTGGACCCAAGGTCGCCAGCTCCAGCAAGGGGTTACTTGATCTGCTGAAGGCCCATGATCAAGGCACATATGAGAAAGCAATCAATGAACAACTAAGGTGTCGCAACGAAAAATTGATGATTGATGCTTCTCATCTCTCTCCGTTCCTGTCTGTCTGTCCCTATCTATCCCTCTCTCTGACTCTCTCTCTGCCTCTGTAAAACAAACAAACAAATAAAACAACAACAACAAAACTGGGCAGCTTAAAACAAACAGACATTAGCTCCCAGGGTCTGAGAGTCAGGAATCTGGAGGTTGCTCAGCAGTGTGGTTCTGGCTCTGGGTTTTTCATGAGGATGCCGTCAAGCTGGGCAGGGCGACAGTCCTTTCAACCTGGGCTGAGCGACCCACTTTGAGCTTCCTCCTGTGGGTGTTGGTAGGTTTTTATTCCTTGCAAGATGTTGGGCTGAGTGCTTCAGATTCTCCTTGGCTCTTGAATAAAGGCCTCCCTCAGTTCTTTATCACACGGGCCTTGAAGTAGAGTAGGTCACAGCATGGAAGCTGGCTTTTCTGAGTGAGGGCTCTAAGAGAGAGAGAACAAGAAACAGGTGACTTAAGAGGAATGCAGCAGACTCTTATAAGCTACCCTCAGAAGTAACATACCATCATTGCCACTGTAGTTCATTCATTAGACACGAGTCACACAGTTTTGCCAAACTCAAAAGTTACCCAGAGCATGAGGTCCAGCAGAGGGGAGTCCTTGGAAGCCATCCTGCAAGCAGTCCACATGCTTTAATAGGCTACAAAGATAGGGGTATCTTGGTTTCATACCTGAGTTCCACATTTCCACGTCTTAGGGTTAGCTTTTTCTCTTTATTTAAATGAAAAGATATTAGATTGACTCAAATGACAAACGTTAGCTTTGTAAAAAACAAAACAAAAATCTTTTCACTAGAAGACAAGATCGGAAAGGTGAAGTAAAATTTAAAATATCTTTAATTCATGACATCGAATTGCTAACAAATTTCTTAGCAAATATCACATTCTTTTCTAATACAGTTCAATTGTAGGTCCATGATATAATAAACACAAATAAAAGAGCACACAATAAGTAGTGAACGCTTAAAATATTGTGTAATATCAATTCTTGATAACCATCGTGTGTCTCCAATACTTCCATTTCATAACTGGACATATTTCTGAAACCACTGTGACAAGTATCATGCCAGAGACTCCTTGGAGACAAAATGAAGAACACACATTTAAAATCATTTTAAGAAAAATGATGTTACTGACTTATACAATGCAAGTAATCAATTTTAGAGTTTTTTAAGTCAGTTGTTTTAAAAATAAGATAAATACACACTTTAGACCTAGTGGTTAAAATGAAATGGTAGTTATTTCCAAATTTTAAATCAATTTGGAATGTTACATATTTTTATTCTTGGAAATTTAGTCTGCCTCTATATTGTTTTAAATTAATACCTTACACCACCATTATTATAATAACTAATCATTTGTTCTGTGAGTTCATTAATGACCATGACCAAAAGCCTTAAAATTCTGATCTGAGACAGCAGGAATCTTATTCATAAATGCAGCTGTATGGTTTCATGAAGGGCTGTAAGGTGTTAGCCCCTTGACTTATTGTAAGGTGAAAATTATATATGTCTCTGATTTTTTCTAGTTAATCAGGAATTTATAATTGTTAACTGACCCATGAAGGCTAACATCAAAGAATAATTTATTTTCTTCCTATTGTTGAAACTTTGTATCATATGCAACTCCAGAGCAGCAAGGGTTACACAGTAAGTGTTGATTACCTTTCAGACATGACCTGTGACTTCCAGAAGTCAAAATGAACTAAGACTATTCCAGGATGACAGGAGAAATTTGCCAGTGTTACAATAATATTCTTTTTATAATGATTTGAATTTTGACTTTGTCTACTATGTAAGGAAAAATCATATTCTCTTCTTTTTGTCACTTAATTAGATATTCATCTTCTATAAAAGCTATGAAAGTTTTACAATCATCTTTTGAAAAACAAAAGGAGCTATATGGTGAACACTTTGTTTTTATGAGCAAGTAGTAGAGTGAAACCTCATTAATTTATATCTTGTGGATTTTGAGTTTGTTGCTACTGTTACAGTGATTGTAAATATATTTTTACCTATGTATGCTTTATTAAAAGTGTTTATAAATATATCTGAAATGTAAATTAGATACCACAAGATGTTTTTATATTTAAGATAACTAACATACTAGGACTTTACAAGTATTTTATTCAATTAATCAGTATTATTGTATCACTACCCTGGCCTCTAATGGATTGCTGTCTATCAATCCTTGTCAGGTAACCCTGAGAAATGTCTTTGTTTACATTGCAATGTAGTCTCATTAATTCACATAGACTTTCTCACAATCAATTCCACTTATTTGGTTTTATTTTTTTAAAAATCTGAGTGTGCGTTATTATTCAATATAAGGTATCATCAAAATTTGAAAAAGTCTCCATTTCAGAGAAAAGTAGATTGTTAAACTTTTCTAATTATATACTAAATAGCATACAACTAAAAGTTTTTTAAATTGTCTCCAATTTATTTTTTAATTTTTATTTTTTAGATTTTATTTTTTCATTTTTAGAGAGAGAGGAGAAGAGAGAGAGAGAGAAAGAGAGAGAAGAATAGGAGGAGGAGCAGGAAGCATCAACTCCTATATGTACCTTAACTAGGCAAGCCCAGGGTTTCGAACTGGCAACCTCAGTGTTGCCAGGTCGACGCTTTATCCACTGTGCCACCACAGGTCAGGCAAATTGTCTCCAATTGGAAATGGCTTGGGTGGGCCTACAAGTTTGTTGGGGAAAGGTCTCAGGGAATCACCAGGGCAGGGTGAACAGTGTTAACCAGGTTGATGGAGACACAGATAAGGGGCTTGTCTGCTGACCATATTGGGGGAGGAGGGCTCAGCAAAAGAACAATGGCTTCTGCTAGCACTTGTGTTTGGGAGAAAGCTTCCTCTCCAGTCCTCATTTTGAATGAAACCTGACAACTCAGTTCTTCCCATATGTCCCTGGTACCTTCCGAGCTGCTCTCCCAAAGCTGGAGCTCAGAGAGAGTGAGTCTAAGTAAATCCATGTGTGGGCCTTTTAAGAGGAACACGTGGGGCTCCAGAAAACCTTCGTGGCACTCAGCCATGATCCCTGATGGTTTCACAGCCAGAAGTTATGGGGACTTTTCTTCCTGGCACTAGAACCTTGGGCTGGAGGGCCTGGTGTGAGCCTGGGCCCCATGGCTCCTCAGGGGGGACCTCTACAGTCAACGTATCTCTACTGATTTTTAACTGCCACACATGGGTGTGAGGCCAGCCCATTTTGTGTCTCCACTCCTCCCACCAGTCTCAATGTGGCTTCTTTTTATATCCTTAGTTATAAAACTTCTGTTCTGTTAGGTTTCAGAAGGTTTTGAGTGATGGTTGTTCTGTAGCTTAGTTGTAATTTTGATATGGTTGTGGGAGGTTCCAAATACTGCATTTACCAGTACCTAAGCCACCATCTTGACCAAAAGCCAATCATAATCAAGTTTTTTACTGAGCTATGAACAACGGCATCAGAAGAATTTGGCAGATATTATTTAGTAGGCTCTTATTTTTCCTATTTCAACCATACTAAGGAGTAGTTTCTCTAAAGCCTAAAAACACACAGAAAACCTCTTGTTTTTCTAAGTCTGATATGGAGATGACAAACAAAAACATTTTGGAAAAAAATAAAGCAAAATAAATTTAGCCTTTCGGCCCTTAGGGTAATCTAAAGGAGCAAGCACAGTCTTTTGTGGGTCAGTTGTTTGCTGTGGTTGTTCGCACCAAAAGGTTGGAGACATTTCTTCTGTTGGCTATATACCCTTGCTGACACTCCTGGGAGGGTCTTTGTGACTCACCAAGGTAGCTTCCCTGATGAAATTAACTGCCAGGTTTAAAACTTTAAAAAATAGGAAATTCACCTCCCTCAACCTCTTCTCCCCGAACTTCATTACTGTTTTCCACATTTTATCTGTCACGAGTACACAGTAGAAAATCTGATCCATTAAAGGGAAGCACACGGCATCCAAGTTTGGTGGACACCATGTCCAGACATTGGGCAGGGGGCACATTTACATGGTACAGGCTGCTTGTGTAAACTGTTATTCCCTGGCACCTACACACTGGGGCAAGAGTCCAAACTAGTTAGTGGGCAACAAGCCATGCCAACCGATGGGCCCAGGGATGGCAGCCCAGGGACTATGTAATGAAAATGGTTTGGTGGCATTTTGTCATTTTGTGAGTGAAAAATGTTTCAACTTCTCCTAAGTTTTCATTATTTTAATGCTTCTTTTAAAGAAATATAGAATTGAACCCTTTAAGAGAATTAACTGATTAGCTTCTCATATGCTATTAAACTCTATAAGTGCATTCAATTCTATTATTTTTAAAAAAATTTTATTTATTGATTTTACAGAGAGGTAGGGTGTGGAGGGAAAAGTATCAAGTCATAGTTACTTCACTTTAGTTGTTCATTGATCGCTTGTTGTATATGCCTTGACCCAGCAAGCTCAGGGGTTTGAACCGGCAACCTTAGCATTTCAGTTTGAGACTTTATCCATGGTGCCATCACAATCAGGTTCAACTTTATTATTTTAATGTCATGTATTAATGACATTTCATTTCCTAATTTAATCATTTATTAAATCACAAAAATGTCTGAGATCCACTCTACTTTGTTTTTTTCTAATAGTTTGATTTTTTAAATTGATTGATTTTAGAGGGACAAAGAGAAGGGAAAGAGAGAGAAGCATTCATTTATTGTTCCACTTAGTTTTGTATTCCCATATATGCCCTGACAGGGGATCAAACCTGCAACCTTGGTGTTTCCAGACAAAGCTCTAACCAACTGAACTAACCAGCCAGGTTTACTTTGTTTTTAATGTAGGAAAGATAATTAAGAGGGTACTTTATTGGTGTTTTAAGTTTCCTTTCTAAGAATAATTTCAAAACCTCAAATTTTAATATTATATTATTTGAATCATAAATGGGAGAAGGGGAGATTCAGAATCTCTTAAGATTGCTTATATGAACAGAGAAGGGAGCATGTGGTTTATATCATTTAACTTATCTGTGCTTTTTTCCTAATAAATAAAATTAGGGAATTGTTTGAGGCTATTTCAAAGATCCTCTCCAGCTCTAGAAAATTCTCTATTTCTAATGCAAACAGATGGAATGATACTGTCCTTTCAAAATAGGAATAAAAATCCTGAGTGTAAGTTTTATTGGGGCTATTCTACTTCAAAAGAAGACAGGACACAATGATTCCTACTACACAATCCAAATTGCCCATATTCCGAAGCTTTTTGGAAGTAAGGAAATCTTGACTTATCTTCACTCTTTCAAAGGCCCTTACAAACAGGTTTCACCTATCAACACAAACTTCTTTATAAAAATATTTTTAAATTTCTCATTGAGGAATAATATAAACAGAAAAGGACACATATTACTATTGTATAATGCATGAACTTTCATACACTGAATACAGCTGTGAACACAGCAACATATCAAGAAAGAGAACCCCATCAGCACCCCAGAAGCACTACTACTCCCTTCTGGTCACTACTTCCTCAACAGCAACCACTGCCAGGACTTCACCAACATAGAGTAGCCATAAGGGGTTATGAAACATTGTATAAATAGAATCATACAGCACGCATTCCTTTGTTTGGCTTCTTTCGCTCAATGTTATGTTCATGAATTTCATCTATATTGTTGATGTAGTTTTAGAATGTTATTCTCCTGGTTGTATAAGTAATCCATTTACCTGTTCTATTGTTGACAATCATTTAGCTAGTTTCTAGATTCTAGCTATAATAAATAGTATTCCTATAATATTTGAGTACATGTCTTTTTTTTTTTAATTTATTTTGTTGACATGGTTTCAAGTGTCCCATTCAATATAACATCCCCTACATCATGGCCCCCATACCCCATGCAAAGTCTCTTTCTACCCCAATATTTCCAACTTTACCCCCTTTCCTCCTACCTCCATCCCCTTTTCTTCTGGCTATTGCTGCCCTATTGTCTGTATATATGTGCTATGTATATATATTTTTGGATAATCCCTTCACCTTCTTTGATTTATCCCCTCCTCCCCCTTCCCTCTGACAGCTGTCCATCTGCTCCCTGTGACCCCGCCTCAGTTTCTATTTTCTTCCTCAGTTTATTGTGTTCATTAGATTCTACATATAAGTAAAATCATATGGTATTTGTCTTTCTCTGCCTGGTTATTTCACTTAGCATAATAATCTCCAGGTGCACCCATGCTGTCATAAAAGATAAGATTTCCTTCTTTTTTAAGCTGTATAGTATTACATTGTGTAAATGTACCACCGCTTTTTTATCCACTCGTCCAGTGATGGACACTTGGGCTGTTTCCTGATCTTGGTTATTGTAAATAATTCTAAAATGAACATGGGGGTCACATCTTCTTTTGAATTAGTATTTTAGGATTCTTAAGATCTATTCCTAGAAGCAGGATAGCTGGGTCATAGGCAATTCCATTTTTAAGTTTTTGAGGAAACACCATAATATTTTCCACAGTGGCTGCATGAGTATGCTTTCCCACAAGCAGTGCAAGAGGGTTCCCTTTTCTCCACATCCTCTTCACACTTGTTGTTTGTTGATTTGTTAGTGAAAGCCATTCTAGCAGGTCTGAGATGCTATCCCATTGTGGTTTTAATTTGCATTTCTTTAATGATTAGTGATGTTGAGCATTTTTTCATCTGCCTATTAAGTATGTCCCTCTTTGGAGAAGTGTCAATTCAGGTCCTTTGCCCATTTTTTCATTTTTACCTTCCTGGTGTTGAGTTTTAGAAATTCTCTATAAATTTTGGTTATTAACCCCTTATTAGATGTATCGGCAGATATGTTCTTCCACAGAGTGGGTTATCTTTTTATTTTGTTAATGATGTCTATTGCTGTGTAAAATCTTTTTAGTTTGATATAGTCCCATTTGTTTATTTTGTCCTTTATTTCACTTGCCCATGATGATATATTGGCAAAAATATTGCCCATGATAGATTACTGAGAGTCTACTGCCTAAGTTTTCTTTTAGGATTTTTATGCATTTAAGTCTTTTATTCATTTTGAGTTTGTTTTTGTGAATGGTGTAAGTTGTTGACCTAGTCTTACTTTTTTGCATGTACCTGTCAAATTTCACAACAAATTTAGTAAAGAGACCATTTTTACTCCATTGTATACATTTGTTTCTTTTGTCAATATTGATTGGCCATAAAGACATGGGTTTTAACTCTGGATTCTCTCTTCTGTTCCATTGATTTGTTTGCCTGTTCTTATGCCAGTTCCAGGCTGTTTGATTACAATGGCCTTGTAGTATAGCTTGATATCAGAATGTGTGATACCTCCTACTCTGTTCTTCATTTTCAAGATGCTGAGGCTATTTGGGTTCTTTTTTAGTTCCATGTAAATTTTGGAATATTAAGTCTAGATCTGTGAAGTATGCCATTGGTACCTTACTCTTTTTTTTTTTTTTTTACAGGGACAGAGAGAGAGTCAGAGAGAGGGACAGATAGGGACAGACAGACAGGAATGGAGAGAGGTGAGAAGCATCAATCATTAGTTTTTTATTGTCGTCGCAACACCTTAGTTGTTCATTGATTGCTTTCTCACATGTGCCTTGACCACGGGCCTTCAGCAGACCGAGCCACCCCTTGCTGGATCCAGCGACCTTGGGTCCAAGCTGACGAGCTTTTGCTCAAGCCAGATGGGCCTGCGCTCAAGCTGGCGAGCTCAGGGTCTCAAACCTGGGTCCTCCGCATCCCAGTCCGACGCTCTATCCACTGCGCCACCACTGGGTCAGGCGCCATTGGTATTTTAATAGGAATTGCATTGAATCTATAGATTGCTTTGCATAGTATGGACATTTTAATCATGTTAATTCTTCCTATCTATGAACACAGTATACATTTCCATTTGTTTTTAATTCTTCAATTCCTTTTTTCAGTGTCTTATAATTTTCTGAATAGAACTCTTTTACCTCCTTAGTTAAATTTATTCCTAAGTACTTAATTTTGTTGTTGTTGCAATAATAAAGGGAATTGTTTTCTTAATTTCTCTTTCTAACAGTTTATTGTTGGTGTATAAAAATGCCACTGATTTATGAGTATTAATTTTATATCCTGCCACTTTGCCAAATTCATTTATCAGGCCTAGTAGCTTTTCAGCAGAGACTTTAGGGTTTTCTATTCACAGTATCATGTTGCCTGCAAATAATGACAGTTTGACTTCTTCCTTTTCTATTTGGATGCCTTTTATTTCTTCTTTTTGTCTGATTTCTGTGAATAGGACTTCCAGTACTATGTTGAATAAGAGTGGTGAAAGGGGGCACCCCTGTCTTGTTCCTGATCTTAAGGGGATTGCATTTAGTTTTTGCCCACTGAGTATGATGTTGGCTGTCGGTTTGTCATATATGGCCTTTATTGTGTTGAGGTACGTTCCTTGTATTCTGACTTTGGTAAGAGTTTTGGTCATAAATGGATGCTATGGATTTTATCAAGTGCTTTTTCTGCATCTATTGATATGACCATGTGGTTTTTATTCTTCATTTTGTCTACATGATGAATCACCTTTACTGATTTGTGAATACTGTACAAGCCTTGCCTCCCTAGAATAAATACCACTTGATTATAATGCATGAATTTTTTAATGTATTGCTGGATCCGGTTTCTTAATGTTCTGTTGAGAATTTTAGCATCTATGTTCATCAGGAATACTGTCCTACAGTGTTTTTTGTTTGTTTGTTCGTTTTTGTTTTTTGTAGTGTCTTTACCTGGTTTTAGAATGAGGATAATGCTTGCTTTGTAAAATGAGCTTGGAAGTCTTTCCTCTTCTTGAATTTTTTGTAATAACTTGAGAAGGATAGGTGTTAGTTCTTCTTTGAATGTTTGGTAAAATTTGCCTGTGAAGCCATATGGTCCAGGACTTCGTTTGCTGGGAGATTTTTGATAACTGTTTCAATATCATCTGTTGTAATTGGTCTGCTCTGTTTTCTTTATCCTTCCAGATTCAGTTTTGGAAAATTGTATGTATCTTTTCTTTTTTTAGTGAGAGAGGCAGAAACAGAGAAAGGGACAGATAGGCAGGAAGGGAAAGAGATGAGAAGCATCAACTCTTTGTTGCAGCACCTTAGTTGTTCATTGATTGCTTTCTCACATATGCTTTAATGGGGGGGAGGGATGGCTACAGCAGAGCAAGTGACCCCTTGCTCAAGCCAGGGTCCTTGGGCTCAGGCCAGCAACCTTGGACTTCTAGCCAGCAACCTTTGGGCTCAAGCCAGCAAGCCCGCATTCAAGACTGAGACCTCAGGATTTCAAACCTGGGTCCTCTGCGTGCCAGTCCGACACTCTATTCACTGTGCCACTGCCTGGTCAAGCTAGAAGATTCTGTGTTTCTAGAAGTTCATCCATTTTGCCCAGGTTGCACCATTTGTTGGCGTATAGTTCTTCATAAAATTTTCTTATAATCCTTTGTATTTCTGTGATGTCAGTTGTTACTTCTCCTCTTTCATTTCTAATTTTATTTAACTGGGTGTTCTTTCTTTTTCTTGATGAGTCTGTTAAGGTTTTGTCATCTTTTTTACCTTTTTAAAGAACCAGCTCTCGGTATCAATGATCTTTTGTATTGTTTTCTTTAGCATCTATGTCATTTATTTCTGCTCTGGTCTTTTTTATGTTCTTCCTTCTACTTCCTCTGGGCTTTGTTTGTTGTTCTTTTACTAGTTCTTTTTTGGTGCAGGCTTTGATTGTTTATTTGAGCTTTTCCTTGCTTCTTAAAGTATGCCTGTAATTCTATAAACTTCCGGTTCAGGACTGCTCTTGTTGTGTCCCATAGATTTTGAGTTGTTGTATGTTCATTGTCATTTGTTTCAAAGAAATTTTTTATTTCTTCCTTTATCTCATTGTTAACCCATTTGTTATTTAATATCATGCTATTTAGCCTCCAAGTGTTTCAATGTTTTTCAATTTTTCTATTGCAGTTAATTTCTAATTTCATGCCATTGTGGTCAGAGAAGATGCATGATATGATTTCAACCTGCTTAAATATATCGAGATTTTATTGTGTCCTAACATGTGGTCTATCCTAAACAATGTACCATGTGCACTTGAGACGAATGTATATTTTGCTGCTTTGGGGTGAAATGTTCTGAAGATATCAATTAAATCCTGTTGATCTAGTGTGTCATTTAAGACTGCTGTTTCTTTGTTGATTTTCTGTCTGGAGGATCTATTTATTGATGAAGCGTGATAAAATTCCGTACTATTATTGTAGCACTGTCAATCTTGCCCTTTATATCCATCAAAATCTTCATTATATATTTAGGTGCAATATAGGATTGGTTACATAAATATTTACAGTGTCATATCCTCTTGTTGGATTGCTCCCTTTATCATTATGTAGAGACCTTCTTTGTCCCTTACTATATAGCCTTTGTTTTAAAGGTTATTTTGTCAGATATAAGTATTGCTACTTGAGCTACTTTTTCATTTCCATTTGTATGGAATATTTTTTTCCATCTCTTCACTTTCAGTTTATATGCATCTTTTGTTCTGAGGTGGGTCTTCTATAGACAGCATTTATATAGATCCTGTTTTATTATCCATGCAGCTACCCTATGTTTTGATTAGAGTATTTAATCCATTTACATTTAAGGTTATTATTGATATGTACTTATTTATTGCTATTTTACTATTTAAATCTACAATCTTCTTTCTCTCAATTTCCTTTTTTATTTCTTCTTCTTTAGTAGGACCTTTAATATTTCTTACAGTATTGGTTTGGTGGTAATAAACTTCTGAGCCTTCTTTTTATTTTTGGTCTGGGAAGCTCTTTATTTTTCTTTCAATTTTAAATGATAAGTTTGCTGGATAGAGTAGTCTTGGTTATAGGTTCTTGTTTTGTATCACTTTGAATATTTCTTGCCAATCCCTTCTAACCTGAAGTGTTTCTTTTGAGAAATCAGATGTCAGCCTTAGGGGGGCTCCTTTGTAGGTAACTAATTGCTTTCCTCTTGCAGCTTTTAGTACTCTTTCTTTGTGTCTTAACTTTGGCATTTTAATTATGATGTGTCTTGGTGGCCTCTTTGTGTTCATCTGTAATGGGATTCTCTGTGCTTCTTGAACTTGTGTGACTTTTTCCTTCATCAAATTAGAGATGTTTACAGCTATGATTTCTTCTAACAAATTCTCTATCCTTTGTTTATTCTCTTCTCCTTCAGGAATTCTTATGATATAAATGTTGTTTTTCTGCATAATTTCACGAGGTCTCTTAGAGTTTCTTCCACCTTCTAGAGCCACTTCTCCTTTTGCTGCTCTGCTTCTGTGCTTACATTTATCTTGTCCTCTAAATTGCTGATTTGTCCTCTGTTTATCGAACCTGCTTTTGTTTCTTCTAATGCCATATTTACTTTAGATATTGGATTTGCCATTTTTGGCTGGTTCCTTTTTATGGTTTCAATATCATTTTTAATGCTTACTAAGTTCTCCTTGTGTTCATCCATTCTTACTCTAAGATCCTTGAGCTCCCTAATAACCATTATTTTAATCTCTGTGTCTGGTAGTTTGGTTATTTCCATTTCATTTCATTCCTTTTCTGGTAATTTTTATTGTTGCTGTTGATGCACCTTGGCCATATTTCTTTGTCTGCCCATTCTTTTTGTGTGTGTGTTAGGTATATCACTACTCTGACTTTTAATTTTGTTGTGGTGTCTTTATGAAAAGGTAGGCTCAGTGGCACTAACCTCCAGGCCATCTATGCTCCTTGCTACAGGAATGTTTTCTTAAGCTTATATTTGCCCTCCTGTTGCATGTAAATCTTGTATGCTATTGCCCCTTTAGTGGGTGGGGTTAACCCTTCAGGCAGGTTGGCTCTAATGGTCATCCTTGATCATGTGTATTAGATACTGTGCAGTGTCTCTCGGGGGGGGCATAGTTATTCTCAGCAGGGTTAGGTGCCTGCTGGACACCTCCTTTGGGTGTGCCACTTGTGTGGCTAGTTACATTTAGTATTGCTGTGGTCTGCCCCCACACTACTTATTGTGTTGATTCTTGGTCAGGGCTGGGATATGGGTTGATGTCAGACATATTTGTAACCCACTGTGGTCTACCTGTCTGGAGCTACTGCTCTGTTCACTATGTCTGTGTTTTCTATGCCTGGGTATGTGTGGGAGGGGCCAACCTTTGTATAAAGATTATCTTCCTCTTACTTAGACATGACTGCAGCTCTGTAAAAGGACCCAAGTTTCTTTAGATTTGCCTTCACCTTTTTAGCTGTTCCTCCTCCTCCTATAGCTGCCTGGTCTTCCCACAGATTCTTCTGTAGAAAGACTGTAGAGTGGGCTCAGAGTGGCCTCACCCTTCAACCCCTCCACAAGGTGCAAGCTTAGTGTGTTAGGGCAGCTGAAGTCAAGATGACAATATTAGTGAGACCAGATGTTGACCACAGAAAGCAGTATTTGCTTTGTATATCCCTTTGGGTATGCTTCTAGGAAGACCAGTTGGGTTCTACTCTAATGTAGACTATAACTGACCACTGGATGAGTTGGTTCTGGGCCTCTTAAGAAAGAACCTGGTGTAGACCAATGTAAGACATTGTCCATGACTGGCCTTCAGCAACCTTTTTGAAAATACAATGTGTCCGTAAAGTCCGGTCACATGGTCAAAAGTGCACCATGACTTTATGGACACACTGTATAAGCAAACCAGAGTTTATCACTGCCTCTGCTGTGCTTAGGTGCATGTCGGAAGGACCAAGCTACACACTTTGGCTGACTTTTACCAGCCCTGGGCCTAGGGGCAAGTCAGCAAAAGGCACAGGTTCCTTGAGATTTATCTTCTGCTTCCTCTATGTACTGACTGCTGGTGGGATTGGCCCTTGAAAAAAATCTTAAAAATCTTGAAAATCTTGAGTCTAGAGGCTGGAGCAATTCATGGATTAGGAAAGGTGGTGGGTGTGGCTCCCACCTCTTGGCCTCAAGAGTCAGTCTGTCCTGAATTTTTTTCACAGACCTCAGCAGGGTATGGCCACTAAAAGTCTGGTGAGTGTGGCCTCTGAAACCCAGAGATTTTGTCTGTCTATAGTCTTGACAGCTTCTACTGAATCTCTTGTGAGGCAGAAGCACCAGTCATATTCTCAGGAAAGTGGGGGGTGGGGGGAGACTCTGGCCTCAAACCAGATAACTGAGTCACTGTCATTCTCATTGCTTCCTGGCCAATGTTGCTTAGTTCTCAGCAGGGCCCTATCTTCATAGGGTGGGGCAAGAGACATCCCCAGGCCTTTGTTGCATGGAGAAGATTGCTCTATCCAAGAAAGATGGTGACTTCAGTATTGGAGAATAATGCAGTACAGGGGTTCCAATTGTTGTCCCCCACTACATCTCTCCTAAGGTCACCAACTTCACTCTTCTCTCACAACTCAGCTTTCCTTCCACTGGATCCCAGGGTAAGTGGTTCTGAACTAGATTTTCTGTGTTGGCACTTTAAGAGGGTGCCTATATCTCTGAGATCTCCCATTTCTTTCTCACAGACAGAAACCTCGCCTCTTTGCACTGCCAAATGCTGTGGGCACCTCTTCTAGGATCTGGTGCTTTATGCTGGGGTATCCAGTCTGTGACTTAGGACCCACACCTCTCAGGGAAAACCTCCCTGCAGCTGATATGTCCCTCTGGACAGCTGCTGCTTTCTTCTGGAAGTGGGCGCAGCCCTTTTCACATCCATGTTCTTCCTACCAGCTTCCATATGGCTTTTCTTGTGAATCCTTGGTTATATACTCCTTTTCAGTTAGTTACACTTTTGTTTTTCAGAATAATTTTTCTTAAATTTAGTTATAACTCCAGTTTGTCCTGGCAGGTGGAAATTGGAACATCTACCTACTCCATCGTCATCTTGAAATCTTTCCCAAGTGCTCAATTTCTTCTTTATTTTCACTGCCACCACCTTTGCCCTGACTCTCATTGGCTGTATCTTCTTAATTCCAGTCTCATTTATTGATCCTGTCTGAATTACACTTATTTTCCTGTTTTATTCTGTGCTGCTCAAAAACTTATAATTGCTTGCTACTGTCTATTTTTCTAGCATAAATCATTTGCTCTTTGAAATATAATGTTAAGAAAATGAATAGACAAGTGACAGTTCTTAAAAAATAATAGGTAACCTAAATAGTACTATATCAAACTTAAAAATAAATTTATACCTAAAATTCCTTTAAAAAAAGGAAACTGAAAGCTTTTCTGAATTCCACAAATAATAATAATAATGCTAATTGTACACAAACTTTTCTGGAAAATAAAAGTGAAGTCTTATTCTGACCAAATGGAGACAAAGACATTAAAGAAAACTACTGATCAATATGCTTCATGAACATATCTACAAAATACTCAACAAAATATCAGCAAATTGTATCCAAGAATATGGAAAAAAAGATAATACATCAAGACCAACTGGGCTTGTGAATTTAAGTTAGTTTCAAAATTTTAAAATCAATCAATGTAGTTCAACAGACTAAAGGAAAAAAATTGTATGGTAATCTCAATAGTACAAAAACAAGCTTTAAAAAAACTTTAACATCTATTCATGATGTTGAAAAAAATTCTCAGTAAACTAAAGATATAAGGTATGTTCCTATGTTTCTCAACCTAAGAAAAGATATCTGTGTTAATGGTGAAAGACCAAACACTTTCCCTGAAGATGAGAAGATAAGAATGTCCACTTTAACCACTATATTCAACATCAAACTGGGGATCCTAGACAGTACAATAAGGCATGAAAATAAATGAAAGATATACATATTGGGAAGAAATAAATAAAGCTATTTCTATTTACAAAAAGCAAGAAGGCATGATTGTCCACTCTGGAAAATCCCAAGTAAGATTATAAAAAGCTTCTAAAACTAATAGGGTGGTTTAGCAAGGTCACAAAGTATAAGGTCAACATATAAAAGCAATTGTATTTCTATATACTTGCAATGAACAATTAGAAAATGTATTTTTTAAAGTACCATTTTAAATAGCACCAAAAAGCATAAAATATTTAGGTAAAAGACAAATGTACAGATATGTCCTGCTCATGGATTGGAAAAAATCAATCTTTCTTTTTAAAATTAACTGTAGATCATTTTTCTTCTTTAAATTGATATATAGAATCAATATGATCCCAGTAATTTTTTTTTTTTTGTAGAAATCAAACAGATTCTAAATTTTAGTGGAAAAAAATAACACAAAAGAATCACCAAAACAATTTTGAAAAAAGAGTTAAAAGACTCACAGAACCTGATTTTAAAACTTGCATTAAGCTATAGTAATCAAGACTGTCTTGGTATTGGCAAAAAGATAGACACATATATCAGTGTGTCAATGAAAATCCAGAAATATTATCTAAGATGGCAGCAGAGTAGATGAAAGTTACACTCACCTCTTCCCAGGATCACACTGGAATTGCAACTAAAATATAGAACAATTAACCTGAATAACCAATTGAAGAATAGCTTTATATAGACTTTTATAACAAAGGGTTTATAGAAGAAGCCACATTAAGACTGATAGGAAGGGTAGAGATGCAAAAAGAGTTGGCCCCTGCTCCCATGGGTAGTAACTGAGATTCTGGAGGGACAGCTCAGGTGCAAAGGTTTTCCCTGAGGAGTGTGGAGTTGAGATCCCTGCCAGGCTCCCCAACTGAGAGAACCTGAGCCAGGAACAGGCACCCACATAATATCTGCCTATAAAAATTCAGCGAGAATTCTGTCCACCAGGGAGAGACAGGAGTCTGCTAGAGACATGGGCTTCCTCATAAAGGACCAACACACAAAATCTCATTTGTAGCCACTCACTCTGGGCTCTGGCAGAGGGTGTACAGATAGGACTAAAATTGTGTGAGGAGAGACTGGGGTTTGTGGATCTGAGAAGGCTGAAGGGACAGCCACCAGAATTCCTTTGCTATGTTCCTCTTCACACCAAAGATACCATGTTTCTTGGGTGGAAAAATACCCTCTTTATGGCATCAGACTGGGGGAATGCAACAGCCCAATCTGGACAATCTGTCACCTCACCCTGTGGCACTCACACCTTGTTGAGGAGTTAGCTGCCTAGGTTAGGCTGTAGAGGCATGGATAGACTCAAGAGATGTCAGTGACTGAGTTGTGTGGTTTTGGGAAAGGAGCCATTCCCCCAAATTTTCTGTGAACCTGACTTCACCTCCCCCTCACAGGAGCTTCTCTAGCCCCACCACCAATGGTCTCAGAGGCACCACCCTCCTTAGCATGGACTCCCAGGGTTCTGGGATCCAACAAAGACTGAGTTATGTGGCTCTGGGATCAGAGCCACTCCACGTACCCTTCCCTAAGCCTATGGCACCTTCCCCTCATGAGAGATCCACTATTCTTAACCTCCTGATTTCCAGCAGCCCCACCCTGTAAAGCTCCAGCTCTAAATTAAATATGGAACACGCTGACTTGTGTGACTCTTAAAACAGGGGCCATTATCCCTTGCATGCTCAACCGGTACAGAGTCTTCTTTTCACACAGCCAAATCTTGGTTTGTTTGGGCCTGATATATCCTGCTCCCCTCATTCTGAGAACTCCATGAAGCCCCCACTCATGCCACAAATGTTTGCAGGCACCTAGCAAGGGGAAGCTAGACTTGGTATGCCCTGGGACTTTTTCTGAGTGGCCTCAGACCCAGCACTGGCACCGAGTTTGAACCTTGTGACACAATAAGAACCTATGTCATGCAACTCCAATATTGCCAAAAGGTCTTTCAGTGACTGAGCTTATTAGATAATCATCAGGTGGAAGCAAGTGGAGGCAGATATTGGGTTACCATGGGCCTTTTTCTGACTTGCCCTGGCTTGGTACTGGTGGAATTGGGCTTTGGTATATAGCTTGATCCTTCCCATACCCACATAAGCCCAGCAGAGGCAGCCACAAACTGCAGATTGCTCCAAACAGGTTGCCCAGGGCAGCATCTAACATTGACCTGCACCAGAGTCCTTCCCAAGATGCCCAGAGCAGACATATATAGTGACCAGCTTCTGAAAACATCAGAGCAGTATCCAACTAGCTTATTCAAAGGGGGACAAGTGGCATATCCAAAAGGGGTTTTTGGTAAGCACCATACCCTCTGAGGTGAATTCAGCTTCATGTGATCAACACCTGCACATCAGTTTATACATTGTGGTTAGGGTCAATCCTCATAGGCAGTCATCCTAAAGCTCAATGCCATGTGTGAACAAGCCAATAGCAATTAAGACTCATTACAAAAGAAGAGCTCATATAACCCACACAAGGGATATTTCTGGAGCACATAGGTCAGGTGATCAAGAAGACTGTGTTTCTGGGTCCCACAGGACACCAAATACATATGACCACTCAACCAAGACTGAGAGACATAGTAAATCTACCTAATACAGTGGTACCTTGAGATATGAATAGACCAACATACAGTTGTTGTTTTTTTTAAGATACGAGCTGCAACTCAGTCTGTATTTTTGTTCAAGATCTGAGTCATGATTCAGGAAGCTGCCGCTAGTTGGTGCGGTGGCGCATGGGTCCAGTATTGGCAGTTTGATATACAAGTTGAATGACTTACAAACTTAGTTACAGAATGAATTAAACTTGTTTCTCAATGTACCACTGTACACAGGAACAAACACAAAAAGGCATCCAAAACTGGGAGACAAAAAAACATACCCCAAATAAAAGGACAGCAGAATTGAAATAGAGGCAAGCAATTTACCAGATATAGAATTTTTTAAAACATGGTTATATGGATGCTGAAGGAACTTAGGAAAAACTTCAAGAAACTTAGTGAGAACTTCAAAAACATGAAAAAAAAGAACATAAAAACCATGAAAATGAACCACTCATAAATGAAGAAAGCAATACTGAATGAAGAACACTGTAGAAGGAATAAACAAAAGGCTGAATGAAGCAGGGAATCAAATCAGCAATTTGGAAGACAAGGTAGCAGAAAACACCCAATCAGAGAAACAAAAATAAAAAAAACTTATTTTTAAACGAGGATAGTTTTAGGGATCTATGGGACAACATAAGCAAACCAACATCCACATCCTAGGGGTACCAGATGAGAAAAGAGAGATCAAAGGGTTGAGAACCTATTTCAAAAAATAATAACTGAAAATGTCCCTAACCTGGTGAAGGAAAAAGACACACAAGTTCAGGAAACTCAGAGAGACCCAAACAAGATGAACTCAAAAAGGCCCACACCAAGACAGATCATAATCAAAATGGCAAAGATTAAAGACAAAAAGAATTTTGAAGGAGCAAGAGAAAGACATGAATACCTAGAAGGGAGCTCCCATAAATCTGTCAACTAATTTCTCAAAAGAAAGATTATGGGTTAGAAGGGACTGGCATGAAATATTCAAAGGGATGAAAAGCAAGAACCTACAACCAAGACTTCTTTATCCAGCAAGGCTATTACTTAAATTGAAGTAAAAATAAAGAGCTTCACAGACAAGAAAAAGCTAAAGGAGTTTAGTATCACCAAACCAGTATTATAAGAAATGTTAAAGGGTCTTCAAGAAGAAATAGGAGGAGGAGGAAGAGGAGGAGGAGGAGAAGGTGAAGAAAAATAACAGAGGAACATAATTATAAAGAATAAAATACGAATAAATATGTACCTCTTAACAATCATTTTAAATGTAAATTGTTTAAATGCTCTCATCAAAAGATACAGTGTAGCTGAATAAATAAGAAAACAAGGCCCATATATGTGCTGTCTACAGGGAACTAACATCAGAATGAAAGACACACAGAGACTAAACATAAAGGGATTGAAAAGATATTTCATGTAAATAGAAATGAAAAAATATCTGGGATAGCAATACTTATATATACAAAATAGACTTTAAAACAAAGGCTCTAGGCCCTGGCCGGTTACTTCAGTGGTAGAGCATCGGCCCAGCATGTGGAAGTCCCAGGATTGATTCCCAGCCAAGACACACAGGAGAAGCGCCCATCTTCTTCTCCACCCTTCCCCCTCTCCTTCCTCTCTGTCTCTCTCTTCCCCTCCCGCAGGCAAGGCTCCATTGGAACAAAGTTGGTCCAGGCGCTGAGGATGGCTCCATGGCCTCCGCCTCAGGCACTAGAATGGATCCCATTGCAGAGAAACAATGCCCCAGATGGGCTGAGCATCGCCCCCTGGTGGGCATGCCAGGTGGATTCCGGTCTGGCGCATGCGGGAGTCTGTCTGTCTGCCTGTCCCCCATCCCCATTTCTCAGTTCAGAAAAATACAAAAACAAAACAAAACAAAAAAGGCTCTAATAAGAGATAAAGACACTATATAATGATAAAGGCAGCAATTTAACAGGAGGATATAACCTTTGTAATCGTTTATGCACCCAATATAATAGCACTTAAATAAATAAAGTAAATCTTGATAGACATACACATTGTGCTTTGTTTGTTGTCCTTCTTTTAGTTTCTTCAAGTATAAAATGGTACATATTTTTTAAATATTTTTATTGTTTTTTGACTTATAGTGCTATGAATTTCCATCTCAGGACTGATTTTGCTGCATCCCATAGATTTTGGGTTGTTGTGTCATCATTTTCACTTGTTTTGAGGTATCTTTTTATTTTCTTGATCTCACTGTTAACCCATTCATTGTTTGGTAACATGTTATTTAGCTTCCATGTCTTTATCTTTGTATGTTTTTCAGTTTTATTTTTCTTGTGATAAATTTCTAGTTTCATATCATTATTGTCAGATAAGATGCTTGATATGATAGTAACCTTTTTTTTTTTTTTTTTGAGAGAGAGAGAGAGAGAGAGAGAGAGAGACAGAAAGGGAGAGAGATGAGAAGCATCAACTCATAGTTGTGTCACTTAGTTGTTTACTGATACCTGCCTTGATAGCCAGGAGGGTAGGAGACTCCAGCTGAGCCCATGACTCCTTACTTAAGCCAGTGACCTTGGGTTTTAAGCCAGCAACCTTTTGGGCTCAAGCCAGTGACCTAGAGATCATTTTGATAATCCCACACTCAAGCCAGTGACACCAGGCTCAAGCTGGTGAGCCTGTGCTCAAGCCAGCTACCTGCACCACCACCAGTTAGGCCCAACCTTTTAAAATTTATTGAGACTTTTTCCATGTCCTAACAAGTGGGATATCATTGAGAATGTTCCATGTGCATTTGAAAAAAATGTATATTTTTCTGCTTTGGGGTAAAATGCCCTGAAGGTATCAATTAAATCCATCTAATTTGGTATATCATTTAAAGTTTGTTTCCTTGTTGATTTTCTGTCTGGAAGATTGATCCATTGATGTCAATGGGGTATTAAAATATCATACTATTACTGTACTACTAATTTTATTGTCAATCACTTGTTTTATTTCAGTGGTTCTTAACCTTTTTTGAGGTACCGAACCCACCAGTTTCATATGCACATTCACCGAACCCTTCTTTAGTGATAAATAAAATATGATTTTTTTTCCAAATTCAAGACATAGGTATATGTTTTTTTACTGGTGCATAAAATGAGCCGTGCATGAACATCACCTTGCTCAAAGAACAAAACCAACAAAGTGCATGAACTCACAACAAATTACGGTATTACTTTATTCTGGCCTCCGTGGCAGAGGCTTCTCCAAACCCCTAAGACCCACTCATCGAACCCCTAGGGTTCAATAGAACCCAGGTTAAGAACCACTGTATCAGACCATAGTAATCAAAACAGCACCAAAACTGCCATAAAATCAATGGAACAGAATAGAGAGCCCAAAAATAAACCAACACCTTTATGGTCAATTAATTCTTTTACAAAGGAGGCAAGAGCATACAATGGGGTAAAGGCAGTCTATTCAATAAATTGCATTGGAAAATTTAGACAGATACATGCAAGAAACTGAAACTAGACCACCTTCTTACAACATACACAAGAATAAACTCAAAATGGATTAAGGACTTAAAAGTAAGACTTGAAATAAAAAAAATCCCAGAAGAAAACATAGGCAGTAAAATCTTGGACATTTCTTATAGTGATGCTTTTTAAAATATATCTTCTCAGGCAAGGGAAACAAAAGAAAAAATAAACAAGTGAGACTACAGCAAAGGAAGCCATCAATAAAATGAAAAGACAACCTGCTGAATGGAGAAACTTATTTGCCAATTTACATCTGGTAAGAGGTTAATATCCAAAATTTATAAAGAACTCATAGAACTCAACACACACACACACGCACACACGCACGCGCACACACACACACACACACACACACACACCAACAACAGATAATTCAATTAGAAATGGGCAAAGGACCTGATTAGACACTTTTCCAAAGAAGATAAATAGATGACCAATAGATATATAAAAAGATGCTCAACATCACTGATCATCAGATAAATGCAAATAAAATAACCTCACACCTGTTAGATTAGCTATAATCAATACATCAACAAATGAGGGTTGGTGAGGATGTGAAAGAAAGGGAACCCTCATGTACTTTAGTTGGGAATGCACATTGGTGTAGCCACTGTGGAAAGCAGTATGGAGTTACCTCAAAAAATTAAAAACGGAATGGCTGTACAACCCAGCAATTCTACTTCTGGGACTATATCTGAAAAAACCTGAAATATTAATTCAAAAGAATATATGCACCTCTATGTTTATTGCAGCATTATTTACAATAGCCAAGATCAGGAAGCAGTCCAAGTGCTCAAACAGTAGATAAGTGGATAAAAAAATCTGTGGTACATTTACACATTGGAATACTACTCAGTCATAAAAAGAAGGAACTCTTATCTTTTGCAATAGCATGGATGTATCTGGAGATTATTATGCTAAATGAAGTAAACCAGTCAGAAAAAGACAAATACCACCTGATTTCACTTATACGTGGAATCTAATGAACAAAATAAACTAATAAACAAAACAGAAACAGACTCATCAATACAGAGAATGGACTGACAGCTGTCAGAGGGGAGAGGTGTTAGGGGGCTGGATAAAAAAAGGTGAAGAAATTAAGCAAAAAGAAAAAGAAAACAACTCAGACACAGACAACAGAGGCGAAGAGGGGGCAGGGTAGGCAGAAGAGAATAAAGAGTGGATAAATGGTGATGGAAGGAAACATGACTTTATGTTATGAAAACACAACACAATATTACAGATGATGTATTATAGAAAGCTATATAATTTTATTAATCAGTCATCCCAATAAATTTAATAAATTTCAAAAAAAAATCATAAATAGACCCAAATATATATATAGTCAATTGAGTTTTAACACAACTGGAAACAATTTAATGGAGACAATTTTTCAACAAACAGGGCAAAACAATTGAATATCCATAGGCCAGAAATCTCAAGTCAATTTGTATCTCATGAAATGGATAAAAGTTGACTCAAATTGGACAACTAACTGTAATGTAAAATTTGCAAATATAAAATTCCCAGAAGAAAATGTATGTGAAAAACTTGTGACCTTGGTTAAAAATTATTTCTTTTTTTTAGGGAGAGACGGGGTGGGGTGGGTGTTGGGCAGACAGATAGAATGGGAGAGAGATGAGAAGTATCAACTCGTAGTTGTGGCACTTTAGTTGTTCGTTTATTGCTTCCTCATACATGCCTTGACCAACAGTGGAGTGGGGGGAGTCCAGCCGAGTAAGTGACCCCCTAGCTAAAGCCAGTGATCTTTGGGCTCAAGCCAGCAACCATGGGGTCATGTCTATGATCCCACACTCAAGCTGGCGACCTCGGGGTTTTGAACCTGGGTCCCAGGGTGATACTCTGTACACTGTGCCACCACCCTGTCAGGCTAAAAAATTGTTTCTTATACATAACTCCAAAAGTACAATCTATAAAAGAAGAAATTGGACTTAATAAAAATTTAAAACTTTTGCTTTTTGAAAGACACTCTCAGGAAAATTAAAAGAAAACCCACAAAATCACCACAGAAATATTTGCAAAAACATATCTGACAAAAAGCCATGTGTATAAAACATACAGAGAACTATCAAAACTCACTAATATGAAACAACCCTACAAAAATGGGTCAAAGTCCTGAATACACATTTCCCTAATGAAGATGTATGTATGTATGGCAAATAGGCACATGAAAAGATGTTCAACACCATTAGTCATTAGGGAAATGCAAATTAAAACCACAATAACATACCACGACACACATGTTAAAATGTCTAAAATAACTGACATTACCACACATGAGGAGGATGTATGGCAACTGAGACTCTCATATAATGCTGATATGGGAAGGCAATAATAATATAGATACTATGGAGAACAGTTCAGTAGATTCTTGTAAAGTTCAACATAGAGGTATCATATAACCCAACAATTCCACATCTTGATGTTTATTCAAGAAAAATAAAAGCTTATGTCCATACAAAATCAGCATGCAAGTCTATATAGAGTTTTTATTCATAATTTTCAAAAACTGGAAATAATCTAAATTTCCTTCAGTGAAGAATGGATAAGCTAATTGTGATATGATCTATACCAGGGGTGCCCAATACGTCGATCACGATCTACTGGTCGATCGCGAAGGAAGTGTGGGTAGATCGCATGACATTAAAAAGACATTTGTCTTTTGATTGGCATACAGGGTAGCCAATCTGACATCTGAACTTTTGACACCCTATGCATGCGCGTTAAACCGCGCTAACTTGTTCAGTTACATTGCTGCGTAGTTAGCCTAAATACAACAAAGGGTATAAAAATTAGTGCCGTAGCTGGTCCGAGTAAGAAGCCTAAAACCTACCACTTTCATACAGAATGGGAGAGGATTTTTTTCACTATGTCATATTCTAAGTGCGTTTGCCTCATCTGTCTGTGTGCCATTGCTATTCCAAAGAAGGGAAATGTGGAGCGACTTTTTCAGACTGTTCATAAAAACTATGACATTGACTTTGCTCCAAAAAGACAGCTGAGAAGGAGAAAGGTGAACGTAGAATACACAATATTAAATAGTAATAATAGTAACTTAAATAATGATAATATAGAAGAAATAAATTTATGTTTTGCATTTTTATTGTAGGTAGATCATTTTGACTTGGTCATCTTATAAGTAGCTCGCAAGCTGAAGAAGTGTGGGCACCCCTGATCTATACAATGGGCCCTGGCCTGATACCTCTGTTGGTTAGTGCATCCTCCCAAAGGGCAGAGATTGCCATTTCAATCCCAGTCAGGGCACATACAGGAACAGATCACTGTTTCTCTTTCTCTCTCTCTCTCTTTCTCTCCCTTCCTCTTTGGCTAAAGTCAATTTTAAAGATTTATTTTTTCAACTTTATTTATTTTTATTTTTTTAAAGGGACAGAGAGAGAGTCAGAGAGAGGGATAGATAGGGACAGACAGACAGGAATAGAGAGAGATGAGAAGCATCAATCATTAGTTTTTCATTGCCGCTGCGACAACTTAGTTGTTCTTTGATTGCTTTCTCACATGTGCCTTGACCGCGGGCCTTCAGCAGGCTGAGCAACCCCTTGCTGGAGCCAGCGACCTTGGGTCCAAGCTAGCGAGTTTTGCTCAAGCCAGATGGACCCGCGCTCAAGCTGGAGAGCTCGGGGTCTCGAACCTGGGTCTTCAGCATCCCAGTCAGACACTCTATCCACTGCGCCACCGCCTGGTCAGGCTGGCTAAAGTCAATTTTAAAAATATTTATATAGTGGGATACTATTCCACAATATAAAGGAATGAACACATCAATATAGGTCAAATTCAAAAATTTTATACTTGGCCTGACCTATGCTGGCACAATGGGTAAAGTGTAGACCTGGAATGCTGAGGTTGCCCATTTGGGACCCTGGGTTTGCAAGGTCAAGACACATATGAGAAGAAACTATGAGTTGGTGCTTCTCGTTCCTCCCTGCCCCCTGCCTTTCTCTCTCCTCTCTCTAAAATCAATCAATGAAAAAAATCTTTAAAAAATATACTTGGTAAGAGTAGTCAGACACAAAATCTACAAACTGAATGATTCTGTTTGTAGGACATTCCAAAAAAGACAAAACTATAGTGAGAGAAAGTAGATCATTTCAGTGGTTGCCTTTAATCAGGAATGTGGCAAGTATAATGATTGTACAGCAGAAAAGGGGAAACTGCTGGAATATATTGTGGCAATGCTTTATATCTTGCGTGTGGTGTGGTTACATACTGCATACATTTGCCAAAGCTCATTGAATTTACACCTCCACATTCCAAATTGTGTGCCCTCTATTCCATGGTAGTAAGAATCTTTTTCTTTTCCTTATTGTTTTAAATTTGTTTAATCTTCCTAATGCCTTTTGAGGACTGTGACTCCTAACAGAAGATGTATCAAGCAGAGCCAAAGTGACCATAAGTATGGATCACTCTAGAGCAGTGGTTCTCAAAGTGTGCGCCAGGGCGCACTGGTGTGCCCTAGAAGATTTCTAGGTGCACCTTATGGTATTCCAGAAAAATATGTGACTGTTGGGGACCAAATAACCAACAGGGTTTTTGGAGTTTAGATTTTTTGGGGACAGAGGTGTGGGGAATTGGCTGTAAGCTGACAGTCTGCTCAACCCCCCACCTCACTTGCCTGATTAGGTTGCAAAAGGCTGTTAAGCTGTACTGCTGGATTGTTTACACTACCCCCCATGTTCCCCAGAAAGACTGAAGGCAAGTTTCTTCTATCCTTTGTTTGGTGTAAAGTTAAGATGATATGTATGGTGGGGGTTTTCTGCACTCAACACAATTAAAAGTAAAAAGAGAGGAATTCTTCAATGTATTGACGAGGAAATGAGAATTTATTTGCCTTTCAAATATATGCTCTTGCATTAGCTATTTCAATTTTTGAAACTCAGGGTAATATATAGGATTATTGTATCTGTGACTCTTTGCTCTGAGAGTTGAAGTTTGAAAAACAGCACACCATTCTATATTCTCACGCGGAATCCTTTCCTTTCCACTCCTCCAGGTGTGAGACTGCAAAATCAAAGATACAGAGTAAACACGGCCCTGGGCCAGCTGGCTCAGTGGTAGAGCATCGGCCCAGTGTGTGGAAGTCCCGGGTTTAATTCCCCGTCAGGCACACAGGAGAAACGCCCATTAGCTTCTCCACCCTTCCCTCTCCTTCCTCTCTATCTCTCTCTTCCCCTTCCACAGCCAAGGTTCCATTGGAGCAAAGTTGGCCTGGGCATTGAGGATGGCTCCATGACCTGCACCGCAGGCACTAGAATGGCTCCGGCTGCAACGGAGCAACGCACCAAGATGGGCAGAGCATTGCCCCCTGGTGGGCATGCCGGGTGGATCCTGGTCGGGCCCATGCGGGAGTCTGTCTGAATGCCACCCGCTTCTAACTTTGGAAAAATACCAAAAAAATAAAAAAGGTACAGTAAACAAAAACAATTACATTGTTTAAATTTGGACTATCTTCCAAATATATAGGATTATTGTATCTGTGACTCTTTGCTCTGAGAGTTGAAGTTTGAAAAACAGCACACCGTTTAAATTTGGACTATCTTCTAATTGCTCGCAGTTTGAGCATACATATCAAGGATATTGTAAAATCTTTCTTCGTCATGTTCAATCCAACTAAAATGTGTAAAGTGTGTGTTTCAAAAGAAAAGTGCAGTGAAACCAGATATATTTGCAAAACATGTTGCAAACTATTACAAGTAGGTGATTGCTATACAGTATACCACACCAAAAATATTACTAAAATATATAATATGTATAAACTATAATATATAGCAGATATGTACATAGTTTCATTTAAATTCATTATGTATAAATAAAGTATACTAAAGTTTATTTAGATTGTTTCACTTTCATACTCAATTACGAAAAAATAGCCGGTGACATAACTTCTGCATAAAATTGCCAGTCAACAATGTGTTAAGAAGGCATTCTAACTTATTTATATTAGTTTTTTCTTTTTAGATTTTATTTATTGATTTATACGGAGATGGGAGAGGGAGGGAGAGAAAGAAGGGGGAAAAGAGAGAAGCAGGAAGCATCATTTCATAGTAGTTGCTTCCTGTCTGTGCCTTGACTGGCACATTTCAGGTCGACGTTTCAAGTCAATGCTTTATCCACTGCACCACCAGAGGTCAGGCTATTTATATTACTTTCTAGTGATTCTTACAGTTATTGAGATAAAAATAAACTTTTGGGGCAAGATTATAAAAATCTCCCTATTAAAAACAATACATACATATCTGGATAAATCCTTTCCAAAATATTTTTTATATTTTTTAGCAATAAATCTTGTTAACCTAATCAAATATGTTATTCAAAATATCGATATTTCACTTGAAACTAAGAATAAACTCTAATCCTTAAATTCATCATTTAAGGCTCTGGCTGGTTGGTCCAGTGGTAGAGCATCACCCCAGTGTGTGAAAGTCCAGGGTTCGATTCCTTGTAAGGGCACACAGGAGAAGCGACTATCTGTGTCCCCACCCCTCCTTCTTTTCTCTCTCTCCCTCTCTCTCTTTCCCACACCCCCCTTCCACAGTAATGGCTCGAATGGTTTGAGCATAGTTGGCACCAGGTGCTAAGAATGGCTCCATGGCCTCAGCTCAAATGCTAAAATAGCTTGGTTGCCAAACAACATAGTAGCAGCCCCAGATGGACAGAGCATCGCCCCAGTACAGGGCTTGCTGGGTGGATCTGGTCGGGGTGCATGCAGGAGTCTGTCTCTCTGCCTCCCCACCTCTTACTTACTAAAAAAAAATCTGTCATTTAAACTCTTATATTTCCAAAATAATTATTAAGATTATCTTAAAGAAAAAAAGAGTAACAACTGTTTTTGTTCAAATAATGGTGTAATACTATTCCAATACACAATGTAGCATTATCCACAATTAGGTTATTATATTAGCTGGAATGATCATTTAAAATTCCATAGTATAAAACTATGCCTGAGATTCTGATGACATTTCAATGTAATGGGGTTTCTTTAACCATCTTAGAAATCATGTTGAATATGTTCAAATCTAACCAAAGAGAAAAAAACTTAAGGCAAAAACAAATAGATTGTCTTCATGCCATTTATGTCAATGAGACACTTAGAGCTTAGCAGAAGATTTAAGTCTGTTACTTTATGACATATGCTTACCTGCCTCCCCCACCCCTCCAATTACCTGACAGGATGTTTGCTTGCAAAATGACTACTTTCCTACAATCACTCCTGATTTTAATATAACCGGCTATCATTATGACTCAATTTGAACATTAGTCATCATGAAACATCACAGTTTTTACAAACAGACAAATATTGATCATAGTAACTTTTAGAAATAGAATATAAGCAAAATAAAATCAAAATTAATTTTAAAGTATTAGTCTAAAATGATCTCATTTCTCTAAAACTACTTTAATTGTTGCTTAAAATAGGTCACAGACATCTGTATTTAAGATTTTTATTTTTATCCACCTTGTTACAGAAATAATTTAAGGCAACCTTCATATCTACAACATATATAGTAGAATATTGTTTTCCTTCTCTTATAATTGGCAAATGTAAAATCAATAGTTCCAGTATACACTATTGAAAGAGTCCTTTTAAAAAGGAATACATAGGCTATAGAAATTTGTAAAACAAAATTTGTCTCTTTACTGATACCAGTGGTCTTATAAAACAATTCCTTTTAATTCCCAAATATAGTTTTGTTTTGTTTTGTGACAGAGACAGAGAGAGGGGCATATACGGACAGACAGGAAGGGAGAGAGATGAGAGGCATCAATTCTGTGTGGGGCACCTTAGTTGTTCATTGATTGCTTTCTCATATATGCTTTGAAGGGGGGCTACAGGAGAGTGAATGACCCCTTACTCAAGCCAGTGTGACATTGGGCTCAAGCCAGCGACCTTTGACTGCAAGCCAGTGACCTCTGGCTCAAACCAGCAACCATGGGGTCATGTCTATGATCCCATACTGAAGTCAACAATCCCACGCTCAGGCTGGTGGACCCGCGCTCAAGCCGGTGTCCTCTGGGCTTTGAACCTGGCTAGGTTCTCTGTGTCCCAGTCTGTGCCACTGCCTGGTCAGGCTAATCCCCAAATATTTTAATGAAATTACTATTTAACAAAATCCGAAGTATTTGCTATCAACTACTCACCTATATTACTGTAGTCGGGCCTCATTTAAAATTTTCTGTCACCTTGAAAGAAAAGAAAATGAAATGAAAAGCAAATAAAAATTCAGTTTTCCTATGCCTCATTTGCTGATGTATTTATTTCCATCTACACTTTTTATCAAGTTTCTCATTTTTTGGTCTATAATTTTAGAGCACTACAAGTTAAATAAAAATTGCCAACATCTGATTAATTTTTATTTAGAATACTGTTGCTCCAAATGATCGAGGTCTATTTCCTTTAGAGCAAAATAAAAAGAAAATTAAGTAATTACCCAGATATTAGTAACTCTGGTCCAAGTGTCTAATTACATAGACTTAATTGACTATGTTAATACAATTCTCCCTTTTGTCCTGATGCTAGTTGACATCATTATAGATACTCTTTGTCTTATGATAGTATTGTGTCCAGATGACCCATTGTAAATTGAGAATATTGTAAGTTGAAAATGTATTTAATGTATTTATCCTACCAAACATCATAGCTGAGTTTAGCCTACTTTAAACATGTTCAGAACACCTATAGTAGCCTGTAGTTGGGAAAAATATTGAACACAAGGTATATTTTATAATGCCCAGCATCACAGGAGACTATCTTATAGAATACTGCTACCCTGGGAAGAGATCAAAATTCAAAATTTGAATAGGTTTCTACTGAATGCATATCACTTTTGCAGTATTATAAAGTTAAAAAATCGTAGGTCAAACCATTCTAAGTCAAAGAACATCTGTAATTTCCCAGTATTTTATGACATTGAAAACCTTTTATAAAACTTGTAACCCCAACCTCTTTCCATAAATACAGATTAAAATGCTTACACACAAAAAAATTAATTTCTTTTTTGCCTGACCTGTGGTAGCGCAGTAGATAAAGCGTCGACCTGGGAACAATGAGGTCGCCAGTTCAAAACCCTGCACTGGTCTGGTCAAGGCACATATGGGAGTTGATGCTTCCAGCTCCTCCCCCCTTTCTCTCTTTCTCTCTCTCTCACTCTGTGTCTCCTCTCTAAAACGAATAAAATTAAAAAAAAAATTTTTTTTAATTAATTTTTAAAATAATACTTTAAAGAATTAGGACTGTGTTTATGTTTAACCTTAATAAAACCAAAAGCTTAGGGAGAATAAAGCTGAGTTTATGTTGGGTGGTGAAATGAAAAGTTTTTATGTTTCATAGGCACCCATTTTCACAACAAACTATAAAATTATTTTCTGAACATTTATCATGGTATAAAAATTAGTTATGTATAAACCAATGTATTCTCTGAATAGTTCTACATATGCAAAAATATAAGTGAGAAAGTTGAATCCAAGTATTATAGTGTTTTTTAAAAAAGTATTTTTAGACTGAATTTTGCATGAAATTGTTTTATTTTGATGAGAGATAAAAATATATATTCTCTTAAAAATAAGAGATTCAGTGGCCTGACCTCTGGTGGCGCAGTGGATAAAGCGTTGACCTGGGAACACTGAGGTCGCCAGTTCAAAACCCTGCACTGGTTCAGTCAAGGCACATATGGGAGTTGATGCTTCCAGCTCCTCCCTCCTTTCTCTCTTTCTCTCTCTCTCTCTCTCTCTCTCACTCTGTGTCTCCTCTCTAAAAAAAATAAAAAAAAAAATAAGAGATTCAAAATAACCACAATTAAAATGTTAAATCTTTACACAGCATTATTTAAAATATTATAATATTCCAAAATATTAAATCACTTATACCTAGGCCTTTCTTTGTTGGGTAAGCTCTTTTAAAACATCAATTTTAGTTTCAATGTTTACTTTAAATGAGATAAAAGTACGTTTGGTATAGTGTTTTAAGTATTTATAATATATTTAGTTCAGATCATATATTCTTTTTTTTTTTTTTTACAGGGACAGAGAGAGAGAGTCAGAGAGAGGGATAGATAGGGACAGACAGACAAAAACAGAGAGAGATGAGAAGCATCAATCATTAGTTTTCACTGCCATTGCAACATCATAGTTGTTCACTGATTGCTTTCTCACACGTGCCTTGACCGCGGGCCTTCAGCAGACAAAGCCACCCCTTGCAGGAGCCAGTGACCTTGGGTCCTAGCTGACGAGCTTTTGCTCAAGCCAGATGGGCCCGCGCTCAATCTGGCGAGCTCGGGGTCTTGAACCTGGGTCTTCTGCATCCCAGTCTGACGCTCTATCCACTGCGCCACCGCCTGGTCAGGCAGATCATGTATTCTTATTTACACAGTTTCCATTCTGAAATTATTTATAAGTGGTGGTCAAATCTTCCATTTGTAAACAAGTATAGATTAGTGTTACCTGAATTTAGTTTATGAAACATTTCTTTCTTATTTTTTTTGTTTCTATTTATTTTTTAAATTATGGTCTTTTACACAAAATTAAATTAAATATTTATATATTAATTAAATTTCAAAGTTTAAATTTAAAAGCATGGTCTCAAAATACAAACTTTTATAAATTATTGGCTTTAGACAGTATTTCATAGAGTAGGCCGATTTGTTCCCTTTATGGTTTGAAATTCATGGATCTGGAAAAACTCCAATTTCTGAGGTATAGTGTTAGAATAGAGATTCCAAAATCTATTTTAAAAAAAGAGAATATATTAGATATTCTGTTGTTGTAATCTAAATATCAAGACGTAGAACATCTTGAAACTGATTAGGTTCTGGACATGACAGATGAAACTTCCAGTCCATTTCAAGCATTATTGTGAAGCTCAGTTGAATTAGCATAGCTGAATTCAGTGTAGCCAAGAGAATCTGGCTGTAATGGATTATGACAAGAAAATAAACAGTAAATAAACTTTCTATGATATTTTTTTCTCATGAAGAGAAAAACTATTTTCCCTTTCTTATTCTGTCCCTCCTCCTCTCTTTCCTTCCTTCCCTTCCTCCCTTCTTCCCTTCTTCCTTCCTCCCTTCCTCCTTCCTCCCTTCTTCCCTTCCTCCCTCCCTTCCTTCCTTCCTTCCTTTTTTCCTTCCTTCTTTTCTTAAAATATCTCTCTTAAAAGAGAGATATTTAATCTCTCTTTTAAAAAAATATGCTAACAATTTAAAAGGCAGTCTGTAGACATATGGCAGAATTAATTGTATATATTATATATTTATCAAGTAAACTTGTTTCAGCTGTGTCCATGCTTCACTTTCATTCTCTTGTAGCCAAGCCATGGGTCATTCTGACTGATGATGTAGAAAATCAGAGTGGTAATATTTACAGCCTAAGTAGAGAATAAAATTAACCTGTTGGTGGGGTGGAAATAGTGCTTATTATCCAAATTGTCTATTTGTCAGAATTTATTGGATGATTTGTCCATTTCTAATTTTCATATCATTGGCAAAGTAAATATGAATTATGTGATTTGAGGAGTAAACTGGCTTTTTATAATCCATAAAAAATAAGTAAATTGTAATAATTTAAATCACTTACTGAATTTAAAAATAAATTACTAGTTTTTATTTGTTTACATAAAGAAATGCTAAGACATAATTCAATAACCTGTTCTTTCCTCATTGAATGTTATTTGGAATATGATTGATCTCTTTGTTCTAATCTTCTAGACTTTAAATTAAAATTTACCTTCGTCCCTTGAAAAACTGCATTTGTTTATTTTCATTTCCTTTAAAAAACAATTCCTTGTTTCTTCCTAACTGAAGACTTCATAATTTTAGTCTATACAACTCAGATATTCTCACGTAATATTAGTTGCTTTGCTTCAAAATTTGGGATCAGACTTCCTAAAAGAAGCTTTAAAGAGCAGATATGACTTCTAATATGCACAGAATCTTTTCAAAGCTATAGACTGGTTAGATACAAAGATTTTATATTAAAAATTATAATTTTATTGTAATGTGCATACCTTTAATGATAGTCATCTTATTTTGACCAAGTAGCTAGCAGAATAATAATATGACACTTGATATCTCCCAAATTTCACTTCACAAAATCAAAAGTATTTTCCTTTTATGAGACTTTCTTGACTTTAGGATTTTCTGTTTGCAAAGTTTAACAAAATTGAAGTTTCCTAACTTCAGGAAATGCTTTGAGACTTATCTCTTTTTTTAAAGATTTTATTTATTCATTTTAGAGAGGAGAGAGAAAGACAAGGGGTAGGGGGAGCAGGAAGCATCAACTCCCATATATGCCTTGACCAGGGAAGCCCAGGGTTTCAAACCAGTGTTCAGACCTCAGCATTCCAGGTCAATGCTTTATCCACTGTGCCACCAAAGGTCAGGTGAGACTTATCTTTTTAAAAAATTATATTTCTTAGTAGTGTGATAATTTAATATGTCAAAACTGAGATTTAAAATACTTAATTTTGTTTATTGTTTTATCACATTTTGAAGTTTTATATTTGATATTTCCCTGATACAACTATCCAAAAGTGATATTTTAAAATGGTACTACCTTATGGAAATATTCCTGAAATAGCAATTTTACTATGTAGTCTAAATATTCTGAATACAAGCTTTTGGAGGGAAATTCTAAAGACTTGTGCAAAACCATAAGCATGAACTTGCTAAGTGTATTAGAGTATATTGCATCATTGGTTTTTCAGTCCTTAGTTCCAGTTTCTTGAATGTAAATAGCATTTCATTTTCCTCACATGTTAAGGCTCTAATTCCACTTAGATGAATTTAAATTTTTATCTAAAAGCCCATATTTTTAAGATAGCCTTAATATGTGAAAGGTTAAAAAAATAGTTCAATTTGCCTACATTAATTATTATAGCAATGACCATTTAGAAATGATCAGGAATTGGATTACATATTTAATTTGAAAATAAAAGCTAAAATCTTGTTGTCCCCTCTGACTACTCAGTGTGGTCTGCTGGACAACCTATGTGACATTAAGACTCAGTTTGAAACCACTGAACAGGGAACAAATCCACTGTGATTATGAATATGCAAACACTTTACCATTCAAATTCAAAGTCCCAATCTTTGCCTTACCAAGTTAATAAAAGAATGTACATAGATGTTATAAATATCACAAATAATCATGCCATTTTAATGATCATACTTCTATGTATTTCATGGGGTTACTTGTCAAAGACCCACATGTTCTATCTGTATTGAAACAAATACTTAATCCTGTACCTCCTTCAAAGGGAGTTTAAATAAATGTATCTACTGTAGAAAGTTTCAATTTTTCTAGCATCAGAAAACATTATGGTTAAAATATTTTTGTGAGCTGGAAACATACCCATCAGTTGGGCCTAACACATAAATATGTTCAGATAGAAGATAACAAATGTCCTGTAAGAGAAAATAAGTACACATGTATAAGAGAGTAACATAACAATTTTTGTAAGGGAAACAATACTTGTGAATTTTCTTTCATGCCTGCAAATTCACAACCATTTAATTATATTTCCTGTCCTCTTAAAAAAAAGTTAAAATCTATGCTCAAGCCTTAATGCTTTTTTTCAATACCAAATGGAATATGATTACAATTATCAACTCAAATTTTATTAGAGTATTAACAATCAGTGTTATGCAAGATCATAAAATTTGTATAATAAACATAATGAGCATAGGTGTTGTTACTGTTGTTTAACATTTACACAACTCTGCCCTGCAAAATATCCCCCTATGTAAATCAGATATCTGAAAATTTGTTGACTGACATTTTACTACTGATGAGAAACAAGTAGTTTTTTAAAAAATGAGAGATAGGAAGATGACATGATTAATAAGTGCTTGTTTCATAAAGAGTCTAGGGAAATTTTTAAATCCTTCACTGGGTCCTATATGCTCACTGGAATGAAGAGCTCATTCACATGCCTTTCAAAGCCTTCAAAGAACAAGTGCTAAGTCTGTTACTGGAGCTAAATTATTCCACTTGCAACCTAGTGTAGTGTCAGGTGCTCTCTGTGTATTGGTGTAAGGTTAAATGTTGACTATATATATTAAAACATTATTTTTTTGGAATAAGCACTCAAATTATGCCCAGAAACGTCCTTCACATTGAGTCTGTTTTAAATAACCTCTTCTGAAGACTAAAATACTTTGCTTGTTCCTTAACTCTCCGACCACCCATAAAAAACTGGCATTTTGACTTTTCCTTTTAAATCCTTTGGATAAAAAATGCAGTCTATTTTGCTTCGCGGTTTATTTATTTATTTAAGAATCACTCTTGTTCTCCAACTTCCTAGAAATATGAAGAAGTTAAAATTTATACAATATTTGAATCTTTAAAGTTATGGGTATGCGGAACAGTAATTTACTTTTTCTAATAAAATTCTTGCTGTTCCTAACTGTATTTACTAAGATAACTGACGTAAATATATAGATTCTTTGAGTAATTAAAAATGAATCCACAGATGGAGTCCAGTAGCACAAAATTTGTATGTTTGCTTTTGAAAGGTACTTATTTGCAGCGGCATATATAAATTTTAATAATTCTGTCAAATGCCTTCGTGAATAATGTATTAATCCCTCAGTCGTTGAAGTGTATTACGTACACACGCGCGCTATATGTATTTTATAGGTGTATACACACGCACGCCCCACGCAGGAAGTAATCAGTGGCCGTACTTCAGAAATTACAATAAAAAAGAAAAAAATAAACCAGAATTACATAATTAGATGTCCACAGTCTCACAAAAGGGCAGTGCTGGGAGGTTAAGCTGTTGAATAAAAGAAACGGCCCAAACTTTTTAAAAAAAGATCAGTTGCCCTAAATTGGAGCTTTCCGCGGGATGTCGCGCTGAGCGCTAAGCGGGCAAGCGTATTTTCAAGGAAGTGGGGCGGGATCCAGACACCTAGAGCCACCCCCAAGGGGGTCTTTCAGGGAAGGCGGACGCGGAGCCCCGCGGGACTCGGTGACATCCCAGGTGAGCACTGAGGACGTCCACAAAGCACCCAAGGCCGCCCCTACCGCTCAGCCTTGGCAGCTGTGGCAGCCGGCGCAGAAGAAAGAGACAGCGGACAGCCCGCGCGGGCAGCTCCGGGCGAGGGCAGAGCGACTGGCTAGAACACCCTGAGCTGGGAGGCCCGCAGCCCGCGCCACCGGCCGGAGCCGCAAGCGGGCGCGCGCGCGCGCGCGCGCGACCTCATCGGCTGAGCGCGCGGCGTGTGTCACGTGGTGCGCGTGTCGAAGGTCACAGCGCGCTCACAATGGAGCTCTCGGAGTATGTGCAGAAAGGCTTCCAGATGCTGGGGGATCCTGGTTCCTTTGACTCCAACGCCTTCACGCTTCTCCTCCGGGCGGCTTTCCAGAGCCTGCTTGATGCGCAGGCGGACGAGGCCGTGTTAGGTAAGCCGCTTGGCTCGGAGCTGGCTCGGCCTGGGTGGAGGGGCGCTCACAGGAGAGCTGCGAGACCGAACGAGACGGGGAAAGCCCCGGGAAGAGGAAGTCTCCCGGCTTTGCCCTTCGCTCCGGACGGAGTGTGGGTCTGTGGCTCTGCCAGAACTCAGAGCGGACCCCGAGCATTGTTCTGTCCCCAGTTGGCACCTGCACGTAGCCAGCTCCACGTTCCTAGCCCGATTCCTCCTCCCAGGCTCTTTGTTCCTTTGTAAAGCCGGTGTTTAAGTCTTGTTTGTGGCCTAAAGTTCTAAGGTTTTCAGCCTGGTCTGAGGCAAAGGCTGTTTGACACTTCTATTTCGTCAGGCTAGCTCCCTTGCAACTCAAACTTTCAGTGCTAGGCTGGCAAAGATTTTAAAGGATCTCTTTCCAAAGTAATCGCTAGGTCAAACAGTGTTGACATTTTCCAATTTAGAGAACACCTCAGGTTCCTCTGATCACTCCAACACTCTTTAATCTGTTTTGCATAGGTTCCACGCCTAGAACGTTAAGATACATTGCATAATGTTTTTTTGTTCGGTGCCAGTTACCAGGAGACGAGTCTTTTAAGTTGTGCGGCCAGTGATTGTGGAGTGCGGTGCTCGAATGGATTGAAGACATTTTAAGAAAGATCGCTTTTAGATATTTTTCTTAAATATAAATATCCCAGTAATTCAGACTGGTTTTTTTTTCTGTAGTGTCATGAACTAAAACACTTGTACAAAAAGTATGAAAGTGGAAGTTCTTTAAACGAAAATAGTAACCACCACCGGGGTAATCTAAAAAAAAAAAAAAAAAAGGGATGGCTGTCAAAACCTGAAAATATTTGAAAATTGTATTTTAATATTCTGAACTTGCGCCCTCGCCTCTCCTGATGTATTAATGCCCACGGTGCCATTTGCCCTATAATTAATCAATCTTTAGAGGGAATGGTTAGTCATTCTTAAATATGAACCATGTAAATAAACTATGTTCTTATTTTCCTCTGAATTTACTCCAGTGTTAGAATGACCACTATAGTTAATTTTTTCTTTGGGATCACAATGTTTTTCATAAAACATTAAAAATATTAAGGCAAAATAAAAAAGGTAGTTGAAACCAGGAAACAATTATTTTATTGGTATGTGCTCTTTGTTTTGCCATTGACCTTGTTGCTCATCTCATTTACTTAAAATTACCAGTTCTTATAATGGAATTCTTTTTGTTAACTTGTTAAAGGAGGACTTTGAAAGATCCCTTTTAGAAACATGACTATAAAATAATTCATCACAGGCATCACTGGCAATTAATTTATTTTAGATCACCCAGACTTGAAACATATCGACCCAGTGGTTTTAAAACACTGTCATGCAGCAGCTGCAACTTACATACTGGAAGCAGGAAAGCAAAGAGCTGACAAATCAACTCTAAGGTATAGGATTTATTTAAATTCCATATATTATCAAATAGTAACTTTATGATTCCAATTTTAGTTTTTAAAGTTGGAACTAAATATTTGTTTCTTTTTTCTTTTAGCACTTATCTAGAAGACTGTAAATTTGATAGAGAGCGAATAGAACGGTTTTGCACGGAGTATCAGGTTACTTATGTCCATTTTTAAAAATTAACAATTAATATATATTTTTTCTACTGTTTGCAAAGATGTGTTTTCTTTTCATTTTTTCACCCTCCAGAATAATAAGGATTCCCTAGAAATCCTACTGGGAAGGTAGGTACCCTATTAGGTGTCAAGTTGAGCTACTTTTCACTTGCAGGTGTGAATGGAGAGTGCTGGTGTGAAACAACTGGGTAAAGAAACAGGGATCTTGACCAAAAGAAAAGGGGCCAAAGGTCAAGTTAAACAATTGAAGTTAAGCTAATGTTTTAAAAGATAAAGTTTATTGAGATAACTTTTTAAATGGTCCTTTACTCTTCAGAACTTGAAATTAAAGTTTAACAATTCAGAATGGATGAAAATTTGTGTGTGGGGGTGTGTGGAAGGTAGACACTGTTCTTACTAAAGAAAAATATTGAAAGTTTTCTGTAGATACTATGTACAAAATTATCTTTGTATCTTTCAGTATAGGCAGATCTCTCCCTCATATAACTGATGTTTCTTGGCGTTTGGAGTATCAGATAAAGGTGAAGTTTAACTGTTCTCTAGGGCTATTTAGGGCACTTAAAATAGAGTTAAAGACTGAAATGTCTTGTGTTGTTTTAGACCAATCAACTTCATAAGATGTACAGACCTGCATATTTGGTGACCTTAAATATAGAGGTATTTATGCATTAGCCCTGTCTAAAAAGTAAATATATAATGGAAATTTCATTTTCTTGATTTAAATAAACAGCACTTCTTTTCTTCCGTAGAACACCGATTCTCGATCCCACCCAGAGATTAGTTTTAGTTGCAACATGGAACAATTACAGGTACAGTATTAGGATCTGTGAATATACCTATCTTTTTATAGATGTTTAATTGAGAATTATGCTTTTGGAAAGTTCAAAAGAAAAATAATCTAACCATCTGTCAGTAGATAATGAAGGTTGGTTAAGGATTTAATGGTAAGAGGACTTCAAAAGCAATATTTTAATGCAGACTTCATTTTTGACATTAACATCTTACTAATAGAGAATTGGTCTATATTTGCTATTCCCTCCAATTAAACTTCTGAAGTGTTGCATGTAAATTCCTTCTGTTTCTGATGAGTTTGATACATAGGACAAAGCAAAATTACAAACATGGCTTTAAAAATGCCTTCTTTGCTTTTAGAAATTGAATTAAACTTTCAAAATAGGATTTTTAAACTGGTTTTAAATGACTTTTTCTACAGGGGGAAGTACATATAATTTTCTAAAACTTTATATTACCATTGTAAGGTGGAAAATTCAAAACTACATTGATTTATTGGGTATGACAACGAATTTATTTCCTACCGCCTAATAAATGAAGATCATTGCTTGAAATTTTAATGAAATAGAATTTTCCAAAAGGGGTATCCTGCAGTTGTTTTAATGTAACCATGAATCAAACTTTAAACTTTCAGAAAATGTGAATACAGTATGATCTTTGTTAGATAACTTGAGAAATTTAATTTAAAGTACCTTGCCTGTTAAAAGGATTCGGTTATAATTCAGATTTCAAATCTGAGAGCAAGTAGCTGATTTGAAGATGAACTAGAGGAAAACCTTCTTTTGATAAGTCTGTACTTAGTAAAGGTTAATATTCTTGTGAGGATATTAATGTGTTTATAAATTGTCTCCCGACTTTTTTCTTGAATCTTTCTCAAACTTGGATACTCTTTCCGTGTTTTATCTTAAAAATGTAGCATTATATACATCTTTTAGGACTTAGTGGGGAAACTTAAAGATGCTTCGAAAAGCCTGGAAAGAGCAACTCAATTGTAATTTGGGGAAGTTAGCAATCCGCCCGCGTCTAGAAGACCATCCTTGCCGTCAGCCGAACCTCGTTTTTGCCAGCTGGATATGCTTTATTAAGAGAAAAAAAAATTCCTTTGGATTTATGCCACTCATCAAATTGACACTTCTTTACACTTGTGAGTTAAAAGGGAAATTCTATTTGAATCTTTAGTATTAACTGTACATTGATCCATCTTGATCCTTTTTCAAGTCTTACAGAAGGAAATAATATTTACATTCTGAATAAATAAGTTACCACCACAAGAAAGCGTTTGGATGTGAGTTTGTATGTCAATTATTACTCTGAAGACTGAATTAGCGTTGACTTTTAACGATCGCCTTTTTTCTGGATTAAAATTAAAACCAGGGGGAAAGGATGCGATCCCGGGGTTTGTTGAAGACTGCAGCTCCCAGAGTTGGGGAAGGGGGCCTGTCCCGTTACCTGCGCCGAAGGGCTGGCCCGCAGCGACCCTCACACGCGCCGTGCCCCGGACCGCCAACCCCGCGTGGAACCCATGCCGGAGAAAGCGGCTGCCCGCGCGCGCCCCGCCTCGGCCGCTGGCGGGAGGGGAAGGGGGCCCGCGCGGCCGTGGGGCGACAAGGGCGGGCGCTGTTATTTCCGCGAGCCCAACTCGGGCGCAGGTTCCGCGCCGCGGTGCCGGAGTCTGGGCCGCAGTGGGTGAGGGCGACAGGGCCCAGACGGGGGCGGTGGCCCGCGCGCTCCACAGTTGGAGCCTGTGGACTTGTTGGCCGCGCGCGGAGGCGTACGGCAGAAAGAAAGAAATAACTGGGGCTAGGCTGAGCTGAGCTGCGTGCGGGGATGAAGCGATGTCTGCGTCGAGAGTCGGGTGGCGCGTGTGGCGTTGTGGAGAAATGCCTTAGCAGTCACCGCCTTGCAGAGGCGGGGGGCGGAGGGGGTGGCCGGGTCGCGCTGCTCCGAGGGGAGGGGGCGGCCATGGGCCCGACCCGACTACACCGACATTAATTCCCAGGCCGCCCTTAAGGAATGAGGGGAGCACGTGACCCGTGGGGGGGCGGGGAGGGGGCGGGCAGACTGAGCCATTTTGGAGCCGGTGTCAGTTTCCACTCTGCCTTCAGCGGTGCATTTTTTTCCACCCTCCCCTCCCCCCTCCTCATCCTTCCTCCCCTTCCCCCGCCGCTCTGCACGCACACACACGGAGCCCCCCACCCACTCTCCTCTCCCTACAGCAACTATGAAATAATAATCGTAGTATTAAAGGCAGAGATTGGGACGAGACAATGGGGATGTTGGCGAGGGAGCCCCGATCCGGATTAGAAACACCTCCCAGCCCCGCAGAATAATACTGATCGCGCCCCCTCCGCGCGCTCCCTCCCCTGAGTGCGGAGCGGGAGGCGGCGGCGGCCAAGGAGGAGGAGGAGGAGGAGGCCAAGGAGGAGGAGGTGTTGGAGGCCGAGGAGAAGGAGGAGGCCGAGGCGGAGGAGGAGGAGGAGGAGGAGGAGGCCGAGGCCGAGGCGGAGGAGGAGGAGGAGGAGGAGGAGGAGGCCCGGCTCGGGAGATAGCATGAGCCGAGCGCGGCGGCCACGGCTCCTCTCGGCTGCGCTCGTTGCCCATTGACAGCGGCGTCTGCAGCTCGCTTCAAGATGGCCGCTTGGCTCACATTCATTTTCTGCTGAACGACTTTTAACTTTCATTGTCTTTTCCGCCCGCTTCGATCGCCTCTCGCCGGCTGCGTTTTCCGGGTACGTAGGAGGAGAGGTGCCCCCGGGCCGGGGCCGGGGGCGGCGGGGGCCGCGTGGGGCTGGAGCCGGCCGCGGATGGACTGGGAACGGCCCCCCCCGCCGCGCCGCGCCCGCGGGCCAGGAGGGCGCTGACAGCGTGGGCGCCGAGCCCCGCGCCGCTGCCCGCCGGCCCCGCGCACCGCCCGCGCCCGCCCGCGCCCGCGAGCACGCGCCCGCGCCGCCCACCGACTCCCGCGGCGCCGGGACCGACCCGCAGCACGCGCCACCGCCGCCGCCGCCAGCCGGGCTCGGCGCCGCTCCAGCCGCCTCCCGCTCAGCCCGGGACGCGCCGAGCCCGGCTCCACGTTTTAGTTCTTTTCTCCCCCCAGCGCCCCTTTACACCCTCGCGACGCACATGGCCCCCGGGAAGAACACTTCTATTTGCAGCCTCCGCGGCTCTCGCGGCCATGGCACCCTTTGTTGAGAGGTAGATTTTGATGAAACGGGGACGGGTTCCTGAAATCGGGAGCTGCTTGGGTCAAGTGGCTTCCCTCCTCTTCCGAAGAAAGGGCTTTTGAGGGGTTTAAACAATCAGAGAACGCCCCCATTTTATAGGGATGGGTTACGTGGAGGGCAGCAGTCCCACCAAGGTGGATGTTAATCTGGGGAGAGCCCAAATAAAAATGTTATTAACTTAAGTTGTAGGGACACTTGTGTGGAATTGGATGGCTTGTAAGATGGCGGTTTCCAAGGTCTCCTGCATTTGTGTTTAAAATGGTAAAGTTTTCAAGGTGTTATTTTTTATTGATCTTGAGTATGTTCTCTAAACATCACTTGGGACGTGCTCATTGGGAAGTGGCTATTTCAAATTTGGAGCTTTTTTTGGAATGATGATGGTGACTGGACGTTAGTCTTTCAGGTTTTTTTCGCTGTCTTTTAAGCTTCTTTTTCCTATTTCTTTTTCTCAGAGACTACACTTTTTTCCTCAACTTCTATGGGATGCACTTAGAACCATGACTTAAGTCCACTACGTTTTATAGATTTTGCTAAATATCAGCATAGGTCATATGGTAAAGAGATGTTGTGGAAAAGAAGCACAAAAAGTGATTGAATATGTTTACGCTGTCTTTTGGGGTTGACAGCAATATAGCATGATATTTTCCCCAGAGATTTATTGTTAATAATTGATAATTGGAAGTAAACAAATAGACTGATCATTTCCAATTGCAATAAAAGGATTTAGTGGGCTTAGTGGTCACGGTTCAGTATTTGAAAGAGAAGGATGCATTAGCTGCTTCCCTTAAAATAGGCAAAATTCTGGGCATATTTTTCCAAATCCAAGTATAGGTTGGTGGTTCCTGGATTGTTATGAGTAGTTCGACTTATATCCCAAGCCCTCCAAGTTCTGGAAACACATCATAAGCTTTATTAAACAGTTGAAACTTAAGGATGCAAATTGTTGATGGTATATAGTAACTTATGAGACTATGTTAACATTTGAGTTTTAAGTAGAATAATAAGAATCCCTTAAAGGTTGATTTAATGAAGAAATTTATAAAATTTTTAGTACTTGAGTACATTTCCATACTTGTGCTCCAGAGTGCAAGTGTTTGAAATAACTTACGTGTGCAAGTTATGTATAACTTGCACACGTAAGTTATTTCAAACACTTGCACTCTGGAGCACAAGTATGGAAATGAAAGCCATGTAAAAGTAACTATGTGTGCACATGTGTGTATACACACACTTTTGTAAGAAAATTGAGTATTTCCTTATGCTTGATAAATCCTACCAAATTCTTGGATGTGCATTAAGTGCCCAAATAGGCAGAATTCTCTCTAGGAGTTAAGTTAACCCCTACTTCACTCATAATTGTATTGGGCTGTGAGCCCCAATTGGGCTTATGAAGTTAATTTGCATTTCTTAGATTGCAATTGTCAAGCTGACTGTTAACCTAAGGACTTGCTTCTGTTTTCTTTCATTTTGACATTACTGGTGTCAGGCCTCCAACCAAATTGACAGTTCCAACTAGATATACTATAATGGCAAATTTAAACCATTGAGTGCTTTTACCCTTGTTTGGTGGATTTTTGCTTGCTTAGCTGGCATTTCTGTGTTGGAACCTAGAAAGTTTTCATTTCTAAGGTGCAAGTGTTTCTTACACCTTATCAGCTTGTCAAATGTTTTCAGTCTTTATTAAGCTGCCAGTACTTTTAAATGGTATAAAAAGGGCAAAGAACTGATTTTTATATAGTAACAAAGTGATACTTAATAGCATAAATGATAATAGGGTTGTGGCCAAATTCTTCTGAATTTAGGTATATGAGTTGTGTGAATTAAGACAAGATGAATTTGAAAGGGTTTTGGTCAAGTACATGTGACTTAAATGTTTAAAATCAATCCGGAGATAACCTTCCATTGAGGTTTGATTGTTCTCTGTGTTAATATTTGTGTTTGGTGTTGGGTTTCTGTAAAGTAAAGAAGTAAAGACAGCTCTTTTTATTGAAGCTCCTATCTTAAACTTCATCATCGCTGCTATTAGTGCAGTCTACTTTCACAGGCAGATAGAAGTATATCAAGGAAAGGTCCTGTGGTGTCCCGAGGAGAGTTTTCTTTAACAATCAAGAACACTTGTCTTTAATCACCGAGTACAATTAATTTAAATATTGCTACTCTTTAGGGACACTGCTCCACCCACAACTCTTCTGCAACCTCACTTAGATTTTTATTAACAATATGTTTACAATATTTTTCTAAATAGGTAAACCAAAGATAACTGAGGACTCACACGTGAAGCTTTTTGTTTGAAATCTCTGGTTGCCACTGTAGGCACTTTCATAAAAGAGGTTTTATTTTGTTTTTACCATTTTTTAGTACTCTGAAGATTTTAGCTTTATCCATTGAGGTATGTTGATTGGTATTTCCCTCCTATACATTAAAATTTCATAAGAATTAAAACTTCAGGTACATCTTCAAGTATCACAAGCTCCCATACTTCTATTCAAGACAACTTTTGAGAATGTACTTCAGACAGGGTTAGAAGCTTAGTCTTATTTCAGGTTCTGAAATGAATGAAGTGGGGGTAAGAAATGTATTTTTCAAGAATAGTACACGAAGTAATTGACTTCCTTGACTGTACATTGGTGTATTATTGCTGGCAGTTCCCCACCATGACTTTCTATAACATGTAATATCTGTTGGAAATAACATTTCATCGTGTGTGTGTGTGGGGGGGCTCTCTGGAGTTTAGGTTGAGAAAATGACATTTGCTTTTCTCTCATATGGCCGCTCTGGGTTGACAAGGTGTTGATTTAGCTTTGGGAATAGGCTGGTCACATGGTTCTGTACATATTGTCACTATTGTACTGATTAGTTTTTCTTGCCTCCAGCATAGCTCAGATAAAACACAGGGCTTCACCCCCTTCTCTTGTAAACCAGATTTCAGTTTTCAGCCTTTCCAAAATTTTGTGTCGCTCTTCTAATCTACAGCAGAACTTCGTATTAAAGAAGAAAGTTTTAAAGAGGTTCAGTTCAATAAACATCTCTGCAACTTGAGCACTGACGGTTTCGGGCTAAGTGCACAGTTGGCAATTCTCAAAAGCTGCCTTCATGAAAATTTTTGACCTAGTGATTGCTAACAGGAGAGACCTAGAGTCAATATCTGAAAGAAGCTCTTCGTATGGAGGAGTCGACGTGGAAAGAGGCCCCCAAGAATGTCCGAAATGGCCAGGAGTGCGGTTTGCATTTTCCTTTACCACTCGGCCACTCTGGGGTCTTTCCCAGTTGTCCCGCTGGGTCACAGCAGGCAAGGATTCTGCTCCCCAGTGCCCCGAGCCTCGTGGGGCCGCCCCACCCCCGCGCCGCCGCTGCGCCCGCACCCACCCCGCCCCCGCGCCGGCCCCGCCCCCGTGCCGCTCCAGCCCCTCCCCCGCGCCCGCCGCCACCGCTGCCGCCGCCCGACCGCCCCGCAAGCTTGCTGAAGCTCAGGCTCGGCCGGGTCCGCGAGGAGTTGTAGCTGTGGCCGGATGCCAAGTGTAAGTGTAAGTTGCTATGGAAACCCCGACAGAGGCGAGTTCCGAATCCGGAGCGAGACAGAGTCACCGAGCCCCAGCGCTGCCGGATCCGCCCCTCGCATCCCGGCCCCCCGGCGTCCGCGCGCTCTCAGGCCCCAGCCCGAGGCGGACTCGAGGTGCTTCTCCTGAGGCCCCAGCACCCAGCTCCGGAAATGCCAGGGATGCAGATAGAGCAGAACTTGTTTTCCCTTTGTGTTGCGTAAAAACGTGCCAGATTCTGGTTGCTGGAAGCGCCTAAAACAGCAGGAACCCGTGGAAAGCCAGAGCATGCTCCTGGGTTTTCGATTGAAGATCCGTAAGGAAGTTTTACAATAAATTTGGGGACTCTGAACAAGCCCTAGCGGTTAGTAAATATCTGCGGGGACTATGTGGCGACTGCAGCAGCTGTGGGGCTGTTAGGCTGGAGGACAAATGGAAGAAAGAGACCCGAATACTCTTGGCTCCCTGCCCCCACCCCAGACCTTTTCTTCGCCTTGCTGGGATGACCTGAGGGACCACAAGTTAACTTTAGTTGGAACCTTTTTCACTGTTTCAGTAGAATTGATTCAAGTCTGATTAGTTCATTTCTTCTGTAGAAAACATTGGGACAGTCTAGCTGTACTGTGTTAAACCAATTTCATGAACGCCTCAGCATTTCTGAGTGTACAGTTACTAGGAGTTGGGAGGTAATGTCGAGTCTCTTTCTGTGAACTATGGCCACTATTTCTGTATCTTGCAGGATCTTTTGTCAAGCAGAAATGCATCGAACAACCAGAATCAAGATCACTGAGCTAAATCCACACTTAATGTGTGTGCTTTGTGGAGGGTACTTCATTGATGCTACAACCATAATAGAATGTCTACATTCCTGTAAGTACAGTATTAGACCTTTTTTGTCATGTGTAGTTCGTATTTCATCCTGAACTAGGTAAACTATCAATTCCGCAATCCTTAGGAATGTTGGTTCAAAGTGATGGTAATCATTTCTCCTGCTCTTGAATTTAATGACTTTTTATTAATGCATATTTAGTAAAATATTGTATAAGTATGCAATGTATAAGTGTTCTCAGGATGTTATAGTTTAATTAGTTGAAAATATCTTTTGGCATTGACCATTTTGCTACTATTCTCTGTTTCTGGCACTAATTTTAATGCTTAGCATATGATTTCTAACCTCACAAAATATGTTTCTACTTCTAGTCTGTAAAACATGTATTGTACGTTACCTGGAGACCAGCAAATACTGTCCTATATGTGATGTCCAAGTTCACAAAACCAGACCACTACTGAATATAAGGTAGGAAAATGTTTAAAGTCATTGTTTGTAAATGTTGTTATAATTGCATAATTTACCTGAAAATTACCCTGCTTATTTCTTCACAGAAAATAAATCCCCACCTACTGTGTATGCCTTCTGGAGGTTAGCCCATGTTAATAATGACTAATTTTAAACAAAACTCAGTGTTATTTAAGTGATTTTAAGATTCTTAAAAACTGAATCAGTTTTCCATTTTTGCATTGTTTTATTAACTTCATGACAGGCAAAAATGAATGTTTAAAGTATTCTTCTATTCCCTCATCTTTATTTTCTTTCATGGCTAATTTAGTAACTTGAAGGGTACAAGTCTCTTGACTCAGTGAAATGGGTATATTGGTCAATTTATAATAAAGTGTTTTTCTACTCATTTAAAAGAGTACTACTATGTAAAGAACTTTTATTCCCATAATTAATTGTTATCTTATTGATGTATCATAGTCAAATAAAAAAAAACGATAGTAACAGGAAAACAAGGAATCTATAACAATTTGCGAACATTTATACTTTTTGTCATATTTATAGTTTTCTAATTTATTCTTTTTCAGGTCAGATAAAACTCTTCAAGATATTGTATACAAATTAGTTCCGGGACTTTTCAAAAGTGGGTAACTTGCTTAAAATTAAAATTCCTTAAAGTATTTTATCGGTTTTTCCTGTTATACCAAATGTTAAAGTCTCTTTTCCCCCCTTTAGATGAAATGAAGAGAAGAAGGGATTTTTATGCAGCTCACCCTTCAGCTGATGGTAAACTCTTTGGAAGGGGGAAGACATTTTATTTGGAGGGAGAAGTTGTTCAGTAATTTATAAAAATTGAATTTAAACTACCACTTCTATTTTCATATATATAATATTTAATTAAATACTGATTTTTTAACTTGAATTTTAAAATGTCTTTATAGCTGCTAATGGCTCTAATGAAGATAGAGGAGAAGTTGCAGATGAAGATAAGAGAATTATAACTGATGATGAGATAATAAGCTTATCCATTGAATTCTTTGATCAGAACAGGTAAATTCTTTAGGAAATGTGTTTTATACTTACATGTTTATTACATATATATAGTTCCACTAATAAACTATCTGTTTCTAGATTGGATCGGAAAGTAAACAAAGACAAGGAGAAATATAAGGAGGAGGTAAGGTTCCATGTCCCAAAAGTATAAAAGAAACATTGTTCAGATTCTAAATTTTATGAGTATATGTTATCCTTTAGAATATTGTAGGTCAGTTGATACTGTCAAATAGAAGAAAATTGTTTGATGTTTTAAGAGTGACCTATATCTGATAGTTAATAAATAGAATTTATTTTATTTATTACTGTTGTCACAAAATATTTTAAGTACTATTTAATGCTTTGATATACTTAAAGTTTTCTTTATTATATCAGGAATTTGTTCATTTAATATTTATAAAAATAGTAAACTGAAAGTATAGTTGAGAATTTAGTCCTATCTCAGTTTGGGGGATACCTTTTATCATATTCAGGTAATCTAATTTAAACTTGTTTTATCTGAAAGTTAAGAATAAAAAGAAATTACTTTTCTAAATGTACTTAGGTGAACGACAAAAGATATTTACGATGCCCAGCAGCAATGACTGTGATGCACCTAAGAAAGTTTCTCAGAAGTAAAATGGACATACCTAACACTTTCCAGGTATGTGTTTTATAGTGTTCATGCATTTTTATATAGATCTCTATTTTTTAATTAAATGACTTTTTGCTTTTTGGATTCTGAACTCCAAAAAAGCAACAGAAAAATTTATCAAATTAAGTGTAATTTAGTACTTAACATGGATATATCTCCTAATAAATTGTTTTATGCTATGAAAACAAATCTCTTAATTTCAAGAAATGTTTTTCTTTGTTGGAGGTTTCAAGAGGGATTCTTTGTCCAAAGGTTTGGAGGAAATGTTGTAGCATTTTTAGATTATATTTAGATGACCAAAAAAAAAAAAAATCTATATAGATTTTTTGTTTTTTTGTGATACTTAATTGAAATGTCATTTTTTAATAGATTGATGTCATGTATGAAGAGGAACCTTTAAAGGATTATTATACACTAATGGATATTGCCTACATTTATACCTGGAGAAGGGTAAGTAGCATATGTAATACAGATTATTGTGGTAAACTATTTAAAGAGTTAAGACTGATTTTTTTCCCCCACTTTTAACTTTGTAGAATGGTCCACTTCCTTTAAAATACAGAGTTCGACCTACTTGTAAAAGAATGAAAATCAGTCACCAGAGAGATGGACTGACAAATATTGGAGAACTGGAAAGTGACTCTGGAAGTGACAAGGCCAACAGCCCAGCAGGAGGTATTCCCTCCACCTCTTCTTGTTTGCCCAGCCCTAGTACTCCAGTTCAGTCTCCTCATCCTCAGTTTCCTCACATTTCCAGTACTATGAATGGAACCAGCAACAGCCCCACCGGTAACCACCAATCTCCCTTTGCCAATAGGCCTCGAAAATCTTCAGTGAATGGGTCATCAGCAACTTCATCTGGTTGATAACCTGACACCTGAAGGAAAGAATTTTAAACCCCTGATTTATATAGATATCTTCATGCCATTACAGCTTTATAGATGCTAATACATGTGACTGTCGTCCAGTTTGCTTTCTTTTGTAGTGACATTAAATTTGGCTATAAAAGATGGCCTAGATGTGTTACTCAAATGGACGTTAATTGAAAAGAAAGATGGTTCCTGTGGAGAATTGGTTTCTGAGGAGGCTGGCAAGGTCTTTTCCCTATGTGTTAGGGAAGATATGAAATGGTTTCTGTAACTGTTGTTCGGATTTGAAAATACTCTGCAGTGGATATAAACATTTGGCCATAGTTTGTTATCTCAACTAAAGCCTATATTACATTCTCCTTGATTGTCCTTGTTATTAAGCTGTTTTGTGAACCTGTAGAAAACAAGTGCTTTTTATTTGGAAATTCAACAAACAGAAAGAATGTGCATAGAATAATGCATTCTATGTAGCCATGTCACTGTGAATAACGATTTCTTGCATATTTAGCCATTTTGACTCCTGTTTGTTTTTTACTTCTCTGTTGCTATACAAAACCGATCAAAGGAAAGTAAACTTCAGTTTTACAATCTGTATGCCTAAAAGCGGGTACTACCATTTATTTTACTGACTTGTTTAAATGATTCGCTTTTGTAAGAATCAGATGGCATTATGCTTGTTGTACAATGCCATATTGGTATATGACATAACAGGAAACAGTATTGTATGATATATTTATAAATACTATAAAGAAAATATTGTGTTTCATGAATTCAGAAATGGTTGTTAAAATTCTCCCAACTGGTTCGACCTTTGCAGATAACCTATGTTAGAGCCTTCTCAGCATAGAGAACATTTTTAATGTGGATATCTAATTCTAATGTCTGTTCCTTTGGAAGCAATTGGCAAATCATTATACTTGACTTTCTCTAGTGATACGTATTTAGTTTTAAAATATATTGTTGCAGTAAAGAACTTTTAACTAAGAAATTTGGAAATAGTGTTTTCATTTCCCATTGCTTATGATGAAATTAATGTGTTTTAAAAATGCATATTGATCACTATAATCTCAAAAGACAAATTTAGAAATATACCAGCAAATTGCTGGAAGAAGGCATTTTATCTAAAATTATTTTAATATGGGCTATAGCCGTAATTTCAAATTTAAGAGTTGCTTTTACAGTTTTAAACAATGGCATATGCCTTCTCATATCTGGAAATAGAAGCAATTTATTATGAGCTTCTACAGATACTCATTTTTAAATAGAGTGAGCATGTGGAATTAAAATATTAAGAACCCCCCAAAATTTCATTGTGTTTTGCTTTGGTCGAACTTGGTGTGTATTCATCACTCATCAGTTATTTGTGAGGGTGTTTATGCTAAATGAATATTGTTTCATGTTTGTATGGGGAAATGTAGCTAAACAATTTCACTGTCCCAGTCTGCAAAAGAAGCACAATTCTATTGCTTTGTCTTGCTTATAGTCATTAAATCATTACTTTACATATGTTGTTGTTACTTCTGCTTTCTTTAAAAATACAGTAAATGAAGTTTTATGAAACCACAAAATACATATATTTTTATTTTGACTTAAATTTGTACAGTCCCATTGTAAGTGTTGTTTCTAATTATAGATGTAAAATTAAATTTCATTTGTATTTGGGGAAAAACCAATAAAAAGGATATTCATTTAGAAAATAGACTGTAATAAAAATTTGATATGAGAAGCACAATGTGCAGAAGTTTTGGAAACTATTGTGGATAACAACAGGTAAAAGCTAAAGAGAATCTATTGCTGTCTTAAATAGTGATGTTGCTAAGAAGTACATGATTTGTTGTGTAACTGCTTGAAAGCCCAGTTGAAAGTTGTATCTGTTTATTTACTTTATAATCTTTGAAGTAAAAGTTACCCATGTTTGCCAATTTTAGTGAATTTAACTCATTTTTCTAGGCCTCAAGTTTTTCATGATGTTATCTAAGACAAGTTAGTCAATGTAAGTTTCAAGTGGTATTTTCACTTTTGATGATTCTGTGTATAAAAAAAATGAAAAAGCTTTTTCAAAAGCTAAAAACTTCAAATGGTAGTGGACTGTCATTTGACTTCACAAAACCAAGTTGTAAGAACAATATGGAATTTAAACATCAACGATGGGCTTATTTTTGAAGTTACTTATTAAGATATTAGATATTGCATTTAGGGCTTACTTAACACTTGATCATACTTGAAAACATACACCTTTATTTGACTGGATTTTTTCACCTACTCAATTTAAGAATTGCTTAAGCATTAAAGGATATTTAAGCTAAAACTTCTTTGTCTTTATAAAACAGGTTACAATGTTTTGCATTCTTTTATAATCAGCCATTACAGTTCTGACAAGATTTAAAACTTGCTAAACTAGCACTTAAAAAAAATTCAACCTTAAAAAAAAAATTCAACCTTACAAGAACTTATATCAAAGCTGCTATGTAACTTAGCAGTAAAAGGAGGGTTTATTAAAAGTCGGCTTTAAGTTTGACTTTTGCTTCTAAAAAGAATTCTAAGATTCTATACTACAAAGTTAGTGCTAACAAAATATTCCACAGAAAATGCCTAAATTAATTTCGAAGATCTTAGCTTAAATGCAGAAAGAGAATGAGGCTAGTTGCTGTTGTGTAAATGGTGATCTATCTTGCTTTACACATGCATACCACTTTACAAGTACTTTTTGCTTTTAAAATTGCCGGCCGTTAATTGCAGAATTGGGGGGGGGGGGGAGTTGACAACCTACCAACCACATTGCTTCGTTTCCATATCTGTATGTGCAAATAGTAGGATCTCTGGAGGTATACTGCAACTGGCAAAGTAATCTGGTAGGGGCTTTTCTTCATCCTTTCCTCTCCTCCCAATATTTGAGAGTTTTAGTTCATTTGTGAAATCTTTTGGTACACTCATATAGGCCTACCAAGATCAAATTTTGTTATGAAATCTTGATAGGAACTTAACAGGAACCTATGTGACATACTACTTGCACTGTCCAACAAGAAATGAACATGATTGATTTTTAAAGAATAGTTTAGGTAATCTTTGAGGGGATGGGATTTTAACTTTAGAAACAATCTGCACAGGTAATCTAGCCTCTTTTTAGAGTCCCGGGATGGAGGAAGTGTTAAATTTTTGTTGTTTTAACACATGTATTTTGAAAGTTTGACATATCTTACTGCCTCTGGAATGACAGTGGTAATTTTTATTTAGTGCTTTCCCCTATACAATCTAACAAAAGGTCTTGATGAAATTATATTTAAATGACCCTAAAAAACCCCAGAAGCTTTTAAAGACATCTAATGGTGCAAAGAGAACGCAGCTCTTGGGTTAGATCGCGTCATCTCACTTGAGGATGTTTCTTCAAGTATAAAATGAAGAGTTCAACAGGTGACTAAGGTTGTTCTAAAAAAATTCTGACTCTTCCAAAATGAAACCTTGAACTAAACTGAGACTACAGGTTTCAGACAGCCCAGTCCTTTACAAGGAAGAGATGATAACATCTATTAGACCTCCCTGTAAATCAGACTTGGGAAACAGCCTCATGAAGACCTTGAGCCTGTAGATCTTGAAAATCTCAAGATCGCCCAGTTTTGATTATGAAAGTCTCCGAAAATGTTTACACAGTCGAGTGTTTCCTGTTTCCGCAGTTAATTTTTTTTAACGTTTTTTCTTCTTTTGGTTCTTGAAACGGATTTCCTTTATTTGCACCAGTTTCTTTTTCTTAGTGTGCAATTTCTAGAGGTCTCCTAAAGACTTCACTATCAACTTTTGTCTTCAAGTCGACGGCATTAAAAGCCATTTATCTCTGGAAAGACTAAGATCCTTGTGGGTTTTCTGAGGAAGTTCAAGTGCATGTGGAAAACTCATTCCGAAGTCTCATTTACAGCAAAAGAAAAGAAAAGCAGTAAAAAACTTTCAATGAGTTAAATTACTTCCATTCTTTTAACTCTTGTCTTAAAATATCCCTTCCAGAGAATATCAGAAGGAACTCCCCAAAACAGCAGGTGTTGCTGTTACCTCCGAATCACATTTCAACACCAATATCACTTCTTGCTCTGAATGTTGGGGATCATCATAAAATCCAAACTTCACAGAGAACGTGATTTCAAGTTCGGTACCGATTGGGCGCTCTTCAACCCGCTGTTCTAAATAGCTAGAATCCAACTTGAGAGAAGAGACTTGCAAGGCTGAGGACACCGTACCCGGGCGAACGCTTTGAAAAGTGGAATGGAAGGAATGAGAACGTTACAGAGACAGATAAAGAGGTCGCTGGAGGTAGAGGTCTGTCCAGGAGCTACATACAGTCAGGTCTCAACACCCCTCAAGACTGGAAGATATTCGAACAAAGACGAAGACAGGCGCACATGGCGCGGCTTGGAAGATAAAGCCGGGGAGACGATAATGAAGGTAGAAAGACCAATGGCTCCACCTCCTCGCCCCCTCTAAAGAAAGCTTTTATGTTTTGGCTCTCAGTAGAAAGCGCACGGGACTGTCGCCAGCAGAAATGACCTCTCTTTCCCGGCAGCACTGCCTTACCGCCTGGGGAACCTTTACCAAACGAACACATTAGGAGGAAAAGGCCCTTCTCCTGTTCTTTATTTTTTAACTAGCGGTTCTCCGAGGAGTGCAAAGAGCTTCAGCTCAGACCCCAGCCACCCACCGCGCCGCGGGTGCTCGGCCCAGCTCCGCGCGAGCCCAGGCCGCTGGGCACTGGGAGGCCATTTTGCGCGTGCGCCGCTCGCCTCGCTGGGCGCTCCGCTCGGCGGATTTGCATCCCGCCAATTTTGAAAGCTAGATTCTCAGGCACTGCGGCACTTGGCTAGCGGGGAAACGAAGTACTTTCTCCAACATCGGACCCCGTGGCGATCGGCGGCGATAGCAGGATACGAGTGGCCTCACAAGATGGCCCGCTTCTTGCGGAAGGCTTCTCCATGGCGCGAGGCACCCGCCGGTCAGCCTGGCTGCGGAGGCACAACGCTCTCAGGAAACGGACCCACGTCTGGGGGCTCAGCGGCCTTGCCTCCCAAGCACAAAGAAGCGTATTTTTGCTGCTAAGGCAGCGCTTCGCGGGCGGTGACTGGAAGGACCGATGGGAGAGGATACGCCAGTTGAGTTTGATGAGTAGAACAGGCTCTAATCCCCTGAAAAGCGAACTTGACAAGTTGACAGTGTCCAGGAGGGGGTGGCTGCGCTGCAGGAATCCAAGATCTGGGCACAGAACCATACCTTGGCACCCAGTGGCGACGCCTAAATGAATCTTCAGGCAGGGCGAATCTGGGAGGCCCAGAGCTCTCGCACTCTCGGTACCCTCGGTCTGAGGTGGGATGTCGCCTTTGAAAGCCTTGGGGACACAGCCAGCTTCTTGCAGAGCACGCGCCTGTCAGATCCCCAGAGTACAAACTCCTCTCTGACACAGGAGTGTCCTATGCACCCAAAAAAACCAGGAGAGGGAGGAACGTTTTGGGGAGGTTGGGTAGAGGTAACAGTACAGAAGTGAAAGAGGCCTGAAATGGGCGACACCGGGCGAGTCTTCTGTCAGTGCCGCCGACTGCAGGAGCTGCCATTTGGTGGCAGATTTCGGTATTTCAGTAGCACGTTGTGTTGACCCTCACAACTGACTTGTCTACGTGGCATGATAGTTTTAAACCGTGGTGTTAACTAATGCGAATTCCTCTTTATGTTCTCCCTTCACCCCCCAGGAATCAACCCCTTTCCCAATTCCCGCGGACGGCTCCGCAGCTCGGCTAGCCGAGACCCCGGGCTAGATGACGTTTCCTTGGGACGACACTGGCCGCCACCACCCAAGGGCTAGTGAAAAGAAGCGTGATGAAACCCAGCACAAAACTAATGGGGTGTCTTCTTCCTCCCCGTTTTTCTGAGCCCGCAGCTTTCTTCTCCAGAGAGAAGAATCTCATTTCCTTGGGGTCGTGAAGGGCATTGTCTCTTCGCCGGCCAGCGTCCCCGCCCGGGCTCCCTCCTCACACCTCTCAGCTGAGAGGCGGGGAAACAGCGAGCTGGGCCTCGCGGGCAGGGAGCCACCCGACGAGAGGCGGCTCCACTGGGCGCAGCGGGTGGTGTCCCGCACCTCCAGCTCTGCCCAAGCCCCCGGACACCGGGAAAGCTAGAGAGCTCTGTGAGCGCCAGGAGGTATGGAGTCCCGCCCGGGTCGCTGCCTATTTTCTTCGAAGGTTCCAGGAAAAGCTCCCGGAGCGTGCGGAGCCTACGAGTGGAGAACAAAGGGCCGTGGGATGAAGGCAAGGCGGCCCGCGCGCGAGGCTGCCCTGGACTCGCGGGGCTCGGGTCGGGGCTAGAGCAGGCGGACTCCCACCGGGAGAGAAGCAGGCGGGCGCTGTGTGGCGTCCACGGCCCCGCCTCCCTCGCGGACTGAATGAACCCAGCCTTCCAGCCCCAGCTGCCATGTTGCATTCACGGAGGGCGCCAGTAACTTGACGCTCCCGAAGCAGTGACACCCCCAACCCAGGAGCCTTTTGGCCCTTTCCAAGGCACAGCTGTAGTCAAGGTCCGAAGGGACACAGGGCGCGGGCGGAGGGAGAGTCCTCTCAGTAGTCAAGTAGGCCCGGCCGCGGCGCAGCAGCCGCTTTGCCTTGCCGCCTCTCTTCCAAGGGCTGCGTGGCTGCGCGCTCCGCAGAGGCTCGGTTGCCAGTAGCAACCACACGACGGCGATTTGCAGCCAGGGCTGCCGCCGCTGCAGCGGGTACTGCTGCCTCCACGTACACCTCAGGGTCAAGCATTTGCAACGCTGGGGGTGCCCCTCGTTGACATTTCTCGCCTCTGCCCAGTATCTCATCCTTCAAGATCCTCAGCTCCGCTCAAAAGCCATCTCCCAGGGCTTGGCCCTGCCCCCACAGCAGACAATAGGGGAGCTGGGAGTGCACACTGCAGCGCCTGCCGCGCTAAACAGGCACCTGAATCCCCGAGAGAGGGGTGCTTTGCTTAGTCCCAGCCACTGATGCCCCCGTCTCCACCTTGAGCCGAAATTCTTTGTCAGTGGCCAGTCTATTAGAAAGCTTTTCTTGACATCAGAAATAAGGATGGTGGTACAGAAAGAAGACAAGACTAGATTCCCACTCCCTTTCCAGTAACACCAACACAAAGAAAAGATTATGATTGTGTCTGCTCTTGATAATGGTGGCTTTCCTCTGGGGTAGAGCCGCAGGCAAATGCTACTATCTTCTATCTTTATCTGCCGTGAATATTTTGTACGAAGTCCATGAACCACTTGTGTTATCAAACATTATATACTTGTCCTCGTACAGAAGTGGGCTGAACACTTCACACCACCCCCTTCATTTCATCTAATGAACCACATCACCTCTGGCAGTGTGCACTGAGTTGTCTAATGCATAAAAAAAAGGACATCAACCCTTAAAATTTTTTCTGTCTTTTCTATTTTCTGTGGTTCTAGGACACTGATTTATTTTTTAAATAGAACTCTTGTTAGTGTTTTTAAAGGGTTTTTATTGAAGAAAAATCTTTAAAGTATCCAGCGAAGTCTTTCATTAAGCGAGTAGGATAACTCAGGAAATATGTGCACTGCTAAATTTATTTGCTCTTAATAATTGTCCTGGCTTTAAATAATTATCAAGTTGGTTGAGTGTTCTTCGTGGATTGAAATTTCATGTAAATCATATATGTGCTGAAATTTCTAAGTTTAAAACTCCTTGAAGACCAGCATCTGGTTTGTTTATCTTTGCATGCTCTAGAGTCCTTTTAACATAACAAATATTTGCTGAATTTCCAGAGGATCCCAGAAATTCAACAACTCTTATTAGAAAAACAAAACTTTGCTAATAACTACTATAAAACTTGAATATCTTTAATGAACTTAATGGAAAGCTAAATATTTTCTAGGCTAGTGGTATTAATCAGACATCCTCATTCATCATATTTACTTAATTATATTTTAAATATGGTAGATTGTACTAAAAAATATCTGACATGTTTTCAGAAGTCTAAGGAGAACAATAAATTGCAATAAGTTGTAACTTTGCTATTTTCCCACCAAAAGTGTTTGAAAACTGGTTAAATAGCCATAAATAAGATGAGATTTCAAAGTGACTTTTATAGAGCACAGACATGGCATTAACTATCTTTACAGTTCAACAGCAATATTTAAGAGGCAGTATTGAATATTGCAAATCTAAGATAATGCATCTTGAAATATCCTATTTAATTTAAATAAGCTTTAAAATATACTAAAAGTAGTTAATATGTCTTAATCATATCAGATGGTAAATTCAAATCAACATGACTCCTAAAAAGGATTCATGTATGATGTTATAAGTTTCACCTTTAAGCTGCACAAAATGTCAAGTTCACTAAATAAGACAGTTTACTTCAATGAAGAAAATTAGCACTACTTGGTTCCTGGAGGCAACACAGCTTGCTCATATACAACACCCCTCCACCCTTGACCACCCCCTCACCCGCACCACCACCACCTCCTTAAAAATAGGAAAGTAAGGCTTTAGTGAAAAGTTCCTTTCTATGGTCTTCCAATAATGAAAGCTCCAACAACTTGCATTGGACCAAGTTAAAGAGATTATCCCCCTTTTTCATTACAACAGTGTCTTTCAATGAATTGAAGGATAAGATCAAAGTGCATTCATATTCATGTGAATTATCACTATTGACTTGAATAATGATGGATTTCATTGTTTTATTTAAACTGAAATCAGAAATGCTGCTGCTTTTGAGTCTACATCCCTAAGGATGTAGAATTTTTTCTATGAAGACTCAAAAGCCAAACAATTAAGTTTGACAACCACGTCATTTCCATAATGTACTTCCATACAGAGGATCTTTTATTGGAATTGGTTACATTTCTATACAATTTTACTATGTAATTTTTGACTCCTTTCCAACCTCCTGAACAAAACTCCAAAATTCAATAAACCCACTTCTAAAATACCTAAGTATAAATTGTACTGAAAAGATAATGTTTAGAAAGCATCTAGCTGTTCATGAATCAGAAAATTAATGTTATCAGTAATTAACTCAGGAGAGTGTTTTTGCTTTGAACATGATTCATTACAGTTTGTTTTCTAATGTAACTGAAGAACTCAGAGTAAGCCTGGGGAAATGTGTTTACCAGCTGTTTCTTTCTAAATATGCCTCATGACAATTTTCTTAAAATATTTTCACTTGGGTTCTCTTCAAAATATCCCATCATTTTTTAAGGAGAAAGAGGTTATGAGATCCAGTGCAACTCACTAACTTTTATCAAATGATCACTCTGCTCAAATTACTCATCTATTAAAATTCTTGTAACTTTGGAGAACACTTCTTACAACAAAGTAAGTTTACAATAGAATAATAAGAACAACCTTTAAATTAGATTTAAGATATATTTTCATGAACTTTAATATACACAATGCATATAGGCTCTCTAAACTGAGAGACTCTAGTGCAACACAGGTCTACTATATTATAATGGTCTGCAGTGGGTTCTGGGAATATGTTTTCCCAGAAAAATAATTGGTACCAGTTACTTAGAGTACTCTTAAATATTTGCCATACATTTAAAGCATTAGACATCACATAAAAAAAAAAGGTTTTCTATCCAACTGTGCTACAAGAATACTTTCAGTGTCTCCATTTAGTGTACTTACTATTGTAAGGCACTGTTTAAGAGTTTGTTTTTCTTTGGGATTTGACTATAAACATGCTGCAGTAATTGTATACATCCAAGTATATTTGTAAACTTCCAAGATCTTTACCCTTGACTTGTAATTAAAATGATAAGCAATTATCTATTGTTTCACGGGGGTTGGGGGAAGCACACCTAGAATAAGAAGCATTTCTTCATAACTCATTTCCTATCTTACTAATGGGAAAGGTTTAGTATTTTCTTCCTATAGATAGTCACTATTTTTTCCCTATGTTTTTCAATATAAGAAATGTTATTCTTCGCTTAAAAAATAAATATAAGGTAACGTTGGAGTAGGAGGTTAATAATCCAGCCTTAACAGCATTCAGCTGTTTCCTTTGAAATATCAAAAAGTAAAATCACAGAAGTTGCAAATTGTAGTGCAAATACCTTCTCTTAAAGGATGAGATGCAGTGGCACCGCGTCTTCCAATCTAGTCTACATGTTAGCGTTTCTCACTATCCACTCTGATCATCTCTGTGGGGATGTCCAGAATGAATAAATAGCCTGTGCAATTTCTGTGAAAGCAGAAACCTTGAAAACCTCTCTGCATTTCAGCAAAAATTCCTAGGGGTCAGAGCCTACAGTCAACTGTTCTTCAGAGTAATCAATGTGCAAGGAGTTTTTGCTTGGGACTTGAAATAGTGAAATGACGTAAAAAAAAAATTGAGGCTTGCACATGCGCAGTGAGGGAAAGCTTTTTTCTTTTCTTTCTTTCTTTCTTTCTTTTTTTTTTTTTTTAAAGCTTTTGGCTCTTCAGCCAGCCTCTGGGATTCCGCCTGCGCAGCGAGGTTCAGGGAGCTGGCTGACGTAAGGTGGTGCACGGTTCCTACACCCGACTCTGGGCTAAGAGAATCTGGTGATCCCATACCCTTCTGCCGCCCACCCCCCACAACAGGACTCTCCCTTTATATGTCCCGAGGGCAGAAAGTCAGCGGGAAGGAAAACCAAACCGAGCGGCTGTGGCGAGCTTTCCTAGCTGCGCCAGCGCTTCGGCTCCAGGTTCCGGTCTCCGCCCGCTCCGGGCTCCCACTGTGGGTTGGCCGGAAAACTCCTGGGCCCACGGGTCAGCCGCGCCGCTGGCAGACTCAGGCCGGGACCTCTCCGCGGAGGCCCGCGCAGGGCGCGGCTTCTGCTGGAAGTTTGGCCGCTAGAGCAAAGCGAAAGAATAGAGGCCTTCTTCACCTCCCCTAACCCCACCCTCGAAGCCGGTTCCAGGGAACCCACAGCTCCTTCCCTCTGTGATCCCCAGGCCGACAGCCCGTGGGGGCTGCGAGAAAGCTGGAGAGAGGAACTTCCCCCTACACCTGATCCCAGCGCCCCGGGAGGCCCCACGGGAGGGAGGCCGCCAGCTTGGAGTGCGCTGCTTTTCCGCACTCGCGCCCTCGGGCCGCGCGCCTCCGCCCCTTTCTCCCTCCCGCCGCCGCTCCTCCAGCCAGCGCTCCCCTCCCTGTCTTCCCGTGCTGCTTTTGGGCCCGGCCCCGCGACTCGCTGTGGGGCCTTCGTGGGGTTCTTCCGTAGGCGAGGGCTTGACCTCAGCCCCAGCCGACTCCCCGCGCCTCACCACCATTAGAAAGTGCGCGGAGAGCGAGGAGATGCTCGTTGAGGGTTCTAGAAACTTCGGGATAAAGGAAAAGAAGTAGACGTGGGGGAGGTCTACATCCTTACCATCCTTTCTAGTCCATGCACCCCTGCCAACACTTAACGCAAGTGTCTGCCAGGACCAGCGCCGTCGAACTCGGAACCCCGCGCCCATAACGCGCTGGAAGCCTCCCTTGTCCAGCTTTGCGGTGTTAGCCGCGAACCTTCGGCTTGGGGCTGGTAGATCCATACCTGAGAGACACGCGGGCCGCGTCCTCCCAGACTCCCGGATTATATAGCTTGGATGGGTTTGCTGGGCTCCAGGGGTCGGTTTTCTCTGTGGTACCCCCTATCTTTCTCTCTTGTGTCCTGTACTTAATTAAAAGGTGGGAAAGTAAATGTACCCATTTTCTCCTAGAGAAGTCCTACAACGACAATATTTTAAAGGGGTGGCGGGCGCGGGCTTGGGTGGCGGTCAGAGGGAATGGCTGGCAGATTTGTTTGGCAGGGTGTTTAGCAGAGGTCCCCAAACCAGGGCCCGGTGGCCAAATTGCGGCCACCAGAGGTCATTTATCCGCCCCCCCCCCTCCGCCGCACTTCCGGAAGGGGCACCTTTTTCATTGGTGGTCAGTGTATGGAGTACTGTATGTGGCAGCCCTCCAACGGTCTGAGGGACAGTGAACGGGCCCCTTGTGTAAAAAGTTTGGGGACCCCTGGTTTAGAGGTTTCTATCTGGGGATATGTGTAATCTCCCTAATGACGATTTACCCTGGGATTGGGAAAAGTCTTTGCATCCACTGAATTAGTGAAAAAGATACAGTTATCTTTAGAACGTTGGGGCCAGCTAAATCACTGTCATCTTAACATTTTATTGACCTTCATATTAGAGAAGTAAAAATCTTTCAAGTTTAAAATGTAAAGAGCTGATTTAAAAAGACTTGAAAAGCAAAGAATGGGAAACAAGACATAGAAATGTTAATCTGCCCCTTTTGAACCGAAGTGTCCCAGAGTCTTCTACCCGTCTGACAAACTTGATAGCAGAGTTGGATGATCTGTTCAAACCTAAAGGTAAAATCCTAAACTCTCCTCCCCCAAAAGTGGCAGTGCAACATTTATAATGTAATATATTTGCTTTCCTCATTATAGATAATATTTTGAATCCACTAACTTAATTATGGGGTATGAATGCCTTTATTTTTAATTCAAGTATATAAATATGGGGTTATTTCAGTACTTTTAGATTTGGTGTTGGCAAAATGATTATTGTGTTGTCATAACTTGGATTACATGCAATTGCCAAATGAATATCCTATTTAAATACTAACACTATGTTTTAATTATTTGGGGAGCAGGGAAGGAGATGTCATACCTAGAAAAAACAGCTAATTTTTCTTAAAAAACGAGAAAACTTTTATTATTTAAGTGATGTTTTAGATAGTCTCACCTCTTTACCTTCACCTAGGTTACACTAAGTTCCTATTCATTGTTCACAAAGCACTTAACAATTCTTAGAGCAATAATAGCCCTTAAAACAGGGCTGGCTGCAGCATATGTTTGTTGAATGAATTAATACCTTCTTTACATGTCTGTCTCCCACTAGATTTCAGGTCCTAGAAGACAGGTATATTCTGTTATTAGCAAAGTATCTAGCATATATAATTTATATATACACCCACAAACTTGATTCACCTCAACAGCTGTTTTTAAAAAATGTGGATATTAATATCTAGTTATTATATATAAAGCTTTAATTTTTAAATTTAGCTAGGAGCTGAAGAAAAAACATGTCTGTTAAAATTAACAAAATTTCTTTTAGGTATGTGTAGAACGTATCCCATTATAATGGGATTTTCTGAATTCTCAAAGCATAATTTTAAAGAGAAAAGAACAAGATTTTTCAATTGACTTTATGCTGTCATCTTTTTGAACCTCATTTGCATAAATAGAGGATGCAAAGGTAATTTTTGAAGTTACATAAGATTAGCTTTTTTTTTTTTTACAAAAGAGCCAAAGTCTTACAAACAATTTTTTTTTAATTTTTGAAGTTATGTAAGATTAGCCTTTTTTACAAAAGAGCCAAAGTTTTACAAACAAGTTTTTTTTTTCAGGGAAACATTTTTGCAAATTGTTCAGATAATATGTTTCATTCTCAATCAAATGTATAGTTTCATGTGTCAAGTACATTAACCCATATTTAAAGTCAGCTGGTACTTTAAGAACTTTATCTGGAATAGCATTTTTTTAAAAATCCCTGAAATTTCTCTATAAATTGTTTTTTTTCTCACTGCTTAACTGCTAGAAATGTGTATGTGATCGTGGGGCTTTCAATTAACTTTGTAAAAACAGAATAGTATTTTAAAGTTAAGAAGTTGAAAAGTGGGTCAGAAAATATATATTGGACTTCTTATCAGTAAAAGTAATCAGTTGCCATATTTTATATTTGAATTACTAACTTTATATGCATATATGATCATTCTATGTTACATTTATCCACTTAATTTTAAAGACTTCTAAGAAAGCTAGAATTAAGGAACAAAGGTCTAGCTTCTTTAATATGTCCAATTTCAGCTATAAGTAGGAATGCTATATTGTGTTTTATCAGGAACAATACAGTTTAATCCACAGACATTGTTAATGACATAGTCTCAAAACCTATAGTTAAAAATAAATTAGATACCACTTGATCTTAAGTTTTCAAACTTTGTAGCATTATATAAATAGACTTATGTTTATAGGTTTGGACCTTTTTTTGCCACTAATCTCTTATCTCAGTACTTTTATAGTAGAAAATACCCAGTTAAAAAAAAGAAAATATGTAGTAAAACAATTATTAAAAATGGCTGCTGTACTAGCTTGGGAATTTGATTGTTTAAGGACTGAAACCAATTATGGAATCTTTTAGTTTTAAGGTGATTATTTTCATAATGCAACAAGGAACTGAAAACAAAATTACAATGAATGTTTATTTGCAATTTTGGTTATTTGCTCACCCCCCCCCCACACACACACATACTTGGAAATGGAAACACAAAACAACTTTAATTATAAAGGATCTAGTTCCTTAGGGAAATGTGAAGGTCACTGTGAAACTTATGCCTTAGAGTTAAGTAAAGTGATTGTGGGTATCACGGGCTTCTGAACTGCAGAGCAAAAGACAGACATCTGCCTTACTGAACACACTGCTCTCTCTGATTGCCGGTCCATTCCCCAACTATATATTTGGGGCACCACAGAATATCAAGACTTCATCAAAGAGCTCAAGTCAGAATGAGGTCTTCAAGCTCACTTCATAGGACTCACTCCAAATATAAGAACCAACTAAGTTTGCATGCTCCTTTCTATTGAGGTTTCCTGTCTTGGTACTACTCAGCAGCTGCTGTGGCTGTCTACTCACTTGACACGTGAAATTGTAGTTTCTGATGGAGAAACATTTTAGGCTGACACCTGTGATTGAGACATTTGGCATACAGTTTTTAGAGAAGTTAGAAACCAATAATAGACTAAGTCCTTAATTTTTGTTAGGCATGGTAAAGATTTGAAGTTATATAAGCTAGGGAAATCTGGCTAAGATCATTTGAATTAAGACTTTCCAGGTAATGATTTGCAACCCCCACCCCTTCCACACCTTTTTTTGTTGAAATGTCAAAATGAAGCCTAAATTTTAAGAAGTGAAAATGTTTAAGAATCACACAAAAGTGAGGAAACAGCAAAGCTAGTGATAGTAGGAGAAAGTCACGGAAGACAGGACATTTATCACATTGTTTTCTCATCTGCTTTACTCATTGAATATCTAGGAATACTTACTAAATGCTTTCAATTAAATATAATTCTGTGTGTGAACATCATTATCTTGACTCACCAGGAATTCTGAAAACCGAAATGCCAGGTATAGAAAAGGTGGACTAAAGGTGGATTTTAAGGTTGCACAGTAATATATTTATCAGATTATTTAATGTCACATGTGAGATTTCTCTTGACTGTCGAAGCCAAGACGACTCCATTACCCACCCAGTTTCCTTCTCCAGCTGCACTTGCACCGGGTTCTTCCTGCTAGTGGGGCTCCTGGCTGGGACGAGTCGTACGCAGTCTGGCAACTACAAGGTTTGGGGTCCGTTTGTAAAGAACTTGCACCCCCAGCGACGCCCTACCACCAGGGTAGTGAGTGACAGACACTCAAGGCGCACGGCTCCTGCAGCGGCTGGCCCCGTTTGGCACGTCGGGGGCGCCCCTGCAGACAGAGTTCCCCTGATGCTGGCCTCTGTCGCGCGCGCGGGGCTGCAGGGCCGTGATGTCACTCCCGGGACTGGTAGTTGCTGTGGAACGGCCGCGTTCGGGTTCCAGTCAGTGGCCCAGACGCGGGAACACAGAGAGAACCGGCTCCCGTCGGAGACTGAGTCACTGTCGCAGTCGCCCAGTCTGCTACGCGAACCCGCAGGCCGAGCGTGTCGCCCCCGAGGTTGTGGCCGGCCGGGGAGCTGCGGGAGTCATGGGACTGAGGCAGGTGCTTCCAGGTAGGGCCTGGGGCGCGCACCCCGACGGCTGGCGGGGCGGCCCGCTCCACCGTGTCTTGTCCCGCAGTGTTCCAGCAGTACCAAAAACCCCCAACCAGTTCGTGAGGATGGTGGCAGAGCCGGCGACCAATCCTCCCAAACATCGAGACCCTGCCGAACGCGAATGAGAGCCCTTCTCTCAATCCGCGTCGCCCCGCGCCCCCAGCTGTGTGACCGGGTGCCCCGGTCTTGCTTTTTGTCCCGAGTCCTTAGTCGCCCCGCATCCTCAGCCCTGCTTTACCCGTCACCCGTATCCTCGGCCAGTCGCCGCTCTGTGTCCCCTGGCCTCGCCTAGCCCCGAGTCCCCGGTTCCCCACCTCAACAGTCTCCTTACCCCGGCCTCCTATCTTCTCCACCGTCTTCCCTTGACGGCTGAGGGTTGGGGTAGGAGAGGGATAGGGACTGGAGAAGTCCCTTCATTCCTCCAGTTCACCGCGAAGGCTATAGAAGCTTTCAGACTCTTCAGCGGGCCTTTGGGGGTGAGGCTTGAGTGAGTGAGGCTTACAGTTTGGTGAAAGGGGCCCAGCGTCCCTATTTTCATCTTTATCGCAACCAGGCAAGTGTTGAAAGTCAAAGCCAAACGAATTGCCTGGAAGTGATTTTACGTGAAATGGGAATCTACCCTATCAGACCCATTTTATCCGGGTGCCGGTGCACGTCACCCTGGCTTTGATCACCTTCGACTTCTTCACACCAAAGGAATTCCAGAGCGGTTGACACTTTATTTCTCATTTTGCATTAGTGAAAAAGCAGTGATATGCTTGAATCTTTTCAAGGAGATTCAAAGTCGGGAAAGACCTAGCTTTGAGAAATCATTATGGTATTCTCATTTCACTCCTCAGCCCAAACTCACTCAGACTTAAGAGAGGGGAAGTGTGTGTGTGTGTGTGTGTGTGTGTGTGTGTGTGTGATGTTATGTGGTTCTTATTTATTAACAGAGGTAAGATAATGGTTCTCTTCTCTCTTTTCTTTTCTCCTACTCTTCTTTCCCTCTTTTCTCTCTCCCCCCCAATTAAGCATGATTCCACCACAATCTGAACTCAAAGTAAAATAGCATTTTATCACTACTGTGTCATCAGAAACCTTCAATTTATAGGATACAATCTTTAAAACTCATTTAAATTAACATGGAATTAAAAGAAAATTAAGGACTTAGGGACTGGGCAAGAATCTTTAGACCTAATATTTATCCCCCCCCCTTTTAAAAGGGATTACTACTCCACCTAGGTGGTTATATAGGGAGGGAATTTGGTGTTTATTCCTTGTATGTTTTTATTTGGGTTCAGGGATGTATTTAGAATAGAGAACGTGTATGTTATAATCATTGAAAAAAATTTTATTTAGGGATAATTGTAGATTCACATGTAAGTAATAATACAAGATTCTGTATACCTCAAAACTGTAGTATGAAATCACAACCAGGAAGTTGACATTGCTAATTCATTGGTTTAATTTAGGTTTTCCTAGTTTTTTTTTACCTGTACTTATTTGTGTGTGTGCTATACAGTTTTATTCTGTGTGTATTCATCACCTTCATAGTAAAGATACAGAACTTGTTTATCACCACAAGCATGCCTCCTTACATTGCCCTTTTATAATCATATCCATCTCCATCTTGTTACTAACTGTGGGCAACCTGTTTTCCATTTAAAAAATTTTGTTATTTTAAAGTTGATAATCGTTTGTTCTGCAGTAGTTTCATGTGGATGACTGCACTTTCTTCTGTGTGTGTGTGCTTTTATGCATGCACGTATACTCCTCAAAGTACTCAGAACTGTGCTGGACACATGTTTCATATGTACATTCTAATTAAAGTTTATTAGAGCATATTACATTTTTAAAATGCACTCTCTTTTTTTTAGTTTTCTTCACCCTTTCAATCTCACTTAATGGCCTTTGTGAATGGATGCTTGCTATTTACAAATATTTAATTTTTGAACAATATACAGCTAAACTAAAACATTTTTAAAAGGGGAAATGATTAACATTATATTAAAATATACTGAAATATGGAAGTATAGATAACACAAGATACAGAATATCATGTGTTAGTGTAATGGTGGCAGTTTTTCTCTCTCCATACATGTACATGTAGAATATGTTATGGAATTTAATCAGTTCAAACTGTTAGGCTAAGTCATCACCAAAGTATAGTTCACTTAGATATGACATTTTAAATAACCACCTATTTTCACTTATGGTCAGGCTTATGAAGGAATGGAATGCAAAAGGAGTATAACAATGTTTTGAAGTTATTATTTAATTTGAGGATTCTTTAGTTATTTTAAATAGAGACAGATAATAAATATTCTAATATATTTATTCTTTTAATTAAAAAATAGACTGTAAGCTTTGTTCTAATAACTTTTCTTAATATTCTAGTAATTGAAATGTTCAAATGATTTATTCTTTTAAAAATTCACCTGGATTTAAAAATGCTTTTGAATGAACCACTGTATGTATGCATCAATTATATATTCTGATCAAGCTTTATTTTTTCAGTCATGTGACTTCATTTTCATAGCCCAAGACACCAATGCATGTTCTTCCTGACTTTGACATAATTTCTGCATACCTGGGAGGATTTTGTTCATATATATATATATATATATATATATATATATATATATATATATACACACACACACACACACACACACACACACACATACATATGTATCTAAGATAATGTGAAAACCATTTCCATATAGGCTTCATGATAAATCAGTAGATCCCTTGTTAAGAATTTTTGAATTCATTCATTGTGGAAGGAACTTTAAAGGTGGAAATATCATCAGTGGTGTTTTAAATCTCTGCTATTTTCATTGTGTTTTTGATGTGCTAACAAGAGAATTTGCCTTTTTATATATGTCCAAACTAATTACTAAAGCCAACAGAGTATTGCAAGATATATTCAGAGTATTTGGACAAAAATAAGTTTGATTTCTGATTAAACTTGTTTCTAGGAAAAATTATGTACAGTGTATCTATAACATAGTCATTTTTTCTCATTGAGATTTTATTCCATCTAAATCAAAAGAGCATAACTGAAATCATTATAAAGTCTCACTTATCCTCAAACCCTGTGTGTTTGAACCATTACATCTTGCAACTATTTAAACATGAATTTTGATAGTTTTTTGTCTTTGACTAATGACTGTAGTAGTAGAGATATAATACATTGGTACTTCTACTAATTATAGAATTTGAGAAATTTAAGGTGGTTGTTAAGTTATAAAATATAAGAGTCATATGTTATGGTATATTGGAATACCAGGCCATTCTTTGATTGTTTAGGAGGTCTTTTTAAATAAGCTAATAAAAGTTCTAAGAAAATTATTTCTAAACTACTTAACTAAATAAAGTAAACTCTGAAGCAGATATTTTGTAAGTAAAGCGGGAGTAAAGCTTAAAGTAATACTGTGTAATATATTACATATAACCTATAATAAAACAGTGAAAATGGGTGAATCAGTAGGTTTGCACATTTTCAGAAGAGTAGGAATAGAGAAGTTTGCATAATGCTTTAAATATGCATCTACATAAAGCTAATTAATGATTTAGTACCTCAATTTGCTATGAGAACTAAAAGCCTGTATTAAGCATTTATAATGTATTTAAAACATATCCTGGTAGGTAAATGCACTATAATTCACTTACAAAAAACTGTTCCACAGGATAAAGATAATTAGTGGAACAACTTCAAAATCTTGATTATGCTATTTAAATTTGATGTATTTTGCCAATATAAAAGGAGTCATTTTTTTTTTTTTACAAGGACAGAGAGAGAGTCAGAAAGAGGGATAGACAGAAAGAGATGAGAAGCATTAATCATCAGTTTTTCATTGCCATTGCGACACCTTAGTTGTTCATTGATTGCTTTCTCACATGTGCCTTGACCGTGGGCCTTTAGCTGACCGAGAAACCCCTTGCTGGATCCAGCGACCTTGGGTCCAAGCTGATGAGCTTTTTGCTTAAGCCAGATGGACCCGTGCTCAAGCTGGCAACCTCGGGTTCTCACACCTAGGTCTTCTGCATCCTAGTCCAACGTTCTATCCACTGCGCCACTGCCTGGTCAGGCCCCAAAAGGAGTTTTATGTTATAAATATATGACAACTCAAAGCAGTTTTTTAAAAGATAGGGGTAAAAGTTTTTTTCACATATGTTTGAGTAGAAAATATTCTAGGGAGCTATAAAAATTCTGAAAATGTAGCATTTAACAATATGTCCTAAAAACAAGTTTATTCAGAATTTTATTCTGTTTCCAAACCATTGTTCCTACATGGACATTTATCTTTTTTGTTATCTAAGCATTGGTACATAAGTGAAAAATAATATAGTGAGGGTTAAGGTCTTTTTTTAAACTCTATTTTATTTATTCATTTTAGAGAGGAGAGAGAGAGAGAGAGAGAGAAAGGGGGGAGGAGCAGGAAGCATCAACTCCCATATGTGCCTTGACCAGACAAGTGCAGGGTTTTGAACCGGCAACCTCAGCATTCCAGGTCGACACTCTATCCACTGCGCCACCACAGATCAGGCTCTTTTTTCTTTTTAAGGAAAAACTGGATGATTAAAAAAAATCCAAGCTATTAATGAGCCTATAAAAGTGGGCTTATAAATGGCAAATGATGTGGCTTAAATTTAAATGCTGCATATTAAATGTTTTTGAAAGTTTATTTAAATGTTTCCTAATTCTACTTTACATTTTAATGTTTTTTTTTCATGGTCTTTGCTCCTATGACTAGAACCCTTTTCTATAATTCTTTGTCTAATTAATTCCTACTCATTCTTTAAGATGGCTCTATTTAGATGTTAATTCCTTAGGAAAACCTTCCTTGGATCTCATAGTAAGTTAAGTCTCCTGATTTATGATTTTCTTGCTCCTAATATTTCTCTTTCATAATACCTATCACAATTGCAATGATTTAGTTTCTGTTTTCTCGCTAACTGTAAATTCCATGCTTAGTGTAATGCTTAGCATAGAGCAGATATCTAACATGTTTAAATAGAATGAAGAAGTATTTATTGACATAAACAATAGTATAGGGATTTCAAGAGGGAATAAGGTGATGGGGGGAAGTAGGAGAGGGTAAATGGGGGATAAATGATGATAGCGGATAGAAGGACATTTGGCTTGGGGTGGTGAACATACAAAACAGTATATAGCTGATGTATTATAGAATTGTATACCTGAAATCTATATAATTTTATTAGCCAATATCTCCCCAATAAATTTAATAAAAATATTTTAAAAAATCAGGTTCTTATAACAGCCCAGGTAGGTGGAGTAGGTACCTTCTTCGGTGTGAATACTTAAGCCCCAAAAGATTGGATAATTGCCCTTATCACAGAATGAGATTGTGGCCAAAGTGGGACTAAGACCTTTTTTTTTTTTTAATTTATTGATTTGAGAAAGAGCAAGAAACATCAATTTGTTGTTCCACCTTTTCATGACATCATTGATTGATTCTTGTAGGCACCTTGACTAGGGATTGAACTATGGGGACAACACTCTAACCAATTGAGCTACCTGGCCAGGGCTAAGACTGGTTTCTTCTTCTTTTTTTAATTATTCTTATTTATTTATTTAAGAGAAGAGAGACAGAGAGAGAAGGGAGGGGAGGAGCAGGAAGCAACAACTCCCATATGTGCCTTGATGGGGCAAGCCCAGGGTTTTGAACCGGTGACCTCAGCGTTCCAGATCAACGCTTGATCCACTGCACCACCACAGGTCAGGCAAGACTTGTTTCTTAATTGCTGCCTGACCTTGTGCTCTTTCTGCTTGTTGGTATTAGTAAACTATTTCTAAATGATTTTTGGAATTCCTAATAAATCTCAATGTTAACTGTTAAAACAAGGCAATCCAGTAATTGTGCATAATTGGCTTTTGAGGTCTCCTTGAGGACAATTATAGGAGCTTAAGTGGAGGCTAGATACAGAGATTTGAGGGAGAAAGAGTTGTATTTAGGATTTAAACTGGTCTCAGAGCTCAGAAGACCTTTTGGCTTCCTTTGGCTTCTAAGGAAAAGCCTTATCAATAAACCAGAAACATGTTAAAAGCACCCAGGGAAAAGTGTGTAATCCAATGGGATTGAAACCCAAGAGAGTATTTCAGAGAGTTGTTGGACTGAGACCCTACCTGGATCAGGGAAGGTACAAAGGAGACTTAGAGCCCAGGGTGATCAGCTACCCTCTGATTGACTGTTTTATTTCCTTTTTTTTTTTTTTTTTTGAGAGAGAGAGACAGAAAGGGAGAGAAACGAGAAGCATTCACTTGTAGTTGAGGCACCGTAGTTGTTTATTGATTGCTTCTCATATGTGTCTTGACAGGAGTGCTCTAGTGGAGCCAGCGACCCCTTTGCTCAAGTCTGCGACCCCACACTCAAGCTGGTAAGCCTGTGCTCAGGGTTTACACCTGGGATGTATGTCCCAGGTCGAGGCTCTTTCCACTGTGCCACCAGCAGTCAGGCTTTCCAGGGCTTTTTGAGAACACATGAGGTAGAGCATAGTGAAGGGGGAGGCACTTGATGTTTATTGGTTGATTGATGTGAATGTCTACTCAAAAGTTTCCTTTGTTTTTTATTTAATCATACTTTATGTGAAGGACTTCTCTTTCATCTTCTTTCGGGACAGAATTTAGGGATGTCTATTGAGTGGATGTACCAACCCTAGGAGAAATCCAGGGCTTAAGAAAAATTTTGGCCCATTTGAATACAAGTCAGACTTCCCTAATTTTCAAAGTAAAATAATTGTGTGGTTTTGCCATATGCCCCGTGTTTTCTACAAGGGTAGCTCAATTTAAAATGCATTGTTTATTCAAGTTCTGCTAAAACTCTACGTGAAAATAAGTAACATTTGTGTTTCTGTGTATGTATGCATGTGTCTCCAAAGAAAGTGATCTCTGTCCATTTTTCCATATATTCTCTGTGTCAAGTTAGAATCACTATTAAATTATGTGCATTTACTAGACTATATTAGTTTTCCATAGAAATGTCTTTGTAGAATTAGTCTAATAATATACCCTCTCTTTAATTTTTAAATTGAGGGCTTATTTTTAAAATAGATAATTTTTCTATAGCTTCTTTAAATTTATCATTGAAGATATTGTTCATTTTGTTATTAAATGTTTTTTAATATAAAGATACATACACTCTTTTATTCAACTAATCTTTATTAATTATTATATTCCTTGATATAAAATTTCAGGAAAGAAAATTGTTCCTACTTTTCTTTCACATAGTATTTCCCATTTACTTTTGCTACCATGAAACAGTGCAATCAATACTCAGAGCTCAATTGCAGCAACTATCCCTAACCAATGTTTCTAATAAAATTGTCAGTCCCTGTCTCTACCACATGGCTCTTAATAATTATCTTTATATACATGAATTTTTGAGTGAATATTTTCTCTAAAGAGAATTTAGAGTAGGTGGAGTAAAAATAAAATAAAAACCAATTCTATCTGAAGATATATTTTTGAACTGACTGCCTTCCAAAATTTTTCTCTTCAAATATTATTCATGAAACCTCTGGAGCAGACAGGCCTTTTAGAACTGTCCTATTTATCCTCTCTATATTAATTTTCACAGTTTGTTCATCATTTAATAAACTTGTATTGAGTGTCCAAATGCTAGATGAATACTTAGATGCTGATCATGGAAAATAGAAAACCCTTAAGAAGCTTATTTGCTAATGGAGATATATATATATAAATAAATAAAATACTGTTTTATAAGTGTCTAAAGACAGACATATGGAGCGCATATGGAGGGTACTTAACTCAAGCCTTGGGAGTGAAGGGTGCTATTTACAGGAGACTTCTAGGAGGAGTTCCAAGGAGTTAGCCAGACCAAGAAGTGGCTGTGGGAAGGACTGCATTCAGGTAGTGGAAAACTATGTGTAAAGGCATAGAGGCAAGGGAAAATGTGCTATATACATGATAGAAAAAGTAAATGTTTATGGCTGGAGTTCTTTGGGGGTAATAAAGCAAGGGAGAGAAAAGTCAGTGGCTATAGATGGAGACAGGCCTATTATGAAAGACCTCATCTGGATTCTGGGTTTATCCTGAAATCAATAGAAAGCCATTGAAGAGTTTTAATTAGAGGAATGTTGGGATCCATTTTGTGTTTTAGAAAGATGTACAGTAGTGTGAAGAACAGATTGGAAGATTGGAGGGGATTAAAATAGGGTCAGGAAGACCAGGTATCCATTTCACTGTAGCAGTTACACTGGGTAAGAGTTATATAGGACTTGTGACTTAGAAGAAAGGGGTGGGTGTGGGGGAGAGGTAAGGAGAGAGAATTCAAGATGACTCCCAGGTTTCTGGTTGCTTAGGCACATTAGCACTATTCATTAATGGAGAAAGAGGATATAAAAGGCAGAGGAAATGGTGATTTCATTCTAACAGTGTTGAGGTTGTATTGTGTCTGGGATATCTATGTGCCAGTGACTGTGGTAAGCAATTTGCATATATATATGTCTCTGGAGCCTAGGACAGAGATCTTAGCTGTAAATAGAGGTTTAATTATTATTTATTTATTTATTCATTTTAGAGAAGAGAGAGAGAAAGAGAAGGTGGGGAGGAGCAGGAAGCATCAACTCTCCTATGTGCCTGGACTGGGTAAGCCCAGGGTTTTGAACCAGTGACTTCAGTGTTCCAGGTCAATGCTTTATCCACTGTACCACCACAGGTCAGGTCTAAATAGAGGTTTAGATATGTGGAACCTGGCCTGTGGTGGCGCGATGGATCGACTTGGAATGCTGAGCTTGCCTGGTCAAGGTACATACAACAAGCAATCAATGAACAGCTAAAGTGAAGCAACTATGAATTATTTCTCACTTCCCCCACCATAAAATCAATAAATAGATATGTGGAACTTGCATATTTATTTGAAAACTGTAGTACACGCTCATTTTTATTTTTCTTTATAACATGTAAATTCCAGTCATTTTATCTAAAGTATATGCAAATTGAACTTGCCATTACTTGTATGCTCTACATGCTCACTCAGTTCAAATCTCATATATATAGATGGTGATGGCTATGACCTAGTTGAGAGTCAACCAGTTGCACTGGAAGAATGAATGGAATTTTAGTTTAAGACAGTAATCATGGCAGACAGCTACAATAATGTTAGTGGTAGAATAATGTCAGTTCTGCAGATTATACTCTTTGGTATGCATTCTAAACCCAGCAAAAAAAGAAAAAAACAGTTTTAATTATTAAGTGGTAAATGCTATATAAGTATATGTTAGATAAGTAAATAAATACATACATTGTTTCTTTGCTCTCTTAGAAGAGTTGCTAGCTTGCTCAGTGCTTTAGGTCCCATCTTCCTGTCACATTTCCCCACTCAAAATTGATTTATCAGGTGTGGTAGCCCTTCACTTATAAACAACTGAATTAACAGTGAATCACCAAAAAAAAATTTCAGAAGATAATAACTATAGTAATAACCATAATGAGAATAATTATAAAAAGAGAAACTAGCTTATTTTTTATCATAATGTAAAAAGACTGTACATATGTTTTGTGATTCATTCTGACCCTGTAACTAAATTATAAAACTTTTTGTGTTGTAAGTGATATAACATTTAAGATCATAATTAACTTGATAGTGATTATAGTGAAAAAGCATTTCACAGAAACAAAATAATAAAACATGTGATACCAAAATTTATGACGTCTTAATCAAATACAGGAATACTGGCCAGAAGTATATAATCATAGAGGCTGGGAAAAACCAAATAGGGTCTTGAAAATTCTTACTCTTAAAAAAAAGCAAGGGAAGGACACTTCAATATTTTCAAATAAAAAATGACCAGTGAAGGAAAATGAGAACAAGTTGTCAAATTCATCTGTGGCATGAAATTTGCTTCAGTAAAAGTAGAGTCATGTAAATGTAATATCTTATTATAGATATTAAAATAATTTTAATCTGTTAAAGGTGATAAGTGTAATTGGAGTTACTCTGTGATAGAACAGGTAGTGCTCAGAGTAGTAAAATCTAAGTGAGTGGTGGTTTCTAGACCTAAGACCACAAGTTTTTCAATAAGACCTAGCTGTATATTAAGAACTGTGCTAGGTAATTTGAAAAATAGAAGTAAATAGGTAATTGAAAAATAGAAATAAAACATCACCTCTGCTCTAGAAATGTTTATTATTTTACTATGGAGAAAAGACATTCACATAAAACCAACTAGAGGAAAAATAACATGCTATGCCAGGATGGCTGCTGTGCTTTGCATAACTTTGGGAGTACAGTACCATTTATATCTTGATGTATGTGAGTGGCATCCCTTGGATTTGTGCAGTACACAGCCTGCTCAGCCAAACATGGTGGACTTGGGATTATTCAGTCCTCATTTATTTCCCTGAGAATAAATAGTGTAAACTGTAAAGCTCCCCATGGCTTCCCATTTCATTTAGAATAACATCACAAAATCTTAATTTGACTTTAATCAGTCAAATATGATCTGGCCCCAACCAAACTCTCCAGCTTTCTCTCTTGCCATGTCGCCCCTCCCACTTGACATTTCAGGCTGGTCTGAATTTATCATGGTTTCTTCAACAGCTTGCCACAATCATGCCCTTGTCCAAGCCAGAAATCTGGAAGTATCACTGATTCCTCCATCTTTTTCACACTAATCAGTTTGTGTCCTAAATATCTCCTTAGAACTTTCACTTTTCTTTTCCCCTTTTGCCATTGCCAGGTTATTTTCACATCTGGTGTAAGTTCCTACAACAGCTTCCTGAGTGACCTTCCTGCATCTTGTCTCGTCTATTTTCATCCTTTATTCTCAGTGTGATCAGAGTGATTCTTCTTTACAAAGTACAGATTTGATTCTGTCACTGCGCTGACTTTAATGTTCAGATACAATTTAAAATAGTTTATTGGACCCTTCAGGATTTTGGTTTCTGTTCATTTCCAGCCTTTTTTTTCCCAGCCTTCTCTCTCACCTCTTGTACTGTAGTCATACTGCATTCTCAGTTTTGTCAATATATGAAACTGTTTTTGGTTCTAAGCTTCACTTATACAGTTTCTTCTGGTTGGAATACTATTTCATTTACTTCTCTTCTCCCTCTAATTTTTTTAGCAGGCAATCTGTCCCAAAGCTTTCAGATCTCAATTTAGATGTCACTTCTCCTGGGTTACCTTTTCTGTGTTCTTTAAAGCCTGGGCTAGACTTTCTACTATGTGATTGCAGAGCATACTCTGCTTCTCATTTAGCTGCATACATCGTAATGTGTTGCATTTTTTATTTCTCACAGCCCCTTTATATGTTCCTCGAGGTCAGAGACAATTGTGTTTTCAACACCTTGTTTATGCTTTTTATTTTTTGACAGAGACAGAGAGAGGGACAGATAGCGACAGACAGACAGGAAGGGAGTGAGATGAGACTCATCAATTCTTCATTGCAGCACCTTAGTTGTTCCTTGATTGCTTTCTCATATGTGCCTTGACCAGGGGGGCTACAGCAGAGAGAGTGACCCCTTACTTAAGCCAGCTACCTTAGAATCAAACCAGTGACCTTGGGCTTCAAGCCAGTGACCACGTGGTTATATCTGTGATCCCACACTCAAGCCAGTGACCCTGCACTCAAGCTGGATGAGCCTGCGCTTAAGCCAGTGACTTCAGGGTTTTGAACCTGGGTCCTCCGTGTCCCAGTCCAACACTCTATCCACTGCACCACTGCCTGGTCAGGCAACTCCTTGTCTATTCATAACAGGTACTTCTTTTTTTCTCAATTACAGTTTACATTCAATATTATTCTGTATTAGTTTCAAATGTACAGCATAGGCTAGAGAGTTGTCCCCTTGATATTCCAAGTAACCACCTGGCACTATACATAGTTATTATGATATTGACTATATTCACCATGCTGTAATTTATACCTCTCTGACTATTCTGTGACTAGCAATTTGTACTTCTTTAGCCCTTCACCTTTTTCATCCAGCCATCTTAATGCTCCCCCCTTGTCAACTGACATTGTTCTCTGTGAATCTATTTCTATTTTGCTAATTTGTTATTTGTTCTTTATATTCCTCATATAAGTGAAATAGTATTTGTCTTTCTCTATCTGGTTTATTTCACTTGGAAGAATACCATCTAGGTCCATTGATACACAGGTAAGATTTCATTATTTTTTTTGGCTGAGTAGTATTCCATTGTGTATATATACCACAGCTTTTTTTATTCACTCATCTATTGATGGTCACTTGGGATGCTTCCATATCTTGGCTATTGTAAATAAGGCTTCAAAGAACATAGAGGTGCATATATTCTTTCAAATTAGTGTTTTGGGTTTCTTTGGGTATGTTCTCAGAAGTGGAACCGTTGGGTCATAAGGCAATTCCATTTTTAATTTTTTGAGGAAACTCCACACTGTTTTCCATAGTGGTTGCACCAATCTACCAACAGTGTATCCCTAACAACAGTGTATGAGGGTTCCCTGGTCTCCACATTCTCACCAACACTTTCTTTTTGTTGATTTATTGAAGATAGCCATTCCGACAGGTCTGAGGTAATATCTTATTGTGATTTTAATTTGCACTTCTCTAGTGATTAGTGATATTGAACAACTTTTTATCCATCTGTTGGCAATCTGTATGTCTTCTTTGGAAAAATATCTATTTAGGTCTTCTGCCTACTTTTTAATTGGATTGTTTGTTTTTCTAGTGTTGTTTTGTCTGAGTTTTTTATAAATTTTGGATTTCAACCCCTTATCAGATATATGACTGGCAAATATCTTCTCCCATTCAGTAGGTTGTCTTTTGATTTTGTTGATGATTTCCCTTGCTGTGCAGAAACATTTTAGTTTGAAGTAGTCCTTTTGTTTATTATTTTTCTTTTGTTTCCCTTGTCCAAGGAAATATGTCAGAAAAAATATTGCTAAAAGAAATGTCTGAGATTTTACTGCCTATGTTTTCTTCTCAAAATTTTAAAGTTTTAAGCTTACATTTAAATCTTTAATTCATTTTGAGTTTATTCTTTATATGGTATAAGAAGGTGGTCTAGTTTAATTTATTTTATGTATCTGTTCAATTTTACTACCACTGTTTATTGAATATACAGTCTTTACCCTCTTGTATGTTCTTGCTTCCTTTGTCATAGATTAATTGATTGTATAGATGTGGATTTATTTCTGAGCTCTCTATTCAGTACCATTGAGCTATGTGTCTGTTTTTATGCCAGTACCACACTGTTTTGAATACTACAATGCTGCAGTATAGTTTGATATTATGTAGTATGATACCTTCTACTGTGTTGTGTTTTTTAAAAATTTCTATTGCTCTTCATGGTCTTTTGAATTTTCATACAAGGGTGTCAGCCCTGAGCTGTGGAGAGAGCATTAGATATAGGGGTTACTACAGGCACTTGGTCATACTTGGATTAGCATATTGGAGTTGGTTACTATGGTTACAGACTGTCGACTGTCTCCTTTTTTCAACCCTCTGACCCCTCATGATGGCCTTGTCTTAGAGACAGTTTTCAGAACCTTCCCAGGGTGGGGGGGCAGGGGAGAGAGTTACTTAAGGGGAGGGGGAGGTTGGGCAAGGGAAATGTTTACTGAATAAGTTGCCAGGTGTTAGGTAATGGGAATTTGAGTTTTAAAGGAGCCCATTTAACCCTAACAATTATTCATCTTACAAAGCTAATGAAGTTTTGATACATACTACAATATATGAATATTGAAAACAAACTATACATGAATAAGCCAGTAAAAAAGGACAAATGATTTCATTTATATGAGATATCTACAGTAGACAAATTTGGAGAGACAGAAAGTAGCATAGAGGTTACCAGGGGCTAGAGGTAGGGAGTCCTGGGGAGTTAGTGTTTCTTTGTATAGAGTATCTATTAGTGATGATGAAAAAGTTCTGGAAATGGCAGTGGGTGATGTACTTAATGTCACTGAATTGTATATCTAACTGTAGTTAAAACTAATTTTTGTTATGTATATTTTACTACAATAAAAATAAATAAAATTAAAAAAATTAAAAAACAAAACTGATGAATAACCAGGGCAATCAGAAATCTTTACTACGATTTAAATGGGCCCAAAGGCCCAGTTTATAGATACTTGTTTGTAAAGAAACAACATTGAGATGTTATATATGAGAATGGGAATTGGAAAATATTTAACATCTCCTTTCTAATTTATATATGCGGTTGGCATGCAAAATCAAAGTAATTAGGCTTACATTGCATTGAAAGGAATTAAAGGAAAAATCTGTGATTATTCTGAGCTATTTTATAGTCTCCTCCAACTAATTATTCATTTCTTTGGAGTAGCAGCTGCCTTAACTCATATATGTAGTTCTATTCTGTAACACTTGGTAAACCCTAATCTGTTTTTTGAATAAATGATTGTGGGCAGGATCAGCAAGGTTGTTTTTGTTTTCGGCATAACTAGATTGCAGTGTAGGTATTAGCAGTAATGTCTCCAGTAAAACACTAGAACAAGAAAAATAGAAATGGAACTCAAAGCTACAAATTTAGGAGAGGGGAAGAAATGCAAAGTTTTATCTTATAAGTTAAATTTCAAAAATACTTTCACACTATTTTATCAGTTTGTATAGAGTAAACTAAGTTGTTTTTATATATATTAGGGCATAATAAATTAATTATTTTTAGTATTAGATATTAGATAGATCATGTATGTTCCTTCAATGGAGACCCAAATGAAATCTTTAGCTGCTTTCTAGAGACCTTGTGTATCAGATATTATAACAACTATTCAGACTGCTGTAATTTATGGACTCTAAATTTTCATGTATTTACTCAAGGATCAATCACTATGAATTCCTAATGGGCAGGTAGGTAAAAAAAAATTTCTTTTTATGTTATATATATTTCATTACCCCTTTTCTCATCTTTCTTTTCTTCCCCCCTTTCTCTTTCTTTTTCTTAAAAAATTTGTTTTTAATTTATTAATTTTAGAGAGGAGAGAGTGAGACAAAGAGAGAGAGAGAGAGAGATAGGGGGGAGATTCATATGTGCCTTGACCAGATAAGCCCAGGGTTTCGAACCAGCAACCTTAGCATTCCAGGTCAACACTTTATCCACTGCACCACCACAGGTCATGCCCCTTTCTCATTCTTTCTCTCAATGTCTCTTGTGTCATTATCTGTATTTTTAGGACAAACCTGTAATTAAATAACAAAGTCTCTATGCTTATTTGTGTAAGAGATAAAAAGAAAACAAAATCCATGTTTCTGGAGACTAGTGATTATACAGCACTAAGAGGCAATTTATGGACTAGAAATTAGGGCAGTGTTTTCTCTAATAAGAATGATCTTATTCAAAAATGATATTTTATTTTTAATTGAATTTATTAGGGTAACATTGGTTAATAAAGTTAGATAGTTTTCAAGTGTACAATTCTATAATATGTGTTCTGTATATTGTATTGTGTATTTACCATCCAAAGTCTAATCTTCTTCCATCACCATTTATCCCTCACTTTCCCTCTTATACCTGCCCCTTCCTCCCAAACAAAGATATTTTAAATGAAAACTTTAGCTTTTACATTTATATGTTCAAAGATTTAAATTCTTTTCAAAATTCTCATGCTTTGAACTAAGGCATATAGGAAAAGTAAGATAGAGGAAAAGTTTCTATGAAGAAACTTAACTTGAATATTGAATACAGGAATAGAAGGAAAAGAATTGTGTGTCATTTTACTGACATTATTTTTCCTGGGCCAGATGCAATAGATATATGAAGGAGAAATATTGTGTCTGTAAAGTCATGATGCACTTTTGACCAGTCACAGGAAAGCAACAAAAGATGATAGAAATGTGAAATCTGCACCAAATAAAAGGAAAACCCTCCCAGTTTCTGTAGGATGATGTGGCAGCAAGTGCGCATGCGCAGATGATGATGTAACACCGTGTATACAGCAGAGCAGCCCACAGACATGCCAGTTGAGATGTGGACAGTACAGAGGAAAGTTCAGTGTGTTCTGTGGCTCGCTAAATTCGAATCCATGACCAAAGTGCAACGTGAATATCGGTGCATTTATAACGAAGCGCCGCCCCATAGGAATAACATTACTCGGTGGGATAAACCATTGAAGGAAACCGGCAGTTTGGTGGAGAAACCCCATTCTGGTAGGCCATCAGTCAGTGACGAGTCTGTAGAGGCTATACGGGATAGCTACCTAAGGAGCCCTAAAAAATCTGTGCGTGCGTGTGCTCGAAAATTACACCTAAGCAAGACTACAGTTCATAAGGTGTTAAAGAAACATCTCTGTTTTATGGGGTACAAATTGCGGCTGTTGCACGCTATCAAACTGGCAGATAGACCCACACAATGTGCGTTTGCTGCAGATATGCTTCATGAGATCGACAATGATGCAAGATATTTGCAGAAGATTGTGTTTAGTGATGAGGTGACTTTCCATATCTGTGGACATGTTCATTGCCATAACTTCCAAATATGGGCTGCTGAACATCCTCATGCCTATGTTGAGTATGAACCTAACACCCCTAAAGTGAACGTGTGGTGTGGCCTGATGCATGATAAAGTGATAGGCCCATTTTTTTCATGGAGCAGTCTGTGATGGGAAACACCTATCTTAACATGTTGGAATTGTATGCAGTGCCACAATTTCCAGAAGTTGTCATCTTTCAACAGGATGACGCTCCTCCATACTATACCACCATTGTTCGTGAGTTTCTGGATAGAATATTCCCCCAGCAGTGGATAAGCAGAGGTTTTGTCAAGCCATGGCCACCACGATCCCCAGATCTGATGCCCTTAGACTTTTACTTTTGGGGTTATGTGAAGCAACATGTGTACATTGAACGTATCAACAACATTAATCACTTAAAACAGAGAATCATAGATGTTACTCACTCTGTTACACCAGACGTCCTTACCCATGTGTGGCAAGAATTTCACTATCGTTTGCATGTGTGTAGGGCAACAAGTGGAGCCTACATCGAACTGCACTGAATAGATATGAAACTGGGAGAGTTTTCCTTTTATTTGGTGCAGAATTTCACATTTCTATCATCTTTTGTTGCTTTCCTGTGACTTTCCAAACACACTGTATATAAAGCAGAACATTCTTTTGAATATATGGACAAGTACAATCCATTTTGGGGGTAAAATATTTTACTGCTAAAATTGCAAACTGACATTTCCCCAAATTGGAGATGTTTGGTATATTAGCTAAAAACTGTAACTAGTAATAAACATGTAATTAAGTTAAATATTATAGACCTAGATAGGTGAATTCATCACAATTTTAACATAAAGTTTCAAAGTCCTTGAGAGTTTAATTTCAAATACTGTATCAAGTTGAATAACCCATATGGATTGATTTTCCAATTATGTTTCAAAAGACAATAAGCTACTTACTGCACATAAATTTATCAAGTGAGGAACAAAAGGAAATAGCAGAATCATCAGAAAAATATAACATGAACCATAATGGTTCTTTTATTTTTTCTTCTCCTTTTTAATTGTGATTCTTTCAAGCCTATTCTAAGCAAACCTATACTTTATACTTTTTGGTCTCATTAATGTATTTATTATGAAATATATTAACAAATTTAGGTTTTGTTTTAAAAAAAGGTTCATATTTATTATCAAAATGTCAAGTTATGTTCAGCAACAACAAATAACAACCCAATTAAAAAATTGGCAAAGGACTTTTTGAATGAAGATGTGTACAAATGGCTAATAGATAAGCACATAAAAAGACATGCACCATCATTAGTGCTAGGGAAATGAAAATCAAACCACAGTGAGATACTACTTCACACCTATTAAGATGGCTATCTAAAAAAAATACTATGGCAAATAAGTGTTGGTTAGGATGTAGAAAAATTTGAATCCTTACACTTTGTTGACAGCTTCTGTAGAAAAGTTTAGTTTCTAGATAGTGGTGATGATTACACATTATTGGAAGTGTACTTAGTACCTCTGAATTGTTCACTAAAAATGGTTTAAGTGGTAATTTTTATGTTATGTGCATTTTACCACAATTAAAAAACAACAAAAAATCTAGTAAAGCAAATTACAATGAAGAGATCAATAAATTGTTTTAAACCCAACTTTCTAGAAAGAACCCATGTTAACAGATGATAGTAATTCTAATACCTTATTCTGTGCTTTAAGCTTTATTTTTGTGAGATATTTCAAAAATTTCCTCTATGAAAAACAGTATAGATAATAATATAAGCAACATTTATGAGCATAGACATATTGATTGGTTAAACAGAAGCTATGACCCAGGCAGAAGCAGGAATGCTTTGTGTCTGCAAAGTTAACCAGCCTGTGTGGGATTTAAATTTGCAATGGTAGCCTTGTATAAGATGATCTAACCAAGATAGCTTAGAAAGAAAAATGATCACTACATGAAATTGGAAACTATGAGAAGCCATAGGTCACATCATTACTGTATTCCCCATGTATAAGATGCACCTTAATTTTGGGGCCTGAAATTTGAAAAAAAGACAGAAAAGCAGAAAATGCAAGTAAAAAATCTACAACCACTGTATAAGACACACCCAGATTTTAGACCCCATATTTTTCAAAAAAGGGTACATCTTATACATGGGGAAAATACAGTAAATGTATCTGAAACAAACATTATTGTTCTCCATGTTACTCAGTAGTACAGTGGTCCCTCATTTATTATGGGGGTTAGGTTCCAGAACCCCCCATGATAGGCAAAAATTCACGAAGTAGCAACCCTTACATTTATTTTATTATATATATATATTTATATATATATTATATATATAATATATATATAAATATATATATATATCTTTTTGTGTGTGTGACAGAGACAGAGAGAGAGACAGATAGGGAAAGACAGACAGGAAAGACAGGAAGGGAGAGAGATGAGAAACAACAATTCTTCATTGTGGCACCTTAGTTGTTCATTGATTGCTTTCTTATATGTGCCTTGCTATAGCAGACTGAATGACCCCCTTGAGCCAGTGACCTTGGGCTCAAGCTACTGAGGCTTGCTTAAACCAGTCTGATGCTCTATCCACTACACCGCCTCCTGGTCAGGCTATTTATATATATATATTTAAGGCTTTATAAACCCTCCCCACATTCTTATAACTTTCCCACACTGTTATTAACCTTTCTCACATTCTTATAACTTTCCCACACTGTTATTAACCTTTCCCACATTCTTATAAATACTTCCTATGTTCTTAAACACTTTCTACACTCTTTTTTTTTTTTTAATAGGGACAGAGAGAGAGTCAGAGAGAGGTGAAAAGCATCAATCATCAGTTTTTCGTTGCCATTATGACACCATAGTTGTTCATTGATTGCTTTCTCACATGTGCCTTGACCACGGGCCTTCAGCAGACCGAGCAACCCTTTGCTGGAGCCAGCGACCTTGGGTCCAAGCTGACGAGCTTTTGCTCAAGCCAGATGGGCTCGCGATCAAGCTGGTGAGCTCAGGGTCTCGAACCTGGGTCTTCCGCATCCCAGTCCCATGCTCTATCCACTGCGCCACCGCCTGGTCAGGCCACTTTCTACACTCTTAAACCTACATAAGGTCCCATGATATAGAAAAAAATCCATGATACAAAATTAGGTACATACGATTTTTTTTTTCTTCTTTTTTTTACAGGGACAGAGAGTCAGAGAGAGGGATAGATAGGGACAGACAGACAGGAACGGAGAGAGGTGAGAAGCATCAATCATTAGTTTTTCATTGGTGTCGCAACACCTTAGTTGTTGATTGATTGCTTTCTCACATATGCCTTGACCGCGGGCCTTCAGCAGACCCAGCGACCCCTTGCTGGAGCCAGCGACCTTGTGTCCAAGCTGGCGAGCTTTTGCTTAAGCCATATGGGCCCGTGCTCAAGCTGGTGAACTCGGGATCTCCAACCTGGGTCTTCCGCATCCCTGTCCGATGCTCTATTCACTGCACCACCGCCTGGTCAGGTTAGATATATACAATTAAAATTATTTATTTATTTATTCATTTTAGAGAGGAGACAGAGAGAGAGAGAGAGAGAGAGAGAGAAAGGGGAGAGGAGCTGGAAGCATCAACTCCCATATGTGCCTTGACCAGACCAGTGCAGGGTTTTGAACTGGCGACCTCAGTGTTCCCAGGTCGATGCTTTATCCACTGCTCCACCACAGGTCAGGCTAGATATATACAATTTAAAAATCTGCGATACCGTGAGACCAAGAAAAGTGAACCGCGTGTGGCGAGGGACGACTGTACTATTTATCTTGATTTAATCTAATCCTAAATGTTATTGTAAATGATTTCCTTTTATTCTATTTCAATGTTTCTTGATATAACATTATAAAAGAATATGTTTTTATGGAAGAGATGTAAGAACATCAGTTGCATAGCCTGCGGTAAATTACGTGAAGTTTAGAAAATCAGGGGCAGTTTGTTCCATTTTGAACTCCATCATTACCTTTCTTGTAACCTTAGACTAAAACACCATCATGCAAGCACAAATAGCAGTTGATTATTTTACATATTTTCTAGTAAGGCAAAGTTAATATCAAGAGTTGGACTATTCAGCCTGACCAGGCGGTGGCGCAGTGGATAGAGCATTGGACTGGGATGCGGAAGACCCAGGTTCGAGACCCCGAGCTCATCAGCTTGGGCGCAGACCCATCTGGCTTGAGCAAAAGCTCGCCAGCTTGGACCCAAGGTCGCTGGCTCCAGCAAGGGGTCGCTCGGTCTGCTGAAGGCCCGTGGTCAAGGCACATGTGAGAAAGCAATCAATGAGCAACTAAGGTGTCACAATGGAAACGAAAAACTAATGATTGATGCTTCTCACCTCTCTTCGTTCCTGTCTGTCTGCCCCTATCTATCCCTCTCTCTGATTCTCTCTTTGTCCCTGTAAAAAAAAAAAAAAAAAAAGTTGGACTATTCAATAAAATGACCACAATGCAATTATTTGTTTCTCTTTCCCTGCCTTCTCAATTTTAATACATATTAGTTAGTTAGCAATTATCAATAAAGAATGTCAGAATTTCTAACCTTGCTCAACTATTTATTGGTTTGTAACAATTTTTTAACCTTCCTCAGCCTGTTTCCTCATATGAGAAATAGACATAATAATAGGCCTTACATCATAAAATTTTTATGAGAGATCAGTGAATGAATATGGAAAACAAATCCTTAAAACAATGCATGGAAATAAGTGCTCCATAAGCATAAGTTACTTTTATTATTGCTGTGAGGATGATATACCTACTCTGTATCCAACCCTAAAATGAATATTATGAGAGCTGATAATATAATATATTTTCTTACATCAAAAAATTTGTTTATGTGGATATAGTGTCAGAAATCTGACTTGCAGCCCGTCATGAATATAAGGTCCTAGCCAAATGACCCTCTTAGTTCTCCTGGCTCTGAGATAGATCCTGATAAAACATTTGTAATAAACTCTAGTTCATTTGGAATCAGAGAAAATACCCAAGGGTTAGAATCAGAGAAAAAAAAGACAAGTTAAAGATTACATTGAGAGCAAAGGATCTGAACTAAGCCCTGAAAAAGATAGAATTTGCAAAGGCTCTCATCATCCCCATCCCTGCCATGTGCGAGGCATTATACTATGTGCTTCATAGCCTTTCTCTGCATTTGTCATGATAACCTTGGCAGGTCACATGGCTAGTATTGGCCAAATCAGGGATTTAAATTCTTATCTACCTCCAAAGCCATTCTCATTTTCACATTATGTTGCTTCTTTGGTAATTACAGGTGGTATTGTTCTGTGTCTTGACCTGTTATATGATTCTAAATATCCCATTAGTGTTTAGTGGCTACTTCTTTGTGGGTTTTTTTTTTTTTTTTTTTGCTGATTTCTCCCCTTCCTTTTCTCATTTGCATATATGCTGAATTGTATGTTTGCTTTTTTAAGTTTTGCTCATTTCTGTTCTTTCATAATTTAAGTCAGGTGTAATGTCTTTGCTGAGACCTCTTCTTCTAAATGTGATCCCAATAATTTAACTGACTGCTGCTTTGGCTCTTGGGAGATTGGCTAAATTTAATGATGACCTAGCAGAAGCAATTGTGAAGGGTGACATTCCTTCACAGTTCATTTATTTATTGGCAGAACAGAATGTAAGAATTAAAAAAGAAGTTATTTTTTTTACCTAAAAATTTGATAGTTAGGGTAAATTTGAAAATTTGAAGGTATTAGAATTATTAAGATGTTAATACACATTCAATTCTTGAAACTGAACATAATAGTAATCTTTAGGGCATTCTACTTTGAGGTTGATATGCAGTTTTTTTTCTTTGTTAATATAAAGAAAAAGCAGATTTAAAATGTAATGGAATTATACATAAAGCAGTATTTCTGTATATGGGAATATTAAAATTATAGGATCAGTCTTAGGTATATAAAGCCTTAGGTAAACAAAAAATTATTTACAGAAGTCTTTATATACAGATAAAATTTGATTAATGGCAACTGTAAGAGATTGCTTTAAAGCAAGGGGGTGAGAAGCATCCAAAAGGAAGAAAAATGTGTTTAATGGAAGGTTTGATAAAGTTAAATATGCAAGCATGTCAGGCCACTTAAAGGTCATCTAAGAATCCCCCAACTTTTCCCCCCTTCATTCTGGTTCCACTTCATGATTCTGTACAGCACCACCTAACAGTAGTTAAGGACCTTCTTATAGGTAGTGTCTTAGACTGTTCATTCCATTCATCTAGTTCAGGGGTGCTCAATACGTCCGTCCATCGCGATCTACCGGTCGATCGCGAAGGAAGTGTGGGTAGATCGCATGACATTAAAAAGACATTTCTCTTTTGATTGGCATACAGGGTAGCCAATCTGACATCTGAACTTTTGACACCCTATGCATGCGCGTTAAACCGCGCTAACATGTTCAGTTACATTGCTGCATAGTTAGCCTTCAATTTATTTAAACTAAATACAACAAAGGGTATAAAAATGAGTGCCGTAGCTGGTCCAAGTAAGAAGCCTAAAACCTACCACTTTCATAGAGAATGGGAGGGGATTTTTTTCACTATGTCATATTCTAAGTGCGTTTGCCTCATCTGTCTGTGTGTCATTGCTGTTCCAAAGGAGGGAAATGTGGAGCGGCTTTTTCGGACTGTTCATAAAAACTATGACATTGACTTTGCTCCGAAAAGAGAGCTGAGAAGGAGAAAGGTGAAAGAAGAATACACAATATTAAATAGTAATACTAGTAACTTAAATAATGATAATATAGAAGAAATAAATTTATGTTTTGCATTTTTATTGTAGGTAGATCATTTTGACTTGGTCATCTTATAAGTAGCTCGCAAGCTGAAAAAGTGTGGGCACCCCTGATCTAGTTTGTCATAACCTAGGAATATCTCTCTTTCTTCACATATTTTAATATTACATTCCTATTTGTGTAACCAAAGGAAAAAGAATCCAATTAAAAATGGATAGAGGTCTTGAATAGACATTTATTCAAAGAAGATACACAACATGGCTAATAAACATGAAAAGTTGCTCAACAGCATTAGTTCTTAGGAAATGCACATCAAGACTACAATGAGAGATCACTGTTACCTACTAGGATGGCCACAATAAAAAGAAAAATAACAAGTGTTAGTGAAGATGTGGAGAAATTTGACCTCTTATATGTTGTTGGTAGATGTGCAAAATGGTACAGCTGTTTGGAACAGCTTGGGAATTCCTCAACAAGTTAAACCTAATTATCATATGGCCCAGCAATTCTATTCCTAGTTATATTTCCAAAAGAATTGAAATGGATATTTAAGAAAAACTTGTAAACAAATGTTTATAGCAACATTATTCACACTAGGCAAAAAAATGACTGGATAAACAAACTGTTTTATACCCATCCAGTGGAATAGTATCAGTTATAAAGAGGATCAAATACTGATATATGCTATAACATGCATGAACCTTGAAAATGTTATGCTAAGAGAAAGAAGCCAGACACAAAGTCTACATATTATATGATTCCATTTATATGAAATATCCAGAATAAGCAAATCTATAGACACAGAAGCAGATTAATGGTTGCCCAGGGCTGGGGGAGAGGGGAATGAAGAGTGGCTGCTTAACATATATGGGGTTTCTTGTTGGGGTGATAAAAATATTCTGAAACTAGAATGGTGGTTGCACAACATTGTGAGTGTACTAAATGCCACTGACTTGTACACTTTAAAATGGTTAAAATGGTAAATTTTATGTGTGTTTTATCAGAATTTTAAAAGTAAACACAAATTCAAATTGTTGAAAAATCTGCCTTGTTTTTATAAATTGGAGAGTCATTTACTTCTTTATTTATTTTTTCTATTTTTCTGAAGTGAGAAGTAGGGAGGCAGAGAGACAGACTCCTGCATGTGGCCAACCGAGATCCACCTGGCATGCCCACTAGGGGCGATGCTCTGCTCATCTGAGGAGTTGCTCCACTGTAACCAGAGCCATTTTAGCACCTGAGGTGGAAGCTGTCGAGCCATCCTCAGTGCCTGGGCCAACTTTGCTCCATTGGAGCCTTGGTGGCAGGAGGGGAAGAGAGAGATAGAGAGAAAGGAGAGGGAGAAGAGTGGAGAAGCAGATGGGCACTTCTCCTGTGTGTCCTGGCCAGGAATTGAACCCAGAACATCCACACGCTGGGCCAACACTCTACCACTAAGCCAACCGGCCAGGGCCAAGAGAGTCATTTACTAATGACTGGTTTATCTCTACAAGGAGTCACAAAAATTATTTTTCTTGTAGGTATTCCTTCTATCATCAAATACTGTTAGACTTTCTTCTTCCCAGATTCTTGACTCCATCCTTTAAGGGCATAGTGTGTGTTTTGGTATCCCACATAGAAGGTTCTTAATAGAAGTTTCCTAGTGTGAATGATGTCCATTTGTTGTAAAGAAACAAATACGTATTAAGGTGACGAGAAAGAAGTGAAGCATTTTTCACAAGCTTCTGTTTCCTTCCCCTACCAGTCCTTTAACTCATTTCTTACAGGAGATTTAATCTCTCTTTATCAGGTACAAAGTTCTCTGGTTTTGCTATATTTATTTTCTTAAGCAATTCCTTTGGTGAAAACTGAGAGAGAAGAGAGGAATTTGGGGAAGCAGAAATTAAAACAAAGGGTGAATGAAATCAGAAAGGAAAGGAGGAATGAATTACTGGCACTGTAGTTAGTAGTGACTATTAATTACCCAAAAATTGTCTATGATTTTGAAAATTCTACAATGTAAAAAGTCAAATTAGCTTAAGGTAATGATAAAACATGTATCATCATTATTTTTTTTACAATTATAATAATCTGTAGAAAGCTACTTTAAAACTCTGTTCTAATTTTTAAAATAAATTAGTAGCTATTAAGTTACTGACATATAAAATTTGACTTCATAGCAAATATTTTAATATTTACATGTTACACTTAAGAAACTAAAGAAATATATAAAATCAAATAGCAAATTTCTTATATCATCAATATATATCAGGGTTTGAGATATTATGTTAAAAATATACTTGATGTATTCTCTCTCTCCTATAAATATGTTTGTATCTTAATACTTTAACCTAAGTAGAAAGAATACTTTCAACACGGGTGCCATGACACCCAATTCACTTTTTAGTAGTTACTGTAAAGTAGAAAAAGAATCTAAAATGGGGGATTAACTGAGTTCCAGTAACAAAAGGAAGAGTTAGGAGACCATTACTATGTCATTATGTGAACCATAAAACCACAGTGTTTATACTTCCTAAGCATTTCATTTTCTTAGCTATGTGAAAAAAATTGTTTCAGTTTTTTTTACTTATTGATCTAATAAAATAGATGTAGAAACTATTATAAATACTTTTAATTACTTAAAATTCACATAATGGCAGCCTGGCCTACAGTGCCACAGTGGATAGAGCATCAACCTGGGACACTGAGGTTGTTGGTTCAAAACCCTGGGCTTGCCTGGTTGAGGTACATATGACAAGTAACAAGCAAGTAATAAACAACTAAAGTGAAGCAACTGTGAGTTGATACTTTTCGCTCCCCCTATCCCTCTCCTCTCTCTAAAATCAATAAATCTTAAAAAACATTTCACATAATGGCAAGTAATCTGTATTTACCTTTTAACAAAAGCATTTCTGAAAAAAAGGGGTAATACCTGGCCTGTGGTGTTGCAGTGGATGATGCATTGACATGGGACCTTGAGGTTGCCAGTTTGGAACCCTGGGTTTGCCCAGTCAAGGCACATATGACAACCAGTGAACAACTCAAGTGAAACAACTATGAGTTGATACTTCTTGTCACCCGACCCACCCCTGTTCCTGACCCTGGCTGCTCTGTAAAATCGATAACTAAAATCTTAAATATATATATATATATATGTATGTGTGTGTGTGTAATAATAACACATGGCTAATTTATTTGAGAGAAAAAGGTTTTTTGTTTTTTGTTTGTTTGTTTTTTTTACAGGGACAGACAGATAGGAATGGACAGAGGTGAGAAGCATCAATCATTAGTTTTTCATTGCCATTGCGACATTTTAGTTGTTCATTGATTGCTTTCTCACATGTGCCTTGACCGTGGGCCTTCAGCAGACCAAGCAACCCCCTGCTGGAGCCAGCAACCTCGGGTCCAAGGTGACGAGCTCTTGCTCAAGCCAGATGGGTCTGCGCTCAAGCTGGTGAGCTCGGGGTCTCGAACCTGGGTCTTCCGCATCCCAGTCCAACACTCTATCCACTGCGCCACCGCCTGGTCAGGCTGCCAGAAAAAGTTTTAAAATGTATCATGAATATTTTGTCTTTATGTTTATTCAGTGATTGATAAGTGCATTTGGAAACATGGTTGTTATTTCAGGATAATTTAGGACATCGGAAAGATTAGTTGAGATCATGAAAGGCCTACCAGGCTTAGAAACCAAGGGCAAGTAAAAGAATGAAATTGTCAGTTGATAATTTAGTTGCACATGTCACCAATCCAAGAGATTCCATGGGTCATACAAATATCTTTAGTGTAATGGAGGTACATAAAAAATCTCATTTTATGAATTTGTAGGAAATAAAAATTTCAGGAAATATAGTATTTTATTTTATAAATGCATGTTTTAGAATTAGACATTTGAAATGTAATATGGGAGTTGCATTGCTTTTGTTCAGTTACAAAGCAGTGGGGAACATAAAAAAATCAAACTGATGTTGCAGGCTGTTCTTTCGTATTTAAAGGCCATTGAGCCTTATTCTATGATATTATTTTTACATTGATTCTGGTCTGTTTTGTTTGTTTGTCTGTTTGTTTTATACGGGGAGAGAGTCAGATAGGAGTATAGATAGGGACAGACAGACAGGAACGGAGAGAAGTGAGAAGCATCAATCGTTAGTTTTTTGTTGCCATTGCGACACTTTAGTTGTTCATTGATTGCTTTCTCACATGTGCCTTGACCGCGGGCCTTCAGCAGACCGAGCGACCCCTTGCTGGAGCCAGCGACCTTGGGTCCAAGCTGGCGAGCTTTTGCTCAAGCCAGATGGGCCTGCACTCAAGCTGGCGAGCTCAGGTTCTCAAACCTGGGTCTTCCGCATTCCAGTCTGACGCTCTATCCACTGCACCACCACCTGGTCAGGCGACTTTGGTCTCTAACTTTTCATTATATCAGTGCTCAACTCACTTTGAGTTTTGTCTATTTTATCCTTGTAGTATTTTAGAAGAAAGCAGCTGCCTATGTGTTAGAAGCATTTAACTCAGGCAGTAGTGGATTGTGGAACACTGGACTTACTGATGATATGTTTGGAAGATTTTGACCCTGGAGTCAAAGAAGCTGCAGCCTGGATACTTGGATGTATTGCAAGTCATAATGCAGGTAATGAAGCATATTTTAAAATACGATTATTAAAGTTTATATTCAATAGGAAAATCTGGCTTTGCTTAGTAAAGCATAGGTGAGACTTTAATGATGTTTCTATACATTATGTGAGATAAGTTTTGAATGACGCCCAAATTGTTTGGATTACAATTTTACCAAAAAAGGAAACATATCCCAATCTTTATCTTAGTTAGCAGAAGAGAAATTTGTAGACAGAAAGAGAAGGAGGGGGGCAGGAAATGGGGCAAATGAGATATTCTCAAAGACCTTGATAAATTGGTTCAGTTAAGAAATTATTTTAGTTTGTCACCCCTCTGGCTACATTATGTCTTCACTCTTACTCATCATTTAGGATATTCCAAATCAGCCTAGAGCCATATCATATGAATGAGTAATGTTAAAAAGATATGAACATAACTTTCTAGAACATTTTGCATTCAGCCTATATTGGGCAGAAAAGAGAAGAAGCACCTTCTCTTATGAACTGATAGCTAGTGCCTGGACCTCTGTATGAAGGTTGTACTGACTCTGATTAGTAAGAAATACACAGGGTGGCCTGACCTGTGGTGGCGCAGTGGATAAAGCGTCGACCTGGGAACACTGAGGTCGCCAGTTCAAAACCCTGCACTGGTCTGGTCAAGGCACATATGGGAGTTGATGCTTCCAGCTCCTCCCCCCTTTCTCTCTCTCTCTCTCTCTCACTCTATGTCTCCTCTCTAAAATGAATAAAATAAAATAAAATAAAAAAGAAATACACAGGGAACAAGATTGCCCCACCATTTTACAGACCTTGTATAATATGAACAAATAGTGCAGCAAGAATATGCAGTTTAACGAACTTATGTAAAAATAATCAACTTGGCTAGTAATCAAGAACTGCATATTAAAACATTAGTGCAAATATCTTTTTCCACCTATTATTATTTGGGGGGAAAAAGAGTAAAGCAGAAATACAGCCAACTGGTTAAGAGCACTGTAGTATTAGAGAGGACTTGAGTTTGAGTCCAAGTTCTACCATTTAGCTGCGATGTGACATTGGATGTCTTTTGAATTTTCTGAACTTTTACTTTCTCATCTGCAAAAAGAGGGTAACTGTGTACTTCAGAGTTATCTTAGAGATTTATGGTAGGGTGTTCAAAGTAGCTACTGCAGAAATTTGTGAGCATGATGAGATAATGCCTGCAAAGCACTTAGACCAGTGCTCAGCACATGGTCAAGACTCAGTGAATGAAAGGCATTGCTATTAATACTTAAGGTTAAAGAGGACTTGAGAATGTTTATGCCCATTGGTAGAGGCACTACAAATTGTATAAACTTGTGGAAAGTTGTTTGGTAGAACTAATCCAAGTCGTGAATGAGTTTATGGTTATGCTAAGAAGTCTTTGGGAATTTATCCTAAGTGAAGAATTCCACAAAATAAAAAGCTATATTCATGCAAATATTATTGTAGCTTTATTAACATTATTTGTAATATCAAAAACCTCAAATATTTGGCAGGAATTTAGAGGTTATATTATGGTAGTTTACTTAATGGTCTCTCATTCAACAAATTAAAAAGGTAATTATGAATTCTACTGGTAACATGAAAAAGTGATTATATGGTAAAAAAGGATAAAATTTTATATTATAATTATAATAATATAAATATTTTTATGTGGACATAAATTACAAATAGATACATATTTGTGTTACCAGGGTGATAAAATTAAGAATATATTTCTTCATTTTTTTGATTTTCAATGTATATATATGTATAAGATAATAGGTACCATTTATTAATTACTATGTGCCTGACTCTGTGCAGTATGCTTCAAATACATTGTCCCATTTTGATTGGGCCACCCTTAGGGTAGGTATTGCTCTCCCTGTTAAAGAGAGGAAGAAAGTGGAACTTAGAGAGGATACCTGAAGTTATTTTCAAGGTGGAACTGAAATTTGAGTCTAAATCTGTCTGATCAAAGCCCATGTTAACCACTGTGCTATACAGCTTTACTAAATACTTCTCGAAAGAGTATTGAAGAAGAAATTTAAAACAGAAACAGTAAGAAGTTCTCCTGTGGTTATGTTTCTTTTTTTTTTTAATTTGTATTTATTTATTTTTTAGCAAGAGAGAAAAAGAGAGAGAGAGAGAGAGAGACAGACAGACAGACAGACAGATAGACAGGAAGGAAGATATGAGAAGCATCAACTCATAGTTGCACATTAGTTGTTCATTGTTTACTTTCTCTTCTGTACCTTGACTAGGGGGCTCCAGCTGAGCTAGTGACCCCTTGGCAAAAGTAACCTTGAGCTCAAGCCAGTGACCATGGGGTCATGTGTATGATCCCATGCTCAAACTGGCGACCCTGTGCTCAAGCCAGCAACCTTGCTTTTTACGTGTTTTTTGTTTGTTTTAGATAACACTGGGGAACAAAGTTTTTCTTGCATTTGTTCTTACCTAATTCAAATGTGCTAATCTCAAATCTGACATTAGTTTCTCTATGTAAGCTACAGTTTTTTTGCAATTCAAGATTTTAGGTTTTCATCTTATTGCAAAATTTTCAACATTTAGTTTAACAGAATGAAGTAGAATGTCTTCTTGGGCATCATCTTTGTGAATATATAATAACTTATATAATGCAGTAAATACACTAATACACTAAAAGATATGATTGCATCAGAATTTGTCTATAGTTTCAAAATAGAACATATTAAAAGACTTATTTTAATCATAAAATTTGTGAAAAACTTATTTAAATTCTATTCAGGGAAAAATTCACGTTTGTAGCACTTGCGTTTGTGTACTTGTTGAGGACAATCTTGTTTGATGCTCCAGCAGTAGTCTGCCATCACTAACAACTCTGATATTTTTGGGAAACTTATCAAGATGACTGTTCAAGAAATAAATCTTAACGCTCATGTTATATCCAATGTCGCAGAAAGCCAACAGCATCCTTTGAACCAGAAGTTCATAGTTTTCTGCTTTTTTGTTGCCAAGGAAGTTCTTTGTAACTGCCACAAAAGACTGCCATGCTGCTTTCTCCTCCTTATTCATCTTCCTGGAAAACTCTTTGTCATGTATGAGGGTTCGAATTTGAGGTCTGTCAAATACACCTGCTTTTATCTTCTCGAAAGACAAGGCAGGTAAAGCAGAAATAATATGTTGAAAGCATTCACTTTCTCTATTCAAAGGCTGAACAAACTGCTTCATTAAGCCAAGTTTGATGTGAAGTGGGGGAAAATGATCCTGTCTCGATTAACTACAGGTTCATTAACAATACTTTGCATACCTACTTCCAGAGCTTCACGTTTTGGCCACTCCTTCTGTGTCCAGTGTTTCTCCCGAGCTCGGCTGTGCCACAAACACAGAAAGCAAGGATACTTCCTGAAACCTCTCTGTTGTCCTAGAAGGAAATTGACCATTTTAAGATCCACACAAATGATACAGTTATGCTTCTCATACTTCAGAAAGTTGAGGACAATTTTGATGTCATTATAATCTTCTCACAGATGAGTTGAATAACCATTTTGAACCACTGCATAAACATTACCATTATGTAGGAGAACACATTTCATACTCTGTTTAGTGCTGTCAAGAAATAGCCGCCATTCTGTTGGACTGTAAGTTGTAACACCTAGCTGGCTGAGAAGACTATTGATATCATGACAGTAAACAAAGTGTTTATCTTTGGAAAGAAAGTTCACAAAATTGGTTCAAGCTTCCTGAAATGGGATACTTTAGGTGACCGGTGAAGTCCATTCTTTTCTTGAAGCCTGGAGGCTGAGAATTCAGCTGCTTTCTTTGATAAGCCCTATTCTCTTATTAAGTCATTCAATTCAGGTTGGCTAAACTGCTTAGGGGTTAATAACTGCTTGGCATCAGAAGAAGACCCTTTAGATTCTACAACCGTTTTCTCATGCATCTTATCAAAATACACTTGATCACCATGTTCACTTTCTTTGTCCTTAGTAGAAATAAAACCATTGTAAACCTGAACCGGGAGTGTCTCAGAATGTGGGATAGGTTGTATTGCTGAAGGATTATTAGGATATGCGATCACATGCCGTTTTTTCTTGCTGATGCCCTTTGTATGGATCAGACAGAAATAACAGTCACTGCTGTGGTCTTTAGGTTCACGCCAAACCATGGAAATACCAAAAGGCATTCCTTTGCATTTTCCTTTTGTCCAGTCACGAAGCATTTCTTCACAATTATGACACACAATATGAGGAGCCCAATTCTTGTCTTGATCACCAAGAGAACTTGAAAATAGGCAATATATGCATGTGTCACAAATGATGAATTATTGCACCTTTGACGTTGAAGTGTGTAACAGCCACATATATAACAGAAGATGTCAGGACTATTCTTACATTTACGCCTACTCGAAGAAGCCATGATTCCATCTTATAACAAAATAAGAGGGTGTTTATATCAAATAATAATTTTTTACATTTAAAAACAACTGCAATTATGTAAAAGTGATGTTTGTAAAACATTAATTGCCTTGTGGTTATGTTCAATCCAAGAGTCGTTGCCCTTTAACTCCAATTAAAAACCAATGCATGCCATTAACTATAACAAAAAATTAAAATTGCATAAAAACTAGAGCATACAACAAAAAAACATTTCATATTTGGAATCAACGATGCAGAGATATATAGAAACAGTTCCAAAACCTCATGCAACAGAAAATGAAAAAAAATTGTTCCCCAGTGTAATCTTTCCATACATCCCTTTTGCTGAGTCTGAGGCTAAATGATAATAGTTCATAGATAGGTTTGTCTTAGAGATTTCATTCCAATTTCTTTTGCTATAGTCTTGCTTCCATGTAGAATATCTCCTGTATTTTCAATATTTTATTTTTACATACTTAAAGGTCTGGGACCCAGAAGTTTCTAAGGAGATAACTACATAGATTTCTCTGAAGGAAAGGGAATTGTTACCTAGTAAGTAATAAAAGAAGTCATCATTCACATCTTGAATATCAGTGAAAATAGAAGTTTTACCTCCAAATAACCTGATTTATTTCTTGATGATTTTCTAATAGTAAGATATATTGAGATTTATTGGGAGGACATTCTTTCAGTGGTTTCTTCTTAGTATTAGTGGTGAAATGTTTGATCAGACAGTTTAAGAAATATAAACTGCAATAGAGATGAAAAAAAAGTATAACTTTTTTTTTAACTTTTAAAAAAAATTTCTTTTTATTTTATTCATTTTAGAGAGAAGACACAGAGTGAGAGAGAGAGAGAGAGAGAGAGAGAGAGAGAGAGAGAGAGAAAGAGAGAAAGGGGGGAGGAGCTGGAAGCATCAACTCCCATATGTGCCTTGACCAGACCAGTGCAGGGTTTTGAACTGGCGACCTCAGTGTTCCCAGGTTGACGCTTTTATCCACTGCGTCACCACAGGTCAGGCTGAAAAAAAAAGTATAACTTTAAGGGCAATAAAATGAAAAGCTTTTGTGTATAGGAAATAAAAATTATAATAATGTAAGCATTAGTAGAGGAAGAGAAACCAATGGTCATCATCTGACTTTTCCTTATTTGAAAAATACTATTTCTAAAGGTTAGTAATATGTAGATTCTAAAGCATTTTGCAGATGACCAAAGAGAACTAGAGATAAATGGCCTTAAAAAATTGTGTACAAATATGCCATTAAATTTTTAAAATTGAACAACCAGTTATTGTATACACTTTATGCACCTCTTACTTTAAAGCTGTTATTTCTCTCTATATTTTCCTGCCTCTTAATAAAGGCTGAGGTAGAATTCTTTTCATATTGGTTGACTCTCTTCCTCCTTCTTGCCACACTCTCCTAATCTGCAGAATTATTCTAATCAATGTCAAATCTCTCACTATTTTAAAAAATTAGTCTTGCTTTTGGAAATACAAGTAGTGAGCTAAGGAGCTAAGGAGCTAGGGCAGGCCGGAAGTGGGAGGGGTGAGGCAGGAGGACCGTTAGGCTGTGGGGCCACAGCACTTCCACTGGGAGGGGCCCAGAAAGGGTGTCACCCTGCTCTGGGCCCGTCTTTCCCTGCTCCTATCTGGCAGCCTCTGTCTCACCTAGCTCTGTCTCTGTTTGTAGCTCAGCAGCTTTGCAGAGGTGTGCTTGCAATGAACTTGTGTTAAGTGTGGCAGCAATTAAAGTACTTGGTGAGGGGAGGGCAATAGCCCTGCTGGAAGTGTGAGGAAGGAGGAACCATATAAATGTTTTCTGTATGAACAATCTTCCATATTTGTGCTCAGAAATAAGTATTAAGTGCTTATTTTGGGAGTTTAGCTAAAAATGCTATTTCTTGTAAATTTTGGCTGTTCTCAAGCCTGGCTAACAGGAATACATCTGATTAGGTGTTCTAAAACATTTTAGTTATTGATATAATTGTCATATTATAGATGAAGAAACTGAAGTAGAGAGGTTAGACACAAATTTATGGTGGAACTGCTTGGCAATTACTCAAAATCTTACAGAGATTTTTCATTTTTATAGTGCAAGAAAGAAAAGTATCTGAGAGCTCATCATTCTTCGTTGTGATCTCCTCCTTCTATTTGAAAGTCTTGCCAGATACCTCTGGTTTAATCCCCAATGGCTGGTTTCCACGTGTGTGACTGCTTTCTCCCACAGACCTGATTTGTGGACCTAAATCAAGTGAGAGATTTCCATCCAGCTCAATAGCAGTTGGGAGATGAGACTGTGGTGGCCACAGATGAGCTGTGCTTCCGGGAAATGGCAGATTGGACACTACCGAAACATTTACTAGAGTGTTTCCTATTTACTAAATAAATAATGGAAGGAAGGAATCAAACAGAGCTGGCTAGCCTGATTATTTTGTATCTGGCATAAAATAATGAAATGATTAAAAAAGAAAATAATTTTAAAATTCAGAATTTTTGCAGATATTCTCATGCCACTTACATATAAATACCAATATCCTAAATTGTGTGGAGCAGGTTTAGGAAGCAGTAACTAACTTTCTAAAAAGCCACATGCTACTAACAATGTCCGAGTTAACCAGGGACTTTGCAATGTATGTCTTTAAGGACGAACAGGTGAAGGGGACAAGAGACTGGTAATTAAAAATTATTTTAAAAGTCCTATAGACAAATAATCTTTACTGGTGCCTATAGATAATATTGATTTCTATATCATCTTATTCTTTTTATAACTTTTTTTTCATCTTAGAGGGATTGAGAAACACATAAACATAAGGCAAATGATGTTTATGAGATAATATATATTATACCTATTTTGATTCTATTATTTATTTCCACAAATACTCTTCTATTTACCTAGGTATTGGTGAAAAAAGATAAAGTAAAAATAAATATCTCTTCTATGTTCTTTGGACATAGAAAACAAATATATTAAAATAACATTGTAATTATACCTTTACTTAGTAGTTACCTGATTTGTAGGTCATTTTAGGGTTAGTTTGTAAGCTAGTAAAAAATATGTTGTAAATTCTCCTGCATTTTTATTTATTGTGATTTTTTAAAGTTATGAACTCTTGGTTAATAAAACCTGAGGGTTTTGGGGATATTTTTTAAAATTCAGAAGATGAAACAATAAAATATAATTCTGTAATCTCAGATCCCCAAGTCACAGAGACCTATAACTTAATATATGAGGCTAGCCGACAATTTCTTTATCACCATTGTCATTATAATCACCAAAAAGTATTTGAGACACTTCATCCTCTACTCCACACAATACTTCCTCTACCTGCTGGCACCTAAAGTTCTTTTAGTCTGAGGCTTTGTTTCTTGTTTAGTGCAAATACCTATGCAAGAAATGTCACTAAATGTGTGTACTGAGTGACTAAAGAGAAGGATATTTGTATCCTAGTGGCTTCATAAATTGAGTTTGAACAGTGCATCATAATATGTTTTTTAAGTTTGAACAAAATTGTTTCTTGAACTTGGTTTATTTTCCAGTTACTATTGTATAAATCCTCCTAATATCTTTTAGATGTTGAGGGAAAACACACTTTTATTTATATTTTACATTTATTTACATTTGAATTTCTAGAAATTGAAGCTCTAGCTATTATAACCATTTGTGTCATAGAATATTTCTCTCTATCTCCTTTGATTGCACACCACAGTTTTAACAACATAGCAGCCACTAGTCGCATGTTCCTTGAATTGTGACTGGTGCACCTAAGGAACTAAATTTTAAGTGTTATTTACTTTTAATGAATATAAGTATAAAAATTGATTATCAACTATTGGAACAGTTTAGGTGTGATTGGAACAACTTGGGTATGTGAACCTACTTTTTCAACAGTCAACTTTTTGAAATATAGAGATTTAGCATTCCAATTAAAATATAGTATATTAATTGAATGCAAAATACTCACTGGATTTCTAACACTTGGTATGAAAAAAGATTGTGTAATATCTCATTAAAGTCTTAAAATATTAATTACATATTAAAATTATAATATTTTGTGTAACTCATATTAAATTGTGTATTATTAAAATTTCACCTGTTTTTTTTCTTTTTACATGTGTTCACGAGAAAATTTTAAATTATATATGTGGCTTATGTTCCTCTTGGACAGAACTACCCAGACTATGCTTTGTAATTAATTGTTGAAAGGCAATATTGTGGTAATGCTGTGGCCTAAAAAAGTTATACTTAATATTCATGTTTATTAATTGATGTTAACCATATTTTTTGACTCACTGTAGTATAACAGTAAGTTGAGAAATATGGAACTAAAAATTCCATTTGAGGAAAAGTAAATAATGATTCAACTTTAAGGAATCACTTACTGGATGTAAGGGCTAAAATGAACTCTGTAAGTTAAATGCCCAAAATGCTAGCCTCACACACTGTCGATGGGGACATATACTCATACATCTCCTTCAGAGGTGGATTTAACGGCCGGCGCACCGGGTGTGTGCCCTGGGCCCCGACTTCTGAAGGCCCCTGCAAAACCCCAACTTTACACTTTTTTTAATGTAAGGGGCCCAATATTTTCTTTTGCGCCCAGGGCCTCAAACGACCTTAATCTGCCTCTGATCCCCTTTGCAAATAATATTGCAGTTCATATTCAGTTGACCTATATGAAATTACCTACATTCGACTGGTTTTGACTTAACAAAAACAGCAATTTCATGTGGTTTAACTTAAAATATAAAGAACCTCATAAAATGTCAACATTCTTCCCATCATTAATTTCACCTCTGGACCTTTGTCTTTAAATGCACACTTGCATTCATATACAAATATACATATATTTGTATATCTGTGGAATTATATCTATATAGCTATAACATGGATTTATCTAGTTTTACCTGTTACAGTCATGCCTATTATGTGAAGGACATTCCTATCTGTGATCTTCCCTTCTAGTCAGCATAAAATAATTTCTAATATTTCATTCATCCAGCTTTGATAGTAATAATTTTATAATTGATGTTGATCTTAAAAGTCCTGCCTTTTCTAAAGAATTTTATTCCTCTTCTAGGAACCTGGATTTTTATTTTAAGGGTTCTTTTTCCCCTAAAAATAAAAGAATGAACTTGGAGTGTTCTATCACTAACAGGTGTGAAGTGTTACAATTTAAATGGATCAAAATCTTCAATTTAGAATAACTAACAAAGTTCTTTATCTTCATCATCATTATAATCACCAATTTATTTTATTTTATTTTTTTTAGCGAGAGACAGAGACAGAGACAGAGAGGCAGGAAGGAAGAGAGAGGAGAAACATCAACTCATAGTTGCAGCATCTTAGTTGTTCATTGATTGCTTTCTCATATGTGCCTAGACTGGGGGCTCCAGCTGATCCAGTGACCCCTTGCTTAAGCCAGTGACCCTATGCTCAAGCTGATGAGCCCATGCTCAAGCTGGCAACCTTGGGGTTTCAAACCTGGATCTCTGTGTCCCCGGCCAATACTCTATCCACTGTCCCACCAATTGGTCAGGCGACTACTGCTTTTTTTTAGAGTAGAAAAGTATAAGCGGGAAAAAGGGAGAAATAAGTAAGGTGGGAAGTACTGCCTGGAATGGTACCACTGTACACATTGTCTCCAAACACTCCATAAACTTGACTTCTAGCTCTGTTCCATACTTGTAGTGTTCTGTCTGTATATTCACCTTGGGTAGACTCTTCTAGAACAGAACAATGTTTTACTCTATTATTCTGCTTCCCCAACATCTAGCCAAATTTCTACCACATAGTAAGCACTTAATGAATAATCAGTGACTACAGGAAGCACTGAGCATGAGAGAGGACAAAATTATATTAGGATTTTTTTTGTTGTAAGTTATAGAATATCAACTAAAAGTGACTCAAACAATAAAGACCTGTTTATTTTACATGACACAAAGTTCAGAGTCAGGGCAGATCCAAGGTTGGTTATGCAGCTGAGGAGTCATGGAGGACCCAGATGTTTTTCATTTTTTATACTCAGCTATCCTCAGCATATTGGTAATTTCTATCATTTTAGTTGCAAGATGGATGTTGGAATTCCAGATGTCATTTGCAGACATGGCCATGTCCAGCAGAGAGGCAGTGTTTCCTCCTCTGTGTCTCTGTTTATGACTGAAGAAAACTTCTTACAGATGCTTTTAGCTGATTTCTACTCAGGTCCTGTTGGACAGGATTGGGTCTCAAGCGCATGCCTTGGCTGACAAAGGCTGTTGGGTAGACTCCCACAGTCACCAGCACCGAAATACCAGAGGGAGCAATAGTAGGGAAGAGGAGAAAGATATGCCATAGGAGAAAAAGTTGTGATAAGAGGCAGGTGAAATAGTCTGTAACTTGTGTACTATAAGGTGCGCACTATGCAGATGCCAGTTTTGTAGAATCATATAAATTTGGAGATGTAAATTACAGGAAGTCACAAGTACAGAATCACTAGGCTCAATCAGGTCCTTGAATGCTTCATTATCTCCAGGCAAATCTTTTTCCAGAGCTCTCCCAGCCCTCCCCACATTAAACATCACTTGCTGGAGAGAACAGGAAACAGCTCAGGATGAGATTGGGTAACATGTCAGAAGAACAAGTTTGCTTTATTATTACCATTAGATAGAGTTCAGGGAGAAGATAATATGGCATTTTGTTATTTAAGAAAAAGATAAAATGTGTGAGGATTACAAAGGTAATGAATTTTTTAAACGAACCTTAAAATTTATTAATAATATACTTACTGCTCACACAAATTAGGAGATATTTCAAAATAAATATGAAGCAATAAAATATCCTCTAATTTGTGTGAGCAGTGCACTTTTAAACAGTTGTGCTTTATTGCACATTCTTGACTCTTAGGAATTATGTGTAAAAGTGAAAATACATAAATAAATAAACTAATCCTTATACTCTCTTGAAACAAAATGTTCAGCCCATTATATATATCCCAGGTACATTTGAGTAGTAGATATAATGTTGAAATAACCATACAACACCTGTAGAATTTGGACTAAATTGAATTAACATGTTAATAATTAACATTAAATATTAAAATTATATCTAGAAATTGCATATAATATCACACTTTCTGTTTCCATTTCCTCTGGATGAGGAGGGGGAAAGAGAAGCAGTGGTTGCCTGTTTCACTTGCTGCCTTGTTGGTCTTTGTCTTCAGGCAATTGCAGTAGAACTGCAGAGATGCCTCTGAGGAACACAGTGCAAGGTTGACATTCCAGTCTGTTGCTGCTGTTGTCTTTCTTTTACCCAAAAACCGTTTCTTCTTATCTGTCTCTGATTCTTGAGATTACAAATTAACTTCCCATTGTATTTTATATTTCACACTAGATTTTTAAGGGAAAACACATTTGATAATCAATGTAGTGTTAATTCAGTGGTTCTTAACCTGGGTTCTATCGAACCCTAGGGGTTCTATGAGTCGGTCTCAGGGGTTCGGAGAAGCCTCTGCCGTGGAGGTAAAGACACACTTGTGTAAAGTCGTGATGACACGCCCTGCTTGGTCATCACTTGCTGCAGAGGATCACGTTACATTGCTTGGCCAACCAGTGCTACGGGGAATTTAGTGCGCGCAGTAGTCAACGGCTGTCGTAGTTGTACGTCGTGTGGTTTCTTTCTTAATGTTTTTTAAATTAATTTTAATGGGTGACATAAATAAATCAGGGTACATATGTTCAAAGGAAACATCTCCAGGTTATCTTATCATTCAATTGTGTTGCATACCAATCACCCAAAGTCAAATTGTCCTCTGTCACCTTCTATCTGGTTTTCCCTGTTCCCCTCCCCTCCTTCCTCTCCCACCCTCTCCTCCCACACCCCCACCCTGTAACCACCACTCTCTTGTCCATATCTCATAGTCTCACTTTTATGTCCCATCTATGTATGAAATCATGCTGTTCTCAGTTGTTTTCTGATTTACTTATTTCACTCCGTATAGTGTTATCAAGGTACATCCATTTTGTTATAAATGATCCGATGTCATCATTTCTTATGGCTGAGTAGTATTCCATAGTATATATGTACCAAAGCCTTTTAATACACTTGTCCTCTGACGGACACTTGGGCTGTTTCCAGATCTTTGCTATTGTGAAAAATGGTGCCACGAACATGGGGGCGCATTTTTTCTTTTCGAACAGTGCTATGGTGTTCTTAGGGTATATTCCTATAAGTGGAATAGCTAGGTAAAAAGGCAGTTTGATTTTTAATTTTTTGAGGAATCTTCATACTGTTTTCCACAGTGGCTGCACCAGTCTGCATTCCCACCAGCAGTGCAGGAGGGTTCCCTTTTCTCCACATCCTCGTCAGCACTTATTCTGTGTTGTTTTGCTGATGAGCACCATTCTGACTGGTGTGAGGTGATATCTCATTGTGGTTTTAATTTGCATTTCTCTAATGATTAGTGATGTTGAGCATTTTTTCATATGTCTTTTGGCCATCTGTATGTCTTCTTTGGAGAAATTTCTATTCATTTCTTTTGCCCATTTTTTGATTGGATTGTTTGTCTTTCTGGTGTTGAGTTTTATAAGTTCTTTATAAATTTTGGTTATTAACCCCTTATCAGACGTGCTGTGGAATATGTTCTCCCATTGTGTGGTTTGTCTTTTTATTCTGTTCTTATTGTCTTTAGCTGTGCAAAAACTTTTTAGCTTGATATAGTCCAATTTGTTTATCTTGCCTTTTATTTCATTTTCTTGTGGAGATAAATCGGCAAATATATTGCTGCTACAGATGTCAGAGATCTTGCTGCCTATGTTTTCTTCTAAGATGTTTATGGTTTCACGGCTTACGTTTAAATCTTTTATCCATTTTGAGTTTGTTTTTATGAATGGTGTAAGTTGATGGTCTAGTTTCATTTTTTGCAGGTAGATGTCCAATTTTCCCAACACCATTTGTTAAAGAGGCTGTCTTTACTCCATTGTATGTTCTTTCCTCCTTTGTCAAATATCAGTTGTCCATAAAGCTGTGGGTTTATTTCTGGGTCCTCTGTTCTGTTCCCTTGATCTATGTGCCTGTTCTTATGCCAGTACCAGGCTGTCTTGAGTATAATGGCCTTGTAGTATACCTTGATATCCGGAAGAGTGATACCTCCTGCTTTATTTTTTCTTTTTAAGATTGCTGAGGCTATTCGTGTTCTTTTTTGGTTCCATATAAATTTTTGGAATATGTGTTCTGTATCTTTGAAGTATGTCATTGGTATTTTAATTGGTATTGCATTGAATTTATAAATTGCTTTGGGTAATATAGACATTTTAATGATGTTTATTCTTCCTAACCATGAGCATGGTATATGCTTCCACTTGTTTGTATCTTTCTTGATTTTTTTTATCAATGTTTTATAATTTTCTGAGTACATGTCCTTAACCTCCTTGGTTAAATTTACTCCTAGGTACCTTATTTTTTTGGCTGCAATAGTGAAGGGGATTGTTTCCTTAATTTCTTTTGCTGACAGTTCATTGTTGGTATATAGAAATGCCTCTGATTTCTGAGTATTAATTTTATATCCTGCCACCTAGCTGAATTCATTTATCAGATCCAGTAGTTTTTTGACTGAGACTTTAGGGGTTTCTATATACAATATCATATCATCTGCAAATAATGACAGTTTTACAATTTGGATGCCTTTTATTTCTTCTTCTTGTCTGATTGCTGTAGCTAGGACTTCCAGAACTATGTTGAATAAAAGTGATGAAAAGGGGCACCCCTGCCTGGTTCCTGATCTTAAGGGGATTGCTTTTAATTATTGTCCATTTAGTATGATGTTTGCTGTGGATTTGTCGTAGATGGCCTTTATCATGTTAAGGAATGTTTTCTGTATTCCCACTTTACTGAGAGTTTTGAGAATGAATGGGTGCTGGATTTTATCAAATGCCTTTTCTGCATCTATTGAAATTATCATGTGATTTTTGTCCTTCCTTTTGTTTATGTGATGAATCACATTGATTGATTTGCGAATATTAAACCAGCCTTGCCTCTCCAGAATAAATCCCACTTGATCATGGTGTATGATTTTTTTCATATATTGCTGGATCTGGTTGGCTAATATTTTGTTGAGAATTTTAGCGTCTAAATTCATCAGGGATATAGGCCTATAATTTTCTTTCTTTGTGTTGTCTTTGCCCGGTTTTGGGATCAGAATTATGCTTGCCTCATAAAAGGAGTTTGGAAGTTTTCCTTCCTCTTGAATTTTTTGAAATAGCTTGAGAAGGATAGGAGTTAGTTCTTCTTTGAATTTTTGGTAGAATTCACTTGTGAAGCCATCAGGCCCAGGACTTTTCTTTGTTGGGAGTTTTTTGATACCTGTTTCTATCTCTTTTGTTTTAATTGGTCTGTCTAGGTGTTCTGATTTTTTCAGATTGATTTTTGGAAGGTTATATGATTCAAGAAATTTGTCCATTTCACCTAGGTTGTCTAATTTTTTGGCATAGAGTTCTTCATAGTATTTTCTTACAACACTTTGTATTTCTGTTGTGTCAGTTGTTATTTCTCCACTGTCCTTTCTAATTTTATTTATTTGGATCCTCTCTCTTTTTTCCTTGGTGAGTTTAGTTAAAGGTTCATCGATCTTGTTTACTTTTTCAAAGAACCAGAGCCTGGTTTCATTGATCCTCTGTATTGCTTCCTTAGCCTCTATGTCAGTTTTTTCTGTTCTGATCTTTATTATTTCCTTCCTTCTACTGGTCCTGGGCTTTATTTGCTGTTGTTTTTCTAGTTCTTTTAGATGCAGGGCCAGGTTGCTTATTTGAGCTTGTTCTATCTTCTTTTGGTATGCCTGTAGTGCAGTAAACTTCCCTCTCAGTACTGCTTTTGCTGTGTCCCGTAAATTTTGAGTTGATGTATGCTCCTTATCATTGGTTTCTAGAAACTTTTTTATTTCTTCTTTGATCTCATTGTTAATCCATTCATTATTTAATAATATGTTATTTAGTTTCCAAGTGTTTCAATATTTTTTAGTTTTTCTTTTGTGGTTAATTTCTAGTTCCATGGCATTGTGATCAGAGAAAATGCTTGATATGATTTCAATCTTCTTAAATTTATTGAGACCATTTTTGTGTCCTAACATGTGGTCTATCCTAGAAAACGTACCATGAGCGCTTGAGAAGAATGTATATTCTACTGCTTTAGTGTGTAAAATTCTGAAGATATTTATTAAATTGAGTTGATCTAGTGTATTCTTTAAGTCTGCTGTTTCTTTATTAATTTTCTTTCTTGAGGATCTATCCAGTGATGTTAGTGGGGTATTGAAATTCCCTAGTATTATAGTATTGCTGTTAATCTCGCCCTTTATATCCATCAAAGTCTGCTTTATATATGTCGGGGCTCCTATGTTTGGTGCTTAGATATTTATAATGGTTATATCTTCCTGTTGAATTGTTCCCTTTATCATTATGTAGTGTCCTTTATCTCTTACTACTGCCTTTGTTTTAAAGTCCATTTTGTCAGATATAAGTATTGCTACCCCTGCTTTTTTTTCATTTCCATTTGCATGAAATATTTTTTTCCATCCTTTTACCTTCAGTCTATGTGCATCTTTTGTTTTAAGGTGTGTCTCTTGTAGACAGCATATGTATGGGTTCTGTTTCTTTATCCACGCAGCTACCCTATGTCTTTTGATTGGATCATTTAAGCCATTTACATTTAAGGTTATTATTGATATGTAGTTGTGTATTGCCATTTTATTCTTTAAAGCTGTGTTCTTCTTTTGCTATATTCTTTCCTCTTTTTGAACTGTTCACAATAGGCCCCTTAGTATCTCTTGCAGCATTGGTTTGGTTTTAATTAATTCCTTGAGGTTTTCTTTGTCTGGGAAGCTCTTTATTTCTCCTTCAATTTTAAACATTAGCCTTGCTGGATAGAGTAGTCTTGGTTGTAGGTTCTTGTTCTGCATTACTTTGAATATATCTTGCTGTTCCCTTCTGGCCTCTAGTGTTTCTGTTGAGAAGTCAGATGTCATCCTTATGGGGGCTCCTTTGTAGGTGATAGCCTTTTTTTCTCTATCAGCTTTTAAAATTTTCTCTATATTCCTTAGCTTGGTATTTTAACTTTGATGTGTCTTGGTGTAGATTTTTTGGGGGTTTTTCTTTAATGGGGTTCTGTGTGCTTCTTGAACATGTGGAATGTTTCCCAGCCTTAATTTAGGAAAGTTTTCTGCTATGATTTGATTGAACACAGTTTCCATTTCCTGTCCTCTCTTCTCTTTTTCAGGGACCCCTATAATGTGAATGTTGTTTCTCTTCATGTTGTCACAGAGCTCCCTTAGAGTTTCCTCACATTTTTTGAGTCTCTTTTCCTTTTTCTTCTCTGCTTCTGTGCCTTTGTTTATTGTGTCCTCTAACTCGCTGATTCGTTCCTCAGCATCATTCATCCTGCTTTTAATTCCTTCCTTTGTGGTCTTCAGTTCTGATACTGTATTTGTCATTTCTGTCTGATTCTTTTTTATTATTTCAATTTCGTTTTTTATACTTGTTTTCTCTTTATTTAGGTGTTCATAATGACTATCCATTGTTGCTCTAATTTCTTTGAACATCCTAACTATCATTATTCTAAACTCTGCTTCTGGTAATTTGGTTCTATCTAGTTCATTCAGGTCCTTCTCTGGGGTTTCTCTTTATTCATTTAGGTTGCATTCCTCTGCCTGCCCATTTTGTCTGTGTATAAGCAAGTTGTGGCCACTGGAGTCCAGTAGGTGTTGCCTTTGTGTTCTCTAGGTGTGGTCTGTATGCAGGCCCGCCACCCCCTCTGCCGGTGCCTAGGGCGGTTGGGTATGGGCGTTGCCAGCACTGGCCCACTGTGGCTGTTGCTGTGATTTCTGCCTCTCCTCCGCAGGAGGGGCTGTCACTCAAGTCACAAACCTCAGCACCAAGGGTAGAGGTGAGCACCTTTGCTCAGCTGCGGACCCAGCCTGTTTCCGGGCTTCCGCCCAGCACCCGCGGTCAGAGCCTGCTCACCACAGTTTTGCGGGTTGGACGGGGCTTCTGACGTGCTCTCAACTGTAAGCCTTTGCCCGTCCAGAGCTTTAGCTTCGCCCTCGAGGCCAGGGTTCTCCTGCGCAGGGTCACAAACCAAGGTTTATTGGTCCGGGCGTGGTTGCTGGCGTGCACTCAGCTGCGAACTTCTGCTCGTCCCGGGCTCTACCCTGCCCCTGCGTTCAGAGCCAACTCGCGCACGCAGGATAGCAAACCACGGTTTCTCAGGCTGATTGAGCCTGCTGGCATGAGCTCAGCCACAAGCCTCTGCCCGTCCCTGGTCCTAGCCCCATCACTGTGGTCAGGGCCAGCTTGCGCAGGGTCACAGAGCAGATCTCTGCCCATAGCTCACTGCCCGCTTTCCCCTGCAGGTGGGGTTACAGGCGGGCCCGCAGCTGCCGGACTGCTTTCGCGCGTCCCCTCCGCCCCTGCTGGGCTAGACCGAGCTCACACCGTGGGCCTCCGCCCCTGCCAACAGAACCACGTTTCAGTGTCCCGCCGCCACCATCCCTTCAGCAACCCTCAGCAGAGTAGGAAGGGGCCCCACAGTTCAGACCCTAACACTCCATACTGTAGACCTGGGAGCTCCCTCCATCTAAGCAGCTCTGCTCTAATGGCCACAGGAGAGCTTGTTTGGCTGGTGTCCTGTCTCCCTTTGCTGGTATTGCTAGTTCCAGGGGAAATATTCGTTTTTGATTAGGGAAGTGACTTAGCCCAGGGGTGAGGGTGGCTGTCCCTCAGAGTGTTTGTCCCTGTGCCTTCAGTCCATACTCTCTTCCCACTGCTCTGGTCCTCTCCTCTGTCCCCATTCCCCAGAGCCCCGGGTGAGTGGTGGTGAGAGAGGTTTTCTGCGCTGTCCCTTTAAAAAGAATCTTGGGTCTGAGAAAACTGTCTCTTTCTCACAAACAGTAACCTCACTTGTTTCACAGCTCAATACTGTCCAAACGCCTCTTCTAGGCTCTGCGACTCCAGGCTGGGGTTTTGTTCCTGGGACCCAGATCTCTCTCTCTCCGCCAAACTCTCCTCCCGCCACGCGGGTCTCTCCGGGCTGCCGTTCGCTCCAAAGAGCTTGGCAGCCCTCTTCGTGTTTTCACTATTCCTACCAGTCTCAATGTGGCTTCTTCTGTGTTCCTTGGTTGAAGACTCCACTTAGTTTAGTTCAAAGTTGGTTTATCCAGATGATGGTTCTTAAAATTGAGTTATAATCCACTTTGGTTCTGGGAGTTGGAAGTTGGTGCATCTGCCTACTCCATCGCTATCTTGCTCCTCCCCTTCTTTCTTAATATTTTAATCCATACTAAATATGTCGAGCAAAAAAAGAAAGTGGTTGGACGAATATGTATAACATGGATTCACATGTATCACGGAACGGGATAGGAGTCAGCGTCCTATCTGCATGATATGCAATGCCAAGTTGAGCAATTCTAGTCTCGCACTGGCAAAACTAAATTTGGGGGGAAAATCGTATTTTATTTATCACTAAAGAAGGGTTCGGTGAATGCGCATATGAAACTGGTGGGTTCGGTACCTCAAAAAAGGTTAAGAACCACTGTGTTAATTTGTAGAAGTCTGTCATCTGCACCAGAGTTGAAAGCGTCTGGCACATAGTAACCTTCCAATAATACTTGTTTAATGAAAAAATGAATGAATTGTTTATACAATATTGGGACTTCTAAGACAATCGTAATAATTTCAGGAAAACAAATACTGGATGCCAATTTATGTTTTCCAACATTATTTCAATGTAGAAAATGTGATATTACCCATCTTTTGAAAAACTTAAAAATCATATTTTCTTTAGAGACTTCAAGTGATATGCTGAGTAGATAGGTTGGCTATTAAACTTAGATCACTACAAATGTGGGAAGATGAGAATATAATTTGAAAGGAAGAGATTATAGAAATATGTGATTCAGTAAGGAGAACATAAATATAATGGAAGTAGAATCTTGTAACTATGTATTGTGTTTTATGCTTCTCAAAAGACTTCTTTTAAAAAATTTACTTACTGATTTTAGAGAGAGAGAAAGGGAGAGAGAGAGAGAGACAGAAACATCAGTCTGTTTCTGTATGTGCCCTGACTGGGGACTGGACGGGTATACTGCAACCATGCTAACCAACCAAGCTATGCGGCCAGGGATCAAAAGACATTTCTTAACATAAAATTATATGGGTGTACTTAACTCTCTCTCATTATCTAAAATTTAAAATATGTTATTTTATATCTGTTATTCTTGGATATACAAGTAAATCAATGTGTAATTCAAGAGATGTTTATTTCTGACAAGTAAAATGGTTAAAATAAATTTATTCCTTTATCTAAACATTAACATTTATATATACTACAGTATACTGTTTAGTTGTGGATCTCGTTTTGTGTTTTTATATGTACAATAAAAATGTGTTTTTATTTTGTATAAACTTTTTTAAGTCTTTTAAAAATACTATAAGATGAATGGAATTTAAAAATTGACATTATTAACACAATTTTCATGTTAATATTTACTATAATACAAAATACTGCCTAATTAGTGTGATTGGTAAATTTTTGGTGCTTTAATTTTCTCTGTTATTGTAAAGCATGCATAAAATGCTTGCCTGTTGAGAACTGCAGCCTTGTCAGCACTTAAACAGCTGACATCTGCTTACTCTCTTAAAAAAAAAAAAGAATAACAAGCCATTTCAGCCTAATCTACCTCAAATGTGTTCATGTAAATGGAGGTCCATCTATTGACCTGTATTGTTTTCAGTTGAGTATTGGTCCACATGGTTTATGAAACCAGGAAGGCTGATTTGAAATGCAGATGTCAGGACAGTGAGTACACCCACCCCCTTTTTTCTTTGCTGTATCTGTCAGGGTGAAAAATGGCTTGCACAAGGGTCAGTCACCCATACTCACTAATTACTTTTCTTGGACCCACAGAATTGTCACAAGCTGTGGTGGATGCAGGAGCAGTTCCTCTTTTAGTACTCTGTATCTGGGAGCCAGAAATTGCTTTGAAAATGATTGCTGCTTCGGTCCTCCAGAGTTAGCACAGACAGAAGTGGATGCAGGAGCTATTGCTCACCTGGCCCAGATGACTCTGAACCCTGATGCTCAATTGAAGGTATTTAAAAATAAGTTTTAAAAAAACCAGACTTCTGTTAATCTAAGAAAATGGAAATGTGTTATAACTTAAAATTTTATTTTCAAAAATAATTTGCAGATGATTACTGAAAACAGATGTGACTATATTATGTATTTGCTCCTTTAATATGTGATTATTATGCTGTAAGGATTAGATAATAAAGACATGAGTGGGAAAAATATGTACAATGCTAAAAATTAAAAATAGCATCAGTATTAATTAGTAAAATAAGGAATCACATAATGATTGAATCTCAGGGTGGGAAAACACCTGAAGGTTTTCTAGCTCATCTGTTATATTTTTCTTATAAAAATTATCATGTTTATATTTGTCTTTTTCATAGCTTTTAAAATCTTATTTTTAGTTAATAGCCACCAATTATACTTTTATATACTAATAATTATATCCTATAAGGGTTTAAAATTGTTCATGTTAACAAACAATGGAAAGTTCTTTGAAATGTTATCAGCATCATGCCAAAAATGAGATGTTAGTTCTGCCTGATCTTTTTTGTACTGAATTACCATATGTCTTACAAATTAACAATTGAAGTATTACAAAATTAAGAAATAGTATTTTTCCAAAGGTCATATTGTTTGATTCTGTGATAGAGATTAAAATAGTACATAGAAAACTAAGACATTTAATTTGGAAATAAGGGAATTTAAGAAATTGCGAAGGTGTAAGACTAGGATGTGAAATATCTCGAGACTCAGAAATCTTGGGTTATGTTAGATATGTAATTGTTTTTTCTTTTTATCTTTTTTTCTTTTTTCGGTGACAGACAGAGTCAGACACCAAAGGCACAGATAGGGACATACAGGAAGGAAGAGAGATTAGAAAATCAATTCTTCGTTGTGGCTCCTTAGTTGTTCATTGATTGCTTTCTCATATGTGCCTTGACGGGGGGTGGGGGGGGTGGGGGGGGTGGGGGGGCACAGCAGACCAAGTAACTCATTGCTCAAGCCAGCGACCTTAGTTCCAAGCTGGTGAGCTTTGCTCAAAGCAAATGAGCCGTGTTCAAGCTGGCGACCTCGGTGTCTCAAACCTGGGTCGTCCGCGTCCCAGTCCGATGCTTTATCCACTGCGTCACTGCCTGATCAGGCTGTTTTTTCTTTTTATAAAGGAATTTGTGTATGAAGACATTTAAACTATATCTGAACTCTATAGTGGACTCTATGTAATATTTTGGTTTATTCTGGTTTTCGCTTGAGAGTGTCAGATCCTTTCAGCTCTCAGTCAGATTGCAAAACATTCTATGGATCTGGCAGAAATGGTGGTTGGAGCAGAAGTTTTTGAAGTTATATTTAACCTGTCTGAAGAACAAAGATGAATATGTGAAGAAAAATGGTTCTACTTTAATTAGAAAGATTGTGAAACATATACCCAAAGTAAAAAAAAAAAAGAAAATTTTAAATACAATAATATTAGTTTTGATTGATACTAACACATTAATTTGTATATGAGGCCCTGGTGCTGTGCCACATGACTTGGTTAGGTCAGGGTTTCTCATCCTGAGCCCTGTGGACATTTTGGATGAGATACGTCTTTATTGTGGGGAGCTGTCCTGTAGGGTGGATATTTAGCAAGCATCCTTGGTACATGCCAGTAGTGTCCCCTCCCACATCGTGACAGTCTAAACTGTCTCCTTATATAGTATTGCCAAATGTTTCCTAGTTGACAAATGTGCCCATTGCTGAGAATCCCACTGGATTAATCAATGGAGTTTGAGATAAAAATCTCAGTTTTTAATTATTTCCTGCTTTCTATTTCTAGATTGTGGGGACTGTAGAGCTTTGTCATTCTTGTCATTTTAGGTCATCTGGGAGTAGTGAGAGGTTGTACAGTCCCGGGGTGGGAGAGACCACAAGGCCTCCAGCCTAGTGTGACTGCTCTGGTAGCTGCTCCTACATGGTGGCTCCCACTCTGAGTTGTGAGATGCCAAAGGAATAGAGGTGCAGTGAACCTGAGCTAGATGCTGAAGTTGTGTCTTTTTCTGTGTGTAGTTTGACTAAAGAATTACATTCTACTAAAGTTTAAACTTCCCATTCTTTTTTTCACCTAACATCTTTACTTGGTTGAGATGTTTTAAGACTGAAGTGTAATCCGCTAGTAACCATTGTTTGCAAAGGGAGGATAGTTAGGCTAGAACAGTGGTTCTTAACCTTTTTTGAGGTACCAAACCCATCAGTTTCATATGCTCATTCACCGAACCCTTCTTTAGTGATAAATAAAATACGACTTTTCTTTCAAATTCAAGACATAGGTATATGTTTTTTACTGGTGCACAAAATGAGCCGTGCATGAACATCACCTTGCTCAAAGAACAAAACCAACAAAGTGCATGAACTCACAACAAATTACGGTATTTATTCTGGCCTCTGCAGCAGAGGCTTCTCCGAACCCCTGAGACCGACTCATCGAACCCCTAGGGTTCGATAGAACCCAGGTTAAGAACCACTGGGCTAGAATGTTTCAAGTGTGACACTGTCATTCAGTCTTCAGTGACTAATCGGCTTCACACTCACACGTTGTGATTGGAGCTTCCAGTACTTAGCTAGTTATGAACTAGCCCTAGGCTTAGTGTCTAGGTGAGGAGTTTTGACATCCATTAGAATAAGGATTAAAGTTATGCCATCAATACATAAAAAATTAAAGCACAGAGTAAGCTCCACACAGTGAGTAAATTTGTACATTCAAAATAGGATTATTATACTTGTCCATTTCTTTAATAAGTATAGTAATTTTACTAAATCATATTTCAGACAATACCGGCTGTTTCTGAGTTTTAAATACAAATATCTGGCAATACTGAAGTCCTATTTAAGATTCTTGCAGGCCTCCTGGTCACAGATTCCTCGTTCTCCTTCCTCTCCCTTAGCTTTCACAGTCGATAGTTAACATGGGAGGTGTGGCTGCCATGATTGACTGCATCGGGTCTTGCAAAGGGAACATCAGGCTGCCTGGCATCATGATGCTCGGTTATGTGGCGGCTCATTCTGAGAACACGGCGATGGCAGCGATCATTTCCAAGGCTGGTTCTTGTAAGGTATTTTTCCCCACCGAGAGAGAAGGAAGGGGGGCATCGGAGCCACAAAGTGTGGAATAGCAAAGGCTTTATTAAGGACCACACATCCCACCCAACGAGGTCCCCTAGCCCCAGGGTCAGAGGCTAGGGGAGTCGCCCCAATTAAACCTAGTGAGGGGTATTTAAAGGGGTCCTCTAGGGTGGGCGAGCAATTATGATGTGGTGAAATCTCACTGGCTGTTGGACGGTCAAACCTCTGGGAAGCTTCTTTTTGGTGTGCTTAGTTGTGGGTGGCACATGACCGTTCCCACTGTCCACCAACATTACATTCTGACCTTTTTTGTTAAATAGAATAGGGGTGCTGTTTATTTCTCTGGCTACTTCCTACTGGTTAGGGGCATCGTGGGGAGGGGAGGTTGGCAGGTGGTGGCTTTGAGGGGTGTCAGGAGGAACATCTGTTTGGCTGTGAGTTGCAAAACTTCGCGGATGCAGTTTTAGTTTTCTCACAAACGGTTGAGGAAATTGAAACTTTTTTCATCAGGCCAGTCCTACTGAACAGCATTGCTCTCTGCTTCAGCTCACTCTGGTGGCAGGTTCCTGGTGGGAGGGACAGGAGCAACAGGAAAGTCTGCAGGGCCCAACCTTTTGGTGAGCTGCAGACGAATAGGGCCCAGTGGTTCTGACTGCCAGCGGTCCTGCATGGGAGCAAGCTTGAGGCAAGAGACATGGTTAGAAATGAGGGTAGCATTGATTATGGGAAAGCCCTTGGTAGTAAGGAATGGCAGGAGTAAGTGGGAAGGGGCTGTCAGCTGGATAGTGGCTCCGAGACTGTGAAGAATGTCTCAACCCAGAAGGGGTACAGGGCACGATGGCATAACTAAGAAGGAGTGCAAAAAAGGGGATTCTGTTTAAACTGCATGTCAGGGGTGGTGTGCAAAGGGGAAAAGAAGGGGTTCCATTTATTCCCATAACTGAGACCTGTGAGGGAATTCGAGGTCTAGGGTGTGGTGGCAAAACAGAGAAGGCAGCTTCCATGTCCACAAGAAATGAGATGGACTTACCCAATAGTTGCAGCATACCCTAGGTTCTCTGAGTCCAGGCCGTGTCCTAGGAGTTTGAGCGATGTGCCCACCTGGCTGGATTAGCCTCCCATTCAGGTGGCTTGTCCTCCATGTAGAGACGTTAAAGATGAGCGTGCTGTCCAAAGGGGCAATTGCTCTGCCAGTGACCAAGCTGCTTGCAGTTAGGGCAGGGCTCAGTGGGCAGCTGCAGGCAGGGGCACTGTTGGGCACAGTGGTTCTGCTTGTCACACTTAAAGCAAGCTGCTGGCCTGACCTGTGGTAGCGCAGTGGATAAAGCGTTAACCTGGAAACACTGAGGTCGCCAGTTCAAAACCCTGCACTGGTCTGGTCAAGGCACATATGGGAGTTGATGCTTCCAGCTCCTCCCCCCTTTCTCTCTTTCTCTCTCTCTCTCTCTCTCTCACTCTGTGTCTCCTCTCTAAAATGAATAAAATAAAATAAAGCAAGCTGCTGGTGGGATTCCTCTTTGTGGTCCAGACTTGGGCCAGGCACTTCCTGTGCCTTTCCCTTGTTCCTTTGCCAGCCTCAGGGTTGCCACAAGAGCCTGGGTTTGGAGCATTACCTTCTGCTGCATGCAGGCCTAGTGAACAGCCTTGGCCCATTCCTATTAGCTGTGACCATTGAAAACTTTAAATGCCATGTTCACAGTTCCCAGATAGGAGTCTGGGGTTGAGAATAAGAGGAGGAGGGCTCCTAGGGAGCCTGGCACCCAAATCCAGCTGGAAACGCTGGAGCCAGTGACAGGACAGTGTCAGAACTTCCTGCAAGCAGATTGGGGTTGGGCGTCCTGCAAACCAGTGTAAGAGCCAATGGTAGGTGGAGATGTTCTAATGGAGGAGGGACTTAGAAACACAGTGGAGAAGGGAGGGTCCCCTGGCCAGTTGGGGAGGAGAAAGAGAGACTGGTATTTGCAAGTGAATGAGAAACAGGATTTAGCGAAGGGAGGGGACTCTCTGGAGGGAAGAGACTTGAGCGAAAGAGGTCCCAAGAGAGGGGTAGCCCCAGGGGTCAGGCAGGAGGGAGAGAAAGTTGAGAGTCTGCGGAGAAAAAAAATTACAAGCAGAGGGTTTAGGTCTCTGGCCTAAAAAAGAACTGCACAGTTGAACAGGTGGCACAGAGATTAGGATGGGCACATGAATAATTAGAAACCCTATATGTAAGGGATCTCCAATCAGCTCCCAGCCACCTCGGGAATAGTTAAATTGGTGAGGGTGTTAAAACTGAAAGTTCCTTCAGGAAGCTACCTGGTCTGATTATGCAGTGGGTTCTGTGGCCTGGCCACAGCAGAGAAGAAGAACAGTTTCCTCTTCTTTAGGGAGGGAGAGATTTCGAATAAGGCAACTCCCGGAGTGTTTTGGGATTCCTGTGCCCCCACGGCTGTCCTCAGTCCTCGGAGTGGTTAGAGTTGAGAATTGGCATCCCCAAAATTCAAGCTCTGGCCACAGATGGATAGGGAAAGTGGATGTGCTCAGAAGTCTCCACGAACACACACACACTCAGATGGAAAAGACTTCCCTAACTTAGCTACGGTTTTGGACAGGGAGTCTCGGCGGAAAGAACTGAGGGGTTTGGAGGCATGAGACTTACCGCACTGTGTGCTAAAGTGGGTGGATGGTAGGAGGTCCTGAGATCCTGCTTCTTTCTCAAAGGGGAAGGAGAGAGAGGAGTGGTTACTTGCAGACTTCTAACTCCTTCCCAGGTTTCAGCACCAAAATGTAAGGTATTTTTCCCCACCAGGAAAGAAGGAAAGGGGGGCGGAGCCACAAAGTGTGGAATAGCAAAGGCTTTATTAAGTACCGCACATCCTGCCCGACGAGGTCCCCCCACCTCGGGGTCAGAGGCTAGGGGAGTCACCCCAATTAAACCTATTGAGAGGTATTTAAAGGGGTCCTCTAGGGTGGGTGAGCTGATATGATGTGGTAAAATCTCACTGGCTGTCGGACGGTTGCTCTCTTCCCAAGGACCTCTGGGAAGCTTCTTTTTGGCACAGTTGGTTGTGGGCAGCCCTAGCCAAACATCCGAGGTCTGAGTTCCTCATGTGACCATCCCCATTGTCCACCAACCTTACAGTTCTCTCTTGATTTCCTTCTAGTTGTTGCAGCAAGACAGTCTAAGACAGAACCGCAGTAATGTTCCCCCACAGATTACAAAATATAACTGACCAGAGTGAAAGAAACCTGAAGAATTTTTCAGCTTGATTTCAAGGCTTATTAGTAAGTTTTTGAAAGTAATGTATGATGTAAGATTTACTTTGTAGGCAGTTTAAAGTTTTACTCAGTACTTAATATCTACAAATATCGATACCTCTGAGTAGTAGTATTACCTGTATTGAAATAGTCAGTGTATTTGTATTTCAAAGGATTGACTGTCTATATTTACAAACATGTAAAGCATACTTTGATTAAAGGCAACTATTATAAATTACACACCCAGTAATCATTCTCCCCTTTCCTGTCATTTGGGTAGGAGATGACAATGGCTAGGACATCTTTTTTATCCACTTTCCTTCCACTTCCATGAACTACATAGTACTATAAAGACTAATAACAATATTTCACATTTAAATAATTCTTGATAATTTTTAAAGCACACTCATGTTTCTTATATCATTTGCTATACATAACTGAGGCCAATAAGTCAGAGTTTGGATGATAGGGTAGAGGCGGCTGACTTCTTTTCCTCCTGCTTCTTCAGTCTTGGTATGTCCCAGAATATAGACTTACTAGAAAGTTGCCTCATTCTGAAGACAGGTCTGACCTTTTATATTGGCAGACACATGTTTGTAATTGGAAACAAGAACTCAAGGAAGAAATAAGTTAGGGATTTTCAGGAAATTGGTCTTAATAACCAGATTTAAAGGTACAGGGAAAAAAGTGTACATGATCATTTGGTCTTTGCTATGGTAGCATGATGATGTGACATTCACTTTTGCAGTACTAAATTTAAGATAATAATTATTATAGTCTCAAATTAGTTAGAAAATCATTCCCATACAGAATCTGGAATTATATTTAATTCTTCCTTAGATAAAGACACTGTGATATATCTGAGACCCTTCAGTCAATTCTGTTGCTTAAAGTGCACATTCTGGATAATAAAATTCATCATTTACTTTGACATTCAATCATGTGAAAATGAGCAAAACTAGCATTTAAAAGTTGAGTACAATTAATGGAAATTTATTTACTATTTGAGGTTTTAGTGAATATATTTAATCTAAAATTAGTTAAATAGATTCCTGTCTCACATTATTCGTTGGATTTCAAATCTATAGTATTTATTTTGTTGTCAGATCTATTATACATAGTGAAAATAAATTTTTAAAGGATTCTGAATTAACTTTCTAACAAACAAAAATAAAAGGTTTTAGAATTTAAGCATTTTAAATTTATCACAGTGGAATCTGATTTTGCCTGTATACTAAGCTGTGGCATGTGGTTTGGTTAAATACCTATTTCAAGAGTTTAAATGCTAGTAGCAATAGTTTTAGTTTAGTTGGATTATAACAGATAATTAAGCTAAATTAGTTCTAGTCATTTTATTGACTTAAAAAATGACAGTCCCTGTGATGTGCTCATTATTGAACCATTTAGGAAAAAAAGGATCAAGACCAAACATTTCTTGTAAGGTTTGAGAGACATGGAGGACTCTTTAATCCTACTCTAGATTCATAATTCTTGCTCTTATGATCAACGCTGCAGGGCGTGCCCCAGCTGTCAGTCTGCTTCTCAGAAGAACTGGATCCTGTTAAGGCTGCTACAGGTCTGGCCTTTGGGCACATTGGGAGGCCACTCCAGAACAGATCTCAAATACTTGGCCAGTCTGCTTTCTTTGTACATGTCAACAGAAAGCTCTGAGGATCTTCAAGTAAAAGTAAGTGGTTAATTCTTACTGCTTCATGAAAATTTATTAAATTTTTGACTCATTCTTAAAAATATGTGATTTAAAATGTTTTAACTTTTAATATGGACAATACTGCTTTTATGAGTCAAGAAATACAAATGTATCAGAAGAACTGAGAAGGCTCTTTTTTGAAAATGGGTTACCATTGTCTCTGAAAAATCAATGATATATTTTGGAGAAAGTTCTCTGCAGGTGCAAAGTTGTTTGTATAGTGGTTCTTAACCTGGATTCTATTGAACCCTAGGGGTTCAATGAGTCAGTCTCAGGGGTTCGGAGAAGCCTCTGCTGCAGAGGCCAGAATAAAGTAATACCGTAATTTGTTGTGAGTTCATGCACTTTGTTGGTTTTGTTCTTTGAGCAAGGTGATGTTCATGCATGCCTCATTTTGTGCACCAGTAAAAAAAACATATACCTATGTCTTGAATTTGGAAAAAAAAATCATATTTTATTTATCACTAAAGAAGGGTTCGGTGAATGCGCATATGAAACTGGTGGGTTCGGTACCTCAAAAAAGGTTAAGAACCACTGTGTTTGTAAAATGAATGTCTGGTTGTTGCCTTCTACACATCTGCTGACTTTTCTTATAGCAGAAGAATTGAAAAATAATAGAATTTTGGAGTTAGAATTTGCTGGAGAGAACTTTAGTCCATCTTACATTAAAAAATGAGTCCAAAATAATTAAAGGTGCATTCAAATGTATAATATAACTGGCAGGGGTGTTCCTGAAGCTATGATCTACCTCTCTTTACTCCAAGTCTACGTGGTCTTTTGATTATAGGTCTTAAATTTGTAACTTAAAAGAAAAATGTTCATAGTATAACTAAATTAAACATTTTAAAATATGCATTTTTAAAAATCTGGCTTTCTGAAAATAATATTCTAGCTACCAAAATGATTCACAGAACATGAGTATAAAGTAGAATGGATTGTTTAATAATTATACAATTTCAAAGAATGAAAATGTTTCTCAGCATACTCCTTATTAGGAACACATAACTTTTTGAAAACAGCATTTAGAATTGACTTGGATTGATGTAAGTGCACAGAAAAAAATAATTCAAAATAAAATAACAACAGTATGTTAAATATTATCATTATTATTATTATTATTATTATTATTATTATTTTACTGGGACAGAGAGAGAGTCAGAGAGAGGGATAGATAGGGACAGACAGACAGGAACAGAGAGAGATGAGAAGCATCAATCATCAGTTTTTTGTTGAAACACCTTAGTTGTTCATTGATTGCTTTCTCATGTGTCTTGAGTGTGGGCCTTCAGCAGACCAAGCAACCCCTTGCTCGACCCAGCGACCTTGGGTCCAAGCTGGTGAGCTCTTTGCTCAAGCCAGGTGAACTGTGCTCAAGCTGGCGACTTTGGGGTTTCGAACCTGGGTCTTCCACATCCCAGTCCGACGCTCTATCCACTGTGCCACCACCTGGTCAGGCTATATTTAAATTTTAATTAAAACAATGAATTAACAAATAAGAAAACATGTTTGCTGAAACAACTTTAGATGATACAATAAGGCAGGAAGTTTATTAAAACTGTGTAGCTCAAAGACTCTGAAAGTTATATGTAGTGAATCATTTATTATCAATTTATATATTTATACATTAAAAATTTTATAATTTACAAATTGTATAAAAGTAAATTTATGTATATTTGGTTATGTATACATGTTACTTCTCTATAAATCATTGAAGTTGATTTCTGAGATAAACTTTTTTTCATTTTTTATAAGACTTTCTAGATAAAAGCAATGGTTTGATAAATTTGGGGCTCCCCTTGTATTTCTCTGATGTTGAGTGCATTTGTTCGCAATGCTTGATAGAGAGTAAGATTGACAATGTGCGAAGGCCTTTTTCATTTAACAATTCTGTGATTCTTTGACTTCCTGGTTGAGAAACCACAACCCCATTTTCAGTTTTGAGTTGTCCAGGATAGATTATTTACATATATGTAATTTTAACCTATATATAGTTATCTTTCGGCTTCTAATTTCTTTAACCCATTATCATTATGGTCTCTTCTTCCTTTCTCTTCTCCCCATCTCCCAAATTCTTCTTTCTGCTCCACTCTTCCTCATTTCTCATCTTCCTGCCCCTCACCTCTAGTGACCCCTTACTATGGCCCCCTCTGTACAGTCTCTGTGGCATAAGCTGTGCTGCCAGGGTATAAAAGTAATTATGTTCAATTTCTAGATTATCAACAAGTCATTATTAGTATTCTAAAAAAGCTTTTATCACTTTCAGATTCCTAGACTTAACAAGTTTTATGTTTCTTTAAGTTTTGGAAATAAAAGAATACATGAGCTAGAGCATGAACAATTAGTAGTGGAGTCAATATCAATTGTAGCTGAGAAACCCTTGCAAATAGTCTCTTAGGTGGCACTATATAGGAGTGGGCAAAAGTAGGTTTGCAGTTATAATACAAATAAATAATACAATACGTAATAAATAATACAAGAATAAACTGTGTTTCACGTACTCACAACTGTCACCCTACTTTTCCCACCTTGTAAACTTTTTATATACTACCAAGTTTATATAACTTGTTTTTTAATGAATTATTATGATATTATAATATATAAATATCACTGGAGTAAAAGTGAGATAATTTTTTATTGTGTTTTATTGTAACAAAATTGGTTTTAGTAAAACATGTAGGTTTACTAATAAAAGTTAAGATTCCTTCTGCTTACATTTGATACAGTATTTACTTTCAGGAAATACCATGGATATCAAATTAAAAAGTGGATCTTTATTAATCATTGTCCCATTAGCAATCTTCCAAGGCTTTAAGTCCATCCAAATATTTTCTTAATGTAGAAACTTTTTTTTTTTTTAATTCCCTAGCATCTCTTGGATTCTATCATTTGTAGAATGAAAAGTCCAAGTCTCAGTAGGGAAAAATGCAACCAGGAGCTTCAGGAACTGTCTAAGGGTGTTTCTCATTTGTTCCTCTGTGACAGCTTTCAAGTAATAAGACCATGTTGAAGTTTATTTTGTCCCAAAGCCATGTTGGCATTGTAATCATTCTCTAATTGGTTCTGATCCAAGACACCAATGAGCAGTTCCTTGGAATTTCTTGTATATTTTTGCATAGCCTTGCTATCTGCCTGTGCCTGATTTATTTCAAATACCTTGTTAAAAACTGGAAAAAACCCCACATATTTTATTTAATATTTACATATATTTTAAACTATTCAGGCAATGACATTTTCATTTGCTTTGATTTAGAGGCATCCTATTGAAATGCTCCAAGTTAGTTTTGGTGTTTGAATAAGTTCATTCTATCATCTTAGTTCTAAAACTATTTCTAAGATAGTTATTTGATTTATTGTGTTCTTATGATGGATGTTCCCTTTAATTTTTTAGTAGCTTTATTAAAATATAATTTGTATATCATATGATTAACCCATTTAAATTGTACAATTCATTGGCTTTTCGTATGTTCAGAATTGTGCAACCACACCACAGTATAATTTTAGAACAATTTTATTCCCCCAATAACTATCACTCCACGTCTTCTCTACTGAGTCCCAGACAACCATTCCTTCACATTCTGTCTTTGTGTATTTGTCTCCTCTGAACATGTAATTCACATGGAATCATATAATATATGTGGCCTAGCTTCTTTTACTTAGCATATGTTCCAAGGCTCATTCTAGTATAGCATATATTGATACTTTGTTCTTTTTTACTGACAAATAATATTCTATTGTATTAATATACCGCATTTTATTTATTCGTTTACTAATTGATGAACATTTGGGTTGTTTCTACTTTTTGATGATTATGAATAATGCTGCCATGAACATTATTGTACAAGTTTTTGTGTAGACTGTTTTCATTTCACTTAGGTTTATATTTTGCATGTACTTGCTAGTTTACACAATAATTCTGTTTAACATTTTGAGTCGCTATCAAACTGTTTTCCAATGTGAGTCCCATCTTGTATCCCCATCAGCAATGTATATGGATTTCAGTTTTCCACATCCTTCCCAACATTTATTATCTTTCTTTTTAAAATTATTATTACAGCCATCCTAGTGGGTCTAAATTAGTATCTTATTGTGGTTTTGACTTGTATTTCCCTGATGGTTAATGATGTTGACAATCTTTTCACTTACTTATTGACCATTCATATATCTTCTTTGGAGAAAGGTCTAATCAGACTCTTTTCACATTTAAAAATTAGGCTTTTCTTGAGTTGTAAGGGTTCTTCCTATATTCCGAATACAAGTACTTATCAGATGGATGGTTTACAAGTATTTTCTCCCAATCTGTGGATTATCTTATCACTTTCTTGATGGTATTGTTTGCAGCAAAACACTTAAATTTTAATGAAATCTAATTTATGCCCTAGCCAGTTGGTTCAGCAGTAGAGTGTTGGCCTGATGTGTGGAAGTCCCGGTCAGGGCACACAGGAGAAGTGACCATCTGCTTCTCCACCCCCCCACCTTTTTTCTCTCTTTCTCTGTCTCCTCTCTCTCTCCTTCTCCTCTCTCTCTCTCTCTCTCCCCTTTCCTCAGCCATAGCTCAAACAGTTTAAGCAAGTTGGACCTGGGCACTGAAGATGGCTCTATGACTTTGCTTCAGGCACTAAAATAGTTCAGTTGCTGAGCAACAGAGCAGCAGACCCAGATGGGCAGAGCATTGCCTGGTAGGAGGCTTGCTGGGTAGATCCTGGTCAGGGCACATATGGGAGTCTGTCTCTGCCTCCCCACCTCTCACTTAATAACAAAAATTAATTTATAATTTTTCTTTTGTTGATTATACAGTGGGAGCTATAACTAAGAAGACTTTGCCTAACCCAAGGTCACAAAGTTTATTTTTATATTCCCCTTCCATTATAACTCTTTGGGCCAGAATGCTTTCAGAAAAAAATTAACTTTTGAATAAGAAACATTTTTTATTTTAAAGAATTTTTATTAAAAATTATCCACTAAGCAAAGTAATAATGAATAATTTTTGTTATTTTTCTCGTTTTTTGTGAAAAAATATTAAAATGGTATCAAGTGTTTGTATTGACGATTTTATTTTTTTAATTACTATTCTTATGTGTATTATTTTGTTTACTGATATTGGTGAGAGGGGAGAGAAGAGAGAGACAGGAACATCAGTCTGTTCCGAACTGGCAACTTCTGTACTTTGGGATGAAGCTCTAACCAACTGACCTTTCCGGTATATTACTAAAATGTAAAATATAATATTGTAGTAACTGACTGTGGTTTTTACAACAGCTTTGATCACTGTGAACAGAATCAGTTTTTAGAAATAACAGGAAAATGAATAAATGTAGAACTATAGATGCTGTAGTTCATAAGAAAACCAGGCTCATACTCAAGTTATCCTAAATAAGTTGCCCATGACTCCTTCTCTGACATCATGCAGTGTGTCTGTAATGTCATGGTGCACTTTTGACTGGTCACAGGAAAGCAACAAAAGATGATAGAAATGTGAAATCCGCACCAAATAAAAGGAAAAGTCTCCCAGTTTCATACCTATTCAGTGCAGTTCGATGTGGGCTCCATTTGTTGCCCTACACACATCCAAACGATAGTGAAGTTCTTGCCACACATGGGTAAGGACGTCTGGTGTAACAGAGTGAATAATGTCTGTGATTCTCTGTTGTAAGTGATTAATGGCGTTGATATGTTCAATGTACACATGTTGCTTCATAACCCCAAAAGTAAAAGTCTAAGAGCATCAGATCCGGGGATCGTGGTGGCCATGGCTTGACAGAACCCCTGCCTATCCACCACCGGGGGAATGTTCTATCCAGAAACTCACGAACAATGGTGGCGTAGTGTGGAAGAGCATCGTCCTGTTGAAAGATGACACCTTCTGGAAATTGTGGCACTGCATACAATTCCAACATGTCAAGATAGGTGTTTGGTGTCACATACTGCTCCACGAAAAAAATGCACCATGCATCAGGCCACACCACACGTTCACTTTAGGGGTGTTAGGTTCGTACTCAACGTAGGCATGAGGATGTTCAGCAGCCCATATTCGAAAGTTATGGCAATGAACATGTCTACAGATATGGAAGGTTGCCTCATCACTAAACACAATATTCTGCAAAAATCTCGCATCATTGTCGATTTCATGAAGCATATCTGTAGTGAATGCACATTGTGTGGGTTTATCCACCGGTTTGATAGTGTGCAACAGCCGCAATTTGTACCCACCCCGTAAAACAGAGACATTTCTTTAACACCTTATGTAGTCTTGCTTAGGTGTAATTGTCGAGCACACGCACGCACAGATTTTTTAGGGCTCCTTAGGTAGCTATCCCATATAGCTTCTACAGACTCTTCAGTGACTGATGGCCTACCAGAACAAGGTTTCTCCACCAAACTGCCAGTTTCCTTCAACTGCTTATCTCACCGAGTAATGTTATTCCTATGTGGTGGCGCTTCATTATAAACGTACCAATATTCACATTGCACTTTGGTCATGGATTCGAATTTAGCAAGCCACAGAACACACTGAACTTTCCTCTGTACAGTACACATCTTGACTGGCATGGCCGTGGGCTGCTCCACTGTATACACGGTGTTACGTCATCATCTGTGCATGCACACATGCTGCCACATCATCCTACAGAAACTGGGAGGGTTTTCCTTTTATTTGGTGCAGATTTCACATTTCTATAATCTTTTGTTGCTTTCCTGTGACTGGTCAAAAATGCACCATGACTTTATGGACACACTGTATATTATGTATGTCTAAAGATAAGCACTAACTACTAAATGCAGTGCAATTAGCAAAATTCATAATCTGTTCATTAGTTAAAAAAAATTAAAAAAATAAAAGCGTTTATTGATCTTATATAATTTATTTCCAATCACAGTAAGAATTTTTTTTATTTTGCTCACATCCATAAATAACCTAATGTAAGCACATTTACTAAAAGCTATCAAGTTTTAAATCCAACATATGACATAATCTTGTATGTAGAAAATCCTATGGAATACACACACACACATACACATATACACACTAGAAATAAGAGTTCAATAAAGTTATAGGGTGTAAGATCAAAATATAAAAATAAATTTTATTTCAATGTGCTGATAATGCTCAATTCAAATATGAAATTAAGAAAATAGTTTTAGCCTGACCTGTGGTGGTGTAGTGGATAAAGTGTCAACTTGGAATGCTGAGGTCACTGGTTTGAAACCCTGGGCTTGTCTGGTTTCAAAAGGCACATACAAGAAGCAACTACTACAAGTTGATGTTTCCCATTCCCCCACCCCACACCTTTCTCTCTCTTTCTTCTTTCTAAAATTAATAAATAAAATATTAAAAAAGAAAAGAAAATAGTTTTATTCACAATAGCATCAAAAAGAAATATTCAGTCTGGCCTGTGGTGATGCAGTGGATAGAGCATTGACCTGGAATGCTGAGGTCACCGTTTCAAAACTCTAGACTTGCCAGGTCAAGGCACATACAACAAGCAACAAGCAAGCAATGAACAACTAAAGTGATGCAAATATAAGTTGGTACTTTTTGCTCCCTTCTTCTCCTCTCTCTGTAAAATTAATAAACAAAATCTTAAAAAAAAGAATATATTACTTAGGAATAAATTTAACAAAAGTATAAGACTTGTATACTGAAAACTATAAAACATTGCTGAACAATTAAAGAAAATCTGAATAGAGAGACATTCCAGGTTCGTGGATTGGAAGATTCAATATTGTTAAGATGGGAATACTCCCCAAATTGATCTATATGTTCAGCACAGAATCGCATCTGCCTGCTCCCTCTATCCCTTGCTCTATCCTTATTAAAAAGCTGATTCTAAAATTCATATGGAAATACAAAGGATCAGACTATCCAAAACAATCTTAAAAGAGAAGGACTTACATGCCTAATTTCAAAACTTACCACAAAGCTATAGTAAGAAAGATAATGTGGTACTTACTTACAGAAAGATATATATATCAGTGTAATTGAATTGAGAATCTGAAATAGACTCTTTTTGGTCAATTGGTTTTTCACAAAGGTGCCAAGGTAATTTGATGTGAAAAGGACAGTATTTGTAGCAGATGGTATTTGACAAAGCACCAAATTATATTCTATCATGACAGAGCTTTCTGTTTTTCCTTGTGCTCTGTAAAATAATTCTAAAAGGGAGTAGAAAGAATACTTCTATTCAAAAAAGTACTTTACCACTGGTCAATTTTAATAGGTCATTCTATTTGAAGGACCTTTTCATTTGCTTTCTTTTAATTTTTCTATAATTTTATTTATGTTAGAAAATTGTATGGAAAGTTATTTTAAACTCACATAAAATGGCATTTTCCTAAAGAGACATTAAATATGTAAAAATTAACATTCTGGAGAAAAGATTTTCATATTTCCTTCATGTAGTGGTTTTACACATATTTTATGTTATATAAACTTTTTGGTATATTATTATATTTGTAAATTATATAAAGTAGATATACATTTTGTGATATATTATTCCTTTGGTATATTTCATATACTTTAATGTTTTCAAAGCTAACTTATTGGAACTCTTGATCAAGGAGTTCTCACAAACCTCTTAAAAGTGTTTAAACATATTTTTGAAAATAATTTACTTGTGAACAGAAAGCAAATTTTAATCTTAAAGGAAATTATTTTTGTATTTTAAAAATTAATGTTACAATATTTATTAAAAACCACTGATATTAAATAAGAAGAATAGTTTATCTAACTTATGTAACGTAAGTTTTAAAATTTGAATTTATATCCTCTAATATGAATTAGAGAAAGTAAGAAATGTGTAGGATTAGAAATATATGGCCTCTGATTCTGCATGTGTTGTGAGCATTTTTCACATAATAAAAGTTACCAAGGAGGTAACTTTCCTTTGATTTATTTTGGATTTAATGGCATGGTTCTCTTTTAGGCTTACAAAGTCTGAGGCTTAGGTTTAATGCTCTTTAAATCAATCTTGTTTTCAAAAATTAATCTTGAAAGTAGCTTCTTGCCACATTACCACGAAGCACCCACAGAGCAAAAACGACAGTATTTAATTCTTTTCGAATATAGATTGTAACTTTTTTCTGACACACAATATTTTTTTCTATTTTTAATACTCCAATTAACATTAAGTGTGAGCTTAATAATAATAATATGTAGGGAACTATGAAAATCAGAATTTATAGGCCCTTTCTAAATCAGGTTAACATTAAAGATTAATTTGATTTGAACTTTGTATTTGGGTATTTTTTAGTAAAGCACATCTTAATCCAGTACAGAAATATCTCAAATGACATTTCAGTTTAACTGGGAAATGTGTGTGTCATTCAGAACATTATTTAACTTGAGAGAAAAAGTGATCAAGAGCAGAGGTAAAGGTATACGTTGATCTCATGTAATACTTCAAAATCCACATTTTGACACAGTGGATATAAAATCTAGATTTGAAAACAGAAAAACCACATTATAATTTTGAACTTCTCAAAGTCTATTTTTCCGGTCTGACTACTTCCTCTGGGTAGTAGTTGTTAACACTGTTGATGTATTCTTGTAGAAGAGGTCTGGGTTCTGCTTTTATCTCTTGAAGCTTTTCAAGTCCACCACTTGCTACAGTCATTAAATTTCTATCCTGCAAGGAAGCACCTTGCAAAGCACATTAAAATGTCAGCTTTTCTTTTTCAAGTTGGATTGTTACTACTGAAGTGCAATAATATATCCGTGGAAATATAAAAGAGAGTTTATGTCCAGTATACCTGTAAAATAATGAGCCTAAATTTGCTGATGATAAAGTTCAGTCTTTTTAGAAATGTATGAATTTTTAATGTGGTACAGATGGAATAAAAACAATAAACCCGAGAAAAGGCAATGGGAATCGACTCACATACATAAAACAAAGTGGTGTTCCTTCTTTGCTGACATCCATTCAAAATTTTTACCTACAAAATTAAAGGCAAACTCCTTAACAAGACCCTGAAGGCCTTTTGTGACTCAGCAACTAAATACCACTCCAGCTTCCTTTCCCACCAGTCTCTATCCCAAACTGTGTTCAGTAACCTCAAGGGTACATGCCAGACTGAGTCTTGCCTTTTTCTGCCCATGCTGTTTCCTTTCTGAAATGTCCTTCTGTCTTATACGCACACATACTTCCCTCCATTTGCTTGGCCAACTCTTGTGTATCTTTTAAGGTTCAGCTTAGGTGTTACCTCATTTAAGAAACTTTCTCTGGGGCACCTTACTCTGTTATCCCATGAGGAGTTAGGTACTTTTCTTCTTTCATAGCATTCTGTTAAACCCCATTGGTGCACTGTGACATATTTTAATTATCAGTTTATATGTCTGTCACACATAAATGTCATAAAGGCAGAAACTGTACATTTATTCATTCACTTATTTGTCTAGTGCCTAGTGCCTAATAGATGCTCAATTAATGTTTAACAAATAAATGAATGTACTAAGGAGGAGGCAGAAAAAGGAAATCGAGGCGATGCTAAAGAAATAGAAGATTTAGAAAAGTAAGGAATCAACAAATCCAAAACAAGATTTTAAGAAGCAACCAATGAGAACTAAAGAGAGTCACTGAATTTGTGAGTGGATGCATGTGTTGAAGGAAAGAGTCCGTGGAGATGAAATTAATTATGTGTGACAATTGACCAGACAAGGAGGATCCTGGAGAGGAGGGGGTCATTGCTAATATTCCCTCTGACAGAAACACACTTTCTTTCCCTTCCATTCTTACTCTTTCTTCAAAACCAGCTTTTCTACTTGTACTTCCTCCATGGAAGTCCTTCCTGAATATCTCAGGCTGCATTCACTTATTCCTTTTTCTTTTTAAAGAGTTTATTATGAAGTTGAGCACATTGAAATATTTTCTAATTGTTTTTTCAGGTCTCCCCAGCTACATTATAACATTTCCTAAAGAAGAACTTTGTCTTATTATTTTTTATCTATCCCTCAAAGCTTTACACAGCACATGTAAGTATTTAACAAGTACTTAAAACTAAGAAAGAATCTGGCTAATAGAATGTTAACACATATCACCTGGATAATATAAGATTATACTAGTATGTATTTAAAAAAATGGAATAGTCTACAGATACATCATTTTAAAATATTTTTTTGGCCTGGCAAGTTTCATACCTCCTGTGTTTGCCTTGCTTTCCCATCTCTTTCTACTGCTCTGGTATCCTTAAATTAACAAAACACCAAGTTCTGCCTGAAGCAAATATTCCTGAAGGCACATTGATAAAGAGTACATAATACGAGGTACTGTCTTTTATTTTGGCTATCTAACCTTCCACAGATCTCAGTAATTTATTTTTATTTATTTTAGTGACTGATTTTTAACTCTTAACTCAGGTTAGTGTTTATTTTTTATAGCAAGTTTAACAGAACTAGAATATCTCAGTAGCCTAAAAGATTAGACTGTAAAGTGAAACTTTCAGAAATGATGTCAACTGCTCATTTTCAAGAGCTGATGACTCGGTCTATGGATGGTTCACTCATCTCCTTACTGCCCCTCCTGCTTAGCACGGCAGTCATTTAGCTCCGGGAGGTTGGGGGGAGTGTGTAATTTTCTTGGTGTGTTCCTCTGAAGGAGAAAGTCAGCACATAGGTGTTTGGTACACAGAATGTATCCCTAGAAGGTAGCTTCAGCAATGTGGAACCTATGAACCAGTGGCTCTGGTGTTTGAAAGTCAGCCTAACTGTGAGGTCACACACAGTAAGAGTCCATGAAAGTGAAGGCTGTAGCAACTTTCAAATGAGCACCTAAAACTAGACTTATTTAACTATAGGAACTAGTTTACAAATTATAATGATATACAGTTTTGTTGATTATTTTCAGAAATATAGTATACAAATAGTATAGTACCTCCTTTTTATAGTATTATAACTGACTATTGAAATAAATTTGGGCCCCATTAATTTTTATTAATTTTTAAATCAGCCTTAACTATTTCCTTGTTTTGTATCTTAAAAACAACTTTGTGGTATGTGTTTGAGTGCTTAATATGTGGCTGGGACTGAGGTAACCTCTTTTTATATGACATCTCATTTAACTTGACAATGACCCTATGAAACAGATACTCTTATTATCCCCATTTTATGGGTAATCAAACTAAGGTTTAGACTTTGCTAAAGATATAGCCCAGGTGCCTTAATTCCACAACCTGAGCTCAGAGCCACTATGAGATATTTTTTTCACAGATCTGTTTTCTTAAAGCACATCTGAGCAAAATTCACCAGTTCTTGATAAATTAACATCCTCATCCTGGCCATCAAAAGCTGAGGCAGTGCAATCATTCTCTCTCAGCCTTTTCTCACACTAGTCAGTCCTGCTGGCTGCTGCTCATTGCTAGCAGCTTTACCTTCCTACCTTACTGCTTTTAATCTGCAATAATCTAACAGACGTCTTCAAACTTTTTATAAAAACGACCCACTTTTGGGGGCAAGATGGCAATGGAGTAAGCGGATGTACCAACTTCCAACTCCCAGAACCTAAGTGGATTATAAGTTGATTTTAAGAACCATCATCTGGATAAACTAACGTTGAACTGGACTGAGAGGACTCTTCAACTGGGGAACACTGAAGAAGCCACATTGAGACTGGTAGGAAAAGTGAAAATGCGGAAAGGACTGCTCAGCTTTCCGGAGTGAAAGGCAGCCCGGAGAGACCCGTGTGGTGGGAATAGTTTAGCAGAGAGGGAGGAGGGACCTGGGTCCCAGGAACAAAGCTTTTCTACTTGTACTTCCTCCATGGAAGTCCTTCCTGAATATCTCAGGCTGCATTCACTTATTCCTTTTTCTTTTTAAAGAGTTTATTATGAAGTTGAGCACATTGAAATATTTTCTAATTGTTTTTTCAGGTCTCCCCAGCTACATTATAACATTTCCTAAAGAAGAACTTTGTCTTATTATTTTTATCTATCCCTCAAAGCTTTACACAGCACATGTAAGTATTTAACAAGTACTTAAAACTAAGAAAGAATCTGGCTAATAGAATGTTAACACATATCACCTGGATAATATAAGATTATACTAGTATGTATTTAAAAAAATGGAATAGTCTACAGATACATCTGCAGCCCCAGAGCCTAGAAGAGGTGTATGGACAGTATTTAGCTGGGAAACAGGTTAGGATACTGTTTGGGAGAAAGAGACAGTTGTCTAAGACCCAGGATTCTTATTAAAGGGACGCCGAAGAAAGCTTCTCTCATAACCACTCACCTGGGACTCCAGGAGACAGGGAGAGAGGACAGGACTGGAGCAGTGGGTAGAGAGTGCGGTCTAGAAGGTACAGTGAGAAAAGCTTTGAGGGACAGCCACCCTAAACCCTGGGCTGAGTCACTCCACAAATCTGAAACAATATTTCCCCTGGAACCAGCAAAGTGAAGCAGGACACCAGCCAAACAGGCTCCGCTGCGGCAATTAGAGCACAGTCACTTAGAAGGAGGGAGCTTTCAGGACTACAGTATGGAGTGTTAGGGTCTGACCTGCAGTGCCCACACTCACACTGCTGAGGGCTTGCTGGAGGGTGGGTGGCCACAGAATGGGAAAGCAAGATTCTGCCAGCAGGGACAGAGGCTGAGCCGGCTGGCGTGAGCTAGGTCTAGCCCAGCTGGGGCAAAGGGGATGCGCGAAAGTGGTCTGGTGGCTGCGGGCCCGCCTGTGACCCAACCTGTGGGGGAAAAGGGGGAGCCTGAAAGGAGCGAAGATCCGCCACTGGGCAGGGGCAAGTAGGCACTGGCAGTAGCACCAGGCCTTCGGGGATTAAAGCCCTGCCCCAACCAGCTTTGCCAGAGGGAATACAAATGCGCAGATGAGCAAATAGCAACAGCCCCACCCATCCGAGGAGCCTAGGTTGGTGGGGGCGGGGTGGAAGCCCAGTGTGTGACTGAGCGCATAGCAACAGCCTGGCCCAGCTGAGGAGCCAATGTTGTCGGGGGCGGGGTTTCAAACCTGGGCTAGCAGCTGAGCGCGCACCAAAAGCCTCTCCCGGCAGGAGGGACAGGCTGAAAGGGACCTGCAGCCAAGCAAAAGTGCACACCTTTGCCCTTGACGCTGAGGATTGTGGCCGGAGTGTGGTGCACGGTCCCACCAGTAGGAGAGGGCCTAAGGCCAAGACCGGCTGAGGCTTGTAGAGCCGGGCACAGCCCCTCCTATGGAGGCAAGGCAGAGACCTCAGCAGCCAAGGCTGTCGCCGGCAACACCCACACCCATCAGCCCTAGGCAGCGGCAGAGGGGATGGCGGGCCTGCAGACAGATCACATCTAGGGAACATAGAGGCAACACCCATTGGACTCCAGTAGCCAAACTCTTCTTACACACAAAGTGGGCAGGCAGAGAAATGCAACCCAAATGAATAAAGAGAAATCCCAAAAAAAGGACCTGAATGAATCAAATATAACCAAACTACCTGATGCAGAGTTTAAAATAATGATAGTTAGGATGTTCAAAGAGCTTAGAGCAACAGTGGATAGTCATTACGAACACCTAAATAAAGAGATAGGAAGTATAAAAAAGAAAGTGGAAATAATAAAAAAGAATCAGACAGAAATGACAAATACAGTATCAGAACTGAAGACCACATTGGAAGGAATTAAAAGCAGGATGGATGAAGCTGAGGATCGAATCAGCGAGTTAGAGGACAAAATAAACAAAGGCACAGAAGCAGAGCAGAAAAAAGAAAAGAGACTCAAAAAATGTGAGGAAACTCTAAGGGAGCTCTGTGACAACATGAAGAGAAATAACATCCGCATCATAAGGGTTTCTGAAGAAGCGGAGAAAGATCAAAGGATAAAAACTTTGTTCAATCAAATCATAGCTGAAAACTTCCATAAATTAAGACTGGAAAACGTTTCACACGTGCAAGAAGCACAGAGAACTCCATTAAAGAGAAACTCCAAAAAATCTACACCAAGACACATCATAATTAAGATACCAAAGCAAAGTGATAAAGAGAACATTTTATAAGCTGCTAGAAAAAAAGAGACTATCACCCCATAAGTATAACATCTGACTTCTCAACAGTAACACTTGAGGCCGGAAGGGAATGGCAAGATATATTCAAAGTAATGCAGATCAAGCACCTACAACCAAGACTACTCTATCCAGCAAGGCTAACGTTTAAAATTGAAGGAGAAATAAAGAGCTTCCCAGACAAAAGCCTCAGGGAATTCATTAAAACCAAACCAATGCTGCAAGAGATACTAAGGGGCCTGTTGTGAACAGTTCAAAGGGAGGGAAGAATATAGCAAAAGAAGAATACAGCTTTAAAGAATAAAATGGCAATAAACAACTACATATCAATAATAACCTTAAATGTAAATGGATTAAATGATCCAATCAAAAGACATTGGGTAGATGCGTGGATAAAGAAACAGGATCTATACATATGCTGTCTACAAGAGACACACCTTAAAACAAAAGATGCACATAGACTGATGGTAAAGGGATGGAAAAAAATATTTCATGCAAATGGAAATGAAAAAAAAAGCCGAAGTTGCAATACTTATATCTGGTAAAATGGACTTTAAAACAAAGGCTGTAGTAAGAGTTAAAGAAGGACACTACATAATGATAAAGGGAACAATTGAACAGGAGGATATAACCATTATAAATATCTACACACCAAACATAGTAGCCCCGACATACATAAAGCAGACTTTGATGGATATAAAGGGCGAGATTAACAGCAATACTATAATACTAGGGGATTTCAATACCCCACTAACATCACTGGATAGATCCTCAAGAAAGAAAATTAATAAAGAAACAGCAGACTTAAAGGATACACTAGATCAACTCGATTAAATAGATATCTTCAGAACTTCTCACCCTAAAGCAGTAGAATATACATTCTTTTCAAGTGCTCATGGTACATTCTCCAGAATAGACCACATGTTAGGACACAAAATCAGTCTCAACAAATTTAAAAGGATTGAAATTATATCAAGCATTTTCTCAGATCACAAAGGCATGAAACTAGAAATTAACCACAAAAGAAAATCTGAAAAATACTCAAACACTTGAAAACTAAATAGCATGTTTTTAAACAATGAATGGATTAACAATGAAATCAAAGAAGAAATAAAAAAGTTTCTAGAAACCAATGATAATGAGCATACATCAATTCAAAATTTATGGGACACAGCAAAAGCAGTACTGAGAGGGAAGTTCATAGCACTACAGGCATACCATGAGAAACTAAGAAGCTCAAGTGGGCAACCTGACCCTGCATCTAAGAGAACTAAAAACAACAGCAAATAAAGCCCAGGACTAGTAGAAGGAAGGAAATTTTAAAGAACAGAGCAGAAATAAATGACATAGAGGATAAGGAAATAATACATAGGATCAGTGAAACCAGGAGTTGGTTCTTTGAAAAGGTAAACAAGATCAATGAACCTTTTCTAGACTCACCAGAAAAAAAGAGAGAGGACTCAAATAAATAAAATTAGAAATGAGAGTGGAGAAATAACAACTGACACAACAGAAATACAAAGTATTGTAAGAAAATACAATGAAGAACTCTATGCCAAAAACTGAGGCAACCTGGGTGAAATGGACAAATTTCTTGAATCATATAATCTTCCAAAAATCAATCTGAAAAAATCAGAACACCTATACAGACCAATTAAAACAAATGAGATAGAAACAGTTATCAAAAAACTCCCAACAAAGAAAAGTCTTGGGCCTGATGGCTTCACAAGTGAATTCTACCAAAAATTCAAAGAAGAACTAACTCCTATCCTCCTCAAGCTATTTCAAAAAATTCAAGAGGAAGGAAGACTTCCAAACTCCTTTTATGAGGCGAGCATAATTCTGATCCTGAAACCAGGCAAAGACAACACAAAGAAAGAAAATTATAGGCCAATACCCCTGATTAATTTAGATGCCAAAATTCTTTTTTTTTTCTTTTTATTTTATTCATTTTAGAGAGGAGATGCAGAGTGAGAGAGAGAGAGAGAGAGAAAGAGAGAAAGGAGGGAGGAGCTGGAAGCATCAACTCCCATATGTGCCTTGACCAGACCAGTGCAGGGTTTTGAACTGGCGACCTCAGTGTTCCCAGGTCGACGCTATATCCACTGCGCCACCACAGGTCAGGCCTAGATGCTAAAATTCTTAACAAAATATTAGCCAACCAGATCCAGCAATATAAAAAAAAATCATGCATCATGATCAAGTGGGATTTATTCTGGAGAGGCAAGGCTGGTTCAATATTCGCAAATCAATCAATGTGATTCATCACATAAACAAAAGGAAGGACCAGAATCACATGTTAATTTCAATACATGCAGAAAAAGCATTTGATGAAACACAGAACCCATTCATGATCAAAACTCTCAGTAAAGTGGGAATACAGGGAACATACCTTAACATGATAAAGGCCATCTATGAGAAACCCACAGGCAACAACATACAAAATGGGCAAAAATGAAAAGCAATCCCCTTAAGATCAGGAACCAGGCAAGGGTGCTCCCTTTTACCACTCTTATTCAACATAGTTCTGAAAGTCCTAGCTACAGCAATCAGACAAGAAGAAGAAATAAAAGGCATCCAAATTGGAAAAAAAGAAGTAAAACTGTCATTATTTGCAGATGATATGATATTGTATATAGAAACCCCTAAAGTCTCAGTCAAAAAACTACTGGATCTGATAAATGAATTCAGCAAGGTGGCAGGATATAAAATTAATGCTCAGAAATCAGAGGCAGTTTTATATACCGACAATGAACTGTCAGCAAAAGAAATTAAGGAAACAATCCCCTTCACTATTGCCACCAAAAAAATAAAGTACCTAGGAGTAAATTTAACCAAGGAGGTTAAGGACTTATACTCAGAAAATTATAAAACATTGATAAAAGAAATCAAGGAAGATACAAACAAGTGGAAGCATATACCGTGCTCATGGTTAGGAAGAATAAACATCACTAAAATATCTATATTAAAAAAAATGCCTATATTACCCAAAGCAATTTATAAATTCAATGCAATACCAATTAAAATACCAATGATATACTTCAAAGATATAGAACACATATTCCAAAAATTTATATGGAACCAAAAAGAACATGAATTGCCTCAAGCATCTTAAAAAGAAAAAATAAAGCAGGAGGCATCACTCTTCCAGATATCAAGTTATGCTACAAGGCCATTGTACTCAAGACAGCCTGGTACTGGCATGAGAACAGGCACATATATCAATGGAACAGGACAGAGACCTCAGAAATAAACCCACACCTTTATGGACAACTGATATTTGGCAAAGTAGGAAAGAACATACAATGGAGTAAAGACAGCCTCTTTAACAAATGGTGTTGGGAAAATTGGACATCTACCTGCAAAAAAGTGAAACTAGACCATCAACTTACACCATTCACAAAAACAAACTCAAAATGGATAAAAGACTTAAATGTAAGCCGTGAAACCATAAGTATCTTAGAAGAAAACATAGGCAGTCAGCTCTCTGACATCTGGCGCAGCAATATATTTGCTGATGTATCTCCACAGGCAAATGAAATACAAGGCAGGATAAACAAATGGGATTATATCAAACTAAAAAGGTTTTGCACAGCTAAAGACAATAAGAACAGAATAAAAAGACAAACCACACAATGGGAGAACATACTGACAACACGTCCGATAAGCGGTTAATAACCAAAATTTATAAAGAACTTATAAAACTCAACAGTCGGAAGACAAACAATCCTATCAAACAATGGGCAAAAGAAATGAATAGAAATTTCTCCAAAGAGGATATGCGGATGGCCAATAGGTATATGAAAAAATGTTCAACATCACTACTCATTAGAGAAATGCAAATTAAAACCACAATGAGATATCATCTCACACCAGTCAGAATGGCACTCATCAGCAAAACAACACAGACTCAGTGCTGACGAGGATGTGGAGAAAAGGGAACCCTCCTGCACTGCTGCTCAGAATGCAGACTGGTGCAGCCAGTGTGGAAAATAGTATGAAGATTCCTCAAAAAATTAAAAATCAAACTGCCTTTTGACCCAGCTATTCCACTTTTAGGAATATACCCTAAGAACACCATAGCACTGTTCGAAAAGAAGAAATATGTCCCCATGTTCATGGCAGCATTGTTCACAATAGCGAAGATCTGGAAACAGCCCAAGTGTCTGTCAGAGGATGAGTGGATTGAAAAGCTTTGGTACATATATACTATGGAATACTACTCAGCCATAAGAAATGATGACATCAGATCATCTACAACAAAATGAATGGACCTTGATAACATTATACGGAGTGAAATAAAACAGAAAAAAACTGAGAACTGCATGATTTCATACATAGGTGGGATATAAAAACGAGACTATGAGACATGGACAAGAGTGTGGTGGTTACGGGTTGGGAAAGGGAGGAGGGATGGGAGAAGGCGGAGGGGAAGGACACAAAGAAAACCAGATAGAAGGTGACAGAGGACAATTTGACTTTGGGTGATGGGTATGCAACATAATTAAATGATAGGATAACCTGGAGATGTTTTCTTTGAACATATGTACACTGATTTATTTATGTCACCTCATTAAAATTAATAAAAATAAACAAAATAGTAATAAAAAAACGGCCAACTTTTGCAGAGCTGGTCTACCTGGTCCATACCTCCCAGTAGTGGGCGTTCCAGCTTTCATGGTGGGCCAATTGCGGTGCCGTTTGATTGCTCCACTACTGCCTATCATGAAAGCTGGAACACCTACTAGTGGGAGGTACGGACCAAGTTGACCAGCACTGCAAAAGTGGGCCATTTTTATAAAAAGTTTGAAGACGTCTGAAAGAGATCTATAGCTACATTTGTTAAAATTGTTCATAAAATAAATCAAGAACTTCAAATGACTGAGAGCATCTCCAGTGAGTGCATGACCTTTGTGGAAAATACTTCAGTGGCTCAGAAACTTTTCTCCTTTTCTTTATAAGATTTTTGCAGTGTTCCCAGATGAGTGAGACTAACAGACACTGGGAAAATTACTAAAAGTTACTTATCAATATAAATTATCTGTATTATGAGGTTTTTATGTGTTGACGTACTATTTACTCACCAAGAACACCAAAAAAAGATGGTACAGAGACTGTGAGGAATAAGGAACTGTGAATTATATGTGTGTGATTTTTGTTAACATGTGTTACCATCCCTGTCAATACAATCAGTGAGAGTTAAGTAGGAGAACCCTGCCCCCATCATAAAAACATTGACCCAACAAAAAGAAACAAGTTAATTCATTTTCATTTTCTTCCTCCACTTCCAGGCTAACAGCATTTCTTACCTTACTGAACTGTGATTATATTGCTCAGAATACTAGAAAAAGCATCATCTAGAAATGGCTCAAGGACTGACAAGTACATGCATTTCTGAACAATGTTCTTTATAGCTTATTTAGTTTATTGAAATACAAAGTAAAATGCATACCAAAGTAAGCCATCAATGAAAGCTGGACAAAAATTCATGTCTCATGTTCCTGGAATTTGAAAATAAAATCAATTTCCTGGTCTAAGCTCCAGTTGTTTCATTTTTTTAAAAAAATGTCAGAAAAAATCCTGTCTTTTATTGGTTTTATCATATAATACTCTGCCAGTTGTCTTTGTGTCAAACTTTAAAATGTATAGTGTATTTTTGAGCTCTTAAAATACTTATGAGGAAATTAAAACTATAAATCATAACACCATAAACTGAAAATTAATATGTGTTACATTTTACTAGTGTAAAAATTTGTATATGAGAGCATGAGATAACTAATGTCTTATTCCTCCCAATCAACAAATATGAGAAAGTACTTAATTTACTGCAGAAAGCTATTATCAGGCATTCTTTGTTCTCCAAAAGTCTTTATTGCCCGTGTGATTTCACTTATATGTGGAATCTAATGAACATCAACTGAGGAACAACATTTAAAAAATAAAAGGCTTTATAGCTTATAAGTATGTAGTCAGAAATATTCTACTGTGTGTATTATTCAATGAATATTTGCAGACAAGCTGCTAAAAATCACAGGTAGAAAATGCCACACTTACAGTTAGAAACTCAACAGAATCCACTCAATGGTAGCAGAAAGCTCAACAATAGGAAGTGTACCACCCAGAAGCAGAAGAACAGGTACTGGCAGGGACCTTCTTCCCTCTCCCCTAGCACTCTGTATTTCATGGTGGCACCATCTGGAGCTGCCCCCCTTCCAGACATGTAGGTGAGCAAGGACTCTGAGGCCAGGGCTGTTTGTGACTTCATTTCTTTGTGGCTAAGCCTTCCCCCTTCCCTTTGGAAGGCTCACAGTTGGGATTATTTATAGTGTTTTCCACTGGATATCCGCATCTGCCTGTAGGTACTGGGGCGAGCTTTTCTTTAAGATTAAACTTTGTTTTCTGTTCATGTATATTCTACAAGTAAATTCTTTCCAAAAATATAAGTTTATGAACTTTTGGGAAGTTTATGAGAACTTCTTGACCTAAAGAATGCCAATAAATTAGCATTTACCCTTTGTGACAGCATGGATGGACCTGGAGAGCATTATGCTAAGTGAAATAAAACAATCAGAGAAAGACAAACACCATATGATTTCACTCATAATGTGGAATCTAATGAACAAAATGAACTAACAAGCAAAATAGATACAAACTCATAGATAGAGAGTAGGCTGACAGCTGTCATGGGGGAGATTACTTGGGGGGGGGTAGTAGAGGGATTGAGCAAAAAAGAAAGAGAAAAACATTATAGATATGAACAATGTTGTGGTGATTGCAGGGGCATTTAGGGGAGGTAAAGGGGGTTATAGCGGAGATAAATGTGATAGATGGAGTCTCGACTTAGGGTGGTGAACACATAATACCATATACAGATGACGTGTTATAGAATTGTACACCTGAAACGTGTATAATTTTGTTAGTGTCACCCCAATAAATTCAATAAAAAGGAAAAAAGAATATTAATACATATAAAATATACCAAAGGAAAAGTATATCATAAAATGTGTATCTCCTATGTATAATTTACAAATATAATGACATACCAAAAAGTTCATATAACATAAAATATGTGTAAAACCACTAAATGAAGGAAATATGAAAATTGTTTCTCAAGAATAAAAAATTAAGTTAATTTTTACACATTTCCAGGTCCTTTTAGGAAGAATACTATTTTATGTGAGTTTAAAATAACTGTTTTCTTTTTTCTATGTGTATATGTTTGAGAGAGAGAGAGAGACAGGTGAGAAGCATCAACTTGTAGTTGCGACACTTTCGTTGTTCATTGATTGCTTTCTCATACATGCCTTGATGGAGGACAGGGGGAGACTCCAGCCAAGGCAGTGACCCCTTGCTCAAGCCAGTGACCACGGGGTCATGTTAGTGATCCACGCTCAAGCCGGTGACCCCATGCTCAAGCTGGTGAGCCTGAACTCAAGCTGGTGATCTCAGGGGTTTAAATCTGGATCCTCAGTGTCCCAGGTCGATGCTCTATCCACTGCGTCACCACCTTGTCAGGCTAAAATAACTTTCAATACAATTTTATAACAAACAAAATTATAGAGAAATGGAAAAAAGCAAACTAAAGCCCCCCTCCAAATGGAATGACCTATTAAAATTAACCAATAGTAAAGTACTTTTTTGAGTAGAAGTCTTTTTACTCCTTTCTAAGATTATTTTACAGAGCACAAGGGGAAATAAAAAGCTCTCATGTTAGAATCTAATACGGGGCTTATTCAAAATACCATTGTAAATTTTTAACTTCCTTTTTAAAATTTTTTATTGATTTTTGATATATATAGAGAAATTTTGGTCTGTTGTCCTATTTATTCATGCATTTATTGGCTAATTCTTGTATGTGCCCTGCACAGGGATCAAACCAGTAACCTTGGCTCATTGAAACAACACTGAGCTACCTGGCCAGAGCTATAAAATTTTAACTTTTATCATTCTGTGGCCTGGGATTTTATTTTAAAAGTTGGCAAATTATTATGAAGAATTTTGGTTAGCTGATTAACTTTTTAAAGTTTCTGATATATTTTTTGAAACATTAGATTCTATAAACATTGTCTTTCTAGGAAATAGACAAATATAATCTTAAAATGATTTTATTTGTACAGTCAGGTATAATTCTCAAGAACGAGTTGGTGACTGTTTTAGAATTATTTTTATAAGACAAATTATCAGTAGTTGCATTCTCTCTGCTTTTATTAGCCTAAACATTTACTTCATATTAACTTCCAGTTTTAGTAATCTTTAAAAATTTCTAATAAAGGTAGTTAGCATGATGAGAGAGAAGGGACCCAGTACTAGATGTTAGAAGCTCTAAGTTCTAGTCCTTGTTCACTCCATAGCCAGAGGTATTTTTGGAACTCTTGTCTTTTGGATCTCTGCCCAAACTGGGAAGGGAAAGATGCTTTTAAGAAACATCTAATTTGGGGAGGGAAGAGTGCATACAGTCTTCCATTGGGCACATTTCTGATACAGTAACTGTATAATAACCCAGTTTCTACATGGGTTTAAGGTAAGGTTAATTCACTTACACTCTTAAAGGCTATACAGAGGTAAATGATGATAGCAGTGGTTGACAGGCAGAGAAAAGGAATTTCCTGTTCTTTTTTGGAGGTTCATTTTGGTTCTTTAATGAGGCGTGTGTGGTTAGCAACTACTATGTAGCAGTACAACTTTTAAAGTTTGGGTTTTTAAAAAATCTACTTCTTGCCATTTACACAAAGAAATACCTATCCTGTGTTTGACATATTTATAAGGCCTAGGAAGTTGAGGTCTACTTTAAATTTTGTGACAAACTTAGAGAAACAGTGTGAATTCCTCAGTGTATGAATACTTTGAAGAGATCTATTGTTGGAAGACAGTATTTTCCAAAATGAGAGGCCTTAAGTGGAAAACTTTCTTTAAGCTAGCTTTTTATATGTGTATGTATGAATCTGTGACTACCTATAAAAGCACACTAAGAAAATACTTTATTTTGCTCACTACAATTTGACAAATTGTAGAAGAAATTAGTATACTATCAGTTATGAGTTTTTAAGTCAAGCATCTCAGGATAAAGATAACTAACTAAGGACAAAGCAAGTCTCGAGCATTAGGTTTTAACTGGGGGAAATCACCTTAGGAGGCTTACTTATTCTAAGTTTTGGAAACTTAAATTATACTTTAGATTTTTTAGTCATTTATTATATTCTGGAATATCTGCTAAATTTTATTTTATATTTTTATATGCATGTAAATTCTTTTCAAGATTTTACATCCACAGTACATTATTTAATATATTTAATACTTTTATACTAAATTTTTCATAAAAAAGGTATTTCTAAATGTTAATTTACAGTACTATAAGTGCCCAAGAACAAGTAAAACTGACTAATTTCTTAGGTTTGTATGATGGAATGTTTCTCAACCATTTGTAAAATAGTTCTTTAATATTAACCACGCTCCCAAAACAATAACCAAGTTATTGTTTTGATGGGTGACCAGCTCTGATTAAAACAGATATTGAGAATAATCTCTGAAACAATTAGAGTGTAGAAGCTGTTAAGTGTGTTTTCTAACTTATGAAAAAAATCTATTAGCTATGATCACTTGACAAAATAAAAACAAAGTTGCTTTAATAAAATGCTATCTCTGGGTCCAAGTATCTTACTTTGAAAATATCCATTCTTTGCCACTGCGCTGATATTCTTTAAATGTTTTATTATTTATCTAGCACAGCCTTGTGAGTTGGTGTTCTTTTTCTTGATAGTATCTTCCCTTGTACACAAAACATTTCTGGAGCATAATTATTCAGAAGTTTCATTCATAGAATCATTTAAGATAAAAACCTTATATTGAATCTTTTGTGCCTACGGTGCTGAATCTTTTCACTAGTATCTAATAAAATTTTTATTTTTCAGGTATAATTCTCCTGGATATTTAGATACAGTTTTGCAGAGAGTGAACAGCTATCAACCACTTTCAAATTAAGCAAAAGTATGTGTTTCTACTTAAATCCATGACAGGGTAGTTATGAATAACAGTTGTTAAATAAAGCTTTCTAAATATTGAACTAAATACATTCTAGATTTATTCAAAGTGAAATACTTCATGTAATATTTTATGAATTTATGTAATACTTTAAAAATTAGTGGCTTGAATATATAAGAAGCTATTTATAGTCATTTACTCAGTCTTTAAAAGTAGATTTTAAAATAATTAAAGAATTTTAAGGTATTGTTAATGTTCTGTTAAAAACCATGAACGCATGCACGAACACACCCCTTCAATTAGATATAGATAAAAGATGGCATTCAAAAACTCATAGTTATTTTGGCCAATTCTTCATAGTCATAGGCAAGGAGAACTGGCCTGGCAAATTCCACAGTATGTTATGGAAGGGAAATAGTTGAAGGAGGAAACTGATGACTGATGTTTAGGGCAGAAAAGTACAGGAGTGAGGAGACTAGACTGCTGGTGACATAACATAAATATATTAACTGAACACAGATTCTGTGAATAACCTGCCATTGATAACCTCAAGAACGTGGGAAACTCTCCTTTTCACCCCAAGTTTTCTAAGCTCCTTTCTTACTAAGCCGCTGCTTACCGTGCATGGGACTGGAGAGGACAGGAGTCAGCATTAAGCACTACTGCAGACAGACTTGCCATTCTCACTGAAACGTTCCTCAGTCTAGCTCTGCTCAGAATAAACAAGGAAGCAGGCATGTGAAATGGGTCATCTGTATCCCCTTGTCCTAGGATCACTTTCCCAAATTTCAAAAGTTACATATTCAGAGATTTAAGACATAATTTGAAAAGAACACCATCAGGCTCAGACTCTATATGCATCTTCCTTTGCTTAGGGAACTTTTCATTTTTCATATCTAGTGTGTTTCTGACCTTAGGGAATATGTGATTAGCACTAGGTCTTGTTAGTTGGCATGTGAGTGTCTTTTGATCTAAAGGGACAGTCCTTATAGTGATCTTCCCTAGAAGATGGGAGAGGAGGTAAATGATAACCAGGGGGCCCTACACAGGAGTGCTTTCAATCTGGCTTACTTTCAGGTTTCCTTTTCAGACTCTGTATTCCTTCTCAAAAGGAGCCTACCCATTTATTTTTGGTATTTTCTGGATTCATCTCTGTCATCATTTCCTAACAGTGTGTAGCTTTTTGCACCTTTTAAACATCATTATACCCAAGATCATCCCATTTGCTTTTGCCTTATATCAGCTGAGGATTGCTTGCAGTTTGACTTTTTAATACTTCCTTGGATTTATTTTTTTTTCTTGCAGTAATTTCTTTGACTTAGTGCATAAGAAAATATAATTTTTATTTCCACTTGTGTAAAAATATAATTTTTATTTCCACTCTCATTCCTCTTTTCTGTCTGCTTGCTTGTCTTATGAAGCTTTTAAGAATCTGAGAAAATAAAGGTACTTTTCATCTTTCTTACATTAAGACCTTTTTTTCTTAGATTAACATGTTGGTAATGAAGAAACTGGGCTATATAGGATAAAATCTTCTCTGATATTTTGGGAATGGTGAATTTCCTATTATGTATTTTTTGCCATTGTATATTATAAAGGTTTTCACTTCACACTTCAATTCATACTTATCAAATATTATTAAACAAAGAAAGTAATAAATATTTAATAGTGTGTGGAGGAATGCTACAATTTGATCATGTGAAATTTGGAAAATTGATACTGTGAAATCTTTCCTGTCATAATACACTTAAAGCAAATGAAGCTTTAGTTTTGAAAAATCTATTGTGAGCCTTTTTAAAACACAAAATATCCCCGCCACTGTAGTTTCTTTAAAACTTAACTATCATTAAGGTATCTCATTTAGCTGAAGAATTTATTTTTAGCACTTCAGTTCAGAAACAGAATTGGTTGGATCTTATTCTTGGTTGACCCTTATTCATTCAGTAGAAATGGTTGCCTATCAGTGGTGCCTGAAAGAGATGGTGAAAATCTGGGTTCTAGTCACACTGTTAAGTAGTAGGATAATAATACTTGCTCACCTTACTAGTGAGATGCTTGTGAAAATAACCTGCAATGATGCATGTGACAATTTTGTAAACTATTCCATTCTGTGCCAGCCAATATGTGATTTATGAGAAATGATAGATGACAGATTACACATTTGAGCCAAAAATCAAGCAATTGCGCAGACCAGTCCCCATACTCTTGGATAAGTGGAGTTTATACCAGATGATTTATGATAAAGAAAAGCTACATTTCCTGCCTTCATGGAGTTTTCTAATGTAAACACATTTGCCTGGACATAGGGAGTAAAATAGGCAAAAGACTGAATACAAAACAGGTGTATTTCATTTAATATAAAAAACAAATGACAGACTCATATTTACAGTTGATCTGTTTGTTTATTTGTTTGTTTTTTAGGTGATAGGAGGGGAGATAATGAGACAGACTCCTGCATGTGCCCCCAACCAGGATCTACCCAGCAACTCCATCATGGGCTAATACTCAAGAGCCGAGCTATTTTTAGCCCCTGAGGCTGATGCTCAGGCCAGTAGAGCCATCCTCAGCTCTGAGGGCTAATGCTTGAACCAATTGAGCTACTGGCTGCAGGAGGGGAAGAGGGAAGAAATGGGGTGCCCTGACTGGAAATTGAACCCAGGATGTGCATACCTTGGGCTGATGCTCTATCCACTGAGCCACCAGGCACAGCCCTGTTTTTCTAACCTTTTCCTCTCAAACTACTACCCCCTTAAAGAAAGAATTAAAGATTTGCTTGTTTCTAAACTTGATTTGAGGTCCTGCTTAACATAAATTAGACCCCAACTTTAAATTTCTGGGTGAGGCCATCTCCCATCCAAGATGTCAAGTTTAAAAACTAACCTTGAAAGAATGAAACAAACAGAGTGGACGCATTGCCAGCCTATCCTCTGCCATCTGAACAGCTTGAACCCACATAAGAATCAGTGATGTAGACTGCTGGGTTCAACAAAGCTGGGCATTTATATCCAGATTCATTAAGGAATACAAAGAAAATATTTAAAGGAATCAATACTGATGTCTACTGGTTGCCACCTGTGGTTTATCGTAATCAGCTTCTTACTGAATACTTATGGCAGAGCAGCTTTACCATTTGGGTTAGTTAAGCAAGAATTGTTCTATGAAGGTTTTTCTATAGATCTGCAATGTCCAGGCAGTGATGTCATAATGATTGAAACTGCTATGATCGGCCAGATGACAAGATTTGTGATGCTGACACATTTCAGATGGAGAGTACAAACTACAACCTCCCAGATACCTTCAAAATTATGACTCAGAGGTATAACAATCAAACACAATGTATAGTAGTTACTGGGTGAGATGTATTTCCTAATCCATGTCCTGGAACATACAGATATCTTGAAATTCAGTATGATTGTGTCCCTTTTTTTATGTGTCCTTGGACCTTGAAAGCAATTGTGGACTCACCATGTATATATGAAACTGAGTGAAAGGCAGGTGCTTGGAGCAAGGACCCTCTTCAGGTTGCAGATAAAATTTATTTCATGCTCTGGAGTCTCCATCAACCAATACTTTAATAGAATATGTTTCTTTAGAAGATTTCCAAAACAGTCGCCAAACAACAACATACAAACTTTCAAATTGAGTAGATGGCACTGAATTTGTGGTATATGATGGTGATGTTATTTTAACAAATAAAGAATGAGGAATATTGTAAAATTTGATTGGAGGACTAGAATTAAAAGTGGAGAGGCCATAATTAACTATGCCAACTATCATGATACCTCACCATATAGATGGGGAAGGAATACTGATATCAACCTAGCAGTTGATGAAAATGGCTCATGGGTCATTTATGCCATGGAGCAAAACAATGGAATGATACTTATTAGCCAACTAAATCCATACACTTTTTGATTTGAAGCAACATGGGAGACTGTGTATGAAAAACGTGCTGCACCAAATGCTTTATGATCTGCAGAGTCTTCTATGTGGCCAGGCCAGTTTACTAAGATGATGAGAGCAAAACACAATTGATTACATTTACAATACCCAATTTAACTGAGAAGAATATGTAGATATTCCCTTCTCCAACCAGTACCAGTATATAGCTGCAGTGGATTATAATCCCAGAGATAACCAATTGTACATGCAGAACAATAACTTGATTTTATGATATTCTCTGGAGTTTGGTGGTCCTGTCCTAGTGCCTACCACTGCTGTAACAAAAACTTCTTCAGCTAAGCTGTTCAAAACTACAGCATCAACCACAAGCACTACTTCACAGAAAGGCCCCCTGAGCACAACTGTAGCTGGATCACAGGAAGGAAGCAAAGGGGCAAAACCACCTTCAGCAGTTTCGACAACCAAATTCCGCCTGGTAACAAATATATTTTCCCCTGCCAGAGAGATTCTGCGAAGCACTATAGGCCAGGGAGATAAGGTGGCCTCAGACACGAGGGGGGAATGATTGTTGAATGACCATGTCTCAAGGGAACAAGAAAAACTGCCTCCAATTTCTGCATAGTTTCCACTGGAACATGGAACCCTGAGGGCCACAATCTTAGCAACTGTATCTCACACTGGGTGACTCAGCTGGCTCAGAAGATCAGAAGGGGAGAAAACACTGCTAGTCTGGCCAATGAAATGGCTAAACATACAAAGTGCTGGTGTTTAATGGGGCTGAGTTCCTCAATGAGGCTCCTGGAGTGGTTGGTGGAAGTTCTTGATGCACAGTTGCAGGAACCGCAACTGGTGACAAGAATTTAGCTGGACTGGGTTGTAACAGGCAACTGTTGATGCAGTGGACATCCTTCTGAGACCTTAAGCTTTGGAATCAGAGAAGCACAGGACTTCTGAATAAGCACATACTGCAACACGTTCCTGGATAAGTTGGAAGACTGACCTTTTGTCCTGGCTGATAATCTGGTAGAACTAATCAGAGTCCCAATGCCCACAAAAAATATTGTTCTGGAAGTTGTAGTACTCAGTACAGAAGGACATGTCCAAGACTTTAAATTTCCTCTGGGTATCAAGAGAAGGCAGCTCAATCCAACTCTCTACAATGTCAAACAGAACAGCAGAAACCGGGCTTGCAAAGTCAGTGTTCATCATTTACTGGAGTGTGGGTCAGTTCTTTAGTATAGATTAAAATGCAACCATAAAACTGGGTTCTGACTTTACTGGTTGTAATAGCACCATGGTAGTGAATTCCCACGTTGTTTGGGTTTCAGTCAATAGAGTCCAGCCAAGTATCCTTGACAGATCCTGTGCTTTTTACTTTGGCGCATATTGGTCCTGGCAATTATTTCAATGCAAGCTGCTTCTTCTGAAACTACTCAGAGAATTAGGATGGAATATTGGTCTGTACAGGGCTGCAAGCTGGTTGACACTAATACAACTCGGATAACATGTGCATGCAGTCACCTAACCAATTTGCAATTTTCATGGCCCCGTAGGTTGTTGGCCAATAATTCTGAAATGATCATTATCTCAAAAGCGGTATCATTCATACTTAGTCCACAGTCCACGACTTGGGCGCTCTCATTGTAGTCCCTTTGTGCAGTGAGTAGCTGTGGTTAAAATGACCATTTGGCTGTAGGGTATCTATGGCACTTGTGTCCCTGGCATTGTTCAGTGAATGTCCTTGATTAAGGGTTGAAGTGCTATTGATGTCACATGAGATAAAAGAAGATTCATATTGTTTCTCACTGTGTCATTCCACATCTTTCTTACACAACTATGTGACCCAGGGGAACACTGAGCGCTGTTCTGGTGGTTGATGCCTTCACTTACCGGTGGGGGCTCTCAGTTGGGAGGCCGCTGCAGCAATGTGAGGGTCGGAAGCACTTGACATATTCTTTTCATGCTTTCTTTTGGAGAACACAGTGAAAGATAAAATGTGTGCCCTCCCTGGGAAGCATTCACGACGGTGAAGAGGTAGGTCATCATAGTAGTCGCCTTATTAATGAAAAGCAACACAGCTGACCAGGTTAGGCCAAGAAGACATGCAAAAGCGAAAGCACCAACCACCCAAGACTTAATGTTTTTCAACCTGCTAGAATCTGGTTTCAAGGAGGCTGAGTGCCAGATAGCCAGGCAAACAAGGGAAATGACAATTCCACCCAGGTGATGACGATACAAAGAAATTTGTGAACTCCATCCATTTATTCCTGACCAGAGGGCAGAGGGCACTGGGCACTTCTCACAAGCTTTCTAGTGAACAAAAGGTGCCTATTCTTAACATAAAATAAAACAAATGTGACTATTTCATACTTCTTCTGACTGTATTTAGTAATTATGATAAAGTTCTAATGAAATGTAAATTGTTTCAGCAAAATTCTGATTTCTTTATCTGATTTTTTTTGTGTGTAAGCCTATTAATAATGAGCCCATCCCTAATGTCCAGTGTAAAGTTTAACATGGTTTGACAGTAAATAAAAGTGAATTCTTTCAAAAAAAGAAAAAAAGAATGAAGAAAATGTCTATTCTGTTTTCACATCGTCAACCCTTAAATTCATAATCCCTGACCATAAATTCACGGGTGAGGCTGGTTGTCTCCAATCCAACATCAGAGTCAGAAGCTGGCGCTGAAAGAGTGAAGGATGTATCAACTGTGTTTTCAGATCACCAGCCCTTTGATTAAGTCAGGTATGAGCAAATGTTGAGGCTTGTGTATACTCTGGCTTATTTTGCCATAAAATTCATATTCCAGAAAACATTGATTTGTAACTATTCTGTTTCAGAGATTAAATAGATCAATTAACAGTCTTAACTATAACTATTGAATTTGCCAGTTGTTTAAGGAACTTTGGACTTTTAAAATTTGACTTGTCTATACAATTATTTTTTTTAGTAATATAAATACTTAAGTTTTCTTTTAAAGAGGTATTAGTTGGCCATAAAATTAGATACATATTCAGTGATAACTGCTTTAAAGAATAGCAAGTTTTATTGTTTGTAAAAATAAGGTTATTGTTAAAATTTAGAATATATGAAAGGATACATAAAAAAACAAAAACAGCACTCTGAACCTCACAACCCAGAAAAGAATTGTCATTAACAAGTTAATATACTTCCAATTGACTAGTATTTGCTTTAGAGATTTTAAACTGAGTGCTATTTATGGCTTATCAGTTTTACAACATTGAATCAAGAAGAGCATACTAATAACATACCATTTTGCAAGGTGATTTGATACAGTTATTTATACATTTAAAAACGTCTTTCCCAAGCATATAGAATTTGTAGTAATGCAGTCTTGTTAAAATTTAGACTAAAATATAAAATTTATGCATTACTGATGATATTTACATAATATATCATTGACAAAAAGAATTTCAATTCTTTAAGAACTATTGTAACCTATATTGGGTTCTCTGTGTTTTGAAGTTTTATAGCATGCATAGTTTAAATCATAGAAATATAATTAAAATGCTAAAGAGAATGCTATCATTCTCCCATATTTCTCTCTTTTTTATTGATTTTAATGGGGTGACATTAATAAATCTGGGTATATATGTTCAAAGAGAACATCTCCAGGTTATCTTATCATTCAACTATGTTGCATACCCATCACCTAAAGTCAAATTGTCCTCTGTCACCTTCTATCTGGTTTTCTTTGTGCCCCTCCCTTCACCCCTTTCCCTCCCTCTCCTCCCTCCCCCCACCCTGTAACCACCACACTCTTGTCCATGTCTCATAGTCTCGTTTTTATGTCCCACCTATGTACAAAATCATGCTATTCTCAGTATTTTTCTGTTTTATTTATTTCACTCTGTATAATGTTATCAAGGTCCATTATTTTGTTGTAAATGTGCCAATGTCATCATTTCTTATGGCTGAGTAGTATTCCATAGTATATATGTACCAAAGCTTTTGAAACCACTCTTCCTCTGAAGGACACTTGGGCTGTTTCCAGATCTTTGCTATTGTCAACGATGCTGTCACGAACATGGGGGCACATTTCTTCTTTTCGAACAGTGCTATGGTGTTCTTAGGGTATATTCCTAAAAGTGGAATAGCTGGGTCAAAAGGCAGTTTGATTTTTAATTTTCTGAGGAATCTCCATACTGTTTTCCACAGTGGCTGCATCAGTCTGCATTCTGAGCAGCAGTGCAGGAGGGTTCCCTTTTCTCCACATCCTCGTCAGCACTTAGTCTGTGTTGTTTTGCTGATGAGAGCCATTCTGACTGGTGTGAGGTGATATCTCATTGTGGTTTTAATTTGCATTTCTCTAATGACTAGTGATGTTGAGCATTTTTGCATATGCCTATTGGCCATCTGTATGTCCTCTTTGGAGAAATTTCTATTGCCCATTTTTTGATTGGATTGTTTGTCTTTACAAACTTTGGTTATTAACCGCTTATCAGACGTGTTGTCAGTATATTCTCCCATTGTGTGGTTTGTCTTTTTATTCTGTTCTTATTGTCTTTAGCTGTGCAAAACCTTTTTAGTTTGATATAATCCCATTTGTTTATCCTGCCTTGTATTTCATTTGCCTGTGGAGATACATCGGCAAATATACTGCTGCGCCAGATGTCGGAGAGCTTGCTGCCTATGTTTTCTTCTAAGATACTTATGGTTTCACGGCTTACATTTAAGTCTTTTATCCATTTTGAGTTTGTTTTTGTGAATGGTGTAAGTTGATGGTCTAGTTTCATTTTTTTTCAGGTAGATGTCCAATTTTCCCAACACCATTTGTTCAAGAAGCTGTCTTTACTCCATTGTATCCTCTTTCCTCCTTCGTTAAATATCAGTTGTCCGTAAAGTTGTGGGTTTATTTCTGGGGTCTCTGTTCTGTTCTATTGATCTATGTGCCTGTTCTTATGCCAGTACCAGGCTGTCTTGAGTACAATGGCCTTGTAGTATACCTTGATATCCAGAAGAGTGATACCTCCTGCTTTATTTTTTCTTTTTAAGATTGCTGAGGCTATTCGTGTTCTTTTTTGTTCCATATAAATTTTTGGAATATATTTTCTATATCTTTGAAGTATGTCATTGGTATTTTAATTGGTATTGCATTGAATTTATAAATGGCTTTGGGTAATATAGACATTTTATGATCTTTATTCTTCCTAACCATGTGCACAGTATATGCTTCTACTTGTTTGTATCTTCCTTGATTTCCTTTATCAATGTTTTATAATTTTCCGAGTACCAATCCTTAACCTCCTTGGTTAAATTTACTCCTAGGTACCTTATTTTTTTGGCTGCAATAGTGAAGGGGATTGTTTCCTTAATTTCTTTTGCTGACAGTTCATTCTTGGTATATAAAAATGCCTTTGATTTCTGAGCATTAATTTTATATCCTGCCACCTTGCTGAATTCATTTATCAGGTTCAGTAGTTTTTTGACTGAGACTTTAGGGGTTTCTATATACAATATCATATCATCTTCAAATAGTGACAGTTTTATTTCTTCTTTTCCAATTTAGATGCCTTTTATTTCTTCTTCTTGTCTGATTGCTGTAGCTAGGACTTTCAGAACTATGTTGAATAAGAGTGGTGAAAGGGGCACCCCTGCCTGGTTCCTGATCTTAAGGGGATTGCTTTTAACTTTTGCCCATTTAGTATAATGTTTGCCCTGGGTTTGTCGTAGATGGCCTTTATCATGTTAAGGTATGTTCCCTGTATTCCCACTTTACTGAGAGTTTTGAGCATGAATGGGTGCTGGATTTTATCAAATGCCTTTTCTGCATCTATTGAAATTATCATGTGATTCTTGTCCTTCCTTTTGTTTATGTGATGAATTACATTGATTGATTTACGAATATTGAACCAGCCTTGCCTCTCCAGAATAAATCCCACTTAATCATGGTGTATGATTTTTTTCATATATTGCTAGATCCAGTTGGCTAATATTTTGTTGAGAATTTTAGCATCTAAATTCATCAGGGATATTGGCCTATAATTTTCTTTCTTTGTGTTGTCTTTGCCTGGTTTCGGGATCAGAATTATGCTTGCCTCATAAAAGGAATTTGGAAGTTTTCCTTCCTCTTGAATTTTTTGAAATAGCTTGAGGAGGATAGGAGTTAGTTCTTCTTTGAATTTTTGATAGAATTCACTTGTGAAGCCATCAGGCCCAGGACTTTTCTTTTTTGGGAGTTTTTTGATAACTGTTTCTATCTCATTTGTTGTAATTGGTCTGTTTAGGTGTTCTGATTCTTCCAGATTGATTTTTGAAAGATTATATGATTCAGGGAATTTGTCCATTTCACCCAGGTTGCCTCAGTTTTTGGCATAGAGTTCTTCATAGTATTTTCTTACAATGCTTTGTATTTCTGTTGTGTCAGTTGTTATTTCTCCACTCTCATTTCTAATTTTATTTATTTGAGTCCTCTCTCTTGGTTTCTTGGTGAGTCTAGTTAAAGGTTCATTGATCTTGTTTACCTTTTCAAAGAACCAGCTCCTGGTTTCAATGTTCCTCTGTATTTTTTCCGTAGCCTCTATGTCATTTATTTCTGCTCTGATCTTTATCATTTCCTTCCTTCTACTAGTCCTGGGCTTTATTTGCTGTTTTTCTACTTCTTTTTGATGCAGGGTCAAGTTGCTTATTTGAGCTTTTTCTATCTTCTTTTGGTATGCCTGTAGTGCTATGAACTTCCCTCTCAGTACTGCTTTTGCTGTGTCCCATAAATTTTGAGTTGATGTATGCTCATTATCATTGGTTTCTAGAAACGTTTTTATTTCTTCTTTAATCTCATTGTTAATCCATTCATTATTTAATAATATGCTATTTAGTTTCCAAGTGTTTGAGTATTTTTCAGTTTTTCTTTTGTGGTTAATTTCTAGTTTCATGGCATTGTGATCAGAGAAAATGCTTGATATGATTTCAATCCTCTTAAATTTGTTGAGACTGCTTTTGTGTTCTAACATGTGGTCTATTCTGGAGAATGTACCATGAGCACTTGAAAAGAATGTATATTCTACTGCTTTAGGGTGAGAAGTTCTGAAAATATCTATTAAATCGAGTTGATCTAGTATATCCTTTAAGTCTGCTGTTTCTTTATTAATTTTCTTTCTTGAGGATCTATCCAGTGATGTTAGTGGGGTATTGAAATCCCCTAGTATTATAGTATTGCTGTTAATCTTGCCCTTTATATCCATCAAAGTCTGCTTTATGTATGTCAGGACTCCTATGTTTGGTGCATAGATATTTATAATGGTTATATCTTCCTGTTGAATTGTTCCCTTTATTATTAGGTAGTGTCCTTCTTTATCTCTTACTACAGCCTTTGTTTTTATTTTTTCTTTTTTTACAGGGACAGAGAGAGAGTCAGAGAGAGGGATCGATAGGTACAGACAGACAGGAATGGAGAGAGCTGAGAAGCATCAATCATCAGTTTTTCATTGCTGTTGCGACACCATAGTTGTTTATTGATTGCTTTCTCACATGTGCCTTTACCGCGGGCGGGCCTTCAGCAGACCGGGCAACCCCTTAGTGGAGCCAGCAACCTTGGGTCCAAGCTGGCAAGCTTTTTTTGCTCAAGCCAGATGGGCCCACGCTCAAGCTGGCGAACTCGGGGTCTCAAACCTGGGTCTTCTGTATCCCTGTCCGATGCTCTATCCACTGCGCCACTGCCTGGTCAGGCATACAGCCTTTGTTTTAAAGTCCATTTTTTCAGATATAAGTATTGCTACCCCAACATTTTTTTCATTTCTATTTGCATGAAATATTTTTTTCCATCCTTTTAACTTCAGTTTATGTGCATCTTTTGTTTTAAGGTGTGTCTCTTGTAGACAGCTTATGTATGGGTCCTGTTTCTTTATCCATGCAGCTACCCTATGTCTTTAAATTGGATTATTTAATTCATTTACATTTAAGGTTAATATTGATATGTAGTTGTTTTTTGCCATTTTATTCTTTAAAGCTGTATTCTTCTTTTGCTATATTCTTTTCCCACTTTGAAGTGTTCTCAACAGGCCCCTTAGCATCTCTTGCAGAATTGGTTTGGTTTTAATGAATTCCTTGATGTTTTTTTTTTTTTTTTTCTGGGAAGCTCTTTATTTCTCCTTCAGTTTTAAACATTAGCCTTGATGGATAGAGTAGTCTTGGTTGTAGGTTCTTGTTCTGCACTACTTTGAATATATCTTGCCATTTCTTTCTGGCCTCAAGTGTTTCTGTTGAGAAGTCAGATGTCATCCTTATGGGGGCTCCTTTGTAGGTGATAGCCTTTTTTTCTCTAGCAGCTTTTAAAAATTTCTCTTTATCACTTAGCTTTGGTATTTTAACTATGATGTGTCTTGGTGTTGATTTCTTTGGGTTTCTCTTTAATGGAGTTCTCTGTGCTTCTTGCATGTGTGAAATGTTTTCCAGGCTTAATTTAGGGAAGTTTTCTGCTATGATCTGATTGAACAAAGTTTCTATTTCTTATTCTTTGTTCGCTTCTTAAGAAACCCCTATGATGCAGATGTTATTTCTCTTCATGTTGTCACAGAGCTTTCTTAGAATTTTATCAGATGTTTTGAGTCTCTTTTCTTTTTTCAGCTCTGCTTCTGTGCCTTTGTTTATTTGGTCCTCTAACTCGCTGATTTGATCCTCAGCTTCATCCATCCTGCTTTTAATTTCTTCCATTGTGGTCTTCAGTTTTGATACTGTACTTGTCATTTCTGTCTGATTCTTTTTTATTGTTTCTATTGCCTTTTTTATACTTGCTATCTATTTAGTTATTTTTTAAATTTTTTTATTTTGCTATCTTTTTATTTAGTAATGACTATCCATTGTTGCTCTAAGCTCTTTGAACATCCTAACTATTATTATTTTAAACTCTGCATCAGGTAGTTTGGTTATATCTAATTCATTCAGGTCCTTCTCTGGGGATTTCTCTTGATTCATTTGGGTTGCATTTCTCTGCCTGCTTATTTTTTCTGTGTGTAAGAAGGGTTAGGCTACTGGAGACCAATGGGTGTTGCCTCTGTGTTCCCTAGGTGTGGTCTTTCTGCAGGCCCGCCACTCCTTCTGCCACTGTCTAGGGCAGTTGCGTGTGGGTGTTGCTGGTGCCGGCCACTGTGGCTGCTGCTGTGTTCCTACCTCACCTCTGCAGGAGGGGCTGTGCTCTCGTGCCGGGCTCTATAAGCCTCAGCCAGTCTTGGCCTTTGCCCCTCTCCCACGGTTGGGACCATATTTCTCACTCTGGCCACAAGCCTGGGCACCAAGGGCAAGGGTGAGCACTTGATCAGCTGCAGGTCCCTGGCTGGCCCACAGGGGCTTCTGGTGTGCGCTCAGCTGCTAGCCCAGGCTTCTTCCCCGCCCCCGCCAACCTCGGCTCCTTGGCTGTGTGGGGCTGCTGCTATGTGCTCAGCAGCGCGCTGGGCTTCCACCCCGGGCAGGGCTTCAAGCCTCGGAGACTGGGTGCGGCTGCGAGCCTGCTTGACCCTGCCCAGCGGTGGATCTCTGCCCATTCTGGGCTCCCGCTTTTCCCCCACAGGTGTGGTCGCAGGCTGGCCCGCAGCTGCAGGACCATTTTCACGTGTCCTCTTTTCCCGGGCTGGGCTAGACCAAGCTCACGCCTGCTGGCTTGGCCTCTGCCCCAGTTGGCGGTACCGCGGTTCCATGTCCCGTGGCCGCCCGCCCTCCTGCAAGCCCTCAGCAGTGTGGGTGGGTGCACTGCAGCTCAGATCCTAACACTCCATACTGTAGTCCTGAAAGCTCCCTCCTTCTAAGCGACTGTGCTCTAATTGCTGAAGGAGAGCCTGTTTGGCTGGTGTACTGCTTCCCCTTGCTGGTACCAGGGGAAATATTGTTTCAGATTTGTGGAATGACTCAGCCCAGGGTTTAGGGTGGCTGTCCCTCAAAGCTTTTCTCACTGTGCCTTCCAGACCGCACTCCCTTCCCGCTGCTCCAGTCCTCTCCTCTCTCCCTGCCTCCTGGAGTCCTGGGTGAGTGGTTGTGAGAGAGGTTTTCTGTGCCGTCCCTTTAAGAAGAATCCTGGGTCTGAGACAACTGTCTCTTTCTCACAAATAGTATTCTAAACCTGTCTCCCAGCTAAATACTGTCCAAACACCTGTTCTAGGCTCTGGGGCTTCGTTCCAGGGACTCCGGTCCTTACCCTTCAGCTAGCCTCTCTTCCCGCCACACAAGTCTCTCCCGGCTGCCTTTCGCTCAGGGGAGCTGGGCAGCCCTTTTCGTGTTTTTGCTTTTCCTACCAGTCTCAATGTGGCTTCTTCAGTGTTCCCCGGTTGAAGAGTTCTCTCAGTCCTGTTCAGCGTTGGTTTATTCAGCTGATGGTTCTTAAAATTAAGTTATAATCCACTTTGGTTCTGGGAGTTGGAAGTTGGTACGTCCGCCTACTCCATCACCATCTTGCCCCTTCCCATTTTTCTCTTGACTAACTCAAGTCTGACCTTTTCTGGGGATAACGAACAGATGCTCTGCTCTTCAGTCCCAATTGGCACCCAGCACTGTGGTGAGCACACGGAGAACAGATGGCCGGCTGCACTGGATGTCAGGGCAGCAAGGCTGTCTCTGGTCAACTCTCCTGAAATCCCCAGGCCAAAGTTTTCTGAAATATCATTGCTTAGTACAAAAGAGGACAGACTGTAGAGTTAGAGACCCACATTAAAATCTCAAAACTACTATAGCCTGACTCATTGGCTTTCAGCAACTTACTAATAGCACCCATTTCATAGGGTTCTGAGGATTAAGCAGGGGTGAGTGAGCATAGGCCCGGGCATGTAGTAAGCAGTGTCACCACTAGTCTATATGATATCTTTATGTACATAGAAGAAAGTGGATAGTCCTCAAGACACTTTACTTCTATTTGGCAGAAAATGTAATATTCTGACTTTGTTTGAGCAAGACACTTTACTGCCATCTGCTGGAAAATTTTCTTAATAAATATGCAAATAATAATGTCTATAATGTGAACCACACCCCCTTAAATGTGTTGGCGCCCTTGTGAGATCACAGCCTGTCCAACTGCATGGTAAGTGCTCAACAGATGGTATTTGCTATTCTCCTTTTGCTTTTATAAATGGGAGGTGGAAAAGAATTCCAGAGAATGCTATTATTGCATGAAGCAATTCATTTTAACAAATCAAGGAGTTAATCTCTGTAAAAAGAATCAGCATTTTATTACAAAACTTGGAAACATTTGGGCTTACTGCTTTCCTCACTTTCCATTTTTCCCATAGAAAAGTATGTTCTACAATAAAAACTGCAATTTAAGTTAGCAGAGATAGTAATTGAGCACTTACTCTTGAATTTATAAACACTGAAGGTAAGACCAAATCAGGGGACATAGTTCTCATATACAAAAGCAAAGCACATTTTGGAATAATCCAGTCTTTTAATCTTGATTTTTAAGATTTGATTAAAAATATTATAACATTATTGCAAGATGGTGGGTCTTTAGAAAGCAACTCTGATGGGGCTCCATTTACCTTTCTTCACCTTGGAACCTTGACTGGCATAATCCTTATTCAGAGACCATTATGGTACCTTTTTTGGCACACAAAAGGGAAAAACTTGGCTCAAACATAGCAATACAATCATGAAAAAGATTGACTCACTTTGAATTAGGGAGAGTTTATTGATAATGGGAATACTTCCCCAGGATAAAGATTTATCACCCTAGGATAGATACCAGGTGAGATGATGGCTCTTGAAAGCTTAGAGAAATAAACATGCACACTTAAGTGAAATGGAAATGCCACAACTGCTGCGGCCAACTGGAAAAAGATATCAAATGTCTCACAATGGTGGGTATGCACATCAGCACATAGGGATGGAAAATTCACCAGCTGACTGTGTTCAAAGTTCCAGAGAGCACGTCATTTACCAAAGTGATAAAGGATGTGTTGTTAAGAGGGTAAGGATGGTGGCATTCCTCTGCAAGCACGGTTGCCTGGAGGAGACACTGTTACAGAACTGGGATCCTTAATAGGGATGGTAGGGTCCAGACACAATAGAGGCGGAGTGATAGTATGTAACTGTCAGAAGCAAAGTGTCTGCAATTATTGCTGTGAGTAGAAACACTGGCGTGGCATCAAGGGACCCAATCCATAGAGTGCTGTAATGATAGTTAATAGAACTCAATGTTCCTAGAGGCAAAATAGATAGGCAGTCAATAAAGGTATTAATTTATAATACAAAAATAAATCAAGAATAAATGGTCCAGAGGATTAGGGCAGCTGTCCCAATAAAAAGTCACAGTCAACCTGACCTGTGGTTGTACAGTAGATAAAGCCTTGACCTGGAATGCTGAGGTTGCTGGTTCAAAATCTGGGCTTGCCCGGTATAGGCACATATGAGGAGCAATGGTTGACAGTTGATGCTTCCTGCTCCTCCCCACCACCCTTTCTCTTTCTCTCCGATCTCCAGAATCAATACATAAAATCTTTAAAAAATAAAAAATAAAAAAATCACAGTCACTGGCCTAGTTTCCAGACCTGAGTCAATTCTCAGATGTGAAACTCACTGACTGAATAAGAATGGAGCCTGAAAGACCTCCCTTAACTATATTCAGTAGTTGTTTCCTATGCAGTTCAAGTTCAGAATATTGTTTCAGTCGTTTACCAGGTGACAGGGTTTGTAAATGATTGGCTCTGCAGCAGGTCTAGGCACCAGTGCAAGAAGGCCTGCCATGTCACTTAGCAGACCCTAAAGGGCCCTGTGGTGGGAGAAGAAGCCATGTACAGTTACCAGTAATCTCACTAGAAGAACCACAACATGGACTCCTAGGATTCTGCAGCAAGGCCATACCATCTCTAGTAAAGATCTATATACATTTCAAATAGGAGATCTTCAGACTCATGGCCCTTGATTGAGATGGAGTATCTGACTTAAAGTAATTTGCAGCCAGACAACCATCATGAGCTGAGTTTTGTCAGACCCAGCAAGTCGCAAGTTGGGTGAGCCCAGGAGCAATCTATTAAAAAATGGAAGTGCAGATACAAGACTGGACATTAGCAGAGCCAGGATTATGTAAAGTTGTATCAGCTGATGTCCCAGATCCCCATGTCATCCTGCCACTATTGTGCTGGTGTTCACAACTGTGTTGTTCACATCCATGTTGGGATATGCCTAGGCCAGCATGGGTGTTGGCTGAGGCTGAGGCAGAGGCAAATCTACAATGGTGTAAGGTATTTTTCCCCGCCGAGGAAGAAGGAAGGGCGTAGCCACGAGGTATGGAATAATCAAAGCTTTATTTAGTACAGCACTTCCCAGACAATGTTCTCTGGTCCGGGGAACAGGAAGCCAGAGAAGTCGCATGAAGTGATCCGCGTGGGGGAAATTTATAGGGTCAGCATGGTGAAGACGAGTTGATATGACCTGGAGAAATTTCATTAGCTGACAGTTGCTCTTTTCCAAAGGACTTCTGGGAAGTTCTTTTGGTGCGCATGGGTGTGGGCAGTTCTAGCCAAAGTTCCTGGGTCTGGTTCCTCACGTGACCTTCCCCCATTGTCCACCAACCTTACAGGTGGTGTAGAGCAGGGGTCCCCAAACTTTTTACACAGGGGGCCAGTTCACTGTCCCTCAGACCATTGGAGGGCCAGACTATAAAAAAAAACTATGATCAAATCCCTATGCACACTGCACATATCTTATTTTAAAGTAAAAAGACAAAACGGGAACAAATACAATATTTAAAATAAAGAACAAGTCAATTTAAATCAGCAAACTGACCAGTATTTCAATGGGAACTATGGGTGCAGATGCATCCTATGTTCCTCTCACTGACCACCAATGAAAGAGGTGCCCCTTCCGGAAGTGGGGCAGGGGCTGGATAAATGGGGGCCTCATGCGGCCCACAGGCTGTAGTTTGGGGACCCCTGGTAGAGGAATAAAGTATCTGTTACCTGAGGTTTAAGATCTGCAGCTGCAGTAACCATAGTTTCCCCATTTTCTTGTGTTTCCTCAGCAATAAAGGCCAACCAGAGTCCCGGACTCGCCCGGTTACTAGGTGGCAGAACTTACTGTGAGAAGCAAGTGGACCTGAGCATCACTGGAATAGACACGCTAACGCCCTGCCTATGTATAGCTCCTCTTCAGGGCCAAGGTCAAGGCACCTATCCTCGCGCTGCTACAATTTTCCAGTCATGCCTTCCATAGCCTTGCCACAGATGTAAACTGAATTAATTCTCAACCAGCTAGAATGAACCTTAAAAATTTGCTAAACCTTAAATTTTACACCTTAGGTTGAACCAAAAAATTAAAATAAAAGATATTAAGAACTCTTAGGTAACTAGTTCAAATTGGAATCAAACCAAACAGAATATCAAATTTTCTCAGATCTAGACCCAAACCAAAATTCCAGACACTTTGCCCATATAACCCTGGGTAGACTCCCTGTGGCTTGAGCAGCTCTTGCTAATTAGAAGTTTCCAACTTTACTCAGACTGCTTAGTGGAAAAATGTCTTCCAAAGTGTGCTCATACCTGAGGTTAGGGAAAATTTAGCCACCTGGCTAGAATTAAAAAAAAAATAATTGGCACTCGGTTATCTATTTGGTTCAAATGGGGAAGGAAACATCAGTTATTTTTCAAAAAGAAATTCCATACCCACTTAGCATCATACCCTTCAAGTCACATAATAAAACAAGTGATACCCGGCTGTGGCTATTGTGAAGCAATTTCAGTCCTCATCCACTGTAGCCTAATTCTCTGAACACAATGAATGAAATCTTAACCTCATTAGCAATGAAACTACCTCACAGCTCAGGCAAAATGTTTGGGCTTCTCATCCATGAGGGAGAGGGAGTTAAAAAACAGTATTCCTGTGAAAAATTATTCTTAGAAGCTCTTACATTGTTGCTCACACAAGAGATAGAGGTCTGGATTTAAGGGTCATGATGGCAGGCGCTGGATACTTTTGTATGGAGCATATCATTTAGCACAGCTGCCTGGCACTCAGTAGGTGATCAGTAAATAATCTGACTGAATGAATGAGGCTGCAGAGGTCCACCACCCAGTCTGGATGTTGGCACCCTTTGAGGGGACTTTGGCCAGAGTATAGCTCAACCAAGAAAGAAAGGCTTTTTTCAATCTCCATTCAGTCAGGGCTGCTGCCACTTTGTTCATACTTGGCATCCAACTCTGGCTGTGCTGTCCGCCACATCCACTCAACTCAAGTTAGCAGTGCCTGGACTAGTTCCTTTTAGGGCTTTAGAATGGTAGCAAAAATAACTGGTCTCAAAGGAATGAACCCACACTATAGGCTGATTTTCAGAGTTTATTAACAGAAGGAAAGCATTATTTAGAGGAAACCAGTTGAACACTGGAAGAATGGTGGTGTCGTTGAAGGACGTGGTGAGATGTGGGAAAGAAAGCTGAATGCAGAGCTGGGGTGAATGCTCTGAAAACAATGACCTCTCTACTGAGCATCGACTCTGGACGAGAGATTGCCAACTGTTGACTGGAGTCAGCTGAGGGGTACCAGGGGCCACACTGAGTAAGTAAGGTTTGTTCTTAAATGTTTGTTTCAAAAGCTGAATGCTTTCTCTTTGCCCTCTTCTCTGCTTGGGAACCTCTCCTACATTTTTTGCCCCAACTACTTGATATCAGCCTTCCTCCCTGAGCTTTTCTTTACCTTACAAGGTGGCAACTAACTGCCAACAAAAGGACCACACGGTCTGGTCTTCTCTTTGATCCCAACATAGTTCTCTGAATTACTGGACATTTTATTGAGCCCCAGGAAGGGACTCAAATAGTGAATCAATCCTTGCCCTTTTCTTCATCTTTCCAAGTATCTCATAGTGAGAATGTGGAAGGCAAACCCTGTCTCTGGCTCAAGCCATTTATTTAGATGAGTTTATTGGATGCAACTGGGAAAGAAAGGCTAAACTAGAAAAATGAAGAGATTTAAAAATCTATGAGGTTAGGAGGAAAGGGAAAGAGGAGAAATTTGAATCATTTATTTGTGCATGTCTTACTGACTGCTATAGTGGTTTGCTCTGTTTTCTGCCACTTGAGGTTTCTTTAATTAAATTCTTGATCCACGATGCTAACCAGCCCCACATCTAAAATAATTGCTTCTCTGTTGGTAAGATGTAAAGCCAGGATTGATTTTCCCCTGGCTGATAGCTCTCCTTTTCTGAGTCATGAATGTCATCTCCACTCCCCTCCCCACGTAATTTGATCTCTGTATTTGATCGCTACTTAGTAGTACACTTCACTAAACAAATGTTTCAGTAATTAAAATCCCAAATGGGCATGCTCATCAGTGAGTTACATTTATTTAATAGTCAGTTTAGAAAAATTTTCACCCTGGGCTCTTCTCTTGTCTAGTGTCACATGTTACTGGCCTTCAGCAGGCTTTAAATAATAGTTCAAGCTTGTTATGTCTGTTTTCCTGCATTCATAGGAACTCTCTTTTCATTTTCTGACTGCATTTTCCTCACAAGCCCCTGATCTCTTTCTCCTTTAACTCACATGGACTTTCTACAGTTTTCTACTAGTATTCAAATTCTCATCAGATGAATCATTCATTCCATCTTTCATTCATGCCAGTACCAGCAATTAAAAAAAAAAAAGAAGTCAGGATCAAGAGTGCCTTTTATTTTTTTCCCCTGAGGCATAACCAGATATTTCAATCTGAACAATCCCCCATTTTTTTCCTTTTTAAGTATTTGAGACCAAATACAGGAAACCTGCTTGGTTGCTACAGGTCTGAATGATTTTGATGGTAAAGAATTATAGAAACAGAAAGGGGAAGTTAAAAAGGGCTTCGTGCATGGATCTTTTGAGAGAGAATTTAATTTAAAAAAATTTTTTTTATTTTATTCATTTTAGAGAGGAGATATAGAGTGAGAGAGAGAGAGAGAGAAAGGAGGGAGTAGCTGGAAGCATCAACTCCCATATGTGCCTTGACCAGATCAGTGCATGGTTTTGAACTGGCGACCTCAGTGTTCCCAGGTCGATGCTTTATCCACTGCGCCACCACAGGTCAGGATGAGAGAGAATTTAGATGGAAAATGTTTATGATACTGATATAACATTACATAAAATTTGAAGTTAATGCTGTAATTTAGAGTAACTAAAAGAATTTTCCTTGCAATTAATGATGCATATTGATTTTAAAATCATTTTGAAATAAGTAGAGAATATATATATATATATATATTCTTATACCTATGAATTCAGGCTTGAACAAAATGAGCGGGAAACAGTCATATAGCAAAAGGATTATTTATTTTCCTACTTTTAAATGGCTGGAGGTCCACTGTATTTAACACAGATCATGTTATATAAGTTTCTCAGAATATGCAGGTTTTCTTGTGAAGTTCCCTTGAATTTACAATATTACAGAATAACAAAATTAATGTGATCTAAAAGTAAGCAACAAATCCAGAAGTTAACTAATAATACTGTTAATTCTATGGAAGTAAATTCTAAAAGTATTTGTGTAAACTATTATCATGATTGTATTTTTAAAACTAGGTGACAATCCTATTTGTGCAATGAGAGCTTCATTTTGGTGGTTTAGACATTTCAAGCCTTGTTATCTAAACCAACAAAAACCAGGTCAATACACAAAAGTATAAATTTAACAACAGGGTCCTAGATAAACAATGACATGGAAGGGAGCTAATATTTCGGAAAGGTATCTGCCACGTTCAACATGATGGGGACACTGGGGATGATTTTTTTCACTGTTTATCATCTATCTTCATTATAGCTCTGATAAATCATGAGCTGAAATAATTTTCTTTCTTACTGTTCTCAGGACAAGCTCCTCTGTCTGCTCTCAGCTCTCTTTCCCTCCATGCAGCTTGTGTTTAATCCACTTAATGTTTAGGGCACTTATTTTTCTAATCCATGCCTTGACACCTTGTTTTCCCTCCAGTCATTCTTATCACATGTCCATTTATGCTCTGCTATCAGCTTCTTTCAGATCATTAAAAAATAATAATTACTAATTCTAATAACCCATATCTGGCTTTGCACTGCCTTAGTGTAAATCGGGGAGACTATATCCTGACCTCCTCACAACATTGTGATGGTCAAGAGTTCTTGTGGATGAAAGGACTTTCTTTCTATATGGCTACATGTGGTCAGAGCTTGGGCTCCAACTCTAATTACTTGCCTCATATATAGCTTCTAGCATTTTTCTAGCTGTGTGAACTTCAGCAAACTACATAACTTTCCAGTGCTTTAGTTTTCTAATGTGGAAAATGAAAATGATAAAAGCACCTAAATCCTGAGGTTGTTTGGTGATGGTTACATGAGACAATTCATGTGTATTCTGATGTCAGGCATCAGATGGTGTTTCCCATTGAGGTCAGCCAACTTCCTCATAGCTTCATGTCTTTTCAGCCAGAGGCGTCTGGGACCTGTCCTCTTTGGGACACTCTGGGAAGTTAGGTTATATCTCCTGGGAGTGGTCTGTGACAGTTAAGGGTGTGAGCTGGGTGTAAGAATCCTGACTGAGTACTGTGTTTGAGGACAGACAGATACTTTTAACAGTTGCCTCTCTTTCTTTAAATAGTGTTCACTCAGCTTAGCTTCTCCTCTGTTGATGACTTTATTTGAATAATTTGTTGGTATTTCAGTTTGTTGCCTATTTGTATTTACAGTCACAAAAATACATTCTTCCTAATCTAGAAAATTGGAATAGTAAAAATACCTACCCCTGGGCTTGTAATGAGCTAAATAAATCAACTGAACCTCTTCCAGAGGATCCAGGAAAGCACAATATTCTAGGGGTGCTTTGAAAAAGGAATCTGTAATTCAAATATCACCTTGTACACATGAAATGAGGTGGAAACGACAACAACAAAAAACTAAACCACAAAAATCTAGCATTCTAAACATGGGACAGATGAGTTTTTCAAATGAACTCTCTTTCTCAAAGTTGTTCCCTCTGAGTTAATGTCCATAATACAATGCCGTTGTTACCCAAAAGCTGTTGGAGATTTTTTTTTTAAAGACTATTAAGGACCTTGGTGCAAATACTAACTCTGCCATTTTATGATGCTTATGACAAATATCTTGCTACTTTTCCATTTATTATTCAATATTGTTTATAATTTTTTTACATACAAATGTTTATGCAGACACATCTATGTGATTTCTTCCATTGTTTTGTGGTTAGTTCTTTCCCATCCAAGAATCACTTAAATACTTATTTATATTTTCTTTTAGTTCTTTAATAGCTTTATTTTAAAACTTGTCTCTTTATTTTACCTAGAACGTATTTTAGTTTACAGCATGAAGTGATCATATAATCTGTTCTTATCGCTTCCCAAATGATTGAATTTCTTAGAACTAGTTATTGAATAACCCCTGTCCTCCTTATTAGTGAGGCTTCATTAATTGGTATATTGAATTTTATTTAAAGGCTATTTGTTCTGAAATATTAATCTATTTATCAGTCTTTTCTCAGTAGTTCAAAATTATTGTAATTATTGTGGATTTATAATATGTGTTTACATCTGATACAGTGAATTTCTTATATTACTCTCCCTTTTCAAAAGTATTCTGGCTACTTTCTTCTTTTTATTCCTTCACATGGAAACTGATTTTTTTTTTTTTTTTATAGGTGCAGAGAGAGAGTCAGAGAGAGGGATAGATAGGGACAGACAGACAGGAACGGAGAGAGGTGAGAAGCATCAATCATTAGTTTCTCGTTGCCCTTGCGACACCAAAGTTGATTGCTTTCTCACACATGCCTTGACCGCGGGCCTTCAGCAGACCGAGTAACATCTTGCTGGAGCCAGCGACCTTGGGTCCAAGCTGGCAAGCTTTTGTTCAAGCCAGATGGGCCCATGCTCAAGCTGGAGAGCTTGGGGTCTTGAATCTGGGTCTTCTGCATCCCAGTCCGACGCTCTATCCACTGCGCCACTGCCTGGTCAGGCAGAAACTGATTTTTTAGTTGAAATCACACACACAAAAAATAGATAAATGAGTATCAGAACATACCAGGTTTTTCAATTTATTAAAATCCTTTTGTTCTTGTGTTTTTTTCTCTCTCATGTATTTCTCCCCAATATTACTTACATGTAAATAGGATCTTTGGAATATATGTCCCAACAAGTTGCTGTTGGGTCACTGCAAAAGTTACTAATTATTAAAAATAGTTATTTTGTAATAGCTTTTCAATCAGGTCTCTTGAGTTTTTTAGGAAAAAGCATTACCTGCAAGTAAAGGCAAATTTTCTTCAGCTATCTATTATTTTAGCCATTATTTCTGTTTATTCTCTTATTATAGAATTATTTCAGCATAATTTTAAAGAATAGCAGGCACTCTATGGCAAAAAAATAAAGAAGAGAAGAAAAAAGAAGAAGGAAAGAAGAAAGAAAGGAAAGGAAGTAAGGAAAGAAGGAAGGAAGGAGGGAAGGAAGGAGTGAAAGAAGGAAGAAAATAACCTGACTGGTGGTGGCACAGTGGATAGAGCATCCACCCAGAATGCTGAGGTTCTGGGTTCAAATCTCTAAGATTCTCAGCGTGAGCGCAAGTTTGTTAGTTTGAGCCAGGATCATCACATGATCCTAAAGTAGCTGGCTTAACAGCCCAAAGGTCACTGACTTGAAACCCAAAGTTGCTGGCTTGAGCCCAAAGTTGCTGGCTTGAGAAAGGGGTCACTGGCTTGGCTTGAGCTTCCCGGTCAAGGGATGTATGAGAAGCAATCAATGAACAATTAGAGTGAGGCAACTACAAGTTGATACTTCTCATTCTTTCTCCTCTCTCTCTTAAAAAAAAAGAAAGAAAGAAAAAGAAAGAAAGAAAGAAAGAAAGAAAGAAAGAAAGAAAGAAAGAAAGAATAACAGGCATCTTTATACCTGATTTTAAAAATGCCTCTACTGCATAACCAGGCAGTGCCACAGCTTGGCACAGTGGATAGAACGTCGGTCTGGGATGCAGAGGACCCAGGTTCGAGACCCCGAGGCCGCCAGCTTGAGTGCGAGCTCGTGTCATTTAAGTAAAGCTCACCAGCTTGGACCCAAGGTCGCTGGCTCGAGCAAGGGGTTACTCAGTCTGCTGAAGGCCCACGGTCAAGGCATATATGAGAAAGCAATCAATGGACAACTAAGGTGTCACAATGAAAAACTGATGATTGATGCTTCTCATCTCTCTCCATTTCTGTCTGTCCCTATCTCTCTCTCTCTCTCTCTGATTCTCTCTGTCTCTGTAAAAAAATAATAATAAAATATTAATAATAATGCCTCTACTGTCATATCATTAAGAATGGAAATTTACCTCAAAGTAGATTGAATAGTAAGATGAATTCTCATGTACCTATTACCTAGCTTCATTTTGCATACACTTTTAATGAGGTTACAAATTAATCTAACTTTTTGTATGCTGATTTGGAAATATTTATCCAAAAATAGATCCAGCAATTCCATTGCTAGGCATTAATACTGCAAGCACACCAGCACCAATAGGCAGAAGTTATTCAAGAATGCTCACTGTAACTGTATATAATTGCAGAAACTAAAAAATAGCTTAAATGTTCCCAACAGGTGAGTAAAAAATGCTGTACTCATATAATAATACTCAGCTGCTATGAACATTTTTGGTAGATTTATGTGCTGATGTGGGAAGACATCAAAGATGTCAAAGTTAGTTTATACAATGGAAGAGGCAAGTGCAGAACTATATGTATAATATGATTCTCCTTTTTTTCCAAAGGAAATAATCATATGCCTTTATGTACATGGAAAATTTCTGGATGGATATGTAAGCAACTGTTCATAGAGATCACTTCTGCAAGAGAGAATGAAGAATGGTGATGGGAGGTTGAGGAATTTGCTTTATACTTTTCCTTCTTCTTTACAGTTTGTCTTATCATTAGCATTATTATTTTTGTAAAATATTACTAAAAGATATGATGTTGTCTACTGATGTAATATTTACTAAGTTTTTTTAAATTTAGTTGTTTTAATCAGGAGGTGCTGCTAGATTTTTGTTATTTATTGAGATAATGACCTAAATGTATGATTTATTTCAATTATTTTAGTATTATAAAAATATCCTAGCATTTTTAAGATAAAATCTACCTGTTAATATTAAAAAATGACTTTACTTCATTAAATTTAAGTTACTGGTAATTTTATAGGGAATTCTGGCATTGGTTTTCTTATGTGAGGTTATATTTTTTTAGTGTGTTTTTTGTACCATTTTGATAGATTTTATAATTATATATGCTTTATAAAAATGAATTAAATTTTCATATCTTTACACATTTAGAAAGGAAATTATATGTCCTTCAAATTTTACAAAAATTTGCCGATATAATCTTTAGGGCTGAACTTTTTTTTAATTTCTTCTCTGATTTTGATTTACTTGTTTTTTTTATTTCTTGATTCAATTTGGTTTATGTTTTCTCAGAAATGAAATGTTTTAGGATATAGTTAACTACAATAGTACTCCCATACTATATATAATTTAAAAAGAAAGAACCACATTTCATATTTGTTATGTCTCCTTTCTCCTTTAAAATTTTATTTATATTCTCTCTCTTATTAACTAGATTTGCCAGCTATTTCTCTATTTCCTATTTTTTCTGAAAAATATTTTTAAAATTTATCAATAATTATGGTTTTGTTTTCTAATTCATTAATTTATGCTTCAATCTTTCCTTAATTTTCCTTTTCTTACAGTTTTTAATATTTTTTAAAGTACTATTTAGTTTACCTACTTTTATTCTTTCGTGTTTAATTTTCCCCTACTAAACAATGTTACTAAACTTGGTCTGGTTTCAAATGACTTTTGGGTATTTATTTAAATCTACTCCCAGAGAGGAAGATTTTCTATCACTGATGATGTCCATTTAAAAGAATGTGACACAGTCTATTGTGGTAAATTTCTAAAGAATTCTAAAAATGTTTGAGAAATGGCAATACAATTGCAAGCAAACTTACAACCTATTCTGAAGGGGTCAACACCTATTTGTATACTATATAAAATCTTGCTTGAACATTATCTGCCTTCATATATTTGGAAAGAATCAAGTGACAGGATTTAAAGAGAAGCTCTCATGTTTGCATAATGGAATGTCCTCAGATACTGCATGTTTATAACCCAAGACACTTTAAAATGTTTTTTGTTTGTTTGTTTTTGTGAAAAGCTATTCAAATACATTGTGTGTACAGCCTGGCTTTATAATTGGGACTAACCTCAGATAAAACATATTTCAACCGCAAAGATTAAATATTGTTCACATAAGATGATAAAATTTTCTCTGCCAAAATCAATTCACTATGATGATATAGATGTAGGCAGAACATAGTTCTAAAAATAATTTTTGAATGCTCTGAGGGGCCAGATTTAAAAAGAAGGAAAATAAATCTATAATAAAAAATTATTGTGCCAATAGAAAGGTAGATTTGCAGGTATGATTTTTGCCAACATATGTCTTCGAAGATCATCAGGCCCATGTGTTTGTAGATTATATAACAGTGGTTAAGTGGTCAGGAAAGGAAGGATTTTGTGGTGAAAAAAGTGGAAATATCCTATTTAACATATGACCCTGGCCAGTACCATCTCAAATTAGTGTTTATCAAGTTACAAATAGTTGGCAAGCCAGGTAGGAGGAAAGAAATGGCCTGACAAACTTGGCAATAAACAGGAGGCTGCAAAGTCAGTGGCTAGCATTAAAAAAACATACTTATTGCCTGACCAGGCGGTGTGCAGTGCATAGAGCGTTGGACTGGGATGTGGAAGACCCCGGTTCAAGACCCCAAGCTTGCCAGCTTGACCGCGGGCCCATCTGGCTTGAGCAAAAGCTCGCCAGCTTGGACCCAAGGTCGCTGGCTCCAGCAGGGGGTTGCTCAGTCTGCTGAAGGCCCGTGGTCAAGGCACATGTGAGAAAGCAATCAATGAACAACTATGGTGTCACAACGGCAATGAAAAACTAATGATTGATGCTTCTCACCTCTCTCCATTCCTGTCTGTCTATCTTTATCTCTCTCTCTGACTCTCTCTCTGTCTCTGGGAAAAAAAACACACCACACATACTTATTGAAGTCTCAATATTTAAAATAATGCAAAGAAAAATTGTTTTGCAAAGCATTCTGGAGGAGAAAAGGTCCCTTTAAAAAAGCTTTTAAAAGGCTTTAACCTAGCCTCCCTGATGAATTTTTCAAAAAGGTAGAACATGACTTTATGAATGAAACAAAAACATACAAAGAGACCCCCAATACACACACCCAATTAACAGTTTTGTGATCGTGATTCAAAAGCATTTTCTTTGTTTTGCACATGCATCTCATGTTTTTCAATCTTCCAAATGTTTAAAACATGTGTCTGTGGTTTAGAAAATTAATCTTGAAAGGAAACACTGCTAGGCACCAATAAATGGAAAACCAAACTTTCATTTCTACCAACTTCAGAGGCATGTCATATAAATGTATGTATTTAGCAGTGGTCTCAACTGGATGCCGTTTAAAGTAGCCATTTAGCACTAATAGGACAGTAAACCAGAGCCCAAAATAATCTGAATTTTGTTATTGCGGCCATTATATTGTCTGTAAAGCATAGTCCAAATGCTGCTACAGGATTACCTGGAAAACAGAGCCAAAGGCCAAATTTAAATGCTAAAATTTGATTAAGATGAGCAATCCCAGCTCAGTAAGAGCAAAGGGAAATGCAAAGGAAAGCAAAAATACAAGGAGATGCAGCACTGAACTGAAAAGAACTTTACAAGAAATTGCTCAGTCCCAAAGGGCAGCTTCCAGATAAGCTATGCAGAACCATCATGACTTGAGTCCACGGAGAGGGAGAGTTTATATTCTGGCTACTTTTTTATTTCTGCACTCGCTGTTGCAAGTTTGCTTCATGAAGCCCTCATGCCCCCAGTCTTCTAGATGTGGCAACTGACAACCCCCCACCCCCGCGCGCGCACGCGTACACACACACACACACACACACACACACACACACACACACACACCTCCCCGGTTCAACTGCCAGGGAAGCGTGAGCATGCCGAGACTCAAGGGTTTTCATGGGAATCGAGGACTGTTGGGAAGGAGCCAGAAGCTCCATCAAAGACGTGGACAGAGGCGTTACTGAGTCCTGACAGTCACCCAGGGGACGCTGTCCTGACAGGAAGCAACAGTAGCAGAGGCCAGACAGATCTCTGAGCAAGAGGCTAAAATGAGGGTAGTAAGGGGGGAGTTTAAGAAATCAAGGGAGGTGCATAAACTGGATGTGGAGTAATGTATCCTTCCTGGACCTGAGCTTTTCTTGTGATGGTATTCACTGATTCTCCGGAAACAGGAAGGAGCCACTCAATTCAGAGTGAGAGTGAGAGCGCTCCTGTTTGTAAATCTTGATCCCCCCCCCCCCCACCAACAACAACCTGTCTTTTATTCCTCAGCTACTCCTAGCCAATACTTTCTCACCCCCCCCCCCGGCCCAGCTTTTCGGAGGCGTAATAGGAATATATGTATTAAAGTTCACTTAATTGAGGACTACAGTGGGATGTATTTTAGCAACTGTCTTTGTCCTATAACTGCCACTCCTATTAAGATGTGGAATTGTTCTATTACTTCCAAATGTTCCCTCCTGGTATTCCATACTCTTCCGTTTTAATCCTCCCTGGGCAACTGCTTTCCATAACTGGTTCAGCTTTGTCTGGAATTTCATTGAAACAGAATGACTATGATCTTTTGCGCTTACTTTTCCCCCTAGCGTGTTTTGAGATGCACTTTATCACGTGTTAATACTGTGTCCTTTTTATTTCTCACTCCACTTTGGAGAAACTACTGTGTATGCTTTATGTCGGGCATGTGCACCTGCATCCCCTTACTTGGAACCCACACAACCATCCGCTTACAGAGTAAAGGGGGCCGAGGTGCAGGCGTTCCGCGAACTTTGGGGAGCGGCACCAGGCCGAGTCTCGCTACTCGGGCAGCCTGGCTGCCAAGCCCACACGGTCCGGGCCGACCTGCGGCACCTGCTGTCAAGCTTCAGGGCGCAGAAGGGACCTGACCATAAGCAGGCTCCGGTCAAATGTGCCCGAGCCGCTGCCCTCAGCTGCGCCGCCGCAGTCGCCGCAGCCACCCGTCACCTCCCAGGCTGCCTGCTCCGGCGGAGTCGCCCGCGGCGGCCAGTCCCGGGCTCTTAGGCTGACAACGGGTGCTAGCCGCCGCCTCGCCTTTCTGCGTGCCGAAGCTCGCCCCACCCCGTTGGCGCTCGCCCCGCCCCGGGCTTTCTCTGCGCTCGGCGCGGGCAGCACTACTTCCTAGGAGCCGAGTCCTCGTTGTGGGCGCGTCGCCCTGCGGCCACTATCTCCCGCAGGGCAGGATGTCCGTCGCTGCCCGCCAGGAGAGAGAGGGCGAGGAGTGCTGCTGGCTGTTTTCCACTCCACCGTCCTACTCATTGCAGTCCTATTGGGGACTTCATTTTGAGGACGCGGTGAAGACCCAGGGGAGGGTGTTTGCCCTCCGGTGTGGAGCGACCTGCCTGCCTCTGTGCCCGCTGCGGGGTGGCGGCAGCTCCCTGTTCCTCTCCAGGCGCGGTTGTTGGGGTGCAGAGGGACTGACAGGGAGGCTTTGTCCGAGGAGAACGAGCTGCTGGGATCGGCCTATCCCGAGTGGCCGCCGACCGCCTTCAGCGGGGACCCCTCCTGCGACCGAGGGCAATTATTTTCCGTATCAATTAAGAAAGGAAAAAAACTCCCATTTTTTCTAACGACCTTTTTATTCAGTTTTGAGTCTCAGTGTCTGCGGTAGTAGAAAGCTGTCATTTGCCTGAACTCCATCTCCTTTAACATTGTATTCCTTCACTAATCTGAAAATGTATACATAACCAGGCTTTCCTTGGACCTAACATCTGTGTTTGTTTGTTTTTCTCTCAGACAAAATGGATTTCATAGAAAACTCTGGAGGTGGCCGATGCTCACAGCCAGCCATGGCGCCTAAGACAAAGGCCAGACAGGAGCAACCAGTCTGGGGCGGGGGCGGGGGCGGGGGGAAGAGGACCGGCTGTGGAGCAGCTGGTTTAGGAGGGGCCCAATAGTCTCTGATTTTTATGAATATTCGCAGAAGGTGCGAGACACTGCACCTGAGGGGCGTGGCGTGCGCTGAGGAAGCACCTAGTGTTTGATTACCCAGCAAGCTGCAGAGACAGAAATGGGGGAAGTGACATATTTTTTTATAGCGCCGTATAAAGTTAGGGTTCGGAGCTTGGGATTGCTTATCTCCATGCTCCTTGTCTACCTCTCCTCATAACCTTATCCTGTGGCATAGTTTACATATTTATGTATTGGCTTCTCTTCCTACTTAATAGAAAGAACCCATGAGAGCCGGGAGTTGTTTGTTCACTGTTGTTTCCAGGAGCCTAGCACAGTACCTGACCAAGTACTTGGGGCTTTGTAAATATTTACTGACTTGATGAATAAAAAACAAACATGGCACAGCATTTAAAGGCATGTGAGAGAAGCACAAAACCAAAAACCACATGATGCAAGGAAAACTGATTTCTTCCAACCTGCTCTTTGCATTTTGGAGCAATAATTGATAAAGAATAGCTGGGAGATAGTCACACCCCAATTGCATTTTCCCGAGAATAGTCAAAGCAGTGAACGAGCTCTCACTTCTTGCTTTCCACTTCATTCTATGGATTATGTATGTGTATATATGGGGAGGGGAATGAGTAAAGGGAGTCAAAAGGCACAACCTTTCAGTTATAAATAAAGCATGAGGATGTAATGTTTAGCACTGTGACTATTGTTGATATAGTGCATATTTGAAAGTTGCTAAGAGTAAATCTTAAAAAGTTCTCATCACAAGAATAAACTTCTGCAACTATGTCTGGTGACAGATGTTAACTAGACTTATTGTGGTGATTATTTCACAATTTATGCAAAAATTAAATCATGTTGTATACCTGACACTAATATATGTCAATTATACTTCAATTTAACAAAAGAAAACAAGAAAAGTAAGAGAAATAGGAGGAACGTTTTAAGGCAAAACATTTATATACTTTGCTAACAGTCCTAGGGCCTGAAAGAAATTCTGTTGGACTTTAAAAGAAAACAGGACAGAAAGTTCATCATTTCAGTTAACTACTGCTATGTTATACGCCATCCCCAAATTTAGTGACATAAACAAAGACCACTTTATTTGTTCATGATTCTTTGGGTTAGGAACTCAGGGAGAGCTATTGAGGATGGTTCTTCTTTGCTCCATGTCTTGGCTAGGCTACCTCATCTGGGGCTGGGGAATCCAGGGTGGCTTCATCCACATGCCTGAGCCTTAGTGCTGAGGCACCTTGGTACTTGACATGGCCAGCATCTCTCTCTCTCTCTCCCTGCCTCCCATTCTCCTCATGTGGTCTTTCATAATTCAGTAGTCTAGCTTAAGCATTTTGACTTGGGGTTTGTCCAAGGGGGTGAACAGGAATACATAGCATCACTTTCATAATATTTTGTTGATCAAAGCAAATGAGAGGGCTAGTGAGCGTGGATTCAAGAGATAGGGAAATAGATTCAACTATTCATTGGGAGAATGGTACAGGCATATTACAAAAGGGATATGGTTATGATGAGTAAAAGAAGCTAGTCACAAGAGTACATTATGTATGATCCTATTTATATGAAATTCTATAAAAGGCAAACTAATCTGTAGTGAAAGGAAGCAGATTACTGATTGTCCAGGGCTAGAAGGTGGGAATTCACAAAAGGCTATGTAGGAACCTTTAGAGATGGTAGAAATTTCTGTACCCTTGGTTGTGGTGGTGTGTGTACAGGTGTAAACATTTGTCAAACTGTGTGCATTTCATTATAATTATTAGGCAAATTATACAAAAATGAGAAGAAAATAGGAGGTAGAAGGGACAGATGTGACCATCTTCAGAAATAACCTACCATACAGAACACCTTACATATGACAGAACCTGTAAAGATCATCTGGTTCAGTGTCTTCATTTTACAGATAAGGAAAGAGAGGCAGGCAAAATGGACTTGTTAGAGGATATTTTGCTTGTTAGTGGGCGAAACTAGTATTGGAACCCAGACTCCTGACCACAGTCTTCCTGTCAGTTCTCCCACATCCTATAAGAATATTAGGGAAAAGGATGCCCTGGGCCTAAGTCTCATTGAGACTCGCTTAGATATAAGCATGCCTGGGAATGAGGGCTGGACCATGATAGCTGTCATATCCCTTTGTACTTGAGTAATTTCCAGGAGTCTCTAGTGGTTCATAGGAAAAGTCAGGAGCAAGATTTCTATGTTCTGTTCCCAGTTCTGAGAAACAATCAACAAGTGCCTATGACTATAAATCAGTGTCTATAATAAAGGTAAATGGACACAGTAGGAAATAAATAGAAGAGCAGCTATGCCATAGCCACATGTTGTCTACAGTGCTATATTTTTTGGTTTCTTAAGAGGTGGAAAAAGACAAAGGAGGATATGTGACTACTGAAACATTATTATTATTTACTTAAGACTTATTAAATTAATAAATCCATTTTCAGATTGTAAGCTAAGAATTATTGCTACCTTTCATAAAGTATTTCATATAGTAAGATAGAGTTGAAATACTAAATATAGTATTGCTACCCATAGCAATATGCAAATGTTAGAGTATTTAGAGAACTTGAAAAGGTGAATATAATCATTCCCTATCTTTACTATAATATCTTGACTAAAAATATGTATTTGACCTGACCTGTTGTGACACAGTAGATAAAGTGTTGACCTGGAATGCTGAGGTTGCTGGTTTGAAACCCTGGGCTTGCCTGGTCAAGGCACAAATGGGAGTTGATGCTTCCTGCTCCTCCCTACCTTCTCTTTCTCTCTCTCCTCTCTAACATGAATAAAGTCTTTCTTTTTTAAAAAAAAATGACTTTGAACCATATCAAATTGTCTTAGACATTTATCAGATGTATTAAACTCCTCTAGATACCAAAGAACCTTTTTAAAATAATCTATGAGAGATGGAAGAATGATGTGAGTGGAAATGATCTGTGGCTGGTATATCAGAGAGTAATACCCTGCTGATTTCAGGCAGTTACCCAAAACCTATGAACTTGAACTATGGATGGAATATAAACTTTTTGCCAGCATAGACTCACTTTTTAAATTAGTTACCAAAACACTACAAAATGATTCAGCAAGAGAAGTTTGTTTAAGAGAACATCACTCATAGATTTCTGAAACTTGGGTTTTTCTTTATTTTAGTTTTCGGTTATTAATTCCCCACTTTTTAAATACCTATATCTTAAACATTATTATATGTTTATATAGTAAGGATTTTATTAAATGAGGGGACACTGATTTGCATCTTGAAGTTGTGGTTTCTGCTTCAAAACTGCTGATTTGGAAGAGCCTGTTCTTCTACAACCAGAATAATTTTACTAGCCTAATACTAATGTCAGGTGGAAAGTGATGTATTTATGAAAATAATTCAAGCCAAAAAAAAAAAAAAACAACTACTCTTGCTTGGATTACCCCAGCCAGTCAGTGCTTTGGTCCTGAATGGATTCTCCTTGGTTAAATTTGGGCTATAGAGGGCAAAACAATATGGTATGTAAGGGAATTAGCCTGAGGCGCTCTTAAAGTTTAACCTCAACTACCTTATAAAACTTAGCTTGGGGCCCTGGCTGATTGGCTCAGTGGTAGAGCATCGGCCTGGCGTATGGAAGTCCCAGGTTTGATTCCTGCCCAGAGCACACAGGAGAAGCGTCCATCTGCTTCTCCACCTTTCACCCTCTCCTTTCTCTCTGTCTTTCTCTTCCTCTCCTGCAGCCAAGATTCCATTGGAGCAAAGTTGGCCTGGGCACTGAGGATGGCTCCATGGCCTTCACCTCTGACACTAGAATGACTCCAGTTGCAATGGAGCAATGTCCAGATGGGCAGAGCATTGCCCCCTAGTGGGTATGTCAGGTCGGTCCCAGTTGGGCGCATGTGAGAGTCTGTCTCTCTGCCTCCCCGCTTCTCACTTCAGAAAAATTAAGGTGACCAACTTTTTACAATGAAAAGGCGGACAAAAATAAATTGAAGGTTAGGGGGGAGGGTGCTGCAGGGAGGGGGGCAAGGGAGAGGGTGAGGGGAATATGGGGGAGGGGGTTGCATTCAGGTTGACCTTAGAATCTATGTAAACACAATTAATTAAAAGAAATTTTAAAAAAAGAAAACAATATTGTAAATAGAAACATTTTATTCATTACGACAATAATACACTATAATATGATAAATGCATAATAAAACATTTGTAATATTTTATATTGTAATTATGCTTACATGCCTATTAATTTTTAATAATAATTGTAAGAAAAAAGTACTCATTTAGTAAAACTAAATATCAAACAAAACCACTAATTTGGAGTAGCATTTGGGTGTATTTATCATTTTCTAATTAAAAAACATCTGTTTTATGCAACTATTTAATCAAAATGCATTATTAATAGATATGGTTTGAGGTTAGATTTCCACTTTAAAACTTGAATTTTGGGAAAATACTTGTAAATAAAATTATACATATTTGGAAATTATTAAATAGATAATGAATTAATAAAATGTGAATTGTGCTTACCTGTCCATGATTGAATATTCATTGAAAAAGAAATAATTGTGAGTCTACAATGTCGTATGTGCCGTGTCATGTTTCAGTAAGAAGCACACAAAGTCATTTGCACTTTTTCTATATCACGCGCTCTCTCAAGGTCTCCCATGTGGAGTGCATGTGTCTCATAATTGCATCTGCCACACTGTACTGATCCTTAACGAATTGTCATGTCAAATACAAATATGTCACATCACATGCAATGAATCGACTCTGCATCAATCAAATACGGACATTTACAGATTAGTCTTCCAATATTAAAAAGGAGGACTTGTAGGAGGACACTTTTTGAGGGAGGACAGAACTTTACAAAAGAAGGACTGTTCTCCTTAAAGGAGGACTATTGGTCACTTTAGAAAAAATACAAAAAGAAAACCACATAGCTTGGTGTAAACCTGACATTCTCAACTAAAGACATTTTTAGAAGTTACATTTTACTCCATGGCTGCCATGTTTTGAAATATTTGGACTACCCAGCATGTGGTATTATTCATAACCATTGCAACTGTTACTTAGGTACACACATTTTGGAAAGTTGTGGTTTTTTTCCCCAATAGCACTAGGAACGATGTACAGATCATCAGTTCTACTTTAGGAACTCAGAAACCTAGCATGATGTGAGATTCATGAGGGAGATGAATCAATACTTCTAGGTTCTCAATATACATTCCTGCCAACCTGGTTCTCACTTGTCATTATCACTGCTGTTCCTCTGGAACTGATGGTTGTTTTAATTGCTTACTATTTGTGCCATTGGTAAGGGAGGGATTCCTCCTGTAGAGTGATGGGGATGGCCAGACACAAAACACCTGACACTGGATAGATGAGATTAGCAGCAATTTATTAGTCACCTATACTCCACCAGGGGGAGGAGCGCGCCACACACAGGTCTACATGGAGCTTGCACTCTGGAACAAAGTGAACAACCAGGAGCTGTGAAGGACAAGCTTCTTTTAGAATCCAAAAATTGAGGTGCCCCCTGGTTCCCATGGGCAGATGTGATTTGCTTGATTGAATTTTGATAGCAGCAGGGAATTGAAGCCCATTACTCGGGGATGTATGGGAGTGATATCTGGCCTATTTAATAGGAAGGATTCTTTGGCCAGGGCACCTATCCTCTGGAGCAGTGCAGGAAAAGGAACTTGTGGTTAGGCCATTGAAGATCTCTGAGTTTTCCCCAGATGTCAAGGCACACACAATAGTGGACCCTAATTTTTAGGCCTTACCCCACAATAGCAAAGTCTGGACATTATTGTTAGACTGCCATATAAAATACTATCTTATAACTGGGAGGAACAAAATGGTAGAGTGAGACAAAGGGTGCAGGTCAAATCTTTATAATTTGTATTTTCAAATATATAGTCACAAAGCAACTATTCATTAAATGTCTTCATGTGCCATCGTGAAGAAATAAGTCCCAATTTTGAAGGAGTCAAATGGAGGAGAAACAGAGAACATAAGCAGATAGTCACAATATAGAGTGATGGGTGCAGGAAAAAGATCTGTGCATGTCTGTGAGAGCACAGTGATGAGAGCAGTGCATTGAGCCAGGGTGCTGTGGAAGGTGCTACAGGAACAAGAGACAGGGGTCCCTGAACAGGCCTTGAAGGATGAATGGTAGTTGACCAAACATGGAAGGGAGGTTGGGAACATCATACCAGAGGGACCAGCATGACCAAAGGTGGGAATGATCACACTTTAAAAATAAGTGACAAATCATCCAATGAGGGTTGTGTGTGGGAGAGTTGTTAGTTTAGGAATTGGGGAAGAGGATTGACACTGTCTCAGAGAGAGAAGCCTAGGATAGCTGGTTGCATTGAACCAGGAAGACTGCGCAGGGAATTTTCTGCTTCTCCCATTCCTCCTCCAACATTTCCCTCTAGTCTTTCTTTGTCTCCAAGACATCTTTTGTGTGCACATGTGTGTGAGACAGAGAGTCAGAGGGAGGGACAGATAAGGACAGACAGAAGGAAGGGAGAGAGATGAGAAGCATCAGTTCTTCATTGCGGCTCCTTAGTTGTTCCTTGATTGCTTTCTCATATGGGTCTTGACTGGGGGGCTACAGCAGAGCCAGTGACACCTTGCTCGAGCCAGCAACCTTAAGCTCAAGCTGGTGAGCCTTGCTCAAACCAGATGAGCCTGCACTGAAGCTGGCGACCTCAGGGCTTTGAAACTGGGTCCTCCACGTCCCTGTCCAATGTTCTATCCACTGCGCCAGCCTCTGGCCAGGCATCTTTTTATATTTGCATAATCAGGTTCTGCCCTTATACTAATGGGAGGGGGGCTGGCAAGGGAGGGAGCAAGGAAAGTTGAGAGATAAGGAGAGGGAAGGGAGGGAGAGAAAGAGGAAGAAAGAGGGGAGGCAGGAGCATGTTAAGGGGGCTAAGGCTAAAATTCACTTGTGTGAGTATGTTACTAAAGGCTGCCTCTAAATACAGTGTAAAATACTATGCCAGTCACTTAATGTGCCTAAGTGCCCGCCCTGCCCAAAGCTTTGTTGAGGTGCTCAGAACCCTGACAGTTTATCTACTTTTACTCCTTTTCTGCTGCTCTTGGAATCTTCTCCATACTCTGCTCCCACTCCCTTCTGTCAAGATGGTCAACTCTATAAAAGCCACATAATTCTCTAAAGACTGAGGAGGCAGGAGCTATGCAACCGATTTTTCTGCAGTAGAAATAGGGAAATGGGAGTTAAAGATATTTTTATCCAGTTCAAGAACATTATCATCAGTGTTCCTACTTACGATGGATAGATACTTATTTTTTTACACAATTTTCTGCCTTCACATGTACTGATCCCTTAGATTGGAAATTGCCTGTCCTTTCTCTCTTTCTACATTCTTGAGACAAAAAAAGTTAGAATAGAAAACAAGGGCCTCAAGCTCTATCCCTCCCCTTTTTCATCCTGGCTGCAACATCACAGATATGACTTTATTGACCACATGTTCTCCCACTTTGCCCTCCCCAATTTCCTGCAGTTGAGACAAAAACCATTCTGAACCAGATTCGACAGCCATATTCACCTCAAAGTAACCAACAGGGCCATTATAATATTTTTATAATATATTTGGATTGTGGTTTCAGAGCCACTTCACCTTTTCTTTTGCCCTCCACCCCCCAAATTGCCATGAGAGGGCCAAGAAAGAAATCATTATTTGTAGAGGAGGGACAAAGATCAGCTGAATCAGCACTCACCCCATCAGTGTCAGATGCCAAGGAACACCCTATTCCCTCCCATCTTTGCCTAGGTTTAAAGAAACCTTCCACCCAGGTCCTGACCAGATAGTTCAATTGGTTAGCACACTGTTGGTCTGGATACACCAAGGTTGCAGATTTGATTCCTGGTCAGGGCACATAAAAAAATCAACCGATGAATGCATAAATAAGTGAAACAACAAATCAGGGTTTCTCTTCCATCCCCAAATCAATAAATAAAAGTTTAAAAAAAAAACCTGTGCCCAGATACCTTTGGAGCATCATCCACTCTCACGTCTTCTTTTTTTATATATCTTTTTTTTTTAAATTTATTGATTGATTTTAGAGAGACAGAGAGGAAAGGAAGCATTCATTTATTGTTCCACTTAGTTGTGCATTCAGTTGGTTGCTTCCCCTATGTTCCCTGACCTGGAATTGAATCCACAACTGTGGTTTTCTGAATGACATTCTAACCAACTGAGCTAACTGGCCAGGGCCCATTCTCACTTCTTGACTGCATACTTTCAATTTAATCTACTGTGCTTTGTTAAATCTTTTCATCCTACTCTGAAATTCTTTCTTTTGAGGTGACAAGAACCTAGATTCTGGTATGGGTATTGGGAGAAGGCCACCTAGCATCATTCTTGTCTAAAAAAATCCTACTTGTCTTTCAAAACCTCATTCAAAAGTTACTTCCTGAAGGAAGCCTCCCTCAGGCAACCCAGTTGTTCCATTAACAGATATTTTAAACTTCGTTTTAACACTGAATACTTGATTATAATTCTGTTTTCATGCATTTCCTTTCCTCTTATCTAAATTTTTGAGGCATGTTTATTTCCACAGCAACCAGCAGTAACAGATACATAATAGGTATTCAGTAAAAGTTGAATAAATAAAAGGGAATAAGGCCTGGACAGTTAGTTCAGTTGGTTGGAACATTGTCTCTATATGCCAAGGTTGTGGGTTCAAATCCTGGACAGGACACATATAAGAATCAACAAATTAATGCTTAATTAAGAGAAATAGCTAATCGATGTTCCCCCCCCCTCTCAAGTCAATAAAAGTAAAAATATACTTTAAAAAGGGGGATGAAAGCAAAGGGAAAAAACTTAAAAATTATACATATGGATCAAAATAGAGTGTCAAAAAAAATGTTAAATGCCACCCCAAAGATAAATCAGCAAGATCCTGAGAGGACAAAGAACTCAGTTTTTTAAAAAATAAACTAAGGGGGATAAAAGAAATATGCTGCAAGACCAATAGTTTAAATGAGACTTAGAAGACTTATCAATGAATTACAAAGCATTTATTTGGATCTTAATTTTTAAAAATCAATAAATCCTGACATGTCTGAGACTTTGGAAATTTAAATATTGATTGGGTGTTTGATGACTTTATAGATCTTGTTCATTGTTTTAGATGTGAATTGTGTTATGTTTATTTTGGAAAAAGAGTAGTCAATTTAAAGATAAGTACTGAAATGTTTATAGGTAAAATTACATAATGTCTGGACTTTGCTTCAAAATAATACAAGAGGGAGGAAATGGATGAGAGCATTAATGGGGCAGAACTGGCCATGGGGCTGGTGATCAGTGAGGCTGGGTGATGACACAGAATGAAACAAAGTATATATACTTTTTGATTACTTGAAAAAAAATTTTAATTTTTATAAAGAATTTATTTGAGCCAAACTGAGGACACACAATTAATAGTTTTGCAGCTTCATCTAAGCATTTGAAATTAAGGAGGGAACATAAAGAGTATTATATAGAGTTGTGGGGAAAAGCAGGGCAGAGATTGGGTTACAGGATAGTTAACAAGATTATGTGCTCTTTTGAGGGTGGTTACCACTTATTCCAAAGGTCTTTTTAACTTAGATTCACAGAAACAATAGGCAGGACTTCCTTAACAAAATGCAATGCTTTTATAAAGAAGTTATATGCCTGGGGTGTAACTACTCACCATCACCCGCCCAGTTAAGGATTTATGATCCAATCACCCTGTGAGGTTACTTTCTTCCCACGGACCCCCGTTTTTCATCCACAGTTCCCCCTTGTGGTCATAAATCAATCCAAAGGATGCATTGATAAACAGCCTTTTGGTCAAATAGTGTGGTCTCACCGAGCTATGAAGTCTCATTCTTAGGTACTGATGTTCTCAGTATCAACGATTTCTTTTTGTCCATTGGGGATGGAACAATACTGAAAACCATGGGATCTTAGTTAAGGCCAAATTTTCCCAAAATGGAAAGGGCAGGTAAATGGAGGGCAGTTAGGCCATATGGCCTTCCTTGTGAAAAGAAGTCTGTATCATTTCTATCTGTGAGGTCATGACCTGAGTTTCACCTTCTGTCTCATTTTTCTATATTTGGCATCTAGTATAACTTTTACGAAAGCCATGAAAAGAGTATTAACAGTTATCTTACATATACATGTTTAGTAATCATAAACCATTATACTATACTGCTCACAAACATTAGGGCATATTTTATCGCTTCATATTCATTTTGAAATATCCCCTAATGTTTGTGAGCAGTATAGATAGAAAAACTAAAAGTACAAGTAAAACTATTATTATGACTAATATCATTAGCATACAGGTAAAGATAACAGAACAACATTAATTCTGAGTTCAGTATTAATCCACAGGTGTACAAACCTTGTCGATGTCTTGAGGTAGTTGTCTCCCACTGATGTCAATGACTTCTCGTCCTAGAGGAGTCTTTGATGTCCATTGTAGGCAGAGGTGAGTGTCAAAGACAGGAGCAGATGTCCATTTGTGGTTAGGTGCCTGATAAGGTCCCTTCCAATGAGGTTGCAGAGCATTTTTTGTTTTATGTCCTTTCCCCAAAAAAACCATAAAAAACGATATCTAAGTGGTTTTTTTTGTTGTTTTTTGTTTTTTTTTTTGTCTCCTGAGAGCTCACTGTGAAAGAAGCAGTTTCACAGTGAAAGAAACTTGGCAATTTCTCGAAGTGACATTATCAACCTCAGCAATAGTGTAAGATGTCTCCTTTCAGTAAGTTCAGTTCATAAGCCCCTTCATCTAGTTCCAGCTTTAATGCACTATGATGCATGAAGAGATGAAAACATCGAAAAATGGGAAGCCAGGGAGCAGAGAAAACCCAAGTAGCTTTGTCATCACCCCTTTAGCTATTTGGGTTGGGGAAGTCAGTGTCCTTTCTTTTTTGGAGCTCAAGAGAGTCCAGTCTTAAATCTATTACCCATAACCATGACTGTTCTGTTAAATTTACAAACATTGTTTACCCATACAATATACACTAGAAGTTTTCATCACTTATTTTTACAGTACTTCTCATGCAATTTCAAATTGTTTAGGTGTTCCAGGACTCCTTATAAAACACTACAACGTTTTTCCTACATATATTGAGATTTTAACCCTTAAAACACCCTATTTTTAATGAAAACTAAGAAGAAAGCAATCAGCATTCTTTAGGTTGGCAGATTTATGAAGATATTTTATAACATCTAGAAACACAGGCTCTTTTACTAGCAAACATATTTAAGATTTATTTTATATCCTCTGGAAATATATTTTATAAACATAAGTGTTAACATGGATTTATTTTTATAAAACTCAGGTAAATAAAGACATGTCTGTTTTACTTAAACCAGCAAACTTGAGCAGGCTTTTATTTACTAAGGACTTAACTTAGATCACATGAACTTGAAATGCATTTAAGTTAATTTCTGTATTTCTTAGAATTTTAGAATACCCAACCTTTATAAGTGTTTGCCTTTAAATTTAACTATACCATCCTGAGATAGAAAATTACCTCACATTTACAACACACACATATAGTCTCACACAGACAGACAGATAGAGAACAGTTGGATCAGAATTCTGTCTTAAAGGCCTTTTACAATTTATATCTGTCCTTGACAAGTCAAGTTCTAAATTACCCTTCTCATTTTAAAATAAGGACGGTCATTTTTAATACTTCAAAGCATTGGGTTGACATCTAACTAACATCATAGATTGATCCACTTAATCTGAATACTCTCTCTTTTTGTAACTTATTTTGCACTGTTCACTTTAGCTTAGGGGGAAAAGCCATTTTAAAAGTTCGACACAGTCTCTACTAGTTCTTTTCCCATTCGTTCTACCTAATTTTATAGCCAGCTTTTTCTAATTGGGCACACAAAAGTTGATTTAGAAGTATCAGAATCCTTTTCTCGGCCATCCTAGTATTAATGGGAGGTTGGCTGTTGTGGGTTTCTTTCTTTCTTTCTTTCTTTCTTTCTTTCTTTCTTTCTTTCTTTCTTCTTTCTTTCTTTCAGAGAGACAGAGTCAGAGAGAGGGACAGAAAGACAGGAAGGGAGACAAGCATCAATTCTTCCTTGCAGCACTTATAGTTGGTCGTTGATTGCTTTTTCATATGTGCCTTGACCGTGGGGCTACAGCAGACCGAGTAACCCCTTGCTCAAGCCAGCAACCTTGGGCTCAAGCTGGTGAGCTTTGCAAAAATCACATGAGCCTGCACTCAAGCTGGCGACCTCAGGGTTTCAAACCTGGGTCCTCCACTTCCCAGCCCGATGCTCTATCCACTGTGCCACCGCCTGGTCTCGCGGTCTGAATAAACTTGAAGGGAAAACCAACCTTTAGGTTCACCTTCCAGAAGAGCCAAGATGCTGTGGCTATCTCTATAGGACTACTTTATGCTCAGGGGAAAATTCTTCTTCGGGCAACCCCACAAAGTTTCTTAGTCACCTAAGAAAACATGAGCAAGGGACACGGAGAGCTTATCAGACACTGCTGGAACTGAGACTTTCCAATGCACAGGGCCCTCTCTTGTGCTCTTCTCTTGGGGTGAACTCATTCCAGGGCACACTGCTCTTCTCCCAGGGCTCCTGGCAGCTTCTTCAGTTGCAGTGGACACCCTGGTGGCAGCCATGTCCACCACTAAAGCTATTTGGGTTGGGTAAGCAGGCGTCCTTTCTCTTTTGGAGCTAAAGAGAGTTCAGTCTTAATTTAACCAGCAAAGATTTTGTCAGATTCTTGGTAATCAATCCAATTAAAAAGTCAAAATTAAAAGCAGCAACCCACTTTTTTTCTTTTCCTGAGTTATCTTTACTTTATCCACATCAAGGATTTCTTAAGAACAGCTCAAATAGCCTGACCTGTGGTGTCACAGTGGATAAAGCGTCGACCTGGGAACACTGAGGTCTCCAGCTCAAAACCCTGGCTTGCCTGGTCAAGGCACATATGGGAGTTGATGTTTCCTGCTCCTTCCCCCTTCTCTCTCTCTCTCTCTCTCTCTCTCTCTCTCTCTCCTCTCTAAAATAAATAAATAAAATCTTAAAAAAAAATAAAAAAAGAACAGTTCAAATAAAGCTATAGCCTGCTACTTAAAGCAAGGAAGCCCAAAATTCCAAGAGAAACTCACCCAAGTTCACCCAATGTAAAACAGGGAGCTTGTGGGCATAAAGGGCCCTGCTTGTACCAACCTCTGGGTCTGGATCTGCCTGGTGGTCTTGGGTGAGCCTCTTCAGAATCCTGCTGATGAGAATTTTTATGAATTGATTTGAGCCCAACTAGTGATATGCTAGGGAGCAAGATCTCAAATGCTCTGTTATTTATATACTTGAAATTTTTGTTGCATTCTTTAAAAACAAAGTTTTAAAATTCTTAAATGTTTTGCATTCACATTTTGTGGTATAGTAACTTTTAATAACAAATTCATTACCACTCACCTTAATGTGAAAAAAATTTAAACTTTAATGTATGCATATATATGGTCTCATTACATATTTTTACTAGAATATTTTCCAAAGGAACATTTTTATCTAAAAAAATAAAAACAGTTAGAAAACAGATTCTATATTTAGAAATTAGTTTTCTTAGTCAATTTTTAGGAACACATGTTTTATCAAAGGGATATTTATAATCATATATAGTTGAATCTATCAACTAGTAAGCTATAGTATTTTAATATTCTTACTAATTACAGACAGTTGTTAGGTACAAAGCATATTTGGAAAAATAGTTTCTAAGCACAATCACTAACAACATTAACAATAAGTAGATTTTGAAGTTTGTTCACTTCTGCAAAGTCCAAAGTTCTATAAGTTAAACAGTGAGTTTTCAACGGTGCTTATCAGTGTGGTTAAACAAGGTATGGTGATACCCACACAGGCAGTGCTTTTGAGAAAAAAGAAAGAAAAAAAACAAAAAGAACTAATTGAATCAATTTGCACAGTCTTCGTTACTTAACATTTTATTATTCTGTATCTTCAACTTAACACTACCTTTGTTTTTTTATAATAAATAATATATTCTAAACTTAAAAATTACGTATCAAAACTTGTATTGTCAGACTTGCTCAACATAATCTGAAGATGAGGTGTCATTATCTTATACCCCCCACCTCTGAACTTTCATACTGTGACTTATGGAAACTGAGTTAGTTGGTCCTTGGAATTGATGGTTGCTAAATGTGTGCATTTAATTAGTATAGCAATGTTACTTGTAACAACTTAATTAAAATTGTTATAAGCTTAATCAAAAATATTTCTCAGTTTTAAATAGATCTTTTGAGATTCTTTTAAAAGTATGTGTGAGTATTGCTGTATAAATGGGAAATAAAGGTAGAGGGTAAGAACAAACTTCTATTGAATGTCTACTATGCCAGTTACCTGCTAAGTAATTGTTTCTCAAGTATTGGTTTATTTAATCCTCTCAATATGCAGTCAAGAATAGTTTTACACCTGACCTGTGGTGGCACAGTGGATCAAGTATTGACCTGGAATGCTGATGTTGCCAGTTCAAAACCCAGGTCTTGCCCAGTCAAGAAGCAACTACTATGAGTTGATGCTTCCTGTTCTCACCCCTTCTCTCTCTCTCATTCTCTCCCTTCTCTCTAAAATTAATCAATCAATAAAGAAAGAAATAAAAAGAAGAGTTTCACAATTTCCACTTTGTAGATCAGGGAAGTAAGAATCAGAGAAAACAAAACTTGTCCAAGGTCACACAGCTTGTAAAGGGTGAAGTATAACCAATGTTGGTTACCCTAGTATATATTCTTTTCCCCTGTTTAACTATTTTCTCCTCAAGATTGTGAGCCCTTCAAAAGCAATCTTTCCTTAGTCTTTGGGTCCTTCGTGGCTCCTTAATCCAAGTGGACATTTAATAATAGTTAGATAATCTTAGCAAATCATTCAAGTGTTAATGTCATACAGCTATAACCTCTTTAGGTCAAGAATTGAAGGTCCTTTGTCCACATTCCAGGCTCACCTTCGGACTGACCATGTGTGATTATCATCCAATAACCACTTAAGAAAAATGAGAACATATCTGTAGGGTTAAAACGACATAAAGAAAAGTGGGAAAAGGAATGAGTCCAAAGACAAGAATCAAGGCTGAGAAAAACTGAGTTTTAAATTTGGAAAAGGACAAATTAACCAGAAAGATTGATGCAGTGTGAGCTTCATTATTCAGACTTGCTTTAGGACAAGTAGAGAAATCTGGTAACATTTATAATAGACATCACAATGCTTTGTTTGTTATTAGAAATTAGTCTGAATTTTTCTATAAAATAGTACTTTTTTATTTAGAAATAAGCCTATTTGCTAACATTTATGTAAGAATCATAAAGCCCGAAACTGTTTTTACATTATGTCTGGAACAAAACTGATTGCCACTTCATTAAGGAACAGTAAATAAGTCAATTTCTGAAGGCCAGTTGCTGATAATTTCTAATCCAACAGTTTGTAAATAAAATAGAACATGGGAAAGCAAAAAATTCCTGGCATCAGAGTGATATTATAACACAAAATTTTCTAAAACCACAAGTAAACTGATAGTACTACTACTCTGGGCCTAGGGAAATAGAACAAATTTTGGTGTTCATCTCAGTGTAAGGTGCATCACAGCTGCTCAGAGGCAGCTGTGACTATAATGTAATATAGGATTAAGAATGCTTTAACTTCAGACTCTGGTAATATACTGTAACATAATTAAAATCAATATGGTAAATGTTAACTGAACAATGGACAAATGTTATGGTAATAGCCCTCAAATACAACCCACAAAAATGATCCTTTTTTCTACCACATTGAATGGTGAATCTGTTTTCAGGAGTTGTTATATTTCTTCCCAGCCCCTACACTGAAATCCCCCTCTTGGATATTTTGTTGAGTAGGTAAGTCAACTTAAATCTCAAGGTCTCAAGTCAGCTTTTCAAAAGAGGTCCAGGAATGTGTTTTAGTCAGTTCAGGCTGTTAGAATACCATACAGTTTGGGTTGTTACAATACATGGTGGCTTAAACAAACAAACAAACATTTTTTATAGTTCTGAAGGCTGAGAAGTTCAAGATCATGTTATGGGCAGATAAGGTGTCTGGTGAAAGCTAGCTTCTTGGTTTGCAAATGGCCAACTTCTCACTGTATCCTCACATGACAGAGAGGAGAGAAAGAGAAGAAAGCTCTCTTTTTATAAGGGCACTACTCCCATTCATGAGGGTGCCATCCTCTTGACCTAACTATGTTCCAAAGCCCACACCTCCCAATATTATCACACTGGAGCTTAGGATTTCAACATATAAATTTGGGCTGGGGTGTTGGGGTGATGGAATACAAATATTTATTTCACAATGGAACTGTTGTCAGTGTTTTCCAAATATTTATTAAACCATTTAATCCTGTCAACCACTTACCAAGACAACTATTAAACTGTCCTCATTGTTCCATTTTAAAGGGGAGAAAACTGAGGCACAAGAGGTGAGGAGATTTGACTGAGGTTATATAGCTAGTAGGGGAAGGAGTTAGAATTCTGGCTCTGGGCAGTGATTCTCAACTATGATTGCACTTTGAATTCACTTGGAGAGCTTTTTAAGCTCTGGTGTTTGGGTTTCACCTTCATGCCCCTCCCACCCGTCAGCCCCAATTTCAAGTGCTAGGTGCTAATTTATTTGGTCAAGAATTATTTTTAATGTTCTTTGGGCAATTCTAATAAGCTGTCTGGGTTGGGGTCTTTGGTCTGAGACATCTCAGCATCACACTATGCAGTGCATGAACAACCCTTGAGCAGACTATACCTTATTCCTATGACTCTCCCCATTGGGCACAACTGGTTAAAGAAACAGCCAACAGAAGGAAAAGTCTTGTGAATGAACTAATGACAACCCATGGACATTACCTAGCCACAGGGTTTCAGGCAAGTGCCTCTGGACTTAGTTTATTGCTCTGCAAAGCAAAGGGTTTGAACTGAATGATTTCCTGCTTCTTTCCAGTGTGATGAGTCTATGAAATCAATGTCCTAAACCCTCAATTCTCCATGAGAGAATGATCCAGAAAAATGTTTAATCTGAGAACTGGCTTCCTTCAGCCAACCTTCTTATCAATTGGTGTATGCCCAAGGAGTACAGATCAATTTTATTTTTGGCCTAAGCAGAACTTAATAAGAAAGGAAAGAATCGTGCCTGTTTGCATGTGTGTACCTGTGAAAACCATTCAAAAGATAAATTAAATTACTTAGAGGGGTTATCTGCTCTTTGGATTATTCACATCACTGTCCCCTCAATAGCGTTGATAATTGAAAGTTGCCTGTAGTCTGATTGCTGACAGCTGAAGGATCCATGTTGCCAAGGAAGCTATAGCTGGATGCCAAGTAATGACCTGATTAATTATCTTTCTCTTTGTGCTGCTCCAGTTCTCCATACCCTTCCCTCACCAGAGTGGTGTCCAGTTTCAGGAGCATGGAAAAGAACAGTCCCCCAAATGAACAGTCCCTATTTTCTGAGACACAAAATACATCAGAGGGGACTTTTTCTATCACCTCAGATTGTTTGCTCACTGCCCTGCCCTACTTGTTGGCTTGACCAAAGACAATAATTAAATCAAGGAGGGTCTGTCTAGGTATGGTGGCTTTCCCCATGGCAGGATTCAGCAAAATGCTTTCTCTTCCTCAAGCAGATGCACATGGAGGTGGTGCAAAACAGCACCTGAGGGGCTTGAAGATAAGAAAAAAACTATTATGGCCAAGAGGCTACATGAGGTTAACCCTTTAGTTTGGACTGTCATATGGAATTCCGACAGCCTTTCCTAAAACCGCTTTTAAAGGACAGACATTTACAAGGGTATTAAATGGGCAGTGAACCTACGATTGAAGGACAGATACACGAATAGCGGAAGGTGTGGTCTCTGGTCTACCTGGCCTTCAGGAACGCCCTGGGATGGAGAAGAGCCCACACATTTTTCAGTGGTCTGTGTTAATAGCATGGCCTGGGGTACTTCATGTCATGGCAGTTGTGGACTCAGAAGGCTTTCCTTGTCTATGACTCAGTCAGTGGCCTCAGCACAGAGTCCCCCAGGTCCTAAGAAACCATGTACAACTTTTTAGTGTTTGTGCCCATCAGGGCCAGCTCTGCATGGTTGGAGGGGAGTTTTCAGTGCTGTGCTCCAGGGCTGGCCTCTGGAATGTGTCACCTTAACTTTGGGAAACAATCCCCAGGAAAAGGGTGGCTCAGCTTACTACCAGAACCTTTCTTGTCAACAACCAGAACTTTTCTTTATCAGCAAGGTTCGATTTTCTGTTTTGTAGAGTCAGCTAGGCCTCAGTTACCTGGCCACGTGAGTCTTGGCTTTGGCTCAGTGGCGGTAATTATTTCACTGAGAACCAGTCTGATTTTATGTAAATTTCAAACAAATCTTTTAAGAGTGGCATCCTACCCTGGAGGCACCTGGAGGAGGAGAGATTTTCCTCTTAGAACTTGGCCTTTGAAGTGGAATCCATCAGCTATCTTGCTCTGAGCTTCTCTTAATACAGTTCTAAATTGAGTTGGGAGTTTGTCCTGATGGGCTGGAAAACAGAGCTTTTCTGTGAGGGGTGCTCAATGAAAATACTGTTTTGGAACCATTGCAGCTCTGCACAGAGCCCCCTCCAATGAGATAATTCAGACACTTCCTGAGGTTAGTAAAAAGTGAGCTTGTGTTTTTATTAGTGAGCTAAGCAAGTTCTCAGACACTTGGACACTGGTTTAGGGCATAGATTTGTGTTTTATCCACACAGATTACTCTATGTCTAAGTCATACAGATACTTGATTTCACTATCTATACATGTCTATAGATATAATTTACTAGCTTGTCCAATGCTTTTCTTCCAAAGAACAAGTTAGCCTTTAAAAACCACATTGATTTTTAAATAAAGCTATAGCTTCGTAAAAGAACTTTAGCTTAGTCTAAAATTGTTTTGTTGGTCTACACATTCCACAGGTTTACTAGGGTGTAAAACACCAAATTAATGTTCTCTTTATCTGTTCACTAACTTACTTTATGACTTACCTATTGCCCTTAGAATACTTGTTGAAAAATATAGAGTCCTATTAAGTTCTCCTAGTCATCAAAGAAATGTAAACCGAAACTGGAAGATAATGATTTTTCACCCATTAAATAGTCATTTTAACAAGGAAATTAATTTGCCACATGTTGCTGGTGTGACATCTAGGAACATATCTTGACACAGAATTATTGTACTTTTAAATAGGAGGGGAAGTTTTATGTACAAGTTACCAGCACTATTCTAATTTATAACAATAAAAAAGTTGAAATCTAAATATCTGATTATAAGGAAAGAAATATCTGGCCATCTTGCAATTAAAAATGGCTCTAACGAAGAACATTGAAAATGTTTATGATATACAGCTAAGTGAAGAAAGCAGGCTACAACACAGAATATGGACAATGGCAATGACATTTAAAAAACAATCTGTATATAAAATGTTTTTCTAGAGACAACCTCTACCCCTTCTTCAGTGGCTGTTCAGTGCCTTAAGACAAAGCCCTGACATTTAAGTCAATTCCCAGCCTCCTCTCTACTCCCATATGCTTTGTTCTGTCAGACTGGCCACTTTCTAATGCACCCTGCCTCTAGGCCTTTGCACATGCTGTTGTCTTGCCCAAAAAATGCTTTTCTCTTCTTATTCTTCTTTTTTTTCTTTTCCACAGGGACAGAGAGAGAGTCAGAGAAAGGAATATACAGGGACAGAGAGAGATGAGAAGCATCAATCATCAGTTTTTCATTGTGACACCTTAGTTGTTTATTGATTGCTTTCTCATATGTGCCTTGACCGCGGGCCTTTAGCAGACCGAGCCAGTGACCTTGGGTTTAAGCTGGCGAGCTTTTGCTCAAGCCAGATGGGCCCACGCTCAAGCTGGTGACTTCAGGGTCTTGAACCTGGGTCCTCCACATCCCAGTCCAATGCTCTATCCACTGCACCATTGTCTGGTCAGGCTGCTTTTCTCTTCTTTATCTCAGTGTGTCCCCTGGTCCTCTTTCATAGGTGTTTTCTGTGTTATACAGTTGATCATTTAAGGTTTTGCATTCTCATCTAATTTTTCATGTGATTTAATTTTTTCATATTCATACAAGGCAGCTTTCAGGTATTCAAGAAGTCTAGAGCTTGTGATTATTTAATCATGTTTACTAAACAGACTCTGATATGTATTTCATGAACAAACCGAAGGGTCATAGATACCCAAGTTCCTTGCTGCAGGTCCCAGGAAACCTTGTAATCAGTGTTTCATGAACCAGTCAAAAGTGGATTAAAATTGTGTTAGAAAATCTTAATTCATGTTGCACAATAAACTAATATTTATGACAGAAATAAGGCCACTGGCCCTGGAAATAGTAGAACCAGTGATCTTGAGAGAGAAAGAATTTGGAAGGGAAGCAGCTGTTTCTTAAGCCTGCGACATGGGACACTGCCCTGCTCTGCCCAGGCTTGGTACTGCCCCAGGGCTGGACCCAAGGTTGGTGGGAAGAAAAATAAAGTAAGTGTCAAGCAGGCAATCAAGATAACACATAAAAATGCTAAATAAATTTTCCATGATTTGAAGCATACGGGTCAAGAGCCAGGGCAGGATGCATGACAGTAACTACAGAATGTCCCTCGATATTATTTCTGACCATGCATTACCAATGTACATTTAATACATTTTAAAGTAGCCAACCCAGTCATAACATTTGTTATTACCAAGAGCTGAGATTGTACAAGTGGCCAACAGATATATGAAAAGATGCTCATCTTCATTAGCTATTAGAGAAATGCAAATCAAAACTACAATGAGATATTACCTCATGCCTGTTAGATTAGCTATTGTCAACAAGACAGGTAATAACAGTGTTAGAGAGGCTGTGGAGAAAAAGGAACTCTCATCCACTGTTGGTGGGAATATAAATTAGTACAACCACTATGGAAGAAAGTATGGTGGTACCTCAAAAAACTAAAAATAGAACTACCATATGACCCAGCAATCCCTCTACTGGGTATATACCCCTCAAAATTAAAAACATTGGTATGTAAAGACACATGCAGCCCTATTCACAGTGGCCAAGACATGGAAACAACCAAAAAGCCCTTCAATAGATGACTGGATAAAGAAGATGTGGTACATATATACTATGGAATACTACTCAGCCATAAGAAATGATGACATCGGATCATTTACAACAACATGGATGGACCTTGATAACATTATACAAAGTGAAATAAGTAAATCAGAAAAAAACAAGAACTGTATGATTCCATACATAAGTGGAACATAAAAATGAGACTAAGAGACATTTACAAGAGTGTGGTGGTTACGGGGGGTGGGGGGAGGGAGAGGAAAAAGAAGGAGGGGAGGGGCACAAAGAAAACCAGATAGAAGGTAACAGAAGACAATCTGACTTAGGGTGATGGGTATGCAACATAATTAAATGTCAGAATAACCTGGAGATGTTTTCTCTGAACATATGTACCCTGATTTATTAATGTCACCCCACTAAAATAAAAAAAAGAGCTGAAATGGAATCTTAATGTGGTTTGTGAGCTTATTCAGCAGAGGTTTGTTATTCCTATGAATGGTTGGTATAATCACGGTACTTTATTGTTAAAATTGTCAAGTTTTGTAAAACAAATATATTAGACTCATAATAAAGTGATGTTGTTTATTAATGCTACCATGGCATTTTCCCCAAGCAGACAGTTTAAAAAAATTCTTTACACTTTTAAGGCTGAGTGAGCTCCTCTTTTAGGAGAGATTCTCCCTACACATGCTTTATTTATTAATATGATCAATCCAGAGAAGAATAAAGTATCATACAAATTAGTGTTATCAAGGCCTAAGATCACAAAATTAGAAATAGTCATCATTTTGTTCAAACTGTGAAGTTTTCCCGCTGGGCTACCCGCCTCTTCTATGGTTTAGAGTGGGATCAAGTCCTAAGTTTCATCAAACAATATGGTCAGTCATTAAAGAAAATATATAAAGATATAATGAAAGTTTTTTTAAAAAAAGAAGGCTCCTGTATAGTCCGAATAGCTCATCCTACCTCTAATCCTATGGTTTAGGGAGAAATGAGAAGTTTGTTCCCCACCTGCTACCCATAAAACTCCGGGGCAGGAGAGGATTTCTATGCATTCCCATAACTGGCCAAGCACGGTGAAGCCGCCTGACAGGCAGAGTGAGGCAGCAGAGGAGCAGGGTCGGAAGGCCAGTGGAAAAAGGGCCCGAGAATGTTTCTCCAGGTGCCTCTATCCTCCACCCACTAAATGATCACAATTCTAACAAGAGTATGCAGCTTTCAATGTACTCCCCCCATCCCCACCTAAGTAAGCATTGGCATAGGTGCCTTGAACCTAAAATAAACCAGACTTTTGAGCTTTAAGAAAACCAAGAATTGGCCCTTAAAGTCTTAAAATGTTTTTGCATTCTTGTATAAACTGTCTTGTCCTCTTTGGCTGCATTTTTAAGAAAGTCTGCACTGGTAAAATGGAATTGATTAGAGCAGACGCATCCAGCCTTTTACTACCAAGAACTCTTACTAATATCTTCCATCATGAAAAAAAGAAGTTATCATTAACTGGATTTTCACTTTTAAGTTCAGGGCACCTGGTCAGCAGGAGGGAAAAGCTGGACTTTTAGCCAAGTGCTACGGCTCATGCCATTTTAATCAGGTCCATGTATGATAGCTGTTAGACTTTGGGAGACATTAAAAATAGTCTGAGGACTCCCTTCACTGTCATGAAGACGCTTGACAGGCTGCGGCTTGCTGTACTGAGCAGATGGAATCTGGGGAGGAAGTCAGTGTAGATGCTGCGGGGGCTGAGGGTTTCCCACACTTGCTGTGATGGTGGTAGAACCCGGGGGTGAAACTCACACAGTGCTGGGCAATGGGCAGGGCAGTTTTCAAGGGTGGGGCAGTTCGAAGAGATGGGAAAGAGAAACAGGCAGGCAATCAAGATATCACACTCTAAGGGACACAAACACAAACAACAACACAAAGACGGATATTTTTAAATGCTTAAAAATAGTCAAAAGAAAAACCCAAGGAATGAATATGTAATGAAGTGTAAGCTTCAGATCACAGGTGACATATGTATTTAAGAGGGAAGGACTGTTTCAATAGGGGAAATCAACGAGTTGGAGCAGGTGCTGTGTGCCAGGCATTGTGTTGACCGCTTTACACAATTTTCTCACAATAGTGTAGTGTGGGGATCACACTCATTGTTCTCTTGCCTTGTCCCCACGGACTTATGGCTGAATGCCAGCATGAAGGGGACTGTAGTTAAAGCAACAGTAGCATGCCCAGGAACAGGTCAAGTTTCCTAAATCCCTGACAAAGATCAGGCACCAGGATGAGCCCCTTACGTGGACCCATTAGTTCAGTCCTGAGGGCATCCTAATTACAGTGCTAGTATTACGATCATCCCATTTTACAACAGGAAAAACTGAGGCTCAGTGACTTGGCCCCCACAAAGCTAGCAAAAAGAGTTTCTGGGAGCTAAATCCCAAGTCTGTCTGATTTCAGAATCCTTGCTTTTAATGGTTAGAATGAATAACAGGAGCGGTAAAACTAAGAGCTGCTTCATTACAATTTCCATGGGACATAGAGAGCAAAAATGGAAGGCAGTGTCTGAAGCTGAGGAGTAGAGGCATACTTAACCTGGAGACTCAGTGAGCCCTGGGAGAGCTGAAGCAGGCCTGCAATAATCTCCACTCCAGGCCACACACAACAGCCTGCCATGAGCTGGGCCAGAAGAAAAGGAAAACTCAACTCACCAGAGTCAAGATAGACAGCTTGCCTCAACTATCTCTGTGCCCCAGGCCCAGGAAGTGTATGGGAGGAATCTGAAAATCTAAGAGGAGGGCTGATACTGTTTCCTGGAAAATAGGAAATTGTGACTATTGATTGGACACTGTTTATAATCTCAACCTGGTGAGTCTGGGACATGTGGCTTATATTTATAGTATGTGAATAGTCTGCTTGACTGATGGGCCTTGCATCTTTTTCTGAGTTGGAGTTCAAGCTTCTTTTATGCGAAGACTTCACCTGCTTCTTCTTGTAGGATTTTGCAAAACGTTGCATGAATTTTAACTTTTTATCTTTTTAAAAATATACAATTATTAAGAGATAGGGATCTTCACAAAACTCTTCAATTTCAGGGGTCCTGCTCCTTAACTAATCCCTGGTACCCTTTTCTTAGAAATAAGGAAACTGCTCCACTGCTGTTTTTAAGTCACCGGGTTGAGTAGATTCACAGTGTGTTAGTTCCTTTGTCTAGTACTGCCACACTTTAGATTTAGTGGACTGGAGCCCCGTCTAGACCATTATCTGTGGTTTGATTGCTCAACCATCAAGTAGATTTTTTACAATCTGATTTGATTATTATAGGCTACCAAAGTCACCAGAAGGAACTCACAAGATGCATGCTTCTTAACAAACTTTCATTCTGCCATTGCTCAACTTTTGGTGGCTGCTCTGCATTGCACTTTGGACCACCCAAGACTGCGGCGCACACTATTCCTCTCACTCACGATGCATTTCATGCTGCAGCCCCTGTCTGCTCAGGAGCCTTCACCCATGGGGAGCGCATGAGAAGAAATGTGCTTCCTTCCCGTAGGCAGCATGTTGTGGTAACTAAATGAAGACATGCTCAATTTATAATGAACATCCCATTCAATGGCCTGATAAGCATCAAGTATTCTGAAAACCAGAGACAAGATTTGACATTACTATTTTCAAGAGTGAAAAGGAAACAGAAGCTTTATGTACCTTTGTCAGTATTTCTACCTGAAATAATAAAGGTGAACAAAAACAGCCTTGTGAAAAACAGCCTGTCCCAAACACTGAGATATATTAAAACAGTGGTTCTTAACCTTTTTTGAGGTACCGAACCCACCAGTTTCATATGCACATTCACGGAACCCTTCTTTAGTGATAAATAAAATATGATATTTTTTTTCAAATTTAGTTTTGCTGATGCGAGACTAGAGTTGCTCAACTTGGCATTGCATATCATGCAGATAGGACACTGACTCCCATCCCGTTCCGTGATACATGTGAATCCATGTTATACATATTCGTCCGACCACCTTCTTTTTTTGCTTGATATATTTAGTATGGATTAAAATATTAAGAAAGAAACCACATGACGTACAACTATGACAGTTGACTACTGCGTGCACTAAATTCCCCGCAGCACTGGCACTGGTTGGCCAAGCAATGTAACGTGATCCTCTGCAGCAAGTGATGCCCAAGTGGGACGTGTCATCACGACTTTATACAAGTGTGTCTTTACTTCCACGGCAGAGGCTTCTCTGAACCCCTGAGACCCAGGTTAAGAACCACTGCATTAAAATATACATGAGCACAGATGTTCTGTCACTTTAAAAATGTTTTGAATCCCTGATGCCACGCGCGATTCTGAGGGCTTCTTGCAGCCAGCACCAAGTGTCAGGAAAACATTAAAAGAAAAAAAGAAAGAAAGAAAATGAAAAAAAGAGAAAAATCCCACTGTGTTGACTCAGCTAAAATAAACATTTCACTACTCCCATAATAAAGACTTCTTCACTGAGTAGATAAAATTTCAGGTAGCCAGATTTCCAGGTTGTATTGTATAGGCAATTTTCAGAGACACTTGATAAATAGTGTGCATGATGAAGTGTTGAATTTGATTGTCTGCAGAAGAATTAAAAGAGAGAAATAGCACTGTGAGTTAGTGTAATAGGTGCTATCAGGAAATTTGATAGAAAACTGAATGCAAGGACCAGTGTACAATGTACTAGGTGCTTAATGACAATGCCCAGACACTTAAACTAATTGTTACAAATTCAAGGAAGACTGTGTCCAGGGAACATGCTAAAATAATCTCAGGCTGGTTTGTGGGAGTTTTTTAAAAAGAAGAAAGAAGAAAGGGAAAGGAGGGAAGAAGAAAAAGAAGGAGAGAGAGAGGAAGAAAAAGGGAAGGAGGAAGGAAATAGGGGGAAAGCCATGACTTAAGTGGCCTTGAAATTTCTCTCCTTCTTCACGTGAGTAGCAATCACATATACATTATTCAAAATGTTTTCTCATATTTTATCTGGTTATATTCTCATCACAACTTTGAGTGAACCATTTTTTAAGGAAAGAAAAAAGCACACAAAGGTTAAATGACTTACACAGGATGATCCAGCAAAGTGGGTCTAATCCCTCCAAGTGAGCAAAGCCAAGAGGCTAAGTCTGTACATGAAATGAAGCCTATGTATCTTGTCTAGGGTTCCTCTGTCCTCATATCATTGTTCAAGTTGCCATATGGAAAGACTTAGAGAAAGTCTCTCTGAGGCACGGGCATGGACTAATGATGCCAGAGGTCCCCTACCACATGATGGTTTTCTTGTGACTACAAAAAGCACAGTGGGCCTCTAGGGAAACAGAGTCCCATGTGCAGGAAGTTGGGATTGGGCTTCACTTCTTGTCATTGATCAGTTGCATATGTTGGGAAAGGGAATAAAAGAAAAGAAACAGATGTTTGTTGATGGTCTGTCTCCCTGGAGAGACCTTATTGCTTGTCAACCAGTGGCCCTCACCTGGACTATGAGAACTCCACATTAAGTCCAATTGACAGAACTCTGAATTTAGATGGCTTCCTTCAGGGGCCTGTATCAGATGCTCCGCATCCCCTACTCTCCTGGGCTCAATATTCTGTTGGTGTCTACACACCCTCAGTTTCGCATTGTAGGCAGGGAATGCAGACTCTTTGAGGGTGTGGGGGGTGGCTGGGAGGGGTCTTTAGGGTAAATTTTTCCTCTGATACTCAGATCATCTCCTGGAGAAAACCTGCTGCCATTTTGACTCTACAATCAAATATTGTGGTGACGAGTTGCCATAGCAACATGATTTCTGCACCAGGTTGACATATAAATTCATGCTTGCCTGCTTTGAAAAGGAAAATTGGCCAATCAATCCCCACCAGAGAATTTATGCGTAGGAACAAAGAATAGCTATAAATCTGAACTTTATTATTATTTTTAAACTTTTTAGTATGGGTTTTAACATATACAAAAATAGATCAGTCTAATTAAGCTTCATGTGTCACTAGCTTCAACAATTATCAACATATGACCACCTACTGTGTTATTTTGAAACAAATCCCACTATTTCATCCACATGTTTCAGTATGCATTTCTCAAAGATAATGACTATCTTAAATGATTTTTATATGGATAATAAATAAAAGATAAGAATAAAGAAAGATCACAGAATACAAATGATGACAAACTAAGTTATTTAAACTGCTTCTATTTCCTTTTATTATCTTTATTTCAGACACTATTTAAATTTTTGTCTAAAATATAATAGCACTAAGTAGCAGGCAGAGTTTCAAGTCCTTTAAATGAATTAGTTCACTTAAATATCACAACAATCTTATCAAGTGGATACTATTATCCCATTCTACAGATAAGAAAAATAAGGCACAGGTTGGTTAGTAACTTGGCTTATATCAAACATTTAGATTATGTAAGTAAGCAAATATATCGTTTTAATTCTTAGTACTAATCTTATCATTGAAATAACAGCATATTTAGCTTGCAATTAGCAGCCTGTCAAACAGCACCAGCTTTCCTGTGCTTTACATTCTTGTACATTCTAAAGACTTGACTTTAGAATCTTATTGTGTAGAAGCATGCTACATGATATAAGACTTTTCTGAAGACGACCATCCATTTATTCCCACAAAGTATATTTTCAACTGTTACATAGATTTTATGAAATCCTGAGCCATACCTTAATGGAAACTTTTGGAAAGTTTGATCCTTGAGAGGCAGTGGTATCACCCAACCACTTGCTGGCAGTGCTATAGAGAAGGCAAGCAGCTTCCCTCACCTCCTGGTGCATAAGCTTCCCCCATCCAAACCTTGCCACAGTGCACTGCAATTATCTCCTCACTGGTCAGTTTCCTGGGAGACTTTTTTTTTTTATTTCTTTTTATTTTATTCATTTTAGAGAGGAGATACAGAGTGAGAGAGAGAGAGAGAGAGAGAAAGAGAGAAAGAGGGGAGGAGCTGGAAGCATCAACTCCCATATGTGCCTTGACTAGACCAGTGCAGGGTTTTGAACTGGCGACCTCAGTGTTCCCAGGTCGACGCTTTTATCCACTGCGCCACCACAGGTCAGGGCCCTGGGAGACTTTTTGAGGCAGGAGCCAATCTGATGTAGGTTGGTTTGGCTGTTTCATCTTTCTCTGTATCTGAGCACTGAAACTGACACCTAGTTAGTATTCAGTAAGTAAGTTTTTCCAGATATTATGATTCTCTGAGTTCTTTTTATTTTCTTTAAAATCAAGCAAATAATGACATATGGGGCATGACTAAAATTCAAAATAGATAAAAATAGCCACAGAATTTAGAAACTTAAAATTTACAAAATTTTAAATCCTGGAGAAAGATGTCCTTGTCTGATTTTCCACTGTGTCTGCCCACCCTGGTATTCAATTGCAATTTTGCAATGCCTTGACTTAGCCTTCGGAGCTTATTTTGGGAAAAATTAGCAGTATATTATATGAAATTTAATAGTTTAATATTTAATATTCTTAAGTCAAATTGTCATTACTAATAGTTACTTTAGGTTTGTAAGAGATAGATACAGAAAAAGAACTAAGAAGCTACAATTAAAGTTAATATTAATAGAATGTTTAATTATTTCCAAGTTATCCCCAAATACTTGGAAATACACTTAATAAATAACTGCATTTCCAAGATATTATGATTCACTTTGTTAAACACTTTGTTTAAGTTCCTTTTAAGATAATACAATAGGAAGATCATTCAAATTTTCTGAGACTCTTCTGGTTTTAAATATTTCTATCTTGTTCTCACATGTATATACTAGATCAAATGCCAGATTTTGGTTTAGAAAATATAATTATTATACACAATTGGCTAATAACAATATTAAACTAGTGCATTGACTTGACACTGACTAGTTTCATACCATTATGGTCAGAGTAGATGCTTAATATGATGTCAGTCTTCTTAAATTTATTTAGACTTGTTTTGTGTTCTAACATTTGGTCTCTCTTTGAGAATGTACAATGTGCACTTGAGAAGAATGTATATTCTGCTGCTTTGCTATGAAATGTTGTGTAAATATTAATTGAATCTATCTGAGGCAGTGTGTCATTTAAGTTTGCTGTTATGTTATTGATTTTTTGTGGAAGATCTATACATTGATGTCAGGGAGGTGTTAAAATCCCTAATATGACTGTATTGCTGTTGATCTCTCTCTTAATGTACACCAAGATTTTTCTTTATATATTTAGGTGCTCTATGTTGGGTTCATATATATTTACAAGGATTATATCCTCTTATTTGATTGATCATTTTAGTATTATGTAATGGCCTTCTTTGTCTCTTGTTATGCTTTTGTTTTAAAGTCTGTTTTGTCAGAAAATTATTGCTACCCAAGCCTTTTGTTTTGTTTTGTTTTCATTTGTATGAGATTTATTTTCCATTCCTTCAGTTTCAGTTTGTTTGTGTCTTTTGTTCTAGGGTGGGTCTCTTGAAGACAGTATATTTTATGTGTCACTTTTTTTTTTATCCTTTCAGCTACCCTATGTCTTTTGATTGAAACATTTAGTCTGTTTACATTTAAGGCTATTATTGATAGGTACTTATTTATTGCTATTTATTTTTTATACCTATGTTCTTCTTTCTGTTTTTATTTTCTTCCTTCTGCTTCTTAAAGCAAGCCTTTTAACATTTCTTGCAATACTGATTTGGTGGCAATGAACTCCTTTAAATTTTTCTTGTGTGGAAAGCTCTTTATTTCTCCTACAGTTTTAAATGATATAGCCTTGCTTGGTAGAATAGTCTTGTTAGTAGGTCCCTGCTTTTCATCACTTTAAATATATGATACCAATCCCTTCTGGCTTAAAGTGTTTCTGTTGAGAAATCAGCTGACAGCCTTATGGGAGCTCCCTTGGAAGTGACAAACTGTCTTTCTTACTGCTCTTAAGATTCTCTGTCTTTAACCTTTGCCATTTTAATTTTGATGTATCTTGGTGTGGGCCTTTTGGGGTTCATCTTGATTGGGACTCCCTGAGCTTCCTGAAGTTATGTGACTTTTTCTTTCACCAGGGTAGGGAAGTTTTCAGTCATTATTTCTTCAAACAGGTTCTCAGGCTCTTGCTCACTATCCTCTCCTCCACTGTGCTTACGATATAGATGATGTTATGCTTAATGTTCACGCAGAGATTCCTTAGACTTTCCTCATATTTTTTTAATTCTCTTTTTTTGCTCTGGTTGGGTGCTTACTGTTGTTATCTTGTCTTCTGAATTACTGATTTAATCACCTGCTTTATCTAACTCGCTGTTGATTTTTTTTCCAGTGTATTTTTCATTTTAGATATAGTACTCTTCATTCCTGACTGGTTCTCTTTATGTTTTATATGTCCTTTTAAATGTTTACTATCTCTTTGTTTAAGGTAATTTGTTCTTCCCCTAAGATTCTTGAGCATCCTTATAACCATTGTATTAAACTCTTGTGTCTGGTATCTTGGTTGCTTCCATTTTATTTAATTCATTTTCTGGGGATTTCTTTTGTTCTTTCATTTGCAGCATATATCTTTGTCTCCCCATTTTGTCTATGTCTATTAGGTAGGTCTTCTATAACTCTCAAAGTTGTTATGATAGCTTTATGATGAAGGTGTCTTGTTAGGCTCAGTGGCACCATCTGCCATATCATCTGAGCTCAGTGATCCAGGAATGTTTCTTGTGGGTTATGTACACCCTCCTGTTGTAGTTGAGACTTGAATGCTGTTGGCCTTTTCATGAGTAGAGTTAACCTTCAGGCTGACTGACTATAAGGATAGAGTTGATCACTGTGTATGAGTCACTGTGCAGGGGCTGCCCCACTAAAGCAGAATTGTTCCAACCAGGGTCTAGTGCCTGCCAGAATCCCCTTTTGAGCATGCTGCTTATGTGGTTAGGTGGGTCGAGCTCTAGTGTGATCTGAAACTCACGGCTGGTTTTGTTGGTTCTTGGTCCACTTGGGCTGGGTTCAAGTACAAGTCAATGTCAGATATTGTGTGTAACTGGTCTTGGGCTACTTGTTTGAAACCACTATACTATTCACTGTTTATGGCTGCATCTACTGGGCCTGAATGTGTGGAAGGGACCAATCTGTATACAAGGGTCAGCTTCCACCACTTTAGAGCTGGGAGAAGATCTATAAAAGGTTCAAGGCTCCTTGAGGTCCACTTCCATCTGCCAGCTATTTTGCCTCTCTCTGACATTGTCTGGTCTTCCTCCAGAGCTTTCTGAAGAAATAATGTAGAGTGGACCCAGGCTGACCATGGTCTATAGACCCTGCCATCAGTAGCAAACTCAATAGGGTGGATTGACTGGGGTCAGGAGGATGGGGCTAATGAGTCTGCAGTCAAGCACTCAATGAGGGAAAAGTGGGAGCTACTCCAGAGCCATACCACTTAGTCTCTGACGGAGCATTCAATGGTAGCTCCCCTAGGAAGAGAGTTCCACAGGTTCAGGTTGGGTGCAGCCAGCTGTTCCTTCTGTGGGAGCAAGCTCAGCAGGGTGCCGCCACTGGGGTTGGGAGTACAGGTCAAAAGAGTCTCCTAGCACAGGTGGTGCATGGTGCCAGCTGAGCTCACAGAAAAGAGCTAAGCACTCCCCCCTGGCCCCAGACAGTAGCCTCTGAGGGAGACACACTCTGAATGTCCCAGCTCTGAGCAGCACTCCTTTCCCCTTGTGGCATTAAACTTAGCAGAGCAGGGCAACAGGGAGTAGAAAGGCAGGACAAGTGATTCAACAAGAGGGCGGGGATGCTGGTGTGCACTCAAGGTGGGGAAGAATGGTCCCCTTTCCAAAGCTCTGTACAATTCAATCACTGAATCTCTGCCAAGAGCTTCTCCAGAAAAAGAGTACCCCCAAAGTCCCTGCTGGGTGCAGCCAGCAACTCCTCTGTAGAACCCGAGCATGGCAGGGTAGTGTCACCAGCAGTTGGGAGGACCAGGCAGTGCAATCCCCAAGCTGGTGCTATAACAATAGGAGTGCTCCATCTTGGGAAGGTGTTGTCTGGGTTTCTAGCAGACTCCCTTCTCTCCCAGGCAGGCTGACTCCCCACTTATTTTCACCACCAGACGCAATGTGGGCTCCTCTTCTTGTCTCTGTTGCCCTGGGTAGAGTATCCCTGCATGGGGTTGAGACCCCATGCTCCTAGAAGGAGGGAGTTTGGTGGCTAAGATACCCCTCCAGCTTCTCAGCTGCCACACGTGGGTTTGAGGGCCAGCCCCTTCTGTGTCTCCATCCTTCTTACCAGTCTCTACATGGCTTTTTCTGTACCTCCTTGGTTATAATATTTCAGTCTAGCTAACCTTCAGTTGGTTATTCAAATTGGTTGCTCTATAATTTAGTTGTAAATCCAGTTTGGTGTTGGGAGTCAGGGAGTTTAGCTTCCCTCTATTCTGCAGCCATCTTGAAATCTCTGACATTTCTTCTTCTTAAATAAGCTTGTGCTTCCTTCTGTATTTTATTACAGGTAACAGCAAATATTAAAATATTTCTTATGACATGTGCTGAAATTATATTAAAAAATGATTTTAAAAATGTAACTGGCCCTGGTCTGATGGCTTCATTGGTTAGAACACCATCCAGAAGTACAGAGGCTGCCAGTTTAGTCCCTAGTCAGGACACACACAGGAAGAGATTGATGTTCCTGTCTCTCTCTCACTCTCTCCCTCCCTCTTTCTCTAAAATCAGTAAAATAAACATTTAAAAGAATGTAACTGTGTAGTCTATATGGTTCAAGCTGTTTCTAAGGAAATAAAAATAATCCTAAGCAAGCACAATGTAAAAAATCAGAGGTCTGGTAATTTGCTCTACCCTTTTTGCTTACTATTAAGATATTACTAGTTTAACATTTCACATATATGTCATTCATCACTTGTTTTCTCTATTTTTGTCAGGAAAGATTCTAAAAACAGTAATTTTGATACTGACAGGTGTGTATGTATTGGTGCAGCTTATAATGAAAAGATCTGAAATTCCAGCTCAGCTAACTGACTTCTCTGCCACCATTGAGAAATTGCTTTATTTGGTGTGGCTTGCTTTAAGCTACCAAAAATGGGATAACATATGAGTCTTCTTAATGGGATGTTGTAAATGTTAGTGAAATATCACTGTAGTAAATGCTTAGGCAATATAGTCATGTGTCTGTGCAGTGATTCAACATTCAACAAATAATTATCTGATAAATATTTGCTCTTTTGCCAAAAAATAGTCATGGATGTTATTCTAGGTTCTTAGAACCTTTACTTCCTAACCCCAAACCCCTTGATTCATCCTGGCATTCTTCATTAAGTCAAGGAAAATACAGGGGCAACTGAAAATAGGTATACTGAGTGTGCAAGAAAAGCTTGGACCTGCAGAAGTCAGGGTGACACTCTCATGAGTGAGCAGTAAGTGAAGCTTGTCTGCAATACTCCCTTGGGTCCTCTGAACCCTCCAGTTGCTCTCCCAAGTCCACCACGTGTTGGAAAGTCTCTGGCTCTCAATGCAGAATGGTGGCATTCCCACAGGGACAACTTTTCTCTGGTTTTGTCCTCTTTGTGAATGCAGAACAGGCAGGGATGTTGGCCAAATGTAACTTTCTGCTAAATTAAATGTTACCCCTTTTCAAAAATATTTAAAATTGTACTTCCTTTCTCAGTGGGGTTTTAGTGTGCCAATCTCAGAGCTCTCAGAGAAGCAGCACTTACACTGAGTTTAGTAAAAGCTCATGGTACTTTCTCAAGGACCTTGTGTCATTGACACAAGGTCTGGCCTCACTTTCCAGTCTGCTGAGTTCACTACTCATGCCTCTTTCAGAAACCTTTGAAGAGGTGATGGAAAAGCAAACTAAACTGAGAATCAGGAAGTGTTACCTTTATCTGAGAAGAAAACAGCCTTTTGTGGGTGCTACCATTACAGTTTAGGAGAAGCATAGCACAAGTCTCAATTTTACCTAATGAAATGACACTTAAAACTTTGTATTTGTTTTTATTGATGTAAAATGACAATCCCTGAAATATGTAAGGCCATTCCTTCTGGTATAATTCTTTTCAATGCAGGCCGAATTCTATGGACAATATAGCAAATCCTGGGATAGCTTGTTGGAAGAACCAAACATTAACAAGTAAATAACCCAAGAGATACTAACTTAATCGAAACAAAACCTGACCTCAAGATAGTTAAGTAGATTGTCAGTAATTTTATTGAGACTTACTATGTAGCAAGTACTGTGCTAAGGACATTACATGAACTACCTGATTGAATCTTCATATAACAAGTAAGAAAGTACTAGTATGGTTTCCAGTTTCTAGAATAAGAAACAGAGGCTTAGAGATATGAACTTGCTCAGAGTCATAGAGCTAGCAAGGGGTAGAGACTGGCAGGATTCAAATTGCCCTGCTCACTCTTAATGCCCCTCCTCTCAATCTCAATGCCACACAGCCTATCTTAAGCTATGGATTACTCTCTCCCTCAGCATCCACCCCAAACAGGTCATTTGAGTCAGTACAAGTAATTTCTTTGTTTATAGGTCTTAGAACTTCTTTTTCTTCTCTTCTTTCTCTTCTCTCTCTTCCCCTTCCTCCCCCTCCTCCCCCTTTTCCCCTCCCTTTTCCTTCCTCTCCTCCCCCTCCTCCCCTCTTTTTCTCCGTGCCTTCTCCTCCTCCTCCTCCTCCTCCTCCTTCTTCTTCTTCTTCATCTTCTTCTTTTGCTTAGAGTAAGCTCTGAAAAATAAGCAAAAGGGTTGGCAGAAGTGAAATGCATTTATGATCATTCATTTTCACAATTTTTAAAACTCCTTGAGAAATTTTATAAGAAATATTTTGGCTAAATAACAGAACTACCTATAATTCTGTACATGCTTTTAGGATTGTAATGTGTTCACTTTGGTGATAAAGGAACTTTCAACAGAGTGAATGCTATTTACTCATTGAGTTTTCTCACTGGTGAAAAACATAAGTCTTTTTTTTTTTTTTTTTTTACAGGAAATTATCTGACCTAAAAGTGTTAAGGTGAAAGAATGATAATGCTGGGCACGTTTGATAACAGATTTCATGATGTTTCCAATTCAGGTATTAACCATCCACCCTCATTTTCCTATTCTTGTTTTGTTTTTTGTTTGTTTGTTTGTTTTGTTTTTACAGGGACAGAGAGAGAGTCAGAGAGAGGGATAGATAGGGACAGACAGACAGGAATGGAGAGAGGTGAGAAGCATCAATCATTAGTTTTTTGTTGCCATAGCAACACCTTAGTTGTTCATTGATTGCTCTCTCACATGTGCCTTGACCGCAGGCCTTCAGCGGACCAAGCAACCCCTTGCTGGAGCCAGCGACCTTGGGTCCAAGCTGGCGAGCTTTTTGCTCAAGCCAGATGGGCCTGCGCTCAAGCTGGCAAGCTCAGAGTCTCGAGCCTGGGTCTTCCTCATCCCAGTCCGACGCCCTATCCACTGCGCCACCACCTGGTCAGGCCATCTCCTATTCTTATGTCTTTTTTCTTCCTAGACCATAAGGATTTCTCCCAGGAGACAGGTTGGCTTCTCACAAAATTCTTGATGCTCTCCTTTGGATTAAGTATTTATCAGCCCTTTCAGAGCTGGGAATTGCATATGACAGCAACACCCATTAGCATGTCTTCTACTCCATTTATTTTGGGGGTAGATTGTTTCTCTTTTGTATGGCCAGAGGAATGGGCTCTTAGCTCATGGAAATGTTATAGCTCCTCCTACCTTCCCTCACACCTTCAGAACCTTGCATCTATCTGTAGACTGGATATCTCCATTTGCATGTCCCTGGACACCTCAAATTCTATATCTGAGATCAAACAACACGTTCCTCCCAAATCTTCTCTTTTTACAGGATTCCCTCCTTGGTCAGTGGCTCCACCATCCATCCAGTGTACCAAACAGAAACCTGAGATCTACCTTCACTCTTTCCTCTCCTTTATTCCCTTCATCCAACTGATGGCCAGGCTTTGCCTCTTCGTTCTCCAGAACCCAATCCCTTCTCTCCATCCACAGTCTATTCTCAGGTCAGCTCTCCTTATTTCTCACTTGGGTCAATGCCACAGTTTTTCCTCAACACCCATATCAGGCATCTTCTCCAGGAGGTTTTACTTGCCTGCCTCCTCCCCTCAATCTGGGCTCAATGCCCTATATGTTCACACTGCAACTTGTGCATATTCTTATCACACTTATTTTATGTACCCTAATTGTGTTTTGCCCAATGCACCATAATCTTTTTGAGGGCGGGGCTGTGTCTTACCCATGAATAGTCAGCTCTGAGCAGTGCCCTGCAGTTGGTGGTTACTCTTAATGTCTGTTGAATAAATGGAGACTTTGCAATTGGTCCCAACTTCAGTGTTCCTGAGAATTCTTGTCAGGATCTGTGTGATTACATAGGTTATCTACCTGAGGCTTTCAGTAGGTTCACCAGGAGTTATATATTTTTTTCATTTGTGCCTTGTTTGTGATAACAATCAAGAACACAGCAAACTCAATGGCATTTACCCCAGTGTTGTATTGTGGCCCAGAAATAAGTGCTTGTTAACTTAAAATGGACAGGTCAAACAATGCTCAAAGCTGGTGAGATTCTGTTTTCAGGCTCCATGCAGTAACACATCTGTTTTCTATTACTGGGTTTCTAAAACCCAGCATATAACATACTACCTGGCTACAGTAGCTATTTAAAAATGAATAAAAACAATAATTATAACATTTATTACTTACTAAATGTTACTTATTCTGAATGTTATATGCATATATCACTTAATCCTCAAAACAATGTTATAAAATTGGTAACATTATCCCCATTTTACAGTTGAGGGCACAGAGTTAAATGACATGCTTAAGGTCACCTGAAAGTTAGTGGTGGCACCAGATATGGAGCCAGCTATCTAATTTCAGAGGCCACATTCATTATTCATGACTGCCTGAACCAATGCACATGTGACTTAGTCATGTTCTACTCAGCTGAACTCTCAGCCACTGAGTGACAGCTGCTGAAATATGATTTGCAAACATGCAGAAAACACAGATCTTTGTTTCTGGCATCCTTTCTGATTGTCACATATTACCCAAACTTAGGTAAACAATTCAAAATATCACACATGCTAAGTTGTTTCACATTGTCTTTTTTTAAACTATAAAGGTAAACTTTACTAAATAGGCACTACTCCTCAAAAATATTAATATTCTTTTTCTTTCCAGAATTATCTTCCTAGAAGATATTTGTTTATGTTACTTGCTTTATGTAGAAATTGAGATTTTTTTTTTGAATGGTCAGAAAATATATTTATGCTAATTACAGATTTTTAAATTTTCTCTGGTCATGGTAAAAGAATGAAAACCATCTGCTTGTTTCTATCCACACCTTTCAAACAGTCTTCCATCTAGTTGACTTGGTTTTTACTTGCGGATTGGGAAAGATAACATGGGTCAGAATTGTGTTGGCATAAAATGGCCCAACTCTAAAAGCTATGTAAGCCAAAAACTTCTTCTGAAAGGAAGCTTCTGAAATTATTGATAGAAACACCCACTGAGATGACTAGCTTCGATTAAATGTGGTCAGAAGGTCTCCACTTCACTGAGCAGCTTTGTGGGTTTCTTAAAAAGTTTTGCATGAATAATGAATGGCAAAGAGAAGAAAAGTGTCTTCAACTTTTGTTTCTTCTCTGATGTCCACTACTGTATATTACCAACCATAATACTGGAGTCCACTGAGCCTTCTAGCATGAAACATCACAGAAATCAAGAAAATTAGATTATACTAATTAAGTGATTTACTCGCCTATTTAATTGGTTTGTGTCTGCATCAAGTTCTGTGTTATAGTATAAGTGTTCAAAATGGTATAAGACCTGTGTTTTCTTTTTCCTCATTGTTGAACACTAGTTCTAAGTTTGTTAACATCACTTACAAAAACATCTTTGGAGTTATACCATGTGGCAAATTCTCAAGGACTTAAGGAAATGTGAACTTTTTTTTTTTTTTTACAATTAGGGGAATTAGTGGTTGATGACAGTATTCCCTAAATGTACTTAAAAACAACTCCCCCAAGAGCTGTGCATAAAACTATTTTTAAAATTGTTAAGCCACCCCAGTAAGTTTCCCAGACTGATTCATCCCCAGTTTGTTGGTTTCTTAAGGAGTGTGCCTAGACTATCCACAGAGAAGAAAATGTTCTAGAGCAGAGAACAATCAGAAGCTTAAATTGAGTATAATAAAAGATTAGTGAACGAAAGTATCAACAACTCATGAAGATACATGAAGTTAATAGTTCTTTAAAATCCTTTGGAACTGAAAATTTTAAAATATTATGTTGGAATACAAAGGGTGTGGAAAAATTTTACTAAATTGGGTAAGAAATTATATCAATACATCTGCAATATTTGTGTAACAATATTTCAAACATAAGATTTGATGCTTTCTATGCAAAAGTAAATTATATTAGGTATATGTAAGTGTCAGAACTCATCAAACTATAATGAAGTCTCTACATTTCACTACATGTAAATTATACCCCAATTTAAACAAATCTTCAAACTCTCAAGGTCAGCAAAACAAGAAATGTCTGACCCTGGCCGGTTGGCTCAGCAGTAGAGCGTTGGCCTGGCGTGTGGGAGTCCCAGGTTCGATTCCTGGCCAGGGCACATAGGAGAAGTGCCTATCTGCTTCTCCACCCTTCCCCCTCTCCTTTCTCTCTCTCTCTCTCTCTCTCTCTCTCTCTCTCTCTCTCTCTCTCTTTCCCTCTTGCAGCCAAGGCTCCATTGGAGCAAAGTTGGCCTGGGTGCTAGGATGGCTCCATGGCCTCTGCCTCGGGCACTGGAATGGCTCTGGTTGCAATGGAGCAATGGCCCATATGGGCAGAGCATCACCCCCAAGTGGGCACCCCTGGTGGATCCCGGTGGGACACATGTGGGAGTCTGTCTCTCTACCTCCCCACTTCTCAATTCAGAAAAATACATGCACACACAAAACAAGGGAAGTCTGAGACACTATGGCTGTCTTAGGAGACATGAGGATTAAATGCAACATGGTATCCTAGATGGTATCAAAGAAGAGAAAATGAAAAAAAATTAAATGAGTGAAATCCAAGTGAAGTATGGACTTTAGTTAGCAATAATATATGGCAATCGCCTCATTAGCTGTAACAAATGTATCACACTAATTTAGCATGTTAACAATAGGGAAAACTGGGGACTGGGTATAGAAAATACTCTGCCAGTTTTCTGCCAGCCTAAGACTATTCTAAAACTTAAAAATGCTTATTTTTTAAAATAGAAACAAGCAGGATAAGGAGATGGGTGAGATGGTAAATATGGCAGTTACCAATATACTACTGGAAAGTGAACAAAATGAAATATCAGTACAATCTATTTCAAGCAATAAGTGTAAATAAGCCATAAAGAGCAAGTTTTTGTTTTGTTTTATCTACTGGACACTCACATCAAATAGATTACTCTATCAAGTTTACTTCCGCATGATAAAACTAAAAATTGTCACCCTTTCCGCATTATTTTTTTAGCCAGCTAACATTAAAAAGGGTTGTACACATACAAATGACAATAAACTGAAAGAAAAGTATAGTTTTTATTTTCACACAGCATATTTCTCATTGTAAGTCATCTAGTATCACAGCTCTGTTCTGTTGAATGCCATCACCCATGAGTAGTTACACACGTTCTTTATATGGATAAATAGAAATATTCATTTCCTGCCGGCCAAAATGTTTTGGTAGGTGTGTGTATATAAAGATGTATAAAGAAAACTCTTGCAATGGCATCTATGCCTTTTTGTTAAATATGCCACTATGCTATAATCCATAATCATATTTAAATCCTGTGCATGCCTCTTTTAATAAGCAGGGAGTCTTCCTCATCATTTATCGGTGTCAGTGTTGACCTTGGAGCTGCTCAGATGGGCCAAGCACAACTGGAAAGCAATTTCTGATGTCGCCACATCTGAGCCTGGATGCCAGAAACAGGGTACCCATGTAGCAGAGTCTTTCCTTTGTGGGGCGTAGTTCCATCCAGAACATCCCTTGCGACGCGCGACACATCCTTCTTTCTTCTAGTGAACAGTCGGGCAGAGGCCGGTGGAGAGGCCCCTAGCCGATGCAGACAGAGACCAAGATGAGGAAGAGGCAGACAGCCCCGGCGGCTGCGGCGCATAGTTCCATTCGCAGCGCGGCCTCTCTTAGTGCCGCGGCTCGCAGCCCGGGATCTCGGGCCGGTTCCAGGCGCCGCGTTGCCGTGGCAACCGCCCCCCGCGGTACCCCACGTTTTTGCCGAGAGAATCGGCCTGCTCGGACACCGCCTCCACGCTTGGGCCGCGGGCCGCGCTTCCTCCCGGCTCCCATTACCCACGCAGGAAAAGCAGGAACCAGACCACCGCTACAAGAGCAAACTGGAAACGCGTGGTGAGAGTTGCCCGGAGCCCGCAGTTGCGAGTCCAGCGTGGAGGCGAGTGCGGGACCAGCTCGCGGGCTCCTCCTTCCCCGCCTCTCAGGCACGTCACCCAGCCGGGGGCGCAACGTGGTCCGCAGAGAATTCCTCTCCAGGTCCGAGGCTCCTCCGACACCTTCGGACCCCGCAGCGCCCCAGGAACCTGCAGATGAAAGACGTCAGAGGGCCGGCGTGGGCGTTTGCTGCAGAAACGCCCCAAATCCAGGCCAGAAACGCCCCAAATCCAGGCCAGAACCGCCCCAAATCCAGGTCGCGCGGATACTTCTCGCCCACAGGCTCTCGCAGGGAGGGATGGGGAGCATAAAAAGCTATTTACCGCGAATCCTCGTTATTGAAACATTTCTCCAACACTCTGTCTGTCCCGGCAGATGGACACCTATTGCACGAAGTCCACGTTTGGGTCATTGATAGGCCGCCGCGGCACATTCAAAATGCTTGCTGCCTGGAGTGGAGCCTCTCCGTGGCCCCTCGGGAGCCCTGGGGACGCACGGACCGCGATTCCGCGGGCGCGTCTACACCTCGGCTGACGGCAGCTCTCAGGTAATTAGCCGGAACGCAGAAGGCAGACGATGCCCATTTAACCCACCAATCCTTTTCCGCCCGGTTCACTGACGATGTACCTGGACCCAGAGACACTGGGCTCCGCGCCTCGGCCTGAAAAATCCGCTCCAGGGAGCGAACGTTCATAAATATTAATAAGCCGAGCGGCTGGGGCAATTATCTTCCTTTAATTGTAACTCAACCAAAAATCCAGACCCCTGTCACTCAGCTGCCCTCTAAATCGGGATTGCGGGGTGTCAGTGTCAGTAGACTACCTCGGCTCAAAGTCGGTCTTTGTACCTGCCGCCCGATGTGGAAACCATATGGTGCTTCTCTCCGCGTGTTAAAATCGCTCTCCGAGAGATCCAAACTGACGCCCCTTCACCTTTCGTTCGCCTGCCTGCCTCCCCGGGGCGACAAGGGCATCCCGCTCCTGCCCAGGCAGACCTCCTGATGTTAAAGCCATTGACTGAGGGGTCTGACAAACAGGGGCCGCTCCTGAACGAAGTGGGATTCGCCCCAGGTTTGACCCCTCCGCAGGCCTGGCTGCTTCGGGGCCTCTGGACCCTGCCACACCGTCCCCCAAAGGTTCCTTCCTGTGTCACTATAGGGAAGTGCGGCTGAGAGGCTCAGCGTGCTCAGCACGGGGTCGCAGGTTGAGGTAGTGCTGGGTGTGGGCTGGTGCAAGTCACCGCGATTTCGCGTCACGCGCCGCCAACGATAAGAGCTGGGGTGTTGCACTATTCCAGGTCTCCAAGACAGCGGGCTTCGACGGCTCAGGCCCACATTCCTGGCTCTGTGTCCCCCGGGCTGGCGGAGCATAAAAGAGACCCCCGCCCACCTCTCCAGGCGCGGGAGCCAAGAGCGGGAGGAGGCAGTGAAGGTAACCCAATCGCCGAGACTACGGAGGAAGCCCAGCCGCGCACTTTCTGGAAAAGCAGCAAAGGCCAGGCACCCCTCAGGGAGGACACACCGTCCTGGGGCACCTGAGAAGGCCCTGCTCTCTGCGCACGAATACACCATCAGAACTGCCTAATTATTTCTCACCCACTTATTTTTGTTTTAGGAGTCGTGTGTGTGTGTGTGTGTGTGTGTGTGTGTGTGTGTGTGTGTGAGAGAGAGAGAGAGAGAGAGAGAGAGAGAACAAATAACTGTTGCAAGGCTGAGGGGTGTGATCCACTCCCCAGGGATTATTATGATCATTTAAAAATATTAATGCCCATTTACCCTAGGCATTCCCATTTAAATTGTATCAAGAGGAAAGTTCAAAGCGCAACATAAAAATTTTAGGTTAAACACCACAGCAGTTCAATTAGAACCTATTTTACTTTAGTTATAAAATGCAGACTCCTCTGAAGCGCAATTAGAAATATGGTGTGCTCCACAACCTGAAGTGTCAATGATCAGACTACGGTGGTCACTGAGTTTCATAGGGTTAACAGTCTACTGAAATAAAAGTCTACCTCCGAGGTCAGATGCTTGTGCTATAGCAGTGGTTCTTAACCTGGGTTCTATAGAACCCTAGGGGTTTGATGAGTTGGTCTCAGGGGTTCGGAGAAGCCTCTGCCACGGAGGCCAGAATAAAGTAATACCGTAATTTGTTGTGAGTTCATGCACTTTGTTGGTTTTTTTCTTTGAGCAAGGTGATGTCCATGCACGGCTCATTTTGTGCACCAGTAAAAAAACATATACCTATGTCTTGAATTTGGAAAAAAAATCATATTTTATTTATCACTAAAGAAGGGTTCAGTGAATGCGGATATGAAACTGGTGGGTTCGGTACCTCAAAAAAGGTTAAGAACCACTGTGTTATAGCTTTGTGATTGTAGGCAGTTTCCGCAAGGACTCTAGGGGCCAGATGAGCTTTTGGGCTGACCAAATCAGTTTCCTGTAAAATTAATCTAGGCTCAAAGCTCTGACAGCAAATGGCTCACTGAGGCCCAGAGTTGGGGGAACCCATCTTGATGGTCAGGGGAGGAGATCAGTGCTATCATCATTAGCACTGTTGTTCACAATTCGGCACCCAAGTCACCAGTACCAAAAAGTTAGTGGCCTGAGAGAACATGAGGGTATGAGAGCTTCGGGTGCAAGACAAGTGGAAGTGGCAGTGGTGGGCATTGAGACTGGCATTTTGTTATTATTCCAGCGCCCAGCAGGTGTTGAGTAATTATTAAAAGACCCAGAGCTACATGAAGACAAAGTGGGGCTGGCCTTCTCCAGAGGGAAATTTAGCTTGAGTGGCTTGCTTTAGAATCAGGCCTACATGCTGCATGGAGCAACATGTGTTGTATCCCACTTTTTTTTTCTGCCATGGTGGGTGGAGGTAGGTAATGCTGGGAAGTGGGCAGCTACCAAGGCCTCCTGTCCCTTAGCACAGGAAGGCATCTGTAAACCTGCTAGTGAGAGCATTTCTCTGATCATCATGAAAATGCCTTCATATGGATCAAGAAGGGATTCACAGGCTGAGTGAGGTGTTTAGAAAGTGTTTACTAATAATCTTGTGATCTCTCTCTCTTCCCTACCCTCACAAATCTGCCCTTTTTGTATTTTGTGTTAAATTATTTTACTTGATAAAGATCAAAGTCACATACCAACTTGTTCTTCCAAAACCTTACTCACAACTGCCAAGTCGTCCCTGGCAGTAAAATCTGGAAGCTGTTTTTTAATTCAGCTAGCTCAGCCTCACTCTGCTCCTCCCCAGATGATGCAATACTAGAACTGGACCCAGAAAGCTTCTGGGTCTGTCACCAGCTGGCTGAGTCTGGCCTCAAGGCGCCAGACTGGACCAAATAAGAGCTTGTTGAGTGATTCCTCTATCTCTGGAGCTGTGACAGAAATCACAACATAACACTTTCCATTTTTGTAGGACTTTAGAGCTGACAAAGTTCTTGTTAGTTCCTTACAATAACTTCCTTTCTTAAAAAAATTTTTATTGATTTTAATTTATTGTGCTTACATAGATTCAAGTGTCCCACCTAATGTATCTCTCTCCCCCCCCCAGTCCCCTGTTCCCTTTGATACCCCCTTTGACCTCTCCCCTCAACGCCCTCCCCCCTTCCCTCCAGGATTTGATGTCCTGCTCTCTATAACACTGTGTTATGTATATATAATTTTATTAATCTCTTCCCCTTCTCTGATCCCATCCTCTCCTCCCCTTTTCCTCTGACTGCTTTCACTCTGGTCCCTTTGATCTTACCTCTACCTCTCTTCCAGTCCTCAGTTTACATTGTTCATTAAATTCCTCATATGAGTGAGGTCATATGATATTTTTCTTTCTCTGCCTGGCTTCTTTCACTTAGCATAATAATTTCCAGGTCCATCCATGTTGTCGCAAAAGGTAAGATTTACTTCTTTTTCACGGCCCCATAGTATTCCATTGTGTATATGTACCACTGCTTTTTAATCTACTGGTCCACTGATGGACACTTGGGCTGTTTCCAGATCTTGGCTATTGTAAACAATGCTGCCATAAACACGGGGGTGCATTTTTTCTTTTAAATCAGTGATTTGATATTCTTAGGATATATTCCTAAAAGTGGGATAGTTCGGTCAAAAGACATTTCCATTTTTAATTTTTTAAGGAATCTCCATACTGTTTTCCACAGTGGCTGCACCAGTCTGCATTCCCACCAGCAGTACAGGAGGGTTCCCCTTTCTCCACATCCTCACCAGCACTTACTCTCTGTTGTTTTGTTGATGAGCGCCATTATTACTGATATGAGGTGGTATCTCATTGTGGTTCTAATTTGCATTTCTCTAGTGATTAGTGATGTTTAACATTTTTTCATCTGCCTATTGGCCATCTGAAGTCCTCTTTGGAGAAGTGTCTATTCAGTTCTTATGCCCATTTTTTGATTGAGACAACAACTTCCTATGACTTGTATTTTATAGATAAAGAAACTGAAGCCCACAGAAGTGAAGTGATAGATGAAACCACATGGAAAGATGATATATTTTGAATCTGTCCTTAGGTTCTTGTTACCACACGTGTCACTTGAAGTTAGCAGTAAACAACGTAAATTCCAGTCTGGGTTTTACCCTGGAATTCCCATTGCATCTCTGCTCTGTTTGGCAGGAGGTGAGTGCAACACATATCTAGGCAGCGAAGAGACTAGTGGGTTTCTAACAAGAAACTGGCTGCAGTCCAGGCAACAGAGCCAAAGACAGAAGTATGAGTGAGGGCTTTCCACAAGACAAGGTCCCCCAACTAGAGGGTGTTATTCAAGTAAGCAGAAGCCCCTCTTTACAAAGACAGCAGCAGGGCAGAGTATTTCCTTTGTGGTAGGGATGGTCTCCCCACACCCCTGTTTTTCCTCTTCCCTCTGCCCTTACTTGACTCAGTAGACATAGGCCCAGGCAGCTGACCTTGATTAGCAGTACTTGCCATGGATGGGGACAGTTTATTTCTTCTCAGAGGCTGTGGAATGTGACATTTATTTGCACTAGATATTTAACAATTCTAGACCTGTAATGTCTCCTAAATTTTATAGAACATAGACACCCAGACATACCCACCATTCAAGGTCATGAAAACTCACTCTAATCAATACCTCTCACCTGGTTAGGTCTTGAGACAATGAGACTGGGATCTAAAAGAATTAACTATAGTTTTTCTTTTGCTTGGATTTTCATATTTGCTACTTAGAGATACTCAAGTCCTCAGCCTGGTAGCATGGAAAATATTGGAAAGAGGTAGGAAGCTGTAGTAGAAGACAGAAGATGGCATATTTGATGGATAGAACTGGGGTGAACAAGCTTTTGAGGATTTGAAGATTTTATAAACTACTTACTAATGTGTGAAAATGAGTGCTCAACTGGTGTTTACCAAAGCAGTGGGACTAGCTGGAAATGAGAGCTGACATCTATGAGCACTTGCTATGTGCCTAGCACTGTGCTAGGTTCTTGACATGTATTGTCTCGTTTCACCTTCAAGACAACCGTATGGGGCAGCGACTGACAATACGCATTTTAGAGCTGAGAAAAGCAAGGCATAGGGATGCTCTGTAACATGCTGATAAGAAGCAGAGTTAAGGATTTGACTAAATTTTGTTCACCTGTGAATTATCATGCGCTATTAATCAAAGAGGTGAAGCTGGTTCCACCAAAGTTATAGTCACTAATGCGAGGTGGCTTCGTTTGGAAAGTAAGTCTTCGCTCCTTTAGCAAGAACACATTTCAAGTTATTTTTCTCCTCCTTCCTCTTTCCTTCTCCCATTAGAACTGAGATTCCTTTGGTCAGGCCTAGAAGAAGGTGGCAACTGGTTAAAAATGGAATGATTTGTTGCCATAAGTTCCCCCTTGTCACTTACCTGTGTCCCATACAGCTCCTAGTCAGCAGCATGCCAGGCCATATCCAGCTGAGCTGAAGTGTATGAGGGAAATACCTGTTACCACTTACTCAACATTCAGTGTGTCTTAGGTCAATGACAATAGTGGTTTTTATACACATTGCAGGTATTTACGATTGATAGTCTACAAGACATATCACTCCTGGCCCCTCATTTTAGATACTTCCTCTTTGCACTTAGGGCCTTATCTCTTACTGTGGAAAGGAAACCTATGTCCCTTGTGAAAAAGATCCCAGGCTAGGCCAGCCTGCTCCAGATAGCACCCAGTGACTCACAGGAGGAGGACGTGCAAACGCAGCCTTCAGGATCAAAGGGGGGCAGTCTTACCCAGACATGGTCCCACAGGGGACTCATTTCATTACAACACAACTTGTACTATTGGCTCACATAAAAAAACTTGATTTTTATAAATTGTCCTTATCCTCTTCCAAATCAGAGTTCGGAAACCCTGATATCCATGGTCCAATCTTCAGGGTGGCGGGGGCGGAGCTGCTTTTCTGCCTCTTCTTCCTAATAATCCATTTTGCTCTTGGTTGGCAGACAAGAGACCAAATCCGGGATGTCAGAATAATGTCTCCAGAAAGGGGTCGGTGTTAAAGGAATTTCAGGCATCATTTTTCTCTTCCTCCTTTTCTCCTGTTTTTGACAAGACAGAAAGTGGGACAGTCCACGTGCAGGTGTCTTCATGTGAGTGGAGTTAAAATCACGTGTGCGTATGCCCTTTGCTATTGCGTCTCTTCTGTGGCTCTGATATGAACTCTCAAACTTACGGAAGGAGTTCCTCCCCATTTTTACAAGACTGGCACCGGGGGAATGATGTACTTGCCTTGTGCACAAAATGTAAGGGGTGCCAGAAAACCCAGTATCCGAGTTAAACATTTTAATACATTATTTTTTAAAAATAAAAAAATTAACACATAGAAATCCACGGTGAACAAATAATTAAAATTTGAAATAAAAGCAGTGTTGCTGACATTTCCTTTTGTCTCAGGCTTCAGTAGGGCTTGTCACGACACTGCCTTCTTATTTCTCTTTCTCCTAAATGGGAGGGAATCAGAGGCAGCAGGATAAAGCTTACAAATTAATGTAATGAACCACAGAAACGAGATCTGAACAAAGTGAAACCAAAAGTAAAATAAGGTGTTGAAAATAAGAGAGAACAAGAGGAAGTGACTAGATTAGTATCAAAAAATTCTTATATCATTGACGATTGGAGATTTTCTTAGAGAAAATCTGAAAACTCTGCCTCTCGGGAGTGAAAGGTCTTGTTGCTCCAGGCTATAAATATTTGTAAGCTGAGTAATTATTAAAAATCTTCCTATTGTTCAAAGTGTTTTTAGGCACATGTATTCTCTCCCACCCCAGTTCTCCCAGTACCTATTTTTAGTAACAATACTTTGTGTTTTTAGAGTGCTTCTTTATTTTTCAAAGCACCTTTTGGGGAGGGCATATTATTTCATTCATTCTTCTCACATTGGAAGAATTAGCTGGGACCTGTTATCCTCTCTCAGGGAATGGGTAGGTGGGATTGTGGAAGAGAAGGAAAAGTCATTTTCCCAGAGATAGGCCCTGAGCTAAATGCCATATATATATATAATTTATTTCCCCAATAACCATGAATTACAGATGATTTGCTCCTTTCATAGATAAACTATAATCTAGGGTATCAGTTATGTAGCTGGTAATGTTCTCAGATATTTAGTTTATAAAAAGTATATTGTATCATTGGCCTCATGCTTTTGGTTGTTAGTAAAACTAAAAAAGTCCCACTGGAATAAGAAGTGATAGAGCAAAAAAATGTTTTATGCCTCCATATCTAGTCAAAATAACTGAGCTTTTCTTTTTATGTCTTTTGAATAGCCTACATGTTCTTATACCAGAATGTGTCAATTTCTAAAGAGCTAGTTTGATAGAAGTAGAGGTTCTCTTAACTTAGAAATATTTTGAATTAAGTAAATGTATATGATTAGTCAGAAAAGTGATTTAGGTGTTTTTTTTTATATATATACAGTGCATTTGGTTTATTTCATATGCTGAATACATGCTAAAGTGTGAAATAGTTCTTGTGTGGTCTGATTTTAGTATACTACTTAATTTTATAATAAAAGCATAACAGTAAAATAATATTTAATCAACCATAATCCTTCACCTTTATACAACTGTTTATATTTTTAAATAATATACTCACATGCATAGTGTAAAGACAGTGGCCAAGGACACCATCAGAGCCACCTGGTCAGTGCAGGTTCGCATTAGATTCAGACAGTCAGTAATGAAACAACGGAGCCAAGAACTGGTGAGCCATCACCTTTAATTCTAGCTTGCACCTGGCGGGCAAGTAAAAACACACACTGGGCTCCAAAACACACTCATTCAGTGTTCACAAAGCTACTGACTTATCCGAGTTTCCTAGCATCAAAGGTTTCTAGCTTACCAGTCTTATTCACCTCTGTTCCCCATATCTTTCTCTCTGCACAAACTGGCTTCTTTCTCAGCACTCCGCCATCTTGGCTGCTTCTCCTGGCCTCCACGTGGCCTTTATCTGCTCTCCTTTCTCTGCTCTCCTCTCTAATGCTAATTTCAGGAACCAAGAGAGAGCAAGCTCCCAGTCTGCCCCACTTTATAGTGTAGAAATCCAAACCTTTAATCCAATCTACAAACAAGGAAGTCTCTGATACAAAGTCACTTATCTGAGGCATAATGGGAGGATTCCTCATGAGAATCATCCAATCAGTCAAGGGTGTGGGAAAAAGCTTACTCTTAAAACTAAGCTTTAGGCTATAACGATCCGGTCTGCCCACAGCCTGTTCCCCAACACACATTAATATCAACGAACTTCCATGTGGGCAGCACCATCTTTAACAAAGTGAGCATAATATATTTTATCTGCCCAACACATAATTTCAATAAGACTAAGTATATTTATATTTTAATATATTATTGTATAAGTTTCTCATGTTTTCTATAGATTTCATACTAAGAAAATGGCTGTGCAACTTGTTTTAATGACTCGCCACAATATATTATACCATGTCCCTGAAGATGAAAAATTAAGTGTTTCAATTTTATTTTTTGGTCTTTATTAGTAAAATAAAAATATTGTAGTGTGCTACTTATGAAGTACTTACTCTGTTCCAGGCACTATGCTAGGTATTATAAAAGCATATGATTTTACTTAAGGCTTGTAGAAGAACTGGAACATAGATTTTCTTAATCTCATTTTACAGATTTGGAAACTGAGGTTTGGAGCAGGGGTGGCAGACACCGGAAAGGGCTAAGCAGGGATTCAGAGTCAGTGGAGGCTGTCCTCTCCTTGGGTGCTTTCTTTCACTGTGACGATTGAGGCTACCATGCTCCTACTTTCACACTTTTGTTAATTGATTTCCAGGGGAGAAAAAAATCTTTTTGACACTGCATATGCTGTGTCATATTGCTTCCTGAAGGGGCTGCAATAATGTATAATTCTTCTAGCAATGAAGAAAAGAAACAATTTTACCTTTGCCTTGATAACATTGCTTGTTGCTAATTACTTTAAAAAGAAGCTACCTGGGCAGGTGTGAAATCGCAACTTTGGTTTGCTCTTATATTTCTTTGATCACAAATAAAGACAGATACATTTTTTAGATGTTTTCTAATTTGTTTTTCTCCTTACATGTGAATTTGGTTAATATATACTGCTCACAAAAATTAGGAGCTATTTCAAAATGAATATGAAGTGATAAAATATCCCCTAATTTTTGTGAGCAGTATATCTACTTGGCACATTTATATATTGGTGTCAAGGTTTTTCTTATGAATTTCAACAATATCTTCATATTTTATACATGATAATTCTTGTCTTTCATAGTAGATTCCAATATTGTCCTAGTCTGTGGTTGATCTTGTAATTTTTTAATAGACTACACATAAAAAAAATAGCTTCACAATTAAAATGATTAATTTTGTAGCACTGCCAAATAACCCAGTGGTAATTTGATTACACAGTATTATTTATCAAAATTAATTGAAGTTGACCACTTAATGTTAATTAAGGGTGAACTTTCTCAGCTCTAACAAGTCAAGCTTGGATGGAAAAAAACATATTTCTGTCATCTGTCATTGAAGTCAGAGACACTGAAATAGAATCATGTAACCTTTATGTTTACCTTTAAAAATAATAACTGACATTTATCTTATAGAAACCAGCATGGATATCTTCGATTTTATGTTTTTAGCTGTAAAAACATTTTAAAGCAATGAGTAGAGACAATATTTAATTCGGGTAACCAGAAGGGTAGAGTATGTTGTTAACTCAGATTTAATCCTCGCTTTTCACTCCTGTACTTTCCCAATATTAAAAATAAAGATTTTCTGAAATCTTATTAAGTAGTCTGCAGACACACTCTGGGACCACAGTGACTGTTCTCAATTATAAAGACTTTCTGAGGTAGAAATACAGTATCATGTGCATCCAAGTTATTATTTTCCTAGTTTAAGGTATAATCTCTCACTATATGCCTTAAAGTTGTGCATTTTAGCAAACACACACAACACACACACATGAACATTGAATCACTTCAAACCCACGAGCAGATATTCTTTATTTTTTATAAAAAATAATCTGCTCTTGGGACAGTTAGCAAGGGGCAGGACCATACCCACTAGAAAGAGAGAAGAGTCAAGGTTAGGAGTTACTCTCCCTACCACTTGCCCACTCACTCCTGACCTCCCTCCAGTTTCTTAAAGGTCCGCCCCCAGGCTGCTCTCAGTTCTAACTGGTCCCAGAGCAACACCAGCCCCTGGTTGGAACCAGAGGCCACACAGGCCTTTGGGCAGAGTTTGACAATCCCTCACTTTTTTATGTAGGAAAATATATGTCCTTGGCCATCTTGAAAGTTCCTTTGCTGCAAATAACAAATCTAAATATAAAAATAAGTCAGAACAATAAAACGTTTACAGAATAGTGCCTACTCTTTGTGAGGTGGGAGGCAACCACGACCTGTTATCTTAATGGCCACCATTGGTATTTGCCAAACCACTCTTCTCCTTTTTTTCCCCCAAGAAAAGTGGCCAGAAGCAGAGGTCTCTTGTTCTTAGAAACCATCAACTTTTACACAAAGCTTTGCCATCAAAACGGGATTATGTATTCCTAGAACATCTGAAGGCCTTGCTGGCTGGGGCTAACTTCAGAATGTACAAATGAGATGGAATAGGTTGTATTTTACTTCCAACAGATGCTTCAAAATTGTTCAAAACACAGTAGCTTCAGAAAACAGGATATCCTTGAACCATGGAGTTCATTTGATCCATGTGGTGTTCAGGATGCCAAAGAATTGGTCCTGAGACATTATTGCCAATTTTGTTTCTCTTCTAGCTCATATTCAGATAACCTACACTATATAAGCTTTCCTTCCCAATCCTGACAACTCAACAAATATTTTTCTTCCTGAACTGTGCCCACAAACTGATTGTATGCTCAATACTTTGAGAGGTATCTTTAAAATTAATCTCAACATTCACATATAAAAAGCAGCTTACAAAGTCCTTTTGTGAGAGAAGGGTTAGAGACTGTCCTCTGTTGGGTATCATGTTGTCCTTTTTAGAAAGCCAATTTAGGTGGGTGGCCTCTAACAGCTGGAAAAGACAAGGAGACATTTTCCTCTGGAGCTTTCAGGGGGATCATAGTGCTGCTGACACCTTGATTTCATAGCCTAAGGAGACCAATGCCGGACTTCTGACCTCCAGAACTATGAGATGGTGCATTTGTGTTGCTTTAAGCCACCAAGTTTGTGTTAATTTGTTATAATAAGAAGTCAAGGGGAGGGGCAAGATGGCAATGGAATAAACGGACGTACCAACTTCCAACTCCCAGAACCAAAGTGGATTATAACTTGATTTTAAGAACCATCAGCTGAATAAACCAACGCTGAACAGGACTGAGAGGACTCTTCAACCGGGGAACACTGAAGAAGCCACATTGAGACTGGTAGGAAAAGCAAAAACGAGGAAAGGGCTGCCAAGCTCCCCTGAGCGAACGGCAGCCCGAAGAGACTTGTGTGCTGGGAAGAGAGGCTAGCGGAAGGGAAGGGACCTGGATCACAGGAACAAAGCCCCAGCCTATAGTCCCAGAGCCTAGAAGAGGTATATGGACAGTATTTACCTGGGAAACAGGTTAGGATACTGTTTCTGAGAAAGAGACAGTTGTCTCAGACCCAGGATTCTTCTTAAAGGAACGGCACAGAAAACCTCTCCCATAACCATTCACCCAGGACTCCAAGAGACAGGGAGATAGGAGAGGACCAGAGCAGTGGAAAGATAGTGCAGTCTGGAAGGCACAGGGAGAAAAGCTTTGAGGGACAGCCACCCTAAACCCTGGGCTGAGTCACTCCACAAATCTGAAACAATATTTCCCCTGGAACAAGAAAGGGGAAGCAGGACACCAGCCAAACAGGCTCCTCTGCGGCAATTAGAGCACAGTCACTTAGAAGGAGGGAGCTTTCAGGACTACAGTATGGAGTGTTAGGGTCTGAGCTGCAGCGCCCAACCCACACTGCTGAGGGCTTGCTGGAGAGCAGGCAGTGGTGGGACACGAAACCACGGTTCCGCTGGCGGGGGCAGAGGCTGAGCCAGCTGGCATGAGCTTGGTCTAGCCCAGCAGGGGCAAAGGGGACACGTGAAAGTGGTCCAGTGGCTGTGGGCATGCCTGTGACCCCACCTGTGGGGGATAAGGAGGAGCCTGGAACGAGCAGAGATCCGCCGCTGGGCAGGGGCAAGAGGTGTGTAGCCACACCCGGCCTCAGAGGCTTGAAGTCCTGCCCAAACCGGCTTTGCCTGTGGAGGTGGGTCAGAAGCCTGGCATGTGGCTAAGCGCTTAGCAGCAGCCCCTCCCAGCCAAGGAGCTGAGGTTGGTAGGGGCAGGCCAGAAGCCTGGCTCACAGCTGAGCACGCACCAGCAGCCCCTCCTGGCCAGAGGAACATGCTGACAGGGACCCACAGCTGATCAAGTGCTCACCCTTGCCCCTGGTGCCCTGGCTTGTGGCCCGAGTGTGGTGCATGGTCCCGCCCATGGGAGAGGGACAAAGGCCGAGACCAGCTGAGGCTTATAGAGCCGGACACAAGAACACAGCCCCTCCTGTGGAGGCGAGTCGGAGACCACAGCAGCAGCCTCAGCAGCCGGCACCGGCAACACCCACACCCAACCGCCCTAGGCAGCGGCAGAGGGGGTGGTGGGTCTGCACACAGACCACAACTAGGGAACACAGAGGCCACACCCATTGGACTCCAGTGGCCACACCCTTCTTACACACAGAAAAAATGGGCAGGCAGAGGAATGTAACCCAAATGAATCAAGAGAAATCCCCAGAGAAGGACCTGAATATATAACCAAACTACCTGATGCAGAGTTTAAAATAATGATAGTTAGGATGTTCAAGGAGCTTAGAGCACCAATGGATAGTCATTACAAACACCTAAATAAAGAGATAGCAAGTACAAAAAAGGAAATTGAAATAATAAAAAAGAATCAGACAGAAATGACAAATACAGTATCAGAACTGAAGACCACAATGGAAAGAATTAAAAGCAGATGAATGAAACTGAGGATCGAATCAGCATGTTAGAAGACAAAATAAACAAAGGCACAGAAGCAGAGCAGAAAAAAGACTCAAAAAATCTGAGGAAACTCCAAGGGAGCTCTTTGACAACATGAAGAGAAATAACATCTGCATCATAGGGGTTCCTAAAGAAGAGGAGAGAGAACAAGGGATAGAAACTCTGTTCAATCAAATCATAGCAGAAAACTTCCCTAAATTAAGACTGGAAAATATTTCACACGTTCAAGAAGCACAGAGAACTCCATTAAAGAGAAACCCAAAGATATCTACACCAAGACACACCATAGTTAAAATACCAAAGCTAAGTAATAAAGAGAAAATTTTAAAAGCTGCTAGAGAAAAAAAGGCTATCACCTACAAAAGAGCCGCATTAAGAATGACATCCGACTTCTCAACAGAAACACTTGAGGGCAGAAAGGAATGGCAAGACATATTCAAAGTAATGCAGAACAAGAACCTACAACCAAGACTATTCTATCCAGCAAGACTAACGTTTAAAATTGAAGGAGAAATAAAGAGTTTCCCAGACAAAAAAACATCAAGGAATTCATTAAAACCAGACCAATTCTGCAAGAGATGCTAAGGGGTCTGTTGTGAACACTTCAAAGGGGGAAAAGAATATAGCAAAAGAAGAATACAGCTTTAAAGAATAAAATGGCAATAAACAACTACATATTAATAATAACCTTAAATGTAAATGGATTAAATGATACAATCAAAAGACATAGGGTAGCTGCGTGGATAAAGAAACAGGACCCATACATATGCTGTCTACAAGAGACACACCTTAAAACAAAAGATGCACATAGACTGAAGGTAAAAGGTTGGAAAAAAATATTTTATGCAAATGGAAATGAAAAAAATGCCGGGGTAGCAATATTACATATGACAAAATGGACTTTAAAACAAAGGCTATAATAAGAGATGAAGAAGGACACTATATAATGATAAAGGGAACAATTCAACAGGAAGATATAACTATTATAAATATCTACACACCAAACATAGGAGCCCTGACATACATAAAGCAGACTTTGATGGATATAAAGGGTGAGATTAACAGCAATACTATAATACTAGGGAATTTTAATACCCCACTAACATCACTGGATAGATTCTCAAGAAAGAATATTAAGAAAGAAACAGCAGACTTAAAGGATACACTAGATCAACTCGATTTAATAGATATCTTCAGAACTTCTCACCCTAAAGCAGTAGAATATACATTCTTTTCAAGCGCTCATGGTACATTCTCTAGGATAGACCACATGTTAGGACACAAAAGTGGTCTCAATAAATTTAAGAAGATTGAAATCATATCAAGCATTTTCTCTGATCACAATGGCATGAAACTAGATATTAACCACAAAGGAAAAACTGAAAAATACTCAAACACTTGGAAACTAAATAGCATGTTATTAAATAACGAATGGATTAACAATGAGATCAAAGAAGAAATAAAAACGTTTCTAGAAACCAATGATAATGAGCATACATCAACTCAAAATTTATGGGACACAACAAAAGCAGTACTGAGAGGGAAGTTCATTGTACTACAGGCATACCATGAGAAGCTAGAAAAAGCTCAAATAAGCAACTTGACCCTGCAACTAAAAGAACTAGAAAAACAACAGCAAATAAAGCCCAGGACTAGTAGAAGGAAGGAAATAATAAAGATCAGAGCAGAAATAAATGACATAGAGGCTAAGGAAACAATACATAGGATTAATGAAACCAGGAGCTGGTTCTTTGAAAAGGTAAACAAGATCGATGAACCTTTAACTAGACTCTCCAAGATAAAAAGAGAGAGAACTCAAATAAACAAAATTAGAAATGAGAATGGAGAAATAACAGTTGACACAACAGAAATACAAAATATTGTAAGAAAATACTATGAAGAACTCTATGCCAAAAAGTTAGACATCCTAGATGAAATCGACAAATTTCTTGAATCATATAATCTTCCAAAAATTAATCTGGAAGAATCAGAACACCTAAACAGACCAATTACAACAAATGAGATCGAAACAGTTATCAAAAAGCTCCCAACAAAGAAAAGTCCTGGGCCTGATGGCTTCACAAGTCAATTCTACCAAAATTTCAAAGAAGAACTAACTCCTATCCTTCTCAAGCTATTTAAAAAAATTCAAGAGGAAGGAAGTCTTCCACACTCCTTTTATGAGGTGAACATAATTCTTCTTCTTTTTTTTTTTTTTTTTTTTAACACAGGGACAGAGAGAGAGTCAGACAGAGGGATAGATAGACACAGACAGACAGGAACGGAGAGAAGTGAGAAGCATCAATCATTAGTTTTTCATTGCCATTACGACACCTTAGTTGTTCATTGATTGCTTTCTCACACGTGCTTTGACTGTGGGCCTTCAGCAGGCCAAGCCACCTCTTGCTGGAGCCAGCGACCTTGGGTCCAAGCTGGCGAGGTTATGCTCAAGCCAGATGGGCCCTGCGCTCAAGCTGGCGACCTCGAGGTCTCGAACCTGGGTCTTCCGCATCCCAGTTTGATGCTCTATCCACTGCGCCACCGGCTGGTCAGGCGAGGTGAGCATAATTTTGATCCCGAAACCAGGCAGAGACAACACAAAGAAAGAAAATTATAGGCCAATATCCCTAATGAATTTAGATGCTAAAATTCTTAACAAAATATTAGCCAACCGGATCCAGCAATATATGAAAAAAATTATACAACATGATCAAGTGGGATTTATTCTGGAGAGGCAAGGCCGGTTCAATATTCGCAAATCAATCAATGTGATTCATCACATAAACAAAAGGAAGGACAAAAATCACATGATAATTTCAATTGATGCAGAAAAAGCATTTGATGAAATCCAGCACCATTCATGATCAAAACTCTCAATAAAGTGAGAATATAGGGAACATTCCTTAAAATGATAAAGGCATCTATGACAAACCCACAGCAAACATTATACTAAATGGGCAAAAATTAAAAGCAATCCCCTTAAGATCAGGAACTAGGCAGGGGTGCCCCCTTTTACCACTATTATTCAACATAGTTCTGTAAGTCCTAGCTACAGCAATCATACAAGAAGAAGAAATAAAAGGCATCCAAATTAGAAAAGAAGAAGTAAAACTGTCATTATTTGCAGATGATATGATATTGTATATAGAAAACCTTAAAGTCTCAGTCAAAAAACTACTGGACCTGATAAATGAATTCAGCAAGGTGGCAGGATATAAAATTAATACTCAGAAATCAGAGGCATTTTTATATACCAACAATGAACTGTCAGCAAAAGAAATTAAAGAAACAATCCCCTTCACTATTGCAACCAAAAAAATAAAGTACCTAGGAGTAAATTTAACCAAGGAGGTTAAGGACTTGTACTCGGAAAATTATAGAACATTGATAAAAGAAATCAAGGAAGATACAAACAAATGGAAGCATATACTGTGCTCATGGTTAAGAAGAATAAACATCATTAGAATGTCTATATTACCCAAAGCAATTTATAAATTCAATGCAATACCAATGACATACTTCAAAGATATAGAACACATATTCCAAAAATTTATGTGGAACCAAGAAAGAACACGAATAGCCTCAGCAATCTTAAAAAGAAAAAATAAAGCAGGAGGTATAACTCTTCCAGATATCATGGTATACTACAAGGCCATTGTACTCAAGACAGCCTGGTACTGGCATAAGAACAGGCACATAGATCAATGGAACAGAACAGAGAACCCAGAAATAAACCCACACCTTTATGGACAACTGATATTTGACAAAGAAGGAAAGAACATACAATGGAGTAAAGACAGCCTCTTTAACAAATGGTGTTGGGAAAATTGGACATCTACCTACAAAACAATGAAACTAGACCATCAACTTACACCATTCACATAAACAAACTCAAAATGGATAAAAGACTTAAATGTAAGCCGTGAAACCATAAGCATCCTAGAAGAAAACATAAGCAGTAAGCTCTCTGACATCTGGCGCAGCAATATATTTGCCGATTTATCTCCATGGGTAAAAGAAATAAAAGGCAGGATAAACAAATGAGACTATATCAAACTAAAAGGTTTTTGCACAGCTAAAGACAATAAGAACAGAATAAAAAGACAAACCACACAATGGGAGAACATAGTCGACAGCACGTCTGATAAGGGGTTAATAACCAAAATTTATAAAGAACTTCTAAAACTCAACACCAAGAAGGCAAACAATCCAATCAAAAAATGGACAATAGAAATTTCTCCAAAGAGGACATACAGATGGCTAATAGGCATAGGAAAAAATGCTCAACATCACTAATCATTAGAGAAATGCAAATTAAAACCACAATGAGATATCACCTCACACCAGTCAGAATGGCTTTCATCAGCAAAACAACACAGACTAAGTGCTTGTGAGGACGTGGAGAAAAGGGAACCCTTCTGCACTGTTAGTGGGAATGCAGCCACTGTGGAAAACAGTATGGAGATTCCTCAAAAAATTAAAAATCAAACTGCCTTTTGACCTAGCTATCCCACTTTTAGGAATATACCCTAAGAACACCATAGCACTGTTCGAAAAGAAGAAATGCCCCCCCATGTTCGTGGCAGCATTGTTCACAATAGCGAAGATCTGGAAACAGCCCAAGTGTCTGTCAGAGGACGAGTGGATTAAAAAGCTATGGTACATATATACTATGGAATACTACTCAGCCATAAGAAATAATGACATCGGATCATTTACAACAAAATGGATTGACCTTGATAACATTATACAAAGTGAAATAAGTAAAACAGAAAAAAACTGAGAACTGCATGATTTCATACATAGGTGGGACATAAAAACGAGACTATGAGACATGGACAAGAGTGTGGTGGTTACGGGGTGGGGGAAGGGAGGAGAAGAAGGGAGAGGGGGAAGGGGAGGGGCACAAAGAAAACCAGATAGAAGGTGACAGAGGACAATTTGACTTTGGGTGATGGGTATGCAACATAATTGAATAAAAAGATAACCTGGAGATGTTTTCTTTGAACATATGTTTCCTGATTTATTAATGTCACCCCATTAAAATTAATAAGAAAAAAGAAGAAAGCCAATTTATTTTGAGCAAATTTGTTCACATTTTAAATAATGCACCTGATCTTCCTACATGAAGGAAGGGGAGTCAGTGTAAAGACTCAGAAAAGTCCCACGGGAGGAAAAAAGGAGATAATTCATAATTTTCAAGTTTGAATTCAGCAGCTATTATTTGTTTTTATCAAAATAGTTGTTGTACTCTCATGATTACATTATAGCTTCCCACATTTTTGGGACACCTCATCAGTAGTTCTTGGAAATTTTTTAAAAATTACCTAGGGTGACATTGGTTCACAGAACCATATAGGATTCAAGTGTACAACTCAATAAGACATCATGTGCACACTGCATGGGCATCCACCACCCCAAGCAAAGTCCCTTTCTGCCACCATTTATCCCCCTTTGCTCCCCTTTACCTCCTCCCATCCCCATTTTGCTTTAGCTATCATCACACTGGTCTGTGCCCATGTGTTTTATACATATGTGTGTATGTATGTGTGTGTGTGTATGTTTTGTTTAATCCTTACACCATTTTTCATCCAGACCCCCATGCTCCCTCCCCTCTGACAGCTGTCAGTCTGTTCACTGTATCCATGCTTCTGTTTGTATTGTGTTTGTCAGTTTACTTTGTTCATGATTTTCCACATATGACTGAAATCATGTGGTACTTGTCTTTCTGTGACTGGCTTATTTCACTTAGGAATAATATTCTCCAGGTCCATTCGTGCTGTCACAAAATTTTTATAGACCATAATATATTCACTTGTTTTTTCTGAGGTCAATCAAGTAGGACCAGTTTCTGTAACAGGTTTTCTTCAAAAAAATACAGCTCAAGTAATACTACACTAGAAAATAAACGCCATTATCGATTTAATAGTAGCTTTTAAATGAAGTAGAACTTTTGTTTAATTAATTCAGTCATTATTTAGTAAACATTTATTACACGCCTGTAGCATGCTCCAACTATAAGAAACATCTGCCTGTCACTCTGTCCGTGCTAAACCTGAGGGATCAAACGATGCCATCATGGCTGCCACTTATTTGTGCTTAGGGCTCTATAAACATAATTTTATTTGATTTTCTGAACACTCTGTGTAGGTAGGTATCATTTTAAACACGAGGTCTTCCATGACTTGTCTCTCTCCAGCTGCTAACAGTGGAGAGGGTTGGCTCTGCTTGGCCTACCTCCCAGTTTAGGTCTGGAATCACTTTGGGTCCCTGACAATTTCTTCTGCAAAAGAATACCGAGAATGGAATATATATAAGGGGTTGAAACTGAGGTAATCATGAAAAATATAAACTGAAGTCACTTTATGGCCTTTATTGTTGGTTACACTGTGGCTGCTTGTTTATTTTTAGATCATATTATCACACCCTGTTGTCACCTGTTTACTTACAAAGCCTTCACTCCTCAATTTAAAATTATATAGATGTATTGTTATAGGTCCCTAGCAATCAGTCCCTACTGGTCTCTAATACCAGAAGCTTTCCAGTGCTTAGGTAAATCATCCTACCTTCTCCAAGACTTCCCTGACCACTCAGGCAGTGCTGCTCTCTCTTGTCTTAGACCAGTTACACCGCCTCTGCCTCTCTCTGCATGCTGCTCTAGAACTTTCCTCCCCATGGCTGGAGCAGGGCCTCCCTCGTGCACATCTTTTGAATTCTCTCTGGTGCCTTGCATTTGGTTCATTTCTAGTAAATATTTACTGAGTGTAGAAGCACTGTTTTAGAGCACTCACAGAGGTGAAAGGGCTGCAGAGTTTCATGATATGTTCAGTTCTCTGAGAATAGCAAGGCTGTGGCAGGTGGAACGGCTCTACTGAAAATCACTGTCAGTCTGTTAATCCCTAAGAGGCCTGCCCAAAAGAAGTGAAGTCTATGGTTCATAAAGACCAGATAAATGTTTTATATGGAAAATAAATTAGCAAAGTCACTGTCAAAATCCAAATGGCAAGGAAGCATGGAAAGTCACAGTTTAACTTTCTTAACAAACCTGTCACTGAGAGCCAGATGACACAGCCCGTCAGAGAAATCATGTGTCACTTTGGAGACAGATGGCTTCCTGCCATGCCACAGTCATTCCCAGGCCCATCCCTTAAGGAATAGAAGAAGGGGAAATCTCACACAACCACTTGCCATTTGACTGTGTAGAGGTTTCCCTTTTATTTTGAGGGTATTTTGAAGCTGTATAGATTCCCACCTATGAAAGAATGCCTGTCATGGGAGTCTTTTATGGGAAGTAAAATATATTTTAAAATCTCCTCCAATTACATCATTTCGTGTCATTTGGGGGTTTGGGTATGGCAGCCACATTATGAGTCATAGAAGGCAGACCCAACTCATTTTTTTGTCATAAAGACTCCCCAAATCTGGTTCTGGCTGCTAAGTATATCGCTATTTAATCAATGTAATATGGAAGTAAGAATTGCCACACTAAGTATATGCCAAAATATCATGAGAGGCTCATAGAGATAATGATAAGGTATTATCAATGATAAGCTAAGGACAGTAGTATTCTGATAGAATGACATGGTAAATGGAATAAATAAACTCATTCATAATCCACCTGTTCAGCAACAAACATTTATCAAGCATCTACTGTTCACCAGGTGCTGTGTTAGGTACTGGAGAAACAATATGAAGTCAGCCACACCTGTGTTATGAGAAGAGCTGCAATGGACTTAGGTGCCTCACAGTCCTCAAAGAGTTCCATGTATTCATTTCTGGAAAATTAACTTATTAAGTCCTCAGTTCATGGCATCTCACACTGAAAAATCACACGCAAATAGAATATTAATCCTTTTGTTGATAACTGAGGAAATGTTACCTCGTGTCTCTGAGCAGCCTTATTTAGGCTAAAACTCCTAAATTTTGTTTTTCTTGCTCAAATGAAACATCAAGTTACTATGGGTCATGGGTAAAACTTAAGCAGGACAGAACTAGAACTTAAAAATAAAACTGGCCCTGGCAGTTTGCTCAGTGGATAGAGCGTCATCCCGGTGTATGGACACTCTGGGTTCAATCTCTGGTCAGGGCACACAGAAGAAGCTCTCTCCCCCTCCTATTTGCCCTTCTCTCCCTCCTCCCCTCCTGCAGCTAGTGGATCCATTGGTTTGACTCTCAGCCTCAGGTGCTAAGGATAATTTGGTTGATTTGAGCATCAGCCCCAGATGGGGGATCACCAGGTGGACCCTGGTTGGGGCGCATGTGGAGTCTAACTATCTCCCTTCTTCTCACTTAACTAACTAACTAACTAAATAAATAAACCTTACTAATACAAAAGAAAGCATGGCATACTAAAAGGAATAATAAGTAATAATATTAGTAATAATAAAAATAATAGAGGTAGACAAATCTAGACTCAAGACCTTGCCTCAGTTGTGTGATGTAGGATGGATTTCTCAGCTTGGCAATAGGAATTGGTAGCTATACTACTGATAATTATAATGTCAGTAATGGAAACCCTTAATTCATATGAGCAACTACCCACTCCCCAAAAAAGAAAAGATTCAAACTGCTCTGATGGTTCACCAGGAGCTCTTAGGGAAGCAGCAATGCCAGGCGTGATTTGGAATAAAGGTCGTCTTATGTAGAGTCAATGATTGCATGGTACTGCTGCCTCTGTGCTCGGAGTCATCCTCCATCCCAGTTAGGTCAGCAGAACTGGCGGTGGGGCAGCCAATCTCTATGCAAATATGACCGTGAGACCAGACCAACCCACAGGGACAGCCTGGAACCTGCATTCTCTTTCATTAGCCCTGTCCTTGAGGCACAGAAAACCGAGAGAAAGAGTTGCTGCTCTTGGCCTTGGAGCTGTGTGTACACGTAGTCCAGGTCTCAGAGAAGCTGAGGCAGGATATTAGGAGCTGAAGGAGCTGCTGGCCATGTGCTACTTCTCACTGACAAGGCAGGCCAGCAGATCACAGCCATGCGCTGTGGTGGCACCTGGTGTCTTACATTGACCATCAGAGTGTCATGGCTGCTGCTTTGCCTCTGCCTTCCAAACGCAGTGCAAATTTCTTCTGGCCAAGTCTCACTTGGAACCATGCTGGAAAGAGAACTCCAAGGAACAGTGTTAGCTTAGCTCAGTTGACAGCCCTTGACAAGAAACACGCACTGCTCCATAGCTGCAGAGCGGGCTCGTCCATCTTTCTCAAATTTTCTGTCCCTTCTCATCTCTCCCTCCTCTTCCCTTTTCACACTTTCACAAATCTCTGGAGTACTTACTATGTTCAGGGTATATATTGGGTTCAGGGGAAGCAATTGTGAGATACAACAGACATGGCACTTACCCCTATGACTCTTATAGTCATAAGGTGGGAGACATTAACTAAATAACCACACACAAAGTGTGAAATGTCAACTGTGGTTAGTGCCATGAGGGAGAGAGTATGTGGTGCACTTGAGAATGCACAAAGGCAGGATTTCACCTAAACTAATAAAAACACCTGAAACTTGATCAAAGTATCACTCCTCTAAAACTTATAGATTTATCTAGAAGCACTGATGATGCTATTGATTCCCGTTAACTCCTTAGGTAAATCTCAGACCACCATCATCACGAATATACAATCATCATAGTGGCCCAGAAGGAGAAGAGCTGAAAATTATACAAACATCTGAGTTGTGTTATCTGACAAGTCAACTTTTTAGGGAATCCCAGTTCCTGTACTGACAGAGTTCCTGAGTTATGGAGAAGTAGGACTGAAATGGAAAGGTCACATGGCCACACCCATATTGCTCACCCAGTGTTCTAGTAGGACATCCATTAACTAACTCATCTTTCAACTGTAAGACCTGATACAATTCAGATTACTATACAAAAGTGGCACCTCGGTTGCTACATGGATATTTAAACATGCTTCAATTTTTTATAAATGATGAACACTTTTTCCAAGGTAGCATACAAATCAAAACATAATGCATGCTGTATGAAGATAGAAACTTGGTAGGCGTTCAGCATGTGTTCTGGTCAGCTAAGGCTGCTATAACAAAATACCATGGACTGGGTGGCTTTTAAGCAGCAGAAATTTATTTCTTACAGTTCCAGAAGCTGGCAAGTCCAAGCTCAAGGTTCTGGCAGTTGCAGTGTCTGGTGAGGACCTGTGTTCTTGTTCATAGACAGCCATCTTCTTGCTGTGTCCTCGCATAGCAGAAAGACTGAAGGATCTCTCTGGGGTCCCCTTTATGAGGGCACTGACCCATTCATGTGGGCACCATCCTCATGACATGATCACCTCCCTAAGGCCTCACCTCCGAATATTATCATAGTAGGCATTAGATTTCAACATATGAATTTGGGGGAAGAGAGGGACACAAACATTCATAGTATAGTAGTAAGTATTAATTGAATCAGCGAATCCATCTAAATGACTGGTCCAATATCAGGATCTGCCTCAAGTCTGGTATGCTGTAGCAAATGTTTCATCTTCTTCTAATAGCAGGAAGAGTATGAAAGATATCATGCTTGAGACAGAATTTGCACAAATCAAGGTCTTTCTGTATTTGGGGTCTTCCATTGCCCTGAGTGCTAAGTTGACTTTCCCCTCAGCTCTATAATAACCTTTAGGTTCTCTGTACTTCACTTGTTCAGAGTTGCCCAGTGTTGACTCACCCAAACCCAGCTTTTGTTTGCTGTGACACTCAGTTTGCAGAGATGGTTTTGTTTTTTGGATTTTTGTTCTCCTTCTGATCTTACCCTCATTGCCCATTTCCCATGTGACTATCATCAAACCTCCACTGTTTGAGAACTAGCATGCCAGCTGAGGCCCAGCAGGCTAGAACAACAAAGGGGTGATTTGTCAGATGTCTGCAAGGTCCTGAGTGGTGCTGTCACAGCCATCTCAGGAGTGATGTTCCAGACCCATGTTGTATAGAGGCAGAGTGCAGGGGCTAGTCCTATTTCTTAAAGATTTTTTCTTAAAATTTAGTTATTGATTTTAGAGAAAGAGGAAGAGACAGACAGACAGACAGACAGACAGAAACATCGATCTGTTCCTCTATGTGCCCTGCCTTTTCTGAAGGGCCCCACAAAACCCCGACTTTGCACTTTTTTCTAATGACACCAAGTTTGGTTTCATATGTGCTATTTTAACATTAATAGTGCATAATATTTTTTATTTATTTAAAAATATGGTTAACATGTATTTTTATTTTCCCTGTGTCTCTCTCTTTTTTTGAGGGGCCCAATATTTTCTTCTGTGCTCAGGGCCTCAACTGACCTTAATCCGCCTCTGTTTAAGAAGGCACATTATCTGTGACTTAATACCTAGAGATAATCGTTGTTAACATTTAGACTCTATTGAGTTGTCATAAGGTAGGAGCCATGACGTATGGTATATAAGAACATATAAATCACATGAGCATGTTCTTCCTAATCATGGGGACTGCCAGCTGAATTTGTCTCCTTCAGATAGCTCCAGAGCTGGGCGTTATGGTCCTGGTTGTTCGCCAACCTTCCTGCTGTTGTCAAAGCATCTTCTTCCTAAAGCACAAATCTTATCCATGAGTCTCCTGCTTCGGTTCTGTTCCATTGATTTTCTGAAACTTCCAGATAAAGTTTATTTTCATAGCATGACATATGAGCCTTCTTTCCTATTTCTTCCTTCCTTCCTTCCTTCCTTCCTTCCTTCCTTCCTTCCTTCCTTCCTTCCTTCCTTCCCTCCCTCCCTCCCTCCCTCTCTCCTTTTCTCCTTCCTTCCTTTCTTCCTTCCTTCTTCTCTCTCTCAGCTTTATTTAGGTATAACTTACCTACAATAAAATTCACTGATGTTATATTTCAATAAATTTTGTAAACTGTGTTTTTCCATCAAACCACCACTACCACAATTAGAATGTAGAACAATTTTCTCATGTCCCTTTGATTTTGACTCCTTCCCTTGTCTCCTGTTCCTGGAAACTATCTATCTGTTTCATGACACTATAGTTTTGCCTTTAAGAAATAATTTTCTATAAAAGGGATAATAGAAAATGTAGTATTTTATGTTTGGCTTCTTATCACTTATATTGCTTTTTATATTTATCCATGATGTTATGTGTATTATGAGTTTGTTCTTTTTCATGGTTGACTAGTATTCCATTGGATAGACATAACACAATTGGTTTACCCATTCACCAATTGATGGACATTTGGGTTATTTTCAGTTTTTCACTATTCTGAATAAAGTTGCTAGAAACACTTGTGTAAATGTCTCTGTGTGAGCATGTGTTTTCATACCTCTCAGGTAGATTCCTGGGAGCAGTGTTGTATCGGGACAACAAGATAAGATGTCTTCCTACACAATCAATCAATTAGCCAAATTAAGAAATTAGGAGTCTTTAATTAGCCAGCTATGTGGACTACATGGAAACCTAAGTCGTTCAAATCAATGTGACCCTGAACATAGTTTGGGGTTAGGTTTTATAGGGAGAATTATATACTGATTGAGGAATTGGGAGGAGAGAAAGCAATAGCAGTAAAACAAGCTTTCTTACAATGTTTATCTATAGTGTTAGTTCAGGGAGAAACATTCTGAGAACACCTGGTACTTCTCAAAGCTAATCCAAGGCCACAGTCTGAGAAACCAGACTCAAGGCCAATAGAGAGTAACTTACTTTCAGAAAAAGTAAGTTCTGCTAAAAGTCTCTTTGTTTTAGAGAAAATAAGTTTGCCAAAAATTATTCATGTTTAAGAGCCTCTTTTCTATACTTCAGCAGGATTGTTCTATTGTATGCTAAATGTGTGTTTAGTTTTATAAGAATATTTCAAGCTGTTTTCTACAGTGGCTCTACCATTTTATGTTCCCTTTACTAGTATTGAGAGTTCTAGTCATTCCACATCCTTACCAACATCTGGTATCATCTGTCTTTTTAATTGTAGTCATTCAAGTGGGTTACACAGGCTTTTGAGCCCACCCTCCATGAGGCCCCTCCTACTGCAGCCTTAGGATTTATGCTCAGTTCTGGATGCAGCTGCTCTCATGCTGCTCCTGCAATCTCGGCTTTCCTGTAGCAGACCCCTGCCCTTCCTGAGGCTGGACTGGCGCTCACAGTATCCTGTGGACATCCACCTTCCTTATGTGTTGGGCTTTTTTCCAGCCTTCTCCTCTCAACTCAGAGGTCAGTGCGAGAGTGGGGAGTGGGAAGTTTCTGTGTCTTTGAGCCCTAGTGTTTACCACAGAGTAAAGATTTGTGAAGTGAAAGAATGAAAAAATAAATCCTAAGACTTTTTAAAAAGACCATTTTGTTGTTGTCTATTCTGCTCTTTTCATTCTAAGAATGTCATTTTATTTAGAGAATGGCAGCTAGCTGGTGAAATTTATGCTTAAGACATTTATCCCTACTTAACCAGAGAGGCTACAGAAGCTGCTACACCAGTCAGCTATTCTAAACACTTTCGTGATAAATATGAACATTCTCCCAACACTACTCTTAAGTCATATCTCATTTATTTTCCTCTTTCCTATTTTTTCTAGTTTTAGAACTAGATAGGCTTGTTTTAAGTAGTTTAAAAACCTGTAATAAAGTATAGAGTTTATTAAGAGCAGAGATAGGTTAATGCTCAAAATGATGTGGCCAGAGGTAAAGCAAGTATTTTTTTTTTTAATTTTAGTGAGAGGAGGGAAGGAAGAGACAGACTCCCGTATGCCCCACGACTGGGACCCAACCGGCAAGCCCATAGGGAGTGATGCTCCGCCCATCTGGGACCCTTGCTCCATTGCAACCAGAGCCATTTTTTAGCACCTGAGGCAGAATCCATGGAGCCATCATCAGTGCCTGGGCCAACTCGCTCCAATCAAGCCATGGCTGCAGGAGGGGAGGAAGAGAGAAAGAGAAAGAGAGAAAAGAGAGAGAGGGAGGGGTGGAGAAATAAATGAACACTTCTCCTGTGTGCCCTGACTGGGAATTGAACTCGGGACTTCCACAGGCCAGGCTGACACTCTACCACTGAGCCAACTAGCCAAGGCAAAGCAAGTATTATTAAAGATGAATGCAATCCTATCAACACAAATTGAAACCTTGTTTTCAATTAAAAAAAACAAAGCTAGTACAACAAACAGTCACATCTATAAAGATATACCACTTCCAAGTTACAGTGAAAGGAACTTGAATAACTTACCAATTATTTTCTACTATGTGCCTTAGAGATACCTCACTAAATACTGGTATTGGACACAACAAAATGACATTTTCAGAATGTAATATTGTAGTTTGCTGGTTGCAAACTCTTTGAGTATTAAATGTAATTATGTTACATCCTAATTATATAGAACATTGGTCCAATAACAAAATGGAGAACAGCAGCTGGAAATTTATCTCATTCAATGTTCAGAGATAAAGTTAACTATTCTTTCCATTCTTTTCTGTAGATAAGTCCCCTTTGTATCTTGAAACCTGATGGCAATGAAGTTCAGGTATTCATCGAAGCTACCATATGATGAGGTTCACTGTGCAGCACACTGCAATATTTGGACTGTTCACTCACCAATTCTGGCACACTGCCAAATTATACCCAACAATTCACTTTTATCTCTGTCCCAGAGGCTAGGTGTCAGGGATCGGATATAAGCACAGGTACATAGAAGCAGCAGGATTACTGTCAGCAGACTCTGAGAATTGAAAATGGTGGGCATAGTGAGGCTGGCAAAGCCCATGCCACATCACCCTTCCGGACCCAAGGCAAAGAAGCAAATCTTAAGGCTTTAATATGCTTCTAAGTGTCAGGACTCACCCTTCATCAACATGCACTCAGACACCCTTTGAAGAGTGCGTTCGTTACATCTTCTTTCCATGTGTGCCTTGCTTTCATTTGCAAGAAAGCCAGTGGGGCATCTAGCCCCAGACAACAAGATGTACCACAGAGCAGATCTTAGCTCTGACCTTACCACTCTGCCCATCAAAGCCATCCACTCATTCGAAAGTATTTGTTAAACACTCACCATGTGCAAGCAAGCACTTTAGGTTCCCAGGGTATGTGGGTGGAGCCCTTGCGTGGAGCCATGAGGAGTGAGTATGACTGGATGGACAGAGAGGCTGAGGAAAGGCATTCCTATTCGCAGAGTTTCTGCTCACAAAACTGAAAGGTGGACCTGGCCTGGCCCTAGTTAGAGCAAAGCGTCCTTTCTGAGAACTGTAGCTCATGTTAGCAGAGGGGTACAGGCCAACTGGGGGAAGCTCTAAAATGCTTGGTGGAAGGGATTGAATTTTGTATTACAAACAAGGGGCTGGAAGAAAAGGTGGGGATAGACTTATTTATTTGTAACAGGGAAGTAACATGGTGAGATTAGTATTTTAGGAAAAGATTCTGAGAACCATTTGAGGCAGAGGGCAGAGAGCCTGAGCCAGCCCAGAAGCCATCTTTGACACTTGTGCTAACCAGCACTAGCTTTCTGGGCTCTAGATCCGAAATCTTTCCCATCTTTAGCAGCTGGCCTGGTCTCCACCTCTTCAAGTCTGCTTCCCTCTTCAAGTTGATTCCCTGCGTCTGTTTCTGATGATCTGTGGTCTCCCAATGGGTTGGCTTTCTCTGTCCTAGCCCCATCACCAAAGAAAGCAAAGCAATTGTGGAACAAGTCTAGTTCTATTTGACCATACTACTTATCCATCAGATAAAAAATATTAACATTGGTAAAGTGATTTAGAATTTACTGGATACCTAGATGGTCCTAGGTACCTGGGAAATGTGACTATCAGTAAGTATCTTATAAAATTATGAGTATGAGCACCCAAGACTATTCTCTGTAGGCAAGTCACTAGGCCCTTCAAGGGAGGACTTGTACAAAGTTCTGCTCCACGGCTCACAGACCCTTTGGTGGAAGTGGGGTGAGACCCCAGGGACGAGGCACCGGGACTGGGGCAGAGTCATTCCAACTGAGAATTCAAATGCTGTCCTCTGCACCACTGCATTTCTAATCTGTCCTAAAAGGTCACAGGCTTCCTCTCTGAACCTGTCATATTTTCAGGAAATAACCATCTTCACCTCTTAAAATAGGAAATCTCCACTGGAGGGTTCCGCTTACATACTGTTCTGTGAGGATCACCCTCAGGCAAAGAGGACTTCATTGTTTCTCAGCAGCTGGAACAGCATGCAGCTGGTGTGAGTGGGAGCTTCGAGCTGTCAGCTGGGGCAGCAGTGTTTCTCTTATTTTAAGATCATCGCCATCACCTTTTTTGTTTCTAAGTTGTTAGAGCAAATACAAAATACTATATATTCAAATAAGCATGAGAGGATGCCTAGTCCACGAGGAATTCAGAGTCCCCGCACAGAACCCTATGTTGGGGGTGGGGGGTCATCTGGTCCTTCTGACGGGGGCTGCTTAGTCCCTGGTGAGGCTCCCAAAGATGGCGTGACAACCTCAGACCTGGACCCACATTTCCTGAGAAGTCTGTTTTTGCTCTCCACGTCACTACCTCAGCTGCTTTTTCTTCTGTTCTCACTCAGAATGGAAAACAGCTGGTCAACCTCTCTTCTCCTCAAAGATGGTTATTGAATTCTGTCATTTTGCATTTTCCCTCTGAGCTTGTAGCCCTTTGTCAATTACTGGACAGCTTAGGTACCATTTCAGCATGAAAACTCATTACCTACCCACCTTGTTCCACTGTCTCAGCTCCTTCTTAAAAGCAGGTGGCCCCTCCAGGATGAAGATAGTAAAAAGAAAAACATAAATATTCTTGGTTTGTTGTTATACTGGCTTATTATTAGAGACATAGTTCTCATTCTAATTAAGTGTATTTGAGCTTCTGATATAGAAAGTAATTTTTCTTCAGCAGTTGTCAGAGGCAGTGATTGAAAAAGTGTAAGTTCCCAGGTAAATTAATTAGCCAATTAAAGGAAATATAAATATTGCTTAGTTATACATATGTAGAGGCGGTGTTTCCTCTTCCCAGAATGCAGCAAGTCTTGGATGGTGGAGGGAGGGGCAGAAGGAGCTGCATTTAAGAGACTTGACCCTCTCCTGGAGGCAGAACTCCTTGACAGTGGCAAGCTGCTCTGGGGAGCAGGTGTGTGTGGAAAAGTGACAACTAGCTATCGCAAGAAGAAACCATCAGCAATTAGTGATGTGGGAGTGATTATCAAAAACATTCAGGCCTGCCAGCCATGTCTCACAGGAGGGGCCTTAGGATGAAGACAGAGCATTTCCAAATGTGGTCTCCAAATTAAAATATTAATTTCAATGGCTTTGGATTAATTAGTATTAATTCCCTTGGATCCTTCCCAAGTTTGGACAGAGAGAATATAAATAAGAGAGAAAGGATAAGGGAGGAAAGAGGAGGAGAAAGGAGGGGATAAAAGAAGGACTCAGACATTTGTAAAGTAAATAAAACAATTACTTGTTGAAATTAGACCAGGCCTGCAAGGTCTTTGACTGCTGGGAAATGCCAATTTATATTAGGTCATTTAGGTTGTTAGACTAACTGTCATCTGATTGTAAAGAAAGAGCTATTTAAAGTTTGGCAGCTCCAGAGACTTTTTTTTTAAAAAAAACCTTTTTTTGCAAAGTTGATTTTAACATAAATCTTGAGCTAGCATAGCATGTAAAACACCACTCAGAGCCATTGCAGTTGTGTTGAGGTTTTATTTTCTCTCTCCAGCGGACTCTCTCTCCGCAGTTATACGTGTGTCTGCCAAGACTGGGGAAAGAGCAGTTCATGCAGACAAGTTTCCAGTGGCAGCAGCCAATCCGGTCTCTCCCAGGGCCCGGAGACTGATAGGAAATAGATGTTAAAGGGATGCTGAGTGAGGAAAGACTGAAGGGAAGATGATGCATTCAGTGTCTAGTGGTCCCAGGCTTCAGGGGAAGGAAGAAGAGGCTCTCTTTCATCAAGGCTAAAGCTGAGGAGAGACAGAAGTTTTTGGTGTTCTTCAGTTACGTGTATCTGCTCATCTGTCAGGAGTCAATTTCTATCAACAGCGAGACGCTGCTAAAAAACAAAAGCAAATCAAACCGTGCAGCTCACAATCATCACTATGTTCGTCTGCTCTTTATTCCGCACGTTTCCGCCGACACGGATGGTCCTGTTTCCCCTCCCCTTTTAAAATTAAAAATTATAGAGAGGATCATAAGAAAAAATTATTATTTATAGTAACGGCTTTGATGACCCCCCCCCCCTTCTGTGGTATTTGGAGTAACACAAACCTGTCGAGCTGACAGTAATATTTCTATATGGTGACACGGGCCGTATATTCAGGACCACTGAGACAGATAAGAGTTCTGAAGTCCTCTGTGACTACTCTGGGTGAAGAAGTCTTTGTTCAGCTCAGTGCCAGCGTTCACAGGACAATGGGCTGTGAGTGATATATGCAAATGTGTCCTTTTCCTATTACTGAAAGTGACCTTTATGATTAGATTGGAATAGCAGCATCAATACCTAGTTTAATGTGACTTACTGTTCTAAAGGGAGGGACTAGGTTCTCCTAGCAAGATTTAAAGAGTAGGCATTAGACACGTCAAATTCTAACCTTCACCACAGGCACAGAATTTTTGTGTGATTCTAGAGAAACTTTCACCTCTGTGGCACTTGTTTGCTGCCTTTACAAATCAGGGAAAACCGCCTTTCTCAGGAATGTTATAAGCCTTTATTAAAGACTTTCACATAAAAGTCAAAAGAGATGTCTAAAATCATACTATGATATATCAGCTCCCCACACAGGGTCCTTCCCAGATCATTCTAAGTCCCACCCAAGGCGAGGGGCTGAGGCAGGTCAGATTCAGAGACATGCGAGTCAATAAAAAGCATTCTTCAGCGGAGGGGGATAGGCAGAAAAGGGGAAGGGGATTACTAGGTACAAACTTCCAGTTATAAAATAAGTCACGGGGATGTAATGTATGACACAGTGAATACAGTCATTAATATGGTAATAACTATATAAGGTGATGCACAGTTACCAGACTTATTGTGGTGATCACTTGGTAAGATATATAAATGTTGAATCACTGTGTTATACACCTGAAACTAATATAATGTTTCATATTGAGTAAAATGTTTTTAAAATAATACTTTAAAAAATTTTAAAGAGTTAATGTTTACTGGCAAGACATTTCTGTTATAGCTAAATACAGAAAACAGCCAAGAAGATGACTTACCTGGAGAAGTGAGGCCTCCAGGGGCACACGGCTCCCTCCAAACACCCCCCCATCCCAAGCCCCAGCATTTGAAGCCCAGCGCTTTCTCTCACTTAAGAGGCCGCAAATTGAGCTGTAGTTTTCATTGTTCTTTCCATACTTAGCATTGTTATTTATTTGCCCTTTGATAGCACTTCACATTTTTTTTTAATTTTTTTAAATTTTTTATTTTTTTATATATATATTTTTTATTATTATTAATTCTAATGGGGTGACATCAATAAATCAGGGTACATATGTACAATGAAAACATCTCCAGGTTATCCTATCATTCAATTGTGTTGCATACCCATCACCAAAAGTCAAATTGTCCTCCCTCACCTTCAATCTGGTTTTCCCTGCGTCCCTCCCCTCCTCCCTATCCCACTTTTCCCTCCCTCCCCAATCCCATAACCACCACTCTCTTGTCCATGTCTCATACCCTCACTTTCATGTCCCACCTATGTATGTAATCGTGCTGTTCTCAGTTTTTCTTTTTATCTGATTTACTTATTTCACTCCGTATAATGTTATCAAGGTACATCCATTTTGTTATAAATGATCCGATGTCATCGTTTCTTATGGCTGAGTAGTATTCCATAGTATATATGTACCATAGCTTTTTAATCCACTCGTCTTCTGACGGACACTTGGGCTGTTTCCAGATCTTCGCTATTGTGAACAATGCTGCCACGAACATGGGGGGGCATTTCTTCTTTTCGAACAGTGCTATGGTGTTCTTAGGGTATATTCCTAAAAGTGGGATAGCTGGGTCAAAAGGCAGTTCGATTTTTAATTTTCTAAGGAATCTCCAAACTGTTTTCCACAGTGGCTGCACCAGTCTGCATTCCCACCAGCAGTGCAGAAGGGTTCCCTTTTCTCCACATCCTCGCCAGCACTTATTCTGTGTTGTTTTGCTGATAAGTGCCATTCTGACTGGTGTGAGGTGATATCTCATTGTGGTTTTAATTTGCATTTCTCTAATGATTAGTGATGTTGAGCATTTTTTCATATGCCTATTGGCCATCTGTATGTCCTCTTTGGGGAAATCTCTATTCATTTCTTTTGCCCATTTTTTGATTGGGTTGTTTGTCTTCCTGGTGTTGCGTTTTATAAGTTCTTTATAAATTTTAGTTATTAACCCCTTATCAGATGTGCTGTCGAATATGTTCTCCCATTGTGTGGTTTGTCTTTTTATTCTGTTCCTATTGTCTTTAGCTGTGCAAAAACTTTTTAGTTTGATATAGTCCCATTTGTTTATCTTGCCTTTTATTTCAGTTGCCCATGAAGATAAATCGGCAAATATACCGCTGCTACAGATGTCGGAGAGCTTGCTGCCTATGTTTTCTTCTAAGATGCTTATGGTTTCACGGCTTACATTTAAGTCTTTTATCCATTTTGAGTTTGTTTTTGTGAATGGTGTAAGTTGATGGTCTAGTTTCATTTTTTTGCAGGTAGATGTCCAATTTTCCCAACACCATTTGTTAAAGAGGCTGTCTTTACTCCATTGTATGTTCTTTCCTCCTTTGTCAAATATCAGTTGTCCATAAAGCTGTGGGTTTATTTCTGGGTTCTCTGTTCTGTTCCATTGATCTATGTACCTGTTCTTATGCCAGTACCAGGCTGTCTTGGATAATGGCCTTGTAGTAAACCTTGATATCAGGAAGAGTGATACCTCCTGCTTTATTTTTTCTTTTTAAGATTGCTGAGGCTATTCGTGTTCTTTTTTGGTTCCATATAAATTTTTGGAATATGTGTTCTATATCTTTGAAGTATGTCATTGGTATTTTAATTGGTATTGCATTGAATTTATAAATTGCTTTGGGTAATATAGACATTTTAATGATGTTTATTCTTCCTAGCCATGAGCACGGTATGTGCTTCCACTTGTTTGTATCTTCCTTGATTTCTTTTATCAATGTTCTATAATTTTCCGAGTACAAGTCCTTAACCTCCTTGGTTAAATTTACTCCTAGGTACTTTATTTTTTTGGCTGCAATAGTGAAGGGGATTGTTTCCTTAATTTCTTTTGCTGATATTTCATTGTTGGTATATAGAAATGCCTCTGATTTCTGAGTATTAATTTTATATCCTGCCACCTTGCTGAAATCATTTATAAGGTCCAGTAGTTTTTTGACTGAGACTTTAGGGTTTTCAATATACAATATCATATCATCTGCAAATAATGATAGTTTTACTTCTTCTTTTCCAATTTGGATGCCTTTTATTTCTTCTTCTTGTCTGATTGCTGTAGCTAGGACTTCCAGAACTATGTTGAATAAGAGTGGTGAAAGTGGGCAACCCTGCCTGGTTCCTGATCTTAAGGGGATTGCTTTTAATCTTTGTCCATTTAGTATGATGTTTGCTGTCAGTTTATCATAGATGGCCTTTATCATGTTAAGGAATGATCCCTGTATTCCCACTTTACTGAGAGTTTTGAGCACGAATGGGTGCTGGATTTTATCAAATGCCTTTTCTGCATCTATTGAAATTATCATGTGATTTTTGTCCTTCCTTTTGTTTATGTGGTGTATCACATTGATTGATTTGCGAATATTGAACCAGCCTTGCCTCTCCAGAATAAATCCCACTTGATCGTGGTGTATGATTTTTTTCATATATTGCTGGATCCGGTTGGCTAATATTTTGTTGAGAATTTTAGCATCTAAATTCATCAGGGATATAGGCCTATAATTTTCTTTCTTTGTGTTGTCTTTGCCCGGTTTTGGGATCAGAATTATGCTCGCCTCATAAAAGGAGTTTGGAAGTCTTCCTTCCTCTTGAACTTTTTGAAATAGCTTGAGGAGAATAGGAGTTAGTTCTTCTTTGAATTTTTGATAGAATTCACTTGTGAAGCCATCAGGCCCAGGACTTTTCTTTTTTGGGAGTTTTTTGATAACTGTTTTGATCTCATTTGCTGTAATTGGTCTGTTTAGGTGTTCTGATTTTTTCAGATTGATTTTTGGAAGGTTATATGCTTCAAGAAATTTGTCCATTTCACCAAGATTGTCTAATTTTTTGGCATATAGTTCTTCATAGTATTTTCTTACAATGCTTTGTATTTCTGTTGTGTCCGTTGTTATTTCTCCACTGTCCTTTCTAATTTTATTTATTTGAGTCTTCTCTCTTTTTTTCTTGGTGAGTCTAGTTAAAGGTTCATCAATCTGGTTTACCTTTTCAAAGAACCAGCTTCTTGTTTCATTGATCCTCTGTATTGTTTCCTTAGCCTCTATGTCATTTATTTCTGCTCTGACCTTTATTATTTCCTTCCTTCTACTTGTCTGGGGTTTTATTTGTTGTTGTTTTGCTAGTTCTTTTAGATGCAGGGTCAGGTTGCTTATTTGAGCTTTTTCTAGCTTCTTATGATATGCCTGTAGTGCAATAAACTTCCCTCTCAGAACTGCTTTTGCTGTGTCCCATAAATTTTGAGCTGATGTATGCTCATTATCATTTGTTTCTAGAAACTTTTTTATTTCTTCTTTGATCTCATTGTTAATCCATTCATTATTTAATAACATGCTATTTAGTTTCCAAGTGTTTGAGTATTTTTCAGTTTTTCTTTTGTGGTTAATATCTAGTTTCATGGCATTGTGATCAGAGAAAATGCTTGATATGATTTCAATCTTCTTAAATTTGTTGAGACCACTTTTGTGTCCTAACATGTGGTCTATCCTAGAGAATGTATCATGAGCACTTGAAAAGAATGTATATTCTACTGCTTTAGGGTGAAAAGTTCTGAAGATATCTATTAAATCAAGTTGATCTAGTGTCTCCTTTAAGTCTGCTGTTTCTTTATTAATTTTCTTTCTTGAGCATCTATCCAGTGATGTTAGTGGGGTATTGAAATCCCCTACTATGATAGTATTGCTGTTAATCTCGCCCTTTATATCCATCAAAGTCTGCTTTATGTATGTCGGGGCTCCTATATTTGGTGCATAGATATTTACAATAGTTATATCTTCCTGTTGAATTGTTCCCTTTATCATTATGTAGTGTCCTCCTTTATCTCTTACTACAGCCTTTGTTTTAAAGTCCATTTTGTCTGATATAAGTATTGCTACCCCTGCTTTTTTTTCATTTCCATTTGCATGAAATATTTTTTTCCATCCTTTTACCTTCAGTCTATGAGCATCTTTTGTTTTAAGGTGTGTCTCTTGTAGACAGCATATGTATGGGTCCTGTTTCTTTATCCATGCAGCTACCCTATGTCTTTTGATTGGATCATTTAATCCATTTACATTTAAGGTTATTATTGATATGTAGTTGTTTATTGCCATTTTATTCTTTAAAGCTGTATTCTTCTTTTGCTCTATTCATTCCTCCCTTTAAACTGTTCACAAGAGGCCCCTTAGTATCTCTTGCAGAATTGGTTTGGTTTTTATGAATTCCTTCAGGCTTTCTTTTTCTGGGAAGCTCTTTATTTCTCCTTCAATTTTAAACGTTAGCCTTGCTGGATAAAGTAGTCTTGGTTGTAGGTTCTTGTTCTGCATTACTTTGATTATATCTTGCCATTCCCTTCTGGCCTCAAGTGTTTCTGTTGAGAAGTCCGATGTCATCCTTATGGGGGCTCCTTTGTAGGTGATAGTCTTTTTTTCTCTAGCAGCTTTTAAAATTTTTTCTTTATCCATTAGCTTTGGTATTTTAACTATGATGTGTCTTGGTGTAGATTTTTTTGGGTTTCTCCTTAATGGAGTTCTGTGTGCTTCTTGAATGTGTGGAGTGTTTCCCAGCCTTAATTTAGGAAAGTTTTCTGCTATGATTTGATTGAACAAAGTTTCCATTTCCTGTCCTCTCTCCTCTTCTTCAGGCACCCCTATGATGCGAATGTTGTTTCTCTTCATGTTGTCACAAAGCTCCCTTAGAGTTTCCTCACATTTTTTAAGTCTCTTTTCCTTTTTCTTCTCTGCTTCTGTACCTTTGTTTATTGTGTCCTCTAACTCGCTTATTCGATCCTCAGCATCATCCATCCTGCTTTTAATTCCTTCCATTGTGGTCTTCAGTTCTGATACTGTATTTGTCATTTCTGTCTGATTCTTTTTTATTATTTCAATTTCATTTTTTATACTTGTTATCTCTTTATTTAGGTGTTCATAATGACTATCCATTGTTGCTCTAATTTCTTTGAACATCCTAACTATCATTATTCTAAATTCTGCTTCTGGTAATTTGGTTATATCTGGTTCATTCAGGTCCTTCTCTGGGGATTTCTCTTGATTCATTTGTTTTGCATTCCTCTGCCTGCCCATTTTTTCTGTGTATAAGCAAGTTGTGGCCACTGGAGTCCAGTAGGTGTTGCCTTTGTGTTCTCTAGGTGTGGTCTATCTGCAGGCCCCCCACCCCCTCTGCCGGTGCCTAGGGTGGTTGGGTATGAGCGTTGCCAACACCGGCCCACTGTGGCTTTTGCTGTGATTTCTGCCTCTTCTCCGTGGGAGGGGCTGTGACTGAAGCCACAAGATTAGCACCAAGGGTAGAGGTGAGTACCTTTCCTCAGCTGCGGACCCAGCCTATTTCCGGACTTCCGCCCAGAACCAGCAGTCGGAGCCTGCTCGCTACAGTTCCGCGGGTTAGGCGGGGCTTTTGACGTGCTCTCAGCTGTAAGCTTTTGCCCGTCTGGAGCTTTAGCCCCGCCCTTGAGGCCAGGGCCCTTCTGCGCAGGGTCGGAAACCAAGGTTTATTGGGGCGGGCGTGTTTGCTGGCTTCCGCCGAGCTGCGTACTTCCGCTCGTCCTGGACTCTACCCCGCCCCGGCGTTCGGAGCCCGCTCGTGCATGTATGAATGCTATCTGGGGTTTCTCCGGCCGGATGGGGATAGTAGCGTGGGCTCCGCTGCGAGCCTCCACTTGTCTCGGGGTCCACCCCGCGCTCGGAGCCCGCTCGCGCACATATACTGGCCAACCACGGTTTCTCCGGCCCGGGGGGTGGGGGACTGGTAGCGTCAGCTCAGCCACGAGCCCCTGCCCGTCCCTGGTCCTAGTCCGGTCCCCGCGGTCAGGGCCGGCTTGCGCAGGGCCTGCCCGTTCCTGGCCTCCCGCTTTGTCCCCGTAAGTGGGATTAAAGGCGGGCCCGCAGCTTCTGGACCGCTTTCGCGGTCCCCTCCGACCCTCTGGGCTAGACCGATCTCCCACCGGCTTGGCCTCTGCCCACGCCGACAGAACCGCCTTTCAGCGTCCTGCCGCCCCAAAACCTTAAGCAGCCCTCAGCAGAGTAGGAAGGGACCTAATACTCCACACTGTAGGCCTGGGAGCTCCCTCACTTGTTTCACAGCTCAATACTGTCCAAACGCCTCTTCTAGGCTCTAGGACTGGAGGCTGGGGCTTGGTTCCTGGGACCCAGGTCCCTCCCTCTCCGCCAAACTCTCCTCCTGCCACACGGGTCTCTCCGGGCTGCCGTTTGCTCCGGGGAGCTGGGCAGCCCTCTTCACGTTTTCGCTATTCCTACCAGTCTCAATGTGGCTTCTTCTGTGTTCCTTGGTTGAAGAGTCCACTTAGTTTTGTTCAAAGTTGATTTATCTCGGTGATGGTTCTTAAAATTGAGTTGTAATCCACTTTGGTTCTGGGAGTTGGAAGTTGGTACGTCCGCCTACTCCGTCGCCATCTTGCTCCCTGGTCTTGCTGTGTGATAACCTCTTGGCTGCAGAGCTGAAGATAATGACTTGAACTTCTACATACCAAGTCTCCCGGTTCTGCTAGTGCTCCACTCCACTCTCAGCATGCAGCATTAACATTCCATAGGTTTTTATAAGTATACTGTTAAAATTCTTGAACTTGCTCAGAACATCTCTCCCGGGCCTTTTCTCTCATTATTTTAGGGATCAGAACATCTTTTTCGACATGTCTGAGATGCTGATCTGCTGGGTCGAGCGCCATCTTGGCCACTGCACTTCACATTTTTTAAATGCCAGAAAATAACTTGATCACTTTCTCCTAGTCAACACGTAGGAAGAACTGGGGAAGGAGAGGCAGGGTGGAGCCAGCGTGCACTGACAAGTGCTTGGAGTGGCTGGCAAGGCAGGCAGAGATGAATAGGAATACATTTTTTAGTGAGGGCTGGGTTTCAAAGGAGAAAAAAATTAAAAATAGTATTATCGCTTAAAGAACGAAAGCACCAGCTGCTATTAGAGACTCCAGACACTTTGAGTTAAAAAAAAAAAAAATGTAAAGACAAGATTTGCAACTGAGGCAACATTTATACAGTTTACATGTAACTGTTTGCAAATAAAGAGGCATTTTAAAATGCTACTAAAGTGTATTGGTCAAAAGAAATCTACATCACCTTGTTAAAATATTGTTCTATGCTAAAGAGGCACTTGGTTAGGTTTGCCATCTCTAGGGTTAATTACAATGATAAAGTATTTAATTTCTTAGAAAGGAGTTCTATTATTTCAGATTTCGTGAATAATGAATTCACTTTATTAATTTGAGAAATTATGGTGAGAAAGTGAGATTCTCTGGTAAGTTTCTTTTTGAAAAAGCACTGGATAGATATTGTAACATCCAAGCAGCCTCAGTCGGAGGAGGCTCTCAGCAGCAGACTGAGGAGCTGGTACCAGGGTATGAATATGTGAAAGCTCTGGGACAGTCAAAAGATAATGTCTGCTTTTGGTTCCCGTTGTGAAATCACCATAACAACATCACTTTCCAGAAGCAGGGCATAACAAATACTTTGTTTCCTTAAAGCCTCTGATATTACTCTGAGGAAGTTGGGCATTTCAGGAAAATGTCTCAGTCCTAAGCACTGAATGGTAAGTTTGTGTACCTATGATAAATTTGAAAGAAACAGGACCCACCTTCATTTCCCAGTGTCTGTCACAAATGACTAGACAAGAAGGTGATTGGAAACAGCGGGAGAAAAGGATGGATGGGTCAGGGGACGTACTGGCTGAGGAGAGGCAATACCAGCCCCACAGAGCTCCCAAGACGTAATGCAGGCTTTGATAAAGATTTGTCGTTTGGCTGGATGACTGGGTGGACAGAGGGAAAGGTTTTGGAATCACAAAGAAAGGTCAGCCAGTGCTTCTTATTGTGGGAACCTCCTCCCCCCACCAAGTGATTGGGAAATGGGGAGTTCTGATTAAGTTGATTAATATACCCTAAATGAACCACTTAATTTCAAAAAAGTGTTCAAAGGCCTTAATAACATTCACACCACACAGACCAATCCAACCATGATTTATGTGATTCTTTGGTGAGTCATAAAGCCCTTTAGGATACTGCAGAGCCTGGGAGTCATTTATCATTGCTGAGTTCAGCAAAAGCTTTCTGTGAACTCCCCTTTTCAGATAACTTTTACTCTTGATAAATAGGAATTTATTTTACTTACATTTTTATTCTTGCTTTTAGATTATGAGACATACTATTATCTAATCTATGTTTGAAATTTTGACAGAGGAATATTGCAGTAGGGGCTACCAAAGCATTGACCTCTGTTGATGGGTTTGACCTTTGCTAAGTGGGATTCTCCTTGGTGGCCGCTGGGGGAAGCCAGCCTCTGAAAGCAAGAAGAACTGGCTGATTTAAGCCCCAAGCAAAAAACTGAGGTTTTGGAATTTGTGTTGAGTTTCTCCTTGTGACCTTGACTATTAATGTTTTAAAAACGTTTTCATTGCTCTTTAAGCATGTTTTTAGGAAGTCTCTATTATTGTTTTTGTGGGTTTTTTTTTTTTAATTCAGTAAAACGTCTAGGGATTGCTATTCACAACACCCAAGAAGCTGGGAATGACTCTCCCTTACTTTCCCACCCCTCTCTCCCCCAGACAGAGAGCACAGGCACCAACATGCTTCCCCTGAATTCCTATTTCAATAAAGCTTTTCTTTATTTTTTTATGAGTTGCAGCCAAGATTCTCCAAAGAATATTTTGCCAGTGGGTCTGCATGTATTTCACCTGTCAAGAAAAATCAGGCTGGGAGCCATTAGCCAGAGAGGAAAGTTTCAGAAAGATATTGGGCAAGGAGCTAGATGACGGTGAGGCGAGGTAAATGTGAGGAATATATGTCTAACAGGTTGTTATGACACCTTCAGATAAAATCTTACCCAACAGAAACCCTGTCGGAGCTATGTGTGCATCAGGTACTGCAAGCTGCTTTTCTGTCACTGGAGCTGAGAGTCTGTATGTCATCTACCTGGGAAAAAATTCTCACTGGAAGGTTGTTGTGTGGGGTGGACAGTTAGCTAGAACTCCTTACCCACCCGTGTTTCCCGTTACTTTGGCCAGAGCCTGGACTCATACGGTAGATCCACCAGTTCTATAAAAGGATGACCTTCGCACTGTGTTGCTTTCTTTAGTGGCTTGAAAAGACATCACATCCTCTAGGGCACAGTCTGATTCTATTTGGTGACCCAGTTGTTCCTATGATCTTGGAACCTACCTGTTGGATTTACAAATCAAATCATAAACCCAAAATGTTGACCTTGCACTGACATATGACAGTAGACATGGCTGACCTTGCTCTGTGACATCGCATGAATATGTAAGAAAGGAAGTTTGAAAGCATCTGTGATGTTAGATGACTATATGGAAATGGATTCAATTATTCCTTCTAATTAATAAATTGGGAATATCTGATAAATACCCATAGTCCTGGATAATCTGGGGGACATGTGCACTTCCTATGTGTTCAGTCTTAAAACTAGTGCTTAATATATTGTTAGTTCACTTAATCACAAAAACAACCATGAGAGCTGCAATATGATCCTCTGTCTATAAATGTAGAAATGAAATCTCAGAAGCCTGTTGAGGGTCATGCTGCAGAGACAAGATTTAACCTCAAATCTGAATGATTTTAAAGTTTATGGTCTTCTCAGGGTGGAGCATGAAAAAAGAACTTTGAGGCTTTCCACTTAGAAGTGCAGCGAGTGCTAGGAGGACACACATCTACCCATAGGCATCAAGCAGAGAGAATACAGGCCCTGACCTTTAGTGCAGTGGTCCCCAGCAGATGGTCGTGCCTCCACTGTGCCCCGAGTCCTCCAGTTCTGGCATGGTATTACAGTTCTCTTTTATGCTGGCCTAAAAGCCCCTTTAGTTAATTTCTTTTACATCATCCATGGCTCACACGAAGCTTGACACATAGGAGCTCAATACAACTCTTTAAATTAGAAATTATGATGCACATTCTGAAGAATCAGATCCTAGAGGTATGCCTTTCCCACTTACCTTGTTTCGGGGCAGCATTTTCCATGTCAGGCCAGGTGTTTGGGCATCCCACATACCTGCCCTGACAGTGCACTCAGCCTTCCCCCGCGGCCCTCTCTCTCCCTTTGCTCAGTGTCATGGCTGTTCCCTGCACAAATATTAGCGCTGCTGTTAACATCTGATTCTCAAGTTTCAATTGTTTTTGCCCGGGTGAGAATAAATAAATAAAAATAAGTGAGGAAATAAAAATGACAAATAAAATGGAGGGAAAAAAAGCTTTGATGTGTTATTTTTTTACAAGTAAAGTTATAAATGCTGAATTGACATTCACGCAAAGAATAATGAGGAAGTGAATCTACATCTGGTACCATCTTGAACACTTGTGATTTAATTCAGCCAGGAGGGGGCCTATCTAACCAGCACCTAGGTGTTACCAGACTTACGAAATCTGCCCAGTGGTGTTGAGAATGTGGAAGTGAAAATTTAATTGCAGGTGAACCTACAAATTTCTTTGTAAACCCAGGGCTTTAGAAGCCACCAGGCACTACCCTACCTGTTTAATACGTAGGGTAAAATAACTAGGAGGCCTGCTACCAAGAAAGAAGAATGGCTTGTGTGCTTACACCACTTTGTAGACTCTCCAGTCCTACTGTTTCCTCTGAGTGCTCTTTGAAGTGAAGTTCAAACACAGGACCTCTTCCCCTACTCCAGGAGAGGCTCAGAGAAATCAGACCTTAAACTGGTCTGAGAACCATGCACCTGTTTCCCAGTTGGAGGGGGCTGTGGTGAATGTAGGTGGAAGTGGCCGATCCAGGTAATGTCTCGCCTCCTGCCTTAGAGCTTCACTTGAGCTCCTTTATTTTAAAGGGAACAAATTCCCAGACAAGAGACAGTGAGTACTCCAAGAGAAAAGAAAGAGATTATGAAAGTCAAAAGCCTTCCCCTCAATTTCAAGATCACTGTTCTTTTAAAGAGTTATGATTTATTTTGTATTTGCAAAAGATACAAGAGAATATATGATCTCTTCTGTCATTCAGTCATATACTTTACTTCCCAGAGGCAACCACTGAAACTGGTTTCTTATATTCTCTCCTGAAGCTTCTATATGTATCTACAAGTGAGGATACATATATCCCACAAATGGAAATATCCTCTATATGTTGTTGGACACCATGGCTTTTGTTTGTTTCATAAACTCTCATTTATTTACCTTCCTTCCCCTTCTACCAGACACTTAAGTTTTCAGTGTTTGTCACTACACATTTCAGTGAATGTGTAGACATTCTTTCACACGTGCTTCAGCATTTATGTAGGGTAAACTCCTATCACCAGGACTAGTGTGTCAAAAGGGAAAGTTCTAAATCCTGTCACTCTCAGGGATACAGTGGGTATACCCATCGTATTCATCCTCCTGTCTCCTTTTGGCCTCAAGATTTATACTCTGGCCATACAAAACCAAGAGCATGTGCTGTGTTGTCTCAATCCTCTTTACCTACTATTCTCTCAGCTCAGTTCCTTCTTACTCACCTCCCCACCACCATTTTTGGCACATGATCCTTTGGATCTCAAATGAGAGAGCACTGCCTCTTGGTGGCTCATTGGTTCCGGGAGGATGGCATGCCTCTGGCTGTCCTGTGCGCCTACACCACCTGGGCTTTCTCCTCAGAACGGAGAACACAAAGAGCCAAAAATAAATGAGCAGGAAGCACACATGAAACATTACAGAGTGTGACACAAATTATAATGAAAATAAACAGAGCATTATGATAAAAAATAATGGAAGAACCTCCATTTTACAGGATGATCAGTATGAGAAGGAAAGTGTCCCATGAAGAATGCAGGGAAGGGCACTCCAGGGTTTGGGGAGACCAAAGACAAAGTCCTCAAAGGGAAGAACTTGGCTTCCCTGAGACACAAAAACAAATGGGTGGTGAGCACACAATACAATATACAGATGGTGTGTCATACAACTGGGCCCTGAGCTTATATAATTTTAACCAATATCACCCTAATAGATTTAATAAAAAATGAAACAAGTCAGGCTAAAAATGGCGATGGAGTAGGTGGATGTTACGACTCCCACCTCCCAGAATCAAAGTAGATTACAACATAACTTAGGAACAATCATCTTGAAAAACCAACTTTGGACTAAACTAAGAGGAATCTATAACCAAGCATCAACAAAGGAACCACACTGAGCTGGTAGGAAAGGCAGAGACATGGAAAGGGCTGCCCCGCTCACAGGAGTGAGCACAGCCCAGAGAGTCTCTCACAGCAGTAGAACCAGAGCCCCAGCCTGGAGCCCCAGAGACTAGAGGAGGCATACAGACAGTATTTAGCTGAAAGAAGAGCCGGGTTACTATTTGCGAGAGAGAGACAGAACATTCAGACCCAGACTCTGTCTTAAAGAGACCACACAGAAAACTTCCTTCACAGCCACTTAATCAGGGATCCAGGAGTGTGGAGTGTGGAGAGGAGTAGTCTCGGGGGCACAGGGAGACACAGTGGGGGACAGCCACCCTGACCCCTGTAATGGGCCACTCCCCAAACTTAAAGTGCACATTCTTCCTGGGAGGACCAAGCCAGCAAAGGAAAGCCATTACCTCGCCCACCAAAGGCTCTCCTGCTTTAGTCAGTGCAGAGAGACACTTAGAAGCAGGGGACGAATCAGGGACACAGATTTGAATACTGAGGTCTGGGATACTGGCTCCCCCAACCTACTGAGTATCCTCCGAAGGGCAGGAGGGCCAGACTGCAGTGGCTGTGGCACTTGGCTTGTGTGGTGGTTGGGGCAGAGCCTGGTGAGGCAGCCCGCAAGGTGGCGATGAGGGGTGTAGCCCGGAGGGGCCTGCTGTGTGACAGCGAGGGCAGAACCCTGCAGGGTGAGGAGTCCCACATGCCTACGGGAGGGCAGAGCCCAGCGAGAGGTGCCATGCACCCATGGGGGACAGAGCCAGGTGGTCCATGCAGTGACAGTGAGAGGTGGAGCTCAGAGAGGTGTCCTGTACCCCTGGAGGCAGAAACCGGGGGTAGCCGCACATCCATGAAGGGCAGAGTCTCATGGCCTGTTCTGCAAAAGAGATGAAAGGCATCCCACACACGAGGGGGAGGGGGTGTGTAGCACAGTGAGGCAAAAAGTCCCCCGTGCCCGCAAAGCAACCTGGGCCATGGCCAGCAAGCCCGTGCTGGTGCCCCAGCGTCTGAGGAGGAGGAGGCAGAGGGGGGCTGGCAGAAAGACTTCACTTCAGGAATAGAGAGGCTACACACACTGGCCAAGGGTAGATAAAAGCCAGCCTAGGAGTGCAGCTGATATTCACAGCGGCATCAGGGCCCAGCAGAGGCAGCCACAAATTCTGAATCGCCTATAACTCCAAGAAAGTTCCTGAGGGCCAGTCAAAAGCAGTGACCCCCAGTGGTCTGTGTCAGGTTCCAGCCAGGAAGATCCAGGGCTGATACATCCAGTGGCCAGATATGGAGAGCATTAATTCAGGACCTAACAACTATAGTTAGAGTGGTATCTAGTCTATACAGAGACAAAATGGGAAGACAGAGAAGTACAATTCAAATGAATCAACAAGAGAAATCCCCAGAAAAAGAACCAAATGAAATGGAAATAAACAAGATACTGGATGCAGAGTTTAGAATAATGATTGTTATGATGCTCAAGGATCTTAAAGCAGCAATAGATGGACAAAGTGAACACTTAAACAAAGAGATAGCTGGCATCAAAAAAGATATTGAAATAATAAAAAAGAATCAGAAATAAATGACAAACACAAGATCAGAAATGAAGACTACACTAGAAAGAATTAAAATCAAGGTGGATGAAGCAGAGGATCAAATCAGCGATTTAGAGGATAAGATAAGCAAAAGCATGGAAGCAGAACAGCAAAAAGAAAAGAGGATCAGAAAGTCTGAGGAAACTCTAAGAGACTTCTGTGACAACATGAAGAGAAATAACATTCACATACTAGGGGTATCTGAAGAGAACAAAGAACAAGGGTTACAGAATCTGACTGAAGAACTCATACCTGAAATCTTCCCTAAATTGATGCAGGAAAAAGTCACACAAGTTCAAGAAGCAGAGAGAATCCCATTAAAGTGGAACCCAAAGAGACCTACACCAAGACACATCATAATTGAAATACCAAAGCTAAGAGATAAAAAAAGAATACTAAAAGCTACAAGAGAAAAGCTGACAATCACCTACAAAGGAGCCCCTATAAGGATGACAGCTGACTTCTCAACAGAAACACTTGAGGCCAGAAGGGAATGGCAAGAAATATTCAAAGTAATGCAGAACAAGAACCTACAACCAAGAATTCCTTATCCAGCAAGGCTATTGTTTAAATTGAAGGAGAAATAAATAGCTTCCCAGAAAAAAAAAATCAAGGAATTCATTACTACCAAACCAATACTGCAAGAAATGTTAAGGGTCCTGTTTAAACAAAACAAAGGGGGGAAATATAGTAAAAGAGGAATGTAGATTTAAAAAATAAAATAGCAATAAACAACTACATATCAATAATAACCTTAAATGTAAATGGATTAAATGCTCCAATCAAAAGACATAGCATACCTGCGTGGATAAGAAAACAGGACCCATATATGTGCTAGCTACAAGAGACACACCTCAAAACAAAAGATGCACATAGACTGAAAGTAAAGGGATGGAAAAAATATTTCATTCAAATGGAAATGAAAAAGAAACTAGGGTAACAATACTTAATATCTGACAAAATAGACTTTAAAACAAAGGGATATAGAAGGTCACTACATAATGACAAAAGGAGCAATCCAACAGGAAGAGATAACAATTATAAATATCTATACACTTAATATATATAAGGCAGATTTTGATGGACATAAAAGGAGAGATCAACAGCAATACTATAATAGTAGGAAATTTCAATATCCCACTAACATCACTGGATAGATCCTCAAGAAAGAAAATTAACAAAGAAACAGCAGAATTAAGGGGCACACTAGATCAACTGGATTTAATAGATTTCATAACCTTTCACCCTAAAACAGCAGAATATACATTTTTTTTCAAGTGCTCATGGTACATTCTCCAAGATAGACCATGTTAGGTAACAAAAAGAGTCTCAATAAGTTTAAGAAGATTGAAATCATATCAAGTGTCTTCTCTGATCACAATGGCATGAAACTAGAAATCAACTACAATAGAAAAACTGAAAAACACTCAAACACTTGGAAACTAAATAGAATGTTAGTAAATAATAAATGGGTTAACAATGAGATCAAGGAAGAAATAAAAAATGTCCTTGAAACAAATGAAAATGAACATACAACAACTTAAAATTTATGGGACACAGCAAAAACCACCCTGAGAGGGAAGATCATAGCATTACAGGCATACCTTAAAAAGCTAGAAAGAGCTCAAATAAACAATTTAACCTTGCATCTAAAAGAGTTAGAAAAAGAACAGCAAGCAAAACCTAGAGGAAGTAGAAGGAAGGAAATAATAAAGATCAAAGTGGAAATAAATGACATAGAGGCTAAAAGAACAATACAGAGGATCAATGAAACCAAGAACTGGTTTTTTGAAAAGGAAAACAAGATTGATGAGCCTTTAACCAGACTCACCAAGAAAAAAAGAGAGAGGACTCAAATAAATAAAATTAGAAACGAAAGTGGAGAAGTAACAACTGACACAACAGAAATACAAAGGATTGTAAGTAAATACTATGAAGAACTGTACACCAAAAAATTAGACAACCTAGGTGAAATGGACAAATTCCTTGAAAAATATAGTCTTTCAAAAATCAATCTGGAAGAATCAGAAAATCTAAACAGACCAATTACAACAAATGAGATCGAAACAGTTATCAAAAAACTCCCAATAAACAAAAGTCCTGGGCCAGATGGCTTCACAGGCAAATTCTATGAAATATTCAAAGAAGAACTCATTTCTATCCTACCCAAACTATTTCAAAAATGTTCAAGAGAAAGGAAGATTCCTAAACTCCTTTTCTGAGGTGAGCAAAATTTTGATTCCAAAACCAGGCAAAGACAATACAAAGAAAGAAGACTATAGGCCAATATACCTGATGAATTTAGATGCCAAAATTCTCAACAAAATATTAGCAAACCAGATCCAGCAATACATGAAAAAAAATCATACATCATGATCAAGTGGGATTTATTCAAGGCTGGTACAATATTCACAAATCAATTAATGTGATTCATCACATAAACAAAAGGAAGGAGAAAAATCACATGATAATATCAATAGATGCAGAAAAAGCATTTGATAAAATCCAGCACCCATTCATGCTCAAAACTCTCAGTAAAGTGGGAATACAGGGAACATACCTGAACATGATAAAGGCCATTTATGACAAACCCACAGCCAACATCATATTTGATAGGCAAAAATAAAAAGTAATCCCCTTAAGATCAGGAACCAGGCAGGGGTGCCCTTTTTCACCACTCTTATTCAACATAGTTCTGGAATTCTTAGCCACAGCAATCAGACAAGAAGAAGAAATAAAAGGCATCCAAATTGGAAAAGATGTAAAACTATCATTATTTGCTGATGATATGGTACTGTAAATAAAAAACCCTAAAATCTCAGTCAAAAAACTACTGGACCTGATATATGAATTTAGCAAGGTGGCAGGATATAAAATTAATATTCAGAAATCAGAGGCATTTTTATACAACAATGAACTGTCAGCAAAAAAAATTAAGGAAACAATCCCCTTCACTATTGCAACAAAAAAAATAAAGTACCAAGGAGTAAATTTAATCAAGGAGGTTAAAGACTTGTACATGAAATATTATAAAACATTGATAACAGAAATCAAGGAAGATACAAACAAGTGGAAGCATATACCGTGTTCATGGATATGAAGAATAAACATCATTAAAATGTCTATATTAGCCAAAGCAATTTATAAATTCGATGAAATTCCTATTAAAATACTAATGACATACTTCAAAGGTATAGAACAAACATTCCAAAACTTTATATGGAACCAAAAAAGAACACGAATAGCCTCAGTAATCTTGAAAAAGAAGAATAAAGTGGGTGGTACCACACTTCCTGATATCAAGGTATACTACAAGGCCATTGTACTCAAGACAGCTTGTTACTGGCATAAGAACAGGCATATAGATCAATGGAACAGAATAGAGAACCCAGAAATAAACCCACACATTTATGGCCAATTGATATTTGACAAAGGAGGAAAGAGCATACAATGGAGTAAAGACAGCCTCTTTAACAAATGGTGTTGGGAAAATTGGACAGCTACCTGCAAAAAAATAAAACAAGACCATCAACATACACCATTCACAAAAATAAACTCAAAATTGGTAAAAGACTTAAATGTAAGTCATGAAACCATAAGCATTTTAGAAGAAAACATAGGCAGTAAGCTCTCCGATATCTCTTGCAGCAATATATTTTATGATTTATCTCCATGGGTAAGTGAAATAAAAGACAGGATGAACAAATGGAACTATATCAAACTTAAAATTTTTGCACAGCTAAAGACAATAAGAACAGAATAAAAAGACAAACCACACAATGGGAGAACATATTTGACAATACATCTGATAAGGGGTTAATAACCAAAATTTATAAAGAACTTCTAAAACTCAACACCAGGAAGATAAACAATCCAATCAAAAATGGGCAAAAGAACTGAATAGACACTTCTCCAAAGAGGACATACAGATGGCCAACAGGCAGATGAAAAAAATGTTCAACATCACTAATCATTAGAGAAGTGCAATTAAAACCACAATGAGATATTACCTCACATCAGTCAGAATGGCGTTCATCATCAGAACAACACGGAATAAGTGCTGGCGAGGATGTGGAGAAAATGAACTCTTCTGCACTGCTGGTGAGAATGCAGACTGGTGCTGCCACTGTGGAAAACAGTATGGAGATTCCTCAAAAAATTAAAAATGGAACTGCCTTTTGACCTAGCCATCCCACTTTTAGGAATATATCTTACGAACACCAAATCACTGATTCAAAAGGAGAAATGCACCCCCATGTTTATGGCAGCATTGCTTACAATAGGCAAGATCTGGAAACAGCCCAAGTGTCTATCAGTAAACAGGTGGATTAAAAAGCTGTGGTACATATACACAATGAAATACTATGGGGCCATGAAAAAGAAGGAAATCTTACCTTTTGCGACAACATGGATGGACCTGGAAACTATTATGTTAAGTGAAATAAGCCAGGCAGAGAAAGAAAAATATCATATGATCTCACTCATCTGAGCAATCTAATGAACAATGTGAACTGAGGAAGGGAATAGAGACAGAGATGGGATCAAAGGGACTAGAGAGAAAGCAGACAAAGGGAAAGGGTTTAAGAGGATGGGATCAGAGAAGGGAAAGAGATTGGTGAAATTACATATATATAACACAGCCTTATAGAGAGCAGCAGAAAAGCTAGTTCTGGAGGGAACACAGGGGTGGGAGATGTATTCAGTGGGACACTTGAATTTATGTAAACACAATAAATTTAAATCAATAAAACAATAAATAAAAAGAAATAAAACAAGTCAACTATAGCTGGAGGCAAAGGAGCCACTGGGAAAGGGACAGATAAAATTAAGAAACAGGCAGGGGCAAGACCATTTAAGGCTCGACAAACTATGTGAAAAGTTTGCATATTATTCTAAGTCTAAACAGAAGCCATTGAAGGGTTTCATATATGTAAGAACCATGTGTTGATTTTCCTTTTAGGAAGAGGAGAATATACCTTGTAGCAAGAGGTCAGTCAGTTGAGTTATAGTCAGTGGCCTGGATCAGAATAGTCACAGTGGAAAAAGAAAAAGATGATGAAATAAGATATTTTGGAATAAGAGCTAGGAGGATCTGTTGACTGATTGAATGTGGTAGTGAGATAAAGAAATGAATAATGGAAGTTCCCAGGTTTCTGCCTTGAGTAACTGAACGGACCTTAGGAGCTTAAGAAAAGTGGTGGACAGGCTAGGAAGTGGATGAATTTAAGGGATATTTAGGAGGGAGATTTAGTAAAGGATGAGATATTTTTGGGTGTGGAAAAGGGGTGATGGAAGTGAAGTTGGAAGGCATGAACTTGAGGACATTATGCTAAGAGAAATAAGCCAGCCACATACCTGCAAAATACTTTACGATTCTATTTATATGAACAACCGAGGGTAGTCAAGTTCAGAGGGACAGGAAGTGACATGGTGGTTGCCAGGGGCAATGTGGGAGTTGTTTCACATATACAAAGTTTGTGTGTGTGTGTGGGTTTTTTTGTTTTGTTTTTGTGACAGATACAGAGAGTCAGAGATAGGGACAGAGAGACAGGAAGGTAGAGAGATGAGAAGCATCAACTCTTCATTGCTGCATCTTAGTTGTTCATTGATTGCTTTCTCATATGTGCCTTGACAGGGGGCTACAGCAGACTGAGTGATCCCTTGCTCAAGCGAGCGACTTTAGGCTCAAGTTGGCAAGCCTTGCTCAAACCAGATGAGCCTGCACTGCATTCAAGCTGGCGACCTTGCGGTCTTGAACCTGGTCCTCGGCGTCCCAGTCCAATGCTCTATCCACTGCGCCACTGCCTAGTCAGGCTTACAGATAAAAAGTTTTAGTTTTGTAAGATGAAAGGCGATTGCTTGCACAACAGTATGAATGTACTTAGCAGTCCTGAACTGTACAATTAAAATGGTTACGGTGAAAAATTTTGTATTATGTGTGTTTTACCACAATTTTTATAAAAGGAACTGGACACCCTGCAAATGAACCTGGGATGATCAACTTCACAACATCCTAGTGTATTTGTTATTCATAGTGGTGTAACAAATGACTCCCAAATTTAGCAGCTTAAAATAGCAAACAATTATTATCTCACAGCTTCTGTGGGTCAGGAATCTAGGAGCAGCTCATCTAGGTTCCTCTGCCCAAAGGTCTCTCATGAAGCTGCAATTAAGTTGTCAGCACTGGTCCCACCTGAAGGCTCAATTGAGGGAGGGACTCACGTGGGTTTTGGCAGGCTAAAGGTCCTGTTGGTACGCGATATAGTTTCTTTCCAAGTAGGCCTCGACATAGGTCAGCTCACACATGACAGCTAGATTCCATCCGAATGTGCAAGTGAGAGCAAGAGGGTGAGGAAGATGGAAGCCAGAGTCTTTTGTAACCTAATCTTGGAAGTGACATCTCATCATTTTTACCATATTATATTGGTTAGAAGGGAGTCACTGTTGCAGCCGACACTTGAGGGGAGGGAATGAAACCAAGGCATGAATACCAGGAGGAGGGGTCATCGGAGGACTAGTGACATGACTAGACATTAAAGATAAGTAAGAAATCTTCAGGGTCCCAGGCAAAAAGATGAAATAATGTCAGTGGCAACAGAATAGTAATGTCAAGAAAATCTCAGGGAAAGAAAATATGAACCAGGAAAATCACTCAGCCAAGTTATCCTTCGAGTATCAAGGCTATGGATAAATAGTCATGAGTGTGCAAGAACTGCATGTATGGATGACATACACAGATGCTTTTCCTATGGACTCTATGAAGCAGGTGTATAAGTCAAGGTACTCCAGAGAAACAAAACCAATAGGATAAATAGAGATTTATGGTAAGTAATTGGCTCACACAATTATGAAGCTTGAGAAATCCCATCACCTGTTGTTTGCAAGCTGGAAAGCCTGTGGCGTGGTTCACTCTGAGGTCAGAGGACTGAGCACCAAGAGTGCAGAAGATCAATGTCCCAGCTCAAACCATCAGGCAGGGAAAGGCTGAGATCTTCCTTTCTGCCTTTTGTTCTAATCAGAGCTTCAACAGATTGGATGGTGCTCACCTACATTGGAGAGGGTAAGCTGCTTTACTCAGTCCACTGATCAAATGCTAATTTCACCCAGAAACACCCTCATAGAAACACCTAGAAGTAAGGTTAAGCCAAGTATCTGGGCACCCCTGATACAGTCAAATGGACACATAAAATAACTGTCACAGCAGGGGTCAGAAAACTGGCCATGAGCCAAATCTAGTCTGCCAGCCATTTTTGTAAATACAATTTTGTTGGAACCTAGCCATGCCCATCTGTTTGTGTATTGTCCATGACTGCTTTTGCAACACCACAGCGGACCAATTTCAACAGATTCCAACTAAGCCTAAACTATTTACTATCTTTTTACTGAAAAATCTTGCTCATTCTTGCAGACGTCTTCAAACTTTTTATAAAAACGGCCCACTTTGCAGTGCTGGTCAACCTGGTCCATATCTCCCACTAGTAGTCTTCAAACTTTTTATAAAAACGGCCCACTTTTGCAGTGCTGGTTAACCTGGTCCGTATCTCCCACTAACTAGTAGGCGTTCCAGCTTACATGATGGGCAGTAGTAGAGCAACCAAACGGCACCGCGATTGGCCCACCATAAAAGCTGGAACACCCACTAGTAGGAGGTAGGGACCAGGTAGACCAGCACTGCAAAAGTGGGCCGTTTTTATAAAAAGTTTGAAGACGTCTGTAAAATGCGCTTCATCCAATTAAGATGATTGAGGAATCTTGGTGAAAGGGCTGATGGTATTTTCTATATTTACAGTCATTGTGGAGTCAGTGCTAAAATAAGGGTGGGTTTATTGGTATAAGAATAATTTATAAACATGTTGTGAAAAGAATTGGAAGAATACAACTCAAAATGGGAAGAGAAGTAGAATACGGAAATAGAAGGAGGTAGAATAAGATTACACGTAGCTGGATACATCATGGGAATCAAGGGATGCCTATTACAAGATAAAAAGACTGCGCTTGCGCAGGAACTCCAGGTCAAGGGTTAGCCTAGCAAGACCGAAGCGGTGACCTTCTGCTGGAGGCTGAACTGTGGCTGCATCAGGCACTAATCCTGCCCCAGGGCGCCGGCTGTTCTGGGATGCGGACTTGGCCACCCCGGGTGAAGATCACACACATACCGGTTAGGTTTATGAAGTTAATGACTACAGGAAAATTCAAAGTCTAGGTCCTCAGAAGTAGGTGAGTGAAATTTGGCCTTTGATCTGACAGTGGAGCAATCCGCCCATCGGGAGTTGAATGATGGCATGTGACACCAGTGGGGTCTCCTGCCCATGCGATGGCATATGTCAGCTTGAACAAAGAAACTGGGTGTGCACTAACTGTGGACTCCATACAGTTCATTTAGTCAGCGCCATCACTAGAGTCTCAGGATCCTTTGGATAATAGGGTGGGCAAAAGTAGGTTTACCATTGTTTGAGAAACATTTCTTCTTGTATTATTACTTATTAACTATATATTAATTATTTGTATTACAACAGGAAACATACGTTACCCATCCCTGTAATACAAATACTACTCCCTGATATACAGAATATACCAGAATATATCACATATGAATGTCCAAGAAAAGTGATCACAAAGAAAAATTGGTAGGTTTCTTCAAAGTGAATATTACTGTTTCTGCACACAATACAATAAAGTTAGAAATTAAAAATAAAAGTAAAAACAAAAAGGTACTTCCACTTGGAAATAAAAAAAAATCTACTAAACTCAGGTTAAAAGGAAAATATAAACAAAACTTAAAGAATTTCTGAAAAATGATATTGAAAAGGCTATAAACCAAGAGTAGATTACTTTGTTGTACAAGAAGCAATGATCAGAAAAAAAAACATAGCCCTATACACCTACATCAAGTAAAATTAAAAAGGAAATTAAATTAATTAGATTCCCAATTAAATCTAGAAAAAAGAACAATAAAATATACTAAAAGAAAGTATAAAAATATAACAAAGATAAGTGCAGAGATGAATGAGATTGAAAACAGAAAAATGGTAGTTCAAATCCATTAATAAAACTTGTTTCTTTGAAGAAAATGTACAAAATAGACCACTAGCTAATTTAATCAAGGTATGATGATGGAAGCAGGAAGGAACCAAAAACCCACAGTGCAGGCAGCCCCTAAACTCTGGGAACAGCAGGAAACGGGTTTTCCTCTGGCTTCCGGGAACGCAGCACTTCTCTTGGATAGACACCTCCAAGTGGAGTCCCTGGTAGTCCATGTGTAACCACTGGAGGAGCTGTCAGACTTTTTTCCAGTGTGGCTGTATCATTTAACATGTCCACCAACAGTGTGTGAGGGTTTAATTCCTCCACATCCTAACAGTTGATACTGTCTTTTTTTATTATATCCATCCTAGCGGGTGTTCTAACTTCAAATCCTAGAAAGGCCCTGTGCAGTGGTGCTGAGGACCTTCAGTCTATGATGTAAGATCTCCAGAGTTCAACTCCATGTTCAACCTCTTGGCCTCGCCATCTCTTCACTGCCTCTCTCCATTATATACATTTAGACATTACAGTATTTACATTTCTACTTTGTTATGTATAGTTTCTGATCTCTTGCATTTAACTCTTAACTGCTATTTCCAAAAGTGTGGCTTAAAGGATTAATGCTTCAGACCAATTTTGTTCTTCTATGAATTAGCAGTAACCAATTTTCTGGGACTAATGTGAATTCAATCCAGGAAATGAAATAAACAAAATGAAAATGAATGCCTACATTCCAGCTGTCTACAAAGAAAATCGAATTTAAGCCCTTGCTGACTACAGTTGGCTCTGGCTGTAATAAGACATGTTTCTAAAAATCACTGCTCTGTGCAAAATCACACAGTAAAAACCACAGCTTTTGGGACTAACAGAATTAGCGGCCCAACCCTAACACTTTATCAGTGACACACTAAAATATAGGAACCAAATTGCCTGACCGTGGTGGCACAGTGGATAGAGTCAACCCAGGATGCTGAGGTCCTGGTTTGAAACACCAAGCTTGCCAGCTTGAGTGCAGGCTTGCTGGCTTGAGGGCGGGATTGTAGACACGATCCCAAGGTAGCTTGGCTTGAAGCCCAAGGTTGCTGATCTGAGAAAGGAGTCACTGGCTTGGCTTCAGTCTGTCCCCCCTGCCCCCTCGTCAAGGCACATATGAGAAGCAATCAATGAACAACTCAAGTGAAGCAACTATGAGTTGATGCTTCTCATCTCTCTCTTCCTGGCTATGTCTTGAAACTCAATAAAAATATAAATAAAATAGAAAGCGAGTAAAACCAGTAGCTTTAAACATGCTAAATGGTCAGGAAATTCATAAATACCACAATAAATGTGAGAGGTAATCTTGAAAAAGGCCTGAGGGGTGCCTGTGGTAGTGGGGGTCAGACGGGCTACAGCTCTTGGGTTATTGTGAAGTGGAGGCAGGAGTGATTTGAAACTAGAAGGAAAGTTGTAACTCCAAATATGGGCCAGTGTGACTCCTAACGTGTCAAGCTGATAAATGTTTGAGGGGTGTGTGTCTTCCTAGCAGCACAGTGCAGACAGGTGCAGTTTTCTGTATTCACCTGATGTTCCTTGTGGAACAAAAATGTACAGCAGTATATGAGAAAAGTACATTATGCTCAACTCATCACTCCCTCATATAGCAACTGCATTAGAACATATATGCATTTTCAGAACAAGTGCAATAGCTGAACAGTGTTTGCTAAGCTGTCACCAGTGACAATGAAATACTATTAAAAAAAGCCTTAACACATCAACGGTATCCTAATATTTTCAAAAAATGACACAGAACTATGATTGGTAAGAATTAAAAATAAAATAATATATTTTATAGGGTATATTCATTGAAGAGATTTCTTTTCTATGCCTGTCCATCTTGCAGTAAGTCATTTTCTCCTGGAAGTTTCTATTATTTGCTAATAAAATAGTTCATAGGTTGAAGGCAAAGGACTAGTGAGAAGATTCAATTTCACCTTTAGTTCTTCTAGGATCAGCTAACATAATCTTACTTAGCACTGAGTGTTTACAATTTGCTTGCAACAGAAACACAATCAAGAAAGAGGAACAAAGGATCCACCTTGTAAGTCATCAAAGTGCTTTATTTTGTAAAGCCTGGCTCAGGACTGGAGTGTATTGTTAGCACTGGGAGATACAAGGCAAACTTCCTCACTCTGTCCAAATAGTTTATCAACAGAAATGAACGACGAGACTGTTTCAGACAAAAATAAAGCATTCTGTAAACTTCTAAGAGCATACACTGATTGGCCATAAAGAAAATACTCAAATAATGTATGTACCTTATCCTTACTTCAGGGTGTCATTCTTGTCATCTTGGGTCAAATAAACTACAGTATAATTTCAGAAGACAGAACGTGACTGGATTCCAGAATGAAAAGTGGGGAGAAATAACCAAGTTATAATCTCAATTAATTTAAATGCATGAAATACAGATTTGGACAACCATGTCACAGAGGTGTTAACATCTGATCTTTTGAGGATAATAGATAATAGATCTATGTGAAGTCAGTAGAAAATAGTAGGATGGTGTTGCTATGGCATCCCAAAGACTGTTGTATTACCTTGTGTTTCCTGAAGTAAACCAACATACATTGGACACAATTACAATCTTGATAACCCTGAATGAAGTAAGTCACTGGAAGAGGCAATATGGCAGGGGGTGTTTGCTGAGTTAGAAGAAATTGTTGAAGGGTGGATTATTCTTTCTTTTTCTGAAACTGCCTACAAAAACTATCTCATGTTTTCAACAAAGAACTTCAAAGGCACAGCTTTAGCACAGTGTATAAGTTGATAACCTATTCTAAGCAAGTCTAATATTTTAGCTTGACGCCTTTCAGAAAATGCTGAAAAGTTGGTAAATATATGATCAATGTTGGAAATTTATAACTTGATTAAACACAATCAGCACAGTTTAGGGCAATGAAATTACATAACCAGATTTGGATTAAGCATTTAAAAAAATCATTAGGTTGAGAAATGTATATCTGGAAGAAAGAAACAGAACAACCCTTTTCCTTTAATTGTAAAAGATTGCCTGCCATGTCCTTTGCATAAAACATTCACCCCAAAATATGACTGCAGGATACATTTCAAAATATGACAAACATTATTTCACCTACATTGTAAAATGACTTTACATGTAAACTTCAAAAAGCACATGCTGTACATTAAATTTTTAGATTCAAAAATATCCCTGTTTTCCTAATAATGTAAACAGTAATATTGAGGGTTTCAGTTAAAGGGATAATTTATGACAAAATACCACTGTTTAAACAATGGTTAAACAGAAACATCTTATAATTCAGATTTGTAATCAGAACAAGAGAATTGAGATTTCTAACGCTTTGCTCACCTTCCCACCATGGGAGATGTAGATACCATTGCCCCAAACTATGCACTTTTCAAGAAAGCCTTATTATGATTTTGTAGCATTAATTCCTATGTTTGCAACATAAGTGTAACAGTGAAGAAGCTCCAGGCAAAAGAAGAGAAGTAAGCAGTTTTCCCGGATGTATTTACTGAGGTGGAAATGTACAGATAGAGTCACTAGCGGCATCTGCTTCTTGCTGGAGGAGGGGCGTTTGTCCCGGGACATCGGCAGCCTGACACCATGCAGAGACAGAACCCTGATCAAGACTCCTCCGTCCAGTGCAAGAGGCTCGGGGTAGAACCGTTAAGCAGTGTCAGCTTGCGTGGTAGGAGTGTAACATTCATGGTTAAGTTTTCTTCTTTTAATTACCATCATTATTATTATTATTATCATCATTATTATTATGTATACTGTCTCACATATTTCAACTCCAAAACGTAAATTGATCCAGTTTATCATGTGATGCCAACATGGCTGGTCTGACATGCATTTCCTTTTCCCCTCCCCCCCGCATACACTCATTCATTCATTCATTCGTTCGTTCGTTCACAGCTGGAATCAGAGGGTTGTTGCCCAAACATACTCTGACTGAAGCTGATTGACTTTCATTACTTAATTTTGAAGATACCTGCACACAAAAGCACACAAGCACGCACACACACAAAGACACACACCCACACGTGCGCAGGTGCGCGCATACGTCAAAAATAGCTAGAATGATGCTGGGAAATATCAGGTAGCTGTTAAAGCTAGTAGCCCCCAATCAGTCATCTTGGCCTGAAGATGTAAACGAGGAGGTGTGCTTCACTGAGCTTGGTTTTCAGTATTTCCTACACCAAAGCCACCTCGGTCCTTCCCATGCTCATGTCCACCTGAGACTGTACAGGAGGTTACGTCAAGATGTGGCCAATAAAGTCCAAAAAGCGCTTTGAATACTGTTCTGGGTTCACGGTTGAGATCTCAGCGCCAGCCTGGGCAGTTTGAAAGGAGAAGAATATTGATATAGTTACTATTCAGTACCAAAGCAATGCCCAATTGCAGCTGAATGTAATGCTGATCATTTGCAAACCCATGCAGACTCTGCTCTTAAAATGTAACACAAAATAGCTTGTACAGTGGTCTAAATACAAGGTTTGTAGGAATCTGTGTGAGAAAACAAGGCAGAGTGGCAGAACAACAGATGCTATTATCCAGAGGCAGGTTAAGGTCGGTTAAGGCCCCAGGGGCAGAAGAAAATATTGGACCCCTTAAAAAAAAGACAAAAAAATTAAAAATACATGCTAACCATATTTTTAAATAAATAAAAAATATTATGTACTATTACTGTTAAAATTGCACATATGAAACCAAACTTGGTGTCATTAGAAGAAAGTGTAAAGTCGGGGTTTTGCAGGGCCTTCAGCAGTCGGGGCCCAGGGCGCGCACTGGTCCGCCTGCCATTAAATCTGCCTCTGCTATTTTTACATACACAGTGATTGCTGTGACTTAAAAAAAAAAAAGAGTCAAACTAGCCACATTTGTTATGTTCCTGCCATACACTGGAATCTGTTTAGCCTACATTCTGAATCCATGGGGACAATATTTTTTTTTTCGAGATAGCAGATTGTAGCTACCTTGAGAATGACACAAACATCAACATTTGGCTAAAGGAAAACTGACGAAAATGATGTAAGGATTGTGTTCATTTTTCTGGATAATGTAAGCAGTTGAACGCTTCAAACGGGTGGCAGCAGAGATACTAGGTTCTGTGTGTGCTGCCCGACTCTTTCCCAGCACCTGGACCAGGGAGACACAGCACTGCTTACTGAGTCCCTCCCCAAGGGCAGGGGCTGGCTTCCCTCAAGCATGTGGAACAGGGGCTCCATTGTTCCCCTTCAGAGAACTGCTTGGAGCAAGGATACTGGGTCCCTTGCAACAGCAGGGTGGAGGATTTCCTATTTCAAGAGGCAAGCAGACCTGGGGGAGTTACTTGCCAGCTTCCTGAGCTGCAGAAGGGAAGAACAGAGCTTGACTAAGTCACCGTGTGCTATTTGTAGACACCTGTGCACAACAGGAGGTCGTTTCCGTGTCCGGCCTGGGCTGCTGGGATGGCCAGAGGAGCTCAGGCCTTAAAGGTAGGTTCCCAGCAGCAGCTCAACCCAACAGTCTTTTATGAAGAGTCATGTCTTATTCTTTCTTTTTTTTGTGTGGCAGAGACAGAGGGAGTCAGAGAGAGGGACAGATAGGGACAGACAGACAGGAAGAAAGAGAGATAAGAAACATCAATTCTTTGTTGCAGTTCTTTAGGTGTTCATTGATTGCTTTCTCATATGTGCTTTGACTGGGGGACTACAGCAGAGCGAGTAACCCCTTGCTCGAGCCAGCGATCTTGGGCTCAAGCTGGTGAGCCTTGCTCAAACCAGATGAGCCCATGTTCAAGCTGGCAACCTGGGGGTCTTGAACCTGGGTCCTCCGCGTCCCAGTCCGACGCTCTATCCACTGTGCCACCGCCTGGTCAGGCGAGTCATGTCTTATCCTCGCAAATTACGCATGATTTTAGGCCATGGTGCATAAATGGGGCTGAGCTAGTAACTTCCATAGGAGAGGAAGATGGGAGTTATGTTTGCTGTGGTGCATTTCCAATTCCATACAGAGTAGAAGAGTCAAGTAGATTTGAGGAGAATGGGAATAAACACAAAGCCTCTCTCCACTGTTTAGCCTGTTCATCTCATGTATCCCCTCAACAAAACCCTGCCTGTGAGGGACTAGGGCCCCTTTATCAGTCGGGGGAACTGAAGTCCAAAGTATTTGCTCAAGGTCACACACCTGGGAAAGCTGTAACAGGGACTCCAAACCAGGTCTATGGCTTATTTACTGCACCTGGTGGGTCTGTAACAGTGTAATGGATGACAACGAGCTGTGAACTTGAACCAGGTGAATGGGGTTCACTGGTGGGGTAGAGGGATAGGACTAGTACAAGGCAAGTGGCTGTGTGAGGTCCTGGAGAGCATTCTCTGCCACTTCCTAGTGACTCTGGAGAGTTACCATTTTAGCTCTCTTCCTCAGTGTCTTCAACTGATAAACAGGGATACACTAGTAGCCCTCTATGCTTGTCATGGTGTTTAACAAGTTAACATAGGCCTGAAATAGTGACAATTCTGAGTAAGCACAATAAAGGTAAGGAATTCAGATGATTACATTTTGACCTTGCATTGGAAAAGATTTTTGTAATAGAAAAAACTAAAATTCATTGTGGGGAAAAAATATACTGCTCACAAAAATTAGGGGACATTTCAAAATGAATATGAAACTATAAAATATCCCCTAATTTTTGTGAGCAGTATATCTAATACTGCCTATTTTGGAAGTGTCTGAAATAGAGAATAGTGCTTCAGTTCTTGAACATTTCATTTAACTATCTTCAGCACTTTTATCTTTGAAACATTTTTCAAACAAAAAGAATTTGTAGAACAGACTAGTGATGCACGTGTCTATACAAATATCTCTGGTATGTGAAAAGAAGAGGCATGGCTAAGTTTGAGAAACATGCCAAAAACCTGGGCAGTCACAGGGAGCAGCGTGAGCATGGGCATTTGTTGGCTCAGCCTCTCATGTTCAAACCCCGTGTGGGAAGCCAGAACCACACACGGATTTTGAGTATCACAGTGAAAAGGAATAACCCAGAGGACTCAAGGGCCCAGGAGCAGAGAAGGAAACAAAAGGGCGGTACTTACGCCATGTTTAACAGTTTTTGCAGCATGGGCAGCTTTCTTTTTTGCATCGTAATGAGTCAGAATGTCAATAATTGCCATAAAGTACACTTCTTTTCGAGGTGAGTCTGTAAAGGGACAAGAGCAAAGTTAGGGCATCAATGGTAACCCTGGGAAAGGCAGGAGCTACTGATGGAAGAAGAAGTAGAGCGTGTATGGTCTCATAGGACGGGTATTAAAGGAGTCCAAGCACAAGGCAACAGAGGCTTTTAAAGAGTCCTTGTGACTCCTGCATATCCCCATTACATAGCCTAACTCTTGGGACCCAAGTCCCTCTCAATTTAAAAAGTAAGAAATAAGAACATAACCCCAGGATATTAACAGTGCAAGGGCAAAGATGAGATTGATTGTTTTTATTTTTTGTTAATCTGCATTTTCTTTAATGATTGTATATTGCTTTAGTGTAAAAAAAAATCCCATTTTTAAAATACTCTATACAACAAGTAGAAGCAATCATGCTACTTGATCCTCTTCTACCATTAGATGCTAATTTCAATTAGATGCTAGTTACAAATTCTCATTGGAGCTAGCATCAGAATGGGATAAAGGCATATATCATGTACAATATATATCTTCTACATATTTTCACAAATATAATGCTATTTTAATTATGAAGAGGAAATATAAATACATTTGACTGTACCTAATTTTCTATGTTAAAGAAACAATTTTGGTGAGCAAAATTAAAAATAGAACACAAACTCATTTGGCAGATATGCTATATCAGGTTTTTAAAAAACAACAATGAATCATAATTTTTTTTTTACTCAGAAAATGAGGCCTGCTTTTCTCATCTCTCTAAAATATTTTTTTTCACGTACATGTAGCTGTGGCAGAATGTAACATTCATTTAAATATACAATTTCCAAGATACTGAAGATGAAGACGGTCCCACTCTGGAGGAGAAGGCCACAGACCTCTCAATGGGGGTGGGGAGAGGGACAGTATGGGAGAGACACAGCAGCAAGTCAGAGACGCTTGTCCTCCATCCTCACTGCCGTCGGCCTCCTGAGGAAGAACGGGCTGGCCGAGAGGATGTGTCTGTCATAAAAGGATGTCCACGAGAGGGGCAGAGTGGACCATGTATGTACCTAGCTCAGGATCTGTGACACTTTACAGTTACATAAAAGAGAGATACTTCTTATATATGTTATCTGTATTTATTAAGTTTGTGTATATGAGTTGTATACATAACATAATTTGTAGTTTCCTAAACATCACAAAATTCAAGGATCTTATCACATTATTCTTTTCAAAATCAGAGATTACAGTTACCTTTAATCTTCTCTGGTCCCCAAATCAATATATTGGGACTCTGGAGAGCGAAGCTTGCAGGGCAGCATGATTTTAGCTGGGTTATAATTACTGGTAAGAAAATGCATAAATTAAACGACTTCACAGGTAAGAAGAGGTGATAGTAACTGAGCTTACTTTCATGGCATTTAATTCCATAAACATCAATGTTTGGATCGAATTCCCCTGGAGCCAAGGGTGGGGAGCTGTTGAGTGTGTTTCCAGGACTGTCTGGAGGGGTCCCAATGGGGTGGGTGCCATCGCTTTCCCCCTCCTCGTCCCCATCATTCTCTTCACACTCCACCTCTTCCTGCTCCGCTCTCTCCACGTCGTGGATTCCCACCAGCAGGCTGTAGTCCATGAGCTTTAGCTGGGCAAGAAACTGGAGGGCAGGAGGCAACAGGGTCAGTGAGGCCCTAAATAGAATCCTACATTTAAAGAAAACAAGCTCGGAAAAATGCTCATGGGGAAGCTATAAGGGAAGGAATGGAAGAGGGGAGATGGGGGTATTTCTACAGGTGGCCAGGAGTCCCCTTTACGTGTTCTCAGAATCCTGGACAGTTTCTTTGGCCAAAAACGTGGCCTGGTGTGCCAGGCTGGCTTAGAGCTGGTGGCCTCCTCCCAGAAGGTCTGCTAGAGGCAGAGGCGTGCACAACTCACATCTAGGTGGGATTAGGCCAAAGAGCAGAGCGCATGGCTGGCAAAAAAAAAAAAAAAAAAAAAAAGACAGTGAAGGGGAAGAGAATGTTTCTCCCCATAATTAACATGGCTCATGGGAAAAACCAGGGACCTCCCAAGTAGCTCCTAGCAGAGCCTCTCAGAAGAGTTTGCGAAAGCACATTGGAATTCAGCACACTTCCCTGAAGAGAGTATTATGCTGTCCATCACAAATAAGTAAAAGCCCAAATGTCCCTATCAACCAGCAATGGGTGTCAGCGCTCCGGTCAATAACACAGTCCTGCTGTCCTGCCTAGTGTCCTTGCGGGGGAAGCAGGGAGGCCAGAGGTGCAGCCACTGGGTCACCCTGGTGAGGCAGGCCACGCAGGCCCGTTTCCACTCCGCCTCCTTCCCTAACCCCAGCTAGAAACTAATGTGGGGCAAGACCCAGCTCTGGGGTGTGGCTACTCCTGCCTGCCAAGTTCTGTTCTGACTTTTCAGGTCATGATTTTTCTTTTTTAGCAGATGTACCCAGACACATGACCTTAAGCACAATGTACTAATTAATCAGTTAAAATGTGGATAGATTTATTGAAGGCGCAATGTGGCAGCCCCTCTGTTGGCCGGAACTAAAGGGCTCCCTAATTCCCAGCTGGCTGGCTCTGCACAAGGGCCAACTCTGCCTGGACCCTGGCTCGTGGTCCAAGAAGGTGCCTGACCCTGACTCTTGCAGGATTTGGTGCCGTCCTTGCTCAGCGACACAGAGCAACTCATAGGCCTCAGGTTACTCTGATGGAATGGAAAAAATAAACTTCCTTACACAAAGGGTAAGCACATGAAATTATTGGTCTTGAAGTTTTGGCTGAAATAAAATGAAAGCAATTTGTGGAGATGTACAGAGCGATTTCTATCCCCCAAGCTGGAGAGGAAGCATCTCCATCTCTGAGCTGAAGGAAAAGCCACACTCCCTGAAAAACAAGGCGAGGCCTCACACTCTAGCTGCGTCCTAATGCCTTCAGTTGTCGCCAGCCCAAACCTCCTCCTGCCTGCATGCCCTTTCTTCAGCTCCCATTTCTTCTTCATTTTCCCACTGTGAATCCCCTAGGGACTCTATTTTCATTTGTTTTGGGCTCAGAAAAAAGAAATCACAAATCTTTAAGTAAGATAGGAGAAACTTAATGCTTAACAACAACAATAATAATAATAATAAAAGAGTAGTGAATGGCCAACAGGTACATGAAAAGGTGCTCAACATCACTAATTGTCAGGAAGATACCAATCAAAACCACAACAAGCTATCACCTCACAACTACTAGAATGGCTATTATCAAAAAGATAAGAAATAACAAGTGTTGGCAAGAACCTGGAGAAAAGGGAAACTTTGTGCACTGTTGGTAGGGTTGTAAACTGGTGCAGCTACTATGGAAAACAATAGGAAGTGTTCTCAAAGAATTAAAAATAGAACTACCATATGATCAAGCAATCCCACTTCTGGGTATCTACCCAAAGGAAATGAAACCATTTTCTATCAGAACCCCCATGCTCAGTGCAGCACTATTCACAATAGCCAGACATGGAAACAACCTGAGTGTCCACTGAAGAATGGGTGGATATGGAAGCTGTGGTATATACATACAATGGGGTATTACTCGGCCTTAAAAAGAAGGCAATCCCATCATTTGTGACACTTTGATGGACCTTGAGGACACCGTTCTGTGAAATAAGCCAGTCACAGGATGACAAATACTGCATGGTGTAACTTATAAATGGAACCTTAAAAATAAATAATTGAACTCATAGAAGTGGAGTAGAAAAGTGGATGTCAGGGGCTGGGGAAAGGATACAAACTTTCAGTTATAAGATGAATAAGGTCTGAGGATCTAATGCAGCCATTTTCAATCTTTTCATCTCATGGCACAAAAACTACTAAAATTCTGCAGCACATACAAAAAATGTATTTTTTGCTGACCTGACCCAAAAAAATAGGTATGATTTTGATTCATTCACACCAGGCAGCTATTGTTGTCTTGGCTGTTGTCATTTTAATTTGATGGACTAAGGAAAGACATGTCAGTGCCCTTGACTGAATAGTCAGGTATTGCATGTTTTAAAAATTCTTGCAGCTCACTGGCTGAAAATCTGGTCTACACATGGTAACCACAGTTGATAACATTCTATTGTGTAACTGAGATCTGCTAAGAGAACAGAACTTAAATGTTTTCTCACACACACACAGAAAGGAAAACACATAATGTGACGGACGTTCTAATTTAATTAACTAAATGAGGGGAATCCTTTTATTATGGATAAATATATCAAATCATCACGTTGTATACTGTTAATGCCTTATAATTTTACTTGTCGATTATACCTTAATAGAGCTGGGGGAAAAAATAAAGGTGCTACTCAGCCTATTAAAAAACAATCAAACAACAGAGCATTGACTCTCAAGCCTGGAGTCAAGTTTTTTGAGCCACTGCTCCTCCCCATGGCTTTCCCCAAACGCCACTATGAGTCATCACAGAACCAACTGGCCACTTCCGCTTCCTGTGGTCAGCCTTCCTTCCTAATGGTCGGAGACTGCTCAGACTCCCGTGTCATCGTGGCAGCTGCTGGGCTTTGGGGAGCATCTGGCCAGGAACGTTTGTGTAGACGACCGGCCCCATCTCGAGAGAACAATAATACCATAAACTGCTTGGATTCTTTACCAACACAGAGCCAGACACTGAGCCAGGCACTGACTCAGACTTGTTCTGTTCCCCATGGGTCCATGACATGGAAGAGAACTAAGCTACGTGGCCTGGCCCGAGATAGGCATTCCGATCCCTGTGAGAGACAGCAACCAGGCTCAGGCAGATTAAAGAACTTTCCAAGGATTCAAAACTAAGAGGTGGTGGATTTAGGATCCCACATTCAGAGTCACGCTCTTCTTTGCATTACACTGCCTCAGGAAGCTGCATTCAGGCCGCTTTTCCCAAATCTTGTGCTTTACAATGCTTGTGGGAAAATGAAGAGTTAAAACAAATCGAATGGCTTTTGAGGAGATGGATCTCCCAAAGTGAGTAAGTGCTGTGGGTCTGCAAGAAGGCTATCAGCAAGCAGCAGGTCTCACACCGATGTTATCCTGGAAGCTCCTTTCCCCCTTCAGAACAGTGTTTTGGGAACAAAAGACACCGGAAACTACTGCATTAGAATTACGCAGCCATATCTTCTACCCCAGGGAGGTATGCAGGGCAGGATGCTCACTGGGGCCGCCTTTTGCCCTATCTGTTGTTCAAGGCTCCAGGGGGACTGTGCCTGTGGCTGCTTGGCCTCCAGCCTCCTAAACAGTGTTGGTGCCTCCTTTGTCTCTTCCATTACCCCCTCCCAAGCCTAGCACAGTGCCTGCCCACCCCTTTATCACGGTATCTCTTTGGCCTGCTCCCCTCCTCTACTGTCTCCAGAGGTCTAGGCAGACCTGGAAACACATCGATTTCCAGGTGGTAGTATCTCCCCCTGGAGCGCATATGTATGTGGTGGTGCAAGATGCCGGCTGGGGGCTTGGACAGGCTGGGCATTGCTCAGCTAGTATGGTGGCAGGGCAAAGGTCCACTTCTCCCCATCTCTGCTCCTCTGGGCCCTTGGAAGGTCCCTGGGAAGTGGGAAGGACTGAAGGCTACCCAGACATCCGCCACCAGCCTGCTGGAAAGGGAACAGCTTTACAAAAGGCAAATTTGATCTTCTCATGCCCCAGTGTAAGAACTTTCCATGGCGTCTCATTTCTTGCAGGGCAGAAACAAACTCTAATGTGGTTCAGGGAACCTGGCTAGTTTGGCCCATCGCCTCTTAGGCAGTCTGGACCCCTGTTCTCTCCTGCTCCCAGTCACCTCCTGCTAAACCTTTGGATCTCACCTGCAGGGATGGGTTGGGCTCTTGCTCAGGAAGCCTCTCTGGACCCTGCCAGGCCCTCCCACAGCGTGGGCCTGTGCCACGATGCGCTTTCCCCTAACGATGTGGCGTAGCTGTTCGCTCATCTGGTTAGATTCTGGAGTAATTTCTGTCTCCACAAATACGGCAGTCCCCAATGGCAGGCGCTCTGGCCTATTTTGCCCTCGCTGTACTTGTGACTCCCAGGAAGTGATACTCAATATTTATTGAACAAGTGAAGGAGATGCCTGCTTCTTCTTCCCCATCCTCCTAACTCTCCTGAATTTCGCCTAACCCCTTTCTCCCCAAAAGAAATGCCTCAGACAAATAAAAACAAAGAACAAAGCAACAACAAAAATCCTTTGTTTGAGACTCCAAGAGACAGCACTTATCAGAAGCAAAAAATAAACCATATACTATACAATTTATCTTTGCAAAACAGAATCTCTGTTTAACATGTAGGTCTACTACTTGACCTTCAGATGATTGACTTTCAGATATACTTTCAAGTGTGATATATGCACAAAGATAAGATTGCCTGTAATTAACCTGCTGTGGATCAGGGTAGAGGTGCCGCTGGGGCTGACCTGCTGCGCTCAGTGGGGTGACATCTGCCCCACGCTGTCCCCTTGCAGCTGTGCTGGACAGAGGTCAGGCCGGCCTGAACTCCTTCCCTGGGCCTCCCACCTGCAGGCAGACCACTGCTTAGGCTCCTCTTCCAGTAAGGAAACAACTGCATTCAAGAGTGAAGACAGCTCCCAGCGTTGCCCACTAAACCATCAGTGAAATGAACAATGCAGCTCCAGGTAAGGAGCTGTTCTGACATTCCTGAGAAGACCAAGGACACCAGCTGCAGCCTAAATGGGTACCAGGTACATTTTCAAGCCTGTGGGCCGAAAGTAGAAAGGGAAGGACTAAGAACAGCTCAGGGTTGAGGATAATGTTTGCTGATAAGGGTGACTCAGTGATTCTTCTTCTTTAATTACAGTATGAGATTTTAATTATATAAAAACCTCTAATCAGCCTCTTTTCCCCTCAGAATATTCCATCTAATCTGATTCCTTATAATTAATTCCTCATCAGCCATAAAAAAAGAAGGAACTCTTACCCTTTGTGACAGCATGGACAGACCGGAGAGCATTATGCTAAGTGAAATAAGCCAGGCAGAGAAAGACAAGTACCATATGATTTCACTCATATGTGGAATCTAATGAACAAAATGAACTAACAAGCAAAACTGAAACAGACTCACAGATGCAGAGAACAGACTGACAGTTGTCAGAGGGGAAGAGGATTGCGGGCTAAGTGAAAAAGGTAACAGGATTAAACAAAGAAAAAAATCTTATAAACACATAATTAATTCCTCATTATGCCACATCTTTAAAGCTAGTTAGTATCTTCCTCAAGATCTTTATGAACCCTGTCACAAACTTTTCTAGAAAACTATGTGGCAAAAGACCCATTAATAAACTCTTTTTCACAACAAATTTAAATTCCCTTTATTTGCTAACTTTATTAACACATTTGTTCTACTGAATTATACCCAACACACTTGCGACATAGAATTAAAATTCTAACCAGACTTAAGAGTTATATTTTATCACTTGTTAAAAGTTATAATAACCCTCCTTTGGAGAATGTATCAGAAAACAAAGTCTCAACTGTGCTCGATCAGGGCAGTTTAGGATTGTGGCCACCGACGGCCTCAAATCCCTGACTGAATTTAGTAGCTGTGTGTCTTTGAGTGAATTACATAGTGTCTCTGGACTCAATTTTGTCATCCATAAACTGGGGTAATAATATAGTACTCGCCCTCTGGGAGCTGTTATAAGCATGAAAAGAGATAATGACTATGCAAAGGCCTTAGGCTCTCCATGTTTCATAAATGTTGGCTGCCACCCTCTCTCTCCCACCCATTGCCAAGGTTGTGGGCCATAAAGGTGAGTGTTGAGAGGCTCTGTGATAATAATACTGTAATTAAAGAAGAAGAATCACCAAGTCGCCCTTATCAGCAAACATAATCCTCAACCCTGAGCTTTTCAGTCAGGAAAAGCAAGGGACCTAAAGATTATAAAGATTTTAAAATCTTCATGCTTTGAAATCTCATGTACTTAAAAACAATGTCCATTTGAGGCAGAAGCATAAAGGGATGAGCAGAAATGGAGCAGACACGTGTTAAGCTCCTACTGTTAGTTGGAGGCAGAGCCCAGGAAAGGAGGTCTGGACTCCATCTCTCCTCTCCACCTGTCGCCGTCCAGTCTACAGTAGTTTTGTAGCACCCCACAGGAATTTTTTTCTAATGAGAATCTTGTATCTATTGCCTCATCTCATTTCACTCTACTTCAAAAGACATTTCAAATAGAGTTTGTGAATATAAGGGCTAATGAGCCAGAGGGCGTTCCCTTATGTTTCTCCTATTGGCCCACCTGACTTGTGTAAACTGCACGCTTGATGATCTGCCGTAATGATCACAGCATGGACAGTGGTAACAGCAGCTGCCGAGTTACTTGATTCAGGTATATGGTTCCCAGATACCATAGGTAGAGCACAGTTCTGCCTTGTGTGACACTGGATCCCAGTGTGAGCTGATGAGAGATCAGCTTTGGCTGTCTACCATGATGACCAGAGTTGACAACAAGCAGGCCAGAAGGCAAGAGTGATTTTCACTCTCCACAGAACACTTTCTTTTGGAGAAAAAGGCTCATGTATATTTAGTTATGGGCAAAGCCATCTAAACCAGAGTACTTTCCATGGCATATAAACAGAAAAGTATTTCAACTGTAGAAAAAAAAACCCAGCTAGATTCTCAAATGACAATTCTTTTCTTTCTTCTACAAAACTATTACACTGGGAAACAAAATCTTTGTTGCATCCACTAAAACACTTGTCCTTACCTAACTTGAGTGTGCTGATCTCAAATCTGACATTAGTTTTTCTATGTAATTAAGCTACAGTTGTTTTGCAATTCAAGATTTTAGGTTTTCATCTTATTGTAAAATTTTCAACATTTAGTTTAACATAATGAAGTAGAATGTCTTCTTGGGCATCATCTTTGTGAAAATATAATACTTTATATAATGCAGTAAATACACTAATACACTAAAAGCTATGATTGCATCAGAATTTGTCTACAATTTCAAAATAGAACATATTAAAATACTTATTATAGTCATAAAATTTGCACAAAACTTATTTAAATTCTATTCAGGCAAAAATGTGCATTTGTAGCTCTTGCGTTTGTGTACTTGTTGAGGACAATCTCATTTGATGCTCCAGCAGTAGTCTGCTCATCACTAACAGCTCCAAGATTTTTGGAAAACTTATCAAGGTGACTGTTCAGGAAGTGAATCTTAGCGCTCATGTTACATCCAATGTCGCAGAAAGCCAACAGCATCCTTTGAACCAGAAGGTCATAGTTTTCTGCTTTTTTGTTGCCAAAGAAGTTCTTTGTAACTGCCACAAAAGACTGCCATGCTGCTTTCTCTTCCTTAGTCATCTTCCTGAAAAATTCTTCATCACGTAGAAGGGTTCAAATTTGAGGTCTATCAAATACACCTGCTTTTATCTTCTCGAAAGACAAGGCAGGAAAAGCAGAAATAATATGTTGAAAGCATTTACTTTCTCTATTCAAAGCCTGAACAAACTGCTTCATTAAGCCAAGTTCGATGTGAAGTAGGGGAAAAATGATCTTGTCTCGATTAACTACAGGTTCATTCACAATATTTGGCATCCCTACTTCCAGAGCTTCATGTTTCGACCACTCCTTCTGTGTCCAGTGTTTCTCCCGAGCTCAGCTGTCCCACAAACACAGAAAGCAAGGATACTTCGTGAAACCTCTCTGTTGTCCTAGCAGGAAATTGACCATTTTAAGATCCACACAAATGATCCAGTTATGCTCTTCATACTTCAGAAAGTTTAGAACAATTTTGATGTCATTATAATCTTCTTGGAGATGAGTTGAATAACCAATTGGAACCACTGCATAAACATTACCGTTGTGTAGGAGAACACATTTCAGACTCTGTTTAGAGCTGTCAAGAAAAAGCCGCCATTCTATTGGACTGTAAGTGGTAACACCTAGCTGGCTGAGAAGACTACTGATATCATGACAGTAAACAAAGTGTTTGTCTTCGGAAAAAGTCCACAAAAATTGGTTCACGCTTCCTGAAATGGGATACTTTAGGTGACCAGTAAAGTCCATTCTTTTCTTGAAGCCTGGAGGCTAAGAACTCAGCTGCTTTCTTTGATAGACCCAAATCTCTTACTAAGTCATTCAATTCAGGTTGGCTAAACTGCTGAGGGGTTAATGACTACTTGGCATCAGAAGAAGACCCTTTAGATTCTACAACCATTTCCTCATGCATATTATCAAAATACACTTGATCACCATGTTCACTTTTTTTGTCCTTAGAAGAAATAAAACCATTGAAAACTGGAACTGGGAGTGTCTCAGAGTGTGGGATAGGTCGTATTGCTGAAGGAATATTAGGATATGTGATCATATGCTGTATTTTCTTGCCGATGCCCTTGGTATGGATCAGACAGAAATAACAGTCACTGCTGTGGTCCTTAGGTTCACGCCAAACCATGGGAATACCAAAAGGTATTCCTTTGCATTTTCCTTTTGTCCAGTCATGAAGCATTCCTCACAATTATGACACACAATATGAGTAGCCCTATTCTTGTCATGATTGCCAAAGGGAACTTGAAAATAGTCAATATATGCATGTGTCACAAATGATGAATTATTGCACCTTTGACGTTGAAGTGTGTAACAGCCACATATATAACAGAAGGTGTCAGGACTATTCTTACATTTACGCCTACTCGAAGAAGCCATGATTCAATCTTAAAACAAAATAAAAGAGTGTTTTTATCAGACAATAATCTTTTACATTTAAAAACCACTACAATTATGTAAAAGTGATGTTTGTCAAACATTCATTGCCTGGTGGTTATGTTTGATCCAAGAGTCGTTGCCCTTTAACTCCAATTTAAAAACTAATCCATGCCATTAACTGTAACAAAAAGAAATTAAAATTGCAAAAAACTAGAGCATGCACCAAAAAATGGATTTCAGATTTGGAATCATCGATGCAGAAATATATAGAAAAAGTTCTAAAACCTCATGCGACAGAAAATGAAAAAAAATTGTTCCCCAGTGTTATTGAGCTGTAATATACTCATTTTTTACTTTAAGCATTAAGAAAAACCAAAATAGTTCCACTCCCACCCTTCCTCAAAACTGTACTCAAAAAGGCTAGTCAGCTAAAAAGAAAGCATGAAACTGATGAAAAACTAAGCTAGATGAAATTCTAGTCTCATTGCCAAGATCAGATGTCAAACTACTTTACCATAATTACCTGCTAAAATATTTAATGATGCTTCTTCAGCATAAATTTCAAAACTAAAGATGCCGTTATCAACCTTTGAGAATTTTTCTAAATGAAAGAACGCTTCTACCCTGCCTTCATTTCCACAAAACAGCTAAGTGTGGGAGCACATATGGGATCAAACTATCTAAATGATATAATCAATGACATTATCAGAGACAACAAAAGGACTAAGAGGATTCTTGTGTAATTCAACCGTAAATCTGAACTGCTTCAGTTACATTATTTGTGGAGTCTAAATATCGTATAATGATATATAGCCAACGGAAGAGACGATAAGCCTATGGCAGATCACAGATAACCTTAAGGGCTATTAACCATACATAATTGCTAAAGCAATGCTTTTCTCAGGATCAAAGACTTGCTGATTAATGAATAAAAATCCAAGAGTGTATGTCTACTTATGTTACTGAGTTATCAGTTAAATCAAGTTGACCCCAAAGTAAGAGGGAAATGCTTAACTACTGAGGAAAAAGTAAATGCTTATTAATGCAAGACTGGAGAAAAAAATGTTATATAATGAAAAAACATTTTTAACTACTTTTGAAAGTGGACACTTGTATCTTTCACAAATCATCAATATTTAGGTTCTAAAAGAAGCATACATCACATAGGTTAAAAGCATGTAAATAAAAAAAAATAAAATAGTTATGACTTAAAAATAATTATAAACTAACTTGGTCAGAGTGTCTTGCAATGAAAGAGATGGTGGAAGATTAAAAAGAAAAATATAACACTGCTTCTGTCCTTCTGAACACCGTCTAATGCATAACATTCATTCTGGGGCCAAACTCATTTCAACTGGCTTTGTTTAATAATATGAAAAAGAAAACTGTTCCCACAAAGCCTCTGCATAACAATCTGTACTGTTGGGGAGGGAACTCTATTTCAAAGTAGAAAAAAAAGGACATGAGCATATGTACATAATATGAACAAAAGTAACTGCTCAGCAAGACTTCGTAAGTGTCCTGTAGCCTAACTCATTTCAAGGAAGTAACTTTTCCTGAATTCATTTCTAAAAGAATTACACATAAGGAAGTTCAATGGGAGAATTGCAATGCCTTTACAGTAAACAAAATGGAAGGAAAGGTTATTTTTAATTTTTAAAACAATATTTAAAAAGAAAACTCTTTCATTATAGACTTAAAGCCCATTTCTACATAGCGTTTGATTTTTCATAACCATCTCTCATGACCCTCACGTCCAAACAGCCTTTTTGCTGTTCCTGGATTGTGTACAGCTGGCTTAGTAGGCCTAATGACACTAGCTTCATAGAGGATGGTGACAATATTAAAGCATGAAGTGATTGAGGCTGTTTACTAACACTGAGATGTGTTTTTGATGAAGAAAACCCCAAATTCAAATGGTTACTAAACATTTGTTTTTGAAATGCTCTGCTGCTTGATAGAATACAGTCATCCCCCTCCACTCCAACTCTAGTGGCCATGGGCAGTCAGTATGAATGGGCTTTAACTACACCCAGGCTACCCTACCAGCACAGGCTAGCCCTACCAGCAAAGAACGTGGGAGTCGGAGGGTGGAGGTACCAGCAGAAGACGGCAGGCACTTCCCAGCATATGTCTTTTTCCAACCATATCACATATAAGACACACTTGTTTATATCTGATTTTGATAATGTGCAACATATATTTTTGCCTTGGTTGCGGATTTTGACAGATGGTTTAAAGAGCTCCTAAAAATCAACAATGTTGGCATATATACAATGGGCTGTCCGTTACATTGATTTTTCTTACCTCAACATCCTTTTTCAGTTTTTCCAGGAACACCTTTTTGTTGTTGTCATCAATATAAATTTTTTGGCCCTCATTAATGAAATCATTATCCTTTAAAGTTGGCAGTTCTTTGGCCTAAAACAAATGAACAAAAGAATGAGAAAGAAGCTTGAGTGGAAGGTAGAGCACACCTAAGCCTTCTAATTCTGGAGGATAAGTTGCTACCCCTGGAGACTGAGTTTGCCCCACTCACTTCAGAGGTCTTACCCAAGGCAAAAATGTGAGGTGGCTTGAGTACCGCAAGGGGGCACCAGTGAGCTACAACCGCTGGGAGCATTCCCACTAGGAATGGAGGGTGAGACATACACCATATTATAAGGCTCTTGTAACAGAGTTCATGGTTTTTTTTAGGAATGGCCCTGACTGCTTTCCTAGATTCATTTTCTTACAAAGAGTCTTCTAAGTATAGAATTTGTATTCTTGGAAGTGTTAGGAACCCTCAATTTTCTTACTGGTACAACCCAACTTAATATCCCCCACACTTTCGGGGTAGCCTTTGCTGAGCTCATTTTACAAACAACATGTTATCTTGTCTCAAAAAAGCACCCTACATAATCATATTTAATTTCCAAGTCAGGGAGAGCACGCAGCTAGAGGTTTAACCCTCTGCCCTTCCAAGCCTGATGCTCACCACCCTGCCAAGAAGGAAATTGTTTTCATTTCTACAGTGTCAAAGAAAAATGTCTTCTTTTAGTATAAAACATATTCAGATGAGATGCTCTACCCTTTCCAAAAAAACAAGAGTGGTGAACTGGCAAGTAAACTGTACTTAGGTTAACCAACATAAACTAATGGGTGACTATCAAACCATGGGTCACACGCAGAAAAACCCTTCTAGCCTGTGCTACAGGATAATAGAGTCATATAATTTTAAAAGTGTGACTAATTCTTTTTAACTTTGTGCACCCTGCATGTTGAGAGAGTGAAAGACAACTCAAAACTTCTTCCTTCTCCTTTCAACTAACCTAGTGTATTCCTTCCAGTTGAAAATAATCCATAATATATTCTTTCTTAGTAACTAAGAAATGTCTGAATGGTTCTCATCTCCTTAAGTTTAAACTAAATAAAAAAAAAATCCAAGGAAAGAACATCCCCGACCCTTATTCGGAGCAACTCAGTGGGCATAACTACCATATTTCAAAGGCCTGAACTGCTCGCTACCCCCCGCCCCCTTTAAAAAGGTACCGGTACACGCTATATGTAAACTACTCACATCTATTTCTACACGCATATATATGCACAAAAAGTGTGTAAATCCAAATAGGTAGTTTTGCTACTCATTTCAACATTGAGAACATTCGAACAGATTTGTGATTTGATGTAACTGCTGCCAAAATAATTATCCTTGCAAAGCAGGTAGAGCAAAGCTCAGAAATCCAGATTCAATTCCGTGATGTCCAAGAATGCAAACACGAACAGGTCAACATTTCCAGTTGAAGGAGTTTGTAATCTAGTAGGAAAGACACGGAAGCACGTAGGCTGACAACAGGGCAACGTGAGTTCATGAAACGCACAGATGAATACGACGACTCTTTGCAAGGGGCAGATCTATTTGCAAATACTTTTATACCAAGTCACAGAGCCTGAGGAAATAAAAATGCAATGCCATTCTCCACAAAAATAAGAGACGGGCCTGGTAAACTAACTTCCTAAATTGGTCATTAAGAATTTAAAAATAAAGTAAGAAATGTAAAAGAAAACCCTGAATGTAAAGATAGCACTTGAGTGTTAAATGTTTGAGTCAATCGCACTGGGATTGACTCAATTCTTCTTCCATTAGAACTAGACACACAGTAGTTTCACCCTGAAGAAAATGCAGGGATCTGAAGCTTAATAAGCTCATTCAAGGGGCAGTGAGCCTTGTCCAAATGAGAAATTGAAAGCACCTTCAAAGGAGCTGAAGCCACACTTACACACAAAGACCGAGACGAAAAAGGGTTGTGATTCCCCAAGTAGACAGCTTGGGCACTTCTGTTTTGGGTGTGAGTGGGGTGTTAAGGATTAAGATTTCTGCCTTAGCTCCACAGTTCATTTTATATGTGTTAAAAAAGAAGGGGAGAGGACCCTTTCTGTGTGTGAGAACCTGAAGGCAGGAACGACAGACCAAAAACAAGGCAGTAAATGACACCTTAGATACGTGTTTGTAATGCAGTCACATGAATGGAGAAGAGTGCCACTTCAGGTTCACCCACCCCAGGAGAAGTACCTCATGTGACAGGCAAAACATCATCCTATTTCATAAAACTCTGGACACCATGTACCGTATTACAAAGCTTACTTGTGAATTTCACAGGCACTAGGGACATATTTAGTTGGATCGAGTTTAAAAAGGGCAACCAGACTGGTTAAAAGACTCCAGGGCTTCTATCACTGAAAGACTCCGGAGGCAAAGGCAGACCCTTTGCAGGACAGCTGCTTGAGGTCTAACACCAGTCTCAAGACACCCACCCCCAAATGTCTGTGGGTAGCAAAGCACTTCGGAGAACCAGGATTTTAGAGACCTAAATCCTGAGGTTCCAATCCTGGTTTCAGCCCTTCTGTGCCAGGACCAGGGCTGGGTTTCTGGATCTCTGTAGGCTGCTGCCTTTCGTGCAGGATGGGGAAAGTGTCCCCAGCAGCGGCCTTAGCCACCATGCCCATACGCCCATCGTGTGCATCAATGTATTTAAGTGCTTTGTCTCCCTGACGCTTTGCAATGGCCTCAACTATTATTCTTAAACTCGTTTTAGCCTGACCTGTGGTGGTGCAGTGGATAAAGCCGTCGACCTGGGAACAATGAGGTAGCCAGTTCAAAACCCTGCACTGGTTCGGTCAAGGCACATATGGGAGTTGATGCTTCCAGCTCCTCCCCCCTTTCTCTCTTTCTCTCTCTCTCTCTGTGTCTCCTCTCTAAAATGAATAAAATAAAAATAAAATAAAATAAATAATTTAAAAAACCCCTCGTTTTACAGACAAGGAAACTGGGCTTAGACAGATTACGCAACTGAAAGTCCTGCAGCCTGAAGGTGAGCCTGCTAAGCCAGTTCCTGTGCTGAAATGGGAACCCCGGTGGCCTGACTCTTAGTCACTTGGGTGAGGTCGAGTTGTTCTGAAAATTCAACCAAAACCTTTGTGACCAATGTAAAACAGTGAGTGGCACTTGTCACCATCATCTCTGTAAGCATTCAATAAATTGTATGGATTTAAAACTGGTATTAAAGATTGATAGTGCATACAACATATTTTCTTTAAAATAAAACTTTAAAGCAGCTATTCTTTTCTACTAAGAACTAGATGATAGATATTAAGTCACCTGATAATGATTTAGGCTCAAGAAAATCTTATTGCTTACCTTTAAAAAAATTTTAAGTTACCTTTCTGATAACGAGCAGCATTTATATTAAGAACACACCAGTTAAAAAAGAAAAGAGATGAGACCCTGGCCGGGTGGCTAAGTGAATAGTGTCATCCTGGTGTGTCAGAGGTCAGGGGTTCAATCCCCAGTCAGGGCGTATATGAGAAGCAATCAGGGAGGACAGAACTAAATGGAACAACTAAGTGAAACAATGAATTGATGCTTCTCTCTCTGTTTCCCTCTCTGTCCAATCAATGAGAAAGTTAAGAAAACATAAGAGATGAAAACTATCATGCTATGAATTAATGAACTTAGATCCTCGGTGTCACACTGTCCACAAAGTTGATGTCTGCAGAGTAGCCCAGAAGTCACTGTAGGCCACAGTGGCTTCCACTCTTTGCTTTGCAATACTGGATTATTTGCATTTAGGAGAGCCTTGAAAACCTCCAAGTCACTGGGTCTGGTTGACCCAGTCCACGGTCAGCAACCTTTCTAAAGTGGTAGCAGGTTAAGTCTTTATTTATTTGCTCTGAGTTAAGTTCTCCTTTCAGTTCCATGCAGATTGGGAGCGCCAAGTGTGACAGGGACTCACAGTGCCACAGGTGCTTGCTGGTAGTTGACACCAAGGAGGACAAAGCATGGGAGGGCCCTGCGCTGCCACCCTCCCTCTGCAGTCTGCCCCACCCTGGCTCCACCCTGCCTGGGGCCTCTGGAGCTGCCCCAGGCCCTGGTGGCAACATGAAGCTGTGTAGTTCTGCACTGCCAAATTTTAATGAGGTTATTTCCCTTTTGCATGAGGTGGCTGGGTTAGCCCCTAAGTGGCATTCATCTCTACTAATGTGACCTGGAAATGCACAAACACAACTAAAAACATAAGTAGAAACATCATACCCCCTGCAAATTAGCTATATTTTCACTGTTTGGATAAAATTAGCAGATGAATTCCCTCACACTTTCCTGCTGGGTGATGCCACAGCCCTGGTGGGCCCTAGTGGGCCCAGCACAGACCAGGTTTCTACTGAGAACACGGATTGAAGCCTGAGGTCATGAAAACAGAATGGATCCAGCCACCTGGGTTATATCTCGGCTCCTCTAATTATTAGCTGTGTGACTGTGAGCAAGTGACTTAACCTCTCAGTTGCCTCATCTTTAACGAGGGTTAGCAAACAGCACTGATGTAAGGATTACACAAATTCTTATGTGTAAAAGCTTAGAGTAACCCTTGGCACATGGAGGGTTATTCTCTGAAGACACTCTCTTTACTTGCTGCAGACAAACCCAGCACACACAGGTGCAAGGTTATTAAATTCCTTTCACTGCATCAGACTCAGGAACACAGAGAGTACAGTAGGTACAATGAAGGTGGCAGTGGCCAGAGGCTCTGGTTAATACCCCTGCCCAGTCTGCTCCAGCTCTATGCCTGACTCTCCAGACCTCAGCTTGAATTGTCTCAGCTGAAACCCCTGCGGGTCACTGCATAGCCAGTCCTATTGAAGCTCACTGAGTCTGTCCTTGTGAAACCCAAAGGGGAAGAAAATGTTGCTACACGAGTATAAAAATTAGGTAAATAAAGAATAAAATATCCAAATTCTTATTTATTAATATAAAATACAAGTTAGTAATTTTAAATACATGGCCAAAGACAGAAGTTTGCCTGACTCTTGTCAGCTTCTCCATGGGTCAGTTTTCTCAGTGAGTACCTCATAGAGGGTAATTTAGTGAGTGCTATTTTGCTAACCTAAAGCAAAAATTCACTAACTGAAATCTTATAGCCAGAAAATACTACCCCAAATACTACAGAGTAATAAGTTCATTGGGAACATTTAACTTGCTATGAGGTGTAAAACGATTGTTTCATAACATTTTCCTCCCTTTTTGTAACTACTTCTGAGTGAAAAGTTTATGGTTTCTTTTAAATCACAATATTATAGGTTGTCCCTCAGTAAGTCCATATTTTCCTATAGTAAGAAAGACTAGCCTGACCAGACGGTGGCACAGTGGATAGAGCGTCGGACTGGGATGCGGAAGACCCAGGTTCGAGACCCCGAGCTTGCCAGCTTGAGCGCGGGCCCATCTGGCTTGAGCAAAAAGCTCGCCAGTTTGGACCCAAGGTTGTTGGCTCCAGCAAGGGGTTACTCGGTCTGCTGAAGGCCCATGGTCAAGGCACATGTGAGAAAGCAATCAATGAACAACTATGGTGTTGCAATGGCAATGAAAAACTAATGATTGATGCTTCTCACCTCTCTTTGTTCCTGTCTGTCTGTCCCTATCTATCCCTCTGTCTCTCTCTCTGTCCCTGTAAAAAAAAAAAAAAAGACTATGTAACGGTATTGGTTGTGATCAAAATGACAAGAATAAACATGGACCTGAGAGTCCAGATACAACTGCAATAGAACCTGAAGATTATATTTTAAATGAATAAATGCTTCTGAATGTAAATAATTATTCATTACTCCCAGGGTTCAATAAAAGATCTAAATGATGTTGTAGGACAGATTTGGCCAGGGTTCGAGATTTAAAAAAAAGCAGAATAGCTATAAAGTTTAGAGCTCTCACTGTTAGAAATGAACATGTGGCCCTGGCCGGTTGGCTCAGTGGTAGAGCGTTATCCCCATGTGTGGAAGTCCCGAGTTTGATTCCCAGTTAGGGCATACAGGAGATGTGCCCATCTGCTTCTCCATCTTCCCCCCTCTTCTTTCTATCTCTCTCTTCCCCTCCCGCAGCCAAGGCTCAATTGGAGCAAAGTTGACCTGGGTGCTGAGGATGGCTTCATATCCTACGCCTCAGGCGCTAGATTTGCTCTGGTTACTGCAGAGCAATGCCCCAGAGGGGCCGAGCATTGCCCCCTGGTGGACATGCCAGGTGGATACCAGTTGGGCGTATGCAGAGGCCTGTCTGTCTGCCTCCCCCCTGCTTCTCAATTCAGAAAAAGAACAAGAAAAATAAAAAGAAATAAACATGTGCTCTGGTGGCCAAAGACCTGGGAAGGAAGGTGGTGGCCAGAGAGCAACCGTAGATTCAGTGGGGCAGAGTTCTGCTCTTCCTGACAGATAGTAGAAGGGAAGTGAAACAAGGCATTAGAACTTCCCTTCTAATATGAAAATACTTAGCACTTTCTTTTTCTTTTCTTTCTTTCTTTTTTTTTACAGAGATGGAGAGTCAGAGAGAGGGACAGTCAGACAGACAGGGAGAGATGAGAAGCTTCAATTCTTCGTTGCGGCTCCTTAGTTGTTCACTGATTGGTTTCTCATATGTGCCTTGACCAGGGGGCTACAGCAGACCGAGTGACCCCTTGCTCAAGCCTGTGACCTTGGGCTCACGCTAGCAACCATGGGGTCATGTCTATGATCCTACGCTCAAGCCAGCGACCCTGAGCCCAAGCTGGTGAGCCCGTGCTCAAGTCAGTGACCTTGGGGTGTCAAACCTGGGGTCTTTTGCGTTCCAATCCGACGCTCTATTCATTGCACCACTGCCTGGTCAGGTAATACTTAGTGCTTTCAATAAAAACCTAAAATTCCAATTGACTTAAAATTTTGCCGATTATGTGAAAACAAGACCAAAGAGATGTTTATCAAAAGGGTTTAAAATTTCTATTCGTTACACATGGAAGTCAGTCTCTTTACTTGTTAGGTTCTGTGAGTTGATGTATGATTGCTGTCACATTCAAAAAGTTCAGTAATATTGGATATTGTAAAGGTTAATAAAGCCAGAAATTATACAAAAATTTTATTTTACTGAGACTTAAAATGTCTAGTTCTCTTCTAGATGACTCAAAACTTTTTAAGCATTAGAAATATTTGAAGTCTGTACTTAAATTAAAAACATAGCCTTAAATACACAAAATTCAAACTAAAATGTTACTGGATTTTATCATTTTCTCACAATAACACTAAATTATTTAAGAATAGTCTACTGTATTTTCAATTGCCATTAACAGTAGGAAAAGAATACATGCATCTGAAGTACATGGAGCCCAAATCTATAGAATACAGAACCGAGTTTTTTTAGCCTGGATGAAGCTTCAGGAGGAAGATAAACTGGTATCTTGTCACACTTGAGTGTCCAATGGAAACAGGATTTTGGTATCAGAAGATTTCAATGTAAAGAATAATACATAGCATAGTACTCTATGATTAAAGGGCTTGTATTTCAGAAAGAAAAAAAATTTTGTTTGATGTGCTCATTTGGCAATCCGTTTAAAAGAAGTCTAATCGTAAGCCTTGGTGTCAAAGACTGCTGCCTGGCGTCGCTTTGACAGGCTGTACTGTGGCACTCAGAGCTGAATATACAACATAAAAAATATGTGCTAATTATTGTCCCATGCTAGCAACTGCTTCTGTTACTGATTTACTTGTTATTATAAGCTCGTCTCAATGAAAATAAACTTGCAAAAAAGGCTAAATCCCTTTTCATCAAGCTTGCCAAAAGACATCATGAAAGTTAGTCTTTGGGGCAGAAATATTTCTGTAAGGGAGAGAATTTTAGGTAATCCTGACATTGGAGCTAGGATAAAGATAATTTGACTGAAAATCTGTGGTATTAATTTTGGGGTAATAAGAGATGCTAGAGATTTATAATAAAATCAGTTCTGCATCTTAAAAACATCCAAGTCACAACTTTGATACAAGGAAAGGCAAATCAGTGACTATGGGTAAAGTTCATACAGAAACAGCAAAGATAACAGGTGTTTTCTCACAAAAGTACATATAACAACCTTCTTTAGCAATATAAACAGAATATCTATACAAGTTCACGGCTTGGGAAAGGATCCAACAAATCATTAATAACTTATAACTTCCCCAAGGAGAATGTATACATTTGTGACCAGCATTTGAATGTGGAAGTTTTTATTTTGAATGTTTATGTGTAATTGTAGAAAGAGAATATATCTTCATACACTTGTGAAAATACCTCCACATACCCGTGAAACAGCACTACAATTAAGCACAAAGCTGGGTAAGCTCCAGCATAATTTTGCAATTTGGGACTGTTGAGGTAGGCAGAAACCAGCTGCTAGATTATTTATTTTCACTAAAATTTTCAAACTAACATTTTAAAAGTGATATTTATTCCTTTCCTAATATTGTCACACTTTTCAGAATGTAATGGTCCTTTAAGTGGAAATGTCAAAGGGGACAATTTGGTTTTCCTCCACAGGCTGATAAAACAGTTAAGCTGCATACAAAATCTACAAAATAAGCTTGTGACAATCTGATTAGAAGATTCTGTTGCACAAATATCAATGGTGACAATCTAAAAAATGTCAAAGACTGAAAACTTAAGCAGTTTGCTAAGTCCTAGAGTTTCTGGTTTAATACTAACCTAGTGAATATCATAATTTTATTGTTTTAACAATTATACATCTGCAGCAAGTTGGCTTAAATTTAGGCCACATGCTAATTTTTGGAAGTCTTCTCTCTACTCCAAGTCTTTCTGGAATCAACTGAATAAGAGTTGTCAGCTTTAAAAAAAAAATCTCATATGTAACATCACAGCTCCATGTGTGCCTGGGATGCCCTGAGTTGAGTTCATTCCAGTGAAAAAGATTAATCTAAGGCAACTGAGATTTTCTACACTTCCGTGAGCCAGTCTGGGTTGGGGAGTTTAACACTGTCACCCGGAAGAGGTTCACAAGTCACTGCACATGATTTTTCTTTTCCACATTATGCACTTAACAGGTGGGGAAAATGCCAAATAAACTGAATCTTAAACACTCCTAGAACAATCCCCATGTTTTCCATCACAGGGTTCTTAAGGCCTGCTCAGCCATCTTCGGACACAATAGGAAGGGCCAGAACATTTTCCCCATCATTAACAGCAATTGCCTTAGCCTCTAGCTAAACGGGCAGGATTTTAGTGACCAGGGGGCCCAGGATTTGGCCACTGAAGTGTGCCTCTGGAGGCAGGGAACGTTTCAATGAAAAAGAAATTACTATAAACCCGAAAGCATGAGAGCCAATGATGCAATCAAATCCCATAATGTTACGTATGAGGACAAAGTCAAACGATTTATACCCAAACTTCCGTTAATGTCAAAGCAGGGCTGGGACACGGGTTCCTGACATGATGTTTGGTGTCCCTCTCCCAAAGCCCCTTTTATAAGATATCTGTGGGCCACAGAGCAGATGGTACCTGTGCTGCCTTTAATTTGAGGTCCGAGCAACAGGCCCTGCTTCTGCTCCGAAAGGGAAACTTTACCCTGGATTTTGAGTGTTTGGATAGGTGTCCCTAATAGTGGCTGGCAAACAGAAATGATTCACTTCCATCTTGGAAGGAAAGCAATTCTACAAAAGGTTAAAGCATCAACTGATTTAGAGCCTAGAAACCTTGGCACTGTCTCTTTAACTGACCATCACTAGCAAGAGAAAAGGAAGCCCTTTTTTAACGGAGAGCCAAAGATTACCAGAGGGACACACACTGTGCTTTGTACCCCAAACTGAGCCTGCCATCTTTGTTCCGTTACCTTTAACTGCAGCCTGAAGAACCAGACAGAGGCGGTAATTAATTATCACGTGTTACAATTTAAAGATCACAAAAGAAATGCTGAGAACTGCTTTTGGAAAGCATTTTTCAACGTGAGGGTATTAATGATTAATTCTCCCGCACCTTCAGCCAGTAACAGGTAAAATGTCAGAGAGGCTGACAGTCATTTAATTGCTAGTCCACTTCACAAGGCCAGAGACTCAAGAAGGCAGCTTGCTGTAGCCCATTATCAGTGTCAGCAGTGATTATTGCCAATATAGTTATACAAATGCCAATTGCAGGGCAGCTGTTTTCCTTCAAATGGGTTCCAGGGAGCAAGTTTTATGTTAAAAGGAATCTTCTTATTGTGTCCCAGTGACTCCATTAGAGAGGCTTTCCCTTACTTAATAAAATCAGACATGAATTTTGAGAAGAACTGTGCAGAATGAGGAACAAAATGTATATTTGTGTAAATCCCCAGGACTCACTCTCTCTCTCAAGCACGGGCTTTTTAGAGAGTCAGGTCAAATCCCCCAGAAATCAAGTGAACCCAGTTGTGTTTTCCTTTACTTCCCTGGATTCCCTGTGGAGCTGCTTGCTGCAGGCAGCATGCTAAGACCATCATTTGGTAAAAAGCAGTCCGCTCAACTATAATTACTAATTTGATGTCACACTGGAATTGCAGTGCAGCTGTGAAAAGATCGACCACCAGGGAGATTCGCATTTCTCTGTCTCATTTAGAGGAGGATAAACTGCTGGAGCCATGAATGGAAGATGCCCTCCCATTAGAAAGAAAAGAATTAAGGAATAAAACAAGTCATAGCAGCTGTCAGAATCTGACAAGTTTTTAAAAAAAATAAAAGCACTGTTCTGCTCTTTATTAAAAAAAATTGAAGACATCTGTACACGTGTGTTCTGATACTTGTTGCCATGAAAGCAATCCATTATTGTTGGAATATAACTTCTTTATTTCCTTCAGTTCCCTTCATTGTTATGTTAATGCAAATCACACTAATTACATGTCAACCTGAAATCGAAGGAATGGGCCTTGTCTGCACCTACGACACTAAAATATTTAAAATGACAGTTTTAAGACTTGACATCAACAAGTTAAAAGTATGAAAAATTAAAAGTATGACTCAAATGAAAGAAAAACAAAGAATTCAGATGACTAATTAAGCCATGTCGATGGAGATTCTTTATGTAAATTGTTCTTTGCACCAGGACAATTATTTTGTAGAGACTGTGGTTACACAAGGAGAGCAATGGAGATAATAGTCTTGCAAATCTTTTGGTTTCATTTATAAAGGCTAACATGTAGAAAACAAGTATTTTTAGCTTTCTCCAAATATTTCAAACCAGAGGTAACAGTGATAGACATTCATAGTTTGATTTGTGATGACAAAGAATAGCTTGCTTTTTGGTCAAGTCAAAAATATTAATCATGGAAATAGAAAACCTGAAAGTTGGCATAAAAAAGAATCCAAAATTTTCTTAGACCTTAAAAACCCAATGTCTTTATGAGTTCAGCTCCATTAATACATTTCATTTATTTCTGTGTATCACAGTTTATTCCATGTTAACTCATTGTGGCTAAACTATAAACAAACCATCGTATCCAAGAGACATCATGTCCTATTGCTGGCACACACTCCTTCAACAATTACTCACTAACTACTTTTACATTCCGTATCTTCAAGAGATTATCTCTCAATCCCGGATTGTTGGCTCAGTGGTAGAGCGCCAGCCTGGCGTGTAGATGTCCTGGGTTCGATTTCTGGTCAGGGCACAGAGGAGAAGTGACCAACTGCTTCTCCCCCCTTCCCTACAGCTATGACTCGACTGGTTCCAGTGAGTTGGCCCCCGGCGCTGTGGACGGCTCCCTGGAGCCTTTGCCTGGGTGCTGGGAACTACTCGGTTGCGAACATGGGCCCCAGATGGGCAGAGCATTGCCCTGTAGGGGGATTACTGGGTGGGTCCCAGTTTGGGCCCATGTGGGAGTTTTTCTCTTTGTCTTCCCTCTTCTCACTTAAAAAAATAAAAAGAGATTATCTTACTTCTTCCCAGGAAGCATTTATAATCTAGGAGAGGTGGGTGGCTTTAGGCCTCTCTTCTTCTGGAAGAAGAGCTATCATGAACTTCAAGCCCAGAAAGTACAGCGCATTGAATTCATCCTCAGGGCAACTGTGTAGACAATTTTAATGTGTACACAGTGTAATGCCTACATTCCACAAATTAAAGAAATATGAATGGGTTGTTTTGGCCAACATAGTATGAAACCAACGATTTATTTCACTACATTTTATTTTTAATTCAAGACTCAGAATGAACTGCTTTCGTACCATATTTAACTTCAAAATAATGTTTTTGTCAGTGTAGTAAATGTTTCCTTTTTCATCTTCATGATTCATGGGATTCATCTATATTTTTGATCATCTGTCCTTTACACGAAGGAGAAAGAGAGAACTCCCATTGAGAACAGCGTTATTTAGCATAGGGGTCAGGAAGGTGAGCTCTGGGCTGGAACCCTAGAAAAGTCGCTGGACCTGGTAAGTAACTTCATTTACTCAAAGGAAGTAATAATAGCACCTACACCTCCTTAAGGTGGTTGTAAGGGTTACATATCCAATTCATGTAAAACTTAAGAGTGTCTAGCATATAATATGCACTCAACAGATGTCATTTATTATTACTTACCTTTGTAATTTCCAATACATTGAGATTAACATTAAATAAATAATCCTCAGGTCAAGGTAAATCTGCCAGATTTTATGATGCAGCATGGGAACTCAATTTCCTGGTCTCAAATCAGTCACATGTGAGGGGGAAACTGGATTCTGACCTCTCAAATTCCCCAAATCTCTGCCTGTCCAAGCCCACCTCCAAAGAAGGTGTTTTGAGAAATAATTAGCACATAGTTCAAAAAGGATAAAAACTCCCTAGCATAACCCTCAGAAAAGGGATTTTGTGAAAGAAATTTTATATTGTCATGTTTTTCCACAGAAACCTATACCAACAAAGGGCAGTGGAACTGTGTTGAAAGCCATGGGTTTCTGGAAGGTTTGGGGTTCTACAGGTTGGGCAGTGGAGGAAAGGACAGGCAACTGAATGTTCTGGTTCAGAAGACACAGCACCGTTATGAGGACAGCAAACACTGTGGTTCTCCTTCACACACATCACTGTGTCATGACTTAGACTTTGGCAGCAACCACTCCATCGGCTGAGCTGCATTCTCGGCATTGGTCACTGTCAAAGCAGACCAAGCCCTTGCTGCTGGATCCTGAAAATATCAAATGAACAGAGAAAGAGGCTGCTGCAGTAGTCTCAAGGAACTTGGGAATGAAGTAAAAACAGAGCAGCAGCTTGGACTGGGGGATGCCTTCACACCACAGTTCTTAATCGGGGGCTGGTTTCTGGTTATGATGCTGATAGGTCTGGGTGGCTCTTTAAACAGTCCAGCTATTTTCTCTGAAGAGACAGTCCACTGTTTCTGCTTCTTTAACCAAAGCTGGTGACTTCAAGGTAATTTACATAAAGGTTAGAAGTGTAAAAATATATTCACTCGTGCACAGTAAAAATATAAACGGTCAAAGAAGAACCTACTGCTTCATTTTCTCTTCTCGCTTCTTAATCCACTGCTATTTGGCTTCTGCTGCACCCATCCACTGTTTCTGATGAGGTTACCAATAATGGTAAGTCCAATCAATGGATAATAAATGACTCAGTCCTCATTCTACCCGACCTTGCAGAAGCATTCGATACTGGGAAAGTTTTCTTCCTCTGGTTTCTGGGACAGTATTAGAGTGCAAATTTCATAGCAGTAGGGGTATTATTCACTAAGGCATTTCTTATAATGCTTGGCAAATGCTTGCTCATAATAGATGCTCAATAAACATTCAGAAAAATGACCCAGATTTTCCTGGCTCATCTTCTGTTTCTTTGGCTGATGCTTTACAAGACTCTCTTTCTTTGCCCATCAAACCTTAAGTGATGATGTTCTGAACTGGCTCCAGACATGCTTCTCCTCCTACTCCATATACTTATCCTGGGAAACCTCATCTACTTCCCTGTCTTTGCTGATCATCCTTTCTGTGGGGTTTCCCAAGCCAGTTCTTCCAGTTGAAACTCTCTCTGCAGCCTCTCACGCCTACTGCACATCTCTGTTCTGACATCTCAAACTACTCCTTCCACTCTGCTCCCTATCCCAGACGGTGAAATCAACAGCTATCCAATTATCCAAAACAGAAACTTGGGAGTCATCCTTAACCCCGTCCTCCCCCCACACACTGTCCCTGGCACCATCTACATTCAATCTCTGGGTTCTGTGGATTCTTCTTTCTAAATTGCTTTATAATCTATCATCTTCCACTGAGCCGGCTCAGGTCCCCATCTCACCTGAGTTATTTCAACAGCTTCCGCAGCTGGTCCGGCATTCTAACCTCACCTCACCCTGCAGCTGAAGCACAAGCAAGCCCCCTCTGTACTCATGCACACACTACTCGCTCCTGCCTCCCCCTGGCTCATTCTTGCTTATCCTTCAAGTTTCTAACATGTCACCTCCTCCAGGAAGCCGTTCCTCAGCCCCATCAAAGTAGTACATGACAATGTTATTTCCTATTGATGTCTGTATCTCCTGCTAGATGTGTCTGTGTGATTCATTATTTTAGCCACTAAAGCTAGGATAGTAACCATAAAGGCTCACAAACTCTTTTGAATGAGTAAGTAGATTTCCAAACCCATAAAATTCAAACCAAAATGGAATGATATAATTCTGAAAGAATTTAATTTAAAAACAAAACCAAAATACCTAAGCCCCAACTTTAACAAGGTTTGGTCAAAAAACAAACAAAAACCCCACAAAACCCAAACACACACACACACACAAACAAAAAGGATACTTTCAAGGTGAGTAAGAGGAATAATAACTGAGGGTAGAGATATGCCTTTTGTATAAGCAATGTCAATTTTGGTCAGTTTAGGTTTACAAACAGAAAGTGCTTCTCAAATTCTTAATCAAATTGACTAAACTTGAATCTGCTTATAATTTTGTATAATAAAGTATATGTAGTTCAAATATTTCCTACTGTCCAGTGACTCAGGAAAACATAAAAAGACATAGTCTCTTTCCCAATTCTGTAAGTAAAAAATACTCTAATCAATCATATCTTAACATTTTATCATTAGAAAGGCATTTAAAGCTCATGCAAGCCAACAGGTCATAGGTGAAAACACTGGGGTTTCTGACGGCAGAGACTTGCTCAGGTCGTACCTGGTCAGGTGGTGGTCAGGGTAGGGTTAGGGCCCTGCTGCTGAGCTCTACCTGTGGCTGCACTGTCAAGATCACATTGCACATGAACTGTTTCTTCCAACCACAATTAAAACTAATAACCACTTCATTATTCAATCAAGAGGTATGGGACAGCTGAAGTGAAACACTCCAGTCCAATAATGTGCTTCTCTCTGCTGCAGAGAAGGCCATGTGGGAAGACTCACAGCAGTGGAAGTCAGAAAGAAAGAATGAAATAAGAGATATTGTTTGGGCATGCCCACAGGACCATGCTGAGGAGTATGTCAGGTACTCACCTTTTCTTTGTCACTAGCTTCTCTAGCCACTGTAGAGCCCTGAAACACAAAGAGATAATAAAAACCTGCATGTGAGAGGCACTGTATTTCACATTTAAAATCTGAAAATGTTCCAGGGCAGAGCACCGTGATAAATGGGCATCTGCTCTGCTTTGAACCTCCTCCTGAGTGAGCTTGGTTCCCCGCTGGTCTCTGTTCTGCCCGGTGTGCTGCTCCCTCGGCAGGCATTCCTGTCCCCACCCTTCCCTCTCACGTCACCTGCGCCGCCTTTACCCTGGTTCTTGTCCTCCTGCTAGAAACCAGAACATCTAATGGCCACTGGATAGTAACTTACTAAGTACTGGATCAAAACCACACTTTTCCTTTTGTATCAATTATCAGAAATGGTTGGTATTATGATCTTCGAAGGTGAAGTTGGGTGGTCAGCTGGCTGCAGTGACCACAAGGGCATTAAATGCCTCTTCTCCCACATTATGTCTTCCAGATATGGTTGCCCTCTGACTGCCTCACTACCAGCTTAGAGTTACTGATGAACATGGTCTCTGTCAGTAAAACCCCTATAAACACTTTCTGCCCCCCTTCACTCTGGACACCCCTTCACACACACATGCACTCACACCCCTCTGGACCAGGCCCTAGGTAGGATAAGCACTGAGCTAGAAAGTGGAAGAAAGCACAGTTCTTGACCTCAGCAATCTCCCCTCTACTGCCTGGTTTTCAAAACCATGCCTCAGGACTCTGGGGTTGTCCCAGACGACCTGAGCCCAGTAAGTGACTCTGGGGAAGAGTTCCTGTGGGGCAATTTTCCTTTGTGAAAGATTAAAAAAATTTTTTTTCTTAAGTGAGAAGCGGGGAGGCAGAGAAACAGACTCGTGCATGAGCCCCAACCGAGATCCAACCAGCAAGCCCCTTACGGGGCAATGCTGTGCCCATCTGGGGCTCCTGCTCTGCTGCTTGGCAAAATAGCTATCTTTCTGCCTGAGGCGAGGCTATGGAGCCATCCTCAGCACCTGGGGGCTAGCTTGCTTCAACTGAGCTACAGCTGCAGGAGGGAAAGAGAGAGACAGAGAGAAAGAAGGAAGAGGGGCAGGGGTAGAGAAGCAGATAGGTGCTTCTCCTGTGTGCCCTGACCAGGAGTCGAATCTGGGACTTCCACATGCTGGGCCAACGCTCTACCACTGAGCCAACTGGCCAGGGCCTGTGAAAGATTTTAAAGCAAAAGAAAAGTTGAAAAACAAATGGCCAGCGAACCCTGAGCCATGTTAACATGAGGCCTATTTACTCTCCTGTGCACCCTGGAGTCCCACACAGCAGTGCTCAGCGTTTGCCAAATAGATGGCTGAATAGGGATCACCAACCAACTTACTCTCTCCCTTCCCTCCAGCACCAGATGCCCAAACCACAACAAAGCCAGGGAGCAATTCGTTTACCGGTACCTCTTAAGCAGACATTGATTGCCTTCGAATGCTTGCATTAGCTAATCATTAATGGAACTTATATGTGACTGGGGAAAAATTAAAGTAGCTTCTAGATTGGCTATTTTTAAGAATATCAAATTTTTTATTCTATGACTACCTTCCATTTAACTAGCTCGGGCACTAGTTAGGACGTGTGTGGCCTGTATTACCAGACAAGGAGACTCCCTGTATTGGGGAAAGGGGCTGAGACCAGGCTGCCAGCTCAGGGAAATGCTTGAAGTTTCTCAGGGATATGTCAGAGGAGCACAAAGCTGAGCCCCCAAATGCAGACGGGTAATGTGACTCGCTCAGGAGGAACACCTGTGGCCTTGCCCCACCCTGCACATGCACCCTTTGCATAGCCGCACTAGCTGCCACACCTGCAGTGGTCTACTCACTCCTTTAGGGGTTCTTGATAGATCTGCAACTATCTTCCTTGAACACTGATTTCTAACAAATGTCCCAAGTGAGGGAAAAAAAAGTGTGTGTGGGGAACATCTGTAATACTGGGCAGAAGAAGAAATGACTTATTCCTTTTGATAGCTTTAACCAAGTTTTTGGTCTGTGTGCTTTTTTCCTTCCTACAACATAACCCTGTTTAGGGTTCTCAGTGAAGCTTCATCTCTATGTAAATGCAGCTCATTAGCCTGGAAAAACACTTATCTAAGTTTAAATTAATGCATAATAAAAGACTAAAATGAAAATATAAAAGTAAGGTTAGCAAGTTAAGGCCAGGAATTTGAGCCATGAAATGATACCAGATGTCTCGGCTCCATCACAACGGCCAGTACTGGCAAACAGAATTTACTTATTCTAAGAAGCTGAAAAGGGAGATGAAACGATATAGTCAGGGCAAATTCAAACTAGAATATCCAGTCTACAAGTATAGATATATCAAGAAATTATCTACTAGATGCCCTATTTTAGGCATTTCAGGGTGATAAAAAAAGTAAGCAGGACAAATTTGCCTTTAAGGCACTTACTCACTAGTAAAATAGATGAGATGATGGATCTTTATTGACCAACTCCATATGCTATGCATTATGCTAGACATGACATGCACATATCTCATTTAATTCTCACAACAAACCAGCAAAGTGGGTAAATTATCCCCATTTTTCAGATGAAGAAACTGAGGCTTATAAAGCTTCAACAGCTTGCACACAGCTGAAAAGTGATAAAACCAGGACATGTGGCTTCAAAAGTGACTCTGGCTTCTCACATGGCTTCAGCCCAGTTTACAGAGTCCTGTAATATTCAACAGAGTTTTTGTGAGCAAGATGGTGCTAAGGAGCCCTGTACAGTGAGTGGTTGGAGTTTCCACTAGAGGCAATTCCAGTGAACAATATGGTTATGACTTGAAGGCAGGAAAGACCAAGAATGTTTCTGGAAAGCCCGTACAGCTAATTTGAACTCCAGAGGGGAGTAGATAAACCAGACCATTTTCCCTCCCTTCAACTAGCATTTCTCAAGGTGTATGGTTCAGCACCCTGGGGTCCCAAGACCCTTGCAGGGGTCTGCAAGGTCAAAATTGTCTGTATAATAACATGGAGACATTACTTATGCCTTGCTCCCTGTCTTGGTATTTGCATAGATATTGCAAAAACAATGGCAGCTTAGCACAAATCCAGCAGTGTACCAAACGGTCCTAAGAGAATTTGTCATAATATATCTGTATATATATCTAAATACACAAATGTCCTTGAGGAAGCAATAACATTTGTTTTTATACAGCCTTGACCCTGGGAAATATGTGTAAAGCACTTTTGTTTATAAAAAAGAAATGGTTTTAGAATAGTAATTTTTGTAATGGTTTGAGTTATGAGTTGAACTAGCCAATTTTTCCATGGAAAGACATTTTTTTACTGGGAAAAACTGACAGTCTATCTTCATTCATACCTGGGCACTGATATCTAGTTAAAGATAAATGGAGCTGCCGGGTAAGGTAAGGAAAACAACAAATAGGACTTTTTGCCAGTGGTAAATTTGAGTAAAAGTGAAAATTATAACTTTTAAAAACTTAATCCACTACCCTAAGCTTGATAGTTTCTCAATACTTAAAGATTTCTCTGATGAGAGTGGTGGTAATATTAATGTGACTTTCTGATATTGTATAATGAAATGTGTCAATATTTGGAAGACCATGTAATTCAGTAAACCCGTCCATTCCAAATGACCAAATCCTGATGTATTCAGGCCAATGCATGCAAACAGACCAATGGCTTTTAATGAAAAGAGTACAAAAATTCACTTATGTGACTGCAGATTCCACATTCCACATAATCTTTGAGAAATTATCGATTGTCAGGTTTTGGATATCAGAAAAGAATATCCACATATTTCTGAAAAAGCTATTAAAACACACCCCTCCCCTTTTCCAACTACGTATTTGTGTGAGGTCTGACTTTCTTCATATACCTATACTTCAATCAAACAACATCATGATAGACTGACAACAGAACCAGGTAAGACACTGCAACTGCCTCATTTCTAACATAAGTCAGATATTAAAGAAATTTGCAAAAATGTAAAACAATGTCACCTGTCTCAATAATTTGCTTAATTTGGAAGATAAGAGTTGTTTTTCATAAAAATATCCTAACATGCAATTATTCTATCATTGTAAATAAATTTAAGTAAGTAAAATTTTCTTATATTAATTTCTAACATTGCAAATATCAGTAGACATAACCTACATGAGCAAAAGTTTTCTGGGGTCCTCTTTTAGGAATGTGAAAGAGTCTAAGATCAAAAAATGTGATCTGCAAACTAAGACCAAATCTTGGCAAATGTTTTCTGTAAAGGGTCAGAGGGTAAATGTCTTAGGCTTTGTGGTGCAAAAGGATCACTGTGATATCTACTCAGCTCTACCACTAGAGTGAGTGCACAAGCAACCACACGCGATGCAGAAACAATGGGCATGGTGATATTGCAATAAAACTTTGTTTACAAAAATGGCCAAGTTGGATTTGCCATGCAGGCAGGTCATTGTTTGCCAACATGGACATTCTAACTCTAAGCCAGTAAGTGATCCTAGAATAAAAACTTCTAGTAGTTCACCTCTCACGCAATGTCTCTGAAATAGCCTATCTCAGGGCCAGGAATGTCTTCCCTCAGCTTATTCCCTCACCTCCTTCAGGTTTGTTCCACGTCAACTCTCAGTGAAACCTTACCTGACAGCCTGTTTAAAACTGCACCCCTTCCCCATGCTTCCCGGTTCTTACTTCTGCCCACACAGTACTTAGCAATTCCTAGTATACAATATGATTTACTTATTATTGTCACTTTTTTCTGTCTTTACCCATGAGAAAGCCAGGTCCTTGGGTGGAGGTTTGTTTTGTTTTGTTCATCACACTGTTCCTAGCACCTAAAACAGTGCCTGGCATGTAGCTGATGTTTAAGAATTATTTGTTGAATAAACTAGACATGGTATCACTATTAGGTATGAGTGTCTTCCAGTAAACCCAGCGAGTGCTCCTTGGTCAACGGGAAGGAGTGCACTGCAAGCTGCCTGGTGGCTCTGAGCTCTGAGCATCTCCTGAACATTTAGCACGATCAATTACAACATTTACAATGCGGATGACAGTTTAGCATGATCAATTACAACATTTACAATGTGGATGAGAGTTTAGCGTGATCAATTACAACATTCATAATGTGGATGAGTAAGCTTCATTACTTAAGAAAAATCAGTAAAATCAATCTCACCTTTAAGTCATATTTCCTATACACAGATAATCGGTGGCTGAACACATTTCTTGTAACAATCACATATATTTCAACTCCATCAACGTTTAGCCGGTACATGCCCAGGAACTGGGGAAGAAGGGTGATCCCGTGACATTCCACTATGTACTGCAAAGGACAGAGAGAGGGGGAAACAATTATCCAGTCACAAGGTGTTTCTCTTCTGTCTATGGTGTTTACACAAAGTGATGCCCTCCAATCATTAAGGTCCTATTTATAGAAACTAACCACGTTTATATTGCTTTAATATAGAATCTGTATTCACTAACTATATACAGATAGAAAAATTCAACTTTATGCCCAAAGAGATATATTTTCCCAATATTCCAAACTGATGTGTAAAGTCAAAACTTGGATGTAACCGTGATCACTCCTTTCCGTGAAACCTTCAAAGTGAAATTACTCTACTGAGGACCGGCATCTTGCTTTCCAAAGCCCTGATAATGACTTTGTAAGGTTGAGGCAGAGCCACTCAGTCACTAAATCAGCTCTTTTAATATAGTGTGTCCGTAAAGTCATGGTGCACTTTTGACCAGTCACAGGAAAGCAACAAAAGATGATAGAAATGTGAAATCTGCACCAAATAAAAGGAAAACCCTCCCAGTTTCTGTAGAATGATGTGGCAGCATGAGCGCATGCGCAGATGATGACGTAACACCGTGTATACAGTGGAGCAGCCCACGGCTATGCAGTTGAGATGTGGACAGTACAGAGGAAAGTTCAGTGTGTTCTGTGGCTCGCTAAATTCGAATCCGTGACCAAAATGCAATGTGCATATCAGCGCATTTATAACAAAACACCACCACATAGGAATAACATTACTCGATGGGATAAGCAGTTGAAGGAAACTGACAGTTTGGTGGAGAAACCCCGTTCTGGTAGGCCATCAGTCAGTGACGAGTCTGTAGAGGCTATACGGGATAGCTACCTAAGGAGCCCTAAAAAATCTGTGCGTGCATGTGCTCGACAATTACACCGAAGCAAGACTACAGTTTATAAGGTGTTAAAGAAATGTCTCTGTTTTACGGGGTACAAATTGTGGCTGTTACACGCTATCAAACCGGCGGATAGATCCACAAGATGTGCGTTTGCTACAGATATGCTTCATGAGATCGACAATGATGCAAGATTTTTGCAGAAGATTGTGCTTAGCGATGAGGCGACCTTCCATATCTGTGGACATGTTCATCGCCAAAATGTCCGACTACAGTATGGGCTGCTGAACATCCTCATGCCTACGTTGAATACAAACCTAACACCCCTAAAATGAATGTGTGGTGTGGCCTAATGCATGATAAGGTGATAGGCCCATTTTATTTTGCAGAGCAGTCTGTGACGGCAAACACCTACCTTGACATGTTGGAATTGTATGCAGTGCCACAATTTCCAGAAGGTGTCATCTTTCAACAGGACAACGCTCCTCCATACTATGCCACCATTGTTCGTGAGTTTCTGGATAGAACATTCCCCCAGCAGTGGACAGGCAGGGGTTCTGTCAAGCCATGGCCACCATGATCCCCGGATCTGACGCCCTTAGACTTTTACTTTTGGGGTTATGTGAAGCAACAGGTATACACTGAACATATCAACGACATTTATCACTTAAAACAGAGAATCAGACGTTATTCACTCTGTTACACCAGACGTCCTTACCCGTGTGTGGCAAGAACTTCACTATCGTTTGGATGTGTGTAGGGCAACACATGGAGCCCACATCAAACTGCACTGAATAGGTATGAAACTGGGAGACTTTTCCTTTTATTTGGTGCGGATTTCACATTTCTGTCGTCTTTTGTTGCTTTCCTGTGACCGGTCAAAAGTGCACCATGACTTTACAGACACACTGTAGTGTTGGAATCAAGAGGAAATTGTGGAGAAAGCCCAGCTTCAGAGCTGAGAGAGGGTGAGCCACCAGTCCTAGTTTTTGTTTCTCCCCGAAACCCTTTTCTGGACCAGAGCAGCAGCGTGAGAGATGGGCACTGCACTCCCACACATGTGCTCCTGCTCTGCAGACAGACGAGCTGCTCTGGCCCCATGTTGGATTCCATCAGGTTCGTTGGACAAGTCCCAGCTTTGACACCATTTTCGACTGAGTTGCAGAAACACAGCATGAGTTTAGAAGTCTTTAATGACCATCCTCTCAAAGGCCACAAGATGGAGACACCTCTTGACAGTCAATCTTTACCCAATGGGTCCCATTATACTTTCCAAAGGAAAATTAGGTATTCCTTTCTTTAAAATGAGGGAGAAATAATATTAAAGGAAAAAAACCCCAACTCTTTTATATCCATAACATGTGTGTGAAATTTCTAGGCTAAGAAACAGCATGACTGTTATGACTCTAAAACTGTAAAAACTGTGTATATTTATAGAGATGTCTGGGAGGACGGTCACTATGTGGAGTTTTATTCCTCTAAAAAAATTATATTGCTTAAAATTACTTGTTTTCAATGAAAATTTTATAAAAGTAAGAATTAGAAAGTTCTTTCAAACTTTTTAGTGGCAAACACTGTCAAACATCAATTCTTGATGACATTAACTATCTTAAGGTTTTTTTTTTAAGCCTTAATTTTTATTATTAAAAAATGAACAGCATCAGTAAGTTAGGTTTAGGCCACCTAGAGTTTGGCATATTTTACCAATGCTCCTGCCAATACCCCACTTTTTTTTTTTTTTTTTACTGTTTGTGTGTGTGTGTGTGTGTGTGTGAGAGAGAGAGAGAGAGAGAGAGAGAGAGAGAGAGAGAGAGACGGTAACAGGGAGAATCAGAGAGAGGAACAGATAGGGAGGGACAGAGAGACAGGAAAGGAAGGAGATAAGAAGCATCAATTCTTCATTGCAGCACCTTAGTTGTTCACTGATTGCTTTCTCATATGTGCCTTGACCAGGGGGCTATAGCAGATAGAGTGACCCCTTGATCAAGCCAGTGACCTTGAGTTCAAGCTGGTGACCTCAGAGTTTCAAACTTGGGTCCTCTGCGTCCCAATCCAATGCTCTATCCCAGGAGTCCCCAAACTTTTTATACAGGGGGCCAGTTCACTGTCCCTCAGACCGTTGAAGGGCCGGACTATAAAAAAAACTATGAACAAATCCCTATGCACACTGCACATATCTTATTTTAAAGTAAAAAAACCAAAACGGGAACAAATACAATATTTAAAATAAAGAACAAGTAAATTTAAATCAATAAACTGACCAGTATTTCAATGGGAACTATGGGTGCGGATGCATCCTGTGCTCCTCTCACTGACCACCAATGAAAGAGGTGCCCCTTCCAGAAGTGCGGTGGGGGCTGGATAAATGGCCTCAGGGGGCTGCATGCAGCCCATGGGCCATGGTTTGGGGACCCTTGCTCTATCCACTGTGCCACGGCCTGATCAGGGTTTTTTATAATCTTACTAACAACAATTGAGCTACATATTTTAATTTGATATGTTTTCTGAGTAGAGTTTTACCTCAACTTGTTTTTAATTTGAAGTCAGATCACTGGAACATTTTCTACTTCTCTCCTTTCAAGAAATAGTAAATTAACTTGAGTTTTGCTAATGTGAAATGGGTGGTAAAGAGCCCCTGGTTGAAGAGAAAATGTCTCAAATCTGCTCTAAAGAATGAACAGGGGTTGCTGTTTCTCACCTCTGAAGAAAGATGACTGGGCGGGCCTTGAAACAATGGAGACTAAGGGTGTCTACGTCACACTACACTGTATAGCAAGCACAGCAGAAGAACACAGGCGTGTGTGCCCAAGGGGCCTCCATTTATCAGCTGTGGGATCTTGGGAACAATATTATATCACTCATCATATTGGCTCCATTTTCTGGAAAGTGGACACACTGATTTTTACCTCGAGGTTATTGTGAGCATTACAGATACTAGTGTGTCAAAACACTTCCCCCAATGCTGTGTACTCTACCAGACTCTTCCTCCTACTACAGATGACAATAACTTATTATTTTCATTCAAAACTCTGATAAGAAACTTTAGTTTTCTACATATCTGCTGCTTGCGGCTCCACACAGACCCAGACAGGAGCCTGTCTTCCTGAGGGAGGTCCTGCACAAGTGTAGAGGGAGTCCAAGAGGCCCACAGGTTTAGTGTGACCGCCAAATATGGCTTTATGCTGTTCTAAGCAAATTAGTCTCATCATGGCCAGTCTTCTCAAAGCCCTGCCAGGAGAAGGTGTCTCTTTGATTGAACTCTCTGTACGACTACAGACTGCTGTGGATACTAACCGTCATTCTATGTTAAAACCTCTGAATGCTATACTGGAAATCACTGACAAGCTTTTTGTTGTTGTTGAAGGAAAAATACACATAGATCATATGTTATAACTCCTCTAACCTTTAAGATTAGATAAATTAATACAAATAAAAAAATAGAACAAATTTGATCTACTGCATCAGCAAATTTCTATGTGTACTTGTTCTCAAAGGTATGGTGCTACTATGAGACTTGTTGATGACCACCTTGAAAAAAGAGATTTAATAAACTTGAGATTCCTGAGTATATAAATATGTATGAAGCTGCACAACATATTGAAGCCTGTCATGCCAGTGGTGCCAAGATGCAACTGGTGCCCAAGGTTTAGAAGGCACTTACAGTCAGTGTTTTGCAGAAGGAAATTCTACGCAGGAACTGAATGTCTGGGGGGATACAGTTTGAAAGAATACACTATTTCATTTTAGCTGACAAATACTTCACTGGGTCTGTGAACACCAGGGTGGAGGGATCACTGACTTATGTCCCTGTATGTGGCTGTTGACACAAAGAGGTATGAATGTTAATCCTCAGATTCTTCACCAGCTGACACAGGAAACGCCCCTCCCCTGCACAAACTCTAACCCCACTGGGCACATCTACAAGTAGGGAGATTGGAAATTCACAGCCACAGCTCGAGCTGGGGTCTTGGCATAAATTAGCTACATTGTGCTGTGGGTAGCCCTCTTGATCCAGCTCCAATTCTGTGTGACCTTGGGTGAGTTAGTTAACCTCTCTGTGTCTCCATACTTGGAGAAGAGCAGTAATAATAGTATTTGTACTTGGTGCCTAGGGTTTTCATAAAGAATATGAAGAGCAAGGAAATGAGACAGGGTGACTACCAATGACTCAAGCAGGAGCAGGAGGAAACCAAGAGCCAGGGGCGAGCGGTGGGCAAGGAAGAAAGGAAGGGGCAAGGGAAGAAGACTTACGAGAGCATCAGTGTGTTCTTAAAATGCTCTGAGAAAAGCATCCTATTTTAAATGCATAATAGAAACTCCCAATTTCAAGAACTCTCATAAAACAAAGGCTTTCTGTATGGCCAGGGGCTGCTGCCATTGTGGCCATTTACATGCAGGTTCACATTAGATTTGGGCAGACGGTAAAGAAACTGTGGAGCCAAAAACTAGCCTCGCATTGGCCATGAGTAAAGACAAACACACAGAGGAAAAACACTTTCCTTTACATTCAGGGCTCCCAGAGCCACAACTTATCTGGGTTTTCCTAGAATCAAAGGCCACACTCATCCCAATCACCTCTGGTTCTCCATCTGCACACCTTCTTCCTTCTCACCTCTGCGCAAACTGGCTCCTCCTTTTGCACCCTGCCATCTTGGCTTCTCTTCCTTCTCCTTCTTGCTCCTTCTGAAAAAACTACCTGGGCCCACAAAGACCTCTCTTCCAGCAAACATTAGCATAACAATGGCCCTTCCCAAGCAGGAAAGTAATTAGCAGTTTCACCCGGGCAGTGCCATTTTTTGGGAGGGGCAGTGCCATTTTTTGGGGGGGGCAGTGCCATTTTTAACAAAGTGAGCAAACATAAAAAGCACATTTTACAAACTTATTTGCTCAACACTTTCCAAAAATGAATAACGTTGCATAGCATGTATTTGTTTATAGTGAGGTAATCTTTTTGTAAATATAAAAAAAGAAACTAAAAGTTATTTCTCAATCCTGTTGCTTTTAGGATCAGGACTCTGAGCACTTTCCCTTTGAGAACTGATATATTGTTAACAAATTAAATAATTTATAAACAAATAAATGCTTTAAAAATAATAAGAAAAGGGGGTTATTGGAGGTTGTAAAATATCATGCCTTTTTAAAATAATTATTTGGCACTAACATCTTTTTAAAATAGTTACAAATATCCTCAGCATTTGTTAATTTCTTTTACATTCTTGATTCCATCACAAAACAATTTAAGGAATCTTTGCTTCCTCCCTTCTAAATGCTTAATTTCTAGACTAGGAGAATGGGGAACTAACAATTTCATCCTGAGGGTCACTCTTTAAGAAACCTAAAAATAGTTTTCTTACTTTTAACTACTGCCTTGATGTGGCTACTAGATAGTTCTTCCTCACTGGCAAGGAACACAATTAGCGTGATTTCCCCTACCTGCCAGTGTTAATGTCTGTTTACAGATGCAACAGGTGTGGTGCTCTAGAGTAGCCTGGAAGACTCCTTTACAGAAGTCAGAGGAGTCTGCGGACTTCTGCCTGCTGCCATTCTGAGGTCTCAAGGGAGATACGGCCACAAGTGCACAAACCCGACACGGGTCATCCATGTGTGGCTCAAAAATGAAGAGCATACGTCTGACAAGAAAGACGGCTCACTTGCAAGGGCACAGGCCGAGTGTGTATACCCTGTAGCGTGTTCCTTTCAGTGACTCCTCAAATATGACATTTTCTTCAAGGCATTCTTGTCTGTGGCACAAGGCGGCTATTATTTCCACCCTTCTGGGCTCTTCTCTCACCTCAAACCGAGCAGCTCTGTCCTGTACCGAGCAAGGTGTGGCTGGCGGCAGACGCCTGCAGTGCAGCATCACTGAGCTTTCACTGGAATAGCACTAAATATTTACTCCCAAATTTTTAAAAAGTGAATTTGATCATCAATACTTTTACTTACTATACAGAGTTAAATCAATCACAATTATCCTTGAGGTCAGTGTCCATCTTCTGAGAGTTACACTTACCACATCACCTGTGTCTGCACTATAAAATATTGTTTTCATTATTTTTGGCTTTTGCATTTTCATAAGTGCACACCTCATGTCACCTTGCTCTGTTATTTATCATGCAGTGGCTTCTGTTTTTTTCAAAGTGCTCTCAATGTTGGCAATGTTTTGTCTGTAACCTGTGTTACAACACAGTGTTTATTCTTTCTGTCCTTTAAAAAAATAATCTACGAGTAAATGATTGCATGGTATCCTCAGTAAAGGCAAATTTAATCTTTCCATTGGCGTCCTTAGTACTTCTTCCTGTGTAACCACGGGCTTGCTAGAACTGTAGTGCAGTGATAAAGTATGCGGTGAAACCAGAATTTAAAAAACATATAAAATACAACAACCACAAGATCCCAGCTTCCTTTGCTCTTAGGCACTGAACAAGAATAACAAGTATTATGAATCCCAATTTGTTGCTCTTCTCATGCAAAATGAAACGCCATTAAAAGATTCACAGCTGACTAAAGGTCAGCGCAGAGAGGCTGCTGAGTGAAGCACCGCACCAGATAAATATTTATATCTCTGCAGGACGGTGTGAACCTGGGCTCTGGCTTTTGGAAATTGCTGTTATTAAAATGTTTCACACATATTTTTAGTGGTTTGAAGTGACAATTTAATATAGCGTTAAATCAATACATCAATGTAAAATCTTGTTTCAGTTAAATGTTTTTGAAAGATTAAATTATCTGTAATACTTATTGTGTCTCTGGCTATATTTATAGATCATTCCAGCAACAACATGCTTTATATGAGGGAGGTAAGGATGAAGGTAGGAAGGAGGGAGGGAGGGAGAGGGAGAGAGAGAGAGAGAGAGAGAGAGAGAGGGAAGGAGGGAGGGAGGAAGAAAGTCAGTCAGCCTAAAATTAAGGATTGGTTTGTTTTAGAATGACCAAATAAATAAATAACCCAAATTTTCCTGGAATTGATATTTTGGGGTAATGGTCTGTGTCAGTTAATAAAATTGCTTTTGGTTCCAAATAATTTTGATGCTAAAAAAGAAGTAAAGATGATTAAATTTAAACTAATATATACTATATTAAACTTTATAGCATTTAAATTTAATAAAATTAGGCTTAAAAGAAACATTCTTTTGTAGTGTTTACATTCTTAGTCCTTTGATAAAGCAGAATATACCCAAAATGTAAATACTAATGTCCCTAATTCCCTTTGTACATACACTATAATAATAAATAACATTACCATTAAAGATGAAAAAACGTTGTAAAAAATACTCTATTGTATAGATGGCACTTACTCACTGACTACAGTTAAAAATGCAGAATGGCTGCTCCATGCGCCACAAAGAGAAGCTCTGAGAGGCCCTGTGGCCAGCTGAGGAGCGGTCAGTGGCCAGCAGCTGGTAGCCCCTCTGAATCTGCGTTCCTGTCACTCTGGCTTCTTCACGGAGCACTCCAGAGTGTCCCCAGAGGCTGGCGGCCGCCTGGCTGGGCCTGCCTGGAAGTGTGACTTCTTCCTTTGTCTAGTCCTATATCCTCCTGCATAGGCTTTGGTCTCTAATCACTGTCTTGACCCCAACTCTGAGCGCTTCTACATGGGCAAGCCACTTGCTTGGGTAAGCCACGCTGAGCGAGAGTTCACAGACATAGACAGACTTAGGTCCAGGAATTGCACAGGTTAGGGCTATCAGAAATATAATTTGAACAGTTATGCATAAAACTTTAAAAAAAAAAAGGATGCAATTTCAGAGAGGAGCATAGAACAAGAAACTATCAGGAACAAACTGGCAGATTTTTAAAACTGGATCATTAATAGGGAAAAATATGATTATTAAAAAAAAAATCACTGGACAGGCAAGAACAGAAGAGAGAAGTAGGATGAGTAACAATATAGCTGAGTAATTCACCCAGAATCAGGCAGAGTTGTTTGAAAATGGAACACGGGGAAGAAAAATAAAAGGACCTGGAGGCCGGAATGAGAATGTCAAATACACAGCTGATGAAGAGACAGAGGAGAGAATAAGGGAGACCAGTGATGGACAGAGACACAGAACGATGGATCTCCAGGAACTGGAGAGAATCGGCAGCAGGAAGAGCACTGAGGACCATGCTGGGCAGCACCCTGGGCACCTGGGAATGATGGCTGGCACCTGTGAGCAGAGGGCTGCAAACGCTTCTATTAGCCAGCAGTGATTCCTGGTCTGCAAAGTGGAGTTTGAAGGGACTCTCCCTAGGCCACAGAGACCTGGGAGATGGCAGACACCTTGCCTTTTTCAAGAGGGAACCAAAAAATGCACCAGTAGCTCCTGATGGCAGAGAGGCTCTGAAGGGAGTCTGCCATTGGTCACACACTTCTAGATGGGTATAGGACTCAAAATGTTAATATACTTTTGACATTTCAATTGACCTCTCCCCCAGGTAGGGAACTAAAATGCTAAGGGCAGACTCTAGAAGACAGGTACTGCCTTGGCTTTGTTACATACTGGGGCTTCATTAGCAAACCCTGAGAGAACGACAGACACAGAATCTGATTTTCACAGGCTGCTCAGTATTCTGTCTATATTCGAGCTTACGGACGGAGCTCAGATGTAGGGTGTAACTTTTTCTTTTTCAGTGCCATACCTCCAAATTTCTTATTTTAATTTTTTGGCTTTTATGCCCCCACCCCCCAGTTTTCCTCCATTCATGGCTAATTCTTCGAAAGAAAACACCAACATCATGGTCCTTCATGGCAGGATAAAAAGATGAATCCCAAGGACGGTCTAAAAAAGTGAAGCATTCACCCTAAAATCCTCTACTGAAATTTGATGTGCTGGCTGGCTTATTAATGAGTTCAGTGGTGGTGCAGTGGATAGAGTGTCAACCTGGGACAATGAGAGCCTGGTTTGAAACCCTGAGATTGCCAGCGGCTTGAGCCTGGATCATAGTGATCTCAAAGGTCACTGGCTTGAGAAAGGGGTCACCAGCTCAGATGGAGCCCCCTGGTCAAGGCGCCTATGAGAAGCAATCAGTGGACAACTAAAGTGAAACAACTACAAGTTGGTGCTTCTCATCTCCCTCCCTCACTCTCCCTCCCTTCTTGTCTCTCTCTAATATATATATATATATATATGTATAATTTTTAGGATACTTTATCAATTTGGCCACTTTAAAATAAAAACCATATAAATTTAATTCCTGCATGTCAAAACTTAAAAGTTATTATTAATGATATTTTCATCAAGTACACTGTAACTTGCTTCCTCCCATAAAATTTCTAAAATTTTACTTTTAATTTTAATTAAATTTAAAACTCCTAATGAGTTCAGGGCAGTGAAAAAAGAAATCAGGTGCCTGACAAGGCCATGGCGCAGTGGATAGAGTGTTGGACTGGGACGCAGAGGACCTAAGTTCAAAACCGCAAGCTCGCTGGCTTGAGCGCGGGCTCATAGACATGACTTCATGGTCGCTGGCTTGAAGCTCAATGTCACTGGCTTGAGCAAGGGGTCACTTGGTCTGCTATATCTCTCCTCCCCCATGTCAAGGCACATATGAGAAAGCAATCAATGAAAAACTAAGGCGCCACAACGAAGAATTGATGCTTCTCATCTCTCTCCCTTCCTACCGGTCTGTTCTGTCTCTGTCAGAAAGAAAAAAAGAAAAAAAAAGAAATCAGTCAATTTATGAGAAATAAGACATGCAAGTCGGTTTTTGACTATTTTTTTCCTTTTGAATGCTCTTCTGACATTGCTTAACTAATCAGTTGAAAAATCACCATTTATAAGATCCAAGTTTTGTTCTAGCCTGACAGAAACTTTTACAGGGTATTTACATGCGAACATCAAGTTGTTTCCCCAACCATAAAAAATAGAAAACCAAATAAAGGAAAAGAAACTTCTTTTTAGAAATATAGAATTTACTGATATTCACTGGAAGATAGTCTCGCATTCTGCACATGGTTTACCAGAAAAGATATAATACTCTCAGAGTTTGAGATGGCATTATGTTGCTATCTAACACAGCTTAATGCTAAGTGAATCAAAAACACTTTTTCTTTTAAAAATATTTAAGGCTCAGTTTCCAAAATGTAATTTTACCACTTATTTTTCTGTTTAAGAAACTGGAAAATTTCAGAAATAAACTACAAAGTGGTGGAGGGTGAGGGGCAGTGCCAAAACATCACTCATTCACATTCCTGCTGCAGACACCGTGTGATTGAAATTTCTGATAGGTGTGAGAGAGGGTAGCGTCCTTTCTCAGCATAGAGTAGAAATCAGGATACGATCTGGCAGCAGTTAAAGACTAAGGCAAGGAGCTGGAGCTTGGGGAAAAAAAATCTAACCCCTTTGAGTTCAAATCTTCATAACTGTACCTCAGTGCCACACTTTAACGGAAAGCAGGCCCCCTAGTGATTTGAGAGAGTTAATAATTTCAATTCTGTAGAAAACCAAGTAGGTATTTAATTCTCTAATTCATTTATACAGCTCTTATCAGACATCACGCACTGCTCTGAGCAGGTTACAGGTATCAATTCATCTAGGAAGCACAACACCAGATAAAGGCGGGACTATCATCCACCTTGACAGAGAAGCAGGTGTGGAGTGGGTGTTCAGCGGGCCGGGCAAACTGGGTCTGAAGAAACAGTCAGCTCCGGGCTCTGTGCTCAGCCACCTGTCACACTTCATTGCTGGTAAGCTTGAGTTGTCAGAAAATTAATCCCAAAAAGAATTTATTCAAATATCTAGTAATGTTTCACTTCTCCAGAGGCAGGTCTAATGGTAATTTTAACCATTTACAATAGAGCTGCAATTCTGGGTATATTTTATTAAAACAAAACAAAAAACAAGAAAAGAGAAGGAAAAAGAGAAGCCAAGGCCAACAAGTAACCAGAGCTGTCAGTGTGCCCACAGGATACACCCTCCTGGGAGCAGGTCCCGGGTACTGATGTACACTTTGAACGAATCTAATGACCTACCCACACTGAGCAGTTCAGAAGCACAGTGAATTAGAAGGTAAAAGCAACAACAACAACAAAACAAGAATAGAAGAATTGACAGTTACCACCAAAGCAGGAGACAGAAAATTTCTAAGACTAGATATAAATCCTAAAAGCAGTCTAGGCCTACTTACAGCAGGAAGAAAAAGTCTACTATCCATGTCAGATGCCTCTGGACATCACTGAACAGAACAGAGGATGGTGAATGAAGCCTGTGATCACAAGGAACACCTGAGACTGGGCAAAGCTGAGCTTACCCCTTGTCACATCTGTCAACACCTTGTCTGAAAGTAGCCCCTGAGCAGGGCAGCACAGAGAGCATTCAGGGCCCGGCTGGTGGCAGTCCGACTGGCAGAGTGCCAGCAGCCAGGGGACCTGAATCCTCCATCTGCACAAGTGCGTCAGCTAAACACAAATCATGTGGTGTATGGGTTCAGCATCACACACTGACGATTTTCTTTCAAATTTCTATGAAATTCCTGCACCACAAGGTTGACTACAAGGATATTTTAGCACGTTATATGTCGTGTCTGTGAGAAATGCCTTAAAATAAGCCTGTCTGATCTTAGTACCAAGGACAGTTATATTTGTTCTTAATAATTGATTATTTTGCATGTTCAGGCACAGTAGCTATATAACTGATTTACTAAGGATTCACTTTCCCTTTGGCTGGTAAGAAACTGGGGTGCAATCTGTAGCCCTCAATATAGGAAGCGTGCTGGTCATGATGTAAGTTTTAGGTTCCTTACAGGCTCCATTTTGTGCTTTCACTCTCCTTCTCTTTTCTATCTTTCTTTTCTTTTTTTCTATTTATTCTATCTTATACTTCAAAGGCCTCCTTATAGCCTTTCTGGAATAAGTTCAGGAATGAATATACAAACAATGAATGAATGAATGAAATGTAGATGGGAAAACTGAAGTTCAAGAAATGGCCTAAGTAACCAGTTCACAACAATCTAGAATCTATGTCTCCTGACTTTCAACTTAAGGTCCTTTAAACAAACTGTATTCACAATGGTAAGTCTTCAATCACTAAGAGTCTTTAAATTATATTTAAGATACTATTTATAATAAGAAAGAAACATATCAATGTTAGATTAATGAGACTTTTCTCGATAAAGAACATACCACGGAAAAACCTATTTTGTAATAGTGGAATAAAAGAACACCTTCAGCAGTTGAAAGGCTCTGGTGCAAGTCAGTAAGCTTATCTGCTCCCCAGTGGGTCTCATGTAACACTAACGCCATATCAGACCCTCACACTAGCTTACAGTACCTGCCTCAGAGAAAACATTTCAACTTGTGGTGTCTGTAAAGTCAAAAACCTCTGAACTCAAAGTTGTTATCAAGAAGTTGCTATTTGAATTGCATGTCATTTTGTTAGAATGGCATCATAGACATTCATCAGAATATGTTTTCATCAGCCATTGAGGTATCTCTTTGCTTTGAAAGTTCTGAGACAATTTTTTAAAGTATAAAAATAATGCCTAAGGATGACATGAAGTTCCAGAGGAGGAGAAATGAAATAATCAATAGTTTAAAAGGTCACTAGTTAAAGGCTGCATCCCATAATTATTCAGAAGCCAGTGCCTCAGTGTTCTCATCCTCACAGGGACTATTACCCTGGTGCTTTAAAATTCCCTTCATAGGCACTGGCTGGTTAGCTCAGTTGGTTAGAGCATTGTTCCAATAAGCCAAGGTTGCAGGTTTGATCCCCAGTCAGGGCATAAACAAGACTCAAACAATGAATGCATGAATAAGTGGAACAACAAGCTTATGTTTTCTCTCTCTCTCCCATTTCCACTCTCTCTAAAATATCAATACAAATTAAAACAAAAGAAATTAAAACAAAAAAAACCCTACTTCATAATAGGATATAGCATAAGCACTGTAGAACAAATATAAAAAGGAATAAATGTAATAAATGATTTATTATATGTTAGATGACTTGAGAGGCTGACTACTGTTTTTAGAAGACAAATTAGGGGCAGCCCCCAGTTTCTGGAAAAAAGAATACAGCTCACAATTTTTATAGACTTTGCTGCAAGCAAAATGTAATTAATCACATTTACAAAGATTAAAAGATAAGCAACTGCCAAGAAATACTCCATGATGTTTAGAGCAGCGATTTTCAACCGGTGTGCTACAAGAATTTTTAAGAGTCCCAACACCTAACTATTTAGTCAGGACGACTGACTTCTGTTCCCTTAGATTGTCAAACTAAAAAAATGACAATACCCAATACAACAATAGCCACCTGGTGTGAATGAATCAAAATTATATAAATTTTTTGTATGATTGAGAAAAAAATTTTTTTTGGTGTGCTCCAGAATTTTAGTAATTAGTTTATGGGCACGATGAGATGAAAAAGGGTGAAACTCAATGATTACACAGTCAGGGCACACAGCACTATATTTTGAACTTCTGTGATAGCCAGTAGTCTTTACCTTTGATGGGGATTTGAAGATATTTAAGTAAAAAATAAAACAAAACAAAACAGGACTCTTTAAAGCACATGTGTGTACCTGTGTATGTGTACATGTGTGTGCGTGCATTAGCATGTGGTTCAAACACCAGTCCTGAAGATGACTGCTGCCTTGTGGCAAGCAACAGTCATATTCATGCTATAAGACTGTGACTTCTCAAGATGACATAGTCGTTACCGGTTACTGTTTTACAACTCGGTAACAACTACCACCACCATATATTGAGTTCCTAAGTGTGTGGCGGACACTGTGCTAAGTACCTGAGGTACATCCCCCATTTAATCTTTAGAAACTCCATAATCAGCTGTTACTAGCTCCATTGCATACATGAAAACACTGAGGCTTCCAAGACCGGAAGTCACATGCTTAGTACGTGGCAGGGCTGAAATCTGAACCTGGGTTTGTCTGACACTGGACTTCTTACTCTCACCTCACAGCCAGTAAGGGCTCTTACAGCTCCACTGGGACCCGGGAGCTTGTGCTCCACCAGGAAAACTGGTGCTGGAATTTATTCAAAGAGTGTGAGGGTTGCGAGGGAGAGGAAGGGTGAGGAAGGGAGGAAGGGAGGAAGGGAGTGTGAGAGCCCAGCTGTGAGCTAGAGCCAGGAGCACCTGTGCAGTCGCTATGCCCGAGGACATGACCTGGAAGTGGGAGCGCACACGCAGTTGCTCCCACAGTTACATAACCTGCTGCCTGATCTGTAGTTTACTTCAGCAGGAAGAGCTGAATCCTCCTGCATTGTATATAACTGGCCTTGGAAAATAAAGTGCGCAACAGCTTCTGTAACCTCCTCTCCCCCATGTTGACTCCTCATGGATTCTTTAACCTCGGGGCTGCCTCACCTCCCTAGGGGCTCCTGGACCCTGATAGGGAGATAGAGGAGAGAGGGAAAGAGAGATCATTGCTCCCAATGGTAGTTTCATTCTTTCTGCAGGTGATTATAAAGGAATATTCTGAGGGTAAAAATGGAAAAATATCCTAGCAGTAGAGTGTGTGTGTGAGGGAGAGGGGGTGGGCCTTTTTTGGGCCGGGCAGAAAAAGACTAGTGAAAGCAGGATAGGATTTGGAGATGTAAATGGATAAACATTCACAGGTCAACACCTACCTTCTGGCATGTGCAAAAAACTTCTGAAATGTTGCCAAATCTTAAACTGAGTGATTTTAATGGTGAACACTGATTATACAGAAAAGTATTCAGATTAAAAGTATTATGTGAATAACAAATAATCTTCATAGGACAAGCATTCTTAAATGGTAACTGTCAGTAACCTGACTACAGTAGTTTTTAAAAAGTCTAGCTAGAGATGATCTGTATGTCAAATGTGTTCTCATCATTTCTTGGCTGTGCATTTTATTTTAATCTTGGGTCTTGATAAGAAGTCAAGAGTGAACCTTTGCAGAGTTTCAAATATAGATAAAGAGAAGTTACCTGGTGGTACTTCTTCAGGATGTTGTGCATTTCAGCCACATCTTCACTTGTAATGGTCTTGATGACGTATCTTTTGTCATAGGATGTGTGGAACCGAGCCCCGCTGCGTGCCTGGGAGTCGTTGGGAATGGGTGTGCTTCTAGTCAAAGAGTTCTTCCCGTTGGGATAATGAGGAGGAGGGAAGAGAACCAGTTAAACATGTAGCTTTCTGATTTCTAGATAATCTGTTGTTATCACAAGTTTTCAAAAACATTTGTGCTCAGAAGAAATTGGTAAGCAGGATGACACCATTTAATGCCCATCATAACTTAAACTGCTAGTCTTTCAAACGTAAAGACAAAAGCTTGGATCTGTACTATAATTCTAATGTCCTTAAAGTAGGCTAATGTCTAGAATTATAATCAAAGTCATTTTCTTCACCTTGCAATTTTCTGAATTGGACAAAAGCCCAAATTTTCTTCTGAATAAAATTAGGTTCCACTCATGAAAGAAAATTTTACATCACTGAGAGTTTCCTTAGTGACAGGTATTCTGGCAAACATTAAGCCCAAAGTATTTCTCCCAATGCTGATAGCATCCCCATGAAATGGTTGTAGGGTGGTTAGCAATGGGGTGGTCAAATGGGAAATCAGAGCCCCAGTCTTTGTCTGGGATCGCCCACATGGCCAGGTGCGCAGAAACTACACTTCCCATAAACCTTTGGGAGAAAAGTGACTGTCTGTCAGCCAGTGAGATTTCACTACATCATATTAGCTAGACGACCCTGGGAGGGCCCCTTTTAAAATCTGGCGCCATGTGGTCCCCTGCGCGAGATTTCTGGCATTCATCTCCCGTGCCAGTGAGTCCCAACCGAGAAACGCTTTGTACCAAATAAAGCCTTAATAATTAATACTTAATAACTACGCTGATTTTATTCTTTCTCGGCGGGAAAAATACCTTACAATGGTTACTATTAGTATCATCATCATTTTACAGATGAGAAAATGGGGATCAGAAAAGCTTAATAATTTCTCAAAGTTCATACAGCTAATAATGGGGGGAAGAGCTAGAATTGCACGTCCAGTGTGGCTGGCTCAGAGCGCATGTTCTCCTCTAATAAACAACTCAGTTAGTAAACTCTGCTGCCTTTGGTGTACCCTGGACAGGGGCTGGGCAGTGGTATTCTAGAGTAGCTCCTCAGAAGGTTCAAATTTGGTCCATCCCCCCCCTCCAAACACATACACACTGCCCTGGACATTTCTGAGAATGACTTTCTTCTGGACAGTAGACAAGGAAGGGCTCTGAGCAAGGGCTCTTCCAGCACTATGCCGTTCTAGTACCTGGCTCATGGGAGCAACACTCTAGCTCAGTATGTCTACCCTTTCCTCCCAAATGACTCCTCTGGTTGAATCTCCTGTTTTCCTGGAGCTTCTAGGAGACCGGCCCAACCTTCTTACACTGGTTACCTAGACAACTGAGCTTAGGGAGGCCCTAGATTCTGAGAAGCCTGGTCTTCTTCCCTTCTAACAGTGCTCTTCAGTGTCTGGCCCCATTAGTTTGCATATGCAGGATTCAAAAGCAAAGACATTTTCTTTCTCCAACTCCCTCTCTAGAAGCAGGCCTTCCAAGGCCTTGATAAACCAAACACTCTCTGGTTAAGGGGACACAGATGTCTTCAGTGAGGTAGCAATTCCACTGCATCACAGATTTTCAATGGAAGTGCTCTCTCTGTCCAGCATAGCCATGGCTCTGTGCCTTTCCCTCTTTTCTAAATGCAATCCAATGGGACTCAGCTGCCAGATGTGTCATTACACTGCGATGGCACAGTTGCCTTCTGTGTACGGGGCGAAGCAGCCAACAAGCCATTCTTGTTTCTGAGGACGGCGGGCTCTGCCTGTCACTGCAACCCAAGAGAGTACATCGTGACCTCAATGCCAGCAGGCACTCCTGTCGAGTGCAGAGCCAATACTGCACATTAATTGAATTTGCTTTCCTTAGCTTATTAAAAAACTAGAGAGAAGGGGGAAAAAATCAGTGTAACTCCCAACAACTTAAAATAGTAGGATTTGACAGAGTTAAATTATTGTTAAGATAACCAAAATTCATTAGATAGACTGCAAACGATGAATATGATTTTCAGGATGAAAATGGCTATATTAACAGGGGTTAATTCTTAATTATGCTGCTTTTGTCTTTTTAAAAATATCTCCTTTATACTAATTTCTTTTACTAAGAAATCAAAGTGAATGTTCCCTTTTGAGGTTTTAAACAGTAGCAGGAAAAGCAAGCATTGCTTTTAGCTAACAGTGTTACTTTTTCTGCCCAAATATTTATTTGCAAAAAGTATTCCCAACAAAACAGGAACAGCAAGATTACAAATTACATTCAGGCGTAAAAGCAAGCAAGAACCACTTTATGACAGGCAAAAAGGTTATAAATTTTGTACAACTGAAAAGACATATAACTTTTGGGGAGAGTATGAAATAGTAGAAAATAATTGTGTTCAGCAGAGGACAGCAGCATCAGTTCCATAGATGGTTTTATCAGGCCTATTAGATCAGAAAGTCTAATTTGTATCATGAACCAGTGGGATAGAAAATAATTGAAAACTGTGTAGTCAGTGCTTCTCAAACTTTCATGAGCAACCAAATCACCTGGGACTCGTGTTACACTGCAGCTCTGACACAGCAGCGATCGATCAGAAGCAGCACTTGATGACGCTGACACAGTGTGTCTGCGGACCATGTGCAGAAGAACCCAGAGTCACTGAGTTGCGGCTACGATGCACTGTGTCTGGTGCAGGGTGCAGTCTCTGAGCTAAGTGTGTGACAACCACAGACTTATCTGCATTAATGCCTTTCCTATTCTAGTCTGTCCAACTCTGGTTTCATTAAAATGGGATACTTTACAGAAAAGGAAAATAATTCATTTCATGCATTGTATTCATTCATTAAAGAAATGTCTAAAAATATTGCCTATGTTTAAGGCAATGCGTGGATTTATAAAGGGCTAGAAAATGTGTTAACATTATATCATAACTCCTCAGCTCACAAGCTTCTTCCTTCTAAATTCTTTGTCTTTCCTTTCAGTTTCAAAGACATTAATAATAATTTGTTACAGATTTTCCTTTAGAAAGGATATTGGCCATATCTTAACCCTGGGATATAACAACTCACAAATTTTAACCTTGATTCTTTTCCAACTCAATCTTTCAATAATCACATGAGTAGTCCCATCCCATAATACCCACCATGTCCAGGGCATGAAAGAGATTTTTTGTTTATTTGTTTGTTTAAAGCTTTTAGTTGTGAAATAATTGGCAAAGTCAGGAATAGACACTCTGTCAAAATTTAGAATGTACCTTTTAAAATCACTATGAACATAAGAATACATGACAATCAAATTTACTGAAAGCCTTAGACAAGCAGGACATCAGAAGAGTAAGCACAATTAATTGTACACAGAGTGCATAATCCTTGGAATGATTCTAAGGCCTGGAAGAATTCAAGTCATTATTTCCTATATATTTTCACAACATTCCGGCGAGATAGGAAAAACCAGGTGCATTTTCCTGCTTGATGCTAATGAAATCAGCACAGAGGAGTCAGATAGTGTGCCTGTGGCCCTGCCTAAAGCTCCCTCGGAGATAACCAAAGAGGGCAACTCACAAAGACAAGACTGAACTTTCGCCAGCACTCAACGTCACAGTCACAGCAGGAGCGTTCGCCTATGTGGACAGGCAGAGCTCAGTGGCAGGCGTGGTTGGGCGCTGGAACGAACCCTGCCCTCCTTTTTCCTGGACAGGCCATAGCTTCCTTAAGTCTCAGTTTCTGGGTTGGAAGAGGAATGAGAGTAAGCTCAGGGGAGAGGATGGGCTAAATGAGATCTCTAGTTCAGACCGTTTATAACTCGAAAAATGTATTTACTGTAAGACATAGCATGCTGCTCTGGGGACTGCCGGACAGCATAGGCCTCAGAAGGTAATCTGACGTTTCCCAACAAGAGTCCAGTCAGAAAAGGTACAACTGTCATCTCAGTGGGGGCATAATGATGGTTTAAGACCTCTGGGCCAAGATTAAAGAGAAGATGACAATACTGCTCAGAGCAGCATGAAAATAACCCTTCATAGCTTCCAGATGTACTCAGGGCAAGAATGACAAAATGAGCTAAGGAAAGGAGCCATGAGCATGCATTGAAACAGTCACTGAGCAGCTGAAAAACAGTCCACCATTGAGCAAAACTGAATACTGAGATTCCTCAGTGTGCTTTGTGCTATCACAAAGGAAGGACAAACCACAGCTGCACACAGGATGCTTGGACAAGATGGGAGCCAAGAGGAGAAGACCCAAGAAGAAACAGAGCTTGGGCTGCTCCTCGGAAGGCCCATCGATGTGTAAATAAATCGCATAATCAAAGAGCATGACAGGTGGAAGCAACCTTGGAGATTATTCCAAACCACTCAATGTACAATCAGAAAACAGAGACCAGAGAGAAATGACCTGCCTATCTGATTTTGTTACTGTGTGAGTGGGGCGGTATAGTGGAGGGCTCCCAGGGACCTCACCCGGAGCAGTGGGCCTCTGTCCCTCCCACCAAGGCTGCTGTCCTGCCTGGGCCTGAGTGTGTGGTGGGCATTATGATGGGACTGTTGATATAGATTTTTCTGAGTGACAAATACCTTCTAATCATAATTTATTGCCTGAGCCAGCTGGCAAAAAAAATTCCTAAACGTGGTTTTATGTCTTCAGCTTTGCCAAGTAAAATGTGTAAAAATATCGAGAATAGCCTCAGTGCTAATGCAGTCCAGAGTCCTTAATTTACGCTTTTATTAGCATGTGTATAAATCTGTCTTGATTCATCCTAGGGCTGCTCATTTCCTGACTTAACCCGAGACGAGTAGGAATAGGAGACATCTTCTCTCCAGGCAAGAGCTGAGACAGATGTGTCTGAGGAGCTAGGCTCAGTTGGACAATTCAGGAGACACAACACAGGGCTGAAAGGGACCTTACTAAGGTATCTAAATGTCAAGTCACTATGTTATACACTTGAAACTAATATAATATTTTATGGTAACTATACTTTAATAAAAAAGAAAGAATAAAAAGAAAACCTGTACCTATTAACAGTCACCCCCATTCTTTCCTCAGCCCCCTAACTAGTAACCACTAAACAACTTTCTGCCTTACATATATTAGCCTATTCTGGACATTTCATATAAATGCAACCATTTGATGAAGGTCAGTAAGACCATAACAATTTAGTCTATTCTGCCTATCTTGCCACTTGGTAAGTAAACTTCTTTTCAACACTTCCATTTTCTATACCTGGTCTCACAATATACCCTCTCTCAAGTCTCAACAGCAGGGTTTGTACTCTGGTGCCATGTCAGCCCTCAACAGGAAATGAAAGAGATAATGAGAGATGAAGCTCACTCCTCAATGGCCTTCTTATGTTCATAATTGGAAACTGATTGTCCTTTCCCTTAAGAAGGAGATTAATAGTGCTATTCTTTCTCCCCACTGCTCTAAAGTCTGCCTTGAAGATGTTTATTTTTGCAGTGGGGCATCCAAGACTAGTGACGCCTCCAGAAGGGTGGAGGAAATGTAAGGGTTGCCTTAATTAGCCCATTCTTACATCCACTCTTCTATACCTCTCATAAAAATGGCATGATTTAGGAACACTAATGGACCCCTGGACATTTTTTAAATACCAAGCATTTGAATGCTTAATTCTCTTGAACTACTCATATAATCTTATATATTTTTTTCTTTTTTCATTTTGATATGAATTTGTACTTCTGTCAAAAATCATGTATAAAAAGACTTTTTAGTCAACAGAGAGGCCAAATAAAATCAATGTTACTATTCTCAAATGCGTAAAAGCCACTACCTTACAAAGGGACATGCCAATATTGTGTGCAAGAATCTAAGCAACAGGCATCTACTCGTGGTGACTTAATAATAGATTCAGAGATCTGACAACTGTCAGGCTTCAGGGAGAACCCCATCCTCCTCCCTCATTTCACAGGTGAGAAAACAGACACTTACCCGGGCTGAGTGACTAAGTTAAGTCACAGCATCAGTCACTGAAGATCTAGGACTCAAACCAGGTTCTCTCAACTCCCAGGATAACATTCTTCTTACTAACCCAGGCTACCTATTTCATGGACTAGCAGTCTGAAAGCCAATTGCTGCTCTGCTGTCTGTCACCTCAGGATTGTGATTACGTGCCTCAAATCACACAGTCAAGGAGCCAGAGCCACCGCTCAGACAAGGCTGCTTTCTGGGCTTACATGGGACATATCTGAGTGAGCACAGATGGTCCTCTGACCCCATTGGAGAGATAATGACCAACATGCTAATTTGAACATCATCATCAAGAATTTATTAAATGCCCTCTGTGTTCAAAGACCTGTGGTAAGCTCTTAAGGAATTTAAAAAAAAAGCCTGAGCTGTGATCCCAGGCATAGAAAGGCTTTTGTTACCAAGGGGAGCAAGACAAACACAGCAATTTAACACTTATCAATAATGAAACAACTTATCAGAAAACAAGAACACAAGAGTGAAAGTTAATGACCAGCCGAGAAAGAAGCAGAATCACAGGAATTTCACAGGGTACCATGAGATCTTTAAAATTTCAGTTGGTACCTGACTGAGGTTACAGCCTGGCTTCAGGCTCACAATGAGCAAGTGGCATCTAACCTGCATAGGAGCTCCCTCTCTGCCAGCTCTTGGTTGACAATCACAAGTCACAACCCAATGGGGACTCAGGGGCAGGAAACACAGGCAAACAGGAAGCCTGAGCTTCACGTAGATGTGGGTGGTGGTGGGGGGACAGTCTGTGGTAGGGAGAGTCATCACAAGGAGCAGAAAAAGTCCAAGTAAAATATGATGCCGATGGCTTGTGAAGGCGTTTTCCCAAAGGTCTGTCAAGAAACTTGTCCAATCTGAGTGCAGTACCTTTGGTTTTCAGCCAGGTGGGGTTTCCAGCTGATGTTCATGCTGAGGCTCACAGCAGCCAATCAGCGAGGCCAATGGGTGTGAGGAGAAACTCTTTAAGAGTGGGCTGAGTGAACCCAAGAGACAACACACAATTACAAAGGAATAAAAGAGCTTGTGTAGTTCAATGAGTGAGCAAACTGAGGTGGTGACAGTACTAGTAGGATTATCGAGGGGCAAGCACCCTGTGCTAATATCCCCTCTGACGGGCCTCTGCTCTGGACTGCAAAGCTCCAGCTGGACGTTGCTCTGCATGATGACCACCCTCCCCCAGGCCTCTCCAGGCCCCTGTCACGCCCACCCCACAGTGGGCACCAGTGGTCTTCCAGCATCTCAGGCTCCAACCCCTTTGGCTCCCGCACTTGGCGCCTGCAGCCCATCAGCCACCAGCCCTGCCAAGTTACTGGTCTCCCCGTCTCAGGAAGAGGCTCTTTGCTTGACCCTGTGAACACCAAGTGCCCTGACTCATGCCTCTTCTTCACTTGTGGGGGTGTTGCATAGCCTCCTAATTTCTATATCTCCCTTTTATGTATTCTATGCATAACCACCCCAATTATCTTAAGAAAATCCAGATGTCATCATGTCGCTCCCCTGCACAAAGCCCACGGGGCCACAATGCTGAAGAATCTGGTGGAGGTCTTTAGCCCAGTTTCTATATTCTCCACTGTTTTAGTTTATCTCCCACACGGTCACCACTGTCCAGTTGCTTTATTTTCCTGAGCACCTGGCCTCCATGTCTTGGGCCCGAAGGCTCCCTTCCCTCGCACAGCAGCCCTCACTCCCTTCTTCCCTGAGCATTTCTCAGGCGCCCACCCAAGCATCCTCCAGGGCCACGCCCACATATTCCAGGTGCCAGGTCAGGTGCACCAGCCTGACTCAGTGCCCATCCTCAGATGGTTTAAATTACATGTAGGAAATCTGTATTTGAAGACATCGTGGTAAGACTCTTTATTCTAGAGAAACTGATGGAACTTCTTTCAAAGTTTAGTATATTCTGAAGGTCTTAACTATGAATTTTATTTTTAAACCTGAAAAAAGAGCATCAAAAGTTTGGAAATCAGCTCTTAAAATTATTTTAAAATGTCTCTGTTACGAATACAAAGAACAAAAATGCATCAAATGTGACTAATGAAGGAGTCTAATTCAGGAGACACGACAGGGAAAAGTAAACCTGATATTATCCTTCACAAAGAACAAGAAGGCTCGGTTTCTGGGGTATTTAGGATTAACTGCATCATTGCCACCCTGAGTAGCTGTTTGGTTTCTGGTGGGCAGTTCTCTCCTGCAGCTCAGAAACCAGAAGCCTCCATTTAACGTCCTCGGGCCAGTTATAGGAGAGTCTGATTCTCTGAGAGATAGGAAAGCAGATGTTCTTCAGAACATTAAAAACCAGAAGGTCTGGGTTTCTATAAATCTTATTAGTATTTAATATGACATCTGGCATAGACTAGTTAACAACAACAAAAAAGAATTCCTTCACCTTTTCATCTTGTCTGCATTTCCTATATCTAGCAGAGCCTGACATGTAGCAGGTACAAATAAACACAAAGCGAGTTGATAACTGTGCATGAAATCACCAACGTAAGGGGGACCAGAGCATAAGGTGGCAGTGGGGATGGCAGAAACTGAACTGTAGCAACTGTCACAGTAGAGCATCTATGGGAGCAGTCATCGAGAAGGACATCTTCACAGTATGGTAAGGGGGAGTCACATGGACCCAACAATGATCAGAAGAACATGATACAAATGTGAGCACATCACAAACCGTGAAGTAATTTTAAGAAACACTAATATAGTGAACAAAGGTCTAAATATGGAAGCACTGGGCACAAACCCACACCCCCCTACCCCCACACACAGAGTACACACAGACATACATATGTTAGGTGATACTGTTACTAATGATGAATATTCTAGAACTGTTGCTTGAATTTGTCCTAAACAGCAAGAAAAAGAAGGTTTCTTTTTAATGACATCCAAGAAATCAAAACCCAAGGAAAGATACAAACATTTATAGGGACAGCAGGAATGCTTTTTAATTTCATCAAATTCACTGACAGAGGTCAATGAGGTAGGCTAATTCCTATGTTCTTCTTCTATCAGAGTGATAAAAAATGACTTTTTTTTAGGTGCAGGACACATACAAAGCAGGTCAAGACCATTTGTTCTTTTGCCTTAATATGAAGCTATGAATACTAAATGATCCAGACAACAGAGCTCCTCATGGCCACACTGATTCAAAGCTGCCCCCTGCCAGCACTTCAGAAACATAAACCCAGCAAGGCAAAAGCAGCATGAGCCCAGGTCTGCAGGAGCAATCACGCAGTGCCTCCAACAGGTGACCAGAATCCAGGTCACCAATCCCACTTTTCAAATCAGACTGGGAATTTGGTACTAAGTGGATCCACTGACACCTGCTACTGGTTCTGGCCATGATGAATGAAATGTCTGGCCAGTAGTGAATTGAAGTGCCACACAGCTGAGATGACAGGCCCCTCTCGTGCCAGCCTAGTGCCAGGGTGGCCTTCACAGGAGCACCACGCTTCCACCTTCACCCTTGCAGTGTGCAGGGCCCTCGAGGACTGAAGCCACGGTTGGCGTTGATACTTCCTTCTTTTTTTCAAACCAAGTAGACAACAAAGTGTGTGTAGCACCTCACATTTGCAATCTTGTCCTTGGTTTAAACTCAGGGGTCCCACCCCTGCTGACAATTTTCTAAGAGGGACAGATACTGAGAAAGGGACATAGGATTGGGGAGGGCAACCAGTATATCTCTGGTTATATAAAGTTACTTTAAACAGCCACCTTTTTTATTTTCTTAATATACGGTTGCCAAAGAGAAAGCAGCAATTTAAATGGCAAGAGCAAGGGGCAGAGCAGAGGAAGGAGTGGTGCTACTATGATTAATTACACTCACACAGGTGAGGAGCCTGCCAGCGAAGCCCTTCACAAACTTGCCCTGAGAGAGTGTGAATCACTCTCCACTGGCCTAATTTGCCTTCAAAGTCTGTACTCAGCAATTTGCACATACTTAAATATCAACTTACATGGTTTTGATTTGGGGGTGGGGTTGAGGTAAGGAGAAGGGAAGGAAAATCATTCATGCCTTAGTATTTCAGCAACTAAACGGGTCATTTTTAGGAAATTTTAAAAATGACTTTGTTCTGCTGTAGTGCAGAACCAAAGATGTAATGGGTTCATTTTAGATCTCATTTAAGAGGGCTGATTAGGAGAAGACATAGATGGACTTCATTTTGGTAATGAACTGAGGAATCTAACAACTCCTGTTACTTGGGCCCTCAAAGGCCAGTTTCTCTGGAATGCCAGTGCAACCTTTTATTAAAAAAAAGAAAAGAGGGATGGTGACAAGCAAGTTTGGCCTGAGACTCAGCCACAGGAGATCTTAGTTCTCAGCTGTTCACTCCTTTTTATTTACTCATTTATTTTTAAAGATTTTATTTATTCATTTCAGAGAGGAGACAGAGAGGGAGAGAGAGAGAGAGAGAGAGAGAAGGGGGGAGGAGCAGGAAGTATCAACTCCCATATGTACCTTGACCAGGCAAGAGCAGGGCCTTGAACCAGTAACCTCAGTGTTCCAGGTCCATGCTTTATCCACTGTGCCACTACAGGTCATGCCCTATTTACTCCTTTTTAAAGTGCTCAGTTTATTTTCATATGGCTTCTTTAAATGTAGTTACTGTTCTTAAATAATGTGGGATTATTCCTTTTTACTATTCCAAATTTATTCTTTAAAAGTGACTTATTTTTTCAGCAGTAAATTTCAAGTCTAAGTTTGATCAAAGTACTTTCTCTTAACACATGAAGGTCAGACCTGAGCATGTCGGCTCCACCGCACTTTTTAAAAGCGAGCCAGGTGCCCACACCTTCCCTGTCAGACTTGCCTTCACTCCTCCCTAGGCACAGTGAGCCTCTGCTCAGAACAGGGACCGCCAGGGACACCCAGGCCAGGTCCACAGGGGAAGGAATGTCACCTGCAGCTTGGCCAGCATGGCTTTTTCAAAACATGGCAGCGGGGAGACTTCTCATGCCTGAGTGAGCATGAGAGAAATTCTTGAAAACCTTCAACATAGGGCAGGACAGGGTGGGAGGCCAATGAATCTTTAGGAAAGCAGACTAAGCTCAAATTGCCTTAGAGACCCTACTCGTTAAGGGAAAGTACAGGGGAAGCTGTGCTAATAATACTCAACTTGTAAGGTCATCCAGGGAGGCAATACGGCACTTAATGCATGATAAACTAGGCTTTTCCATTTAGGGCAAATGAGAGAAAGTGTGTACTAGATGTAAAGGATTTAAAATAAGTCAGTGTTCTCATAGTAAAAGGAACAGACCATCGTAAAAGACCAGAAAGTAACCCTTGCATCTCCTAACACAGATATTGGCTAAAAAAAATAAAAATAAAAAAAATTCTTGGCTTTTCCCAGTCTGGCTGGCTATATAAGAATTAGGTATCCAGTGTCATGTCCCTTTTTAGGAGAAAAGACTACGGGTCAGCAGATATCACAGCAGCATGATCTCAATTTTAAAAGTCAAAATCGAAAACCAGTCAAATTTGGGGAGTAAAGCACTTGTCTGTGGAGGGTGCCAAGGGCAGAGGGTGGTGCTCCCACAGGGCCATCCCCGGACAACAGTGCTGTGGTCACTGCCAGGCCATACTGCAGAGCACCATGTGTGGCCTCTGGCAAAAATGCTGTGGGCAAGTCAGCATTGGTCAATTTGAAAAGCAGCAAATCAGCAAGAACAAGAATAAATTTTGATGATTCCTAAGTGGCCTCTACAAATGTAGGAAACGCAAATTCAACACACACATGCTTGCACAGGCTGGTGATGCACTGGGTGGCAGAAATCAAAAGGAGTTTCTCTCTGCTGGCAGAATACCTTCACCTGGAAAGGACAGCATCACATGAAACTCTTACATGCTTGCCCTCTTCCCAAAGAACAAGTTCTTTTCTTACCGACTACTGAAATCATATTGCGTCGAGGTCCCTAACTGAAAAGAACCCATTATTTCAGGGGAAAAACATTGAAAGTTAATATATAAAATAACAATTACTATTCTATAATTACTTGCCATGACAAAAATGTAAGCCCTAGTGTACAAGCCACGGAACAAAGAAGCCCATTTGAAGCAAATGTTACCAAAGCAACTCACCTGGAAATCCTGATCATCGATTCCAAACCTCTCCCGCAGATTTCGGAAAACCATCGGGCAGTACTCCTTGAACTTGAAATGGCTCGGCATATTTTCCCTGAAACAGCATGTTGTGGAATAGAGCTCAAACACACAAAGTTAACCAGACTCAAATCTCCCATCACCTAGTTCTATGAGTTGCCATAGTAGGACTTGGACTTCCCTACAGAGGCACAGAGGCACGTCATAGAACAACTGACTCCCGAGCAACATGGGGTTCAGAGGCGCCAACCCCATGCAGTTGAAAATCCATGTGTAACTTCTGACTCCCCTAAAACTTAATGAATAGCCTGCTGTTGACTGGGACCCTTACAGATAACATAATCAGTCAACTCACATATATCTTATGTGTGTGTCCACTATTATGTACTGTATTTTTACAATAGAGTAAGCTAGAGAAAAGAAAATGTTATTAAAGATAAGGAAGACAAAATACATTTGCAGTACTGCACATATTTATTTTTAAAACCCTGTATAAGTAGAACCGTGCAGTTAAAACCCATGTTGCTCAAGGGTCAAATGTCAAGCCATAATAAGACCCTGGGGCAGAAGGGCCAGACTGATAACATGTGTGTCCTTTCGCCACTAGGAGCATGAGGCCTGTATGAGCTTTTTATCCTGACCACATGCTACAGCTGCTTCTGCGAGGAAGAAGACATGCAGAAGGAAGGGCCATAGTGGGGCACATGGGGAAGGAAAAGCAAGAATGTGGATGCTACAGAGAGTTATCAGAGTAAGCCACAATGGTACACCCCACACTCATCCTCAGTTACTACCACATATGAGCTTACAGAACAAGACTGCTCTCACCCTCTGAGTGACCCATTTTATATTTCATATAAATACCACAGCCCAAATTCACATAGGAAAGAGCCCCTCAAACAGTCAGCCTCAAAACAGTATTATGAAAAGAACTAGCACATGGGTTTCACATTAGAACAATGACTCCATTAAGAAATTTCAGAATTAATAACATTGAGTAGGATTTCTTTGAGATTCTTCCTACTCATTCAGAATTGCTTCCTCCTTTGTGTGTGTCTGTGTGCACACACACACATCCCTCTGTTGTGATACTTGGCACACCAAATTAATTTGTATTTGTGTCGGTTTTCAACCACCCACCTGACTGTGAGCCCCTTGAGGGCAGGGCCATTTCTTATACATCCTTGTATGTCCAGCCATCAACAGACTGCCCACCATCTAAGGGGATCCATAGTGATATCTAAAATGATATTCCAATGAAGGAGAAATGGCCTCAATGACCAACATAGCATTTGATTATGTTTTATAAAAACGTGCCTTAGTTCTTTATTGTTCTAGGAAGTCATCATTTCTGTTCATCAAGTAATCATTATGAGAGTTTTGTGTAAGATAGCTGAGGTCCATAGCTACTAAAAAAAAAAAAAAACTCCAAGCAATTTACAGCTTGAACCTTCTAAATTATAATTAGAATATCACTTTTAACATATAAGATATTCATAGAGAACAATATGCCATATGGTTAAAGGATATTACCCAGGACAGCCTGCTGTTGTTTTTCTGAAAATGACAGATGGTTATGTTTATCACAGGATTAACTTCCTCAGCAAAACTTTATACCCACCCATTGAAAAATAATGTGATTATAGAAATTCACAAAAATCATACTCCTGGCAGTCACATCAGTTTTAGAAAATGTCATACGTGTCCTTACTTGTTAAAAAGGTGATTGTCCACCTTTATCTTTGAATAGGCTTTGAAGTCATCTGGCATCAACATAACAGGGATTTGAACATGGCTCAGTTCATTGATCTAGAAAAACAAAATAAATGGCATAGGTTATTACTATGTCGGTGGGAAGCGTTTGGAACTTCCAGCCCCACCCACTGACCTCAGGAAGGGGAAAGGGGGCATGGGAGCAGATTAAGCACTATATAAACACTCTTGAACAACAAGAGTCATGAGCTTCCTGGTTGGTGAAGGCATTTGCCTGCCAGCAGAGTGCTGCACCCTAGGGCCAAAGGGACAGAGCTCCCACACTCTGGACCCTTCTGAGCCCTGCCCTGTGTACCTCTTTATCTGGATTCTTTATGATACACTGGCAAATATAAGTAAACATTCTCCATGAGTTGCTCTAGCAAATTACTTGAGCCAGACAAGAGACAGCCTTGGGATCATCCAATTTATAGATAGTCAGTAAGAAGCACATGGGGGCAACCTGGAGTTGCAATTGACCTCTGAAGGGGAGCAGTCTTATGGGTTTGAGCCCTTAACCTGTGGGATCTGATGATATTCCAGGTAGATAATGTCAGAATTGAGTTCACTGCTTCCTCATGTTGTAAAAGTACACATCAAAGATAGATAGATATATAGACAGACAGACAGAAAGAGTACTGTATTTCCCCATGTATAAGGTGCTCCCATGTATAAGACACACCTTAATTTTGGCGCCCGAAATTTGAAAAAGAAATGTATTACATAAAGTTAATGAACTCAAGTAAAAACACTACAACCACTGTATAAGATGCACCCAGTTTTTAGACCCCAATTTTTTTGAAAAAGGGTGCATCTTATACATAGGGGAATATGGTAGGTATATTAATCAAAACTATGCTCTTTAAATATCTTTTAACTTATTTATTGATTTTAGAGAGGAGAGAAGGAGAGAAAGAGAGAGACTGTCACAGGGACTTCCTATTTTTACAGAACTGCTGAGAATCCAGCTTCCCAAAGACAACACGTCATTTATTTGCATGGTGTCTTACAGATATTGAGTATCTATAGCCATGTTGTCCTTGAAAATTTAAAATATCCTGTGGCACTCCTGCTGAATTTGCTGCAATGCCCTAGGGCACCTTGGCACAGTTTGGGAAGCAACAATATAAACAGTGGTAGATGCTTAAAACAGAAAATGATGTAATCTAATTATGTAATAAAATAATCAAAATAACACCTCAAAATGCATTGTAATGAATTATAATTTATAACCACTTTACAATATCCCAAACAACCTTAATTACAACCACTAATCCTTGATGAAACTTACGATCTATATCAGCTTTCCGTGCTGTGGTTTTCTTGGGATAACTGCAGCAGCTACATTTGTGCAAGGCCAAATAGCAATTCTCTTCCTACCAAATTACTGTAATAATTTACCAGACATCAGATTTAGCCTGCTCTGTAATACTGTATTTCCCCATGCATAAGATGCATCGTTCTTCAAAATATTTGGGGTCTTATACAATGGTTGTAGGATTTTTTTACTTGCATTTCCCGCATTTTTGTGCTTGCTTTTGCGCTCATTGTTAAAGACAGTGATTCGTCATCAGACACAGAGGAGGACAAGCTAACGGATGGGAGTTTTGACAGTGATGAGAAGTTGTATGAATTTTATTATGAATAAAATTTATTGAGTTCAATAACTTTATGTAATACTTTTGTTTTCAAATTTTGGGCCCCAAAATTAAGGTGTGTCTTATACATGGAATCGTCTTACACATGGGGAAATACGGTAATTGAAATCTTCTTGTTATGGTAAGAATGTATGAAGCTGCTACTAAACAAAACTCTAGACTAATTAAACATCATATACTCTCTCCCATTCAGTTAATTCAAGTATTTCACAATATAAATAATACTCAGAGTATGTTATGGAAAATTTAAATATCTATATTAACACCAGACTATCAAAGTTAAAAAAAGAGAATCAGAAATAAAAGCCAAGTCGTGTGACAAGAAGCACAAATAGAAGAAGTGATCACAACCAATCTTTCAATATTTTGTGAGAATAAAAGTGTAAATAAAAACAAAGGAGGTTTTGAGCAAGATGGCGACGGAGTAGGCGGACGTACCAACTTCCAACTCCCAGAACCAAAGTGGATTACAACTCAATTTTAAGAACCATCACCGAGATAAATCAACTTTGAACAAAACTAAGTGGACTCTTCAACCAATGAACACAGAAGAAGCCACATTGAGACTGGTAGGAATACCGAAAACGCGAAGAGGGCTGCCCAGCTCCCTGGAGCAAACAGCAGCCCAGAGAGACCCGCGTGGTGGGAGGAGAGTTTGGCGGAGAGGGAGGGACCTGGGTTGCAGGAGCCAAGCCCCAGCCTGCAGTCCCAGAAGCCTAGAAGAGGCGTTTGGACAGTTTTGAGCTGTGAAACTAGTGAGGGAGCTCCCAGGCCTACAGTGTGGAGTATTAGGTCCCATCCTACTCTGCTGAGGGTTGCTGAAGGGCATGGTGGGCGGCAGGACGCTGAAACGCGGTTCTGTCGGCGTGGGCGGAGGCCAAGCCGGTGTGAGCTTGGTCTAGTCCAGCAGGGTCGGAGGGGACGTGCGAAAGCGGTCCGGAAGCTGCGGGCCGGCCTTTAATCCCACTTACCGGGACAAAGCGGGAGGCCAGGAACGGGCAGAAATCTGCTCTGCGACTCTGCACAAGCCGGCCCTGACCACGGGCACTGGGCTAGGACCAGGGACGGGCGGGGGGCTTGCGGCTGAGCTCACGCTACCAGCCCCACCCAGCCGGAGAAACCGTGGTTTGGCATTCTGCGTGCAAGAGCAGGCGCGGGGGCGTGGTAGACCCTGAGACAACGGGAAGCTCAAAGCTGAGCCCACGCTAATATCCCCGCCCGGCCAGAGAAACCGCGATTTGCCATCCCATGTGCACGAGCTCCATGGGAGCAGAGGAGAGTCCGGGAGGAGCAGAAGTCCGCAGCTGAGCGGAAGCCAGCAAACACGCCCACCCCAATAAACCTTGGTTTCTGACCCTGCGCAGAAGGGCCCTGGCCTCGAGGGCGAGGCTAAAGCTCCGGATGGGCAAAAGCTTACAGGTGAGAGCACGTCAAAAGCCCCGCCTAACCCGCGAACCTGTAGCGAGCAGGCTCCGACTTCTGGTTCTGGGCGGAAGTCCGGAAATAGGCTGGTCCGCAGCTGAGCAAAGGTGCTCACCTCTATCCTTGGTCCTGAGGCTTGTGGCTTGAGTGACAGCCCCTCCCACGGAGAAGAGGCAGAAATCACAGCAAAAGCCACAGAGGGCCGGCTCTGGCAACGCCCATACCCAACCACCCTAGGCAGCGGCAAAGGGGGTGAGGGGCCTGAAGACAGACCACACATAAAGAACACAAAGGCAACACCTGCTGGACTCCAGTGGCAACAACTTGCTTATACACAGACAAAATGGGCAGGCAGAGGAATGCAAACCAAATGAATCAAGAGAAATCCCGAGAAAAGGACCTGAATGAACCAGATATAACCAAATTACCAGAAGCAGAATTTAGAATAATGATAGTTAGGATGTTCAAAGAAATTAGAGCAACAATGGATAGTCATTATGAACACCTAAATAAAGAGATAACAAGTATAAAAAACGAAATTGAAATAATATAAAAGAATCAGACAGAAATGACAAATACAGTATCAGGACTGAAGACCACAATGGAAGGAATTAAAAGCAGGATGAATCACGCTGAGGATCGAATAAGCAAGTTAGAGGACACAATAAACAAAGGCACAGAAGCAGAGAAGAAAAGAAAAAGGCACTCAAAAAATGTGAGGAAACTCTAAGGGAGCTCTGTGACAACCTGAAGAGAAACAACATTGGCATCATAGGGGTGCCTGAAGAAGAGGAGAGAGGACAGGAAATGGAAACTTTGTTCAATCAAATCATAGCAGAAAACTTTCCTAAATTAAGGCTGGGAAACACTCCACACATTCAAAAAGCACACAGAACTCCATTAAGGACAAACCCAAAAAGATCTACACCAAGACACATCATAGTTAAAATACCAAAGCTAATGGATAAAGAAAAAAATTTTAAAAGCTGCTAGGGAAAAAAAGGCTATCACCTACAAAGGAGCCCCCATAAGGATGACATCGGACTTCTAAACAGAAACACTTGAGGCCAGAAGGGAATGGCAAGATATATTCAAAGTAATGCAGAACAAGAACCTACAACCAAGACTACTCTATCCCGCAAGATAACATTTAAAATCGAAGGAGAAATAAAGAGCTTCCCAGACAAAGAAAGCCTGAAGGAATTCATTAAAACCAAACCAATTCTGCAAGAGATACTAAGGGGCCTGTTGTGAACAGTTTAAAGGGAAGAAAGAATATGGCAAAAGAAGAATACAGCTATAAAGAATAAAATGGCAATAAACAACTACATATCAATAATAACCTTAAATGTAAATGGATTAAATCATACAATCAAAAGACATAGGGTAGCTGCATGGATAAAGAAACAGGACCCATACATATGCTGTCTACAAGAGACACACCTTAAAACAAAAGATGCACATAGACTGAAGGTAAAAGGATGGAAAAAAATATTTCATGCCAATGGAAATGAAAAAAAAGCCGGGGTAGCAGTACTTCTATCTGACAAAATGGACTTTAAAACAAAGGCTGTAGTAAGAGATAAAGAAGGATACTACATAATGATAAAGGGAACAATTCAACAGAAAGATATAACTATTATAAATATCTATGCAGCAAATATAGGAGCCCCAACATACATAAAGCAGACTTTGATGGATATAAAGGGCGAGATTAACAGCAATACTATCATAGTAGGGGATTTCAATACCCCTCTAACAACACTGGATAGATCCTCAAGAAAGAAACTAAATAAAGAAACAGCAGACTTAAAGGAGACACTAGATCAACTTGATTTAATAGAAATCTTCAGAACTTTTAACCCTAAAGCAGTAGAATATACATTCTTCTCAAGCGCTCATGGTACGTTTTCTAGGATAGACCACATGTTAGGACACAAAAATGGTCTCAATAAATGTAAGAAGATTGAAATCATATCAAGCATTTTCTCTGATCACAATGCCATGAAACTAGAAATGAACCACAAAAGAAAAACTGAAAAATACTCAAACACTTGGAAACTAAATAGCATGATATTAAATAATGAATGGATTAACAATGAGATCAAAGAAGAAATAAAAATGTTTCTAGAAACAAATGATAATGAGCATACATCAACTCAAAATTTATGGGACACAGCAAAAGCAGTTCTGAGAGGGAAGTTTATTGCACTACAGGCATATCATAAGAAGCTAGAAAAAGCTCAAATAAGCAACCTGACCCTGCAGCTAAAAGAACTAGAAAAACAACAGCGAATAAAACCCAAGACAAGTAGAAGGAAGAAAATAATAAAGATCAGAGCAGAAATAAATGACATAGAGGTGAAGGAAACAATACAGAGGATCAATGAAACCAGAAGGTGGTTCTTTGAAAAGGTAAACAAGATTGATGAACCTTTAACTAGACTCACCAAGAAAAAAAGAGAGAGGACTCAAATAAATAAAATTAGAAAGGACAGTGGAGAAATAACAACTGACACAACAGAAATAGAAAGCATTATAAGAAAATACTATGAAGAACTATATGCCAAAAAATTAGACAATCGTGGTGAAATGGACAAATTTCTTGAATCATATAACCTTCCAAAAATCAATCTGGAAGAATCAGAACACCTAAACAGACCAATTACACCAAATGAGATCGAAACAGTTATCAAAAAACTCCCAAAAAAGAAAAGTCCTGGGCCTGATGGCTTCACAAGTGAATTCTATCAAAAATTCAAAGAAGAACTAACTTCTGTCCTCCTCAAGCTATTTCAAAAAATTCAAGAGGAAGGAAGACTTCCAATCTCCTTTTATAAGGCGAGCATAATTCTGATCCCAAAACCGGGCAAAGACAACACAAAGAAAGAAAATTATAGGCCAATATCCCTGATGAATTTAGACGCTAAAATTCTCAACAAAATATTAGCCAAGCGGATCCAGCGATATATGAAAAAAATCATTCACCATGATCAAGTGGGATTTATTCTGGAGAGGCAAGGCTGGTTCAATATTCGCAAATCAATCAATGTGATTCACCACATAAACAAAAGGAAGGACAAAAATCACATGATAATTTCAATAGATGCAGAAAAGGCATTTGATAAAATCCAGCACCCATTCATGCTCAAAACTCTCAGGAAAGTGGGAATACAGGGATCATTCCTTAACATGATAAAGGCTATCTACGATAAACCGACAGCAAACATCATATAAATGGACCAAAATTAAAAGCAATCCCCTTAAGATCAGGAACTAGGCAGGGATGCCCCCTTTCACCACTCTTATTCAACATAGTTCTGGAAGTCCTGGCTACAGCAATCAGACAAGAAGAAGAAATAAAAGGCATCCAAATTGGAAAAGAAGAAGTAAAACTGTCATATTTGCAGATGATATAATATTGTATATTGAAAACCCTAAAGTCTAAGTCAAAAAACTACTGGACCTTATAAATGAATTCAGCAAGGTGGCAGGATATAAAATTAATACTCAGAAATCAGAGGCATTTCTATATACCAACAATGAACTGTCAGCAAAAGAAATTAAGGAAACAATCCCCTTCACTATTGCAGCCAAAAAAATAAAGTACCTTGGAGTAAATTGAACCAAGGAGGTTAAGGACTTGTACTCGGAAAATTATAAAACATTGGCAAAAGAAATAAAAAAAGATACAAACAAGTGGAAGCATATACCGTGCTCATGGCTAGGAAGAATAAACATCATTAAAATGTCTATATTACCCAAAGCAATTTATAAATTCAATGCAATACCAATTAAAATACCAATGACATACTTCAAAGATATAGAACGCATATTGCAAAAATTTATATGGAATCAAAAAAGAACATGAATAGCCTCAGCAATCTTAAAAAAAAAAAATAAAGCAGGAGGTATCACTCTTCCAGATATCAAGGTTTACTATAAGGCCATTATACTCAAGACAGCCTGGTACTGGCATAAGAACAGGCACATAGATCAATGGAACAGAACAGAGGACCCAGCAATAAACCCACAGCTTTATGGACAACTGATATTTGACAAAGGAGGAAAGAACATACAATGGAGTAAAGACAGCCTCTTTAACAAATGGTGTTGGGAAAATTGGACATCTATCTGCAAAAAAATGAAACTAGACCATCAACTTACACCATTTACAAAAACAAACTCAAAATGGATAAAAGACTTCAATGTAAGTCGTGAAACCATAAGCATCTTAGAAGAAAACATAGGCAGCAAGCTCCCCGACATCTGTAGCAGCAATATATTTGCCGATTTATCTCCACGGGCAAATGAAATAAAAGGCAAGATAAACAAATTGGACTATATCAAACTAAAAAGTTTTTGCACAGCTAAAGACAATAAGAACAGAATAAAAAGACAAACCACACAATGGGAGAACATATTCGACAGCACGTCTGATAAGGGGTTAATAACTAAAATTTATAAAGAACTTATAAAACTCAACAACAGGAAGACAAACAATCCAATCAAAAAATGGGCAAAAGAAATGAATAGAAATTTCTCCAAAGAAGACATACAGATGGCTAATAGGCATATGAAAAAATGCTCAACATCACTAATCATTAGAGAAATGCAAATTAAAACCACAATGAGATATCACCTCACACCAGTCAGAATGGCACTCATCAGCAAAACAACACAGAATAAGTGCTGGCGGGGTTGTGGAGAAAAGGGAACCCTTCTGCACTGCTTGTGGGAATGCAGACTGGTGCAGCCACTATGGAAAACAGTTTGGAGATTCCTCAAAATATTAAAAATCGAACTGCCTTTTGACCCAGCTATCCCACTTATAGGAATATACCCTAAGAACACCATAGCACTGTTCGAAAAGAAGAAATGCGCCCCCATGTTCGTGGCAGTATTGTTCACAATAGCGAAGATCTGGAACCAGCCCAAGTGTCCGTCAGAGGACGAGTAGATTAAAAAGCAATGGTACATATATACTATGGAATACTACTCAGCCATAAGAAATGATGACATCGGATCATTTATAACAAAATGATGGTCCTAGATAACATTATACGAAGTGAAATAAGTAAATCAGAAAAAAAGAAAAACTGAGAACAGCATGATTTCATACATAGGTGGGACATAAAAGTGAGAATATGAGACATGGACAAGAGAGTGGTGGTTATGGGGTGGGCGGAGGGAGGGAAGGGTGGGATAGGGAGGAGGGGAGGGACACAGGGAAAACCAGATAGAAGGTGACAGAGGACAATTTGACTTTTGGTGACGGGTATGCAACACAATTGAATGTTAAGATAACCTGGAGATGTTTTCATTAAAAAAAATAAAATTTAAAATTAGGTTTCTTAAAAAAAAAAACAAAAAAAAAAAAACAAAGGAAGTTTACAGAGTGGCAGGGAAAATTAAGGAATAATCAATTTCATATTGCTTTTGCTAAATTATACAGAAAAAAGTTGGAGAGAACACAAGAAATCATTTCTTTTATCAAATCTATGCTTTAAATGATTATTGAGAAAGCAAAACCTAATTTGGAAGGAGGAAGAGAGATACTTTTTGAATCCTTGTTGCTTTATAGTTCCTCCACTGAAAAATGTTTCATGGGAAAAAATTATGGAAATCTTTCAGCGTAGACGGACATATAATATGAGTGTTTCCCATGTCAATTCCTTTCATGAGTACAATGTGTGAGCGTCTATGCTGGGCTGTGCACTGCCTTACACCGGTGTGCACCCTCACGGTGCTTTCAGTCTAGAGGGGCACACACATTAATTGAAGAAGTGGACAAATGTGACGTTTCAACAATGATGAGTGTCAGGAGGTCGTAGGACTTCAGGCTACAAGCAAGCATGACAGGCATGGACCAGGGCGATGATGACTAAAGGAAGGGCTGGCTGGACTGGACCAGAAGGCAGGTAGAGAGGGATGCCAGGAAGTTGGGTTGCAGGTGTGAAGGCCCTGAAGTAATGAAAGGTTAATGTGCTAGGAATACAGAAATAGAGAGGGCATGTGATAGGATGGGGCTCACAGCATGCCTACGAGGACTGCAAGGGGTTACTCAGAACTCCATGAGGTAGTCTAGCAAAACCTGGAGGCAGCTGAAGAGGAGGAAGTGGATTCCAGTGAGACTGAGGTGGTAAGACACAGGCTATGTGACAGGAAAGACTGTGATTCCATTGGAGCGGGAGCATCTTAGAAGAAGAGTACAGTTTTGAACTTGTTAAATTTGATGTGTGGCTGAGACATCATAAGTGCTTAATGACAAGTAAGCAGGTAGACGTGTAGATCTTAAATCCGAAGGGAAACAGGAGCAGGAGATAAAAGTATGTGTATCTGTTTATAAGACATTAGTTCTTTCTCAGGAGCAAATGAGGTCACCTGGAGAGTGAACAGCACGAAAGGACAGGAAGGCTTGGAAGCCACCTTGGAAACCATCAATGCTTCAATAGGTAGAAGAGGAGGATGACCTTGCAAAGGAGACGGGAAAGAACTGTGAGGTGAAAATGAAGGCACTGAGCCACCTCCCGGGAATGAAGGAAAGAGTAAGTCAAGAACAAGATGGGCAAACAGCATGGAATGCTTCTCAGAAGTCAAATGTGATGATTGGAAATGTCTGCTGGATTGAACAAGATGGAGATCTTTGGTGACCCTGGCGTGGGGGGCGTGATGGGGCAGAGCCATGGGACCAGCCATGGGACCAGGCTGAGTCATCTGAGGAGAGCAGGCAGGATGAGGGAAGACAGACACTGACTCTGGCTAATTTTTAAAAGTCTAGACAGGAGGAAGAGGGGAAATGAAGAGGACAGGGGATGGAGGAAGGGCCTGGAGAGGCGTTACCTTTCATGGCCTTTCCTTAGAAGGTGGGAGGGAAGGAGACCCAAGCACACATGATGGCAACTGCTCTGGGAGGCTGGCCCTCCATTAACGAGAGGGCAGGGACAGCCGCTGTGCACAAGGGGCAGAGGCTGGCTGAGGGAAGACAGCAGCTCCCATCCACTGGCACCAATTTTCTCTTGGAAATAGGAGCTGTGGCCATGTGCTGGGAGTGGGAGGCAGGCTACGGGGTGCAGAGGCTTAGCAAGAACACAGAAAAAGTGACCGCAGAATGTGGGAGAACAAATCGGAAGAAACGGGGCTGGGCTTTGGGGCAGAGCTGGGAAGGTTAATTTAAAGGGAGACAAGTGAACTCTGGCAGAGTGACATTCCAGCAGGATTGGCCTCAGGGTGCAGGGGCAGGTGTGAGGCCAGGGTGGCAGGGGTCAGGCTTGAGGTTTCTGCTAGCTGAGTGTGCCGGGAAGGGGACACAGACTATGCTATATAAAGAGCAACGGGCCTGACCGGGCGGTGGCGCAGTGGATGGAGCGTTGGACTGGGATGCGGAAGACCCAGGTTCGAGACCCCGAGGTCTCCAGCTTGAGCGCGGCCCATCTGGCTTGAGTAAAAGCTCGCCAGCTTGGACCCAAGGTCGCTGGCTCCAGCAAGGGGTTGCTCAGTTTGCTGAAGGCCCGCGGTCAAGGCACATGTGAGAAAGCAATCAATGAACAACTAAGGTGTCACGATGGCAATGAAAAACTAATGATTGATGCTTCTCACCTCTCTCTGTTTCTGTCTGTCTGTCCCTATCTATCCCTCTCTCTGACTCTCTCTCTGTCCTTGTAAAAAAAACAGAGCAACAGAATGAGTTCTAGGATTATTAGGGAGAAATGGAAAGTCAATATAAAACACTACCCATGACTGTGAAGAACTCCTCTGCAGCTGGAGGAGTAATACACACACACACACACATGCACACACGCGCACATGCACGCACACACCGAATGAAGTGCAAAGCTGCAGGAAAGAAATGCTGGCATCTAGACAGTAAATGCCACAGGGACTAAATAAGCTCATGTAGCAGGAGTGGGCGAGGGCTTCTGGGAGGGGTGAAGCTGATATGGCTTTTGACAGATTGGGAGATGTGACCATGTTTCATTTAAACATTTAGTGATGTCCACAAGTCCCATAGTCACAAATCAGAGTACCCCAGAAAGTAAAAGGATGTTTGGCCCTCAATACTACAGGAGAAAGGAGATAAGTCAAAGATGGTTATGCTTCCATCTCGGTTTGCAGAGAATTATAAAATGACAAAATTAAGAGAATCTTAAGAGAGCCTACCATCTACTCTCTCATTTTGCAGATTTAACGCATCCTAGTTTATCTATATATACTGTTACCACTGAGCAGTAACTTGGCACTGAGTTGGAGTAACTACTTCACGGGCTCTTGACCTTTCTTCCAGATTGCCTTTCATCCACTCTGGCTTCACATTTCCATTGGGTATTCTTTTTCCCAAAAAATTATCCCTCTAAACCTCTTGGTTAGGTGAATAAAGAGACTGAGGGACCTGTGAACGAACAGTTCACCAACCAGAGGATTCACCACTTAAAGGAAGCTTTTAGTTAGTAAACAATAGTTTTCAATAGTGTACCCATGAGCCCCTATATTATTTCTCTATAAACATGCTTTATTTTGTACAAAAGGCTTACCAGTCATTAATCAGTTTTATCAGAATGAATTCATTACATCATTGCCCAATAATCGAAAGGCCATGTGACCTCCAGGATAACTCTCTCCTTTAGTCTGTTACTTTGATCACACCAACTGAAATAAATCCTTGTCTGTAATTCACACTGGTGAGTGACACAGATAATGACAATGACCTACCATCTTGAATACGGTTGAGTTAATCTTATTTGTTAATTTCCACATAGGGCTATGGACTATGAACTTTCAAACTTTAGGACAAATTTCATGGGTTTCAAAGTCTTCAGTTTAAGAAACTTTTAATGGATTAGTCGGCATTCTGCCTACCCTAATCATTTTATATGGCCCACCTTAAAATTAGCAACTAAGCTAATAATGGTTTATCACCATATTAACAAAGCATTTAATTTTCTTTCTTTATAGATAGTTACATAGAAAACATACATATATACTTATATTTATATATGCTATATAATAACATACACAAAAGGAAAATAAACAATTTGTGTTAACTATTACTATTTTGAGGGGGAAATAATACACATCTTATAGAAACAAGCATGCATTATGAAATCCAAGTCGTTTTTAATTTACAAAGGTAAAAGTGCATTTGGAGTTTATTAAAATTTTATTAGGTTAGTTAATAAACTAAAAGCACTACTTCTATTATTAAGGGCACATTTAAGCTTCTTTCAAGTTACAAGTATTTAATAAACTCTGACAACAAAAGTGCAATACCACTTTATGCTTGTGAAGTACCTACTAGTTGTCAAACAAACCACTTTGGCAAATATGTTTTCATTTTCTATTTGCACTGACAATCCTATTCACAGTCCTACAGAGCTCATCATAAGAATACATTGTAAACATCCCCACAGAGAGAGGCTGTATGCTAGGTCTCTTGGTGCCCTGCAAAGGGTCTTTTATTTCTATTTATATGGCACTAGTCACCCCCAAAACAGACAAGTGTGAACCAGCTCTGCTTTCTGCTAATCATTGGGCATCAATGTGGACAGCACTGGGCCCATCATGAGACATAAAGTAAAGAAGCTTCGTATTTCTGAGATAAACAGAGGGATTCAAAGATGGCAACAAGGTAGGTAGACGTTCCAACTGCCACCTCCCAGGACCGAAATGGATTAAAACTTAATTTAAGAACAAGCATCTTGAAAAACCAATTTTGGACTAAACAAAGAGGAGTCTATAACCAAGGATCAAAGAAGCCACACTGAGACTGGTAGGAAGGGCGGAGACACAGACAGGGCTGCCCACTCCCAGGAGCGAACGGCGGTTGAGGGTCTGGAAGAACTCTCACTGTGGGGAGGGTCGCCCAAGAGGTGTGGGTCCTAAGCACCAGGCCCGGAGCCCTAGCCTAAAGACCCAGAGCCTAGAAGAGGCACACAGCATTTAGTGGTGAAAAGAGCCAGGTTTCTGTCTGCAAGAAAGAGATGGAACTCTCAGAGAACCAGGTTCTGTCTTAAAGGACCCGCGAAGAAAATCTCGTTCACAGTCACTTACCCAGGGCTCCAGTAGGGGAGAGCTGAGAGGACAAGAGTTGCGTGAGGAGAGTATAAAGTTGGAGTCGCAGGGAGAGACACTGTGGGGGACGGCCACCAGAACCCCTGTGAGTCATTTTCCAATACTGCAGTCGCCATCTTTCTTGAGTGGAGCATCCCCTCTGAGCGGTACCAGCCTGGGGAGAAGCAACTGCTCTGCCCTAAGGAGTATCTCCTGCTCCAGTCATGGTGACTGGGTCATGCTGAGAAGCCAAGGGACAAGGGCGTATCAGTGACTTAGTTTTCTGGTGTTGAGGCCGGAGCTTCCTTCTGCACCGATGCTCCAGAGTTTAAGACTGATAATTCCACCTCAGGGGAGGCTCAGGGGAAACTGTCCTGAGTGTGGGCAGACCACACCTCTGGGTCTCAGAGGCCACACCCACTGGACTCCTGGGACCACACCCTACTGAGGTCTGTGGAAAAAGTCTGGAAAGACTGACACCTGCAGCAGGAGGCGGAGACACACCCACTATCCATTCTAATCTCTGGATTGCTGCAGGCTCCAGACTCTAGCAGAGCCTTTTTCAGTGGCAGAGCCCAACAAGCAGCCAGCAATCAGACATAGCCTGCAGGAGGCGCGACTCAGGGAACCTTCCTCCTGGACCAGTGTGGGGAAAAGTCAGCCTAGGTGTGCAGCTTAGTATTTCCATGTGCACCTGGGCCCAGCAGAGGCAGCCACAGACTCGACTGCTTACAGCTACAAGAAGGTTGCAGAGGGCCAGTCACGGGCGGTGTCTCCCACTGGTCTGTGCCGGGTTCCTTCCAGAGAGGCCCAGGGATGGCACATCCAGTAGCCAGCTGTGGAGAGCATCAGGCCAGGACCTAACAAACCTTGCTAGAGTGGTATTCTATGGAAGGGCTGGCTCATCACACCTGGCCAAGCTGAGGCAAGTTCCACTCTCTGTAATCATCAGCACAAGCACAGCACCTCATGTGCATTGGATAGGGTGGAGCTTCACAGTCAGCCGGCTTGGGTGCTGGATATACTGCCCTGCTAGGCTTAGATTCCACTGGGGAAAGGAAGTGAGGCTTGGAGCATGGATATTTTAAAGTGTGGGTTCCTGTGAGCCTATTGTTGGATCTGGTGGAGGGCCTTCGCCACTTTCTTGGGGGCACAGTTAGCCCCAGGAGAGGGCTCTCTCAGTCTTCCTCCCTGAGACAGGGGTCTCACCAGCTGTAAGAACTTCTGCAGAGGGGACTGCTAGCGACACTTTGACCTGAACCTACTGTTCACCTTGTTGGGGAGAAATAAAACTTGAGTATCCAGCAGTAGCTGAGAAATAAGGCTCAGGAATTGTGGCCACATTTCCCATACTGAGCAACTGACCAAGGGTTCCCTGAAAAAGGGGATCCCACTAATGTTTTATTCCCAACTTCATCTGCCCTAACCCAGGGATCAGCAAACCACGGCTGGCGAGCCACATGAGGCTCTTTGGCCTCTTGAGTGCGGGTGCAAAGGCCAGCTTAAGGGTACCCTAATTAAGTTAATAACAATGTACCTACCTATATAGTTTAAGTTTAAAAAATTTGGCTCTCAAAAGAGATTTCAATCAATGTACTGTTGATATTTGGCTCTGTTGACTAATAAGTTTGCCAACCACTGCCCTAACCCAACAACCTTGCAACCTGAAGAGGAGTTGGTTGGGTGAGGTCAGTCTGGGCCCAAACTACAGTCTTTCTACAGAAGACTCTGTGGAAAGACCAGGCAGCTGTAAGAGGAAATGGAGCATCTGAGAAGTGGAGGCAAATCTTATGGAGCTTGGGGCTTTTACAGAGCTGCTGACATCTCTAAGCAAGAGGAAGCTGATTCTTATACAGAGGTTGGCCCCTCCCAAACTACCCAGGCACAGAAAACAAAGACACAAATAGTGAAAAGAGAAGTATCTGCAGAAAAGTACCCCACAATGGGTTACAAACAACAGCTGATGCGAATCCAAGAAGATCTAGAGCCTACACAACTGGTAGTGGGTGGTAGATAGCACCAACCCTAGACTCAGCTAGCTACACAAGCAGCATGCCCAAAGGAGGACTTTAGCAGGCACCAGATGCTGTGGAGAATAAATACAGCCAACAAGACAGACATTGCACAGTGTGTAATACACATGATCAAGGCAGACCCTTATGCTAGCCAGTCTAAAGGAATAACTACACCCACAAAAGGTCCAAATGCATTCAATATTCACAGACAAGAGGAGGGGAAATAGTAACCTCAAGAAGTATACCTAGAACAAAGAAAACAGGTGGCCTGGTGGTGAGTAGCACCAAGCCCATCTTCCTCATAAAGAAACTACAAAAAGTTCAGTCAGACAGCACTACTTAATACACAGACAAAATGGGCAGACAGAGAAATGTGACCAAAATGAATCAACAAGAGAAATCCTCAGAAAAAAAAAGAAATGAAATGAAAGTAACCAAAATACCAGATGCAGAATTTAAAACAGGGGTCGGGAACCTTTTTGGCTGAAAGAACCATGAACGCCACGTATTTTAAAATGTAATTCCATGAGAGCCATACAATATGTTTAACACTAAATACAAGTAAATGTGTGCATTTTATGTAAGACCAACACTTTTAAAGTACAATAAGTCTCTGAATTCTTTTTAATAACGTTGTTATGCTGTTGCTAACCAATGATGAATAAAATAATTCTTACCATTAATTCGACTTCTGGTGCTGCATGGTTTTACTGATGGTTTTGTAGTCTGGTTGATACATAATGAAGTTAAACTTCATACAGGCATTGAGACGTCCATCCATTAAACGTGATTATAGGTTGGTCTTAATGTTCTTTAGATGTGAGAAAAACTGCTTACATGTATATGTAGAGAAAACATTGTCAGTACAGCAATACTCACATGCTGCAGTGTGTGGTATGTGACGGGAAGCGCGTTTCAAGTTTTGACAATCAGCTGGTCCGTGGGTTGAAGTTTTTTCATTTCTCCCCACTTGTGTGTGCTTGCCAACTCTGCTTACCATCATGCAAGTCTTTCCAAATCTTCATTCAGTGACTTGAACTAATTCACCCACATATCTGAGGCCTTTCAAGTCAGCATCTTGTAGCTGAAAATCTCTGACAGACACACCAAGATTATGACTCAGGTTGGCGCTGTCCACTGCACACCTGTGTGGATAGGTGATAAATTTAAAAAGATGAGTGCGCTCATGAAATTCTTCAAAGCGTGCTTTGAATGACTGCAGGAGATTAGATGTGAAGCACACTAGCTGATGGAGATCAAGATGTTGAGCAGGGCCACTTGCTGTGCATGCATCTTTAAACTCTCCCAGTTACTCAAAGTGTAGTAAACAACCTGTTTCAATGTTGGCAATGAAGAGTTCCATCTTGTTTTCAAATGCAAACACTGCTTGTTGAAGGGATAAGACTGTATTTCCAACGCCTTGCATTTTCACATTGAGCTGGTTCAGATGTTCAGTCATGTCCACGAGATAGTAGAACTTCAGGAGCCACTCAGTGTTAGTTAACTCAGGATGCTTGACGTTTTTCATTTCAAGAAAAGTCCGGATTTCGCTCAGGAAAGCCGTGAAACGGCTGGGCACCTTCCCTCTTTTTTTTTTTTTTAATAGGGACAGAGAGAGAATCAGAGAGAGGGATAGATAGGGACAGACAGACAGGAACGGAGAGGTGAGAAGCATCAATCACTACTTTTTCATTGCTGTCGCAACACCTTAGTTGTTCATTGATTGCTTTCTCACATGTGCCTTGATCACAGGTCTTCCAGCAGACTGAGCCACCCCTTGCTGGAACCAGCAACCTTGGGTCCAAGCTGGCGAGCTTTAGCTCAAGCCAGATGGGCCCATGTTCAAGCTGGCGAGCTCGGGGTCTCAAACCTTGGTCTTCCGCATCCCAGTCCGACGCTCTATCCACTGTGCCACCGCCTGGTCAGGCTGGGCACCTTCCTTCTTGACAACCAATGCACATTGCTGTGCAGAAGCAGACCAGGATAATTATTCCCAACTTCACCCAGGAGTGTTTTAAACTGGCGATCATTTAAAGGTTGGGCAACAATAAAGTTGACCACCTGAATGACCAGTGACATCACCTCACCAAGCGGCTCGCCACACATCTGAGCACAAAGTGCTTCCTGATGTAGGATTTAGTGAAAACTTAGGATGGGTCTTTTTTCATGTTCACAAAGGAGTGCTACGAATCCTGCTTTTCCCCAACATGCACAGCGCACCATCAGTACACACCAAAATAAGTTTCTCCATTGATAGATATTTTTCTCTAGCGGACTCAGTGAAAGACGTGAATAAATCCTCCCCTCTTGTTGTCTCTTTCATAGGCAAAACAGCAAGACTTTCCTCACGTAGTGTGTCACCAACAGCATACCTTGCAATCATGCTGAACTGGGATAAATGGCTACGTCTGTTGACTCATCCAAAGCAAGAGAAAAGAATGGTGCTGCATTTATGTCCTTCACTTTAGGACATAAATATTGCTGCAATTTGATTTGCCATCATGATGGTACGATCGTGAACAGTTCTTGCTGAGGCATGTCTTTTATTAGTTTGATTATCTTGTCTTTATCTGAAAAGTCGTCACAAAGTTCATTGGCAACATTAAGCATGAATGTTTTGGTATACTCCCCATCTGTGAATGGCTTTCCATTTCTCACAATTGCTAAAGCACCAGCAAAGCTAGCCAAATCCCAGTCACCTTGTTGGGTCCAAACATGGAGTTGCTGTTGACTAGTTTGTACTCTGCACAGTAGCTCTTGACATGCTTTCTTCCTGCTGTCCCCCGCTGAATATTTCGATGCAAACATAGTATGGCATGTGCTGAAGTGCCGCTTTATATTTGACCATTTAATTGATGCAATTTTATCATTGCATATTAGAGAGACTGCAGAACCTGCTCTCTCCACAAAGGTGAATTCTTCTGTCCATTCCTGCTGAAAAGTACACTACTCCTTATCTTTTTTCTTTTAGCCATCTTCTTTGTCAAAAGGGTTTCTGCAATTAGCTAGCTGACTACTTGATTAAAAGGAGGGAAGTTTACTTCCTGACTTCACAACGACTGTGTATGTTACACATTATCCAATAAAAATTTGGTATTGTCCCAGAGGACAACTGTGATTGGCTCCAGCCACCCGCAACCAAAAACATGAGAGGTAGGAAATGAATGGATTGTAATACATAAGAATGTTTTATATTTTTAACATTATATTTTTATATTAAAGATTTGTCTGTGAGCCAGATGCAACCATCAAAAGAGCCACATCTGGCTTGCGAGCCATAGGTTCCCAACCCCTGGTTTAAAATGATTTTTAGAATGCTCAAAGATCTTAGAGCAACAATGGATGATAATAATGAACACCTAAATGGATAGCAAGCATCAAAAGGAGATTGAAATCAGAACAAAAGAACTAGTCAGAAATGACAAATACAGTATGAGAAATGAAGGCGGCACTAGAAGGAATCAACAGCAGGCTGGATGAAGCAGAGGATCAAATCAGCTATTTAGAAGACAAGATAAACATAAGCACAGAAGTAGAGCAGTAAAACAAGACAGGGTCAAAGAGACTGAAGAAACTCTAAGAGAGCTCTGTGACAACATGTACAGAAACAACATAGGCATCATAGGGGTTCCTGAAGGAGAAGAAAATGAACAAGCAATAGAGAACTTGTCTGATGAAATTATAGCTGAAAATTTCGTAAATTGATGAAGGAAAAAGTCTCAAGCACAGAGAATCCCATTAAAGAGGAATCCAAGAAGGCCTACACCAAGACAAATCATAATTAAAATGCCAAAGTTAAGAGACAAAGTAAAAATAATAAAAGCTTCAAGAGAAAAGAAAATAATTACCTAAATAGGAGCCCCCATAAGGATGACATCGAACTTCTCAACAGAAACACTTGAGGCCAGAAGGGAATGACAAGAAATATAGAAAGTGATCCAAAACAAGAACCTACAACCAAGACTACTTTATCCAGCAAGGCTATTGTTTAAAATTAAAGGAGAAATAAAAGGCTTCCAGGAAAAAAAAAAAAAAAAAAAAAAACACTCAAGGAATTCATTACAACCAAACCAGTACTGCAATAAATGTTAACAGGCCTCCTATAAAAAGAGCAAAGGAAAAAAAATCAAGAAAAAGAGGAATGTAGATTTAAAGAATAAAATGGCAACAAATAAGTATATGTCAATAATAACCTTAAATGTAAATAGATTAAATGCTCCAATCAAAATACATAGGGGTAACTGCATGAATAAGAAAATAGGACCCGTATATATGCTGTCTACAAGAGACCTACCTAAGAACAAAAAATATACATAGACTGAAAGTGAAGGGATGGAAAAAAGTATTTCATGCAAATGGAAGTGAAAAAGAAAAGCTGGGGTAGTAATACTTATATCTGAAAAAATAGACTTTAAAACAATATAGTATATTTTAAGCTATATACAATATAACTATACAGTAAGGGATAAAGAAAAGAACTACATAATGATAAAGAGAGCAATCCAACAGGAGGATATAACCAATGTAAATATCTATGCACCTAATATAGGAGCACCTAAATACATAAAGCGAATTTTGATGGACATAAAGGGCAAGATCGATATCAATACCCTACTAACATCAATAGATAGATCCTTCAGACAGAAAATTAACAAAGAAAAAGCAGCCTTAAATGACACATTAGATCACCTGAATTTAACTGATATCTTCAGAACCTTTCACCCCAAAGCAGCAGAATATACATTCTTTTCAAGTGCTCATGATACATTTTCTAGGATAGATCACATGTTAGGACACAAAACAAGTCTCAATAAATTTAAGATTAAAATCATAACAAACATCTTCTCTGATGACAATAGAATGAAACTAGAAATCAACTACATTTGAAAACTGACAAACATTCAAACACTTGGAAGCTAAAGAGCATGTTATTAAATAACAAATGGGTTAACAATGAGATTAAGGAAAAAATTAAAAATGTCCTTGAAACAAATGAAAATGAACATACAACAACTCGAAATTTATGGGACACAGCAAAAGCAGTCCTGAGAGGGAGGTTCATAGCATTACAGACATACCTTAAGAAGCAAAAAAGCTCAAATAAACAACTTAACCCTGCATCTAGAAGAACTAGAAAAAGAACAACAAATAAAGCCCATAGGAAATAGAAGGAAGGAAATAATAAAGAAGAGCGGAAATAAATGACATAAAGGCTAAAAAAACACAGAAGATCAATGAAACTAAAAGCTGGTTTTCTGAACAGGTAAATAAGATTGATGAACCTTTAACCAGACCCATCAAGAAAAAAAGAGAGGACTCAAATAAATAAAATTAGAAATGAAAGTGGAGAGGTAACCACTGACACCACAGAAATACAAAAGATTGTAAGAAAATACTATGAAGATCTGCATGGCAAAAAATTAGACAACTTAGGCAAAAATGGATAAATTCCTAGAAATATATAATCTTCCAAAACTCAATCTGGAAGAATCAGGAAACCTAAACAGACCGATTACAACAAATGAGTGTAAACAACAAACAAACAAACAAAAGTCCTGGATCAGATGGCTTCACAGGTGAATTCTACCAAATATTCAGAGAAGAACAAACACCTATCCTTCTCAAACTATTTCAAAAATTAAAGAGGAGGGAAGACTTCCAAGCTCCTTTTATGAGGTAAGCATTATCCTCATTCCAAACCCAGGTAAAGACACTACAAAGAGAGAAAACTATAGGCCAATATCCCTGATGAATTTAGATGCTAAAATTCTCAACAAAATATTAGCAAACTGGATACAGCAATACATGAAAAAAATCATACATCATGATCAAGTAGGATTTATTCTGAGGAGGCAAGGCTGGTACAGTATTTGCAAATCAATCAATGTGATTCATCACATAAACAAAAGGAAGGATAAAAATCACATGATTATATCAATAGATGCCGAAAAAGCATTTGATAAAATCCAGCACCTAGTTATGATCAAAACTCGCAGCAAAGTGGAAGTACAGGGAACATACCTCAACATAATAAAGGCCATATATGACAAAAACCCACAGCCAACTTCATACTCAATGGGCAAAAATGAAAAGCAATCTCCTTAAGAACAGGACCAAGGCAGGGGTGCCCCCTTTCACCACTCTTATTTAACATAGTTCTGGAAGTCCTAGCCACAACAGTCAGACAAGAAAAAGAAATAAAAGGCATTCAAATTGGAAAAGAAGTAGTAAAACTGTCATTGTTTGCTGATGACAGGATACTGTACATAGAACACCCTAAAGTCTCAGTCAAAAAACTACTGGACCTGATAAATGAATTCAGCAAGGTGGCAGAATATAAAATAAATATTCAGAAATAAGTGGCATTTTTAAACACTAACAAAAACTGTCTGAAAGAGAAATTAAGGAAACAATCCCCTTCTCTACTTCAACAACAACAAAAAATAAAGTATCTAAGAGGAGTAAATTTTACCAGGGAGGTAAAAGACTTGTACTCAGAAAAATACAGAACATTGATAAAAGAAATCAAGAAATATATGAACAAGTGAAATAAGCATATACTGTGTTCATGGATAAAAAGAATAAACATAATTAAAATGTCTATATTACCCAAAGCAATCTATAAATTAATACAATCCTATTAAAATACCAATGGCATACTTCAAAAATGTAGAACAAATAGTTCAAATATTTATATAGAACCAAAAAAGAACATGAATAGCCTCAGAAATATTGAAAAAGAAGAATAAAGTGTGTGTGGGGGTATCACACTTCCTGATATCAAGTTATACTACAAGGCCATGGTAATCAAAACAGCTTGGTACTGGCACAAGAACAGGCATACAGATCAGTGGAACAGAACAGAGAACCCAGAAATAAACCCATGCCTTTATGGTCAATTAATATTTGACAAAGGAGGTAAGAGCATACAATGGAGTATAGACAGTCTCTTTAATAAATGGTGTTAAGAAAATTGGACAAGTACATGCAAAAAAATAACAATAGACCACCAACTTAAACCATTCACAAAAATAAACTCAAATGTGATAAAAGACTTAAATGTAAGTCATGAAACTATAAACATCTTGGAAGAAAACATAGGCAGTAAACTCTCCCATATCTCTCGTAGCAATATTTTTGCCAATTTATCTCCACAGGCAAGAGGACAAAATAAATAAACGGGACTATATCAAACTAAAAAGCTTTTGCACAGCAAAAGACACCGTTAACAAAATAAAAAGACAACCCACACAATGGGAGAGCATATTCTCCAATATGTCTGATAAGGGTTTAATAACCAAAATTTATAAAGAACTTCTAAAATTCAACACCAGGAAAGTAAACAATCCAATTTAAAAATGGGCAAAAGAAATGAACAGACACTTCTCCAAAGAGGACATACAGATGGCCAATAGACATATGAAAAAATGTTCAATGTCACTAACCATCAGAGAAATGCAAATTAAAACCACAATGAGATATCACCTCACACCAGTCAGAATGGCACTCATTAACAAAACAACACATAATAAGTGCTGGTGAGGGTGTGGAGAGAAGGGAACCCTCCTGTACTGCTTGTGGGAATGCAGACTGGTGCACCCACTGTAGAAAACAGTATGGAGTTTCCTCAAAAAATTAAAAATAGAACTGCCTTTTGACCCAGCTATCCCAGTTTTAGGAATATCTCCTAAGAATACCAGGTCACTGATTCAAAAGAAGATATACACCCCATGTTTATTGCAGCATTGTTTACAATAGCTAAGATCTGGAAACAGCCCAAGTGTTCGTCAGTGAACAAGTTCATTAAAAAGCAGTGGTACATATACACAATGGAATACTATGTGCCTGTGAGTAAGAAGGAAATCTAACCTTTTGCAATGGCGTGGATGGACCTGGAGATTATTATGCTAAGTGAAATAAGCCAGGCAGAGAAAGACAAATATCATATAATCTCAATTATATGTGGAATCTAATAAACAATGTGAACTGAGAAACACAATAGAGTCAGAGGCAGGGTCCGGGGACCAGAGGGGCACCTCTCAAAGGGAAGAAGGATGAGGGGATGGACTAGAGAAGGTGAAGGGATTAGTGACATTATATATACATAACATATAGATACAGATAACAGTATAGCAAATCCTAGAGGGAAGTGGGAAGGGACTTAGAGGGTGGGGGCAAAGGAGGTATAAAAAGGGACACCAGGGTGAGGGTGTTATATTCAGTGGGACACTTGAATCCATGTTAACGCAATAAATTAAAATTAATAAAAATTTAAAAAAGAACATGGGAAAAAAGAGAAGAAGCTTTGTTGTAAACATTAATAGACAAAATGGCATAGGAGGGGAGGATGGCTAAATCGTTTACTACAAAGTGCCCAAATGTTCCTATTTTACTATAATTCAATAGTTGGTGGCTCTGGACAAGTAGCTCAGTTGGTTAGAGCATCATCCCTATAGGTTGAGGTTGCAAGTTGCATCCCTGCTGAGGGCCCAAACAAGAATCAACCAATGACGTCATGAATGAGTGGAGCAACAAACTGATGTTCTCTCTCACTCTGTCTCTCTCCTTTCCTCTCCCTCTAAAAATTAAAGTTAAAAAAAAAAAAAGAGTTGGGAGAAAAGGGAAAAGGGGAAGATTGTGGGAAGAGGGGAAAATATTTGTTGAATGATAAAGGGAGAGCCACTGATATCTTGGTTCAGCTTGGCTCAACTCACATTAATGCTTGCCACTAGTCTTACTGCGGATCCTCAGCACGCATTAAACAGTTTAGACATAGTGTCTTACCTGTTGTTTATAATGAAATGGAGACCAATATCCCCATTTTCCAGATAAGGGCATTGAGCCTTGCTTAGATTAGGTAAACTCATCCAGCCTAAGTCTTCGTTAGTCAGGCAACTTGGTTGAAGTTTCTCAAATATAAAATTCAAGTGGGACTAGTTGACCCTAACATCATTTGGAGCTTCTGACAGCCTGTGAGGAAGATGTGTGGGCACCTTCCTAAGACATCCACTTGAACTTTAAGACTTCATTGTGTTAAAAATTCTAAAAGATTCCTATTTTAAAAGAGAAATAATTAACTAAAAGTTTAGAATAAATTATTAAATACATGTTTAATTGAATATTTACCATGATCTACTGCAATTATATCAACTATGAAAACCTTTATCACTAGAAAGTTATTTCTCTGACATTCTTTGTCATTTCAAAAAAGGAAGAATAAATATTCCTAAAAGATCCATTAAATCTTAATGAATCACAAACATTATGTTTGCAGGATACAAAATTGATTTCCAAAGCAATTATTTATTAAAGCAAATTGTCTAAGTTTTTCTTTATGAAAAACATGAATCACATACAGTACATAAAAATTCATGTGGACTTTTCCTTTTAAAATACTGAATGGCCCAATGCAGAAAAGACGTCTTGATTTCTCTCTTCAGCAAACATTCACATTTTATCCCACTCAAATTACCTCAAACAATGTAAAACATAGTTTTTTTCTCCCTCAGATCTTCTGATTGCAATGAATGTTGTCATTTCTGCAGATGTAACACTGAATTCACACTGGCAAGAAAACAAAGTATGCAATTAAGCTGCAAAACTGGGCATAATAAACAGCTACCGGACAAAGAATAAATGAGACTCAGCTGGTAATGGTTCTGAAATTAAGACGGGGTGTACCCACAAAGCCATTTCACACTAAGACATTTAAAAAATTAATTCACTAATTTATATAATTTTAAGTCAAGTAAAGAATATGTCCATAAATTGTGAGGCATTATTGATGCTTGATTCATTCAGACATATTTACCCTAAATACTACAGTCCCAGCCTAATGCATAATTAGTAATTAGTATTCATTCAGCCAACCATACACAAAAAAGGAGCAAAAAACCCAAAACAAAACAATAAAAAGAGAATTCTCAAATATAGTAGACACTGGTATATTTAATCTAATTAGAACAAACAATTCACCACAAATTATGCCACATTGAGATGAAATCGGAGGCCTCCAGCAGGGGGCGCAGCTGGGTACAGAGGTTTGAAGGGGAAACAGCAGAGGACCTTTTTCTGGAAGTTTGACCATCTGGGGTTGAGGCAAGACGGGAGATGGCCAGAGTGGGAATTATCTGAAAAGGCCCATTTAACCTGCCTCAGAATCTCAAGATGCACATTAGTAAGGTGACCAGATTTTAAAATTGGTAAAGCGGGACACCATTGACGGGGGAGTTCTTGATTAAAAATGTGGTCTATATAGAGCAAAAAAAAAATTTCATAGAATGCAAAAATAGTATTGTAACGTATTTTTTTAAATCGGGACTGTCCCGCTAAAAGAGGGACGTCTGGTCACCTTACTTAAGGAGGGCTTACTTTATCTCCCAAACAACATTCCTACCACTTAAATATGAGCTAAAACACAATTCGATAACAAGAAAAAGTAGGTAGCAGTAGAAAGATAAACCTAGAAAAGACAAACACAAAAGATTCAAGACTAATAAGGACCCAATGAGGAAAACTATAATGCATCACTTGACATGACTATTATTTTGGGTACCATTTTAACTTTAATTCCTTAGAAAAATCAAACAATAAATATGCCATACCAGATTCCCCAGACTTCACAAGTTTTTCAATTGCTTATGGCTTCTACAAAAGGATCCTGACTTTACAATTTAAAAAAGTGATAAAAATTCACCATTAATGTTAAAAACCTCTCTCCTTCCCCTTGTATATCAGTGTCTGAAATTGGCACTTACTGGACTCCCCCTAAAAAGGAAAATTCCTTTGTGAATTCTATGGTTGATAAGCGTCGGATTCCTCCCACCAAATAATTTGTTTTGAACATTTATGCTGTCGGGTTCTTTGGCTCTAGGAAGTGACTGAGTAGAAAACCAAAATTACTACTAAGCTGAAAGTTGAGGGTATTCCAGAGCTGCTGAAAGGAATCACAGCTGGAAGATCTGGCACCTTCTATCTCTGCTGCACAAAGAGCAGGGGCCATTTATATGTGAATTCAGCTTTCAGTGATTGTCCCCAAAGGTGCACAAAATGACCTCAGGTGCATTCCTAATCAGATATTTTCTACAGTGTACATGTCCTTCCCCACGGTCCTCCCCAGAGACAGCTGCACTATTTCGGGAGAAGGTAGAGAGTAGGAGTCCGAGGGGAGCAGGGAAACAGAGACACAATCACTTTAAGGGTTATAATAAGAAACTTCAACAAATTAGGTACACAGAACTGTCCAAATTGGGGGCAATAACTATAACTACCCCTTCCAAATACCCGGGAGCAGACTTCTAAAAAAATCTGTAATACTATTGTCTGGAAAATGGGGATAGCACCATTGACTTCTATACCAAAGTGCATATTTTACATTGCTATATCAACCATATGTCCTTAGAACAAAAAATATCATAAAGGCACCATTTTCTCTTATTATTCTACTAATTTTCTTAGCAAGTTCAAAGCAGTGGGTGTAGAGAAAAAGATTACCTAAAATGTTTTATATGATTTTTACCATGTATTTATCTATTTGAAATGTCTTATCCTGTATTTTTTTAAAAATTAACTTGATATTTGGATATTTATAACCTTGTAATGAATACAGGTTGAAATAATTTTTAAAATAAGTCTCACTGTGACTCAAGGATGAAGCCCGCACTTGGAATGGAGTGGCTCTCATTACAACTTAGAGTACCAACTGAATAGCAAATTTAAAGTTCTGAGGTTTCCGAGGGGGTGGCAGAGCAAATTAGAGTCAATTATAGAGGTAGGAAAAACAGGCAGTTGAAAATGTTTGCAAAATCTATTTTTATTTGTCTTCAAGCAAGAGCTCAATTTTCTGCAGCTGCTCCATCACTATTCATTTTCTAAGACTATTTTTTAAAAGTTAATATCTTTGCATCTGCAGATAAGCCAAATCAGAGATGCAAGTATATTTTAATTAAAACCTTCTTTTTGAAATGTGAGCCACCTTCAAATGTTTGGAAAAATAATGCTTTATTTTAACAAGGCAAGGCAAAAGACCTGTCATTCCAGTCCCTATTAAACTAAAAGGCCCAAATTATTACACTTAAGGGGCTTTTTCTGTTGAACAGGGATCATTAAGTCAATCTTTTGATTAATGGCTACTTGACTAAAATTAAAATGTCATCAGAAATTTTAAACTCTTGCTTAGAATCTTTCATTTATGACACAGGCACACACCCTACTGTAGACCATCTGTCAACGTGGAATCTGCAAACTCAGTCAGACTTCTGGTGGTTGTTCCTCCCTGGCTGGCTCTCTGCCAGCCTTATCCAAAAGAGTGAACTCATGTTAGAATTTTACCTTTCATGAACCAAAGAATCTGATATGAAACTTGAAATAAGGCCAAAAATTCACAGGCTAGACCAGAAGTAATACTGGTTTTTAAAAAAATTTCAAGAAAAATTTTGATGAAAACAAGATCTTACAATGTGAATGTGGTCCATTCATAAGGCCCCAGGGCTTGAAGTCAGGACACCTGTGACTGAACCTCTTCCGGCCCATTCATCACTGCCTCACCTTGAACTCATTGCTCCAGGTGGCTTGATCCTGCTTTATAATTTTTCAAATGAGTTCATGAAGATAAGAGATTGCAAGCGATGTACTGTTTGGCCCAGACAGTGATTTAGAAAATGCCTAAATTAATTACCAATTTTCTTTTTCAGCCTTGAAAATATTTCATACAGATTTGTATTTCTGGCTTCTTTGAAAAATCGGGACGATCTGGCAGCCAGCCTGGAAGCACTCACCTGGCGCGAAGCAGCAGCGGGAACGTACTCTCCAGTTGGGCATGGGTCCCGCTGCTCCCTGTGGCCTTGGCCAGGATGACTTTGCTCATTCCAGGGCTTAACCACCACTGGGCTCCGGTGCCTGGCACATGGGAGTTGATCTCACAAATACCAATGAATCACAAAACAACTGTCCACAGAGTTGTCTTAATTTTAGAAGGAACAGATAATCTCATGAAGTGTTTTGCTTTTTTATGGGTGCAGAAAGGCTTTTTGGGGATAAAAAGCCCCAGCTCCAATATTGTAATCAAGGACACTCTATGATCTTGGTCCCTTGTTGACACTGAAGGAATGCTGAGCTGAGACAACAGGCCCACAGCTGCCTGTCACCAGGAATGCAATCTGTCTTTAGAGGGCATAGGGCTGATGCGCAGGAAGTCAGGATGAGAGACGAGCTGTGCTGGAGGTGACATCATTTGCGTCTCTGGACTCAGCGCATCCTGAAGCCAGCCTGTCTCCTGCCATCTTTCCCAGATACACAAACCGATCAACCCTTTAGGATAGTGGAAGTTAGGCTTCTGATATCTCCAGTTGAAGACTTCTAAATACAATACTCAAATACTTAGTAAGGATTGAATACAGACTTTATTCATGGGGGGGGGGGGGACGCACGGGCCATGATCTAGCCACAACACAACACTATAAGAAACTGATTTTGAGAGTTTCAAATGAACATATTTTACTTTTTATGTTCAGATACCTAACACACCAAAATAATTTAAGACTTTATGATGTCTTTCTATATATTCATCCAGTGAAGACACCCTAAAAGAACATACAGTGCCCCAAGTGGACTATGAGAGAGAAATGCCCAGAAGACACTGGGAGAAGTCAGGCTGACAGCAATTCTGGCAGAAGGTACAAACTCTCACTGCTGTCTGGGAGTGGCCCAGCTGGCTATGGAGATGAAGAAGAGGAGCTGGGAAGCAAAATGGCTGCCTTATCAACACTCCAAAAAGGGGTGGTATCTGCTGAAAAATCAATGGGCCAGCCATGCATTTAAAAAACCAATCATTCACACATGACCAGTAAACACTACAACATGATAGGTAAAGGTTGGGCATGTAGAGTTCAGCATCAAAAAAAAAAAAAAAAAATTCTTCTGCAAACTTCATAGTTGAGATCTAGATTAAGATTCCAGAAGAGAAGCACTAAGTTCCTGACTTGGTTTGGGTTGGGCTTCTGTTTTTCTTTCCATGAACAGGGCAGAGGGCAGCTTGCTATCTGGCACAAGAAAGAACAGTGTGAGGAAGGTTTACATAGCTGTCCTGCAGACTTGTTCTAGGTGATGAATGGACCATGTATTTCTATTTCCTTCCCTTCCAGAAACCCTTCTAAAATGACAATAAAGAAAGTTAGAGTTGGAAAACACAAACCTGGCAAAGAAAATTGGTGAGCAGACACAGAAGAGATTTCAAAGGATTTTTAAAATAGAAAAAAATAGAGGATTGTTAACTGATATAAGAGGAGAGAAAGCTGCCCCCTAAATGCCCGTGGCCAGTCTGCTCTCACGGATGCAAAATGAGCACCTGGACTTTGGTAGCAGAATGTGTGTCACCTGTGGCTAACCACTGTGCCCATGGGAGACAGAGAATTGATTTTTTTGAGAACTGAACCCAAGATGCTTCAGAGTTGGGGACATCAGGCACAGAGCATGGCCTAGTCAAGGCACAGGAGGTATGAAAATCTCCTCTCTCACCTCAGGGACCTTAGCACCTACCCTCTGCTCTGTTGCAGTCACACCTGTGGCCACTCCTAGAAGGGATACATGAATATTCTTCTCGGGAGAAAATGCACTAGAAAAAACTCCACCAGTGGGCAACAGCAGAGAAGCTGGCCTGCTCCCCAGCAACCCCCATGTCACAGCCCACTGGGTTAACAAGCATCATCACTCCATGTTCCCAACTTTTGATCTGTTTCCAGGCAGCTCATTCTGAAATCTAAATGGACAGGAATGAAGTGCTAGACACATAAGGAAAGCCCCTAATACAAAGGAGAGGAACTGAAACAAACATCATTTTTTTTCAGTGATATTTAACATCACACAATACAGGTATTGATCAACTTGCGACCTTTGCAACTAACGACCATTAGACTTTACGACCACAACTGTCAGCCACGACTGCTCCACATCTGGAGCAGTTTTTGTATGCACCTGTATTTTGTAATTTTGTATGTTTTGCAAATATTAAAGCAGTTGTACTGGTAATGCAGTGTTTTACTTAAACCTGACGAATGTAAAAATAAGAAACAAAATGGTGTAGAGATGATACAAACAGCATAAAATGAACAAAGAAAATTATGATATATAACAATAATGAAAGGAAATAACGATAAAATATGACTTAAAGATTTTTATAACATCATTTCACAGTACTGTACATATAGCTTACTCAACTTATGACCAAATCGTGTTATGGCCGGTCTGTCGGAACCAATCGTGGTCGTAAGTCAAGCACTAGCTGTACTACATTACCAAATTCAGGACTTCAAAAAGTACTCAAAATCACTGAAACATGGTAAGGTCAATGCTGACTATTATTTTAACCAAAAGCTGTGTATTATTCAACCAAAAGAAGGAATAAGAAGAGAAATAAAAAGGAACAGGAGAGCTATAGCATCATCTATCATAGCAGAAAGTCCACAGATCATACCTACAATAGACATTCATAAGCAACAGTCTAAGCCTGTTACCTAAAAATACAGGGGTAAATACCTGGCGAAATTACTGTTATGTATATTTGTGTGCTAATACTGAAAGTTTTCCAAGAAATAGTATGAAGTCAAAGAAAGCAAGATGGATCCAATATACTCCCATTTATGTTTCAGAGAAAATGATACATTCATATATTTGTATATGAAACTTACAGAAACTACATAAAAACTGAAGGAACAGGTTTGGGGGTGTGGGGCAGAACTGAAGTTCTCACATGTTATTACTGTAACATGGAGGGAAAGTTAAAGCACTCATGAAGCAACTAACTCAAGGGCACGTCACAGAACTCTAAAGCAATGGTTCCTAACGTGGTGCACGCTCTCCAACAAGAAGATAGAATTTCTATTTATTTTATATCTAAGAAAATCAACCTTTGCAAAATTTATTATACAGTTTGACATACAGCCTAATCAGTCCATATGTCAAAGTCATATATTGTAAGAAAGATGACCTTGAGAAACAGTAGGAACCCCACAACCTGGAGGCGTTGGTGGTAGAAACACCGTGCCTTTTCCACATCCAGTGTATTGCAATGGATTGCAGGTTATGTGTGCCCAACTGAGTAGATTTACAGACCACACCATCTGGTTTTAATTAACCCTCACAAAACAGACATGTGTTTAAAAGGATGCCTAAACAGGAACCACAGACTGAAGCTAATAACTAAAAACACAAGCACCAGTTAACAAGGCTATGGCAGAACTAACAGAGAGCTGAGCTCCTGCTGTGTTCTCTTTATTGACCATGTGATGAGGTCAAAGAATTGATGATTTAATAAAAAATGACAAGAATAGTTCAAAACAACAGAAATTATTGAGGAGATTATCTAAAATGTGGGCTCCCATCCACTTTGGCTGATAGATATAAATGCATTTCCCTAAGTGTATGCTATGCTGTGAGATGTTAATTGATGAGAGTATGAAGTTATCAAAATGGCAGGTCATTTAAAAAATAAGCACTCAGCTAGAAAACAAACATCTATAACTTTTCCACTGATGTTTTAACATCATGTAATACTAAACTACCAAAGTTAGCACTCCACAAAATTTTACTTTTTTTTTTTTTGTATTTTTCCAAAGTGAGAAGTGGTGGGGGACAGACTCCTGCATGCACCAGACTGGGATCCACCTGGCATACCCACCAGGGGGTGATGCTCTGCCATCTGGGGCATTGCTCCACTGCAATTGGAGTCATTCTAGCGCCTGAGGCGGAGGCCATGGAACCATCCTCAGCGCCAGGGCCAACTTTGTTCCAATGGAGCCTTGGCTGCAGGAAGGGAAGAGGGAGGGAGATAAAGAGAACGGAGAGTGGGGAGGGTGGAGAAGCAGATGGGCGCTTCTCCTGTATGCCCTGACTGGGAATCAAACCCGGGACTTCCACAAGCCAGGCCAATGCTCTACTGCTGAACCAACTGACCAGGGCCAAAATCTTACTAATTTAATGATTAGTGTACAGAAGCGTCTTTCTATGTTCCTTTAATAGCAAAACACTAAAACCACACACCCCCTGTTATTCCAAGGTATTATCCAAGGTAAAAATGACAAAAATATATGAAAACTGACATGGCACCAAATTCAAATAAATTCCTCTGTCAGACACATAGAGCATACTGGTCAATATTTGAAGACTAGGAGTTTAGAACAAACAGCAGAGTCTGGGAAATTAGCTTTATAGTTGCATCTAAGTGTCAATTTTTCCTGCCTCTGGTAATTGTTAAATTATTCCATATGTTCAAAGAACTAGGGTGGGAGGTTGTACAGAAAAGAGGAAGGGAATTAAGTACAAACTTCCAGTTACAAAATAAGTCATGGAAGTAATGTATTCCATAGAGAATACAGTCAATAATATCATTAACTATGAACAGTGACAGATGGTTACTAGACTTATGTGGTGATCAGTTTGTAGGGTATGTAAATATTGAATCGCTATGTTGTGCACATGAAACTAATATAATATTTTATGCTGCGTGTCAACTAGAATTAAAAATAAATTTAAAAAACAAAGAACTGCTCTACGTGGTTGAGAGGGAAGCAGAGTCCAAGTGCTTTAAAAAGTTGTGGAATTTAAGATGAGTCATGTGCTTTTCCTTTGCAAAAGGACAAGTGTTCCAAATTTGTGCCCCTCTGCAGGGGCTTGTCAGTAGTGTGCTCTTTAGCAGCAAAGAAATAAACACATTTTAAGCTTCCTTTCAAAGTAAAGGTGAGATTCAGCTCAACTAAGTAAATAACTGCTTTTCAAGAGAAACTAAAGATTTGAAAAGAGAGGATGCTAAAAATAGATGTCTAGAAAGTTTCCACTGTTTTATGATCTGTGGCCAAAAACAATGCAACCCTCTAACCTATGAAAACTCTTATATCAGAACACTTGAACACTTGGAAATAGAATATTCTAGTTTATTAGAAATCTTGTCAGAGAGTTTTGAGCCAATTTGTCAATGAGCTTTGGACCCATTTGTTAAAACTGAAAACAACAATACATTCCGGGGGGGGGGGGCATGATGCCGACGGAGTAGGCGGACGTACCAACTTCCAACTCCCAGAACCAAAGTGTATAATAACTCATTTTAAGAACCATCATCTGGATAAACCAACTTTGAACTAAACTAAGTGGACTCTTCAACCAAGGAACACAGAAGAAGCCACATTGAGACTGGTAGGAATACCGAAAACGCAAAGAGGGCTGCCCAGCTCCCCGGAGCAAACGGCAGCCCAGAGAGACCCGCATGGCGGGAGGAAAGTTTGGCGGAGAGGGAGGGACCTGGGTCCCAGGAACCAAGCCCCAGCCTGCAGTCCCAGAGCCTAGAAGAGGCGTTTGGACAGTTTTGAGCTGTAAAACAAGTGAGGGAGCTCCCAGGCCTACAGTGTGGAGTATTAGGTCCCTTCCTACTCTGCTGAGGGTTGCTGAAGGGTATGGTGGCGGCAGGACGCTGAAACGCGGTTCTGTCAGTGTGAGCAGAAGCCAAGTCGGTGTGAGCTCGGTCTAGCCCAGCAGGGGCGGAGGGGACGCGCGAAAGCGGTCCGGAGGCTGCGGGCCCGCCTGTAATCCCACCTGCAGGGACAAAGCGGGAGGCTAGGAACGGGCAGAGATCTGCTCTGCGACCCTGTGCAAGCCGGCCCTGACCGCGGGGACGGGGCTAGGATCAGGGACGGGCGCAAGCTCGCGGCTGAGTTCACACTACCAGCCCCGCCTGTCAGGTAAACTAAATTTGGCAGGATGGGCTGAGAGTAGGAGTGAGATACTGTGGCCAGTAATACACTTCTTTCATTTGTTATTTATAAATCTGTCTTTTTCCAGCAAAACAAAAACCATTAAAACCATGAATGAAAATATGCAGAACTTTAGAGGTAGGCTTAAAAAATTCAATATTGCCTGACCAGGCAGTGGCAGTGGATAGAGCATTGGACTGGGATGCAGAGGACCCAGGTTCAAGACCCCAAGGTCGCCAGCTTGAGCGCAGGCTCATCTGGTTTGAGCAAAAGCTCACCGGCTTGAGTCCAGGGTCACTGTCTCGAGCAAGGGGTTGCTCGGTCTGCTGAAGGCCTGCGGTCAAGGCATATGTGAGAAAGCTATCAATGAACAACTAAGGTGTCACAATGAAAAACTGATGATTGATGCTTCTCATCTCTCTCTGTTCCTGTCTGACTATCCCTATCTATCCCTCTCTCTGACTCTCTCTCTGTCCCTGTAAAAAAAAAAATCAATATTAAACCAAAATTTTAAAACTCCACAAATTAATAATATTGTTATTACTTTAAAAATAAAGATTTTTATTAAGAAAAAAATATTTTATAGTATTAAAATGATTTTAAAATATTTAATCTTATAATTTCTATTTTTTAAAATAATTTTATATTTTTCAGTTACAGCTGCCATACAATATTATATTAGTTTCAGGTGTACAACCGAGTGATTAGACATTATATAAGTTACTAAGTGATCATCCTGATAAGTCTCATATCTATCAGACACCATATAGTTATTAGAATATTATTGACTGTATTCCCTGTGCTGTACTTTACAGCCCATGACTATTCTGTTTTTATCTATTTGTATTTCTTAATCCCTTCACCTTTTTCACCCAACTCCCCAAAACCCCCTCCCATCTGGGAACCATGAAAATGTTCCCTGTATCTCTGAGTCAGTTTGTGTTCTGCTTGTTTGTTTATTTATTTATTTATTTTCTGAGATGCAATTATAAATATGTACTTATTGCCATTTTATTGTTCATATGCTTTTTTAAAAATTGATTTTAGAGAGAGAAAAAGGTAGAGAGAGATGGGAACATTGATTTGTTCCTGTATGTGCGCTGACCGGGGATTGAACTCAGTGCTTCAGGATGATGTGCTAACCAACTGAGCTGTCCAGCCAGGGAGTTCATGGTTTAATCCTTGTTCTTTCTTCTTCTTCTTAAAGAAGACCCTCTAACATTTCACATAGTACTGGTTTGGAGGTGATGAACTCCTTTAGCTTTTTCTTCTCTGGGAAGCTCTTTATGTTTTTTTTTAATTCTAAATGATAGTTTTGCTGGGTAGAGTAATATTATTTTATAGTTCCTTGCTTTCCATCACTTTGAATATTTCTTGCCACTCCCTTCAAGTTTGCAAATTTCTGTTGAGAAATCGACTGACAGTCTCATGGGCGTTCCTTTGTAGTGAAGTAACTGTTTTTCTCTTGCCGCTTTTAAGATTTTCTCTGTCTTTAAACTTTTGTATTTTAATGATGATGTGTCATAGTGTTGGCATCTTTGGGTTTATCTTACTTGGAACTCTCTGTGGTTCCTGGACTCAAATGTCTAGTTCCTTCACCAGATTAGGAAGTTTTCTGTTTTTCAGATATGCTTTCAATTTCTTGCTCGCTCTCTTCTCCTCTGGCACCCTCATGATGCGAATGTTTGTACGTTTGAAGTTGTTCAGAGGCTCCCTATGCTATCTTCCTTTTTTTTTTTTTCCTGTTCTGATTGGGTGGTATTTATGTCCTTATATTTCAAATCACTGGTTTGATTCTTGGCTTGATCTACTCTACTGTTGATTCTCTGTAATTATACTTCATTTCAGTTAGTGTATCCTTCATTTCTTACTTATTTTTATGGTTTCTATGTCGTTTTTATATGCTTATTATTTCTTTGTTGAAGTTCTCACTAAGTTCCTTGAGCATTCTTAAGACCAGTTTTTTGAACTCTGCATCTTGTAGTTTGCTTGCCTCCATTTTGTTTAGTTATTTTCCTGGAGATTTCTCCTGTTCTTTCATTTGGGACACATTTCTGTCTCCACATTTTGTTCTGCTGCTTCCTGTGTTTGTTTCTATGTATTTAGTAGAGATGCTACATCTCCCAGACTTGAGAGACTGGCCTTATATATAATAGGCACAGCTTCCCCTGTCCCTGAGCTGGGCACTACAGGTGTGTCCCTGTGTGGACTGTGTGCCCTATCCTGTTGTAGTGAAACCTTGATTGCTGTTGTTGTCACTGGGATGACAGGCTTTGAGGCGGGCTGTGACTACAGTGTAGGACCTGCTGTGCAGGAGTGGACACTGCAGAATAGGACTTGCTTCAGTGGGGCTTTTCAAATGTGTCACTTGAGGAGGTGGTAGGGTTGTACTCCGGCATGGTCTGAAGCAGGGTGCACTAGGTACACTGACTCTGGAACCTCCAGGGAGATGCAGGGTCAGCCACTGCCTGTGCCCTGCCTGGGCTGCCTGGCATGAGCAACAGAGTGATATGCCCAGGATAGGCCAAATTGTAGACCAAGGCTGGCTGCCACTATTGCCAAGCCTGGGGCCACATAGCAGGAGGGATGGCAGCATGCAGAGACCAGATGCTGCTTGAGAGATTTTAGTAAAGTCTGAAGCATGAGCCAAGCCAGGCTATTTGTATAGAAAAGCCACTGGTAACAGCTTGGGTGGACCCACCAGCTGGGTGGGGCAGAATCTCAGGAAATCATCTGGGCAGGCAAGCAGTGTGAGCCAGGTTGATGGGAGACTTCAGATATGGAGCCTACCTCCTGGCTCTGTGTTTGGGAGAGGTCTCAGAAAAGGTATAATGGTCTCTGCCAGCACCTGTATCTGGCAGAAAGCTGCCCCCCAGCTCTTGCCTTGATGCCCGACCACTCGGTCTCTATGTGTAAATCCCTGATTTCTTTCATGTTGCTGCCCCAGTGTTGGAGCTCAGAAGGAGTAAGTCCAAGTAAGTCTATGCATGGGCCCTTTAAGAGCTGTCTGGGACTTCAGTGGCCTTCTATCTCACTCAGCCTCAATCCTCACTGGTTTACAGCCAGAAGTTATGGGGACTTCTCTTCTTGGCACTGGGACTCTGGGTGGACCGCCTGTGGGACTGGAGCCCCTTGCTCCACAGGGGGAGCTCCACAGCTGAGATATCCCTCCTGATTTCGAACCACTACATATGAATGTGGGACCAGCCTGTTCTGTGTCTCTGTACCTTCTGTGAGTCTCAATACGGCTTCTTCTTTAAATCCCTAGGACTTCCATTCATCTAAATTTCAGGCAGTTCTGAATGATGATTGTTCTGTAGTTTAGTTATAATTTTAATTTGGTTGGGGCAGGATTTGAGTATCATGTTTATGCTGCCATTTTGACCAGAATTCTAATCTTATAATTTTGTTTGGATATGCTGTAAAGTATATATAACATTAATATTTGCATATGAATATAACATATAAATAAGTACACATGTTAACATGCTTAGATTTCACATACATGATGTGTAATAAAAAGTATTTGGAATATATTGTTCTATGTGGGATTTTTCAAAATACACATTATCTTTTTCCATCTACTAGCCCTGCATGGAGAACAGGACGTTTGGCTGTGTGTTCTGGAGAATAAAAAGTCCTCAGATATTTTTGGTAGAATCCTTTGCATGCTCTGAGCACCAGTAAAGCACCACTGAAAAAGAACCTCAGTCCTGGTACATCCACGCTGGTCGGTGGCAGGCACATATGCAGCATTCATAGAGCCACAGGATCTCATTTTACAATGGTCCAAAAAAACCTTTCATGTTTTTTCCCTCGGAACAACAATGCAGGATTATTCTCATTGAATAGATGAAAAATAAAGTGACATGACTCAGAGAGCGTAAATGACCTCTTTGAGGTCATGAGAAGAAAAGGTGGAATTAGATGCCACTATGCTAAGCCCTCTGCTGTGTCAGCCTCAATACACATTTTTGACACAGGACCCTAAAGTCCTGAATGTGCCCCATTGAAAGAGAGGACATTGCAACGATACTGTGGTCCTCTATCTTACAAGGAAGCAGTGGTCCAGCTGAGTCCCTTCTGTGGGTTTGTGGGATGCTGCTGCTGGTAATCACAGGTGAAACATGCAAGCAGTTTGCTAAAACCTCTGAAAGTCTGGATGCAGATTGATATTAAATGACTGCAAAGGATTAACAGCACTTGGCATTTAAATTGCAATCTTCTAAATTAACTTCTACTCATTCCTATTTCTAAAATACATTTTGTTCAAAAACCTCAGAATAACTTGCTTCTGAGCTCAGTGCTTCTCTATTGGATATGCTGAGTTAGTCATGTTTTCCTGGTGAGTTACATTCTTAAGCCTAAAAGACTATTTCTGCATGTGTAAGTGCATTTTTCTAATAAGTGAAAGTCAACAGGCAACTCAAGTTTTGCCTAAAAAAGAAATAATTGTTGAGCAAACAATAGTCCAAAGCTATTTTATTCAGAACAAGAGGAGACTGTTTCTAAGGCATACCAGACTACATTTCTTACACAATTTTCTTTTGTCACTGAAAACATTTCCAAAAGTTGAGATAAGCTCAATTTAGATTTCAGTTTAGGTTTTAGGATACCAACATTTCCATCACATTGAAATGCAGAAAATAATTTTTTCATACAGATCTGAATTTACATACTTATATTTTAATGTAAAGCACAGGGATGTGGTTTAAAAAATAATCATTAGCTAAGCTAATATCTTTTTCATGGCTGAAAGCAGGATATTTTTAACCCTTTCCTTGGATGCATATATACTCAAAAATAAATATATTAAAGTATTTTACAAATGATAAAAATAATGAGCACTTTTTAAAAACTTGGTAAAAAAAGAACCTGTCACCTTTTCATGTTTCATGAATTTCATAAAACATGTCGCACAAATTGTAATACATAGATCCTATCCATAAATGCTAATTTAGAAACTAGCGAACAAAAATTCCTGTTTGTTTTCATTAATTTAGAAAAATAACACTCATAATCATGTGAGTTTTCCACAAATAATTCTCTCGTTTCCCCACCTCCTCCCACTATATTCTATGTATTCTACCAAATATAAAAACAGATAAACAAAAACCCTAAGAGAATTAGATAAGTGAATCTTCATTCCTAATGAAAACAACAGACATTCCTCATTCTCCATATGCCAGATTTAATTCAGGCATTTCTCACTGGATTTTAAATCTGATAAGCTTCTAGAAGATTGGAGAGGGAACTGTACTCTTAGCTCTTATAAAAGAGTTATTTTTTTTTCATCCTTATATTTCAATTATCTTTCTTCTGAATCATTGGAGGCTAACAGTTTTCACTAATATAAGGAGCAGACTGAAAGTGAGCATTTGACCTGCCCCTCCCCAGCCCCAGCACCACAAATATTATATGCCCACGAACAACACAGGGCTACTCTAAATGGTCTCCCCAAGGTCAGGTCTGAGGTATTATGGTACAGACCTTAAACAGTGCATAATTCCTTTAACATTTTCTCATGGATGTCTTTTTTACTTTAAGAATCAATTTTGAATTCAGATGAATTTTCCTCTGTGATCTAGGCTAAAAAGGTTGAGAGTCTTAAGGATGCTTGCCTTTGGAAAACAAGATTTAAAGAACCTAACCAACTTTATCAGTCAACATTCTATAAAAAATGTGATTTTGATCATTATAACTTCATGTTTTGTCAACTCTGAATAAATAAATTCCTGGTAATTTATTTTTTCTACCTCTAAATCTGTTTACAGTAAATACCAAGGAGCTGCTGTATAAAATTCGATGGGAATCATTAAATTTTTTTAATCCTCGTGGAAGAAAATCAAAACTTAGTTTCATTGCACTAAAACGAAACAACAGGCCCCCAACGGAATCACTTTCGCTAAATTCTCATTAGCAAACCAAAACTTATAAGCTAACATTATTGCAGTTTCAGACTTTCCTAGGAATTCAGTCTTAACTGATCAGTCTGGAAGTTTCTGGTCAGCGCCAATAAGGTCACCTGCCACACAGGCCCTATCCTTCCCCAAAGGAAGAGGAGGTGGTCCATCCTTTCCTTGCTCCACCTCCTCTGCCTGCCATTGTGCACAGCCCCTCAGAGCTCCTTCCTACCTGCTAGATGGCCTGCTGCCCAGTTCAGGAAACAATAAAGCCAATAAGGTCTTTAACATTTGCTCAGTTGAATTTTTGTTATTTAACAATTGTTAATTATACATTTTTCTCGTGTTCTGTTTTTCTCTCTTTTGACATGTCATCAAATGTATCTCAGGGAAAGCCAAAGAACTTGGACTTACCTATGTCCCTCAGCAATAGGAAAGGACTCTGTTGGTCATGCCGAGTCACTGTTGTCTGATGGAGATGTTTGCTGATGACAAGCAGAAACCACTTATACCTTTGAGAGCAAAGCGTATGAGTTTACCAATGCTCACTGGTTTCAATTCCAAACGAAAACAAAATCCTCTGTAAGGACAAAAGCTGAAAGGCAGCCACAAGCTACAGCCTTGCCTCTCTCCTCACATCAAGATGTGAGATCTAAGAAGTATTATTTGAAACAAATCTGCATTTGTTAAACCAAAATCTAATATGCAAAGAAAGGGAAGGAAAGCCACTTGAAACCTTGCTGTGACACACGCAAATTACATTCCATTGCTGCGGTTTACCCACACAGGGCCTGTGTGAAGCCTTTTATGCTGAATTTAAAAATCCCCAGGAAACTCAGTGATAGCAATGATTTGAGGATCCTACCACTTCCTTATCTAAACAGGAGAATTTGAAAACATAAGCATTTGCTGTAATGGCAGGATAACGCAAAATTTTTCATGAGAGAAAAGTTGGCCTATTGCCATCTTTTTTTCTTACTAGATTATAAGCACTTTAAGGAAATGGGAACTAGCGTTTACTCATCTTTGTACATTCCTGACCACCCCAGGGATCAACTACAAGATATAGTTGTTGAACAAATTTTAAATTAAGTCCTTCACATGTAAATATAAAAAGTCACTTTACTATTACATCTAGCAAAGACAAATCCTGAGACTCATATCCATCTCTTAGAAACCAAAGGCTGCAATGGCAATTATTAAATTCTTATTTACTAAGTTATCAAAGTTTGAACTGATAGAATGCAAGAAGACTCACTAAAAGATTATTTTACTGGCATAAAATCAATCAAGTAAAATATTTTCCAAACAATATCCAGTTCTACCCACCAGCTGAAGCATTGTTGAGGAAGATAATGCTTGTTTTTGTACATTTGCATAGCATTTTAAATTTACAAGAATGTTCCTATCTGCTATTGAAATCATCTTTATAATATATATCAACCTCTGTCATCATCCAAAGGCCCAGAAATCACAGGAAAAATATGGTATCCTAAATGCTTTAAAGTTATCCTGTGTACTAAAACAAAAACAACAATAAACAAGGTCCTCTCTCATCCCCATATGATTCACTGATGGCCACTAAAACAGAACTTAGGTCAACATGCTTAAAGATGTATTATTCAGTTTCAATACACAACAACACCTTTAAACTCTTCATCTCTGAACAAACACTATTGAAAGTTTGAAAGTGGTAGGAAATAAAAATGAGACCAGAAATTAAATTATAAGCATGTTTTACTTAATATTTTATTTACATGAGGTTAAGTGTTTACATGCTTGCATTCTTCAAAAATGTAAATGTGTAAGGAACTCCCTAGACCTACAATTACTCTAAGACAAGGGCAGTACTATCTCAACTGGCACAGGAAGCTGGGGGGAGATGACAATGTTTATTTCAAGGAAAGAAATATATCAACCTAGTTAATAAAACAGGCTGTCCTTTTAAAAATAACATTCTAGCCCTGGCCAGTTGGCTCAGTGAATAGTGTTGGCCCAGCATGTGGACATCCTGTATTCAATCCCCGGTCAGGGTACACACGATAAGTGATCATCTGCTTCTCTCTCCCTCCCTCTCCCCCTTCTCTCTTTCCTCCCCTCCCACAGCCAGTGGCTTGGTTGGTTCAAGCATCAATCCTGGGCACTGAGGGTGGTTCAGTTGGTCTGAGCATCAGCCTCAGGCACTGAGGATAGCTTGGTTGATTCAAGCATCGGCCCCAGACCGGGGTCACTGGGTGGATCCTGGTCAGCATACATGTTGGAGTCAATTTCCCCTCCTCTCACTTAAAAAGCCTAACCTCATCAAAGCTTTAGGAAATGTCATTTTCCTAATTTGTTAACCCAATCTCACTAGTTTTTTCTTCTCTTTTTCTTAACTTTCTAAAGTGAATACACTTCTTATGGAAAGTATTACTTCACAACTGATGAAAAAGCTTGTAACTGCAATGGCAATAAGTGTTAAATTTCACAGACGGGGAAATCTACCTTCCTCCCTAAAAGATTTCTCTCAAAATGGGTTTAAGAAAAAAGGTATTTTACCTTCACTACATGATACAGAAAAAAAAAAAGGGTATTAGGTATTGCACTAGGCTGAAAATTTATGTCCCCCCAAATTCATATGCTGAAACCTTAACCCCAAAGATAGTGGTATTAAGTGATGAGGTCTTTAGAGAATGCTTAAGACACGAGAGTGGAGCCTCACGAATGAGATCAGTTTCTTTCAACAGATCCCACAGAGCTCCCTAGACCCTCCCAGTACATGAAGACACAGAACAAAGGTGCCACGGATAACCAGGAGAAGGACCCTTAAGAAAGCATGACCATGCCAGGGCCTTGATCATGGACTTTCAGCCTCCAGGACTGTGAGGAATAAATCCCTTTTGTTTAGCAGCCACCAGCCTGTGGTGCTTGGGTCGCTGACCAAGTCAAGTGAGACAGAACCTTCCACTGGTTTTTCCTACGTGAGGCTCTGTACTTGGTAAGCAGAGCTTATGTGGCTGACAAAGCCGGACCACAGGTCACAGCATGAACACAGCACACAGGACAGACCGTTATTTTGTTTAACATGAAGATGTTAACGATACCAAGCCATTTGCTTGATCCAAGTTCCTAATTTCAACAATAACTCGATTATCAGGATAACAGTTTAATTACTTGGTTTTTACTCTTTCCTCTAACCCTGGGATGTAGAACACTACACTACATTTGAGAGCCTTGATGATATTTATTAAATATTGTAATGTCATAAAGATTTTTTTCAAATGTGGTACTTTTTTGCTATTCAGAATGTAGTGTCTGTTGCTACTTAGATACTAAAATACAAAATTATTAAATGACTGTCAAAAATATAACTGAAAAAAAATATATATATATATATTTATAACTGGATAGACCCTGGCCAGTTGGCTCAGTGGTAGACCATTGGCCTGGCATGTGGAAGTCTTGGGTTCGATTTCCGGCCAGGGCACATAGGAGACGCACCTATCTGCTTCTCCACCCTTCCCCCTCTTCTTTCTCTCTACCTCTCTTCCTCTCCTGCAGCCAAGGCTCCATTGGAGCAAAGTTGGGCCAGGTGCTGAGGACGGCTCCATGGCCTCCACGTCAGGTGCTGGAATGGCTTCAGAAGCAACAAAGCAGAAGCCCAGATGAGCAGAGTATCGCCCCCTGGTGGACATGTGTGTGGATCCCAATCAGACACATGCGGGAGTCTGTCTGTCTGTCTCCCTGCTTCTCACTTCAGAATAAATATATATATATATATGAATAGAAATAATCTTTAATGGAGATCTGACAATGAAAATTGCTTTACCTTGTAAATGTGAGTCCATCAAGTCAACAGCTTCTAGACCAGGGGTGCTCAATACGTCCGTCGATTGCGATCTACTGGTCGATCGCGAAGGAAGTGTGGGTAGATTGCACGGCATTAAAAAGACATTTGTCTTTTGATTGGCATACAGGGTAGCCAATCTGACGTCTGAACTTTTGACACCCTACGCATGCGCGTTAAACTGCGCTAATTTTTTCAGTTACATTGCTGCGTAGTTAGCCTTCAATTTATTTAAACTAAATACAACAAAGGGTATAAAAATGAGTGCTGTAGCTGGTCTGAGTAAGAAGCATAAAACCTACCACTTTCATACAGAATGGGAGGGGATTTTTTTCCCTATGTCATATTCTAAGTGCGTTTGCCTCATCTGTCTGTGTGCCATTGCTATTCCAAAGAAGGGAAATGTGGAGCGGCCTTTTTGGACTGTTTATAAAAACTATGACATTGACTTTCTCCAAAAAGAGAGCTGAGAAGGAGAAAGGTGAAAGAAGAATACACAATATTAAATAGTAATAATGGTAACTTAAATAATGATAATATAGAAGAAATAAATTTATGTTTTGCATTTTTATTGTAGGTAGATCATTTTGACTTGGTCATCTTATAAGTAGCTCGCAAGCTGAAAAAATGTGGGCACCCCTGTTCTAGACTGCTGCATTTGTTCACTTTATAGCAATAAGCCAAGTGTTCTGTTTTTTGACACGATCAAGTGTATTATTATCAGCAAAACATTAGAATGAGTCACAGGGTAGCAAAAAATAACCAAAACAGGCCTTGGCTGGTTGGTTCAGTGGCAGTGTGTCAGCCTGGTGTGTGGAAGTCCTGGGTTCGATTCCCAGCCAGGGAACGTAGGAGAAGTGCCCATCTGCTTCTATACCCCTCCTCCTCTCCTTTCTCTCTATCTCTCTTTTCCTCTCCCACAGCCAAGGCTCCATTGGAGCAAAGTTGGCCCAGGCGCTGAGGATGGCTCCATGGCCTCCGCCTCAGGCACTAGAATGGCTCCAGTTGCAACAAAGCAATGCCTCAGATGGGCAGAGCATCGCCCCCTGGTGGACATGCTGGGTGGATCCCAGTGGGGCGCACGCAGGAGTCTGTGTCTCTGCATCCTGGCTTCTCACTTCAGAAAAAATACAAACACAACAAAAAACCCCAAACAACAGAAAGCTCAGGTTATAAAAGTCTTGGTTTAAAGAATCACACTGCCCACCTTAAGCTCAGACAGGATGTGTAAATTTTAGGTCTGACTCATCATCTATCAATTACTGCAGTCTATCTTGGTTCAGAGTCCTCTCACCTTCCTTTGTTGCCCATCCCAACTAAGCTAGCAGTCTCAGGCAGTTTGACACATCAGTTCTCTTATTTTTATTTTACAAGAGTAAGTAGCAAGATAGAGACAGGGACAAAGGGTGGGTGGCAGGAACCACGATGACAACTGCTCCTGGGCAAGGACAGCAGCACAGGAAGACCACAGCGCACTGCTATACCAGATGACACGCACTTGCCTTGGTATTGACAGTCAATAAAAACTTTCTTTGCTTTAGTAATAATCCCTCTTCCAAATGTTTTGCAAGATAACATTTATGTAAGTTACAATAATAACAGACTGTAGAATAAGAACCTATGAGTTCAAGCTAAGATAGATAGATGAGAAGTTACTCTTTATAGCAGAATTACAATTAATAAATGTGGGGAAATGATACAAATTTAAAAATCACCAATTGGCAAATATTACAAAATAACTGCTTCAGGTAAGAATCATCAACAAATGCTAAAATTAATTTTTAAAAAGTATGGTGAGTAAAGCATGTTTACAGAACCTCCAAGTAGCTCCCCACAAAATACTAATTAAGAACAAAGGGTAAAACAGTAATTAGGAGAAAGCTGATACACTATAACCAAGAGAGCAAAGTTAACATCGGTAACAATACAAATCAACATCACATGTATTCTGATAGGATGCACTGAAGTAGTCACAGAACCTATAATCCAGTATTGTGATGAAAAATGCAAAATCTGAGCCAGATCGTTAGGAAACAAACCCTAACTGAGAACCATTCTACAACATAACTATTCTGTAGTCTTCATCAAAAATGTAAAGATCCAAAGAGACACAGAAGAAACAAAGAAACTAGTCCAGACTAAAGGTGACTAAGGAGACATGATGACCAAATGCAACACATTATCCAGTACCAGAAAGGAAACAAAAGGGAGACAACTGGGGAAATGGAAACAAGATCTATCATTTCTATAACAACATTGTGTCAGTGTTGGTTTTCTGATCTTCATTAATGGTAACATCTGAAAAAAGGGTACATCAAAATTCTTTGTATTATTTTTCGCAACATTTTTATTTGTCTGAAATTATTTCAAAATGAAAAGTAAGGAAAAAGTATTAACACCATGTTTTATTCTAGTACCTCCCCTTTGTTTCCCCCCTTCATAATGTGCACAGCTTACTGAAATCAACAACTTGATTTTAACTCAGTCTGCAGTTCTTATGCTACATTTGCATCTTACATAGTATGAACTGAAGTGTTTCTCTCGTACCCCATTGGGATAGAGGAGCATCTGCTCTATTCAATGAACAAAAAGCAAGTTCCTCAGGAAACTTATATCCCAGGCAGCTAGCTCAGGCCTGCCTCAGTGTCGAATGAATAAATAAATTCTTGAGGTTTATTTTTAAAAAATAGAGACTATGGGGGAAAAGATAAGGGGAATAAAACATTGAATATTCTTAACTCTTTATGTTAACAAGTTTTAGGATAAGTGGGAAAAAAGCATCTGACTTTTAGAAAGTAGTTGACTTTTAATTTTTGTTTTCTAGTCTTTGGTCTTCTATTTTATACACCTTCTCAGCCTCAGCATTCATCCTTTCTAAATATGCACAATAACCACATCCTTCCTCAAGGCTAACATTTATGGAGGGCTCACTATGTATTGCTTTACAGGCTTTCTTACACCATCATCTTAACAACAGTGTGAAGGAGAGGGGACTGTTATACTCCCACCTGCTTATAGATAAGGACACTGAAACTAAGAGCAGTTCGGTTACTGGCATAAGGTCACAATGACCTCTACACAGTTCGGTCTGATTCTGATCACCCGGTTGGTTCAATTCCAGAACCTGGGCTCTCGGCCATCGTGCTCAAATGCCTCCTTATATACACATAAATAAATAAAAAGGGACATACATTTGACAAAGAAAAAGAAACAAAAAACTGTTTAATTACTTAAAGTAACCAATGGAAAACTGCTTCGGGGGCAGATGGCAATAAATAAAACACAGAGGCTCTGTGTAAAATATACTCTGTCCCCTCTCTTTTAAGTGTCCACAATTTTTTGCTCTTTTTATTTTACCCAGGTATTCATAGTAAAAATTCCTCCTGAAAAAATTACAGTTTTGACTCATCTATTAATAAAGAAGGGAAAATAGTTACCCTCACCAGTCAGCGGAGGCTAAGCTCCTTGGAGGCTGATGCAAAGGGCATAGGAAGAAGAGTTAGGCAGTGGTGGGGAGAGAGGGACATGGGCAAGAACACCAAGGAAGGCCCCAGTCAGTTGGTTAAAGCATCATCCATACGCCAAGGTGTGGGTTTGATTCCTGTCAAGGCACATACAAGGATCAACCAATGAATGCATATGTATGTGGAACAATTGATGTTTTTCTCCTTTCTCCCTCTCTAAAATCAATTTTTTAAAAGAAGGGTGTCAGAGATGCAGTGGGTACTGATTCCTTCTCAACTGGGTTGTCATTCCTTAATGCCACACCCAAAAGCTATTCATAATTTTATGCTTTAAAAACACTTCATAGCCTGACCTGTGGTGGCACAGTGGATGAAGCGTTGACCTGGGAACACTGAGGTCGCCAGTTCAAGGCCCTGCACTGGTCTGGTCAAGGCACGTGTGGGAGTTGATGCTTCCAGCTCCTCCCCCCTTTCTCTCTTTCTCTCTCTCTCTCTCTCTCTCTCTCTCTCTCTCTTTCTGTGTCTCCTCTCTAAAATGAATAAAATAAAATAAAATAAATTTAAAAACACTTCATAGCCTGACCAGTGGTGGCGCAGTGGATCAAACATTAACCTGGGACACTGAGGGCACTGATTTGAAACCTCAAAGACACCAGCTTGAGAGCAGGATCATCAACTTGATCCCAAGGTCACTGGCTGGAGCCAAAAGATCACCAGCTAGAGCTCAAGATCACTGGCTCAGCCTGAGCACCCTGGTCAAAGCACATATGAGAAGCAATCAATGAACAACTAAAATGCCACAACTTCAAGTTGATTCTTCTCATTTATCTCTTCCTTTCTGTCTCTCTCCCTCTAAAAAAAAGGAAAAGAAAAAAAAATACTTCATAAAACTGATCACCAAAGAAGGAAGACAACAAATAAGAAATACATTAGTGTTGTTTTGTTTTTTCAAATCCTTGCCCCAGTATGGGGGCCACTAAACATAAGGAAGTAAGAGTCTCTTCTGAACTCGGAAGCCAAGTAGGGTCGGGACTGGTTAGTACTTGGATGGGAGGAAGTGCGAGTCCACTTGCAGACAAAGGGAGTGTAAGTCTTTTCCAGGCATCCAGATACAATGGTAGGAGCACAGATTACAAACCCATGTGCCCTGAGGCTGCTGTGAGGACAACCTGGGTCTACAACCATGCCTGGCACTTGAACATGCCTGACAGTCACTGTCATCAATTTCCCCAGAGCACTGTTGCACACTAGACCCTTAGCAAATTTGTACTGGCTTTCATTTAAAAGAAAATGTAGTTAAATCAAAATAGGATTATTTGGCTTAGAGTCATGATGAGCCTGTGACTAAGGGCAAAAATGCAGCTGGCAATCCACTGAGTTTATGCAACCCAAGCACCTGTACAACACCCACAATGAGAGCACAGTCCGCAGAGCTCAGCCAGAGGACAGGGAGAAGTCTACTTGACCAGAACACAATTTTGTTCTGGAAGGGGCACAGCCTGCTTCCCTTCACTGTCATTAGCAAATCTAAGACAACAACAGCTCATGTGTTTTGTTGTGACAACTGTAACTTCTTCCTCTGGCGTACTGCCTTCCTTTTCTTTCTGAGTCCTTCTTAGTCCACTGTTCACTTTCATTCTCTGGTGTCTGCTGGTTGAGGAACCTTTAGACACTTTCTGACAGGGCTTGTGGTTCAAATAATTTGAGGAGTCTGCACACTTCTTGTTTAGCCCTTTGTAGCAGTATCATATCCTGCATTCATGACTGCTAACCTGTTTGGCAGTTATTTGCTTGTTTATTTTAATTCAACAGTATCTTGAAAAAGTCCAAACTCATAAAACTAATTATGAGGTGGTTATTCACATTATAAAAGGAGATTACTTTAAAGAAAGATTCACTGAAATACTCTTTTCCAAGGTCCATTTCTCCATGCTTGTTTCTCAATTTAGCAGAGTAGGAAGTTTTTTAGGAAGCATAGATGTTGTAACTGTAATGATTAGGAAGGAGCACACACAACTATTACATAGCAAAAATCACACCTGCTTTCACTAAATGCTGTTGAGCTGTCAAGTTCCATTGTTTTCTTACAAAAACAATCTCTAAACTTGGTGGTGTGTGTGTGTCCCCAAAATTTCTAATTTGTGGAAAACCCGGGCCATCCATAGGAGAAATTATTGCTCTTTAATTGAAATTATAAAGATGTAATCTATGCATCCACATTTTTAGAGATGTAGTAAAGGGTGTTCAAAACCGAGTAACAGAAACAGACATGTAAGATGAGTAAAAAGTGCTAGCAGCTTTAGGGCGAGAAAGAGATAAGGGAAGCACAGGTGACTGTAAGGGCAGTGAAGATGCTCTGTGTGATACTACAGTGGTGGACACGTGTAATTATACATTTGCGTAGGCCCACAGAATGTACAACCCAGAGTGAACCCTAATGTAAACTATGGACTCTGGTTGGCAATGAGGGATCAAGGCTGATTTCATGACTGTAGCAAATGTACCTTCCAGTGTGGGATGTTGATGTTGGAAGAGGCTGGGATGGGTGGAGGGGTATTGGGGCGACTCTGTCCTTTTCCCTCAATTTTGTTCCAAACCTAAAACTTTGCTAAAATATAAAGTCTATCAAAGTGTTAAAAAGGACTAGCGGCACAAAATGATGGAATAGCATCAAGCAGGAAGAAAATGCTTATTGCTGAGTTTGTCTGGGGAGATGCTGGAGTTAAGCTGTGGAAAGAGAAAAAGGACTCACATTTGAAAAAGAAAGTGTGTCACTAACACCAAAATGACAGGGAAGAGCTTCAAGGGACTATACTGACAGGACTTTATGGGTCAAGTTGAGAAGCTTAGTTTCTGTTTGTGGGCAGGAAGAAGTCACAGAAGGTTTTAGGCCAGAAGGCTATCAGATGAGGGCAGTCTAAGGACTCAGCTCCTCACTTTGTGGAATGTCACTTGGAGCAAGAAGGACGTCCAGAGGCCAGGAACCCTAGGGCAGGCCCGAGGAATGAGCTGGGGTGCAGACCTAGTGGCTGTGGCACAGGAGGGGAAGGGCTGGGGGCGGGCCAGGGGGAGGGGGATGGGCTGCAAATGTGCAAAAGATTTGGAGCTTCTGGGACCAGAACAGTGAGGCCAATACTGAAAGGAGAAAATACAGAACGAGAAGTAAATTTTGGGTGCCCAGAAGATGGATTATTTTGGGTGTGTAGATTATTCATGTGGGGATGTCTAGCACGCAGTTACAAATGTGGTTCTGAGGCCAAAAATATTCAGAAGTAATCTGCAAGGATAGACTCATTAATGCTTTTGGAAGCGCAGCAGCTATAGGAATAAATAGTATTGAAAAGGGATTCATTCAGATGAAAAAAGAAAATGGGCAGAATCTTTAGGAGGATAGCTTGGGAAAGGAGTCTGATAAAGAACATTTAGAGACAGAAGAACCAGAAAAGATAGGCAGTATTCCTTCCTGATCACATCCGGGAAGTAAGGACACCTATCTCTATCACCACAAATAATATTTTATGCCCCCACTGCTTTCATGGCAGGACATAGATACTGTTAAAGCAAAAACTGAAATGTTACTTTGCAAGTTAACAATCTAGGATAGGGAATACAGACTTCCAAAATACAAGTTTAGAGTATAAAGAGGTGGTAGACTGCACATTAATGGTCCCCAAGGAATAACATCTCCCTGTATCCACTGACTCTGGTCTTGGCCATGAGGCTTGTCTTGGCCAGTGAAACATCACAAGCCAGACAAGGGTCTGTGCCTTGAGCTTGCCCTTCTGGAGGGCTGCTGCTGTGACAGCCACAGCTGACCACCAGACATTGGACAGTGGCCATTAGTAGCCATTCAGCCCTGTGGAGCCCCGGGTGACTGCAACCACATGAGAGAGACCTGAAGAACTGCTCAACAGCCTAGCTCCAACTGCAGAATCATGAGCAAATAGAGCTGTTTTTAAGACACTTAACTTTTGGAGTGATTTATTGTACAGCAATAAATAACTCTACTGGAGAACATTTTAAAGGTGGAGACAAAGCATATATCTGTGGGGATATGTGGAAGAAGTTTTATCTTTAGAATGAAAGAATATCTATCTATCAATCCATCCATCCACAGAAGATTCAAAATGGGCCCAGGAAACTGCATTGGTCCCTTTAGCACTAAGCACCTTTTCTAGGTGGCTCTTTTTAAACTGCCTCATTATTACCTGCTGATTCCATTCATAATCTACAAATATAGATTTCAGATTCTAAGAGCAGAAAGAACCTAGTGAATGACCAAAAGATGAGGAAATTAAAACCAAAGTAGTAACTCACTCTTAAACCACCACAAACTACTTGTAGCGTCAAAACCAGAATCCAGAGCTGCTACAACTCAGTGTGATGTGCTCTGAGCTGTGCAAAGTCGCTCAGTCATAACCACACATTCTGCCTAATTTAGCCTTTATAGATGGTCACGGATGCGCTGTCCTCAAGCAAGCAGGTCTTTCCCATGCCCTAGTACTCAAGGAGTACACGGTCTCTTCTTTGCACAGTCACGCTCCGTGGCTGGATGTAACTGTGCAGGTGGTACTCAAAGAAGCAGCACAGAGCAAGGCAAGCAGCATAACAGGCACTGGTTACACAAGACCAGAATTCAGGCCATCACCACCAAAGCAACTGCAGGAACAGAAAGTGTGCCACCATAAAGCCGCACAGAACATGTCCATTCAACACTGAGCCTCAATGCACATTGAGCCACAGGACGTACAGCGCTGGCTCACTAGGACTCTGACACACACACTTTGAAAAAGATGCTCCACTTCTGGACAACGTGCCCTTTGGATGCCCAGTGCTCCACAACTTGGTGGGCTCACTCTCTCATCGGCCTCCATCTGAACAGTCCCTGGGGCCAAGGTGTTCAGTGAAATGTGCAGTAATGATCTCCAGTGGGGCTCCAGGAGGCCTGTAAGCTGGAATAGTAACCTGCATTTTGATGCAGGTTTTACTGAGCTTCCTTTCATACTCTTTTATTGTGAGAATGAATTAATATAATTAAAATGAAAATCACTGGTGATTTTGAAAACACCCCTATATGATATAAAATTAGAAGTAGGGACATTAAAAGCCATCATTTTTTAATTTTAGAAACAGGAAGGGTGAGGAGATAGAGAGAGAGAGAGAGAGAGAGAAACATCAATCTTTTCCTGTGTGTGCCCTGACTGGGAATTGAACCAGCAACCTCTGCTTCAGGATGATGTTCCAACCAACCAAGCTATTCAACCAGGGCTAAAAGCCATAATATTAAATAAACTCCATTAGTCTCTTCCTTGCTGTCCCTTTCCTTCAAATAATTTCTTTATATTTCCCTATTAAGTTTCTATATACATATGGCCATGTTCTTTGACCTAAGTATATCACCCCTTTCAGTAACTTCTTCCTCTCATCGCCACAGAATCAATTTTCCTGTCTTCAATTATCCTTAAAGTATGTCTTAAAAGTATTACATACTTAAATTAAGAATGAAACCAAAAAGAAGAGGCAGAAAAAGTACAAAACAACACTTGATGTTTATAGACCCCATGAAGATCCATTTGATGTGAACCCCAAGAGGAATTTATCTGCTGAGATGGACCCCAGATGGTCAACTGAGGGCCCAATTTCTATAAACAATAACAGTCTAGCAGCCATTTGCTGAGAGAGACTCCTTGTGTACTCTGTACACTGGGCAGAACCTCAGCCCAGCACTATGCCCGGTTTGCTCATGCTGTCTGAGTCAACCACTGAAGGGAAGCCCTGCTTTTGTCTTTCAGCCAACAGACTGAGACCTACCTGCCCTGATCAGGACTGCACAATTATGTCCTCATTTGCATCTATACTAACTGACCAAGCAGAACTGCTCTAACAGCCAACCAAAACACATGATACCAACCAATGAGAACTGCATGATTTGGACCAATATGAACTGTAAGAATTGGAAAACTCATTGGACCAATAGGAACCTGAGCAGGAACTTTTTCTATAAAACACTACCTCTTTTTCCCCTAGTGAAGTACACTTTCAGTTTCAACCGGTGGCTGTTTCTGAGGTTTGCCAACTGTTACACCTGTTTGAAGTCTCTCCTTTTCAGCACCTCTTTGGAAATTTTGTTTTCCATATACTTCCTTCCCTTTTCTTTTTTCTGACTTTCTAGATATCATCTAAGTATTTTTCAAAATAAACATTTTATCTAGAAATTGTCTCTTACCATTGCCCTACTGAACAGGGATCAATTCTTAAAAGGGAAGGGAAGAGGTAAAAAATGATCAAATCACTTTACTGCTGTTAGTTTATGCTCATTCATAAGAAATTCTGACACAATTTTTTGGCTTTTGTTTTAAAGAAATTCTGCGGGACCTCTGAAGTTCAATGAATGAGGTCTAAAAATCAGGGTGCCTTGGAGTAGTAGTTATTACAGTTTTTCTAAAAGATTAGAAGTGGTACTCTCAAGTGAGAATCTTTCTTTTAACTGTCCACATTCTTTAATCTTCACAGATCTCCAGCCCTTGTTTAAAAATAAGTATAAGTGTGTCTGTTAATACCCCCTGAGGGTGTGCTGTGACTAACGGGTAGTTAAGCTGGAAGGCATGGTCTCCAGGCAAGAGGCCAAAGCACAGTACTTTATCTTCAAAACCAAATTAGTTTAATTACACTGACAAGAAAAATAATTATTGATAGTCAAACATGCAGTCAGGAGAGGGAGGGGGAAGAATCCTCAAAACAGGGTACCCATCAAATCAAAGACATGCAAGAAAAAAAATGTAATGTATGTAAAGTTGTGTGGTAAAATGCCAATACAGATAATCCAATGCAGACAAGAATACCTGATACACATTTGGGTGTCAACCTTCCCCATGAAAATAAGCAAACCAAAAACTGCTCAGAGAAACCACAGTGCAGCTTGCCAAAAACATCCTTCTCGGCTGCCCTGTTGATTTTATACACAGGTGACATCAAAGGAAGTTTAAAAATTAACACTTTAATTAATCGAGAGACACAGAGTAAATGTATTTCTCTTCATTTCTCCATCCAGAGTCAGAATTGAGAGATTTGGGAGAAAAATGTATGTATATCCCCAACTTTTATCAGGTCCAAAATGACATAGAAATGATTAGGGGAAAAAGCGGATGACTAACCCAAGAATACCAACTGGTGAAGGCAGAGTATAGAGCACAGGACCCTTACACTAACATTTCTTTACGATCACAGCACAACTTTTCACAACACAAAATGCCTCTAATTTTCCTAATTACAACCCCTGAGTGAACTATTTGCTATAGCTAATAAAAAGAAGTTGCCGTAGCTTAAAATTGAACATCTTTTTTAAAGATCTCTTCCCTTTAATAAGCATAAAAGGATTTCTTTTCTTTTCTTTATTTATTTACTTTTTTTGTGTGAGAGCGACAGATAGGCAGACAGGAAGGGAGAGAGATGAGAAGCATTACCCTCACAGTTGTGTGACTTTAGTTGTCCACTGATTGCTTCTTATTCATGCCTTGACCAGGGGCCTCAAGCTGAGCCAGTGACTCCTTGCTCAAGCCAGTGACCTTTGGGCTCAAGCCAGCAACCACGGGATCATGTCAATGATCCCACGCTCAGGCCGGCAACCTCGAGGTTTTGAACCTGGAACCTCAGCATTCCAGGTCAATGCATTAAAGGACTTTTTATGAACAGCAACAAAATTAAAAAGTTGTATTTAATTCACAGAAGTAGGAACAATTAGTCACGTAAAGTCTTCATCTGCACAAATTTACAGTCCCTTCCTCAGAACACACAAAACATGTAAAGGAAATTAATATGCTAAATTTCATTTAACTGCCAGCCGTATTTCAATTTTCAAACTTAATTAAAACTGGCAGGCCTGACCAGGCGGTGGCACAGTGGATAGAGCATCGGACTGGGATGCGGAAGGACCCAGGTTCGAGACCCCGAGGTTGCCAGCTTGAGCGAGGGCTCATCTGGTTTGAGCAAAAACCTCACCAGCTTGAGTACAAGATCGCTGCCTCGAGCAAGGGGTTACTTGGTCTGCTGAAGGCCCACAGTCAAGGCACATATGAGAAAGCAATCAATGAACAACTAAGGTGTCAAAACGAAAAACTGATGATTGATGCTTCTCATCTCTTTCTGTTCCTGTCTGTCTGTCCCTATCTATCCCTCTCTCTGACTCTGCCTCTGTAAAAGAAAAAAGACAAAAAACAAAATAAAACCCAAAAAACAAAAGCAACTGGCAGTTTTACTAGAAGAATCAAATTTCAATCAAATGGGCGTGTCATTTTTTAAAGAAAATGCAAAAGAAAATTCAGGATGTCCCAAGCAAAGGATTAACAGAGCTTTGATTACAATTGAAAGTCACTATTTAAACAGGTGTATTGAATTAGCACTTTTATGAAAACACAATCCTTTACATGAAGCTCACTGGATTTTTTATTAGTTCTAGAATATTAAAAGAAAATGTTTGTTTGGCTCAGCATAATAGAGGTTCATGAATCATGGAAAAATGATGATGGAATTACACCTGGGAAATTCATTCCTTCAGTATCTCCCTTGGTAGTACCAGGTATTTTAGAAGCAAAAGATGCCCTGGCTCTTACATAGCTCAGTTGGTTAAAGCATCAACCCCAAGCACAGAGGTTGCCGGTTGGATCCCCAGTCAGGGCACATACAGGAACAGATTGATGTTCCTGTGTCTGTCTGTCTCTCTCTCTCTCCCCACTCCTCTCTAAAATCAACTAAATAAACATTAAAACAATTATAAAGGAAAAAGAAGAAACAACAAAAGAAACCTTAGCAACGATCAAGTGCTTTTCTACGGAAGAGGACTTTGATGGGAGGAGCAGCGCTAGGAGACTAATCCTAGCAGCATCAGCTTGTTTACTAACACAAGGTCTGTTTGATGGGAGTGACTCATTCCATGAAAGGGGTAATGAGCAACAGAACGGGCTGGCTGGACTGCAGCTGCGGCAGGATGCCAGGCAGGCTGAGCCCCACCACCCCACAAAGGACCCCAGGAGAAGTTTATGCTGATGCTGTGTAATAAGGTAGGGCTCCCAGTAACCTGGGCACTGCATTCTGGGGTTGGCCTGCCCTCTTCATGGAGTTCTTTTGGAACAGACAATTATGGGTATATCCCAATATTGAGGTTTCTTGCTAGATCCAGTTTATTTATCTTCTCATCCTGAGGGAACATGAAATCTAGACTCGAGTGATTGATACAAGATTGCTTAAACATGGGTCAGTTTTGTGTTCCTCAAATGCAAATGGAATACAAAATGCTGCTGAAATTGAGAAATGTTGCAATTAGACAGAAGACACTAATATTTAATAGTTTATATAAACATACAGCAAGGATGTTGAACCTAATGAGATCTAGGAGAAAATTATCAAGCAAAAAAGGAATATGCAGTTCTAAAAATAAGAGGAAGAGTTGGGCATAAACTCAGACAACAGTATGGTGATTACCAGACAAGAAGGGGGATGGGGAAGGCAGAAGAGGGTAAAGGGGGGGGGGTATGATAAATGGTGATGGAAGGAGATTTGACTTGGGGTGATGAACACACAATACAATATACAGAAGAAATATTACAGAACTGTACACTGAAAACTGATATAATTCTATTAGCCAATGTCATCCCAATAAATTCAATTATAAATATGGGGGAAAAGCATAATTTTATTCATACCCATTTTGAAAAAAAGAGTTAATGACTATCTGATATGCTCAAGCCTTATTAAACTGGCAAATGCAATATATGCTTATAAAGCAGTAGTGGTTTTAAAATGTATCATCATAAATCTTATTGTAAATTCATTATATTCTATGACAAAGGATGCTGCAGACAGAACAGCAATTTTAGACTTGGAAGGCACTCAGCAGACTACTTAATCTAGCCCCTCCCCTCATTGTACAAATAAAGAAACTGAGGCCCAAGGGCATTTATGGAGAAGCTGGGCAAAGCCCAGGGGTTCCTGACTGCCTGGCTAGAGTCTCTGTTTTTCTCACAGCCTATGAAATAGTGCTGAGCTTGCCAAAGCCCCTCTTTTACTACAACACAATCTGTTTCAGAAAATGGATCCTCAGTAGTTCGTTCACATTAAGGAACTTACCTTAACATTAGAAGCAAATTTTTGTTCTATGAAAGAGACCTCATATTTGCTCACTTAGTGCACACTCAACCCTGTCTTGAATGCACCCTCTATTTTGAATGCCCAGCTCACTACCACATCACTTCCCACTCCTGTCCAGTCATCACAGGAGTAAAGAGTCTATATATTGGAACCTATTCCCTGAACACCAGAGCTCTCTAGTTCCCACCTAACTGCTTGGTCCAGGACTGACCCCAGCCACAAGCAGATGCAATGAATCTCCTTTCTAGGGTTGGGCTTGGAACCTTTGTGCTGGCTTCCCCCAGTGCTGAATGATGAGATATAAAAAATGGAGGCAGTCACTGACCTCCACAATTTGGCCTGAAAGAGGCAGAGATGTTGCCCTGGCTGGCTGGCTCAGTGGCAGAGCGTCGGCCCAGAGTGTGGAAGTCCCGGGTTCAATTCCCAGCCAGGACACACAGGTGAAGCGCCCATCTGCTTCTCCACCCTTCCGCCTCTCCCTTCTCTCTATCTCTCTCTTCCCCTCTCACAGCCAAGGCTCCATTGGAGCAAAATTGGCCAGGGCACTGAGGATGGCTCTGGTTGCAACAGAGCAACTGCCCCAGATGGGCAGAGCATCACCCCCTAGTGGGCATGCTGGGTAGATCCCAGTGGGGTGCATGCGGGAGTCTGTTTCTCTGCCTCCCAGCTTTTCACTTTAGAAAAATACAAAAAAAAAGAAAAAGGAAAGAGAAAAGAGGCAGAAATGTTGATGGAATGAGATGAGAAACAGAAGCCCTGGCAGTCTGTCTGTAGCTCTGGTTCCCTGCCATGCTTCAGGCTTTGGCCTCCAGAATGTACTTTATTATCCTGGAGGCAATGCCCTTTTTCTGTTCAGCTAGAATGGGCATAATACTTAATAATATAACTAATCCTGGAAAAACTCTTTTTTTAGAGAGAGAGAGAGCATGATGAGAGGCATCAACTTATAGTTGTGGCACTTTATTCATTGATTGCTTCTCATATGTGCCTTGACTAGGGGTCTCTAGCCAAGCCAGGGACCCCTTGCTCAAGCCAGAGGTCATGGGGTCATTTCTATGATCCCATGGTCAAGCTGGCAACCTCACGCTCAAGCTGGAGATCCTGCACTCAAGCTGGTGAGCCTGAGCTCAAGCCTGGAACCTCAGCATCCCAGGTTAATGCTCTATCCACTGTGCTACCACTGGTCAGGTTCAGCAAAAGTTTTAATTTCATGATCAACTTCTCTGAGAAACTTGATGATCCAGGTAGTGCACTACAACAGATCAATAAATAGGAAAGTTGAAAAACAACTTTCCAGGGGACGCAAGGAAGAAACAACTTTTGTCTTTTGTATGCTCTTTGGTCATGAATGACCCACTTCTGGGGAAACCATGTGATTCTGAATGAAGACCGTGCCTGTCCCCACATGTAGCTGCAGAAACAGCCAGGAGGACAGGGAGAAGGGAAAATTAATATTTCCTTGGACTTTAGATTATATTCTTACTTGAAAATATTAAATCAGATAGTCTAACACTGAGGGTTTTTGTGTTTGTTTGTTTTTTTGACAGTGAGTTTTTTATTCTTCTTCCATCTCATATAAAAGGACTTAAACCAGTGCTGATAACTTGTATTTTGCTTGCATTTTGCTTCTAGGTATCTTGTACCCATATAATAGGTAGTGGTTTTAAGTACACATATTTTTCTACAAACAGCCTTGAGACAGGAAGCAGATGAGTTTGGATAGTAAAAAGTCAAGGCCACCCTTCTGCTGAGAATACTGTTTAGAATGCCAGCTGTTTATCAGAGAGTTAACAGCTACAATATATACACTGAGTTTCTAACTTGTAAGGGATACTTTTCTTTCCCCTTTTGAACTTAAGCAGGGGTTGGGAGTCAAGGTGGTCCTTCTGGAATCTCCAGTGAGGACCATGTTCTTGGCTCTTCCGACCTGCAGAGTACAAATTAGCCCTGAGCTAGTGTTAAACACACTAAAAAAAGACAAGGATTATTTACTTAGATCATTCTCAAAAGAAGTTGGTTGATACATTCTCTTTACCACTGTTTTCTATGTATGTAGATTAAGTAGAACCACCACTCTTCTTATAGAAAAGAATCAGAAGGAAAAAGAACATTATAAAAGCTGACTAGGCTATAAATTTGGCTGACCCACATATGTTTTTCTTCTTTACATAAATAGGTAATAATGCTTATTTACACTACAAACTTTTTTCAAACAAGGATTGAAACCCACTTTCTAAAAGAGGCTTTATTACTCTGGCAGAAGCAGACTAAAAAACACAGGGCTCATAACTCCTGGTATTGTTCCTCTTCTCGTTGTTTTCTGAGATCTAAGAAGCCTAGTCAAAGTAAGGGTGCCCACATGCCAGTCAGTAGCATGCCGCAGGGAAGGAATATAACATTCTAAGTCTTTCCAGATAACTCTATATCTAGATACGCTGTGTGTGTGTGTGTGTGTGTGTGTGTGTGTGTGTGTGTTTTCCTCCTTTGTCTTACCATAGATATGTCATTACTGTGTGAAAGGATCTGAGCACAGAGAGAGAGGCAAGGACACATCAGAGAACGGGAGGCGCACTGGGAGGTAGGAGGCAGAAAGACACACGCAGACCTGGGAGCTGCTGGCAGGCACATCCCATAACCCCACCTGAGACCCTTCTGAGCTGCAGAATGTGCAGGAGAGTAACAGAAAGCCCGGCCATAACTCAGTGTGTCTTCAACTGCAGGGAGAAAGCAAAGGGAGACAGATGATAAGGAACGCTTCTTCCCAGAACTAGCCACCTCACCTTTATCCCACATCACAAAGGAATTCCCCTGAAAGGTCACAGAGGACAGGACAGTGGAGATTTTAGACAACCAATGAAGTCACAGGAAATGAATCAATAAAAATATGCAAGTGACAACACATATATACTGACAACATGTATATGCAAAGTGATCCTCTGGAATTTTAGGCAATAAAATCTCCAGTGAGCTGCAGAAGAATTTGGTCTTGGCCCTAGAAGCAGAGTGCTGAGAACAACAGAACAAAAACAATGTGGGAAAAGGTAGAAGAATTATGTCCCAAGAAAAGCATTTTGAAGATAGAAATAAAATATTAAGAACACCTCAGCCATATCTGTATTCTTATCTAAAACCCCTCCTGAACCCTTTCTGACATCCACCCCTCCCTCAAAGCTGTTCAAAATTGATCTCTTTTCTCCTGGAAGCCATGCAGGCACACTCCAGCACAGACTTCCTTCCTTCCAGTCTCTGGTCTCTGAAGGACCTTCACAGACTCTTCAGGGTGCTTTTGCGTATCATTTTCTCTTTGTGCAAACCCTCTATCTTAAAATATACTAACAGTAAAAGGGGAAAAGATAGGTATCATATAATGAGTAACATTATGTATAGAAATTATTCAGACAACTAAAAAACTACCACTCATTTAAAAAGAGGTGGCAGTTAATTTGTTAAATCTGCATAATATAGTCATCTGTTAATATTCTGTTAGCTAGCCTTAAATGGCCCTCAGGTTATTACTGCATCAAAGAAAAGGAAAAGTTATGTAAAGGAAAAATTTATTCCATGGAACAGCTTCTTTTCATTATTCCTCTTATTCAAATTTTTATGAGTATCTTTGAAAATCTTTAAGCACTTGTTCCAGACAATGAACTTTCTGCCTCTGCTAAATACTTTTCCTCAGACCAAAAAGAACTCATTAATATTTGACTTCTTGCTTGTCATTTCCTACATCTCTCTGATTTTATCGAACTCTGAAACATTTGATCTTTTTTTAGGCAGTTTATCTCCAAAAAAGAAAATAAAACTGATTAACCACAATCAGTCGGTAAAAAATTTCCTAGTTCTTGTGGTTTGAAACAGGGCACATTTTCTTCACACGCTTCAAGGCAACAAATACAACTGAATATGCAACTATTTAAACATACTCCAAGCCTAACAATCAGGAAGTGGCCTTGTGAGACCATATGTCTGAGAGAGATCAATTTGGCCAATAAAAGCTGGAGATGATATACATTCCTGAAATAAGAGAGAGATTTGTGATCATGTGAATGCAGCCCGAGGACAAGCATGGATCAGTATCTTACCTTCAAGAATGAATCCTCGGAGGAGCAAGATGGCGACGGAGTAGGCGGACGTACCAAACTTCCAACTCCCAGAACCAAAGTGGATTATAACTCAATTTTAAGAACCATCATCTGGATAAACCAACTCTGAAATAAACTAAGACGACCCTTCAACCAAGGAACACAGAAGAAGCCACATTGAGACTGGTAGGAATACCGAAAATGCGAAGAAGGCTGCCCAGCTCCCCGGAGCAAATGGGAGCCGGAGAGACCCGCATGGCGGGAGGAGAGTTTGGCAAAGAGGGAGGGACCTGGGTCCCAGGAACCATGCCCCAGCCTGAAGTCCCAGAGCCTAGAAGAGGCGTTTGGACAGTTTTGAGCTGTGAAACTAGTGAGGGAGCTCCCAGGCCTACAGTGTGGAGTATTAGGTCCCTTCCTACTCTGCTGAGGGTTGCTGAAGGGTTTGGTGGCGGCAGGATGCTGAAACGCGGTTCTGTCGGCGTAGGCGGAGGCCAAGTCGGTGTGAGCTCGGTCTAACCAAGCACGGTCGGAGGGGACGCGCGGAAGCGGTCTGGAAGCTGCGGGCCGGCCTGTAATCCCACATACGGGGACAAAGGGGGAGGCCAGGAACGGGCAGAGATCTGCTCTGCAACCCTGTGCAAGCCGGCCCTGACCGCAGGGACTGGACTAGGACCAGGGATGGGCGGGGGGCTTGCGGCTGAGTTCACGCTACCAGCCCCGCCTGGCCGGAAAAACTGCGGTTTGCCATTCTACGTGTGCGAGCGGGCTGCGAGCGCAGGGACAAGGTACACCCCGAGACAAGTGAAAGATCGCAGCTGAGCCCACGCTACTATCGCCGCCCAGTCGGGAAAACCGTGATTTGCCATCCTACATGCACGACCGGGCTCCGAACGCAGGAGCGGGGTAAAGTCCGGGACGAGCGGAAGTCCGCAGCTGAGCGGAAGCCAGCAAACACGCCCGGCCCAATAAACCTTGGTTTGCGACCCTGCGCAGAAGGGCTCTGGCCTCGGGGGCGAGGCTAAACCTCCAGACGAACAAAGGCACACAGATGAGAGCACGTCACGCCCAAACCCGCGAAATTGTGGAGAGAAGGCTCTCACTGTGGGTTCTGGGCAGAAGTCCGGAAACAGGATGGGTCTGCAGCTGAGCAAAGGTGCTCACCTCTACCGTTGGTGCTAAGACTTGTGGCTTCAGTGACAGCCCCTCCCACGGAGGAGAGGCAGAAATCACAGCAAAAGCCACAGTGGGCCGGCGCTGGCAACGCCCATACCCAACCACCCTAGGCACCGGCAGAGGGGGTGGGGGGCCTGCAGACAGACCACACCTAGAGAACACAAAGGCAACACCTACTGGAATCCAGTGGCCACAACTTGCTTATACACAGACAAAATGGGCAGGCAGAGGAATGCAAACCAAATGAATCAAGAGAAATCCCCAGAGAAGGACCTGAATGAACCAGATATAACCAAATTACCAGAAGCAGAATTTAGAATAATGATAGTTAGGATGTTCAAAGAAATTAGAGCAACAATGGATAGTCATTATGAACACCTAAATAAAGAGATAACAAGTATAAACAACAAAATTAAAATAATATGAATCAAACAGAAATGACAAATACAGTATCAGAACTGAAGACCACAACAGAAGGAATTAAAAGCAGGATGAATCACGCTGAGGATCGAATAAGTGAGTTAGAGGACACAATAAACAAAGGCACAGAAGCAGAGAAGAAAAAGGAAAAGAGACTCAAAAAATGTGAGGAAACTCTAAGGGAGCTCTGGGACAATTTGAAGAGAAACAACATTCGCATCATAGGGGTGCCTGAAGAAGAGGAGAGAGGACAGGAAATGGAAACTTTGTTCAATCAAATCATAGCAGAAAACTTTCCTAAATTAAGGCTGGGAAACACTCCACACATTCAAGAAGCACACAGAACTCCATTAAAGAGAAACCCCAAAAACCCTACACCAAGACACATCATAGTTAAAATACCAAAGCTAATGGATAAAGAAAAAATTTTAAAAGCTGCTAGAGAAAAAAAGGCTATCACCTACAAAGGAGCCCCCATAAGGATGACATCGGACTTCTCAACAGAAACACTTGAGGCCAGAAGGGAATGGCAAGATATAATCAAAGTAATGCAGAACAAGAACCTACAACCAAGACTACTTTATCCAGCAAGGCTAACGTTTAAAATTGAAGGAGAAATAAAGAGCTTCCCAGAAAAAGAGAGCCTGAAGGAATTCATAAAAACCAAACCAATTCTGCAAGAGATACTAAGGGGCCTCTTGTGAACAGTTTAAAGGGAGGAATGAATAGAGCAAAAGAAGAATACAGCTTTAAAGAATAAAATGGCAATAAACAACTACATATCAATATTAACCTTAAATGTAAATGGATTAAATCATACAATCAAAAGACATAGGGTAGCTGCATGGATAAAGAAACATGACCCATACATATGCTGTCTACAAGAGACACACCTTAAAACAAAAGATGCACACAAACTGAAGGTAAAACGATGGAACAAAAGATTTCATGCAAATGGAAATGAAAAAAAAGCAGGTGTAGCAATACTTATATCTGACAAAATGGACTTTAAAACAAAGGCTGTAGTAAGAGATAAAGAAGGACACTACATAATGATAAAGGGAACAATTCAACAGGAAGATATAACTAGTATAAATATCTATGCTCCAAATATAGGAGCCCCGACATACTTAAAGCAGACTTTGATGAATATAAAGGGCGAAATTAACAGCAATACTATCATAGTAGGGGATTTCAATACCCCTCTAACAACATTGGATAGATCCTCAAGAAAGAAAATTAATAAAGAAACAGCAGACTTAAAGGAGACACTAGATCAACTCGATTTAATAGATCTCTTCAGAACTTTTCACCCTAAAGCAGTAGAATATACATTCTTCTTAAGCGCTCATGGTACGTTTTCTAGGATAGACCACATGTTAGGACACAAAAATGGTCTCAATAAATTTAAGAAGATTGAAATCATATCAAGCATTTTCTCTGATCACAATGCCATGAAACTAGAAATTTACCACAAAAGAAAAACTGAAAAATACTCAAACACTTGGAAACTAAATAGCATGTTATTAAATAATGAACGAATTAACAATGAGATCAAAGAAGAAATAAAAATTTTCTAGAAACAAATGATAATGAGCATACATCAACTCAAAATTTATGGGACACAGCAAAAGCAGTTCTGAGAGGGAAGTTTATTGCACTACAGGCATACCATAAGAAGCTAGAAAAAGCTCAAATAAGGAACCTGACCCTGCAGCTAAAAGAACTAAAAAAAAACAACTAATAAAACCCAACACAAGTAGAAGGAAGGAAATAATAAAGATCAGAGCAGAAATAAATGACATAGAGGCGAAGGAAACAATACAGAGGATCAATGAAACCAGAAACTGGTTCTTTGAAAAGGTAAACAAGATTGATGAACCTTTAACTAGACTCACCAAGAAAAAAAGAGAGAGGACTCAAATAAATAAAATTAGAAAGGACAGTGGAGAAATAACAACTGACACAACAGAAATACAAAGCATTGTAAGAAAATACTATGAAGAACTATATGCCAAAAAATTAGACAATCTTGGTGAAATGGACAAATTTCTTGAATCATATAACCTTCCAAAAATCAATCTGGAAGAATCAGAACACCTAAACAGACCTATTACAACAAATGAGATCGAAACAGTTATCAAAAAATTCCCAAAAAAGAAAAGTCCTGGGCCTGATGGCTTCACAAGTGAATTCTATCAAAAATTCAAAGAACAGCTAACTCCTATCCTCCTCACGCTATTTCAAAAAATTCAAGAGGAAGGAAGACTTCCAAACTCCTTTTATGAGGCAAGCATAATTCTGATCCTAAAACCAGGCAAAGAAAACTCAAAGAAAGAAAATTATAGGCCTATATCCCTGATGAATTTAGACGCTAAAATTTTCAACAAAATATTAGCCAACAGGATCCAGCAATATATGAAAAAAATCATACACCATGATCAAGTGGGATTTATTCTGGAGAAGCAAGGCTCGTTCAATATTCACCAATCAATCAATGTGATTCATCACATAAACAAAAGGAAGGACAAAAATCACATGATAATTTCAATAGATGCAGAAAAGGCATTTGATAAAATCCAGCACCCATTCATGCTCAAAACTCTCAGGAAAGTGGGAATACAGGGATCATTCCTTAACATGATAAAGGGTATCTATGACAAACCAACAGCAAACATCATACTAAATGGACAAAAATTAAAAGCAATCCCCTTAAGATCAGGAACCAGGCAGGTATGCCCCCTTTCACCACTCTTATTTAACATAGTTCTGGAAGTCCTAGCTACAGCAATCAGACAAGAAGAAGAAATAAAAGGCATCCAAATTGGAAAAGAAGAAGTAAAACTGTCACTATTTGCGGATGATTTGATATTGTATATTGAAAACCCTAAAGTCTAAGTCAAAAACTACTGGACCTTATAAATGAATTCAGCAAGGTGGCAGGATATAAAATTAATACTCAGAAATCAGAGGCATTTCTATATACCAACAATGAACTGTCAGCAAAAGAAATTAAGGAAACAATCCCCTTCACTATTGCAGCCAAAAAAATAAAGTACCTAGGAGTAAATTGAACCAAGGAGGTTAAGGACTTGTACTCAGAAAATTATAAAACATTGATAAAAGAAATCAAGGAAGATACAAACAAGTGGAAGCATATACCGTGCTTATGGCTAGGAAGAATAAACATCATTAAAATGTCTATATTACCCAAAGCAATTTATAAATTCAATGCAATACAAATTAAAATACCAATGACATACTTCAGAGATATAGAACACATATTTCAAAAATTTATATGGAACCAAAAAAGAACACGAATAGCCTCAGCAATCTTAAAAAGAAAAAATAAAGCAGGAGGTATCACTCTTCCAGATATCAAGGTTTACTATAAGGCCATTATACTCAAGACAGCCCGGTACTGGCATAAGAACAGGCACATAGATCAATGGAACAGAACAAAGGACCGAGAAATATACCCACAGCTTTATGGACAACTGATATTTGACAAAGGAGGAAAGAACATACAATGGAGTAAAGACAGCTTCTTGAACAAATGGTGTTCGGAAAATTGGACATCTACTTGCGGAAAAATGAAACTAGACCATCAACTTACACCATTCACAGAAACAAACTCTAATTGGATAAAAGACTTAAAAATAAGCCATGAAACCATAAGCATCTTAGAAGAAAACACAGGCAGCAAGCTCTCCGACATCTGTAGCAGCAATATATTTGCCGATTTATCTCCAAGGGCAAATGAAATAAAAGGCAAGATAAACAAATGGGACTATATCAAACTAAAAAGTTTTTGCACAGCTAAAGACAATAAGAACAGAATAAAAAGACAAACCACACAATGGGAGAACATATTCGACAGCACATCTGATAAGGTGTTAATAACTAAAATTTATAAAGAACTTATAAAACTCAACACCAGGAAGACAAACAACCCAATCAAAAAATGGGCAAAAGAAATGAATAGAAATTTCTCCAAAGAGGACATACAGATGGCCAATAGGCATATGAAAAAATGCTCAACATCACTAATCATTAGAGAAATGCAAATTAAAACCACAATGAGATATCACCTCACACCAGTCAGAATGGCACTCATCAGCAAAACAACACAGAATAAGTGCTGGTCAGGATGTGGAGAAAAGGGAACCCTTCTGCACTGCTTGTGGGAATGCAGACTGGTGCAGCCACTGTGGAAAACAGTTTGGAGATTCCTCAGAAAATTTAAAATCGAACTGCCTTTTGACCCAGCTATCCCACTTATAGGAATATACCCTAAGAACACCATAGCACTGTTCGAAAAGAAGAAATGCGCCCCCATGTCCGTGGCAGCATTGTTCACAATAGCGAAGATCTGGAACCAGCCAAAGTGTCCGTCAGAAGACGAGTGGATTAAAAAGCTATGGTACATATATACTATGGAATACTACTCAGCCATAAGAAATGATGACATCGGATCATTTATAACAAAATGGATGTACCTTGGTAACATTATACGGATTGAAATAAGTAAATCAGAAAAAAAGAAAAACTGAGAACAGCATGATTTCATACATAGGTGGGTCATAAAAGTGAGAATATGAGACATGGACAAGAGAGTGGTGGTTTTGGGATGGTGGGAGGGAGGGAAGAGTGGGATAGGGAGGAGGGGAGGAACACAGGGAAAATCAGATAGAAGGTGACAGAGGACAATTTGATTTTTGGTGACGGGTATGCAACACAATTGAATGATAAGATAACCTGGAGATGTTTTCATTGTACATATATACCCTGATTTATTGGTGTCACCCCATTAGAATTAATAATAATAAAATATATATATATATAAAAAGAAAAAAAAGAATGAATCCTCTGACTTCCCTCAAAATCTCAGTTTTACAAGTCAGAAAGCCCTAATAAATATAATTCACTAATACAGGCACTGGAATATTTTCATTCACAGTTCTAATTGGAGTTTAGCTACATGTCGTTCTATTTTTCAGAAAAGAATTCTCCAGAAGTTCTTGCAGATACTGTAAGATTACATGTGCATTTGTTTAATGGATTCTCTGGAAGGCTTTGCCAAATTCTAACGTTCCACCATGCATTTATTCACCAGTTATCAAGCAACTTATTAATTATTTAACATTTTCCTGTATTGCAGTAGCAGACAGGTCTATAATGTCTGTAAGTTTCTTTCTCCTCTGACTAGAATTTTTCTATTCAATAACAATGAGTTCACACTTAAAATATTAATTGACTATCAAATGAATCATCTCCCATATACAAAGGGCAGAGTGACTGGAGTCACCACTGGACGTGATAGGACACGCTGAGCCAAAGTACGTGTCAAATTGCTACTTCTGTTCTTAACATGTGCTGCATGCAGCCCCAGTACAATGCAACATGGCTGACCTCACCATTTTGAAGAAACATGCTCCCTGACTTCCAGGAGTTGACAAAGTGACCAGATAGGTGACACTAGACATACAAGAAAGCAAGAAGTTTGAAAGCATGAGGAAGAGACCACCAAGAGTGTACACAGGACTAACCGCTAACCTGAACATACTGACTCCCCTCTGGCATGTGGCCCTGCTCATGAGTGCTAGCAATACCAGGAACAGGGTCCATGGCTACGGAGCCGAACAGACACTGAACAAAACATGAGCACAGCAGACCCCGCAGTGACCTGCACAGGCAGGAGGAAGGATGACCCCAGGAAAAATGCTCAAGTTGGTTTATTCCTCAACAAACAACCCAGCCTTCCCCTTGTTCGTACTTCACTGGTGGTGCTTCCTACAGAAGGCCCCTGTGTGCGCCACAGGAGACAGGCAAGAGCACCAACAGTCTCATGGCTAACACACCATCTGCTCTTGTTTATCCTCTGTCCCCCACACGTCTATAAACTCATTGAGGACAGTGGCTTATTTTCTCCTCAGAACCCACCTATGGGATCTGGCTCAATAAACATTTGTTTAACAAACTAGCTGTCAAAATGTGCCCAAACTCCCCCCCCACACACACACATCAAAAATAGACTGTCCTCTGTCCTTAAGTATTTCTCAGGTCACAGCTGATCAGACAGTCTAATGGGAACGTTATTAGTGGGTGTAAATGCTCCACTATTAAATCACTCACTCTTTTCTAAACCCAGTTTTTTCAACTACCAAAGACATGTAATATTTGCCCTACATATTCACTGTGAACTATCAGGGTATATACCATAATAGCGCTATATGTGAGGTCATATTTTAGCTAGATTTTGCTGATAATCTGGATTTCTGGTCTCAAAAGTATGGTTTGCCATTAGGTATCACTCATGGTATGTCAAGACAGTTAATATAGAAATCAATATAATTAACAATACTAATGGTGACAGAAATACATTCTTTAGTATAAATGAACTTTTCCAGGCATGGTCTAGCTGCTAACAAAACTGGACACATGATTCAATCACTACAGTTTTTGGAAGTGGCCTATTTTCAAAATAAAAATTTTCCTCACTAAACTTGATGGAAAATTTCCTCTTTTTGGAAATACGCTAATTTTACTTGAATTTCTTTTTTTCTACTTTTCCTGGCTGCTCATGCTCTAGTGGACTTTGACATGGCAGAGACATCTGGACCCTGGTCCTCTCCAAGGCTTCCTCTTCTTGGCGTGGCTGTCCATCTCATCTAGATGTGACCTAGATGTGACAACTTCCAGATCTACAACCTCAGCTCAATCCTTCCCTCCGAACTCCAGACCCTGGTACCCACTGCCTCTCTTTGACATCTCCCTGAGGGCGACTCTAAGCACTCACTACTCAGCTTATTGTGCCAGAAAGCAGGTAATTTTGTTCTTGGCCCTTGTTTCACTTTTATTCCCCACTCCCTGAGCCTTAGAGTCCATCTCTCAAATACGCATCCAAACCCATTTTTCTCTGTCTCCACTGCCGCTCCTATCTGGTCTCTGCAGGTTTTCATTGACTCCTGGCTTTCACCCGCTCACTCCTCCAAGCCAGACTGCAGCTGCTCAGGTCATTCACTGATCATAAAAATTAAGGGATATTTCAAAATGAGTATAAAGCGATAAAAAAAAAAGCATTTGATTTTTTTTTATTAAACAAGAACATCAGGGCCTGACCTGTGGTGGCGCAGTGGATAAAGCGTCGACCTGGGAACACTGAGGTTGCCAGTTCAAAACCCTGTACTGGTCTGGTCAAGGCACACATGGGAGTTGATGCTTCCAGCTCCTCCCCCCTTTCTCTCTCTCTCTCTCTCTCTCTCTCTCACTCTGTGTCTCCTCTCTAAAATGAATAAAATTTAAAAAAAAAAGAAAACAAGAACATCAGAAAAGCAAATGACAAGTCAAAGAAAGTTGTTTGATTATGCAAATGAGATGCAAAACCAAACTTTATTTCATTAGTGAAAATGCACTGTACTGTACATAAGGCTGAAAGTACTGGAGTATCTGAACGTGCCCTGATCTTGAAAGTGCACATCCTGCCATTCCAACGCCCATGCAACACGATTAGCCCAAATGCAAAGCCTGGAAAGCCATAGGATGTCTTGAAGCTGGTCGGACACAGATGACAGTGGCAACAGCACTTGGAACATCCCAAAGTGTGATTAGCAGACTGTGGAATCGCTTTCAAGAGACTGGCACAGTACGAAGAATACGAGGGCAGGGTCGCCCATCTGCCACAACAGCAAGAGATGACTGTTACTTGACCTTATTGGCAAGAAGGAACAGGTGCAGCAATGCAACAGAGCTGCGGGGACAGTTTCTGCTGCCACTAGACAACGGATATGCACCCAGACCATATGAAATCAGCTCCATCGTGCTGGACTGCACGCCCAGCGACCAATGGTATGCATTTCATTATCTGCTCAACACCGTAAAACCCGTAGAAGGTGGGCTGATGAGCATCGTCATTGAACCCGTGATGAGTGGTCAACTGTCCTCTTCTCTGATGAGTCACAGTTCAGTCTGCAGCCTTACAATCATCGTGTCCTGATCTGACGTGAATGAGGAACACGGAAGAATCCACGTTTCATACGAGAAAGGGTCTCCTTTGGTGGTGGTGGAATCATGGTGTGGGCTGCATCAGCACTGGTGGTCGTACTGACTTCCACATCATCAGAAACGGACTGCTGACTGCTGTCAGACATCGAGATGAGGTCCTGCACCCTATAGTGGTACCCTGTGCTGGGGCAGTTGGGAACAACTTTCTTTTCATGGACAATAATGCAAAGCCCCACCACACACATCTCGTCAACAACGTGCTTCAGGAGGCAGGAATCAAGCGCATGGACTGGCCTTCACGTTCTCCAGACCCGAATCCCATTGAACGTGCTTGCGATACACTGGGAAGATGTCCAGCAAACCGTCCAGTGCCTCCCACAACACTTCTTGAACTGGAAGTTGCCCTGGAGCAAGAGTGGCAGAGGGTCCCACAGGAACTGCTGGACAATCTGATCGTGTCCATGCCCCATCGCTGTCAGTGTGTTTGGCAGTCTTGGGTGACCATACACCCTACTGAACAGTCAATGTGGGGCACTCTCGTCCAGTTTGACATGCTTCTGTTCACCCCCACCGATATGTCACTTGCTACTCAATCACGATAATTGAGTTTGCATCTCATTTGCATAATCAAACTATTTTTAATTTGTCATTTGCTTTTCTGATGTTCTTGTTTAATGAAAAATAATCAAATGCTTCTTTTTATCATTTCGTATTTATTTAGAAATATCTCCTAATTCTTGTGAGAAGTATAAAACACTCATCTGCTTTCACTTTTACAGTCAACATATGACTTCTGATCGCTTTCAGGAAAACTTCTTGTGACCTCAAAGCCCGAGTCAGATCCAACCCAAATCTGCAGCTTTGTGGCCTTTCACTTCCTGATGATGGCCTTCTCTCTTTCTTCCATGAGCCCCGAGTCCCTTGTCTGCTTCCTCTGCCTGGAATTCTTTCACCCTCCCCATTTCCGGTTTCCCATGGCAAATGCACCCTCACCTGCAGGCCTCAATTAATGCACCTTCCTTGAGAGGCCTTCCTAGTTAGTGCCCATCACCAATCCCATTTTAGAATAAGTCCCCTTGTTATTTATTTCTATGCATCGTGTACTTGTCCCTTTCAGCTTCATCACAATTGCCAATGTTGCTATTTGCGTGTCTTTAGTGTGGACAGCAAACCTCTAAGAGCAGCCCGATGAGTTGAATGACCATTTTTTATGAATAAATTTAATCTACACACAATTTTAAACTGTAGTCAGAGTGATTAATACTTCTGGTTATACTTCATGTAAGAAATAACTAAAATAAAAAAGTTTAGATATCTATGGTAAAAGTCATCAAGCACATTATTTTATGGGTTGAAGTTTACATTTTTCTTTAAAGAGAGTCAAATGTGCACTAAAACCAAAAATCAAAAAGGGCTATAGCTGTGTATGATAAATTCTGTCTTATAACTCAGGTTATATTTAATATGTGAAATACAGGAAAGTGAAAAATGGTATCTGCTCAATAAACAACAGACAGATTTTGGACTGAAATGTTGCTCCTTGTTCTCCCTCAATCCCGCTAAAAAGTGTTTATGAGAAAGGGTCATCCCTGGGGACCATGAATCACACTATATGTAAATTCAGGGCTATTTCAAGTACAACTCTGAGGAGGAAAATGCCAGAAGCAGACAAGGAAGAATGTATGGAATGGGAGGAAAGTCCTCTCCTCTCCTGCCTCAGATCCAGGGACCCCGGGGTACCAGGAAGTGAAGGCAGGCAGAATACTCTGCAGAGCAAGGCCACTTCCTACTCTGCCCTCCCCACCCAGTCACATGGAGGGAGCCCCTAAGACCCTGAGCCATGCAGATAAAAAAAAAAAAAACTTATTCTTAAGCTTCTAAATCGTGTCTTCTCTGCACAGACCAGTTTAACTGGGACGTGAACTGTTAGCTTCCCTGGCTAACAGCTTCCACTCATCCACCTGCATCTTTCTCTTACTGACTCTGCTCGGTGGATACACAGGGTGCAGATATACACAGAGCAGAGGATGCCTTGTCGGGGCTTGAAGAGCCGTGAGGTGCGGTGGCCTCTAGAGTGTCCATCACTGCACTGTCAACTCAACACTCGGAGAGGTCTGCAATCTGGGTAGCTGACAAACTGACTGTCAAGGCTAATGCCAGACCACACAGCTGTTCTCGAGGGTTTTTTTTTTTTGTAAACTTAGCGCTATCCCTGCTGATTTAACAATGCAGAAGAAAGGAAACCCCCACCCCCACCCCTGGGCTGTGGGTTCTGGAAAGGGAAATGACTTTCTGCTGGGTGCACATGCCCAAGGCCATTCATACTTCCAAGTTAATTTTGGAAAACAGTTGTTTCAGTAAATTTTTCAGGAAAATTTAATCTTGTAATTACTTCCAAAAATACTATGAAATCATTCCTAAAGGATGAATAATTTTATTTCCTTAAGGTCATTGGTCAATCACTCAGCACTTATTGAACTTCCCCTAGGAGAAAAATCAACTAGTAAGGAAATGAAAAACACAGCTCTTAACTTCCCAAGATTTCTCTGTGTGAGGACAGAAAAAAAAGAGAAACACAGACAGTTACAGTTAACACATGACTCAAACCCTCACATATGAAAAAATTACAAATTAGAGAATCCTATTAATAACTACCCCAAAGACAGAGTTCTTGACGTGGGCTTAAATTTCAGAATTTAAAAAATGAGGTGGGATGGAAGGTGGTTAAGTGGACCCAAGAGTACTAGAGGCAAAGTCTTCAAAGAAATAAAAGTTTTCAAGAGATGCAAGGGTGGTTGTCTGTGTAATTCCCTATAAACTCTGGTTGTCCTGCCAGTTATGGTCAAGCCGTCCTAATGCCTAAAGCAACAGAGGGCCACAGAAAGCAAGCTGGTCTGAAGCCACGAGAGCTGGTTCTGTCACTCCAGGGGAGTAATACTCTGAACCCTCTGCTGGCACTTTGAACTAGGGATTACAATCTCATCCGGCTATATCACAAGGTGCAAATGGGATGCATGCTCTGAAACCTGTGAGAGGTTGTGCCTGTGAAATAATGTCCAATTACAGAAAGACAAAGAGAAAAGCTATGACCTGGAGGGCCTGGAGCTTCACTGGAGGAAAATGCAAGGGAAAGAAACGAGTAAACTAAGAACTAGTGCCTCATAAGAACGGGTGTTAGGCACTGTGGAAAATGCGGCCACAGCTACTGCTACGCTTGCAACCTGGGTGTCTTCTGGGCCGGAGCCTTTGCAGGGCTTGGAGGCCTCTGTCTGGGACTGCTGCCATGACTTTCAGAGCTGTGGTAATTCACGCTCTGCCTTTCGCAGAAGCCTAATGCTGCATGTTTCAAACGCTTTTATTTAGCCAGTTCACAGCTGTGCGGTTTTTAAATTTTGTTTTGAAAATGCAGTTAAGTCTAAAGAACAGAGGTGACCACATATCATTTTGGTGTATTTCCTTCTAGGCTTTTGGGTTCTAAGTTGTCTGCAGATGGCTGAGCTCCCACAGTAAACCATCCTGCAGCCTAGCTTTTCTCATTTAAGCATTCTTCAAAATACTTGAATGAATAGGTACTCAGTAATTATTTATGCAAACATGACTAAATGGCTAGAAATTATTCTAACATGCATCTGTACCATAACTTATCTTTTTTAGTATTGTTGAATCATTCCCTGGTATGTCATCCTATGCACGGTTGGTCCAGGTCAGAGTTCAGTTCCTTGGCCCCCAGCAGAGAAAGGGCCAGGTCTGCTATGAGCGCTGCATCATTCCACTGGGGAGTCACAAAGGACTGGAAAGAGCACCTTCAATTCTGACAACAGAAACATCACTGGCATCAGCCTTATTAGCATATTGGGAGAGTCAAAGCAAGAAACCTCACCATCCTTAAGGGCCAAGTTTATATCCATCTGCTCTATAAAGCTTTAATACCTCAATGACTCCAGTCCTTGCTATGTCCTTCTCTCAACTCCTGTAGCTCATTTGATGAAAGAATTATATAATCACCCACTAAGTGTTTAATGTCATGTTATTTTTTTCTCTTGGGTTAGTCCTACCTCCCTGTGCCGAACACCAGCTGTTCTTGCTGCCAGTATCTATTTAGCTTCGGGTGACCATGTGCCATGCTCTTGCCAGGGGCACCAGCCTTCCAGATGCCCAGCCCAGTTCTAGAAGTGAACATGTGAATGTGCCCAAGACACGCGTGCTTTCCACCTGCTGCAGGGCAGACACACACTGCAATCCGGACCAGTGACAGCAGGGCCTGAGGCTCTCACTCCTTAGGGGAGAGGCAGTACCTATTGGACCTGATGGGGAAAATGCAGCTCTGGGGCCGCTGGGGCTGCCTTGCTGCTGCCGGGGAGAAAGTGCAGTTGGGATCCAAAGAGAGATTGGGTCCAGGTAAACCCTGTGAGCCTCCAGACTGGCCACTCCTGAACCTTGGTACACACAGCTGAGGAAGTTCCCTTCCTGACGGAGCCAGTCTGAGTGCTTTTCTGGACACTTGCAAATCAACTGAAAATCAGAATCCCAAATGACTTGCCAGTTAGATGTTAGACTCCTTGAGCTTGAGACTCACCTTACCCTGAATCGCAACAGTGCTGAGAATGGTGTTCAATGTTTCGTGTATACCTTGGTCCAGGGCTGTGTTTTATTTTGCTTTTTACCTATACCAACACTTAATACTGTGATGGACACAGCAAACATCTGTTAGTTATTGCTCAGAACTTACCTCCAACTAGAATAAAACACTCTAATCAATCCCATTACCATCACAGCACACTGGCGGAGACAATGTCACTAGCAATGTCTACAGAGGATCTCTACTCCCCTCTGGGCAGCTAGGGACAACAGCTGGCAGTAACAACAAATCCCTTAAGGTCACAAATCATTTTTAGAAACACAGCACCAGCCTCTATCAATGCCTCCAAACTTCATGGGGCTAATATTTGCATTTCCAAGGAATGTCTTAAATTTAAATTTTATTTTTGTGGGTCTAGAACCATTTCTCCAAGAGCAATGTCAAAATTTTCTCTTCACCTGAAGAATCTTCAAAAGCAAGCCTTTTATCTCCCCACTCCAAAGCAAAGATCTGTATCACCAAAAGAAAGACTATTAAAATAAAAACAACAAAAACTAAAACCATTTAGATTCTACAGTGGCAAATGCTGTCTCTATTCTATTTTTATTGTGGAAATAACACGTAACATGTGGGAAGGACCGTCTTCATAACGTTTTAACCATATGATACAGTATTGTTAACTACAGGCACAGTGTTGGACAGCAGATCTCCAAAACTAAGTCATCTTGTTTTTTTTTCCTTAATATAAATGTCCTCTAAAAGAATGTGCCCACCAAAAACAAGCAAACAAACAAACAAACAAAAACCTCAAAGACCTGATGACACAGCTCAAAACTTTAAAAAGTGCTATCACCTGATTCTTTGAAAGGCATAGAAGATCCCTGGCCTGTCCACCTGAAAAGCTTAAAACCCAGGCATGGACTGAGAGAGAATAAATGGGAATATTGTTATTAATACTATGACTTTTAAAATGAACCTGATCATGCTAAATTTCAAATCCAGTATCTTTTTTTTTCCCTGACGAATATAGGCTAGCACTATTCTAACATCGTTTTTAATTGTGCTGACAAAAGAGCCTACTGATTTCTAGGTCTACAAACCCTCCTGAGGTCACTATTACAGAAATATGTGGCGCCAGAAAGTACAGACAAGAAAAGAAATGTGTAATTTTTTCTAAGCAATTAGCTATGAATAAAATACAAAAACAGTTCCTCACCTCAGAAAGAAATTATTTTCTAAAAACTTTTGTTGCTCTTTCCAGAATTAGACTTTCAAGGCTGTGCTCTTGAATATGTGACAGCAAAATGTCATGCCATAATATAAATCATTTTAGAAAAAGATTGCCGATTAGGAAATACAACAGTTATAGAAAAAATGACTCAAAGTGTTAAATGCCACGGAAACGGCAATAAAAGAGATTTATTCCTGAAAAGAATGGCAATACTTTGCAACATAATACAGTCTTTAATACTTGAACTACGGGCACTAGTGAAGAAATCACTATGGCACATTCATGCTGAACTTTAAAAAAATACATGTTAAACTAATGCAAATACATTAAAAAGAAAAAAAAAAAAGGAAATAGGTTTAAATTCCCAAAAGGATAAAATACAGTGAGACAGTGAAAATGAACTCAAATTCAAGAACCACAATTTTTGAAAAAATCCCATACCTATCCATTAAAATAAGAGAAAAAAAAGAGAAGCTTCTTTAACTAGATTTTTAGCAAATCTCCTATATCTTATCAACCAAGTGGGATTACAGAGTTGCTACATAGCAAAAGATTCCACAGGAATGAGAACGAGGACTTCCTCCCTCTTTTTTTATTATTATTTCAAAATTTTTATTGAATTTACTGGGGTTACACTGGTTAATATGATTATGTAGGTTTCAGGTGTACAATTCTATAATACATCGTCCATTTATTGTATTGTGAGTTCACTACCCAAGTAAAGTCTCCTTCAATCACTATTTATCCCTTCACCCTTTTCTACCTTCCCCCACCTATCTTTCCCTCTGGTAATCACCAAATTGTTGTCTGTGTCTATGAGCTGTTTTGTTTGTTGTTTTTTTGCTTAATCTCTTCACCTTTTTCACCCAGCCCTCCAACACCCTTCCCCTCTAATAGCTGTTAGTCTGTTCTCTGTATCTATGACTGTTTCTATTTTGTTTACTAGTTTATTTTGTTCATTAGATTCCACATATAAATGAAATCATATGATCTGTGTCTCTGACTGGCTTATTTCACTTAGAATAATACTCTTTACGTCCATCCATGCTGTAGAAAGGGTAAGATTTTCTTCTTTTTTACAGCTGCGTGGCATCCATTGTGTAAACATGCCACAGCCTTTTCATTCACTCATAAACTGATGAACACTTGGGCTGCTTCCAGATATTGGTTATTGTAAATAACACTGCAGTGAGCAGAGGGGTATATATTATCTTGAATTAGTAGTGTTTTGGGTTTCTTTGGATATATCATAGAAGCATAATTGCTGGGTAATAAGGCAGTTTCATTTTTTTAATTTTTTGAGGTAATTCCATAGCTACACCAATTTGCCTTCCCACCAGCAGAGCAGGAGGGTACCCTTTTCTCCGCATCTTCACCAACACTAGTTGTTTGTAGATTTATTGATGATAACCATTCTGACTGGTATGAGGTAGTATGCCATTTGGTTTTAATCTGCATTTCTCACCTGACCTGGAATGCTGAGGGTGCAGGTTTGAAACCTGGGGCTTGGCGGGTCAAGGCACATATGAATATCAACTATGAGTTGATGCTTCCTGCTCCCCCCTTCACTCTCCTCTCTCTCCAAAATAAATTTTAAAAATCTTTCAAGAAATAGTTTAATTTGCATTTCTCAAATGATTGGTTACATTGAGCATCTTTTCATATGTCTATTGGCTGTATGTCCTCTTTGAAGAAATGTCTATTCAGGTCCTTTGCCCATTTTAAAATTGAGTTATTTGTTTTTTAGTGTTGTATTTTATAAGTTTCTTAAAATTTTGGATTTAACCCCTTGTTAGATCTACATTGGTGAATGTGTTCTCCTATTCAGTGAGCTGTCATTTCATTTTGTTGATGGTTTCCTTTGCTGTGCGAACACTTTTTAGTTTGATATGATTCCATTTGTCTATTTGTTCTTTCGTTTAGCCTTCCTGAGGAGATATATCAGGAAAAAAATTGCTAAGAGAAATGCTTTCTTTTTTAAAGTATTTTATTTTTTGAGAGAGGAAAGAGAGAGAAAAAGTTGGGGGGCAGGAGCATCAACTTATAGTAGCCCGTGAGGATGAACGGGGTGGGCTGGCTCCTTCTGGTTCTAACAGTTGAATTCGATTTGAAAAATTCAGCTTTAACCAGGTTTCAATGATTTTCTTTTTCTTTTCCTAAGTATATGCCACTCAATAACTCATAATACCTGTCACTATAGTCTTTTAAACCACAAACTGACTCAATTACCCTGAGAATCAGTTGGAAAAAAGACCTTCACTTAATAGCCAGAAAAAATGGATATACCAGGTGTTGGGCAGATAAAATATATCATGCTCATTTTGTTAAAGATGGCGCTACCCACATGAAAGCCCATCTCCCAGGTGATATTAGTTGCCCTTATACTTGGGATGGGCGTGATTATATTATTGGGTGTGGAGGACAGGCTGTAAGCAGGCAGAGTCCTTATAGCTCAAGGTTTAGTTTTAAGAGTAAGCTTTTCCCCACACCCTTGACTGATTGGATGATGTGGGGTGGTGCACTCTCATGAGGAATCCTCCCATTATGCCTCAGATAAGTGACTTTGTATCAGAGACTTTCTTGTTTGTAGATTGGATTAAAGGTTTGGATTTCTACACTATAAAGTGGGGCAGACTGGGAGCTTTCTCTCGGTTCCTGAGATTAGCATTAGAGAGAAGAGCAGAGAAAGGTCACATGGAGGAGGCCAGGAGAAGCAGCCAAGATGGCAGAGTGCTGAGGGAGAAGCCAGTTAGTGCAGAGTTTGTGGGGAGAGAAGGAGAAGGGGAACAGATGTGAATAAGACTGGTGAGCTAGAAGCTTTTGATGCTAGGAAACTCGGATAAATCAGGAGCTTTGTGAGCACTGAATGAGTGGGTTTTGGAGCCCAGTGTGTGTTTTTACTTGCCCACCGGGTGCAAGCTAGAACTAAAGCTGATGGCTCACCAGTTCTTGGCTCTGTTGTTTCATTACCATCTGTTGGGCAGATAAAATATATTATGCTCACTTTGTTAAAGGTGGCGCTGCCCACATGGAAGATCGTTGATATTAATGTGTGTTCTGGAACAGGCTGTGGGCAGGCCGGGTCGTTGTAGCCTAAGGCTTAGTTTTAAGAGTAAACTCTTCTCCACACCTTTGACTGATTAGATGATGTAGGGTGGTGCACGCTCCTGAGGAATCCCATTATACAAAGACTTCCTTGTTTGTATAATTGGATTAAAGGTTTTGATTTTATGGTGTAAAGTGGGAGAGACCAGTAGCTTGAGCTCTCTCGCTTGGTTCCTGAGGTATTAGAGAGGAGAGCAGATTAAGGCCACATGGAGGAGAGGAGGCAGCCAAGATGGTGGAATGCTGAGGAAGAAGCCAGTTTGTTAAGAGTTTGTGTAGAGAGGAGATGGGAAACAGAGGTGAATAAGTCTGTTGAGCTAGAAAGCTTTGATGCTAGGAAACTCAGATAAGTCAGTAGCTTTGTGAGCACTGAATGAGTGGGTTTTGGAGCCCAGTGTGTGTTTTTGCTTGCCAGCCGGGTGCAAGCTAGTATTAAAGCTGATGGCTCACCAGTTTGTTGCTCCTGTGTTTCATTACTGACAGTTTGAATCTAATGTGAACCTGCACTGGCCAGGCAGCTGTGATCCTGGCCGCGACTACTGGCTTTACACCATCTGTTCGAATCTAATGCAAAACTGCATTGGCCAAGCAGCTGTAATGGTGGCCTAAAGCCAGTAGCCGCCATTGTGACTATATGGCCATTATTTGTGGCCATTATCACAGCTGCCTGGCCAATGCAGGTTTGCATTTGATTTGAAACAATGGAGCCAAGAACTGGTGAGCCATCAGCTTTAATTCTAGCTTGCACCCAGCGGGCAAGTAAAAACACACACTGGGCTCCAAAACCCACTCATTCAGTGCTCACAAAGCTACTGACTTATCCGAGTTTCCTAGAATCAAAAGGTTTCTAGCTCACCAGACTTATTCACCTCTGTTTCCCATCTCCTTCTCTCTATACAAACTCTGCCCAAACTGGCTTCTCCCTCAGCACTCTGCCATCTTGGCTGCTTATGCTCTCCTCTCTAATGCTAATCTCAGGAACCGAGAGAAAGCAAGCTCCCAGTCTGCCCCACTTTATAGTGTAGAAATCCAAACCTTTAATTCAATCTACAAACAAGAAAGTCTCTGATACAAAGTCACTTATCTGAGGCATAATGGGAGGATTCCTCATGAGAGTGCACCACCCCACATCATCCAATCAGTCAAGGGTGTGGGGAAAAGCTTACTCTTAAAACTAAGCCTGAGGCTATAACAACCTGGCCTGCCCACAGGCTGTCTCCCAACACATATTAATATCAATGGACTTGCACATGGGCAGTGCCATCTTTGACAACGTGAGCATAATATATTTTATCTGCCCAACATCCTTACTTGACATCCTCCACTTTCCCACTGCACTACTTTTCCATTTTTAACAATAGATTAAAATTCATTAACCTAGGCATCTCCATTTTTCTATTAGACTGCATTCTTCCATCAGACCTATTTCCTACTTGCCACACTCCAAATCCTGTCCCTTTCCCTTTTGTTAAATATAATTCAAAGAACCAAGAGCCTTTTGTGCATCCAAAACGTTTTTTTTCTCTCTGGTTTGGATCCAACATTTCAGTGAGAGTCTGCTGACTGCTGACCAGGATTTTCTGCAATGTTAAGCTGTCAGGTTTCCAAAGGCAACTTCAATTTGATAACTATGACCATGCCAACAGATGTTATTGAAAATATTTTACACATAATTAAGGGTTCCTGCCTTTAGTGTGCAGCTCTGCCTATTAATATGCAAGATACATTGTTGTTAATCTGGAGAGGGAGGAGGATCTCACTCCTGAGCTAGAGTAAAAAGCTCAGAGGACAGGATGCAAAATTAAGTAATGTAAAAGGAATCTTTAGCCTGGTGACCACTGGGATGGCTTAGAAAACACAGGCTCCCACCAGGAAATGGAAAAATCATACGATCAGAGCATATCTGGACACAGAAAGGTCAGGAAACTGTTAATCCCACCAACAGTCCGGTGACCATTGGTAGGTCAACCATTCAAGCTTTCTGTCAGTGTTAAATTGAGAAGAGCCTGACAATTCCAGCTAGATTTAAATTCTTGGCTTTCCAATGAACTATCTATCTATGTGATCTCAAAGGACATATTTAGGAGCCTATTCCTTTTTCTGTATAAAGGTCTATTTTTGTGATTGTAATAACAGGATGTGTTTAATATATATTTGCTATTAGTAAATAAAGAAAACTCAAATAATGTATGCAAAGAATTGGCACATAATTGATGCTTAATAAATGTTCACTCCTTTGACCCTTTGCTTCTCCTCTAACATTTAAAAAATTCTTTGTGTTTTCTGTGTGGTTTGCTGCTTGACTTTTTCCTACTGTATCAAATATACAAAATCATTTTTTTATAATTATAAAGATAATACATGTTTATTGTGGAAAGTGAACATATTACATTTGTAAACCGAAAAAAATACTAAATTATTGTTCAGAAAGACCTTATTATCTTATCAACAATGTGTAACAGTTGTTTTAATTTACATTGATTACTATTGTGGTTGAACATTTTCATGTTTACTGATCATTTATATTTATCTGTTTTTCCTGGTCATGTTGTTTTACCCATTTTCTACCGAATTGTTGTTTTCTTAATCATCATATATACACCGAATAGTATGCCTCAAGGTTATCAGTGTTTCTCCATTTTTTCTTTTGATTTTACTTATGGTAATCATTGATGATAAGAAGGTTTCAGTTTTATGTGGTTAAACCTGTTAGTCTTTCCCTTTAGGTTTTCAGTTTGGTGTTTTAGCATTTTTAAACAAAATAACTACAATTTTTGAAATGTTTTACTCTTTAATTTTGTTTTCTTGACAGAGACAGAAAGAGGGACAGATATGGACAGACAGGAAGGGAGAGAGATGAGAAGCATCAATTCTTCATTGTGGCACCTTAGTTGTTCATTGATTGCTTTCTCATATGCGCCTTGAAGGGGGGGGCTACAGCAGAGCAAGTAACCCTTTTCTCAAGCCAGAGGCCTTGGGGTCATGTCTATGATCCCATGCTCAAGCTGGTAAGCCCATGATCAAGCCAGCAACCTCAGGGTTTCAAACCTGGGTCCTCCGCATCCCAGTCCGATGCTATCCACTGAGCCACCACCTGATCAGGCTACTCTTTAATTTTTAATACTAACAAATGTTTAACAGATTTAATACAAAAGGAACAGTTTTATAATATTAATACAAATGACTATCCCAGATCCACAAATACTTTCATTTGTATATTAAAAAACTGTATTTGTGCATGTGTAGCACACTTCATCAACAGTTTGAGGTGCGTATCAGAATTCTAAAAATACAAAATTGAATATTAGACATCTATATGTCTAATGCAGGGGTCTCCAAATTTTTTACACAGGGGGCCAGTTTACTGTCCCTCAGACCATTGGAGGACTGCCACATACAGTACTCCATACACTGACCACCCATGAAAGAGGTGCCCCTTCCGGAAGTGCGGCGGGGGACGGATAAATGGCGTCTGGTGGCTGCAATTTGGCCCATGGGCTGTAGTTTGTGGACCTCTGGTCTAATGTTTCCCACTATATGAAGTTTTATTTTTATTCACAATATATAGATGTGGGGATCTTGGGGAAATACTCAAATAGAGGAAAATTATAAAAAGACACAAAAACATTCTGTAATACTAAAATTAAATATATATATGGACTTTGATCCCATAGTCCCATTCCTGATACTCTATCTCAAAGAAGTAAAAACACTAGTAGGGTTTTATATACATAAGTACATTTATGTGCATCACTGAATATAGCATCAAAACATTGGAAACAAAGTAAATAACCTTCAATAGTGGGAAGGTCAAATTCTAGTACATTTATACTCTGGGATATTAATTTAGCTATGAAAAGTGAGTTTGACCAATTCACCAAACCCTACAATGTGGGAAAGGTTCAGAGAAGTATATGTAATATGATTCCATATTTTAAAAATACAATGTGTTTCTCTGAGTTGTTTTTATCATTATATATATCAGCCAAGCTGTCAGCATTGGCTTTGAAGTTTGGGAGTGGCAGGAAGGTTAGGGAAAAAAATGTGAAGTGATAAGACAGATATAGAGCCAGTTGTTTATACAAAAGTATATATGTATATGAATATACACTTAAGCACATGTGTTTCTATATGAATATTGAATATGTGCATAAAGATATACATAAATGTTCAAGATATTAAAAATGGATAGTTATTTTCAGATGGCTTTCCAGAAAAACTATAAATACATATAAATAACATTCTCTACAATGTTGAAGACACGATTCTAATAAATTTAATCAAGTGAAGGTCCACTTATTACATATATCCTGAGGAAAAAAGTAAATCCACACATTTTACTTTTTCTCCCCAAATTTCAATGATATGGTTTGTACTACTTTTATTACCTTCTTTTTTCCCCAATAACACTCTTATCTAATCATTAATACTACATAAGAAAACAAAGAAAAAAACATATTTTACAAATTTTTTCATCATGAAGTTCAAAATACACATTTGAAAAATTTTAAGAGGTATAATAACTTTAAAAAATATCAAATAACTTACTGATTATTAACCACAGTTTTCAGGCTAGCCATACAAACTCCAGGGGGGAGGTAAGAACCAAGTATGTAATAACACTCTCAAGAGAAACCTTTCAACACTTCTTTCCCCAATTTACCAAAGGTCAGCTTTTTATGCAACAGAAAGGCATGAAGTTAGGAAGTCTGTTTTTAAAATTTAACAATCCCAAAAGATATACTCAAATACTTAGGGAGAACCAAGGAGTAACTCTAAAATTCTACTTAGAAGGCAACTATCAACCCACAATGAACAGAACCACTGTCAACACCTTGCAGATGGCTTATCATCATATGCATGCTTCAGCCTGCACAAAGCCCACGATAGCACTCCTCCAGGGCCTGGCTCACTGCACCGTTTCTGGGCACCTACTTTTTCACAGGCCCCATCTGAAAAAGACAAGCAACTACTTGCATTTGATTAGCCCTCCCCTTTGCTCCCACATACACAATTCCCCCATTATATTTGTAAAAAGATTTTAATAATTTTAAAATGATAGGAGTAATATGCCAGCACAGTATCAGAACAATGAACATTTACATCTCTGTAAGAAAGCTGATCATGGGCTGAGGCTATTCCAAAGGCCTACTGCATAAAGGGCAGGTAGAATCCACTCACGGTACTTGATTTGGTAAAACTACTTCTGAGTATAATACACTGACAATACTAATAAGCATACCAAATAAAAGAAAAAATACTCCTGTTTTAACCTATAGACTATAACTTTGTAAAAATAACATATTGCCTGGCACAGAAATCCTTCATCCAATAATATTTTCCACAATCTATAAAATGCCTTATTTTACCATGTAACAGTGAATACCTACGACTTCATATGATGTTTAAAAGAGCAAGATCTTGATAAAGTAGCAAGGAAATTAAAATAAGTAATATTCAATTACATCCCATTAAATAGCCTTAAATTAATTTAATTTCTCATATAGGAAAAAGTAACCAGTAAATTTTTATGTGTACATTAAAATATAGTCTACTACTCTTGAAATATTGCGTGTTTATTTCAAAAAATACCAAATCATTTATGGCATCAAACACTTTAAGATTCTACCACAAGCTCCTTGGCTTCCAATGTGTTGGCTTTCGTTCCAAAGTTTACAGTGAGCAAGTCACATCCATGTGGTTTAGTCACTTTAGAACAAACACAGGATCGAATGGTCATAAAAAACAACACCTAACAAATGAAACATTTTTCATGCTACTTTCCATGGACAAACTTTTCATACCAACACTTTAATATGGGAGATTACAAAACTGATATTCTCTTGGAGTAAATCTTTTATTTATATTTCTTGCCTAGAAATACGTGTCTTTCAGATAGCTTTCCTTAGAGACTGATACCTATGAAAAGAACATTAGAAAAAAAAACAACTTTGAACAGCAGTTTATAAAACCCACCAAAATATTTTAGAAGTAGATCGTGTTTTCATGATTGTTATGACTCTTAGCCATGGAAATTCCTGAAATTTTCAGTAAACTTATGAGTACAGTAGTCCCTTGTCTATTGCGGGGGTTAGGTTCCAGAGAACCCCCCATGATAAGCGAAAATCCGGGAAGTAATGACCTTATACTTATTTTATTATTTATATACTTTTAAGGCTTTATAAATCCTCCCCACACTCTTATAAATCTTTCCCACACTGTTATTAACCTTTCCCACACTCTTATAAACACTTCCTATGCTCTTAAGTACTTTCTACACTCTTAAACCTATGTAATTTTAACAACATATAAAATTCTATATGAGTACTCACCAGTGAATGAATATACTACAACTTGAAGGATGAAGATGATGATTTAATATTCTTTTAATATGTTTTAATTAACATTTTTAATATTTTTATATTATTTTCCATTTTCTAGGCTAGAAAATGCTTATTTTACCACAAAATAATTAAAATAATAAATATATAAATATATCTATATACTGCAAAACCCCACAATATAGAGAAAAATCCACAATACAAAATTAGATATATACCATTTAAAAATCCATGATACAGTGAGACTGTGAAAAGTGAACTGCAATATGGTGAGGGATGACTGTATTATTTTTTTTAATTGGTCTTTTTTAAAAATTAAATTTAATGGGGTGACATTGGTTAATAGGACCATATAGGTTTCAAATGTGCAATTCTATGATAAATGATCTGTGTATTGCATTGTGTGCTTATCACCCAAAGTCAAACTATCTTCCATCACCATATATTTGGTCTTTGCCCCCTACCTCCCTTAATTGGTATTACAAAACAAAAACAAAAACAAAATAAAACAAAAAACCTCTGCAGTAAAATTTTAAAAGATTCTCTAAAAGTTTCTCATGAGCTTTCATCACTAACTATAAGAGAATGGGTTGATTTCAAAGCAAAACTAAGGTTTATCTTGTCTAATTTTCAAAAAGCTAGTCTTCTCTTGAAGACTAGATGAACTAGGTGCTTCTCTGGATCACCTTTTAATATGGTACAAAGGAAGAAGCCCTTTGTTGCCTTACAAGTTAGGCAGCTCCCAACTCAGAATTCATTTTTTCTAAAATTCAATGTTATAAATAGAAGTTGATTTCTAAACTAGTCCACAAAATTTTCTATGACTCATATATAAATGAAATACCACTGCAATGTGTTTTAATGAAGAAAATAATTTCCTTTGCATTATCCATTCTATCATTAACATTAGTCATTAAACAGGCAAACAACAACAAAAAACACTAATGGAAAATGTATAGAAAAATACTTCTCTTGAAGCCTGGTGCTTGAAGCAAAAGAGAGTTTGAGCTGTTTTTGTAAAAAACAAGTGAGATAATTTATTAGCAAACTCTGGAAATATATCCTCAATCTGGCTTCTGTTACTCTATTATCTGTTTTATTCATTACATTTTTAATTAAACATTCCTGGTGTAGTGTCAATACCCATTCTTTTGTTGGTAGTTGGTAATAACACACTTATTATATAGAAAATTATCAGTGTAAATTTGTTCAGATAAAGTATGTTTAACTGGAGAGAAAGACAGTCTGAACATTCCTGTAGAGCTTCTGGGAACTGGAGGCTGAGGACACTGTATTTAATCCTCACTTTACTTCAACATTTATGGTTTTGAAATTCTGATCAAGGTAAAGGTTCCAAGTGCTGACCATATGTTTTCCAACTAAAATCAGGGCAAGTCTTTTCTTCTTTTTTTAAATTTAAAGAGAAAGAGGAAACAGGAAAATAGGAGAGGCTGAAGATCAAAAAAGAGGTCAGAAAAGATACGTGTGGATAAGTGAAAAAGAAAAAAACCCTGTCTGAAGTGGAAATTAAGTTATGAAAAAGAGAGGAAGGAGGAGAAAGGAAAACTCTGGCTGCATAAGTTGTCTCCACTGAGAGAACAGAGCAGTGCTATGACATCAGACAGCAGAGGCGAGGATACAGGGGTCAGAATGGGCAGCCTGCTGAGAGGCAGTGCCACCCAGAGCACTCCAAGGAGGCAGGATGGTCTTTAAACCCCAAAGCTCCAGGCGCAAGTACTGGGGAGTTCAGTCTTAGAAAACTCAGAACACTGACTTTTTAAAAAATATTCAATATAAACAAATATGAATAGCTTTCTAATTTCTAATTTACACATCTGTTTATTTGTAGAAGCGCAGTGTACATGAATGAACACAGGGTGGGGCTTATGGTTCTAAGTACGTAAAACAGTTTATTCTGGTGTTACGACTTACTGTGCTGTTTTCCACGTGAACAACTGTAAACTTACTTTGCCCCACCCTGTTTGATCTGCTCACTGACATCCTGCCCATGGTTAAGGAGGGAGGCTGTGCTGGCCACTAGGAGCAGAACGCTTCATCTCAATGCTGTTTACTGGGGTCTCAGCATTTATCCTGATGTAAAGTACTGTCCAACATTACAGTGACCCATACTGTTTATTGGAGCTTCCATCAACGGTGGTCTTTCAACAGAGCAATTATAACAATTCACATAATTTAAAACTCATTTGGCAGCTAAAAAGTACGATCACACACATACTCTTCAAGTTCTACGCGATTTCTTTTAGAGAAAAATTAACAAAGAAATTCCTTATCCAATTGATTTATTTAATCTTAAAATATGCTCCCTGCAGTTTCTTGCATGTGCCTATTTCTCACTATAACAGACACGGGAAACCACAGAGTATGTCTGTTCCGGGTGCACCTGTGAATGTGTACAGGACCAATTCAGCCAAATGTGTAGGCGCCAACACATAAAAGGGGTGGGAACCCGGGAAGTGCCAGGAAGAAAACCCAGAAATGAACATTTAAGTCCAGAGGAGATGGAAGCAGAGAAAAATTCCAGAACAGAGTAAGAAAGGGCAGAGAGAGAGAGACACAGGCCTATACAAGACAGACGCCGAGACAGGGAAACAGAAGGAAGAGTCTGGTACTGTAACTCAGAACATGGGTCGTGCCAGCCTTGATTTAAAATAGCCTTTTTCACAATGCTACCCAACTTCAGGCAGTAAATACCAGCCCTCAAGTCCTAAAAATATGGGCTGGCGGGTTGATATGTTATTAACAAAGAAACAGCAAAAGGGGTTAGGGTATAATATCCCAAAATATGCCATCTTGACATAAGAATTATTTTAAGCTGAAGGCATCTGAGTTCCTGAAACCCTGTGTTTGCTTAAAAGCAGAACTTTTCAGAACTCAAATGTCATAAACCCAGTCACTGGGACCAACTCTGACCATCTCAGAGAGGAGAGAGAGGTCAGTACCACATCCTGATAGACCATGTCACAATATATCATACCTCCCATCCAGTCTAAGGGTCCATTTAATTTTTCAAAAAAGTCATTTGCTTTTCCAAAAGTTCCCTCTCTCTCTCCCATCCATCCCCTACCTCCTCCAAATTAGGTATATAGCCACCAAATTCCTGCCAGTCCACTGAGTTACTCATTACAGGTGTCTGGGCCATGCACATGTTAATAAATTTGTATTTGTTTTTCTCTTGTTAATGTGGCTTTTGTCAGTCTACTTTACAGTGCCCCAGCCAATGAACCTAAGACAGGTAAAGGAAAAAAAGAAGATAAGGTTTTCCTCCCTACAGTAACAACATGAAATTTTTCAAGAAAATGAGTGAGCTCTTCAGAAGCCTTCTAATATTAACCAGTCTCATTTTCAGGGGCAGGAACCAATCCAGAGATCACAGTTGGAGAGCCTCATCTCCTCACCCAAGGCCACCTCACAGATCAGTAATTCTTCTCAACAGACAGACCTGAGTACTTCTGGACTGCTGTACCACTGCCTCTGGCCTCAATGCCCTACAAAGTCCCTGATCTCCCAGGGTGGCAACTCCCTGGAGTTCAGCTATCACCTCCTCCAGGAGGTCTTCCCCACTGCTCCCCACCAAAAACGGTTTAGGTTCCTTCCCTAGCCACAAACACATTATCATTATGCTTATATAGACGATCCTCCAACTAACCTGATTTCTGAAGGGATGGACCTGAGGTTTATTCCTCTTTGTTTTTCCGAAACTTAATGCAGGCAAATGCAATCAGTGTTTATGAATTAATTCATTAAAATGACCACAACAAAGTAGACCTCGATCTAGAACTAGAACCAGGTATCCCAGTTCCAGTCCAGGAACCTAGTTTCCAGACAAGGGCAGATTAAACTCAACACAGCATGCAATATCCAGAAAGAAATTTAAAAAGGTATACAAATCATTTTACCAGCATTTAAACATTTTCCAAACACAGTTCCAAAATTACTATAACTGCTTCTTCTGTTCCTGTAACACCTCACACCAGACCCTTCTAAGAAAAAAAATCCCACTGTTCATCTAATTGTGCACTATTATGCAATAAGAAGAGAAAAAGCACTGTTGCCAATCCAGCCAATACTAAACTAAACTAGACCCTTAAGCAGGATGATTGACAGTACCTATAGTTTTATCCCAGGGAGAACATAATAGATACTATTTTTATTCATACCGGTATTTAATCCATTTTCTGAGTAAAATACTGGATGGCACTAATTTCTATGGATTAATGATATATTCCTGCCAATGGAATAGGTTTTTCTTTAGCTTTTTTTCATTGAATTCACAGAGCCATCCTGGTGAGATATTACAGCCAAATCAAGTGTCATTTCTCCAACTGAAAGACCAACTCATTTTGTGTAGAATGTGCTATGCAAGCAAGGCTTGCTGACTCTGCCCTCTTAGTTCTACACAGAGCCTTTGTTTTTCTCCTGCTTTCTGTTTCTAATATGGTGTTGAGTCTATTTCATGAATGCTGACAACCAAACATTCAATCACAGGGGCACAGACTTTCACTTTCCTTAACATCCTGGTCTTATAGCAACAAATAGATACTGCCCTGGCACAAGGTATATATTTACAAAACATTACTACCTTGACATCTGTATTGACACTATTCTCCACTAATAATCCCTTCTGTTCAAATCACTTTCTTCTGGTGAATCCTGCCTTTAAAGGCACAGTTTCTGTGCTTATTGGACACATCTACTCCTAAGAATCATGCTTCGTTGACCAGAGGTTGAGCAGGGAAGAGACTTGGGATCAAAGCGGGGGAGGCTTGCTGCTTTTACTACTCAACTGTTTTTCCTTCAACAGACAGTTATACATTTACCGAAATGTTATTGTGCATCTACTCTATGCCAGTTACTAAGCTAGGTTCGTCTCCACTCTCAGCACGGGCTGACAATGGATGGAAACATTTGCTTCCATTTTCTTTTTTAGTGAGCAAGAGACAGAGAGGGGGGGAGGGCAGGGACAGATACATAGAAAGGGAGAGAGAGATGAGAAGCATCAATTCTTCATTGCAACACTTTAGTTGTTAATTGATTGCTTTCTCATGCATGCCTTGATGGGAGGGGGGGGCTCCAGCTGTGCCAGTGACCCTTTACTCAAGCCAGCAACCATAGGGTTTCAAACCTGGGTCCTCAGTATACCAGGTCGATATTCTATTCACTGCACCACCGCCTGTCAGACGAATAGAAATATTTTCTAAAAATGAATTTTATAATTATAGATTCCTTACAGCATTAAAAATTTTTATTTGGACTGTTAACCAGTTTGGTTTTACTAAGAAATTTCCAACTATAGTTTATTTAGGCAGTTGAAACATAGCCATGGTAACCATTAATCAAAGAGAACTTACTTAATTGCTTTAAGAGAACATAGCTGAGGATGGTCATCACTGTATGTGACATCTTTCTGTTCCTTCATCCTTACAATTTACATTGTTTATTATTTATATAACGTTTGTTAGTACACTGATTACTGGCAACAACATGCATATTAATACAAGACCAGAGAAAATAACAAGCAAATGAAATTCTCCTATCACAGCCACCATTACAAGGACACCTTCCCTTCAACTCTTAGGAAAAACAGGAGATAAGAAAGGTCAATAAACAAGCCATTGTGAGTTAGGAAAAGAGTCTCCTTAACAAACAGGCCCCTTAAGTGGTCACTGCAGCGCATTCCTTATGGCATGGGCACTACAGCTGTACAAATAGCCTGTCATGTCCCCTTTACACGGTGAAGAGAAACAGAGCCAGTTAGTGTTAGAGCCTTACTGATCCTTCGCCATCGTCCTTGACTGCTATTTCTTTGACATTTCCCAACTTGGAAGAAGGAAACTGACTTACGTTATGGTAAAGTAACATAATTTACTATATACAATCTATTACTTAGATACTTTGGGGATGCTGAAGTACCCCCAAAGTAATTCCGAAGTACCAGTCACAAGCAAATGAGCAAACTGTGGCCACCCAGGGCCAGCAGCTGCAGATCAGCTCCTCTTGTCCTCATGCCTCTCCTCTTTAGGTCTCTTTCTAAGGCTCAACGGAAAGCATTTTTTAATTTTATTCCACTGATAGCACAGGCTCAAAGACTATTGTCCAGATAATAAGTGCTTTCATTTCCCAAAGGTTTCTCCTACTTGACAGAACTCTTTTCCAAGGTGCATTAAGTAGCAAATAAAATTAAGACTTCTCCTAAATTAATCAAAACATGTTCCCTTATTTTAGGATCTAGCATCAACAGAACCTTCCACTAATAAAGCTCTGCTCAGCTGGCAGTGTGATCACTCTGATGGTCCAAGATGTTACGTACAGCCAGTCTTGGGTGGAATCTATTGTTCAATACCTTCCAAATGATCACCTCGCAGCTTCCCGCCTCACTGCCTGAACAAAACGGCATTGAATGTGTCTAGCCCCCAGACCAAAGGGGGCATTCTAAATGTCTGACTGTGACCCCAATGAGTTCCAGGTGGTGTGTCTGTCTCACATCATCTCGCTCTAAAAAGGGACTTCCTGACACGGAATGGCACGGGTAAGAGGCCAGCCACAGGGAATGGTAGGATTCAGTGATGGGCTGATGAGGGAGATGTTTCTGTTTTGACAGTTGCCCATAATCCAGTTAGTCACAGGCCCGTCTTGCTGAAAAATCACAAAAGAGAGGGCAAGAAGTAAACAATGCATTTGTTCACTGAAAATTTACTGAACACATGTGACATTCCAGGAGCTGATCCAAGTGCTCAAGGTGCCGTGGTGATCAAAATGGTTGCGCTCGTGGAGCGTCCTGATGTGAGGAGACACTGTTAACACAGAGAAGGTCAGTGGTGCCAAAGGCTGTGGTGAAAAGGTAGAAGGAAGGAGGATGGGAGGGATGGGGCTGTGGTTTTGCACAAGGAACGCAGGCTGGACACACCTCTCTGGCAACTCTTTCAGGTGGACCTGAAGTAACTAAGGAACCACACAGTTCAGGACTGTCATTGCCCTGTGTGTGTGTGTGTGTGTGTGTGTGTGTGTGTGTGTGTGTGTGTGTGTGTGGTGTTCTAAAGACATAAAGACACTGACCATAGTTTAGGATATATGTCTGATACAAGTCACACTGCCAATACCAGAAACAGGAAAAAGCACATTATTTTATTGCAAATTCCTTATATTTATCTTTGAAATTATAGTTAGGCCGTTATCTTCATTTCTTAATTTTTTTTTTAATTTGAAATTAGATTTAATGGGGTGACATTGATCAATAAGAGTACATAGGTTTCAGGTAAACATCTCTATAGTATTTGAATGGTTGATTGTGTTGTGTGCCCATCACCCAAAGTCGAATCATTTTCACCGTGTATTTGTCCCTCTTTAGTCCACTGCCCCCGCCTCTCCCTCCCCCAGTAACCACTTCAGTTTTATCTCTGTTCATGAGTCTCAGTCTTATATCCCACCTATGTATGGAATCATACAGTTCTTAGCTTTTTCTGATTTACTTATTTCACTCAGTATAATGTTCTCAAAGTCCATCTATGTTGTTGTAAATGGCACTATGCCATCATTTCCTGTGGCTGAGTAGTATTCCATTGTATATATGTACCACATCTTCTGTATCCAGTAATCTACTGAGGAACACTTTGGTTGTTTCCATGTCTTAGCCACCGTGAATAATGCTGTGATGAACATGAGGGTGTATATGCTTATCTTCATTATTTTTTAAATTATGCAGACAGATTATTTCTGTGTTCTGTGAGTTTTACATCGAGATAGCACAGGGAATTATAATGCACACATTGCAACAAGGGAGGCACCGGGTCTGCCTAAGCTGAGCAGCCACTCGCAGGGAGGAGGTACCGGGTCTGCCTAAGCTGAGTATCCACTCACAGAGAGGAGGTACCGGGTCTGCCTAAACTGAGTAGCCACTCGCAGAGAGGAGGTACCAGGTCTGCCTAAGCTGAGTAGTCACTCGCAGAAAGGAGGTACCAGGTCTGCCTAAGCTGAGTAGCCACTAGCAGAGAGGAGGTATCAGGTCTGCCTAAGCTGAGTAGCTACTCGCAGAGATGAGGTACCGGGTCTGCCTAAGCTGAGTAGCCACTCACAGGGAGCCACCAGAACATCGCTGGGGAGTCCGTGCCGCATCCTCTCCTGAGGTGACATTATTGTAGGGAATGAGACCAAAATTTACCAGGCAAGTCAAATAATTAAATAACAAAAGCTGTAAAAATGTTAGAAAAGAGACAAACAAGGGGCTCACAGAAAATAGGGTTAGTGGGCAGGTTTGTTTAGATATGAGGGTCAGGTAAGAATTCTTGGAGGGGTTCCAGGAGGCAGAGCAGAATGTCTGGGAAGGCTGGGAGACAGCACTTCACACTTAAGAGTGCATCTCTCCTGACCAGGTGGTGGCACAGGGACAGAGCATCAGAGTGGGATGTGGAGGACCCAGGTTCGAGACCCCAAGGTCGCCAGTTTGAACCCAAGGTCGCTGGCTCAAGCAAGGGGTCATCACTCGGTCTGCTGTAGGCACCTGGTCAAGGCACATATGAGAAATCAATCAGTGAACAACTAAGGAGCCGCAACGAAGAATTGATGTTTCTCATCTCTCTCCCTTCCTGTCTGTCTGTCCATATCTGTCCCTCTCTCTGATTCTTTCTGTCTCTGTCACACACACACAAAAAAGAGTGCATCTCAGTTTGGACTGGCTGCAGTTCAACTGTCCAGTGGCCACAGCCCTAGCGGCTGTCATGTGGGCCCTCACAGAACGATCACACACACACACACGCACACACGCACACACACACACACACACGATATAAATGCTAAAGATGAGTATAGGTTCATGGGTGCTCAGTATACTGTGCTCTCGACTTCTGAAATTTCTTAAAGTTTCCATTAATAAAAAGTTATAAGGGAAAAAAGTGGCCTCAAAAGCACATCTACTGTAGTTGTCAGTTTCCTACAAATGATTTGCTTAGTTTAACTCACACCAAGCAAAGACAGATCCTAAAACCATCAGAAAAAAAATGGTAATGCAGCTATAATATAACTTAGAGTCTTAATCAGCCACTGAGGCACTAAAGTGGCCTTCTAAATGATTTTCTGAACAGCAGTAACAATTTGAAGGTTTATTAAAAGGAGGTCCGGTAAGTTCCAATGCAGAATCAATATGATAGGGCACTAAGAACTCTTAAAGGACTCTAAAAATAGTAAAACACTCATCTGCTACTCTGATTCTTCTAAATGAAAATCTGACCATTAATTATGTTAACACAGATTTTTATGGGGTCAGGGCATCAATTAAAGCTTTGCCCTGAAGTGTAGAGACTACAGAGGTTGATAGTTTGATCCCCGGTCAAGGCACATACAGGAACAGATCAGTGTTCCCATCTCTCTCTCTCACTCTCTCTTGCTCTCCTTCCCTCTTTCTCTTAAAAATAAAAAAGATGCCTAACATTATTAGCCATTAGGGAGATATGACTCAAAACCACATGAGATGCCACTGTATCCCCACCAGGACAGCTATAACCAGACTCTATCTAGTGCTGGCAAGGATGTAGTGATACTAGAAACTGCGTACACTGGTGGCAGGAATGCAAAATGATACAACTGCTTAGGAAAACAGTTTGGAAATTCCTCAGAAAGTTAGACATAGAGTTACCATGTGGCTCAATAATTTCACTCAAGTATATATACAAGAAAAATGAGAACATGTTGACAGAAAGCTTGTACATGAATGTTCAAAGCAGTATTATTCATCTATCAACTGATGAATGGATAAATAAAATGTGGCATAGCCAGCCATACAATGAAAATTAAACCACAGAAAAGAATAAAGCACTGCTACATGCTACAACATTGATGGAATCTGAAAATTTTATGCTAAGTGAAAGAAGTCAGTCAAAAATACCATATACAAATCTATAGAGACAGAAAGTGGATCTGTGGTTGCCTAGAGCTGGAGGGTGGGGCTTGGGAGGGAGATGAGGTTTGATTTCTTTTAGAGGAGTCAAAATGTTCTAAAATTAGATTGTGATAATCCTTATAGAATCCTGGTAAGTAAACTACAGCTTATTAAAGCTGTTCTGTATAAAAATTAAAAAAAAAAAAAAAAAAACCACACAAGAAAAAGCTTTGCTTTAAAAGAATTCTTTAACTAGCAAAACTGGAAATAGAAAATGAAGACCTTGAATTATGTGAATTTTTTATAACTCACTTAAATAGGCTTCTGTGGTAACTAAAAATTAGGTTTTGAAATGTATTTAATAATAGTATAATTACAAATAAAACAGTACAAAATTATATACTGCTCACAAAAATTAGGGGATACTGAATATGAAGTGATAAAATATCCCCTAAGTTATGTGAGCAGAGTGTGTGTTTGTGTGTATTTATTTATAATTTTATAAAATAATATATGAATGTAAAGGCTAGAACAGTAATCCTTTTTTAAATGGCAGAATTGTAATTTAAATATTATGCATTAAGGTTCTCTATCCTTTTCTGAATTTTCTCCAATAAGCATACATTACACTTTATAACCATAAAAATAACTATTAAACTTTTCAGATGAACCATAAGTCCCAGGGATTCAAGTACGTAACTGCAGTGTTATTTAACTACAGTTCTCTAACATCCTGTATCGTATACTTTTTCTCTTCCACCTTTCATAATAAAAAGTCACATAGTGTGTCCCCAAACCTTTCTAGGTAGATAATACTGCATAACAAGCACTCCCAAACTTAGTGGCTTAACACCACCGTCACTCTATCAGCTCACAATCACGAGGGTTAAGAATTCAAGTAGGTGTAATCACTATGCTGTCCCCTTGAGATCAACATAAACACTGAGTGTCAACTGAAATAAAAAAATAAAGCTTGAAAAGAAGAATTTGAGTAGGGCTCAGACCTGTAGAGCTCGTGCGTCTCTACTCAGCTATCCGAGATGACCCCGCTCTGGTCTTGGTGACGACTGCCTGCAATCATGCCTCCTTCTCCACCCTGTCACTCCTCACCGTGTGGAAGTCCAGCTCAAGCCTTGAGAAACAGTGGCAGCTGTTTCTCAAGAAGGCAAAAAAGAAGGTGCAAAAAAAACTTCCATAGGCCTACACCTGGTGATGTCACCCAGCATCACAATCACCATATTCTATGGGTCCAAGTAAATCCGAGGGTCAGCCCAGATTCAAGACGCTGTCTCCTGAGACGCGACGATGTGTGTACACGAATGGGAGGAACTAGGGGTCAACCTGTTCGCATACAGTCTGGGGACAGATATCTAGAAGAAACCAGCTTCCCCTAGAGCGAGCCCTTGGCTGTTGGGATTATATACAATAGATAAAAACTTTATGTTTGGTCTCTGTTTTCTACTATCCTTATAAGAGATGCACTGTACTGAAAATGCATTGGCCATTTCATTTGATTTAAAAAAGAAATCACATTCTGTTCGCTAAAATCTTACATTTTAAAAAAATCACAGAAAAACTAATTTTTGATAGTAGTAATGTTTCACCATAGCAGGGATATAGGGAAAACATCCTAGGCTTTGTGGGTGAGGGGGTCTCTGTTTGAACTACACAGCTTGGCTCCACTGTAGCATGAAAACAGCTGTCAGCTTCATGCAAACAAACCAGTATCTCCGTGCTCCAATCAAACTTCTTTATAGACACTGAAATTTGGATGTCATGTAATTTTCACATATCATAAAATATTCTTTTAATTTTTTAAATCTATTCTTGCATATGGGTGCAAAAACCATTCGCAGCTCAGGGGCCACACAAAACCAGACAGTAGGGCCTAGACCTGGTTCCCAGCTATAGTGTGCCAATTCCTGTGCTACAGTTAATTCAAAGGAGAAAATAAAAAACCATAAAGGAAATCCTCTCCTGAGTACCTTATACACACATCACACATATTCCCTGTGTAAAATAACCTTTAGCTGCTAATTTTTTCACCGTCCTCAAAGTGCTCCATGGAAAAGTCAGTTTCTTTCAACTTTTCTCATTATTTCTACTATTAGGGTGACCTGTTTTGTTACTGAAAACTGCAAGGCCTGTTCATTTCCTCTGCCAGGGACAATAACAGCCTTCAAAGCTCAGTAAGTAAGCACACTTTACCTTTATTTACCAGAAAATGCCAGCAATGTAAAAATTAGAAAATAACCCTATTTCAGATAATTTATTCCTAGAGTAGTGTTTTATTTAACTTTTGATTTAAAAAAGTTTGTAGTGATCACATCATTAACATTGTCCATGGATCTAAAAAAAGGTATAACTAGATACTTTTCAGTTTAGCTGACATTCTGAACAAGATTAGTGGTGGCAGTGGCAGCAGAAACAAGCACAGATACTACTACATGGCCTTCAGTGACATCCAAATGCTAATTATCTGTTCTTACATAAAACCTGTCTAATCTGTGAATTCCTCCAGATCAGGCTTTGACTCCTAGAGTGTCTGTCGGGAGGGACAGCTATAACGTGATGGTAGCCAGGGTCAACAGACCACATTAAGCCTTGTTTGGAACACTTGGTTTTCTCAGCAGGCATCTGCAGAGGCAATGATGGTCTGATAATTTTTAAATATGCATCATATGAGTCTGAAAATTCTGTTACTGACGACCCAGGAAACGAACAATGTGCAGTCACTTACCACATTACCCACAGTCCTATTTTCACACAAGACTGATCTTTTGGATCCCTCTGCTTTTGCCTAGCAGAGGCCATCACTGATACAAGAATAAAACACAAAAAAAACAAACAACCCTTAGTTTACAGTACAAATAAAAATGGGGAAACTTTATATTGGATCAAGTCAATAGGCTGACACTGGCTACCCCTCAGCCTCTAACAAGGGGAGCTCTGAGATGACAGATTATGCGCAATGATCTCAACTCTTTAAAGTTGTGTAATACTGAAAAGGGTCGGGCTTTCCTTTAAGATCTCAAAAGTACTCACATTTTACATTTTTACTTCATTATGCAGCTTGTCATCACATTTTAAGTTACCATAGAGACAGGCTTGATACTGATCCTGAGTTTTCCATACACAGAGGTGGGACAAGTGGTTGAGCTGGGTCTGATCCTGACCCCACCCCTGACAGTGGCAATTTAGCCAAGTCATTTGCTCGCTTAGAGCTGTTTTCTCTCCTGTCAGATGTGAATGACAACTGGTGTCCTCTCCTCTTGGTGTGTATAAAGGTCATTCAAATAACAAGGGTGCGACTGCTTTGTGAATGTTAAAACAAGTTATTTTCTTTTATCATAAACCTTCCTCTTCAAGCATCAACAACCATCTTTGGGGTCTGATGAAGAAGTCTGTCTAGCCTGTGTTTCGTTTAATAGTCACAGCCTCACCTTTCAAGACTCACATTCACACATGATTCAAAGTACAAGTTCTTGAAAATTTTCTTTCCTTTTTTTGAAAGGAAGATCCCAGATCTCTGATATCCATGAAGCTCCCATGGTTTCATAGTTTCAGTCTGTACTATGTAACCTTGAATTTCCTTACTAATAGAAAACAAACACTGATGTGGTTAAGCTATTGCAGTCGACCCCTAAGTGACAAAATGACTGCAGTATTGTCTCTGTGCCCTCCGGGCCTGCTCAGCACTGCCTTATCAGCCACACGGTCACCTGAGCCTGTCTGAATCATCCTGCTTTGCAATACTAACGAGAAGTTTGGAGCCTGATTATTTTATATGGATTCTTTCTTGTTGTTGTTCCAAATGTATTTATTACCTTACGTTTTTCTGCACACAATCTAGTGTGCTGACTCCCACTCCTGCCATTTCAAACATGTGACAAATCTTTCTGTTGTTTTCCTCATTGGTTTCACATTAAAGTATTTATAAATGCTGAATATTAAAATGTAAACTTAGGCAATTTCAAAAATATTACTGTCCGGCTCGTTTTTATTAAAAGCTTCACCGTCGACATCTGTGGTGTCAACTGTCAGTTAGGTCACTAACTGGTCCAACCCCTGGTTCTTTTCTCACAGCCAGTCCTCTAGTTTTTAGCCAAAGGAAGATGTCAAAAAAACCTTTTAAACCCTCTCTCTGTGACCCCCTCCCCAAAGCTTACATCTACTGTTTTAGTAGCAATATAAAGTGGTTTACCATTATCCTCTGTGTAATGATATCACTATACTCTTGTGTCCATCCGGCATATTCACAATAGAATTGGTAACTGCTGGCTCTCCTTGTCCTCTTAAAGAGTATTTCCTACCTCAAATAAAAAGAAAAAAGGTGTATGAATGAAATATAATTTATGTCTACTAGAAAACTAGGAGTTCCCTCCAGATATACAATGTCAGCTCATGTTCCCTGTTATCTAAAGGACCCCTGGCCTACAGGACATCAGAGTTTCCTCAGCACATTCCTGTAGGCAGTCACCTGCTAAATAAACATTGATACGATGTCTCAGGCATGCAGGAAAGTGACTATCTGTAAAATACCCCCGAATTCTCTGAAAACCTCCGGGAAAAGACCCAGGCTGTCACTGCTGCTTGCTGCATTCCACAGCCTAGCCAGACCACTGCAAGCAGAGCTCTGCGGGGCCCTCTTGCATTTCTCTGCACATCTTGCTCGCAGCTGTCCCACTTCCGCTCACCCCGCACAGCTGCTGAACTTTCTGTACTGTCAGCCACTTTGGCAAGTGTCCAGCCTCGGGAAACAGTGGCTTACAGGGGATTATTTTCATGCTTGTGAAACAGATGCAGAGAAAGAAACCTCATTACTGGTGACAATTTTGTCATGTAGTGTCAACTATGGTTGATAGGTCATGTGCATTTTTTTTTCAAGAATTCTAAAGCTTACATTTTCAACAGAATTTTGATTCTTAATACGGTTCTATTTGGAGTGTTTAAAATTCTGGAATGACAATTATAACGTACAATTACACAGCATAAGAGATTATATGCATGTAATGTTTAAGAGGAATTTAATATCAAAGTATCTGTGCATATTCTTCAACTGATTTACTTATTTTCTTACCCACTGTTTTTTATATTTAGTATGACTCAAGCACTTAGTAGTAAATAGGCAGAATAGGCTATGACATCAGAAACCAAGTCTCCACTTCTCTGAACCGTAATTATCAACTGTAACAAATTTCAGAAGCAAGATGAATCACTAAAAAGAACCTCTTCCCTGTGAAATTTTAGTCTTGGCACAGAATTAAGTCTAATCTAGGTCTCAGGATTAAGCAAATTAAAAGCTGCTTGGTCCCGTCACCCATTTGGGAGCTGGCGTCCTGCACAACAGAAGCCTTTGGAGCCAATGGCATCCACTCCAGTCACACACATTGGTAACTGGGCAAGAAAGTTATTGACTGTGCTCTCCATCACTGATGCCATAATAATTACAGTTGTTTGTTTTTCCTGATAACTTGTTTTTTACATATGAATGTGGGTTGATTCAATGCCTTGGTCCCACTTTCCCTCTTATTTCAATGTTCATTCTTGAGTGAGGGGTAGAGGTGGTGTGTCAGAAACTCTACCCATGAGCGTGTGCACTACTTGTAAAGTTGTATCCATCTCACCTACCACCGGTGTAAAGACTTTGAAACATGCTAACCCAGCATACACTCAGATGATCTTAGGAACAGAAAACTTAGAAACTCATTCCCAAAGGCCGGCAACTGCATCCTTGGACAACTTGAATTTCTCAATAATTGTTCTTATTTACTGACGAAAATCTAACATCCCAGCTATTTCCACATATTACATCTTAATTAAACCCCACAAGTGAGAGAGAGAACTCTGAACCCCTAGGTTTCTTTCAGAGACCTGAGAAGTATGATCAGCAGGTGCCAAAAACTTTTCTTCCTGTCCATTATTCTAGCTTGAGAAGCCAATGAATAATTGAAGAAAGCAAGCTCATCTTTCTGTTTTAATATATGAATAAAGGAGAGTGTAGTAGCAAGTCCATAAGTAATATTTGAATATTTTAAATTTGAAAATAAATATATTTCCTATTTTATTAGAGATGAGTAAAGGCTCCACAAGAATGAAAATAATATAAAATAAATTTTTAAAATAAGAATTTCTGAATACATTAAGCAATATGCATGGAAAAATCTGAAGTTGGTAACACAAAATCATTAAAATACAGTATCAGTTGAGAACAGGTTTCTATACAGACTTAAAATGAAGGATTATATCTAATAAACCTGTATAGATTCTCAGACATCAAGCACAAAGTTAAGAACCTTCTTATAAAATTAACGTATATTTCTCCAGTAGTAGTGATGGCAAATGGCAGGAAAACTACAGTCTCTGAAAGCTTGACATGTTTTATTCACAGAAGCCGAGGCATTCCTATCCATTCAGTTCCTCACAGATGCGCCTACCCAGAACCAAGAGCAACAGAACTGGGTTTGTTATAATTTATCACATATCACAAAATAATACGTTGTAATCAAGAATGAAATTCAAGAAAGGTATCACTTAAAGATAACGTTTGTCTACCTATAACTTTAAAGCCACTGACACCTCTTTTTCTTTTTTCTTGGCAGATTTTTCTTCTAAAATGTTTCATGAAACTGGGCTTCCTGAAACCTTTCAGGGGGCTCCTGGGCTAGGCCCAGACTGGAGCCTCCGAGTCCTTTCCTCTCCTTTTCTCCCTCTCCTACAGGCTGCCCACAGAGCAATCCCCCTTTCACAGGATTGTATCACAAACGAGCTGATTCCTGAGCCTTCCATTACCAAAGACCCCCACATCTGAAAACATTAGCAATGTGCTGTGCAGTGTCACTGCTCCCTTAGAGAAAACACGCATGCATCTCTTTGTGAACAGCACTTAAGACCTAGATATCTTCAGTTTTGAAATGTAAACATTCATTTACAGGTAAAGTACTGAAGAGAGTGGAACCAAACAAGAGCAACTTAATAAAGCAGACCCACTGCGCATGATGGTGTTACTACAACATTCTGCAGTTATCTTCCTGGCTGCTCAAGCTGTTCTTTAGCAAAACTTTCCTTTTGACTTTCATGTCAAAAAAGACAGATTACTCCAAGTATATCACTGAATATGGCCAGAACTTACTTATTACTCTTTTCAAACATTTGGGCTCAGCATTTGCTAACCCCAAGAAAATATTTTATTGTAATTGTTTCTTTAAATTTGCATTCATCTTGACCTTATTAACATTATATCAACAGCAGCAGTAGAATCCTAACAATAATATAATAAATAGCAGTTAATAGGGCCAGGTACTCTACTAGGTGTTTTATGTATATTAACACATTTAATCCCCAAAACTACCCTGTTGGGGACAACCCTGTGTATGAGCTACATGTTCATACTACCCCGTTGTACAAATGAAGAAACTGAGGCACAGAGGTTAATTAATTTTCCCAAGGTCACACAGCTAGTAAGTGGTGGGGCCAGGATTTGAACCCACTCACCTGGTTCCTAAGTCTGAACTCTTGGGCACTAACTATGCTGACTGCCTCCCATAAGTCTTCAACACATCATTGGGTCACATTAAAATCATTAGGGTTCCCCTTTTTTAGAAATCATTTAACTCTACTAATTTCTTTAAGATTATTTACCATCTTAGTATTTTCTATGACTTAGAAGATTTTAAATAAAAGTTGGAAAGATTTTCACTTCTCTCCATGTGAAGTGACATAAAACAAAAGTATCTACGCTTTCAAAAGAATCTTTCTTCAAAGAGCACAAACACAAAAGAGGGAAAAACTAATGTTTACTGAATGCACTACAACCATTACTACTGCCAGATGTTTTCTATTCCTTATCTCATTTGTCCTCATGAACATGGCAATAAATATCAACCCCAATTTACAGATGAGGAAAACTAAGACTCAAAGGATAACTAACTTGTCCATGGCAAATGGAAGGACTAGAACTTCAATCTGACTCCAGCCAACATTTCTACACCCCCCTTGCCCTGACACTTGCTCCATGCTAAACTAAAGTATGCCCTTATCCTCAAGCAAACATCTTACATGGCCCCCATGTGACACCCAAAGGGAGCCAGGAGAGGTGGTGGCAGCCCCATTTTTACAAATAAGGAAACTGAGTAGCTGCGGTAAAGCCTGATGACTGCTGGAGGCTCGTGCAGTTGTATCTGCACCAGATGACAGCAACTGCTCACATTGGCCATGATGCCGTTTACTGCAATAGCATTCAGGATGGTGGTCATGCTCAACCCAGAGCTCCTCCAGCCTCCAGCTTTCCCTCCACTCCACTGCACAGGCTCTGTCCTGAGGACCTGCACTGTCTTCCTGGACCTTACAGGGCAAAAACCTGGTGTACTTTTCCAATACCATCACTTCTTCGTTCACATCTGCACATGATGAAGCTAAAGATTGGTTCTTATCCTCTCGCTCCTTCTCCTCCCTCAGGATCACTGATCTCCATCCCAGTGTCGTCCATTCTTTGTACATGCATCATCATACAAGAGACTTTGGTTTTTTCCCTTGCAGAAGTACCCATCAAATATTCTGGTTACTGAATTTAAAAATTTTTCTACTTACTTTCCATCATAACACGGAAGTCCCTTTCGATCATTTGTGCAAAGCAGAAATACTTTAACACTTAAAACTTCATTGTTTATGTATGCCTGACCTGATTCACAGGATAAGGTGCTTGTCCATTATTGCTGTGTTTGGATGTCAGTTCCTATATTTTTGCTGGTAAGCACCTGATAGAAAGGGAAACCGTGCTCTCAGCAAATGTGACCCACATGGCTTTGCTAAGTGATTTTCAAGATCTCACTTCAAAGCAACACAACTCTTAACTTCTCAAAAACAAGCTTTCTTCATAACATTTGTAATAATTGCTGAATAGAAAGAGCTGCTGCAAGCGTCTTGTCATTGTCAAGACTCTATGAATTCCGCCTGACCTGTGGTGGCGCAGTGGATAAAGCGTCCACCTGGGAACACTGAGGTTGCCAGTTCAAAACCCTGTACTGGTCTGGTCAAGGCACATATGGGAGTTGAGCTTCCAGCTCCTCCCCCCCTTTCTCTCTTTCTCTCTCTCACTCTGTGTCTCCTCTCTAAAAATGAATAAAATAAAAAAAACAAAAACAACAACAACAAAAAAAAGCCTCCTTAAAAAAAAAAAAAAAAGACTCTATGAATTCCTTGCCATTATTAATTTGGACCAGGTATCAGAAACCCGTCAGGGTTTTAGACCATGGGAAATAGTCTGTAGACCAGATTATTTGAGGCACATACCAAATTATCTGAGGAATGGCATAGGATCGGTCATATCTATAAGAAAACATACTATGGCCTGACCTGTGGTGGCACAGTGGATAAAGCGTCATCCTGGAACACTGAGGTCGCTGGTTCAAAACCCTGGGCTTGCCTGGTCAAGGCACATATAGGAGTTGATGTTTCCTGCTCTTCCCCACTTCTCTCTCTCTCTCTCTCTCTCTCTCTCTCTCTCCTCTCTAAAATAAATAAATTTAAAAATATTTAAAACAAAAAGAAAGAAAACCTGCTATGAAAGCTGTGTTTAGATTCTTCTATCACAAGGGCTGGCACTTGCTATATCTTATCCTAACCATTGTCTTCTCTGCTCAATAGCTCTGAATTTGGGGGCTTTAACTATTACTTTGGGATACTTCTGAGAAATACCCAGGCCCTGCCTACGACCTTCCCCTACAACCATGATGGCGAACCTATGACACGCATGTCAGCACTGACACGTGTAGCCATTTTCGATGACACACGGCCGCATGCAGCCACATACCAGAGAAGTATGGGGCCGCATGCCAAGAAGGACATTTTATCCTCGGCTCCTGCACAGCCAGGTGCAGTAGCCGAGGATAAAACATTTGCTGTAGTGCTGACACTCTGTGCCGGAGGTCTGTAGGCCAAAACAACAGAACTCCGGCACAGAGCGTCTAGTTCTGAGACTTCGGTTAGGCCATTTTTCTCAAAGTGACACACCACCCGAGTTATGCTTGTTTTTTTGGTGAATTTTGACATACCAAGCTCAAAAGATTGCCCATCACTGCCCTAGACAGAGATGGCCCTTCCTATGATAAGCCCACAAGTCAGATTCTCATGTTACCTGTTAAAATCTGGTCTTTACCTTCACATACCAAGATGCCTAGACTATATGAATCTTCTTTTAGTCAACAATGCAGAAAACACATCCTTAAGGCACATAATTATCACCTCAATTTTTCACCAACCCCAACTGGAAAAGCTGACTTTTGAAGCAATCATTTCTTTAAGCTCTATCTGGTATAAAGCCAGATTAGGAGAAGACTACATACTTGGGCCATGTCATTCAGAACCCCACTCCCATGTCACATGGTTGCTGTTGACTTGTACAGAACTCAATATAAATAGTTATGCATATTCAATCATTTTAATACTGTTTTAATCTACTGGGGTCATTTATTTGGTTGTTTAATCCCCTTCACAGTAAATGTCTCTCAGAACCAGTGAGTGAAAATAAACTAGAAGCTGTCCTCCCATGAGACAAAGATAGTTACATCACAGGTTCTTCATGGGTGTTAAATTTAGACCTAAGTCTCAAGTCCAAATATTATAGTGTCTTTTACTAGATTTGTGCAAAATTTTATAGTAAAAATATATTTCCTTCTCCTTTACAAATTAATATTTATAACCTTTTTGCTTTTGTTTTATTTTGCCTATGTTTCTACTGGTAAGTCTCCAAGGCTATTGGAGAGAAGACACATTATAAAGATTTCATCTTCATCACTAAAAAGAGTCCGAGAATGATTCGACACCACATCTTGATTCACTTAGAAGGCTACATCTCAGGAAATGAGACTCTCTGAGTATCCCTCACATTTCAATAATATGTAGATAAAGCAGGTGTCTATGATAAAAGAAAAAAGAAAAAGATGATTCTTTCAGGTCATATGCTTGGGATGCAGAAGAACAGAGCAGAGAGATCTGAAAAGAAAATTAGTCCTTAAGAAGCTGGTTATCAACAGACCCCTAGTTTGCAGCTGGTAATCTACATGCTGACCAGAGTTGAAAGACACACCATGGAGGAGGAGCCTGCTGCTGAGAAGAAAGGGAGTGCTAGTCCTCTCTCCCTCTGAGGGTGGTCTCTTTATTTGTCTGTTTTCTCACCTGTAAAATGAAGGGATGGGGGAAAAAACACAAGCACTGTCTGGTTCTAACATCTCAGATTTCTGAGATGGAATCTAAGAAATGAAAGAGGTGGAAATCTGAAGTCACTCCTTTGCTCACATATTTATTGTAGACCAAGGGAGGTGCAAAGGGGAGGGGGAAGCAAGACAGTCTGCCAGGAGCAACAGGAAACTCTCAGAACCTCCATTTAGAGTTATTTATACCTTAAAGGGTAAGAAATGAAGCTTATGTCAACACCAGCACCCTCACTTGGGCTCACATATTAAATGGACCCTCTGTCATGTATCCAATTTATTTATGGTAGATCATCATCTATGTGGTATAAAATCAAAACCTTTAATTAATAAGGTGGCAAGTGACCACAAAAATATTTTTCATCATACAGGTGTTAGTTTTCTCAGGGCAGAATTCATAGAATAATTGTTTTAAGAATGATTAAGATATTTTTCTTTTACATATATACAATTTAAATATCCTGACCTAATTTAAATACTTACTCTGTGATCACAAGTGGCTGCCAGTGTAGCCTGGTAGATTTTTATTTTTTCTTAAATAAACTTATTTAATCAGATCCTTCAAAGTAAAAGAGAGATTTTAACAAGTACAAACAACTGCTTTTTGGAAAGAAGGTCATATTTCGAAGAAAGCAATTATGCTTTTGTATTTACAAAGAGCTTAGAAATCATTTGCCAATCCAGTGGTTTTAAACATTTTGAAGTCGGGGCGCATTTAAAATTCTACAAATAATTGTAGGTGCACTATATACAAATTTCTGAAAACAGGTTATAATAATTGTCAGATATTAAAGAAAAAAATATAAAGTCCAAGCATGTTTTTATGGTAATTAGACAAAATAAATACAACAAAAGTAAATTTATTCTGACATTCAAAAACATTTTTATGTCACATTTTTTGAGTTATGCTTTTTAGAATTCGTATAAAAGGGGTTAAAAATTAAAAATTGACAAAAAAAGTTATCTTTATAGATAGATAGATAGATAGATAGATAGATAGATACATTCTTAGCAAAATTTAGTAAATTCAGCAGGTTCAGGCACAAATGTGTTTTTTCATTCTTGTGTTTATGAGAAACATGAGCCTGATGTGTCCTAGCGATTTCTTCAATGTTCTGGCATATATGTGAAAGGCAAACTCTCATTTCCTCACCAATACATTGAAGAATTCCCCTTTTTTTACTCCTAATTGTGTTCAGTGCAAAAAACCCCCACCATACATATCATCTTAACTTGACACCAAACAAAGGATAGAAGAAACATGCCTCCAGTCTTTCCCAGGAACATGGGGGGTAGTGTAAACAATCCAGCACCACAGCTTAACAGCCTCTTGCAACCTAATCAGGCAAGGGGGGTGGGGGGGGCGGTTGGGCAGACTGTCAGCTTACAGCCAATTCCACACACCTCTGTCCCCCCAAAATATAAACTACAAAAACCCTATTGGTTTTTTGGTCCCCAACAAGCGCATATTTCTCTGGAATACCATAGGACACATCTGGAAATCTTCTAGGGTGCACCAGTGCGTCCTGGCGCACACTTTGAGAACCACTGTTCTAATCCATGTAAAATTTTTCAATGATTGTAAAGAGCTTTTTATTTTAACACCAGCCATCCATATTAACTGTGTAATACATTTTTATGAAAACTCACTAATATCAGAGAACATAGACATTTACCAGGCAAATTTTAACCAACCTTTTGTGCAACTGGCAGACATTTTGAAAACAGGAATTGATAGTAAATTTAGTCAATAATGTACTTGAGTCATTGACATCGATGTACCTTTGTGAGGTAACTTTTTTTTTTTTTAGCTCTTTTTAAGTTGAAAACCAAATGGAAAAAATAAGAAATTGAATGCAGGAACAGATTTCAAACTGCTTTATCACAGTGTTCAGCAAGGTGGGTTTTTTTTAACGATGACACAAATCCATCCACATGTACATGCATAAAATGTTTAGATCAATATTCCCGTATGCAGGGTATCTATGCTCAACAAGCACTTGGATACCAAGAGATAAACCATGGTGATCACTCCAATTGACCTGTTTTTTCCTAAGCTCGCAAAAAATAACAACTTTTAGAATCCTTTATTACTTATTCATTGCAACCAATACAACCAATAATGGTCTTAAATGAAAAGGTTTCTGGGATGGCTATAAAAAAGGGAGAAAAATTTCGTATCTAGCAAATATATCTAGTTTACAAACAGAAATTAACAAGTTATTTCTGCCTCATCAAATTCAATATGTAAAAGATTTCTTCCCAAACCCAGCATACCTAAGAACATGGCTTCTTTTTCTAATTATAAAAATATACTGCATGCTCAATATTAAAAAAAAAAAAAAAACACAAAAGCAGTAAACCAAAACTATAAAAAGATATAAGTAGAAAGTGAAAACTCATCTGTAACCCTTCCCATCCTCAGAGAGACACGCACTATTTGAAAAACACAGCCACACCCTCACCCAGCACACCCCAGTCACCTCTCTGCACAGTATGCGGACCTCGTAAACATGCTTCATGGCTACAGAGCATTCCAACACACAAACGCATCAAACTGAATTGTATGTGGCTCAAATGTTGCACTAAAGGATATTTATAATATTTCTCATTTGTTTATTATCACAAAGGATCTGTGTTTAGGTTTTTGTTTTTTACAAAAACAGAGGATAAAAGTGCCTCTCTCAGTTGGTGTAGCCAGTAGCTATAAATAAGTGATGATGGCTTACCTTGGTATATAGGACGCTTCCATATGCCATCAGAATAGTCTTTTCCTCTTATAAATACCCAAACTGAAGTGAATTCTTAAATAGTCTCTTATTTTCGACATCCAGAAATAGGATTAAATTTGTGCTGAAATAGTAATTGGCCACTCTGCTTAAGTGAAAAACAACTAATTCCATTCAAAATATGGCTCTGTTCTACAGCCATTTTGAACTCTTGGATAAATTTTTCACACAAGGAAACAAGGTACTTTCTTGGAAACAAGGTACTTTCTTAGAAACAGAAAGAGCATGCAGATATATAATAATAATTCTAAAAGTTCTAATTTAGGAATTAGTGAAAAATTACATATAGTTAATTGATGCTGAAAAGTCATACTGGCTACGCTTTCACTCAACACACTACCCCAAACCCATGTTGGATGGTCTGTCGCTTATGAAACATGAATTCAAGAGATTTCATTAACAAAATAGAATATATTCTGCTTTTTGTGTCAAATACTTAATATTTAAAAATAATAATAGGGTAGCCATAATTCTCTATTAGGTAATCATCCAAGTTAAATATATATTACCATCTTTTATAAAAAGCCCTTAATTTTCTTCTTAATTCAAGTTTTAAATATAAAAATCAGTAAGGGCTCAATTTTAAAAGAAATGTATTATCCAATGGCTAATTTTAAAGCCTGCATCCACCTGAAATAGTCAGTAACTTAGGCCTCTCGAAAATTGGCAACTGTAGTTACCACTGTCATAACAAAACACATCCATGTAAAATGGGAATAACTGTTTCCATGGAGGGCTTTGCTTTCTGAGCGTGACCTTTCCTTTCTCTCAAAGAGAGCTCTGCCTTTGTTCTTTTGAGTTTCTCCAATGTTCTCAGGAGTTCTTCAGCAAAACAGAACTGTCACTTTTTAAGATATGTAAAAGTTAAGTGGGCCCTGGCAAGTTGGCTCAGTGGATAGAGTGTCAGCCTGGCATATGGACGTCCTGGGTTCAATTCCCAGTCAGGGCACACAGGAGAAGCAACTAGCTGATATTCTCCCCTTCCCTCTCCCCCTTCTCTGCCTCTTCCCTTTCCATAGCCAGGGGTTCGGCTGGTCTTAGCATTGGCCCCAACTGCTAAGGATAGCTCAGTTGGTCCAAGTGTCAGCCTCAGGCACTGAAGATAGCTCAGATGATTCGAGCATCGGCCCCAGACGGGTTGCCGGGTAGATCCCAGTTGGGGTATATGCAGAAGTCTGTCTCACTATCTCCCCTCCTCTCACTTTAAAAAAGAAAGAGTTCAATAGTAAAAGAAGGGACTTTATTATGAAAATATATAATATACTTACTTCTGCTGAAAGTAAAAATTATATTGCTTTCTTCTTTCTGAATACCGATTATCTAAACAGAAAAAAGCTGGGCACTCACAGTTAACTGGAAAAGTTTCAACCTCCTCCTTACCTGGCTACAAGCTCCCCTACCTGGCCCTGCCAGACTGCAGAATGTGTGTAAAGTCAGCACAGGTGACTGACATGTTTACATCAGATAACAGAACAGAGTGGACAGCATGCAGAAGCAAGCTCCAAGCCAAAGACAGGACCACAAAGCCATGACAACACTTAACTTTACTCTTAACTATGAATGGACTCCCGGTGGATGTCACATTATATTTGCTGAACAGTTTCATCTAAATCATCCATAGGTCAAGTCTAATAAAAAGTGGTAAGACTGGGTAAACAACTCATCGTTCCTGATTAGGAATGAACACAAACCGAGAACCTTAACATATTTGCACCCTCAGATCAAGTAACTCCCCAAAAGAAGACTCTGGTTTAAGGAAATCATCCAGAATAAGAAAAGGTTTTATACAGGGATATGTTGCTGGCAACATTATTAACAGTAGCAAAAACCTGGACCCAATAGAGAGATTAAAACTTCATTTGCCCATTAGGCTGTCATTAAAAATTATCATTATGAAGAATACATAATGACATGAAGAAATTAACAGATAATATAATCTCAAAGAGACTTTTAAAAAGATATTGGAAAGATATACACCAAAACAATAATTCTGATTGTTCCTGGATAGAATGATTATGGATTCTTCACTACATTTATCACTATATTTCAAGTTTTTCATACAGGAAATTTACTATACACATACACAAACACATCTATAACATATATGTCTACATGTCTCTCCTCTGTATTTATTAGAATTTAAATTCCACTGAAAACTGAATGTTTCTAATTCATCTAAATAAACCTAAGTTTCACATAACACAGAATAAAAATATTCACTATGTACTATTTATTAGACCAAATGTTGATTGTCATATTTTAAATTTATGAATAGCTGGTATCAAAACTGCAAGGGAAAAGTAAGACAAAGGGGGAAACTAGCTTCTCCTAATGTTTCTTTCTTCTTCCTTCCTTCTTTTTCATTAAAATGTCTCCTAACTTTGCTCCAGTACTACTCTGGCTCAATGGGGCGGGGGGGGGGGCACTTATGGGCTTATCATAATTGTTTCTGAACAATTTTTTCTATGCCAAGGCATTTGAATTTTTCATCTATGTGCAAGCAGAATCTAATTTATGAATAGGCTGTGTTCCAAACATTCATTTGTAAAGTTGGGGTTGTTTGTTTCTATGGGGAAATGTATTCAAAGTTGGGTTCTATGAAGGAGGGGTCAGTTGAAAAGAAAGGTTTTCTCAGGTTGCCAAGCATAGTAGAAAACTTGAGCAGATTTTCAAAAAGGTAAAGCTGATTAGCAGCAGGGTGAGACAGGTAATTCGGGAGCATGGAAATTTAAGAAGTCCCACTTGTGAAAGATACATGAACACATCAGACACCTGGGCATGTGAGGGAGGAGGAAAGCAGCACGTCTGGGAGGGGGAGGGCTGCTAAGGAGATGCAAGAGGGCCCACAAAGAAAGGAAGGTTCTATTTGTTTAGATCAGTGTCTTCAAATTGTTTAAGACTGTGAGTAACTCAGTCAGCAATGCTTCTCCCACACTTGTACCTGGTTATCCCTAGAAGCACAACAATGACAATGACTGTGTGTTTTGGGGAGTATGAGGATTCCATACAGTTATGCAAAATAAACTGTAAATATAAATGTTTTTATTTATAATATTATACATAAGCTAAGTTCTGACTACACACAATAAAAACAGATTTAAGCAGACCACTCAGAACTTATAAAATATTTAAAAAGGAAATATTAAAGTACACATATTAGTCTTCAAATTTATTTGTTTCCTAATAAATACAGAATGGACTTTAGCTTTAAAAATACAATTGTGAAGGTCACTTGATGGAAAGGAATGATTGAGGCATTCCTCAATGCCTCAATCTGCAAGAAATGACTGAACTCCCAAGTTACACAGACTAGGACAAAATGTACTAAGACTGGAGAGAACATGAAGTTAGGTCTTCTAAGATCAAGCACCTGGCCACCTGAGTCAGGAGGGAGAATGAAGAGGAGTGAGCAAGGTGCATAGTCCTGTTACCCTGCCTGGTGCATGGCCTCTGGCCATGCTGTGTACTTCATGCCCAGCTGCTGTTACATGGAGGCACGAAACAGTGACATGCTCAAGGGAAACTGTCTAGAACAATTCTCACATCATACGTCATAACCCTCTATTCATCAGTCTTATGCAAACTAATGTGCACTATAGAAAAGTACATGTAGCAGAAAAGATGACATACTATAATCATGCATTTTTTACAGCAAATTCAAAATTTTAAGGGAACTTTATAAACCCTACTTTTTTTCTTTTGTCCAGCCTAAATACCACCTGAAAACCTAAACACACCTTCCTCAAGGATACCAATGCTTCAGATCTGACATGAGAAGTTTTGGATGTAGGAGCCAAGAAAAGCAGGGAAAAGCAGGGCAGCTGCTCGTACACAGGACACCTCTGTGCACATCCTAAAATAAGCATCCTCTGTGGAGGCAAATGACAAAAAGGGTGACTGTCTCTGGCTCAGGCCACCCTTGGCATGGCATGCAGGTGGCAATGCTAATGTCAGTCCTACCCATCCCTCCCAGAGGTGCCTTTGTGCAGGTTATGTAGTATGGCCTCCCACAGAAGTCATTCTTGATTTGATTCACATGGAATACCTTTCCCAAAGTCCAGGATGAGGCAATAAAAGCAAGTATGTTCACCACCATTACAAATAACAGAAAGCTCTGAGTGTTCAGGCATCGCAACTTACAGGTATGATTCTAATTTTAAATAGCCAACCCTGAAGAAAATAGTGCAAACAGGAGTAATTTCAATAAGAACACATGCAAAAGGGAAAAAAATACAACTGTAAAAATAGAAACTGGAAAGCATAGTGGCCCCTGAAGGAAGTTCAGCAGTTCCCTTTCACCGGAAACCTTTTCCCCAGAAGGGTAGGATCCACAAACGTCATACCTTCAGGGTAAGGGCAAACCAAAATAAACCACTCCATCCTCAGCAGTCTGCTGCTCAAAGTTTTATCACCAGAAGGTCCAAAAAATGTCAAGCTGTGAGTTTCATCTAAAATGGCCTTGGTCTAATGGCAGCCCTCGCCACCAGGCAATGTCTTCCCAAGAGGGACACACTCCAACCTGAGACTCAAATAACTATCCCAGGGAAATGAGCACTCTCAACAAAAATCACGAAGGAAGTGTAGACAAGAAGCTCCGTGAATAAGAACCAGCAAAAACAACACAGTGGAAAAAGATCCACAAAAATTTGAGATCCTGGAATTATCACTATTCTTCCAATGTTTAAAAAAATCTGAAACGTAACTTCTAAATATTATAATTTGTAGAGGCATAATTGAAGCTGTTAAAAGATGCAAGCAATGTGGAATAAATCCAAAATAACACTACAGTGCACTGTCCCATACAATGCTCCGACTCTTTAGAAGTGCATTCATAGTCTTCACAAGATCCACGCCGTGGCTTTCTATGACCAGCCGTTTCCTCTCTGACCCTTCTTGGCTCTGCGCACAAAGCAAAGGTCCTGCACGTTGCTGTAAACACAGCTCCTTCTTTGATGTCAGCTTGCGGTTACCCCACACCTCTTATCACCAACTTGCTGCATGGTTTCCCCCACTCGAATGCGTTGCACAACCTGCTCAGCAAAATGCTCTTAACTATTCCCCTCAACTGTAGCAAAAGTAAACTTCACCCGGTGGTGATGAAAGGGCTCATGGTCCACCAGGAGCACTAATGGCCTACAGTTCACAGGATGCCAGCTCCACTGATTCACTCAACAATGTTTACTGGATGTCTGCATGTAAGCACTGTTGTTCTAGGTGCAAGGATTAGACAGTAAATAAGACGAAGTCTCAGCTACTAGGGAACTCAACACCACAGCCAGGAAGATAAACAATAAACATGTAAACCACTCAGTTCCTGAGTATTAAGTGTCACAGAGAAAATAAAAGAATAATATGAGAGTGAAGGGGCTACTTTAGATAAGGAGGTTGGAAGCCATAAAAAGCAACCCTTTTCTCTGAGAGACTAAAAAGACAACCAAGGGCCAGTCACTCAAAGAGCTGAGGAAACAAGAGTCCAGACAAAGAAGAAAAGAAAGGCAGAAGCTCTTGTATTCTGTGGCTGCTCTGAGCATGGCCTGCTTAAGGAACAGATAAAGCAGTGTGGCTGGAGGCAGAAGTCATGGAGGGAGAGGTGAGGGCTGAGGGCAAAGCAAACAAAAGGGCCAGGCCAGTGAGACCTCATGAGCCAGAGACTGGGGTTTATTGGCCATGGAATGGGAAGCCTCTGGAAGGTCCGATTTACATTTCAGAAAGATCAGTCTGCTGCCACAGTGGAAGATGTGGATGGAAGTAGAGCAATTGTGAACACGGGGAGACCTGCAGCCTTGCAGAGTTCAAGAGAAAGAGAATTCAAATGGAAGGAGAGAAGTATGAAGATTTGGGGCTCAAAAATGAAAGTGTTGGTGAAAAGGGAGAAATCAAAGTTGGCTCCTAGGGTTTGGGCTTGAGCAACTGAGTATATGGTAGTCTGTCTAAAAGATGGGGGAAAAACTGATTTAGGGCATGACAGGAAGTAGGGTAGTGTAGGAAGAGGAAGCTGGGACACACATCTGGGATGCCTATTTGGTATTCAAGTGAAGACACGTGGTGAGGAACTGAATATGGAGCCTGGTAGGGAAGTCAGAGTTGACAATCATCATCATAAAGCTATGAGACTAAAAAAGATCAGGTAGATAAAGTGTGTGCATTATAGAAGACCCTGGAGAGAATCCTTGGGCATGCCAACACTTTGAGATGGGATAAAGAGGAGAAATCTGACAAAGCACCTAAGACAGAGAGGTTGGAAAGGCAGAAAAAAAACAAGGAAAGACAAAACAAGACCACCCTGGATTTAAAAACAGGGCCATGAATGTTGCTGGCGAAGCTGACAAAGGCAGTTTTCTCTCAGTGGTGGGGATGAAAGCCAGACTGGACTACAATCCAGACAGTGTCAGGTGACGGGGGACAGCAAGCACAGACAAAAGGGGACAGGTTTAGACAAGACTTCACAATGGTTGCTAGAAAAAGGAACAGAGAAACGAAGTGGACAAGGCTGCAGTCAGAGATGTGATGTCAAAGGCAAGGTTTCGTTGTTGTAGCTGTTTTGTTTCCAAGATGGGAGATCCCAAAGCGGCAAGTACTGTCCGACAGAAAGGGCTACAGAGATGGAAAGAGACTATATCCACACATCTGATACCAAAGCCATCACCCACGTTGAGCACTTGATATGCGATTGAATCTTAAGACTTAATTTAAATTAAATGAAATTTAAATAACCATGTGTGACTAGAAGCGCCCAAAACAGTGCAGCCCCCCAGCTCTATTTCTAGGCTGCTGGAATCAGCTGTCCAAAAGTCAGGAGCTTGGGAGGCAGGGAGAGTGGAAGTGAGTGGCTTCTACGGCCAATGTTTTCTAAAGCTCAGAAGATTACAAGCTGCAGAGAAGATGAACTTCACTTGAGGGAGGTTCAAGGAGAAGGAAAGGTAAGGAATAGTTTCAAAGAACAGAGAACATGCTAAGTGGGAATAGTAAAAATCTCAGGGTTGAGTACCACTTGAGAGTTATGGTAAATTTTAAAGTGGTCCTTGTCAAAACTGTTAAGTTTTCTCTGGCAAACATCAGCTACTGGGCCCTTTCAAATCTGGCCTGAAACTATATTTTCAACCATCTAACATTCCCCATAATTTACCTCTGTGGTTGTCAATCTTCTTGGCTGCAGAAACTTTTCCCCAGATGTATTTTCACCTGGATCTAAAACAGTATGTATTCAGTGAGAAGAGGGAAAGGGGAGAGAGAGTAGGAGTAGAGGGGGAAGTGTAGGAAGAGGAGGAGGAAGGAACACAAGAAGAGAAGGAGGGAAAGAGGAAAGGGAAGAAGTAGAGGGGGAGGAGGAGGAGAACAGAGGAGCTGCCCTGATAAAGCTGCAGGAGGAGCTCCACTCCCCACCATTGGCCCACCAGCGCAGCCCCTCCCCCAGCCTCTGAGGCATCCCCAAGGAACCCCACAGTTTGAAAGCAAAGATTTAACCTAGCCAGCGCTTTGCAAACTGGATCGTGTTTACAAATAACCTGTCTTGTTAAAATGATTATTCTGCTCCAGAAGGTGTGCAGAGAACCCACAATTCTGCATTTCTAACTGACTCATGGGTAATGGTTGATGGCACCATTCTGTGGATTACACTTCCAGTGAATGGCCATACCAGACCACTTACCATTTTTCACCCAGTCTGCTTACTTCTGCTAGTGTGGACCTCTTGCCATACATGCCTTTCTTGCCTTCTCCAACTGGAACATTCTGCTCCCACTTCAAGGCTCCCCCAGAACCTTTTGCTAAGAGTCCTGGGAGAAGTAATCCTAATGTAGTCCTGCCCCATCTCCTTCTACCCTCCCCACTTCTCACTCTGCTCCTGTTACACAGGCTTCCTGGCAGTTTGCTAAACATACCAAGCCAGCACCAGCCTCAGGGCCATTGCAACAGCTGTTCCTTCTGCCTACAATGTGCTTCCTTCAGATAAACTCATGTCCTATCCCTTCATCTCCATTATCCCCTTACTCAAATATCTTCTTCAGGAGGTTTATATTTTGACGTCCCTATTTAACCCCCACCATTCCTGATATTCCAGTTATTTATACAGAGTAGGTGTGTAGTTGTGAATACGTGAAACAGTTTATTCTTTTTTTTCTTTTTCTCTTTTTTTTAACTTTTTTTAAAATTTCTTTTTATTTTATTCATTTTAGAGAGGAGACACAGAGTGAGAGAGAGAGAGAGAGAGAAAGAGAGAAAGAGGGGAGGAACCAGAAGCATCAACTCCCATATGTGCCTTGACCAGACCAGTGCAGGGTTTTGAACTGGCGACCTCAGTGTTCCCAGGTCGACGCTTTTATCCACTGCGCCACCATAAACCACTTGTACATGTCTGTCTCCCCTGCACCTACAAGCACCTCGAGGGCAGGGCCCATAATGTATTCATTTTGTATCCCAAGCACCTTACACACTGCCTTTTACATTTAAACAAAAGTTAAATATCAAATTAATTGCTGATATAACTTGCAATTAATGAATCTGAATTATATTAAATGAATTTAAATTCCTCAAACAACCTGATAACTAGTGGAAGCATGAAAGATACAAGAAAGAACTTTTTTAACAAAACAGATGCGGATGAGAAAGCAATCAGTGAACAACTAAGGAGCCACAACAAAGAACTGATGCTTCTCATCTCTCCCTGTCAGTCTGTCCTTTTCTGTCCCTCTCTCTTTCTCTCTCTCTCTCTGTCACACACAAACAAAAAACAGATGCCAAAATTAAAGCAAAGGGACAAAGACAATTCTAAAATGATAAATATATAACTCAAACATGCACAAGGATGCCAAGTGCAACAGTGACTTTATATCTATGAACAAGGTCATGTAACAATTAATTTAACATGTTTTATCATTTAAAATATATATTTAAATGATAGCTCACATTTCCTAAGAACTTAGACTATATCAGCAGCTCTTTAGATATTTTAAAGTACCAACTTATTTAATCCATATACGAGACCTCCAATGACAGGGGCTACTATTATAACCTTTTGTTTAAAAAAAAAAAAAGGAACTGAGAAGGAGAAGCTAAATGACTTGCCAAAATTCACACAGCCAGCCAGCCAGTGTGGCACCAGGGTCTGAGCTCTCAACCACTGCACTCAGGTCAAAAACTACAGAGACTCGCTTTGAATGTGAAGCCTTATCTTTATGTAGGCTACCGTTTTAAAACTCCCTATCACACTTTCCATGAATAAATTATATACACATACATATACGCTGCCTTCCCATATGCTTTCAATATAAGCAATAATTTTCTTTCTGTAGAGGAAAAGCAATGTTTTCAAAATTCTTCTTCATATTAATAGCTAATACAATAGTCACCCATAGCCATGGTTTCACTTTCCAGTTTCAGTACCTGTGGTCCATGGTGATCCAAAGGTATTAAATGGAAATTTCCAGAAATAAAGAATTCTTAAGTTCTAAACTGCACTCTTCTGAGTAAGGTGTTAAGCCTCTTACCTTCCCGGGCCACCACCCCCCCCCCAGGACAACACAGCCACTACCCCGCTGACCACTTAGCAGCACACAACCCCTTAGCAGATCAATTGAGAGAGGAGACCCCATTCACATAACTTTTATTATAGTACATGGTTATAATTGCTCTATTTGGTTATCAGTTGCTGTTGTTAATCTTTTACTGTGACTAATTTATTCATTAAATAATACATATCAGGCTTGGCACTATCTGTAGTTTCAGTATCCACTGTGGAGAAGGGGGAACTATTTTACCCTGTCTGTCAAAGCTTTTAAGACTAAAGAAAGGAAAGATCTCAAAAAAATTAATAGTTCACAGGCACGCCCAGGCAGCACAGCTCAATGATTAAGGATACGGGTTTGAATCACACCACCTACTAGCACAGTAATTTCAGCAGGTAATCAATTCAACTTATACAACATTCCTACTATGTAGTATCCACCCTGGCTACTGTGGGCTCTCCCCCATTTCCCACCCCATAGCATCCCTCCTTATTCTTGCAATGGATCTTAACTGGGTTCTCCATAACCCCTAGGTGGTCCATGGATAGGGCTCAAGAGATCTATGAACTCGGTAGTATATATCCTATGTACTATTTTCATTTATTCATTCATAACTATTATTTAACAAGGTGTCCATAGCCTTCACCCAACAATCATAGTGGTCCATGGAAGAAAAGGAAATGTGAATAAAAGACAGAGAAATACACTAGGAGGTATTTTTAACAGAAGGAGGGAAATAAATCTGATTAGGATTGGTAGAGGTGACAATGGAAAAGGAAGAAATGGGGTCAAGAAAAATACCTAAGTATCCCTAAATAAAATAGCATCTTTCATCTTCCTTCTACTTCTAATCTAAAAAGAGAGGCTGCCTCTGCTTCCACTCATTCATTCCTTTGGAAGCTTACACACACACACACACACACACACACACACACAAATGAACCACTATCTCAAAAAATACATCCATAAACGTGGTGATTTCTGGAGCATCCAATTCTGCTGGCCTTCTTGGCTTGAGTTTTCTCTTGCTTTCTGTGACTTCTTCCTCATTCCTTCCCCCAAAGCAAATGTCCCCAGTGTTAAGCTTCTCCCTCAAAGATCTCTTTATCTCCAAGGCTTACCAGTCCTACATGGACAATTCTTAATTCCCCATTCCCACCCTAATCATGCTCCTTTCAACACCCACTATGCACTGTGCCACCACAGGCCAGGCATGTGAGACTAGTTCCTAAATGAATGATTAGTTGAGTTTCATTCATTCAATGAGTCTCATCCAATATCTCGCCAAGGATTATTTTGTGTTCTACTTAGTTAACATATCATAGTCATATATTTCATTTTTAAACCTTCTTTTATCTTTTCCAGTGCTCAAATATAAATCCACAAACCTAAAAAACAACACTATTTCTACAATATAGCATTTACCTATTTCAGGTCTCAGGCTTTATTGAGCATATAACAAAAGCTATGAATGAGTACTCTACCCAGAAAACCACATATTGGTCAACACACACACAAAATGTGGCATGTGACACCAAGATAAAGACCCCGGCTCTATTAAAAGGACTGATACCTGCCCCCACAGGATACTGCACATCCAGGCCCTCCCCTCTTTTGGGAACTGTTCTTCACCCAGCTACAACAGGCAGGCACTGCTGTCAGTTTATAACTGCTCAGTCCAGAGAGTGGCCACCAATGACCAAAGCCAACCCAGTCGGAGCCCTTCCATGAGTTTTGTTTTGTTTTATAATCAAATCAGAGACAGAAAGTACCTTTTCAGGGAGGAAAGTACAAAATGTGAAATTCAGGGACCATTTAGTTCCCTGCCCTATGTCGGACACCTGTCAGCTAGGAGGAAGAATAAAGCCAAAAAGCACAGGAAAGTACCAACAGCACTCAGCCCCTGCTTCCCACTGTTCAGGAACTGCTCCTGCCTCCTGGTCTGGTTACCAACCCTAACCTTCTCATGACAGACCTCCAAAACTCTCGGAATAGTTTAAACGTTTGCCTAAACTCATTTCTGCTTCTATGGCTTACAACCAAAAGATCCTAGTACTAATAATGGCTACTTCTAAATACTACATTTGTTTTAAACAAGTTTTATGTCCCTTAAATTTTTCTATACAGATAACATCTTCCTCTAGATATTTAAACAAGTTTTTAAATATAATTTCTAAACAGCTCACATTTCATTCTGCATAAAAATATTTTAGAATATCTGTTTAAAACAAGTTTTGAACCTGACCTGTGGTGGCTCACTGGATAAAGCATTGACCTGGAACACCGAGGTAGCCAGTTCGAAACCCTGGCTTGCCTGGTCAAGGCACATATGGGAGTTGATGTTTCCTGCCCCTCTACCCTTCTCTCTCCCTTCTCTCTCTCTCTCTCTCTTTCTCTCTCCCCTCTCTAAAATGAATAAATAGGACCTTAAAAAACAAACAAACAAAATAACTTTAGCCTGACCTGTGGTGGCATAGTGGGTAAAAGCATCTACCTCGAATGCTGAGGTTGCTGGTTCAAAACCCAACTCCCTGGGCTTGCCTAGTCAAGGAACATATGGGAGTTGAGCCTTTCTGCTCCTCCCACCTTCTCTCTCTCTCTCTCTCTCTCTCTCTCTCTCTCTGTGTGTGTGTGTGTGTGTGTGTCTGTTTCCTCTCTCTACAATTAATAAATAAAATCTAAAAAATAAAAATTAAAAAACAAGTTTGGGCTCATATCATTCTTCATGCTATACACAATATTAAAATGTAATTTTAAGAAGCTAACTGCCTAATTAATTTTAGTTTAATTCCAAATGTAAGAAGACAAAATTGCCTTCTTAAATTGTCTTTTCCTTTATGTATTCAAATATATTCTCTGCTTAAAATACTTAAAAATTGGCAGTGATCCATTTACTGATGGGTATTTTAAATTAGAAAGCAGTAACATATCAAATTAGCCATACAAAATCAGTATTATTCTGATTGAGAATTATTGCCAAAATGGATTCAAAAAGTCCTACCCTAGTCACAAGTTTTTACATTTCAATCAAAGAGACTTTGACTTAATAGACTGCAATGCAGTCCATCTACAGTCAATCCGACAAACTCTTAGTTCACAGATCTCTCACAAGTTATCACCGATATCCTTCCCTCTGGTCATGGCCTTGAAAATTCTCTGAATGCTGCTGCATTGGCAAGGTTTTAATAGTAATGGCTCTTGTGTTATATAGTACTATCATTCTTAGTTTGTGCATCCTAATATAATGCTATGAACCTAGTAGACTCTAAAAATAGTTGAGCCTTGATGTTAGAAAAAAACTTGAAAATCATCCAGTCCAACCAAGCACCTTACTTTACAAATACAAACATTGATGTAAAAACTAGTTAACATGTCCAAGGTCAACAGAATTAGAGAAAGAATTAGTACACAGATTCAATGAGCATTTTATTATTGTGTGCCGAAGGTTTTAATCCCGGTAGAAGATGCCTACATGATAAAAAAAATACATATATAGTTCTCCTGTTAGTGCTTCAAAAGTATGGTTATTTATAAATATCCTTAAGACAAATACAAATGAATTTTAAAAGCATAATATTGTTATATTCTTGACAAATTTTTTCCTATTAATTCTGACCATATTAAAAATGTAGGAAAAGACTCTTGATTTGAATGTTTTGTTTCTTGCTTCTCTGCTAGGCTTTCTCAGCTGTCCTCATTCATCTACAATATGCTCAACTCGCTCCTTCTTCATAATGCTAACCTATTTATTTTCATATTATGCCATGGACTTTGGTGCACAATTATCTAATATTAGGCTTAGGCACCTAAACTAAAATCAACCAGAAACACATGGCATCTAAGTGCTTAGATTTCACCTTTACATATACCTCTTTTCTTTTTGTTCAAAAATAATAAAGGAAATAGACATTCTGAAAAAGAAGGCTATGAAATACTTTTCTTATGTCAACTCAGAACCCTCAAAGATATCTGGACAAAAATAGGAGGGGCACTTTTAGCAATCTTTGCACAGTGGTTGGCACATTTCTGTGTTTAATATGTATTTGCTGAATGAGTAACTTGGCTTCATTAAATACTATGGAAACTTGACTCCTCTGGATGATTAAACTTAGAATTGTTACCTTTTCTTGAAAGTAAAAAGAAAAAAGGAAAAAGAAAAAATCCCACAAAACACACTATCTGCAAATAATGCATTACTTTTATAAGCCTTAATGTAGTTTCAAAGTATTTACAATTAGCAAAGAAGTAAAACAAATGTAGCTATTTGTAAATATACAGTAGCAACATAAATCGTTACAGTAAAACAGGCACAATTACAAAATTTTCAAAAGTAAACTGGAATTCAGACTAATTCCCAGAGGTCACACTCTGTTTTAGTAATATTGTTGACACTAATTTACTTGATTAAACCCTCAGACATAAGCACTCTCCCCAACAAAATACCAGAACTCCTAAGGAGATTAAAGCACCTATAAACTTAGGACTAAGAACATTATTTTTTTAAAGAAATTAACAACATAAATAATAATTTTTAAAAAGTTGAACAGGATTGGACATAACTCTAAGTTACAAATATAGGAAAATTTTCATTTGATTTACTATAATAGAACTTAGAGTTTTGGTCCAGTAACGTATGCTCTTGTGAAAGCTTACATTTCTAATAGCTCAAAAAAAAAGTCAGGAAGTTAAAATGAACTTCAGTGAATCAGACATCAGGCTGACAAATAATTATTTCTCAGCCATCTTAAAAACCATTACTCCATACAAACACAATCAATTCTGATACTGTTTCACCTTTTTCACAGCTTGGTAAAGAAAAATACGAATACAGTGCTTGTCAGAGCCATTTTAAACAACTTCATTAAATTCAGAATGAAAACCAGCATAGTTTTCTGTCATTTCTATTATGCTGAAAAGGGCACAGAGACATTCATTGAAATCAAACGCAGGAGAAGCAAGTTTAACACTTTCCCTCAGGTGACAACTGACTGCAGTGGGTAAGGTCACGGTCAAAATTCACAGGCTCATTTGAACTTTCAAGGCTCAGCCAACAACAGCTCCTATCACGTTTCCTAATCCTAAAGAGATTAAAACTGCAGGGGTTTCTCGATGTTAAGATCAGCAGGAGGCTATTTCAAACCCTCAAACTGCAGTCCGCAGAGCCCGCCGCAGTGCATCTTCCACCACCTCTGGCTGCCGGTTAAGCTAACCTTTCCAAGCGTTCTACTCCAGCCTTTTAAAGACACCCCCAAAACCGCGTGCAGTCAACTCAAGACCGTTTTCCAGTGAGCCCGCTGAGACCCTCTCCCGCAGGCACCCCCAGGCAGCCCTTCCGCAGTGGGTCTTCGGCCGGGTTCCCAAGGTGGGGGAGGAGGTGGGGAGGAAGCCTCCAGCGGAGCAGCTCTTCGTCAGCGCAGAGGCAGGGCCGTGCGGAACAGGGGCAGAGGAGATGCTAAACCCCGGTGCCATTTTTACACTGGCTATTTATTTTTCAAAAAGAGCCCTTGTCCCCAATAATATCATCTTTAAAGGGCGGAACCTAAAGCTGTTGTCTAGATCTCCCGACCTCCAGTATTCTCAACCCCGTTACCCGGCGGAGAGGCTCCGCACGCTCCTACCTTGGACAGGTGCACCTGCCGGCCAGCCGAGGACCCGGCCGCCCCAGCGCGGTCGCCAGGACTCTGATCCCAGCAGCCCTCGTAGAGGCTGACAGCCCCGGAGAGCCGTGCCCGCACAAACTTACCAGTTCCCGGGCTGCGGGGCAAACCGACGGGCGGACGGAAGGTAAGCAACATTGGTACCGTCCGCAGAGCTCAAATGCGGATGGGATCCCCCACCCTGCACCCGGAACTAGGTCCAAAGGGGGTCCAGGTGGCGACTGGGCGCCGCGGCGGAAAGGGCGCACGCCCCCGAGGATGGGGGCACCGAGGCGCCGCGGCAAGAGGGGAGCCCCGGAGGGCGCGCAGCCGAAGGGCCAGGGCCCCGCTCGGACCCCCGCCCGACAGCGGCTGCAGGAGGAGGAGGAGGAGGGGAGTCAGAAAGGAGGAGGAGGAAAGGGACTGCTGATGCAGCCCGAGCCCTTACCGAGTGGTTTACCCCCCACATCAGGACGCTGAGCAGCGGATCGCTGGACCGAAAGAGCTTCACTTTCTGCGCTACGAAGTGCTTCTTCTTAGTCTTGGTCTTGCTCGCCAGCACGGAAGACCCCAGGTTGCCCGGGGTCGCCATGGCTGCCGCCTCTGTCCCCTCCACCGTCGCTCTCCCAGGCCGGGGACCCGCCCTCTCTACTCGCCGGCCGGGGAAAGCACCCGCATCCCACCGGCGGCGGCCCCGGCGCGCCGCGCCCCTCTTCGCCTGCCGCCGCTTTCGGTCCGGCTCGGCCCGCTCGGCCGAGCTGGTGAGGGAGGCTGCGCTCTGCTCGCACCCAGCGGGGACCCTGCGCCCGCCGCGGATCGCGCTCAGCCCGCCGCTAGACCAGGCGCGCCGCGAGGGCTTCCGCGTTGGGCACCGGCGTCATGACGCAGGGGGGCGGGCGGGCAGCAGCTGCGGCGCCGCCGGGCGGGGCGCAGGGCGCGGCCGCGGGACAGTTAAGCTGAACCCTGACGCTCAGGCTCCGCTAGGCTATGGCCTGGCTCCCTGGGCGCAACCGAGCCCTGGGTGGCCGCCCTTGGACGGGGGAAGAGGCCGCTGCGTGGGCGTGCGGCGCGGGGAGAGTCAGGGCTCCTCAAGGCAGCCCCTCTTGGTCCTCAGGGCGGAAAGAGGGAAAGGTGGAGAGATCCGGGGCGTCGGAAAAGAGGAGTCCCCAAAGGCCAAGGTCAGGAAAAGAAAGGAGGCTCAGGGAATCGCCGCGCACCAGTGCCACGAGTCAGGAGAGCTACTGAGGCCCGACACGTTGCGTGCAGACCAGGGCTTCCATAGCACCGAGGAGACGGCCTGCGCGCGTCGTTGCCTGTCTCCCTAAGTGGCCCTGAAATGAACTTCTCTTTGTGCCTTTAACCTTCGGGCCTTTTGGACCCACGACTTGGGCCTTCCCACACTCGCCAAGTCATGCAGAAGGGAGATTCCCACCTAAGTCTGAGCTGTCATTCCCCCCCCCCCAACCTCCACCCCACCCCCAGACAGGACCCTGGACTCCTCGGGTTCGCCAGGAAAATCATGTACCTTCTACTTCAGATCCTCCGCGGTGTTCCTTACATGTCTTCTTTTTTTCCATTCCACACACCTTCTTCCACAGAAATCTGTTTATGTTCTTCATCCACATACACCTACATTTAGGAATGCTGGCAGTATCTGGTCCATGTCAGAAAGGCTGCCATTCAAAATACGTCATCCTGTCCTATGTATTTACCCTGACTCAGTACACTGGGCAAACATTACCTGTTGCAGTTACTACTCCTCCCAAATATAAAGGAGACCAACTGTGTGCTTGTTAATCTGCTTAGTTCTGTCAGGAGGACAAGGGTTGACAGACCTTATCTCTTCAGAACCTTACTCTCCTGAGGGTGGCAAGTCACAGATCATGTGGTCACCTTCATTTGCTCCTCTTTTTCCTTTGTTCTTAAAAACATAAGTCACCACAAACTCGTCTTGTTCTTATCTCTTTATATTATTGTCCAAAATGATACCTGCTCCCCCAGCAGCAAACAACAGCACTCTTAGTGGTAAAACAAAAAAACACTAAATTTGTAGTGAGAACATGAGGTTGCACAGTTCTCCCATTTATTTGAGCAAATCAAACTCTCTGAGCCTCGGGGTTTTTGTGTTAACAATAGGGATAGCCAGACATTAATGTCACTTTAGGGACTACTCGGGGCTTGGTCATTACAATCCTACCCTACTTTATAGGGTGTTTGTTAGAATCAAAATCATCAGTAGACAATGGCTATGAAAAGCCCTTCATGTGCCTTGACCTGACCGTTCAATTGGTTAGAGCAGTGCCTTGATACACCAGGGTTGCTGGTTCCATCCTCAGTTTGCTGGTTCCATCCTCGGTCAGGGCACATACACGGTTAGATGCATATTTCTGTCTCCCTCCCTCTCTTTTTAAAATCAATAAATTAAAAAGAAAATAAAGCCCTTTATAAATCATACAGCACTATATACGTAGAAGATAAAATGTAGAGTACTTGCAGGTAACCCATACACTCTCCCCTGAGAAGTGCCTGGTTGAACATCAATTGTTCACAAGCATCTTTTAAAAGTGTCTAAAATTGCCTGACCTGTGGTGGCGCAGTGGATAAAGCGTCGACCTGGGAACACTGAGGTCGCCAGTTCAAAACCCTGCACTGGTCTGGTCAAGGCACATATGGGAGTTGATGCTTGCAGCTCCTCCCCCCTTTCTCTCTCTCTCTCTCTGTCTCTCCTCTCTAAAATGAATAAAATAAAAAGAAATCTTTCTTTTAAAAAAAAAAAAGTGTCTAAAATCAAGTTCACGATTTGCCTCTGTCTCACATGTTACTTTATTTTTATTATATTGAAAATGACATTCATATCTCTGTTACCTCAGCCAGAAGTTCATCTGTTTAACAAATTTCCACTGACCCAGGCAGGCTTGAAAGCTTAGAATCATCATTGATAATACCTCTCATCATCACTTCACAGGAACCTCTTTACCAGGTCCTGCCCTTGAAAACAATTGTGCTGCCTTACCGGGCGGTGGCACAGTGGATAGAGCGTTGAACTGGGACGCGGAGGACCCAGGTTCGAGACCCCGAGGTTGCCAGCTTGAGCGCGGTCTCATCTGGTTTGAGCAAAAGCTCACAAGCTTGGACCCGGGGTCGCTGGCTCGAGCAAGGGGTTACTCGGTCTGCTGAAGACCCCCGCAGTCAACAAACATGTGAGAGTGTGGTCAATGAACAGCTAAGGTGTCGCAACGAAAAACTGACGTTTGATGCTTCTCATCTCTCTCTGGTCCTGCCTGTCTGTCCCTATCTATCCCTCTCTCCCTCTCTCTGTCCCTGTAAAAAAAACAAACAAAACAAACAATTGTGCTCAAATGTTACCTCTTGCCTGGTGCTTTCAAGGTTCTCCTAGTTGAAATTAATCTAATCTATGGCAGTGTTGCCATAGCACTTTATTGTTCCATAACAGCTCTATTGTACTTAATTATATATTAATAATGTAAGATAGCTGGCTTGCTGTGAATGCTAAAAACCTGAAATTAGCAATGACAAAGTGTTGAATGACTCTGCAGGAAAGGGAGATGGATACCTGTGGGCAGTGTCAAATGAGGTCTCACATAAGGGGAAGCACACTATGGATGGGTGCATAAAGCATCAACCCTGTAAGGAGCAGACCGAGGCATAGGCATGAGGATGAAAATCCTTGTGATATTTTCAGATGAGGAGACTTGTAGCTAAAGGACAAACTTTTTCCAGTTGTATTGAGATATAATTGACATATAACATTGGGTAACTTTAAGGTGTGAAACTTGATTATCTGATGCAGTTTATATTGCAAATTGATTACCACAATAAAGTTAGTCAACACCTCCATCATGCATAATTCCCATTTGTGTGTGTGTGTGTTCATATGTGATGAGAACATTGAAGATTTACTCTCTTAGCAACTTTTTTTTTTTTTTACAGGGACAGAGAGAGAGTCAGAGAGAGGGATAGATAGGGACAGACAGGAACGGAGAGAGGTGAGAAGCATCAATCATCAGTTTTTTATTGCCATTGCAATGAAAAACCATAGTTGTTCATTGATTGCTTTCCACATGTGCCTTGACCGCGGGCCTTCAGCAGATGGAGCAAGCCCTTGCTGGAGCCAGCGACCTTGCGTCCAAGCTGACGAGCTTTTGCTCAAGCCAGATGGACCTGTGCTCAAGCTGGCAAGCTCGGAGTCTGAAACCTGGGTCTTCTGCATCCCAGTCCGATGCTCAATCCACTGCACTACCACCTGGTCAGGTTCTTAGCAACTTTTAAGAATATAATACAATATTGTTAAGGGACAGAATTTTTAGTGATTTAACCTGCTTTGAATGGCATTTAATATAATACCATTCATGAATAGATCATTAAGTGATTTTTCCAATGACATTTCATATTAACTTTGTATTCTGCAGTGGGTGTGTGTGATGCAGGAATTCTAGAGTCACAAAAATTACCTCAGAAAAGTACCTAATCCAGTTCTTAAATTATTATACCTAAGAAACCAAGATCTAGAGAACTTTCAATGGTTCCCTGACTTGTTGGGAGACAGACCCTTTGAAGGCGGGATCCATTTTGTACTTGTTCTCTATCCTGCCAATGAACCTGTCATACTCCCTTTCCCATTTCACCTGTGGCAAAGTTTTGATGAATGAAAGAGAAGGAATTTTCCTCTCATAACAAAGTTAAAAATAAAGACTCCACACCCAGGAAATGTGTGTGCAGGTTCCATTTAGAAATACTCCATTTGGAAGATTGGTTAGGTTAGATATAACAGTTAAAAACTTGAGAATTAAAACGCTATGTGGATTTAGCAACCTAGTAATTTGATTAATGACTGTTTTCCTTTGAAGCTTGTGCAACAAAAAAACAATGCATATATCCTTAGTCCAATGCCTAATTCAGGCTGCTTATGTTGTCAAGGGGTGAAGCTCACAAACCACCCCCATTCAGAAAGGGTCTTGATAAGAGGCTAGCGGAAGAAAAGCAAGAAGTTCCATTTCAGGATCGACAGGTAGGCCAGTCAAAACACTGCTCCCACCCCTTTTCATCTGGCCCGTTGGGATGTTCATCCAGGTGCCAAGAGCCATCACAGCTGCAAGAAATGTTCCAGCAGCCAAGTTCATCAGGAAAGAGGGAGGAAGAGTTGGCAAGATTGAAAGCCTCCCAATACTGATTTATTTCTGTTTGTAGTCACCTGTTTTGTTTGTTTGTTTACTATAACCAGCTTTATTTACTGTCCTAAGAGACTAAGGCATGCAGTACCGGAAATGAAGCTTAAAATAGGGTAGATGCTCAGGGTTTTTAAAAATTTTATTACCCTTTACATAAAAAAAACAATTACTTCTTACTTCTTCAACTGAATAATTCTAATCAGAATTCTTCCTTGAGAAGAGGAATTCAGTAATTTCCTTAGTGCTCCTTGGAAGCGTGTATGCTTTTCATTGCTCTGAGAGAGCAGAGCAAGATGTGGGACAGTCTTCTGTAATGTTTCCAACACCTTGCCTTGAAATGGTTTTATTTTAGCAGACCATTATTAAAGTGCATATAGTAGAAGCCAGCCAAAATGCAATGAATGGAATCTAAGAATTCAACTGTGACATGTGAGTGAGTTACTTTTGGGGCAGGAGGACTTAGCTTTGACAGCACCACTGCCATCTGGGAGTTCTGAGGGTCTGTGCTGTCCACACCCCTCCTGGACCGGCTGTGGCTTGGCACCAGCTGGCAGGTGTTGTCCACCCAACTGGAATTTTGATGTTGATTCTTCTGGCTTCTGCCCATGGCTGGGACCTCCAGGACAGTGGCAGCAACTCCAATAATCTACCACTTCATTGGTAGCTATTCTGTTAGCCTGGCTGGGGAAGGTCCGACTGGGGGAAGACTGGGTGTAAAGTAGCTCACACATAGGGTGGCCATGTTCCAGCCAGCCTCCCCCCTCTGCTCCCTGAGCAGAGGATGAGAACTTCAGCAGCCCCCTTGGAAGACAGGAAACTGTGTGGAAAATAGGGATCCATCTCCAATGGCATTATAGAATATCTCAGTGGCTCCAACATGTAGAATAAATCAAAGGAACAGAACTGTCAAAATAGGCATACAAGGAAATGATTACAGGAATCCAGGTAAGGGATGATGATGGCTTCAGTTACATTCTTGACAATAAAGATAAGAAAAACGGGGGTGGGGGAAGTATGAGAGGGTAAAAGGGGGATAAATGGTGATGGAAAAAAAACTTGGGGTGATGAACACACAATACAATATATAGATGATGTATTTAGAATTATGCCCTTGAAACCTGTATAATTTTATTAACCAATGTCACCCCAATACGTTTAAAAAAAAAGAAGAAAGGAAAAATTTATCTATAAGAGGCAGTAATGTTTTAATGCAGATGAAGATAGAGAAAGAGCAAACTTGGCCTCATTGCCCTAAAGGGCACATAGTAAAACACCTCAGTCACTGTTTTATTTGTCCTGTTTAACATTTCCATAATCAAGGGGAACCCTTGTTTAAGTTCCTGTTGCTATTAATCAGAAAGAACTTAAAGAGAAATGTCCCCCAAAGTCTGCTTTAATAGAGGTATTTTTAATTCTTAAATCTTGTGTATGCTATATTGATACTACACTAAAGAAAACCTGGAGAAATTATCGATTTGAAACACATCCAAAGAAATGTAACCTGAGGTGAGCATAAGGAAAATGATCACAGCAATCTTCCTGTTGCTGTGTCCGAGAGTCAGAAAGGGATGGTTCCACTGGTCTCCCCTGCTCTTCAGAAGAACCAAATGGAAAATATAATACAATAACCTTAAGAATTAACAAAGGACAAAGGCTTTGTATCCTGGTAACAACCAGTGTCTAAGTTGGTTAACCTGGTACAAGTGTAGTCCATTAGTCCAAGGGGAACAATTGAAGTGGAAGAGGAACAAGAGGTCCCGGAGAGAGATTCCCACTCCTAGCCAGGCTGTGTCCACTTCCTCCACACCACTCTCAGTTCCTGAAATGGGGGCTTTGGCATCCTGTGTAAGCAGAAGCAGCCCAGAACAGTTGGTCAGGAGGCATGCAGTAATGGTGTCCTTCATGCATGCCTGTGTTCTTCACTCCCCTCCTAAACCTGGGAGGCCTCCATTTTGGCATTTTGACTTTGACCTAGAGGTTATAGAAAAGGCTGCAAATCCATTGAACTTTCCATATCACTTGTACAAAGACCTCAGAATCCTATGCCAGAGTTTTCTCACAGGTTTGGGTTTGGGGGCTGCTTACTTTCAGTCATAAGAACCAGGTGTCCATTCTGTCAACCCCAGACATGCCTTAATCACTTTCTCAAGTCTCTTAAACTTGAAAGGGGTGGAGATGGACTTCATGGGTTACTTAGACTCAGAATAGTACCTTTTAATTGCTTTATATAGTGTTAGTGCCTACTAATTCTCAAATATTGCTCTGAAAGAAAGCTATAGATGAAATCATTATTACATAAAATTCTAGGCCTGAATTTTAAAGATAGGAGACTGCTGATCATTCATAATATTCATGCCTTTTGTTTGTGTTTTCTCCTTAAATATGACCTGATTCTTCCTTAGAGAGTGGGCAGAAAACTAACTTTCAATAAATAATCCTGTTTTTCCTTTATTCATTTGGACTTTTTCTGTTTTAGTTTATACATTCAAATTTGAAACAGGTCATAATAGTGTAATTTTAAAGTGATAAAATAGAACTTAAGAGTGAATCTGAAATCAGAAATAGATTTATTATTTTTTCCTCATTCAGTGGTCACAGATGTTTGGAGGAGATTCTGGGCACAAAAATGAATAAAACACATTGCCTCCCCTTAAGGACCTCAGTGTAGTGGAGAAGAGAAACCCCTGCTCCAGTCATCTTCAATGTTATACAGTATACATGCCATAGCAAGATATAGGGACACATGGGGAGAGGCCACCCCATCAGCCTGGGCAGAGGGGAGCGGTGATCAGAAGTGGGGAAGATGATTCTGAAATGATTGATGGTGCTTGGGTTAAAAAAAATGTTTATGCAAGAGATTCCAAGATGGCAGTGAAATAGGCAGACACACAGACTGCCACCTCCCACCACCAACTGGATTACAAATTAATTTAGGAATAATCATCGTTAAAAGCCAACTTTGGACTAAAAGAACAGGACTCGAAACTAAGGAGCACAGAAGAATCCACACTGATCCTGGTAAGGAGTGCGAGGGCATGGTGGGGCTCCCTTGCTCCCAGGAGCGAGGGGAGGCTGAGGCTGAGGGTCCAGAAGGGCTTGCATTACAAGGAGAGATACCTTGAGAGGTGGGGGCCCTCAGTCTCAGAACTGGAAACCCAGCCTAGAAACTCAGGGGATAAAGGAGACAACTAAACAGAAATTGAGTGGGGAGAAGAGCAAAAGTTCTGTATATGGGCGCGACTGGGGTGCCTTAAAGTGACAGAGCAGAAAATATGGCTCACAACTGTGGGAGACAGGCTGTAAGCTGTCAAAATCCTCACAGCCTAGGGCTTAGTTTAAGACTAAGCTCTTCTCCAGCCTTCTAATAGTAAGATCTTCAACACACCCTTATAATACTAAGATCTTCTCAACACCCTTCTCAAAACTAAGCTTTTCCCCACAACCTTGACTGTTGCATGATAGGGGGTGATGCAATCTTATGAGGATTCCCATTTATGCCTCATATAACTAGCTTTGTATCAGAGACTTCTTTATTTGTATATTGGCTTAAAGGTTTTAATAGTCTACGCCAGTAGTTGGCAAACTCATTAGTCAACAGAGCCAAATATCAACAGTACAATGATTGAAATTTCTTTTGAGAGCCAAATTTTTTAAACTTAAACTATATAGGTATATACATTCCTTATTGAGGTAGCACTTGCACGTGGTATTTTGTGGAAGAGCCACACTCAAGGGGCCAAAGAGCTGCATGTGTCTTGCGAGCCACAGTTTGCTGACCATTGGTCTATGCTATATAATAAAGCAAGACCAAGGGCTCTCTCTCTCTGATCTTGCCATCAGCATTGCAGAGGCCTCCCAATCTCTTTTCTCAGTGAGTCTACTTTTTTAATTCCACACTGTTCTCCTTCAGGACTTGGAATTACTAGCTGTGCTGGTTCATGGCAAGTAGCACCTGAACAGTGACCTGGGTACAAGAAAACTAAACTAAAGGCGGGTGACAGAACTACCCAAGTATGCACAGTGAGTAAAGAAAGTTTTTGGGGAAAGTATAGTCGGAAGTAATAAATTATGGGACAGTTAGGGTCAAAAGTAAGGGATCTTTTTCTTTTTGTACAAGTGTTTTTATTTGAGGAGAAGCTGGCTTGGGCAAAAACAGGAAGCGCAGGACAGACCTCAGTCCCACCTCCCAATTCATATTAACTCCAGAGATGGAACCTTAAGCTATACTCACTGTAATTTTTGAACCACTTCCCAGTAACATAGTAAGACTCTTATTAAGCAGTTGTTTAACTATGAGAGGATTTCTTGTTCTCCCTGGAGTAATAGATTCAGATTATACAGGGAAAATTAAAGTAATGGCTCACACTGTAAGGAATACAGTCGCTGTCTTCTCTGACATGAAAATTGCTCAATTAATCCTTTTAAGACAAGGCCACACCCTGCAAAAGGGGCCCAGAAGAAATCAAGGATTTGGCTCCACTGATGCTGCCTATTGGATTCAAAAAATAGATCAGGAGCATTCTGAAATGGAACTAACAATACAAGGGCACAAATTTAAAGGACTTTTAGATACTGTAGCTGATGTATCTGTTGTTGCTAAGCTACATTGGCCTCCTTCCTGGCCCACTTATGCAGCAGCCACAGAACTACAAGGTATAAGGCAGAGTAAATCCCCCCAACAAAGCTCTAGTTTTTTGCAATGGGAAGATGAAGAAAGTCATACTGAACTTTTTCAGCCTTATGCGCTCCCTGGATTGCCAGTTAATTTGTGGGTTAAAGATGTTTTGAAAAATATGGGAGCATTGCTTGTCAGTCCTAATAATTTAGTCAGTGTTCAAATGCTTGGTCAGGATTTTTGCCGACTAAGGGATTAGGGAAAGAACAGCTGGGGGTTCTCACCTCCATAGAAATGACACCCAATACCAGAAGGTGTGGATTAGGGTATCAAAATTTAGCATAGGGGCCTTGGTAGCTCCCGCTACCCCAATAATGCATTATGCAGACCCAATTACTTGGAAATCAGATGATGCTGTATGGGTAGACCATGGCCCCTTTCTCAGGAGAAACTTAAGGCAGCTGCTCAATTGTTACAGGAACAGTTACAGCTTGGGCACATTGAACCTTCTAATAGCCCATGGAATACGCCTATATTTGTTATTTAAAAAAAAAATCAGAAAACTGGAGGCTATTACAAGATTTGAGAGCAATAAATAAGACTATGGAAATTATGGGTCCTCTCCAGCCAGGACTCCCCTCTCCTACTGCCATTCCATGGGATTTTCACCTTATTATTATTGACTTGAAGGATTGCTTTTTACTATTCCTTTAAGCTCTTATAATTGCAAGCGTTTGTGTTCAATGTTCCTTCATTTAATTTTTAGGCTCCAATAGAGCTACACCAGTGGAGAGTTTTGCCTCAAGGTTTGGCAAACAGTCCTACCTTGTGCCAGAAATATGTTGCTCAAGCTATCTCTCTGGTATGAAGGCAGCACCCTAAGGCGTACATAATTCATTATATGGATGATATTCTTATTGCTCATCCAGATAAAGACACTGTGCTGACCATTTTGCAACAATTAGAAAGTCTTTGAAAGAATCAGAACTTCATATAGCTCCTGAAAAGGTACAGCAGTCCTTACCTTTCTCTTATTTAGGACAAATTTTTTGAGGGATGACAAATTCGTCCACAAAAATTAGAAATCAGGATGGATCATTTGCAAACTTTAAATGATTTTCAGAAATTGTTTGGAGACATTAATTGGCTTAGACCTTTCTTAAAATTAACTACAGGGGAACTAAAACCACTTTTTAACATTCATAGAGGTTCTGCTGAACCAATTTCCCCTTGTTTAGAGTTAACCCTCGAGGACTTCTACCAGGACAATTTTAGCAAATGAATGTTACTAATACATCTTCATTTGGCAAATAGTCCTTTGTCCACGTTACAGTGTATACTTATTCTGGATTTATAATAGCCTCTGCCAGAAGAGGTGAGGCTGCTAAGCATGTTATAGCTCATTGTTTGTATACATTTTCTATTTTAAGACTTCCTAAGGTAATTAAACTAACAATGCTCCTGCATATGTAGGAAAAGCATTTACTACATTTTGTCAGACTTTTGGAATTGACTTGAAGACAGGTATTACTTATAATCTTCAGGGCCAAGACATTATAGAGTGTGCCTATCAAACACTTAAAAGTCAATTAGAAAAAATAAAAAAGGCAGAGTCATACACTGCAACTCCTGCCAATCTTCTTTATCACACTCTTTTTACTTAAAAAAAAATTTTTTTAAATGCTGATACACAGGGCCATTCAGTGGCCTAGAGACTCTGAAATTCAACAAGAAAAGCCTTCCCTGGAGTGCGATGGAAGGATCTGCCTACAGGAATCTGGCAAGGGCCAGACCCTGTTCTCCTATGGGGCTGAGGATATGTGTGTATTTTTCCTAAGTCTGCTGAGTCTCCTTGGTGGGTTCCTGAATGTTTGGTGAGACAGCATGAGCCAGGAGAAGAGACTTTACTCCACAAGAGCATTTGTATAAGGTTTATTTTACCTCACTCTTGTCTTTCTCTCTGTCAAACTTGTTTCTGCAAAAGGCTTAAATTGGCAGTGGAAGGCCCTCAAAACCCTCAACAAGATCTCTTGAGCATGGCTTTTAAGGTCTATAATGACCAAGAGGAACAGGAAAAGGCAGAAAGAGCCCAAAGAGATCAGGTAAAATACCAGCTCTTGGCAGACACCCTTAAAGGCTCCAATGCCCCTAAAGGGCTTCATAAGACTCCATCAGGGCCCTGCTTCAAGAGTGGAAAGGAAGGTCATTGGGCTAAAGCATGCCTAGCTCCTTGGCATGTGTCAGGGCCATGCCCTTGCTGTGGGAAAATAAGGAACACTAGAAGGTAGCCTGCCCCCTCGCTTCTCCAAGGGAAGGTTTAGTCTCTTCTATCCCTACCCCAGACATCTCTGACTTAACCTTTCCCAGCCTGTGGGGACTTGCCACTGAAGACTGGAGGTGCCCAGAGCTGTTGGTCCTTCTCATCACTGTGGAGGAACCTAGGGTAACCATCCAAGTAACAGATAAACTGATCTCATTTCTTATAGACACGGGGACCACTTACTCTACCTTGCCCAAATATTCGGGTCCTGCTCATCCCTTGAAGATCTCTGTTGTGGGTGTTGATGGTCTTATTTTTCTCCTATTTTGCCATGAATCCACTGCTCTTTTACACACTCTGTTTCTCCTCTTGCAAGATCTACTCTCCAAATTCAGAGCCTTTCTCTCCTTTTGCCTCCTGTCCATGGAATTGGCCTTGTTGCTACTTTTGGTCAGCCAGATTTGCCTACTTCTGTTACAAATTTACCTCTACCATCCAACATAGTAACTCCCAAAGTTCTTTTCACCACCCCAGGACTGCAAAACTCCAAGAAGGGGCCCCCTGGTTTCATCTCATCATGCTGAAGAGAACAGGGGCTCCATCTCCACACATGCCTGTGGATGGCCCTTCCAGTTCACCTGAACCATCGACAGAAACCCAGACATTAGGCTTGAGACAAAGCTTAATGTGCTGGAAGCAGTGGTCATGGGACTTGGAGGCTAGCTGCAAAGTGTAAAAATGTGACAACAGTTTCAGTGCCATGTGGACTTTTCCTGGATGCATTCCTAGACTCCTGGACTTTTCCTGGATGTGTTTCCTGGACTCCTATTCCTTGTGACAGTTTTCAATGGACTGAAGTGGGGTTGGTTTGCATTTGCAGGGAATGCGAAATGGTAATGTGTCAGCATGGACTTATTGAACATGTTAAGAACATTCAAAACAGCAAAGACTCTATTATAAATCCTATATTATTGGGTAAAAATTTGCTTAAGGACTTTAATTTCTATAATGTATTAAGACACTTGTTTCAGTATCTGTTAACATTGGCTATATTAATTTTCTGTTTATTATGTATTTTTCCAATCTGCCTCTGAATTGGAATCTAGGAAATCAAACAAGTGCAAAAAAAAGGAGGGGGAGGCATATCTGCGACACAGGCTGTAAAATGACAAAATCCTCACAGCCTAGGGCTTAGTTTAAGACTAAGCTCTTCTCCAGTCTTTTAATACTAAGATCTTTCAGACACCCTTTTAAGACTAAGCTCTTCTCAACACCCTTCTAATACTAAGATTTTCAATACAGCCTTATAATACCAAGATCTTCTCAACACCCTTCTCAAAACTAAGCTTTTCCCCACACCCTTAACTGTTGCATGATGTGGAGTGGTGCACTCTTATGAGGAATCCCATTTATGCCTCAGACAAGTGGCTTTGTATCAGAGTCTTCCTTATTTGTATATTGGCGTAGAGGCTTTAGTTGTCTACGCTATATAATAAAGCAAGACCTGGGGCTCTCTCTCTCTCTCTGATTTTGCCATCAGCATTGCAGAGGCCACCTAATCCCATCCTCTTTTCTCAGTGAGTTTATTTTCTTAGTTCCACACTGTTCTCCCTCAAGACCTGGAATTATTGGACACACTGGTTCACAGCATATAGCCACTTGCCTGGGGATCCAAAGGTGAGGAGGGCTGAGAGGACTGACTGCTCTCCCATGAGGAAAGTGGGGAGAGTAATACAAATGGTGATGAGGAGAGGAGTGCCTGGGCTGACCTGAGTTAAGATGACTGATTCTCCATTGTGGAGATGGCCATAGCTGGGGGAATGGTTAATCCCTCCACCGACCACAAACCTAAAGTGGATCCAGGTGTCCCACCTCCATCAAGCTCTCCAGCTCCAATCAGCATGAAAGACATGAAAGGAAGAAGTAAGGGAGAGGGGCAGTAACAGGTCTCCAGGGAGACCTGAGCTACACCTCCCCCTTTATACTGAGAACGTGCCCTGCTCCAGTAGAGTAACTGGCAGAACATACCTTCATATTCACAGAGCTCACACCCACCACATTCCTGGATACAGTTTTAACTAATCCTCCTGCTGAGATCAGAAAACAAGCTCCTTGCTGAGATAAACAAACATCTCATAAGCAGGTAAATCAAGACTTTAAAGTGGCTCTACTACTCAAGGACAACACACCTGAACAAGTCTGCAAACCACACACAGAAACAATGGGAAGACAGAGGAACATAAGCCATTTGAATCAACAAGAAAAATCCCCATAAATAGAATTGGATGAAACAGAAGAAATCAAATTACTGGATGCAGAGTTTAAAATAATTATTGTTAGGATGCTTAAAAATCTCAAATCTACAATGGATAAACTTAATGAGCACCTAAATAAAGAAATTGTAAGCATCAAAAAGGACACTGAATCATAAAAATAAACCAGACAGAAATGAAGACTACACAAGAAGGAATTAAAAACAGGCTGGATGAAGCATAGGATCAAATCAGCAACTTAGAGGACAAGATAAGCAAACGCATGGAAGCAGAACAGCAAAAAGAAAAGAGGATCAAAACGTCTGAGGAGCCTGACCAGGAGGTGCCGCAGTGGATAGAGCATCGAACTGGGATGTGGAGGGGCCCAGGTTTGAGACCCCGAGGTCACCAGCTTGAGCGCGGGCTCATCTGGTATGAGTAAAAGCTCACCAGTTTGAGTCCAAGGTCGCTGCCTTGAGCAAGGGGTTACTCGGTCTGCTGAAGGCCCGCGGTCAAGGCACATATGAAAAGCAATCAGTGAACAACTAAGGTGTCAAAATGAAAAACTAATGATTGATGCTTCTCATCTCTCTCCATTCCTGTTTGTCTGTCCCTATCTATCCCTCTCTATGACTCTCTCTCTTTCTCTGAAAAAAAAGTCTGAGGAAACTCTAAGAGAGCTCTGTGACAACATGAAGAGAAACAATATTTGCATAATAAGGGTTCCTGAAGAAGAAGAGAAAGAACAAGAGATAGAGAACTGATTGAAGAAATCACAGCTGAAAATTTCCCTAAACTAATGCAGGAAAGAATCACACAGGATCAAGAAGCAGAGAGAACCCATGAAAATAAACCCAAAGAGACCCACACCAAGACACATCATAATCAAAATACCAAAGCTAAGAGATAAAGAAAGAATACTAAAAGCTGCAAGAGAAAAGCAGTTAATCACCAACAAAGAAGCTCCTATAAGGATGACATCTGACTTTTCAACAGAAACATGTGAGGTCAGAAGGGAATGGCAAAAAATATTCAAAGTAATGCAGAACAAGAGCCTAGAACCTAGACTTCTTTATCCAGCAAGGGTATCATTCAAAATTGAAAAAGAAATAAAAAGCTTCCCAGACCATAAAAACAAAAACAAAAAAACTCAAGGAATTCATTACAACCAAACCAATGCTGCAAAAAATGTTAAGGGGCCTGCTATAAAGAGAACAATGCGGGAAAAAAATCTAGCAAAAGAAGAATGTAGATTTAAAAAAATTAAATGGCAATAAACAACCACATATCAATAATAACCTTAAGTATAAATGGAATCAATGCTCCAATCAAAAGACATAAGGTAGCTGCATGGATAAGAAAACAGGACCCATACATATGCTGCCTACAAGAGACCCACCTCAAAACAAAAAATACACATAGACTGAAAGTAAAAGAATGAAAAAAAAATTTCATAAAAATGGAAATGAAGAAGCTGCGGTAGCAATACTTATATCTGAGAAAATAGTCTTTAAAACAAAGACTATGTAAGGGACAAAGAAGGTTGCTACATAATGATAGAGGAAGCAACCCAACAGGAAGAGATAATCATTATAATTGTCTATGCACCTAATATAGGAGCACCTAAATATATAAAGCAGACTTTGATGGAGATAAAGGGTGAGATCAACAGCAATACTATAATAGTAGGGGATTTCAGTACCACACTAACATCACTGGATACATCCTCAAGAAAGAAAATTAACAAAGAATCAGCAGACTTTAGGAACACCTTAGTCCAACTGAATTTAATAGATGTCTTCAGAACTTTTCACCTAAAGCAGCAGAATACACATTCTTTTCAAGTGCTCATGGTACATTCTCCAGAATAGACCACAATGTTAGGACATAAAAAAAGTTTCAACAAATTTAAGAAGATTGAAATCATATCAAGCATCTTCTCTGATCAAAATGGCATGAAACTAGAAATCAACTACAATAGAAAAACTGAAAAACACTCAAACAATGAAAGCTAAACAGCATGTTATTAAATAACAAATGGGTCAACAATGAGATCAAGGAAGAAATCAAAATTTTCCTTGAAACAAATTAAAACGAACATACAACAACTCAAAATTTATGGGACACAGCAAAAGCAGTCCTAAAAGGGAAGTTCATAGCATTACAGGCATACCTTAAGAAGCTAGAAAGAGCTCAAATAAACAACTTAACCCTGCATCTAGAAGAACTAGAAAAAGAACACCAAGTTCTCTAAATCCTAGAGGAAGTAAAATGAAGGTAATAATAAAAATCAGAGCAGAAATAAATGACATTGAGGTTAAAAAAACAATACAGTGGATCAATATAACAGGAGCTGGTTCTCTGAAAAGGTAAACAAGATCAATTAACCTTTAATAAGACTCAACAAGAAAAAAAGAGAGGACTCAAATAAAATTAGAAATGAGAGTGGAGAAGTAATAACTGACACAGCAGAAATACAAAGGATTGTAAGAAAATACTATGAAGAACTATATGCCAAAAGTTAGACAACCTAGGTGAAATGGACAAATTCTTTGAAAGATATAATCTTTCAAAAATCAATCTGGAAGAATCAGAAAACCTAAACAGACAGATTATGACAAATGAGATCAAAACAGTTATCAAAAAACTCCCAACAAACAAAAGCCCTGGGCCAGATGGCTTCACAGGCAAATTCTACCAAATATTCAAAGAAGAACTCACTCCTATCCTTCTCAAGCTATTTCAAAATATTCAAGAGGAGAAAAACATCCAAGTTCCTTTTATAAGGCAAGCATAATTCTGATTCTAAAACCAGACAAAGACAATACAAAGAAAGAAAGCTATAGGCCAGTATCCCTGATGAATTTAGATGCTAAAATTCTCAACAAAACATTAGCAAACCGGATCTAGCAATACATGAAAAAAATCATACATCATGATCAAGTGGGATTTATTTGGGGGAGGGAAGGCTGTACAATATTCGCAAATCATTCAATGTGATTTATCACATAAACAATAAAAAGGACAAAATCACATGATAATATCAATAGATTCAGAAAAAGCATTTGATAAAATCCAGCACCTGTTTATAATCAAAACTCTCAGCAAAGTGGGAATACAGGGAACATACCTCAATATGATAAAAGCTGTTTATGACAAACCCACAGCCAACATCATACTTAATGGGCAAAAGTTAAAAGCAATTTCCTTAAGATCAGCAACAAAGCAGGGGTGCCCCCTTTCATCACTCTTAGTCAACATAGTTCTGGAAGTTCTAGCCACAGCAATCAGAGAAGAAGAAGAAATAAAAGGCATCCAAATTGGAAAGAAGAAGTAAAACTATCATCATTTGCTGATGATATGATACTGTACATAGAAAATCCTCAGTCAAAAAACTACTAGACCTGATAAATGAATTCAGCAAAGTGGCAGGATATAAAATTAATATTCATAAATCAGAGGCATTTTTATAAGTCAACAGTGAACTGTATGAAAGAAAAATTAAGAAAACAATCCCCTTCACTATTGCAACAAAAAATAACAAAGTACCTAGGAGTAAATTTAACCAAGGAGGTTAAAGACTTGTACTTGGATTATTATAAAACATTAATAAGGGAAATCAAGGAAAATACAAACAAGTGGAAGCATATACCATGTTCATAGATAGGAAGAATAAACATCATTAAAATGTCTATATTACCTAAAGCAATTTATAAATTCAATGCAATTCCTATTAAAATACCAATGACATACTTCAAAGATATAGAACAAATATTCCAAAAATTCATATGAAACCAAAAAAGAACACAAATAGCCTCAGGAATCTTGAAAAAGAAGAATGAAGTGGATGGTATCACACTTAGTGATATCAAATTATACTACAAGGCCATTGTACTCAAAACAACTTGGTACTGGCATAAGAACAGATATGCAGATCTAAGAGAACCCAGAAATAAACCCGCACCTCTATGAACAATTGCCATTTGACAAAGGAGGTAAGAGCATACAATGGAGTAAAGACAGCCTCTTTAACAAATGGTGTTGGGAAAATTGGACAATTACCTGCAAAAAAATGAAACTAGACCACCAACTTACACCACTCACAAAAATAAACTCAAAATGGATAAAAGACTTTAATGTAAGTTGTGAAACCATAAGCATCTTAGAAGAAAACATAGGCAGTAAGCTCTCTGACATCTCTCGCAGCAGTATATTTGCTGATTTCTCTCTATGAGCAAGTGCAAAAAAGGACAGGATAAACAAATGGGACTATATCAAACTAAAAAGCTTTTGCACAGCTAAAGACAATAAGAACAGAATAAAAAGACAAACCACACAATGGGAGAAAATATTCGACAATACGTCTAATAAGGGGTTAATAACCAAAATTTATAAAGACCTTCAAATACTCAACACCAGGAAAGTAAACAATCCAATCAAAAAATGGGCAAAAGAAATGAACAGACACTTCTCCAAAGACGACATACAGATAGATGGCCAATAAGCAGATGAAAAAATGCTCAACAGCACTCACTAATCATTAGAGAAATGCAAATTAAAACCACAATAAGATATCACCTCACACCAGTCAGAATGGCGCTCATTAACAAAACAGTGCATAATAATTGCTGGAGAGGATGTGGAGAAAAGGGAACCCTTCTGCACTGCTGGTGGGAATGCAGACTGGTGCAGCCACTGTGGAAAATAATACGGAGATTCCTCAAAAATTTAAGAATAGGACTGCCCTTTTGACACAGCCATCCCACTTTTAGGAATATATCCAAAGAACACCTCATCAATGATTCAAAAGAAGAAATGCACTGCCATGTTTATGGCAGCATTGTTTACAATAGCCAAGATCTGGAAACAGTCCAAGTGTCCATCAGTGGACGAGTGGATTTAAAAGCAGTGGTACATATATACAATGGAATACTATGAGGCCATGAAAAAGAAGGAAATTTACCTTTTGCAATAACATGGATGGACCTGGAAACTATTATGTTAAGTGAAATAAGCCAGGCAGAGAAAGAAAAATATCATATGACCTCACTCATCTGAGGAATCCAATGAACAATGTGAACTGAGGAACGAAATAGAGACAGAGGTGGGATCAAAAGAACCAGAGGGAAAGCGGACAGAAGGAAAGGGGATGAAAGGATGGGATCAGAGAAGGGAAAGAGATTGGTGAAGTTATATACACATAACACAGCATCATAGAGAGCAGAAAAGCAAATCCTGGAGGGAAGGGGGGAGGGCGTTGTGAGGAGTGGAGCAAGGGGAATGTTGAGGGGAACATGGTGGAGGGGGGATGCATTTGGACGGACACTAGAATCTATGTAAACACAGTAAATTAAAATAAATAAGTAAATAAGTTTATGCAGCATAATCACGGCATTTTTTATGACATCGTATTTACACAAAAAAGTTGTTAAATAATTTTCTGTAAAAAGTTCAAACAGTAAGAACGGCATGGGACTGACAAGGGAAAGTTCCCCTTCCACTTCCTCTGTACTTTCACTTGTATACATGGGAATATGCCATCCGTACATGTTTTCCAAAACTTGCTTCCTCAAGTAGGGAGATCTTTCCATACTAGGGTTATAGGGCCTGATCTCACTGTCACCAATCTCATGCATACAAGTGTCATTTCCTCAAGTCATCCTGTACTTCATTTAGCTCTTAGCTGAATAGTAGGGAACTTGATTGAATCCTTTCTAGATAAACATGATCAGTTTTGAGTTTTTCTCAGTCTCTGATAGGTAAATACTCAGTGAATGTCAGCTACCCTCTCCCTAGGAGTAACCAGGGATGGGTGTAGAGGCATCTATGCTGTGGCTTGGGCATGGAGACTACTGCAGGACCATGGGTGTCCTAGTCTCCTGGCTTCCACTGAGAGGACCTCCATTACTCCATGTATTCTACTTGTCAGGCACCATGCTGTAGAAACTTCTCAGCCCAATTCCCATTTTCTCCACATCTGCTCTTCCCAACTCAGATACCTCTGCTTCCCTAAAAGAGTCCAGGGGCTCTGGGCTGCACTCGTCCTTCCAGCTGGAACCTCAGTCAGCACAACCCTATGCCCTGGTCCTTCTCCACGAGGCTTTTAGGGACACACCTTACAAATAAAGCCCAGATTTCTTTGACTTGGAACATCTCCTGACAAACACCATGGGTCTATTCTGCAACTCTCCAACTCAAAATACTCGGTTACATCAAAGCTGTTTTTTTCTATCTCCTTCACAAAGACATGTGTTTGTCCCAAACTATTATATAAAGATAAATTTTGTGCTCAGATCTTTTGGGTACTTGGCTTTTGGCTACACGAAAACCTTCTTACATTTTTTTTAAAAAATCAGCTCTTAAAAGCAAATGTCTTGGCTTTCAAGACTATTACCTTCACTATGGGTTTCAAAGACCTATTTTGGAAGCAAAAGCCAAGGGTTTTAGTTTTGTATTTTCTGCCATTTTACCTTGCTCTGGGGCAATAGGCATCAGCATTGTCTTTGCCCAGATAATTATCAAAGAGAACTAATAGTGGTACCCACTGTAATTGATGGTTGTGAAGATTAATATAATTAATACACATAAAGCATTGTGGCATTTTCCATGATGCACAGTAGTATGTAGTTGTAGTGCAAATAGTGAGTACTCAATAAATGTTACCATTATTATTCATTTCTAAAAAAGATTTTTTGTTTATTAATTTTACAGAGAGAGGAGGTGGAGCAAGAAGTATAGTGGTATCACTTTAGTTGTTTATTGCTAGCCGTGTGTGCCTTGACTGGGCAAGCCCAGGGTTTTGAACTGGTCAATGTTCTATCTACTGCACCACCACAGGCCAGGTTAGTATTAATTTATTCAACAACTACTTATTGAGCAAACACTATGTGCAAGACCCTGTTTTAAGCACTGGGATAGTGAATAAAACAGATGAAAATATCTGTGTTTGTGGAGATTTCAAAGTATATATGTAAAAAGCATGTTAGATATGGGGGGGGGGGAGGAATGAGGAAAAACAAAGAGCAGGAGAAAAAGGAAATATCAGAGAGAACTTGCGATTTCAGATGGTATGACCAAGGGAAACCTCACTGAGGAGACATTTGAATGTCAGCCTGAGGGAGGCGGGGAATCAGCAAGGCAGGTCCCTGCAGGAAGGGTATTTTAGGTAGAATACTCCCAAGTACAAAGATTCCAATGCAGAAAGGCTGGAAGGAATTACTGAGATTAGAAAGCCATAGGGTTAAGACAACATAGAGATCTGGGCTGCCAGATAGAAGATACAAAAGACCACAGAGCTGAGGCCACCTCGCTGCTCCTTGCTAGGATACCATGTGGCCAGAAAAAAAACACTGATAAGCCAACCACAAGAACGCAACCATCCATCCACTTCCTATGAAAAAATGTCTTATCTCCCTTCTAACTGCTTACTTCATGGCAAATGTCGAAACCATGGTTTCACAAGTGCTATACGACCTTCCCCAGGTGCCAGTAATGAGGCACACTGCCATCTCACCCCCACAATGTGGGCACAGAAATAGTTGCAAAGCAACCTGACAGGAAGAAGTAATGCCCCCATCATTGAAAATTTCGCTCTCTGCACCTTTCATAAGCTCAACCTTTCCCACAAGCCTGCTTTGTCTCCATCTTATAAAAGCTGAATCAGCCTGGAACCACTTTAGAGGGCCTTCCTTTCCTCTGTGCTGCCTCCCTTGTGCTCCAGAATAAGCTTTATAAAATCTGTCTGGAAATTTCTCTAGGGTTTCCTCACCATTTCTACCTTGGGGAACCCAAGAACCCCAATGCCCATAACAGGGTTATAGTGCAAAACATTATCCCCCACTAATCTATAAGAAAAGCATCACTTTTTAACAGCTTCAAGATCCCATGGTGTGATCATGGTTGGCAAACTATTTTTTGAAAGATAAATCTGTCTGGCCACCTGTTTTTGTGAATAAAGTTTTATGGAAACGCATTCACACTTGTCATTTACATATTGTCAATGACTGCTTCATGCCACAGCAGCAAAGTGAAACAGACCATATTGTTGTAAGGTACCAAAAGCTACAAAATTAATATTAATATTTTAGAAAGCTTAAAGAACATTTTATTAATTTGGGTTAGGCATGCAGAGAGATTTTGTAAATAATCTTTGTACTTGTGTGATTAGCATAAAACAAGGATGGCCAATAGCATTGTATTGTAAATGCAGAGGGGAAGGAGATTTGGATTCTATGACTTTCCCCACACCTGTAAGGAAATAGGTGAATAGCTAGCTAGGTGCAGAAAGAGAAAAATCAACTTAAACCTTTTCTTATATTAATGGGCCATTTACAGGCATTTGTCCCCATGGAAACTGTCTCCTCCTGAAAGCATTTAGTTAATGTATGTATCTCTGGACAAAGGACTAGCAAATGAACACTGGAAAATATAGGAATGTCTTTTAATATGTAAAGTGACATTTTTACCACTGTGTTGCCTTGTAAGTTTTAATGTGTAAAAGCATCTTTTTATGAATCCTATAGACAAATGTTATAAACTTGCTACTGAATTGTGTCCCATCCCCCCCTTCATCTTTTTCCCAAACCTGTGTAAGTAAAGACAAAGGTTATAAACCAGTGGTTCTTAACCTTTTTTGAGGTACCAAACCCACCAATTTCATATGCACATTCACCAAACCCTCCTTTAGTGATAAATAAAATATGATTTTTTCCCCCAAATTCAAGACATAGGTATATGTTTTTTTACTGGTGCACAAAATGAGCCATGCATGAACATCACCTTGCTCAAAGAACAAAACCAACAAAGTGCATGAACTCACAACAAATTACGGTATTACTCTATTCTGGCCTCCGCAGCAGAGGCTTCTCCGAACCCCTGAGACCGACTCATCGAACCCTTAGGGTTCGATAGAACCAAGGTTAAGAACTGTAAAGTATTTTCCCCACCGAGAAAGAATAAAATCAGCGTAGTTATTGTCTTAATTATTGAGGCTTTATTTGGTACAGAGCGTTTCTCAGTCGGGATTCACTGGCATGGGAGATGAATGCCAGGAATCTCGCCCCAGGGACCGCATGGCGCCAGATTTCAAAAAGGGGCCCTTCCAGGGTTGTCTAGCTAATATGACGTATGAAATCTCACTGGCTGATGGACAGTTGCTTTTTCCCAAAGGTTTATGGAAAGTGTAGTTTCCGTGCACCTGGCCATGTGGGTGATTCCAGACGAAGACTGGGGCTCTGATTTCCCACTTGACTACCCCACTGCCAACCACCCTACATCCCAGCCTTTTTGGTTACATAGAAATGGGGCGCTGTTCGGAAGATAAAATATAATATGCTCACTTTGTTAAAGATGGTGCTGCCCACATGGAAGCCTGTCACCCAGGTGATATTATTTGCCCTTATGCTTGTGATGGCTGTGGGGGAAAAGTTGTAATGTAAGCAGGCTGGGTCGTTATAGCTTAAGGCTTTATTTTAAGAGTAAGCTCTTCTCCACACCCTTGACTGATTGGATGATGTAGGGTGGTGATGTAGGGAGGAATCCCAATATGCCTCAGATGGGTGACTTTGTATCAGAGACTTCCTTGTTTGTATAATTGGATTAAAGGTTTTGAGTCTGCTATAAAGTGGGAGAGAACAGTAGCTTGATTTCTCTCTCGGTTCTTGGGTTCCTGAGATTAGTATTAGAGAGGAGAGCAGAGTAAGGCCACATGGAGGAGAGGAAGCAGCCAAGATGGCAGAGTGCTGAGGAACAGTTTGTGCAGGAGGAGATGGGAAACAGAGGTGAATAAGTTTGGTGAACTGGAAGCATCAACTCCCATAAGTGCCTTGACCAGACCAGTGCAGGGTTTTGAACTGGCGACCTTAGTGTTCCCAGGTCGACGTTTTATACACTGCGCCACCACAGGTCAGGCTGCTGTGATGGTGGCCTTGACTACTGGCTTTACAGGCGCTGTTTATCATTCTGTCTGCTTCCTGCTGATTAGGGGTGTTGTGGGGAGGGGGGTTGGCTGGTGGTGGCTTTGGGGGGTGTCAGGAGGAACATCAGTTTGGCCGTGAGTTGAGAAACATCGCAGATGCACTTCGAACAGCACTGCTCCCTGGTTCAGTTCACTCCAGTGGCAGGTTCCTGGTGGGAGGGACAGGATGCAGCAGGAGAATCTGCAGGGCCCAATCTCTTGGTGAGCCGCAGACGAGTAGGGCCCAGTGGTTCCAACCTGTCAGTGATCCTGCATGGGAGCAAGCTTGAGGCAAGAGACCTGGTTAGAAATGAAGGTAGTATTGATTATGGGGGAGCCCTTGGTAGTGAGGAATGGCAGGAGTAAGTGGAAGATGCTGTCAGCTAGATAGTGGCTCTGACACTGTGTAGAATGTTTTGACCCAAAAGGGGTACAGGGCATGATGGCATAACTAAGAATAGATGCAATAAAAAATAATTCCATCCAAACTGCATGTCAGGGGTAATGTGCAAAAAGAAGGGGTCCCATCAACCCCCCTAACCGAGACCTGTGAAGGAATTAGAGGTCTAGAGTATGGTGGCAAAACAGAGAAGGTAGTTCCCGTGTCCACAGAAATGAAATGGACTTACTCGCTACCTGTAGCTTCACCCATGGATCAGAGAGAGTGAAGGGGGGTCTCTGAGTCCGGGCCGTGTCAAGCTGTCCATGAGGCCTACGAATTCGAATGATGGGTTTACCTCGCTAGCTTGGCCTCCCATCTGAGCGGCCTGTCCTCTACGCTGAGACGCCGAGGATGTGCCTGCTGTCCAGAGGGGGCAATCGTTCTGCCAGTGACCAGGCTGCTTGCACTTAGGACAAGGCTTAGTGGGTAGCCTTGGGCAGGGGCATTGTTGAGACCAATGACCCTCCTTGCCACACTTAAAGCAGGCTCCTGGTGGGGATCCTGTTTGCGGCCCAGACTTAGGTTGAGCACTTCCTGTGCTTTGCCCCTGTTGCTCTGGCCTAATAATGGCTGCCACAATAGCCTGGGTTTGGTGTGCTACCTTCTGTTGCATGCGGGCCTGGAGAAAAACCTCGGTCTGTTCCTCTTGACCATTAAAAACCTTAAATGCTATGTTCATCAGGTCTCGGAAAGGGGTTTGTGGGCCCTCCTCTGCCTTCTTAAGTTTATTCAGAATGTCCGGGGTCAATTGGGAAATAAAGTGAGTAGCTAATACAGTGGCCCCGGTACTGGAATTAGGGTCTAAAAGAGTATGGAGGACCATAGTATCAGTGAGGCGATTGAAGAAGAGAGCCGGATTTTCCTCAGGTCCTTGAATAATTTCCCTTAACTTGTCATAGTTAACTACCTTTTGTGCTGCATCCTGCATGCCAGCTATAAGACATTCAACCATCTGATCACGTCGTCTCCTACCTGGTTGTTCCTTCTGGTTATCCCAGTTGGGGTCTGTGTCAGGGACCGCCTCTGGGCCCACCAGCATTTGAGCACTAGAGGTGTGGACCTTATCTTCATGAGCTTGCGCTGCTGTCCAGATCCAGTCTTGTTCGTCAGGGGTGAGGGTAGAAGACATAATAATATAGAGATCATGCCAAGTAAGGTCATATGCCTGAGTAAGATATTGGAATTCCTTGGTATAGTTCGTAGGATTAGAAGAATAGGAGCCCAAACACTTTTCAATTTCAGACAGATCAGAGAGGGAGAAAGGCACATGGACCCAAACGACCCCTTCCGTCCCGGCCACCTCATGGAGAGGACATAGGAGGTCGGCATCCTCTTGTGGCCTGGAGTGGGATCGGGTGTGATCACTAACAGGGGAGGAGAAAGAGGGATCAGCATTTGCTGGTGGAAGAGAAACAGGATTTAGCGAGGAGAGGATATGGGACCGAGGGAGTGGTGCAGGAGGGGAACAAAGTTCCTCAGGAGAGTCAGCAAAGGAGGAAAGATCTGGAGTGGAGAGTTTGGCTGAGGTTCCTCTGGCCAGAAGGACCTGCTTTGTAGAGCAGCCGGCGCAGAGATTAGGACGAGAACACAACTGAAGAAACCCCTGTATATAAGGAATCTCTGTCCAATTTCCAGCTTCTTGGCAATAGTTCTGTAAACCAATAAGGATGTTAAAATCGAAAGTTCCTTCCTGAGGATACCTGGTCCGGTTATCCAGTGGGTATTGTGGCCAGGCTACGCTGCAGAAGAAAATTAGTTTCTTCCTTTTTAGGGAGGGATCAATGTTTGGGAGGTTTCGGATAAGGTACCCCAGGGGTGTTTTAGAGTCAGGCTTGGATTCCTTTGCCCTCATGGTCACCCCTCAGTTCTCGAATAATGGTCAAGAGATGAGTTACTGGCGTCCCAAAGCTCAGACTCTGGCCATGGAATGGATAGGGAATGTGTGCTTGGACGTCTCCAAAGCACACATTTACTCGGAGGGAAAAGGCTTCCCTAACGAAGCTACGGTTTTCGGACAGGGAGCCTCGGCAGAAAGAACCTGAGGGGGTTTGGAGGCAGGGAGCTTACCACACTGTGTGCTGAGGTGGAAGGTCGGTTGGATATCCTGGGTCCTTGTTCTTCCTCGGAGGGGATGGGAAAAGAGGAGCGGTTCGTTGCAGACTTCAAACTCCTCCTGGGTTTTCGGCACCAAAAATGTAAGGTATTTTCCCCACCGAGAAAGAATAAAATCAGCGTAGTTATTAAGTCTCAATTATTGAGGCTTTATTTGGTACAGAGCGTTTCTCAGTCGGGATTCACTGGCACGGGAGATGAATTCCAGGAATCTCACCCCGGGGACTGCACGGCGCCAGATTTCAAAAAGTGGCCCTTCCGGGGTCGTCTAGCTAATATGACATAGTGAAATCTCACTGGCTGACGGACAGTTGCTTTCTTCCCAAAGGTTTATGGGAAGTGTAGTTTCCACATGCCTGGCCACATGGGTGATCCCAGACAAAGACTGGGGCTCTGATTTCCCACTTGACCACCCTGTTGCCAACCACCCTACAAGAACCACTGTTATAAACTTATGCCGTGATGTCAGGCTTTTCCCCTGCCCATGTATAATTAAGGGTATATAACCAGCCCCTAGAATATTATAGAGGCACACAATTTGGGACTGCTGCCCCGTGTAAGCTATATGCAGCCTGCATATTTAATAAATTTCTTCCTTTAATAAAACTCTTCAAAACTCATCTGGACTTGGTGTCTCTACGAAAACCCGCAGAATTGTGGATTGGGTACTTTGCAACAATATGACCTGCAAAGCCCAAAATAGGTATTATCTGGCTCTTTACTGAAAAACATTTGCTGGCTCCTGGTATATAAGTACTGTCATTTATTCAACTTGTCCCCTATGCTCAACAAATTCTGTTAATATTCTTTTGATTGCGAGGTTTACAAATTTGTTTTAAACTAGGTTTTAGGGAATCAATAGCTTATTAAAGTGGAAGATTCAGGCATAGTTGGATGTAGAGACTGAATGGTTGCTTCAAAGATCAGTGTTTCTGGCCCTGGCCAGTTGGCTCAGTAGTTAAAGCATCAACACTGTGTGCCAGAGATCATGGGTTCAAACTCCAGTCAGGGAATGTACAAGAAGCAATCAATGAGTACACAGCCACAACTAAATGGAACAACTAAGTGGAACATTGAGTTGATGCATCTCTCACTATCTCTCCTTTCCTCTCTCTCTTCTCTCCTGTGTTCACCACTGGGCCAGGCAGAAAGAGATTTGCATTAATCAAGGTTCTCCAGAGAAACAGAGCTGATATATAAAATTATACAGAAAGAGATTTATTATGAGGGATTGACTCACAAGATTATGGAGGCTGAGAAGTCCCACGTTGGGCAAATAAGTTTATAAAATATGATTTTTACAGTTGCTCACTTTTATTGTTAAAAATGACCACTGCCCAGGTAAATTGTGATGCCCAGGTGAAAACTGCTAATTACCTTTCTGCTTGGGAAGGGACTTTGTTATGCTAATATGTGCTGGAGGAGAGGTTTTCGCGCCAAAAAGCTTTAAGAAGAAGGAGAAGGAAAAAGCAGTCAAGATGGCAGGGTGCTGAAGGAGAAGCCAGTTTGTGCAGAGATGTAAAGGGAGAAGGTGTGCAGATGGGGAACCAGAGGTGACTAAGCTGGCGGGGTCCTTTGATTCTAGGAAAAACCGGAAAAGATTCTCCTGGTGTGGAACCAGAAAATGTGTGAGTGGGTTTTGGTGCCCTGTGTGTTTTTACTTGCCTGCTGGGAGCGAGGCTAGAATAAAGGAATGGCTCACTAGTTTTTGGCTCCACAGTTTCTTTACCATCTGTTTAAATTTAATGGGAACCTGCATGTGCATGGCGGCGATTGCCGTGACTATTGGCCATACATCCCATGACCAGGCCAGGAATGCTGGTAGTATAGTCAGTCTAAACCAGAGGGCCTGAGAACCAGGGAAGCAGTATTGTAACTCCCAGAATGAGTCTGAAGGCCTGTGAACCAGGAGCACTGATGGTCAAGAGCAGGAGAAGATGGCTGCCCTAGCTCAGGCAGAAAGCAAATTTGCCTTTCCACAGCCTTTTTGTTCTACATGGGATGAACAAATGGAACACACTAGTGAAGTGACCTTCTTTATTCATTTTACTGATTCTAATGCTAATGTCTTCTGGGAACACCCTCACAGACAGCCCAGAAATAAGGTTTTATCAGCTAGCTGGCCATCCCTTGGCCCAGTCAAATTGATGCATAAAATTAACCATCTCAGGGCCACTGTTATTGACAGACCCAACTGTATGAAGATGGGAAGAGCTGTTTCTTGAAAGCAGATTACCAAACACCACAGGTACACTTGTTAACAGTTTTACACATTAAAAACTTTTCAATAAACTGCTTTATACACCATTTTATAAATGTCCTACTATATTTCTTGGGTATGTACTGTTGGGCAGATAAAATATATTATGCTCACTTTGTTAAAGATGGCGCTGCCCATAGGGAAGCCCATTGCCCAGGTGATAACATTAGTTGCCCTTCCTGTTTCGGATGGGCATGAATGTATTAATGTGTGTTGGGGGAGGGTTTTCGTGCCAAAAGGTTTTCAAAGGAAGGGAGATCACGTTGTTCTGGGGAAGAGAGATCATGTTCTAGGAGGAGAGCAGAGAGGAGAGCAGATAAAGGCCACGTGGAGGCCAGGAGAAACAGCCAAGATGGCCGAGTGCTGAAGGAGAAGCCAGTTTGTGAACAGTTTGTGCAGAGAGAAGGAGATTGGGAACAGAGGTGAATAAGGCTGGTGAGGTAGGAACCTTTGATTCTAGGAAACTCGGATGAGTCAGTGGCTTTGGGAGCCCTGAATGGAAAGGGAAGTGTTTTCCCACTGTCTGTATTTCTTGCCCGCTGGGTGCAAGCTAAGATTAAAGATGATGGCCCACCAGTTCTTGGCTCCAGTGTTTCAATATTGTCTGTCCGAATCCAATGCGAACCTGCACAGGCCAGGCAGCTGTGATGGTGGCCGCAGCTACTGGCTTTATCTGTACCTACAGGTGGAATTGATAGGTTATGGCAAATTACTTTCCAAAGACAATTGACCAGTTAATGTTCTGCCAGTGCATGAAATGCTCTCTCTTCCCACACCCTCATCAAACCCAGACTATCATCTTTAAACATGTTGCCAATACAATAAACAAATGAAGACCTTTGATTTTTTTTTTAATATTGCATTTCTTTATTTAGGACTGGGATAAGGCATCTTTCCATTTCACTGACTACTGCAGGCATTGAGATGGAAATTAGGGTGTAGGAAATTATTAGGGGATGCTCTTTTGATTAACGCTGGTAGGAGCAGGAAAGGAAGGTGGATTGAGTGAAAGGAAAAGTTGGGCTGCACAACTAAGGCCTCTGCAGAGCTTCTGGTGACCTTTGGAGCTAGGGTGGCTCTTTGTAATTGTCCTGAGGGCATGGTGGCTAGGCCCTTATACCCTTGCTCCCCCTACCCCCATTATTGGATAAGACCTGCCCTGGGGATGTGTGTGTCCCTTGGGTGAGGCAACTCTTCTCTACTGAGGGTAATTCCCAGAGAGGGCTGACAGCTGAGGGCAGTCAGCCAGCACCCTATCAGCAGCTGGGAGGATAAATCCTTCAGGACAGGAGCACCACAGAACATGCATTACACTGCATTTATTCTTCTGTGAATTGCCTGCTCACAGTCTTTCTTATTAACTTGTAGTAATGCTTCATTCTGGGTATTAATCCTTCATATATTATATATGTTACAAATATTTTATCTCAGTCTATCTCTGGTCTTTTTAACATTGTTAAAGGGTCATTTATTTTAAAGACCTATTACATTTTTGGATAGTCAAATTTGTCTATATTTTCTTTGAATACTTCTATATTTCTCTTTTTTATTATCTAACTTTTCAATTCCTTTGAAGTTTATTTTTTGTTTGTGGTAAGAGGTAATGTCCAAGGACCACATATTTAATAGACTGTTCTCTACAGACTGATGTTAAAGAGCATGCATACTAGAATTTAAATTTTTATTTAGACAAGAACATTTTTTAACAGCAATTCTAGTGATCTATTATCTATTTCTCTCTCTCCCTCTTTTTCCTTTTTTAAATGAGGGGAGGGAAAATAGAGAGACAGACTCCCACATGTGCCTCTGACCAGGATACACCCAGCAATCCCCATCTGGGGCCAATGCTCAAACCTCCGTCTGGGGCCAATCAGTTGAACTATTCTCAGCACCAGGGGCCATTGCTTGAATCAATAGAGCCACTGGCTGCAAGAGGGGAAGCAAGGGGAGAGGTATGGGGAAGAAACAGATGATCACTTCTCCTGTGTGCCCTAACAGAGAATCAAAACTGGGACGTCAATGTACAGGCTGACACTCTATCCACAAAGCCAACCAGTCAGGACCTATTTTTACTTTTTTTAAAAAACTTTAATATATATATAATTTATTTTAGAGAGGAGAGAGAGAGAGAGACATGTGGGGAGGAGCGGAAAGCATCAACTCCTATATGTGCCTTGACTAGGGAAGCCAGGATTTCAAACCAGTGACCTCAGCATACACTTTATCCACTGCGCCATCACAAGTCAGGCCAAAAATATATTTTAAAAATTTATTTTAGAGCCTGACCTGTGGTGGCGCAGTGGATAAAGTGTCGACCTGGGAACACTGAGGTCGCCAGTTCAAAACCCTGCACTGGTCTGGTCAAGGCACATATGGGAGTTGTTGCTTCTAGCTCCTCCCCCCTTTCTCTCTCTCTCTCTCTCTCTCTCTCTCACTTTGTGTCTCCTCTCTAAAATAAATAAAAATAAAATAAAATAAAATAAAAAAACAAACAAAAAAAACCCCTGCACTGCTCTGGTCAAGGCACATATGGGAGTTGATGCCTCCAGCTCCTCCCTCCTTTCTCTCTATCTCTCTCTCTCTCTCACTCTGTGTCTCCTCTCTAAAAATGAATAAAATAAAAAGTTAAAAAAAAAAATTTATAAAAAAAAAAAAAAATTTATTTTAGAGAGGGGAATGGTGAGGGAGAGACAGCAACATCGGTCTGTTTCTGTATGTGCCCTGACTGGGGATCAAACAGGCAGCCTCTGTGCTCCAACCAACTGAGCTATCTGGCCGGGGCCACTAGTTTTCTCTTAACATCTCATTTAAAAATAACTATATTTTTATATTTTGATATCTGATTACATTTTTTATCATGACTCAGTTTTTTAAATGAGAAAATGCTATACTTAAGCATTTTCTCTTTCTTACAAATTTGAGATTAACTTGTTTTATTGAGATTGCATTAAATTTACAGACTAAATTGAAACATTACAACTTTAGAGCATGGAGACTTCTCATCTAAGAACATATAACTATCTGTTAAGCATGTAATAATCTGATTTGATGATGAGCATTTTATTGCATCTGTTCATAAGTGAGATTCATTTATAATGACATTTTTATCAATAAATTTTACATGATTTTGGTGACAGGTAAGTTGGGAAGTTCTACTTGTTTTTTCTATCATGTTTAAGCAAAACATGAGTCATTTGTTCATTAAAGGTATAGCAGAACCCACTCATAAAACCTTTTAGCATACTTTGGATTTGGGGAGTGGTTATTTTTCTGTTCTGTTTTCTATTTTCTGAATTCAATTTTGATATCATACATGCTTCTAAAAAAACTACTTTGGTTATGCATTTTATTGATATAAATTTCTATATAATATTCTGTAAATTAATATCTTTTATACCTGTAGTTACATATGTTTTGAAGTTCTATTTTCTTTCTTTTTTTTATCTTATTTGAAAAAATTCAAGCTTTTTTTTTTCATCTTTTCAAGAAAAGTTTTGTTTTAATTGATTAAATTTGTTTTTCTGGTTTGTTTTCTTATATTTTCAATTCCAACTTTAAAATTTTTTAATACCTTTCCTTGGATTATTTGTTTTTCTAGATTCTTGAGTTGAATGATTAGATGTTCTATGTATGTATGTATGTATGTATGTATTCCCAATCTTCTTTTTTTTCTAGTTATGCTTTTAGGTCTACAATAGTTTCCTCTGCTTATCATTATGCTTGCCTCTCACAAGATTAATGTTTTCTTATTTTTTCTCTTTTCTAAGTAATTTCTAATTTTATTTTGAATGTCATTTTGAATCAAATGGTTATTTGGAAATAAAGAAGAAAATACAACAAAAATAGTTTTAGTACATAACTCGGCCAAAATAAAAAGGAAAACTCTAGAAGCCAGAAGTAAAGAATAAAGTGACTTACGTGGGCCTGATGTCATGTTTGCGTTTCCTATAGCTGATAGTGAAAGGGCCCAATGAGGCAGGCTGCTAAGGTTTTTAAAACCCAGAAGTTGAAGTCTTGGGTCTGCACAGGTTTAAAGCTGGAACTGAGCTGTGTGCATAAAGCCTCACCTCATAGGCCACCCATGAAAACAATGATGAAATGCTCTCTATTTACCTGGTAAGGGGCAAAAATTGTACCACTTAGCCAGATAAGAGGTTGTGGAGGCAAATCTACTAAATCCATGGGAAAAAATGCAAGTTGCCAGATAATTAGTTTCTTATTGGTGCTATTACAGATGTAATATTAGATCAAGTAAGGGGTCCCTCCAAGAGAGTTTGGTATGATAATTTGGGGGATGTAAAAAATTAGTGGCCTAAAACAACATAAATTAATTATCTTACAATTCTGGGGGTCAGAAATCTGTGAGAGACTTCTGTGGGCTAACCTCATGATGTTAAAAGAGCTGTGTGCGCCTGACCAGGCGATGGCGCAGTGGATAGAGCGTCAGACTGGGATGCGGAAGACCCAGGTTTGGGACCCTGAGGTCGCCAGCTTGAGCGTGGGCCCATCTGGCTTGAGCAAAAGCTCACCAGCTTGGACCCAAGGTCGCTGGCTTCAGCAAGGGGTGGCTTGGTCTGCTGAAGGCCTGCGGTCTAGGCACATATGAGAAAGCAATCAATGAACAACTAAGGTGTTGCAACGAAAAACTGATGATTGATGCTTCTCACCTCTCTCTGTTCCTGTCTGTCTAGACCTCTCTCTGACTGTGTCCCTGTAAAAAAATGAAAGAGAAAAAAAAAAGCTGTGTGCTTAGAACTTTCTATTTTGACATTCTTTGAGGTCGATGCTTCAAATGTGTTTCTCTAGAGAAGATTCAAGCTTGGACTTTTTTGCCCCACACAGTGTGAGTCTGGCTGCGCAAGCCAGGTGAACGAATACTGTGGCTACAAATGTTCAAGGGACTTTAACCTTCTCTGGTCACTCTACCCAGAGTCAAGACAAAACCAGCAAATATTCTTTTTTGAGGTATATATTTTCTAGTTCACCACTTACAATATCATCTTTATAGGAAGGTCTTGGCTTTTGTGGGTCCCCTCTAACTTGATCCTTGGCCTTCAAATTATGGGCTATCTGCAGGGACCCTCAAGTTAAATACTGGTCTGAGTGATTGTGAAATTATACTTTCTAGTGTTTAATGGCCTCTGATTGTTTTCTCCTACTTTCTCAAAAGCTGAGAAACACATTTCTGAAATATATGTTTTGTATTTTTATCCATCATTTGAAAATGGTTCTGTACTGGAATGGATACACCAAATTTACCAAATGCTGAAACAGAAGTCAGCAGACAGTGTTGTCAAAGGTAATGATTGAGGATTTTTCAGAAAGGTTTAAGAGATCTAATTTAAGGATACTTAATCTAGAGCAGAATGAATTAAAATATTAACACTTAATCACATTACAGAACACTGTATAATATCAAGACAAAGAAAAAATATTAAAAATAGAGAAATAAATCACCTAAAGAGAATGGCAATGATTCTGATAGTACATATTTTATTTGCAACATTAGATGCCATATGATAATGGATGGAAAGTCACTATCAGTCTGGGAATTGATGCTGAATTAAACTAGGCCATACCTCTTTTGTTAGATTGACATAGATTTTCTTCCTTCCTTCCTTCCTTCCTTCCTTCCTTCCTTCCTTCCTTCCTTCCTTCCTTTCTTTTTTTGACAGACAGAGAGAGTCAGAGAGAGGGACAGATGGGGACAGACAGGAAGGAAGAGAGATGAGAAGCATCAGTTCTTCATTGCAGCATCCTAGTTGTTCGTTGATTGCTTGTTCATTGATTGCTTTCTCATATGTGCCTTGATGGGAGCATGGTGGGGGGCTACAGCAGAGCGAATGACCCCTTGCTCAAGCCAGCAACCTTTGGGATCAAGCCAGCAACCATGGGGTCATGTTTATGATTCCACTCTCAAGCTGGTGACCTCAGGGTTTTGAACCTGGTTCCTCCGTGTCCCAGTCCAATACCCTATCCACTGTGCCACAGCCTATCCAGACAGGCATAGATTTTTAAAAAAATCTATCTATACTAGGTATTGATCAAGATGTGAGGAACTCATAAATCTCAGCCATTGCTGATAGAATGTTAACTGGTGCAATTTCTTAGCACAATTGGGCAATTCTTTGTTTAAAAACATAAAGCTGACGGTGCAAATTTCCTACGGTTAAGTAATACCATGTCTCTGGGAAATGCTTCTAGATACATAGACAAAAGTGTAGACAAAGGTACACACTGCAGAGCTATGGCAGTGGCAGAAAATGAGAAGCAACATAAATACCCATGAGCAAGAGGATAATCACTGACTTGAAGTCTTGATGGCATCTAAAAACAAAGGTACTTGGTCTTATGTGTTTAAATGGATACATATGCAGCCCGACCTGTTGTGGCACAGTGGATAAAGAGTCGACCTAGAATGCTGAGGTCGCCAGTTCAAAACCCTGGGACTGCCTGGGCAAGGCATATAGGGGAGTTGATGCTTCCTGCTCTTTCCCCCCTTCTCTCTCTCTCTCTTTCTACTCTCTAAAATAAATAAATAAAATCTTTAAAAAAATTTAAATAAATGGTTACATAAATAAATTATGTAAATATATCTTAATAAAACTAGAAAAAAATAAATAGATATAGCTTGACTATTTTGAATTTAAAGTATTACAGAAAGATACACATTTAGATAAATTAACAAGTAAACTTGACTCAAAGGAACCACTGAGCTAAAGCCCCAGCCCATATTTAGATAAATTAAGAAACAGTAGACACAGAAAAAAAAAAAAAAGGAAGAAAAAAGAAAAAGGGAAAGAAGCAGCTCTCTGCCCTCCTCCTATCTGGCTAAAAGCAGGCACACATTTTCATTTATAAAGAAAGTTCTCTTCTCTATACCAGGAAAAGGAAAACTATGCCTTTTTGTTGCTGGTGGTTTATTTTAAAATCCCCCCTACTTTATTGAGATATAGTTGACATATAACATTGTATTAGTTTCAGATGTACAATATAAGGATTCAATATATGCATATACAACCAACATAACATCCATCATCACATAGTTACAATATTTTCCTTTGATGAGATTTTTAAAGATCTATTCTAAAACAACTTTCAAATACACAATACAGTATTGTTAACTTTAACCACCATGCTGTACATTAGAGAAAAACTTTTTAAAAAAGATAGTTGGTATATAATATTATATTAATTTCAGGTATACAATAGTGACTCAATATGTATTTACCTTGCAATGTGATCACATCACTGAGTCTAGTAATCATCTGTCACCATGCAAAACTTTTCACACTATAAAGAGAACAACTCTTAGCCACCTAATCATTGGGACTCTTTCACAACCAAGGGTCTCTAGAGAAAGGAATCTGCATGACAAATCTTACTACACAGTCCTCATCTTTCATTAGCTCCGCCACATTTGCCCTCACAGCTTGCCACTCCTACAACCTCACCTCTCTTACCTTTGTCTTGTCACTTCTTTACACACCTATTAAGATACCATATAAGCCCCGCGTTCTAACTGCCCTGTGAGCTACTTATCACAGAGTTTCTATCATGTGTGTTAATAAACTCTGTTCTTCTGTTAATATGTCCTTTGTCAGTTTAACTTCCAGTGTCCCAGGCACAGAATCTAGGAGGGTAGATAAAAAGGGTTTTTTCCTCCTACAGTGCATATATTAAAAATACATAAAACAATCCCATATATTATTTATGGAGCCATATATACATGATAAAAGTATAATACCAGAGGGAAAAGTTTACCATTTTAATAGGATAATTATTTTCTCCAGGGAGGGGCAGAGGTAATGTGATAAGAAAGGATTGCTGTTCCACTGGCATTTTATATCTTAGAAACAAATACATCTAAAAAACTAGATTTAAAAGTTAACCTTCAAAAAATCTCACAGGCATGTATATGCTGTTATGTTATTCTTTGTACTTTTATGTTAGAAATAATATGTAAAAAGCATAAATATATTTATTTAATGTACTTCCCATATGTTTGATGCAGATTTTCTTAAAATATAACTCTTCAATAATATATTATGTAATTTTCATATGTTTTTAATTATTTCTTAATCTATTTACTTCTAAGTTATTTTATCAAATTTCCTTTAAAACAGTTATTACTCTATATGTTTTGAAATTGCATCATTAGGTATATAAAGTTTCATGACTCTTGATATTTCTGGTAAGATTACACTTATCAGTGTGAAATAGCCTTTATTTTAAAAATAGTTTTTACCTCTTCTATTTTTTTTTTTTTGCCATTTTATATATATTTTATTATTATTAATTCTAATGGGGTGACACCAATAAATCAGGGTACATATGTACAATGAAAACATCTCCAGGTTATCTTATCATTCAATTGTGTTGCATAACCATCACCAAAAGTCAAATTGTCCTCTGTCACCTTCTATTACCTCTTCTATTTTTTTATATTACTATTACTTTTTGGATAATTTGTTGTGTCTTGTCCCCTCTCCCCCCCTTTTTTTCAAAGTTTCTTAGCTAGGAAAGAACTAAGATTCTTCTTTAATATTTTTTAAAATTTTATTTATTGACTTTGGAGAGAGGAGAAAAGAGAAAGAAAGGGGGAGGAGCTGGAAGCATCAACTTGCAGTAGTTGCTTCTTGTATGTGTCTTAATTGGGAAAGTCTGGGGTTTCAAATCAGTGACCCCAGCGACCACTGCACCACTACAAGTTAGCATTGTCCTTTTATTTTCAAACTATCTAGTCTTTTTGTATTTTTGTAACTCTTGCAAGCAGTAATACTGGATTTGTTTTCTGCTTGCCATTCAAATGTACTTTCATTTTATTCATTAGTTATATGTTGCTGTATAAGAAATCACTGCAAAACTCAAAACAACAACCATTTTATTTGCATAATATTTAATAGGTCAACACTTTGGGCTGGGCTCAGCTGGGGGTTTCTTCTGCTGGTCCTACTTGGGACCACTCAGATGTAGTGGATCAACTGGGACTTCAGTCACACCTCTAGCTCAGTCACATGGTACTGACTCTCCACTGGGCCTCTCTCTTCTCATGGTATCTTGTCTTCAAGGAGTTGAGAACTTGGGCCTTTTCACCTAGAACAGTGTTCCAAGATGATGATAGGGAAGCTACATAGCATCTTGAGGACTAAGCTCAGAACACCGGTAACATCACTTCTCATCCTGCTGGTCAAAGCAAGGCACGAGGCCAGCCGGGATTTGGAGAGAAGGAAACTCCACTGCTTGGTGGAAAGAATGGCAAAGTATCATTTTCAAGGGACATGGGTACAAGCTGTGAGGAATGCTTTCACCATTGTTGAAGGCAATCTACCATAATGTTGGATTGATCAAGTGTGTGCTTTGTATTTCGGTGCCAATGGTTTGAAATTCCGTTCTATTCTCATAAAGTCATAACCTATACAATAGATTCATTTACTCTGTCCACATCCTTTCTGCACCCTTATTCACTGGACTCTTCCCTGAGAGGCTGATCCAACTGAACCACATCTGTGGTCTTCTTGTTTGGGTTTGGCAAGAAGGAAGGACGTGAAGTTGGAGTACTGGTTCTCCCAAGCCCCCTTTTGTAACTGATCATTCACATTCACCTGTGGATGCCAGTTCTTCTTTATAGGAGCTTCTCTCTGGTGGTGATGACAAAGGACAGCATAACTCTGTGTGAAGTGTGCCAGCAGCTTGCTGTATGGGTGTGGCATTCCCCTGTTTCCTATGAGTATCACCATTTATCTTTGGGTGCTACTTTTCTCTCAGGCCCAACACACAATTCTCTGCGTTAACTTGAGATTAAGACAATATTGCCCACTGCTAATTAAAATTAAAAGAAGTCCAGGGAGAAACTTAATTTTGAGGATTCTTAATGAAATTCTCAAATTAATCACCTTCATCATCATTCAGGACTCCCACCATTCGCCCTGTGTGCTTACTTCCTCTGAGCTTGATACACCTCTGGAACCACGCCCCTCTATGACACGACCTCTCACCTGGAAAGGTCCAACTTCTTATTCAGGAACCACAATAGTGCACTTTGTTTGTTAATATAGGACACACCGAAAAAAAGTTAATTCAGCCGCAAAGTTCATACACAGCATTGTTTGTGTATACCCATCCATTTTAATGTTATGTTGAACATTTTGGGAAACTGCAAGTGTGCCACATATGAACCATTTTATTATAAGTGTGGACATTTTCCCAATAGCATGGAAACTGCTTGTCCAGTTCAGTGATGATTCTGGATAAGAATCACACAACTGCTCAAATTGCAGAAAGGCCCAGGAATAGTGCATTGTTGCTTTTTATGACTTCACTGATGTATGGCCCTCGGTGGTAAACAGAGGATGAGAGTTCAATATGCAAAATCATTCTAAATGGAAGGTGTGATTGCTACAGGTAAATTTCTTAAATTAAATTATTATTAATTTACACTTTTTACTACCATGATAATGTTTACTCTGTTGCAAAAAACGGAAAAACAGCCTGACCAGGTGGTGGCGCAGTGGATAGAGCGGCAGACTGGGAAGCAGAGGACCCAGGTTTGAGACCTCAAGGTTGCTAGCTTGAGCGCAGGCCCATCTGGCTTGAGCCAAAGCTCGCCAGCTTGGATCCAAGGTCACTGGCTCGAGCGAGGGGTTGCTTGGTCTGCTGAAGACCCGTGGTCAAGGCACATATGAGAAAGCAATCAATGAACGAAAAACTGATGATTGATGCTTCTCATCTCTCTCCTTTCCTGTCTGTCTGTCCCTATCTATCCCTCTCTCTGTCCCTGTTTAAAAAAAAAAAAAAGAACTGTAAAACAGGGACATTTATACTTTCATGGCTTCCTCAAAAGTAAGCCTGTGAAGTTAGAAATATATATATATTGGTCTCTGCTTCTGGAGTCTGGCATAGAACTCTTGAAACCTTTGTGTATAAGAGTGCTAGGAGAAACTTTTGTCCTAAGATTTTGTCTTTCACCCCATTGCCCACACAGAGCTTCTAAAATTATTACAATTTCCTAAGTGATAAGAGCAGTAGGAACATCTTTTGTTCTGATATTTGGTCTTTGACCTGAGTTCCTGATACAGAACTCTTAAATCCCTTGGAATTTCCTGAGTGATATGAGTGTCTTTTGTTCTAAACTGGAGACTTTTGGTGGGTTTCTAGATGGGGTGGTCACCAGAAAGACCAAGTCAAGATTAGGAGCTTGGAATTTTTAACCCCATTTTCCACTCTTGAAAAAAGAGGAGATGGGATAGAAAAGGAATTAATGTAATCATGTTTATGTGATGAAGTCTCCATATAATGAGGTTCAGAAAGCTTCTTGGTTGGTGACCATATCCCAGTATAGGGAGCATGATTCACCCTAACTCCAGAGAGACATAAACTCCTGTGCTTGGGATCCTCCCAGACCTTGCCACATGTATCACTGTATCTGGCTGTTCACTTGTATCCTTTATCATACTCTTTTTAAATTATTTTTATTTTTCCGAAATTAGAAGCAGGGAGGCAGTCAGACATACTCCTGCATGTGCCTGACCGGGATCCACCCGGCATGCCCACTAGGGGGCGATGCCCATCTGGGGCATTGCTCCATTGCTGCCTGAGCCATTCTAACACCTGAGGTGGAGGCCATGGAGCCATCCTCAGAGCCTGGGCCAACTTTGCTCCAATGGAGCCTTGGCTACGGGAGGGGAAGAGAGAGATAAAGAGGAAGGAGAGGGGAAAGGGTGGAGAAGCAAATGGATGCTTCTCCTGTGTGCCCTGACTGGGAATTGAACCTGGGACTTTCACACGCCAGGCCAACGCTTTACTGCTGAGCCACCTGGCCAGGGCCTATCACACTATTTAATAAACTGGTAAACATAAGTGTTTCCATGAGCTCTATGAGCTGCTCTATCAAATAGTCAAATCCAAGAGAGAAGAGTCATGGGAACCTTCAATCTGTAGCCAAGTTGAAGAGGAGTTATGGGTAATCTGGGGATCTATAGGGTCAATGCTAGACATGGCCCTTTCCCCTCCCCAGCCACATGGTGCTGTAGTCATAAATCCTGATCTTGGGCCATGAGATAAAGGGTATTAAAAATATAAGGTGTCGCCTGATATATGGTGGTGCAGAGGCTCAGGCATTGACCTAGAATGCTGAGGTCGTCGGTTTGCCTGGTCAAGGCACATATGGAACTTGATGCTTCCTGCTCCCCCTCCCCTTCTCTCTGTCTCTTTATCTCTCTCTCTGTCTCTTTTCTCTAAAATGAGTAAATAAATAAAATTTAAAAAATGTAAAGTGTCACTAAGAACAATGGAACTAAGTCACCAAATATATATCAAGGAGGGACAATACAGACCTACCCCCTACTTCTTGCTTACCTGCTGGTTTGTATGTAGACAAAGAATTTCACTTGACTAACTGCCTAGGACTTTATCATTTAAACCACAACCCCACCCAGCAGGGCACAGAACTTTCACCTCTGCCCACCATCAGTGCTGCCCTCATATGTTGGCTCCATCTGGTCCTTCTTGTGGTTTCTTTGGGATCTCACAACAACACCAGATTTATTTTCCTTAGAGGTATTTTGACACAATGACATTTAATTGAATTAAGTGTGATATGGGAATAAATTATACTTAAGCTAAACTGGCATTTTTTAACTAATATGAGTGTGTAAAGTCAGTGGCCAAGGCTACCATCACAGCAGCCTGGCCAGTGCAGGTTCGCATTAGATTCAAACAGTTGGTAACGAAACAATGGAGCCAAGAACTGGTGAGCCATCAGCTTTAATTCTAGCTTGCACCTAGTGGGCAAGCAAAAACACACACTGGGCTCCAAAACCTACTCACTCAGTACTCACAAAGCTACTGACTTATCTGAGTTTCCTAGAATCAAAGGTTTCTAGCTCACCAGCCTTATTTACCTCTGTTTCCTATCTCCTTCTCTCCCCACAAACTCTGCACTAACTGGCTTCTTCCTCAGCACTCTGCCATCTTGGCTGCTTCTCCTGGCCTCCTCCACGTGGCCTTTCTCTGCTCTGCTCTCTACTGCTAATCTCAGGAACCAAGAGAGAGCAAGCTCCAGGTTTGCCCCACTTTATAGTGTAGAAATCCAAACCTTTAATCCAATCTACAAACAAGGAAGTCTTTGATACAAAATCACTTATCTGAGGCATAATGGGAGGATTCCTCATGAGACTGCACCACCCCACATCATCCAATCAGTCAAGGGTGTGGGGAAAAGCTTACTCTTAAAACTAAACCTTGGGCTATAAAGACTCTGCCTGCTTACAGCCTGTCCCCCACACCCAATAATATAATTACGCCCATCCCAAGCATAAGGGCAACTAATATCACCTGGATGATGGGCTTCCATCTGGGCAGCGCCATCTTTAACAAAGTGAGCATAATATATTTTATCTGCTCAAGAGAATGGCAGTGAAAATAACCAAAATAACTAATTTCACATCTGAATATAGATGACAGGCCAAATTGCACAGGGAGAAGGGCACAGGAATTTGAATAGGCTTTTTCTCAACATTCAAATAGAAGTTTGTTCACAAAATGGGCAACATGTGGATGGCAGTGCTTGCAAGTTGCCTTCTTGCAATTTAGGCAATATTAAATTTAAGACTTGTAGCAGATACACATCAGTAGAAATAACCTTTTGAGGAAAAAGAATTCATAACCATAACAGCATATGCCATTTTGAAATGTCTCTTTCTTGTGTCTTATCTCATTGAATTCTCAGCTGCATTTTGTGCTGTTGGCTACTTCCTCCTTTCTGAAGCTCTTTTCTTCTTTAACTTCTGAGACTGTTTTCTACTTCTGCTTTTACTTCTCTGAGCATTCCTCACTGTGCCTTGCCTCACTTTTTACCCTATCTCTTAAGTATTATTGTCCTTTGGGTTCTATCCTCAGTGTTCTCTCCTTTCTCTGCTCACTCTCATCTACTTCTATTACTGAAATTAATAGCATTGTTAACTCCCAAATCTCCTTTCTCATCCTCTCTGAGGTGTTAGCTTCATGGATGTTCTCAAAACCCTGAAACTCAACAAGTCTACAGTAGAACACATGATCTTTATTTTTTCCCAATTGCCTGTTGGGGCTTGTTTGTTTGGTGTGTTTTGCCTCAGTTAATGAGAAGACTTCAGCTGAGTCTTTATATATCAAGCACTAAAGCCACTTTCCAGGTCCCAGTGGCTCCCCATGCAATTCTTTCTTTGTCACATGTCCCAAATTGATGATAATACTCACTTATCATTTGGGGTTTTGTTGTGGACAATGTCCTCTGGCTGCCTCTCCCAGAAACACAAAAGGTCACTTTTAAAAAAGCTTTTTATTAAGAGACATGAAGTATATTCTGAAAATAACACCATGGGAAGTAAAAGAACTCGTTAAACAAACATTTACTGAGCACCTACTCTGTTCCAGATGCTGCTGGAAACAGCATGGTGAGAACAAACGGGCACCGGCTTTTCATTGACCTCCAAGTCTGGGTGTGAGGAGGGGGAGAAATAGACGGTTAAGCAAATAATCACACAAATACATTTGAAATTCCAACTGTGGCAAGTGCAATGAAGCAGTGGTTCCTAAGGCAAGTTTATAATCTTGTTATTTAATCTGGGCAGGAAGACTGATGAAAGTCTTCCCCCTGAGGAAGCTTATCTGGAGCCAACATCTAAAAGATAATGTGGTGGATTGATTGCAAAATTGTCTCATTATTTCTGTCCCTTTACCAGGTGACTACAATTCTTCCAATCAGGATAATCTATTTTATGACCCTTTAGATTTGGGCTGACTTTGTGATTTACCTTAGCCAATAGAATGTGAAAGAAATGATGTTGAGTCCCAGCCTTAGGTCAGTTGGTTAAGAGTATCCTCCAGAAACAACAAGGTTGTGGAGTCAATTCCCGGTGGTCAGGGTATACCCAGGAAGCGACCAATGAGTGCACAACTAAGTGAAACAACAAATGATTGCTTCCCTTCTCCCACCACTCTCTCTCTCTCTCTAAGAATCAATCAATTCATCAATCAATCAATTGATCGATCATCGATCAATCAAAATAATAAATTAAACCCTGGCCAGATAGCTCTGGATAGTTTGGTTGGTTGGAGCATCGTCCTGGAGTACCGAGGCAGCCGGTTGGATTCCCTGGTTAGGACACATACAGGAACATCTCTGTTCCTGCCCCTCTCTCCCCGCCTGAGTGTGAAGCATCATCTCTTTCTGACTGATGGTGAGCTACTATTTCCTTTGTGTATTATTTAATCCCAAAGAAACTATAAAAATGGGTGTTTTTTGAAACCACCAGACTGAATGTCATTTACCTAAGTGGGATTCTGGGATGTATCCTAACAATCACTTTTGTGCCTTTCCTACAATGACACTTAACACTAGAAAATTATTTCTTCAGTGTGTCATAGATCCTAATAGTTCCAATTCTGTTGACTATGTCCCATTTCCTCATGTCTTTCTTGGTCTATTTCTAGTCTCTTCATTTGCCTCTTTGCCACAGTTTTATTTCCCCCCAATACATTTTTTAGACAGCTGCCAGACTTGTTTTTCTGAAATGTCAATCTGACCATATTACTATCCTAAAGTAATCTTAGAAGAAAGTGCCAACTCTTAGGGACAGCCTTCAAAAGCTTTCTGGCCTACAGCTATGGACTTTTCCAACCTTGTGTCTTACCACTGACTCCCCATCTCTGCCCAAATCTACTTCTAGCCTTATAGAACTGCTCTTCTATCCTTGATTATACAGTGGTGCTATAAAATAGGTTTGTAGGGGAAAAAGCATATAAAACAAACTGCCCTTGCTTTAATAATCAGTCAAAACAAAGCAAGAATAGTTCTGAGCAGACACAAAAGCACTGTTAGGAAGATCATGTTAAATAAATAAACAGGTGGCTTAAGTTGATATGATGATAGCTGAAATTGAGCTCTTTAGTAGCTTGCATTCAAACTAAAGGTCTAGGATTACATTTGCTTCATGCTTATAAAATTGTTATATGTGGTTAATATAGCAATAATTGGTTATTGCTATATTTCATGTTTCATTTCAGTTAAATAGTGAACCTAGAATTTACTTCATGTTGCTATAATTGCTCTTTAAAAATATTTAAATTCCATACTATAATACTCAGTTCTTAGTTATGACTATTCATTTTATTCTGTTTTGTTTTTTTTTTTTTAAGTCAGAAGCAGGGAGGCGGAGAGATAGACTTCCGCATGCACCCTGACTGGGATCCACCCTGCAAGCCCACTAGGGGGTGATGCTCTGCAACTGAGCTATTTTAGTGCCTGAGGCGAAGCCATGGAGCCATCCTCAGCATCTAGGGCCAATCCATTCCAACTGAGCCATGGATGCAGGAGGGAAAAAAAGAGACAGAGAGAGAGAAGGGAGAGTGGGAGGGGGAGGGGTAGAGAAGCAGATGGTCACTTCTCCTGTGTGCCCTGACCGAAAATCAAATCCAGGACATTCACATACTGGGCCAAAGCTGTACCACTGAGCCAACTGGTCATGGCTTGTTTTATTTTTTTATGAATTAAAAATATTTTATACAAATAGCCATTATCTACTTTTTCTGAAATTTTTTTCTTTGAAAGGAAGATTTTTAATTTTTATTTTGAAACTCTTTAAGAAGATTTTGGCGCCTGACCAGGCGGTGGTGCAGTGGATAGAGCGTCAGACTGGGAATGCAGAAGACCCAGGTTTGAGTCCTCGAGGTCGCCAGCTTGAGCACGGGCCCATCTGGCTTGAGCACAGGCCCATCTGGCTTGAGCAAAATCTCGCCAGCTTGGATGCAAGGTCGCTGGCTCCAGTAAGGGGTTGCTCGGTCTGCTGAAGGCCCACTGTCAAGGCACATGTGAGAAAGCAATCAATGAACAACTATGGTGTCGCAACGGCAATGAAAAACTAATGATTGATGCTTCTCACCTCTCTCCGTTCCTGTCTGTCTGTCCCCATCTATCCCTCCCTCTGTCCCTGTAAAAAAAAAACCAAAAAACAAAAGAAAAGATTTTGGCGTTATTCATCTGTTCCGTTTCAAATAATTTAAAAATATTCAGCATCTCTCTCAAAATACTGCTTTAGATTTAGAAGACAGAGAAAATGTCTTTGATTTCATATTGAAGTTCTTTAGAAAGAATTTCTGTAACATTAGCACATAATAAAAATGTGGAAATGAAGTATAAATTCAAATCTGGAGGGTAATTATCACCAAAACTCTAGATTCACCGCACACCTGTGTGGAGGATCACATAACACGGTTTCTAGTTTTGTAATACTCTCCAGAGACTTCTCAGTCACAGGTAATAAAGCACAATGGTGTGGTGTGTCCAGTGTGTTTGTGCAAAAGTAGATAGATAGCAAAATATGGTCCCATATTCCACATGTAATTATCTTTAAAATTTGGTAATTTGTCTTCAGGGGGACAAATAGTGTTGTATATAGAATTAATACAATTGACAATATATTTATTATTTAATTGATTTTAGAGAGAAAGGAAAGGAGAGAGAGAGAGAGAATGGAAAACATTGATTTGTTATTCCACTTATTTATGTATTCATTGGTTAATCCATGTATGTCCCCCAACTAGGGATTGAACCTGCAACCTTTGCCTATCAGGACAACATTCGAACCAACTGAGTTAACCGGCCATGGCCAGTATTAACTGCATTTAAAAATTTTTAAATATCTCACAAATTCTTTTCATCATTAGATCCAAAGCATGTACTTGACAATGTTTATTTTAAATTTTTGGCTCTTCTTCCTTTCAGTTAATTTTTAAAATATTCTCTCCCATTGGCACTGGCCTTTTTTAGGCTGGCCATCTGTTGTAATTCAAATCAAGTTTGATTTGCTGTAAATGAGATCAAGTATTGTGAGGCAGCCACATTGTGATGCACCTAAGGACCCAGCTTTATTGAATGTGGCCTGGGATATTTTCTGGGTGTGTATTACATACGTGGCAGCTATTCTTCCATTCCATTATTCCTTGTCTCATCACATTTTTTGGATAAGCTCAGGAACATTGAGTTTATTGACAATGTGCTGTAACATTTCTGTCTTTATTATTTTAAATATTTTATTTAGAAAATTTCTACCTTTTAATATGTATATATTTTTCTTCATTATTTTCAAATCTTCAAACTATTACTTACTACTTTTTATTATTATTATTTTTTTAGATGAGAGGAGGGGAGATAGTGAGGTGGACTCCTGCATGCTCCCCAACCAGGATCTACCTAGCAATGCCTGTCTTGGGCCAATGCTCAGACCACCTGAGCATTTTTAGCACCTGAGGCTGACATGCTCAGACCTAACAAGCTATTCTCAGCACCCAGGGCCATGCTCAAACCAATTGAGACACTGGTGTGGGAGGGGAAGAAAGAGAGAAAAGGGAGAAGGGAGAGAAACTGATGTTTACTTCTCCTGTTCCCTGACTGGGAATTGAACCTGGGATGTCCATACACCAGGACAAATGCTCTATCCATTGAGCCACTGTCCAGGGCCACAACTTCCTACTTTTATTTATAGTAAAACACTGTTTTAACACATAAAAAACTTTAACTCTGCATTTCAGGTACTCTCATCTTCAAATTTATGTCATGTTTCATTACTATCTTCAGGTCTCTATTGCAGTAATTTCAAATAAAATTTACTGCGTTTGTCTCTAAATTTTTCTGTATTTTAAAGCCAAAATTAATAAACAGTGCAATGGTTAAATGTGCAGATGCTGGAACCAGGTTGCATAGGTCTGAACCCCAGCTCCGTGTTAATTGGCTGTGTGCCTTGAGCAAGGTCATTAAACCTCTCTGTGCTTCAATTTCCTCATCTGAAAAATGGGGCTAATAATAGCACATGCATCTTAGGACTTACTCTCAGCATTCATATTGAGGATAACATCAGAAAAGCACTTAGAACATTCTTGGTATGTGGTAAACACTCAGTGCTACCTTTATTTATAATGTTGTACTGTATTCCAAACATGAAAATCTAAATATCAAAGCTTTTAAAACCTGTTTGTGTTGCAGGAACCTTTCTGTACTTTGAAAGCAATTTTTGTTTGATATTATCCATTATGTATTTTAATAAATTTCAAACTGTGGACAGGATCCTCTAAATTGCACAATTCTCCAATCTGTATTGACATCAATAGATGTCCAATAATTAGTAATTAAAGAAAATAAAATGCTAAATTAATATATGCTACAGTTATTTGAATCACCACTTGGACAGTGGGGTGGGATGGGGAGAAATGTTTAGAATTGTTTTGTGGAAAATAGGTAGAATGATTTATTTAAAATATGTTTTTAAAAATTAAAGCTACCAGTAAAGAAACCTTAAGAACAACTGAAGAAGAGTAAGAAATTTGAGAGCCAAATAGTGCTAACACAAACCAACAAGTGTGTGTCTTTGGGTTGGCAGAATACCTTCTGGCCAGAGCTGATGCAATTGGAATGTTATTAACAGAAGGATCAGAGCTTTTCCTCAACTTGTCTTCTATCTTAATGAAAATGAGCGATGTAAATTATCACAGAAAATATAGAAACTTGTCATACTTCTCACATAAAATTGATTTTCCATATATTTTTGGAAGTTTTTTCTGTTTCTGTCTGTCACTTTTTTTCCATCTGGGAAGCTAGAGTGATTCATGCCACATTCCCTGAAGCTCCCAGTTTTGTTGATGTACAAATTCCATGGAGCATGTGTGTATGTGTGTGTGTGTGTGTGTATGTCTGTCTGTGTGGTTATCTCTGTTCTTTAAAAGACAAGAAATAGAAAGTTTAAAATAAAGGGTTTGAGCTCTTAGAAAGTAATTAAATATTTAAAGTGATGTATTATAGACACTCATTTATTTAACAAAGTTAAAAATTTATTTTTTTCCCTGGCTGGATAGCTTCGTTAGAGCATTGTCCTGAAGTGCAGAGGTTGCTCATTCGATTCCTGGTCAGGGCACATGCAGGAGCAGATTCATGTTCTTATCTCTCTCTGCCAAGAACCACCTTGGCTAGTAATTCCAGGTCCTGAGTGGGAAAGGTGCAGAATTAAGAAATAGGCTTAGAGAAAAAAAAAAGGGGGGGGGCTTGGGAGGCCTCTGCAATGCTGATGGCAAGAACAGAGCATGATCACCACCCACTTCCTGCTTTATTTATGGGCAAAGTAAGGCCATTAGCAAATCAAAGAAATCTCTGATCACATTTCCAAGGCAACCTAAGAATTCTACCAAGTGCAGAAAACTCCCACCATATATATCATCTTAACTTTACACCAAACAAAGGATAGAAAAAACTTGCCTCCAGTCTTTCTGGGGGACATGGGGAGCAGGATGAGTATAAACAACCCAGCACCACAGCTTAACAGCCTTTGGCAACTTCACAGAACAAATGAGGTGGGGGGTTGGTCAGACTGTCAGCTTACTGCCAGTTCCCCACACCCCTGTCCCCCCAAAATCTAAACTGCAAAGACCCTGTTGGCTTTCAGTCCCCAACAACTCTCTCTCTCCTCCTTTCTATCTCATCAAAATCAATAAATAAAAATTAAAAAATACATTTTTTTGATTGCCTACAATGTGCAAAGTGCCAGGTGGTGGAGAAATTAGGATGAGAAACAAAACAAAATCTCTTCCCCCAGAGGGTCAGTATGATGGAGACACAGATGTCACGGAACTGTTAATGAATGACATGGGTGCCCCCTAAGGTGGTGTATAGGGCACAAGAAGGGACAGAGAAGGGAGCAGTCACATAGTTATATCTATTTAGAGAAATGATCTCTCTCAACATGGCATAGGAAGGATCTAAACATGTTAAAATATTTTTAAAGGCAATCATTATTTTGGTAATGTAAGCATTCTAGCAAAGCCAAAGAAACATTTCCAAAGAACAGTAACAAGGTAGACCTTGCTGTGTTCCTACATGAAATTTTATGATAAAGCTAAAATAATTTAACCATGTACAGTACTACCAGAAAACTAAATTAAACAGAATAAGACAACATAAAAGTCCAAGAAAAATGACACATCGACCATGAAAGAATAATTTTTAAAAAGTCAGTACGTTACAGCAACTAGATAGCTATTTAAGAAAAGAAAAAGTGTTCTCACCCTCCCACTAGATACCAAATTGATTCCAGGTGTATTAAAAGCAAACTGTAAAAAGATAATAGCAAAAAAGAAAATTTTGTCAGATGTGGAAGGCGCTTTCAGGCATGACACAAAAGGTGAAAGTCTAAAAGGACAGATTTAAGTAATGAAAAAAAAAAACTTAAAGCACATCAAACCACACCTTGAACAAAAGAGGAAGGATAAAAATAAATAGGAAAAAATTTAGAACATATTTTTTTGTAAAAGGACTTTTACAAATTTATAAGATAGATCAATATACAAAAGAATAAAAGAACAATATACACATTAAAATACAAGTGTACATGTAAATATTTATAAAGATTGAAAAGATATAATGCAAAGTGTTAACAATGGTTAATTATCTAGTGTGATTATGGGAAACTATTATTTATTTTGTTTGCTTCCTAAGCATTCTTCCATATATATTTTCTAAGAAAAGTATACAATAATAGTTTTTAAAAAAGATAATAGAAGAAATAGGTACTTTAGGCCATGGCTGTTTGGCTCAGTGCATAACAGAGTTGACTCGGCATGTGGAAGTCCCGGGTTTGATCCCCGGTCAGGGCACACAAGAGAAGTGACCATCTGCTTCTTTCCCCATTCTCTCTCTCTTCCTGTCACACAGCCAGTGACTCAGTTGGTTTGAGTTTGGCGCTGGGTGCTGAAGATAGCTTGGTTGGTCTAAGCGTTGGCCCTAGAAGAGGTTGTTAGATGGATGCTGGTCCAGGTGCATGCGAAAATGTATCTTTCTATCTTCCCTTCTCTCACACACACAAAAAAGGACAGAAATATGCACATTAAATAATAAGCATCAGTTGGGATATCCCCTCTGAAGGGAAATTTAGCAATACTTTTCAGAAACCATATTATTTCACATCTTCTTTGAATTAGTATTTCCTTTTCCAGAAGTTATTCTAAGGAAATAATCTTTAATATATAAAAACAAAACAAAACAAAACAAAAATAAAGTAGCTGCAAAAATGTTCATGAAATTGTTGTTCAAAACAGAAGAAAATGGAGACAAACAAAATGTCTCACTAAAGGCTAGGTTGAATAAATGTGGATGTGTCCTCAGTGGACTATTACAAAGCTGTTAGATTTACAGCAATAGCAGGGTAATATTGGGGTTGTATTGAACAAAAAGAAGATGTATGAGACAAAGTTCATATACACTTTTCTAAACTTTATAGTTGATATCTATACATTATTTCTATTTCTCTCTATATATGTTTATATATATTAAAAAACTTGAAATTGTACCTAAAGTATTAATAATGGTTATTACTGAGTGAGATTCCAGGTGACTATAAAGCCAGTAGTCGCGGCCACCATCAGAGCCGCCTGGCCAGTGCAGGTTTGCATTTGATTCAGACAGATGGTAATGAAACAATGGAGTCAAGAACTGGTGAGCCATCAGCTTTAATTCTAGCTTGCACCCGGCAGGCAAGCAAAAACACACACTGGGCTCCAAAACCCACTCATTCAGTGCTCACAAAGCTACTGACTTATCAGAGTTTCCTAGAATCAAAGGTTTCTAGCTCACCAGACTTGTTCACCTCTGTTCCCCATCTTCTTCTCCATCACAAAATGCTCAAACTGGCTTCTCACTCAGCACTCCACCATCTTGGCTGCTTCTCTTCTCCACGTGGCCTTAATCTGTTCTCCTTTCTAATGCTAACCTCAGGAACCAAGAGAGAGCAAGCTCCTGGCCTGCCCCACTTTATAGTGTAGAAATCCAAACCTTTAATCCAATCTACAAACAAGGAAGTCTCTGATACAAAGTCACTTATCTGAGACATACTGGGAGGATTCCTCATGACAGTGCACCATCCCACATCATCCAATCAGTCAAGGATGTGGGGAAAAGCTTACTCTTAAAACTTGCACGTGGGCAGCGCCATCTTTAACAAAGTGAGCATAATATATTTTATCTGCCTAACAGTGACTTTTATTCTACTTTTGCTTATTTGTATTTTCTTCCATAAACATATGTATAAAAAATATATGGATATATGTATGGATATGTGTGTGTGAATATACATATACATGCACATCTTTTAAATAAAAAAGCATTTTTAAAAAGACTAATTTTAAGTAACAGTGAAATTTAATGAATTCATTATTGGGTTTGTATTAATTATTTTTCAAGTATAAATATGCCCTAGCTGATAGCTCGGTTGGTTAGAGCATCATCCTGATACACAGAGTACTGGGCAAATGAGTTTGTAAATTTTGGTTTTTTTTCAGTTTGCTCACTTTTATTATTAAAAAATGGTGCTGGGTAACCACTTGTGTGCTTGCCCCCAGGGCAGGGCAGTTGATTGCAAATTGCAGATTGCATTCCTGCTTGGGAGGGGCCATTGTTTTGCTAATGTTTGCTGGAGGAGGGGTCTTTGTGGGCCCAGGCAGTTTTGAAGGGAGAGCAGAGAGACTGCAGAGTGCTGAAGAAGAAGCCAGTTTTGCAGGGAAAGAAGAAGGTGTACAGGTGGGAACCAGAGCTGAGAGGCTTTGGGAGCTCTGCTGAGACTGGTGAGGCCTTTGATTCTAGAAGAAACTGGAGAAGATTCTCCGGGTTGTGGAACCAGAGAATGCGTGAGGGCTTTGAGAGCTCTGAATGAGAGGGAAGCAATCTTCCCTGTTTGCTCATCGGCTGGTGTGAGACTTTAATAAAGGAATGGCCCACCATATTTTGACTCCACTGTTTCTTTATCCTCTGCCCAAATCCAATCTGAACCTGCATGGCCATGATTGTGGGGCCTCTGGCCCTACACAGAGGTGGGTTCAATCCCCGGGTACGGCACATATGGGAACAGAGTGATGTTTCTGTCTGTCTGTCTCTCTTTCTTTCATTTATTTTATTCTCTCTAAAATCAACAAATAAATTTAGAAAAATAAAGTGAAAATATCAAAAAGACTTCTATCATGGTATGGTAAGTAAGAACCCTGGGAACCTTTGTGTTTTTAGAACCCTGGACCTACCCAGGGGCTCTTATCCATATTCCACTTTTTCTTAAAATGAGATATTTCTTTATATAAATTATCTTTGATGAGTTCTGGGAAAGTTCTGTCTTAAATCTATGATTAGGGAATACTTTTTTTAGCATGGTTGAAACATCATTGCTGATGGCTGTTTAATTTTTGTCACAAATATATTTACTTTTGTCTGAAACTGTATAGTTTACTTAGCTCTTTTATAGTCATTGTCTCATTTTAATCCTCATTATAGCCCCGAAATATGAGTAAAGTATTTTTACATATGATGAAATGGAAGTTTCAAAACATAAGTGAACTTGTTTAGGGTCACCCAATTAATAACTGGTGGAATTGGACTTAAACTCATTTCTTCTAATGAGAGACAATTAAGAGAGAGCAATGTCATAATCTTTTCAAAACACCACTTTACTAACATTGAAAAATGTTAACTTATTAAGTAAAAATTCAAACCTAATATTACATTGTCCCATTCTTACTAAGAATTCTATTTGTTTGAAGAGACTATACAGGGCACCTTAGCTATTCCATCATATGACAAATGACCCAGAAGAATAGTTCTACGCACAAAAACCTAGAGTATACTAGAGTAGATTAGAGCTCTTGTGTCATTATGTCATGGCTGTTCTAATAAAACTCACAGCCACCCTTACTGCTATATGATGGGTGCATCCTAAGGTTAACATGCTATAGGGAAGGAATGATTTTTCCTCTGTCTTCCAGGTTATTCTGGCTGGCTTAGTAATCAAATAGCCCTGAGAGAGATGTATGGCCAGTGGCCACGGCCACCATCAAAGCCAAAAACTGGTGAGTCATCCTCTTTATTCCTGCTTGCACCTGGTGGGTAAGGAAATACAGTGGGCAGACACTTCCTTTTCCATTCAGGGCTTCCAAAGCCACTAATTTTTCTACTTTTTTGTTTGTTTGTTTGTTTTTTGGAATCAAAGGCCCTCATCAGCCTTATTCACCTCTGTTCCCCATCTCCTTCTCCTGCACAAACTGGCTTCTCCTTCAGCATTCTACCATTTTGGCTGCCTCCTCTCTTCCACGTGGCCTCTCTCCCCTGGAACAACTAGTCCCTTGTCTTCAAAATGGCCTCCTAGCTTCTCCATTTAAAACTTTTTGGTGTGAAAGCCCTCCCCCAACACACATTAGCATAACCAAGCCGCTTCCCTAACATGAAAGGCAATTAGCTGTATTATATGAGAACATCACGACGTGAGAGCAGTGGCCATCTTTAACAGAGTGGGCATAAAAGAATTTATCTGCCCTAAAACAGATTAACAAGAGAAAATAACTAGTTTAATACATACATAGGGGTCCCATCATATGTATGAGACCCCTGCCTACCTGAGTGAGTCAGAGACCCCAAAGGCACAAGAGGTTAAGAGATAAGAAGGGGAATCAGGTATATACAATATCAGAGCTAAAGATTGGAGGAGGTGTCTTGGGATCTTCACTGGGTAATTGCAGGATGATAAGAAGAGCAGATCCTTAGTAAATAAAAGGTTGTCCTGCCATATAGGTGGACTGCTGATAATCCAAATCACTTTTTAAAAAGCTCAAAGGGACATTGTAAAGCCAGTAGTCGCGGCCACAATCACAGCAGCCTGGCCAGTGCAGGTTCACATTAGATTCGAACAGTCGATAATAAAACAACGGAGCCAAAAACTGGTGAGCCATCAGCTTTAATTCTAGCTTGCACCCGGCAGGCAAGCAAAAACACACACTGGGATCCAAAACCCACACATTCAGTGCTCACTAAGCTACTGACTTATCCGAGTTTCCTAGAATCAAAGGCTTCTAGCTCACCAGACTTATTCACCTCTGTAAGGCCAGGAGCCGCCATCGTGGCCATTCACATGCAGGTTCCAATTGGATTCGGGCTGACGGTGAAGAAATGGCAGAGTCGGAGGATGGTAGGCCATTCTGTTTATTGGTGTCTCACCAATACAGACAAACCACAAGAGAAAACAAGGGAGAAGCAAAAAAACAGCTTTTCCCATGGAGGGCAAGGGATCAGGGAGGCCCCTGCAATGGCGATAGCAGGAACCGAGAGAGCTCAAACTACTGGTCTCTCCCACTTTATACCGTAGAATCAAAACCTTTAATCCAATTATACAAACAAGAAAATCTCTATATAATAGGATTCCTCAGGAGAGTGCACCATACTACATTATCCAATCAGTCAAGAGTGTGGGAAAAAGCTTACTCTTAAAGCCAAGCCTTAGGTCATAACAACCTGGCCTGCTTACATTACAGCCTTTCCCCCACACCCATCCCAAGCATAAGGGCAAATAATATCACCTGGGTGACGGGCTTCCATGTGGGCAGCGCCATCTTTAACAAAGTGAGCATATTATATTTTATCTGCCCAACAATCCACCCCTATGCTCACTTTACTACCCACAATTTACACCACCGGCATCCCTGTACAAGGAAATTAAGTACATTACACAAATTACAGCAGTAGCACAAATCATACAGTTTCAACAATTACAAAGGTACATTGCATAAACAGAAACAGTACCAACTACAGCAATAGGATTAACAAATCAAAAGCTATGGTCGAAATAACAGAGCTGTCAACGGCACCAAGAGAGGCAAATCTTTTCCCTCTGGCAGAATACAGGCCAGAGTTTTATCTGCAGACAGCACCATAGCTGTTACCAGAGGCCGCCCTGAGCGGGCATACCAAACCTTATTGGCCAATACACCAGCATCTGCTGGTTCTACGTGTAGTAAAATAGGAGAACTCATTATCGGCCATAAAGAAATTACAAAGGTGCCCTTCATTATGCTGTTCCCCTGAGCACTCAAAGAATAATACACTTCTACCTTAGGTGGCCAGGTGCTGGTTGCCCAAGGAGTTAACTGGAGGTCCACCTCTAGCCCCTTTCCCCATGGTGCCAACAAGGCCACCCATCTCAGATGGGGTGCCTGGACAGTCCAGGGCCAAGTCCATTGAAGCCGTTGGCCTTTAAGAAGGGCTGTTGGGGCAGGCAAAAATAAATTCCCTCATTTTTGTCATAAACACTTCCTCATCTGGCCCACGAGACCCAGGGTTGAAAACAGCATTCTTCATACCTAGTTCCCGAAGGACCTTTACTAACTCGCTGTAGCACTGCCATCGACTCATTGCCCCTGGCAATTCTCCAGCATTCTGCCAGACCATACGAATGGCAGCCATCACCCATTCTAATAGGGTATGGTCTCCTGGGTTGCCATGGCAGTTCTGAAGACACTGCCTCAAGGAGGAGTGTGTGGTAATGGCGGCCAATTTCTCCATCTCTGTTCCGTAGAGCATGATGCCATCCACCCCTATGTCCCATAATCGTAGTAACCAGGCTACCAGGGATTCAGTAGGTTTCTGCCTAAATTGCGCCCCCAACTCCATCAGCTCTGCCTGGGTATAGGGCCGGACCACAGAGTGCTCCATTACCTGGGCAGGAGGCTGTGGCTGCCCCTGAGGGACAATACGCTGCTGGGTTTTTACCTTCTTGGCGACCACTGGTCGGGCTCTCAGTGTGCATATGGCAGCTTCAGCCTGAGCCTTCTCATCCTCAGAAGAGGAATTGCAAGCGCCTGCTCCCACTGACTCAAAACCAGTCCACCAGCACGGGCGCTGCTGCTCCTTAGGCTCCTGTGGGTGCTGGTTTTTGGCCGGAAGCTGAGACTCGAGCTCTTGAATCCGCAGTTGTTTCTCCAACAACTGCTGGTGCAAACGTTCAGCTTCCAGGGCAAACTGCAATTCTCTAACCCATAATTCCTTCTCCAGTGCTTGCTCCAATTCCAGCCTTTTCTGCCGTTCGATTTGCGATTCATACTGAAGCTTTCTACCTCAAGCAGCTTCTTTTACAGAACTCTTGGTTTCCTCTTGAGTAAAAAACACGCAGCCCACAGCTCCTAAAAGGATAACCATGGGAAGCCAGAACTGCAACCAGTCCTCTACCCCACCCCTCAGGGGTGGTGGTCCCATACTGATCTCCGAATCCTGCCGCAAACTACGCCAGTTGTAAGGCCAGGAGCCGCCATCGTGGCCATTCACATGCAGGTTCCAATTGGATTCGGGCTGACGGTGAAGAAATGGCAGAGTTGGAGGATGGTAGGCCATTCTGTTTATTGGTGTCTCACCAATACAGACAAACCACAAGAGAAGACAAGGGAGAAGCAGAAAACCAGCTTTTCCCATGGAGGGCAAGGGATCAGGGAGGCCCCTGCAATGGCGATAGCAGGAACCGAGAGAGCTCAAGCTACTGGTCTCTCCCACTTTATACCGTAGAATCAAAACCTTTAATCCAATTATACAAACAAGGAAATCTCTGTATAATAGGATTCCTCAGGAGAGTGCACCATACTACATTATCCAATCAGTCAAGGGTGTGGGGAAAAGCTTACTCTTAAAGCCAAGCCTTAGGTCATAACAACCTGGCCTGCTTACATTACAGCCTTTCCCCCACACCCATCCCAAGCATAAGGGCAAATAATATCACCTGGGTGACCGGCTTCCATGTGGGCAGCTCCATCTTTAACAAAGTGAGCATATTATATTTTATCTGCCCAACAACCTCTGTTTCCCATCTCCTCCAGCACAAACTCTTAACAAACTGGCTTCTTCCTCAGCACTCCACCATCTTGGCTACCTCCTCTCCTCCACGTGGCCTTACTCTGCTCTCCTTTCTAATACTTCAGGAACCGAGAGAGAGAGCTCAAGCTACTGGTCTCTCCCACTTTATACAGTAGAATCAAAACCTTTAATCCAATTATACAAACAAGGAAATCTCTGTATAATGGGATTCCTCAGCAGAGTGCACCACCCTACATTATCCAATCAGTCAAGGGTGTGGAGAAGAGCTTACCCTTAAAACCAAGCCTTAGGCTATAACGACTCGGCCTGCCCACAACCTGTCCCAGAACACACATCAATATCAACAAACTTCCATGTGGGCAGTGCCATCTTTAACAAAGCTATCATAATATATTTTCTCTGCCCAACAGACATAGAAATATTACAATATGTGTGATTTCCCATGTTGCATCCTTATTAATTCTTAACTAATTAGGTATTATGCATCTCTTTATTAATTGGATTTATTGGGATGACATTTGTTAGAAAATAATATAAGTTTCAAGAATATAATTCTCTAATACATCATCTATCTCTTTCTTCTGATTGGTTTCCTCCCCTTCCTTCACCACTTTTTCAGGGGAGCAGAGACAATATATGAGCAAAATGGTTCAAAGCAAGATGCTGTTTGTAAAGCCAGTAGTCACGGCCACCATCACAGCCGTCTGACCCGTGCAGGTTTGCAATGGATTCGAACAGTCGGTAATGAAACACAGGAGCCAAAAACTGGTGAGCCATCAGCTTTAATTCTAGCTTGCACCCGGCGGGCAAGCAAAAACACACACTGGGCTCCAAAACCCACACATTCAGTGCTCACAAAGCTACTGACTTAACCAAGTTTTCTAGAATCAAAGGTTTCTAGCTCACCAGACTTATTCACCTCTGTTTCCCATCTCCTCCTGCACAAACTCTTAACAAACTGGCTTCTTCCTCAGCACTCTGCCATCTTGGCTGCTTCTCCTGGCCTCCATGTGGCCTTACTCTGCTCTACTCTCTAATACCTCATGAACCGAGAGAGAGCTCAAGCTACTGGTCTCTCCCACTTTATAGCATAGACTCAAAACCTTTAATTCATTTATACAAACAAGGAAGTCTCTGTATAATGGGATTCCTCAGGAGAGTGCACCACCCTACATCATCCAATCAGTCAAGGGTGTGGGGAAGAGCTTACTCTTAAACTAAGCCTTAGGCTATAATAACCCGGCCTGCCCACAGCCTGTTCCAGAACACACATTAATATCAACAAACTTCCATGTGGGCAGCGCCATCTTTAACAAAGTGAGCATAATATATTTTATCTGCCCAACACTGTTCATTCCTTGATTTGTTCTTTAAACATTAACTTGATATATGAGAAAGGGGATATTAGTCACAATTTTAGCAGTGGAATTTTAGAACTCATAAATATAAACAGTTCCTGGCTTATAAATAACAGACAATTACAAATGTTTATCCCTTATCTGCACTGCCTGGAAGCTCAGCTATTTCCATATATGCTGTCATGCCAGCAGGGAGGGGTCAGGAAGGAGATTTCAGGGTTTCCTCAGATTCGGAAAAGTCGGAAGAAACGGGGCAATGCAAACAGGTGTAGAAACCTGACCTCAGCAGATTTGGTGCCTCCATGGGCTCAGCCATCTCTCAAACTAAAGGCTTTTTATTTCCTCTTTTTAAATCTCATTTTACTTTCCCCAACACCCCTATCAGTTCAAAAGCTCCCTCCTTTTCTCACCCTCTCTCTACAAGATGTTGCTTAAAAATGCAAATACCTCTGTATGATTATGTTAACTAGTGTCACACTCATAGATTCAATTTAAAAAATGCCAATACCTTGGATGTTAATAGTTCTCAACTATTCACATATTAGTGTAAATTGCTTCAAAAAAGGTTGCTTTTCTTAAAACCTCTAAAAGAAAGACTGTGAGAGAATTTTGAGATGATTGGGGACCCCAAGGCGCAAAGTCACAGCCCTGCTTTCTCTCCTGTGGGGAGGGCTGGAGAAAGCTACAGTCTTGAGGTTCTAAAGTATGGAAAGAGCAAGGATAAACTGCCCACTCTGAGAATTTGTCTCTGTCTGGCCACGTTAGTTTAGAAGGGGAAAAAATTATCCATTGAAGAGAAAAAAAATTATCCATTCAAGCATCTAATTCTTTCCTCCAGGCAAACAAACTTCTAGGCAACCCTTTACTTCAGACAAGGGGGGCAGATATAACCCTCATCCTAATTGGGGCAGAAGTTTCCTATTTCCTGTCTTTGTTGCACCACTGGAAAAATTTCCATATGAATTTGCAGAGCATTGCAGACTCTGGGAAAAGCAGAGATGTTCTGGGAGCATCCTGTAGGTCCCTCCATGTGCAGGCCTTGTCCCAGAGAGACTTTTTTTTGTGTTTTTAGAGCAAATTAGTGCAGAGACAAAGACAGAAACCATCTTGCTGGTGATAATATTAAATTATCAATGCTTTGTAGAATGGAAAGATAAGTAATAACAGGCAAATGTCATCTTATTTACCTCACTAGTTTCACTTTCCTCTAGTGCGTTTTTAAACCCATTTTGGCAAAGTTGCTTGACAAAGAATGTGCCCCATGCCCTTTGAGCTGGTCAACAAGCTCCACCTTATGCACCGCCACTATCATGGCTATTCACATGCAGGTTCCCATTGAATTCGGGCAGACGGTAAAGAAATGGCAGAGTCAAAGGATGGTGGGCCATTCTGTTTATTGGTGTCTCACCAAGACAGGCAAGCCACAAGAGAAGACAAGGGAAAAGCAGAAAACCTGCTTTTCCCATGGAGGGCAAGGGATCAGGGAGGTCCCTGCAATGGCAATAGCAGGAACCAAGAGAGCAAGCTCCCAGTCTGCCCCACTTTATAGTGTAGATTCAAAACCTTTAATCCAATATACAAACAAGGAAGACTCTGATACAAAGTCACTTATCTGAGGCATACTAGGATTCCTCAAGAGAGTACAACACACCACATCATGCAATCAGTCAAGGTTGTGGGGAAAAGCTTACTCTTAAAACTAAGCCTTAGGCTATAACGACCCTGCCTGCTTACATTAGGCGAGCAAACATATATATCATATTTACAAACTTATTTGACCAACACTATGCGGTGGGTTTCTACGTGGGCCGCACCATCTTTAACAAAGTGAGCATAATATATTTTATTTGCCTAACAAAAACTTATTTTGGTGGCTGTCTGTAAAGCCAGTAGTCGCGGCCGCCATCACAGCCGCCCGACCCGTGCAGGTTCACATTAGATTCGAACAGTTGGTAATAAAACACAGGAGCCAAAAACTGGTGAGTCATCAGCTTTAATTCTAGCTTGCACCCGGCGGGCAAGCAAAAACACACACTGGGCTCCAAAACCCACACATTCAGTGCTCACAAAGCTACTGACTTATCCGAGTTTCCTAGAATCAAAGGTTTCTAGCTCACCAGACTTATTCACCTCTGTTTCCCATCTCCTCCTGCACAAACTCTTAACAAACTGGCTTCTTCCTCAGCACTCTGCCATCTTGGCTGCTTCCCTTCCTCCACGTGGCCTTACTCTGCTCTCCTCTCTGATACTAATCTCAGGAACCCAGGAACCAAGAGAGAGATCAAGCTACTGTTCTCTCCCACTTTATAGCCGATTCAAAACCTTTAATCCAATTATACACACCAGGAAGTCTCTGATACAAAGTCACCCATCTGAGGCATAATGGGATTCCTCCCTACATCACCACCCTACATCATCCAATCAGTCAAGGGTGTGGAGAACAGCTTATTCTTAACCTAAGCCTTAGGCTATAATGACCTGGCCTGCCTATATTACAGCTTTTCCCCCACAGCCATCTCAAGCATAAGGGCAAATAATATCACCTGGGTAACGGGCTTCCATGTGGGCAGCACCATCTTTAACAAAGTGAGCATATTATATTTTATCTGCCGAACACTGTCTTGCTATCCCAATCTGCTGTCTCCCTTTTTTTCTAAGCCTTTCTGCTGCTGTTCACTTTTTGAGGAAGAAAGGTGGTAGTGGATGATAGTATGGCCAATGGCCGTCACTGTTGTAGCCATGCAGGTTCACATTGAATTCAGGCAGACAGTAAGAAAACAGTGGAGCCAAAATATGGTGGGTCATTCTTTTATTAAAGTCTTACACTGGCCAATGAGCAAACAGGGAAGATCGCTTCCCTCTCATTCAGAGCTCTCAAAGCCCTCACGCATTCTCTGGTTCCATGACCCGGAGAATCTTCTCCAGTTCCTCCTAGAATCAAAGGGCTCACCAGTCTCAGTGGAGCTCCCAAAGCCTCTCAGCTCTGGTTCCCACCTGTATACCTTCTTCTCTCCCTGCAAAACTGGCTTCTTCTTCAGCACTCTGCAGTCTCTCTGCTCTCCCTTCAAAACTGCCTGGGCCCACACAGACCACTGCTCCAGCAAACATTAGCAAAACAATGGCCCCTCCCAAGCAGGAATGCAATCTGCAATTTGCAATCAACTGCCCTGCTCTGAGGGCAAGCACCCAGGTGGCTACCCAGAACCATTTTTTAACAATAAAAGCGAATGTTGGGCAGATAAAATATATTATGCTCACTTTGTTAAAGATGGCGCTGCCCACATGGAAGTTCGTTGATATTAATATGTGTTCTGGAACAGGCTGTGGGCAGGCTGGGTCGTTATAGCCTAAGGCTTAGTTTAAGAGTAAGCTCTTCCCCACACCCTTGACTGATTGGATGATGTGGGGTGGTGCACTATCCTGAGGAATCCCATTATACAGAGACTTCCTTGTTTGTATAAATGGATTAAAGGTTTTGAGTCTATGCTATAAAGTGGGAGAGACCAGTAGCTTGATCTCTTTCACTTGGTTCCTGAGGTAGAAGAGAGGAGAGCAGATTAAGGCCATGTGGAGGAGAAGTAGCCAAGATGGCAGAGTGCTGAGGAAGAGTTTGTGCTGGAGGAGATGGGAAACAGAGGTGAATAAGTCTGGTGAGCTGGAAAGCTTTGATGCTAGGAAACTCGGATAAGTTAGTAGCTTTGTGAGCACTGAATGTGTGGGTTTTGGAGCCCAGTGTGTGTTTTTGCTTGCCCGCTGGGTGCAAGCTAGAATTAAAGCTGATGGCTCACCAGTTCTTGGCTCCTGTGTTTCATTACGATCTGTTCAAATCCAATGTGAACCTGCATGGGTCAGGCTGCTGTGATCCTGACCCCGACTATTGGCTTTACATTTGAGGAGATGGGAAGGCAGCTGTGATGGTGGCCTTGACTACTGGCTTTACAGCGAGCAAACTCAAAAAATACAAATTTTACAAACTCATTTGCCCTACAGTGGTGAAATCCTATTCCTATTAAAATATCCTTCGCCTTTAGGAAACCAATGAGTATACTCGATCCCCTAGGGCTATCATGCTTGGACTCCTGGTCCAGGCCTGTCCTGCCATACACCAATTTACATGAACTAATTAAGACATTTTATCTAGCAGGTGAAAATGAAATTAAAAATGAAATTTGCATTCATCCTATGATATATTTCCCCAGAGCTTTGAAGGATGTGATACTGTTACTGATTTTATGTGCCAACAACTTTCTTATATGGCCCTCTTCAATGTGTTTTCCTTTAAGATGGATGGATTTCTGATTCCAGGCTCCAGTTATCTTTTGAGATTGATAGGTCAAAAATTATGAAAATCACCAACAGTTCATTCAGAAGTGGTGCAGTCTCTGATGGATATATAAGCATTTTCATATGTAAGTGGATTTTGCACTCTGAATATAGAAAGTAGGATTTATTAACCTGTAAAGCCAGTAGCCACGACCACCATCACAGTCGCTTGGCCTATGCAGGTTCGCATTTGATTCAGACAGACAGTAATGAAACAACGGAGCCAAGAACTGGTGGGACATTAGCTTTAATCCTAGCTTGCTCCCAGCGGGCAAGAAATACACACAGTGGGAAAACACTTCCCTTTCCATTCAGGGCTCTCAAAGCCACTGACTTATCTGAGTTTTCCTAGAATCAAAGGTTTGTACCTCACCAGCCTTATTCACCTGTTCCCCATCTCCTTCTCTCTGCACAAAGTGCACAAACTGGCTTCTCCTTCAGCACTCTACTATCTTGGCTGCTTCTCCTGGCCTCCATGTCCCCTTTCTATGCTCTCCTCTCTAATGCTAATCTCAGGAATCAAGAGAAAGCAAGCTCCCGGCCTGCTCCATTTTATAGTGTAGAAATCCAAACCTTTAATCTAATATACAAACAAGGAAGTCTCTGATACAAAGTCACTTAGGGTGGGAAAGGTTTAGTCTTAAAACTAAGCCTTAGGCTATAATGACCCTGCCTGCCTACAGCCTGTCCTCCATACCCAATGCAAACCATAAGTGAGCAAACATATATGTCATATTTACAAACCCACTTGGCCGACATAATCCAAATAAATTTAAATGGTCCTTAAGCTCACTGAAAGGTTGTGTGTGAACACCTTTCATCAGAATCTTAAAGAATCCCATGATCCAAACAAAGGTAATGATTCATGAATTCAGATCATAAATGGGTCATTAAAGCCATCTCACCAAATTTACTGATATTTGCCTCTGTCCCATTTGGATGCATTTCTCCATTGATTTTCTTTAATTTATTTCCTAAGAGACTTCTATTCACAGGATTTTTTACATCAATTTCCTTTATGTGCTGTTGATCGAGTTGAAATCATAATTGAGTAGAAGGTAGGCCATTGAGAGAACAGGACCTTGATGTTATAATGTGATTTCTGTTTTGTGAGAATCATGAGTTTCAGAATAAAAAACTGAAGTTCAGCTGTGTGACAAAGATCATTTAGGATCTATTTTGTCATTTCATTGAGTCTCGGTCTCTGATCTGAATTTGAGAAAGGGGCATCTATTTCATGGGGTTGCTGTGAGGATAACACAAGATAAACATGTAGGGCAGCTGCCCACTACAGCTCATGACACCTAAGAGACACCCACTAAATAAGACTTGTTTTTTCTTCTCTAGTATGCAACTGACTGCTGGACTTGCTTTGATGTTGTGGAGTTACACTAATGCAAGGACCATACCATCACTGATATTTGTCATATTTACCTGTGGGTTGGCCTTCTATTTTTAGACCCAGAAAGCAAATCATGGACTACAGCTATCAAACCAGCAAAGCTCAGCCTTCCTCTTTCCCCAACATGGTCTCTCCCCTTGCGTTCTGTCATCTTCTCACTCTTTGCTGACCCTGCCACCTTCTCCATGTTCACAGGAAGGGTCAGTTCATTATTACCGCAATGTTTCCAAGGACCTCAGAGAGAAAAGAAAGTATCAAAGGGAAGAATAAATATAATATGCTTAAAGCATGACAATAAATTACACAACTTCATCTCAAATTTTGCTGGGGGAAAAGGTTGACATAAAATGTTTGAAGAGCCTGACCTGTGGTGGCACAGTGGATAAAGCGTCGACCTGGGAACACTGAGGTCGCCAGTTCAAAACCCTGCACTGGTTCGGTCAAGGCACATATGGGAGTTGATGCTTCCAGCTCCTCTCCCCTTTCTCTCTTTCTCTCTCTCTCTCACTCTGTGTCTCCTCTCTAAAAATGAATAAAATAAAAATTAAACAAATATGTTTGAAGAAAACATGAAAAGCATCCTACAGACAGATGGTTTTTCATAGTGAAGGGCAATTTCTATTTTTCAAGCTTCAAAGCGAATGGTCCTTTAGTCAAACTCTCGATTGGTTGTGTTTGACAGAATTTGACTTATGAAATGTTTCAGTGCCCTTTTACAGGGCCTGGGCGCATGAGTGTGCTAAGTGCAAACAACGAATGTTAGCTCTTAATTGAAAAATATCCACGTGGCAAAGCATAGTAAATACACTTGCTCTTTCGTAACACTTAGAAAAATGAGTTCTTTCTGTAGTGCCACATTTATGTGCTGGTGCCTGAGAGGCAAGCCAATCAGGGAGGGGAACGCCTTCTGGGTCAGCCTTCTTTCCCAAGCATCCCTTGCAGCGTGGCTTCCTCAGACCCTTCACAAAATTGCCCTCTAATACAGACATGATTTTTTTGTTATTTCATTAAGAACCTTAGCATACTATACTAATAAAAATGAATATGCCTATAAAAATTATTTATAATTATGTATGGTAATAGGAAAATCTCTATATATTTTTGGCTACAGAAAGGTAAACAAATTTCAGAAGAGCCTTATGAAATTGTATTAAATTAAAAAGAAATTTGAGCAACTTAATTGTGATACAGGCTGAAGGGTGTTGCCAATGCTGTACGATAAGCTTTCCTTTAGACTCACAAACATTAATTAATAAAATAGAGTGATTATAAAAAGTTTAAAGTGGAACTTTGAAAGGATTCAGAATTAGTAGAAAATTTAATATCTCAGTAACACTTTTATAACCACCATGTCAAATGACCATCACTTCCTGTCTGACTTATATCTATATCTTACTATATCTTACTTCCACAAATTATGTTTCTAAAGAGTTGTTCTTACGGTTTATTTTTGTAAATTGAGTAGTACAGTTGTGCTAGGGAAGTTTGTTATTTTTAAGATTACACAGTGTCTCATTAGGCAGCTACCTAAGTATCATTCTGTGAGTCTGTATTTGGATGGGAGAGGGAGAGAAAAATTGGACAGAAGGGTAATAACATTTACTAAATACATTTCTGGGGTTAATCTTCTCATTTAATCCCTCAAATAATCTGCAAATTAGATAGTCTCACCTTATTTTTATAAAAGAGGATTCTGCTTAAGTCCACATAGTTCATAATAAGAAAAAATGTATCAACATTTGATGACAGGATCCAAATATTACATAAGATTATGTATCTTTTTTAAAATTTTTTGAAAATAATCCCAAATGTAGTATAATGCATGTCTTCTTCATCCAAATTAAAAATTTATCAAAACTGCCTATTTGCTTCATCTCTCTCTTTTTTCTTTTACTTTTTCAATTTGCTGAAGTATTTGGAAGCAACACCCCAGTTCTGTCATTTTACCCCTACATGTCAATGTCTGTCTTTAAAAAAAAAACAACAATGCCATTACCATACTTTATAAGTAACAATAATTCTTTGCTATCATGAGTAAGTCCATAATTAATTTCCCTAATTGCCTTAAAATATTTTTTATTCATTTGGTTTGTTTAAATCAAATAATAAACAAGAATTTTATTTTATTTTTTTATTTTGAGCATGCATTTTAACAACATGGCTGAGCAAATTTTTATTTGTTTGTTTGTTTTGTGTTAGAGACAGAGAGAGTCAGAGAGAAGGACTGACAGACAGGAAGGGAGAGAGATGAGAAACACCAATTCTTTTTTGTGGCTCCTTAGTTGTTCATTGATTGATTTCTCATATGTGCCTTGAATGGGGGGCTATAGAAGACTAAGTGACCCCTTGTTCAAGCCAGTGACCTTGGGCTCAAGCTGGTGAGCCTTGCTCAAACCAGAAGAGCCCATGCTCAAGCTGGTGACATTGGGGGTCTTGAACCTGGGTCCTCCACATCCCAGTCCGACGCTCTACACACTGCACCACCACCTGGTCAGGCACAATTTTTTAGATTCTAGAAAATAAACTGGAGATAGAGATAAGTTTATTTTATTTTAAAGATTTTATTTATTGATATATATTTCATGCTTCTTGGGGAAGCCTGGAGTTTCAAACCAGTGACCTCAGTGTTCTAGGCTGACACTCTATCCACTGAGCCACCACAGGTCAAGACAAAGATGAGCTTAAATAACTAGTGAAGATTCTGCAAAGTATGTGAAAGTGTTTTTAGTTTGAATTTTATAGTCCAGCAATGAAAAGAAGTGGTCGACAAGATGTATGAAAGATTGTTTCAAAAGCAGTTTTGCTTTGCTCTTTAGAAGGAAGAACAACTTACCATCTCTTAACAATGTTATGAACTGAATGTTTGTGTCTTTTCAAAATTCATATTGAAACCTAATATCCAAGGCAATGGTGGCCTCTTTATAAAAGTTCACTAATCCTGTTTATTAAAGCTCCACTCTCATGACCTAATCACTTCCCAAAGTCTCCACCCCTTAATATCACCATTTTGAGGATTAGGATTTCAACATATGGATTTGAATGGGGGCACAAGCATTCAGACTGTAGCACAGCCTAAACTAAGATTATTATTTTATTTTTCAGAAGGACATTTTAATATCAAACATGGTCTCAGAATGACAGGTTTTGCCAAGAAAGGGCATTTATAAAGTTTGTTCACATTTCTTAGACTACAGATTTGACAACTGAAAAATATGTCAAAATTGGTAATATTAAGTGTTACACTTACATGGTGAAAAATAACATCATCTAGTACACTTAGGATCAAAAAGGCAGTATAATAGAGCGATTAAGCCATAGATAGAATCCAGAGTCAGACAGGCCCAACCTTTCTACACCTCAATTTTCCCCTGTGTAGAATGGGATAGCAATAGTTCTACTTTTATCTTCTTGTCTGTAGGCCTGTAAAGTAACTAATGGATTATTTGGAACACAGTATGTACTTAACAAATTCTAGCTAATTATTAGCTTTTAATAATTATAAGCTATAATTTTATAGCTAATATTATATTTTAAATTTTCAGGCAGTATGTCCAGACAAACATAAACTCAGTCTCTTGTCTGGACTGTGTTTTCATGGGAGAGTTAATGGAACTTCATTTTTTATCTCTTCAGGGCAGATGGCTGCTTTTGCTCTGCCTGCTGATGTGGACGGCCACCAGAATTAATGCTATCTCTAGGGCAGTGGTTCTTAACCTGGGTTCTATCGAACCCTAGGGGTTTGATGAGCTGGTCTCAGGTGTTCGGAGAAACCTCTGCCGCGGAGGCCAGAATAAAGTAATACCGTAATTTGTTGTGAGTTCATGCACTTTGTTGGTTTTGTTCTTTGAGCAAGGTGATGTTCATGCACAGCTCATTTTGTGCACCAGTAAAAAAACATATACCTATGTCTTGAATTTGGAAAAATAATCATATTTTATTTATCACTAAAGAAGGGTTCGGTGAATGCGCATATGAAACTGGTGGGTTCGGTACCTCAAAAAAGGTTAAGAACTACTGCTCTAGGGGGATGTGTTTGGAAAAAGCAAGATTAAGTGTGGACAGGGTTATTTTTTTCTTGTTTGCTAAATGCTTTCATGACTATGAAGGCTTTTTAAATATTTCACAAGTTAATATGCTCATGCATATCTTCTGAGCTCTTTCATAATCTCTTCTTAATTTTTTAAATGACTAGTTGGTAAACATAAATTCAGTGTTATGGGTCAACCCCACCCCCCCAAAAAAAGAACAACAACAACAAAAAAAAACACACAAAACCTAAGGCACAAATAATTAAGTTACTTGCTTAACATGGCAATAGGTAACATTAACCAAGATAATTTTTGGAGTGTTTCATATTTATTATAACTCATCCGATCCTTGATCCTCATCCTCCTAGCAATCTTAGGAAATTAGCATGACTTTGTCTTCATTTTAAAGGCAAGGAGACTGAGGCACAGCGAAGTGAACAAACTTGCACAGGCTCACATAGCTGGTAGAGGAAGGTACCAGGATCCATACCTGGCAGTCTGGCTACAGTCATTCCGCTTATCAGCACAAGTTTCTCTAGATTGAACTTTCTTGTCCTTAATGAGCAGCCTATCACCATGAGCTGGAATTAGGAGACATCGGGGGAAGTGGTCAGCCACCACAAACACCTGTGAGTGGCCACATCTCTTCTCCTTTCAGCCTTGAGCCAGGAATGCAGCCAGAGGTGGCCTCCACCCACTCCTCCCGCCCCGGCCCCCTCTGTGCCTCTTTGTTTTCTCTTTGTTACTTCACAAAACTTCTTTGGTTTGATCTTTCCTTCTCTCCATAGTTTCCATCAAAATGGAGAGACCGGGATGAGCATAGAGGAGGAATTGAAATTAAACCCTTCAGAGAACAAGAGGCGAAAACTCCGGGGCATCTATCTAATTTCCCTGCGCTTGTCAAATAGTTCCTCAAACTGTCTCCTAACTTCACACCTGCTTTCCTTTTGCCTTTTAATCTGCTTAATTGTGTGGCTATCAGTTCCTTGTATCTCTGGGGGAAACGTCTGGCAAACTTAAATTCACTTTGTCAACATGAAAGTTGTGATGGTGCCCTAGCTGTTGACATAAAACCCAGGTTGACCGAATATGGAGTAAAAGAAATCTCATACATGTTACACCTTGGTCATTAAGGGTGTAGAGAGAGGCTTTCCAGAGAGATAGAAAGAGCTGGAGAGCTAATATAAAATTGTTTGTTTGAACAGAAAAAGTATTTTCGAGGTTAGAATTCCTGTTCTTTGAAAACCTCCTTTTCTTTCTTTTACTTGTTTTAAACAATAACAGCATCTCTTTCAGGTTAGGTTTAGGTGGTGATGTGTTTGCTATCAGCAGGATTTCTGGCGGTCATATCAGCCACTCACATACATACCCAGGGTCTGCAATTTCCCGGTCAACCTACAGCACAGTATAGTGCTCGCTCTGGCGGAAGCTGTCGGACAGGCCCGGCCCTAGAGCTGATGGGAGAAGGGGACAAAGGTTCTGAGGCAGAGGGGATACAACGTACAGAAAAGTAAGTGCCAAAGGACAGCAACTAGGAATTCAGAAAGATGTGGGAAGGGCCATGAAGTGCTTATGTGGTTGTGCTGGTGGCTCTGGGTGCGCAGCGGTTGGGAGAACTGGAGAACGGCGAAGAGGGGTCTGGGGTACTGGAAGGTGAATGTCAGGGGGCAGGCCTGTTGCACACAAGGGCTGCTTGGCTTCCTTCCCAGTGCTTTGAGGAGCCAAGGAGAGGGCGTGGACCTAGCAGGCCAGGGGACCCTAAGCAGTTAGGTAGAAAAGGGACCATCAAATCCTAAGAGAGATGGTGGTGAGCATGGAGCCCACAGGGCACACTCCACATGCCCTTAGAAAGAAAAATTGAAAGGATAGGGTGGCGAATTAGATGTGACAGGCAGGGAATGGAGGGGGTCTGGGTCATTTGCATAATTAAGTTTTGTTATTTAGGATTTGCTCTGTTATTGCCAGTTTTGGCCTACTCAGCAAACCAAAACAATAACGCAGACAAATACAAATACGCCTAAGGAAGTCCAAGGCAATGGCTTCAGTCAATGATCCAGGATGGGCTGGAGTCCGGTTCTGGGAGCAGGAATCAAGAGGAACAGGGAGGACACCAGAAACAGGAACACAGGCTCTTAAGACAGGGGCTTGGACCAATTCTGCTAAACTCTGTCTAACTTGCCCTGCATTCCTGTTAGGACAGGTACATATTGTCTGTGTGCCAGCCTTTCACACCTCCAGGGTGAGGCCCAAACATTACCCTGGGCACAGCTTCTGAAAAATGCGAAGGTTGACCTATGCCCTGAAGCTAACTAACATCATTCACTCTCACTAAAGGACAGGCTTGACATTTGAGCACACCACACACACACACAAACACATACACACATTGAAGGGTGTGTCATTTGAAATTGACTGGTAGAAAAAAATGTGTACAATACTTGGAAGTTGGTGTTGATATTCTCACACTCAGTAGGTCTTTTTTACTCAGAAGGGTGTTTCTCCCTGATGTGCATGTGTCAGTTCTAACATGTTCTCTGTCTATTCGACGTGAAACAGGAAGTCTCCAATAGAGAAAGAATTCAGGATAATTTCTGTCCTGGAGTCCCATTGATCTCTTGGTCCAAGTTAAAGAAACTGTATAATAAATGCTCACTCAGGATTTCCCCAGAGATTGCTTCATTTTCACTTCAAGGCATAAGATTCTTCAACTATATTAATGGGGGAGGGGGACAGACACAGCCCTTTAAAAGAACTAACTAGAATTGCTACCAGTAGATGAGTATATCTACATAATGTTAAAAAAATAAACTGAGGCCAGTTGCATATCCTATCTTCAATGCAAATGTCTTCCAGACCAAAATTACTATTGTCTCTAGGCCATGATATAAATAACCCGTGCTCACTTTTCAATTCATAAAAGAACTGGCAGAAGTAATGAGTTTTTAATAGTTTAATAAATACTATATCTGAAAATAGTTGAGGAGTATTTGAGATTCGTTTATGAAATGCTTACATGTTATTTCGGTAAAGTACACATTTTTTTTTCACAGTTTAGTGGCTTGCAAAGGGTCAAATCAATGGCAAGATTAAGGAGAATTATACAATTTGCATAGGCATGAATTTAGGTAAGAAACAATTCTCCTAGCATGGAAAACTTCTGCAGTTTTTACATCTTACTGTATTTGCATGAAGGTGACCGAGGACCAAAAAAGCAAAGGGCAATGTATTGTGTAAAATACAAGACCCCCTGAAATTCCCATTTTGGTTACACCAATGGTTCTCAAAGTGTGTGCCAGGATGCACTGGTGCACCCTAGAAGAATTCCAGGTGCACCCTATGGCATTCCAGAGAAATATGTGCCTGTCGGGGACCAGAAAACCAACAGGGTTTTTGGAGTTTAGATTTTTGGGGGACAGAGATGTGGGAAATTGGCTGTAAGCTGACAGTCTGCCCACCCCCCCCACCTTACTTGCCTGATTAGTTTGCAAAAGGCTGTTAAGTTGTGGTGCTGGATTGTTTACACTACCCCCCATGTTCCCCAGAAAGACTGGAGGCAAGTTTCTTCTATCCTTTGTTTACTGCAAAGTTAAGATGATATGTATGGTGGGGGTTTTCTGTACTAACCACAAGAGTAAAAAGAGAGGAATTCTTCAATGTATTTACTAGGAAATGAGAGTTTGCCTTTCCAATATATGCCCAAACTGAAGAAATTGCTAGGACAGATCAAACTCACGTTTCTCAGAAACACAGAATGAAGAAACTTAACACATTTGTGCCGGGACCTGCTGAATTTACTAAATCTTACTAAGAATGTATCTATGTATATAAAAAGATAAATATTTTGTCATTTTTTAATTTTTTGACCCTTCTTTTTACAAATTCTATAAAGCATAACTCAAAAAATATAACAGCCTGACCTGTGGTAGCGCAGTGGATAAAGCATCGACCTGGAAACACTGAGGTCGCCAGTTCAAAACCCTGTACTGGTCTGGTCAAGGCACATATGGGAGTTGATGCTTCCAGCTCCTCCCCCCTTTCTCTCTTTCTCTCTCTCTCTCTCTCACTCTGTGTCTCCTCTCTAAAATGAATAAAATAAAATAAAATAAAAAATAGGTGTCACTATTTACTATAAAAAAAGTAACATAAATATGTTTTTTAATGTCAGAATAAGTTCGATTTCATCTTATTTATTTTATTTAATTACCATAAAAGCATGTTTGGACTTTATATTCTTTTCTTTAATATTTGACTTAATTATTATAACATATTTCTCAGAAATTAGTATAGTGCACCTACAATTACAATGGGGAACAAAACTTTTGTTGCATCCACAAAAACACTTGTTCTTACCTAATTTGAGTTGCTGATCGCAAATCTGACATTAGTTTTTCTCTGTAAGCTACAGTATTTTGCAATTCAATATTTTAGGTTTTTATCTTATTATAAAATTTTCTACATTTAGTTTAACATAATGAAGTAGAATGTCTTTTTGGGCATCATATTTGTGAAAACATAATAATTTATATAATGCAGTAAATACACTAATACACTAAAAGATATGATTGCATCATAATTTGTCTATAATTTTGAAATAGAACATATTTAAACACTTATTTTAATCATAAAATTTGCACAAAACTTATTTAAATTTTATTCAGGCAAAAATTTGTGTTTATAGCTCTTGCATTTATGTACTTGTTGAGGACAATGTCGTTTGATGTCCCAGCAGTAGTCTGCCATCATATTTCTGTCCCTGATAATGCTCTTTCATCATCTTTAGATCTTTTTAATTTATTTTATTTTATTTTATTCATTTTAGAGAGGAGACACAGAGTGAGAGAGAAAGAGAGAAAGGGGGGAGGAGCTGGAAGCATCAACTCCCATATGTGCCTTGACCAGACCAGTGCAGGGTTTTGAACTGGCGACCTCAGTGTTCCCAGGTCAACGCTTTATCCACTGTGCCACCACAGGTCAGGCTATCATCTTTAGATCTTGATGAAAGCATTCTCCCTGCTCATCACTAACAGCTCCAAGATTTTTGGGAAACTTATCAAGGTGATTGTTCAGGAAGTGAATCTTAATGCTCATGTTACATCCAATGTCGCAGAAAGCCAACAGCATCCTTTGAACCAGAAGTTCATAGTTTCTGCTTTTTTGTTGCCAAGAAAGTTCTTTGTAACTGCTACAAAAGACTGCCATGCTGCTTTCTCCTCCTTCTTCATCTTCCTGGAAAATTTTTCATCATGTATGAGGGTTCGAATTTGAGGTTCATTGAATACACCTGCTTTTCTCTTCTCGAAAGACAAGGCATGAAAAGCAGAAATAATATGTTGAAAGCATTCACTTTCTCTATTCAAAGGCTGAACAGACTGTTTCATTAAGCCAAGTTCGATGTGAAGTGGGGGGAAAATGATCCTGTCTTAATTAACTACAGGTTCATTCACAATATTTTGCATCCCTACTTCCAGAGCTTCATGTTTCGGCCACTATTTCTGTGTCCAGTGTTTCTCCTGAACTCGGCTGTCCCACAAACACAGAAAGCAAGGATACTTTGTGAAACCTCTCTGTTGTCCTAGCAGGAAATTGACCATTTTAAGATCCACACAAATGATTCAATTATGCTCCCCATACTTCACTAAGTTGAGTACAATTTTTATGTCATTGTAATCTTCTCGTAGATGAATTGAATAACCAATTGGAACTGCTGCATAAACATTACTGTTGTGTAGGGGAACATATTTCAGACTTCATTTAGAGCTGTCAAGAAATAGCCACCATTCTATTGGACTGTAAGTGGTAACACCTAGCAGGCTGAGAAGACTACTGATATCATGACAGTAAACAAAGTGTTTGTCTTCTTCGAAAACAAAGTCCACAAAAATTGGTTCTCGCTTCCTGAAATGGGACACTTTAGCTGACCAGTGAAATACATTTTTTTCTTGAAGCCTGGAGGCTAATAACTCAGCTGCTTTCTTTGATAGGCCCAAATCTCTTCCTAAGTCATTCAATTCGGGTTGGCTAAACTGCTGAGGGCTTAATGACTGCTTGGCATCAGAAGAAGACCCTTCAGATTCTACAACCATTTCCTCATGCATTTTATCAAAATACACTTGATCACCATGTTCACTTTCTTCATTCTTAGAAGAAATAAAACCATTGAAAACTGGAACCAGGAGTGTCTCAGAGTGTGGGATAGGTCATACTGCTGAAGGAATATTAGGATATGAGATCATATGCCGTTTTTTTCTTGCCGATGCCCATTTCTGTATGAATCAGACAGAAATAACAGTCACTGCTCTGGTCCTTAGGTTCACGCCAAACTATGGGACTACCAAAAGGCATTCCTTTGTGTTTTCCTTTTGTCCAGTCATGAAGCATTTCTTCACAATTATGACACAGAATATGAGGAGCCCAATTCTTGTCTTGATCGCCAAAGGGAACTTGAAAATAGACAATATATGCACGTGTCACAAATGATGCATCATTGCGCCTTTGACGTTGAAGTGTGTAACAGCCACATATATAACAGAAGGTGTCAGGACTATTCTTACATTTAAGTCTACTCGGAGAAGCCATGATTCAATCTTAAAACAAAATAAAAGGGTGTTTTTATCAGATAATAATGTTTTACATTTAAAAACAACTACAGTGATGTAAAAGTGATGTTTGTCAAACATTAATTGCCTTGTGGTTGTGTTCAATCCAAGAGTCGTTGCCCTTTAACTCCAATTGAAAAACCAATGCATGCCATTAACTGTAACAAAAAGAAATTTAAATTGCATAAAAACTAGAGCATGCACCCAAAAATGGATTTCAGATTTGGAATCAGTGATGCAGAAATATATAGAAAAAATTGTAAAATCTCATGCAACAGAAAAAGCAAAAAGAATGTTCCCCAATGTTATTTGTAAAATTTTAAATGTGCCCGATTTCAAAAAGTTTGAGAACCACTGCGTTATACACTGTTTGTTGCTACATCTGAAGATGGGATTGTCTTTTCTATTTCCTTTTCTTTTGTTCCAAATCTGTCCTTCAAAGACAAGCTAAATGTGCACTCTAAAAGAAAGCTTGTATTTGTAGCCCAACCGGTCGCTGTGTCAAATGGTAAAGACTTTTTTGTCCAGCGATAATGAAGTTAAGTCCTATATATTGTGTAGGATGCCAAGGAAGAACAACAAATCTTAATGTCATGACCCTTCTTTTAAGTCAGCATTAGTGAGAGGTGAAATGTTTTGCATCTATTAAATATAACTATCACATAAAACATTTTAATCTCCATAAAAATTTAGCCTTTTTTCCCCTCAGTTTATTATTCTCCATTCTGATTCTAGGCAGCTGCTCTCTGCTAAAATAAGTAGAATCAATGTTTCAATAATATTAAAATGTATTCATAATGTACTAGCTGTTTTAAAGTACTTGGGACTCCGAATTTTCAATTTAAGGTAATATTCCCTGAAATATTTGCCAAAAACTGCTGAAAGGACATGCCAGTCTTAAGTGGAGGGAATAAAAAGACCTTTCCTCTTTCTGTTTAAGATTAAGGCATATTCTGGGCTCTTCTTCACGAGAAAGTGACAACTTGGGAAACTTGTGGCCTTGGTCAAAGGGGATTAAAATCTACTAAACTACCCCTCTAGTGGGTGAGAAGGGGCAGGGTTAAAGAGATTTTAAACAACAAACTGATAGGCTCCTGGCTCTTTTACACACATCTCCTGGGTTTATAGAGGTGGTTTCAGAAGTAGATAAAAACTTAAATGACTTTTTTTCTAGTCTGCCAAATAGTTTTAATAGTGTTCTGTTCTTCTGTGGAGGCCACGGTGGGAGCATCCATCAGACTTCCCTCCCATCCTGTCTCCTGTGTACTGAGAGCATTCTTGCTCAATGCTCTATGTAAGTAGTGGTTTAGTTCATTTTTTCAGTATAAAGCACATGCTAACTGGTGGTATTAAATACATGTAGGCTCCCATTCTGTCTCCATAACTGAATTGTAAGTTTAGAGTCAGCGGGTTAAGATGATAGTTCTAGTGCTTTTGCCTGACTTTAATATTGGACTTTGTCACTAACTGTGTAACCACATTATTCAACTTCTCTTGGCCTTAGCTGAGCCATCTGTAAAATGGGGTCATTGTAGCACTTCGTGTATGGCCAGTAGCCATGGCCACCAACACAGCCGCCTGGCCCATGCAAGTTCGCATTTGATTTGGACAGTTGGGAATGAAACAACGAAGCCAAAAGCTGTTGGGCCATCATCTTTAATCCTAGCTTGCACCCAGTGGGCAAGCAAAAACACACACTGGGCTCCAAAACCCACTCATTCAGTGCTAACAAAGCTACTGACTTATCCAAGTTTCCTAGAATCAATGGTTTCTAGCTCACCAGACTCATTCACCTCTGTTCCCCATCTCCTCCAGCGCAAACTCTGCACAAACTGGCTTCTCCCTCAACACTCCACCATCTTGGCTGCCTCTCCTCTCCTCCATGTGGTCTTAATCTGTTCTTCTTTCTCTGCTCTCTCCTCCTAGAATGTAATCCCTCTTCTTTTTAAAACCTTTTGGTGCAAAAGCCCTCCCCCAACACATATTAACAAAATCATGCCCATTCCCAAGCAGGAAGGGCAACTAATATCATCACCTGGGCGACAGGCTTCCATGTGGTCAGCGCCATCTTTAACAAAGTGAGCATAATATATTTTATCTGCCCAATAATCCACCCCTATGCTCACTTTACTACCCACAATCTACACCACCGGCATCCCTGTACAAGAAAATTAGGTACATTACACAAATTACAAATACATGACAAATCATACAATTTCAACAATTACAAAAGTACATTTCACCAGTATCTGAGCACTTTGCCAAAGGTGCAAAATGTCCTCGGCCTTCTCTCTTGCCATTTGAAAGGCTTCCTGGGGCAGGGGGAGGGCCTCCATCAAAGCCGCCCACCACCCCCATCAGGGTATTTCACATTGTCCAAAATCCATAAGTCCATCCAACAAAGGAGCCAGTGCTCACTCGGTCTTAGTCCAGGAAATCAGTCCATGCACATGAAGCTTTAGCCTCCCCCCTCAGTCCTGCCATCATGGCAGGTCTCACACTGTCCTAAAGAGAAGCATGTGGCAATGGCAGTCAGCATTTCCATCTCTGCTCTGGGGAATATGATGGCATCCACCCCTATGTCCCAAAATTGCAGACCTACCAGCAGTTTAGCTACTCCTTGCTGCTGGGCTCTTACCTTCTGGAGGCTGCAGATTGCAACTCCAGACCAATTCTCCTCATCCTCCAAAGAGGAACTAAAAACACCAGCTCCTGTTGTTGGGCTTGAGCCCCGGGCCACTGCTGCCTTTTGCTCAGCAGGCCTTTCAGCTCCAGCCCCAGCCTCAGCCTCAGCCTCCCGCTGCTGCTGGCTCTCCACAATGTCCAGGGATATCTGCAACTCACGAACCTGTGATTCCTTCCCTGGTGGCTGCTCCATTTCCAGGTGAATCTCACGAACCTTGTCGGCCTTCTCTTCCAGCTCCAGGGTCAGCATCTGTTTCTCCCACGTTTCCTCCAGCTCCTTCCACTGCTCAGTTTGCAGGTCCTGGGCAGCCTCTTCCAAAGAGCTCTCAGTTTCCTCACGCATGGCTGTAAAAGTCAGCCAGCCTACAGTCCCCAAAAAGACAGCCATGGGGAACTATAACAGCAGCCAGTCTTTTACCATGCATCTCAAGGGTGCTGGCTCCATACCAATCTGTATCAAATCTTGCCACAGACTACGCCAAATGTAGGGCCAGTAGCCACGGCCACCAACACAGCCACCTACCCATGCAGGTTCGCATTTGATTTGGAAAGTCGGTAATGAAACAACGAAGCCAAAAGCTGGTGGGCCATCATCTTTAATCCTAGCTTGCACCCAGTAGGCAAGTAAAAACACACCCTGGGCTCATTCAGTGCTCACAAAGCTATTGACTTATCGGAGTTTCCTAGAATCAAAGGTTTCTAGCTCACCAGACTTATTCACCTCTGTTTTCCATCTTCTTCTCCAGCACAAACTCTGCACAAACTAGCTTCTCCCTCAACACTCCACCATCTTGGCTGCATCTCCTCTCCTCCACGTGGCCTTAATCTGTTCTTTCTCTGCTTTCTCCTCCTAGAATGTAATCCCTCTTCTTTTTAAAACCTTTTGGTGCAAAAGCCCTCCCCCAACACATATTAACAAAATCATGCCCATTCCCAAGCAGGAAGGGCAACTAATATTATCACCTGGGCGACAGGCTTCCATGTGGGCAGCGCCATCTTTAACAAAGTGAGCATAATATATTTTATCTGCCCAACACTTCATCATAAGAATGTGGAGGCTAAATGAGGGCATATAAAATGCTTAACATGCAAAAGTTAAGTGCAAACCAGGAGCAAAGGCAAGGGAACAGTAAATCCAAAGTAATAAATAGCAAAACTTACTCCTTTTACCTTCTGCATAATGGTTTAACTAGAAATAACTTAGCAAAAAGAACTGAAGCTAAATATCCTGAAACCAGACCAGCTATCTGAAGACAGCTTAAAAGAGCAAACTCATCTATGTGGCAAAACAGTGAGAGATCTGTTAGCTCTTATCAGTAATTGCCCTGTTGATAAGCATAGTGTTTTGTTTACTATGATCAGGGGTCCCCAAACTTTTTACACAGGGGGCCAGTTCACTGTCCCTCAGACCGTTGGAGGGCTGCTACATACAGTACTCCATACATACACTGACCACCAATGAAAGAGGTGGCCCTTTGGAAGTGCGGCGGGGGCTGGATAAATGGCCTCAAGTGGCCGCAGTTTGGCCCACCAGCCGTAGTTTGGGGACCTCTGATCTAGAGGCAAAATACCTATAAAATCAGATTATACCATAGCTGACCACCTTGCTTTTGGAGACTCAAGTTGACAGACATTTAGGAGAAGATAACAATGTTGAAGCTGTTTTCTCCCCTGCCCCCCAATCCCCCATCTTGCAAGGTGGCAGAAAAGAACTCTGCTCTGGTTGTAAAGAAAACTAGGTGAAGCTTTGTCTCCCACTGAGAAATTCTGTATATGAATGGTATCCGAATTCCAAGAACCACTTCCTGACAGTTCCTTTAGTTCATGGGCAAGAGGATTTGCTAAGGCTAGACTTACACAGATCTGTCTCAGAAGAGAAAGACAATTTTTTCCTATTTTTGGCCTTGTGCTTAGACAAAGGGAAGAAACTGATTATTTCAAACAACTTTTTGGGACCTTAAACAACATTTTTTTTAAAAGATGAGACATTATTTAAAAAGGAAACAATCTTGTAGGCTCTTTAATTTCACTCTATGAGAATAAAAAATTCTTTTACTTTCATGTGCTCATTCTTAGACATCACTCTCTTAATTTTTCTTTTTAAAAGATGTTATTTATTGATTTTAGGGAAAAGAGAGAGAGAGAAAAGATGGGGGAGGGGGAGGAATGGGACAAATCAACTGGTAGTAGTTGCTTCTCCTATGTGCCATGATCGGGCAAACCTGGGGTTTTGAAGTGGCAACCTTGGCATTATAGGTTGACATTTTATCCACTAAACCACCACAGGTCAGGCAGGCTCTTAATTTTTCTAGTTAGTCTCCCTGGATACATAAAAAACACATATTACAGATAAGAGAGTACTTTATTTGAATTTTTCCTGCTGCTCTGCTATAATCTGGAGAACTGTAGTGACCGCTATGGTTGGGGTTTCCTTCTGACTTCATGTGTTCGCACCTGTGTTTGTGTGTGTGTGTGTAAAACCAGTAGCCAAGGCCACCATCACAGCCGTCTGGCCCATTCAGGTTCGCATTTGATTTGGACAGATGGTAATGAAACAAGGGAGCCAAGAACTGGTGGGCCATTATCTTTAATCTTAGCTCGCACCCGGTGGGTGAGAAATATACACAGTGGGAAAACACTTCCCTTTCTATTCAGGGCTCCCAAAGCCACTGACTTATCCGAGTATTCCTAGAATCAAATGTTTGTACCTCACCAGCCTTACTCACCTCTGTTCTCCATCTCCTTCTCTCTGCACAAATTCTACACAAACTGGCTTCTCCTTCAGCACTCCACTATCTTGGCTGCTTCTCTTTTGCAATGCTAATTTCAGAAACCCAGTGAGTGAGCCCCTGGTCTCCCTTATTTTATAGTGTAGAAATTAAAGCCTTTAAGCCAGTATACAAATAAGAAAGTCTCTGATACAAAGCCACTTATCTGAGACATAAATGGGATTCCTCATAAGAGTGCACCACCCCACATCATGCAACAGTCAAGGGTGTGGGGAAAAGCTTAGTGTTGAGAAGATTTCAGGATTAAAAGGGTGGCAAAGGCTTAGTCTTAAAACTAAGCCTTTGGCTATAAGGATCCTGCCTGCTTACAGCCTGTACCCCACACCCAGTGCAAACTATAAGCGAGCAAACATATACATCATATTTACAAACTTATTTGACCCACAGTGTGTGTGTGTGTGTCCCTGTATATCTGTGTGTCCGTGAGACTGAGGTTGGGACTGAGCTGGTCCAGCTGCTGGTCAGTGGAGAGACAAGCAAGCAAAGAGCACACTATGTTGGACTGTCTTCTCATGGTCTATCTTGTGGTCACACCTCTTCCTCTGATGCTTTGTCATCATGCTTATAGCTGTCAAGCCAGTGAACTACCTTGAAGTTTGCTGAGAAGGCAGCACTGCTTCTGAGAATGTATTCTGAAGAGGATCTTCTCCCTTCTCTCCCCCGAGGCCACACCAGTTACACTTCTGGCTGTAGACCTCCTTCAAGGCTCACTATTTTTTCCCTCTCCTCAACTTTTCCCCTCATGTTAGGGTTTTATATTTTTCACCTCACAAGCTGAGTATTTCTCTTCATCTCTATTTTTTTTTCTTCATAATCTTTTCAGACTTGTCTACCAGAGCACCTAACTTCATTTCTCTTTCTTCGATTACACAAAATCCTTTTAATTTCTTCCTACTCAGAGGGCTCCTAAGATAGAACTTTTTTCCCCAAGTTATATCAAGAAAGAAAGTAGTAGTTTTGATCAAAGTAATCTCTTACCTCTACAAAGCAAACAAACAGAAAAAATAGCAGTGACACACACAGCATCTTGAAAAATCAACTCTATCTTTGTAGTTTGTTATTATCAAACAACATTTCAAGAATTCTTTCAAATGCTGAAAGAACTTAGAGATAAAAGCATTCTATTTTTAAATGGTCACATTTATACATATGTATAAATTAAGAAAACTCATAAAGGAAAAAAATTCTCTTGATAAAATGTATCCAAATATATTCTCCAATATGAACATTTCTGGGTTCTCTTGTTCTATCGTCTGAACTAATATAAACTTATCTCCCTGGAAAATTTAAGTACATACTGTGGTTGCATAAGCTAATTCACACTTAGATGTGAATGACTGAAAGATCTTTAACTCTGCCAGAAGCTATTGCAGTTTTAAAAAGAAGATGCTTGCTAGCCCCACACCGTTTTCTCTGGGTATTTCACTTAGTCAAACAGGTTAAGTGGAACACTGCAGAGACTGGGTTGCAGGATAATTAAGAGACAAAGAACATAAAAAAGATCAACATGTCCTGAAATTTAACCTTATGATATGGTTTATAAAGCAAGTACTAATTTTTATAACTTATTTTTATTTACTTCTGTGCCTTCAGGTTTTCTAGAAACTCCACATGTTTTTTCCACAGTGGTCCTTGTCATGAGAGAATGGAGGGGATGGGAAAGGGACCAGAGGAATGTGTAGCAGCAGATGTGACAATCATGTATTTCTAAGCATGTTATTTTAATTCCCTCTTGCCTAAGGCTTAAACTTATGAGGTAAAATAGTATATTTTATTACTTTAATATGTTTTTCTAAAGAGTTTATTTATTCATTTTTTAGAGAAGAGAGAGAGAGAGAGAGAGAAGGGGGAAGGAGCAGGAGCATCAACTCCCATATGTGCCTTGACCAGGCAAGCCTAGGGTTTCAAACATGCGACCTCAGCATTCCAGGTCAAAGCTTTATCCACTGCACCACCACAGGTCAGGTTTTACTTTTATATCTTGAAAAATATTGTGCATATATCACAACTGCAGACAAAAGTGAGGGAAAATTATGTAGCACATTTATTATTTGTGTTTTGCTCAGCTCTCTATTTCAAGAGCAAAGTGCTTGGCCTCACGAGTGCCTTCAGGCTGGCTTGTGGCCTTGTTTGTCAGGACCATGTTGTATGGGCCTCTGGAGAATGCTTTCCCTGCATTGTGCTGTTTGTGTCCGCACATCAGCAAGAAACAGCTCTGTGAAATTCATGATCACATTTACCGTAAGGATATTGCTGAAAATGAGCTTTAATACATTGCATTTTGTTTTGTTTATGAGAATCCTTACGCTAAACATAAGACTGTGTTTACAGTCTTCATATAAAGAATAGTGTGCTTCTCTGCACCAAATGGTTCGGTTTCACGATTTGAACACCATATTGTGTTTGGTCAAAGACTGCTGGAAAACTTAGAGTAAATCTGTGGTTCAACCTAAACAAGTTCCTGTACTTCATGTCCTGGCCCTCATTCCTATTCTCTATTCTCTTTCTTATGTGTTCTTAATTTATATTCTTTTCATATATAGTATGTATCTTTCCAAAATTACATTAAATTCTTATTGAGGTAGAATTGAGTATGAGATCTGGAGTCAAAATGTCTCATCTCAAGTTCTTGTTTCACCACTTAACGGACAGTACAACCTTGGGCAAACTATTGAATGTCACTAAACTTCAGTTTCCTCATCAGCAAAATGAGGATGAATTTTTTTTTCTTTACAGAGTTCTTTGAGTCTTAAAGGGAGTAAGTCGTGTAAAGTACTGGGCACAATGCATGACACATGGAGGCCACTCAACAGATTCATGTCATTATTGTTATTACTAATATTATTTTGTGTTAATATCAGCAAACATGTTATAAAAAATACACAAATATAAAAAATTTGATTATAATTCCTAGGAAATTAAAATAGTTGTGTTTCCTCCATGTCTATTTGAAATTCATATGTCTTAATATTCATAACAAGAAGCCAATTTCAAGAAATAGAATTTCAAGTGTTAAAACTCAAATCAAGGCAAAACATTATTCTCACTAATTAGCATCAACCGGAGATGGCCATACAGAAATGTAGTGTATTTTCCTTTTGTGTCTCACTACACATAGGGTTCTGTCTTTAAGCTGCTATGTTTATTTCCATAGTAGTTCTACAAGTGTTAGTGAAATGCAGATTATCCTATCTTGCAAATTAAATGAAATATTGCACAGATAATTTCAGAAAGAAAATTTTTCAGACAGCAAGATAAAGTTCTTAGCAACACGAAAAACCAGAGACAACATTAGACCTAGTTCTGCAAGAGTACAGCCATGTGGTTAGTGCGCCAATTCATTTTTAAGGACAGTATTTAATTTCATGTGGCAATCTGGAATCAAAGTTTTCCCTGGTCTTTTTTTTAAACAGCCTTGTAAATATGAGAATGTGGCCCTGGTAGGTTGGCTCAGTGGTAGAGCGTTGGCCCAGCCTGTGGATGTTCTGGGTTTAATTCCTGGCCAAACACACAGGAGAAGTGCCCATCTACTTGTTCATCCCTCTTCCTCTCGTTTCTCTCTCTCTCTCTCTCTTCTCTTCCCCTCCTGTAGCCATGACTCCAGTTGGCCCCTGGTGCTGAGGATGGCTCCATGGCCTCTGCCTCAGGCACTAAAAGATAGCTCTAGTTGCAGTGGAGCTAGGACCCCAGATGGGCAGAGCATCTCCCCCTAGTGGACTTTCTTGGTGTATCCTGGTCAGAGCACATGCTGGAGTCTCTCTCTGCCTCCCCTCCTTTCACTAAATAAAAATAAATAAATTTAAAAAATGCAATCTAATTGAAAATATTAAAGTTGTGACACTATACTTGCAGGGTGCTATGGTTATTATGAAGGCAGTAAATGCACAAAATAGATTAAGGAAAATGCCAGTGATGGTTGTGTGACCTAAACACATCTAACACCTAACTAATGAGAATCCTATGTGCACAATAAAATGTTAACCTGTATATTTAGCTTATTGTTGCCTATACCATTTCCTTCTATCATATTTATTAAAGAAATATAATAATTCTTCAGGGTATTATTGTAATTTATGCAGTATTCTGCTTTCTTTACCAAGGCAAGAAGGAGAATTCTGCATTAGTAGTAGGGTTTCATTTTCTTCAATACTGTCTAACAAATTATTACCAACGTTCCTTTATTTAAAATGTCTTTAAAATTATAAAGGTTAAAAAATTTACTTTTAAAGGAATGTGGCTATAAAAATAATTTTTAGTGACCTATATCTAAACATTTAACCATTCTTTTCTTGTTTATAAGAAAATGACACATTGCAATTTACTATACAAAAATTTAATTTGAAGGTTTATCTCATTTGTATTCCTAATGAATTCATTTATTTCTCACTCAGTTCTCACTGTGTTTTTAAAAAATATATAACACATATTTATTTATTTTTAATAATGTATGACCAGTGATTCTCCATTTAAATTTCATTTGAGGATACAGAAGTCCATATTGTGACTTTAAAAACATTACTGACTTGAAGTCCAATGACATTTTTTTCCCTTTCTCAGTCTTATTGTGGAATAGTTAAATAAAAAAGACAAAGAGTCTTTGATTACAGGCTTCAAATTATTAGCTTAACACTGGCTAGCAAAATAATTGTGTAAATGTGCTGGTATCTGTGATGTGTGGAAGTCAAAAACATTAACATTATTTTTCTCCTCTTTTTTAAAAATTAACCTTATTGGAGTGACATTGGTGAATAACATTTTATAACTTCCAAGTGGACACTCTATAATACATCACCTATAGTTTACATTGTGTGCTCACCACTCGAAGTCTAGTCTCCTTCTGTCACCACATATTTGACTTCGTTTATCCTTTTTATCTTCTTTCCACTCTTCCCCTCTGGTAACCACCATAATGTTGTCTGTGTCTATGAGTTTGTTTATTTGTTCATATTTTGCTTTTTGTTTTATATCTCACATATGGTGAAATCATATGGTTCTTGTCCTTTTCTGTTTGACTTATTTCATTTAGCATGATATTCTCAATATCCATCCATGTTGTTGCAAGTGTCATCTTTTCTCATGGCTTAGGTGCATTCCATTGTATATAGGGAAATTAACATTTTATGTTGGATAGCTCAGTGGTCATCACATGACTTGGACATGTCTGCTCATCTCTTTTCTCTCAAATTTCTCATCTGTTCCTAGAAGAAGAGTAATTATTATTCTATCAGAATGGTGTTCATCAAACTTCTGAAATGCACTTAGAAAACCATGGTCAAGGATGGTACACAGGGAAGTCACTGATGCATGTTTACAGTGCCTTTTCTTCACTTCATTTACTTCCACACAAAGTCAGTATTACTGTGGCCACTTTTGGATGCTAACATCACAGCATAGAAAGAATCAATGAATCAGCAAAAAGGTGAAAATAGAAGTTAAAATTCCAGAATCTTAGTCATCTATTTTAACTTTGACTTTCAGATAATTATATGAAGATTTCTGTCTTAATTTAGAATACTGGTTTATTTTCTTTGTAGTCTGTCTAAATTGCACTTATGGGAAAGAAAGAGATTTTTATGGAGTGTCCATTATTGCTTGATATTTTACATACATTAATTTCATTTAGTCTTTATAGCATCCTTACATGATAAATGCTACTGTCCCCATTTTACAAATTTTAAACAAAAACAAAGATTCAAAGAGACCTAGTATAAACCTTAGCTTTCTGGTTTAGATTTGGAATTACTACCCCAGAAGATGAAGGAAAACATTGTTAAGTGTTGTGAAATGTTTTCAAATTTTGCTATAAATTTTATGTACTTCCCAGTGGTTTTTATGGTTTTATAAAAATGGCTAAATATAATGAAAAAGAATAAAAAAGGGAATTTCTCATTTATGGAAGTGCAGCCTGCTTATTTACACAAAGCATCAACTATGCAAAGATTTGAGAACAATATACTGTTTTCCTATGCTAGCAGCCTCTGATATATTACAGAATGAATGTAAAATTTATTAATATTCACCTCACTTGTTAAAATAAAACAAAAACTTCATAGAAACTTATGAGAGCTCACAGTGATGTTCCATATTTCTTAGGGGCAGTATTTTCCTCCCTTCTCTTGTCCAAGCACTTGATGAAGAGTTGGAGAAACCTTGAAATACTGTCTTTAATTATTGTATTTATTTGTTCCCCAGACTTGGCCAAGTCACTCTGCGGTAGTCTCAAAGTTGGGGAGAATTTACTTCTTAAAATAATCAACTTAAGAAAATAAATTATTCTTCCTGGGAGGATGGCAGCTCCAATATATGAAAAAATATATATGTTTGGGGAGAAAAGGAACTTTTTCTAGAAATGGTTGGATATCATCAAGTTTCTATAGATCAAAGCCAGTTAGCAGTGTGGTTGATGATAGCAATGAGAATAGGAAATGCTTTTGGCTCTGCATGCCTACGCAGAAACATCGGAATGTGGAAACACATCTGGTGTCACATCTTTTGCCCTGAGGGTCTTAGGGAACTCACACTGTTTCCTTGATGGTCATTAAAAATGCCTTTGTACAGCTACAGGTGAGGTTTCCTGAGCCCTGCCATGGTTTTTATCTGCTGTCCCTGCTGGAGAACCTGGTGTCTGCCTCTGTCCCTCTCCATCTTCTCCAGGGAGAGTGTGTCCTCCCAGGGCCAACACTGGCATCACACCCAGCGCTTCTTCCAGCACTTCTCTCATGGCTTCTTCCTGTGATGCTCATTTAATCGTCATCTTTTCTGCCAGAGAGTGGGCTCTTTGAAGGCAGGGTCTACTGCTGCCTTTCTCACCCCAGAAAAAGGTGCTTAAAATTATTAGATGAATGGGGAAGGAATAGCTTCTCCTAGCGCTTTCTCAGACATGGAGGAGGGCACGTTCCCCCCAACGCCCTAGAGTTACAGTTTTTTTACTACGAAGAAAATTCCTGCCACTCTTCCAGTCATAAGAAACATCGGTCAAGTTTCTGTGGGTTTAAGCTAAAGGATGTTTGAGAAACAGCATGCAGTCAGTTCTGAAAATGATTAACCAGTGCTGTCAGCCAGGGCCCAGACTCTTTGACCCTCAATTTTGAGAAGTATGTGGCCCATTCACCACCCACAACATGAAATTAGAGGTGGCCATTGTGCCTCATCTTTATTTGATCATTTTATTTGAAGGGTTAACTCATCAGTCTCAATATATGCAGATGAAAAGCATGGTTCTGAAGTCAGGTTGCTGAGGCTAGAAGCAAACTGCATCACTTCTAGAAGAGTGACTCTGGACAATTTACCTCGATAAACCTCAGCTACCTTGTCTGTGAAGTGGATTGCAAGGGTTAAAGGAGATAAACTGGCCGGCTAGCTCAGCAGTAGAGCATCGGCCCGGGGTTCTATTCCCAGTCAGGGCATACAGGAGAAGCGCCCATCAGCTTCTCCACCCTTCCCCCTCTCCTTTCTTTCTATCTCTTTCTTCCTCTCCCACAGCCAAGGCTCCATGGGAGCAAAAGTTGGCCCAGGCGCTGAGGATGGCTCCATGGCTTCCACCTCAGGCACTAGAATGGCTCCAGATGCAGAGGAGCAACGCCCTAGAGGGGCCCAGCATCGCCCCCTGGTGGGCATGGCCGTTCCCCATGGGGCGCATATGGAAGTCTGTGAAGTCTGTCTGCCTCCCCACACTTCTCACTTAAGAAAAATACAAAAAAAAAAAAAAAAAAAAGGAGATAAACTTTGAAAGGTGTTTAACATAGTGCCTGACACACAACATTATTATTTTATTATATCTGGCAAGAGGCTTTTATATGCTGAAACTCCCTGAAAGTGTGGCACATATAGGTTAAACCCTTATAAACCCTTATATTGTTTACAAACAAACACATGCACATACCAGTTGATGAAATCAAACAAGGAGTTAAGAGTGCTTATTCTGGAAAATGGATGACTTGAATTAAGGAAAGCAAAGGCATGCTTGTACTATGACTCCCTGACCCAACCAGAAGGGAGAAAACAGCAGAAATAATAATAATTCTATGAAAAAACGGTCTCCTTGGCTGCTGGCCCACAGAATTGCAGCAGCTCTACTATGAGCCGCTCCCCTCTGCTCTGGTGTTCCTTCTTAAGCTGCTTTGCGATGCTGGACCCGGAACACATTTTAACTGAACGAAAAACATGCAAGAAGTGAAAACTTCCTAGGTGTCTTTCAGGGTGGCGTGGGTGGGTGTCTGGGTACTCATCTGGAGGCCAAATTACCCAAAGCTCAAGGTTGAAAAGTTTGTTCCACCTGGAAGGGAACTTAATGAATTCCTCAAGAAGCCTCTGAGCTAGTCTCAGTGGGCACAAAAGCCTGATCACAGTAAGACCAGGACAGGGCCCTTCTTCCAGCTGCCCTGATAAGACAATGTCTTCTTTGCAAGTTCATGAATACCAATGAGCTCAAACCACATGCAAAAGAGCTAGAACACATTGCAACAGCCAAATTGCAAGTTGGCTCCTAAAGTTTGACCAAAGGAGCATGTAAATCAAACACTAGGGCTGGGGCTGCACCTGAGCCTGAAGTAGGAATGGAGGAAACTTTGCTCAAGCCTCTCAAGGATCAAGCCTCTCAAGGATCAAGAGGAGAGAGGAACAGAACAGGAGCGCAGGAGCGCAGGAGCGCAGGAGCTCTCATTCTGCCCTTGTAAACCAGCCACGAGACATGCAGAAGTCAGGAGGGAGGCTGCTCTTCATCCTAGACAGTGCAGGAGGGAAGAACCCAATGCCCCAGATTGTACAACCTGATTTGGCAGAGTGAGGCCTCATGAACATTGAAAAGCAGTAACATCCTTTTTATTCAACAGATAACTACTGAGTACTTACTATATGTCAGGCTCTGTGCAGGGCACTGGTATTATGATGAAAAAGAGGAAACAGTTCCTGATCTCAAGGGGTTTACAGTAACAAAGGTCGGGGTGGGGGTAGGGGGGTGGCAGGTAAGAGGCAAAAGAACAAGAATGAGAGAAACGCTTTATTTAGTGTGGTGTATTGTTGTATATCTAAGAAATTTATTCCTCTGTACTGCCCGGTACAGTTCTGTAATTTGTTTTTTTCATTTACTTGTTGATGTTTGTTGTGTTTCCAGTTTTGGACTATTATAAACAAAAAGCTGTTATAAATATTCATGTCTTTAGGTGAACAGACATTTATTTCATTTGGGTTAATCTCCAGAAATGGAACTGTGGGGTCCCATGGTAAGTATATATTTAGTTTAACGAGAAACTGACAATCTGTTTTCCAAAGTGGTTGGGCCATTTTGCATATTCCTATCAGCTGTGGATGAGCATTTCATCTGCTCCATATCCTTTTCAATATTGGATATTGCCACTTTTAAAATTTTAGTCATTATGGAGTGTGCATGGTGGTGTTATTCGCATTTTCTGAATGATTAATTATATTGAGTGTTTTTTCACATGCTTATTTACCATTAGTGTATCATCTTCGGTGAAGTATCTGTTCAAATAATTTGCCCATTAAAAATAATCTGGTTGTTTGTCCTATTGTTGAGTTTTGTGAATTCTTCACAAATCCAGGACACAAGTCCCTCTATCAGATATGTATTTTCCGATACTTTCTTTCAATCTGTGACTTGCCTTTTCACTTTCTTAACAGTATCTTTTGAGGAACAAAAATTTAAAATTTAGATTACATCTTCAATTTATTAATTTTTTAGAAAAAAATTATTGATTGATTTTAGTGAGAGAGGAAGGGATGGAGAGAGACAGGAACACTGATCTGCTCCTGTATGTGCCCTGACCGGGGATGGAACCTTGGTGTTTTGGGAAGACACTCTAAATAACCGAGCTATCCAGCCAGGTCAATTTTTATTCATGTATTGTGCCTTGTGTCCTAAGACATTTTGTCTAACCCCAAATCACAAGGTATTTCTCTTCTTTTGTTGTAGAAGTTTAATGGTTTTAGAGTTTCTATTTAGGCCTAGAATACTTTAAAACTAATAATCTCATGTGGAATGAGATAACAGTTAAGATTTTATTTTTAAATATAAAAATTTAATTTTTTCCAGAACCACTTGCTAAAGAGAATTTTTAAAATTGATTTCAAATATTTGTTAAAAAGTACATCTTTTCCTTGGTGATATCTTGGCACCTCTGTTGAAAATCAATTGGCCATTTATGTGTGAGTCTATTTCTGAACTCTCAATTCAATTTCATGGATCTATATATACTATTCTTATGTTAATATCACATTGTCTTGATCATTTTAGCTTTATAGTAAGTCTTGAAATCAAGTGGTGATTGTTCTTCTTTTCTAAAATTATTTTGATTATTCTAGGTTTTTACATTTTTATATTAATTTCTACAAAAAACCCTGCTGGAATTTTGATAGAATTGTATTGAACCAATAGATCAATTAAGAAACAACTGACATCTTAACATTACTGAGTCACTGAAATTATAAACATGGTATATCTCCCAATTTATTTAGATATTTATCTCAGAAAAAAATGAGTTTTGAATGTATATACCATCACATATTTTGTTAAATTTATCCCTAAATATTTGTTATGTGATGCTATTGTAAAGATATATTTAAAATGTTTTGATCTCTAATTATTTGTTGTTAGCATATAGAAACAATTACTTTTTGAGTTATGTGTTATTTAGAAGTATACTGTTTAATTTTTAAGCATTAAAGTATTTCCAAATGTCTATTATTGCTTTCTAATTAATTGCATTCTGGCCAGAGAATATACTGTGAATTATTTCAACTTTTCAAATTTTATTGAGACTTTTTCATGGCTCCAAATATGGTCAGTCTTGATAAATGTTCTATATACATTTGAAAATAATGCTTATTCTACTGTTGTTAGATAGGGTGTTTTATAGATATCAATTAATTTAATTTGGTTGATAATGTTAGCAAGTCTTTTGTATCCTTAATGATTTTCTGTCCATATATTGTAACAATTATGAGAGAGGAGTGTTAAAGTCTATAACTATACTTTTGTCTATTCTTGTACTTCTATCAGTGTTTGCTTTATGTATTTTAAAGCTCCATTATCATTATTATGTCTTCTTTTTAAAAAAATTTTTAAGACTTTACTTATTCATTTTAGAGAGGGGAGAGAGAGAAGGGGATGAAGTGTAGGAAGCATCAACTCCCATACATGCCTTGACCAGGCAAGCCCAGGGTTTCAAACTACGGACCTCATTATTCAAGGTTGATGCTTTATCCACTGCGCCACCACAGTTCAAGCCTATTATGTCTTTATGATGAAGCAATCCCTTTATTGTTATGATCCCTTGATCTGATAAATGAATTAGGCAAAGTGGCAGGATATAAAATTAATATTCAAGAATCATTTGCATTTTATACACCAATAATGAACAGTCAGAAAGAGAAATTAAGGAAACAATCGCAATCACTATTGCAACAAAAATAATTAAAAAGTATAGTACCTAGGAATAATTTAACCAAGAAAATAAAGAAGACTTGTACTCAGAAAATTATAAGACATTGAAAAAAGAAATTGAGGAAGATACAAACAAGTAGAAATATATATCGTGTGAATGGAGAGGAAGAATTAACATCACTAAAATGTCCATACTACCCAAAGCAATTTATATATTCAATGCAATTCGAGGTTTGGGCTCAAGCCAGCTACCTCGGTATCTTGTCAATGATCCGTGCTCACACCAGTGACCTCATGCTCAAGCCAAGGAGCTGTGCTCAAGCTGGCAACCTTGTGGTTTTGAACCCTGAACTCAGCATGTCTGGTCCACTCTCTACTCACTGCACCACCACTAGTCAGGCTCCAGCCATTTCTACAAAGAACCATGGTCCATTATAATGGTGAAAGGTATTCAAATAAGGATCTGGGTCTGAGGTATGTTCAGTACTCTTGGAACATCTTTGTTTCTTGTATCTTTCAGTTGTGCAAACTAGAAAATCAGTGGCTATCATATGTATACAAAGATACATACAAATATACATAGACATATTTGCATATACATAAATACATATACATGTGAATATATTTTAGAAATATAAATTCAAAGCAGTAATTTCAATTTCCATCCATCCTTACAGAGATTTTTCTTGCCTTCTACTCCATATTTGTACCTGGTTTTCTTTTTTTCAGTGATAACCTTGGATCCCCCAAACAATACATTTACTTATTTGCTCAATTGGATAATACATCTAAAATGGTTTCAGAATTGTTCCATGTGGCCTCCACACAAAACAAACCTATTATAAAGAGTTCAGGATTTGTTTGTAATATCCTCAGTGTCCCATTACTGCACCACAAATTGAGAATATATAATGTCAAATACTGTGTTCATACATTGCTTGATTATGTCTTTCTTTTTCTATTCTTCTTTATGTTATACTATTCATTTAAAATCTACCTGGAATCATTTTATTTAGTTCTCCATTTTATATTTGTAAAAATGCCCCTTGCTCCTGAATTCTTACTGCCACATTTCTCTTACAGGTAAGCAACTTCAAGGTTTCTGGTTGATTCTTCCTATGCTTCTATTTGGATGTCATCATAGATATTTCATATTTTTCCTGCTTTGAGAAATGTTCTTTTAAAAAAGCAGCTTTAGGAGATTCCAAGATGGTGACAGAGTAAGCAGATGTTCCAACTGCCACCTCCCATGACCAAATTTGATTACAACTTAATTTAAGAACAATCATCTTGAAAAACCAACTTTGGAATAAACAAAGAAGAATCTATAACCAAGGATCACCGAAGAAGCCACACTGAGACGGTAGGAAGGACACAGACATGGAAAGGGCTGCTCTGCTCCCAGGAGCAAATGGCAGCTGAGGGTCTGGAAGGACTCTCACTGTGGGGACGGTTGTCCTGAGAGGTGTGGGTCCTCAGCCCCAGGCCCAGAGCCCTAGCCTAGAACCCCAGAGCCTAGAAGAGGGGCCCACACAGCATTTGGAGATGAAAAGAGCTGGGTTTCTGTCTGCAAGAAAGAGATGGAGCTCTTGGAGAAACAGGCTCTGCCTTAAAGGACCCGTGCAGAAAATCTTCTTCACTGCCACTTATCTGGGGCTCTGGTGGGAGAGAGTTGAGAGCGCTAGAGTTGCATGAGGAGAGTGTAAAGTTGGAGACCCAGGGAGAGACAATGTGGGGGATGGCTGCTGGAACCCCTGTGCTTAGTCATTCTTCAATACTGCAGTCGCCATCTGTATTGGGTGGAGCAGTCTTCTCTGAGTAGCATCAGCCTGGGGAAAAGCAACTGCTCCACCCTAAGGAGTCTCTCCTACCATAGTCATTAAGACTGGGTCATTCTGAGAGGCCAGGAAGCAGGGGGTGCAATAGTGACTCTGTAGCTTTCCCCCATATGCTCCCAGTCTAAGACTGGTAATTACCCTTCAGGGGAGACTCAGTAGAAACTGTCCCAAGTATGGGCAGACTACACCTCTGGGACTCACAGGCCATAGCCACAGGACTCCTGGGGCCACACTTTACTGAGGTCTGAGAAAAAAGTCTGGATCAACTGACACCTGGGACCGAGGGGCATAGCCACACCCACTACCTTTTCTAAACACTGAATTGCTGCAGGCTCTAGACTCTGCCAGAGGTTTGTTCAGTGGCTGAGCCCAACAAGCAGTGAGCAGACAGAGGCTGCAGGAGGTGGGACTCAGGGAACCTTGGCCTTTTAAGTGTACCTTCCCCCAGGCCTAGAAGTAAGTCAAAGTCAGCCTATGTGTGCAGTTGGTATTTCCATGAGCACCTGGGCCCAGCTGAGGCAGTCACAAACTCTGGATTGGTTGTAGCTCCAAGAAGGTTGCTGAGGGTCAGTCATAGGCGGTGTCTCCCACTGGTCTGCATCAGGTTCCTGCCAGGGAGATCCAGGGCTGGCATATCCAAGGGCCAGTTGTGGAGACCATTGGTTCAGGACCTAACAACCTTTGCTTGAGTGGTATCCTAAGGGAGGGCTTCTCATACCTGGCTCAGCTGAAGTGAGTTTCACTCTCTGTGATCAGCACCAGCACAGTGGCTCGTGTGCATTGGATAGAGTGGAGCTTCACAGTCAGCTGGCCTGAGTGCTGGAATCCTGCCCTGCTGGGCAAGATTCCACAGCAGAAAGGGAGAGAAGCTTAGAGCATGGACATTTAACATGTGGGTCACTGTGAGCCTATTGTTGAATCTGGTTGAGGGGTTTAGCCACCTTCTGGAGTTGCGCAGTCAGCCCCAGGAGAGGATTCTCTTAGTCTTTCTCCCTGAGACCAGAGCCTTATCAGCTGTAAGAACTTCTGCACAGGGGACTCTTGGCCACACTCAATCTGAAACTGATGCTCACCTTGCTGGGGAGAAATAAAATTTGAGTATACAGCAGTGGCTGAGTGATTAGAACTCTGGAATAGGGGACTACATTCCCTGTACTGAGCTTATACTTTTGAAGTAGGGGGTCCCACTAACATTGTATTTGTAACTACAGATGCCCTAACCCACCAAGCATGCCACCTATAGAGGAGTTGGTTGGATAAGGCCAGTCTGAGCCCACACTACAGTCTTTCTACAAAAGACTCTGTGGGAAGAACAGGCGGCTATATGATGATGAGGAGCAGCTGAAAAGTGAAGACAAATCTTATGGAGCTTGGGACTTTTACAGAGCTGTTGTCATCTCTAAGCAGGAGGACACTGATCTTTATACAAAGGTTGGCCCCTCCCACACTACCCAGGAACAGAAAACACAAACACAAACAGTGAAAAGTGCAGTAGCTGCAGACAGGTATCCCACAGCTGGTTTCAAACAACAGCTGACCCCAACCCAAGAAAATCTAGAGCCAACACAACTGGTAGTGTGTGGCAGACAGCACCAATTCTAGACTCAGCTAGCTACACAAGCAGCATACCCAAAGAAGGACTCTAGCAGGCACCAGACACTGTAGAGAATAAATATGCCCAATAGGACAGACTTTGCACAGTGTCTAATACACATGATCAAGGTTGACCCTTAGAGCCAGTCAGCCTGAAGAGATAATGACACCAACAAAAGGACCAGCTGTATTCAATACTCACATAAACCAAGAGGGAAAATAGTACCCTCAAAAAGTATTCTGAGAACAAGGAAAACAGGTGGCCTGGAGGTCAGTACCACTGAGCCCATCTTTCTCATAAAGATACCACAATAATTTCAAAATCAGACAGTACTACCTAATACACAGACAAAATCGGCAGAGAAATGCGACCCAAATGAATCATCAAAAGAAATCCCCAGAAAAAGAAATAAATGAAATGGAAGTAATTAAATGACTAGATTCAGAGTTTAAAATAATAATTTTTAAGATGCTCAAGGATCTTAAAGCAACAATGGGTGGACATAATGAGCACTTAAATAAAGAGATAGCTAGCATCAAAAAGGAGACTGAAATAATAACAAAAGAACCAGTCAGAAATGACAAATACAGTATCAGAAATGAAGGTGGAAAAAAAAAAGAAATGAAGGTGGCACTAGAAGGAATCAACAGTAGGCTGGATGAAGCAGAGGATCAAACCAGTAATTTAGGGGATAAGATAAATGAAAGCACAGAAGCAGAGCAGCAAAGAAAAGAGAGCCTCAAAAAAACTGAGAAAACTCTAAGAGACCTCTGTGAGGACATGAAGAGAAACAACATCTGCATCATAGGGCTTCCTGAAGGAGAAGAGAAAGAACAAGGGATAGAGAACATGGTTGAAGAAATCATAGCTAAAATTTTTCCTAAATTGATAAAGGAAAAGGTCACACAACTTCAAGAAGCACAGAATCCCATTAAAGAGGAACCCAAGGAAGCCTATACCAAGCCATCATAATTAAAGTGCCAAAATTAAGAGACAAAGAAAGAATACTAAAAGCTGCAAGAAAAAAGCAGTAAATTACCTACAGAGGAGCCCCCCTATAAGGATGACATCTGACTTCTCAATAGAAACAGTTGAGGCCAGAAGGGATTGGCAAGAAATATTCAAAGTGATGCAAAACAAGAATGTACAGCCTTCTTTATCCAGCAAGGCTATTGTTTAAAATTGAAGAAGAAATAAAAAGCTTCCCAGACAAAAAAAGCTTAAGAAATTCATTACAACCAAACTAGTACTGCAAGAAATGTTAAGGGGCCTGCTGTAAAAAGAGCAAAGAAAAAAAAAACAAATAGAGAAAAAAAGGAGTGTAGATTTAAAGAATAAAATGGCAATAAATCAGTACATATCATTAATAACCTTAAAAGTAAATGGATTAAATGCTCCAATCAAAAAACATAGGGTAGCTGGCATGGATAAGAAGCAAGGACCCCTATATTTGCTTTCTATAAGACATCCACCTCAGAACAAAAAATACACACAGACTGAAAGTGAAGGGATAATAGTATTTCATGCCAATGGAAAAAAAAAAGCTGGGGTAGCAATACTTATATCTGACAAAATAGACTTTAAAACAAAGGCTATAGTAAGGGATAAAGAAGGTCACTACTTAATGATAAAGGGAGCAATCCAACAGGAGGATATAACCATTGTAAATGTTTATGTGCCTAATATAGAAAGACCTAAACATATAGAGCAGATTTTGATGGACATAAAGGGCCAGATTGACAGCAATACTATGATAGTAGGGAATTTTAATAACCCACTAACATCAATAGATAGATCCTCCAGACAGAAAATTAACAAAGAAACAGTGGCCTAAAATGACACACTAGTTCAACTAGATTTAATGGATATCTTCAGAACCTTCTACCCCAAAGCAGCAGAATATACATTCTTTTTAAGTGCTCATGGTACATTCTCTAGGATAGACCACATGTTAGGACACAAATCAGGTCTCAACAAATTTAAGAAGATTGAAATCATATCAAGCATCTTCTCTGATCACAATGGAATGAAACTAGAAATCAACTACAATAGAAAAACTGAGAAACATTCAAACACTTGGAGGCTAAATAGCATGTTATTAAATAACAAATGAGTTAAAAATGAGATCAAGTAAGAAATAAAAAATTTCTTGAAACAAATGAAAATGAACATACAACAACTCAAAAATTATGGGACGCAGCAAACACAGTCCTGAGAGGGAAGTTCATAGCATTACAGGCATACCCTAAGAAGCAAGAAAAAGCTCAAAGGAACAACTTAACTCTGTATCTAATAGAACAAGGAAAACAAAAACCAAATAAATCCTAGAGGAAGTAGAAGGAAGGAAATAATAAAGATCAGAGCTAAAATAAATTATATAGAGGCTAAAAAATCAATACAAAATACCAATGAAGCCAAGAACTGGTTCTTTAAAAAGATAAACAAGATAAATGAACCATTAACCCAATTTATCAAAAAAAAAAGAGAGGACTCATATAAATAAAATTAGAAATTAAACTGGAGAAGTAACAAATGACACCACAGAAATACAAAGGATTATAAGAAAATACTATGAAGATCTATATGCCAAAAAGTTGGACAACCTAGAAGTAATGGATAAATTCCTAGAAATATGCAATCTTTCAAATCTCCATCTGGAAGAATCAGAAAACCTAAACAGACCAATTAAAACAAATGAAGTTGAAAAAGTTATCAAGAATCTCCAAACAAACAAAATCCTGGACCAGATGACTTCACAGGCAAGTTTTACCAAAAATTCAAAGAAGAACTAACACCTTTCCTTTCCAAGCTATTTCAAAAAATTAAAGAGGAGGGAAGACTTCCACGCTCCTTTTATGAGGCAAACATTATCCTCATTCCAAAACCAGGTAAAGGCACTACAAAGATAAAAAACAATAGGTCAATGTTTCTGATAAACATAGATGCTAAAATTCTCAACAAAATTTTAGCAAACTGGATTCAGCAATACATTAAAAATGTCATTCATCATGATCAAGTGAGATTTATTCTGGGGAGGAAAGGCTGGTACTATATTTGCAAATCAACCAATGTGATTCATCACATAAACAAAAGGAAGGATAAAAATCACATGATTATATCAATAGATGCTGAAAAAGCATTTGACAAAATCCAGCACCCAGTTATGATCAAAACTCGCAGCAAAGTGGAAATACAGGGAACATACGTCAACATAATAAAGGCCATGTATGACAAACCCACAGCCAACTTTATACTCAATGGGCAAAAATGAAAAGCAATTTCCTTAAAACCAGAAACAAGGCAGGGGTGCCCCCTTTCACCACTCTTATTCAACATAGTTCTGGAAGTCTTAATTACAGCATTCAGATAAGAAGAAGAAATAAAAGGCATCCAACTTGGAAAAGAAGAAGGTAAACTATCATTATTTGCTGATGACATGATACTATACATAGAAAACCCTAAAGCAGGGGTCCCCCAACTTTTTACACGTGTGGCCAGTTCACTGTCCATCAGACCGTTCGAGGGCCGGCACATAGAGTACTCCATACACTGACTACCAATGAAAGAGGTGCCCCTTCCGGAAGTGTGGTGGGGGCTGGATAAATGGCCTCAGGTGGCCGCAATTTGGCCGCGGGCCATAGTTTGGGGACCTCTGCCCTAGTCTCAGTCAAAAAACTACTGGACCTGATAAATGAATTCAGCAAGGTGGCAGGATATAAAATTAATATTCATAAATCAGTGGCATTTTTATACACCAACAATAAACTGTCTGAAAGAAAAATTAAGGAAACAATCCCCTTCACTATTGCAACAACAAAAAAATAAAGTACCTAGGAGTAAATTTAGCCAAGTAGGTAAACAACTTGTACTTGGAAAATTATAAGACACTAAAAAAAGATATCAAGGAATATACAAACAAGTGGAAGCATATACTGAGTTCATGGATAGGAAGAATAAACATCATTAAAATGTCTATATTAACCAAAGCAATCTATAAATTCAATGTAATTTCTATTAAAATACCAATGACATACTTCAAAGATAGAGAACAAACATTCCAAATATTTATATGGAACCAAAAAAGAACATGAATAGCCTCAGCAATTTGGAAAATGAAGAATGAAGTGGGAGGTACCACACTTCCTGATATCAAGTTATACTACAAGGCTATGGTAATCAAAACAGCTTGATACTGGCATAAGAACAGGCATATAGATCAATGGAACAGAACAGAGAACTCAGAAATAAACCCACGCCTTTATGGTCAATTGATTTTTGATAAAGGAGGTAAGTGAGAGCATATAGTGGAGTAAGGACAGTCTCTTTAATAAATGGTGTTGGGAAAATTGGACAAGTAAATGTAAAAAAATAAACTAGACTGCCAACTTAAACCATTCACAAAAATAAGCTCAAAATGGATAAAATACTTAAATGTAAGTCAAGAAATCACAAACATTTTGGAAGAAAACATAGGCAGTAAACTCTCTGATATCTCTTATATTAATATTTTTGCCAATTTATCTCCATGGGCAAGTGAAATAAAGGATAAAATAAACAAATAGGACTATGTCAAACTAAAAAGCTTTTGCACAGCAAAAGACATCATTAACAAAATAAAAAGACAACCCACACAATGGAAGAACATATTTGCCAACACATCTGATAAGGGGTTAATAACCAAAATTTATAAAGAACTTAAACTCAACACCAGGAAGGTAAACAATTCAATTTAAAAACGTGCAAAAGAAATGAATAGACACTTCTCTAAAGAGGACATACAGATGGCCAATAGGCATATGAAGAAAGGTTCAACATCACTAATCATCAGAGAAATGCAAATTAAAACCACAATGAAATACCACCTCACATCTGTCAGAATGGTGCTCATTAACAAATCAACACACAATAAGTGCTGGTGAGGGTGTGGAGAGAAGGGAACCCTCCTGCACTGCTGTTGGGAATGCAGACTGGTGCAGCCACTGTGGAAAACAGTATAGCATTTTCTAAAAAAATTAAAAATGGAACTGCCTTTTGACCCAGATATTCCATTTGTAGGAATATATCCTAAGAATCCCAAAATTCTGATTCAAAAGAAGAAATGCACTCCATGTTTACTGCAGCATTGTTTACAATAGCCAAGATCTGGAAACAGCCTAAGTGTCCATCAGAGGACAAGTGGATTAAAAAGCAGTGGTACATATACACAATGGAATATTATGTGCCCGTGAAAAAGAAGGAAATCTTACCTTTTGTGATGGCATGAATGGACTTGGAGATTATTATGCTAAGTGAAATAAGCCAGGCAGAGAAAGACAAATATCATATGATCTCACTTATATGTGGAATCTAATGAACAAACTGAACTGAGGAATGGAATAGAAGCAGAGGCGGGGGTCACCGGGGGCAGAGGGACAGCTGTCAGAGGGAAGCGGATGAAGGGATGGGATCAGAGAAGGTGAAGGGATGGGTGAAACTATATATACATAACCATAGATACAGATAACAGGACAGCAAATCTCAGAGAGAAGGGGGAGGGAGTTAGGTGAAGGGGAGCAAAAAGGGTGATATGGGGGGTATGGGGTATGAGGGTGTTATATTCAGTGAGACACTTGAATCAATGTTAACACAATAAATTAAAATTAATAAAAATTAAAGGAAAAGGCGGCTTTATTTACATATAATTTATGTGGTATAAAGTCACATATTTTAAGTGGCAGCTAGGTGAGTTTTAGTAAATGTATACAGAGTTGTGCAGGCATCACCATGATCCAGTTTTTGAACCCAGCTGTCTCCCCCACAGCTCCTCTCGTGAGCTTCCCCAGACCATCCCCACTCCCCTCTCAGCCCCAGGCAACCACTGGTCTGCGTTCTGTTTCTGTCGGTTCACTCCTCCTATAAACTTCACATCAATGGAATTATACAGTATGTAGTCTTACGTGTCTGGTTTCTGTCACTCAGCACAAATGCTTTTGAGGTTCGTTTCTGTTGTGGAATGTACCGGCAGTTCTCTCCTTTTTATTGATATATTGTACGATGTACCACAATTTGTCCATTCACTAGCTGATGGACTTTTGGAGTGCTTCCAGACTTTTGCTTTTCATGAATACTATTGCTGTGAACATTGGTGTGCACATCTCCAGGCAGACATATGTTTTCATTTCTGCTGGGGAGATACCTAGGAGGGCAATGGCTGGGTCATGTGGTAAATATATATTTAAGTTTATATGGCACTGCCAAACTGTTTTCCAAAGTACTTGTATCATTTTACATTCCCATCGGTGATGTATTTGTATTTTTATGTTAATTTTAACCAAATGTATTCTAATAAAGTTGCTAAAAGTTCTTATCTAGGGTAGGCCAGTTATTTTCTTTGTACTGTTGCTCATTTTTTTACTTATGCAGCCCTTTTCTCATAGGTAGTTAAAAAATAAGTCAGATTATTTCTTGTGTAATTATAATGAATTCAGAAAAAAATGTGACCAAAAAATAGACCCAGAAAATTGCTTCCTCTCTCTCTCTCTTAATAGGGAATGACATGATATAGATGACATTGTTAGGGAAAGGACTTTCTTGCCTTAGTCTTTAAAAATCAAGGTCAATTGCACCAGAATCCTGAGATTACATTCTTTCCGATGGTAGAGCAGAAAACAAGATTAGTTTATGGAATAAAGTAGCTCTTTTAAATGATTAATATTTGGGAAATTGACTAAAAGTAAGGTAAGGTCATTATATTCAGATTTTGAGAAATCAGAAAAGAATTCAAGAATGTGAAGATTTCTAAAAGAAAAAAATGTGATAGTCCACAACTTGTAATTTTCAATTTGAAAGGAGTGCTGTGAGTTTGGGGGGATTGCAAAGAGGCAGTCCTCGCAGAGAGGCTGCCACTGCTTCCTTTGGCCCTTTTGCTGAGAATAAAATAAATGCCGGCTCTTCTTGCAACATCCCAGACACAAATGGACCCTCCCACCCCAAATGCCCATGCAGTGCCTTAAAACACAGCTAGGCCAGACTGCATGCAGTTTACTGAGAACCAAAGCGTGCTTTCTGGCAGCCCATGTTAGGGTGTCACCCACAAGACACAATGGAGGAACTGCAGGCTTCAAGCTACACCCCTGGAAAATCCGTGTCACTCAGCAGACTAGACAGGTAATAATTAACTTCACCTAAATTTTTCAAAATAATCAAAAGTTGCTTAAAAAAATCTCTTTATACCCCTTTTCAAAGTTTTTCTCTCTGCTTCTGATACTTTTTTTTTTTTTGCCCCATCCAAAGTGCCTAGCTTGTACATCATGTTGTTGGGCCTAACTTTAACCAAGATAGAAATTAAACAGCGAAAGTGTCATTCATAAAAATTCACTTACAACAATTCAACATGTATCCTGTGCTTCAGGGAAGTAAGGGAGTACTTGGACAGAAAAGGGGTTTCCTTGTTCCCCTTAAATTACATTATCCAGGCAAGCGGTTGCCTTCTCTGAGGCCCAGCTCTTATGAGGTACATATGTATGTGAACTAATGGGTCCAGTGTTTTTAAGTCTTTAGTTTTTTAAAAAGAAAAACACTCCTTGAGAGTTTGTTTAGACACTATCAGAATAAATGAGTAAAAATATTTCCTATGTCAGGAAAACAGCTTTTATTCCTGTCTGTCTAGTCAATGGTAGCTTTAAAGAGATATACTTAGGAGTTAGAACAAGAAAGAAGGTAAATCAAAGAATAAGAGAATGTGTAGGGAAAACAGCTGTGTTAGGCTTGCTTGCTTGTGCTTTGTATGATTAGTGCGTGAGCATGTGGCAGAGTCATGTGTGTGTAGCCTATGTAAGGCTACAGGTGCTTTCGTTCAGGGCGGATTGTGGATTGCTTGCCTGCCACTGTGAAGGGCCGTTTTGCTGTGTGTTTGCTTACTGCTGTGAGAAGCAGTTTTCCCCTGCCTTTTTGCTCACCTGCCATTGTGAGACTCTATTAAATGGGAATGGCCCAAAGTTCTTCGGCTCTGCAGTTCCTCTAATGTCTGCCTGAATCCAATGTGAACCTGCCTGACCATGGCCACCAGCATTACAGTATCTAAAAAGTAGAATGGCTGATATGTGTAGTGGGCAAAATATGCCTACTTATCTTGTAGTGTGCGTGTGTGTGTGTGTGTGACAGAGAGAGGGACAGACAGTGAGAGAGAGAGATGAGAAGCATCAATTCTTTGTTGCGGCATCTTTGTTGTTCATTGATAGCCCTCTCATATGTGCCTTGACCAGGGAACTACAGCAGAGTGAGTGGCCCCTTGCTCAAGCCAGTGACCCTGGGCTCAAGATGGTGAGCCTTGCTCAAACCAGATGAGCCCGCACTAAAGCTGGCAACCTCGGGGTCTTGAACCTGGGTCTTCTGTGTCCCAGTCCGACGTTCTGTCCACTGTGCCACTGCCTGGTCAGGCTGCAGTGCCTATTTTTAATTAACATTCTTCGTAGTTTTCTTATTTTCAGAAATCATCTCTCTAAAATACACACACACACACACACACACACACACCCCAGCACCACATTAATTTCTACTATTGGTTTTCTTTTTAAAGTTCACAGTTGTATCATTCCACAGATGGACGCTATGCAGGAATGCTACAGAGGAAACATGAAGGTGTTAGTACTTCTGGTTTATTTAGGTGGTGGGTTGATTTTAGAAATGGTCCCAACATGTTCTCATGTAACCTGTATACACTCTGGCCTTGGCAGTGTGACTTATTCTGACCAAAAGAACAGCAGCCAACATGATGTAGCTGACAGCAGAGAAGCCATTAATGAATGCCTGCCTGGGACATTGGTAACTCCTGCCTTTTCCTTTTGTTCCTTATTTTCTATCTTTATTAAAAAAACAACTTTTACATTAATTACAGAACTTTATTTTTCTCTGGGAAATCTAGCAGTGGCACTTGACACTCACCTCCATTCAGTGGTATGTTAATAAATGATCAACAACTAGTTCCCTGAAAAATAAAAAGCCCTGATGTGTAGCATTCGCTGGTTTCCATGTTATGGGCACTCCCACATGGCTGATTTCAAGCTACCCACACGACCTCGCTCAATGTGGGAGAAGAGGTGCTCACACTGGAGTAATATTCCCATTCAAAAACAAAAAACGTGAATACATGCAAGAGCATGGGTAAAATGAAAGGTAGGAAAAGAACTAGGAAATGATGAGTTTTGAGTATTTATTACCATGGATTTTAATATAATTTATTTAATTGTGCATTGATATCAGTTAATTTTTAATAACAGTTGTGTTTACCAACCAGTTCCTGCAAAAATTTAATTGGTTTTAACAAGTCAGTCTGAGCTGGCTCCAATGCCTTTCCTGCCTCATCCTGCCACCGCTGCACCGACGTCTGCAGGAGTGGGGTCTGTGGGCTCCAGGACCCTCTCTGGGAAGCAGAATGGAGTGGGAGCATGCTGCTGGATGTGAAGTACCCCTGCTCAGCCAGGACCACTGTTGTGTTTTCATTGAGGGTTTCCTCCCACTTTTCCAAGGTCTAGTCTCAGGTTTATGGAAAATGCTGTTATATGGTTCATAGAAACCAGCACACTATGTCCTGTGACTCACTTTTTTTTCCCTTTCAAACTTGTACTTGAAATGAGCCCATTTATGTTCTTGTTGTGAAAATGGTTTGTTGTTTAGTGGCAACAGATTAAAATGCATTGTTTGCTGTAACCCTTTAAAGCTTATGCTTTGGACTCATCTGAGCTTCTCTCTTGCTTTTCCCTGTTTGGTTTTCCTTGTACATATTTTGGTCTCCATATGATCTCCCCTTCTTAATTTTTTCTTTTCTTATTTACTTTTTTCTTCTTTCTCTGGGTCTTCTAATGGGTCCACAATATAGAACCAATGTATACATTTTTATTATTTGTTCTTTTTATTGAAGAGAATGTTATGCTTTCTATTTAAATATTATGTGAACAGTGTGTGTTCTTTTTCAAACAAAAAATATCTTTTTTTTTTTTTTTTTTTTTTTTACAGGGACAGAGAGAGAGAGAGAGAGAGAGAGAGAGAGAGTCAGAGAGAGGGATAGATAGGGACAGACAGACAGGAATGGAGAGAGATGAGAAGCATCAATCATTAGTTTTTTCGTTGCCATTGCAACACCTTGGTTGTTCATTGATTGCTTTCTCATATGTGCCTTGACCGTGGGCCTTCAGCAGACCGAGCAACCCCTTTGCTGGAGCCAGCGACCTTGGGTCCAAGCTGGCGAGCTTTTGCTCAAACCAGATGAGCCTGCGCTCAAGCTGGCGACCTCGGGGTCTCGAACCTGGGTCTTCCACATCCCAGTCCAACGCTCTATCCACTGCACCACTGCCTGGTCAGGCACAAAAAATATCTTGTATTTTATTTATGAATTCCTTGATGGATTTTTGAGGCAATGCCAATTGCCTTTGACAGAGAAAAATAATTGTCTTACATCTATCCTAAACACTCTATTAGTTCAGCCTGAGCGAAAACTACCCAATGATAAACTAATAAAAATAACAAATCAAAAGTTAAAGAAAAGGCTTCAGGAAGCTGGAACAGGGTAGTATCACAATGTACTGTCAACATAATTTCAAGCCACTTTTACCAAAAATTGAAAGAAAAAATCTGGAGATAGTGTAATATGCCCAATTCTGTATAACTCTAAGGTTTAAATCGGCCAAGTACATTTAATCAAAGTTCTTGAGTAATTTGGCTCCCTGACCTGTGTGCTGCTTTTCTTTAACTAAATAGCAAGGGTGGATGGTTGAGTATTGAAATGCATGCCACATATGTGTTTGAATCAGAGATCTGCTCCCAGCTGGATTCCACCAGAAGTGTGAGAATGGCAGAGAGCATGACATGCTCACAGATGCTGCATGAAGAGCCAACATGGTGCCCATAGTTTAGACAAAGATGTTTTTTTTAAAGCTTAACACAAATGCAAAGCTTTGACTTTGTAAGATCAGGAAGTACTATTTCATTTTGATGGGACCTTAGTAGAATACTCTGTGCACTCTCAGAATCACAGTTTAGAAACTAGAAATGTTCAGAAGGAAAGCTATAAAGTTATTAGTGTCATAGAAAACAAGGCCTAAGGAAAATAGTAAGGTCCCTTGAATCATTAACCAACAGAGATAAAATGGGAAGCTTCTTGAGGATTAGAGACCAGGGCTTGTTCCTTTTTGGATCATAACTGCAGACAGCCTTATTTTGCATATCAATTACATGTAAGAACCATAATCTCTGCAGACGATATCTAGACCTATGTTGTTGGAGCCTGTCTTAGTCCATTCAGGATGCTAAAATAAAAATATCATATATTAGGTGGCTTATCAACAATAGAAATTTATTTCTTGCAGTTCTGGAGATTGCAAGTGCAAGATCATGGTGCCAACGCTGGCAACTTCTCACTGTGCCCTCACGTGATGGAAGGATCTAAGAGGCTCTGTGGGTTTTTTTTTGTTTTTTTTTTTAATGAGAGAACTAATGCCATTTACAAGAGCTCTACCCTCGTGGCCTAACACCTTCCAAAGACCCCACCTTCTAATATCATCACATCAAGCATTAGAATTGCAACATATAAATTTTTTTTTTAATTTTTTTTTAATATTTCTTTTATTTTATTTTATTCATTTTAGAGAGGAGACACAGAGTGAGACAGAGAGAGAGAGAGAGAAAGAGAGAAAGGGGGGAGGAGCTGGAAGCATCAACTCCCATATGTGCCTTGACCAGACCAGTGCAGGGTTTGAACTGGCGACCTCAGTGTTCCCAGGTCGACGCTTTATCCACTGCGCCACCACAGGTCAGGTGCAACATATAAATTTTGAAGGGGGCACTGACATTTAGGCCAAAGCAGAGCCTAAGACCTTTTCCCTCTAGCCTCTGGCAATAGACACACTTTCTAAAACCATCAGATCAACGACACTCCTCTGAGAATGGAATTCCTTTCTGGGGCTAAAGTAGGACTCCTGGCTCTTTTCTTTGAAGACTTTCAGGCCTTAGAATGCTCTTGAGGAGAGGGGGTGGTTTTAGTACACACAGGACACACAGGGGACAGGAAGCAGAGGAGAGCACTGGTCCTTCTAGTCTGTCTAGCAAGGGAGGATTTGGGCCAGACAGAACATAGTGGCCGTTTATGGGTGAAATATGACCTAATGGGTGTCAAGCTCATGTCTTCCCCCATCACCCTTTGAGGGGGTTTAGATAGGTGCCTTCCTTCATAAGATAATTGGAATTATGAGAGGAGGAATAAATGTTTCTCTCATAATAAAATGGGAAAACATGGTTTTAATTTAGATCAAGGAGATTCAATTTAGATCAAGAAAGAGCTCTCTCAGTAAGAATTATTCTCAATGCAAACAGTTCTCACTGAAATGCTCAAGATGTGGCTTTCAAGTGGATGCCTAATTAAAGTCAGATTTCCATATTGTTCATGCATGTACTGTACGGAATCAAAAGGGGTGAATGTAATGGAAAAATAAGACATCCTGGATATAGAAAATATAGAAAAGTATAGCACAGTAACCCTACAAGATCGACAATCATTAATAAGAAATGATTTCTTTTCTGGACAAAATGAATGTGAGACTGAGTTGAAATGAATGTTTATAGAAGAACCCAGAATGTACAAGAAGATTTAACTTCTGCCTGTCACACTGGAGCAGGGTTCTACTTGGTTTCAGGGCTTTTCTTGATAATAGTGAAGTGGGTTCAGATGTGTGGCCAAATCTAGTGTTAGAGACATTTGACTCAAAGCACGAATTATCCTCCCCCATATCTCCCGGCTAAATCTAAATCCCTATTCTTGAGCTATCTATTTCTCCTTCTCAGATGAAAACTTTTTGCAAACCTCACTTGTTAGAGGAGGTTGCTTTTCCTTTTTTTTTTTTGTCAAATGGTCCAAATAATTTGTGGTTCAAGGGGATTGTTCCTGCAATCCTCCAGGCATCTAATCCTGCAGGGCACACAACATTTATTCCATGGGGCTTTGTTCTGAGGAAGAGTCTGCTGTGAGTCATGATACAGTTGGTATCACTTAAGAAAGTGTGATGAAACTAATTGAGTGAACTGAAAACCAATTACTCTTGAGTGAAGGAGGAAGAAGCAACAGAAGATGGAATGTGGCCAGCTCTCAGGGGACATCCCCTGCTGCCTGACCCATCTGTGACCCAGGACTGCACCTTGACCACAATTCAGAGGATAACCATGCAAAATTCAAAGAAATATATAATTTAGCTACTTTTCATGTTAGCTCACCAGCTTTCAATTATAATATAAAAAGGTGGGTGTGAGAAAGCAATAAATGAACAACTAAGGTGTTGCAACAGCAATGAAAAACTAATGATTGATGCTTCTCATCTCTCTCCATTCCTGTCTGTCTGTCCCTATCTATTCCTCTCTCTGACTTTCTGTCCCTGTAAAAAAAAAAAAAAAAAAAAAGGGTGGGTCAGTAACTCTAAAGCATCAACAAAATCATAGAAACTGTAATTCATGGCATTGAGCCAGGAAAGCATCAATTATATAGTTGGGTGGGTAAATAATAAGATTGTTTTTATAAAATAGGGAGCTAAAAATGCCTCGTTTAGCTCCTTATTGATTTGGAAGACAGAATATGTTTCAAAGTAAATTTATAAATGAAGGCAAGTCTTGATTTGGATTCTCAGTGAAAGCCAGAATGTCCACCCCTTAGTAGCATGTACTTTCAAATGACCGAAAATAATAGAACTGAAAAATGGTGTTTTCTTGAAAAACATCTTCAATAGCATGAGAGATATGCATTTTGCAATCACTGTTTGCTAACTCATATTTCTAGGACTTCAGGACTTCTTTCTCCTCTCGGCATCCCTCCCTGTTTTTCTTTGTGAGGCTGTGTCACGTGAGCACTGCAGAGGCTCTGCCTAGGTATTCTATTAGTATTTACTGTAACCAGTCTGTAGAAAACACAGATGACTAAAGTCATTGCTTTTAAAGCCCTTTTCACAATTGAATTTCCTGTGGAGAAGCGATATCCCAGGAGCATAATAGATTTCCCCTCTTCTTCCATTTACAGACACTTTCACAGCTAACTAATCAGTTGTAATTCTAATCTATAGTTCTGATTTGTTTACATGCACCACTCAGTCTGGCAACCTTTTGAATTTAAATGTGACTTAAAGTAAAATAAAATAAACCACAAATAAATGACACAGAATTGCTAACAGTAGGAACACTGTTTACATTCCACAATCTGAAAATATTTTGTTCAGCTGACTAGGATAGGCGGATGGCTGAGACAGACTGGGTGATGATGGGGTTTCCTGACTGGCTGAAAGCGAAATGGAAAGAGGGACTGTGTGTGATGCGGCTGTCTGTCACCTCGATTCCAGGGAAAGAACGCATTTTCAGCACACATGTGATCCATGCTTTTACAGAAGGCTCTGATAATCCTCGCCAGATCATCTTGTGCACTTGGCACTGGGCCAGACCAATATGCCAGTCTTTTTGAATCTTCAGATAATAATAGTCTCTTCCTTTCTATAGTCATCAGCAGATGCTGTATTTTTCATAACTCTCTCAGAGCTTATGTGTTCTTCAAGTCCTTTGTTACCTCATCCTTTTTGAAATTATCCTCTTCTAATGCATCCATATCTCTCCCATCCCATCTACATTTCAAGGTCTATTGAGTGGCTTCTGCGTTCTCCTTGTCCGGTTGACTCTCCCAAATGGTTACTCCAGCTCAATTAAATGTAACCGAACAATAGCGCATGAACAGTTACCAAGGGCAAGGCAGTCCAGAAGCCGTCAGAGGCACAAAGGTACTCTTTCATATGGTCGCGGGGCCAGCAGAGATGAAACATCTCAACAGACAGGCCTGTACCGGGATGCTAGGAGCAAATGTTAGGTGTGAGAAATGGGAAAGGAGGCAGCTGGCAGGGTGAGGACCGAATTTAGAAGATAAGAATTCAGTTTTTAACAAGTCTTTTCTAATAGCAGTTACTCCGAAGGTGCAATATGGAAAGTTAATTATTTATCTATCTTGAGGAATATATCGTTCAGCTGGAGAGAACCAAAGGCTCATTTTCTTTAGAAACCTCAAGATGCTTTTCCGTTTTCTTTTCACTTGGAAAACAAAGCTCGTTTTAAGCTCAGTTGCATGAGGAGAGCTCAGCAAGGAACTCATGCTGCTCAGGGATTTCAGGAACCACATCAGGAAGGACTTGAGGAGGGTCATGAGGCCCTGAGAGCACCGAGTCTCTGCTCCCAGCCTTCTGAGATGGCCACTGGTGACGAAGAAGATTTCCAGGAGCAGCTGTGAGAATCAAAAACATTGAAACTAGTTGTTGGGCAGATAAAATATATTATGCTCACTTTGTTAAAGATGGCGCTGCCCACATGGAAGTTCGTTGATATTAATGTGTGTTCTGGAACAGGCTGTGGGCAGGCCGGGTCATTATAGCCTAAGGCTTAGTTTAAGAGTAAACTCTTCCCCACACCCTTGACTGATTGGATTAAAGGTTTGGATTTTCTATGCTATAAACTGGGGCAGCCTGGGAGCTTGCTCTCTCTCGGTTCCTGGGTTCCTGAGATTAGTATTAGAGAGGAGAGCAGAGTAAGGCCACGTGAAGGCCAGGAGAAGCAGCCGAGATGGCAGAGTGCTGAGGGAGAAGACAGTTTGTTAAAAGTTTGTGCTGGAGGAGATGGGAAACAGTGATGAATAAGTCTGGTGAGCTGGAAAGCTTTGATGCTAGGAAACTTGGATAAGTCAGTAGCTTTGTGAGCACTGAATGTGTGGGTTTTGGAGCCCAGTGTGTGTTTTTGCTTGCCCGCCGGGTGCAAGCTAGAATAAAAGCTGATGGCTCACCAGTTTTTGGCTCCGTTGTTTCATTACCGACTGTTCAAATCCAATGCGAACCTGCATGGGTCAGGCGGCTGTGATAGTGGCCACGACTACTGGCTTTACATTTGGCGTAGTCGGCAGGATTCGATACAGCTCAGCATGGAACCACCACCACCTTTGAGTGGTGGAGTAGAGGACTGGTTGCTGTTTTGGTTTCCCATAGCTGTTTTTTGGGGGACTGTAGGCTGGCTGACTTTTACAGCCATGTGTGAGGAAACCAAGAACTCTATGGAGGAGGCTTCCCGGGACCTGCAAACCGAGCAGCGGAAGGAGCTGAAGGAAATGTGGGAGAAAGAGATGCCGACCCTGGAGCTGGAGGAAACGTGGGAGAAAGAGATGCCGACCCTGGAGCTGGAGGAAATGCTGGAAGAAGCTGACCAGGTTTGCAAGATTTGCCTGGAAATGGAGCAGGTGCTGGAGAAGGGATCACAGGTTCGTGAGTTGCAGATTGCCCTGGATGTTGTGGAGAGCCAGCAGCGGCATGAGGCTGAGGCTGAGGCTGAGGCAGGGGCTGTAAGCCCCATGGAGCAGAAAGCAGCAGCAGCAGGGGGCTCGAGCCCGGCGTTGGGAGCTGATGTTTCCAGTTCCTCTTTGGAGGATGAGGAGAATCCAGCTGGAGTTGCAATCCGCAGTCTCCAGAAGGTGAGAGCCCAGCAGCAAGGAGTATCTATGCTCCTGGTAGGTCTGCGATTTGGGGACATAAGGGTGGATGCCATTATGCTCCCCAGAGCAGAGATCGAAATTCTGACTGCCATGGCCACGTGCTCCTTTTTGGGACAGGGTACGAGCTGCCAGGATGGCAGAGATGAGGAGGGAGGCTAACACCCCATGTGTGTGGACTGATTTCCTGGACTATGACCAGATGGGCACAGGCTCCTTTGTTGAATGGACTTATGAATTTTGGACAATGTGAAATACCCTGATGGGGGTGGGGATGGCTTTGCTGAACGCCCTCCTGCCCCTGGAAGCTTTTCCCATGGCTAGAGAAAAGGCCGAGGACATTTTGCGCTTTCGGCAAAGTGCTCAGAGACTGGTGAAATGTACCTTTGTAATTGTTGAAACTGTATGATTTGTCATGTTGTAATTTGTGTAATGTGCCTAATTTCCTGGTACAGGAATGCTGGTGGTGTAGATTGTGGGTAGTAAAGTGAGCATAAGGGTGGATTGTTGGGCAGATAAAATATATTATGCTCACTTTGTTAAAGATGGCGCTGCCCACATGGAAGTCCGTTGATATTAATGTGTGTTCTAGAACAGGCTGTGGGCAGGCCGGGTCATTATAGCCTAAGGCTTAGTTTAAGAGTAAGCTCTTCCCCACACCCTTGACTGATTGGATTAAAGGTTTGGATTTTCTATGCTATAAACTGGGGCAGCCTGGGAGCTTGCTCTCTCTCGGTTCCTGGGTTCCTGAGATTAGTATTAGAGAGGAGAGCAGAGTAAGGCCATGTGAAGGCTAGGAGAAGCAGCCGAGATGGCAGAGTGCTGAGGAAGAAGCCAGTTTGTTAAGAGTTTGTGCAGGAGGAGATGGGAAACAGAAGTGAATAAGTGTGGTGAGCTGGAAAGCTTTGATGCTAGGAAACTCGGATAAGTCAGTAGCTTTGTGAGCACTGAATGTGTGGGTTTTGGAGCCCAGTGTGTGTTTTTGCTTGCCCGCCGGGTGCAAGCTAGAATTAAAGTTGATGGCTCACCAGTTCTTGGCTTTGCTGTTTCATTACTGACTGTTCGAATCAAATGCGAACCTGCGTGGGTCAGGCAGCTGTGATGGTGGCCTTGACTACTGGCTTTACACCCATGTGTTGGGCAGATAAAATATGCTCACTTTGTTAAAGATGGAGCTGCCCACATGGAAGCCTGTCACCCAGGTGATATTATTTGGCCTTATGCTTGGAATGGGTGAAAGGGAAAAGGCTGTAATATAAGCAGGTCGGGTGGTTATAGCCTAAGGCTTAGTTTTAAGAGTAAACTCTTCTCCACACCCTTGACTAATTGGATGATGTAGGGTGGTGCACTCTCCTGAGGAATCCCATTATACAGAGACTTCCTTGTTTGTATAATCGGATTAAAGGTTTTGATTCTATGGTATAAAGTGGGAGAGACCAGAAGCTTGCTCTCTCTTGGTTCCTGAGGTATTAGAGAGGAGAGCAGAGTAAGGCCACATGAAGGCCAGGAGAAGCAGCCAAGATGGCAGAATGCTGAGGGAGAAGCCAGTTTGTTAAGAGTTTGAGCTGGAGGAGATGGGAAACAAAGGTGAATAAGTCTGGTGAGCTGGAAAGCTTTGATGCTAGGAAACTTGGATAAGTCAGTAGCTTTGTGAGCACTGAATGTGTGGGCTTTAGAGCCCAGTGTGTGTTTTTGCTTGCCCACCAGGTGCAAGCTAGAATTAAAGCTGATGGCTCACCAGTTCTTGGCTCCTGTGTTTCATTACCGACTGTTCGAATGTAATGCGAACCTGCATGGGTCAGGCGGCTGTGATAGTGGCCATGACTACTGGCTTTACACCATGAAATAGATTTGCTTATGAAACAGAAGAAAAGCACAGTTAATATTTCCTTAGTTGTTAATAAAAGAGGATCTTGGAAATACACACAAACACATGAGCTAAAGCAAAATATTTTTTTATAAAAGATTTTATTTTCATTGTGTTGGGCAGATAAAATATATTATGCTCACTTTGTTAAAGATGGAGCTGCCCACATGGAAACCCGTCACCCAGGTGATAATTTTTGGCCTTATGCTTGGAATGTGTGTTCTGGAACAGGCTGTGGGCAGGCTGGGTGGTTATAGCCTAAGGCTTAGTTTAAGACTAAGCTCTTCTCCACACCCTTGACTGATTAGATAATGTAGGGAGGAATCCCATTATGCCTCAGATAGGTGACTTTGTATCAGAGACTTCCTTGTTTGTATAATTGGATTAAGGGTTTGGATTTTCTATGCTATAAACTGGGGCAGTCCGGGAGCTCTCTCTCTCTCTTGGTTCCTGAGTTCCTGAGGTTGGTATTAGAGAGCAGAGCAGATTAAGGCCATGTGGAGGAGAAGTAGCCAAGATGGCAGAGTGCTGAGAAAGAAGCCAGTTTGTTAAGAGTTTGTGCAGGAGGAGATGGGAAACAGAGGTGAATAAGTCTGGTGAGCTAGAAACCTTTGATTCTAGGAAACTCGGATAAGTCAGTAGCTTTGTGAGCACTGAATGTGTGGGTTTTGGAGCCCAGTGTGTGTTTTTGCTTGCCCGCCGGGTGCAAGCTAGAATTAAAGCTGATGGCTCACCAGTTTTTGGCTCCTGTCTTTCGTTACCGACTGTTCGAATCCAATGCGAACCTGCGTGGGTCGGGCGGCTGTGATCCTGACCCCGACTACTGGCTTTACACATTGATATTTTTTCTTTTTTGGAAAGAGACTGAGGAAGGGGGAAGGGAGGAGCGGAGGTGTCATCTCCTAGTACATAATTGCTTCTCATGTGCCTTGACTGGGCAAGTCCAGGAATTCAAACCAGCAACCATCAGTATTCCAGATTGATTCACTAGCCACTATGCCACCACAGATCAGGCCTAAAGCAAAACTTTAATTGAAAGCAATAAAATGTATGATTTTACCTGAGTGTGGAAAATGGAACCATGTAAATGACTATCTTTTAGAATGTGAAGAAAAATAATTTTTTATAGCCTCATTGAGGAATAATTTACACATGTTAAATGCCCATTGTAGGTATGCAGTTTGATGGGCTTTGGTAAATGTACAGTCGTGCAACCAGAATCAAGTTTCAGAACACTGTTATCATCCCAAGACCTCTCTTGTGCCCCTTTGCACTCAAATATCCCACCTCAGCCCCTAGTCCCATGAAACCACTGATCAGCTTTCTGTTATTCTAGTTTTGTGTTTTATAGAAATGTTATCAGTGGAAGTGTTACCAGTGAAATGACGAAACCTCAATTCTTGTCTTGCGTGAGAGAAAGGATTCAATCAAGAGACAAAATATAGCAAGCAAAGCAAGGGTTTATTGTCTGTGCAAGAATAATAAACTTAGGAAGGCCTGAGTGGGCAATTCACTCACGAGAATGAGTGTCCCGATTAGTTACAGAATTTAGGTATTTACGGGCTTTACTTCCTGGACTTTCCTGTTCTGGTCTTTCCCCCAGCTCCCTCCCCTTCACTTTTTTTTTTTTCCTCCCAGCTTCTTGTTTATCTGTCTTCTTTGTATTGCTATGTGGCTGATACCATATCAGGGAACTTGAGACCACCAGTCTGGGTGTGGTGAGGTCTGTTCTAGCTTAAAGCTTTTCCTAGATCCTGCAGACCAGGAATACACAAGGCAGCTCCCCCCTACCACTCATTTGCCTGTCCCAGCTAGGCCTCACTAGCTACCTAACCTAACAGAAGCATGTAGTATATACACACTCTTGTGTTTGGCTTCTTTCACTTCACATGATATTTTTAAGATTCATTCATGTTGTTGTGTATTTCAGTGGTTTATTGTATGGGTCCATTGTGTGAATATACCACATTTTGTCATTTCGGGGGTTATTAGAAATAATGCTACTCTGAGCATTCATGTAGAAATAAATGTAGGTACCTAAGAATGAAAATGTTGGTAAGCTGGTACACACATATGGTAGGTGTAGGCTTACCTTTTTTTTTTTTTTTTTTTATACAGGGACAGAGAGAGAGTCAGTGTTGGGCAGATAAAATATAATATGCTCACTTTGTTAAAGATGGCATTGCCCACATGGAAGCCCGTCACCCAGGTGATATTATTTGCCCTTGTGCTTGGGATGGGTGTGGGGGAAAGGCTGTAATGTAAGCAGGCCAGGTTGTTATGACCTAAGGCTTGGCTTTAAGAGTAAGCTTTTCCCCACACCCTTGACTGATTGGATAATGTAGGGTGGTGCACTCTCCTGAGGAATCCCATTATACAGAGATTTCCTTGTTTGTATAATTGGATTAAAGGTTTGGATTATCTATGCTATAAAATGGGAGAGACCAGTAGCTTGAGCTCTCTCTGTTCCTGCTATTGCCATTGCAGGGGCCTCCCTGATCCCTTGACCTCCATGGGAAAAGCTGGTTTTCTGCTTCTCCCTTGTTTTCTCTTGTGGCTTGCCTGTATTGGTGAGACACCAATAAACAGAATGGCCTACCATCCTCCGACTCTGCCATTTCTTCACCGTCAGCCCGAATCCAATGGAAACCTGCATGTGAATGGCCATGATGGCAGATCCTGGCCTTACAGTCAGAGAGAGGGATAGATAGGGACAGACAGACAGGAATGGAGAGAGATGAGAAGCATCAATCATCAGTTTTTTGTTGCCGTTGCGACACCTTAGTTGTTCATTGATTGCTTGCTCATATGTGCCTTGACCGCAGGCCTTCAGCAAAATCCGAGCAACCCCTTGCTGGAGCCAGTGACCTTGGGTTCAAGCTGGCGAGCTCTTTGCTCAAGCCAGATGGGCTCGCACTCAAGTTGGCAACCTCGGGGTCTCAAATCTGGGTATTCGGCATCCCAGTCCGACGCTCTATCCACTGTGCCACCGCCTGGTCAGGTGGCGTAGGCTTAACTTCTAAAGAAACTGTCAAACTGTTTTTATTTTCATTAACAATATATGAGGATTCCAGATGCCCCTCATTCTTGTTATTATGTGACTTTTAATTTTAGCTATTCTAGTGAATGTGTAGTGCATCTCTGTTGGGCAGATAAAATATATTATGCTCACTTTGTTAAAGATGGAGCTGCCCACAATGAAGCCTGTCACCCAGGTGATATTATTTGGCCTTATGCTTGGAATGGGTGAAAGGGAAAAGGCTGTAATATAAGCAGGTCGGGTGGTTATAGCCTAAGGCTTAGTTTAAGAGTAAGCTCTTCCCCACACCCTTGACTGATTGGATGATGTAGGGTGGTGCACTCTCCTGAGGAATCCCGTTATACAGAGACTTCCTTGTTTGTATAATTGGATTAAAGGTTTTGATTCTACGGTATAAAGTGGGAGAGACCAGAAGCTTGCTCTCTCTTGGTTCCTGAGGTATTAGAAAGGAGAGCAGAGTAAGGCCACGTGGAGGAGGGGAAGAAGCCAAGATGGTGGAGTGCTGAGTGAGAAGCCAGTTTGTTAAGAGTTTGTGCTGGAGGAGATGAGGAACAGAGGTGAATAAGTCTGGTGAGCTAGAAACCTTTGATTCTAGGAAACTCGGATAAGTCAGTAGCTTTGTGAGCATTGAATGTGTGGGTTTTGGAGCCCAGTGTGTGTTTTTGCTTGCCCACCGGGTGCAAGCTAGAATTAAAGCTGATGGCTCACCAGTTCTTGGCTCTGCTGTTTCATTACCGACTGATTGAATCCAATGCGAACCTGCATGGGTCAGGCGGCTGTGATCCTGACCGCGGCTACTGGCCATACAATCTCATTATGAGGTAAATTTGTATTTCCTAACTGACCTGTGACGTTAAACATCTTATCGTTTGTTTGCCATTAATCTCTCTATATATTTTAATAAATGTCTAGTCTAACTTTAGTGCCTATTTTCCAATCAGATTGCTTACTTTCTTATTATTGAGTTTTGAAAGGTCTTTTCATATTCTGGATATAAGTACTTAGTCAGATATATATTTTATAAATATATTCTTTTCTATCTGTGGCTGGCCTTTTCATTTTTAATTTCTTTTTCCTAGAAGCAAACACTGATTTTGATGAAGTTTAATTTATCAATTTTTTCTTTTGTAGTCTGTGCCTTTTATGCCCCATCTAAGGAATTTGCCTAAGTCCAAGTGTAAAGCCAGTAGTCAAGGCCACCATCACAGCAGCCCGACCCATGCAGGTTCGCATTGGATTCGAACAGTCGGTAATGAAACACAGGAGCCACGAACTGGTGAGCCATCAGCTTTAATTCCAGCTTGCACCCGGCAGGCAAGCAAAAACACACACTGAGCTCCAAAACCCACACATTCAGTGCTCACAAAGCTACTGATTTATCCGAGTTTCCTAGAACCAAAGGTTTCTAGCTCACCAGACTTATTCACCTCTGTTTCCCATCTCCTCCTGCACAAACTCTTAACAAACTGGCTTCTTCCTCAGCACTCTGCCATCTCGGCTACTTCTCCTCCACCTGGCCTTAATCTGCTCTGCTCTCTAATACTAATCTCAGGAACTCAGGAACCAAGAGAGAGAGATCAAGCTACTGGTCTCTTCCAGTTTATAGCATAGATAATCCAAACCCTTAATCCAATTATACACACAAGAAAGTCTCTGATACAAAGCCACCCATCTGAGGCTTAATGGGATTCCTCAGGAGAGTGCACCACCCTACATCATCCAATCAGTCAAGGGTGTGGGGAAGAGCTTACTCTTAAACCAAGCCTTAGGCCATAACGACCTGGCCTGCCCACAGCCTGTTCCAGAGCACACATTAATATCAACGAACTTCCATGTGGGCAGCACCATCTTTAACAAAGTGAGCATAATATATTTTATCTGCCCAACACCAAGGTTTTTTCTTCTGAAGCAAATAATTTGAATAAAGAGGCAAGTAGAGAGAGCTTCCAACCTATAAACTATAGTTGTGAAAAAAATAACTAGAACGAGTAGAATAAAAATAATAATAAAATAAATTTTTTTAAATTTTTATTTATTTTTTTATTTTATTCATTTTAGAGAGGAGACACAGAGTGAGAGAGAGAGAGAGAGAAATAGAGAAAGGGGGGAGGAGCTGGAAGCATCAACTCCCATATGTGCCTTGACCAGACCAGTGCAGGGTTTTGAACTGGAGACCTCAGTGTTCCCAGGTCGACACTTTATCCACTGTGCCACCACAGGTCAGGCATAAAATAAAATATTTTAAAAATAAATCTAAAAATGTTTAATATCTACATAATAAACAAATCTAAGAACAAGACTCAAGATGAGTGATTGTGGACAGGGTGGAGGTAGGGAACAAAAAGAGAAGAAGTCATACCATCCACATCTCAAAGACAGTGAAAAAGCAAAGTACCCATTGTACTTAAATGTTTATGTCCAAAAGTCATCTTATCTTTCTATCCTCAGCCCTCAAATCTGGGCAGACTACTCTATTCTTGCATCACACAGATCTGTCTTTGAAATGAGAGACTAGAAGCTTCCTTGATCCTGTCCAGATTCAGCCCTGCATTCACTTGCTCTGCTATTCTAAACCCTGAGGCTTTTGGCTCCCAGAACACACAGCCTTGGTCTCCCCATTCTCCTTCAGACCCTCACATTGTCTCTTCTTGACAGATGAATGGTCTAGTAGACCTCAGAGGACACTAGCTAGAGGATCCCAGCCCCAGCCCGGCCTGTGACTGACAGCCCGGCAGTCCATCATTCTATGGGGTGAGAAAGGGAAGCTTAGAAGGATGCAGTTTCCCAAAGAACTAAAGCCAGCTTAAGCCTAAGACTAGGAGATAATGGAGCAATACCTACAGAACTTGGAAGAAAAGTAGAATTTAACGATCTCGTTGAAGGCAATTTAAAAAAATTCAAATATACATATTTTCGGAATACAGATTATTCCAGTGTTATTTTGACAAAAGGTGCTTTAAAATCTGCTTAAAATTTGAAAGAGGCAAATCAGAGAAAAAGAGAATTGATAGGGAATGTGCAGATGGAAAAGACTGGTAGTAGTAGACTTTAAGATCATCCAAAGATGGAGATATGGTTAATGATACTAACCAATGATTAAGGTGAGAACTGTTCTTAAAATGTTAGAAACCATGTTAGCAAATAGAGCACAAAATGGTGAGTGGCTTGAAAGATAATGTTCAAGAAATAAGTGAATCCACAATGATGAGCTGAGACTTACTACCTGCCTGGCACTGAGTTCGGCGTGATTATGACACAAGGACATATAGATGTTGTGGGTCAAATAAGTTTGCAAATATGATGTGTATGTTTGCTCGCTTATGGTTTGCATTGTGTGTGGGGGCAGGCTGTAAGCAGGCAGGGTCCTTATAGCCTAAGGCTTAGTTTTAAGACTAAGTTTTTCTCACCCTTTTAATACTAAGATCTTCTCAACACTAAGCTTTTCCCCACACCCTTGACTGTTGCGTGATGTAGGGTGGTGTACTCTTAAGAAGAATCCCATTTATGCCTCAGATAAGTGGCTTTGTATCAGAGACTTCCTTATTTGTATACTGGCTTAAAGGCTTTAATTTCTACACTATAAAATAAGGGAGACCAGGGCTCACTCACTGGGTTCTTGAAATTAGCATTGCAGAGGAGAACCAGCTAAGATAGCGGAGTGCTGAAGGAGAAACCAGTTTGTGCAGAGTTTGTGTAGAGCAGGGGTTCCCAAACTATGGCCCACGGACCGCATGTGGCCCCCTGAGGCCATTTATCCAGCCCCACCGCACTTCCGGAAGAGGCACCTCTTTCATTGGTGTTCAGTGAGAGGAGTACAGGATGCATCCGCACCCATAGTTCCCATTGAAATACTGGTCAGTTTGTTGATTTAAATTTACTTGTTCTTTATTTTAAATATTGTATTTGTTCCCGTTTTGTTTTTTTTACTTTAAAATAAGATATGTGCAGTATGCATAGGGATTTGTTCATAGTTTTTTTTATAGTCCGGCCCTCCAATGGTCTGAGGGACAGTGAACTAGCCCCCTGAGTAAAAAGTTTGAGGACCCCTGGTGTAGAGAGAAGGAAATGGGGTACAGAGGTGAATAAGACTGGTGAGCTAGAAACCTTTGATCCTAGGAAAGTTCAGATGAGTCAGTGGCTTTGGGAACCCTGAATGGAAAGGGAAGTGTTTTCCCACTGTGTGTATTTCTTGCCCGCTGGGTGCAAGCTAGGATTAAAGCTAATGGCCCACCAGTTCTTGGCTCCATTGTTTTATTACCATCTGTCCAAATCAAATGCGAACCTGCATGGGCCAGGCAGCTGTGATGGTGGCCGTGGCTACTGGCCATTCAGATTTGTTGGCCCAGTTCTTGGGGAGCTGATGATGTAGTTGGAAAGACAAGGCTTACTGTCCTAGTGAGGCTTAGGCAATGACCAGGGAACATCTGATCAGCAGCGTCTGTGCTTCCCAGAAGTCCATTTCAGGGATTAAAATAGGACAGCTGAATAAAGAGGGTAACATTTGAAGAAGAGACCCTTTGAAGGCCATAGAGAATCTGTGTCTGTTTTTAGCCAGAACAGAACTAAGGTTTAGAAGGCAGGAAGGCAGATGGAAAGAAATGCATCCAAGGCTTGACTCAGGAGGACATCTGGAGGACATGGTGATGATGGCTTTCCCATGGCTCGCATTATCTTTCTTTCGTGGACATTATTCTTTCTGAGGTAGGTGTCTAATCTGCAATGCTGGTGCTGCTCTTTGGGCACGCTGTGTGAAGTGAAGGCAGCTAGCGGGAGACAGAGGGAAGCTGCCACTGAAGGAGTGTACTAGGCGCGTACCACACACCATTCCAATCAGCTTTTCAAATATGTACTGCATACGGATCATGTCTGTGAATAAGACACTGCCCAGCACTTTCTCAGGAATAGCCTCTAGTTTAGTGGGAGATGCAGACACACAGAAAAATGGCTTCAGTACAATGGGGTGGGCTGTGGGTGCAGCAGTCGTGAGTGTAACAGTATTCACAGAGCCCTGAACACAGAGAGAGGGACACAGCCTGAGTGCCAGTGCCTATCAGGGATAGGTTGCTGGAGGATTAATACTTGAAGGATTATAGGAATTCAATCCTATATGTGTTGGGGTAAGGGTATAAAGAGAGGGACATTTAAAACAAAGAGAGGAAAAGCCCAAGGAGAAGGAGTGAGGCATGACAGGGCATAATGTGTGCAGGGAACTGCATGCAGGTTGTTCGTGCTGGAGCTTAGGGCAGTGTGAGGCAAGGGATGAGCAGAGACATGCCCGAGGGCCCAGGCCTGGAGAGACCTCCACTCCATACTAAGAGCCTGGGCTGTGTCCTATAGCAGGCATGAAACCACTGAGGGCCTGTAAGCAATACTGTCGCTTCAGATAGCTCCCTCTCAAGATTTCTGGAGAAGAGAACCTGACTGGGACTGGGAGGTTGGTAAAAGACGATCAGGCTTGGGCTAAAGTCAGTGGTAGCAGAAGAGATAAGTAGACAGACTGAGGGTGAAGGAACATGAGATGTCTGGCATTTCTCCCAGTCCCCTGGCTGGGTTCCTGGAGGGATCTTGGTGTGATGATATATAATAAGGAAGTGGAGGCAGATATAGATTAGCTGGGAACACAGGGAGATTTTTCCCTCTCTCTCTCAAAAAAAGATTTTATTATAAAAAAGCAGTATAAGTACATTATAGAATATTAGAAAATACCGCGAAGTCAAAATGAGATAGGATAAAGATTCAATTCCATTGTCCACTATTAAATTCTTAGTATATATCCTTCGAAATCTTTTTCTAGTAGATGATGCTATTAGTACTGGCTTGCTAGTTGCTTTTTTCAGTTAACAATCTCTAACTTTTCATGTGCATCAGATGTTTTCTTACCTAATGTCCTGTTTGTATTATAATTTCCCCAATTGTCCTCAAAATGTCCTTTTTTTCTTCCTCCCAAGAGAAACAGAGGGAGAGATAGATACTGGAAGAAAAAGAGATGAGAAGCATCAACTTGTAGTTATGGCACATTAGTTGTTCATTGATTGCTTCTCATATGTGCCTTAATGGGAGGTGGGCTTCAGCTAAGCCAGTGATCCCTTCCTTGCTCAACCCAGCAACCTTTGGGCTCAAGCCAGTAACCCTGAGGTCATGTTGATGATCCCATGCACAAGCCAGCAACCCCACATTTAAGCTGGTGAGACTGCACTCAAGCTGGATGAGCTTGTGCTTAAGCCTGTGACCTCGGGGTTCCAAACCTGGGACCTCAGTGTCCCAGGCCAGTGCTCTATTCACTGAGCCACCACTGATTAGGCCAAAATGTTCTTTGTAACAAGTGTATCCAAACCAGGTTCTAACTGAAAACCATGAAATCACCTGATTGTTACATAACATAGATATTATTTCATAGAGTACACTCTCTTTTTCATGGTACTGTCTTGTTAAAGAGACAAGACCAGTTGAACTGCAGAATGTCCCAACTTCTGGATCTATCTAGCACTTCCAAGAAGAGGTGTCATTTAGCTCACTCTTCCATCCCATAGGGACAGTCTTCCACAGTTACTAGTTGAAAACCAAGTAATAAGCATAGAAAATGACAAATCTAAATGAAGTCTGCTAAGGTATGAACATGTCTGACCAAATTTCATATTGAACCCTAACCCCATGGTGATATTATTAGGTGATGGGGCCTTTGGAGCATGATTAGGTTCCTCAAATGGGATTAATGCTCTTATAAAAGAAACCCAGGAGAGCTACCTTTCCTCCTCCCACCATGTGAGAACACAGCCATAAGTCACAACCTGGAAGGGGGCCCTCACCCAAATATGCTGGCACCCGGATCTTCTTAGCCTTCTAGGCTCCAGATCTGTGAGAAATCTATTTCTATGGCTTGTAAACCATCCAGTCGGTGGTTTCTGTTTTAGCAGCCCGAATGGATTAAGACAAGGAATAAAAGCAAATACAAAGATAAGGAATAAAGACAGCAAATACAATAGAACTTCAGAAAAGGGAAATGCTATTTAAGCAGACCTTTGAGTACAGATAGAATGTGTAGAGAAGAATTCTAGTGAGATGGCACAACGAATAAAGGCCTGGATAAGGGAAAATATAATTCTGCTCCAATGACTTCAGCTCATTCTTTTTGTTCAGAGGATGTTGGCATGCCTACCACAATTACTGAGTGATACAAGTAGTTGTTATTCATGATGGCTGTAACATTACATTGGAAACATTGTTAGGAGTTGTAAAGCCAGTAGTCACGGCCAAGGCCACTATCAGAGCCACTGCTGGCTCTCCACAACATCTAGGGAAAGCTGCAACTCACGAACCTGTGGTTCCTTCTCCGGCCTCTGCTCCATTTCCAGGCATATCTCGCGAACCTGGTCGGCTTCCTCCAGCTCCAGGGTCGGCATTATTTTCTCCCACGTTTCCTACAGCTCCTTCCACTGCTCGGTTTACAGGTCCCGGACAGCCTCCTCCATAGAGCTCTTGGTTTCCTCACTAATGGCTGTAAAGGTCAGCCAGACAACAGTCTCCCAAAAAACAGCCATAGGGAACCATAACAGCAGCCAGTCCTCTACTCCACCGCTCAAAGGTGGTGGTGCCTCCATGCCGATCCGTATTGAATCCTGCCACAGACTGCGCCAACTGTAAAGCCTGTGGCCGAGGCCACCATCACAGCAGCCCGGCCAGTGCAGGTTCGCATTAGATTCGAACAGTCGGTAATGAAACAACGGAGCCAAGAACTGGTGAGCCATCAGCTTTAATTCTAGCTTGCACCAGGCGGGCAAGCAAAAACATACACTGGGCTCCAAAACCCACACATTCAGTGCTCACAAAGCTACTGACTTATCCGAGTTTCCTAGCATCAAAGCTTTCTAGCTCACTGGACTTATTCACCTCTGTTCCCCATCTCCTTCTCCAGCACAAACTCTGTACAAACTGGCTTCTCCCTCAGCACTCTGCCATCTTGGCTGCTTCTCCTGGCCTCCATGTGGCCTTCATCTGCTCTCCTCTCTAATACCTCAGGAACCAAGAGCGAGAGCTACTGGTCTGTCCCACTTTATAGTGTAGAAATCCAAACCCTTAATCTAATCTACAAACAAGAAAGTCTCCGGTACAAAGTCACCCATCTGAGACATAATGGGATTCTTCATGAGATTGCACCACCCTACATCATCCATTCAGTCAAGGGTATGGGGAAAAGTTTACTCTTAAAACTAAGCCTTAGGCTATAACAACCTGGCCTGCTTACATTACAGCCTTTCCCCCACTCTAAGCATAAGGGCAATCATTATCACCTGGGTGACGGGCTTCCATGTGGGCAGCGCCATCCTTAACAAAGTGGGCATATTATATTTTATCTGCCCAACAGGAGTATTGTACCACCAAAGAATATTGATGTTTCTATAAATTTTATTAGCTGAAAGAGTTAAAACAAATGAAATTTATTCGGAATGTGCATTTGGTACAGAAATGTATTACTAATCTTTCACCTTGTGATTGTGTTTTATTTGGATCACTTAAAAATGGACTCTGTCCTCTAAATTCACAGATGATAGAAATTGTCAGAATGTGTTGTATACAACTGCCCCACTGAAAGTCTTTCGATAAAATTAGAATGCTTATCAGTCATTGGAATGGATATTTTCGGTTAGAAGTTAATTATATTGAAAATAGTGTAGATCCATGCTTCTGAGAGTAAATTATATCAAATATTTACTTAATTTTATCTTAGTAAATGATACTTCCTGTTAAGATTTGATCATTGAAGTGAACAAACCCTTTATTTTCCATTTGTTTACCTAAGATTTGCCATTCTAATGCTAACAAGAGGATCTTAAGTACCATCTTAGAAGGTTGAGAGATTTGTGTTTTCCTTACTAATTTGGTGTCACTTGGATTGTAAACCTTAGAATCATCTTTGCCTCTTCCCTTCCCTTTGTTTCATATAGAACATCAGTCCTCAAGTCCCATAGTTTCTTTGTCTTAAGTGCTTCTTCTTGTCATATCAGACATTTTCTCATCAGTTCTTATTACACAAACTCGTTTCCACATGCTCATAATTTAGGTTATTGTAACAATAAATTGACTCCTATTTCTGGCTCACTGCTTAGATACTTTTCAACCACATACATTATTCTGAAACTCAAATATGAGCATACCATTAAACACAGACTTCCAAAGATTATAAAATCCAAATATTTCCTCCACGACAAAACTTCTGGTCCAGCAAGGAGTTGCTGCATCTTCCTCCCCATGTTCATCCTCAGCACCAGTCCTTGGCCTCTGCCATCCTACTGTCCTAAATGCTCTTCCTTCTCTGACCAGTTCTAAATCCTGCTGGTATTTAAAGGTTCATCTTGAGCCCATGGAGCTTTTCTTGTGACTTTAATCCAGTTATCTCCATCTCCTATGAAGTTATGTAATTCAATTTATGCATGTCACTTATTTTGACTTTTTATTTTTAGCCTTTTATGATTATTTCACTATTTTCATGTCTATCTCTTTGGGATTACCTCTATTGACAAGTGACTAGAAATTGTGGGCATTTTGCCTGCACTTGTTTCGATTTCTTCCCTGATAACTATGCACACGTTGGAGGTACACAGCACCTGCTTTTATCTGTGAACTTCTTTCTGATTTGATTTCAGTAAGTGCTTGGCTCTCCAACTCCCAGCGTGTGTCCATTTGTTTATTAATTGTTGAACTAATTGATTCATTTAATGGTCATAGCTCTGAGTCTGATGCTCTACCTGACACTGAGATATGTGAATGGATAAGGGGTAATTATTGTTTATGAGAACCTGACAGGATACACTGCCTTGAATGAATAAACAATAAAAGTTTTAATTGAGATTTCAGATAATACACTGAACTTTTGATTCAGACTGAAAGAAGGTGAATGAAGAACCACAGCTAAACAGTATAATTCTCATAGAAAAAAAGTGGCAAACACTTACAATATCTTTGGTCTCAAAATATGCAAAGCTAACATTAGGAAATCATGGAAAAGATCGTGAGATAAGATAGTAGGGACTATTCATTGCTATTTTTTTTAACCTATTTTGGTCTTTTATTGTAAGCTGGGAGAGCTGATTCTTTAAAGAAAAATGTGGGGAATGAGCAGAAGAAATCACATGAACTCTCCCTTAATAACTGCTTTGTTTTATTTATGTAGATTTTTATTTATGAGGATGAATGAGGATACTTATCTTCTTGAATTATGGTATATCAGAGAATTCCATGGGAGGCAGGTTGTAAAATGCAGATAAGATCTCTGTCTAAAGCAATGGTTTATAACCTTCACTGCATTCCAGAACCCCCTGGAGAGATTTTTAAAAGATTCTACCTGGATCTCATATAGAAATTTTGATTTAATTGGTCAAGGGTGCTACCTGGAAGCCTGGATTTTTAGGAGCTTCCCAGGCAGTTTTAATGTGCAGCCAAGTTTGGGAATCACTAAGCTAAAGCCAGATCTACGATGCAAACTACTGCACATTCAGGGCAAGGCCAGCCTCTTAGGGAGTATTTTGAAGGAATTGGGTGACGGGATGATACTGGAAAGACCAAATGTGGCCTTTCCTGGGAGAAATGGCAAACAGGGTCTTCAGGGAGCAATTGAAACCTAAATTGTAACAGACATCCATCAACTCAATAAGAAAGAAACTAGTTGTTAGTTAGAGGCGGATTTAATGGGGGGGGGCGCCCTTGGCCCCACTTCTGAAGGGCTCCGCAAAACCCCAACTTTTCATATTTTTCTAATAACACCAAGTTTGGTTTCATATGTGCAATTTTAACATTAATAGTACATAATATTTTTTATTTGTTTAAAAATATGTTTAACATGTATTTTTATTTTCCCTATCTCTTTTTTAAGGGGTGGCCACAACTGACCTTAATCTGCCTCTGTCGGTGGTAGTTAAAAATAATAAATAAGCAAAAAAGAAATAGGGTCTGTGAGAGAGTGATATAGATAGATAGGAAAAACCTGCAAGCATATATTGGTTTGTGCTTTGCTCTAAAATATATATTATATTATTATAGATAGAAAGCAGAGTTCAGTCAAATTCTTTGTGCTAAAAACAGTGGTTGTTAAATATTTTTATTTGGCCGAGCATCTGGAAGTCAAGAGCCTTTTATAGAATATTTATGAAATATTGATAGAGTAAATATATAGGAGCTAAATATAGACTTTCATGTTAAATCAAACACTATCTCTTACAGACAAATAATGCCTACATAGATTTTATAGCAAGAATAAAAACATTTAAATAAAAAAAAAGCTGTATAAAATAGAGAATACAACATTGTGGGGAAAACAGCTGTGTTAGGCTTGATTGCGGGTTGACCGGTTGCAAGCACTTTGCCTGATGGGTGCGTGGCAGCGCCACGTGTGTGTGGACTATGTGCTTGCCCTGGGCTGTGATTCTCCCAGATCATTCTCCTGCCACCGTGAGATGTGGTTGTCTCTGCTCCCTTGCCTTTATTGCAAATAGCATATTTTCCTTGGTTTATTAGCTCTTTCCTTTCTGTTGTTTATTCACTCACCTGTCTTTCTGAGCTTCCAATAAACAGGTATGGCCCGACACTTTCCTGCTCTGCAGTTCCTCCACCATCTGTGGGGCAGCTGTGTTAGGCTTGCTCGCAGGGTTACCAGGTGTGAGCACTTGGCCCGATTAGTGCGTGAGCACATGGCAGTGCCATGTGTGTATGGCCTATATAAGGCTATGGGAGCTTGTGCTCAGGGGGATTGTGGATGTGAGGATTGCCTGCCCGCCACTGTGAGGGGCCATTTTGCTGTTGTGTGCCTGAAAAGCGGTTTCCCCTGTGTGCTTGTCCCCCCTTGTGAGACTTTATTAAACGGAATGGCCCAACCCTTCTGGTTCTGCAGTTTTTCTACCATCTGCCTGAATCCAGTGTGAACCTGCCTGGCCTTGGCCACCAGCATTACAACCGTTAACTTAAAATTCTCTTTGAGTTGTGAAAAAGTTATCACCTTAAATTTTAAGGAGCAGGATAGCTTGGTTCTGTGCAAGAAAAGCAATATTCTTTGAGAGTACAGTTTAAGAATGACTTTCTTTCATCGGTGAGCAAAATGCATTACAACTGCTATAGTCTTGCTTTTCTCGTGGTTCACATGGGGACAGAGCCTATGTGCCCCCAGTAGGCTGCAAAGAACTGTAGTGCCAAACACTGTAGATACCATAGAATAGTAAGTGAGGGTTTTGTGAAGATGGAAGGAAGGAAGGAAGGAAGGAAGGAAGGAAGGAAGGAAGGAAGGAAGGAAGGAAAGAGAGAAGGAGGGAGAGAGGGAAGGAAGGAAGAAGGGGAGAGGAAGAAACTCTGTTAAATGATGTAGTTTAAAAGTGACTACAAACTCATTTCAGGTGAGGGTTCTATCACAAATGTCTATACATATAAGGAAATGTCACTATTCTTCAAAAGACTAACCCCGTTACCTCAAAGGTTCATGCTGGCAGATTTTACATATTATTTAAAAACAACCCTTTAAGGTGCTCCTACATTAGAAAGTAGAAAAACCAAGGCAGAATGGAAACTAAATGAAACTGAACAATTGGCAACACTTGGTTTCTTTACCAAGTAATGGACAGAGGTGATTCACTCACAATGCTCACAGGCCTGGCCAGGCCAATCGGTGCCATGTGCCTTTACTCTCACCTCCTCCCCTTCTTTCCTCTGTCTGTCTCTCTAGCACAGATGTGTGCAAGGGACTGAAGGTAGGCAATTTGTAGCTCTCACCCTACCTGACTGAAGGCCGGTTAAGATTGTGTTTATTTAAGGACCATGGCAAGCAGGTGGTATTATTTGGATTACTATACCTTTTCCCCCTTTATTTTAATTAAACAACATTTTTTTTTTTTAACTCAAGGAATCCAACCAATAAGCTAAATATTTGAGAGGAGTTAACTGCTCTGACTACTCCAGGCACTAGAATACTGACCGAAATGTCATGGTACATCCAGGCCAGATCGTTACTGATAACAATACCTGAAAGAGTTTCCTTTAACCTAGGTCATTGGAAGGCAACAAAAGAATTAGTTTAAATGGACAGAACCCAATGATTGAAGCCATTTGAATTGCATGACTAATTTCTCTTTTTCTGATTCTAGATTTACAAAACAAAGTTCTCACAAATTGGTTTTCTAGTAGCTTGCTTATAGTGTGTGTGTGTGTGTGGGTGGGGTGAGGGGGCTGGCGGTCATCTGGGATAGGTGGGGAGAAATCAGTGTCTGCTTCACCCGCACACAGTATTTTTCAGTATAAACTAACTAATTGGCCTGTTGGTTTATCAACTCCGTTTCTTGGAATGCTATCTGGGTGAGCCAGCCACAGGGTCTAGTAAACCCTGGACAGGAACGAGTTTGTGAGTGTGCAAGTTGGTGGGCTGCGTTCTAAACAATGATGAATTGGAACTTGTGTCACCTGGGTAGTCAATCAGCTGTCCTTCCCTTAGGAGACAGCCAGCTGTGACTGCTCACCTCTGTTTATTTTATTCATTTATTTATTTTAAGTGTGTGTGGGGGGATGAGAAATAGAGGAAGGAAGAGATATGAGAAGCATTGACTTGTAGTTGCAGCACTATTTAGTCATTCATTGAGTGCTTCTCATACCTGCCTTGACAGGGTTAGGTGGGGGTGCTCCAGTCGAGCCAGTGGCCCCTTGCTCAAGCCAGCAAACTGGGGGTCAAGCCAGTGACCTTAGGCTTTAAGCCAGTGACCTTTGGGCTCAAACTATGTCAATGATCTCGCATTCAAGCCAGGAACCTTGAGATTTCAAACGTGGGACCTCAGTATCCCAGGTCAATGCTTTATCCATTGCACCACCACTGGTCAGGTGCTCACCTCTGTTTAAAACTTTTATACCAGTGTCTTAGATCTCAAAATGACAGTTATATGTCTTCACTGATTCACTTCAGCAAGAGCATGTAACTCAATCAACTATTTGGGTAAGAAGAAAGTCATCTCTCACATAAATTCTCTGTAAAGGTATATTAAAAGGAAAAGGAAAAAATATGTTTTGATTGAAGTTATGCCTCATGATTGGCATGATTGTCACAAGCAGACACAACCCTAATGGCTGAGTCTGAGTATTGTTCCATTTATAATATGAAGAAGGTAATAATTACCTAAATAACTCACCATATCTAAAATTATTATATGCCATGTTGTAAATATTCACAGGAAGAAAAGTGCCACCAAAAAATAAGGTAAAAGAATATGATTTCCTTGGATTAACAAACATTTTTTTAGCACCTACATGTATTTAGTTTTCTGACTAAGTGTGGTTTCTTAAATTTGGATGGTTTAATAACTGGAATAAAGTCGGGAGAAAAATGTCAGGACCAAATTTTATACCCATATCCTCTACCTGCGGATCTGACCTCTTGGTAATATACCATGCTACCTTTTGTTGTTTTTTTCCCCAGGGTTATGAACAAAGTTTGAAAATATGTGTGCTAACTATAAAAAATACTAATTAGACATTGTTGCCCTGGCCGAATAGCTTGGTTGGTTAGAACATTGTCCTGAAGCACAGATGTTGCCAGTTCGATTCCTGCTCTCTCCCTTCTTTAAAATCAATAAAATAAACATTTTAAAAAAGGAAACTGTTAAATACTAATCATTTTGTGACTTTTTTCTTTCTCTTTTTAGATATACTGCTCACAAAAATTAGGGGATATTTTATAGTTTCATATTCATTTTGAAATATTCCCTAGTTTTTGTGAGTAGTCTATTTATAAAATGTCAAAATCATCAGAGATAAAAAATACCATTAAGCTAATTTAAGTAAGATGATAGATGTTTTATTTGAAAAGAAAACTATACTCTCAACAGATAAAACTTGACTTGCTCTTGGTTACAGCTGTGAACCAAACTAAACATTTGATTCGGGCCTTCCAATTCTGTCTAGAAGATCACTGATGGCTAAATAGAATGATTTCATTTACTTCAATTAAAAAATGTTTATTGAGCAACTACTCTGTGATAGACACTCCCTTAAGGACAAGGCATGACAAACAAGTAAATAGGCAGCTACAACAATATAGTTAGTAATACCACTAAATTCAGCACAGCCAAAGTGAAAGAGAAGTAACAGCGGCTTTTTGAAGATTTACTGGCCATTCTCTTTGTTGGTAAACTTCTGAACCAGAAAAAAACCATTTTAGTAGGTAAAACAGGTGTTTGTATCCAGGTGGTAGTGTTATTTTGTTTCTTTATAGTTATACTTTTTGGATTTTCTAAAGTGAGCATGTATTGCTCTGACAATCTGAAGAAAAATAAAGTAAGTGGAATAAAAACAAAACAAAACCAAGCACACTTGTCCCTTTCTTAGCCACACATCGCTGCTTCTGTCTGACTTGCCTTATCATTGGGTTAACTTGTGCTAGCCAAGCTCTATGGGAGAACAGGAGCAGGCAGCTGTGACCACAGTTTAGATCCTGGCGGCTAAATAATGAGATGCCAAAATTCAACCTGTGAATCTTTTTTCTTGTTTTTCTTTCGGGAATGGGTATAGAGATTTGAAGCCTAATTATGATTGGGCCTACAGAATGGTAATCATATCAACAACTGATTACAATGATTCCGTGCCTTCGTGACGACTTGAGAGGCAGTTTCTTTTCCGGTAGCCAAGTCACACCTTATTGATCCAGTGTCCATGACTATAGACAGACATGGACTTTGGGTATAATTTTCTCCCCACTACTCCCCCCACTGGCCTCATCAAGTGGGTACCTGAAGGAGAAAAGAACTTATATCCCACTTCCCTCCTCCTGATGAAGGGGTAGGAGATAGGAAGGGGAGAATTGGAAAGCAGTATGAAGCCAAGTGGCATTTGAACAGCTGTCAAGCCACTGAGGGTTTCCGAACAGCCACTTTGTCTCTCCTTGGAAACTAAAGAAACTTGGTGTGCCTGGGCATGTTGCAAGGTGCTATAAATGATAAGTTGAGAGCAAGACTAAATAAATATGTGCTTTAGCAGCATAGATTTTAGGGTCTTGAGGAAAAAGGCCTATTTTATTTTATTCTAATTTTATAAAAATTGCCACCTACATCTCAAGCGGTGTAATAGCCTGTAATAATTCATCACATTATGTGTATGTCATCTATTTCTGCATTTCCCCAGGACAGGCTATAAATACAGGCTGTGTTTACACCAGGGTAGCTGCCAGGTTGGCCTGTGGCTATTACTGTTAGATGAATCCCTTTGACTCTGTGAAAACAATTGAAAAGTGTTAGAGTGTATTATTGTAGAAAAGACAATATAATGACTGTTTGGAAAAGGCCCCTTGCCTTTAGCATGCAGATGAATTGTGGCACTCAGGCTGAAAGAGCCCTTAGTTCTGTATTCACTGTTTTTGGAAAAACTACACACCGAAAACAGGATAAATAAATTCTGAGAGATCTAGTGTCTTCTATGAAAACAAAAGCTTGCTGATTTTTGAAGCAAAAACTCAAAATTTATTGCACAGTATATCCACTAGTGTTTATTAATATTTTCTGTTTATTATTTTTTATACACACACACTACCTTGAGTATACACATAGAAAATAGATGGTTCAGAAAGAAATAACATTTTTAGGCCCTGGCTGGTTGGCTCAGTGGTAGAGCATCAACATGGCATGTGGAAGTCCTGGGTTCAATTCCCAGTCAGGGCACACAGGACAGGAAAAGCAACCATCTGCTTTTTTATCCTTTTCCTCCCCCTATACCAGTGGTTCTTAACCTTTTTTGAGGTACCGAACCTACCAGTTTTATATGAGCATTCACCGAACCCTTCTTTAGTGATAAATAAAATATGATTTCTTTTTCCAAATTCAAGACATAGGTATATGTTTTTTTACTGGTGCACAAAATGAGCCGTGCATGAACATCACCTTGCTCAAAGCACAAAACCAACAAAGTACATGAACTCGCAACAAATTACGTTATTACTTTATTCTGGCCTCTGCGGCAGAGGCTTCTCCGAACCCCTGAGACCAACTCATCAAATCCCTAGGGTTCGATAGAACCACTGCCCTATATATACTCTAACTCTCTCTTCTCCTCCCACAGCCATGGCTTGATTGGTTCAAGCACATTGACCCTGGATGCTGAGGGTGGGTCTGTGGAGCCTCTGCCTCAGGTGCTAAAAATAGATTGGCTGTGAGCATGGTCCAAGATGGGCAGAGCATTGGTCCTGGTGGATCCTGGTAAGGGCGCATGTGGAAGTCTTGTCTTTCTATCTTTATACAAAAACATAACTGACTATTTCTCTTCATTTGTCCTTAACATTGGTTCAAATGGTATGTTGAAAAGATTATAGCTTGTTTGTTTTTTCTTCATTTTTGGCTACACTGCAAGAATGTCCTGTAGAAAAAGACAAAATGGGTAGTATATTAATTGTCCTAGTAAAGCAAAGTGGATCTCTGGATAATGAAGGTGATGCATCACCAAGCACAGGTGATTGAAAGGAAAAGCCTGAGAGTATACTCTGACAGCCTGGGCATGGATAACACACTCACGTACTAGATTAATCCTCTAAGCTCGGATATTTAATAATGGTAGATTTATTACAATACAAGCCTGAGGTCTTTCCTTTAAAATGTATGAATTTCCTAAGAGGCACAAAATAAGATAATTCAAAGGCTACATCATGAAAAAATCCTAGTCACTTGGCCAACAGATGTGGAAGGCAAGGATGACAGGAGGGGATTTTAATAATCGGATATCTGTTAGAAAGCAGGCTTGACCTGCTGTCACACCATACTGTGTATTTTGGGATAAAAATAATACATGTGCACTGATATTATGGTTTCTTCATGTAAATGCCTGGCAGTGACTAAGCCTGCAAACCTGTAGTGCTTTATGACTAAACTAAGAGATGCAGTGGAGGGTTCAATGTATCTGACACAGAGTCCAACCCTTCCCACCTCCATTAGAACCAGGATGAGGCATTGTCCAATTAGAACACTTGGAAGGGTTCTGAAAAAGCATCAAGGATCCAGTTTCTCATGTGTCATGCCTTAAATCATCTCTGATTTTAGCTTTAATGAAATTAATGAACAAAAGAAGCCCCACAATGTGCCTGATTTCAGATGAGTCAACACTTTGGATGTTAAGTTCTCCATGAATATTATGGATACTATGCTATTTTTGGATTAAAAAAGAATAAAGTTTAAATGCTTTTGTTTATTAAAAATCTGTTATATCTAAGAAATAATTAGTCCTTTCCAAATATATATATAAATGACTTAAAGAGTAAACTTTCTCCACAGTCCAAATAGAACTTACTATTGCATTACTAATTATTAGCATTATTAATCATTTAACCTTACTATCTATATTTTGGGAAAATAAGTTATGCTCTTTATCTATGCAGTGTCATCTAAAAGAAAACAAAATAACTTTCGACAGAAATTTGATGTTTAACTTACTGTAATTTTGTTTTTTTCCTTAGTTTAAGGCAATATTTTATTGCTTTAGCAAAAAAATAAAAATAAAAAAGGAACCCTTCTTTACCAAATACTCCATCCAGCTAATGGAATGGTTTTATGTAAGTTGCCAAATAATAACAGCTTTAAAATGTAATTTGATCTACAGTTATCAAATAGTTAATGTATATTAGGCATTTTATTAGGTATTGGGGATATAAAAATAAGCAATACGGAGGGAGCTTCTAGTGCAGTAAGGAAGACAGTCTTCCCTAAAAAATACAATTTGATAAATGAAAGAGTAGAGTGTTTATACAATGAAAATCCATGTGAAGAGTTGGTCTATTTAGGGCAAATACCTAAAATATATGTGGCATAGAACCCATCTGAATGTTCAACTAGTTTGCTGTCAGCCAGTTCTCCCTGAGTAAACCCCTTAGTAACTAAGGAGAACATAGTGGTCACTTAACCACAGATATCATGGCTGACCATCCTCTACTGTGGGGATTAGCTATTATCAAAGAAACAGGAATAAAATATTTGGTCACCATGGTTTCTCTTCATACAATTGCTTAAGGCTTAGTATCTATAGCTGTATGGTGCTAGGTCACGCTCTTGAAAATCCTTTTCTGTTGTTGATATTTTTGTTGATATTAATGTTTCCAGGTGTTTTGCACAACTTTACACATCTAAGATATTTTGGGGGTTCAGCCTTATTTTCCTGTTTTATAAAAACTTTAAGGGGGGGTCACTCCTCACTAATTGAATACAAGCCAACAAATTAATTTTATAAATCCACATGTTGTAAGAAAATATACCTTCAAATAAGAAATATTAAAATATTAAGTTTTGGGGGCAATTTTTCTCTTAATAAATCATTTTAAGAAAAAATTTAAAGCAATTAACAGATCAATTACATATATGTTGTATATCAAATATATTACTAAGAACACTGCTTTTCATAGCAGCTGTTATGGTTCTCAGGCATCTTGTGAGGAAAAGGCTAGAATAGATTATGGCTCTGGCAGAAAGTAAGATTAGAGATCTAAGGTTCTGTGAGTAGTAGTAGCTGTTATGATATTCTATTTATTCTGTTTCCCACTTCTATATAATAAAAGAATAATATATATTATATAATAGTATAATAAATAAATAGTTCATTTATAAAGAGTATCTATTATCTATCTATCTATCTATCTATCTATCTATCTATCTACTTATCATTAGCTTCTCTTTGTCACAATATCCACTCACTTTAAAGAAATTTCCAAGTCTAATTGAGGGAGACTAACTAATAACTATAATGTAAGTCTCTATAAACTAAGTACTGTACTTGTACCAAGAAGAAAGGCCTTCATAGCACACATAAGAAAGGAATTCATTCCAAATTGGGCATCCTGAATGCTTTATGATAAAAATCACATTTGATCTAGCAGTGAAAAGGCAGGAGGACTGGTGAGAAGTGCATTTTAGATGTAAGCAAATGTAGAATAGAGGAGAAAGGGAAGGGTGGACACATGACAAAGCTAAAATACAGACTGCATGGGCCAGAAATTGGGAGACACAGCTGAAGAGGAAGATAGAGTTGATGGTGCAGGGCTTTGAGGGCCCTGCTTCTAGGCCTCCTCTCACTTTCTTCAAGGATCTCTTTTCTTTAATGTGATGAGCTTAACACTCTTTTATTACATACACCAGAAATAAAAATTGTTAGTACATAATCTCAATATATGAATATTAACTTTTAAATCAAATGACTACAAAGCATTATTAAAGGAAATTTAAAAAGATGCAATGAAACTGAAAAATATTCCTTGTTTGTGGATAGGAAGAATAAATATAGTTAAAATGGCCATACTACCCAAAGCAATATACAAATTTAATGCAATTCCCATCAAAATTTCAATGTAATTTTTTTAAAGAAATGAGGCAAAAAATCATCAGGTTTATATGGAACCATAAAAAACCTCCAATAATGAAAGTAAAGTAATCCTAAGGAAAAAAAACCAAAGCTGGAGGCATTACAATACCTGACTTCAAACTATACTACAGAGCCACGATAATCAAAACAACATGGTACCAGCAGAAAAATAGACACACAGACCAATAGAACAGAATAGAGAGCCCAGAAATAAAACTACATATATATGGTCAAATCATCTTTGATAAAGGAGCCAAAAATGCAAAATGGAAAAAAGAAAACCTCTTCAATAAATGGTGCTGGGAAGATTGGAAAGCCACATGCAAAAGAATAAAATTGACTACATTTTATCTCCTTGCCCAAAATTAATTCAAAATGGATCAAAGGCCTAAATGTAAGATATGAAACAATAAATTACATAGAAGAAAACATAGGTACTAAACTCATGGACCTTGGCCATAAAGAACATTTTATGAATTTGACTCCAAAGGCAAGGGAAGTGAAGGCAAAGATAAATGAATAAGACTACATCAAACTAAGAAGCTTTTACACAGCAAAAGAAACTGTCAACTAAACAAATAGGCAACCAACTAAATGGGAGATGATATTTTCAAACAACAGCTCAGATAAGGGACTAATATCTAAAATACATGAAGAACTCACAAAACTCAGCAACAAACAAACAAACAAACAATCCAATAAAAAATGGAAAGAGGACATGAATAAACACTTCTCCCAGGAAGAAATACAAATGGCCAACAGATATATGAAAAGATGATCATCTTCATTAGCTATTAGAGAAATGCAAATCAAAACTACAATGAGATACCACCTCACACCTGTTAGATTAGCTATTATCAACAAGACAGGTAATAACAAGTGCTGGAGAGGCTGTGGAGAAAAAGGAACCTTCATTCACTGTTGGTGGGAATGTAAATTAGTGCAACCATTATGGAAGAAAGTATGGTGGTTCCTCAAAAAATTAAAAATAGAACTACCGTATGACCCAGCAATCCCTCTACTTGTTATATGCCCACAAAACTTGAAAACATGTGTACGTAAAGACACATGCACCCCCATGTTCATCGCAGCATTGTTCATGGTGGCCAAGACATGGAAACAGCAAAATGCCGTTCAATAGAGAATTGGATAAAGAAGATGTGGTACATATATACAATGGAATACTACTCAGCCATAAGAAATGATGACATCGTTTACAGCAACATGGATGGACCCTGATAACATTATACTGAGTGAAATAAGTAAATCAGAGAAAGCTAAGAATTTATGACTCCATACATAGGTGGGACACAAAATTGAGACTCATGGACATAGACATGGGTGCAGTGGTTACCAGGGTGAGGGGAAGGGTGGAGAGGGAGGGAAATGAGAGGAAAGGGAGGGGCTTAAAGGGAAACAAAATATAAGGTGACAGAAGATGATTTGACTTTGAGTGATGGGTATACGACATAATCGACTGTCCAAAGGATGTGGAGATGTTTTCTCTAAATCTAAGTACTCTGATTGACCAATATCATCCTATTAAATTTGATTGTCTAAATAAAAAAAATAAAATAATATACATTACTATATTTATATATTATTTTCCTTGTCTAGAAAAGCTAAGTGGAGCTTTTCTATAATGAATACTCTTTTTATGAATATCAACTAAAATCTATTAAAAATAAAACAGTATTCATACCTTTTGCTTCAAGTTTTCCAGTAAGTTTTCTATAGGAATTTATCCTACAAAAACCACTTTGGAATGGGCAAAGAGATTTATAAGCTTATCTGAAAAATACTTAGGAGCCTATTACTTTGTAGACAGTATGCTGGGCCCTGGGGATGCAATGGAAAGCAAAACCAGACTCACACCTGAACTCACAAATTTCACAGTCTAGTAGATGCTACAGATTTTCATAAAATAATCACATAATTACATGTAATATTTGAGTTGGATCAGGCAACAGTGGAGAGATTTGTGGTGCTCTGAAAGGGTGGATTAGAAAGAACACCTAATTCAGGGGTCAGGGAAGATATCTTGAGGAAGAGACAATTGTAGAAATATGAAGACTAAGTTGGAACAAGAATGTTTCTTGAAGCATTGTTTGTAATTAATAGAACTGTTGAAAGAATTACTCACAAAAATGATTAAATAAACCTTACATATAACTTTTTAGTGGACTACTATCCAGTTATTAAAAATAAGAAGGTTCTAGGAAGCAAGATGGCGACGGAGTAGGCGGACGTACCAACTTCCAACTCCCAGAAGCAAAGTGGATTATAACTCAATTTAAAGAACCATCATCTGGATAAACCAACTATGAACTAAACTAAGTGGAATCTTCAACCAAGGAACACAGAAGAAGCCACATTGAGACTGGTAGGAATAGCGAAAACGCGAAGAGGGCTGCCCAGCTCCCCGGAGCAAACGGCAGCCCGGAGAGACCCACGGGGCGGGAGGAAAGTTTGGCGGAGAGGGAGGGACCTGGGTCCCAGGAACCAAGCCCCAGCCTGCAGTCTCAGAGCCTAGAAGAGGCGTTTGGAAAGTTTTGAGCTGTGAAACAAGTGAGGGAGCTCCCAGGCCTACAGTGTGGAGTATTAGGTCCCTTCCTACTCTGCTGAGGGCTGCTTAAGAAGTTGGGGCGACAGGAAGCTGAAACGCGGTTCTGTTGGCGTGGGCAGAGGCCAAGTCGGTGGGAGCTCGGTCTAGCCCAGAGGGTCAGAGGGGACACGCAAGAGCGGACCGGTAGCTGTGGGCCGCCTTTAACCCCACTTACGGGGACAAAGCGGGAGGCCAGGAACGGGCAGAAATCTGCTCTACGACCCTGCACAGGCCAGCCCTGACCGCGGGGACCGGGCTAGGACCAGGGACGGGCAGGGGCGCGTGGCTGAGCTCACGCTACCAGCCCCCCCCCCAAGCCGGAGAAACCGCGGTTGGCCAGAATAAGTGTGCGAGCGGGCTCCGAGCGTGGGAATGGACTAGACCCCGAGACAAGTGGAAGCTCGCAGTTGAGTTCACGCTACTATCCCCGCCCACCCGAGAAACAGCGGATTGCATTCATACGTGCACAAGTGGGCTCCGAACGCGGGGGTGGGGTAGAGTCCGGGACGAGAGGAAGTACGCAGCTGAGCAGAAGCCAGCAAACACGCCTGGCCCAATAAACCTTGGTTTCCGACCCTGCACAGAAGGGCCCTGGCCTCGAGGGCGGGGCTAAATCTCAAGACGGGCAAATGCTCACAGCTGAGAGCACGTCAAAAGTCCCGCCCAACCCGCGAAACTGTGGCGAGCAGGCTCTGACTGAGGGTTCTGGGCAGAAGTCCGGAAATAGGCTGGGTCCGCAGCTGGGCAAAGGTGCTCACCTCTACCCTTGATGCTAAGACTTGTGGCTTCAGTGACAGCCCCTCCCACGGAGGAGAGGCAGAAATCACAGCAAAAGCCACAGTGTGCCGGCGCTGGTAACGCTCATACCCAACCACCCTAGGCACCAGCAGAGGGGGTGAGGGGCCTGCAGACAGACCACAACTAGAGAACACAACGGCAACACCTACTGGACTCCAGTGGCCACAACTTGCTTATACACAGACAAAATGGGCAGGCAGAGGAATGCAAACCAAATGAATCAAGAGAAATCCCCAGAGAAGGACCTGAATGAACCAGATATAACCAAATTACCAGAAGCAGAATTTAGAATAATGATAGTTAGGATGTTCAAAGAAATTAGAGCAACAATGGATAGTCATTATGAACACCTAAATAAAGAGATAACAAGTATAAAAAACGAATTGAAATAATAAAAAAGAATCAGACAGAAATGACAAATACAGTATCAGAACTGAAGACCACAATGGAAGGAATTAAAAGCAGGATGAATCACGCTGAGGATCGAATAAGAGAGTTAGAGGGCACAATAAACAAAGGCACAGAAGCAGAGAAGAAAAAGGAAAAGAGACTTAAAAAATGTGAGAAAACTCTAAGGGAGCTTTGTGACAACATGAAGAAAAACAACATCCGCATCATATGGGTGCCTGAAGAAGAGGAGAGAGGACAGGAAATGGAAACTTTGTTCAATCAAATCATAGCAGAAAACTTTCCTAAATTAAGGCTGGGAAACACTCCACACATTCAAGAAGCACATAGAACTCCATTAAAGACAAACCCAAAAAGATCTACACCAAGACACATCATAGTTAAAATACCAAAGCTAATGGATAAAGAAAAAATTTTAAAAGCTGCTAGAGAAAAAAGGCTATCGCCTACAAAGGAGCCCCCATAAGGATGACATCGAACTTCTCAACAGAAACACTTGAGGCCAGAAGGGAACGGCAAGATATAAACAAAGTAATGCAGAACAAGAACCTACAACCAAGACTACTTTATCTAGCAAGGCTAACGTTTAAAATTGAAGGAGAAATAAAGAGCTTCCCAGAAAAAGAAAGCCTGAAGGAATTCATAAAAACCAAACCAATTCTGCAAGAGATACTAAGGGGCCTCTTGTGAACAGTTTAAAGGGAGGAATGAATAGAGCAAAAGAAGAATACAGCTTTAAAGAATAAAATGGTAATAAACAACTCCATATCAATAATAACCTTAAATGTAAATGGATTAAATCATACAATCAAAAGACATAGGGTAGCTGCATGGATAAAGAAACAGGACCCATACATATGCTGTCTACAAGAGACACACCTTAAAACAAAAGATGCACATAGACTGAAGGTAAAAGGATGGAAAAAAATATGTCATGCAAATGGTAATGAAAAAAAAGCAGGGGTAGCAATACTTATATCAGACAAAATGGACTTTAAAACAAAGGCTGTAGTAAAAGATAAAGAAGGACACTACCTAGTGATAAAAGGAACAATTCAACAGGAAGATATAACTATTATAAATATCTATGCACCAAATATAGAAGCTCCGACATACATAAAGCAGACTTTGATGGATATAAAGGGTGATATTAACAGCAATACTATCATAGTAGGGGATTTCAATACCCCTCTAACAACACTGGATAGATCCTCAAGAAAGAAAATTAATAAAGAAACAGCAGACTTAAAGGAGACACTAGATCAACTTGATTTAATAGATATCTTCAGAACTTTTCACCCTAAAGCAGTAGAATATACATTCTTCTCAAGCACTCATGGTACGTTTTCTAGGATAGACCACATGTTAGGACACAAAAATGGTCTCAGTAAATTTAAGAAGATTGAAATCATATCAAGCATTTTCTCTGATCACAATGCCATGAAACTAGAAATTAACCACAAAAGAAAAACTGAAAAATACTCAAACACTTGGAAACTAAATAGCATGTTATTAAATAATGAATGGATTAACAATGAGATCAAAGAAGAAATAAAAATGTTTCTAGAAACAAATGATAATGAGCATACATCAACTCAAAATTTATGGGACACAGCAAAAGCAGTTCTGAGAGGGAAGTTTATTGCACTACAGGCATACCATAAGAAGGTAGAAAAAGCTCAAATAAGCAACCTGACCCTGCATCTAAAAGAACTAGAAAAACAACAACAAATAAAACCCAAGACAAGTAGAAGAAAGGAAATAATAAAGATCAGATCAGAAATAAATGACATAGAGGCGAAGGAAACAATACAGAGGATCAATGAAACCAGAAGCTGGTTCTTTGAAAAGGTAAACAAGATTGATGAACCTTTAACTAGACTCACCAAGAAAAACACAGAGAGGACTCATATAAATAAAATTAGAAAAGACAGTGGAGAAATAACAACTGACACAACAGAAATACAAAGCATTGTAAGAAAATACTATGAAGAACTATATGCCAAAAAATTAGACAATCTTGGTGAAATGGACAAATTTCTTGAATCATATAACCTTCCAAAAATCAATCTGGAAGAATCAGAACACCTAAACAAACCAATTACAACAAATGAGATCGAAAAAGTTATCAAAAAACTCCCAAAAAAGAAAAGTCCTGGAGCTGATGGCTTCACAAGTGAATTCTATCAAAAATTCAAAGAAGAACTAACTCCTATCCTCCTCAAGCTATTTCAAAATATTCAAGAGGAAGGAAGACTTCCAAACTCCTTTTATGAGGCGAGCATAATTCTGATCCCAAAACAGGGCAAAGACAACACAAAGAAAGAAAATTATAGGCCTATATCCCTGATGAATTTAGACGCTAAAATTCTCAACAAAATATTAGCCAACCGGATCCAGCAATATATGAAAAAAATCATACACCATGAGCAAGTGGGATTTATTTTGGAGAGGCAAGGCTGGTTGAATATTTGGAAATAAATCAATGTGATTCATCACATAAACAAAAGGAAGGACAAAAATCACATGATAATTTCAATAGATGCAGAAAAGGCATATGATAAAATCCAGCACCCATTCATGCTCAAAACTCTCAGTAAAGTGGGAATACAGGGATCATTCCTTAACATGATAAAGGCCATCTACGATAAACCGACAGCAAACATCATACTAAATGGACAAAAATTAAAAGCAATCCCCTTAAGATCAGGAACTAGGCAGGGATGCCCCCTTTCACCACTCTTATTTAACATAGTTCTGGAAGTCCTAGCTACAGCAATCAGACAAGAAGAAGAAATAAAAGGCATCCAAATTGGAAAAGAAGAAGTAAAACTGTCACTATTTGCAGATGATATGATATTGTATATTGAAAACCCTAAAGTCTCAAGTCAAAAAACTACTGGACCTTATAAATGAATTCAGCAAGGTGGCAGGATATAAAATTAATACTCAGAAATCAGAGGCATTTCTATATACCAACAATGAACTGTCAGCAAAAGAAATTAAGGAAACAATCCCCTTCACTATTGCAGCCAAAAAAATAAAGTACCTAGGAGTACATTGAACCAAGGAGGTTAAGGACTTGTACTCGGAAAATTATAGAACATTGATAAAAGAAATCAAGGAAGATACAAACAAGTGGAAGCATATACCGTGCTCATGGCTAGGAAGAATAAACATCATTAAAATGTCTATATTACCCAAAGCAATTTATAAATTCAATGCAATACCAATTAAGATACCAATGATATACTTCAAAGATATAGAACACATATTCCAAAAATTTATATGGAACCAAAAAAGAACACGAATAGCCTCAGCAATCTTAAAAAGAAAAAATAAGGCAGGAGGTATCACTCTTCCAGATATCAAGGTTTACTATAAGGCCATCATACTCAAGACAGCCTGGTACTGGCATAAGAACAGGCACATTGATCAATGGAACAGAACAGAGGATCCAGAAATAAACCCACAGCTTTATGGACAACTGATATTTGACAAAGGAGGAAAGAACATACAATGGAGTCAAGACAGCCTCTTTAACAAATGGTGTTGGGAAAATTGGACATCTACCTGCAGAAAAATGAAACTAGACCATCAACTTATACCATTCACAAAAACAAACTCAAAATGGTTAAAAGACTTAAATGTAAGCCGTGAAACCATAAGCATCTTAGAAGAAAACATAGGCAGCAGGCTCTCCGACATCTGTAGCAGCAGTATATTTGCCGATTTATCTCCACGGGCAAATGAAATAAAAGGCAAGATAAACAAATGGGACTATATCAAACTAAAAAGTTTTTGCACAGCTAAAGACAATAAGAACAGAATAAAAAGACAAACCACACAATGGGAGAACATATTCGACAGCACATCTGATAAGGGGTTAATAACTAAAATTTATAAAGAACTTATAAAACGCAACACCAGGAAGACAAACAACCCAATCAAAAAATGGGCTAAAGAAATGAATAGAAATTTCTCCAAAGAGGACATAGAGATGGCCAATAGGCATATGAAAAAATGCTCAACATCACTAATCATTAGAGAAATGCAAATTAAAACCACAATGAGATATCACCTCACACCAGTCAGAATGGCACTCATCAGCAAAACAACACAGAATAAGTGCTGGCGAGGATGTGGAGAACACGGAACCCTCCTGCACTGCTGGTGGGAATGCAGACTGGTGCAGCCACTTTTGAAAACAGTTTGGAGGTTCCTCAGAAAATTAACAATCGAACTGCCTTTTGACCCGGCTATCCCACTTTTAGTAATATACCCTAAGAACACCATAGCACTGTTCGAAAAGAAGAAATGCGCCCCCATGTTCGTGGCAGCATTGTTCACAATAGCGAAGATCTGGAACCAGCCCAAGTGTCCGTCAGAAGACGAGTGGAGTAAAAAGCTATGGTACATATATACTATGGAATACTACTCAGCCATAAGGAACGATGACATCGGATCATTTATAACAAAATGGATGTATCTTGATAACATTATACGGAGTCAAATAAGTAAATCAGAAAAAAAGAAATACTGAGAACAGCATGATTCCATACATAGGTGGGACATAAAAGTGAGAATATGAGACATGGACAAGAGAGTGGTGGTTATGGGATGGGGGGAGGGATGGAAGAGTGGGGTAGGGAGGAGGGGAGTGACACAGGGAAAACCAGATAGAAGGTGACAGAGGACAATTTGACTTTTGGTGATGGGTATGCAACACAATTGAATGATAAGATAACCTGGAGATGTTTTCATTGTACATATGTACCCTGATTTATTGGTGTCACCCCATTAGAATTAATAATAATAAAATATATATTAAAATAATCAATAAATAAAAAAAAAATAAGAAGGTTCTATTGTGGAAACAAGGCTAACATTTATTGCTATATAACACTATATTTTATACAGTTTCATTTATATTAATAATGTTCCTAATGTATAGAAAAAAGTTGGATACACACACACATTGAGATTATATATAGAGAGAGAGATTGTTTGCTTTGTGGATTATGATAAATTTTCACTTTCTACCTTAAATATTTCTGTAATGTTTGAATTTTGTATAACTCTGTATTGTGTTTATAATCATTAAAAATATTTTTAAAACTATGGTCCAGGTCTTGCAACAGGTATGGGGGCTGAAGTGCCTACACATATATACACACATACATATATGTAGTCAATTATGGATAATTCTGATAATTGATTTATACGGTAACATCAAATGATATTTAAAACTACACATTAAACCATGTGTTCAGGTAATAATTACCATTGTCAATAACAATCCTGAACTAAGGGAACAAAAAGCATAACAATTATAATGGCACCAAATTTCAATTCAGTCTTGCTGGAAGGAGAGAGATTAGATGATTTCTTGACATCTCCATCTTTCTCATCAGTTTCCTAAGGACTGTAGTTCATAAAGCAAGATATTTTGTATGAATCCTAAACAAAAATCAACGAGGTATTTGTCACTAAAAAGATCTATTTGGGGAAAAGAGGATTGTACCCAGAAGGTGCAGACTTGGTGAGCACATGCAAGTTTTGCTCAGAGCAAGATGGAGAAAGAACTTCACACAGGGGAAGAGGAAGTTGAGAGGAGGGGCTGTTAGAACCATACAGCCATTTTATAAACAGAGTGCTCCCTCTATGACTCCCCTCCCACAGAAAGCTCCTCCCACAAGTCCAAGACAGTTCCTGTCCAGGTTAAGATCTCTGTCATAAATTTTGACATCATTTGTTAAAGGGATACCAATGTTTTGTAGGTCCAGGGAACGATGGACCCTAGGATTTACAAGGCCCTCATACTTTTAAATTGCCAAGAGTGAATTAAAATCATCATATAGCATCACTACATGGTTCTTAACTTTTCATATGCACAGGGATGCTTTACTTTAGATTTGTTGAGTCAGAATTTCTGGGAGAAGACCTAGGAGCTGCATTTTAATGAAATCTTTGGCAGTTCTGCTCAAAGTGGCACCAAAGTGTGATCCCCTTAGGCTTAGGACCCAAACAATCAAGCTCTGCCTCGACAGAGAGGGACTGTTGGCTTCAAATGAGAAGAATCCCTGAACAAGAAGAAATCCTCTTATTCTTCCTAACAGATTTTGATTGGTGGATGAAAGGAGAATCTGAAGCCAATTAGTAAAAACACTTTTTTTTCTGTTTCCATTTCCTCAGGCTTCATGAAAGACAAGACTTCCTAATTAGACCTGTTTCAGTCCATCATTCAGCTTTTGTTTTTTTAGTGAACACTGGCTTATTAATTAGAAACCAGTGCCCTTCTCAATGGATGCAATTAGTGCCTTCACCTCTGGGGACAGTGGGATCTCATCCCACAGTGTGCGCTAATATTACAGGGAATCCTCTCTAACAGGTAATGGGGGCGTGGAGGACTGAGGGGGGGGGGATGGGAAGGGAGAATGAAATGTGTGATGTGGAGGGAGACTCCAGTCTTTCCTGTAAAGAGAGAACTTGTACTTTCTTGGTCTTATATTGTGAATTATCCAGTGAAACAGTTACTACTATGGGCATTTCATAGGGGAGACCATGGACACACTGTAAATAAACCTGTTTCTGTCAGATTTCATATTCTCACAGGAGAGCAACATTCACGGCTTTTTAGTTTGAAAAAGAGCACACTACTCATATAATTTACCAATATTTGATAAGAATTTATACAAAAATTAATTAGACAATTGCACATGTGATACTAAAAATATTCTTTGTATCAATTACAAAAATTACATTTAATGCAATTGTATTATAAATAAAATTATTATGTTTAATATAAAGTCTTACCACTTGTAAATTTCAGAGCATAGAATGAGAAAATTAATTTTTATTACTTTCCAGGTGTAAATCCTTTTTTCTTTCTCTGTTCTTTTTCTTTTCTCTCTCGCTTTTTCTATTTCTCGCTCTTTCTCTCTCTCTCTTACTCCTACCTCCTTTCCTCTTTTTCAAAAAATACTCAGCAAAATATTGCCATCATTTTCAGTAGGCTTAGACTTCCTCTCCTAATAAAAATTAACAGATTATATAGAAGATAGTACAATTAATATGATTGAGTTTTTCTTCCCCCCAATAATTAGTTTTATTAATCCACACTGTCACCCTCCAATAAATTTCAAAATAGCATTGTTTATTTGGCCTGATTTGGATAGTATGCATTCACTTTTAAAATTTAAAACATTTAAAGAAGTATAAAAAATAAAATAGATGCCATCATTAATCTCACTACCTAGAAACTAAGTTAACAATTAGAGCATTTTCTTCCAATTATTTTTATGAATATATGTGAAATTATATATATTTTGGGTCATAAACTATACACAATTATATATACACAATTAAAACAATTATTTTTACTTATAATGCCAAAAACATTTTCTTTACTATGCAATTAAATATTCTTTGAATATGTAATGATAAGATGACTCTCCAGTTTCTCATTATGTGGAGCTACCATAATTTAAGTAACTCTTTGCCTATTTTTGAACATTTTGATAGCTTCAAATGTTTTCTAATAAGAAAGAATGAAAATATTTCCTTGGTTGCTTGCAGAGCTCTTTGCAGAGAAGGAATTGCCTCTGTGCAGTAGGTAGCCATGATTAGCAGCATCTAGTCACCAAAGAACTTGAACATGGACATCAAATCCAATTTCAAGTTACTTGTGTTACTGTGATTTAAAACAATCTCCTGCATTCCAGCTCGACAGCGTGAAGGGCTTTGCGTGAGAGGTCTATGGGAGACTCAAGGAGAGGGCTTGAGTTTGGGGCTGTGTAGGATGGGACATAGAGACAGAAATAAAAGTCACAATGAGTCATGGATGAGATCAGGTGTCCAGAGGTGAACAGAGGTGTTGGTGAGAATGTCAGTGCCCTGAAATTTGTAGAAGTATTGGAAGAGGGCACTGTGCTTCCCTAAGGACATAGAACTAAAAACTCAAGCCAATTTTATTTGAATTTTAAAAGGTCAAGATGACCTCAGCAGACTTCAATGAGATAAATAAGCACACAGCTGGATTTTATTTTTTGATACCTTGGAGAGTTTGTCTTCTAATAGAGGAGATTTTAACACATTTATATGTATCTGTTTGGTCATTTCATGCTTTCAGTTAAAAAATACTGTTTATAAATTTTTTTAGTTTAATTTGTATTTATTCTTTTGGCTCTAGCTGTAAGGACTATGTTTACTTTGCACTTTCGTGTTTTGGAATTAGCATATTGTCATAGGTCAGGGTTCCCAGGAAACGAGCGAAGATCTGCCTATAGGAAGTTTGCTAGAAAGCACACTCAGAAACAGCAACTCTAAAAGTGTGAGGGAGGTGAATGGGCTGAGCGAGAAGCTGAACTGTGATACACTTGCAATGGAGGCCTCAACCAGACCTATCTCGAGCTCTGAGATTGGAATGACCCTTCTAGAACATTCCAAATAGAGGTGTGGGGGATGGCAGTAAAGGTTGGCAGGAGAATAATCATTTCTATTTCTGCATTGGCCAGTTGTGGATAGTGGCTGCCCCTGGAGTGATGTTGTCATGTCCTAGGGGCGAGGAACCTTCTCCAACTGAGGGTCTTCAGCAAGCAGCTTTTGTAGCAGCTGTGGGACCAATACCACAGTTCTGAAGAGAGACCTGGGTAGTACCTACTGTGCTTATGACACATAACTTCTATTTTTCTACTAGCATTTACATGTAAGTTTATAATATCTGGACTTTTTCTCTCATTTTTGTCAATAATAACATTATATTTTTATTTTTTTCCAAAATAATCAGCATTTTTATTTAATATTCAGTTTAACAAATGTATAAGATGGAATTAAATAAAGTGATTTTAGTGGTAATATATCATCTAAAAAATGTTCCAAATACCCACATAATCATAGCCGATTCCCACAAATTCAATTCACCCGAGGCTGTGGCTATATGATTATAATGAATCAAAACTTTTATTAAATTTATTGATCAAATCAATAAAAACATAAATTACATTATATTTTTAAATGAAAATAATAATTGGCTTGCTTCTGGGTTAAATAAAAAAATTATCAGTGTTTCATTTCTTCTCTTCCCAGTTTTGGTTGGTACAATCTGGCATTTTGGAAGGACATGATCAACATCATCATGTGGTTATGTTTCTGCAATGTTTACCTTGGCTTTAAGAATTATTTTTCTCACTGGTATTCATTTTGTAATCGTTCCAAAATCTTTACAGATAGAACTGTTTAAACTCATAAGGGCTAAATATTAATTTTCTCAACTGCCTTGACATGAACGAACATGTGAACACAAAACCCAGAGCTGAGGACAATTACAACTGATTTGCTGCAAACCCCAGCATCTATCTTCTCACTGGTAGCCGTACTGCAGCGTTAATATTTCAAACATCAGATCATGAAAGGCTGCACACTAGCCTGTTTTCTCCCTCTTGGTCTCACAGGAAGGTGACTTGAACTCCTAGTCTATTTTCAGTTAAAAACTGTAACAGAGTTAAGTTCTGCACATCTGTAGGGGTGATGGCTACAGCCAGCAAGAAACCAGAATCACATTCACATCGATCTGTACATCCAGCCTGTTTTCTGTAGTTGTCTCCTTTACTAACTTGAATGAACTTGGTAAAGTCACCTTGATACTTAGGAATGCATCAGGTTTTGGGAAAACTGACACAACCCTGTGGGTCTAGGCAGTGTCATTGCAGGCTAATTAGATATGGTTTGAAGCAACAGTGAGACTCTGTGTTCTGAAAAATGAGACATTAGGTCAGCACTAAGGACTTTTTTGGATCCTTGTAGCCTACTAAGTTTTAAGTTTCTCAGATTCCTACTCCTCTGTCTAGTAAATACATAGATAACCTTTCATAAATCACCTTTAATTTCGCTTTTTTCAATTGTTACATGTGGGCACTGTTAAAATCTGTGAATGTTTATTTTATATTAAATGTTTAAAAGTTTGTTTTTGATACCATATATTTTTTACTCTCTAATTAGAAAGAAGTAATAAAATGTTCATATATATTTTTCCTGAAGCCAATCTGCTTTACTAGTCAAGCAGTTCTTTTACTGACTAGATGTCCACAAAAAGACATTTCTTTAGAGCTGATGAGAAGGAGTATGAGACCATGCAGACTTTTTTTTTTTTTTCTTTTAAACACAGGGACAGAGAGAGAGTCAGACAGAGGGATAGATAGGGACAGACAGACAGGAACGGAGAGAGGTGAGAAGCATCAATCATTAGTTTTTCATTGCCATTACGATACCATAGTTATTCATTGATTGCTTTCTCACATGTGCCTTGACCGTGGGCCTTCAGCAGACTGAGCAACCCCTTGCTGGAGCCAGCGACCTCAGGTCCAAGGTGACGAGCTTTTGCTCAAGCCAGATGGGCCGCGCTCAAGCTGGCGACCTTGGGGTCTCGAACCTGGGTCCTCCGCATCCCAGTCTGCCACTCTATCCACTGCACAACCACCTGGTCAGGCAATGCAGACTTTTTTGTCTGTCCTTAGACTGCCGTCCTCTATTTCCATGTGACTCTCATTGCATAAGGATTGAAGTAATTAATTAGCCAATTTGTAAGTAATTCCTTGTGACAAGCTAGGCACTTTTAGCAAAAGTATAAAATGAGCAAATCTAGGGGACATGCATTAAATTCATGAATTAAATACAAGACCAAGGACTTTCAGGGATAATGTTTCTTTGTAAAGCAAATAGACATTTTATAATTAATAATTACATTGCAGTCTATTTAATTGTAAATAGTGCCTCATATTAAGGGTAAATTCATACTACACTCAATATAAAATATACTTATATGTGTTAGTGCCTAAATATTTCTACCATTAGATTTTTAGATGACAATTTTCCCAATTTTATTTTTTCAGCGAGGGAGTTTTTCTGGAGTTATAAGACTTCTGTCTTTCCGAACCTTGAAAGAGAGACTCTACTGATGAATGTATCATTCATACTAGCATCCTGGGCAACCTTGGTGGTGTGACAAAAATGTCACTTGTTCCTTCAGAAAGATGTCACCGCACAGGAGGATAATTATTGCAATCTGCCTGCAATGGAGAAGATGCATGGCCTGGGTTTGCTAATACTGTCAAATAGATCCTAAGTGATGGGACTTGAAGGTCAGTCACTGCAAGGCTCTCTGCCTCTAAGAGTAGCATTCCTAGTGGCTGCCTGTGGAGTTGTCACCCGTTCTATTTTGCCTGACAGGTCTTAATGTTCAATGAAAACAGTAGTGAATGGCTAAATCTGCAGCAGCTATTGAATACATACATCCAAACATCCGAATAGAAGTTTCAGTTGGTGCAACATATATCAAAGTAAAGGTTTCCCAAAGGGCGTGGCTGACGTGCAAAGCGATGTGAAGATGGTGGCCCGAGGACTAGTAGTTTGAGTGGTGGCGGAAGAAGAAGAGTGTGTGAAGGGAACTGAGCAGAGCCGGGCAGAGGGAGAGCTCAGAGAGGACAATGGTCACAGAAAGGAGAGGAGGAGCAATGCTGCTTCTTCCGGGCTGGAAGTCCCACGTGGGAGAGGGCTGGTGTGAGGAGAAAGAGGAGGAGGAGAAATAAGCAGGTGTGTGTGGTAGGCAGGGTGAGACAAGTGTGGTTAGGTCTGGGTTCAAGTCACCTCCACAAGGCTCACCTCCTCCTTCCCAGAGGACAGAGCAAAGCAGTTAGCTCACATACAGGCACTGAGACATATCTCCTCTTGAAACATTGGAGACAACCCTGTCAGGAGCTATGGACAGACCCTATGTCACATGTGAGGTTAAGACAAAAAATAACTCAGACTTCAAAGCCAAGTTTTGCATGAGAGAAGCAAGCACAATCAGAGGGAGAGTGAGGACAGCATGTACCAGAACTAGAGCTGCAGATGCTGGGCTCTGACAGTAACAGGCGCCACCCCGGACAATGCAGCCACTGTAACTGCCCATCACCAGCATGGCTGAACTCCAGCCCCATTGCAGGCCTTTTCAGTGGGAAGGCCTCTGGTTGGGAGCCAATCTGGTAAAGAGGAGAAGTACAAGCTTAAATGCAAATCAGTGAGTAAAAAAAAAAGAGAGAGAGAGAGAAAGAGAAATAGAAGCAGAAAATTTCAAAGTGGAGACCAAAATATTTTCTTAATTTCAAATTTTATGGCATATGGAATATTATTATATAATATTAGGGAAATCTGAAGTAAAACTGCTACATAAGCAGAATATTTAGATTTTTTTAAAGAGAAGTATGTGGGGTAACAAAGGATTTCTTATATGCTACATCTATACTATAAGAGCTGATTTTAAAGAAATATTTTCTCTCCCAAGATTTAAGTTATGAATCATATGGTAAATTTATATAGCTTCTTACAAGGAATAATACTGGTCACTTAATGTGTATATTCATTTGTTCCTTCAACAAATATTTCTAGATTGTCTACCTTGCTCTTGGCACAGTGCCATGCACTCAGGATAACAGTGGTGATCCCTGTGCTCACAGGTCTTTCTCCAGCTAGAGGAGAAAGACAGTAGTCAAACAATCATTCCTATAGTTGCAAAACAGACACCACACTGGATGATATTTTGTAGTAAGGAGACTTGACTTAGAGCTATGAGAAAAGTCTTTACTTATATCTTAAAGAACTGAGGCCCTGGCTGGTTGGCTCAGCAGTAGAGCGTTGGCCTGGTGTGTGGAAGTCCTGGGTTCAATTCCCAGTCAAGGCACACAGGAGAAGTGATCATCTGCTTCTTCACCCCCTTCCTTCTCTCTCCTCTCCCTCTCCTGCAGCCATGGCTTGAATGGTTCAAGCAAGTTGGTCCAGGGGGCTGAGGATGGCTCCATGGCCTCTACTTCAGGCACTAAAATAGCTTGGTTGCTGAGCAATGGAGCAGTGGCCCCAGATGGGCAGAGCATTGCCCTTAGGGGGTTTGCCGTGTTGATTCTGGTTGGGTTGCATGCAGGAGTCTGTCTCTCTGTCTCCCACCTCTCATTTAATTTAAAAAAAAAGAAGTGACAATTCCAAAAGGAGTAAAAAAAATGAGCAAAGGTCCTGTGGAACAGAGACACATGACCTAAAGGGCCACCATAGTTATCTGTCTTAAGTAGCAGGATAAAGAATTTTATTTTTAGAGCTTTAGATGCTGTTGGTTTTAAGCAGAAGAGCAATTTTTTGAATTGTTTCCAAAAGATAAGTCTGGCTTTTGGGTGGAGAAGGGTAGAGTGTGGTTACTGGAGGAATAATGCAATGCCTTTGCTGCTTCAGGAAGAAGCTACTGAAGTCATATAGACAGGAGGTGATGGTGGTTTGGGTTAGGATAGAAAATGGATTTTGAGATATTCAGGAGATAAAATCAACAGAACCAGATATTATAATCAACATGTGGTTGAGAGAGAAGGGGAAGTTAAGGCTGATTCCTAGATATCTGGTTTATATAACAGGAAAGATGGGAATGTCTTTTGCTGAGAAAAGGAAACAGATGAGGAACATGGATTGGTGAATGGGAAAATAAAGAATTTAATTCTGGAACTTCAGACATACCTTTGAGACATCCACATAGAGATGACAAGTTAGCAAGTGGATAAATGGGCCTGAAATTGATAGGATTCCTGGCCTAGAGATACATATTTGTTAGTAATGTGTGTAAGTTTGTATAGGAATAAGAACATAAAATGAAAGTCAAAAAAAGAGGAAGAGGGCTTGGCCTTTGTGTTGAATATTTAATGTCAACTATAAGATGAGTCTGGGAGGGAGAGATAGCTGCCAGAGAAGTAAAGGAAAGACAGGAGGAAAGTCCTAAGTCACCCAACTCCAGGGAAGAGTGTGTTTCCAGCAAGGGCGTAATCAGGAGTGTTAGATCCTGCCATGTGGTGAAATGACATAAAGGCTGTGAAGTGCCCGTCGACTCACATGATGAAGGTCATGGTTACTATACCAAGACCAACTGTATTGGAGAATTGAGAGGAAGCCAGGATGAGAAATTGGAGAGTATATGGAAAGTGGGAGTAGGGATAGAAAACTCAAGTGCTTTGTGAGGAGAGAGCTAGAGAGGTGGTTGAGTGGGCATGAGAGCCTGAGTTGTGGGCGGTCTTTCTGTCTGCACAAAAGGATTCAGTCAAGAGAGATTCTGCTCCAGAGTGAAGAGTTACTAGGGCAGGTAAGTTTCCTGAGGAGGGGATAAGGAGGCTTTTAAAGACCAGGTAGAGGAATAGCTATTAAATGTTTGGTATCCAGACAATGAAAGAGTCTTCACGTTACAGCTTCAATTTTTTTTCATATGTGGCAGGCGCAATTCTACTGAGATTGAGGGAGGGGAATATGTGTGTATGTGGTGTTAGAGCAGTTGTCAGCAAAGAAGGGGTGAAGCTTTGAGATAGTTTTTGTGGAAAGAAGGAGAGCGAGTTAATCAGAGAAATGGAAGAGTATTTCTCTGAGATTAGTTTTTATGCAATTAAGCTAAAAAACATTCTGCCCTATTGTGTCACTTTCTTCAGAAGGGTTCAGATGCTTGGTGTGGGGTGTAGATTGTTGGGTTCATTGGGAATGAGATTTTTCCCAACAAAGGGGGAAAAGGCTGAAAGGGGAAGGAAGTATAGAGCATCCATGGAAGTACTATAAAGTTGCTGAACTGAAGGCTCTACTAGACAAGACAGGAAGTCAAGACAGCAGAAGTTCAATGCATAGCGGGATGGACTAGAAGTCAGGATGAGGCTGAGGACCAGTCTTGGGGGAAAAGCTGAGCAAGCCAGGAGGGACTGGTGTGTGGAGGGTATCTGCTCAGGGATTCTGTGGGCGGAGGAATCGCAGGTTACGACAAGACCTGATGCATACACTCTGGACTCGATGACGTGGTGTAGAGGAATCTAATGGACAGGAGAACTTGAATGAGGGAACATTTTGTTGAATGGATTGTTGCAGGTGCATTGAACTAGTGGGGAGGATGGCAGGGCTTGTAGGCCAGATGCTAAGACGGATAAGTAACAGGGAAGGGAGTGACCAGGAATTTGGTAAAAGACAATGATAAGATGAAGAGGTAGAGCTGAAAATTATGATGCTCAGAAAAATGAATTATTATTATTATTATTATTGCCAGGAGAAATAGTAGTAATGAATGGAAGTAGAAGTAAGAAGTGAGATGGACAGCAGCCCTGCCCTACCTCTTGGTACTGAAGTTTGTGGAGGGCAAGGGAGAGATGTGCAGGTGATGGGAAAGGTGTGTTTGGAGAGGACTGGGTTTCAGTCTGGGAAGGTGAGTGGAAGAAGGTCTGCGAGGGGACATGGGGGAGACTGAGGGCAGAGAGGAACGGTCTGGGAAGCAGGTGAGTGGGAGGGTTCCAGATCAGGGCTGGAAAGTACAAGCTTTATTGTTGCAAACACAGATAAGAAACAAAATATTACAAACTGTAGACCAGGAAGAGGAAACATACTGAAAAATCATAAGAGAAAGAAACTGTTAGCTACTAATCACTACCAATGTTAATCTAATTCAAACCAAGAAAAGTGGGGACCCCCAAGTAGGTCTCTGATCCCCAAAAGCAAGGGGACTTTCAATTTAGAGAAAAAGCTGTCTAAACTAGGGTTCAAACTCTATCTGAAACAATTCTGTAAACATTTACCGTAAGTTCTTTATTTTTTTTTAACCGGCGTTGAATTTAGGAGTAGAATGTTTCTCAAGATCTTGGTGTCCTTCTGCCCCTGAAACTCTGGAGGGGACCCAGTCCCTCAGAAGAGTTTGGCTCCTACCAAAGATAGAGGAAGGGTGACCTAATTGTTCCTCCAGGCACATGTGTGTAAGTCGTAACACTGCAGTTCTTAAAAAGCTGGTGTTATGACTGACTCTAGCTTATCTGCTTTTGTTGTTGACTCCTGTTTCGACATTTCTGCCTGCCGCCGGTCACGTCTCTTCCTCTACGCCTATACTTTGTTTCCCTCTTCCAAAGGTTCTACCCACATTTATCTTGAGTGAACTTTAAAAAGCACTCTGCTCACTTTTCTAATTTAGTAAGGTTATTTTAAATGTTGCTCTCCACCAGCAGGCTGATTGCTGTCCTTCCCACTTTGCCAGTGAGGAAGTGACTATAATGCACTCCTAGACTTTCTGGCTAATGCCGCATTTGGGGGCATCTGTTTGCAAACATTTTGGTGGCATTGGTACCTGCCACCCTGTTCTTCTCGAAGGGGGGGGGCACTTTCTGTGTAGGTCCTGAGTTTATCATCTTCCTTCTGGACTTTATCAGTATTCAGAGAATTAAATCCCTCATGTTTCAAACCTTAGGTCAAACTTTTGTAGATGTTTACTGTATTGCTCCATGTATAAGACGCTCCCATGTATAAAACACACCTTAATTTGGGGGCCCAAAATTTGAAAAACATATTGCATAAAGTTATTGAACTTAAGTTTTATTCATCATAAAATTCATACAACTCCTCATCACTGTCAAAACTTCCATCCATTAGCTTGTCCTTATCTGTGTCTGATGATGAATCACTGTCTTCATATATTGCTCTGTCCTCAGTTCCATCTATGGCATTTGAAATGCCATACTTCTAAAACCACTGTATAAGGTGCACCCAGTTTTTAGACCCCAATTTTTTTTGAAAAAGGGTGTGTCTTATACATGGGAAATGCGGTATGTCAAAGGGACATATTAAAATTTAATGTGCACAGACAATAAGAACTTAGTTTTTTAGAATCGAAATCAGTGCCTCGATTAGTTTTCTTTTTAAGTTCTTGTATGTATTGTATATCTCAGGGCCTGTTTTGCCTCCGCAGGAGAACATGAGCCTGTGAGATGTCTGGTTTGAATTTCTAACCCAACCATCACACAGAGCAAAGGCATCAGTAAGCAATGCTGGAGAGAAGGAGCAAATGTGGGGAGAGGATGCTGGCAAGGACACACCCCAGCCTGCACAGCTCTCTCCTCAGGAAGCACATCTCCTCCTGGTCCCAGTTATCATGGATACAATTTATCTCTCTTCCTTATGATTCCTGTGTGTTATTACAAATACTTGAGTCAAAATCTTATTTCCCCCTGACCTGTGGTGGTGCAGTAGATAATGTGTCAACCCTGGAATTCTGGGGTTGCCGATTCGAACCCCAGGGCTTGCCTGGTCAAGGCACATACGAGAAGCAACTACTACAAATTGATGTTTCCTTCCCCCTGCCCCCCATTTCTTTGTCTTGATCTCCTCTCTCTAAAATCAATAAGTAGAATCTTAAAAAGAAAAGAAAAGAAATCTTGTTTTCCCCCAGAAACTATAGGCCTGCTGAGAAAAGGGATGGGACTAATTTATCTCTATTTCACTCACAGTATCTTATGTAACATATAACAATCAGTGCTCAAAGAATATTCATTGACCAAGTGAACAATGAAAGGACATACACAATTTAGGTGAACTCAGTCTCAAGTTGGATTTTATTTTTGGCAGAGTAATTTAATCTTAATTAAACTCTTCTTCCTAATTAGAAACTTTAATTGATTTAAATAGTAAGAAAGAATTTAAAAAATCAGTTTGAAATCTAGAACTAAAGATGTTTTTGTAGTGAAGGGGAAGCCCTTGTGGATTTTCTTTAAAAGGTATTCAGCGGTTTGTACAAGCCAATGTATAAAGAAGACATGCATTTGCTTGTCCCTCTCAAATCTGGACAGAATGTTTGAAGTGTCAGCAGGCAGCTCCGAGAGTTCCCTAGGACAGCAAACCAGTGACAACCATATGCCTGGATTCTATTAGCTCCAAACAGTCTGAGTATAAGCAGAAAGAGCATATGTAAGTGAGGATTTCTAGATGAAGCACATGTTTAAAATAAACAAGACAGTTTAGGAAATATTAGATTGAGTTTAACATGTAAATCTGATCTTTCGTTCCACTGTCACAACACATGTAGAATTATCCTGACCAGGCTAATAAAGCTATTGTTTGCGATAATGATTATCATTTGTACTATTAATTTGTGTTAATAAATAAGCTTTTAGGTGTCAGGTAGTTAAATGCACTATGCCCAAAAGGATGTGCAGCATCATGGACTATTACAGCTTGGCATTTTCTCTCTAGAACTTATAAAAACTCTTGGCTAACATAAAATAAAAATTTTCAATATTTTGATAAGAAAAAAATGGCAATATATAACAACATTCATCTACTCAACTACCTATTCTTATGCAGTTTTGTTACATTAACGGAAGGTCACCTCTGTGCTGATGTTTCACGGGTTATATGAAGTACAGGCTAAAGGGAGGAGAAGCAAAGGTGTTGTGAGCCACAGCCCCGGCAGCACCTCTCGGCAGCACGCATCTCTGCCCTTCTCCAACCAGACCTGGAGAAAAACAATAGCCCAACCCCACTGTCTGGTGGAATCTGGAATTATTTCTTAAATTACAGACCCCAAAAGGATTAAAGAGAAAATTGGAAACTGGGGTACCCACGAAGTTTCAAAATAACCTTACCTCATGAAGAGCTGGACCAGCCTAAAGAACATCCACCCTAACAAAATGTAAATCTCCAAATACTAAGTACAATTACTATTGTTTATTGAAATGTCACTCTGTGTTAAGCATTATACTAAATGCTTTTATATACTATCTCATTTAATTCCTCACTACTACCTTATGACGGGCATATTATCCCCATTTCATAGAAGAAATGAAAGATTGCAAAGAAATAAATGACTTGCCCTAAATCACCCAACTGGAAAGCAGTGGCAATGTGTTCCAAACTAGATCTACCTGATTCCCAAGCCCAGGCCCCTCTACTCTGCTTTCCCGCCATTCTATGGGAGACTGGGTTCACACTTTGGTCCTTTACCACTGGAGTAAGCCATGACTTGAACCCCAACAGCTCAGACTTGGGGAAGAAAACTTGGGGACTGCCTAGTTCTATCCAGCCCCCTCTATCTTTCTCCAGAACATGCTAATGGAATATTTGGTTTACAAGATAATGGGCATAGAAATGGGTTATAGGAACAAACAAACAAACAAAAAGGGATGGGGGAGAAGACTGTAAACCAAAATTTTTACTTGGAGATTCACAATATATAGTAGCATCTTAAAGGGTCAGGGAGGTCTTGCACTGAAAAAACATTATCTAACTCAGTTTTTCCAAACTGATTTGGATAGAGAACCCTTTTTGTTCACAATGAATCTACTAATAATCAAAAACATTTGTGTTTTTCAGAACACATCTTGGAAACTGGTAATTCCGAACAATTCTTAGGCTCCCTTCTTAAGAATGACTTTCTCTTTGGACTTTTGCTGCTATACCTCAATAGTTCTCGTTCTTGTATTTTTATTGATATTCTACTGTTTGAATCAAACTCATTTTTGCTACATTCCTTTAGATAAAGACCCTTTCTCTCAAAAAGGATTGATTCCCAGTGCCAAACCTTTCGAGAATCCATATAAATTCTTCTTCCCTCTGATCTCATGATGCTGAGGTCACAATAACAAGAATAAATTCATTTAAGTTACACCAAATATAGATGCTGAGATAAAAGAGAAAATAGGGGTCAGATAAGGACAAAGAAAACAGAATGAGAAAGAAGAGAACAGTTGATTCAATTTTTTTATTTGAAAGCTTATCAACCTCTTCCTTAGTGACATCTGTTAATAAACAAAATGTATAAACAGACCTTCCTATTGTTGAACCATTCCACAAAGATGTCACAAACTGGTTTTGTGTATGGAACTGCAAATTCAAAGTGAGAAAATTCCTCAGTCTTCTGCAGCAGGATTGCCACTCAATGGAACTGTTTGGTTATATGGAGCAGTGACTTTCAGCAGAGACAACCACCACTTCATTTATTCCTCCCATAAATATTTATTAGCACCCACTAAATACCAGGTTCTCTTCTATGTACTTAAATATATAGATTGAATAAATATCATGTGATGGTAGGTGATGCATTCCAAGGAAAAATAAAATAAAGAGCTGAATAAAGGCCTGGACGGGTAGTTCAGTTGGTTATAGCATTGTCCCAATACACCAAGGTTGCAGGTTCGATCCCCAGTCAGGGCACATACAAGAGTCAACCAAAGAATGCATAAATAAGTGGAACAACAAATCAATGTTTCTTTTTCTTTCCCTTTCTCTCTCTCTCTCTAAAAATCAATAAATGAAAAAAATTTTAAGCTGAATAAAGGAGATCTGATGGGTGAGGCAAAGGCCAAATTGTACTGAGTGATGAGATCAGAGAAGGAAAAATGTGAGCAAAGGTTTGAAGAAGTTGAAGAGTGAAATTTTTACAGCCACACTTCCTTCCTCATCTCTTTTATCCTATTTTCTTTTTCCTACGCTTTTATTTTGCCTATGTTCCTTTGATTTTTGTTAGTCTTTATTAATAGTTCAATTGTTTTTAAAACAAGGCTGTTTAAGCTATTTTGAAAACTATAAACCAGAAAGCCAAAGTGGCCTGAAATCTTACCCAGTATGTAATTTTAGTGTGAATTGCACTATACATGTCTATATGCACATGAATACATATACTTAAAAAAAATTTAAATGTCATTAAATTCTATCTGCTATCTTATAATCTGCTATTTTACCAACTAGTATTTTTATGTCATTTACATTGCCTTAAGAACTAGATTTCATAGGTACTCCATCACATGTTCTAAAAGTAAAACTACTACAAAAATATATATATTTAAAAATCTTACTCCTATTTTTGTTCCTGCTCACCCTTTTCTGCTCCAGGATAGAAGTGGGGGAGTTCTCATGTGTCCTTCCAGGAATGCTTGATGTACACACAGCAAACACAGATGTATATTCTTATTACTCCCCTCGCCCTTTATAAAATGTTATATACTCTACACTGTTTTTTGTTTGTTTGTTTATTTGTTTGTTTTAATGAGAGGAGGGGAGGCAGAGAGACAGACTCCCACATATGCCCTGACGGGAATCCACTTGGCACGCCCATTAGGCTGCGATGCTCTGCTCATCTGGGGCCCTTGCTCCATTGCTGAGCAATGGAACCATTTTTTGTAGTGTCTGAGGCAGAGGCCACGGAGTCATCCTCAGCCCTGGAAGCCAACTCACTGGACCAATCAAACCATGGCTTCAGGAGAGGAAGTGGGGGCTGGAGAAGAAGATGGGCACTTCTCCCATGTACCCTGACCAAAAGTCGAACCCAGGACATCCACATGCCAGGTTGACACTCTACCACTGAGCCATCTGGCCAGGCCCTACTCTGCACTGTTTTACACTAACTTTCTCACTTAACACTAGGGAAGTCTTTCCCATATTAGCACATAAGGGCCCTTTGCAACTTCTGGCACGCGTGTGTGAATGGAACTGCTCCACTTCAGTGGTTATTTGGGCTCAGTCAGTCTTAAACACAAGGTGGCATGAACTTGAAATAGAATATGTCAAACAAAATTTAAGAGCTGACACTAATATATTTTCCTCCTGAAATTATAATTAAAGTCAATGGGCAAAAGTATTTCCCCCAAATATGGTGCAGTTGTCTGTTGCTAGTTTAAATGTTGAGAGTTCCTGTGCAAATGTTTATAAATAAGACTTTTTCTTTTCATGTTAGTGTTCATGTTTTAAGCAGCAAAAATTTGTAGTAAAATATTTAAAATAATTCTTCAGGGGTTTATTCTGGTTTTGAATATTTTGTAAATGTCTATTTGTCAACATATATATCTATATTAATGCTAATGGTGAAATTAATTAGAAATTCTATATCAAATATTTCTATTGCAAATTTTTCATCAACTTCATTTTCTCAAACCAGAACAATCACTGTAAGCATTCGTATAAGACTATTCTTCAAAATCATTTATGTTTTGAGAAAAGTAAGTAATAAACTGTAACTCAGAATGAACGAATAGCCTGGGCCAGGTGCACCACACATTATTATGTTTTTACAGATAAAGAAACAGAATCAGTGAGGTAAAACGCTGTGCCCAGATTACATGGCTACAGTATTCAGTTTAGAAAGTGAGATTCAAGCCCAAATGCTTTCCCCCTGCACAGTCAGTGAGCTATTCTAGCACCATTGTTCTGACTCTCAGGCAAGTTGATAGTATGTGGTCTGTGATCATTTACTTGTTGACAATTCTTGGCTCACATAAATCACCTTTCTTTAAATTACAAAAAGAAAAATCATTTTGCCATTTTTTAAATTAAGAAAAGAAAAATTATCCAAGGTTTTGCAAGCTAGCCAGGAGTCTAGGACAGCTATTTCTTCTTCTTCTTCTTTTCTTTTTGCTTGCAGCCCTGAAAAGACATGTTGCATATTAGATAGTAGGTCTTGGTTTCTGAAATCTAATAGTGGGGCAACACATTTCTGCAAACCACTATCACCCCTTACAAAGATAAAGATGGAAAGAAACAAAGAAAAATCACTCTGGGGCACAATCTCAGTTTCTCCCACAGAGAAACCAGATCTGGAGAGATCAGTAGGTCCCCAAATAAAAGAAAGTAGAAGAAAAATGGAGTGATTAGAATCACAGCTCTATTTTTGTACAGCAATAACCATATTATAACAGTTTCCTAGTGACAGAAATGTGCTATCATCTATTGCTAGGGGTTGTCACTTGACACTATAGGTTTTTACAGAATTGTATTGGAAAAGAAGTAAAAAAAGAAAGGGGTCTTGTGATCCACATGCTGGAAAATCTTGAGTATAATCATGTCAAATACCATTGCCTAGGTTGTTGCTGTCTTTTCTGAAATGTCTGTGCACTGAAGCTTTTCTTTCCTCATCACTGACCTGTCTTGCTCTTTCTCTCAGAATTGAAAAAGTATCATGATCTGAGGTTTGCCATTGTAAGGTAACTCTGGTCAAGGAAGTAGTGGGTACTCTCTGTGCATAATAAAGTCAGGACATACATTTGTTAGAAATAAAGTCAAAATAATGTGTATGAAAAGATATGAATTTTTATGGAGAGGATAGGGTTCAGAAAGAATTGGATACTCTTGGGTGATGAGAATTGTTTCATATTTGGCATTCTGGCAGAAAACCTGACTCAGAGTGAAAGGCACCAGCTCAGACAGTTGTGCCAGTGTATCCCAACTCTGTAGCCATTCAAGCCTGCCAATCAAGAACTGCTCCAACCTTCATGGGACCCTGTCTGTATTCACTTCAGAGCAGATCCAGCAAGATGATAACTGGGACCTTCCCATTCATGTGGTCTGTGGGCAGAGAAGACCACGTGACTGAGAGAAATGACACAGATGGAGAAATCAAAAGATCTTTCCCCCAAACATCCTCCTCTCAGAGGACAGCTAGGGGTTTGCACCATGAGGCCAAAAGTAAATGTCCACGACAGGGGTTACACACGTATAAATATTTTTTGGTAGTAAATAATGAAAAATTATGCATTGGTGATTACAGTCACACTTATATGTTTTATATTCTTAATATAAGTGTTTTCCTGATATGTTAAATAAAATAAATGAACATTCAAAATAGGGATTACTTCGGAAAGGGAAGGAAAGCAGTGAAGAAGTCTAAATAGGTTTTGTGTGTGTGTGCAACTCAGTTAAACACTTATTGAACACCCACCTTAAGTTATGCATCAGGAATTTTAAGATGAATTCTTTCAAGGAGTCCTCTATGTTTTGGGTTCAGATAGAAGGGAACAGGAAGCACACAAAAGAATGCAACATGAGAAGACCGTAAGTATTATTCAGATAAACAGAAGAGAGTAGAGTACCTACTTGGATGTAATTGTCTTGGGGCTTTAGGTAATTTAGCTGAAAAATTTGAGTAAAACAATTTAATACAAACAAATTGATTCATTAAAGAGTTTGGTAAAAATAATAATTTAGACAACAATCTCCAAACACAGAGGTTTTATTTAATATTATTTTTTAATTAAATGTATTGGGGTGATATTGGTATATATAGGTTTCAAGTGTACACGTTTATGATACAGCACCTGTATATTGCATCGTGTGCCCACCACCCAAATAAAATTTTAAATGTATCGGTTAAATTTTATGTCTTTAAAAATATTCTGACACAAGTATGACAAACTTGAACACTCATTAATCTGGATGGTTTGCTCATGGATACTAAAATGAATCCCACTCTGTGTGTTTCTGGTGGATTGAAATATTTTATACAGTAAAAAATGTATTGGCTTGAGCATCCAATCTCCTTCCAGTGTGCCTCTCTGATCTTACAGACTGGACAACTCAAAACTAGACTCTCTTCAAGCAAGGGTCCAAGGTATTATTTAGGCTCCAACTACATGAAACTTATCTGTAACCGACTGAAGTGAGGAGTGAGGCACCTCCGTAGAATAACAGTAAGGACGGTGTGGTTCGGAAACGGGTAACTGTGGTGCCGGTTGCCCAGGGAAGAAGAAGTGGCATATTTTGGGGCTATCAGGCTCTTTCAGACCATGCTGCAGGTAGGGTAAAATCAAGCAGGAAACCAGCAGAGATAGTTCCAGGAACGTGGAAATTTGCACATTTCATAAGCTGAGCAAATTCCAAGGATCATACAAGACTGGGAGATAGACAAGTTGTGACTGGCAAGAACACACAAAACTTGTTAAATACTCAGGGCAGTCAACAGACATCCCCGTAGGGTCACATTTTAGTAGTAAGATAAAATTATCCCTTGATTAAAATTACTCCTCCGGACATTTCTGGAAATAGCTCGTAGACTAGCTTCAAAGGGGTCAAATTGACTTGCAAGTAACTTAATTGCTTGTCAGCCAAAACAAAACTCAACACCCTTTGCAGGAAAAAGAAATTTTGGATACTCAATAACATAATATTCACAATGTCCAGCATCCAATAAAAAAGTCAACATTAAAAAAAATACAAAAGATCCAGAAATGATAGCAATGATGAAATCTGCAGAAAAAGCCTTTTCAGCTATTATAAATATGTTAAAGTTGTTAATGAAAAACAGGAACATAATGAGGAGGAAAAAATGATACATAAAAAAGAACAAAATGAAACCTTCTCTAGAGGTGAAAAATACAATATCTGAAATAAAAATGTCACTTAATGGGATTAGCCACAGATTAGTCACACGGGGAAAAAGATCAGTGTTCTTAAAAACTTGCAAAAGACACCACCCAAACTGAAGCTAAAAGAGGAAGGAAAGGGATGAAAAAATGAACAGAGCCTCAGCACACCATGGGACAATAATTCAATGGTCCAGGTACATGGAATTGGAGTGCAGAAGGAGAAGAGAGAGGAGAAAATGCAAGTACTGGAAGAAAAAGATATTTGAAGAATTAATAGCCACAAAGTTTTCAAATCAAGTGAAAAATATTCATAACCAGATTGTTGAGAAACAGTGGTAAATGTGGAATCCTAAAAGCAATATGGAGAGAAGGGGTGGGAAGACATATTACACACAGGAGGGAGAAAAAAAAGTAATTGCTGACTTCTGACCCAAAAAAGAATCAAGGCTTGGAAGATGCAAGAAAAATTCAAAGTCACTAAAGGGGAAGTAAAAAGGTGTCTAGCTTGACCTGTGGTGACGCAGTGGATAAAGTGTTGACCTGGAATGATGAGGTTGCTGGTTCAAAACCCCGGGCTTGCCTGGTCAGGGCACACATGAGAAGCAACTACTGCAAGTTGATGCTTCCCATTCCTCCCCCTCCCCCAACTTTCTCTCTCTATCATCTTTCTAAAATAAAATCAATACATAAAATCTTTAAAAAAATAAAATAAAATAATTAAAGGTGTCTCAAGGTGTCTGCCAGCACAACAGGGACCGCCAGCTTCATCGTGTCTACCTTGGAAAAGAGCAAGTGCCTCAGGGAAAGCTCTCATAATTCTTCATTCACAGAGAGCCCCAAACTTCTCTTTCTGTGTTTCATGGCTCTGATTGGCTCACATTCCCACTGCTGAATCAAAGCTCTGTCCTGGAAACTAGGATATCTTGATTGACTAAAGCAATGGAGGCTCACCCTGGCCCTGAGGTGGGTTAGTCACATCTAACCCCTGCTATTGGGGAAGTTGGGGTCTTGTTAGAATGGTGGCAAGAAGGATCAGATACTAGGAAGCCAGGCAACAAATGACTGGGAGAGATGGCTTCTGGATTGCTGTAAGAACAACCATGCTTAAATTCTGCATCTAACAGCCTCTGAACACTAGTAACTTAGCATTACTTAAACATAGCTATTTCATTAGGCTACTTGCTCTTTCTAATCAGAGATATTTCCAAGGAATTGGGTGGGCTTACACTTAATACTATTTAGATCAAATATGAGAGAAACTCACACTGATGGTTTCCATGGCTTCCAGAAGCAGATGTACCCTCCCCATTCTCTTTCCTCTCCCTACCCACCTGCACACCTCTTTCCTCTTCTGTCTCCTCCCTCTCTCATTTCTCCCACTCTTTTTGTTCTGAATATCTTGTTTATAATAATACAGGTGGAACAATCTTTGAGTTAGGTACAATATCAAATAAAATTTGTTTGACAGTATTGCTGCTTTCAAAATACAGTATGTTTGTCTTTTAGATGCTGAGTCTTTGATTTTTTTCAATGGCTAGTAAATGTAAAAATGGTTAGTGTCACATATAGAAAGAACCACTGTTCTGTGAACTCTTCACAAAGCAATAATTGGTTTAAGAGTTGGGGTTAGAACCAGAGCACCTCTTGCTTACTGTATGCAATAATCTCAAGTTTTCATTAACATCTGTTGCCCCAGTGACTATCATGGAAGAAAATTGTAATTTCCTACGCTTACTTTAGCACTTCTGGCCTTGACTCAGTCCAATACCTTTAGGACAAATTTTGATTTTTCTAGGAATAACATGTAACAAGTTTCAGAATTTGCCAGTAACATGCAATGCATGAATACACATCAAATAATATATTATCTAGAATTACATTTGTTAGCATATTATATAATTAGCAATTTTTAGATTACTACAATAATCAAAAGATTATATATTTTGATCATTTACTGGTTACAGGGCCTACACAATATGATAATTCTTAAGGAAATGCTTGCCTTTGGGCATTTTGGAAATCTATAGAGAAGAAAGTCAGCTTGTCTAGCTTCTCAGCTATAAACCAGTTAACAAATCCAGAGTGAATTTTAAAAATGCCAGCTTGGCTGTCTGAAGAGTCTGCTATTGTGCCAGTTTCTGCTGAAGGAGAAATACTTTGCACATCCTGACTGTCATTCCTGAAAAAATATCCGACTAAACCCAGAAATATGCAGTTCAAAAAAATATAGAGAGGGCCACAGAAATAATTTTTAATTTTCTAGTAGCCATATAAAAAGGCACAAAGAAATAGATGAGATTAATTTTAAGAGTATATTTTACTTAGCCCAAGATATTTAAAATATGTGGTTTCAACATGTAATTAATATAAAATTATTAATCCTATATTTTACATCTTTATACTATGTCTTTACAATCAAGCGTGTGTATTATACCTACAGCATAAGTTCTTACCCTCCCTTCCTGAAGTTGGTCTGGTTATATAACCAGGGAGAAGCTAATGCTGACCCAATCCTTTGGCGATCAGGGCATTTGCACCTGGGGCCATGAGCCTAGATTATGAACCTCCCCTCCGCCCCCCGCCAATATGAAAAAATCCGCATGGGCCCATCCTAGAAATGGAGGTTTGGAAAAGGATATCACTGACTACTTAAAAAATTGGTTGTTTCTGTATTTTCTTGGTTCTCACTTTGTTTGAAATATAGGGTGAATTAGATTCAAATAGCTTCTTAACCTGCTTTCTTTCTTCACATGATCATTAAATATGAGAGTACTAATGTTCAGAAACTAATTATCAGCAATATCAACTTCCATGGGGTATTGTAAAGATGACAAACATTTTTGATTGGGCAGAGCTTTCTCTTGACAGAAGGAGAACTGGGCTTACAACATATACACTTGAAATATTGTGCATAACTAGAAGCACAAGAGGCAGAGCAAGTGGCCATTTTATGTATTTTTCTGAAAAGAAAATTGTGGAAGCCTATGTCTGAGATTTATAGGTGTATAGTCTTTTTACATAACCAGGATGGGTGTGCGGGGCACAGAAAGGGTCAAAGTGCAGGGAAGCAGGAATGCAGGGAAGCAAACATGGCCACGCTAGACATTAAGATACACATCCTGGGAGTGACGTCAGAGAAATGGCACCATGAGGAGGGCTCCCAACACCTCTCCCTGAAAGTTCAACAACTTCAACAACTAGAGACAGAAGAACAATCCCAGGAGCATCTGAAATACACATACATCAAACAAAGGTACGATTGGGCGAAAAGGTGACTGAATATATAATCTACTCTGAAGGAAATAGGATGAAGGACAGAGTAATCCACTTCCCTCACTGACCTGAGAAAACTTTTTTCACTTGGAACTGAGAGGAAGGGAGGGACAGGGCTGAAATATTCAAGCTGAGGAGAGAGTGTGCCCGCGGCTCAACCCACATGGAGCTAACACCAGCAGCAAACCCCGGCAGAGGTAGGCGAGTGGTTTACCTGCAGAGTGGGCTTTGTTTACCCCCGGTTTCCGAATCAGTGAGCGTGGGCAGTGTAGGAGTGGTTCCTCCTAGGGCGTGGGTGCTCGTGTTCCCCAGATGAAGGGGTTGGGTCAGATACTGTCAGCAATGGCTTCTGCGTGGGCTGTAGCCAGAGTCCTGTATAATCCCTTTTCCCCGAACAACAGTGTGCGGGAAGTGCACAAAAGCTGCCTTTCCTACACCCGGACCTCTCCAGGTGGGGTGCTTCTGCCAGCCATACAGGCTGACAAAGTAAATTCCGAGGAAGAAAACTACGGAAGTGCTGGGGGAAGGATGTGCAGGCAGCTTGCAGACAGCTTATGGAGAGCTGACCCACGGATCACTGAAAGGAGCCTAACCCACAGTCTGCTCACTGCCCGGCTGGCTTATGCTGGCAGCAGCTCTGGCTGACAAGGTCTTCTTTTCCAGGTCTGTGAATTAAGAGAACCCAAAGGAGAAACTTGATAGTTCTTAGGTAAGGTGACCAGATTTTAAAATTGGTAAAGCGGGACACCATTGATGGGGGTGGGGAGTTCTTGATTAAAAATTTGGTCTATATGGAGCTTCCACGTCAAGGCGGGGTCTCCCCGCTGAAAACTGTATATTCCCTTCCTGTTTTCCCACTGTTCCTTAGCTTTTCGTGCATTCTTTCCAAAAATTGGGACTTTTTAAAAACACCGTGGGACGTAGGAAAAATTGTTAAAAATCGGGACTGTCCTGCCAAAAGTGGGAAGTCGGTCACCTTATTCTTAGGGCTTCTTGCTCAGCAGGCAGTGGCTGGGGCAACTTAATGCCAGCCAATACAAGGTTAAAAACACATTTCTAGCCTGACCAGGCAGTGGCGCAGTGGATAGAGTATCGGACTGGGATGCGGAAGGACCCAGGTTTGAGAACCCAAGGTTGCCAGCTTGACTGCGGGCTCATCTGGTTTGAGCAAAAGCTCATCAGCTTGGACCCAAGGTCGCTGGCTCCAGCAAGGGGTTACTCAGTCTGCTGAAGGCCCGCGGTCAAGGCACATATGAGAAAGCAATCAATGAATAACTAAGATGTTGCAATGGTGACCAAAAACTGATGATTGATGCTTCTCATCTCTCTTCATTCCTGTCTGTCTGTCCCTATCTATCCCTCTCTCAGACTTTCTCTCTGACTCTGTGAAAAACAAAACAAAACAAAACACTTCTACAGAACAAACCTCAGAGAACACTGCAGAAGTTGGGCAGGCTGGGCTGTAGGCTTCCCAACAAAGGAGAAGCCTATGAAGATCAGACCCGCAGATCGCTAAGGCAAATTTAACTAGATATACGAGGAACCCTAAAAAGGAGCTTGAGCAGAAGTCAGCTTGCCCCCCCTGCCTTCTTAAGCTGGTGGCTCTGGTCGGCAGAGCTTTTATACCTAGGGCTGTGCTTTAGAAGGACCTGGAAGAGGGACTTGGCAGCTTTTAAGACCTCTTGTTCAGCAGGAAGTGACGGGGGCATCTTTCTGCCAGCCTATACAGGTTATAAGGTGCAAAAAGCCTGGAGAGAGTACTCCCGCGAAGCACTGAGGCATACTAGACATACCTGGAGGCTCATAGAAAGACACCTGAGGAGCAATTGGCCCCCAGCCCTGCCTGATTATGCTGGCAGCTCTGGCTGGCAAAGCCTTACCGAGAACCCTGTGTTGAGTGGAGATAGAGGGGGATTTGGACAGCTTTTAGAGCCTCTTGATCTCCAGGCAGTGGCAGCAGCAACTCCACAGCTGGGTCCCCAGGCTGCTGGTTCAGAAAGGAGAGACTGGGATAGAGGCTTCGGGAAAATGGACTCTTCCATTGTTGAAGCCTGCAAACACTAATAAACCCTGCCTACCAATGGGGCTGAGGCCTAGTTTATATCATTGCCATAGCGACACATCAACTGCAAATCTCTACCAAGAGTGCCACAGGGGCAGAACCTGGGGTAAAGTGCCACTGTCAAAAAGAGAAAGAAGAAAAAGGAAGAAGATAACCTCTCAAAACCAGAAAAAATCCAGTCTTTATAACTATTTCCATTGTTTTTCTTTTCATTTTTGTATCTTTTTCCTTCCACCTTGGTCCTTTTATCCTCTTTCCATTTTATTATTTTCATTTTGAACTTCATTACCCATAGGTGTTACATTTTTCATTCTTTTTCTCTCTCTCTTTATGAGGATTACATTCCAAAATCCTTAACTCTCTCTCTCCTTTTTTTCTTTTCTCTTTCTTTCTCCCTCTCTTTTGGTTTCTTCTTTTCTCTTTCACTTTTTCTCTTATTTGATCCTCACTCAAAAACAAATTATTTTATTTTGGATCCAAATTTCTTTTTTGTGGCATTTTGTGTGCTTTTTACTTTGCTGTTTATCTCATTAGCATTCTCCCCAACTTAGGCTCTCCATTCTATATACTTTTTCTTCAAACAAATATAATAAAATTTGCATCTTTCACTGTATATTTTTCTTTTTTCTTCTTTTTTCTTTCACTATATCTCTCATTTGACCATCATTTACAAACAAATTGTTTTATTCTTGATCCAAATTTTTTCTTGTAGCATTTTGTGGGTTCTTACCTCGCTTTCTTGACTCTTCGTCACTTTTCTCCAACTCAGGTCCTCTGTTCTATGTAGTTTTTGTTTCATTTAGCTCAATATAATTTTCAGTTTTTCACTATATTTTCTCCAAAAATATTATTTTTAATTTTTTTACTTTTTTAACTTTATTTATTCTTTATCAACTCTTATTAGTGTTATTAACAATACCACTCTTAAATACCATTAAGGAAAAGAATGTCATGAATACAAAAGACAGAGATATAGCTCAGATGAGGAAAAATCTGTAGAAAAAAATTTCAATAGCTTGGAAATCTTGGAGTTAAATGACAGAGAATTTAAAATTTAAATTCTAAAAGTACTCAGGGATATACAAGAAAGCACAGAAAGGTAATAGAGGGGGCTCAAAAAACAATTCAACAAACAGAAAGAATACATCACCAAGAAAATTGAAACTATAAAAACAAATTAAACAGAAATGAAAAACTCAATTCATGAACTGAAAAATGAAGTAACAAGCTTAGTTAATAGAAAAGGCCAGATAGAGAAGAGAATTGGTGCATAGAAGACAGGCAACTAGGGGCACTACAGAGAGAAAAAGAGAGAGACTCAAAAATTTTAAAAAATGAGAAAGCCCTACAGGAATTGTCTGACTCCATCAAAAAGAGCAACATAAGAATAATGGGTATATCAGAAGGAGAAGAGAGAGAAAATGGAATGGAGAACAGTCAAACAAATAATAAGTGAGAACTTCTTAAGCCTGTGGAAAGAACTAAAGCCTCGAATTCAAGAAGCAAACAGAACACCGAGTTATCTTAACATTAACAAACCTACTCCAAGTCACATTATAATGAAATTGGCACAAACCAACGACAAAGAAAAAATTCTCAAGGCAGCCAGGGAAAAGAAAAATACAACATATAAAGGAAGGCCCATTAGATTATCATCAGATTTCTCAGCATAAACTCTACAATCTAAAAGAGAGTGGACCTCAATATTTAAAGTTCTTCCAAGATAGAAGAGCATATTTAAAGTTCTTTCAGCCAAGAATACTATAGCCATCAAAGCTATCCTTCAAATACGAAGAAGAAATAAAAACATTCACAGATATAGAAAAGATGAGAGAATTTATCATCAGAAAACCCCCAATTCATAAAATACTAAAGGAGGCTTTCCCACCAGATACAAAGAACAAAACTACAAGTAAAAGCTCCATCAAGAACATAATAAAATCAAATTCAATCTGTGACAATAAAAACCAAAAAGGGAGAGGACAAAGATTAACAGTAGCAAAGGAGGATAGAGTGCAGAAGCACTCACGAGATAATGTACTACAATGAACATAATAGGTAGCCTTTTCATTACTAAATAGTAACCATCGCTGAAAAAACTACACAGAAGCACATGGATTGAAAAAAGAAGCAACAGAGGAAAGAAGTATGGGTTACAATCAAACAAAAACAAATAATAGAAAAACAAAAAAGAAGAATCAAACAAGATACAAAACTATCAGAAAACAATATATAAAATGGCAATAGGAAACCCTCAAGTGTCAATAATCACCCTAAATGTAAATGGACTGAATGCACCAATAAAAAGACACAGAGTAGCAGACTGGATTAAAAAAGAAAATCCAACTATATGCTGCCTACAAGAAACACATCTAAGCTACAAGGATAAAAACCAATTCAAAGTGAAAGGCTGGAAAACAATACTCCAAGCATATAACATCCCAAAAAAAGCAAGTGTAGCAATAGTTATATCTAACAATGCTTACTACATGACAGCAAAGGTAATCAAAGATGAAACGGTCATTTTATAATGATCAAGAGGACATTGAGTCAAGAAGACATAACACTTCTTAACATATATGCACCAAACCAATGAGCACCAAAATATATAAGACAGCTACTGACTGACCTAAAAACAAAAACTGACAATAATACAATCATACTTGGAGACCTAAATACACCACTGACGGCTCTAGATTGTTCATCCAAACAGAAAATCAATAAAGAAATATTGGCCTTAAATGAAACACTAGAACATTTGGATATGATAGACATCTACAGGACATTTCATCCCAAAGTGCCAGAATATACATTTTTCTCTAGTGGACATGAAACAGTCTCAAGAATTGACCATATGTTGGGCCACAAAAATAACATCAACAAATTCAGAAAGACTGATATCATACCAAGCATATTCTCTGATCATAAAGCCTTGAAACTAAAATTTAACTGCAAAAAAGAGGTAAACAAACCCACAAAAGTGTGGAAACTAAACAACATAATTTTAGAAAATGAGTGGGTCAATGAAGAAATAAAAGCAGAGATCAAAAGTTACATACAGACAAACAAAAATAACAATACAACATATCAGAATCTCTGGGATGCAGCAAACGCAGTAATAAGAGGAAAGTTTATATCACTACAAGCCTATATGAACAAACAAGAGAGAGCCCAAGTAAACCACTTAACTTCACATCTTAAGAAACTAGAAGAAGAAGAACAAAGACAACCCAAAACCAGCTGAAGAAAGGAAATAATATAAATCAGAGCAGAAATAAGTGAAATAGAGAACAGAAAAACTATAGAAACAATTAATAAAACAAGAAGCTGGTTCTTTGAAAAGATCAACAAAATTGACAAAACCTTGGCAAGACTCACTAAGGAAGAAAGAGAAAGGACTCAAATAAACAAAATCTAAAATGAAAGAGGAGAAATTACCACAGATATCATAGATATACAACAAATTATTGTAAAATACTATGAAAAATTATATGCTACCAAATCTAGAAGCAATGGATACATTTCTAGAACAATACAATCTTCCTAGAATGAATCATGACGAAGCAGAAAACCTAAACAGACCCATAAGCCGGGAGGAAATAGAAACAACTATCAAAAACCTCCCCAAAATTAAAAGTTTAGGGTCAGACGGCTATACTAGTGAATTGTATCATTCAAAGAAGACTTGGTTCCTATTCTACTCAAAGTCTTCCAAAAAATAGAAGAAGAAGCAATACGTCCAAACACATTTTATGAGGCCAACATAACTCTCATACTAAAACCTGACAAGGATGACACACAAAAAAGAAAAGTACAGACTAATATCACTAATGAATACAGATGCTAAAATACTAAACAAAATACTAGCAAATCAAATAAATACAACAATACACTAAAAAAATAATACATCATGATCAAGTGGGATTCATTCCAGAATCACAAGGATGGTTCCACATACGTAAAACAGTTAATGTAATACACCATATCAACAAAACAAAAGACAAAAACCATATGATCCTATCAATAGATGCAGAAAAGGCATTCAATAAAATACAACACAATTTTATGTTTAAAACACTCAACAAAATGGGTATAGAAGGAAAATATCTCAACATAATAAAGATCATTTATGATAAACCATCAGCTAACATCATATTAAATGGCATAAAACTGAGGATTTTTCCCCTAAAATCAGGAATAAGACAAGGTTGTTCACTCTATCCACTCTTATTTAACGTAGTGCTGGAAGTTTTAGCCAGAGCAAGCAGACAAGAAAAAGAAATAAAAGGCAGTCAGAGAAATGGCGCCGTGAGGAGCGCTCCCTATACTTCTCCCCCAAAATTCAACAAGTTCTACAACCAGAGACAGAAAAATTGATCCCTGGAGCGTCTGTGTGTCCCACACACTGAACAAAAAGGTATGAAGCATAGAAAAACTGACTAAATTTATAAGCAACCCTGAAAGAATTAAGACGAAGAACGAACACTCTGCCTTCCTCACTAACCTGAGCAAGGGCTGCTTTCACTTGGAACTGAGAGAGAGTGAGAGCTTTGGGCATGAAAGGAGATGGGCTGCGGCACAGACGTGTAAGCGGAGGAAAGAGTGGGCCTGCCGCAGCTCAGCCCACGGGAGTTAACGCAGGCACCTCCTGGCAGAGGCGGGTGAGCAGCAGCCTCCATTACCCCAATAGCCTAGTCGGCAAGTGTGGGCAGAGTGTGTGAGATTCCCCTTAGGGCCCCAGGCGTGGGCGCCTGCATTCCCAGACGAAGAGGCAGGGTCAGAGACTCCTGCGTGGACTGCAAGCAGAGGAATGGTGTAATCCCTGCTCCACCAACAACAGCGCGGGGAGAGCGCATGAAAACAGAACTTCCCTATGCCTGGTCTTCTCTGGGCAGGTGGGGCGCCCTCGCCAGCCATTCAGGCTAGTACTGGGGGAGGGGTGCACAGGCAGCTTGCAAACAGTCTCTGTAGCAAATCTGTGAATCCAGTCACTCAATTTAGTGTAACTCACAGTCGGCTCACCACCCAACTAGCTTACCCAGCTCTGGCTGACAAGGTTTCTCTCAGCTCAGTGATCTAAGACAAGAGACATGATATTTTTTAGTGGTTCTTGCTTTGTACAGAGGGGCGGGGCAACTTCTAGTCAGCCAATACCAGGCGAAAAACCTGCCTATGCTGGTGGTTCTGATTAACAGACCTTTCGTACTCAGGGCTGTGTGCTAAAAAATGAGGGACTTGGCAGCTTTTAAGACCTCCTGTTCTGCAGGTAGCAACTAGGGCATCTTCTTCTTAGCCAAGACAGGATACAAAGTGCAAAATGCCTGGGGAGAGTGGTCCCACAGAGTGCTGAGACATACTGGACACACTTGGAGGCTCATATAAAGACATCTTGAGAGTAATTGGCTCCCAGCCGTGCCTGATTATGCTGATGGCTCTGACTGACAGAGTTTTACCCAGAGCTCTGCGCTGAGTGGGGATAAAGTGGGGATTTGCCAGCTGTTTGAGCCTCTTACTATCTAGGCAGTGGCAGTGGCAACCTCATAACTGGATCACCAGCCTGCTAATTCAGGAAGGACAGAGACTCCAAGCAAATGGACTCTCCCACTGTTGGAGCTTGCAAATGCTAACAAGACCCAAATACCAAGGAGACTGAGGCCTAGTATATAACATCACCATAGCGACACATCAACTGCAAATCTCTACCTAAGCGTGCCACAGGGGCAGAGCCTGGGGTACAGTGTCACCGACCAGGAAGAGGGAGATGAAGGAAAAAGGAAGAAGATAACCTCTCAATATCAAGAAAAATCCACAAACTTTATAACTTTTTCCACTTTTTTTTATTTCTTTCATTTTCTTATCTTTATGTATTTATTTTTTTTCTCTTCCACCTTGGTCCTTCTATCGTCTTATTCTTTTCTCTTCATCTTGAACTACATTACCCATAAGTATTACATTTTTCATTTTTTTTCTTTTTTCTTTCTCTCTATGAGGGTTACACTCCAAAAGCCTTAACTCTCTCTCTTTTTTGTTTTTTTCTTTTCTTTTTCTCCTTTTACTTTTCTCTCCATCTCTCTTATTTTCTTCTTTTCTCTTTTACTTTTCCTCTCATTTGATCCTCACTCACAAACAAGCTATTTTATTTTGGATTCAAATATTTTCTTTGTGGCATTTTGTGTGCTTTTTACTTCGCTTTTTAATTCATTAGCATTTGCCCTAACCCCGGCTCTCCATTCTATGTAGTTTTTGATCTGCTTAATACAATAGTGGTTTTTTAAATTTGTTTTGTTTTCTTTTTCTTGTCTCCTTCTTATCCCCTTCACTATATCTCTCCTTTGACCATCATTTACAAGCAAATTATATTATTCTTGATGCAATTTTTTTTCTTTTTTGGCATTTTGTGGGTCTCTACATCCTTTTTTGCCCCTTTATCACTTCTCCCCAACTTAGGCCCCCCGTTATAGGTAGTTTTTGTTTCATTTAGCACAATATAATTCTGTTTTGCATGGCATTTTCTCAAAGAGGAAAGGAGAGGAAAAAAGGGAAAAAATAATTTGTTTAATTTTTTAATTTTTTATTGTCTTTTTAATTGTCTATTCATCTTTTTTTTAATTTTTACCTTTTTTTAAATTAATTCACATTAGTGTTATTAACAAAATCACCCTCAGATGCCATTAAGGAAAAGGAAATCGAATATCATTGATACAAAAGACAGAGAGGTAGCACAGATAGATGAGAAAAAACTCTATAGAAAAAATTTTTAATAGATTGGAAACCTTGGAGTTAAATGACAGAGAATTTAAAATAGGAATCCTAAAAATACTCAGAGATATATAAGAAAACACAGAAAGGCAATTTAGGGAGCTCAGAAAACAACTCAACAAACACAAAGAATATATTACCAAGGAAATTGAAACTATATAAACAAATCAAAGAGAGATGAAAAACTCAATTCATGAACTGAAACACAAGGTAACAAGCTTAGCTAATAGAACAGGCAAGATAGAAGAGAGGATAAATGACATAGAAGATAGGCAACCACACAGAGAGAAGAAGAGAGGGAGTCAAGAATTTAAAAAAATGAGAAAGCCCCACAGGAATTGTCTGATTCCACCAAAAAGAGTAACATAAGAATAATAGGTATATCAGAAGGAGAGGAGAGAGTAAATGGAATGGAGAACATATTCAAACAAATAATAGATGAGAACTTCCCAAACCTGTGGAAAAAACTAAAGCCTCAAATTCAAGAAGCAAATAGAACACTGTGTTATCTTAACCCCAACAAACCCACTCCAAGGCACATCATAATGAAATTGGCACAAACCAACGACAAAGAAAATATTCTCAAGGCAGCCAGGGAAAAGAAGAATACAACATATAAAGAAAGACCTATTAGATTATCATTGGATTTCTCAACAGAAACTCTACAAGCTAGAAAAGAGTGGACAATATTTAAAGTTCTGAAAGATAGGAACTTCCAACCAAGAATACAATACCCATCAAAGGTATACTTCAAATACAAAGGAGAAATAAAAACATTCACAGATACAGAAAAGATGAGGGAATTTATCATCAGAAAACCCTCACTTCAGGATATACTAAAGAGGGTTTTCCAACTAGATATAAAGAACAAAACAAAACAAAACCACAAGTAAAAGCTCCATCAGGAACAAAATAAAAAAAAAACAAATTTAAACTGTGATAACAAAAACAATAAAGGAGAGAGGACATGATTAACAGTAGCAAAACACGATGGAGTGCAGAAGCACTCATAAGATAGTGTACTACAATGAACATGGTAGGTACCCTTTTCATTACTTAATGGTAACCAGCTCTGAAAAACCGCCACAGAAGCACATAACTTGAAAAAGGAAGTAACAGAGGAAAGAAGTATCTATTACAACCAAACAAAAACAAATGACAGAAAAACAAAAGAGTAGTATCAAATAAGATACAAAACTACCAAAAAGCAATTTATAAAATGGCAATAAGAAACCCTCAAGTGTCAATAATTACACTAAATGTAAATGGATTGAACTCACCAATAAAAAGACACAGAGTAGCAGACTGGATTAAAAAAGAAAATCCAACTATATGCTGCCTACAAGAAACACATCTAAGCAACAAGGATAAAAGCAGATTGAAAGCGAAAGGCTGGAAAACAATACTCCAAGCAAATAACATCCAAATAAAACAGGTGTAGCAATACTCATTCCAACAATGCTGACTATAAGACAGCAAAATTAATCAGAGACAAAAATGGTCATTTCATAATGATTAAGGGGACACTGAATCAATAAGACATAACACTTCTTAATATATATGCACCAAACCAAGGCTCACCAAAATACATAAGACAGCTACTGACTGACCTAAAAACAAAAACTGACAAAAATATAATCATACTTGGAGACCTCAATACACCGCTGATGACTCTAGATCATTCATCCAAACAGAAAATCAATAAAGAAATATTGGCCTTAAATGAAACACTAGAGCAATTGGTTATGATAGGCATCTACAGGACATTTCATCCCAAAGTGACAGGGTACACATTTTTCTCTAGTGTACATGGAACAATCTCAAGAATCGACCGTATGTTGGGTCACAAAAATAACATCAGCAAATTCAGAAAAACTAAAATTGTACCAAGCATATTTTCTGATCATAAAGCCTTGAAACTAAAATTTAACTGCAAAAAAGAGGTAAACAAACCCACAAAAATGTGGAAACTAAACAACATACTTTTAAAAAAATGAGTGGGTCAATGAAGAAATAAAAGCAGTCATCAAAAGATACATACAGACAAATGAGAATGACAATACGACAAATCACAATCTCTGGGATGCGGCAAAAGCAGTAATAAGAGCGAAGTTTATATCACTTCAGGCCTATATGAACAAACAAGAGAGAACTCAAGTAAACCACTTAATTTCACACCTTAAGGAACTAGAAAAAGAAGAACAAAGACAACCCAAAACCAGCCAAAGAAAGGAAATAATATAAATCAGAGCAGAAATAAGTGAAATAGAGAACAGAAAAACTATAGAAACAATTAGTGAAACAAGAAGCTGGTTCTTTGAAAAGATCAACAAAATTGACAAAACCTTGGCAAGACTCACCAAGGAAAAAAGAGAAAGGACTCATATAAACAAAATCCAGAATGAAAGAGGAGAAATCACCACAGATATCATAGATATATGAAGAATTATTGTAGAATACTATAAAAAACTATACACCACCAAATTAAACAGTATAGAAGAAATGGATAAATTCCTAGAACAATACAACCTTCCTAGACTGAGTTGTGAAGAAGCAGAAAGCCTCAACAGACCCATAAGCCGGGAGGAAATAGAAACAACTATTAAAAGCCTCCCCAAAAATAAAAGTCTAGGCCCAGACAGCTATACTAGTGAATTCTATCAAACATTCAAAGAAGAGTTGGTTTCTATTCTACTCAAAGTCTTCCAAAAAATAGAAGAAGAAGCAATACTTCCAAACACATTTTATGAGGTCAACATAACTCTCATACCGAAACCTGGCAAGGACGGCACAAAAAAAGAAAACTACTGACCGATATCTTTAATGAATACAGATGCTAAAATACTAAACAAAATGCTAGCAAATCAAATGCAACAACATATTAAAAAAATAATACACCATGATCAAGTGGGATTCATTCCAGAATCTCAAGGATGGTTCAACATACGTAAAACAGTTAATGTAATACACCATATCAACAAAACAAAGAATAAAAACCACATGATCCTATCAGTCGATGCAGAAAAGGCATTTGATAAAATACAACATAATTTTATGTTTAAAACACTCAACAAAATGGGTATAGAAGGATAATATCTCAACATGATAAAGGCCATTTATGATAAACCATCAGCTAACATCATATTAAATGGCATAAAACTGAGGACTTTCCTCCTTAAATCAGGAACAAGACAGGGATGTTCACTTTCTCCGCTCTTATTTAATGTGATGCTAGAAGTTCTAGCACGAGCAATCAGATAAGACAAAGAAATAAAAGGAATCCATATTGGAAAAGAAGTAAAGGTTTCACTTCTTTCTGATGATATGATCCTATACATCGAAAACACCAAATTCTCCACAAAACGATTACTAGAAACAATAAACCAATACAGTAAGGTCGCAGGATACAAATTTAATATACAAAAGTCCATAGCATTTCTATATGCCAACAACAAAACATTAGAAAATGAACTCAAAATAATAATCCCCTTCACAGTTGCAAAAAAAAAAATACCTAGTGGTAAACATAACAAAGAATGTAAAGAACCTATATAATGAAAACTACAAAGCATTGTTAAAGGAAATCAAAAAAGATACAATGAAATGAAAAAAATATTCCTTATTCTTAGATAGGAAGAGTAAATATAATCAAAATGACCGTATTACCCAAAGCAATATACAAGTTTAATGCAATTCCCATCAAAATTTCAATGACATTTTTTAAAGAAATGGAACAAAAAAATCATCAGATTTATATGGAACTATAAAAAAACCCTGAATAGCCAAAGCAATCCTAAGGAAAAAGAACGAAACTGGGGGCATTACAATACCTGACTTCAAATTATATTATAGAAACATGAAAATCAAAACAGCATGGTATTGGCAGAAAAATAGACACTCAGACCAATGGAACAGAATAGAAAGCCCAGAAATAAAACCACATATATATGGTCAAATAATTTTTGATAAAGGAGCCAACAACACACAACGGAGAAAAGAAAGCCTCTTTAACAAATGGTGCTGGGAAAACTGGAAAGCCACATGCAAAAGAATAAAACTCAATTACGGTTTGTGCCCTTGCTAAAATTAATTCAAAATGGATCAAAGACCTAAATATAAGACCTGAAACAATAAATTACATAGAAGAAAACATAGCTACTAAACTCGTGGACCTTGGTTATAAAGAGCACTTTATGAATTTGACTCCAAGGGAAGGGAAGTGAAGGCAAAGATAAATGAATGGGACTACATCAGACTAAGAAGTTTTTGCACAGCAAGAAAACTGACAACAAAATAGACAACCAACTAAATAGGAGATGATATTTTCAAACAACAACTCAGATAAGGGGCTAATATGCAAAAAATACAAAGAACTCATAAAACTTAACAACAAACAATCCAATAAAACAATGGGAAGAGGACATGAACAGACACTTCTTCCAGGAAGAAATACAAATGGCCAACAGATATATGAAAAGATGATCATCTTCATTAGCTATTAGAGAAATGCAAATCAAAACTACAATGAGATACCACCTCACGCCTGTTAGATTAGCTATTATCAACAAGACAGGTAATAACAAGTGTTGGAGAGGCTGTGGAGAAAAAGGAACCCTCTTCCACTGTTGGTGGGAATGTAAAGTAGTACAACCATTATGGAAAAAAGTATGGTGGTTTCTCAAAAAATTAAGAATAGAGCTACCATATGACTCAGCAACCCCCCTACTGGGTATATACCCCCAAAACTCAAAAACATTATTACGTAAAGACACATGCAGCCGCGTGTTCATTGCAGCATTGTTCACAGTGGCCGAGACATGGAAACAACCCAAAAGCCCTTTAATAGATGACTGGATAAAGAAGATGTGGTACATATATACTATGGAATACTACTCAGCCATAAGAAATGATGACATCAGATTATTTACAACAACATGGATGGACCTTGATAACATTATACTCAATGAAATAAGTAAATCAGAAAAAACTAAGAACTATATGATTCCATACATAGGTGGGACATAAAAAAAGACTCAGAGACATGGACAAGAGTGTGCTGGTTACGGGGGGGGGGGAGGTGAGGGAGGGGGTAGAGAGAGGGGAGGGGCCCAAATAAAACCAGATAGAAGGTGACTGAGGACAATTTGACTTTGGGTGATGGGTATGCAACATAATCAAATGTCAAAATAACCTGGAGATATTTTCTCTGAACATAATGTACCCTGATTTATCAATGTCACCCCATTAAAAATTAATAATAATAAAGAAAGATACAAGTCCTGACCCTCTCCTTTAGGAGCTTCTTACTGGCACAGGAAAGCAGCTCTCCTTGAAGGCCCACCCCAGCAGAGAGCAGTCTCATTGGCAACACAAACCAGAATGGCTCTCCTAGGAAAGAGAGCACCTTGTTCCTGTTGTGAGCCTGAGGGCTCTCTCTTTTTTTCTGGTTCATCCTTCCCAGTAGGGTACTTTCTTTAGGAAAAAAAAAGTGTCTATGCTATTTCCAAGTACCTGACAAATGAAGTTGACATAATGAGAGCTGGCCACATAGCTATTCAAGTGGTTAAAGATAGAAAATGATACCGGTGAAGACCCACTTTTTCCACAGCTTAGTGATTACTTTGACATCACCTATTCTGAAGAGAGTGAAGTAATTTTATAACATTGGTGTTGAGGGAATGAGACCAAGTGTTCTAGGTTATATCATTTGCTTTACCTCAAAGAATATGACTTAACCCCTAATATATCTGATCATGACGAAAAGCCGTTATCACCATGGGGTCACAAGGCTTGCTCAGAAAATAAACTGGCAACACTAGGTGAACCGGGAAATTAAACTTTTCTGATTCCCCACAAGACTTTTGGAAAGGTTGTTACTTGATTGAGGGCCTCTGGGGAACTCTGTGCCAAGTTGAATAATGACATTAAAACATTCAAGAATAAAAGAAGTTAATATATTAATATTAATGTACAGAATAAATCCATATGTCCCCACAAAGCAAAACAATGGGAGTTCTGAATTTACTTTTAAAGAAAACCTTCAGCTTTATTGAAGTATAACTGACATAAAACTGAAGGTATTTAAAGTGAACTTCTTGGTGACTAGCTATGTGTACCTGTGAAAAGATTTCCCCATGTAGTGGATTAACTCTATCATCTCATAGAAAAGTCAGTGCTAGCTACAGAGCTACTGCTTTTATTTGGTAAAAAGAGTAAAGATCTAGTTCTGTGAAGTCACTTTTCAATAGCGGCAGGAGTTGGATATCCCCCAAACCTACACATGTCCATTACAACCCTTCCTAACTCTTGCTTGAGGAGGAAGGAGGAAAATGAGAAAGATGATACCACATTAAAAAAAAATTAAGTTCTCTTTTTTCTGGCTCCTCTTCCTACCTTGTGCCCCAGCCTAACCATCACTTCCTGATAAAGTTCTGAATGACCAATGTGTTTGAGTAGAGTGCACAGCTAAAGTTGTACTAGAGCTTATCACAGTGCATATTTTCTCTAGGTAAGCTTATCACTCTCATGAATTCAGATGCCAACCATATTCCAGCAATTCCTAGATCTACATGTTAAGCACAGACCTCTTTCTTCTGAGCTCCAAACCTGCAACTAGACCTGCATAGGAGACATCTCTGAACACATGGTTGGAACCTGTAGGTATGTCAAATTCACCAAGTCCAACTGAGCTTAGGATGTTTCCCTGATAAACCTGTCCTCTGCCAGTGTTCTCTGCCTCAGTGGATGATGTCCCATGTTCCTGGTTGCCCAAGAATGTCACCTAAGAATCATCCATGACACCTCCCACATCACTGCTCCAAATTCCAGTTGATCACTAAGTCTTGTTGATTCTATCTCCTGCATATCAAATTCATTTATTTAAGCTGAAGGTGAAGGGCACAGCCTTTCAGACTACCAATTCTTCTAAAGACTTCTGACAACATCCACAAAATTGGGGGTTCCCAGGGCCATCCTCACTTCAGACTAGCTAGCTACAAATTTAGGGGTCCCCAGTGACTCCATCAGGTTTAATAATTTGGGAGAATGACTTACAAAACTCATGAAAGTATTACATATATGATTACAATTTTATTATAACAATGTAGACAAATTGGAACCAGCCAAAAGAAGAGATGCATAAGGCAGAGTCAGACACTGAGAAGTGTCTGTGTGTGTGGGTACATACATGGGGTGTCACCAACCTAACAAACTCATTGGAGCTCTGTTATGCAGAAATTTTATTGAGCCTTCATTAAGTAGGCATGGTTGATTGAGTCATAGCCCACATGGTTACATTTGATTTCCAGCTTTCTCCCATCTTTGGAGATCAGACTGTTATCATATGACTCAAAGTCCCAACCCCCTAATCACATGATTGGTCTTTCTGGTGTGGCCAGTCTTTGCTTTGAGGTTTTTGGTACAGGCAGGACACCACACTGAGCCATCTCTTAGCATAAGCTATCAGGTACCCATTAGGAGTCATCTCATTAACATAAATTATTAGGTGTGGTTTGAGGGGTCCACCATGAATAACAATACAGTCCTATGACGTGGGACATTCCACTGGTATAAAGGGTAACTCCCAGGAGCAGGGACAAAGGCCAGACCTCTCCTTCAGCAAAGTGAATTTGTCATTACACAGCATCTTAGAACTGGCGGATTGGTGTCCAGGACAAACAGACTGCATATATTTCTCTATGTTGTATATATAAAGCCAAAAACCAAGAGAAAACAAATTGAGGATTAAGAAGATTTCAGTCTTTAAATGCCATCAACACACTTTATTTTTTCTTTAGTTACTTAAACTTCATGCTACGGATAGAGAAGATTTCATATTACAGGCACAGAAGTTAGAGATGACAGCCCTAAATAATGAGCACTGTAATAGCACTAAGTTAAACAAAAGGTTACAACAATTTTACCTTACCTTCTTCTGGTAATTTCTAGTTTACAGAGTGCTTCATAAACCTTAACCCTTGAATTGTTAGTCATAATATAAAAAATAGTAAAATAAATAATTCAAAAATTGAGAGACAACAAAGCAAAAGGATGACTCAATTTTTTTATTCAAGAATTAAATTGTACTAGAATTCATACTCATTTATTAGCACAGCAGAATCACCATTTTTATGACAATTGATATGCTAATTTAGATTAATCTAGGAACTCTGTTATGTGGCAATCCTTTGTTAATATAGTTCAAGATATTTTGTTAATCTGTAAATTTGAAAAAAAAATTATCAGAATGAAAACAAATTAAAGTTTGATAACACATATACCTCCTGTATCCATGAGAGAGACCCAAGAAAACTGAGTAACTCCTGAAACTTTAAAAATGTGATAGACAGTAATTCTTTTTTCTCTAAAAAAAAAATCAAACTTTAGTGTGACATGAAAAAGTCAAGGTAAGGCATATAAAAAATACTTTCCTTCTTGGAAGGAAGCTATCTTTCATGTCCCTTTTTAAGAATGTATGAAAATTTCTTACTTCTAACATTATTTTGTTGTAAAGTATCATTTCACCAGGTTTATATAAAGACACCAAGTCCAAATGAATTTTTAAGGAATTTTATTAAAAGGAGGAAATTTAATATGCTGGCTGCATATGGCTAACACTGGGCATAGCTGACCTAAATCATGTGTGCCATGCCCAGCTCTGAAGCAGGTTATATACCTTTGATCACACACAGGTTGGTGGGAAAAGGGGGAGGGGGAGTGATGACACAATTCATTAGCAAGCTTATAAAATTTGTCTATAGGATTTATAAAAAATATTCCTATATATCAAAACTTATAAGGTAATACAATAGCGAAAAATGTTGCTTTTCATATTAAAAGACATTTCTAAGTTTTTCAGTGTTTATTTGCTATTCCTTTGTCTAGAGGTATATGCATTAACTATACGTTTTCAGGATGGGGCGGGTAGCCTACGTGGCACCAGAGAATAAGCTTTTGTAAATGGCCCATTAAAGAAAGAAAGAAAGAAAGAGAAAGAAAAATGGCTTGCCTTATCTCTCCCTAGCCTCCCCACACCTGGCTAGGTGTTTACCCTGTTTCTCACAGAGGTGGGGTAAGGGAGAATCTAAGTCTCTCCAGCATAAACTCTCTTTACAATACAATACTGTTGTCTATCCTGGGTTGTTGCAAATCACACACAAGTATAAAAATCATATTTACAAAATCTCTCTGTATGCCTAGATTAAATTATAAAATGCCCTTTAAGCTTTCCTTTCCTTTAAAAAGGAGTTTCCCATAATGATAAAGGGAACAATTCAACAGAAAGATATAACTATTATAAATATCTATGCACCAAATATAGGAGCCCCAACATACATAAAGCAGACTTTGATGGATATAAAGGGCGAGATTAACAGCAATACTATCATAGTAGGAGATTTCAATACCCCTATAACAACACTGGATAGATCCTCAAGAAAGAAAATTAATAAAGAAACAGCAGACTTAAAGGAGACACTAGATCAACTTGATTTAATAGATATCTTCAGAACTTTTCACCCTAAAGCAGTAGAATATACATTCTTCTCAAGCACTCATGGTACGTTTTCTAGGATAGACCACATGTTAGGACACAAAAATGGTCTCAGTAAATTTAAGAAGATTGAAATCATATCAAGCATTTTCTCTGATCACAATGCCATGAAACTAGAAATTAACCACAAAAGAAAAACTGAAAAATACTCAAACACTTGGAAACTAAATAGCATGTTATTAAATAATGAATGGATTAACAATGAGATCAAAGAAGAAATAAAAAAGTTTCTAGAAACAAATGATAATGAGCATACATCAACTCAAAATTTATGGGACACAGCAAAAGCAGTTCTGAGAGGGAAGTTTATTGCACTACAGGCATATCATAAGAAGCTAGAAAAAGCTCAAATAAGCAACCTGACCCTGCAGCTAAAAGAACTAGAAAAACAACAGCAAATAAAACCCAAGACAAGTAGAAAGAAGGAAATAATAAAGATCAGAGCAGAAATAAATGACATAGAGGCGAAGGAAACAATACAGAGGATCAATGAAACCAGAAGCTGGTTCTTTGAAAAGGTAAACAAGATTGATGAATCTTTAACTAGACTCACCAAGAAAAAAAGAGAGAGGAATCAAATAAATAAAATTAGAAAGGACAGTAGAGAAATAACAACTGACACAACAGAAATACAAAGCATTGTAAGAAAATACTATGAAGAACTATATGCCAAAAAATTAGACAGTCTTGGTGAAATGGACAAATTTCTTGGATCATATAGCCTTCCAAAAATCAATCTGGAAGAATCAGAACACCAAAACAGACCAATTACAACAAATGAGATCGAAACAGTTATCAAAAAACTCCCAAAAAAGAAAAGTCCTGGGCCTAATGGCTTCACAAGTGAATTCTATCAAAAATTCAAAGAAGAACTAAGTCCTATTCTCCTCAAGTTATTTCAAAAAATTCAAGAGGAAGGAAGACTTCCAAACTCCTTTTATGAGGCGAGCATAATTCTGATCCCAAAACTGGGCAAAGACAACACAAAGAAAGAAAATTATAGGCCAATATCCCTGATAAATTTAGACGCTAAAATTCTCAACAAAATATTAGCCAACTGGATCCAGCAATATATGAAAAAAATCATTCACCACGAGCATGTGGGATTTATTCTGGAGAGGCAAGGCTGGTTCAATATTTGGAAATCAATCAATGTGATTCATCACATAAACAAAAGGAAGGACAAAAATCACATGATAATTTCAATAGATGCAGAAAAGGCATTTGATAAAATCCAGCACCCATTCATGCTCAAAACTCTCAGTAAAGTGGGAATACAGGGATCATTCCTTAACATGATAAAGACCATCTACGACAAACCCACAGCAAACATCATACTAAATGGACAAAAATTAAAAGCAATCCCCTTAAGGTCAGGAACCAGGCAGGGATGCCCACTTTCACCACTCTTATTTAACATAGTTCTGGAAGTCCTAGCTACAGCAATCAGACAAGAAGAAGAAATAAAAGGCATCCAAATTGGAAAAGAAGAAGTAAAACTGTCACTATTTGCAGATGATATGATATTGTATATTGAAAACCCTAAGGTCTCAGTCAAAAAACTACTGGACCTTATAAATGAATTCAGCAAGGTGGCAGGATATAAAATTAATACTCAGAAATCAGAGGCATTTCTATATACCAACAATGAACTGTCAGCAAAAGAAATTAAGGAAACAATCCCCTTCACTATTGCAGCCAAAAAAATAAAGTACCTAGGAGTAAATTGAACCAAGGAGGTTAAGGACTTGTACTCAGAAAATTATAAAACATTGATAAAAGAAATCAAGGAAGATACAAACAAGTGGAAGCATATACCGTGCTCATGGCTAGGAAGAATAAACATCATTAAAATGTCTATATTACCCAAAGCAATTTATAAATTCAATGCAATACCAATTAAAATACCAATGACATACTTCAAAGATATAGAACACATATTCCAAAAATTTATATGGAACCAAAAAAGAACACGAATAGCCTCAGCAATCTTAAAAAGAAAAAATAAAGCAGGAGGTATCACTCTTCCAGATATCATGGTTTACTATAAGGCATTATACTCAAGACAGCCTGGTACTGGCATAAGAACAGGGACATAGATCAATGGAACAGAACAGAGGACCCAGAAATAAACCCACACCTTTATGGACAACTGATATTGGACAAAGGAGGAAAGAACATACAATGGATTAAAGACAGCCTCTTTAACAAATGGTGTTGGGAAAATTGGACATCTACCTGAAAAAAAATGATACTAGATCATCAACTTACACCATTCACAAAAACAAACTCAAAATGGATAAAAGACTTAAATGTAAGCCGTGAAACCATAAGCATCTTAGAAGAAAACATAGGCAGCAAGCTCTCCGACATCTGTAGCAGCGGTATATTTGCCGATTTATCTTCATGGGCAACTGAAATAAAAGGCAAGATAAACAAATGGGACTATATCAAACTAAAAAGTTTTTGCACAGCTAAAGACAATAGGAACAGAATAAAAAGACAAACCACACAATGGGAGAACATATTCGACAGCACATCTGATAAGGGGTTAATAACTAAAATTTATAAAGAACTTATAAAACTCAACTCCAGGAAGACAAACAATCCAATCAAAAAATGGGCTAAAGAAATGAATAGAAATTTCTCCAAAGAGGACATAGAGATGGCCAATAGGCATATGAAAAAATGCTCAACATCACTAATCATTAGAGAAATGCAAATTAAAACCACAATGAGATATCACCTCACACCAGTCAGAATGGCACTCATCAGCAAAACAACACAGAATAAGTGCTGGCGAGGATGTGGAGAAAAGGGAACCCTCCTGCACTGCTGGTGGGAATGCAGACTGGTGCAGCCACTGTGGAAAACAGTTTGGAGATTCCTCAAAAAATTAAAAATTGAACTGCCTTTTGACCCAGCTATCCCACTTATAGGAATATACCCTAAGAACACCATAGCACTGTTCGAAAAGAAGAAATGCGCCCCCATGTTCGTAGCAGCATTGTTCACAATAGCGAAGATCTGGAACCAGCCCAAGTGTCCGTCAGAAGACGAGTGGATTAAAAAACTATGGTACATATATACTATAGAATACTACTCAGCCATAAGAAATGATGACATCGGATCATTTATAACAAAATGGATGTACCTTGATAACATTATACGGAGTGAAATAAGTAAATCAGAAAAAAAGAAAAACTGAGAACAGCATGATTTCATACATAGGTGGGACATAAAAGTGAGAATATGAGACATGGACAAGAGAGTGGTGGTTATGGGATGGGGGGAGGGAGGGAAGAGTGGGATAGGGAGGAGGGGAGTGACACAGGGAAAACCAGATAGAAGGTGACAGAGGACAATTTGACTTTTGACGACGGGTATGCAACACAATTGAATGATAAGATAACCTGGAGATGTTTTCATTGTACATATGTACCCTGATTTATTGGTGTCACCCCATTAGAATTAATAATAATTAAATATATATATATGTATGTATATATATATATGTATATATATAAAAGAAATAAAAAGGGGGGGTTTCCTACACATTATGTCTCTGCAAGCCAGAAAACTCCCACATCCCTTTCTTTCACTCCCTACAGAAAGGAGAGGACAAGAAACCTGACTTTAAAACATCAGTATTAATTTTTCAGTTCTTTGGTACCTTACCACAATTTCAACCTACATATCAAGAATTTTCAGGTGCAGAAAGTTATGCCCTCACCCTTTGTTCCTTTAAAATTTTTATATTTAAACTTTTTACAAATTCATACTCATCAAGCTAAGGAAGGTTAGCTATAATGATGATACCTTTCTTAGCCTTTTAGAAAATGGTTCCAGACACTTTATTTATTTTTTAAAACTAACTAAAAGAATCCAGGTCACAATAGCAGACTGAGCTCATATTGAAGCCCTACACCTCCCAACCCCTAGAAAGAAGAGAAAATGAATAAAATAAACTAAAAAACTTATACCTATTCTAAAAAACAAGGAGAGCAGTTGAAGACCAAAGTCTATGAGGTACTTCTAAAATATGGAAAGCAGACATGTTCAAATTTTTAAAACCATAGTGGGAAATGTAAGAAGAACTGCAATAGAAGACCTTTTATGAATTAATAGATGTATTCCAGTGTATCAAATAAGAAAGCAGAGCAGAACCTGTAGGAGATAGAAGTAAATATATATATATTTGTTACAGGGAATTGGCTTATCCATGTGCACAATTGTGGGAGCTATTTAAGTAGTCTCTATAAAGCTATTTCTTCTGCATTTGATGATGAAACTTGAAGTTCGCAGGGCAGGCAGTCAGCATGTAAAGATTATGAGCAGGACAAAACCCACAAACACCAACTGGAGCCCCAAGAGAAACTAAAACCTGTGCCCATTCCTGTTACTTCTGACACTGGTGGCAAGAGTATCCTGTAGATGTTGGGCTTATGTCACAGAGCTAAACATGCCCATCTGGTTCAGTGGTCAGAGAAGTGGAAGGATGATACACAGAAAGGAGAACAATTGTTTCATGCAAATAACAAGCATCAGCAGTTCAGCAACAATGTGTGTGGGCATCCTAACTAGAAACATACAAGAAAAGAAACGCAATTCCTGTCTGTTTAGCTCAGCGAAACCATTGTAGTCTGCTTAGTCCCCCTTCTGTGCTACAATCTGGAAAGTGCCTGTAAGCAGAAGCCAGAAGTGATTGATTATTAGTTTCATTTCTCTAAAGTATTACCGTCTTGACTATTTACAATGTCTAAAAACTCATTTCAGATGTTTTTGTTCAGTTTTCTGTTTGTTTAAAGCTAGTTCTGTACCACTTGCTCTGTCATGCCTATAAGAAGAACTCTACATTTTCTTTTGGTTGCATCATTAAGCCTATGAGTCACATGAAAAATAACTTAGACTGCTGGGCTTTTAGGTACATAAAGCAATACCTCCCCTTTTTATTTCAAGACAGTATGAGTTGGGCCGTGACTGGGTTGCTTGATTGGCTAGAGCGTCATTCCTATATGCCAAGGTTGAGGGTTAAGTCCCTGGGTCAGGGCATGTATGGGAATCAACCAATGAATGCATACATAAGGAGAACAAAAAATCAATCTCTCTCTCTCTCTCTCTCTCTCTCTCTCTCTCTCTCTCCATCATCAATTTTTAAGAAGACAATATAAGTTGGATTTTGGATTTTCTGCTGCCTATATCCAAAATTTGAATCCTAAATGATATACTATATAGAGAGTTGGATTCATAGCCCCAAACTGAAATACCTGTATAGTATTCTATTTTTTCTTCTACATTTCCCCAAGTTGATCTTTAGCAATGCAAACACTGTTCTAATTCAGTTCAGTTAGCTTCTATGTACATTTATTGAGTACCTAAATATAGTTCAGGCACTATGCTAGAGTCTAAGAGTACAAAGTTTAAGTTCCTGCTCACAAGAAGCTTAAGTAATCTTCTAAGGGAAAACTGCATAGGAGCAAATAAAGGCATTACCGTTTATTATGGATTGAATTGCATCCCTTAAAAGGATACATAGTGGTCTTCACTTTTGATACCTATGAATGTGATTTGATTTGGAAATAGAGTTTTTGAAGAGGTAGTTAAGTTAAGATGAAGTTATACTGACTGAATGTGGAACCTAATTGCACATTCAGGTTCCGATGGCTGCTGTCCTTATAAAAAAGAGGAAAATTGGACACAAATATACAGAGAAGAAAGGGCCATGTGAAGACAGAAACACAAGCACACAGGGGAAAGGCCACTCAAAGTAAAATAAATAAATAAATAGTTGAAGATATACCATGCAATCATCAAAAAAGACTAAATTAGATATCAATAAAAGAAATGAATTTGAAAAGAAATATTTTATAATGATAAAAGAATCAATTTGACAGGAAAACATAAAAATCCTGTAAATATTTAATATTATAGTTTGAAAATATATAAAGCAAAATTTGAAAGTACAAATAGAGAAAGTGAAGTGAACAAATCACCATCATACTTAAAGATTTCACAGACCTTTCTTAGTCACTGAAAGGAAAGTAGGCAAAATATCAGTAAGGATAAAAGATGTGAATAATGCAATTATTTTTTTTCTATTTTTTATACAGATAGATATTGTCCAGCAACTGTGGATTCATTTTATGTGTCCATGAACATTTATTCAAATAGAATATAACCTAGGTCATAAAGCAAATCTTATCAAATTTCAAAAGTTTAAAATTATAAAGAATATGTTTTTTGATCAAAGTGAAAATAAACTAGAAATCAACAATTATATGCCTAAAAATGTTTGAAAGTTATTAAGATGCTTTTAAGTAATCATAGTTTAGAGAAGAAATCACAGAAAACATTGGAAATTATTTTAATTGAGTGATGTATCAAAACTTGTAGGATATAGTTAAAGCAGTGTGCTTTTAATGCATATATCACAAATGTTTATTTATAATGAACTCACATTAGAAACTACCAAAATATTTATCAACAATAGAAGGAATACATAAAATGGGATAGTTGTTTCAATGAAGCAGATTGAACTATTGCTATAAGCAACATCATGGATGAATCTCACAGATACAATGTTGAGTGAATAAGTTATACAGAAAACAACATATGGTGTATGATGCCATTTATATGAAGTTCAAAAACAGGCAAAATTGTTCATGTTGATATAGGTCCAAATAAGAGTTAACCTTTGAAATATATTGACTGGGAGGGGTACAAGGGAACCTTCTTCAGTGCTAGAAAAGTTTTATGTCTTGATCTGGGTGGTTATTGCACAGGCACATATATGAAAAAGTTTATCAAATTACACTATTCCTATACTTTACTGTATGTAATTTGTCCTTCAATAAATAAGTAATGAAGAAAATATCTATGAAGGTTAATTTCCCCTTCACTATTCTTTTCAAAATTCTCCTGGCTATTGCTTCTTTATTTTGCCATAGTTAAAAATTTAGAACCAGTGTGGCAGCTGCAGACATGTACTGCTCAGGTTTTCTTTCAAGTAAACCTGCATTGAGAAGGGAAGGGACTGCTGCTTCCATGCTCTCCTTGGCCCCTCTTGGCTTTTGATAGAAACATGGTAGAGATATTGGGCCAGGCCATCACTGCCCACTATGGGTCTCTTCTAATGGATAGTGTTTGCTTTGGGGTCCCCATCAGCCTGCCTGAGACTTTGTCAAAGCTAAATTGCAGTCTGAAGATCTCTCCCTACCAACTTCCTCCCATCCCTCTCTTCCTTTACAAGTTCAGTCCTGCATGGTGGTCTAACTATTTCTGCTTCCTTTTTACTTTATCACTCACAAGTGTTTCCTCAATAAATCTCTTGCACATCTAATTCTGGTTTGACATCAGCAAGATTGGAAGGTTGGAGCTTATAGCCTTTTCTCTACATAAACAATTAAGTGACTCCTCTCTGGTTCTTGTAGCTTTCTATGACACTGACAGGGAGCAGAGCCTGGGCCTTTGTTGTTCTAAGATGCATGAACATCTCATCTTCCACTGGTCTTAAGTAGCCCTCCCCTCATTTGGGAGAAGGCATGTGTTCTCTCACATATCTGTTATCACTCTTTTTCTTTAAGTGGGATTCACCCTGATTTCTCTAAAACCTCATAACCTCCAGCAAACTAGTGGATATCTCCACAGTGCAATTATAGAAGCTGAGTTCAGAGTCAAGGAAATGTGAAAACTAGACTAAGAACTAAATGATGGCTACTACTTACAGTCTCAGTCCACTAATTTAAGCTGATTTTCAAGGCCTGAAGTTAAGTACACAATGAGCATCGTTTACTTTGAAACTGTTTTCAGGCTTGTAAATGATCTTTTAAATAGTGTAGCTGCCTTTTATGTGAGGGGATCCTATTTTTCACAGTGGGTATTTAGTAGTATTACCCTTTTGAATAGTCTACAGGACTCCCTACTGTTTCATGACCATTTGCAGAACAGTGTCAGTCTCTGGGACCCTTAATTTTTTTCTCCCTTGGTACAAGACAAATGCACTGAAATGGTGCCAAGATTTTGCTTCAACCATAGCATGAGATAAAGAGGATTTACAGGCAAAGAACTCTCTTGAACTGCAGCCAAGAAAGCAGATAACTTAAATAACACAATGTGGTGGAAGAAATTGCCTTGTGGCAGGCAATCCACTGTTGAGAAAAAGAGCAACTATTTACAGTACATTTTGGCAAGCCATGTATGCTTATGCTCCAGAAAAGGTGAAAGTTTACCAGATTATTTATGGGTTTTCACACATTGCTAAGACTATTAAATGTTATAAACAGTAGTCTCACATTTTAAAATTTATCTTTAACCAATTTCAATTGATTTATGTTAACCACATGACTAATTCAAATTGAATAAAAATTATTTCAAAGGATATAATAAAAGAACATATTATGATAAATTGCCTACAGATGTACACCCTCATTTTAAGCAAATTTAGGTTTATAAAATAGATAAATAATAGATAAATGCTTTTTTTTACTGAAGGGCTCTTTTCTTTTTCTATATAAAGTGATTTGTCCTCAGATTGCTCTAAATGTTTTAAGAGCATAATTAGATTTCAAATTTCTTTTCAAAAATATATATTCTGGGATATATCTAGTGAACCAAATGAAGTTTGTAATGCTAAAAAACTCTCAAGTTGTTAACATGGGAGAGTTGTAGTATTATGAGGTCTAATTAGCTTCCAAAACCATAGTACGGTACTTGTGGGTGGTGCATGAATCCTCATGCACTGTACCTAGGGACACTGATTTTGAAACATACATAATAGGAGTTGGCAAAATGCCTCCTAGCCATGGAAATATCTCTGTTGACTAGAACAGAGTCTAGGGGAGAAATGCTGAGCCTGAAGGTCAATAATAATCCAATAGAAAAGGAGTGCTGTCCATGGTGGGGTAAAAAATCCATCTAAGTTCTCACTCTCCTATTCCTAGTTCACATTCACCAACAATGTCAGATAGTTGATTTGCTGCTCATGTACCTTAATACCAGGAAAGGAAGTACACTGATTTAAAGGAAGTGGAAATAACTCTCATAAATTGTTTACTAAACATTTGATGAACTCTCCATGTATGTATAATGTCAAATTACTAGATGAGGACTCTTGGATATAAAATTCCGTAGAGCCAACACAGAACTTCTATTGGTCAACAAGACATTAAATGAGTGGTTTTCAAATTGTTCCACACACAGCACATTCATAAAATGATAATTTTTGTAAATCATACAGAGATGAACTGGAGAAAATTTGAGGGTGTCATAATAGAACTAGATGAAAAAATTATTACATTTTCTTTATATTATATATTTATGATAAAGAGAAAAAGAAAAACTAGTAGAGATATATTAAATATTGAGTTTGTAAAAATTTACAAACAAAATAGTCTTACATTTTTAAATGAAAATATTTTACACGCACTAACGTGTGTGTACACACACATATACACATCTGACTTGCAGCTTGGAACTCTCATGTATAATTCCTGATCAAAACCTTTCATATTCTTCATAGTCACCTTGGTCAAAAGTTTTGTTTATCTAATAGAGGTGGCAAATAGGAGATTATTGTATTTTCTTCAATACATGAAATTTGCTTTTTTGCTCTTTATCAGATTAATTTGATCTTTGATTTTTTAAAAACTTACTACTAGTGTGGCTGTCTTTCATGTTTATTTGCTTAACCCCCAAATAAAGGTTCTGTTATTTCAGAATTGTTAAACTTTGTAAACTTCCATGAGCAACAACTTCAGAATACACTCTTTATGTATAGTTTTTTGTTTTGTTTTGTTTTCACTCAAAACACTATTTTCCAAAGTTATTTAGGTCAGCTCCATTTTTCTCTCACTCCTTTCACTAAGGTTAAACCATACATTTTTAATACAGTTAAATTATTTTATCATAGTATGCATTAAATCCTAGTATCTTCCAACCTCCTGATTAATTTTAGTTAATTTGCATACATTCAAGTTCATTCTTTGTGCTGTAAAGTCTAATGAGTTTTGACAAATTAGTTCCATTACTCTAAACATTCTCTATGTTTTCCTTAGTCAAATACTCTCCCCTCCAAAAAGCTGTAGCAGCCATTAATCCAGTGATGGGCAGTCTTTTGAGCTTGGTGTGTCAAAATTTGCCAAAAAACCGAGCATAACTCGGGCGGTGTGTCACTTTGAGAAAAAAACCATAATTTTGTGCTATTTATACTTTAAATAACAAAAATGTTTTGGCCTCCAGGCCTCCAGCACAGAGTGTCTACAATACAGCAAATGTTTTATCCTCGGCTCCTGCACCTGGCTGTGCAGGAGCCAAGGATGAAACATCCTTCTTGGCATGCAGCCCCATATTTCTCTGATATGCGGCCGCGTGTCATTGAAAATGGCTATGCATGTCAGTGCTGACACACGTGTCATAGGTTCGCCATCACGGCATTAATATGTTTTCATCCTTATAGTTTTGCCTCTTCCAGAATTTATAACGAGTGGGATCATACTTTCTAACATTTTTGGTTTGTCTTCTTTTATTTATCAAAATAAATTTAAGACTTGTCAGTTTTATGTGTGTGTGTGAATTAATAGCTAATTTCTTTTATCTTTAAATTATATTCTTTTGTAAAAGTATTTTATATTTCTTTATTAAATAACCTATTGAAAGACTTCCTGGTTGTTTCCAAGACTACAAATAAACTGCTATAAACTTCCATGTAAAGGTTTTTGTATAACCATATCATTTAAAATTAATTTTCAAAGTAACAACATCAAGAATGAGAGAGAGAACACTAGTATAGATACTACAGATATTAAAACAATAAGAAAATACTATGAAAAATTTTATATTAATAAGTTTGGGAAGTTATCTATAGTGGAAAAAAATTTTTTTGTGACAGAGACGGAATGAGGGACAATAAGAACAGACAGACAGGAAGGGAGAAAGATGAGAAGCATCAATTCTTTGTTGTGGCACCTTAGTTGTTCATTGATTGCTTTCTCATATGTGCCTTGACCGTGGGGCTACAGCAGACCGAGTGACCCCTTGCTCAAGCCAGTGACCCTGGGCTCAAGCTGGTGAGCTTTGCTCAAACCAGATGAGTCCACATTCAAGCTGGCAACCTTGGGGTTTTGAACCTGGGTCCTCTGCATCCCAGTTGGATGACCTATCCACTGTGCCACCACCTGGTCAGGCAAAAAAAATTTCTTTACTTACAAATACTACCAAAGGTCACTCAAAAGAAATGGATAAACTGAATAGTTGTGTACCTATTAAAGAAAAAGTTAATAATAAAACCTTTTTACAGAAAACATTCCTGGCTTAGATAGTTTCAGTGATAAATTCTAAGGAGTAATCTTACCAATTTTACATAAACATTACCAGAAAATTGAAAAAGAAGAAATACTTCTCAATTTATTTTATAAAGCCAGCATTATCTATTTACCAAGAGCAAACAAAGACATTACAATAAAAGAAAACTACAGACCAGTATCCCTCAGAAATATAGATGCAAAATCCTTAAAAGAATATTACTAAATTAAATTGTTTTATTTAAAATGAAAAAAGGACATAGTGACCAAGTGAGAGAGTATACCAGAAATGCAAGGTTGGTTCAAAATATGAAACTAATTTCCTAGTGGCTCTCTATTTCTCCTGTTCAACAGACAGCATATCTTTCTGGGCAGTGCCAGCTGAAACCCTGAAACATAATGGTAAAGGTCAGAGTTGACAGATTTGGCTATATTAGGCACCTGGTCACCAAGGTTGTTTTTACCCTGACAAAGTGGATATTGTCACCATCAATTACCTCTTCGTTGACCTCAACTACATGGTCTGCATGCTTCAATATTATTCTACTCCTAGCAAGTTCAAAGACACAGTCAAGTCTGAGAATGGGAAGTTTGTCATCAACCAAAAGTCCATCTCTGTCTGCCAAGAGTCAGATCTCACTAACATCAAGTGGCGTAATGCTGGTGCCAAGTATGTAGTGAAGTCCACTGGTATCTTCACAACCTTGGAGAAGGCTGTGGCTCGCTTGAAGAGAGGAACCAAGAGGGTCATCATCTCTGCCCCCTCCAGGAGTGCCCTTGTGTTTGTGATAGGTGTGAAACATGACAGGTATGGCAACTCCTTCAAGGTTGTCAGCAATGCCTTCTGCACCACCAACTGCTTCATCCTCCCTGGCCAAGGTCATCCATGACAACTTTGGCATCATGGAGGGGCTCATGACCACAGTCCATGCCATCATTTTCATCCAGAAAACTGCAGATGGGCCTTCTGAGAAGCTGAGAGGTGATGGTTAAAGAGGTGCCCCAAACATTATCCCTGATGCTACTGGTGCGACCCAGAATGTGGGCATGGTCATTCCTGAGCTGAATGGGAAGATCACTGGCATGGCCTTCCATGTCTCTACCCCTCATGTGTCAGTTGTGAATCTGACCTGAGGCATGGAGCAAGCTGCCAAATGTGATGATATCAAGAAAATAGTGAAGCAGGCACCATAGGGACCACTCCTCTTCTTTCAGTGCTGAGGTTGGCATTACCCTCAATGACCACTTTGTCAAGCTCATTTCCTGGTATGATAATAAATTTGGCAATAACAACAGGGTGGCAAACTTTATGGTCTGCATGGACTTCAAAGAGTAAATGCCCCTGTACCAGCTGCTCCATTGAGAGGATAGATGCTCTCACTGCTGAGGGGTACCTGCCCCAAATCGATTCTTCAAACACACTGAGTATCTCCTGACCTCCACAGTTTCCCAGGAGGGGCTCAGGAAACCTGTTCTTGTCATGTACTGTCAATAAAGTTCACTATACCCTCAAAACAAACAAAATAAAATAAAAACAAAAAATATAATTTTATATAATGCCGCCATATTAATAGACTAGAAAAGAAAAACTGTATGCTCATCTAAATAATTTGAAAATAAACTTGATTCATTATTCAAACTTTATTTATAAGAAAACCATCAGCAAATTAGAAGTGAAAAAGTAACTTTTTCAGCCTGGTAAAGGGCACTTACAAAAAAACAAAAACAAAAAAGAAAAAACCCTTGTAGTTCATGGTAAAGACTGAATGCTTTCTCCCTAAGATTTGGCACAAGGCAAAAATATCTGCTTATACCACTTCTATTTGGCATTGTACTGGAGATTTTACATAGTGCAGTGGGGGAAGAAAAAATAAAAAGAAAAAGATATTCAGACTGGAAAGAATGAAGTAAAAATATCTTTATTTATAGATGGCATGAACATCTATTTCAAAAGTATGAATGAATCTATAAAAAAGCCTTTTAAAATAATAAATTAGCTTAACGAAGTCACAGAACACAAGATCAATACGTAAAAATCACATCTATTAATTTATATTAGAAGTGGTGATTTTGAAATTGAAATATAAAAGGACTTTTTTACAATAACATCAAAATCCACAAAATACTCAGATACAAAAAATTTTAAAACACAATGTAAGAACTATAAATGAAGCAAGAAATTTTAAAATAGCCAAATAAATGGAGATAGATATACTCATAAAGGGGAAGACTCACTGTTAGTAAGCTGTCAATTCTCCCCAAATTTATCTATAGATTCAATAAAATCCCAATCAAAATTTCAACTGATTTTTAGTGGAAATTGACAAGCAAATTTTTAAAACTGTGGGAAAATGCAAAGGACTTAGAATGCTAAATACAATTTGTAAGAAGAAAAAATTTAGAGGACTCATGTTACCTGGCTTCAAGACTTACTGTAAAGTTACAATAATCAAGAGATTATAGCCCGACCAGTCGGTGGCGCAGTGGATAGAGCATCGGACTGGGATGCGGAAGACCCAGGTTCGAGACCCCGAGCTCGCCAGCTTGAGTGCGGGCCCATCTGGCTTGAGCAAAGGCTCGCCAGCTTGGACCCAAGGTCGCTGGCTCCAGCAAGGGGTGGCTCGGTCTGCTCAAGGCCCACAGTCAAGGCACATGTGAGAAAGCAATCAATGAACAACTATGGTGTCGCAACAGCAACAAAGAACTAATGATTGATGCTTCTCATTTCTCTCTGTTCCTGTCTGTCTGTCCCTACCTATCCCTCTCTCTGACTCTCTCTCTGTCCCTGTAAAATAAATAAATAAAATAAAAAAGATTATAGTAATAGTATAAGGATATACATATTAATCAAGGGAACCGAATAGAGTCCAGATGTAGATTTGAATATAAAGGATAAATTTACTTTTCACAAAGATGCTATGGTAATTCCAAAGACATAAAGCAGTGTTTTTTTCAAATGGTACTGAAACATTTGTACATCCATATGCAAAAATTCTATCCTTGACCTCTATCTCATACCATTTATAAAAATTAACTTGAAATAGATCATAGACTTAAATGTAAGAATCAAAAGGATAAGACCTTTAAAACAAAACATAAGAGAAGCTCTTTATTTTCATTTTGGGGTAGCAGGTTAGGCAGAGATTTCTTAAGGCAAAATCAAAACAAAAAATTATTAAAAAAAGAAAATAGCCTTGACAATATGGCTTGGTTGGTTAGATCATTGGCCTGAAGCACAGAGTTTGCTGGTTAAATCCCTGGTCATGGTATATAGAAGACCAGATCAATGTTCCTGACTCTCTCTCTCTCTCTCTTTTTTTTTTATATATATATATTTTATGATTATTAATTCTAATGGGGTGACACCAATAAATCAGTGACATATGTACAATGAAAACATCTCCAGGTTATCTTATCATTCAATTGTGTTGCATATCCTTCACCAAAAGTCAAATTGTCCTCTGTCACCTTCTATCTGGTTTTCCCTGTGTCACTCCCCTCCTCCCTATCCCACTCTTCCCTCCCTCCCCCCATCCCATAACCACCACTCTCTTGTCCATGTCTCATATTCTCACTTTTATGTCCCACCTATGTATGAAATCACGCTGTTCTCAGTTTTTCTTTTTTTCTGATTTACTTATTTCACTCCGTATAATGTTATCAAGGTACATCCATTTTGTTATAAATGATCCGATGTCATCGTTTCTTATGGCTGAGTAGTATTCCATAGTATATATGTACCATAGCTTTTTACTCCACTCGTCTTCTGACGGACACTTGGGCTGGTTCCAGATCTTCGCTATTGTGAACAATGCTGCTACGAACATGGGGGTGCATTTCTTCTTTTCGAACAGTGCTATGGTGTTCTTAGGGTATATTCCTATAAGTGGGGTAGCTGGGTCAAAAGGCAGTTCAATTTTTAATTTTTTGAGGAATCTCCAAACTGTTTTCCACAGTGGCTGCACCAGTCTGAATTCCCACCAGCAGTGCAGAAGGGTTCCTTTTTCTCCACATCCTGGCCAGCACTTATTCTGTGTTGTTTTGCTGATGACTGCCATTCTGACTGGTGTGAGGTGATATCTCATTGTGGTTTTAATTTGCATTTCTCTAATGATTAGTGATCTTGAGCATTTTTTCATATGCCTATTGGCCATCTCTATGTCCTCTTTGGAGAAATTTCTATTCATTTCTTTAGCCCATTTTTTGATTGGGTTGTTTGTCTTCCTGGTGTTGAGTTTTATAAGTTCTTTATAAATTTTGGTTATTAACCCCTTATGATGTGTGCTGTCGAATATGTTCTCCCATTGTGTGGTTTGTCTTTTTATTCTGTTCTTATTGTCTTTAGCTGTGCAAAAACTTTTTAGTTTGATATAGTCCCATTTGTTTATCTTGCCTTTTATTTCAGTTGCCAGTGGAGATAAATCGGCAAATATATTGCTGCTACAGATGTCGGAGAGCTTGCTGCCTATGTTTTCTTCTAAGATGCTTATGGTTTCACGGCTTACATTTAAGTCTTTTAACCATTTTGAGTTTGTTTTTGTGAATGGTGTAAGTTGATGATCTAGTTTCATTTCTTTGCAGGTAGATGTCCAATTTTCCCAACACCATTTGTTAAAGAGGCTGTCTTGACTCCATTGTATGTTCTTTCCTCCTTTGTCAAATATCAGTTGTCCATAAAGCTGTGGGTTTATTTCTGGGTCCTCTGTTCTGTTCCATTGATCTATGTCCCTGTTCTTATGCCAGTACCAGGCTGTCTTGAGTATAATGGCCTTATAGTAAACCTTGATATCTGGAAGAGTGATACCTCCTGCTTTATTTTTCTTTTTAAGATTGCTGAGGCTATTCGTGTTCTTTTTTGGTTCCATATAAATTTTTGGAATATGTGTTCTATATCTTTGAAGTATGTCATTGGTATTTTAATTGGTATTGCATTGAATTTGTAAATTGCTTTGGGTAATATAGATATTTTAATGATGTTTATTCTTCCTAGCCATGAGCACGGTATATGCTTCCACTTGTTTGTATCTTCCTTGATTTCTTTTATCAATGTTCTATAATTTTCCGAGTACAAGTCCTTAACCTCCTTGGTTCAATTTACTCCTAGGTACTTTATTTTTTTGGCTGCAATAAGGAAGGGGATTATTTCCATAATTTCTTTTGCTGACAGTTCATTGTTGGTATATAGAAATGCCTCTGATTTCTGAGTATTAATTTTATATCCTGCCACCTTGCTGAATTCATTTATAAGGTCCAGTAGTTTTTTGACTTAGACTTTAGGGTTTTCAATATACAATATCATATCATCTGCAAATAGTGACAGTTTTACTTCTTCTTTTCCAATTTGGATGCCTTTTATTTCTTCTTCTTGTCTGATTGCTGTAGCTAGGACTTCCAGAACTATGTTAAATAAGAGTGGTGAAAGGGGGCATCCCTGCCTGGTTCCTGATCTTAAGGTGATTGCTTTTAATCTTTGTCCATTTAGTATGATGTTTGCTGTGGGTTTGTCGTAGATGGTCTTTATCATGTTAAGGAATGATCCCTGTATTCCCACTTTACTGAGAGCTTTGAGCATGAATGGGTGCTGGATTTTCTCAAATGCCTTTTCTGCATCTATTGAAATTATCATGTGATTTTTGTCCTTCCTTTTGTTTATGTGATGAATCACATTGATTGATTTGCGAATATTGAACCAGCCTTGCCTCTCCAGAATAAATCCCACTTGATCGTGGTGTATGATTTTTTTCATATATTGCTGGATCCGGTTGGCTAATATTTTGTTGAGAATTTTAGCATCTAAATTCATCAGGGATATAGGCCTATAATTTTCTTTCTTTGTGTTGTCTTTGCCCGGTTTTGGGATCAGAGTTATGCTCGCCTCATAAAAGGAGTTTGGAAGTCTTCCTTCCTCTTGAATTTTTTGAAATAGCTTGAGAAGGATAGGAGTTAGTTCTTCTTTGAATTTTTGATAGAATTCACTTGTGAAGCCATCAGGCCCAGGACTTTTCTATTTGGGAAGTTTTTTGATAACTGTTTCGATCTCATTTGTTGATATTGGTCTGTTTAGTTGTTCTGATTCTTCCAGATTGATTTTTGGAAGGCTATATGATTCAAGAAATTTGTCCATTTCACCAAGATTGTCTAATTTTTTGGCATATAGTTCTTCATAGTATTTTCTTACAATGCTTTGTATTTCTGTTGTGTCAGTTGTTATTTCTCCACTGTCCTTTCAATTTTATTTGAGTCCTCTCTGTGTTTTTCTTGGTGAGTCTAGTTAAAGGTTCATCAATCTTGTTTACCTTTTCAAAGAACCAGCTTCTGGTTTCATTGATCCTCTGTATTGTTTCCTTTGCCTCTATGTCATTTATTTCTGCTCTGATCTTTATTATTTCCTTCCCTCTATGTCATTTATTTCTGCTCTGATCTTTATTATTTCCTTCCTTCTACTTGTCTTGGGTTTTATTTGTTGTTGTTTTTCTAGTTCTTTTAGCTGCAGGGTCAGGTTGCTTATTTGAGCTTTTTCTAGCTTCTTATGATATGCCTGTAGTGCAATAAACTTCCCTCTCAGAACTGCTTTTGCTGTGTCCCATAAATTTTGAGTTGATGTATGCTCATTATCATTGGTTTCTAGAAACTTTTTTATTTCTTCTTTGATCTCATTGTTAATCCATTCATTATTTAATAACATGCTATTTAGTTTCCAAGTGTTTGAGTATTTTTCAGTTTTTCTTTTGTGGTTAATTTCTAGTTTCATGGCATTGTGATCAGAGAAAATGCTTGATATGATTTCAATCTTCTTAAATTTATTGAAACCATTTTTGTGTCCTAACATGTGGTCTATCCTAGAAAACGTACCATGAGTGCTTGAGAAGAATGTATATTCTACTGCTTTAGGGTGAAAAGTTCTGAAGATATCTATTAAATCAAGTTGATCTAGTGTTTCCTTTAAGTCTGCTGTTCCCTTATTAATTTTCTTTCTTGAGGATCTAACCAGTGTTGTTATAGGGGTATTGAAATCCCCTACTATGATAGTATTGCTGTTAATTTCACCCTTTATATCCATCAAAGTCTGCTTTCTGTATGTCGGAGCTCCTATATTTGGTGTATAGATATTTATAATAGTTATATCTTCCTGTTGAATTGTTCCCTTTATCATTATGTAGTGTCCTTCTTTATCTTTTACTACAGCCTTTGTTTTAAAGTCCATTTTGTCTGATATAAGTATTGCTATCCCTGCTTTTTTTTCATTTCCATTTGCATGAAATATTTTTTGGCATCCTTTTACCTTCAGTCTATGTGCATCTTTTGTTTTAATTTGTGTCTCTTGTAGACAGCATATGTATGGGTCCTGTTTCTTTATCCATGCAGCTACCCTATGTCTTTTGATTGGATCATTTAATCCATTTACATTTAAGGTTATTATTGATATGGAGTTGTTTATTGCCATTTTATTCTTTAAAGCTGTATTCTTCTTTTGCTCTATTCATTCCTCCCTTTAAACTGTTCACAAGAGGCCCCTTAGTATCTCTTGCAGAATTGGTTTGGTTTTTATGAATTCCTTCAGGCTTTCTTTTTCTGGGAAGCTCTTTATTTCTCCTTCAATTTTAAACGTTAGCCTTGCTGGATAAAGTAGTCTTGCTTGTAGGTTCTTGTTCTACATTACTTTGATAATATCTTGCCATTCCCTTCTGGCCTTGAGTGTTTCTGTTGAGAAGTCCGATGTCATCCTTATGGGGGCTCCTTTGTAGGTGATAGCCTTTTTTTCTATAGCAACTTTTAAAATTTTTTCTTTATCCATTAGCTTTGGTATTTTAACTATGATGTGTCTTGGTGTAGATCTTTTTGGGCTTCTCTTTAATGGAGTTCTGTGTGCTTCTTGAACGTGTGGAGTGTTTTCCAGCCTTAATTTAGGAAAGTTTTCTGCTATGATTTGATTGAACAAAATTTCCATTTCCTGTCCTCTCTCTTCTTCAGGCACCCCTATGATGCGAATGTTGTTTCTCTTCATGTTGTCACAAAGCTGCCTTAGAGTTTCCTCACATTTTTTTAGTCTCTTTTTCTTCTCTGCTTCTGTTCCTTTGTTTATTGTGTCCTCTAACTCGCTTATTCGATCCTCAGTGTGATTCATCCTGCTTTTAATTCCTTCCATTGTGGTCTTCAGTTCTGATAATGTATTTGTCATTTCTGTCTGATTCTTTTTTATTATTTCAATTTCATTTTTTATACTTGTTATCTCTTTATTTAGGTGTTCATAATGACTATCCATTGTTGCTCTAATTTCTTTGAACGTCCTAACTATCATTATTCTAAATTCTGCTTCTGGTAATTTGGTTATATCTGGTTCATTCAGGTTCTTCTCTGGGGATTTCTCTTGATTCATTTGGTTTGCATTCCTCTGCCTGCCCATTGTGTCTGTGTATAAGCAAGTTGTGGCCACTGGATTCCAGTAGGTGTTGCCTTTGTGTTCTCTAGGTGTGGTCTGTCTGCAGGCCCCCCACCCCCTCTGCCGGTGCCTAGGGTGGTGGATATGAGCGTTGCCAGCGCCGTCCCACTGCGGCTGTTGCTGTGATTTCTGCCTCTCCTCCGTGGGAGGGGCTGTCACTGAAGCCACAAGTCTTAGCACCAAGGGTAGAGGTGAGCACCTTTGCTCAGCTGCGGACCCAGCCTATTTCCGGACTTCTGCCCAGAACCCGCAGTCAGAGCCTGCTCGCCACAGTTTCGCGAGTTGGGCGGGGTTTTTTACGTGCTCTCAGCTGTGAGCCTTTGCCCGTCTGGAGATTTAGCCCTGCCCTCGAGGCCAGGGCCCTTCTGCGCAGGGTCACAAACCCAGGTTTATTAGGCCGGGCATGTTTGCTGGCTTCCGCTCATCTGCATACTACCGCTCGTCCTGGACTCTACCCCGCCCCCGCGTTCGGAGCCCGATCGTGCACGTATGAATGCAATCTGCGGTTTCTCCGGCCGGGCGGGGATAGTAGCGTGGGCTCAGCTGCGAGCTTCCATTTGTCTCGGGGTCTACCCCGTTCCCGCATTCGGAGCCCGCTCGCGCACGTATACTGGCAAACCGCGGTTTCTCCGGCCTGGGGTGGGGGGAGCTGGTAGCTTGGGCTCAGCCACGAGCCCCTGCCGGTCCCTTGTCCTAGCCCGGTCCCCGTGGTCAGGGCCGGCTTGCGCAGGGTCGCAGAGCAGATTTCTGCCCGTTCCTGGCCTCCCGCTTTGTCCCCGTAAGTGGGATTAAAGGCGGGCCAGCAACTTCCGGACCGCTTTCATGCGTCCCCTCTGACCCTCTTGGGCTAGACTGAGCTCCCACCGGTTTGGCCTCTGCCCACGCCGACAGAACCGCCTTTCAGCGTCCTGTCACCCCAAATTCTTCAGCAACCCTCAGCAGAGTAGGAAGGGACCTAATACGCTACACTGTAGGCCTGGGAGCTCCCTCACTTGTTTCACAGCTCAAAACTGTCCAAACGCCTCTTCTAGGCTCTGGGACTGAAGGCTGGGGCTTGGTTCCTGGGACCCAGGTCCCTCCCTTTCCGCCAAACTTTCCTCCCACCACGCGGGTTTCTCCGGGCTGCCGTTTGCTCCAGGGAGCTGGGCAGCCCTCTTCGCCTTTTCGCTATTCCTACCAGTCTCAATGTGGCTTCTTCTGTGTTCCTTGGTTGAAGGGTTCTCTTAGTTTAGTTCAGAGTTGGTTTATCCAGATGATGGTTCTTTAAATTGAGTTATAATCCACTTTGGTTCTGGGAGTTGGAAGTTGGTACGTCCTCCTACTCCGTCGCCCTCTTGCTTCCCTCTCTCTCTCTTTTCCTCTCTCTCTAAGGTCAATAAATAAAATTTTAAAAGATGAATAAATTGTACTTTATCAAAATGAAAGCTTCTGGTCTTTGAAGAGAATTTTAAGAAATAAAAATAAAGCATATACTGCAAAAAATATTTCCAAATTGCATATGTATGACAAGTGATCTGTACCCAGTATATTTAGAGAACTCTTACAACTCAACAGTAGTAAGACAAAAAAAAATCAATTAAAAGTAAAAAAGATGTTTGAACAGACTACACAAAAAGAAGATATAGAAAAAATGAACAAGTATAGGGAATGAGCCCATCATTAGTCATGAAAGAAATGCAAATGAAAACTGGTGAGAAAACCACTACACACCCACTAGAATGGCTAAAATTAAAAGGACTGACAAGATTAAGAGTTGTAGAGCATATGAAGCAATTGGATATTCCGTTTATTGCTGGTGGGAATGCAAATATAAAGTACTTCCTTTGGAAAACAGTTTGGCAAGTTCTCATAACTTTAAATATACACATGGCATAAGACACAGAAATTCTACTTTTGGGTATGTTCCTGAGGAGGGAAAAACATATGTTCATACAAAAACTGTGCATAAATGTTTAAAGCAGATTTTTTTATAACAATCCAAAATTAAAAAGAACCCAAATGTTCATCAACTAGTGAATGGATGTTGTACTTCTACGTACTAGTGTAATACTACTCACAATCAAGAGACAAGCAAAACCATGGACAAATCTCATAAGTATTATGCTAAATTAAAGAAGTAGAAACAAAAGGCAGCATATGTGGTTCCAGGTATAAGATATTCTAGAAAAGTCAAAAGTATAGGGGAAAAAAACATCAATTGTTCTTAGGGAAGAGGGGTGAAGGAAGCTGTTTAACTTCAAAGCGGCATGAAAGAAATTTGGGATGATGGAAACATTCTATATATCTTTTTTGTGGTAGTGGTTACACAACTGAAAACATTTGTCAACAGTCATCCGACTATGTATGGTAAAATAAATAAAACAAAAAATAGACATTTGCAGGAAAGACTAAGTCTGTGAAAAAAAACAAAAACAGAAGATTTAATGATTTCATGAAAGCTCTTTACAATTACTATATTTTCAGGATAGGCTTGCACAGTGTATTGGTTCAGAGCATGGCTATAAGAATCAAGGTGACCTTGGTTCATGTCCTGGCTCTGCCAGTTATTAGTAGGGTGACCTTATGCCAATTATTTCTCTCATCCTTTAGAAGGTTATTGTGAGGATTTATTGATGCACTCTGACCACTTCATAATTTCCTGGCTCATAAGGAGAATTCAATAAATGTTAGTTATTTGAAGAACATTTAGAAACAGCTTAAATGGGGAGACACACATAAACAAATAAATTACAATATCATGTGAAAACAGCAGAAATTGAACAAGTTTAAGATACTGTGATGGCATAAAATGAGAAATGTTTTACTATGTCTTGAGAAGTCAATGAAGACTTTCTGCAGGAATTTGTGATTAAAATAACATTTGAAAGACCAATAGATAGATGGTTTTCAGGCTGATTAGGAGAGTTAGGGCATAAAATGTCATGATGTACTTGAAGAATTATGAACAAGTTGCTAATTATTTAGTGGTTAGAGAAGTTATTACAGTAGTGTGGAATGCCAATTTAAGAATCTTGTGGCTCTGGTCAGATAGCTCAGTCGGTTAAGAGCATTGCCCCAAAACGACAAGGTTGTGGGTTCAGTCCTGGTCAGGGCCCACATTGGAAATAGCCAATGATTGCATGACTGAATGGAACAAAAAATGAATGCTTCTCTTTCCTCACCACTCTCTCTCCTTTCCTCTCTCTGTCTCTCTAAAAGTTAATCAATTGAAAAAAAATAATAATAAGCCCTGGCCAGATAGCTCCTGGTAGCTCAGTTGGTTAGAGCATTATCCCCGAGCCCGAGGTTGCCGGTTTGATTCCTCAGTCAGGGCACGTACAGGAGCCACTTGATGTTCCTGTCTCTCTCTCCCTGTCACTCTCTCTCTTAAAAAGAGAGAAAAAAAATCTAGATGTATTTCATCACGTATGTGATAGAGAAATTGGGAACCAACAAAGAAAGGGACATATTATAAAGATAACTGATCACCCTGAAGAAGATGGATTGAAGCTCAGAAGAAGCTAGGAGACCTATCAGAAGGTTTGTTAGATGAATCCAGGTAAAGGATGGTGACATACTGTACTTGGGCCATGGGAATGGAAAGGTCAGAATAAATTCTAGAGACTTTGGAGGAATCCAATAACTGACTGTATATGAAGAAGAATGACTTTAGGATGAGTGTCAACTTCATATTTGGGTATCTAGGTAGTACCCCTGGATAAACAGAAAAACATGTTTATATTGGGAAAATGATGAGTTTAGGTGGGTAGTATTGATATTTGAGGTGCCTGTGAACATCCAGGTAAAGTTGTCGAGTAAGAAGATGGATATAGAAGACTAGAGCTCAGTATTGGAGCCCGGTTTGGAGCTATATATATGTTAGTGAAATCATAAATATAAGATCACCCTGTAAGCAGAAGAGTGCTAGGGACAGATCCTAGAAAAGATCAACATTTAAGTAAAAAAACAAAACAAAACAAAACAAACAAACAAAAAACCCCTAAATAATACTCATGAAAGTAGAAGTAGAATAAGGACGTGCAGTCAGCTTTGAATGCCAGGCTAACGATTTTAGACTATTTTCGGAAGCCAGTGAAATTTGAGTAGGGGAGTGAGATGACTAGAGCAATGATTTCTGGAAGGTTGATCTGTCTGTGGTATGTAGAGAGAACTGGAAGAAGAGAGAAACCGTGGTCCTTAGGAGGTCCTGGACTGGGGTGACAGTAAGTGTGTATTAGAGGGAACTAAATATGGACGGTTGATTGACTCAGCTGCTGATTGGAGATGGCGGCGGTCGAGGAAGGGAAAGTAAGGTTCTAAGGCGTTTGGGAGGAATGGCAGGGAAGGAAAAACGGGACAAGTCTGCGGGAAAAGACTGGGCTGTCCAGTGCAAAGAAGGCTGGCAGGGCAGATCTGCAGCTTCGCCGAGCCCTGGCAGGGAGTGGCGAGGGGGAACCTGTCTACACCGAGTTCCAGACTGGAGCCCGTCGTGGGAGGACGCTGGCTGGGAACTAAGGGATAACGTGGTTCTTCAGGTAGCGGCCGCTATCCCGGCGGGCCGATTGGCGCGCGGGCCGCGGAGCGCGCGCTTCCCGGACGGAGGCGCGCGTTCCCATGGCGTGCGCAGGCGCGGGCCCGCGTCGCCTAGCAACCTGGGACAATATTGGACGAGGAGTCCTGAGCTGGCAACGGCGGTGCTGTCCGCTAGGTCTTCTCAGCCGTTGCTCCGCGTTATCTCCCCGCAGGTCAAGGCCAGTGGGCGGCTGAACCACTACCCCCTGGTTTGAAGAGGCGCAAAGCAGAGGTGCAGCAAAACTTGGGGACAGAGAAGGTGCCACGCGGGTGGGGACTTCAGGGCAACTTTGTGAGGGGTTGTCGGTCCCTGACCTACACTTGCAGTGTTAAACTGGGGAAGGGGTGGGTTTCATAAGCGGCCTGGTCATCACTTCCCATTTATCAGGCAACAAAACTGAGGCCCCCAGGAGAGGTCTGAGGATTTGTTCCTTGACTCAGGAAGTGGGTCTCAACTTCTCCCCTTAAGTCTTCTCAAAATAACTCTCCCAATTAGAAAATATTTAAGATCGCCTAGACTGAAAGGTCATAAGGGAAAAGTATGAATGATCAATACACTCATGAAAAAATGTGGTTGCTCTTCAATAATCAAGAAGCTACAAATTTAAAGCTGGCTTGTTTTCATACTCAATGTGACGAGTTTCAAACTTTTTCTTCTAGTTATTCTGCAGCTAGGGTTTGACCCCAAAGAAACAGTTGAAGATGTGGATGAAGATTTTATGTCTAAGGATTCATTCATTTATGTTTTAAAGTGCATGGTTGCCTTGTCCATAATTCCATAACATTGCAAACAAATTTTCAACAATAGGAGACTGGCTAGATACATAGCAGATTTTAAATATTATTTTAAATGACACTATGCTGCTGATCCATTGGAGATTATTTGAGCAATAAATGGAAACTGAGATTTCAAAACCTGTTCATTAATTTAAGAATTTAGTAGGAAAATGGTTCCAGAAAGGGAGGTTGAGAATAGGGAATCGAAATCCAGGTAGGATGGTGAAATCATGGTGTAAAACACACAAGAAAGGAACTAAATCAAAATAATGTTATCTCCCAAAGCTTATTTCTAAGTGATTTTTCTTTTATCCCATGTGTCATTCTTAGTTTTACAAATTCTTTGTACTGAAGTGGCACACTTAAAAATGGTTAAAGTGGTAAAATTTATGTATATTTAGCACCAAAAAATCAATAGAAAGGTGATAAAACAGTTAAGGGAAAGAGGTTTAGTTTGTTTTAAAAAGTCAGGGATTCATTTTCTTAATTCTACATCTTTGTAGCTTTAAAGGAAAACAGATCCTCAAAGAATAAAATAATATAAGGTAATTTAGTTATATCATGTTGATTTTGAGTAAAATAAGTTTATAGAATTAAAAAAAACAACAACCAAAAATACCTTAGGGTCGGTCATCCCTGAGGCTTCTTGTCCCTGGCCTGTGTCAGCTGTATACTTTCTTCCCCACTAACAATTACAACCAATATGGTAATAAAAACACAAGCTAAATACTTCCTACTTCCCAGTTGTTCCAGGACCAGCTTCATCACTGTAGTCCCGTATGTTTAGGCTCTTCCAGGCTTTGTACTTTTCGAGATGCAATTACTCAAAACCACTAACAGTGTGTCTGTAAAGTCATGGTGCATTTTTGACTGGTCAAAAGTCAAAAGTGCACCATGACTTTACAGACACATTGTATATTGAAATAGGAAAAAGAAGTTCCTGAATGAAAATCAGATGACTTAAAGCAACTTTGTGCACGTATAATTTAATTGCTTCCAATTATTTATAAGAAATTCTTTTGTTGTATTTAAGATGGCTATAGCTTGAAATTTATTATAAAGAGCTATGAAATCTTTTTTTATTATTAGATGTTAGTCATAGAATAGATTTTCATTTGTCCAGAATAGTTTCTGTCTGCATGATCATTATAGGCACAAAGTCTATAGCCTGTGTATTTTTTAAGCATCTATAAAAGATGTTTGAGATTAAAAAAATGTTGTATATTGGCTCCAACATACGAAGACAAGGGGAAAATTAATGTTAAATATATTCATTAATATTAAATTTTGATTACATTTAAAAATAACTGTCTCATTTTTGCAAGAATTTCCGGTACACAAACTGATTGCTGAATGATTTCAATTGCAAAATTTTAAAACATTTTATAATGAAAATTATATATAATGGGCAATGTGGGAGCATTTTAACATTTTAATGTATTGGATATAGTGTGAGGTAGTGCATCACAGAGTATGCTTACCCAGCTATCAAAGATCTTGAAATTTATGTGACACGATATTAGGGACCTGAAGTAGATATCTTTCAGAAGTTCCTATGAGCTCCTACGAACACGTGCCTTTTTAACATATGCGATAAATTCTTGTCACTGTTTAATGCTAAGAGAGCTGCTTATCTCCCTTGTAAAGCCATCTGAACTGTGACACTGTAGAGTTTCTCCAAGGATTTCTCTTGAAGCTAGAATATATCATTGAAGAGTGCCTGATGACAAATAAAATCCCACAAACTCTTATTGGAGAACATTTTAAAGATTTATAGAGTTAGTCTAACAGTCACGAACATCTTAGAAAGCTTTCTGTACTTAGGTGGAGTTATTTCTCGGTGGTGCATTAACTATGGCAACTATTCTTTGGACTCTTTTCCACATGGGCCTGTAAACTGAGGGCAGGTGGAAAGTGTCTTGCAAGGAGTAATCCAGTTTCCCGAACGTTTCTGCAGATTCTCAATGACTTTTGGAGCTATGGATTATATCAGAAAAAACTCTGTTATCTGGGAAAATGACACAAATGTTCATCTGGGGTTGGTAGATCTTTGATATAATTCACAAAATCATCACTCCCAGGAAATGCAGAGTTATTTTTATAAACTATGAATGTTTATTAAGTACCAGACACTGTTCTAGATGCTTGGATAGATCAATTCAAGAAAGCAGACAAAAATCTTACCCTTTGTGGCAAAACATTCTTGCAGATCTCAAAAGTAACTTGAACTTTGTCTCCCAAACCCTACATCAGTGAACTATCAACATGGTAAATTAAAAAGTGAAAGCTTTGTCACTAATATGTCCACTTCCTTTCCACTGCTAGCCAGAATACTCTTATTAATGCCCAATACTCCTATTAATAAGTTTCTTTAAACTTATTGTTTGGATGGGGATGTAATTAACATACTGTTACATGAGCAATAATTTCTACATGTATCACATAGTCTCTTTTTAGTAAAATGTAAAGGAAATGAATCTTGTAAGGACATGAGTAACTGAGAAATTTGTACATACATAATATATAAATGACACTTTAACTATTTGTTGCTTCTTTTCCCAGAATGGGTAAAAAGGTAAAGAAGGAAGTAGAACCTCCTCCTAAGGATGTGGTAAGTCTGATTTGAATACTAGTAGCACATTAACAACCAGTTTTAAAAATAAATTGTTCAAACAGTTTGGCATGTTCCAGTATATACATGAGTACATGGTGGCAGAAATCCAAAGTCTGACTAATGATAAGATTAGTCAAAGAAATCTAACATTATATAAACAAACATTTACAACATTGTCATTACATAATTAGCACAATTAGAGAGTCTGTATTAATGTTAATTATCCAAGTGAATTTTCAAAATGAACTGGAAGTTATGCTATAGCTATTAGGTATGTATATAAGGTTGTTATACACACACACACACCCCACTGTGTAACTTCTTATATATGATCCTTCAATACAACTGGGAACAGAGGCTGTGGAAGCACTTATCAGCCCAGTTATAAGAAAGCTTTGCACAGATGCTCATTATGGTATCCTGGTGTATTTTTATCAGTCTGGCTTTTCTCCTTTAGACATACTCTGAAAACATTACAAATTCTCTTATTTATTCATTGCATTCTAGGTTTGCATTACCTCTCTTTTTGCTGCAGAAGACCATTATTGACATCTTACTACTAGAAAGTGGACTCATGAACATAGTACTTTATAACAAATATTTTTTTATTAGAATTAAGAGACTATTAACTGATAGCTATATTTATCTAAGACACTTTTTGTAATTTTATGATTATCTTGCTAGTATTGTCCTCTGTCCTAGTCCTTGACATAATGCAGTCTAGAGACATCATTCAAATCCTAGCTTTAACAAAAATCTAGCTCTTGCTTCCTCAGTTTAAAACAACCTTGCAGGCAGCCAAGGGCATGCGGAACAATCACCAATGATCTCTGCCTACCCTTTTTCCCCAGGGTCTTTCTATCTTTCTCCCACTCTGACTTCATGCTAAAAAGTTGATAAGATAATATAAAAATATCTAATCACCTTTCTATCTTGTAACTTCTAACACTTTGAAACAGTATACTACAATTTAAGGTATCTGACTTGGAATTTGTTACAAGGTATACTACTTCATAGTCAGGCAAGATTTGATGTACAAATTATAAATGTAAACCATATTTAAAAGAAGGATACATAACTGAGAAAACAAACTTTTGTGTGTTAATTAATGGTAGTTTAACTTTTTATGTATTTACTAGAAACATTGTTTCCAAATATTTATTTTATTTTTTCTTCAATTTTAAACTTTTTATTGAGGCCTACATATACAGAAAAGTACACAAAAAATACAGCTTAATTAAATTTTTACACATGAGCACACCTATGTAACCAGCACTCAGATCAAAAACAGAACATAACCAGTCTCACAGAAATCCCCCCATTCTCCTCAATCTCCCCCAGGACCTATATTTGAACTATATAAATGAAACCATAAAGTATATTCTCTTTTATCTGACTTCTGTTCAATAGTACATTTTTGAGATTTATCCATACTGTTGTATATAATTGTGAGTTTTTTCCTTATTCCTGTGTAACATCTGTGGCTATACCTCATCTTACCTATCCATATTAGCATTGATAGGCATTTTGAGTGGTTTCTCATTTGGGTATTATAAATTATGCAGCTATGAACATTCTAGTCAAATAGTACATGTCAAAGATTTTTATTTTCATTAGTCTTTTATCTACTGGTTAAAATGGGTACTAGGGATAGAGAGAGGAGTATTTGGTGATACGGTTAAAACAAAAGCTTCCTTTGCTTTTCTTAATATTTTTCTTGTCAAAACACGTTAATCTGTGCATATTGGTCTTCATTTCTTCTCATTAAAGGAAACAGTAGCTAAGAAAAGGCCTAGAAGTGGGAAGATATGGCTTAAACCACCAATACAACTGTATTCTGCCTTCCCAGATTATTTCCATGTCTAGCTGAAAGGCTGTGTTTGTGATGCTATAGTAAAAGGAAAACATCCTGTGGAATTATTGCATAAAAGAATTACTAACAGAAATTATCTTAGTAGACAATATTTAGTATAAAGCAAGATATTCAGCAATAAAGAGTAAGGCTCTGGAGTTAAACTGCTAAAGTCTGAGTCCTTAATCTATCATCCACCATCTATGATCTGGTGCAAAAAACCCTCAGTATACCCAAGTGAGGATGTGATGATATCCACTTCACAGGACATTCACTTAATATCTACTCATAGAAGTGTGGCAAGGTTAGATCAATGAAGATGCTTAGACAGTGCCTGGCACTAGTTAAGAACTTAGTAAAGGCTGTTATTATTAATGACATAGTTGAGGGTACTGTTCATCATTCTACAGAACTGTAGGAGTTTGAACTTTGAAAGGAGGCAGGTGATCAGATGTGGAAGACCAGCTGATCACTGAAGTTCTTGGAGGCCTAGAGTGTGACCATCATGATTCATGGCCAGGTCTTTAAGTTTACGAGCATGGAAATTTTATTCCCTTAATATTTAAGGAGCCATTGAGCTTCAGTGGATAAATTGCAGTATCTAAACTCTCAGAAGCTATGACCTGGCTCTGGCATATCAATGATTAAGTATCAACTAAACATTTATGTTAATGGGTCACCATCTTCTCTCCCTAGTTAAGTGCTTAGTGGAAGCTAGGTTTGGTGAGTATTGAATCAGAGCAACACACAATAGTAGAACCTGCTCCTTCACCTGGGCAACCAAACCCAGTTCTTTGGAAGACCGGGATGTCTCCTGGGCTTTTTACTCCTGAACCTTCTTCATCAGCCTCAGAACTCAACCTTTAAAACTTTGTTAGAGACCACCAAAACTGTCACAGATATTTTCCTAGAAATGAAGCATTATGGTGACTTATTTTCCCATCTTTCTCCCTCATCACAGACAAACCAGCCAGCAGGAATAAGGCATAGAGTATAAATTCATAAATAATACACATATATGAAGCTGCATAAGTAATAATCAGCTTGCTCACCTTGCTCTCAATGTTTGTTACTTTAAATCATGTTGCAAAGCAAACCAGAGGTCAAACTAATTGTTCTCATAGTAACCTTAACACATTTTAACAGATTTTAACTGATATATCTGTAGTTTCTAACTAGACTAGCACTGTCTACTTCCTTACGTATATATTTTTCTTTCTCTGTGTAATTGGTTCCTGTGACCTGAAATCAGTGATGTGGTCAACACCTTCCAGCAGAGATCAAAGAATCCTTTTATTTGCACTTACCAGCACCAGAAAATCATTTACCTGTCACAATTTATCTACTTTTTGCTTTGTAATTTTGTGTCCTTTTAGACTTGTGCTAATGCAGTAACTGCTAGTCACATGAGATTATTTAAATTTAAAATGATAAAAATTATGTTAATTAAAATTTACAATAAAAAAAGTAAAAATTCAGTTCCTCAGTCATATTAGTTACACTTCATGTACTTAAGTGTCACATGTGGCTGTGGCTGCCACATTGGAGAGTGCAGAATCAGCATTTCCACATCAAAGTTCTATTGGACAAATTGTCCTAGACAGTCTCTTACTTTCTTCCCAGACATATAAAAGTATCTCCATAAACCTATGGCTTCTTTAATTGACTGAACTTAAAATTCAAAGCTCAGTTGAAATACTTTCCCTTTCTTTCATTCTTTTTTTTGTAAATAATTTTAGGTCATTATTTATTTTGTGCAGAGCATGATTTCACAACCAGATTGTTGGTGACTGATTGTGAGTCTCTCACAGGAAAGCAGATGGAATGTGTAATTATAGCACCGTATTATTTATTTAGTAGTGTGGCATTCTGTTAGAGCTATCATTTTATTCTCAGCATCTTTTTTCATAAAAATTACTATAATGCTGTAGCCTCTGTAGGAGAAACAAGTGTCTGTCAAGTTTCTCCACTCTCTGCCAAGCATGAGTGTTTCTCTTCCTTTGACAGCTCTTTTGTTTGGAGCTCTGACAGTCTCAGTCACTTTAAGCTTTTCAGATGCCTTCCTACCTTTTCCTTAATGGTGAGCAGAAAATGTGGCAAAATACTGAAGTGTTTTCTAAACCTTTAAGAGGAGTGAAAGATACTTATTGTTGTTGTTGTTTAAATGTATTTTCAGACCCTGGCCAGTTGGTTCAGTGGTAGAGTGTTGGCCCGGTGTGTGGAAGTCCTGGGTTTGATTCCTGGTCAGGGCACATAGGATAAGCGATGACCTGTTTCTCCCCACTACCCCCTTATCTCTCTTCCTCTCTCTTTTCCCCTTTGGCAGCAATGGCTCAAATGGTTGAGCAGCATTGGCCCTGGGCACTGAGGATGGCTTCATGGCCTCCACCTCATATGCTAAAATAGCTTGCTGAGCAACAGAGCTGCAGCTCAGCTGGGCAGAGCATCACCTGGTAGGGGCTTGCCAGTGGATACCAGTCAGGGCGCATGCAGGTGTCTGTCTCTGCCTCCCTGCCTCTCACTTAATAATAATAATAATTTAAAAAGATAAATATATTTTATGTGCTCTACTGCTTTGAGAATTTTAGTCATTATGAAGATCATGACATATCCATGTTTCAACATAATACCTTTATCCACATCTTTATAAAATCAGATTTAAAAAGAATGAAATGTCAGAAGGCTCTGAAGTGAATGGTCTAAAATGGAAGGGGAACTTGTTCTGAGTGTGGCTGATGGAGAAGGTAACTCCAGAACACTAGGGGACTGTTTGCAGCTGTAACACTGATCCAAGTGTATGATTCTCAAGGTTGGGTAGGGGGTCAGGGACCTCATGAGGGCAAGATGGTAACTGTGGACTCTCCCCACAAAAATGCACACCACAAATTTTACATATAATTTCATTGGGAGAAGCACACTGATGATTCCACAATCTCTGATGTAGAGCCTGCTCTCCTCACGTCAACAGACAATACACAGTTAAGGTGCTTAAAACCAGAATCCTAACAAAGGAAGCTCCAGAGGCGCTTTAGAGACATTATTGAGTTTCCATACCCCACATTTATTCTAGTAATGGAGATGGAGAAATTACAGTCGTTCGACTGAAGAAATTCATTCATTTATTGAACAAATATTGTTTTATATTTTGGGCATATTCATGAGAAAAAATAAAGTTCAGACCTCAAGGGCAGCTTCCATTCTAGTGGGGGAGACAGTCAATTAATAATTAATAAATAATAATATAATTCAGGTAGTGATAAGATCCATAAAAAGAAAGTAGAATATGGGATGGAGAGTGATGGGGGTATCTACATCACTTTAAACAGGATCTGCATTGGGGCAAGCCTTCCTGGTGGGGTCACATCTGAGTAAGACAAATAAAATGAAGGAATCTGCTATGCAAATATCTGGTGACAGTACCCTAGCTGATCAATAACAACTAAAGCCTGACTCAGTATGTTTGAGGAATGCCAAGAAAGTTGGTGTGCCTGGAGATTAGTAAACAAGGAATCAGGAGGTGAGTCACAAGGCTGGTGGGATAGTACTGATCATACAGGGCCTTTGGGGCTAAGTTAAGGAGGTTAGATTTTTCCCCCTAATGTTCAAAAAAAGAAACCCATTGGAAGATTACAAGTAGAGAAGGAGCAACAACTAAGCTATGTTTGAAACAAACAAAAAATAATGAGATCATTCTAGCTACAGTGCAAAAAAGTGAGAACTGCAATACCAATTTGGAGGCTAATACTAATACAGTAGGGCAAGGAGGACTGGGTGGTCACTGTGGAAAGAGTGAGAGATGGCCAGAGTGAGGACATATGCTGATGGAAGATTTGACTGAATTTGCTGATGAGTTGGATGTGGGGTGTGAGAAGGAAAGGGGTTGAGATGTTTCAAGGTTCTTGGACTATGCACCTGAGTAAATTACGGTAAAACATACTGAAGTAGATATGTAAAACGAATAGGACGGCGTGCTAAATGCTATCATACACAGATTCAGAGGAATATAGCTGTGGGAAAGAAAGGAAAGCCCAAGGCTGTTGAATACCCAAACTGCCATGAATGAAACGGTAGAAAATGTATCCAGAAAGATGGAGACCTGACTATTAAGCCATAAGCTTCTATATTTCAAGTATTGTTTTATTATTTCAAGTTTTAGTTTACTACTTTAATTCTGTAGAAATGAAATAAAACTATCAAGAAATGGTAGGTGACATGGTGGTTACTGATGATGGCCTTAGTGGAAACTATTTTGGTGAGTTGATAAAGGTCGAGAGTCAGATAGGAGATGTTCACAAGGACGTAGGAGTGAGAAAATGAAGAAAACAAAGTAGTTCATAAAATTTTTGACTGTGACAAGGATGATTGGGTGCAAATGCAAAGAAAGCACATAGTAGTAGTGTTCATTCTTAGTTTGGGTTTTCTAAAATTGATTTGATGGAAAGACAGAGGGACAAGAAGATTTTAGGTTTGACAGGATTATTATTAAAATAATAGATCATAAATCTAAGCAGCACAAGGAGTGAAGAAATGAGAAAGCTGATGAAGTGAAAGTAAAGGGAAGAAATAGTTGGGGATCCTGGCTGACTTGCTCAGTGGATAGAGCATTGGCCTGGCATGTGGACATCCCGCGTTTGATCCCTGGTCAGGGAACACATGAGAAGCGACCATCTGCTTCTCTTCCCTCCTTTTCCCCCTTTTCTCCCTCTTCCCTTCCTGCAGCTATTGGCTCAGTTGGTCTGAACATCTTCCTCAGGTGCTGAGGGTAACTCAGTTGATTCAAGCAGTGGCCCCTTGGTGGTGGTGGTGGGGTTGCCGTGTGGACACTGGTCAGGATGCATGCGGGAGTCTGTCTCCCTATCTCTCTTCCTCTCACTTAAGAAAAAGAAAAAGAAACTGAAGGATACCTGTAGTGATAGTAGCAGAATAATGAAGCTGTGTCTTTCATCGTGTGCTCGTTGGCTACTGAAAAACCCTTCAAGTCTAAATATTGTGGGTGCTAAAAAGGAAAAGTGAACAGGCAAATAAAAATTGGTGGCATATCAAGCACAATAGCAGAAGACAAAGGTGAATTATAGAGATGCTATCGAGTCAGAATTAAGTAGAAGAGGCAGCAGAGAAGTTTTAAAAGTAATGAGAACATTCCTGCTCTTGGATAGGATGTAATAGCAGTGGGATGAGGAGAGCATTTCTCCCACTGTAACAACTGTAACAAGCAAATGGATTTTAACCCTTTGAGTAGTGTATTTTTTTCATGCTGACTGATGCTTGGAAGTGATTTTTTTTTTAAATAAAATTAGTTTCAGTTACAGTTTTATTAATTTAAAATCATGTTTGTTTGATAACCAATTTATGGAAATAAGAAGAACATACATATGCCTTTTTAAAGTGTTGACTTATACATTTTTAAAATAAAAATTATTGTCTTATTGTACTCTGGATGGTCAGGAGGCATGAGGACGTACAGAATGTCTGTACTACTCAAAGGGTTGTGGAAAGACAAATTAAAAAGACTGAGACTACCAAATGCCAGGTAGCTCAGTTAGAGCATCGTCCTGATATGCCAAGGTTGCAGGTATGACCCCCAGTCAGGGCACATGCAAGACTCAACCAAGGAATGCATACATAAGAGGAACAACAGATGATGTCTCTCTTTCTCTCCCTTCTTCTCTCTCTAAAATCAATTTTTTTTATAAAAGGGTGGTAGTATCAAATGTTAGTGAGGATGCGGAACTCCTGTTCATAGTTGTGGGAATGTAAATTGATAAAACCACTTTAGAAAACTGTTCACCAGTGACTGTGAAAGGTAAATATATGTCTACCCTATAACTCATTAGCTTTATTCCTCTATGTACCCCAACAAAATGAAGGAATATGTCCATAAAAGACTTAAACAAGACTATTCATTACAGTTTTATTCATGATAGCCTCAGACTGAAATAAAAGAAGCCAAACTGGCATATGCATACATTGGAATACCATATAGCCATAAAAAGTATGGCTTAATGATACAAAAATGAGAGTGAATCTCAGAGATATTGTGCTGAGCTTAAGAAGGCAGACGTGAAGGAATGCATGCAGTGTGATTTAATTTACATGGAGTTCAAGGACTGGAAAACTAAGTGAGGATTTTAAAAGTTGGAATAACGGTTATCTTTCTGAGAGGGTTTTGGGGAAGGAGTGTGAGAAAATATTCAGGGATGATAAAAGTGTTCTGTATTCTGGTCAAAGAGGTATTGTATTATGAAAGATCAAGTGAAAGAAATATCTGTCAATATACAAAACCAGAGTAGATTTTACTTTGTAACCCAATCTGACAATCTTAATGAGATTTATTTACCCTATTAATGTTTATTTTGCACATGGATATATTTGATTTTATTTCTATCATTTCACATTAAATTTTTGGGTTTTCGCTATAATTTTATGCTGTATTTTTAAGTATTTTCTTTGTTTCTGAACTGAGGAACTTTACTTTGTTAACCTTTCTTTTGGATAATTTAGGACTTCTACTACTCATCTGTAGCCTTTAAATATAGATATCTAAACCTGTAATTTACTATCAATGTAAAAAATAACTCATAACCAGGCAACTATCTCTTTTCCAAAAATTACCTTTACCTTTGTTGTGTTGAGAAGAACCTAGAATCTAGCTTTTTTTTTCTTATAATGTGTCAGCATTACTACAGGAATCCTTTCTTAAGACTTATATTATGATTTACAACACCATTATTATTCAGTTTAAGTATGCATTTTACTATATCAATTCACCACAATTGTTTTTATATTTTGTCTTTCCCATTTATGGCTGGAGTATTTGCCAAGTAATTTGAGTGTATAGTTGATATATGTGTTGAGTCTGTGAATGCCTGAACGTGTATTTTTCGTGTATGAACGGTCAGTTAGCCAGGTACAAATTTCTAGTGTCATAATCCTTTTCCCTCTGAATCCTGTTGATTATCTTCAATAGAAAGTTGGGAGAAGGGAGGGGCTAAGTCATTTGTTGAGATCTCATCTTTCTTTATTATTCAATATTATTTCTGCTTTCTATTATATGTTTTCTATTTAGTCAAGCTCCTGTTTTTATCACCATAAATAACAACATTCATTCCTCTTTTAACCCTTTTAGGTATTGTTTTCCCCCTGTTAATATCTATCCTCCTTATCTCAACCTACTCCATTTTATCTATTCTTCAAAGTTTATCATAAATTCTACCACCTCATGTACCTTTCTCCATTTACTCCAATTCATAGTAATTTCCCCTTCCTTATCACAACACTTATTGTTGCTGTCATACATTTCTGTACTTCCTAGAATCCAAGGCTTTTATATCTGGAACAGATCTAAGAGATATAATCCAACTCCCTAATTTTTCAGATTGAAAAAGAGGTGATCAATAAGCTACATTTTTAACCCAGATGACCCCAAGCCTTCTAGCTTTCTGGGCTACCTTTTAATACCTAACTAGTATAGTTCTCATGTCTCAATTCCCACCTACTTTTGAAGTCTTAAAGGAAGGTCCTCACGCTCTCCTGGTCAGTGTTGCAGCCAGCATCTTAGCCAGTACTCTGGGCTCTGCGAAGGGCCATTTTTTTTTCTCACTGGTCACGTCACTGGAAACCTACAAGTGCCATAAGCCTGGTATATATGGTAGACTTTTACTGCAGATTTGTTTTTCTTACAAGAGTCTAAGAGGCTTGATAACGAACAACATGACTTTTGTAACTTTTACAGCTTCTAGTATAGAGTTAGACATACACAAATGATGTCCATTTGGATGTTAGATAATGCTGCCCTAACATCCAACAGCCATTTCCCCTGTAAGGGGGACTTTTATCACAGCCATGTCCTTTCAGGTCATTTCTCATGCTGTCTTCTCTGTCTGCTTCACTTCAACCTCACACAAGTATGTTTCATTATTCAGAGTGATCTATCTCTCCATCCCCTACCTATAACTAAACATCAATGTTTGTTACAACCCAAAACACTATAAGCTATCAATTTAGGAAGAGCTAACACAAAGAACCTGCTAAAGCTTTGAAATTCATTTATTTTCTTTAACATAAGCAGAACACCCTCCTCCACCAGTCTCTGGAAATGAAAGAAAAATAGTGTACTAATTTATTTTCTCCTTGCAAAGAAAATCCACAGATGTCATGAGTCTGTTCAGCTGCACATGAATTCTCAAGATCTCACAGTGGGTTACAGACAGGTCTTCTTAGATTCCTGTTCTTTTCCTTATATTACCATTTCTTCTGTTTCAGATTTTGTCCAATTTACATTTTATTATATGTTGTTTTCTATTGCTTTTAAATTGTTTTACTTGTGTAATTGCTGTCTTTCCAGAAAGAGTAGAACAATCAGAAAGCAGGTACTGATTACTGAGACTGTCAGGGCATCCACTACACACAGGTGCTCAAGGATTCTTATGAATTGATTAGGAATTCTACTAATGTATATTATTTAATGAGCATCTATTATTTACCAGACAATGTGTTCAGTGCTTTATGTATATGATTTCTAATTCTATATTATTATACCCATTACACAGAAAAGGGAACTAAAAATTCTAGCATCTTAAGTAATTTGTTTGATTCCACATGGCCAGATTGAGAGACTAAGTCTTCCAGATTCCAAAACACTTTGCTCTCTCTGCCATACCCCAGGCATTCCAAAGCTGTCAATGTTGATAGCTGTTCCTGTATTAGTGATTTTTTTTTTAAAGATTTTTTTTTAATTTTTATTTTTTTCATTTTAGAGAGGAGACAGACAGAGAGAGAGAGAGAGAGAGAGAGAAAGGGGGGAGGAGCTGGAAGCTCAACTCCCATATGTGCCTTGACCAGACCAGTGCAGGATTTTGAACTGGAGACCTCAGTGTTCCCAGGTCGACACGTTATCCACTGCGCCACCACAGGTCAGGCCTAGTGATTTTTTTTAATGAAAACTTTACAATGCACTTACTGGGCAGTGACTACATCCTTTCGTAAGGCTTTGTTCTTTTTAAGTCTCAGGAAACCATTCATTTTTTTGTGCTTTTTAAAGCTCAAATGTGAACCTGATATTTTTCTCTCTAAATTTCAGTTTGATCCATTAACAATCGAAAGCAAAGAAGTAGCAACTGTGGTGTTATTGCTTAATTCTCCAGAAGAAGAAATTTTGGCCAAAGCATGTGAAGCCATTTATAAATTTGCTTTAAAAGGTTTGGATTTTTCAATTTATCTTTTTATTAGTTGCTTAAAATATTTACTCCAGAAGGGGCACTTTTTCTCCCCGTCTTTAATTCCCTTCCTGTCAGATGAATTCTTTCAGACAACTGGAATATCATTTAATGCACGACCTGAAAGTGATGTATCTCCCTAAGGACCTAACTTAATCTTAAGGAGTCATTTTGTCACTGGGTAGAAGAGTCATTTTGAATGTTTTATTTTAGTTTAAAAAATTATAAATGTGACAGGAGCTGAAAGAGCTCCCCAGTGGTCAAAGTCAGAATGATTTGAGTAACAAAGTACAGTAGTATTGGATTATAACCCAAAGTGGAAAATAAATATTCATGAGCCTATACTTCAATGAATAATGAAAAAGAAAAGACAAATATCCCATGCAGAAGAATTCTGAATAACTTATGTAGATACTCTGCCCTCAAAGAAAGAAAATATAACTTCTTTAGGTGTAGGTTGTGCATAGTGACTTCTTTCCAGAGTATAATATAGAAACAGGGGGGAAAGAATAAATCTATAGTGGAGAAACCTGACAAAACTACTTTAGCCAGATGATCAATATCAACATCAACAGTGGTAAGTTGTGTTGATAATCTTGTTATTGTCAAGGGCATAATCTTTCGTATTGTGCCCTTGACACAATATAATGAAAATAGCACTTCTGTGTTATTTTCTCTCAATACCTATAACCCTAGTCTATGATTTAAAAAGAAAGTCAAGTTCTGCTTGACTGGTGGTGGCAGAGTAGATAGAGTGTGGACCCAGTATGCTGAGGTCCCTAATTGGAAACCCCAAGGGTGCCAGCTTCAGTGCACTCTGGTAGGCTTGAGCATTGGCTTGTTGGCTTGAGTGCAGGATCATCAACGTGATACCAAGGTCTCTGGCTTAAGCCCAAGATTGTTGACTTGAGCAAGGGGTCACTGGCTTGGCTGGATCCCCCAATCAAGGCATGTATGAGAAAGCAATCAATGAACAACTAAAGAGACACAATTACAAATTGATGCATCTCATCTCTTTTCTTCCTCTCCTCTCCTCTCCTCTCCTCTCCTCTCCTCTCCTCTCCTCTCCTCTCCTCTCCTCTCCTCTCCTCTCCTTTTCTCTCTTCCTCTCTCTCCCTCTCAAAAACAGAAAATCAATTTTAAAAATCAATTTCTACAATGTCTCTTCAGGGACATTCTACAAACACCTAGCCAGTACTCCAACCCTGTCACAGCAATCAAAATAAGGAAAGTCTGGGAAACTCTGCCAGCTAAGGAGAGCTAAGAATACATGATAACAAAAGGTCCTTGGGGGTTCAAGATAGGATCCTGGAACAGAGGAAGAACATTGGGCTAAAACTAGGAAATTCTGAATAAACTGTTGATTTTAATTAATAATCATGTATCAGTAGTGGCTTATTTATTATAACAAATGTACCTACTAATATAAAATATTAATAACAAGAAACTTGGTTTGGGATATGTGGGAACTCCCTGTACTATCTTTGTAATTTTTCTGGAAAGCTAAAACTGTTGTAAAAAATAAATATTATTAAAACATTGTAAATGTTCCATATTAGAGTTAATGAGAGATTTATTCATACAAGATTTACAAACATAAAAGATGGTTATATTTTAGTTCATTCCAAATGGTGGTAAAATTAGATTTTTATTATACTGTATAACATTTTAATTAGGACTATTTGAAGAGTTTAGTGTAACTTGGTATTTTTATATAAGACCTTTTAAACTAAGGAGCAATTTGATCTTAAAGAAATGATCATTAAACATTGGTTGGGGACTTGTGTGAGAGAACAACAAAATATTCAGTTAGCAAATGGTGAAATGCTCATCTCGCCATGTCACTGTCATCCTGGGAATACAGACAAAGCCTAGCATGGTTCTGGAAGGTAGAGTTCATGAATAGGTCACATAGAATTCTGGGTCAGTTTCAGGGAAACATGGGATCATGCATCTGTGGTAGCATAAGTTTTATTTGGCCTTATTGAGTTATCAGAAGTCATATATCTGTCATATGTATCCAATTATATATCATTTTATATGGCATGAGATAAATAAATAGATAGGATGTATTTTATGTTTAATCAATACAGAAGTTATTGTTAGTCTGGTGTTTTATACTAGCAATATTCTCTGAAATAGTTGTTTGTTTTTAAAATAAATGATGGGATTCTGCTTTCTGGCCAAGATGGAGTAAAAGGCCAGATTTATCCCCTAACTTAAACAACCAATAAAACAGACAAAATATATGAAGTAGCAGTTGGCAAAACTCTATTAAGCAATGAAAGACAGTGACTACTGAGAGACAGGAAACAAAGGAAATAGATCCTGTGACTGCCCAGACTTACTGATTTCAGAGTTTCTAGGCCACAGCACGAGAAGGAGCAGCCTGTGCAGAGCATACTGGGCCTTCTGAAATGAGAAGACAGACGTGAGAGTCCAGGGGGACGAAGGCAGCAGTTTTCAGGACAGAGTAATAGAGAGGAAAGAGTTACACTGAGAGTGTCCCTTCTCTGTGAAATGTCCCACTCACAGAGGCGGATTAAGGTCGGTTGAGGCCCCAGGCACAGAAGAAAATATTGGGCCCCTTACATTAGAAAAAAGGTAAAGTTGGAGTTTTGCGGGGCCCTTAAGAAATCGGGACCCAGGGTACGCGCCTGGTGCTCCCGCTGTTAAATTTGCCTCTTCCCACTCAAGTATTTGCTGAGTACTGATCAACATGTCCACATGGGTGAACTACTTGAAGTCAGACAAAGAGCCCTACGGGATTAGTGGCAGCAGTGCCTGGTACCCACACAGGGCCGGAATTAGTGCTTGTTCTCATAGCCAGATCAAAAACCTCAAGATGCACGGACCATTGTGCCAGATACACATGGGTCTTGCCTCAGCAGCCAGAAATAATTAGCCCTGGACTAAGCACTGTTCTGAAAGATCTGAAAGGATCAAATTGTTTTTGGGTAACCGTGTCCCAGAAATAATTTCTAGAATTCAAAAATATTCACTATATCCAAGTGGGTAAAATACACAATGTCCAGCATCTAATAAAAAAATGTTCGGGCATGAAAAAGAAGTAGAAAAATATAACCCAAAATGAGAATATAAATCAATAAGTAAATCAAAAGTGACCCAATTTATGTGTGACTAGAATCTCTGAAAAAGGCATAGTGCAGAAAAAGTATTTGAAGAAATTATGGCCAGAAATACTCCCTAATTTGATGAAAACTGCAAGCCCACAGTTCCAAGAAATTCTTCAAAACCCAAGCACAGTGAATATGAAGAAAACTACACCAGCTCACATCATAACCAAATTAAATCTAGTGATAAAGAGAAAATTAAATCTAGTCATAATGAGAAAATCTTATAGCAGTCAGAAAACAAATGTCACATTCAGAGTAACAAAGATAAGGATGACTACAGGTTTATCGCCAATATCATAGTCAAGAAGTTGATGGAGCAACTAACATCATTAAGTTCTAAAAGAAAAATAAAAACTTTCAACCTAGAAAAACAGAAACTTAACAAAAATATTTTTCAGGAAGGTGAAATAAAGGCCTTTCCAGACATTCAAAAGCTGGGGCAGTTCACTAAGGGCAGAAGCATACTGCTGATTATGTTGCAGTAGGTAGTTCAGGGAAAAGGTAAATGGTGTCAGCTGGAAATATGGGTCCACATGAAGAATAAAGACATAGTACTAGCAGTAATAATATATAAGATAATTTTCTTATTATTTAGATCAATTATAAAGCAAAGTGGTTATTTTAAACAAAAATAATAATTATATATTTGCAATTTGAAACATATGTATGAGATATTATGACAGCCTGACCAGGTGGTGGTGCAGTAAATAGAGCATTGAGCTGTGATGCTGAGGACCCAGGTTCAAAACTCTGAGGTCCCCAACTTGAGCACTGGCTCACCAGCTTGAGCGTGGGGTCATCGGCTAGAGTGTGGGATCATAGGCATGGCCCCCCAACTTGAGCACTGGCTCACCAGCTTGAGCGTGGGGTCATCGGCTAGAGTGTGGGATCATAGGCATGGCCCCATGGTCACTGGCTTGAGCCCAAAGGTCACTGGCTTAAAGCCCAAGGTCGCTGGCTTGAGCCCAGGGTCTCTGGCTTGAGCAAGGGGACACTCCCTCTGCTATAACTCCCTGGTCAAGGCACATATGAGAAAGCAATCAATGAACAACTAAGGTGGTGCAACTATGAGTTGATGCTTCTCATCTCTCTCCCTTCCTCAATGTCTTTCCCTGTCTGTTTCTCTCTCTCTCTCTCTCTCTCTCTCTCTTTCTTGTTAAAAAAGAAGATATGTGACAACAACAGAGCAAGGTAGAAAGGGAAAAATGAAAATATAATATTGTAAGTTTCTTTTACTACCACTTAAAAGTACACTGTCATAGGAGATATACTACAGACATTAAAGAACCAGTAAAATAACAGAGCAAAGAATAATATAAAATAAGCCAATGAAGGAAGTGAAGTGGAATAATCAGAAATATTCAGTTTATACAAAGAAGGGAAAAATAAAGAAAAAGTAAACAGCAATAATGTCACATAGGAAAACAAATGACAAGGTGGCTAATTTAAACCTCATCATATTAAAAATAAAATTAAATGTAAATTGTCTAAGTATTTTAGTTAATAGGGAGACAGTGTTATAGTGGATAAAAAGCAAGACCAAACTACATACTGCCACCAAGTAATTAACTTAGAATATAATGACACAAATTATTTGAAAGTACTGTAAAGGGGTGAAAAAAAATCCTATGATAGCATCAATCAAAAGAAAGATGGAGTTATTTTATTAATGTCATAAAAATAGAAGGGGTCATATAATATTTTTATTTTTCTGTCTATTTCACTCAACATAATAGTTTCCAGGTCCCTCCATATTGTTGCAAAAGGTAATATTTCCTTCTTTTTCATGGCCCCATAGTATTCCATTGTATATATGTACCACAGCTTTTTAAATCCAGTCGTCCCCTGATGGACACTTGGGGCAAGGGAGATGCAGAGGGGAATATGGAGGGTATGCAACTGGGGTTACCCTAGAATCTATGTAAACACAATTAATTAAATAAAAATAATAAAGAAAGCTGGGCTAAATACCAAGCTCTCAGACTGCAGTCAGAGAGCACAGTTCTGTTTCCCCTGCTGTGTCTCTTGGAGCCTTGGTTAAGAACAACGCGAAATAAACTGCAATTCAGATCCACTGAATGGATCCAAAAAAAAAAAGTAGACAGAAGAAATATACCAGAAGGAAAGAAGGTCATTTCATAATAACAAAGAGATCAACTAATTAAGAAGCTGTGAAAATCCTAAACAGTTATGCAGTTAAAGCCAGACCTTCAAAATATATGAAGGTAGAAATTTGAGGAGAAATTGATATCCACAATTGTAGTTGGGGTTTTGATGCTCCCTCCCTCTCAATAAATGAAAAAACAAATAATAATTCTTAAGAACCTAAGAGCATAAAAAACATTTTAAAAAATAGAACATATTCTGGGCCATAAAACAAACCTTAATAAATTTAGAAGAATTCAATTATAGAAAATATGCCATATCACAATAGAATTGAAAATCAGTATTGCAAATTAAGACCATCATTAAATAGGAAGTAAATAACGCACTCCTATGCATGTTATTAATTGTGTAATTAATTATGTCATCACATGACTGGCACAGTGCTAGGCACTGAGGGTGTGCAAGAATAGAACAGAAAGGGTATCTCTCCTCATGGACAGTTAAGTTATAGTGGAAAGGTAAACAATGCATGGAGGTCATTAAGTGGTAAAAGAAAACACATGATAAAGTGAGATAAGGAAGGTTTGAATGTGGTAATAACATTAGATAGGGTGGTCAGAGGAGATCTCTCTGGAGGTGCAGGGTGAGCTAAGAACTGAATGGCAAGAGGAAGCCAGCTTTGTAAGCATCCGGGGCAAGGGAGTAAACATCAGGGGAACGGGGAGCACCAAACATCCAGGATACCTGTGCTCTAAAGCTGATTCTAAGAGAAAGGCACGTGGAAGCAGAAGAGTGTGAAAAGCAGATGGCAAATAAGAAAAATTGGGACAGCCTGACCAGGCGGTGGTGCAATGGGTGGAGCATTGGACTGGAACGTGGAGGACCCAAGTTCAAAACCCCAAGCTCGCCGGCTTGAGTGTCGGCTCATCTGGTTTGAGCAAGGCTCTCCAGCTTGAACCCAAGGTCTCTGGCTTGAGCAAAGGGTCACTTGGTCTGCTGTAGCCCCCTGGTCAAGGCACAGATGAGAAAGCAATCAATGTGAAACTAAGGTGCTGCAATGAAGAATTGATGTTTCTCATCTCTCTCTCTCTTCAAGTCTGTCTGTCCCTATCTATCCCTCTCTCTGTCTCAGTCACAAAAAATTACTAACTAACTAAATAAATAAATGAGATAACAACATTTTGGTGAAATTGATGGCATCCATGCATGATTTTATTTTACATGTAATGTCAGGTGAGGAAAATAAAGTGACCCTCCTTGAACTTGGAGCTGTGGAACCTTTAACTAAACTGCTCACCTATGAAGACAAAATTGTAAGAAGAAATGCCACTATGATATTTGGAATCTTGGCTTCCAATAGTAAGTAGTACCTTTTAAAAATAATTTCATGTGATGCCTTACCTTTCTTTTAAATTCAATGTTAAGGGATATAATTTTATTTAAACTGACTTTAATGTTAAAGAAAAAGTTAAGTATGATGTAACAAATGTATGATTTTATATCTTAAGGGATACTTTTAAAATATAAAAATATGTGCAAATCTCTCTCTGTTCCTGTCTGTCTGTCCCTATCTGTCCCTCTCTCTGACTGACTCTCTGTCTCTGTATAAAAAAAATATATATGTGCAAATACTCTCTAAGTTGGTGCTGTAGTATGTTCCAGTCTTACAAGTTAGGTCTTTTAAAACTGAAATAGGTTTTTTCTTGTTAGTGTGATGTAATTTGTCTGCCTTGTTGTAAGTTACACTTCATATGTACTTCATAGTAAAGGAAGCCCTGGGTAAAGAGTTTTGATACATTTAGTTACTGTGGCAAACTATGAAGCCCCAAACTATAGTTTGCCAAAATAAACTTAGAAATGTATATACTCCTTAAATCAAACCTATTATTTGCTTGAATATTTTCATATATTTAATAAGGTATAGTAATATATTAGTTAAAATATGCTGTTGTGTCTATTAGAATATCAGTTTGACCAAAAACATGCAAATAAAGGCAGTCCCTGACCAATGAACAGTGAACAGGATATTTTCCATTTGTAAGTCATTTTCATGCTATAATGGTAGGTTTCTGAGTTAGCTAACAAAAACTTTGCAATTTATAATGAAAAAATGATATTCTTGGTGGAGACTGAATTCTAGCATGAAAGTCAGTCTAGGCGTAAACATGTCTTTATTGTGGTACTTAGCTAAAACCACCAGACTTCCTCCCTTTGCCGTTGTTTTCCCTAACGTTCTGCCCCTGCTCTCCCTGCACCGTGCATGAAGCGGTGGGGCTCCCATTATTCTGTGACGTCCAGCCGGACTGTGGCATTAGTGTTTTCAGAGACAGCTATGAGCTGAGGCTGCGGAATGAAAGGGAAAGATAGCTTGTCTGGCACCTGCGCCTTCACCACCTCAGCCGCAGAGATCATGAGGCACCTGCAGCGTGTGTGTTGGTTGAGTAGGGGGTGGATTCCATTGAGGATTTTAGTGGAAGGGGTTCTGGCAGCAACTGCAGGAGTTCTAAATGGTGGTTGTGTTTTTCTGGGGATGACAGCAGGATGAGGACAGTTATAGGGGGAGTGGGTGTTCTACCAGCCTTGCTAATGATAGCATCAGTCAACACTTACATAGTATTTACTATGTGGCAGGCATTGTTCTATGTGTTGTTTATGTATTAAATCACTTAATGAGGTTGTTACTACTAATATTTCCTTTCCATATGAGGTAGTTGAGGCACAGAGATGTTAAATATTGTGGTGCCTCCATATGTTTATACCAGGGGTTGCTTGTATACTAATTCTGCCATATTAAATGTGCTATATTGAATGTATTTATAGCAAAAAAGGGGAAATTAAAATTTTTATGTTTCAATTTGTTTACACACCACAGAATTTGAGGACAAACAGTGCTTTTGTAACACCTCTCGTGCAACTCCTCATTTAAAAAAATTTACCTAATTTTTTTCTTTTTTATTGAATTTATTGGGGTGCATTGGTTATAAAATTATATAGGTTTTAGGTATACAGTTCTATAACACATTTTCTATATTGTATTGTGTGTTCACTACCCCAAATCAAGTCTCCTTCTATCACCATTTATTCCCCCTAAACCCTCAAATGCTCATTTTAAGAACAGGAATTATCCCTAAAGCATTAGGTTCCTTGCCCAAAGTCATATACATGGTTATTAGCAGAACTAATGTTAATTGAAACTTTATTCTCTGAGTCATGGGTTAGTAGACTTTGTATTCACCAAATCTTTTCTGATCCTTGCAACTGCTATGCATGCATGTCAGGTTCTCCTAAATGACACGGGGGGAGAATGTGTCTTGTTTGGAAAGGAAATTACAGTTTTCCTATTTAAACTTATATTTTCTCATTTAATGTCTAGGTCTCTATGACTTTTTTCTTGTTGCTTTGTTCTTAATTTTTATTATTTTATTTTTTGTTCTCATATTCCAGTATATGAAGACTCTATCATCTGTGAAGCCCTCTAAACTGGTTGCCTTCTAAATTTTCTGAGCAGATTTATAAATTGAATTACATGAGTTTCTAAGGGAGTCTGTGGCCCCAAAATATTTAAAATTATTGTTATATTTGGGTATAGAGTGAGATAACCCTCTTAGACCTGCCAACTGTACTCTGCCCGCTGGGCTGTGACTAGGGCCAGGCCTAGGGCGGTCTGTAACTGCCAAGCCTGACAATGGAAAGAGCTTTGCTGTCTTCAAGGTCTCCACTGAACGTTTGTGTCTAGGAGATGCTGAATTAACTTTTTAAGAGCTTTCTTTGATTCTGTGAATTGGGTAGAAAAACCAACCAACCAACCAACCATTATTGGGATTAGCTCAGGGATCAAGGGCCAGAGGCCAGGCAGACCTGGGCATGAAGCCTGGCTTCACCATTTACTTGCAGTGTGGTTTTGAACCTCAAATTCCTTATCTATGAAATTAAATAATAATGGAACCTATCTCATAAGGGACTATTAAATAGGCATGACCATTATTATTATTAAACATTAATATTTTGTTTCTTCTTTTGTAGATGATGTTAAAAAATTGTTAAGAGAGTTAGATGTCATGAATTCTGTTATTGCTCGGCTTGCTCCAGAAGGTAAATTGGCATACTATTTGTATTTTTAAAAGTGGGACTGCTGTGTTTTTCATATTTGATGACACTATTTTATTGAAAATAGTGCATGATATACCAATTTTGAGTTGTCATTAAAATCTCTCAAACCAAGATTGGCTCCAACCAAGGTAAGCTTTGTGGAACTTTGGTTTTCAAAACGTGCTTTAAAGTAAGAGTTGAATAGGTAGTTAGCATATTTGTATTATTTATTTTTGATATGCAGAAGAAGTCATTATCCATGAGTTTGCCAGCCTTTGCCTGGCGAACATGTCCACAGAGTACACCAGCAAAGTGCAGATACTCGATCACGGGGGGCTAGAGCCTCTCATCCGACTGCTGAGCAGCTCAGATCCTGATGTGAAGAAGAATTCGATTGAGTGCATTTACAACTTGGTCCAGGTAAGATTAGTGCCTAAAAATATGTTTTGACCAAAACTGATTATAGAATTTGCTTTCCCATTTGAAAAGAAAAAAAAACCCTTAAAACTCGCCAGTTTTGATTAATCTTGGTATTATTTAGTAGTGATCATTCAGAGATAAACTAAAGGAAGTTTAGTGTCGATTCCTTTCAGTTTTCACATTTTATAAGTAGTATTCTCTCATGAAGGGGCATTTTAGAAATGTATTTAAATTTTAAAAGAATAGAATGGTTTATAAATTAAGGCAGGATTATTGTAGATTAAAATATATTTCTTCTGAAACAGGAAATCTGATATGCATGTTGAACTAGGATTCACCTATGGATCTAAACTTGGTGATATAAGCACATTGGATGTGATGTATGCCCCAGTCAGTGAACCAAGATTTTGGAACAGGCTTATTTATTGGTGAAAGGCTAGTGAAGTGAGTAGGCTGAACAGAACTCTTTGTCCATGATTCCAAGATGTGTTGCTTTCTCTTGTAATGGAAGCTGACCACCTTCCCCTCCCCACTTTGTCTTCTCCTCTGTCCCCCACCACTGCCCCCAGCATTCACACCCTCACACTTATAGCAGGCCAGCTCTATGACGCTGCAGACAACCCTCTCTACTTATTTCCCAGCTTAGGTTCCTGAACCGTTCCCATGCACATTTGATCAACTGAATATACAAAAAGGATGAGAAGGTGAAGCAAAGGTTAATTGGGAGGCACACTGTCCAGACAAATCTTATGAAAAAAAGAGAGACCAATAGGCTCATGCCAAAGGCAGCTAAAGCATCCACTCCTGACCTTAGCAGGCCTTGCCACTTGACTGTGCACTGACTGGTTTTTATCCGTACTGCTCCCTGAAAAAGACTCCTTGAAGAAGAAGCTTAGCTTTGCTTTCCTTTTCTGGTTACATAAGGCTTTACCTTATCCAATAGGCCAAAATAATCCACCAAGTATGTTTGTGTTTTACATCCCAAGATTCCTTACAGCTGTATTTCCCTATACTTTTCTTTTTATAAAAAATAAATGAAAAGACTTACTTCTACTATTCTTCATAACAGAAGTACTAGTTAGTAATAGTATATTTCCCTGGCCAGATAGCTCAGTTGGTTAGAGTATTGTTCCAATACACCAAGGTTGCAGCTTCCTTTTCTGGTTGCTGCAAGAATCAACCAATGAGTGCATAAATAAGTGGGACAAAAAAAAACACCAATGTTTCTCTCTCTCTCTCTCTCTCTCTCTCTCACACACACACACACACACACACACACACACACACACACACACAATTTCTTCCTTCCTTTCTCTCTCAAATCAATTTAAGAAAACATAATTTTAAAAAAGTATAATAATTTCCTAGGACTACAGTAACAAAGTACCACAAACTAGGTGGCTTCAAACAACAAGGATTTATTCCCTAACAGTTCTGGAAACTGGAAGTTCAAAATCAAGGTGCCCGCAAAGCCATGCTCCCTCTGAGACTCTGGGCAGGATCTGCCCTGGCCTCTGGTGGTGGCTGTTAATCCGTGGTGTAGCTTGGTTCATAGCTGCAGCCCTGCAAGCTCTCCCTCTGTCATTTGTCCCTTTATAAAGACACCAATCTTATAAGGACACCATTAAATACCACCCTACTCCACTATGACCTTAACTTAATTATGTTTGCAATGACCCTGTTTCCAAATAAGGGCACATTTTGAGGGCCTGTGGGTTAGGACTTCAACCTATATTTTAGGGGATACAATTCAGCAAAAAACAAACAAAAACCTGAAATTGTTATGTGTGAATGAAGCTGAATAGTAGCAACTGAAGGATGTGTAGAGGGGAGCTAAGCTGTCAGTGGGGTCTTTCCCACTTTTAATACTGTTTTACATTTGCCATGTTTTGATTTAAAATGTCAGAGTTTGAGAGCTTTTCATGACATTTTGTCTTGTTTTCTCCATTGCTCACTCCAGCCACCCCTCTAACCCCCAAATCACACACATGAAATTACAGACACAATGCAGAACAATTTGTCTAAACTCTGATGACCCCTTGATATTGTAAATGTCTTAAATAAAGGTCATGTGTCTGAACTAAACCTGATGTGAATTTGCATGCACAGGGCCTGCAAATGGCACTTTGTGCATAGAAGCCTTTCATAAACAATCCATTTGATTGGGGATAATAAGGAACTTATGCCATTGTTTCATTTTATCAAATGCTATTTGAAACAGGACAGAGTATGAAATGAATTTCATTATGCATAGCTTTTGTTGTTATAGTGCTTGTAGTCATAGGAATTTACTGCATCATAAAGAAACAACAGATACTGCAGAAGTCATAGATTGTGTCTATATCCTGTTATTGACATCGTCGTCATAGTTTAAATAAATATTTTTGGTGTTGTCAATCGAGGGTTTGCTTACTTCTGTTTGTGAGTTATTTTGGAAGGGAATCTGGAATGAAAGATTTGAAAATTATAATGGGATATTCTGCTAGAAAAGAGAAATTCTCCATTCCTGAGGTTATATTTTGCTTTAAAACTTATTCAATTGGTCATTTCTATTTCATGACAGGATTTTCAGTGTCGAGCTACACTTCAAGAACTAAATGCAATCCCTTCTATATTAGAGCTATTGAAGTCAGAATATCCAATCATTCAGTTGTTGGCTCTCAAAACCTTAGGTGTTATTACAAATGAGAAGGAGTCACGAGCAATGCTGAGAGACAGTCAAGGAATGGACCACCTCATTAAGATCCTGGAAGCGAAGGTATTTATTCAAAGTGTCTATGAGGAAATGCATTTCTCCCAAATATTATGAAATATGAATTGTAGAATAATTTTACAAATGAAATTTAATTACATTTAAGCATGATACTAAGTATAGTGGACTAATTTGCTTATATAGTTTATCAACATGATTAAATCAGACTAATGATAAAGACCATTATAAAATAATTTTTAAAATCTTCTAGGAGATTTCTCAAAAAAATTAAAAATAGGACTACCATATGATTCAGCAATCCCACTTCTGGGTATTTATCTAAAAAAATGAAAACACTAACTCAAAAAGATATAGGCATCCCTTTGTTCATTGCAGCATTATTTGCTATAGCCAGGATATGGAAAAAGTCTAAGTTGAATAAGAAATATCTATCTATCTACCTATTATCTATAGTTTTATATATATATGTTATGGAATATTATTCAGCCATGAAAAACAGTTAAATCTTACCAGTTGCAACAACATGGATGGATCTAGAGTGTATTATGCTGAGTGAAATAAGTCAGACAGATAAAAACAAATACCATATGATCTCGCTTAGATGAGGACTCAATTTAAAAAAAAGACAAGAAAACCAAGTTCATACAGAAAACAGAATGGTGGTTGCCAGAGGTGGGTGTTGGGCAAAATGAGTGAAGGGGTTAAAAAGATACAATCTTCCTGTTATAAAATAAATAAGTTGTGGGAATATAATGTATAACATGGTAACCATAGTTAATAATATTGTATTACATATTTGAAAATGGCTAAGAGATCTTAAAAGTTATCACAAGAAAAATAATTTGTAACTATGTCAAGTGATGAATGTTAGTTAACTAGACTTATTTGGTGATATTTGTAATATATACAAATATTGAATCATTATGTTGTACACCTGAAACTAATATAATATTATATGTCAATTGTACCTTAATTAAAATTTTCTTATTTAGAAGATTTAAGGTTTTAAATTACTGTTTATGATCTTCGTGATTTCCTGAAATGGCTAGAATTTGTCTTTTAACCTTTGTCTGTCATCATTTTCTCTAGGGTAGAGCAAGAAGAGTAATTTACCCCACATTATGAAGGGTAATGCTTTACTCTGTCTTCTGGTTTAAATACTAATTTTATCTAATTATTAACTTTTTTAGATACAGAAAAATGACCAAATATCTGGATACTGTAGCCTCGCCAAGTTAAAACATAAAAAGTAACCATCACAAGTCCACTCATTTTTTTTTTAAGTTTTTATTTTATTTTATTCTTTTTCCAAGGACAGAGAGAGAGTCAGAGAAAGGGATAGATAGGGACAGACAGACAGGAACGGAGAGAAGTGAGAAGCATCAATCATTAGTTTCTTGTTGCCCTTGTGACACCATAGTTATTCATTGATTGCTTTCTCACATGTGCCTTGGCCACGGGCCTTCAGCAGACCAAGCAACCCCTTTCTGGAGCCAGCGACCTTGGGTCCAAGCTGACGAGCTTTTTTGCTCAAGCCAGATGGGCCCGCGCTCAAGCTGGCAAGCTCGGGGTCTCGAACCTGGGTCTTCCGCATCCCAGTCCGACGCTCTATCCACTGCGCCACCTCCTGGTCAGACAAGTCCACTCTTGTCAATTTGGCACCCATACACATCTTCTTAAATCATACTTAATTTCCAAATAAGACAATAGCAAGGTCCTCCTCCTGCCCAATGTGATGCAAATGTCCTGTGTACAGCCAAAAATGCACTGAGACCTTTCTCAGAAGCAGGTGTGAAGTCTTTGGATGATGTTTACTTTTCTCCTTGATATCCCATTTTTTAAATGCTATCATGTAAAATTAACAATAGTTGAATACTGGTTCATAAAGTCACACATCTTATGGTATATAAGAGAATAAGAGGGAAGAAATTAAAGATGTTGCATATATACACGTATACATAACAAAATAAGGAGGAGATATTCATGACAAGTACAACCTCTTTTGTGTAACTGGTCACATGCTCATGGTTGGTATTTATAGCTACCTTATTCTAATACCTGCCCCATATCACCTTTGCCCTAAACAAGTACCTCAGCTCATCTTGGTTGTTTGCTTGATGGAGTGACCCAAATGTCATTCCTGAAGGGTCTGGGCCATTAGCAGTCCGTCTAGACTGGGGTTAGTGTAGCTTTCCATCTACTTCAATCACAAGGCACGGTAACACTAAGAGACACCCTAGGGTTCTCCGATATTCCAGATACATTCTTCCTTATTTCTGTTGTGGAGTAGTGGTTCATTTTCCCTGTGGTGGTAGAGATCCGTTACCCCGGCCAGCATAGGAGCTCTCCTTACCTGTCGAGGTAAAGGCATAACGAGCCCAAGTGGCTACAGGTGGCAGTCTTCTTTTTCCTAGTCTCCTGGTGGAAGCATTCCTCTCTTTGGAATGAAGACCTCTAGATCAGCAGAGCATAGGATGAAGGAGACAGGAAGAAAAAATTTTGCTAGTGGGTCACTAGAGGCAATGATGAGTGTGCCATTCCCATTTCCACCCCTGACTCCTGGCCCATGAGCCCTGGGCTGGGAGAAGCAGCACCACACAGTAGATGCTGATTCAGAACCTACTCAGCATCCTGGAGACCCCTGCTGTAGCCCTGCAAGGTTTAGCCACCTAGCTGACCCTGTAACTGAATCTTTTTTTAAATTTAATTTATTGTGTTTACATAAATTCTAGTGTCTCCCCAAAAGCATCCCCCCGTCCCCATATTCCCCTCAACATCTCCCTTAACCCCCTGCCAACAGCTCCCTCCACCCTTCCCTTCAGGTTTAAGTCCATTTCTCAGTTCACATTGTTCATTGGATTCCTCAAATGAGTGAGGTCATATGATGTTTTTTTTCCTCTGCTTGGCTTGTTTCACTCAAAATAATACAGTGTGTCTGTAAAGTCTTTATGGACTTTACACACTGTAGTTTCCAGGTCCATCCATCTCATTGCAAAAGGTAATATTTCCTTCTTCCTCATAGCCCCATAGTATTCCATTGTATATATGTACCACAGCGTTTTAATCCATTCATCCACTGATGAACACTTGGACTGTTTCCAGTTCTTCGCTATTGTGAACAATGCTGTCATAAACATGGGGGTGCATTTCTTTTTTTCAGTTGTTGATATGGTGTCCTTGGGATATATTCCTATAAGTGGGATGGCTGGGTCAAAGATCAGATTCATTTCCAATTTTCTGAGGAATCTCCATACTGTTTTCCACAGTGTCTGCGCCAGTCTGCATTCCCACCAGCAGTGCAGGAGGGTTTTCTCCCCTTTCTCCACATCCTCGCCAGCACTTATTCTGTGTTGTTTTGCTGATGAGCGCCATTCTGACTGGTGTGAGGTGGTATCTCATTGTGGTTTTAATTTGCATTTCTTTAATGATTAGTGATGTTGAGCATTTTTTCATATGCCTATTGGCCATCTGTATGTCCTCTTTGAAGAAGTTTCTATTCATTTCTTGTGCCCATTTTTTGATTGGATTGTTTATCTTCCTGGAGTGGAGTTTTACAAGTTCTTTATAAATTTTAGGGTGCCCCCTTTCACCACTCTTATTCAACATAGTACTGGAAGTCCTAGCTACAGCAATCAGACAAGAAGAAATAAAAGGCATCCAAATTGGAAAAGAAGAAGTAAAACTGTCATTATTTGCAGATGATATGATATTGTATATAGAAAACCCTAAAGTCTCAGTCAAAAAACTACTGGACCTGATAAATGAATTCAGCAAGGTGGCAGGATATAAAATTAATACATAGAAATCAGAGGCATTTTTATACACGAACAATAAAATGTCAGAAAGAGAAATTAAGGAAACAATCCCCTTCACTATTGCAACAACAAAAAAATAAAGTACCTAGGAGTAAATTTAACCTGTAACTGAATCTTAGAAAGGCAAGTTTGTTAAGCCAGCTGCTTTAGGATGGTGGGGACCAGGGTCACAGTGAAGTCTGTGAGTTAGGGTTGCTGCCGCACTCCTTTTGCTGTGAAGGGAGCTCCCTGCCTGGAAGGAATACCATACCGGTGCCCCCTCTGTCTCTCTTGCTGACGGTTCCCACCTGCATTTCCTGCTCATGTGAGGCTTCAGGTTCCCACCTCTGTGGGGATCGGGACAGTCCACAGGCAAGGAGGCCACATGCTCCCCGTACTTTCCTCTACCAGTTGCAGATGTCAAGGAGTTTACTTGCCTTCAGCTGTTGTATGATTTCTCAAAAAATGTTTTCTTCAGACTTATAATTTTTGTCAGTAAAGGTTGTATGATCACCTTCAATCAGATACTATTTCCAGAAGTTTCCAGTACTTATTTTTATCCATAAAACACCGTGGAGTAGGGAAAATGAGAAAAGATGGGACAAATGGTTAGGGAAAGTGATGTTAATCAACAGAACTGTTTCCTTGGGCCTCTATCCAAACAAAATTAAATACATTATGTTCTGACCAACCTTAGTCCCTCCTGTGTAAAATTTGCAAAGTATAAATTTCTTTAAGTACAAATTTCTAAAGTTATGTTTGCTTTTATTATTAGGAATTAAATGACCTTCATATAGAAGCACTTTCAGTGATAGCTAATTGCCTTGAAGATACAGATACTATGGTGCTGATTCAACAGACAGGGGGACTAAAGAAGCTCTTAGCATTTGCAGAAAATTCTACAGTTCCTGATATTCAGAAGAATGCAGCAAAAGCCATTACCAAAGCAGCTTATGATCGTATGTCTCATTTTGTATAGACTAAGCATACATATTCCCTGTGTATTCTTGATTTTGATTTGTACTAACAAACATTCAAGTATTTGTCTGCTTTTAAATGACTGTTTGAGAATTGTGCTATACTTACTATTTAAGGCAAAATTTATCTCAACGCTATTGAGTGAAAGTAGAGATTGCTTTGTCAAGGATATAATAAACAGAATATAATTTAATTATCATCCTAGCTTTTAAAAATAATTTAACCTTAAATTAAGTTTTAAGCCTTTATTTCTCTTAATTTTGGAATTATGCAGGATGTGTGCATTGCTTGTGGTCCTGAAGACATTGTTTCAATAAATCCACATATGGGATGATATCTATATAGTAATGACAAGTTTCAGCTGGAGTCAGTGCGGTGCTATAGAGCCGTGAAAAATAACGTGCTCATACTATATACATAATACAGTTTCATTTCAGTGGCAAGCTGTGCTGACATAAATCTGTAAAATAGGAGAGATTAGTTCTATCACAAGCACCAAAGGTAAAATTATAGTTTTAATTTTTGTATATTTGGAGTGTATGATTTAGTAAAAGGTGGGACTTTATTTCCCCCTGCTACATCACTTCTCATAGAGATGATAACAACTTTGACTAGTTTAAGTGATTTATATTCTAAACACATATACTCATATCTGTATATATGTCTATGTATATATTATGGGAAACATTTCCTTTTCAACCCATACTGGATTTTTTCAAGGCAAAGTTTTGATGCAGTAAACCAAATTTCATTGTCCAGCGCATAGTTGGTAAAGAGTGGCCCTTTGAGTTACACTACATGTGCCATGTCTAAAAATAGGTTATGCACTTAGGTGTTTTTTGTTGTTGTTGTTTTTGTTTTTTTTGTTTTTTGTTTTTACAGGGAAAGAGAGAGAGTCAGAGAGAGGGATAGATAGGAACAGACGGACAGGAACAGAGAGAGATGAGAAGCATCAATTATCAGTTTTTCATTGCAACACCTTAGTTGTTCATTGATTGCTTTCTTACATGTGCCTTGACCGTGGGCCTTCAGCAGGCCAAGTAACCCCTTGCTGGAACCAGCAACCTTGGGTCCAAGCTGACGAGATTTTGCTCAAGCCAGATGGGCCCACGCTCAAGCTGGCGACCTCGGGGTCTCGAACCTGGGTTCTCTGCATCCCAGCCCGACGCTCTATCCACTGTGCCACCGCCTGGTCAGGCTTAAGATTTTTAATATTGACAAAAGTTGGTTGATTTAGTATTCTATCCTGTAGAACTAGACCTTATCATATCTGGTCAGGTTTGTTTTCTTTCACAGGTGTTAGCCATTTGAGATCCAAAGAGAGGGCAATGGAAAGACAGAGAGAATGTCACACTAAAGTTTCCGCATATCTCAACTTCTCTTCAGATCGGTGTAGCTGGACCCCTCAAAGACTGTTTCAGCCCCTCTTGGGAGAGTGAGTTTCATGAGTTTATTGCCCATCATGTGACACAGCAGTGGAGAGAGCACCGCAGGGAAAGTACCTGGTGTTTTAGTTCACTACCAGCCCCACTATGAGCACTGCACTGACCTCAGTATGTGGCATAAGTGAACTATGGCCTTTCTAGACTTATTTATTAATTAATTTATTAATGATTTATTGAGCCCCTCTTTGGTGTCAGTAAATCCAGAAGAGGCAAGTACACAGGCAATCATGATGCAGTGTTAGAAGTGTTTGATGATGGAAGAATAAGGTCACCCAGAAGGGCCACCCAGTGCAGACTTGCACCAGCTAAGTCTTCCTGAAACAGCAAGGACCTATTTGAGTGAATAATAGAAATTGGCTGCTGAACAAAGGCACTCCATGTGGAGTGGGGGAGGTGAAGGAACAGTGTGTGTAAAGGCCAGAGAGGGACAGAGCATGGGAAGTTCCAGGCCTGAAAGTTTTCAAAATGGTCAGTGAACAGAGTGTAGCAGAAAGCTGACAGTGAAGGTTGTGGAAATAATGAGGAGCCAGATGCTAATGGGTGTTTTAAGCCAAATTAAGGACTTTGAAGTTTATATTGATAGCAACAAAGAGTCTTGAATTGACGTAGAAGAGAACATGACAGATTTTCACTTTTTCAAAATTTTATTTATTGATTTTAGAGAAAAGAGGGAGAGAGAGAGAAAAAAAAGGGAAGAAGCAGGAAGCATCAACTTGTAGTAGTTACTTCTTGTATGTGGCTTGAGTGGGCAAGCCCAGGGTTTTGAACCACAACCTCAGTATTCCAGGTCGACACTTTATCCACTGCCACAGATCAGGCCCAGATTTTCACTTTTTAAAGAAAGATCACTCTTGTTGCAAAGCAGGGAAGAGATTGTAAGTGTACAGGACCAGCCAAAACAGACCAGGAAGTGGATTGCTGGGGTGATCTAGGGGAGAGGTGACGGTGTCCTGAAATAGATGTGGTGCTCAGGAGGGACTTGGAGGCAGGGAGACTCCCCAGCACAGTGATTGGCACACTGCAATGTCCCTAATTGTTTGTTGAATGACAACATGTGCTGGGTGAGAAAGTAGGTGATGTCTAGGACAAGGCCAGGTTTCTGCCTTGGACAGCTACCAGTAGAATATGGCCACTAACAAAAATAGGAAGTCAAGAAGATAAGCAGGTTTTGACTCAAGGAAAGGAAATAAGCTCTGTTATTTCTTTAATGGTGGTGAAATAAACATAATATAAAACTTACCGTCTTAATTTTTTAAGTAACCAATAAGTAAATTCACTTAAACATTAACAAAATTCACATTGTTGTTCTACCATCACCACCATTCATCCACAGAACTCTCTTCATTTTGCAATACTGAAACTCCAGACCCATTAAACAATGACTTCCCACATCCCCATCCATGAAGTCTCTGGCAACTACCATTTTTTTTTATCTCTATAATTTTGACTAATCTAAGTACTTATATAAGTGGAATTATACAAAAATTGTCTTTTTGTGACTGGCTTATTTTTCTTAGCATGATGTCCTCATGGTCTAACCATGTTCTAGTATGTGTTAGAATTGCCTTCCTTTTTAAGGCTGAATAATATTCCATTGTATGCATAGACCATGTTTTGTTGATCCATTCATCCTTGGATGGACATCTGGGTGGTTTCCACCTTCTGGCTATTGTAAATAATGCTATTATGAACATGGATGTACAAATATCTCTTCAAGTCCCTACAAGTCAATTTTTGGGGGGTATATTCCCAGAAGTGGAATTACTAGATAATATGGTAATTCAGTGTTTAATCTTTTGAGGAATTGCTCTGCTGTTTTCCATAGTGGCCACACTATTTTAAATTCCTGTCTGCAGTACACATAGGTTCCAGTTTCTCCACTTCTTACCAACACTATTTTCTGTTTTTATTTTCTTTTTTATTGAATTTATTGGGATAACATTTATTAATAAAATTATATATGTTTCAGGTGTACAATATTATAACAATTCATTTGTATGTTGTATTGTATGTTCACCACCCCAAGTCAAGTCTCTTTCCATTACCATTTTCCTCCCTTTACCCTTTTCTCCCTCCTCCCATTATTTTTTAACAGTGACCTTCCTAATGCACATGAGATTGTATTTCACTATGTTCTGATTTGCATTTTTCTAATGACTAGTGTGTTGAGCATCTTCTCTCTGTGCTTATTTATATATCTTCTCTGGAAAAATATCTATTCAAATCCTTTGCCAACTATTTTAACTAAGTGGTTTATTTTTTGTTGAGTTGCAGGACTTCTTTAAATATTCTGGATAGTAACTTGTTATCAGGTACATGATTTGCATATATTTTCTCCTATTCTGTGCATTGCCTTTTTACTGTCGATGGTGTCCTTTGATGCAGTTTTTTATTTTCACATGGTCCAATTTGTCTTTTTTTTCATTTTTGCCTGTGCGACATCCCAAGAAATTATTAATAACATTAAATCCAATGTCATGAAGTTTTCCCCTTATGCTTTTTTCCAATAGTTTTATAAGTTTAGCTCTTATATTTAGGTCTTTGATCTACAATATTTTGAGTTGTTTTTGTATAGGGTGTTAGGTAAATATCCAACTTCATTCTTTTGGAAGTGAATAGCCAGTGTATGCACCACCATTTTTTGAAATCCATTCTTTATCTTTAACACAAAAAATTAAAGTCTTTAAGTCCCACCTGGCACTTACTATTTTATGAATCTGCTACAGTCCAGTTCCAAATTGTGTCTCCTGACTATATTAGAATCTAATGACTAAATTTGTATTTATTTTATCTATGTCACTTGTGATTTTGTTTTCAAATTCCTTTCAACTATCTCTTTTGCAGACTGAAAAATCCTTGTCTTGTTTAGTCTTTCCCCATAATCATGTTCCCCGGTTATCCTGTAGTCATTTTCTTACCTTTTCTCGGCTTTATTGTGTTCATGATACCCTACTAGAAGTATGGTGATAATTACTATGGTTAAGATCAGTGATGGGCAATCTTTTGAGCTTGGTGTGTCAAAATTCACCAAAAACTCAAGCATAACTCGGGTGGTGTGTCACGTCGAGAAAAACAGCCTAACCGGAAGTCCCAGAACTAGACGCTCTGTGCCAGAGTTCTGTTGTTTTGGCCTACAGACCTCTGGCACAGAGTGTTTACACTATAGCAAATGTTTTATCCTCGGCTCCTGCACCTGGCCTTTCAGGAGCCGAGGATGAAACGTCCTTCTCGGCATGCAACACCATACTTTTCTGGTATGCGGCCGCGTGTCATTGAAAATGGCTACATGTGTTAGTCCTGACATGCTTGTCATAAGTTCGCCATCACGGGCTAAGATTTTAAAAACATGAACTATAATTTATATAATATAAAGATGGGTTGTTTTATGATTTGTTTTCAATTTTAGTCTTACAAAGCAGGTATTTTAGTCAGACTTTTGACCATGTCAGCACATTGGGCCAACCCTTTGAAGGAAAGACCTACAGTGAATCCCAGATCCTATTTCTCAACAGGAAGCAGAGCTCAAAGTTTTTCATTTTAAATTCTAAGATTTTTTATTTTAAGTTTTGAAAAGAAATGCAAATTTTGCCTTACATTTTCATTGAGGCCTAGTATATTGTCAGTGTGTCCAAGTATTTATATGTAGTATATTATCAATGTGTCCAAGTATTTATATAGTCCTGGAAAGGTATTCTTTTTGCCTGCTTCTTAACAAATATTTATTATATGAGTGCTATGTGCAAGGCACTATTCTAGAAGGTAAGGATAACAATGAATGAGATATTGAATAAATACTTGTTGAATAGACTAAAAGGTATATTTCCTGTAGCATGTAGGGTTTGCTATTTATCTTTTAGCTCTACTTTATAAATTAAATTGTACAGTTCTTTTTGTCTTCATTTTTTTTATTTACTTCAATCTTTAACAATGAAGGGTGATATGTTAGTTGTTTCTGTTGATTTTCTCTTATAACTTTATTTAAGCTTTGCTTTATTTAATATTACTTTGTACCCACTATGAATTTTTTAAAATATTTTATTTATTCATTTTAAGAGAGGAGAGAGAGAGAGAGGAAGGAGAGAAAAAGGGGGAGGAGCAGTAAACATGAACTCCAATGTGTGACTTGACCAGGCAAGCCCAGGGTTTTGAACTAGTGACCTCAGTGTTCCAGGTCGATACTTTATTCACTGTGCCATCACAGGCTAGGCCCCAGGTTATTTTTACTTCACTTACTGCTTTTTAGCTTTAAATTCTAATTTGATATTAAGATTGCCATGTATGCCCGACCTGTGGTGGCTCCACACAGTGAATAAAGTGTTGACCTGGGATGCTGAGATCATGGGTTCAAAATCCCAGGCTTCCTCCTTCAAGGCACATATGAGAAGGGACAGAGTTGATGCTTTTTGCTCCTCACCCCGCTCTCTCTCCTCTTTCTAAAACCAATAAATAAAATCTTAAAAAAGAAAAACAATTGCCATGTATTATCATGGTTTTGGCAGAAAACAGTTCAGCTCCAGACCATGTAAGTCAGTAGTTCTTAACCTGGGTTCTATCAAAGTTCGATGAGTCAGTCTCAGGGGTTTGGAGAAGCCTCTGCTGCGGAGGCCAGAATAAAGTAATACCGTAATTTGTTGTGAGTTCATGCACTTTGTTGGTTTTGTTCTTTGAGCAAGGTGATGTTCATGCACGGCTCATTTTGTGCACCAGTAAAAAAACATATACCTATGTCTTGAATTTGGGAAAAAAATCATATTTTATTTATCACTAAAGAAGGGTTCGGTGAATGCGCATATGAAACTGGTGGGTTCGGTACCTCAAAAATGGTTAAGAACTACTGATGTAAGTAAAGAGATAATGAAGAGACTACTTTTATAAGTACGTATAGATAAGAGTAAGATACCAAACAAGGGATGCTGAAGTTCCCAGAAATTAGCACCACTGAGAAACCTTCACTACCACTAGATCCAAAGGCAATAAATAATAAAACATTGTTAGATTTATTTTTATAACTATTGTATCTAGCCTTATTTCTGACATCACGTTTTATGCTGTTTTTTATGTTTCTAAACTGTCTCCTTTGTTTTCTTTCTATCTTCTTTTTGTTATAATATTTAAAAAAATTTAATGATTATTTTAAATATAAACTTATTATAATTGAGATATTAAACTTTTTTTTTTTTTTTGCTTTGTAACTCTCTTCCTGATATTTATAAATTTCACAGGGGCTATAGATTCTATAAAAACTATGCAAACCTTTTTTATTTTTTGATAATCACTTTGCTACTATAGTCACTTTCATCCACACTTACCATTTAGAGTTCTGTACATATCAGGTCTCTTTAAGTGTACAGTGTGAATTTCTCATAATAAAACATAGCCATTCTTAAGATTTTATTTTTGATTTATTTCTCAATTAATCAGAGTATATTTTTTCCATTAAAAATATTTTTTTCTAAGAATAGTCAAGACTGGTATATATTTTGAGGCCTTTTCTGTGAATGTTTATTGCCTTTAAACATAATATACGGTAGTTTAGCTGGGTTGGAAATTCTTTCACCATAACATATTCTCCTCAAATTTCTATGAACCTTGCTTTGGTAGAGTATGAGTCTAAAGACCAACTTGATTTCCCTTCTTTTGTATATAAGATTCTTTCTTTTTGTATTTGGGTAGAATCCTTTTTCCTATGAGTTCAAAAATTTTGGCAAAATGTGTCTGACTCTCTTTTTCTTTGCCTGTAACATAGCAAACCCATTTGATCTCCAAAATCCCGTTTAGTTAATTTTTCCTACTGTAGAAAACAAATTTTTTTTCTAGTATACTTTTGATTATTATTTTTATTTTATTTAATGTTTTCCCCCAGGAATATTTATTATTTTTAGACCGCCTCTGTTCTCTTTCTTCCATACCTATGGCACACTCTTTCATAATTTGGGTTTTCAAAGTTTGATTCACCATGAAGGAATGAGGAGGGCTCTGCCTAGGCCTGGTTTTAATAAACAGAAAAGGCTGACAGGGCCCTTTGCCTTCCTCCCCATCAGTTGAGATGCCAATAGAATACATTTGCCCAGTTTGGGATGACAATGAGGCTTCTCTCTAATGTGGCATTGCAACACTTGTGCGCTATTCTTTTTCTGGTCCCATGGTTATATAAGAGGAAGCTGATAGAAATTTGGAACATTCTGTGGGGCCCGTAAGTGCTCATTGACCACGGGTAGTTTATGAAAATTTGTTACTTCTTCTCTCACCCCTGCTTCAGAGCCCTCTTTCTCTCCTTTTCTTCTCAATCAACCTCTGAATCCAAAGACTAGCCAATTTAAATGGCTTCACCTCTACATCTTACTTCCATCCCTTAACCTCCTACCTCCTGCATGTGTCTTCTGATCCCATGAACCTGTAGAAACAGTCCTTGTAGAATTTGACATTGACCTCCCAACTCCTAAATTCTACAGATATATTTTCAGGTTTATATTTTTTAATTGATCACTTTGTGGCATTCCACACTGCTGACTGCCCCTCCACTGGAAGAGTCTTTATCCCTTGCTTCCCATAATACCTCTCCTCCTTGATGATTATCCTAATCACTAGACCACCCCTTTGCCTTTTCTGGCTTTCTCACATCTGCCTATCATTTCCATATCAGCCTTGCCTTCCCAGTGTCTGTCTTGTCTTTCAAATCTCTCTGAGTAATCTCACTTGAGACTAATATTTCAGCTGGCTCCTAATATTTGCTTCTGAATCCCAAATAATTATGACCTCTCTTATGAATTCCTGCTGATATTTCTGATGACTTCCAAGCACATCCAACTACAATACCTAAACTCAGCTATAATACATGTCAGCAGGTGTGAGAGGTCTTTAATTTCTTTGAAAATCTTATGAAAGAGGCTCTTCTCCCAAAGGCACAAATGCTTAACATTCTGCCTATAACTTCAGGGAGTTCATGAACTGCTAGAAGCCCATTACTACCTTTTAAATCTATGTACTCCAAGTTAATAACTTTTGTACTAGAATAGATAGATCCACTTGAAATCAGAGATTCTTCCATCTTATACCATGATATAGCCATTGGTTAGCAATTTCTTCTTGCTCAGATACTCTACATTGAGCATGTTATTTATGCTACACCATAATTTTTGCATACATTCGCTCTGGTTTAGGTCCTTAGTCTGGATTCCAATTTTGGAAATTATGTTTTTACCTATTGGTATTCATGTACTTCAAATAGCTAAACTTAGAGGGAACATCATATTTACTAATTCCATTGCTTTTGTAGGCCCTTTCAGTAAAATAACTGGCTATTTTATCTCCCCTTAAGAAGCTTTATAGTGTTCTTTCTCAAGCTTTAACCTAGTGTAGCCCACTCTGCTTTAAATATACCACAGCTTCCATCTATCTTTACTACAGAGCATATACAGTGCATGTTGTTTGTGCACAATAATACTCTGTGTGTGAACTCAAGTTGTTTGACCTGATACTTTGGAATACCAACCAAGCACAAGACAAAAGTTAACTTCTGTTGCTTAGCAAAACCCCCATTTTCCATGTGGAATGAGATTTACAGCTACCCTAATATAACCAACTGCTGAAAGCTATTACAGTATAGATCTTTCACCTTTAACTTGAAGGTTTCATCTGTCGCTGTAAAAGTTCACATTGTAGAATTCAGTTCATGCAATTGGAAACCTTTCTCTACCCTTAATGGAATAGTGTCCTTCCTTCTTAAATTGTTTCCACCTTTGGTGGCTGTACAAACACGGGAAAAATGAGCTGAATGATAAGCTAATCCAATGGGTGCACAGAAAGTTTAATTTTTTTATAGTCTGGTCTGGAAGCTTGATTCTTGGAGCCTCTAGAACAGTGGTTCTTAACCTTTTTTGAGGTACCGAACCCACCAGTTTCATATGTGCATTCACCGAACCCTTCTTTAGTGATAAATAAAATATGATTTTTTTTTCCAAATTCAAGACATAGGTGTATGTTTTTTTACTGGTGCACAAAATGAGCCGTGCATGAACATCACCTTGCTCAAAGAACAAAACCAACAAAGTGCATGAACTCACAACAAATTACGGTATTACTTTATTCTGGCCTCCGCAGCAGAGGCTTCTCCAAACCCCTGAGACCAACTCATCGAACCCCTAGGGTTCGATAGAACCCAGGTTAAGAACCACTGCTCTAGAAAGATCGATGATTGCACAAAGATTCAAGCTTTCATTCTATCCCCATATCCCAAAGAGTGGGCCCTCTTCTGATTGACAACCTCTCTCCATTCCAAGCTTCTGCAGAAGCAAAATTCCCCTAAGGCAGTGGTTCTCAAACTTTTTGAAGTCAGGGCGCATTTAAAATCCTACAAATAATTGTAGGCACACTATATACAAATTTCTGAGAAATATGTTATAATAATTAAGTCAAATATTAAAGAAAAAATATATCAAGTCCAAGCGTCCTTTTATGGTAATTAAACAAAATAAGTACGACAAAATTAAATTTATTCTGACATTAAGAAACATTTTTATGTTACATTTTTTGAGTTATGCTTTTTAGAATTCATAAAAAAGAGGGGTTAAAAAATAAAAGAAATGAAAAAAATGTTATCTTTTTATATATATATAGATACATTCTTAGTAAGATTTAGTAAATTCGGCAGGTCCCAGCGTGAATGTGTTAAGATTTTTCATTCTTGTGTTTATGAGAAACATGAGCCTGATGTGATGTGTTCTAGCAGTTTCTTCAATGTTTGGGCATATATTTGAAAGGCAAACTCTCATTTCCTTGTCAATACATTGAAGAATTCCTCTATTTTTACTCTTAAATGTGTTGAGGGTAGAAAATCCTAATTCACATAAATAGGATGTTGAAAATTGTAGTAAACTGTTCAAAGCTTTTTTAGATATTGCCACATATTCTTCTTTTATAGAAATCCAAAAGGCTTTAAGAGACAGTTTCTTATGTTTAATCATCAGTCCAAAACCCCACCATCCATATCATTTTAACTTTACACCAAACAAAGGATAGAAGAAACTTGCCTCCAGTCTTTCCGGGGAACATGGGGGGTAGTGTAAACAATCCAGCACCACAGTTTAACAGCCTTTTGCAACCTAATCAGGCAAGTGAGGTCGGGGTTTGGGCAGACTGTCAGTTTACAGCCAATTCCCTACACCTTTGTCCCCCCAAAATCTAAACTCAAAAAACCCTGTTGGTTTTTTGGTTCCCAACAGGAACATATTTCTCTGGAAAACCATAGGGCACACCTGGAAATCTTCTAGGGCACACCAGTGCGCCCTGGTGCACACTTTGAGAACCACTGCTCTAAGGAGTTCACACTGCCTTAGTCATAACATATGGGGCAGAGCTGCTCACTCTGTTGAGAACAAAAGACTGGCACAGAACCAATCCTCTTCCCGAGGGCCAGTCTTAGGGGACAGACTAGCATCGTCCTCATTTACCTGATTATTCTTTTCTATTTTTGTTGATTTTCTTACTTTTTAACGCTGTTTACTGGCCAGATCCACAATAGCCACCTCTTCTTTCTGCCTCCATGCTAGACTGTGCCTTGTCTTCAAGTCCTACCTGTATTTCTGTCTACTCCTTTTTATATCAACTCTTGCCCGCCTTGACTCCTCTTGCTAGACCCTGTCAGGTTCAGCATGCCTTGCTTTATTTTAAACATGCCTTGTTTACTATTAGTAACAATGATAAACTCTAAAAGCTTATAAGGATTAAAAAAGTTACCTCCTAATATTTCTGTATTGAAATAAATGATCATGAAGGAATTTCAAAATAATTTTTCACAGTTAGAAAACTATGTTCCTTATACTTTTGTTAATAATGTACCCATCAGTGTTGATTTATAACTTTTTTTTTTTTTTTTACTTTTCATTATCATCAAAAAAGATTTTGTAGGCTAGGTAATACATTGGCATTACATGTTAAAAACACAATTGAAACAAACACATAACTCACTTTCTTTATGCTTTGTTTATTGAGTCAAGTTTTAACATGTATTTTTACCCTGGAAAGCCCAAATCATTATGCCTTTGGCCTGGCATCAGGAGGAGGAAGGTGTTAATTATCATGTTGCCACGAGGTTTATGAACTGGCATTAACATCTCAGCAGGAGGAGAGGCAGCACAATAGTGACTTCTGCAAAGAGGTGAAGGAAAGCATCATTACACATAGACTTATTTTCAGTTACAAAACCTCAGGGTTTTTACTTTAGTGATACTGAAGAAATGTAATTTTTAAAGGACGTTCCTCTGTTAATAGCATAATTACCTTGGCATCCTTATTATCAGCATAATTAAAATATAAATACTTCACTTCTTGGTGTAGCAGTTCAATGAAGGGACTTGGTTACTATTTAATTCTTGTTTTAAATCTATTACAGCCACTCTGCAGTAAACACTTTTGAGGTTTGGTGAACATAGCTGGATCTTGAGAACACTATCAGCAGAGTTGAGAGACTAATTGCCTACAGTATTTAAATTATTTTTAAAAATCTTTCCAGTAATGGCATATATACTGTTTTTGTTTGTTTGTTTAATGCAACAATTGCATACTCCAAACCTAGTCTCTTCAAATTAATTCTTTTGGCTGATTTTCTAGATAGAATCCTCACTCAGGTGTTCTGTTTAGTAAAATTGACTTAGAGCCATCAAGGAAGTCTTAATTATTAATCTCAAATTATACATTTTAGGGTCAGAGACTCTGGAAAAATGTCAGATCTTGTTTATTCAGAAAAATTAATAAGGACTACATATATTTTAAAAACATTTTAGAAGCCACATTCTTGAGATTTAAGTATTAATCACAGCTTTTAAATGAAACTGTTATGGCCTGCCTGAATTCTAATTTTAAATAAAAGGAGCAAGGGATTAAAATGATAGGATTACAGGACATGGTTCATGATTGGTTTAAAACGAATGAACAGAAGAAGCAATAGTGATTTAGCTTGTGGCAGTTATGGCCTGATCCCTCAGCCTACGTCCGTGTATGGGGTGAATGAAAGCCATAATAAGTGTTTGCAAATATGTTGACACCTAAAGGGTGCACTCCCTCTGTGAAAGGGGGCAATTGAAAAGTTATTGTTGAAGGGAGACAAGTTATGTATTAACTTTAAAATGAAAACCTAGTTGCAATCATTTCTGAAAATTTTTCTGCAAAACACAATTAATTAAAATATGTGTAAGCAATGAATTAGTTCCACATGTAGGTGTTATAATTTCACTAGTATCAGCATTTTTGCAGAGATTTTTATTTTAACTCTTCCATTATATATCAGCATCCTAGCATCCTAATATCATACATCACACATTCTTCCATTTTAATCATGTAAATTGACCTTATAAATGTTAATTAATGGAGAATCAAACCTACAGCAAAGTTTAATGAAGGAACTCTACATAAATTAGTAAAGAATTACTTGTAAACTGTTTCTTTTCAAAGTAGCCTTTGGTACTTCATATGGCATTAAAATTGAATTTGGTGCCTGGCCAGGTGCTGGCACAGTGGATAGAGCGTCAGACTGGGACACAGAAGACCCAGGTTCGAAATCCTGAGGTCACCAGCTTGAGTGCAGGTTCACCAGCTTGAGCATGGGGTCATAGCATTGACCCCGTGGTCGCTGGCTTGAGCCTAAAGGTCACTGGCTTGAAGCCCAAGGTCGCTGGCTTGAGTAAGGGGTCACTCACTCTGCTGTAGTCCCCCAGTCAAGGCACATATGAGAAAGCAATCAATGAACAACGAAGGTGTCACAACGAAGAATTGATGCTTCTCATCTCCCATCCTGCCTGTCTGTTCTTCTCTCTATCTCTGTCACAAAATAAACAAAAAACTGAATTTGGTTTAATATATGTTTTCTAGTAAATACTTTTTAATAAATAGTAACTTATTTAGAATTAACTATAGAACACAAAACAAAAATTTAGATTCTAATTTAATTTAAAATTTGCTGTACTAAAGCAAACTAAAGCAAACATTGTATTCAATTAAATTAGAATATTAATTAAATGCAGCATTTCATTCATTGTCATTTATTTTAAGAAATCAAGAGTAAAACATTAGGAAATGAGAAGAACATTTAAAATACTTTGGTTTTAATTTAGTATTTTATAATGGGGTGAATTATGATATGCACTTAAGGTTGTAACTTTACTTGTTTTTAAATAAAGAACAGCATGCCTGTATATGTTTAGATTATATTTATGGTAATTTAGCAATTAAATAATTATTTTAATATTTGCAATGATACAATGTATTGTAACTTAAGGTAAAAATGATTACAATTATTTTTATATAAGCTTATAAATTTCTTAAGAATTACAATCATAGTTTATTACTCATTTTTACATCTCTACCTCAACAATTTTTACATCTTAGTTATTCTTCAAATGTTGTGCTTCTCTTTAAAATAAACATAAAATAAACAAATGTTTGTCCTTAGTGAGAAGACAGCATGGCTGAACAGAGTACTGTGCTGGAAAAATGACTGGTGTTTAACAAGTTCTTGTTAAATCTAAAACTTGCCTCTCTCTTATTATATAACTTTTTTGCCATAGTTGATATCATATAAGGGAATAGAAAAAAGAGCAATATCCATTACTTATTTTGCATAGCCAGTGTGTTCTAAAGGTTAAATAGGTCTACTTTTTGTGTGTGTAGCTTATACTCTCTCTGACTGAAGCTAGCAAATACTTTGAATTTTTATCATATTTTGGACAGTTTTGCAGCAAAATTCTGATTTTTTTTTTCTTTTGGCTCATGAAAGCTGAAAACAGAAAACTTTTTCATGAACAAGAGGTTGAAAAATGCCTTGTAGACCTTTTGGGGTCTGAAAATGACGGAACAAAAATCGCCGCCTCCCAGGCTATCTCAGCGATGTGTGAAAACTCCAGCAGCAAAGAGTATTTCAACCATCAGGGTGAGCGAACTCGACAAAACGACTTTGTACACTTTTAGGTTACCATATTCTACTTGTTGTGGATGTTGGTAAAGTCACATTTACCTTTTTTTCCCCATAGGGATTCCACAGTTAGTTCAGTTGCTAAAAAGTGACAATGAAGAGGTAAGGGAAGCTGCAGCCCTGGCCCTGGCTAATCTGACCACCTGCAACCCTGCTAATGCGAAGTAAGGATGAAAAGACTCATTCAGCAGTGCCTTGTGTGGGATATCTAACGGTGCAAAATGTGCTCATTCTAACATTTTGACTTTCATGGAAGTTTACATATTTTTTTCAGATGGTCTATCTTGAGATAAAATCCTTATGAAACCCTCAGGAACCCTTATGAAAATTAGCCATCAGAAAGGGCTGTTTTCCAAAGATACAGTCATGTGCTGCATAAGGACGTTTTGGACAATAACCGACAACATATATAATGGTCGTCCCTAAAGATTATAATGGAGCTTAAAAATTCCTGTCCCCTAATGACTTCATAGCTATTGTAAAGTCATAGAGCAACACGTGTATGTTGATGCCAGTCATAGAAAAGTACTGTATACCATATTTTTACTGTGCCTTTTCTATGTTTAGATCCACACATACCATTAAATACACAAATACAATTTGTATTTGTACAGTATTCAGTACAGTAACATGCTGCACAGGTTTGTAGCCTAGGAGCTGCTGTGTAGTAGGTCATAGCATCTAGGTGTGTGTAAGTGCATTCTATGATGTTTGCACAATGACAAAGATGCTTAACACATTCCTCAGAACATATACCATTATTAACCCTTTGAGTAGTATGAACATTCATGTCCATCCTCGTGCCTCCTAATCATCCATTTTTAAAAGTTTTATTTTAAAAATGTGTAAGGCAATATTAAAATAAGGCAAATGTATTCCCTTCTTGTTTCCATAAATTGGTTATCAAACAAACATGACTTTAAGATAATAAAACTGGAACTGGAACTAATTTGATTTTTTGAAAAATAAAAAACCTAACCCCCGGAGTCAGTAAGCATGAAAAAAAACTCACTACTCAAAGAATTAAGTGACAAATGACTATTATAAAATCTTGACTATTTGTGGGCTTGTTTGGAAAATGTGTAGGTCATTTGATTCGGGTGATAGGTTAACTCCTGTGAAAGGTTCCAGTTCAAATAAAACTGGATAATGATGGAAATCTTAAAGATAATATATAACATTTGCTAAATCTAGAAAAAACTTGAAAGATCTATTTTATTTTGTTTATTTTTTTAAACAGGGACAGAGAGAGAGTCAGAGAGAGGGATAGACGGGGATAGACAGACAGGAACTGAGAAAGACGAGAAGCATCAATCATTAGTTTTTTGATGCCGTTGTGACACCTTAGTTGTTCATTGATTGCTTTCTCACATGTGCCTTGACCGCGGGCCTTCAGCAGACCGAGTAACCCCTTGCTCAAGCCAGCGACCTTGGGTTCAAGCTGGTAAGCTTTTTTGCTCAAGCCAGATGAGCCCGTGCTCAAGCCAGATGAGCCCGTGCTCAAGCTGGCGACCTCAGGGCCCCGAACCTGGGTCCTCCGCATCCTAATCTGACGCTCTATCCATTGTGTCACTGCCTGGTCAGGCAAAAGATCTATTTTAAATGAACAGAAACATTAACCCTAGAATCATTTAAAAAGTCAATTTAAAGCAACACATTACAGGTAAATACCATAAAGAAAGGTTGGAAAGGAGTGCCTTCTATATTCCAAGCACAATATAAATTGTATGTGATTTATATTCATTGAAAATTTTAATTATTAATGTAATTCATCAACTAATGAGGCATATCAGGCTCTGCAAGGTTACCTAATTTTTCTGTGTACAAATATTTATTAAAATCGCTGAGCTGGAAATTAAATCCAGGTCTGTTGGACTCCAAAGTCTGTGTTCTTTCCTCTACAGAAGGTAAGATTGCCTGATAAAACAGCAAGAACTTCTTGGAGGCAACTTATAAAAAATAAATAAAATAATTAATTATTCTTCCTACATCTCAATTGGTACGTGTATTAGTCAGGGTACTCGAGAGAAATGGAACCCATAGGAGAGATACATAGATATAGAAAGATAGATCAATAGAGAGAAAGAGAGAGAGAGAGATGATAGAGGTTTTATATATTGGCATTAGCTCATTCAATTATGAAGGCTGAGAAATCCCACAATCTGCTTGCTCTCTGCAATCTGGAGAACCAGAAAGATGGTGTAATTCAGTGCAAGTCCAAAAGCCTGAAAGTCTCGGGAGTCCTTTATTCATATTTCCCATTCTTTATTATCTGCGGAATAAAGGTCACTTAACATAGATAAAAATGTGAAAAAGCAATGAACAGGAATAAAAACAACTAATTGAAGACATAAGAAAAGACGATGAGAATAACCAGATTCACTTATTTAAAGTGATAGAAGGAGAGAGAAAAGTTAAATTATGTTCAAGTGAATAAAACAATCCCCACAAAGAAATCGATGAAAATAAAAAATGGAGGCCCTGACCAGGTGGGTCAGTGGATAGTTCATTGTCTCAGTACACAGTGGTCATGTGTTCAATCCCTGGTCAGGGCACAAACGAGAAGCAACCGATGAGTGAACAACTAAATAGAACAACTAAACTTCTATCCAATTTGTCATATCAGAGTTTTACAATATTTATGCAAGTACTGAGAGGATTATTGTTGGTTGACATTCTTCTGAGGGGCAGATCCTACATATTATAAGAGTATTTTAAACTATTGATGTATAACATTACTGCCATCTGTTGGATCTGATCAGAGTTTGAGTTTTAAGTTATCCCAAGAATAGAAATGGGTCGATGTTTTTATTCTTCTTTGCCAACACCATCTAAATTTTGGCTACTGGTAGACTATGAAAGATTACAAAATATTGTGATTATTGACTAGATCTTTTCAAAAGATACAATTATTTTAGGAAAGAAAACACAATGAATAAAATAAAAATGTAAAAAGCAAGAATTTTTAATAATTTTAATATCTATAGATAAATGAAAACTGCAGTTTTGCTATAGAAAATACCCAGTCAACTCTATTATTTACACATAGACCACACTAACCCCAATTCTTCATCCTGTTCCATGCTATCGCCACAAAAAACTGGATGATGTCCCCAAATCTTAGAGACTCCCTTTACCTCATTTTTCTTGTTTGTTAATTTTTAATTTTAATACCCCTTCTTAATTTCCCATAAAAGCAGCATATATAGTCGTTTAAAATTTTTTTTGATTCATTGCTAGGCCACTGTTGGCCTCTACAATAGAAAAGACAAAGACCTTCTCTGTGCGGACTGTCTTGCTACCACTGTATGACACAGGGTCAGGACCACAACAAAGGAAGAGAGGAGACAGGCATATACTCCAAAATGACCCAAGAAAGAGGCAGAATGCAACTACATGGATGCACATTTGAGAGCTTTAGGAACTTTTGGATGTTCTCATTATAAAAATAAAGCATTCACTGAATCATTGTAATGATTACTAACATTATTCATAGAGTACAAAAGCCATGCAATTTGTAGAGAAAATACTTAAAAGGTATGCTACATATGGAACTTTCTACTGTAAGACTGTCAGGAAAAGGCAATACTTGATTTCTTCACAGTGATGCAAACCCTGTAGGACATTTCAGGATTGTTAAGAAGGGCCTGATCTTAAATGACTTCTTGGAACGGTAAATCTCTCTAGTATGTACAGAAAGCATTGTTCAGGACTTCTGTCTCTGTTTCTTTTTTATTCCCATCTTAGTAAATGGAGTTGGGAGAGGTCATATATATATTTTTATTTTTACTGTTTCTTTTCACTTCTTTCATTCTGTGGGTTTAAGTATAGATTAATACTATCTCTTGGAATTGCCTATATTTTACTGTGCACATAAAGGTGTAGTGCAGGGAATTGATTGTCATTTTGAAGGCAAAATATCCCCACCCCTCTTAAAGTTAGTAAAATACCACATTTTGCTTTCCTTTCTCCATTCCCTGAGAGGAAGAGATGGGACATCTACCGTTAAGATGGCTAGAGAAGTGTACTATCACCCTTAGAAAATAAATTTTAATATCTGTTCCAGATCATACGTCTTGGCCAATATGCACAGATTTACTTAGAATATGTAATCTTGTTACTTAGAATGCTTTCTTGTAATTAAAGAAACATTGACCACAGAACTATTCTATGGTGATTTGCAAAATTAAAATACAGTCTTATGAAAAGTGAAAACTCATGTTATAAACTTGATGTGTCAGTTGGACTTAACAATGCGCCTGTCGTGTAGTTACTGTCTTTGTTGTGTAGGGTTTTTCACAGGGCAGTATTCTCAGTTCCATTCTCTTCCAACAGTGAGAGGAACTGTATCTTCATACTGACCCCTAGTGGCAGTTTGGGAGGAAGTTGGGGGAGGGGCAAAAAAGGTAACGGAAAAATTGCTCTGCACACTCATTTAGTTTGAAACACTCTCAGTGTGTCTAAAATAATATTTTAAAAGATTATTAGAAGATAGTTATCTGGAAAGCATTCAGTTGGAAAGCTTTTAAAGGAATAATATTCTACTGCTAAATGTGTGTTAAGAGATGTTTAGGTTTGTCTTTATTCTTTAAGGTGCAGTCACTTCAGAATGTATTGTCACATTCATTGTTCTGGTGGCTGAATATCTGCTGTACTCTATAACCATAAAGTATAAATATAATAGGCTAAAAAACATAAATTAATCTCATTGTTATTGTAGTTATTCTACTGTTGATTTTTTGCTCTTGACTTTGTATAATAGGAAAGATCATTTTATTTTAAAATTCTTATTTATATAGCTTTGTTGAAAGATGCTTCATTCTTTGAATTAGAATGCTCACAACATGAATATCCTGTAAGATAACTTGAGCTGGTTTCAAATATTTCAAGTTCAGATTCATATTAAGGATACTTCAAACTTCTGTATTACAGATGATTTCCTAAAAACTTATATAGTGTTATTTACTAGTTTAAAAGGCTTCTGAGACCAGGCGGTGGTGCAGTGGATAGAGCGTCAGATTGGGATAAGGAGGACCCAGGTTTGAGACCCCAAGGTCGCCAGCTTGAGCACAGGCTCATCCGGTTTGAGCAAAAGCTCACCAGCTTGTACCCAAGGTTGCTGGCTTGAGCAAGGGGTTACTTGGTCTGCTATAGCCAATGGTCAAAGCACATGAGAAAGCAATCAATGAACAACTAAGGTGCCTCAATGAAAAACTAATGATTGATGCTTCTCATCCCTCTCCGTTCCTGTCTGTCTGTCCCTATCTATCCCTCTCTCTGACTCTCTGTCTCTGTGTAAAAAAAAAAAAAAAAATGAATAGGTAAAATAAATGGGCGCAATCAATATGGTAAACTTAAGAATTTTATCTGTGTTATTTCTATCCAAGTTTACTGAATGGATGCTTCTCCCTTTCTGCCTGATGAAATGCTGTTGTGACATAAGCTATCCTGAACTGAGAAAATCATTCTGGATTTGAAGAAATATAGAGTATGAAAAGCTGGATTTTGCAATAAGACCAGTTGACTCCATATTCCTATTTTGTGTCAGCTGATGCCTACTTGACCTTCACAATATGAACTTTGTTAGCTACCAGTTTTGTGAGGCTAGCTGAATCCTATGAAATGTTCAATTAGAAAATTATCTGTGTGCTTTTAATACCTAGAGAGCAGAGGCTGACATTTGCACAATGGTATTTTAAAGTTACTGGTACCTCTTTAGGGTTTAATTTCTAGCATTACTGATTTTCAGAGGAAATATCTTTATATTTTGTGAGTCTTCTTTCACTTTCAGTTTTAAGCAGTACTTTAAAAACCTGCATAAATTCCATTTTTACTCATCCTTGACCTTTTATATTAGCCTTTCCCCAAGAGTTGCCTCCCCTCTGGAAATGGCCATTATGGCTCAATGATTACAGATAAATGGAAAGACTTGGGTGGGATTCCTGAGGAAACTGCCACAGCTCTAGCCCTGCAGGTGTTGGAGGTTTGGCTTTCTAGCTCAGAAGTTGTCTGAAAATTAAAATTTCTCACACACATGCAAATTTGGGCACATGATCATATTTTTTCATCATCCAATAAATTATGACAGGATATAGAGGAATCCCTCCCTTGTAGCTCACAGGATGAAAAAATGATGAGGACAATTGCTGGCACATGTGCAGCAGGCACTGCACTAAATCCTCGAAATGGAATATATCATTACATCCTGAAAACAGTCCTATGAAGTAGGGAATATTACTTCATGTCCATTTTGCAGACAAAGAAACAGAAACACGGTCTTTGCTCATGTTCACAGAGGTGGGCTGGACATTCACACTGAGGCAGCCTGCCTGGTACATACAAAGGGAGCTAGCAGGGGTTGAAGTTCCTGGTTTACCCCCTCTTGCAGCTTCTCTTTGTGTCTTCTGCTCAGTGCCTCCTGGATTCAACTTCTCCAAATCTTTCAAACCAAATGTTTCCCTTTGCCTTCCTGATCTCTTAGAATACTTCCTAACTGGTAGGGCCAGGACTCCTTGAATTTCAATAAGAACCTTTGAAGGAGTGCATTTTTTTCTTCTCCTTTCTTTCCTAACCTCCTACCAACCTCCTCCCTCATTCCTCTCCTCCTCTTCTTTCTCTTCCCCCTCTTATAAAGAGTAAAAAAGGCAAAAATAAAAATATATTCAATGGCTAGTAAAAATTTTTCATTATGCTATAAATCAAGTAGTCTGCCTTGTTTCTCATTCCCTGAGGAATGATGGAGTAAGCTAAGTAGATTCTAGCCTTTTTCTTTCCACAGAAAATACTCTACTTTTTAAAACTTAAAAGAATTGATCATCTTAAATAAAAAAAAGGTAATGCACTAATAGAACACCAGGGTTTTGATCCTGTGTCTGTTGATTGAATTGCTTCACGAACAAGTTTTTAGACTATCTAAAATTTACCTTTTTTAACTATAAAACAAACAATAAAAAGTGAATCTAAATTATTATATTTTTTGCCTCTGATTAATTACCCTCCACCCAGTATCAGAAGGAGCCCGGCACACAACTTCTTCTAGGAACTGGATGGGATCACACTTTACTACTGTTACCATCTCAACCCTAAAGCTGTGGAATGTCTTACCTCTGCACTTGGGCTTCTTTGTTATTATTTTGCCATTACTTGGGTGTTCTTCATGTGCCAGGCACCAAGCTAGGCCATGGGGATAATAGTTGGGAACACGACAAAGGGCCCATGAACTATTTTTGTGAAACATTTCAGTCAGGAAGACAAACGAGTTGAGAAATTTTAAAAAGCTTATTTCAGAAGTAAAAATAGTATAGATTAAATAAAGCAGCCCAATGTCATAAAAAGGGCACACAGGACCCCGGGGCTGTGAAAGGAGTCACAAGGAATGGCAGAGAGCTCATCAAAGAAGACCTCTCAGAAGTGACATTAGAGCTGATGAGAATAAGCCAGTCCTGGCAAGTACCAGGGGTTTGGTATTTGCTGTCACAAGAGCATTCAGTATTCTTCTTATTTAGTTAAGAAAATCAACAATATGTTACCTCTAATTACTTTGGGACTGTGTCTCTTGTCATCTACAGACATATAAATAGACTGATTTCCAGGCTAAACAGAAACATTTGGTAACTGCAAAAGCCATTTATTATGAATATTATAACACCTTGACCATTATTCCTATTCTATCAGGAGACAAGTCAGCCGTGTAAAATGAAGACAGTTGTTCCTTCCCGATGGCAGCTGGTTAATTATTAGCAGGCATTCCAGCTTTTGAAACAGAAGGTGGCATGTATAGAAGTGAAGTAGTGTGACTGAACAGATAGGTCAATAAGGATTCCATGTCACTTGTAAGAAAATTACATTTGATTTCCCTAGAGAAAAACCTGTGTGCTGTTTGTGGGAGTTAGCATGTGCTGGTCTCTTTGCAACTAGCATTTCTCTTGAGAAACCGTGATGTCATAGCAACTACTCGTAAATAACTCGTAAATAATTTTTGCATATTTCTTATTTTTCTCTAGGATGGAAAACTTCATGCACTTGTTTCTGTGGCTGGGTTTTACTTTAATGATAATAATTATAATTATTACTTTGAATCTCTTTGTTTCAAGCATTTGCCTGCAACTAATGCTGCTTCTCTTCCTTACCACTGATAAGCTTCTTTAAATATTTCTTAAAAGGGACAAAACTCTTCTGGCTACTTTTTTTGTCAATTCTGGAGTTCCACCGGAGTCTGGGGGCACATATCCCAGTCCCCTGCAGCTGGGGGCTGCAGTGAGGTCAGCCTTGTTTTCTACTCTGAAATTGATCAATTTAAGGAACATGCTAGACATCTTGGATCATTACCTTTGTTGAAAAACTGGCTGAAACAGGAGTCAGGAATCCTGTTCACAGCATTCCAAGTCTGTTGGTGATAACCAGGAGACCTGTTTCTCATAATGGCCAGTGTCCCAGCCCTGCGCACCTGCACAGACACACTGAGATCCCTGCGGGGCTGCTGCACATGCACCTCTCCTGACTGCTTGCAATGTGTCTGCTGCCAGTAAGTCTTTCTTGGTGTAACTGGGCTCACAGAGACACAGGAAAAGTCATACTGGTGGGAATGGTTGTGATCACTTAACAAACAAGGTTCTGATTGCCAAAATCACCATCTGCTCCATCAGGTTCCACAAAACACCCTGTCTGCGGGCTCTGTTAAACAGATTTATGTATTGCCCAAGGTCACCCTTGAGTCATGTGTTAGTCAAGAACCTGAAAATTGCAGCCAGGATTAAATTCTGAGAGGCACCAAATAATGTCATGTGATGATACAACCACAATAGGGTCAAGAATGTCTGCAAAGACAAAATATAGAAATCCATTGACGTATGAAATGAACACATCCCTAAAAAGTTGTCCAAAGTTCAAGACTTTATTTATTAAATTCCATATGAAAGTTACTTCAGGATACAATAACAGAGGTATTGGGGGTGGGGAGGAAATAGCCTGATCCCAACAGCAACTGTCGATGATACAGGTATGGAGCCCAATTTGGTTGGGTCCTCTTCCTCTTGATTCTTGCAGACTTAAAGTTGTGTTGACTACTTTTCCCTCAACCCTTCTCAACACCCACAGAGGTTTTCTTCACTACTCTCTTCAAGTTGATCCAAGTCAATTAAAATATATTGACTTGTCAGCACTGGGGATATAAATAGACTCAAACACTGCTTCTCAGAAGTAGGTACCAAGTGCAGACAGAGCACAGAGGAGGGAGTGATTAACAAGCAGAGGTAGTGCTGGTCACAGATGGCTTCGCAGAAGAAGAGGTGGCTAAGGATTTGAAGGCTGACTAGGGCTCCTTAGGCAGAGGGGTGGGAGCAGGAGGGAAAGGTGTTTGGGACAAAGGGAACATGAGTGCCAAGGCACACAGACGTGAAGTCACAGTATTTTAAGTGAGCCGTAAATAGACACTGTTTGTGTAACTGGATTTTTCCATAATAATGTTCTTAGTGCTTACGCTTGGAACTGCCTTTTTCTATTGTGGGGCTTGGGCGCTTCTAGAAATACTTAGTGCTGAATTCCTTTCCATGACAAGTGCTATAAAATATTTCAAGATAGCTGCTATTCTCTGTGAGCATTTGTGCCAGACCTCATTTTTTAAACAAAAATAAGTGTACATACAGTGTGTCCATAAAGTCATGGGGCACTTTTGGCCTGTCAAAAGTCAAAAGTGCACCATGACTTTATGGACACACTGTATATGTTTAGCAAAACAATGCTCCGAGCTCATGTAAAATAAAAGACCTAACCTAATTTTGAGGTCAAGAAATGCTTCCTTGAGACATTTCTACAGAAACATGAAAGGTGAGTGGGAGGCCATAGCTGACTAACTCAGTTGGTTTGAGCATCATCCTGACACGCCAGGTTGCGGTTGATCCCTGGTCAGGGCACATGCAAGAATCAACCAACGATGGCATGAATAAGTGTAGCAACAAATTGGCGTGTGTGTGTGTGTGTGTGTGTGTCTTCCTTCTCTCTTCATCTCTCTCTAAATATCAATTTAGAAAATTAAAAAAAAAAGAGAAAGATGAATGGGAGTATCAAGGGGGAAGAGTGTCAGTAAGGCCATGGGAGTTCTAAGCAGGGGAGAAGAAGAAGAGGGACCTGTCAGGACAGGGTTTACACTAATTCACAAGAGTGTGTAGTGGATTGGGTTCAGTGGGAGAGATGGAGATGGAGAAAAGGGAGAGAGCTGAGAAATATGAGTATAGAAAACAGTCAGGACTCAGTAGTAGATTGGATACACATGACATGTCAAATTTGACTTCTTTTTACATATATCAAATGACACAACAGATGTTTTTGTACATTCCATTTTAGCTTGGTTCTTTTTTCAGTTAACATTTTAAACTTTTACTTGGTTAAACTCCAACTGGATGGAGACTAATGATGGTAAATATCAGAAAATAGTTTCAGATTATTGCGATGACATATGGCCTTATAATTCTGGATTTTGTAACAAAGCAGTTTGACTTCTGTCCCACTCATTTGAATAATGCTGTACTATCCAGGAAACTGAAATGTGTTTTAAAATATGACAGGCTTGAGCTTGTGTAGATATAAGAAAGAGAAAAATAAAACAGAATGTCTTAGGTTTGAAAGAAAAAGTTAATGCAATTCTTTTTTTTAAATACAAATTCTGCACTCCTTTACAACTGCAAATAGTCTCTTAGGTAAGAATACTAGCTTGATTTTCACCACAATAATTTAATCACAGTGATGCCTTTCACATGTCAGCAGAGCCGCACATCAATCATGGGCGGATATGGGCACGTTGTGCAGGTTCCCAGCTGGGCGCGCATGATTTGTCTTCCTGTGCTGGCGGTTATGTTCGATTTAGTAAAAGCTGTATTCCACTGTGTGCTAGAATCTCTGGGTTTTTAAACAGCTAGGTTTTTATGGACTTCCCTTTACTGCCCCCATAAAGAGCAAAGAAAAGAGCAGAAGGTGGATTATAAATAAGACAAAGCCAAACATGACTGTCCAGGGGAAAGGCAGAGACAAAACCCAAGCAGAGGCACACCTGATGAAAGTTCCTGTGTCTTCCTGACCCCATTTATTTTTATAAACAAGAGAAATTAAGATGACACAGCATGACCCTATGGACTCACTGAAAATTTCCCAAACCCCCTGATACACACAAAAGACAAAGCCTTTGAGAATTTATTGGAATGCGTTTACCTGATACACTCTAGCTTCTGTCATGGATGCCACTTAAGTACCACTGCTGTGTCCTTACTCTCCAAGGTGTTTTAAAAAGTGAACATTGTCGGGGAGCAAGATGGCGACGGAGTAGGCGGACGTACCAACTTCCAACTCCCAGAACCAAAGTGGATTACAACTCAATCTTGAGAACCATCACCTGGATAAACCAACTTTGAACAAAACTAAGTGGACTCTTCAACCAAGGAACACAGAAGAAGCCACATTGAGACTGGTAGGAATAGCGAAAACGCGAAGAGGGCTGCCCAGCTCCCCGGAGCAAACGGCAGCCCGGAGAGACCCGCGGGGCGGGAGGAGAGTTTGGCGGAGAGGGAGGGACCTGGGTCCCAGGAACCAAGCCCCAGCCTCCAGTCCTAGAGCTTAAAAGAGGCGTTTGGACAGTTTTGAGCTGTGAAACAAGTGAGGGAGCTCCCAGGCCTACAGTGTGGAGTATTAGGTCCCTTCCTACTCTGCTGAGGGCTGCTTGGGGTTTTGGGGCGGCAGGACGCTGAAAGGCGGTTCTGTCGGTGTGGGCAGAGGCCAAGCCGTTGGGAGATCGGTCTAGCCCAGAGGGTCAGAGGGGACCGCGAAAGCGGTCCGGAAGCTGCGAGCCCGCCTTTACTCCCACTTACGGGGACAAAGCGGGAGGCCAGGAACGGGCAGGCCCTGCGCAAGCCGGCCCTGACCGCGGGGACCGGGCTGGGACCAGGGACGAGCAGGGGCTCGCGGCTGAGCTGACGCTACCAGTCCCCCCCCCCAACCCCCCCCCCCCGCCGGGGCCGGAGAAACCGCGGTTGGCCAGTATACGTGCGCAAGCGGGCTCCGAGCGCGGGAACGGGGTGGACCCCGGGACAAGTGGAGGCTCGCAGCTGAGACCATGCTGCTATCCGCATCCGGCTGGAGAAACCCCGGATAGCATTCATACGTGCACGAGCGGGCTCCGAACGCGGGGGCGGGGTAGAGTCTGGGACGAGCGGAAGTACGCAGCTTAGCGGAAGCGAGCAAACACGCCCGCCCCAATAAACCTTGGTTTCCGACCCTGCGCAGAACGGCCCTGGCCTCGAGGGCTGGGCTAAAGCTCCGGACGGGCAAAAGCTTACAGCTGAGAGCATGTCAAAAGCCCCGCCTAACCCGCGGAACTGTAGTGAGCAGGTTCCGACTGCTGGTTCTGGGCAGAAGTCCGGAAATAGGCTGAGTCCGCAGCTGAGCAAAGGTGATCACCTCTACCCTTGGTGCTAATCTTGTGGCTTCAGTCACAGCCCCTCCCACGGAGGAGAGGCAGAAATCATAGCAAAAGCCACAGTGGGCCGGCGCTGGCAACGCTAATACCCAACCACCCTAGGCACCGGCAGAGGGGGTGGGGGGCCTGCAGATAGACCACACCTAGAGAACACAAAGGCAACACATACTGGACTCCAGTGGCCACAACTTGCTTATACACAGAAAAAATGGGCAGGCAGAGGAATGCAAACCAAATGAATCAAGAGAAATCCCCAGAGAAGGACCTGAATGAACCAGATAGAACCAAATTACCAGAAGCAAAATTTAGAATAATGATAGTTAGGATGTTCAAAGAAATTAGAGCAACAATGGATAGTCATTATGAACACCTAAAAAAAGAGATAACAAGTATAAAATATGAAATTGAAATAATAAAAAAGAATCAGACAGAAATGACAAATACAGTATCAGAACTGAAGACCACAATGGAAGGAATTAAAAGCAGGATGGATGACGCTGAGGATCGAATAAGCGAGTTAGAGGACACAATAAACAAAGGCACAGAAGCAGAGAAGAAAAAGGAAAAGAGACTTAAAAAATGTGAGGAAACTCTAAGGGAGCTTTGTGACAACATGAAGAGAAACAACATTCGCATCATAGGGGTGCCTGAAGAAGAGGAGAGAGGACAGGAAATGGAAACTTTGTTCAATCAAATTATAGCAGAAAACTTCCCTAAATTAAGGCTGGGAAACACTCCACACATTCAAGAAGCACACAGAACTCCATTAAGGAGAAACCCAAAAAGATCTACACCAAGACACATCATAGTTAAAATACCAAAGCTAATGGATAAAGAAAAAATTTTAAAAGCTGCTAGAGAAAAAAGGGCTATCACCTACAAAGGAGCCCCCATAAGGATGACATCGGACTTCTCAACAGAAACACTTGAGGCCAGAAGGGAATGGCAAGAAATAATCAAAGTAATGCAGAACAAGAACCTACAACCAAGACTACTTTATCCAGCAAGGCTAACGTTTAAAATTGAAGGAGAAATAAAGAGCTTCCCAGAAAAAGAGAGCCTGAAGGAATTCATAAAAACCAAACCAATTCTGCAAGAGATACTAAGGGGCCTCTTGTGAACAATTTAAAGGGAGGAATGAATAGAGCAAAAGAAGAATACAGCTTTAAAGAATAAAATGGCAATAAACAACTACATATCAATAATAACCTTAAATGTAAATGGATTAAATGATCCAATCAAAAGACATAGGGTAGCTGCGTGGATAAAGAAACAGGACCCATACATATGCTGTCTACAAGAGACACACCTTAAAACAAAAGATGCTCATAGACTGAAGGTAAAAGATTGGAAAAAATATTTCATGCAAATGGAAATGAAAAAAAAGCAGGGGTAGCAATACTTATATCAGACAAAATGGACTTTAAAACAAAGGCTGTAGTAAGAGATAAAGGAGGACACTACATAATGATAAAGGGAACAATTCAACAGGAAGATATAACTATAGTAAATATCTATGCACCAAATATAGGAGCCCCGACATACATAAAGCAGACTTTGATGGATATAAAGGGCGAGATTAACAGCAATACTATCCTAGTAGGGGATTTCAATACCCCTCTAACAACACTGGATAGATCCTCAAGAAAGAAAATTACTAAAGAAACAGCAGACTTAAAGGATACACTAGATCAACTTGATTTAATAGATATCTTCAGAACTTTTCACCCTAAAGCAGTAGAATATACATTCTTCTCAAGCGCTCATGGTACGTTTTCTAGGATAGACCACATGTTAGGACACAAAAATGGTCTCAATAAATTTAAGAAGATTGAAATTATGTCAAGCATTTTCTCTGATCACAATGCCATGAAACTAGAAATTAACCACAAAAGAAAAACTGAAAAATACTCAAACACTTGGAAACTAAATAGCATGTTATTAAATAATGAATGGATTAACAATGAGATCAAAGAAGAAATAAAAAAGTTTCTAGAAACAAATGATAATGAGCATACATCAACTCAAAATCTATGGGACACAGCAAAAGCAGTTCTGAGAGGGAAGTTTATTGCACTACAGGCATATCATAAGAAGCTAGAAAAAGCTCAAATAAGCAACCTGACCCTGCATCTAAAAGAACTAGAAAAACAACAACAAATAAAACCCAAGACAAGTAGAAGAAAGGAAATAATAAAGGTCAGAGCAGAAATAAATGACATAGAGGCTAAGGAAACAATACAGAGAATCAATGAAACAAGAAGCTGGTTCTTTGAAAAGGTAAACAAGATTGATGAACCTTTAACTAGACTCACCAAGAAAAAAAGAGAGAGGACTCAAATAAATAAAATTAGAAAGGACAGTGGAGAAATAACAACTGACACAACAGAAATACAAAGCATTGTAAGAAAATACTATGAAGAACTATATGCCAAAAAATTAGACAATCTTGGTGAAATGGACAAATTTCTTGAATCATATAACCTTCCAAATATCAATCTGGAAGAATCAGAACACCTAAACAGACCAATTACAGCAAATGAGATCGAAACAGTTATCAAAAAACTCCCAAAAAAGAAAAGTCCTGGGCCTGATGGCTTCACAAGTGAATTCTATCAAAAATTCAAAGAAGAACTAACTCCTATCCTCCTCAAGCTATTTCAAAAAATTCAAGAGGAAGGAAGACTTCCAAACTCCTTTTATGAGGCGAGCATAATTCTGATCCCAAAACCGGGCAAAGACAACACAAAGAAAGAAAATTATAGGCCTATATCCCTGATGAATTTAGACGCTAAAATTCTCAACAAAATATTAGCCAACCGGATCCAGCAATATATGAAAAAAATCATACACCATGATCAAGTGGGATTTATTCTGGAGAGGCAAGGCTGGTTCAATATTCGCAAATCAATCAATGTGATTCATCACATAAACAAAAGGAAGGACAAAAATCACATGATAATTTCAATAGATGCAGAAAAGGCATTTGATAAAATCCAGCACCCATTCATGCTCAAAACTCTCAGTAAAGTGGGAATACAGGGATCATTCCTTAACATGATAAAGGCCATCTACGATAAACCAACAGCAAACATCATACTAAATGGACAAAGATTAAAAGCAATCCCCCTAAGATCAGGAACCAGGCAGGGTTGCCCACTTTCACCACTCTTATTCAACATAGTTCTGGAAGTCCTAGCTACAGCAATCAGACAAGAAGAAGAAATAAAAGGCATCCAAATTGGAAAAGAAGAAGTAAAACTGTCATTATTTGCAGATGATATGATATTGTATATTGAAAACCCTAAAGTCTCAGTCAAAAAACTACTGGACCTTATAAATGAATTCAGCAAGGTGGCAGGATATAAAATTAATACTCAGAAATCAGAGGCATTTCTATACACCAACAATGAAATATCAGCAAAAGAAATTAAGGAAACAATCCCCTTCACTATTGCAGCCAAAAAAATAAAGTACCTAGGAGTAAATTTAACCAAGGAGGTTAAGGACTTGTACTCGGAAAATTATAGAACATTGATAAAAGAAATCAAGGAAGATACAAACAAGTGGAAGCACATACCGTGCTCATGGCTAGGAAGAATAAACATCATTAAAATGTCTATATTACCCAAAGCAATTTATAAATTCAATGCAATACCAATTAAAATACCAATGACATACTTCAAAGATATAGAACACATATTCCAAAAATTTATATGGAACCAAAAAAGAACACGAATAGCCTCAGCAATCTTAAAAAGAAAAAATAAAGCAGGAGGTATCACTCTTCCTGATATCAAGGTTTACTACAAGGCCATTATAGTCAAGACAGCCTGGTACTGGCATAAGAACAGGCACATAGATCAATGGAACAGAACAGAGAACCCAGAAATAAACCCACAGCTTTATGGACAACTGATATTTGACAAAGGAGGAAAGAACATACAATGGAGTAAAGACAGCCTCTTTAACAAATGGTGTTGGGAAAATTGGACATCTACCTGCAAAAAAATGAAAATAGACCATCAACTTACACCATTCACAAAAACAAACTCAAAATGGATAAAAGACTTAAATGTAAGCCGTGAAACCATAAGCATCTTAGAAGAAAACATAGGCAGCAAGCTCTCTGACATCTGTAGCAGCGGTATATTTGCCGATTTATCTCCACGGGCAACTGAAATAAAAGGCAAGATAAACAAATGGGACTATATCAAACTCAAATGTTTTTGCACAGCTAAAGACAATAGGAACAGAATAAAAAGACAAACCACACAATGGGAGAACATATTCGACAGCACATCTGATAAGGGGTTAATAACTAAAATTTATAAAGAACTTATAAAACGCAACACCAGGAAGACAAATAACCCAATCAAAAAATGGTCAAAAGAAATGAATAGAAATTTCTCCAAAGAGGACATACAGATGGCCAATAGGCATATGAAAAAATGCTCAACATCACTAATCATTAGAAAAATGCAAATTAAAACCACAATGAGATATCACCTCACACCAGTCAGAATGGCACTTATCAGCAAAACAACACAGAATAAGTGCTGGCGAGGATGTGGAGAAAAGGGAACCCTTCTGCACTGCTGGTGGGAATGCAGACTGGTGCAGCCACTGTGGAAAACAGTTTGGAGATTCCTCAGAAAATTAAAAATCGAACTGCCTTTTGACCCAGCTATCTCAGTTTTAGGAATATACCCTAAGAACACCATAGCACTGTTCGAAAAGAAGAAATGCGCCCCCATGTTCGTGGCAGCATTGTTCACAATAGCGAAGATCTGGAACCAGCCCAAGTGTCCGTCAGAAGATGAGTGGATTAAAAAGCTATGGTACATATATACTATGGAATACTACTCAGCCATAAGAAACGATGACATCGGATCATTTATAACAAAATGGATGTACCTTGATAACATTATACGGAGTGAAATAAGTAAATCAGAAAAAAAGAAAAACTGAGAACAGCACGATTACATACATAGGTGGGACATGAAAGTGAGGGTATGAGACATGGACAAGAGAGTGGTGGTTATGGGATGGGGGGAGGGAGGGAAGAGTGGGATAGGGAGGAGGGGAGGGACGCAGGGAAAACCAAATTGAAGGTGACAGAGGACAATTTGACTTTTGGTGATGGGTATGCAACACAATTGAATGATAAGATAACCTGGAGATGTTTTCATTGTACAAATGTACCCTGATTTATTGATGTCACCCCATTAGAATTAATAATAATAAAATATATATATATAAAAAAAAAGTGAACATTGTCAAAGGAAAAACCTAAGTGACGAAGGACTTGTACATTTAAGCCAAGGTATGTTTATCATGATTAAAAACTAAAAAGTATTTTGTTCAAGGAATTGATTGCATTAAGTACCTGAAAAATAAGTCAAAGGAACAAAAAAGACTTGTTTTGAAAAGACTGAAGTATATATTAATTAATTAGAAAATATTTATTGTTTAATATTCTTGCTGGAAGTTGTTTTTTAATTCAATAAGTTTCTGATAAACATATGAGAACCCCCAATTTTTCCTTTTTGTAAAATCAAAAGATGACTATGTCAATTAATAGGAGAGAATTAAAAGTGAAATCATTTTAAAAGTGTTTTATTCTCTAAGCAAGGAATTAAATGCTAGCCCTCAGGTTATGTTCATATCATAGTGAGGTGCAGAGCCTTTCTCCCAATATTTTTATATAAATAAATTTGGGTTAAATGTCATGTAAGCAAATTTTGGTTTTAAGGGACGCCTTCCCAGAGATGGTACCATTGGGTTAAATGTACACCAATTGTGGGAGAAATGGAACTAGGCGCCACCTTTGCGTTGGTATCAGGATGGTGTGTTTTCTGGATGGATTTATGTAAAACAGTGGTGGGAGATACCTTCAAGATTAACACCAACCTAGACTTTTAGTCTTCAGAGCTGCAACCTCTTATCATTTCTGTCCCCACTTCTTGCTGTTCAGACTCCCTCAGAGCTAGTTTGTGCCACAATCATAGATTCCTTTCACCTAGAGTTGCCAGTCTCCTTATTGAGGATTTGCTTTTTGGACAATTGTGATAACTTCTGTTCGTAAGGTTGTTAATTCTTCTTTACTATTGGCAAATTAAAGTGACAATGCAAATTAAATCCAGTTCATCAGAATACAAGGTGATGGGCTAAATCATATAGCCTCACTTAAAAAAATTATGGTTATTAATATAACCCTAAGTGAAAAAAAATGTGTCAGTATGAACTTAAAAGATGTGTTGATATTATTGCTTTTATTGTCTTGATTACCTCTATTCCTGTGATGCTTTAAATGGATTCTTAACACACAATTTTGGGTCTTCCTTGAAAACCAGGATGCTTTTTTTATCTTATTGCTTGGAACATCTCTGATTTGAAGCCATTCCAGACATTATAGCACATAATTAAATTGTCCTCTCATTAAAATGATCTATTTTTTATTTTTACTATTTTATGAGCTTTTAAAGAATTTATGAAACAAGACTATAAAAAGTATGGTGTTCTTAAAAAGAGATTTTGTCTTTCTAATTGTGAGAAAATATTAATATATTAATGAATAATTGTGGTCTTTTTATACTAGAAATTAGAACTTTAACAACTGAATATGCCTACATTACAGGAATTATCTATTTATGTCAATGTCATGACTTTGATTTTTGATGTTTAATTTGTAAAAAACAATATTCACATGCAAAATGGTTTGCTGCCTTCAAATGTGTTAATCTCTGACTCTGATTAGCAACCTAATTTAAAAAAGGAAAAGATGGACTAAATAATTTTAACTTAATCAGGAGTTCCCATGCTCACTCATTTCTCCTATTTAAAGCTTTGTTAGGAATATTTTAATAGATTTTCTTTGAATAGAACTGCCTGGTCTCATAAGTATCACTGATTTAAGAAACAGCTGTAGAAGGGTTTCTAAGAAAGTCATGCATTTTTCTATAAACCAAAGCTGTAGCTGTCAGAAAAGGATTATTTCAATTTGTTCATACCTAACATTTCTCCAGACTTCATTTAAATCACTAGAGCCTCAATTCCAGGCTTCAATACATTGTAAATTAATTTGTTTTTAAACTATTTTTACATACTCATTTGTGTTATAAGCCCAGTTGTATACTCCAAAAATAATTTCTTCAACTTTAACGTATGACACTCCTTTCGCCTTCACTCACCCAGTGCCGCTGCAGAAGCTGATGGTATTGATCCACTAATATACATCCTGTCGAGTAAACGAGATGGAGCCATTGCCAATGCTGCCACAGTGCTGACAAACATGGCCATGCAGGAAGGCCTGCGTGGGAGTATGCAGAGCCACGGCGTGATGCATGCGCTGCTCAGCCCACTGCGCAACGCCAATGTCGTCGTGCAGAGCAAAGCTGCACTCGCTGTCGCGGCCACTGCCTGCGACATGGAAGCCCGCACAGAGGTAAGAGTTGTAATAACCCCTGCTCTCGTTTTCCTGGTCCGTACTTATGGATGGATTCATTTGAAACATTTTCAAATGTTTAACCGATCTAGCATTTAACTCTTAAAAACTGCTGCAACGTTTGGAAGGACAAATGGGCATTATCTCGCAAAGAAGGTGAGCATACCATGTAAGCCAGCAATTCTGTTTTTAAGCATATATTCCTAAAACAATCTTTTGCCCATATGTTCCAGGAAGAATTGTTTATAATATCTAAACAACTGGGAACAAAACAATTGTCCAACTGTTAAGAGTGGATAAATAAATTATGGTATATTCATAAAATGTAATCTCAGATCAGTAAAAAATAAATGAACCATTGCTACAGACATCAGCAGAGATGAATCTCACCACGTTTAATGCTAAGCAAAAGCCAGTTGCCAAGCATTTATCTTATGATCCATTTATATACCATTCAGAAATATGCAGAGCTGAGAAATGCATTATTTAGGAATGCATACATACATATAAGTTAGAACTATAAAAAAAAGTGAGCCCTGGTCCTTTGGCTCAGTGGTTAGAGTGTCAGCCCTGTGTATGGATGTCTCAGGTTCGATTCCTGGTCAGAGCATACAGGAGAAGCAGCCATCTGCTTCTCTTCCCTACCCTCTCCGCCTTCTCTCTCTCTTCCCCTATCACAACCAGTGGCACTGAGAATATCTCAACTGGTCAAGCCTGTCAGCCTCAGGTGCTAAAAATAGTACCCAAGTGGAGCATCAGCCCAAGATAGGGCTGCCTGGTGGATCTCAGTCCAGGTGTATCTGGGAGTCTGTCTCACTATCTCCTGTTCTCTTACTTAAAAAAAAAATTGAGACAATGATTAACCCCAACTTCAAGAAAGGGGTTTCCTCCTGGTGGGTTAAGGGTATGGATGTGATTCAAAGAAGCACCCAGGGGTTCAAGGTTATTGAAATGTGCCATGTCTTAAGCTGTTGGTAACAAACAGGAGTCCCTTTTACTATGATTCTTGAAATTATAAATATGAGTTACTCTTTTGTTTCTAATACTGCAAAATTTTACAACATAGAATTGCATTGTATTTGGTACTTGTGGTTGGTAAATCTTCATAAAGATTTAGTATAATCCTACAAACCCCCCTTAATCTCTTGCTTTTCTACTATTCATTTGTCACCATGGCACTCATTCAAACAGTCTCGCACTTTGTTCTTCTCTCCTCAGTGTTTAAGTGACAAAAGCTAGCACTTATTGAGCACTTGCTATGTGCCCAGCACTGTACTAAGCACTTGACATTTATTTAAGCCCCACTTGAAAGGGGTATGTTTATAATTCCTGTTTTACATATAAGGACAGCGTGGCCTAAAGAAGTCCTGTGCTCCAAGCTGGGGTGGCAAATGTCAGAACAAGAGTGGAGCCTGTGCTCCTGCACTGTGCTGTCTGCTCAGGTGACTACCATGTCTTTCCTCTTCTTTCTTAAATGTCTCTTCTGCCCCCCTCTTTGTGCCCATTAACTAAGTTCATTTTTGTTCACCCACTAAGGTAGTAAGACAGTCACCAAATATTTATTTACTAGCTACTGTTTGCCATACACCATGCTAGGAGTGGGGAGCACAGTGACAGAGTGACCTGCTCAAACATCTGTGCAACTTGTGGAGTTGTCTATTTCCTGGAATGTTGTAACTGACTCTCTAATGCTTTCCTACCCCTGCCACCTCCTACTCTGTGTGTCGCCTCCAGACTGATTTTTTACATTTGGTACCCTATCACAGCATTGCAAGTTCCCAGTAGGGTGTCACTACCCCATGGTAAAAGGTGAGCTGCTTAGAATGAAATGCAAGGGCCCTCAGTCATCTGCACCTGCCTGCCTGAGCCTGAAGTCTCTTCCCACATGGAGCTCTATAGTCCAGAAATATCATCCTATTTGTAATTCTGTTAGTGTGTTCCATTCTCTTATTTATACCTTCTTGTTTCCTCTGCTTGGGAAGCTAGTCTCACTTTTGTCATCATGATCAACTGCTTTCTCCTTCAAAATCGAGCTCAAACGTCCTCTTTCATGAGGCCTTCCTTCAGCCCTCAAGCTTGGGGGCATACTCCTCTGTGCTCCCATTGTGCCCGATCAGGCCTCCCTTGTCTCCATCTTACATTATATGGTTCTTGTATGAAAGATTGTAATAAGCTCCCTTTAGGGAAGGGAACTAAAGATTTTCTCCCTGTGTTCAACCTGGCACACTGTATACGCTGAGAAAACAGTTGTTAAATGAATAAGTGAGATGAATGACTGGAGGAATGCAGGACTGAAGGAATGAGCGGAAGGATTAAGAAATAATTATATCTTTGCCAAAAGAACACATGGAGTTAGAGTGCTCTCTATCTGGTGTTATATTTAGAAATAAAAATGTTCAGAAATTTGGCTTGGTAAGCATAAGATACTTTGGGAAATTTTTCTTAGCTGCCCAGGTTATAGTTGGCCGACATGTACTCTCTGCCAGAGTCCCTTTGAGGAGAACATGATGGAAGGTGAGTCATTTTCTGCAAGGACTCTTGTCTTCAGGTACTGCACATGCAGACTGGCAGGACACCTCCTTTGTCCTGCAGGCTCAGACAATGAAGCACTGCGTTTCAGACAGGGAAACTAAACCTCTGTCACATCTTTTATTTTTCCCTGCTTGGAATAATATTGTACATAAGTAGTTTCTTTTAATAATGCAATTAAGATAGTTTTGTCCAGTTTTCTTATTTTTCTTCTCTTTTTTTTGCTTTATTTTGGAAAAATAAAGAAAAGACACTACAAGGATAATAAAAATGGGTGTCTTTCTAGGGAATTGCTGCAATATTGCTTTGCCCACACCACCAACTTGGTGGCAGTGTCCAGGAACATGGGGCACTTGCCTGCCGTGGATCCTCCTGCCCAGCCTTCTAGACTTTATTTGTTTACTATTGCTGCCATGGGAGATCACCACAATTTCATGCCTTAAAGCAATGCAAATCCACTGTCTTACAGTTTGGGAGGGCAGACATAGGAAAATGGGCTAAAACCCAGCTGTTGGTGAGTTGTGTTCCTTCTGGAAACTTTAGGGGAAAACACATTTCTGGCTCTTCCCTTTCTAATTTATGCCAGCGCCTGCATTCCTTGGCCGCGGCCCCTTCCGCTGCCCCTGGCACTCTTATCTCCATCTTTTAAGGACCCTTATGGTTCCATTGGGCCCACCTGATAATCCATATCCATGACAATGTTCCCATCTCCACACCTAAGTTTAATCACACTTGCAAAATCCCTTCCAGGAACAAGAACATCGATGGGGGGGGAGGGGGAGGCATTCTTGTCTACCTAGCACGGAGAGAACATTCAGTGTTGAGAAGCTGAACAAACACAAACGTCCCAGCTATAGGCTGTGGGAAGATGGCTCTTTCCCTGGCCCCGCCCTGTGCAAAAGCACCAGGACCTCTCTCCATGACTTTCTTGTGGCCTCTTCTCGACTTTGAACAGAAAATTGGGCTTCTTATATTTGTAAGGTTTTCGGTTGATTTTTTTCCCTCTAAATTTCAGAAATCTAAGTATGGACACTTCCTAAAAAAAAATTTTTTTAATGTAGTTACAACCTTTCAACAATCAAATAATGAGATTTTTTTTTTTTTGAATGCCTAATGCTTATATTCTGGACTCCTAATGTGCAAAGTGTTGGCTTCTCCCTTCAGTTAAGAAATTCCGGCGGGCTGGAACCCCTCGTAGAGCTCCTGCACTCGAAGAACGATGAAGTGAGAAGGCATGCCAGCTGGGCGGTGCAGGTCTGCGCAGGCGATGAGCTGGCGGCCACGGAGCTGTGCAGGCTCGGGTGAGGGGAGGTGCCCCAGGTTCCTGGCTCAGATGCAGAGTGGAGGGTGAAAAGGCACCCTTTTCAGGCCCAGGGAAGGTCCAGCAGATTTTGCAGGCCCCCTGCCGGGCCTGCCGCGGTGGGTGGGGGGGAGGGCGCTCACCTCTGCAGGGCCTGCCTGCGCAGGCCAGGCCTTCCCTCGTTTGTCTTCCCCCTCGCGCTCTCCCTCCCCGCCTTTACAGAACCAACCTCACTTGTGCATCTTGAGACTTGCTTTTCTTTCACTTTCCTTAACTGCTATAACACAATCCTGTCTCTCAACTTCCTAAAATCAAATAGGTAAGCGCTTACGACCATCTCCACTTTCCTCTGCCCGACCCCAAGTTTTTGGTCCCAGTTCCACATTTCCAGCCTCACCAAGTCCACTCTCTTCACCAATGACAGAGGAGTTAGTGGCCCTTAGCATATCAGCAAACAGGATTTTTAGATTTCACAGACAGGTTTACCCTATTTATAAACATTTTTATTCTTTGTGTCTATCGCCTGCTTAGCTGCAGAAGTTGGAGTTTAATACTAACTTTGTGTTGGGCAGATAAAATATATCATGCTCAGTTTGTTAAAGATGGCGCTGCCCATGTGCCCACTGATATTAATGTGTGTTGGGGGACAGGCTGTGGGCAGACAGGGTTGGTATAGCCTAAGGCTTAGTTTTAAGAGTAAGCTTTTCCCCACACCCTTGAGTGATTGGATGATGTGGGGTGGTGCACTCTCATGAGGAATCCTCCCATTATGCCTCAGATAAGTGACTTTGTATCAGAGACTTCCTTGTTTATAGATTGGATTAAAGGTTTGGATTTCTACACTAAAAAGTGGGGCAGGCCGGGAGCTTGCTCTCTCTCAGTTCCTGAGATTAGCGTTAGAGAGGAGAGCAGAGAAAGGCCACTTGGAGGAAGCCAGGAGAAGCAGCCAAGATGGCAGAGTGCTGAGGGAGAAGCCAGTTTGAGCAGAGTTTGTGCTGGAGAAGGAGATGGGGAACAGAGGTGAATAAGGCTGGTGAGCTAGAAACCTTTGATTCTAGGAAACTCTGATAAGTCAGTAACTTTGTGAGCACTGAATGAGTGGGTTTTGGAGCCCAGTGTGTGTTTTTACTTGCCCGCCGGGTGCAAGCTAAGATTAAAGCTGATGGCTCATCAGTTCTTGGCTTCATGGTTTCATTACTGATGGTCCGAATCCAATGTGAACCTGCATTGGCCAGGCAGCTGTGATGGTGGCATGGCTACTGGCTTTACACTTTGCTTTAAATGAAGAACTTTATTTTTTTGAAGCTGTCCTTTTCAACTTTTTGACTGTGAGTTACTACTGGCATATGTGATCTCAGAAAGGACTGATTTGTCTTTGTAACTCTGTCAGGATCACTTTATGTACAAGAGTGGGATGGTTTTCACCTGCTTGTCTCATGCAGAATCTTAGCTAGGTACATAAATGAGAACTTCATGTTGGGTTGCTTGCGCAGAGCAAATAATGCCTTTTGCTTTTATTGACAGGGCTTTAGATATCCTTGAAGAAATTAGCCTATCAGTAAGTCGAAAAAATAAATTCAGTGAGTTAGCTTATAATAAATTGCTCAACAACCACCTGCCGCTGAAATACAGCCAGACTGGCTACTTGTCATCAAGTAACATAATTAGTGATGGATTCTATGACTGTGGTCGGGTAAGTGTGAGGACTCATTTGTATTTTAGTTTGTATACTAATGGTTTCTTCCTTAATCATGATACATTTCATTGCAATTTTATAACCACCTAACATAATTTGTAATTTTATAGACAGAAACTAGGGAATCAGAACTTCATCCTTAACTTTGGCTATAAGATTTTGCATTTGTGTATAGTTTTAACTAGATCAACTTGTGCTAGTTCAAGTGTCAGAGAAGACGTGAAAGCAGCACTTGCGGTTTGGGGTCTGTTACTTCCAGGGCCCAGTATTAGTGATAAGCACAAAAGTATTTGTTTATCATCTTATTAATTATAATCTAGTTGAAATTAATCAAATTGTAATACTGAATTTAAAAAGGTAATTTAGAAGAATATTGGTTTACTTGGCTGCATTTCTGATTATGATTTTTAAAACAATATTTGGTGCAATTCAGCCTGACCAGGCAGTGGTGCAGTGGATAGAGCGTCGGACTGGGATGCGGAAGACCCAGGTTCGAGACCCCGAGCTCGCCAGCTTGAGCGCGGGCCCATCTGGCTTGAGCCAAAGCTCACCAGCTTGGACCCAAGGTCGCTGGCTCCAGCAAGGAGTTGCTCAGCCTGCTGAAGGCCCGCTGTCAAGGCACATGTGAGAAAGGAATCAATGAACAACTATGGTGTCGCAACAGCAACGAAAAACTAATGATTGATGCTTCTCACCTCTCTCTGTTCCTGAACACAATATTTGATGCAATTCAATGTTAATGTTGAGAGAAATGGGGAGCAAAAACTAGAGTATTGAGGACTTTGTGACACCCGTTTAAGCCAACATTTTCATGTCTTCTGGAAACCAAAAATGATGAGAAGAATGGGGAAAATTAAAAAACCCACAAATTTCTTTTTCAGCAACATTGGGAAACAGATGTGATCCACAGACTTCAAGTCTCTGAGGTCAGGCAGAAGCTGTTCAAAAGGAAGAATGAAAAGGGAGGGACAGGGAAGAAGAGGGTATTAGTGGTGGCAGATCTCAGAAAACACCATCAACAATAAATCCTTCCTGAGGTGATAGGAAAACTCAGAAGTACAGATGCAAACTGTCCCAGGCAGGCAGAGAACCTCAGGAGCTGGGTGAGCAAGACTGGCAACGGAGACCCTCTTGGGAACATTTGGCTCAAAGAAGTAGAGGAAACAGGTTCTTAAAAAAGAATCACAGAGCTGCCTGACCTGTGGTGGCGCAGTGGATAAAGCGTCGACCTGGGAACACTGAGGTCGCCAGTTCAAAACCCTGCACTGGTCTGGTCAAGGCACATATGGGAGTTGATGCTTCCAGCTCCTCCTCTCTTTCTCTCTCTCTCTCTCTCACTCTGTGTCTCCTCTCTAAAATGAATAAATAAAAAGAAAATTTTAAAATAAATAAAAGAATCACAGAGCTAAACCATATTTGCAGAAAACACTCTATCATGCTAACAGAATTAGAACTACTTTGAATAATAAAAAATAGCTCCCCTAACACTTGATTCTAGCTCTTCCTTCTGTCCCCCGGGCGCAATCACTACTATGACACAGGCACAAACCCCTATAACACACATAGAAACCGCTGAGAAATCACCACTCCAAGAAAGCCCATCTCTTTGATGAATATATATATTTTTTAATCTGGCACAACATTAATACAAAGAGGCTGTAAGAAAAATGAGGACAAAGAGCAGGAAAACCAACAAAGAACACATCAGAAAAATGTTGCCTTGCATCAGAAAATAGTGACAAAATGTATTTGTTCATAAGTTTTTTAAAAAGTTAAGGAAATAATATTCTTTATAAGGGAGAATTCTCTGATTCATTCATTTAGTAAATATTAAGTTTCTAGTATTGTAGGCTTTGACTATGTCAGTAAACTAGAGACAAGGACCTCTACTCCCATGGTACCAGGGAAGAGGCCGACAATAAACAATGAACATCACAACTAAATAAATTATGTCATATGATTGAAATAAGTGCTATGGGGGAGAGGTAAGCGGAGCAGAGGCAGGATAAGGGGCTTGGGAGTGCTGGGGTTGATGGTTGCAATTTTCAAAATTGTGGTGAGGGAGGCCTCACTAACAGGTAATACTTGAGCAAAAACTTAAAGAAAATGCAGACCTTAGCCATAAACATATCTGGGGAGGAGCTTTCTAGGCAGAGGAAGCTGGTTCAGAGCCATACACAGGGCTTAAACACGTTTGGCATATTTAAGAAACAGCAAAGGCAGTGTACATAGAGCTGAGTGAACCCAGGGGCAGAAAGGTAAAGAGAACCCAGATCATGTAAGTCTTGTAGACCATCAGAAGGATTTGGCCTTGACCCTGAACAAAGCGGGAAACCTTGACAAGTTCTGGATAGAAGAATGGTCAGTCCTATTTTAAAGGGATCATGAAAAGTATCTTGAATTACAGCGGAATCTAACTATATGGCTGGAAAAATGTCTCAGGTGTTCTGGTCTAATTCCCTTCATCAGACTGATTATGATTGGTAGTGCAGAGTTTTGTCTAGCCTATCTTCAGATAGCCTCACAATAGTTTTCATAATCTGTTTAGTAATTAGTTACTTGTACAGACAATAAGTTCTCCCTTATGTATATAGATGAATTTGTAAACTCACATGCTTGCAGGGGCAAAACTGATAATTATGGCATGAAACAGCTGAGAATAAAGCAATAGAAATTGTGGGGAACTGGAGAGATGCATCCTACCCATAGGCAAGAGGTCCAAAACTTCCTAATTTTGTGTGTGTGTGAAATTAGACACTTCAAACAGTTGAGAACATATTCTGTCAGCACTCATATTAAAAAATATAACCTATGCTGATATTATGTACTTTTCAATCTTTAAATTATCTACAGATAAATCCTGGCACTAAACTCTGGCCTCTGAAGGATCTCTGCTTACAAGAACCAAATGATCGGCGTGCTGTACTCTTAATTAACAGTAAACCTTCTGATGTGTGAGTCTTTGAAGGAAGGAGGGAGGCAGAGAAACATATACTTTTTTGTTTGTCCATCATCATGTGAATATGTAAATATTCTGGTGTGGGGGTCTTTCCTTTTCCCTGTGAATCCAGCACCACCATCAAAATAAATACTGATTCATAAGCTTAGAGCCTAACATAGTAAAGTCCATGGAATGACCACCAACATGGTTTTTCCTTTGACTTGATGTCACCAGTCAATTCCATGTGTATTTCAGCAATCAGGACTTCTTACTCTTCCAGTAACATGAAGTAATTGAAGGAAGTATAAAAATATTTATTCTAGCTCATGGGAAGCTTTGTATTATTTCTTGTCTTAACCTCCCCTTCACACTTTTAAATTAATATGTCACTGTTAAAAATCAGCTCCAAATATGATTTTCAGGAAGAAAAGTCCATTTTGTAGGACAAAGCCAATGTTGATGAGTAAATTATTTTAATTTGTCCATAATTTCAAATATGTAAAATTTTAGTTCTCCACCTCCATCTACGGAAGACAAATGCTCTGACACTGGTTATGGGCGAACTATTTCTTCTTCATCGTCTTTAAGAAGAGCAAGTAAAGAAAAGACCAGGTAAGAAACTCAATTCATTCTCCTCTTAATTTGGGAATAAAAAATAATTTTTAGATATTATATTTTGGCAACCACTCTTAGACTCTTCTTATGGTAGTATAATTTCATAATTGGTTTTCTAAATTGCTGTGCAAAAATATCTGGAAAAAGAGCCAGGAAGCCCAGTTAGACATTCAGTCTGCTGTGAACACACAGTGAGATTGTGAGGACATGATGCAGTGTCTGTGAGCAAGCTTAGCCTCCTTATCTGTATGTGGAGTGATACCTGGTGCACTGCTTTGTAATGGTGAATGAAATCAAAGTATGTAAAGGAAGGGAAAATGCCTTATACATTATTAACTGCCTTGCAAATGTAATGTATCATTACTTTCCATATGATTGAAATTAGTTGTGGTTTTTTTCAAATGACAAGAAAAAATAGTTATTATTTTAGTGCTGGATTTGGATCTCCCACAGAAGATAAATCAGAGCCTGCTTCTGGACGAAGTACTGCTCTTAGCAAAAGCACCATTAAAGAAAAAGGAGTAAGGTAAGAAATGTGATGTTCATTCTTCTTGTCATTGTAATCAGGCCAAGTTTTCACCAGCAAAGTTGGTGAAAGGGAGGGGTGGCTTTTCAATAAGAAGCTTTTCCCATGAAATCAGTATGTTAAACTAAGCAGGACTCATGAAATGTAATTAAAATTTACTTTTTAAAATTGATTGATTTTATGGGTGGGGTGGCAGTAACAAGAACTATCAATTCATAGCTGCCTCACTCTAGCTATTCATTGGTTGCTTGTCATATGTGCCTTGACTGGGCAAGCCCAGGGTTTTGAACCAGTGACCTCAGCATTCCAGGCTGACACTGTCCACTGTGCCACCACAGGCCAGGCAAATTAACTTTATTTTTGTCTCTTGTCTCTAAAACTTGCCCAGAGGAATTTCTTCTGCCTCTGGGTGAGAACTCAGGTCACTTTGATCATTATTAAGCCCTACAGTCACTTTAATTAAAAAATGACAATGGAAACAGTCTCTAGTCCATTATCTAGAAGTCCAACCCTGTGTAGTAATCAACATAAAATGAACTTTGATGTCCTCCTGTAGGCTGCCTCTTCCCTGCTTCACTCATCCTTGCCCCACCCACCTCACTCAAATCTCCAACCCTTCAGGTAGCTCCAAGAGGGAGACAAGGGAAGCAGGACCAACTCCATATTTGGTTGAATCATGTATAATGTGGTTCATGCATATTTATAGGCCTGGCATATTTTAACATACTTTCTACCTGTTTACATATTAATAGATATACATATTATTTCTCTTGTGAGTACTCTCCTGGACTCTTCAGAAAACCATCCTGCCCACTCCATAACCCTTTAATTACTACTGACTTAAGCCCTTCAGAACCACTACAATATTTAAGTCTATTTGGCATTTATATGGACCATCTATTTTCTAAACTGAGACTGTCTCCTAAGGTCCCTAAGGTGAGAGCAGTGGTAGGTTCTTTTCCTCAAGAGCTCAGAGCTGTTTATTTTCTGTTTCTGACTTCATTGTTGGCCTCTGTTGCTCATCATTCTGCTCTCTGCTTCTAACCTGATGCATTGTTCCAGTTCTGACAACGCCGGCCGTTCCCCTACCTTTTCCCCTCACGTGGCCTCTGCTTCTCTGCTGGGCAGAGAGCCCCTGGACGACAAGAACATGTTCTGATTTGAGTAATTTCTCATTTCATTTCCAATATTTAGCACTGTGCTTAGTTGACACACGTAGGTACTCACATTTTTTCAAGATAGAAATCTGAGCTTTTGCGGGAAATGTTTTCTTTTGACAAGGTCCACACTTATAAATTATCTCTCTTGAGCAAGTAGCTTACCCTTTTTCTTGCCTGAGTTGCCTCATCAGTAAAATGGTAAAGGTCAATACTAACTAATCATCTTACTACGTTCCAGGAATTGTTCCAGTGTGGGAAACATAGCAGTGAACAAGAATTTCTGCCCCCATAGAACTTACCTAGAAGAAAGACAGACAACAGACAAAAAAACCCCGTACACTCTACATATCCTCCTAAGCCCAGCATAAATTGTGTCTTCACCTGGTACAATCCTCCCAGCATAAATTGTGTCTTCACCTGTATGTCCTCCCATCCTATTGGAATAGACTGGGTGGGCATACAACACCTGATGGAATAGACTTCTTTTGACATTGAACTCCTTGAATATCAAATAGACTTCATTGAATGTACCTGGTATTGTGATTATTTTTCACATACCAAAATCTTCCTACCTAAAATAATAACCCAAGTGGGTTGGATTCATGACTCATATTTCTCCCTCCAGCCTTGTCCTATAGTATATGTATTCACATAACTGATATCAAAAAGAAGTAAGTGATTAAATTTTGAAAATGTCAGCACACAATTTTAGGCCAGACAACTCTCTCTCTCTACTCACAAACCTCCCTACTCATTCTCCCATGAAAACAGAAAATACCCTTCTTGTTTAGATCCGCACAGTTGATCTCTGCTTTATGAGGTAGTTTTGCTAAAGTTCTGCAGGAAAAGTAAAGGTTCTGTTATATTTCATCAGAAATTGGTGTTCTTTCTGAGGATTAATTTTATAAGAGTTAATTTTGTAATTTCCAAACACCTGTTTTTCTATTTATTTAGAAATGAACATGTAGGTATTGAAACCCTTATTAACACAATTTGGCAGACTTCGTGGGAAAGAAGTCCACATGAAATACTTATATTTGTAGCAGCAGGAAAGCACAGTTCAGGCGTTCCAGTAAATTAGCTATTCCTAATCACTGAATAAGACATCTCTCCCTGGTGTGCTTGGCCCAGTGTACTGGGGAGCACCTTCTCCATGCCAAATCTTCTTACTTCCGGCAGCACACTCAGTGAGAAATAGATCTCTTTATTTTACAGGCAGCCCTGTGAAATCACAGGGTCAAGATCTCCAATCTTATAAATTTATCCTGTAATTTTAGAAAGCAGTTAAACCTATCTATGCTTTCTACCATTCTAATTGACCTACCTAGTGTTGCTTCCTAATTTAAAAAAAATCTTACTATGCATATGCATATATTTATCTATTTTACAGAAAAGAAGAGGGTTAAAATGATACAGCTGGGAAATATTAATTTTTGCCTAGAGATTTTAGATTACATTGTATCTAAAATCATACAACCCAATGATTTTATTCAGGTTCCCCCAGTTTTACTTCCAATGTGTGTGCATGTGTGGTTAGTTCTATACAGTTTTATCACATATGTAAATCCATGTGTCTATGACTACAATTAAGATAATTAACAGTTCTGTCATCACAAGGATCTTTGATGTCTAATTGCTTTAGCACCATTTGTTGAAAAGAGTGTACTTCTTCCATTGAATTGCTTTTGGACCTTTGTCAAAAATCAGTTGTGCGTGTTAGTGGGTCTATTTCTAGGTCCTCTGTTCCGTTGCTCTAATCTGTATGTCTGTCTCTCAGCCAGTATCACTCTGTCGGGATTACTGTGGCTGTAGAGTAAGCTTTGATAACAAGTAAGGATATTCTTTCCATTTTATTCTTTGTCAGGATGGATCTAGCTATAAATTTTAGAATAAGATTTTTTTTATGTCTACAAAAAAAACCCCACACAACTCTGATTGAATTTTGATAGGAGTTTCATGAATCTTAGAGATTTTGAGGAGAATTGACATCTTTAATATATGAACACAGTATATCTCACCACTTATTTAGGTCTTCTTTGATTGCTTTCAACAGCATTTTTAATATTCAACACACAGATTCTTTACACATTTTGTCAAGTTTATCTAAGGATTTAACTTTCTTGGAACAATTGTAAGTGTTCTAAAACTCTTTTGGTTTTCATGTGTTTGTTATTACTATATAGAAACACAGTTAATTTAGTGTGTGTGTGTGTGTTTCTGAAGTGAGAAGCGGGGAAGCATAGAGACAGAAAACCCGCATGCACCTGACCAGGATTCACCCGGCATGCCCACCAGGGGACAATGTTCTGCCCATCTGGGGCTTTGCTCCGTTGCACCCAGAGACATTCTAGTGCCTGAGGTGGAGGCCATGGAGCCATCCTCAGTGCCTGGGCCAACTTTGCTCCAATGGAGCCTTGGCTGTGGTAGGGGAAGAGAGAGAAAGGGAGAAAGGAGTGGGGGATTGGTGTAGAAGCAGATGGGCGCTTCTCCTGTGTGCCCTCACTGGGAATCAAACCTGGGACTTTCACACACTGGGCCGATGCTCTACAACTGAGCCAACCAGTCAGGGTCCACAATTGATTTTTGTATGTTGATCTTATAGCTTGAAACCTTGATAAACTCATTTATTACTTCTAGGAGTATTGGGGGGTTCTTTCTGTAGATCTCTTGGGATTTTCTACAAAGATTAATTCAACTGTGTCATCTGCTTTGTCTTCAGTTTTCAATAGTTTGCTTTTGATGTGTCTGAGAGTGACATTTACTAAAATTCATAACTAGCCTGACCTGTGGTGGTGCAGTGGATAAAGCATTGACCTGGAAACACTGAGGTCGCCAGTTCAAAACCCTGCACTGGTCTGGTTAAGGCACATATGGGAGTTGATGCTTCCAGCTCCTCCCCCCTTTCTCTCTTTCTCTCTCACTCTGTGTCTCCTCTCTAAAATGAATAAAATAAAAAGAAGTTTAAAAAAAAATCATAACTATATAAATTTATGTCTTTAACCAAATTGAGGAAGCCATCTCAGTCCTAATTATTCATTTTTTTCTGTACTTCATCTTTCTCCTCTTATTCTGGTATTTGGTAACAATATTTGATAACACCAATATTAGATTTTTTTTATTGCACAAGTCCCTAAGACTGTCAATTGTTTTTTCAATGTTTTGTTCTTTGTGTTATTCAGATTAGATAATTTTTGTTGATCTAGGTTCAAGTCTATAGATTCTTTATTCTGTTATCTCTTGTCTTTTAAAAAAGACCCATTCAGAAAGTTTTATTTTTCTAAGATTCAGTATTGTATTTTCAGCTCCAAAATTCTGTTTTTATATCTCCTATTTTATTCTAAAACTTTTTAACTCTCCATTCATTTCAAGAGTGTGGGTTACTAATTGCAGCATTTCCGCTCTGTGTCATCTTGGCATTGACATCTATTGATTGTCTTTTCTTATGAGTTGAGGTTTTTCAAGTTCTTTGCATTCTAAATAATTAGATTTTAATATCATGTTATGAGTCCTACAGTTCTCATTTATGGGTCTTACGTATATTCTAAGGAGAATGTTTGTGTGTGTGTGTGTGTGTGTGTGTGTGTGTGTTTTATCAGGTAATTGAACCAGTGCTTTTAGTCTTCAAGTTCCAACCAGTGCTCTGTGAGTTGTTCTGCTGTCAGTCCTGTTTTCAGAGGTTTTGCAGAGCTGTTTGGATCAGTCCTGTATGTGCCAACTAGTGTCCAGTTAAGGAATTGGGTGGTGGTCTATTCCATAGTTCCATCCTGAGGTCAGAACCAAGCACAGATAGCTTGGGAGTACACCTAGCAATCCATAAACAAATTTATATGACTGCTTTCCTGAGTTTCCTTCCTCTCCGTGATCTCCTTTGTCTTTTCTGGTTCATTGGGCTTCCCTTTTGGTCCTCAACCAAAAACTTTACTTACTCTTCCCTGATATACTCTTGCCATGACTACATCTATATTTACAGCCAAACAGCAGGAGGAGTATAAGGCAGTTTAGGCTCTTAGGGACCCGATGACACAATTGCCACCATTGTCACAGGATTCCTTAGAGGCTGGAGCACAACAAAATGGAGAAAAATAAGAAAAAAGTCAGGACTGTCCCCACTCTCTCCTGTTTTTCAAACAGGCTTTCCTTGAGCCTCCACTGTCTGTGCTGACACTCACTTTCAGATGCGAGGCTGTGTTTAGTTCAGCTCGTGGAATAGTGGACAAAAATGAAATGCTAAACTCACTAACAGCTCAGTCATGATTCAGTCTCTTCTCTGATCTTTCTTCTAATTACTCATTAGAGTCTACAGATAGCAATTGCTTCCATCCTCTCCAGGTCTTATGTCTTATTCAGTGGGAGACAATGTAAAGGATACTTACTTGGTGCTGCCTGGAAAAAGAACCTGTGTCATGGCTTTTGTTCAATTCTTTAGTTAGAGAGAATCAGTAAGATGTCAATACTGGTTCCAAGAACATTTGAGAACCTACTTATTTAAGGAATATTAGAAAAATATTGCCATGTTGCATAAAAAACCATCCTGTATGATATTAACCATCCTATAGAACAATAAACTGTAACCTTTGGGAATATCTTTCCCACTGAACAGAAATAATTTGCATATTTACTAAACAAGAATCTATATGATAACTAGCAACCTCTCTGAGTCTAGAACTTTTATTTGTTTAAGCATATATCTGTAATTTTATCTATATATATATATCAAGAAAATTGGTGGACAACATTACTTATTGAGACTATTCTAAGTCTGGAACTTTTAATTAATAGTAATTTTTTATTAAACACTATCTTTACTGTTTACTAAGTACATTCCATTTTTCCTAAATACAGAACTAAGTACATTTCAAGGCAGTGGGGGAGGTGGGAGTGGGCAAGGGGGGAAATAAGGGCAGTAAGAGACTCTGCTTGGGGCGATGGGTGCACACGGTGGTGTACAGATGGTGTTTCATTGAGCTGTACACTTGAAACATGAATGGTTATATTAATCAATGTTACCTCAATAAATTTAATTTAGGAAAAAGCTAAGTAAATTTCCCCAAATAAACTTTCAGTGAGTCTTCCCCTGCATGACATCCTTGTTGTATTTTGCTTTTTTTTTTTTTTTGTATGTTTTGGGTAATTTTTCTTAACAATTGTGATCCAGATCCTTCCTTCAGAGGTGTCAATAGAAGCAAGAGATGATAGGAAAGCAGTGTAGACTCCCTAAGAAGGTGACCTATTTTTTTCCAATTCAAAAAGTATTTATTACATACTTATAATAGGCCAGATATCTTGCTACACAAATATGCAGAAGACCAATAGATGATATTTATAATACATGTCAATCATGTAGTGTTCTCTTGAAAATTAATCTCTGCTGCAAAACATAAAAATGCCAAATTCTGCATTGCCATTGAAAATTTGAAGATGATATGGCCTGGTCATTGGAGTTATAAACAGTGTTATTTCTGGGATATTCTTCAGAGGACCTTAGGGCACAATTTGTGCCTATTCATTCTGTGATTTTGATAGCTGCTCTTTACTCTTAAAGGAAAAGCAGAGGGAAAAAAGAAGAGGAAAGACTGAAGGAGGAGGAGGAGGTTACAGCAGCACCAAAGTGGGCTGGAGAAGGAAACCTTGATAAAGAATGGTACCCTCCCCCTGATCCCGACTTCTGTGTCTATGTGTATGAAGTGACCAAGTCAATACTTCCTATAACCAATATAAAAGAACAAATTGAGGCTCTTGCAAAGTAAGTTGTCAGTAGACATGTGTACATTTCTATTTTCTGAATAACTTTTTTAATTTTAGTGGTTTGCAATTTTAGCCAATTTTCAGACAACTACACTGTAACAAAACTGAAGCAGAAACAATGAATTGAAAAAAAATTCTCAGTTTCTATTTTAGATCAGATTTCTTCCAGGAATCAGAATGAGGAGCTGGAAATTGCCTGTGTAGATGCTAACTATGCTTTACTAATAGATAAATAAATAAATAAATATATTAAAGAAATAAGAACAAGCAAAAAATACTTGTCATTTTCTCCAGTTAAACTATGAAAAGCTCTTTCAATGTGATCCTGAAGAAGTTATAAATTAATCAAAAGTTTCAAAATTAAACCATTTCTTGGGTATCTGGGGAGTTCACAATTTAAAAAAATTTTTTTTTAATTTTTTATTTTATTCATTTTAGAGAGGAGACATAGAGTGAGAGAGAGAGAGAGAGAGAGAGAGAGAGAGAGAGAGAAAGAGGGGAGGAGCTGGAAGCATCAACTCCCATATGTGCCTTGACCAGACCAGTGTAGGGTTTTGAACTGGCGACCTCAGTGTTCCCAGGTTGACGTTTTATCCACTGCGCCACCACAGGTCAGGCTAAAGAAATTTTATTGTGAATTATTTGTAAACTCTCAAGTCATTTTCTAACACAAATAACCATCCCCTGTTTTACGTTACATGTTTTACATTGCTTTAAAGCAGGAGCGCGAGTATTCTAAAATGTTTGTGTGGGCTCAGTGCTCTGGATGTGCCAGTGAAGTTACCTTCTCAGAGTTGAATTAGGTTTCACTGGGAGAAGCTGATAACTTCCCTTGGTGGCTGTAAGGGATTAGGAACTAGGAGAGATGGAGGATAGCCTTGCTGACTGACACCAGCCAGTAGGGGAACAACAGCTGCGGTCTTCATGGTAACTCGCATCTACTCCAAACAGAAGTGAGCTGCAGCCATCCAATCTGGGTGTGACAAGTGCAAGAAGCACAGCTGCCAGATCATTGACTTCTCATCAGCCAGAACTAGAAAAGAGTGTGTTTGACTACTGAAGGTTTTCCTGATGTCCTTGAGAAGTGATGACTCAAGCAGAACTCTGATTTAGCTCATTTCAACATTTGTCACATTTTCTCATGTCTTGTTCCTTATCAGAAATACTTTTCATCATTCTAAATAATTGATTTTTTTGATCTGCGTCCACTCCAAGCCAGAGACACAGCAATTTGTCTCCTGGCCTTTGGTTGCTAGCTTTCATCACAGTACACCTGGGCAGTGGACTGCAGGTCAGGTTAGTAGTTTTCTCTCCAGTTCTTTCTTTTGTTTTTCACCAGTGCTCTTTGCTCAGTTCTTCATAAGTAAGGGGAAGGTCTTTATTTAAAATATGCAATTCTGCCTTCACTCCAAGATATAGCCTTAGTCTATGGAGGATTTTTGCAGGTGCATTTACTGATTTCTTCAGCAGGAGCTTAATATTAACAGAAACCCACAGGAAGCATATCCCTCATCCACCCATCCTGCCCCCTAATCTGTTACTTGGTTTCCCTTTTTGCCTCTTCCTTTCTAACTTCAGTGTTATGTAAATGCCATGTCTTTGTCTAAATTAATATAAAACAAACTTTAAAGGAAAACATTATAAAACTTGAAAATATCTTGGAGATCTAATGGGAAATTTCTATGTATTTATCTTGTTTCTCACTTTAAATTTCTTGAAAGAAGAAACAAATGTTAGTACAATGCCGTGGGTTTCATATTGAAACATTTCCAAATACTCTTCAAGAATAGTATAAAAATTTGAAACTGTATTGATAGAAATTTAGTGGTACGGGTTTGTATCTTGCTGTAATTGGAAAAATTAGCATTCATTTCTTTCCATGTGTTGAATGAAATTGTTGGAATTTCAGTATATATATATATATGATACTTTGAATACTGTAAGCATAATGTTAACCTAGTTATGGTAAGTATATTTTTAAAAATAAAGCAAATAATAAAATCAGAAGGAATACCGTTTCTGTACATAGAATTACTCAGATAGCTGCACTCAAATTGTCCAAAGGGAGATATTAAATCTAATTGATTTGGTCTTGATGTAATTGACGCAGGTATGTGGCAGAAAAAATGGGCGGTAAAATTTCAAAAGAGAAATTGCAGGATTTCAGCTGGGAGCTTCATATAAGTGAACTAAAATTTCAACTTAAGTCCAATGTAATACCAATTGGACAGATCAAAAAAGGAACCTTCTACCATCGAGCTTTGCTTTTCAAGGTATTTAAGATGTTTTGCCTCATTTGCCACTAGGTAAAAATGTTTTCTCTTTATCATAATGGAGCCAGCTGCTAATATTATTTAACTACATAATATTAACCTTATCATTTATATTTGCTTATACACTGCTCACAAAAATTAGGGGTATTTCAAAATGAGTATGAAGCGATAAAAAAGAAGTGATTTTTTTCTATTAAATAGGAACATCAGAAAAGCAAACGACAAGTCAAAGAAAGTTGTGCAATTATGCAAATGAGATGCAAACTCAATTATCGTGATTGAGTAGCAAGTGACATATCGGTGGGGTGAACAGAAGCATGTCAAACTGGACGAGAGAGCCACACATTGACTGTTCAAAGGGGTGTATGGTCACCCAAGACTGCCAAACACACTGACAGCGATGGGGCAGGACAGGATCAGATTGTCCAGCAGTTCCTGTGGGATCCTCTGCCACTCTTGCTCCAGGGCAACTTCCAGCTCAAGAAGTGTTGTGGGAGGCACTGGACGGTTTGCCAGACATCTTCCCAGTGCATCCCAAGCCTGTTCAATGGGATTCGGGTCTGGAGAACGTGAAGGCCATTCCACGCGTTTGATTCCTGCTTCCTGAAGCACATTGCTGATGAGACGTGGACGGTGGAGCCTTGCATTATTGTCCATGAAAAGAAAGTTGTTCCCAACTGATCCAGCACAGGGTACCACTACAGGGTGCAGGACCTCATCTCGGTGTCTGATAGCAGTCAGCTATTCGTTTCTGATGACGTGGAGGTCAGTACGACCACCAGTGCTGATGCCAGCCCACCACATGATTCCACTACTACCGAAGGAGACCCGTTCTCACATGAAAGTGGATTCTCCCGTGTTCCTCATTCACACCAGATCAGTACATGATGATTGTCAGGCTGCAGACTGAACTGTGACTCATCAGAGAAGAGGACAGTTGACCACTCATCACGGGTCCAATGACGATGCTCATCAGCCCACCCTCTCTGGGTTCTACAGTGTTCAGCAGATAATGGAATGCATACCGTTGGTTGCCGGGCGTGCAGTCCAGCATGATGGAGCTGATTTCATATGGTCTGGGTGTATATCTTTCATCTAGTGGCAGCAAGAAACTGTTCCCGCAGCTCTCTTTCATTGCTGCATCTGTTCCTTCTTGCCAATAAGGTCAAGTAGCAGGTCTCTTGCTGTACCTGCCCTTGTCTTCTTCATACTGTGCCAGTTTCTTGAAAGTGATTTCACGATCTGCTAATCACACTTTGGGAAGTTCCAAGTGCTCTTGCCACTATTGTCTGTGTCCGATCAGCTTCAAGATGTTCTCTGGCTCTCTAGGCTTCGCATTCGGGCAAATCATATTGCATGGGCGTTGCAAGGGCTGGGGAATGGCAGGATGTTCACTTTCAAGATCAGGGAATGTGCAGATTACTCCAGTACATTTTATCAATGAAATAAAAGTTGGTTTTGCATCTTATTTGCATAATCAAACAACTTTTTTTTACTTGTCATTTGCTTTTCTGATGTTCTTGTTTAATAAAAAAATCAAATGCTTCTTTTTTTATTGCTTCATATTTGTTTTGAAGTATATTCCCTAATTTTTGTAAGCAGTATATTTGAGCTATATATGCCTGCATACACACATACACAAAGGTACACATATATTCTATTCGCAGACTAGTAAAGGCCTATTCACTCAACATTTATCATACAGCAACCATAGACCAGCACCTCTTCTAGGGCCTTGGAATAATATAGAGCAGTGGTTCTTAACCTAGGTTCTCTCAAACCCTAGGGGTTCAATGAGTCGGTCTCAGGGGTTCGGAGAAGCCTCTGCCGCAGAGACGAGAATAAAGTAATGTTGTGAGTTCATGCACTTTGTTGGTTTTGTTCTTTGAGCAAGGTGATGTTCATGCACGGCTCATTTTATGCACCAGTAAAAAAGCATATACCTATGTCTTGAATTTGGGGAAAAAATCATATTTTATTTATCACTAAAGAAGGGTTCTGTGAATGCGCATATGAAACTGTTGGGTTCGGTACCTCAAAAAAGGTTAAGAACCACTGATATAAAGTGACAGTCCCTGTATACAAAGCACTTAAGCCAGACTTCTGGGTTCTAAGGTGCTGTCAGGGAAAGTTTCAGGAGAGAAAATGATACATTAGAGGGACATAGGATTTCAACAGGTAAGGAAGGAAGATAAGAGTATTCTAAACAAAGAAACGTTTTATACAAAATAACAGTTTTGAGTCGCTGAGCCATTTGAGTAATGTAGAGCGGTTTTTCTGGATAAAGAAATAGAAAGGGTTGGATGAGGCTAAAGGGCCAGTGGCTACCATGTAAGTAGCCACTGAAAGCTGTTAAGCAGATGAATGGGTAACATGATTTTCAAAGACCATTCAGGTAACAGAACAGGGAATGGATTAGAGCAGGGGCAAGGCTAGGGATAGGGAAACAGTCAGAAGGTTCCTGGAGCAAGAAGAATGGGTGACCTATACTGAAGCCATAGTTGAAGATGTGAAGGAGGAGGCACATTTAGAGGGAGATTAAAGAGAGAAGATTGAAAGGAGTTGGTAACTGCTTAGGTGTGGTGTGAGAGATTACAGGAGAGCAAAATGATTTCTAGATTCTAGTAGGAGCAGCTGGTAATGATGGCATTATTCATTACAGTAGGGGTAATAGAGATAAGTCAGGTTTAAGAAAGGGAGTGATCTTTGTTTTTCTGCATTATATCCAGTGTCTGTCATATACTAAGAGTTTAGAAAGTGGTTTCTAAACTATAGACAGACTGAATGTAAAGAATTCTTATCCTCTCCTAAATACCTGTAAACCCACTGCATCCACATGGACCTTGCCTCTAGTTTTTAGCTAATTCTGTTTATAATCCAGACAGCAGTCTTTCCTAATTCTTTGGCTTTCTTGCTCTATCAGTTCTTCTCTCCTAAGCTCTTTCTCTCTTAGTTATTTCTCTATTAAAACCTAAAATTAAATCTGTAATATTTAAAGAATATATATTATTTTCTCATATCTACAACCACTATAACAGCTCCTATTATGATGACCACCATCATTCTGAGCTATGTGCCAGGCACTTGATAAACATAGTTGTGAAGAGTCTCAAAAATGCCAAAGGTGAAGTGACTCCTTGTTTTAGAGATAAGAAAACAGATATTTAGAGAAGAAATTTATGTAAGGTCAACAGAGGTACAGCTGGAATTTGAACCCTTGCCTGTCTGAATCAAAAGCTATCCTGATGCTTCTCTCCATAGACAATTCTCATTCTTGGTCAAAATTCTGAGTGTTCTCAACTCCTCATCCCTCCTTGGCATACCTCTCATTTTTCTTCTCAACTCCCTGTGGTCTGGCTCTTGCTCCCTCTCAATAAGGGTTATTACAGTAGTCTACTGTCTGCTTACTTGATATATCAAAAGAATATGTCATCAATTATTCTTCCTTTGACACCATTCTATTCAGTAACTTGTCCTCTCTTACCACTTCATCTCAGTCTCCTCTGGAGACCTCTTTTCCTCTACCCTTCCCTTAAATGTTGGGGACCTGCAAGGTTCTGATGTCAGCTCTTTTCTCTCTTTATTTACTTCACAGGGTGAGGTCAACCTCTCCTGTGGCCTTAAATACCACCTACATGACTAAAGTTTCCAGATCCTTTCCTTGTCCCACAAACTTCTCCTGATTCCAGATCTGTGTATCTCTTTGCCCTCTAGCTTGATGCACTTAAGTGTCTCATAAGCATTGTATTAGTCTGCTTGGGCTTCTATAAAAGAATACCATAGACTGAGTGCCTTCAATAAACATTCATTTCTCATAGTTCTGTAGGCTGAGAAATCCAAGATCAAGGTGCCTGAAGATTCGATGTCTGGGAAGAACCCACTTCCTGTTTGCTTGAGAGAGAGCACATGTTGGCCTCTTCCTCTTCTTATAAGGGCACTAATCCCATTTTAAGAGCTTTACCCTCATGATCTCATCCTAACCTAATTACTTGCAAAAGGCCCCACTTTCAAATACCATCACACTGGGGGTTAGGACTTTAACATTTGCATTTGGTGGGGGACCACAAATATTCAGTCTCTAACATTATGTCACACTGAATTTTTCACCCTCACACCTCAGCTGAGTCATATAATTAATTACCCAGGCCTTGACTATGGCTAAAATCCTGAACACCAATTTAACTCACTGGTAAAGTCTCTTATCCTTCTACCCCTCCTAAATCTTTTATTCCTTCTACATATATTCTCTGTAACTTCCATTTTCTTCCATTTTTCTGGCTCTTTTTTGGCTTTATTTGTTGCCCCCTCAACCTAGATGCACTGTTCACAGACCTCATAATTTGCTCACTAATTTATCTCATTTTTTACCAACTTCCTCCCTCTCCCTCCCACCCCTGCCATCTTTTCACGACTTTGCATGGCCAGCCCAACAATCTGATTGCCTGTCCTTTCCACTAATAGCACTCAGGCTTCAGAAAATGACAGCGGGGGAGTCACAGCCAATTCGGGATATTCAGTGTGTGTGGACATGCCAGTAGTCCGGCCACCCTTTTCCAGCTCCTGGTCATAGCTCCTCCTATTTTCCTCAGCAGCTGTGCTCCACACCTGACCTTCCTTCTAAGCCTTTTCATTTCTACCTCTTCACATGACCTTGGTTCTCATTCACAAAGAAAATAGAATTTCAAATTTGTCTCAGCTGTAGGCAGTATTATTCTAAGGTTAAAAACTCAGACTCGCGGCAGCTGTACCGCAGACACGCCCAACCCACACCGCTCAGATTTCCCAGCTGAACATTGTAAATAGCTTTTGATGGTTTAGGGACTCTTCCATTTGACCCCAGGCCCGCCTGGGGTGAGGACAACAGAGACGCACGAGACCCAACTCCGGGGACAAGGTTCAGTAACACAAATCCACTTTATTACGGAAGGTTGATGCAGATGGTCTGAGACATCCCAGGTCTCCCTCACAACTCTGCGTTCCTTCCAAATTTACCTGACCTTCTGAAAGAAGACCAGTTCATAGAAGAGCCTGTGGAGTAGCAGTTCTCTTTCAACGGCAGCATCCTGCAGTCAGGACCTTTATGGAAGAGCCTTTCTTTTCTCCACTGTATGTTTTTGGCTCCTTTGTCGAAGATTTTTCCCCAAATACATGAAATGGGCTTTGACTATTAGGCACCTGGATGAAGAGCCCTGGGTTCAGCTAGTCAGAGTCCTATGATCTGCAGAGTCCCTCTGCTTGCCCTAGAATCATTCAATTGAGGGAGACGGCATGATGGCGATGGAGTAGGCGGACGTACCAACTTCCAACTCCCAGAACCAAAGTGGATTATAACTTAATTTTAAGAACCATCAACTGGATAAACCAATTTTGAACTAAACTAAGTGGACTCTTCAACCAAGGAACACTGAAGAAGCCACATTGAGACTGGTAGGAAAAGCGAAAATGTGGAAAGGGCTGCCCAGCTCCCGGAGCAAATGGCAGCCCAGAGAGACCTGCGAGGCAGGAGGAGAGTTTGGTGGAAAGGAAGGGACCTGGGTCCCAGGAACAAAGTCCCAGCCTGCAGCCCCAGAGCTTAGAAGAGGCGTTTGGACAGTATTGAGCTGTGAAACAAGTGAGGATACTGTTTGTGAAAAAGAGACAGTTTTCTCAGACCCAAGATTCTTCTTAAAGGGACAGCGCAGAAAACCTCTTTCACAACCACTCACGTGGGGCTCCAGGGAATGGGGACAGAGGAGAAAACCAGAGCAGCGGGAAGAGAGTGTGGACTGGAAGGCACAGGGAGGAGAAACACTCTGAGGGACAGCCACCCTAATCCCTGGGCTGAGTCACCTCCCTAATCAAAAACAAAAATTTCCCCTGGAACTAGCAATACCAGCAAAGGGAGACAGGACACCAGCCAAACAAGCTCTCCTGCAGCACTTAGAGCAGAGCTGCTTAGATGGAGGGAGCTTCCTGGACTACAGTATGGAGTGTTAGGTCTGAGCTACAGTGCCCCTACCCACACTGCTGAGGGCTGGCTGGAGAGACGGTGGTGGTGGGAAGCTGAAACGCGGTTCTGTCAGTGGGGACGGAGGCCCAGCCTGTGTGAGCTTGGTCTAGCACAGCAGGGGTGGAGGGGACGCGCGAAAGTGGTCCGGCAGCTGCAGGCCCGCCTGCAGCCCCACCTGCGGGGAAAAAGCGGGAGACCAGGAAAGGGCAGAGATCTGCTCTGTGACCCTGCACAAGCCGGCCCTGACCGCAGGGGCGGGGCTAGGACCAGGGACAGGCGGAGGCTCGCAGCTGAGCACACACCAGCAGCCCGGCCCGGCCCAAGAAACCGTGGCAAGCAGGCTCTGACCATGGGGGCTGGGAGGAAGCCCAGGAACAGGCTGGGTCCGCAGCTGAGCAAAGGTACTCACCTCTACCCTTGGTGCTGAGGCTTGTGGTTTGAGTGCAGTGTGCAACCCAACCAGTGGGGGTGAGGCGAAGGCCCAGGCACACAGAGGCTTGTAGAGCTGGGCACCAGAACACAGCCCCTCCCACGGAGGAGAGGCGGAAATCACAACAACAGCGGCAGTGGGCTGGCACTGGCAACGCCCATACCCAACCACCCTAGGCAGCAGCACAAGGGGTGGCAGGCCTGCAGACAAACCTCACCTAGGGAACACAGAGGAAACACCCATTGGGCACCAGTGGCCACACCCTTCTTATACACAGACAAAATGGGCAGGCAGAGAAATGCAACCCAAATGAATCAAGAGAAATCCCTAGAACAGGACCTGAATGAACCAGATATAAACAAATTACCAGATGCAGAATTTAAAATAATGATAGTTAGGATGTTAAAAGAGATTAGAGCAACAATGGATAGTCATTATGAACACCTAAATAAAGAGATAACAAGTATAAAAAACGAAATTGAAATAATAAAAAAGAATCAGACAGAAATGACAAAAACAGTATCAGAAATGAAGACCACAATGGAAGGAATTAAAAGAAGGATGAATCATGCTGAGGATCGAATCAACGAGTTACAGGACACAATAAAAAAAGGCATAGAAGCAGGGCAGAAAAAAGCAAAGACACTCAAAAAATGTGAGGAAACTCTAAGGGAGCTCTAAGAAAACATGAAGAGAAATAACATCTGCATCATAGAGGTTCCTAAAGAAGAGGAGAGAGAACAAGAAATAGAAACTTTGTTCAATCAGATCATAGCAGAAAACTTCCCTAATTAAGGCTGGAAAACATTTCACACGTTCAAGAAGCACACAGAACTCCATTAAAGAGAAAACCAAAGAAATCTCCACCAAGACAGATCATAGTTAAAATACCAAAGCTAAGTGATAAAGAGAAAATTTTAAAAGGTTGCTAGAGAAAAAAAGACTATTACCTACAAAGGAGCCCCTAAAAGATTGACATCCGACTTCTTGACAGAAACACTTGAGGCCAGAAGGGAATGGCAAGATATATTCAAAGTAATGCAGAACAAGAACCTACAATCAAGACTGCTCGATCCAGCAAGGCTAACATTTAAAATTGAAGGAAAAATAAAGAGCTTTCCAGACAAAAAAAGCCTCAAGGAATTCATTAAAATCAAACCAATTCTGCAAGAGATGCTAAGGCGCCTGTGGTGAACAGTTCAAAGGGAGGAAAGAATATAGCAAAAGAAGAATACAGCTTTAAAGAATAAAATGGCAATAAACAACTACATATCAATAATAACCTTAAATGTAAATGATGGACTAAATGATCCAATCAAAAGACATAGGGTAGCTGTGTGGATAAGAAAACAAGAACCATACACATGCTGTCTACAAGAGACACACCTTAAAACAAATGATACACATAGACTGAAGGTAAAAGGATGGAAAAAAATATTTCATGCCAATGGAAATGAAAAAAAAGCCAGAATAGCAATACTTATATCTGACAAAATGCACTTTAAAACAAAGGCTATAATAAGAGATAAAGAAGGACACTATATAATGATAAAGGGAACAATTCAACAGGAAGATATAACTATTATAAATATCTACACACCAAATATAGGAGCCCCGACATACATAAAGCAGACGTTGATGGATATAAAGGGCGAGATTAACAGCAATATTATAATAGTAGGGAATTTCAAGACCCCACTAACATCACTGGATAGATCCTCAGGAAAGAAAATTAATAGGCCTGACCTGTGGTGGCGCAGTGGATAAAGCGTCGACCTGGGAACACTGAGGTCGCCAGTTCAAAACCCTGCACTGACTGGTCTGGTCAAGGCACATATGGAAGTTGAGCTTCCAGCTCCTCCCCCGTTTCTCTCTTTCTCTCTCTCTCTCTCTCTCTCTCACTCTGTGTCTCCTCTCTAAAAAAAAAAAAAAAGAAAATTAATAAAGAAACAGCAGACTTAAAGGAGACACTAGATCAACTTGATTTAATAGATATCTTCAGAACTTTTCACCCTAAAACAGTAGAATATACATTCTTCTCAAGTGCTCATGGTACATTTTCTAGGATAGACCACATGTTAGGACACAAAAATGGTCTCAACAAATTTAAGAAGATTGAAATCATATCAAGCATATTCTCTGATCACAATGGCATGAAACTAGAAATTAACCACAAAAGAAAAACTGAAAAATACTCAAACACTTAGAAACTAAATAGCATGTTATTAAATAATGAATGGATTAACAATGAGATCAAAGAAGAAATAAAAACGTTTCTAGAAATGAATGAAAATGAGCATACAACAACTCAAAATTTATGGGAAACAACAAAAGCAGTACTGAGAGGGAAGTTTATTGCACTATAGGCATACCATAAGAAGCTAGAAAAAGCTCAAATAAACAACCTGACCCTGCATCTAAAAGAACTAGAAAAACAACAGCAAATAAAGCCAAGGACCAGTAGAAGGAAGGAAATAATAAAAAACAAAGCAGAAATAAATGACATAGAGGCTAAGGAAACAATACAGAGGATCAATGAAACCAGGAGCTGGTTCTTTGAAAAAGTAAACAAGATTGATGAACCTTTAACTAGACTCACCAAGAAAAAAAGAGAGGACTCAAATATAAAATTAGAAATGAGAGTGGAGAAATAACAACTAACACAACAGAAATACAAAGCATTGTAAGAAAATACTATGAAGAACTCTATGTCAAAAAATTAGACAACCTAGGTGAAATGCACAAATTTCTTGAATCATATAATCTTCCAAAAATCAATCTGGAAGAATCAGAACACCTAAACAGACCAATTACGACAAATGAAATCGAAACAGTTATCAAAAAACTCCCCAAAATGAAAAGTCCTGGGCCTGATGGCTTCACAAGTGAATTCAACCAAAATTTCAAAGAAGAACTAACTCCTATCTTCCTCACGCTATTTCAAAAAATTCAAGAGGAAGGAAGACTTCAAAACTCCTTTTATGAGGCGAGCATAACTCTGATCCCAAAACAGGGCAAAGACAACACAAAGAAAGAAAATTATAGGCCTATATCCCTGATGAATTTAGACGCTAAAATTCTCAACAAAATATTAGCCAACCGGATCCAGCAATATATGAAAAAAATCATACACCATGATCAAGTGGGACTTATTCTGGAGAGGCAAGGCTGGTTCAATATTCACAAATCAATCAATGTGATTCATCACATAAACAAAAGGAAGGACAAAAATCACATGATAGTTTCAATAGATGCAGAAAAAGCATTTGATAAAATCCAGCACCCATTCATGCTCAAAACTCTCAGTAAAGTGGGAATACAGGGAACATTCCTTAACATGATAAAGGCCATCTTCAACAAACCCACAGCAAACATCATACTAAATGGACAAAAATTAAAAGCAATCCCCATAAGATCAGGAACCAGGCAGGGGTGTCCCCTTTCACCACTCTTATTCAACATAATTCTGGAAGTCCTAGCTACAGCAATCAGACAAGAAGAAGAAATAAAAGGCATCCAAATTGGAAAAGAAGAAGTAAAACTGTCATTATTTGCAGATGATATGATATTGTATATAGAAAACCCTAAAGTCTCAGTCAAAAAACTACTGGACCTTATAAATGAATTCAGCAAGGTGGCAAGATATAAAATTAATACTCAGAAATCAGAAGCATTTTTATATACCAACAATGAACTGTCAGCAAAAGAAATTAAAGAAACAATCCCCTTCACTATTGCAACCAAAAAAATAAAGTACCTAGAAGTAAATTTAACCAAGGAGGTTAAGGACTTGTATTCGGAAAATTAATTATAAAACATTGATAAAAGAAATCAAGGAAGATACAAACAAGTGGAAGCATATGCCGTGCTCATGGTTAGGAAGAATAAACATCATTAAAATGTCTATATTACCCAAAGCAATTTATAAATTCAATGCAATACCAATTAAAATACCAATGACATACCTCAAAGATATAGAACACGTATTCCAAAAATTTATATGGAACCAAAAAGGTGCACAAATAGCCTCAGCAATCTTAAAAAGAAAAAATAAAGCAGGAGGTATCACTCTTCCAGATATCAAGGTTTACTACAAGGCCATTGTACTCAAGACAGCCTGGTACTGGCATAAGAACAGGTACATAGATCAATGGAACAGAACAGAGAACCCAGAAATAAAGCCATAGCTTTATGGACAACTGATATTTGACAAAGGAGGAAAGAACATACAATGGATTAAAGACAGCCTCTTTAACAAATGATGTTGGGAAAATTGGACATCTACCTGCAGAAAAATGAAACTAGACCATCAACTTACACCATTCACAGAAACAAACTCAAAATGGATAAAAGACTTAAATGTAAGCCGTGAAACCATAAGCATCTTAGAAGAAAACATAGGCAGCAAGCTCTCCGACATCTGTAGCAGCAATATATTTGCCGATTTATCTCCACGGGCAAAGGAAATAGAAGGCAATATAAACAAATGGGAATATATCAAACTAAAAAGTTTTTGCACAGCTAAAGACAATAAGAACAGAATAAAAAGACAAACCACACAGTGGGAGAACATATTCGACAACACGTTTGATAAGGGGTTAATAACCAAAATTTATAAAGAACTTATAAAACTCAACACCAGGAAGACAAACAATCCAATCAAAAAATGGGCAAAAGAAATGAATAGAAATTTCTCCAAAGAGGCCATACAGATGGCCAATAGGCATATGAAAAAATACTCAACATCACTAATCATTAGAGAAATGCAAATTAAAACCACAATGAGATATCATCTCACAACAGTCAGAATGGTGCTCATCAGCAACACAACACAGAACAAGTGCTGGCGAGGATGTGGAGAAAAGGGAACCCTCCTGCACTGCTGGTGAGAATGCAGACTGGTGCAGCCACTGTGGAAAACAGTATGGTGATTCCTCAAAAAATTAAAAATCGAACTGCCTTTGGACCCAGCTATTCCACTTTTAGGAATAAACCCTAAGAACACCATAGCACTGTTCGAAAAGAAGAAATATGCCCCCATGTTCGTGGCAGCATTGTTCACAATAGCGAAGATCTGGAAACAGCCCAAGTGTCCATCAGATGACGAGTGGATTAAGAAGCTTTGGTACATATATACTATAGAATACTACTCAGCCATAAGAAATGATGACATTGGAACATTTACAACAAAATGGATGGACCTTGATAACATTATATGCAGTGAAATAAGTAACAGATAAAAACTGAGAACAGCATGATTTCATACATAGGTGGGACATAAAAGTAAGACTATGAGACATGGACAAGAGTGTGAGGGTTATGGGGAGGGGGGAGAGGGGGGAGGGGGAGGGGAGGGACACAAAGAAAACCAGATAGAAGGTGACAGAGGACAATTTGACTTTGGGTGATGGGTATGCAACATAATTAAATGATAAGATAATCGGAGTTGTTTTCTTTGAACAAATGTACCCTGATTTATTAATGTCACCCCATTAAAATTAATTTAAAAACAGAAAAAAACTCAGACACTTGAGTCAGATTCCTTGTATGTCACATTAGGTCACAACCTACTGTGATCTTGGGAAAATGATCTGACTTCAGTTTTACTCTCTATGAAATGGCAAATTCAATACCAGTATCACACGGTTTTTTTGATAATTTAAAGTCTCTTGACATGGAGTAAGAGATCAGGAAAAGTGATTTTGGAAAAGCTAAGATAATGACATATTTATTTTTGTCTCTTTACCACTAGACTATGAGTGTAAAGTGATTCTAGTACCAATTCCAATATGGGAGGGAGGTGTTTTGCACATGGAAGCAATTCTCCAACAACAGCTAAGTGTGCCACAGTTCAGCTCAATGCTGACACTGTCTACCTGGAGATAGCATCAGACTCCTCAGGATAAATACTCAGTCTTACAGCATTGCTGCCTACCTGACTCAGATGCCAGTCACAAGCCAAGGTTATCCCCTGACCGGCTATAGATTGGAGATTTCAACAACCCCCATCCTTGGGTTCAGTTAATTTTCAAGAGCTGCTCACAAAACTCAGGAAAACATTTGACTTACTAGATCATCAGTTTGTTATAAAAGAGCATATAGCACAGGTTAAGGTGTGGGGAAAGGGTCTGGAGCTTCCATGCCCTCCTCAGGAAGGCCACTACCTCAAATATCTACCTGTTCACCAAGGCACAGGCCTTCGGAGCCTGGTCCTTTTGGGGTTTGGGGAGGCTTCGTTACATAGGCATGGCTAATTAAATCATTGGCCAACGACTGACTCAACTTCCAGCCCTGCTTCTCTCCTCAGAGGCAGGGGGAGGGAGTAGGGCCACAAGTTTCAAACCTCTAATCAAGTGATTGATTCTCTGGGCAAACAGTCCTCCTGTCCATCCTCAGGTGAGCCAGAAGTCACCTTATTATCCTAACAAAAGACACCCTTATGGCTTTTAGCACTTAGGAAATTCCAAAGGAGCTCTGTGCCAGAAACCCTGATGAAGACCAAAATATATTTTCTTATTAGAAATCTGAGAGTCACAGAGTGCCGCACATTCAGGTCAACCACATTAATAAATGAACAGAGAGATTACTGAAACAACAAGTCTTGCCTTCTAGTACTAGGAACATTTATGGAGTATGGAGTATTCACTTTGTGTCTGCATTCACGACTCTGAGCGCTGGGCAAGTATTCATTTTCTTCATCTCCATAACCGCCCCATGAGGAGGGTGTTTGGACTGTTCTCATTTCACAGATGAAGGAATGGAAGTGCACAGAGGCTGAGGCTCTTGCTTAATTGAGGTGACAACTTGAGCGGCTGAGCTGCAATTCAAACCCGGGAGTTCTGAGCCAGCTCTCTTATCCACTGTATTGTGGCTAAGAAGTTTCCGGATTTTCTTTTTTTTTTTAATTTTGTTTTATTATTATTAATTTTAATGGAGTGACACCAATAAATCAGGGTACATATGTACAATGAAAACATCTCCAGGTTGTCTTATCATTCAATTGTGTTGAATACCCGTCACCCAAAGTCAAATTGTCCTCTGTCACCGTCTATCTGATTTTCCCTGTGCCCCTCCCATCCTCCCTATCCCAACCTTCCCTCCCACCCCCAACCCCGTAACTACCACTCTCTTGTCCATGTCTCATAGTCTCACTTTTATGTCCCACCTATGTATGAAATCATGCTGTTCTCAGTTTTTCTTTTTTTCTGATTTACTTATTTCACTCCGTATAATGTTATCAAGGTCCATCCATTCTGTTATAAATGATCCGATGTCATCATTTCTTATGGCTGAGTAGTATTCCATAGTATATATGTACCATAGCTTTTTAATCCACTCATCTTCTGACGGATACTTGGGCTGTTTCCAGATCTTCGCTATTGTGAACAATGCTGCCACGAACATGGGGGCATATTTCTTCTTTTCGAACAGTGCTATGGTGTTCTTAGGGTATATTCCTATAAGTGGAATAGCTGGGTCCAAAGGCAGTTCGATTTTTAATTTTTTGAAGAATCTTCAAACTGTTTTCCACAGTGGCTGCACCAGTCTGCATTCCCACCAGCAGTGCAGAAGGGTTCCCCTTTCTCCACATCCTCGCCAGCACTTACTCTGAGTTGTTTTGCTGATGAGTGCCATTCTGACTGGTGTGAGTTGATATCTCATTGTGGTTTTAATTTGCATTTCTCTAATGATTAGTGATGTTGAGCATTTTTTCATATGCCTATTGGCCATCTGTATGACCTCTTTGGAGAAATTTCTATTCATTTCTTTAGCCCATTTTTTGATTGGATTGTTTGTCTTCCTGGTGTTGAGTTTTATAAGTTCTTTATAAATTTTGGTTATTAACCCCTTATCAGATGTGCTGTCAAATATGTTCTCCCATTGTGTGGTTTGTCTTTTTATTCTGTTCTTATTGTCTTTAGCTGTGCAAAAACTTTTTAGTTTGATATATTCCCATTTGTTTATATTGCCTTCTATTTCCTTTGCCCGTGGAGATAAATCGGCAAATATATTGCTGCTACAGATGTCGGAGAGCTTGCTGCCTATGTATTCTTCTAAGATGCTTATGGTTTCACGGCTTACATTTAAGTCTTTTATCCATTTTGAGTTTGTTTCTGTGAATGGTGTAAGTTGATGGTCTAGTTTCATTTTTTCGCAGGTAGATGTCCAATTTTCCCAACACCATTTGTTAAAGAGGCTGTCTTTAATCCATTGTATGTTCTTTCCTCCTTTGTCAAATATCAGTTGTTCATAAAACTATGGGTTTATTTCTGGGTCCTCTGTTCTGTTCCATTGATCAATGTGCCTGTTCTTATGCCAGTACCAGGCTGTCTTGAGTATAATGGCCTTGTAGTAAACCTTGATATCAGGAAGAGTGATACCTCCTGCTTTATTTTTTCTTTTTAAGATTGCTGAGGCTATTCGTGTTCTTTTTTGGTTCCATATAAATTTTTGGAATATGTGTTCTATATCTTTGAAGTATGTCATTGGTATTTTAATTGGTATTGCATTGAATTTATAAATTGCTTTGGGTAATATAGACATTTTAATGATGTTTTTTCTTCCTAGCCATGAGCACGGTATATGCTTCCACTTGTTTGTATCTTCCTTGATTTCTTTTATCAATGTTGTATCATTTTCCGAGTACAAGTCCTTAACCTCCTTGGTTAAATTTACTCCTAGGTACTTTATTTTTTTGGCTGCAAAAGTGAAGGGAATTGTTTCTTTAATTTCTTTTGCTGACAGTTCATTGTTGCTATATAGAAATGCCTCTGATTTCTGAGTATTAATTTTATATCCTGCCACCTTGCTGAATTCATTTATCAGATCCAGTAGTTTTTTGACTGAGACTTTAGGGTTTTCTATATACAATATCATATCATCTGCAAATAATGACAGTTTTACTTCTTTTCCAATTTGGATGCCTTTTATTTCTTCTTCTTGTCTGATTGCTGTAGCTAGGACTTCCAGAATTATGTTGAATAAGAGTGGTGAAAGGGGACACCCCTGCCTGGTTCCTGATCTTATGGGGATTGCTTTTAATTTTTGTCCATTTAGTATGATGTTTGCTGTGGGTTTGTTGAAGATGGCCTTTATCATGTTAAGGAATGTTCCCTGTATTCCCACTTTACTGAGAGTTTTGAGCATGAATGGGTGCTGGATTTTATCAAATGCTTTTTCTGTATCTATTGAAACTATCATGTGATTTTTGTCCTTCATTTTGTTTATGTGATGAATCACATTGATTGATTTGCAAATATTGAACCAGTCTTGCCTCTCCAGAATAAATCCCACTTGATCATGGTGTATGATTTTTTTCATATATTGCTGGATCCGGTTGGCTAATATTTTGTTGAGAATTTTAGCGTCTAAATTCATCAGGGATATAGGCCTATAATTTTCTTTCTTTGTGTTGTCTTTGCCCAGTTTTGGGATCAGAATTATGCTCGCCTCATTAAAGGAGTTTGGAAGTCTTTCTTCCTCTTGAATTTTTTGAAATAGCTTGAGGAGGATAGGAGTTAGTTCTTCTTTGAAATTTTGGTTGAATTCACTTGTGAAGCCATCAGGCCCAGGACTTTTTTTTTTTGGCAGTTTTTTGATAACTGTTTCAATCTCATTTGTTGTAATAGGTCTGTCTAGGTGTTTTGATTCTTCCAGATTGATTTTTGGAAGATTATATGATTCAAGAAATTTGTCCATTTCACCTAGGTTGTCTAATTATTTGGCATAGAGTTCTTCATAGTATTTTCTTACAAAACTTTGTATTTCTGTTGTGTCAGTTGTTATTTCTTCACTCTCATTTCTACTTTTATTTATTTGAGTCCTCTCTCTTTTTTTCTTGGTGAGTTTAGTTAAAGGTACATCAATCTTGTTTACCTTTTCAAAGAACCAGTTTCCTTAGCCTCTATGTCATTTATTTCTGCTCTGATCTTTATTATTTCCTTCCTTCTACTTGTCTTGGGTTTTATTTGCTGTTGTTTTTCTAGTTCGTTTAGCTGAAGGGTCAGGTTGCTTATTTGAGCTTTCTCTAGCTTCTTATGATATGCCTGTAGTGCAATGAACTTCCCTCTCAGAACTGCTTTTGCTGTGTCCCATAAATTTTGAGTTGATGTATGCTCATTATCATTTGTTTCTAGAAACTTTTTTATTTCTTCTTTGATCTCATTGTTAATCCATTCATTATTTAATATCATGCTATTTAGTTTCCAAGTGTTTGAGTATTTTTCAGTTTTTCTTTTGTGGTTAATTTCTAGTTTTATGGCATTGTGATCAGAGAAAATGCTTGATATGATTTCAATCTTCTTAAATTTATTGAGACCATTTTTGTGTCCTAACATGTGGTCTATCCTAGAAAAGGTACCATGAGCGCTTGAGAAGAATGTATATTCTACTGTTTTAGGGTGAAAAGTTCTGAAGATATCTATTAAATCGAGTTGATCTAGTGTCTCCTTTAAGTCTGCTGTTTCCTTATTAATTTTCTTTCTTGAGGATCTATCCAGTGTTGTTAGAGGGGTATTGAAATCCCCTACTATGATAGTATTGCTGTTAATCTCACCCTTTATATCCATCAAAGTCTGCTTTATGTATGTTGGGGCTCCTATTTTTGGTGTATAGATATTTATAATAGTTATATCTTCCTGTTGAATTGTTCCCTTTATCATTATGTAGTGTCCTTCTTTATCTCTTACTACAGCCTTTGTTTTAAAGTCCATTTTGTCAGATAGAAGTACTGCTACCCCGCCTTTTTTTTCATTTCCATTTGCATGAAATATTTTTTTCCATCGTTTTACTTTCAGTCTATGTGCATCTTTTGTTTTAAGGTGTGTCTCTTGTAGACAGCATATGTATGGGTCCTGTTTCTTTATCCATGCAGCTACCCTATGTCTTTTGATTGGATCATTTAATTCATTTACATTTAAGGTTATTATTGATATGTAGTTGTTTATTGCCATTTTATTCTTTATAGCTGTATTCTTCTTTTGCTATATTCTTTCTTCCCTTTAAACTGTTCACAAGAGGCCTCTTGCAGAATTGGTTTGGTTTTAATGAATTCCTTGAGGCTTTCTTTGTCTGGGAAGCTCTTTATTTCTCCTTCAATTTTAAATGTTAGCCTTGCTGGATAGAGTAGTCTTGGTTGTAGGTTCTTGTTCTGCATTACTTTGAATATATCTTGCCATTCCCTTCTGGCCTCAAGTGTTTCTTTTGAGAAGTCCGATGTCATCCTTATGGGGGCTCCTTTGTAGGTGATAGCCTTTTTTTCCCTAGCAGCTTTAAAAATTTTTTCTTTATCCATTAGCTTTGGTATTTTAACTATGATGTGTCTTGGTGTAGATCTTTTTGGGTTTCTCTTTAATGGAGTTCTGTGTGCCTCTTGAACGTGTGGAGTGTTTCCCAGTCTTAATTTAGGTAAGTTTTCTGCTATGATTTGATTGAACAAAGTTTCCATTTCCTGTCCTCTCTCCTCTTCTTCGGGCACCCCTATGATGTGAATGTTATTTCTCTTCAGGTTGTCCCAGAGCTCCCTTAGAGTTTCCTCACATTTTTTGAGTCTCTTTTCCTTTTTCTTCTCTGCTTCTGTGCTTTTGTTTATTGTGTCCTCTAACTCGCTGATTCGTTCCTCAGCGTCATTCATCCTGCTTTTAATTCCTTCCTATGTGGTCTTCAGTTCTGATACTGTATTTGTCATTTCTGTCTGATTCTTTTTTATTATTTCAATTTTGTTTTTTATACTTGTTATCTCTTTATTTAGGTGTTCATAATGACTATCCATTGTTGCTCTAATTTCTTTGAACATCCTAACTATCATTATTCTAAATTCTGCTTCTGGTAATTTGGTTATATCTGGTTCATTCAGGTCCTTCTCTGGGGATTTCTCTTGATTCATTTTCTTTGCATACCTCTGCCTGCCCATTCTGTCTGTGTATAAGCAAGTTGTGGCCACTGGATTCCAGTAGGTGTTGCCTTTGTGTTTTCTACGTGTGGTCTGTCTGCAGGCCTGCCACCCCCTGTGCCGCTCCCTAGGGTGTTTGGGTATGGGCGTTGCCAGCACCGGCCCACTGCGGCTTTTGCTGTAATTTCCACCTCTCCTCCGCTGGAGGGGGTGTCACTCAAGCCACAAGTCTCAGCACCAAGGGTAGAGGTGAGCACGTTTGCTCAGCTGCGGACCCTGCCTGTTTTCAGACTTCCGCCCAGCACCCGCAGTCAGAGCCTGCTTGCCACAGTTTGGCTGGTTGGGCAGTGCTTTTGATGTGCTCTCAGCTGTGAGCCTTTGCCCGTCCAGAATTTAGCCCCGCCCTTGAGGCCAGGGCCCTCCTGCGTAGAGTTCCAAACCAAGGTTTATTGTGCCGGGCATGTTTGCTGGCTTCTGCTCAGCTGTGAGCTTCTGCTTGTCCGGGACTCTACCCCGCCCCCGCGTTCGGAGCCAGCCCGCGCTCCTAGGATGGCAAACTGCAGTTTCTCCGGCCGCAAGGGGCTGGTAGCGTGATCTCAGCTGCGAGCCCCCGCCCATTCTTGGTCCTAGCCCTGTCCCTGCAGTCAGGGCAGGCTTGCACAGGGTCGCAGAGCAAATCTCTGCCCGTTCCTGGCCTCCTGCTTTGTCCCCACAGGTGGGATTACAGGCGGGCCCGCAGCTTCCGGACCACTTTCGCGTGTCCCCTCTGCCCCTGCTGGGCTATACTAAGCTCACACCGGCTTGGCCTCCGCCCACGCCGACAGAATTGTGTTTCAGCGTCCTGCCGCCACCATACCCTTCAGCAACCCTTGGCAGAGTAGGAAGGGCCCTAATACTCCACACTGTAGGCCTGGGAGCTCCCTCACTTGTTTCACAACTCAAAACTGTCCAAACGCCTCTTCTAGGCTCTGGGACTGTAGGCTGGGGCTTGGTTCCTGGGACCCAGGTCCCTCCCTCTCCGCCAAACTCTCCTCCTGCCTCGCGGGTCTCTCCGGGCTGCCATTTGCTCCGGGGAGCTGGGCAGCCCTCTTCGCGTTTTCGCTATTCCTACCAGTCTCAATGTGTCTTCTTCTGTGTTCCTTGATTGAAGAGTCCACTTAGTTTAGTTCAAAGTTGGTTTATCCAGATGATGGTTCTTAAAATTGAGTTATAATCCACTTTGGTTCTGGGAGTTGGAAGTTGGTACATCCGTCTACTCTGTCGCCATCTTGCTCCTTTCCAGATTATTTTAAGTGTACTTTTAAAATAACCTCAACATCAAGACAGATTGAAGCGACAACTCCCAAAAAACATAAGCAACCCTGAGGAGCTGGCAGCAGGGCCCACCACTCACAACTTTCCTCCCACACCATAGCATCTGTCTACCTACATCATACAGAATAAGTTGCCTAGAAACAGTTCCCTACCCATTGGATCCCTGCATTCAGTCCATGGTGTAGCACACCCAGAGCGGCCTGTGAACATGCAAAGATTGATAGATGCACTAGCGCTGAAAGCCCGTGCAATAGCTTTCCTCCAATGACATTATTAATCTTGTGCTGATAAAATGCAGTGTAAGTGCCTGAAAAATGTCACTTCCCAGCGGGACCTACACAGAGACTTTAAATCTACAGGATCTTGAGGAGCAAGGGGACTTAAACACGTTTCATTGGCTCCTAACACAATATCCCTCTTTTTTGCCTGTCTCCTTTCTAAGCAATTCTTTGCAAAGACTTGAATATTTCGCCTACAACCAAGTTGGTCTTACGACTAAGGATTTTTTTTTCCACTCCTCTCCTTCCTCACTCTTGGTTGATCTTGTGTTTTCCCGCACAGGCTCTGGCTGATAAAGTTGGCATCGGCTGCTCTCTGGTTCGAGGGGAGTATGGCAGGGCTTGGAATGAAGTGAAGCTGATGAATGAATCTCAGAAGGGAGGGATTTGGGGTCTCTCCCCGCCTGAAGTGTACATCGTTGACCTCATGTGCCATCCAGGTGGGCTGATGAAGCTGAAAAGTAAAGAAGCTGATCTTTACAGATTTCTCTAAACTGTCAGATACACACAAAGGGGCTCAAACAAGACATGTATTCTATACACTTTCTATGAAGTTCACCCATTAATTGTATTTCTTAAGAAGTATTAGAAAGCTTCTCTCTCCTGAAATGAGGAAACATGGATTGACATGGCCATGCTTCTGGCCAACATTTTGTCTGATTAGATCATTTATACTTACTGTCCCTCAGAAAAGCTTAGTATTTTCACAATTTATCCACCCACTGTTTCGTAAGGAGCACTCAAAACACAGCTGCTGATCCTGGGCAATCGTGTGGTGTTATCACTGTCATTCTTTGTGCCCAGCACCCATCAGGAGCACTTGGTTAAATAAATTCAATGGTGTTCAATGTCTTCAGTCATCTTCCTCACTTGCATAGAGCAAGATTATTTATAGTTTGATTATTCATAGTAAGATTATATTTATAGATAATTTATAGATTTATTCTAGTATTAAAATTTTCTAAAATTTTTTGTTCACATTTTTAAAACTTGTTAAGAACACTGTTTAATATGCATCACTAAACTATAAATATTTCTGAAAAGTGTTTCATAAATTGTGTTTGTCCTATCTATATTGACTTGGAAATACAACTTCAGTGAAAAAGAATTCTGTCTTGCTTTTACACATTTTAATTCTGGGTGAAAAAAAATATTATTTTAAATATATAAAACTTAAAAATTCTTCTTTTCTAGGAAAACTTTGAAGTGTAAAAATAGAATCAATCTTTGATGACAAATTGTCTTTTCAGTATTAGGCACAAAGGGAGCAAACACATTTTAAATGGTAAAAGAAAAAAATAAAATTGGCCTTGTGAAGTATTTATTTCCTAGTCAGGCTTTAAGACTAACGTTGCCCCAACTGGTTAACTCAGTTGGTTAAGAGCATTGTTCCAAAATGACAAGGTAGTGAGTTCAATCCCCAGTCAGGGCACACATAGGACACAAACAATGAATGCACGACTGAATGAAACAACAAATGAATGCTTCCCTTACCCGCCCCCCTCTCTCTCTTCCTTTCTCTCTCTAAAAATCAATCAATAAATTAAAAAAAATAATAATTATAAGCCCTGGCTGGATAGCTCAGTTGGTAGATTGTTGTCCTGGAGCACAAGGTTGCTGGTTTGATTTCCCAGTCAGGACACATATAGGAGCAGCTCGATGATCCTGTCTCTCTCTTCCTGCCTCTCTCTCTCTCTAAAAAGAAAAACAAAACTAAAGTTTACCTATGTAATCATTTTACTAGAAGGTTTTTAAAAGTGAGTTTGATTTTAGAAAGTAAAGCCAAGATTATTCTGTATGGACCAATATGTAATTTTAAAGAATGTATAATATTTTATTTCAAAATAAAGTTCTGAATATCAAATAGTGTGGTAATTATATTTATCATACAATATCAGGAGCTAGAGCAGGATTAGAAGATATAAACTCATCTAAGCACTTCCAAATCTGTTTTGATCCAGAAGCATTTAAAGTGAATTACAAAGATATAAAAGAGGTAACAAAACAAAAATAAATGGAAAACAGACATAAGGGTAGGAAAGAAAGTTCAACAAGGCCAGAAAGCTATTTCAGGGCTGGTACATACCTCACTGGCCGAGTGACCTGCACAGGGTAACTTGAGCTGTATTTGCTGACTGGCTTTACACCTTAAATTAACTGACCATAATGACAACAACAAGATAATTATTATTTTTTATTTTTATTTGGTTTCTTTTGAAAGTAGTCTTGCAGTAAAGAAAATCACTCCCATTCATTGCAAAACTACTTCCAAACTTGTGCAAGAGGAAGTGAAACTGCAGAAACACGCGCTGTCTTGGGGTTACGTCTGAAATCATCCCACATGTGCTTGTGTTCAGTTTCCCGTCACCAAACCTTGCCCTCCTGTAGGATGTAACATGGTACCTGCTCTGTCATCACAGGACATAGCATTACTTCAATGGTGTGATGATTTTCTATTGCTGCTTGGCCCAACTTGTCTGTGACTCAAATGACTCATCTTGTCTATTTACCTTCTAAAGCATGATTAGTGTATGTATGGTTAAAACTACCTAGGTTCTTGTAACTTGCTAACAATGCATAAGACTCCACATTGGCTAAGATTTTTGCATCAACCAAAACCTGCAAAAGAGCAGGCTGTTATTTTTAAATGTCCCAGTGATCAGCATTTACTGTGAGTCTGTAGCTGACCCTTGAACAACACGGGGATTAGGGGTGCTGACCTCCTATGCAGTTGAAAATCTGTGTACAACTTTTGACTCCCCCAGAACTTAAGTATTAATAGCCTACTTTTGACGAGCTTTACTGATAACATGCACAGTCAATAATGAACATTTTATATGTTATATATATTCTATACAGTATTCTTACAATAAAGTTAGCTAGAGAAAAGAAAATGTTAAGAAAATAATAAAGAATAGAAAATACATTTACAGTACTTATTGAAAAACATCCGTGTAAAAATGAACAAATGCAGTTCGCACCCGTGTTGTCACAAGTCAACTTTCAGTCACCTGAAAAATGTTCTGATCTCAGAGCAGTGAGCTATGAGCCATCAATATCCTCTTGAAGCTCATAGATATCAGCCCACAGTCCTGCCCACAGTCCTGCTCTGATTATCTTGAAAAAGTCCTCGTTTGTTTTACACAACAACAGCTGGCATACAAATGGAATCAATCACTTTTAAGTAGTCATTAATCATACTGATGAGAACAGATGAAACAGTGTTCTCTCTAAGTACTTACATATCTGACATACAAATCAAGTAATAGTCCAATTAGTTTATTTATAGGTTCCTAGCTTTGAAAAATCTGAGTTAGTGTCTATCGTTTCTTTTGATTCCATAGTCTTTATTTTTAGAATAACTGTGAAAAACTCAGATGAATGCATTCATGTCTGAATTATCAAGTCATTTATTTGCTGAATCATTGATAGTCATTATCTTGTATACACAATTTTCTGGCTGTGTGATTTCATTTATTTAGCTTTCCAGAAAAAAAAATATTAATCTCATTTTATTCATATAAATAGGAGAGTGAGACAAAAAGAGAGACAACTAGGCTGGCTCCTTTGACTGCTACAGAACAGAAAACTTGACTTGTATCTTTTGTATGCAATTATTTACTCCTTTGAGGATTAGGATGACAGTGAAAAGTTAACTGTCGAATATGATGAGATTTTCTTTATGCTGTTGTTATTTTCCCTTGCTCACAAGACAATAAAAATTAAAAGTCAACTAAGAATGGTCAGAAATGGGCTTCAGAGTCCCACTCAGGAGTAATGATATGGAACTCATCCTGGCTAGCTTTAAGGGGTAGCACAAAATTTAGCAACGGCAAAGCCCAGAATCATGTTTGCTAGCTACATAAACATTAGTGGTGAGTTTAAAACATTTACAGAATAACCCTAATGCTCTCTCACATACATGTTCGTAACAAAATGATTCCTGTGAGAACTAGGATTCCCATGTCTGACACAGCTACACCAGCTGTAAAGGCCACCATCACAGCAGCCTGGCCCATGCAGGTTCGCATTAGATTTGGACAGTCGGTAATGAAACAACGGAGCAAGAACTGGTGAACCATCAGCTTTAATTCTAGCTTGCAACCGGCGGGCAAGTAAAAACACACACTGGGCTCCAAAACCCACTCATTCAGTGCTCACAAAGCTACTGACTTATCCCGATTTCCTAGAATCAAAGGTTTCTAGCTCACCAGCCTTATTCACCTCTGTTCCCCATCTCCTCCAGCACAAACTCTGCTCAAACTGGCTTCTCCCTCAGCACTCCACCACCTTGGCTGCTTCTTCTGGCCTCCTCCAAGTGGCCTTTCTCTGCTCTGCTCTCTAATGCTAATCTCAGGAACTGAGAGAGAGCAAGATCCAGGTCTGCCCCACTTTATAGTGTAGAAATCCAAACCTTTAATCCAATCTACAAATAAGGAAGTCTCTGATACAAAGTCACTTATCTGAGGCATAATGGGAGGATTCCTCATGAGAGTGCACCACCCCACATCATCCAATCAGTCAAGGGTATGGGGAAAAGCTTACTCTTCGAACTTGCATGTGGGCAACGCCATCTTTAACAAAGTGAGCATAATATATTTCATCTGCCCAACACCAGCACAGTCAGTGACCACACCCACAGATACGACATCCCACAGAAAGAAATGAAGAAATGAGGAAGTCCTAGGCCCGTGATGGCAAACCTGTGACATGTGTGTCAGCACTAACACACGTATCTATTTTCGATGACACGCGGCTGCATACCAGAGAAGTATGGGGCCGCATGCCGAGAAGGACGCTTCAGCCTCAGCTCCTGCACGGCCAGGTACAGTAGCCGAAGATAAAACATTTGCTGTAGTGTAGACACTCTGTGCTGGAGGTCTGTAGGCCAAAACAACAAAACTCCGGCACAGAGCGTCTAGTTCTGGGACTTCCAGTTAGGTCGTTTTTCTCGAAGTGACACACCACCCGAGTTATGCTCGGTTTTTTGGTGAATTTTGACACACCAAGCTCAAAAGATTGCCCATCACTGTCCTAGGAAAATCTCTTAATCCCAACCATCTGATTCCTTTCAGGTTTAGTTGAAGGGTCACCATCACATCATTGGTACGGTCCCAAAAGCCTGTGCAAGGCAGGGGGAGAAGCATGACATCTGGCTGGGAACCAGGTGCAGAGCCTTACTTACTACTGTAAACCACTCCAAGAGAGAAGCCAGGTCTCGCCTCCAGCCTGTCCCTGGCCAAGCTTCAGAGCCTTCTCAATCCCAGGTCTGGGAGAGGAAGCTTGGAAAGTGGCTCCCCAAGGACACATTCTGTTATCATTCTTTGCGTGCAGTGGTTATTTTTGTCGAAGATAGTATGTAGAAAGAATGCAAACACCCACTGAGTTCAGCTATGAATTAGAAATTTCTAGAGGGAAGGTCAGAGTGGATCTTTCGCAAGTGCTCTAAAGTATTCCCTCAGCTCAGGTTTCCATGTCCAAGGTTAAGGGCAGATATTAAGGCACTAATTTATGTAGAGGTTTGCACATATTTAAAAATATTGAAACCAAATGAGTATATTCATTTCTTTGAAAAGACAAAAAATATACAAAATAAGTTAGCTAGGAAATTTGAGACCCATATTGTGCTGAATATCTTAGCTGTAACATGCCAACAGCTTTAAATTTTCATTGTTTGCTTGTGGGGGGTTTAGAACACACAGCCCCAAATATGGCCACTTGGTATATCAACCATAGTTAGCTGACAGAATTTGAGGAATGGCGTATGCAGAAAGGTCTCTGTCCTCCTCCATCTCCTCTGATGCAGATCAGAGATCATAGGGTTCTCATGTGAGAGGGGCCTCCCTACACCCAGAGAAAAGAAGCTCTGGATTCTTAGCTGTGAAGACTGAGGAGCCACGGGAGGAATGTGAATGAACAGGCCCTGCTCGGTTCCCCAGGTTTCCTACAATCAGCTCACTCACTTTCGTCTTATCAGGTTTCTCTGCAACTTCCCACTCTTTATCAAACTTTGTATAAAACCCCTCCGGTTTCCCCTTTCTTGGGGTCTGCATTTCCTTATGATGGCTCCCGTGTCACATAAAATTTACATTAATTAAATAAATTTGTATGCTTTTCTCTTATTAATCTGAATTTTGTCAGTCCAATTTACAGGGTCCCAGCCAGAGAATGTAAAAGGGTGGCAGAAAAGACTTCTTGCCCTCCTTCACTGAGGGGGCCAGAGCCTGTTGGCATGCCGTGTGTGTGTGTGTGTGTGTGTGTGTGTGTGTGTGTGTGTGTGGTTTCCACAAGGAGAATAAATATTAGTACCCTCCCTTTCAAGCAACAGAAACACTGGGTTCCCTGTCTCCTAATTACAGGTATGAATTGTTAGCACAGTGTAATTAGCATAATATCTGGAAAGGCATTTCATTATAATTACTTTTAAACTTTCATGCACAGATGTAATAAGCAAAATTTGATATAACCACTTGTGAACAGACAAACTGTGTCGTGGTCTTCAGGTGAAGGCAGGGCTCATATCCGTCCTCTGCTCCTCACCAAACCAGTGATCTTAGGTGAGGGACTCTCTAGCCCTCCGTTTCTTTGCTCAATAGCTTCCCTCTCATTGGGGTGAGAGATTTGAATGGATGTGTCCACATAAAGCAGTGGAACACTGCCTGGCACAGGAGAAGTATACAATGAATGTGAGCTCTCCTCATCTCATCCACGTGGTGCTGGTGTCCCGGGACCAGGTGTTCAGATGTAATAAGCATAGATGGGACCCCTGCGGACAGAAGCCATGCACAGCCCCGCCTGTGCAGTGCAGCATGCAGCATGCAGTGTGCAGCACTGGGCGTCACAGCTCGGTACTCAGACCACCTCCCTGACCATGCTCTTTGGCAGCTCTTTGCAGTGTGTGGGGTGAGTTGGGGTGAGGACAGGTATGTCCTCCCACTCCTGCATGTGAAAACAAGACTAGGACCATCTGCCCAAACGGTTTTTGACAGCCCTAAGAGTATGATAAAAGGCTTCTTTTTTCTTAAAAGAAAAATCACTTAGACTCAGTCAGCAGCTGGGGCTTTCTACTGTGAGAAACCCAGATACTCAGGCTTCCCTTCTGCCCCCACAGAGCCCCTGAAACAAAGGGCAAGGGAAGGACCTGGAAAGTTCAGTGTTTCCTGATCTCCAGGGCTCCAGACAACACTGGGTTTTCCCGGAATTCAGCACTGCAAAGTGGGGAGGATCTTCAGATCTGTACGGAGACCCCCAGTGTGCCGAGCACCAGCGCACACTTGGCAAACCATGTGCAGGGCGAGGCGGGTTTCCCAGCCCACTCTCCCCCTTTCTTTCTCAGCCTCTTGCCCCCAAAACACAGCCTTGACTGGCTCATTAGAGCCTGATCTCTGTGAGCCCATCAATTCCAAAGCCTTCTTTCTAGAAAGATGATCTTCTCAACTGGAGGCTCTAAAAGACACCTTCAAAACAATACCGCATTTTAAAAGTATGAAAAACTCGAAGATGAATGACTCTTTAATTGTGGAATTTCAATTATCAGTAGACACAGACAAAATGTGTTTTTTTTTTTTTTCGGAGATGTGTGTTCATTAGAGACAATATGGAAAATATAACCAAGAAAAAAGAAAGTTTACTATCAGCCAGAGTATTATGTTTTGGTTTTTTTTTCAGAGTATTATGTTTTGATATATTTCCTTCCAGTCTATTAATTTGGACATTAAAAAAAAAAAAAGAATGACTTACTACATATGCAGATTTTTGTTCCTATCCCCAACATAGAATACATTTATTTAGGCAGGTGTTGGGGGAGAGGGCTGGGACAAGAGGAAGCCTTCCTGGCTTTCAGAAGTCCTCCTACAGCTCCCTGCCCTGGACACGTGTCCCTCCCCTTGCACATGGAAAGGCCCAGCAGTAAGAAGCCAACTAGGAGAAAAGAAATTGGACACATTACATTTCTTACATTCTTGTTCTGTGTTTTGAGTCACTGGCTCTTTCTCAAAAGCTTTGGCTTTGTGGAATAGCAGCCACAGTCCCTGACAAGCCAGGTGATAAACAGGATATTGATGGGCAATTACTTGACACCAAATAGCTCCATAAATCAACGTACTAGGAGCTGGCACCATAGTCAAGGGCAGTCAGTGCTAAGGGAATGCAGGCCTCACAGTCCTGCAAAGTGGGGATGGGGAGCAGAGGTGGCCTTCGTGTACCTTGCAGAGAATGAGAGATCTCCTTCAAAGGGAACACACACACACCACCCTAGTCATGTTGCACCTTGTGCACCCCCAGAGAAGGCTGACTACCCGCCAGTGTCAGGTTTGGGGAGCCTTGGTGAGGTTCTGGCCCAAATGGGCTGCATTTCTGCCTTGATGCTTCCTATGATTACCAGCTCCCAAACACTGCCTGATCTCCTCCAGAGTAGGGAGCTTTAAAAATAATTGCTGTTTCAGGATTCTACAGGTAACACAGTCTCATTGTAGAGTTTTAAAAATGTGGACAAATATATAAGGAAGCCACTGTCACACAGAGCCCCAATGACAAAGATAATTAACCACTGTTAACATTTTACCCCTTATAACTTTTAAAAAGATAAGGTGCCCATAATCCTGGATGCCGAGTAGTGGTGCATTTTCATCCCCTGTCCCCTTCACCACTGACTTAAGGACAAAGCTTCCCTGTCCTCCCCTCACCATGAGGCCAGTTCAGCTTTTCCTGGCCTACATGGCAGGGAGGGAGCTTAGGTTTTCAGCAACCAATGTCTGGCCCAAAATGGCCCCATAAGCTTCTAGCTGCTTTGATGCCCGATATGCTAAGTTTTCTGCTCATTTTATTCAGATACTGTAAGATGTGTCATCCCAGCCACAAAATATCAACCCTAATGAGAAAAATACCCCTAAAAACAACGCCCTCAAAATAAAAAGACAACAAACTCTAAGATCCAGGAAATCTAGTCTCAAATATACACATTTTAGTTGCTCCAAGCAGAACTATTGACTACTGAACATTACCAGGGAAAACCTTTACAAACCTCATTCTAGTGAGCTTCCTTCCTGGGAGGGAAAGGAGGCACAACAAAGGCCCTATTTCCTCACTCCTGTGGGAGTCATCCTTAGGAATAATAAATGAACTGAGATCATATGACTTAATACAGTACTCTGATGGTTATTTTGCAAATAATCACTGAAGCTTTTTAAACCATCCCTTTACAACATTTTAAATACATAAATGGCAGGAATTGTTCAAAATGAGCATTTCTTGAGACGCTCTTCTTTTTCCACCAGTATACACTAACCAACACGGGGCACAGACACGGTTCCTTGCTGTGGGGAAGGATCTCATTTCTCATAAGGCCCCTTATCAGTTACTGCTGAGATGCAATTTACCTTCTGTGCCAGTCACACAGGCATGTCTAAATGAAAAACACACCTTCTCAGCCCTCTAACAAAATCAGTCCCTCAGCGGGGGAGTGAAGCTTGTTTATGCTCCCACATTAAAATGCACATTGCATGCTAGTTACCCAGAAAAAGTTCTTTCAGTTCAGGAAAGTGTGACAGAAATTCAAAGTTCCTCGGAATTCTAGGAGCCCCGGAGGTGTGTTGCTGCCCAAGGGGAAGGCAGGGAACTGAGAAAGGTTTGGAAGCAATTCAGATACAGTTGCTTTCTAGTAATCTCTGAAATCCACTTTAGTTGACTTAGTCATGTCTAATTAACCAGACAATCCTCTCTCGGAGTCACACTCTGATCATGGATCAGAGCAAAGAGGGGTTTTTTTGCCTGTCATTTATGAATTCAGGATGCCTTTAGATTCAGATTCTGAAGTCTATGCGCCTGAACACAACAAGTAAAGACAAACTTCAAGTCCCATAAACTGCTTCAAAGAACCCCTTGATCACAGCTCGAAAAGTGCTGTTCAACAGTTAAACCTATATTGTTGTCAAATAAGGTTATAATCAAAAATAATTATTTTGTGATTGAATGAAATGAAGCTACATCTATTGAATATTCAGCAAAGAAGTTTCCTTTCCCCCTCTTTAGAAGGGTGCTGTTTCTTTTATGTTGCCATTTTCCTGTTTTGCTTCTGGAAAGTTTTGAAAGTCTGAGAAAGCCAAATGGAAGTGAACATTTTTCTTTCGTTTTTTTTGTTTGTTTGTTTGGACTGTCTGGTGGTGGGTTAGGCTCTGGTTACTTTTTCCATCCATGCCAACCTTTCTTCTGTTCCAGGTGTTCTCTCACACCTGCAGTCCCAGTGATTCTGTGCAACTCAGGGCAGTGCTTCCGTATTAACTAGAAACTCCTGTTCTCATCCTTATTGAATCTAAACCAGCCCTACCCAAATCCCTGCTGCAAAGCCCTGGATGATAATAACAGATACCTACTTTGTTGTCCTAGTACCGTATTTCCCCATGTAGAAGGTGCTTCCATGTATAAGATGCACCTTAATTTGGGGTCTGAAATTTGAAAAAATATATACTACATAAAGTTATTGAACTAAAGTTTTATTCATCATAAAATTCATACAACTCATCACTGTCAAAACTCCCATCCATTAGCTTGTCCTCATCTGTGTCTGATGACGAATCACTGTCTTCAACGATGAGCGCAAAAACAAGCACAAAAAAGTGGAAAATACAAGTAAAAGAATCTACAACCATTGTATAAGACACACCCAGTTTTTAGACCCCAAATTTTTCCAAAAAAATTGCATCTTATACATGGGGAAATACGGTAGTTTAAACAACCCTGCTGTCCCCTCTCTCTCAACCCTGGCTGGGTACTCAGTTGGTTAGAGCATTATCCTGATACATCAAAGTTGTGGATTTGATCCCTGGTCAGGGCACATACAAGAATCAATCAGTGAATGCATAAATAAGTGAAACAACAGATTGGTGTTTCTCTCCCTTTCTCTTTCCTTTCCCTCTCTCTCTTAAAAAAATATGAATCAATAAAAATATTTTTAAAACTCTCTCTTCCAAATTGTTTGTACGTTCAAAGCTTGAATTAAAATAATATATTAGAACCCAAGAAAATGTGTTCTCACTCTCTCTCTCTCTCTTTTTTTTTTAACTACTCTATAGACAGTTTTGTTGAAGTTCCAGAACCCAGGGACCAGGGTCCTAAGTGCACATGTGGATGGAGAGGCAATGAGGAAGACAGGGTATAGAAGCATGTTGTGTTGACAATGTGAATTGTGCCTATACCGTGACATTTACTTAGTACATTCTAAACACTAGTTAATAGTAGGAAATGTTCATAAAATTTTTTCCTATTATAAAATAATGAATCTGTGAGCAATGCAAGAAACATTTTAGCATTACCTTTTCATAGTACACATTGAGTCATGGCTGATAGTTTTCATAGAAGCATAGAGTTCAGCCTAGTCTAGATGGTTGACTCAGGTATTGTTTGACCCCAATTCATGTAATCCAAGATTCCCAGCTCCTTCCACCAATTGGATAATCTGAGGGTTGTGTCTTAGTAACTAAAGTGGAATTTATCCTTCCACTACATCCTCCTCCCCTCCTCCATCTTTTATTTGAAAAACAACTATGAAAAACTACTTATCTAATATTTACTAAAAATTCACCTAAAAAGGATTACATCATCCTAGAATATAGATTATTTCTCCTCCTTAACAAAACCAAGATTTAGATAGCTGCCTTCTTCTTCTTCTTTCCCTTCTTCTTCTTCTTCTTATTTTTATTCTTCTTATTTTATTGATTTTTAGAGAGAGAAAATAAGGGGAAAGAAAGAGAGAGAGAGAGAAACATTAATTTGTTGTTCCACTTATTTATGCATTCATTGGTTGATTCTCCCATGTGCCCTGACTAGGAATGAAACTCACAACCTTGGTGCATTGGGACAACATTTCTAACCAACCTGGCCAGGGCTGGCATACAGTCTTCTTTTCAATCAGGTCTCATTCTTGGGCCTTGTCCTTGGCCTGCTTAGTCCAGTTGTAGCAAAAATTCTATTAAGTCAGGTTAGTGAGAACATCTTCCACTACTTATATCAAATCACACTCAAAATCAGATCAAATTCCTTATTCCCTACCCTTGATTTCTGGTCACTCTGGCCCCCCACCAGCAGGAATCTTGTTAAATAGGTTTAGCAAGAATCTCCCTACCTTTGATGTCTCCTGTCAGTGGTTTTCCATGAGTGACTCCCTGATTCTGCTCCTAGTTTATAAATCCCCTGCTGCCTTTTCTGTATGTGGTGCTAAACCCAATCTCTCTTCCCTATTGCAGTAGTCCTTGAATGAAGTCTTCCTTACCATTTTAACAAATGTCAGAGTAATATGTCCTAACATCTCCCAAGTAAGCTACTACTTAAAGCTTATTGAGAGCCTACCTATATGAATTAAACTTTGGTGTTTTGTTTTTATTTTTGTGAAAAGAACTTTATGTATTATCATTCTTATTACACATATAAGATTATTAAAGAGGAAAATAGGAAGCCATAATATGTTTAAAACAACCAAAGGATTCCAGAGCAAATGAGTATTTCAAATCTACAGTTAATAAAACAAAAGTTGATATCTGATTAGGTTGAATATTATAATGGTAGAGTTTTAGAGATTAAAGAATTCCTAGGGACATCTTGTTTAAACTTATTTTACAGCAGGGAAAAACTGAGGCCCAGGGAAACAGAAAAATTTACCTAAAGTTTTTAATGAGTTACTGGAAGTGCTGATTCTGAGTACAGGTTTCTGACTCTCAGGGAGATTGTCTTCTCACTCTTTAGGGAGCTGTGACACCCGACCAACTAGTTCCTCAAGAGCAAAGAAAGTGTATTCTTTTGTGTATGTCCTCCACCAGAGCTTGTGCCCCTCCCCCGACCCTTTCCCCAACAACCAGCACAATCATAGATGTCATAAAAGTGTCTGATACATCCCTGTAAGTGGATGTAAGTGATAAGAGGAGATAAGTGCTGGGACCAAGTGCAAGGATGAGGCTTTTGTCTTTTCATGAGGAAAGCCTTGTTTCCTTACCTATGAAAGGGCTGGATCAAAGAGCGCACACTCCCACAAGTGTTTTTGATTTACTAAACATTGTTCCATCAGGATCCACATGGTGTTTACAGAGATCTGGGAGACAGAGCAGTTGCCTTTCATTTCCACTCATACCTAAGACAAGTAAGACTTGAAGAGGTTGTCACTATATCTATTTTTACATAACCACTGGGTTCCAGGAGCATAACAGGAATCTAAAGAAAGTCCCTGACTCCAAATCATTTGCTCTTTCCTCAGTCCCATGCTGCTGCCACTCCAGGTGAATTCTAAGGTCTTCCACAAGGAGAGACAGAAGATAGAGGAAGATGAGCAACAGGAAGAGAAGGAAGAGATAAAGAAAAAGGAATTCAAATCTATGGTTTTATGAGTGTACATAGTTTTCTACCTCTCCTTACTAAGATGATACATGATAAACCCACCTTATTTCATCACTGGTACAGTTGAAAAGAAAATAATTTATAGTGATCATAGTTAGATTCACAGTACTGCATGCACATTTTATATATAAAATAATATATATTTGAATAATCCATAAATCCAGAAGAGTTTGAATAATCCATAAATCATGGCAAACTACTCGGCTTGGCTGACCCTGTCTCCTGGGCAAAATCACAAGGATTCTGGGGGCTAGCTCCTCCTCCTTTACAACCTCATTGAAATTTTCCCATAATCCGGCCAAATCAGAAACTCAGAAACTGGCTGATGTGAGGGAACTCTCTTACCATAGGGAGAGAGCAACTCTCTCTGCCTGGATAAAGTGTGTACAACATGAACAATATAGCATAGAGCAGCTCTTAAATCACTTCTATTTTCCCTTTTCATGATGCTGTTACAAATTAGCTATTTTTTGCATTTGTAATTAGAGACTAGAACAGATGGGCAGTCCATAGTGCAGGGAGATATATTTGCAAGTGTGCGGTGGCTACTCAATCCCCCTGCTGTAAGTCACCTAACTGCCTCCCAGGGAGCTAAGGCACCAGGAACCTAGGCTTTGCCCAACTCCATTAACTTCTTTCACATTGGGGAGCCTCTTGCTTGTCAATTAGAAGTCCTTCCCAATTACTGAGGGGAAGTCTCAAAAGTAAAAAAAAAAAAAAAAAAAAAAGCCAACTACATTTCTCACAAGTTCCTTTAGCCCTCAACTTTATTTGGAACAAATAACAAGAAACTTTCCCATCACACATAAAATCTGGGCATGTGTGGAAAAGTCACAAGTGTTCTCAATAAGAAGCACTGCATGGAGAAGTCAGGATGGCTAATCATCCACATCTCATTTTTGTCTGGAAATCAATTTCCAAGGAAATAATGGCAAAGGGATCCCGAGTACCGAGCATGGTGGCTGCCACATGGGAGGTGCTTACTACATACTTGGGAAAGAATGCTTGGCTGAAAAGAGTAACTATAGAAGCTGAGGTTCTTCCTGGAGAATCCAATCAGCCCAGGATTCTTCCATTGTTGGGCTCTGAGAGCTGCCTGCAGAGCTGGAAGCCAGGCAGGCACACCATCCAAGCCTGGCTGCAGCTATCACTGCCCCCAGCTGGGCTGGACCATGGGGCATCTCTTTGTTTTCCTAGGGTATCTCCTCTTCTCTGAGAGCATGTCCAGCTGCAACCAAGAAATTGGGAGGCCTCAGAAAATGAAAGGTAAACTTTCCAAAAAGCTCAGCTCCTTTACTGACCCTGCAGGAAGCAGTTGACATATGGCCGTATTGGATAGCAGTTTGGGCCCAGTTAACACATCTCTCCCACCACAAATCACCCCATTGCATTCTCGGATGACATTGGCCAAATAAACTCTAGGATTGCAAGGTGCTGCCTTTTGCTGAAATGTAAAAGGAGGGTGGGGAAACTGGATAGGGGACACTGGCCTGAGAATCAAGGACTGATCTGAAATGCACTTGGAGTCCTGATTCTGTTCTCTCTGCTGTGAAAATACGATTTTGGTTACACAGCATATGGATAATACCACACAGCCCTCCCTTACAGTCGGTCCTGGCGAATGGAAACCAGCCTGCAGGGAGCTGCTGACAGCTAACAGCTGAAGAAAGACGTTCTCACTAGCCGTGGGGAGCAGATGTGTGCTGAATCCTAAATGGGTTATGGCATTTTAGGCTTTCTTTGCAAACTAAAACCGGGTATTTGTTACCACTTGGGAAAACAGAAAAGCAATATCACACCAAATGAGGTTCTAAGAGAGAATACACCAGGCTCAGGAATTGATTTGACCTTCTTAAGAGCATGCATGCACTACAATACCAAAGTAGCAAGGACAGAACATAGATGTGCCACTTGTCATTTGATATTTTCTTTGGAATGAGCCAGCTTCTTATGGGTAATGTTCAGGGTGGCAGATTTCTCCCTCACATTGCCTCCTACCCCACATCTCCACGAGATGTCACTGATCGGGCGGTCACTGATCGGCAGAGACCCTAGGCCCTGTGAGGAAACCACTGATGGAGAACTGCAGGTATCTGAACTTTTTTTTTTTTCAGAGACAGAGAGAAAGTCAGAGAGAGGAATAGATAGGGACAGACAGACAGGAACAGAGAGATGAGAAGCATCAACCATCAGTTTTTCATTGCAACACCTTAGTTGTTCATTGAATGTTTTCTCATATGTGCTTTGACCGTGGACCTTCAGCAGACCAAGTAACCCCTTGCTCAAGCCAGTGACCTTGGGTCCAAGCTGGTGAGCTTTGCTCAAACCAGATGAGCCTGCGCTTCAAGCTGGTGACCTTGGGGTCTTGAACCTGGGTCCTCCACATCCCAGTCTGATGCTCTATCCAGTGCACCACCGCCTGGTCAGGCATCTGGACTGTTTTTTACGGAGTGGGGCAATATTATGCTGACACCATGTCCCCAATCACTCATCTCAGGTAACAAATTCCATCAGTTCTCTGGCTTCTGTGTTCTATCCCCAGTTAATCCACTGACCTCTCTATTGGAAACTCTTGGTATGGAAAGAAAGCCGAAATTATCATTCTCAGAATCAATATCATGATCTTCTGGGGTTGAACACCATACCAAGATGGTGTTACTTTTGTCTCCAGAATTGCCTGATATTTAAAGTTAAACATACCCATATCCAGTCAAGGTGGTGGTGTAGGTAAATACAATACTCACCTGCTCTCAACCACGTCAAAATTACAACTAAACTACAGAATAACCATCATTCAGAACCACCTGAAATAGAGCTAAACGGAAGCCCTACAACTGAGGATTTAGAGAAGAAGCTACACCAAGACTGGTAAGAGGGGCAGAGATGTAGAATAAGCTGGTGCCATACCCACATGTGACAGATAAAAATAGGGAGGGAAATCTTAGCTGCAGAGGTCCCCCTGAGGAACAAGATGTCTGGTTCCACTCTAGGACCCCTGTCCAGGGTTCCAATAGCAGGAACTATAAAAACCAGAGGGGATTGTAGCTGAGTGAGTTGAAGGGCTGAGGGAGGCATTCCTCTTTTTTATTTTATTATTTTAAGAGAGAGAGAGAGAGTGAGAGGCAGGGATAGAGAAACAGAGAGACAGGAATATCAATCTACTCCAGTATGGGCCCTGACCCAGGATAAAATTGGCAACCTCTGTGTTTCTGGACGATGCTCCAACTAACCAAGAGAAACACATACAGAGAGAGGAAGGGGGAGAAAAGAGAGGGGGAAGGAAAGTGTTCATTTGTTGTTCCACTCAGCTGTGCATTCATTGGTTGCTTCCTGTGTGTGCCCCGACTAGGGATGGAACCTGAAACTCTGTCATTTTGGGATGATGCTCTAACCAACTGAGCTAACCAGCCAGGGCCAAGGTATTCCTCTTAAAGAGCCACATACACTTACTTGGACTTACTCCTTCTGAGCTCAAGCATGGGGGGCAGCAGCTGGAAAGGCACCAAAGACATAGGAAGGAACTGAATTGTCCAGAATCATGGTGAGAACTGAGGGCAGCTTTCTCCCAAACACAAGTGCTGGCAGAAGTCATTGTCCCTTTGATGATCCCTCCTCCACAGAGCCAGCAGATCTGTACTATATCTGAGACTCCCTCAACTTAGTTCACACTGTTTGCCTCAACCTGGTGATCCACTGAGGCCCTGTTCAACCATCTTTAAGACCCACCCAAGCTATTTCCAAGGGCTTTTCCATACAATGCCCATTTTGGCTCATGCTTCAAATTTTTCTAAAATGTCTCAAACAAGAAACATTTAGCCTCAGCATGCCCTGTACCTCTTGCTAAGCAGCCCTAGCAGCAGCCAGCCTTGGTTCACAGCTTGGCCTCACTTGGGTACCTTCAAGCCCAGCACAAGTACCAGCCGTCTACAGATTGCTTTGTAGTCAGGCAGGGTGGCCCTGGGCAGAACAGAGGTGGCAGTTGACCTTGGACTGAACCTCCTGAAAGGCCTGAGAGCCAGTGCACCCAGTAGACAGCTTCAGACCATGTCAAAGTACCACCACCCAACCACTTCCACAAGTGATACATTTAAGGGGCAGACTCAACAGGAACCAGAGCCCTGCTGAAGTAAGTCTTGCTCTGTGGGATGGGCCCCTGCACAGCTGTACTCCATGAGAGTCAGAGGTAAATGGTTGGTAGTCATAGCCAGTCCTTGCAGTTGATCGGCCCTGGGGGTAAATCCCTCCCATTGATGTACTAACAGCAATCAAGGCTCAACTATAAGAGGAGGGTATACACAGCTCAAGCAGGGGGCACACCTGGAGTGCTGATGGGGAAGTCTGTGCCACTGGACCCTACAGGATACCTACTACATCAGGCCATTCTACCATGCTTGGGAGACACAGCAGTTTTATCTAATACATAGAAGAAGAAGAAAAAAGAAAGGCTGCAAGAAAAAGGAGACAAAGGAATATGTCCCAAATGAAACAACAGAACAAAACTCCAGGAAAAGAACTAAACAAGATGCAGGATTGAAAACACTGGTTTAAAGCATGCTCAGTGAACTTAGTGAGAACTTCAACAGTATAAAAAAGGACCAATTAGAATTGAAGGCTACACTAACTAACTAAAATGAAGAATAATTTACAGAGAATCAACAGTAAGGAAGATGAAGCCATGAATCGGTGGTTTGGAATATAAGGAAACAAAAACATCCAGTCAGAACAGCAAGAAGAAAAAAGAATGCAAAAAAAAAAAAAAATGAGGATAGTATAAGGAGCCTCAAGGGACTTCAAGCATACCAAAATTCACATCATGGGGATGCCACAAGGAGAAGAGAGAGACCAAGAAGCTGAAAACCTATTAAAATAAAATAATGACAGAATATTTCCCTAACCTGGTGAAGGAAACAGGAAGAGCAGACAGTGCCAAACCAGATGAACCCAAAGAGGCCCATACCAAGACACATCGCAATGAAAATACCAAAGGTTAAAGCCAAAGAATCTTAAAAGCAGCAAAAGAAAAGCAATTAGTTACCTACAAGGGAGCTCCTGTAAGACTCAGTTGGTTTCTCAACGGAAACTTTGCGGTTCAGAAGGAATTGGCAAGAAATATTCAAAGCGTTGAAAAGCAAGGACCTACCCATAGTAGAGCAAGATTATTCTACCCAGCAAAGCTATCATTTAGAATTGAGGAACAGATGAAGAGCTTCCCAGGCAAGAAAAAGCGAAAAGAGTTCATCACCACGAACCAGTATTATGTCAAAAGTTAAAAGGTATTCTTTAAGAAGAAGAAAAAGAAAAAAGATAAAAAATATGAGCAATAAAATGGCAATAAATACATATCTTTCAACAATTGAATTTAAAAAACAAAATAAACAAGGAGAACAGAAACAGACTCATAGATACAGAGAACATTTTGAAGGTTGCCAGATGGGAGGGGGTTTGGGGAAATGGGTAAAATAGGTTCAGTGATTAAGAAGTACAAATTGGTTGTTACAGAATAGTCATGGGGATATAAAGTACAACATAAGGGATATAGTCAATAATATACTAATAACTATGTATAATGTCCAGTGGATGCATTATTTATCAGGATGATCACTTGGTAAGTTATATAATGTCTAATCATGGGGGTGTCACCTGAAACTAATATAATAATGTATGTCCACTATAATTGAAAAATAAAAAATGATTTAGAAAAGATAAAACATTGAGTAACATACTCTAGCCAATAAAACCAAAGGGAGCATATGATTTATAGAGGAAGTAAAGGATGCCAAGAATCATTTTAAATGGTAATGATACTAACTCTGAATACTGTACTTACATTCCAGGTGATGTTCTAAGCATTGACATACATTATTCACTCAATTACCTCTATAATCCTTTGAGGGTATTGTTATTATCTCTTTTTTAGAGATGACACCCATGGCTAGGAAGTTAGATAACTTGCCAAGCCTGGGGTTGCTGTGATAATCAAGGTAGGGTCTTGATTCCGACCCATAGAAAATAGGTGGTCAAGATTCACTCACTTTTCCCTCCAGGGGAAGAGAAACTATTGCAGGTTGACACAAGTACCTGGGAGGACCCTGGGAAAACCCTGGGAACACCCAGGTCCACAAAATGACTAAGATCTCTTAGACCTGAGAGACATGCCAGTCATCTAATTAAGTATAAACCTGGCTCCTTCCCTGTCCTCCTGCACACCATATGGTCCAAAAAAACACCATGTTCCTTTGTCTCTGGAGCCCCTTCCCCAAGAAAAAGCAGCTTCCCTTTCCTTTCATCTATTTCCCTTTCTCCAACTCTCTTCTCATCCCTTCCTTCCCTTCCTCACTCCTTTCATCAATTTTCATAATCCTCTACCTCTTCCCTGATCCCCCTTCTCACTCTCCCATCTGGGGATTGGCAGTGCTCCTTTCTGTCAAACCCATTAATAGACAGATCAAGGCCTTTCAGGAACAGTTCCAGAGGCTCCTCCAACAAATGCCTCCCAACACCAGAGCTAGCGGCCTGCCTTGTCTTTGCTTAGATGTGACCTATTCTGAGGGGACTGGTGCCCCCTACTGGCCCTTTTATTATGCCAAATCCCACAGACACAATACTCTTAAACGTAGGGGAAGATATATATATGCCTTTCAGTTAGGAGAAAAAAGGTTGACAAAAATAGTGATTATGTTCCAATGATACGAAAAAAAATTAAAATAAGCCATAAAAACCTTCTCTGCTCCCTCACTTCCAAAAGACACTTTTCTAAGAAGGTACACAGAGAAGAAAGAAAGTTGTTAAACAAAGAGCCACTGAACATTGCCTGTGGCACTGTGAGCTTGCTGGTTTGTTTTATTCAAGTTTCAGTTATTTTTAGTTCAAAAAACCCAGCCTTTTCCAAGGGCAACAAAGTGAACTTAAAGTGAGAAGGAAGCATGGTGTGGGCTTCTTCCTCCAAAGCCTGGACCTGAGCAATGAGGACCCTCCCGGCAGCTCAGGGAAGCCTGGCCAACAGAGGAATGACTTCAGTGGGATGGGGCGAAGCGGCAGCTCACCTTGATCACTGGATTGGTCTCCATGGGTTCTGAGGTGATTTCCACCTGCCAGTCGGTTGACATGATTAACACTATCATTTCTGGGGGAGATTAAATAAGGAATGATGTGTGGAGCTAAGAGAGTGGCTAATTCAGTTGGATTCTGAATTACAATCAGGAAGTAGTCTTTATCTGAAGCAACCATAATTTTATTTTTCTTGGAGTGAATTTGAAGGAAGGTGAGATCTTTCTGGGGGTCAATTTTATGCACAGTGCTCCAGGCCTTCAAGATGAAGTTGTGCATAAGGTAGGCATACTGTGTGGTGGTGGGGATCCCTTCTGTGTTCACCCTGATGACCCCCTTCCCTCCTTTCTGGCTCTGACGTTGCTTCAGTGTGTCCTCTACCTCAGCCAGACGGACCAATCCAGTAGCTCCTTGCTGGTTTATATTTGAATGTTAAGTTCAAGTATATGTAAGTTCAAAAATGATGACTGTAAGCTCAAGAGCATTAAGAATGCTTGGGGGAGGGATACACAGCAAGATGGTCAGTATTTACTTTATATATTGCTTCTCTACAGTCACGATCCCCAGGCAGTGATTCTACAACCCCTAAACTTGGGAAGAAAATTTCTCTGTTTTGAGCATAACACCCTCCTTCTGAAGAGCTTCAGTGTGCCAGGCTACACGTCTGCTTTGGAGGCCCTGAAGGAGTCCCAGCCACAGATTCGGGCCCCTCATCTGCCGAAGACCCCATTCTCTTTCAACAGCAGGTTGTTCCAAATTAAAACCTTTCCTGTACAGTTGCCTGGGATGAAAGCAGATTGCTTTATCTTGTAACTTTGAAAGTCAGGTCGTCCTAACCTAGAACTCTGGGAAACATCATGAAATCTTAAATGGTTCTATGTGGCCAAAATGGTATGTTCCTGTATCCATCATTCATGTAATCCTGTACAGTGGCAATTTTAACAGATGTTGTTAGTGCATGCATGAACTGGTAGGGCATCTCCATTAATAACTGTCTGCTTGTTCTGGGGGGCTGGAGAGGACTTGCTTCAGCTACAGGTTCAAGTTCAAGGTAGGTTGGGAGTAGTATTTCCACTGAGACATTTTTAAAGTAACAATAGTAGAGGCTTAAAAATTACTGGGAAGTGGCAGGACATAAATATGTGACCAGTGTAACTGTTTATAACGGGTTCACACAGGAAGTAATTATTCTTTGGTCTGATTTGATATATGCTAATTCCTATCTTGTTCAAATTGATTTGATTTGAGGTTTCTAGGTCTCATAGTGACAACAGAGAAATCACGAGGAATACTGACATTTTCCAAGGAAGAACTACAATTCCCACATATATCCCAAAAGAACGGGCCATTGCTGGGGCAGGGTGGTGGCGGCAGCTTTAGGCACATGGAGAAACTGAGAGCAGGGAGTCAGAGGCTGCAATATCCTGGCACCAACTTTTTCCAGACAGTTGCCCATCTCATGAATATAAGGAAGCTCAAGAAGGAGGGAGATTCTCTTGGCCAGGTTGGGGAGATGCACTATCGTGGCCATTCCTGGAGAATCAGGCCCAGAAAGATCCATTCAAAATGTTGATGTTGGCATTTATTTTTATATGACTTTCTTGTCACAATTTTAAAGAAACCTCTGTAAAACTCAGACGTGGACATATATTTAAAAATGAGGATGATGGAGGCTGTGTTTATAGCACATGGAAAAACAGAGGAGACAGAGATTGGTTGATTCAAGGGCTAAAACATTTCTTTCTGAAGTATTGAGTTTAATGTCATTCAAGAAGCAATGTACTCTGTAAGATCTGGTTGTTTGTCTTTGGTGTGGCCCTAGTTTAGTATGGCAGGGTGATTAATCAGCTGTGGGCTGTGCCCATGTTCAAGCAATTCACCAGAAGTCTAGCTACTCACCCCCCCCCCCCAATTTGTGGACATCATTGTCTAATTATAAACAGTTCAGTAATTACTGACACCATTAACTAAGGCCAAAAAGTTATGCTTTCTAAACCACAAGCCACATAAAAAACAAAAAAATAATTCCTAATGTTCCATCTATTAACTACCATCTCACATAAGCTAAACTGGGTATATTCTGGTACAAGAAACTAAAGTACGTTCACTGCTCTCATAGCAAGGTTTCACGTGAGGCATTGTGCTCACACAAGACTGACAGAGCAGTGGTTCTCTATCCCGAGTGGGCATCAGAAGCACCTATGTTCTGGTGATAACTGGGCATCACTCTCAGAGTTTCTGACTCTGTCCATCTGGGGTGAGACTTGAGTGTCTGCACTTGTAATAAGTTCCCAGGTTGTAGCGACTCTGCCAACTGGGGCGGTCCTATGAGAACCACTGTCCTAGAACCTGAAGAAACCACCCACGTAGTCTGGCTGGGCTTTATCTTCCCCAATATTTGTGTACCCAGAAACACAGCCAATATAAGCAGTTTTGAGAATTTCTACATTAAAGTCTCTTCATGAATAACCCATGGAACTTTCATTTTAGCTTTCTTCATGCCCTAAAGGGATTATCACTAGAAACAGGAAAACACTAAACTCAGAAACAGGTTACCTTCCAATGGCAGCTCCCACCAGAGGTGAATTAAGGTTGGTTGAGGCCCCGGGAGCAGAAGAAAATATTGCACCGCTTGTCATTAGAAAAAGTGTAAAGTTGGGGTTTTGCAGGGCCCTTCAGAAGTTGGGGCCCAGGGCGCATGCCCAGTGTGTCTGCCATTAAATCCGCCACTGGCTCCCACTACAATGAGGGCATTTGAGCCAAATAAAGGTACTTTAAACTATTGTTTTCTTATTCTGTACACTAAACATATTCAAAGTCAGCAGGATCTCTAAGATGTCTGGGACAAAACTGAAAGTAGAGTTATCACCTAAATGCAACAATTCAAAAGCAAGTAAAGCAATTCAGAAGCACATGATAGCTTTATTATACATTTCCCATTTTAACGTAGGATACTTAAATTGAAAAAGAAATAGAAATTTCTACCCTTATCTGTGTCAAAACAACTCTCCATTCACTCACTGGCTCCAAATTTGTAAGCTGACCAATTTATAAATGGACTAATTAATGTGTAATTATATGCTCAGGGTGCAGCTCTAGCTGAATCCTTTGTATCAGGAAGATGCCCTTAACCATGAGCTCTGCAGCCAGAGTCTTACAGATTTTACACCCTCAGCAAAAAACTTAGACCCAATCCATATTTGCTCAGTGATTACTCTCCATTGTCATAGTTAATGATGACAGTGAGGTGCCAAGGACCAGCTCTATAACTGCCTACGTGGGACTCTTAGTGATTGGACTATTTTTTTTTTTAATGAAAGAACAAAAAGAAATTATAAAATGAAAGAATGAACATATCCAATTAAACTGTGGGCTTAAGTTTCTGGTGTGTGTTAAAAATTCTGTTATGGTATTTCACAGTTAAATTTTGTGTTGTTCAACATAATTTAATATGTATCATGTGCTTTATATGTCATGGTGAGAATGAGTTTTTAGAAACTCATGGCCATTTTCTCTTTGAGTTTCAAGACTGTAGCCTGACCAGGCGGTGGCGTAGTCGGACTGGGATGTGGAGGACCCAGGTTCGAGACCCTGAGCTCGCCAGCTTGAGCACGGGCCCATCTGGCTTGAGCAAAAACTCGCCAGCTTGGACCCAAGATCGCTGGCTCCAGCGGGGGGTTGCTCAGTCTGCTGAAGGTCCACGGTCAAGGCATGTGTGAGAAAGCAATCAATGAACAACTATGGTGTCGCAATGGCAACGAGAAACTAATGATTGATGCTTCTCATCTCTCTCTGTTCCTGTCAGTCTGTCCCTATCTATCCCTCTCTCTGACTCTTTCTCTGTCCTTAAAAAAAAAAAGACCGTATATGTCACTATTTAATGAGATGATGAAATATGGGGTCCTGATGCTTTAAAACTGAGAGAAGGAAGGGGAAAGAAGAAATCTTGGGATTCTAGGAAGGAATGAATGGATCTCTGAGCTGGGCATTCTTACTGAGCACAGATGGGTCAGGAACTAGGAGCAGACCTATGTGAGTGCACAAGAATCCACAAAGGAAATGACTCTTTATAACAGGAGGGCCCCTTTCCCCTGTGGGGGGTTAGTTTGAAAGTCCAGACTTATACGTCTACCCAGTGGGTATTTCCTTAGTCTGAACCTGAATAACGTGAGCCCATTTTTCAGCCATGGCAGATCTGTTCTTCTAGCACTCAATAAAAAGCAGTTGTTACAATGAAATGTTTGTCAGGCCCTGACACCTGAACACCTCACAGCATCACTATTTATAGCTGTTTATTCATCCTAGCACAGGTAAAATGATGGATAGTTAGGTTTTGTTAGTAGGTCTCAGAATGATGGCTCTGCCTCCAGAAACCTAAAACTGTCAAATGTCATGTATTTCTTTTCTCTGTTTGTATATTTATGTCCTACTTTGTTCTGCAAATAATTGGAAGAGGCTTAGAACATGCATGCCACTTTAAGGTAAGAAAATGTGAATAAGAAGGCAAGGCGAGGCATCATATGGGTGAAATGAGAAGATATGACCAGAAGATCTTATGCAATTTCCCAAATTAGAGACTAAGCCAGAAATTGGGCCCTGGACCTGTCAGAAGAAAGAAAGAAAGAAAGAAAGAAAGAAAGAAAGAAAGAAAGAAAGAAAGAAAGAAAGAAAGAAAGAAAGAAAGGAGGGAGGGAGGGAGGGAGGGAGGGAGGGAGGGAGGGAGGGAGGGAGGGAGGGAGGGAAAGAAAGAAAGAAAGAAAGAAAGAAAGAAAGAAAGAAAGAAAGAAAGAAAGAAAGAAAGAAAGAAAAGAAAAGAAAAGAAAAGAAAAGGAAGAAGGAAAGAAAGAAGGAAGAGAAATGCAAAATATATATTGTTCATGGAAAGAAAACATATAATTTGCCTGAAGAAAATCTCTTCCCAATTCTTGGGCTGAAGAACTTTCCACATGTACATTCCCAAGGGAGATAGCCTGGCCATGTTAGGTTAACCTCATCTCTCCATGTGAGCCCATCAGGGGAAGAATGCTGGAGCTGGGCCAGAAGACCTGTGTTTGAGTGGTGGTTCCAGTTAGATGCTCTTGAGTCAGTCACTTGCCTCTCATAAACAGTAAAACATATGCTACAGCTGGCATGAGAATTAAGATGAGATAAACAGAGATCACAAAGGGTTGTTCAAAGGTTAGGCAATTTAAGATGTTTTCTTGGGTTTAACCTTCTTTGCCATAAAGGTCATGCCTGCCCTCTTGCATATCCTCCTGGGGCTCTGCACTCCACAGGCACACTCCCCACCTCTGGATGCAAAACCAGCATATGATCTGGAGAGCTGATTCACTCTGGGAGTTCGTGCTCAGTAATCAGCAAGTGTGAGCAGTCTCTGATTTCTGACAGCCCCTCTCAAGTTCAATCTCTTGATCAAGTCAGAAATTAACCTGTGAAGCCCACTCATGTGTTCATTTGTCACGATTTCTACTTTTTTTGACTAGCTCACTCCATCTGTCCCTTCCCACCACCCTGTCTTCCTGCTACAGCCTGACAGACATCTCAAAAGCAAAATCCAAGTCAGAGCACTGATAGTGACTACAGTTATACTTTGTGTACTCATTTTAAAAAATAAGTACACAAAAAAATGAGTACACACAAAAAAATAAAATTGTATCTATTCTCATTTTTTAAAAATGAATACACAAAATAAAATTGTATTCATTTGTTACTAAAGCCACATAGAGATGATGTCAATTGCTTACTTTGAAAAACTGAATTTAACCAAAGATTGTTTTTAAATCTAAATCCCCAAATACCAAAGATAAAATGCAAACTATGAAAAAGTGTTACAAAACCAAGGTGAACATTTTATCAAATGACTATCAAAAACAGAGGCTCAGACTTGTAACTAATATGTTAATATCATTTGAAGTTGCATATTTTCACTTTGGTCTTGCTGGCAGTGACTGGGCTGCTTGAGATGATTACATCGCTTTACTGAAACAAAAGAACTTGTGTGAGCCAAAAGCAGATAGGGTTATCCATTTTCTGTTCTGTAATTTTTTGTCAGCTCTACTTTGTTTTCCCATTACACAGAGAGATGGGTCCTCCAAGTGAGTTTGTAAGATGCATGAGTGTATTTTATCCCTGAGGTCAGCATCTAGAACAGCATGCTGTTCCAAGGCACTAAACATAGGTAAGTACTGTATAAGTGGGACTTTCTTTGTGCTTAAAGAGACAAGAGTCTTCTATGTAAGGAATTTCTTTCACTTATGACAATACCCCAGATTCCAGTAATTTCCCTCTATTTCTTGAAAAGAGATTAAATAGGAAGTATACTATATTTCATATACCTGAAAAATGTTAGTAACTCATAAATTAATTTTCTAGTTAGAATAAACTTGCTTCTTAAAAATCCCAAACTTATAAATAAATCAGCCATCTTGGATGGTGATCTTCCTAACATGAATTATACATAGAAATTATTTACCAAGGAGTTTCAATTCTTTTTTAAAAATTTTATTTAGAAAATTAACTTTAACAGGGTGACATTGATCAATTAGAGTACATAGTTTTCAGGTGAACATTTCTATAGTATTTGAACTGTTGATTATATTGTATACCCATCACCCAAAGTCAAATCATTTTCCGTCACCTTATATTTGTCTCTCTTTACACCCTTCCTCCCATTTACTCCCCCCTTCCCATTCATTCAAGCACCTTCCCCCTCTCCCACGTTCCCTTCCCCCTGATAACCACTTCACTTTTATCTATGTCTGTAAGTCTCAGATTTATATCCCACCTATGTGTGAAATCATACAGTACTTAGCTTTGTCTGATTTACTTGTTTCACTCAGTATAATGTTTTCAGGGTCCATCCACGTTGTTATAAATGTCCCTATGTCATGGTATTTTTATGGCTGAGTAGTATTTCATAGTATATTTGTGCCACATCTTCTTTATCTAATTCTCTAAAAAGGAACACGTTGGTTGTTTTCATGTCTTGTCCACTGTGAATAATGCTGTGATGAACATGGTGTGCATATGCCTTTGCATACCAATGTTTTTGAGTTTTGGGGGTAGATACCCAGTAGAGGGATTACTGGGTCATATGGTAATTCTATTCTAAATATTTTGAGGAACCACCATACTTTTTTCCACAGTGGTTGCACTAATTTACATTCCCACCAATAATAATGAGGGTTTGTTTTTCTCCGCATCCTCTCCAACACTTGTTATTACCTGTCTTGTTGATAGTACTCAGTCTAACAGGTGTGAGTTGGTACTGTATCTCATTGTACTTTTGACTTGCTTTTCTTGAATAGCTAGAGAAGATGAGCATCTTTTCATATGCCAGTTTGCCATTTGTATGTCCTCTTGGGAGAAGTGTCTGTTCAGGTCCTCTCCCCGTTTTTTAATTGGATTGTTTGCTTGTTTGTTTCTGAGCATTGTGAACTCTTTATATATTTTTAATATTAACCTCTTATCACAGTTGCAAATATCATCTCCCATTTAGTTGGCTACCTATTTGTTTTGTTATCAATTTCATTTGCTGTGCAAAAACTATTTAGTTTAATATAGTCCCACTCATTTATTTTTGTCTTTACTTCCCTTGCCTTTGGGGTCAAATTCATAAATTGCTCTCTATGGCCAAGCTTATGAGCTTGGTACCTACGTTTTCTTATATGGAATTTACAGTTTCAGGTCTTATATTGAGGTCTTTGATCCATCTTGAATTAATTTTTGTGCAGGGTGACAAACTGTAATGAAGTTTCATTCTTTTGCATGTAATTTTCCAACTTTCCCAGCACCATTTATTGAAGAGGCTTTCTTTCTCCATTGTATGTTTTTGGCTTCTTTGTTGAAGGTGGATTGGTCCATGTCTATGTGGTTTTCTTTCTGGGCTCTCAATTCTGTTCCATTGATCTATATGTCTGTTTTTTTGCCAATATCATGTTGTTTTGATTATTATAGCTCTATAATATAATTTGGAGTCAGGTAGTGTGATACTTTTAGTTTCATTCTTTTGCTTCAGGATTGCTATGGCTATGTGGGTTTCTTTATGGTTCCATACAAAACCGATAATATTTTGTTCTATTTCTTTAAAATGTGACACTGGGATTTTGATGGGGATTGCATTAAATTTGTATATTGTTTTGGGTAAAATGGCCATTTTAACAACGTTGTTTCTTCCAATCCATAAACATGAAATATTTTTTCATTTCATTGTGTCTTTTTCTATTTCTTCCAATAATGTTTTGTAGTTTTCAGTATATAGGTCCTTCACCTCCTTTGTTAAATTTATTCCTAGACGCTTAATTTTTCTTCTTCTTTTTTTTTTTGCAATTGTAATAGGAATTGGTTTTTGAGTTCATTTTCCAAAGTTTCATTGCTGGCTATTGATTTTGTATCCTGTAACTTTAATGAGTTGGTTTACTGTTTCTAATAGTTTTTTGGTAGAGTCTTTGGGGTTTTCTACATACAGGATCATGTCATCTGTAAAAAGTGATACCTTTACTTCTAATTTCCCCATATGAATGCCTTTTTTTTCTTTCTCTTGCCTGAGCGCTGTAAGGTCGGTGGATAATGGGGGGAGGTCAAGTGAGGAACTCAGATGGGGAACTTTGGCTAGAGCTGCCCACACAACCAAGCATGCCAAAAGAAACTTCCCAGGAGTCCTTGGGAGAAGAGCGACTGTCTGTCAGCCAGTGAGATTTCGCTATATCATATTAGTTCGACCACCCTAAAGGACTCCTTTAAATTTTGCCCCACACGGTCTCTCCACGTGATTTTCCTGACCTCCATCTTCCAGGCCAGTGAATCTCATCTCAGAAGCGCTCTGTACTAAATAAAGCCTTTAATTACCCACAGTTGGTGGCTACGCCCCTTCCTCCTTCCTCAGCAGGGAAAAATACCTTACAAGCGCTTTGGCCAGAACTTCCAGAACTATGTATGTGGAATAGGAGTGGGGAGAGTGGGCGGCCTTGTTTCGTTTCTGATTTTTGAGAAAAAGCCTTCATTTTCCACCATTTAGTATGATATTAACTGATAGTTTGTCATATATGGCCTTTTTTATATTGAGGTACTTTTCTTCTATGCTGATTTTATTGAGTGTTTTAAACATAAATGAATGTTGTATCTTATTGAATGCCTTTTTTGCATCTATTGATAGAATCATATGAGTTTTGTTTTTTGTTTTGTTGATTTGCTGTATTACATTGATCAATTTCCATATGTTGAACCATCCATGAATGAATCCCACTTGATGGTGATGTATTATTTTTTAAATGTGTTGTTGTATTCAGTTTGTTAGTATTTTGTTTAGGATTTTTGTGTCTGTATTCATTAGAGATATTGGTCTGTAGTTTCCTTTTTTTGTGTTGTCCTTGCAAGGTTTTGGTATGAAGGTTATGTTGGCCTCATAATATGTGTTGTGGAGTATTGCTTCTTCTATTTTTTGGAAGACTTTGAGAAGGATAGGTACCAAATCTTCTTTGAATGTTTGGTAGAATTCACTAGTGTTACCAATTGGTCCTGCACTTTTGGATTTGGGGAGGTTTTTGATAGTTGTTTCTATTTCCTCCCTGCTTATAGATCTATTTAGATTTTCCACTTCTTTGTGACTCAGTCTAGGAAGATTGTATAGTTCTAGGAATTTATCTATTTCCTCCATTGTTGAATTTGATGATATATAATCTTTCATAATATTCTACTATGATCTTTTGTATATCTATGATGTCTGTGTTAATTTCTCCTCTTTCATTTTGGATTTTGTTCATGAGTCCTCCCTCTTTTTTCCTTAGTGAGTCTAGGCAGTGGTTTGTCAAATTTATTGATCTTTTCAAAGAACCAGTTCTTTGTTATTTTAATTTTTCTATAGTTTTTATGTCCTCTATTTTATTTAGTTCTGCTCTAATTTTTACTATTTCTTTTCTTCTGCTGACTTTGGGTTGCCTTTGTTCTTCTTTTTCCAGTTCCTTAAAGTGTGATGTTAGGTTGTTTACTTGGGATCTCTCTTGTTTCTTGACATAAGCTGTAATGATATAAACTTCCTTCTTATTACTGCTTTTGTTGCATCCCAGAAATTTTGATATGTCATGTTGTCATTTTCATTTGCCTGTATATATTTTTTGATCTCTGCTTTTATTTCTTCTTTGTCCCAGTCATTTTGTAGAAGTATGTTGTTTAATTTCCACATTTTTGTGTGTTCTTTACTTCCTTTTTACAGTTGAATTCTAATTTCAAAGTCTTGTGATCAGAAAGTATGTCTGTTATAATTTCAATCTTCTAAATTTGTTGATGTTAGTTTTATGACCCAACATATGGTCTATCCTTGAGAATGTTCCATGCACACTGGAGAAAAATGTATAATTTGACATTTTGGGATGAAATGTCCTACAAATGTCTATTATGTCCATTTGGTCCAGAGTATCATTTAAGGCTGATATTTCTTTATTGATTTTCTGTTTAGATATCTATCGAAAGCCATCAATGGTATGTTGAAATTTTCAAGTATGATTGTGTTTTTGTCTGCTTCAATTTTTAGACCTGTTAGTAGATGTGCTCCCTGGTTCAGTGCATATATACTTGATATAATGTCCCCTTTATCATTATGAAATTTACATCTTTGTCTCTGGTTACCTTTGTTGCCAGATATTAGTATGGCTACACCTGCTTTCCTTTGGATACAATTTGCTTGGAGAATCATTTTCCAACCTTTCACTTTGAATCTACTTTTGTCCTTGCAGCTTATATGTGTCTCTTGAAGGCAGCATATGGTTGGGTTTTGCTTATTGATCCAATCTGCTACTCTGTGCCTCTTTGTTGGTGAATTTTGTCTATTTACATTTAGGGTAATTACTGACACTTGTGAATTTCCTATAGCTATTTTATGTTTTGTTCTCTGGTAGCTCTGTGTCTTGTTTGGTTTTTATCTTTTTTCTTTCTGTCAGTTTTTTGTTGTTGTTTTATGTGGTATTCTATACGTCTTTCCTCTGTTTCTTCTTTTGTAAGCTGTGTGTTTCAGTAGTGACATTTTCGTGGGAGGTTACTATTAAGTTAAGAAAAAAATTCATAAGTACAAGAGTCCTTGTTATATGAGTGCTTCTGTACTCCATCTTTCTTTGTTACTACAGATCTTTATTCTCTCCCCTTTTATCTTATTGTTGTCACAGATTATCCTTGTTTTTATTGTAACCTTGGAGCTTTTACTTGTAGCTTTGATTTGTTTTGTTCTTTGTGTCTGGTCAAATAACCCCCTTGAGTATTTTCTACAGTGGGGTTTTCTGGTGATAAATTCCCACAGCTTCTGTATGTCTGTAAAAGTTTTTATTTCTCCTTCATATTTGAAGGATAGCTTTGATGTAATAGTATTCTTGGTTGGTAATCCCTCTCTTCCAGTGCTTTGAATGTTTGGGTCCACTCTCTTCTGGCTTGTAGAGTTTCTGCTGAGAAGTGTGATGATAACCTAATGGGGTTTCCTTGATATGTTATGGTATTCTTTTCCTTAGCTGCCTTGAGAATTTTTTTCTTTGTCATTGATTTTTGATAATTTTATTACAATGTGCCTTGGAGTTGTGGTAACTTGGTGTTCTGTTTGCTTTTTGTATTCGAGGATCTAACTCCATATGTTTGGGAAATTCTCATCAATTATTTGTTTGAATAGGCTCTCCATTTCCTTTTCCCTCTTTTCTTCTTCTGTTATACCCATTATTCTTATATTGATCTTTCTGATGGAGTCAGACAATTCTTGTAGAGCTCTCTCATTTTTTAAAATTCATGAGTCTCTCTCTTCTTCTCTCTGTAGCATCTCTTGTTGCCTGTCTTTGATGTCACTGATTCTTTCCTGTATCTGCTTGTTCTATTAGCTTAACTTGCTACCTCAGTCTTCAATTCATGCATTGAGTTCTTCATCTCTGTTTTTAAAGTTTGATCTCTTTGGTGAGAGGTATTTGTTTTGCTCATTAATTTGTCTTTCTTTTTTTTTTTTGCAGGGATAGAGAGAGAGTCAGAGAGAGGGATAGATAGGGACAGACAGACAGGATCGGAGAGAGATGAAAAGCATCAATCATCAGTTTTTCATTGTGACATCTTAGTTGTTCATTGATTGCTTTCTTATATGTGCGTTGACCGTGGACCTTCAGCAGACCGAGTAACCACTTGTTTGAGCCAGTGATGTTGGGTCCAAGCTGGTGAGCATTAGTTCAAGCCAAATGAGCCTACCCTCAAGCTGGCAACCTCAGGGTCTCGAACCTGGGTCCTCTGTATCCCAGTCCAGTGCTCTATCCACTGTGCCACCACCTGGTTGGGCTAATTTGTTTTCTGAGCTCATTAAGTTGCTTATTGATATCTTCTCACATCTCATTGAGTATTTTTAGAACTTCAATTTTGAATTCTCTATAATTTAACTACAAAGCTTCCATGTGATTGAGATTTTCCTTTCTGGAGATTTTTCATTTCATTTCTGAAATACGTCTTTGTCTAGTGTAGCCATGGTATTCAACTTCTTCCCTGATGACATTTGAGAGTGGTATTGCTAAGAACCCCAACAAAAACAACTAAAAAAATTAAAAATGTAAAAAATACAATAAAAGATATAGAATTTTAAAAATTATGACAAGAAGAAATATCACAGGAAAGAAGATCAGAAGCAGAGAAAAACAGCACCCACAACAAAATAAGAACAAAAATATAAAAATTCAAAAAGATGAAATTCAAAAATGAGAAAGAAGAGAAAAAAGGGCAAAAAAATAAAAGGAAAAATAAATTTCAATTTTGAGAGGTTTCTTCCATTAGGTGCTGCTGTATTACAACTTTTAGCTATGTGAAGTTCCTAGGGTGTCTGCTGAGATGTTGCTATAGCAATAATGTAGGTGGGGCTGCAGTCGCCTACCAAGATAGGTGGGGTGTGTTGTGAGGGCTTTATGGCTCTAGCAATGGTGATCTCAGGCTTCTAGGCACTCCTTCCCACATTTCAACAGACCTTGGGACTGGATGTAGAGCGCTTCTGTTTTTCAGGGGAGAAAGCAGCTCTGGAGAGCTAGCTGTGGCATTTCTCTCTCCCACTCTTCATACTGTGAGATGAGGGAGGTAGGATTTGGGAGACTGGGGGCTGCACTTTAGCTCTCTCTGTCTCTGCTGAGTGCGATCTGCAGGTAGAGTGCAGGAACACTGGCTGTGACCCCACACTTTGGCCACTTTGGTTTATCTCCTCCTGTGCCCCTTTGTCTCACCACTCCTCCTGGCAGGAGACTCAGTCCCTTCAAGTTTCCCTCTCTGTACCCCTCAGAAAAAATCCAGAGAGTTCAAGCTTTCCCTCCTCCCTGTAGTCCAGTAGAGGGGGGAAAAAAAAGCCAGTCACTTTGGGTTTGTCTACTTTCTGCTCCAAAGCCCACTGTGATTGCATTTTATCTTCCACCCTATTTTCTCCCTGTCCCACCTTTAGTCCATTTGGTTCACAAATCTTTCTGGTGTGCCTGACAGCCCAGCTGAGGTTTCTTCACTGTGCTATAGTTGTTAAATTTGTTAAAATTTCAAGGGGAGAGATCAGGAGTATCTCTCACACTACCATTACTCTGACATTATTCCCAGAGAGTCCATGAATTCCAATTTTTTTTGCAGATATAAAGATATTTTCCCCCTTCAACCATCACTTTCAGTGGTGCTTTGTCAAATGAATATTTTCCTTTTCTTAATGAGAGCTGAGGCAGAATCTACAATTTCTGTTTACTTTCAGTTATAAAGACAGTCAGCTAAATTGAAAGTTACTTTTATTCCTAGGTCAGGCTATGTTTGGGGGACAAAGGCTTGGGAACAAAGGTAGGGTTTGCTTGTTCATTCTCCCTCCCATCCTAGCATGTTGGGGGTTGCTGGGGGATGGAGGAACTGCTGGCCCCGCTCCTGAGCTGAATTGCTGTTGGTGGGGAGGTAGAGGAAGGAGAGGCATGTGCCATGGCAGCACTGTGCTCACAGTCCTTGATAAGTATCAGTTATGATAATGAAGTATTTGTCAGAAACTGATGTTTGAATACCTATCAGCACACTACAGGCAGTCTCTCCAACAGTTCACAGTTCTGAACCTTTCCCAGGGTGGAGCACCCCATCATTTGGCTCAGCGGCTACTTGGGAAGCACTACAGCTCTTACCCCTTCTCAAGTTTCTATCATCCTTCATGTGGAACCATGGGAATGATGAGGGTTCTTTTTCCTTCTCTTATGAAGCACAGAGAAGTTGGCTGGGGTAGAGTTGAATCCTACTTCTTCCCAGGTGACTACCATAGTTCAAAACATTCTAGCACAGAGTACTCCACTAATCTTTTCACCTTCAGAATGCTCAGATCAAAAATTGGCAACAGCTCCTGTGTGCTTGTATGCCCCAAGCTCCAGAGAGTTCATGTCAAGTGTTCTTAAAAAGTCTCTTACCCGTTCTTGCTCCAGTGTTAAGCCTCCAGTCAGGGGATCAGAGAGGCAAGTCTTCCCTTCTTCCAGGGACTCCTATTTCTATAAATAATTTTCTTGGAGAAAGGGACATACTTAATTTAAAGAAAAGGATGTTGGCTTTTCCAAAAGAGTTGGCTTAAGTCTTATTCTGGAACACATTTGATATGATCAGTAAGTGGACTAAAGTAGAAATTCTCAGGAAAGAACTCGAATGTTGCTTCTTCTCAGAATGGGTAACTCCTAAAAAGTTGAATGTGAACAAGAAAAAGAAACACGTTGGTATAGCTGACCTTCAGATATCCATCGCTTACTACTATGGAAGTGCCGTGGTCTGCTCGTTCACTGTTTGTAAGCCACGTTATCTCTTAGTCTTACAAAAGAAGGCTCCTTATGCATCATACCTTACAACCCAGGAAAATATTATCTCATGGCCCCAAAAGAATCTTCAATTGCCTTGATTTGTCAGGCATTAGTATGTTAGGATTGATAGAGTGTTCCTCAGGAAGAAATTAATTAATATGCAGCATGACTAAAGCTTTTCATTAATGGTGTGTGTGTGTGTGTGTGTGTGTGTGTGCGTGTGTGCATGCACGTGCATGTGTGTATGTGGTATGTCAAAAACTTTGACTTATATAGTTTGGCCAGTGACTAAAATCTAGTTAGAAAACTAAATTACAGAACTTTCTAAGGGATGGCCTAATAAACCAGAGTGAATGCAAACATTTTATATCAGCTATTAAAATAGATATCTGTTTTCGCACAGTGTGGCACTCAAAAATATTGCTGACTTATTATTAAACCAGGTGGATTCTCTAACACAAAAGGGTTTCTTACTCTTGTATATAAGTACTGGAAAAATGTGGTACCATGAGCAAAATATCCACAATATTGGTAGGTTAAAGTATTAACCAATTGATTGCCTTTAAAAAACTAATTAAATACTAGTTACTCTGGCAAAATTTTTCATTGGGAATTTTAATAGACTCAGACTTATTAATTTACATTTCATGTGACACACCTGCAAGGACAGGTAGAAATTCAGGTGTGAGCACATCTCAGGTTTTATTCTTTATCAGAACAGGGTAATGGAGAAAAATAGGGCTCTGCTAAAGCCATATTACACTTGGGTTGTGAGGAGTCTGACCACCTAATCATCACATATTAACCTAGATGTGAATTTTTACAATAAACTAGAAATAGTATGCCAATAAAAGCATTGTTCATGCAGCAGGTCCAATGCCTGGGGCCTGATGAGGGATTTCCTTCCAGCTCATTCACTCCTTCAACTTGACTTCTTTAAGATCTGTTTCAAGTCTTACCTCCTCTATGAAATGGAAGTTAGAAATTCTAAATTTGCGTCTATAATTATAATAGTGAAAAATATTTGTCTACATCTAAATAGTAATCTCAAAATAATATAGGTCAGAGGCCAGACCTAAGGCTAGAACCTGGGTTGAGGCTGAATTTAAAAAACACACCAAATGGAAACTGAAATGTAGTATTATATTTTTGTTACTACTTATTACATAAGCATAGGTTTGCAGCCTGGGTTATGAGGTGGGTGAAAGTAGACAAGGTTACTGCTGTTTGCAAAATCTTAAATAAGAATCTGTCCCATAGGCTCACACAATGGATAAAAACAGATAAAACATCGCATCTGATCCCCTTGTCTAAGTGGTATTAACACATAGCTGTTAAGAGCATGTGAAATGAAGCCAGACATTTGGAGTATCAAACTTAACCATTACTACCATCACCACTATTGGCCATGCAACTGTGGCAAGTCACTTCTTTCTCTCTGTGACCTTGAATTTATTCATTCATGAAAGAGGGACAGGAATGATAAGATAACAACACTGCCTCATCATTGGGGAGGTAAATAAGGTCAAGTATACACAAGGATCAGTTCAGTTCCTGGGATTCATGGACTGTTAGACATTGTTGGTTCTTATATACCATCTCGCCTAAAAATTGGCCCCAATGCCTGCCTGCTCGCTCGGCTTGCTCTGCTGCTCCTGCTTGGAGTGCTTTCCTTCTAGCTTCACAACCTTATTTCTATGCCTACTTCCACTCTCACTTCTCCAACACTGTCCCTGACTTTCCCAACTTGTCCACAATTAAGTTTTCATACAGGAGAATTTACATCTGACTCTACATCTTGGTGTGAGACATGAAGATAGGAATGATACCCTGTCTGTGATTTTATGACCTTTCATAAGCACTTTCTAAATACTTGTTTACTTACATCTTTATATGAGATAACAGCTATAGTATTGCGAAGTTACAGATGATGCCTCTTTAATTCATTATTTGAACATATAAAGTTCTATAAAATTATAAGTAATCAAGAAACAAGTGATTTTTTATTCAAGTGAACATCATTTATTTACAAAGATATAAAAATAGATGGCAACCCATGTGGATAATTGCTAGATTTATGTGAATTAGGCTTTCAGAGAAATGATGTGTGATGTTCTGCCTGTTAGTTTGCAATTCAGTCATTCAAAAGCCCAGACAGATCTGGGTAAATAAAGAGAAGTGAGATAAATGTAATCAAAATAGGCTGTAATGACCTGCTTATTCAGCTAAGATATGCAGTAAATATATACTTTTATTTAAAAATATAAGAGGTATGCATTCATTATAACAATAATGAATCTGTTCAATTAAAACATGGGCCTTTAGAGCAATAAACCAAGAATTAAGAAAGTTGGAATGCATCAATATATTCAAGACAAAATAGATATGATTATTTTAGCCATTTCTATTTTACCATACCCTCCTACAAGGCTCTTAGTGACTACACTTACTGAAAATAGATCTACCTCTAATAAGACCAAGGAACCAGAATGATTGAATCTTTCATTTGCATAGTGAACCATAAAGAATCTACACTAAAGTTCAGAAAACTCAGCTGTCAATCTGCTCTTGATCCTTTAGGTATTGACACTGGGGGAAACATCAGTTTGTTTGGGCTCTCTGGACTCATTTGACCAAATGGAAGATGGAGAGTTTGAATCTGATGACTTCAAGGATGCCCCTACTCTAATATTCAACACAATCCTTGCATAGCATTGGGAGGATAAACTTTTATTATACTATGTGTTCAAGTTCTTTATTAGAAATGTTAAGATGATTGCATCTTTAAAACATTATTTCATGACCCTATAACGGGTTGACTACCCTCTAACTTGATGCTGGTGTGGATAGCTTTGAAAGTGGAGGTTCACTTTAACTCTAATCATATCCAGAGTATAAACCATAAAAGTCCTGCTATTCACTTGGGATCGAGCTGCTTTCCTAGACTAGAAAATGAACTGGAAGGCTCAGGGAACTTGAGAAGCTTGAATTGGGGTCCCTTGGCCATGTCTGAGCAAAAGACATGGTTTGAAGATCACTCTTGAACAATGAGAAATAAGATCATTTAGATGGGCATGAACATGGAACTGGCATGGAAATAAGGCAAGCAAGTTATCTGCAAGCTACATTCACCTGGGATTTCTAAACCTAGCTATTTATATGCCTCATATACATAAACCCTTCTCTTATTCCCCAGAAGTAAAATTCGAGTATATGCAAAATCACTGCTGCATAAAAATTTTCTTTAGTTGCCAAAATTCCAGTTTGCATATAAGCAAATCTTGGGCATTCCTATTAAGGAGAATGTTAAAAATAAATAAATAAAAAGGATCTGGATATGCGGAAGAGAAAAGGAGAGAAAAATGAAAGTGAAATCTTTTTAGTACCACTTTAGGAGAACAAATGAACAAATAAAAGTATTGCATTCCTTCCCTCAAACATAAAGGTTTGTATTTCTAAAAAGCCCGTGAGCTGACCTGACCAGGTGGTTGCGCAGTGGATAGAGCATCGGACTGGGAGGCAGAAGACCCAGGTTCAAAACCCCGAGCTCGAGCTCACCGGCTTAAGCGGGGGCTCTCTGGTATGAGCACAGCTCACCGGCTTGAGCATGGGCTCTCTGGTGTAAGCAAAGCTCACCAGCTTCGGCCCAAGGTCACTGACTTGAGCAAGGGGTCACTCACTCTGCTGTAGCCCTCCTGTTGAGGCACATATGAGAAGGCAATCAATGAACACCTAAGGTGCCTCAAGAAAGAGTTGATGCTTCTCATCTCTCTCCCTCCCTGCCTGTTTGTCTCTCTCTCTCTCTCTCTCTCTCTCTCTCTCTGTCTGTCTCAAAACCTCTGAGCTGACTTTTGTTTCTGGTCATAATGAAGTAACAAGTGTCAGATTTAATCTCCCAACATAAAAATGACAAGACTGGATCAAATATACAAAACAACTGTTTTCAGGCAATAGACAACAGAGAGCACAGGGTTGTGATCTTTGAAGAAAAACAAAACAAAAACAACACATGCACCCTGGAATCTTTCTGGGAGCACTTTCTAAGCTATGACACAGGACAGTGGAACCCAAAGAGACAGCAGTGGACTCACTGGGCTGAGGAAACTGAGATTCAGTTAAAAAAATTAACTTAAAGAGTTAAGAGATATTTTCAGCCTAGAAGAAAGAGTATAAAAAGGGGAACCAACTGGAAACTATAAATATGAAATATAAAACATCTAAAATATAAATTACACTGTTTTGGTTTAACATTAGATTATACACAGCACAAGAACCAGAAAACAAAATAATAGAAACTTCAAAACAGAAGGACAGAAAGAAAAAAGGAAAAAGAAAAAAAGGAGTTTTTAAGTTAACATTAGTAGAGGCTCAGCTCTGGGACTGCATCAAGTAATCTAATATAAACATAATAAGAGTCACAGAGAAAGAGGAAAGAGAAAGAATGAGGCAGAAAAAAAAAACATTTGAAAACTTGATGTCTAATATGTTTCCAATCTTGCAGAAAAGTCTTAACCCAAAGACTCCAGAGTTTCAACATACTTCAAATAGGATAAACAAAAATAACCAGTCTAAGCACATCATAGTCTCAGTGATGAAAACCAATACTTGCAATTATCAAGTGGGGTGGGGTGGCAGGAGGATAACATTACCTGTAAGAGAATAAAAATAGTTGTTGACTTTCATAAGACACAATGCAAACCAGAAGTCAATGAGATGACATTTTTAATGTGCTGGGGTGTGTGTGTGTGTGTGCTGGGGGTGGTGGGGCGGGTGGAGGGAGTGGGGGGATTGTCAACCTAGAATTCCATAACCAGTAGAAATATCCTTCAAAAATGAAGGTGAAAAAAGATACTTTCAGAAATAAAAGTTGAGAAACCGTTGGCAGCATGCCTGTCCTACAATAAATATTAAAGAATGTTCTTCACGCTGAAGAGAAATCATATCAGTTGGAAAATTCAAAGTGACAGAAAGGAATGAAGAATACCAGAAATGGTAAACAGAAAACACCTTTTCTTTTTGTTTTGAAAATATTTCCTACTGGTAAATTGACTGTTTAAAGAAAAAGAAAATAAAACAATGTGTTGTGACGTGTATTCAGGGGTGGGCAAAAGTAGATTTACAGTTGGTGTATGGAAAGTAACACAATAATTAATAAATAATATAAGAATAAACTGCCATACATACTCATGGCAGTAAACTGACATTTGCCCCATCCCTGTAGTATGTGTTGAAGATGTATAACAACAATAGCACAAAGTGACAGAGTTGTAAGTGGATGGATATAGTTTAATATTTTATATTGAAATTGGGGTAGTGCACTGTATAAGTTAAGGCTGCATGTGGTCATCTCTAGTGCAACCATTAAAAGAAATAAAACAAAGAGGTGCAACTTAAAAAGTCAACAGCGGGTCAAACACACCTGCCACTCTGGTGTCGGCAGTCTTCTACATGAACTCTGAGGTCTCCCAGGAGTTGGGATGGAAAGAAAGACAATAAACCAGGTGCAAATATCCTCAGTGAATGTGGGATAATGACCTGCAGGTTGACCGGATGGCAGGATTGAGGAACAGGTCATCAGTATTGTGGACATTAGTAACCCAAGCCTCAAAGTGGGAGTCTGTTTACAGAAGAGGGAATTACAGAGGGCGCGTTAGGCGGAAAGAAGGTCTTTTGGGGGGTGGGGGGGCGGCTGAGGAATGGAGCTCAGTGAAGTCAGATCCTGGGGAGGGCAGGCTTCAGGCTTGTTTCATTTTGCATTGCGTTCTTTAAAAAACTTTATGCCCAGGCTGCGCATAGAGCGGCCCAGTACGTTCCTTTGTTGTTGTTTGCTGGAGAATAGACAAAGACCACTGAGCGCTCCAAAGGGGCAGGCCACGTCCAGTGAGCGAGAGTGGGGACCCGTGCGGGAACCCTTCCTCTACTTCCCACAGCCCTTCTCTGCCAAACACTAGGGGACTCTGGCTTCATGTAAGAAGGCAGATTCTTCCCTTACAGAGGTCTCAGATTTAATTCCATCACTCCTGTTGTAACATGAACACCAGCAACTTAACTTCCACGTGCTTTGTTATGTCCATCTATATCAACTGTGGAACGGGGTATTTACAAGGTACCGCACTCTGAGAGGGGAGGGGTATCATGAAACGCAGTGATTGCAGAGACTTTTATGCCGTGTGTGCTAACTGAGAATAAGGAGTCCGTTTCTCCAGCTTTTAAAACAATGTGTAATGAAGTCAATACATCATTTGATAATGGCTAATCTAATTTAAATACAAACTTTAGTAACTTATAAAACTGAGAGAAAGGTCAAGGACTTACTTTTTTTTTTTCTTTTTTTCTACCCTAGTCAAAACAAATTAAAACTTTTTCTTGTTTTCTCATGAATTCTTGATAGTCACAAAAATCAAGATACTATGTATATAAAAAATGTAAATCTAGTATAGTTTCTAGGGGTTATTCTTTATTCCATCACTTTGGGAGTATTTCTTGAGTGGCTTGAAATACAAGATCTAGTCTCCCCTTCATCTGCTTTGTAGCCCTGGTTTCTTTGTTTTGTTTTTTTCTGTGGAATTTAGAAAGCTTCACTTCTTTTTTAACCTCAAAATAGCCTTCAAATAAAAATAAACAACAAAACAAACAAAAAACATCAACTCCTAATTTTTTTCGGAGTTAGTACTTTTTTTTCAGTTCTGGAGTACAAATTGGACTTTTATGGCTTACTGAAATGAAGGTGGTATCAAAGGGCTCACAGCTTGCAGTGCAGATCTGTCCTAGTAATGAGCTCTGGAAACTTCTTGCTTCTGATTGCCCTGGACCAAAAGCCAATCAAACAGGCAGAGTGGAGTCTAGTTATGATTCTTTCCCAAATCCAATGGTTTGATGCTTTTGTTTCACTTTTAAATAAGGCCAAATCCAAATGCTTCTCAGCTCATGAGCAAAATTAAAACAAATACACACACTGATGCAGAGCAGCAAACTCTCACACACAGATACAACACAACTTGATCAGTCTCAGCTGTCTTCATGGGAAAGGGCCTAAATAAAAGAAAGGCTTTGTAGCCTGACCTGTGGTGGCGCAGTGGATAAAGCGTCGACCTGGGAACACTGAGGTCGCCAGTTCAAAACCCTGCACAGGTCTGGTCAAGGCACATATGGGAGTTGATGCTTCCAGTTCCTCTCTCTCTCTCTCTCTCTCTCTCTCTCACTCTGTGTCTCCTCTCTAAAATGAATAAAATAAAATCAATTTAAAGAAATTAAAAATAAAAAAGAAAGGCTTTGCACAAAGCTTTTGAGGTGGAGAAACCTAGGGCTGTGAAGAATAATTTGTTCTTACTTTCTTTTCCCCATGGTTCAATTTTTTTTTTTTTTTTTGTACAGGGACAGAGAGAGAGTCAGAGAGAGGGATAGATAGCAACAAACAGACAGGAACAGAGAGAGATGAGAAGCATCAATCATTTGTTTTTCGTTGCCGTTGCGACACCATAGTTGTTCATTGATTGCTTTCTCACATGTGCCTTGACAGCGGGCCTTCACCAGACCGAGCAACCCCTTGGTGGAGCCAGCGACCTTGGGTCCAAACTGGCAAGCTTTTGCTCAAGCCAGGTGGGCCCGCACTCAAGCTGGCGAGCTTGGGGTCTTGAACCTGGGTCTTCCGCATCCCAGTCCAATGCTCTATCCACTGTGCCACCGCCTGGTCAGGCCCCATGGTTCTAATTTTTAAGTGGAGAGGATTACTCATCGTCTGTTGCTCATTAATCACAGTAGCTTTTGATTATGGAAAGTGCAATCCAACATATACAGTGTGTCCGTAAAGTCATGGTGCACTTTTGATCGGTCACAGGAAAGCAACAAAAGACAATAGAAATGTGAAATCTGCACCAAATAAAAGGAAAACTCTCCTAGTTTCATACCTATTCAGTGCAGTTCAATGTGGGCTCGATTTGTTGCCCTACACACATCCAAATAATAGTGAAATTCTTGCCACACACGGGTAAGGACATCTGGTGTAACAGAGTGAATAATGTCTGTGATTCTCTGTTTTAAGTGATTAATGTCGTTGATACGTTCAATGTACACATGTTGCTTCACATAACCCCAAAAGTAAAAGTCTAAGGGCATCAGATCCAGGATCATGGTGGCCATGGCTTGACAGAACCCTTGCCTATCCACCGCCGGGGGAATGTTCTATCCAGAAACTTCCGAACAATGGTGGCGTAGTATGGAGGAGCGTCATCCTTTTGAAAGATGACACGTTCTGGAAATTGTGGCACTGCATACAATTCCAACATGTCAAGATAGGTGTTTGCCGTCACAGACTGCTCTGCGAAAAAAAATGGGCCTATCACCTTATCATGCATCAGGCCACACCACACGTTCACTTTAGGGGTGTTATGTTTGTACTCAACGTATGCATGAGGATGTTCAGCAGCCCATATTCGGACGTTATGGCGATAAACATGTCCACAGATATGGAAGGTCGCCTCATCGCTAAACACAATCTTCTGCAAAAATCTTGCATCATTGTCGATCTCATGAAGCATATCTGTAGCAAACACACATCGTGTGGGTCTATCCGCCGGTTTGATACCGTGCAACAGCCGCAATTTGTACCCCGTAAAACAGAGACGTTTCTTTAACACCTTATGAACTGTAGTCTTGCTTAGGTGTAATAGTCGAGCACACGCACACACAGATTTTTTAGGGCTTCTTAGGTAGCTATCCCGTATAGCCTCTACAGACTCGTCACTGACTGATGGCCTACCAGAACAGGGTTTCTCCACCAAACTGCCGGTTTCCTTCAACTGCTTATCCCACCAAGTAATGTTATTCCTATGTGGTGGTGCTTCGTTATAAACGTGCCAATATTCACGTTGCACTTTGGTCATGGATTCGAATTTAGTGAGCCACAGAACACACTGAACTTTCCTCTGTACCGTCCACATCTCGACTGGCATGGCCGTGGGCTGCTCTGCTGTATACACGGTATTACGTCATCATCTGCACATGCGTACATGCTGCCACATCATCCTACAGAAACTGGGAGAGTTTTCCTTTTATTTGGTGCAGATTTCACATTTCTACTGTCTTTTGTTGCTTTCCTGTGACTGGTCAAAAGTGCACCATGACTTTATGGACACACTGTAGTATGCTGAGGACTTGGCAGAAAGGTTCTATGCCCATCCCTTAAATATGCCAGCACACCCTGTACTCTGCCAGCTATGATTACACTTGGCATTAATTGAAGATGCTGAAAGTTATAAGCATTCCTGAGTTTAGCCACCTGGAGCAGATTAAAATCTGGGTTCTTCTGGTGAGGAGGTCTGAGGGATTGGAAATACAAGGCTGTTTTAATCTTTTCCAAGTCAGGTTGTTTAGAAATACCCATACAACAAATGTTCATAGATCTCATACAATTTTCTTCTCACGGGAGAATTCAGTTACCAATAACATGAAGTGGGATTAGCTTGTTGTAGCAAGCCATCTGGAGGAAGAAGATTCACCACCCATTGTAAATATGTTCAGAAATTGGCCACCATGGTTTTGAAGAATGTGCCGGGTGCTGAAGGCACACAAAGGCACAAATGATGTTTCTTCCGAAAGCCTTATTCAGTATTCCCAGTGAAACTAAATACTGATGAAGATATGGAGAAACAGTCATATACTTTATTTTTGCTACCATTTGAAGAATAGTGGAAGTCATAAGAAAGACGAAGGCGCATTATTCTTTGAGCCAGCCACTCTCTAGATGTCTACTTTAGAGAAATCTTGCATGAACAAAGAGGTATGTATGAAGTTGTTCATTGGTAGCATGGTAGTATGGTTTGTAATAACTGAAGAATGAAAACATCTTACTGTCTCTAAGTATAATAATGGATCATCTCTGGTTTGTTTAGACAATGCATTCTATACAGCAGTTAAAATCAGTGAACTAGACCTCTATCTGTTTATTGCAATAATCTTTAAAAAGTAAACTACCGAATGATAAAATCAAGGTGTAAAAGCATACTAACAGTATGATGCCTCTCATGTGAGATTTTAAAACACACTGAACAATAGTAAAGTGTTTTAGGATACAGTTTTCTGTATCCTGTCAGTGGTTCTCAACCAAGTGTGATTTTGCTCCAAAGGGTATTTGGCAATGTCAACTGAAGGAGGATGCTACTGGCATCTAGTGGGTAAAGGCCAGAATGCTGCTAAACATCTTAAAATGCACAGAAAACAACAGTTCCCTCCCTCTAACACACATCAGATAATTACTTAGCCCAAAGTATCCAAAATACTGAGGCTGGGAAACCTTGCTCTAGATCATCCTATCCAAATCACATAGCTGAGAAGGGGAGTAAGTTCATCATTCAGACAATTCAAGTCTATAGTTTAAGGAGATGGGGAAGTAAATAAAACATATCAACTACAATATAGATGAAAAAATTGACTGAATTTACATAAAAATATGAGTAAAGATTTTTGAAATAGTGTTCAAGAATATCTTTGTGTAAACTTCTATTTTCTATTTTATCTATAAGGAATAGGAAGTGTTTGTGAAATTAAAAGATAATTATTTGAAAAGTACAAAAAGGTATCTTTTAACCAAAATATATTTTCTTCCAAAATTTTATGTTTCATAGTGCATTCTTTCACATATTAATATTCTTAGATTCCAACTATTGTGTGTTCTTTTTCCTCTTGACATTATGTCACAGAGACCATTTCATAACTTCAGATAATCTTTATATTTGATGTTTTAATGGCTATATAATGTTTTATTGTATTACTATGTCAATATTTAGTGAGTTATTTCCTGACTGTTAATCATTTTGGATTTTTTTACCATTATAAAAAGCATAGCTACAATAATCTTTGCAAAAATTGGGTATTTCCCCTTATTGATCTTTTCCCTTGGGATCTGCTTTCCAAAGCAGATTTGCTAATTCAGAGGCTAGAATGTATTCTATGATACTTGGTACATGTTGTCAGATTTCTTTCCAGAAAATATATACCATTATTTCTGCAAGCAATGTATGAGTATACCTGAGTCCCCAAAGTGCTATTAACTTTAGTTTTAAATGTCTAGTATTTATAATTTAATGTTTTTAAGTAATATATTGGGATATTTTAATTTACAGTTCGTTAATTATTAGGGAAGATGAATATTTTCCCAAGTGTGTTTTCACTATTTGTATTTTCCCCTATGCAAACCATCTGATCGTACCCTTTAGCTAGCTGTCTACTCAGAGCCGAGTGCTGCCCTTATAGCAGTGGTTCTTAACCTGGGTTCTATCGAACCCTAGGGGTTCGATGAGTCTGTCTCAGGGGTTCGGAGAAGCCTCTGCCACGGAGGCCAGAATAAAGTAATACCGTAATTTGTTGTGAGTTCATGCACTTTGTTGGTTTTGTTCTTTGAGCAAGGTGATGTTCATGCACGTCTCATTTTGTGCACCAGTAAAAAAACATATACCTATGTCTTGAATTTGGAAAAAAAAATCATATTTTATTTATCACTAAAGAAGGGTTCGGTGAATGCGCATATGAAACTGGTGGGTTCGGTACCTCAAAAAAGGTTAAGAACCACTGCCTTATAGATAATATTAATTTCCATTATATTTTAAATAATAAATGTTTATATATTATTACAACATTCCCTTGTTGTTTTCCTTTTCATTTTCCAATTTGGGACTATGATGTTTAATTTTATGTGTCAAAGTGACTGGGCCACGGAATGCCCAGATAACTAGTTAACCATAATTTCTAGGTATGTCCTTGAGGGTGTTTTGGGAAGAGATTAGCATTTCGATTGAACTGAGTAAAGCAGGTGGCCTTCTTAAAAGTGGGTGGGCATCCTCCAGCCCATTGAGGAACTGAATGGAACAAAAAGGCAGGGAAGGTTGAATTCACTCTCTGCCTAACTTGTGCTGAGACATCGGTATTTTCCTGCTCTTAGCATACCTTGTTCTCAGGCCTTCAGACCCAGGATGGAAGGTTCTCTGGCTCTCAGGCCAGTGAACCACAGGACTAGCTCCTCTGAGTATCCAGTTTGCAGACCTCTCAGCCTCCATAATCATGTAAGCCAGTATCCTATAATAATATCTCTCTAAGTCTTCATATATATATACATATATATATATATGCATATATATATATATATATATATATATATATATATATATATATAGTGTGTTTGAAATATATATATGTAATGTTTTCTGTCTCTGGAGAACCCTAATACTTTGTGGTTGGTATGCATGTATTTTAATTTTTCGTGTATCTGAGCTGGTCAGCCTTATCATCATCAGTTCATTGGTAATTCCTCGTATTGCTTCCATTGTCCAAAATTCTTTTTCTTCCAATAAGTGAAGCATTGTTTTATTTTATATGTAGATATACATATACATGATACTATATATATTTAACTCAAAAATTAATTATTTTGGTTGAAGTGAATTATTAATTAAAACATTAGACTCTAAGGTTATTTTCTCCATTATTAGTAGTCACTTTCCCCCAAAACATATGTTAAATAATTTTATAGCTTTTTGTTTAGAATAGATTAAATACCCATTAACTTAGAGAATTTCTATTTTATCTCTTTGGCCTAATTTTTGGTTAGATAGTTTTGATAAGTTCTGTTCCTTAATAAGGCACTTTAATATGTGGTGAGGCCACTTCTCCAGTATTATCTTCATTATAAAATATACATTTTTCTACATTTATTTTAGTTGTTCCTTTGTCATTTTCTTTAAAGTAAGCCATTGGGATTATAAATAATATTACTTAAACCTATTAATCAACTTGAACATTATTTTAATAGTCATCATTTCAACCTTCTGGTCAACAAGAGAGTATAAATTCCCCCCTTTTTTTTTACCAAAAGTTATATGATTACAGAATTAAGAGAGTTTAGATATCATTCAAGTTCTAGTTCTGGGCTGCCCTCCTCTGCATCCATGCCATTTTATAGATAATCAACCCAAGGCCCAGGAACAGGTGGTCAAACCAAGGCCCCAAACCTGTGTCTGGTTAGGGGAATAGCTGAAAACAAAGGTTATCACACCATTTATTCAAATCTTCATTCACTGCATTTAACACTTTGAAACTCCCTTTTACAAGTGTTACTGGTTTCTAGATTGCAGTAGGCAAAAAAAAAAAAAAAAAAGATTGTTAATGTTGAACTTTGGGCATAGGATTTCTTCAGTGGGGAGAAAATATGCAAAGCTTATTCCATCACATCACACTTTCCTGAATGGTTTGTTTGGTAAGGAAAAGCAAATTGGCTTTTGAACTGATTTCCCATTTTCTGGGTCACTCTATCTTATGTATTAAAGGATTTTGCTATTAACAATTAATTGTTTCTTGTGCACTTATATTCTGCAGAGAGGTATGTTAGTACACAAAGAGATAAAGTTACAGAATCTTGCCTCTTCAGGAGATTCTCATAATCACATTCAGGACATCAGAAATGAAGTGCAACAGGAAATCCAAATAACCATGGTTTAAAGAAGGCATGGGTTTGTCTTTCATGGAACGGGAAATGTGAAGGTAGGTGATCCAGGGCCACTAAATGGATTCCACAGTGCTCCAAAGTCATCAGAGACCCTGACATCTATTTCTTGAATATTAGAGTGTGGGTCCCATCATCACATATATCAGAAGCCTGCTAATGCCCTAACCATCATGACTACTTTCCAGGCATAAAGAAAAAGAAGAGCAAAAGTCTGGTGTTAATCAAATCAGGTCCTCTTTACTTTTTTGGGAAGCCATCCAGTGACATCTGCTTCTATCATTGCCCAGACTGTGAAAATGACCAGCACTAGCCACAAGAGAGCTAGTCGGTGGGTGTAACATTTTATTTAGGCACATTGCTACCCTCAATAAAATAAACTATCTGATTGTAAATGAAGAGAGGAGGATGTATATCGGCCAGGCCACTATTGCTGTCTCTAAAACCGGTGGGTTAGGTAGAGGTGTGTTTTGTCCAGGCTAAGACAATACAGCTAATTAGAGATTAGTGCATGGTCCTGATGGTTAAATTGGAGTTAGAGAAATGGTGGTGGGCAGAGGGAGCATTTCAAGACCAGAAAGAACCTGAGCAAAGATGACACAAGAGTTCTTGGGGTAGGGGAAGTGCAGAGAGCAGGGCAAGGGAGGCAGAGGGATACCGGAAAAACAAACAAAAAACAAAAGCCAAAAACGCTCATGAACACTGACAACAGTGTGGTGATTGCTGATGGGGAGGGTATAGGGGCATAAACGGTGATAGACAGAGATTTGATTTGTGGGGTGAACACACAATACAGTGTACAGAGATGTATTGTAGAATTGGGCATCTGAAACCTGTAAAATTATGTTAACTAGGGTCACATTAATTAATTCAATAAAAAAGTTAAGAAACCATTTGTAAAGACAAACTTTTCCCAATAAATACATATGAGATTATTGTGATATCATAAAAAATAGTTATGATAGCAGGTGTGAGGGAGAATAGCAGTAGGGAGGAAGGTGCCCCCCCCCCAGGTATTTAGAATGTCTTTCTGCCAGTGAAGGATACACAGAAATGCAGACATGGCTTGGTTATCAATTTTGCTTACCCATCACTGTTTTCCTAATTAAATCTTCATAACAGAAACTAATATTTATTAAAACCATGTGCCAGAGGGTTTGCTAGATTTATTTTTGTTGTTGTTTTTAACATATACCATCTCTTATTCTCGTAATAACCCAACTTTAGGGATAAGGAAACTAAAGCTGAAAAAGATTGAATATCTGATCATGGTTAAGCATCTTTCAAGTGTAAAACATCCTGAACTGGGTCTGAGGGCAGACTCCGTGTTTTCCTACAATGTCACATGTTAAATTCATTCTTTACTTTGTGATTGGGGAGTGAAGATGGGTAGGTTAAACTGCTGTTATTCCTTTATAGTTTTTAAATTACAAACTTAGGAGAGCTTTAAAAACTCTTCCACTGATAGCAGTTTGACCATTGACATACTATTTACCTTCCCTGGATTCGATTCAGGTCTTTATTACTCAGACACAAAACCAGACAGATGTTACAAGGAAGAAAAAAACCAAAACCAAAAACATGAAACTGCTGACCACCATCCCTCATGATCACAGATGTAAAAACTCTAAACAAAATTTTAATCCATAAAATCCAACAATATGGAAAATGAATAATAAAACAGATAAAGTAGGGTTTATGCCAGGAATACTAAATTGGTTTAACTTTTGAAAACCAATCAATGAAATAAAGAGAAAAAATATGATTATCTTAATTGGTGCAGAAAAAGAATTTAATAAAAATCCAACATCCCTTCAAGATAAAAATCTCTCAGCAGCTAACAAATACATGGGAACTCCCTTGATCTGATGGAGCGTCTACGAAAAACCTATAGCTAACATCAGACTTAATGTGAAAGACTGAATGCCTTCCCCCTAAGATTAGGCTGCTCATTCTCACCACTTCTATTCAACACTGTACAGATTCTACACAGTGCAAAAAGGAAAGAAAAAGAAATCAAGGGAGGTATCTGTATTAGAAAGGAAAACAAAAACTCTTCACAGATGGCATGGTTGTCTACGTAGAATATATGATAAAATCTATAAAAATGTTATTAGAACTAATAAATGAGTTCAGGAAAGTTGAAAACACAAGATCAACAACAAATCTATATCCAAGAAATAAATCAGAAATTAAAATTAATAAAACCATACACTAGTATCAAAAATATGAAATACTTCAGGATAAATGATGTGTAACATCTTTACACTGAAAACTATAAAATGCTGCTGAGAAAAATTAAAGAAAATCTACGTAAATTGGGAGGCATATCTTATACATGGGTCAGAAGGTTCAGTATTACATGATATCAATCCTCCCCAATTTTTATGGATAGAGCCAATGCAATCCCAATCAAAATTGTAGAAATTGAATGGAATCTGAAATTCTTTTGGAATACAAAAGACCTAAGATAGCCAAAACAACCTTGGGAAATAACAGAAAAATTCAGCACTGACATTAGCTGATTCCAAGTGTGATGATTATGGTACTAATGTGAAGATAGACAAACCAAGTAATAGAACCGAATAGAAAATCCAGAAATAGACCCACACATTGATGGCAAACTGATTTTTGACAAATATTCAAAGACAGTTCAGTGGAGAAAGGGTAGTTTCTCAACAAATGGTGCTAGCACAATTGGATCTCCATATGCAAAAACAAAAACACAAGAATAAAAACAAAAAAATTTGACATATACAAAATTAACTCAAAATGGATCATAGACCAAAATGTGAAACCAAAAACACTATAAAACTTAGAATAAAACATGAGAAAAACTTGAGTTAGGCAATACTTTATCAAAAACTATACCAAATAGTATGATTGCTAAAAGAAAATAAGACAAAACACTCACTTCATCAAAATTAAAAACCCTGCTCTTCCTAAGACACTATTAGGAGATAGAAAAACCAAGACACAGACTGGGAGAAAATCTTTGTAAAGCATAAGTTTGATAAAGGATTTGTATCTAGAATATATTAACAACTCTATAATAAGATACAGACCAATAACAAATGGACAAAAAGTTTGAAAAGATGCCTCACCAAAATATATATATTTTTACTGTTGACCAGTCAGAAGTGCACCATGACTTTACGGACACACTGTATATATATCCACTGTAGATAAAGATATGAAAAAGATGTCAACATTGCATGTATTATAGAGTATGCAAAATAAAGCCACAATGAGATACCAGAACACATTATTAGATTGGCTATAATTAAAAAGCCTGGATGGTGAAAGAAGACTTGACTTTGGGTGGTGGGCACGCAACACCATACACAGATCATGTATCATAGCAATGTACACTTGAAACCTGTATGTTCCTATTAATCAATGTCATTGCAATAAATTTAATTTTTAAAAAAGTCTGGATATTCAAGCGTTGACAAAGATGTAGAGGAACTGGAACTCTACACCACTGCTGGTGGGAACATAAAGGCCATTTTGGAAAACATTTTTGTAATTTCTTAAAAGTTATATCTACCTTATGACTTAATGTAATGCCAGTGGCCAAGGCCAGGCAGGTTCATATTGGATTCAGGCAGACAGCAGAGAAACTGCGGAGCCAGAAAGGTTGGGCCATTCCGTTCAATAAAGACACAGGCAAGGGAAAGCAGGTGAAAACCTCGTCTCTGGCACACAAACATCAAGAATGGCGCCTCATAGTGGTGGGCAGGCAACCCATCATCCACAATCCCCCATCTCTCTGGAGTGAAAGTATCCATAGCCTATACAGGCCATACACATATGGCAGGCACTGCCACACACTCATGTACCAATCAGACAAAGGGCTTGCAGCTGGTAACCCCACGAGCAAGCCTAACCCAGCTGCCCCACACCTAACCATTACATTTCCAGGCACTTACCCTAAAGAAAAGAAAGCACGTCTGTACACAGATGAGTACAGTAATGTTCCTTTAGCAGCTTTATTTTCAATGAGGAAAAATCGTAAACAGCTTACAAGTCTTCCCACAGGTGACTACATAAACACATCATGGTAGTACTACTCAACACTAAAAAGGGATGAACAATTGTTAAGACTCAAAAGCAGAAACTTATAATAATCATGCCGAATGAAAGAAGTTACATAAAATCAAGAGTATATAATGTCTATGTACTTTCATTTATATGATTAAATCATATGATTTCATTTACAGTCAACTCAAGAAAACGCAAATTAATCTATAGTTTCCTTTATATATAATTCTATATATAATTCTAGAAAATGCAAAGAAACTAAAACAGGCCAGTGTTTGGGTCCCGGAGTGGGCAAGGGTGGTGTGGGACAGCGGCAGGGGATGAGCAGGAGGGGGCAGAGGGCAAAGGAGGAGGAGACGGAGGGGTTTCAGACAGGCAAGGAGGTGGGGAGAGCCAAGGGACCGCTGGTAGAGGCAGGAGCAGGAGAGGGTAGGTGAAAGGAAGCAGGAAGGATAAGAGCGCCTGGGTTGGGGTGGGGCGCGGAGGCGGGGACGCACCGCGGAGGAGGGAGAGCAGGAGGGCGGGGTCAGCTGGCACGGTGGGCGGGGACTACGGGCTTCTACATCATGGCGCTCCTCTTCCGCAGACTCTGGACCCTGCGCTCGGGAGAGGTCCTTTCACGGGCTGTTCCCTGCTGGCCGGCTAGCTGTGTCCTCCGCGCCAGGGCGAGTCACCTGGACGCAGGTAGGACGCGAGCCTCGCAGGTCCCGCCGCTGCCTCCAGTCTTTCGATCTTCCGTTTCACTGGCCGCAGCTTGGGTGCCTGAGTGCTGGTTCTAGACCCACCCCGGACACCAGCTAGTAAACCTGGAGTGGTGGAAGGGGGGATCTCTGAGAACTGGAGGAAGGTATAGATCCTCTCCCAGACAATGCACACATTTTTATTTTTTATTTTTTGCACAAACTTCCGGGCTTAGGAGCCCCTGACGCTTACCTGGGACTCCAGGCGAAGAACCATGCGCTTTCCTGTGACGACCCTTCGTCTTTTACGCTGTCTTCCCTTCCAGTGCTGCTTGTTCCGTCTGGAAGCAGGTAGTTCAGACTTTGAGCGCCTGTAGATTGGCTTCCTGCCTTGCTCTATTTCTGTGTGTTTGCAGGACCCAGGGAAACGGAGCTGATAACCCGTCCCCTTGCTGAGGCGGACCAGGGGAAGTGTATGTGTTTTATGCAAAATATCTCTGGCGTCTCAGTCAGATTGGGGCACTTTTGCATTTGCTCTTTAGTACGGAGTTCCCCGTATTTCAGGTGGGTTTCAGGGTAATTTAGTGACCCTTGTGGATTGACTTTCAAGCCGTCTTTGAATCCAGTTATGTTCTGTGTCCACTGAAAACATTTAGATGTTTTTAACGCCGCTGAAAATATACCCAGTCGCTTGGAGCCCTTTATCCCTGGACGTTTTCAAAAGGTCGTGTTAAAGAGAAACGCCAGCATTGTGGAGTGGTAGTTGATCCAACATGACTTCCCGTCGTGACCTTCAAAACCCTTTGGTGTCTCTCTAATAGCCAATCTGATGATATTTGTTGCCTGCCTACTGTGTGCCAAGCAGTGGTTTGCTGAGAACCGCCAGTGATGGAAACGTCACAATTGTAGGCTGGAACTCTCCTCACTCCTCTTTATAGGTTAGTGGTTTCAACAGAAACGTGTCCTTTGTGAATGTGCACTTGGCGCTGTCAGAAACAGCCTAATGAATTGCCCTGGGATCTAAAGTTCTTCAGCAACACAAGAATTTGGCCAGACACCAATATATAACTAGAGCTGTGTAACTTACCAGATACCCCCTCCTGGGCAATTATCCTAAGGAAGTAATTCAAACACACAAAGCTGTATGTGCAAAGATGTTTTTAAGAACACTGCTTTAAAGAACCAGAAACTGGCTATAAGCCAATGTCCATCAGTTAAAAGGTGCTTACATAAACCATGAAAGTTCAGCAAACTGTTAGGCATCAATTAAAAATGATTGACAGGTAATAAAGGGCTTCAGTGTGGACAATATCACTTATTGGCTGTGTCTCTGGGCATCTTGAACTTGGTAAGCTTAAACCTGTTTTTTTTTTCTATAAAATATGAATAATGACAATAGTAGGGTTATACAGAATAAATGAGAAAAATAATTTAAAATGCTTTTCACAATGGTTGGCACTTAGTAAGCATACAATAAATAATAATTATACTTACATAAATAAATGGAAAAGACAAAAGTATAGTCCACATTTAACTCACATTGTATACTTGGGGAAGGTTGGAGAGCAAGAGAAATGAGAAGATGTTGAGAGTGACAGGACAGTCTTCCAGCATTGAGACTTCTGAGATGCCAGAGGCAAGGCCCCTGTGATTTTGGCATCCAGACTGACAAAGAGCAGATTGAACAGGAAAGTTAGAAGTATTTGGAGGAAATAATCTGTCGGTTCAGGAAAACATTCTTTCTACAGATACTCTGCTTGGAAACCATCTGCGCAGAAGTTTAAAACAGTCCAGTCGCTGTAGTGGAAGAGAAGGTTAATTCTGCAGATTAGAGTTGACTGGGATTCATTTTATTCCAGTTCCTAATAGGTTCTTTTAGTTTCAACCAGTAATTGAGATGAGGCTGGCTCATGTCTGACAATTGCAACCACAAATGGAAGGAGGTAGACAGTGGGTGACAATATGAGCAAGGGTATGCTTTTGTAAAGAGGAGAAAATCAAGGCCCACCACCTGGAACATATGACCAACAAGAAGTACAGACTGTGCAAATCAGCGCAAAGAAAGGAACCAAAGGAATCTGAGTTCATGAAAGCATAATAGTTCAAGCATACATTCGACCGCTATGTAGCCGTCAAATGCAATAGTAGCAGCAGCCCAGATTTTTTTACTTTTTGGTAGTGAAGATAGCGAGAGAATCCAGAGAGAATCTGAACAACATGAAGTTCCCAAAGGACCCATATGAGATGCAGGTGATGAGGGTTGAGAACAGGAGACACCTGCACACATGCACAAAAGGATGAGGAGGCCAGTGCTGAATCCTGCTCTCTAGCTACTGGTGGCGCAAAAATTTAACTCATTCCCAAGTGAGACCTTGCTATGTGCTGTATGTATGTGCACCTAAATTGCTGTTTGGTAAAGATGCCCAGAATTTGCTCATAATACAATTTTATTCATGCTTTAGTCATTTCCTAAGCATAGTGTTACCCTGCTCATGCTGCCATGACAGAATACCATGGGCTGGGTGGCTGAAACAGCAGAAATCTATTTCCTTGACAGAGGTCAGTGATAACCAGGGTTCTTATTTCACAGGTTCCTCTCGAGACCATAGTGCAGGTTCTGGGAGGAGAAATCAAGGACAATTCATTCTAACTAGCAAAGACAGTTTTTACTCTGACTTTCCTGTTTTTTACCCTTTGAGGTCGCCTCTGTGTGACAAGTCCCAGCTTAAATCACTCTGGCACATTGGCATTGGTCATCTGTTAGCATCTTGCCCTTGCCTTTGGTAGAAGGTTTACAAAATATAGTTATACCCATATATCTTTTAAATTGCCTAAATTGGAATGCCTTCCACTTTCCTTATGCTTAAACACATAGTTCACATCCATTAAAACTAGTTATAATACTACTTTCTCTTAAAACAATGACAGAAACAACTCTACTTGATAACCCAGCCTAAAATGTTTTTAAAATGTTTCCACCATTCTGTCGGCAGTTTCTTACATTGCTTTGTAAAACTCCTTTATTGTCATCTTGAATAGTGCTCTAAAGCTAGATAGTCAGTACATTTTTCTCAATTTAATCGGTTTTCATATTTGTTGTACTCAAGGTCAAGAATAGCTCCACAGTTCTCCCCTTTTATTCCTAAATCATCAGTGTATCCTCTCCACTGGAATACTGTGATTTTTCTCATATTAAAAAAAATGCTCTTAACCTCACATTTCTTTCCAGCTCCCACAAGGGAACTCGAAAGACTGATCTGTAGGCACCATCTGCCTTTCTCCTTTTCTCTTACTAAATCTATTCCAGTGAGATTCGGCCCCACTCCTCTATCTAAGCTGCTCTTTTTCAGGTCAGCAGTGATCATGCTGCTAAACTCAGTGGTCATTTATCAGTCATCTCTTGGTCTTTCAACACAGTAGATTAAGATTATGCCATTTTTCTTAAAAGACTTAGCACCCAGGACTCCACAGTCTTTTGGTTTCCTTCTCATCTCTGCCCGCTCCTCCCCATATCCTCAGCTTGTTTGGCATGCCTCAGAGTCAAGCCCTTGGGCCTGTCTGTTCTGTCTACATTCACTAACATGGAGATCTCCCAGTCTCATGGCTTTAAATACATCTATACCTTGGGCCTCTCCCTGGACTCTAAATCCATGTATTCAATTGCCAACATGAGCTCTTCATTTGAATATCTAATTGATTGTTAAACTTGCATCCAATACCGAGCTCCCAAATCTACTCCTCCTATCGTTTTCCCCATCGTCCAGTGCATGACCCACGCCTTGGAGTAGTGACCAGGGCCCTCTTCCTTCTCTCACATGCCACATCCAATCTCTCAGCATGTCCATCAGCTCTGCTGCCAGAAGGCGGCTGGTATCTGAGCGCTTCTCAGTCCCTCTACTGCTCCCACCTGATTCCATCTGTCAGGGGGATTATTTGTTACTTTTGTACTGATTTCCTGGCTTTGGCCTTTGCCCTGCTTCAATTTTTTTTTTAATGTATATCTGCTACTAACCCTTTTAAAATGTTAGGTCCTGCCATACCGCTGCTAACCTCCCACTGACTTCCAAACTTACTCAGAATCAAAGCCAGTCTTTACAATAGCCTTCAAGGCCCTAACTGATCTGGCTTCCATTACCTTTCTGTCCTCACTTCCACTAACCTTCCCTTGCTCACACCACCCCAGTGGCTCTGACCTCCTTGCCATTTATCAGGCCCACCAGGCCCACCCCACCTGTCTCTTCTCTCTTCTGCTAGATGTTCACATGGCGTGTTTGTTCATTCCCTTCAAATCTCTGCTGATATGTCACCTTCTCAGGAAGGCCTTCCCCGACTACTTCATTGGAAATTGTGTGTGCTCACACATATGTGCACATACACATAAATACATATACACACACATCCTCACTCTCTAATCGTCTTTGTGATTTTTGAAAAATCACCTAAAGTTCTGTATTTCTTTACTTAGTTAATTTTACCTCTAATTCCTAAGGGCATTGATTCTTGTCTTTTCTTTTCTTTTTTTTTTTTTACCTCTGTATTGCTAACATCTAGAACAGTATCTGACATATACAATAGGTGCTCTGTAAATATTTGTTGACTAACTGAATGAATGAAGAAATGAATGTTAATTAACTGCCAAATCACTGTAACATATACTAAGAATACATCGAACAAAGATAATTATTTCAGACTTTCAGTTTCTAGTCTAATGAGACATCCAGACAAATTAACCTGCGATTATTGTGACTAAATAGTCTATCAAGGAAGAGCTGAGGGACGTTAACACTGAGGAGGACCTTGCAGCATAGGCTTGGTGGGGAGAGGGATGGCCAGGGAAGGTTTCTCGGAGGATGTAATATAAACTGAGGTCACAGATGAGAGAGCTCCAGCTTCTAGTCCAGACTGTAAGGATCTGAGAAGTCTTCACTCCATCTGAACAAGTGAAAAGCTGGGCAGACCATGACATATGCTGTGAAACTTGGAGAACTACAGTTCAGAGGGACTGGAGCACAGTGAAAGGGAGGAGTTCAAAGTGGTAACCAGGGCCATCCAGACAGGTCCTGTAAGTCACATTAACAACTTTGGAATTGAACTTGGGTGTATTATGTTGCACTGAGAAGTTTGGGGCAGTGAGAAGAAGGAAGAGGTCAGGATAGGCAAAGACATACACATGAGGAGACTTGTAGTAAGTCACACCAGAGATAATGGTGGCCTAATGCAAGATGGTAACAAGGAAGCGAGAATAAACAGATCTGGAATGATTTAGGAAGTAGGAGCAACTGGGCTTGGTGCAAGAGAAAGGGGATAGTCACAGATGATGGCATGGCGTTCTGGTTTGAAACATGGGGTGGATAAGCTAGAGCATGTCAGAGGAGGAGCAGCTTTAGGCTGGGGTGGGTGAGATTCATGAAGGCTTTTTGTGCAGGTTGTTTCAGGTGGGAGATTGTAGTGGAGATATCCAGGTGTTTATATTACAGTGTGGGCAAAAGTAGCTTTACAGTTCTTATGGAAAAAGACACGCAGGTTATAATTATTATAATAGCTCTCTTAACTCAAAAGAATGTCACTCACAGCTGTAAACCTACTTTTACCCACCCCTGTGTATTGATCTGGAACTCAGCAGAGAGATGCAGGGTGGAGAGAAAAATAAACTTGGGAGTCTCATCATGTAGATCTGGGGTCCCCAAACTGCTGCCCCTGAGGCCATTTATCTGCTCCCTCCGCACTTCTGGAAGGGGCACCTCTTTCATTGGTGGTCAGTGAGAGGAGCACAGGCTGCAGATGGAGTACTGTATGTGGTGGCGCTGCAAAGCGCAGCGTTACTCAGGCACAGTAGTACTTCTGAAGGTGATGCGGTACACCCATGTCAGGGCTCTGGAAGCACGTCATATGACGCGAGTGAATACGTGCAGTGTGCATGGGCATTTGTTCATAGCTTTTTTTATAGTCCAGCCTTCCAACGGTCTGAGGGACAGTGAACTGGCCCCTGTGTAAAAACGTTGGGGTCCCCTGATGTAGATGGTACCCAAAGCTGCTAAGTGGATAGAACCACCCCCGGAGAAGGTGTGGAGTGATGACAGAAGAAAGCCTAGGAGGAATAGATTCTGCTGAAGCACCCCAAGGTTCCAGGGACGAGAGGAAGGGAAGTTGAGGAAGGCTACTGAAAGAGAGAAACTGGATGTTCGAGAGAGTGTGGTATCATGGGAGCCAAGGGAAAAGACTAGACCCCAGAAGAGAGAGTGCGTCAGTACTACGAAGAAGTAAAGAAGATAAGGATGAAGTGTTCCTAAGTTTTCTAAGAAGTCCGCAGTGAGCCCTCCTAAGAACAGATTCAGTGCAGTGGGAGGGGCGATGTGTCCTTGGTGTGTCATACCCTGAGGCACTGGTGTTGGCAGCTTGCTCCACATTGCTGATGCTAATTTTGCTCACTTACTTGGTTAAGGTGGCACCTTCTATGTTTTTCCATTGTAAAGGAATATTTTCTTCCTTGTAATTAATAGTCTTTGAACTCATATTTTGAAAATATTTGAGTATTCCCTTCTTCAGCAGTCTTTCACCCTGGAGGTTAGACTTCCCTGATGATTCTTGCTTGAATCAGTTATTATTCTAGTGATTGTAGAAATGCTTATTTTTAAAAATTTGATCATTACATCTCTATTTATTAGTTGGCATTCTGTCTGATAACTCTGAGAGCCACTGAGCAATTGTAATTGTCACAGAAATACATTTTGCCTTGCTCCTCAATAGGTGAGTTGCTGGACTACTCTGGAATTGAGCCCTATTTCTATAGGAAAATTTCAGAGGTATTGTTCCATAGTAAAAACAAAATTCCTGTAGCCTTATAAAAGCTATTTTATAAAGGACAACTTTTAATATGTTTTAACACATTATAACCCTCTACTAAAATGTAAGCAACAAGGAATCAACAATATGCAATACAGAAATAACACACTGTGCATTATTATGACCTGCTAATGAATTTGTGTGTCTCTTCTTGCTAAAAGATTATTTAGGAATTTTTTGTAAACAAAAATGAATTTCAAATATGATTTTCTGACATGTTTGATATTTGATAGTGACATGTGTGTTTAAAATTTCATCTTCAATGCTATGGTCAGGTTATTCACCCTTTGGTCCTCTGTTTTCTCACTTGTCAGTTGAGGTGGATAGATTATAATATCCCTTCAAATTCATAATATAGGATGATTAAAAAATATTTATTATACATCTTGGGTTTCCTACATACCTTATTTGGCTAAAGAAGGTCCAGTTGACCTCGAGCAACATGAGGCTTAGGGGCACAGTTGAAACCTTGAAACACTGCACCTAACTTCTGGTTGGCTCTCTGCATGTGCATATTCCCAGCTTTGGATAAAATATACTGTCTTGTCCTAGTTTCTCTGTTTACGTTCCTTGGAGAGAAGTAGTAAGAAAGGAGCCAGAGAGAGCAGAAGACAGGAAACAAAATGTGTACAAAAATCATGAATCATTAGAATAGATTATGGCAGCTCTCAGTTTCCCTTTCAGGAGTATATGCTGTTGGAATCTCTTTTTTCTTCCACTCAAGAAGATTTTTAATAAAGACCTCCCCTGACAAACAAAATCAGAGATATCTTTATAAACCCTCAAGGGAGATCAGTTTAATAACCCACTAGCTCAGCCTTCTTTTTTCTCCAGTCATTCAGCTACTCCCAGCTGCATCCTGACAGGAACTGCTCCTTTGAACATAGTACATGAGGAGAATTTATTCTGCATTATTTCATATTTCAGCTGCCTCTTTAGCTTCTGTGCCCCAGAGGGACTAGAAAACTGGCTTTGTACTTATTACTCATTTCTTATTAAACTAATGACTCAATTAAAGCATCTTGTACCAGCGCCTTCTGGTCCCTGTGAAGAAGGCAAGAGTAGGGGAGAGGGGAAGACACTGACGTATACTGCAGGGAGTTAAGGATCTTCAGGAGAAAGGCCGAGGGGGAAAGGGTCACTGTGTTTTTTATTTTAACAGAAAACATCTTATTTAACAATACAGGGTCTCTTACAAAACACAAGCCATCTCTGACCAAGGGCGAGTGGCGGAAGAAGCTGACTCCAGAGCAATTCTATGTTACTAGAGAGAAAGGAACTGAGCCGGTAAGCCAGCCTGACTACAGCTTTCTGATTACATGCTTGGGAAGTGGGATCAGACCAGATCTAGTTACAAAGCCTAACTCATCTTCGTCTGCCCTACAAATCTGGAAGCCTCCATTGTTCTTCTCAGGCCATCATTATCCACCCAGCTATAGAAACCAGAAACCTTCCCGGTATGGTCACTCTCCACCCTCCATCACCTCACCATCTATTCTGCTTCCTAATCTGCATCCCAGTCACTCCACTTCCCCTCTCTGCTCTTGCTGCCACACTGGTGCAGGGTCCTGCCAGCTCACGGGTCACTGGTCACACTGCAGCAGCTTCAGCTGTTCTGCTCACAGCCATCCCTGTTGCATCTCTAGCCATTCTCCACACCACCACCAGAGAGCTTTTTGAAGTGCACATCTGGTCACATCCCTCCCCTGCTCATAATCCTTCCGTGGTTCCCCCCTGCTTTCAAGGTAAAGAGAAAAGTGTTTAAATAGCTCGTAAGGCCCCAACGGCTCTGGCCCCTACCTCCTATCCCCATCCTCAGATCCTATCTCTGCACTTTGGCCACACTGTCCTCTCATCTCTCAGACACCCCGGGCCCCCTTCTCTCCTGCAGCTCTTATACGCTGTGTTCTCCCTTCTCACCACCCCCTCCGTTCCTTCAGACCTGTAGTTCTACGCTCGGCCTGAACCTCACTTCCTTGGGGAAACCTTTCCTCAGCCCCAAGCTGGGTTTGCTTTAACCAGTCATTTTCCTTCAGAGCACTTGTTGTCATTGGTATATCCCTAGCACGTAATAAGGCGTCTAGTGTTCAAAAAATACATTTTCTGAATGTTAAATTACTAACACCATAGAGGTAGAAACATTATTACACTACATTCAACAAGCTCACCTTTATTCACTGCCTGAGAGAACAGTCCTCAGTGGTTCCTCATTATATTTGTCGTTTTTACAGCATTGTATTGCTTAACAGATGATCTGTCTTAGACCCAAATATAGCCACTGGAATATACCGTATTTCCCCATGTATAATATGCATACTTTTTCAAAAAATTTGGGGTCTAAAAACCGATGTGTTTTATACAGTGGTTGTGGATTTTTTTACTTGCATTTCCTGATTTTTCACATTTGTTTTTGCACGCATTGTATGTAGATATATGAAGACAGTGACTCATCATCAGACAGATGTGGACAAGTTAATGGATGGGAGTTTTGGCAGTGAAAGAGGAGTTGTATGAACTTTATGATAAATAAAACTTGAGTTCAACAACTTTATGTAATTCATTTTTTTTTTTAATTTTGGGCTCCAAAATGTAGGTGCATCTTATACATGGGGAAATGCAGTAACTATTGGACTTGGTTAGTAGATATTTTCACTCATGAAGCAGACCCCATAGAGTGACCACAACACAGTGGGTTTGCAAAGTTATAGAGTATCTTTACTATAGCAGTTCCTACAAAGTTCAGGTAGCTGGCTGTGTGCATGCTTCCCTGTGCATAGTCTCTCCCTCAGCAGAACTATGCTAAAGTCACAAGACAGGCCAGCAGATGCCAGTAGATTTTCTTTAAAGACTGGTATTTTTTAAAACTTCCTTTGGGTGGGATTTTAATAAAGCCTTCATTGGAAAAGAGACTATATCCCCCATTATTATAGATGGTACAAGGGAGCCATATGTGATGCTCTAGCTTTGCGTGGACTCCCAGAATACTCTCAGCCAGCTCTGTTCCCGGTAGAGTTTGGTGTATACACAGAGCCTGAAGGTGAACTACTAGGTGTTTGGGAGAACAAATCTGTGGGGTTCTCAAGCAGATACTGCAATATACCCTGCACATTTGGCCATTTTACAAAATGATACTCATCCATTATTTTAACTAATGTTATAAATCCCTTTTACTCGATCTATTTCCATATATAACTTTTTAGAATATTGCAGAACTATAAGCCTTTGTTAGCTTCATGAGGCAAAGGAAAGAGAAGTAAAACATCTAAGCTTTCTATTTGGCGACTCAAAATCAATCCTTTGAGTACTGAGTTATTTTCATGCTTGCTGATACCTGGGAGCGTGGTTTTTTTTTCAAAAAATGAAATTAGTTCCAGTTGTAGTTTCATTAACTTAAAATCATGTTTGTTTGATAACCAATTTATCAAAATAAGAACATAAGAACATATATTTGCCTTTTATTAATGTTGCCTTACACATTTTTAAAATAAAAATTTTTGTACGATTGTACTCTGGATGGTCAGGAGGCATGAGGACATACATGAATGTTCGTACTACTCAAAGTGCTAAAATGGAGTCCACCTGTTTTTGTTGGGCAGGAAAAGTGTGCCAGCATTCTGCTAGGTATGGTGAAGGAATTTACTGCCTGGTTGAGCAGTAACAAAACGTCCACTATCAGTAGCAGGCAGGCTTTATGAGGACCATCCTGTCTGCCCCCCAGGCCGGCTCTCCCCTTGCTTAACCTTGCTCTGAGCTATGGGAAGAGCAGCCAACCTCCCTCACCTTCTGGCTGCTGATTGAGTTTGACCAATGGGCGATGCCAGAGCGATCAGATGGTTGGCTAGAGAAGTCAGGATCTAGTGCCCTGCCCGGAGCTGTGTTTCTCTAGTGCAGGTGGCAGCTGCTGCAGACAGCCCTCACCTGCAGCTGCCTGTCACAGGTTCTGGTGACTGCCCCTTCTTCTGTCCCACAGGCCTAGTGGTGGCAGTATGTTCTTATGGTCAGTGGTCCAGCAGTGCTTCACCCTCCCTGTTGACCCTGTCTCTACCTTTGTAAATAGTTCTGTATTAAATTATCACAGAAGCATCCCTTTTCAGGGTGTCATCTGTTACTAACAGGTATGTTGTGTTGGTAAGAGCAAAGGGAGAACTCTCATTGGCCCAAACAGACTGTCTTAGTCAGTTGGGCTGCTGGAGCAGAACACTCCAGACTGGAGGCTTAGACAACACACATTATTCCTCACCATTCTGGAGCCTAGAAAGTCCAAGATCAAGGTACTGGCAATTTGATGACTGGACAGAGCTTTCTTCCTGGTTTCTAAACGGCCGCCCTTGTACTGTGTCCTCATATGATGGAGAAAGAAAGCAACTTTCTCTCTCATATCTCTTCTTATAAGGGCACCAGTCCCATTTCTAGTCACCTTCCAAACATTCCACCTGCAAATACAATCACATTGGGGATTAGGCTTCAATAAATGGTCAGCCCATAGCACAGACCTTGAAAACACAAGGGACATCTTGAGTGTCATGCTGTGTCTTAGCCTGCCCCCCTCCCCATACAGTCCTTTCAGTTCTCTCTTCTAAATAAGTCTTGAATTTCTCCTCCTCTTTTTATTACCATTCTCCTGCCACAGCTAAGCCCAGGCCTGTGTGAGTGGCTCTGTGGTTGTTCTTGGCCTCCAGTGTCCCCTTGCCCCTGCTCCAGCCTGTTCTTCATGTGCGTGTTGTGTGCACGCCCAGTTGACGTTCCCACTGGGCACATAGTAGGTTTTCAAATAAACACTAGCATGAACAATTGAAATGGAAGCTGAATTTAGCCCTAAATGAGAGCTAGGACTCATAAAATTGGGGAGGGTTGAAGGAGACATCAGAAAATCAGGCAAGAAGGCAGCTCAGGCATGTCATTTCACCAAATAAGTCAGCTAGGGTTAGTTTTATTTTTTTCAACTTAAAAAACAAACAAACTAATACTAGTTCCCTGTCACTTCCTGTGTCCAGATGCCACCTACAATGACAACATATTTTTAATCTTATCAGGCTGTCTGGATCCTGAGTAAACTTTTCTAGACCAGGTTCAGGCCTGGGAGCCCAGGAGGGAGGGATGTGGAACTTCCTCATCCTCATGACAGGTGCTCATGCGTGCTGATGTTGGGAGCACACATTCAGGGGACAAGGGCCAGAACATGGCAACTCGCTACTGTTCAGCTAAGTTTAAGGTCTTCAAAGCGGGGACACATCTAGGTGTGCTCAGTTGGTTAATTTGAAATTGTTCATTATTTTTAGCTCACTGGAAGTGTGCTATTAATTTCACCACAGGGAATTTGGATGTTTGACTTGTGAGTATGGTAAGCTGGAAAATGTGGCGTGGCCAGGAGAGCCCAGTGTGTATCCCCAAGCCGCCTCTGCGGTCCAGCGGGCAACTCTGTGCTCCGCTTCTCTTCCACCCAGAAGTGGATGGTGATTCCCACTCGGCCAGTGCAGGGCTTTCTTTTGCTCAAATTTTCTTTGACAATAGAAATAAAAAGAATTGGATGAAAATGGCCTTTTTTTAAAAAAAAGAACAATGAGATCCAGTTTGCAAAACAAAATTTAAAAAACATTGATTCAGCTCACCCATTGACTCAAGTCCTTTGTGTTCCTCTCAGGCTGCCTTTGAAAACCTGCAACCTCTGAAGCCACAATGAACACAGTCCTTTCATCTAAGTCGCCACATAGGTGCTGGCAAATCTAGCTTATTGTTTCACGTTTATTAAGTACACAGTGTCCTAAATACTAAGGGGAGCATATTAAAGGCACAACCTCATCTCACTGAGCAATACTTCTTAGGTATTTATATTCTGTCTTTAATTGGACAGAGGCTAGACTCCTGTTGGACTGACTTGTTTTGAAATGGAGACTGAAATCGTACACAGTCCCAGGGACTGCTCTCTCCCCTGTTCATGGACTTAAATTTTCCTGGATGAAAAGTGCTATGTATATACAGGGCATTATTAATGTCATCATTTGAATATTTGGCACATTAAAGGCTGGGCTGCAAATAAGCCCACAGGCTGCTTCATTGAGTATGTGGTCATTTTTTCTCTGGTGATATTTGCACTTTGTCAAATTAGTACAAAAAGTCCCTTGTTTGTGGACTTCATCTTGCATTTAAATCTACTGCACTGTCTCCTACTCCTGTTATGAGAAAGCTAAACATGATGTACTTAATTGGCTTTCAGCCTTTCAGTGGGATCTACCTGAAGAACAAGGAGTCAGGAATGTATCACTGTGTGTGCTGCAACAGTCCACTCTTCAGGTGAGATAAGACATCAAGAGGTTCTAGAGGGCAACAGACCTCTAAGGTCCTTCACTCTTCCTTGCCTGAGGCCTTGGATAAAACATACCCATGTTGTTTCTGATTGTCCTTCTCATTTGGTATGCTTGCTATGAGGAGATATATTTACATATATATATATACTTGCTTGTCTTATTTCTAGCATTTAGAGCAGTTAACAAGACTTTTAGCTCATATGCTTTCTATCTATATCCCTGAGAAATAGTAAAATAATACAACTTGGTGGGTGCCTTAAGAGAAAGCGATTAGACTTATTCCCCCCCCGGGAAAGTATTTAAAGAAGTCTAAACCATAATACTATTTGCTTGGCCATGATTAAACTCTACCTCTCCCAGGGAAATGGGCTTATGATTCAATTTAGGAAATGTAGAATTTTATGAGGACAGATTTTCCACAATCCTTGACAGTAGTGAACAACATGCCCTCTTCTATGTAGCTAAAAGTTAATTTAATTATCTCTTAATTTCAAAGCCTCTTTTAAGTCCATCAGGATCTGAAATTTCTCAACGAAGGTTTTTTTTTGTTTAGACATTGCAGGAAACAGTCTTTAAAAAGTAGATTCAATGGAGAAGAAAGGAAAACATCTTTGAAGTCTTTATTTTTCAGAACTTCAAAGATTTTTTTTTTCTTTTGCATCAACCCTAAGTTGGGTTAGAATAAAATATAAATCAAGCCAGCTCTGTGAGTCTTTCATTAGTGCTTTAGTATGTCCTTTGGGCTTTGAGGAGACTGAGTTTTCCTACTCATGAGGGCTGAATTGGGAAAGCCAGATCCCGCATTCTAGGATGAGGCATGGTTAGGATTGATTTCCCCTCATGCTTAAGGAAGGGCAGGCCTTTGCCCAGACTCATTCATTCTGTCACTGGCTGGTGAGGAGATATCTAAGATGGCAGTCAGCCCAGGATGGCCTAGGGATAACAAGAAATGAATGTTTATTTCAACACAGTAAAATGTGGGATGTGTATTTCTGAGAAATTACTTATGCCATGACCTGTGGTTATGTTCCAGAGGAGAAGTAGGCCCTAAGATGGCCAACCCACTGTAAGCCAAAGAACCATGTTGTAAAAGTATTAAGAACTGCCTTGGTACTAGGTGGTAAACAGACAGATGTTCTGTGTCTGTCTTTGGACTGTAAAGGTGAAAGATTAGAAGCCATCCTTGTAAGAGCATTCTTCTACTTTTTATTCTTCATTTCTTTTACTTCATTTGTGTTCCAGTTTGGGCATTGGTAAAGTTGAGCCCTTCTTCTTACACAGTGCCCACCATCCCCTCGCCTCGTAGGTCAGGTGTGGAATCACACAATGGTGGAGCAGGAAGGACCCAAGAGACCAGAGCAGAAAGCTCCATTCGGTAGAACGTTCTGCGATGATAGTAATGTTCTGTATTTGCTCTGTTTAATATGGTAGCCACTAATCTTGTGTGGCTACTGAGCACTTAAAATGTGGCTAATGTCTCTAAAAAACTGAATGTTTTATTTAATTTAATTTAACTTATAAGGCACATGTGGCCAGGCTACTGTATTAGCACAGTGGTAGTTAAAATTAAAGAAGTTGAGGGACCGGCCCTAGGTCACTAAGGTGGTGAAGCAGCCAAGAGTGACAGGAAAGCCGGCTGACTTCTCCAACAGCCTGTTTACCAAGTGGCCAGTTTCCTGCACTACCAATTCACCAACCTTATTTGTTTGTTTTTACTTAGTTTTAAAGACTTTTCATTTTTTTAAGGATTTTTGAGTTTGTTTCTCTTCCATTTTCCTGTGGTCAAGACTAAGAGAAACAAGAATATATGCATATGGATCATTTAGGTTACAGAATAAACTCTTAAATGAGCATTGATAGTAGTACAGAATTTGTAAGGTTGTTGGGAGGATTAACTGAGTTATAAGTTAGTACATGTAAGGGCACCAGAGCAATGCCTGAAACGTGCCAGGCCCTCAATACTTAGCCATGTTAGCAATAACAGAGATGGGTTCTTCTTATGGCTATGTACTTGAATGTCTTTGATAATGAGGAATTCTTGAGTATACGTTCTAATTAAAGAGAATCTGCAAGTGAAAACTATATTCAAGAGGCTAATCTTAGGAATGAGTCATTTTGCCTCTCATTTTCCCCTTTCTGCCCCCAGTTTCCAGCCTTAATATCAGGGAGCAGGGGTAGAGAAAAAGAAACATTCCTTCAGATGCTTGTACAGAGTCAAAAGGAGATGAAAAATCAGTCATCCAAAACTAAATAAAGAGTCACGCTCATGTAGGGCCTGCCTCTTGGCAGGTGTGCTCATTGCCGCCAGCGCACAGAGCCAAGATGGTGCGTATTCTGGGAGAGCTGCCCACTCTCCAAATCAGGGACCTTCAAAACTGGGTTTCCAGGGTCAGGAACACTCCTGGGATTATAAATGTACAATCCCTGGGGATTGATTCCAGGCTGTCACTTTGTGACTTTGCCCTCTCCCTGTTTTCTCTCTTCACTTTCCTTATCCTTCCTTTCAGACACCAGTTCTGCTATGGAATCACATATGTCATGATCATAAATCTTAGAAGAAGACAAAGAACTGATAGTTGTTCCCTTTTTACATAATATTTAATGTCTTATGTGTTACCAATAATTAACACTGTTTAAAACCCTTTTTGGTGCTCTGATTCTTCAAATGTACAGAAATTCTTCTAAACAACTAGGGTTGCCAGTTATCACCAGATGCCTGTGTTGTTGGTTTAGAGGCTGTAGAATTTCTAAAAACGAATAATAAACAAAAGAGTACATGAGAAGAGATGATCAGGATGGTTTTTGTTTCTCAAGGGTGGGCCTTATAATCTGCTAATCATTTCAGTATGTATATTGAGACATCTAATTGGCATTAATATTTAGGTTCCCAGTCTTAAATTATGTATGATGGACCTCTCATATTATTTGGCAAAATCTCCAGATTTTAATAATTGCATCAGTACAGTTTTTATTGTTCCCCATAAAATGTTTCAAATAACTTGTTATTAGTCTTAGATTCATTCATTAAAAAATTTATTCATCATTCTCCATCAAAATTCCTTTAATGGTTACTAGTTTATGTGTCACGTTGAGGATGGAAAGGCTATGATGAAAAGGTACTTACAATATTTTCCCCTGGGCTAGCATGGTGCAGATGAAGGCTTTTGAACCCTTGGAAAAGTATTGCAAAGAACCTGACTTGAGGCCTGACCAGGCGGTGGCGCAGTGGATAGAGCGTCTGACTGGGATGCAGAAGACCCAGGTTCGAGACCCCACGCTCACCAGCTTGAGCGCGGGCCCATCTGGCTTGAGCAAAAGCTCGTCAGCTTGGACCCAAGGTCGCTGGCTCCAGCAAGGGGTTGCTCGGTCTGCTGAAGGCCCGCGGTCAAGGCACATGTGAGAAAGCAATCAATGAACAACTAAGGTGTCGCAATGAAAAACTGATGATCGATGCTTCTCATCTTTCTCCGTTCCTGTCTGTCCCTCTCTCTGACTCTCTCTCTGTCTCTGTAAAAAAATAAAAATTAAAAAAAAAAAGAACCTGACCTGAATGTGCAGCACTTCTAATTAGACCCACAGTTGTTCAGATTTCATTGATATGTTATTAGTAATAGTAATGATATTAAAAAATACTGGGCACTGACTTATGTACTACATGTATGATTCTATGCTTCACAGAAAGTATCTCAATTAATCCTTGCAGCAACCCTGTGATGTAATGAGGCCATTACTAATCTATTGATTAGGACGCTGAGGCTTTAAAAAGTTAACTAACTTGCCAAGTTCACGTAGATTTAAGAGGCAGAGCCTGGATTCACACCCAAGACTTTCAGAAATCAAAGCCTTTACTCCACAAAGTCAGACCTGTAGTTCTCAAAGCCTGGTCTGAGGATCTCGAGAATTCCGGGGACCCTTTTAGGGACCTATGTGGTCCTGTCTTTTCTAACTACATATTTGCAAGGCCATATCTTCCTGCACTTCAGTCAGAACAGCTCTGCAGCAGGTTATATCCAGAGGTTCACACAAAGATCCAGTTGCTCTTATTCAAGCTAGACATAAAAAAGATTTGCAAAATTATAAAGCAATGCACCTCTTCTCCCTAAATGTGTGTTTCATCTTGGAAAATATAACCATCTATCATAAAAATGTTATTTATATTATGTAATGAATGTATTGTTTTAAAGAAATACTGGTAATACACGCACATATTTTAAATTCTCAGTTTTATAATTTATTAAATATTGTTATACATAACTCATCTAAAGAATAGCTCTTAGCAGTCCTCAGTCATCTTTTAGCATAAAGGTTCCTGCCACCAGAGTGTTGGAGAGCCCCTACATCATGTTAGACGTCTCTGCCTGGGCTTGTCTTCCTGCTGAGCTTCCTGCCCTGTTCACAGTCTGGGGATTTCATTATTTGCAAGATTTCTTTTTTCACTTTGCTCAGTGTTTTTTTTCCTTCAAGATTTTTAACCTACTTCTTCTCATTTTTCCTTGGACAGAACCATCTCACTGCCACTTAAAATTTTAAAATCTACTTTCCTAGTGCCATTTAAGGGAGCTTATTTTTTAAAGCACTTAGATCAGTGGTTCTTAACCTGGGTTCTATCGAACCCTAGGGGTTCGATGAGTCTGTCTCGGATTCGGAGAAGCCTCTGCCGCAGAGGTCAGAATAAAGTAATACCGTAATTTGTTGTGAGTTCATGCACTTTGTTGGTTTTGTTCTTTGAGCAAGGTGATGTTCATGCACGGCTCATTTTGTGCACCAGTAAAAAAACATATACCTATGTCTTGAATTTGGAAAAAAAATCATATTTTATTCATCACTAAAGAAGGGTTTGGTGAATGCACATATGAAACTGGTGGGTTCGGTACCTCAGAAAAGGTTAAGAACCACTGACTTAGAGAGTGGGTCTTTGGTGGGCCGACTGCTTGTAGCCCTTTGCCTCTGGCCGGACCCTTTGGCCCTCCCCAGCCTGGGTATCACTGGTCCCTGTGGGACTTCCCCCAGAAGGTCAGGCTGCATGGCAGTGATTGACTTAGAGTGACTAAGCTTCTTTATTAATAACCATAGCAAACATTCATTCATAAGCACTTACCATGTGCTCCACTGAGTAGCTCTTTAAATTCTCAAACATCTCCGTGTTTTCCCGTTTACAGGGGAGAAAATTGAGGCTGAGGGGTGAAGCAGTGTGCCCGATTTACACAGCTAAGACGTGGCAGGGGCAGCTCTTGGATCCCCGCAGGCAGGCAGGCAGGCAGGCAGGCAGGCAAGCAAGCAAGCTCCTGTGTTTAGATAACTGGAAGTTTCATTAGCTGGAAATGGCTGTTTCATCAGGACTCACACTTCTCTGATAAGCCAAGCTCGTGATGCCCTCCTTCGATCATTCTTATTTCATTTTAATTTCCCCCTTGTCTACATTTAGAACACATGGATTCGAGCTGTTAATAGGCAACACACTTCACAAAGCTCCTAGTGTTTTTAGGTCCTTGTTGGATATTAAGAGGTAAGCCTTCCATATCAAAGAAATAGGAAATCCTTTTGCTGCGATGGGACATTGTTTTTGATAGTGAAGGTGCAGTGGACAAACTACCTATGGAATTTATTGTCACAGCAGTGGCCTTGGGATCTGGAAGAGGAAGGAGGGGATCATATCTCCTCGGGAGAAGAATGAAGTGGGACATAAAATGCTATTTGTGTGTCTGTAACGGTCTTAGCAGCTGTCACGCTGGGAATGTCTTCCTTAGTTCTGAGAAGAAGTACTGCTCTGGCACTGGATGGCCTTCATTTTCAGAGGCCCACGGGACATTCGGCTCTGAAGAAAGTAACACAGGAATCCTGAGACGAGTGGACACGTCATTAGGATTAGTTCGCACAGAGGTTGTCTGCAAGCAGGTGAGCTTCTTTGTTGTGTCTGTGGTTTTCCCTGGTGCAGCCCCCAGTGCCACGAGGAGCTCTCCTGCCCTTAGCATGTCTGTTGTTACCACTGGGCTTCTCCTCTTGCTGCTTCTGACCCCTCCCTCCCATGGTTCTGGACCCTGCCAACGAGAGAAAGAGCCCTCCTGAGCCCCTGTCTGAGCAGCCTCTCCTGGTCCTGGCCCTCCAGAGCCGGGAGCAGAGTGAGGATCTGAAAGCAGGAGCTGGCCCTTGAACAGGGACAGGTAGCAAAGGCCTGGCATGGTTGGCATCTCTCCACCTTCTTCTCCACTTGGCAGTGTGTCATGGACCGTCAGAGTGATACTGCAGGTGACATCAGTGCATGCTCCCTCTGTGAGCTTGGTAGGAGAGAGTGCTTAAATCCAGACAATGGATTCATTTTGATAGCCTGTGTCTTCAAGTGTTCTGGTTTTGTAAAACACCAGAGGCAAGCAGATGAGCAGAGCATGGTCTTATTGTCAATAATAATAATAATACACTCGCACATCATTATTGAGTACTCATCCAGAAATTTGTTATTGCTTTATATGCATTATATCAATTATTGTCACAACAGCTCTATTAAATAGGTACAATTATTCCTATTTTATGGGTGAGTATATCAAGGTCTATGATCAGTAACTGGCTCACACTCTCACTGACAGAACAGAGAGCCGCATTCCACTGCTGTGCTCTGCATGTTTTCATTTCTTAATCAATTTCAATGGACTTGCCCCACACGGATGTCAGACACTGGGTGGCCCTGTGGGGTTCATCTGTTTCCTTCCATGTAAAGAGCTTTCTCTCGGTGGAGAAGTGACAGAGGTGTCTCTCCTTTGCAGTGTGAAGCCCATCTTGGCCACGTGTTTCCCGATGGACCTGGGCCCACTGGCCAGAGGTTTTGTATTAACAGTGTAGCACTGAAGTTCAAACCCCGGACACCCTGAGTTCCTCCAAGAGTCCCCTTCCCTTGCTGCTCCTTCATTTACACCCTCAATTTTCAAAATCCATGTGAGTGACTTGTTTTATTTAATACCAAACTGGCTTAAGTTTGCTGCTGGAACCAAGTAAGTCACAACTTCTGTAGTTATCTGGAACGAACTCAACCCTGACTCCTGCTGTCATTGTGGGATTTCCCAGAGTGGCAGAGGGGCAGCCATTTCCAACCAATTGACTTCTTTAGATTTTTCCTAGAACCTGACAGCATGACTCTTTGGGGACATCAGAAGGCTGATGGACTATAAGCCAAAAAATTCCTACAAAACTACCCAAACTTTCCACTGCAGTTAAGCCTTTCATGGATGTTCATAGGTGAGGGATCAAGAGGAAAAGAGGAAGGAAAATACAGGGTTATTCAACATCCAGCTCTAAAATAGTCCTGAGGAATAGGGCTGGGGAAGAGCTGAGCTTTGGGAGGCCCCTGTGCTGATGGAGGGGGTGCAGGGTTCTTTTGCTAAATTTTGGAATGTCTTGAATATTCTAGTTCCAACTTTTTGACCCTCAAATAAGTTCCAGTGGGTGCTTGTTAGATTTCAGCAGTAAGGGGTAAGAGTGGCTACAATGTTAAACTTTAAAATATTCAAATAAAATATTTACTAAAATTTAATTTTGCTTTTTGACTAAGTTTATGAATTTGCTCTTTTATAAAAAAAGATTCTAACTCAAATGCCAAAAAATTAGTTGTATCAGATGATCATAGGTATTTGTTTATACCAACAGCAGCAACTCAAGTGTTTTATAAATTGAGTGTCTTGAATAATTCGCTATTGAAAGTGTTAAAATCATTTTCTGTGGGACTTTATGAGCAGAAAAAAAAACTTAATTATTCCATTTTTCTCTTTATTTACTTGTAATGCATTATTTAATTCTTCTTTTAGTGGTTACCTTGGAAATCTCAACACACATTCTTAACTTGTTATAGTCTTGTGAAAATTTTTACTTCTCCAAGAATGCTAAAAAAAATAAGAAGAACGCTAACCTTAGAACACTTTAAATTGCATGAACACCCTCCCATTTTTTGTTACTATTGTCATACATTTCATTTTACAAACATTTTAAACTCCACAAGTTATTGTTAATGTATATGTCAATATCATTTATATTTACCTGCAAATTCACAACACTTTCCATTGCTTTTTATTTCTTCCCGAAATGCCATGTTTCCCTGTGTGATTATTTCTTTCTGCTTGAAGAACTTAACTTCTTTACTTTTTCTTTTAGTCCATGATTTCTAGTGGTGACTCTTCTGTTTTTGTTGCTGAGAAAATGCATTTATTGTCCTTTCATTTATTAAGCTTTATTAAGGAAAATTATATATACAAAAAATTTGCAAATATGTAGTATATAAATTTTTATGAGTTTCAAGGAATTAGTCTCCTTTTATTTTTGAAGAATTCTTTTCCCTGGGTGTTGAATCCTAATTTGGAGAAATTTTATTTTAACATTTTAAAGTTTTGTTCTACTATCTTAAGGCTCCCATTCTTCCTTCTGAGAAATCAACTGTCAGTGTTATTGTTGCTTCTTTGAAAGTAATGTTTTCTCCTCCCTCTTCAGCTGTGTTTATGAATTTTTTTGTTTAATTTTCAGCAGTTTGTAATGTACCCTGGTGTGGTGGTTTTTGTATTTCTTGTGCTTAGGTTGATACTTTCATTAGTTTTGGAAAGTTCACTTCTTATCTCTTCACTATTGATTATTTTCCCTATTCTCTTTCCTTTCTTTCTGGAACTTGAATTCCACAAATTTCAGACCATTTGTTGCAGTCTACCTATCTGTAAGGATCTTTTCTGTATTTTCCCACTCTTTCACATTTCTGTACTTCAGTTTAGAAATTTTCTGTCAATGTGCTCTCAGATTTACCAGTCCCATCCTTTTGCTTGTCTAATCTGATTTTAAACACATTTTATGAGTTCTTAATTTTAACCTTTTTTAGCCCAAAAAATAACCATTTGATTTTCTTTTATGGATTCCAGTTCTCTGTTGAAGTTCTCCATAGGTGTACTTTTCCTTCCTATTTTTTTTTTTTCTTGAACATATTAAGCATAGTTTTAAAAGTCATTGTCAGTAAACTTTACTGTCTGGATCACCTGTGGGTTTGTTTTGTCTTTTGGTTTTTAATAATGTGTTCTTACCTTTTGGAATGTCTAGGAGTTTTAAAATTGACTTTCAGATATGTATTTTAAAAATATTGCACTCCTAGCTGATAGTACCTTCTTCTAGAGAGATACACTTTTCTCTGTGCTGGGTAGGTAGTGTGGTAGCCACTTATTTTAGTTCAAAGAAAGACTGAGTTAAATTGTATATCCAGGAGCTGGTTTTACCCCTGACCTTGCAGCCTGAAGGCCACCTGAGAGCCTATGTAGTCTATGAGGCCCTTTATCCTAAAACAGTTTGAACTGTTAACCTCTGCTCACAAAACTAATGAAAAACATACTCTGCATTTCAGAGGCTTTCCACTTGGGGTTTTAGCATCCTAACCCACACAGATCTGACATTCATCAAATATGCTAGAAGGAAAACAAGCCATTTACTTAAGGACTCCAAGTCTGCTTAATGATCTGCTCATTTCTATGTCCCCTTGGAAGATGACATTTGTGGGTACAAAGCCCAGGTTCTCATACTCTTGGCAGAGTTCACATTTGGCAAATGATTCCAGGATAAAGTGGCTCTCTTAAGATTCTTCCCTCCCTGGAGTTGTGCTAAGCAGCATAATGGTTCCCCAAAGATGTCCAAATCTTAGTCTCCAGACCTGTGAATACATTATCTTTCATGCCAAAAAGGGTCTTTGCAAATGTGAATAGGGTAAGGACCCTGATACAGGGAGATAGATTATCCTGGATCATCTAAGTAGGTCTGTTCTAATCACATGAGTCCTTAGAAGTAGAGAACTTTCGTGGCTGAGGACAGAGAAAGATGTGGTGATGGGATAATGGTCAAAGAGGTACTATCTTGCTGGCTTTGAAGATGGAGGAAGAGAGCCATGAGCCAGAAATGTGAGTGGCCTTGAGGAACCAGAAAAGGCGAAAATATGGATTCTCTCCTAGAGCCTCCAGGAAAGAACGCAGCCCTGCTGCCCTACGTTATCCAGTGAGACTCTATTCTTGCAGTATGTGAGGTAAAGATGGACTTTCTAAGCCGTTACATTGTGGTTATTTGTTACAGCAGCAATAGAAAACTAATACAGGAATCTTGGCCCCTTTAGTTCTCATTGTGCAGAGAGATTCCTGCTGCCTCAAGAGGCAGAGTCCATATTCTGGCTAACTGTTGTGGGTTTCCCGAGTGAGAGTGCTGGCATGCTGTTGACTACCCATTGCTTCATGATAGCAGCGCACAATTTCTGGTTGCCAATTTTTAGCTTTACCCTCACAAAAATTCCTGTGTGGGATTTTTTGATTTGAAATGGAAGTTCAGGCAAATTAAATAAATTACCCAAAATCAGATAATGGGTGAGAAGTCAAGCCAGGTCTGCAACACAAGTCCCTAGACCCACACTTAGTCCTTTTCCCCTTGTTCTAGTTCCTGTGATACATAATCAGAATCAAGCACTCTTTTCCCCACCCTCTGATTATTTACATACAGTAAAATGCACTTATTTTAAGCGTACAGTTTGCTGAATGTTAATGATTGTATGTAGTTATGTTACCTCTGCCACAGCTTTTTGATTATTTCCTTCATGTGTTTCAGGAAGCTCTCTCTTCTATGGGAGTTTTTGATATGCTTTACACGGACATTAATTCTCTTGGTAAGAATCTTGCCCTTAACCTTGTTAAGTTTACCCAGCACGATAAGGTGTGACATGCTAAGAACACTGTAGACTCTTTCTGTTTTTGCCATGGTCACATTGGTGGGGCATCCCCTTGATGTCTCCAATATCCCTTTTCTTGTGCATTCTCATGTATGTGGCCAAAGGAACAACTCCATGCCTCCTAAGAGATGTAGGAACATATAACAGGCTCCTCTACTCTTTCCCTTTGTTTTTGTCATTTTGGCGATTATTAAAAGATGGTAGTTCTGGCTGAAGCCCTCACAGCCTTTGGACTGTGAGGACTTTATCCTGAGGTGCTTGATGTTTTGTGCCAAATGCTGACTACGAATACAAATTATCTGCTGTATTCCGGCTCCCAAACTTCAGTGTGTTTACAGTATATTCCTTATAGTATAGCCAGCGGAGATCTTGTTACAAACATATAAATCACCATTAATAACTGGTTATCATTATATTATAAAAAATATAAATCATTTTGAAGGACCACAGATTTCATTTGCTAACTGTTACTAGCAGTTAAAAAAATCCCTCGTTGCCAGTTTCATTTTGCCTGTGAGTTGGGTTCCGCCACATTATTTTCTATCCCTATATAATAGTTTGAAGAAATGTATTTATTCTAGAAAGGAAAGAATTTAGGCAGAATAGTTGTGTATTTATATGGTGGCCACTTTTCCTTGATATTAAATGTGGATTTCCCTGTTTGCACCTTTTTGTCTCTTTCTAGAAGGCAAACTCTGCTGGGCTCTGCTGCCTGTCCTCTTTTCTGCATCTCAACCAACTTAAAGCCAAGAAATTAAAGTCAAGCAAACTGTCAGAGACGACAAAATTCACTCCGGGGCTCTCCTAGAACCTCAGATACAGTCCCCTGGACTAAGAGGGCAGAAAAAAGTCAGAAAATGCCAACTAATCCAGAAGTTTCCTTTGCCCCATTTAGTATCTACCTCTATTGTACTGTTCCCCAAGGGTTTCCTGCTCAGAAGACTGTTTGCCACAATAGTTTTCACTCTGACTACATTTTCATTTAAGAAGGACTTTTCCAAAAAGCAGAAACAGTTATTGCAGCCTCATTCTACCCAACTTTCTGGAGGCCTTTGCCATGTAAACTTAGTACTGATTGTATACCGCTCTCACACTGAGGGGCTGAGAAATGCAGGGGGAGGTAGTATAGCTATTTTAAAAATTATTCATTGATTTTAGAGAGGAGGGGAGAGAGAGAGAGATAGGAACATTGAGCTGCTTCTGTACGTGCCCTGACGGGGGATCGAATGGGCAACCTCTGAGCTTCAGGATGAAGCTCTAATCAACCAAGCTATCTGGCCGGGGCAAGTATAGCAATTTTTTTTTTCCTGAAGTGAGAAGTGGGGAAGCAGAGAGATAGACTCCCGCATGTGCCCGACTGGGATCCACCCAGCATGCCCACCAAGGGGTGATGCTCTGCCCATCTGGGCTGTTGCTCCTTTTCAACTGGAGCCATTCTAGCACCTGAGGCAGAGGGCATGGGGCCATCCTCGGCGCTCGGGGCCAACCTTGCTCCCATGGAACCTTGGCTGCAGGAGGGGAAGAGGGAGACAGAGAGATAGGATAAGGGGGAAGGGTGGAGAAGCAGATGAGCGCTTTTCCTATGTGCATTGGCTGGGAATCAAACCCGGGACTTCCACACGCCGGGCTGACGCTCTACCGCTGAGCCAACCGTCCAGGGCTAAGTATAGCAATTTAATAGAACATAATTTTTATCCATCCAGGTATGGTTTTCTTTGGCCACAGAAGAGAATCTTAATTATTTTTGCTGGATTAACAACTTTATAGATTATTCTCATATTCAGAAACCTCATGCCTACCTCTCATATCAAATTAGTGCACATGTATACACAGTGTAAAAGAACCGATATAGCAAGAACTTGAAACCGGTGACTTGTTTGAATACTACAGAGAGTTATAACTAATGAATAATCATTGGATTATTGGATTATGTTTTAGTTAACAAAATACCCCTTACACGACTGGTGTGACTTATATCTTAAAATCTGTAAGGAATGTCAAAATGCAAAAACATTTTGGGCAGAGATATGGATATTTCCCTAAAGAAGACATAGAGATGGCCAACAGACCTATGAAAAGATGCTCAACATGACTGATTATCAGAAAAATGCACATCAAATCACAATGAGATATCACCTCACTCCTGTTAGAATGGCTATCATCAATAAATCAAACAAGTGTTGGTGAGGATGTGGAGAAAAGGGAACCCTCGTTCACTGTTGGTGGTATAGTAAATTAATGTAGCCATTACCAAAAATAGTATGGCAGTTTGTCAAAAAATTAAAAGTAGAATTACCATATGATGCAGCAATTCTATATCTGGGTATGTAGCTGAGGAAATTTAAAATACTAATTTGAAAAGGTATATGCATCCCTATGTTTACTGCAGCATTATTTATAATAGCCAAGATATGGAAACAACCTAGTGTCCATTGATATATGAACAGATAAAGAAGATATGGTATACATATTGATATGCAAGGGAATGCTACTCAGCCATAAAAATGAACGAAATCTTGCCATTTGCAACAACATGGATGGATCTAGAGGTAATTATGCTAAGTGAAATGAGTCAGAGAAAAATCAATATATGATTTCACTTACATGTGGAATAAAAAAAATAAATGAATAAACAAGAATAAAGCAGAAACATCTCATAGATACAGAGAACAAACTGGTGGTCACCAGATGGGAGGGGATAGGTGAAACAGGTGAAGAGATTAATAAGTACAAATTGGCAGTTACAAAATAGTCACGGGGATTTGAAGTCCAGCATAGAGAATATAGACAATAATATTGGAATAACTATGTATGGTGTCAGATGGGTACTAGACTTATCAGGATGATCATCACTTCATAAGGTACATAAATGTCTGATTACTATGTTGTACACCGAAAATAATATAATATTGTATGTCAATTGTAATTGGGAAATAAATTTTTAATTAATTTTAAAATGAATAAAACATTAACATTATATAATATTAAATGTTAATGTTAAATAGTATAAATAAAATATATAAGTATTAACTGCAGTGCAATGCAATTCAGATGCTAACCACCCAGAGTTAGTGCTTGCTCCACAGGTTTGGGGCACAGTCCTAAATAACATTGCCCCCAAGTCAGAGGTCAATGCAAGTTTAGGGGACCCTAGGCTACTTGCATGTCTGGCCAACTGACCTCAAATTCAAGGGTGCTCCTACCCCCTCCCCTTTAGGTGCAATAATTCACTAGAATGACTTGCTGAACTCAGGAAAATTCTATGCCTATTATTACAGTTTATTTCTAGAGGATACAAATCAAGACCAGTCAGTGAAGGGACACATAGGGTGAGGTCCCAGAGCAGAGCTTCTGAGCCCTTTCCCTGTGGCATCAGGATGCACTGTTCACTCAAGCCTCAGAAACAGTTTCCTACCGAGACATGACTGAATCACTGGCCATGGGATTGAAGTCAGTTTCCCTTTCCCCTTTCTTACCTAGTAGTTGGGCAGTCGGGTGATATGATGTAGTGCAAAGCACCTGCACACTGGGTCTGAGTCAGGAATGGAAGGGAGGATTCCCTTTCAGAATCCCTAGGGCACCTAACCAGGCGGTGGCACAGTGGATAGAGCATCGGACTGGGATGCGGAGGACACAGGTTTGAGACCCCGAGGTCGCCAGCTTGAGCGCGGTCCCATCTGACTTGAGCAAAAGCTCGCCAGCTTGGACCCAAGGTCGCTGGCTTGAGCAAGGGGTTATTCAGTCTGCTGAAGGCTTGCGGTCAAGGCACGTATGAGGAAGTAATCAATGAACAACTAAGTTGTCGCAATGAAAAACAGATGACTGATGCTTCTCACCTCTCTCTACTCCTGCCTGCCTGTCCCTGTCTGTCCCTCTCTCTGAATCTCAAAAAGAACCCCTAGGGTGACTATTTTTACCTTGTCTGTGACATCTGCAGTCCCTGGGTTCTAGGCTAAGTTCTTCAAAGAAAGCATAGTCCATTGCTTCCTACAGCCATCCAATTTCCTCTTCTCATATTCTGATCTTTCTTCCATATTAAACGCACTAACCCTCCTCCCCAGTCTAGGTTTGGGGAGCAGGTGTGGGAGGCTGGTCTCTGGGGCAGGCCCACCCACTGAGGCTTCTGTCTATTCATCTGAGTGGAATACCCCTCCCCCCCCAGAGGCTGCCGTCCTACTTGTGTCAGGGAGGAAGCTTTGTGTCTGTGAAGTTATCCAGGACAAAGTCCTGGGGTCTCAGAGCACAGCATGCCCTTCTGTCTGACCCTTTACCTGTTTCCTGAGAGTTAGGAGTTAAGAACAAAAGAATAATTTCTTTGACATTTCGATGCTGATTATGGGGGAGAAGTGGTAAGAGATTAGTAGGGTGAAAGGAATATTCTTAGTAATTAGAATATTTGGCTGATTGATGACTGTTTACAGCTTGTTCCTTTCCACGCATACCCCTTGAAATAATTTTCTTTATAAATGTTAAAAGCCATATTTAGAAAAACCCACCTTGATTACTCTTTTTTGCATATCAATCAGTAGCACATCAGCCCCTGAATAACCTGTAATTCCTTCACTGTGCCAGTCGGGAACATTTAAGCCACATTTACAAAAAAAAAAAAAATCTTGGTAGGGGTCTTGAGAACAATTAGCAATTAAAATCACCTATTTTCTACACTTTACAACATAAATGTGACCGCCGGATTAATTTCAATCTTGGCTCCACTTTGCTCATTCATTGGCTCCCAATCCTGCAGCCCAGGATTCATTCGAGGCGTCTCAAGTGTAGGAAGGCAGCTCTCAGAGCTGGCGAAGCTATTACTGCATCATTAACTTCATAGCTGAGCTTGAAGCCTTGTCCTGAGGACATGCTTCTGGGAGTCACCAGGACTCCCTTCAAATCTCCGTTGCTCAGGACTAATGTCTTTATTTTATTTTATTATTTTTTTATTTTATTTTTTTGTGACAGAGAAAGAGACAGAGGGACAGATAGGGACAGACAGATAGGAAGGGAGAAAGATGAGAAGCATCAATTCTTTGTTGCAGCACCTTAGCTTTTCATTGATTGCTTTCTCATATGTGCCTTGACCGGGGAGGGGGGCTACATAAGAATGAGTGACCCCTTGCTCAAGCCAGCGACCTTGGACTCAAGCTGGTGAGCTGTGCTCAAACCAGATGAGCCTGCGCTCAAGCTGGCAACCTCGGGGTTTCGAACCTAAGGACTAATGTCTTTAAAAGAAACCACCTGGTCAAGGTAAGTGCTGGTGGAACACCTGGCGCACCTGTGTTCTCCCTGTCACCGAACCACAGCCCATAAGGCACTTTGCTCAGAGATGCTATCCTACCAGGATCATTCCCAGAGCAAGACTCTTAGAACCATAAAGTGCCACAGATAGAAGAGAATGAAATGTCACTAGGTCCAACCCCTGTGAATTTTCCAGATAAACAAATAAACAAATGAAATGTTAGAGGGACTCAACTAGCTAGTGATGGCCATGACCATACCCAAGGTTCCTGACTCCTTAGACCAGTCTGTCCCCTACATGGTATTTATGGCTGGAAAATATGTTACAAGGCTTCTCTCTTGCAAAAGCAAGGTGATAAATTGGCAGAGCAGTTCAGGCATGATCCTGATTTCAGGCAAAAGAGCAGACTTGAGGAGTCTGAGCACTGCAGAAATGTAACAGTGCTCTATGTTCAAGGGTGCCTGTCCTGTGTCAGCTCGTCCTCATGTACGGTCATACAGCGGAACGCTGAGGACTGGGGATGAGGCCCACAGCAGGGCCAGGACTGGGCTGAGCCAGGAGAGGCACCTCCTGGGACAACGGGCACTCGCTCCCGTGCCCAGAGGCAGCCATGCTGACATTTTCCATCCTCTGCCTCACCCTTACTCGTAGAGATACCCCAAAGGATGTAGGTACAGAGAATAAAAATGGCAAGGGGCAGGTTGCCCTGAACAGGCTGTTGGCACCTAGAAGCATCACTAATATGGAGTGCAACAGAGAAGAAATATCCCCAGCAGCAGTCAAGCTTACCACACCTGGGGCCTGGGTTTGAGTCAGGAATGGAATGGAGGGTTCCTGTTAAAGTCTGGAGGTAACCATTTTTACCTATCCTGAGACTTGCCATCTCTGGATCCTAGACTAAACTCTCATTCCAGGATCGGAACAATAACTGTGGAAGCAGAAGCCCTCAGGCAATCCACAAGCAGGGACTCTGGGAAGAGCAGCTGAGGGTCCCTTCTTGACAAGACACAGTGAGATGTGGTCAATGCACACCTGCCTGCAAACTGTCTTCAGTAGCTGGTGAAGCCTGAATTAGAACTGGAAGTTCAGCACTGCTTCCTGTGTCTGCGCTCATGTTCTAGATGTTTGCCATGGATAGCAGCAGCCTGGGACCCACCAGATCCTCCACAAGCAGTTTGCACTTAACAACAGTGACTTGGAGTTGTTCAAAATCAAATAGGTTGATAGCTTATGACACAACAACCACTGATGAAAATGACAGTAAATAAATAAATAAATAGTAAAAAAGAAATTCTGGCAAATTTGATGTGCAAGCAATTTTTTTTCACTTACCATGATTTTTTTTTAATGTAAGAGTATTTTTGACAAGAATGGTAATATATATTTATGCATCCTCGGTCTATTTAATGAATTTTATGTAATTTTTGGAAAATTGTTTCCAAATCGGGACATATTTGTCCTGAATCACTTAAATTAGTGATGCTTACTCTGCTTGCTTAACAATGTTTTCCATGAATTTAAAAGTTTCTCATTGGTTCAAATAAATCTCTGAAAGAATATTAATCCAAAATGAAACTTTCAAGTCACTACTATTTTTATTGTTAATATTTATACACTCCATGGTGATTTATTTTTAAACGTGTAACAACAGCAATTTTGTTTACTTTCTCACTTATTTTGCCTTTTCACCTGATTCACGTTGATCTTCAATCAGTAATTCCCCTTTACTATTATAAATAAGAGCCAGTTCATTGTGTATTCGGCTCCTGCTCTAGTGAGGTGTGCGGCAAGGCAACGCCCCTGTAGTGGGACATTGAGTCGCCAGGTGCTGACCAGACACGTGGCCCTCTTAACTCATGCTGGAGTGTCTGCATTCATCCGCGTTCCCAAGGAGCGCCTGTCTCACAGAGAGGCCAGCCCCAGGTTGGCTTGGAACTGTGCACTTCCCCATGTGATTATGAGCAAGGATTTGAAGTCAGAACAGGCTGAGCTTTTCAGAGGATAGTTTAGGAGAACAGGCTCTGGTTTAGGGAGAGAGATCAGGAGACGGAATAGCACAGAGCTGGGGGCACTGTCCATCACCTCCTTAGAGCGGTCTCCATCCACATGGCAGCAGGGAGACCCGCTCGGCAGCGGCTGTGGTGACTGCCTCTCTCTGCTTTGCCGCTGCCTTTGAGGTCCCCTTTAGAGACTCCGCAGAACGACTGGGAGGCATAAGCATAACTGTGTTCCTTCTAAAGTATGGTTAAGGAATCTCGAACTATGGTTTGAAGCAATAAGAAATTGGTGATATGCTTTAAATGTCAAAAAATCTCAATGACCAACTCTTTTAATTTTTATTTTACATAGCACCTCAATAACTGGGCTGGGATTGGGAAGTTTTATTCTTGTTTTTGTCATTTGGAAGATCTTATCAAACCAGACAGCAGGGGCACAGGTGAGTTGAAATAAAAGGCAATATTAATTTGAAGTTTGAGGAGGATCAGCCTCCAAAAGTTCTCTAGCCCACATTTTAAAAGTCCATGTATAATAATGGGCAGAAGCTGAAAGCCTTTGCTGGCTGTCTTTTTAAAATCCCTGGTGTCCCTTTCCAGCCTGCAGAGCAGGTTAGCTCCAGCAAAGAGAATAGGGGAGAAAATAATTACTTCCTCCCTGGTCCAAAGGGCTAGTGAGTACGCACCACCTGTTGAAACAATGCTGAATGTTTGACAAACATCATCTCATTTAATCTCTACAACAACCCTGTGAACTTGGTATCCATAGCCCCATTTTACAGTTGAGTTCAAGTGTCAAAGTTGAGATACAAACCCAGATCTCTGATTCCAAAATCTGATTTTTTGTGCCACTTTATAAAACAATCACAATATCTTCCCCTGGAAGCCTGAGAGAGTCAGAGAAAGAGCATGATGGTGTCGGGCAGCATGTCCACCCATACACTGTCCTTGTACTGTGTGGAGCTGTGGCTGGACAGAGCGTGTCCCTGTGCCACATGCAGCTTTGTTGTGGCACCCAGTGCTGACCCACATTGGGGGTCCCAGCTCCAGGAGCTGGGCAGTGCTGCCTGGTGGTGAGCTCATGCAGTCCTTAGCACAAATATGCTCACTGCTCATGGACGCTCTCCCCTCAGTAACTTATGTGCTGTGGAGCAAGCATCCCAATGGACCTTCCAGTGATGACGCTGGTAGGGGAAGTACTACCCCAGAAAACATGGCAGAGCCAGTCCAGCAGAGACAAGAAGGCTGTTTTTATCAGTGCCAGATTTTCCCTGTTCTACCGATCAGCCAAGTTGCACCCCATCTCTGTCATTGCCCCCAGAAACAAGATTTCTAGTTCCCTTGAAAGGTAAAACCCTAACACAGGAAGCAGCAAAAGGGAGTTTGGGATATCAAACCAGTCAGCTTATAAAAACATTTGGAGGGGCCCTGACAGAGCACAGCTGCTGTCCCAGTCCACAGGGAGACCCCAGCAGCACAAGTCACAGGGACGCTGGCCTGGTGGAGCTGGAGCAGTGCTGGTTATGTCCCACAGGCCAGCGCCAGGAAGGACTCTTTCCTCCCACTCCCTGGCTGTCCATGGCACTCCTGTGCACTTCCTGGGAAATGGGGTGTGTCTGCAGACTACTTTACTCAAAACCTCCAGAAAGCCTTTTATTGCTGTCAAATGCTTTGAGATGTGCGGCTTTCAAGAACAGGATATGCCTCTTTTCCTATTTTCTTTAAAGATTTAGGAAAATAAAGAAACCAAACATATGGACGTCTCTTCTTTATGTCTCAGCCATATCGGCATCCTTTGGGTGCATGAATGTGCCATGTGCTCTTTCTCACTTTTGAACATACAGGACCTCTGCCTGGAGCCCCTTCCCTCCCTCTTACCAGCCTGACACCTGTATCTCTTTAGGTCTCAGCTTACTGTCACTTCCTTAGGAAAATCTGTGAGCTCCTAAACCAGGTCAGATCCTCCTGGCACACATTCTGAACTCAAGTCACTTATTACACTTACAATTCATTAATTATTTAGTAGTTTCTTCTCTTGGTGATGGATTGCAATTATCCCATACTTAGCTGCAGTCCTGTTCCGTATGCTCCCCCCCACCACTCCCTATCATGGAGAAATCAAATGCAGGTTTAAATATGCAAGTCTCATGTGTGGCTTAAAAACCAGTCTGATGTTTACCACATCAGAGTGGTGGGCCCTGGAGACATCTCCAAAGGCTGGGCCGGTACTCTCAGTGAAGATGATGAGCTCAGAGAGGGTCACCCAAGTCTGTCATGGTCACTGCTGGTTTCTCAGGACCTCCATAGTGTCTGTGTTCTAGAAGGCCCACAATAAACACTCCTTGCATTACTGAATGAATGTTAGATACCAGGCAGTCTGGGTTATGGACTGCACAAAAAACTTCTAATGGTCATAGTTAGGATGACATCATATGCCAAATTGCCTTGCTAGTCCTTACTTGTCCTTACCTTACCTAGAATGGGTGACAATGTATTTGGACACCCTAATGGAAGTATCAGCCAATACAAATTCTTCTATTAAATAAAAACATCTTAATGGAAAAAAAATTGAAATCATTTCAAGGGATTCCTATTTTTGAACTGACTTTTTCATAGTTTAGCTGCAGGTCTTTTAGATAACTGCTCTAAGCTAGAAATGAAGATAGAAGTTGTTTTTCTATCTTCATTAGAAAGTGGTCTGCCACGAGCCTGTCCTTGCCCATGTATTTTATGCAGGTCACTACTGACCCTAAAGTCTTCCTTTTGAAGAAAAAAAAGAGAGCCCACCTTAATTCATTCTTTTTCCCAACTAACACTCAAAGTGCTAGGCAGACACACTGAGCACCAGAAAGAAAGGGTAAAAATACCTCACTCAGTGTTCTAAATTCCTTTCGCACATTGATTCTAAATTCATGTAAATTACTTTTCCCCTTTTTGTGAATATGAAGAAGATGGTAGGATAAACCAAAAAAGGATAAAATAATGTCATGGGCAAGGACAGTGTGGTGATTGTGGGGAAAGGGAGTTGTGGAGGAGGGTATAGGAGAATAAATGGTGATGGATGAAGTCATGAATTGGATATGTGAAGACACAATACAGTGTACAGATGATGTGTTGTAGAATTAGGCACCTGAGATCTATATAATTGTGTTAATAAGTTCTACCCAATAAATGTAATTAAAAATAAACAAATCAATAAATATTAAACTTAGAAAATATAAATATATAAAAAGGGGAAAATTTAAATCACCATAATCCCAACACCAAGAGATAACCACTATAATTACTTTGGGTCATTTTTCCACCATAAAATACATACTTTTTATTTTATAAAAATAAAATCACAAAGCACACTTGCAGGTATGAAAAATAATTGTAATACAGAAAGTGTAGAGTAGCCAAGTAATCTAACACACATGCCTGTACTGTTTACCAGCAGCACTGACAATGTGATCCTCTGATAATAATGTGTGGATTTGTGGGTGTGCATATCTGTGTGTCTGTATGAATAAAATGTTTCAGATAAAGTTTGCATCCCCTTCATTTCTCTCTGTAGTCTTCTTCCCTTTCCTCCTTTTCCAAGAGTCATCACTAGCATGAATTCTTCCAGGTCATAGATGTGTATATACAACATCCCTGCTTACCATGGTTTTACTTTCTGCTGTTTCAGTTACCTGTGGTCTGAAAATATTATGTAGAACTTTCCACAATTAAACAATTCATAAATTTTATTTTATTTTTTATTAGTTTTATTGGGGTAACATTGGTTCACAAAACTATACAAGTTTCAAGTGTACAATTCAACAAATATCATCTGCAACTCAGAAAATTATAAAACAAAGAAGAAAGAAATGAAAGAAGATACCATGTTTATGGATAGGAAGAATTAACATCATTAAAATGACCATATTTCCCAAAGCAATCTATAGATTCAATGCGATTCTTATGAAGATACCAGTGGTGTATTTCACAGAACTAGAACAAATATTTCAAAGATGTATATGGAATCATAAATGACCCCAAATAGACACAGCCATCCTGAGAAAGGAGAACAAAGTTGGAGGAATCATGCCACCTGATATCAAACTATAATGCAAAACCATAGTAACCAAAACAGTATGGTATTGGCATAAAAACAGATGTATAGATCAATAGGACAGAATAGAGACCCCAGAAATCAACCCTTGCCTATATGGTCCATTCATATTTGACAAATGAGAAAAGAACATGTAATGGGGTTGAGATTGTCTATTCAAAAAATGAGACTGAGAAAATTGGAAAGGTACATGCAAAAAAAAGGAAGTAAAGAAACTAGACCACTTTCTTACACCATAAACAAATATAAACTCAAAATGGATTAAATATTTAAATATTAGACATGAAACTATAAAAATCCTAGAAGAAAATATAGGCTGTAAAACCTCAACCATTTCTCTCAGCTATATCTCCTTGGGCATGGGAAATGAAAGAAAAGATAAACAAATGGAACTACATCAAACTAAAAAGTTTTTTTCTATAGCAAAATAATCTATCAAAATGAAAAGACAACACACTGAATGGAAGAACATATTCACAGATATATCTGATAAGGAATTAATATCCAAATTTTATAAAGAACTTATAAAATTCAACATAAAAAAACCCAAAACACTTCAATTAAAAAAATGGGCAGGGCCTGACCTGTGGTGGCGCAGTGGATAAAAGCGTCGACCTGGGAACACTGAGGTCGCCAGTTCAAAACCCTGCACTGGTCTGGTCAAGGCACATATGGGAGTTGATGCTTCCAGCTCCTCCCCCCTTTCTCTCTTTCTCTCTCTCTCTCTCCCTCTCTTTCTCTCTCTCACTCTGTGTCTCCTCTCTAAAATGAATAAAATAAAAAGAAATTAAAAAAAAAATGGGCAAAAGACCTGAATGGACACTTTTCTAAAGAGGACATACAAATGGTTAATGGGCAAATGAAAAGATGCTCAATGTCACTGATCATCAAAGAAATGCAAATTAAAACCACAATGAGATATCACCTCACAGCTCTCAGAATGGCTATGGTTAATAAACCAACAAGAACAAGTGCTGGCAAGGATGTGAAGAAAAAGCTGTGGTATATTTACACAATGGAATACCATGCAACCATTAAAAAGTTTTTAAAATCCATTTATCTACTGATGGGCACTTTGGCTGCTTCCAAATCTTGGCTATTGTAAATAATACTGCAATGAATAGAAGGCTGCATATACAGTGTGTCCATAAAGTCATGGTGCACTTTTGACCGGTCACAGGAAAGCAACAAAAGACGATAGAAATGTGAAATCTGCAACAAATAAAAGGAAAACTCTCCCAGTTTCTGTAGGGTGATGTGGCAGCATGTGCGCATGCGCAGATGATGACATAACACCATGTATACAGCGGAGCAGCCCACGGCCATGCCAGTCGAGATGTGGACGGTACAGAGGAAAGTTCAGTGTGTTCTGTGGCTCACTAAATTTGAATCCATGGCCAAAGTGCAACGTGAATATTGGCGCATTTATAACAAAGCACCACTACATAGGAATAACATTACTCGGTGGGATAAGTAGTTGAAGGAAACCGGCAGTTTGGTGGAGAAACCCCATTCTGGTAGGCCATCAGTCAATGACGAGTCTGTAGAGGCCACAATTCCCAGAAGGTGTTATCTTTCAACAGGATGACGCTCCTCCACACTACGCCACCATTGTTCATGAGTTTCTGGATAGAACATTTTTACCGGGGTGGATAGGCAGGAGTTCTGTCAAGCCATGGCCGCAACGATCCCCGGATCTAACGCCCTTAGACTTTTACTTTTAGAGTTATGTGAAGCAACATGTGTACATTGAACGTATCAACGACATTAATCACTTAAAACAGAGAATCACAGATGTTGTTCAATCTGTTCACCTGATGTCCTTACCCGTGTGTGGCAAGAACTTCACTATTGTAAAGCCAGTAGTCGTGATCAGGATCACAGCTACCGGACCCATGCAGGTTCGCATTAGATTTGAAGAGATGGCAATGAAACACCGGAGCCAAAAACTGGTGAGCCATCAGCTTTAATTCTAGCTTGCACCCGGAGGGCAAGCAAAAACACACACTGGGCTCCAAAACCCACACATTCAGTGCTCACAAAACTACTGACTTATCCGAGTTTCCTAGAATCAAAGGTTTCTAGCTCACCAGACTTATTCACCTCTGTTTCCCATCTCCTCCTGCACAAACTCTTAACAAACTGGCTTCTTCCTCAGCACTCTGCCGTCTTGGCTACTTCTCCTCCACATGGCCTTAATCTGCTCTCCTCTCTAATACTAACCTCAGGAACTCAGGAACCAAGAGAGAGAGCTAGCTCCTGGTCTGCCCCTGTTTATAGCATAGAAAATCCAAACCTTTAATCCAATTATACATACAAGAAAGTCTCTGATACAAAGCCACCCATCTGAGGCATAATGGGATTCCTCAGAAGAGTGCACCACCCTACATCATCCAATCAGTCAAGGGTGTGGGGAAAAGCTTACTCTTTAACTAAGCCTTAGGCTACAACGACCCGGCCTGCCCACAGCCTGTTCCAGAACACACATTAATATCAACGAACTTCCATGTGGGCAGCGCCATCTTTAACAAAGTGAGCATAATATATTTTATCTGCCCAACAATCCACCCTTATGCTCACTTTACTACCCACAATCTACACCACCCGCATTCTTATACAAGGAAATTAGGCATATTACACAAATTACAACAGCATGACAAATCATACAATTTCAAAAATTAAAAAGGTACACACATTTCACCAGTCTCTAAGCACTTTGCCAAAAGTGCAAAATGTCCTCGGCCTTCTCTCTTGCCATTTGAAAGGCTTCCCGGGGCAGGGGGAGGGCCTCCATCAAAGCCACCCCTCACCTCCATCAGGGTATTTCACATTGTCCAAAAACCATAAGTCCATTCAACAAATGAGCCAGTGCTCACTCGGGTCGTAGTCCAGGAAATCAGTCCACGCACATGGGGTGTTAGCCTCCCCCCTCATCTCTGCCATCCTGGCAAGTCTCACACTGTCCTAAAAGAAGCATGTGGCAATGGCAGTCAGCATTTCCATAACTGCTTTGGGGAGCATGATGGCATCCACCCCTATGTCCCAAAATTGCAGACCTACCAGGAGCATAGCTACTCCTTGCTGCTGGGCTCTCACCTTCTGGAGACTGCGGATTGCAACTCCAGCCCGATTCTCCTTATCCTCCAAAGAGGAACTGAAAACATCAGCTTCTGTTGCTGGGCTTGAGCCCCGGGCCACCGCTGCCTTCTGCTCAACAGGCCTTGCAGCTCCAACCCCGGCCCCTGCCTCAACTCCGGCCCCGGCCTCAGGCCCAGCCTCATGCCACTGCTGTCTCTCCACAACATCCTGGGCAATCTCGAACTCACGAACCTCTGACTCCTTTTCCAGCATCTGCTCCATTTCCAGGCGAATATCGCAAACCTGGTCGGGCTCCTCCTCCAGCTCCAGGGTCGGCATCTCTTTCTCCCACGTTTCCTCCAGCTCCTTCTGCTGCTCGGTTTGCAGGTCCCGGGCAGCCTCTTCCATAGAGCTCTTGGTTTCCTCACGCATGGCTGTAAAAGTCAGCCAGCCAACAGTCCCCCAAAAAACAGCCATAGGGAACCATAACAGCAGCCAGTCCTCTACTCCACCGCTCAAAGGTGGTGGTGGCTCCATGCCAATCTGTATTGAATCCTGCCGACTACGCCAAATGTAAAGCCAATAGCCGAGGCCACCATCACAGCAGCCTGACCCGTGCAGGTTCGCATTAGATTCAAACAGATGGCAATGAAACACCGGAGCCAAAAACTGGTGAGCCATCAGCTTTAATTCTAGCTTGCACCCGGAGGGCAAGCAAAAACACACACTGGGCTCTAAAACCCACACATTCAGTGCTCACAAAGCTACTGACTTATCCGAGTTTCCTAGAATCAAAGGTTTCTAGCTCACCAGACTTATTCACCTCTGTTTCCCATCTCCTCCTGCACAAACTCTTAACAAACTGGCTTCTTCCTCAGCACTCTGCCGTCATGGTTACTTCTCCTCCACATGGCCTTAATCTGCTCTCCTCTCTAACACTAACCTCAGGAACTCAGGAACCAAGAGAGAGAGCTAGCTCCTGGTCTGCCCCTGTTTATAGCATAGAAAATCCAAACCTTTAATCCAATTATACATACAAGAAAGTCTCTGATACAAAGCCACCCATCTGAGGCATAATGGGATTCCTCAGAAGAGTGCACCATCCTACATCATCCAATCAGTCAAGGGTGTGGGGAAAAGCTTACTCTTTAACTAAGCCTTAGGCTACAACGACCCGGCCTGCCCACAGCCTGTTCCAGAACACACATTAATATCAACGAACTTCCATGTGGGCAGCTCCATCTTTAACAAAGTGAGCATAATATATTTTATCTGCCCAACAACTATCGTTTGGGTGTGTGTAGGGCAACACATGGAGCCCACATCAAACTGCACTGAATAGGTATGAAACTGGGAGAGTTTTCCTTTTATTTGGTGCAGATTTCACATTTCTATCATCTTTTGTTGCTTTCCTGTGACCAGTCAAAAGTACACCATGACTTTACAGACACACTGTATTCTTTTGAATTCAGTGTTTCTGGATTCTTTGGATATATTCCCAGATGTGAGATTGCTGGTCAAAAGGCAGTTCTACTTTTAACTTTTTGTGAAAACTTCATACTGTTTTCCACAGAGGCTGCACCAATCTACATTCCCACAAACAGTACAGGAGAGTTCCCTTTTCTCCACATTTTCACCAACATTTGGCTATTTCATTTTGACATCCATGAGGTGATGTTGTAAGGTACCAAAAGCTACAGAATTAATATTAATATTTTAGGAAGCTTAAAGAACATTTTATTAATTTGGGCTAGGCATGCAGAGAGATTTTGAAAATGATCTTTGTACTTGTGTGATTAGCATCAAAACCAGGATGACCGATAGCATTGTATTGTAAATGCAGAGGGGAAGGAGATTTGGATTCTCTGACCTCCCCCCACACCTATAAGGAAGCGAGTGAATAGCTAGTCAGGTGCAAGAAGAAAAAGATTAAATTAAACTTTTTCTTATATTGATAGTCCATTTACAGGCATTTGTCCCCATGGAAACTACCCCTCCCCTCCTGAAAGCTGTAGTTAATGTATATATCTCTAGACAAAGGAGTAGCAAATGAAGACTAGAAAATATAGAAATATCTTTTAATATGTAAAGTGACATTTTTACCATTGTGTTGCCTTGTAAGTTTTAATGTGTAGAAGCGTCTTTTTATGAATCCTATAGACAAATGTTATAAACTTGCTACTGAATTGTGTTCCATCCCCCCTTCATCCTTTTCCCAAACCTGTGTAGGTAAAGACAAAGGTTATAAACTTATGCCAGGATGTCAGGCTTTTCCCCTGCCCATGTATAATTAAGGGTATATAACCAGCCCCTAGAATATTATAGAGGCACACGATTTGGAACTGCTGCTCCTTGTAAGCTATATGCGGCCTGCATATTTAATAAAGTTCCTCCTTTAATAAAACTTTTCAAAACTCATCTGGACTGGGTGTCTCTACGAAAACCCGCGGAATTGTGGATTGGGTACTTTACAACAGTGATATCTCATTGTAGTTTTAATTTGCATCTCTCTGATGATTAGTAACATTGAGCATTTTTAAATAATTTATATGTTTTAAATTGCATGCCTTTTTGAGTATTGGAATGAAATCCTATGCCTCCCACTTCATCCTATCCAGGACCTGAATCCTCCCTCTGTCCAGCATCTTCACACAGTAGACATCCCACCACCACCACCACCACCTGTTAATGACTTAGACACCTCGGTTATCAAAGAAAGAGACCACATTACATAAGTTTTATTACAGTATATTGTTACAATTGTTTTATTCCATTATTATTGCTGTTAATCTCTTTTTGTACCTAATTTATTGATTAAACTTTATCACAGGTTTGTATATATAAAATAAACACAGTGTATATCTGTGTTTTCAGGCATTCACTAGGGATTTCGGAATTTGTCTCCCAAAGATTCAGATGGACTACCCTATGTATGTATATAAATATTTGTCTGGTGCACATGTTTATATTATTTATTTAAAAGGTAATTAGTGTGTATAATGATCTGAAACCTTTCACTTCCACTCTACAGTATGAATGTATTTATTTATTTTAAGTAAGAGGAGAGGCGATAGACCCTGGCCAGGATCCACCTGGTAACCCCTTTTTGGGCCGATGCTAGAGTATTGAGCTAATTTTAGTGCCTGAGGCCGACACACTCAGACCAGCTGAGCTATCCCCAGTGCCTGAGGCCATGCTGAAATCGAGCCACTGGCTTCAGGAGGAGAAAAGGAAGATAAGAAGGGAGAAGCAAATGGTCACTTCTCCTGTGTGCCCTGACCAGGAATCAAACCTGGGATGTCCATAGTCCGGGGAGCCAATGCTCTATCCACTGAACCACTGGCCAGGGCCTCCACTCTACAGTTTTTAGATCTCTACATATTGGTATATATATCAATAACTGATTTGTTTTAAACAGCTTTGTGTAGTCTGTTGTATGAATGTCACATTTTATTCCTCTATTGTTAGTATTTAAGTTGTATCTAATATTTTACTATTACAACCATTGCTGCAAGGAAACCCCTTACACAAATTTCCTTGTGCATGTCTTCAAGGGTTTCTTAAGATGTGTATTTAGAACTGGAATTACTGGGTTGACGGGTATAGATATTTGCAAATGCCAAGTTGAATCCAAAGTGGTTTTGCCAATGTGTATTCCCTTCGGCAGTCTATAAAAGTTCACACTTCTGTATATCTTCATTGGCACTTGGGATTGTCAGACCATTCCTATTGTTGTCAATCTAATAGGCTAGAATTGTACTCACTCCTTTTGTTCATCTCTCTTCATGACTACATGTGCATCTAAGCCAGTCATTGTTTTGTAACTGCTTTCTGCACTTATGTTTTTTAAACACATTTCCACATAAATAAATAATCTCCCAGATAATTCTAAGACATAGTATTTGTATGGTTATGCCACTGTTTAGATAACAAATGCCCTGCCACTGAAAATTATGCTTACATTTCCAAGACATGGTTATTATAAATGGCATATGGAGCTATTGCAGCAAATGATAAAGATGGTGGAGTTTAGATTCAGACAGAACCTGACTTTCAGTCTGGGACCCACCACCTGGCAGCAGTGCACCCTGGGCAGGTCACTCAGAGAGGATGAGCCTAACATTGATCCTCCAGGACCTTATGGTGAAGTGTGAGTTCAGCCCCTGCAGCTAGCTACAGTTTGTATTCTGTTGCTGCCACATGCTAGCTGTGTGGCCTTAGGAAAGTTCTTTCAGTACTATGTGGCTCCACTTCCTCATGTGTAAAATTGGGTGTAATGCTCACCCTCTGGTCTTCCCAGAGGGTTGTTAGAAGGAGGATGCAATATAATGGATGGTTTCAGCAGTCTGGCATATAATAGTACCTGTCAGTCTCATTTGTGGACACAGAATGAGGGCTGCCATCAGTGTGCTGTCTCTGCTACTTGAGGTCTTGTGGTGACAAGAAAAGCTGGCATGCCAAAGATCTATAAACCACAAGTCCTGTCCCTTCAGCAGCCTTTCATTCCACAGAGTCCAGTAGCCAGTCTTCTGTGTGGAGGGTATTGCAGAATGTGCTGGCTCACCTGTCATTGTTTTTATTTTTAAAGTTATTTATTGACTTTAGAGAGGGTAAGAGGAAGAAAGAGAGATAGAGACAAAGACAGAAACATCGATCTATTCCTGTATGTGCCCTGACTGGGGATTAAACCTGCAATCTTTGTGCATTAGGATGATGCTCCAACCAACCAGGCTATCCAGCCAGGGCTCACTTGTCACTCTTGATGTAACTTTGCTCTAGGCACAGCAAAGTAGGTTTCAAGCACTTTGTCGCCAGAGTGTTGGAGGTGCCCTGGCCTGTGTGTTCTCACTGCTAGGAAATGGGAAAGTCTGATCCTGACTGAGGCCACTAATAAACAAAAGCTCTAATTGTCTGTCAGAGAAGCCAAGGCGGGGATGGCAGGCACAGCTCAGATATGCAAGTTGCCTGGCAGCAAGTAACCTTCATGACCCCAAACATCTTATTGCTGTTTCTATGATTTGTTATCTCGCCAGCCAGCCCGGAGCAGGCTGGGATACAGCTGTCCTCCACAACTGCTCAGCCTGGGCCAGAGTGACTCCAGGCATAGTGTGTGTGTGTGTGTGTGTATGTGTGGGCGTGGGGGGAAACTGCCTCTAGCTGAGAACACAGGTCTTTCTTCACCCTTGTATTGTGCTCCGTTTCAGAATAATTCCTCATTTCTTTGTCACTAAAATGAACAACAAGTACATTTCCAAAAAGAAATAAATATAGTTTGGTTTTTTTTTTAGAGCAAATCACTTGGGTATCCAGAAGTTTCTCCAGACACAGGTATATGCACAGTGATTTCTGGGGGTTCTTTTTAATGCTATGTCCACATGCTAGGCTACCTAAGGAAGCGTCCAAAAGCCTGGAGACCACTAGTCACATTCATCACCATCAGCCATCTTCTTGGTGGTGACAATAATAATGAGTCCTGGAGCTCATATTTGATAAGTTGAAAACTGTTTCTCCCTTTCAAGACCCTTCTAGAACAAACAGAGTATATAGAGTCTATTTTGTTTATAGATTCTATTATTAGGTGTGTATGTATATATATGTGGAGATTTGTATATGTATGTATGAATATAAATTGTTTAATTAAAATTTCCATCACACCCTCTTTCTACATAGGTCTTTCTATGGCAGGTTTGAGATCAAATTTGTAATTCAGAGTTAATCACTAAAAAATACATTAAAAAGCCAAAAATGCTTAATGAGTCCACCTTAAGTTTTTGGTACTTATGAAGGTCTGAGAAGAGAAGCAGCAGAGTAGGGAAGATAGCAGACTGGGAAAAGACCGGGTCAGTGCTGGGGGGCAGAGCAGTGTGGTGTGGGGGTGAGGACCGAGACTGGCCCTGGGGAGTGAGAGAGCCGGAGGGAAGGAGCGGATGGGCAATTGGTCACGTGGGGCAGGAAATTAAACTGGTAACTCAATTGGGTCAGGTTTTGCCTATAGAGCAACTGCTCTGTAGCTGGTGAGGGGGAAGGAGAAAGAAGATTCCAGACTCTTGTGAACAGGCTTTCTTCACTCCCACAAAAGTCAGTGTTAAAAACCTCTCTACAGCAGTTCATAAATTGCTAAGAGGAGTGAGATCGGTATGATCATTTTGGAATACAGCTGGGCAGTGCACTAAATTACAGCGGCCACAAATGCTCTGTTCCTTCTCCTGCCCAGAGGCACTCGCTCTGGGGGAGCCGGCTGCCACATAAGCACATAAGACATCCCCTCACATTCCCCCGCCCCTAGACTGCACGGTGCTAGAAGGCCTTACTGAGGACCCTGATAGTCTCAGCCTTGTCTGACCTCTCAGAGATCCCCACTGAGACACCAGATATGTGGGTGAAGTTATCTGGGACCCTCCAGGCCACGTGGTGGCCAAATGTAAATGACCTTAATTAATGCCACATGGAGAGAAGAACCACTCCCCACTGAGTCTACCTGAATTCATGGCCCACAAGATAGATACAAAGTGGTGGTTGTTTCAAGCCACTTAATTTGGGGGTGACTTGATAAGCAGCAGTCGATCTCCACTCAAGCTGAGCATACCCACGTGTTAGACCTGCCAGTTCCACTCCTGGATAAGTACGCAACCAAATTTGTGTCTATGTGCACGGAAACACATATACAAGAAAGGTCAAAGCAGCAGCTCCATATTCATAACTGCCCCAAACTGGAAACAACCCCCCAAAAAGGCAAGACGAGAACTACCCATCTGCTAGATTAGGCTGGATACGGGGAGCAGAAAGGAGCGGGGAGAAAGGTGGCCGAGAATCCTGATTGGCTGTTTGCGACCTCGCTTGGGTAGTCCCATTTAGATGGCTGCACGTTGTTGAGTATGACACTGTCACAGCTAAATAATTACAGAAAAAGGAAGCACCCAGCAAGACCTCCCTCCCCTTCCCATTACCACCAGGGACTCAGCCCTCTGACCGCCCTTCCCTAGCATCCAGTGACTAGACAGGAGAGTTCAATCTATAGATTCAGTGTGATAAAAAGGTGGGCGGAAAACAGCCCTGATCGAGGAGGGGCAAGCCAACCTTCCGGGGAGAAGGAACACCAAGAGGCGCACAGAATCTCTTGGCCTCCAGGGGACAGCCTCCCTGAACCCAGAGAGCTATGTCACCCAGCGGAGCAGGGAATGCCTGTCTCCTTCCACAGCCAAGGCTGGTAAAGTCTGTGTGACGTGTTTCACTGACCAGCTGTAGTTCAGAAACTGTTTGTGGTTTAGACCATGTATGTGTGTACACCCCACAGGCACGCATGCACACGCGCACACAGTTAACAGTGTCAATTGTGTATTAACTTCATTGACGTTTTTTATTGTTAAATATATTTTATCAACCACTTAGAGCTAATATTGTCTGGGTGGAGGAGGAGTGTGTGTCATGGAACTCTGGAAGGCTCAGAAACATTGCTCTAGGGTAGGCACAGATTCTGATTATTTCAAATGAAAAAAATATCATGTGAGACTTATTCAAACCAATAGAGGGCATCCTTCACCTTTATAATACGTACACTTGAGTCTTGGGGAGGTAGGGTAGTGTGTGTCAAGATGCTGAGATGTATTAAACGGGTCTTTTGCTGTAAACTACGGCCCTGGGGTGGCGAGGGGTGGGGGAGGATGGGGAACTGAACTGGTAGCTAGAAAATTAACATATGAATAATGCTGAAGTGTCATATCCCTTTTGCGCGGAGAGTAGATTTTACTCAATTTAATCTTCTCTGTAAAATTCTAGTTCTGCCTAGACTGACCTAAAGTCCTTAGCCAATTCCGCCAGCCGTGGCATATAGCCGGAAATTTGGGTTGACTGTTTCGCTGCATCTTTCCATTTTCCAAACAAGAGTGAGCTGGTTTTGTGTGATAGGTTATACCTGGGAGATGAGTAATTCTGAAAAATTCCATCAGAGGGAGCCAAATGACTGCTTTAGAACTAGTTTTTGCAGGTTTGGGTTTCCTCTTTGGGAGGCTGTTTGATACTATCCACTGAGCACCCCTACGCTTCACCTTCCTCCTCCTCCACTCCTTCTGGCCCCAAGACATTTTAGAACTCAGAAGTCATTATAGCACTAGAAATGCATAGTCTGTATTTTCTTAGTTAACAACTCACACACTCTAACATTTTATTTATTCATTCATTTTAGAGAGTGAGGAGAGAGAAAGAGAAGAGGGGAGGAGCAGGAAGCATCAACTCCTATATGTGCCTTGACTAGACAAGGCCATTCAAACCCGCAACCTCAGTGTTCCAGGTCAACGCTTTATCCAATGAGCTACCACAGGTCAGGCACAACTCACAGACTTTAAACAAATACTGCATTGGTAACAGTGTGAAGATTCTCTGTCCTCTCAATAAGTAACAGAATAACTGTTTTTAAATCTTGCCTTAAGAAGAAAATAAAAATTGTGGATGTACGATAAAGAATAAATCCAGTCAAGTGTATTGGTGGGCTAGGGTTTGGGGTGGGAGGAAGATGATTTATAATTGCAAACAATTTACCCAACAGTGAGTTTTTCCTTTTACACGGTGATATGGGCTAGCTCTATATTACGAACCACCTAGGAAAATACTTTCCCTGCTTCCATCTAACTGTAGATCTGTGAGACTGTCCCTAGATATCAACAGCACCCTCCCATTGGCAGTGGCTATGGCTGGGCACTCTATAGGCCAGGACCACCAGGGAAATGGGGTGTTTGAATTTCAGCCAAGTTCTTAATACCCACCCCCACCTTTTCAACCCACAGCCTGGGGCCAATGGGTCCTTCTTATTAGATCCCATCCACCTTGTCTGTATTATTTTATAGCTCCAATTCTAGTGCAGAGTTATTTTAAATTTGACTTCCTTATTAAACTGTCAGCTTCTTGAGGAAAAAATTTTATTTTAATTTTTTCCACATCCCCAGAACCAAGCAAAGTTCAAGGAACTAAGAGTTACTCAATGTTTGTGAAATAAATGATAGCTTTATAAACCAAATGTACAATAATAAGAACTAAGAATGGCCATTTGCTACGTGCCTCGTCTAGACAATAGATGGTGTTAATTCTTAATCCTCAGAAATGCCAAATAGAATAGGTAATAGGTACTATCAGTATCTACATTTTAAAGTTGAGAAAACTGAGGTGATCAAGGAGTAGGGCTAAGTAACACTCCCAGTGGTGTGAATGATATAAACTGGGCAGGCAAGTATAAATATCATAATATTTATATTAACTAGGCTAGGGCGCTGGGACAGTGCTGCAGGAACCGATACACTCAGCAAGGGTTCCGTAAAGCAGCACATTTGGGAATTAGAGAGAGCACTCTACAGATCTCTGTTTGCTTCATGACTGCACAGGGTGCCAGCTAGCACACAACTACAAAAACCTTAATTAAAGTAGCATGCAGCTCACTTCTTGTCTTAGGTACAACAAAGGCTAAGCTGTGATAACAAGACACCCCCCCACACACACCCACATTCAGTGGCATAAAGATTAAAATAAAACATTTATTTCTGACTCGTTTAATAGTTTTGGAGTGAATATTTTGAGCCAGCGAGCAGCTCTGATCCATGTAGTCATCCAGGAATCCAGGCTTTTCCATTCTGGGCCCTGCCATCCCCAAGGGCCTTGTCTTCTGTGTGGTTGGGGTTGGACCACACTATGTCCAGGCCACACCCAGTAGAAAAGTGGTTGAAAGCTTGGGGGAGGTACACTCACTGTCTTAAATGTCTCATCTTTAAAAAAGGCTTGGTCAAATAGCCACATGTAACCTGGAAAGTGAGGTCTCACTGGACAGCCATGCACACAGCCACACGTCCATTCCCATGGAGAAAGGCAAAAGAAATAGTGATGGAAGGTTTGCTGCCTCCACCATACTCAGCACTCAAGGCTGTGCCAATCAACAATTCATTACTCACTTTCATAATGATAGACATTAGTTATCTGCTCATTAAATTAGAGAATGACACCAGTATGGAAGAGGAAAAAGATTACATTGGGTGATAAATGAGGATTTTTAAAAAAATTCATAATATTAGGCAATGGGTTCTTATAAGACACCAAAGACACAAGCAACAAAAGAAAAAAAATAAACTGGACATCATCAAAATTAAAAGTTAGTGTGTTTCCAAAAACACCATCAAGAAAGTGAAAAGAAAACCCACAAAATGGAAAAAAATTTTTGCAAATTACATGTCTGCTAAGGGACTTGAATCTAGAATGTATAAAGAGCTATTACAGCTCAATTATAAAAAGACAAATAATTTATTTATTTTTAATTGGTAAAATATCTGAATAGCTATTTCTCCAAAGAAGATACACAAATGGCCAATAAGCCTATGACAGTTCTCAACCTCATTAGCCACCAGGGAAATGCAGGTCAAAGCCACACCACTAAGACAGCTAAAATAAAAAAGGCAGACCCTAATGACTGCTGGCGAGGTAGTGGGGGCAATGAGAACCCCTGTACACTGTTCGTAGGAATGAAACATGGTGCAGCCGCTTTGGAAGACAATAGGGCAGTTTCTCAAATGCTTAAACATACAGTTCTTATGTCCTACTCCTAGGCATTACCCAAGGGCAATAAGAACACATGCCCACACAAACTTTTGTACACAATGCTCACAGCAGTATTACTTACAGTAGCCAAAATATGAAAACAACCTGTCAGTCTGCTGATGTGCTGTAGCTATCTAATGGAATGTTGTCTGGGGAGGAAAAGGAACAATGCACTAACACCTCTATAATATGAACAAGCCCTGAAAACAATGAGCTAAGGGAGAGAGCCAGTTGTGCTGCAGGGTACTAGCTGCGTGGAAGGTCCGAAACAGATAATGGCAGAAACAGAAGGCACAGCAATGGTTGTCTAGAGCTGGGGGATAGGAGTCTGGGGGTGACAGCAAGTGAGTGTGGGGTTGCTTTGGCAGATAATGAAATGTTCTAAAATGGATTGTGGTGATGAAAGTAGTGCACTGTGAGTATACTAAATGTACCAAAAGCCACTCGCTGGATTGCATGTTTTAAATAAGTGACTTGGAAATGAAATGGTAATATGCTATTAAAAATCATAAGCAGCCAGAACCAAGGGCTCTCACTGACAAGACAAAATTGATCATAAGTCCAGGTAATATCCAGCTTGCAGATTGGGCATCCACTGCCCAAGGCAGGGTGAAGGCGGCATGGTTTGCCAGAAGAAGGATTTCAGCATATCCTCAGCTCATCGTCAACATACAGCAGGACAGAGCCATGGATGCTTCAACACACCGCATGGAAGGCTGCCCTCTCCCAATGGGATTATATAGGGAGGATATTTTGAGCTGTATAGTGCTCTGGGAAACAGTCCATGGAAACCATGTTCACAGCTCTATGCTCAGTATTAGGGAAAATGGAAATCTTTTTTTTTTTTTTAAGTGAGAGGAGGAGAGATAGACTCCTGTAGACATCCCTACCAGGATCCACCAGTAACCCTGTCTGGGGCCTATGCTCAAATTAACTGAGCTATCCTCAGCTCCCACTTGGATGCTCAGACCAACTAAGCCACTGGCTGCGGGAAGGGAAGAGGGAGAAAAGGGGTGGGGGTGGGGGGAAGAAGCAGATGGTTGCTTCTCTTTTGTGCCCTAACTAGGGATCAGACAGGGACATCAGCATGCTGGGCTGAGGCGTTATCCACTGAAAGATCTGGCCAGGGTCAAAAATCGAAATCTTAAAAGCAGTTATTGGTAGAGCTTCTATGTCAGAGGAGTCTCTGTCCTCAGGTCATCAGAGCACTGGTGTCAGGCCTGGCTGTGGCTCACATGTGTGCTGTGGCCCCACAAGGGTCTGAGCGAGGGGAGCCATGCAGATCCGAGTGAGAAGTCCCCTTGGTTGGGGCTGTGGCCAGAGGTCTGCCCTGGTGGCCTGCCTGCCGAGCTTCCTCTGAACACCAGTGAATAAGGGTGTGGCTCTGTCAGGAGTCAAATGAGTTTGAAAAGAAGAAAATAAAAGTCATAGCAGGTAAGATATTTTAACATATCTTCCAGTTACGCTTTCTTATCAGTAAGCCACCTCTCCCTCCCTGCACTTGCGCAGGTGTCGGTCCCACTCCTCACCACACTGCACCCCAGCCAGCAGGACCGAGTCAGGGTCCAGCGTACAAAGACGGGCTGTCATTTCTCCGACCACAGTTACTTGAATAATTCTCATTGTCAAGAAGGGGAAAACATTTTAAAGATATAGAAGGTTAACTGATACAACAGGCAACAGAATTTTCTGACATGAATCTGTTTCAGAGGATAAAATCTAGGTAGTAGAAAATCATTTTTTAATAAAGCAGAAAAAGCATTTTATTTTATATTTATATGTATTGCTCAAAGGTTTCTAATCTTTTTATTACATCTACTAGAGTTCCCCATATATCAGAAATCAGTTTGAACAGCCTAATTTCTGCTATAATTCAGACACACACACACACACACACACACACACACACACACACACACAAATCCAGCAATTATTTATGTACCTCTTGTGTCTTAGCACTGGGGTGAATGAAGGAAGAGAAACCAGAGAATAAGAGGGCTATTTGTCTTCTAGAAACTTCCTTGAGAGCTAACAGTATACACAGGAAATCATTTGCAATTTGAAACAGTACAAACTTAGACACTGGGGTGGGTGGTAGGCAGGCACATTACCCTGATAAGTGGGAGTTCCAGAAGGAGAGAGCAGTGAGAACCACAGTGGTAAATAAAGACCAGAGAGCAGGTCTGGAAACCCATTCCCCAGAGCTCTGACCGGCCTCCTCCATATAGAATGTAGGGGACTCCTGCCCATTCAGAAAACCTGGTCCTGGGCCAGCAAGGCCAGGGAGCAGAAATGCCACATCACAGCTTCATTACAGGACAGCCGTCCCTCACAACAGATGCTACCCCACCCAAACAAGAGGGTTTGGGGACAAAGGAGACCTAAATCCCTTGGTCAGCCTCAATCCCCTCCTCTCTCAGTATTGCTGGCCTCAGAGGGGCCAGGTGGCACTGAGGGCAAGTCTGCCCTGCACTCCTGGGAACTGGCATTTTCAATCTGCTCAATTAGAAATGTAACAACTTCTTGACTCCATTTGCCGGGCTAGCAGAGAGAAGGCACAGACAGACATATATGCCAATATTGCTTAGCAAAAGCTGAGAAAGCACAACCCAAAGGCAACCTCCTTCAGAATGGCCGGTGTTTAGGAGAAAGGATCTGATGTGCCCAGCTCTTCCTGATTTCCCTGCTTGGTCCTGACTGTGGGGTTGTGATGGCCAAGAGCACAGCTACATGTCACTTCTTCATCTCAAAATCAGTGTAAATAATAATCACATCTACTTTACAAAGATTAAGACAATGCATAGAAAGTGTTTACTCCCAATATCTGGCACAAAGAGGTTTCACCGATACTGTTATGACCCTAATTGATTTCTTCTATTTTTAGTCTCTTCATCTGGTATTTCTAGTTCCACTACCTTTCTGGCAACACTGCAAATCAATGTCTTCTGAGATGCAAGTAAAGAAGGTTCCGCCATACCACTAGCATATCAGCGTGTCAGTAACAAGTCAATAGAGGGCTTAAACACATCTGGTAAGCTGACAGGTATTTCAATAAACCCAAGGATGTCACTTCCAAGACTGCATATGCTGTGACAGCATTTATAGGGTTTGCTCAGCCTCTTGTACACTCTGCCTCACTAGGAGGAAGCAGGAGGGAGCTGCTTCCCACTTCCACCCGGGGCCTCCCCCCTTTTGCAGCCCATGTCACAACAGTCAGCAGTTTGTTCGGAAGGGTCTATAGGAGGCAGAATAATGGCCTCCTGGGTATACCCACACCCTAATCCCTGCAACATGCGATTGTGAGGGGAATCAAAGTTGCAGAGGAAATCAGTGTTGTTAATCTGCTAATTTTAAGGAAGATTATCCTGGATGATACTGGTGGGTCCCAAAATCACAAGGTTCTTAAAGGGGAAGCAGTAGACAGGGAAGGTGTGACTGGGAAGAATGAAAGAGATGTAATGTTCTGGCTTTGAAGACAGAAAGAGGCCATAAGCCAAGGAATGTGGGCAGCCTCCAGAACGTGGAAAAAGCAATGAAACACTCTCCCTAGAACAGTGGTTCTTATTCCTTTTGAGGTACCGAACCCACCAGTTTCATATGTGCATTCACCGAACCCTTTTTTAGTGATAAATAAAATATGATTTTTGTTTCCAAATTCAAGACATAGGTATATGTTTTTTTACTGGTGCACAAAATGAGCCGTGCATGAACATCAACTTGCTCAAAGAACAAAACCAACAAAGTGCATGAACTCACAACAAATTATGGTATTACTTTATTCTGGCCTCCACGGCAGAGGCTTCTCCAAACCCCTGAGACCAACTCATCGAACCCCTAGGGTTCGATAGAACCCAAGTTAAGAACCACTGCCCCAGAACTTTCAGAAAGGAAGAGCCCTGCTGACAGCTTGATCTTAGTCCAGTGGGATCTGGTTCAGACTGCCCACCTAACACACTGTAAGACAATAAACTGGTCTTGTTTTAAGCACCAAATTGCGGTCATTTGCTGTGGCAACCACAAAAAAATGAATACAGGGTCTTTCCACTCATAATCTGGTGTCATTATTCTGTCGCTCAAGATGGGTTCTTTACAGAGTTGACACACAAGATTTTTCATGTTACCCGATGGACCAGGCTAAGCCCCTATGCTCTGCGAATATGGGTACAAATTGTCATCACACATGAAGCCCTCAACGAGAACCTGCCCTAGGAAGACGAATGGCTGAGGAGTTAGTAGAGTCAGCAGTGTGGGCACGCTCAGGAGTTGTCCAGAGCACCCATGTTCTGCTTCATAAATCCTTCCATGCTTCCCAACTTCTTAATCACCACAGACCCATGGGCCTCAAAGCTTGAAAGATTATGCATGTGGTAATTTTTAGCTAATTTTCTTACTTTTATTAATCAGAGATACATATGACTTCCAACCAAAGCTTGTAATTAGCATGAAGTAGTCACAGATCTCATAAGTTTATAGAATTCCAGGCATAAACAAAACCAGAAAGCTTCAGAAATCCCTCTCAGTTTGATCCTCAATAAATGATTGACTTCTCCAAGTTTTTATATAATATTTAAAATACTTGGGGAAGCCCCATGACCACCTCTATGGCTTCATAAAAGCCCTGGATTGAGAAACACTAAAAATATTTAATTTGTGTGCGTTATTTAGACCCAAAACATGGTCCTCCGTGTCTAACTTCTTTCACTCAAGTGTTGTTTCTGGCTGCCTTTCTACTCTGCGGGAGGTGCGCTGTTTTCATTGTATTGGTAGATTCACTTTAAGGTCAGCTAAATTTTGATCTGTTTAACAATGATGACACATATTGTGAGCCTGGGGAGCCCCGTACTCTGTCTGATACAGAGGTTTCCCCTAGTCTCTCTCTGAGAAGGAAGGGGCTAAAAACAAACTCCCTGGAATCTCCAAGAAGAGTTAGAACCACTATGGAAAAGTCTGGCATTATCTACCGAGGTTAAAGACATGCATACCTTATGACCCAGACATTCCACTGCCAGGTTAATACTCAAAGAAAGGTCTTCACAGGTGCACTAAGAAATGTATACAGGATTGCTCATTGCGTCATTATTCATAGCAGATCAAACTGGAAACATCTATGGGAAAATGTTTTAGAAAGTGCTATGTTTATATGATGCAATAAATGAATGTTGCTACATGCAACAGACTGAATGTATCTTATTCATAATGTTGAATAAAAAAAAGCAGACACAAAGGAAAGTTCTAGGATTCCACTTGTATAATTTTCCAGAAACAGATGAAATTATAGTGTTTAAGGGTTAAAGGAAGGAAATAGTTACCACAGAAGTTTAATAGTAATTTCTCCTGGAGGCCAGGAAAAGGATGATGACTGGGAGTGGACATGAGGGGGACTCTTGGGGCACTAGTCCTGTTCTATTTCTTCACCATGCTGGTGATTGCCTTGTGGCAAATCCCTGAACTGTATATTTGATACATTTTTCTGAGTGTGTGCTACAGCACACACTTTTTAAAAGAAAGTTTAAAAATTTTATCCTAAACTATTTTCTAAAAGCAAATTCCTTACATTTAAAATGTTTTTATTTTTTATTTTCCATTATAATACATATTCATGAGCCTAAGAGAACATTTAAAGTAAGTCAAGTAAGTGGGGAAAATATCACCTCTAATTCTTTCTGCCAAAGACAAACACTGTTAAAGTTTTGATACATTTCTTTTCAAATATTTTCTAGGACTGTTTTTGCTACCTCTATTTTAAGTTGTAGATGGCCATATTTATTCAAATCTTTATTTTAATAAATTTTATTTAACATTATCCCATAAACATTTTAAAGAAATTACAAACACCCCGCATAATTTCAATGACCACATATTTTACTTAATGATGTATCATTAAATGACATACCAACTTGAAAAGCATTTAGGCTGTTTCTTCTTGTTTCTATTATAAATAGTGTTTTAGCAGAACTTTGTGTTCAGCTTTTTTACATATTTCAAGTTATTTCCTTAGAATTAATACCTGGAAATGGAGTTTTTAGAACCCCAAATAATAACCTTTCCAAGGCTCTTTATACAAAGCATGTCACTTCTTCAGAGTTAGAGTTCAAGGAACTTAAAAAGTCTGAATAGACTTGTCTTAGGTCATTTAGAATAGTTCCTCCCGGAGGATGTTAATAGATTTGGGACGGCCCTTGACTGTGGACCTCCCAGAGTGTCCCCATGCCAGAGGAGACTGCAGCCTCAAATCATTGCCCAGCCTCCTTACCTGTGGGCCATGAGCACGGAAAAGGTTTGTATAGTGTGAAAATAAAGAATAGCTCCTTCCAGAATTGGATCATTGGTCTATTACTCTTCTTAAACTGCTGCTCCAGTCCAATGATACCCCACAAATCGAGTTCATGCCCCTTTATCTTCTTACTGAGATGTATAGCTTGGGTGTACTTAGGTTGCTTAAAGGAGCAGAACTATTAGTAAGTCCCTAAATGCTTAGTGCAGTGATTCTAACAAAGTTTCAGAGTTCTCATTGGAAAACAAGAATATTCATTTCCATTTGCATGAAATATTTTTTTCCATCCTTTTACCTTCAGTCTATGTGCATCTTTTGTTTTAAGGTGTGTCTCTTGTAGACAGCATTTATGTATGGGTCCTGTTTCGTTATCCACGCAGCTACCCTATGTCTTTTGTTTGGATCACTTAATCCATTTACATTTAAGGTTATTATTTTTAAAAAATTTTTATGATTATTAATTTTAATGGGGTGACACCAATAAATCAGGGTACATATGTACAATGAAAACATCTCCAGGTTATCTTATCATTCAATTGTGTTGCATACCTGTCATCCAAAGTCAAATTGTCCTCTGTCACCTTCTATCTGGTTTTCCCTGTGTCCCTTCCCTCCTCCCTATCCCACCCTTCCCTCCCAACACCCACCCCGTAACCACGACACTCTTGTCCATGTCTCATAGTCTCACTTTTATGTCCCACCTATGTATGAAATCATGCTGTACTCAGTTTTTCTTTTTTTCTGATTTACTTATTTCACTCCGTATAATGTTATCAAGGACCATCCATTTTGTTATAAATGATCCGATATCATCATTTCTTACGGCTGAGTAGTATTCCATAGAATATATGTACCATGGCTTTTTAATCCACTCGTCTTCTGACGGACACTTGGGCTGGTTCCAGATCTTCGCTACTGTGAACAATGCTGCCACGAACATGGGGGCGCATTTCTTCTTTTCAAACAGTGCTAAGGTGTTCTTAGGGTATATTCCTATAAGTGGGATAGCTGGGTCAAAAGGCAGTTCGATTTTTAATTTTCTGAGGAATCTCCAAACTGTTTTCCACAGTGGCTGCACCAGTCTGCATTCCCACCAGCAGTGCAGGAGGGTTCCCTTTTCTCCACAACCTCGCCAGCACTTATTCTGTGTTGTTTTGCTGATGAATGCCATTCTGACTGGTGTGAAGTAATATCTCATTGTGGATTTAATTTGTATTTCTCTAATGATTAGTGATGTTGAGCATTTTTTCAAATGCCTATTGGCCATCTCTATGTCCTCTTTGGAGAAATTTCTATTCATTTCTTTTGCCCATTTTTTGATTGGATTGTTTGTCTTCCTGGTGTTGAGTTTTATAAGTTCTTTATAAATTTTAGTTATTAACCCCTTATCAGATGTGCTGTTGAATATGTTCTCCCATTGTGTGGTTTGTCTTTTTATTCTGTTCTTATTGTCTTTAGCTGTGCAAAAACTTTTTAGTTTGATATAGTCCCATTTGTTTATCTTGCCTTTTATTTTATTTGCCCGTGGAGATAAATCGGCAAATATATTGCTGCTACAGATGTCGGAGAGCCTGCTGCCTATGTTTTCTTCTAAGATGCTTATGGTTTCACAACTTACGTTTAAGTCTTTTATCCATTTTGAGTTTGTTTTTGTGAATGGTGTAAGTTGATGGTCTAGTTTCATTTTTTTGCAGGTAGATGTCCAATTTTCCCAACACCATTTGTTAAAGAGGCTGTCTTTACTCCATTGTATGTTCTTTCCTCCTTTGTCAAATATCAGTTGTCCATAAAGCTGTGGGTTTATTTCTGGGTCCTCTGTTCTGTTCCATTGATCTATGTGCCTGTTCTTATGCCAGTACTAGGCTGTCTTGAGTATAATGGCCTTATAGTAAACCTTGATATCTGGAAGAGTGATACCTCCTGCTTTATTTATTTATTTATTTTTTAAGATTGCTGAGGCTATTCATGTTCTTTTTTGGTTCCATATAAATTTTTGGAATATGTGTTCTATATCTTTGAAGTATGTCATTGGTATTTTAATTGGTATTGCATTGAATTTATAAATTGCTTTCGGTAATATAGACATTTTAATGATATTTATTCTTCCTAGCAATGGGCATGGTATATGCTTCCACTTGTTTGTATCTTCCTTGATTTCTTTTATCAATATTTTATAATTTTCTGAGTACAAGTCCTTAACCTCCTTGGTTCAATTTACTCCTAGGTACTTTATTTTTTTGGCTGCAATAGTGAACGGGATTGTTTCCTTAATTTCTTTTGCTGACAGTTCATTGTTGGTATATAGAAATGCCTCTGAGTTCTGAGTATTAATTTTATATCCTGCCACCTTGCTGAATTCATTTATAAGGTCCAGTAGTTTTTTCTTTTTTTTTTTTAAATTTTTTTTCTGTTTATTTATTTATTTTAGAGAGGAGACACAGAGTGAGAGAGAGAGAGAGAAAGAGAGAAAGGGGGGAGGAGCTGGAAGCATCAACTCCCATATGTGCCTTGACTGGACCAGTGCAGGGTTTTGAACTGGCGACCTCAGTGTTCCCAGGTCGACACTTAATCCACTGAGCCACCACAGGTCAGGCCCCAGTAGTTTTTTGACTGAGACTTTAGGGGTTTCTATATACAATATCATATCATCTGCAAATAATGACAGTTTTACTTCTTCTTTTCCAATTTGGATGCCTTTTATTTCTTCTTGTTGTCTGATTGCTGTAGCTAGGACTTCCAGAACTATGTTGAATAAGAGTGGTTAAAGGGAACACCCCTGCCTGGTTCCTGATCTTAAGGGGATTGCTTTTAATTTTTGTCCATTTAGTATGATGTTTGCTGTGGGTTTGTCATAGATGGCCTTTATCATGTTAAGAAATGTTCCCTGTATTCCCACTTTACTGAGAGTTTTGAGCATGAATGGGTGCTGGATTTTATCAAATGCCTTTTCTGCATCTATTGAAATTATCATGTGGTTTTGGTCCTTCCTTTTGTTTATGTGATGAATCACATTGATTGATTTGTGAATATTGAACCAGCCTTGCCTCTCCAGAATAAATCCCACTTGATCATGGTGCATGATTTTTTTTATATATTGCTGAATCCGGTTGGCTAATATTTTGTTGAGAATTTTAGCGTCTAAATTCATCAGGGATATAGGCTTATAATTTTCTTTCTTTGTGTTGTCTTTGCCCGATTTTGGGATCAGAATTATGCTCGCCTCATAAAAGGAGTTTGGAAGTCTTCCTTCCTCTTGAATTTTTTGAAATAGCTTGAGGAGGATAGGAGTTAGTTCTTCTTTGAAATTTTGGTTGAATTCACTAGTGAAGCCATCAGGCCCAGGACTTTTCTTTTTTGGCAGTTTTTTGATAACTGTTTCAATCTCATTTGTTGTAATTGGTCTGTTTAGGTGTTCTGATTCTTCCAGATTGATTTTTGGAAGGTTATATGATTCAAGAAATTTGTCCATTTCACCAAGATTGTCTAATTTTTTGGTATGTAGTTCTTCATAGTATTTTCTTAAAATGCTTTGTATTTCTGTTGTGTCAGTTGTTATTTCTCCACTGTCCTTTCTAATTTTATTTATTTGAGTCCTCTCTCTCTTTTTCTTGGTGAGTCTAGTTAAAGGTTCATCAAACTTGTTTACCTTTTCAAAGAACCAGCTTCTGGTTTCATTGATCCTCTGTATTGTTTCCTTAGCCTCTATGTCATTTATTTCTGCTCTGATCTTTATTATTTCCTTCCTTCTACTTGTCCTAGGTTTTATTTGCTGTTGTTTTTCTAGTTCTTTTAGATGCAGGGTCAGGTTGCTTATTTGAGCTTTTTCTAGCTTCTTATGATATGCCTGTAGTGCAATAAACTTCCCTCTCAGAACTGCTTTTGCTGTGTCCCATAAATTTTGATTTGATGTATGCTCATTATCATTTGTTTCTAGAAACTTTTTTATTTCTTTTTTGATCTCATTCTTAATCCACTCATTATTTAATATCATGCTATTTAGTTTCCAAGTGTTTGAGTATTTTTCAGGTTTTTTTTGTGTGGTTAATTTCTAGTTTCATGGCATTGTGATCAGAGAAAATGCTTGATATGATTTCAATCTTCTTAAATTTATTGAGACCATTTTTGTGTCCTAACATGTGGTCTATCCTAGAAAATGTACCATGAGCGCTTGAGAAGAATGTATATTCTACTGCTTTAGGGTGAAAAGTTCAGAAGATATCTATTAAATCAAGTTGATCTAGTGTATCCTTTAAGTCTGCTGTTTCTTTATTAATTTTTTTTCTTGAGGATCTATCCAGTGTTGTTAATGGGGTATTGAAATCCCCTACTATGATAGTATTGCTGTTAATCTCGCCCTTTATATCTATCAAAGTTTGCTTTATGTATGTAGGGGCTTCTACATTTGGTGTATAGATATTTATAATAGTTATATCTTCCTGTTGAATTGTTCCCTTTATCATTATGTGGTGTCCTTCTTTATCTCTTACTACAGCCTTTGTTTTATAGTCCATTTTGTCAGATATAAGTACTGCTACCCCGGCTTTTTTTTTCATTTCCATTTGCATGAAATATTTTTTTCCATCCTTTTACCTTCAGTCTATGTGCATCTTTTGTTTTAAGGTGTGTCTCTTGTAGACAGCATATGTATGGGTCCTGTTTATTTATCCATGCAGCTACCCTATGTCTTTTGATTGGATCATTTAATCCATTTACATTTAAGGTTATTATTGATATGTAGTTGTTTATTGCCATTTTATTCTTTAAAGCTGTATTCTTCTTTTGCTATATTCTTTCCTTTCTTTTTTTTTTTTTTTTTTTTTTTTATAAAAATTTTTTTTTATTTTATTTTATTAATTTTAGAGAGGAGACACAGGGAGAGAGAGAGAGAGAAAGAGAGAGAAAGGGGGGAGGAGCTGGAAGCATCAACTCCCATATGTGCCTTGACCAGACCAGTGCAGGGTTTTGAACTGGCGACCTCAGTGTTCCCAGGTCGACGCTTTATCCACTGCGCCACCACAGGTCAGGCTCTTTCCTTTCTTTAAACTCTTCACAACAGGCCCCTTAGTATCTCTTGCAGAATTGGTTTGGTTTTTATGAATTCCTTCAGGCTTTCTTTTTCTGGGAAGCTCTTTATTTCTTCTTCAATTTTAAACGTTAGCCTTGCTGGATAGAGTAGTCTTGGTTGTAGGTTCTTGTTCTTCATTACTTTGATTATATCTTGCCATTCCCTTCGGGCCTCAAGTGTTTCTGTTGAGAAGTCCGATGTCATCCTTATGGGGGCTCCTTTGTAGGTGATAGCCTTTTTTTCCCTAGCAGCTTTTAAAATTTTTTCTTTATCCATTAGCTTTGGTATTTTAACTATAATGTGTCTTGGTGTAGATCTTTTTGGGTTTCTCTTTAATGGAGTTCTGTGTGCTTCTTCAATGTGTGGAGTGTTTCCCAGCCTTAATTTAGGAACGTTTTCTGCAATGATTTGATTGAACAAAGTTTCCATTTCCTGTCCTCTCTCCTCTTCTTCAGGCACCCCTATGATGCGAATGTTGTTTCTCTTCATGTTGTCAGAGAGCTCCCTTAGAGTTTCCTCACAATTTTTGAGTCTCTTTTCCTTTTTCTTCTCTGCTTCTGTGCCTTTGTTTATTGTGTCCTCTAACTCGCTTATTCAATCCTCAGCATGATTCATCCTGCTTTTAATTTCTTCCATTGTGGTCTTCAGTTCTGATACTGTATTTGTCATTTCTGTCTGATTCTTTTTTATTATTTCAATTTCATTTTTTATACTTGTTATCTCTTTATTTAGGTGTTCATAATGACTATCCATTGTTGCTCTAATTTCTTTGAACATCTTAACTATCATTATTCTCAATTCTGCATCTGGTAATTTCATTATATCTGGTTCATTTAGGTCCTTTGCTGGGGATTTCTCTAGATTCATTTGGTTTGCATTCTTCTGCCTGCCCATTTTGTCTGTGTATAAGCAAGTTGTGGCCACTGGAGTCCAGTAGGTGTTGCCTTTGTGTTTTCTAGGTGTGGTCTGTCTACAGGCCTGCCACCCCCTCTGCTGCTGCCTATGGTGGTTGGGTATGGGTGTTGCCACTGCCGGCCCACTGTGGCTTTTCCTGTGATTTCTGCCTCTCCTCCGCGGGAGGGGCTGTCACTCAAGCCACAAACCTCAGCACCAAGTGTAGATGTAAGCACCTTTGCTCAGCTGTGGACCCAGCCTGTTTCCGGACTTCCACCCGGCACCCGGAGTCAGAGCCTGCTAGCCACAGTTTCGGGGGTTGGGCGCGGCTTTTGACGTGCTCTTAGCTGTGAGCCTTTGCCTGTCCGGAGCTTTAGCCCCACCCTCGAGGCCAGGGCCCTTCTTCGCAGGGTTGCAAACCAAGGTTTATAGGGCCAGGCGTGTTTGCTGGCGTGAGCTCATCCTTGAGCTTCCGTTTTCTCAGACTATACCCCGCTCCCACGTTCGGAGCCTGCTCGTGCACGTAGAATGGCAAACTGCGGTTTCTCCGTCCAGGCGGGGATAGTAGCGTGGGCTCAGCTGCGAGCTTCTGCCCGTCTCAGGGTCTACTCCGTCCCCGCGCTCGGAGCCCGCTCGCGCACATAGAATGGCAAACCACGGTTCTCCGGCCGGGCAGGTCTGGTTGCGTGAGCTCAGCCGCTAGCCCGGGCCCTTCCCTGGTCCTAGCCCCATCCCTGCGGTCAGGGCCGGCTTGCACAGGGTCGCAGAGCAGATCTCTGCCCTTTCCTGGCCTCATGCTTTGTCCCCGCAGATGGTATTACAGGTGGGCCCGCAGCCTCCGGACCGCTTTCGTGCGTCCCCTCGGCCCCTGCTGGCCTAGACCAAGCTCACACCGGCTTGGCCTCCACCCACACTGACAGAACCTTGCTTCAGCATCCTGCCGCCACCAGACCCTTCAGCAACCCTCAGCAGCATAGGAAGGGACCTAATACTCCACTCTGTAGGCTTGGGAGCTCCTTCACTTGTTTCACAGCCCAAAACTGTCCAAACGCCTCTTCTAGGCTCTGGGACTGTAGGCTGTGGCTTGGTTCCTGGGACCCAGGTCCCTCCCTCTCTGCCAAACTCTCCTCCCGCCACGCGGGTCTCTCCGGGCTGCTGTTTGCTCCGGGGAGCTGGGCAGCCCTCTTTGCGTTTTCGCTATTCCTACCAGTCTCGATGTGGCTTCTTCTGTGTTCCTTGGTTGAAGAGTCTACTTAGTTTAGTTCAAAGTTGGTTTATCCAGATGATGGTTCTTAAAATTGAGTTATAATCCACTTTGGTTCTGGGAGTTGGAAGTTGGTATGTCCACCTACTCCGTCGCCATCTTGCTCCTCCTAAGGTTATTAATGATATGTAGTTGTTTATTGCCATTTTATTCTTTAAAGCTGTATTCTTCTTTTGCTATATTCTTTTCTCCCTTTAAACTGTTCACCACAGGCCCCTTAGTATCTCTTGCAGAATTGGTTTGGTTTTTATGAATTCCTTCAGGCTTTCTCTGTCTTGGAAGCTCTTTATTTCTCCTTCAATTTTAAACAGCCTTGCTGGATAGAGTAGTCTTGGTTGTAGGTTCTTGTTCTTCATTACTTTGATTATATCTTGCCATTCCCTTTGGACCTCAAGTGTTTCTGTTGAGAAGTCCGATGTCATCCTTATGGGGGCTCCTTTGTAGGTGATAGCCTTTTTTTCCCTAGCAGCTTTTAAAATTTTTTCTTTATCCATTAGCTTTGGTATTTTAAGTATAATGTGTCTTGGTGTAGATCTTTTTGGGTTTCTCTTTAATGGAGTTCTGTGTGCTTCTTGAACGTGTGGAATGTTTCCCAACCTTAATTGAGGGAAGTTTTCTGCAATGATTTGATTGAACAAAGTTTCCATTTCCTGTCCTCTCTCCTCTTCTTCAGGCACCCCTATGATGCGAATGTTGTTTCTCTTCATGTTGTCAGAGAGCTCCCTTAGAGTTTCCTCACAATTTTTGAGTCTCTTTTCCTTTTTCTTCTCTGCTTCTGTGCCTTTGTTTATTGTGTCCTCTAACTCGCTTATTCAATCCTCAGCATGATTCATCCTGCTTTTAATTTCTTCCATTGTGGTCTTCAGTTCTGATACTGTATTTGTCATTTCTGTCTGATTCTTTTTTATTATTTCAATTTCATTTTTTATACTTGTTATCTCTTTATTTAGGTGTTCATAATGACTATCCATTGTTGCTCTAATTTCTTTGAACATCTTAACTATCATTATTCTCAATTCTGCATCTGGTAATTTCGTTATATCTGGTTCATTTAGGTCCTTTGCTGGGGATTTCTCTTGATTCATTTGGTTTGCATTCTTCTGCCTGCCCATTTTGTCTGTGTATAAGCAAGTTGTGGCCACTGGAGTCCAGTAGGTGTTGCCTTTGTGTTCTCTAGGTGTGGTCTGTCTACAGGCCTGCCACCCCCTCTGCTGCTGCCTAGGGCGGTTGGGTATGGGCGTTGCCAGCGCCGGCCCACTGCGGCTGTTGCTGTGATTTCTGCCTCTCCTCCGCGGGAGGGGCTGTCACTCAAGCCACAAGCCTCACCACCAAGGGTAGAGGTAAGCACCTTTGCTCAGCTGCAGACCCATCCTATTTCTGGGCTTCCACCCAGCACCAGCAGTCAGAGCTTGCTCTCCACAGTTTCGCGTGATGGGCGGGGTTTTTGACGTGCTCTCAGCTGTGAGCCTTTGCCCATCTGGAGCTTTAGCCGCGCCCTCGAGTCCAGGGCCCTCCTGCGCAGGCTTGCAAACTGTGGTTTATTGGGCCGGGTGTGTTTGCTGGCTTTCGCTCAGCTGCGACCTTCCGCTCATCTGGACTCTATCCTGCCCCCGCGTTCCGAGCCAACTCGCGCATGCAGGATGGCAAACCGCGTCTTATTTGGCCGGGTGTGTTTGCTGGCTTGAGCTCAGCCGCGAGCTTCTGCTCCTCCCGGACTCTACCCCACCCCCGCGTTCGGAGCCTGCTCGCCCACGCAGGATGGCAAACTGAGGTTTCTCTGGCCGGGCCGGGCTAGTAGCGTGAGCTCAGCCACAAGCCCCTGCCTGTCTCTGGTCCTAGCCCAATTCCCGCGGTCAGGGCCGGCTTGGTAGGGTTGCAGAGCAGAAATCTGCTCATTCCTGGCCTCCCGCTTTTTCCCCGCAGATGGGATTACAGGCGGGCCCGCAGCTGCCGGTCGGCTTTCGCGCGTCTCTTCCGTCCCTGCTGGGCTAGACCGAGCTCACACCGGCTTGGCCTCTGCCCACACCGACAGAACCACGGTTCAGCATCCTGCCGCCACCATACCCTTCAGCAACCCTCAGCAGAGTAGGAAGGACCCTAATACTCCATACTGTAGACCTGGGAGCTCTCTCCCTCTAAGCAGCTCTGCTCTAATTGCCGCGGGAGAGCTTGTTTGGCTAGTGTCCTGTCTCCCTTTCTTTGCTGGTATTTCTAGTTCCAGGGGAATTATTTGTTTTCGATTAGGGAAGTGACTTAGCCCAGGGGTTAGGATGGCTGTCCCTCAGAGTGTTTGTCCCTGTGCCTTCAGTCCACACTGTCTTCCCGCTGCTCTGGTCCTCTCCTCTGTCCCTGTTTCCCAGAGCCCAGGGTGCATGGTTGTGAGAGAGGTTTACTGTGCTGTCCCTTTAAAAAGAATCTTGGGTCTGAGAAAACTGTCTCTTTCTCACAAACAGTATCCTCACTTGTTTCATAGCTCAATACTGTCCAAATGCCTCTTCTAGGCTCTGGGACTGCAGGGTGGGGCTTGTTTCCTGGGACCCCGGTCCGTCCCTTTTCGCCAAATTCTCCCGCCACGCGAGTCTCTCCCGGCTGCCATTTGCTCTGGGGAGCTGGGCAGCCCTCTGCGTTTTCGCTATTCCTACCAGTCTCAATGTGGCTTCTTCTGTGTTCCTTGGTTGAAGAGTCCACTTAGTTTAGTTCAAAGTTGGTTTATCCAGATGATGGTTCTTAAAGTTGAGTTATAATCCACTTTGGTTCTGGGAGTTGGAAGTTGGTACGTCCACCTACTCCATTGCCATCTTGCTCCTCGGAAAACAAGGATGTTAATGCTTATTTTGAAGAAATATATGTGGGCATAAATGATATAGTGCATAAGAACCTATTAAGCAGAGTGTCTGCCACATAACACCCTATCTATAAACATGGGCTCCCTTCCTTCCTCTCCTCCTGGGGCCCATCTTTCTCCCCAGTGATCAAGAAAGAAAGAGGAGGGAAATATTCAGAAAGCAAAGAAATACTGTAAAAGCCATGACTTCCAAGTGTGTTTTAGGAAGCAGCAACATTTATAAGATGTAAGAGGCACTTATCTCAAAACTTTCATTCATCTGGACTGCCATCATGCCTGGGAATCTGAGTAATATTTTTTTAAGATTTTATTTATTTATTTAGAAAGAGAATAAAATGGGGAGTGGTGGGAAGCATGAATATATAATAATTGCTTCTCATATGTGCCTTGACTGGGCAAGTCTAGGGTTTTAAACCTGTGACCTCAACATTCCAGGTCAACTCTTTATCTACTGTGCCACCACAGGCCAGGCTATCTGAATAATTTTTATGAGCTAAAAACTTTTCACCAGAAGTCTGAGTCATTTGCTTAGTCACAGATTTGTCTATAGTAGTGTTTTTCTAAATATGGTACTGGAACGTGATATTAGGGCAAATAAAACTAGATTCAGTGACAAAAACTTCTCAAATATTTGTAGTTTAACAGCATAAAGATGCATTTATGGGCCTCACCCGTGGCGGCACTGTGGATAATGCATTGACCTGGAATGCTGAGGTAACTGGTTCAAAACCCTGGGCTTCCCTGGTCAAGGCACATATGGGAGTTGATGCTTTCTGCTCCCCCCCCTTCTCTCTCTGTCTCCGTCCCTCTTCTCTCTCTCTAAAAATGAATAAATAAAATCTTTTAAAAAATGTCTTTTTTTACAAGAAGAAAAGAATATACATTTACAGCTCATTTCATAGTTTACTGTACATTAGCAGGTTGTAAAATGTGGTCTTCCTATCCAAGGGCACAGGCTTTTCCCACTACTGCCTTTGCCATCATCCAGGGTTTAAGAGTCTTCTGTTGGATCCTCTGCATCCATCTGGCAGATAATAGGAGGAGAAAAAGCCAACATAGAGGACTCAAGTGGTGTTAGGGACCAATACTAGAAGTGATGTACATCACATTTGCCTACATTCTATTACTCAGGACTCAATTACACAGTTCCATACAACTGCTCTAGCCAAAAGGGAAAGGAAACAATTTTGGTGATCTCATTGCATACTTGGAGTGCTTGTAAATATAGTATATAAATTCCAGTGCATATATTTGTAACATACTTGTAAATATCTATTTTTAGTAGGTCTGGATATATCATATGATAGACAGAATAACACACACACACACACACATGTATAAATATTTCTGATGCTACCTAAACCAACTACATCAGAATCTTTAAGGTCTAAGGATGTGAAATTGTAACAGACAGTTTTATGGCCACTAAAGCTGGTGCACTAGTCCAGAGATGGCTTTCATGGTCCCAGCACAAGGTAATACTTCTTTTCCAAAGGTAATCCTATCATTGATTTTACCTTGGATAGCAAATTCAGTACCAAGAGTATTTTTGAACTCTTTCAGAAGCTGCAACAACTGGAATATAAGGATGGTTTCCCCTCAACACTCAGAGCCAAACATGCCATAAAAGTGTGGGTAATATGGCATTTACCAGGTATTTCTCAGCAGTTTTATTCTTACTCAAGGGATATTGTAGAGCTACACTTAGTGACACAAATAGAAACCAGCCTACACAACTCAAATCTATTTGTTTTGGGGACATTGTTAAGGTCACTGTTCAAGACATTATTTTATGGGGACATGTGGAAGAAATTGCTCCCAGTTTTCAGCACCATACATAGTTGTTTTTCTATGAGAAATCAGTTTACTTGTATCTTACACTCTGAATCATGACATTTATTGTGTTTCCCCTTTGTATTGGCTGCTGAAAAATTTGGAGCCAAAACTTTAGAACATCATTAACAAGTGTACAGAACTCAAACCCAGTCACATCTTATTTTTTATGTTTAACCCAAATGTTTTCATTTACTTATTTTTTTTATTCTTTAAGTGTACATATTTGCATATGCCAATTGATATCTATTTTGAATGAGCAGGTTGTGGAAATTTTTTTTTATTGTTTATGGTATTATGACAGAAAAATGACCAGAAATAGTGGTCCTTGATATTTTCCTCTCTTTTTTTGGTCCTTGATTTTTTTAAACATATTTTGTCCCAAGAAAAATGTCCCCCACTGATAACATGTATGAAGCCTCACCATTCATTTAACCCAATGGCAGGAGACTTTCCTTAGAGACCTCAGAAGAGATTCATTATTTAAAAACAGATGTATCTTTTCAAAATCACTCCGTTCCAGTCCTAATCCCTTTTCCTGAGATGGAATCACCATTTTTCTGGGCCCAGAAATAGTACAGAAACTACCATAAAGAAACAGAGTTTTGGGTTAACAGCTCTTGTCTCTGATAAATCTTGCTTTGTCCAAAATTTCTCAGAATAATATTTAAATAAAATGGTGGAAAGAAGGCTCAAAAGATTATGGGAACTTTAAGATATTATAATACTATTAGTAAAATTTGTCCACGCTGAATTTAATAAGTAAGTTATGGAAGAGACTGAGAAAAAGGCACCCAAGTATCCATTCAATTAACTAAAATTTATTGAGCAACTGTTTATGGTCCAGGCACTGTATTACTGGCTTTTACATACACACGAAATAAACACACATCCTGGTGGGAGGAATTAAGAGGTCGCATTTCTTTTAGTAGCTTTGACAACGGTCATTGATCTCAGGAAGGTTGTCTCTAAAGCACGGCCTTTATCTTCAGCACCAAGGCCAGCGCACCTAGCCTGTGTAGGGTCCAACCCCCTCTCCCCTGCCTTCTTCCTTCTGAAACTTTCACGCCTGTAACTGCAAGAAAGGAATGTTCTTTTTCAATGGAACGCACCTTTCTAATTCTTAAAAGGCGTTTTATAAATTGCACTTCATGGCTTGATCTCTGGTACTAGTAGGAAAAGTTTTGACAACGAGAAATGAAAATGGTCAATTTATTGGAGATCTGCTCCTGAATAAATACAGGCGCACGCACGCGCACGCGCGCGCGTTCACACACACAACACACACACACACACACACACACACACACACACACACACACAGTTGGCTGAATTCTGCTCTTGTCACTCCCAGGACCTCTTTGTGCGAGGAAACTCTTAGGAAAAGCATTCCATACCTCCTGTCCCAACAAGGAGAGACTTGTGTGCAAGGACGGCAAGGGAGGCAGGAGAGGTGCTCAAGTACTCAATCAAGACTGGTTTTCTAGCATTTGTCCTTCTAAGAGCTTTCTAAGCCCTGGGTTTTGTGTATAGCTCTTGATATTAAGATTAGCAGAAAACAATAACAATCTACCAAAAATATTACCGCTCCCAACTAAGAAAATGAGAATCCTGTGAGAAAAACAAAATAGAACATTTGTAATATTTTCATTTTATGGATGAGGAAAATTGAACCCGAAAGGTTAAGCTACTTGCCCAACATAAAACAGTGAGTCAGTGACAAAGGCGAGCCTAAAACCCAGATTTCTAGCCTTCCTTTCTGTTGGTCTTTTCTCAGCAAGAAGCAGTACCTCTATTTGCCAACTGTCTCCAGAACCTACAATTCTCTACCCCTCCCTCCGGCTCAATTATCTGAAAACCAAAAGAGTAGAAAATAGAAAATGAGATGGAGATCAGCAGGGACATGAGGCACTGGATTGCTGCTGCTGCTGCTTCCTTGTTTCCTATTTTGGAAGCTGAAATCGACTCTGCTCTTCTTTGGTGACAACTCCTAGCCTGAGGCACGACTTCTGGCCTCCGCAGGATTCCGCGCAATCTGGGGCGCCTCCAGCTGCCCCTTTTCCTCCTAGAGTCGCCAGCCGCAGAGCGCAGCGCCAAACTGGGGCGGAGCGAGTGATTCCCGTGTGGATGGATGTTGCTGCCGGCACCGCCCTGGGCGCACTGCTCCGGGCGTTGTTTCCTTTTGCTCACCGGGACTGAGCGCTGCTAGTCCCACAGCGCAGCGGGCGGCCGAAAGGCCGATGAGCACCCAGGGAGCCTGCTGATGAGCCCCAAGTCCCAGAGCCTGGACTGTGCCAAGCACGCAGCAATGGTTTCCCTAGCCATCTCCTTCCGGGGTTAGCATCAGTGTCACGGAGAAGCGCGGGTCTCTTCCCAACCCCTCCTCAAGCCTACCGGGGCCAGCTTCCATCTGATTAGAATGTTTCTTCCATCTGATTAGAATGACATTAGCTCTCAAGTAATTCATTATGAGAAGAATTTTAAGCTTAAAAGAAAAAAGGGTCCCACTGTAATTGTGAGCTCTAATAAATGCAAACTCCGGTGCCTTCCACTGCAGTATTAAGACAGTAAAAAATGTGTCTCGTCCAAACGCACCCCCTCCCCAAGCCCATTATGAAGTCAATCTCTAACAAAGGGAACGTGTGAATATTCAACACCGAGTCTTTCAGTTGTATTTTTTGGAATCCCTGAGTCGCCCCCTCCTTTTTATTCTTTAAATCGGCGAATACCTGTTTAAGTTTTAAAAGCACATGGAAATCGCCCGCAAGAGACCATATAATTTGATTTGCCAGGCAATCTGCAGAGCGATCGCACATCATTTATAATGTTCATTGAGCATTTTGCCTAATTGTCTCTGTCTCTGAAAAGGCAGCGAACCCCCTCCCGACCGGGAGCAGCACAAGTGGCGACATTCCCATGGAGCGGCCGCGCCGCAGCTTGCTGCATTCAGCTCCCGCGGTCCGGCCGCGCACTTCCCGGCCCAGACGACCGGGCGCGCCTGACACTAATAGCTCGCGGCTCAGGTACAAGCCGGCGCTGCGTTTGACTCCATTCAATTCACAACCGGCCGCGCTTGCAGGTGTCGCCTTTTGAAACCGCCATTCAGGAGGCCGCTGTTCACTTCTCGCTGCGCCACGGGTTTTGTAGACGCTCAAGAATGGGGCTGATTATTCCGGTGCCCACATGCCTCCCCGACACGCCCCAGCCCCGGCGAACGCGAGGCTACCCTCGGCCAAAAGAGGCGTTTAATTAGTTCTGGCACCGCGGAGAGCCAGCGTGGCCGACAAAGCCCCGCTCCCCAGGTAACTTCGGTTCCCTGAGGACCCGGGAGGGGGCGCGCGGCGCCGGAGCACCGGCCTCGGGCGCATTTCCTCCCCGGCGCCGTCCCCTTGCCCTTCTGCCCGCTTTCCAACATGCTGCTGGCTCGCCGCGGGGCTTGAGGACCTCGGCCAGCGGCTCCCGTGGTACTCGGGCGCGGCCAGCTCTGGGGCGCTTCGCCTCCTTCTCGTCTCTTTCCCCATTGCCAGGATAGCATGGCAAATGGAAGCGTAGTTGACAATAAAAAGGTGGCCGTAGCTGTCTGCTTTGTGGGTGTTCCCTCCCTTGAGGGACATTCTGTCCTTCCCCCATTTTGGGAACACATTGCGACAACACTGAGACACTTTTTTCCTTTATCCGCCTCTTGGTCTTAGAACCGCGGACGCTGAGATCCCGGTCTAAAGCTGGCCTAAGAGTTGGCCAATGGCTGGCTCACCGCCTTTGCGGGTGACAATCCCTTCGCGGCAGTGGCGCCGGCGACCACGCTGACCCAGAGCACGTCCATCTCCTAATAGCACAGGCCCGGGCTTCATTCACTGGGTCACCTGCGCCACAAGTACAACTCCGCTTCACAAACACATCGGCCCGGGAAAGGCTGCGCGAGCGGAGCTGGGGCGTCCCCGGAGCTGGAACCGCGCCTCCGCAATCCCGGCCTTTGGGTTTGAGCAGTCTACGCCCTGGAATTGGGGGTGGTCGGCGCTGTCCCGGCGGGTGCCAGCGTCCTTTCCAGAGCCGAGTGGGCGTCGGCCTTGGGCCGGAGGGAGGGCTTCCCTCCGCCTTATCATTTAATTTTCGCAAGCGTCTGAGGACGCCGGCACCCATTCGTTCCACTCGCTGCTCTCTGGGAGCTGGCGGGGGCGGGCAGGGTGGCTGGGCTGCAGGGCCGGGTGGTCTCACTCTTCCCGACCCCGCCCGCCGGCCAGGCTGGAGCACAAGTGTTGGGATTCCCACGGACCGGCGTGCTTCGCGGCTGGAGGCCCAGGCACCCGGGGCCCGGGAGACGCGGCAGACACAGAGGAGGTTGTAGACTCGATGACCTCCGCGCTCCCTATCTGAAAGGGCCTGAAAGGAGCTGTTTATGGTGTATTACCAGTCAAGGGCTCAGGTACCAGCGCCTTGTGTCGGGAAGGCCCCGCGGCCGCCGGTGCTGCAGGTGTCAACTATACAAACGCCTTGGGAGGAGGGAGGGCCGCTAGGGAGGGGACGGAGGAGGGGTGTCCCAGAGCTGCTGCCACTCGCGCCGTTTCGCTCTTTCGCTTCTGTTGCAACAGCAGCCAGCCTAGGGTGCAGACCCAGGTCCGGGGAAGAGGGTGGGGGGGAAGCGGGCAGAGAAAGTAGCGGGGTGGAGCGCAGAGGATTACTGTATATTATTTATGGGCTTCATTTGACTGAGAATGAAGTCCGGAGAGGCTTTGGGCATTTGCGCAGCCCGACCCAATTTCAAGGGTGAGGGCAGAGGGAGGGCAGAGGAGACTAGAACTTCCTAGCTGAGGCGAGTGCCTTGCGGAAGAAAGAGCATTTTGCAACGTGCTGTGCTGCTTGGGAACCCAGGGGCTTGCCTGGATTTAACTTGAACTTCACCCCTAGGTGCATCCTCTCCTTGTCTATCTTTCTGTGCAAGGATGTGCCTGAGCCTGGGTGCATGTTTAACAAACGTTCTTAGTTAAAGCAGTGGCCCTCTTCTGGCTCATGCAAGTCACTCCCTGCCCAGAAGAAACCAAGGAAGTTGTCATGCCCTCAGGGGATCACTTCCAAGCTGTGCCCTTAAAGGCCTAGGAAGCCCCTCCAGTTGGCTTCTTCTCCTCCTCCTCCTCCTTTTCTTCTTCTTCTTTTCTTCTTCTCCTTCCTCTCCTTCTCCTTCTCCTTCCTCTCCTTCTCCTTCCTCTCCTTCTCCCTCCTCTTCCTCCTCCTCCTTCTTCTTCTCCTTCTCCTTCTTCTCTTCTCCTCCTCCTCCTCCTTCTCCTTCTCCTTTTCTTCTTCTTCTTTTCTTCTTCTCCTTCTCCTTCTCCTTCCTCTCCTTCTCCCTCCTCTTCCTCTCCCTCTCCCTCTTCTTCTTTCCCTCCTCCCTCCTCCCTCCCCCTCCCCCTCCGTCCTCCTCCTCCTCCTTCTTCTTTCTTCTTCTTCCTCTTCCTCCTCCTCCCCCTCCCCTCCCCCTCTTCTTCTTCTCCTCCTCCTCCTCCTCCTCCTCCTCCTCCTCCTCCTTCTTCTTCTTCTTCTCCTTCTCCTTCTTCTCCTTCTCCTTTTTCTCCTTCTTCTCCTCCTTCTTCTTCTTCTCCTCCTCCTCCTCCTCCTCCTTCCCCCCCCTCCTCCTCCTTCCCCCCCCTCCTCCTCCTTCCCCCCCTCCTCCTTCTTTTTCTTCCTCTTCTTCTTCCCTTCACAGGGCCAAAATACTGAAAAAGAAAAATAGCACACAAAACACTGCCATGACATTGGACATTAAGACCAAAACAAGCACACATGCACACACCACACACACACAAAAAAAACAGTGGTGTTTAATGATTTTCAGGACCAACCTAAAAAAAAGGAAGAGGCAGAAAGAAATTTTAGATTTGTTTAAAGTAAACACCTAAGTACTCCCAAAAGTTTTAGAGGCTGTCTACCTTGTTTCCTTCTCTAATATTACCTGGAAACTTCCTTTTCCTTTTTTGCAGATGCATCACCATCATTACTTTCTTATGTGTCATCTATTATTAGAATTAGGTTTTGACTGAGTAAAACAGTGATTTTCTTAAAGCAACAGGGAGGTCGGGGAAACAATGGTGAATAGGATAAAGATGACAGGTATATGTCTGAAAAGAATAGTTTGAAAGGAGAATAAAGGGAGAGAATAGATTTCTTACAAGGTGAAAGAAAGCCATTCCTATCTTAAAAAAAAGAAAGACAAAATCACTTCTGCTCTATCACCACATTCACAACTGAAAAAGTTACCCAAAATATGTGTCTCTATTTTCTCACTTATTTAGTTTTCAGCACACTGCATTCTGGCTCACACTCTCATAATGAAACACTCTTTAGTCATTTTCAACAACCTCCATATCCCCAAATTTAAGGACGATTTCCAGGCCTTAACTTGCCTATAATCGCAGTTAATAGGCCCACCATTCATCCTGACACCAAGAGCAGAATCCTTGTTATCACCTGTTTCTCTCTCTGCTCCAAGTCCCACATTTAATAAGTCATCAAGTCCTAGCAATTCTCCAAAATCTCTCTCCAATCTGCCACCACCTACCTAGTTCAGGCTTCAATAATCTCTCAGAGGATCTCGTGCGGCAGTCTTCTGACTGGTCTCCCTGTAATTTTGCTTTGCTCCAATCCATTCTCTGTACTGCTGCCTCAGTGTCCTTTACCCTGCTTAAATCTTTTCAATGGCTCTCCACTCCATGATTATAAATTGTAAGCATGTGCTATGGTAGTGCTACTAATCAATTACATACATTATAAAAAAGTATATAAGACATACAAATTTTAAAAGAATGAAATAAAATGTGGAAGATAGTTTTTATATTTTCTTCTCATACCCCAAAGTATCTTCTTATCTGTTCTGAAAGTGACTGGTCTATATTATGCCCAACTCCTTAACACAACTTAGAAGGTCCTTTTTTATTTAATGTAGACCTTTTGTACATTCCCATTTTAATCATTTCTCTTTACTTCATCCTTCATAAATGTCTTTTATTTCTTAAAATGCCATGATAATCATTGTTTGTCTGTTGCATGTTCATTTTATCCTCCACTCCCCATTACCACTTGTCTGTAAGTTCTGTGTGGCTTGTCCTACGAACCATGCATGGGTGCCTACCTATGGTAGAAGCTTTTAAAGTTCATTCTTTGTTTTCAGTATGATTTACATACAACATCTTATTAATTTTAGGTATATGCCATAGTGATTCAATATTTACATACATTACAAAATGATCCCCAGAATAAGTCTAATTACTACCTATCATCATACAAAGTCATTACAATATTATTGGCTACTTTTCCTATGTTGTATCTTATGTCCCCATAACTTATTATTTTATAACTGTATGTTTGTACCTCTTAATCCCTTTTACCTATTTAAACCCCCCCAACCTTTCCCTTCTCTGGTAACCAATAGTTTGTTTCCTGTATTTATGAGTCTGTTTCTGTTTTGTTTTGTTTTTTAGAGTCCACATGTAAGTGAAATCATGTGATATTTGTCTTTCTGTGTCTGAGTTATTTCATTTAACATAATATCCTCTAGGTCTATCTACCTTGTTGCAAATGGTAAGATTTCCCTTTTTTATTGCTGAGTAATATTCCATGGTATGTATGTTCCACTTCTTTATCCATTCATCTCGCAATGGTCATTCTTGGTTATTATAAATAATGCTGCAGTTAACATAAGGATGCATATATGTCTTGAAATTAATGTTTTTTGCTTTCTTCAGATAAATCCCAGAAGTGGGATTTTTGGATTGTAAGGTAGTTCTATTTTTTAAGTGTTTAAGAAACCTCCATATTTTCCATAGTGGCCACACCATTTTACATTCCCATTAACAGTGAATGAGAGTTCCCTTTTCTCAACATCCTCACTAATACTTGTTATTTTTTGTCCTTTTGATAATAACCAGACTTGAGTCTAAGACCTGAAACCACAAAACTCCTAGAAGAAAACAGGCAGTAAGCTCTTTGACATCAGTCTTAGCAATATTTTGGGGGACCAGTCTCCTTAGGCAAGAGCAACAAAATAAAATATAAATTAATGGGATTGTATCAAACTAAAAAGCTTTTGCACAGCAAAGAAAACCAACAACAAAATGAAAAGGCAACCTACTTAAATGGGAGAAGATATTTTCAAATCAGATGTTCAGTAAGGGCTTAATATCCAAAATATATTAAAAACTTCCAGAACTTAATATAAAAAAAACAAACAACCCAATCAAAAAATGGGCAGAAGACTTGAATAGACATTTTCTAAAGAAGACATACAATTGGCCAGCAGACATATGAAGCAACATTCAACATCAGTAATAGTCAGGGAAATACAAATCCAACCACAGGTTAATTCTTATTTGTAAAGCACCCACAAAGCATAATCTCATTCTTTTGCTCTGCCCAAACTTACCTAGCCACTTAAGTGTCCCTGAAGTACTGGGGACTTCTAAAGCCCATGACAGCATAAATCCTTCACATCATTTTAATCAGAATAAAGAAATGTCAGAAAACAGATCATGTGTCTGCAACTTTGGTTTCATCTAAGATATCCCTTAACACTCTCTTGAGTTTCTGCACATATTCCTGGTTCCATCTTGAATTTTTACAGTGGGTCTGTAACTCAGGCCTGGTAGGTTTTATGCTTCTAAGAGAAAGATACAAGGATCAGGAGCATGTGAGAAAACAAGATGTTCTACTATCAGGTGTATGAGAGTTACCTACTATTGAGTCAGCTCCAATTCTTGAAGACCTTATGAATGAGTGATGGCCACAATTTCCTGTCCTCAACAGCCCTACTCAACTCCTGTAAACTCATGCTTGTGGCTTTTTTTTATGGAGTCAGTCCCTCTCATATTTGAACTTTATCTTGTCCTGTTGCCTTTTATATTCCCCAGCATTATTGTGTTTTCCAAAGAACCCTGTCTTTTAGGAGAGTTTCAGTTTGCTCATTTTTGCTCAAGTGATATTTCAGGCTTAATTTGCTCTAGGACCCACTTGTTTGTCTTTCTGGTGGTTCAAGTTATCTGTAGAGCTCTCCTCCAACACCATATTTTAAATGAAGCCTTCTTCACTGTCCAACTTTTGTATACAATACAAAATAATTGAAAATACAAGGGCGTGGATTACCTTTGGTCTCTAACAGCACATCTTTGTTCTTGGTGATTCTAGCTTCTTCCATTCCTGCTCTTCCAAGTCTCAGCCTTCTCTTGATTTCTTGGCTTCTGTCTTCATTTGAATTGACTGAACAGGTAAGCAAAATCTTTAACACTTTTAGTGTCTTCATTGTCTATGTTAACATTGTATATTATGTCTCTTGATGTTCAGATGCCATTCTGCTTTGACACTTTCTTCTTTTAATTTCATCAGAAGTTGTTTCAAAGTATTGCTACTTTCTGCCAATTAAACAGTGTCAGCTGCATAGCTTCAGTTATTGACATGTCTTTCACCACGAGGTAAATACAGGAACATTGGCTTCTAAGGCTGACAAAGGCTAAATAAAGGTGAAATTCAAGGGGCATAAGGAGATCTCCAACTGCTTTCAAAAGACTGCAGTGAGGCCACAGATGCCACATTTTAAAATTTCATTCCTGTGGTTCATGGCAGCACCAATCAAGGGCACTAACACAATGCCAGAGAGAGAATGATTTGGTTGCTGTGTGTTGCTCACACCTTAGGGGAGCAGATGTTTTCCTTTATGGCCTCGAGCTGAGACCAATGGCCCTGAAGTAATCGGCTTTTAAGGAGGGCTAAAAGGGTAATTTGGAGCACTGGGCATTCTTTGAGGACACAGGTCTTGGTGGGGCATCTATGTGGTCATCATAAGGCCACTGCATGGCTGGGGTGGGGATGGGGAGTAGAGGCAGATGTTTGGATTTGAATTCAGATTTATATAACTCAAACATCCATTCTCCATTCTTTTGTTTCAAAATTTCCTTCTTTCTCACTTTCAAACCCTTCCTTTTGGTTATTCTCCTCTCTTGTTTTATTTCCTTTTTCCTTTGCTTCCCTGTTATGTTTCCTCTCTGCCTTCTCATCTTTCCACCTGAAGCCAAATACGTATATATTAGTAATCATCTGGAACAGTGCTTCTCAAACTTGACTTTAAAATGTGTATGTATTTACAGGTATATACATATTTATAAACACAGATAAGCATGTGTGCACTTACAAATTAAATTTTTACCTTTTTCATAGAAAACCGAAACACCAACCAATCAAAGCTTTTAGAGGGCTCTGTGTCTCCATTTAAATGATTATTAATATAAAGTGACTTAAATATTTATAACTATAAAAGTTGGTATACATTTGTGTGTGTGTTGTTCTTAAATAACTATCGAACCAAAAAAGTTTTTTTTAAATCTATAAATCAAAGAAATTCAAATTAACCTTAATTTAATGTGAGAGATGACATGGCTGCTGTGATGACACTGACCACTCACGAAGCTGATGTGACTTGGTCCCTCGCTTCAGTCCACTGTGTGACACGTGAGCATGCCATTCTCTCCCCAGGCTCATTAAACTACCACGATAGTCTTGATTCTCTAGCTTGTTATGTCGTTATTTTATCTTTTCTTGGTCCATGCACAATATCTGTGCATTTTCTGTAGTGTGAAGCAATTAAAGCAGCCTGTCTAGCATCATGCAGTCCTAAATGCAGACTCAGGCTTCAAGCTCAAGGACAGGGCCAGTTTATAAGGTGGTCATCCAGATATCCCAGAACAGGCTCCTACTTCATTGTCATGTTTTTTTTCTTTAGGATTATCATCTAAACAAGGTCACAAAATTGGGTGGGTGGGGGTGTCAAAATTAACTCATGGAGGCTTAGATTAAGAAATATAAATCCAGAAAATCAGAGGACCGTGGACATGAGTGGACCTAGATGGGTCCTCAGCAGGAAAACCACCCTCTTGGGTATGAAAACTCTCTCTGTTATGAAGAGAAAAAGCCCACAAATCCAACCATTGATTTCAGAAGCATGATCAGAGTATTATATAATGAGTCCAGTATCATATAATGGACCTAGCTTACTTTTCCTTCCAGGTGAGGGAAGATCTCTGGCTTCTCTGCAAGGCTGGCGAGAATGTTAGAATAATGGCACAGGCAGCTTGGGTAACTTGCCCAAATAGCTGGTCAGGGGCAGAGCCACTGGGCTCTGTGCCATCAGGCTCCAGGGCTCCCACTCAGGAGCTCGGTGCTACCCCGCCTCTCTGGCTGCATGCCTGGAGACTGCTGCAAAGAGTGGGGTGCTATACCCATGTGACAAAAACCTCTAAGTGGGGTCTTCTGGTGCATAACCTGAGGCACAGTGTGGAACAAGCAGGTGTGTATTTATTGGACTTCACAAGCATGAAACCTGTATTCCTAGGCAGCTTTCCCAAATAACTGATGTTCTTTGACTAATACAAGGCGCATTCCTGCTTGAACCAGGCACGATCTGGCATCAGCTTCCGCCAGCACAGGGTAACCCAGCTGAAGGGGAGGTTTTGCTCTAGACAGAATTCAAGGAACAACCATAAAAATGTCACAACACTCCAACATCTTTGGGACTACTGATATGTGTGAAAGCTATTATCATTGATATGAGGTAGGAAAAATTCTGACGGAATCAAAATCATGGCCGACCAAGCAAAAAATACAATCAGATCATAGACAAATACACAGGCATTCTACAAGATGCCGAAAGTGTGACCTGAGCTGTGAATTCTCAGGACTGAATGGCACTCAAGTGAAAATAAAATGATTCAATGATAAAGTCATATGATGAGCCTCACACAACCGTTAAAGCTTGTCAGTAAAGATATGGGAAAATTGTATTGAGATATGGTAAAAGAAAAAAATATACAAGATACAAAAACTAAGGGTACATGGAAGAAAAATAGACCAAAATGTTAAAAATGGCCACCTGTAGGCTGTGGGACTGTGGACCATGCAGACAATGGGTGGTTTCAGTGTCCGTTTAGTAATTTTCAATGTTCTCTATGTGGTTGAATCCATCTAAACTTTGTTACTGACTTCATGCGGGGACCAACATTCCACCCAGTGCCACCCATTTTGGCTGCACTGCACAGGACTGAAGATAATTGCCAGGCTCACTCGAAACCCAATGCCCTGCCAACCCTCACAGGCCTGTCAGCGAGATGGGTCTTGCTCACTTTTGGAGATGGTAGAAGCTAATAACCAAGCTCTCTGGAGGGCTCCTCCAGGGATTTTATGAAGAGATCAGAAACTTTGAAATTCTTCTTTAATAATAAGTTCACTAATTTAAAAACTGTTCTGCATATAGGTTGATATACAATAGTCCCCCATTATTCATGGTTATACAGAAATAAATAACTCATAAGTTTTACACTATGCTCTGTTCTGAGTAGCTTGATGAAATTTGTGCCATTCGTCTCTGTCCTGTGCAGGTCATGAATCATTCCTTCTTCCAGCTCTTCACCTGATATCTGCCCCCCACCTGTTATTCATTTAGAAGCCCTCTTTTTTAAAAAAAATATTGCTTTTTTTTTCTTTTTGAAAGAGAGAGAAAAAGAGAGACAGAGAGAAGAAGGGAGATGAGAAGCATCAACTCATAGTTGCATCACTGTAGTTCATTGATTGCTTCTCATACGTGCCTTGACTGTGGGGCTCAAGACAAGCCAGTGACCCCTTGCTCAAGCCAGCAACCCTGGTCTTCAAGCCAGTGACCTTGAGCTTCAAGCCAGTCAGAGACCTTGGGATCACTTTGATCCCGCACTCAAGCCAGCTACCCCACCCTCAAGCTGGTGAGCCCATGCTCAAGCCAGCCACCTCGGGGTTTCAAACTGTGACCTCAGCTTTCTGGGTCCATGCTCTACCCGCTGTGCCACCACCTGGTCCTGCAGTAGCCCTCTTAGTTATAAGATAGACTGTAGAGGTATTGCAGTGCTTGTGTTCAGGTCACCCTTATTTTACTTAATGATGGCCTGAAAGCATGAAAGTAGTGATGCTGGCGATTAAGACATGCCAAAGAGAAACCATAAAGTGCTTCCTTTAAGCGAAAAGGTGAGTACAATACAAGAAGATATTTTCAAAGAGGGAAACCATATTCACATAACTCTTATTACAGTATATTTTATAATTGTTCTATATTATAGTAGTAATTGTTCATCTATGCTTAATTTATCAAGTATGCTAACTTTATCATGGGTATGTAGCATACGAAAAACATAGTGTGTATAGGATTTGGTGTTGTCCCTGGTTTCAGGCATCTACCAGGTGTCTTTCTTAGAATTGTATCCCCTGCAGATAAAGGGGAAACACTTTATTTAAAAAATTAAAAGATTCAAAACAGTATACAATGAAAAGTTCTATCCATTAGCTAATGAATGCCTTTCTCAATGCAACTAATGTCATCAGTTTCTTGTGTATTCATTTAGAAATATTTCAGGTGCTGGTCGGTTTGCTCAGCGGGTAGAGTATTGGCTGGTGTGTGAATATCCTGGGTTTGATCCCCAGTCAGAGCACACGTGAGAAGCAACCGTCTGCTTCTCTTTTCCTCCCTTTCCCCCCCTTCTCTCTCTCTTCCCCTCTTGCAGTCAGTGGCTCAATTGGTTCGAGCATTGGCCTCAGGTGCTGAGGATAGCTCAGTTGATTCGAACATCCACCCCAAATAGGGCTTGCTGGGTGGATCCCAGTCAGAGCACATGCAGGAGTCTGTCTCACTATCTCCCCTCCTCTCACTTAAAGAGAGAGAGAGAGAGAGAGAGAGAGAAAGAAGTATTTGATGCTTCCACAAACAAATGCACTCACATATACTCATTGTTCTCTTTTTTAAAATGCAAGTGAAAGCATACTAGCTACTGTTTCTTCTTTCCCTTAGTGATGTATCTTGAACATCATTTCACAACACTACATCAAAAGCATTCTCCTTTTTTTATGGTGGCTGAATATTCCATTATATGGATGTACCATAATTCACAGAAGGCCTTATAGGTGGATAGGAAGCCAGAAAACACGGGAAGCTTTGTAAAGAAAAAGAAAAAGCCCAAAGTTCCTGTTTGTATTAAACGTACTTATTTATTTATTATCATTTCACTGTTCACTATGGAGGCCAAGACACAGAAGTCTGGTAATAATGACTTGTGGTGTTTACATTTCTAAAGGTCAAATGCCTTTCAAAATAACAAGACTGAAGGACGAAGCTCAGAAGCTTTGCTACTCACCAAATAAACCTTGGCAGAAACCACTTATTTGGATAATTATATCAGCATTTCGGTGTTTCTCCCTCAAAAGATTAATGTTTAACAACAGGAAATGTAAGGGCCAGAAGGAAGGAGGTGGGTGTTCAGCAGTTGGATGTTCTCTGTTTCATGGCAACCACATGCCTCCTGCCCTCCTTCCCAAATGGGACAAGGCCCAGTTTTTGTGTCTTAGGTGGAGTAGCCTCGGGGTGGTGAGTGTCTAATGGGAAACCCTAGAAAATACTGCTCACATTCCCACCTCCTTGTGCTGGAAATCCACTCCAAGGGAGTTACTTAGCCTTCCTGGAGCTTATTATTTGCAAATAAAATATCTGCCCAGTTTATCTCACAATACTGCGTTAGGAGCAAACAAGCCAATCTATGTAAAAATCATATTTAATCAGCTATATTAAGTGTAGAGGCAAAGAAAGGGCAGAAAGATGCTATGTAACACACAGGAGGTCAAGAAGCAGCCAAACCCGGGTAAACTCTGACCCTTCTCTTCCTGGCTGTGCAGCATGGCCACAAGGCCCAGTCTCATTTACTCTTCACCAGGTGAGGTAAGAAAGATGCCCTTCACCTTGAAGAATTATGAGGGTGAATGGTACGCATGTCTGAAGTCCTCTCAAGGGCTCATTCCCATCTTTTTTGTTTGTCTTATTCCTTCTACTCATCATAGGATAGAATAAAGATAAGATCTTCAAACCAAATCAAAGAGTTCAGATTTGTGGAAAGAAGACTAGGAGGGAAACAAACCAGAGAGAAATATTAGCATGGCATCGGGCAACATGGAAATTCTATTGACAATGAAATAAATGCATGAGGAGAATGGAGGGTGGGCAGTTCCAGGGAGGTCTTTGAGGCTGAGAGTTAGGCATCTTGTTGGCAAGTTATTTCAAAGATAGAATAAAATGTCACATGATCACAATGGGCCTTCTGATTGGAAAAAAGCATCCATAATCTATACAGTATGACTTAAGGGGCCAGAAAAAGTGTCCTAGTGTCATATTTAATTTTGCATGCTTTGTTTTGTGCCTGGGCTTGCACCATTCAGTGATTCCTTCCTTCGCACACCAAGAGGTACAGCCAGGACTCTAGGGAGTCAGGGTGAAGACCAGGAAGGTGGTACTTGATAATCTGGGCCGGTTTACAACGGGGCTTATACTGGCTGTGTTGCTCATCAATATATTCACCTTTTGAGTGAGTGGAAGCAGGGCTGGAATCTGCTCTCAGCAGTCAGTGGAACCATCACTGAGCTAAGATGGATTGGGACAGACAGTGACCTGCTGTGGGAATTTAGGGAACTCCCTGGCCCTCTCTAGGCTTCAGAGATCTTTCAGTATTAACCTGTGATTCTAGTTTCCAAAGCCTTTCCTCAGGGTATAGAGATAAAGGGTGCATTGATGAGGACATTCAAGTTGGGAGAACAGTTTCACAGACAGGGGAGGGGAAACAGACACAGAAGAGGACAAACCAGACACCTGATATCACCTTTCTCTGCATGAGTGGGGAAGGGGATAATTTAGGTGAGGAGAAATTAATACAAACCCATTTTCAAGTTGGGAGATCAACGATGAGTCAAACCCACAAGTACCCACTTGTAAGCACTAAATGAGGAGTGGAATGCTGAGGATGCCCAGTTTTTGTGGAGACTCAGCCACACTGCTTTCAGCACTATGGGAACACAGAAAGGGGAAGCTGAAGGATGGAGAGCCTAGATACCTCCCTCTTCATTAGTGGGCTTTGCCCAAAATTCATCCTGGGAAGGAGCTAGGGACTGGGTTCCAAGCTTCCAGTCATTGTTCCTAGCAGCAGGGGAAAGAGTTTTAAAATGTACAATAGGAAACAAATGTACAAGTATGCAGGTTTTTGAGACCCCTGGGAGGGAGGGAGGCAAGGAGAGAGAGAGAGAGAGAGAGAGAGAGAGAGAGAGAGAGAGAGAGAAAGAAAGGGAGAGGTAGATAGGTGCACAAGCCTTCCTCCATGCATGCACAGTGGAAGGGCTTCCTGGAAGCCCCAAAGGCATGGTGGGCATCTACTGGGCCCTGCACTGAGTTCCTTCCAAAAGACTTGAAAATACCTTGAGGTCTCCCCAGAATTTGGCACTGAAAAGAACTAAGAGCCCCTGCCACTGCCTAGGGGATGATGTTATTCTACAGGAGGCAGGGGCTCTTTATAAGGTTAGGGGACATTTCTCCTGAGGACTAAGTATAGAGAGGCTTAAAGCTGTGTCCTGCTCTCCAAGAAACCCTGGAACCTTTTGACCTGGTCCCTCTTTGTGCCTCCCCCCTCCCTCCCCCCCCCCCACTGCCCAGAGGCTCCAGGGAGAGGGGAGGGTGGGGCTTGAATAAGAGTTTATGTTTCCAGCCTGAAAAGACCAGGCTCTGTCCCAGCATTCTCCTCACCCAACCTGTTACTTTAAGAGGCAGAAAGCCTCTGTCTTCAATGTTATGACCTCCAGTCACCCAGAGAAAATTTCTTTTATTAATGGTGAAGTTTTTCTTCTTTTTATTAGAGAAAAGAACAATCTGGTCTTACTGAAAAGAACAGGATAGGTGCACATGTATGCCCTCACGTGTGCATGCATGCCCACACCAGTGTCCCAGTATCAGCATCTTCAGGCCTTGCCCTCACTTCCCAGTGGGACCGGTTTGCAGACAGCCAGTAAGCCTCTGATAGAAAAAACGGCCGCGGGTAGAGAGGCAAAGGGTTAGCAGGGTTGTCTGCACAAGTGAATATCTTCTCTTTCCTCTTGCCCCACGCTCAGCTCCTGCAGTGCTAGTGCTGCCCAGCATGTCTATGCTAGCTCTTCTCAGCCTCACAGGACAGGAAGTTTCCCACCAGCAGCTGACTTGCCATAATTAGCTCACCAGGGTGCCCACGGTATATTTCTGTACTTTTCCACAAACTCACCCAGTACATGTAAGATGATTTTCATTAGCAGCTGACTGTTAAAATCACATTGGGTGAAAAGATACTCATATACATACTCGCTAACATCCATGTCCTCCAGCCACCCACCCCCAACATATTCATGACACAACACACTTTCCCAAGAGCCTCTGAGCTATATCAGAGAGAGATGTTAAGGGGAGCCTTCATAGGCTGGAATCCAGTCTTTCTTTCACTGAATTGTTATATTTTTGGTAAAGCACTAAAGTCTGGTCATATATTTATTTTAGTGGGGGAGACAGGGACAGACAGACAGGAAGGGAAAGAGATGAGAAGCACCAATTCTTTGTTGCAGCACTTTAATTGTTCATTGATTGCTTTCTCATATGTGCCTTGACTGTGCGGCTCCAGCAGAGCTAGTGACCCCTTGCTCAAGTCAGCAACCTTGGGCTCAAGCCAGCAACCTTCAGTTTCAAGCCAGAAACCATGGGGTCATGTCTATGATACCATGCTGAGGCCAGAGATCTCATGCTCAAGCCAGTGACCTCAGGGTTTTGAACCTGGGTCCTCTGCGTCCCAGGCTGACTCTCTAATCACTGCACTACTCCCTGGTCAGGCAAAAAAGTCTGGTCATTTGTTACCCTTCCAAGTTATCAGGTTGACCCACTGGCATATTCCCACATGCTTTTAGTCTAACTAAGTGAGGGAAGGGGAAGGAGGCCTTTTCAGTGTAAAGAGAACTGGATGCACACCACCTGCTCGTTAGATCCCTGGTCTTGACCTTGACCCTCACCCCACCCCCAACAGCTTCCCTCTTTTTGAGGTGAGAAAAACAGATCTAAACACAAGACATTGCACTTAAGGCTCTGACACAGGAAACTTGTCCACATTTGCACCATTTTAAGGAGAATCACCTCACTAGAAAGGGGCATGAGCTAAGAAACTAACACAGGACAGTGTGCTGAAAAACAGTAAGTCTTTGGCTTGTGATCCTCTGGGGTTTTTGATAACCAAGTGCTTTCCATCCCAGGTTGGGTAATCTCTGATCTCCTAATCTTATAAATCTTTTGCCCTTAACTCTTTGGTCTCAGAATTTAGTTAAACATAGTGCAATGTCTAAAACCAAGAAACTTGTTTAAATAGCAGTTTTTAAGAGGCATGGACTTGGATGTTGAGATGAATATGAACACCCACCAGAAGCCTCTGGTAAGACAAGGGTTGGAAAAAGGAAAAGGCTGACGGAGGAAGAAATGCCTCAGTCCTCTATTGAGAGAACACCCGCATGGGCTGCACTTCTTAACTCTCCAGGGGTGGAAGCTGGGGCTCAGCTTTTTACAGGAATTGCCCCGACCTTGATATTGTTTCTTTGTTACTCTTAAACTGAGGAATTCATATTTCATCGCAGTCTGTGACAAAGTGTATCGTGAGGCAGAGCGCGTTCTTTTTTTGTGTGTGTTTAAGGTCAAAAAGGAAAAAAAAAGCAATTAAGTATGGTCCTGGTGACCAGTCAGAAAGGTGAGAGGTTCAGATTTAAAACGGCCACATTCTGCCCTTTAATGTCCCACCCTCCCTCCGGTTCGCTCCACAGCAGACAATTTAATTGCCTCCTTTTGTACCGGGTTTTATTGAACCGAACCCCTAGGGTCTCGATACGCTTTCCGAAGAAACGTGCCCCACTGTGCTGCCCTGCCAGACAGCCCCTCCGGTGTTTCACTTTATTTCCCCAGGCTGCGTAAGGGGGAGGCTGACCTGGAGCCGGAGACTCTGGGGACGGACACACACACCAGAGTCAGGCTCTGGAATGGGCCACCCGAAGGCTCGTGCCCCTAGATCTCGCGCAGCGCCCGGAACGCCTTGAGAGTTGGACCACGTCGCTTCGAACCCCACTGGCACATACTGTGCCAACTTTACAAGAGTCCTTGAAAAGTTTGCAAATGAGATAGCACCCAGGCCGGAGGCCAGCGCGCCTCCAGTATGAGGATGGTAAATGCACCAACCCGGATCTCCCAGGCAGCAGGCAGTTTCTGCGCCCACCTCGAGGAACAGCGAGCTCTGCAGGTCATTCGCTCCCGCCATCTGGGCCGTCAGGGCGCACACCCCTGGGACCTTATATGGTTGTGTGATGACGCCGTGAGCTGCTACCCCGGCCCTAGGGTTGGGAACCCGGGTGTCGGTTCTGTGTAGCGCTAGCCCGAAAGGAGCTGGCGCTATAGGCTGCAGGTGCCTTTGGAGCCCTACGCCTGGCAGGTAGGTACTCTCTGGAAGAAAGGGCCGAATGAGCAGGAGGAGTCCCAGGCAGCGTAGACCCCGCCTTCTCTCCGCCCCAGGAGCTCCCAACCAAGGAGAGCCTCTCCGGCCCCTGTTCCGCGAGACGGACCCCCCCTGCCCCCTCTGCGCCGGTCGATGATTGGCTGTCGCCGAGGGTCCCTGGCACGCGCCTGTGGATGTAGTTATAAGAATCTTCGCGTGCCGGCCCTCAGCTGCAGCAAGTCCGCAACAGCCCTCCCCAGCGCAGCGCGGGCGCCGCCGGAGCGCAGAGGCCGCGGGCACTCCGGGGAGGCCGGAGGCGGGGAGCCGGCAGGCCGTCCCCACTGCCTCCCGCTCTTAGTCCCGGAAGACTGGGAGGGAGGGAGCTGCCAGACAAGCAAAAACATCGCATCAAACTTCCAGAGAACCACTTCGGGTTACCAGTCCCTCTCTCCGGCCCTCGGCGGCGCAGAGCATGGACGCGGTGCTGCTAGAGCACTTCCCCGGGGGCCTGGACGCCTTCCCGTCTCCTTACTTTGATGAGGAGGACTTCTTCACCGACCAGTCCTCTCGGGACCCTCTGGAGGACAGCAATGAGCTGCTGGCGGAAGAGCAGGCGGAGGTGGAGTTCCTCAGCCACCAGCTCCACGAGTACTGCTACCGCGACGGGGCGTGCCTACTGCTACAGCCCGCGCACTCCGCCACCCCGCACGCCCTCGCCCCGCCGCCCTCGGGGGACCCTGGCGAGCTGGATGATGGCGTCGGACGCTACTGCTGCGAGGCGGGGGCGCCCTCCGGCAGTTTTCCTTACTCGCCGGGCTCGCCGCCCTCGTGCCTGGCCTACCCTTGCGCCGGGGCAGCCGTGCTGTCCCCGGGGGCCCGGTTGCGCGGCCTGAGCGGGGCGGCGGCGGCGGCGCGGCGAAGGCGGCGGGTGCGCTCGGAGGCCGAGCTGCAGCAGCTGCGACAGGCGGCCAACGTGCGCGAACGGCGACGTATGCAGTCCATCAACGACGCCTTCGAGGGGCTGCGCTCTCACATCCCCACGCTGCCCTACGAGAAGCGCCTCTCCAAGGTGGACACGCTGCGCCTGGCCATCGGCTACATTAACTTCCTCAGCGAGCTGGTGCAGGCTGACCTGCCACTACGCGGCGGCGGCACGCATGGCGGCCGGGGGCCCGGTGGTGGCGGGCGCCTGGGCGGGGACAACCCGGGTAGCCAGGCCCAAAAGGTCATCATCTGCCATCGGGGCACCCGTAAGTGCGTTCGTATTCCAGCTTGGGGATATAGGGACGGGTGCGGGAAGGTCTTGGAGGGACGGGGTGAACACACTAACGAACCGACGGACGGACAGGTAGTCCGTGGGCACCCACTACCTTGAGTGCGAGCTGGCGTTTTTCAGCTTTTCCCTCCACTCTGTTTTCCGCCACAGTTTTTTCCGTCAGCTCAGAAGGCTCACGACCCCGATGAATTTGCAACTCCTGTTATTCCGGGGAGGGCCACTGGGAGCTTGCGGAGTGGAGCTCCGCTGTATTGTAACCCAAGACGCCTCGCTTGTCGAGGTGCCCTGGAGTGGACCCTGCTGGACTGGAGGTCTCCACTGGGAATAGAGTTGGACATTCACATTCTGTTTTCTCTTCTCACCTTCTTAGGGTCCTCCTCCCCCAGCGACCCGGATTATGGCCTCCCTCCCCTTGCAGGACACTCTCTCTCATGGACTGATGAAAAACAACTCAAAGAACAAAATATTATCCGAACAGCCAGAGTGTGGACCCCAGAAGACCCCAGAAAACTCAACAGCAAGTCTTCCTTCAAAAACATAGAAAATGAACCACCCTTTGAGTTTGTGTCCTGAGAAGTCCCAGACTCGCCTGAGGATCTAATTATGTCTCTGTGCACATTGTACATGTAAATATCTATAGTGTAAATGTAATTTAAGAATCACATGTTTCTAATGGCAATCAACTGTTTGTTATTTATCTATTTATTATACTGTCAGGTTAATGAAATAGATTTTCTTTTTAAATATATAATTTATATAATTTATCCTGATTTTCTAAAAGTATACAATAGTTTATGATTTCCCTAGCACCTTTGGCAGAACATTGTTGGATAAACTCTGGCCAGAAAACTTCGTGCTAATTTATTGCCAGATATGGTTTATTTCTAAATGAGGTTAATAAATGCTATTTACACCCTTTTCTAAAAGTTATTTGTTTAATACATAGTGGGGGTAGCTGTATCTCTAAAAAGAATTAACTTACTTTGTAAAAGATAACAGAACCAGAGCTCAAAATGTGGGTATCTAGTAAGAAACCACATTTTAATATGATTTAGCTGAAAGGAAGTGGGCTGGAGGGTTAGGCCCCAACTCTCTCTGTAAGTGCTCTTCTTCCACATCACCTGCTTTAAATAGTGATTTTTGCCTGTATTTTTATCCTACGCTTCAAACACTATATGAAACAAATAGATCATGGTGTATTTATTCCCGCTCTTTAGAGGGAAAAACTGAGGTGATGTTTGACTTACCCAAGGTCACCCTTACCCTACCTAATCACAGGGTATGAACTGAATTCGATGTGCGCAGAGGGAACAGGGAACTAGGTTCCGGGCCAGGCCATTGGAAGGGGCTTTTCTGCTTCCACAGGCTGAGGAGAAAGGGTTGCGTTTGAGCTTCCCTGTGGCCTGCCCCTTCTGCAGCTGCTCTGCAGGAGCGGGTACAGGGAAATTAGATGCATTCCTCTTACAGGAGATGGGGCAGGCGACTGTGGGTATTGAGGGTCCTGGGATGCTCCTAACAAACCCAGGGTATTTTAGGTTAGGAAAGGAGCATGCCCTCTTTCTCAGCCACTTCTGCAACTGAGTTATTTCTAAAACTTTGCCTCTAAAATTTTGCCTGGAGCAGAATTTCGTCTTCCTTGGCAAGCAGCCTGGCCGGGAGGAAGGCGAGCCTCGTGCGGAGGACATAAAGTCGCCCCCTAGCGACAGGGAGAGGTTCGAGGGCGCGGCCGGGGTCGCTCAGCCGGAAAGCCCTGGAAAACCCAGCCTGCGACGGGTCTTCTTTGCTTCACCCGCGCCTCCTCGGCCCTCAGGGAGCCTTCCCATCTGGGCCCAAGCCCGGGTTTCCAGCCACTGAGCAAGGACCCAACGCTCGCTTGGACACCAAGGACGCGAAGGGGAAGTTCAGAGCGGGGGCCCCGAGCGGGTGGCGCGGGCCAGGCGAGTTGCTGCTTCGCCGCCTGTACCGGCCTGGTCCTCCAGGGTACAATCAGGAACCTCCCGACAGCCACGGCCCTGCCGAAGGACAATATGTCGGCAGCATGCTAATCTCTTTAACCTAGTTTCAGACCTACCGAGGGGTTCTCCAAGCGCCGCGGGTACTATGGACGTCGTCCAAGAGCAATTAAAGCGATGCCGCGAGCCCGACCCCACAGTAAGGCCGAATCAGACACCCAGAGATTCTGAATCTTAAAGCTCACAGGAAGCCCTTGGCCGTGGACCCTCTCACCCTGTTCAGTCATTGCAGCCTTTCCCGTCCCTCCCCCTAAAACATGCAGATTTCACAGGAGTCAGAATTTGGGAACAAGAGAAAATAATTCGATTTTGTCCTGTATTAGAGCCTCATTAAACACGAAAGTTGCTTTTGCACAAATGCTTCTATCAGGCATGTAATCTCATTACACTCATTATAAAGTCAAATGTTAGGCAGACTTCTACTTAATTATAAGTTATGTACGTATTGTAGCGTTTCCTTGGGCTGTGTAGACCTGCGTTTCATTTGGGTTGGGTAATGTGGCACTCCGCAGATAAAACACTACAATTATTGTAATGTGGCACCTTTATTTTGCGTGCCACTTTTTTATGATTCAATGCTTCAACACATCCTGTAGTGCGGTGCAGATAAAGCGGAGTGGCTGGGCTGAGCCTGTAAAACACCAGGGTCTCTTTCTTGTCACTCTTCTGTCCTGATTTGGCAAGTCCCTTTAAACACAACCTTCAAAGAGACTGACAGCTTCTTTTTATTTACTCATAATCCATTCATTCTAGTGTAGCAATTCTTTTTTTTTTTTAAGTGAAGCAGTAAAAGTAGAACAAACGTATCATTTCAGAGTTTCCTTTGGCGTCAGAGAGGCCTGAAATGCGTTCGGTGCAAAAGCGCTCCTTTTGGCCATGCCAGGCTGAAAAGGGTCCGTGGCGGGCACTGGGTGTCCATGGCCGGCACACACAGCAGCCTGGCACTGAAAGATCAGAATGAGGGCACTTGGAATGATAGGATGATTAAGCAGTCCTTTCAAGACAACATTTTTCAACTTAAAAAATGTATAAAAACAATTGATATTTATCTATTATCTTCAATGGCTACAGAGACCCTGTGCTCAGATCTGATCTTGTGAACACCTATAAGCCCCTGTGCTGAAACCTCGCCCAAGACCACCAGGGCAAAGAGATTAAAGTCCTCCCTGGCTGCCCTTGTCCATGTAGCATAATAAAGAAGATGCAAACCCCAAATCAATGCATTTTATGAACTCAACTGTCAAACTGATTAAATCATTATCCAATGGTCTAGCCTCCATTGCTAGCAGTTGTGTGTGTGTGTGTGTGTGTGTGTGTGTGTACTGAAGACAAGAAAATCTGGGTGGGGTGCCTTCCCTTCCCCCTACACCTCATCCCTCACAGTAAATACACCTCCTCAATTTCAGCCCACTCTGTTGGTGTCCATCTTAAGTAACTGTACCTGCCATTCTGCCGTGATGTCAGAGTGCCAGACTCTACTCTATAAAAGTTCCTTCTTCTCCCCATCCTTCTCTCTCCCTTACATTTCTGGTGGACATCAGGATCAGGGTCCTCTTACTGCTGTCTTAAAAGATATTATGTGTCACCAAAGGTGACTTTCTGTTTTCAGAGACTGGGCACCTGATACGCCATACCTCTCCTCTTCATTTTTCATCAGAGAATTCTCAGGTAGGAAATGAGGGCTGGAGCATCTACTGAGGGGAGATGAGAAGGCAGGTAGGAAGAGGAGAGATAGTTTCCTATCCTGGGCTTGGTGGTCTCTGGAATGGGGCCCCCTTGTGGAGCCTCTTCCTTCCCAAGGAGGAGACATTGTGGATTAATTAAAAAGCCCTCATAAAAAGTTGAATTCTGAAGCTTGTAGGTCCCGTAAGGAAAAAAAAAAAGTGGGAAAGAGAGTGAGTCTCCCACCCTAGGCTGGGAGCAGAGCGCATAAAGAATCTTGTTGGAACGCCTGTGAAATTGGCTGCGGAGGATTCCCAGAATGCTCATCCGCCAGTACCAGGATTAACTCCCCTCAGTGGAGAGGGTGTGAAGCCTCTTAAATCCATAAACTCAACCCATTTCCATTAATGGGACTTTGTGGTGGCACCGAGTACCAGCTGTGAGGTTGAACAAACACCAGTTGAGCACTCCCTGGCGAACCTCCCTCTCTCCCTCGCCCTCCCCTCCCTCTGCCTTTCCAAAGCCTTCTGAAGCCTGTGGGAATGGTCCTAAATAATTCCACAACCAATTGCGTTTTTGAGATCTGGAACCACTAGTAGGAAGTGATTCCCACGATGGGATGTGGGGCTGGTCAACAGGTGTTCGGATTTGGCCCAGGGAGATGGGAAAACCCAGGGAGGGAGACAGGCCTGCCAGAGAGCAGTCTGCTCAGGGCCTCCCAGTTTTACAGGCCGTGGAAGCCGCAGACAATCGAAATGATATCTTTATTGCTAGGTTCATGTCCTGAGCTATAACATATCAATCCCTGTCGTAGTTCTCTAGGATGCACCTGGTATTTCGAACTTGTTCTTTTTGTGCTTCTGGGTCCTGGGATGCAGCTGCCTACAACGAGCAAAGAGAGAGGCCCTTACAATGTCTCCAAGACGTGTTGGCATGGTTTGCCTGTCTTTAATGTACCATTAACTATTGTCTTTACACAATATGGGAACTGTAAAGCATGACATGTGTTATAATAAAACACATTTTCAATGATACACTTGGACTTGAGGCTGGGGTGCTGCAAACAAACAGGCCCAAATCTTGTTTTGTCTCCCTTGCTAAGCCTACTGGCAATTAAACTTAAGACCACTGTCTCCCCCCGTCCTGATCAGCCAATTAAATTTTATGTCTCCTAATTTTTCACATAGAAAAAGTCTCCGTGCTGGCCCCTAAAGACATTGATTTTCTTGCTATCACCTGGCGCTCAGACCTTAGTTCCATTTATCAAGAAGGAAAACGTCAGGCATTACATAAAGTGACTCTGTTACCATAAGGCTCTCACCATCCTGGCCTATTGTTTTCCCTTGTTAATAACTCATTACCAGGATTTAACAAATCAACCATTACATATGTTTTGTGTCTCCATATTTTGATCCGTACGATTAAGCAGATGTTACGATAGAAAATTGAAAAGTCCAAGGCTACTCTAGTCTGAAAGAAAGAGGGCAGCCTCAAACAACGAGCTAACAATGAGATTCAGAAGATCTTCAGAAAAACATTTACCACCAATAAACAGACTCCAACCTGCTCCATTTCAACCATTGTGCGCTTTGGGGGAATAATTAAGTTTAATAGGAATAGGTCTGGAGGGTTTTCAATGCCAAGACCACAGGTGCGGGGTGGCATGATGAATGATTTGCCTGATTTTTGCCAAGCTCAAGGGCTCTTCTCTTGGACTTTCAAGCAGATAGAAAATATTGTCATTTCTTTTAATTCACAGCATTACTTTCAAGCCGAACAAAGGCGGAGGCCGGGGGAAGGACTTGGCTGTAATGAAGCGCCTCGGAGGCGGAGGTGCAGCGGAGGAGGCAGAGGCGGCGGCGCACTGCGCTGCTGCGTTTGTGCGCAAGTAACTCTCCTGTGCCACACACAAAAGGCCTCCTTCTTCCCACCTTCTGCCGCGTTTCAGCTTTTGGGCCTCCGCCGATCAGGCTCCCGGGACTCCAGGGGGCTCCTGGCCTCATCCCCAAGGCAGCCTGGCCTCTGGGACGTCCACCGCTGCCAAGGCAAACCTTGCCAAATGTTCCCCAAACTCGGCTGGCTGGGGAGGGACCCTGGCTGGAGGCGCGCATGCGCCCCGCCCGCTGCTCGGCGTTCCCAGGGTTTCGGAGAGCCGAGGTGGAGTCGGACGAGTATCTCTGGAGACCCGTCTAAGCTCCTGCTCCCAAGGCAGTCAGGGGTTGGGTGCTGTCTGTCTTCTCTGGAGGCTGGAAGTGGCTGCCTGGTGCCGGGCTCTCCGCAGTTCTATCTTTGCGCATGGAAGTCTCCAAGAGGGGCTCTAGGAAGCGGCGAGCAGAAATGGGGGAGAACGGCCTGAACAAGGCAGGAGACGGAACCCAAAGATTCCTTTTGGGCGGTCAGGGGCAACTACGCCCCCTGGCTGGACGGGAAGCACTTGGGTGGCCGCCTACAGAGTGTCCCAAAACCCGGGGCGCAAGCTGTGGCGAGCTCGTTTAGCCAGAAGGCCGAGGCAAAACAGTTGCAGTGACTGGGGTGCAGGTTTCCAGCCTGCCCCTACTTTTGGGCCCCTGGGGATCCACCCTTGATTCTCAGGGGTGTCTCGGCCCTTGGCTGATCACCGCAGCTTCACGCCAACCCCTTCCCGGAGCGGTCGGCACCTGTTCCAAACAACCTGTTGCGCTGACATTGCTTTGGAGAGGCGCGGGCGTTTTGCTTGCTGATTGTGGGTGCGTGGAAGCTCCAAACTCCATTAAAGAGTTTAGGGTTTCCTGCTAGTACGAGGCACTCCTCATCTCCTGTGGCGCGCAGGGTGCCTCTCCCCTGTCTGTGTCCTGGGCACTCTTGCCCTTAGAACCATTTCTGAGGACTTCTCCTGTAGCTGTTTGCAATTTGGGTGGAAGGACTGGATAAAGATCGGGATTAAAGGCACCTCGGCCGAATGAAATCCTCTTTTCCCCTTCTCCTACTATCCCTTCCACCCCAACCCAAGAGGCATTCCCCACCCCCCACCCCACTCCCAAATGCTCCCAGAGAAAGCTAGCTACTCGTGTGGTAGAGGAACTGACACTTGGGGCATAATCACTCTTAATTTTGTATAAATTATTTCTAGTTTTACAATTTCTTTTCAGCGATTGCACAGAATCCTCTTTAGCTATTTTCTTGATTGGCATTGGAATGGTGATGAGTTTAGCTAGTGGATGTTTCCAGAAGTTTTATTATGAAATCCAGTTGGGCAAATGTTGTGAAATGGATAACAGTGTGTTGGTATTTGCATTTAAAAGAGAGAGAGAGAGGGAAAGAGAGATGGGACAACTTATATATCTCCCCTCGTTGTTCAGCGAAATGCTAAATACAAAGAAAAATTTTAAAGAACCATTTCTAAATGAAGGATGCTTGGCTCCAACCCCACACCTAATGCTGGTGCATAAAATTAAATATTAGGGTTCAACAAGTCTTATTTGTGCCAATAGCAAATGTGTGGTGCCTCTATGCAATTATTTGGAAGTTTTTCCTTTTGAAAACATACTTGACGCCTTGTTTCTTTGATGGCTGCTCAATAGATATCATGTGAAGCTAGCTGAGCTGCCCCCTCCCCAGCTTTCCACTTTCGTTCAGTGCTTTCATCCAGGGCTTGAATTGTGTTGTCAAAGTTTAGTAGACAGAAAAGGAGGGGCATGAGAACAGGGAGGGGGTCTTGAAAAGTCTTGGAAATCGGTATATTTTGCAGGTGTAGAGTGTGCTTAATAACCATGGCTAGGGCACGCTCCCCGGTGGTGAGGGTATGACAGGGACAGCTGGCTCAGTTTTCAGAGTGAAAACACCCCCTCGGTGGACCAAACACAACGACACTGACCTTTCCGCGGGGGGAACCGAGATGTGTCTTTGACTGAATTAGCCATAAAGACGTCTTGCTACGACTTTTGTTCCCCACGAAAGCAAAGAAATATTGCGTTTAATATGAGAAGTACTGTTCACAGCTTTTTCGTGCCCCTTAAGAAATATTACAGAGCTGATTTACTAGCCCTCTTCTACTGAGCTGGCCCCAAGGCTGCCGGTGGAGGGGCAGGCATGGGCGGCAGGGACAGAGAAGAGGCGGCAGAGGCAGCAGTGCGCTCAATTGCCTGTTTTCAGAGTTCTCTCTTTGCAGCAGCAAATTTATCAATCTTTTCATCTGACAATACTTTGAAATATATCATTGTCATCCAGAGTTGTTTGATAGATTATCTGCAGGCACACAGCCTTTTCCAAGGTCAAGTTGAAGATTCTTGCTTGCTCTTTAACTGGGTTGTTTAAAACCTCTGAACAATGCCTGCCTGTTAAATTTTCACTTGTTCTCATGGAGCATTGGAAAGCAGGTTTTCCTACTGACCGGGTATGAGGACATTTCATCCTTTTGAGCTTCAGCAACCAGGACTTGGCAATGAAATCCACAGGAGAAGAAATTAGATTTAACCTTAGCACATGCAGTTGCCAAGGAGATTAAGCCATCTTGCACATTTCCTCAAAGTGCGTACTAATTTTTCTCTGCATGCAGGGGCTAGTTACATATAGCCACATGCATCTCATTCAGTTTTCTGCCTTTATTCCAGTGGAAAGCTGCAAAAACACTTCCCTAAAGTAGAAGTACAAAGAAATAGTGGTCACTCTTGTCTTTGTCAGTGCTTTTAACCTGTTACTCTAAAGATACTTTTAAAAATAAGGTCAGTTTCTAAATAGCCATGATTTTTGGACATACTATGTTTTTAATGTAATGACTGGCTTCATAGTTTCCTCTATATCTGCGATGATTAATATTTTTTATTCAGCCAACTTTTATTTACCTTGCAAAAATATTCTGGACCAATGTGATAAATTACAGATATGCAAATTCCTTTGAATGGTGCTGTAAGTGTGTCTAGCTGGAGCTGAATAACCCCTTGCAAGTCAGTCTGTGCGTGCTCAGGACCCCAGGGAGCTGATCAAAGCACCCATTCTCTTTTATCCCTGGTATTCTCCTCCATACTATTTCGATACAATATGTTTCCATGATGCACTTAATGTGCTAGGGACATAGAACTCATTACAACCTAGCTAGTTCTGCTGACTTCTTTGTTCTGAGGCAGAAAGTCAAAGAAAAAAGGAAAAGCACTGCCAGTTGCCAGCTTTCTGAAATGCTAAAGCATGCGTCATTTTTCACCAGGTCTCGTCTTGATATCCTCAAAAGACAAACTATGAAACCGGCCTCAGCCCTTTCTGGCATTAATTACACTGCTGTCCAGCGGATCTGTTTTTCCTATTATATGCATTTCTCAGCGGGGACTTTTTTTTTTTTTTTTTGCAAGACTAATGCAGCTGCAAGTTGAACTATGAATGCATTTTTATCACTATGGAAAAGGATAGAGAAAAGGCTGCAAAACATACAACTAAGTTTTTAAAAGGGTCCTGGTAGATAACAGAGTTAGTGAGGGACTTGGGAGATTTTTCAACTTCTCTAAAACCTGAAATTGACTAAGAGCCTCAGGCATTTCCAATGCACCCTCAGTATTCCGTGGGCACACTAGTGCCATATGAAATTTTGCTTTGGTATCCAGAGAAATCTTGAAGGTGGAATTTTTCAAGGTTTGTGTGAAAATTTTGAAATGAAATAGTCTGTCCTGCACCCAACCAGGAAGCTGCTTCCAAGGAATTTCTGTCCAGGATAATAGCACAGAGAATGTAAATTCTATTTCATTTCCTCCGTTTCTTGTAGGGTTGATTGGTTGGTGGAAATGGCTGGCAGCCAGTTCTGGGAAAGATTCCAGACCTGACTCCGATTAACCCTCTCTGGTGAAACTCTGCTGGAAACCAACTCACCAGCAATTGCCATTAATCTACTTACTAATTAAGCCAATTCATTTCTAAAGGAGAAAAATTTCTTTCTTTAGCCAAACTGATGGGAGGAAATTTGAAAGAAGCGCCAAACTGTGTAACTGTAATTCAGCCAAGGACTGCTAAAACAAGGTGTTGATATATAGCAGCAGATTTAAAGCAAGTTTCTAGGGCAACACTCCTTTAGAGGCGGTGGCATATAGTGCATAGTAGATGAAGCTCAAATAGTGCTCCAGGGCGCCATACCACCCCATATACTTGCGTTCAATACAACACAACTTCCTCTAATTAAACCTTGTGCCTTTTACGCACAAATAAATTGCTTCTCTAGCTTTCCTTTTGCACCAGAGTATAACAACTTTATGTGACTGCCACCACAGGTATATTTCTTGGGACTTAAATAGCTTTAGAAATCTGTCATCTAGGACTTAGGATTCTGAAACTGGGCTATAGACAGGCCCTAACTTGTAGTTAAGGGGATGTGAGTAAGTTGACCGAACATTACAACATTACGCACGGAAGAAAGTAAATCCACCTTTCAGTAAATGGTACCACATATTCCAAGGAGAACAGATACCTGATCTTGATCTTGAAACTTACTGGGAAGCAACACTCCAGAGTTTTCCCGCTTACTTAAGAATTGTTTATGGGCTTTTAAGATAAGGCTAGGACCTTTATGTCACGTTTAGACAAAAGTGGACCTCTTTAGAGAAAATTGTAACTCCCCTTCCGGGCTTTACGATTTGCCCTCTTGGGGATCAGTGGACAGGCAAGGAGGCAGCAAATCAGTTTGACTTGTGTTATAAGGAGACTGGAGGGATTCGAGAATTTAGTGCCCCCAACTTTTTAATTGAAGTATGTTTCTTTCCACCCTGAGGCGCAAGGTCACTCCGCTGAGCCCAGCCAGCACCAAAGGACTTGGCGGCTCTTCAGGGCTGTCCTCCCCACGGTTCCCTTAAGGGCTTGAAGAAATGCGCACACCAGGAGCATTTCGCGTTCTCTTCCATTATGTGTGCTCGTTATTACACATAATCCTGAGAGTCGGAACAGTTATTTTAGAAGTGCCGTGGAGACAGTATCCTTTGCCCAAGAGACAGCCCATAGGCCAAGATAGTGAGGGCCCTTTTTCTGTGTATTAGCTCTGTGCACCGCGTTTACTCAGTAGCATTCGTATCATTCACTGGGGTGTTATGGTGTTTCGATGGCTGCTTCAGGAACTCTTCTTTCGGTGGCAGCTTCACTAAAAATGTGGAAAGATGGAGAAGTGACATTTGTTTTAATTACTATACATAAACCATGCTGCACTCCTCACCCTTAGCTCTGTGCATCACTGATAGAGGGTCCTCTTAAACTTGGCCCCTGCTGGGTGAAGGTGTGGCAGGGTGGGTGGGTGGGACTCTTCAGGAACCTGGAGAACTATGAAGGATAAGAGATAGGTCAGGTGGTCGAATCCATCACTGCCTTCAAAATAGTATGCATCAGACAGGTTTTCCTTTGAGACAGTTTTTCCTGATGCTCCAGACTGCAGAAATGGTCTTAGGTGCCTGTGACTGACCTGCTGAGAGCTCCCTGCCTAGAATTAGGAGCCTCTGTAAGAGAATTTTTTTAAAGGGAAGGGGTTGTCTCATGTTCGGGTCCTGAGAGCTAACTAAGATTTAAATGTCCATTTCTGTATTTAATCTTCCTTCCATTTGAAATAGAAAATCATGAATGAGAAGGAGAGAAAACCAGATCAGCAGGTTTCTGAAGCTGGAGAATGGGATGGCTTTGCCCTCCGCCACCCCTACAGTCTGGGCTCTGCTCTGTAGGGAGGGACATTTACCTGGCATGTTAATTGTGAGGGAAGTGTTGGGGGTCTGAGACAGGAAAGCCACAACATGGGATGTGATGTTCCAGCTTTGAAGGGGAACAAAGGCCCTGAGCTAATCCCAGTGAAAGCCAGAGGCGTGGAGAAGGCAACAAAGAATTGCAGCCTTCGGTCACCGGTAGGTGTCAATGTGGACACTTGCAGCCTGGGGAAGTGGGAGAGGAGAACACAGAGCCAGGCTGTCATTCCAAGGCTTAACATGAACAAAGATAAAAACCTGACAACCTCGGCTTTCAATGGTTGGGAGGTTCAAAGTGGAATGATAGAGAAACTATGGGGGTCAAGTCTTTTCTGAAGCAGGGCTCTTTTCCTAGTAAAGGATCAACCAGGGAAGTTCTGCCAGGCTTTTCTCAAGGCAACTTTTCTTACTAAAAGAAAAATTCTTCAAAATGATGTCCAGATCCACCCACTGCCTAACATGAAGACATGGACCTTTAGAGATTCCTGGACATAGTATAAAGGGCATTGTTTTCTGTACCCCAGAGACCCAGTAGGCTGCATCAAGCTTTTATGAACTTGAACAGCCTGCTTCAACTTTTTGGTTAAAGTTCATGTGTGATTAACACATTAAGTAAAAAAGAGATAATTTTTCCCTTTTACGAAACTATGCATCCATGTAGACAAGTCAGTGGGTATCGTAAGTTAGGAAGTATTCACCTGACAAAGATGTTTTGGTAATAAACTGTTGAAGGAATAATGGAAGCCTGCTGGAGTTAAGTGTGCCTGTGATTTCAGACTATTAGGAGTCAGCAGACAAGGCACTTACTAACAAGGGGAAATCCCTGGTAATCTGGGAAAGATAAATGGGAACCTTCTGCTAGTACAACTGATTAATAAAACTATATTAGAGAATAGATGAAATTCATAAATTATGTTTATCCTAAGAACTCAGACCCATTGTTTTCCTTAAATTCTGCTGTTAAAACCAAACTATAAATTACAGAATCGTAATGTAAAAATTTGGTTTTCCTTAGTTGAAATAAGTCTCCTAAATATTTTTTTTAAAAAAGAATGTAAATATCCTTAAAAGACTAATGACATTTCACAGGTAATGCAATTTAGAAAGAAACACTTCCATGTTTTCTTTTCCAACAATGTGCATTTTTGTAAACTGCTATAAATTGCAATTCAAAAGCACTGATCTCGCCATCCCCAATCATTTTTTATACTGATCAAATGAATGCAGATACTCCCATTTGGGAGGGGCAACATGACATTTCACTTGGCTGTTCTAAACAGGTCACAGACCTTTCACAGACCCTAAGGCAGTGGGAGGGAGCTCTTTACTAAACCGTGTAACCAAATCAAACCAATGGTTACCCCTTTTCAAAACCATTGGAATGGTTTGCACAATGCTATTCACATAGCAGCACAGAATCTGAAAGAATAGTCACCCAATGGAGATTTCTTTCCTTTTGTTTAAACTTGCTGAGTTCAAAAAGTAATACTTGAAGGGAAACAATTACATTTACTATGATCAAAATCATCAACAACAAACATGCGTTTTTATTGACACCATGAAGTATATAGCTGTAGCCATCCAGTGGTATGTATATATATGCACATATATGTATGTATATGTATGTCTATTTATTGGAGATGTTGCTTTGTTTGAAACCTTAGGTACAAAGACACAACATGGCTGCCCTGGAGATGACCTATTGCTTTCAAGTTGCTTGAACACATCAGAATTCCCATTGTTAAGGTTGATTAATTGAAACTGATAAGTTACCATGAATAAAGATTGTTTTTCTGTTTAATGTGGTGGGCCTGATTTGGTAAATGCCTCATTCATGTAGCTTTGCAGTGCAGCATATGGGCAAAGAGTCATTCAGTATCACAAACATATACAATTTATTATGCTCGTATGGGCACAGCCAAAGAGCCTTTCTGTTTTAATGACAAAGTTTCAATGAAAAATTCCATTTAAAGAGTCACTAGTACATGAAGCATGATTTTGTCATTTATTCTTAAAGTTTCTATCTCTGCATTTCTGTGGATAGTTTCAAAGGTACAATATTTAAATACAGTAAGAAAAGATGCATATATCCAAATTATATCTTAGCATTAGTCATTAGGGATACAGCAGACTTTATCTAAAATGTTAACAATCAAAGAGAAAGCACTTTATCATCCAATGCCAGCTTGTGTGCCATACTATTGATAAATTCACTGCAACGACAGCTCACACTGCCCAGTGTATAAAGAAATGCAATTGAGGTTGGTGAACATGTCAACTTCCTGACACTTTTTAAAAATAAAATCGGAAGACAACATTTAATAATTTAGGGACTATTACATAAGAAAACAGTAGACATTAATTTCCCACAGTTTAGTTATTGTTAGGGTCCTTTTCCTGAAAACTGATGTCACTTTTTAAAGATTACACTACATACAAACTGTCATGAATATTTACCAAGAAAAGTAATGCTTATCATCTTTCATAGTGATGGTGTACAAAAATGTTTTTTCCTTTTTTAATTTAAGCTTCTCAAGTAATTACCAGAAGAGTAATAACAAAAAAATATGAAAGACATGCTAATGAACTAAAGAAATGACTGTATCCAGCCATCAAAGAAATAGTTACCATATTCAGCCTTTAATGTCGTATTGAATAAATTCTCTGGTCATTCATGTCCATGAAATAGTTCAAGTTCACCCAACATTTCTCAATTAAATTAGATGGGTAATCTCAGTTCAGCTCTTCTGGAGAGTAATAAACCACATTGGTCACAGCTGACCACAGCTAGCATGTGTTTTATAAAGGACTGGATGTCCATTGGAAAGCTAATCAGTGCACTGTCACTTGTAAAATTCACTCCTGTGTTTTGAAGTGATAATCTGTATCTAATTTTTAAAGAAAAATTTACTTTCTTTTCATTCTTCTGAGGCCAATTTCTTTTCTGGACCTGAATAGAGACCATTGGTGAAACAGTACCAAATAGCTTTGGTACGTGTATAACAAAAACCCACCTCTTTGTAGAACATAACAAATTATGCAATGTTCACAGATGTGTTTCACATTGTGCCTTTTGTGAGAAAATGAAGGCCCAACTTCGTTCCCCACCCCCCTCTTTATGAAAGACTGGGTTCCCAATGCAATCTGTTTTAATTCTGGAGAAAACTAAATATACTCAATAGGGAAGCTAAAGATAGCTATTTTTAAAGGGATTCTCATTTGGGCTTGTGGTCCATGTTCTTTGCACAAGGATGAATTGAAATTCTAGCAGCTATAAGCAAGCAGACGCTTTGGGTCCTACGGATTAAAGTTTTAACTGCTCCTGTAACCCACCTTTGGGTTTGGATATTTTGTAGAAATGCTGGTTTTACATAATTACATGCTTGAATTTACGTTTTCAAAGAAACACAGTAATTTTTCAGTTATAATTTTTAAAATATGCACACTGAACATATTTAAAATTTTTGTTTCTATGCTTTTATTTTTGATTATTCTTTTCCCTGTTCTTTCAAGCTAGAATAGACATGCAACAGTGTGTAAGTTTAGGTATAAAGCATAATAACTTGACTTACATATATTGTGACATGATTACCACAATAAATTTAGTTAACATTCCTCATATTATATTGATACAAAAAAAAGAAAACTTTTTCCCTTGTGATAAGAATTCTTCATATCTACTCTCTTAACAACTTTCAAATATACCATATGTCAATGTTACGTGTACCCATCCTGTTGTACATAACATTACTTACCTTCTAACTGGAAGTTTGTATCTTTTGACCACCTTTATCCAATCTCCTCACCTTCTTATGGGGGTAGAGGCTATTAAAAGATAATCCTGAGTATTAAGGCAGCAATTTTTGCATCCTTAATACTCAGTGAAGAATGCAGAAGGGTCTCAGGGCTACCCTATCAAGTTTTATTGAATGTGCTAGTTTTTGAGTGTCAGTCCTAGCAAATAATTTCCAAGAACTGAGAAGTCTCTCTGCATCCTTAGTGTCTAGCACAGGGCTTTGCTTCTAACAGGTGTTCATAAGGTTTGTTGAATGAATGTATGAATTAATAAAGAGAAGGTGAATCCACAGCCTTTTGTGATTCCCTCCCACATAATTCTGGTATTGGTCATGAGACTTAACTTGGCTAATGTGACAAGAGCACATGTGGTATCCATAGAGATGGCTTAAAACAACACATTTATTCTCTCACAGTTATGGAGGTTGAAAGTCCCAAATCAAGGTATTGACAGGATCGTGATCCCTCTCAGACTTTGGGTAGAATCCTTGCTTGCTCCTTCCTAACTTATGGTGGTGGCCATAGATCCTTGGTGTTCCTTGGGGTCCCTTGCATCACTCCCATCTCTATCTCTGTCATCACATGCTCTTCTTCCTGGGTCCAATTTCTCTCTTCTTATAAGGACACCAGTCATACTGGATTAGGGCTCACTATAATGACTTCATCTTAACTTGATTATACCTGACAACACCTTGTGTTACAGGTAAGGTCACATTCACAGGAACTGGGGGTTAGGATTTCAACATTATTTTTTTTGGTGGTAGGGGTAGACAGTTCAGCACATAACACATCCTTTTCTGAAAAGATAACCTATTGTCTATTTTACAGATGGAACACAAAGGGAAAAGACTTACTAAAATGCAGCAGAGACTTTCAAATGTTCTTTTAAAAAATGTTGTAGATATTTAATGCATGTTTTTGATACATAGGATAATGACAACTGTGGCCATTGTTTACAATGTAAATGTTCTTAGAACAGGTTGTATATGTAAGGTAAGGCTGAAATCAAATAAAGGAACTTTGGTCCAGAAACATGAAGAAAACTGGTTTGAACATATAGGAGTTTTTTTGGTGGGAAGGAGGGAGTACAATGGTATGACAAGTCCATGATTTGGTACACTGCAGGGATATGATAGAATTTTAAAAGAAAAATATCAATAGACATACTGGGTAAAACAAGATAAACATTTTTTCTGATAAAGAAATGTAAAGCAATGAACCAGGATATTGGACTGAATTGTGTCCCCAAAAGATATTGATATCCTAATTTCTAGTACATGTGAAGTGACTTTATTTGGAAATAAGGTTCTTAATCTAATATGTCTTTGTCCTCATGAAAGTAGAAATTTGGACACAGACATAGATACACAATAAGGAAGGATGATGTGAAGACAAAGGGAGAACATCATCTATAAGCAAAAAAACCCTCAGGCTACCAGAAGCTTGGAGTGAGGTATAAGACAGGCTCTCCCTTGCAACTAGCTATCAGAACTAACCAGCTTTGCTAACACCTTAATTTCAAAGTTTTAACCTCTATAGCTGCAAAACAATACATTTCTGTGATTAAAGTCACCCAGTTTGTTTTACTGTGTTATGGCAGCCTAAGAAACTAATATACAGGCTGAAACCACAAGGCTGTTTGGTTTCTTTTTCTTCTTCTTCTTTTCTTCTTCTTTTTCTTCTTCTTCTTCTTCTTCTTCTTCTTCTTCTTCTTCTTCTTCTTCTCCCTTCTCCCTTCTCCTCCTCCACTTTCTTTCTTTCTTTCTTTCTTTCTTTCTTTCTTTCTTTCTTTCTTTCTTCTTCTTCTTCTTCTTCTTTTTCATCTTTCTTTTTCTTTTTCTTCTTCTTCTTCTTCTTCTTCCTTCTTCTTCTCTTCCTTCTTCTTCTCCTTCTCCTTTCTTCTTCTTCTCCCTTCTTCTTCTCCCTTCTCCCTTCTCCTCCTCCACCTTCCTTCTTTCTTTCTTTCTTTCTTTCTTCTTCTTCTTCTTCTTCTTCTTCTTCTTCTTCTTCTTCTTCTTCTTCTTCCTTCTTCTTCTCTTCCTTCTTCTTCTCCTTCTCCTTTCTTCTTCTTCTCCCTTCTTCTCCTTTCTTCTTCTCCCTTCTCCCTTCTCCTCCTCCACCTTCCTTCTTTCTTTCTTTCTTTCTTTCTTTCTTCTTTCTTTCTTCTTCTTCTTCTTCTTCCTCCTCCTCCTCCTCCTCCTCCTCCTCCTCCTCCTCCTCCTCATCCTCCTCCTCCTCCTCCCCCTCTTCTTTTGTAACAGAAACTACATGTGCTTCATTTTGGGTGAAGAACAAACTCATTCCTTGAAGCTAGAAGCTAGAATAAAAGGAAATTGGCATGGGGGAGGGGATTAAAAAGTTTCTAATTTGGCACTATGGTTTTATAAAAAGCTATGGGCCTAGGGAGGCTCTAGGACAAAAATTTATTTCACTCATAGCAAGTAAGCTAAGCCAGATGGCTTAGGGATGTCAACACCCTAGTGTCATAGCAGAACAGGCACCTTCAAGTTTATAGGAATGGGCTGTGGATTGGGAATGAGACTGACACACACAGAAATAGTCACATAACTGTATTCAAGTGTGTGTATGGGGAGGGGGGAGAAAGAGAGACATGATCATCAATCTGTCCCTGTGTATGCCCTGACTGGGGATTGAACCAGTAACCTCCGTGTTTTGGTAGGATTCTCTAACCAGCTGAGCTATGGGGCCAGGGCAATATCCACTTTATTCTCTCAATTTGCAAAGTTATGCTTCCTCCAGTTGAAAGAAATAGTCATATGGTATCTTTCACATACAAGGATGTCATTTCCAGTTCAGTTAAGGGAGTACTTGACATGTCTGTGAATTTGCATGAATCCATACACAATAAATTATGAGATTTTGCCATTTCTATGACAGAACCATTTCTAAATTTAAAAATTAACACCTATTTGTCTTTACACTGATTAAACCCTTTCTCAATATTTTGTTACCACCATAAAGACTTACATGGTTTATAATGCCTCTGAAATGAGCAAGCAGCCATAGGGCAACTGAGGTTTGCAATAAAATCAGTGGCCACAGGATCCAGAGAGAGTCCTAGAGTCCAACTCATGGCCCAACAACTGAATAACAACACACACTAGAAAGCATTGTCTCATGCTTCATGCTTTGAAGAGTTCTAAATGCCAGTCTGGGGCATAATTAGAAATGTGCTTAGTAGCATTTATTAAGTGAAACATTGTCTACATATACTTAAAAGCATCATTAGACTAAATTAATACAAGACAGTCCATCAAATTAATAAAGTATACATTCTTCATATCTATTAGTCTTGACCATTTTTCTACTAAGTGTTTACGACCTTACAAATTCAAAGCAATTTGCCTGGTTACTTATTTCAAAGATTAATACTGTATTTTCAATGCATAGATTAACTTTCATTCTCATTTTTTACATTCTTCAATCCCTTATTTGACCTATGAACAGAACTTCAGTCAGACAGAGAACTTCTGATTTCTGTGATTAATTCTCTAATCCAAATGGTTATCTTGATTCTTTTCTATGCAATTGAAAATTCCCTGTATTTGCAAAGGTGTATTAAGAGATATGCTGGTAGTCTTCCTGACTTTATCCTCTAATATTATAAACCTCATGCCTCAAATAGAAAATATGTATCTTTAGGGATATAGGCACCTCTATGTTCACTGCAGCATTATTCATGGTAGCCAAGACACAGAAGCAACCTAAGTGTCCTCTAATGGATGAATGGATAGAGAAGATGTGCTACATATATACAATGGAATACTACTAAGCCATAAGGCAGAATGAAATACTGCTATTTACAACCACATGGCTGTATCTTGAGAGTATCATGCTAAGTGAAATGAGTCAGAGGTAAACAGACAAAAACTATATGATTTCACTCATCTGTGGGATATAAAACAAAAGCAACAAACAAAATGAACTCATAGACACAGACAACAATATGGTGGTTACCATAGAATAAAGGGGTGACAGACCATAAGGAGACTAGACTTTGGGAATATACAGATGATGTACTATAGAATGTACACTTAAAACTTATATAATGTTATTAACAAATGTTACCCTAATAAATTTAATTTTTTAAATTCATAATTGTTGGAAAATATTTTTAACCGTTTCAGTAATGAGTTATTTTCATGCTTGCTGACCCCCAGGATTGAGTTTATTTTTTTCAAAAAATGAAATTAGTTTCAGTTACAGTTTTATTAAAATCATGTTTGTTTGATAACCAGTTTATGGAAACAAGAAGAACATACATTAGCCTTTTTTTAATGTTGCCTTACACATTTTTAAAATAAATCAATCATATTCTGGATGGTCAGGAGGCATGAATACATACATGAATGTTCGTACTACTCAAAGGGTTAAAAAATATCTTTTGAATATAGGTATAAAGAACAAGGAAAAGTTTTAAGAAAAGGTATTCAGGAATCATTCCAAATCTTAAAGACAAAAATGACATCTGTAACTTAGAAATATACAATTTGTATAATAGGTTATTGGTGAAAATAAAAAAAGTACTAGACAAGTTGGTTGCAATGATATTAACATTTACACATGCTTTAATACATTGTATTTAGAAACTCAAGTTAGTCCTGGTATTTAACTCATAATTCATTGATTAATTCCTTCTACCATTTTTATACCATCAATTGCAAGCTAAACAACGTTATATATTTGTTGGGCAGATAAAATATATTATGCTCACTTGGTTAAAGATGGTGCTGCCCACGTAAAAGCCTGCTGCCTAGGTGATGATATTGGTTGCCCTTCTTGCTTGGGATGGTAGTGATTATATTAATGTGTGTGGAGGACAGGCTGTAAGCAGGTAGAGTTGTTATAGCCCAAGGCTTAGTTTTAAGACTAGGCCTTTCCCACCCTTTCTGATGTGGGGTGGTACACTCTCATGAGGAATCCTCCTATTATGCCTCTGATGGGTGACTTTGTATCAGAGACTTCCTGTCTGTAGATTGGATTAAAGGTTTGGATTTCTACACTATGAAGTGGGACAGACTGGGAACTTGCTCCCCCCCACTCCCCAGCCCTCTTTCTCTCTCTGTTCCTGAGATTAGCATTAGAGAGGAGAGCAGAGTAAGGCCACGTGAAGGAGGCCAGGAGAGGCAGCCAAGATGCAGGAGTGCTGAGGAAGAAGCCAGTTTGTGCAGAGTTTGTGCAGAGAGAAGGACATGGGGAACAGAGGTGAATAAGTCTGGTGAGCTAGAAACCTTCGATTCTAGGAAACTCAGATAAGTCAGTAGCTTTGTGAGTACTGAATGAGTGGGTTTTGGAGCCCACTGTGTGATTTTGCTTGCCCGCCAGGTGCAAGCTAGGATTAAAGCTAATAACCCACCAGTTTTTGGCTTCGTTTTTTCATTACCGACTGTCTGAATCTAATGCGAACCTGCGTGGGCCAGGCGGCTGTGTGTGTGTGTGTGTGTGTAGTTGTATTATTAAATACTCACTTGGATATGAATTTGAAACCTTATTATATTAACTATAGTTGAAGTCTAGAAATAATATATAAAACAGTGTTAACACTTACACCTAAAATTTCTTTTTCTTTTTATCTGCTAAGTTCCAATTTTTGTGACTGTTAAAATTATTTCTGCATTTAAAACAAAAATAGAAGCAACTGAACTTCACTTTCAATTATTATTTATTTTTATAAAATTTTAACTACACTTAGTTATAAAAACAAAAACTTTATGGGTCCAAAAATTCAAAGGATGAAAACAAAGTATTTAAAATTGATTTAAATATATTGAGATTGTTCTATCAATCTTTAAAAGCCTTTAAATCATCTCTTCAATGTTTCTTCTCTAAAATCTCAGAGAATTAACAACACAATGTAATCTAGGTTTAAATTTGGGTTCCTCCTGTGTTTAAGATATTTTGTTTGAGCTTTCCCTTACCCGCAAATCACTTAAAGAGACACTGTTACTTTGAGGTTTTATCTGTGAGTTTCGTGTCTTTGGGGCTCATTAAGGACATTTACAAAGATTACAATGTCAATAGCACCTAATTTCTGGACTGTGAGAAAGGACCTCTTGAGTACATAAAATCTGTGGCAGTGCACAGTACACAATGGGCAGCTCAGATCCCAAATTTTATCACACTTAAGTAGCAAACAAATTAATAATGTTTCCTAGGCTCTCTTGGGATAATTATGATTGAGTAAAAAACTGCTTTGAAATTTTGCAGATAATATTCTACCTCATTTTTTATTCTCTTTGATTAACAAAGATTTATTTATCACTTATCTTTTTTCCTATGTTGTGTGACACTCTGTTGTTCTTTTTAAAGTCTTTTTGGATTAAAACTTGCAACATAAAAGAAGTTATTTTCTATCTGCTTAAGAAAGATATATTATTGGATATAACATTATTTTAAAATATATTTTATGTTTTATTTCACTCTTTGCAAAACAGCAGCTAGTGTACATTTTAATATTAATGATGGATTTTATTCTTATACTATTTCTGGTACAAAATTAGTAACTAATGGAGAAAGCAGCTCTTTTAAATCACTATCCTACGGTGTAAGACAGTCATTAGCTATTAAAATGTAGACTTTATTTTGGGGAACTGGGGTGCTATTATTAACAGCTCAGAAGGATAGATAGGGATAGGGGTTAGCTAGACACATCATGTGTTATCTCACTTCATCTGCATCACAAGGTGTGAGTTGGAGTCACCATCTCCATTTTACATTGCAGAGAAAATTGAGATGAAGTCACTGAGTGAGTAAGTAGCTGGAACTGAGATGGCAACTGAGGTCCATCTACCTCCAAAACTTTTCTGTTACCTCCCATGTTTTCCCATTGTTCTGTTGAAAATGGGACAACACTCCATACATAAGTCTTGGGACAAGTCAATATAACTTTGTGGTTGAATGGTAACGAACTTGGGCTCTGGCACCACACTCTGTGGATTCTTATTTAAGATGTTCCACTTACTTGTGGTGTAACTCTGGAAGCTTACTAAATCCCCTTTTGTCCAATTGTCTCCTCTGTAAATAGGGGGAAAGCAAGAGTGTCCATCTCTTAGAGTTTTGTGAAGATTGAATTTACAATCTGAAAGGAATTTTTTTATTTATTTCAATTGATTTTAGAGATAAGGGGAAAAGAGAGAGAGCGAGAGCAATTTGTTGTTTCACTTATTTATGTATTCATTGGTTGATTCTTGTATAAGCCCTGACCGGGGGTAGAACTCACAACCTTGGTGCATCAGAACAGTGCTCTAAGCAACTAAGCTACCCTGCCAGGGCCTAAAAAGCTTTTAGAATAGGATCGACACCATCTAACTGTCAGCTATTCATAATTTTTAAAGTATCTTGTATCTGAAAGTGCAACTTAAGAACCTCAATCCTTGATGCAACTCTGAGGTTGTTGTATCAGGAAAGATAAATATTCAAAAGGGTATTAGAAATATTAATTATTCTATTTAGATATTCTAAAAAATGGAACTCAATACAACAGTGACTTTAAAGAATTCAATTTGGCTTCTGTCACTATATGGGTTACATAAACCATGCCCCCTGCCATATAGAAAGTAACTAAGTTATAGAAAGTAACTAAGATTTTCTATAAGTCACGTATATACTAAACAAGAACTAAACACCTCTTTGATAATGTATTTGTAAATTACTACTTGTAAACACTAATAATGTATTAAACTATTGCTTAGGGGCCTGAAGGAGGGTATTCAACCTTCTAAAATATCTGAGAAGCTTAGAATGACTTTTTTCATGAAGATAATTTGGCTCTTTGAAAGCCTAGTCATAAAATCACTAAAAGCTATACATTCTTTTTTTTTTTTTTTTTTTTTTTTTTTTTTTTTACAGAGACAGAGAGAGAGTCAGAGAGAGGGATAGAGGGATAGATAGGGACAGACAGACAGAAACAGAGAGAGATGAGAAGCATCAATTATTAGTTTCTCGTTGTTGCACTTTAGTTGTTCATTGATTGCTTTCTCATATGTGCCTTGACCGTGGGGCCTCAGCAGACCGGGTGACCCCTTACTCAAGCCAGTGACCTTGGGCTCAAGCTGGTGAGCCTTGCTCAAATTAGATGAGCCCGTGCTCAAGCTGGCAACCTCGGGGATGTCGAACCTGGGTCCTCTGCATCCCAGTCTGACGCTCTATCCACTGCGCCACCACCTTTGCGTCAGGCAAAGCTATGCATTCTTTAAAAAATATTTTTTTATTAATGGATTTTTGGAGAGAGGAAGGAAGGGAAAGAGGGAGAGATGGGAGGAGGAGAGAGAGAAACATTAATCTGTTGCTCTACCCATCCATGCATTCCTTAGTTGATGCCTGTATGTGCCCTGACCAGGGACTGAACCCGCAACCCTGGCACACTGGGATGATGCTCCAACCAACAGAGTTACTAGACCAGTGGTTCTTAACCTGGGTTCTATCGAACCCTAGGGGTTCGAAGAGTTGGTCTCAGGGGTTCGGAGAAGCCTCTGCCACAGAGGCCAGAATAAAGTAATACCGTAATTTGTTGTGAGTTCATGCACTTTGTTGGTTTTGTTCTTTAAGCAAGGTGATGTTCATGCACGGCTCATTTTGTGCACCAGTAAAAAAACATATACCTATGTCTTGAGTTTGGAAAAAAAATCATATTTTATTTATCACTAAAGAAGGGTTCGGTGAATGCGCATATGAAACTGGTGGGTTCGGTACCTCAAAAAAGGTTAAGAACCACTGTACTAAACCAAGGCAAGAAGCTGTGCTTTCTAATGAAAAGATTCATTTACTCCCAAATTAGTGAATTTGTATTTCATTTATTTCCCAAATTAGTATAAAAATGTCTTCTGGAATTCATTTAACTTGTTTTTATTTATTAAGAACAAAATATTATTTTTAATAAACTTTGTATGAACTGGAACCTAATTAAACAAATTTTTGTTAACGAGGTTATTTCCCCTAACTTCAGAGAGAAGAACAGAATTGTAAAGGTTGTGTTTGAGCCTGACCAGATGGTGGTGCAGTTAATAGAGTGTTGACCTGGGACACTGAGGTCCCAGGTTCAAAACCCCGAGGTCACTGGCTTGAGTGTAGGCTCACCAGCTTGAGCCCAAGGTCGCTGGCTTGAGCAAAGGGTCATTGGCTCAGCTGGAGCCCCTCAAGGCACAGATGAGTAGCAATCAATGAACAACTAAAATGCTGCAACTATGAGTTGTGCTTCTTATCTCTCTCCTTTCCTGTGTGTGTGTCTCTGTCTCTCTCAAAAAAAGAAAAAGTTGTGTCTGAGATTCAATAGAAATTTCAGGTTTACGTTTAGAGGGTTTGGTGTGAATATTGTCAACGAGACCTCCTCTGTAATGTGGACTCATACTCAGAACAGTGAGTCTGACCTTACTCACAATTATGGACCATAATAAAACATTTACATTCTGTTTAATTTGGTAAGATGAAAAGTGTACCAATAAATTTTGTACCAGGGTAGAAATAAGTCCACATTCTACATTTTTAGAACTGAGGAAAGGAAGTGACATTTGTTTCAGCTCTCCATTTTCAGTACTGCAAATGGACCTTTGAAAATGGTTTGCTTGGTTGAGGAAAATAAAATTTTGATGCGAACTCCTCAACTGAAATATTTGGGGTATGACATACTGCTGTTAAACTTTCTAATTAAAATTTAAGGCAAGAATCCAAATAAAAAAGCTATATTTTCATGATAAATCCTGACAGTCTCTTGTCTCCTAATATATTATAATGTTTTAGAGAAAACTTGCTGCATGGATTGGAATTTCCAACAACTCAAAAGATCTAATCACTTATTGAAATGCCAATACATAGGCTCTGGCCTGGCAACACAGTTGACTTAGAGCCTGGTCCTGATTTGCTAAGGTTGTGGGTTTGATTCCTGGTCAGGGTACATACAAGAATCAACCAATGAATGCCTAAATAAGTAAAACAAAGTAATGTCCATCTATCTGTCTGCCTGTCTGTCTCTCTCCCCCTTCCTCTCTCTCGAAAATCATTAAATTAAAATAATGGTAAATGCTGATACATTTAAAAGGTAGTAGCTGTGTGCTACAGAGTCCAGACCAAGCCTTACTGTAATCTAAATGCCAGCCTGAGAGGCAACCAGCACTGTGAGTGCTGAAAGATTGTTCTGTACCTGGGCCAGGCGCCTCTGGAACTGCTTATACATGTAAGCACTAAAGAAATAGCCTCTCTATTGCATGGAAGCCCAGAAGAGAGATTCCTCTCTGCTAAAGATCAATATAGCTTTCAAGAAGTAGAATATTTTGGCCCTGGCCGGTTTGCTCAGTGGTAGAGTGCCGGCTGGGCATGTGAAAGTCCCGGGTCTGATTCCCAGTCAGGGCACACAGAAATGACCATTTGCTTCTCCACCCCTCCCCCTTTCCCTTCTCTTTCTCTCCCTCCTGCAGCATGGCTCAATTGGCCCTGAGTGCTGAGGATGGCTCCATGGCCTCACCTCAGGTGCTAAGTAAAAATTTTAAAACTAGGGTCCAAGATTTAAACTCATATCATACTCTTGCATAAAAATTTATTATAAAAGTCTACTTTTAAACATTTCCAGACATAAAAAATAAAAATTACTGATACCATTTGGTTATCATCAATAATAATACTTCAGACTAATAATGTCATTTTCTTTTAAATTTTAGTGAGAGGAGGGGAGACAGAGACAGACTCCTGCATGCACCCTGACCAGGATTCACCCAGCATGCCCACTAGGGGGCAATGCTTAGCCCATCTGGGCCCTTGCTTCCTTGAAACTAGATCCATTTTAGAGCCTGAGGCAGAGGCCTTGAAGCCATCCTCAGTGGCTGGGGGCAACTCACTCTAATAGAACCTTGGCTGCAGAAGGGGAGGAGAAGAAAGAGAGAGAGAAGCAATAGGGAAAGGGGTAGAGAATCAGATGGGTGCTTCTCCTGTGTGCCCTGACCAGGAATTGAACCAGGGACATCCACACTCTGGGCTGACGCTCTATCACTGAGTCAACCAGCCAGAGAAATGTCATTATTTTGTTAATCCAACTGGTTTAGTAGAGCCTGTTAAGGATGTAAATGATACATTTCTTTAATTTTACTTAATCAACCTGCCACTCAACAACACCCTTTGCTGGATGGTTTATAACAGAGACAGTTAAGGAAAGAGGTGATAAGTAGGATCTGTATTTTGGTTTCCAAGTTTAAATAAAAGGAAGTATCTTATACTCCAAACACATAGAAACTTATGAACAAAACATACTTCTATTTTCAAAAGACTCCAATTTGAAGCCTTGTATGGATTAAGGGGAAATAAAATATGCTAGAAATAGTCATATTTCTTTCTTAATTATTAAGTTGGAAAAATAGAAATTTAACAAGAACATCTGGTTGATGGGCAGTTTAATAAAAAGTAAACAGGATTCCAATTGAGACAGATTCTAGTTTTGAAATATGACCAAATTCATTTTCAGTTAGCAGCAATCAATATTTAGAAATACATATTAGCATTCTTGTTTTTAGATTTTATTTAATCATTTTAGAGAGAGGAGAGAGAGAGAAGGGAGGAGGAGCAGGAAGCATCAACTCCCATATGTGCCTTGACCAGGCAAGCCCAGGGTTTCAAACTGGTGACCTCAGTGTTCCAGGTTGACCCTTTATCCATGGTGCCACTACAGGTCAGACCCATATTAGAGTTCTTTTATTCAGCATATCTATGTATTAGTTTTTTGGGTTTTTTTTTTTTACAGGGACAGAGAGAGAGAGTCAGAGAAAGGGATAGATAGGGACAGACAGGAACGGAGAGAGGTGAGAAGCATCAATCATTAGTTTTTTGTTGCCATTGCAACACCTTAGTTGTTCATTGATTGCTTTCTCACATGTGCCTTGACCACGGGCCTTCAGCAGACCGAGCAACCCCCTGCTGGAGCCAGCGACCTTGGGTCCAAGCTGACAACCTTTTGCTCAAGCCAGATGGGCCCGCGCTCAAGCTGGCGAGCTCGGGGTCTCGAACCTGGGTCTTCCGCATCCCCGTCAGACGCTCTATCCACTGCGCCACCGCCTGGTCAGGCTCTATGTATTAGTTTTATAAATTGTCTGAAAAAGTTATATGTTCACACAGAGTATCCAACACCTCAGGATAACAAAGAAAAGTAGACTCAGTACCCATTCATTCTGTCTGTGAACCATTTTCCCAACAATAAATATTCTTACCTTTTGATGGAAGCAGAAAAGATTTCTGATCACTGATGGTGTCCATATACTTGCTGTCTATCTGTAGATTAAACCAAAATGTTTCATTATTGAGACTGAATAATATTGACTGATTAAATGTTTAATAGGGAAAAAATAATTTACCTACCGAAGATCTAGGAATATCACTTCCAGAAGATGGAGAATCTGTTACCAAGTTCATTTTAGACTGCACAAATAACGGTTTTACTTTCTGGAAGACACAAAAAGAACATACTGTGTTGTCAAGGGGAAATAATTATTAAAAAAAATGAATGTAGAGTATTCTTCAGCCCTCAGTTCACCATGATATGAAAACTATGTTTCTAACTTATTTCCTCAAATATGGCTGGGGAAATCCTTTCCTTTTAGCCCATGGAATAGACCTTTTCCTTATTCAGGCTGCCTTGAGAAATTTAAAAGAAATCCAATAATAATTAAAAGCAGACAAATTGATGGTGGGGGAGCGAGAATGGAGTTTGTTTTCTAATGGGTACGAAGTTTCAGTTTTATAAGAAAAAAGGGATTCTGGTTATTTGTTCCACAATAATGTGAATGGTCTTAAAATTACTGAACTGTATACTTAAAAATGATTTAGATGGGCCCTGGCAGGTTGGCTCAGTGGTAGACTGTTGGCCTGGCATGTGGAAGTTCTGGATATGATTCCCGACCAGGGCACACAGGAGAAGTGCCCATCTGCTTCTCCACCTCTCCCCCTCTTGCCTCTCTCTCATGAGTTGGCCCAGGGCATTGATGGTGGCTCCATGGCCTCTGCCTTGGGTGCTAGGGAGCAAGGGCCCCAGATGGGCAGAGAATCCTTCCTCTCACTAAAAAATAAAAATAAATTTAAAAAATGGTTAAGATGGTAAATTTTATGTTCTGTGTATTTATGACAATTTTTTTTAAAAAGTCTTCAATAGTCCCTTTACAAAAGAAGGCCTAAGAATAGGCAATAAGCACATGAAAAGATGTGCAACATCATTAATTATCAGGCAAATGAAAGTTAAAACTTCAGTGAGGTAGTGTTTGAGCATGGCTAAAATTTAAAAAGTGACAATATCAAGTTGGTGCCGATGTGGACTAATAGGAACTTTCAAACATTGCTGGTGGGAGGGTAAAAGAATACAACCACTTTGGAATATTGGCAATTTCTTATAAAGTTAAACATATACACTCTTATGTCCCACCCTGAGAGTTACAAAAACATTTCCACAAATGACTTGTTCAAGAATGTTTATAGCAGCTCCCTCTCCCCCAACATAGCGCCTAACTGGAAACAACCCTGGTATCCATCCATCAAGAAAAGAATGAATAAACAAATTATGGTTTAGTCATTCAATAGAATACTATTCCGCAATACAAAGAAATAATTGCTACAGATACACACAATAGCATAGATGAATCTTAAAAGCACTATGCTCAATAAAATAAGCCAGCCATAAAAGAATACATACTATATAATTCCATCTACATATATTTTAAGAACAGGCAAAACTAACCTGTAGTTAAAGAAATCAGAACAGTGCTTGCTTGGCATGATAATCTAGGGAAGCTATTGTCTGGAAAGGGACATGAGGAGATTTTAAGGACAATGGAAATGTTTTGTGCTTTCATTTAGGTGATAGTTACACAGGTCAAACTCTTCAAATAAGCCATGGACGGTGAGCTCAGTCAGTTAGAACATTGTCCCCAAACACCAAGGTTGCAGATTTGATCCCTGGTGAGGGTACACACAGGAAATAACCAATGAACATACAACTAAATAGAACAACACATGAATGCTTCTCTCTCTCTCTTCCTGTCTGCCTCCTTCTTCTCTCTCTCTAAAATAAAATAAAACACTCTTCAAATGATATACTTAATATTTGTTCACCTTACCATATATAAAATATACCTTAATAAAGAAAATACTAAACCTTTTCTTTCGTAACTTGTATTTACCACGTTTCCCCAGGTATAAATAAGGTGCAAGCTTTTTCGAAAAAATTGGGGTCTAAAAACTGGGTGTGTCTTACAGTGGTTGTGGATTTATCTTACTTGCATTTCCTGCTTTTTCATTCTTGTTTTTGTGCTCATTGTTGAAGACAGTGATTCGTCATCAGACACAGATGACGATAAGCTAATGGATGGGAGTTTTGACAGTGATGAGGAGTTGTATGAATTTTATGATGAATAAAACTTGAGTTCAATAACTTTATGTAATACATTTTCCCCCCAAATTTTGGGCCCCAAAATTAAGGTGTGTCTTATACATGGGAGCATCTTATACATGGGGAAATATGTAAACATATAATTTAAAGTTTGATGTTTCCTTATTAATATCTATCTTTTCTACATTGTAAGTCAGGCACTATTCTTGGCTCTATGTGTAAAAAAAATTTATAAAAGATACAAGTCTGTGATCTCATGAAATTTATGGTCTATAAAGGAAGGAGCCATATTCATAATTCTACCTTATTCCCAGCACAAAGTATGGTTCTTTGTATATATTTGTACTTAATAAATATTTGTGAAATTGATGAATGACTATAGAGTATAGGGAACCAAGGGAAAAGATTAGTGTACCCTAAAATCATTAATTTGTTCACTACTTATTCATCATTCTCTCACTTTCCCTCTTTTAAATGTTTGATACTTTTCTTAAATATTTGCTATCCATTTGGATGAGTGTCTCAGGTGCTTATGTACTGTGTGGATGTATAGGTATAGATTCAGAAGCCTGGAACCCCAGATAAGAAGTGGCACATCGATATATTGCAAAGTAGATGGAGGACCATCCCACACCTGTAGGAAGGTGGGTTGCATGAATATTTGAGGGCAGGGTCAAGATGTTTTTCAAAAAAAATACTGGATCTATTAATGTGCTTGGACTGGTACAATTTGAAATTTCATTTATTGTATTTTTCAATTACAGCTTACATTCAATATTATTATTATTATTATTTTGTGTGTGTGCATGTGTGTGTGTGTGAGAGAGAGAGAAAGAGAGATAGAGAGACAGACAGGAAGGGAGAGAGATGAGAAGCATCAACTCGTAGTTGTGGCACTTTAGTTGTTCACTGATTGCTTCTCATATGTGCCTTGACTGGGGGCTACAGCGGAACAAGAGACCTCTTGTTCAAGCCAGCAACCTTAGCCTTCAAACCAGTAACATCTGGGCTCAGGCCAGTGACCATGGAATCATGTTGATGACCACACACTCAAGTTGGTGACCTCAGGGTTTTGAACCTGAGACCTCAGCATCCCAGGTCAATGATCTAGCCATTGAGCCACCCCTAGCCAGGCATCAATATTACTTTGTATTAATTTCACGTGTAGGTATAGTGGTTAGACAAACACATACTTGATAAAGTGTTTTCCTTGATATTCTCAGTACTTACCTGGCACGATACACAATTATTACATTATTGACTATATTTTCTATGCTATGCTTTATATCCTCATGTTATAATTTTGAGATTTTAGAAGTTTTTAAATAAAGCCTAAGGAATTCAAATTTGAATGAGAAAAATTTACCAGATAATCTTAAAACAAAGCCTGTTTTTTTCTTTTTTTTTTTTTTACTCATTTTTTTTTAGATAGGAGACACAGAGTGAGAGAGAGAGAGAAAGAGAGAAAGGGGGGAGGAGCTGAAAGCATCAACTCCCATATGTGCCTTGACCAGACCAGTGCAGGGTTTTGAACTGGCGACCTCAGTGTTCCCAGGTCGACGTTTTATCCACTGCACCACCACAGGTCAGGCCCAAAACAAAGCCTGTTTTTAAGTAGCACAGTATTCTCATGGGTCCTCCAATATTTGATTTGTCCAACTGATTAAATTCTAAAATGATGATTACTCCACTTGTAATTGTCAGTTTCAGGTAAGACAAGGAAAACCGAAAGGGGAAGAAAGAGACTATATATATTTTCATCTATGTAGACCAGTTTGGGAACATTTCAAGGGAATCACTTATTAAAATCCTCAGCAAGGTTCAGATTACTATATAAACTTTAAAAACTAGAATTAATGGTGGTGTAAGTAAACATGATACTCAAGACCTCATACAACCACATCAACATTACAACTAAACTACAGAACAACCATTATTCAGAATCACTTCAAATCTAGCTGACTTGAAGTCCTATAACTCAGGTTATAAAGAAAAAACCACATTAAGACTAGTAGGTGGGTGGAGACACGGAATGGGCTGGTCCTACACCCAAGAGTAGCAGGTAAAAATTAAGAGGAATATCTTGGTATTGGAGGTACCCTCTAAAAAGCCAAGGGATCCCTCCCTAACACCAGGCCCCCTAGCTGAGGGTTCTAGTGCCAGTAAGAGAATTCTCCATAGCATCTGGATGTGGAAACCATCAGGACTGGAGCTGAGTGAGATGGAGGCTGCTGGAGTTCTAGATGTTCCTCTTAAAGAGTCCATACACAAACTTAACTTGAACTTGCTCAGTCTGAGTTCCAGGGCAGGGGCCAGCACTAGAAAGGAACTAGGGACATAGGAGGAACTGAATTGTCTGGCTTTAAGTTAAAGCTAAAGGGGCAGCACTCTCTAAGACAAAAGTGCTCCCAGAAGACATTGTTCCTTTGCCAAGTCTTACCCTCAACAGAGCTAGCACTATATCTGAGTCTCCACCAACCTGGCTAACACTGTTTGCCCCACTTTGGTGATTCTCTGAGGTCTTTCCCCACCCAGACTGCATGTTCACTGAAGCCATTTCCAGTGGATTTTCCATACAAATGCTTTCTGTTGGCTCATGCTTTGGACTTTCTTAACCCTTTGAGTAGTACAAACATTCATGTACGTCCTCATGCCTCCTGACCATCCAGAGTACGATTGTAACAAAAATTTTTATTTTAAAAATGTGTAAGGCAACATTAAAAAAAGGCAAATGTATGTTCTTTTAGTTTCTATAATTTGGTTATCAAAAAAACATGATTTGAAGTTAATAAAACTGTAACTAGAACTAATCTCATTTTTTTTAAAAAAAGCTCACTCCTGGGGGTCAGTGAGCATGAAAAAAAACTCGCTACTCAAAGGGTTAATATCTCTCAAACAAATAGCATCTGGCTTTTGCATACTCCATACTTCTTTCTAAGTGGTCCCAGGCCTGAAACTAGAGGGAACCAGCCTCAGTTCACAGCTTGGCCTTTTCTGGGCACTCCAAACCCAGTATAAGTAGCAACCATCTGCAGATCACTCTGTAGTTCATACCAGGTGACCCCGGGTCAGGTAGAGGGAGTGGCTGACCTTAGTTTGCACCTTCTGGGAGGCCCCAGAGCCAGTGCACCCAGTGGACAGCTTTAGACCATACTGGATTACAACCCAACCATGTCCACAAACAACACATTCAAGGGGCAGACTTGGCAGGCACCAAAGTCCCACTGAAGTGAGTCGTGGGGTCAACTCCTGCACAGCAGCTCATCTGCTATAGCTGAAGCCAGTCGTTGCAGCTGATCAGCCTGAGGGCCAATCCCTTTTTGTAATGTGCCAACAGCAATTAAGGTTCAACTATAATAAGAAGGTGCCCACAGCCCACATGAGATGGGGGCGTGATTGAAGCACCCCAGCTTAGTAAGTGGGAAGTCTGTTCTACTGGCGCTATAGAAGGCCTACTACATAAGGTCACTCTACCAAGACTGGAAGATGCAGCATTCTACTTGACACATAGAAACAAACACAGGGAAGCAGCCAGAATACGGAGACAAAGAAACAGCTCCCACACTAAACCTCCAGAAAAGAACTGAATAAAATGGAGGCAAGCAAGTCACTATATACAAAGTTCAAAACAATGGTTGAGAAGATGCTCAGGGGACTTAGTGAGAACTTTAATAGCCTAAAAAAGGTCAGGGAAACCATAAAATAAGAACCAGTCAGAAATGAAGACTACATTGACTGAAATGAAAAATATAGTATAGGGAATCAACGGTAAAATAGATGAAGCAGAATCAAATCAGTAAATTTAGAATATAAGGAGGCAAAAAATACCAAATCAGAACAGCAAAAAGAAAAAAGAATTAAAAAATGCAGATAGTATGAGGAGCCTCTGAGACAACTTCAAGCATACCAACATTTGCATCATGGTGGTGTCAGAAGGAGAAAAGAGAGAGCAAGAAATTAGAAAACCAATTTAAAAAAATAATGATGAAAAACTTCCTAACCTGGTGAAGGATATAGACATGCAAGTCCAGGAAGCACCGAGAGTCCTAAATAAGATGAACCTAAAGAGGTCCCCATGAAGACATATATCATAATTAAAATGGCAAAGGTTAAAGACAAAGAGAGAATCTTAAAAGCAGTGAGAGAAAAGCAATTGGTTACCTACAAGGGAGCTCCCCTAAAACTGTCAGCTGATTTCTCAACAGAATTTCTGCAGGCCAGAAGGGACTTGCAAGAAATATTCAAAGTGATGAAAGGCAAAGACCTAAGTGAAAACTGCTCCACTTAGCAAAGCTATAATTTAAAATTGGAGGAGAGATTAAAGAGCTTCCCAGACAAGAAAAAGCTAAAGGATATTATCACCATCAAACCAGTATTATAGGAAATGTTAAAGAGTTTTCTTTAGAAGAAGAAAATGAAAAAGATCAAATATAGAAATAATAAAATGGAAATAAATATCCATCTATCAACAATTATTTTACATGCAAATAATTAAATGCTCCAATCAAAAAACATACAGTAACTGAATAGATTATAAAACAAAACCTTTACATATGCTGTCAGTAAGAGACACAATTCAAATAGAAAGTCACACACAAACTGAAAATAAAAGGATGGAAAATGGTATTTCAGGAAAATGGAAACAAACAAACAAAAAAAGCTGGGGTAGCAATACTTATATCAGACAAAATAAACTTTAAAACAAAGGCTATTAACAAGAGACAAAGAAGAATCCAGTAACTCCACTTCTGGGTATTTATCCAAATAAACCCAAAACACTAAATTGAGAAGACAAAGACATCCATATGTTTATTGTAGCATTATTTACAATAGCTAAGATATGGAAGCAACCTAAGTGCTCATCAATAGATATATGGATAAAGAAGTTTTCAGTGCATACATAAAATGGATTATGAGACAGCCATAAAAAATAAAGTCTTGCCATCTGTTACAATAGAGCTGAACCTAGAGGGTATTATGTTAAGTGGAACAAGTCAAACAGAGAAAGACAAATGCCAGTTAATTTCATCTTTAATAGTGGAATCTAAAAACCAAAACAAGTGACCTAGCAGAATAGAAACAGACTCATAGATACAGAAAACATTTTGACAGAAACTTGTCTCCAGAACAGTTAGCATCATAGCAGATGCTCAATAGCATTTATACCATGGTAATTTAGTTATTATTTAAAATTTATTAAATATATTTCTATAATGAACTGCTTAAAATTAAAACCCGCAAATGAAATTATTAAGTTAACAGGTTAAAAAATAGTCTATTCTAGAGTTAGGTTTTATCTACAAGTGACTTCTAGTATGAAAATGAATGACATGGTACTAGGTACTAATTGTTTAATTTCTTTTTTCTTATCCTTTTTTCTTTTTTGTGACAGAGACAGAGTGAGAAACAGAGATAAGGACAGATAGGGACAGACAGACAAGAAAGTAGAAAGATGAGCAGCATCAATTCTTCATAGTGGCACCTTAGTTGTTCATTGATTGCTTTCTCATATGTGCCTTGATCGGGGGGCTCTGGCAGAATGAGTGACCCCTTGTTCAAGCCAGCGACCTTGGGTTCAAGCCAGCAACCTGTGGGCTCAAGCCAGCGACTATGGGTCATGTCTATGATCCCACGCTCTAGCTGGTGAGCTCGTGCTCAAGATGGTGAGCCCGCACTCAAGCCAGCAACCTCGGGGTTTCAATCCTGGGTCCTCTGTGTCCCAGCCTGAAGCTCTATCCACTGAACCACTGCCTGGTCAGGCTAATTTTCCTTTTTCCTTTAGGAAACGACTGGCTACTTGGGTCTTGAACTTTGATATTTCCCAACATTACCCTCATGCCCATAAATGGTCAACTGACAGTTACTTCCAGCTAGAATGAATCATCCTTTCTCTGAAATTTTCACTTGTCTTTCTTTTAGCTCAACCATATTGCATTGTAACAGTTTGTTTATGCATCAATATCTCACAACAGATTGAGCTATTTGGGTTTAGGCACTTGTCTTATGGCCTCAGTAACTAGCAGAGTGACAATCATGTATATCCCCAGAGCCTGTAAGTGCAAGGTTTCAATAAGTGTTAAGTAAGAACAGAAAGACATGTGCAGATATCAAAGAGACAGATATCACTTAAACATCATATGTACTTACAACATAATTGAAGGATGTATCAGCAAGCACGGCAAACTGACGGAACACTGTGTGCCTAGTAAACATCTCATTCTTAAGGGCATAAAAACTGAAATAAAAGCAACACTGAAATTAGAATGTATAGAAATCACAAGCTAAAGCAAATCAGTATGATATTCATGTGGTTAGGAATTAGAATTTTCACTGTAAAAGAAAAGAAATACAAGTAAAAATTCATAACTGTGGACTAACTTCTTTCATTTATAAAATTATATTATTTTCCAGTCCTGAAAGGCACAGAACTAATGGTAATATAGTGTCAATGAACATCTTGGGAGTCCAGACCTGGTTTTCAAAACAAAATTTATCTCTGGAATGAACCAGGGCACTTTCAGAAATGGCTGTCTCTAGAACTAAAGCAATAAATGTATAACATGAACTGGGGATATTTTATTGTTGAGCAAGTCATCAAAGATTATGTCAAAAGAACACAGTAGTTAATCTGAAAGGGGTCCAATTAACTTAACTTTGGTGAAGTTAAGCATCAAAACCAATGATTATTATGTATTAAAGTACAACAAATATATTAAAAATTGGGAAAATTTCAGTCTATCTATATTGCAAATAATGCTAAAATTAGGAGTTTCACTCTCAGGAAGGCATGCTGTTCAGAGAAAGCCAAGCATATTCTGGATAACCTTTGGCAGGCAACTAGGGAAGAAACAAAAGGATCACAATATTCACACACAGGGGGTTCTTAGAAGAGATTAGGTGTGCAACTCATAGATCAAAACCACAATGAGGTGGCACTACATAGCTACAAGGATGACTAGAACCAAAAAGATAGGCAGTGACAAATGTTGAAAAAGACAGAGATTGAAGCACTCATTTATTGTGGAATGCAAAATGGTACAGCCACTTTGGAAAACAGTTTGGCAGTCCTCAAAATGGTAAACATGGAATTATCATGTGACCCAGTAATTTCTTCCTATTTGTATACACAAGATAATTTAAAACATATGTTCACACTAAAACTTGTACATGAATGTTAATAGCAGCATTATTCATAGTAGCCAAAAAGTGGAAAGAATTCAAATGTCTAACAATTAAAGAATGGATAAAAATGTGGTATAGTTACTACATGAAATAGTATTTGGCCGTCAACAGCAGCAAAATACTAATATATTCTACAACACAGACAAGCTTGAAAACACGCCCAGTGAGGAAAGACAGTCACAAATGCCACCTATTGTATGATTTCACTTACATGAAATGTCCATAATAGGCAAATCCTTATCAACAGAAGGTAGATTAATGGTTGTTAGTGAGAGAGAAGAAATGGGTGGCAACTGCTAATGAGTATAGTATTCCTTCTCGAGTTAAAGAAAATGCTCTGATTTAGAGAGTGATAATCATTGCCCAACTCCGTGAATACAAAAACCACACTTTAAAAGGGTGATTTTATGGTATAAAAACTGTTTGTTAATAAAGTTGTTATACAGTAAGTTATGTATGGTAAAAAATAGAATCCTATGAATAAAGAAGAAAAAAAAGAAAGGTAACAAACAAGGACTTCAATATCATTATAATAAAGTTATAGAAGATAGAGGAAAAGATCAATAAAATAGAGGAAAAGAGAAAGAATTTCAGTAGAGAAATGTAATCTATTAAAAAAAATAGAGAAGCCATCTTAGAAATAAAAACACCATAAATGATTTAAGAACCTCATAGATGGGTTAAATAGCAGAATGGATATAGTAGAACACAGTATTATTAATCTCAAAAGCAGATCAATTTAAAAATACAAAATAAAGCACAATGAGGAAAATAAAGACAAGTGTATAAGAAATATGTAAATCACAAAGGAAACAATGTACATATAATTAGAATCTTAGAAAAGAAATGAGGCAGAAATAGCCTGACCAGGCGGTGGCGCAGTGGATAGAGCTTTGGACTGGGATGCAGAAGGACCCGGGTTCGAGACCCCGAGCTCGCCAGCTTGAGCGTGGGCTCATCTGGTTTGAGCAAAAGCTCACCAGCTTGGACCCAAGGTCGCTGGCTCCAACAAGGGGTTACTCAGTCTGCTGAAGGCCCGCGGTCAAGGCACATATGAGAAAGCAATCAATGAACAACTAAGACGTCACAACGGCAACAAAAAACTGATGATTGATGCTTTTCATCTCTCTCCATTCCTGTCTGTCTATCCCTATTGATCCCATAGCATCATTAACATGTCAACAAGTAAATAAAGGCTCTAAAGAAGTCTATACTCAGAGAAAATATTCTTTAACAATGAAATGAAGGTAAAACAAAGTCATATATTCCTATAAAGAAAAGCTGACAGAATTATTTGCCAAGAAATACTAAAGAGAGCTGTTCAGAGGCACATGATATGAGATGGAAACATTAGAAACAGGAAGAAATGGAAAGCTCAACAAAGAAAAAAGTTATGGGTAAATATAAGTGAATATTGACTATACCAAACAATAACCATAATATCCAATGGAATATAGCTGTTCATGAAATGAAAATGAAATGGGAGAGCAGGTTAAGCAGAGTTAAAATATTCTAAGGTTCTAAAATTATTGGGGAAGTGGTATCAAGTGGAAATTTGTATAAGACTGTAATATGCAAAGGATGTAGGTTGAAATTTCAAAAAGAGAAAAGAGTGAATAATTAACAAGTTAATAAAAGAAAACATGGAATAAAACCAAGTTCATTTGTCCAAAAGAAGGTGAAAAAAAGAGAAAAAGAATCAGGTTCACTAAATAGAAAACCATGTGTTAACTTGTGGATGCAAATCTAATGGTATCAGTAATTTCACTAAAAGTAAATGAATAAAGTATGCCAATAAAATAAATTATAATGGCGAAATAGACTTAAAATCTCACTATGCAGCTTACAAGAGAGATAGTCAAATATAAAATATAAAAATAAGACAGTTTGAAAGAAAAAAAAAGTTAGAAGAAAATACACCATGCAACCTTAACCAAAAAAGAGTGAAATAGTTACATTAATATTAAATGAGAAAGACATTAAGCCAATAAGCACTATTAGAGATAAAGAGGAATATTTCATAATGATGCACATAAATGATAACTTCACAAGAAGATATCAAAACTCTAAATTTGTAGTTATTCAGCAATACAATCATAAATTATTTAAAGTAAAACTTTACAGAACCAAAAGGAGAATTAAATAAATCTATAAGCATAGTGGAAAATTTAATGCTCCTCTCTCAACAGTTGTAACTGCAGTAAAAAATAAGTACATAAAAGGTATAAACAACACAGTAAATAAAGTTGATGTAATTAAAATACATTGAATACTGCACCCAACAATAATAGAATTTCTATGCTTCTTAAGTGTACATGAAACATTTTCCAAAATTGACTATTTTCAGAGCCATAAAAAAAGCATCAAAGAATATTAACAGATTGAAATAATTCAGAGTATATAAACTAAATTTTATGTATCAACTTGAATGACTTAAAATTATAACACATAAAAAATTGGTAAGTACATAATGATTGTTAATGTGCATTATTACATAAATTTTTAAAGCAGACAAAATATTTTTTATTATTTACCTTTACTCAGATATAAATTTATAGTATAAAAAGGGTAAAAGGGAGAATAAACATTAAGTTTATTAGGTTGACCCTTAAGAGGGAAAGGAATAAGATTGGAGTGGAGGTACAAAGAGAATTTAAGTGTATTATAATTGTTGAAAAATTTGATAAAAACTGTACATCTTTGACCCATCAAAATTACTTCTCTGCATCTATCTTACAGAAATAATAGCAATAGTATACTAAAAAATACAAAAATATTCAATGCAGCATTATTTATAATGGAAAAATTAATAACTTAACTAGTTGGATAAATTGTAATCCACATATATAAAAGGACTAGGTAGCCATTAGAACAAATGAGGTGCACACAAATATCCTGATGAGGAAAGCTGTCCAAAACAGTGTTAAGTAACAAGGGCAAATTGCAGACTAATTTGTACAAGATGATTCTAACTTTTATAACAATATGTTATATAATGAATAATGCTGAAATGAACACTGGATTGTAGATATATTGTCAATATTCTATTTTCATATTTTTTGTATATATACTCAGAAGTGGAATTGATGGATCATATGATAGTCCTAGTTTTAACTTTTTGAAAAATCTCCATATTCTTTTCCACAGTGGCTGAACCAATTTACATTCCCACCAAGAGTACACAAGTATTCCCTTTTCTTTACATCCTCACTAATAATTTTTATTATTTATTGCTGATAGTCATTCTAACAGGTGTGATGCTGTCTCTGTGTTGTTTTGATATGCATTTCCCTGATGATTAATGATGTTGAGCATCTTTTCATGTGTATGTTGGCCATCTATATATCTTCTTTGAAAAAATGTCTATTCAGTTTCTCTGCCCATTAAAATAATTATTTATTTCAGAGAGAGGAAGGGGGACGGGGGGAAGGTAAAAAGACAGCAAGAGAGAAACATCGATTTGCTGCTCCAGCCATTCACACATTCATTGGTTGATTCTTGTATGTTCCCTGACTGAGATCAAACCCACAACCTTGGCGTATCAGGACAGTGCTCTAAACAACTGAGCTACCCACCCAGGGTTTGAATTATATATTTTGGATATTAATCCCTTATTAGATATAAGGTTTCCAAATATTTTCTCCTTTTCTGTAAGTTGCCATTTAATTTTTTTAAGTGAGAAGAGGGGAGATAGACAAACTCCTACATGTGCCCCAACCAGGATCCACCCAACACCTATCTGGTGCCAATGCTCGAATCAGCTGAGTTATCCTCAGCATCTGAGGCTGAAACTTAGACCAACTGAGCCACTGGCTGTGAGAGGAGAAGAGACAAAGAAGGGAGAGAGAGGGAGGGGAAAGGAAGCAGATGGTCGCTTCTCATGTGTGCCCTGACCAGGAATTGAACAAACATGCAGGGCCAATGCTCTACCCACTGAGTTAACTGCCAGGGCCACCATTTACTTTCGATGATGACTTTCTTTGTTGAGTAGAACCTTTTAGTTTGATGTAGTCTTGCTTTTAGTTTCAAATAAAAAAATCATTGCCGAGATCAATGTCAAGTTTACTCTCTGTATTTTCTTTTCAAAAGTTTAGCTTCAGATTTTAAATTTAAGACCTAATCCATTTTTGGTTGACTTTGTATATGGTGTAAAATAGGGTTCCAGTTTCATTCACTTGGGTGTGGCTGTGCAATTTTCCCAACATCATTCATTGAGGACACTGTCATTTTCCCAATGAGTATTCTTCACCCCTTTGTGATAATTAATTGACCATAAGTGCAGATTTATTTCTAAGTTCTCTTTTCTTTTTCATTGATATATGTGTCTGTTTTTATGCTAATAGCATCTTATTTTGATGAGTATAAATTTGTACCATAGTTTGCAGTCAGGAACCATGATTCTTCTTTGTTCTTTTTCAAGACTGTCTTGTCTATTTGCAATCTTCTGTAGTTCTATACAAATTTTAGGATTTTTTCTATTTCTTTTGGGATTTTGATAGGGATTGCATTGAATCTGTAGATGGCTTTCAGTAGTATGAACATTTTAAAACTATTCATTCTTCCAATCCATTAGCATAGAGGATCTTTCTATTTATTTCTGTCTTCTTTAATTTTATTTACCAATGTTTTATAATTTTTATTGTACAGATCTTTCACTTCTTTAGTACATTTATTCCTAAGTATTTTATTCTTTTTAATTCAGTTTCAAGTGGATTATTTTTTAATTTCTCTTTCTGGTAGTTTGTTGTTAGTGTATAGAAACACAACTGATTTTTGTATATTGCTTTTGTATCCTGGCTCAGAGGGGTGCCTGTGGACCAACTACTGGGGTTGAAGTGGGAGTGGCTACATCACTGTGGCATCACCCAAGTAGTGATCTATTCCTGGGCTCACATGCCACCCTTGAGCACTATGTGTGCCAAGAAAAAAGTAATTATGACATCAGCAGCTGAGGCAGGCTAAGAGGAAGGACCAGCCCCTGTCCCTTGTTAAGAAGAAGGACTAGCCCCTTCCCCTTGCCAGCATTGCTTAAGTTTGATGTTCCTGGAAATAGAGCCAACTCAGCAGAACAAAGAAAAAGCTTGGAGAAGAAACTCTGAATTGGATTGGGACTGAATATGAATTATGAACTGGTTGAGAAATCATTGGATTTAACTGTTACCTTCACTAGCTAAGATGAAGTTTTCCTTCTACTAAACAAAACTGATTGCACCTGATCTATGATCTGTTACTGTGAAATGAAATTAACATTCTAGTACACACAAATCTGCAACTATAATTAATCTCCATTCCACACCAGGAACAGCACTATGGGTATATACACTCTCTATGTTGTTGCATGTATCACCGTGAATGAACACTTAGTGTTGCAACCAAGCCAGAGAGACATAATGCATCATGTCCCAACATTATACTCTAGTGTGTAATAATACTTTCTGCTGTCCTAAATATTTAGATACCAACATAAAGTCTGCAGAGACCAAAATGAAGAATATGGCTGTCAATATCTTGGTTAATAGCAAACCAATCTGAAGTAAAACAAAGACATTCTTATGAATGGTCATTGCATATAAGACAAATCCCAGAGGGACAGATACAAGGCAAATCTTAAGGATGAAAATAACCCCTACAGAAGTAAGTAAGGGAAAGACATTCTAGTCAGTTTCAGAGATCGCCTGAAGTCCATGTGTGGAGAAATGAAATTAAGTGGGTATTTAAGCTTTCTTTTGTTCTTAGCCTCTTGTTTCACCTGTTTGTATATGCTATCTGATACTAACTGAATTGTCAGGGCAAGTATTAATATGTTCATGTTTTCATAGCACAGAGTAGTTATCAACACAGATGTGAAACACAAGCAGGAAATCCTTCACTCATCATCTGGTAGTATTTCTGTTATGTGTATCCTCAATGTGCCACCTGGGATTATTTCAGTGCAATGCATACAGCAATGTGTAGAATTTTATACACACACACACACAGTGTATGTTATGAAAAGCAGTGACAATGTATGGCATTATCATCCCACTAAGTCAGGTGTGAGCCTCAAGCATGAACTAGGATATCAGACCAACATTAAATCTATCTTGTCTTGATGCTTGACTATGAGAAAATCTTGCAAAGAAATTTCCAAGATGTAATAAAGAAGAGAATCTACAGAAAATTATGGCAGGAATATATGGCACAGAATATAGAGTTTTAATGTTAACATATTAGAACAAGGCAAAAAAAAAAAACCCACTTTTTTCTATGTGGCATTGCTTTTAGCTTTTGCAGAATTTTACAGTGTCACTTTTTCCATGTTTATTTATTTTTTAACTTTCTCCATCTTTAAAATGACATAGAAAATGCCTGACCAGTTGGTGCAGTGGATAGAGCATCAACCTGTGACACTGAGGTCCTAGATTTGAAACCCTGAGGTTGACAGTTTAAGCGTGGAATTATAGACCTGACCCAATGGTCACTGGCTTGAGCCCAAAGCTGCTGGCTTGAGCAAGGGGTCACTGGTGTGGCTTGAGCCCCCTGGTCAAGGAACGTATGAGAAGCAGTCAGTGAACAACTACAGAAATAGAACTATGAGTTGATGCTTCTCACCTCTTTCCCTTTCTCTTCCTCTCTATCATATATATATGATATAGAGAAGAGAAATTAAAATAATTAAATGAATAAAAATTAAGATCTACGAATTAAGAAGTTGGTGTTGTTTTGTCTGAAAAAGGGAAGGAATATACTATGCATAGCAATTTTACAAAGAAAATATAGACCAGCTAAATACAATAATGTGCAAATGAGCAGGAAAACATTCTAACAGCCCCATGAAGGAAATGACTACATAGGGCTGATTAAACAAGGTATAAATAGGGATGTCCTGTTTATTCTTTAAAAGTTAAAACATTAAGATTGGGAATAAAAGAGAGTATTAAATTACTTTTTCTTTGAAATGACTTTGACTACTTTTCTATTTTAGTCCAATTATTTTGCATTTGTTGTTAAAAGTGTATGAGGGCATTTTATATTAATTGATATGTACAGGAAAATTCCCCCTCATTTTCTTAAAAGATGGTTAGTCATATATTTATAAATAAAATGTGTATACATCATTACACTATACCTGTTCTTGAGAATAAAGAATTTCTTTTCCCAGATTTTGCTTATCCGTTCAGATTCCTTCTTAAACCTGTAATAAAGTAATAGATAATTAGATTTTATATTAGCTACAAAGGAACAGTTATGATTTACTATTTCCAATACCTTTCTGCCTTCTTTCTGTCATTCTCTAAAGTAGCCTTTAATGTTGCTATTTCCTTCTGCAAAAACTGTCTTTCTTCAACCTTTCAATAGAAAATACATCACAAAGTTAATTACATAAACAATACACCATTTCTCCATAAATATAAAAGACAATTTCTTATTAATAGCATGCACATTCTAACTACTACCAAAAATAATTTGAAGAAAGAGTGACTTCCATTTACTCTCAAATTTTCATAAATTGGAGAAATTTAAGTATGATCCTATGTCCAATTGCCTGTTATAATTCACTGAAAGGCAGCCAGTGCTAGACAACATCAGGAAGCAACCAAATTTATCTTTATCACCCCTCTCCCTATGAGGTATCCCTTCTTTAAAAATCTTGTTTCCCTCTCTTATTGTGATCTCTCCAGCTCTTCATCATAGGCAGCAGCTGCTTCCAGTTAGTTTATTTCTTCTTTCTTTCAAAACCGTTCTCAGGAAAGGCTCTGAGCAACTCAATCACATTAGAGCTTTCTATTATTCCTCAGTATTATTTATATTTTACAAGGAAAATATTTTAGCAAAAGGAATTAATCTCTAACATTGGAACTGTAGGCATTTCAGGATGAGATTCTTTTGAGTGTGGTAGGAATATATTCCAGACAATCATGACCTCTGTCTCTTTCTAAGACTAATTATCAGTCAAAGTCATTGCTACTTGATAAAAATATTCAGCATCAATAAAAACAATAATTAGGTTTGGCCAATGGTGGTGCAGTGGATAAAGCATTGGCCTGGGATGCTAAGGACCCAGATAGAAAACCCCAAGGTCGCCGGCTTAAGTGCAGGCTCATCTGGCTTGAGTGCAGGTTCACCAGATTGACGACAAGGTCACCAGCTTGAGTGTGAGATCACCAACATGATCCCATCGTCACTGACTTGAAGCCCATGGTCACTGGCTAGAGCCCAAGGTCACTGGCTTGAGCAAAGGGTCACTGGCTTGGCTTGAGATTCTCGGTCTAGGCATAAATGAGAAACAATCAATGAGCAACTAAAGTGATGCAATTATAAATTGATGTTTCTCATCTCTCTCCCTTCTTGTCACTGTCTTTCTCTCTCTTATGTGCAGGCACTAAAAAAAATTAATTATATTATTAACAATGGTTATATTATACCTTCAACTCTGATATTTTCTCCTTTTCTTCAAGCATCGAAACTGGTGTTGTAGATCTAACCTGGCAAAGAAATAAACCAGATAAATACAGGGTGGGGCAAAAGTAGGTTTACAGTTTTGAGTAGATGAAACACTGAGTTTATTCTTGTGTTGTTATTTATTAATTATTGTATTACTTTAAATATGAACAATTGTAAGCCTACTTTTGCCCTACCCAGTATAACATTTCAAATTAATGAAAATGATGTGGTTTCTCTGCAGCTTCGAAAAAGGCAACTGAGACTTAAAATATGCCAGTCATAGTCTCACAGGGGTTTTCTCTGCTTTATCCAAATTATAAAGCTCAGTGTTTGCATACTGCACCTGCAACTGGACAGTTATAGCCCATTGAATCCAACTTTCCCACTAGTGCTTTTAGAAATACATTACTCTGGGCCCTGGCCAGTTGGCTCAGCAGTAGAGCATTGGCCTGGTGTGTGGAAGTCCCAGGTTTGATTCCCAGTCAGGGCACACAGGAGAAGTGCCCATCTGCTTCTCCACGCTTGCCCCTCTTCGTCCTCTCTATCTCTCTCTTCCCCTCCTGCAGCCAAGGCTCCATTGGAGCAAAGTTGGCCCGGGCGCTGAGGATGGCTCCATGGCCTCTGCCTCAGGCATTAGAATGGCTCTGGCCCCGTCGGAGCAACGCCCCAGATGGGCAGAGCATCGCCCCCTGTTGGGCATGCCGGGTGGATCCTGGTCGGACGCATGTAGGAGTCTGTCTGCTTCCCTGCTTCTAACTTTGGAAAAACAAGAACAAAAACATTACTCTGTAATTATATATTGGTCAAATTTTACCTTATCCTTTTAAAAAATGTAATGGGCAGTTATTACCTTGGAAGATGCAAGCTTTAGAAAATATTTTACTTTAAATGATACTCAAGTTGAATTTTTGCTATTATACTTGTCTAATGATGAGGAGAGTAGATGACAATTAGAATATGTCAAATATAAAAATCTGCTTGGTTAGCAATTGCTAGATTTCTAAACAATAGACAGAAAAAATGCTCCTTATTGCCACCATTACCTTCTCTAGTGGATTCTGTGACCCAAAAGACACTTGATTGGTTACCTGTCTTCCTGGGGTGGGCTCTTCCAAGAACATTCTGGAGCCAAGTCTGAAAGTAGGAGCTAGAGAGTCTTGCAGAATAAGACAAAAGGGACCTCAAGCTCCCACAAGCAATCAGAAGTAGGGGCTGAGAAAAGAGAGAGGAGAACATGTCCAGGCAAGACCACAAGGCTACAAGTGCTAGTATGTGGTGAAGCCGTGGCTGACCAGTGGCCAGGGGTAATGTGTGATATTCAATTTGAAATGGCATCTTGGTGATGTAAACTGTTCATGTCAGTTAACTTTCTTCAACCTCTTTGAACTTAGAATTGCAAAGGTGTAATGTGAGCAAGTGTTTTTAGTAGAGATCACAGAAATGAATTGAATTTAGCATCTGATTAAGTAGTGTGAACTGGGATGGCAAGTAAAACACAAGGAGACTTGGAAACTGACATGGGTCAGTGGAAGAATAAGCCAATTAATAGCAACAACCACCAGAAGTTCCATGGCATCTGCAGAAACCATGAGAATGCTCTAGGCTGCCATAAAGAACAAAACTGATTTGACCCAATTTTACTTGTATCTGAAAATACAGAGAGAACCCAGCTGAGATTAGCTACCATGTATAAAAATAACAACATTTGTAACAACAGCCATCAAAACTAAAATTAATTGAGTGCCTACTCTGTGTCAGACACATCATAAATATTACTGTTTATTTCTATAAACTAACCTATTGATTTCTCCATTCACATTACCTTAGATTTTTAATGATATGCACATATTTAAAATATAAGCTGCAAATAGAATAGTATACATAAACATAAAATGATCACTTCTCAGAAGCTAAGGAGTTTCTTGTTTTTTAGTTTTTCTCATCTTTACAATTATAAATAATAGCCTTCACTGATTTGAGCTCCCCACAAAAAAAGTTCAAAATTTGAGAGCATTCACATTATTTTTACCCTCTCTCTGACCCCTTGCTTGTCTAATTTTTTAGTTGCAAATGTTGTTGCCTTTACCTTGATTTCAATATATGTAAGCTTGCATATTTGATATATGAACTCTTCACTGTGAAAAATGGGAAATTTATTTAATCTTTTATGTTTTGCAACATCTTCACTCACCCAACTTCCCTATTTTTAGAAGAAATGTTATTTTTACATTGTCAATATCAGAAGGATTGTTCTCTAACTATAATTAAGTCCTCCATGCTTCATCCACACACTGATTCTAAAAACTGAAACCCAGTGAATAACATTAACAATGTGTTTATGTATTACTTACTATATGACCAAGTAATGTAACTGTCCATAAAGAAAAGTTGCACATGAATCGATGAAATGTCCCCCAATTTTTGTGAGCAGTGTCTCTTCCATGAGTTAATTTAACATTTCAACTTTTAATATTTCTAGCTTCCTTCACTTCTGAATCTTACCTAGTTTTTCCTTTTTATTGTGTCCATATCATCGTGCATATGTATTCATGTGTGGGTTTGCAAACTCAACTGAGACTTCAGTAAATATGAAAATTAGAGTTCAAACATTTTTTTCTTTTCTTGTAGCAACCACTATTTAATTTTTCTCATAATTTCTGTTGCTATTTTGCATGATTTATAAGATTTTTTTTACTTTACCTTTCAGATTATTAACTATTTAGCTGTGTCAATTTGAATTCATCTGTCCAGAGGACAATTTGACTTTGGGTGACGGGTATGCAACACAATTGAATGATAAGATAACCTGGAGATGTTTTCATTATACATATGTACCCTGATTTATTGGTGTCACCCCATTAAAATTAATAATAATAAAATATATATATAAAAATACATTGAATTCATCTGTCCATTGCCACTTTTTAAAATTTACTTCCAAGAAATTGTTCTTTTACTCAGATTGTTCCTTTTTCATAGCATCTTGTCCTGCTTAATGGATAAAAGTTTCACTTGAATATTTTTCAAAATATATGTATTTAAGGTCTGTTTCCTAAATTAAGTGTTTCCTACAGGGCCAATGGCTTTGCTTGTTTGCTTTGTTTTTTTCACTGATTAAGTATTTGCTGAATTCCTACTTTGTGTCAGGAAACATTCTAAGCACTTAAGATACAATAGAAAACAAAACAGGGCTGAGGAAGAGAAGATATATTTGAGATAAATTATGAAAGAGGGCAAATGTAGAGCATTTAAAAAGAACTACCTATAACTTCCTGTTTGAGCAATTATATGGAGAATGGTACCATTCACTATGATAAAAAAAAATAAGAGAAATAGGGATAATTTTGTATACTAGTTTTCTCTCTCCCTCCCTTTTTCCCTCTCTCCCTCCCTCCCTACCCCCTCCATCCCTCTCTCCCTCCCTCCCTTTCTCATTCCTTCCCTCCTTCTTTCCTCTCTTCTTTCAGGAGGAAGAACTTGGTAAATGCAGTTTCAGACACTGAGTTTGAGGTACCCAGGGCACAGACTAATGAAGACACACAATAGGCAATTTGAATAAGGCCCTAGAATTTGAGAGTGGGGTCAATTCTAGACATAGAATTTGGAGGCATCAGCTAATGACTTGAATAAGGCCAATCATGAAATTTATAGAAATAGAAAAGCACATGGTCAGGGATAGAAGGCTGTGCCTAGTCATGGCTGACCTGTAGTTCTAATCTCTCCCTGGCTGATAAAAGAATTCTCAGGACTGACTTAATCCTAAACCTGAGCCCTAACCCATTACTCTTACTTAGTTCTCTAAACTCTAACTCCTACTCCATCAGTCCCCACAGACATGGAAAGCTGTTTAGTGGTTCTAGAACTACCCAGATAATTGTTCCCATTGTTGTCTACACTTATCTCAAACTTCCTAGAGGAAATTACCACCATCACCACCAATCAGCATAGTGACTCAGTCTTACCAAGGATCACATGAAGGGAAGCTAGCCAAAGAGAAACATAACATAATGCACAGCAACACAAGTTTACAAAAACAATGAAGTCTTTATCATTAGCCCTCCATGGCTTCAAAAAAGTGGGGGTCACCAAGGTGACTGAATGCATATACTTTTTGGGATCCTTCCACCTATTTGTTCTCAAAGGGCATGATCCACTTAATGCCTCTCTGACTAGGATACAAGGAGCTCAGAATGAGTTCACTGCTCTTGCATTCACATGCACCTAGGAAATCACTGGGGCAGCAGCAATAAGCTTTAGAGGACGTTTGCCAGTTTGATAACAGGAAAAAAAAAGTAAGTCAAATTAAAAACAATTAATCTATGGATAGTTCTGATTAGCAAAGGTTGTGGGTTTGATTCCAGTCAGGGCACATACAGGAACAGATTGATCTCTCTCTCTCTCCTCCCCCTCCTATCTCTCTAAAATCAATAAATTATAATTAAAAAAATAATCTATAGGAAGTTATAAAAACAGGAAGGTAAAACAAAATAAGCTTCCAGGTAGAAAGACATATTTATTTCACTATATCCAAAGTCATATCAGTAATTTAAAGTTTATATAAAAAAATAACTGTGTTTAAATTCATATACAGTAAAAATTAGTTTCAATTTTCGAGGCTCCCTGTTCCTGACTCCCATAAAATTACTGACTCTATAATAGAGATAAGACTGTGATAAAACATATTTTCTGTAAAGCAAATAATTATTCAATCTCTCCAGAAGACGATACTCTGGCCATGACAATGACAAAGCTAGCTTCTCTTTTCAGAAACAAAACACTATAGTAGACTAGAGTGTTTGCTTTTCAGCTTGAGTTGAACTTTCAACTTTGCTATATAGCATGTTATATTGAATCCTGGCTCTGTCCACATTAAACTGTCATTTTGTTTTGTCAGCTGCTGACATTCCACTTTCTCTGGAATATACATGTTGGTCTCTATGGTGCTACTTCATTGACAGGTGCAAATATTGGACTGCTAAGCAATAGCTAGAGGTGAAAATGAATGGCAATATTAACATAAAAGTAGATAGATTCTTAAGTAGGAAAATATAAATTAATCATTATAAAGATAATCAAAACCTATGATTAGAAATGTCTTATAAATATTTCTCATTTTCTTTTGAATTTGTATATATTTTTATACCTAAAAATTTATAAAATTAAGAAATCAGGTTCCTTTATAACAGAGGTTGTGATTCTTAAATTTGTCTTCCATTTTAAGGCAATTCTTAAAAAGTTTTTATAAAACCAACACTAGGCCCTGGCCAGTTGGCTCAGTGGTAGAGCGTCAGCCCAGTGTGTGAAAGTCCTGGGTTTGATTCCTGGCCAGGCACACAGGAAAAGCTCCCATCTGCTGCTCCATCCTTCCCCCTCTCCTTTCTCTCTATCTTTCTCTTCCCCTCCCACAGTGAAGGCTCCATTGGAGCAAAGTTGGCCCGAGCACTGAGGATGGCTCCATGGCCTCTGCCTCAGGTGCTAGAATGGCTCCGGTTGCAACAGAGCAATATCCCAGATGGGTAGAGTATTGCCCCACCTCAAGTGGGCTTGCCTGGTGGATCCCAGTTGGGCGCATGTGGGAGTCTTTCTGACTGCCTCCCTGCTTCTCACTTCAGAAAAATACAAAAACAAAACAAAAACACAGAAAAACACTAAATAAATATAATCTTCTAAATTAGGAGTCAACAGCCAAGTTTTGTAATAACAGAAGAAGTGCAATTATGTTTATTAATTATCACAGACTAACCATATTCCTGTATCATATCTTCTTTTTCTTTTTTCTTGTCAACAAAGGAGTCATTGCCTTCTTTCATTTCGCCTAATTGCCACAAACATACCTCTTTTGAAACTTTGATCATTCTTTCTGGCCTTGGTGCCTTCTTGCCTCTTTCTCTCCTTTAAACTATCAATTACATTACTATCAAAGCAAGCCTAACTTTCTAACTCATCCTTAAGAAAGACAATCTTCTGTCACTAAAACTTCATTAATTTTGATTTTTTTATACCAGCATCTTTTTCTTTTTACCTCTGAAGCAAACAGCTCTTTTTGTACACCAGTAATGTGCCAGTGGGTGGTGGTTGGTGGGAGGAGGGAGTGAAAGAACAACATGAAGAGAGAAGAACCAGCTTCATGTGCTTATAATTGGGAGAGAAGAGACATGAGAATTAGGACCATTAAGACTAAACTATAATAAGGCTGTATGCAATCAAGCACTAATCATGGTATAGGGCAAAAGTCAAAACAAAACATTTATCTACATATAGCACTAGTGAGTTTGTTTTTAACAAAATCATTAAGCTAGAGAATTCTTTTAAAAGTAGAACAAGACTTTCTTCACTTGATGTGCCCCAAGAGTGCCACTCCATGTCTGCCCAGGGCCTCTGAAATACTTGGCAGACGACTGAGCTAGGAGGCCCTATGGAATCCAGGCTGATCCCGGCCATATGCAAATATCAAGCATGTCTTTTCAAAGGCCTAGAAGCCCACCCAATTCAATGTGGGTTTGGCCTCTTCACCTGGCTCTAGATCATCCTAGACTTTATGTTCACTGCAAGAAGTCAGATATGTAGAACCAGCATATACGTCTATCAAATTATCTTATATAAAAAAAATTGTAATAAAAGCTCTGTAATGCTGAAAATGTCTCTGTTATGGATGATGAAGCCATTGTTTACAATAGCAAAAGAAAAGAAGCAATATCTCAGGGAGGCATCAGTAAATTGATGAAAATTGGTTAACTAAATTGTGTTACTTCTGTGGAGTGAAATGCTGCTCCTGAGTGACTATAAAGTTGCCCATATCTTGTTGTGTGTACAAATCACAATGGGTTTTCAATGATTATCTCTGGGTGGCAAGATTTATTTTTACTTTTTCTTTAGGCATTTCTTTATTGAGCAAATTTTATATGAGTATAAATCTTTTACACAAAATATTCAGATTTCTGGCTTCCCCATAAAATGCAAAAAATGCCATTCCCAGACTAACAAGAAAAACCCAGATGCACTACAAAATGGCAGCTTTTCTTGAACCTATCAGAGAATTGAAGTCACAGCCAGATAATCTGCACTCCAAGGAGGGAGCCTCTTCAAGGAGAGATATGACTCCTGCACAAGCTCATGGAAGAAGCAGCACCATGGCAGTTGTAACACAACCAGGTAAAAAATAAAGCTAAAAATACAAAGAACTACTGAAGGGCAAGTATGGGTTTGCAGAGCAATCCGAAGTAGCTTGGGGCACATGTTGAAAGAGCAGTTGATGCTCACAACTTTTTCACTTTCTTCTACCAGATGCTTATGAGAAAAACTGAGGGCAGGGCAGGAGACTTATGATGGCTCAGGCCTGGGGAGGAGATCAGCTGCTGTTGAAAGAAGAGGATTATCTCCCCCAAACCCTTCTATCCTAGGAAGCAAAAGCCTTAAGACCCTGCAAAAGGGGAAGCAAATTAACTGGCCAATTAGACTCAAAGAAGGTGATTAGTGGAGAAGTGTTAGACACCAAGCCCTGTCCACTTCACAAAAGGTTACGAAGGGCAACAAAGCTGTTGCTTAAAAGGCATAGATAAAGACATATTATGGCAAGTGGAAAATAAAAGAACTACTCTCTTCCTCAGTGTAAGAGGTTGATAATTGCCTTAAGCCTTATAGACTGTACTAATACCAAGTGGAGTGTCTTAGTATTGCAGGAGAGATAGGAATTATCTAAGTAAAGTCAACCTCAGATGCAAGGCCGAGGTAGATCACCACAGGAAGGAGGAGCAGGAATCCTGAGAAAGATCACCTCTGAGGACCAGACACATGACACTTCCTGGAGACTGATTAGAACAAGGGAAAAACCATCTCTACCCTCACTTATTAATTATCAGGCAATAGCAGCCTATTACCAAGGGAAGAATAGATACATAAAGAGAGGCCCACTGCATGGCAAGGGTGGACAGGCTCTACTGAAAGATAAGTGTAGAGCAGCACACAGAGAAAGTGCTCTGTTACTCTCACTCCCACTGTAAGCACACACCTATCACGAAAGGAATATCTAGGCTGTGGTTCATTAAAAGAAACCATAGCAACAACCAAAATCAACTCAATACAACTTCTGGCTATACTGGCTCAGCCCTTATGTAAACAGTCTGATATAAGAGGCATGCTATTTTAGGGTATGAATACTCTTTACTTCAATCTCTACACATGATGTCTGGCATTCAATAGAAAATTATGAGACACACAAAAGGGCAAGGAGAAAATAACCTATTGCCAGGAGACAAATCAATCAACAGAACCAGATTCAATGATGTCTCAGATCTTGGAACTATCAGATAGGGACTTTAAAATAACTATAATTCAAATGTTATAGAACCTAGAACAAAAGATGAACATGCATAGTACATAATAGATAAAGGATTTCAGCATAGAGATGGACAAATATAAAAAAGAGTCACATGGGAATACTAGAAATAAAAAAGGCAATACCAAAGATGAATAATTTCTTTGATGGACTTATCAGTATACTCAATACTGTTGAGGAAAACAATTAGTGAATTTGAAGGTATGTCAAAAGAAATTTCCCAAGGTGAAACAAAGGAAAACATAATTCAGAATTACTAAGCAGAACATGCAAGAGTAGTGGGACAATATCAATGAATCTAATGGAGGTATAATTTGAGTCTCAGAGGAGAAACAAGAGAGAATGAGGCAAAAGAGATCATTGAAATGATGGCCAAGGCTAATAAAATACATCAAACCAACAATTCCAGAAGTTTAATCAGGAGAGAATGAGAGATAGTGAAAAAGCAAGAGAAAGAAACAACAAAAACCAAAGAACATTATAGTCTGTTGAAAAGCAATGATAAACCCTTGAAAGTGTTCCAAAGTAAAAAATGCATTAGTAGAGACAAGTGAAAATTTATAGTTTTTTTTCTTTGTCAAAAACTATGCAAGACAGCCTGACCAGGCAGTGGCACAGTGGATAGAGCGTCAGACTGGGATGCACAAGACCCAGGTTTGAGACCCCAAGCTTGCCAGCTTGAGCGCGGGCCCATTGGTTTGAGCAAAAGCTTGCCAGCTTGGATCCAAGGTCACTGGCTCCAGCAAGGGGTTGCTCGGTCTGCTGAAGGCCCACAGTCAAGGCACATGTGAGAAAGCAATCAATGAACAACTATGGTGTCGCAACAGCAACGAAAAACTAATGATTGATGCTTCTTACCTCTCTCTGTTTCTGTCTATCTGTCCCTATCTATCCCTCTCTCTGATCCCTCTCTGTCCCTGTAAAAAAAAAAACCCAAAAACCCAAAAAACTATGCAAGACAAAAAACAATGGAATAACATCTTCAAAATATTAAAATAAAAGTCAGCTCATACTTTAACACTCAGTAAAGTTCTATCAAAAATGAAGACAAGGATAACTCGGTTGGTTGGAGTGTTGTCCTGAACCACAGAGGTTGCTAGTTTGATTCCTGTCTCTCTGTCTCTCTCTCCCAGACCCACTCTGTCTAAAAAAAAAGAAAAGACAAAATAAGGATGTTTTTCGGGAAAACAAAAGCTGAGAGAATTAATTGCCAACAGATCTGTACTATAAGAACTGCAAATAAAAAAAAAAAGTTTTTCAGGAGAAAGGAATAGGATACCAGACAGAAACTTAGATCTACATAAAGAAATGAAGATGCCAGAAATGGTAGAAATGGAAGAAAAAAAGAAATGGTATAAATAAAGGTGTCAAATGCAAATTTTGCTGTGACAAATTGCATCAGTTATTGTTACATGAAAATATATACATTAAACTTAAAATTTTTTAAAGGATACAATGTGTCTGGAATTTTAAAGAACTATACTTTTGTTGGAAACATTGGAAAGATTATGCAAGGCATTAAAAGCAAGGTAAATGGACTTGGATATATGAGTTTCATAGTGACTTTTAGGAGAGCATTTAAGAAACACGCTCTTTACCATTGAGACAAAGCTATTTGGTCGGAGATTTCCAAAGGTACCTAGAAATTGTACTGACTTTTTATTGATCTCTTATTAACCAGCTCTTTGGGTGCTTTCTGAAATCTTTTTGTTGTTGCTGTTGCTTACCTAATGCTTTTTCTCCTAACTCTTCCAATGGTGGTATAAGAATGAAAAATTGTGCAGTGAAATCTTTCTAACTTTAATATAAAAAATACCTTTTAAAATATGCTTGTTTCTTATTTAATGCAAACCAGAAAATGTATCTTAATCAGAGCCCACTTGCATATTCTCAACTAGAGAAGCAGACAACCAGACTCACCCTCCAGGGAAACTTAAAGACACATGCTCACTGATTCTGGCGGCATGAAACGAAATATGGGTTCACCACACAATTTCAGCCATTAGATGAACTGGACTCCATAACTGTTCATGACATTGGCTGTGGGTAACTTGCTTTTCTGTTCCTGATATTTAGATATACTTATATATTCAACAAAGGAATGAATCCCACTTCAGATTAGTGAAGGAGATCCTCAAGCTATTTTCAAAAATTTTAAAAGCCTAAATAAAAGTGTACCTTGATTCGGTAATAAGAGTTGCACCAGCAACTCTTTAGATTTTACTAGCATTAAATCAATTCAGTGAGCTATCACTGATTATATGTTTGAGCAGATCTGCAAGTTAGGAGTAAAACATAATAATGAATATTTAAGAGAAAAACAAATAATTTTTTCTTTAAAGTTCAGGTTTTCTTGATGAACAAGAAGAGGTTACACTGAGGAAAAGAAAACAAAGGGAACCCAATGAAGAAAAGTTTAAATACCAACCTCCATGGAAAACATTCCTAAAAAAAGCTGAGATATATTGTAACATACATAAACATCCCCTTAGGGTATGAGGAGAAAGCTGGGACCTGGAGACTCTAGGCCTGAAAAAAGTCAGAGCTGGGAAATAGACAAGTTGGTAGTGCTGAATCCAAAGAGGGAAGCCAGCAGTCCAATGCCAGTGTCCGAAGACTGTGGTCACCTCAGGCTGGATTCTGGCCTTGAGTATCAGTACTGAAGCAGTTCTATGACAAAACTCACATACCAAGTGACATAATTGCCATATGCCATAATGGCAATTAGGATGAATGACAGCATGTCAAATTGTTCACTCTTCTTCAAGGGTATAAGTCCCAAGTGTGGACAGTGTCAGGATTTAGGCCAAATGACCTGATGTTCAAGACTGACCTCAACTCCCAATGGGAAAAGGGGAGAAACCCACAGCTGAAACCCAGGCAGATGGAATAAAGCAACAGCACACAGTGAGAGATAAGATGGCAGGTTTGTAGGCTCCCAAAAGTCAAGGGTGACATTTCTATCACCAAGGTGACATTACATGTGGTCAGGACCTAGCATCTGCTTCCATGACTGAAAATGTCTAAGGAAGAACAGAAATTAATATAGATCTTAAATTTATCTTTTCCTGATTTCCATGGTAATATCTTAGATCCTTAAGTTAAATTATACTGACATATAAATTCTATGAGTAAAATAAAGCATAAAATCTCTCAAATAATTTTAGCAAATAAAATTTTTCACCGGTGTAACAAGTTTACATATTATTTTCACTAAAATACTTTTAGTTCCAAATAAACTGAAAGTCATCAAACTACTCAGAATACTGTAGAAAGTAAAAGCCACCTTCAGGTGAGTTTTATTTTTAAATTTGTATTTATTAAGTTTTAGAGAGAAAGAGATGTGAGGGAGAGAGAAAAAGAGTGAGAGAGATAGAGAAACATTGATTTGTTGTTTCACTTATTTATGCATTCATTAGTTGATTCTTGTATGTGCCCTGAACAGGGAGGGGTCAAACCCACAACATTGAGTTACTCGGCCAAAGCTCAGTTGAATTTTATATAAGCTATTACTCAGATTTTTAATTTCAATTCTCTTAGAGAAGAATCTGAAGATAAATTTGTTTTAATATAAGTAAAATTTTTGATTTAAAAACAAGTAATTGTGTGTGACGTCAGAGAAATGGCGCCATGAGAAGCGCTCCCAATACTTCTCCCCCAAAATTTCAGCAAGTTCTACAACCAGAGACAGAAAAATCGATCCCTGGAGCGTCTGTGGGTCCCACACAATGAACAAAAAGGTATGAAGGGTCGAAAAACTGACTAAATTTATAAGCAACCCTGAAGGAAATAAGATGGAGAACGTAACACTCCGCCTTCCTCACTAACCTGAGCAAGGGCTGCTTTCACTTGGAACTGAGAGAGAGTGAGAGCTGGGGGTGTGGAAGGAGCTGTGCTGGGGCACAGACATGCAAGCCAAGGAAAGAATGTGCCCGCAGTGACTCAGCCCGCACGAGCTAACTTCGGTGCTGATCCCGGCAGAGGAGGGCAAGCGGCAGCCTCCATTAGTCTGAAAGCCTGGTCTGCGAGCGCGGGCACTGTGCGAAAGGTTCCTCTTAGGACTTGGCGTGGGCATCTGCATTCCCAGAAAGAGAGGCAGGGTCAGAGACTCCTGCGTGGGCTGCGAGCAGAGGAACAGTGTAATTTCAGCTCCACCAACAACAGCGCGGGGAGAGCACACGAAAATGAACTTCCCTATGCCTGGTCTTCTCTGGGCGGGTGGGGCGCCCTCACCAGCCATTCAGGCTAGCACTGGGGGAGGGGTGCACAGGCAGCTTGCAAACAGTCTCTGTAGCAAATCTGTGAATTCAATTGCTCAAGTTTGCTTAACTCACAGTCGGCTCACCACCCAACTAGCTTACCCGGCTCTGGCTGATAAGGTTTCTCTTAGCTCAGTGATCTAAGACAAGAGACATGATATTTTTTAGTGGTTCTTGCTTTGTACGGAGGAATGGGGGCAACTTCCAGTCAGCCGATACAGGGTGGAAAACCTGCTTATGCTGGTGGCTCTGATTAGCAGAGCTCTCATACTCAGGGCTGTGTGCTAAAAAGAGGAACTTGGCAGCTTTTAAGACCTCCTGTTCTGCAGGCGGCAACTAGGGCATCTTCTTCTTAGCCAAGACAGGATACAAAGTGCAAAAAGCCTGGGAAGAGTGGTCCCACAGAGTGCTGAAACATACTGGACATGCCTGAAGGCTCATAGAAAGTCACCTTGAGAGTAATTGGCTCCCGCCCTGCCTGATTACGCTGATGGCTCTGACTGATAGTGCCTTACCCAGACAGAGCTCTGCACTGAGTGGGGATAGAGTGGGCATTTGCCAGTTCTTTGAGCCTTTTACTATCCAGGCAGTGGCAGCGACAACCTCATAGCTGGATCACCAGGCTGCTAATTCAGGAAAAAGAGAGGCTCCAAGAAAACAGACTCTCCCATTGTTGGATCTTGCAAATGCTAACAAGACCTGACTACCAAAGAGACTGAGGCCTAGTGTATGACATCACCATAGCGACACATCAACTGCAAATCTCTACCTAAGTGTGCCACAGGGGCAGAGCCTGGGGTTCAGTGCCACCAACCAGGAAGAGGGAGAAGAAGGAAAAGAAAGAAGAAAACCCCTCAAAATCAAGAAAAATCCACAAACTTTATAACTTTTTCCACTTTTTTTTATTTCTTTCATTTTCTTATCTTTATGTATTTATTTTTTTTCTCTTTGTAAAGCCAGTAGTCAAGGTCTGGATCACAGCCGCCCAACCCACGCAGGTTCGCATTGGATTCGAACAGATGGCAATGAAACACCGGAGCCAAAAACTAGTGAGCCATCAGCTTTAATTCTAGCTTGCACCCGGCGGGCAAGCAAAAAACACACACTGGGCTCCAAAACCCACACATTCAGTGCTCACAAAGCTACTGACTTATCCGAGTTTCCTAGAATCAAAGGTTTCTAGCTCACCAGACTTATTCACCTCTGTTTCCCATCTCCTCCTGCACAAACTCTTAACAAACTGGCTTCTTCCTCAGCACTCTGCCATCTTGGCTACTTCTCCTCCACATGGCCTTAATCTGCTCTCCTCTCTAATGCCAACCTCAGGAACTCAAGAACCAAGAGAGAGAGATCAAACTACTGGTCTGCCCACTTTATAGCATAGATAATCCAAACCTTTAATCCAATTATACATAAAGAAAGTCTCTGATACAAAGCCACCCATCTGAGGCATAATGGGATTCCTCAGGAGAGGGCCCATCCTACATCATCCAATCAGTCAAGGGTGTGGGGAAGAGCTTACTCTTAAACTAAGCCTTAGGCTATAATGACCCGACCTGCTTATATTACAGCCTTTCCCCCACACCCATTCCAAGCATAAGGCCAAATAATATCACCTGGGTGATGGGCTTCCATGTGGGCAGCTCCATCTTTAACAAAGTGAGCATAATATATTTTATCTGCCCAACACTCTTCCACCTTGGTCCTTTTATCGTCTTACTCTTTTCTCTTCATCTTGAACTACATTACCCATAAGTGTTACATTTCTCATTTTTTTCTCTTTTTTCTTTCTCTCTATGAGGGTTACACTCCAAAACCCTTAACTCTCTTTTTTTTTCTTTTTTTCTTTTTTTCTCCTTTTACTTTTCTCTCCCTCTCTCTTCTTCTTTTCTCTTTTACATTTTCTCTCATTTGATCCTTACTCACGAACAAACTATTTTATTTTGAATTCAAATATTTTCTTTGTGGCATTTTGTGTGCTTTTTACTTTGCTTTTTAACTCATTAGCATTCCCCCTAACCCCGGCTCTCCATTCTATGTAGTTTTTGTTCCACTTAATATAATAGTTTTTTTTTCTTGTTTCCTTCTTATCCCTTTCACTATATCTCTCATTTGACCATCAGTTACAAGCAAATTATTTTATTTTTGATCAAATTTTTTCCTTTTTTGCATTTTGTGGGTCCCTATCTCTTTTTTTGTCCCTTTATAACTTCTCCCCAACTCAGGCCACCCCATTATAGGTAGTTTTTGTTCCATTTAGCACAATATAATTTCCAGTTTTCCACAGCATTTTCTCAAAGAGGGGAGAAGAGGAAAAAAGGGAAAAAAATAATAACTTTTCTTTAGTTTGTTTTTTTATTTTTATTTATTGTCTTTTTTCATTGTCTATTCTTTTTTTTTTTACTTTTCACTTTTTTTTTTATTAATTCACAATAGGGTTATTAACAAAATCACCCTCAGATGCCATTAAGGAAAAGGAAATAGAGTATCATGAATACAAAAGACAGAGGTAGCACAAATAGATGAAGAAAAATTTATAAAAAAAATTTTAATAGATTGGAAACCTTGGAGTTAAATGACAGGGAATTTAAAATAGAAATCCTAAAAATACTCAGAGATATGCAAGAAAACACAGAAAGGCAATTTGGGGAGCTCAGAAAACAACTCAATAAACACAAAGAATATATTACCAAGGAAACTGAAACTATAAAAACAAATCAAAGAGATGAAAAACTCAATTCATGAACTGAAAAATGAGGTAACAAGCTTAGCTAATAGAACAGGCCAGATAGAACAGAGGATTAGTGACAAAGACAGGCAACTTGAGGCACAACAGAGAGAAGAAGAGAGAGACTCAATAATTTAAAAAAATGAGAAAGGTCTACAGAAATTTTCTGACTCCACAGAAATGAGTAACATAAGAATAATGGGTATATCAAAAGGAAAAGAGAGAGAAAATGGAATGGACAACATATTCAAACAAGTAATAGACGAGAACTTCCCAAGCCTGTGGAAAGAACTAAAGCCTCAAATTCAAGAAGCAAATAGAACACCGAGGTAACTTAACCCAAACAAACCTACTTCAAGGCACATCATAAGGAAATTGTCACAAACCAACAACAAAGAAAATATTCTCAAGGCAGCCAGGGAAAAGAAGAATACAACATATAATGTTATTAGATTATCATCGGATTTCTCAGCAGAAACTCTACAAGCTAGAAGAGAGTGGACCCCAATATTTAAAGTTCTGAAAGAGAGGAACTTCCAACCAAGAACACTATACCCATCAAAGTTATCCTTCAAATACAAAGGAGAAATAAAAACATTCACAGATACAGAAAATATGAGGAAATTTATTATCAGAAAACGCTCACTTCAAGATATACTAAAGGGGGTTTTCCAACTAGATACAAAGAACAAAACAAAACAAAACCACAAGTAAAAGCTCTACCAGGAACACAAAGAAAACAAATTTAAACTGTGACAACAAAAACAATAAAGGGGAGAGGATGAAGATTAACAGTAGCAAAGGACGATGAAGTGCAGAAACACTCATAAGATAGTGTACTACAGTGAACATGGTAGGTACCCTTTTCATTACTTAATGGTAACCAACCCTGAAAAAACCACCACAGAAGCACATGACTTGAAAAAGGAAGTAACAGAGAAAAAAAGTATGGATTACAACCAAACAAAAACAAATGACAAAAGAACAAAAGAGAAGAATTAAACAAGATACAAAACTAACAGAAAGCAATATATAAAATGGCAATAGGAAACCCTCAAGTGTCAATAATTACACTAAATGTAAATGGATAGAGCTCACCAATAAAAAGACACAGAGTAGCAGACTGGATTAAAAAAGAAAATCCAACTATCTGATGCCTACAAGAAACACATCTAAGCAACAAGGATAAAAACAAATTCAAAGTGAAAGGCTGGAAAACAATACTCCAAGCAAATAACATCCGAAAAAAAGCAACTGTAGCAATACTCATATCCAATAATGCTGACTATAAGACAGCAAAAGTAATTAGAGACAAAAATGGTCATTTCATAATGATTAAGGGGACACTGAATCAATAAGACATAACACTTCTTAATATATATGCACCAAACCAAGGAGCACCAAAATATATAAGACAGCTACTGACTGACCTAAAAACAAAAACTGACAAAAATACAATCATACTTGGAGACCTAGATACACCGCTGACGACTCTAGATTGTTCATCCAAACAGAAAATCAATAAAGAAATACTGGCCTTAAATGAAACACTAGAGCAATTGGATATGATAGGCATCTATAGGACATTTCATCCCAAAGTGACAGGGTACACAGTTTTCTCTAGTGTACATGGAACATTCTCAAGAATCGACCATATGTTGGGCCACAAAAATAACATCAGCAAGTTCAGAAAAACTGAAATTGTACCAAGCATGTTTTCTAATCATAAAGCCCTGAAACTAGAATTCAACTACAAAAAAGAGGTAAACAAACCAACAAAAATGTGGAAATTAAACAACATACTTTTAAAAGAATGAGTGGGTCAAAGAAGAAATAAGTGCATACAGACAAATGTAAATGACAATATGACATATCAGAATCTCTGGGATGCAGCAAAAGCAGTAATAAGAGGGAAGTTTATATCACTTCAGGCCTATATGAACAAACAAGAAAGAGCCCAAGTAATCCACTTAATTTTCACACCTTAAGGAACTAGAAAAAAAAGAACAAAGACAACTCAAAACCAGGCGAAGAAAGGAAATAATAAAAATCAGAGCAGAAATAAATGAAATAGAGACCAGAAAAACTATAGAAAAAATTAATAAAACAAGGAGCTGGTTCTTTGAAAAGATCAACAAAATTGACAAACCCTTGGCAAGACTCACCAAGAAAAAAAGAGAAAGGACTCATATAAACAAAATCCAGAATGAAAGAGGAGAAATCACCACAGATATCATAGATATACAAAGAACTATTGTAGAATACTATGAAAAACTATATGCCACCAAATTCAACAATATAGAAGAAATGGATAAATTCCTAGAACAATACAACCTTCCTAGACTGAGTCATGAAGAAGCAGAAAGCCTCAACAGACCAATAAGCAGGGAGGAAATAGAAACAACTATTACAAACCTCCCCAAAAATAAAATCCAGGCCAAGATGTCTATACTAGTGAATTCTATCAAACATTCAAAGAAAATCTGGTTCTTATTCTACTCAGAGTCTTCCAAAAAATTGAAGAAGAAGCAATACTTCCAAAACACATTTTATGAGGTCAACATAACCCTCATACCGAAACCTGGCAAGGAAGGCACAGAAAAAGAAAACTACAGACCAATATCTCTAATGAATACAGATGCTAAAATACTAAACAAAATACTAGCAAATCAAATAATACAACAGATTAAAAAAATAATACACCATGATCAAGTGGGATTCATCCCAGAATCTCAAGGATGGTTCAACATACGTAAAACAGTTAATGTAATATACCATATCAACAAAACAAAGAACAAAAACCACATGATCTTATCAATAGATGCAGAAAAGGTATTCGATAAAATACAACATAATTTTATGTTTAAAACCCTCAAGAAAATGGTTATAGAAGGAAAATATCTCAACATAATAAAGGCCATTTATGATAAACCATCACCTAACATCATATTAAATGGCATAAAACTGAGGACTTTTCCCCTTAAATCAGGAACAAGACAGGGATGTCCACTCTCTCCACTCTTATTTAATGTGGTGCTAGAAGTTCTAGCCAGAGCAATCAGACAAGACAAAGAAATAAAGGCATCCATATTGGAAAAGAAGAAGTAAAGGTTTCACTTTTTGCAGATGATATGATCCTATACATCGAAAACCCCAAAGTCTCCACAAAAAGGTTACTAGAAACAATAAACTAATACAGTAAGGTTGCAGGATACAAAATTAATATACAAAAGGCCATAGAATTTTTATATGCCAACAATGAAACATTAGAAAACAAACTCAAAAATATAATCCTCTTCAAGGTTGCAACAAAAAATATAAAATACCTAGGAATAAACATAACAAAGAATGTAAAGGACCTATATAATGAAAAGTACAAAGCATTGTTAAGGGAAATCGAAAAAGGTACAATGAAATGGAAAAATATTCCTTGTTCTTAGATAGGAAGAATAAATATAATGAAAATGACCATATTACCCAAAGCAATATACAAGTTTAATGCAATTCCCATCAAAATTCCAATGACATTTTTTAAAAAAATGGAACAAAAAATAATCAGATTTATATGGAACTATAAAAAACCCTGAATAGCCAAAGCAATCCTAAGGAAAAAGAACGAAGCTGGGGCATTACAATACCTGACTTCAAGTTATATTATAGAGCCATGACAATCAAAACAGCATGGTATTGGCAGAAAAATAGACACTCAGACCAATGGAACAGAATAGTAAGTCCAGAAATGAAACCACATATATATGGTCAAATAATTTTTAATATAGGGGCCAACAACAAACAATGGAGAAAAGAAAGCCTCTTCAACAAATGGTGCTGGGAAAACTGGAAAGCCACATGCAAAAGAATGAAACTCAACTACAGTTTGTCCTCTTGTACTAAAATTAATTCAAAATGGATCAAAGACCTAAATATAAGACCTGAAACAATAAAGTACATAGAAGAAAACATAGGAACTAAACTCATGGACCTTGGTTACAAAGAGCACTTTTTGAATTTGACTCCAAAGGCAAGGGAAGTGAAGGGAAAGATAAATGAATAGGACTACATCAGACTAAGAAGTTTTTGCACAGCAAGAGAAACTGACAACAAAATAAACAGACAACCAACTAAATCGGAGATGATATTTTCAAACAACAGCTCAAATAAGGGGCTAATATCCAAAATATGCAAAGAACTCACAAAACTCAACAACAAACAAACAAACCAACAAACAATCTAATAAAAAAAATGGGAAGAGGACATGAACAGACATTTCTCCCAGGAAGAAATACAAATGGCCAACAGATATATGAAAAGATGCTCATCTTCACTAGCTATTAGAGAAATGCAAATCAAAACTACAATGAGATACAACCTCATGCCTGTTAGATTAGCTATTATCAACAAGACAGGGAATAACAAGTGTTGGAGAGGCTGTGGAGAAAAAGGAACCCTCATCCCCTGTCGGTGGTAATGTAAAGTAGTACAACCATTATGAAAGAAAGTATGGTGGTTCCTCAAAAAACTAAAAATAGAACTACCATATGACTCAGCAATCCCTATACTGGGTATATACCCCCCAAACTAAAAAACATTGGTACGTAAAGACACATGCAGCCCCATGTTCATTGCAGCATTGTTCACAGTAGCCAAGACATGGAAACACCAAAAAGACCTTCAATAGTTGACTGAATAAAGAAGATGTGGTACAAATATACCATGGAATACTACTCAGCCATAAGAAATGATGACATAGGATCATTTACAACAAAATGGATGGACCTTGATAACATTATACGAAGTAAAATAAGTAAATCAGAAAAAACTAAAAACTGCATGATTCCATACATAGGTGGTACATAAAAAAGAGATTAAGAGACATGGACATGAGTGTGGTGGTTACGGGGGATGGGGGTGAGAGGGGCACAAAGAAAACCAGATAGAAGGTGACAGAGGACAATTTGACTTTGGGTGATAGGTATGCAACATAACTGAATGACAAGATAACCTGGAGATGTTTTCTTTGAACATATGTACCCTAATTTATTAATGTCACCCCATTAAAATTAATAAAAAAATAAGTGATTGTAGTGTATGATTTTAATTATCTCTATATCTTAAAGTTATTCATATTATGAGACAAAGATCTAATGTAAGGGAGAGTCTTTTGTGTCAACTCAATCTATCAAAATACAGTAAATAGTCTTTGACAATCTCTGAAGACCATACACGTGTCCAGAAATGTCCTGTCTGTCTATTTCTGCACCACCTCCAGTGACCACATCAACAATGAGCACAATGTTGGCTTTCCCACAATGTTCTGCAGAACTATTAAGTGCCTATTTTTCCAACCCAATACAAGGGGGGAAAAAAAGAATAAAATAATGAAACAATGAACAAATTAAATTATTATTATTATTATTATTATTTTACAGGGACAGAGAGTCAGAGAGAGGGATAGACAGGGATAGACAGACAGGAATGGAGAGAGATGAGAAGCAGCAATCATCAGGTTTTTTTTGCAACACCTTAGTTGTTCATTGATTGCTTTCTCATATGTGCCTTGACCGCGGGCCTTCAGCAGACCGAGTAAACCCTTGCTCGAGCCAGCGACCTTGGGTCCAAGCTGGTGAGCTTTTGCTCAAACCAGATGATCCCACGCTCAAGCTGGCAACCTCGGGGTCTCGAACTTGGGTCCTCCGCATCCCAGTCCGACGCTCTATCCACTGCGCCACCGCCTGGTCAGGCAAATTATTTTCTTTTCTGATGGCACTTGTTTGAAACTTCATGTGCAATTTAGTTGCAGAGGAGAGGAATGGAAAGTTTCAGGGGAAAGATGTTTCCCTCACTGGCCCAGCCTATGATGTATATAATGCTATATACCTATAATAATAATAATTTTATATCCTATAATAGTAATTTAAAAAGAATACTAGCTTGTAGGGTGACTGTGGTTATAATTACAAAAGTATTGCAAAAATATTTCACCTAACAATTCTTAAATGAAAAAAGAATGTTCTAGAGTTTTTATTAAATCCTTATAGAATATACAGATTGGTTTGAATTGTGTGAACTTTAAGATTGGAAACATGATTGACTTTGTCCTGTGTCCCATTTCCCACACAGAAGGGTCCTGATGTTTTCTGCAGATCTAAGCACACACCATATGTTCCATCAGCATAGCATGTTACCCCGTGGAAGCTCAGAAATCTTCCAGGGAAGCATTCACTGGGTGCAACCTTAATTAACAAATTACCCTGCCTGGGGGGTGGGGTAGGGGGAACCTGGAACTCCTATTTAACCTTGTTATGTGAAACCTTAGTATTTGAAATGTTTTACATATATCAAAAAATAAACTTTGCACAAAACACTGTACAAATACAAATTTTAAGTTGTGAAATTGTTCATAAATAGAAATCAGACAGCAATGTTCATATCTTGCTTTTCAGACTGGCTAAACAGCCAGTTTATCACTGTGTACTCCACCAAGCGAAGCATGTGTGCTGTTCCCACCGAATGACACAGATTTCAAAAAATAAGTATGATTAATTGGATAAGTTAAATGACTGATTTAAAAGTTCCTGTAGCAAACTCTCTGTTTGGTTATATACATGTGCTAGATATAAAACCTTTAGAGATCATTTTAATATGTCCAGATACCTCCATAAAATAAAATATTTAAAAGATAGAAAGAGAAAAATAATAACCGGAGCACATATACATATAGTTAATCTATAGTGAAGAATAGACCCTAAGGGAAGGTGATATAAGGGGGTCCTTATAATAACAGAATTATTATTAATAACAAAAGTGTATATGCTAATAATAATGGTGAACTTGAAAACTACGTTACACTGTAAAATCAATTGAATTCATACAAAGATGTAAACAATGGCTTTGGTCATCTTTCCCCTCCCCTGTTTAATTTGTACTGATAGTTACACATTAACTTCAGAGTCTATCCATATAACAAAATGTACAGTTATGCTTTGGAAACAGGGAGATCACCACCATTATGGTTAGGAGAAACTGTCACACTAAGAGAAAATTCTATTGAAATGACACTTTCTCAGAGATCCTGTCTGCCTTTTTCTCCCCTTTCTTGTGCATTTTTTGTGGGTGAGAACAGGCTGTCCTTCTGCCTCTTGTGGCTGTGATTTTGGAGACTCAATTTCGATTTGTTACTTGAGGACAGACACTGCAGCTTCTAAACTAGAATTCTAGGGCTGAGTTACAGCCCTGGGCTTGCTGCAGAAATGGTGGCAGCTCCTTCCTGCTGCTGCCCTCTCAGGCTTGCAGGGCCTGTGGCTCTGTCCCAGTTGCTATCCTGCTTGTTCGTCTCTGAGCCTTGGAGCACAGAGCCCGGCCACTCGACCAGCTGCAGGCGCTGACAAAGCCTCTGCAGAGCATACTGCCTCCACCCAGGCTTCTCTGTCCAAGGTTCGGCCTGGAGTCCCCCCAGGGGACGCTCTCCCTGCCAGGCAGCGGGCAGCACTTCACATTTAGGCAGGTTTCTTTTTTGTTTGGTTCTTTGTTTTATTTTGTTGCTTGTCTCTCTCTTTATCTCTCTCTCTATCTCTCTCTTTCTCTGGGTGTGTGTATGTGTGTGTGTGAAAACAAAACAACTTCCCAAGATCTGGATTCTAAAAATCTTATTTCTAGGATGCAAGCACGGGCCAGTCATGTGTCAAATTTTCCCTCAAATATCATTCTCCTCTTTCGGTCTTACATTGGTTTCCAGTCTATAATTTCTAACTTTCTACAAGATAGAAATCCTTTGAGAAGACAATGCTTTTTCTCAGATCTTGGGGAGTCACTTGCACTAGTATAACAAGCTAGCCTCTCTCCCTGTGGTCTCAGCCTTCCGTTGGGTACCAGTGGTGAGCCATCTGCCTGGGGAGTTGGAACGCACGAGAGGCCCCCATAGTTTCGTGCCAGTTTGGAGCAGGGAGGACGCAGAGCATGTTTCTGCTTCACATTTCCCTGCACTGAGTATTAGGAGGCCCATTCTGCCCCCTATGGGAGAAGGAGGAAGAACATGGAAATACACAGAAACAAGACAAGAGTATGGAATAGCAAATGTGCAGGTGGAGAGAATCTTTCTGTGAAGTGCTATGCATCAGCTCGATGAGTCATCAATGGGCTTCTAAGTTTTCTAAGACTCAGTGTGGAAAAAGCCTTGTATAGCCTTATGTAGCCTTGATTAGCTACACAATTTACAGTGCCCACAGGTAAGATAATTTGCTCAGAGAAATACAAGTATTTCCATGACCAAGGGCAGAAGAGAGTTCCCCATGAGACCATCATAAAGGGAGGCACAGTATAACGCCTCAGCAATGTCCACACTAGCCAACACTGAATTAACATCACAGAGCTACTTCTTTTTTTAAAAACTTTTTATTTATTCATTTTAGAGAGGAGAGAGAGATAGAGAGAAAGAGAGAAGGGAGGAGCAGGAAGCATCAACTCCCATATGTGCCTTGACCTGGCAGCCCAGGGTTTTGAATTGGCGACCTCAGCATTTCCAGATTGATGCTGGCTTGATCCACTGTGCCACCACAGGTCAGGCACAGAGCTACTTCTTGATGTATCCCTTATGTAGATCAATGGTACTGCCACAGATCCAGCAAAAGCAATTCTGACCACTTGGGGGAAAGGTGGATAGGCACAGCCGTAGCAGATAATTTTTGCATGCATGGCTCTGACAGTGTGATTTAATTCAGGTGTTGATTTAGAATACTACGAGCAAACACTCTCCTCTGTATGCCTGCATGTCCTTCAGGAAATCTTCAGTAAATTTCTGGTAGATATAGGGCAGTAATGGGTTAGCAATTATACACCCTAGAACCGTGATGGCGAACCTATGACATGCATGTCAGCACTGACACACATAGCCATTTTCGATGACACGCGGCTGCATACGGCCGCATACCAGAGAAGTATGGGGCCACATGCCAAGAAGGACGTTTCATCCTCCGAGGATAGAACATTTGCTGTAGTGTAGACACTCTGTGCCGGTGGTCTGTAGGCCAAAACAACAGAACTCTGGCACAGAGCGTCTAGTTCTGGGACTTCCGGTTAGGCCGTTTTTCTCAAAGTGACACACCACCCGAGTTATGCTCGGTTTTTTGGCGAATTTTGACACACCTAGCTCAAAAGATTGCCCATCACTGCCCTAGAAAGTACTTGGAATATGGTTTCTCTGTCATGCTAATTCAATAGAGAGCTACTAAAGTTTAGTGACTAAGCAAAATAAACCACTGAGCTGGCGATAGCAGTAGCATCCTCTTGGGAAAGTTAAGGGATCTAATAGGACTTATTGGTGCAGAGAAGAGCATCCAAAGCCACTGCCCAGGTGATACAGGAAGCAAGGAAAATCCGTGTGCTGAGACTGTCGACCTTGCTGATGCTGGAAGTGAAGTGGGATGTGTGGCTGCAATATTGCTAACAGAACAAAGCCCCTGTGCAGATGAAGGTGTCATAGGGTGTGGCTATGGGAGCAGTTCTTACCACAGGGTGCTCTTGCTTTGAGGACATCCTTGGAGTTTTAACTCTGTTGGTCTTAACATTCTCTGAAGTGACGGAGACAGAGTATGGTCTGGAAATAGTTCCAGTCTTGGCTGACATCCTGGGTTGTGAGAGCCACGGCAACACAGCAGCCTCTTTCCCCTTGACCAATTTCCAGCTCTGGCACACAGAAAGAACCAACTTTGTTATGCTCACTTCACTCTTCAGAAACATGTCCCTTTCTTTTCCTCCTATGCCCTGAACTGGAATTGCAGGGTTCAAGTGTTTCGTCCCAAGAGACCTGGCTCTGTTCTTGCTCCCATCTCACAATGCCCCCTTCTCCTGGCCTGATTTAATTAGCAAGTAGAACTTTTCCCCCACTCTGCCTATTGATGTTAGTGTAAAAAGAAGAATATAACATCAGATCAATGTTTTCTCGAAGCACCTGGAAAAGTGGAGGGGGGTGATTTGGTAGCTTGAAGTTTGTGTCTTATTTGTAAGTAGGTGGGAGGATGGAGGGAAGGAATGAGGGGATAGACTCTGAGCCTGAGTGCAGCACAGGAGTGGGTGCTGTTCCCACTCACTAGACTAGGCTCACCCACTCTACCTTCACACGGTGCTTAGCACCAGTCTCCTGGTCTCCCATTCATGCATCTAGCCTCACTGGTCAGCATCTTCTTTTTCAAACTCAGACAGTTGCTATAACTCTGTAGGCTCTGGATAGACTCTTCAACCCAGATGCCAAAACAAGAGGCACAGAATAAAAGAAATATAAAAGGACTTAAATACAACCTTGACGCTTAGGTTCCTTACCTTTTTTCTCACTTCCATTTCTTCTTTTTGTTTATTAAGCTGTGAAATTAAATGCCAATATGATTTGTTATTGTTTGCATAGATTAAAAAACATTTTTTTATAAACTTCCTTAAGCAAGGAAAAGTAGCATCTTAAACCATTTGACTATCAAAATTATTATGGGAAATAAGTTATAATGTTGAATATGAACTAGAAGAAAAATTAATTTTTACCTAAAAAATGTACATAAAAGAAGTGGACAGAAATAGACACAATTGTAATTATTTGAAGTCATTAACATTTGTTCATGCTTTAAGCATAATAGAGATTATAGAGCAGATTATAGATTATGGTTGTTAACCTGGGTTCTGTCAAACCCTAGGGGTTTGATGAGTCGGTCTCAGGGGTTCGAAGAAGCCTCTGCCATGGAGGTCAGAATAAAGTAATACCGTAATTTGTTGTGAGTTCATGCATTTTGTTGGTTTTGTTCTTTGAGCAAGGTGATGTTCATGCACAGCGCATTTTGTGCACCAGTAAAAAAACATATACCTATGTCTTGAATTTGGAAACAAAAATCATATTTTATTTATCACTAAAGAAGGGTTTGGTGAATGTGCATATGAAACTGGTGGGTTTGGTACCTCAAAAAAGGTTAAGAACTACTGTTATAGAGAAACATGCATTGTTTGCTAATGAAGTGATCCTTTGTTTTATATACAGTGTGTCTGTAAAGTCATGGTGCACTTTTGACCATCACATGGTCAAAAGTGCACCATGACTTTACAGACATACTGTATTATTGAAATAGCTATAGATCTCTGGCCTTCTAAAATTATTTTGGAGAAAATTCAGATAATTTAATAGTCAAACTTTAATAATGTAATGAATAAAATTATAAATTAAAAGGTAAATTTTAATTTCCAGCATAAAAGACATATTAGCAATATTTTTTAAATTGAGATGTAATTAACATACAACATTGTATTAATTCTGGGTGTATAGTATGATCACCATAAAAATCTAGTTAATATCCATCACTACACAGTTACAATTATTTATTTTGTGAGAACTTTTAAGATATACTCTCTTAGCAACTTTCAAATATATAATCCAGTATTATTAGCTACAGGCATCTTGCTGTGCATTCCCATGACTTACTTATAACTGGAAGTCCATAACTTTGATCACCTTCACCCATTTAACCCACCCTCACCTCCTTCCTCTGACTACCACCAATTCGTTCTCTACATTTATGAGTTTGGTTTTTTGTTTTTGTTACAGATTCCACATTAAGTAAGATAATTCAGTATTTTTCTTTCTCTGACTTATTTTGCTTTGCATTATTTTCTCAAAGTCTAATCATGTCATCACAAATGGCAAATTTTTTTATTGATACATGCTTCAATAATATTAATATTTTAATAATATGAATTTATAAGTAAATGCCAGTGATTCTCTTTCTGAGTAATTATATTATGAAGTTAAACAATGATGGGAAATACATCTAACCATTAATGTCATTAGTGTCTTAACATCAACTGTAATGTATTTTCAAAAATATTTCTTCCTTACTGATAGATCAGAATTCAACAGAACATAATTCTAGATCATGAAGTCTTGGTGTTTGGAAGGACAGTAACTCATGTCCACAAAGGGCTGTCTCTAGGTCATCTCAGTGGGTTTGAATTCAAAGCTAATGTTATATTCACCTCCATTATGCCTTAAAAATACTTTTCTCCATACAAGAATAAAAAGTTACTAGAAATACTGAATAAATCATCCCTCAATCATTTTAAAAAAGTATTTATTGAGTGCATACCGTATGCCAGATACTATCCAAGGTGTCAAATGTACAGTGATAAGCAAATAGACAATGAAATAAGATCAATGCAGTTGGAACTAATTTAGATGAAGCAGTCAGGAAATAAGAAAATGACATTTTGGCTGAGATCAGAAGAATGAAACGATGTAATCATGTGATTAGTGGGAAGAAGCAGGGATGGAAGGTGTGGGGGAAATCTCTATATCTTCTCTTGGATTTTCTGTGAGTCTAAAAGAGAAAGTATTGTTTAAAAGGCAGGAGGAAGAGCACTACAAGTGCAGGAAAGAGAAGATGCCGTGAGGATGGAAGAGCTGGGAGGGTGTGCTAAGATCAAGGAGAAGGTGCAATTTTTGAATTTTATTTTAAGTTCAATACGATATCATTGAATAATTTTAAGCATGGGGATGTGGCATGATAATACTTATATTACGAAGACATTCTGGGAGAGTTATGTTTCTGGTCATGGCCAAGTAGCTGTTATAAACCAACGCTCCCACAGATGACAACTATAAACTTTGGAAAAAAATGTTTTAAAAACCAGCTATATGAAGACAATGGAAAAATATCAAAAGCAGACAGATTTTTGAGGGAAGTCAGAGCTCCAAAGAATGGAATTTCCCATTGTTTGTAGCTTTTAACTTGGCAGCACCCAGTCTGTGAGAGGTGAAGACTAAAATAATGATAGGAAACCGGCAGCCTGGCAGATTGCTGAGGACAGAGTTCAGGACAACCATACTCAGTGAAAGGAAAGCAGCAAACCCCAAGGAAAGCCGGACTGGGGAGCCTCAGATTCTCAGTATAATTCCACCCAAATCTCTGGCTAATGCTTGTACCAGGGTTGGGGCCAAGCTAAGGCTCAAAGACTGAATGAGATTTGCGATGTAAGTTGCCTCCCATTGCAGGTGAGACAGAGCTTACAGTTGGAGCCAAATCAAATAATTACCTGATTTTTTAAAAAAAATAACACATAACAGCCCTGACCAGTTGGCTCAGTGGTAGAGTGTCAGCCCTGCATGTGGAAGTCCCAGGTTCGATTCCCAGCCAGAGCACAAAGGAGAAGCACCCGTCTGTTTCTCCATCCTTCCCCCGCTCCTTCCTCTCTCTCTCTCTCTTCTCCTCCCACAGCCAAGGCTCCATTGGAGCAAAGTTGACCCGTGCACTAAGGACAGCTTCATGGCCTCTACCTCAGGTGCTAGAATGGCTCAGGTTGCAGTGGAGCAATGTCCCAGACAGGCAGAGCATTGCCCCCTAGTAGGCTTGCCAGGTGGATCCCAGTCGGGAGCATGCGGGAGTCTGTCTCTCTGCATCCCCACTTCTCAATTCAGAAAAATTTAAAAAACAACAACAAGAAAAAACACCACACATAACATTTATAATTCTCATGAAGTCCAAAAATACTCAACATACAAATATCTGAGAATATGTGAACTAACTTTGAGTGACAAGACTATTAACTGACACTGATGGCAGCTCAAAGATAGTAAAAGGAGATCTCTAAAGTGCTGAAGGAAGGAAATAGTATTAACTCAGAATTATACAGAAGGAAATGATAAAAAGGACCAATTCATAGGAAGATGTAACAATTATAAATGTGTATGTGCTAATGACAGAACTTTAAAATACATAAAGTAAAAATTGGCAATATTATTTAGAAAGAAAAACACCCCTTTCTTTTAGCAAATGATAGAAATAGACAAAACATTTAAAGACCTGAAAAGCACTGTTATTACCTTAAACTAACTGATAGCACCCAACAACTGCAAAATTCAAATTATTTTCAAGAATAAATAGTATAGCCCCATGATAGACTATCTGCTATTTGGCTATAAAATAGCTGTCAATAAATTTTAAAAGATTTAAATCACACAGGGAATGTTCTCTGATCAAAATGAAACTAAACTACATATCAATAACAAAAATATATCTAAAAATCACTAATATTTATAAATTAACAGTTTAAAATCACACAAAAAAATCAGAAATTAAAGAATATTCCAAACTGAATGAAAGACATGATATCAAAATATGAGTGATGAAAGTGAATGTTGAGAGCAAAATGAATATTTTAAAGTGCTCATATTAAAAATTCATAGAAAGTCTGACATCAGTGACCAAATTTAGGTTCCATACTAAGAAGGCAGAAAAAGAGCAAGAAAATGAAAAGTAAGGAGAAGGGAAAAGAATAAAGATCAGAGCACATATCAATGAAATAAAAAACAATAGAGAAAATAGGGGCAAAACTAATATCTTGAAAAGATCAGTAAAATTGATAATCCCCAATTTACTAAAATTTACATAATTTACTAAATTACATATAGTATATTATATATTATATATAGTAAATTAAATTACTATAATAAATTATAGTAATTATAATAAAGCATAATTTATTAAAACCAGAATAAAATAAGGTTTATTATTTCAGATTCTACAGATATTAGAAGAATAATAAAAGAATATTATGGGAAACCTTATAGCAAAAAAATCATAATTAAATTAAGTAGGTAGGTGAATTGAATAATACAAACTAACAAAATTGGTATAAAATAAAATAGAAAATATGAATAGCTATTAAAGAAAATAAATCTATTACCAAAAAGCTTTACATAAAGAAAATGTAGGCCCAGATGGCTTCACTCGTGAAATCTAGCAAACATTTAAGAAAGAAACACCACCAATCTTTTTAATAACACCATTAAAACATTAATAGATAATTTCCTAAACAATTGTCAAAGGCAGTTCTACAAGCTTTTACTGCCACCATCAAATGAAAGTTTCCATTGCTTCACAACTTTGCCAGCCCTTACTATTTATAGTAAGACTAATTTTTTTAAACCAATCTGTCTGGTGTGAGTAATAATTATTTCTTCATGATTTAAATTTGTTTCACTGATCATTAATAAAGATAGATATATTTTTGTACATTCCTCATCGGAATGGCCACTTTTTGACTCTGCCAATTTTTCTATTGGATGATATCTTTTCTTAAATTAATTTTTAGAAGGTATTTATATATTTTGGATACTCATACTTTGTCAACTTTGTGACTTGTAAAGTCATCACTGTAATCCAGATGATGAACAAATCTGCCACTCCCAAAGCTATCCTTATGACTCTTTGTAAGGCAATGTTCTCCACCTTCCTCCCCCATGACTAGGGAACCACTGATCTGCTTCTGTCATTAAATGTTAGTTTGCATTTTTGAGCATCTTAAATAAATTGGACCATAAAAATGTGTTTTCTTTTTCATTTTGTTTGACTTTTTTCACTGTACATAATTTTTAGATTAATCCTTGTAACTGTTCATAGGAATAAAGCACTCTTTTTATTGCTGAGCAGTATTTCCATGGACAGAAAACTACAACTTATTTATCCACTCATCTATTAATAAACATCAGGGCTATCTCTAGTTTTTGGTTTTTACAAATAAATCTGCTATAAGCATTTATGTACAAGGCTTTATGTGTCTATATGCATTTATTTATCTTTGATAAATACCTATTAGTGAAATTGTCAGATCTTAGGATATAAATTTACTATTTTTTTTAACTGTCAAAATATTTTCCCAAGTGGCTGTATGTTTTACATTCCCACCAGCAGTGAATGAAAGTTCTAGTTACTCCTAATCCTTGATAACATTCGATATTGTCAGTCTTTTACATAGTAGCCATTTTAGTGAGTATATAGTGGTATCTTGTTGAGATTTTAATTTGTATTTCCCTATAGACTAATGATGTTGAGCATCTGTTCATGTCATAGTTTGCCATTTCTTTTTACAGATAGCTTCTTTAGTAAAGTGTCTGTTCAAATTGTTTGCTCATTTTGGAAAAATTAGGTTGTTTACTATGTTATTAAGTTGTAAGAGTTCTTTGTATATATTTTATATTCTTTATCACATATACATTGCAAATATTTTCTTCAACACTGTGGCTTGCTGTTTTCAGTTTTCTTTTAACATTCTGAGGAGTAAAAAAATTTAATGAAGTGCAATTTACACTATTTAAAGAAATCTCTGCCAAACCTAAGGTCACTAAGATCCTCTCTTACACCTTATTCTAGAACTGTTGTGGTTTTAGCTATTACATTTAGGTTTATGATCCATTTCAAGTTAATTTTTATATAAGGTGTGAGGTAAGTGTGGAGTCCATTTATTTACTGTCAAATTGTTCAGCACCACTTGTTGAAAAATTATCCTTTTCTGCTTGAATTGCCTTGGCATCTTTGTCAGAAGTTATTTACCATATATGACCTATAGGGTCTGTTCTATTCAATCAATCTACATGTGTATCCTTATACCAATATCACTTTGCCTTGACTACTGTGCCTTTACAGTAAGTCTTGGAATCAGATTGTGTGAGTCCTCTAGTTTTGTTCTTTTTCTAAATTGTTTTTGCTACTTAAGGTCCATGCATTTTTATATAAATTTTAGAGATTCTTGTTAATTTAAGAAAACCTGCTAGGAACTTGATTGGGGTTGTATTGAATCTATAAATCAATTTGGAGATAACTGACAGCTTAGTAATATGTATTTTATGAATCATAAACACAGTTTGTTAATCTAGTCAAATTTTTAATTTCTCTCAGCAGTGTTTTGTGTAATTTGTACATATTTTGTCAAATTCACCCATAAGCATTTTGTATTTCTTATGCTATTGCGACTATTTAAAAATTTTTTAATTTTGATTATTCGTTGATAACATATAAATACATTATTTTTGTATATTAATCTTTGTAACCTTGTTAATTCATTGATTAATTCTAGGAGTGTTTTTGTAGATTCCCTTTTATAGGTTTTTATTTCTTGATCATGTCATCCAGAAATAAAAATAGTTCTTCCTTTCTAATCTGAACGCCATTTATTACTTTTTCTTGCATTACTGTACTAGCTAAGACCGAAATACAATGTCAAATAGAAGTGATAAGAGCACAAATTCTTGTCTCATTCTGGTTCTCAACTTGATCTTGCCTTGGCACCTTAAGTCCAGCACAAGTAGCAGCCATCTGCAGATCACTCTGTAACTTGTGTTGGGCAGGGCACAGGCAGTGGCTGACCTTTCCCTTCCTGAGAGGCCCCACAGCCAGTGCATTCAGTGGACAGCTTCAGACCACCTGGGATTGCAACCCCACCACCTTCATGAGTGACATATGCAACAGGCAGACTAGGTAAGCAGCAAAACCCCACCGAAACAAACCCTATTCCATAGGGCAACTCCTGCACAAAAGCTTCTCCAGCATAGCGGTAGCCATAACATAGTGTTGTGATCCCAGAATGATGGACCAGATCAACCTTTGTAAATCCTTTCTACTCAAGTCTGGATTGTTTCTAGAAATAAGGTGGACTGAGATGACACAGATAGAAAACTAGTTAAGGATAAGAATTCAATAATGGTATTTTTCTGATGAGGACTCTCTTTTTTGCTAGTTTCATGATAAATGAAAGAACTGGATATAAAATCTACGTATTAAAAACAGTAGATTACCTGACTTGTGGTGGCATAGTGGCTAAAGTGTTGACATAGAACACTGAGGTCACTTGTTCAAAGCCGTGAGGTTGCCAGTTCTGAGCATTGACTCGTCAGCATGTGGGATCACTGGTTTGAGCAGGGTAATTGTCCACATGATCCCAAAGACCACCAGCTTGAGCTCAAAGGTTGCTGGCTTGAACAATGGGACATGGGCTTAGTTCCGGCCAAGGCACATAGGAGAAGCAATCAATGCAATGCACAACTACAATGAAAGCAACTATGAGTTGATGCTTCTAACCCTTTCATTCATTCACCTTTTCCTGTCTCTCACTCTCTCTCTTGAAAAAAATGGCATTTCAGTATATTAAGAATTATGTGAAAAAGAATAAATAAAACTGTCCCATACACACAACATCAAAAATAATAACATATTTAGGAATAAATTTTACCAAGGAGAGAAATATTTCTACACTGGAAACTATAAGACATTGATGAAAGAAATTTAAGAAGACAAAAATAAATGGAAAGATATTCCATGTTGATGAATTGGAAGAAGTAATATTGCTAAAATGCTCATACTACTCAAAACCATCTATAAATTCAATGTGATTTCTATCAAGATTCTAATGGCACTTTTTAAAGTAGAAAAAAATCCTAAAAGTTATATAAAACCACAAAAAGCCAAAGCAATCCTAAGGAAAAATTATACAAAGCTGGAGGCATTACATTTCTTTTTTTTTTTTTTATAATAAAACTATTTTAACCATGCATCATAATTATTTATTCATTTATTTTCCTTTTTATTGACTTTGCTGGGGTAATACTGGTTAACAAAATTATACAAGTTTCAGCACACAATTCTACAACACATCATCTTTACACTGTATTCTGTGTTTATCCCCTCAAATCAACTATCTGTTCATCACCATTTACCCCCACTATACCCTGCTCCACCTCCCCACAACCCTTTCTCCCAGCAATCACATGTTGTTGTCCAAGTCCATGAGTCATAATTATGTTATTGATTGCCAACTTGTTCTCTGCTAAAAAGTTACTGGTTTTGTCTCATTCTCTCCATGACCCAGTGAAAGGCAGTTTTTCCTTATCCTTCCCTGTGATATCAGACATTGCTCCCAAAGCAAAATTGTTCATCTTTACCGTTTTACCAAATGGAGAAGTTACTGGAGATTCAGAGCATTTTGTGATTGAAAACTGTCTAGCCAACAAGGTGAGTATCCTTATCAGAAAATCAGAAGAACACAAATAAACAGTACTATAGTACCACCTATTCTACTTCAGAGAAAAAAATTCATTCCCAGCAAATGAATGGTACAGCCAAATCTTCAGGTAGCCAGCACAATACTTTTTCAAGTACACAAAGTTACTTCCTCATAAAACATAATTTAATTTTGTCTATGGTGCCCTACTCCATTGATTCAGTTGTGTGAGGTATGTAAGGTGTTGTGATTAAAATTTTCAAAATCCTGAAGGACAAATATAAACCCTTTATCATGAATCAGAGGTAAAGATGAACTTCTAAAGTTCAAACAAGCTATCTAACGCTTATGATGATCCATTCTCTGTCTCCTTAGAAAGGGACAGCCTTTTAGTAGCAAAGAAAAGATGAGAAAAGACAATCCTTCCTGGCTGGCACTTTCAAACATAGTCAAAGAAAGCTGAATGTTAGGATGACTCAGAAAATATGGGTTTCTGAAGGATCATACAAACAGAAGAGCTGGATGACTTGTCCTTCATGTCTCACAGGTGGATGTGAGCTTCAGCCCAGAGCAGAGTCTCCCAGCCTCACGGGCCCGCCTGCGAGTCACAGCTTCTCCTCAGTCTCTTTGTGCCCTCCGTGCAGTGGACCAAAGTGTGCTGCTCATGAAGCCTGAGGCAGAGCTCTCCCCGACCTCGGTGAGTTTTCTTAGTCTCGGGGGTTAGAAAGGGCCACATGAAGGGCTCAGAGCAAGGCGAAGGACCAGTCTCAATGTGGCTTCTTCTGTGTTCCTTGGTTGAAGAGTCCACTTAGTTTAGTTCAAAGTTGGTTTATCCAGATGATGGTTCTTAAAATTGAGTTATAATGCACTTTGGTTCTGGGAGTTGGAAGTTGGTACATCCGCCTACTCCGTCACCATCTTGCTTCTCCCGAGGCATTACATTTCTTGATGTCAAACTATTTTATGAAGTGTACTAATCAAGACAGTGTGGTAGTAGCATAAAAACAGACATACAGATCTACAGAACAGAATCAAAACCCAGAAATAAACACATACATATGTCATCAACTAATATTTGACTAGGCAGCCAAGACTAATGGAGAAAATTCTTTTTAATTAATGATGCTGGGAAAATTGGATATTCACATGTAAAAGAATGAAAATAGACTTCTACCTTATACTACTGACAAAATTAAATTGACATGAATTAAAGACTTAAGTGAAAGACCAGAAATCCTAAAATTCCTAGAAGAAAACAGTGAAATAAAACTTCTTGACAATGGTTTTGGCAATAATTTTTTAAATATGATGTTCAAAGCACAATTAAAACAAAAATAAACAAGTGGGACTACATCAAAATAAAAAGAATTTCTGCACAGCAAAAGAAACCATCAACAAAATGAAAAAGCACCTATAGAAGAAAACATTTGAAAATCACATCTCTGATAAGGAGTTAAGCTCCCAAATATACAACGTAAGCCCTGGCTGGGTAGTTTAGTTGATTATAGTGTCGTCCCAACACACCAAGGTTGTGGGTCAGGATGCATACAAAAATCAATCAGTGGAGTTAGAAACAAGTCAAACAACAAATTGATGTTTCTTTCGCTCTAAAATAAATAAATTAAAAAATATATACAACCCAATAACACCCCCCAAAATAACTCCAACAAATAATCCAATTTAAAATAGGCAGATGATCTGAGTAGACATTTTTCCAGAGAAGATATTCAAATGGCCAACAGATTCTTAGTATCACAAATCATCAAAGAAATGCAAATCAAAACCGCAAGGAGATATCACATCACAGTTGTTAGAATGGTGTTCACCAAGATCAGCGATAATGTGTTGGTGAGGATGTGGAGAAAAGGAAACTGCTGTGCACTGTTAATGGGAATATAGATTGGTTCAGCCACTATGAAAATTCCTCAAAAAATTAAAAATAGAAATACAATTTAACCCAGCATTTCCATTTCTGCATATTTATCCAACGGAATAAACCCCCCCTACTAACTCCAAAAGATATAGGCACCCCCATGTTCACTGCAGCATTAATTACAATAGCCAAGACATGAAGACCTAAGTGTACATAGATAGAAAAATAGAGAAAGAAGATGTGGTACATATATACAGTAAAATATTACTCAGCCATAAAATAGAATGAAATCTTGCCATTTGTGACAACATGGATGAAACTTAAGGGCATTATGCCAAGTGAAAAAAGAGAAAAACAAATCCCATATCATCTTACTTGCAGTGAAATCTTAAAAAAACCCACAAAAAACAAAAAAACAAAACCTCATAGATAAAAGAAGCAGATAGGTGATTGCCAGAGGCAACGAATGGAAGGGGTGAAATGGGCAAAGGTGGTCAACAGGTACATACTTCCACTTATAAAACAAGTAAGTCCTGCCTGAGAAAGTCGGACTGGGATGCGGAGAATCCAGGTTCGAGACCCTGAGGTCACCAGCTTGAGTGCAAGCTTATCTGGTTTGAGCAAAGCTCACTAGCTTGGACCCAAGGTCACTGGCTCCAGCAAGGGGTTACTCGGTCTGCTGAAGGCCCACGGTCAAGGCACATATGAGAAAGCAATTAATGAACAACTAAGGTGTCGCAACAAAAAACTGATGATTGATTTTTCTCATCTCTCTCTGTTCCTGGCTGGCTGTCCCTGTCTGTCCCTCACTCTGACTCTCTCTCTGTCTTGTAAAAACAAAAACAAAAAAAAACAAGCAGGTCCTGAAGATGTAATGTATAGTGTAATGACTACAGTTAACAATACTGTATTGTATACAGTATTTGAAAGTTGCTAAGAAAATAAATCTTAAAAGTTCTCATCACAAAAAAATGTTTTAACTCTGTGTGGTGATTGACATTAACTAAACTTCCTATGGTAACATTTTGCAATATATACATATATTCATTCATTTTGTTGTACACCCAAAACTAACACAATGTTATATGGCAATTATATCTAATAAATAAATAATGTGCCGCTATGTGTAAGAGTCACCAGAAAATATAAAATTATTTCACATGCTTTCTTAAAGTCAATTTAAAGAAAGAGTTGCTCCACATTTAGTGCTTACCAATACTTATTAATCATGCCTTTTTACTACCAGCTTTATGACTTTTTTAAACTAGGCTTTTAGAAAGCCAGAAAATAAAGTGTGGACAAGTATAGAACACAGATTCTTTAGTGAGAAAGTTTTTTTTAATTTTTACAAAATGCTCTAGTCACTCCACCTTCTCCCACTTCTCCATCTAGGCACAATGACAAATCTTCATTTCTGGAAAAAAGCACTCTGGCAAGAAACAAAGGAAGCCCAAATAGACACAAAGCCAGCCTCCCTCCCAGTGAGTAACAGAATGCCTTGGTGGGGGGTGAAGGGCTCCAAATAGCGACCTTGCTGTGCCCAAAGGTATGCCATGGAAACGTTGGTTATAAGAAGAACCTTAAGCTTATTCCCTCTACTGAAAACATGGACCCCCAGACTAGTTCTGAGGTGGTGAGGCTCTTGTGCTGTTGTGGGGTTTGTCATGAAAGATCTTGCTGCTTGGCAACAAGCGGGTGCCCAACAAACTTTTAAACAACAAAATAAAAGGTGATTTGTTCCCCTGTGGGCAACAGAATAGCACTGGTTAAAGCTTATAGTTTAATTAAAGAGGAAAAGTGATTAAAAACTATAGGGTCTGTTCCTAATACAGGCACAGCTTCCTGATTAAGTAGTTTGATTTTTTGTGTAATGCTGCTAACAAGCTTGACGTCAATATAACATTTTCTTTCTACTCTACCGCAACACTTTCCATTTCAACGACAGGATACACACTTAGCTGTTTTCAGAAGCAACTCTGGACTTTGGAAAGAAGAGAGTGGGTGGGGCAGAGGAGATCCAACAAGTAAACTCACATAATGGAGTCGATTTTTAAATGCCAGGTATTTAAACGTAGAGTCTTCAAAATAACATATTTGTTAGCACATGGTTTCTGTGACTAGCTGACCATCATTTTCTCCCTTGCCTGCATTCACAAGTTGGCTTCATAGAAAGCTTTATTGTAGTCCAGGAGCATTGTTTTGCATTAATTTCTATGACAAGGAACCCAAAACACATGGTGCCGACAGTAACAAAACAGAGTTAGAGAAACAGTCATGACTTGGCACAAAGTGTGACAAGCTGTAAAAAGAAGAATGTTTCAATATCTGAAGTGGTGTTGGGTTCCTATGAACAACCTTTTCTCTTCTAAACAGTATCATATTCTTTTCAAGCACATTTAGAACGCAAGTCAAGCTGTGTTTTATTTTGATTAAAATAAACACAGTCAGTTTACTGTAACAAAGACATACTAGTGGTGATCAGCTGAAAGCCAAAGTACAACCCCATAAGCTGGGCCAAGGGTGGGGTGTCAGGCTGGGGGCGGTTAGTCGACTGATAAAATAAAAGACCAGCCGTCTGGAAAGTTCTCCTAAAAGAATATAAAAAGGCAGTGTTTTCTTATGAGACTAATACAGAATGCCAAAATATCTAACTGGGCTCTTTTATTTGTTGTCACTTATGGCAATTTGTAACAAAAAAGAGCAAATCCTTCAAAATATTGGACCCTCATATTTGTGTTTTCCTTCCTGATAATAAAATTGAAAAAATTTGTACATACCTTTAAATTGTAATACTATTTCTGATTGTAAGATTCTTCTATGTAGTAAGTATATTTATTATAGTACTGCTCAAATGATCATTTTTAAATGTTTATAATTATGCATACACTTAGATTATTGATGGAGGGGAAATTAATTGTTCATAAGAAACAGTTACAAATACAGTTTACAAAACTTGCATGATTAAATTAAATTCCTGAATTCAAATTTATCAATAAATACTGTAAATTACCTTACCATTTCTTGAACAAATATTTTCTCAGCATCAAGCTCAGATAGTAATTTATCTCTACCATCAGTTAACTGAAAGAGAACATCACATTTTGATTAAAAAACAGAACACCTGATCTTATTCCTCAAAAGGACTTAGTGAAATATATTTTGATTCTGAATATGAGAAAAATGGATCCCAACATGATTAAAGAAAAAAGTAAATGTCTACAGTTACTATATAATATATTATCATATAATTATATTTTTATTACATAAGCAAGCAAAATATACACAGAAAATGCCAATTGACTTACAGCCTTTCTCACCTTACCCCCAAAATGTGATACCAATATATAATAAAGCAAGCCCTACTTTGTCAAAAAGAGCAATGTATTCTTTATATAATCCATTTCTTACTTTAGGTTTTCATGCTATATTTACATGCATATCAAGCCATATTTCATACCAATTAAAAACATCCATGAAAGCATATAAACTGCAGGATCACTGTACTCATTATTTACCTCCGTCTTTCAAATTTGTATGTGGTATATACTCTGCTGAAATTCCACCATTGTTTTGACATTCATCGATTCAATTCATTCGTATATTCATTAATTTAATAAACATATAGGGAACACCTTTTAAATTCCAGGTCTTTTGTTCAGCTGTGGAAGGATAAAAATGACCTAGGCATCCCTCCCCCTTTCCCTGCAGCTTCTACTGTATGGTAAGAGAGCAATGGGAAGTGACTAGAAAACATAAGAACAGATGCTAAGTAAAACCTTCAGCTATTCAGTAAGAATAAAAGTTCACTTAACATGGCAACCATAACTAGAGTTGGACATGCCATTCTTGGTTTTAATTTCACAAGAGTAGTACCATCAACAAGAGGCTCAAAGAACATATAGCAATTCAACAAGGTGGAGAAGGAGGAAGGCGGAGAGGATGGCGAACAACAGAGCAGTGTGAGTACAGAGAAACATGGAGCAATGAATTGGTAAACTTGGTGATATGAGACCCAGTGTGCTCACACACAGGAACGCAGGAAAGGAAGGAAGAAGAAGAGTCTGGGTGATATCGAGGGACCTTGCTCACCATAGCTAGGAGGGGAAGGCAGGATGACATAATGAATAGTAGTTGGTTCAAATCAAAGCTCTGCTCCTTACTAGCTATGAGGGCAAGTTAATTCTATGCTGCAAGCTTTGGTTTTCTCATCTGTAAAATTAGGATAATAAAGAGTTGTTGTGGAAAGAATTTGAGACAGCAAATATGAAAGTGCTTAGTTGTTCCGGTATTTAAAAATCACTCAGTACAGTTTTGGGTAGTCTGACTCTATACTGAAGGTGATGGAAAACCATTGAAGGTTTTAGCACATTATATTATTAGATAGCTATAGCATCAGTGTGGAAGCTCTATTTGAAAAGGAAGAATGGAAAGAAGAAAATGAAGAATCTATGGGACGATGAGGGCCAACTCAGCAGGTGCAAAATTTAGTTGATGTGGGAAGTTGGCAGCAGACATAGAGAAAAGAAAGGAATGAGAGAGGTGGAAAGAAAGAAAAAGATTTTGTGTTGACTCTTCATACCTTGGTCTGAAAAGAAATGTCACCAAGTTTCCAGCGGGAGTCAATTACCAGCAAACACCAAAGCCATTAGCCCTGATCCTGCCTGCTTCCTTAGATCTCTCATCAACAAACTCCTCTCTCTGTTGTTCTTTTACCCTAATTCTTCTTTCCATCAACATCATTTAAAAATACTCTTTTCAACCCCATGTCACCCTCCAGCTACTCCCTACCTTCTCCTGGCCATCCACAGCCAAACTCCTAGAGAGTGTCCATGCCCATAGCCTCCATGTTTGCATTCACATTTCTACTTCTCAACTGTTTCCACTGTTCCAGTAAAATGACTCTTCTTAATATGACCAGGATCACTTTATTGCCAAAGCTGGATTATCCAATCTTCCCTTTTTAGCCATTAGCACACCTGGCCTCTGAGCAGTATTTGACATGCTGTGAATGCTTCCTTCTTTTTTCAGACTCGTTCTTGAGAAATCTCCATACTGCTTTTCATAGTGGCTATAATATACCAATAGTTTATAAACTTTTTTTTTTTTTACAGGGACAGAAAGAGAGTCAGAGAGAGGGACAGATAGGGACAGACAGGAATGGAGAGAGGTGAGAAGCATCAATCATTAGTTTTTTTTTTTCATTGCCGTTGCACCACCCTAGTTGTTCATTGATTGCTTTCTCACATGTGCCTTGACTTCAGGCCTTCAGCAGACCGAGCAACCCCTTGCTGGAGCCAGCAACCTTGGGTCCAAGCTGACGAGCTTTCGCTCAAGCCAGATGGGCCCGCGCTCAAGCCGGCAAGCTCCGGGTCTCGAACCTGGGTCTTCTCATCCCAGTCCAATGCTCTATCCACTGCGCCACCGCCTGGTCAGGCTCAGACTCATTCTTGATGGCTTCTAAAATGCCTTCTCCTGCTTCTCCCTCTGCTCTGCCACCCTGTTCTCATTTTCATCAGAATGCTATCCAGCCTTAACTTCTCTCTCTCCTTTTTCTCTTGGGTCTCCAACCTTATCAATGACCATAGCTGCTGCTGCCTAATCATCTCTTGAATGCATCCCTCCCCACTATCCCCGATGTCACTGTTCTCATTCACTTCAGGGTGTTATAGTTTCCATGGTTTAGCCAAGTAAACTCTTAACTAGTCTTTCTGGGTCTGGATCTTCCAACCTCCCATTTGTTTTTTTTTTTAAGAAACACAAATCAGATCCTGCCCCAAACTTCAAAACTCCCCAATGCACTGAGAAACTCATTCAAACCTCTTGGACTGAATACTAATCCTGTGCCATGCACCCTGCTTCTCCACACCCCTGATTCCCATGGACCCTTCAGTTATTGCAAATCACATGCACTTACTTCCCTTTTACGTATTTCTTACCCCTCCCACCTCCCCTCATCCTTTCCAGGAACTTTAAGTTTTCTTCCAGAAGTTAGCTCAGGGTTCTTCTAACCTTCCCTGGCCCCTGAGCGTGCCCCAAGGTGGCACTCCGTCCACCTGCATCCTTGGGATGGAATCTGACTACTGGTCTGTCTCTCTTCCAGAAAGAAATTCTTACAGATTCAGTTGTTATTAGATTACTAAAATTAAAACAGAAAAGCTACTTATCATTGCTAACCCAGGTGGCACGAGGTCAGCCTACCCAAGCTCAGTCTCATTTTTAGCTTACTTTTAATTGCACCCCTGGCTAAAAAGGAGAACAGGAGGCTTATCCAGAGGATTCTGAGCTTCCTTTTCCATTCTTCTATTTCCTGATAACCTCTTCCCCAGATGCCAGGTTTCCCTTCTACCCAACACTAATTTTCTCCATGTGGTCACCAGATTCCTGCTTCAGACTCCAGCAAAACCCAGTCACAAACAAGTCCACAAACACAGCTCAGACATGAAATATTCACACTCTGTATTCAGCTGTTTTACCCTCTTACCTATCTGAAAAAATCAGCTCAAGTAATAGTGGGAGATAGGTGTGGAACTGTTTGTGGGCCCTTCACGGAACCTTCCAGGTAAAGCTAGGTGTTCCTTGGCTATGTGTGGTCTTCTAGTATAGTCCTTAGGCAATGCCCTTTAGTCTTGACTTTCTCTCTAGACTTGATTTCCTCCACAACAGGGGTGTGTGTGTGTGTGTGTGTCTATGTGTGTGTGTGTATGTATGTATATATAAATATAGGATTTCAGCAGTAGCCCATGGCACTAAAAGCACTTGATACATACTGATAAATAAGTTGGTTAGTGAAAGATATTAGAAATAAACCAGTCCATATCAGTTATCATTTGTCATTTGCCCAACAACTACTGACGTGCTTTCCAGCTGACAAAGCACTTTCACAGACATTTCTCATTTTACCCATCCTGCAAGTGCATGAAATTCATAAAGTTTACAGATGAAAGAGTAGGTTTATGTGCCCACGTTATTCAAAATATACATAAAGACACTCCAGTAACTGAACCAAGTGTCAGTTTTTACATTTATATTAAAAAAAAACAAAATTAAATGAAATTAAAAATTCAGTTCCTCAGTTACAGTAGAGACAATTCAAGTGTTCAGTAGCCAACATGGCTAACATTGACCACTGGGCAGCGCAGACCTAGAAAGCAGACGCAGTCACTAATTGAAATATCTAAACTGACACGGGAATAACCAGCCACTCCCAGGGTATGGTTCTTTCTAATGGGTGGCTTAACAGTGAGATATTTGTTTGTTTTAATTTCTTATACTCTGTACAGAAGATAGTAAGCTTATACAACTCATTTCTACCAGTGACAGACGAAATGGCTTTGGAAACATTTAAAAACACTGTGTTGGTTCCTTACAGGTTCTCACATAAAACTAGAAAGCTGAGATTCTATTTTTAACCTTAGAGTTTGATACCAAGAAGGTCAACCTTGTCTGTGTACAGACTCTGCCGTCCTTGTAGAAAGGGATTGGTACTGTCACTAACACAGAGGGGCGGAGCACAAGAAAAGGAAACCACTGAGAAAACCTAGGATGGATCCTGTTACCAGAGAAAACATCTCCCAAATCTGACCCATCAGGGTAACCATGTCTTTAAAATATAGTTCTGGGAAGTAATTTTGCCAAAAATATAAGAATACCTGAAACTGCAAAGCCAGGTTGAAACCTGAAGCTGAACTTAGGCCCACGTGAGGGCTGAGCTCTGGAAATGTGGCCAGTGTGATTGAAGAACTGACTTTTTGTTTTTATCTAAACTTAATTTTTATTTAAAAATTGATACTTGATTCTGTTTTCAGAAAGCATGTATGTTTATTTGGAATAACTCAGGAGGTAAATCTATTTTTTTCATCTCTAGATTTCACAGATTTTATAGATTCTAAATGCATTCTTATTCTGTAAATAACCCAAGAGCACTGTGAAGTGCTCCACGCACTGTGCTCAGCATTCAGGGTGGGGTGGGGGCTGCAGAAACTGAGAGAGTGCAGTGTCTGCCTGGCAGGGGGTGGAAGGGCTCACAGGCCTGCCCCTCACAGGGAAGTGTTTAGAGAGCTACAGTGGGGGCATGCATGGAGCTAAGCAAGCTCAAAGCAAGGGGGCCTGGCCTGACCTGTGCGTGGCAGGCCTAACCTGTGCATGGCTGGCAGGGGCTGCAGGGTCCCGCTGCACTGAATGCACGAGGAAAGCTTGGTCTTCATGACACTACAAGAATTCCCTATGCTAAATACAAATTTCCCGGAATACATAAACCCCGTTCATTCATATACAGAAAAATGAACATAAACCAGTATCAGCTCACTCTTAATATAATTTTTTCACAACCACATCTTTGTCCTCCCTGTGTCATGTAAGTTTCAATTCCTTACAGTTAACATGATGGACACTCAGTTAACCCGAATAAAAGAAGTATCTATTCATTAATGCAATATCAAGACTAAATCCTTATTCCTAACTAATAACAAGAGGGATTAAGTATAGAAATCGACTTTACATCACAGGACAAGAGGGACACAATATTATTTCACCGACTGGGCTGATACTTTAATTTAAGAGAGTCATTCATCAATGTAAAAAAGTTACAGTACCTTCTGAATGGTTTTTTGATCCTTTTCTGCAATCTCTTTCAGATTTAGAATTTCATCTTCTGTAAACAAAAGGAGAGAGAGACCAACCATGAAATTACAAACTTATGCCCTGTATTCAAACCGCCTGCTTCAGGGGTGGCTATACACCACTGGCAGGCATGGTGGATGCAAGTCCTAGCAGGACTGTGACCTTCACAACTGCCCTTGACATTCACAGCATTCTCCCTGCTGTTCAGACGGCTGGTCAGATAAGGATTAAGAACTAAGTTCAAGATTCAAGTGTGGCTGAGGGCAGAAAGCTTTTCATCAATACTTGCAAAGGACTCTTTTGCTGTTAGTCACAGCCTATACAAAGTGCTTCAGCAGGTGGCACTTTCGGACTCAGTCAGAACTACCAAAACCTAAGAAACCGCTATTACACCACACCAGAAGAGAAGCAAAATTACACTGGCACAGCTTCACTGTATATTCAGGGGCATTGTAATAGAAATTATTTTATAAGTATTTTGTGAAGTTTCTTATTGCTTATTTATTGCTTTTCGTACTGCAGCAACATTATATAATTAACATAAATACAAAGATAACAGTAAGTGAAGAAATGCTTAACGCAATCTAACTCAATTAATTAAAATGTAACTTTTATCAATGTTTATGGAATATAAAAAAGGGGGGACAAGTATACAAATGAAAATTTGTACCAAGAATTGAAGATAATTAAGTAGTAAGTCAAAGTATATTTTCCTGAAGGTCTAACTGTCTCTTCACAGAGCAGATCCCAATATGTATTTATAAGTACTTACATGTTATAAATTTTACATAACCAATTAAGCATATGAAACAGAAATTGGAAAAGTTTTTATCTGTTTATAATATTTCTAAGTAAAATAGAGCATCGGTTAGCACATTTTTAAAAAGGTCAATGCTTGGTTCGAGATTATAAAAAAGCCCTGAGTTAAAAATGACATGGCTCAGGAGTACAGTTATAATTCTTTTATATAAAATATATTCTCTGTCTCAAGCAAAGAATTCTATTTTAATAAAAACCAAAGATGGGCCTGACCTGTGGTGGCGCAGTGGATAAAGCATCGACCTGGGAACACTGAGGTCGCCAGTTCAAAACCCTGCACTGGTCTGGTCAAGGCACATGTGGGAGTTGAGCTTCCAGCTCCTCCCCCCTTTCTCTCTCTTTCTCTCTCTCTCTCTCACTCTGTGTCTCCTCTCTAAAATGAATAAAATAAAAATTAAAAAAAAAAACAAAAAAAACCAAAGATGGCTATCAAACTTATCTTCCCAATGTAAATAACCAGACAAATGTATGTTTGGAAAAGACAAACACAGTTATGAGTTTTATGAAGCATTCAATGTGTAGTTTCCTCAAAAATGACTTTGAACTCTTACCTAATACTGAATTTTCCTTCAGATTTAATTGGATTTCTTCTTCGAGTTCTGCAATGACTTGAAGCAGTCTCTCATTTTCCACTTTGTACTCCAAATTTTCCTTTTCTAGAATTGATTTTTCAGGGCTGGTCCCTGTGGCCAAGTAGTCCTAAAAGACGGGGAATTGCATATTTCTAAGCAGGGAGCTGAGGATTTTAATATGCAACACAAGACAGTACAGATACAGAAGAGCTATCATATAATTTTCTGAATTCTATTACACACTTATAATATGAATAATAAAAAAGAAGGGGATTAAATAGAGCTTGTAGAAGAAAGGCTGCAGTTCATTCTGTACAAAGACCAAGCACATGGGGACATCTTATTGACAGGAATAATGCACATCATACTGTTTGTGTGCCCTCATCATTCAGGTCAATTCATTATGGAGGTTGTGTCCGGGGAGGCAGCTGGGTCCCTCCACCCACACTTCCCCCTGTGTGTGTCTGAAGTGCTGTCTGCTGTAACTAGGCAGGCCAGGGCGACCATGGACGGGCAGCGCCGGGGGGAGGGGGGGCAAAGTGCATGGCTAGGGAGGGGGCTTGTTGCCTTTGTGGTATTTCCCAGTGTCAGTGCTGCCAGTGTCATGAGGAGCACATCACATGTCAAAATGGTGACGTTTCCAGGCTGGGAGCTGCATGAAGTCCATCAGGCACACGGATATCGACACAGTTGGTTTTCTGCTTGCTGGAGGAGCCACCCAGAGGCAATTCATATTCTGAACATTAACATGGCTTTGCATGCCTGTCACACAGGGGCTGTGCAGGCGTTTAATGCTATTGAAGACTTCAGCTTAAATCTCTATGCAAACAGTGATTACCTTGTAAGAAGGTTTCAGGATAACTTACAACAAAAGACTTTAAAGTTATAGTTTTAGTAAAGCAAACTCATTTACATTTTCATTATGTGAGCCTTTTGTTTAAATCTTGCCACGTCCATTATGGGTGAGATTTTTTCGTATGCAATAGGAGCATATTGGGACAGCTACTCTTCTTTTCTTTTTCTTCTTCTTGTCTGTCTCAAAGCTATTGAAAACATCTGAATATATTCGCTTATGGCTGTCTACATGTTACTGCCACACATTCTTTAAAAAATTAAGATGTAATGGATTGCGGAAACTGGTGCAGAACTTTATGCTTCATGATGGTAAGATATTAAATGGATTATACCATCTCAAAATATTAAAGGTATGCTTAAAAGTCATTATATTAGTCTAAAAGAGATAGAAGGTTCTATTATCATTTGCTTCAAAATTGATAGGCACTAGAAGCACTTTTGAACTTTAAAGCAAGCTTTAGATGAATTATAACCTATTCTTTATATAGCAATGCTATGGTTGTAGATACACAAGAATAAAGTTTCCTTTCAAAAACAAAATCATTCCTCTCAATATGCTGCTTTCCTTTGGGAATTGTACTTTTATTTAACTTCAGAGGTATGTGGAAGAAAACTACTAAAATATTTTCCTCTGTGATCATAATGGTTTAAAAAAATATGTACCTACAATTTTTTAAATTATGTTTATAATTCCTTTAAAAACAAGCAACTTAGTAATGTGGTTATATCAGAGTTAATATTTAAAATAACATAGTTACATTTTGCACTGGTACATTTTCTCTTTTTCAAAAAAATATTTTTGCACTAAGCCAATTACAAATCTTCACAACTTTGATTTGCCATTTCATTTAAATTATTTGAGCTTTATTTGTTCTTAATTAACATATCTAATCATTAATAAACAACACTGTTATCTTACTAGAAGAGGAATCCAGTCATTAATTTCTTGTCCCGCATGGTTAAATTTGAGAGTATGACCAGAATGTATTTACAGACTAAAAAAGCTTTTAAATGACACACAAATAATATTTGCCTTGATAGGTTTCTGCATACATTTCCTAGCAGAATATGAACATCCATAGTGAATTACGTGAGCACACATTACCAAAAATGGAACAAGAGTTATTTGCGCTAATCAGATAAAGTGTCAAATTTGTCACTGGTAGCAGCTGATACCTAAATTCATTGTCTAAAAACCTCGTATAAAAGCAGGAAACAAGGAAAACATTTAACTCAAGAATTTTTCTCCCTGTAGCCATCCACAGTGCCTGTTCTTGTGAGGTTAACCTTTAGCTCTGTCCCCACCATCTGTCAGCTGCAGGAACTGCAAGTAATTAACTATTCAGACTCCGACAGCAATGAGGACACTCATTAGCAAAATGAACAAAGGGATAGTTCTGGGCTGCTACGGTCATCTGTTACACTCTGAGTGGCAGGTTTTGTGGTGGTGTTTCTTCTACCATCTGCTCACACCACTAGTTTTGGCTTATTTAAATCATGAGATTTCTTTAAAATATATTACGTTCATAAACCAAGGTTAGGAAGATCATTAAAAGGTGGTTAATTAAATGTAGCTAATTTAAAGTCACATTATAGTCAATGAAAAATTGTGTGTGATTCATGACCATCCTGTAATTTTAAGTTTATAAAGGAACTTGCCAATTTAAAGTTTTTCTGTCATGTGAAACTAGGACCTCTAGTGGTGGTTTATGAGCTATTTCTCTCGTGAACAGTCACAAGATGTGAAGATTCACTGTCCCAGGTTTTCTGAATTCCAACTCTTCTTGAAAGAATTGTTTCAGAAAACTGTTATAGTCCGGATCCTGTTACTCCATGTGTGGTCCACAGACCAGGAGCTGAAACATCATTTGGGGGTTTACTGGAAATGCAGAATCTCAGGCCCCAGGGTCTCACCCCCATTACTAGAAGCTGTATCTTAACAATTGCTACAGGCAATCCAGTGCACAACAAAGTCTGAGAAGTACTGTTTAGGGCACTGCATGTGCCTTCTCAGTGGTCTCCCTTCTGCCATATTGGTGTCTCAATTCTGTGGGCTCCACAAATACTACTTGGATATCTCAATTTGATGCTGGGGATGGAGCAGGGTTCTGATGCATGCCCAGGCTGCATGACAGCCATGGAGCAGAGCAGGTGTTTTCTGAATGAGTGACAACCAGGAGAGTAGCCTGCTGGGGCAGGGAAGCCCTGCAGAGCTACCATTCTTGAATTGCAGTTCTGTTTCAGAACTGTCAACAATGAGCAGTTATGTGCACCTATGAGGGTGGTGGTGGTGGTGGTACATGAATGATGCATGCACAGCTCACACGTGTCAGGGTAAGAAAGAGAAAGGAAAGGTCTTTTCAAAAGAACAATCCCAAATGTGATTAAAACACACATGTGCATGCACACACACACGTACATGGAAAATCCTCTGACAAGCTAGTCTGCTTTAGCAGTTCTCAAGGAGATTTGTCAATGCACAGCATGACAACATGACTACAGTGGCATGCAGGTCAGTCCATGGTTTCTCACACAACTAAACCTGAAAAGAAGCTCAGTCCTTGGATGAAGCTACTCTCAGGAAAACTGAGCATTAAGCATGTGTGACCTGGACAGATGAAGCTTCTATCGCCTGAGAAGCTTCCTTTTCTGATCTCCCATTTGTTATAAATATAATTTAAACTAGCTGTTTATTAAATTTTCACTTTTCTATCATATTGTCAGTTTTAAAACTCCTTTACTTATTAACTGTGAAGCTATTTATGTGATTTGACTATCAATAAGAATGAACTAGAGTGTTTCCCAATTGTTTACTCAACTTGTTTGTTTCAAGTTCTTTTCAAGTTATTTCTATGGATACTTTGGCACTTTCTGTTTCTCTAAATTACTCTCCAAATCTAACTTCAGATACTTGGCATCACATACTTTTTTATACCACTAGAGGGAGCAGGTGTATAAGATGAAATAGTAAATAAAAAGATATATATCACCTAGAACTTAAGTGGCATGAAGTTTTAAGAAATCTTGTTTTTAGAAGATCTTTAAAAAGTGCTTTTCCAGAGATTTATTATCTGTAACACACTATCTGCTTTTGTGGCATGTAGTCTGTGTTGTTGAAATGCACACTAGTAGGGTTCTGTGGGCTGCCCTCAATCATGTGGGAGCCCTGGGCCATGTTTTGTTGGGATCCTAAGACATGAGAGAAACATGTAGACCCAGTTAGCTAGTGCACCTCACCTTCCTCAAACCTTAGTGTGTTTGCAGAAACACTGATGTGGTCTCTTTGGAGACAAATAGCAGTGGAGTAAACATGGTCCCAAGGATGCCGTTCTGAACCAGAGAACACCCTGGTTATACAGGAGCAAGGTGGAGCCTCCCACGTCCTGTCTCTCTCACAGAGCCATCCTCATCCAGAACACCCAGACAGACTGGTTAACTGATTGAGAACACTGAGAGATACGAACATTCCAAGTAAGATTGTATGTTTTAGTATAATGAGCACAGCTGCTGAATTGGGACATTATCAACAGTCCATGAAATGCCTGTTCAGTGTGCATTGCATGAAATGTAAACCAAATGGTAAAAAATGTATGCATTTTCTCATAATGATAACTAGAAGTTATATATTTACCTTTCTTCAAAGAACTCAAAACAATTAACATCCAGTACAACAGGTATCCTGCTCATAACTCTCTTTTGGCCAGGCAGGTTTCACTTTCCAGTTCACAAATGGAAAAGAAATGGATCAAGATGGCCTTGCCAATTTGTGCTGCATTTCTTTGACCCAGGAACAATTAAAAGCTAGAACTAAGGCAGTTGTTTAGTCTTTTTTATTAAATAACACCCCCCCCAATAAGAGTGAATATAGACCCAGGATAAGGTTTAAAAAGAAAAGTAAATGCAAAAACTGGGTATGTCTTCTTCTCCAAGTCAATCAGAGTATATAAAAAGACTTAATATTCAGTTTTATTAGATCTATGTTCATAATATATAATACTTCATTGTTTAGAAGATGCTATTTTTTTTTGTTTTTAGAACATAAATAACTCTAATAGATTAAACAAAATAAACACTTTCACCAATTAGGAAACAAAGTCCTCTAGAATGGTGTCCATTTAATTCCTTGTTTCTTCTGACTTCCATGTTTAAAGTGTAGAACTTAGATAAACTGTAAATTGCACTTACGGGAGGACCAGTGACCCCAAAGTGGTTTTTCCTAGTGTCAACAATTTGATTGATAATTTCTCAGATTTTTATGCCTGTGTCAATATCTATATGTACATATAATATATATGATTATAATATACATTATAATATAAACATTATATAATATAATTATATATAAACATTATATAATATAATTATATACACACACACATATAAACAACCTTTAATTCTTACTGTAGAGCACAGAGCTCTACTTTCTTCTATGGGTTGTGGACTCAGCTGGGCCTCAGGTTCACACACCATCTTTACCATTTACTAGCTGTGTGCCTAGGGGGAAGTTACTTAACTGCTCCGTCTCTGCTTCCTCATCTGTAAGCTGAACTGTGAGATCAGAAGAGATACCTCTGATGAGGCACCTGGCACATGCTAGCTGATAATCAATAGATTGTTATTCCACCAGCCTCTCTGCAAGCTTCTCCCACTTACCCAATCAGCTTCTTAGAACCCAAAATAAAACCCCTCTATGGCTGTTGACTATGGTGGGCCAGGAGATCCCAGTGGCTCAGAGCTGACTTGAGATGAAAATAAATTCAACCCCAGGGTTTACATTCTCCACAGCGCTTAAAAGTCTTCTCCTTGACAGGAGTTAAGGATATAGATCCTTGGCCTGACCTGTGGTGGTGCAGTGGATACAGCATTGACCTGAAATGATGAGGTCACTGGTTTGAAACCCTGCGCTTGCCTGGTCAAGGCACATATGGGGGTTGATACTTCCCACTCCTCCCCCACTTCTCTCTCTCTTCTCTTTAAAATGAATAAAAATCTTTTAAAAAAAGGATATAGATTTTCCTTTCTGCTCTCTCTCTCCATTTTTGTTCCCATCAGTCTTTGGAGTAGTAAAACAGCTCCTGACTCCCATTTCATAAAGAGAAATGGGAGAAAACCCTCTGAGAATTTTCCTTCTTGACATTTCTCTTTATGATTATCCTGTTCCAATCTAGTTTCATGGAAGCCTTTAACTTGGGGAAATACACAGTTTTGTGTCTTTCAAACTATCAGCAATAAAGGGTGGGAATCTTCAGAATTAAAACAAAAGTATATTTACATGTTTCTCTAGAGTGGGAACATTTTTTTTTTTTTTGCAGTGGGAGATAGGTTATTTAAGGTTATTTTATTGCCATTATTAAAAAAAATGAGGACAATTATATTGCTTCTATTTATAAGTGTTATGGGTTTTCTAAAATGTGTCATTGAGCTGAAAAGGGTTGGGTTGGCTTACATTGTGAAGCGATGCCCAAATACATTGTATTTCTTTTATTCCTAATCTAATTTTAGACAGTTATAACTTTATTTACATATATTAAAATTAACTGTTATTTGCTTTAAAACTTACAAATTTTTGAGATTCAAGTTCTTCATGTTGTTTCAATTCTTCTCTTAATTCCTTAATCACTTCTTCCTTCTTTTTCAGTTTTTTTAACAAAAGAGTTATCTTGGCAGTAGCTGAGTTATGCATAGACGCTATCTCTTCTTCTTCTATTTCAAAGAATTGCTGGGGGGGAAGGTGCGCATCATTAAGAATCAGACACTCAGCTAGCACCACCAGAAATTATTTCATATTTTATTTAAGCTACTGTCTTGTAAGTTATTTTACCTTTGTAACTTACAATTTTTAGTAAATACATTTACATTGAAGGATATGCTGAAGTATCATAGACTATAGCACAGTATTATCCTATAAAACACCAAAATATGTCATGATGTCTTACTCTAATTGCATCAGCCCTGCAAATAATAATAGTAAACCTTAATAGTAAATTCACACAATGATTGTGAATGTCCCACTTCTATCTTCCACTAAAGGAAGACAGCAAATATTTAAATATGTTTAAAAAAGGGAAGTAAACTAATGCCTTCAATGGTTTGGAATAGAGATGTGAAAAGAAGTACTGTTGCTTTTATTTTTTCTCCACAGAAAAGGTTTGCTGATCTTTAATCTTGACAAACTATGCACCCAGGTTGTGGGTTTAATCCCTGGTTAGGACACATAAAAGAATCTACCAATGAGCCTGACCAGTGGTTGTGGAGTAGATAGAGCTTCAATGCCAAACTCTGAGGTTCCAAACCTTGAACTCTGAGGTTCCAAACCCCGAGGTTCCAAACCTGGATCTGAGTGTGGGCTTGTCAGCACGGGGTCGCAGGCTTGTCAGTGTGGGGTTGCGGGCTTGAGCTGGGGAATCATCCAGAAGATCCCAAAGCTCCCCAGCTAGAGTCCAAAGGTTGCTAACATGAAAAACCCAAGGTCTCTGCTTGAGTAAGGGGACACCAGCTCAGCCCCGGTCAAGGCAAAGCCCTGGGCAAGGAATGTAAGGAAAGCTCAATGTACAACTAAAGTGAAAGCAACTACGAGTTGATGCTTTTCAATCTCTCTCTCCCTTCCTGTCTCTCTCTCTCTGTCTTTCTCTCTCTCAAAAGAAAAAAAATAAAGAATCAACCAATGAATGCATAAATAGTGGAAAAACAATGTTTCTCTTTCTCCCTTCTTTTCTCTCTAAAATAAATCAATAAAAATTTTTTAATTAAAATAATTCTAATTAAAAAAATCAATAAATTTTTAATCTAGTAAACAGCTTTTTGATAACTCTAATCAAATAGAGATTAAATTTTGTTAACAATCCATTCTTGAATGAGTTTGCAATGAATTCTTATAATAGTAGTTGATATCATATGTCATATATGGCATTGTCCTTATTTTAATTCATTTGACTTTATATCTTGAGCATTTCCCGTATCATTAACATTTTACATAAGTTGGTTGCATAACATTCTGCTCTATAGAAATGTCGTAATTTTCCTGACCAGGTGGTGGCACAGTGGAGAGAGAATCAGACTGGGATGCAGAGGACCCAGGTTCGAAACCCCAAGGCCACTGGATTGAGCGTGCGCTCATTTGGTTTGAGCACAGCTCACCAGTTTGAAAGGTCATTGGCTTGAACAAGGGTAGGGTCTGCTGTAGCCCCCACCCCCAACACCCCCAGTCAAGGCATATATGAGAAAGCATATATGCTTCTCATCTCTCTCCCTGTCTGTCTGTCTGTCCCTATCTGTCCATCTTTCTGTCTCTGTCACACACACACACACACACACACAAAAAGAAATGCTGTCATTTATATAATTTTTTAAGTTTTTTATATACTGAATCTCTTATTTTTTTAAATGAGAGGAGGGGATATAGAGAGACAGACTTTCTCTTGCATGCACCCTGACCAAGATCCACCTAGCAGCCCCCGTCTGGGGCCGATGCTTTGCCCATCTGGGGCTGCTTGCAGCTGAGCTGTTATTAGCCCCTGAGGCACAGGCTACATGGAGCCATCCTCAGCATCTAGGCCAATGCACTCAAACCAATAGAGACTTGGTTATAAGAGGGGAATAGAGAGAGAAGGGAGAGGGGTGGAGAAGCAGATGGTCATTTTTCCTGTGAGCCCTGACCAGGAATTGAACCTGGTATATCTACCTGCTGGGCCAATGCTTTACCACTGAGCAAACCAGCTAGGGTCAGATGGTCATTTGTCATGTGTGCCCTGACTGGGGATCAACCTGGACGTCTGCAGGTGGGGCCGATGCCCTGTCTACTGAGCCAACTAGCCAGAGCCTATATACTGAATCTTAATACATAAATCTCTGTCTACAATTCTGATTTTTTCTTGGCATAGAGATTCCTAGAAGTACAATTCCCAGCTAAGACATATATATGTTTTAATGGTCTTGATTCATTTTGGAAAGCTCTTTTTTAAAAGACTGTCTAATTAATAATCTATCTTGAGGATGAGGATATTTGTCTTACTATACTCCCTGACCGATCCTATTTTGTTATATTTTAAGTCTTTCTTGTGACAATATGCAAAAATAGTATTTTATTTTTGTTTTAATCAGCATGTTTTGATCATCATTCAAGGTGAATTTTTGAAATATGATACTTGTTATTTTATGTTCTGAAAAAAACTCAATTCTAATTATGTATCATTTTACTGAGAACTCAAAATATTTTAGAACTTTCTTTGAGCTATATATTAACCAGTTTTATTAATTAGTTCTACTATTTTCATTGATTAGGGTACAAGTACCATTTCCTGACAGCCTTTTGTAAGCATTCAGGTGCTTCCCTATTTGTGGTCATTACTCAGAAGAATTGTATCACAAAAACAAAACAGGTAAGAAATGTTTATAAAGTAAATGTTGTAGTTACTTCAAGCATAAAAAAAAAAATCTCATTTTCAACACCGATATGCAAAACTATATTGTCTGTTTTGTACTCTGAGGGAATCACAGAACTATTTTATTTTTATTGGACCCATACAAGCACAAGAAATAAAGTAAAACCTAATCATACCTGCTAATATGCTTAGTATTATATTTCAAAAGGATTTACAGACTGAAATTGCTCTATGCTATGTAATGCATACCAGCAGCTGAGTAGAATGATATGTCAAGGTGGAATTAATAGCCAAGCTAGGGCCTGACCAGGTGGCTCACCAGTTTGGGCGCAGGGTCGCTGGCTTGAGCATGGGATCATAGACATGACTCCATGGTCGCTGGCTTGAGCCCAAGGTCGCTGGCATGAAGCCCAAGGTCTCTGGCTTGGGCCCAAGGTCACTGACTTGAGCAAGGGGTCACTGGCTCAGCTGTAGCCACCACCCCCACCTCTGTCAAGGTACATATGAGAAAGCAATCAATGAACAACTAAGGAGCCGCAACAAAGAATTGATGCTTCTCGTCTCTCTCCCTTCCTGTCCATCTGTCCCTCTCTCTGTCTCTGTCTTTTTCTCTCTAACAAAAAAAAAGAAAAAAAGAGTCCAGCTAAGAACATAACACTGACATAGTCTACACAGCACCAATAAAAAACATTCGTATATGAATATACAGTATTCCTCCTCAGTGTGCAGACACACATTTAAAAAGAGTGAAAATAGAAAAATTTATATAATATCAAAGTTTTAAATTATAGATCTATTTCCCATCTATTTGTAGTCATGCTTACAAACCTAATGCTCTGCAGAGGTCAAGACACATCCACCCTCTTCCCAGTGCCTTTGGTCTTACCAGGCTTCTCAAATTCAACAGGTCCGAACAGAGTTCACCATCTTCACTGTCATCCTTTCTGTCTCCCCCCATTAACAGCAGCACAAGCCCAAAATCCATTTTCTGTCATTTTAAGCTCCTCTATTTCCTCACCAACTCACCAAATCTATTCAGTATACTCCTAAATGTCTCCCAAACCCATCTTCTCCTTCCTGTCCCACTGCATTGTAGTCCTCGCCTTGTTTGCTTGGGCTATAGTAATACCTGTTCACTTGCCTCCTGGCCTCCTCTTTGGAGATCCCCAACCAATCTCCACATTGTGGCCAAAATGGTTTTTCTAAAACATTACTCTCCCCATTTCTCACAGACTAAAATCCAACTCCCTGAGCACGATGCACAAAATAGCACTTTCAGGGTCGGCTGCTGGCTTACCCAACCACTCATTCATGTTAGTGTTCTCTCCCCCTTTTCACACCCAAACTGGGTATTTTATCAGTGCATGCAATTTCTCAGAAACACCATGTTGCCACAGGTCTCTATGCCTTTGCTCTTGGAGGCCATCACTTAATAAATTTCTATTTGTCAATAAAGCAGACTTGCATTAGAATAGGTGAGCCTGGGTCTGTAGGCCAGCTCTGCAGTCATTTAGTAGCTTTATGATGCTGAACAAGTTTCTCAGACCCCCTGTATTTCAGTTTTATCATCTGTAAAATGGGAAAAGTAATAATAGTACTGGAATAGTTGAGAATTAAAAAAGACAATGCATGTAAACAATTTTGAAGTGTTTACACACTCAGCTCCCAATAATTACTATATATTAGCATTTATTGTTGCTGTTTGTCATTTCAACCCAGATACCACCTCCTCTGGGAAACCTAAGCACCCCTCTCCTGCCAACCTGCCTTTTTTCTATATTTGTGACCACTCTTCTAGGGTCACACTTTTGTTTTTGTTTATTTAAAAAATTTTTCTGTCCCTTGGATTTTTTTTTGGGCACTCATTTTTATGTTCTGAATGTGATGGACTTATTTTACCCTTAAAAAACATCCAAACAACCTGACCATGTAGTGGCACAGTGGATAGAGCACTGACCAGGAATGCTGAGGACCCAGGTTTGCAACCCCAAGGTTGCTGGCATGAGTGTGGGCTCATCTGGCTTGAGTCTGGGCTCACCAGTTTGAGCCCAGAGTCACTGGCTTGATCAGGGATCACAGACATGACTACATGGTCACTGGCTTGAGACAAAAGGTCGCTGGCTTAAAGCCCAGGGGTCACTGGCTTGAGCAAGGAGTCATTGGATCAGTTGGAACTCCCCAGTCAAGACACATATGAGAGAGCAATCAATAAACAACTAAGGTGCTGCAACTATAAGTTCATACTTCTCACCGCTCTCCCTCCCCATCCCCCAAAAACCAAAGAATAAAAACAAACAAAAAACAAACGAACATATTCAAACAATGATGTTTCTAATAGGTTGACCAAGCCATCTCCTTTAAAATACAGCACAAACAACCCCTGGGTGCTTACTGAAAATCCCACCAGGAGTTACTACACATCTCAGTCAGCCTGCCTTTAGGTTGGGCTTAATCTCTCTGGACTTTACTAGTGTTTATGGAAGCAGCTGGATGTAAGACAACATGAGCGAAAAGCAGTTTCATTTTCTTTCCCCACCCCTTCAAATCAGGTCTCCAGTCTCCTGTTTCTCACCTCTTAAAAGAACTATCAGAAAAGTGCTATGGCTTTTTTTTTTTAACTCTTAGATAACAACAAATTTGTACAAAGGAAAGAATGATAGAAGAAAAACAAAAGCCAAAACTGAAACAAACCCCCCCAAATCCCAACTCAGCCTACTCTTACCCATCAAAGTTCCTCTCTTCCCCCAGCCCTGGCCTCCCTTACGCTTGTCAGGCTGCAGAGGAGAAAAAGGGGTGAGTCTGGTTTCCTTTTCTAGTGTCCAGAGATTTAGTAAAATACCAGCCTAGATGTTCCTGTGAAAGTATTTCTTTAATGTAAGATAAACATTTAAATCATAGACTGAGTAAAGCAGATTACCTTCCATAATGTGGGTGGGCCTCATCCAATCAGTTTAAGGCCTTCAGAGAGACTGAGGTCCCCAGAGAAAGAGAGAACGTTGTCAGACTTGAGCTGTAACATCAACTCTTCCCTAAGTCTTCAGCCTGCTGGACTATCTTACAGATTTCAGATGTACCAGCCCTACATCACATAAGCCAATTTCTTAAAATCTCTCTCTCTCTAAATGTCCTTTTGGTTCTGTTTCTTTGGAGAATTCTAACACAATATCTACATCCAAAGACCTTAAATTCACATCTATTTCTTCAATTCTATGGCCGATCTCCTTTCCATATTATAACCCTCTCTTTGGCAGCAAGAAAACTGGCTCCTGTTATGCTCAAGGTACTGATGTATTTTTCTGTTGGAGCCTCCCTTCATATAACCCAAAACCTCCTGATAGACAATATTAGACAACATAGCTGGACATAATCTAGAGTGAGAGATTAGAAAGTAAATTCTCAGTATTAGCTATAAAGTGACCTTGGACTTGAATGTAAATAGTGTACTCTTTTAACCCCATGCCAAGGACCGTGGGGCACCACGGTCTCAGGACCCCCAGGGGAGCAGTGGTTGGAAATGGGAACCACATCGTGAAGGGGCAGCAGGGCTTTCTTCCTCCTCAGTGTGCAGACACACATTTTGTTTGATCACAGACTAAGTGGTTGCATTCAGTGAATTAAGAGAAAAAGAAAAATTCAGAAAATCTGTTTCCTTCCATATGTAGGGACATCCTCCACTCTCTCATTTGATTATGATATTGGAAGAAGAAAGTTGGCCCATCTCGGCATCTCTTTCTTTTCTCCTCTCTCTGTGGAATAAGTGCCCTAGGAACATGTGCTCTGCCCTGATAGGAGGAGACCTACCAGCTCTGCGTCTGCAATGGGAGTCCCATCTGCCCTGTTCTGGGGTTAGGCACTGCGTAGCCTGTGTTATCGGGAAAACAGATATCACCATCTGCTGGCTTCCTGATTTTATTTTCAACTAGTCCAGGAGCTGGGTGGGCAAGTGGGGCATTATATATCAAGTCTCAACAACACTCCAAAAATACTTCTTTCAAAATGGTAAATCTGAGCATGTCATGAAAACTGCTTAGAATACTTTGATGTCTTCAAGATAAAATATTAATTCCTTAGCTTGACTTTCTTATGTCACTTCTCACCAGTTTCTCCAGCCCTCTTGTCTTCCAGACATACCCAACAACTTGCAGCTCCCTGATGGGGCCTTGTACTGTAATGTCTCCAAGCTGTCAAATAGGCCACTTCCTTGTTTTCCTCCCATCTTCCTCTGCTCACCAAGTATTCAGCACCTGTCATCCTCTAATGCTTAACTCAAGAATCACTTCCTCTTGAAAGTCTTCCTTAACTATTTTCCCAAACCCCCAGGAAGAAGTAGGCACCCATCAGTTACAAGCTTCTATTATGGACTGCAATTGCTGAGATTTTTATCTCTCATGACCACAGATTATGAACAACTTGAGTGCAAGGACTGCTTTTGTTTCTGCTACAAAGTCAGCCAATGGATGAATGAATCAACAATTGAGGGAGAGATTAGTTAAAATCCTAGCCTTAGCCATTGTCTTTGTTCTAGGAAATTTTTACTAGAAACTCATGGTCTATTTCCAATACCACTGTGGAGGTCAAGTTCTTTTGGCACCTTTCTTGTTCAAAAACATTTGCCAAATGCCTATGTGCACTTGAGGAGCAGAGTACAAAGATGAATAACTAAAAGTCTAGCATAAAGAACAATCCGTAAATGGGTCATTTTAATACAATTCAGTGTGCCAGTGTCTGGGAGAGAAAGCATTCCAGCAAGAAAAAACATTATGTAAAAATTGCAGGGAGGTGGCTAATAACTTGAGGTATGCAGAAGGAGGCAGGTGACTGCACATATACCTCATACTGCTGGAGGGTGAAGATTTTGCCAAGAAGTAGAAAGAAATAAAAGTGAAGAAATATAAGGGCCTCTGGACTGTGCTAAGAATCTAGATATCATCCCACAGGTATGGAGGAGATGCTGAAGAGTTTGAAACAAGGTAAGAAAGTGATGGGCTTTGTGTTTTTGAAAGATCAGTCACTTGACTGGGCAGAATGGACTTAAGGAGACCAGAGGCAGGCTGACTGCCTGAGCTCATTCAGTGGTGAGAGAAAGAGGATGGATTTCAGAGCTACGTACGAAACTGGCAGGAAATGATGACTCCCCCAAAAATGTGGCTGTATTTCTTATCTATACCATGTTATAGTTCTACCACAAACTTAATGGTTTAAAACACATACACGTACTATCTCACAACTTATGTGGGTTAGGAGTTCAGGCATAGCTTAGGTGAGTCCTCTGCCTAAGGGCTACAGGCTGCAATCAAAGTGTTCTACAGGGTGATGGTCTCAATGCAGGCTCAACTGGCAAAGTAACTGCTTCTGCACTTACTTGAGCTGTTGGAAGAATTCACATCCTCTGGCTAGAGGAGTCAGGTTTCAGTTTCTTGCTGTCAGCCAATGGCTGCCTGCAGCTCCAGAGGCTATCCACAGTTCGTTACCCCACAAATACTGGGGCTCTTCAACATGACCTCTTGCTTCCTCCAAACCAACAAAGGAGAGAGGGAGAGACAGCAAGACTGAAGCTACACTCTTTCTTCACACAATCACCTTTGCTGTATTTTACTGATTAGAAGCAAATCCCATGTTCTATCCATATTCTAGGAGACAAGGGAAGTGATCACACAAGTGTGACCACCTGGAGCTGGCACAGGGAGTGACACCCAGCTTTCCAGCTGGTGAGACTGACTGAATTGGGGTGCCACTGACTAGGGCCAGGAGACTCAGGAGAAAGGGCAGAGTTAAGGGGAAAGATGATTTGTATACAGTGAGTCATGTTGAGTTTGGGGTGACTTATTTTATAATTCTTTTCTTTCATAGACTTTTGTTTTGGTTATTTCATCTAATCAGTTTTCTTTCTCATCCTCTTTTCAACATAGTGATTTACATGGCTGCAGGGCAGAGAATTCCTCATACTCCAAGGAGATGCCCCCTGCGCTTGTTAGAAGCCCATCTTGGTTTCATAAGTCAGAATCCAGAAAATTTATTCCTCTTTACATACCAAAATGTAATGCTTAGGAGTAACTTAATTGTACTAAAAAGACATACAATTTCATAAAAAAAGAATTATAAAACTTCATTGAGATACAAAAGATAAGATTCACTTATGTGAATCAAGAGATAGTCTTGAATAGGAAAGCTGAATATTATAAATAGTGCAAATTTCTTTCAAATTTATGAATAAATTCCAACCAGTTCAATTTTAATACGAAGGCCAATGGAGGTTTTTTTGAAGTGGAAGTGTAAAATAAAATGTTTAATGGGAAGAATAAAAAAGCAAAGACATTTTTGAAAGACTTAATAAAAAAAGACCAAAACTTACCAGAGAGTAAAACATATTATAAAAACATTAAGTACAAAAAAGCAATAGAGGGCCACAACACTGCATGGGCAATGTTAACATAGGGCAATAAAATGGCTTATGTAGCCTTTAGATAAATCTTACTGTAGCTATATGATGAGTGTTAATAAAAGCAGGCCATTAGACTAAAGTGGTTCTAACACCTTAGCAGCCTAACAAAATCAAAGCCAGCAAATCCTTCAAAGTTAAGAAATGAAAACCTATGGACAACCAGTCACAAACAGCCAACTGAGCTTTTCCAAATGAGTGCTTAAGCTGTAGCCAATCAGAGCTTCCTTGCTTTGTTTCCACCTTTTCTTTGTAAAAGTCCTTCCCATAGCTTCTATTGGTGGGGAACGGCTAACCACTTCAAGTTGGGCACTGTCTGTTTCAAATAGATTTGGGCTTAATAATAAGGTGAACAATTGTCCTCCTTTAGGGAAAACAGTCCTTCTTTTGTAAGTTCTGTCCTCCCTCGAAAAGTGCCCTCCTACATGTCCTCCTTTTTGATATTGGAAGACTAATCTGTAAATGTCTGTATTTGATCGATGCAAAGCTAATCCATTACGTGTGATGTGACGTATTTGTATTTGAAATGACGATTAGTACAGTGTGGCAATATGTGATTATGAGACGCATGCACTCCACACGGGAGACCTTGAGAGAGCACGTGATATACCGAGCACTCAAATGGCTTTGTGTACTTCTTACTGAGACATGACATAACACATACAACATGGTAGACTCACAATTATTTCTTTCTCAATGAATATTCAATCATAGACAGGTAAGCACAATTCACGTAAAATTCAATATGAAGAATATTTCTTGTTCAGATATTTCCAATATATTGTTACAAGATGATACTTTGACAATTATTACAATTTTTCTTACAATTATTATTAAAAATTAATAGGCATGTAAGCTTATTACAATATAAGATATTACAAATGTTTTTATTATGCATTTACCATATTATAGTGTATTATTGTTGCAATGAATAAAATGTTTCTTTTATTTGTGATATTGTTTTCAAGTTATTTTTGTCCTCCTTTTCATTAATAAACTCTTAAAATTTTAATATACCCAACTCAATTTATCTTTAAACATGAGGAAAACATCATAAATCAATAGAAAACGAAAATATATTCACTGAATGATGTTGGATAACTGTTTATTAATTGGAAAGCAAGTGACATTCACCCTGATTTTTACTCCCTCCAGACTTCCCAAGAGCTTTTTATAAGCTCTTACAAGTAAATCCTTTTATTAAATCTTTGTATTTGAAAAACCAGGAGCATTTGTTTTACTATCTGAATATAAGCATACACATTTCTAGGAAAACATTTTTTTTTAATCTGTAAATGTAAATGATGCAATAATACCACACCAGAATGGTTTTCAAGTTAAATGGATTTAGGTACTAGCTCCACAGCTGGAAAACATACTTGTACCAGTTATCTCAAACTGGACTCCAGGGGGCAGCAGAGAATTGTTTACACTTAAAAGCTCTCTCTTAACCAAAAGTATACACTTTAGTTGTTTTTCAATATTCTTTTGTTCTTTCTTATGACTAAGCCTTAACACACTGGGTGGCCAAGATTAGGAAGACTGTCTGAGATCATGCCAAAAGCCAAAGCAAAGATTCAAATAGTCACTCTTGTGTCACTAAAACAATTCTTAAATTGTATAAACCAGCTAACCACAACTAGTATACTGTTGGCTAAGCATATTTAACCAGCACATATTTACAAAATATTGATGAATATAAAGCACTTAATCATTTAAAGACTTTTTTCTATTCATTTTTTATTTTAGGAATATGCTTTATTTACCCCAATATATAAAAAATATTATCATCTCAACATGCCATCCTATGTTAACTGAGATGTTTTATGTTCTTTTATTTGTACCAAGTTTTATTACATTTTCAGCCCATCTCAATTAAGACCACATACTTCAAGAGCTAATACCCACCTGTGGCCAACAGCGGAGGTCAATGCTGGTCCTCTAGGCCAGTGATTTTCAACTGGTATGCCACAGAACACTTGTGTGCCGTAAGAATTTTTTTAAAAATGCAATACCTGACTATTTCGTCAAAGGCACTGATAGCTTTTACCTTAGATGTCAAATAAAAAAATGAAAACAGCCAACACAATAATAGTCATTGGTGTAAATGTCTTGTCTTGAACAATAAATATATAGGACATATAACAGAGTTGTATCTTATTGGTCAATCATTTTAAGTCATTCCACTTCTAGAAATACAAAAAGTATATATAAAGAACCACAGTCACTTATGCAGCCACATTTTTAGAACATTTAATATACATTAGAAGTATATCAGTGTACTAGAAACAAAAGGAACTATGAAAGCACATTTAAAACATTAATGGGATTCTGACTTACCCTCCCACTGTAAACAACAAAAATTTTGGATAAGATAGATAAAATGCATTTATAAGCTGACAAAGTAAGGGATACTTAGACCAAAATTAGGTAAATGTAGTTATGTAAAGATGTATGTACAACAGTGAAGTATGCAGACTGAAGCTAGCCTTCAGTGCACTGCATTGCTGAACCAGGCAAATTTGAACTTTCATTTACACATCTCTACAGGGCATAGAGAAGAGACATCACCTAGGTCCCCCTCAACATGGCAATTCTAAGTAAGGTTGAGACACCTAAGGGCCACCTCTACTGTAAGAGCAAACTAGAAGTAACCACCTCGAACTCTGTATCCCCTCCCACCTCACTGAAAGTGATATTGCCTCTGTCTGGAAACTTGGCTCCAAGTATAGAAAAGGAAAATAAAATCTCTTCTGAGTTTTATAAGCACAAGATGGCCCACACAGTTTTCATACATCAGGGTGGTCTAAAATACCTCAAGCTGAGAATGAGATTAAAGTGGTCACAGATCCAGGAGTCTCACAAAGGAAAACATAAATATTCTCTACTATAACACACTTCCATTCCAGGCCTCAAAGAATTCCTGAAAAATGTGAATTTTCAAAAATGGTAAAACCCAAAAGTGAAAGACATATCATGAGTGACAGCCAATACTTATCAGACACTCAAAGGTGGAAGTTATGGAAATTGTGAAACAGAATATAAATCAAGACTATTTAAATATGTTGAGAGAAATAACCACACTGAAATTATGAGCACAGAACAAGAGCCATAAACACAAAACCGAACTAACCCAGCATAAAGTGTCAAGTAGAATTCCTAGTCTTAAAAACTATCATGTTAGCCTGACCAGGTGGTGGCGCAGTGAACAGAGCATCGGACTGGGATGCAGAAGACCCAGGTTCGAGACCCCGAGCTCGCCAGCTTGAGCGCGGGCCGATCTGGCTTGAGCAAAAAGCTCATCAGCTTGGACCCAAGGTCGCTGGCTCCAGCAAGGGGTTGCTTGGTCTGCTGAAAGCCCGTGGTCAAGGCACGTGTGAGAAAGCAATCAGAAAACAACTATGGTGTCGCAACGGCAACGAAAAACTAATGATTGATGCTTCTCATCTCTCTCCATTCCTGTCTGTCTGTCCCTGTCTATCCCTCTCTCTGACTCTCTCTCAGTCCCTGTAAAAAACATAAAATAAAACATTAAAAAAACTATCATTTTAAAAACTCAGTAAAAAAGGGATAAAACAGCAATGAAATATATATTGGGGTTTAAAATATAGTACTAAAATATAGGGCAGCAATAAGGTATATATTATTAAGCTTTTATTCCAACAAATTTTTTACTTTAAGTGGAATAGACTAGGTCTTGGAAAAATATTTCACTATATCTGACTCAGAAGGAATAGAAAATCCAAATAGTCTTATATCTTTAAGGAAATTAAGTAAGCCCAAAATATGTCAATCAATCCATCTCCTCAGGCCCAGCTGGTTCCTCTGGCAGTTCTAAATATTTAAGGAAGAAGAATTTCAGACCTTATCCAAATATTCCTAGGAAAGAAAATGAGCACAATATTCCCAACTCATTTTATGAAGCTGCCATAACCCTGATGCCAATCCCAACAAGGCAGCAAAAATGAAGGAAGGAAGGAAGGAAGGAAGGAAGGAAGGAAGGAAGGAAGGAAGGAAGGAAGGAAGGAGGGAGGGAGGGAGGGAGGGAGGGTGGAAGGAAGGAAGGAAGGAGGGAGGGAGGGAGGGAGGGGAGAAAGGAAGGAAGGAAGAAAGAATGAAAGTAAAGGAAAGGAAAAAGAGAAAGAAAGAAAAGAAAAGTACAGGTCACCTCACCAATGAATGTAGATTTAAAATATTCTAAGCAAAATATTAACACACTAAGTTCAATAACAAATAAAAGAATAAGACATATCATGACTAAGTTGGGTTTATACAAAAAAAGGTTGATTTAACAGTAAAAAATCAATTAATTTCACCACATTATTAGTTATGAATAGGTTAAGGGGAAAATCATACGGCCTCTCAGTAGATGCATAAAACTCATATTTATAAAATTGAAATGCATTCATGATTTTTTTTTTAAAAAAAGTCTCTTAGCAAAAGAAATAGCCGGAGAATATCTACAACAAGTATTAAGTGTGATGGTGAAATATTGTATTCATTCCCTGTGGGATGAGATATAAAATAAGTATGCTTGCTGTCATCACTTTTGTAAAATTGCTGATTTCTGACTTTTTTGGCTCCAAAAATGTCAATTTCATGTGATTCAACATAATAAAAATTGATAATAATTACAGATAGCTAAGGGCACTTTATCCTATCTGAAATCTTTAGTCAGGACACAGAAAGCTACACACGTAAATACTAAGATATTAATGAACAGAAAAAGATAGCAACAGCAGGGAGTGTCATGGATGTGTGAAAGTGTCTGTTTATTTAACAAATGCTAACATTCATTGCACATATCCTGTACCAGGCTCTCTTTAAGTGCTTCACAAAGATCAATTCATTTCATTCTCAGAACAGGCCTATGAGGCAGGTACTTTAGTGATCCTCATTTGACAGATAAGGAAACAGAGGCAGAGTGGTTCAGTACTTTGCCTGAGGTCACATGGCAGGCACTTAAGCAGTAGGATGAGGATTTGAAACCCAGTAGTCTGACTCTGGTTTATCTAAAACATACACTATGCTAACTCTCAACCATAATGCTATACTCTGCTGCCAGAACCATTAGAAAAGTAACCTATCCAACAAATGTATTTAAGAAATCGCTGACTGATGTGTGTGCAGGGATACTGGGCCAGCTATCTTTTGCTGCATGACACATCTCCCAAAGCTTATCAGTGTAAACAACAACTACGTATTATGCTCACAAACTCTGTGGGTCAAGGAATTAAGACAGGTACAGCGGAAGGCTTATCTCTGCTCCATGTCTGGGTGGGAAGAACAAATGGCTGAAGGTTGGATGATTCAATTAGGCTCGGTTGGCCCTGTGGGCCTAGCACCCCATGTAGACCCTCAAAATATCCAGGGGTTCTCACACTATGGCAGCTGGAATCAGAGAGGAGAATCTAGAGGGCAAACGTTCCAAAAGTATGAGGATGTAGTTGTGAGGCTTTTTGGAATCTGGCCTTCAAAGTCGTGCATTGTCACTTTATCCACATTCCTTGTGTATGTGCAAGTCATTGGGTCCAGCCCTGATTCAGGGGATGGGAATTATGCTCTACCTCTGGTCAGGTAGGAGGAAAGGAAACACTGAAGAGGAACAGGTGCATGGGAGATAGTGGCAATGCCACTTTAGAAAAACAACCAGGTGCAGACTGAGAGATTGTTGACCGAGCAATCAGTCCTAGGATAGATATTTTCAGCTGTAAGTAACTGAAGAGCTGACAGTGGCTTAAACACTTGGGGGTTATCTCATGCGATAAAAGGACCAGAGGTAGAGAAAGTCCAAAGTTACTTCAGTCGCTCAGTGATGTCATCAACGACCCCAGTGCTTTCTACCTTTCTACTGTGCCACCCTCAGCACATCCAAAGTGTCTCAGTCCTTGGTTTTAGCTTGGCTGCTCTAAGTGCAAGCTTAGGAAGAAGACACAACAAGGAAAAGGAAGGGTATTTCTTTCCATAAGTCTCTTGTAACTATACAGAACAACCTGCTCCCCAAATGTCACAGCCCACTTAACTTTAGATCCCATTGGTCAGGGACCTGACCTTGGCCACTCCTATAACATACTGAAAAGGAAGCTGCAAAAGAAAGAATCTAGCATTTTGGCTTATAGAGTAAGAAGGGCTTCTGCTAATTAAAAAGGGGGGAAGGAGAATGATTGTTGAGTGACTGGTATCTGCCACAAGTATATTTTGTAATACCTAGCTGATTGCTAATTATGTTCCAGGCAGAGTGCTAAGAGGCAGGGCACAGCGATAAATAACACAAACAATGTCCTAGCCCTGCTAAGGCTTACAGTCTGATACTGAACAGACATGGAACTATGTAATTAAACACAAATGTGTTAAGTGTTATGAAAAGAGGTATGCAATCAATGCACAATTTGCTATAAATAAAATATATTTCTTTATGGACACATACTGAAATGAAAGAAAAGATTAATAATTACTAAAAGAAGTACAAGCTATTTACTAAGCCTGAAAAGTAGTTACTGAAAACTATGAATTTTTCTATTATATAGGAGAGTAAAGCACTATCCTAGCATATAGAAGCTTCCTCATCATTAGAAAAGTTACTTTTGCCCTGGCTGGTTGGCTCAGTGGTAGAGCATCCACCCAGCATGTGGAAGTTCCAGGTTTGATTCCTGGTCAGGGCACATAGAAGCGACCATCTGCTTCTCCTCTCTTCTCCCTCCTCCTTCTCTCTCTCTCTCTCTTCTCCTCCTGTAGCCATGGCTCAATTGTATTGAACACATTGGCCCTGGGCACTAAGGATGGCTTCATGGAGCCTCTCCCTCAGGCATTAAAACTAGCTCGGTTGCGAGTGTGAGCCCCACATGGGCAGATCATCGGCCCCAGACAGGGGATGCTGGGTGGATCCTGGTCAGGATGCATGTGGGAGTCTTTCTATCTATCCTCCTCTCACTTAAATAAGAAAGAGAGAGAGAGAAAGAAAAGTTATTCCATTGAGAGTCAGAGACTGTTCACTGAGATTTACTATGGAACCGGTGAACTCTCTTAAGACTGTCCTTCCTCTATCCAACTGCATGCTCACCAAGCAAACTATTATTTCATCACCTGCCCAGGTGCTTTGGATACTAGATTGGAATTCCCCAGTCTCTGGAAAGTTATATTAACCACCATAAACTATATTTTGTTAAATTTAATGTGAGCATGGACAATCTTAGTCCTAATCCTCCTTCAGAGATATGAAAATTAAGAAAACAGATCTTCAAAGGTAAAGACTATGGATGGCAGAAGGGGTTCTATGGAAAGTAACTTCACAGAGTGATCGGATCATAAATTCCTAACTGGGAAGTCATGGTGAGCAGTCACACCACAGGCATATGACTTTTCAGTCAGAGGCAGATTTAGTGGCAGGCACAGCAGGTGTGCGCCCTGGGCCCCAACTTCTAAAGGACCTCGTAAAACCCCAACTTTACACTTTTTTCTAATGACACCAAGTTTGGTTTTATATGTGCAATTTAACATTAATAGTACATAATATTTTTTATTTATTTAAAAATATGGTTAACATGTATTATTTATTTATTTATTTATTTAATCAGAGAGAGGGATAGATAGGGACAGACAGGAATGGAGAGAGGTGAGAAGCATCAATCATTAGTTTTTCATTGCCATTGTGACACCTTAGTTGTTCATTGATTGCTTTCTCACATGTGCCTTGATCGTGGGCCTTCAGCAGACCGAGCAACCCTTTGCTGGAGCCAGCGACCTTGGGTCCAAGCTGGCGAGCCTTCACTCAAGCCAGATGGGCCCGCGCCCAAGCTGGCAATCTCGGGTCTCAAACCTGGATCCTCTACATCCCAGTCCAACGCTCTATCCACTGCGCCACCACCTGGTCAGGCTGGTTAACATGTATTTTTATTTTCCCTTTCTCTCTCCTTTTTTTTAAGGGGCCCAATATTTTCTTCTGTGCCAGGGATCTTAATTGACCTTAATCCGCCTCTGTTTTTAGTCAAAGGTTTATCTTTGCCTTAAGCAAGCCTTGTTCATTGTTTCTGTGCATCAGGTTAATACACCTTTGAAATAAGCTGTAATCACTCTTAGCGGAGCATGGGATCTAGGTAACTACCCTGTAACACAATCCCCACCTTGCTATCTCTCACATTCATGTAATATTCCTTACATTCTCCCCTTAATTTTAAACACATAAAAGAAGCTGCAAAACTGTTGTTCTGCAGAGCATTTGAGATCTTGCTCCCTGACATATGTCATCACTTTTCTTCAAATAAACTCATAAAAATCATCTACAGGTCTGAGCATGTTTATATTAACATAACACAGGCTGGGAAGTCCTAGTGATCCCCATTCTGTGCACTCCCGAGATAAAAGCTGGTCTTGCCTGGGCGGGACTAGAAACCCACCTTGTACATTCCTCTGATAGCAGCTATGGCATCTGCCAGCTGCTGACTGTAGCATTTTCTCATGTTGTCCTCATTCTGCAAACCAAGAATAAGTACAGTGAGCACAAGAATGTATGTCGAAAACAATTCTCATACCTACTAGGGAGGAATTTCGTGTAAAACCATTCAAATCATCATAACCTCTTAAAAACTCCATTTAAGAGTAATTTCTCCTATGCTACAGCCATTATAACACATTCTATTTTTACTTACACTTAACCAAAAGCAATAGAGAGTCCATATGGATAAAATAAATACAGACAATTTGAAGATTTTATTTCATTTTACATATCAAAGTCTTTTTAAGTGTCTTCCTAGAACTGATTTTTAAAAGTTATAAAATCTATTTGCAATTCATACCCTCTTCTGGTCCTCCTAATTTTTGAATGGAATATGCTCATAAACTACTTATTTTCTGATTAACCTAATCATTTAACCACATCTGTTTAGTATGACAATGAAGGATAGTGTACTTAGGAAAAGACACCAGTGCTGATTCTAGCATACAGCTGATTCTAGTGTAAACAGTGGGGTTCATATTCATACAGAACTGGATTTCAGTATTGTGCCATTCACTATCTGTCTACCCTTAACCTACTTGCTTAACCTTGGCAGCTCCATTTCCGTATTTGTAATTTGTAGATCAGGGATAACAGCACTTACATTTTAGGACTGGTAAGGAACTTACAGAGGAAATACATTCAAAAGGCTTAGCATGGTACTTAGAATGGCATGGTCAACAATAGGTGGAGATAGGTTTTTTATTTTATAACAGAGAGATAAGAGTAATGTTTATTCATAATGACAGATAAATATGACCAACAATTTTAAGAAATTCCTTAAAGCAGTGAAGTTTTCATGTCTTTGGCACCCAAAGAGCCATTAAAGCACAAATAAGATCAGATAAAATTGTGGCTAAGAGCCAGATCTCAAGCACCTGACCAGGAACCTAAACTTGGCAGTTTCAAACTGATGATTTTGAGTAAGTTAATTAACCTTTCTTTGCCTTGGTTTCCTCATTTATAAAAGGGGAATAATAATGGAAGGTACTTAAAAATAATGGTACCTACTTCATAATGTTAGTGTGAAGAGTAAATAAATTTGTATACAGAGTACTTAGAAAAGTTCCTGACACAGAGTAAAACTATATGTATTATATGGCTATATGTACCTCTATGTAGTTATTATATGGAACACAATATATGCAAATTAAATTGCCCTCAAAGTTGCTAAATTCAAAGCTATAGTAAATACATATCTAAGCTCAACATCAATCTACACACAAAATGAAGGAAATGAGAGAATTTCTACCTGTTGATAATGTCTTTCAATTGTTAGAATCCTGTCATGTAGAATAGTAAAGAGATTCAAAGACTCTTCTTTAAGACGGTCCTCAAACTTGAATTGAATCAATTCTTTCAAGAACCCAAAATCTAGCTGAAAGGATTTAATAATCTAAAAAACAAACAAACAAACATTATTGTAGATAGTAAGGGTTCTTTGTGTTAAGATTGCAACACCATGCCTGGACCTGGGTATTAATTGGGTGCCTGGTCAGGGGATTGTCCAGCCTTTTAAGATTACCTGTCAAATATGTGTATATTGGGAACTCCAATCAATATGCTAAAGGAATCTAAGCTAATGGAATGTGGGAGAGGAGGCTCCTAACAATTTACTCTCAGATGGAATAAAATGTGTATGCTAACTATGACCCTTATAACTCAAAAGTTATGGGTTTTTTAAGGTACTGTATAGTTTTCAAGATGTGAATTTCAAATCAGAAAAGGTGGGAAAAATTAGCATTTGTTATGAATCTACTAGCCAACCACTTAAATATATAATCAGCATGTTGATTAATTACCATTTTTGATTATCAAAACACAATGTATTTTTGTTTCCCACCATCCATTTAAAATGTATTCTTAAGTAATCTGACCATGTCCTGAATGAAAACTTCAAGTAATTCCATGACTTTTCCTTCATTCTTGCGAATAGAAAGTCTACCGTCTCAAAGCAACATTTGGAATATGACTGCTATGAGTTAATATGGCCACTTCCAACTTCATTCATAGGTAAGACTTCTCCCTGTACTCCAATCTAAGGGCAGTAGTTGGCAGCTGCCTGTCTTTAAGGGAAAGAGAGTGAGTCACTCTTGAGCTCTCTCCTCTCTCACCTCTCCTCCCACACTCCAGCCACTGTGTCTCCAACATGGACTAGGCAGAAGGGATGAAGGAGCATGGTTGTTCCTTCCTGTTGGGGTGCTTTCCCCAGGACTGGCAGGTCAAGAGAACTAACTCTTCTTCCCTTGGAAACAGACATAGCTTCTCTAGAGGTTTCCATTATCAGGACCCTCTCTCTTGCCAGGAACCTTTCTCCTGTGGATGTGTAGTGAACTAAGCAGATGCTTCTCTACTCTGGCAATCATTGCTACTCCTTAGTTCCTACAAATCAGTTCTCCTTTTCCCTCGCCCTTTTAGATCACTCTACTGGATAGGGCCCAGAATGACCCCACATTGGGCTTGTGCCCTCTTCTCTTGCTCTCTTACTCACTCACTCATAGGCTACAAATGGTCCAGGGAAAGTGATCACATGTCCCTTACCTCAACCACTCAAGTGTAGACTGATCCCACCTTAGCCACTTTGTCTTTTTGTCACAGCCCACTTTAGGTTTCTTACACATGGTTCAATCACCAGACCTCTGTGTCTTTCAAGTTCCAGAGAAGCCTGCCTTACTAGCTGTCAGTTGAGGAAGATCACTTCCATTTCCTCTTCCCCACAATGAGCATGGCAATAGTGCTTTCTAAAGAAACTGCTTAAGCAATTTTTCCTTTTCACTTCCTGCCCCTTCCCTTTCTTTATCATCCTTGATCTGATTCAAGAGCTAAGAGTCAAGTGGTCTGATGTGCAACATGCCCTTTGCAAATTCTACTCACTTTGGAAGTTGGTACCTGGTATATTAGCATCCTAGGAAGAATCTCATTTTAGTATCCTCATACTCTGTGCAAGGTTTTATTTTGCCGGTTAGGATATCAAGACTTTGAGAGGTCAAGTGACTAAACTAGTCTAACATTATGTGGTCGGAAATTGTAAGGCTCAGATATGAATAGACATTGACTCATATTCCTTTCTCTTTATATCATGCCATTAACATATAAAGGGTTCTACATTGAGAAATCATTAAAAAATATATCCTAAACTAAGTGATGTTTTAAAAAACTCCTCAAATTGCATAAACAAGCAGAGGAGACTTTGCCTTTAGAAGAACCAGCCCCATGTGGCCTGCTTGTCTGAAGAAGGCAGGCCCGGGGGTCCGGTGTGATCAAACAAACTCCTGCTGGATCACAGACTCCAATGATACTATAAACTCTAGATAAACTATGACCAAAACACAACCAACAACTGAAAGAGAATAAAAAGGAAGGGAGGAAGGGAAAGAGGGGAGAGGTAAGAAGGGAGAGAAGAAAGAAGAAGTGGTAGACAGTGCATGTGAACGGTGCCTTTAAGCTGCCACGTAACATTTCCATCTATATTCTACTCACCAGAATTTAATCATTTGGACACCCTTAGTTGCAAGGGAATACAGTTATGTAACTATTCTGAAGACATTTAAAAAGACAAAAAATTGGCGATTATGTAGGAAAAGAGACAGCCTTAGAAGTTACTAGTGGGAGTGTAAGTTGGTTCAATCCCTATGCTGGGCAATTTGGCAGTATCCTTCCAAATAATTACTGCATACATCCATTGACTAAGAAACTCCAGTTCTCAGGATTTACATCACAGATTTACTGGCATATGAGTATACACAGAATTATCAGAGTAAACGATGTGAAACCACTAAAATGTCCATCAATAGAGGGATAGCTAAATAAATGATACACAATTTTTGATATGATGTATTTGTGAACTAGATAAGGAAATCCTATTACCAATATGGAATGATTTTCAGGTGCTACTGTCAAGTGATAAAACAGAAGCAAAATATACAAGAGTATTTATAGTAGTAACATACTACCCTGTGTGACAGTTTTATTGATTAGGGATTTTAATAATAACTCTTGACATTTGATATTTATAAAATGTTCTGTTTCTTGACAATCAAAAAATGCCCAAAGGAACTATTTGACAAAGCCATATGCTGTATTTGTTACATTATTCTCTATATTCTACAATTTAAAAAACAGTATTGTACATAGAAAATGTTCACAGATGTCAAAAAAATTTCAAAGAGAGTAACAAAACACCTCACTAAACAACACATATAAGCACAACATAAATATGACGCACATAAAAGTAGTGGTTCATATTGATAATTTTTAAAAGCACAATTGTCCTTCAATTCAGTTTGTAAAAGATGCTAGTATTTAAAAATATTTTAATAATTGCAATATTGTCAAGGAAAAAGACATAAAGGCAATTAATACTTTAAAAACAAACTCAGAAGACTCAAATTAATCCAGACTTACCTGTACTAGCTTTTGTGTAGATGAGCTTAACTCTTTCAATGGAAAAATTTCACTGGGCTCAGTTTGAGTAGCATGGTCTGTGCTGAAAAAGCCAACTTTCAAGTCATCTGATATGGTAAGTCTGAATAAAAGAGAGATTAAATGTTCTTTATGTAATAGATATTTCCCTCCCTGAAAATATATGGTAGTGAGTATATTTCTGTGTAAATTATATTTTAAAGATTCTAAGGGCACGCTCTCCCTCCCAGGAGCAAACCCATGCCTTCCCCGACAGGCGTGCCTCTCCTAAACTCTAAGGGACCACTAAGACTCGCAATCAGGGGAGCAGTGGGCAGTGGCAGCTTGTCCTGGGCTAACATTTTTTCTGACTTTCCAGTGAACTGACAGTAACCTCACCATGGCTCATTTCTTCCATAAAACATTTCTAAAGTGCCAAAGCAGCCTCACCTAGGTCCTCCTGTTGTTTCTTCTATCCTAAACTCTTCCTTGTTTCACTGTCCCCCACAGTAATAAACATACTCTCAAAATAAAAAATAATAAGTAAATGAAGATTAAGTGAGGAAACCTCTGGGTTTTCACCAGCACTCTACTGGTTTATCCAATTCCCTAGACTATGGCATTTTGCTCCACTGATACTCATTTCCACTTTATGAGATATGGTCAATTTATGAGCTTCCTTTTAATATCTTATCTACTGGTTTATATGTATTACCACTTAAAACCATGATGAATTATGCACAGGTATATCAAGCAAAAGTTCTTTAATAGAGTGGTTCTCAAAGTGTGGTCTGGGGACCCTCGGGGTTTCAAGACACTCAGGCAATCCACAAGGTCAAAAACATTTTCATAATAAAATTAAGATTTCTCATAAGTGGCCAGTGAGGTCTTACAGAGGCTACAGGTTATATGACTGCATTGCAGATTGAATGAGATTCAGCTATTTTTTCATTAAACTAGGCATTGAAAAGACTTGCAAAAATGTTAAAAAATAATGCTAGTTTCTTAAAAGTTTATTTTTAAAATATAGTTTGGTTTTCTTTCAAATGTTACTTATATTAACACAGAATTGATTTATCATTATTTTAAATGAATTTCTTCTTTTATAGGTCTAATATGATAACTGTAAGTATAGAGAACATAAACTGAAGCTCTTTGAGGCTCTCAATAATTTTTAAGACCGTTAAAAGGTCTTGAAACCAAGATCTGTGGAAACTACTTCTTTGTGAAGATCATATAAATGTATGGTATTTGATTTTCAAACTCAATTTTTAAAAAATTGATTTTAGAGAGAGAATGGGAGAGGAAGAAAGAAAGAAAGGAAGAAAGAAAGTCACTGGTTGATTCTTGTATATGCCCTGACTGGGGATCAAACCACAACCTTGGCAATCAGGATGATGATCTAACCAACTGAGCCACCTATCCAGGGCCAACTTCAATCCTTGAAAAATCTGAGCAGGCCAGGACCATGTGTTTGTAAACTCTTCCCACAGACCTTAATGACAGGCCTCTCACACAGTAACAAGAAGGCCAATATTCTGGATGCAGCCTCCTTGGTTTCTAAAACATCAGCTAAAAAAAGAAAGCCATGAAGGCCCAAGTTGAGTTGCTAGACTTTTCAGTGCCAGCTCTGAAGACAGAATGTTTGTGCTTCTGTCCTTCACAAGGATTCGAGGAGAGAGAATCCCTCTGTGACTCTGGACATTGCCACATGTGGAAATGATGCCAAGAACTGCCACAGTCATTTGGTGACCACAGGGGGGTCCAGGCAGAGGGACAAAGACAGGACATAGATAATGAGCTTTTCAAAAGATGGAAGTAATTTTGACTAATTACTTTGTTAGTTATTGACTTAGCTAGCTCTGAAACCTCTCATACTTCTGATCTTCCTGTAATGTCTTTTATAAATGCACCTGCACCTGGTGAGTTTTTGTCACCCATAGCTGAAAGCACCCTAATGATATTTTAGCTATGTTATGTTACATAATCACTTAACCGTTTTGCACCTTAGTTTTCTCTTACGCAAAATAAAAGTACCTATTTCATAGAGTTATTAGAAGGACTAGTGTGCTAATACTTAAGAGTACTCCAAATGGTGTATGCCACATAGTAAGCCCTTAAGCAATGTTAGCCATTATTGATGCTGTGGTGGTATTGGTTATGACTATCACAACTATGTTTTAAAATATCATAATTTTTTCATCACACTTGAAGAAAACTATTAAGGCATAAGCAGTGTACAACTAAGATAGGTTACTTAAATTTTAAAACCTTTTTAATATTAAGAATAGATGTTTGCAATTAATCCCACTAAATTTTCAAGTAATCTTTCACATGCATTGTTAGGTAGGATAGACAGTTATCAGGGCAGCAAAAGGGGAAAGGGAACGAGAGTAAGTTTATCTCACCCACTGAAGGAGGGAGCCAGCAGTCTTAAGATCTGCCAAAACAAACCTGCCAGATGTTCAAATGACCTTGAAACACTGTATGTTAGTTCCAATGTCAGGGAAGGGAAGCCTTGAAACCCAAACCCTATACAGTAGTTCCAATAATAGGGAAAGAAAGTGTTGAAGCTAAGCATATGTTAACTTCTAAGACCCTCAAAGGCAGGGTGCTCAGACTAGCTGAGTTGCCTGCTTGTGCCTTGTGCTAAGTATAGAGCTTTGCTTAATAAACTTGCTTGCTTTGCTTGAATGTTGTACCCTGTCCCTCCCCTGAATTCTTTCTTGCGAACATGACAAGAACCAAGAAGGGAAAAGTCCTGTGGACTTGGGTCTTCTCCAGTTTCAACACCAAATACATTGATCATAGACCTCATCAGCAGTCTGTATTGTCTGGGTAGGGAGGGAGCATCAGTACTGTACATCTTCATTTCAGTTAAAATTTTTATAGTGTTTTCCCACAGAAAACTATATTTTAGATTTGGTTTAATTCATTGCAGGAGTCTATATTTTTCTCACTAACACAGTACTGTTAGGAGAGGAAATCTTAGGCCTGAGTGTCTCTGCACGTTCCAGGCATGCCAAGAGTGGAAAGCCCTGACCATGCTTTCTGCAAGCCATCCTCCAGAGTTGTGTTTGCAGTGAGCACCATAGAAGAAGGAGGTGATGATTCCCCCTGCCAAAACGGAATGGCTATGGTGGCAAAGATGGAGTTCAACAACATGGTCTTCCCCTTACCAAGGCAGGCCCTACTGAGGCAAGCACTCAACTCAGTGTCTGATCAGCATAGATCAGTCCGGAGTCCCTAGTGCAGTATTCACCGACAAGTGGATAGAGCCAGCCACCTGGTGGCAGGATGATAACATTGACTCTCTGATATAGACATATTCTGGGTGTGGATTTGCATTCCCCAATTGTAATGCATCTGCCAGAACCGTCATTCATTGATAATCTGTTAAAACATTACAGAATTTTTTATCCATCATCATGACACTGTGCATAGCATCATTCCTAATCTAGGTACTCATTTTATAACAAAAAAAATGCAGCAATGGGCTCATGCCTGTGGAACTGGCATCACATATCCCAGCCAGTAGCAGCTGGCCTAGTAGAAACCTAGAATAATTTATTGAAGATTCAGTTGAGAGACCAATCCATGAGAGGACGTGGCCCATTCTTACAGGATACAGTATACACTTTGAATCAGTAGTGATACTCTGTAAAGCCAGTAGCCATAGCCACCATCACAGCCGCCTGGCTCATGCAGGTTCGCATTGGATTCAGACAGTTGGTAATGAAACAATGGAGTCAAGAACTGGTGAGTCATCAGCTTTAATCCTAGCTTGCACCCAGCAGGCAAATAAAAACACACACTGGGCTCCAAAACCCACTCATTCAGTGCTCACAAAGCTTCTGACTTATCCGAGTTTCCTAGCATCAAAGGTTTCTAGCTCACCAGCCTTATTCACCTCTGTTTCTCTCTCTCCCTTCCTCTCTCTCTCTCAAATTAATAAAAAAAATGAAAACTGTAAGGCCAGGAGCTGCCATCGTGGCCATTCACATGCAGGTTCCCATTGGATTGGGGCTGACAATGAAGAAATGGCAGAGTCGGAGGATGGTAGGCCATTCTGTTTATTGGTGTCTCACCAAGACGGGCAAGCCACAAGAGAAGACAAGGGAAAAGCAGAAAACCAGCTTTTCCCATGGAGGGCAAGGGATCAGGGAGGCCCCTGCAATGGTGATAGCAGGAACCGAGAGAGCAAGCTACTGGTCTGTCCCACTTTATAGTGTAGAAATCCAAACCCTTAATCCAATCTACAAAAAAGAAAGTCTCTGATACAAAGCCACCCATCTGAGACACAATGGGATTCCTCAGGAGAGTGCACCACCCCACATCATCCAATCAGTCAAGGGTGTGGGGAAAAGCTTACTCTTAAAACTAAGTCTTAGGCTATAACGACCCGGCCTGCCCACAGCCTGTCCCAGAACACACATTAATATCAACGAACTTCCATGTGGGCGGTGCAATCTTTAACAAAGTGAGCATAATATATTTTATCTGCCCAACAAAACCAAATTAAAGGAGGTATTCATGTTATTAAACTTCTGTTTTTCTGTGTTAATCTGTCTTTTATTATGATGTGGTCTCAGCCAAAAACCCAGAACCATAAAGGGAAAATTATGCTTCCTCCAAAGCCTAATGGCAAAGATAAAGGGAATGAAAATGTGGATCTCTGAGCTAAGGAAAGAACCTGCCTGCATCTTTCGGCCTCCTCCACAGCCACTTCATGGCCACCCAACAAGCCCAGCTCCATGGACCAGCTCTGGCCAGCACCATCTGGCAAGTTTCTCTGCCACCAGCTACCTCCTCTCTTAAGAGGTCTCAATTAGCTTTTGGGAGTCATGACTGTATTCTGAGTTTGCAACTATAATACTGCTTACATCTTTCACCACCTTACCGCCTTTCACTAGCTAAAAATCCTCATTAACGTTTAATAAGGAAAAGGAAATGTTCCCTGTTCAAACACTAGTGAGGTTTCTGCCTGCAGTCTGGATACTGAGTGCTGCTACATCAATATAATAAATATGAACAGCCACCTAAACTTAACCTGCTTTTATCTACAATGCTGTGCATTTGACAGAGCTCTGTGACCCACCCTCCCAGCCTACGGAGGCAATCCTCGATCTCCCCAGTGCAAGCAGCTCCTTGTTACTATTCAAGTTCATTTTTTATTAAGCTTAAATGAGTGGGGTTTTTTTCCTTTTCTTTGTAAGTAAAAAAAAAAAAAAGTCTATTGTGGGCAACAGGTGTGTGAAATGTGGGTAGTTAATGTTACATATATATAACGTTATATGTCAATTATATCTCAAAAAAAGTTTGAATAGTGCAAAAATATTTTCAGGATATGATTTTAAAATGTGTAATAATTTTTCAGTTATTCTTTCTGGTTTCATAATACTGTAATACTAAAATACAATATTTTAGAATTAAGTTAAAAATACCTCCTCTGGAGCAGTGGTTCTTAACCTGGGTTCTATCGAACCCTAGGGGGTCGATGAGTCAGTCTCAGGGGTTCAGAGAAGCCTCTGCCGCAGAGGCCAGAATAAAGTAATACCGTAATTTGTTGTGAGTTCATGCACTTTGTTGGTTTTGTTCTTCAAGCAAGGTGATACTCATGCACGGCTCATTTTGTGCACCAGTAAAAAAACACATACCTATGTCTTGAATTTGGAAAAAAAATCATATTTTATTTATCACTAAAGAAGGGTTCGGTGAATGCGCATATGAAACTGGTGGGTTCGGTACCTCAAAAAAGGTTAAGAACCACTGCTTTAGTGTGTCTAAAAACAATATTAGTGCCTATTTGCTGAGTGCTTGTCCCATGTGCATTCGCTGGTGGCAGTGAGAAAGAACATGGCACCAGGCAGACCACTGGCAGCAGCCGGACGTTTGCTTCAGCAACCTCGGTACCTGAGTTCTGGCTAGAAAGGAATTTAGAGCCAAGACTCAAACTATAAGAGAACATTTATTTAGAAAGTCACAGAGGTAGAAGAAATGGGTTTTAGAAAACAAACTACAGAGGCAAAAAAGGGGAGCTTGGGAGAAAGAGAGAAATGTCTTTGGAGAAAGAAGGAAATGTGTAGGCGCATTCCCTGGAGGGAGGGTGCTAGTCCTCCAATCTAAAGACTTTTAAAGGTAGAAATTTTAGGGGAGGTACCAGAGGAGGATCCCAATGGAATATTCATCTGCTTTCAAGTTATGTTCTTTCAAGGTCATGGTCTCCACTGATTGGTCAGCATCAGGGCAGAGGGTGCTTAACCACTGCAGCTGATCCTGATGTCAGCTGGGGAGTTACTTGTCTAGTTTTTCTACTTTTTGGGGGGCTGGTGCTGAAACACAACCAAGGCCTTGCCTATCATCCTTGCTTTGGTGACCTTTTGTACCCGACCCATCATCCTTGCTCAGCTCGTGTCTGTCTAACTGCCTGCTGTGCTTTGTTAAGATATATGTAGGCTTGGTATGCAGAAGTTCCAGGTTCGATCCCAGGTCAGGGCACACATGAGAAGCGGCCATCTGCTTCTCTTCCCCTTCCACTCCTCCTTCTCTCCCTCTTCCCCTCCCAGAGCCAGTGGGTCAATTGGTTCCAGATCGGCCCTGGGGGCTGAGGACAGTGAGCATTGAGGGTTGCCGGATGTATCCTTGTAGGGCAGTGATGGGCAATCTTTTGAGCTTGGTGTGTCAAAATTTGCCAGAAAACTGAGCATAACTCAGGTGGTGTGTCACTTTAGAAAAATACCATAATTTCGCGATAGTTATAGTTTAAATAACAAAAATGTTTTGGCCTACAGATCTCTGGCACAGAGTGTCTACACTACAGCAAATATTTTATCCTCGGCCACGTGTCATTGAAAATGGCTACACATGTCAGTGCTGACACACATGTCATAGGTTCACCATCATGGTTGTAGGGGCTCATGTGGGAGTTTGTCTATCTCCCCTCCTCTCAAAAAAAAAAAAAAAAGATCTATGTATCAACACACATTTTTCCCTCAGGTTATCCTCCCAATAACCTCTTAAGAGAAATAGTGTATTAACTTGTTTTGAAGATGTGGAAACTGAGGTTCAAAGAGAATAAATAACTCATCTAACATTATAAGCCTGGAGTGACAAGTTCCTGTTATCCATCCCTAGTGAGAACAGGCCTGCAGCTCTAAGGCCCCTTGTGTCTTAACTTACTGTATGACTGATTCAGAAAGATATGGCTCATTCAGAATCTAAGTGAAACATGAGGTTCATTTTCAGTTTCTCATTAAATCCCAATGTCTCTAATTAGAGATGACAACCCTGTGTCTAGAATGGAAACCCACATCACAACAAATTTAGCTGTTTCCTACACAGTTATTATTTATAATCTTAGCAATTTGATTTCTGAATAATAGCTTTGTTGTGCAGAAAATACAGTCTCAGAAAGATAGCAATTATAGTTTTTCAAATAAACTAGATACAAATTAGTGTTAATTTATTATAGAAAACAGATCAATGAATATTTACTAGTAGAATGCAATGATATGTCTCACTGAATCCTAGACTAGTATATCGTTATAAATACTCATTAATAAATGAGTCAAAGCATTTGGCCTTAGTCTAATCACAGAATCAGCTCAAAATGGTCCTTTCTTGTTTAACAAGACAAGAGTTGCTTTTCAGAGACAACAGTTCAAAACCACAAGTCTTATATAGAGGAGAGAACTTTGACCTCCAGCTGCTGCCCTAGGAACCAAAGTCTCATCCCTCACTCCTCCCCAAAACCAAAAGGACAAGAACAAACCAGAACTTGAACACTGGGACCCTTTCCGAAGTGCAAGTTTCATTGTCTGGGAAGACCCAGGGCTGATGCCCCTTTAACATAAATGACTAAGTTCCAAGGTGAATTTGAGGCACTACTAAGTCTCCCAGCTTCTCAGTTGGTGCCTTCTCCATCAATACATGTTTCCTTACTCCATGTTCTGATGTTTTGAACTTTGGCCTTTTGAAGCATCAAGCACACATTGGGTAACATTAGGTGTGCTAGACTTTCATTGTGTAGCACAATATTCAGTGTACAATATTAAATAAGGAAAATGTTGCTTCTCTTTTTTTCTCTTCGAAGAACTCAACTTTGATGTGCCCCAGCGCTCAAAGAGACTTTTTTTATATGCTCGCTTCCTAGGTTGTCTGAACAAGTTTCTCAGTTTGGTCAGATCCATCTTTATGCCAATTACTCCCAAGTTGATATAGCCTAGACCTCTGTTTTGAATTTCAGACTAGAAGGGTAGTAGAATATGGCACCCTGAAATATGCCTTTGGCATAAGGATTATTTTGAGCTTATTATTTTGAGAAACTGCAGACATAGGTGAAGCTCTGAAAACAGGAGAGGCTGCCCTTTTGTAACAGAAATTAATTTATAAAGGAAATCTCCATTTTAAGGATCTCCTTCTCTGTACCAGAAAGAGAAGGATGACTAGATTACAGGGGAGGGATGTGATCCACGTAGAAGGCACTGACTTCAATCTGCACGACAAACCTTACCCTGGTTTATTATGCTTTCCCTGATAACCTCCCATAACATTTTATTTTATCTTTAGTTGGAGCTGGTATTTAAGGTTGTGACTTCAACTATTTGGGGGACTTAGTTTTTATAGGTATCTCCTATGTATACAGGAGATATATATGTTATTAAACTTGTTTTTCTCCTGTTAATCTGTCTTCTATAATGGGGGTGTGGGGAGGGAGTGGGTGTTTCAGCCAAGAACCGAGAAGGGCTAAGAAAAAGTTATTTTCCTCCCCTACAGCCCCTTTTTTTTTCCTGTTTCAGCCCTTATCTTCATTAAAATCTATTATCAAAACAGCAACCACAGAAATCCTGTTGAAAGACTAGTCCGATCATGTCATTCCTCTGTTCCAACCCCCTCATGGCTTCCCATCGGTTATAGTGTGATTTAAAATAAATATATATTTTGGTCTTTATGCCTCACAGCTCCCAAACCAAAAGAGCAATGGGAGCATCTTTTGTTATATTTGCTCTTTTGTCCTCAGTTCCTAAAATAGCTTCAGCATGGAAAGGGTGAACTAGCATCTTTAGTCATTCATAGCAAAACTCCTTTCAACAACACCTGAGATTGTTAACAAGTTAACTTGGAAAACCTTTTAGGATGGGGGCAGTTGTCAGAGGAACCAGTCACTATTAGAGGGTTGAACCTTTCAGTCCCAATTCCCACTCCCACCTCCAGAAAGGGGCTGGAGGTTGAATCAATCACGAAAAGCGAGAACTTTATTTAATCTTGCAAATATAATGAAGCTTCTCCATAAAATCCATAATATATGGGGTTCAGAGAGCTTACAAATTGGTGAGTAGGAATGTGTCCATGTGCAGAAAGGGTGGTTCACCTCAAACTCCACAGGGACAGGAGCTCCAGTGCTTAAGACCCTTCGGGACCTCAACCTATGTGTCTCTTCACCTAGTTGTTCATATGTATCCTATAATATTCTTTGTAATAAACAAATAACCTAGTAATAAAGCTGGTATCCTGAGCTATGCAAGCCATTCTAGCAAGATAATAAAACCTGTGGAAGAGGTAGGTCATGGGAACCTCCAATTTATGGCTGATGGTCACAGATATAAATCCAGGTGACAACCTGGATTTGCAATTGATATCTGAAGGGAAGAAGGGCAGTCCTGTGGAGCCCTGAACCTGGGGGATCTGATGCTGTCTCCAGGTAGACAGTGTCAGAACTGAGTTAAACTGTAGGATACCTAGTCAGTGTTCACTGAGAATTTGGAGAATTGCTTGGTTATATTAAAAAAACAGATCATATCACCTCAAAGTCAAAGCTGAAGTTCCTTACAGTGATCTAGGTCTCAAAACCATCTGGCACTATCCTCTTAACCTCTGACCTCATCTCCACTGCTGTCCCCTCTCACTCTGTTGCAGCCACATCAGCCTCCTAGGTGGTCCCAGAACACCCAGGCCCACTCCTTCCTGCTTCCTGTTCTCTGCCTGGAAAACTCTGTCCTGGTATATCCGCATGGCTCCCTCTCAAGCTAGCAATCTGCACCCCAATGTCATCTTGGCCAAGCCTGCCTCGATAGTGTTCTCTAAAATTACCCTTCATACAATTCCCTCTGCTCCCTCCTGCTCTGTTGCTTCTTCAGCACTCACCACCATCTAACTTACACAGTTTGCTTGTCTGTCATTGACTCCCTGGCTGGACTATAAACTTCACAAAGACAGAGCTTTTGTCCATCAGTAGACTGCTGTCTCTGTAGTGCCTAACTGCCTTAACCCCAGGACTGCGGTCAGTACTGGTCCTCTCCCACTCACACACTCACACCAGGAACCAGCACAGCCCCCTACCACTGTGGGCAGAGAGAAATGAACATGGGCACCAGTCGTTCCTTTGTTCAGGCAACACAACACTCACCAAGCACCTGGCATTGTCAGTGTTCACTGAGCCCAGCAGCTGCCTCTTGTTGAGGAGAACTGCCTGCCACAGAATGCCAAGGAATCCAGGGCAGAAAGTCATTCTTATCAGCAAACAACCAAAACAGGTTAGATACTGTGCCTAGGGCGCTCACCCCACGCCACTGCCTAGATGAGCCTTTGCAACCACCAGGAAACCAGGTCCTGTGTGGGTACCCTGATCACTTCAACAAATATGTACCCGCTTCATACAGTTGAGATGGGGAGATGGAGCTTGGCAGCACAGGTTCACTGGATCAGCCTCTTACCTTTGGGCCAGTACAGCTGTGGTTCTCTCTCTTTCTGACTCTCTTTTTTTTCGCTACTTAGAGGGGCTAGCCTCTAAGCTAGGCCATCTGGCACCATGTGGCCCTTGTCTTAGAATTGTAAGTGCTCACATAGAGGCTAATCTGTTTGCTGGCCACCTACCAATTCTGAAGGGTTTAAAAAAGAACACATTTTTCCAGAAACATCAGCTCTGCATCATTCAAATAAACAAAACTGGAAGAGAGGAGGCAAAGAAGGAATGTGAAAGATAAAAAATAAAGAAGGATCAAAGAATAAACATCTGGTACTATATTAGAGAGAGGGATAGACAGGGACAGACAGATAGGAACGGAGAGAGATGAGAAGCATCAATCATTAGTTTTTTGTTGCTGTTGCAACACCTCAGTTGTTCATTGATTGCTTTCTCATATATGCCTTGACCGCAGGCCCTCAGCAGACCAAGTAACCCTTTGCTGGAGCCAGTGACCTTGGGTTCAAGCTGGCGAGCTTTTGCTCAAGCCATATGGGCCCCCAAGCTCAAGCTGGCGACCTCGGGGTCTCGAACCTGGGTCCTCCGCGTCCCAGTCCGATGCTCTATTCACTGTGCCACTGCCTGGTCAGATATATGGCACTCTTCTAAACACGTTAACCAGATTAAGTCATTACATATTCACCGTGAACTATTGAGTAGGCACTATTTATCATGATCATGGCTGTTTTTCAATGGTGGCCTAAGGCACGGAGAAGTACTCTGCCCAACTCATGGGTTCTGAAAGAGGGCCGTCAGGATTGAACCCAGGCTGTCTGGCTTGAGTCCGTGCTCTTAGTGTACAGTAACAGATTTTAAAAATCCAAACAGCAGCCCTGTGGCTGGGAACGCAGGGCGGCGGTGCCGGGGTGCCTTCCAGTGGTCCCAGCGGGTGGGTGGAACCCGGGGAGGCGACGTGGGCCCTGTGGGGCGCTGCCCCGCCCCTCCGCCGACCCCAAGGTCACCTGGGGTTGATCCGAAATTGCTCAATAGCGGACTCGAGGTCCTCAAGGATCTTCAGGCACTCTTCGCTGTCGGGCTCCTCGGCCTCGTTGTCCCAGCCCTCCATGGATTCCGGGACTTAGCTGCAGGGCCGGGAGACTCCAGGCCAGATTTGGTCTGGAGGAAGTGTGAGTCCAGAACCCGTTTCCGTTGCCATGGAGACTCCTAGGGAATGGGCGGTGCCAGGAATCCATGGCTGGTGGCTGGTGGCTGGTGGCTGGTGGCTGGTGGCGGGCGGGGGGCGGGCTATGGAGTTGCCTCCTGTGCGGCTTCCACTGCCTGCCACAAGTAAAGGCCTCTCGAGGAGGCCCTCTCTTCCCTGGACGCCCGTGAGCAAGGCCTTCGCTGAAATGTCCCCAGAAAGCTGAACTCCTGTAGAGAATCCTGAGACATCCTACCACCTCCAACTCTTGCCCTCTCTTCATCCAAGGCTCTGAGCTCAGCCTCCTGCGAGGTCCATGGGTGGGCTGGTGTGTGGATTCCTGCTGTCTGCAACACCCTAGTTCAAAGGGCGGTGTCCCTTGCTTTCGTGGCTTCCTGCCCTATGCTTAAAGCTCACTTTCAGGGAGGATGAAAAATAGTGTACCCATCTAGTAACGATGACCATGGCATAAACATTCATTTAGAATTGCATTAGCTCTGGGCTCTGAGAGCAATGCCATAATAAGAAGGAAGCAGGCAACCTGATGAATTGCCTACACCTGCCACTTCACCACAGACAAAGGTGTTCGTGGACAAAAATTTATTTGCAGAGATTAAACAGGCCTACATTCCTATTTAATATGAGGGTCAGAACTAGGATGTTAGCTTAAACTAAGATGTTTAAGTTATATCGTCTAGCATGAAATTAGTTTTCTACTAAGTTTCTATTTAATACGAAATTTTTTCATTGTGAAACTATTGCTCATCCTTTGTTTTAAATTATGTCACTCACTGACAGTTCAGAGAAGACACCTGTCCTAATATCATCAATATGTTATTGCCTGTTTCTTAAATTTCTTTTTTTTTATTTATTCATTTTAGAGAGGAGACAGAGTGAGAGAGATAGATAGATAGAGAGAGAGAGAAAGGGGGGAGGAGCTGGAAGCATCAACTCCCATATGTGCCTTGACCAGACCAGTGCAGGGTTTTGAACTGGCGACCTCAGTGTTCTCAGGTCGACGCTTTACCCACTGCGCCACCACAGGTCAGGCACTGTTATTGCCTGTTTTAGAACTGAGTATACTACTGTGGGGCAGCTGTGTTAGACTTGCTCGCTGGTTTACTGGCTGTAAGCACTTTGCCTGATAAGTGCATGAGCATGTGTCAGTGCCACGGGTCTATGGCATGGGGCTTGTGCTCAGGGGGATTGCGACGGCGGACTGCCTGCCTGCCACTGTGAGGGGCCATTCTTGCTGTTTGTGTGCCCGAGAGGCAGTTTCCCCTGTGTGCTTGTCCGCCTTTGTGAGACTTTATTAAACGGAATGGCCCAACACTTTACGGCTCTGCAGTTTATCTACTGTCTTCCCGAATCCAGTGTGAACCTGCCTGACCTTGGCCACCTGGCATTACAACTACTACATTTCCATTTCAATATATTGTCTACAGGAAAACAAAATAGTTTCTTCTCTTCCTTATAATAACTATGTGAAAGAGAAGTTATTTTGATATTAGAAGCCCAAAATAGAAATAGGAAATCACTGTAGCAATTATCACCACTCTTACATTTAAACACAAAGAGAAAAAGTCCAAAAGGCAAACAAAAAGCATAACCAATGGCCAAATAATCTTCTTTGAAGGCTGTTTTCCTTTGGAGATATGAACAGAAGAGAAAAAGTTACTTTTACTCTATGGAGATTTTTATTTTTGAAGTCTAACTTTCAAGTTTACTTAGGAAAAGCTTATGCAATCAAAACATTTAAAATAAATTTATCTAACTATAAATTGTATTCATTTTATTTTAAAAAATTTTCTTTTATTTACTGATTTTAAAGAGAGAGGAAGGGATAGAGAGAAACATCCATTTGTCATTCCACCTATTCATGAATTCACTGGATGATTCTAAAATGTATCCAGACCTGAGATCAAACCTGCAACCTTGGCTTATTAGGTCAATGCTCTAACCAACAAAGCTACCTGCCCAAATTGTCTTTCTTAAGTGATTATTTTATACCACAATGCATATAAAAATTTAAATATAGAGAGTAGAATTCCACATTAAAATAAAATCTGTTTAGAACTGGGCCAAGATAGAGAAAAGATGTAATAAGCCATTGGCTATTTTACTAATGCAATTTTAAATGAATGTTTTGAAACTGAGAAGGGAGATTTAACAGTAGATTTCATGATTCACTGGTCAGCACTGTGTGATGTTTGTTCACTGATGTGAGCTGCATAGTTACACCATCTCACAAAAACGGATACTAAACAAAACCTCTTTGTTTGAAACTTCCTGATAGCATATCAAGAAGGTTCAGATTTCAGTGTTTAAGAGACCATGTAATAATGATATCTTTTTTCAAAAGTTGATTTAGAAAATAAAAAGAACACAAAAGTTTATTTAGAAAGTTACAGATGTAGAAGAGAGCCTTAGAAAAGGTGAGCCTTCTGGGCTGTGTGGGCTCAGGAAACAAGTTACAGAGGCTAAAGAAGGGTCTGTGGAGCTTAGGGAAAAGAAAGGCAAGGAAAACACACCTGGGGGAAGTAGAGTGGAAAAGGCATAGGCATGTGAGAGATAGAGAGAGCACACCTGTTTTTGAATCTATTAACTCCATAGTTCTCTTCTTATCAGTTACCTACACTTATCTCTCAGGTGTATTTCTTACAAGATTGTTCATTCCAGATCATACTCTCACCTAAAAGAACTGGATTGGCCCTGTCAAAGCATTTGTCGGAGTAAATGCAAACTTCTTGTATCACACGTTGAATTCATTGGTGGTTTTTAGTGGCAATCTCTTAAGCTTTGGAGTAAATATTAAAAAAATAAATAAAACACTGGCTCTGAAACTTACTTGCTTTAGAACTGACTTTCAACCTTTTCCATCTCATGGGACAAGTAAGCTAATAACTAAAAATAAAATTCTGCAGCGCACCAAAAAATATACTTGTTGTCAATCTGACAAAAAAAATAGGTATAATTTTGACTCATTCATACTAAATGGTTCTTGTGTTAGCTGTTGCCATTTTGTTATTTGACAATCTAAGGAAAAAGATGTCAGTGCCCCTGATTAAACAATCAGGTATATCATGTTTTAAAAATTTCTGCTGCACACCTCATGAAAATCACTGCTTTACAACATTGGGCAAACATATCTGAGCCTCTCTGTCTGGCCAGTAAAAACTGGACAATGAAACTCTCAGGGTGGTTGGGAGAAGCAGTCTGAAGAGTGAGAAGAGCACGCAGCACACTGCCAGACATGCTAACTAGGCCTTCCAGGACTGTGTTTCTTTCTTCTAATCTTCAACAAAGGAATACATTGTTGAAAATTTTGTATTTTTTAAAATTTGAATATTTCAGAAGATAATTTTTGCTAGTAACTTAATAGGACTTAGGGCAAAATCTTAAAATCTGAAGTGCTTCTCTGCAATACACACATATATAAATATAATGTGTGTTTATGAATATGTCACCTACCAATTACAAAATATTGATAACACCTTGGATTAAATAGCACAAGGATTTGATTAACAGTACAGCACTGACTCTCAACATAGTAATTTATATTTTCCAGTTGGATATTATCAGTTCTATAGTCTAATAAAAGCCAAGAGGTTTCAGGTTAGGTTTGTAATTTAAATTCTTTTTAGAGAGTTGTCATACATGAAGTGCTTATTTCTACTTTATCACCAGCTGTAAACTATGATTATGTGGCACAGGCGCTGTTATATAATCTTGTTTTATGTCATGCTTCCTCCATTACCAAAGTTCTTTAATAAACGGCTGGGAAAGGATAGAGCAAGGCCCTTGGCCAAGACAATATTACATGACCAAATCTTTTACAGAAAACTCTTGAGACTAGATCATTTTAACATCCTAAATTTTGCTGCAATGAGATAACATCCACTCTTATAAAAAGAAAAAGAAAAAGTTCACCCATCAATAAGTGTTTGTCACTTGGCTAAAGCAGAAAACTAAGATGAGAAGCACCATAGGGAGTTTGGGCAGGAGCAACTCGATATGGAATTTGGATATTCCTGCCAAAAGTTGTTGGATGCTATAGTAGGTGGTTTCCTCTGTCTGGAACTAAATTTAGATTTTTTAAAGGGCGATAAGTAAAAATGTGAAAAAAATGGTTGAACAAAGCCACATGCAGATGTGAGTCCACCTGTGAGAAGATTTGTGATCCCGCTGCTGAGGGAAATTTGGGAACTTTCCAGGTCTTCATTATTTGATTCTTCAGGACTCACTTCTAGGAACCATTCAATGTCATTCTCATCCACACCCTGTTTAAAGCTGTTTGCCATTTCAACGATTGCCATTGATTTCTGCAACCTTTGTGCTATGTTGTTACAACTGCTACCCCATTAGACAATAGAACTTTCTCAGCTCCATTATAATATTTTTTTTTTCAGCTAAAACAGAAGAGATGATTTATTGTACACATTATTCAGCCACACTGGGAACAGAACCAGTCCAGAATGTCACAGGTCTGGGACAAAGGACCAAAAGGGGACTTTTTAGAAAACCATGGTGGCCTTAGCACCATCTTTCTCGAAACTTCTGCGCCATGAGAGCCAAGTGGAGGAAGAAACGAATGCGCAGGCTGAAGCGCAAAAGAAGAAAGATGAGGCAGAGGTCCAAGTAAACTGCTAGCTTGTGCACCCGTGGAAGCCACAGGAGCAGAAATAAGGGAAGCCAGAGGCCAGGGACACTGGTACAAGTTGTTGAACTGTATGCCTGCTGTCTAGAACTTCCCCATGGATCTAAAATATAAATGCCGTCTGATCACCGCGACCACCTTTTGAGAGATCCATTATAATCTTATGGGACAACCTTCTTATATGTGCAGCAGTATGTGGTGCATGAATGTAATTCACTTGTTATGCTCTAACCAAGGTGCTAAAGGGAAAGTAAAGGCTGTCCTCACCCAAATTAAAGGAAACTCTGCAGCAGACAGCCTTCAGACTTGAACTAGAACTTTGGCTCTTTTCTGGGTTTCAGCCTGCTCACCTACCTACCATGAAGATTTGACACTGGCCAGCCTAAATAATCATCTGAGCCGATTCCTTCTCTCACCTACCTGTATAAAATCATCCTATTGGTTCTATTTCTCTAGAGAATGCTGACTAACACAATGACCAATGGAAAATTAATAAGTTAACCAGAGGAGCCCTCGCCGGACAATTCAGTTGGTTAGTGTCATTCCCTTATGTCGGGGCATACACAAGAATCAACCAATGAAAGCATAAGTAAGTGAGACAATGAATCAATGTTTCTTTCTCTCTCTCTCTCTCTTTCTCTAAAAATCAATAAAAAATGATGCACAATTAAAAAAATTAGAGGATACCATTATACTCTTGCAGGTCTTGTTATCTTATCAATAATAGTAAATGGGATGGTTGATTTTATATATGTCAACTTCACTGGGTTAAGGGATGCCCAAATAGCTGATAAAACATTGTTCTGGGTGTGTTTGTGAGGGTATTTCTGGAAGAGATTAGCATTTGGATGGGCAGCCTGAAAAAGGAAGATCTCTTCCCCAATGTGAGTGAGCATCATCTAATCGGTCGAGAGCCTGTAGAAAACAAAATGGTGCAGGAAGGGTCCATTTCTTGGGCCTCCGGTTTGCAGATGGCAAGTTGTGGAACTTTTTAGCCTCCATTATCACATGAGCCAAACTCTCACAATAAAACTTTCATAAATCTTATTAGCTCTGTTCCCCTAGAAAACCCTAATGTTTTAAGTATATTAAAATAACTATGAAAATAATTATTCTGATAAGTCAAATATTATTTATTGAATACTTACTGTGTGCCAGAAACTTTTCTAAGCATTTAACACATTACTCATTTAGTTGATTACCTGCAATTTAAAGTGAGAAAATGCAGATACCAAGAAGTTGACTTATTGTCCAAGTTCACTCAGTTCACAAGGGGTGCACCTGGGCTCTGAACATGACATTGCTCCAGAGCCTACACACTAAATCAGTGGTTCTTAACCTTTTTTGAGGTACCGAACCCACCAGTTTCATATGCGCATTCACCGAACCCTTCTTTAGTGATAAATAAAATATGATTTTTGTTTCCAAATTCAAGACATAGGTTATATGTTTTTTTACTGGTGCACAAAATGAGCTGTGCATGAACATCACCTTGCTCAAAGAACAAAACCAACAAAGTGCATGAACTCACAACAAATTACGGTATTACTTTATTCTGGCCTCCGCGGCAGAGGCTTCTCCGAACCCCTGAGACTGACTCATCAAACCCCTAGGGTTCAATAAAACCCAGGTTAAGAACCAGTGCACTAAATCATTGTACTGTGTTGCCCCCCGCAAACTGTTACGAGGAATAAACTGTTCCCGTTATTTCTACAATGTTAGTCTTGGCAATGGCCTAAGAAGTATTTTTATAGTTGGGTAGCAGAGTTGGATAGAGGATCATCCTGACATGCCAAAGTTGTGGGTTTGATCCGACATCAAAGCACATACAGATACCAGTCAATAAATGTATAAATAAGTTCTCTCTCTCTCTCTCTTCATCTTCTCCCTGTAAACTCAATAAATAAATAAAAATTAAAAAAATAAAGTAGTCAGGTACATATTAACAACTTAATTTTGAATCTGTATTGCTGGGGTTGCTTTAGAGAATTAAATACATCAGCAGGTTGTCTAACTGGAGGCCAGTTATCAGGGAAATTCACCAGTGTGCAACATTTGTGAGAACAAGAAATTAAGCAAAAAGATATGTACCCATAAAGATGGCAAAGGTCATGCCTAAAACCTATTCGCTTTACTCTCGGGAAAGTTCCTTAACCCCTTACTCAGACCCTCTATACCCTAACCATTACATATAATTCTAACAGAGTTTGAAATCTTCTTTTTCTCTATGGCCAATAAAACTGAGATGAGCTTCTGAAGATGAACAGCACATTGACAGCCAGGAAAAGTTGATACAAGGGCCTAGAAAAACTAAAAATGCAAAACAAAAATGTAGGCCATTTTAAGGAGCAAAATAGACTTTTATTGATTACTGGTCCTGAGAATATCACTTTAAAATAAGAAAGTTTCATAATAATGACCATAAATCATTGATTATATTTAATGCAACTATGTTTAACACACTCTCTTTAAAGGGCAGGTGTATGTATAAAACAATTAAAAATACAATCTTGATTCTAAAAGTTATTCTAGCTTGATTCAATCTCTAAAGTGATTTGCTATAGCTGAAATTTTATTTCATCCTTTAAACAAAGGGTAATATTTGTCAGTCGAATGAGATGGATTTGTGTTGTAATAGCAGAGTTTTCAAAGCTGAAGGGACCTTAGAGATGGCATACTTTAGTTCACCAACTCAAAGGTACATAGGTAGATAGACCATTGCTAGAACTAGAATATTTTCTATCCTTCGGTCCATCATAGTGTATTAGTCACGTTAGGTTATATTATGCTGCAAATAATCAACAATCCCAAATCTCAGTGAGTCAACACCACAAAAGTTAATTTCTCATTCACATTATAAGTCCCACATAGTTAGCAGGGAGGTCTGTTCCACATGACAGGCAACCAGCTGGTTGAGGCTTTGTTTTGTAGCAGCAGCCAAAAGCCCCTTGAGTCATTTTTCCAAGATGAAGAAGGAGAAAGAATCAGCACTGTAAGTTAAACATGCTGATTTATTCTACCTACTGCACTGATCAGAAAGGTCACATGGCTTCACCACTTGCAAAGGAAGCTGGGAAGTTGATTCTTTCAAGTGCTCAGGGAGAAGAGGAGAGCAAATATTGGTAAATGCTAGTATTACCTACCAGTGTCTTTTCCTTCATAGCATCCTTCTGAAACAAATTTGTAAATTACAAAGCAGTGATGGAGATAATGATGATGACGACAGTAATGCTTATATCTGAAATCTGTGCAGATTGTTACGGTGTAAAAATGCTTCTCATATATATTATAAACTCAACTTTGTACAATATTATTGTCTTCCTTTTTCATATGAGAAGATTAAGCTCAGGGAGAGTTCAGTGGAATGGAGTGGATTGCTTAGGACAGCACAAACGGGTCTATAAATCTGGCTGCCTACATTCTCAGAGCCAAGCTCAGGTGCAATCATGGAGATGCCAACATTTACTGTGGAGACCTCCACTCAGTCTATGTATTAAGTATGTAGACAGTCTTCCTTCTTTTTAGTACGAGAACTACCTCCAAATAGCCCTGCAGTCCCCTAGTTCAGATATTCTTTTACCTTCCTGAAGAATTAGTCTTTAGTTTTTGACGAAGTATGGGAGTTCCAGTGTCTCACTGTGCGGAGTAACAGAGAGGAGTTGGAGGTCTACCGCTTCAGAAATGAACACTCAGTACTGTTCTCTTCACTCCCACTTCCACCGCTTGGCCAATTCCTGGGCCTTTTGAAGGTTCTGCATCTCAACCATTTTGCTTCATGTGTTCTTCCCATCTCTGGTTTGAGATTTTAGCTTTTTCATGTCTTCTAAGTCAGTTACTACTCATTCTTCTGCTAGGAAATGAACTATTGAAAGTCTGATCAGAGCTGAAAGGACCTGAGGAAAGAAGTGGAACAGGCACCGAATCCTGGGACAGGTCAACACACGAAAGCTGTTTGCAGAACTCACTGCAAAAATGCTCTAAAGCACAAGGGTTAATACAAGTAAAAGAAAAAGTGGAACTATGTTCTAATTGTGATTTCTTACTTGTCACTAAACAAATCTTTTATTTTACAACAAAATGTGCTTGCCGCATAAATATAAATACTTAATGATCTATTGTATTTGTATGTGGATGGAAAAAGGAGGTTCTATGAAAAGTAACCTCACAGAGTGAGCTGATCACAAATTCCTAACTGGGTAGGTCATGGTGAGTAGGCATGCCCCAAGCATATAACTTTTTAGTGAAAGGTTTATCTTTGCCTTAAGTAAGCCCTGTCCATTGTTTCTGTTCATCTAGGTTAACATACCTTCAAAATAATCACTCTTAAGAGAGCACACCTTGCTAACTATCTTGTAATTCAATCTTCATCTTGCTTTCCCACCTCCATGTAATCTTTCCTTAATTTCATATGCATAAAAGCTGCAAACCTGCTTGACCTGTGGTGGCGCAGTGGATAAAGCATCCACCTGGAATGCTGAGGTCACGGGTTCAGAACCCCATGCTTGCCCAGTCAATGCACATATGGGAGCTGATGCTTCCTGCTCCTCCCACCTTCTCTCTCTCTGTTGCTCTTTCCCCCTCATTTCTCTGAAACAAATAAGTAAAATTTTTAAAAAAAGGAAAGAAAAAGCTGCAAACCTATTCTGCACAGCATTTGAGATCTTGTTCCCCGACATGTATCATCAGTTTGGCTCCTGCATAAAAATTCTATGTGGATCTGGACATTTCTTATGTCAACAATATCAATGTAAAAATAATATAAAAACCATATGTTCCAAATAAGATGTCTTAAGTGCTATGTAATGGCACTATTAGATTTGAAATATCATATCTAGGCTAGAAATTTAAGGCATCAACTCATTGAATCTGGATGTGACAAAATAAATGACAATTATGAGGTCAGTTGACCCTGTTTAATCTATGGGAGGACTAAGATAACTAAATGAGAATGGCAGAACCAATCATACAATAAGTGTTTAACATTAAAGTAGGCACCAGACAGAATGCAGATGAAAGATTTGGTATTCTAGAAATTTATAACATTAATTGAGAAGACTAAACAAATGAATGTAAAATGATATAGGTTCTAATAAAACACTCTATCATAAAGTGCTATTTTGTGTAATGAAAACTCCAAATGATGTAGGAAATGTGAAGAAAAGAAAGAAAAGGGGAGACAATAGAAGGAGTAATACTCAGTGAATAGTTCGTGCAAAAGCTGATGTAGAGCCAGGACTGGAAGCCAGAATATAATGTGGATAGGTGGTGAGGAAAAGGAGTCAGATTTAGAAACAGCACGAACAAAAGTTGCAAGTGCTGTGCTCCTGGGACAGTGCCTGCCCTGGTGTGGCATGCTAGCTTGCTTAGCCTAGGTTGTGCTTGTGCATTTCTGTCTTATCAGGTCACAATTGTCTCAAGGAAAGGGCTTTATTTTTCTTTGTGTAAGTGGTGCGGGCATTGCATTTGGCACAGAAGAGGTACTCAAACCTGTTTAATTAATATGGTCCAAAATGTGTGCGTAGCTTAGTTGGTTAGAGTTATCCCAATGTGCCAAGGTTACAGGTTTGATCCTTGGTCTGGGCACATACAAGAATCAACAAGTGAATGCTTAAATAAGTGAAACAACAAATCAATGTTTCTGTCTCTCTCTCTTCTTCCCTTCCTCTATCTCTAAAACTCAATTAAAAAATAATAAAATTTTTGTTTATAATAGTAGGCTAAAAGGATTCACATGGCTTCCACACTTTTCTTGAACCTGTTTGTTATTAATTACTTTTTTGTTGTTGTTATTAATTACTTTTAAAACTAAAGATTGCTTTCTTAATATTCTTTTTCCTAGGTGGCTATGAAAGATTTAGATTCTCATAGAAGCACTAAAACCAAGCGGGATTGTACTACAGGCAAGTTAGTACTCAAGTAGCAAGTGAACACACTTCTTTGTTACTTCTTGTTATATTATTATCTGTGGAGAAAGTTTAAACTAAATCTGAACTATTGCCAAGCCAAGAAAGGATTCCTTTATTCAGCTCATATTTCCTTGAATAATTTATTAGTAACGTCCCTTTTACCTGCAACAAGCCTAGACTAGTGTTTCTTATGGTGTCTTAATGAGTTTTAATGTATCCCTCCCTGTCTTGACATCATACTTATTACTATATTTTGATTGCTTTTAATAATTCTTAGCCTCCAAAGCTTGAAACAGTTTGTAGTTTTGTTTTGTCTTCTCAGACTGCTTAGCTCAGTGAATAAGCTAATAAGACCAATGTGTTCAAGATCATTGGCTTAGCTTGCGCCTCCCTGTTTCTTCGGTAGACACAGACTCCCCTTCTCACCCTTCATGATATTGCCAATTATAATAAAAATATATATTCTTTGGTCTTCACTTTTAGACAAGTCTTTGGTCTTCACTTTTTAAACAAGGAGTTTTAAAACCCATGGGATTTCCTAAGTGATAAGAATGATAAAGTGTCTTTTGTATTCATAAAAAGACCTTTATAATCACAACAGAGTTTGTTACTGAGATGACTTTGGAAAGCCCCAAGCACAGCGACTGGTTTCCAGGAGAATGAATCGGGATTAGAAGGTTAAGAAATTTGGCTCCACACCCCAACTTCCAGGGAGGGGGAAGGGCTAAAGGTCGAATCAATCATCAAGGTCAGGATTTAATCTCTCAGGTCTATGTAATGAAACCTTCATAAATACCCAACAGAGAAAGGTTTATAGAGGTTCTAGATTGGTGAACCCACACTGATGCTGGGAGGCTGGGACCCCATGCCTCTCTCCCACACCATGTCTTAAGTATGCATTCCATCTGGCTGTTATATCTTTTTATAGTAAATAAGAAATCTAGTAAGTAAACTGTTGTTATGAGTTCTGTGAACTGCTTTAGCAAATTAATTGGGGATTATGGGGACCTCCGATTTATAGCTAGTTGGTCAGAATTGCAAGTGGCAACCTGGTCTTGATGTTGGCCTCTGAAAAGAATCAGTCCTGTGGGTCTGAACCCTTAACCTGTGGGCTCTGGTGTTATCTCCAGGTAGATAGTGTCATAACTGAGTTAAAATGTGGAATACCCAGCTGGTGTTGCGGAACAGCTTGGAGTATAAAAAACCCACACATCTTGCATCTGAAGTGAAGTACTACTGAGGTAGTTTTGAGAGTAGTGGAGACACACAGCAATGTGCTTTTCCTATGAATCTCCTAAACCCCATCTCTAAATGTATGTCTATACTCATGTTGTTACCAGACCACTTCTGCCAGGGCTGTCCTTGTCCTGGTATAGTCTGGGAACTTTCTCATATTAGGTGACTTCCAGATCTTTGACTTGCCCAAGGAAGATTTCAAAGACAAATCAGAGTGAGAATAAAGCAAGTTTTTCAAGTAGAGAGAGAGAGAGAGAAAGAGAGGCCAGGGCCTGGACAACACTGTGAAGGAAGCAGAAACTACCGACTAAGAAGACATGGGCCAGCTCTGAGAGTGAGTTGCACACAATCAGTTAGTCCTTAGGATTTTATGTTTCAAGGTGAGGAGTGGGTTGTCTCCAAGCTTTGTGACACCAAATTCTGATTCCACCTTCTGTTTAGGTGGCGCCTTGTGATTCCCATGATCATTAACTGATAGTGCACCAAGGTGGGGGTTCTGGTGAGAAAATGCTTCCTCATTCCCCTTGTCGGGTTTTCCCTAACATCTTTCTATCCTAACGTGACCAGACATCCCACTTTTGGTGGGACAATCCCGATTTTTAACAATTTATCCCACATCCCACTGTGTTCTAAAAAAGTTCCGATTTTTTGAAAGAATGCATGAAAAGCTAGAGAACGGCGGGAGAATGGGAAGGGAATATATGATTTTCGGTGGGGAGACCCAGGCTTGATCTGGAAGCGCCCACACTGCCACAAGAGCTGGCTGCCCCGGCCGGGGCCCCAAAACAAAGAACTTCCGGCGGGACATACCTGCTGGGGCGGCGGCTGTCAAGTTCCCTAACTACCCATAGGCCCATGTGCAACTCCGGCATTGATTTCGGGACCGTGTAACCCAATCCCTCTGACTCACTCAAAATTTTCCATATAGTAATATTTCAGAAAATGATCTTTTTAATGAGATATCATTATTTAAAAAATAGATTGATAAGGAAAAGGTTAAATCTTGGGCATCAGCAAAAATCACAATAGACAACAAATGGTTAGAAATATTTCATCATTTTGAAACAAACCATGTTCCATACAATAATGCACTAAAAATTGTCGAATTTGCGCTGTCTTTACCAGGAACTAATGCTGCGACTGAACGCGTTTTTTTCTACGGTAAATAAAGTGTGGACATCAGAAAAATCACAATTAAGTGTTGAGACTTTGAAAGCCATTTTACGTGTGAAATATAATTTAACAAATTCTTGTGAAAAATTTCATGACCTTTTAAACAACAACAGCAATCTACTAAAAGAAATTCACTCAAATGAGAAATATGCCAAAGAATAAAATAATACTATACATAGTCTTTTTAATGTATTATATTTGTAAATTGTACTTATGTTGAAATTTAAAAAATATATTACAATACTATTTTTGCATTCTATGAAATTTTTTTTTGCTCCATATAGACCAAATTTTTAATCAAGAACCCTCGCTCCCCCATCAGTGGTGTTCCGCTTTACCAATTTTAAAATCTGGTCACCTTGCCTGACCTGTGGTGGCGCAGTGAGTAAAAGCGTCAGCCCGGAACACTGAGGTCGCTGGTTCGAAACCCCGGGCTTGCCTGGTCAAGGCACATATGGGAGTTGATGCTTTCTGCTCCTCCCCCACTTCTCTTTCTCTGTCTCCTCTCTCTAAAATGAATAAATAAAATCTAAAAAAAAATAATAAAAACATTTAAAAAAAAATCTGGTCACCTTATTCTATCCTGCCTCGATGGGGCTGAAGTGCTGGGTTAGTTGAGGTGATTAAGTCCAACAACTGAATTCTCCGCTCCAAACACTTGCCTTTCTGACAAAGGGCTTTTAGCCTTCATAGTTGCTTAAATGATGGGGATACATTCTGAGAAATATGCTGTTAGGAGATTCCGTTATGCAAAACTTGTGAAGTACACTTGCACAAACCTAGAAGGTATAGCCAACCATATATCTAGGCTATATAGTATAGCTTATGTTTCCTAGGCCACAAGCCTATTATTGTACTGAATACTGCAAGCAGTTTTAAACAATGGTAAGTACAGGGTGGGGCAAAAGTAGATTTATAGATGGTATTTTTTTCCCCAAAGACCTCAGTACTTGAATTCTGGCTAAGAACAATTTACAGTCATAAGCACACACAACACAGAGTTTATTCTTGTATTATTATTATTTTATTTATTCTTTTTTTTTACAGAGACAGAGAGAGGGATAGATAAGGACAGGCAAATAGGAATGGAGAGATGGGAAGCATCAATCATCAGTTTTTTGTTGTGACACCTTAGTTGTTCATTGATTGCTTTCTCATATGTGCCTTGACCGTGGGGCTACAGCAGATCAAGTAACCCCTTGTTCAAGCCAGCGACCTTGGGTCCAAGCTGGTGAGCTTTTGCTCAAACCAGATGGGCCCGCGCTCAAACTGGCGGCCTCGGGGTTTTGAACCTGGGTCCTCCATGTCCCAGTCCGACACTCTATCTACTGCGCCATCGCCTGGTCAGGCTATTCTTGTATTACTATTGATTAATTATTGTATTAACTTTTCATATTAACAACTGTAAACTTACTTTTACTCCATCCTGTATTTGTGTATCTAAACATATCCAAACAAAGAAAAAATACACTAAAAAAACAGCTAAAATAATAAGAAATGGTGCATCTATATAGGGCACTTACTGTGAATGTAATTTGTAGGACTGAAAATTGCTTTAGGTGAACCAGTGAATAACTGATGAGTGAACGTGAAGGCCTTGGACATCACTTTACCTTCTATGGACTTTATGCACACTGTCCTATAAGCCCTCCCTTGGCTTCTTTCTGATACTGTAAGAAGTAGAACATTGAAACCATCAATGCTTCTCTGTAAACAGGAGTGTGCACTGGACTGACTGATAATATTGAGAAGGAACTGATTGGGTGAAGAGTAGATAATTAAGATAATATTGAGAAGGAACTGATTGGGTGAAGAGTAGATAATTAAGATAATATTGAGAAGGAACTGATTGGGTGAAGAGTAGATAATTAAGATAGTGGCTGTCAGGAGGGAGGGAAAGGTGGCCTAAGGATCAGTAGGAATAAGAAATCAAGACAGAGGGATAAAAGAATATGGGGAATTGTCATGGCCATGTGGCTTTGGCTGTTGCATGTTGGAGCACTGGTCGGATTAAGGGACTTTGTGGTATTCATTAAAAAGAAAAGTAAAGAGGATAGAGCTTAGGACTCAATATTTTGATTTTGGAAGGTTTTTATTTTTATTTTTTTGTTCTCTTGACCTTATCCGGCACAAAGAACTCTCTCTGGCACTGAAATAATAAACTAAGTTTTAAGAAGAAGCAAAACTATTTATGCATTACATCAATGCAACCCAAAAATATTTCCAAAGTACAGAGACAGGTTGGCTGTACACTAACACAGAAACCTTTTTACCACAATCACAGTGGCACTTAATACTTGTTAGGGCTGCTCCTGTGGACCTGTGTCCCTGTTTGGCATCTTACGTTAACAAAGTACAACAGTGTACTCTACAGACCATCAGGCTAGGAGGGCTGTAGCACCCTCCAAACATGTAGCACTGAGGCAGGCTCCTCAGTGCATAACCAAGTCAGCGGCTGATTGGGATGCAAGCTGTGTTCCCGAAATAGAGGTGCCTCGAGTGAGAGGGAATCTACCGCTAAGTCCTGCAGACAATGCTCCAGGCAGAGAAAAAAGTTTTTTTCTCAACCACATGTTTTTCAAGTTCTTACAGAAAATTCACCTCCATCATAATCTTATGGGACCATCTCATATATATGCTCTATTGTTGACTGAAACATTGTTATGTGGCTCATGACTGCACTTTGTTGAGAATAGCAATCAGCAGGTTTCTAAGGTATGGCTTATTTCTCTCCTTATGAACTCAAGATGAGGGTTAAAAGGTATGATTACAAGGACTGTGTACCACCACTTAAAATTATTTGTGTCTTATGAGTACAACCACTTATGCCTGCAGTTATAATAGCATGAAATAAAAGGGAAAACTGAAAATAACAACAAAAAAGAAAAAACTGTTATATTTGATGAAGGTAGGATTCTGAATAAATGTATTTTTTTCTTCTGAATTCTCTGTGATAATTGTTATTATAAAGAAATTGGATGTTTAAAATTCTTCTAGACTTCATCACTCTGACTCTATTTTATATACAAAGGAAGTGTTTTAATTATACATCTTCATATTTCCCTATGATTTGTTTTTTTCACTTCCCAGGGTGGATGTGGGGAAAGGGCACTTCTTATCCTGTCTCATTCTGTTTGTACATATGCCTGTGGCAGAAGTCCATTCTCAATACAGCTTCTTCTTGATCAGAGACTGACTTCTTCCTCTTCAATGCAAAATCGCTATTAACTAAAAACTGTTAACTCACTTTTGTTGACTCTTTTTAAGATAAGGGGAGGGGGTGACACAGAACAGCATATAACAGGAAACAACTTGAAATTAGATGTATCTATTTTCACCCTATAACACATATTTAACTTCCCCCAGAAATCTTTCTCTTCTATCTCTGACCAGATCAAATGCCTCTATAAATATACTCTTGCCTTATCACTTATTTTTAACATTTAAGGCAGTTTTAATATTACATTCATTTGTGTGGTTACTTGAATTAATAACTTTCTCTCCCATTATAAGTTCACAAGGGCAACATCCATTTTTGGTTTTGTTCATCATTCTATTTTTAGCACCTAACATAATACCTGGCTTATAAGAAACATTCTGTAAATATTTCTGAATAAATGAGCGATGACTGTTAATATTTATTGAGCACATGAAATTTTATAAACATTGCGCTTGCATGCTTATAAATGCATGTTCCAAAGGTTGTTCTTAGTCCTTTATGTGTAGCATCTCATTTAATACTCATAAAAACTTTGTGAGGTATACATTGTTATTTTCTTGTTACACTAATGGCAAAACTGAAACAGAGAAATTGTGTGGTCAACCAAGGTCACACAGCTTCTAAGTAGAAGAACTATGATTCAACCAGTCTGTGTCCCAAGCCCATGCTTCTAAACTGTGTGCATGTCCTTTTAAATAGACAAATCAGTAAAGAAAGAGACAAGTTCATTGACTTAGGATGTACAGATGGTTTGAGAAATGCTTTCCCATTAATAAATAATTTATTTAAAAGGATATGAGCAGAGAAAATTCAAATCAAGCACTTATTAATGCTTGTTATAAACCCAGGCCTGGAGAAGGCAGCCAAAGACCCATGATGTCGTTTTACACAGCATAGTCATAGTTGTTCAAACTCTGGGGTCATTAAGGTAAGTTAGCTCAGAAGTACCTCTGTTCTGTCATTGGCCAGTTTTCTGAAATGGCCCTTGCTGTGTGGTCCTGGGCAGTTTCCTGGTGGGAAGCAGCACTAATCAAAGTACACAAGGTCACTATCTAAATGCGCCTGTGAATCATTAAAAAAATAGAATATAGCCTGACCAGGCAGTGGCGCAGTAGATAGAGCATTGGAGTGGGATGCAGAGGACCCAGGTTCGAGACCCTGAGGTCGCCGGCTTGAGCACAGGCTCATCTGGTTTGAGCAAGGCTACCAGCTTGAGCCCAAGGTCACTGGCTTGAGCAAGGGGACACTCGGTCTGCTATAACCCCCAGTCAAGGCACAAAAATGAGAAAACAATCAATGAACACTAAGGAGCCGCAAGGAAGAATGATGCTTCTTATCTTTCTACCTGCCTGTCTTTCTGTCCCTTGCTCTGTCTCTGTCAACAACAACAACAACAACAAAAGAATAGAATATTTTATGTATACACAGATCAACTCATATGCTTTCTTCCCTATGACTGGGCAAATGTGGTGAGTGTGTGTGTGTGTGTGTGTGTGTGTGTGTGTGTGTGTGTGTGTGTGTGTGTATGTCTCTGGTGCCCAGGCCCACTGAGCAGGCACCTGCCTGAAGGAGCTATGCATTTCCCTCAAAGTTTCCAGAGCCACCCAGGGGAGTGGGTTACACACTTAGATTACCTGATTCAACATGTCAAGGAGGAAAGTCTTGGGATTACCAAAGCCAACTGGAACTGTTAATAAATCTTTGTGAGAAAAGGACTGAGGGAGAGCAATAGAACACAGTTTTGGTGAGACTGATGAGGTGTTTTGATTCCTAAAGCTAAGGTGTTTGCTTTTAAGAAAAAAAAAGATCAAGTAGGTGTTGAGTGGCCTCTGCTCTCAGCAGGGTTTCTAAGTAAGAATGAAATGCACCCACTGGTGCTTTGGATCCCTTTACTGTGATCACTTTTCTCCACGCGTTGCTTTTCTTGGCTTGCTTTTTGAGGCATTCTTTTTCTTTGTTGCTTTTGTGATTTATTCAGTAGCAGTACACAAACCAGCAAAACCACATTCATGATGGCTGGTTAACTGATACACCTTGAGGTTGTTTTTTTTTTTCTTCTTATTTTCACCTTGAGGTTTTTGAAAACAAAACAGCTGAACATTTCCTTTGTGCCAAAGGAGAGGAAGCAGAGATTGGCTGAGTCACTGTGCTTTATTAAGAACACCCATTCAGTCAGAATGATTTCCTGACTGGGAAGGTAAATTACCCATTCAGCCTTTCTCCTATTGATCTGTCCAAAGACCACTAAAATATAGATTATATCTCAGAAAACTGGATGCAGAGATAAAAGTTTGTTAAACTAACAGTTAATTAACAAGGCAACAGTAACATCTAAAACCACTGCCTCTAAAAAGACACTTTTATTTCCCTGTCTTTGAGGTGATACTACTCACAACTCTTGTAATGTTTGTGTAAACTCTCAGATGCTATTTTTGTTTTTCTGGTTTCTCTCATCAAATTTAATAGAACATGAAAAAAACCAAACTTTTTTTGATGATGGTAGTGATAGAAAATTTGTGAAATATAGAAAAGTTCAAGGAAGAAAATAAAGATCACCCATCTGCACAAATATATAGTTCACAAAATTGAGGTGATATTTCAAAATGAATATGAAGTGATGAAATATCCCCTCATTTTTGTGAGCAGTATTGTTAACATTTGGTATATATTCTTTTAGTCCTTTTAATCTGTGGCTATATACAAGTAAGATTTAGAGACATTTAGGGCAGATGATGATGATATCGATATTGTTGAATGTTAGTTCTTGAAGTCTACAGTTTGATTTCAGGAGAAGAAAGTGGTCAGGACTTCTGTGGAATTTGGTAGCCCTGTCATTCAGAAGACTGTCAGTGGCAGATAACTGAACAACACAATTAAGTAACAAATGAATGCATTGACTCATGAATTTGGGAATCAAGAGATAAGAAGAAAAGTTCTCCCAAGAATTGGCTCCACTCAGTGGCTTCAGCTCCATGGATCTGCAGTTCTCTCAGCTCATTCTCAGGCCACTGGCAAGATGACCACAACCATGCTGGCCTCGGTTACAACAACATGAAGAGGGGAAGGGGGTCACATGCAAGAGTTCTTTCAAAAGCGCACAAACAGACAACCCACAGAAGGGAGAATGTTTTAAAATCACAGATTTGGTATCCAGAATACACAAAGAACTCTTACAAATCAACAATTAGAAGACTAATAGCCCATCCTGACCTGTGGTGTTATAATGGATAAAGCATCAACCAGGAATGCTGAGGTTATTGGTTCAAAACTCTGGGCTTTCTCTGTCAAGAAACATATGAGAAGCAACTACTATGGGTTGATGCTTCCCACTCCTAGTCCTTCTCCCTCCCTTTTCTCTCTCCTCTCTCTAAATCAATAAATAAAATAGAAAACAAACAAACAAATAAATAAATAAATGACTAATAGCCCAAATTATAAAAAGGGAGTATTATGCTATTATAATATTCATTCACACAATGAATATTATTGTGTGAGAATTATATCTCAATTAAAAACAAAAAGAATATAAACACTTCTTTCCCTAAGGTTTTCAGGACAGCTCTCCTCACCCATCAATGGCCTACATGGCAACACATGAATGCAGACCAGTGTCCTGGAGGATGCCCTGTGTCAGAGGCTTGTGGGTCCCTAAGTGACTTAGATTCCTCAGGACTGACACCTAAAGCTAAGATCAATCTTCTAACCTATGACTGTTACACAAAAAGAAACAAGTATTAAGGATGTCGGGCAAACTCAATTTCTATTCGTGAGCTTCTCTTCTCTTGACATCTCATATTTTAGGAAAGTCTTTTTACCTGCTCTTATTATATTTTAATGTATTATAATTGTCTTTTTGCTGTCTACCCTACTAAATCCCAAGTTCTTTGAATGCAAGGGCTTCTGGGTATCCGCAACAGCTAGTACAGTGTCTAGCCATAGAAAGTAATCAGTAAATGCTTATTGAATTAATGGCTAATGTGAAACCTGAAAATATCTCCTATTCTGGCCAATGAACTAAATTCCCAGTATCAGCAATTCTTTGTTTATATAAAGACATGCTTACTGATACACCCTCCCTAATACTGAATCATCCACAGCTTTGTGTGTTTGTTTTATCAACTCCTCCATAAGCCAAGAAACAAACTAGCCCAAGTTTCCCAGAAGTAGAAAAACTTTAAGGGGAACTTGTCTACTTGACCTTTTAATTTGGAACCAGCTTATGTGACAAGATCAAGGCATATTAATTTGGGAGTATTTAAATATGAATTTCCAGTTATTTAAGAAACACAAATGCTTTACCCAACCTATTGCATCAAACACACACAGTCACATCCTCAGGTGTAACTGTCTTCAATTTCTGAAACGAGAATGGGGCATTTGGCCTCTTGAAGCAAAGATAAGGGGAAAATCAAGTTTTAATAATTTAAAGCATTTCTTTGAGATAGTAAATACTTATGAACAAAGGGGAAATAATAGAGATAATTTATCTTTTGTTTGAATCCCAGGGTCCTCTAGTAAGGAGTCTTAAATAAATTCTATAAGGATCCCTTAAGCTCTAATGCCTTATGGTTGTAAGATTCACCACAGAGAACAGTGTGCTTTGGAAAGCATTTAAGAGAGGCCATAAGGAATAATCTACAGCTTCAATTCATTAGCTAAAAACTAATATTGTTATAATAGATTTGAAAGAGCAAGTATACTATGATCTCTGAAGTCTGTGGGCATAGAAAATTCACTAAGCAGAGAATTAACAAATCAATGAAAGGAGAAAATTTCAAGGCCATATTTGTGGCATAAAGTGACACAGCAGTTTTATTAAGTGCAAATGACAAGTAATGCAATTAGAAAAAAAAATAATCCAACCTAAATCTATAAATTGACAAATTTTGAGCTATCAGATACAACCTGGGAGAAGGATTAAAAATTACCATAGAAATAAAGATATATTCTCCATACTCTATAAAATGTAGAGAAAACTATATGGAAAATATTTTCTACAGAAAGACATACATAATTGGATGTTTACATCCATATTGTTTATAAGATTGAAAAACTGGAATCCTAATTGCTTTAAAAAATGGAATTGTATTTTTCCTCTAGTCCATGAGATAATATATTGGTATTAAAATGATTGTATAACAGTAAAAAAAAAATTCACATCATATAAACTAAATGAGGCTACACAGTAACATGTATATTTAATTCCAGTTTTGGAAAACAAGAAGCATATATATGCATGAGAGGAAAAAAAAAGAGTGGAAGATAGAGACAGTCATCTCTGGGATTACAGGTAGGCTTTTGTTTTGCCAAATTTTTAGTTAAAATATTATTTGCTTTATTTAAAACTACAAACGTATAAAGCACTTTACATTGGGCAGGTGGAAATAAACGTCACAAACACTGTTACAGGACAAAATTCTAAGTGCTCTGTATATACTCTTAGTCCTCACAACAACCTTATGTGATAAAGACTGTTAGTATTCCTGTTTTACAGATGAGCAAACTGAGGCACTGGTTGTGTAAGAAAATGGTGGAAGTGGGACTCAAATCCAGACAGCCTGGCATCAGAGCCTGAGCTCTTAGTTTTTATAACTTGTGAAGGAAAGGTGAAAAAGTGTGCAACTTGCAACTGCAAGAAGAGTAAACAGAATAGCATAAATGCTCCCTCTTTCCCTGCATTTAATCTAGATGCACCTGTTCTAGCACACAGGGTGCTTCTACATTCACAGCACCTGGAGGAAAATAAAGGGGCACTAGAGAAGTTACAGCAAGGGACTGTTGAAAAGCATTTGCAATGTCAGAAGACCTTCCCACATAAACACGGACTAACATGATTCAGACTATTATTTGGAAAAATGAAGGCCACTATGAGTGAACATTATTATGTTTATTAAGGTTCTTGAGTTAAAGTCACTAAACCAGCTCATGGTACCTTGAATCTGTCCCATGGAACTGTTGACCCCTGGGACTGATGAGGAGTAATGTGTGTGCCCCACACAGGGCAGGGACTTGGAACTAAGGCCTGGGAAACAACACATCTCTTTCCCTCTTTCCCACATTGGGAGACTTCGTGGATGTGAGACCTGTTGGAAGCACCTGGCTCCATGCTTAGGAAGGCTGCATGCTTTGTTTAGTGTTCTGCAGTCTTAATCATAGTGTCTTTTACTTGTGTTCTTTATGAGAAATCCAATGGGACAGTAAAGTGTATGAGTGGATTGGAGAAGATGCACACCATATGCACATCTGCTATGGACTTTTGTCCAACCCCCAGTTCAGATGTAGTGCTTGTAGTCCCCACAAGCACAGAATTTCAATAAACCCATGACATATGGGAGTTTAGTGAGACTCAAAGCATATATGTTACCTCTAGGGCTGGGTAAGCAGGAGTGCTGACAACATTGATAGAACACACTTTACTAGAACCAGAACTTGCTTCCAACACAGACAGAATTCCATGGCATTCTAAGAAACATGAATAACCAAGAAATGGGAGAAACATAGCTTCAGGGACCCAGCCCACATAAAGGTGGTTCCCAGAGAAAGGGCATTGCTTCCAGCCAGGGAAGCATTCCAAGCTCTGGAATGATTCTTCAGCATAGTCCAGAATTAGAGAAGGAAGTGGCCTTTGGGCTAGATCTCTCTCTTTCCCACCAAGGACAATGTCCATAGAGGACTCAGGTGGGAGCATGAACACTACCCTTCCCAGCAGCTGGTGGAATGTGTCCCTCAGTCCTGAAAGGGTGGGAAGGATCCAAGCAGAATATGGTGGCATCCACTATACCCTGGTGCTTGGAAAGGATACATTATTTTTTTAAATGGTGTTTATTCTCTGTATGGTCCTAGAATAAGAGAGAATAAGCACTGCTCTAATAATCATCTGGAGGTGCTCTGGGAACTGGATGAATTACATTCATGTGTGAAATGTTGGCCTCTGATTTCATGAAGTTAGTCCAAGTGGCACATAGAATTAAAAAATAAATAAATAAAAATTTAAAAGTTGTCTGGTTACTTGAGGTTTTAGGAGATTTTCTGGGACTAGCAATAGCAGTGCCAGGGGACTGTTTGGGGACACAGGAAAAAGTCTCTTGAAAAACCGTATGGAGGTGGGTGAAGAAATAGGTGGGAAGAAGAGGAAGAAGCTTTCTGATCATTTTCATCTTTCTTCTGGATTCATCCCTGAACTCCACAAGGCAATGAGGCAGAGGGGTCAGGGCTAACCCTAGTAATTCCCTTGGGACGGGGGCTCGAGCCAGTGGCAATGTCTTTGGCAGATTTTTATCTTAGAAATCCAGCTCAGAGTTTTTCAAAACATAATTTAGAATTATGATTAAATAGAAAGCAACCCATTGCTAAGAACGTAGATTAAAAAACAAACAAACAAAAAACTCTCTTCCAGAGGCTTTGTAGTGGGTTCATTTGGATTACAGGTCGTTGCTGTGGAGCACTGCCCAGAGCCTCAGGATTTGGTTGCCAGTTCCTCTCAGTGCACAAAGCTCGGAGCAGAAGGGAGCATGGGAAGGAAGGGGCCTTTCCTTTGCTCATAACTAATGAGAATGAAATGAAGGCTGTTCCGAGGGGCACCAGAGTGATGGTATCCTGCTCTATCTTTGTCTCAGCTGTCCAAGCAACACATTTTACTTGGAATTTAATTGTCCTTCACTCTCTCATTCTTTCTCCTCCTAATCAATTAATAATAAATAAACATTTATTGAGACATTCCTCTATAGAAGGTAGTGAGTGCATAAGATCCCCCGATAAAGACAATATTGACCAAAACATGACAAGAGGATGTGCATTCCATTTGTGAAACCACTAGTAGTGTGACTCCCTCTGAATTGTTCTTAATTCACTACTGTCAAATTGATGCTTGGGTGAAAATGACGTTCAGTGAATGGACCCATTCCTTGCAACCTCCAATGCAATAATAAAGCCTGATGTGGGCAAGGGGGAATATTTCTGAATACCTTCCTGGGCAAAATTTTTATTTCTCAGTTTTGATCCACATTATGCATTATATAGATTATCACATATTATCATATATTACATATATTATATAACAAATAATTAGTTACAAATGTATCCATAGCACAAACTTTGATTTGGCTCAGAGAGAAAGTATATCATAATTACTAGATTTCTCTTTGGTGATTAATCTGAGGCCTTTGAACTTGCCTTGCACAAAACATGGAAAGACACTCCCATGCTATCATAGAATGTTTTGCCTCCTGTTACAAGAATGGGTTGCATGTCCCCAAATGTTTAATACCTATATGATAATACAAAATAATTTGAATATTCTTTCAATAACTGCTTCAGAAAAAATCTTGTAACATGAATATTACAAGGAAAAGTCAACAAATCATTATTTATTGAGCCTGTGTGAAATAAGCACACCACTGTTGCTCTGATTCATCCATCAAGCCTGTTCCACTAGAGCAGGCTGTCAAGATCCAACAAGCCATCTGATGACTCAGGCAACACCTGAGCAGAAAACAAAATGCTCGGTCGAACCTGTGTTTATGAGTATTTACTGGGTGTAGCCTTTTATGAACCAGCTGAATTCTTTTTTGCAAGACATACAACCAAGAATTCAAACAAAGCAAAACATGTCTGCAGCATTCCAGAAGGATTTTCTCATTTAAATATCAACTATACAAGTTACAACTAATCTGGCAGATCACAAATGAATATAAAGAGGATTGTGATAAACCAAGGTAATAAAAATGTTAATGCTGGCAAATTGACTCAAATTAGCTACAGTTTCATCAATTATTTACACTTCACAAAACTAGAACATAAAAATATTTTAAAATTGTGACAGTTTGGATTAATGGGATCAACTCAATGGAAAATCTGCTTAAATAGACTTCATGAACTATTAAGGTTATTAAGAAAATTATAGCCCTATAGTCTGACATATTGAATAATAGGGACTCAAAGCATTTTTATTATTATGCTCTGTTATTCACTTTTTTTTTTTACTATTAGATATGATTACCAAGGCAAACACAGGTAGAATTTTTGAAATCTCGAGGATAAAGAGAATTGTGAATCATAAGACAATGATGATGACTTTTAATTTCTACAGTACTTATTTTTTCCAATTTTATTGAGATATAATTGACCTACAGCTTTGTATAAGTTTAAGATAAACCACACGATGATAATATACATATATTATGAAATACTATAGTACTTACTGTTTTGTCTTTAATTTCTATAGCACTTAATTGCTTAGCATTGTAGGTTTTTGTATCTAAAGTAAATACTTTTCTTTAAAAGGGATATAATCTCACATCTTTTAAAAATATTTTATTTATTGATTTTAGAGAGAGAGAGGAAAAGACAGGTAGAGAGAAACATCAATTTATTGTTCTAATCATTTATACATTCATTGATTAAGTCTTGTATGTATCCTGACCAGAGAGATTGAACCTGAAACTTCGGCATATTTGGATAATGCTTTATCCAAGTGAGCTACCTAGCCAGGACACAAATACTTTTTGAATGGCAATTATTAAATTGAGAGTAAGAGAGTGTAAAGCCAGTAGCCGGGGTCAGGATCACAGCCGCCTGATCCGTGCAGGTTCACATTGGATTCGGACAGTCGGTAATGAAACAATGGAGCCAAGAACTGGTGAGCCATCAGCTTTAATTCCATCTTGCACCCGGCAGGCAAGCAAAAACACACACTGGGCTCCAAAACCCACTCATTCAGTGCTCACAAAGCTACTGACTTATCCGAGTTTCCTAGAATCAAAGGTTTCTAGCTCACCAGACTTATTCACCTCTGTTCCCCATCTCCTCCTGCACAAACTCGCTTCCCTCTCAGCACTCTACCATCTTGACTGCTTCTCCTGGCCTCTTCCATGTGGCCTTAATCTGCTCTCTTCTCTAATACTTCAGGAACCAAGAGGGCAAGTTCCTGGCCTGCCCCACCTTATAGTGTAAAATCAAAACCTCCAATTCAATTACACAAACAAGGAAGTCTCCAATACAAAGCCACCCATCTGAGGCACAATGGGATTCCTCACTAGAGCACACCACCCCACATCATCCAATCAGTCAAGGGCATGAGGAAAAGCTTACTCTTAAAACAAAGCCTTAAGCTATAACTACCCGGCCTGCTTACATTATAGCTTTTCCCCCATAGCCATCCCAAGCATAAGGGCAAATAATATCACCTGGGTGACGGGCTTCCATGTGGGCAGCATCATCTTTAACAAAGTGAGCATATTATATTTTATCTGCCCAACAGAGAGGCTACAAGAAAATAATGATCACCAAAAGTTAATTTCTCTTGTTATTTCAAATACTATATGGGTTCTTAATTATATATGGGCATTTTGTTAACTGCTCTCTTTTGAAGCAATTCCATGTGTCTCCCATCTTTATTTTGAAAAAAAGAAAAATTGAAAGAATAAGGCAATAAACACATTCTTTACTTAAATTCACTTTTTAATATTTTGTCATATTTTTTTCATCTACCTACCTATCTATGCACATACACAGGCAAATTTATATCTGAAATGTTTTTGGCTTGTTTTGTTAACCAAATTCTTTGTTCCATGTTTGGCAAGAAAAGACTTCAGATGGCTTTTCATACATATATATACATATACACATAAGGAGGGAAAGAGAGAGAGAATCAAATAAGAATAAGGACTACTTTTACATAACCAATCACAATATAATGATTATATTTAAGAAAATTAACATTATATAGTGCCATTTAATATATAGTTCATATTTGAATTGTTCTCCTAAAAACTATCTTATAGCTGAGCTTTTCGTTTTCCTAATCTAGGTTCTAACCAAGATTTGTACATTGTACTTGGGTTATTGTTCTTTAGTTCTCACTTTAGAACAATTTTTTTCTACTTAAAAAAAATTACTTTCCCCCAAGAATCTATAACAATGTTCTACCTTCTGTATTTTTTTGTTTCTTCATGGTTAGGTTTAGGTTAATCAAGTTTGGCAAATATACTTAAGTGGCTGTCAAAACAATATTTAAAATCAAATCTTAAATTTTCTTTGCTTGATATTTTGTGTGTGTGTGTGACAGTGACAGAGAGAGGGACAGATAGGGACAGACAGGCTGGAAGGGAGAGAGATGATGTAAAGCCAATAGCCATGGCCACCATCACAGCCGCCTGGCCCATGCAGGTTCACATTTGATTTGGACAGATGGTTATGAAACAATGGAGCCAAGAACTGGTGGGCTATTACCTTTAATTCTAGCTTGCACCCGGCAGGCAAGAAATACACACAGTGAGAAAACACTTCCCTTTCCATTCAGGGCTCCCAAAGCCACTGACTTATCCAAGTTTTCCTGGAATCAAAGGTTTGTACTTCACCAGACTTATTCACCTCTGTTCCCCATCTCCTTCTCTCTGCACAAACTGGCTTCTCCTTCAGTACTCTGCCATCTTGGCTGCTTCTCCTCTCCTCCACGTGGCCTTTCTCTGCTCTCCTCTTTAATGCTAATCTCAGGAACCAAGAGAGAGCAAGCTCCCGGTCTGCCCCATTTTATGGTGTAGAAATTAAAATCATTAATTCAATATACAAACAAGGAAGTCTCTGATACAAAGTCATTTATCTGAGGCATAAATGGGGTTCCTCATAAGAGTACACCACCCCCTATTATGCAACAATCAAGGGTGTGGAGAAAAGCTTAGTTTAAAAGTAAGCCTTAGGCTATAATTACCCTGCCTGCTTACAGCCTGTCCCCCACACCCAATGCAAACTATAAGCGAACAAACATATATATCATATTTACAAACTTATTTGACCAACAGATGAGAAGCATCAATTCTTCATTGTGACACCTTAGTTGTTCATTGATTGCTTTCTCATATGTGCCTTGACTGGGGGGCAAAAACAGACCTAGTGACCCCTTGCTCAGGTCAGAGACCTTGTGTTGGTCAAATACGTTTTTAAATATGACATATATGTTTGCTCCCTTTGGGTATGGGAGACAGGCTGTAAGCAGGCCAGGTTGTTATAGCCTAAGGCTTAGTCTTAAAACTAAGCTTTTGCCCACACTCTTGACTATTGAATGATAGAGGGTGGTGCACTCTTATGAGAAATCCCATTTATGCCTTAGATAAGTGGTTTTGTATCAGAGACTTCCTTATTTGTATATTGAATTAAAGGGTTTGATTTCTACACTACAAAATGGGGACAGACCGGGGTCTCCCTCTCTTGGTTCCTGCTATCACCATTGCAGGGGCCTCCCTGATCCCTTGCCCTCCATGGGAAAAACAGAAATTTCCCTTGGCTTCTCTTGTGGCTTGCCTGTCTTGGTGAGACGCCAATAAACAGAATGGCCTACCACCCTCCGACTCCGCCGTTTCTTTACCGTCTGCCTGAATCCAATGGGAACCTGCATGTGAATAACCATGATGGAGGCTCCTGGCCATACACATTGGGTTCAAGCTGGTAAGCTGTGCTTAAACCAGATAAGCCCACACTCAAGTTGGCGGCCTTGGGGTTTCGAACCTGGTTCCTGTGCATCCCAGTTCAATGCTCTATTCACTGCGCCACTGCCTGATCAAGAAATATATTATGGCTCCTCCAAAATTCTGAAATATAAACACTTTAAACCAGTCTGGTTTTAAAAAAATGTTTTATGTAATAAATAGTGTAAGGTATTTTCCCCGCCGAGAAAGAATAAAATCAGCATAGTTATTAAGTCTTAATACTCGGTCGGGACTCACTTGCACGGGTGATGGACGCCATGAATCTCTCTCGCACGGGGGACCGCATGGCACCAGATTTTAAAAGGGGCCCTTCCGGGGTCGTCTAGCTAATATGACGTAGTGAAATCTCACTGGCTGGCTGACAGTCGCTTTTTCCCCAAAAGTTTATGGGAAGTGTAGTGTTGGGCAGATAAAATATATTATGCTCACTTTGTTAAAGATGGCACTGCCCACATGGAAGTTTGTTGATATTAATGTGTGTTCTGGAACAGGCTGTGGGCAGGCCGGGTTATTATAGCCTAAGGCTTAGCTTAAGAGTAAGCTCTTTCCCACACCCTTGACTGATTGGATGATTTGAGGTGGTGCACTCTCCTGAGGAATCCCATTATACAGAGACTTCCTTGTTTGTATAATTGGATTAAAGGTTTTGATTCTACGGTATAAAGTGGGAGAGACCAGTAGCTTGAGCTCTCTCTTGGTTCCTGGGGTATTAGAGAGGAGAGCAGATTAAGGCCACATGGAGGAGAGGAAGCAGGCAAGATGGCAGAGTACTGAGGGAGAAGCCAGTTTGTTAAGAGTTTGTGCTGGAGGAAATGGGAAACAGTGGTGAATAAGTCTGGTGAGCTAGAAACCTTTGATTCTAGGAAACTCGGATAAATCAGTAGCTTTGTGAGCACTGAATGTGTGGGTTTTGGAGCCCAGTGTGTGTTTTTGCTTGCCCGCTGGGTGCAAGCTAGAATTAAAGCTGATGACTCACCAGTTTTTGGCTCCATTGTTTCATTACCAACTGTTCGAATCTAATGCGAACCTGCACGGGTCAGGCTGCTGTGATGGTGGCCTTGGCTACTGGCTTTACATGTAGTTTCCGCGCGCCTGCCCATGTGAGCAATCCCAGACAAAGACTGTGGCTCTGATTTCCCATTTGACCACCCCATTTCTAACCACCCTACAAATAGCATGATCTTACTAGCAAATACAACATATGTTTCTGTAGTATATTTTGTTTTTGTGGGGACAAGAGATGTGTCTTTCAAACTTTCATTGTAAACCTTCTTAATACCAAACAAATGCTCAGTATAAATGGTTCCTAAGACTCATGGGCATGTTTATACAGCTTATCATCTGCACCTTGGTCAGTCTACAAAGTTCTTGAGGATGCCCATAGTCAAAATAAATATCAAGTAAAAACTCTATAGATAAAAGTATGTTTACTTCTGACATTCTGATCTCACCTAGTTTTTCTTGATTATTAAAATGGCCAATGATAAAAGGAATTCAAGAGTTAGACTGAGCAATGGTGGTTTTGGTTATGGTCAGTGAGCTTAACTGGTAGTGCAGATAGAGGCTTTATTCCAGGAGCTGATGCCTGAGAGGGCCTATGGGACTTAAGGAGATCTGCAAGTAGTCCACTTTTGTGCCCCAGATCTGTGAGTGATCTCCTTTTGTGCCCCAGGGGTCTGCAAGCAAAGCCTTTGTGCTCCAAAGACTGAATGGTGATGATGATGATCCAATTAACTTTGACACGGATCTGATTAACTCTTGCTTAAAATTCCAAAACACTTACTTATGCTTTCCTTCACTTTATAAAAAGGTTGGCTTGGGATAAGGGGATAAAATGACCTGGGAACATAACTCTCATGACCTCAGATGACTGGCCTTCTGAATAAAGCACCCACAAAAAATTCAATTCCTGTCTTTACTTATTTGGTTGAACTGTTGACAGGCAGCAAGGACTCCAGTACTTCCAGTTTCACCATGTAAATGCATTTGAGTCATGAGTCTTCACAATTAAACCAAATAGAGAATAAGTATAATTCCTTATGCTTTCCCCCCACATTTCCAGGGTTATCCATGAAGCAAGGCTGCAACTGGAAAGATTACATCTTCTAATAATTAATGAATTTGTCTTAATACCAACAGAACTGGATTTTTACCTTCGCCAGTATTGTTATTATAATCAAGTCATATTTCCTGATTTACCAAAAGGTTTATTATTCTTCTAGATTATCTGGGTCTGATTGAGATCTTAAATACAACTTTAAGGTTGACATCTCACCATTTCTAAAGTACCACTAGCTATCCACTTATGAGAACAGAAATGATCCTAGAATTATGAGAATAAAAGAAATTTCTAAAAGACATTGTAGACACTGCCATGGTGGCATGGTAAGAGAGACATACACTGACCAAATCTCTCCTACCTTTTTTCTTGGGCTTGCCTTCAGCAGCCTTGTCTACAGTTAACTCTGGCCATGTGACTAAGTTCTCACTGCTCGAATGGGGCTAAAGTGATATTTGCCCTACAACTAACTGCCCATGCACAGGTCTGCCCAAGCTCTTCTCCCTTCTCACTGACTGGGAGGGGCCATATTCAGGTGACCTTGAAATTCCATTGCTGGAAACACTATCAGTGTAAGTCCTTAAATGACTTCATAAAAACTGAAGCTGAGTCTTTCCTCCCCTCCCTCGAAACCTGGAACTCTTCTATGAGTGAGAATAAAGCAAATTCTTTAACCCACTGTACGGGAGTCTTCTCTTAAATTCAGAGTATGCCTGAAACCACAGAGAGTACCGAATCATATATATAGTATGTTTTTTCCTATACATACATACCTATGATAGAGTTCACTTCATCAGTTAGGCACAGTAAGAGAGTAGCAATAATAAGCAATGGCAGAATAGAACAATTCTAACAATATACTACAATAAAAGTTATTTGTAGTATATTGCTACAATATCATGCTATTTGTAGGTCTGTCTCTCTTAAAATATCTTAATGTACTCTACTTACCTTTCTTCTCTCTCCAGAATTATATGGACAAATACATATAGTAATATGTAAAATGGATGCCCAGGGGTGCATTCTGAAGAATTAGGAGTACATATGGCTTTAAAAATTATTTTTTCTGAGGATATTATAAAAAGAAAACAAACATACAATAACCACAGTAAGCAAGAAATCAAATTGAGCTGTAAAAAAATAACAATACTCAAAAGTCAGCATACATCTTTAATGACCTTCTTGAATTGTAATACTGTACATCAGATTTCCACATTAAGCGTTTTCTCCAAAGAAAAGACAGAGTATATTTAATTTGTTTTAAGCCTACTCGAGTCTCATTTTCTAGTTTCTTTTTAGGTCCCAGCCAAAGAAGTTGGTCTTTCTTTCCCTGTCATCTCTGTGCCTCACCCATCTTCCCATCCCAGGGCATTTTCTCCGTGTCCACTCTCTCCCTTTTAACATCCCCTCCCATCCCCACTTCCACCTCTAAGTGGTCTTCCTTTTCTGTTTACAAACATCAGTGATATAAAATCTGAGTATGAGTGGACACTGAATGGGTAAAGGAGGAAGAAATGTTTCTTAAGAAAAGCTAAATGAGTTCACATAATAAACAGCTGGGTGTGAAAAGGAAGAGAGAAAGAAAATGGAAGGCAGGAAGTGGAGAAAGGAAAGAGAGAAGAAAGGAGGGAGAGTGGGAGGACAGAGGAATGGAGCTGGGTTTTATTGGGGAGGAGGGGTGTTTTTCTCTCTTTATGGGGGGGATGTGTGCATGGTGGGGCTTTGGCTTAGTGTGAGGTGGTAGAATATTGTAAAGGCAAGAAAATAATTACTGCTGGTATTTATGCACTATAACACCTTTACTGTTTTAGAACTCAGACAAGGTTAAGAGACTGGAATTCATTTCAAAAGGAAATGTAGGCTCTTTAAAGGATGCTTTTTTGAAGGGGGCCCTGAGAACCAGTGCCACCTCCTGCCCATATGTCCCAGAAAGAGGGGTTCTATGCATGAGGTTTTTTTTTCTTTTCTGATCTCCTCCAGCGATAACTTCCAGGAGAAGACACAGAGCCAGAGATGGGCCCACCAACACCCATGCCTCCTCGTCAATCATACTTCAAAGTACTTGGGACCCCAGATTTGTTGGCCCAAATACCCTCAGGTTGATTTAGAGGACTTGTCCCAAATTCATCTTTGGGTCCCATTTCCCAAGAGCAGATTGTTCGGCCAGGTGTGCACTGGGCCCTGGTGGGTGGTGCACAGCACACAGCTCCCGTGGATCAGGGGCACAGCCAGGTGTGCACCAGGCCCTGGTGGGTGGTGCACACAGCACGCAGCTCCCGTGGATCAGGGGCACAGCCAGGTGTGCACCGGACCCTGGTGGGTGGTGCACACAGCACACAGCTCCCATAAATCAGGGGCACAGCCAGATGTGCATCAGGCCCTGGTGGGTGATGCACAGCACGCAGCTCCCGTGGATCAGAGGCACAGCATGAGATCCTTCACTGTGTGGGGAGAGAAGGGCAAGCATTGGCCTCTGTGCAGTAGCATGTTCTGATGCTAAGAAGTCTGAGAATCTGAGATGAAACCTGGCTTTTCAGATTAGCATAAAGATCTACCAGCTAAGAAGAAAGATTGGACATGATTTGTTTAACAGTGGGTTAACTTGGTTTATATTTAAATATTTAGTTATATGGTATGTAAGCCTCCGTTTGGGTTCATGTCCTGAGCCCGCAAATAACAGGACCAGACTTGACTGAAGAGAATCATGCCTCCCCGAGATTGATCAGGGTCACCGTTTAACAAAGGCACAAAAGTCAGGGTGCTACTTTCTGATGTACTTCATCCACATAAAAATCCATTTATATTTTTTTATTATATTTTTGAGAGTGAGAGACAGGAAGGGATAGAAAGAGTGGGAGGAGAGAGATGAGAAACATCAACTCATAATTGTGTCACTTTTAATTGTTCATTGATTGCTTCTCATATGTGCCTGACTGGAAGCTCAGGCTGCGCAAGTGACCCCTAGCTTAAGCCAATGACCTTTGGCTCAAGCCCACAGCCTTTGGACTCATACCAGTGACCTTGGGATCATGTTGATGATCCTGTGCTCAAGCCAGTGACCCTGAACTCAAGCTGGCAAGCTCATGCTCAAGTTGACAAGCTCACACTCTAGCTGGCCACCTCATGGTTTCTAACTGCGGACGTCAGCTTCCTGGGCTGATGCTCAATCCACTGTACCACCATCGGTTACGCTAAAAATTCACTAGAAGCATATATTCTGGAGTCAGATTGATGGATGGGGTTCAAACCTCATTGTCACACACTTTTCTTGCTTGACCTTGGCAATCTTCTCAACTTCTTCAAGCCTTATCTGGAAACTGGGCTATAGAGAACAAAACAGAAACGTCATAAAAAGTGTTTAGCTTTGTGTCTTGTACATAGCCAGTAACCAGTGAAAGTGATGGAACAAGTAGCTTGCAAATCCACAACTTCTGTCTTTGACCTATTTTCACATTACCATTCACATTAAGGGCCAAAGACTGTAAAATAATCAAGGTGAAAGGATATGTAATCATTTTCACTGCCGGTCAAGATAGCGGCGTGGGTAAAGGCAGTACCTGCCTCCTCTCACAACCACATCAAAATTACAACTAAACTACAAACTAACCACCTAAGATTTGGCTGAATGAAAGTCCTACAACTAAGAATATAAAGAAGACTTTTGTAGGAGACTGTAGGAGGGGCAGAGACACAGAATGGCCTGGTCCCACAACTACATGTGGCAGTTTAAAATAAGAATGAATATCTCAATTATGAAGGTTTCCATGAGAAGTGGGGTTTCCAGCCCCACACCAGACCTACCAGCGGAGGATTCCAGTGTTAGGAACAGAAGTCTCTATAACTTCTGACTGTAAAAACCAGTGGGGATTGAGACCGAGGAAGCCAGAGGGCTACTGAGGTTCCATGAAGTTTCTCTTTAAAGGGCACATGCATTGACTTAATTACAGCTTGAAATGTACTGGAGGTACACAAGGAGGAACTGAATTATCCAGCATCAAGACGAGAAGCAAGGGAAAGCTTTCTCTATGACAGAAGTGTTGGCAAAGGCCATTGTTCCTTTGATGAGTCTTTCCCTGACAAAGCAAGCAGGCAAGTACCATATCTAACACTCCATCAACTTGACTCACATTGTTTGCCCCACCCTGATAATTCCCTGAGACCCTACCACAACCAAATTTTGGGCCCACCCAAGCTGTTTACAGTGCTTTTACCATGCAAATGGCCTGTCTTGGTTTATGCTTCAGATTTTTCTAAAATCTCTAAAACAAGCAGCATCTGACCTTACCATACCCTGTACCCTTCACTAAGTGACCCAAAGCCTGGCATTAGCAGCAGCTGGCCTCTGTGGGGAACCTCCAAGCCCAGCAGAAGTAGCAGCCATCTGTAGATCACTTTGTAGCTCATGCTGGGTGGCCCTGAGCAGAATAGAGGTGGCAGCTTATCTTGGACTGTACCTCTCAAGAGGCCCATGAGTCCATGCACCAAGTGGATGTTGGGCAGATAAAATATATTATGCTCACTTTGTTAAAGATGGTGCTGCCCACGTGGAAGCCCGTCACCCAGGTGATAATTAATATTAGTTGTCCTTCTTGCTTGGGATGGACACGATTATATTAATGTGTGTTGGGGGCAGGCTGTGGGCAGGCAGGATCCTTGTAGCCTGGGGCTTGGTTTTAGGACTAAGCTTTTCCTACCCTTTTTTATGTGGGGTGGTGCACTCTCATGAGGAATCCCATTATGCCTCAGATAAGTGACTTTGTATCAGAGACTTCCTTGTTTGTATATTGGATTAAAGATTTTGAATCTATACTATAAAGTGGGGCAGACTGGGAGTTTGCTCTTTCTTGGTTCTTGAGATTAGCATTAAAGAGGAGAGCAGAGAGAGCAGAGCAGGTAAAGGCCACGTAGAGGAGAGGAGAAGCAGCCAAGATGGCAGAATGCTGAAGGAGAAGCCATTTTGTGCAGAGTTTGTGCAGAGAGAAGGAGATGGGGAACAGAGGTGAATAAATCTGGTGAGGTAGAGACCTTTGATTCTAGGAAACTAGGATAAGTCAGTGGCTTTGGGACCCCTGAATGGAAAAGAAAGTGTTTTCGCACTGTGTGTATTTCTTGCCCACCAGGTGCAAGCTAGAATTAAAGGTAATGGCCCACCATTCTTGGCTCTGTTGTTTCATAATCATTTGTCCGAATCAAATGCAAACCTGGACGGGCCCAGTGGCTGTGATGGTGGTCGTGGCTACTGGCTTTACATTTGGCGTAGTCTGTGGCAGGATTCAAGTCAGTTCGGTATGGAGCCACCACCACTTTTGAGTGGTGGAGTAGAGGACTGGCTGCTGTTATGGTTCCCCATGTGTAAGACAAGTAGTTGCGGCCACCATCACTGCCACTTGGCCAGTACAGGTTCACATTTGATTCGGACTGTCGGTAATGGAACAACGAAGCCAAGAACTGGTGAGCCATCAATCAGCTTTAATTCTAGCTTGCACCCAGTGGGCAAGCAAAAACACACACTGGGCTCCAAAACCCACTCATTCAGTGCTCACAAAGCTACTGACTTATCCAAGTTTCCTAGAATCAAAGGTTTCTAGCTCACCAGACTTATTCACCTCTGTTTCCCATCTCCTTCTCTCTATACAAACTCTGCACAAACTGGCTTCTTCCTCAGCACTCCACCATCTTGGCTGCTTCTCCTTTCCTCCATGTGGCCTTAATCTGCTCTCCTCTCTAATGCTAACCTCAGGAACTGAGAGAGAACAAGCTCCCAGTCTGTCCCACTTTATAGTGTAGAAATACAAACCTTTAATCCAATCTACAAACAAGGAAGTCTCTGATACAAAGTCACTTATCTGAGGCATAATGGGAGGATTCCTCATGAGAGTGCACCACCTCACATCATCCAATCAGTCAAGGGTATGGAGAAAAGCTTACTCTTAAAACTAAGCCTTAGGCTATACTGGCCCAGCCTGCCCAGAGCCTGCCCCCCATTACACATTAATATCAACAAACTTCCATGTGGGCAGCGCCATCTTTAACAAAGTGAGCATAATATATTTTATCTGCCCAACACCATGGCTGTCCTGTTGGGAGCCCTAGGGTGGCTGACTTTTATAGCCAAGCGTGAGGAAACCAAGAGCCCTATAAAAGAGGTTTCCTGGGACCTGCTAACTGAGCAGTGGAAGGAGCTGGAGCAAATGTTGGAGAAAGAGATGCCAACCTTGGAGCTCAAGCAAGCACTGGAGGAAGCCAACCAGGTTCATGAGATTTGCTTGGAAATAGAGCAGCCATTGGAGGAGGAATCACAGGTTTGTGAGTTGCAGCATGCTCTGGACATTGTGGAGAGCCAGCAGTGGTGGGAGGCTGGGGCTGAGACTGGAGCTGGCACTACAAGATCTGCTGAGTAGAACATGGCGGCAGCCTGGAGCTTGAGTCAGCGACAGGAACTGGTGCTTTCAGTTCCCCTTTGGAGTATGAGGAGAATTGGTTTGGAGTTGCAATCCACAATCTCCAGAAGGTGAGAGCCCAGCAGCAAGGAGCACCTACTACACCCTTGGTAGGTCTGCAATTTGGGGATATAGGGGTTGTTGGGCAGATAAAATATATTATGCTTACTTTGTTAAAAATGGTACTGCCCACATGCAAGTTTTAAAAGTAAGCTTTTCCCCACACCCTTGACTGATTGGATGATGTGGGGTGGTGCACTCTCATGAGGAATCCTCCCATTATGCCTCAGATAAGTGACTTTGTATCAGAGACTTCCTTGTTTGTAGATTGGATTAAAGGTTTGTATTTCTACACTATAAAATGGGGCACACTGGGAGCTTGCTCTCTCGGTTCATGGGATTAGTATTAGAGAGGAGAGCAGATTAAGGCCACATGGAGGAAAGGAGAAGCAGCCAAGATGGCAGAGTGCTGAGGAAGAAGCCAGTTTGTGCAGAGTTTGTGCAGAGAGAAGGAGATGGAGAACAGAGATGAATAAGTCTGGTGAGCTAGAAACCTTTGGTTCTAGGAAACTCAGATAAGTCAGTAGCTTTGTGAGCACTGAGTGGGTGGGTTTTGGAGCCCAGTGTGTGTTTTTACTTGCCTGCCAGGTGCAATCTAGGATTAAAGCTGATGGCTCACCAGTTCTTGGCTCTGTTGTTTCATTACCAACTGTCTGAATCTAACACAAACCTGCACGGGCCAGGCGGCTGTGATGGTGGCCCTGGCTACTGGCTTTACTGTGGACATCTTTAAATTATGTCAAAGCTTCATCACCTAAACATCTCTACAAGTACCACACTCAAGAGATGAACTCAGTGAGCACCAGAGCCCTTCTGAAGTCCTGCTCTGTGGGTTAGACCCCTGCTCAGCTAATCTTCCACGATGATTGTGAATTGTGACTGGGTGATCAGTCATTGTAGCTGATTGGTCTGAGCATAAGACCCTCCTATTGATGTGCCAATAGCAATCACAGCTCAACTTCAAGAAGAGGTTATACACAGTCCACCCTGGTGGGGGGTGTACCTTGAGTGCCCAGATTGCATAATCAGAGAGGTTGTGCCACTGAACCCTACTATATTCAACAACTTTACCAAGCCTGGGAGTCATAGAAGCTCTACATAATACATAGAAACAAACACAGGGAGGGTGTCAAAATGAGGAGACAAAGAAAAATGTCCCAAACCAAAGAACAGAACAAAACTCTAGAAAAGAACTAAACAAAATGGAAAGAAGCAATATAGTAGATGCTAATGAACTTAGTGAGAACCTCAACATATAAAAAGAGCAATCAGAAACGAACGTATGGGTCAAATAAGTTTGCAAATATAATGTATATGTTTGCTTGCTTATAGCTTGCATTGGGTGTGGGGGAAAGGCTATAAACTGGCAGGGTCCTTATAGTCTAAGGCTTAGTTTTAAGACTAAGCTTTTTCCATTCTTTTGAAACTAAGATCTTCCCAAAACTAAGCTTTTCCTCACACCCTTGACTGTTGCATGATAGGGGGTGGTGCTCTCTTATTTGTGCCTCACATAAGTGACTTTGTATCAGAGACTGCCTTATTTGTATATTGGCTTAAAGGTTTTTTATTTCTACTCCATAAAATGGGGCCAACAGGGGGCTCTCTCTCTCAGTTTCTGAAACTAGCATTGCAGAGGAGAAGCAGCCAAGATGGCGCAGTGCTGAAGGAGTAGCCAGTTTGTACAGAGTTTGTGCAGAGAGAAGGAGATGGGGAGCAGAGGTGAATAAGGCTGGTGAGGTAGAAACCTTTGATTCTAGGAAACTTGGATAAGTCAGTGGCTTTGGGAGCCCTAAATGGAAAGAAAAGTGTTTTCTCACTGTGTGTATTTCTTGCCTGCTGGGTGCAAGCTAGGAATAAAGATATTGGCCCACCAGTTCTTGGCTCCATTGTTTCATTACCGTCTGTCTAAATAAAATGCGAACCTGCATGGGCCAGGCAGCTGTGTAGGTGGTCATGGTTACTGGCTTTACAGAAGAATACACTAACTGAAATGTAGAATAACTTATAGGAGATCAATAGTAGAGTAGATAAAACCAAGAATAAAAACAATGATTTAAAATATAAGGAAGCAAAAACCACCCAATCAGAACAGGAAAAAAAATCCAAAAAAAATAAATATAGTGTAAGGAGCCTCTGGGACTATTTGAAGCACACCAATATTCACATCATGGTGGTGCCAGAAGAAGAAGAGAGTGAGCAAGAAATTGAAAATAAACCTATTTGAAAAAATAATGAGAGAATACTTCCCTAACTTGGTGAAGGAAACGGAAAGCGAAGAGTCCCAAACAAGATAAACTCAAAGAGGCCCACACAAAGACACATCATCATTAAAATGCCAAAGAGTAAAGACAAAGAGAGAATTGTAAAAGCAGCAAAAGAGAAAAGCAGTTAATTACCTACAAGGAAAACTCCCATAAGACTGTCAGTTGATTTCTCAACAGAAACTTTTCAGGCTGGAAGGGATTGGTACAAAATATTTAAAGTGATGAAAAGCAAAAACCTACAACCAAGATTACTCTATCCAGCAAAGGTATCATTTAGAATTGAAGGATAGATAAAGAGCTTCCAAGACAAGAAAAAGCTAAAGGAGCTCATCACCACCAAACCAGTACTATACTGTTAAAGGGTCTTCTAGAAGAAGAAGAAGAAGAAGAAGAAGAAGAAGAAGAAGAAGAAGAAGAAGAAGAAGAAGAAGAAGAAGAAGAAGGAGAAGGAGGAGAAGAAAAAAGGAAGAAAAAGAAATACCAAAAATATGAACAATAACATGACAATAAATACATATCAACAACTGAATCTTAAAACAAGATAAACATGGAATGCTGAGGTCGCTGGTCCAAAACCCTGGGCTTATCCAGTCAAAGCATATATGGGAGTTGATGCTTTCTGTCCCTTCCCCTTTCTCTCTCTCTCTCTCTCTGTCTCTCTTCTCTAAAATAAATAAATAAATAAATAAACAAATAAATAAAATTTAAAACAAGATAAATAAACAAGTACAATAGGAACAGATTTAAAGATATGGAGAACATTTTGATGCCAAATGAGAGAAGGCTTGGGGGGGAATGGGTAAATAAGGTGAAGAGGTTAAGAAGTACAAACTGGTTGTTATACAATAGTCATGGGAATGTAAAGTACAGCATAGGAAATATAGTCAATAATATTCTAATAACTATGTATGGTGTCAGATGAGTGTGAGATTTATCAGGGTGATTGTTTAGTTATGTAATGTCTAATCATTGGGTTGTACACTTAAAACTAATATAATAATGTATGTCAGCTGTAATTGTAAAATAAAAAATGATTTAACATTTTAAAAAGTGAAAAAACATGTAGTCATTTTATAGAACATAATACTTAAGAGAACAACCTTGGAAGGCAAACAGGCCTGAGTTCTATTCTCCTTGCCCTTTATCAGGTGTGGAATTGAAAACAAGTCCTCTCTTTGACACTCAATGACGTCCATTATAAGATAGCAATGATAGTGACTAATTCATTGCACCATTATAAGGATTAAACGAAAAAGTATTCAAAATGCTGTCATACAAAAAGTCATTATCTTCTTAAAGTCATACTGCAAAAATTGATCTCATTCAGTATAATATTATTCTGTTAAGTTTTATTCAATAGACAATTTCCCTAATTAACTAGGATATTTTGAATGTTGATGAGGTCTGCTAAATGAAAATCAAATTTGTGTGTAACCATTTGGTACACTTAGAATAGTTATTTTTCTAAATCTATTGTTATTTAATTGGTTTTATTTTTACTGGAGAGTGGTATTAGTTTCTGCTTTGATTTCATTTATGCTGCTGACAGATGCTTATCTTTCATGGTTGGACTTTCAAATGTAAGATAACTATCACTCAAACAAAATCATAAAATATTGTGTCATTTCTGGAAAACCTGAGAAGACAACAATAGTAGTTGAAGAGCAATGACCCTGAGTTCACTCAGTGGAACATATATAGACATGTGGAGAGCTTGACTCAGCCCACAGGAATACTGCCCAACCACCAAGCTGCAGACACACAGAGTCCAAGAACCAAAGCTACAGGGATCCCAGCTGATACTACATTTGGATTGTGACTAGTACAGTTTGGAGAGAGAAAGTGCCAGGAACCCCGATTCACTTTTCCTGTTCTCCTTCCTTTTCCAAAGGGATTACTTAATAGTCTGTTTATACACCTAACATTTGCTTGCTCTAATAATAGCCCATAGGCCTGAATCATCCTGCGTCACTGCGTGTCACATAGAGTCCTCAGCTGTTTCAATGGCTTGCGTGGTTGGCTTTCAGTACCACTATCTGGAAAACTCTAGGAATGTGCAGGGTAATCAGTGACTTTAATTTTAATCATGCTTGATGTAATAGATCTTCTATTTATCTCTATTGACCTGTCTTTAAAATACACAGTGTACCAATGAAGAAAACTCAGAAAAAAACTTTAGTTAGAACCTCTATACAATAATATAGGTAGGTACATACAATTGTATTTAAATATATTAATACAAAGAAGCATACTACTATTACTGTTATGCACACCGTCAATTTGCTGCCATAAGTGGATAAAAACTGTTATTCAGTAGGCTTTTGGGGTGCTGATAATGGTCAGTTCTTTTGTTTGTTTGTTTTTCTGTTTTTCCGCACCTGTTTTTTTTTATATATATATAGATAGATGCTAGTTACATGAGTGTATTCAGTTGGTGAAAATTCATTGAACCAAAAACTTATGATATGTGCATTTTTCTGTATTATACTATATTTCAATAGTTTTAGATATCCACTATTTAATATTACTTTTTTGAGCAAAAAGAATCAATCAATAGCAATAGTATGCCATATACATATGAATACATATTTGAACTGGAGTAAATATCAAATAATGTTTGGAAATTTCACAAAGTCCAATACACCTAAATCTCTCATTTAAAAGGGGTTTTATTTTATCTTTTAAAAAATTTCCCCAAACCAAAACATTCCATTTTCTCACAATGATAGAGATATAATAAAGTGCTTTAAAATAACTTCTCTCTTTGGTGTCATTTTTTTGTTGTTGTTGCAAAAATATACATATATTTTTGAAAGTGTGGGAAAATAGTCCCTCTCCTTTATTGATGGGAATACAAACTGGTACAAACTCTTTACAAGGGGATTTGTCAATATTTGATTAAGCAACTCTGAATTATCTTAGAAACACATTGAGAAGTTGGCAGCATTTTTGATATTTAGTCACTCATACACTCACCATTCAATTGACATATATTTGTCAAGTACAACTTTGTAGTCAGTGCAGGTTGGATTCTGGGGATATATTAGTGAACAAGACAGCTGCACTCCCAATTTTGATGGAGAACTCAGAAAGTTTATGTACCAGAAGAAAATGTAAATATTAAACAAGTCACCCAATTCATGATTTTAAATTCATGATTTACATGTTAATTTAAAATTGCCCCAGAAAAGGACAAATCATTTAATTAATTTAATTAAATATTTAATCCCAAACAAGTACAGATCACTATGATCCCATGTAATCAAAGAATGTGAACTAGTCTGGAGAATTGAAATAGAAAATAATTTGAAACAATATAAAGGTTAATCATTCAGGGATCAGTTAATACATTATAGCAATCTGTAAATCGAATCATATTTAGCCATCATAAAGAATTAAGTATCTGAAAATCATGTAAATATGTCCTAGGTAAGTAATAAATTTGAAAAAACAAGTTGCAAAATAATATCTTCTGTGGTATTATTATCTTATATTTGTGAATAAAAAGAATTATAATCTACAGTTATATTTATATAATATATAATAAACTATAAAATATGAACACAATGGTATATTTGTGTATGGCTGATTATTCACCATAATTTATTCTTATCCTCTTCCTGAGCACCTTTGCAGATATTTTCCAACCTTCCCTGCAATCAAGTGTGATCAAGTAACTAATTTCTTAAAACAGAATATGCCTTGGAGTAGTGTGTAGGTCTATGTTTTTGGACAGTGAACATACCTCCTCAACTTTCTCTTTTTCCTTCCCACCAACTGGAATCTGGACTTGAGGGTAACCTCTCTCTGACTATTCAGACAATGACTATATCAAAGGATTGGCAGAGCAATGACTTGGAAGGAATCTGGGTCCTTGAATGACTATATGGAGCAGAATCTCCCTATTAGCTCAAAGTTCTCATCTTAGCATTTTATTTTTAAAGATGTTATTTTCTTGATTTACAGTAGATAATTATTATTAACTAAAGTCCACAGTATATACATTTGAGTTCACTCGTTGTTTTGCAGATTTTATGAGTTTTGACAAATGTATAATGACATGTATCTACCATTACAAATTATACAGAATAGTTTCATTTCCTAAAATTTCCCTGTGCTCCACCTGTTCATCCTTTCCCTTGTCCATCCCTTCCAATCCCGGGCAACAATTAAGCTTCTTTCTGTTTCCATAGTTTTGCCTTTTCCTGAATGTCATATAATTGGAATCATGCAGTCTATTGCCTTTTCTCACATTAACATTTTTAGGTGAGAGTAAAATAAGCCTCTGTGTTTTTATAGTCACTTAATCTTTTTGTAATAGCAGTTTAACGTTTATCCAAATGAAGTTAATATAGGCATAGAACAAATTTAGAACTACATTAATAGAGACTTTGTCCTTGGGTGAGGTTATTGGAATCTATCACTTTACAATGTTTACTTCTACTGACAAAGCTTGTCTCTTTGGCTTAACTTTAATCAGGCTCCTCTAACCTTCTGTTCAACTGAGCTTAGCCGTGGGCTTTGCTCCTCATCCTGTCAAAATCCAGTTTGAGTCTCCACTACTACAAAGCTTCGTTGTAGTAGTCCTGCTCTTAGAAAAAGTATGCCTGGTCATCTTTAGCAAGTGTCATGAATCATTTTTTCTCTAACACTACTATGTTTTAATTTTTAATAATTACTTATAATTTTGTGACTGGATAAATAGTATAGACAAGTAGATTTTTAATTTTTTTTGATTTTTTTTCTTTTACATGTTTTTCTTTTTTCTTTTTTACAGGGACAGAGAGAGAGTCAGAGAGAGGGACAGATAGGGAAAGACAGACAGGAACAGAGAGAGGTGAGAAGCATCAATCATCAGTTCTTCACTGCTGTCGCAACACCCCAGTTGTTCATTGATTGCTCTCTCACATGTGTCCCAACCGTGCGCTCCATCTCACGAAGAGAGGTGAGAAGCATCAATCATTAGTTTTTCGTTGCCGTTGAGACACCATAGTTGTTCATTGATTGCTTTCTCTCATGTGCCTTGACTGCGGGCCTTCAGCAGACCGAGCAACCCCCTGCTAGAGCCAGTGACCTTGGATCCAAGCTGACGAGCTTTGGCTCAAGCCAGATGGGCCTGCGCTCAAGTTGGCAAGCTTGGGGTCTCGAACACGGGTCTTCCGCATCCCAGTCCAACGCTTTATCCACTGCGCCACCGCCTGGTCAGGCTAAATTGTCTTCTTAAATTGATTAGAGGGATCAAAGGTAATCATGATATTAATATAAGTTGAATATAAAGTGCTATTATAACTAATTGACAGGCAATATAATATATAATTGAAGTCAAAACATACAAATATAACTCCACCAACATGTGCAGGTAACTTAGTGCAGGAGAGTAATGCAAACAAAAGGCTGCTTTTAGAAAAACTATACAGTAAGATTAACATATAGAATAAAAACTGAAGAGCCTGGCAGGTAAACATTCACTCCCTAGAGACAATTTAACTTGAAAAGACTTAGGCCTAGGATATAATCACAGAGAGCAATTTAGTTAGATGGTTATGCAGAAAGCCATCATACCCTGGAACCCAGATCTGAAAGATCCCAACAATAGGTTAGTGGTATGAACCAGTTAGCTTTAAGGAATGAATGGTAATTGTTTTCAGATAGTTCCAGAAATGTGAATATGCACCACAATTTTGCAAATACTCTGTATCTCAAGATTTTCTTACTTTATCCTAAAGCAATTTTGTTTGTGTGTGTGCGTGTTTTTTTTTAATTCTACATGGCTGGCTGGCTGTGCATGAAGGGCACTGTAAATGAAAAGAGGCCTTTAAGGTTGTTATTGATATTTGTTAATGTTTATCATTTGTTTTTGATGGTCAAGAAGCTCCATGTTCACTGCAGCATTGTTCACAGTGGCTAAGACATGGAAACAACCAAAAAGCCCTTCAATAGATGACTGGATAAAGAAGATGTGGTACATATATACTATGGAATACTACTAAGCTATAAGAAATGATGACATAGGATCGTTTACAACAACATGGATGGTCCTTGATAACATTATACTGAGTGAAATAAGTAAATCAGAAAAAACTAAGAACTATATAATTCCATATATAGGTGGGACATAAAAATGAAACTTAGGGGCATGGACAAGAGTGTGGTGGTTACGGGGCTGGGGGAGAGAGGGAAGGGATTGGGGGAGGGGAGGGGCACAAAAAAGAACAGATAGAATTTGGGTAATGGGTATACAACATAATCAAATCTTGAAATAACCTGGAGATGTTTTCTCTGAACCTATGTACCCTGATTGATCAATGTCACCCCATTAAAATTAATAAAAAATAAATAAAAGAAAGAACAATACTAAGCAAATTTTAGGTCTATTTCATCATAGAATCCTCACAACATATGAGGTAGATACTAATATTAAACTCCTGTCAATACTCCCAACAACCTTATGAGGTGGTTAATAAGATCCATTGCACAAGTAAAGAACCTTCCCAAGGATGCATAGCAAGTGAGCAGAACTAGGGTTTGGCCTCAGCTTTGTTCACATTCCAAGCTTGAACTCTTAACCATGCTGCTTTATCTGTAAAGAAATACAAGGAAAGGTTCTTGAGAGGATGACTTCAAGAAGGAAAACCCCTAATTATAGGACCATGAAGTCCATGGACCTCAGATATCTTTAGACCAACTTCCTCACTGACCAGATTGGGAAGCTGAGTCACACAGCTCTTGTTACATGCTTAATACCTGAGCCAGAGTGTGGAACCAGGACTTCCAGACTTATAGGCCAGTCATTTTCATTTGTCTGTATACTTTAGACACATGTAAGCGACATTTGTTAGCCTTATGTTTTTGGTGAAGAACACAGCTTTTCTTCCTGAGCATTCTCATTTCCTTATCTCCCACCTTCCTCTCACTTTCAATTCTGTGGCTCTCTGTGCAAGAATACTATGTCTTAAGTTATTACTTTAGAGATAGACCCATCATTTTGTACATTATTTAAATTTTTTTCAAAATGTATAATATAGACAGCAAATGCTTGATTAAGAACAAGTTGTTGCCATGGCAACAGAGACAGCATTCACTGTACACAAACATCTTAATATAGTTTTTTTTATAATAAAAATAGAAAACTTAGAGAGCAGTGAATGTAGGTAGGGTAAGAGACTGAAAAAATAAAACATACTTTTTGCTGTCTTCAATGCCATTATTTAAACTCCAGACACTATCACAGAAGGCATCATGGGCAGCTATGCTACTGGCATTGTCTCTAAGTGGAGTGTCTTAGGTCTGTGTTACTGTGAGCTATAAATAGATGATTCTCAAAACCACTTACAGATTAGTTATAGGGGGCCACTATCAGTCACTGGACAGGCATGTCCTGTCTTCTCAAGGCACAGAATAGAGTACTACAGACTAGCTGAACTAAAAGGACTTTAAAATCACTTAGCCCTGACCCTTCAACACAAACATGCACACGTGCGCACGCGCACACACACACATCATGTCTTCCTACAAGAGATGAAAAGATACCCAACTGAATCACTGACTAATGTGTCCTTTTTGAAGCCCCTGTGCAGATTCCTCATGATAGAATTCTGGAAAAGATAACAGTAACCCCAGAACATCGCCAATGAATACAGATTTCTCTTCAGTTGTTTGCTGTTGTAGTCCCTTACTGGTTTCAGAAGCTGTCCTGATCATCACAACTAGACCATGTCAGTCTGCTCTGAAACATAAACAATTCTGCAGAATATCAAACTCAGACAAGGTCACTCTGCAACCATGATAAAATAAGACAAAGTGAGGCCACTTCATTTTATCTAAGAACAGACAAAACCAGGCCATGAACAGCCCACAAAATACCAAATTTTTCTGTCTCATACTAAATGAGTGACTGCTGCTTCTTTACTGGATCACAGAATTGCCTCTCCTCCCACACACACTTTCTGACAGCATCTAGTTTGGAACAATCTCCCACTTCCTTAGGTCCTAACCCAAATCACCCAGCCAGGTTTTTCCTAACACCCTCGCACTGAGGCGCTCACAATTCCATATGGTATGTGTTCTCCTCACTGCAATTAGTAATTAATCAACGGGTTCAACAGAGTGTGTTCCTGGTGGTTCTTAGCTGGAGAGAATCGACCCCCTCATAACAAGGACTAAATGTTTTAATTATTTTATCTGTTTACTTTTCTGCTATCTCTTCAACCTTACTGTAATTTTCCAGAGGACACAGACCATTTTTACTCTATCTTCAATTGCATTAAAAGTACCTGATATTTCTCTGGAATGTAGCAGATGCTCAGGATTTCCAGAATAAATCTGTGAATATGGAGGAAAATTGGGACTGGCTCCCTGGATTCCTTACACATCTCATATCTCAACGAAGCTAGTATTTAGGTTATAATCAGCCTGTGGAGAAGAACTTGGCCCTTCTTCCTTGCTAATACACTGGAAAATATATGTAAAAACACTTTGTAAACCATGCTTATCATAACATGGCTCTTAGTGGTAATGAAAATTTTTGGATTTCAAGAGTGTCTAACAACTGCTGTGAAGACATTTGCTTATTCCTTTTTTATAGTCTATTTCTTTTTAAAGTTTTTTTTTCCTTTATATATATATTTTATTATTATTAATTCTAACAGGGTGACACCAATAAATCAGGGTATATATGTACAATGAAAACATCTCCAGGTTATCTTATCATTCAATTGTGTTGCATACCCATCACCAAAAGTCAAACTGTCCTCTGTCACCTTCAATGTGGTTTTCCCTGTGTCCCTCCCCTTCTCCCTATCCCACTCTTCCCTCCCTCCCCCATCCAATAACCACCACTCTCTTGTCCATGTCTCATAGTCTCACTTTTATGTCCCACCTATGTATGGAATCATGCTGTTCTCAGTTTTTCTTTTTTTCTGATTTACTTATTTCACTCTGTATAATGTTATCAAGGTACATCCATTTTGTTATAAATGATCCGATGTCATCGTTTCTTATGGCTGAGTAGTTTTCCATAGTATATATGTACCATAGCTTTTTAATCTACTCGTCTTCTGACGGACACTTGGGCTGGTTCCAGATCTTCGCTATTGTGAACAATGTTGCCACGAACATGGGGGCACATTTTTTCTTTTCGAACAGTGCTATGGTGTTCTTAGGGTATATTCCTAAAAGTGGGATAGCTGGGTCAAAAGGCAGTTCGATTTTTAATTTTCTGAGGAATCTCCAAACTGTTTTCCACAGTGCCTGCACGAGTCTGCATTCCCACCAGCAGTGCAGAAGGGTTCCCTTTTCTCCACATCCTCGCCAGCACTTGTTCTGTGTTGTTTTGCTGATGAGTGCCATTCTGACTGGTGTGAGGTGATATCTCATTGTGGTTTTAATTTGCATTTCTCTAATGATTAGTGATGTTGTGCATTTTTTCATATGCCTATTGGCCATTTGTATGTCCTCTTTGGAGAAATTTCTATTCATTTCTTTTGTCCATTTTTTGACTGAGTTGTTTGTCTTCCTGGTGTTGAGTTTTATAAGTTCTTTATAAATTTTAGTTATTAAGCCCTTATCAGATGTGCTGTCGAATATGTTCTCCCATTGTGTGGTTTGTCTTTTTATTCTGTTCCTATTGTCTTTAGCTGTGCAAAAACTTTTTAGTTTGATATAGTCCCATTTGTTTATCTTGCCTTTTATTTCAGTTGCCCGTGGAGATAAATCGGCAAATATACTGCTGCTACAGATGTCGGAGAGCTTGCTGCCTATGTTTTCTTCTAAGATGCTTATGGTTTCACGGCTTACATTTAAGTCTTTTATCCATTTTGAGTTTGTTTTTGTGAATGGTGTAAGTTGATGGTCTATTTTCATTTTTTTGCAGGTAGATGTCCAATTTTCCCAACACCATTTGTTAAAGAGACTGTATTTACTCCATTGTATGTTCTTTCCTCCTTTGTCAAATATCAGTTGTCCATAAAGCTGTGGGTTTATTTCTGGGTTCTCTGTTCTGTTCCATTGATCTATGTGCCTGTTCTTATGCCAGTACCAGGCTGTCTTGAGTATAATGGCCTTATAGTAAACCTTGATATCTGGAAGAGTGATACCTCCTGCTTTATTTTTTCTTTTTAAGATTGCTGAGGCTATTCGTGTTCTTTTTTGGTTCCATATAAATTTTTGGAATATGTGTTCTATATCTTTGAAGTATGTCATTGGTATTTTAATTGGTATTGCATTGAATTTATAAATTGCTTTGGGTAATATAGACATTTTAATGATGTTTATTCTTCCTAGCCATGAGCACGGTATATGCTTCCACTTGTTTGTATCTTCCTTGATTTCTTTTATCAATGTTCTATAATTTTCCGAGTACAAGTCCTTAACCTCCTTAGTTAAATTTACTCCTAGGTACTTTATTTTTTTGGCTGCAATAATGAAGGGGATTGTTTCCTTAAGTTCTTTTGCTGATATTTCATTGTTGGTGTATAGAAATGCCTCTGATTTCTGAGTATTAATTTTATATCCTGCCACCTTGCTGAAATCATTTATAAGGTCCAGTAGTTTTTTGACTGAGACTTTAGGGTTTTCAATATACAATATCATATCATCTGCAAATAATGACAGTTTTACATCTTCTTTTCCAATTTGTATGCCTTTTATTTCTTCTTCTTGTCTGATTGCTGTAGCTAGGACTTCCAGAACTATGTTGAATAAGAGTGGTGAAAGTGGGCCACCCTGCCTGGTTCCTGATCTTAAGGGGATTGCTTTTAATCTTTGTCCATTTAGTATGATGTTTGCTGTCGGTTTATCGTAGATGGCCTTTATCATGTTAAGGAATGATCCCTGTATTCCCACTTTACTGAGAGTTTGGAGCATGAATGGGTGCTGGATTTTATCAAATGCCTTTTCTGCATCTATTGAAATTATCATGTGATTTTTGTCCTTCCTTTTGTTTATGTGATGAATCACATTGATTGATTTGCGAATATTGAACCAGCCTTGCCTCTCCAGAATAAATCCCACTTGATCGTGGTGTATGATGTTTTTCATATATTGCTGGATCCGGTTGGCTAATATTTTGTTGAGAATTTTAGCGTCTAAATTCATCAGGGATATAGGCCTATAATTTTCTTTCTTTGTGTTGTCTTTGCCCAGTTTTGAAATCAGAATTATGCTCGCCTAATAAAAGGAGTTTAGAAGTCTTCCTTTCTCTTGAATTTTTTGAAATAGCTTGAGAAGGATAGGAGTTAGTTCTTCTTTGAATTTTTGGTAGAATTCACTTGTGAAGCCATCAGGCCCAGGACTTTTCTTTTTTGGGAGTTTTTTGATAACTGTTTCGATCTCATTTCCTGTAATTGGTCTGTTTAGGTGTTCTGATTCTTCCAGATTGATTTTTGGAAGGTTATATGATTCAAGAAATTTGTCCATTTCACCAAGATTGTCTAATTTTTTGGCATATAGTTCTTCATAGTATTTTCTTACAATGCTTTGTATTTCTGTTGTGTGAGTTGTTATTTCTCCACTGTCCTTTCTAATTTTATTTATTTGAGTCCTCTCTCTTTTTTTCTTGGTTAATCTAGTTAAAGGTTCATCAATCTTGTTTACCTTTTCAAAGACCAGCTTCTGGTTTCATTGATCCTCTGTATTGTTTCCTTAGCCTCTATGTCATTTATTTCTGCTCTGACCTTTATTATTTCCTTCCTTCTACTTGTCTTGGGTTTTATTTGTTGTTGTTTTTCTAGTTCTTTTAGATGCAGGGTCAGGTTGCTTATTTGAGCTTTTTCTAGCTTCTTATGATATGCCTGTAGTGCAATAAACTTCCCTCTCAGAACTGCTTTTGCTGTGTCCCATAAATTTTGAGTTGATGTATGCTCATTATCATTTGTTTCTAGAAACTTTTTTATTTCTTCTTTGATCTCATTGTTAATCCATTCATTATTTAATAACATGCTATTTAGTTTCCAAGTGTTTGAGTATTTTTCCGTTTTTCTTTTGTGGTTAATTTCTAGTTTCATGGCATTGTGATTAGAGAAAATACTTGATATGATTTCAATCTTCTTAAATTTACTGAGACCATTTTTGTGGCCTAACATGTGGTCTATCCTAGAAAACGTACCATGAGCGCTTGAGAAGAATGTATATTCTACTGCTTTAGGGTGAAAAGTTCTGAAGATATCTATTAAATCAAGTTGATCTAGTGTCTCCTTTAAGTCTGCTGTTTCTTTATTAATTTTCTTTCTTGAGGATCGATCCAGTGTTGTTAGGGGGGTATTGAAATCCCCTACTATGATAGTATTGCTGTTAATATCGCCCTTTATATCCATCAAAGTCTGCTTTATGTATGTTGGGGCTCCTATATTTGGTGCATAGATATTTACAATAGTTATATCTTCCTGTTGAATTGTTCCCTTTATCATTATGTAGTGTCCTCCTTTATCTCTTACTACAGCCTTTGTTTTAAAGTCCATTTTGTCTGATATAAGTATTGCTACCCCTGCTTTTTTTTTCATTTCCATTTGCATGAAATATTTTTTTCCATCCTTTTACCTTCAGTCTATGAGCATCTTTTGTTTTAATGTGTGTCTCTTGTAGACAGCATATGTATGGGTCCTGTTTCTTTATCCATGCAGCTACCCTATGTCTTTTGATTGGATCATTTAATCCATTTACATTTAAGGTTATTATTGATATGTAGTTGTTTATTGCCATTTTATTCTTTAAAGCTGTATTCTTCTTTTGCTCTATTCATTCCTCCCTTTAAACTGTTCACAAGAGGCCCCTTAGTATCTCTTGCAGAATTGGTTTGGTTTTTATGAATTCCTTGAGGCTTTCTTTTTCTGGGAAGCTCTTTATTTCTCCTTCAATTTTAAACGTTAGCCTTGCTGGATAAAGTAGTCTTGGTTGTAGGTTCTTGTTCTGCATTACTTTGATTATATCTTGCCATTCCCTTCTGGCTTCAAGTGTTTCTGTTGAGAAGTCCGATGTCATTCTTATGGGGGCTCCTTTGTAGGTGATAGCCTTTTTTTCTCTAGCAGCTTTTAAAATTTTTTCTTTATCCATTAGCTTTGGTATTTTAACTATGATGTGTCTTGGTGTAGATCTCTTTGGGTTTCTCTTTAATGGAGTTCTGTGTGCTTCTTGAACGTGTGGAGTGTTTCCCAGCCTTAATTTAGGAAAGTTTTCTGCTATGATTTGATTGAACAAAGTTTCCATTTCCTGTCCTCTCTCCTCTTCTTCAGGCACCCCTATAATGCGAATGTTGTTTCTCTTCATGTTGTCACAAAGCTCCCTTAGAGTTTCCTCACATTTTTTAAGTCTCTTTTCCTTTTTCTTCTCTGCTTCTGTGCCTTTGTTTATTGTGTCCTCTAACTCGCTTATTCGATCTTCAGCGTCATACATCCTACTTTTAATTCCTTCCATTGTGGTCTTCAGTTCTGATACTGTATTTGTCATTTCTGTCTGATTCTTTTTTATTATTTCAATTTCATTTTTTATACTTGTTATCTCTTTGTTTAGGTGTTCATAATGACTATCCATTGTTGCTCTAATTTCTTTGAACATCCTAACTATGATTATTCTAAATTCTGCTTCTGGTAATTTGGTTATATCTGGTTCATTCAGGTCCTTCTCTGGGGATTTCTCTTTATTCATTTGGTTTGCATTTTTCTGCCTGCCCATTTTTTCTGTGTATAAGCAAGTTGTGGCCACTGGAGTCCTGTAGGTGTTGCCTTTGTGTTCTCTAGGTGTGGTCTGTCTGCAGGCCCGCCACCCCCTCTCCCGGTGCCTAGGGTGGTTGGGTATGAGCGTTGCCAGCGCCTGCCCACTGTGGCTTTTGCTGTGATTTCTGCCTCTCTTCCGTGGCAGGGGCTGTCATTGAAGCCACAAGACTTAGCACCAAGGGTAGAGGTGAGCACCTTTGCTCAGCTGTGGACCCAGCCTATTTCCGGACTTCCGCCCAGAACCAGCAGTCCGAACCTCCTCGCTACAGTTCTGCGTGTTAGGCGGGGCTTTTGACGTGCTCTCAGCTGTAAGCTTTTGCCTGTCCGGAGCTTTATCTCCGCCCTCAAGGCCAGGGCCCTTCTGTGCAGGGTCGGAAACCCAGGTTTATTGGGCCGGGCGTGTTTGCTGGCTTCCGCTCAGCTGCGTACTTCCGCTCATCCCGGACTCTACCCAGCCCCCGCGTTCGGAGCCCGCTCGTGCACGTATGAATGCAATCCGCGGTTTCTCCGGCCGGACGGGGATAGTAGCATGAGCTCAACTGCGAGCTTCCACTTGTCTCTGGGTCTAGCCCGTTCCCGCGCTTGGAGCCCGCTGCACACATATACTGGCCAACCGAGGTTTCTCCGGCCCGGGGGGTGGGGGGTTGGTAGCGTCAGCTCAGGCGTGAGCCCCTGCCCGTCCCTGGTCCTAGCCTGATCCCAGAGGTCAGGGCCGGCTTGCGCAGGGCCTACCCGTTCCTGGCCTCCCGCTTTGTCCCTGTAAGTGGGGTTAAAGGCAGGCCCGCAGCTTCCGGACCTCTTTCTCGCGTCCCCTTCGACCCTCTGGGCTAGAACGATCTCCCACCGGCTTGGCCTCTGCCCACGCCGACAGAACTGCCTTTCAGTGTCCTGTCGCCCCAAACCCTTAAGCAGCCCTCAGCAGAGTAGGAAGGGACCTAATACTCCACACTGTATTCCTGGGAGCTCCCTCACTTGTTTCACAGCTCAAATCTGTCCAAACGCCTCTTCTAGGCTCTGGGACTGCAGGCTGGGGCTTGGTTCCTGGGACCCAGGTCCCTCCCTCTCCGCCAAACTTTCCTCCCGCCCCGCGGGTCTGTCCAGGCTGCCGTTTGCTCCGGGGAGCTGGGCAGCCCTCTTCGCGTTTTCGCTATTCCTACCAGTCTCAATGTGGCTTCTTCTGTGTTCCTTGGTTGAAGAGTTCACTTAGTTTAGTTCATAGTTGGTTTATCCAGATGATGGTTCTTTAAATTGAGTTATAATCCACTTTGCTTCTGGGAGTTGGAAGTTGGTACGTCCGCCTACTCCGTCGCCATCTTGCTTGGATAGTGTGGAGTTTCACAATGGCTGAGTGCAGGAACAAAAGGCTGCCAAATTTGAAATTTCATGTATAGTCATGTTCAGATGGGTTGCTGATAGATGAATTTAAAAATACTTTCCAGGAAGCCATGGGTTGATGGAAAGATATACAGATATACTGGCACTAGAGTGCCAAAAGTTTTCCATGCATTCCTTTGGGAATTTTTTTCCTCAGATAAGTAAAATAAAATTTGTGATACCTAGAAAAAAATTTCCAAACACTATACTCTTACTGTCCTTTCCTTTTCTAAATTTTTCTGTAAATGCAGATAATAAAAGCCCACTGTCAGCTCCAATTCTTTTTAAAGTTTTATTGTTCTGTTCTCTGTCTATAAAAACAATACCTGTCTATTTTGGTATATGGAATTTGGTATTTAGAGACTTTGGAAAATGTAAACAAATAGAAAGAAGAAAATAAACCCATGTCTTGTTCTCAAAGCAGCTTCTTTCCCCCTAAATTCAAGTTTACATTACCTTATGGTTTGAAGAATGAAACTCAATATTTAAGTGTTTAGAGCTGTAAAGAGCAATACAAGTTACTTTATGTTAGGTGGTTAAAACATGAATTTTTGGTGGAAAGGTGGAGGAAATGGGTGATACTTCCTCTCTCTGGCTTTAGCCCGTCTTGTGGACAGTCCTGCAGTTCAGGAACTGTTAGCTGTGACCGCCAGGCTTAGAAATATCCATATTTATATACAAAGATATTTTTCTATATATATTATGTAAATATATGCATTGTATAAAATATATTTAACAATATAAATATATTTCTTTGATAAACTTATTTAATAATATATTTCTATAAGTATATATAATAATAAAAATATAAATATATAATTATTTATTTCCACCCCAGAATTTTTACTACCTTTTACCACCAAACACCCCTTTTCCACTCCTGATAATTTATTTTATTATCTTTCTGATTGAACACAGTTCTCTGAATGAGTTGATCTTGCTCAAATGCATATACTTGGGAGAACATCGGTTTCAGTCTGTATCCCTTTTTTTTCTCTTGTTCACTGTTCTAATTGCTCACTAAAATTTAGCTGTCACACTGTACTTATGCATGACATTAATTATGTGTTAGATTGAAAAAATTGGGGTTGTTAAGTCTGTGGCATGTTGCAACACTTTGGTAACCATCTGTTCCACCTAATACGTCCCAAGAATTTCTAGAATGTCATCAGCAGTCAATCAGAGTTTCTGTCGACATTTAGTCACTCCACTAAATAACTGTTTACATCCTGCCACGTGCCATGCATGTACTGAGCACTGTCTTAAGAACTATGAATGAAACAGTCTTCTTTTGAAATGTTCACAGTGAATTACCAGTGGGATAACAACACTGTTAACACAGTCCAATAAAAAAAAGAAATTGATATTTAATGGGTTTGTGTAATCTTATGAAATTAATATGTCTCTCATCTTTTTAAAATATTAAAAATAGCTCTAAATTCCCATTATTATATTTTTGGACTCCTGGTAGAAACCATTGTATGATACAAAATTCAGCAAATAACCAGTAATGTGTCTTAGTTAGTCAGTATCTCTAGTCTCAGTTTTATCATGACTTGACTGTCAAGATATTTCAAAATGTCTTCAAAGTGTGAAGCTCTTAGATATCAGTTATAAAAGAAGAAATAAACATAAACTACATTAATTGTGCAAAAAGATCTGAATGCAGTGCTGCAGCTTCTACTCCTTGAGTGAAGCAATCCTTTCTAAGTGTCCAGCTGATCTCCAGGTGCTGCCATCTTACAGTTTTTCTTAGGATGGCTTGCATTCAAAACTCCAGTTATCACTGACATAAACTTAAAGTTACTCCTTAAATAAATATATGATTCAAGAACTTTATATATCAGAGGCCTCCTGATAAATGTCATTCTTCCATTCACTTTGGTATCCAAGCAATTCATGGTTGATCTGATTCAACTTGTTAACACAACATTTGTAGAGTAACACTCTCTCCTTTCAGTTGCACAAAGTTTTAAGATGAGTCTTAGAAATTTAACTAAAAAAAAAAAAGCACCAAAAGCTCTTCGGAATCACTTCCAAATAGGTTCATTTTCATCACAAAGGTCTATTCGTGAGACTGAATGGAATTGCCTTTTTTTCCCAGGAAAGACTTGGAGTAAATACAGCATCAGTGTGTCTGCTCTGAAGTGGGATTGCATTGGGTTCAAGTTTCTATCTTGTAGCTTACTGTGGGTTTTGTGCTTTAATTTTGTCATCTGTAAAATGGTGATAATGATAAAGACTATCTCATAAAATGATTTTGAGGTTGAACTGATCAAATACACAAAAAATTCTTAAATAGTATCTGGAATGTACTACAGGGTCAATAATGTTAATCATCATTATGTGGTTTTATTCAAAAATATTTTTACAAATATTTCCTGAGGTGAAAGTAATCAGCAGTGGCTTAAGAATAGGTAGACTAATTCCCCCTGAAGTATTTTTTTAACTTGTTTGCTTTCTTATTTTTATTTATTTGCTTTTTAAAAGATTTCATTTATTGATTTTACAGAGAGGAGAGAAGGAGAGAAAGGCATGAGGGAGGAGAGAGAAATATCAATGCATAGTTGCTTCTCATATGTGCCTTGACTGGATAAGCCCAGGGCTTCAAATCTGCCACCTCAGGGTACCAGGTCAACATTTGTTAGGCAGATAAAACATATTATGCTCACTTTGTTAAAGATGGCGCTGCCCACATGGAGGCCCGTTGCCCAGGTGATGATATTAGTTGCCCTTTGTGCTTGGGATGGGCGTGATTATATTAATGTGTGTTGGGGGGGGGGGCTTTCATGCCAAAAGGTTTTAAAAGGAAGAGAGATCACATTGTTCCAGGAGAAGAGGATTACATTCTAGGAGAGCAGAGAAAGGCCACGAAGAGGAGAGGAGAGGCAGTCAAGATGGCAGAGTGCTGAAGAAGCCAGTTTGTGCAGAGTTTGTGCAGAGAGAAGGAGATGGGGAACAGAGGTGAATAAGGCTAGTGAGCTAGAAACCTTTGATTCTAGGAAACTCAGATAAGTCAGTGGCTTTGGGAGCCCTGAATGGAAAGGGAAGTGTTTCCTCACTGTGTGCATTTCTTGCCCGCCGGGTACAAGCTAGGATTAAAGCTAATGGCCCACCAGTTCTTGGCTCCGTTGTTTCATTGCCATCTGTTTGAATCTAATGCAAACCTGCATGAGCCAGGTGGCTGTGATGGTGGCCGTGGTTACTGGCTTTACAACATTCTAGCCACTGCACTACCACAGGTCAAGCCAATTTGTTTGTCTGTTTGTCTTTTAATAATGGGCATTTGATTTTGGTGTATTATTGAGTAAAGAGAGATCCAACTGAGTGCCCTTATTTCTACAGTATTTTGCAGTAATGCAAAAATTGCTATGTGATTAAAGCTTTGCTTCCTGAATCTATTGTTTTATTCAGGTATCAAAAAATAACTGATAGAATTTATTGACATAGTAAGGACATCCTGCCTATGTTTTTTTTTTTTATCATATTCAGGAATCCTTTAAACTAATTAATGTATGCTTATGGTTGTCAAGTTACAAAGAAATTCAGTATCCCTAAGATTGTAGTAATGGGACCACAGTTTTAGCAATGCTCATTGACTCATTCTTGATCTCTCTGACTCATTTCTAATGGCCCAAAACTCTTCCTCAATTCAATCCCTTTCTGAAGAAATGTCCAAATAAATGATGTGTGGTGGTATTTTCAAGAGTCTGACCTCATTTGAAGAATGAGAGATAAAAGAAATCTGTCTGAAAAAAAGAAAGAGAAGAAAAGAAAAACAAAAAGAAGCACAGTTAGAATCAAGGCTTTTAGAAAAAGAGAAGTTGCTATTTTCCACCAACTATTTTGAGGCCTTGCAGTTTCCCTCTCCTGGTGTTCTTCTGTTTTCTGTGCTTAGCTCAGGAGGGGCTCGAGGGCCTGAAACAGGAAAGAGAGATCAGACTTTAAAAAAGGAAAATAGACTTAGCAATCCAAAACTGTTTAACCAGAAGCTATTCTAATGAGTGATGTTGGGCAGATAAAATATATTATGCTCACTTTGTTAAAGATGGCGCTGCCCACATGCAAGTTTGTTGATAATAATGTGTATTTGGGGACAGGCTGTGGGTAGGTTGGGTCATTATAGCCTAAGGCTTAGTTTTAAGAGTAAGCTTTTCTCCACACCCTTGACTGATTGGATGATGTGGGGTGGTGCCCTCTCCTAAGGAATCCCACTATGCCTCATATGGGTGACTTTGTATCAGAGACTTTCTTGTTTGTAGATTGGATTAAGGGTTTGGATTTCTACACTATAAAGTGGGACAGACCAGTAGTTCACTCGCTCTTGGTTCCTGAGGTATTAGAGAGGACAGCAGATTAAGGTCATGTGGAGGCCAGGAGAAGCAGCCAAGATGTCAGAGTGCTGAGGGAGAAGCCAGTTTGTGCAGAGTTTGTGCTGGAGAAGGAGATGGGGAACAGAGGTGAATAAATCTGGTGAGCTAGAAACCTTTGATTCTAGGAAACTCGGATAAGTCAGTAGCTTTGTGAGCACTGAATGTGTGGGTTCTGGAGCCCAGTGTGTGTTTTTGCTTGCCCACTGGGTGCAAGCTAGAATTAAAGCTGATGGCTCACGAGTTCTTGGCTCCATTGTTTCATTACTGACTTTCCGAATCTAATGCGAACCTGCACGGGTCAGGCGGCTGTGATGGTGGCCCTGGCCATTGGCTTTACAAGTGAAAATCCTTGCGTTAGGGAGATTTACAGAGTGACAACAGAAGTTTTGAAGTGCAAGCAAATATAATTCAGTTACATTAGGAAGTCTAATGGAATGATAGTGAGAATAACGAAGATATGTAAAGCCTGTAGCCACGGCCACCATTATAGCCGCCTGGCCCGTGCAGGTTCTCATTTGATTCGGACAGATGGTAATGAAACAATGGAGCCAAGAACTGGTGGGCCATCAGCTTTAATCCGAGCTTGCACCAGGTGGGCAAGAAATACACGCAGTGGGAAAACACTTCCTGTTGGGCAGATAAAATATATTATGCTCACTTTGTTAAGGATGGTGCTGCCCACATGGAAGCCCGTGACCCCGGTGATATTATTTGCCCTTATGCTTGGGATGGGTGTGGGGGAAAGGCTGTAATGTAAGCAGGCCGGGTCGTTATAGCCTAAAGCTTAGTTTTAAGAGTAAGCTTTTCCCCACACCCTTGACTGATTGGATGATGTGGGTTGGTGCGCTCTCCTGAAGAATCCCATTATGCCTCAGATGTGTGACGTTGTATCAGAGACTTCCTTGTTTGTAGATTGGATTAAAGGTTGGGATTTCTACACTATAAAGTGGGACAGGCTGGGAGCTTGCTCTCTCTTGGTTCCTGAGGTTAGTGTTAGAAAGGAGAGTGGATTAAGGACCACGTGGAGGACAGGAGAAGCAGCCAAGATGGTGGAGTGCTGAGGGAGAAGCCAGTTTGTGCAGAGTTTGTGCTGAAGAAGGAGATGGGGAACAGAGGTGAATAAGTCTGATGAGCTAGAAACCTTTGATTCTAGGAAGCTCGGATAAGTCAATAGCTTTGTGAGCACTGAATGAGTGGGTTTTGGAGCCCAGTGTGTATTTTTGCTTGCCCGCCAGGTGCAAGCTAGAATTAAAGCTGATAGCTCACCAGTTCTTGGCTCCGGTGTTTCATTACCGACTGTCCGAATCTAATGTGAACCTGCACTGGCCGGGTGGCTGTGATTGTGGCACTGGCTACTGGTTTTACACTTCCCTTTCCATTCAGGGCCCTCAAAGCTATTGACTTATCCGAGTTTCCTAGCATCAAAGATTTCTAGCTCACCAGCCTTATTCACCTCTGTTCCCCATCTCCTTCTCTCTGCACAAACTGGCTTCTCCTGCAGCATTCTGCCATCTTGGCTGCTTCTCCTCTCCTCCACGTGGCCTTTACCTGCTCTACTTTCTCTGTTCTCATCTCTACTGCTAATCTCCGGAACCGAGAGAGAGCAAGCTCCCGGTCTCCCCCACTTAATAGTATAGATTCAAAATCTTTAATCCAATATACAAACAAGGAAGTCTCTGATACAAAGTCATTTATTGGAGGCATAATGGGATTCCTCATGAGAGTGCACCACCCTACATCAAAAAGGGTGGGAAAGGCTTAGTCTTAAAACTAAGCCTTAGGCCATAAGGATCCTGCCTGCTTATAGCCTGTCCCCAAGACACATTAATATAATTGCGCCCATCTCAAACAAGAAGGGCAACCAATATCATCACTTGGGCAATGGGCCTTCATGTGGGCAGTGCCATTTTTAACAAAGTGAGCATAATATATTTTATCTGCCCAACACGATACTTGGAAGATTACTCAAATTTCTCTATGAAGATGGCTTTATTTAAATGTTACATTTTAAAATGTTAATCCCTGACAGCAAGAAGCAACATGACAACTTAATTGTTTGGTTTTTATGAGAAAAATAAAAATATTCAACTCAATTTACTCATGTATGAGGGACATATATTTTATTTAAGAAACGTGGACATTAAAGGAATGGACACATTTTGAAGAAGAAAGTAAAGATGATAAGAACTAGTAATTATTATGCCTAGTATTTATTATTTTTGTAGCAACTTTATTAAGATATAAATTCACAAACCATGAAGTTAACTGGTTTAGAGCATGCATCAATGTTGAAACACATGTTTACAGATTTGTGTATATATCACTATCATCTAATTTTAGAACATTTTCATCATCCCCAAAGGAAACCTTGTGCCCATTATCAGTCGCTCCCAATTCCTCATTCTCCTTTACCCCTGACACTCCAGACCTAGACAACCACTAATCTATCTTCTGTCTCTATAGATTTGTGTCTCTTTGGGTAAAGATTATCCAGCATTGAAAAATCTTATCTCATTGTGGTTTTGATTTACATTTCCCTAAAGACTAATGGGGTTGAATATCTTTTCATGTGCTCATTTACTTTAGAGGAATGTTTATTAAAACATTTCCCCCATTTAGCCTGACCAGGCGATGGCACAATGGATAGAGCGTCGGACTGGGATGCGGAAGACCCAGGTTTGAGACCCCGAGCTCGCCAGTTTGAGCATGGGTCCATCTGGCTTGAGCAAAAGCTCGCCACCTTGAACCCAAGGTCGCTGGCTCCAGCAAGGGGTTGCTCGGTCTTCTGAAGGCCCGCGGCCAAGGCACATGTGAGAAAGTAATCAATGAACAACTAAGGTGTTGCAAGGGCAACGAGAAACTAATGATGCTTCTCACCTCTCTCCATTCCTGTCTGTCTGTCCCTATCTATCCCTCTCCTCTCTCTGACTCTCTCTGTCCCTGTAAAAAAAAAAAAAAAAAAAACATTTCCCCCATTTAAAAAATTATGTAGTCTTCTTACTGTTCAGTTTAAGAGTTCTTCACATATTTTGAATAAGTCACTTATTAGATATGTGATTTGAAAATATTTTCTCCTATTCTGTAGGTTGTCTTTTCACTTAGTATCTTATTCTTTTGTCCATACCTTATTCCTGGAAACTTGGTGTCTTCATCCAGTTTGAGGCTACATCTGCAGACCGGACTGTTCTTCCTTCCTCTAACTCCAGCATCTTTACTTGAAACCCTTACACATTCTTTTTTTATTTTTTTTAGGTAGACTGTCTAATAATTCATTTTCACTTCTCTAGACCTTTTTGTTTTTTCCCTAAAAGAGGTATAGAAAAAGTGGTTCTGGGCAATTTGTCTGGTCTAAGCCTTAGCTTCCTTCAGAAAATGTGGTCTCAGATTGCAGTGTGATAGCCTAAAGGCAACAACACACCTTTATTTGTAACAAGGAATTTATTCAATTTCCTACTTGGGAAAGGGTTCCAGACATTTGGTTAAAAACAGTTTTTAGAAGGCTGAGGTCTCTTTTCTCCTTTTCTAGCTTTAAATTTGAGCTAAATCATTATTTGAGTGCTTGTAACACTGTTTTCATCAAGAATGTGGAATAATTTTTATCACTTTCAAGTAGAAATGCAACCAGGTTTTGGATGATATATTTAAGTTAATTCAAAGAAGAATTTTTAATTAACTATGATATCATTAATAATGGTAGTTATTAGAATTTATTTTAAGTTTGAGAGTTATCTGCCACTTTTAGTTCTAAAATGTACATACGAATATTTGTCTCTCTCTATGACAAGATAGATTTGATTAAAAGTTTTTTGGTTAAAAAAATAGCTACACCAAAATTAATTATGAATACTATAGTAATAACATTTAGGAAAGACGTAAATTACATATGGATCATCTTTTTAAAGAAAAATATAATTCTGTTATACTTATCATTTTTTAATATTAAAAACATTTGTTGAAGATGTGCATAAAATGTATATAACTAGATGCTCATTAACCTAGTATTAAAATTAGTTTTAATAACATGCAATAGTTATAATCTCTACTTTGTTCCACAACCTCAGAGTTATTATAGTTGAGTAAATATACCTTCTTCATTTTATAAGCCATGAAATTAAAACCTAAGCTATAGTCTGAGATGTAAGAGTGTAAAGCCAGTTGTCAGGGTCAGGATCACAGCTGCCTGGCCCATGCAGGTTCACATTAAATTTGAACAGTTGGTAATGAAACAACAGAACCAAGAACTGGTGAGCCATCAGCTTTAATTCTAGCTTGCACCTGGCGGGCAAGCAAAAACACACACTGGGCTCCAAAACCCACTCATTCAGTGCTTACATAGCTACTGACTTATCTGAGTTTCCTAGAATCAAAAGGTTTCTAGCTCACCAGTCTATTCACCTCTGTTTCCCATCTCCTTCTCTCTACACAAACTCTGCACAAACTGGCTTCTTCCTCAGCACTCTGCCATCTTGGCTGCTTCTCCTCTCCTGCACGTGGCCTTAATCTGCTCTTCTAATACTAACCTCAGGAACCAAGAGAGCAAGCTCCAGGTCTGCCCCACTTTATAGCATAGATTCAAAACCTTTAATCCAATCTACAAACAAGAAAGTCTCTGATACAAAGTCACTTATCTGAGACATACTGGGAGGATTCCTCATGAGAATGCACCACCCTACATCATCCAATCTGTCAAGGGTGTGGGGAAAAGCTTACTCTTAAAACTAAACTTTAGGCTATAAGGACCCGGTCTACTTTTAGCCTGTCCCTCACACCCAATAATATAATTACGCCCATCCCAAGCATAAGGGCAAATAATATCACCTGAGTGATGGGCTTCCATGTGGGCAGCGCCATTTTTAACAAAGTGAGCATATTATATTTTATCTGCCCAACAAAGAGGTACACACATATTTACACATAGAAATCTCACATAAATACAGATTTCTGTTTTGATTTATCTTTTTAGATGTATGTGAACTGTCTCAAACTGAAAGAATTTGTTATTTTTAAGAGGAAAGTACATATTCCTCTTTAAACATTAATTTATTTAACAATCATAGTATTAGTGGGCTAAATGGGTACTGTTCAAATAAGTTTGTAAATATGATGTATATGTTTGCTCGCTTATAGTTTGCATTGGGTGTGGGGGACAGGCTGTAAGCAGGCAAGGTCTTTATAGCCTAAGGCTTAGTTTTAAGACTAAGCCTTTCCCACCGTAAGTGACTTTGTATCAGAGACTTTTTTGTTTGTATACTGGATTAAAGGTTTTGATTTATACACTATAAAATGGAGCAGAGGAGCCCATGCTGGAGGAGAGCAGAGAAAGGCCATGTGAAAGAGGAGAAGCAGCCAAGATGTTGGAGTGCTGAAGGAGAAGCCAGTTTGTGCAGAAAGAAGGAGATGGGGAACAGAGGTGAATAAGGCTGGTGAGCTAGAAACCTTTGATTCTAGGAAAACTTGGATAAGTCAGTGGCTTTGGGAGCCCTGAATGGAAAGGGAAGTGTTTTCCCACTGTGTGTATTTCTTGCTTGCCGGGTGCACGCCAGGATTAAAGATAATGGCCCACCAGTTCTTGGATCTGTTGTTTCATTATCGTTTGTCCGAATCAAATGCGAACCTGCATGGACCAGGCAGCTGTGATGGTGGCCGTGACTACAGGTTTTACAATGGGGATTCAACAAGGAAAAGGGACTGATAATTTCTTTGCCTTTACAAAGCTTATAACACAAGAAATGGCCAAATAACCGCATGATACATTAGCATGCTGAGGCACAGGCTGCTGCTATGAATGCATAGACAAGAGGCATTGAACCCAGACTTGCATGAAAGAAGTATCTAAATTGAGAACTATGGATGAGTATGAGTTGCCCAGGTGAAGAATTCAAGCAAAGGAAGCCATATATGCACAAGCCTAGACATTAGAGAGACAGATTCCAGTTAAGGAACTTAATGTATGTAGTTCCCTGTGACGGGAACACAAAGGGGAGACAGATTATGAGTATTGGGAGATGAGGGCTGAAAAAGAAGCCAAGAGCCACCAAACCAATAAACTGTGTTAAAAAAAGCAATGGGAGCCAGACAGATCTTAAGCAGAGGAGGATAGCAGGATGAGACTTATGATAATTCTCATCCAGTTATAATAATTGAGAGTTATAGTAATTATGATAGCAACAATACTAATGATTATTAATATGTATTATATTAATAACATGCCAAACAGTATACTAAACTTTTTCTATTATATACTTTCCAAAATATTTTTCAAGTATGATTACTGTAGCTGGCAATAAAAGCTACATACATTGTTATAATTATCAGAAAGTGGAAGGGAAAAACATTTTTGTTTTCTTAAACAGGGCTTTGAGTTTTTTGGGTAGATACTCAGTAGAAGGATTCTATAATTACAGGTACAAAGATAGGTTTATGCAAAATGTGGACCCAGCTTTAGAGAACATAATTTGACAGTGTAAAGGAAGGATACTTTTCATTTTGAGAACATTGAATTATTTGGGAAAGTGGTTAGACTGCAGAACTACATTTAATTTATTTCTCCATAAAGTTGTCAGTGCAGTTTGTGTTAGCTTAATAATTGTATTTGTGTGTGTTTGTGTGTGTGCATACTGAAATAAGTGGAAATTTGGTGGAAAGGCTTTGAAAGAATGATGCAGAAGTGGGGCTGGGGTATGAAAGTATACAGAAATCTTTTGATAAGCTAAAAAACTATCAGAAGAATAGCACATTTATACTGTTAGATTTCTCAACAGCATTGTTGAAATAAAGAGCTATAGAAATTATCATTACATTATTTTGCAGACTCTATACTAAGATATAAGCACTAAATAACCAAAAGGACTCAGCATAGTTAAAATGGCTATATTACCCAAAGCAACATACTAATTTAATGCAAACCCCATTAAAATAACAATGGCTTTTAAAAAAAAGAAATAGAATTTAAAAATCACCAGAAATAAAACCACACATATATGGATAAATAATCTTCAACAAAGGAGCCAAAACACACAATGTAGAAAAGAAATCCTCTTCAATAAATGGTGCTGGGAAAATTGGAAAGTCACAGGTAAAAGAATGAAACTTGATTACACCTTATTCCCATGAACAAAAATTAATTCAAAATGGAACAAAGACCTAAATATATAAGATCTGAAACAATAAATTATATAGAAGAAAACAAAGGTGCTAAGCTCTTGGACCTTAGCAACACAGAAAATTTTATGAATCTGACCCCAAAGGCAAGGAAAGTAAAGGCAACAATAAATGAATAAGACTATGTAAAACTAAAATGTTTTTGTACAGCAAAAGAAACCAACATCTAAACAAAGACAGTCAACCAAATGGGTGATGATATTCACAAACAACAGCTCCGATAAGGGGTTAATATATAAAAAAACTCACAAAGAAGAACAACAAACAAGTAAACCATAAAATTTTAAAAAATGGGGAGAGGTCTTGAAGAGACACTTCTCCCAAGACTTACAAATGGCCAACATATATATGAATAGATGCTCACCTTTACTAGCTATTAGAAAAATGCAAATCAAAACAATACTGAGATACCATCCCGCACCTGTTAGACTGGCTGTTATCAACAGGGCAGGTAATAACAAGTGTTGGAGAAGCTGTGGAGAAAAAGGAACTCTCATTCACTGCTGGTAGAACTGTAAAATGGTACAGCCATTATGGAAGAAAGTATGGTGATTCCTCAAAAAATTAAGAATAGAATTAGCACATGACCCAGCAGTCCTCCTACTGAGTATCCAAAAACCTCAAAAACATTGATGTGCAAAGAGACATTCACCACTATGTTCATTGCAGCATTATTCACAGTGGCCAAGACATGGAAACAACCAAAATGTCCTTCAATAGAGGATTGGATAAAGAAGATGTGGTACATATATATTATGGAATATACTCAGCCATAAGAAATGATGGCATACTGCCATTTACAAAAACATGGGTGGACCTTGAGAACATTATACTGAGTGAAATAAGTAAATTAGAAAAAGCTAAGAACTATATGATTTCACACATAGGTGGGATGTAAAACTAAGACTCATGGACATAAATAAAAGTTAAATGGGAAAGAGGGTAAGAGGAGAGGAGACAATAGGGACAAATATACAGTGACAAAAAAATAATTTGACTTTGGGTTGTGGGCACGCAGCACAGCCAGCAGCTTAAAGGCTGTAGAGATAGATGTTCACTGAAACCCTGTGTACCCTTGTTGATCAATGTCATCCATTAAATTTAGTTTTAAAATAAAAAAAAATTTTTTTTAATGACTCTGGTCATAGAGATGAAATCTTCCTCAGCAGATTCCTGGGTGCTGGGGATATACAGGGATGCTAAAGGGGGGACTGTTGGGAGGACTCAGGGACCATAAGATGTTGGATGTTTACTAAGGAATATGGAGCTACTTCAATATTTTGTTACCAACTACTAAGACCATACCAGTAGGTAGTGGCTTAAATTTAGCTATACTTGCTCCTATTTTTAATCTGAATAGGAATAGCTGTATACAAATGACAAGATGGTAGGCTTGTGTTTAAGGCGCAGGAATAATGTGCTTAGAGAACACTGAATTAGAAAACAAAGTAAATTTAACATTCTTTAAATAGACATATGTCTAAAAAAAATGAGCCAGAATCCCAAAACAGAACACAAGCAGACCCAACTTCTACAAGGTATAGCATTTATCATAATGAATATAGATTGTGCTCAACATTGGAGGAACCATAGTTTTGGCTCTTCACTAAATAAGGACAAAGTTTCCAGAATGAACTCCCATTTAAAAATATTTGTTGAATTCATAGAATAGAAAAGAGCACTGAGAGCAAAAATAACATTCTCTTTTAGTACGAACATCTTCCCTGGCAAACTGTACGGTAGGAGGTGACAGAGTAGAAGTGGGAAAGTGAGGATTTTGCAAGTTTGCCACTTGCTGCAGGATGATTTCTGACAAGTTTGCATATTAGAGTGTATGGTTTTATCACTTAAACCACTTTAATGAAGACCAAAATAACAGTGGCTTAAATAAAATACATAATTTCTACCTCACTTTAAAGTGCAATCTGGTAGACAGTCTGATCTGGTAGGCAACTTCAGCGGTCATCTGAGGACTTGGGTTTTGCTATGCCATAAGAGGTTGTCTTAGCTGCATTGTGGAAGTTGACTCAACACTTCATCTATGTTCCTGCCTGCTGAGAATAAGGGAAATATAGGTCAGTGGTAGTCACTCATTTAAAAGGCATGACCTACAAGTTGCACACATCAGTTTCAGTCACATTCCATTGACTATGCTGAACCTTAGTTTCATTTTTATAAAATGTGGAGAACTGTATTAAATGATCAGTGTGTATGAAACACCTAGTCTGGTATCTGACACATATTAAGTGCTCATCAGTAATTAGTTTCTCCTCTCCCTGTCTTCATGCAGTGATGGCCACGGTAGTGTTCATAGGCTTTTTATTTATAAAGAACACAGCTGAGTAGCAATGCAGACCTGGTATAGGGAACAGTCACGTGGTGCCAGTCTAGTTACTTCTCTTCATCCTGTGCTACATTCATGAAGATGTATTCCCAGTTTTGCTATTCTCTTCCTTGAACCCCTAGATCCCTTTCTATTTTGATGAAATGAGTTTATTGACCTAAAGGAAGCATCTCTGGGAAATGTGAAGTGTTCCTTTGTGCTTTAAGCTGAGCAAGAGCTTAGTACACATTCTACATTGCTGTCCTGTACCTATTTCTCCCCCACAGTCTACTTTCCTAATATATAGCCCAAGGAGCAAGGCTCTACCAGGGTCCCCATCCTTTCTCTTCTATCCAGTTCTAGGTCTTAGGTTTCTGAGACTCTTTCTTTATAATTGTTTCGCCATTCTTCTCAACAGTCTCAATATACCAATCTTAAGATATTTTTCATTTCTCATTACTGAAAGGAGTATTATTGCTCCCTTCATAATCAAGTTTCCTTTATTTTGATATTATGAAGACTCCGAGATCGCCCGCAATTATCCTTATCTCATGGAATTCACTTTCTAGTCTACTGTCCCACTGAGTCAGAACTGACCCACGTGATCCACAAAGGGTAATGGTAATGGTGTGTGACATCAAAGCTATGTCATAAAGGCCACTGAAACTTTTGCTTTGCTCCTTTTTGAGTTTCTTATTCTGGGGGACACAAGCCACCATGTCATAAAGACATGCAAAAGCCTTTTGGGAAAAGCCCATATGCCAACAGCCAGAAATAATTTGCCGTTCATGTTAGTGAGCCTACTGAAACAGAGCCTCCAATCCCACTCTTCAGGTGGCTGCAAACCCAATGACATCTGACTCTGACCTCTATGTTGGGGTTTATGATCTATATATACTGTAAGAGACAATAAATGTGTACTGTTGCTTTAAGTCATTATGTTTTGAGGTAATCTATTATACAGCAAGAGATAACATATACTTTATAAGTTATCTTTACATTTTTTATCTTTATATTTTTTGGAATTGTAATGAATTTCTTTTCTCAGATCTCCCATTGCATTTGTTATGCATTTTCCTGGGTGAATCATTGTAATTCTTCAGTCAGAGTGAACAGAGTGCAAAGCAGTTCTAAACTGACAGATGAGCCTGACCAGGCACTGGCGCAGTGGATAGAACATTGGACTGGGATGCGGAAGACCCAGGTTCGAGACCCCGAGCTCGCCAGCTTGAGCGCGGGCCCATCTTGCTTGAGCAAAAAGCTCGCCAGTTTGGACCCAAGGTCGCTGGCTCCAGCAAGGGGTTGCTTGGTCTGCTGAAGGCCCGCAGTCAAGGCATGTGAGAAAGCAATCAATGAACAACTATGGTGTTGCAATGGCAACGAAATGCTAATGATTGATGCTTCTCACCTCTCTTCGTTCCTGTCTGTCTGTCCCTATTTATCCCTCTCTCTGATTCTCTCTCTGTTTCTGTAAAGGAAAAACAACAAACAGATGATACACACTGTTGTATTGCAATCAGCTGTTACTATTACATTTCTTTCATTTAAAAATTATTTATTTGAAAATATAGAGTGTATTGAAAGTTATTCATATAATTCTCTTGTTTAATTCAACTCAATTTGTTTTTATAAATGGGGGGGAGAAGGGCCCTTGTTACAGGCTGTAAGATGGAAGTTCTCATGACCCAAGTCCTGCCTCATCATCAGGTGTGTCATTAATTGTCATAGGCATACTATTTCCATGGTTTACTTCTTCACATTGCTCCCCCCCAAAATGTTAGTATGTATCTGGGAGTGTAACACTTGTGAAAGTTATATATGCTTAGATAGATATATAGATAGATAGGTAGATAGATAGATAGATAGACAAATGATAGATAGATAAATGATAGATAGGTAGATAGATAGATATAGATAGGTGATTGAGAACCCATTCTCAGAACAAATGGATTAAATTTTGCATGCAAAGTATGCTTTCCATCTTTCCCATCCATAGTGACAGTTATCATGCCTGAACAGTATGCAGAGTGTGTCTGTAAAGTCATGGTGCACTTTTGACCGGTCACAGGAAAGCAACAAAAGACGATAGAAATGTGAAATCTGCACCAAATAAAAGGGAAACTCTCCCAGTTTCATACCTATTCAGTGCAGTTCAATGTGGGCTCCATTTGTTGCCCTACACACATCCAAACAATAGTGAAGTTCTTGCCACACATGGGTAGGGACGTCTGGTGTAACAGAGTGAATAACGTCTGTGATTCTCTGTTTTAAGTGATTAATGTCATTGATACGTTCAATGTACACATGTTGCTTCACATAACCCCGAAAGTAAAAGTCTAAGGGTGTCAGATCTGGGGATTGTGGTGGCCATGGCTTGACAAAACCCCTGCCTATCCATCCCCGGGAGAATGTTCTATCCAGAAACTCATGAACAATGGTGGCGTAGTGTGGAGGAGCGTTGTCCTGTTGAAAGATGACACCTTCTGGAAATTGTGGCACTGCATACAATTCCAACATGTCAAGATAGGTGTTTGCAGTCACATACTGCTCCGTGAAAAAAAAAATGGGCCTATCACCTTATCATGCATCAGACCACACCACACGTTCACTTTAGGGGTGTTACGTTCCTACTCAACATATGCATGAGGATGTTCAGCGGCCCATATTCGGACGTTATGGTGATGGACATGTCCACAGATATGGAAGGTCGCCTCATCGCTAAACACAATCTTCTGCAAAAATCTTGCATCATTGTCGATCTCATGAAGCATATCTGCAGCAAACACACATTGTGTGGGTCTATCCGCCGGTTTGATAGCGTGCAACAGCCGCAATTTGTACCCTGTAAAACAGAGATGTTTCTTTAACACCTTATGAACTTTAGTCTTGCTTAGGTGTAATTGTCAAGCACACACATGCACAGATTTTTTAGGGCTCCTTGGGTTGCTATCCCGTATAGCCTCTACAGCAGGGGTGCCCACACTTTTTCAGCTTGCGAGCTACTTATAAGATGACCAAGTCAAAATGATCTACCTACAATAAAAGTTCAAAACATAAATTTATTTCTTCTATATTATCATTATTTAAGTTACTATTATTACTATTTAATATTGTGTATTCTTCTTTCACCTTTCTCCTTCTCAGCTCTCTTTTCAGAGGAAAATCAATGTCATAGTTTTTATGAACAGTCCGAAAAAGCCGCTCCACATTTCCCTTCTATGGAATAGCAATGGCACACAGACAGATGAGGCAAACGCACTTAGAATATGACATAGTGAAAAAAATCCCCTCCCATTCTGTATGAAAGTGGTAGGTTTTAGGCTTCTTACTCGGAACAGCTACGGCACTCATTTTTATACCCTTTGTTGTATTTAGTTTAAATAAATTGAAGGCTAACTACGCAGCAATGTAACTGAACAAGTTAGCGTGGTTTAACGCGTATGCGTAGGGTGTCAAAAGTTCAGACGTCAGATTGGCTACCTTGTATGCCAATCAAAAGACAAATGTCATTTTAAAATGTTTTTTATTTATTTTTTTACAGGGACAGAGAGAGAGTCAATGTCTTTTTAATGTCATGCGATCTATCCACACTTCCTTCGCGATCGACCAGTAGATCGCGATCGACGTATTGAGCACCCCTGCTCTACAGACGAGGCTCATCACTGACTGATGGCCTACCAGAAAGGGGTTTCCCCACTAAACTGCCGGTTTCCTTCAACTGCTTATCCCACTGAGTAATGTTATTCCTATGTGGTGGCGCTTTGTTATAAATGCACCAATATTCACTTTGGTCACGGATTTAAATTTAGTGAGCCACAGAACACACTGAACTTTCCTCTGTACTGTTCACATCTCTACTGGCATGGCCGTGGGCTGCTCCGCTGTATACACGGCATTACGTCATCATCTGTGCATGCACACATGCTGCCACATCATCCTACAGAAACTGGGAGGGTTTTCATTTTATTTGGTGCAGATTTCACATTTCTATCGTCTTTTGTTGCTTTCCTGTGACCGGTCAGAAGTGTACCATGACTTTATGGACACACTGTAGATGAGATCAATAAACTAAAGTGTGAGATACTTAATGGTGGCTTCCTAGTAGTATTATAAGCATCAGTTATATAGTTGAAACAATCATTTGATGATACAAATTACTGACAGTCAATTAGTCAGCTTGTCATGATAGTTTCACACAGAGATTCTGATTGCATAACACATGTGTCTATATCTGATCTTCTGAAAATTCTTTTTTTTCTATCACTTTTCTTCCCAACATCCTCTTTATTCTCAAAAGATTGTTGTATCCCTCTGGAATTCTAATGAAATGATAATATTAAGAACGCTGCAGATAAGTGTTTAAACTCAGTTGTGAAAATGTGCATGTCTTTGCTGCTAAAATCAGCTTTAATCACTTCACATTTAAGAAAATCTCTACAATGACTAATTTTCACTCTCCAAATCACAAACATAAACCGAGGTTTAGGTTTCAAAGTCTTACATTTGCGAGCCCCTCTCACTACTCTATTTCTGCGGTGTCTACGATTCCACAGCAAGTCACCTTCCTCTCCTTCTACAGCTCTAGTTCACATCCAGAACAAGAGTCTTCGTGGTCTCAGACCAGACTCCTGTCCTTTAGGACAAAATTAACCCTTATCTCCTTAATAAAACTTTATTAGGCAAATAGACTCTGAGCATGTTGTCCCTCAATGTTCTCAGTGGCAAACAACAGTGTTTACTCTCAGTAATTTTAAATACATTAAATAAATTTAGGAGGTTTAGAGAAGACCCCAGGAGAGTCAGAGTGGAGCTGGGTAAAGCTACATTGTATCAGCGGCTGTTCCAGGAAAGACATCAGTGTCCCTGTCAGCACTCAAAACGAACAGCACTGCTTGCATGACTGATGTTGGGACCCTGGCAGAAGATGGCTTTCACTAAGCACCTGCTTGTCCCAATTACCCTCTTTAGAATTCAAGTCCTAGGCCTGTGGGTGTTGATGTCTGGAGCCTATGTCAAATCCTGGACCTTATCCAGGGGAGGCAGGGAGAATAAATCTAAGCTTCTAGCTTGTAAGGAAGGACTCTTCATGTAGGAAAGGGTATTTTAAAAAGATTATGGGCAGTGAAAAACATGAAACCTGCTCTCTATTGCCAGTAACTCTTAAAATGGCTGCATTTCATTCAACTGAGCAAATTTATGAGAATTAACTTATTCAACAATCATATTAAATAAGGTCCACTCTTAACAAAATTGTGAAGTTTTTGACCTTTCATTTAACCTCTTAGCATAATTATTTTCTATATCAGATCCTTCTCTCCATATATGTTTTCTGTGTTTCATCTGAAGAAATTTCTCTTCTCTGATCACCTTCTCTTTTTATTATTTTGGAATTGTGAGGGGTAGACAGAAGAAGGCAGGTCTCCAATTCTGTTATGTATTTCTGCCCACTTTTTGAGCCCAGTTCAGGTATTTTTATTCAGACATTTGTATTTAACTGGTCTAAGAAACAGTATTTCTGAGGAAAGCTAGGATATTACAAATTTTAGTTACCCTATTTATACTGGTAAGCTTTTCTTCTATTTTATAAAACCATATGTAAGGCCAGGAGCCGCCATCGTGGCCATTCACATGCAGGTTCCCATTGGATTCGGGCTGACAGTGAAGAAATGGCAGAGTCGGAGGATGATAGGCCATTCTGTTTACTGGTGTCTCACCAATACAGGCAAGCCACAAGAGAAGACAAGGGAGAAGCAGAAAACCAGCTTTTCCCATGGAGGTCAAGGGATCAGGGAGGCCCCTGCAATGGCAATAGCAGGAACCGAGAGAGCTCAAGCTACTGGTCTCTCCCATTTTATAGCATAGATAATCCAAACCTTTAATCCAATTATACAAACAAGGAAATCTCTGTATAATGGGATTCCTCAGGAGAGTGCACCACCCTACATTATCCAATCAGTCAAGGGTGTGGGGAAAAGCTTACTCTTAAAGCCAAGCCTTAGGTCATAACAACCTGGCCTGCTTACATTATAGCCTTTCCCCCACACCCAACCCAAGCACAAGGGCAAATAATATCACCTGGGTGACGGGCTTCCATGTGGGCAGCGCCATCTTTAACAAAGTGAGCATATTATATTTTATCTGCCCAACACCATATCATTTCAAGTTTTGAAAGGAATTGTGAAGGTCATTAAACACATCTTATAGATGAAATAATTAATGGCAAGGAAGATGTAAAGATTTGTTCAATCATTTAGTTTTGAAGTTGAGAGTAGAGTTCAAAACTCCCAATTCTAGCTTGTATTAGTGAAATGTGAGACTCATACAAGAGATCCTAGGTTTTCATGGATATGACAAAGAAATTGGTAGAAATCAGAAAAAAAGAATTAAATCAAAAGATATTAAATATATTTTGTAAATACAGTATTTTTAAAACAAATCAAGTTCACTAGCATTCAGAACTTCAAGTTGCTGAGCCTTCTCTCATAGAGTACTGTTGGGCAGATAAAATATATTATGCTTACTTTGTTAAAGATGGCGCTGCCCACATGGAAGTTCATTGATATTAATGTGTGTTCTGGAACAGGCTGTGGGCAGGCCGGGTCGTTATAGCCTAAGGCTTAGTTTAAGAGTAAGCTCTTCCCCACATCCTTGACTGATTGGATGATGTAGGGTGGTGCACTCTCCTGAGGAATCCCATTATGCCTCAGATGGGTAGCTTTGTATCAGAGACTTTCTTGTCTGTAGATTGGATTAAGGGTTTGGATTTTCTATGCTATAAACTGGGGCAGTCCGGGAGCTTGCTCTCACTCGGTTCCTGGGTTCCTGAGATTAGTATTAGAGAGGAGAGCAGAGTAAGGCCACGTGAAGGCCAGGAGAAGCAGCTGAGATGGCAGAGTGCTGAGGAAGAAGCCAGTTTGTTAAGAGTTTGTGCAGGAAGAGATGGGAAACAGAGGTGAATAAGTCTGGTGAGCTAGAAACCTTTGATTCTAGGAAACTCGGATAAGTCAGTAGCTTTGTGAGCACTGAATGTGTGGGTTTTGGAGCCCAGTGTTTGTTTTTGCTTGCCCGCTGGGTGCAAGGTAGAATTAAAGCTGATGGCTCACCAGTTCTTGGCTCCGGTGTTTCATTGCCATCTGTCCGAATCCAATGCGAACCTGCACTGGCCAGGCTGCTGTGATGGCGGCCCCGGCTACTGGCTTTACAAGTACCTTCCAAAAAAATATTTACAAAAAATTGTCCTGGAAACCCTCACATAAAGGTGAAAATATGTGTAAAAGATGTTCTCGTCTACGGCCATACCACCCTGAATGTGCCCGATCTCATCTGATCTCGGAAGCTAAGCAGGGTCAGGACTGGTTAGTACTTGGATGGGAGATGTTCTCTGCAACATTGCTTGACTAGTGATGAAATTAAAACTCTCTAAATACCATTAAAATATATTATCACATATCCATATTTGGGATTTTTTTATGTATATTGAAAGAAGGAGGTTGAGCTATTTATTGTGACATAAAAATGTTTAGCATGTACTAGTTATGGAATAAAAGCATAGTGCAAAGAAAAGATGCACAGCATAATCTTATGAAAACAATTACAAGCACATACACATATGAAAGATACATACACTATAAAAGTTCTGGGAATATATAGAATAAATTGTTAACAGCGTTCACCTCTGAACACTGGTGTATGCGGCATTTCATTCAACTTGAGTAAACTTACGACAAATAACATTATTCAGCAAGCATGTATTAAATAAGGTCCACTCTTAACAAAATTGTGAAGTTTTTGACATCTCATTTAACCTCTTAGCATAATTTTCCTCAGTCCCACATCTTATTCTCTATACATGTTTCCTGTGTTTCATCTTACTAACGTCCTCTTCCTTAATGTTCGGCAGATAAAATATATTATGCTCACTTTGTTAAAGATGGAGCTGCCCACATGGAAGCCCGTCACCCAGGTGATATTATTTGGCCTTATGCTTGGAATGGGTGTGGGGGAAAGGCTGTAATATAAGCAGGTCGGGTCATTATAGCCTAAGGCTTAGTTTAAGAGTAAGCTCTTCCCCACACCCTTGACTGATTGGATGATGTAGGGTGGTGCCCTCTCCTGAGGAATCCCATTATGCCTCAGATGGGTGGCTTTGTATCAGAGACTTTCTTGTATGTGTAATTGGATTAAAGGTTTGGATTATCTATACTATAAAGTGGGCGGACCGGTAGCTAGATCTCTCTCTTGGTTCCTGAGTTCCTGAGGTTAGTATTAGAGAGGAGATCAGATTAAGGCCATGTGGAGAGGAGAAGCAGCCAAGATGGCGGAGTGCTGAGGAAGAAGTCAGTTTGTGCAGAGTTTGTGCAGGAGGAGATGGGAAACAGAGGTGAATAAGTCTGGTGAGCTAGAAACCTTTGATTCTAGGAAACTCGGATAAGTCAGTAGCTTTGTGAGCACTGAATGTGTGGGTTTTGGAGCCCAGTGTGTGTTTTTGCTTGCCCGCCGGGTGCAAGCTAGAATTAAAGCTGATGGCTCACCAGTTCTTGGCTCCTGTGTTTCATTGCCATCTGTAAGAATCCAATGTGAACCTGTGTGGGTCAGGCTGCTGTGATGGCAGCCTCAACTACTGGCTTTACACTTAATCACCTTTTCTTTTTTTTTTTTTTGAATTGTGTCTGGGTAGAGAGGACAGGTCTCTAATTCTTTGAGATGGGGAGATGAGGTGAAAGGAAATTTCTCTTTTATTTTTACATTTGCATTGCTTTAATATTTTACAACACACATTTAAAAAATAAAAGCCAATTTTGAAATAACTTAATGTATATCTCCATCTTTCCCTTAAGTCTTGACAAAATAATTGTATAATGGCTGAGTATGTTTACTATTTAGCCTCCAGTCGTTAAGGGTGTGTCTCCCAACCACCTTCCACCCCCACAAAGGGGAGGGGAGTGTGAGTGCCTTCTGGCACCCCTTCGCTCTCTGGGAGGGGTAAACCGTGTTGTGAAAGTGCATTTATTTCCAGATATTTAACTACTATGTCAATGTTTGAAGACTGTGGATATTTTAAAATGTTAGCATACAAGATAATTGAATTATTTGAGAACCACCATGGCAACAGATTACTGTATTTACTGTAATGTTATTTATGTTCAAGCAAGTCCTTGTGTATTGTGGTGGATTTTATTGTTCCTACTTTATAAATAGGAGCTGTCTTAGTCCATTATGGCTGCTATAACAAAATACTATAGACTAGGCAGCTTATAACCATGGAAATTTATTTCTCACAGTTCTGGAGGCTGCTGAAAGTCTGAGATCAGGATACCAGTGTGGTTGGGTCTGGTGGTAGTCCTCTTCTGGGTTACAGACACCTCCCTGTGATCTCACAAGGTGGGAGGGCCTAGAGACCTCTCCCAATCATGAGGGTCCCACCCTTGTGATTTAAGCACTTCTCAGAACTCCCATCTCTCAATATCATCATTTTTGCAGGTTAGGATTTAAACATATGAATTTGGCAGAGACACAAACATTCAAATCATATCAGGGGCTATCATAAGGCTATATATTAATTTTCCCTCTGTAAGGAGCAGGCTTAGTTATTATTAGTAAACCTGATCGTCATCTTGGGTAAGGCAACAGGGCACAAAAGGTTTCTGGTCTACCCACACTCCTTTTCTAACATAATACCAAATTGGGTGAATGGAATTTAGGGAGCACCTAAGGTATTCTATCTCCTGCCCTTCATGTCAGGATGACTGAAAGCTGTGTATGGGAACTGATTATTGTGTTCAAATTACGTCACCTGGACCTCCCAGTGAATAACAGTTCCGACTTTTCTCCTCTTTCTCAATAATTCATTGAATCCACAAGATGAAAAATGCCACTGAATGAACAGGGACTTGAACCATATTAATCTCTAGAGGAAATGATGCGCTATTTATCAAAAGGATCTGCACATTTTCGAAGCAATGTGCACTTAGGAGTCAATGATTACACGTTATTTCCCAGCCTTTTCTCCATTCTTTGTCCTACTTTTTTTTTTTTTCCTACAAAAAGCAAAAAACCTACTGAGTATTTGATCTAGTTATCATAAGTTGATTTAGAGAATTAAGAGACCTTCAGATAGTAGGGTTTTAGTGATACTAAAGAAAAGGAGCTTTCACTTCTGCTTGGAACTTTCACTTCCAGCCAGTGATATGTCAGCAGTGCTAAATGAACTGGAAAAAGAATATGGAGTTGTTTTGCATGACATGGTGCCCTTTATTTATTTATTTTGTTTAATTAAAACTGTCACTTTAATAGAAAAAATACTCATCAACCCATACATTACTTCCCTGAGTCTTGCTTTTATTGCTTATGTTCCATTTTTCCTTTGTAACATTCAGAAAATATTTGAGAGCCTGCAATGTCTCAGGCACTTTTCAGAACCCTATTCCCACAACATATTAGATATTTAAATTTGGTTGGTTCTGTATATGTTTAAGCTGGGACACACTCCCTTATGATTTTGGTATATTAATGTTTAATAGATGTTTGTCGAAAAGAATGTCAAATTGTATTTTATATCATGATGATTACGTAAAAAGTTTCAAGGAATACATTATAAATTTAAAAAGCATTTCACTAGCTCAGATCTTCAAATATCAGTTTTATCTGAGCAAATATAATTTGTTTTCAGTAAGTTTCAATTCCTTTATATTATTTTAATAATTACATTTAAAAGCTGCCATATAGAGTACCATGAATTTGTCAGAAAAATTACTAAGACATATCAAATGTTGTCCATGATTTATGTAATATCAGAATGTAAGTGTTGTTACTGAGGCACATATAGATAATAAATAATCATGCTTTTATAGCAAGCACTAAAGAGGGTACCTGGCACACAGCAGGTTTTTTTAAACAGCTTTATTTGGACATAATTCACATGACAGAAAATTCATTTTCAAAATGTTCAATTCAGTGGTTTTTATACTCAGAGTTTTGCAACCATCACCATAATCTATTTTAAACATTTTTATCAGCTCAAGTCTATTCCCATTGGTAGCCACTCTTAATTTCTCCTTATTCCAAGCCTCTGGCAACCACTAATCTATTTTCTAGGCCTATGAATTTTCTTCATTTAGGACATTTCATATAAGTAGAATTACACAATATGTGGCCTTTCTTGTCTGATGTCTTTCACTTAGAATAATGTTTTCAAGGTTCATCCACGTGGAGTGAGTCAGCACCTCATTCTGTTTATTGGCTGAATAATATATCTTGGTGTAGATATACCACTTTTGTTTCTTCGTTCATCAGGTAAAGGGCAGCTGGCTTGTTCCCACCTTTTGGTTGTTAGCAATAACACTACTGTGATCATTTATGTACAAGTTTCTTTGTGAACATGCATTTTAATATCTCTTGGTTACATAATACAAGTGGACTTGCTGGATCATATGGTAACTACAATGAAATCTTTTGAGAAATTGCAAATTGTTTTACAAAGTATCTGCTCCATCTTGAAACTCTACAGCAATGTCCAAGGCTTTTAATTTCTATACATTTTTATCAGCATTTGCTATTGTCTGTCTTTTTTATTATAGCTATCTGATCAGGTGTGAAGTAGATCTCACTGTAGGTTTTGATTTGCAATTCCCTAATGCCTAATTATGTTGAGTGTATCTTTTCATGTACTACTTGGCTATTTGTATATCTTCTTTGGAGAAATGTCAATTCAAATTAACTGTTCATTTTATAAATTGGGTTATATGTCTTTTTATTGTTTAATTGTAAGCTTTATTAATACATTCTTTATATACTGCAAAGCCCCTTATCAGATTTATGATTTTTTAAAATACAGTTTCTCATTCTTCAATTTGTCTTTTTGTTTTAAGGTGGCCTTTGAAATGCTAAGTTTTTACTTCTAATGAAGCCTAATTTATCTATTTTTTTCTTTTCTTATTTGTGCTTTTGGAGTCAGATCTAAGAAATCATTGCATAATCATGGCCACTGAGATTTCTGCCTCTAATTTCTTCTAAGGATTTGATAATTTCAGCTCTGATTTTCAACCCATTTTGAGTTATTTTTCATACATGTTGTGAAGTAGAGGTCTGGTCTGCTTCATTCTTTGGTATGCAGATAGCTAGGACCCCAAACCATTTGTTGAAAAGTCTTTTCTTTTCCCCACTGAGTTGTCTCAGCACCCTGTCAATGTCAACTGACCATAAACACATGGATTAATTTCTGAAGTCTCAATTCTATTCCATTGATCTACCTGTTTATCTTCATGTCAGTATTACATGGACTTGGTGACTGTAGCTTTGTAGTAAGTTTTGAAATTAGGAGGTATGAGTCATCCATACTTCTTTTTCAAGATTGTTTTTCATATTAGGTTTATATAAAAATGATTAATGAGTAAATAGATAAATGCTTGCATTTTTAGAAGTTTTATTTTGTGGGGAGGCAAGGAAGTTGGGAATTTTAGTATTTTTAAAGGGACTGTAACTAAGAGACAGTGGCATTTAAGTAAATGTACCTTCAAAAAACATACCAGGATTGGTCCTATTTTATATATAAAGATGTCTTAGATTTCTGCTGCTTGGGCTGCATGACAGAATCTGCTTCTGAATTCTCTGTCATTGGCACCATCCTGGAAGCATTGCAGGTATTCAATAAATATTCATAGATTAAATGCCTTGTCCTACTTGTTTTGTTTTACTCTATTTATTGGTTTTCTTGCTGCTAATTTTTGGTTGATAACTGCTGAATTTCTCATTTGTTCTAGCCCATTCAATAATTCAGCAACCTTGGTTTAGAATCCTATTTTTCTAAACTTTTGCCAATTTCCTGCACACTACCAAAATATGCTGGACAGATGATTTTACAGAATGGACTTGTAATGCCAGTGGCCGAGGCCAGGCAGGTCCACATTGGATTCGGGCAGATGGTAGAAAGACTGTGGACCCAGAAAGGGTTGGGCCATTCCGTTTAATAAACAATGGCAGACAAGCACACAGGCAGGGAAACTGCCTCTCAGGCAAACAAACAGCAAAATGGCCCCACACAGTGGTGAGCAGGCAATCCACACATCCGCAACCCCCCATCGTTCTCCAGCCCAAGCACCAATAGCCTTATATAGGCCATACACACGTGCCTCTGCCACGTGCTCACGCACTCATCCAGCAAAGTGCTTGTAGCTGGTACACCAGTGAGCAAGCCTAAGACTACTGCCCCACAGGAATTATTAGTAATTCTTTTCAGGTGGAGCATGACAGAATTGGATTTGCCTCTCTTACACACGTTCTCATTCTAATCTCTTTGCTATCACTTATAAAGCCTTACCTTCTATTAGACTGCAAGGGCAGAAAACAACTCCCATTTCCCAGGCTGGCGATATACTGTTTTGACTTTCCTGAAGTGTCATTTCCTCCAGGAAAACCTTCCAGATTGAAATATATAGGATACTGACTCTTATAGTGAGTATGCAGTCTTATATAGTTCACCACCCCCATATTACCCAAAAAAGGGGGGAAAAGCCTTGATGTATGTTAAAGTTATGAATCTTTATATCTTTGTTTATATCTCTCTGTTTCTTATTTGGTACATCAGACATGTCCTGTTCTCTGTGTATCTAACGTTAAATTTTTTTTTCTGTGTTGATTACAGCCTGGTAAAGTGCATTCTTGCTTTAGGTTTTTAAATTTTAATAGTTTCCTTATCTCCCTTCAGGCTCCTGTTATGCTATCTGTGCTAGGCACATAGTGGATACTCAGTAAATATTATTTGAGGATTATTTTATTTGTTAATTCTCTTGTCTTCTGTTTTGGGCAACTGGTACAAAAAGGTTAAAGGTAATGCTTAGTCACAGGGCAAGAGATACCCAAAAAAGCAGGGAAGAAATCAGATTTCCTTTACCTAGGTAGACAAGGGGGCTATAAGCTCCCGATAGGGTAGTCACCAGAAGTTGAAATGATATACTGTTGTTTTAACTTCTGAGCTGATTTACCTAACAGGTTGGAGTGAACCGAGGCAAAGGGCTATTGGTGGGATCCTGACAGTCACACCCAACATGGCAAATTAAAAGCCCTGGCTGGGATTAGGAAACTGGGATTCATAACTCTGGCTTCTCTACTGAGAAATCTTGGGAACTCCTTTTCCATTATTTAATTCATTCAGCAAATGCTAATTAGCTCCAACTATTGCCAGGCACTGTGCTAAGGGATGTAACTATAGTAGGGAACAAGACAAGATCTTTCTGTTTGTGAAATTTATATTCCAGCAGAAGGGTGGAGAAAAGTGTATACCATAACCTACAGCTATTTCCCCATCTCTAAAATGGTGGGAGAGCAAATTAAAGATTAAATTTGATCTTTAGAGCCTGTTAACTGAGCATTTGCAAAAGCTGCTTACTACCATAAAGTAGGTACATGGTTGATCATATTGGTAGTGTAGTTGTCCAAGTAAGGTACAATTAATACATTTGTGTATAACTTGTTCTCAATATCATACGGAGCTTTGGAATGCACCATGACCCCTCTGAGCCTGACATTGCCAATGACATGGTTACAAATGCATGGCCGGAGTGTTGTAAAGTACCATACCTTACTTCCATGGGTTTACATAGAAACACCAGAACAATAAATTTTTGAGGAGTTTTATCAATTAAGCTGGCTGCATATGACTAACACGGGGTATAGCTGACCCAAATCCTGAAGTCTCAATGTTGGGCAGATAAAATATATTATGCTCACTTTGTTAAAGATGGCGCTGCCCACATGGAAGTTTGCTGATATTAATGTGTAATGGGGGGCAGGCTGTGGGCAGGCCGGGCCGGTATAGCCTAAGGCTTAGTTTTTTTTTGTTTTTTTTTTTTTAGTTTTAATTTCTTTTTATTTTATTCATTTTAGAGAGGAGACACAGAGTGAGAGAGAGAAGGAGAGAGAGAGAGAAAGGGGGGAGGAGCTGGAAGCATCAACTCCCATATGTGCCTTGACCGAACCAGTGCAGGGTTTTGAACTGGCGACCTCAGCGTTCCCAGGTCGACGCTTTATCCACTGCGACACCACAGGTCAGGCGCTAAGGCTTAGTTTTAAGAGTAAGCTTTTCTACACACCCTTGACTGATTAGATGATGTAGGGTGGTGCACTCTCATGAGGAATCCTCCCATTATGCCTCAGATAAATGACTTTGTATCAGAGACTTTCTTGTTTGTAGATTGGATTAGGGGTTTGGGTTTCTACACTATAAAGTGGGACAGACGGGGAGCTTGTTCTCTCTCTGTTCCTGAGGTTAGCATTATAGAGGAGAGCAGATTAAGGCCACATGGAGGAGAGGAGAAGCAGTCAAGATGGTGGAGTGCTGAGGGAGAAGCCAGTTTGTGCTGAAGAAGGGGGTAGGGAACAGAGTTGAATAAGTCTGGTGAGCTAGAAACCTTTGATTCTAGGAAATTCAGATAAGTCAGTAGCTTTGTGAGCACTGAATGAGTGGGTTTTGGAGCCCAGTGTGTTTTTTTGCTTGCCCGCCGGGTGCAAGCTAGAATTAAAGCTGATGGCTCACCAGTTCTTGGCTCCGTTGTTTCATTACCGACTGTCCGAATCTAATGCGAACCTGCATGGCCCAGGCGGCTGTGATGGTGGCCCTGGCTACTTGCTTTACACTCAAATATAACCCTGAGGCTGGTTATATACCCTTGACTATATACAGGTTGGGGGGGGGGCATGACAGCATGACACAATCATTAACAAGCTTATTACATTCGTCTAGGGGCTTGTTGGGCAGATAAAATTTAATATGCTCACATTGTTAAAGATGGTGCTGCCTACACCAAGCCTTAGGCCATAATGACCTGGCATGCCTACATTACAGCTTTTCCCCCACACCCATTCCAAGCATAAGGCCAAATAATATCACCTGGGTGACGGGCTTTTATGTGGGCAGCTCCATCTTTAACAAAGTGAGCATAATATATTCTATCTGCCCAACACCATCTGTTCAAATCTAATGCGAACCTGCACGGGTCAGGCGGCTGTGATAGTGGCCTTGACTACTGGCTTTACATTTGGCCTAGTCTGTGGCAGGATTCGATACAGATCGGCATGGAGCCACCACTACCTTTGAGTGGTGAAGTAGAGAACTGGCTGCTGTTTTGGTTTCCCGTAGCTGTTTTTTGGGGGACTGTAGGCTGGCTGACTTTTACAGCCATGTGTGAGAAAACTAAGAGCTCTATGTAAGAGGCTGCCTGGGACCTGCAAACCGAGCAGTGGAAGGAGCTGGAGGAAACGTGGGAGAAAGAGATGCTGACCCTGGAGCTGGAGGAGGAGGCCAACCAGGTTTGCGAGATTCGCCTGGAAATGGAGCAGACGCTGGAGAAGGAATCGTGAGTTAGAGATTGCCCTGGATGTTGTGGAGAGCCAGCAGCGGCATGAGACTCGAGCTGAGGCATGGGCTGGAGCTGAGGCTGGGGCTGGAATTGCGGCCGGGGCTGGAGCTGCAAGACCTGCTGAGCAGAAGGTGATGGCAGCCTAGGGCTTGAGCCCGGCAGCCTGGTGCTTGAGCCCAGCAGCAGGAGCTGATGTTTTCATTTCCTCTTTGGAGGATGAGGAGAATCGGGCTGGAATTACAATCTGCAGTCTCCAGAAGGTGAGAGCCCAGCAGCAAGGAATAGCTATGCTCCTGGTAGATATGCGATTTTGGGACATAGAGGTGGATGCCATCATGCTTCCCAGAGCAGAGATGGAGATGCTGACTGCCATTGCCACATGCTTCTCTTTAGGACAGTGTGAGACCTGCAATGATGGCAGGAATGAGGGGGGAGGCTAAAGCCCTATGTGTGTGGACTGATTTCCTGGACTATGACCAGATGGGCACAAGCTCCTTTGTTGAATGGACTTACAGATTTTGGACAATGTGAAATACCCTGATGGGGGTGGGGGTGGCTTTGCTGGAGGCCCTCCTGCCCCGGGAAGCTTTTCCCATGGCTAGAAAGAAGGCTGAGGACATTTTGTGCTTTTGGCAAAGTGCTCAGAGACTGGTGAAATGTACCTTTGTAATTGTTGAAACTGTATGATTTGTGCTATTGCTGTAATTTGTGTAATGTACTTAACTTCCTTGTACAGGGATGCCAGTGGTGTAGATTGTGGGTAGTAAAGTGAGCATAAGGGTGGATTGTTGGGCAGATAAAATATAATATGCTCACTTTGTTAAAGATGGCGCTGCCCACATGGAAGCCCATCACCCAGGTGATATTATTTGCCCTTATACTTGGGATGGCTGTGGGGGAAAAGCTGTAATGTAGGCATGCCAGGTCATTATGGCCTAAGGCTTGGTTTTAAGAGTAAGCTCTTCTCCACACCCTTGACTGATTGGATGATGTAGGGTGGTGCACTATCCTGAGGAATCCCATTATACAGAGACTTCCTTGTTTGTATAATTGGATTAAAGGTTTTGATTCTATGGTATAAAGTGGGAGAGAGCAGTAGCTTGATCTCTCTCTCTTGGTTCCTGGGTTCCTGAGATTAGTATTAGAGAGGAGAGCAGAGTAAGGCCACATGGAGGAGAAGTAGCCAAGATGGCAGAGTGCTGAGGAAGAAGCCAGTTTGTTAAGAGTTTGTGCAGGAGGAGATGGGAAACAGAGGTGAATAAGTCTGGTGAGCTAGAAACCTTTGATTCTAGGAAACTCGGATAAGTCAGTAGCTTTGTGAGCACTGAATGTGTGGGTTTTGGAGCCCAGTGTGTATTTTTGCTTGCCCGCCGGGTGCAAGCTAGAATTAAAGCTGATGGCTCACCAGTTCTTGGCTCCTGTGTTTCATTACCGACTGTTCTAATCTAATGGGAACCTGCATGGGTCAGGCTGCTGTGATGGTGACCTTGGCTACTGGCTTTACAGAAGCCCATCACCCAGGTGATATTATTTGCCCTTATGCTTGGGATGGGTGTGGGGGAGAGGCTGTAATGTAAGCAGGCCGGGTCATTATGGCCTAAGGCTTGGTTTTAAGAGTAAGCTCTTCTCCACACCCTTGACTGATTGGATGATGTAGGGTGGTGCACTCTCCTGAGGAATCCCATTATACAGAGACTTCCTTGTTTGTATAATTGGATTAAAGGTTTTGATTCTATGGTATAAAGTGGGAGAGAGCAGTAGCTTGATCTCTCTCTCTTGGTTCCTGGGTTCCTGAAGTATTAGAAAGGAGAGCAGATTAAGGCCACGTGGAGGAGAGGAGGCAGCCAAAATGGTGAAATGCTGAGGAAGAAGCCAGTTTGTGCAGAGTTTGTGTAGAGAGGAGATGGGAAACAGGTGAATAAGTCTAGTGAGCTAGAAACCTTTGATTCTAGGAAACTAAGATAAGTCAGTAGCTTTGTGAGCCCTGAATGGGTTTTCGAGCCCAGTGTGTGTTTTTGCTTGCCCGCGGGGTGCAAGCTAGAATTAAAGCTGATGGCTCACCAGTTCTTGGCTCCATTGTTTCATTACCATCTGTTCGAATCTAATGCGAACCTACACAGGCCAGGCGGCTGTGATAGTGGCCTTGATTACTGGCTTTACAGGGCTCTATAAAAAAAGTTAAAACTTTCAAGACCAGGCGGCGGCGCCGAGGATAGAGCGTCAGGCTGGGACGCTGAGGACCCATGTTCGAGACCCCCCTAGGTCGCCAGCTTGAGCGCGGGCTCATTGGGTTTGAGCAAGGCTCACCAGCTTGAGCCCAAGGTCGCTGGCTTAAGCAAGGGGTCATTCAGTCTGTTGTACCCCCCCACCCCATCAAAAAACATATGAGAAATCAATCAATGAACAACTAAGGAACCACAAAGAAGAATTGAGGTTTCTCATTTCCCTCCCTTCCTGACCGTCCCTATCTGTCCGACTCTCTGTCTCTGCCACAAAAACAAAACAAAAAAAACTTTCAAGGTAACACAATAGCAATGCTATTTTACATATCAAAGACATTCATAAATCTTTTAGTGTCTATCTCCCCTCCTTTGCCTAGAGGTATATGTTACTCTCAGAATTCCAGGAAGGGAGGGAGAGTTAAAAATCAGTTGTAGGGTGATATGTAAATTTTGTTTCTGATTGAAAGGGAAAGGAAGTTCCTCAGATAACCTTAATCCTTTCAGAGAATTATTGTTAAACTAAATGACCCAGCACACGTTGTAAGTCCGGAAACTCCCATATCCTTCTCCCTTCATTCCCTAAAGAAAGGACAGGGCAAGAAACTGACTTTTTCTCCTAAAATACTAATATTAATTTTTGTAATTCTTTGGTACCTTATGACAGGAGGTCGTTAGATACTGGGTATTTCTAAAGGCTATCTGAAATGCTTTTTTCCTCCCAAGTCATGTATTTGCTAGTTAACTGTGGATCAGGGGTGCAAAAAGTTTTGGTTTAGCAGGGCAGCAAGGTGCAGGGGAGGACTGGTGGTATCAAGTGACTTAACGTTTTGATTCAAGGGCTGAAACAAAGACAGCAGTGGCAAATGCAAACACGTATGTTGGGTGGGTCGTGCAGGTTTTATGGCAGCGCTCGGCCCCCAACACGGACCCGGGGACCCTTCCTTTCTAACGCATGCTTTCAAAGCATCCTAGCTTCCTCCCAGCAGCGCCCACCTCGCACAATCCCCTGAATCCGCGCTCAGAGGCGGCCCGGGAACATCTGTGGTTGACGAACAAGAAGCGGCTTCAGGAATCACGCGGAACAAGGCCAAAAATTCCTTGACTGCGCAGGCGCCGGAACCTCCACGATCTCCCTCCCGGCTCCGCCCGCGCGCCATGGTCCACGCCCCTGTCGTCCGCCGGAGAGGGCGGGGCTGAGTCTTGGGGGCGGGGCGGGCCCGCGAAGTTGAATGGGCGCCCAGTTGAGCCGCACATTCCAGCGGGCCCACGTGACGGGGCGCGCGGCCTGAGGTAAACAACCGCGGCCCCGCCTCCCGGCCTCGCCGCGGGTCCTGCGTCGCTCTTCCCAGGCGGGATGCGCTCCAGCGGGGTGGGCGGCTTCCTCCGAGAGTCTAGAGCGGTTCGCGGCCCAAGCGGAGGCGGCGGGCGCGACGCCCCGAGTCTGCGGGCCGAGCGCACCGGTAGGGGTCGAGCGCGCGTTCCCTCCCCGCCCCCACCGTGCTCTGTGGCGCAGCAGAAATTTGGCGGAGACCCGGACGCTATTTGCGGCTCTCCACGCGCGGGCTAGCAGCCCGCGGCCCTTGGGTCATTTCTATTCTAAGGGAACGGGGTCATCGCGCTCGACTGGCCCCCTCCCCCAGGCCCGGAGGGTGTGTCTCCCTCGCCCGGGCTCGCCGCGCCTATAAGGGGCCAAGCGGCGGGCAGGGACATGCAGCTCTACAGCAGCGTCTGCACCCACTACCCAGCCGGGGCGCCGGGTCCCACGGCCGCCGCTGCCGCGCCTCCGTCCTCTGCGCCCTTCAAGGTCTTGGTGCAGCCCCCGACACCCGCCGCCGCCGGCGCCCCGGAGCTCGAGACCGGTGAGTGCCAGCCGGCCGCGGCCGCCGAACCCCGGGAAGACGCCGCTGCCGCCTCCGCAGCCAAGATGCCCGCCTTCTCCTCCTGCTTTGAGATGGTGTCCGGAGCTGCCGCGCCCTCCTCGGCCACCGCCACCGCCGCCGGTCCTCCCGGCGGGTCTTGCAAACCACCGTTGCCGCCGCACTACACATCCACGGCGCAGATTACCGTGCGGGCCTTGGGCGCCGACCGGCTCCTGCTGCACGGGCTCGGGCACGGGCCCGAGCCCGGCGCTGCGGCGCCCGCAGCGCAGCGCAGCCGCTGCCTCCTGCTGGCCCCTGCGCCCGGCGCCCCGCTCCCTCCGCACCGAGGCTCCTCGGCCTGGCTCCTGGAGGAGCTGTTGCGGCCCGACTGCCCCGAGCCTGCGAGCCTGGACTCAGCCCGGGAGGACCCTGATCGAAACTTCCGACTGAGCGAACACCGCCAGGCCCTGGCCGCTGCCAAGCACCGGGGTCCCGCGCCGCCCCCGGGTAGCCCCGAGCCCAGCTCCGGCCCGTGGGCTGAGGAGCACCTGGCGGAGAGGAGCCTCCGGGGCTGGGAGGGGGCCAGCGACCACAGCGATCCTCCCAGCAGGGACGAGGCGCGGCGGCCCTGCCCGGAGGCCGAAGCCCCCGGGATCCGGGGTGGCGAGGCCGCCCAGAGCAGCGGCGCTGCCCAGGCGCCTGTCGGCTCCAGGTCGGATGCCAGAGACGAGAAACTGGCCCTGTACCTGGCGGAGGTGGAGAGGCAGGACAAGTACCTTCGACAGAGGAATAAGTACCGATTTCACATCATTCCTGACGGCAACTGCCTCTACCGAGCGGTCAGCAAGACAGTGTACGGGGACCAGAGCCTGCACCAGGAGCTGAGGGAACAGACGGTGCACTACATCGCCGATCATCTCGACCACTTTAGCCCCCTGATTGAGGGCGACGTCGGGGAGTTTATCATCGCTGCTGCTCAGGACGGGGCATGGGCCGGCTACCCGGAGTTGCTGGCCATGGGGCAAATGCTGAACGTGAACATACACTTAACTACTGGAGGAAGGTTGGAGAGCCCCACTGTGTCTACTATGATTCACTACTTGGGCCCGGAGGATTCCCTAAGGCCTAGTATTTGGCTCAGTTGGCTCAGTAATGGACATTATGATGCGGTGTTCGATCACTCCTATCCTAACCCAGAGTATGACAATTGGTGCAAACAGACTCAAGTGCAAAGGAAACGTGATGAAGAACTTGCCAAATCCATGGCCATATCCCTCTCCAAAATGTATATTGAACAAAATCCGTGCTCTTGAAGTATCTGAAAACCTACATCCTGGGAAAAGTGCATACATAATTTGGGTTTGGAGAATTATATGAACTCTAATCAGGGTAGTAGCACTTTTAAACTTTCTAATAGATTACTGTAGGTGTAATGCCTTAATATTTTCTTAATTTTGAATGTTTTCTCCTCAGAACTGAAAGGTTGCTGGGCACCTAAATGACGTTTCATGATAACTTTGGATGATCCTACTGCTATTTATAATTTGCTGTATAAAGTTAGCACTGCTTAATTTGCAAGCTGATTTTTTATTGTGTATATTTGTTCATTCCTGGTAATCTATTTTCTATAAAAATGTATTTTTGCACTAAATTTACAAAAAAATTGGTGTAACTATCTGTGTCCCATTTTGACAGCTTTGCAGCATAAACCCAGAGAATTACTTTATATGAAGCTTATTAATTTGAACAGAGTTTGTGATTTAGTAGTTATTTTATGTTGTTGAACTTTACAATTCTTAGATATTATTTCAAATGGAGATTGATACATTCATGTTATCATATAATTGGTCCATTCCATTTTGATGAAACATTTGTTATAGAAATCATTATTTTTCTAGAAACGATCAACCTTTTAAAGAGAAATAGGTAAGGAGAGATTGTGGAAAGATTTTTTTGTTTTAAGGGTTAGTGCCAGCTCTTACTTGAATGAAAGTCTGATATTTGCTGATGGCAGTCATTATTCAGTATTCTGGGTGATGTTTAGAGTAGATTGGTGCTCTCAATTGTTTTTATTTGTATTTGTCATTTTGTTATAAGAGAATTTTAACACGGTGTAAATCTTTGTGATAAGGTATGCTTCCTGCTTTATATAGCTTTTGGATTCAACTGAGATTTGAAAACTAAGAGGATGGATGCCTTGAACAACCAACCTTTAGTTATTTTATAGCAGGAAATATTGTCTTATTATCCTATTCCTTTTAAATTCTTCAAAAGGCAAAATGGGATTGCCCTGTATTATGTAAAATAAAAATGTCTACACACAGAACTTGTATGGTTTGCTGGGTCAAACAGTGATCCCAACCTAAAATCTATCTCATTTCCACTTTTAGTCATATTTATTAAGTAATGCAGTTTGTACTTTTTTATTTTGTAACATTTGTGATTTTTTTTGTACAATACTGTATTTGTACAACAGAGTAATCCTCAGCTGATGGAATGAATGAATAAAATGCATAGCTTTACTTACGTGTTTGGCTAAAGTGGTTTTTAAATTAAATTATAAAATATCTGTAGGAACCTTGTATCTATACATTTTATTTTTATGTGTAAAGATGTCACATATATGAGAGAGGTTTTCTTAGTTGTCACAGGAACAAGACAAAATCAGTAATTTCAAAGAAAAAGTTGAACAGATAATTTAACGGTAGAGTAACTTAAATTGCTCTCATTATTTCTAAGTAATTTCTATCAAACTAGATATACCAATTGACTAATAAGCGGAATTGTAAGTATTGTTAACCAGCACAATGTTTAATTACAGTTTTGTGTTCCATTCACTCTTGGTATAGGTTTCAATGCTTTAAGGAGTAAGTGAAGCAGTGCCCTAAACTTTTATTTAGTTTGGCATTTTGAGACCATGGTAATCTATCAATTTAAGATATATTATCAGATTTAGTTGAGAAGTGCACCTGTATACATAATCTTGGGTATGTTATTTATTGCAGAATGAGAACAGTTTGGAATTTTTACTTTTCAGTTGATTGTTTAGGTGTCATGGTTACAGACAATTGAATAGAACTTGAGTTCATTGCTTTACCACCTTTTTGGAAGGATGCTATTGATTGTCAAGGAAAGATAATTTGTCAAAGGTTTAAATGTTAACTGTTCATGCATCTGGTTTTTTAGGGAGGATAAAGTTTACTTCATGCTTTCACTAATTATGTAACTTGGTAAGAAAAATTATAAATCACGTGGCTAATTTATGGTTCTTAACATTTTTCTCCATTTTACGTAGAATTGTATAAAATACAGGGAAGCTTAAAATGTATGCACACACACAAAAACTGGCTAATTAGGAATAAGTTTCTGAAGAGCAATCTATAAGCCCATTAATGTTTTAATTAGGTTCCTTTGTGTTCTTAATTCATTTTAGAATTAAGATTCTAAGTCCTTGATTTAGATTCTTAAGGTGATATTTTCAATTAAAATTAAATGGCTCCTAAAATTGTATTATGTGGCAGCATGTTCTTTTAGTTGTTTTGCCTAAAAAGTTTGTCTTTCTCATCCTCTTTCTATGGCTTAGTTTTTGGAGAGTTTATGTCGTATGTATCATACACTTAGACTTAATATTTATTCTTTATTGCTATACTGGTTTTATATGGTAGCAGTAGCAGTCTTGGATTACTGAGGACTTCAGCGGTCAAAGAGGTGGAAATGTGGTAACTCATTTAATTTTAGCTAACAGATTTATTAACATTTCATTCTCCAGCTACTTGTATAGAGCAGCCAAGAGGCTCAAAGCTGAAAGAAACAGTGGATGCTGTGAGCTCAAGTTTCTTTACTTTATTCCCCCATATATATTGGGGAGCATAAAATCTATAAGTAAACTCAACTGTTGTATTTTCAAATAAACTAGTATGAAAATCATACTGATAAATTGAACATTTTGTTAAAGTGGTATATAGATTAAAACTGATACAAAAAACAGGATCTTTTTTATTACTGTTCATTTAAAAGCTAAAATGGCATAGTACTTCCAACATTTTGACAAAAACCTAATTTCTTGAACCTTTTGTTAATTTTCTGCTCAAGTATTTTTCCTCTAAGATAAAACACCTTCATTTTAGTATATTTGGACTGAAGAGTAAACCATTAATTGTTAAGTAGACATACACATGTGATACTTATATTTTTTTCTACTTGTAGTTCATATGCTTGGTATGGCAAAATTTTCATTAGGCACAAAACCTTTTATCAGAGGCCACATTTTATAGAGGAGAGGAAATACCTTAAGATCCCTTGAATATCAGAATTAGCCTCAGCTTGAGTAAATATTTCTCTTGCAATGTTCCCTTCATAATTTTTGTACTGAGAAAAAAATGATCTTGAGAAATCTCTCTACTTTTTAAATTTTATGTTTTTCCTCTTTTCCTAAAAGATGAAAAAAGTAAACTAAAATTTTAACCATGGTGTTCATATGGAGGAAAAGCAGTAGCAAAGAAAAATAGATTTTAAACCTTTGGACATATAAAAATTTGATAGGTAAAAGTACTGAATAAATTTAGCAGTGTATGTACTTCTAATGTGTGACATATTCCCATTTAACAGAGAGTTATTTGTTGCACAAAGTACCGTAAGTCCTGACCTTATTTTTTTGGACATTCTCAGAATGTGTTTTTAACTATCTCAGAGAGGCTTAATTAATTGGTTAGTTGATGGAAACAGTATGCTTGGGAACATAATAATTAAAATGACAACAGGTAATTCTATTAGAGAAACTAAATGATATTTAATTGTCTCATTCCCCAAATAAACTAAGCTCAAAAGACATAGGCTTTGTTATGTTCCCTGTTGATTCCCTGGGTTCCAATCCAGTACCCAATGGAGGTGATGCTCAGTAAAATATTTGTTGAGTGAAGGAATGAATTAGATGAAAGTAAGAGCTTTGGAAAATATTTAATTGGTGAATGTGAAATTAAATAAAAGTGACTTGACTATACGATTACTGGGAATTATAACAGAAATTCTGTGTACTTTAAACTGAAATAGTGTTGTAAAAAGACAAAGTATTGAATTCTATAAAGGAAAACTAAGTTTTGAAACCAAAAATGAGAATTTGATTTTATCTTTGTGTCATCTTCCAAACATCTTAAGAACTGAACCAAGAAAATTTAGAAATAGTAGTACTTCCATTAATCTAAAATGGTCTTGAAGGTGTATAGCCTTGTCCAGAGGGACTTTCTCTGACTTGCTTTAGGGGTTGTACCAATCCTAAGTCCATTCTACTCAATTTCTAGTTTTGCCATGCTACCTTTCTATAACCTGGCTGGGAAGAAAATGTTGGATAGATTTCAAGTGTGTATTAGGACTATTGTTTTTAATAGTACTGGCTGCCTTTACATGGTTGCTCAATGGGGTTAGGCAAGTAGCATGAATAAGAGCAAAACATCTATTGGGGGAAAAATCAGTGTATTTTTACTGTAAATTAGGTCAATGACAATTCTATGAATAAAGGTCAGAGATAGTTAACTATCATCAGATTATTGGTAATAAAATCTTATCTAGTCTGGTTTCTCACAAGTCCATTTATGTATAAAATACAAAACAAAACAAAAATAACTTTGATAAAATTATTTAAGACACAGTCTATATGGTACATTTACCTGCTTTTGTAAAATAACAATATAATTGAATCTTCCCTTAATAACTTAGGGCTCTTATGATAATACAGGTATAGGGCCTTGAAGCTTTAGCAGACCGCTGAGATGTGACAGTCCCTTTTGTAGTTTAAAGGACCTCAGTGCTAGGACTTTTATTTTGGTGTTTCATACTTTTCCTATTTCTCACATTCTGATTTTCTTCTCATCATTGTCACTTTGTAGCCCTAATTTGCATTATGAATTCCTGTGTTGAATTAGAGATACCAACAGCCATGTTAGTCAGAAACGTGTTTCTGTGATGCTCTGCTAATATGCTTCAGCTTTAGTTTTTGGTAATCCTGAAACCTTTTTAGCCTTCATCTTCACCTTTGGCTTTTTTTTTTTTTTTTTTTTTTTTTGACCATGGAAACGCTGAATTTGTTTGAGTAAGGGACCTCTGAATGTTGGCACAGGCATATTAAAACAATGTCAAAATTGGAGTTGATTCGTCATTGTATAGTTAAAGTGTTCCTCCCTGCCATATGTAGTCCTCTATAATATGTACATGCCTGCCAGTGTGTTTCTTTTGCTTATGCAATTTTGTGTTTAGTATTCTGTTCCACCAAAATGTGCTAATATCAGGTAATTCAAATATTGAGCTTTCACTGAAGTCTCCAAATTACAGTGCACATAGATAAGTCCAGTAGAAATATTACTGTTTTTTTTTAAATTTCTTCTCCCTAGTACTTTTTTAATGAATGTGTATTATGTCTATATTAGGTAAACAAGTTAGTCTTCCTCATCCTGGCTTTCCTTTTCCATGGAAGTGAAGTATTTCCCCCTCATACTGATTAGAATGGTTGAGTGGAGCCAATAGACACAACATATTAACAATATGTTGTTAAATAGACAATAGCAATTTGAAAAAATTCCAGTGGGTTATGTACATTTTATATTTTGAAGCAGTTAAAGTAGAACCTTCCTCTCCCAGCATTTTATACTTTGAACTTTGAACTGAAATGATTTTTGCAAGTGTTGAGGCCAAGTAGATTGGCAGTACATAGATAACTTCAGTGATGTATGCACAAAGTAATCATTGCATCTAAACCAGTGGTTCTTAACCTGGGTTCTATCGAACCCTAGGGGTTCGATGAGTCGGTCTCAGGGGTTCGGAGAAACCTCTGCCGCGGAGGCCAGAATAAAGTAATATTGTAATTTGTTGTGAGTTCATGCACTTCGTTGGTTTTGTTCTTTGAGCGAGGTGATGTTCATGCACGGCTCATTTTGTGCACCAGTAAAAAAACATATACCTGTGTCTTGAATTTGGAAAAAAATATATTTTATTTATCACTAAAGAAGGGTTCGGTGAATGTGCATATGAAACTGGTGGGTTCAGTACCTCAAAAAAGGTTAAGAACTACTGATCTAGACAAATGTCCTGCTTAGAAGTTCTCTGAATAATTTTAGGATTAGACAGTGTGGTTGCATTTCTTAGCTTATCAAGGCACAAAAAGGTGGTTTTACAAAATAGGTAACTGTGAAGGGAATTTATACCAATGTGTCATGTAACAACTGTGCAGCCAATTTGTAAAATAAACTCAAGGCTTTCAGTTCTAATGGCAGGAAACATTCACACTTTTTGTTCCAGTGAAATATAAGCTAAACTGGTGATGTAATAGGAATGAAAGAAGTGAAAGAATTTGGTCAGGAAATTCTTAGCTGTCACTTCTCTGCCTTTGCCATCTTGCTGAAAAGTGCCAGATATATGGGCAAACAATTATGTGTCTTACTTTAAATCTAAACAGTGCTCATGTCTCAAACATAGAAGCCTGAAACAGAAACCTCAGCAATTGCTTCTAGAGAATTCCAAGACAAGAGATTTCAGACGTGTAGTGAACTTTTTGATATAAGGTAGTTTTTGGATAGATTTTTCATTACCTTTTCTTTTTATTGGTAATGGCTATTGGCAGAAGACAGCACCACTCAGAATTGTGGCAACTTGCAAAGAGGTGACTGTTGATTTAGAAGGCAACAGGACCCTACAAGGTTGGACGGTACAGTTTTAGTAGTGAAAATGTTGAAACAAATTTCTCTCACTCAGCTGCTCAAAAGGGAACAGCCGGGGTTGGCAGGGCAGCCCTGCTCCATAATCATTTCCCAGTATACTGAGACTGTGCAGGGTCTAGGCTGAGTCATCACCAAGCCTGGACTATAGCTGATGAGAAAGGGAAAAGGGTACACACAGCCTGAGGTGGTGTACTTCACGTCAGCTGTCTTCTGGCCAGAAATTTATTACATTGTCACTGGAAAGGGACTAGGCCCCAAGTGGATCTGCCTTGGGCTGGCCTGTAGTGTGGATTCTTGAATTCATGCAGAAAAGATTTCACAACACAAGTCCAGGTGATTTAGAGAGTATGTTCATGGAAGCTCAGGACAATAAAGGGCTTAAGCTAGACAAAGCAACAGGAGAGAGCCTAGGTGGGGCTGCTTTGGCTTTTTAGAACTGTTGTGGGAAAGAAGTGAGCCATGCTGGGCTGTGTGAATTCACTGAGAGGTGAATGTCCAGTGATAGAAGTGAGCCAAGGTGGGACTGCTTTTAGCTCACTGGAAAATCAGAGAAAAAGGGCTTTTGAGAGAGGTTCAAGGGGTGAGCTAGGGATGAGCTGCCACTGCCTGCTGCTCCCCTGGTTGCAAGTCTTGTAGGGACACTTGGAATTTTGGAGAGAAAATTAAAGATGCACACCTGAGAGGAAAGATAGCATGGGCATGCTCCAGAGAGAGCCTGAGCTGGTATCCTTTGTCTTGAAGGGTTTGATCTATTTTCTGAGGATGGGGATCCTAGAGGTCTCAGGGGAGGGTCTTAATAGAATACTCATTAGTTTTCCAGATGTGTCCTTCAATATGTTAATTCATCAAAATTAGCCTATAGGGAACTCGGGGTGGTCAGCTTCACTACTTTTATCTTGAGTCTGTCTGGCTTTAATATGGTATTTTTGTTATTTGGTCCCCTGACTTTCATCCATCCTTGAGTTTGGCTGGCACAAATGGCACTACTTGGGTCTCAGTTACCTATCTCCCTGACCAGGGTGATTTAAGCTGCTATTTTCTGGGAGAGATGTAAACTATTTGCTCTTAAGAGTCCTTGTTAAGGGAAGATAAGGTCTTATGAGTCACTAAGTGTCTGAATTATTCAAATTGTTTGGCCTTATTTAATTATCTTGTTTTAGTATCCTGATTCCAAGGAATTTTTCTAGCCTCAAATGGCCTCATCTAATAGGCAAATATCATCCAGAGTGTTTTCAAGAAGGGTAAATGAGTTTTGGCTAAAAATTAGCAATCTTTTCCAAATCTTTATTTATTAGAAATGGTTTAGGTTTAAAATATTTTTTAAAAATTAACAATATTAGGCTTTGACCAGGTAGTTCAGTTGGTTAGAGCATTGTCCCGATATATCAGGGTTGCAGATTCAATCACTTGTTAGGTCACATATAAGAATCAACCAATGAATGCCTAAATCACTAGAGCAGCAAATAAATGTTTCTCTCTCCCCCAACCTCTTAAGTCAATCAATAAAAATTTTAAAAATTATATTGAAGGACCTGGGAATAAAGTGAATATATATGAACATGTTTTACATTGTAAAGATATAAAAGTAGAATTATTAGTTACCATAATTAGGGTTCCTTATTTGTGCCTCAACAATGTATTTGCCACAGGTTTTATATATATATGGCAAAGCATTCTGTGATTTGAGAAGGCTGTTGTTTTTCTATTTAGCATATCAGAAATACCTTGACAACTGGCCTTCAACACATCCCAGATTTTCTTTGGAAAGAGAAATATAGAAAACTCTTTTTCTTGTTAAGTTTTTATACAACATTCTTCTGTAGGGTATTGCTGGTTTTGCTTTTCCCCTCTTTGTTTTCTCAATTTTATTTTAATTGTCCTCCTTAGTTTTATTTTAGAACACTTTTATGTGGTCTGGTTTGCTTAAAATGAGGTGATCTTTTCTAATCTTTATTAATTTACTGAGTCTTTAAAAGAAAATGACTAGACCTCACCCCACCAGGGGTAAAGATACAATTGGTACATAGTGGGATAGAAGGTCCACCAAAAAGGATCATATTTAGAACTTCAGGATGAAGTTTACCCTGAAGTTAAAGTTAATAACAGTCATCTTAAATGAATCAGAGCACACAACTGTAATGATAGCCCACCCCAAGAGATTGTCGCTGAAGTTCTCGTTGAGGTAAAGGGATCCTCCCAGTTGAGTCAGTGCTGTTCTCTAAGTGTACCTTTAGCAGGAGTAAATCAAAAGTAATTGATGTAAAGAAAGCTATAACTGACCCAAATACCTATATGTAAATATCTGCCTGTCTATCTGTACCCTTACAGACATGTATTTCCAGAAGAGAAGCCTTGTGTCTGTATAATCCCTAGAGAAAGGAAGCCAAGGAATGTGTCTCCACTTTTATTTATGAGAGCAGCTGCCCTGGGCAAGCCACACTACTGTGCTGAGCAGATATAAAAGAGAAAGGAAAATGCTTTTTGGAAATAGGAAGTAAATATTCAACAAATGTTGACTGCCTGGAGAGTAGTGGGTACTGTGCTAAGTACTATATAAACTCACAGGCTATATGGTAATAGCTTTTTAATAACTGCAGGCTGTAATAATACTATCTTGCTAACAAGTTATTTTGTTTTTGAGAGGTTTTTATAGTCACACTGTCTGGAGTTCAAATATGAGCTGAGCCTCTTACTGTAAGCATGACCTTGAATAAGTTAGTGAACCATACACAAATGATCATTTGTATATGAAAATAATTACTTGTATTTGTTCACAAGGTTGTTTTAATGATTAAATTAGAAATAATATCTAAGTTATCAGGCATAGAGTTAGCACTCAGTAAATGTTAACTACTGCTATAGAGTAAGTCACCGAGTTACAAACATCTGACTTACATACAACTCATACTTGTGAATAGAGTGCCATAGGGCTATAGGTAATCAACTACAGTTGGACATGAGTGAAAATGATATCATAGAATTATTTGACTCCCATGGCAAAAAACTAACCAATGAAGACCTTATGGAACTAGAGCAGCAGCTGATAGCATTTAGAGAAGAAAATAGGGACCTAGAAACTCCAGAACCAAAAACGTTTTCTACCAAAGAGCTGATACTTTTAATCTCATTAAAGCAGGAATGGCAGTTTAGAGGAGCAAGATTTTGATACAGAGAGGTTCACCCAAGTTTACTGTACAGTTACCAAAGGCCTGAGATATTACAGGGCTATTTATGATGAGAAAAAGAAAAGCTCTGTATAAACCTCCCTTGATGCCATCAGGAAACTTGAGGCCCTGGCCAGTGGCTCAGAGAATAGAGTGTTGCCTCAGTGTATGGATGTTTTGGGTTCAATTTCTTATCAGGGCATGCAAGAGAAGTGACCATCTACTTCTCTCCCTTTCCCTCTCCCCGTTCTTTCCCTCTTTCTTTCCCGCAACCAGTGGCTCAATTGGTTCAAGAGTTCATCCTGATCCCTGAGGATGGTTCAGTTGGTCCAAGTGCATCAGCCTCAGGTGCTAAAAATAGTTTGGTTGATTTGAACATTTGCCCAAGTAAGGGGTTGCCAGATGGATCCCAGTCAGGGTGCATGCTGGAGTCTGTCTAACTATCTCTCCTCCTCTCACTTAGAAAAGGAAGAAGAAGAAAGAGGAGGAGGAGGAAGAGAAGAGGGAGGGGGAGGGGGAGGAGGAGGACTCTTTGCATGGCAAATACCAGACACTTGATTTAAACTGGCTTTAGAAAAAAAAAGGAGGGGGGAATGCATTGGTTTGTGTTGCTGAGCAAGGACCTGGCAGAGCTCGCAAAGTTGAAGAGAGAAGCTATAGGACCTAGTCCACAGAGCTTGGAATCTTGGAATCAGTCTCCCATGCACAAGTCAGTCTCTTCTCTGGTTTTCATCCCCTCAAGTGTCTGCTTTTATTAGGATGTTAGCCTCACTCTTTCTAGCACATGAGACATGTCTAGGGTCTGCAGGTGGTCCTCAGGTGGCCCCTCCAAGGAGAGAGAGCCCATTTCCTCACCCCTCTTTTAGTGGGCCCTAAACTGTAACGGACATCAGAACCACCTGAATCATTCATCCAAAGAACAGAGTGCAGGGCCACCTCCAGAGTTTCTGATTCAGTGGGTAGGGGTGGGGATCAGCATCTGAATTCCTAACCGGTTTTCAGATAATATTGATGTTGCTGGTCCTAGTACGACAGGGCTGTATATTAATACCAGAAAAGAACTTTTTCTTTACTCTGGGCTTTTACATACAGTGCTTTGCCATGTATTGGTTTGTCCCCATTGTTTTCATAATTATAATATTCTACTCTGTGCTGTACCTGACTTTTTCTCACTTACTCCTCAGTATACTCCCATTAAATAGGTTTTATAATGTTGTTACCTATAAGTAAGGAAGAGGGAAGTTCCAGGTATTTACTTGGCCTTCCTTAAATTCTTCAAAATATAGAATACTAGGTTTAAAAGATAGCTCTTTTCTTCTTTCTTTGTCCTTCCTTTCTTCCTTCCTTCCAGACAGGAAGGGAGAGTGATTAGAAGCATCAATTTGTATTTGCAGCACTTTAGTTGTTCACTGATTGCTTCTCATATGTGCCTTGACTGTGAGGCCCAGCCAAGCCAGTGGCCCCTTGCTCAAGCCGGTGACCTGGGGCTTCAAGCCAGTGACCTTTGGGCTCAAGCTAGTGACCATGGGCTCATTTCAATGATCCCTTGCTCAAGCCAGTGACCCTGTGCTCAAGCTGGCAAGCTTGTGCTTACGCTGGTGAGCTCGGGATTTTGAACCTTGGACCTCAGCATCCCAGGTTGATGCTCTATCCATTGTGCCACCACCAGTCAGGCAAAAGATAATATTTTCAATCTCTCCCTCTTAAAATACTTCCTGAAAAATGATGGAAACAATTTATAATCCCATAAGTACAAAGAAAATGAGAAAGGAGATGATAATAGTAAAACACAGTGGAAAATTGAAAGTAGTGTGGTAAATGCTGTAACAGATCTGAGAGGCAAAAGCTTTAACAGACTTTGGGAAAGCCTAGAAGCAGCTACACTCTGCAGAATCCCAGACAGAGAAAGAATTGGAGTCACCTTTGGATGGTCACAGTACAAGTAGGGTTAAAACAGGACATTTGAGAACATAGCTCCAGCCTCTTTTTCTATTTAGATTTGAGAATGTTGGGTGCTAGGCATAAACCTTTTCATTCCCCCATACACCCACCCTCAGACATATTTCTTTCTGGAGAAGTAGACTAGACTCTGAGAAGCAATTCACAGAGACTCTGAGTTGGAACTTTCAGTAAAGGAGGCTTTCCATGAAGACACCACTGGAGAAACACTACCCTGCACACATTCCAATCAGCTCTTCCCTAGAAATAGCAGTGCCGTGGACTGTGGAGCCTTCTGCATCACCACCAGGACAGAATAGAGACACCAACAAATGACAACAACAGAAAAATAGCAACCGAAAATGAAAGAGGAAACAATGCAGTGAATGGAAGAAAACCTAAAATAAGAAAAAAGTGAATAATCTATAATTGATATCTTCAGAGAGATAAGAGAAGATCTTGAATCCTAGAGAACAGAATGCTATTTTTAAAAAAGACTTGTAAATTAAAAATAGCATAGCTGAAATTAAATATTCAGTAGAAGTTTAGAAGATAAAGTGGAGGAAATCTCTCAGAAAGTAGAAAAAGAAGACATGGAATGGAAACTAGAGACAGAATAGTAAAATGAGATTAATCTCAGAAACCAAATATTTGACAAATCAGTGTTCCAGAGACAGAACAAAGACAATGGCTGAGGAGAAAGGTGATACCAAAGGTTTCCCAGAACTCACAGAGAGTGGTCTCCAGGTTGTCAGGTCCCACATAATGTTCACAGGGCCATTGTGGGCAGCCACACAGGCCGCCTCTGTGGATTAACACTAAGGTGACCAGATTTTAAAATTGGTAAAGCGGGACACCATTGATGGAGGGAGGGGGGGCTGGGGAGGGTTCATGATTAAAAATTTGGTCTATATGGAGGAAAAAAATTTCATTCTTAGTATTGTAATATATATATTTTTAATTTCAACGTAAGTACAATTTACAAATATAATACATTAAAATTATGTATAGTATTATTTTATTCTTTGACATATTTCTCACTTGAGAAATATGGACTCGTCCTTGTGGCGGCCACACTCCCCACGTCCAGCCAGGCCGCCCTCTGGAGACCCAGCAGCTTGCGCCTCGCGGAGCCCAGAGCCACACGCCAGCGTCCAGGACATGGGCCTATGGGTAGTTAGGGGACTTGACAGCCACCGCCCCAGCAGGTACGTCCCATTCGAATTTCTTTGTTTTGGGGCCCTGCATGGGGCAGCGAGCTCTTGCGGCAGTACGGGTGCTTCCAGGTGGAGGCGGGGTCTCCCCGCTGAAAACCGTATGTTCCTTTCCCATTCTCCCGCTGTTTCCTAGCTTTTGATGCATTCTTTCCAAAAATTGGGACTTTTTTAAAAAGCTGCGGGACGTGGGATTTTTAAATTGTTAAAAATCGGGACTGTCCCACCCAAAGCAGGATGTCTGGTCACCTTAATTAAGACAGGAATAGTGCTCCCTATAGTGGTGCACTACACAGGGACAGTCGTGTGACAGCCAGTGAATGCAACAAGATCCACACCATGCATTTCAGATAGATATTTCAGACAAGTAGAGATAAAAAGAATAGCCTCAAAGCTTTTAGAGAGGAAGATAGGAAGAATAAGTCATATCCAGAATCTTAGAAACAAAAATGGTATCAGCTTTCTCAACAGAAACATCATAACCAGAAGACCATGATTTCCAAGCTATAATTCTATAATCAGTGTTATCAATATTCTTGTCAACAGTCAGTTTAAGCAGATAAGAAATTTATTGACCTCAGATTGTTTAGGTTGTTAATGTACTTTTCTGGTAAGCGAGAGAACATAGGCTGTTATGCCCATGTTGCCAGACTCCACATCCAACACCACCATTGGGACTGCACCCAAGAAAACATTTCCACTAACAAACTTGACACAGACACCACAATTGGCAGCAATGATAAAAAGGGAGTTTCATCACTTTCTTCATTTAGCAAAAGGATGGATTTTGCATACACTTGCCCTTCCACATTGCTTCCTTCTGAATTGAAGCCTCATACAAGGTATGTGTTGCTGGAAGAGTTTAGATTGTATGCCTCCTTCTCTCACCTCCCAACAGCAAACAAGCGTGTTCCAGATTCTAACTAGGAAGAGTGGGGATGTGGGTATTTTACCAAGGGAAAGGTAATTAAAAGATCTTGGGTGGTACAAAAAATAAACAATATTTACCATACCATCCAAACTATAGTGAGGGTAAAACAAATTATTCTCAATCATTCAAATCTCAAAAAATATACCACTCCCTCAACCTTTTTCAGAAATTACTGGAACAAGTTCTCCTACCTACCTGAGGGTATAAACCAAGGGAAATAAAGATGTGGATCCAGGAAACAGGTATCCACCTCAGATCAGACAAACGGGTATCCCATGATGGTGTGGAAGGAACCCCTACGGTGATGGCTAGGCAGCAGGTCCAGCTGCAGCCATTCCAGCCTGGAGCAGCGGACTGCTGGCTTCCGGAGGGCTGGCCGCGAGGACAGGTGTGAATATTGCGAGGGGCACTGGCGCTGCTGTTGACTAATTCTGGGACAGATCAGGGATAAGAACATAGAAAGCTACACAAATAGAAGAAAAGAAGATACTCCTTACTTTTAGGGAGAACGAAAAAGCTATACAAGAAAAGGATATATAACCAAAATACACTAAATGTGTATATTCAGCTGTGAGAGATAATCACATAATCATAAAACATATACCCTGAATATTGATTTAGCAAAAATGAAGTATAAAATTATTTTGGGAAGATAAGGCAGGGAAAGTATATGCATATATGTAAGAGTTAAATTCTTATCTTCCATAATAGAAAATCAATATATATATTTAAAAGTAAAGATTAAAAATTTAAAATATTTATTAAATATAACTATTTTGTATTTATATAAATATAAATTACATTTATATTAATTTACATAATTATAACAATAATATAAGCACATTATTTTAAAATATGAAGGCAAATACCAGAATAAAGGGTAAAGTATGAAAAGTTACCTCTGGGAAGTGAGAGGGTTGTGGCAGGGACTCACTATTTGACTTTTAAATTATGAATACATAGAACTTTAAAAAAAGTAATGATCACAGAGTAATTGCATTACATTATATTACATTACAAATTCTTGCAAGCTTTGTGTTCTAGATTTTAGTTGTTCAGCATTATTCTTAATGCTGTGGTATGAGAAATACCTTAATTTTTGAACTAATGTGTAATACTTTAAATGGCATAAATGAGAGATCTGTGTGATGGGAGGGAAAGCAGTGAATAGAGTTATTTTCAGTCTATATCAGTGTTTCTTCACCTGGGTTCTATCGAACTCTAGAGGTTCGGTGAGTCGGTCTCAGGGATTTGGAGAAGCCTCTGCCACGGAGGCCAGCATAAAGTAATACTGTAATTTGTTGTGAGTTCATGCACTTTGTTGGTTTTGTTCTTTGAGCCAGGTGATGTTCATGCATGGCTCATTTTGTGCACCAGTAAAAAAACATATACCTATGTCTTGAATTTGGAAAAAAAAATCATATTTTATTTATCACTAAAGAAGGGTTCGGTGAATGTGCATATGAAACTGGTGGGTTCGGTACCTCAAAAAAGGTTAAGAACCACTGGTCTATATACAAGAGAAGCTAGATTTAGGTCTATTCTACATAGATCAGAAAATAAGCTTGGGCCATAAGAGTAACTGCAGTTTACAGGAGAAATGGTAAGGTAGGAAGACTATCATGTCCAGCAGGTTAATTTCATGCTGGAGTCATTAAATTCCTACAGTGGTAGAAGCTGGTTAATCATTGAGGCATCTGAGAGCTGTTGGTTAGAAAATGCATTTCCTCTCATACAGACCTTGTATTCAGATGACCAGGGGATTCAGTATACCCCTGAAGATGAAAACTAATATAGTATCCCCCTTTAAGGAATTAATAGTTTAGTGGGAGCATAAATTAATAGAGAAACAAATATGAAAAAAAATGGGTTAATTGAAAAAAAATTTAAATTTATTGTTGTTTCACTTATTTATGCATTCATTGGTTGATTTTTATATGCACTCTAACCAGGGATGGAACCTGCAATCTTGGTGTATTGAGATGACACTCTAACCACTTAGACCTCCAGCTCATTCTAAATTTTTGTTGTTAAATAAATTGACTTTTGAAATTAAGAAAGTGGCAAATCAGTGAGATTTAACTTGTCAAAGAGCTTTATGGAGAAATCAGGATGCCGAGCAGACTTTAAAGGGAGGAGATAGGATAGTAAGAGGGAGATGAGAAGGACCACACCTGTGAACACACATCGGTGCCAATGAGTGTGGTGTATTCAGATCAGTAAAGAGAAAAACAGGCCTGGGATGCCTCATAGGAGGCATTCTTGTAACACTGGGGAAAGTGTTGGGTAGGTGGGGTGGGCTATGCTATAGAAGGTATTAAAGGTCAGGAAGCAGAGTTTGGATTTGATGTGTTAAAGGTGATAAACTTTAAAACGAGTGATTTTTCTTGATATATCTTGGCTTAAAATGTAATTTTCTTTCTTAATATAGAATGGACATGCTGTATTAAATACAAGTATCTTAGACAGTTTTTGGTACAGTCCCTTAGGATAGTTCTGTGAGAAGTGAAAAAGCTTGAGACTAGATCTGAATCAAGGTCATGACCTTGCCACTGGTAATCTGTGTTCCCTTAGACAGGATGAGAGTTTCTATTCTCCCTGAAATTTAGTTGGTTTTTCTTTTTTTCTTTTTTTAAGATTTATTGCCTGACCAGGTGGTGGCACGGTGGATAGAGCGTTGGACTGGGATGCGGAGGACCCAGGTTCAAGACCCCAAGGTCGCCAGTTTGAGCGCAGGCCCATCTGGTTTGAGCAAAAGCTCACCAGCTTGGACCCAAGGTCGCTGGCTTGAGCAAGGGGTTGCTCAGTCTGCTGTAGCCCCACGGTCATGGAACATATGAGAAAGCAATCAATGAACAACTAAAGTGCCACAATGAAAAAAATTGATGCTTCTCATCTCTCTCCGTTCCTATCTGTCTATCCCTATCTATCCCTCTCTCTGACTCTCTCTCTATCTCTGTTAAAAAAGGATTTTATTAATTTTAGAGAGAGAAGAGAAAGGGTGGGGTAGGAAGCATAAACTCGTTGCTTCTCATATGTGCCTTGACTGGGTAGCCTGGGGTTTTGAACCAGCAACCTCAGCATTCCAGGTCAATGCTTTATCCACTGTGCCACCACAGGTCAGGTAGATTTTTTTTATCTTTTAAATTGGGAAAATGTGGTAGACACCTTTTGACTGTCTCAGTTCTCACCCACTTTCTCTGGAATTTCCCTTTGCCTCCATTCAAGGGATCAATCATTGGGAAACCATATTTCTCCACTGCTGATGGCTGATTGCACCTGGGGAACAAAACTGAAGAAAGCTGTACCAATTATCATCTGTCTTTTGAAAATTTGACATACTTGTGGGCCTAGAATGGTGATGTCTGAATTTAATGTGTATGTAATCTATTCCACAGTCTCCTGGAGAAGCAGGAAAAGTATCTGGTTTGCAGAAGGAGAGAATGAACTAAGTATGCTGAGAGGTCTGGATGACAAATGAAAAGAAAATCCTGGGAGATCCTCAGTTTTCAGCACTGACTCCTTTCTAAGGCCCAGCTGCCTTCCTGCATCCTTGAAATACATTAACCTTTTCTTCTTTAAGCCTATTCAAGTTGTTTTTCATTACTTACAAATAGAGAGTCTTAATTCACAGATGATGGTGCTAGCTTGGCCCCACCTCCAAACTTGGACTTCAGTCCTTGCTTGATGGAAATCCCCGCCATTGTCTCATTTCCTTGCACCATTGGCTGCTCTCATCTCTTCTGTAATGTGGCTTTAGCATGTCATTCATTACTCACATTCTGGTGGGAGCTGTAGTGGTTCTAGTGACATTGGATTGGAGCCCTAGAAGTTACAGTTCCTCTCATCTCTCCTGGACTCTGAGGAAACACTGAACACAGGTCACAGACCTGGCTCCACTGTAGCTGGCCAAGGGACCAGCGGCAGTGGAGCCTAACGTGGAAGTATGTTAGGGGCCATCAGTTGGTTTTTACTCCATACCCCCAAACATAATGCAAACACTTATTTCTCACAATTCTGATGGCAGCTAGTCAGTTCTGGTCTGGGCTGGCACATCTGGGCTAGGTGGTATAGAATAAAATTATAGGTCTGTTGGTTTGCAGTCTGGTTGGTCCGGGGTTCTTATTCACATGCGTAGAGGCTGGTTTAATGCCAGCTGGGACAACTGCATTTGTCTCTATCACCCAGCAGATTAGCCTAGGGTTATTCACAGGGTGGCAGAAGGTTCCCAGCTACAATTGCATGCATGCAGTTTTCAAGTCTTACTTAACACTATATTTGCTAATATTCCATTGTCCGAAAAAAGTCAAGTTGCCAAGCCCAGATTTGTGTGGGGGCAGAGTGAGGAAGAGAAAGAGATTCCTCTTCTTGATAGAAGTTGGTGCAAAGCCACATTTCAAGGGCCACATATACAGGAATGGGAAGAGTTATTTCGACCATTTTTGCTAACAATCCACAAGATATTCAATGGGGTAAATTTTGATGACTAGAAGATAGAACAGGAAGCTTCACATGAAAAACTGTCTCCTTTCTTCCTGGTGGTCAGTTCTGAGGAACACTGGTTCTACATGCTCTCTGTGGAGATGCCACGTGACCCTGCAGCTGTCTGTAGTGTTCCTTCCTTGCCCATTTCTCATTTCCTTCTCTTGCTGCCCTGGGATTGTACCCAATGACAAAGCATTGCATGAGGCTTTGTCTCCCTTTGTTTCATAGATACTCTGAGCTAACGCACTATTATGTCAGATTCCTATTTTAAAATTTTATTTATTGACTTTAGAAAGAAAGGAAAGAAGAGAGAGGGAAAGAAACATCAATTTGTTTTTCTGCTTATTTATTGGTTAATTCTTGTATGTGCCCTGACCAGGGATCAAAACCACAACCTTGGTGTATTGGGACTCCACTATAACCAACTGAGCTAAATGGCCAAGGCCTTCAGACTTTTGAAAGAATTAAAAGGAATATAATGTTTCTGATATATACTCCATAAGTTGTAACATTTGTTTGTTATTCTTATTAATAAGAAAAATATTTCATAATAAAATCTTAATAAACTTTAATGTTTTTAATTCTAAAATAAAGAACATTTATTATCACAAGTTGTGTAAAAACAGACAACTTTTACAAAAATTATTTTTGATAGAAAAATGTTTGAATCCATGTGATATTTGTAGAAACACCACACTATTGCTGTATCTCTAGCTAAAGCTTCAAAGAAACTCTATTCTTGTAATCAAATAGCCAGTATTTACCACAACTCATTTTTGGACAAATGTTCATAGTGTTTTCAGAACAAGCCAAAGCAAATTTACTCATTAAGCTACATTCCCATGCCTGGTGGTCACCAGTATGTGTGCTAAGCACAATGGCATGTTGTAATAACTGCTAGCTGGTTAGGCTGAAAGGGATCTGTAGGCCATGTAGTTTACCCCTCACTTTACAGAGGAGAAACTAACACCAGAGGACTTGAGAGCTCTACTCAGTGGTCTTTTGGTTAAGTCTTAAGTATTCACAAAGATTTAAAAAGAAAAGTAAATGATATACTCATATTTATTCCCCTGTGTGGAGAAGATAATTTCTGGTTTATTCAGATTTAGGAGGCAGTATTCAACACCAGTGAAATGGTATGAAAACTCACTGTCAAAGGGCACTTATGTCAAGCACTGGCTTCGTTTCCCCAGTGACTCAAGTAAGGGTTGTCACACTGTGGTTCATGGGGTTGCTGAGTCTTTGCCTAATCTTAATAAACTTTAAAAGTAGAAATTATATAAGCCACATTCTCAAATCACACTGCAGCAAAACTAGAAATCAATAAGTTTAAAGAAAACACTATAAACTGATGGAAATAAAAAACAAACACTCAAAAGGCCAAAGCCCCAAATATTCCTAGATAGCATTTGGTTAATAATACAAACAGCAATTTACAAAATAAAATTTAAAAATAACATTTAAAGAACTCTGTGGTATGTCCAAAACTGTTCACAAGTAGTCTTGATAAACAAAAAAAGAAAAAATGACAAAGTGAGTAATCTAAGAGTTTAGAACAAAGCAAAAACAGACTCAAGAAAGAGACTACCAAGATAGAAGAGATGTGCTAGTGTTTGCTCTCCCTGGCTCATAAGAGCGGTTCACCCAATTTTCAAGTACTTAGTGAAGTTGTTAAACAGTAATTATTAAAAATTACTTATATAAAAAATTAAAATCAAAAGTAATAAATAGTCATCATCACATCCTAATTATTTTACTTCATTGCTCGCTTATATATGCTCCTGAGCTTACTTATGTCTATTGTATCTATGTAGTGGAAGTACTATATAATATTGAGCATGTATTCTTGACTCTGCATACACTGATATCACACTGGTGGCTAGAAATCAGCCATGTGGGAGTATTTATACTATGGTATTTGGCAGTGATGCAAATCAGAGCCATTACATTCTCCTCCTTTTTTTACAGAGATGTTGTTAAACATTTAACAGCATAATGATGAGCAGTACATAATGTCTTTTTTTTTAAAGGAATATGAATTTTCCAGTTTGAGATTAAAGAAAACATTAAGAAGCTTATAAAGTTTATACTCATTTCAGTGTTGTGAAATATCCTATATCTCAGGGATACTTTTCTTTGATTGGTATGTTTTCAGTTAAATCACTTCTAATCAATGCAAGATGAACCTCACTACTCAAGAGTGATCTACATTGTAACAGTTTCTATGGATTGGCCATAAGTAAGGACTGAACTGTGTGGAAGTTTTCCAGCCAAATCTGTGGGTGACTCTGGGTTTTTCAGAATCTAGAAATGGGGGAAATATATTACTGTATAAATATGGATTTTTGTCAAATAAAAAAACTTTATATGAAAAAATTAATTAGGTTGATGAGTATTAATAAAAATAAAATGAATAGCAACAGTGACTGAGTTCTTTCTTCACTGTGGGTATTATTATTTTTTTTAGTTGGAATAATTATTAGTAAAAGATTCTTTATAGTAATTTGTGTTAAAGATATGTTAAGCTGTACCTGACCAGGTGGTGGAACAGTGAATAGAGTGTTGGACTGGGAAGTGGAGGATCGAGGTTCGAAACCGCAAGGTTACCACCAACTTGAGTGTGGGCTCATCTGGTTTGAACAATGTTCACCAGCTTGAGCCCAAGGTCGCTGGCTTGAGAAAGGGGTCACTTGCTCTGCTGTAGCCCCCCATCAAGGCACATATGAGAAATCAATCAATGAACAACGAAGGAGCCGCAATGAAGAATTGATGCTTCTTATCTCTCTCCCTTCCTGGCTGTCTGTCCCTATCTGTTCTTCTCTGTCTCTGTCTGTCACAAAATTAAAAATAAAAAAGATATATTAAGCTGTAAGATTTGTTTAAAATTAATTAATGTTAATTTGAAATAAAGTTATGTTAAATATATTATCTTGAATAAAAATCAATGGGGGGCCAGCACAAAATTCTATTAGCTAATGATAACACCGGAGAACAAAATTTTTGTTGCATCCACAAATACACTTGTTCTTACCTAATTCGATTGTGCTGACCTCAAATATGACATTAGTTTGTCTCTGTAAGCTACAGTATTTTGCAATTTAATATTTTAGGTTTTCATCTTGTAAAATTTTCAACATTTAGTTTAACAGAATGTCTTCTTTGGCATCATCTTTGTGAAAATATAATAATCTATATAATGCAGTAAATACACTAATACACTGAAAGATATCATTGCATCAGAATTTGTCTACAATTTTGGAATAGAACATATTAATACAGTTATTTTAATCATAAAATTTTCGCAAAACTTATTTAAATTCTATCCAGGCAAAAATTTGCGTTTGTACCTCTTGCGTTTGTGTACTTGTTGAGGACAATCTCAATTGATGCTCCAGCAGTAGTCTGCTCATCACCAACAGCTCCAAGATTTTAGGGAAATTTATCAAGGTGACTGTTCAGGAAGTGAATCTTAGTGCTCATGTTACATCCAATGTTGCAGAAAGCCAACAGCATCCTTTGAACCAGAAGTTCATAGTTTTCTGCTTTTTTTATTGCCAAGCAAGTTCTTCGTAACTGCCACAAAAGACTGCCATGCTGCTTTCTCCTCCTTATTCATCTTCCTGGCAAAATCTTCGTCACGTATGAGGGTTCGAATTTGAGGTCTGTGGAATATACCTGCTTTTATCTTCTCAAATGACAAGGCAGGAAAAGCAGAAATAATATGTTGAAAGCATTCACTTTCTCTATTTAAAGCCTGAACAAACTGCTTCATTAAGCCAAGTTTGATGTAAAATGGGGGGAAAATGATCCTGTCTCGAATAACTACAGGTTCATTCACAATATTTTGCATCCCTACTTCCAGAGTTTCACATTTCAGCCATTCCTTCTGTGTCCACTGTTTCTCCCAAGCTTGGCTGTCACACAAACACAGAAAGCAAGGATACTTCGCGAAGCCTCTCTGTGTCCTAGCAGGAAATTTACCATTTTAAGATCCACACAAATGATCCACTTATGATCCTCATATTTCAGTAAGTCGAGGACAATTTTTATGTCATTATAATCTTCTCGCAGATGAGTTGAATAACCAATTGGAACTGCTGCATAAACATTACCATTGTGTAGGAGAACATATTTCAGACTCCATTTAGAGCTGTCAAGAAATAGCCACCATTTTGTTGGACTGTAAGTGGTAACACCAATTGGCTGAGAAGACTACTGATATTATGACAATAAACAATGTTTGCCTTCAGAAAAAAAGTCCACAGAAATTTGTTCATGCTTTCTGAAAAGGGATACTTTAGCTGACCAATGAAGTACATTCTTTTTTTGAAGGCTGGAGGCTAATAACTCAGCTGCTTTCTTTGATAGGCCCAAATCTCTTACTAAGTCATTCAATTCAGGTTGGCTAAACTGCTGAGGTCTTAATGACTGCTTGGCATCAGAAGAAGACCCTTCAGATTCTACAACCATTTTCTCATGCATATTATCAAAATACACTTGATTACCATGTTCACTTTCTTCGTCCTTAGAAGAAATAAAACCATTGAAAACTGGAACCAGGAGTGTCTCAGAGTGTGGGATATGTCGTATTGCTGAAGGAATATTAGGATATGCGATCGTATGCTGTTTTTTCTTGCCGATGCCCTTTGTATGGATCAGACAGAAATAACAGTCACTACTGTGGTCCTTAGGTTCACGCCAAGCCATAGGAATACCAAAAAGGCATTCCTTTGCGTTTTCCTTTTGTCCAGTTATGAAGCATTTCCTCACAATTATGACAAACAATATGAAGAGCCCAATTCTTGTCTTGATCGCCAAGGGGAACTTGAAAATAGGCAATATATGCCTGTGTCACAAATGATGAAATATTGCACCTTTGATGTTGAAGTGTGTAACAGCCACATATATAACAGAAGTTGCCAGGACTATTTTTACATTTATGCCTACTCGAAGAAGCCATGATTCAATCTTAAAACAAAATAAGAGGATGTTTTTATCATATAATAAATTTTTACATTTGAAAACAACTACAATTATGTAAAAGTGATGTTTGTAAAACATTAATTGCCTTGTGGTTATGTTCAATCCAAGAGTCATTGCCCTTTAACTCCAATTTAAAAACCAATGCATACCATTAACTGTAACAAAAAAAAAAATTAAAATTGCATAAAAACTAGAGAATCAGTGATGCAGAAATATATAGAAAAAGTTCTAAAACCTCATGCAACAGAAAATGAAAAGAAATTTGTTTCCCAGTGTAATTTATTTGTTTGTTTTTTCAAATTCACTAAATTAAATTTGGGAAGGAAAGGTTCTCTAATTCACTTTGTACATTTGATTAAGTTTTCTTTATGTTTCATCAGATACATTTTCAAACATAATATAGACTGGATTTTGGTGGGGAGGAATTGTAACATTCGGCAAATTAACTGACACCATTTTTTCCTTATGCCTAAGCTATGCTGTGACCTGGCGAAGTAAAGAATATAAAGTAGAGCAATTTTCTCTGATATGAGACAGTATTATATTTGGGTCTTAGTTTATAAGAAGTACTTAATTTGCCCCCAAGTTTCTTGTGGCCTGTAGAATATATTCCATCTTTCAATGTTTTCACTTGATTTTTTTAAAATTTTTTTTATTGAGTTAGCATTAGGCTTCAGTTTTGGGTTTTTTTTGTTTTATAAGAGAAAGTTTATTTTGAAAGCCACAGTGGTAGAAGAAACGGGGTTTAGGAGACAGGTTACAGAAGGCAAAAGAAAGGGCTCTTGGAGCCTAAGAAAGAGAAGGGTGAAGGTAACAGGCCTGGGTGGGGGAGAGGAGAGGAAAGGGATGGGGACAGTGCTGGAGTGTTCCTGGGAGGGAGAGGCTTTCTTTCTTTCTTTCTTCCTTTCTTTCTTCCTTTCTTTCTTTCTTTCTTTCTTTCTTTCTTTCTTTCTTTCTTTCTTTCTTTCTTTCTTTCTCTCTCTCTCTCTCTCTCTCTCTCTCTCTTTCTCTCTTTCTTTCTTTCTTTCTTTCTCTCTCTCTCTCTTTCTCTCTTTCTTTCTTTCTTTCTCTCTCTCTCTCTCTCTCTCTCTCTTTCTTTCTTTCTTTCTTTCTTTCTTTCTTTCTTTCTTTCTTTCTTTCTTTCTTTCTTTCTTTCGTTTTAAACCTTATGCTAGTGAATATTTTAAAAGATTCCCCTTTAAAACTATTTTCAAAATAAGCCATTTCCAAAGATGTTTATGAACTAAGTCTGACCTCCGAATTTTCCGTTTGATTTGTCCTTGGCATTGTTGGCTCTTACCCATTCCCTGGGCTTATTAGAGCATGTGAGGCTCTTATGACTCGCAGTTGATATAATAAAACCTGTTAATGTAAATTTGTTGCTTGTTCTCCGTGTGTTTGCTAATGCTTCATACTTGAGTTCTTCAGATCTAGATGGAAAAGAAATATTTTGAAAGTAAGGAACAAAATGATCCTGTCTAATTATGTTGAAATATTTAAGCACTTGAGTTTACTTTCAGTCTCCACTCAAGATTTCAGAGAAATAAGACTCTGCATTTTAAAAAAATATGCCTTTGAGAGATACTCTAGCTGACTTACATGTAAAAGCAGAATTCTGGCTGAGTGGAACACTGTGAGATGTGGGCTGCTCTGGTAAACAGTATGCGAATGAAGGACAGCTGTTGTGGACCATGCCCCTTACTGGATTATGAACATATATCACTGGTCTGATTAAGGAGGAGCTCAATGAGAGCCTTTAAGTATGATGATTTCAAAAGACTGTTTCTAGAATCCAGATAGCTCTTTCACCTGCTTTTAACTTGAAATAAGTATTTGTAATATGATAGGTAAGAAAATCAGAAGTCAGAAAAATAGTTTGTGTTTTTGAACTAATTTTACTTAAAATTCTTTACCTTTCTAAGTATAAGTTTAAGTAACAATATGTTTTTTAAAAAATTAATTTTAATGGGGTGACATTGATGAATCAGGGTACATATGTTCAGAGAAAATATTTCCAGGTTATTTTGACATTTGGTTATGTTGCATACCCATCACCCAAAGTCAAATTGTCCTCCGTCACCTTCTATCTGGTTTTATTTGTGTCCCAACCCTCTCCCTACCCTCTCCCTCACCCCCACCCCCACCCCGGGTAGCCAGCAAACTCTTGTCCATGTCTCTGAGTCTCATTTTTATGTCCCATATATGTATGGAAACACATAGTCCTTAGTTTTTTCTGATTTACTTACTTCACTCAGTACAATGTTATCAAGGTCCATCCATGTAGTTACAAATGATCCGATGTCATAATTTCTTATGGCTGAGTAGTATTCCATAGTATATATGTACCAAGCATTTTGAACCATTCGTCCTCTGATGGACACTTGGGCTGTTTCTAGATCTTCGCTATTGTGAACAATGCTGCCACGAACATGGGGGCGCATTTCTTCTTTTCGAACAGTGCTATGGTGTTCTTAGGGTATATTCCTAAAAGTTCCCTTTTCTCCACATCCTCGCCAGCACTTATTCTGTGTTGTTTTGCTGAGGAGCGCCATTCTGACTGGTGTGAGGTGATATCTCATTGTGGTTTTAATTTGCATTTCTCTAATGATTAGTGATGTTGAGCATTTTTTCATATGCCTATTGGCCATCTGTATGTCCTCTTTGGAGAAATGTCTATTCATTTCTTTTGCCCATTTTATGAATGGATTGTTTGTCTTCCTGGTGTTGAGTTTTATAAGTTCTTTATAAATTTTGGTCATTAACCCCTTATCAGATGTGCTGTTGAATATGTTCTCCCATTGTGTGGTTTGTCTTTTTATTCTGTTCTTATTGTCCTTAACTGTGCAAAAACTTTTTACTTTGATATAGTCCCATTTGTTTATCCTGCCTTTTATTTCACTTGCCCGTGGAGATAAATCGGCAAATATATTGCTGCAAGAGATGTCTGAGAGCTTGCTGCCTATGTTTTCTTCTAAGATGCTTATGGTTTCACGGCTTATATTTAAGTCTTTTATCCATTTTGAGTTTGTTTTTGTGAATGGCATAAGTTGGTGGTCTAGTTTCATTTTTTTGCAGGTAGATGTCCAATTTTCCCAACACCATTTGTTAAAGAGGCTGTCTTTATTCCACTGTATGTTCTTTCCTCCTTTGTCAAATATCAGTTGTGCATAAAGGTGTGGGTTTATTTTTGGGTTCTCTGTTCTGTTCCATTGATCTATGTGCCTATTCTTATGCCAGGACGAGGCTGTCTTGAGTACAATGGCCTTGTAGTATACCTTGATATCCAGAAGAGTGACACCTCCCACTTTATTTTTTGTTTTTAAGATTGCTGAGGCTATTAGGGTTCTTTTTTGGTTCCATATATATTTTTGGAATATGTGTTCTATGTCTTTGAAGTATGTCATTGGTACTTTAATTGATATTGCATTGAATTTATAAATAGCTTTGGGTAATATAGACATTTTAATGATGTTTAGTCTTCCTAGCCATGAGCACAGTATATGCTTTCACTTGTTTGTATCTTCCTTGATTTCTTTTATCAATGTTTTATAATTTTCCGAGTACAAGTCTTTAACCTCCTTGGTTAAATTTACTCCTAGGTACTTTATTTTTTTGTTGTTACAATAGTGAAAGGAATTGTTTCCTTAATTTCTCTTTCTGACAGTTTATTGTTGGTATATAAAACTGCCTCTGATTTCTGAGTATTAATTTTATATCCTGCCACCTTGCTGAATTCATTTATCAGGTCTAGTAGTTTTTTGACTTAGACTTTAGAGTTTTCTATATACAATATCATATCATCTGCAAATAATGATAGTTTTACTTCTTCTTTTCCAATTTAGATGCCTTTTATTTCTTCTTCTTGTCTTATTGTTATGGATAAGACTTCCAGAACTACGTTGAATAAGAGTGGTGAAAGGGGGCACTCCTGTCTGCTTCCTAATCTTAAGGGTATTGCCTTTAATATTTGCCTATTTAGTATGATGTTGGTTGTGGGTTTGTCAAAGATGGCCTTTATCATGTTAAGGTATGTTCCCAGTATTCCCACTTTGCTGAGAGTTTTGATCATGAATGGGTGCTAAATTTCATCAAATGCTTTTTCTGTATCTATTGAAATTATCAGGTGATTTTTGTTCTTTCTTTTTTTTATGTGATGAATCACATTGATTCATTTGTGAATATTGAACCAGCCTTGCCTCTCCAGAATAATTCCTACTTGATCATGGTGTATGATTGCTGGATCCGGTTGGCTAATATTTCGTTGAGGATTTTAGCATCTAAATTTATCAGGGATATTGGCCTATTATTTTCTTTCTTTGTGTTGTCTTTGCCTGGTTTTGGGATCAGAATTATGCTCACCTCATAAAAGGAGTTTGGAAGTCTTCCTTCCTCTTGAATTTTTTGAAATAGCTTGAGAAGGATAGGACTTAGTTCTTCTTGAATTTTTGGTAGAATTCACTTTTGAAGCCATCAGGCCTAGGACTTTTCTTTTTTGAGAATTTTTTGATAACTGTTTGGATCTATTTGTTGTAATTGGAATGTTTAGGTGTTCTGATTCTTCCAGATTGATTTTTAGAAGATTACATGTTTCAAGAAATTTGTTCATTTCACCAAGGTTGTCTAATATTTTTTTTATCTTTTTAAAAAATTTTTATTTAAAAAATTAAATTTAACAGGGTGACATTGATCCATAAGAGCACACAGGTTTCAGGTGAACGGTCCTATAGCATCTGAACTGTTGGTTATGTTGTGTGCCCATCACCCAAAGTCAGATCATTTTCCATCACCTTCTATTTGTCCCTCTTTACATCCTTCTCCCCACCCTTTCTTCATGTCCCCACCCTCTAGTAACCACCTCACTTTTTTTTATATATATTTTATTATTATTAATTCTAATGGGGTGACACCAATAAATCAGGGTACATATGTACAATGAAAACATCTCCAGGTTATCTTATCATTCAATTGTGTTGCATACCCATCACCAAAAGTCAAATTGTCCTCTATCACCTTCAATCTGGTTTTCCCTGTGTCCCTCCCCTTCTCCCTATCCCACTCTTCCCTCCCTCCCCCCATCCCATAACCACCACTCTCTTGTCCATGTCTCATACCCTCACTTTCATGTCCCACCTATGTATGTAATCGTGCTGTTCTCAGTTTTTCTTTTTTTCTGGTTTACTTATTTCACTCCGTATAATGTTATCAAGGTACATCCATTTTGTTATAAATGATCCGATGTCATCATTTCTTATGGCTGAGTAGTATTCCATAGTATATATGTACCATAGCTTTTTAATCCACTCATCTTCTGACGGACACTTGGGCTGGTTCCAGATCTTCGCTATTGTGAACAATGCTGCCACGAACATGGGGGTGCATTTCTTCTTTTCGAACAGTGCTATGGTGTTCTTAGGGTATATTCCTATAAGTGGAATAGCAGGGTCAAAAGGCAGTTCGATTTTTAATTTTCTGAGGAATCTCCAAACTGTTTTCCACAGTGGCTGCACCAGTCTGCATTCCCACCAGCAGTGCAGAAGGGTTCCCTTTTCTCCACATCCTCGCCAGCACTTGTTCTGTGTTGTTTTGCTGATGAGTGCCATTCTGACTGGTGTGAGGTGATATCTCATTGTGGTTTTAATTTGCATTTCTCTAATGATTAGTGATGTTGAGCATTTTTTCATATGCCTTTTGGCCATCTCTATGTCCTCTTTGGAGAAATTTCTATTTATTTCTTTTGTCCATTTTTTGATTGGGTTGTTTGTCTTCCTGGTGTTGCGTTTTATAAGTTCTTTATAAATTTTAGTTATTAAGCCCTTATCAGATGTGCTGTCGAATATGTTCTCCCATTGTGTGGTTTGTCTTTTTATTCTGTTTCTATTGTCTTTAGCTGTGCAAAAACTTTTTAGTTTGATATAGTCCCATTTGTTTATCTTGCCTTTTATTTCAGTTGCCCATGGAGATAAATCAGCAAATATACCGCTGCTACAGATGTCGGAGAGCTTGCTGCCTATGTTTTCTTCTAAGATGCTTATGGTTTCACGGCTTACATTTAAGTCTTTTATCCATTTTGAGTTTGTTTTTGTGAATGGTGTAAGTTGATGGTCTAGTTTCATTTTTTTGCAGGTAGATGTCCAATTTTCCCAACACCATTTGTTAAAGAGGCTGTCTTTACTCCATTGTATGTTCTTTCCTCCTTTGTCAAATATCAGTTGTCCATAAAGCTGTGGGTTTATTTCTGGGTTCTCTGTTCTGTTCCATTGATCTATGTGCCTGTTCTTATGCCAGTACCAGGCTGTCTTGAGTATAATGGCCTTATAGTAAACTTTGATATCAGGAAGAGTGATACCTCCTGCTTTATTTTTTCTTTTTAAGATTGCTGAGGCTATTCGTGTTCTTTTTTGGTTCCATATAAATTTTTGGAATATGTGTTCTATATCTTTGAAGTATGTCATTGGTACTTTAATTGGTATTGCATTGAATTTATAAATTGCTTTGGGTAATATAGACATTTTAATGATGTTTATTCTTCCTAGCCATGAGCACGGTATATGCTTCCACTTGTTTGTATCTTCCTTGATTTATTTTATCAATGTTCTATAATTTTCCGAGTACAAGTCCTTAACCTCCTTGGTTAAATTTACTCCTAGGTACTTTATTTTTTTGGCTGCAATAGTGAAGGGGATTGTTTCCTTAAGTTCTTTTGCTGATATTTCATTGTTGGTGTATAGAAATGCCTCTGATTTCTGAGTATTAATTTTATATCCTGCCACCTTGCTGAAATCATTTATAAGGTCCAGTAGTTTTTTGACTGAGACTTTAGGGTTTTCAATATACAATATCATATCATCTGCAAATAATGACAGTTTTACTTCTTCTTTTCCAATTTGTATGCCTTTTATTTCTTCTTCTTGTCTGATTGCTGTAGCTAGGACTTCCAGAACTATGTTGAGTAAGAGTGGTGAAAGTGGGCCACCCTGCCTGGTTCCTGATCTTGAGGGGATTGCTTTTAATCTTTGTCCACTTAGTATGATGTTTGCTGTGGGTTTATCGTAGATGGCCTTTATCATGTTAAGGAATGATCCCTGTATTCCCACTTTACTGAGAGTTTGGAGCATGAATGGGTGCTGGATTTTATCAAATGCCTTTTCTGCATCTATTGAAATTATCATGTGATTTTTGTCCTTCCTTTTGTTTATGTGGTGAATCACATTGATTGATTTGCGAATATTGAACCAGCCTTGCCTCTCCAGAATAAATCACACTTGATCGTGGTGTATGATTTTTTTCATATATTGCTGGATCCGGTTGGCTAATATTTTGTTGAGAATTTTAGCGTCTAAGTTCATCAGGGATATAGGCCTATAATTTTCTTTCTTTGTGTTGTCTTTGCCCGGTTTTGGGATCAGAATTATGCTCGCCTCATAAAAGGAGTATGGATGTCTTCCTTCCTCTTGAATATTTTGAAATAGCTTGAGGAGAATAGGAGTTAGTTCTTCTTTGAATTTTTGATAGAATTCACTTGTGAAGTCATCAGGCCCAGGACTTTTCTTTTTTGGGAGTTTTTTGATAACTGTTTCGATCTCATTTGCTGTAATTGGTCTGTTTAGGTGTTCTGATTCTTCCAGATTGATTTTTGGAAGGTTATATGATTCAAGAAATTTGTCCATTTCACCAAGATTGTCTAATTTTGTGCATATAGTTCTTCATAGTATTTTCTTACAATGCTTTGTATTTCTCTTGTGTCAGTTGTTATTTCTCCACTGTCCTTTCTAATTTTATTTATTTGAGTTCTCTCTCTTTTTTTCTTGGTGAGTCTAGTTAAAGCTTCATCAATCTTGTTTACCTTTTCAAAGAACCAGCTTCTGGTTTCATTGATCCTCTGTATTGTTTCCTTAGCCTCTATGTCATTTATTTCTGCTCTGACTTTTATTATTTCCTTCCTTCTACTTGTCTTGGGTTTTATTTGTGGTTGTTTTTCTAGTTCTTTTAGATGCAGGGTCAGGTTGCTTATTTGAGCTTTTTCTAGCTTCTTATGATATGCCTGTAGTGCAATAAACTTCCCTCTCAGAACTGCTTTTGCTGTGTCCCATAAATTTTGAGTTGATGTATGCTCATTATCATTTGTTTCTAGAAACATTTTTATTTCTTCTTTGATCTCATTGTTAATCCATTCATTATTTAATAACATGCTATTTAGTTTCCAAGTGTTTGAGTATTTTTCATTTTTTCTTTTGTGGTTAATTTCTAGTTTCATGGCATTGTGATCAGAGAAAATGCTTGATATGATTTCAATCTTCTTAAATTTATTGAGACCACTTTTGTGTCCTTACATGTGGTCTATCCTAGAAAATGTACCATGAGCGCTTGAGAAGAATGTATATTCTACTGCTTTAGGGTGAAAAGTTCTGAAGATATCTATTAAATCAAGTTGATCTAGTGTCTCCTTTAAGTCTGCTGTTTGTTTATTAATTTTCTTTCTTGAGGATCTATCCAGTGTTGTTTGAGGGGTATTGAAATCCCCTACTATGATAGTATTGCTGTTAATCTCGCCCTTTATATCCATCAAAGTCTGCTTTATGTATGTCGGGGTTCCTATATTTGGTGCATAGATATTTACAATAGTTATATCTTCCTGTTGAAATGTTCCCTTTATCATTATGTAGTGTCCTCCTTTATCTCTTACTACAGCCTTTGTTTTAAAGTCCATTTTGTCTGATATAAGTATTGCTACCCCTGCGTTTTTTTCATTTCCATTTGCATGAAATATTTTTTTCCATCCTTTTACCTTCAGTCTATGAGCATCTTTTGTTTTAAGGTGTGTCTCTTGTAGACAGCATATGTATGGGTCCTGTTTCTTTATCCATGCAGCTACCCTATGTCTTTTGATTGGATCATTTAATCCATTTACATTTAAGATTATTATTGATATGGAGTTGTTTATTGCCATTTTATTCTTTAAAGCTGTATTCTTCTTTTGCTCTATTCATTCCTCCCTTTAAACTATTCACAAGAGGCCCCTTAGTATCTCTTGCAGAATTGGTTTGGTTTTTATGAATTCCTTGAGGCTTTCTTTTTCTGGGAAGCTCTTTATTTCTCCTTCAATTTTAAACGTTAGCCTTGCTGGATAAAGTAGTCTTGGTTGTAGGTTCTTGTTCTGCATTACTTTGATTATTTCTTGCCATTCCCTTCTGGCCTCACGTGTTTCTGTTGAGAAGTCCGATGTCATTCTTATGGGGGCTCCTTTGTAGGTGATATTTTTTTTTTGTCTAGCAGCTTTTAAAATTTTTTCTTTATTTATTAGCTTTGGTATTTTAACTATGGTGTGTCTTGCTGTAGATCTTTTTGGGTTTCTCTTTAATGAAGTTCTGTGTGCTTCTTCAATGTGTGGAGTGTTTCCCAGCCTTAATTTAGGAAAGTTTTCTGCTATGATTTGATTGAACAAAGTTTCCATTTCCTGTCCTCTCTCCTCTTCTTCAGGCACCCCTATGATGCGAATGTTATTTCTCTTCATGTTGTCACAAAGCTCCCTTAGAGTTTCCTCACATTTTTTAAGTCTTTTTTCCTTTTTCTTCTCTGCTTCTGTGCCTTTGTTTATTGTGTCCTCTAACTCGCTTATTCGATCCTCAGCGTCATCCATCCTGCTTTTAATTCCTTCCATTGTGTTCTTCAGTTCTGATACTGTATTTGTCATTTCTGTCTGATTCTTTTTTATTATTTCAATTTCATTTTTTATACTTGTTATCTCTTTATTTAGGTGTTCATAATGACTATCCATTGTTGCTCTAATTTCTTTGAACATCCTAACTATCATTATTTTAAATTCTGCTTCTGGTAATTTGGTTATATCTGGTTCATTCAGGTCCTTCTCTGGGGATTTCTCTTGATTCATTTGGTTTGCATTCCTCTGCCTGCCCATTTTTTCTGTGTATAAGCAAGTTGTGGCCACTGGAGTCCAGTATGTGTTGCCTTTGTGTTCTCTAGGTGTGGTCTATCTGCAGGCCCCCCACCCCCTCTGCCGGTGCCTAGGGTGGTTGGGTATGAGCGTTGCCAGCGCCGGCCCACTGTGGCTTTTGCTGTGATTTCTGCCTCTTCTCCGTGGGAGGGGCTGTCACTGAAGCCACAAGATTAGCACCAAGGGTAGAGGTGAGCACCTTTCCTCAGCTGCGGACCCAGCCTATTTCCGGACTTCCGCCCAGAACCAGCATTCGGAGACTGCTCGCTAGAGTTCCGCGGGTTAGGCCGGGCTTTTGACGTGCTCTTAGCTGTAAGCTTTTGCCCGTCTGGAGATTTAGCCTCGCCCTCGAGGCCAGGGCCCTTCTGTGCAGGGTCTGAAACCAAGGTTTATTGGGGCGGGCGTGTTTGCTGGCTTCCGCTCAGCTGCGTACTTCCGCTCGTCTTGGACTCTACCCCGCCTCCGCATTCGGAGCCCGCTCGTGCACTTATGAATGCTATTCGTGGTTTCTCCAGCCGGCTGGATGGGGATAGTAGCGTGGGCTCCGCTGCGAGCCTCCACTTGTCTCGGGGTCTACCCTGTTCCCACACTTGGAGCCCGCTCGCGCACGTAGACTGTCCAACCGTGGTTTCTCCGGCCCGGGGGGTGGGGGGCTGCTAGCGTCAGCTCAGCCGCGAGCCCCTGCCCGTCCCTGGTCCTAGCCGGGTCCCCATGGTCAGGGCCGGCTTGCGCAGGGCCTGCCCGTTCCTGGCCTCCCGCTTTGTCCCCGTAAGTGGGATTAAAGGCGGGCCCGCAGCTTCCGGACCGCTTTCGCGCGTCCCCTCTGACCCTCTGGGCTAGACCGATCTCCCACCGGCTTGGCATCTGCCCATGCCGACAGAACCGCCTTTCAGCGTCCTGCTGCCCCAAACCCTCAAGCAGCCCTCAGCAGAGTAGGAAGGGACCTAATACTCCACACTGTCAGCCTGGGAGCTCCCTCACTTGTTTCACAGCTCAAAACTGTCCAAACGCCTCTTCTAGGCTCTGGGACTGCAGGCTGGGGCTTGGTTCCTGGGACCCAGGTCCCTCCCTCTCCGCCAAACTCTCCTCCTGCCACACGGGTCTCTCTGGGCTGCCGTTTTTCCGGGGAGCTGGGCAGCCCTCTTCGCGTTTTCGCTATTCCTACCAGTCTCAATGTGGCTTCTTCTGTGTTCCTTGGTTGAAGTGTCCACTTAGTTTTGTTCAAAGTTGGTTTATCCAGGTGATGGTTCTTAAAATTGAGTTGTAATCCACTTTGGTTCTGGGAGTTGGAAGTTGGTACGTCCGCCTACTCCGTCGCCATCTTGCTCCCAACAAGGTTGTCTAATTTTTTTGCATAGAGTTCTTCATAGTATTTTCTTACAATACTTTGTATTTCTGTTGTGTCAGTTGTTATTACTCCACTTTCATTTATAATTTTATTTATTTGAGTCCTCTCTCTTTTTTTCTTGGTGAATCTAGTTAAAGGTTAATCAATCTTATTTACCTTTTCAATGAACCAGCTCCTGGTTTCATTGATTCTCTGTATTGTTTCCTTAGCATCTGTGTCATTTATTTTCACTCTGATCTTTATTAATTCCTTCCTTCTACTGCATCTGGGCTTTACTTGCTGTTGTTTTTCTAGTTCTTTTAGATGCAGGGTCAAGTTGTTTATTTGAGCTTTTTCTAGCTTCTTATGTTATGCCTGTAGTGCTATGAACTTCCCTCTCAGTACTGCTTTTGCTTTGTCCGATAAATTTTGAGTTAATGTATGCTCCTTATCATTCATTTCTAGAAATTTTTTTTATTTCTTCTTTGTTCTCATTGTTTATCCATACGTTATTTTATTAACATGCTATTTAGTTTCCACCTGTTTGAGTATTTTTCAGTTTTTCTTTTGTGGTTAATTTCTAGTTTCATGGCATTGTGATCAGAGAAAATGCTTTATATGATTTTAATCTTCTTAAATTTGTTGAGACCACTTTTGTGTCCTAACATGTGGTCTATCCTAGAGAATGTAACATAAGCGCTTGAAAAGAATGTATATTCTGCTGCGTTAGGGTGAAAGGTTCTGAAGATATCTATTAAATCAAGTTGATCTAGTATGTCCTTTAAGTCTGCTGTTTCCTTGCTAATTTTCTTTCTTGAGGATCTATCCAGTGATGTTAGTTGGGTATTGAAATCCCCTACTATTATAGTATTGCTGTTGATCTCGCCCTTTATATCCATCAAAGTCTGCTTTATGTATGTCAAGGCTCCTATGTTTGATGCGTAGATATTTATAATGGTTATATCTTCCTGTTGAATTTTTCTCTTTATCATTATGCAGTGTCCTTCTTTATCTCTTACTACAGCCTTTGTTTTACAGTCCATTTTGTCAGATAGAAGTATTGCTACCCCGGCTATTTTTTCATTTTCATTTGCATGAAAGATTTTTTTGCCTCCTTTTACCTTCAGTCTGTGTACATCTTTTGTTTTAAGGTTGTCTCTTGTAGACAGCATATGTACGGGTCCTGTTTCTTTATCCATGCAGCTACCCTATGTCTTTTGATTGGATCATTTAATCCATTTACATTTAAGATTATTATTGAAATATAGTTGTTTATTGACATTTTATATTTTAAAGGTGTATTCCTCTTTTGCTATAGTCTTTTCCCACTTTGATCTGTTTACAACAGGCCCCATAACATTTCCTGAAGCATTGATTTTGTTGTAATGAATTTCTTGAGTTTTCTTTTGTCTGGAAAACTTTCTATTTCTCCTTCAATTTTAAATGATAGTTTTGCTGGATAAAGTAGTCTTGGTTGTAGGTTCTTGTTCTGCATTACTTTGAATATTTCTTGCCATTTTCTTCTAGCCTCAAGTGTTTCTGTTGAGAAGTCGGATGTCATTCTTATTGGTGCTCATTTGTAGGTGATAGCCTTTTTTCTCTAGCAGCTTTTAATATTTTCTCTTTATCACTTAGCTTTGGTATTTTAATGAGGATGTGTCTTGGTGTAGGTTTATTTTGGTTTCTCTATAGTAGAGATCTCTGTGCTTCTTGAACTTGTGAGACCCTTCCTTGCATCAATTGAGGGAAGTTTTCAGCTATGATTTGATTGAATAAAGTTTCTATTCCTTGTTCTTTTTCTTCTTATTCAGAAACATTTATTATTTGGATATTTCTTTTCATGTTGTCACAGAGCTCTCTTAGAGTTTCTTCAGACTTTTTGACTCTCTTTTCTTTTTTTTTCTCTGATTTCATGCCTTTGTTCATCTTGTCTTCCAACTTGTTGATTTGATCCTCAGCTTCATCCATCCTGCTTTTAATTTCTTCCATTGTGGTCTTCATTTCTGATATTGTATTTATCATCTCTGACTGATTCTTTTTTAATATTTCAATGTCCTTTTTTATGCTTGCTATCTCTTTATTTAGGTGTTTGTAATGACCGTCCATTGTTGTTCTAAGATCCCTAAGCATCCTAACAATCATTATTCTAAACTCTGCATCTGGGAGTTTGCTTATTTTTATATCGCTCAGTTCATTTCCTGGAGGATTCTCTTGTGGTTTCATTTGGATTGCACTTTTCTGTCTTCTCATTATGTCTGTGTGTTTGGGTGTGTTGTTTGTAGAGCTGGTTGAGTCTAGGCTTGGTGTTGTCTGCCTCCAATTTTCAGTTGTGTTATTTCTAGGTTTTCTTGGGTTGGCTTCAGCTGTTGTTTGTAATCCACTATGGAATTTGGCCTTTCTAATAGAGCCCCTTTGAAGTCTTGATTTGTTTGTTTTCTTCTCAGTTTTCTTAACTCAGTGGTAGCCTTTACTGATCTCAACAGGGCGCTTATTTAAAACTGTATCCAGGAATGCATGGGTGTAACCTGAGACTCTGAAGACCTGATCTTTCAGTTACTTTCTCTGGGGGTGAGATGCTTTCTCCACTTCATTAGGGGGAGGTGTATCTCAGATCTCCATGGAGACCTGAGTTACTGCCCCTCCTCCCCATTTCTTGTTTTCAATTGTGGGTTTTTGTGCTGATTGGAACTGGAGCGATATCTTTTTTTTTCTAATTTAAATATAATTTAATTTTATTATTATTATTATTTATTTTTACAGGGGCAGAGAGAGTCAGAGAGAGGGATAGAAAGGGACAGACAGACAGGAACGAAGAGAGATGAGAAGCATCAATCATTAGTTTTTTGTTGCCGTTGCAACAACTTAGTTGTTCATTGATTGCTTTATCACATGTGCCTTCACTGCGGGCCTTAAGCAGACCGAGCCACCACTTGCTGGAGCCAGGAACTTTGGGTCCAAGCCAGCTTATTTTGCTCAAGCCAGATGGGCCCACACTCAAGCTTGTGAGCTTGGGGTCTCGAACCTGGGTCTTCCGCATCCCAGTCTGATGCTCTATCCACTGCACCACCGCCTGGTCAGGATGGAGGGATATCTTGAGTTGGTTGACCTGGAACCACCTTAGTCTTGTGTTATGTGAAACAATCAACCCCTCCTCCAGCTATGGTTGCCTTCAGCACCTCCCCCAGATATGGCACTGGATTAGTCCGCTGCTCAGGTCCTCCCATGCATTCCTCTGTTTGTCACCAGCTGTCTTTCTCTCCCCCTTTCCTTTTGGAAACCAAGCTGGCTCTTTCAATACACCTTGTTCCCAGGTCCCCAGGCAAGTGCCTGTGAGTGATATTTTCTACTGTTTTCCTTGGATTGAGAGCCTTTCTCGGCTCTTAGCCTCATCCCCGCCCTTTGTTCCTGTAAGCAGTGGAGTCTCACCACTCCTTGGCACTCCCCACCAGGCTCGATGTGGCTTCTTCTTTGCTCCTTGGATTTTGAGAGCAGTTCTTGTAGTCCAGAGTTGGTTTTTCACACTGGTTGTTCCTAATTTAATTTCTAATCCAGTTTGGTGGTGTGAGTTGGGAGTCTGTGCATCTGCCTACTCTGCTGCCATCTTGTGTCTCCCTACAATATGGGTTTCTTTATTTTTGGAGTTGCTCAAGTAAAATTCAGGGCAGTTTATTTCTGTAGCACGATAATTTATTCACTGGAAGCAAGCTTGACATCTTGAAGATGAAGCAATATCTTCTAATGAGAATTTCAGGATATAATCAGCATATTAATAAACTTGCCCATGATGCACTTGAAATCCATTATCTGACTGATATTCACAGATCAAGACTGTATTGACATTTTCTTGTCAATCTTTTAATTTGACTAACTGCTGGCTATTGACTTCATTAGGTGTTGCTAGTAGATAGATTAAAAAAAAGCACTGAGCTTAGCAAACTGATAAGCAATGGTTGTCTACTTAAATTTCAGAAGTTCATTCTTTAGGAAAAAAACACCTTTTGTATGAGTTTTTAAAAACCTCTAATTGATATAATTATCAATTAACATCAAATCTGTCATTTTCAGAGCAGCTATTTAGATTGATTTTAACTAAGAATATTTGCCAATTGATGATTTTTAGTCTAAATGTGATGCCCCCAAGAGCATACAATTTGGTTAATATGTTATAGATATTATTGTAGGATTTTGCCTTGTTTGTTGTCAGTCAACCAGAAAAGAAAAAGTGGGAATCTTTCACAAAATACCTGTGAGGTAGGGGTGGGAGTGGAACTGAATTTTCTTTTGAACACATAGAGGGAAAGATTCATAATACATGTTTATCTGCATCAATTACCCATCCAGCTGAATAAATACAATACATTTGTAATAGTCTGGTTTTACAGTTTCTGTGAAGCTGGCATAGATATGAAATTTCCAGAAAAGTATTATTCATGTATTCAACAGATATTTATTCAGTGATGCATTAGATGAGGTTGTAGATGTACACAGGGGCAAGGTCTTTCAGGGTCTTGTAGACAATGGCAATGAGTTTGGACTTTATTGTAAGCAAAATGGGAAGCAATCAAAGAATTTTGAACACGAGAGTGAACAAAATATTTCATTTACTGTCCTAAAATATCACTGTACTGAATAAAGAATGAACTGCAGGAAGGCAAGAATGAGAGAGTTATTGCAGTAGTCAGCTGAGAAAAGGTGGCAGCATGAGTTTAGAGAGTAAGGGCGACGCTGTGGAGAGAAATGGGCCAATCTACACAATTCAGGTCGTTGTCTAGAAACCAGTAGTTGAATGAACAGAGAATCTGAACACACTCAATAACTAAACATTTTTTTCTTAGACAAAGATGCTCTTTACACTCTTTATTTTTCACCTGAAGTTTTTGCAAAGATCTATAATCAGTGTCAATTCATCTATTCTATAATTAAGTTGACAGAAGTAACTACTGCTGGTGTGCAAAACATGCAACAGAACATACAGAACCATGAAATGTTAAAACTGATGTCCTGACATATATAACCTTTTAAATTTCCAAGTGAGTAATTTTCAATGGATAAAGCAAGGCAAAGTTTTGCCTGTGTTAACTGATCCAAGATAATTGTTGGTAAGACACTGTTCCTGTATCATTGTAGTCAATTGTCTATTGAGTGGAGATGCATCATACAAGGAGGATGAACAGGATATAAACTCTGTGGTAGGTGGTTACACAGGCATGAGCAGAGCAAGGACCAGGGGCCAAATACAGAAGGTCATCAGGGTGAAAAGCCCCAGGTGCTTAGCAATGGGCAAAACTGGGAAAACAAGAACCCTGCCCCCAAGGTGAACTTACTCTCCTGTCATATTGCTGGTCATGAATTTCAGACCCTCTCCAACCTTTCCTCCACTGGCATGTTGCTAGTCATGTGCTAAATCCTTTCAGAGGTGAACAAGGGGGCCAGATATTAGCCTTATATGACTCTCACATAAGCTCTTGTATGACCACTTTCTTAAGCATTAAAATCTAGAGAAAACACCTAGGCCTCAGTTGTGTGTTAGCTCCTGGACCAGAAAAGCAGCAAAAGCAGACAATGCCACAGCTGACTCAGGACCAACTGCACTGACCACTGACCCCATCTTTGGCTCCCATTAAATCAGTAGAGACCAAAACCCTGAAACACAGCTGGAAAGCTGATCATTTATAGACCATTAAGATCCTCCCCTGGGACTGCCCCTAAGTTTTTCACCTTTAGAGAGTAGATAAAAACCCTCAGGACAGTGGACGCAGTGTGCGCTCACCCTCTCTCTGGAGCACAGCCACGCCTTTCCCCTCTTCATCCCCCAGGTTCATTCTGCCTGCCTTTCTTTTTCCTAAGCTCTCAGGACCCTTTTGCCTCTGTGACTTGTTTCCTGAGCCCATATAGCCCAGCTGACTCACTTCTACCTCTGTGACTTTGTAAATAAACTTTTTTCTTCAATTTGACTGCCTTGAATTCTATCTTTTAAAAAAAATATTATTTATTTGTATTGTTTTGCATTTTCCCAAAGTTAGAAGCAGGGAAGTAGTCAGACAGACTCCCACATGCACCCGACTGGGATCCACCCAGCATGCCCACCAGGGGACGATGCTCTGCTCATCTGGGGCACTGCTTTGCTGGAACCAGAGCCATTCTAGCATCTGAGGCAGAGGCCATAGAGCCATCCTCAGCGCCCTGGCCAACTTTGCTCCAATGGAGCCTTGGCTGTGGGAGGGGAAGAGATAAAGAGGAGAGGGGGAGGGGTGAGGAAGCAGATGGGCGCTTCTCCTATGTGCCCTGACCGGGAATCAATCCCAGGACTTCCACACACTGGGCCAACACTCTACCACTGAGCCAACCAGACAAGGCCCTTGAATTCTATCTTTACCTAAATCCAGTACTGAAGTTGCTGAGCCAAGGTCCGGTCTAACTCCACAGGTAACACCTGGTGCTGTTTGGCTGGTAAGAGAACAAATTATGTTGAGATTGCCTAAGCAGCAGTCCTATATTCCAGTGATACCACCAAATGATTTGTGGGTCTGGCAGAATAGTAATGTGGAGTAAATTTTGTTGAGGAATTTTGGACTTGGAGGTTTCAGGGGATGTTTTAGTGAGGTTGGGTTGAGGCGAGACACCATCACTTTTTATGGCATTTCCAGTAAGTGCTAGCACAGCATCAGTGCCAGGGAGCACTCCATGTTTTCTGTGGGCTTTACATCTATTTGAGAAGGTAACACATAAACATACAAATGCAGAGAATTACAATGGAAAGAACATAGACTTTGAAATCAGATATAGCTTCAAATCCTGCTTCTTCTTCCTACCAAATACATGATTTTAGGCAAATTATTAGCCACATGGAGCATTTTAAAGTTTTATTTGAGGGGGAATAAATGGAGATATGGACAATTTCACCGTCCCCCACCCCTACCCCCAGTTTATTAGGATTCAATAGAAAAACCTAAATGAAAATTAAAAAAAAAAGCTTGAACAATAAAGGTACTTAATGCATGTTTTAAGTGTTAAGAGAGTGATTTTGAATCTCAGAGCAAGGAAAAGTTTCCTCACTGTTGGAGGAGTTAGGATAATAACTGTTCATCAGAAGACAGCATACACATTTTGTTCTGATGGCCTCCAGGTGGGAGATGAATGGCACAAAGCTTGGAAGTGTTCGCGTTTTTGTTACTGAATAATCAGAGACTAGAAAAGCAATAAAATGTGCAAATATTAAAGTACAGGAAAGTAGAAAAGAAATTAAAAAGGGAAGCTGAGTGTGGGTTTTTAGTAAACTGGAAACTATTAGTCCCACAAGGCTGATTAGAATGTGGATAAATTTATGAGAGAACGGGTGTGACAGGAAACTGGAAGTATCTATTACCTTTCTCTTCTGCACTGATATTCTCTTCCCCAGTCAGGATTCAGGCTAGTAGAGCCAGCCAAACCAGTTGATCTTTCTGTTTTCCTTTTCCTGGTTCAATTTCTGTAGAACTCTGACTCCCAGCCAGAGTAACACAAAAGGTCTCTGCTTTTAGCAGCAGCTTCTCCGGCCAACTACTGTCTCCACATCTTCAAAATCAAGGTAGACTTTTATTTACACTGCCAAATGCACTGGACAATGACAGAATGAGTCTTTGATTCCCTAGAAGCAACAATATGTAGGGAGCTCCTATTTTACACAAAGAAATTTATGATGTGCTTTGTAAAATAAAGAGAAGTGTACATTGGTGGTTAATCTCAAGGTATTGAGGACCTCAGAATCTCAACCAAGAGACTATGGGTATATGAAGTGAGATTATTTTGAGATTTAAATGGTAAAACCCATCTTTAATGGATTGGTGAAGAGGGGTAGTTATTCTATGAAATGAAGTCAGTACTGTGTGGGGTTGCTATTAAGATTAAATGAGCAAATACACATGAAAGCACTTAGAACTCACAGATGAAAAAGGGATTCTATGGAAAGTAATGTCACAGGGTGATCTGATCATAAATTGCCAACGGGGCAGGCCATGGTGGTTAGTCACACCCCAGGCATATAACTTTATAATAAAAGGCTGCTCCTTGCTTTAAGTAAGCCTTGTCCATTGTTTCTGTGCAACCAGATTAATGGACCTTTGAAATGCCTCTTTTCATTCCCTTCTCAAACCTGACCCTCTCAGGAGACCGCATAATTTCAATTATCCTGTAATCCTATTTCAACCTTGCTTTCTCCACCTTCATGTAATCTTCTTTATATTCCCTCCTGAACTTCAAATGCATTAAAGAAACCTCAAAGCTCTTATTCTCTGGAGCATTTGAGATCTTACTTCTGGCAACTGTCATCAGTTTCAACTCAAGTAAACATTTTATTTTAAGATTTTAAAAAATTTATTCATTTTAGAGAGGAAAGAGAGAGTGAGGAGGGGAGGAGCAGGAAGCATCAAATTTCCATGTGTGCCTTGACCAGGCAAGGCCAGTGTTTCTAACCAACAACCCCAGTGTTCCAAGCCGACACTTGAACCGCTGCACCACCACAGGTCAGGCTCAAATAAGTTCTTATAAAAATTCTTGATAGGTTTGGATATTCTTAAGTTAATAAACAGTACCCAGTATACAGTATATATTCAATAAATGTAAGCTGTCCTGACATCAGGGAGAAAAAACTTTTCTTCTACCCTTCTGGGTTCTTTTGTCTGGTTTAAGAATTAAATTGACGTGAGACATTAACAAGAGAAAATCAAGTTTAATTTTGTATAGACAGAGGTTCTCATAAATATGAGAAATTAACAAAGTAGGCAATTTATATACTTTTTAGACAAAAAAGTAAATTTATAAAGAACTGACCGGAAAAATAAACCTAGGCTTGGGTAATAATTAGTGAAGAAACTAAGCAGAGTGTACGTTGCTTTCTTGGCCCTGAATTTCCTATGTCTGATGATAAGGATATCTCTGTAGCTCCAGGAGCAGGGAGGGTACTTTTTACTTGTGATATTTACCTCCTGTTCAGGAAGACTGAGAGGAGGGTGAGAGTGTCCTTCTTGCACAGATTGTTTCCCAAGTAACTTTAATTCAAAAGTAATCAATTTGGCAAAGTGGCATATTTGGGTATGGCAAATTTGCTCCCTAACATTGACTTCAAGCAGCGTTTTCTAATTTACCTACTGACAAAAATCCTCTGTATTGTTTTCTTAGCCTCTATGTCATTTATTTCTGCTATGATTTTTATTATTTCCTTCCTCCTAAAGTCCTGGGCTTTATTTGCTGCTGTTTTTCTAGTTCTTTTAGATGCAGGGTCAGGTTGCTTATTTGAGCTTTTTCTAGCTTCTTATGATATGCCTGTAGTGCAATAAACTTCCCTCTCAGAACTGCTTTTGCTGTGTCCCATAAATTTTGAGTTGATGTATGCCCATTATCATTTGTTTCTAGAAACTTTTTTATTTCTTCTTTGATCTCATTGTTAATCCATTCATTATTTAATAACATGCTATTTAGTTTCCAAGTGTTTGAGTATTTTTCATTTTTTCTTTTGTGGTTAATTTCTAGTTTCATGGCATTGTGATCAGAGAAAATGCTTGATATGATTTCAATCTTCTTAAATTTGTTGAAACCATTTTTGTGTCCTAACATGTGGTCTATCTTAGAGAATGTACTATGAGTGCTTGAAAAGAATGTATATTCTACTGCTTTAGGGTGAAAGGTTCTGAAGATACCTATTAAATCGAGTTGATCTAGTGTATCCTTTAAGTCTGCTGTTTCTTTATTAATTTTCTTTCTTGAGGATCTATCCAGGGATGTTAGTGGGGTATTGAAATCCCCTACTATTATAGTATTGTTGTTAATCTTGCCCTTTATATCCATCAAAGTCTGCTTTATGTATGTTGGGGCTCCTATGTTTGGTGCGTAGATATTTATGATGGTTATATCTTCCTGTTGAATTGTTCTCCTTATCATTATGTAGTGTCCTTCTTTATCTCTTACTACAGCCTTTGTTTTAAAGTCTAATTTTGTCAGATATAAGTATTGCTACCCCAGCTATTTTTTCATTTCCATTTGCGTGAAATATTTTCTTCCATCCTTTTACCTTCAGTCTATGTGCATCTTTTGTTTTAAGGTGTGTCTTGTAGACAGCATATGTATGGGTCCTGTTTCTTTATCTACGCAGCTACCCTATGTCTTTTGATTGGATCATTTAATCCATTTACATTTAAGGTTATTATTGATATGTAGTTGTTTATTGCCATTTTATTCTTTAAAGCTGTATTCTTCTTTTGCTATATTCTTTTCCCCCTTTGAACTATTCACAACAGGCCCCTTAGCATCTCTTGCAGAATTAGCTTGGTTTTAATAAATTCCCTGGGGGTTTCTTTGTCTGGGAAGCTCTCTGTTTCTCCTTCAATTTTAAATGTTAGCCTTGCTGGATAGAGTAGTCTTGGTTGTAGGTTCTTGTTCTGCATTACTTTGAATATATCTTGCCATTCCCTTCTGGCCTCAAGTGTTTCTGTTGAGAAGTTGGATGTCATCCTTATGGGGGCTCCTTTGTAGGTGATAGCCGTTTTTTCTCCAGCAGCTTTTAAAATTTTCTCTTTATCCCTTAGCTTTGATATTTCAACTATGATGTGTCTTGGTGTAGATTTATTTGGGTTTCTCTTTAATGGAGTTCTCTATGCTTCTTGAACGTGTGAAACGTTTTCAAACCTTAATTTTGGGAAGTTTTTAGCTATAATTTGATTGAACAAAGTTTCTATTTTTTGTTCTTTCGCCTCTTCTTCAGGAACCCCTATGATGCAGATGTTATTTCTCTTCATGTTGTCACAGAGCTCCCTTAGAGTTTCCTCACATTTTTTGAGTCTCTTTTCTTTTTTCTGCTCTGCTTCTGTGCCTTTGTTTATTGTGTCCTCTAACTCTCTGATTCGATCCTCAGCTTCATCCATCCTGCTTTTAATTCCTTCCATTGTGATCTTCAGTTCTGATACTGTATTTGTCATTTCTGTCTGATTCTTTTTTATTATTTCAATTTCATTTTTTATACTTGTTATCTCTTTATTTAGGTGTTTGTAATGACTATCCATTGTTTCTCTAAGCTCTTTGAACATCCTATCATTATTTTAAACTCTGCATCCAGTATTTTGGTTATATCTGGTTCATTCAGGTCCTTCTCTGGAGATTTTTCTTGATTCATTTGGGTTGCATTTCTCGGCCTGCCCATTTTTTCCATGTATAAGAAGGGTGTGGCCACTGGAGTTCAATGGGTGTTGCCTTTGTGTTCCCTAGGTGTGGTCTGTTGGCAGGCCTGCCACCCCCTCTGCCGCTGCCTGGGGTGGTTGGATATGGGCATTGCGGCTGTTGCTGTGATTTCCGCCTCTCCTCCACGGGAGAGGCTTTGTTCTGGTGTGCAGCTCTACAAGCCTCAGCCTGTCTGGGCCTTTGCCTCACCCCCACAGGTTGGGTATCACACTGCACTCAAGCCACAAGTCTCAGCATCAAGGGTAGGGGTGAGCATCTTTGCTCAGCTGTGGACCCAGCCTGTTCCCTGGCTTCTGCCCAGCCCCTGTGGTCAGATCCTGCTCGCCACAGTTTCTCGGGTTGGACGGGGCTGCTGGCGTGCACTCAGCTGTGAGCCTCCACCTGTCCTGGGCTTTAGCCCTGCTTCCACGGTCAGAGCCAACTCACTCACGCAGGATGGCAAACTGCGGTTTCTCGGGCAGGTGGGGCTGCTGGCATGCGCTGAGCTGCGAGCCTCTGCCTGTCCCTAGCTTTAGCCACACCCCCGTGGTCAGGACCGGCCCGCGCAGGGTAGCAGAGCAGATCTCTGTCCATTTCTGGCCTCCTGCTTTTTACCCTGTAGGTGGGGCTGCAGGCGGGCCTGGAGCTGCCAGACCACCTTCATGCATCCCCTCCACCCCTGCTGGGCTAGACCAAGTTCACACCGGGTGGGCCTCCTTCCCCGCCAACAGAACCGCGTTTCAGCATCCCACCGCCACCATTCCTCCAGCAAGTCCTCAGTAGTGTGGTTTGGGGCACTGCAGCTCAGACCCTAACACTCCATATCCATACTGTAGTCCTGGAAGCTCCCTTCGCCTAAGCAGCTCTGCTCTTAGTGCTGCACGAGAGCTTGTTTGGCTGGTGTCCTGTCTCCCTTTGCTGGTATTGCTAGTTCCAGGGGAAATATTCATTTTCGATTTGGGAAGTGACTTAGCCCAGGTGTTAGGGTGGCTGTCCCTCAGAGTGTTTCTCCCTGTGCCTTCCAGTCCACACTCTCTTCCAGCTACTCTGGTCCTCTACTCTGTCTCTGTTCCCCGGAGCCCTGGGTGAGTGGTTGTGAGAGAGGTTTTCTGTGCTGTCCCTTTAAGAAGAATCCTGGGTCTGAGAAAACTGTCTCTTTCTCACAAATAGTATCCTCACTTGTTTCACAGCTCAATACTGTCCAAATGCCTCTTCTAGGCTCTGTGGTTGTAGGCTGGGGCTTTGTTCATGGGATCCAGGTCCCTCCCTCTCCGCCAAACTCTCCTCCAGCCACGCGAGTCTCTCCTGGCTGCCGTTCCCTCTCCGCATTTTTGCTTTTCCTACCAGTCTCAATGAGGCTTCTTCAGTGTTCTTTGGTTGAAGAGTCCACTTAGTTTAGTTCAAAGTTGGTTTATTTAGATGATGTTTCTTAAAATTAAATTATAATCCACTTTGGTTCTGGGAGTTGGAAGTTGGTACGTCGCGTACTCCATCGCCATCTTGCCATCCCCCTTACTCTCTGTACCACTGCTTTTGAATTCACTTGTCCACTGATGGACGCTTGAGCTGTTTCAAGATCTTGGCCATTGTAAACAATGCTGCCATAAACATGGGGTGCATTGCTTCTTTTGAATCAGTGATTTGGTATTCTTAGGATATATTCCTTAAAGTAGGATGGCTGCGTCAAAAGGCAGTTGCATTTTAAATTTTTGAGAAATCTCTATACTGTTTTCGACAGTGGCTGCACCAGTCTGCATTCCCACCAGCAGTGCAGGAGGGTTCCCTTTTCTCCACATCCTCGCCAGCACTTATTCTGTGTTGTTTTGTTAATGAGCGCCATTCTGACTGGTGTGAGGTGGTATCTCATTGTGATTTTCATTTGCATTTCTCTAATGATTAGTGATGTTGAACATATTTTCATCTACCTATTGGCCGTCTGTATGACCTCTTTGGAGAAGTGTCTATTCATTTCCTTTGCCCATTTTTTGATTGGATTGTTTATCTTTCTGGTGTTGAGTTTTATAAGTTCTTTATAAATTTTGGTTATTAACCCCTTATCAGACATATTGTCAAATATGTTCTCCCGTTGTGTGGTTTGTCTTTTTATTTTGTTTATATTGTCTTTAGCTGTGCAAAACGTTTCAGTTTGATATAGTTCCATTTGCTCATCCTGTCCTTTATTTCACTTGCCTGTGGAGATAAATCAGCAAATATATTGCTGTGAGAAATATCAGAGAGCTTACGGCCTATGTTTTCTTCTAAGATGCTTATGTTTTTACAACTTACATTTAAGTCTTTTATCCATTTTGAGTTTATTTTTGTGAATGGCAGAAGTTGGTGGTCTAGTTTCATTTTTTTGCAGGTAGCTGTCCAATTTTCCCAACACCATTTGTTAAAGAGACTGTCTTTACTCCATTGTATGTTCTTACCTCCTTTGTAAAATATCAGTTGTCCATAAAGATGTGGGTTTATTTCTGGGTTCTCTGTTCTGTTCCATTGATCTATATGCCTGTTCTTATGCCAGTACCAAGCTGTTTTCAGTACAATGGCCTTGTAGTATAATTTGATATCAGGAAGTGTGATACCACCCACTTTATTCTTCTTTTTCAAGATTATTGAAGCTAATTGTGTTCTTTTTTGGTTTCATATAAAATTTTGGAATATTTGTTCTATATATTTGAAGTATGACATTGGTATTTTAATAAGAATTACATTGAATTTATAAATAGCTTTGGGTAATATAGACATTTTAATGATGTTTATTCTTTCTATCCATGAACATGGTATATGCTTCCACTTGTTTGTATCTTTCTTGATTTTTTTTAATGAATGTTTTATAATTTTCTGAGTACAAGTCTTTAACCTCTTTGGTTAAATTTACTTCTAGGTTCTTTATTTTTTTGATTCCAATAGTGAAGCGGATTGTTTTTCTTAATTTCCCTTTTATACAGTTCATGATTGGTGTATAAACACGCCTCTGATTTTTTAATATTAATTTTATAACCTGCCACCTTGTTTAATTCATTTATCAGGTCCAGTAGTTTTTTTGACTGAGACTTTAGCGTTTTCTATGTACAGTATCATATCATCAGCAAATAATAATTCTTTTACTTCTTTTCCAATTTGGATGCCTTTTATTTTTTCTTCTTGTCTGATTGCTGTGGCTAGGACTTCCAGCACTATATTAAATAGGAGTGGTGAAAGGGGCCTGACCAGGCCGTGGCACAGTGGATAGAGCGTCAGACTGGCACCTGGAGGGCCCAGGTTTGAGACCCCGAGATCGCCAGCTTGAGTGCGGGCTCATCTGGTTTGAGCAAGGATCACCAGCTTGAGCGCAAGGTCCCTGGCTCGAGCAAGGGGTCACTCAGTTTGCTCTAGCCCCAGGTCAAGGCACGTATGAGAAATCAGTCAATGAATAACTAAGGAGCTGCAATGAAGAATTGATGTTTCTCATTTCCCTTTTTTCCTGTCTGTCTGTCTCTATCTGTCCCTCTCTCTGACTCTCTGTGTCTCTGCCACACACACACACACACACATACAAAAGAGTGGTGAAAGGGGCCACCCCTGCCTTGTTCCTGATCCTAAGGGGATTGCTTTTAATTTGTCTATTGAGTATGATGTTGGCTGTGGTTTTGTCATAAATGGCCTTTATCATGTTGAGGTATATTTTCTATATTCCAACTTTGTTGAGAGTTTTGATTATAAATGGGTGCTGATTTTTATCAACTGCTTTTTCTGCATCTATTGATATTATCATGTGATTTTTCTCCTTCCCTTTGTTTATATGATGGATCACATTGATTGATTTGTGAATATTATACCAGTCTTGCCTTCCTAGAATAAATCCCACTTGTTCATGATGTTTGATTTTCTTCATGCATTGCTGGATTTGGTTTGCTAAGTTTTGCATCTAAATTTATCAGGGATATTGGCCTATAGTTTTCCTTCTATGTATTGTCTTTGCCTGGTTTTGGAATGAGGATTATGCTTGCCTCATAAAAGGAGCTTAGAAGTCTTACCTCCTCTTCAATTTTTTGAAATAGTTTGAGAAGAATAGAGATTAGGTCTTCTTTGAATATTTGGTAGAATTCAGTTGTGAAGCCATCTGGCCCAGGGTTTTTGTTTTTTGGGAGTGTTTTGATAACTGTTTCAATCTCTTTTTATGTAATCAATCGGTCTGTTTAGGTTTTCTGATTCTTCCAGATTGCTTTTTGAAAGATTCTATGTTTCAAGGAATTTTTCCATTTCACCTAGGTTGTCTAATTTTTTGGCATACAGTTTCTTCATAGTATTTTCTTACAATCCTTTGTTTTTCTGCTCTCATTTTTAATTTTATTTGAGTCCTCTCTTCTTTTTTCTTGCTGAATCAGGTTAAAGGTTCATTAATCTTGTTTACCTTTTCAAAGAACCAGCTTTTGGTTTCATTGAACTTTTGTATTATTTTTTTAGTCTCTATGTCATTTATTTTCACTCTGATCTTTATTACTTTCTTCCCTCTACTTCCTCTGGGCTGTATTTGCTGTTCTTTTTCTAGTTCTTTTAGATGCAGGGTTAAGTTGTTTGTTTGAGCTTTTTCTAGCTTCTTAAGGTATGCCTGTAATGGTATGAGCTTCCCTCTCTGCTTTTGCTGTGTTCCATAAATTTTGAGTTGTTGTATGTTCATTTTCATTTGTCTCAAGGAAATTTTTTATTTCTTCCTTGATCTCATTGTTAACCTATTAGTTATTTAATAACATGCTATTTAGTTTTTAAGTGTTGGAATGTTTTTCAGTTTTTCTATTGTAGTTGATTTCTAGTTTCATGGCATTGTGATCAGAGAAAATGCTTGATATGATTTCAATCTTCTTAAATTTATTAAGACTCATTTTGTGTCCTAACATGTGGTCTATTCTAGAGAATGTACCATGAGCACTTAAAAAGAATGTATATTCTGGTGCTTTAGGGTGAAAGGTTTTGAAGATATGTATTAGATATTTATGTTGATCTAGTATGTCACTTAAGGCTACTGTTTCTTTGTTAATTTTCTTTCTTGAGGACATATCCATTGATGTTAGTGGGGTATTGAAATTCCCTACTATTATAGTATTGCTATTGATCTCTCCCATTATGTCCATTAAAATCTGCTTTCTATATTTAGGTCTTCTATATTAGGCTCATACATATTTATAATGGTTATATCTTCCTTTTAGATCGCTCCCTTTATCATTATGCTTTATCAGTATGTAGTGAGCTTCTTTATCCCTTACTATATATAGCCTTTGTTTTAAAGTAGATTTTTTCAGATATAAGTATTGCTACCCCAACTTTTTTTTTCATTTCAATTTGCATAAAATATTTTTTTCTCTTTCTTTACTTTTAGTCTATGTGTATCTTTTGTTTTGAGGTGGGTCTCTCATAGACAGCATATGTACAGATCCTGTTTTCTTATCTATGCAGCTACCCTATGTCTTTTGATTGGAGCATTTAAGCCATTTACATTTAAGGTTATTATTGATATGTAGTTGTTTATTGCCATTTTGTTCTTTAAATCTACATTCCTCTTTTACTAGAATTTTCCCCCTTTGTTCTGTTTACAACAGTCCCCATAATATTTCTTGCAGCATTAGTTTGGTTGTAATAAATTCCTTGAGTTTTTTCTTTTTTTGTCTGGGAAGCTTTTTATTTCTCCTTCCATTTTAAATGATAGCCTTGCTGGATAGAGAAGTCTTGGTTGTAGGCTCTTTTTTTTGCATTACTTTGAATATTTCTTGCCATTTCCTTCTGGCCTCCAGAGTTTCTGTTGAAAAGTCAGATGTCATCCTTATGGGAGCTCATTTGTAAAAGATTGACTGCTTTTTTCTTCCATCTTTTAGTATTCTTTCTTTATCTCTTAGCTTTGGTATTTTAATTATGATGTGTCTTGGTGTAGGTCTTTTTGAGTTCCTTTTTAATATGATTCTCTATGCTCCTTGAACTTGTGTGGCTTTTTCCTTCATCAATTTAGGGAAGTTTTCAGCTATGATTCCTTCAATCAGGTTCTCTATCCCTTGTTCTTTCTCTTCTCCTTCAGGAACTCCTATTATGGAGATGTTGTTTCTCTTCATGTTGTCACAGAGCTCTCTTAGAGTTTCCTCAGACTTTTTTTTTAACTTTTTATTTTATTTATTTATTCATTTTTTACAGGGACGGAGAGAGAGTCAGAGAGAGGAATAGATAGGGACAGACAGACAGGAATGGAGAGAGGTGAGAAGCATCAATCATAGTTTTTCATTACCATCACAATATCGTGTTGTTCATTGATTGCTTTCTCACATGTGCCCTGACCGCGGGCCTTCAGCAGACCAAGCAGCCCCCTGCTGGAGCCAGCGACCTTGGGTCCAAGCTGACGAACTTTTGCTCAAGCCAGATGGGCCCGCGCTCAAGCTGGTGAGCTCAGGATCTTGAACCTGGCTCTTCCGCATCCCAGTCCGACGCTCTATCCACTGTGCCACCACCTGGTCAGGCTCCTCAAACTTTTTGATCCTCTTTTCTTTTTGCTGATCTGCTTCCATGCTTTCATTTATCTTGTCCTCTAAATTGCTGAGTCTATGCTCTGCTTCATTTAGCCTGCTTTTAATTCCTTCTAGTATAGTCTTCATTTCTAATATTGTATTTGTCATTTCTGTTTGATTCTTTTTTACGATTTCAATGTTCTTTTTGATGCTTGCTATCTATTTAGGTGCTCATTTTCTCCATTTATTGTTGCTCTAAGATCCTTGAACATTTTAAAGACTTTTATTTTATTTTATTCATTTTAGAGAAGAGACACAGAGTGAGAGAGAGAAAGAGAAAGAGAGAAAGGGGGGAGGAGCTGGAAGCTCAACTCCCATATGTGCTTGACCAGACCAGTGCAGGGTTTTGAACTGGTGACCTCAGTGTTCCCAAGTCGATGCTTTATCCACTGCGCCACCACAGGTCAGGCGAGATCCTTGAACATTTTAACAATCATTATTCTAAACTCTTCATCCCATATCTTGGTTATTTACATTTTATTCAGTTCTTTTCCTGGGGATTAATCTTGCTGATTCATTTGAATTGAATTTCTCTGTCTTCCCATTTTGTTGGTGTAGACTGCTTCTTTGAATGTGCTGTTTGTGTAGCTAGCTGAATATTGGGTTGGTGTTGTCTGCCTCCAGCTTTCTGTTGTGTTGTTTCTAGATCTTCTTGGGTTGGCCTCAGCTGTTGTTTGTAATCCTCAGAGGGCTACTTGTCTGCTGCTACTGCTCTTTTTGCTATTTGTGTTTGTGTTTTCTATGTTAGTGGGGTCAGGGGTGAGGAGGCCTTCCTTAAGATATCACTCTAACTAGGGTTGTTAGGTCCTGAGCTGATGCTCTCCATATCAGGCCACTGGATGTGCCAGCCCTGGATCTCCCTAGCCGGATCCTGGTGCAGATCAGTGGGGGTCCCTCCTTATGACTGACCCTTAGCAACCTTCTTGGAGTTACAGGTAATCCAGATTTTGTGGCTGACTCTGCTGGGCTGAGATGCCATTGTAAATATCAGCTGGCTTTTATCTACTCTTGGCCAGTGTGTGTGGCCTCTCTATTCCTGAGGTATGGTCTATGAGCTGGCCCGCTGCCACTGCCTCCTTGGGCCATCAGGCATCAGCACAGCCAGGCATGCAAGCTTGCAGACCACAGCTCTGGCTGCCCCACAGGCACATGGGCCACCTTGCTGGGTTCCACCCCCCATGGGATGCTGGATGCCCTGCCAGTCTCTGCTCTTCACTGCTGCAGTGTGGGTCACCAGACTCCACCCTGTGCTGCCACCAATGTGTGCATCACTGGGCTCTGTCACCAGCTGCCACCACACGGCTGCCTCTCCCAATTCCTCCGTCCGCTGCCTCATGGGCTGAGCACCATGGCTGCTTTTGCAGCATGACTCTCCTGTCCTTCAGAGGGTACTCAACAGCTTGGGGTGGCAGTGTAGCCCAGACCTCAGCGCTCAAAACCTCTGTTCCTCTTGCACCTCCTGCTTCTAAGCAACTCTTTGCTCTGACTGGAGTAGGAGAACCTCTAGTGGAAGGGATAATTGCTTCCCTTTGCTGGTGTTGGTTCTCCCAGGAAAAATGGTCACTTTAGGTTTGGGGAGTGACCCAGTTCAGAGGTCAGTGTGGCTGTCTCCCAAAGTCTCTCCCTGTGCCCCTGAGACTACACTCTCCTCTTGCAACTCCAGTCCTTTCAGTGCTCCCCTCTCCCAGAGCCCCAGATAAGTGGCTGTGAATGAGGTTTTCTGTGGGGTCCCTTTAAGATGGAACCTGGGTATGAGAGTTCTGTCTTCCTCTGGCAAACAGTAACCTGGCTCTTCTTTCAGCTAAATACTGTCTGTCCACCTCCTCTAGTCTCTGGGGTTCCAGGCTGGGGCTCTGGTCCGGGGGCTCTGGACCCACAACTCTCCAGGCAACCCATCTCACTGTGAGAGAACCCTGGGCTGCCTCTTGTTCCTGGGAGTGGCGCAGCTCTTTCCACATCTCTGCCCTTCCTACCAGTCTTGGGAGGTTTGTTCGATGATGCTTGGTTATAGATTCCTCTTAGTTTAGTCCAAAGTTGGTTTTTCAAGATGATCCTAAGTTAAGTTGTAATCCACTTTGGTTCTGGGAGGTGGGAATTGTAACATCCACCTACTTCATCACCATTTCTCTCTCTCCAAAAAGCATACTCTTGATTCTCTAGGGTTAGCAAGGAGTGGAACTTTTGGGCCACCAAAAGTCAATGATCAGTCAAAGGGTTTTTCTACTGCCCCTTTGATTTTTGTCCACAGCCATGTTAAGCAATATCTAAATATTACTCTTATTGGTTTTTAGGTATCTACAAATGAGATATTTCTTCAGAAAATCTTGGAACAGTCCTGAACCCTTATTTACTTGGTCAAAAGATGATGCAAAAAAATTGGCCTGCAGCCGAAACAACTGAGCTATGTGACCCTCAGTGCATTTCTACTGCAAAGGGCAGCAGTGTTCAACCCCTTACTGTCATCTTTTGAATAGAAAATATTGATGAGGAAACATTCAGCAACCACTCTTGTCTCCATTAGAGGCAAGTTCACATGGCAGATTTTTCCTAATAACTACCCTAACTGGCAAGGGTGTCCACATGTTAGACTGAGAGATAGTTCTTACTGGGCATTTTGCAAAAATAACATAATCTTTCCTTGTTCCAATATTTGCCTCCTGGGAAAAGATTTGCAGAGTCTTGTGGTAAGTTGCTTAAGAGTAGTCATGGTCTGTTAATCACGTTTTTTTTTTTTTTTTTCTCCATAAGAGAAACGGTAAGAAATAAACTGTCTGGTGAATATAATGGTCCCTAAGTTTATATAGGAACATTGGACTGAAGGTTTCCTGGCACAACAGAGTTTTATTCTAAAATTTAAAATTTAACTTACCAGAATCTTGGCTTACCATTGATCTTGACCAGAGTCAAGTGCCCTTAGGAGACTTCTTTGATGGGCTTCAGGATGCGGGACACCCCTCTAAGAAGAACCTGCACAATCTTTTTCTGTATGTACATTTCATGTTTTTAAAAGCTTATCTGACTTTTCAAAATAATCATTTTTTGCAGCATTCTAGAAGCTACAGTTAACTTCTCAAGTTATATTAAAATTAATTTTAATTGATATGTAAAAATATGCCATTGCCTACTTCCATTTTTCAGAATGTTAAATAAAACAAACAAATGCTCAGGAGTATAGAAAAGTACTAGAATATGACTGAAGCTTGCTCTGTTTTATCTTGTTTTTAACTTAGTGGAACTATATTGATTTCAAGAGGCTTGCACGGGAGCACACTGAAATGCCCCTAGTTGAAAGAGAAAGACATCTACTTCTTTTGAATGTATGGTAGTGAACTGGTTAACACTCTTGGTTTGTTAAATGCAATAAAAATTACTTATAATATTTAGTGATATAAATGCAAATACTTTTAAAAATTGAGTTTTTAAGTGTGAAGACCTTTTATTTCTGAGTAAAGAAATTGAGATCCTTTTTAACTTTCTTTTAATGAGCTTTTTTTCTATTGCTTAAATAAATATAAAAGAAGCCACTTTATTCATGGAAGAACAACCCTGTTTTAAACACTGTTAGTAAATTAGAACACTATTTATAGCAATAATTAGACCACAAGTAGTGATTAGAAAATTTCTTAAAGACTACATAATGATGAACCTTTAAATAGTCATTTTTTAGTTGGGAAAATTGGTGCTGAACATGTCAAAAAATGATGAAAACTTGATGTCAGTTTAATGGATGTTTTTGTAAATCTACAGATACCTCGAGTACTTTTATGCAGGATTTAACTTGGTGTCATCTCATTTTAGTAAAAGCATTTAGTCACTCTAAGAGCTTAACAGAAACTGTTTCTATAATTAAACACATAGGTTTGTTTCCATGTAATAATGATAATAATGAAATCCAGGTTTTCTCCACTGATCTGAAACCTTATGAAACCTTTTCAAAGCCAAAATATCTTAAAGGCACTATGTCACAGTGCATTTGGAAACAGAGGGAGTCTGGGTTCTTCTAATTGCATAAAAGGTGCAGGAGGTTCCTTAATAATAAATCTGCTTGTGGTATGAGAAAAGTCAGCCAAAGGGGACATTACAGAGGATAGATCTTAGCACTGGAAAAAATCTGATAGAACCCTAGATGTGCAGCATTCATTGTCCCGCACTATCTAGAATTGATGTCAACTGAACTACTCTTCAGCCCCTCTTTAGAGAAGTGGAAACTTCTCTAAAGAATGCATCTTGATTTTTTAATGGCACTTGGCTCTTGGGCCATTTATATTTTTACTTTAAAGCTTAAAACACAAAGAAAAACATGCACATTTAACCTGTCAAATCTTGCTGACTCTTTTTCTCTTTCTCACTATTTTGTTACAAGATGGAGGCAGTGAAATGTGAAATGTATATATCCCTGGCAGATATGTGTACTTTTGCTCTCACATGCTTGTTTGACTTAAAGTACTCTATTTACACTGTCATTTATTCTTTCATCTCTAAACTTAATTATTTTGGGACTGCTTTTCATTTTCAGTGAACACTGTCTTATGAGTGTTAGTGTTAAGAAGCTGTACCATGAAAAATAATCTTTAAAAAAGAAGCAATAGCACACTATTGAGACTTGGAACCAAGTTTATTTGGTGTTTCTATATCACTGGTTTCTGATAGTTTTCTGTCCCTTCTCTTGTATATCTTCATTAGCCACAGACACATTCCCATTTGTCTAAGGGCCTTGTTCCTTGGCTACTAATTTGATTCTTTAAAGAACTATATATGCCTGGTAACTGTATGACTTCCTTAAAGGAAGTGCTATTACTAAATAAACTAGGAAATGAGGATTCCTAAAAAATATTTAACTCACTTTCCTGTTGTGTTGGTAAAATCAATTAAATCTTATTTGCATAATTCTTATTATATATCTGGTGTCACCCATGTCTGTCTTATTAAAGAGTAGTCAAGAAAATTAGTATAAATCTGTTTGGGGGGGGACAGGAAAATTAAAATATCTTGCATTCAGCTTTTGTACTTTTAGCCAAAAGCAACAATATTTACATTTAGAATGCTTTCTTTTCTAAAAAAAAAAACAAAACTGAAATTTACATTCTACATAATCTGTTGAAATTTTCTACCTCTTCAGAGATAAATAACATCACAGCTTTTTCTTGCATTACAATTTTCCAGCTATGGAGAAATTCCATGAAATGTCTAAGAAACCAGGTATGATTACCTATATACTTGAATTTTTTTTATTTCCGGCATAATATTTTAACTTTTTAATGCTCCATAAAATATCTATGATGTCTAAGTCTAAAATTTTGATTTTCTTTATGTTGCAGAACTGTGTGATTTCTAACTGGTGCTTTCTTGTTTATCTATTTGCAAGTATTTACCTCTATTTTGTTCTAATTGGACATCCTGGACGTACTTGACACATCAAGTACTTGTGATATTTCTTTGTTTTTTTTTATATAATTATTATTGATTTTTAAAATGATTGTTATGATTCAATTTTTCAATTAATTTTATCTTTTAAGTAGAAAAGTAAACCTACTTTCTTCAAGATATTATTTTTAGGAAATTAGAGGTGTTTTTTATGACTGTTTAATATATGTATTATATATATCAGTAAATGGTTAGCTGACTCACTCAGTCATTTACAGGGGTAATATACAACATACTTAACCGTCTGAAGGCTATGAAAACCAACCAAGAGGAACAGCGCATTTGTCTTTGAGCTGGAGAAAACTGCTGGGTCAGGAAGATAAGGATCCTGGAGAGGGACTGAAGTAGATGGAATATTTGTCCCCACAAGACTCAACTAGCCATTCATTTATCTTATTGTTTGAAGAACTATGCCAAGATTCTAGATTCCATCTTGATGTGACAATGAAGAAAGAGCGTAAACTTCAGAGTCAGGAAGGCTAAGTTTGGCTCATAGTTGTGTGACCCAGGAAAATTTCTTTTCCTCTAAGAATGTCCATTTTCTTCTTTGTATATAGCATAAGAACATCCTCCAGTTAGGATTGCTGAGTGGTTACAGGTAACATGGGGAAAACTGAGTACCTGACCCACAGGAAGTGAGAGTGGTTGCTATCATCCCCTTCATCTCTGTGATCCTGTTCTTTTGGTTGGCTCTTTCCTTCTTTGGAAAACTGCTCTTGAGCTCTGTCCTTTTCTCATGTTTTAAACATGGGTGCTCCCTGGAATTCCTTTCCACAGCTAACTTTGCTTTCTCTCTGCATACTTTCTCTAGAAATCTCACCCACCACTATGAATGACTTCTGCCATCACTTTAGTAGTAACTTCCTCATCTAAATTACTGTTCATCATTTCTCTTGGGCTCCAAATCCAACTTCTTAGTAGTAAACTCTGCTTGAATATTCCACAATTACCTCAAACTCTACATGTCCCGAGTTGACCTCATTACACTCTTCATCACATACTTTTCCTTGCATCTCCTACTTTAAAATTTCACCGCTCATTCTTGAAGGTCATCTTTGAGCATTTGCTACAATTTTTATACCATTACATGTCATCTTTGATGAGCATTTGCTACCATTTTTATGTCCAAATATGTCATCCATTCCTGTCAATTTTACTACTTAAATATCTTTTCATCTCCACTATCTTAGTTCAGGTCTCCATTCTTTCTCCATTATTAGCTAGCTTTCCCTGTTTCCAGCATCAACCATCTCCAGGCTATCCTATGCAAAGACAAGAGAATAATTGTTTTCTTTTTGATATTTCTTTTAAATTTTTTGTTACCCCCAATTTCTATTCATTTTGAGAAGATCAGAAAACACAGATATATAAAAATAAGACTCAAAATTGCCTGTAATCCACCAGCCAGAAAACACAATCACTAAAAATTTTGTATACATTCTTTCAGACTGTTTTAAACTGACAAATGACAGAATGCTATGCAAGGTGGAACTCTAGTAGATCTTGAATCCTTGATGAAGATTTGCAGTCTGACCTGCTCTGGGTGACTGATGATCCATCCACTGTGCTGATGTTAAAGTGATTGATTATTGGTTGGTTTAATTTTAAAGGAACATATGACATATTAGGAGGTTATGGTTTCTACTGAAGGAAATAGATGTCCAGAAGTTCCCGTAGTCTAAACTCTGAAGGACAGGATTCCAGGACATTTCCAGTGAATTAACAGCTACAGTTACATGGCAGATGCTGGGAGCAAACCAGCCCTATTGAAGACCAAGTGTATGCCCTGAGCATGAGCAGTAGAAATTCTGAGTTATTCTGTATATGGTATTTCCCTGTCAGTCTTTCCAAAGTAATGGAAATGATACTCCATGGAGTTACAACTTGCTTCCTGAGGAAGAGTGGAAAATATGGGTAGGGGTGCTTTTGGTAATTGAGATAAAATTAAATGACTAGTAAATACAACTAGAAAGGCTTGTAGAGTCAAAATAACCACTAAGTAAATGTAGTTAAAATCTATTCGATATCTGGTCAGTAACTTAAATTCAGTAGTAACAGAAGGTGAGTAAATTGTAATAGACAATAGCACCTTTTCATAAGTGTGGACATAATTTACTTGCACTGCATGTTTATAATCCTTTGTGTGGCAATAATAACTAAATGTCCTTTAAAAAGTAAAATGTTCTCTAGGTGTTTGACTTTTAGATAAAAAATAATTCTTTAAGAAAACAAACCTTCATAAACAATAGGTGGCCATGTTTATCTATTTGATTTAATCATTCTGAGGCTCTCCATTGTTGACTATGGCTCCCAGGTTTTACAGAGTGGAGCAACATCTGTGGTTAGTAGCTTCTCACAAGGTATTTCCATGTTGCCTTCAGTGATGCTGCTGCTTTAGTGCTTGTTCTATTATCTTCTGATGAAACCTTCAGTTCTTCATTTTAAATTTACGTACTGTATCTTGTTAATGCTTTCGTGTTCTACAAGTGGAAAGTAGATCTGAGATTTCCTGAGTCTCAAAAGGCTTATTTATGGACCAATTATTTTAACCTAATATCTTTAACGACAGCAATTAGGATGGTATATTTAAATAGCTAAGTTTTCCCTCTGTACTTTCTAACCTCTGGAATATCATTGATCATGTGTGTTGCATGTTAGTTAGATCATGGGGAGGAGGTGTTTCGACTTAACCTGAAAACAAATTCAGCTTTTCCGGTCCTAGAGTTAACTTTGTCATTGTTGTTTAACAGATTCAAGTGGGAATTTGCTATGTAAGTTATTTTTTTTCCTTAAGAATATCCTTCTCCCAGAATTAAGCTAAGTACATCTTTTGTGTTCATGGATATGAAATAAAAATATTTTTAGATTTTATAAGACCAAAATTATGTCTGAACTTTTTTTTTACTTATTTGTTATTTATTTATTTATATTTCATATTTTATATTTTATTTATTCATTTTTTAGAGAGGAGAGAGAGAAGCGGAAGGAGCAGGAAGCATCAACTCCTGTATTTGCCTTGACCAAGCAAGCCCATGGTTTTGAACCGGCAACCTCAGTGTTCCAGGTTGACGCTTTATCCACTGCACCACAGGTCAGGCAATGTCTGAACTTTTTATAATGAACAAAGATGACTTCTGTTTTATAAATTGTGTTACAAGGATTGAATTAAGTGTGCACTATGTTTAAATATTCATGTACACTGATATTTAAATATTGGTCTTCTCCTGAGGCCTGAGAGAGCAGGTTGTTTATATGACTAGATTTCCAACTTAAGCTTGCTTCCTAATTGCCAGGAAGGTACTGGGTTCCACCGTGAGTTTCTGATTCAGCAGGTCTAGGAAGCAGGCAAGAATTCTCCTTTCTAACAAGTCTTTTTAAGTGATGCTGACGCTTCTTGTCTGGCGATATCACTTGAAGAACCACTGCTTTATCATTTAGTGAATACTCTTTGCAGGATGCGCCTGGATCTTGGAATGCTTCTGTGGTCAATAGACCCAAGCAGGCATCCCTCATGAATATTTCAATTCCAAGTCCTTTGGTCTTATAGCTCCATTTAATTTCGTGACCTTTAAAATTCTGGCCCAGGTGATGTGGAGAAGGACAATATAATTAGTCTTAAATCATCTATTGGAGAGTAGACGGGGTAGGACAGTTTAAGTTTATACAGGTAAGTTAGAAGTACAGATGGAGGTATGCTAAAACAAATAGAAATTATGCAGCAAGGGCAGGCCTGCAAACTTTCTTATGACCTAATGATAGATATTTTCATTGCCTCATTATATTTACTTCACACAAGTATCCTGAGAGAAGACAGAAGTATTTTTATTTTTATAGATGGGGAAGGAAACTGAGATTCAGAAACGGTAAGTAACTTGCTATCATCCAGGGCCAAAATCTGAACCTAGTTGGTGTGTTTCTGAACTTTCTCTTACGATGAGAGAGTTTGAGAAGAAAAGGTAGGCACCGGGGCGTCCCCTGGAAACAGGGCAGGTCAAATGGAGACTGAGAAAAGGCCAATTAGATTTGCTGTCTAAAAAGAAACTTTTAGCATTTTTTGGTTGGGGGAGAGGGAAAGTCCCTTAGCTGTAGAGGGCAAGATGGCAGAAGTAATGAGTGAAGGTTCACTTTTCAAAAAAGATTTGATATGAGAAGAGAATGATATGAGAATTAAGCTTTTCCCTAATATAGGCAGTGAATATTTGTGTCCCACCAAAATTTATATGTTGAAGCCCTAACCTCTGATGTAATAGTACTTGGAGGTGAAGGCTTCAGGAGGTAATTAGGTCTTGATTAGGTTTTGGAGGTGGGGTCCTCATGATAGGACCAGTGCTCTTATAAGAAGAGGAAGAGGCCTGACCAGGTGGTGGTGCAGTGGATAGAGCATCAGACTGGGACGTGGAGGACCCAGGTTCAGAACCTCAAGGTCTCCAGCTTGAGCGTGGGCTCATTTGGTTTGAGCAAGGATCACCAGCTTGAGTCGAAGGTCACTGGCTTGAGCAAGGGTCACTTGGCCTGCTGTAGCTCCCTGATCAAGGCACATATGAGAAAGCAATCAATGAACAACTAAGGTGCCGCAACAAAGAATTGATGCTTCTCATCTCTCTCCCTTCCTGTCTGTCTGTACCTATCTGCAATTCTCTCTGTCTCTGTCACAAAAACAAAACAAAACAAAAACAAGAAGAGGAAGAGAAAGAGACCTTTCTCTCTCTTCATGCTCATGCACCCAGAAAAGGCAATTTGGGAGCATAGTGAGAGGGTGGCATCTGCAAGCCAGCAAGAAGACCCTCACCTGAGCCAGACCATAATTTTACCCTGATGCCAGACTTCCAGCTTCCAGCACTGTGAGAAAATAAGTGTCTGTTGTTTAAGACACACAGTTTATAGTATTCTGTTTATAGTAACCCAAGCTGAGACAGCACCCATGCAAATTGGAGGGTTACTTATTCAGGCATGGCCCATTGAAAGATTGCTCTATGGTTTTTGAATACTTTGAATTGGTGTCTCTTGAGGTATTTCTTTTTTTTTTTTCTTTTCCCATCTCTACTTCTGTTGGAATACTTACGAACAAGCAGGGTATTCCTGTCTTGGCAGGATTCTCCTGCCAAATTTGCTTAATTATGTAACTGGGTGAGGTGTGTGCTGCCTTTACATAAGAACTGGTTTTTCTGTCATTTGTCAGGCTGGATTGGGCCACTTCTCTTTTGCTTGTGTGTGTGATATGTGGGCTGGTGTAGGTGGTGTTACAAGTATTACTTGAATGCCTTTCAGTCTTAGTTTGAACTTTAGAACTGATGAGTTAAACTTCTTAACTCTTAACACCAAGGAAATCAATTATATTTAAGTCTTTGAAATGTTTAGAGAGCTACCCCAAAATAAATAAACTAACAAGTTACTGATTAATAAGGGTCAAGCTATTTATATAAAAGATAAAAGATGTTTTCATTTTATGTTTTATTACTGCTATGAATGTTTCATTTCTGTTATGAACTCACTATTTTATCTTTTGATTTGAAGTCACAGTGGAGATAACTTATAAATGACCATATATATATATATATATATATATATATATATATATATATATATATATATATATATATATATATTTTTCCCTACAGCATCACTAAAAACCTCCTAGTTGATTTATTACTAAACTCCCAAATATTTAGCAGGTAAAACCAAGAAAATGAACAGCATATTAAACATGAAGCTCCTTTTTTTAGTACTTGGCAGAATATAAAATAACCAGTACATTATAATGATACTATTTAGTGTTTAAGAGAAAACAATATTGCTGACATCACATGACTACTATGAACTGAAATAGGTTTTGAAAGTGATTTATGGGTGTTTCTTTTGTCTCAAGCATGTTCTAGCTAAGTTTTCAAAACTGCTAGGAATTCTCCCTGAGGGTAAGTCTGAAGACTGTGTGAAGACATACTCTTCTTATTCTTCAGTAATAGAAGAACTTAAACTCCTAACTTCAGACCATATTAGGTGAATTTTAACAGCTATCCACACAAGATTAGTGAGCCATTGACAGCTTCTATTGTATAGTTGTTGTTTTTTTTACAGGCCAATGGTAGCACTATTCAGATGATCTAAGTCACCTGAGAGGAATCACAAGTATTAGGACATTGCTTTGGTTTATACAATGAACAGGTGAACTACATTCCTTGGCCACCTGAATGTACTACTAGTACATATTTACATATATGTGACTATAATCTTCTGTGTTTTAGTTTGACCATCTGTAAAATGGGTATAATAGTGGTAACTACCTCATAGACTAGTTATGAGAATTAAGTATTTATGCATGTACAACCCTTAGAACTATACCTGCCACAGAGTAAACCTTAATTGAAATAATACATTTATTACCTAGAAATAGGACATCTTCCTTGAAGCTAATAGTAAAGAGTGAAAGAAAAAAGTAAAAAAAAATGTAGAGTTGATTCCACCAGGCCAGTTTGGCAGTGAAGAGGCAGATTGAACAAGCACATCATGACTGTGAGGGATCCTACTTGCTCAGAAAGGCACTAAATGTGGGACACTACCTCCCAGTAGGTGGCCAGGGTTATCAGCGACCATCCTCAGAATTCCCTTTAGGGGAGCTGTGTTTGCTCTGATGGTTGTCATTCTGAGCACAAGCTCCAGCTTGGGCAGCCTTTTAAGGAAGCCACATTCTCCCAACACTCAGGGGTTCTCCTTTGTTTCCATGCTCTTAACTCTTTTCCATCGTGGAAAAAAAGCATGTTACTGACTTCTTTAAGCATGTATGGACAGATAACTGTTCTTTTATTTCTTTAAAAAAGACCCCTTTTTTTTTGTTTGAGAGAAAGAGCACCATGTGTGTGGAAGAGAGAGACAGGAAGGGAGAGTGAGAGGGAGGAGAGAAATGAGAAGCATCAATTTGTAGTTGCTTCACTTTAGTTGTTCATTGATTATGTCTCATATGTGACTTGACCAGAGAACTCAAGCAGAGCCAGTGACCCCTTGCTCAAGCTAGAGATCTTGGGCTCATGCCAGTGACCTTGGGATCATGTTGATGACCTCCCACTCAGGTTGGCAACCCTGCGTTCAACCTGGTGACCTCAGGGTTTTGAACCAGGGACCTCAGCATTCCAGGTCAACACTCTATCTACTGCACTACCACCAGTCAGGTTATAACTTTTCTTAGAAGCCCTCTCTAATCAAGGAATTACAAAGCCTCCTCTAGATCTATATATAAAAACGTTGCCATGGTCACTCTTTTTTGTTTGCGCATCATCCGTCATTTGACTGGTGCAGCCTGCCGGTATGCTTCTTCAAATAGTCTCATTACAATATGTTTGAGCCAGTGTGGTAGGGGAATCAAAGTTGGGAAGAACCAGTTGTACCTATCAGCTGCCTTGTTGATGGCTTTATGATTTTACTATAACTGGACAAGTCATTTGGCCTCCCTAGGACTCCACTTGTTTCTTATGTAAAACAAAGGTGTTGGGCAAATCTCTAAAATCCTTCAAGCTGTGACATCATATTTGATTGCTGTGACCCTAGTCACAAAGAAATTGACTAACTTTAGGGTTGCTAATATGTTTTTTACATACTAATCACAAGAATAATTAGAAAAACTTTTTACTCAACAGCAATCTTAAAGATATTGTCTCTACTGACACAGAAGCCACTATTACAGTTGACTTTCCATTGAGCCCCATACCTTGCAGTCTGATTTCCCCACCCTTCACTTAGCTGTGTCATTTCTTAAAGCTCTCAATGTGGAAAGCAATTCATCAGAAAATTTCCTGGGCTCACAGACTTCATCGAATTGGAAGGTTTTAATTCCAGTCCTTGCAAGACTGACAGGGTTGTTAATGAGTGTATCTAGGACTCTTCTGTGGCCAGCAATTACTGATGTAATAGCTGTTCAATAATACGTTAAATTGGATCATTTTCCAGACACAATCATGATAACACTTTTCTGGGCAGCTAGTGGTATTAGAGAGAGAGTATGAGAAGAATATTACTAATATGGGACTATGATATTGCTGTGAAATTGCAAAATTGGATTTCTAATGTACTTTATAGGATCACAAGATGACTAGCAAGAGAGGTAAATGCCGACTCCATCAGTGCCTGGGAAACTATAGGGTGGGTGTAGAGAGGTCCTGGATATTATGTTTGACACAAACGGGATTTTCACCCTGCAGGTTTCTGGCAGTGAGACATTTAAGTGTCTGGATAGTATACAGATGGAGAATGTGAACTTGTAATGTTTGGGTCAAAGGTTTTGTAAATGATTTTGTAAACTTCTTGTGTGTAGTCATTGTTTAATATACTTTGTCATATCCCTAGTACACTCATTTTTATTATATTCATAGAGGTTCAGCTGCTTCAAATGCTTTTTGAGATGAAAAGGGGAGATACCTTTATACATAAATTGCATATTATGTTTGATAAATATTTAAGTGAAAATGTAACCCCTTTGTTTGTGAGAGAAGCTCATAGATACTCTTGAGCAAATTTGTTTAAAATGTCCTATTTCTATATTATTCTGGTTTGGAAACTTAGGAGATTTAAGTCACATCAAAATGGACAACACAAGAAATTTTCTTAATGTAATTTATGTCTTCACCTCAGTTTATTAGGATTGATTGCTGTCAGGGAGCTCCAGTGGGGATGCTAGAATCTAAAATATTTTACATACATGTAAAATGACTTAAAGTTAGTAAGGGTTTGTTTATAAGCTCCAAGCCATCTCAGATGTGCCTTCCCCCTTTATCCTGAGAGCTTCACAAGGCCCAGTGGGTGGAAATCAGCTTATTTCTCAGCACAATTCAGAAATTGTTTCAAGATTTTATCTTTAAACATGTGGGTGTTTGTATCTCTTTTTAGTTGTTTATTTAGATTATGATATATCATAGACCTATGTAACATATCAATGATAGTACAATGAATGCTCAATGCACTGGTCATCTGGTATGAGAAGAAGATCATTAGCACAATTGAAGTCCCTGTGAGACCCTATCATGATCCCCCTTCCACCATTCCTCCTGGTTTTTATACTCTATACACACACACACACACACACACACACACACACACACACAGCCTTAAAACGTCATGGTATTATTTGTATATCTTTAATTTGTATATGGATTGTATGATATTGTATATATCCTTCTTCAGAAACATTTTTGTTTGTTTAACAATGTGCTTTTGACATCTAATAATATTGGCAAATGTAGCTCTATTTTGTTCACTTTTACTTACATTTAGTATTTCACTAGGTGAATAGACCAAAAAACTATTCAGCCATTCTATTGATCGATTGTTTCAAATGTTTTTGGTTTCAAAAAATTTTGTATTAAACATTCTTTACCATTTCTCCATAGCTCTTATGCAGGAATCTCTTTAAGGATATACACGTAGGAGTGAAATTGCTGGGTCATAGGTACATATGTCTTTACCAAGACTAGCTGCAGCCAAATTGTCCTATAAAGTGGCTGGGCCTGAAGGTGCCTTTTACAGTGTTCCCCTAGAGTCTTCCTGTTGCTCCCCTTTCTCACTAACACTTATCAGAATTCTTTTTATTTTTACCAAGCTATGAGTATAAAATAGTATACCATATTGTTTTAATAGGCATCTTCCTAATTGCTATGAAGTCCAACAACTTTTTATATGTTTATTGGCCATTCAGGTTTCTTGCTCTGGGAATTATATCCTTTTGTTCATTTTTTAAAGTTGTTTATCGTATTAGTGATTTATTAGAGTTCTTTATAATATTTAGCCACTAACATTTTTCTCCAAGTTTGTTATGTTTTATTTCTAAATATTACCTTTAAATTAGCAAATAACTTGTTAATTATTTTAAATATTTATTTTAATAAGGTTTTTATATACTTTTGGATCACAAAGCTATTTTCTAAAAATTTGTCCTAAATATTTACAAGTTTTTTTGCCATTCAGCTTTTAACTTATCTGCAATTGAATTTTGCAAATTGTGTAAGATAGAAATTTAATTTTACTTTACTTTTTGATACAAGTAACAAATTTTTCTAGTAGAACTAGAATGGAATTTTCTCTAGAATGGGTGAAGTTTTATTAGTCTGTTTCGGTTTGCTTTGCTTCTTGAAAAATCAGGTTATTTTTAATTCTGGGTAAACGTAGCACATTATCTCTTTTAATATTTTCTTTCATACATTTTTTTCATTTTCTTTTCTGGAACTCATAAATATGTTAAATTTTCTAATTCTATCTTCCAAGTTTCTGGACTTCTTTATTATACTTTTTAAATTTCTTTATTCTTTGTTTTGACTATTATCTTGGTAACTTTGCCTCTACTATTATGGACAGTGTTATTTTCAGAAGCAAAGGCATTTCACCTCCTGAATAGCTTAGATGTTCCTAAGAGGGTGCTTGTTCTAACAGCTGCTGCAGGACCCTGGCTGACTTACCAAGAGGAAATGCCGCTATAGAGTGACAATGGACACTTTCTGTTCCGTCTTTCTCCTCGAAGGCAACACATCAACTGGGAGGGACTTAGAGTGGCTGCAACCTGAATCCCAGCCTGGGGTCGGTTTGCCATCTCATTTGAATGAATTGACAAATTTCTGAAAAATGTTTTTAAAATACTGCATTTTGTCATCAAAAGGAAGTCATTTAATTCAATATGAATTCATTGAGCACTAACTCTTGGACAGCTACTATAATGAATGATGGGTTTACAATAGTAAAAAGGACATTTCTGCCTTAAATGCCTCACAACGTAGACTGATTCTTAAATAAGTAATCATTCTGCGATGACAGAATGGGTTTGACTAATTTGTGAAAAGAAGATATCCCTGTGATCTTATTACAATCAATCCCTTGACCAGTGTGATGCAGTTCTGGGAGATGGTCAGGCCCTGACTTACTCTCCCGGATCTGCCCAGAACTATTCGTCATGCCATAATTCTGTTTGCATTTCATGTCTCCAGATCCCAGTCACAGGAATAGCCTTTGGATCTGCCTCACCACTTTGTAGAACTGCCCAACTGCATCAGAGGTAGATTAAGATCGGTTGAGACCCTCGGTGCAGAAGAAAATATTGGGCCCCTAAGGGCCCAATGAAGGCCCCCTCATTCATTAAAAAAAAGTGTAAAGTTGGGGTTCTGTAGGACCCTTCAGAAGTCGGGGTCTAGGGCGCATGTCCAGTGTGCCCGTCATTAAATCCACCTCTGAGCTGTATGCGCACTCAGTTCTCTAATTTATAGAATTAGGCTCTGTCTCCTATCTACCTTTGTTCTTGAACTTCCACTTCAACATTAACCTTGATTCTTATTTATCTTCAGTCATTGATCTTGTCCTTTCTTCCCTATCTCTGTTCAGAAACCATTTACTAAATAAAGTCTTGCCATTGTTGGATCCTTGTGGATTACAGCAAGATGTAGCCAAAGTAAAACATGGGATGATGAACCCCATCTGTGACAACTGCAAACATAAATCAGGATACTGAAAGAACTGAAGGTGGCGGTAGAGGAACAAGCATGCTTTCTGGTACCCATGCTGAAAAACACAAATACAGGAGTTCTAGTTTCACTCCATTTTTATTGTATTATTTTCTCTTCATGTTTCTACTTCTCTCTTTTTTATCCCTAATTCAGAAATTTATCTTGCCTCTCTGATTCTCTTTCTCTATGCCTTCCTGATTGCTTTAGAAGGACTTGTGCAAGCAGAGATATTTCTACTTGTTCTTTCCTACTTGTCAAGAAATATTAAATCTGCATCCTGTGCCTTTTCATACATTTAAGCCCTACTAAATAAATGGACTCTGGAGACTGACACAACCAACCAAGTATTTTCTCTGTCATTTTTAAAACAGAAATTATAAAAATAATACTGGGTGGTTAAATTTGCAAAAAAGTGATCATAATCTTAGATAATTGCCTGTATTTTTTAGCCAGTGGCCAACATACTTAACTAACTTCCTCAGGAGTATCTATCCACCTGAGGATGAAATCTGCTCTGCTGCTTGTTTTTGTAAATAAAATTTTATTGACAGATAAACATTTGTTGACCTACAGACTATGAATGCTTCTGTATGACAGCACCTGTATGGAATACTGCTGGTTTAGGAAAAAGGGAAAAGAGAGAAGGTGGAATTGTGATAGCTCTTAAAACTTCTCTTGGAAGTGGCACTTATATTTTCTTGACTGAGCAAGTCACAAGATCAAATCTGGGAACCTTCTTATTCTTATTCTTCTTATCTAGTGAGCACTGGAGAGAGAGGCTGACAGACAGAAAGTGAGAGAGATGAGAAGCATCAACTCATAGTTGCATCACGTTAGCTGTTCATTGACTGTTTCTCATATATACCTTGACTGAGGAAGTTGGGGGGATGCTCCAGATGAGCCAATGACCCCTTGCTCAAGTCAGTGACCTTGGCTCAAGTCAGCAACATTTGGACTCAAGTTAGCAATCATGGGGCTATATCTATGATCCCATGCTCAAGTCAATGACCCCTACCCTCAAGCTGCTGAGCCTGAGTTCAAGCTGGATGAGCCTGTGATCAAGCCGGGTTTCAACCTGGGTCCTCAATGTCCCAGTTCAATACTCTATTCATTGTGCTACTACTGGTCAGGCTGAAACCTGTATAATTTTGTTGACCAATGTCAACCCAATAAATTCAATAAAAGGGAAGACAAGGCATATGGTTACTAGTGCAAAAAGTTAGTAGGTTTGTTGACAGGAATTTTTTCCCCCATTAAAATAAGAATTAATCAGCTGATCTTGAAGAGGGAAGAGGTTTAGAACGTTTCAGAAGAGAGAAGTTCTGAAATAATTGTTTAAGAGAATAGACTTGTTAAAAGTGCTCAACAGGTAACATGAAGGCCAGCCTGTTGTTTATGGTCATGATTTCACAGTATGAGAAGTCAGCATGATTGTATTTTCCTTTAGCTATATACCATTGCACAGGTAGAAGTGAGGAGTGAAGTGGGGGGCAGAGAGAGGTAGAGAGAGTCATATGTGGTCATGGTTGAAGTTTTACAGGCAGTTATGACTAAAGGAGAAATGAAAATGCAATTGAGGGTGCCTGCAAAGGAACGCTTATAATATTGACCATGAAATTTGAGGTGAGTGTAAAGAGAAGTGAGGATGTAAGCAGGGGAAATGATCAATGAAGATGAGGTGCCATTAGGGTCAAATATTGGTGGAGTTGCGGTATAAGAAGGAGTGAACTGGTGGAATGAGAGGGGGAGGCTTGAAACTGAGATTTTGGATGGGATGCACGTGTTGGTAATGATAGGGGACAAGGTATGACCATGGAGAGGAATGTTACTGAGGTGAGATGCAGGACAAGATCCTTATTGAAGAGTTAAAAGATTGGCAGGCTAATAAATTGAATGCATTTCCTATTATATGAAGCATTGAAATTTCAAAAGTTATGACAAAAGTAGTGGTAAGAGAAAGTGAGTTGGGGCTAATATCGTCACTGAATTAGAGGCAGTGACTGTGAGTTCTTTTGACAGCTACTATAATTAAAGATTACAAGTACATCCTAATACTATTTCTATGAGGTTAACTATTTCATTCAATAGTGTAGGTCTCAGTTTATTTTTCTAAAAATAGGAATTCCCCCTTTGTTCTAAATTCTATGATTTAAAAAAGTGTATCTCTCTATATAATCGATCTTTCAAACCATGTTTAAAACTTCTCTGTTAACCTGAGAACAGTTGAACTGTAAGTATTTCAAGTTTCTTGACATTATAAGAAAATTTATTTATTTCAGATGGTGATGTCTATAATCTTGCTAATTTACAAGAATATCTTCTTATCACTAATAAGATAAATTAAGGGCCTTTCTGGGTTAAAAGAGGAAGGAGAGGCAAAATTCAATTCTACAAGTGTTTATTAAGTACTAATGAGGAAAATTTGGAATTAATGTTATTGCAAGTTTTACTATTAAAGGGGAAAAATTGCATGACTGTTAGTTTATAAAATGAGCCAACAAGAGTCTTTGGCATCAGAACTCTGAGGTAGGAACATTTTCACATATCAGAAAGGATGGATATCTTGTTCCTCTCTCTCTCACTCCTTCGTTCTTCCTTGACCCCATGTCATTCTTCTACTACAGTACTTTTCTCATTGCAGCATCGTATTTAATTTCTTCTCTATCACCCTGGTCTGGAGCTGGAGTGCCACAAGGCTTGTTTTTATTCATCTTTGCCCCCATGTCCAAGTGCAGTGCCTGTATTACTAATCACTTGATCAGTATATGATCAATGCAGGTTTGAATGATTGAATACATGAATGGAAGTGGCTACTCATTTATTTGATTTAGCATTTATTAAGCAATAACTATCTTGTAGGTTGTAGTTACTGCACAACTGAGATGTTTGTAGGTATTTAAAATATATGTTTGAATAGCATGTGAGAAAAATCGCATGACTAGTTTGTTTGTTTCTGCTAAATAGTTTTAGAGGATTCTGCTGAATGTCATCCGTTCTTTACTCCCGGGATCTGTTTTATCTTACAAATGTGCATGGCATCATCTCTCCTTGTACAAACTGCTGCTGATATGAACTTGCATCCCGCCAACAAAGTATTTCTAGTACTCTAGGCCTTTTGGAAACTCTGAAGTCTAGAATCCTCAAAATACTCAAAAGAAAAGTTTTGAGAAATTATGTTCCTTTTTGGCGATTTTTTGCAAGGGTTCTGGTTTGTGATCTCCCATATTGGACTTTGGTGCGTCGAGGCAAAGTGAGAGTAGAAGGACCCTTGCTATTTTCCTTATTTCTAACTGATGAACATTAAAAAAAAAATTATTTCTAACTGGAGAATAAGTCATTTGCCTTAACCCTGGAAATAATCAGTGAAGCTTTGACATAAACTTTGAGGTGGTACTCAGTTTTTTAAGAAACCCTCTTCTGACAAGCCAGGCTGAGAAAGTGGTCAGCACAATGTAGAGCAGTTGGGACTTGCCTAGGGGATGAAATCATTCATTGCCTCACCTTTGCCTCTAGTGCAGTGATTTTCAACCCTTTCATTGCATTGTACACATAAACTAATTACAAAATTCTGCAGCACATCAAAAAATACATATGTCTTTTTTGACAATCTGAAAAAAAGTAAGTATAATTTTGAGTCATTCACACTGGACAGCTGTTATGTTGGCTGTTGTTATTCTTTTTATTTGACAGTCAGTCTAAGGGAAAAGAGGTCAGTGCCTGTCACTAAATAGTCAGGAATTGCATGTTTTAAAAACATGCGATTCTTGTGACACACCAGTTAAAAATTGCTGCTCTAGTGGGTTCCGAGACAAAAGCCCTCTCTTCTCATCTATAAAAGGAGGGGCTGACTCAAGAGGACATGAATGGTTTTTTCTACTTTTTTCATTTCTGAAATGCTGTGGACTTTTTCTCTTCCTAGTACTAGTTGTTCTTTTAGCCCTATGTGAGTCTTGCCCAGCCACTTCACTCCCTTTCCTCTTGAGATAATATTTTAGTTGTAATCTTCATCAGTCTCCACCTCAGTCCTGTGGAGGTTTTTTATTTTTTAATAACATTGCTTTCTTATTTACATGTAATTTGGGTTGGTTTACAAACCTGCTAGAAAAATTAAAATCTACCCTGCACACATTTACTGAGGAAGTAATCTGAACCACACACTGGGGACATGGACAGGAAACTGTAGGGCTCTGTCCCCCAAGCTCACACAACATTGGCAGAAATGCCACTTGCCTCCATTGTTGCAGATTCCATTTTAGAGATCATAGGTGCTCATAGTGTTACTTCTGTCACCCACAGGGGAACTTTATTTATGCCTTTTTCCAAAGGATGTAAGGCAGTTCAGAGTAGCTGTAAATATAAATGGTGATGAACATTTTTCTCTGTTTCTTTGGTGCAAAGATAATATGTATCTTCTATTTAGTATTAATTTGGCTGGACTACTTCTATTTTACAGAATTGTGATCTTTTATTATTTATTTATTTATTTAACAGGGACAGAGAGAGAGTCAGAGAGAGGGACGATAGGGACAGACAGACAGGAATGAAGAGAGGTGAGAAGCATCAATCATTAGTTTTTCATTGCCATTGCGACACCTTAGTTGTTCATTGATTGCTTTCTCATATGTGCCTTGACCAAAGCAACCCCTTGCTGGAGCCAGCGACCTTGGGCTCAAGCCAGATGGGCCCGCGCTCAAGCTGGCTAGCTCGGGGTCTCGAACCGGGGTCCTCCGCATCCCAGTCTGACACTCTATCCACTGCGCCACCACCTGGTCAGGCTTACAGAATTGTGATCTTAATGTGATATAACAACAGGGCAAAACATTAAGTAAAAGGCAGGATGTTCAAAATTCTGAAGACTCAAAGTTGGAAAGCAAGGAGGTCCAGGAAGCTAGGTGTGTGGACCAGCAGTACTGTCTGTGATGCAGGGAGAAGTCCACTTGGTGGCTCATCTAAGGCGCCATAGCGCCTTCTATGGGTGAGAGTTGAGTTGTTTTGCTGACAAAATGTTAAGCCATAAATGATTTTTGAAAAGTATACTTTTAGCTGCACCTCTGTTCCAAGAGAATAAACTCTATGGAGAACAAAGGAAAATGGTCTATTTTCCCTCCAGGAAAGATCTGAGCCAGAGTGGGGGTTGGCAAATGGCAGCTTCCTATGTTTCCACAGTGAGGCTCATTTTGTGACCTGATCATAAAGTCACAGGATATTCAGTTGTGCAAATTTCACAGTATGCACAAAAATACTGCAAGGAAAAATTTCAGTGATTTTTGAATGGTTCTCATCTCTATTCTCCTTTATTATCTTAAATATTAGAGAATTGAGAACATTTTATTTTATATACTTTATAGATGACACTTGGTTGGTTACTCATTTTGTTGTTGGTTTTCCTTTGGTAGTTTTATTGTCTATTTATTAATTATTTTTGACATTTATCATTAATTAATATTTAGAAAAATTATATCAACTTCATATAGGATTTGAAAAACACTTGAAAATTTGCTTGCTATTAAAGAATACCTACTAAGAAAAAAATGTCATCTGAGGAAACATCTTTTTTAAATTTTTTATTAAATTATTGGGGATACACTGGTTAATAAATTATATAGGTTTCAGGTGTACAATTCTATAATACATTATCTATATATTGTATTGTGTTCACCACCCAAAGCCAAATCTCCTTCTGTCACCATTTATCCCTTCTTTACCCTTTTCTACCTCTCTCCACCACCGTTTCTCTCTGGTAATCACAATACTGTTATATGTGTTTATGTGGATTCTTTCTTTTACTTAATTCCTTTCACTTTTATCACCCAGCTCCCCATCACCTGTCCCCTCTAACAGCTGATACCCTGTTTTCTTATTTATGAAAAACATCTTTTTTTAGATAACTCATCTCAGCTATCTTTTAGCACCATCTTTGAGCACTGTTTTCTTGAACCACTGGCTCTTAGAAATTAGAATATCATTTTGCTCACTTTTGTGTTCATTCGTTTCACATGGACATACAGGTGCATATAATAAATGCTTGGTTTTAAGCCATGGATTTTGGAAAACCTTGTGATATTAGCAATTTGCAAATTATTGACCCATTTGGTATTTAACAAAGCTGATAAAGTGACTTGCCCATGGTCATACAACTAACAGGTAGTAGGGCCTGGATTCAAATTCAAAGAGTTTGTTCACAGAGTTCCCCATGATGATCAGGTGTATGAATCAGTACACCCATTTCCCTCTCCCCGCCCCCCATAACTGATATTGTCTTCCTTTCCATGAGGAGCCCTGAGTTTTACACATTTTTTTTTATTAATCACTCAGTGGAAACTATTCATGGCTATAATTAGGGGAGATAAGATTTTTTCTCTTTCTCAAAAGCTATCTGAGAAGAGATTTGACCAGGTATAGCTGTTATGCTTGGAGAGAATTAATTAAATCTCAGTATTTAAGAGCTATGTGATAAATAGTTCATGTTATGTTTACAACTCTATATTTAAATAAAACTTAAATGTCAGGTGCCTGAATATGAATATAAAAATATCAGGACTGGCTATTACTGCAGCTGAACTCAAATTACGGCTCCCTTAGAGAGAATCAATACTTTTCTTTTAAGCCAAACAAATTCCTACATATATTTCCAAAGGACAAATAATAAATGGCCAAAGAAAATATTTTTAAAATACCTCCACAGTAAATAAAAATTAGGAAAAAATGTTACTTGCCTGTTATAATAGTTGAAAAAATATCTTCCATTAAGCTCCTCCAATATAAGACCTTGCTTCTTCCCCAAAGTAGAGTTAATTAAAAAAACTTTTAAAGTGGAAGAGTCAATTACTGGTGATTATAAACACCAATAACTTAAGGATAAAGACAAAATCCAAAGATTTCAATGGTCCTAAACTTTAAACTAAGAGGGCAGTGCTTCTGTTAGTACTAAGAAAGCCAGGGAACCAAATATCTTCAGAATGTGCAGTATATTGGTTTTTCTTGTTAGAAAATCTTCAAGGCCCTCTTATTCCACAGTTCTTATTGCATTTTCCTTTTTATTTTTTGACAGATTCTAAAGACTTAAGACTTTCCTTTTGGGTTTGGAGAGAACTGCTTCTTTCACCTTCTGGTGTTCTATCTTGAATAAAGAATTATAAGATACTTAATAAAGTTAGTAAGAAAATAATGATTTCCTGATTTTGCTTTATTTATATCATAAAGAACAGAGGTTCCTAAGCCATGTGATGTAATTGACTCAGTATCTGGAGAGGGCTGCATTTCAACAATTCACTGTAAGGAAGAATGGTTTGATTTTCAAGGTGCCTGGATGGTAGAGAGCTCCAGCTCTGGCTGCAAGTCACTTGCCTGTAAGAGGTATAAATAACCACAATAGCCAGAAAATAAAGCAGGTAATCTCTAGCAATGCCTGGGAAAATAAAAATGAAATACAACCTAAGACTCCAATTCTTAAGACCCCATTGAATACTGTGCTCTCAGCCAACTGGTAAGATTTAATTTATTTTGTTATTATAATTTCATGACAAAATGTAATATAACTCATTCATTTTGTATATCAATCCTCCCTCCTTTGTAAAAAATGGCACACATGAGGATGACCTACATTAAAGTAATTAATTGTCTACTATGTGTAGGATTGTAGTGAAAATCTATAAATAATATATAATAAAAAAGTTTGTAGAAAGTTAAAGTATAAAGCATTAGCTTCAGAAAGACATATAAATCTTTAAATATTTAAAGATTATTTATTTATTTATTTATTTATTTATTTATTTATTTATTTGCTCCTATATTGAACTCATGCTTTATCCACTTGGGCCACCTAGTGGAAATATCCATGAAATATGATTTCTTATACTGAAAAAGAATATAAAACTTTGAGCTCCCAACTTAATAGAAATGAACTGAGTAAAGTGAATCATGATCATTGTATACATTCAGATTTTTATATTAATATTTATTTATTGGTAGAAGGTTAAATATTATAAAATAAATTATAAAAGCATAACTCTATTTATTTTGTTTCTTCTAATAGAGACCACTTAACCAAAAAAACAAAAATGATAAGAAATTACAGTAATTCAGGAGGAAGAAGATTTCAATGTGTATCATAAAAAAATAGCTATCAAACTTTTAATGAACTAAAATGACTAATACATTTAGAACTTACTGTATTCAAATGTAACCTTTGTTAAGTGGTGTTGGCTCTAGGTAGTCATGTTTTCCAAGTCTATCTTTCAAATAATCATTTATCTTATGTTTTCACATATTCAAAAAACAAAAGCTAATCACTAATCTGCTTAGTGGTCCATTAGAAACACTTAATATCCAAAGAAAATGGTGGCTAATTTTAGATTTCTTTTAACGGGAACTGTAGTTTTCATGTTGGCTCTGTTCTGTAATAACTTCCAGCAGAACCAAATCACTAATTGCTTACTGTAATTTCATGTGTTAGAGTCCACATTCATCTTTGCCATGTTAACGTTTAAGGAGCTTTTTATTTGTTGTTCCAAGAATGTCAGGTTTTTCGGTTTCCTGCTATCTTAAAGTGCCATATGTCTCTAAAGGTTGTTTTTTTGTTTTTGTTTTTTTTTTTTTGTGTGTGTGTGTGTGTGTAACAGAATTAGCACTAAGAAATGATAGATTTGTCCTCTTTTAATGTACCAAGCTTCCTAGTTGGTACAATTGCAGAACCATAAAATAAAATTAGCAGTGAAAATGTTTTCTTTTGAATGATCCTGTTTCTCCAAACTCTGAACTTTTTTCATCTCATTTGTGCTTTACTTAGGTGAGCAGAAGACAGGTTGTTATCACAGGTGGTTAGTAGAAAAAAGACATTTAGAGAAGTGAAAAGTGTCAGCTTGAGAACAAATTAGTGACTGAACAGAGTCAAAATGAGTATATGGCATGATCAACTGTCCAAATGATGTGGAGATGTTTTCTCCAAATCTATGTAATCTGGTTGACCAATGTCAGTCACCCTGTTAAATTTAATTGTCTAAATTAAAAAATAATGAAATAAGCTCCATGAGAGGAGGTGCTGCCCTGATTAGAGAAGGCACCAGGGAGGTCCGTGAGGGGTGAGACAACCGAGGGGGGCTTCTGCTCGGAGAATATGGTAGATGTCTATGGTATTTCCTGGGAATACCATCTTTCTAGACAGAATGGGTGGTGGTAAGATAGACATGCTTTCTAGGCTGGGTCAGTCAGAGAATTTCCTCAGACATTTTGAACTTGAGAAGAGTCTGACTTGTTCTTGGGGGTGAAACCTTGGAGCTGTGAGCTGTGGCATTGCTTCCTGCTGTGTGAAGAGAATTGTGCAAAAGCTGAGAGATGGAAGCCAGGATGCATACAGAGGCAGAGATGCAGGCGAGGGAGTGTGTCTGAGTCAATACACTTTTTCTACTTCAACTAGTTTGACTTGGATTTCTGTCACTCGCAGTCTGGAGTGTCCTGGCTCATACAGAGAAAGGCTGCCTGCATACAGCTAAGTGACTTGTTCAAGCGTATCAGGGAGATGAGCAGGTAGGTCCCAGAGCCCTGAGAATAGATAGACCCCCAGCTTCACAACTGAACGCAGTTGTTCCTTCCTTCAGAAAGCCCTTCTTATCCTTCTCACTCTGAATATTTCCACCATAGCTTATTGCAGCACTGTCTTGCCATCATCTGCTTGTTCCTATGTTTTCCCAAACATATTGTAAACTCCTTGAAGCCAAAGCCAGCACCTGGATATTGAATGAATAAACAAATAGAGTCTTTTATTCAACCAATAAGCTCAAAGACAAATAAAGTCATGAACTACTTACTAATTATCTTGTTTGGAGTTTACACTCTGGGCAGCTTTAATTCTGGACCAATAAACAAACAAACAAATAAAGATGGCAGTGCTATATAAGTATTGATAAAAGACACTGCAAAGGAGGCACCTCCTGCCATTAACCGCCCACTTTTAACAGAACAGATTGGTGGGTAAGAGAAACAAAGAATGTAACCTAAACTGACATGAGGTAGGGTGAGAGGAAAGCAGTTATTTCATTCTGGTAGAATAATACCTGAATAGAGACTCTGTCTGCTCTGTGGTTACCTTTTTAAGACGCTGTAACAAACATTGACTGGTGTCTGGAACAACTTTGAAAGACTCTGATTGCACCCGAAGATAGAAAAGGCCTTTCCAGAAGAGAAAGAAAGAGGGCTGTAGAGGAGCCTATCAGGACTCACACTGGAGTGGATGGGGTTTGGATTTAATGATCCCATCTCAAAGGAGTTGTTGGCCAAGAAGCTTATTTTCAGTCTGTTTCCTATTATTTCATCTTTAAAGATGGTTTTTCTCCTGAAAACACTTAGCAATTATCTAACAAAATAGCACTTGCCTTTCTTGTAAATCAACTAAATTAGCCTCAGGATCGCAGCCCCTTTCTTCTTGGGACCCTGAGCTGACTGAATTGTCTGCTAGAGAACTGTGGTCTTTACCCTCCACAAAGAAGAGCTAGAGACACAGTTGAGAGGCATAAATCAAGAGCTGTATTTTGCTGACAAAATCAGAAAATTACAGTGACATTTATTTAATACCAGTTGAGAAGTTGCTCCAGAATTTCTATAAAAATGTAGATTAGAGGCACAGTTTGATTGAAAAGGGAGTAGTCAGGAGCTGATGCAGATGTGGCGATTACGGAGTGGTTAGGTGAAGCTAAATTCCTTCTGAGCCCCTTGCATGTGTTAACATGGTCATTATTTCTCACTGCATTGTGCTAGACATTGTGGGAGATTAAAAATACCACAACATAACTTGATTAAAATAAACCCTGTGCTCAAGAAAATTAGAATTCAGTCAAAGGAGACAATAAAACTAACAGGTTTAAGAGGCTATTAATAAACTTAGAGCGATTTTCTAAAGACAGTTAAGTTACAGGAAAACCCTGTTGTAACATGATAAGAAGAAGTTCCAAAAGTTCTCAGAGGTCTGACCAGGCGGTGGCACAGTGGATGGAGCATCAGACTGGGATGCAGAGGATCCAGGTTCAAAACCCCAAGGTTGCCAGCTTGAGCCCGGGCTCATCTAGTTTGAGCAAGGCTCACCAGCTGGAGCCCAAGGTCACTGCCTTGAGCCCAGGGTTGCTGACTTTAGCAAGGAAACACTCGGTCTGCTATAGTCTTTCAGGTCAAGGCACATATGAAAATGCAGTCAATGAACAACTAGAGTACTGCAACGAAGAATTGATGCTTCTCATCCTCTCCCTTCCTGTCTGTCTGTCCCTATCTGTCCCTTTCTCTGCCTCTGTCACAATAAGCAACAAAGCAAAAGAAAGAGAGAGAGAGAGAGAGAGAGAGAGAGAGAGAGAGAGAGAGAGAAAGAAAGAAAGAAAGAAAGAAAGAAAGAAAGAAAGAAAGAAAGAAAGAAAGAAAGAAAGAAAGACTGAAGCCAGACTCATTCCAGGGACCATGTATTTAACCACAATGTTATTTTAAAGTGAAAGAATTAAGGTTGCCATTTTTTGTGTTGTGTTTTGTGCTATGGTCAGATTCACAGTTGGACTATAGTAATTAAAAATCTTACTAGCTAGCTTTGTTATACATGAAAAGAATACTATTAGAGTAGGAATGTTCTGCAAACCCGTGAAATTTTGATTTATTATTTCCAAAGAAATTCTAATTTGATTTCTAATCCTAGCCTCTTGCCTATTCACTGAAGCATCTTGCAACCTTATTTGTTTTTTCCTTCCCTAGGATTTTCCATTTTTCTCTCTCTTTTAATTTCTTTCTCTTTCCATTTAAATGTGCCATGTCTACTGCATCTTGGAACACCCCCCCCCATAAATTGTCTACTTTTAACTATGACTACTTCCTCTAGTTTTTAAAAGAGTCTTATTTCTCTCTTCCACTCCTGTTTCCCCTACACTTTCTCAAGGTTCACCTCTTATTCCCCCCTCCCTTCCTTCCTTCCTTTCTTCCTTCCTTCCTTCCTTCCTTCCTTCCTTCCTTCCTTCCTTCCTTCCTTCCTTCCTTCCTTCCTTCGGCAGAGAAACAGACTCCCTCATGCGTCTGGACCAGAATCCAACTGGCAAGCTCCCTACTGGGTGATGTTTTGCCCATCTGGGGCCATTGCTCCACATTGCTCCATTGTTTGGCAATCAAGCTATTTTAGCACCTGAGGCCAGGCCATGGAGCCATCTTCAGTGCCTGGGACTAATTTGCTCTAACTAATTAAGCCATGGCTGCAGGATGGGAGAAGAAAGAGAGAGAGAAAGAGAAGGGGGTGGTGAAAAGGTGGAGAAGCATATGGTCACTTCTCTTGTGTGACTGGGAATTGAACCTGGGACATCCACATGCCAAATGATGTTCTACCACTGAACCAACTGTCCAGGGCCAAGGTTCACCTTTTAAAGGCTTAGGTAATCTCTGAAAATTTCAAGGGCATTTGTCACTTTTATTGCTATTGATTCTATCTTCTGCATTACCAAGAGAAATAACTCTTCTGCATCTTTTTCTTTTTTTCATCTTTTGTCTTCCTCCTACCCACTCATTATGGGTTTCTTCAATGCTTATTTCATAGAACTCTGCTATTCTTTTGATCTATTCTTCCCTTTGAAAAATTCATCCACACTCAAAGTTTCACCTCTTCCTTTCATATATACTACTTTATATCTGTCTATATCTTATTAATTAATGCCAGTATTTATTTCTAAGTGATTCCTGGGAAGTTCTATTTAAGTATTCTGATGTCACCATTAAGTGCAAAGTGAACAAGTCTTAGTTAATAACACTTCCCATATAGTTTCTCATGATTATAATGATGACAATGATGATAATGATAATAATAATAATAGAAAACACTTATGCAGCATGTGCACCTAGCCTGGCACCTTTCTAAGTTCTTTATATGTATTAACTCACTTAATATTTAAAATACTGTCCTTATTTTATAGAAGAAAGAACCCAGACCTAGAGATGGGAAGCACTGCCAATCAACATTACAGAGCTACACACAGAAAAGCCAAGCTTCCCTCTGGGCAGTGTTCCTCAGAATCTTTACCCCTAATCAATATTCTCTATTTCTATGCCATATCTTCCAATTCCCCACTCTTAAAGCTGTGCATTGTTTTTCCTTTGAGTCCAATCCATAAGTGCCTTACTTTTCTTTCAGTATGTTTCTGGAGTCTGTATCAGTCAGGGTCTGCAAAAGCACAAATGGCCCGTTCAGAAAGAAAAGACAGAGAGGTATAGTTAAGGAAACCAGAAAGGGATGGGGAAGCTCCCTGCTGTTAACACCATTGGAATACTATCACTAACCTTAGTCTTAAAAGGACCAAAGGGGTTAAACAATGCTATGGGAATCCCAAGAAAGCTGGATTTCTGGAGGAATACAGTCTTGCTAAACTCTAGTGAGGTCATGGGATACGGTGGGGAGGTGATTGAGGAGGATGAATACCCTTTCCTTTGTCCTTGTGGTTTCTGTTTCCCTGCTTGTGCTTCATTACCTAACACTTGGATCCTTGTCATTGCCTCCTCAGTGATCTACCTTCTTCTCCCTTCACTTCATCCTGCTGCCCTATCACCAGACCAGTCTCTCTAAGATGCCACATTTGTTATGCAATTTTTCTTTTCCTAACCTTCAAAGGTCTCTCATTGCTCCTTAGTTTATTGTTAACAGTCCTGCAAATCCTGAGTCCAATCCTTCTTTCAAATATTAACTTCCGCACTTGACCAATGGTGGTGCAGTGGATAGTGTCAACTTGGTATGCTGAGGTTCCAGGTTCAAAATCCTAAGTTTGCCAACTCAGTGCGGGCTCATCCAGCTTGAGCACAGGCTCACCAGCTTGAGTGCGGGTTACCTGCTTGAAGACCAAGGTCGCTGGCTTGAGCCCAAGATTGCTGGCTTGAGCAAGGGGTCACTGGCTTGGCTGGAGCCCATCCCCCATCAAGGCAGATATGAGAAAGCAAATGAACAACTACAGTGATGCAACCAAGAATTGATGCTTGTCATTTCTCTCCTTTCTTGTCTGTCTCTGTCTCTCGCTTGCTGAAAAAAAAAAAGAAAGAAAAGAAAAAAGAAAAGTATCTTTTGCAACTCTCCTAACCTTTTGTTCCAATTAGTCTCCTCATTATTTTCTTTCCAAAAACATTCATACCTGCATCAAATACTAGACCTGAAATACCTTTGCTCTTCTATCCAATTGCTGTATATCCTCTAAGGCTCATCTCTTGTATAAAAACTTCTCTGACCACTTCTGACTTTCCAAGTTTCTGCTGAATTATGGGTAACACCTTACCATTCAGGGCTGAATTGTATTGTTATTTGTTTCATAAGTATGTGTTTTATCTCTTCTAACTGAGGGTGAGGATCTCAAAACCAAGGCTGTGGTTCATGGTTTGTCAGTGGCTCTCATTTTTTAAGCTATTTACAGTGTGAAGGGGTACACTTAAAGCAGTGTGGGAAGAGTTAACATACCCACAAAAAGCGATCTATGCTCTGAGCCCCTTACTGTACAATCAGGACCACCCAAGCTTCAAGTTGCTCCTTCTTCTGCTGGCCCCAGGTGCTCTCCTTTGCTGCTAGAAGTACTTCAGATCAGGTGCCCAGGTCATCTTCTCTGTGCGCCATCTTTGCTACTGTAGGCTGCAGGCCTTACTGCAATATGTCTTTGAGATTCATCTGTGCTCTGTAGACATCTCCCAATTTCCCTTCTGGGGATTGTTTATCTTCATTTGGTTGGAAACGAACACTCTTTGTGGTGTAAGTAAGCTATCTTGTTTGCCAAGAGCTGCCTGTTGGGATGGGATTATTTGGTTCATACCCCAAAAGAATTCCAGTTTACTGACTCTTAGCTACTGTTTCTGGCTTAAGTTGGTGCAAGTCAATTCTTCCCTCACATGGGGCCATGTCTGGGACATGATTTTTATTTCTTTTTTTTTCTTTAGAATCTCAGTGCCGGAGTTGTCTGTGAGCTCTGCTCACCCAAGACTCTTTCATGGATCCCTCTGTGGCATGCTTGTACATGACCTGAGTTCACCTAACTAGTATAACAACTTGTTCTCACAGGACCCTTGCCATCTGTCACACACTGTTATGTTTACATATTAATGTTTTCTTTTCCATTTATCCAATCTCATACTTTATGGCTCTATAATGTCTTTTACTGCCACTAAGAAGGCTTAAAATGCAAGATTTTAACAGGTAAGTAGAGATAGGATGAATTAGAGAACATAAATGGATTTATTCCATTGGTTATTTGAATGATTTCTCTGGCCTTAATTCCAGAAGTTCTCTCTCTCTCTTTGTATTTTTCTAACCTATCTTTTTCAATAAATGTTCCTTAAAATGGCTGGTCCTCTAATAGTTTAATCTGAACTGAGAAATTTTAAACTGATCCTAAGGCCAAAGTATTTCAGAGGGAAAAAAAATTTGCATAATAAAGTCTATTAATAATGGACATCTTGGGTCTTTCTGAACTACACAGTCACAGTTAAAAAATAATTTTGTGTGACCATTAATTTTGGAGCAAAGAAATGCAATGTTCATCTTTTTAAAAATCTGTTGGGGGTTGTAATTAGGTGAAGGAATGTACTCCTTTCCAAGTTCAGCAACAGTTAGCAATCTAGATGGTATTTTTTCTTTTTCTACCTACTAAAATCTATCTTGTTTTTTTCAAGATGATCACAGAAATGGGAAACATCACCACTCCAGCTAAATCAAGACGCAGGGAATGGAGGGAAAAAAGAACATTTTTAAAAAGCAGTTGAGTCCCCATAAGAACATTCCTCCAAAGATTTGAACATCACGAAAGAATTTACTTATCCGTCTATTTCAACTGGCATAAAATTGTATGATGTGAAAGAGGAAGCTAGGGCTGGAGGGGTGCAGAGAAGGGGCCTGGCCAATGTCCTTTTGCAGACACGAAGACCTTCTTTTGGTGGAATGGAAAAGAAAAAACCCCAGAAGATGAACTTGGTGAGATTGTGGGCTTGCAAGTGCAATCAGCTGAAACTTTGTAAACATTTAGCATAAAACTCATTCTTAATCTCATAAACTTAATTTTTCCCTCTAGCATATGGGATGCATAAAAAGGGAATAAAACTTTAGTAAATTGAGCCTTACTTGTGCTTTATAAAAAAGAAATTGGATTGCTCTAATAGCAGCTGCAGCAGGCTTTCAGCTTCGAACAACCCGTGTAAATCTAGTTTTTAGAGCTTCATTTAGTAAACACTCAGCTGCAAACCGGATTGGAAAACAATTCCGAGTGCAGGGTGCTCTGTAGAGGTAGTTATGTAACCTTTGTGTTACGGCTTTAAAATATGTGAAGAATAGTAGAAACCCTGATTGAGATATCTTATAATTATCCTTTACTCTATATTTAAATTTGCATGGAGTTTGCTACTCACAATACATAGAACTAGCACAAATGAATTCAAATTGGCCATAGATTTAAATGCATGTGTAGTAATCAATAAAATCTTTAAAAAGCGGAGTATTACTAACCAGTTTGGAAGCCAGAGTTGAGTTGGCCACCTTGTATGCTTATCTCCAGGAGATAACTACAGCTTGTTTTTGCTTCTGCCTGGCCTTCTGCAATCCTTGTCACACTCCCACACATTGAAGAGTTGCAAGACATCCTGTTTCCTATTCCATTTAGTAAATGCTGCATGTGCCCAGTTTACAATTTTTGCTAAAAATAGGGAGAAAAATCTTGTTCTTCATGAATATGATGAAACATCCAATTGCTTTTAAGTGGATGCACAAATAACTGTTATGATTCTAATGCTGGTTTATTCTAAATTTTCTTTGTGGCCTGGTCTTTGTGGGGATTTCTGTTTTGATTGTTGTCTTTTATCTAATCACTCTTTATATACACTGGCAGACAAAATGAGAGTTGGCACCTTATGGTGTTCCTGCTAAAGGAACCCTTTAAAATAATTCTAGCTTGAATGGCCAAGGATAGTTCTGGGAACAACTTTGAATTAAGATAAATCACTAGTGATCCTTTCTTTCTCCCTTGAATGTCTTCTAATATCTCACACTTATTTCTAGGGAGCTGTCAACTAAAGCTGCCTAAGGATAAGAGTGAAGGAGTTATTTCTTAGGGGAATTTCCAATTTTAAAAGAGATCCATTCTTACGTGTGGAAAAGCCTGAAGACTCCAAATTTGTGTTGTTTTAATGACAAGTTCTGAGGTTGATCTTCTGGGCAGAGGGTAGCTTGTTCTAAGGCTGGCTCCTGGGCTTTAGAGAAATAAACTCCTTATTTCCACCATCTGGTGGTTCAGCTGCCAGCAATGAGAACTATTAAACAAATGGAAATTTCATGAAATTTGAAAACAAGACTGCTGTGCAGCATGGTAGGTGGAGAGTCATGAGTGGATGGTTCCACTCATGGCTCTGTTGTTGCCAGCTGAGTGACTTTAGGGAAATCACTTAAACTCTCTGGGGATCTGTCTGGTCTACCTTTCAATACTATTTCAGGGTCAAATCAAAACATGAGAAAGCACTTTGAAAACTATTAGTTTTGAGAGAATTTGGTTGTTCACGCCAGTGAAAGTTACATACATAGTGAAGAATACCTTATTTCCTGGGGGAGGGTAATCATCATTTGTATCATTATGTTTCAGAGAAGTAATGTCAGCAAGTAACAGATGCCTTTGGGTGTTAAACCTGGGATGAAATTCTGGATCCTGGAGAATATTAGATCACTGACTATTCAAACAGTTAAAAAGGATGAGAGCACTACAGAAGTTAAAATAAAAATATTAAGATGAAATTGGGCGGGCAATTCCATGTAATCTGTATTGTACCTCTCCCTAACCAGAGGTTCAAATAATATCACGTCTCTTTTTAATATTCAGGTTAATCACTTTGAGATCCTACCTGTTTATATTAGAAGTCCAGCATTTTTTCTTTGTTTTTAAATTAAAATTTAATCAAAATTGTACATGCATGTAGTTAAAAATTAAATAATAATAAAAGAGCTATTACAGAATTTAGCTGTTACAAATTTAGTCGCCTAACTCACTCCTACTCACTTTCCCTGGTCTTCCTTTCAAAGGCCACAAGTTACAACTCTTTTTAAAGCTCCTTTTGGGCTTTACACTCTCCAAAATTCTAAAATCTATGTATATATTACGATCTCTTGATTCATCATTTTAGACCATCTATTAAATCCTTATCATGGAAGATACAGCTAGTCCTTTATTCTCCTATCATTTTGCTTCTCCTTTCTCATCTTCCCAATATAGCTGTATTACAATTTTAGTTAAGTTAGTATTACCATTATTCTAATATTCTTTAGAATTTTAAAATTATTTTATTTTATTTTCTTCATTTTAGAGAAGAGACAGAGAGAGAGAGAGAGAGAGAGAGAGAGAGAGAGAGAGAGAGAAAGGGGGGAGGAGCTGGAAGCATCAACTCCCATATGTGCCTTGACCAGACTGGTGCAGGGTTTTGAACTGGCGACCTCAGTGTTCCCAGGTCGACGTTTTATCCACTGCGCCACCACAGGTCAGGCTATTCTTTAGAATTTAACATTATTGTATACTAGGGTAATTTTTTTCCTTCCTTTATATCTTCATAAAGTTAATAATGCTTTTCTTTTCATTGTATCGTTAATTATTTCTATTTTTTTCTAATGGACTTTTAGTAAAAAAATTCACAAACTCAAACACATCAGTTGATTTATTAGTTCCTGTCTGTATGTCTTGAGACACTGCTCCTGGGGCCCTTTCTTTTCTCCAGGCTGACTAGATTACTTTTGCTCCTCATCCCAGACCTTTCTGAACTCTTACCATGCTCTTTTTGTTTCTCTCTCTCTCTTTTTATCAGAGGACATCCTCCAGCAGTTTATCTAGTCAATGTTATAGTAGCAGAGAAAAATCAGGATGGCAGCCATTGCCACACCAGTCTCTTGAACCATATATTTCATTCATTTTCTGTACTTGGTGCCCATTTATTATTCGGGGTCTCTCTACCATCACCTTGAACATTCTTTTTTCTTTCTCTTGCTTCAAATTGCCTCTTTCCTGTATTCTATATATTCCGTCTCCATTTATTCCTTCACCTGGTGAGAGCATCTTCAATAGCCTCATGAAAAAGTGTGCAGAAAAAGCAATATTTTTGAGACTTTACATATCTTATTAGAGCAGTTTAATTTTACTTCATCTTGGATTTATGGCTGGTTAAATTCTAAGTTAGAAGTAATTTTCTTTTTTAATGTGATTTTTTATTTTTTTAATTACAGTTGACATACAATATTATATTAGTTTCAGGTGTACAAAATAGTGATTAGACATTGATATACCTACAAAGTGATCCCCCTGATAAATTTAGTACTCATCTGATACCATACATAGTTATTACAATGTTATTGACTATATTTCCTATCCTATATTTTACATCCTCATGTCTATTTTCTAACTACCAACTTTTACTTCTTAATCTCTTTCCCTTTTTCACCTATCCCCCATACCCTTACTCTTTTGGAAATATCTATGAGTTTGTTTCTGTTTTGTTTGTTTATTTTATCTTTTTTTAGATTCCACATACAAATAAAATCATATGGCATTTGTTTTTCTCTGTCTGAATTATTTCACTCAGCACAACAATACCCTCTAAGTCCATTCATGTTGTTGCAGATGGCAAGACTTTATATTTTCATGGCTGAATAATATTCTTTTGTTTATATACCACTTTTTCATCAATTTATTTATTGATAGACACTTAGGTTGCTTCCATATCTTGGCTATTGTAAATAATGCTGCAAAGAACATATGGATGAATATGTCTTTTCAAATTAGTATTTTGCATTTTTCAAGATAAATATCCAGAAGTGGAATTTCTGGGTCTTTCTTTGTCTCTTGATTTAGCTTTTGTTTTAAAATCCATTTTATCTGATATAAGTATATCTACCCCAGCCTTTTGTTTTGTTTTGTTTTCATTTTCATTAAATCTTTTTCAATTTATTTAATTTCAGTCTTTGTGTCTTTTGATCTGAAATACATCTCTTATAGACAGCATGTATATTAGTCTTGTTTTCTTATTCATTATGCCACCTTATGTCTTCTAATTAAAGCATTTAATCCATTTGTATTTAAAGTAATTATTGATAGATATGTATTTATTGTCATTTTATTATTCCTATTTTTTCTTTTTTTTTTTAACAATTCCCTTTAACATTTTTTTTTTTTTTTATAATACTGGTTTGATGGTGATGAACTCTTTTAGCTTTTTCTTGGCTAGGAAGCTCACTATTGGTCCTTTGATTCTAAATGAAAGCTCTCTTGCCAATCTCTTCTGGCCTGCAATTCTTTTGTTGAGAAACTAGCTGACAGTATTATGGGAGCTCCCTTGTAGATAGCTAATTGTTTCTTTCCTGTTGCTTTAAGAGTCTCTCTTTGTCTTTAACTTTTGACATTTTTATTATGATGTGTCTTGGTGTGGGCCTCTTTGGGTTCATCTTATTTGAGACTCTCTGTGCTTTTTGGACTTATATGTCTATTTCCTTCAACTGACTAGGAAAGTTTTCTGTCATTGTTTCTTTAAATAGGTTTTTAATTCCTTGATCTCTCTCTCTTCTCTTTTTGGTATTCCTTTGATGTAAGTGTTATTATGCTTGATGTTTTTCCAGGGACCCCTTAAACTACCATCAGTATTTTAGATTCTATTTTATTTTTGCTGTTCTGATTGGATATTTTCTTATACTTTTTTTAAAATTTTTTTTGAGAGAGTCAGAAAGAGGGACAGATAGGGACAGACAGACAGGAAGGAAGAGAGATGAGAAGCATCAATTCTTCATTGCAGCACCTTAGTTGTTCATTGACTCCTTTCTCCTATGTGCCTTGACCAGGAGGTTACAGCAAGCTGCATGTCCCCTTGCTCAAGCCCGTGACCTCAGGCTTGATCAAGTCAGTGACCTTGGGCTTCAAACCAGTGACCTTGGGCTTCAAACCAGAGACCTTTGGGCTCAAGACAGAGACCATGGGATCATGTCTATGATCCCACACTCAAGCCAGTGAGCCCACACTCAAGCCAGATAAGATTGCGCTCAAGCTGGCAATCTCAGGGTTTCGAACCTGGGTCCTCCATGTCCTAATCTGATGCTCTATCCATTGTGCCACTGCCTGGTCAGGCCTGATTGGGTATGTTCTACTACCTTATTTTCCAAATTGCTGATTTGATTCTCTACTTTATCTAATCTATTGTCAATCCCCCCTAATGTATTACTCATTTTAGTTATTGTATTCTTCATTTAGGTTAGATTTCTTTTTGTTTTCTATTTCCATTTTTATCTTCTATATCTCTGTTGAAGTTCTCACTGAGATCATAAGAGTAGCCTTAAAACAATGTTCTAATGTCTCTAACTCTACATCTGATAGATTTCTTGTCTCTATTTTGTTTAATATTTTTTCTTTTGACTTTTCTTTTTATTATTATTCTTTTTCATTTGGAACATGCTTCTTTGTCTCTCCATTTGGCTGCCTCTTAGGTTTGTTTCTCAGTATTAGGTAGAGTTGTTATTTCTACTACTCTTGATAGAGGGCCTTATGTAGTAGGTATCCTATTGGGTCCAGTGGCACAGTATCCCTGGGTACCTGAACCAGGTGCTCCAGGTGTGTCCCTGTGTAGGTTGTGTGTGCCCTTATGTTGTAATTGAACTTTGATTGTTGTTGTCATATCAATAGTGGGGGATTGACCCTCAGGCTGATTGGTTGTGAAGACTGGCTTTGACTATAGTGGAGGAGCTGTCATGTAGGGGTAGACCCTGTGAATTAGAGTTTCCTTTGGCAGGGCTTTGAAGCCTATGGAGTCTGCCCACTGAGTGTCTCATTTGTAGAGGTGGTTGAATGGTGCTTTAGTGTGTTGGTTCTGGGGCCTTTTTGAGAGATGCAGGCCAAATTCAGCTACTGTTTGTGTCCTGCCTGAGGCCACCTGTTATGAGATACAAAGTGATCTGCAGATAGTTACTATTTTTTCTGACCTTGGAAGTGTATGAGAGAAGCTAAGCTATGAACTGAGGTGGGCTGCCATTGATGCCAGGGTTGGGGCTGCCTTGCATTAGGTATAGGGCATGCCAAGGCCAGATACAGCTTGTTTGGGGGTTGTGAACTTTAGAGATTTTAGTAAAGTACAAAGCATGAGTCAAGACATGCTACTTGTATAGAAAAGCCACTAGAAGCAGTTTTGGTATGCCTGCAAGTTGGGTGGTGCAGGGTCTCAGAGAATCACCGGGGCAAACAGTATGAGCCAGGGTGATGGAGTCTCAGCTATTGTGCCCACCCACCAGCTATATGGAGAGACACTTCAGCAAATGAACACTTCTGCCAGCACTTATGTCTAAGAGAAAGTTACCCCTTCAGCTCTCACTTTGATGCCACACACTTTAGGTCCTCCCCTTTACATCCCTAGTGCCTTTTGAGCTGCTGCCCCAGCACTAGAGCTCAGAGCAAGAGAGTCCAAGTAAGTTATGTGGGCCCTTTAAGAGGAACACCGGGGACTTTGGCAACCCTTCTGTCTCACTTATCCACAATTCTGTCTGTTTTTCACAGCCAAGAGTTTTTGGAGCTTTTATTCCCAGTACTAGAACCCTTGGTTGCATGGCCTGGCGTGAGACTGAGACCTCTCGTTCCTCAGAGAAGACTGCTGCAGCTGAAATATTCCTCCTGATTTTTATCTGCCACATATGGATGTGGGACCAGCTTGTTCTGAATCTCCACCCCTCTTACTAGTCTTGATTTGGCTTTTCCTGTATTTTCTTAGTTATAGACTTCTGTTTATCTTCATTTGAGATGGTTCTGGATGATGGTTATTCTATAGTTTAATTGTAATTTCGATGGGGTTGTGGGAGAAGGCAAGTACAAGTGTTTATCTAGTTCGCCATCTTTACTGTGTGGAAGTAATTTTAGAATTTTGAAGGCATTGCTTCATTGTTTTCTAGACTTTAGTGTTGGTGTGGGAAGTACAAAGTCATTCTGAATCCTGATGCTATGAATGTGGTCATGTGTTTCTCTCTAACTTGTAGGTATTTTTCCTGGTTCACAGTATTTTGAACTGATGTGCTTTAGAGTAAGTCTATTTCTTCCATGTTTTGGTGGGTCTTTCCATTTTGAAACTGATGTCTCATTGAGATAAAAAATTTTGCTTGTAATTTTTTTCCTCTGTTCTCTCTCTTCTTTCTGGTAACTCGATAATTCTAATGTTGGAATTCCTGGACTTATTTTCTAATTTTCCTATTTTTCTAGTTGTACTTATTTATATTTATCTTTTTCTCCTAGTTTTTTATGTTTTATAACTCTTATATTAATTGTCTTATTTCTGTTAGCATGCTTTTATTTTTTAAGGACTTGTTCTGTTCTCTGAATGCTCCTTTTTGGTGAATTCTATTCTTGTTTCAAGAATGTAGTATCTTTTCTCATGCCTCTGAGTAAACTAGTTACAGCTTTTATTTTTAAAGCATTCCAGTTTTTTTCCCCAAGTTTCTTTTGTTCTGTTTGATCTGCTTTTTATCTTCCATGTTAGAGGGTTTTCTTAAATGGCTGGCAGTTTTTGGTTGTCTGCTATGATCAAGATTAGGAAACTAAAACTCTGGTTAAAATCTCTGCAACTGTGTTTGGGGCTTGTTAACTGTGAACTTGACTATGGAGATCTTCACTTAGGTCATTTGTAGGGGAACTCTCATTGTTAACACTTTAAGTATTTCTCATTTTCTTAATTATTTTTTCTAATTTCAGGATATGCTCTGCACTATCTTATAATGCTGTGCCTTTGAATAACTTTTGTTGTTGGATAGTACATCTGTGAATCTTGTTTATTTTATCTTTTTAAAATTTATTGCTTTTAGAAAGACAGGAGTAGGGGGGAAGAAGCATTAATTTGTTGTTCCACTTAGTTGTGGATTGAATGGTTGCTTCCCATGCATGAATCAAACCCACAACCTTGTTGTTTCCAGACAATGCTCTAACCAACTTAGCAGGGGCTTCTTTTGTCTTTTACTGACCTTGTACTACTTAACTATAAAATGTGGCTTCTTGCATCATACCTCTTGAAATTATATTCTTCCTGAAAAAGAGACTTTCCCATTGCAAATAAGACAGACAATAATGTCTTTCAAACAAAAGAAGTATTTCCCATTTCTGTACTTTGAAACACATGATTTTCATCAGCTGCTTTTCTCTTCTTGGCAGCAACCATTTGGAAAATGACAGACTGTACCTACACCATCATAATTCATTACCCCACCATCTGCCTACCCTTCAAGCCAACAGACATATTCTTTTACCTGCAAAGGAAATTCAATCACTGATTTTTCTCCAACTGTCAGACCCTACTAGTGGCACATTCATCAGCATATAAATTGCTGATGTCATAGGATATAACCAAGCGGAGAAAGGTGCCTTGTCTCCCTAGCTGTTAAGTAAAAAATTTTCTGATATTAGAACTCAAGTTGTCCTGCCAACTAGAACCTCCCTTTCATTATCTCTAAGAAAGGAATAATAACACTAATTTGCATGTTAAAATAAATGATTTGGCTGCTTTAGAGCAATTCAGCCCCTGAGTGCTTTCAAGAAGGGTTTTGCGGGCCCTGAAGCATGCTTACTCTGTAGGAAGGTGCAGGTGCCACTCACTATCCTAAGATATGGACATTAGGGCATAGGTTCTTTCAATAATTACCCACTTCAAGGTATTTTCTTATGAGATTGTTTTGTTATTCATAAAGACTTTATTGTAGAAAAAAAGCCAGATGATGAGAAATAATTGCATTTGATTCCTAGTGTGGTTATAAGGGGCTAATGAAACCCAACTGCCATGCTGATTTTCTTCCCTCTTTACAATCAAGGGTTCTGTCAGATGGACTCCAGTTAATAGTTTTATAGCAGTACATCCTGTAAGTACACTGTTACACATTAGGTATGTCTATTCAATGAGAAAATCAGACCAGATGTATGGTTATGATGCCAGATCTGTGGACCTTAGATTCTAGAGCCAGACTGGCCTCTTTTGAGCTCTATGTCTGTCTCCCATCTTTTTACTTGTGTGAATCACTGAGCATAAGTGAGCTACAATTTCCTTGTCTGTAAAATGAGGTTGATGTGAATATTAAGTGAAATTATGATCATTAAGTACCTTGTACATAGTTGGAGCTCAGTCAATATTAGCTCTTTTTTCCCTTCATTCTGTTATAAAATAGTTTTTTGTTTTATTATATTTCTTTTAAATACATTAAATATGTATTTAAATATGCTTACAAAAATTAGGGGATCAGGGAATGTGCAGATACTCCAGTATAGTGCATCTTCACCAATGAAATAAAAATTGGTTTTGCATCCATTTGCATAATCAAACAACTTTCTTTGACTTGTCATTTGCTTTTCTGATATTCTTGTTTAATAAACAAATTAAATGCTTTTTTTATTTTATTCATTTTAGAGAGGAGACACACACAGAGAGAGAGAGAGAGAGAGAGAGAGAGAGAGAGAGAGAGAGAAAGGGGGAGGAGCTGGAAGCATCAACTCCCATATATGCCTTGACCAGACCAGTGCAGGGCTTTGAACTGGCGACCTCAGTGTTCCTAGGTCCACGCTTTATCCACTGCACCACCACAGGTCAGGCTTAAATGTTTCTTTTTTTTTTATCACTTCATATTCATTTTGAAATATCTCCTACTTTTTGTGAGCAGTATATAATAATAATGCATGTGTATTTATTATAATACTAAATAACTGTTTTTAATGAAATTCTATATATCCTTGTAGCCTTCCACACATTGACCCAAGTTAATCTTTTAAGCAGGGTGCAATTTAGAGACACCCATGGAGTAGCCACCGCTGTAACTCAGAATAGTTGCCTCCTGACCATGAAACGACAACTACATGGGGACAGATAGCCTCAGACTATTTCCCTCTCTGTGACCTCCAAAGTCACCACTATAACAACAGGGTGTCTCTTCCGTTAATAACTTTTTCCTAACCTGAAATTATATAGGCATAAAAAAATAGAAATCCACATCCTATATGAGTTATAAATAAGTGCATGTTAAATCCTCTTTCCTAGATATTGTTTGCACACTTAGCGCTTTAGACAAAACGAAACTATAGTCCTTCCAGCAGCATTCTTTTTGTTCTTCCATCTCTCTGTGTATTTATACCATCAATTATTCTATTTCCTCAAACAGTTTTTTGCCCTAATTTCAGGTATTTACCACCATTGTTTTGGGGGAAGAGTAGAAGAGAGGCTTTTAGTCAGTTTTGAATTTGTGAGAAATCATTTTTATTGAATATCTAATTATTTGAGCTTTTAAATAAGATGTTTTATTAAAATTCAGATAAATTGCATACATAAGACCTATCTTAGCTACAGAACCTCCAGCTAACTTACCATGTGCTATCCAATAGTACCAGGGTAGATAGGCAATAATATATTTATAAGGATTATGTTAAATTGCAATTTGAATTTTTGAGTAGACCTCAAATACATTCTTCTTAGTGTCTGTGAAAGACCGTTGCCACACATTAAGAAAAAACCAATCATAGGGTATTTTATAGAGAGTACATAATGCTGCTTTTTTCTTAAAGAAGTTCATGGATTTCTAAAGGGTATAAAGAGAGAGGTCACAGGAAGATCACAAGGATGGCAGTGTGTGTGTGTGTGTGTGTGTGTGCATCATTCTATGGGCTATATTTCCAAGTGGAGCATTAAACTCTCTCCAGGTCTTATTGGAAATGGGGCCTGCCAGGAGAAGAAAAGACATGTGCCTGATCTTTGGTTAGCTCACACTTCAAGAAGATGAAGGTCTTCATGACTACTGCTTGTGTACAGTTTCCAGTAATTTCTTCATATTCAGCCACTGTTAGGCTCAGAAATACCACAATAACAATCAAGCCATAAAGTACTTATAAAATGCCTATAAGAAAATGTGTAAAGTACAATAGCTAATAATGAAAATCATGGGCTTTGGAGTTAGAAAGACAGATTTCAATCCCATCACTATGGGGTCATGCATACACTTTTTCTTTTCAATTTATAACCTAAAAAATGGAGATAATAACAGTCTTTGATTTACAGGATTACAAAGAGCAAGTGAAATAGTAATTATACAAGTAATTATACATTAGTTACTATACTCTTAATGCATATTAAATTTTTAATAAACTTAAATAAGTTATTTTTATAATTATAATTGTCATAAAATTCAACATTTTATTGAATATCCCTTGGGATACTTCTCTTTGTATGTAAATTCATGAAGATATGGAAATCATTTTATATGTAAATAAGCTCAAACTATACATTCTTTTCTATTTTATGATTTATTCACTTAACTATACATTGTACGACATTTTCTAAGTCAAAAATAAAAATCGACATCAACTTTTAAATGGATACAGTGAATTTTATTCAATGTGATTATCATCTTTATATAACCATTTCCTTACATGTAGACCTTTAATTTGTACTTTTTTAAAAACTAAAATATTCCGGAATGAATATCATTATGGGTACCTTCTTTTGGGGTACATGTGTGTGCTTCTCCTCAAGGTAAATTTCAAGAAGTGGGATCACAGAATTCTTTTAACATTCTGATTTGAACAAATTAATCCACTTTAAAAAATAGTTGGTTATCTTTTAGACCAATGCAAAGTGTGGTTTTAGCATTTTTTCTCAAAATGTTCCTCACTAACATATATATACTCTTTTCATTTATTTTTATGTATATAAGTTATACATACATAATTTTTGATAAAATAGTCTTCATGGACATAGCAAAGTATCAACAATTGCCTCAGAAATAGTAGTCACCCATTGTTATTCTATATCAGTAAATCTAAGTCTAACTCATCTTTTGAAGTTACTGTATATACACATATATGTTCAAACTTTGGAGTACTTAAAATGTTCCCAGAGGAAGGGGGGTATAGGGTCTAGGGAAAATAAATGGTGACAAAGAAGACTTAATTTTGTGTGGTGAAAGCAACACAATATACAGATGATGTATTACAGAATTATACACCTGAAACTTATATGGTTTTATCAATCAATGTCACACCAATAAATTAAATTAAAAACTAAAAATTAAAGTGTTTCAAATTTTTACTTTTACAAGTGATATTCCAATAAAATCCTTATACATGCTTGTCATGCCATATATGAATATGTCTCTAGAACCAATAACTAAAGTGGATTGTTGGGCCAAAATGTATGCACAAATAAAGCTTGAATAGATACTGCACAATGACCCCTTGACAAAGTTTACAAATTTCTACTCCTACAATATTTAAAAATACTTACTTTTTCTTACCCTTGCCAATAAGATACTATCAATTTAAAGTAATTTTTGCCTACTTGATGAATAAAAAAATGCTTTGGCAGAAAAACAGACATACAGACCAATATAACAGAATTGAGAGCCCAGAAGTAAAACTACATATATATATATATAGAGAGAGAGAGACAAATAATCTTTGACAAAGAAGCCAAAAACACACAATGGAGGAAAGAAAGTCTCTTCAATAAATGGTGCTGGGAAAACTGGAAAGCCACATGCAAAAAAAAATTAAATTTGGCCACACCTTGTCCTGCACAAAACTTAATTAAAACTGAATCAAGGACCTATATATAAGATCTGGAACAATAAGTTACATAGAAGAAAACATAGGTATTAAACTTATGGACGTTGGCCATAGAGAACATTTTATGAATTTGACTCCAAAGTCAAGGAAAATAAAGGCAAAAATAAACCAATTGCCTATATCACACTAAAAAGCTTCTGCACAGCAAAAGAAACCAACAACAAGACAAAAAGGCAGCGAACCAAATGGGAGCTGTTATTTACAAACAATAGTTTCAATAAGGGGTTAATATCCAAAATATATAAAGAACTCACACAGCTCAAACAAGCAAACAATCCAATTAAAAAAAGAGGAGATGGCCTAAACAGACATTTCGTCCAAGAGAACATACAAATGACCAACAGACAGATGAGAAGATGCTCATCTTTGCTAGCTGTTCAAAACTACAATGAGTTACCACTTCACACCTGTTAGACTGGCTGTTATAAACAAGGCAGGTAATAAGTGTTGGAGAGGCTGTGGAGAAAAGGAACCCTCATTCACTGCTGGTGGGAATGCAAACTATTACAACCATTATGGAAGAAAATATGGTGCTTCCTCAAAAAATTAAGACTAGAACTCCCATATGACCCAGCAATCCCTCTACTGGGTATCTACCCCCAAAACTCAAAAACATTGGTACGCAAAGACATAGGCACCCTCACGTTCATTGCAACATTATTCACAGTGGCCAAGACATAGAAACAACCAAAGTGTCCCTCAATAGAGTACTGGATAAAGAACATGTGGTACATATATACTATGGAATACTACTCAGCCATAAGAAATGATAACATCATATCATTTACAACAGCATGGATGGACCTTGATAACATTATACTAAATGAAACAAGTAAATCAGAAAAAGCTATGAAATATATAATTTCACACACAGCTGGGATATAAAAATGAGACTCATAGATATAGATAAAAGTGAAGTGTTAACCAGGGAGACTGGAGGGAGGGAGGAAAGAGGGACAAATATATGGTAAGGGAAAATGATTTGACTTTGAGTGATGGGCGCACAACATAATCGACAGTTCAAATGCTATAGAAATGTTTACCTAAAATCTATATACCAATATTGACCAATATCACCCTATTAAATTTAATTTTTTAAAGAAAATTATAAAAAATTAAAAATATATGCATCCCCTTTAAATGTTGTTTTAAATTGTATTTTAGATTCATAATGAGATTGACTGATTTTTAAACTTTAATGTGACATTCATAGCATTTCTAATTTTCTATTGGGTTGCCTTTTCCTTGTAGAGTGTAGTTTATTTCATATGATTTATATGTGTATTAAGATGAGTATGTCCATAAATCAATTTTATCTTTTATAGATGTTGAAAATAATTTTCTAGTTCATCATTTAATTTTTAACTTTGTTTATATGACTTTTTCTTGTATAATTTTCAAAGTTTCATGTAATGTAATTTATTTTAAAATTTTAATGTGTGTGTGTGAATGGATTTTCTAGGACAAGGTCTATTTCTTATAACTTGTATCCTATATTTTCCTTGAATTATTTTTAGCTTCACATATTTTAATAGCTTTATTAAGATATAAATCACATATAATACAGTTCTCCTTTTTTGAAGTATACCATTCAGTAGTTATTAGTATATTCATAACTTGTAACACTCAGCTTTAAGAATTCTCGCTTTATATTATAGTTTTGCTGTCTAGTAGGGCAAGTCTTCCCTCACTTTTCTTTTCCAAAAATATTCTGGGTTGTTCTTCCACATTGTCCCTTCATTTTGAATTGTAGAATTAACTTGTTGAGTTTCATTAAAATATTCTTTAATTTTTTTATAGGAGCTTAACTGAAGCTGCAGATTAATATTTAAGTACATTCTATTTTTATGATATTGGATTTTCTTATATTTTAATTGAATTGATAGCTATATTTTTTATTCATTAGAGAGAGACTAGATGTTCCTTCTGAAATTAGCTTTTTAATTGGCTATTGATGTATAGGAAGGTCACTTCCTGAGAGAGAAGGTGCAGAGGAAGAAGTAGAGTTGATAAAATGATGAGATCTGTTTAGATGCATTCTGCTTGAGATGTTTATGAGAAATGAAGATGAAGATGTACACACATTAATTTTGTTGACTTTTTAAGAATGACAATGGGAAGGTGGATGGTCCATAAGGTCTTTTGAAGGTGTTTGGATCAAAAATATTTGAAACATTTAGATTTAAAAATAGCAGAGCTTCTAACCTATAGTTGCAAATTCCTTTATTAATAAAGGGGGAAATGAATACAATTAAATGTTGAATTGGATTACCTCATGCAGAGAAGCTACTGGAATAAATATTTCTTGAACTCATAGCTCAGTCATGTTCCCTACAACCTTTTCCTTTCTCCAAGGTCAGGTTGTAGCTGTATCCTTCCATTATCCCATGTTTTGGTATAGCAGGTTGCAACCTGGGTGTCCTAGGTAACTTAAGTGTTTAAAAGTAAAGGTGATGATAACAGTAGTAGGTGCTATTTCTTTTCTTTGCACATCCAAAATCTCATAGATTCCCAATTTCTTAGTTTGAAGCCCTCCTTGAACATCTCAGGAAAGTCTTAGGGGCATCCTGGTGTATTTCCAAGCAACAACCTCCCGGATTCCTTGCAGAGCCTGACATCTCCTCCTTGCTTGCTGAGCCACCTCCATGTTGAGCAATATATTGCTCTCTGATGCCCACCAAGATACTAGAATAGTGACTCATAGCTGCGACCCATGTTGCGGCCAGTACAGGATGATGTTGCCTTTCAGTGGCGCCACACTGACTCTCTGCATGCAGTGTCAACAACACTGTAGCAGACACACAAAAATCCTGCTGGGTTCTCTAGCAAAGTCAGGTGACTCTTCCTTCTGTCCCTGAACTTCACGAAATGTTTTCACCTGGCCAGAGGAGAGCTGGGCTCTCAACAAACATCTGTCTGTATGGGATTGGGTAGCAGGATTGCTGAGTGGCTGCATTGTGCTCAACATCTTCTTCCTGTCTTCATGTCCAGTTATGCATGGAGTCTTGACCTTGAACCAAGCTCATGTACCTGATAGCTGGATTTTTCAGTCTTGATCCCATGCATACACAGATCTCTGGTATCCTGCTACTGAGGCCTTTCCAACACTCTGAATCCTAGGATGACTAGTTTAGGTTCAAGCTGGCATCTCTTCTGCTCATCTAAGATGATTCAGAATTATGTATTAAGTTTGAATCATACAAGTAAGCCTGTGGCCATCTGTTCATACTTATAAGAAAGAGATAAATTGTTGTTCAGGGCATATGGTTTTTGCTGTAAACCTCATTGTCTTCTCCTAATGGTGAAAATGATACATTATTTAAAACTCAGAAAGTGTTTTAGCATTTGACTAAATATATAACAAAATACTTATATAAATTATTTTTATAATTTGAAGCTGAAACTAATAGAATAAGTATAAAGACATGAGGGGATAGAGCATGAAGAAAACCATGGCCCAAAACCCAAACATATAAACAAACAACAACAACAACAAAAAACTAGTTATTTCTTAGCTATTTGTTTTCTTTCTTTTTTAATTGGGAGTGGCAGGAAGTTGTCAGGGAGAATGCCTAAATGGTCATTCTCTCATTTATCCAGTAGTGAGTATTGATAACTATCTCTCTTTATTTGTCTTTCTCTTCACTTTAAAGGGATCAAGAGGTCTGTCTGGTCACCAGCCGGCCAAATCTTCAGGACCTTCTGTGGATGACACTCATTATGACTTGTCTGGTTTGAATTGACTTAAGCCTTTGGTAACATACAGAAGTTAATTTTAGAGAGGACTACCTTCATGATTTTAAAGAGTCTTAGAATAGTAGGTAGAGATAAAAAGGTGGCTATCAAACATGAACTTTAGAAGCACATTGCTCTATCTCAACCGCTGCTTTCAGATAAGACGTCTAGTCAGTCTTTGTATCCATTCTAAACTGTCCTAAAGACATCCCAGGGTTACACATCCACATGTCTCACAGGCATTGTTGTTTAGGAAAAGCTTTCCAGGTTTAGAAACTTAAGTCTTTTATTCCTGTTCCATCTTTAGAGAAAATGACAAATAGTTATATAGTTCTCCTGGCTCCACATAGCATGTAAAATGGGGTGTAAAATAGAGTACATAGGCTCTGATGACAGACAGACCTGACTTAAAGCCCTGACTTCATCAGGATTTACTGAGTGACTCTGGGAGTCATTTAATCTCTCCAAATCCTTCCTTCTGCAGCTCTGAAGTGGAGATCTAATTCTCACCTAGCAGGCAGGTATATAAATTAAGTGCAATGGTAGATATGAACATGGCTAACATACATAATGCATTCAACAAAAACCCTTGACTTATCTGTTATTTTCAGATAGACCTTAAATCCAAGTCATTATTTTGTGTCTATCCTGCTGCTTATGAAGCAGGTGATATCAGCAAAGAAAGAGTTTATTACAATCAAGAAAGTCTTTAGAAATCTAGTTACAGCCTGAAGATTGGACTGATATCCAGGAGATGGAATTATTTTGCAATTTAAGATTAGTTCAATAAAAAAGATTAATGAGTCACATTATACAATCAGCTCAAGCTAATGCCAAATGAAAATGTTCTGTTTTTTATCTAAGGTTGATTTAATATTATTTGTGAATAACAGCATTAAATTCAAAGTAAGTTCTAGTGAATTGGATTTTACCCAGAGCATGCTGCTCAGAAATGAGGGCATTCTCATAATCTGACTGACCGCGCTGGGGATAGCCCCTTCTGTAATGCAGTTTCCGGGCTGCCAAGGGTCCTTCTGATTCTCAACCCCCCTGCTTTTTTTCCTCCCTCTTGTGATATAACTATGCAGTTATGGAGGCTTTCGTCTATTTCCACGAATTAAGTTAACTGGAAGAATCATCAACAAAGCCAGAATCAGGCATTAATAACTTAATTACCATTGATTTATCTAAGTAACATTAGCAGAGAGTAGAATCCTGAGCTAAACTGTGTTAGGGAAGAAGTCAGTGGGAGATCCCATATAGGCCCTTCGTAAGAAGTGGGTAACCTATAGAGACTGAGCAACTACTGGAGGCATAGTAATACTTTGAGCTGTCAGAATACACTACTTATGTTTCAGTTGGTATTGGGGTCAATTCTGCCTTATTCTGCCATTGTTTTCATATTTCTGCCATTCTCACCAGTTTATAAAATCTTCAAGGGAAGAAAGGTTCCCTTTCATATCTCTGGCTTTCCCTTAGAGTGCTTTTCTTATATCTAGTAGAAATTCAATAAATGCCTGTTGAATGAATAAATAAGTAATGGAAGTAAAAACAGGTATTCAAAATAGGATGAAGAGGCACTAAAGGAAATCTGCTTTGTTTTCCCTTGTGGCTGAACTTTATAATTCTATTTCCATTTATCACTGCATGTAAAGTATCTTTCTGTGCAGTCTTTTTTACTTTCAGCCTGGCTTTGGGTCTTTCTATCCTTTCCTTTTTATCTTCATGGCCATCACCTCCAATACATCTGACCAGGCTCACCCCTCATGTGAAATATATGACTGTCTCCACTTCATCCTTCTCACTGAACTGGCAACCAGCTGAGGATGCTCAGGAAGAAATCCATTATTGCACTCTAATATTACATTAACAGGAAACATACAGAATCACCGTACTTTTAAAGTGCTCTATATTTAAGTTCAAATTACTATAAGAATTAATTCACTAATAAAGACAAGCAAATATTGAACGAATTATCTATATGCCGAGACTGAAAATTCAGTGTTACATAAGTACTCCAGGGAACTACTGAAAGCACTTCGATGAATAAAAGTTTGTTGTTCTTGAACAATTTTTAAAGTTTGTTCTAGAAAATTGAAGTAATTTTATATCACAGAAATAGTTACTTCAATGTTCCTTTTATTGGAATGGATTTTGTTGATTCTCCTTCTTTGTCCTATGAACAAACAATAAATGTGATTATTTCTTATAATTAAAATGTTTATCTTGAGGTAATTGTGGATTCACATATGGTTTTAAGAAATAATACAGAGAGATTTCAGGTATGCTTTGTGGGGTTTCACCCAGTGGTAACTTTTTGCAGGAATTTAATACATTATCACAAAAAGATATTGACATTAATAAAGACAGCAGACACTTCCAGCATCACCAGGGTCCTTCATTGCTTTTTTGTAGTCACATTCACTTCCTTCTTGTTCATCGCCCCCCCCCCTTCTTTTTAAATGAGAGGAGGGGATACAGAGAAAGAGACTTCTACATGCACCCTGACCAGGATCCATCCAGCAGCCCCCATCTGGGACCAATGCTTGAGTCAACTGAACTATCCTCAGTGCTTGAGGCTGACTCTCAAATCAGTTGAGCCGCTGACTGTGAGAGAGGAAGAGAGAGAGAAAGGAGAGAGGGAGGGGAAGAGGCAGATGGTTGCTTTTGATGTGTGCCCTGACTGAGAATCGAACCCTGGACATTTACACGTGGAGCTGGTGCTCTATCCACTAAGCCAACTGGCCAGGGCCCATCCCTTTCTTAGTTTTTGGCAACAACTAATCTGTTTTCCATTTCTATAATATCATCATTTCAAGGATATATAAATGGAACCATACAGTGTGTAAACTTTGGGGATTGGCTTTCTTTTACTTTTATACAGAGGTTTCTTAGTTATTGGCTTTCTTTTACAATTATATGGAGATTCATCCAGGTTGTTGCATATATTAATAGCTGATTCTTTTTTCTTGCTGTGGTATGAATGTGCTGATTTTATTTCACCATTCACCCATTCCCAGGTTTTGGCTATTAGAAATAACTATATCATAAATATCTGTGTATAGCTTTTGGTATGAGCATAAGTCTTCATTTCTCTGGAGTAAATATCCAGGAATATGATCACCTGGTTAGATGGTAGTTGCATGTTTAGTTTTTTGTTTAGAAACTAAAGAATCGTTCTCCAGAATGGCTGAACAATTTTACATGCCCACTAACAATATATGTGATCTAATTTCTCAGCCATCTTGGTAGCATTTAGTGTTGTCATTATGTTATCTCATTATGGTTTTAATTTGTATTTCTCTAATGGCTAATGATATTGAACATCTTTTTATATACTTTTCTGCCATTTTTATATCTTCTGTGTGAAATGTCTTTTGTCCATGTTCTCACTGGAGTTTTAATTACTTTTTTACTTTTTTGAGAGTTCTTCATATACTCTGTGTATTAGTCCTTTGTCAAATGTGTGGCTTGCAAATATTTCCCCTTTGTAGCTTTTTTTTTTTTGATCCTCTTAGTAGAGTCTTTCACATAAGCAAAAGTTTTAAATTTTTATGGAGTTCAATTTATTACTTGTGCTTTCAATGTAGTTTTCTAAAAACTATTTTCTTAGGTCCTGAAGAATTTCTTCTATTTTCTATATGTTTTATAGTTTTATACTTAAGTTTGTGATACAATTTAAGTTAACTTTTATATAAAGTGTGACAGATTGAAGTTTACTTGTTTGTTTGTTTATTTATTTATTTATTTTGCCTCTGGATGTTCAATTGAAGGAGCACCATTTGTTGAAAAGGCTATTTTTTCCCCATTGTATTGCTTCCATACTTTTGTTAAAAATCAGTTGAGAATATTTGTGTGGGTTTCTTTCTGGGTTCTCTATTCTGTTCCATCGATCTATGTGTTTATTCCATCACTAATATTATACAGTTTTAAATCCTGTACAGTAATCTCGTAAAATCAAGATCTCCATTTCTCTTTATTCCCTCTTTTTTTTTTCAAAATTAGTTTAGCTATTCTAATTTCTTTGCCTTTCCACATCTATTCTGAAGTAATCTGCAGTATGTTTGCAAAACAAATTTTTTTTTGAATTTTGATAAAAATCATCTTAAATCTGTATATCAATTTGGGAGAATTGACATCTTTATTTAATCTTCTAATCTATGAACATAGTGCGCCTCTTTGCATTTTTAGATCTTTCATTTCCTGGAATCAATCGCCTGCAAATACTGGAAGACCCTAGTTAAGTTTTTGGAAAATCAGAAATTACACACGGATTTTCAACTTTTTGTGGGCTCAGTGGGTCAACTCTACATGCTATGTTTTTTCAATCATTTTATTTTCAACCTGCCTATATTGCTACATTAGAAGTGAGTTCCTTATAAATAATAGATAGTTGGGTCTTATTTGTTAATTTACTCTGTCTTCTAATTGGTTTGTAAAGGCCATTTATATTTAATGTAATTATTGATATTTTAGAAATCAATATTATTTTATTTTTTATTTTGTTTGTTCTCTCTGGTTTCCTTACTCCTTCCCCCAACTCAGTGGTTACTTAAACATTTTTTAAAAATCCATTTGGATTTTTATGTTTAATATTTTTAAAATATATCTCTTTATAAAGCTTATTTAGTTGTTGCTCTAGCTTTTACATTTCATAATTAGGTGTCATCATTTCACCAGTCTAAGTAAAGAGAAATCTTACTTCTCTTTACATTCCTTTATCCTCCATTGCTTATAATATACAGTTGATCTTCATTATTTAGTGTAGTTATGTTCTAAAAATTTTCTGCGAATGCTGAATTAACAAATACAAAAAAAAATTATCACTCTCAAAAGAAATACAAAGTTAGGTTCATGTGAGGTGCAGGTTCTGTTTTTGTCAATTGATCAATACATAATCCGGTTTTATGTATGTTTCTAATTTTATTTTTCTTTTCCCAGGTTTTTACTATTACTTTTTTAAATTATGAGTTGACATTTAATATTAGTTTCAGATATACAGCAAGGTATTTATATATGTATATACTTTATGAACAGACCCCCTTGATAAGCTTAGTACTCATCTTGCACTCTACATAGTTATTATAATATTATTGCCTATATTTTCTGTGCTTTAATTTACATCCCTATGATTATTTTATAACTGCCAATTAATACTTTTTAATTTCTTCACCATTTTCATCCAAGCTTCCTATCTTCAATCTGGCAAGCATCAGTCTGTTCTCTATTTATGAGTCTGTTTTTGTCTTGTTTGTTTATTTTGTTCTTTAGATTTCACATTTAAATGAAATCATGTGGTATTTGTTTTTCTCTGTCTGACTTTTTTTTCACTTAGCATAGGACTCTTTAGGTTCATCGATGTTGTCACAAATGTTAAGATCTCATTTTTTATGGGTGAGTAATATTCTATTGTATATATGTATTGCTGCTTTTTTACTCACTTATCTACTGATGAGCACTTAAGTTACTTCCATGTCTTGGCTATTGTAAATAATGCTGCAGTGAACATAGGAATGCATATATATTTTCAAATTAGTGTTTTGGATTTCTTTATTGCTGGATTATAAAGTAGTTCTTTTTTTAATTTTTTGAGAATCCCCATATTATTTCCCCCAGTGGCTGTACCCATTTAGCAATCAATAATGCTAAAGAATTTTCTTTTCTCCATATCCTCACCAACATTTGTTTGTTGATTTATTGAGGATGACCATTCTGACAGGTGTGAGGTGATATCTCATTGTGGTTTTAATTTGAATTTTTCTAATGACTAGAGAGGTCGAACATCTTATCTATGTCTATTGACCATCTAAATATACTCTGCCTATCTTTTAATCGGGTTGTTTCTTTTACTGGTGCTAAGTTTTCTGAGTTGTTTATAAATTTTAGATATTAACTCTTCATCAGATGTATGATTGGCAAATATGTTCTCCCATTAAGTAGGTTGTCTTTTCATTTTGTTGATTATTTCCATTGTTGTGAAAAAACTTTTTAGTTTGATATAGTACCATTTCTTTCTATTTTGTCTGTTTATCTTGCTCAAGAAGATATATTAGAAGAAAATATTGCCAAAAAAATCAGAGATTTTACTGCCTATGTTTTCTTTTAAGAGTTTTATGGTTTTGAGTTTTACATTTAAGTTTATAATTCATATTAAATTTATTTTTGTATGTGGTAATTTAGTTTCTTTCTTTCTCTTTCTTTATTTCTTTTTTATTTTTTCACATGTCTGTTCAGTTTTCCCTACACCATTTATTGAATTGACTGTCTTTACCCCAATTGTATATTCTTGCTTCCTTTGTCAAATATTAATTGACCATACAAGCATGAATTTATTTCTTAGATTTCTATTCTGTTCCATTAATCTATGTGCCTGTTTTATGCCAGTACCATGGTATTTTGATTACTATAGCCTTGTAGCATAGTTTGATATCAGGTAGTGTGATACCTCTGACTTTGTTCTTTTTTTCTCAGGTTCACTTTAGCTCTATGGTGTCTATTGTGGTTCCTTATAAATTTTAAGGTTAATTGTTCTAGTTTTGTGAAAAATGCCATTGGTAGTTTGATAGGGATTGCATTGGATCTGTAGATTGCTTGAGGTAGTGTAGACATTTTTAACTATGTTTATTCTTCCTGTCAATCAGCACAGCTTCAATTTATTTGTATCTTTTAAAATTTCTTTAATGTCTTATAATTTTCTAAACATAGGTCTTTTATGTGCTTGGTTAAATGTAGTCCTAAGTATTTTATTTTTTTTGTGCAATTGTAAATGATTTGTTTTCTTAATTTCCCTTTATGGTAGGTCATTATTGGTGTGTCAAAATGCAGCCAATTTCTGAATATTAATTTTGTATCCTGCTACTTTATTGAATTCACGGATAAGTACTCATAGTTTTTTGGGGGGATGCAATTTTAGAGTCCTCTTTATATAGTATCATGCCCTCTGTGAATAATGATGATTTTACTTCTTCTTTCCCAATTTCTATGCCTTTTATTTCTTTTCCTTGTCTGGAAACTATGACTATGACTTCCAATATTATGTTGAATAAACATGATGAAAGTGTATATTTTTGTTTTGTTCCTGATCTTAAGAAAAATACTTTTTTCTTTTTCCCATTGAGTAGAATGTTGACTGTGGGTTTGTCATATATGAGCTTTATTATGTTGAAGTATGTTCCTTCTGTTCCCACTTTGCAGAGAGTTTTTATTATAAATGGGTGCTAGATTTTGTCAAATGTTTTTCTGCACCTATCAATATGATTATATAATCTTTTATCCTTTCTTTTTGTTTATGTTGTATGTTTCTGTTTAACATCATCTAATTTTATATATTTTGTTGATTCATTAACATTGATCTTATGGCTGATATCACTATAACTCATGCTTAAATAAAACTTATTTAAAATGTATTTTTCCCATTAGGCACATTACAGCCTGTTTGCACTTAGGTACACAAGACAAAACTTCAGCATTACACTTAAAGGCCTTTTAAAAAAAAATGTTAGAGAGAGACACACAGAGAAAGAGACAAACAGACAGATAGGAAGAGAAAGAGAGGAGAAGCATCAGCTCACAGTTGCATCACTGTATTTGTTCATTCATTGCGTCTCATATGTGCCTTTACCTGGGGTTTTTAGCCAAGCCGTTGACCCCTACCTCAAACCTGTGACCTTGGGCCCAAACTAGAGACTCAAACTGGTGACCTTGTGCTCAAGCTGGTGAGCCTGCACTCAAGCTGGATGAGCACACCCTCAAACTAGCGACCTCAGGGTTTCAAACCTGGGTCCTTAGTGTTTCAGGTTGATGCTCTATCCATGGTGCCACCACCAGTCAGGCACTTAAAGACCATTTTAAACAGTGACTTTATGCACAAAAATGTAAAACAAATTACACTAAATAGACTTAAAGGAGCACTTATTAACTGTATGAGAACTAAAATAAGAAGGTAGAGTGTCACCTTACTTGATCTCAGCTTGGAGTATATATATTGATGACTTAAATTTTTTCACCACTCTATTTCCTTGTGAATGACAATCAAAGTGCCATGAGTGTTAATTTGGAAGTTACAAATAGATTTTAATGAGTAGGTAAATTTGCAAATAGAGAATTTATGAAGAAGGTGGATAAACTATAATTGTCATAAATATATTTTCTATATACATTTAGAATCACATATGTATGTTTTCTAAAATTATAAAACAATGTGGAAAATTCAAAGAGATTAAAAAAGGCTATTATATTTACCTATATTTTTGCTTACATTATTCTTTCTTTCTTACTGATGTTTCAATAATTTGTTTGTTTGTTTAGGGAAGTTCCTTTCTCTATCCAAATACATTAGTTGAGCTGGTAATAGGTTATTTTTATTTTCTTTAACCTGGGAATGTCTTGATTTTCTCTTTATTCCTGATGGATATTTTTGCTGGGTATAAGATTATGGGTTTCCAATTTATTTCTTCTAGCACTTGAAAAATGTGTCACTTTATTCAGATTTTCCTGGTATCTGATAAAAAATATTCACTTTTGGAATAGTTTTCCCCCTGTAGGTAAAATATAATTATTAATTTGGCTATTTTCAAAATTTTTCTTTGCCTTAGTATTCAATCATTTAATTATGACATGTTGTGGCATGGATTTTTGAAAATAATTGTCCTGACTAGTGTTGATTCAGCTTCTTGAATTTGTAGGTTTGTGTTGCCTGTCAGATTTGGGAAGTTTTCACCCATTATATACATATTTTTTAATTAATTTTAATGAGGTGACATTAATAAATCAGGGTACATATGTTCAAAGAAAATATCTCCAGGTTATCTTATCATTCAATTATGTTGCATATCCATTACCCAAAGTCAAATTGTCCTCTGTCACTTTCTATCTGGTTTTCTTTGTGCCCCTTCCCCTCCCTCTTTACCTACCTCTCCTCCCTCTCCAAACCCGTAACCACGACATTCTTGTCCATGTCTCATAGTCCCGTTTTTCTGTCCCACCTATATATAAAATCATACAGTTCTCAGTTTTTTTCTGTAATACTTATTTCACTCTGTATAATGTTATCAAGGTCCAACCATTTTGTTGTCTTATGGCTGAGTAATATTCCATAGTATATATGTACCAAAGCTTTTTCATCCACTCATCCTCTGACAGACACTTGCGCTGTTTCCAGATCTTCGCTATTGTGAACAATACTGCCACAAACATGGGGGCGCATTTCTTCTTTTCAAACAGTGCTATGGTGTTCTTAGGGTATATTCCTATAAGTGGGATAGCTGGGTCAAAAGGCAGTTTGATTTTTAATTCTTTGAAGAATCTGCATACTGTTTTCCACAGTGGCTGCACCAGTCTGCACTCCCACCAGCAGTGCAGGAGGGTTCCCTTTTCTCCACATCCTCACCAGCACTTATTCTGTGTTGTTTTGCTGATGAGTGCCAATCTAACTGGTGTGAAGTAATATCTCATTGTGGTTTTAGTTTGCATTTCTCAAATGATTAGTGATGTTCAGCATTTTTTCATATGCCTATTGACCATCTGTATGTCCTCTTTGGAGAAGTGTCTATTCATTTCTTTTGCCCATTTTTTGATTGGATTGTTTGTCTTCCTGGTGTTGAGTTTTATAAGTTCTTTATAAATTTTCATTATTAACCCCTTATCAGACGTGTTGTCGAATATGTTCCCCCATTGTGTGGTTTGTCTTTTTATTCTGTTCTTATTGTCTTTAGCTGTGCAAAAACTTTTTAGTTTGATATAATGCAATTTGTTTATTCTGCCTTTTATTTCATTTGCCCATGGAGATAAATCGGCAAATATATTGCTGTGACAGATGTCAGAGAGCTTACTGCCTATGTTTTCTTCTAAGATGCGTATGGTTTTACGGCTTACATTTAAGTCTTTTATCCATTTAGAGTTTGTTTTTGTGAATGGTGTAAGTTGATGGTCTAGTTTCATTTTTTTTGCAGGTATATGTCCAATTTTCCCAACACCATTTGTTAAAGAGGCTGTCTTTACTCCATTGTATGTTCTTTCCTCCTTTGTCAAATATCAGTTGTCCATAAAGGTGTGGGTTTATTTCTGGGTTCTCTTTTCTGTTCCCTCGATCTATGTGCCTGTTCTTATTTCAGTACCAGGCTATCTTGAGTACAATGGTCTTGTAGTATACCTTGATATCTGAAAGAGTGACACCTCCTGCTATATTTTTTTCTTCTAAGATTGCTGAGGCTATTAGTGTTCTTTTTTGGTTCCATATAAATTTTTGGAATATGTGTTCTATATCTTTGAAGAATGTCATTGGTATTTTAATAAGAATTGCATTGAATTTATAAATTGCTTTGGGAATATAGACATTTTAATGATGTTTTTTCTTCCTAACCATGAGCACAGTATATGCTTCCACTTTGTTTTATAATTTTCTGAGTACAAGTCCTTAACCTCCTTGGTTAAATTTACTCCTAGGTTAGTGGTTCTTAACCTTTTATGAGGTACCGAACCCACCAGTTTCATATGCGCATTCACTGAACCCTTCTTTAGTGATAAATAAAATATATTTTTTTTCAAATTCAAGACATAGGTATATATATTTTTTCTGGTGCACAAAATGAGCTGTACATGAACATCACCTTGCTCAAAGTACAAAACCAACAAAGTGCATAAACTCACAACAAATTATGGTATTACTTTATTCTGGACTTCACGTCAGAGGCTTCTCCAAACCCCTGAGAATGACTCATCGAAACCCTAGGGTTTGATAGAACCCAGGTTAAGAACCACTGTCCTAGGTACTTTATTTTTTTGGTTGAAATAGTGAAGGAAATTGTTTCCTTAATTTCTTTTGCTGAAAGTTCATTGTTGGTATATAAAAATGCCTCTGATTTCTGAGCATTAATTTTATATCCTGCCACCTTGCTGAATTCATTTATCAGGTCCAGTAGTTTTTCTATATACAATATCATATAATCTGCAAATAATGACAGTTTTACTTCTTTTCCAATTTGGATGCCTTTTATTTCTTCTTCTTGTCTGATTGCTGTAGCTAGGACTTCCAGAACTATGTTGAATAAGAGTGGTGAAAGTGGGCATCCCTGCCTGGTTCCTGATCTTAAGGGGATTGCTTTTAATTTTTGCTCATTTAGTTTGATGTTTGCTGTGGGTTTGTCATAGATGGCCTTTTTCATGTTAAGGAATGTTTCCTGTATTCCCACTTTACTGAGAGTTTTGAGCATGAATGGGTGCTGGATATTATCAAATGCTTTTTCTGCATCTATTGAAATTATCATGTGATTTTTGTCCTTCCTTTTGTTTATGTGATGAATCACATTGATTGCTTTACGAATATTGAACTAGCCTTGCCTCTCCAGAATAAATTCCTCTTGATCATGGTGTATGATTTTTTTCATATATTGCTGGATCCAGTTGGCTAATATTTTGTTGAGAATCTTAGCATCTCAATTCATCAGGGATATTGGCCTATAATTTTCTTTCTTTATGTTGTCTTTGCCTGGTTTCAGAATCAGAATTATGCTCGCCTCATAAAAGAAGTTTGGAAGTCTTTCTTCCTTTTGAATATTTTGAAATAGTTTGAGGAAAATAGGAGTTAGTTCTTCTTTGAATTTTTGATAGAATTCACTTGTGAAGCCATCAGGCCCAGGACTTTTCTTTCTTGGGAGATTTTTGATAACTGTTTCAATATCATTTGCTGTAATTGGTCTGTCTAGGTGTTCTGATTCTTCCAGATTGATTTTTGGAAGATTATATGATTCAAGAAATTTTTCCATTTTACCCAGTTTGACTATTTTTTTGGCATAGAGTTCTTCATAGTATTTTCTTACAATCCATTTTATTTCTGTTGTGTCAGTTGTTATTTCTCCACTCTCATTTTTAATTTTATTTATTTGAGTCCTCTCTCTTTTTTTCTTGGTGATTCTAGTTAAAGGTTCATCAATCTTGTTTACCTTTCAAAGAACCAGCTCCTGGTTTCATTGATCCTATGTATTGTTTCCTTAGCCTCTATGTCATTTATTTCTGCTCTGATCTTTATTATTTTCTTCCTTTTACTAGTCCTGGTCTTTATTTGCTGCTGTTTTTCTACTTCTTTTAGATGCAGGGTCAAGTTGCTTATTTGAGCTTTTTCTAGTTTCTCATGGTATGCCTGTAGTGCTATGAACTTCCCTCTCAGTACTGCTTTTGCTGTGTACCATAAATTTTGAGTTGATGTATGCTCATTATCATTGGTTTCTAGAAACTTTTTTATTTCTTCTTTGATCTCTTTTTTAATCCATTCATTGTTTAATAACATGCTATTTAGTTTCCAAGTGTTTGAGTATTTTTCAGTTTTTCTTTTGTGGTTAATTTCTAGTTTCATGCCATTGTGATCAGAGAAAATGCTTGATATGATTTAAATTCTTTTAAATTTGTTGAGACCATTTTTGTGTCCTAACATGTGGTTTGTTCTAGAGAATGTACCATGAGTGTTTGAAAAGAATGTATATTCTCCTGCTTTAGAGTGAAAAGTTCTGAAGATATCTATTAAATCAGGTTGATCTAGTGTATCCTTTAAGTCTGATGTTTCTTTGTTAATTTTCCTTTTAAGGATCTGTCCAGTGATGTTAGTGGGGTATTGAAATCCCCTACTACTATAGCATTGCTGTTAATCTCGCCATTTATATCCATCAAAGACTGCTTTTAGTATGTTGGGGTTCCTATGTTTGGTGCTTAGATATTTATAATATTTATATCTTCCTGTTGAATTGTTCCCTTTATCATTATGTAGTGTCCTTCTTTATCTCTTACTACAGCCTTTGTTTTAAAGTCCATTTTGTCAGATATAAGTATTGCTACCCTGGCTTTTTTTTAAATTTCCATTTGCATGAAATATATTCTTTTCATCCTTTTACCGTCAGTCTATGTGTATCTTTTGTTTTAAGGTGTGACTCCTGTAGACAGCATATGTATGGGTCCTGTTTCTTTATCCATGCTGCTACCCTATGTCTTTTGATTGGATCACTTAATCCATTTACATTTAAGGTTCTTATTGATATGTAGTTGTTTATTGCCATTTTATTCTTTAAAGCTGTATTCTTCTTTGCAATATTCTTTTCCCCATTCGAACTGTTCACAACTGGTCCCTTAGCATCTCCTGAAGAATTGGCTTGGTTTTAATGGATTCCCTGAGGTTTTCTTTGTCTGGAAAGCTTTTTATTTCTCCTTAAATTTTAAACGTTAGCCTTGCTGGATAGAGTAGTCTTGGTTATAGGTTCTTGTTCTGCATTACTTTGAATATATCTTGCCATTCCCTTCTGGCCTTGAGTGTTTCTGTTGAAAAGTCGGATGTCATCCTTATGAGGGCTCCTTTGTAGGTGATAGTCCTTATTTCTCTAACAGCTTTTAAAATTTTCTCTTTATCCATTAGCTTTTGTATTTTAACTATGATGTGTCTTCGTGTAGATTTCTTTGAGTTTCTCTTTAATGGAGTTCTCTGTGCTTCTTGCATGTGTGAAACATTTTTCATTCTTAATTTAGGAAATTTTTCAGCTATAATTGGATTAAACAAAGTTTCTATCCCTTGATCTTTCTCTGCTTCTTCAGGAACCTCTATGATGCAGATGTTATTTCTCTTCATGTTGTCACAAAGCTCCCTCAGAGTTTCCTCATAATTTTTGTGTCTCTTTTCTTTTTTCTGTTCTGCTTCTTTGCCTTTGTTTATTGTGTCCTCTAACTCGCTGATTCAATCCTCAGCTTCATCCATCTTGCTTTTAATTCCTTCCATTGTGGTCTTCAGTTCTGATACTACATTTGTCATTTCTGTCTGATTCTTTTTTATTATTTCCATTTCCTTTTTTATACTTGCTATCTCTTTATTTACGTGTTTGTAATGACTATCCATTGTTGCTCTAATCTCTTTGAATATCCTAACTATCATTATTTTAAACTCTGCATCAGGTAGTTTGGTTATATCTGATTTATTCAGGTCCTTCTCTGGGGATTTCTCTTGATTCATTTGGGTTGCATTTCTCTGCCTGCCCATTTTGTCTCTGTGTAAGAAGAGTTTGGCTGTTGGAGTCCAATGGGTGTTGCCTCGCCTCTGTGTTTCCTAGGTGTGATCTGTCTGCAGGCCTGCCACCCCCTCTGCCACTTTCTAGGGTCGATGGGTGTGGGTGCTGCCGGCGACAGCCTTTGCTGCTGAGGTCTCCACCTCACCTGCACAGGAGGGGCTGTGTTCTCATGCCTGACTCTACAAGCCTCAGCCAGTCTCGGCCTTCACCCTCTCCCTCAGGTGGGACCGTGCACCACACTCAGGCCACAAGCCTGGGTGTCAAGAGCAAGGGTGAACACTTTTACTTAGCTGCAGGACCCTGTCAGCCTGTTCCTCCAGCTGGGAGGGACTTTTTGTGTGCGCTCAGCTGCTAGCCCAGGCCAGAAGTCCCGCCCCCGCCAACCTTGGCTTCTTGGCTGGGCTGGGCTGTTGCTATGAGCTCAGTGCGTTCTGGGCTTCTGCCCCACCTCTGTGGGCAAAACCGGTTCAGGCAGGGCTTCAGGTCCAGAAGGTCTGGTGCAACCACGTGCCTACTTGCCCCTGCCCTGCAGCGGATCTCTGCCCATTTTGGGCTCCCCCTTATCCCCTACTGGTGGGCTCGCAAGTGGGCCTGCAGCCGCTGGACCACTTTTGCGCATCCCCTTTGCCCCATCTGGGCTAGACCTAGCTCACGCCAGCCAGCTTGGCCTCTGCCCCCACCAGTGGAACTGCACTTTCGCAGTCCTCCAGCAAGTTCTCAGCATTGTGGGTGTGGGCGCTGCAGCTCAGACCTTAACACTCCATACTGTAGTCCTGAAAGCTCCCTCCTTCTAAGCGACTGTGCTCTAATTGCTGCAGGGGAGCCTCTTTGGCTGGTGTCCTGCTTCCTTTTGCTGGCTCCAGGGGAAATATTGTTTCAGATTTATGTAGTGACTCAGCCCAGGGTTTTGGGTGGCTGTCTCTCAAAGTTTTTCTCCCTGTGCCTTCCAGACCGCACTCTCTACCCGCTGCTCCAGTCCTGACCTCTCTCCTTGTCTCCCGGAGTCCCAGGTGAGTGGATGTTAGAGAGATTTTCTTCACCATCCCTTTAAGAAGAATCCTGGGTCTGAGACAACTGTCTCTTTCTCACAAACAGTATCCTAACCTGTTTCCCAGCTAAATACTGTCCATACACCTCTTCTAGGCTCTGGCGCTACAGGCTGGGGCTTTGTTCCTGGGACCCAGGTCCCTCCCTCTCTGCTAAACTCTCTTCCCACCACCAGGGTCTCTTCGTGCTGCCTTTTGTTCTGGGGAGCTGGGCAGTCCTTTCCGCATTTTTGCTTTTCCTACCAGTCTCAATGTGGCTTCTTCAGTGTTCCCTGGTTGAAGAGTCATCTCAGTCCAGTTCAATGTTGGCTTATCCAGGTGATGTTTTTAAAATCAGGTTATAATCCACTTTGGTTCTGGGAGTTGGAAGTTGGTACGTCCGCTTACTCCATCACCATCTTGCCCCCCCCCCACACACACACCCATTGTTTCTTGAAAGATTAATTTTATCTCTTTTTTAGCTCAACCTTCTTTCTCTTTTATTTCCCTGGAATTCAGTGACATGAATAGTACATATTTTTTTTTATAATCTTACAGGTCCCTGAGTCTCTCTTTATTTATTTTTTTCTCTGTTCAGATTGGATCATTTCTATTGCTTTATCTTCCAGTTCATTAATTCTTTTCTCTGTCCTCTTCACTCCTACATTGAGTACACATTGAGCTTTTATTTCAGTTATTGTATTTTTCAGTTTTAAAATTTTCATTTGGTTCTTCCTTATTATTTTCTAATTATTTTCTGAGACTTTCTACTTTTCTTGAAAAGGCTTTCTGTTTTTTCCTTTGTGTCTAGTCTGTTCATCATTGCTCTTTCAAGCATTTTTATCATGGAAGCTTTCAAATATCACTTAGTTAATTCCAACATCTTTGTCACTTGGTGTTAGTATCCATTGATTGTCATTTTGCATTCAGTTTGAAATCTTCACAATTCTTGGTATAATGAGTGATTTTTTTAATTGAAATTTGACATCTTCATATTGTGCTAGGAGCTCTGAATCTTATTTAAATCTTTCATTTTTCTGGCAGTTTCTGTCAGTACTCAAGCAGGAAAGAGGAACTTTATGACTCCCAAGTAGAAGTAGCAGTCCAGATTCTTTATTCATCCTTTATTGACACCAGAGCAGGAAGGCTCTTCATTATACTCAGCAAAGATGGGAGTTCTAGCTTCCCACATGAACTCCACTGACATTGCAGTGAGACTGGCCTTGTTAACACTGGTCAATAGTAAACTTTCTGACTATCTACTTGTTTTTCTCTGACAGCAGCATAGTGGAGTATATCTACATGTTCAAAAAAATCTTCCTTATATTTAGGAAATAGGTACAAATATATTTCCCTGATGAAGTTTTTAGTTTTCCATTTCTATTATCTCCTTGCTGATTATTTTTTTTATTTACAGATGATCTCTTTACCTGTCTTGGTCTGTCAACTATACATATGCATTTTCTTCACACATGATGAATTTTCATGTGTAGCTACTATTTGCCCCATCTTTATTTGAGTATTCTTTGTTCTTCTTGCTGTTTATTACAGTTCACCAACTCTGTGCCTTGCTTTTCACTGTTAACTTCTTTTGAATGTTTGTTTATATTGGATGTGATATTTTCAGAACATTTCACATTTAAAATAAATAACAACCCAAAAGGAGGTTTGTTTAAAGTGCTAAAAGTAAAAGTCAATGCCTCTTGACCTGAGATTTCTCCCTGTGTGTAGTAGCATCTAATGTTTACTGAAGAAGGGTCAATAGCAAAGACTAGGGGAGGCACAGGTTTTGAAAATTAAAACCCATTTCCTCTGAGGAAAAGAGATAATGCAAAAATACTTTAGATCATATTTCCCTGTCTCATTCACTTGGTTGGTGTAGTGGCAATCAGGAGCTATAAATAGATAAGCTTTGCCAGAAACATCTTACTAAACCAAGAGGCTGGTCTTGTTCGTGATATTTTAGAAACTAGCATGTGAGCAATTGATACCATTATTTCTAATTTCACTTTTACAAATATTATCTGTAGAAATTGACAAGGGGTGACAAATTGTTACCCCATTGTCAATTTCTGGTATTCTCAGTGGTATACCCCACTCTACACACTCTTGGGCTTCTGGGTAGTCAAATAGGCTTTAAGTGATTGATTAGCAAGTTCTGCTATTAATTTTGATTAGCTACATTTATTTACATGTAATTATTTTTTTCTTAGTAATTAAAATTTTGTCACAATATTTATTTTTAATATGATTTTGAGTAAATATTGCCCTAGTTAAACACAGACATATTTACAATTCCCAAGCTATTATAGAGCAATCGATCCAAACCTATATTGGTTGTATATTCAGAGGGTAAAAAGGTTTTGTTTTAAAATTTAAAGTAATTTTTGTTTATGAAAGGAGACTGATAGCACAAATTGTATTTTTTTTTTTTTGAGTGAGAGGAAGGAAGATAGACAGATTCCCATGTGTGCCCCAACAGGGATCCACCTGCAAATCCCATCTGGGGTCAATGCTCAAATCAACTGAGCTATTATTTTTTAGAGCCTGAGGTTGATGCACTTGGATCAACCAAGTAATCCTTAGTTTTCGGGGCCACGATTGAACCAATTGAGCCACTAGCTTCAGGAGGAAAAGATGGAGAGAAGGAAGAAAGGAGAGGGGAGAGAAGCAGATGGTCCTTTCTCATGTGTGCCCTGATGCAGAATCTAACCCAGGATGTCCATACACTGGGCAGACACTCTATCGACTGAGCCACTGGCCAGGGCCACAAATTATATTTTTAAAAATAATGTTTCCTAAAAAACTATTTGCTGGACAAAATTAATTCTAATTTAGAACATAGTAGCCTTTTCTCTGAAGAGGTATTTGAAAGAGTTGGCCTTTTAGATCCATTTATTAGATTAATCTCTTTTTAGAATCTTAATTATGTCATATCTGATGTCTGGAAAAGAAAAAATGTAGGTGTCCCTGTCTACCTCTGTTCACAGACCCCAATAAAACACTATTTGTAGACTGTCATATTTAGCTAGTGCCTGAGCCATTTCCTTTTTTACCTTAGGGAAAATGAAGTTATTATCTCGGTTTATCAAGGTCAACAGCAGAATGGAGCTGAGCTTATCCTTCTTGGAGTATTGGAAGCTGTGCAGCTCCCTGCACCTTTGCTGAGAAGAGCAGAGGTACCAGGGCATCCACACTACAAAGGAATGTGCTAGTGATAATTCCATCTCTGGCCTGCTAGTAAGGCCCATTGGATGAAAGTAATTGTTGCACTTTTGATGGTATGCATTCTGTTGGTCATGCTCTTCCCTAAGTTCTTTTCAGAGGCACTAATGGTGAGTATAAACTGCTTTTTCAACTACTTTAAGGTCATCCTAATTGGCTACTTAAAATTTTTTTTTAATTTACTTATTTGGCATTGGCCAATTTGCTCAGTGGTAAAGCATTGGCTAGATATGTGGATGTCTTGGGTTCAATTCCCAATAGGAGACACAGGAGAAGTACCCATCTGCTTCTCCACATCTCCCTCTCACTTCTTTCTCTCTCTCTCTCTTCCCCTCCTGCCACTATGGCTTGATTGGAGCGGGCTGGACCCAGGCACTGAGGATGGTTCCATGGCCTCTGCTCTAGGCACTAAGAAGAGCTCTGTTGCTGAGCAACAAAGCAATGCCCCAGATGGGCAGAGCATCCCCGCTAGTGGGATTGCTGGGTGGATCTAGGTTAGAGTGTATGCACGAGTCTGTCTCTGCCTCCCCTCCTCTCACTGAATATATATATATATATATATATATATATATATATATATATATATATATATATATTGATTTTTAGCAAGAAAGGAGTGGAGAGAGAGTGAGAGAGAGAGAAATAAGAACATCTATTTGTTCCTGTGTGTGCCCTGACTGGGGATGGAACCAGCAACCTCTCTGCTTTGGAATGATGCTCTAACCAATTGAGCTGTTGAGTGGGGCAATTGGCTACTTTTTGTTGTAAAGCTTTTCAAAGAGACCAACTGGATATTCTTTTGTACACAGCTGCATACTAATGATACTTCCCTAAAAATCTTAGTAAAGTAACTTCAACTCCAATTTTGGTATGATTTCTTTCTTTTTTTTTTTTTGACAGAGACAGAAAGAGGGACAGATAGGGACAAACAGACAGGAAGGGAGAAATGAGAAGCATCAATTCTTCATTGCAGCACCTTAGTTGTTCATTGATTACTTTCACGTATGTGCCTTGATGAGGGGTGGGTGGGAGGGGGGGTTACTGCAGAGCAAGTGACTCCTTGCTCAAGCCAGCGACCTTGAGCTTCAAGACAGTGACCTTTGGGCTTGATCCAGCAATCATAGGGTCATGTCTATGATCCCACACTCAAGCTAGCAACCCCATACTCAGCCAACGACCTCATGCTTTTGAACCTGAGTCCCAGTCCAATGCTCTATCCACTGCACAACCACCTGGTCAGGCTTGGCATAATTTGATGACAGTTACAGAATGATCTAAACCAGGGGCAGTCAACCTTTTTATAAAAACCACCCACTTTTGCAGTGGTAGTCAACCTGGTTCGTACCGCCCACTAGTAGGTTTTCCAGCTTTCATGGTGGGCGGTAGTGGAGCAGCCAAACGGCGCTCCAATTACATAGATTTAACTATAGTAAGTTGATTTATAAGATTTATTCTGCCAAACTTAGCGAAAATCCAACATAAAGTACTTGGTAAGTAATTATTATTATATGCTTTCATTTGCTGTAACTCTGCTTTATAAATTTTATAAAGTAAAGTTACTTCCCTACTTTACAAATCACCATTACTGTGGAACCAGTGGGTGGTTAGAAAATTTTACTACTAACAGAGATACAAAAGTGGACTTAGATTCTAAGCTCAAGCTTCCAGTGGGACACAGTTTCTCCAGCAACCCAGAGGGGACTTTGGCACCAAGTAACAGCCAGGTATCTGGCTGCTGTGAGTGGCAGGTTCACCATAAGCAGGTAAAGGAGCTGTGTGGCTGAGGGACTCTTCAACATCAGCGCTAATACTGCTCTCTAAAAAGGTTCACTTCCTTCTGGTTGGTTTCCCCACAGACACTGCTGACTGTGACTGCTGATAAGCTGAAAAAGGTCAACAATCCGGAGACTGTTTTTAATTATTAAAGCAGCCAACACATCTTAATGCACAAGTTCTCTGAACTGAGGGTCAAACAATTGAGCCTCAAGGAAAGTTTTCCTTTTTTCTTTAAATTAGCAAAAACAAACAAACAAAGCACTTGTTTGGGAGAGCTAAAGGATATTCCTTATAGTATTCAAATTGTAAATATTGAATAGGAGCTGCTCTTCCTTACTCCCCAGACTCAACTGCTGTTCATTGAGTCTCTTTGCCAACGTGATCTACATTTAATTGACCCTTGACTGGGCCCACCCCACAACATACTTGGACACAATAACACAGGGATTCATTGGAGCTTTGTGTGTGAATTAGCAGCTTCTCTTATCCTATATTAATCTCCTCAACATATAATTATCTGTCCCACACATTGAGCTTATTTTCAAGGTAAACGTTTCTGCACATCTAACTACTGGTTCACAGTACAAAAACAGGTCCTCCTCTTTCTGCCTGCTCACTGTCACTAGTGCCAAGAACCTCATGAGTCCTTGCTCAGTGCTCTGTTCTCAGGGCTGGGCTGCTGTGATTTCTAACTTCAGTGGTTGCACAAAGGTGATGGTGAGCCTGAGGCTAAAACATTCTCCCTTTTATTCTTTCTTTTGTTTTTCTTTCTACAATTTCAAGGAGAAGTGTCAAGAAAGTTAGATTTAATAATAATAATAATAAAATTAGGACAGCACTCAATCAAAATAGTTTACAGTGTTACTGAAAAAAAGGGTTTCATAAACTTAGCGCCTGGATGGGTTATCTTCACATGCATATTTCTTAGGAGATAATAAGACGATCCTGAAAATTTGGCTGCACTGAAAAATTAGAAGTATCAGTTTCAAATCTTAGATTAGGTTGGGCATCTGTGTGCATATCATAGGTACATGCAGCTTCCATATTTAATCGCTGTGGTGCTGCTCATCAGCAACAGAAGAGACAAAGAACAGAGACAAAGAAGTCACCCTAAAAAAGCAATTAAAAATTGCCAAGAAACAGACAAATGGTTCAAAGTAATTAACAAGTCTAGAAATAAAAATTAAAGGGGGTCAAATATATGGTGATGAAAGAATACTTGACTTTGGATGGCAGACACATAATGCAATATAGAGATCATGTATCAAACAATGTCATCCTGATAAATTTAATAAAAAATTAAAATTATCTATTCCTCCCTATCAAGTTTGTAAAGATATGAGAAAAAATAATACCTAGTATTGGTGCAACTGGGGAGTTACTAGAATTTGGTAGACTGGTTTTGCTTCTTAGCCCTTCCTCTTACTGGCAACAGCAACTTTTCAAATATATATTTTCATTAAATAAATAATTTCTTTTCCCCTAGGACTATTTTTCTCATCTTAAAGTACAGAAAATATTATCAACTACCTTATAGAGTTTTTGAGGGAATTAAGCAAAATACTGCTTAATGAAGTATTTAATATATCATCTGGCACATAATGCATGCTCAATTAATATTAGAATTATAATAATTACTATTGGAAACTACAATCCTAATACACTGATGAGGGAATATAAATTGGTAAACTTTTAAGGATGAGAATCTGATATATATATATATATATATATATATATATATATATATATATATATATATATATCTTATAGATGTATATATACCCATGCCTTACTCATTTAACTTCTGAGGAAACAAAGCACAGTATATGTTTACAAGGCTATTTTTCATGGTATAGTAATATAATAATGGCAAAATTGGAAACAATTTAAATAACCAACAGTAAGGGAATAATAAAAAAATGTGGTTTGTCCACCTACTAAAATTTTATTCAGGTATTACAAAGCGTATTTCTGAAGAATATTTAATGGATGAGAAAAATGATCTTATTTGAAAATAATGGTAACCAGTGGTCAGTGGGGTTACCTGTTATTCACATTTCTTATTAATAATACTTGTTTGTAATTTTGAATTGGTTGGTAGTTCATCAGTAAGTAACTACTTTTGGACATCTGAGGCCTGTCAGGCACTGTGGTGGGCACCATGGGTATGATCGCAATAACACAGACAGAGTGCTGCCCTTGTGAGTTTGTTCTTGGAAAATGTGTTATTTTATAATCAAGAAGGCTATTAATAAGACAACAGGGAAACTGTGTTAGTTTGCTAGGGCTTCCATGACAAAATACCACAGATTGGGTGGTTTAGATGACAGACATTTTGTTCTTCCCGTCCTGGAAGCCCCAGCATCAAGATGTCAGCAGGGTTGGCTTCATTTTGAAGTCTCTCTCATTGACTTGCAGATGACTGTCTCCTCACTATGTCTTCACATGGTCTTCCTTCTGTAACTGTGTCTAAATCTTCTCATAAGAATACCAGTCATATTGGATTAGAGCTCACTCTAGTGACCCCACTTAATTACCTCTTCAAAGGTGTTCTCTTCAAAGATAGTCTTATTCTGAGGTTTAATTTATGAATGGGTGGGTGACAATTCAGATCATAACAGAAACTGTTTAGTAATATTTCTTATCTGGTACTTACTCTTTTGAGTGATATAGTAAAGAAATTATGTACCTGTTCCTTTCCCCTTTAATGAGATATTTTTAAACCCCATTGGGGTGCCTCTTCATGAAGACTGGGAACATGAATCACTCTTTGAAAGTCTGTTCATTGGCCCCAGCATGGGTGGCCGTAGAGATTTTAGTTTAAGTGAAGGTAGCCTTAGATAGGCTGTCATAAATTACTCTGGATCTGAAAATGTAATCTTCTGGGAGTGGCAGAGGCCATTCAAGGAGAATGAGTCATTGATGAAGAGCAGCAGTAAAAATGGTTATGGAATCCTATAAACCAAAAACTTCTTTTATTAGATAAATCCAATTTGACTTTCATTAAAAGAGTGATAAACAAACAAACAAACAAAATAGACAATTGTCAGATGGAGGATTACCACAGTTTCATGTAGAACAGGGGTTGGGAACCTATGACTCATGAGCCAGATGTGGCTCTTTTGATGGCTGCATCTGGCTTGCAGACAAATCTTTAATAAAATAATAATAACGTTAAAAATATAAAACATTCTCATGTATTACAATCCATTAATTTCCAACCACTCATGTTCATGGTTGCGGGTTGCTGGAGCCTATCACAGCTGTCCTCCAGGACAACACCAAATTTTTACTGTATAATGTGTAACATACATGGGTCGTTGTGAGGTCAGGAAGTAAACTTCCCTCCTTTTAATCAAGTAGTCAGCTAGCTAAATACAGAAACCCTTTTGACAAAGAAGATGCCTAAAAGAGAAAAAGATGACGAGTATCGTACTTTTCATCAGGAATGGACAGAGGAATTTGCCTTTGTGGAGAGAGCAGGTTCTGCAGTGTGTCTAATATGCAATGATAAAATTGAATCAATGAAACGGTCATATATAAAGAGGCACTTCGACACACACCATACTACATTTGCATTGAAATATATAGTGGGGACAGCAGGAAGAAAGCATGTTAAGAACTATTGTGCAGAGTGCAAGCTAGTCAGCAACAACTCCGTGTTTGGATCCAATAAGGTGACTGGAATTCGGCTAGCTTTGCTGGTGCTTTAGCAATTGTGAGAAACAGAAAGCCATTCACAGATGGGGAGTATGCCAAAATATTCATGCTTGATGTTTCCAATGAACTTTTTGACCACTTTTCAGATAAAGACAAGATAATCAAATGAATAAAAGACATGCCTCTGCTGGCAAAAACTGTTCACGATCGTACCATCATGATGGCAAATCAAATTGAGGCAACACAAGTGAAGGACATAAATGCAGCACCATTCTTTTCTCTCACTTTGAATGAGTCAACAGACGTAAGCCATTTATCCCAGTTCAGTGTGATTGCAAGGTATACTGTCGGTGACACACTACGTGAGGAAAGTCTTACTGTTTTGCCTATGAAAGAGATAACAAGAGGGGAGAATTTATTCAAGTCTTTCACTGAGTTCACTAAAGAAAAAAATCTACCGATGGATGAACTTATTTTGGTGTGTACTGATGGTGCTCCTTGCATGATGGGGAAAAACAGAGGATTCATAGCACTTCTTTGTGAATATGAAAAGAGACCCATTCTAAGTTTTCACTGCATCCTTCGTCAGGGGGTGCTTCGTGCACAGATGTGTGGCGAGCAGCTTAGTGAGGTGATGTCGCTGGTCATTCAGGTGGTCAACTTTATTGTTGCCCCGAGCTTTAAATGATCACCAGTTTAAAACACTGCTGGATGAAGTTAAGAATGATTATCCTGGTCTGCTTCTGCACAGCAATGTGCGTTGGTTGTTAAGAGGGAAGATGCTCAGCCATTTTACGGCTTGTCTGAGCAAAATCTGAACTTTTTTTGAAATGAAAGACGTCTAGCATCCTGAGTTAGCTAACACTGAGTGGCTCCTGAAGTTCTACTATCTCGTGGACATGACTGAACATCTGAACCAGCTCAATATAAAAATGCAAGGCATTGGAAATACAGTCTTATCCCTTCAACAAGCAGTGTTTGCATTTGAAAATTGCCAACATTGAAACAGGTGGTTTACTACACTTTGAAAAACTGGGAAAATTTAAAGATGCATGCACAGCAAGTGATCCTGCTCAACATCTTGATCTCCAGCAGCTATCGGGCTTCACATCTAATCTCCTGCAGTCATTCAAAGCGTGCTTTGGAGAATTTTTTGCGCACACTAGTCTTTTTAAGTTCATCATCCATCCACACAAATGCCACTAAGTAACTAACTCTTCCACCTCACACGAGTGTGCAGAGTTACATCCCCAGTGTCTCCATCAGAAATTTTGAGCTACAAGCTCCTGACCTGAAGGCCTCAGGCATGTGGGTGAATAAGTTTAAGTCACTGAATGAAGATTTGGAAAGACTTGCACGACAGCAAGCAGAGTTGGTGAGCAAACACAAGTGGGGAAAAATGAAAAAACTTCAAACCGCGGACCAGCTGACTGTCAAAACTTGGAATACACTTTCCATCACATACCACACATTGCAACATGTGAGTATTGCTGTACTGACAATGTCTGGCTCTATGTATGCATGTGAGCAGTCTTTTTACATCTAAAGAACATTAAGATCAACCTATGATCATGTTTAATGGATAGAAGTCTCAACGCCTGCGTGAAGCTTAACCTCACCACGTAGCAACCAGCCTACAAAGCCATCCGCAAAACCATGCAGCGCCAGAAGTCGCATTAATGGTAAGAAGTACTTTATTCATTATTGGTTAGCAACAGCATAGCAACGTTATTAAAAATAATTCGGGAGGAAGCAAGATGGCGACGGAGTAGGTGGACGTACCAACTTCCAACTCCCAGAACCAAAGTGGATTATAACTCAATTTAAAGAACCATCATCTGGATAAACCAACTATGAACTAAACTAAGTGGACTCTTCAACCAAAGAACACAGAAGAAGCCACATTGAGACTGGTAGGAATAGTGAAACACGAAGAGGGCTGCCCAGCTCCTGGAGCAAACGGCAGCCTGGAGAGACCCGCGTGGCAGGAGGAAAGTTTGGCGGATAGGGAGGGACCTGGGTCCCAGGAACCAAGCCCCAGCCTGTAGTCCCAGAGCCTAGAAGAGGCGTTTGGACAGTTTTGAGCTGTGAAACAAGTGAGGGAGCTCCCAGGCCTACAGTGTGGAGTATTAGGTCCCTTCCTACTCTGCTGAGGGTTGCTGAAGGGTTTGGGGCAGCAGGACGCTGAAACACAGTTCTGTCGGCGTGGGCAGAGGCCAAGCTGGTGGGAGCTCGGTCTAGCCCAGCAGGGTCAGAGGGCACGCGCGAAAGCAGTCCAGAAGCTGCGGGCGCGCCTTTAATCCCACTTATGGGGACAAAGCAGGAGGCTAGGAACGGGCAGAAATCTGCTCTGCGACCCTGCGCAAGCCGGCCCTGACCACGGGGACCAGGCTAGAAACAGGGACGGGCAGGGGCTCGTGGCTGAGCTCACGCTACAAGCCCCCCACCCCTGCCGGGCCGGAGAAACCGCGGTTTGCCAGTATACGAGCACGAGCGGGCTCTGAATGCAGGAACGGGGTAGACCACGAGACAAGTGGAAGCTCACAGCTGAGCTCACGCTATTATCCCCGCCCGGCTGGAGAAACCGGGGATTGCATTCATACTTGCACGAGCGGGCTCCGAACGCGGGGGCAGGGTAGAGTCCGGGACGAGCGGAAGTATGCAACTGAGTGGAAGCCAGCAAACACACCTGGCCCAATAAACCTGGGTTTGCGACCCTGTGGAGAAGGGCCCTGGCCTCGAGGGCGGGGCTAAATCTCCGGACGGGCAAAGGCTCACAGCTGAGAGCACGTCAAAAGCCCCACCCAACTCGCGAAACTGTGGCACGCAGGCTATGGCTACGGGTTCTGGGCGGAAGTCCGGAAATAGGCTAGGTCCGCAGCTGAGCAAAGGTGCTCACCTCTACCCTTGGTAATAAGGCTTGTGGCTTCAGTGACAGCCCCTCCCGCGGAGAAGAGGCAGAAATCACAGCAAAAACCCAAAGTGGGCCGGCGCTGGCAACGCTCATACCCAACCACCCTAGGCACCGGCAGAGGGGGTGGGGGGCCTGCAGACAGACCACACCTAGAGAACACAAAGGCAACACATACTGGACTCCAGTGGCCACAACTTGCTTATACACAGAAAAAATGGACAGGCAGAAAAATGCAAACCAATTGAATCAAGAGAAATCCCCAGAGAAGGACCTGAATGAACCAGATATAACCAAATTACCAGAAGCAGAATTTAGAATAATGATAGCTAGGATGTTCAAAGAAATTAGAGCAACAATGGATAGTCATTATGAACACCTAAATAAAGAGATAACAAGTATAAAAAACAAAATTGAAATAATAAAAAAGAATCAGACAGAAATGACAAATACAGTATCAGAACTGAAGACCACAATGGAAGGAATTAAAAGCAGGATGAATCACACTAGGATCGAATAAGCGAGTTAAAGGACACAATAAACAAAGGCACAGAAGCAGAGAAGAAAAAGGAAAAGAGACTCAAAAACTGTGAGGAAAATCTAAGGGAGCTTTGTGAAAACATGAAGAGAAACAACAATCGCATCATAGGGGTGCCTGAAGTAGAGGAGAGAGGACAGAAAATGGAAACTTTGTTCAATCAAATCATAGCAGAAAACTTCCCTAAATTAAGGCTGGGAAACACTCTACACATTGAAGAAGCACACAGAACTCCATTAAAGAGAAACCCAAAAAGATCTACACCAAGACACATCATAGTTAAAATACCAAAGCTAATGGATAAAGAAAAAATAATAAAAGCTGCTAGAGAAAAAAAGGTTATCACTTACAAAGGAGCCCCCATAAGGATGACATCAGACTTCTAAACAGAAACACTTGAGGCCAGAAGGGAATGGCAAAATATAATCAAAGTAATGCAGAACAAGAACCTACAACCAAGACTACTCTATCCAGCAAGGCTAACGTTTAAAATTGAAGGAGAAATAAAGAGCTTCCCAGAAAAAGAAAGCCTGAAGGAATTCATAAAATCCAAACCTATTCTGCAAGAGATACTAAGGGGCCTCATGTGAACAGTTTAAAGGGAGGAATGAATAGAGCAAAAGAAGAATACAGCTTTAAAGAATAAAATGGCAATAAACAACTACATATCAATAATAACCATAAATGTAAATGGATTAAATGATCCAATCAAAAGACATAGGGTAGCTGCATGGATAAAGAAACAGGACCCATACATATGCTGTCTACAAGAGACACACCTTAAAACAAAAGATGCACATAGACTGAAGGTAAAAGGATGGAAAAAATATATCATGCAAATGGAAAGGAAAAAAAAGCAGGGGTAGCAATACTTATATCAAACAAAATGGACTTTAAAACAAAGGCTATAGTAAGAGATAAAGAAGGACACTACATAATGATAAAGGGAACAATTCAACAGGAAGATATAACTATTACAAATATCTATGCACCAAATAGAGGAGCCCCGACATACATAAAGCAGACTTGGATGGATATAAAGGGCGAGATTAACAGCAATACTATCATAGTAGGGGATTTCAATACCCCTCTAACAACACTGGATAGATCATCAAGAAAGAAAATTAATAAAGAAACAGCAGACTTAAAGGAGACACTAGATCAACTTGATTTAATAGATATCTTCAGAACTTTTTACCCTAAAGCAGTAGAATATACATTCTTCTCAAGCGCTCATGGTATGTTTTCTAGGATAGACCACATGTTAGGACACAAAAATGGTCTCAATAAATTTAAGAAGATAGAAATCATATCAAGCATTTTCTCTGATCACAATGCCATGAAACTAGAAATTAACCACAAAACAAAAACTGAAAATTACTCAAACACTTGGAAACTAAATAGCATGTTATTAAATAATGAATGGATTAACAATGAGATCAAACAGGAAATAAAAAAGTTTCTAGAAACAAATGATAATGAGCATACATCAACTCAAAATTTATGGGTCACAGCAAAAGCAGTTCTGAGAGTGAAGTTTATTGCACTACAGGCATATCATAAGAAGGTAGAAAAAGCTCAAATAAGCAACCTGACCCTGCATCTAAAAGAACTAGAAAAACAACAACAAATAAAACCCAAGTCAAGTAGAAGGAAGGAAATAATAAAGGTCAGAGCAGAAATAAATGACATAGAGGCTAAGGAAACAATACAGAGGATCAATGAAACCAGAAGCTGGTTCTTTGAAAAGGTAAACAAGATTAATGAACCTTTAACTGGACTCACCAAGAAAAACACAGAGAGGACTCAAATAAAATTAGAAAGGACAGTGGAGAAATAACAACGGACACAACAGAAATACAAAGCATTGTAAGAAAATACTATGAAGAACTATATGCCAAAAAATTAGACAATCTTGGTGAAATGGACAAATTTCTTGAATCATATAACCTTCCAAAAATCAATCTGGAAGAATCAGAACAACTAAACAGACCAATATCAACAAATGAGATCGAAACAGTTATCAAAAAACTTCCCAAAAAGAAAAGTCCTGGGCCTGATGGCTTCACAAGTGAATTTTATAAAAAATTCAAAGAAGAACTAACTCCTATCCTTCTCAAGCTATTTCAAAAAATTCAAGAGGAAGGAAGACTTCCAAACTCCTTTTAAGAGGCGAGCATAACTCTGATCCCAAAACCGGGCAAAGAAAACACAAAGAAAGAAAATTATAGGCCTATATCCCTGATGAATTTAGACGCTAAAATTCTCAACAAAATATTAGCCAACCGGATCCAGCAATATATGAAAATCATCATACACCACGATCAAGTGGGATTTATTCTGGAGAGGCAAGGCTGGTTCAATATTCGCAAATCAATCAATGTGATTCATCACATAAATAAAAGGAAGGACAAAAATCACATGATAATTTCAATAGATGCAGAAAAGGCATTTGATAATATCCAGCACCCATTCATGCTCAAAGCTCTCAGTAGAGTGGGAATACAGGAATCATTCCTTAATATGATAAAGGCCATCTACGATAAACCGACAGCAAACATCATACTACATGGACAAAAATTAAAAGCAATCCCCTTAAGATCAGGAACCAGGCAGGGATGCCCCCTTTCACCACTCTTATTCAACATAGTTCTGGAAGTCCTAGCTACAGCAATCAGACAAGAAGAAGAAATAAAAGGCATACAAATTGGAAAAAAAGAAGTAAAACTGTCACTATTTGCAAATGATATGATATTGTATATTGAAAACCCTAAAGCCTCAGTCAAAAAACTACTGTACCTTATAAATGAATTCAGCAAGGTGGCAGGATATAAAATTAATACTCAGAAATCAGAGGCATTTCTATATACCAACAATGAACTGTCAGCAAAAAAAATTAAGGAAACAATCCCCTTCACTATTGCAGCCAAAAAAATAAAGTACCTAGGAGTAAATTTAAGCAAGGAGGTTAAGGACTTATACTCGGAATATTATAGAACATTGATAGAAGAAATCAAGCAAGATAGAAACAAGTGGAAGCATATACCGTGCTCATGGCTAGGAAGAATAAACATCATTAAAATGTCTATATTACCCAAAGCAATTAATAAATTCAATGCAATACCAATTAAAATACCAATGACATACTTCAAAGATATAGAAAACATATTCCAAAAATTTATATGGAAACAAAAAAGAACACGAATAGCCTCAGCAATCTTAAAAAGAATAAATAAAGCAGGAGGTATCACTCTTCCAGATATCAAGGTTTACTATAAGGCCATTATACTCAAGACAGCCTGGTACTGGCATAAGAACAGGCACATAGATCAATGGAACAGAACAGAGGACCCAAAAATAAACCCACAGCTTTATGGACAACTGATATTTGACAAAGGAGGAAAGAACATACAATGGAGTAAAGACAGCCTCTTTAACAAATGGTGTTAAGAAAATTGGACATCTACCTGCAAAACAATGAAACTAGACCATCAACTTACACCATTCACAAAAACAAACTCAAAATGGATAAAAGACTTAAATGTAAGCCGTGAAACCATAAGCATCTTAGAAGAAAACATAGGCAGCAAGCTCTCCGACATCTGTAGCAGCAATATATTTGCCGATTTATCTCCACGGGCAACTGAAATAAAGGGCAAGATAAACAAATGGGACTATATCAAACTAAAAAGTTTTTGCACAGCTAAAGACAATAGGAACAGAATAAAAAGACAAACCACACAATGGGAGAACATATTCGAGAGCACATCTGATAAGGGGTTAATAACTAAAATTTATAAAGAACTTATAACACTCAACACCAGGAAGACAAACAACCCAATCAAAAAATGGGCATAAGAAATGAATAGAAATTTCTCCAAAGAGGACATACAGATGGCCAAAAGGCATATGAAAAAATGCTCAACATCACTAATTATTAGAGAAATGCAAATTAAAACCACAATGAGATATCACCTCACACCAGTCAGAATGGCACTCATCAACAAAACAACACAGAATAAGTGCTGGCTAGGATGTGGAGAAAAGGGAACCCTTCTGCACTGCTGGTGGGAATGCAGACTGGTGCAGCCACTGAGGAAAACAGTATGGACATTCCTCTGAAAATTAAAAATCGAACTGCCTTTTGACCCAGCTATCCCACTTATAGGAATATACCCTAAGAACACCATAGCACTGTTTGAAAAGAAGAAATGCGCCCCCATGTTTGTGGCAGCATTGTTCACAATAGCGAAGATCTGGAAATAGCTCAAGTGTCCGTCAGAAGACGAGTGGATTAAAAAGCTTTGGTACATATATTCTACGGAATACTACTCAGCCATAAGAAATGATGACATCGGATCATTTATAACAAAATGGATGTACCTTGATAACATTATACGGAGTGAAATTAGTAAATCAGAAAAAAAGAAAAACTGAGAACAGCATGATTTCATACATAGGTGGGACATAAAAGTGAGAATATGAGACATGGACAAGAGAGTGGTGGTTATGCGATGGGGGAAAGGAGGGAAGAGTTGGGTAGGGAGGAGGGGAGGGACACAGGGAAAACCAGATAGAAGGTGACAGAGGACAATTTGACTTTTGGTGATGGGTATGCAACACAATTGAATGATAAGATAACCTGGAGATGTTTTCATTGTACATATGTACCCTGATTTATTGGTGTCACCCCATTAGAATTAATAATAATAAAATATATATAAAAAATAATTCAGAGACTTATTGTACTTTAAAAGTGTTGGTCTTACATAAAATGCACACATTTACTTGTATTTAGTGTTAAACATCTTGTGTGGTTCTCATGGAATTTCATTTTAAAATATGTGGTGTTCATGGCTCTCTCAGCCAAATAGGTTCCCAACCCCTGATGTGAAAGTAGAATTGAACCTAGCAATGTCAAGTCCAATCCCTTGTTCTGAAATTTGATAAATTGGTCTTACATGGGAATCTGGTTTGGCTTTACTTCACATACATGAGGAGCAGCAAAGGCTGATTGATCTTAAGTGCTGGAATCTCAAGGTTGGTCCAGTGTCATTTCCACGATTCTCCATGATGGAAGAGGCATGTGTGTTGAAGGAAACACTGAGACTAGGTGTCAGGACCCTTGAATTTCCACCCAGATTGGCACTAAACATTTGCATATGGTGGGTACCTTGCGTACTCTTTCTGGTCTGCTTTTTTTTTTTTTAACATTCAAAATGGAAGTTGGATAATACAGGCTCTTCTGTTGCTAGCATGCCACAGTGTTTTCTGAGTGCCACTCATCTACATTCAGGGCAACAGACTTGGCAGGGGGTACAGATGTGGCAGAGAATGGTTATGGGATGGTGCCTAGGACACTGAAGAATGGAGCAGAGGCCTCACATGTTGTCTAAAGAATTAATGAAGATCGAGAATCAAAGGGTGAAAATAATTACAAAGATGGGAAATGAACGAGAAACCTGACCAGGAGGTGGCACAGTGGATAGAGTATCAGACTGGGATGCGGAGGACCCAAGTTTGAAACCCCAAGGTTGCTGGCTTGAGCACAGCCTCATCCAGCTTGAGCACGAGCTCACCAGCTTGACTGTGGGGTCACCGGCTTGAGCGTGGGGTTGCTGGCTTGAGCGTGGGATGCTGGCTTGTGCAAGGGTCACTCACTCTGCTGTAGAACCTTGGTCAAGGAACATATGAGAAAACAATCATTGAACAACAAAGGTGCCACAATGAAAAATTGATGCTTCTCATCTCTCTCCCTTCCTGTCTGTTGTCCCGAGCTGTCCCTCTTTCTGTCTCTATCAAAAAAAAAGAAAAAAGAAAATAAAGAAAATGAACGAGAAGAGTTGCAATATTGTGGTCACCTCCACTTATTTAGTGAGCTTACACCTCACTGCTCACATATTGATTCAGTGCTGATACATTCTGCTTGCTTTCTGTACCATAATTTTTACCTCTGTTTTTCTTTTTTTTTTTCCAAAGTGAAAAGGGGTGGGGGTTGGAGGTGGCAGACAGACTCCTACATTGGCATGACTGGGATCCACCCAGCATACCCACCAGGGAGTGATATTCAGCCCCTCGGGGAGTAGCTCCACTGCTGCAATTGGAGCCATTTTAGCCCCTGAAGCAGAAGCCATCCTCAGTGCCCAGGCCAACTTTGCTCCAATGGAGCCTGGGCTGTGGGAGGGAAAGAGAGAGATAAAGAAAAAGAAGACGGGGAAGGGTGGAGAAGCAGATAGGCACCTGTCCTATATGCCCCGGCTGGGAATCGAACCTAGGGCTTTCACATGCCAGCCCGAAGCTCTACTGCTGAGCCAACCAGCCAGGGCCTAACTCTGTTTTCTATTAAGAAGTAAAACATCTTTGTTGTGTTGTCTTTTCCCCTCTTTTAATTTTCAAGTTGCCCAATGTCAACAAATTGATGAAAATCAGTTTAATTTTTCTTTTTGATTAAATTTTTTAAACATGTTCTTATTTTTCTTTCTCTCTTCGGTTGTCCTCAGTGTATGATTAGTTTTGTTTTCATTTCTTTTATTAATTTTAATAGGGTGACATTAACAAAACAAGGTACATATGTTAAGAGAAAACATCTCGAGGTTATCTTATCATTCAACTATTTTGCATACCCATCTCCCAAAGTCAAATTGTCCTCTGTCACATTTCATCTGGTTTTCCCTGTGCCCCTCCCTTCCTCCCTATCCCACCCTCTCCTCCCTCTCCTCACCTTGTAACCACCACACTCTAGTCCATGTCTAATAATCTCACTTTTATGTCGCACCTATGTATGAAATCATGCTGTTCTCAGTATTGTTCTGTTTTACTTATTTCACTCCGTATAATGTTATCAAGGTCCATCCATTTTGTTGTAAATGACCGATGTCATCATTTCTTATGGCTGAGTAGTATTCCATAGTATATATGTACCAAAACTTTTTAATCCACTTGTCCTCTGATGAAAACTTAGGCTGTTCCCAGATCTTTGCTATTGTGAACAACGCTGCCACGAACATGGGGGCACATTTCTTCTTTTCGAACAGTGCTATGGTGTCCTTAGGGTATATTCCTATAAGTGGGATAGCTGGGTCAAAAGGCAGTTTGATTTTTAATTTTTTGAGGAATCTCCATGCTGTTTTCCATAGTGGCTACACCAGTCTGCATTCCCACCAGCAGTGCAAGAGGGTTCCCTTTTCTCCATATCCTCGCCAGCACTTGTTCTCTGTTGTTTTGCAGATGAACGCCATTCTGACTGGTGTGAGGTGATATCACATTATGGTTTTAATTTGCATTTCTCTAATGATTAGTGAGTGATGTTAAGCATTTTTTCATATGCCTTTTGGCCATCTGTACGTCCTTTTTGAAGAAATTTCTATTCATTTCTTTTGCCCATTTTTTGATTGGATTGTTTGTCTTTCTAGTGTTGAGTTTTATAAGTTCTTTGTAATTTTTGGTTATTATTCCTGTATCAGACGTGCTGTCGAATATGTTATTCCATTGTGTGGTTTGTCTTTTTATTCTGTTCTTATTGTCTTTAGCTGTGCAAAAACTTTTTAGTTTAATATAGTTCCATTTTTTCTTGCCTTTTATTTCATTTGCCCATGGACATAAATCGGCAAATATATTGCTGCTACAGATGTCAGAGAGCATGCTGCCTATGTTTTTGTGTAAAATCCTTCTGGTTTTATGGCTTACATTTAAGTCTTTTATCCATTTTGAGTTTGTTTTTTTTGAATGGTGTAAGTTGTTGGTCCAGTTTCATTTTATTGCAGGTAGATGTCCAATTTTCCCAACACCATTTGTTAAAGAGACTGTATTTACTCCATTGTATGTTCTTACCTTCTTTGTCAAATATCAGTTGTCCATAAAGCTGTAGGTTTATTTCTGGGTCCTCTGTTCTGTTCCATTGATCTATGTGCCTGTTCTTATGCCAGTACCAGGCTGTCTTGAGTATAACGGCCTTGTAGTAAACATTGATATTCAGAAGAGTGATACTTCCTGCTTTATTTTTTCTTTTTAAGATTGCTGAGGCTATTCATGTTCTTACTTGGTTCCATATAAATTTTTGAAATATGTGTTCTATATCTTTGAAGTATGTCATTGGTATTTTAATTGGTATTGCATTGAATTTATAAATTGTTTTGGGTAATAAAGACATTTTAATGATGTTTATTCTTCCTAACAGTAAGTACGGTATATGCTTCCACTTGTTTGTATCTTTCTTGATTTCTTTTATCAATGTTTTATAATTTTCAAGTACAAGTCCTTAACCTCCTTGGTTAAATTTACTCCTAGGTACTTAATTTTTTTGGCTGCAATAGTGAAGGGGATTGTTTTCTTAATTTCTTTTGATGACAGTTCATTGTTAGTGTATAGGAATGCCTCTGATATCTGATATTAATTTCATATCCTGCCAACTTGTTGAATTCATTTATAAGGTCCAGTAGTTTTTTGACTGAGACTTTAGGGTTTTCTATATACAATATCATATCATCTGCAAATAGTGACAGTTTACTTCTTCTTTTCCAAATTGGATGCCTTTTATTTCTTCTTCTTGTCTGATTGCTGTAGGTAAGATTTCCAGAACTATGTTTAATAAGAGTGGTGAAAGGGGGAACCGCTGCATGGTTCCTGATCTTAAGGGGATTGCTTTTAATTTTTGTCCATTTAGTATTATGTTTGCTATGGGTTTGTCGTAGATGTAATTGGCCTTTATCATGTTAAGGAATGATATCTGTATTCCCACTCTACTGAGAGCTTTGAGCATGAATGGGTGCTGGATATTATCAAATGCCTTTTCTGCATCTATTGAAATTATCATGTGATTTTTGTCCTTCCTTTTGTTTATGTGATGAATCACATTGATTGATTTGCGAATATTGAACCAGCCTTGCCTCTCAGAATAAATCCCACTTGATCGTGGTATATGATTTTTTTCATATATTGCTGTATTCGGTTGGCTAATATTTTGTTGAGAATTTTAGCGTCTAGATTCATCAGGGATATAGGCCTATAATTTTCTTTCTTTGTGTTGTCTTTGCCTGGTTTTGGGATCAGAATTATGCTCGCCTCATAAAAAGAGTTTGGAAGTCTTCCTTCCTCTTGAATTTTTTGAAATAGCTTGAGGAGAATACGAGTTAGTTCTTCTTTGAATTTTTGGTAAAATTCACTTGTGAATCCATCAGGCCCAGGACTTTTTGTTCTGGGAGTTTTTTGATAACTGTTAAGATCTCATTTGTTGTAATTGGTCTTTTTAGGTGTTCTGATTCTTCCAGATTGAGTTTTCGAAGATTATATGATTCAAGAAATTGGTCCATTTCACCTAGGTTGTCTAACTTTTTGGCATAGTATTTTCTTACAATGCTTTGTATTTCTGTTGTGTCAGTCTTTATTTCTCCACTGTCATTTCTAATTTTATTTATTTGGGTCCTCTCTCTTTTTTTTTTTTTTATTCTTGGTGAGTCTAGTTAACGGTTCATCAATCTTGTTTACCTTTTCAAAGAACCAGCTCCTGGTTTCATTGATCCTCCTTATTTTTTCCTTAGCCTCTATGTTATTTATTTCTGCTCTGATCTTTATTATTTACTTCCTTCTACTACTCCTGGGCTTTATTTGCTGTTGTTTTTCTAGTTATTTTAGATGCAGGGTCAGGCTGCTTATTTGAGCTTTTTCTAGCTTCTCTTGGTATGCGTGTAGTGCAATGAACTTCCATCTTTCTACGGCTTTTGCTGTGTCCCATAAATTTTGAGTTGATGTATGCTCATTATCATTTTTTTCTAGAAACATTTTTATTTCTTATTTGATCTCATTGTTAATCCATTCATTATTTAATAACATGCTATTTAGTTTTTAAGTGTTTGAGTATTTTTCAGTTTTTCTTTTGTGGTTAATTTCTAGTTTCATGCCATTGTGATCAGAGAAAATACTTGATATGATTTCAATCTTCTTAAATTTATTGAGACCGTTTTTGTTTCCTAACATGTGGTCTATTCTAGAAAATGTACCATGAGCGCTTGAGAAGGATGTGTATTCTACTGCTTTAGGGTGAAAAGTTCTGAAGATATCTATTAAATCGAGTTGATCTAGTGTATTCTTTCAGTCTGCTGTTTCTTTATTAATTTTCTTTCTTGAGGATCTATTCAGGGATGTTAGTTGGGTATTGAAATCCCCTACTGTTATAGTAATGCTGTTAATCTCGCCATTTATATCCATCAAAGTCTGCTTTATGTATGTCGGGGCTCCTATATTTGGTGCTTAGATATTTAATAGTTATATCTTCCTGTTGAATTGTTCCCTTTATCATTATGTAGTGTCCTTCTTTATCTCTTACTACAGCCTTTGTTTCAAAGTCCATTTTGTCAGATATAAGTATTGCTTCTTCAGCTTTTCTTTCATTTCCATTTGCATGAAATATTTTTTTCATTCTTTTATCTTCAGTTTATGTGCATCTTTTGTTTTAAGGTGTGTCTCTTGTAGACAGCATATGTATGGGTCCTGTTTCTTTATCCTCGCAGCTACCCTATGTCTTTTGATTGGATCATTTAATCCATTTACATTTAAGGTTATTATTGATATGTAGTTGTTTATTGCCATTTTATTCTTTAAAGCTGTATTCTTCTTTTGCTATATTCTTTCCTTCCTTTGAACTGTTCACAAAAGACCCCTTAGTATCTCTTGCAGAATTGGTTTTGTATTAATGAATTCCTTGAGGCTTTATTTGTCTGGGAAGCTCTTTATTTCTTCTTCTATTGTAAATGTTAACCTTGCTGGATAGAGTAGTCTTGGTTGTTGGTTCTTGTTCTGCATTACTTTGAATATATCTCGCCATTCCCTTCTGTCCTCAAGTATTTCTGTTGAGAAATCAAATGTCGTCCTTATTGGGGGCTCCTTTCTAGGTGATAGCCTTTTTCTCTCTAGCAGCATTTAAATTTTTCTCTTTATTTCTTAGCTTTGGTATTTTAACTATGATGTGTTTTGGTGTAGATTTTGGTGGTTTCTCTTAAGTGGAGTTTTGTGTGCTTTTTGACAGTGCAGAATGTTTCCCAGCGTTAACTTAGAAAAGTTTTCAGCTATGATTTTATTGAAATAAGTTTCTATTTCTTGTTCTCTCTCCTCTTTTTCAGGAACCCCTATGATGCGAATGTTGTTTCTCTTCATGTTTTCACAAAGCTCCCTTAGAGTTTCTTCATATTTTTTGAGTCTCTTTTTATTTTTCTGCTCTTCTTCTGTGCCTTTGTTTATTGTGTCCTCTAACTCACTGATTTAATCCTGAGGGTCATTCATCCTGCTTTTAATTCCTTCCATTGTGGTTCAGTTCTGATACTGTGTTTGTCATTTCTGTCTGATTCTTTTTTATTATTTCAGTTTTGTTTTTTATACTTGTTATCTCTTTATTTAGGTGTTCATAGTGACTCTCCATTGTTGCTATAATTTCTTTGAACATCCTAACTATCATTATTCTAAATTCTGCTTCTGGTAATTTGGTTATATCTGGTTCGTTCAGGTCCTTCTCTGGAGATTTCTTTTGATTCATTTTGTTTGCATTTCTCTGCCTGCCTATTTTGTCTGTGTATAAGAAGGTTGTGACTACTGGAGTCCAGTAGGTGTTTCCTTTGTGTTCTCTAGGTGTGGTCCATCTGCAGGCCTGCCACCCCATCTGTCGCTGCCTAGGGAGGTTGGGTATGGGCGTTGCTAACGCCGGCCCACTGCGGCTGTTGTGTAATTTCCGCCTCTTCTCCACGGGAGGGGCTGTCACTAAAGCCACCAGCCTCAGCACCAAGGGAAAAGGTGAACACCTTTGCTCAACTGCGGATCCAGGCTGTTTCCGTGCTTATACCCAGACCCCACGATCAGAGCCTGCTCGCCACCATTTCTTGGGTTGGACTGGCCTTCTGACATGCTCTCAGCTGTGAGCCTTTGCCCGTCTGAAGCTTTAGCCCCGCCCTTGTGGCCAGGGCCCTCCTGCGCAAGATTGCAAACAAAGGTTTATTGGGCCTTGTGTGGCTGCTGTCATGTGCTTAGCTGCGAACTTCCGCTCGTCCCGGGCTCTAGCCCTGGCCCCGCCTTCAGAGCCTACTCGCGCACTCAGGATGGCAAACCGTGGTTTTTCGGGCCAGTTGGCGCTGCTGGCGTGAGCTCAGCCATGAGACTCTGCCCGTTTCTCATCCTAGCCCCGTCCCCATGATCAGGGCCAGCTTGTGCAGGATTGCAGAGCAGGTCTCTGCCCATTTCTGGCCTCCCACTTTTACCCCGCAGGTGGGGCTACAGGTGGGCCCGCAGCTACCGGTCAACTTTTGTGCGTCCCCTCTACCCCTGCTGGGCTAGACTGAGCTCACACCAGCTGGGCCTCCTCCCCTGCTGACAGAACTGCATTTCAGCGTCCCACCGCCACCGTCCCTCCAGCAACTCTCAGCAGCATAGGAATGGGGCCTGCAGTTCAGAACCTAACACTCCATACTATAGACCTAGAAGCTCCCTCCATCTAAGCACCTCTGCTCTAAGTGCCGCGGGAGAGCTTGTTTGACTGGTGTCCTGTCTCCCTTTGTTGGTATTGCTAGTTCCAGGGAAAATATTCGTTTTTGATTAGGGAAGTGACTCAGCCCAGGGGTTAGGGTGGCTGTCCCTCAGAGTGTTTCTCCCTGTGGCTTCCCATTTACTCTCTCTTCCTACTGCTCTGGTCCTCTCCTCTAACCCCGTTCCCGGAGCCCCGGTGAGTGGCTGTGAGAGAGGTTTTCTGCGCTGTCCTTTTAAGAATCTTGGGTCTGAGAAAACTGTCTCTTTCTCACAAACAGTATCCTCACTTGTTTCACAGCTCAATACTGTCCAAACGCCTGTTCTAGGCTCTGCGACTGCAGGCTGGGGCTTTATTCCTAGGACCCAGGTCCCTCCCTCTCTGCCAAACTCTCCTCCCACCACGCGGGTCTCTCTGGGCTGTCGTTCACTCCAGGGAGCTGGGCAGCCCTCTTCACATTTTTACTATTCCTACCAATCTCAATGTGGCTTCCTCTGTGTTCCTTCGTTGAAGAGTCCACTTAGTTTAGTTCAAAGTTGGTTTATCCAGATGATGGTTCTTAAAATTGAGTTATAATCCACTTTGGTTCTGGGAGTTGGAAGTTGGTACATTCGCCTACTCCATCGCCATCTTGCTCCTCCTATGTGCATCTTTTGTTTTAAGGTGTGTCTCTTGTAGACAGCATATGTATGGGTCCAGTTTCTTTATCCATACAGCTACCCTATGTCTTTTCATTGGACCACTTAATTCATTTACTTTTAAGTTTATTATTGATATGTAGCTGTTTATTGCCATTTTATTCATTAATGCTATATTTCTCTTTTGCTATGTTCTTTTCTTCCTTTGATCTGTTCACAACAGGCCCCTTAGCAACTCTTGCAGAATTAGTTTGGCTTTAATTAATTCCTTGAGGGTTTTTGTGTTTTTTTTTTTTTTGTCTGGGAAGCTCTTTATTTCTCCTTCAATTTTAAATGTTAGCCTTGCTGGATAAAGTAGTCTTGGTTGTAGGTTCTTGTTCTGCATTACTTTGATTATATCTTGCCATTTTCTTCTGGTCTCAAGTGTTTCTGTTGAGAAGTTGGATGCCATATTTATGAGGGTTCCTTTGTAGGTGATAGCTTTTACTTTTTGTCTAGCAGCTTTGAAAATTTTGTCTTTATCACTTAGTTTTGGTATTTTAACTATGATGTATTTAGTGTAGATTTCTTTGGGTTTCTCTTTAATGGAATTCTCTGTGCCTCTTAAACGTGTAAAATGTTTTCCAACCTTAATTAAGGAAAGTTTTCAGCCATGATTTGATTGAACAAAGTTTCTATCTCTTGTTCTTTCTCTTCCTCTTCAGGAACCCTTATGATGCGGATGTTATTTCTCTTTATGTTGTCACAGAGCTCCCTTAGAGTTTCCTCATATTTTTTATTCTCTTTTTCTTTTTCTGCTCTGCTTCTGTGCCTTTGTTTATTGTGTCCTCTAACTTGCTGATTCCATCCTGGTTTTAATTCTTTCTATTGTGGTCCTCAATTCTGATATTGTATTTTTCATTTTTATATGATTCTTTTATATTATTTCAATTTCTTTTTTGATACTTGCTATCTTTTTATTTAGGTGTTCGTAATGACCATCCATTGTTGCTCTAAGCTCTTTGAATATCCTAACAATCATTATTTTAAATTATGCATCTGGTAATTTGGTTATATCTGATTCATTCAGGTGCTTCTCAGGATTTCTCTTGATTCATTTGGTTTGCATTTCTCTGCCTGCCCATTTTGTCTGTGTATAAGAAGGGTTTGGCTGCTTGAGTCCAATGGGTGTTGCCTCTTTGTTTCCTCGGTATGGTCTGTCTTAGGCCCACCACCCCCTCTGCCTCTGCCTAGGGTTGTTGGGTATGGGTGTTGCCGGTGCTGGCCCACTGCGTCTGTTGCTGTGGTTTCTGCTTTGCCTCTGCAGGATGGGCTGTGTTCTCATGCATGGCTCTATAAGCCTCAGCTGGTATCAGCCTTCACCCCTCTCCCACAGGTGGGATTGCGCACCACACTCGGGCCACAAGCCTGGGCACCAAGGGCAGGGATGAGCACTTATGCTCAGCTGCGGTTCCCTGTCATCCGGCTCCTCTGGCCACGAGGGGTTGCTGGTGTGCGCTCAGCTGCAAGCCCGAGCTTTAGCCCCACCTCCATTTGCAAAGCCTGTTTGTGCAGGGCTTTAAGCCTCAGAGGCCGGGTGAGTTTGCACACTCTCTTGCCCCTGCCCAGTGACAGATCTCTGCCTATTCCAGGCTCCCACTTTTCCCACACAAGTGGGGTCACAGGCAGGCCTGCAGTCGGACCACTTTTGCGAGTCCCCTTCATCCCCGCTGGGCTAGACTGAGCTCATGTTGGCTGGCTCAACCTTTGCCCCCACCAATGGAACCACACTTCTGCGTCCTGCCAAACCCGCCCTCTAGCTAACCCTCAGCAGTGTGGGTGTGGGCACTGCAGCTCAGACCCTAACACTTTATACTGTAGTCCTGAAGGTTCCCTCCTTCTATGCGACTGTGCTCTAATTGCTGCAGGGGAGCCTGTTTGGTTGGTGTCATGCTTCCCTATGCTGGTTCCAGGGGAAATATTGTTTCAGATTTGTGGAGTGAATCAGCCCAGGGTTTAGGGTGGCTGTACCTCAAAGCTTTTCTTCCTGTGCCTTTCCGACTGCACTCTCTTCCCGCTGCTTTGGTCCTCTTCTCTCTCCCTGTCCCCCTGAGTCCCGGGTGAGTGGTTGTGAGAGGCTTTCTGTGCCGTCCCTTTAAGAAGAATCCTGGGTCTGAAACAACTGTCTCTTTCTCACAAACAGTATCCTAACCTGTTTCACAGCAAAATACTGTTCATACACCTCTTCTAGGCTCTGGGGCTGTAGGCTAGGCTTTGTTCCTGGGACCCAGGTCCCTACCCTTCCACTAGCCTCTCTTCCCTCCACACAAGTCACTCTGGGCTGCCTTTTGCTCTGGGGAGCTGGTCAGCCCTTTCCACATTTTTGCTTTTCCTACCAGTCTCAATGTGGCTTCTTCAGTGTTCCCTGATTGAAGAGTCCTCTCAGTCCAGTTCAACGTTGATTTATCCAGATGATGGTTCTTAAAATCAAGTTATAATCCACTTTGGTCTGGGAGTTGGAAGTTGGTACGTTTGCCTACTCCATCACCATCTTACCCCCTCTCCTGTCCTTCCTTTTTTTTTAATGTTTTATTTTATTTTACTTTTCCAGGGACAGAGAGAGAGTCAGATAGAGGGATAGATAAGGACAGACAGACAGACAGAAACAGAGAGAGATGAGAAGCATCAATCAGTTTTTCGTTGCAACACCTTAGCTGTTCATTGATTGCTTTCTCACATGTGCCCTGACCGCGGGCCTTCAGCAGACCGAGTAACCCTTTGCTTGAGCCAGCGACCCTGGGTCTAAGCTGACGAGCTTTTCCTCAAGCCAGATGGGCCCGCCCTCAAGCTGACGACCCCAAGGTCTCAAACCTGGGTCTTCCGCATCCCAGTCCGACGCTCTATCCACTGCGCCACTGCCTGGTCAGGCTATCTTTCCTTTTTTCATATGATGAATCACATTGATTGATTTGTGAATATTGTAGCAGCCTTGCCTCTCCAGAATAAATCCCACTTGATCGTGATGGATGATATTTTTCATGTTTCTAGTTTGCTAATGTTTTGTTGAGAATTTTAGCATCCAAATTCATCAGATATATTGGCATATAGTCTCTTTTCTTTGTATTGTCTTTGCCTGGTTTAGGAAAAAGGATTAAGCTCACCTCATAAACGGAGCTTAGAAGTCTTTCCTCCTGAATTTTTTGAAATAGCTTGAGAAGAATAGAAGTTAGTTCTTTAAATATTTGGTAGAATTTGCCTTTGAAGCCATCTGGCCCAGGGCTTTTGTTTGTTGGGAGTGTTTTGATAACTATTTCTATCTCAGTTGTTGTAATTGGTCTCCTTAGGTTTTCTGTTTCTTCCAGATTGATTCTTTTATTATTATTGATTTTAATGGGGTGAAACCAATAAATCAGGGTACATATGTACAATAAAAACATCTCCAGATTATCCCATCATTCAATTGTGTTGCATACTCATCACTCAAAGTCAAATTGTCCTCTGTCACCTTCCATCTGGTGTTCCCTGTGCCCCTCCCCTCCTCCCTATCCCACTGTTCCCTCCCTCCCCCACCTCATAACCACCACTCACTTGTCCATGTCTCATAGTCTAAATTTATGTCCCACCTATGTATGAAATCATGCTGTTCTCAGGTTTTTTTTCTGATTAACTTATTTCACTTCATATAATGTTATCAAGGTCCATCCATTTTGTTGTAAATAGGAGGAAAAAACACACAATGGAGTAAAGACAGCCTCTTTAACAAATGGTGTTGGGAAAATTGGACATCTACCTGCAAAACAATGAAACTAGACCATCAACTTACACCATTCACAAAAACAAACTCAAAATGGATAAAAGACTTAAATGTAAGCCGTGAAACCATAAGCATCTTAGAAGAAAACATAGGCAGCAAGCTCTCTGACATCTGTAGCAGCAATATATTTGCCGATTTATCTCCACGGGCAAATGAGATAAAAGTCAAGATAAACAAATGGGACTATATCAAACTCAAAAGTTTTTGCACAGTTAAGGACAATAAGAACAGAATAAAAAGACAAACCACACAATGAGAGAACATATTTGACAGATTGATTTTTGAAAGATTATGTTTCAAGGAATTTGCCCATTTCACCTAAGTTGTCTAATTTTTTTGGTATACAATTCTTCATAGTATTTTCTTACAATCCTTTGTATTTGTGCTGTCAGTTTTTACTTCTCTCTCATTTCTAATTTTATTTATTTGAGTCTTCTCATTTTTTTTTTTTTTTTTTTTTTGGTGAGTATGGTTAAAGGTTCATCAATCTTGTTGAACTTTTCAAAGAAACAGATTTTGATTTCATTGATCTTCTGTATTGTCTTTTTAGCCTCTGTCATTTATTTTTGCTCTGATCTTTATTATTCCCTTCCTTCTACTTCCTCTGTGCTTTACTTGCTTTTCTTTTTCTAGTTCTTTTAGATGCAGGGTTAAGTTGTTTGTATGAGCTTTTTCTTGTTTCTTAAGGTCTACCTGTAATGCTATGAACTTCCCTCTCAGGACTGCTTTTGCTGTGTCCCATAATTTTGAGTTGTTGTATGTTTGTTTACATTTGTTTCAAGGAAATATTTGATTTCTTCCTAGATCTCATTCTTAATCCATTAGTTATTTAATAACGTGCTATTTAATTTCCAAGTGTTTGAATGTTTTTCAGTTTTTTTATTGTAGTTGATTTTTAATTTCAGCCACTGTGATCAGAGAAGATGCTTGATATGATTTTGATTTTCTTCAATTTATTAAGACTCATCTTTTGTACTAACATGTAGACTATCATAGAGAATGTACCACAAGTATTGAAAAAAATGTATATTCTGGGGTTGGGGCAAGATGGCGATGGAGTAAGCAGATGTACCAACTTTCAACTCCCAGAACCAAAGTAGATTATAACTTGATTTTAAGAACCATCATCTGCATAAACCAATGTTGAACTAGACTGAGAGGACTTTTCTACCAGGAACACTGAAGAAGCCACATTGAGACTGCTAGGAAAAGTGAAAATGCAGAAAGTACTGCCGAGCTCCCTGCAGCAAAAGGTAGCCCGGAGACACCCGCGTGGCAGGAAGAGAGTTTAGCAGAGAGGGAGAGACCTGGGTCCCAGGAACAAAGCCCCAGCCTGCATCACCAGAGCCTAGAAGAGGCATATGGAAAGTATTTAGCTGGGAAACAGGTTAGAATACTGTTTGTGAGAAAGAGACAGTTGTCTCAGACCCAGGATTCTTCTTAAAGGGACAAAAAGAAAATCTCTCTCACAACCACTCATCCAGGACTCCGGGAGACAGGAAAAGAGGACAGGACTGGAGCAGCTGGTAGAGAGAAGGCATAGGGAGAAAAGCTTTGAGGTACAGCCACCATAAACCCTGGTCTGAGTCACAACATAAATTTGAAACAATATTTGCCCTGGAACCAGCAAAGGGAAGCATGACACCAGCCAAACAGGCTCCTCTGCAGCAATTAGAGCACAGTCGCTTAGAAGGAGGGAGCTTTCAGGACTACAGTATGGAGTGTTAGGGTCTGAGCTGCAGTACACCCACCCATACTACTGAGAGCTTGCTGAAGGGCAGGTGGCCGCACGATGCGAGAGCACGGTTCCACCGGTGGGGGCTGAAGCCGAGCCAGCTGGTGTGAGCTAGGTCTAGCCCAGCCGGGCCAAAGGTGACGCACAAAAGTGGTTTGGCGACTGCAAGCCTGCCTGTGACCCCACCTGTGGGGGAAAAGCAGGAGCCCAAAACGGGCGGTGATCTGCCACTGGGCAGCACCAAGTAGGCGCACGGCCACACCAGTCCTCTGGATCTTGAAGCCCTGTGTGAACCGGCTTTTCCCATAGGGGTGAGGCAGAAGCCCAGAGCAAAGCTGAGCTCATATCAACAGCCCAGCCCAGCCGAGGAGCCAAGGTTGGCTGGGGCGGGATGAAAGCCCAACGCACAATGAGCGCATAGCAACAGCCCCACCCAGCCAGGAAGCTGAAGTTGGTGGTGGTAGGGCAGAAGCCCAGTGCTCAGTAGAGTGCATAGCAACAGCCCAGCCCTGCGAAGGAGCCAAGGAAGGTGGGGGCAAGGCTTCCGGCCTGGACTAGCAGCTGAGCAACACACCAAAAGACCCTATGGCTGGAAAAACAGGCTGACAGGGACCCGCATCTAAGCAAAAGTGCTCACCCTTGCCCTTGATGCCAAGGCTTGTGGCCCGAGTGTGGTGCACGATTCCACCCATGGGAGAGGTATAAAGGCCGAGACTGGCTGAGGCTTTTAGAGCCAGGCATGAGAACATAGCCACTCCTGCGGAGGCCAGGTGGAGACTTCAGCGGCCAAAGCCGATGCCAGCAAGTGGTATCTGCCCTAGGCATTAGCGGATGGGGTGGCAGGCCTGCAGACAGATCACACCTAGGGAACAGAGAGGCAACACCCATTGGACTCCAGTAGCGAAATTCTACTTACACACAGACAAAACAGGCAGGCAGAGAAATGCAACCCAAATGAATCAAGAGAAATCCCCAGAGAAGGACCTGAATGAATCAGATATAACCAAACTACCTGATGCAGAGTTTAAAATAATGATAGCTAGGATGTTCAAAGAGCTTAGAGCAACAATGGATAGTCATTACGAACACCTAAATAAAGAGATAGCAAGTATAAAAAACGAAATTGAAATAATAAAAATGAATCAGACAGAAATGACAAATACAATATCAGAACTGAAGACCAGAGTAGTGGGAAGAGAGTGTGGACTGAAGGCACAGGGACACTCTGAGGAACAGCCACCCTAACCCCTGGGCTAAGTCACTTCCCTAAACAAAAATGAATATTGCCCCTGGAACTAGCAATACCAGCAAAGGGAGACAGGACACCAGTCAAACAAGGTCTCCCGCAGCAATTAGAGCAGAGCTGCTTAGAGGGAGGGAGCTCCCAGGCCTACAGTATGGAGACTTAGGGCACTTCCTACTCTGCTGAGTTGCTGAAGGGTATGGTGGCGGCAGGATGCTAAAACGCAGTTCTGTCAGTGGGGGCAGAGGCCAAACCGGTGTGAGCTCGGTCTAGCCCAGCAAGAGCAGAAGGGATACCTGAAAACTGTCCGGCAGCTGTGGGCCCGCCTGTACCCCACCTGTGGGGAAAAAGTGAAAGGCCAGGAATGGGCAGAGATCTGTTCTGCAACTTTGCTCAAGCTGGTCCGGACCACGTGGGAAGGGCTAGGACCAGGAACGGGCGGGTGCTCATGGCTGAGCTCACACTACCAGCCCTGCCCAGCCAGAGAACCCTCAGTTTGCCATCCTGCGTGCGCGAGCTGGCTCCGAACGCTGGGGTAGAGTAGACTCCCGGGATGGGCAGAAGTTCGCGGCACAGCTCACGCCAACAAACATGCCCGGCCCAATAAACCGCAGTTTGCCATCCTGCAAGCGCGAGTTGGCTCTGAACACGGAGGTGGGGTAGAGCCTGGAACAGCGGAAGTCCGCAGCTGAGTGCACGCCAGCCCGGCCCAATAAACCGCGGTTTGCGACCCTGCGCAGGAGGGCCCTGGCATCGAGGGCAGGGCTAAAGCTTTGGACTGGCAAAGGCTCACAGCAGAGAGCATGTCAAAAGCCTCACCCAACCCGCGAAACTGTCGAGCAGGCTCTGACTCCGGGTGCTGAGTGGAAGCCCGGAAACAGACTGGGTCCACAGCTGAGAAGAGATGCTCACCTCTACCATATGTGCTGAGGCTTGTGGCTTGAGTGACAGCCTCTCCTGCGGAGAAGAGGCGGAAATCACAGCAACAGCTGCAGTGGGCCGGCACTGGCAACGCCCATACCCAATCGCCCTAGGCAGCGGCAGACGGGGTGGCGGGCCTGCAGACAGACCACACCTAGAGAACATAAAGGCAACACATACTGGACTCCAGTGGCCACAACTTACTTATACACAGACAAAATAGGCAGGCAGAGGAATGCAAACAAAATGAATCAAAAGAAATCCCCAGAGAAGGACCTGAATGAACCAGATATAACCAAATTCCCAGAAGCAGAATTTAGAATAATGATAGTTAGGATGTTCAAAGAAATTAGAGCAAAAATGGATAGTCATTATGAACACCTAAATAAAGAGATAACGAGTATAAAAAACAAAATGAAATTATAAAAAAGAATCACAGAAAGGACAAATACAGTATCAGAACTGAAGACCAAAATGGAAGGAATTAAAAGCAGGATGAATGATGCTGAGGATCGAATCAGCAAGTTAGAAGACACAATAAATAAAGGCACAGAAGCAAAGAAGAAAATGGAAAAGAGACTAAAAAAATGTGAGAAGTTCTAAGGGAGCTCTGACAACATGAAGAGAAACAACATTCACATCATAAGGGTTTCTGAAGAGAGGAGATTGAACAAATAGAAAGATTGTTCAATCAAATCATAGCAGAAAACTTTTCTAAATTAAGACTGGGAAACATTTCACACGTCTAAGAAGCACACAGACTCCATTAAAGAGAAACCCAATAAAATCTACACCAAGACACATCATAGTTAAAATACCAAAGCTAATGGATAAAGAAAAAATTTTAAAAGCTGCTAGAGAAAAAAAGGCTATCACATACAAAGGAGCCCCCATAAGGATGACATCGAACTTCTCAACAGAAACACTTGAGGCCAGAAGGGAATGGCAAGATATAATCAAAGTAATGCAAAACAAGAACCTACAACCAAGACTACTCTATCCAGCAAGGCTAACATTTACAATTGAAGGAGAAATAGAGTTTCCCAGACAAAGAAAGCCACAAGGAATTCATTAAAACCAAACCAATTCTGCAAAAGATACTAAGGGGTCTGTTGTGAACAGTTCAAAGGGAGGAATGAATATAGCAAAAGAAGAATACAGCTTTAAAGAAAAAAATGGCAATAAACAACTCCATATCAATAATAACCTTAAATGTAAATGGATTAAATGATCTCATCAGAAGACATAGGGTAGCTGTGTGGATAAAGAAACAGAACTCATATATATGCTGTCTACAAGAGACACACCTTAAAACAAAAGATGCACATAGACTGAAGGTAAAAGGATCAAAAAAAAATATTTCATGCAAATGAAAATCAAATAAAAGCCGGGGTAACAGTACTTATATCTGACAAAATAAACTTTAAAACAAAGGCTGTAGTAAGAGATAAAGAAGGACACTACATAATGATAAAGGGAACAATTCAACAGGAAGATATAACTATTATAAATATCTACGCACCAAATATAGGAGCGCCGACATACATAAAGCAGACTTTGATGGATATAAATGGCGAGATTAAGAGCAATACTATAACAGTAGGGGAATTCAATATCCAACTAACATCCCTGAATAGATCCTCAAGAAAGAAAATTAATAAAGAAACAGCAGACTTAAAAGATACACTAGATCAACTCGATTTAATAGATATCTTCAGAACTTTTCACCCTAAAGCAGTAGAATACACATCCTTCTCAAGCGCTCATGGTACATTTTCTAGAATAGACCACATGTTAGGAAACAAAAACGGTCTCAATAAATTTAAGAAGATTGAAATCATATCAAGTATTTTCTCTGATCACAATGGCATGAAACTAGAAATTAACCACAAAAGAAAAACTGAAAAATACTCACTTGGAAACTAAATAGCATGATATTAAATAATGAATGGAGTAACAATGAGATCAAAGAAGAAATAAAAAAGTTTTAGAATGATAATGAGCATACATCAACTCAAAATTTATGGGACACAGCAAAAGCAGTACTGAGACGCAGTTTATTGCACAACAGGCATATCATAAGAAGCTAGAAAATGCTCAAATAAGCAACCTGACCCTGCATCTAAAATAACTAAAAAAACTACAGCAAATAAAGCCCAGGAGTAGTAGAAGGAAGGAAATAATAAAGATTAGAGCAGAAATTAATGACATAGAGGCTAAGGAAACAATACATAGGATCAATGAAACCAGAAGCTGGTTTTTTGAAAAGGTAAACAAGATTTATGAATCTTTAACTAGACTCACCAAGAAAAGAAGAAAGAGGACCGAAATAAATAAAATTAGAAAGGACAGTGGAGAAATAACAACTGACACAACAGAAATACAAAGCATTGTAAGAAAATACTATGAAGGACTCTATGCCAAAAATTAGACAACCTAGGTGAAATGCACAAATTTCTTGAATCATATAACCTTCCAAAAATCAATCTGGGAGAATCAGAACACATAAACAGACCAATTACAACAAAAAAGATCGAAATAGTTATCAAAAAACTTCCAAAAAAAGAAAAGTTCTGGGCCTGATGGCTTCACAAGTGAATTCTACCAAAAATTCAAAAAAGTTCTAAGTCCTATCCTCCTCAAGCTATTTCAAAAAATTCAAGAGGAAGTAAGACTTCCAAATCCTTTTATGAGGCGAGCATAATTCTGATCCCGAAACCGGGCAACGACAACACAAGGACAGAAAATTTTAGGCCTATATTCCTGATGAATTTAGACGCTAAAATTCTCAACAAAATATTAGCCAACCGGATCCAGCAATATATGAAAAAAATCATACACCATGATCAAGTGGGTTTTATTCTGGAGAGGCAAAGCTGGTTCAATATTCGCAAATCAATCAATGTGATTCAGCACATAAACAAAAGGAAGGACAAAAATCACATGATAATTTCAATAGATGCAGAAAAGGCATTTGATAATATCCAGCACCCATTTATGCTCAAAACTCTTAGTAAAGTGGGAATACAGGGCCCATTCCTTAACATGATAAAGACCATCTACGACAAACCCACAGCAAACATCATACTAAATGGACAAAAACTAAAAGCAATACACTTAAGATCAGGAACCAGGCAGGGCTGCCCCCTTTCACCACTTTTATTCAACATAGTCCTGGAAGTCCTAACTACAGCAATCAGACAAGAAGAAGAAATAAAAGGCATCCAAATTGGAAAAGAAGAAGTAAAACTGTCACTATTTGCAGATGATTTGATATTGTATATAGAAAACCCGAAAGTCTCAGTCAAAAAACTACTGGACCTTATAAATGAACTTAGAAAGATGGCAGGATATAAAATTAATACTCAGAAATCAAAGGCATTTCTATATACCAACAATGAACTGTCAGCAAAAGAAATTAAGGAAACAATCCCCTTCACTATTGCATCCATTAAAATAAAGTACCTAGGAGTAAATTTAACCAAGGAGGTTAAGGACTTGTACTCGGAAAATTATAGAACATTGATAAAAGAAATCAAGGAAGATACAAACATGTGAAAGCATATACCGTGCTCATGGCTAGAAAGAGTAAACATCATTAAAATGTCTATATTACCCAAAGCTATTTATAAATTCAATGCAATACCAATTAAAATACCAATGACATACTTCAAAGATATAGAACACATATTCCAAAAATTTATATGGAACCAAAAAAGAACACGAACAGCCTCAGCAATCTTAAAAAGAAAAAATAAAGCAGAAGGTATCACTCTTCCAGATATCAAGGTTTACTAAAAGGTCATTGTACTCAAGACAGCCTGGTACTGGCATAAGAGCAGGGACATAGTTCAATGGAACAGAACAGAGAACTCAGAAATAAACCCACACCTTTATGGACAACTGATATTTGACAAAGGAGGAAAGAACATACAATGGAGTAAAGACAGCCTCTTTAACAAATGGTGTTGGGAAAAGTGAACATCTACCTGCAAAAAAATGAAACTAGACCATCAACTTACACCATTCACAAAAACAAACACTAAATGGATAAAAGACTTAAATGTCAGCTGTGAAACCATATGCATCTTAGAAGAACACATAAGCAGTAAGCTCTCCGACATCTGTCGCAGCAATATATTTGCCGATTTATGTCCACAGGCAAATGAAATAAAAAGCAGGATAAACAAATTGGATTATATCAAACTAAAAATTTTTGCACAGCTAAAGACAATAAGAACAGAATAAAAAGACAAACCACACAATGGGAGAACATATTCGACAACACGTCTGATAACGGGTTAATAATCAAGATTTATAAAGAACTTATAAAACTCAATACCAGGAAGACAAACAATCCAATAAAAAAAATGGGCAAAAGAAATGAATAGAAATTTCTCAAAAGAGGATATACAGATGGCCAATAGGCATATGAAAAAATGCTCAACATCACTAATTATTTGAGAAATGCAAATTAAAACCACAATGAGATATCACCTCACACCAGTCAGAATGGCGCTCATCAGCAAAAAATCAGAGAATTAGTGCTGGCAAGGATGTGGAGGAAAGGGAACCCTCCTGCCCTGCTGGTGGGAATGCAGACTGGTGCTGCCACTGTGAAAAACAGTATAGAAATTCCTCAAAAAATTAGAAATCAAACTCCCTTCTGACCCTGCTATCCCACTTTTAGGAACATACCCTAAGAACACCATAGCACTGTTTGAAAAGAAGAAGTGCGCCCCCGTGTTCGTGGGAGCATTGTTCACAATAGTGAAGATCTGGAAACAGCCCAAGTGTTCATCAGAGGACGAGTGGATTAAAAAGTTTTGGTACATATATACTATGGAATACTACTCAGCCATAAGAAATGATGACATCGGATCATTTACAACAAAATGGATGGACCTTGATAACATTATATGGAGTGAAATAAGTAAAATGGAAAAAAACTGAGAACTGCCTGATTTCATACATAGGTTGGCCAAAACAGGTCTATGAGACATGGACAAGAGTGTGGTGGTTATGGGGTTGGAGGAGGGAGGAAAGGGAAAGAGAGAGAGCGAGTGGAGGGGCACAAAGAAAACCTGATAGAAGGTGACAGAGGACAATTTGACTTTGGGTGATGGGTATGCAACATAAATCAATGATAAGATAACCTGGAGATGTTTTTTTTGAACATATGTACCCTGATTTATGAATGTCACCTCATTAAAATTAAAAAAAAAGAATGTATATTCTGGTGCTTTAAGATGAAAGGTTCTTAAGATATGTGCTAAATCCACTTGATCTAGTTTGTTCTTTAAGTCTGTTGTTTCTTTGTTAATTTTTTTTCTTTAGATCGATCCATTGATGTTAGTGAGTTATTGAAATTCCCTACTATTATAGTATTGCTGTTGATCTCACTCCCTTATGTTCATTCAAATCTGCTTTACATATTTAGGAGCTTGCATATTAAGTGGTATATATTTACAATGGTTATATCCTCCTGTTGATTGCTCCCTTCATCATTATATAGTGTCTTTATTTATCCTATACTATAACCTTTATTTTAAAATCTATTTTGTCAGTTATAAGTATTGCTACCCCAGATTTTTTTCTTTTCTATTTTCATGGAATATTTTTTTCCATCCCTTTACTTTTAGTCTATGTGTATCTTTTGTTTTGAAGTGGGTCTCTTCTAGACAGCATATGTATGGGTCCTGTTGTTCTTGTTTTTTTATCCACACAGCTATCCTATGTATTTTAATTGGAGCATTTAATCCATTAACATTCAAGGTTATTATTGATATGTAATTGTTTATTACAATTTTATTCTTTAAATCTACAATCCTTTTTTTCAAGACTTTTCTTTCTTTGCTTTGTTTACAGCAGGCCCCTTAACATTTCTTCAAGCATTGGTTTGGTTGTAATAAATTCCTTGAGGTTTTTTTTTTTTTTTTTTTTCCCCCGCTGGAAAGCTTTTTATTTCTCCTTTAATTTTAAATGATAGCCTTGCTGTATAGAGAAGTCTTGGTTGTAGGCTCTTGTTTTGCATTACTTTGAATATTTCTTGCCATTCTTTTCTGGCCTGCAGTGTTTCTGTGGAAAAGTCAGATGTCATTCTTATGGGAGCTCCTTTGTAGGTGATTGCTTTATTCCTCCAGCTTTTAGTATTCTTTCTTTATCTCTTTGCCTTAGTATTTTAATTATGATGTGTCTCGGTGTAGGTCTCTTTTAGTCCCTCTTTAATGGGATTCTCTGTGCTTCTTGAACTTGTGTGACATTTCCCTTCATCACTTTAGGGAAGTTTTCATCTATGATTTCTTCAATCAGATTCTCTATCCCTTGTTCTTTCTCTTCTCATTCAGGAACCCCTATGATACTAATGTTGTTTCTCTTCATGTTGTCACAGAGCTCTCTCAGTTTCCTCCGATTTTTTGATCCTCTTTTCTTTTTGTTGTTCTGCTTCCATGCTTTCATTTTTCTTGTCCTTAAATTGCTGATTCAATCATCTGCTTTATCCAGCCTGCTTTAAATTCCTTCTAGTGTAGTATTCATTTCTGATATTGTGTTTGTCATTTCTGTCTTGTTTGTTTTTATGATTTCAATGTCCTTTTTCATGCTTACTATCTTTTTGTTTTGGTGCTCATTATGTCCATCTATTGTTTCTTTAAGACCCTTGAGCACCCTGACAATCATTATTTTAAACTCTGCATCTGGTAATTTGGTTACTTCCATCTCATTCAGTTCTTTTCCTGGGGATTTCTTTTGTTGATTCATTTGAATTGCATTTCTCTGTCTTCCCATTTTGTCTCTGTATAGACTGCTCCTTTGGATGTGTTTTTAGTGTAGCTAGCTGAATATAGGGTTGGGGGTATCTGCCTCCAGCTTTCAGTTGTGTTGTTTCCAGATCTTCTTGGGTTAGCCTCAGCTGTTATTTGTAATCTGCTGTGGGCTACTTGTCTGCTGCTACTGCTCTTTTTGCTATTTGTGTTAGCATTTTTTATGTCTTAGCTGGGTCAGGTGTGAGGAGCCTTTTCTTAAGGTACCACTCTAATTAGGGTTGTTAGGTCCTGAGCTGATGCTCTTTGTATCTGTCCACTTGATTTATCAGCCTTGGACCTCCCAAGCCAGAACCTGGTTCATACTGGTGGGGATCACTGTTTATGACTGGCCATTAGCAATCTTCTTGGAGCTACAGGCTATCCAGTATTTGTAGCTGCCTCTGCTGGGCCATGATGCCATTGTAAATATCAGCTGCACTCCTAGGCTGGCTGTTATCTACTCTTGGCCAGTGTGTGTCCTCTCTATTCCCAAGGTGTGTTCTTTCCACCCACCCCCTGCTGCTGCAGACTCTTTAGGCACTTTGGCATTAACACTACCAGGTGTGGGGTCTCGTGGGTTCACAGGCTACTGCTTGGGCTGCCTTGTTGGGCTGCCCCATGGATATGGAGGACTCCTCACCTTACCATGCTCTGCCCCCCATGGGTGCATGAACTGCCTCTTTAGGCTCCACCCCTCACTGACGCCCTGCTGGCCACCAGGCTCTGCCCCCCCTCCACTGCTGCATAGGCTGCTTAACTGGGCTCCACCACCTGCCACCGCAGTGGCTGAGCTCTGTGGCCACAGCCACAGCCCTGCCCTCCTGCACTTTGGAGGGTACTCAGCAGTGTGGGGGAACATGTATGCCAGACCTCAGCACTCAAAACTTGTGTCCCTGATGTGCTCCCTGCTTTTAAGCATTTCTTTGTACTGACTAGAGCAGGAGAGCCTCTGGTAGGTGGGGGTAGTTGCTTCCCTTTGATGGCTTGGTTCTCCCAGGAAAAATGGCCATTTTAGGTTTGGAGAATGACCAGTACAGGGGTTAGGGTGGCTGTACTCCACAGTCTCTCCCTGTGCCTCTGAGACTACACTCTCCTCTTGTAACTCAAGTCCTCTCAGTGCTCCCTGCTCCCAGACCCCCAGGTAAGTGGCTGTGAATGAGGTTTTCTGTGTGGTCCTTTTAAGGTGGATCCTGGGTCTGAGAGTTCTGTCTCCCTCTCTCAAACAGGCTCTTCTTTCAGATAACTACTGTCTGTACACCTCCTCTAATCTCTGGGGCTTCATGTGGGGGTTCCATTCTGGCCCTGGGGCTGTGGACCCACAACTCTCCAGGCAACTCTCCGGGCCACCACTTGCTCCTGGGATTGGGGCAGCCCTTTCTGCGTCTCCACCTACCAGTCTCAGTGTGGCTTCTTGATTATAGATTCCTCTTAGTTTAGTCCAAAGTTGGTTTTCCAAGATGATTGTTCCTAAGTTAAGTTGTAATCCACTTTGGTTCTGGAAGGTAAGAGTTGTAATGTTCACCTACTCCGTTGCTATTTTTCCAGTCTCGATTTGTTTTTAAAAGAACAAAGCTAGGATTAAAATGTTTCATGTCTTTTATGATACCACATTATTTAAAAGTTATTTGTTAAACATCTGAATAGGTCTATTATATTTTTTAAGCTGATTAAATGATCATTTTGAAATGATAGAATGAATTATTACACAATGATTGCATTGTAATACATTTTTATAGGTATCTGGTGTTATGTTGGAGTTGAGTCACCATTTGATCCACAAATTGACAGGCTAGTGATCATTACTTTTCATGTATAGGCAGGAATCTATCTTTGATATCATCATATTTTTAATAGTAGAGGAGATGGAGATTTTGACACATTATTATTTTTCTGTCCAGAAAAGTATACCACAAAATATATCATGTGCAAGCCTGTCACAGCTGCAACAATTATGACAGGAAAAAAAGAATACTTATAGTTTCCCTTCAGTGTACAGTGAAATAGTGAACAATTTGTTAAATATTCCTGGAGTCAGTTAAACTGGCATATGATCAGTTTGGTGGCTGCCAAGTTCAGTAGGAACCAATTAGAATTCATCAAAAATTAAAAATGAATGACTCTGGAAAAGCAGTCTTAGATTTATGGGGAAAAGCAAATGTATTGAGTCCAGAATAATCTCAGTAGGCATTCTTTAAAGGAGACTAGTAAGTGGTATAGTTGTACCAAGTTCAGTGTTTTGAATATTTCTTATGCAATATTTTAAGCCATTATAGCAAAGAATTAAATTAGTCAGATTTTGCCTACACAACATGAGAGAACCATTCTGCAACTTGCAGCTATTATTAATTTTTTTCCAGAGCAGTCTTGAGTAAAACATTAGAGAATTTTTTTTTTTTTTTTTTTTTTTTGCATTTAAACTACAGATAAACACTATGGATTGTTTCAACGAATGCTATGGAAATACTGAAGACTGTACAACAATACCTTTTAAAGTCAGATATTCAATCATGAAGAATGTTTGAATAATCTGATAATGGATGGACATTAGTTCACTGCTGTCAAGATGAGTTGCTACTCCACATCATTGATACTGATTGTTCTTTTGCAGTCATGATTGAGTTGTTGAAGAAAAACACTCCATTGAGCTTTCTCAACCATGTCAAAACCAGCACCAACTTGAAATATCATTAGCTTACTCAGCAGTATCAAAACCCACAAAGCGAATAGGTTAGATTGATCCCAGAGGCTTTTCCGCAGCAGTAAATGGATTTGCCCTCTTTAGAGCAGGGAGCACAGTTCCAACACAATTCTTATTGGAGCAGACTAAGGAATTTACTTCAAATGAGGTTGCTGGTTGTCCTGGGGAAGCTGTGTCAGAATAAATGTTCAACTACTCTTCAGAGGCTTAATTGGTTCATTCTCCCATGAAACATTTGTGCCCCATGAACTGTATATAGCCAGCTTTGTTTAAATGGAGGAAAGATTCTTTCACTTTAGCAAAACTTGTATATGGCTCAGGTAGGGTCCCATTTCAGGGAAAACACTTTAACACCCAGTTTTTTTAAAACGGGCTTTTATATGCCAAATGTCCTGAAGCAATAGCTCTTTTTTATTTGTTTACAATAAATTTTATTAAGGGAAAAATTTCAAGTGACAGATGTCATCAATGAATGTCCTCATCAGTTTGAGGAAGTCACAGCTTTGAAATGTACCCTTGTAGGGTAACTATGTATTTAAATACGAAGCCTATGCTGTTATAATTTGACACGAGGTGATGTTGTACAGGTTTACAGGGAAGAGAATGCTCATTTCTCAGTGGCAGAACATAAACCTTATCCTTCTTTGACTCCAATTCTCCTTAAACCTAAGATAGTGCTTGAATATAACAGATACACTCAGGACATGCTTGATAATGAAAGAGACAATGACTATGACCCAGTGCTTTTTATGGGGTCATTTGGCCGACTGGTGGCAAAACACTAGGGTGAATGGTATGTGCCATGAGAAGTAGGAACAGGATGGAAGGTACTATTAAGAAAAAGTAAAACTTTTTATGGAAATGTGAAAAAAGCATTTATTCTCTTTAAAAATAATAGCTTGGGAGGAGCAAGATGGCGATGGAGTAGGAGGATGTACCAACTTCCAACTCCCAGAACCAAAGTGGATTATAACTCAATTTTAAGAACCATCATCTGGATAAACAAACTTTGAAGGAACACAGAATAAGCCACATTGAGACTGATAGGAATAGCGAAAACCCAAATGCCCAGCTTCCCAGAGCAAACGGCCACCTGGAGAGACCCGCGTGGCAGGAGGGGAGGTTGGCAGAGAGGGAGGGACCTGAGTCCCAGAAACAAAGCCCCAGCCTGCAGTCCCAGATCCTAGAAGAGGCATTTGGACAGTATTGAGCTGTGAAACAAGTGAGGATACTGTTTGTGAGAAAGAGACAGTTTAATCAGACCCAAGATTCTTTTTAAAGGGACAGCGCAGAAAACCTCTCTCACAACCACACACCCTGGGCTCTGGGAAATGGGAACAAAGGAGAGGACCAGAGCAGCAGAAAGAGAGTGTGGACTGAAGGCACAGGGACAAACACTCTGAGGAACAGCCATCCTAACCACTGGGCTAAGTCACTTCCCTAATCAAAAACGAATATTTCCCCAGAACTAGCAATATCAGCAAAGGGAGACAGGACACCAGCCAAACAAGCTCTCCCACGGCAATTAGAGCAGAGCTGCTTAGATGGAGGGAGCTTCCAGGTTTACAGTATGGAGCATTAGGATCTGAACTGTGGGCCCCTTCCTACTCTGCTGAGGGTTGCTGGAGGGATGGTAGTGGCAGGAAGCTGAAATGTGGTTCTGTTGGCGGGGGCGGAGGCCCAGCCGGTGTGAGCTTGGTCTAGCCCAGCAGGTGGGGAGGGGACGCGTGAAAGTGGTCCGGCAGCTGCGGGAAGCCAGGAACGGGCAGAGATCTGCTCTACGACCCTGCGCAAGCCGGCCCTGACCATGGGGACAGGGCTATGACCAGGGACGGGTGTAGACTCGTGGCTGAGCACACACAAGCAGGCCCAACCAGCTGGAGAAACCATGGTTTGCCATCCTGCATGCGCAAGTTGGCTCTGAATGAGGGGGTGGAGTAGAGCCCAGGACAAGAGGAAGTTCGAAGCTCAGAGCACGCCAGCAGCAATGCCCGGCTAAATAAACCTTGGTTTGCCAGGATAGGCCTGGCCTTTAGGGCGGGGCTAAAGCTCCCCACGGCAAAGGTTCACAGCTGAGAGCACGTCAGAAGCCCAGTCCAAACTGTGAAACTGTGGCAAGCAGGCTCTGACCGCGAGGTTTGGGCGGAAGCCTGGAAACAGGCTAGGTCCGCAGTTGAGCAAAGGTGCATACCTCTACCCTTGGAGCTGAGGCCTGTGGCTTGAGTGACAGCCCCTCCCACATGAGAAAGGCAGAAGTCACAGCAACAGCCAGTGGGCCAGTGCTGGCAACACCCATACCCAACCGCCCTAGGCAGCGGCAGACGGAGTGGTGGCCCTGCAGACAGACCACACCTAGAGAACACAAAGGCAACACATACTGGACTGCAGTGGCCACAACCTTCTTATACACAGACAAAATGGGCAGGGAGAGAAATGCAAACCAAATGAATCAAGAGAAATCCCCAGAAAAGAACCTGAATGAACCAAATATAACCAAATTACCAGAAGCAGAATTTAGAATAATGATAGTTAGGATGTTCAAAAAATTTAGAGCAACAATGGATAGTCACTATAAGCACCTAAATAAAGAGATAACAGTATAAAAAAACAAAATTGAAATGATAAAGAATCAGACAGAAATGACAAATACAGTATTAGAACTGAAGAACACAATGGAAGAAATTAAAAGCAGGATGAATGATGCTGAGGATCGAATCAGCAAGTTAGAGGACACAATAAACAAAGGCACAGAAGCAGAGAAGAGAAAGAAAAGAGACTCAAAAAATTTGAGGAAACTCTAAGGGAGCTCTGTGACAACATGAAGAGAAACAACATTTGCATCATAGGGGTTCCTGAAGAGAGGAGATTGAACAAATAGAAACTGTTCGATCAAATCATAGCAGAAAACTTCTCTAAATTAAGGCTGAGAAACATTCCACACGTTCAAGAAGCACAAAGAACTCCATTAAAGAGAAAACCCCAAAAAATCTACACCAAGACACATCACAGTTAAAATACCAAAGCTAAGGAATAAAGAGAAAAATTTTAAAGCTGCTAGAGAAAAGAAGGTAATCTCCTATAAAGAAGACCCCATAAGGATGACATCTGACTTCTCAACAGAAACTCTTACAATTGAAGGAGAAATAAAGAGCTTCCCAGACAAAGAAAGCCTCAAGAATTCATTAACACTAAAACAATTCTGCAAGAGATACTAAGGGGACTCATGTGAACAGTTCAAAGGGAGGATAGAATATAGCTAAAGAAGAATACAGCTTTAAAGAATAAAATGGCAATAAACAACTACATATCAATAACAACCTTAAACGTAAATGGATTAAATGATCCAATCAAAAGACATAGGGTAGCTGCATAGATAAAGAAATAGGACCTATACATATGCTGTCTACAAGAGACACACCTTAAACAAAAGATGCACATAGACTGAAGGTAAAAGTATGGAAAAAAATATTTCATGCAAATGGAAATGAAAGAAAAGCCGGGGTAGCAATACTTATATCTGACAAATAGGACTTTAAAACAAAGGCTGTAGTAAGAGATAAAGAAGGACACTACATAATGATAATGGGAACAATTCAACAGGAAGATATAACTATTATAAATATCTATGCACCAAATATAGGAGCCCCGACATACATAAAGCAGACTTAAAGAGATATAAAGGGCGAGATCAACAGCAATACTACAATAGTAGGGGAGTTCAATACCCCACTAACAACACTGGATGTATCCTCAAGAAAGAAAATTAATAAAGAAACAGCAGACTGAAAGGATACACTAGATCAACTCAATTTAATAGATATCTTCAGAACTTTTCACGCTAAAGGAGTAGAATATACATTCTTCTCAAGCGTTCATGGTACATTTTCTTGGATAGACTGTATGTTAGGACACAAAAGTGGTCTCAATAAATTTAAGAACATTGAAATTATATCAAGCATATTCTCAGATCACAATGACTTGAAACTAGAAATGAACTACAAAGGAGAAACTGAAAATACTCAAACACTTGAAAACTAAATAGCATGTTATTAAATAATGAATGGAGGGGTGGAGCAAGATGGCGACGGAGTAGGCGGACGTACCAACTTCCAACTCCCAGAACCAAAGTGGATTACAACTCAATTTTAAGAACCATCACCTGGATAAACCAACTTTCAACAAAACTAAGTAGACTCTTCAACCAAGGAACACAGAAGAAGCCACATTGAGACTGGTAGGAATAGCGAAAACGCGAAGAGGGCTGCCCAGCTCCCCGGAGCAAACGGCAGCCCGGAGAGGCCCGTGTGGCGGGAGGAGAGTTTGGCGGAGAGGTAGGGACCTGGGTCCCAGGAACCAAGCCCCAGCCTGCAGTCCCAGAGCCAAGAAGAGGCGTTTGGACAGTTTTGAGCTGTGAAACAAGTGAGGGAGCTCCCAGGCCTACAGTGTGGAGTATTAGGTCCCTTCCTACTCTGCTGAGGGCTGCTTAAGGTTTTGGGGCGGCAGGACGCTGAAAGGCGGTTCTGTCGGCGTGGGCAGAGGCCAAGCCGGTGGGAGATCGGTCTAGCCCAGAGGGTCAGAGGGGACCGCGAAAGCGGTCCAGAAGCTGCGGGCCCGCCTTTAATCCCACTTACCGGGACAAAGCGGGAGGCCAGGAACGGGCAGGCCCTGCGCAAGCCGGCCCTGACCGCGGGGACCGGGCTAGGACCAGGGACGGGCAGGGGCTCGCGGCTGAGCTGACGCTACCAGCCCCCCCACCCCCCGGGCCGGAGAAACCGCGGTTGGCCAGTATACGTGCGCGAGCGGGCTCCGAGCGCGGGAACGGGGTGGACCCCGAGACAAGTGGAGGCTCGCAGCTGAGCCCACGCTACTATCCGCGCCCGGCTGGAGAAACCCCGGATACCATTCATACGTGCAAGAGCGGGCTCCGAACGCGGGGGCGGGGTAGAGTCCGGGAGGAGCGGAAGTACGCAGCTCGGCGGAAGCCAGCAAACACGCCCGCCCCAATAAACCTTGGTTTCCGACCCTGCGCAGTAGGGCCTTGGCCTCGAGGGCGGGGCTAAAACTCCGGACGGGCAAAAGCTAACAGCTGAGAGCACGTCAAAAGCCCCGCCTAACCCGCGGAACTGTAGCGAGCAGGCTCCGACTGCTGGTTCTGGGCGGAAGTCCGGAAATAGGCTGGGTCCGCAGCTGAGCAAAGGTGCTCACCTCTACCCTTGGTGCTAATCTGGTGGCTTCAGTCACAGCCCCTCCCACGGAGGAGAGGCAGAAATCATAGCAAAAGCCACAGTGGGCTGGCGCTGGCAACGCTCATACCCAACCACCGTAGGCACCGGCAGAGGAGGTGGGGGGCCTGCAGATAGACCACACCTAGAGAACACAAAGGCAACACCTACTGGACTCCAGTAGCCACAACTCGCTTATACACAGAAAAAATGGGCAGGCAGAGGAATGCAAACCAAATGAATCAAGAGAAATCCCCAGAGAAGGACCTGAATGAACCAGATATAACCAAATTACCAGAAGCAGAATTTAGAATAATGATAGTTAGGATGTTCAAAGAAATTAGAGCAACAATGGATAGTCATTATGAACACCTAAATAAAGAGATAACAAGTATAAAAAATGAAATTGAAATAATAAAATAGAATCAGACAGAAATGACAAAAACAGTATCAGAACTGAAGACCACAATGGAAGAAATTAAAAGCAGGATGGATGACGCTGAGGATCGAATAAGCGAGTTAGAGGACACAATAAACAAAGGCACAGAAGCAGAGAAGAAAAAGGAAAAGAGACTTAAAAAATGTGAGGAAACTCTAAGGGAGCTTTGTGACAACATGAAGAGAAACAACATTCGCATCATAGGGGTGCCTGAAGAAGAGGAGAGAGGACAGGAAATGGAAACTTTGTTCAATCAAATCATAGCAGAAAACTTTCCTAAATTAAAGCTGGGAAACACTCCACACATTCAAGAAGCACACAGAACTCCATTAAGGAGAAACCCAAAAAGATCTACACCAAGACACATCATAGTTAAAATACCAAAGCTAATGGATAAAGTAAAAATTTTAAAAGCTGCTAGAGAAAAAAAGACTGTCACCTACAAAGGAGCCCCCATAAGGATGGTATCGGACTTCTCAACAGAAACACTTGAGGCCAGAAGGGAATGGCAAGAAATAATCAAAGTAATGCAGAACAAGAACCTACAACCAAGACTACTTTATCCAGCAAGGCTAACGTTTAAAATTGAAGGAGAAATAAAGAGCTTCCCAGAAAAAGAAAGCCTGAAGGAATTCATAAAAACCAAACCAATTCTGCAAGAGATACTAAGGGGCCTCTTGTGAACAGTTTAAAGGGAGGAATGAATAGAGCCAAAGAAGAATACAGCTTTAAAGAATAAAATGGCAATAAACAACTACATATCAATAATAACCTTAAATGTAAATGGATTAAATGATCCAATCAAAAGACATAGGGTAGCCGCATGGATAAAGAAACAGGACCCATACATATGCTGTCTACAAGAGACACACCTTAAAACAAAACATGCTCATAGACTGAAGGTAAAAGGATGGAAAAAAATATTTCATGCAAATGCAAATGAAAAAAAAGCAGGGGTAGCAATACTTATATCAGACAAAATGGACTTTAAAACAAAGGCTGTAGTAAGAGATAAAGGAGGACACTACATAATGATAAAGGGAACAATTCAACAGGAAGATATAACTATTGTAAATATCTATGCACCAAATATAGGAGCCCCGACATACATAAAGCAGACTTTGATGGATATAAAGGGCGAGATAAACAGCAATACTATCATAGTGGGGATTTCAATACCCCTCTAACAACACTGGATAGATCCTCAAGAAAGAAAATTAATAAAGAAACAGCAGACTTAAAGGATACACTAGATCAACTTGATTTAATAGATATCTTCAGAACTTTTCACCCTAAAGCAGTAGAATATACATTCTTCTCAAGTGCTCATGGTACGTTTTCTAGGATAGACCACATGTTAGGACACAAAAATGGTCTCAATAAATTTAAGAAGATTGAAATCATATCAAGCATTTTCACTGATCACAATGCCATGAAACTAGAAATTAACCACAAAAGAAAAACTGAAAAATACTCAAACACTTGGAAACTAAATAGCATGTTATTAAATAATGAATGGATTAACAATGAGATCAAAGAAGAAATAAAAAAGTTTCTAGAAACAAATGATAATGAGCATACATCAACTCAAAATTTATGGGACACAGCAAAAGCAGTTCTGAGAGGGAAGTTTATTGCACTACAGGCATATCATAAGAAGCTAGAAAAAGCTCAAATAAGCAACCTGACCCTGCATCTAAAAGAACTAGAAAAACAACAACAAATAAAACCCAAGACAAGTAGAAGGAAGGAAATAATAAAGGTCAGAGCAGAAATAAATGACATAGAGGCTAAGGAAACAATACAGAGGATCAATGAAACAAGAAACTGGTTCTTTGAAAAGGTAAACAAGATTGATGAACTTTTAACTAGACTCACCAAGAAAAAAAGAGAGAGGACTCAAATAAATAAAATTAGAAAGGACAGTGGAGGAATAACAACTGACACAACAGAAATACAAAGCATTGTAAGAAAATACTATGAAGAACTCTATGCCAAAAAATTAGACAATCTTGGTGAAATGGACAAATTTCTTGAATCATATAAACTTCCAAAAATCAATCTGGAAGAATCAGAACACCTAAACAGACCAATTACAGCAAATGAGATCGAAACAGTTATCAAAAAACTGCCAAAAAAGAAAAGTCCTGGGCCTGATGGCTTCACAAGTGAATTCTATCAAAAATTCAAAGAAGAACTAACTCCTATTCTCCTCAAGCTATTTCAAAAAATTCAAGAGGAAGGAAGACTTCCAAACTCCTTTTATGAGGCGAGCATAATTCTGATCACAAAACCGGGCAAAGACAACACAAAGAAAGAAAATTATAGGTCTATATCCCTGATGAATTTAGACGCTAAAATTCTCAACAAAATATTAGCCAACCAGATCCAGCAATATATGAAAAAAATCATACACCACGATCAAGTGGGATTTATTCTGGAGAGGAAAGGCTGGTTCAATATTCGCAAATCAATCAATGTGATTCACCACATAAACAAAAGGAAGGACAAAAATCACATGATAATTTCAATAGATGCAGAAAAGGCATTTGATAAAATCCAGCACCCATTCATGCTCAAAACTCTCAGTAAAGTGGGAATACAGGGATCATTCTTTAACATGATAAAGGCCATCTACGATAAACCGACAGCAAACATCATACTAAATGGACAAAGATTAAAAGCAATCCCCTTAAGATCAGGAACCAGGCAGGGTTGCCCACTTTCACCACTCTTATTCAACATAGTTCTGGAAGTCCTAGCTACAGCAATCAGACAAGAAGAAGAAATAAAAGGCATACAAATTGGAAAAGAAGAAGTAAAACTGTCATTATTTGCAGATGATATGATATTGTATATTGAAAACCCTAAAGTCTCAATCAAAAAACTACTGGACCTTATAAATGATTTCAGCAAGGTGGCAGGATATAAAATTAATACTCAGAAATCAGAGGCATTTCTATACACCAACAATGAAATATCAGCAAAAGAAATTAAGGAAACAATCCCCTTCACTATTGCAGCCAAAAAAATAAAGTACCTAGGAGTAAATTTAACCAAGGAGGTTAAGGACTTGTACTCGGAAAATTATAGAACATTGATAAAAGAAATCAAAGAAGATACAAACAAGTGGAAGCACATACCGTGCTCATGGCTAGGAAGAATAAACATCATTAAAATGTCTATATTACCCAAAGCAATTTATAAATTCAATGCAATACCAATTAAAATACCAATGACATACTTCAAAGATATAGAACACATATTCCAAAAATTTATATGGAACCAAAAAAGAACACGAATAACCTCAGCAATCTTAAAAAGAAAAAATAAAGCAGGAGGTATCACTCTTCCTGATATCAAGGTTTACTACAAGGCCATTATACTCAAGACAGCCTGGTACTGGCATAAGAACAGGCACATAGATCAATGGAACAGAACAGAGAACCCAGAAATAAACCCACAGCTTTATGGACAACTGATATTTGACAAAGGAGGAAAGAACATACAATGGAGTAAAGACAGCCTCTTTAACAAATGGTGTTGGGAAAATTGGACATCTACCTGCAAAAAAATGAAACTAGACAATCAACTTACACCATTCACAAAAACAAACTCAAAATGGATAAAAGACTTAAATGTAAGCCGTGAAACCATAAGCATCTTAGAAGAAAACATAGGCAGCATGCTCTCCGACATCTGTAGCAGCGGTATATTTGCCGATTTATCTTCATGGGCAACTGAAATAAAAGGCAAGATAAATAAATGGGACTATATCAAACTAAAAAGTTTTTTGCACAGCTAAAGACAATAGGAACAGAATAAAAAGACAAACCACACAATGGGAGAACATATTCGGCAGCACATCTGATAAGGGGTTAATAACTAAAATTTATAAAGAACTTATAAAACGCAACACCAGGAAGACAAACAACCCAATCAAAAAATGGGCAAAAGAAATGAATAGAAATTTCTCCAAAGAGGACATACAGATGGCCAATAGGCATATGAAAAAATGCTCAACATCACTAATCATTAGAGAAATGCAAATTAAAACCACAATGAGATATCACCTCACACCAGTCAGAATGGCACTTATCAGCAAAACAACACAGAATAAGTGCTGGCGAGGATGTGGAGAAAAGGGAACCCTTCTGCACTGCTGGTGGGAATGCAGACTGGTGCAGCCACTGTGGAAAACAGTTTGGAGATTCCTCAGAAAATTAAAAATCGAACTGCCTTTTGACCCAGCTATCCCACTTTTAGGAATATACCCTAAGAACACCATAGCACTGTTCGAAAATAAGAAATGCGCCCCCATGTTCGTGGCAGCATTGTTCACAATAGCGAAGATCTGGAACCAGCCCAAGTGTCCGTCAGAAGACGAGTGGATTAAAAAGCTATGGTACATATATACTATGGAATACTACTCAGCCATAAGAAACGATGACATCGGAGCATTTATAACAAAATGGATGTACCTTGATAACATTATACAGAGTGAAATAAGTAAATCAGAAAAAAAGAAAAATTGAAAACAGCACGATTACATACATAGGTGGGACATGAAAGTGAGGGTATGAGACATGGACAAGAGAGTGGTGGTTATGGGATGGGGGGAGGGAGGGAAGAGTGGGATAGGGAGGAGGGGAGGGACGCAGGGAAAACCAGATTGAAGGTGACAGAGGACAATTTGACTTTTGGTGATGGGTATGCAACACAATTGAATGATAAGATAACCTGGAGATGTTTTCATTGTACATATGTACCCTGATTTATTGATGTCACCCCATTAGAATTAATAATAATAAAATATATATTAAAAAATAAAAAAAATAAAAAAAAAATAATGAATGGATTAATAATGAGATTAAAGAAGAAATAAAAAAGTTTCCAGAAACGAATGATAATGAGCATACATCAACTCAAAATTTATGGGACACAGCAAAAGCAGTTCTGAGAGGGACGTTCATTGCACTACAGGCATATCATAAGAAGCTAGAAAAAGCTCAAATAAGCAACCTGACCCTGCAGCTAAAAGAACTAGAAAAACAAAAGTAAATAAAGCGCAGGAGTAGTAGAAGGAAGGAAATAATAAAGATCAGAGCAGAAATAAATGGCATAAAGGCTAATGAAACAATACAGAGGATCAATAAAACCAGAAGCTGGTTCTTTGAAAAGGTAAACAAAATAGATGAACCTTTAACTAGACTCACCAAGAAAAAAAGAGAGGACCCAAATAAATAAAATTAGAAAGGACATTGAAGAAATAACAACTGACACAACAGATATACAAAGCATTATACGAAAATACTATGAAGAACTATATGCCAAAAATTTAGACAACCTAGGTAAAAGGGACAAATTTCTTGAATCATATAATCTTCCAAAAATCAATCTGGAAGAATCAGAACACCTAAACAGACCAATTACAACAAAAGAGATCGAAACAGTTATCAAAAACCTCGCAAAAAAGAAAAGTCCTGGGCCTGATGGCTTCACAAGTGAATTCTACCAAAAATTTAAAGAACTAACTCCTATCCTCCTCAAGCTATTTCAAAAAATACAAGAGGAAGTAAGACTTCCAAACTCCTTTTATGAGGTGAGCATAATTCTGATCCCAAAACCGGGCAAAGACAACACAAAGAAAGAAAATTATAGGCTTATATCCCTGATGAATTTAGACGCTAAAATTCTCAACAAAATATTAGACAAAACTGGATCCAGCAATATATGAAAAAAAATTATACACCATGATCAAGTGGGATTTATTCTGGAGAGGCAAAGCTGGTTCAATATTCGCAAAACAATCAATGTGATTCATCACATTAACAAAAGGAAGGACAAAAATCACAGGATAATTTCAATAGATGCAGAAAAGGCATTTGATAAAATCCAGCACCCATTCATGCTTGAAACCTCCAATAAAGTAGGAATACAGGGAACATTCCTTAACATGATAAAGACCATCTACGACAAACCCACAGCAAACATTATACTAAATGAACAAAAATGAAAAGCAATTCCCTTAAGATCAGAAACCAGGCAGGGGTGCCTCCTTTCACCACTTTTATTGTTTCACCAGCATAGTTCTGGAAGTCCTAGCTACAGCAATCAGACAAGAAGAAGAAATAAAAGGCATCCAAATTGGAAAAGAAGAAGTAAAAGTGTCATTATTTGCAGATGATATGATATTGTATATAGAAAACTCTAAACTCTCATTCAAAAAACTACTGGACCTTATAAATGAATTCAGCAAGGTGGCAGGATATAATATTAATACTCAGAAATCAGAGGCATTTCTGTATACCAAAAATGAACTGTCAGCAAAAGAAATTAACGACACAATCCCCTTCACTATTGCAGCCAAAAAAATAAAGTACCTTGGATTAAATTTAATGAAGGAGTTTAAGGACTTGTACTTGAAAAATTATAAAACATTGATAAAAGAAATCAAGGAAGATACAAACAAGTGGAAGCATATATCGTGCTCATGGCAGGAAGAATAAACATCATTAAAATGTCTATATTACCCAAAGCAATTTATAAATTCAATGCAATACCAATTAAAATACCAATGACATACTTCAAAGATATAGAACATATTCCAAAAATTTATATGGAACCAAAGAAGAACAGGAATAGCCTCAGCATTCTTAAAAAGAAAAAATAAAGCAGGAGGTATCACTCTTCCGGATATCAATGTTTACTACAAGGCCATTATACTCAAGACAGCCTGGTACTGGCATAAGAACAGGCACAAAGATCAATGGAATAGAACAGAGAACCCAGAAATAAACCCACATCTTTATGGACAAATGATATTTGACAAAGGAGGAAAGAACATACAATGGAGTAAAGACAGCCTCTTTAACAAATGGTGTTGGGAAAATTGGACATATACCTGCAAAAAAACAAAACTAGACCATCAGTTTACACCAGCCACAAAAACAAACTCAAAATGGATAAAAGACTTAAATGTAAGCCGTGAAACCATAAGCTTCTTAGGAGACAACATAGGCAGCAAGCTCTCTGACATCTGTAGCAGCAATATATTTGCGGATTTATCTCCACAGGCAAATGAAATAAAAGGCAAGATAAACAAATGGGACTATATCAAACTAAAAAGTTTTTGCACAGCTAAGGACAATAAGAACAGAATAAAAAGACAAACCACACAATGGGAGAACATATTCAACAGCATGTCTGATAAGGGGTTAATGACCAAAATTTATAAAGAACTTATAAAACTCAATACCAGGAAGACAAACAATCCAATCAAAAAATGGGCTAAAGAAATGAATAGAAATTTCTCAAAAGAGGACATACAGATGGCCAATAGGCATATAAAAAATGCTCAACATCACTAATCATTAGAGAAATGCAAATTAAAACCACAATGAGATATCATCTCACACCAGTCAGAATGGCGCTCATCAGCAAAAGAACACAGAATAAGTACTGGCAAGGATGTGCAGAAACGGGAATCCTCCTGCACTGCTGGTGGGAATGCAGACTGGTGCTCCCACTGTTGAAAACAGTATGGAGATTCCACAAAAAATTAAAAATCAAACTGCCTTTTGACCCAGCTCTCCCACTTATAGGAATATACCCTAAGAACACCATAGCACTGTTCGAAAAGAAGAAATGCGCCCCCATGTTCGTGGCAGCATTGCTCACAATAACGAAGATCTGGAAACAGCCCAAGTGTCCATCAGAGGATGAGTGGATTAAAAAGCTTTGGTACATTTATACTATGGAATACTACTCAGCCATAAGAAATGAAAACATCGGATCATTTACAACAAAATGGATGGACCTTGATAACATTATACGGAGTGATATAAGTAAATCTGAAAAAAACTGAGAACAGCATGATTTCATACATAGGTGGGACATAAAAGTGAGACTATGAGACATGGACTAGAGAGTGGTGGTTACCGGGTGGGGGGAGGGAGGAGGGTATAGGGAGAAGGGTAGGGGCATAAGGAAAACCAGATAGAAGGTGACAGAGGACAATTTGACTTTGGGTGATGGGTATGCAACATAATTGAATGATAAGATAACCTGGAGATGTTTTTGTTGTACATATGTACAATGATTTATTGGTGTCACCCCATTAAAATTAATTTAAAAATCCCCAGATGCAGAAACAACGACAACAAAAAATAATAATAATAGCTTGATTCTCTTTTTTCTGTATATTTTGAAATGTAAAGTCTACCAGCTATAGGTGTTCAGTGAACAGAAGTTTTTTATATTGGCCTATAACGATTTGGAAATGAGGTCATTAGTGCCTTCTCTAAAGTGCAGCCCTTCATTTAATCTGTTCTTTAAGTGGAGCATTTTGTGATAGCTTCCTGCATTGGACTGAGAGTTAGGCAACAGGAGACCCAAGGGTATTAAAAATGACCTTGAGAGCATTTGCATAGGTCATTTTTTACACCAACACCACTTTGTGTGTTAATAGCAGCCACTGAGGGGACTTAGGGCTTATTTCTTATTCCTGTGTCCATTGACTCTGGAAATATCAACAGCATTTTATTCTTGTTTGAGCTAGCTTCCATTTGTACATGTCAGTCTGGGACATCCCTCTTCTGTTGGCTCCATGAAGTAATATTATTTGTCATAGATGTGTCTCCTAGTATCCTGGACTTGACCAATTCCATGTCCTCAATTAGAAGTCATTAGTTAGAAACATGTCTAGCCCTTTTCATTTCCCTTTGCCCTAACGAATTGACAGAGGTATTAATATCTTTTAATAAAGATTACTTTTTCTTCTTAAATTTTCTAATCTTTTAAAACATTTAACATATTAAATTGAATGTTACAGCCAAACTTGATTTTTCACTGGTATCCAGGGATAATACTGGGATGAATAGATTTAGAAATATCTTCTTTTAAAAAATATTCATGTTTTTTTCATTTGGTATATGATTAAATCAGTGCTTCCAATTTATCATAGCATGTGGGTAACAAAACAAGTCCATTTTTGCCAAGAATACTCCATCTCCAAGTGAAGTCTCCAAGACAAAAAGAGTGCATTTATCTTGAGGGGATTATAACGTGTCACTTTGACATATCAGGGGAGACTGATTTTACGTGTTCTTTTCATGAGATGCTACAAATCTATACAGATATCAGTTATGCCCAAGGAACTGCCAAATCTTGAAAACTTCCCTATCTCCAAAGATAAATTATTGGATTCAACAGTAAGAATTAGCTTTCACTTTTTAGTTTGCTATGGACTGAATATTGTGTCCCCCAATTCTTATGTTGAAAACCACTCCCAAGGTATTGGTTTTAGGGGCAAGCCTTTGAGAGGTGCTTAGGTCATGAAGGCTGGGTTAAGTGCCTTTATCAAAAATACCCAGGGAGTAATTTAGAAAAAAAAAACACAAAGAAAAACTCACAGACACTGACAACAATGTGGTGAATGTGGGACCAGGGGTAGTGTAGAGAGAATAAATAGTGATGAACGAGGATTTGACTTTGGGGGGCAAATACACAATACAGTGTAGAGAGATGTATTGTAGAATTGAGCACCTAAAACTTGTTTAATCATGTTAACCATTGTCATCCCAATAAATTCAATTTCAGAAAATATTAAAAAATTAAAACATACCCAAGAAGTAAGATTGTTTCCTTCCACTGTGTGAGGTTATACCAAAAAGGTGCAGTCTATGAACCAGAAAGTGAGCTCTCATCAGACACTGAATCTGCTGGTACTGTGATCTTGGACTTCACAGATTTCAGAACTATGAGAAATAAGTGTTTGTTGCTTCTGAGCCACTCAGTTGATAGTGTCTATGCCCCAGCTGACTAAGATGTAACTTAAATATGGTTCTTAGAGTGTTGTATAGAAAAGAAATTTTGAAAGCTTCAAGGACATTTATAAAATACAGATAACTTGGAAAGTAAACACTTTTTTACAGTCTTTATTATGAAAATTTTCAGGTTGTCAAAGGTAAAGAGTATAGTATAAAAAAACCTATGTATACTCAACTTCAGCAATTATAAACATTTTGCTAATTATGCTTAATTCCTTTTACCTTTATTTTGCCGCAGAATTTTAAAGCAAATTCCATTGTTGTTTCATCTCTAACAGTTTAGTATGCATTTCTGACTAACAAGATCTTCTCCCTCATTTTTTAAAAAGAAACATAACTAATATATTGTTATCATAGATAATAAAATTAACAATAATTTAATTTTATTTAAACCCAGAAGATATTTAAATTTCCATGATTATCTCAAAAATGCATTTTAGAAAACCCCATATGGAAATCCAGAAGATGTCAATGGAGTAGGTGGATATACCAACTTCTACCTCCCAGAACCAAGGTGGATTACAACTTAATTTTAAGAACCATCATCTGGAAAAACCAACTTTGGACTAAACTAAGAGAACTCTTTAACCAAGAATCACTGAAGAAGCCACACTGAGATTGGTAGGAAAAGTGGAAATGTGAAGACGGCTGCCCAGCTCCTGGGAGCGAGCAGCAGCCTGGAGGGACTCGCGTGGCGGGAGGGAAGTTTAGCAGAGAGGGGAAGGTCCTGAGCCCAGGACCAAAGCCCCAGCCTGCAGCCCCAGAGCTTCGAAAGGCATATGGACAGTATTTAGCTGCAAAACAAGCCAGGGTACTGTTTTCGAGAAAGAGACAGATTTCTCAGACCCAGGATTCATCTTAAAGAGTCTGAGAAGAAAACCTCTTTCACAAACACTCCCCCAGGGATCTGGCAGATGGTCAGAGCTGAGAGGACCGAAGTAACAGGAAGAGAGTATAATCTAGGAGCCGCAGAGAGAAACACTTTGAGGGACAGCCACCCTAACAACCCCTGGGCTGAGTCACTTCCCAAATCTAAAGTGAATATTTTCCCTAGAACCAGCAATAACAGCAAAGGGAAGCAGGTCACCAGCCAAACAGAAGCTCTCCTGCTGCAGTCAGAGCAAAGAATTACTTAGAAACAGGAAGCCATCAAAGATACAATATTGAATACTAAGGTCTGAGATGCATCACCACCCCCACACTGCTGAGTGTTCACTGGAGGGCAGGCTGTGGTGGGATGCGGAAGCACAGTCCCATTGACAGAGGTGAAGCTGGGGGTTGGTCGCAGCTGTGGCCCTAGCCTGAGAGCAGTCCCACACATGGGTCATAAGTCAGGTCAGCCACAACTGAGGCCTGGGCGCAAGTGCAATCCCGCCTGGTGGAAGCAAAGTTCGGCAGCCAGCTGTAGCTACAGAAGGGATACACGAAAGTGGCCGGACCTGCGGCTGTGGGCCAGGCACATGAAAGTGGTCCAACCTGAAGTGTTGCCCGCAGGGGCAAAGTGAAAGCCAGGGAACCAGCTGAGATGTGTGGCTGGGTGCAGGAGCACAGTCCTGGATGTGAGGCTGAGGCTTGCGGCCCCAGCATGCAAGCACCATCCCACCCATGGGGATGAAATGGAAGCATGAGGTTGGCCAGGGCTTTCAGTCCAGGCGCACAAGTGCAATCCTGCCCTTAGGAGCAGCCCAGGCATGCAAACACAGTCCCACCCATGGAGGAAAGGCAGAAGCCGAGTGACCGCCTCAGCAGGCCGGCACCAGCAATGCCCATACTCGAACACCCAAGGCGGCAGCAGAGACACCACACCTAGGAAACACAGAGGCCACATCCATCAGACTCCTGTGATCACACCCTTCTTATACACAGACAATAATGGGAAGGCAGAGAAATGCAACCCAAAGGAATCAACAAGAGAAATCCCCAGAAAAAGATTTGAATAAGATGGAAAAAACCTAATTACTGGATGCAGAGTTTAAAATAATGGTTGTTAGGATGCTCAAACATCTTAGAGCAACAATGGATGGAAATAATGAGCACCTAAATAAAGAGATAGCAAGTATAAAAAAGGACATTGAAATAATAAAAAAGAATCAGGCAGAAATGACAAACACAATATCAGAAATCAAGACCAAACTAGAAGAAATTAAAAACAGAATGAAAGAAGCTGAGGATCAAATCAGCGAGTTAGAGGACAAGATAAACGAAAGCACAAAAGCAGAGCAGCAAAAAGAAAAGAGGCTCAAAATAGTCTGAGGAAACTCTAAGAGAGCTCTGTGACAACATGAAGAGAAACAATATCCACATCATAGCGGTTCCTGAAGGAGAAGAGAAAGAATAAAGGATAGAGAATCTGATTGAAGAAATCATAGCTGAAAATTTCCCAAAATTGATGAAGGAAAGTCACACAAGTTCAAGAAGCACAGAGAGTTCCATTAAGGATAAACCCAAAGGCCAACACCAATACACATCATAATTAAAACACAAAAATTAAGAGATAAAGAAATAATACTAAAACCTGGAAGAGAAAAGCAGTATATTACCTAGAGGAACCCCAATAAGGATGACATCTGACTTCTCAACAGAAACATTAGAGGCCAGAAGGGAATGGCAAGAAATATTCAAAGTAATGTAAAACAAGAGTCTACACCAAGACTTCTCTATTCAGCAAGGCTATCATTTAAAATTGAAGGAGAAATAAAAAACTTCCCAGACAAAAAAAACCCCAAAACTCAAGGAATTCATTACAACCAAACCAATGCTTCAAGAAATGTTAAGAGGCCTGCTATAAACAGAACAAAGGGGGGGGGAAATCTAGAAAAAAATAAATGTAGCTTTAAAGAATAAAATGGCAGGGGAGGGTGGGATAGGGAGGAGGGGAGGGTCACAGGGAAAACCAGATAGAAGGTGACAGAGGACAATTTGACTTTGGGTGACGGGTATGCAACACAATTGAATGATAAGATAATCTGGAGATGTTTTCATTGTACATATGTACCCTGATTTATTAGTGTCACCCCATTAAAATTAATAATAACAAAAAAATAAGAAAAGAAGAAAAAAGAATAAAATGGCAATAAACAACTACATGTCAATAATAACCTTAAATGTTAATGGATTAAATGCTCCAATCAAAAGACATAGGGTAGCAGCATGGATAAGAAAACAGGACCTGTACATATGCTGTTTACAAGAGATACACCTCAAAATAAAAGATACACATAGACTGAAAGTAAAGGGGTGGAAAAAAATATTTTATGAAAATGGAAAAAAAAATATCTGGGGTAGCAATACTTATATTAGACATAATAGACTTTAAAACAGAGGCTAAAGTGAGGGATAAAGAAGGTCACTACATAATGATAAAAGAAACAATCCAACAGAAAGAGATAACCATTATCAATATCAATGCACCTAATATAGGAGCACCTATTTTAGTTTCAACTTTGATAACCTGCTGAAGGGAGAGTTAAGCAGTTTTAACTTAAAAAGGATCAGAAACAATTACAAGATCAAATGAGGTGCTATTGACATGGCAGGAAGACATACATGAAGAAGTGAGTGTGCATTAATCAACCCGCAAAGGCAGCAAGATTCCCCCTAACCACACATAATAAAAACTAATAGACATATAATTCCAAACAAAAAAAAATCTAGGGTGCAGAAATCACTTAGCAAATCTCTGCCAGAGTTTTATAATCCTTAAAATGAGAGCAATAGCACTGATGTTGACCTAAAAATTTAGGATAATGTATGTTGAGTATCTAGCATAGTGGTTGGTACATATTAGGCACTCAATAAATATGACTATTTATTATTGAAACATAAAACATGAGTGACAGAAATGCGATTAAACATTTAGTAATTTGCTAAAACTGTCAATCTCAGGCTTCTTTCAAGATGTTATTAAACAGCAAAACACTAGGAACTAGTTCAGTGGTTCTCAAACTTTTAGAAGTCAGGGTGCATTTAAAATCCTACAAATAATTGTAGGTGCACTAATCCAAATTTCTGAGAAATATGTTATGATAATTAAGTCAAATATTAAAGAAAAATATGAAGTCCATGAGTGCTTTTATGGTAATTAAATGAAATAAATACAATAAATTAAATTTATTCTGACATTAAAAAACATTTTTATGTTACATTTTTTAGTTATGCTTTTTAGAATTCATAAAAAAGAGGGGTTAAAAATAAAAAAACAAAACAACAAAGACATTATCTTTTTATATATATAGATACATTCTTAGTAAGATTTAGTAAATTCGGCAGGTCCCAGTGCAAATGTGTTAAGTTTTTTCATTCTTGTGTTTATGAGAAACATAAGCCTAAGTATCCCAGAGATTTCTTCAATGATTGGGCATATATTTGAAAGGCAAACTCTCACTTCCTTGTCAATACATTGAAGAATTCCTCTCTTTTTACTCTTAATTGTGTTGAGTGCAGAAAACCCCCACCATACATATCATCTTAACTTTACACCAAACAAAGGATAGAAGAAACTTGTCCCCAGTCTTTCCGGGGAACATGGGAACAATCCAGCACAATAGCTTAACAGACTTTTGCAACCTAATCAAGCAAGTGAGGTGGGAGGTTGGGCAGACTGTCAGTTCACAGCCAATTCCCCACACCTCTGTCCCCTAAAAATCTTAACTCCAAAAGCCCTGTTGGTTTTTTGGTCCCAAACAGGCACATATTTCTCTGGAATACCATAATGCGCACCTGGAAATCTTCTAGGGTGCACCAGTGTGCCCTGGCGCCCATTTTGAGAACCACTGAACTAGTCAATGAAAACAACAGACATCCCTAAAAGTAAAGAAACAAAGGAAGTAAATTACATGTAGAATTTTAACCCAAGAATTAGTAGGATTATTTTTTCCAAGGAGAACTCAAAGTTTTTACTGTTAATTTTGTTGTCCATGTAAGGAATAACAGTTGTTGTTAAAGTTCCCCAACAAACTGATGATAAGGTATTAAGATATCCACCAAGTAATAAAACAAAGCAAATTTGCGAAGATTTGTTCCTGAATCACAAATTCCTTGTGAAGGAACCAGCATGAAAAATCTCAGGCCAAAGCAGCAAGTAAAGCATCATAGTTTCAGATATGCCAAGAGTGATAATATAGAAATAAATTTTCAGGAGCACTTACTGGCTACCTCATCTTCTATTTTCTATACACCCTTGCCCTTATTCAGTCATCTTTATAAACAAGGCATTAGTCTGTCCCACATAGAGCATATTTAGCTAAAGAAAAAAACCCTACTTAGTTCCCACTGCCATGGAGCTGCTCATATGTTTTTTACCCTTTTAAGACAGAAGGGATGTTGAGCTGGGGGAAAAAGAGATTATTTACTTAATACTAAATTTCCATTTTTATTCTCAGGGTTTTACTTTCTATACAAAAGCATATGGGTTTGGCTGGATTTGATGAGGATCACTTTCCTTTAGTAGAACATATATCCTAATTCCTTGGCTGTTCATGTATTTAACAGTCTACTTATTGGACAACAAATGCCTGTGACTGTAAAATATTGGACACATCAGTTCTCTCCAAAGCAGAAGACTTGACCTTTACTTCAGCAGAAAACTGGAAGGGATGTCATTGTCTTCAGGTCTGTTAAACAACATGGCATTTTGTTCTGCTTTGGCCTCTGGCCCATCCCACACCCCTCAAAACCACTCATTCTTAAAGATACTGCCTTTCACCTTTTTTTTTTCTTCTTTCTAAAAATCAATGGTGAATATTAGTGCTGGAATGTTGTCAAATTCCTTCTATAAACAATTCATTGATTTTTGACAATTAAAAAAGGTTCTGTCCTAACCCAAAAATCCCATTTGATGCAGAATGCCTCCCTGCAAAGCTAGCGTATCTCTGCAGGAAGACCATGCCTCTCTGGGAAGCAGCGATCTGGTTTAGTCAGGAATGAGCCTGATAATAGAAGAATATAACTGAAGTTAACACATTCTTATTAAAGTGGCTAAAACAAAAGCACATATGGATCTTTCTGAATCATTGAACATACACTGCTTGACAAATTATAATCTCATTTTCAGAGGCTCCATCTCAGAATGTCTTAGCAGGTAATAGCCTTCCTTAGCTCCTGGTGTTACTTTTCAGCACCCATGAGTGGATTCATTGGACAGTGGGAAGTTTGTCTTTGACAGGACTTAGCTAAGAGAACCCCAAAATCATACCTCAAGACATCGGTGCCTTTCCCAGAGCTATTGTTCTCCATGAAAGAATAAGTATTCAATGAATGTTGAAAGGATTGGAAAAAGTGACATTAATCTCCTTCTTGAAATTATGCTTCTTTGACTCTCTCTCAAGGTTTGACTTGGGCAAGGAAAATGTCCTGAGAGAAATTGGGTGAGAGAGAGCCAGTGGTATGTTATAAGGGCCACCTCCAGAAATGAATGTTTCTATGCTATGTGACAGTAGCTCAGTTAACGTCCAGATCCCAGGTCCAAATCTCAGAAAGTGCCTGGGTCCGTGAGGATCATTTTATCGACAACAAAAACCCACCCTGAAAGAACAGGTTGGAAGCACATTGAGTAGCTCCCAAAATTGGCCACCAACGTCAGGAACCAGGACTGAAAGTGTGTGTGGATTTCTCTGCTACTGTTATGTGCCCACCCAACTCTGGACCCTCAGCCTGGATACTGCGGGCTGCACTGCCCTTGGGAACTGTAGCTGCCCTGCTTTTGTGTGTCACTGGCTCTTATTCCAAGTTCCAGTGAGCGCATGTGATTGGTCAGGCCGAATAGTCTTGTCTTGTTTGGGTAGTGGGTGGGGGCAAGTACCTGACTTTTTTCAGGTCCTTTTGTGGGAAGCAAGTGAGCTTGGATATTCATCAACAAACTTTCTGAGTGAATGGATGAATAGATGGAAGAAGAAGGAGGAAAGAAGTGAGAGAGGCAAAATCTGGACAAAGTTTATTCATTTGAGACCTTGCAACAATTCTGGAAAAATACAGCATGAACCAGTTTCCATAGGAAAGGAGGCACTGCCCTGTCTATATCACCTTCAACTTCTTCAAATTCTGTCTTGCCCATTTGAAGAAAACACAGTTTGAAAAACCCCACTGGTAATTCTGATATGTAAACTAATCCTGCTCTTCCAACTCTCAGGGGAGTAAGTGCCCTAAAACATTTTCTGGATTCCTCTTCATACTAAAGTCTTCATCTTGCTTTTTTCTAAACTCAAGGTTATTTTTAAATAAAAATGACTGAACTGTTAAAAAGAAGAAAGAAAAAGGTAAAAACTATTTCTGATTTTTTAAAGAGAAATAATAAAAGTAACCTCAAATTTCCAACTTTTCTACCACATGTAAAAAAAAATGCCTCTCAGAATTTTTATTTCTCACTTTTCAAAGTAGCTTTTAATTTTTTTCCTTATTATTACTATTGGTATACTTTAATGGAAGTCTTCCAGGAAAAGACAACAAAAATAAAGCTAAAAATAACTTTTAGAATCATGACACAGAAATTTTACTCTTTTAAAAACAGTAGAATGGATACTATTCTGGTTATAGAATCTGCAAATATGGAAATAATCTTAGAAGAACAAAACCGAAAATACTTCTTGGTCTCTTTTCATGTATATGCCATTGCCAAACCCCTGAGGAAGGTAATTCCTGTGAGTCTAAACTAAGTGTCCCCTGAAATTCCTTTTAGTGAGCCTCAGACACATGTTGCTAATGCATGCACAAGGCCAGGCTCCCCTGCAGAAGCAGACAGTCAGTTGGGCAAAATTGCAGAGGAGTCATCCTCAATACTTTCCCTTCAATGGCTGCAAAAAGAAAGCTCATTTGAATTAATTTACTTTCCTTTACTTGTGGAGATCTGTTCAGAAGAAATTTTTGCCCTGTCAGTTCTGTTTTGGTTTTTTGGAAGTAGAACATATTCCTGTATCACAGATATAATTACACATTGGTTTTAAAAGGGTAGGAGTTACGTAGTCAGAATTGTCTTTGCAGTAGTCACGCAAGGAAGTTTTACGTGAATCACAAATTCTGTGATGCTCATGCTCCTTGTTGATGCTAAGAATTAGCAATCTGGTAAGTCTTGTGTGTGTTGTTCTAATGCAGGTGGAAGAGTTGGTTCTTTCAAACATTATCCCTATTTGGAAACTATTTTGTAAGTGCAATTCTCACCTCATTTACCTTATTAGAGCACTCAGAGGGTGACTTCACCTATGGGTGAAGTTTGCTTGCTCCAGTTATTTCACTTAATAACTGATAAGTCTTCATATTTGAAAATGTATGAAAATAATTTTTGGTTGAGAATAATTAAGCCTAATTATTTTATCAGAAGTATAGGCAGCAAATTATAAACAAGGTCAATAAAGGTCCAACCTAGGTGTGAGATTATCAACTCATGTTAGTAAAGACCTTGGCCAAGCCTGACCAGGCAGTGGCGCAGTGGACAGAGCGTCGGACTGGGATGTGGAAGACCCAGATTCGAGACCCCAAGCTCGCCAGCTTGAATGCGGGCCCATCTGGCTTGAGCAAAAGCTCACCAGCTTGGACCCTAGGTCTCTGGCTCCAGCAAGGTGTTGCTCGGTCTGCTGAAGGCCCGCGGTCAAGGCACATGTGAGAAAGCAATCAATGAACAACTAAGGTGTTGTGATGGCAATGAAAAACTAATGATTGATGCTTCTCATCTCTCTCTGTTCCTGTCTGTCTGTCCTTATCAATACCTCTCTCTGTCCCTGTAAAAATTAAATAAAAATAAAATCCTAAAAAAAAAGACCTTGGCCTAGAGAAGTGTAGACAAAGTTGTGTCCTCACCACCTCATCTTGTTTGCTATTCCTGCCTCCCCGTCTTCAACTCACACTCTTTAGTCGCATGCTCGTCCCTGGGGAGTGCCAGTTTGGGACTTTCTGGCACTGCCATTGGTATGTCATTGTAAATACTATAGATCTGTCTTATTGGCAACTGTTCACAGTTTAGTCCACAGAGTACAATCATGTCTTGAGATTTCTTGCTCTTACTAAATGATTATTGCAGAAATCTTTGTGATGTAGACGCTGCAGAGGTTGTGGTTTCTCCTCAGGACTTCCTGAAGAAGAATGAGGCAGTGTCACAGCTGGGAGAACTCTGCTTCAGACGGAGGTCGACAGTTACTATCTTTGTGATTTTGTAATTTTACACAGATTATACAATCTCTCAGAGCCTTGGAGATGTGTAATTAATTACTGTGATTGGCACCCAATAAACAATCAAAAAATATTGGTTATTATGTCTTCAGAATGTTCCTTCATGGAGAGGTGGGAAAAGGTTGATAAAAATGTGTGGGTTTATTTGAAAAATAAATATTGTTCAGTTGAATTTCTGCCTAAAACATATTTTCTACTACACCAAATTTTCTTCCTTAATTGTTTTCTGTCTCTACCCTAAATATCTTCTGTATTCACTATAAATATTTTCCCCTGCAAAGAAATACATAATTTGCTCTCAAGACTGTGGCTCAATGGGTTATATAAGAATATGTTGTTTATTATTTATCACATAACCAATGGAAATTTGAAAATTCAAGTATAATTAATTAGAAATTATTATTCATTCAATAATATTCATTACCTGGAAGGTTCTAGGTGGTTCCAGGTTGCTAGGCAGCTGACAAATCACTGCAGTTCCTCCAAGTAGCCTACTCAAACTCGAAGGACCTTACAGGTGAAGGCCCACCAGCTCTATCAAATAGGTGATGCCACATTGAAATTTTATAATTTTTCAGTACAGAGCAAGTTAAAATGCATCCTGGATCTTAATAAAAAATCTAAAACACTGACAAATTTGTGTTTGGTAAAAAAGATAGGAAAAAGGTGGCAAAATAGATGGGGAAAAGATGGACATCAATAAAAAAGAAGATTGTGTAAGCACATTGAAGGGAAAGGAGAATATAGAACACTTTCTAAAAAGTGCAATTTTAAGCAAAAAGAAATGGTGTCAAAACTAGGGATAAAGAGTGACATAGGAAGCAAGGATGCATTTGAAGTGAGCATTGGTCAGGAAGTTTTGAGTACTTACTGCTTACTGGTATCAATAAACACATAATTAAAAGGCATTCATTTGAAAGAAGGTTAATGGATAACTTTATAATGGAGACATTAAACGATACCACCTAAACACACTGCCCAGCTTTAGCATTGCCAGAATAACTGGTAGGACCAGTTACTACACATTTTGTGACATAAGGCAATAAGAAGTACCCTACAACACCTGTGAAGTTATCTTGCCTAAAAAAAAAACTCAACCTGAACATAATCACTTTTCTAGACTTAAACTTCAGTTGCAGGAAGTATGGTGCAGAGAACAGGTTAGTTGACATGATAAGGAAGCAACTGGCTCAGTCCAGAATGTGACGTTCTAAAGATAAATGGCTCAGTTTCTCTCATGAACAAATGACATTAATAAAAGGGAAGGGAGGGGAGGTGTGTGGATATGAGATTAAAAAGACCTAACATATTAATTAAATGCACAGTGTGGACCTTGTGTGGAACTTGATAAACTACTTGTTAAAATGAAATATTTTTATTTATGATTTTAATTTGTGTTTACATAGATTCAAGTGTCCCACCAAATATATCTCCCCCTACCCCCTTATTCCCCTCGACCCAGCCATGCCCCCTATGCCCAATGCCAGCCCCCCCCCGTCCCTCCAGGATTTGCTGTCCTGTTCTCTATAATACTGTGTTATGTATATATAATTTCATTAATCTCTTTCCCTTCTCTGATCCCAACCTCTCTTCTACTCTGGTCCTTTGATCTCACCTTTGTCTCTGTTCTGTTGCTCAGTTCACATAGTTCTTTGGATTTCTCAAATGAGTGAGGTCATGTGATATTTTTCTTTCTCTGCCTGGCTTATTTCACTTAACATAATAGTTTCCAGGTTCATCCATGTTGTCGCAAAAGGTAAGATTTCCTTCTTCCTCATAGCTGCGTAGTATTCTATTGTGTATATGTACCACTGCTTTTTAATCCACTCATCCACTGACAGACACTAGAGCTGTTTGCATATCATGGCTATTGTAAATAATGCTTCCATAAACGTAGGGTGCATTTCTTCTTTTGAATCAGTAATTTGGTATTCTTAGGATATATTCTTAAAAGTGGGATAGCTGGGTCAAAGTGCAGTTCCATTTTAAACTTTTTGAGGAATCTCCATACTATTTTTCACAGTGGCTGCACCAGTCTGCATTCCCACCGGCAGTGCAGGAGGGTTCCCTTTTCTCCACACCCTCACCAGCACTTATTAATGTGTTGATTTGTTAATGAGCGCCATTCTGACTGGTGTGAGCTGAAATCTCATTGTGGTTTTAATTTGCATTTCTCTAATGATTAGTGATGTTGAACATTTTTTCATCTCCCTGTTGGCCATCTGTATGTCCTCGTTGGAGAAGTGTCTATTCATTTCTTGTGCCCATTTTTTGATTGAATTATCTTCCTGATGTTGAGTTTTACAAGTTCTTTATCAATTTTGGTTATTACCCCTTATCAGACACATTGGCGAATATATTCTTCCATTGTATGGGTTGTCTTTTTATTTTGTTAACGGTGTCTTTTGCTGTGCAAAAGCTTTTTAGTTTCATATAGTCCCATCTGTTCATCCTGACCTTTATTTCACTTGCCCTTGGACATAAATCAGCAAAAATATTGCTATGAGAGATATTGGAGGGTTTATTGCCTATGTTTTCTTCCAAGATGTTTATGGTTTCAAGACTTACATTTAAGTCTTTTATTCATTTTGAGTTTATTCTTGTGAATGGTGTAAGTTGGTAATCTAGTTTCATTTTTTTGCAAGTACTTGTCCTATTTTCCCAACACCATTTGTTAAAGAGACTGTCTTTACTCCATTGTATGCTCTTATCTCCTTTGTCAAATATCAATTGTCCATAAAGGTGTGGGTTTATTTCTGGGTTCTCTGTTCTGTTCCATTGATTTGTATGCCTGTTCTTATGCCAGTACCAAGCTGTTTTGAGTATGATGGCCTTGTAGTATAACTTGATATCAGGAAGTGTGATACCCCCCACTTTATTGTTCTTTTTAAGGATTGCTGAGGCTATTCGTGTTCTTTTTTGGTTCTAGTCTATAAAATGTCATAATAACAGTTCCTGCTTCATAGGGTTGTTGTGAGGTTTAGTTGAATTAATATATAAATGCTTATTATAGGTAACATTCAGTAAGTCTAGGCTTTTTCCATCTAAAAAGGGCAATATATTATCTGTGATTTTTAGACTTGGAGAGCTTATGCTGCTTTCTGCTGAAACAGAAAAATGAGCAAAGTGGATGGATGGGTTTCATTACCTGGAAAATGCATGAAAGCAAGCCTGCTCACTGCCTTATTCTAGGTGCCCAGCCCCATCCCTCATACAATATAGACATTCAATAAATATTAATTATCGGTTTACAAAGTGTTAAGAAATAGAATTTTACAAAAGTAAATATTCTTACAAAAGATTTTAATAACTTTTTATTTGCTAAAAGAAAATGCAATGATGCTTATAGTCTCCGGGGATGTGCAATAATTATCATTATGATTATTTAATACCTAGATGTTGATAATCACATTCTGCAGATAGGAAATAATCACATTTTTCAGATACAGAGTTTGTGACCACAGAAGTCACAGTGCATAAAGTGGAAGAAAGGGGATTTGAACCAGGGCTATATGGATGGCTCTGAAGTCTGTGCCTTTCCTGCTGATCTATTTCACAGGTTAAAAGGAGAACCTCAGTCTACTAACTCAAGCATCCAGAACCTTGGGAGTGATGCTTTCCTCTGGGACGTAGACTTCATAGGCTTCTGAGATGGTCACTTGAATCGTCAGTTCCTACACTTGTCATCAGAAACTGGCATTTATCTTAGTAGAAAAAGAGGAAGACAAGTTAATGTACTTAATTCAAGTGCTTGATGAACTTCTCACCATAAGCTTGGCTTGTTTGATTTATCTTATTTTTTTAAAATGGAGAATAGAGCTGGTATATTATGCAAGAAGGAACAAGGACTCAGAGATATATTATAAAGCCTGGGGGAAATTGCAGTATGCAATGGGAAAAATTAATTTCAAGTTTTTATCATCTGCAAAAGACGTTAATGCCTATTTACCTCCTAGACTAAATGGAAATATGTAGGAAGCATTATTTATTAAGAGTTTTAAAATAATTAAGATAAATGCTAAAAATAACTATGCAGTAAACTTCTTTTAAATATTTTACCATAATATTACATTGCTAACATGACTTATATTCAGTCTGTGCCTTGGTTTGGATGTTTCATATTTCTACAGTTTATTTTGTAGATCACTAATCAAAATTATACAGTGACAATTCCTAATTATAATGATAATTTTTCATAGACTGCAAAGGGAATGACAATTTTAAAATAAATGTTTTTGTTCTGAATGAATGCTTTCTGAAAATATTTGTAATTGTTGAGATTGTTATAATGTAAAGGGTGGCAATTTCAAGTAATGGAAGAAAATAAAGTGCTGGGAAATTTGAGATGAATGAAGAAAATATAAGGTTTTAAACCTTTAGACTGTGAGAAATTATTCTTAAAGAATAGGTCAAAGTCCTGGATTTTGGTATCAGTGAAGCCCCGACATGATTATGAGGCTGTTTACTCAGCAGGTGATGTTCCGGTGCTTCCTACGTCCCATTCAGGAGCACTCTCAAGCACACTTCACTGTTCTGCCTTAAATCCCAAGCAAGTAGATGGTAATACTTTAGTGACTGTGAATAAATGTTGGATTTTAATCCCACCACAAGTAATTATTCCCCAAAGTGATTTTCCTTAGAAGTATAAATTGTCTGACTCCATCTACTTGGGTAAAAGGGGAATTTTATCTTGAAGAACTATGATTCGATCTGTTCTTTCTACAGAGCCAAAGGTGGGAGACTTGACTTCTCTGGGTGAATGTGTTCAAGGTTCTGTTAATGAGAATCCTTAAGTTACATAAACACAAACCTTTCCAACGCAGATAACATTGTGGTCTTATTCAATTCACATGGGCATTTTTCTGGGCATGAGAGGTATAATGTGCAGCCATTACTGAGCCCCATGACCAGAACTGCTGAGACCTACATCCCATCTCTCCCTGTAGGACAACCAGCTTCTACTCTCTGCTTTTCCTGAGCATTACTTAGACTGCTACCTCTGCAGTTCACCTGAACTCAAGAGAGTGACCTCTACTACCACTACCAAGGGTCTTAATTTTATGTGTCAAACTTGAGTGGGCCATGAGTGCCCAAGTTAGACATTGTTTCTGGGTGTGTCTATGAGGGAGTTTCTAGGTAAAATTAGCAGTTGAATTAGTGCACTCACTAAAGTTGATTTCCCTCTCAAAGTGTGTGGGGACTATCCAATCTGCTGAGGAAATGAGCAGAGCAAAAGCATAGGAAGAGGGAGTTTTTAGCCTCTTCTTTTTTTCTGGCTTCATGATTGAGTTAGAACATCTCACCTAATCTCCTCCTGCCCTCAGGCTAAGATTTATAGCACTGGCCCCCTGGTTCTCAGGCCTTCAGACTGGGACTAAATAATACCACTAGCTTTTCTGGGCCTCCATCTCGCAAACAGAAGATTGTGGAGCTTATTAACAATTTCTGGATCTCTGAGAAAACCTGACTAATACTTACCACTTTTAAATTCATTGACTTTTTAGAGAATCCGGTAAAAGCAATAAACCCTCTCCTAGGAAAATGTACTTTATCTTGAATAGAAATTAAGCATGTTTTATAACCCCAGAATCTCAACTCTTAAAAACCCAGAATAAAGTCCCCATCTTATCTAGATAGTACCTGAAACCAAATGCCCTTATTCTTCCCAACTGGAGCTAATGCCTCTGAAGCCTGTGACTGAGTCTAGGAGACTAGACTAGAACTTGTCATGTTCTTTCCCAGTGAAGGAAGAGAAAAGACACTCAGTAAAACCCGATGATGATTTCTACTGGTGTGGTTGTCTAAAATTTATTTGGAAACATAGAGGTACAGGTACAAGATTGTAATTCAAAACTAGAGCATAATTCCAATAAAGCAACCCTGTAATTGTTATATAAAAATGCCACAGTCTGATTTCCAGAACCAATCTTAGCAGCACAGTACATGGGATTAGCTTGATTGGTTAGGTTGGGTCTCATCTCTGCAGCTGGGAGAGAGTAGATGGACACTGCAGGGAACATTGTGGAAATAACCACAAAATTAGCACATGCTCTCTCTGGCTGTCCAGCAGCAGCTCTAGGTCACACCTACTAATCACGGAAACTCTGACCTCGTGCTCTTGGAGTTCATGACTCCACTTAGATGTCCACATCTATAAAGCAGTGTTCATCATCTGTCAGGAACCTCACCTGCTTTCAAGCACCTTTTTATTATTTCTCCATTATCAAAGGTTTAATTTTCATCTAAAAATTTAAAAAACTAAGTAATCAGTATATACAAGTTTGTCTTATGAAACTTTGAACACAATTAAGTATTGAGGAAGACACATTTAGCACTGGATTATTTTGTTTTATAAGTTGCTTAATAAAGAAATGTGATTTGAATCATAGCTCCTCCAAGTATTTATCTAAACTGGAATTGTTTTCCATTTTAAAGAGACAGAGAGAGTCTGAGAGAGGTATAGATAGGGACAGACAGACAGGAACGGAGAGAGATAAGAAGCATCAATCATCAGTTTTTCATTGAGACACCTTAGTTGTTCATTGATTGCTTTCTCACATGTGCCTTTACCATGGAGCTACAGCAGACCGAGTAACCCCTTGCTCGAGTCAGTGACCTTGGTCCAAGATAATTATAGTAGAAATAGCTTTTATTGTCTTACCATCAGGTTTTTGGGGGGGGGGTTTAGGAAAGGTGTTCTCTATTCTTTTTATAAAAAATGTTTTTTAAATAATCATTATCATGACTGAGGAATTTGGTCTTCTTTTTCATTTGTTAGTATAGTGAATTAGATTAATAGGTATCTTAATGTTGAACCACCTTTCTATTCATAAGATTAAACATACATAATTGTCATGTAGTTCTTTATTACCATCAGATTTTATTTCCTAATATTTTATTTTTGTATTTGTACCTTTATATTCTAATTGGACTATAATTTTCTTTCATTTGAGTGCCATGCTTATTCAATTTTGACATCAGTGTAATCTAAGATATATAAAGTAAATAAGAAATCATCTCCTTTAAATATATATATTCTTCAACAGTTTAAAATAGTGATTGCCTGTTACTTTACAATTTTGTAGAACTCATCCATAAACTGGGCCTATTAAATTTTGGTATATGTTTATAGTTGTCTACTTTTCACTATCTACATAGTTAATAATATAAACTAATAATCTCTCCTTGAGCCAATATTCTTTTATGTTATTTGTTTCACCTGAATTTTATAACTTTTCTGCCAAAGAGAAAGGTAGACAAAAAAACCAAAAGCTAAATATTTCAAATAAATGGACCAAGGAGCACTTCTTTTTTTTTTTTGGATTAAAGATGACACTGTTTTAGCAATCTAGAAATCTCCATTCATGTGTAGCACTCTGCTCAGGCTTAGAAAAGACCTGAGGAAACCCTGATCTCCTACTCCTTCTTTACTTTGTGAGAACAGGAAATGAAGATTAAAGCAGAGTCGTAAATTGCAGGAGCATTGAAAGTGTGCTTTAACATATACCCTCGACCCTTTGGCAAAAGCAAAGAGTTACTGGTTCAAAGTATTTAAGGAAATGTCTACTCAATCCCTAGGGAACTCAGCAGAAACTTCAGTGGCAGCTCTGGAAATTAGGTCACCCTTCACTCCAATAGGCTTGTCATAGTCGTTAGTGGTTGTAGGTGTTTTTCTTGCGGTTTTTTTGATTATCAACTTTCCTGAACTAATTCTATAAAGCCTATAGTCTATGTTGCAGATACTAAAGACAAAAAATGACATGAAACATATACAATAAGAAATCAAAATGACAGACATAAATCTTACTTTATAATTATACTGAATATAAATAAAACATTCCAATCAAAACACAAAGATTGGAAGAATGAATTTAAAAAATATGATCTGAGCATATGCTATCTAAAAGAGACATGCCTTAAAGACTTAAAAGAAACATACCTTAAAGACTTAAAAGAAACAAGTGTGTTAAAAATAAAAAATTATAAAAGATACACTATGCAAAAAATAACCAAAAGAGAGTTGAAATGACTCTATACTAATATAAGACAAAACACACTTTAAAACAGAGTTGTTACCAAAGACAAAGAAAGAACCGTGTGTGAAGGAGTTAATCCACTAAAAAAATAAAAAATTTAAACAACAGAACACCAAACTACATGGAGTAAATCTAAGGACTGAAGGGAGAGAGAGACAATTCAAAAATAATAGCTGATGACTTCACTTTTCAATAATTAAGAGAACATCAGAACAAATGATCAACAAGAAAATAAAACTTGAATAGCATTATAAACTAAGTAGACATAACAGACATCCTAAGAAGACTACACCTCCAAAACAACAAATTATACATTCTTATTAAGTGAACATGGAGCATTCTCTAGGCTAAAAAATATATTAGGTCATAAAACAAACCTTTATAAGTTCAAAAGGAATAAAATTATGCAAAGTATGTTCTATAATGATGAAGAAATGAAATCAGAAATCAATAATAAAAACAACCAAAATTTAAAGAAAATTGGAAAAATTCACAAATATATGAAAATTAAACAGTCTTACATAACCAAAGAAGAAATCAAAAGAGGAATAAAGGAAAAAAAGTTTTAGCTAAATAAAAATGTAATATGGTAGACAGAAGATGGCAGCGGAGTAGGCAGACACAGACTCCCAGCTTACACCACCAAAATGAATTACAAATTAATTTAGGAACAACCAGCATGAAAAACCAACTCTGGACTACAAGAACTGCTCTCAAGATCCAAGGAGCAAAGAAGAAGCCACACCGAGCCTGGTGGGGAGTGCCGAGGAGCAGTGAATCTCCACTGCTTACAGGAAAAAAAAGGGGGGGGTGAGGCTGAGAGCCAAGAAAGGCTCTCAATCCAAGGAAAACAGTAGAAAATATCACTCAGAGACACTTGCCTAGGGACCTGGGAACAAGGTGTGTTGAAATACTTGACTTGTTTTCCAAAAAAAAAGGGGGGAGAGAAAGACAGCCAGTGACAAACATAGGAATACATGGGAGAACGTGAGCAGCAGACAAATCCAGTGCTGGATGCAGCCATACCTGGGGGAGGTGCTGGAGGCAGTCATAGCTAGGGGAGGGGTTGATCCTTCCACATAACACAAGGCTAAAGTGGTTCTGGGTCAACCTTCTCAAGATATCTCTCCAGCTCCAATCAACACAACAAGACACAGCTGAAAACAAGAAGTGGGGAAGAGGGGCAGTAACTCAGGTCTCCATGGAGATCTGATATACACCTTCCCCTACACAAGTGGAAAAAGCACCAAGCCCCCAGAGAGAGTAACTGGCAGATCAGGTCTTCAGAATCTCATGTTACACCCACCTCATTCCTAGATAGAGTTTCAAATAAGCCACCTGCTGAGATCAGTAAACAAGACTACCACTGAGTTAAGAAAACTGAGAAGAAAACAAACAAATCAAGACTTCAAAGGGGCTCTATTAGAAAAGCCAAATTATACAGTGGATTACAAACAACAGCTGAAACCAACCTAAGAAGACCTAGAAATAACACAACTGAAAAGTGGAGGCAGACAACACCAAGCATAGACTAAACCAACTCTACAAACAACACACCCAAACACACAGACATAATGAGAAAACAGAAAAGTGCAATCCAAATGAAACCACAAGAGAATTCACCAGGAAATGAACTGAGCGATATGGAAATAACCAAATTCCCAGATGCAGAGTTCAGAATAATGGTTGTTAGGATGTTTGGGGATCTTAGAACAACAATGGATGGTCATTACGAACACCTAAATAAAGAGATAGCAAGTATAAAAAAGGACATTGAAATATTAAAAAATAATCAGTCAGGATGACAAATACAATATCAGAAAAGAAGACCACAATGGAAGGAATTAAAAGCAGGATGGATGAAACTGAGGATCAAATCAGCAAGTTGAAAGACAAGATGAACAAATGCATGAAATCAGAGAAGAAAAAAGACTCAAAAAGTCTGAGGAAACTCTTAGAGAGCTCTGTAACTATACAAAGAGAAATAACATCCGCATAATTGTGGTTCCTGAAGAAGAAGAGAAAGAACAAGGGATAGAAACTTTATTCAATCAAATCATAGCTGAAAACTTCCCTCAATTGATGCAAGAAAGGGTCTCACAAGTTCAAGAACACAGAGATCTCCATTAAAGAGAAACCCAAAGAAACCTACACCAAGACACATCCTAATTAAAATGTCAAAGCTAAGTGATAAAGAGAAAATATTAAAAGCTGCTAGAGAAAAAAAAAAAGCTATCACCTACAAAGAAGCACCCATAAGGATGACATCGGACTTCTCAACAGAAACACTTGAGGCCAGAAGGGAATGGCAAGATATAATCAAAGTAATGCAGAACAAGAGCCTACAACCAAGACTACTTTATCCAGCAAGACTATCATTTAAAATTGAAGGAGAAATAAAAAGCTTCCCAAAAGAAAAAAAAAAAAACTCAAGGAATTCATTACAACAAAACCAATGCTACAGGTAATGTTAAGGGGCCTGTTGTAAAAAGATCTAAGTGAGAAAAGAATATAACAAAAGAGGAATACACCTGTAAAATATAAAATGGCAATAAACAACTATATATCAATAATAACCTTAAATGTAAATAGATTAAATGATCCAATCAAAAGACATAGGATAGCTGCATAGATAAAAAACAGGACCTGGCCTGACCAGGCGGAGGCACAGTGGATAGAAATTTGGATTGGGATGTGGAAGACCCAGGTTCGAGACCCCGAGGTTGCCCGCTTGAGCGTGGGCCCGTCTGGCTTGAGCAAAAGCTCACTGGCTTGGACCCAAGGTCACTGGCTCCAGCAAGGGGTTGCTCGGTCTGCTGAAGGCCTGCGGTCAAGGCACATGTGACAAAGCAATCAATGAACAACTAAGGTGTCGCAATGGCAACAAAAAACTAATAATTGATGCTTCTCACCTTTCTCCATTCCTGTCTGTCTGTCCCTATCTATCCCTCTCTCTGACTCTCTCTCTGTCCCTGTAAAAAAGAAAAGAAAAAAAAAACAAGACCCATACATATGCTGTCTACAAGTACACACCTTAAAACTAAAGATGCACATAGACTGAAGGTAAAAGGATGAAAAAAAAATTTCATGCAAATGGAAATAAAAAAAATCTGGGGTTGCAATACTTATCAGACAAAATGGACTTTAAAACCAAGGCTTTAGTCTGACCTGTGGTGGTGCAGTGGATAAAGCATCGACCTGGGAACACTGAGGTCGCCAGTTCAAAACCCTGCACTGGTCTGGTCTAGGCACATATGGGAGTTGATGCTTCCAGCTCCTCCCTCCTTTCTCTCTTTCTCTCTCTCTCTCTCTCTCTCTCTCTCTCTCTCATCACTTTGTGTCTCCTCTCTAAAATGAATAAAATAAAAAGAAATTTAAAAAACCCCAAAAACCAAGGCTTTAAAGTGATAAAGAAGGTCACTACATAGTGGTAAAGAAGCAATCCAACAGAAAAATATACCCATCATAAATATCTATGCACCTAATATAGGAGCACCTAAATATATAATGCAGTCTTTGATGAATATAAAGGGAGAGATCAAAGCAATACTATAATAGTAGAAGATTTCAATACCCCACTTACATCACTAGATCCTCAAGAAAGAAAGTTAACAAAGAATCAGCAGACTTAAAGGACACACTAGATCAACTTGATTTAATAGATATCTTCAAAACCTTTCACCCTAAAGCAGCAGAATATACATTCTTTTCAATTGCTCATGGCAAATTCTCTAGGATAGATCACATATTAGGACACAAAAGCAGTCTCAACAAATTTAAGAAGATTGAAATTATATCAAGCATTTTCTCTGATCACAATGGCATGAAACTAAAAATCAACCACAACAGAAAAATTGAAAAATACTCAAACACATGGAAACTAAATAGCATGTTATTAAATAACAAATGGTTTAATAATGAAATCAAAGAATAAATAAAAATATTCATAGAAATGAAGGATAATGAACATACAACAACTCAAAATTTATGGAACACAGCTAAAGCAGTCCTGAGAAGAAACTTCATAGCACTACAGGCATTCTTTAAGAAACTTGAAAAAGCTCAAATGAACAACCTAACCCTTCATCTAAAAGAACAGCACGTAGTAGAAGGAAGGAAATAATAAAGATCAAAGCGGAAATAAATGACATAGAGGCTAAAGAAACAATACAGAGGATCAATGAAACCAAGAGCTGGTTCTTTGAAAGGGTAAACAAGATCGATGAACCTTTAATGAGACTCACCAAGAAAAGAAGAGAGAGGACTCAAATAAATAAAATTAGAAATGGGAGTGGAGAAATAACAACCAACACAACAGATATACAAAATATTGTAAGAAAATACTGTGAAGAACTGTATGCCAAATAATTAAACAACCTAGGTGAAATGGACAAATTCCTTGAAACATATAATCTTCCAAAAATAAATCTGGAAAAATCAGAAAACCTAAACAGACTGATTGCAACAAAAGAGGTTGAAATAGTTATCAAAAAGCTCCTAAAAACCAAAACCCTCAGGCTCAACGGATTCACTGATGAATTCTACCAAATATTCAAAGAAGTACTCACTCCTATCCTTCTCAAGCTATTTCAAAAAAATTCAAGAGGAAGAAACACTTACAAGTTTCTTTTATGAGGTGAGCATAATTCTGATTTCAAAACCAGGCAAAGACCCAGGTTCAAGATCCCGAGCTTGCCAGCTTTAGCGCAGGTCCATCTGGCTTGAACAGAAGACCACCAGCTTGGACCCAGGATTGCTGGCTCCAGCAAGGGGTTGCTCGGTCTGCTGAAGGCCCACGGTCAAGGCACATGTGAGAAAGCAATCAATGAACAACTATGGTGTCTCAGTGGCAATGAGAAACTAATGGTTGATGCTTCTCACCTCTCTCGTTCCTGTCTGTCCCTATCTATCCCTCTCTCTGACTCTCTCTCTGTCCCTGTAAAAACAAACAAACAAACAAACAAAAAAACTGCTGAACCTAATAAACGAATTCAGCAAGGTGTCAGGATATAAAATTAACACTCAGAAATCAGAGGTGTTTCTATACACAAACAATGAAATGTCAGAAAGAGACATAAAGAAAACAATCCCCTTCACTATTGCAACAACAACAAATATAAAGTACCTAGGAGAAAATTATAAAACATTGATAAAAGAAATCAAGGAAGACAAAAACAAGTGGAAGCATATACTGTGTTCGTGGCTAGGAAGAATAAACATCATTAAAATGTCTATATTACCCAAAGCTATTTATAAATTCAATGCAATACCAATTAAAATACCAATGACATACTTCAAAGATATAGATCAAATATTTCAAAAATTTATATGGAACCAAAAAAGAACACGAATAGCCTCAGCAATCTTGAAAAAGAAGAACAAAGTGGGAGGTATCACACTTCCTGATATCAAGTTATACTACAAGGTCATTGTACTCAAAACAGCTTGGTACTGGCATAAGAACAGGCACATAGATGAATGAAATAGAACAGAGAACCCAGAAATATACCCACATCTTTATGGACAACTGATATTTGACAAAGGAAATGAGAGCATAAAGTGGAGTAAAGACAGCCTCTTTAAGAAATGGTGTTGGGAAAACTGGACATCTACCTGCAAAAAAATGAAACTAGATCACCAACTTACACCATGCACAAAAATAAATCAAAATGGATAAAGGACTTAAATGTAAGCAGTGAAACCGTAAGCATTCTAGAAGAAAAGATAGGTAGTAAGCTCTTCGACATCTATCGAAGCAATATATTTGCTGATTTATCTCCACAGGCAAATGAAATAAAAGACAGCACAAACAAATGGCACTATATCAAATTAAATGGTTTTGCACAGCTAAAGACAATATGAACAGAATAAAAAGACAAACCACACAATAGGAGAACATATTCGACAACACATTTGATAAAGGGTTAATAACCAAAATTTATAAAGAACTTGTAAAACTCAACACCAGGAAGACAAATAATCCAATCAAAAAACCAATCAAAAAATGGGCACAAGAAATGAATAGACACTTCTCCAAAGAGGACATGCATATATGGCCAATAGGCATATAAAAAAATGCTCAACATCACTAATCATTAGAGAAACGCAAATTAAAACCACATGAGATACCACCTCACAGCAGTCAGAATGACACTCATTAACAAAACAATACATTATAGGTGCTGGTGAGGATGTGGAGAAAGGCGAACCCTCCTGCCCTGCTGGAGGTAAAGCAGAGTGGTGCAGCCACTGTGGAAAACAGTATGTAGATTCCTCAAAAAATTAGAAATGGAATTGTCTTTTGACCCAGCCATCCCACTTATAGGAATATATCCCAAGGACACCTATCACCAACTGAATAAAATGAATGCACCCCCATGTTTTTGGCAGCATTGTTCACAATAGCAAAGATCTGGAAATAGCCCAAGTGTCCATCAGTGGATGAGTAGATTAAAAAGCTGTTGTACATATATACAATGGAATACTTTGGGGCCATGGAAAAGAAGGAAATATTACATTTTGCAACAATATGGAGGGACCTGGAAACTATTATGTTGAGTGAAATAAGCCAGGCGGAAAAAGAAAAATATTATATGACCTCACTCATTTGAGGAATCCAAGGAACATTGAGAACTGAGGAAAAGAATTGAGACAGAGGAGTGATCAAAGGGACCAGAGAAAAAGAAGACAGAGGGAAAGGGGATTAATTAATTAATTAAGACAATTAAATTTAACAGGGTGACATTGGTCAATCAGAGTACATAGATTTAGATAAAACATCTCCCCATCAGTTAGACAGTCGATTATGCTGTATACCCATCACCCAAAGTCAAATCATCCTCTGTCACCCTATATTTTGTTTCTCTTTAAGAACCCCCTCTTCCTCCTACCCCTTTCCTCTCCTCACTTCCCCTCCCCCTGGTATAACCACGGCACTTTCATCTCTGTCCATGAGTCTCAATTTTATGTCCCACCTATGTATGGGATTATACAGTTCTTGGCTTTTTCTGATTTACTTATTTCACTCAGTATAATGTTATCAAGGTCCATCCATGTTGTCATAAATGATCCTGTGACATCATTTCTTATGGCTGAGTAGTATTCCATAGTATATATGTACCACATCTTCTTTATCCAATCCTCTATTGAACGGCATTTTGTCTGTTTTCATGTCTTGGACACCGTGAACAATACTGCAATGAACATGGGGGGGGTGCATTTATCTTTACTTACCCATGTTTTCAAGTTTTGTGGGTATATACCCAGTAGAGGAATTGCTGGGTCGTGTGGTAGTTCTATTCTTAATTTTTTGAGAAACCACCATAATTTCCTCCATAATGGTTGCACTAATTTACATTTCCACCAACAGTGAATAAGGGTTCCTTTTTCTCCACAGCCTCTCCAACACTTATTACCTGTCTTGTTGATAATAGCTAATCTAACAGTTGTGAGGTGGTATCTCATTGTAGTTTTGATTTGCATTTCTCTAATAGCTAGTGAAGATGAGCATCTTTTCATATATCTGTTGGCTATTGTATTTCTTCTTGGGAGAAGTGTCTGTTCATGTCCTCTTGCCATTTTTTTATTGGATTGTTTGCTTGTTTGTTGCTGAGTTTTGTGAGTTCTTTATGTATTTTGGATATTAGCCCCTTACCTGAGCTGTTGTTTGAAAATATCATCTCCCATTTACTTGGCTTTCTATTTGTTTTGTTGTCAGTTTCTTTTGCTGTGCAAAAGCTTCTTAGTCTGGTATAGTCCCATTCATTTATCTTTGCCTTTATTTCTCTTGCCTTTGGGGTCAAATTCATAAAGTGTTCTTTATAGTCAAGGTCCATGAGTTTAGTACCTATGTTTTCTTCTATGTAATTAATTGTTTCAGATCTTGCATTTAGGTCTTTGATCCATTTTGAATTAATTTTTTGTGCAGGGAGACAAACTGTAGTCAAGTTTCATTCTTTTGCATGTGGCTTTCCAATTTTCCCAGCACCATTTATTGAAGAGGCTTTCTTTTCTTTATTGTGTGTTTTTGGCTCCTTTATCAAAGATGATCTGACCATATATATGTGATTTTTTTTCTGGGCTCTCTATTCCATTCCATTGGTCTGTGTGTCTGTAGTTTAAAAAGGACTTAACACCAATACTTTACAAATTCTTCCAAGAAATAGAAGAGCAGAGTACATTTTAAACTTTATTTTATGAGACCAGTATTACCTGGATATCAAAACCAGACAATGATATCACAGGGAAAGAAAACTACAGACCAACATATCTGATAAATATCAACACAAAATCCTCAAGAAAATATAAGTAAACATATAAAAACTAACATAAAAATTTAAAAGAAACACATAGAAAAGATTATACACCATGGCCTAATGGGATTGATTCTGGAATGGAAGGTTAACATACAAAAGTCAACCAATTTAATACGCTACATTTATACAACAAAGACCAAGAATCACACAATCTTCTCAGTAGATGCAGAAAACAATATTTGATCAGATTAAATACCCTTTTGATTAAAAACAAAACATTCAAATAAACTAGAAATAGAAGAAAACTTCCTGAAACTGATATAGGTCATGTATAAAAACTCCACAGCTAACATCATAATCAATGATGAAAAATTGAATTCTTTCACCTTAATATTAGGAACAAGACAAGGATATTCACTCTCATCACTTATATTCAACATTGTATTAGAGGTTCTATACACTGTAATTAGGCAAAGAAAACATTCAGATTAGAATGGAAGAAATAAAATTATTCATAGATAATATAATATTGTATATAAGCAATCTCAGGAAGGAGTATGCAAACAACAAGTGTTAGTAGTAGCAACAGGTTCAGCAAAGTTGCAAAGTTGCAAGATACAAGATACAAATACAATTTGTAAGTCTATTGTATCTCTATTTATTTGCAAATGAATAACCTGAAAACAAAATTAAGAAAACAATTCATTTAAAAAAGAATAAAATACTTAGACATAAACTTAATACAATAAATTTGTCAATCAAATCTGTGACATATTTGTAGATATTTGTGGTATTTGTACAATCAAACCTCAGAATCTTATTAAAAAATTAAAAAGAACTTAAATAAGTAGGAAAATATCTTACGTTTATGGGTTGGAATATTAAGATGATAATACCCCCTAAATTGATCTATGGAGTCAACACAATCCTTATCAAAATCCCAGCTGAATTAACAAACTGATTCAAAAATTCAAACGTAGATGCTAGGGATCCAGAATAGCCAACACAATCTTGAAAAAGTCAGAGAAATCACATTTCCTTATTTCAAAACTGATACAATACCACACTAATCAAAAAAATGTGATGAATAGATATATAGATTAATGGAATAAAATTTTGAGTACAGAAATAAAACCTTGCATTTATGGATAATCATTTTTTGATAAGGATACTAAGAAAATTTAATAGTTTTCAGCAAATATATTGGAACAGCTAGCTGTATATCCACATGTAAAAGAAGGAGGTTGGACTCCTCACAACACCAATACACAAAAATGAACTCACAATGTATCATAGACATATATGCAAGAAATAAAACTTTAAAACTCTTACAAGAAAATATGTGAGTCAATTTTCAGTTTTTGGATTATGCAGTGGTTTCCAAGATATAACAGTCAAAGCACAGAGGACAAAAGAAAGACTAAATAAACTGGATTACATAAAAATTAAAACTTGTGTGTGTCAAAGGACACTATCAAGTACGTTGAGAAGATAACTGACAGAATGGGAGAAAAATGTTGGCAAACCATTTATCTATCAGAGGAATCATATTGAAACTACACGGATAAATTTTATAACTCAACAATGAAAAGAAAAATAACCTAAGTTAAAAGTGAACAAAGATTTTGAATAGATATTTCTTCTAAGAAGGTATACAAAAGGCCAATAAACATATGAAAAAATTCTCAAATCATTAGTTGTTGGGGAAATGAGAATGAAAATCACAATGAGATATGAATTCACACCCACAAGGATAGCAACAATTTTTTAAAAGGATAGTCAAGAATAAGTACTGATGAATATTTGAAGAATAGGGAGACTTCACTCACTGATTGTGGCCTTTCAACATAGTGTGGTTGCTTTGGAAAATGGCGTGATAGTTTGCCACAATGGTAAATGTAAAGTTACCTATTGTATGACCAGCAATTTCTCTCCTAGGTATATACCCAAGAGAATTGAAAACAAATGTTCATTAAAAAACTTTAACAGAAATGTTCATACCAGCGTTATTCACAACAGCCAAGCAGAGGAAACAATCCAACTGTCTTCAACCAATGAATAGATATAAGAGTGTGGCATAATATAATGAAATATTATTCAACTATAAAAAGAAACGAAATACTGATACATGCTATAACATGGTTACATTTTGAAAACATTATGTTAAGTGGGAAAAAAAGTCATGAAATGTCACATATTGTATGCATATAGATTTAAAAGAGATTACTGGTTAGCAGGGGTTGGAGATGGGAGTGAGGGAGATGCAGAATGATTGTTTAATGGGGATGTTTTTGGGGGGGGTTGTTAAAAATGTTTTGAAATTAGATGACTTTTTTGGTTGCAAAATTCTGTAAAATCCTAGAAATCAGGGAATGTATATATTAATAGGGTGAAATTTATGCTATGTATATTATATCTCAAAATATTATTTTACAGGCAAAAGATTTTCATAGGCACTTTGTAAATGAACATATCTAAATGACAATGTGCATATGAGAAGATGCTCAACATCACTAGTCATGGGAAAAATGAAAATTAATATCACAAGATACCACTACACACCCACTGGGATGGTTAAAATTAAATGATTGACAACACCCAATTTGCTAACATGAACCAACTGGAACTTTCATACATTGCTGGTGAGAATGAAAATTGGTACAAACACTTTGTAAGATAAGTTAAAATTATACACTAAAACTAAGTATGTGCCTACTTTAAGATTCAGTAATTCCACTCTGAAGTCCAACATAATAAAGTAGAAAATATCCACAAAAAGACATGTACAAAAATATCCAGAGTAGATTATTATTATTATATTTTGGTAACCTTTTACTACCTTTTTTCTATATCCCTCATTTCCCAGCTCCCGACAACCAATTTTCTACTCTGTTTTTCTATGAGTTTTTTTTTTTTTAAAGATTCCACATATAAGTGAACCTAGAAAATATTTATCTTTTTTTATATGGTTTATTTTACTTAGTATAGTACCCTCCAGTTTCATCTGTGTTGTTGCAAATGACAGGATTTTCTTTTTCCTTTTTTTGTTTTACTAAATAACATTTTATTATGTATGTGTGATATCCCATAGTCATTTTAATTTGCAGTTCCCTGATAATTAGTAATGTTGAGCACCTCTTTATTTTTTATATTTCCTTTGGAAAAATATCTATTCAGGTCTTTGGCCCACTTTTTAATTAGGTAATATGCTTTATTTGCTATTGAGTTGCATGAGTTCCTAATATATTTTGGATATTAATCTCTTATTCGACTTGTGGTTTGCAATTTTTTCCTCCCAATCTATAGATTGCCAAAACTTTTCTTAGTTTGATGTAGTCCCACTTGTTTATTTTTACTTTCCTTATCTTTAATTTTGGTGGTAGACCCAAAAAATTATTTCCGAAATCAATGTCAAGGAGCTTACCCCAATGTTTCCCTCTCAGAGTTTATAGTTTCAGGTCTTCTGTTCAAGTCTCAATTCACTTTTAGTTCATTTTCATGTATGGTGTAAGAGAAAGGTCTAACTTTATTCTTTTGCATGTGGCTGTCCAGTTTTTTCAATACCATTTGTTTAAAAAAAACTGTTCAGAACAGTTAGACCATTTTTTTCTGATCCCCCATCCCCAAACCCAAAGACAGAAATAAGAGTTTGTTTTTGGTAAGCTCTATCAATTTTTTAAAATGTTGGAACAGTCTCATATTCTGTTTTAAATCCTTCTACCAAAGTGCATTGGCATGTTCCATCAGATAATGGACTGCCATCTTGCAGGGTGTATGTGACACTGTTCTTGACTTCTTTTCTGGGGTTAAGTGATATAATAAAATTTAAGATCTAACCATTTATTTAAAATTCTATTGTTATTAGATAATTTAAAGTAATCTAAAATGAATAAAATTCAACTGCAAGAGTTTTAGTTCAATAAGGATGACATAAAATTAAAATGTAGTACATTTGGGAGTTAACTCATTGTGAAGCAAATGAATTCTTTTTCTCTTTTGAAAAACTAAAGTAAAAATATAATAAAGTTTTAAGAAGCATTACTGGTAATGAAATGGGGACTAAGAAGGAATAATAAGATTGGAATGAAAGTAATAGCACATAGAAAGAAAATTAGAGAAAAGATAGATCTAATGATAGAATGTCAGACTAGCAAAAAGCACATGAATATATAATCTCCTGAACACAATAAAACACTAATTCTCTTTTGTTTTACTGATGTCATGGTAAAAATATAGCAGTTTTCTTTAAAGTAGGTTATAGTTTCCATGAGTCTGTGCAAATACAGCAAACCTTGGCAGTTAAAATATATCACATGCATTGCTTTGCAGCCTTTTGGCTAAGATCAAGTGTAGTATATGTTCTTATCAGTTTAAAATATATTACACAGGTAGAATTTATAACCTGGCAAAGTAAAAAGTTCTCAGGCTCACATTTCAGGAAGCAATTGAGCCTGGGGAACACAGTAGCCTTTAGGATGAGGCTGGGGATGACTTTTACTGAGTCTGAGCTGGAACAATGCTTGTAGGTGCTGAGGAAGATGCTCTCTAAATGATGAGGCAAAATGTTGGAAAAAGGTATTGCTACAAGGCTGATGAATCTTGTTTCTAATTAAAAGGAAGGGAACCAATACATCTCCTATTTCAGCAGTGCAGAGAAGACACTTGAGAATACAAAAATGTTGAGTTTCTTCAATCAAAACGTTAATGGGTGAATGTAAGTGCTCTACTTTATAGTGCTCTGAATGATTACCTACAGACATGAAGTGCACTATTTAAGTGACTGTATTTGTTTCTGTGAGCTTCTTTAACAAAGTACCACAGACCTTAAGACTTAGGACTACAGAATTTATTATCCCACATTTCTGGAGGCTAGAAGTCTGAAACCAAAATGTCAGCAGAGACATGCTGCCTCTGAAGACACTGGGGAGAGTTTTTCCTTGCCTCCTCCTAGCTTCTGGTGGCTCCTGGCAATCCTTAATTTGTATCACCATCTCTCCAGTTCCTGCCTCCATCTTCACTTGGCCTCTCCCAAGGTTAGAACTTCAACAGATCTTTTGTATGGACACAAATCAGCTTACAACAATGACCACACCTTGCATAACTATGTAGAAGGCACACAAAGTGAAATATAAATCTTGCCTTCAGGAAAATTACATAATATAAAAGATGCAATGCAGATGTGGAAACAATTTAAGTACAATCTCATGCACAAATATGGAGAATTAGCACTTCACAACTTAAAGTTAAGATCAAAATCATCAATCCAAGGTTATCATTTTCCACATTAAGGAAAGCTCAGTAGTCATTTTTGTTTGTTTTGTTACTATGTAGGCTATTTTAACTTATAAATGATCTAAGTGTTCAATCTTTTCCTTTTCTTTTGCTATGTCCAACAAGGTCCTTCCCAATCCAGAATTATAACACAAATTAATATTGCTTTATCATTTTATTTCTTTACACTTAAACTTTTACACGTAAACCAGTGATTTTCAATGTTTTTCATCTCATGGCACACATAACTTACTATCATTCTGAGGAACAGAATAGAGACAGAGGCGGGAGCAAAGGGACCTGAGCGAAAATGCACAGAGGGAAGGGGATGACAGGATGGGATCAGAGAAGGGAAAGAGATTGGTGAAATTATATATACATAACAAAGCGTTATAGAGAGCAGGAAAGCAAATCCTGGAGGAAAGGGGGGAGGGCGTTGGAGGAAGGGGAGAAGGGGGAGGTTGAGGGGAACATGAAAGAGGGGGGGATGCATTCGGGGGAAACTAGAATCTATGTAAACACAATAGATTTAAATAAGAAAAAGACAACTAAAAATAAAATAATTGAAAAAAATAAAATTCTGTGGCACACCAAAAAATGTACTTTTTCTTTGATCTGACAAAAAATCAGTATAATTTTGATTCATTCACACTGAACAGCTATTGTTGTATTGGCTGTTGTCATTTTTCTATTTGACATTATAAGGGAAGAGAGGTCAGTGCCCTGACAAAATAGTCAGGTATTGCATATTTAAAAAATTTTTGCGGCACACTGATTGAAAATCACTGGTGTAAACCATAACATAAAACACTAATTAATGATTTTTTCCAAATTACCAATGTTCAATTAACTTGTTACTATGCTGCCTATGAATAGTATAATATTCTTCAACCTGTTTCTTTAATCTCTATTTTTTCTATGAATTTGTCTCTTCCTGAGTCAGAATCTGTTTCAAATGTCTGTGGTTTTACAATATGCTGAATTTATGATTGAAAATAAAAGTCTTTTCAATCTTCTTTTTCAATTATATTTTGGCTCATCTCAAGTTGTTCTTTAAGTAAAATTTTAGCAACACTTTGGAAATTTCTAAATATATTTTGTCTGGAATTACAGTTGCGATTACATTGTATTTATAGAGTCTTGCTCAGGGGTGTCAGAGCCAGAATGGGGTAAAGAGGATGTTCACATAAAGGGAAAATCTGAAGGGGGTGTCAGAGCCTAAGTAGGGTGAAAGGGAAACACAGAGAGCTGTGGCTTGCTATTGTGTTTCCAAGCATGAGTAGGGCCTGTGGGCATTCACAAAGCGGGGGCAGCCCACTCTGGGAAGAGAATTAAAAGCACATGTTTCATGTCTACAGTATTGCTGCCAAGGATGCATAACTTGAATTCAGTCACAAGGACACATCAGACAAGCCCTAATTCAGGGACAACCTACAAACCAACAACAGTCTTTCAAATGATCAAGGTCATAAAAGTCAAGGAAAGAGTAAGGAAGAGCCATGACTAAATTCCACAATAATTCTGAACTGGATATTTTGCATTAAAAAATTAAGAGAATTGATAAAACTTGACTAAGGAGCTTATTGATTAGTTGGCAGTAATAGATCAATGATGGTTATACTGACATTATATAGAACATCCTTGTTTGTGGAAAAACTAAAGTTTTAGATGAAAGTTTTATGGGGAAACAGAAAAACAATGTATTCTCAACTAATTACAAAAAACCCAACTCACTGTATTGTACATCCTATACTGTTTTACAACTACATGATTGCTTAAAAATAAATTTTCAGACAGGAAGCAATTGTATACTGAAAATAAATTCGTAGACTAGAGAATTGAGTGTTTTTGAGGTTAACTCTTTCCATGAAGAAACACCCAATGTTTCTCCATTGATTCAATTTTTTTTTTCCAGGGAATTGTTGTTTCTTCTGACTAGGACTTGTATATTTCATTCTTAGGCATTTAACATATTTTGCTATTGTAAATGAGATTTTTTTCCATTTTCTTTCCTTTTTTCTTTCTTTCTTTTTTTCTTTTCTTTTCTTTCTTTTCTTTTCTTTTTTTTTTCTGGCAAACAAGTAATCTAGTGAGATGTGTGTTATTTTGTATCTTTGTCACTCAGATTATCTCTACCTTTTATTAGTTCTATTATGTTTTGAGTTGTTTCCCTTGTATTTTCTTAGTAGTAATCATATATTTTTTAAGAACTTTAGTTTTATCTCATTTTATGAATTTGTACCTTATTTCTTATAGTATTGTTAGAAATTCTAGAATCTTTATCTTAATCTTGGCTTCAGTAGGAGTACCACTAGTGTTTTTGCTGTGAGCTACAATATTGACTTTTAAAATAGATACTCTTATCACCACAAGAGAATATCCTTTTATTCCATAGTTTTGCTAAGAATTTTCCCCTTAAGGATTGGTTATTGAATTATATCAAGTATGTTTATAGCAATATTCATATTATTTTTCTCACTTAACCTATTTGAGTAAAAAATTAGATAAGCAGGTTTCCTAAATCCATTTACAGATTTTAGAAATAATTCAACTTTGGAATCAATATAATGTTGAATTTAATGTATTAACATCTATATAGGATTTTTCAACAATATTTATACTTATTTGTTTATGTCTATTATGTTGTTCTTGTTCATTTTTAACTTTAGGGTCATGCAATGCTCACAAAATTAGCTGAGGAGCATTCCCACTTTTTTTAACTTCTTTAATTGCACAGATAGCAGAGGACTTAAACCTTTAATGAACAGAGACACCTTTTTCATAAACCATGCAGGTCTCTTGCCTTTTCTTTCCTTATTATTATTATTTTAAGCCTTTTTAGTTTCTTTCTAGGAAATTTGTTATGCTTTTGGGTCTGTTTTGGTAGTCTATATTTTCCTATAAAATATCTCTTCACTGTGTATCCTTTTCCCTAGTGATTTCAAAGTTACATGTCCAATATTTTTCAATTACTAGGTACCTTTACATTAAAATTATATTTGAACTTAATTTTCTCTGACATCCACCAGAACAAAAGAGTATCTATGTACTCTCCCCACTGTCTTCCTCTCCTTCCCAAAGAAGATGAAAAGTTAGCATGTTTTACAAACCTTCTTATCCATTCTAAGTTTGGTTTAAGTAGCTCTAGGTAATTCTGGATATTTTAAAATATTATATATATTTTATATTAAAATGTAACTGATTTACTTGTCACATTATCACTTGAATATCACTATTCAATATTTTATTCTTTTTAATAATCAAGTAATACAGGAATATATTCTAATTGTAAAATTCACTCATTATACATAAGACCAAAGTCTTCCCTTATCACCACTGACAGTGACAGTGACTTCCAAAGAAGTTACTGCCGCTATGGATTTGGTATATATCCTTTCAAGTATACAGTGAACACAATACTGTACCCAAACCATGGTATATGCAATATTTAGAATAAATAGTTTAATATGGCACAAATTATCATGTAACTTCCTTTTTAAAAACTGATAGTCATACCCTGGAGCTTTTTTCATGTCAGCATATATAAATTTACTGAATTCTTTTTTTCACCACTGCCCGCACAGTATAAATGTTCCACGATTTATTCATCCATTCTCCTATTGTTAGATATATAGAAATTGGTGGGATTCAAATAATTTGACAACTGGTTTTCTGCCTTAATGACCATTTTAAGTATAAAAACGTGATATACTGGAAAGTAGTTTATTATTTCATGAATTTAATACTTAAATAAGAATAAAAGAGGCACACAAAACTGGATTATAAAAAAGGGTTTTAAAATATTAATAAAAACTATTAAGTAATACCTGACAAAAAACAACAAAACTGTTATTTAAGATATTTCCATATTGCTCCTTGATTGGTGTCCTCACTTGCAAATTTTTTCACCTATAGATGGAATGAACATCACTATAGGCACTTAGAATATGCTGTTGCACAGATGAACTTTAAAAAAAGTAAGGAATGTAAATTTGCAATTTCCACATTGGGCGGCTACCCAGGCACCCACCTTAGGGAGAGCCCTGATTGCAAGTGCCATTTTAACAACTGGTTTGCTGAACTCAACAAAAAATTAGGTATTGGTTCTGCTGAAACAGTGCGAATTACATGAATCCCACCACCGCATGTAGATAATTGCTGTGGAGTTATTGCAAATGATGTTGAATTGACGTGAGTATCCTTTTATGTGCCTCTTTTTGAACATGTACATTTCTAGGGTTGTATATCAAACCGGATTTGATTTAGAAGAAATAGAATATAGTCTAGATTTTTCAATAATAAAAGGATTTAATGTAAAAATAAGTTGTCAACAAAACAATTGTAGGTGCTGCAGGTGTGAAAGTCAGAGTGTTTGTTCCATTAGGAATGTTGGCTTCAATTTCTTTTTTTTTATATTTTTTTATTTAATTAATTGTGTTTACATAGATTCTAGGGTCACTCCAAATGCATCTCCCTTTCCCCCATATTCCCCTCAACATCTCCCTTACACCCTCCCTACAGCGCCCTCCCCCTTTTCTTCAGGTTTATCCCATCCTATCATCCCCTTTCCCTCTGTCCTCTTTTCCTCTGATTCCTTTGATCGCTTCTCTGTCTCAATTCCATTCCTCAGTTATCACTGTTTCTTGGATTTCTCAAATGAGTGAGGTCATAAAATATATTTCTTTCTCTGCCTTGCTTATTTCACTCAACATAATAGTTTCCAGGTCCCTCCATATTGTTGCAAAAGGTAATATTTCCTTCTTTTTCATAGTCCCATAGTATTCCATTGTATATATGTACAACAGCTTTTAATCCACTCGTCCACTGACTGACACTTGGGCTGTTTCCAGATCTTCGCTATTGTGAACAATGCTGCCATAAACATGGGGGTGCATTTATTTTATTCAGTTGGTGATATGGTGTCCTTGGGATATATTCCTATAAATGGGATGGCTGGGTCAAAAGGCAATTCCATTTCTAATTTTTTGAGGAATCTCTATACTTTTTTCCACAGTGACTGCACAAGTCTGCATTCCCACCAACAGTGCAGGAGGGTTCACCTTTCTCCACATCCTAACTAGCACCTATTGTGTGCTGTTTTGTTAATGACCACCATTCTGACTGGTGTGAGGTGGTATCTCATTGTGGTTTTAATTTGCATTTCTCTAATGAATTAGTGATGTTGAACATTTTTTTATCTGTCAATTGGCCATCTGTATGTCCTCTTTGGAGAAATGTCTATTCATTTCTTGTGCCCATTTCTTGATTGGATTGTTTGTCTTCCTGGTGTGGAGTTTTACAAGTTCTTTATAAATTTTGGTTATTAACCCCTTATCAGATGTATTGTCGAATATGTTCTCCCAATGTGTGGGTTGTCTTTTTATCCTGTTCATATTGTCTTTATCTGTGCAAAAGCTTTTTAGTTTGATATATTCCCATTTGTTTATCCTGACTTTTATTTCATTTGCCTGTGTAGATAAATCAGCAATTATATTGCTGTGATAGATGTCGGACAGTTTACTGCCTATGTTTTCTTCTAGGATGCTTATGGTTTCACGGCTTACATTTAAGTCCTTTATCCATTTTGAGTTTATTTTTGTGCATGGTGTAAGTTGGTGATCTAGTTTCATTTTTTTTGCAGGTAAGTGTCCAGTTTTCCCAACACCATTTGTTAAAGAGATTGTCTTTACTCCACTGTATGCTCTTATCTCCTTTGTCAAATATCAATTGTCCATAAAGATGTGGGCTTATTTCTGGGTTCTGTATCCTGTTCCATTGATCTATATGCCTGTTCTTATGCCAGTACCAAGCTGTTTTGAGTACAATGGCCTTGTAGTATAACTTGATATCAGGAAGTGTGATACCTCCCACTTTGTTCTTCTTTTTTAAGATTGCTGAGGCCATTCTTGTTCTTTTTTGGTTCCATATAAATTTTTGGAATTTGTGTTCTATATCTTTGAAGTATGTCATTGGTATTTTAATTGGTATTGCATTGAATTTATAAATAGCTTTGGGTAATATAGACATTTTAATGATGTTTATTCTTCCTAGCCATAAACACGGTATATGCTTCCACTTGTTTTTGTTTTCCTTGATTTCTTTTATCAATGTTTTATAATTTTCTGAGTACAAGTCTTTAACCTCCTTGGTTAAATTTACTCCTAGGTGCTTTATTTTTTTTGTTGTTGTTGCAGTAGTGAAGGGGATTATTTCCTTAATTTCTCTTTCTGACATTTCATTGTTCGTACATAAAAATGCTTCTGATTTCTGTGTACTAATTTTATATCCTGCCATCTTGCTGAATTTGTTTATTAGGTCCAGTAGTTTTTTGACTGAGACTTTAGGGTTTTCTATAAATAGTATCATATCATCTGTAAATAATGGTAGTTTTACTTCTTCTTTTCCAATTTGGATGCTTTTTATTTCTTCTTCTTGCCTGATTGCTATAGCTAGGCCTTCCAGTACTATGTTGAATAAGAATGGTGAAAGGGGACAACCCTGCCTTGTTCCTGATATTAGGGGAATTGCTTTTAATTATTATCCATTAATTATGATTTTGGCTGTGAGTTTGTCATAAATGGCCTTTATCATGATGCTTTTTCTGCATCTATTGAAATTATCATATGGTCTTTCTCCTTTCTTTTGTTTATGTGGTGAAATCACATTGATTGATTTATGAATGTTGTACCATCCTTGCCTCCCCAGAATAAACCCCACTTGATCATGATGTATGATTCTTTTCATGTATTGCTGGATCCGGTTGGCTAATATTTTGTTGAGGATTTTAGCATCTAAATTCATCAGGGATATTGGCCTATAATTTTCTTTCTTTGTGTTGTCCTTGCCTGGTTTTGGAATCAGAATTATGCTCGCCTCATAAAAGGAACTTGGAAGTGTTCCTTCCTTTAGAATTTTTTGAAATAGCTTGAGAAGAATAAGAGTTAATTCTTCTTTGAATATTTGGTAGAATTCACCAGTGAAGCCATTGGGCCTAGAGGTATTGTTTTTTGGGGAGCTTTTTGAAAACTGTTTTGATCTCTGTTGTTGTAATCGGTCTGTTTAGGTTTTCTGATTCTTCCAAATTGATTTTTGGAAGATTATATGTTTCAAGGAATTTGTTCATTTCACCTAGGTTGTTTAATTTTTTGGCATACAGTTCTTCATAGTATTTTCTTACAACATTTTGTATTTCTGTAGTGTTGGTTGTTATTACTCCACTCTCATTTCCAATTTTATTTATTTGAGTCCTCTCTCTTCTTTTCTTGGTGAGTCTCAGTAAAGATTTTTTTATCTTGTTTACCCTTTCAAAGAACCAGCTCTGGGTTTTATTGATCCTCTGTATTGTTTCTTTAGCCTCTATGTCATTTATTTCCGCTGTGATCTTTATTATTTCCTTTCTTCAACTACCTGTGGGCCTTACTTGCTGTTCTTTTAGATGAAGGGTTAGGTTGTTTATTTGAGCTTTTTCAAGCTTCTTAAGGAATGCCTGTAGTGCTATTAACTTCTCTCTCAGGACTGCCTTAGCTGTGTCACATAAATTTTGAGTTGTATGTTCATTATCATTCGTTTCTATGAATTTTTTAATTTGTTCTTTGATTTTTTTGTTAGCCCATTTGTTATTTAATAACATGTTATTTAGTTCCCATGTGTTTGATACTTTTCAGTTTTTCGGTTGTGGTTGATTTCTAATTTCATGCCATTGTGATCAGAGAAAATGCTTGATATGATTTCAATCTTCTTAAATGTGTTGAGACTGCTTTTGTGTTTTAACATGTGGTCTATCCTAAAGAATGTACCATGAGCACTTGAAAAGAATGTATATTCTGCTGCTTAGGGTGGAAGGTTCTGAAGATATCTATTAAATCGAGTTGATCTAGTGTGTCCTTTAAGTCTGCTGTTTCTTTGTTAATTTTCTTCTTGAGCGTTTATCTAGTGATGTTAGTAGGATAATAAAATGTCCTAGTATTATAGTATTGCTGTTGATCTCTTCCTTTATATCCATCAAAGTCTGCTTTGTATATTTAGGTGCTCCTGTATTAAGTGTGTAGATATTTATTATGATTATATCTTCCTGTTGGATCGCTCCCTTTATCATTATGTAGTGACCTTTTTTATTTCTTACTATAACCTTGGTTTTAAAGTCCATTTTGTCTGATATAAGTATTGCTACCTCAGCTTTTATTTTGTTTCCACTCACATAAAATATTTTATTCCATCCTTTTACCTTCAGTCTATGTGCATCTTTTGTTTTAATGTGTGTCTCTTGTAGACAGCATATGTATGGGTTCTGTTTTCTTATCCATGCAGCTATCCTATGTCTTTTGATTGGATCATTTAATCCATTTACATTTAAGGTTATTATTGATATGTAGTTGTTTATTGCCATTTTATTTTTTAAAGTTGTATTTCTCTTTTGCTATATTCTTTTCCCAATTTAATCTGTTTAAAACAGGCCCCTTAACATTTCCTGCAGAATTTGGTTTGTTGTAATGAATTTCTTAAGTATTTTTGCTTGCTTGTTTGTTTTTTTGTCTAGGAAGCTTTTTATTTCTTCTTCAATTTTAAATGATAGCCTTGCTGGATAAAGTAGTCTTGGTTGTAGGCTCTTGTTCTGCATTACTTTGAATATTTCTTGCCATTCCCTTTTTGCCTCAATTTTTTCTGTTGAGAAGTCTGATGTCTTACTTTTTGGTGCTCCTCTGTAGGTGATAGCCTTTTCTTCTCTAGCAGCTTTTAATATTTTCTCTTTATCATTTAGCTTTGCTATGTTAATTATGATGTGTCTTGGTGTAGGTTTATTTGGGTTTCTCTTTAATGGAGTTCTTTGTGCTTCTTAAACTTGTGAGAGCCTTCTCTGGATCAATTTAGGAAAGTTTTCAGCTATGATTTGATTGAATAAAGTTTCTATCCCTTGTTCTTTTTCTTCTTCTTCAGGAACCCCTATGATGCAGATGTTATTTCTCTTCATGTTGTCACAGAGCTCTCTTAGAGTTTTCTCAGACTTTTTGAGTCTCTTCTATTTTTTTTGCTCTGCTTCCATGCCTTCATTCATCTTGTCCTCTAACTCACTGATTCGATCCTCAGGTTCATCCATCCTGCTTTTAATTCCTTCCATTGTGTTCTTCATTTCTGATAATGTATTTGTTATATCTGACTGATTCTTTTTTAATATTTCATGTTTTTTTAATACTTGCTATCCCTTTAATTAGGAGTTCATAATGACCATCCGTTTTTGTTCTAAGATCCCTAAGCATCCTAACAATCACTATTTTAAACTCTGCATCCGGTAGTTTGTTTATTTTTATATCATTCTGTTCATTTTCTGGAGGTTTCTCTTGTGGTTTCATTTGGATTGCACTTCTCTGCCTTTTCATTATGTCTGTGTGTTTGGGTGTGTTGTTTGTAGAGCTGGTTGAGTATATATAGGCTTTGTGTTGTCTGCCTCCAATTTTCAGTTGTGTTACTTCTTGGTCTTCTTCGGTTGGCATCAGCTGTTGTTTGTAATACACTGTCAGATTTGGCTTTTCTGGTAGAGCCACTTTGAAGTCTTGATTTGTTTGTTTTCTTCTCAGTTTTCTTAACTCAGTGTTAGTCTTGTTTACTGATCTCAGCAGGGGGATTATTTCAAACTGTATTCAGGAAGGCGGTGGGTTTAATCTGAGACTCTGAACGCTTGATCTGCCAGTTACTCTCTCCATGGACTATGTCCTTTCTCCGCTTCAGTAGGGGGAGGTGTATCTCAGACCTCCATGGAGACCTGAGTTACTGCCCCTTCTCCCTGCTTCTTGTTTTCAACTGTGTCTTGTTGTGCTGATTGGAGCTGAAGAGATATCTTGAGATGGGTGACCCAAAACCACTTAGTCTTGTGTTATATGGAAGGATCAACCCCTCCCTCAGCTATGGCTATCTCCAGCACTGAATGAGTCAGCTTCTCAGGTCATCCCATGCATACCTGTGCCTGTCTCTCTCTTCCCCCCTCTTTTTTGGAAGACAAGCCAGCTCTTTCAACACACCTCATTCACAGGTCCCCAGGCAAGTGGGTGTGAGCAATATTTTCTACCTTTTTTCTTGTAGTGAGCCCTTCTGAGCTCTCAGCCTCACCCCTCCTACTTCCTGTAAGCAGGGGAAACCCACCACTCCTTGGCGCTCCCTACCAGGTTTGGTGTTGCTTCTTCTTTGCTCCTTGATTTTTGAGAGCTGTTCTTATAGTCCAGAGTTGTTTTTTCATGCTGATGGTTCTTAAATTGCTTTGTAATCCAGTTTGGTGGTGTGAACTGGGAGTCTGTGCATCTGCCTACTCCACTGCCATCTTCACGTCCCCTGGCTTTAATTTCAGTGTGATCCTGGAATTAGGCAATTGCTGTTACAATGGCTACCAGAGCTGCAGCCATCTCCACCATCCACCCCCATGGAGCTGGGACCAGACAGTGGATTCAGAAGTTTGGCCACTGCAAACTCAGGGTTTAGAGCTTGCAGACCTGTCCACATTATTGCAGAAAGATGGTGTAACTCCTTGATTTCAGAAAAGCTTACGCAAATATGTCTAATTGGCAGAATCAAATTTACATCCAAGATCTTAGCAGCATTGGAGTCTGAAGAATGTGGTTTTTAGCCTTCTAATTTCTTCAAATGGCTAAAAAGGATGAACTCGGAGTTGAGACAGTCAAACTAGTAAATCACGGTCCAAATGTTTGCCTACTCAATATCCATGAACAAGTTTTTATGCATATGGAGTCTGCCAGAGTAACAGTGACTTATTTTCATGTAACATTATGCAACTATCCCTCATACAAATAAAATATACCCACTTTCCAAACAAAAGGCCTCAATTCCATTAAACGCTGTATCTATCCCTGAAGAAATTCATTCTTTTTCTAGTTCAGTCACAAACTTATCTTGGTATTGAATAACCTCAAAACTAAATCCTAGTTAATCATTTCCTCAGAGAAATAGAAGTGAAAAGAAGAAAAGGAAAATAGAAAATTAGGTAATGCACACAAATATACATAACAAACAAAGAGAAAACTATGTACATCTATGATAGTCCTCAGTACTGCAAAAGGTTAGAACATTATTGGTATAACTTCCTTTGTCCACAACTAATTTAATGAATCAATTTGCCATTGTTCAGCAATTCAGTGGTCAGAGTTCTATACCTAGTGGGGTAACTCAAACCTTTTCTCCATAAGTGCCTGTGCTCTTCTTGTTTTTCTGTATTGGGTGACTGTGGTCTTCCATTAATCCTTACTATTGGTTCTCTGGGTTATAAATACTCTTTCCTGCCCTTGTTATGTGTCAGCAACTCTATTTCTGCTTGATAATCAAGGTCAATCACATAATCTAGAGTGGCAAATCCTTTTTTGTTGATTAATTTAGTACTATAACAACCTTAACATGGCCAGGTGGCTAATTTATCTTTTAGTTCAGTGAAATCATTATTGTGTCATAGGCGTAAGTAGCCCTCCCTAGGGAAGTAAGATATTTAAGCCAGCAGAATACAAAATCATTGTAATGAGAAGCAAAAATTTTGCAAATGAGTAACTAGATACAATAGTGAGCTGTCCCACTCATGCTGCATGCCCTAGATTTCCAGACCTTCTCATGTTATTGACAGGAGAATCAGCACTATAAAATAGTCCCCTATATCACAAGGCATTATTTTTCAGCCGAGACATAAATGAGTTTTCAGTAACACATTCCCCTGTTGTATAAAGTTGGGATACAGAGTAACACTTATAAATCATGAATATTGTGTGAAATACTATGACAATAAAAAAGACATTCAGTAAGCCTATGGGTAGTGATTGTAGCAGAAGCATTTGGACAGAGAAGGCAAATCAGTATCTAGAAGTAGGTTATTCTTTGAGTTGTATGTAAGAGGTTAAGCCCAAGGAGGTCCTGAGCAAATTTCATGACTCCACTTGCAGAATGGTCACTCATAGATCTGATAGCCAGCTGGTATGCAGAAATATGGCCACACCATATGTTAAAACATTAAAATATTTCTGTACTGGTTAGTAAACAGTACGTCCTGTAAACAGTGGTCCTTAACTTTCTTCCTTTTATGAGGTCCTTGTCTGGACAAGTTCTTCCTTTTAGACCCAGATAGTAGAGTGAAGAAAGGTGGCTTTATATTTGTTATTATTTCCTTAGGGACAAAAACAATGCAGGCAAGGGACTTCACTTTTATTCATATACTATCACTGGTGCTTCAAATTTCACTTAGAGACCTTCTCTATATTGAGAAACAACTTTTCTAATTTTCCTGCTCTATGTCATACGTATGACATATGTATATGTCATTAGGTAATGCATATATCATATGTGTTACTATGTGAACACATAGAAAGCCCTCACTATATTTAGTTTGGTAAATTAAAATGACTTAAATTAAACTTTGATTTGAAACATTTCCTCTGTTAGCTCCAATGTGAGACTGAAGTGCAGGACTAAGCCTTACCTTCTCTGAGTTTGTCATATCTCATATTAACAAAGTTGTGGGGAAGGAAAGAGGGGGCTTCACTCACTTGAGTGTCAGGCTCCCCCAGTTTTTCCATGTCCTTCTCTGCTTTCAATTTCCAGCATCTCCCTGAGAGCTCCCCATGCTCAGAGAGATGCTGGCATCGAACTCTAGACTGTGCCTGAACCATGGGATCTGTCCTTCTCTGCAGCTGCTTCACTCAGTGCAGACATAGAAGGAGCCATGAGACATGCACACTCAGGTTGCCATGTTTGTCTCAAAAAGTCTCCAATGAAGTTTTGTTTAAAACCTTTAATATTTATTTTGATTATAAAAATAATACATTGTGCTTGATCCGGCAGTGGTGCAGTGGATAGAGCGTTGGACTGGGATGCAGAAGACACAGGTTCAAAACCACAAGATTGCCAGCTTGAGCGCTGGCTCATCTGGCTTGAGCAGAGGCTCGCCAGCTTGAGCAGGGTGTCACTGAGTTGAGCATGGGATCATAGATATGACCCATGGTTGCTGGCTTGAGCCCAAAGGTCACTGGCTTGAAGCTTTGGTCGCTGGCTTGAGCCCAAGGTTGCTGCCTTGAGCAAGAGGTCACTCACTCTGCTGTTGCCCCCAGTCAAGGCACATATGAGAAAGTTATCACTCACTGAACAACTAAGAAGCTGCAACAAAAAATTAATCTCTCTCCCTTTCTGTCTGTCTATCCCTATCTGTCCCTATCTCTGACTCTCTCTTTGTCTTTGTCAAAAACTAAAATAATAATAATACATTGTATTAGTAAATGATATTATATAAAATATATAAGAAATGAAATTCTCCTTTATTCTCATTCCCTTCTTCCAGTGATAAGCATCAGTTATCAGCTATCAGGCATCAGCATTGTATTTTATACACACCCATATATACACAAATATAGATGTATACACACTATACTATAACAATTTATTGGCAGTTGTACTAAAAGGAATATTAGTATAGAGTAACAGTTAAAAACGTTTAATAATATATTAATTTATCCTTGACAGATCATCTTATTCCTTTGAATGGTGAGAAAGTATTCCATGGTGCACTAACCTATGTCAAAACTTATTTAATCAATGCAATATGAATGGATAGTTAGTAGTTTATATATTTTTTTATATTTATCCACATACAGAGATAATTTTAAAAAGGAGAAATTTTACCTTTTTTTCCTTGGATCTTGGACCTTTCATAAAAACTAGCAAAATATAGATACTGTCTAAACTTATGGGTTCACCAATCAGTTTGGAAAGCTAGACTTGCTTTTGAGTATTAATGCAAAATCTTTTCAAAACAAAACAGACATTTTTGTTTATTTTTGTTTGAAAAGGCAGCAACTGGAGTGTGTGGCTCCGAAGAGTGCAGTTTGTATAAGTGTTTCTTAAATAAGTCTGTGGCATAAAATACTTTTAATAGAATGTATAATCTACAAGATGCATTAAAAATAATCTTTATTAAAAAATAATAATAATCTTTATTGTTGTCTGCAAAGAAAAAATAAATTTTAAAAAAATAATCAAAGAAAGAAAACAATGCTATCTTAACTGAGCACAAACACACTAACTCCAGAAGTTGCAACTGCTTAGATTAAAGAGATTTTCATGCTCTATTTGTAATAACTTTAAATATTTTAGTCACTGAACCATGCTATCATTAATTTTCATTTTTTAAATTTTACTTGGAGGTGAACTGGTTCCAAGTTGACTAAATCACATTTAAAATAATTAAAAGTTTAGCCTGACCTGAGGTGGCGCAGTGGATAAAGCGTCGACCTGGGAACACTGAGGTCGCCAGTTCAAAACCCTGCACTGGTCTGATCAAGGCACATATGGGAGTTGATGCTTCCAGCTCCTCCCCCCTTTCTCTCTCTCTCTCTCTCTCTCTCTCTCTCTCTCTCTCTCTGTGTGTGTGTGTCTCCTCTCTAAAATGAATAAAATAAAATAATAAAATAAAATAATAAAACAAAATTAAAATAATTAAAAGTTTTATGTTCGCAGAAGAAAAATACAGTCTTTCTTTCACCTTGGAGTGTGTCCTTTCCTCTACTCATTTATCACTATAATGCTGAAAAGTAATAAACCAAAGCAACATTTCATATCTAACCTTTTGTCCTCAGACATCCAAGATGAAACTTGTAGGTGTCTAGAGCTTCTGAGTGTGGAGCCTATACTCTGTGCAAAGACATTAAAACAACTAAATGTTTTTGAAATTACATTTGCAAACAATGTTTGTATATTTGTAATACTTAAAGGGAGTATTTCATGCCAGAGCTGCTCCTCTATACAAATGTATATGGAAGTGAACAGAGAGACGTGTTCTGTCCTGCTAAAAGCAACACCTCTTCTTTGAAGACAGAAGGCAATGCCATTGGTCTTAATGAGGTCGCACCAGCCTGAGTGCTCTTCTCTTGTAATCTGTTCCTCTCACACTCCTCCACTTCCCATCTGCATTAACTGCTCTGTAGATGCATTGCACTCACATTTCCCCTCTAATTTTAGGTGGTGAACACTCCAGCGTTTCTATGCAGAAAGAATTAAGTGTGGAAAGAATGAAGGCAATCTTATAGAGGACAGAAACCCGAAGCTGGATTTACATTGGTACTTACATAAAATTGAGAAAATGTTTATTGTATTAACGAATGCCCTTCCCCTACCCACAACCCAGCAATACCATGGCTTTTCCAGTAGAAAGGGAACTTAGAGAGAATCTACTCTGATCTATGACTTCCCACAGAGAAATGAAGCCCGTGAGCTGAAGCTGATTGCCCAGGCTTACAGCCAGTAAGGGCAGGGCCTTCTTCTGTCTCTCACTGAGGTCTTGAGAGTTACAATGAATACTCAGACTGACAAGTAATTACCACAAACTTGATATTGGGTTTTGAAATTTTCTATTGATATTTAAGTATGGCTATTTCTGCTCTTTCATAAATTCACTTTAAATGAAATAATTAAGTCATACAGCAAAGGCCTAATTTAGGGCCCTATTTTTTAAGATTGATTTAAAAGATGTTTTATATATTTATATCAAGATTTTATTTTATTTATTTGCTTTTCTTTCTGTACTAGAGATGTCTCTAGTACAGAATAAAATCTTCTAAGTTCAAAAAAGGAAAATTAAAAAACATCACTTTCATATTCTTTCTCAAGTTCTCTCTTGAGCTTTTCTTAAAATAGCACCAAGGTTGAATGTCCGAGTGTTCTCTCTACGCTGCTTGACAATTTAACTATTTGGATGCACTGGGAACAGAGGTTCAACCAAGATAATTAGGTAGCTTATTTTTGGTTCTCTTTTTAAAAAATTGAAAACAATTTTCTAAGGAGAAGCTATAAGAATAAGCTTGAAGGTAAGATGACTGCTCTATGTGCAGTGACAATTTGGTTTTTCATCACATGGAGATGAGGGAAAATTGGTATGATGGGACCAAAAAGCCCTCCTTGAATCTATAATGTTCCATCTCTCCAATAGTACAACTTCCTCGTATCTCCCTTTATTCAGAGAGAAAGCACACATGGTTGCTTCTGTGAAGGAGCTCTAATTATCAAACAGTGCCAGTTCACAACAACACCACAAGTTGTTTCTGGAAGTGAATGTGCACATAATATGCATAGGATGCCAGAGATGGACCCTATCACCAGTTAGATGCTTTGACATAGAAATTGTTGTTACATCTTTGTGCAAAGGTCCAGAGGCATAAGAAATCTTGGTCCTATAGGAAAAACACAAGATTTTCAGTAAAGTTAAGCAATATTGTCTAAGAAAATGTTCCCCAATGATGGAAGTGCTTTATGTCTGTGCTGTCTGATATAGCAACCACTTGGCCACATGTGGCTATTGGGCATTGGGAAAATACCTAGTGTCACTGAGTAACTGAATTTTGATTTTATTTAATTTTAATTAATATAATTTAAATAGCTACATGTTGTTAGTGGATACTATATTGGTCAGTGCAGTTCTAGAGTACAGAAGAGTGGATGAGAGAGAAAGAGGTGAAGTTGGAATAAGCTGTGATAAGAAGTATGGACTTTGTTCTGTAGGTAGCAAAGAGAAACAAAGGATGGCTGATGGCTCAGGGCCCTAAAGTTGGCATGAATGACAAGATCAAGGGTACAGCTACAGAAGCTGACCATAGACTGTAGCTTACTGTCTGGAGTCAGAGGAAATGAAGCAAGAATGAGTGTGAGAGAAACTACAACTCATAAAAGGAAGAAGAAAGGAAGAAAAATTAAGGGAAGTCATATAAGATTGGTTTCATTTTTTTCTAAGTGGCAAAACACCAGTCTGTATACTAAAACTGAAGGAATGAAATATGATTAGAGTGCTTGGGTGATGTAAAAGAGAAAGGAGAGTTGGTCTGAAATGATGGCTTGAGAACTGACCAAGGTCAAGTTATAGAATTTTCTATTGGTGAGACTAAGGACACAGTTGAGATTGAAGAATGTGACTTTGAAATGACCTGAAGCTACAGTTCTAGAAGGGTTTACTTCTCTGGGTATGGAACCAGAGAAAGTGTATGTATGGTAGTAGAAATGCAGTTGCCACAAAAGGGCTGGAATGCCAGGAAATTGAATAATCTGGTGAGGCAGGACTTCAGATAGTAATAGGTAACTTGAGGTCAAGGAAGACTTAGAAGAATAAGTTAGGTCAGAGAGTAGAAAATTGGAGTTGAAGACTTCAGAAACACTTTTCTAAATGACCACAAAATACAAAGAATTAGAGGTGAAGATAATTGGTGTTGAGGTGTTGAATGAGTCAGCTACATTAACAACGGACAATATGGCAAGTCTTGGGATAGAAAGAGAGGACATGAGTCTGATGTCATTTATGAATGAGAGAAATAAATGATCAGGACCTCAAAAATAAACAGAAAGAGGAGGGAAGAGAAGGTGGTAGAGTAAGATGGCACAAGCATTTAAAAAAGGACATTTTCACATAAAAGTAGAGAAGTAATGCCCCCTCTATCTCCTACTCTGCAACAGCACTGTTGGGAGATGAGCAGTGACCTGCGGCTAAGCCTGGCGGGTTACGCTGTGTCCTTCAGAGTTGACACAAGTTTCAGTTCAAGAGGTAAATATTCAGTGGCCAAGTTAATATCATCATGGAGTGTATTTACTGTACAGTCACAGTCCCAAAAGGCTCATGGGTTAAATAGCACTAAGGGGGCCAGTGAAAAGATCAGGTGGGAGAAATTATAGGGTTAGCAATACAAGCAAGGTCTTTTACATTGTGACAGATTTGCTAATATCATTGTTTTTCCTGATTTGGGGAATGCTTTAGGGGAAAAAAAAGAGCATTGGGACCTTATCACCAGTTAACTATGGGGCACACAGCCTTCACCATAGGTGTGGGATGACTAGGCCTAGAACTGTGTTATTTCTCTCATCCAGAAGACACTGTGCACTCAGAGATGGAGGTGTAATGGAAGATGCATGTTGATCTGCTTTTCTGACCATCTTTAGAAATAGGATAAATTTTAACTAGTTTGGAATAATTCTGGTGTAACTGTTTACCTGAAAATGAAGGGTAAACTATATTACCTTACAAGTGCCTTTACATTCAAATGATTTTGTGAATCGAAGCTAAATTAGCTCATGAGTATTGTATAATAGAGTATCACTATAACATTTTCTGAGGGTTCATGGTGACCTTATTTTATGACGTTAAGATCACAAAACATGGTCCAGCAATAGATCTTTTCTAATCTCTAAAGTGAATAATATGAAATCACATTTGGCTAAACATTGAACACACTGCCATTATAGAAGAGTATAGAATAAATTTACATTGTAATTCTCCCAGAAAATTCTAAGAGATATGATACTTAAAAGATACACCATACATACAAGTGAGCATAATTCATCAGGTGGATATTTCAGTAACTAGGCCGTTTTCTATATAGTTTTAAAAATTCTAATCTAGAGCACAGAATATCTCACTGAGGTTCCAGTGGAGTTGACCAAATCTAAGAAATGACAAATATGATGCTTATTGAATAATTTAGACTTTTCTTCTCTATCTACTTTAAAGCACTCTGGTCATATTTTTCTAGGTATTCGTGCTTTTTTACACAGGTTCCTTATTTCAGTCAAGTGCTCAGAAGCACAGTGTATCTCACTTAAAACAAGGAAACCAGTGAGAATAAGCTGGCTTTATTTTCAGTGCTATTAACTCAAAGAAAATTTCTTCTCCTTCAAATGATAAAGAATTCTCTTCCTGTTTAGCCACAGCTAACCTTATTCCTTTGGATGCAATGTGGTGTTGTACTCTGAAATGTTTTTAGGAGTATTATCCAGCTATCAATAAACATGCTTTTAAGGACTTATTCTGACTCAAAGCAGAAATAATATCACCTTAAGTTGCCACATCCTCATTCATTCTTTTCAAAGACCCTTGTAAGTTTTTCAAGCTCTTTTTTTCTCCCCCATGACAATTGGCTTTTGTAAGAAGACCATTTCAGAATTTAGTTTGTTTTATGATCTTAAAACAAAGAAAAACAAACAAATAAAACAAGAAGATATTGATGGAAGTTTTATGAGGTGAACACTTCTCTGTCAAGAGATCAAGCTCAGCCTGACCAGGCGGTGGCGCAGTGGATAGAGTGTCGGACTGGGATGTGGAAGACCCAGGTTCAAGACCCCAAGCTTGCCAGCTTGAGTGTGGGTCCATCTGGCTTGAGCAAAAGCTCGCCAGCTTGGACCCAAGGTCACTGGCTCCAGCAAGGGATGGCTCGGTCTGCTGAAGACCCGCGGTCAAAGCACATGTGAGAAAGCAATCAATGAACAACTAAGGTGTTGCGATGGCAATAAAAAACTAATGATTGATGCTTCTCACCTCACTCCGTTGCTGTCTGTCTGTCCCTATCTATCCCTCTCTCTGACTCTCTCTCTGTCCATGTAAAAAAAAGAGAGAGAGAGAGAAATCAAGCTCAGCCTCTTCTTACTGACAGCATAACTGGCATAACCTATGAGCTACGTCTGGGACCTACCCATGCCACAGGAACCACTTTTTGGTAAAAAGAACTTTAGTTGGCGTATGGGGACTGAAGAGGATGGAAAATCAAGGAGTGAGAGGGGACCTAGAAGAAGGGACCAAAGGAAGGGATTTCTGAGAGTAGTTCTGTGGAAGTTTTCAAAGCCATGTCTTATTCCATCAGTCACAGTTCTGAGGGTGTGAGGAATTTTAGGCCAATCCTGCAGTACCTTGAGCAGGTTTTCTGGATTCCACAAAAATTACTACTCAACCAATCACTTGTACAAACTTTTATTGAAGCATCATGGCCCTTGTGTGGGACGTCAGCCTCAAGATGTCATCCTGGAACCTTTTCTGAGGACCAAGTTTCTTGAAAAGCCAAGAGCTGCCTTTTCTAAAATCCAATTCCATGTTTTCTTGTCTACAGTGACATTTAGTTGTGGCAATTTCATAAGGTCAGGGCCCATTTTATCATACAGACTGGTGGTCAGCTGTATAGGGCAGCAAAATAATATTGACATTAAAGTGCTGGGTGACTATATATGTTGGCAGAAATAAAAATTCTATTGAAAAGACCACAGAAAAGAAAATGAATTAAAAATAAAAATTTAAATATGGGATTCTTATCTCTCTGCTTCCTTTAAAGAAAACAATGTTATAAGATCTAAGATTTAAAAATCATGCCGTGTTTCTTTTCCTCTAGAGAAACTCACAGGCCTGCTCTACGTCTATTCAGATTGGAAAAAATAGAAAACAGCTTCCCTTGCCTCCAAAAATATTATCCTGTAGCCTTCCACTCTGACTGTAATTCTCACAATAGGCAATGGCTGTTAAAAATGTTTAAATGCTATTTATATCAAAGTAAGCATGCATGAAAGTTTTAAAAATTAGCACATCTTATAAAAAACAAAACTATCTTGCCCCAATACCTGAGTTGGGTTTCTCAGAATCCCTTCCTTATTTCTTTCTGTTATTTCTTCTGAAAATTACCTATACAATTAGAAATGCTAGTCTTACCATGACTTTTCAGTTTTAGACATTGCCTTTGACTTTGTGGTATGAAGGATGAGCATTTGGGACTTTTATAAAACCACTTCACCTGTTAACTTCCTCCTTCCTCCACTCTCCCAGTATACTTAAATAACACTTTTTAATAACATCAATAATCAATGTTATATTTTAATGGCTATAAAAGTTTTATTTACTGCCAAGCAAAATCTTATTCTATGATTATATGTTCTTTTTTATAAATTTTTTTGTTTTTCTTTCAGTTGACACTAGCTTCAATTTTATTTGCTAGGTATTTTTTAAGGTTCCCATCATAAATTTATCTCAAACTCTTCACAAGAGCCACAACACCTGTGATACTACTTTAAATTATTTTCCAGATGGTAAAACCCAGCAGGTAATCTACTCATTCCAGTTTTTTTTCCCCAGGAGACATATTTCTTGAATATGTCTATCCTTCTTTTCCAGTCTGAGTGATGTGATCTGGCTTTTTGCAGAGTGTCTTGGGATTCTTTTTGCTTCATTCCTGTATCAGATCCCTATTTCTTAAATCATCTCTTTGTTTGTTTGTTTGTTTTTGCTTATTCTCTTATTTTTGCTGCATACCATCATTCTGTAACTTCCTGAGACAATGCATGGGAATTGGCAAGTAACATTTCTGAGACCTCAAATGTCTGAAAATGTTTATATCACTTTTGTGCTTTTTGATGGGTTGGCTGGATATGGATATTAACTTTTTTTTCCTTCACAATTTTGAAAGTATTGCTACATTGTCTTCTGGCTTCCAGTGTCTCTGATAAGTAGTCTAATGTCTTTCTGACATTATCCCTAGTGGGATAGCTCAGTTGGTTAGGGCTTTGTCTTGAAGTGCAGAGGTTGCTGGTTTAATCTCTGGTCAGAGCACATACAGGAATAGATCTATGTTACTCTCTCTCTCTCTCATCAAATAAACACACACACACACACACACACACACACACACACACACACACACACACACACACTGTGCCAAGTCTTTTGCCCTGGAAGTTTTCTGGATTAAAAACAAACAAACAAAATCTCTGGTGTTTTAAAATTCATAATACCATGATTTGCTTTGCTGGAGTACTTTCTTGTTCATTTTCTGGGCTCATCATTTCAATTCTAGGAAATTATTTTGTATTTTTTATTGACCAAATCTTTTCTCCTCTGTTTTCATTATTTTGTATTACTTATTATTTGTTTGTGAATTTTGACTCAATCATGCAAGTTTCCAGAATTTTCCTTTCTTATTTTATATCTTTTCACCTTAAGTTCTACTTTCTGAGATTTGTTCCTCAATTTATCTTCTCACCTTTCTAATGGTTTTTATTTTGTGTAGCTCATTTTTAATTTTCACGTATTCTTTATTATTCTCTTATTTACTTTAATGGAGTCAAAATCGTCTCTTAGCTCTTTGATGATATTAAATGCAGGTTTAAAAAATGTTCTCAGCTTTCTGCATTATCTTGCTCCTCTGAATGCTTAGGTTTCTTGAAGGTTGGGGTAGGGCATGTATGATGTAGTCTACAGATGGTGCTATATTGAGTTGTACACTTGAAACCTGTATGGCTTGGTAAACCATTACATCTCAATAAAATATTTAAAAGAAACTATTTGTAATATGTGTGTGTGCAGAAGGACATATCTACTGGGACTTTATGAATGTCTCATATCAAAGGCCCAGCTGTTTCAATGAGTATTATCAAATGTCAGTATATGCAAATCTTTCCCTTATCTTCCTCTCAGTCTTTTTATATCTCAAGAGAAGATAATTCTACAGTCTCCAGCATTGGGTAATATATCTAGTTGCTTACACCTTTGGTGCGGAATCATGGGAAAGTAATGGGTGTTTTTATATTTACAGAGACAGAGAGAGAGTCAGAGGGAGAGATAGATAGGGACAGATAGACAGGAATGGAGAGACATAAGAAGCATCAATCATCAGTTTTTCGTTGCCTTTGCGACATCTTAGTTGTTCATTGATTGCGTTTTTATATGTGCCTTGACCACGGGCCTTCAGCAGACTGAGTAACCCCTTACTGGAGCCAGCGACCTTGGGCTCAAGCTGGTGAGCTTTTGCTCAAACCAGATGAACCTGCGCTCAAGCTGGCGACCTCGGGGTCTCGAACCTGGGTCCTTCCGCATCCTAGGCCTTCGCTCTATCCACTGCGCCACCACCTGGTAAGGCGGTGTTTTTATATTTAGTATATAGGTTTTTTAATTTTATTTTTAATTTACATACAATAGTGTTCAGTCTTTTTCGTTACAGTTTTATCAATTTTAGCAAATGCAAAGAATCACAAATCACCAGCACAATAGAGAAATAAAACAGTTCCACATCCTTCAAAACACTTTCATGTTTGCCCTTTGTAAGTAATTAGTTTCTCTTTCAAGCCCTAACCACTAGAAATCACTGATCTTTTTACCATTCTTGAGTTTTTACTTTGCCAGAGTATCAAATAATTGGAATCATTCATTCTTTACATTTTTGTGTCTAGTTACTTTCATTTGGCATCATGTATATGAGATTCATCCATCTTATTACCTACATCAGAAGTTGATTCCCCCACCCCTTTATTTTGCTGATTAGTGTTCCAATATATGGATGCACCACCAATTGGATTTTCATTCCTCTGTTGAAAGACATTAGGATTGGTTCCAGTTTTTGGTGATTAAGAATAAAGCTGCTGCTACAAACATTACATACAGGCCTTTGTATGTAAATAGGTTTTCATTTTTATTTCTTTCCCTAGGAGTGAGATTGCTAGGTCATATGGTAAACGTGTATTTAACTTTGTAAAAAACTGACACACTTTCTTTTTCAAAGTAGTTGTATTATTTTGCATTCTCATTAAAAGTGTATGAGAATTCTAGCTACCCTACAAATTTACCAGGATTAGTATTATTAGAATTTATCTTTTTAAATTTATTTCATATTGATTGACAAAAGAGACAGAAAGGGAGAGAAGAGGAGAGGTAAAGGAAGAGGGGGAGAAAGAGAAAGAGTTGTTGTTCCAACCTGTTGTGCAACTGTTGGTTGCTTCCCATATGTGCCCTGTCTGGTGATCAAACCTGCAACCTTGGCATTTCAAGAGGATGTTCTGTCTGACTGAGCTAACTGACCAGGGCCTGTTTGGTTTTTAAGTAATTCTAACAGGTGAATAGTGGTATCATACACTAATTTTAGCTTGTATTTCTCTAATAATGCTGATCTTTTCACATGCTTATTTTTTTAAAATTATTTTTATTTATTCATTTTAGGGAAGAGATAGAGATAGAGATAGATAGATAGATAGATAGATAGAGAGAGAGAGAGAGAGAGAGAGAGAGAGAGAAGGGGGGAGGAGCAGGAAGCATCAACTCCCATATGTGCCTTGACAAGAGAAGTGCAGGGTTTTGAACCGGTGACCTCAGCCTTCCAGGTCAATGTTTGATCCACTTCGCCACCACAGGACAGGCTTCACATGCTTATTTATATCTTATTTGGTGAAGTACCTTTTGAAATATTTTGCTCATTTTTATGTTGTTATTATTGAGTTTCAAGAATTCTTTATATATTCTGGATATATTAGTTCTTTTTCAGGTGTTTGACTAGCAAATATTTTTTTTCAGTCTGTGGTTTATCTTATATTTTAAATAGTGGCTTCCACAGAACAGAAGTTCTTAATTTTAATGGGATACAATTAATCAGTTTTTTCATATATGGATTGTGCTTTTAGTGTCACAACTGAGATTCTTTGCTTAACTAAGGCCATAAAGATTTTATTCGATGTTTTTTGTTTGTTTAAATTTCCTGATCAAGGTTTGAACCCACAGCTTTGGCATATAAGGATGACACTGTAACCAACTGAGTTACCCATCCAGGGTTCTTCTATTTTCTTTTTAAATAAAAGTTTTTATTGGTTTATAGTTTATATTTAGACCTATAATCAACTCTGAATTAATTTTTGTAAAGATGAGGTATAGGTCAAGGTTTAGTTTTTCATTTATGTATGTCTAATTTTCAAGCAACATTTATTGAAAAGATTTTTTCATCATCTGATTGCCTTGCTACTTTGTCAAAAATAAATTGATTATACTTGTGTAAGTCTATTTCTGGACTTAATATCTTATTCCATTCACCTGTTCTTGAATCAATAGCTCATTGTTTTATTGCTTTAGAGTGAAACTTAATGTCAAATATCATGTGACCTCTAACTTAGTTCTGTTCTTTCAAAATGGCTTTGATTTATCTTTTTTCTTTGCCTTTTCATAGAAATTCTAGACTAGCAGTTGATATCTGTAAAAACACGTCTGGGTTGTTTTTCTTTTATTAATTTTAATGGGGTGACATTAATAAATTGGGGTACATATGTTCAAAGAAAACATCTCCAGGTTATCTTATCATTCAATTATGTTGCATACCCATCACCCAAAGTCAAATTGTCTTCTGTCACCTTCTATCTGGTTTTCTTTGTGCCCCTCCCTTCCCCCCTCTCCCACCCTTCCCTTTCTTCCCTCCCCCCACCCTGTAACCACCACACTCTTGTCCATGTCTCATAGTCTCACTTTTATGTCCCACCTAGGTATGAAATCATGCTGTTCTCAGTTTTTTCTGTTTTACTTATTTCACTCCATATAATGTTATCAAGGTCCATCCATTTTGTTGTAAATGATCCGATGTCATCATTTCTTATGGCTGAGTAGTATTCCATAGTATATATGTACCAAAGCTTTTTAATCCACTCGTCCTCTGACGGACACTTGGGCTATTTCTAGATCTTCGCTGGTGGGAATGCAGACTGGTGCAGCCACTGTGGAAAACAGTATGGAAATTCCTCAAAAAATTAAAAATTGAACTACCTTTTGACCCAGCTATCCCACTTTTAGGAATATACCCTAAGAACACCATAACACTTCGAAAAGAAGAAATACGCCCTCATGTTCGTGGCAGCATTGTTCACAATAGAGAAGATCTGGAAACATGTCTGGGTTCTTGATTGGGATTATGACAGGAGCAGCACAGGTTGATTGTGGAGGGCATATGTGAGATGACTGTTAAAGACTCCTTGTAAGAATTGAGAAATCTTTATACAGGAGTTCTAAGTCAGCATGCATTGTTCAATAGACTTTGACTTAGGACTTCTTCTGGTCAAGATGGATTAACAGGCATTAGTTCCTTGCAGAAACAACTAAAAAAAACCCTAGAAATAACATATTAAATGTGGTTTTCCAGACACTGTATATCAGCCAATAAAGAACATTATTTCCTGAGAAATGAGGTGAGAATTCTGCATTATGACGTTGGAGATCTGGGGATGAAAGTCTAAAGTCTGTAGAAAAGAATACCAGAGAGGAAAATGCTGCATGAGAGGTAACTCCAGAGATTTCCAGAAAGTTCCTGTTCAATATGCTGTAGGCTACTGATAAACACACACAAGTGAGAAAAATACTTGAAGCAGGGGAAAGGATCTTACCTGAAAATATTAAAGTAAGCATAGATGACTTCCTTCCACATGGGACCTGAAATGGTGTTTATTGCCATCAGTCAAGGTGGGACACTCATAATGAGAGCTATGGCTAGAACATTCAGTAAGATCTTGCCTAAGAAGTGGGGAGGAAGACCACTTGCGGTATTGCTAGGGCAGCTAACACCACCACTAACCCGTCACAGTTGCTGTAGAGCCTGTGAACGAGTGTATAGATCAAGAATTTGTATTGTGATGAAGGGTGGTATTTTATTATTGACATGCTTTTAGGATTTGATGACTTTGTCAGTATGGTACTGGAAGATGCCACTGAATTTGAAATCACACCAGAAGAAAGAAGGATTACTAAATTAGACCAGATTTTGCTAAATAGAAATAATATAACAGTGATGGTTCCTGGAGGAGATGGACCTGAAATATGAATGGATTCCCTTGACATGCTAGATTCTGTCTTATAATGACAACAAAATATAAAATATTTTTAAAACCTTTTAATGTCTAGATTCTATAAAGCTAAGTTTCCCTTTAAAGGGGAATGCTTTAAAGAGGCATTGTAAATTCCATTTTTGTAAGTTATTCATGTTTATCTTGGAAAATAAAAAAAAACACCTATTTGTTCTTTGAAGACTAAAATAAAGGTTGTTTTGGTTTTAAAAAAAGTGAGGAATAATTAGCTTTACAGTGGGTACTACTTTGAACCTGTCCAACAAATCAATTTCACTGCATCTAAAAATAAAACTTAAGAGGTTGTACAGAAATACAAAATGTTCAACACCCAACAAGCTAAAAATCTTAACAACTGGCATCCAGTGAAAAATTTCCAGGCATGCAAAGAAGTGGAAAAATATGATTCATAATGAAGACAAGAGCTGAACAAATTAAAGTGGACCCAGATGGAAATAGATGCTAGAATTAGCAAAGACATTAAGACAGTTATTATAACTGTATGCCAGATGTTTAAAAAGCTGGAGGAGATATTAGATAAGTAGAGACATGATATAAATAAAAAGGCCAAATCATGCTTTTAGAGATAATAACTATACTTTTCATCTTATAGATGAAAAATAATCACTAATAAGATTATTGGCATATTAAACATTGCAGAAGAAATTATTATTAAGCTTGAGGACATAGCAATATAAATTATGCAAAATGAAAAACAAGAAAGCATAAAAGAAACAGCAAGAGAAGGAATCACTGACATGAGCGATCACTTTAATGGCTTATCATATGTGAACTTGAAGTCTACAAAAGAAAAGATAGCAAGGTTGAGACCAAAAAATAATTAAAAACTAATGACTAAAATTTTTTCCAATTTTGATGAGAACTAAAACCTGATATATTCATGATGATCAATGAAACCCAAGGGAACATATTGAAGAAAGATAAGGAAGAAGAAGTAAAGATGAGATGGAGAAGAGAACTACACAAAGGCATCAAGGAACCTAATAATCCAGTTCTCCAAATCATGACATAGAGAAAAATCTCAAAAAAAGCCATAGGAAAAAAAAAAGACATTAAGTAGAAAGGAGCAAAGATAAAATTCCAGAAGATTTTTCAAGAAAAACAATATAAGTGAAAGGGCAAGATCTCAAAAGTAGCTTGTAAGGAAGACTGTCAACAAGAATTCTGTACTTAGTGGCGAAGCAAGATGGCGACGGAGTAGGCGGACGTACCAACTTCCAACTCCCAGAACCAAAGTGGATTATAACTCAATTTAAAGAACCATCATCTGGATAAACCAACTATGAACTAAACTAAGTGAACTCTTCAACCAAGGAACACAGAAGAAGCCACATTGAGACTGGTAGGAATAGCGAAAACGCGAAGAGGGCTGCCCAGCTCCCCGGAGCAGACGGCAGCCGGGAGAGACCCGTGGGGAGGGAGGAAAGTTTGGCGGAGAGGGAGGGACCTGGGTCCCAGGAACCAAGCCCCAGCCTGCAGTCCCAGAGCCTAGAAGAGGCGTTTGGACAGTTTTGAGCTATGAAACAAGTGAGGGAGCTCCAAGGCCTACAGTGTGGAGTGTTGGGTCCCTTCCTACTCTGCTGAGGGCTGCTTGAGGGTTTGGGGCGACAGGACGCTGAGGCGCGGTTCTGTCGGCGTGGGCAGAGGCCAAGCCGGTGGGAGATCGGTCTAGCCCAGAGGGTCGGAGGGGACGCGCGAAAGCGGTCCGGAAACTGCGGGCCCGCCTTTAATCCCACTTACGGGGACAAAGCGGGAGGCCAGGAATGGGCAGGCCCTGTGCAACCCGGCCCTGAACGCGGAAACCGGGCTGGGACCAGGGAAGGGTAGGGGCTCGCGGCTGAGCTGACGCTACCAGCCCCCCACCCCCCGAGCCGGAGAAACCTCGGTTGGCCAGAATACGTGTGCGAGCGGGCTCCAAGCGCGGAAACGGGGCAGACCCCGAGACAACTGGAAGCTCACAACTGAGCTCACGCTACTATCCCCGCCCAGCCAGAGAAACTGTGGAGTGCATTCATACATGCACGAGCGGCTCCGAACGCGGGGGCGGGGTAGAGTCCGGGACGAGAAGTACGCAGCTGAGCGGAAGCCAGCAAACACGCCCGCCCCAATAAACCTGAGTTTGCGACTCTGCGCAGAAGGGCCCTGGCATCGAGGGCGGGGCTAAAGCACTGGACGGGCAAAAGCTTACAGCTGATAGCACAACAAAAGCCCCGCCTAACCCGCGGAACTGTAGCGAGCAGGCTCCGACTGCTGGTTCTGGGCGGAAGTCCGAAAATAGGCAGGGTCCGCAGCTGAGCAAAGGAGCTCACCTCTACCCTTGGTGCTAAGTCTTGTGGCTTCAGTGACAGCCCCTCCCACGGAGGAGAGGCAGAAAGCACAGCAAAAGCCACAGTGGGCTGGCGTTGGCAACGCTCATACCCAACCACCCTAGGCACCGGCAGAGGGGGTGGGGGGCCTGCAGACAGAACACACCTAGAGAACACAAAGGCAACACCTACTGGACTCCAGTGGCCACAACTTGCTTATACACAGAAAAAATGGGCAGGCAGAGAAATGCAAACCAAATGAATCAAGAGAAATCCCCAGAGAAGGACCTGAATGAACCAGATATAACCAAATTACCAGAAGCAGAATTTAGAATAATCATAGTTAGGATGTTCAAAGAAATTAGAGCAACAATGGATAGTCATTATGAACACCTAAATAAAGAGATAACAAGTATAAAAAACAAAATTGAAATAATAAAAAAGAATCAGACAGAAATGAGAAATACAGTATCAGAACTGAAGACCACAATGGAAGGAATTAAAAGCAAGATGAATCACACTGAGGATCAAATAAGCGAGTTAGAGGACGCAATAAACAAAGGCACAGAAGCAGAGAAGTAAAGGGAAAAGAGATTTAAAATTTGTGAGGAAACTCTAAGGGAGCTTTGTGACAACATGAAGAGAAACAACACACGCATCATAGGGGTGCCTGAAGAAGAGGAGAGAGGACAGGAAATGGAAACTTTGTTCAATCAAATCATAGCAGAAAACTTTCCTAAATTAAGACTGGGAAACACTCCACACATTCAAGAAGCACACAGAACTCCATTAAAGAGAAACCCAAAAAGATCTACACCAAGACACATCATAGTTAAAATACCAAAGCTAATGGATAAAGAAAAAATTTTAAAAGCTGCTAGAGAAAAAAAGGCTATCACCTACAAAGGAGCCCCCATAAGGATGACATCGGACTTCTCAACAGAAACACTTGAGGCCAGAAGGGAATGGCAAGATATAATCAAAGTAATGCAGAACAAGAACCTACAACCAAGACTACTTTATCCAGAAAGGCTAACATTTAAAATTGAAGGAGAAATAAAGAGCTTCCCAGAAAAAGAAAGCCTGAAGGAATTCATAAAAACCAAACCAATTCTGCAAGAGATACTAAGGGGCCTCTTGTGAACAGTTTAAAGGGAGGAATGAATAGAGCAAAAGAAGAATACAGCTTTAAAGAATAAAATGGCAATAAACAACTACATATCAATAATAACCTTAAATGTAAATGGATTAAATGATCCAATCAAAAGACATAGGGTAGCTGCATGGATAGAGAAACAGGACCCATACATATGCTGTCTACAAGAGACGCACCTTAAAACAAAAGATGCTCATAGACTGTAGGTAAAAGGATGGAAAAAAAATATTTCATGCAAATGGAAATGAAAAAAAAGCACGGGTAGCAATACTTATATCAGACAAAATGAACTTTAAAACAAAGGCTGTAGTAAGAGATAAAGGAGGACACTACATAATGATAAAGGGAACAATTCAACAGGAAGATATAACTATTGTAAATATCTATGCACCAAATATAGGAGCCCCGAATACATAAAGCAGACTTTGATGGATATAAAGGGCGAGATTAACAGCAATACTATCATAGTAGGGGATTTCAATACCCCTCTAACAACACTGGATAGATCCTCAAGAAAGAAAATTAATAAAGAAACAGCAGACTTAAGGAGACACTAGATCAACTTGATTTAATAGATATCTTCAGAACTTTTCACCCTAAAGCAGTAGAATATACATTCTTCTCAAGCGCTCATGGTACGTTTTCTAGGATAGACCACATGTTAGGACACAAAAATGGTCTCAATAAATTTAAGAAGATTGAAATCATATCAAGCATTTTCTCTGATCACAATGCCATGAAACTAAAAATTAACCACAAAAGAAAAACTGAAAAATACTCAAACACTTGGAAACTAAATAGCATGTTATTAAATAATGAATGGATTAACAGTGAGATCAAAGAAAAAATAAAAAAGTTTCTAGAAACAAATGATAATAAGCATACATCAACTCAAAATTTATGGGACACTGCAAAAGCAGTTCTGAGAGGGAAGATTATTGCATACAGGCATATCATAAGAAGCTAGAAAAAGCTCAAATAAGCAACCTGACCCTGCATCTAAAAGAACTAGATAAACAACAACAAATAAAACCCAAGACAAGAAGAAGGAAGGAAATAATAAAGGTCAGAGCAGAAATAAATGACATAGAGGCTAAGGAAACAATACAGAGGATCAATGAAACCAGAAGCTGGTTCTTTGAAATGGTAAACAAGATTGATGAAACTTTAACTAGACTCACCAAGAAAACAAGAGAGAGGACTCAAATAAATAAAATTAGAAAGGACAGTGGAGATATAACAACTGACACAACAGAAATACAAAGCATTGTAAGAAAATACTATGAAGAACTATATGCCAAAAAATTAGACAATCTTGGTGAAATGGACAAATTTCTTGAATCGTATAACCTTCCAACAATCAATCTGGAAGAATCAGAACACCTAAACAGACCAATTACAACAAACGAGATCGAAACAGTTATCAAAAAACTCCCAAAAAAGAAAAGTCCTGGGCATCATGACTTCACAAGTGAATTCTATCAAAAATTCAAAGAACTAACTCCTATCCTTCTCAAGCTATTTCAAAAAATTCAAGAGGAAGGAAGACTTCCAAACTCCTTTTATGAGGCGAGCATAATTCTGATCCCAAAACCGGGCAAAGACAACACAAAGAAAGAAAATTATAGGACTATATCCCTGATGAACTTAGACGCTAAAATTCTCAACAAAATATTAGCCAACCGGATCCAGCAATATATGAAAAAAATCATACACCACGATTAAGTGGGATTTATTCTGGAGAGGCAAGGCTGGTTTAATATTCGCAAATCAATCAATGTGATTCATCACATAAACAAAAGGAAGGTCAAAAATCACATGATAATTTCAATAGATGCAGAAAAGGCATTTGATAAAATCCAGCACCCATTCATGCTCAAAACTCTCAGTAAAGTGGGAATACAGGGATCATTCCTTAACATGATAAAGGCCATCTGCGATAAACCGACAGCAAACATCATAGTAAATGGACAAAGATTAAAAGCAATCCCCTTAATATCAGGAACCAGGCAGGGATGCCCACTTTCACCACTCTTATTCAACATAGTTCTGGAAGTCCTAGCTACAGCAATCAGACAAGAAGAAGAAATAAAAGGCATCCAAATTGGAAAAGAAGAGGTAAAACTGTCACTATTTGCAGATGATATGATATTGTATATTGAAAACCCTAAAGTCTCAGTCAAAAAACTACTGGACCTTATAAATGAATTCAGCAAGGTGACAGGATATAAAATTAATACTCAGAAATCAGAGGCATTTCTATACACCAACAATGAAATATCAGCAAAAGAAATTAAGGAAACAATCCCCTTCACTATTGCAGCCAAAAAAATAAAGTACCTAGGAGTAAATTTAACCAAGGAGGTTAAGGACTTGTACTCGGAAAATTATAGAACATTGATAAAAGAAATCAAGGAAGATACAAACAAGTGGAAGCATATACCGTGCTCATGGTTAGGAAGAATAAACATCATTAAAATGTCTATATTACCCAAAGCAATTTATAAATTCAATGCAATACCAATTAAAATACCAATGACATACTTCAAAGATATAGAACACATATTCCAAAAATTTATATGGAACCAAAAAAGAACACGAATAGCCTCAGCAATCTTAAAAAGAAAAAATAAAGCAGGAGGTATCACTCTTCCAGATATCAAGGTTTACTATAAGGCCATTATACTCAAGACAGCCTGGTACTGGCATAAGAACAGGCACATAGATCAATGGGACAGAACAGAGGACCCAGAAATAAACCCACAGCTTTATGGACAACTGATATTTGACAAAGGAGGAAAGAACATACAGTGGAGTAAAGACAGCCTCTTTAACAAATGGTGTTGGGAAAATTGGACATCTATCTGCAAAAAAATGAAAGTAGACCATCAACTTACACCATTCACAAAAACAAACTCAAAATGGATAAAAGACTTAAATGTAAGCCGTGAAACCATAAGCATCTTAGAAGAAAACATAGGCAGCAAGCTCTCCGACATCTGTAGCAGCAGTATATTTGCCGATTTATCCCCACGGGCAAATGAAATAAAAGGCAAGATAAACAAGTGGGACTATATCAAACTAAAAAGTTTTTGCACAGCTAAAGACAATAGGAACAGAATAAAAAGACAAACCACACAATGGGAGAACATATTCGACAGCACATCTGATAAGGGGTTAATTACTAAAATTTATAAAGAACTTATAAAACTCAACAACAGGAAGACAAACAACCCAATCAAAAAATGGGCAAAATGAATAGAAATTTCTCCAAAAAGGACATACAGATGGCCAATAGGCATATGAAAAAATGCTCAACATCACTAATCATTAGAGAAATGCAAATTAAAACCACAATGAGATATCACCTCACACCCGTCAGAATGGCACTTATCAGCAAAACAACACAGAATAAGTGCTGGCGAGGATGTGGAGAAAAGGGAACCCTTCTGCACTGCTGGTGGGAATGCAGACTGGTGCAGCCACTGTGGAAAACAGTTTGGAGATTCCTCAGAAAATTAAAAATCGAACTGCCTTATGACCCAGCTATTCCACTTTTAGGAATATACCCTAAGAACACCATAGCACTATTCGAAAAGAAGAAATGTGCCCCCATGTTCGTGGCAGCATTGTTCACAATAGTGAAGATCTGGAACCAGCCCAAGTGTCCGTCAGAAGATGAGTGGATTAAAAAGCTATGGTACATATATACTATGGAATACTACTCAGCCATAAGAAACGATGACATCGGATCATTTATAACAAAATGGTTGTACCTTGATAACATTATACGGAGTGAAATAAGTAAATCAGAAAAAAAGAAAAACTGAGAACAGCATAATTTCATACATAGGTGGGACATAAAAGTGAGAATATAAGACATGGACAAGAGAGTGGTGGTTATGGGATGGGGGGAGGGAGGGAAGAGTAGGATAGGGAGGAGGGGAGGGACACAGGGAAAACCAGATTGAAGGTGACAGAGGACAATTTGACTTTTGGTGATGGGTATGCAACACAATTGAATGATAAGATAACCTGGAGATGTTTTCATTGTACATATGTACCCTGATTTATTGGTGTCACCCCATTAGAATTAATAATAATAAAATATATATTAAAAAAAAAAGAATTCTGTACTTGGTAAAAATGACTTTTAAATACAAATATGAAATGAAGACTTTTTCAGATACAAATGCTGAAAGAATTCATCACCAACAAAGACATAATACAAGAAATGTTAAAGGAAGTCCTTCTGAAAAGATGAAATAGAAATATAGATATATACAAAGGAATGAAAAGCGCTGAAAACAATTATGGTGTGTGCAATATAAGGCCCTTTTCCTGTTTACTTAAATCTCTACCAGGATAACTGACTATTTACAGCAAAACAATAATGATGTATTGTGGCATTAAAAACATACTAGAAATAAAATGTTTGACAATGATACCACTAAAGGCAGGAAGACTGAAGTAAGGTTTTTTTAAAATGTGTTATATGGTATATTTTCACTTGAAGTTAAAGATAAGTTAATGATACTAAAGATAAGTTAAAGATGTATATAACAGTAAGTTAAAGAAGAATAATAGAACCCCTAAAACAATTGTTAAAATAACAAAACAAGTAACAAACTATAGAAATGATCCCTGAAAGTATAGTCTTTATTTTATTAATGGTAAGAGGACATGAACAGACACTTCTCCCAGGGAGAAATACAAATGGCCAACAAACATATGAAAAGATGCTCATCTTCATTAGCTATTAGAGAAATGCAAATCAAAACTATAATGAGATACCACCTCACACCTGTTGTTAGGTTAGCTATTATCAACAAGACAGGTAATAACAAGTGTTGGAGAGGCTGTGGAGAAAAAGGAATCCTCATCCACTGTTGGTGAGAATGTGAAGTAGTACAACCATTATGGAAGAAAGTATGGTTGTTCCTCAAAAAATTAAAAATAGAACTACCAAGTGACCCAGCAATTCCTCTACTGGGTATATAGCCCCAAAACTCAAAAAACACTGGTACGTAAAGACACATGCAGCCTCATGTTCATTGCAGCATTGTTCACAGTGGCCAAGACATGAAAACAACAAAAAAACCCTTCAATAGATGACTGGATTAAAAAGATATGGTACATATATACTATGGAATACTACTCAGCCATAAGAAATGATGACATTGGATCATATACAACCACGTAGATGGACCTTGATAACATCATATTGAGTGAAATAAGTTAATCAGAGAAAACTAAAAACTATATGACTCCATACATAGGTGGGACATAAAAATGAGACTCAGGGACATAGACAAGAGTGTGGTTGTTACGGGGAAGTGGAGGGAGGAGATGGAAGGGATAGGGGGAGGAAAGGGGTACAAAAAAACCCAGAAGGTGATGGAAGACAATTTGACTTTGGGTAATGGGTATGCAACATAATCAAATGTCAAAATAACCTGGAGATGTTTTCTCTGAACCTATGTACCCTGATTGACCAATGTCACCCCATTAAAATTAATAATAAAAAAGAAAAAAGAATAACAAAACAAAAAATTATGTCTAATAAATCAGCAAAGAAGATAAAAATAGAATGATAAAAATATATTTTATTAATTCAGAGAATGCATAAAATGAAGAACAAGGGAATAAACAGATGGGACAAATAGCAAGATGATAGATTTAAATCTAACCATAAAATTAAAGGATTTAAATACCCTGATTAAAAGTCAGAGACTTTCAGCTTGGTTAAAAAAGCAAGACCCAACTATTGGCTGCCTACAGGAAACTCAGTTAAGTATATAAACACAAATAGGTTAAAAGTAGAAGGATAGAAAAGGATATATAGCATGCTAACATTAACCTAAAGAAAACTAGAGTGGTTATATTAATATCGGACAAACTAGACTTCAGAACAAAGAATATTGTGTTGGATAAATGAAATTATTTAATGATGATAAAGACTGTCAAAAGAACATAACAACCTTATATTTTTAGTTATTTAATAAAAAAGCTTCAAAATACATAAAGCAAAAAACTGATAGAACTGCATGAAGAAATTGACAAATTATGAATATAAACAAATAATTAAATCTAATTAATAGAACAGGTACACAAAATATCAATAAGATGCAGAATATTTGAATAACACTATATATGACCTACCTAATTGATATTTAATGAAAACTTTATTCAACAACAACAGAATACATATTTCTTTCAAATACACATGTAACATTAGCCAAGATAAATTGTTTTTGGGGCCATAAAAAAGTGTCAACAAGTTCTCTGACCATAATCGAATTAAGTTAGAAAATAAATAACAGAAAGATCTCTGGAAAAACTCAGAAACTAAGTAACATATTTTTAAATAAGCCATGAATAATTAAAGATCAAAAAGAAATTAGAAAGTATTTTATATTGAATGGAAGCATAAATAGAAAATATCAAAATATATGGAATGCCATTAAAGCAGTAATTAGAGAGAGATTTAGAGCACTAAGTGTTTATATTATTGTATAATAAGAAAGATCTCAAATTATTTACCTCAATTTCCACGTTAAGACACTAGAAAAAAAGAGCAAATTAAACCCAAAGTAAACAGGATAGGACATAAAGAATAGAGTGGAAACAAAAAAACAAAAAGGAAATCAGTGAAATAAAAAGCTACTTTAAAAATATAGGGAAAATTGATAACCTTTGAGGCATATTTATCAGAAAAAAAAGGGAATACACAAATTACTAATATCAGGAATAAAAAAGGTGCTTTATTACAAATTTTACAGATATAACTATATAATAAAGAATATTATGAACTGCCTTACATCTATTAAAGTAATTGAATGCATAGTGAAAATATTCCCTAAAAAGAAGATTCCATTTTTATTGGTAAATTTTATTAAACACTTAAGGAAGAAACAATACCAATTCTATATGAATCGTTCCAGGCAACTGAGCATAGGGCATACTTTCCAGCTCATTCTACATGGGAAACATTACCCATATAACTGAATCAAATATATGACAAAAAGAAAACATACAAAAAAAAAAAAACACAGAGCAGTATCCCCAGTGGACACAGATACAAAATTCTTAACCAAACTAGCAAAGTAATCTAACAATGTATATTTTAAAAAGATAGAATATTATGACCAAGAGACACTTATCTCAGGAATACAAGGTTGGTTTAAAATTTGAAAAACTGGCCTGACCAGGCAGTAGCGCAGTGGATAGAGCGTCGGACTGGGATGCAGAGGACCCAGGTTTGAGACCCCAAGGTCACCAGCTTGAGCGCAGGTTCATCTGGCTTGAGCAAAGCTCACTAGCTTGAGCCCAAGGTTGCTGGCTCGAGCAGGGGGTCACTCAGTCTGTTGTGGCCATCCAGTCATTGCACATATGAGAAATCAATCAATGAACAACTAAGGAGCCACAATGAAGAATTGATGTTTCTCATCTCTCTCCCTTCCTGTCTGTCTGTCCCTACCTGTCCCTCTCTCTGACTCTCTCTGTCTCTGCCAAAAAATAAAAATAAAAATAAAATAAAATTTGAAAAACTGAAAAGAAACACCATATGAATATTTCAATATACACAGAAAAAGTATTTGAAAAAATTCCATTTCTGATTAAATTTTCTTTTTTAGTTGATAAAGGGAATAAATAAAAATACGTGACTGATGTAACACTTAATGTTAAAGGATTGAATACTTTTCCCATAAGATAAGAAACAAAGCAAAGATGTCCACTTACACCAATTTTATAAATCATCATTTTATAAAACTTTTTAGCCAGTGCAATCAGGCAAGGAAAAGAAACAAGAGGCATCAACATCAGGAAGGAGGAAGTAAAACTGTTTTTATTCACACATGACATGATTGTGGGAAAAATTTGATGAAAATGTACAAAATGTTTCATAAATTAATAACAAATTTAGAAAAGTTGCAGGATACATCAATATACAAAAGTCAATGTGTTTCTATATATGAGCCATGAGCTATCAGAAATTGAAATTTAAAATACTATTATTTCAACAGAAGTAAAATTATGAAATATTTGAGATATGTGTGACAAGCAACATGCAAGACCTATATATTGAAAACTAGAAACCATGTTGAGAAAAATTTTTGAGATTTAAGTTAAAGAAGAAGATATACTTTATTCATAGGTTGGAAGACTTGAAATTAATATCAATTCTATCCAAATTAATCTATGGATTTAACATAATTCCAGTATAAAACAAGTTCATGATTAACATGCCACTAACCCTTCTAAACCACACCACAGAATTCATAGAATTGGCTGGAGGAGAAACATGGCTGTTGCTGCTATCGGACTTTGCGAGGCTGCCGGCAACTCTACTCAGTTTCAACTACTTCTGCGGCTCAAGCTGGTCACACTTGTGAAGACTCTTCCTTGCCATCTCAGCTTCTGGTAACATCTGAAAGCCTTTGTCATCAGTCTCTCCAGTAAAATCGATGCTTCACACAGTAGTTATTTCTACTGTTTCTTACTTCTGAACTGAGGTTGCCTGGAGCTGTTACAGGCTACTGGAGCCAAGTTACCTGCCTGTGTTCTACCGAAAAAGGAGGTTGAGCAAATGAGATATATCTGCTTCTTTAATCTTGAAGAGATGAAAATTTACGAACTGAAACATTTCCAAAAATTAGGAGGGTGTTTGAAAGCACTGGACAGTCAGAAACATGGTAAAAGCCCCATATATGCGCCAAATACTAAAAATAATCAACATAAAATAATTGGACTTGAACTGTATTTAAAAAAGAATCCCTAAGTTAAAAGTGTATGAATCTTTTTGTTAGTCCTGAAGACAAGAAAAAAGCCTGTATTTTCATCCAAGATGTTTGTCTATTTCCATTTTCCTTATATTTCCTTGAAAATGAGTTCTAAAAATGAGTGTGCAAGTAACAGCCAGAAAATAAAAATACACACACACACACACACACAAAATGAAAACAACCTAAGATGTACAAAATCTTCATCAAAACTCTAAGAAGGAATGACTAACTGCCCTTAGCCCAATCTGCGCTGCTTCACTGGCATCACTGGCAGTCTTGGGGAGCAAATAAGCTTTAAAAGAATAGTCCTTTTCTACATAGGTGTCTTGAATTTAAAAATCTTTTTATGTGGTTTCATGAGGACACAGTCTAAAAATATGTAATCTGTTTCACCAGGCCACCAGAAGAAGAGTGGGGAATTAGTAGGCATGCTTGTGTGTGCGTGCGCGCGCACACACGCACAAACACAGTATTTATATAACTACCCCCACACTCTAGTACAGGACTTTAATTCTCCACAAAAAGCATTTCTTGCAGCTCCCCACCCCCACCCCAGGAGTCCAGCTCCAGCCCCCAAATCCTGTATGGAATATTTACAAAGACTTTGCCCACCAGGCCCCATGGGGTGGTGGGATGGGGACTATCTTTCCCACAGCAGACTTGGTGCACAACCACTGGATGGCAATTTTCTAAAGGAAGTTTTAGTCATGGAAGGTCATAGGGCCAGCCAACCATGCTCACCCACATGTCTGTATTCCCAGTTCAGGCCCCTCCATTCAGAGACCCAAGTATGGTGGCCTTGACTGAGGCGATTTTTCTCAACTTTGTAAGTACCTTCCCATTCCTTGTCCTTACCCCTTCCCCTCCTCCTCCTCATTGGTCCGTGAATAGGCAGTAGCCTTTTACTCAGGGCTCATCAATGAGATCACCTCTGTCACTAAATCTGCACTAATCCACCTACCCTTGCCCAGTGCCATCCCACAGGGAAAAGGAAATATTGGGCAGCCATCACCACTTTTTGCCCCTTGTTTGCAGCATTGTGGTAAGTGAATTAAGGCTTGATTGTTACTTTAGTTTAGTTGTTGTCCTAACTGGTCACCCTGCACCTGTGGCAACCCCTATACCCCTGTGCACCAATTGTTTTTGAACCACTTCAGGACTGCTTCTTGAAAAATACTCTCGGTTACTTTGGGGAGCATGTGCTTTACCTCTTCTCTGGTTTCTGTCTGGTCCTGGGGGCTGAAACTGGGGATGTGTCTTCTGAACTGCTATTGCTGCTGGCCCTGGTGCCATTGCTCATGATAGGCTCCTCCATAGGGCTGGCCCATTGTGGCAGATTACCATGCTGCCACCAGGCATATTGCTGGTGCTACCACTAGCCAATGGTCTCCATAGATTTTTCTACATCTGCCATGTTTTCTTCAAAGGAAGATTCTCTCCCCCATGTGTACACACCTCATTACCAAAGCTTATATCTAGCAGGGCTGCTTCAAGGCTTGCTAAGGGACTTAAAGAGGTTTCTGTAAAATGGCTCACTCAGTTTTACTAGTGTTCTCTTTCTAAGACACTGATACAATGCCACTGGAATGAGAAGGTCATCCAGATGCTAGACATTTATTGTTCTCAAAATTATCACATTCCCCACTACAGCCTAGCTGCTTTGAACACTCATCTGTCTGAGAATGGGGTAAATATTTGCATAAGTTTTTACTTGGCCACTGATAGTCGGTTCTGTTCATTGACTCACTCAACCATCACCCCACCTCCAGAGCTGGAGAGGCTGGAAAGCTAAATTTTGTTTCTCATAGTTACTTAATGAAAGGCCGGCTATTCAAAGTAGAGCTCACTAGTCAGATATAATCATGTAAGATCCAGGTGGCAGAGGTGAGGGAGGGGCCACGTTGCTCTCAGCTTTGGCCAATTCTGCTGGCAGAGAGGCTCACAGAAATTAAAATTTCCCTGCATTGGCAGTCTCTGCTGTTTGAATGTCCAGAAATACTGGCAGCAGTGGGACATATTTTTAAACTCACAGCTCTAGTGGCAACCTCAGAGGTCATGGCTGGCTTAGGGATTCAGTTCTGTGGTTTTGCATGTCATTTCTGGAGTCTACCACCTCTTGACAGAACTTTTTCCTGTGGCTCTTCCAATGACTTTATGAGAACCTATTTTCAGACATTGAATCAGTGCTTTCTTAAAATATCTAGAGTAATTTCACTTTTTTATCCTGGGTCCTGACTGATACACTCCTCTTAAAAGTAGACCTCTGGGATGCAAGCTTAAACTTCTGCTAGAACGTGTGCTCTCCTGCCTTAACTCTACCATCACTCACCACCATAAATATTTCTCCTTTAATATATATAAAATATGCCTTCTGATAGTGTTTCAACTAAGGTGTCTAGTTTAAAACTTAGAAGTAGAAAATTCCAAGATGGCAGCAGAGTAGGCAGATGCACAGACTAACACCTCCCAAGAGCAAACTGGATTACAAATTAACTTAAGAACAATCATCGTGAAAAACCAACTTTGTAATAAAACAACAGGACTCGAAAAACAAGGAACACAGAATAATCCACACCAATCCTGGTAGGGAATGTGGGGGTGCAGCGGGGGCTCCCCTACTCCCAGTAGCGAGGTAGGCTGAGGATCCAGAAGGGCTCCCATTACAATGAGAGAAACCCTGAGGCGAGGGTCCTCAGTCCCAGGACCAGAGACCCAGCCTAGAAATCCAGGGATTGGGGGAGACAGCCTGACAGCACTGAGTGGAGAAAAGAGTGAGAATTCTGTTTGTGGAAAGTGGCTGGTGAAAGAAAGCACAGCCTTAAAGGGCCAGCACAGAAAATATCACTCGCAGCCACTTGTCTGGGACTCAGGGGGTGAGGAGGGCTGAGAGGACCTGTCTTGCATGAGGAAAGTTGGGAGATTGAGACACAGAAACATAAATGGTGATGGGAACACAAGAGCCTAAGCCGACCTGAGTCATTCTCCAGTGCCAACGTGGCCATAGCTGGGGGAAGGGTTGCTCCCTCTGCCCTGTACAAGCCAAGTGTGGAACCAGTTGACCCACCTCCAGCATTAATCAGCATATAAGGTTGTTCAGAAAGGAGGAAGTAAAGGGTAGGGGCAGTGACTCAGGTTTCCAGGGAGACCCGAGCTACACCTCCCCCTTCATACAGAGAACACACCTCACCCCCTGATAGGCGCTGGAAAGAACACACCTTCAGAATCTCAGAGGTCACACCCAATGCATTCCTGGATACAGTTTCAACTAAAAAAAGCAAAACAAAACAAAATACGTCCACTTCCGCCCTCCTAAAGACAGAAACCCCCTGCTGGGATGAGCAAGCATAGAAGCTTCCTGCTCGGATCAGCAAATACAGATGCTTCCTGCTAGACTCAGCAAACAAACAGCAGGGAAATTAAAACTTTTAAGCAGCTCTACTAGTTAAGGAGAATTAAAATCCAAGCAACAAGCAGAGGCTGAGGAATAAAGTCCTGGAAGAGAAACCACATTCCATAAACCAACCTCAGACCCACAACTCTAACAAGCTTGAAAACCACACACAGAAAAATGAGAAAACAGAGGAAACCATATGAATCAACAAGAAAACCACACGAATCAACAAGAAAATTCCCCAGAAAAAGAACAAAATGAGATGGAAGTAATCAAATTACCAGATGCAGAGTTTAAAATAATGATTGTTAGGATGCTTAAGGATCTCAAAGCTACAATAAATAGACTTAACATATAAATAAAGAAATTGCAAGAATCAAAAAGGACACTGAAATCATAATAAAAAAGAATCAATCAGAAATGATAATTACAATTCAGAAATGAAGACTACACTAGAAGGAATCAACAGCAGGCTGGATGAAGCAGAGAATCAAATCAGTGAATTGGATGACAAGATAAATAAAGACAAAGAAACAGAGCAGCAAAAAGAAAAGGGGCTCAAAAAGTGAGAAAACTTTAAGAGAACTCTGTGACAATATGAAGAGAAATAACATCCACATCATAGGGGTTCCTGAAGGAGAAGAGAAAGAACAAGGGATAGAGAACCTGTTTGAAGAAAACATAGCTAAAAACATTTTTAAATTGATGAAGGAAAAAGTCATACAAGTTCAAGAAGCACAGAGAGTCCCAATAAAAATAAACCCAATAAGGCCTACATCAAGACACATTAAAATTAAAATACCAAAGTTAAGAAATAAAGAAAAAATATTAAAAGCAGCAAGAGAAAAGAAGTCAATTACCTATAGAAGAACCCCCATAAGGATGACAGCTGACTTTTCAACAGAAACACTTGAGGCCAGAAGGGAATGGCAAGAAATATTTAAAGTAATGCAAAACAAGAGCCTACAACCAAGACTTCTTTATCCAACAAGATTATTGTTTAAAATTGAAGGAGAAATAAAAAACTTCCCAGACAAAAAAAAACTCAATAAATTCATTACAACCAAATCAGCACTGCAAAAAATGTTAAGGGGCTTGCTGTAGAAAGAGCAAAAGAAAAAAATTGAGAAAAAGAGGATTATAGATCTAAAGAATAAAATGGCACTAAACAACTACATATCAATAATAACCTTAAATGTAAATGGATTACATGCTTCTATCAAAAAACATAGGGTAGCTGCATGAATAAGAACATAGGACCTATATATATGCTGTCTACAAGAGACCCAACTCAGAACAAAAGATACACATAGACTGAGAGTAAAGGGATGGAAAAAATATTTCACACAAACAGAAAGGGAAAAAAGCTGGGGCAGTAATATTAGTATTTGACAAAATAAACTTTAAAACAAAGGCTATAGTAAGAGATAAGAAAGGTCACTATATAATGATAAAAGCAGCATTACAACAGGAAGATATAACTATCATAAATATTTATGTGCATAATATAGGAGCACCTAAATATATAAAACAGATGAACAAAAAGGGTGAAATTAACACAATACTATAATAGTAGGGAATTTTAATACCCCACTAACATCAATGGATAGAACCTCCAGACAGAAAATTAAAAAAAAAAAATAGCGGCCTTAAATGACACACTAGATCAACTGGATTTAATAGATATCTTAAGAACTTTCCACCCCAAAGTAGCAGAATATATATTCTTTTCAAGTGCTCACAGTACATTCTCTAGGTTAAACCACATGTTAAGACAAAAAAACACTCTTAATAAATTTAAGAAGATTGAAATCTTATCAAGCACCTTTTCTGACCACAACAGCATGAAACTAGAAATTAACTACAATAGAACAACTGAAAAACATTCAAACACTTGGAGACTAAATAGCATGCTATTAAATAATGAATAGGTTAACAGTGAGATCAATGAAGAAATAAAAAAATTTCTTGAGCCTGGGCAGGTGGTGACGTAGTAAATAGAGCATTGGACTGGGATGCGGAGGACCCAAGTTCGAGACCCCAAGGTCACCAGCTTGAGTGTGAGCTCATCTGGTTTGAACAAAGCTCACCAGCTCGGACCCAAGGTCGCTGGCTCCAGCAAGGGGTTACTCAGTCTGCTGTAGCCCCATGGTCAAGGCACATGTGAGAAAGCAATCAATGAACAACTAAGGTGCCACTACAAAGAAACTGATGATTGATGCTTCTCATCTCTCTCCATTTCTGTCTATCTGTCCCTATCTATCCCTCTCTCTGTCTCTGTAAAAAAAAAAAAAAATTCCTTGATACAAATGAGAATGAACATACAACTCAAAATTTATGGGACACAGCAAAAGCAGTTCTGATAGGGACATTCATAGCATTACAGGCATACCTTAGGAAGCAAGGGAAAGCTCAAATAAACAACTTAACCCTGCACCCAAAAGAACTAGAAAAAGAACAGCAAGTAAAGCCTAGAGGAAGTAGAAGGAAAAAAATAATAAAGATGAGAGTGGAAATAAATGACATAGAGGCAAAACAAAAACAAAAAAAACAGAAGATCAATGAAACCAAGAGCTGGTTCTTTGAAAAGGTAAACAAAGTTGATGAACCTTTAACCAGACTCACTGAAATAAAAAGAAGAGAGAGAGAGTTCAAATAAATAAAATCAGAAATAAAAGAGGAGAAGTAATAACTGACATAGCAGAAGTTCAAAGGATTGTAAGAAAATACTATGAAGAACTGTATGCCCAAAAATGGGACAACCTTGATGAAATGGATAAATTCCTTGAAAAATATGATCATTCAATAATCAATATGGAAGAATCAGAAAACCTAAACAGATGAATTTCACCAAAACTGATTGAAACTATTATCAAATAACTCCCAACAAACAAAAGTACTGGGCCAGATGGCTTCACAAACGAATTTTACCAAATATTCAAAGAAGAACTAACTGTTATCCTTCTCAAGCTATTTAAAAAATTTCAAAAGGAGGAAAAACTTCTAAATTTCTTTTATGAAACAAATATAATCCTCATTCCAAAACCAGGTAAGGACACTACAAAGAAAGAAAACTATAGGCCAATATCCCTGATGAACTTAGATGCTAAAATACTCAACAAAATGTTAGCAAATCGGATCCAGCAATACATGGGAAAAATTATACATCATGATAAGTGGAATTTATTCTAGGGAGGCAAGGCTAGTCAACATTCACAAATCAATCAACATGATTCATCACGTAAACAAAAGCAAGGATAAAAACTACATGATCGTATTAATAGATGCAGAAAAAGCATTTGATAAAATATAGCACCATTTATGATCAAAACTCTCAGCAAAGTGGGAATAGAGGGAACATACCTCAACATGATAAAGGCTATCTATGACAATCCCACAGCCAACATCATACTCGATGGGCAAAAACTAAAGGCAATTCCCTTAAGATCAGGAACAAGGCAGGGGTGCCCCACTTTTATCACTCTTATTCAACATAGTTCTGAAGTCCTACTCACATCAATCAGACAAGAAAAAGAAATAAAGGCATCCAAATTGGAAACAAAGAAGTAAAACTATTACTGTTTGCTGATGACTTGATACTGTACATAGAAAACCCTAATGTCTCAGTCAAAAAACTACTGAAACTGATAAATTAATTCAGCAAGGTGGCAAGTTATAAAATCAATATTCAGAAATCAGTGGCATTTATATATACCAACAATGAAGAGTCTGAAAAAGAAATTAAGGAAACAATCCCTTCACTATTGCAACAAAAAAAATTAAAATACCTAGGAGTAAATTTAACCAAGGAGGTTGAAAACTTTTACTTGGAAAATTAAAACATTGATAAAAGAAATTAAGAAAAACACAAAAAAGTGGAAGCATATACTGTGTTAATGGATAGGAAGAATAAACATTATTAAAATGTCTATTCTACCCAAAGCAATCTATAGATTCAATGCAACTCCTATTGAAATACGAATGACATACTTCAAAGATATAGAACAAATATTCCAAAAATTTATATGGAACCAAAAAAGAACATGAATAGCCACAGCAATCTTGAAAAAGAAAAGTAAGGTGAAGGGTATTACACTTCCTGATATTAAGTTATACTACAAAGCCACTGTACTCAAAACAGTTTGGTACTGGCATAAGAACAGGCATACAGACCAATGGAACAGAATAGAGAACCCACAAATAAACTCACACCTTTATGGTCAACTGATATTGACAAAGGATTTAATAGCATACAATGGTGTAAAGACAGTCTCTTTAACAAATGGTGCTGGGAAAATTGGACAAATACATGCAAAAAAATGAAACTAGATCACCAACTTACACCATTCACAAAAATAAACTCAAAATGGATAAAGGACTTAAATGTAAACCGTGAAACCATAAGCATCCTAGAAGAAAACATAGGCAGTAAGCTCACCGACATCTCTCGCAGCAATATATTTGCCGATTTATCTCCATGGGCAAATGAAATAAAGGACAGTATGAACAAATGGGACTATATTAAACTAAAAAGCTTTTGCATAGCAAAAGACAACATGAACAAAATAAAAAGACAAACTGCACAATGGGAGAATATATTCGTCAATATGTTCAATAAGGGGTTAATAACCAAAATCTACAAAGAACTTGTAAAACTTAATTAACACCAGGAAAGTAAACAATCCAATCAAAAATTGGGCAAAAGAACTGAATAGATACTTCTCTAAAGAAGACATACAGATGATCAATGGGCATATGAAAAAATGTTCTCAACATCTCTAATTATTAGAGAAATGCAAATTAAAACCACAATGAGATATCACCTCACACCAGTCAAAATGGCGCTCATTGACAAAACAACACATAACAAGTGCTGGCAAAGAGTGCAGAGAAAAGGGAACCCTCCTGTACTGCTGCACTGCTGGTGGGAACATAGACTCGCACAGCTACTGTGGAAAACAACATAGAGATTCCTCAAAAAAATAAAAATATAACTGCCTTTTGACCCAGCTATCCCAGTTTTGGGAATATATCCTAAGAATACCAAATCACCGGTTCAAAAAAAGAAACGTACCCCCCATGTTTATTGCAGCATTGTTCACAATAGCCAAGATCTGGAAACAGCCCAAGTATCCATCAGTGGATCAAAAAGCTGAGGTACATATACACAATGGAATACTACGTGGCCATGAAAAGAAGAAAATCTTACCTTCTGCGGCTACATGGATGGACCTGGAGTTTATTATGCTAAGCGTAATAAGCCAGACAGAGAAAGAAAAATATTATATGACTTCACTAATATGAGGAATCTAATGAACAATGTGAACTGAGGAACAGAAGAGAGGCAGATAAAGGGTCAGTTGGTCCAGAGGAAAAGGGAAAGAGAGGAGGGGATCAAAGAAAGGAAAGACAGTAAAAGTGTATAAACATAACACAGAGAGATAGAGGCTAGGATAGTAAATTATGAAGGAAAAGGGAAAAGGCGGTGGGGGAGGGGGCAAAGGGGATATCAAGGAGAACAAGGAGGGGAAGGAGGGAGATATATTCCGGGGTACACTTGTAACTATGTAAACACAACAAATTAAAATCAATAATAAATAAATAAAATAAAACTTAGAAGTAGCTGCCAGAGAACAGGTACAGACATTGTATATTTCTTCTTTCATCATTTTCATGGGGATGTCCTGAAAGACACGTTGACTTGCACTTTTCATTTGCCACGGTCTTATACACACAGATCTGAGAACTAGGTTAAGACAGTTTTTGTTGTTGCTGCTGCTGCTGTTGTTTTAAGAGGCTGTAAGTGAAGACATATATACCTAGTGATTATTTTGGTAGATTGGATAATGTTTCAAATGATAACATCCTCCAAAGTCAGCTCCATGTACTGTAAAAATCAATGGGTTTTACCCTGCTGGAGAGAACGTGGAGAGCCAGGATTGTCCAAATGCAGCTTCAGCGCCTTTGCGCAGGCGTCAGCTCGTGCTCAGTGGGCGCTTCTTTCCGGGAACTACTCCTTAGGTATTTATGTAGCAGTGTCAGCGTGATTTTTTACTCTGTGGTTCTATATGAAATTAATTCAGAAAACTAAAAATGCAGACTGAGACACGGGAATGTTTTACTGCAGTAGCCTCTGGCCAAGGTTTCCACTCTGGCACATTAAAAATAACATTACAGCATCAGATTAAAACTCCTGGACAAGAAGCAAGGAAGGCAGGGAGTTCCCTATTCTTAGGTAGTAAAATGGTATAAGGTTTTCAATTTTATGTAGTACTGCTCTTTCAACACTATATATTTCCAAATGCCATAGGTATTTTGGGTATGTCACCTGTCTGTTTAATGATTTAAGCTGAGATACTAACTTAATCACTTCAGCCTGGCAAGTTTGTTGCAGGAACAGATCAGCAGTGCTGCTTATTACAAACCAAGAGGTATTTATTGACTGCATTTTCAGCAATTTGTTTGCTTTGTCCTTTGTGTTGAAAGTAGGAGGCAGTTTGCTATTTTTACAACAAAGTCAAGGCTAATTTTCTGATTGCTGGTTCATCAGACAGTGAAAGCTCAACCAGCTTACAAACCTGGAGGTTGGTAGTTACAGATGGTTAAAGCTTGTATAAATGGCCCTAGGCCTTGCATTTCCTGTGATAAGTGAGTGGCAATCTATAATTCTCATGCTGTCCTTTCTGTGGGGCAAATTATACATTGCCATCTTTTTGTTCCAGTTATTCAAGACATAGATCTTACCCATATTTAATGCTGGCTGGCTTTTTGGGTGGAAAAGGCTGAAAAGGCGATGACTTTGAATAGTTTGTAACATAAATACAACTTAAGTATCACCCTGCCATATCTGTATCTTAGAGGTGTGTAGAGGGAGACTGCAGGTGCATTTCTGCCTGAATATACAGAAACATATTTTTGGAACATTGTATAATGTAGTGCCCATTATACCATTGGTTTCATGAGATAATTATGAAGCACTTAAGCAAATCAGCATACTAGTCTCAGTGAAGATGCTAACATTCTAATTTTTTATGGAGGGTGATTACTGTTATTATTTATGGAGTGCTGTAAGTGTACATGATATTTTATATACACATAGGCAGACAAGGGCTCTGCCCAAAGGTGCCTAAGTTCTAATTGTCTGAATTAGACAATGTAAATGAAAATCAGCCACTTTGGGCAAAAGTGGGAGGAAACCAAGCAGAAACCAAGTTGAAGAAAGAAGTGTTTCTGAAGGGCTGAATGATAAAAGCAGGTTTTCTTTAGACTTGGGTTGAGTTGTGCTGTACAATTCAGGGAGAATCAAAGTGCTACAACCAACTAAACTTACTTCAAAATGCTCCCTGAAATGCTAAATGGTTAACATAAATTGTCTTTTATTTATTTATTTATTTATTTTTCCTTTTATTCAGTGAGAGGAGAGGAGGCAGAGATAGACTCCCGCATGCACCCAATTGGAATCCACCAGGCAAACCCACCAGGGAGCGATGCTTTGCCCATCTGGGGCCCTTGCTTTGTTGTAACTGGAGCCATTTTTTAATTCCTGAGGTGGAGGCCATGGAGCCATCCTCAGCACCCCAGGCCAACTTGCTCTAATCAAGCCTTGGCAGGAGGGGAGGAATGGAGAAGGGGAGAGAGAGAGAGAGAGAAGTAAGAGGGGGAGGAGTGGAGAAGCAGATGGGCACTTCTCCTGTGTGCCTTGACCAGAAATCAAACCTGGGACATCTAAATGCCAGGCCGACGCTCTACCACTAAGCCAACCGGCCAGGGCTACCATAAATTTAGTCCTACACTCCTGTCCAGGCCTAGATGTCTAAAATCCTAGGTACCAAAGCATAATTCATAGCGAGTTCACAAGGAAAGCAGAAAAGAAAAAGAGTACCAGATTATAGGCTCTTTGAAGACAGGAACCAAGTCTGATAGGAACTTGACCAGAGCTTTTCTTGACTCGTTATCAGTAATGAGAAAATTAAAACTGCACTAGCAGTATTGTTTTCACATGTTAAGCAAATCTACATATAGGTGCACCTCATTTTAAAAGTCCGGAAAACCTATCCTTTGTGGAAGCCTTCTCCTAAATCTGTACTGAAAACGACAATAGCCTGTCTCTTTACTATTGCTCAGCAGGTTTTATAATGTGACAAAAATATTTAGGATGAGTACTTTGTAATTCATAAAAAAGCAGATCCAGAGTATGGTCTATGTCTTTTTTAAAATTCTGTAGGGAAGTATAATTATCACACATGAACACATGTATAAGTAAAATGTTTTATTTTAAAAATAACACCAGCTAAATTCAATTTTTATCACAAAATTATTGTTAATATGTACTAGTACTTTTGGAATACTATTTATAAATGTATTATAGAAACTACTTATTTTGGTTAAGACATTTTTGAAATTTGAATTTATCAGTTTAAGACTTTAAGTTCTTAAAAGAAATTGGCCACTTAGATTTTGTCTTTGGGTTTAATTCTACCAGGATTAGAGGGCACCACACAAGCAGTTCAAATATAAAGCTATTAATATATCATGAAGCATAAAAGATTAAGAGCAAATCTAAGTCCTGGGAGAAGTTTCAGAAAAATTCCAGTGTTTTATACTAAATTTACTATGTTTGGAAAACAAGTGTTTACAACATTTGATGTTTTCTTTATTATGAGCAATTTTAGGCTGTTTTAAAATGTCTCTCTAAAACATATCTACTTAATTGAACAGATTTATTCAAATCATTCCAACCATAATGTGTGAGATATATAATACATATATATATATATATATATATATATATATATATATATATATACATCACATATATAAATACACTTGTATACATAAACTATAAATATATACAAGGTATATGCATTGAGTTTTAGGTAAGTACTATGTAAAATAATTTTTATCCTCATTTTTGCTGGGTTTTTTTCTTTTCTCATTGCAAAATAATGGGTATAATGGAACTTGTTTTGCTCAGGGGATAGCTTCTGGAAGGACAGAATTATGAGTCTCCATAGTTCTGCCAACATGTATTTGCTACAGGGTTTGGTTTCGATGCTTTAATAGCTAGGGAGTGTATGACAAAAAGCCACTGTTATATTAAAATAGTCCTCCCCCACCCCAACTTCCAACCAAGTTAGTTCTTTTTTGTAAACATGTTTTTCTGGCTCTACGGTAGCTATGGACTGGTCTGTGTATGTGTAGCTAATTTTCTACCTGGTCCCTGGAATGTACAATATAATTGAGCTGCTTGGCCGTAGGTGTCCTGTGTTTGTGAGCAGTCACATAAGCATTGGCCTGAAGCCTTGTGGGTCATATAATCAGTGCCTGGACCAGAGTGAGCTGTCTTCACACTGATTAGGGCAAAGTCCAGGGCAGTATGAGCTGACAGTATTTCTTAATTTATCAGAAATATAGCCCTGGCCAATTAGTTTAGTAGATTAAGAGCACTGTCTTGAAACAACACAGTTGTGGGTTTGATCCCAGGTCAGGTACACACATAGGAAGCAACCAAAGAACACACAACTGAGTGGCACAACACACGAATACTTCCTTCCCCTCTCCCCTCTCTCTAAAAATAATAATAATAATAATTATCAGCCTTGGCCTGATAGCTTGGTTGGTTGGAGTGTTTTCACAGAGTGCAGAGGTTGTTGGTTTGATTCCTCTGTCAGGTCATATACAGGAGCAGCTTGATGTTCCTGTCTCTCTCTCTCTCTCTCAAAACAAAAAACAAAAAAAAAACAACAACAAAAAAACCCACTGCATCTAAGCAATGGGAAAGCTTGTAATGCATTTTGGACAGTGTTTCTGAGTTCCAACACCAAACTTTTAAGACATGTAAATATCTATTAACAAACATGAAAGGATTCTCATAGCAAGTAATGTTTCTATGGACAATTTAAACTCCCACTCAGCCACTAACAGTTATCCTTTTGAGGACTGATTTTTCCTCTTCTCCTTTCCACTTTGTATATAAATATAAATGCAGAAATATATATATATATATATATATATATATATATATATATATATATATATAACTATATATATATATATATATATATATATATATATATATATATATATATAGTTTGTTGCACATAGATGGCATATGAGTCAGTTTAAAACAGAATGTAAAATAGTTATTATATTTTAAAAAAAAACAATCAATCCAGTCAATATTTAATTATTAAATGACTGTCATTTATTTAGCAGGCACTGTGCAGGGACCTGGGGAAAGCAAAACAAAATTTTTGCCATGGAAAGATTATAAGGAGACAGGCATACAAACAACCAATCACACTAGATTGTAAAAAAGTTGTCATGGAAGTGTGAACACAATACAATAGGAAATCAAGAAGAGCTGCTTGGGCCTGCCACATGGAGCCGGAGCACTAATGGGTGGCTCCTTGGAGGGCGACAGCACTCAGGGAGCATTACTTATGTGACTATGCCAGCCAGGATTTCATACCTAACTGCTCATACAGCATCACTAACTAGCGTATAGCAGAACATTCAGAAGCAAAATTGTGACCCAGCTTAGAAGGTTCAAATGTACTATCATAGCTGTCTATGAATTGAGAGACTGTTATTTCTGAAACATGCATATCTAGGATCTAGTTACATAATTTCTTGATGATGACAGGGTGTTTTCAAATTTATATATTAAAAAAAAAATAGGACGGTTGCAAGAGGACCTGAAAAGTTGATACCTTATATTCTCTGAAATTCCCTTGTCCTATGCTCTAATCAGTAACATTTTGTATTTTTACTTATTTTAATTCTTCTATTTGTTAAATCCAATCGGTAATTAAGAATACCAATAGCATTATCTAATTAGGTAGAATTCTAATTTTTAAGTACAGGAATCCCCAAGATTATTAAACCTAAGGTAGGAGACCCAGATCCCAATCTTGCTTCTATTTTGTTAAGTTTCTTTTTGAGATGCAAGATTGCAATTCAACTTTTTGCTGCTTCAATCACGGTTTGATCCTACTTTTTAGTAATTTTAAGAATTTTAAACAAATTTTTAATGAAAATAAGGCAGCTCAGAGGTCAAAGTGTTCTGGATTCAGGAAGGAAGACATTTGCAATAAAAAACCACTGCCACTAGACCAGGGAGAAATTACTGGCTGCACTGACAGTAGCTGCATTGCGCGGCTGACGGCCGGCTGCTGACAGCGGATCCAGCGCAGGCAGGAACGCATTGCACATTTTGCTACTGCCGGGAGGCGGCGAGAGGTTCTGGCCGGGTGCAGAGAGGCACACCGAGCCACTCACTCATCCACAAAGATGACAAAAGGGTAGCTCTATGGAACAAACTCTCCAGGAACAACCTTTAGCCACTCTAGTACCTCTTAAACACACCCTCTATATATTGCCTCTGCTAAAAGGCTCTTCTATTTTTGGCCTCCAGGACAACTTCAGAGAATGAGCAAAGTTAGGTGACTACTTAAGTCCTTTTCGAGAGTAAGATCCAGGAGAGTGACAAAGACTCAAACTGTAGCCTCCCCCCGATTATCTCAAGGGCTCTGCTAAAGTGCTAGCTCCCGCGGCTGCAGATACAGACCCCACCCGCATGATACTGCGCATCTGGTTCAGGTTGCTTTTGCCCAGCTTCTGACAGAAACTCCCCCAGGTTGACGCAGAGCGGGGAATTAGGTAGGGACCTCCCGGCCCCTTTGTTCCCTTTGCAGCAACTTCTCCGTGCACGGTAGCAGAGGACCGATGTCTGCTCTGAGTAGGCGAGAGGCACCTTTGTCGCACCAAAGTGGCCTCCCTCCCAGGACCTTGTGGAGGGATTGAAAGCCAAGAACCCTGAGAGCTGCTCCCCATCCCCATTTCTTCTTCTTCTTACAGGATGAAAATTAACCCTCCCTCAAGGTCTACTCTTCTCTTCCTCCTAAATCTCTAGCGCAGATTTTAAAGCCATCGAGTGCATCCTCCAACTTTGGGGAGAGTGCCCAACTCCCGCTCTTCCATCGCCCCTGTCGCGTTCATCTATTTCGTCGGTAGCAACGAAAGTAGGCGGCCGTAGTATCCCCGCCCCAACCTGGAAGCGAGCGCTCCCGACTGTTCAAGGCAGCCCCTCCGCGCCTGTTTGCGAGAAGATCAATTTTGGTTCTTCGCGGGATCCAGCTGCGCTTCCTACCAGTCCCCAGCTTGCGAGGCACACGCGCGCCTGCATTCAGACACATACACACATGCACACGCTCACACTCCCGCATCCCCGCTCCCTGCACCCCACGCTCCGCATCTCTCCTCCGCGGGGTGGGGGTGGGGTGACGTCAGGACTGCAGTTCCGAGGGGAGCGACTGGAGAGGACTGCGCGCTCCCGGTCTGGAAGCAGGAGTCGCACTGGGGCGGCCGCCGCTCCCGCCTTCCTCCCTGTCTCCTGTATCCTCTGTCACGCTGCCCGAACGCGGGGCAGCGTCGCAAACCTCCAGGTGAATTGAAAGTCGTTGCCGGGGGAGGACAGAGACGGTGCTGCAGTCCCAGCATGCTCTGAACCTGAAACTCGGACAGAAACGGCCCCGCAGAGGCACCCGGCGCGCGGCGCGGTACGCAGCGTCCCCGGGCCGCTGGAGGCCGCGACTGCTCAGCTCGCTGCTGCGCGCGGCGGCGGGACCTCGGCCCGGAACTCCGGGCCGGGGTACGCTCGCTGGAGGGACCCCGGCTTTGCGCATTTCACAGTCTCGCCGCGTGGGGAATGCGAGCTTGGTGGTTCCAGGTCGTCGCGGAGCCGCTGCCTGTGCCAGAGCAAGGAGAGGCGAGGGGGCGGCAGCCTCAGCCCGAAGTAAGTGCAGAAGTTTGCGTCGGTTTTCCTCGCCGCTCCCCCTCAGCCAGTGGGAGGCACACGTCCTCTCCTAGTTCTCTGAGGCCACCGAGGGCTGACTTGCGAGAGAACCTCACCAGGGATAGAAAGTGAGCGTTACGAAGGGGCAAGGACCCGGAGGGCCAAGGTAGAATGGTGTAAAGGGTTGCCAATGGAGACACCAAACTGCAGGGAGGGGAGCGGCCCTGGGAAATCTCAGAAGGGAAGGATTTGGGGAGAGTGAAGGTGAAAGTAGTCACACATATTCTGGTGACCTTGGCGCGACCCCCTGGAGTAGCGAGCCAGGGACTTCTGAGAGGTTAGAAGTGGGTGCATAATGCGTGGCTTCCCACTCGGGGCTGCGCGGAGGATGTCACGTTTCTGGACGCTGGGAGACTGGGGACGAGAGAAGAGGAAGCTGCCTGAGTCAGCGACGATAGGGTGGGGTGCTGGGGAGTCCAGACCCAGGGGGTTCAGAGTGGGAGGTAGGGTCCTCCGAAAGACGCTCCGGCCACGGCTGGGGAGACATTGGTCCGGGGAGGAGACAGGTGTGAAGCTTAGGTTCGCTACAGTTGCTGTTGGGCGCCTTTGGAGTCTTGGGGGCTAATTCTTGTAATTGCGGGGGGGCTGTTTTAGGGTGACAGCACTCGGGGAATAGACTGACCGGCCGCGGCCGGCCTCCCGGCTGCCCTCTCCGTGGGTCTCGGAAGTCTTCGGGCTGTTCCCCGCGGCCACAAGGGCGGAGCGTGACCCGCTTGCTCAAATAACCCTTGGCGTTCGGCTCACATTTCTCGGTGCTTGTCCAGTTCCTTCTGGCTTCCTCTTTTACCGGACTTCCGAAGAGGTTTTGTTCTTTAACCAAACTTCTAATGGGGAAAAAAGTTAATAGACGCTGCGCTCCTTCCAGTAGCAGAGCCCCTCAGAGGGCAGGCGAGGGCGACGAGGGTGGCGGCGTGGGGCAGCTCTCCCACCTTTGTCTCACCTGGGAGAATTCTCAAGGAATTTGAGTTAAATCTGATGAGATTATTCGGGAAGGCAACGAGGCATCTTCCAGAGTAACACTGTCTGTGTTTAGGAAACTGGAATTCCACCCTGTTTCTGGTACGAAGGGTACATACATACACTTTGCCGGGAGAAGTCGATAATTAAACTTAATTTCTTAAAAATTCATTTATGATCCATGCAGATTACCCAGGTTCATTTACTCAGGTTTATTCATTTATTTATAGAAAACATTTAGAGGCCCAATTAAGTGCCAGGCATTGTGTTAGTTAGATGCCAGGGCAATAGAACTGATTAATGTATGGTCCTGGAGCTCACATCTGTAAGAGAAGTAGCCTGGAAAGAAGACGGGGAAAAAAACATGTCCTATAGGAAAGGCAAGTACTGTGTGTGTGTGTGTGTGTGTGTGTGTGTGTGTGTGTGTGTGTTTCATTCCCAGCTCATTAACTGTGAGGCACAACCTCTTCTAGACTTTGTCCTCCAGGAAGACAGGGACACTATCATTTATATTTGATGGCAGGAGGTCAGCACTTTGCCAGGTACATAGTAAATCATCAATCAGTAATGTCTGATAGATAAATGGTGAGTCATTCATAGTGAAAATGTTGCGAACCAGCGCGACTAGTAATTCCAGGTCCAGAGTGGGATTGGCGTGCAATTAAGAAAATATGCTTAAAGAATTAAAGAATGGGTTTGGGACAGCTCTGCAGTTGCTGCTGGCAAGAAGAGAGCACGCCCAAAAGGTCTCATCTTGCTTTATTTCTAGGGCAAAGTGTAGCCATTAGCAAATCAATGAGATCTTTGATCACGTTTCCAAGGCAATCCAAGAATTTTACCAAGTGCAGAAAACCCCCACCATACTTAACGTCTTAACTTTACACAAAGAAGAAACTTGCCTCCAGTCTTTCTGGGGGACATGGAGGGTAGGATGAATAAAAATAATGCAGCACCACAGTTTAACAGCCTTTAGCAACTTCACAGAACAAGTGAGGTGGGGGATTGGGCAGACTGTCAGTTTACTGCCTATTCCCCACACTTCTGTCCTCCAAAAATCTAAACTGCAAAAACTCTGTTGGCTTTTCGGTCCCCAACAAAAATGTCTTAAAGGGCGGTATCATACTATATTAGGGGACCATGTAAAGAAGAAAGAGAATAATTTGGACGGGAAGGAAAGAATGGGAACAAGAGAGGGCAAGAGAAGAAGCTAGGCTACATTAACGTGTGAAAATATATATTCATAAATGAACAAGTCTTGTTTTTCATTTTCACAGAATGGAAATTAGCACCCAACTCAGTTCTCTATGAAACACATGAAATCTCTGTGGATATTTAAAATAATGTTTTTTAGAGCAGAGTCTCTGTTAACTTACCATATGGAGGTGTGATGCCATGCTTATGTGGGTATATTGATAAGGTGATGATTGACTGTTACTAGCATAATGAAAAAATACATTAGAATTACCAAAATAATTTCTTCAAACAGCTCATATTTTGCTACTTTAATGTACACATTTTACTCCTGTACTTTAACCATATTTGACTTAAACTTTATTAAAATATCTACACATAGATTTTACCAATGAAAATTAAACACATATATGCAAGATTTGTCCTTGGTTTAATTAAATGAACCCAAGTTACCATTGCACTCAAATAGAAGGTGGTAAATTTCAAGGTGGGTGCTGAAGCTTCTTTTGCCTATTAATTTAATTTCATTCCTTGTACCAGAAAACTAGAATTTCATATATTTTTTTATTTACTATAGAACTATTTATTTTTGAAATCAGTATTTATCAATGGTAATAATTCAGTGATTTGAATCCAAGTTTATAGGCAATAATTTTGGATTAAGTTTTGAGAACCTTCTCAGTCTTATGTGATTTAGAGCCATTCTGGAATATTTGTAAATCTCTTCTGTACTTACAAAATAAGATTATTGTACTTAAGTGATGTAATTAGGCATTTAAAATCAAAATATGTCAATTCTATAGTTGATTTTATTAATTTAATATACTTACACTGGCAATCAATTTGTAATTAATAACTAGAAAAAATCCCTATTTTCAATTATTATGTATTTTGCGGGTGTTTTAGGAAAGTATCAGAGTTCTAAAAACAGTATTTTATTGTGGACAATGTATAGTAATTATAAGTCATTTTATAAGTAAATAAAAATAAATAGTAAGAAAAGGTAGATAAACTGTGGGATTCTTTAAACAAACATTGAAATTTTTCCTCTGTCATTACTATTTTATTTGGATTATTGCCAGAATTGCACTGTTAGACAATTGATTATTTTGATGAATCATGCAGATTTGACCAATATACATTCTAGGAGGCAGAACTTTATTTTGGACGTATTGCTGGGGTACGGAAATGGTGAGGTTATAGAAGGGTGGAATCATATATTACCAAGCCTGTAAATTATCTGGCATTGTTTTTACAGATGAGAAAACTGTGGTCTAAAAAGAGGAAGGACCAAAATTTCCTGTGGTCACATTCAAATGCAAAGAAGAGTTGTATATACAGGTATTGTCTATTCTAGCCTTGACAGGAAATCATGCCCTCTGGGCACCTAATTACAGGAGCAATTTAAGAGATCTGCTTTCCTTAGATTTCCTTTTTTCTCTCATTTTCTAGAGCTCACCCTCTTCCGTTGGCCCCATCTCTGAAAGGGGTGCCACCTGCTGAGCCCCTACCCTCACTGTTCCTGCTGCTTTGCAGGTCATTCACCAAAGGGCTGCCAGCCTTACACCCAGGTTTGGGCCTAGGCAGTACTGTGAAATAAATGAAGTTTGAATAGGGTGGCCCCCACATCTTCTTTCCATCATTTTGATGCCTATATAAAACAGAATCATAGTTTCAAAGTCAGAAGGGGCTTTAGAGATCATCTGGTCTCTCTATATAGATTATCTTATAGACCATATATAGATATATATAGATTATTTCTGGACTCAAAAAGGTTCTGTGACAGCCAGTCCTATTACAGCCACTGTGCAGGACTTTTTGAACTACGTTCTGATTCTCTTTTTCTGCTGTGTTCTACTGAATTGATGCTGTCTGGTGGTCCATCACTTCGTTAACATAAAATGTGAACTCTGGAGAGAGGTAACTTGTGTTATGTTCCAACCCTGTGTCTCTCCAGCTAGACAGCCATGGGCAAGTCCCTTAAACTCTCCAACACCTTTGTTTATTTATTGGTAAATTTTTGTTTTGCTTTGTTTGAATTTGCATAATTATTTGTCTATTGTTTCTCTCCTTGATTGTTAGTTTTGCATGTCCCAAGTCTAGTATACTGTTTAACACTGAGTAGACACTCAGTAAACATTTATTGAATAAGGGAATGAATGGCTGTATGAGGGACTGAGTATAATCATGAGTGAGTGAAGGAGGCATCACTAACGTAGAATTCTTGATCTGAGAGCCATAACCTTCTAAAAACTCTATAACTAAAATACTGTTTCCTCTGCCAACATTCTGGAGAGATGACCCTGATATGCTCCTTCTCTAAATCTACTTCTCTCATTTACTTCCTTCTCTCAGCATGTGGTAGCTCCATTTTCCTGGTTGCTTGGGCCAGAAACGATGGAATCATCCTTGACTCCTCTTTCTCTCACAGCCAGCATTTAAAGCATTCTTAAATCTTGCAGCTGCACCTTCAGGATTCATTCCAAATCTGACCAATTCTCACCACCACCCTTGCCACCAGCATGGACCAATCCTGCACCATTTCTCATCTGGAGTATTGCAGTGACCTCCAAACTTCTCTTTGTGCTTTCATCCTCACCCCACCCAAAAGTCTAGGTTCAACACACAGAGCAATGCTAACACATAAGTCAGCTTCTTTCCATCTTACTCTTATATTGCATCCTTCATCTTGTGCAGGGGTCCCCAAACTTTTTACACAGGGGCCAGTTCACTGTCCCTCAGACCGTTGGAGGGCCGGACTATAAAAAAACTATGAACAAATCTCTATGCACACTGCACATATCTTATTTTAAAGTAAAAAAACAAAACAAAACAAAAAACAGGAACAAATACAATATTTAAAATAAAGAACAAGTCAATTTAAATCAACAAACTGACCAGTATTTCAATGGGAACTATGGGTGCGCATGCATCCTGTGCTCCTCTCACTGACCACCAATGAAAGAGGTACCCCTTCCAGAAGTAGGCCAGATAAATGGCCTCAAGGGGCCGCATGCGGCCTGCAGACCATTGTTTGGGGACCCCTGATCTCGCACCTCTCTCTCAGAGTAAAAAACAAAGTCCTTACAATAATAACAGTCATAAAGCTCCACTTTGCCTGGCTTCTTCTAACCCTTCTGACTTCTGCTTCCCCCAATTCTCCAGTTACCGTGCTTCTGCCATGCTGACGTCCTTCCTGTTCCCACACCATGCCACATATGCTCTCTCCTAAGCAACATTGAACTTGGTCTACCCTTTGTCTGGAATGCTCTTCCCTAGACACCTGCTTGCTTCATTTCTCCACTCCCTTCAAATCTGTTTGTAAACTCCCTTCTCAGTGAGACCTTTTTTGGTTACCCGACTTATGATTACACCTCTCTAACATTTTGTGTCCCTTTCTGCATTAATTTCCTTTTTTGCTCTTATGACAGTAAATACTATACATACTAGTCATGATTGTTTTGTGTTCCTCTATGTGCCTGGCACACAGTACATGCTTAATAAGTATAAGACATTATTATTATGGTGTCTGTCATCTTTGTTCTACTGGCCTTTTTGTACCTTCTCTAACCTGGATTGTGGTCAGAAGCAGAATTCTTCCAGGATCCTTAGCTTTCATTTTAAAAATGACCTTGAAGGTATCCCAATGGTTGTTTACATCTACTGCTAAGAATAATTAAGAAATAAAATGCAGTTATGCCTCCAAGATATCGCCAGATTTTTTTCCATGAAATACCTTCTGACCTGGGGCTTCTGGAAGGTTGCTGTTGAGTCCCATTCTCAGGGTAAGAATAGACATCCTCTATTCATGCGTGTCCTCCTCAGACAGGGCAAGTCTTCATCCCCCATGGCAGTGGGAGGCTAGAAGAGTGACATTTCGGGGACCAAAAGTGGAGACCAAGGCCAGTCTGTAAAACAGCTGCTTCTGGAACATCAGTTTTTAGTGGAACCATTGAGTCAAATTGATTGGAAATAAGAATAGGTGTGTGAGAGGGAACAGAGGAGAACTTTCTAGGTCACTAGTTGGCCACCCAGCTTGGCATTTCACTGCTTTTTCTTCCCCTTGTTACTGGGTTTGCATCTTGCTTATCGTAACATGTCTACTCTCATTAGCTGCCTTCAGATGTTAGCTGAGGAGAGGTTATGAGGCCCCATCAATTAATCAGTGAGACACTCAGTGGAAAAAAAAAGTTATTAAAACGACCCTGTGAAGCCAGGCTGTATTGGTTTAAATACACTGTTGAATGAGCTGGTAGGATTTTTAAACGGTTCAGCCAGGATATTGTGAGTAGATATTGTGCTAATGTGTTAAAGTTGGGCACACTATTACATTTCTATTAAATTACCATAGCTCATAGTTCCTATTAGCTCCCAGCAGTCAGCCTTCTTTTATTTATTTTTATTTATTTTTAATTATTATTATTATTTTTTATAGGGACAGAGAGAGAGTCACAAAGAGGGATAGATAGGGACAGACAGACAGGAACGGAGAAAGGTGAGAAGCATCAATCATTAGTTTTTCATTGCAACACCTTAGTTGTTCACTGATTGCTTTCTCACATGTGCCTTGACTGTGGGCCTTCAGCAGACCGAGCAACCCCTTGCTGGAGCCAGCGACCTTGGGTCCAACCTGGTGAGCTTTTGCTCAAGCCAGATGGGCCCACACTCAAGCTGGCGAGCTTGGGGTCTTGAACCTGGGTTTTCCACATCCCGGTCCGACGCTCTATCCACTGCGCCACTGCCTGGTCAGGCCCAGCAGTCAGCCTTTAAGGTGGCTCAGCAGATAGTATTTTCTGTCATGAGTGTTCATAATGGTTTGTCTTATCATAGAAAAGTGTTATGTTGTACCCATTTTTTGCTCAAGAAAATAGAAAGAGAGCCCTGGGGTTAGTACTTGTAGGTTTCCAGTTTTGTTTTTAGCATGCTCTCTGACCTTGGTCAGTTTGCTGGTGTAGAGTAGCTTTTCTTGCTCCAGGAAAAGTTACTACAGCATCAAAATGAGGCCAACAACCTTGAAGTATAGCAGTGAGGAAACCCTTTCCCTATCACTTGAAGAGATGCAGCCACAGCAACTCTTCAGGAGAGACTTTGTGATGTGTGTGCATGTGTGTGCACGTGTGTGTGTGTTTGGGGGTGGAATCTAGGATATGGAATCTAGGGTAAAAACCCAAACTATCTTATGACTGTTATCAGTGAAAGGAGCTTTTAGCTTTCCCAGCAGCTGGTGTACGTATACTTTTTGCCTTAAGTTACATACACATGTTGCTTTGAACTTTTTTCAGTAAGTAGGTTGCTTGAAACATTTTTCTTATAGAAACAATGTTACGTACGGAATTTGGGTTCCCACTGCCTTGGGAAAAGCCTATTTAAAAATTCATTGCTGAGCACTAAAAAATGACACTACAGCTTGCTTTTTTTATATGAGAAAATGAGTATTAATTTCTAATTAATAAAATTCTAATTCTCATTATGTAACACCATGAAGATCTAGGTTGACATTTCTGTAAGTAATCTCTCCCTTGACTCCTTACTCTTTATGGTTTATTCAGCAGAATAGGATAATTATAATATATATTATATATGAGAATATATTAGTATATATTATATGTCATTTTAAATGAACAATATTGAACCTCCTTTATTTATCATCTTCTAAAAACAAGTTTATCAAATCATTCTAAATTAATAAATAAAATGTATAACCAACATAAACTATGTAGGCATTGTTGAGAATTAAGACTTGTGCATGGGAATTCTTAGCTTTGACATATGCATCAGTGGTTTCAGAGGGAGTGAGATGTTCTCCTAATCTCCCACCCAGAGGCCTCTGCTGTGACCCCATTCTGCAAAGGATAAGTGTGCTTGTTTGTTGGAAATAAGCTGAGTTCTAAAACTATTTTCAATTGCACCTGTGTCCGTTTCTACCCAGATCCCTAGGATTGGATATCTAGCACCCCTTTATTGAAGACACAGAACAATTATCCCTCCCTCTCTACTTGGTCTCTTCTTTCTGTACCACAGTCTTCATTGTCTTTACTTCCTTTTGGCCTCTTTCTCTCATTAAAGCCCAGCATTCTGGTCCTTCAAGCGCCTTTATGCAAAGTATGACCCACCCTCCCTCTAGTGGTGATTAGAAAATCTTCTCTTCCATTGCTTCCCTCCACCCTCCAGCTTTATGAGATACAATTGACATATAACATTGTGTAAGGTGTTGACTTGATAGCTTGAAAATGATTATCACCATAGCATTAGCTAAAACCTCTGCCATGTCACATAATTACCGTGTGTGTGTGTGTGTGTGTGTGTGTGTGTGTGTGTGTGTGATGGGAACATTTAAGTTCTTTTTTTAGCGATCTATCGCCTTTGTTAATGCCAGGAGCCTGTTTTCACAAGCTACACACCGCTCTGGCAATGGGCTGGGCCCTTTGCCTCATAGCAGTGTCCAGAGACCTGGGAGTAAAAATTTTCCTGGTGGTCATTCATGCATAGAATGGGTGTCTCAGCAGAGTGGGGTCAAGGGGAGGGAGTAGCCGAGACAGTCACTGGGAGACTGAGGTTTATTTTCTTTGGAAGTTATCAGACACTGCCCTGTGTACTCCCCCCTCTATTTCCATGTACACATTTCCTGTGCACCCAAAAGCAGGTCCAAAGTTTCTCCCCTACCCTCGGATTTCTGAAAAATAGAGAAATGAGAAGATTTTTCAGAAAATGTTCTTTTAGAGCTGTGCTGGCTCTCTAGGAGAGAAAAAAGACCTGGTTTGTAGTGTTTGCTGATTTCTAGGTTGTAAATATTTCTACCATACCAAATTTCAGTACGACATCAACTGGCTCACAAAACTCTTGAAAACTTTACAATTGGCTCTCATGAATCTGGACAAGCTGGCTCCCACACTTGACTCTTTTTATTGTGAAAAGTGCTACAAAAGAAAGAATATACCTTTTCCTCTTGTTTTTTTCCTTCTCTTATCCAGCCCCCTTTGCCTTTTCACTCAGTGAATCACAAAATATATGTGTTAAAATCATAAATGTATAAATATATAAATGTGAGTAAATTTGTGCTATAAAAATTCATGTAGTAAATAAATATATTAGACTTTGCAGTGCACATTTGGCTTTGATCACAAATTAAAGAAAATAATAACCCTTTGAAAATGTAAAAAACTATTCTTAACAAAAGGGCAGCACAAAAACAGCAAACAGGCTGGGGTTTCCCTGAGCCTGTGTCTTACACTTTGCTGACCCTTGGATTAGATGGATAATCAGGATAGGCCTTTAGAAATTCAAATATCAAAAGTTTGAAGTTTATAATTTATAAATGTATATATAATATATAATATAGGCAATATAATATATCACATCTATCTATCTATCTATCTATCATCTACCTATTTATCTATCATCTATCTCAGAGAAAAGGTACATATTGAGTAAAGTTATCCTGAGCATTTCCGTGGTGGACCCAGCTGGGTTCTGTGTTGGAAGAATGAGGCCCCGTATAGTTGGGAGTGGGAAGAGGTGAGGACACGGGAGGTTGTGATCTCAGTGGCAAATCAGAAAAAGCATGACCTCAGGACCTCTTTATTTCCTTCATTTTAAAAATAGCTTTATTGAGATATAATTTACATATTCAGTTTACCTATTTATAGCATCCAGTTCAATTTTTTAGTGTATTGATAGGATTGAGCAACAATCACTGCAATCTAATTTTAGTATATTTTCATGTCTCCTCAAGGAAGCTCTCGTACCATTAGCAGTTAGTTGCCATGCTGTCCCTACCTGCCAGACCTATCTGCCCCTGCCAGCCCCTGGAAACCACTAACCTACTTTTTGTCTCTATGACTTTGCCTATTCTAAACATGTCATAGAAATAGAATCATACAATATGTGGCCTTTTGTGACTGCTTCTATCAAGGTTCATGCATGTTGTAGCATGAGTCAGTGCTTCATTCCTTTTTATTACCAGATAATAGTCCATTGAATGGACATACCACATTTATTTATCCATCCTTTTGTTGGTGGACATCTGGATTGTTTCAAGGTTTTGGCTATTATAAATTGATGCTTCTTTGAAGATTTATATACGTCTTTGTATGGATATATATTTTCATTTCTCTTGGGTAGATCCCTAGAAATAGAGTTGTTGGGTGATAATAACTCTTATGTTTAGCAGTATGAGGAGATATAAAACTGGTTTTCAAAGGAACTGCATCATTTTACATTTATACCAGCAGTATGTGAGAGTTCCCTTTTTTCTACATCCTTACTAACACTAGTCACTCTTTTTTAAAATTATTATAGCTATTTAAGTGGGTGTAAAGTGGTATCTCATTGTGGTTTTGCTTTGCATTTTCTTAATGACTAATGATGTTAAACATCTTTTTTTAATGCTTATTGAACATTTATGTATCTTCTTTGGAGAAATGTCTATCCAAATACATTGTCCATTTTTAAATTATTTGGTTTTTTATTATTTATTTGTAAGTTGTCTAGATACAAGTCTCTAATCAGATATGTGACTTGCAAATATTTCTCCCTTTTTGTGGTTGTCTTTTCACTGATGGTTTAGTTTGCAGCACAAAAGTTTTGATATTTTGATGAAAATAAAATGTTTTGCTATTTTGATGAAGTATAATTTATCTGTTGTTATTTTTTTCTTTTACCACTTGTACAACAAATCCAAATTATTTAGGTTTATTGTTAAATTTTCTTCTAGATGTTCTGTAATTTTAGCTGTTCATTAATTTAGGTCTAATATATTTTGAGTTAATGTTTGTATACAATACAAGGAAGACATCCAACTTAATTTTCTTTTTGTATGTGGATGTTCAGTTGTCCCAGAATCATCTGTTGAAAGAATTGAATTGTCTTTCACCCTTGTTGAAATCAATTAACCATAAATGTGAGAGTTTATTTCTGTACTCTCAATTTTATTCCCTTGATCAATTATAACTCTATTCTTATGCCAATGCCACATTGCCTTCAATACCATGACTTTTGTAGTAAGTTTTCAAATTAAAAAATGTGAGTTCTTCAACTTAGTTATTATTTTTCAAGACTGTTTTGGCTATCTGAACCCCTTAAATTTTTATATGAATTCTAAGATCTGTTTTCCAAATTCTGCTATGAAGTCCAGCCGGGATTTTGTCAGGAATTGTGGATCAATTTGGGTAGTAATGCCATTTTAACAATATTACTTCTTTTTTACATAGGAACATAGATGTTTGTTTTTTTTATTTAGGTCTTTAAAAATTTTTTAAGAATATTTATAATTTTTTTCTTTTTTTTTCTTTCTTTTTTTTTTTTTTTTACAGGGACAGAGAGAGAGAGTCAAAGAGAGGGATAGACAGACAGGAACGGAGAGAGGTGAGAAGCATCAATCATTAGTTTTTCATTGCCGTTAGGACACTTTAGTTGTTCATTGATTGCTTTCTCACATGTGCCTTGACTGCGGGCCTTCAGCAGAATGAGCCACCCCTTGCTGGAGCCAGCGACCTTGGGTCCAAGCTGGCAAGCTTTTGCTCAAGACAGATTGGCCTGCACTCAAGCTGGCGAGCTCGGGGTCTCGAACCTGGGTCTTCCACATCCCAGTCTGACGCTCTATCCACTGCGCCACCGCCTGGTCAGGCAAGAATATTTATAATTTTAAGAGTTTAAGTATTGCATCTATTTCCTAAACTTATTCTTAAGTATTTCTTCCTTTCCAATCTGGATTTCCTTCTTTTACTCCCTCCTGCCCTCCCTCCATCTTTACTCTGTTCCTTCTTCCCTTGTCCCCACCTCCCACCAATTGTCCTGGCTAGTACAATGTTAAATAGAAGTGGGGAAAAGAGACATCCTTATCTTGTCCCTGATCTTAGGGGGAAAGCATCCAGTCCTTTACCACAAGTATAATATTAGCTGTGAGTTTTCATTGCTTTTTATCAGAATGAGGGTGTTTCCCTGTCTCGAAAGATAAGATTTTTTTCTTTTTTATGTCTGCATAATATTCCGTTGTGCAAATGTATCACAGTTTTTTATCCACTCAACTACTGATGGGCACTTGGGCTGTTTCCAGATCTTGGCTATTGTAAATAATGCTCAGTAAACACAGGGGTGAATCTATTCTTTCAAATTAGTGTTTTGGGTTTCTTTGGATATATTCTCAGAAGTAGAATCACTGGGTCTTAAGGCAGTTCCATTTTTAGTTTAGTTGTTTTTTTTTGAGGTAACTCCATACTGCTTTCCACAGTGGCTGCACCAGTCTCCATTCCAACCAGCAGTGCACAAATGTTCTTTTTTCTTCACACCCTCATCCATTTGCTGTTTGTTGATTTATTGACGATAGCCATTCTGACTGATGTGAGATGATGTCTCATTATGATTTTAATTTGCATTTCTTTGATAATTAGCGACATTAAGTATCTTTTCATATGTCTATTGGCCATCTGTATATCCACTTTAGAAAAGTGTCTATTCAGGTCCTTTGACCATTTTTTAATTGGATTTATTTTGGTGTTGAGTTTTATAAGTTCTTTATAAATTTTAAATATTAATCCTTTATCAGAAGTATCAGCAAATATGTTCTCTCATTCAGTAAGCTGTCTTTTTATTTTGTTGATGGCTTCCTTTGCTGTGCAAAACTTTTTAGTTTGATGTAGTCCAGTTTGTTTATTTTTTTCTTTTATTTCCCTTGTCCTAGGTTATATATCAGAAAAAATATTTTAATGAGTCATGTCCAAGATTTTGCTCCATATGTTTTATTCTAGGATTTTTATAATTTTTTATAAGAGGGTGGTCTAGTTTCATATTTTTGCCTATATCTGTTTAGTTTTTCCAACACCATTTATTGAGTAAACTCTCTTTACCCCATTTTATGTTCTTGACTCCTTTGTCAAATATTAATTGGCTATATAGGTATGGGTTTATTTCTGGGCTTTCTATGCTGATTCATTGATTTATATGTCTGTTTTTATGCCCATACCATACTGTTTTGGTTACTATGGCCTTGTAGTGTAGTTTGATATTAAACAATGTGATCCCTCCAACTTTGTTCTTTTTCAAGATTGCTGTGTCTATTTGAGGTCTTTTATGGTTCCTTATAAATTTTGGAATATTTGTTCTAGTTCTGTGAAATAAATCATTGATGTCTTAATAGTAATTGCATGGAATCTGTAGGTTGTTTTGTGTAATGTAGACATATTAATTATGTTAATTCTTTCTATTCATGAATACAGCATATACTTCCACTTGCTTGTAACTTCTTCAGTTTCTTTCTTTAGTGTCTTATAATTTTCTGAGTACAGGTTTTTTACATCCTTGGTTAAATTTATTCCTACATGTTTTATTCTTCTTGAAGCACTTGTGAATGGTACTGTTTTCTTGGTTTCTTTTTCTGATAGATCATTATTGGTGCATAAAAATGAAATTAATTTCTGGATATTTATTTTGTATTCTGCTACTTTACTAAATTCATTTATTAGTTTTAGTAGTTTTTGGTAAGATCTTAGGGTTCTTTATATACAGTATTATGTCATCTGCAAATATTGACAGTTTTACTTCTTCCTTTCCAATTTGGATATCTTTTATTTCTTCTTCTTGTCTGATTGCTGTGGCTAGGACTTCCAGTACTATGTTGAATAAGAGTGGTGAAAGTGGACATCTTTGTTTTGTTACTGATAAGAGAAATGCTTGTGCTTTTTGCACATTGAATGTGATGTTGGCTGTGGGTTTGACATATATGACCTTTATTACATTGAGGTATGTTCCCTCTATTCCCACTTTGCTGAGAGTTTTTAACATAAATGGGTGCTAGATTTTTATCAAATGCTTTTTCTGCATCTATTGATATGATTATGTGATTTTAATCCTTCATTTTGTTTATTCAGTGTATCACATTTATTGATTTGCAGGTGTTGTACCAGCCTTGCATCCCAAAATAAATCCCACTTGATCATGGTGCAAGATCTCCTTAATGTATTGCTGGATTCAGTTTGCTAATATTTTGTTGAGTGTTTTAATTTTTTTTTTTCTTAGTATTCTTTATCTGGTTTTGCAATTAGAATAATGTTGACTTCATAAAATGAACTTAGGAGTCTTACCTTCTCTTGAATTTTTTGGAATAGTTTAAGAAGAATAGGTATTAATTGTTCTTTGAATATTTAGTAAAATTTTCCTTTGAAGCCACCTGGTCCAGGACTTTTGTTTGTTGGGAATTTTTTTGATTGCTGCTTTAGTTTCACTGGATATAATCTGTCTGTTCTTATTCTTTGATTCTTCCTGTTTCAGTATTTGAAAGTTGTATTTTTCTAGGAATTTATCTATTTTATCCAGATTGCTTAATTTGCTGGCATATTGTTTTTTATCTTTTTGTTTATTTATTTATTTTGTGACAGAGACAGAGAGAGAAACATATAGGGACAGACAGACAGGAAGGGAGAGAGATTAGAAATATCAGTTCTCAGTTGTGACACCTTAGTTCAGTGGTTCTGAAGCTTTTTGAAGTCAGGGCACATTTAAAGTCCTACAAATAATTGTAGGTGCACTATATAAAAATTTCTGAGAAACATGTTATAATAATTAAGTCAACTATTAAAGAAAAAATATAAAGTCCAAGTGTGCTTTTTGGTAATTAAATAAAATAAATATGACAAAATTAAATTTATTCTGACATAAAAAAGCATTTTTATGTTACATTTTTGTTATGCTTTTTGGAATTTGTAAATAAAAGAGATTAAAAATAAAAAATGACATAAAAGTTATCTATATGTGTATATATATATATATATATATATATATATATATATATATATATACACGCACACACACACACACATTCTTAGTAAGATTTAGTAAATTTGGCAGGTCCCAGTGCAAATGTGTTAAGTGTTTTCATTCTTGTGTTTATGAGAAACATGAGCCTGATGTGTCCTAGCGATTTCTTCAATGTTTGGGCATATATTTGAAAGGCAAAACTCTCATTTCCTCGTCAATGCATTGAAGAATTCCGCTCTTTTTACTCTTAAATATGTTGAGAGCAGAAAACCCTCACCATGCATATCATCTTAACTTTACACCAAACAAAGGATAGAAAAAACTTGCCTCCAGGCTTTCCAGTGAACATGGGGGGTAGTGTAAAAAATCCAGCACCACAGCTTAACAGCCTTTTTGCAACCTAATCAGGCAAGTGAGGTGGGGAGTTGGGCAGACTGTCAGCTTACAGCCAATTCCCCACACCTCTGTCCCCCCAAAATCTAAAATCCAGAAACCCTGTTGGATTTTTGGTCCCCAACAGGTACATATATCTCTGGAATACCATAGAGCGCACCTTGAAATCTTTTAGGGCACACACTTTGAGAACCACTGTGTTAGTTGTTCATTGATTGCTTTCTCATATATGCCTTGACCTGAGGGGGCTACAGCAGACTGAGTGACCCCTTGCTTAAGCCAGCGACCATGGACTCAAGCTGGTGAGCCTTGCTCAAACCAGATGAACCCACACTCAAGCCAGCGACCTAGGGGTTTCAAACCTGGGTCCTCCACGTCTCAGTCTGATGCTCTATCTACTGCGTCACTGCCTGGTCAGGCGGCATATATTTGTGCTTTGTATTTCTTTGGTATCTGTTATCACTTCTTTGTTTTCATCTCTGATTGTATTTATTTGGGTCCTTTTTTCTTTTGTCTTGATGAGTCTGGTTAAGGGTTTGTCAATCTTGTTTACCTTTCAAAGAACTAGCTCTTAGTTTTATTAATCATTTGTATTAATTTTTTAGTCTCTATTCATCTGTTTCTGCTCTTTATTATTTCCTTCTTTTACTTACTATGAACTTTGTTGCTCTTTTTCAAGTTCCTTCAAGTCTAAATTTAGATTGTTCATTTGAAATTTTTCTTGTTTTATGAGATAAGCTTATAATGCTATAAATTTTCCTTTTAGGACTGCTTTTTCTGTATTTTATAGGTTGTGTGCTCATTTTCATTTATTTCAAGGTATGTTTGGATTTGTTCATGGATTTTAGTATTAATTTATTCATTATTTAGTAACATGTTATTTAGTCTCCATGTTTTTGTATGTTTTCTTTTCTAGTGATTGATTTCTAGTTTTACACTATTGTGGTCAGAGAAGAATCTTGACATGATTTTAATCCTCTTAAATTTATTGAGACTTATTTTGTGTCATAATGTGCTCTATACTAGAAAATGTTTCGTGTGCATTTGAAAATAATATGTATTCTGTTTCTTTGGAGTGAAATGTTTTGAAGATATTAATTAGATCCTGTTAATCAAGGCTGCTGTTCCCTTGTTGATTTTTATCTGGAAGATCATCTATCCATTGATGTCAATGGTGTGTTAAAATCTCCTACAATGACTATATTGCTGTTGATCTCTTCCTTTATGTTCATCAAGATTTGCTTTATATATTTGTGTTCTTATTTTGGGTGTATAAATGTTTACTAGGGTTTCATCCTCTTGTATTGCTTTCTTTATCATTATATAGTGTCCTTCTTTATCTCTTATTATAATCTTTGTCTTAAAGTCTGTTTTTTTGGAGGGGGTCAGATATAAGTATTGCTACCCCAGCTTTTTATTTTTCATTTCCTTTTGCATGAAATATCTTTTTCCATCCCTTTACTTTTAGTCTTTGTGTTTCTTTCATTCTGAAATGGGTCTCTTGTAGACTGTATGTGTATGTGTGTATATATATATATATATATATATATATATATATATATATATATATATATATATATCCTGCTTTCTTATCCATTCAGCTACACTATGTTTTTTGATTGGAACATTTAAGTCCTTTACATTTAAAGTGATTATTGATAGGTACATATTTATTGGCATTTTATTTTTTTAGTGATGTTCTTCTGTTGTTTTCTTCTCCTTCTCCTCTTTCTCCTTCTTCTCCTTCTTCCTGCAGGCCCTTTAACATTTCTTATAATACTGGTTTGGGTGATAACAAACTCCTTTAGCTTTTTCTTTTCTGGGAAGCTCTTTATTTTTCTTTTAATTTTAAATGATAGTCTTGCTGGATAACATAGTCCTGGTTATATGTCCTTGCTTTTAACCCTTTGAGTAGTGAGGTTTTCTTTCATGTTCACTGACCCCCAGGAGTGAGTTTATTTTCAAAAAATGAAGTTAGTTACAGTTTTATTAACTTGAAATCATGTTTGTTCAATAACCAATATATGGAAACCAGAACATACATTTACCTTTTTTAATGTTGCCTTATACATTTTTAAAATAAATCGATCATACTCTGGATGGTCAGGAGGCACGAGGACATACATGAATTTTTGTACTACTCAAAGGGTTATTCACTTTGAATATTTCATGCTGATCCCTCCTGGCCTGTAATGTTTCTGTTGAGAAATCTGCCAACAGCCTTATGGCAGCTCCCTTGTAAGTAACTTAACTGTTTTTCTTTTGCTGCTTTTAAGATTTTCTCTTGGTCTTTATTCTTTGGCATTTTAATTATGATGTGTGTTGGTGTGTATGTCTTTGTGTTGATCTTGTTTGGGACTCTTTAAACTTCCTGGACTTGTGTGTCTTTTTCCTTCCCAGGTTAAGGATATTTTTGGTCATTATTTCTTCAAATATGTTCTCGATCCCTAGCTCTCTCTCTTCTCCTTCTCGTACCCCTATTATGCAGATGTTGTTGCATTTTATTTTGTCCCATAGATCACTTTATTCTCTTTTTTTTAATTTGTTTTTCTCTTTGCTGCTCTGATTGGGTGTTTTTTTCTACTTTGTCTTTCAAGTGACTGATTTGAGCTTCTGCTTCATCTAACCTATTTATTCCTTCTAGTGTGTTTTGGATGTCAGGTGTTGTATTTTTGATTTCTTATTGGTTCCTTTTTATGGTTTCTCTCTCCATTTTTATGCTTGCTATCTTTTTGTTGATGTTCTTACTTAGCTTCTTTAGGCATTCATATAACCATTACTTTGAATTCTAAATTTGATAACTTGCTTATCGACATTTCATTTAGCTCTTTTTCTGGAGATTTCTCTTATTCTGTCATTTGAGGCATGTTTATTTTTTCCTTATTCTGTCTGCCTCTTTGTGTTTGTTTCTATGTACTAGATAGATCTTCTGTAATTCCCAGTCTTCATTTGGTGGCCTTTTATGTAGTAGGTATTCAGTTGGGTCCTTGATCCCTTTAGCTGTGTGCTCCAGGAATGTCCCTTGCATGGGTTATGTCAGCCTTCTATTATAATTAAATCTTGATTGCTATTGGCCCATTGTGCATGGGATCGACTCTCAGGCTAGCTGATTGTGAGGTTTTACCTCAACCAATGCATGTGAGCTACCATAGGAAGTAGAATTTGCCTCAGTTGGGTTTAGTGCCTGATGAACTCTCCCTTTGGATATGCTGCTTGCAAAGCTAATTGGATACTGGTATGATGTTTGAAGCTGAACACTGGGTGCATTGGTTCTTGACCTCTTAGGAGAGAATGTGTTATAGGCTAATATAAGACCCTGCCTAGGACTGGTCCTCAGCCACCTGTTTGAAGCTACAAGCAATCCACAGTTTGTGGTGGCCTCTGCTGGGCTTAGGTGTACATGGAATGACCAAGTTTCATACCAAGACTGGCTTTTATCAGAACCAGGCCTGGTGAAAAATCAGTAAAGGACCCATGGCACTCTGAGATTTGCCTCTATATGCCTTTGTTTGCTGGCTGTCTGTTAGGCTCAACCACTGGAAAAGCCTCTGATAGAGTCAGAAGGCTGGAGCTAGTGGATCTCTCCCATGGGGAAGGTGTCTGTCAGGTTTCCAGAAAGATGATGGGTATGGTACCCACCCCAGAGCCACAGGTCTCGATCTGTTCCAAATTTTTCTTCCAACCTCAGCAGGGCAAAGCCTCTAGTGTGGATGGGGCCTCTAAAACCCAGAGATTTAGTCTTCCAACATGTAGAGCAGTGGATCTCCTGAATCTCTCATGAGAGGAAAGCATCAGTCAGATTTCCGGGAAAGTTGGGGGAATAGCTCCCTTCTCAAAACCAGACAACCAAGTCACTGTCACCACCTGAGTCTGTCCAAACCTCTACTTCTGGGCAAAGGCCAGTGACTCTTCATCAGGGCCCAGTCTCCAGAGGCTGGGACAAGAGAGACTCCTGAGTGCGGGGAGTTGCTTTCCCTCAAGCTGATGCTGAACAGAGGGGACTGGTCCACCCAAGAATGTTGGTGACTGTGGTGTTGGAGAATGACTCAGCACGGGGGTCCTGTGCTATCGTCTACTGTGTCTCTCCTCAGACATCTCAGACTCTTCGTGTGTCTCTAGTCTGCTTAGCCCTCTTTCTGCCCAAGCCCAGGGTAAGTGGCTGTGAGTGAGATTCTGTGCATTGGCCGTTTAAGAGGTTGCCTGCCTCTCTGTGAACTCCTGTTTCTTCCTGGCAGGCAGAAAGCACTCAAGTTTTTATAGACAAATGTTATGTGGGCACCTCTTTTTAGCTTTATTGCTCTGGGATGAGACACTTGGCGTGGAGTTTAGGCCCCGCACTTCTTAGGGTTAACCCCTGCAGCTAAGCTGTTCCTCTGGAACCTCAGCCACAGTCATGGGAGCAGGACCAGCCCTTGCCATGATTCCACCCTTCCTACCAGTTATGATGTGACTTTTTCTGTGAATCCTTGGTTTATAAAATTTTTCTTCATTTAGTCTTGAGTTGATTCTTCAAGACGATTGCTCTTAAATTTAGTAATAACTCCATTTTGGTCCTGAGATGAGGTGAGTGTAACAGCCACCTACTCTACTGACATCTTGGATTCCTCATTTTAGTGGTTTTTTTTTAATGGGAAATGGAATAGAGTGAGGAATGAAAAAATGGTTTAGGCCGGTCATACACATAAGGAAAAGAGAAAGCGGGTGACAAGTTTAAGTTTATTTAACAGTAGAAAAGGAAGTAAGGAGATTGGAGGGGAATGAGCATGTATCTAGTCCATTCTCCTAATTTTCCAGATAACCACACAGGCCCAGAAACAGGGAGTGACTTCCTGCTCACATAGTCTGAGGTGGCAGAGTCAGAACACATTACTTATGAGTGCCCTTTTCACTGGCTGGCACCATTTCTCACGGTGACCTCTAAAGGATAAAAAACTGTTTGTCAGGTAAAGGGTGAGAGGAAGGAAGCTTTAGGTAGAGGAGGCCTGATATATAAAGGCCTTGAGGCAGGAGAGAGCTTGTGTGCAGACATCAAAGATGGCGGCTCTGGCTGAGGCACAGTGAGTGATGAGAAGCTGATGAGAAATGGTAGAAGAGTTAGGTAGGAGCTTCAGCACAAAGAGTCTTGTAGGTTGGTAGGGAGTGGAGATTTATTGTAAATGGGGTATGAACAGTTTTAAAGAGGGGAGTAAAACAAAAAGATTTATGTATGAGGAAGATGACTTGCTATTACTTTGTGGAGAACAGAGTAAGTAGGGCCAGAGCAGAAGTGCAGAGTCCAGGTGAGATTCTGTAGCAGGTGAGATAGGTGAGGGAAAGTGCACAGACTAGAATTTGGTTTGGAGTTAAAATTGACAGGACTTGCAATTTAAGGCATTGATGGGACTTCCAAGAAGAAGTTGAATTTGCTCAGACTCAGGAAAGCAGGCAGTGTGGCTCCCCTATTACTATCCCCAAGGAGTTGGGTATTCTGGAAACAGATATATTAGATTTTTCTGAAGCTTTTGAGAAGTGCAAAGTTTTAGGTTAAGGTGTCCATGACATACTCTCCAGATGTTTTGAGCAGATGTTGCCCCACCAGTAGCAGGAGAATATCCTCAGAGAAGGATATTCCACCCAGAATACCCTCCCTTCTTTCCTGATGGTCAAATGTTTAACTAGTTTTTAAAGCCTGTCTCAAATATTACTTCTTCTGTATAACTTTCAAGTTAGTTATTTAACAAACATGTATATAACATTTGTTATTGCGTATCTAGCTCATATTACTATGTTTATATAGCCATTATTCTGTCTAATGTGCCATCATTATCTTTGTTTAATACATAGCAATATAAAGTATAGAGAGATTAAGCGACAAAGAGGCTCCACATTCCCATGCATAACCACACTATGCTGTGTTGCTTTTTGCTGGGAGCTCTCTGGTCAGAATTACTGACTCCTGTCCTTCTTCCAGTGACCTCTGTTATAACACTTGTCACAAAATGTGAAGAGTTAATTGTTCGAAAGTTTTTCTTCTCTGGTAGAGAATGAGCAAGTTGAAGGCAGAAACTGCGTGTTTATTTTCATATCTCCAGTGTTGGGTACATGATAGATGCAGAATAGAGAATGAATGAATGAATGAATATGAATGAATGAATGAATGGCTGAGAGCACAAGAAAGTAAAGTGGCAGGATTGGGATGGAACTTAAGTAACTATATGCAGCCTTTATTTTTCTAGGCCAAAGAATCCCTGAGTTCATGACAATTCAAGTCAGTGAAGTTTCTGCCTTTGCCATCATATTATTTAAGAATTTCCATTAATCTTTTGATGTGTTCTATTCTAACACTGCTATTCTCAGTGAGACAGACAATGAAGCTCCTGCACTGGCAGGTATTATGCTCTTTAAACAGTTGCTCTGTTGTCACCAACAATATTTCTGCATCTGATATTGATTTAAATATTGAGTATGAATGTCATGAAGACTGCTTTAAGATAATGAGGATTGTATTGGCTGAAGAACCTGGCAATGTGAGCAGCACAGTGGTGCATGTTTGTTAATCCAATGTGAATGGAGTAGCTTCATTGATCAGCATTCAAAAGGCATTTCATTCTGTGTTGAGAAATATTGGGTGCTATAATTTTACTGTATTGTAGCATCAAGTGGTAAAAATATCTTTGGAAAATTCATTACACTTTGCAAACAATTCAACTTGTGTCAAACTTTTCCTCAAAAAGATTTACATAGGTGTGCTTTGAATTTCGGAATTTGGAAATGAAGTCCGTTATCAAAGAGTCTTCAGGAAATTCATCAAATATCTACAGAGTGAGCATAATGACTCTGGGGACTGGGTCACCATCGACCCTTTTCATTCCCTAGGGTTCTATAAAGCAAACCAAGCAAGCAAGATTGCTAGGCAGATGGAAGATATCAATAGTGGTTTTGCCTGTATTTGTAACCCTCAGTGTAGAGGCCTGTGAAATTTAAGTTAGAATATGTGCTTCAGGTTTCATCCAAAGTGGGGTTTTTTACTCTGATTCCTTTTATCTAAAATTGGGCCCCTCAAGCTTAGGTGTGCTTGCAGAGGGAGGTGGGGATCAGATCTCTAGACAGATTCCAGTGCCACTTGCTTGAGTATGGATGAGGCTGGCAAACTGCTTCTGGAAGGGAAGTGTGATAGACAGAATAATGGCCACCCGCAAAGAGGTCCACATCCTAATTCTCAAAAATTGTGACTATTTTACCTAATGCGGCCAAGGGGCTTTCTGGATATTATATTTAAGGACCTTGAGATGAGAAGATTATCCTGTCTTCTCCAGGTGGGCCTGAGGTAATTACAAGGATCTTTCTAAGAAGGAAGCAGGAGGGTAACAGAAGGAGATGTGATGACAGAACAGAGGTCAAAGTGATGGAGGGTCACAAAAGGGATATGGAGAATCTGCAAAGGATGGAAAAGGCAAGGAAACAAATTTTCACCTAGGGCCTTGACGAGGTTCACGGTCCTGCCGACACCTTGATTTTAGCTTAGACTTTGGATCTGCAGAACTCGAAGATAATAAAGTTGTGTTGTCTTAAGTCACTCAGTGTGTGGTAGTTTGTGACAGCGGGGATAGGAAACAAATACAGAAGGTTTGGAGACCTGCCCAGATGTGTTTACCACAGGAAACAAGAAACAAAGGGCAACCCTCTGGGTCTGATCCCAGAAAGTGAAAGATGAAGTGACTCTCCTTGCTGGTGAAACATTATCCAGGTAATGGCAAGCTTCATTGACTCAAACCAACCAGGCTCCTGTCCCGGGAAGGAATAAGACAAGGCAGAAGCTCATTGAGTTAAGAACTGAGTGTAACTTCACAAATTAGATACTTACACAACCATTGGAAGACAGGAGAACCAAGCCATGGATGAACACTGAGGGAGTATGGAAGCATGGGAGCCACTAGATGGGACTCAGAAGCACGCCAAATCTACAGGTCGAACCTCACTTATGCTATCTGCTGACACCCACGAGCATATATGTGGGCTCCCTCAATAAATAATAACTTCAACTTTCTGGATCTCAGTGGTAGACTCACCTAGGGACACCTGGGCAAGTGAGAACTGTAGATTGTCAACATTATTCCTCCAAAGCTCAAGGACTGAGCTGTATAGGGTATTAGCAATATCTGGCACAGAGGTGAAGAGAAAGTGATGGCGAAGTTTGCTTCTCTGTAGTTTAAGGGAGGAATGTGGGAAGAGTAGCATAGATGTCCCTCCCTACAACCCCGTTTCTTTGTTCTCTTGATGTATTGGGGGTGATAGCCACCATCAGGGACCCTGACAGGGAATGTACTGGAATGTACAGGCAAATTCGGTTAAGCAGAGCTGTGCAAGAGATTCAGTAATGAAGAAAGAGGGAATGGATGTGAAAATGAATGTTAATTAATAAATTTAAAACAATTGTGTTGTAACTTACCTACAGCTTATCAGTTATGTATTTGAACCTATATTATTTCAAGGGCATTTTTCTTGGAAGCTTTTAACAAGTAATTTGAGCCCAATTAATATTTTTTGCTAGTGTCAGAAGCCATTCAATTTTAGTTTCATAGAGCCTTTGAACTTCTGTGTTTACTGTGAGAGATAAAATTTTATCATGCCATTGCTTCTACTTTGTAAAATTTGATGAGGTTGCACATGTAACTGTTATCTAATTATTAATAGTTATAAATACCACTCAATTAAATAATTCAAGCTTAAACTCAGCATGCCTTATTTCTTATTGCTCGTAATCAAGTATTTTCAGAAGATTTGCATAGTATCTCTAGTTCAATCTTTAATTGTCATAAAGTATAGAATTGCTTCTGGTATGTCAGAGGGGGTGAGGCAGTCAGGGTGGAGGGCAACACACAGTCATTTGGTTGTTTGTAATCTTAAGAGGATGAAGGTGAGGAGCATCCAGAGTTAACACCAGGAGGTCAGCAGAAATCTATACATTGAGTGGGGACAGGAGCCAAGTCAAACCAAGATTTTCTATGATGAACTAAGGGCTTAGAAAAGGGCATGGAAGGGACATGTCAAGTAGCAAAAGCTAGGGGTGCAGAGATGGGATGTTAGAGCATCACCGAATAGAACTGTCTAAAGCTTTCACCTATTAAAACACCTCAGTATCTCTAAGTGTGGCTTTAATTCCCACTAGACTGTGTGATGTGACTCTGGCGTTGAAGGCATTCTAAAGAAAATAGTCAATTTAGTTTACTCTATTAGTTTACTGTATCTAAAACCAATGTAGTTTACTCCATTGAGGCTTTGTGATCTCTTATTTGTGATACCTGTAGGCGATTTCATTTATATCCTTGGCTTCAAACCTACTCTCAAATCTCATCAGCTCAGAACTCTCTTCTGAATTCAGACTTGCATATATACTGATTATTAGGTACCCAACCCAGCTGTTGAATGAGTAGGTATCTCAAATTTAACAGGTACAAATCTGAAATCAACACCCCTTCTTATATAACTGCAGATCTGTTCCCCTTTCTTATTCCTGACTCAGAGATCAACACCAGCTTGTTGTTCCAGTTAGATATCTGAACTCATCTTAGATTTCTTCTTTGACTTTACATAGATATTTAATCAGTCATAAGGCCTATCAATTAAGGCCTGGGGTGGTTTTTTTATCTCTAGAGTAGCTCCTTCCCCTGTGCACCCACTGCACAGTGCACCCACTTCTGTTATAAAGTTAACTTTGTCGAATTGCAACGGTTATTTGCATGTCTGTCTCCCTTTTGATGGTGGAGGAAAGAAGCAAGGTCTTTTCATTTTTATCCCTTTGGTGGTTAGCGCAATATTTGTTGAGTCAATGAAATGAGTGAAAGAGTAAATAAATTTGACGAAAGTACAATGAGCAAAGTTTGTGAGTATTATGTAACCTAATGATAAAAGTCATTTCAATTTTAGAGTTTTTCTGTGTAGCTATAAAATTTTAACGTTTATTTTATGATTCACAATGTCAAGTTTCAAAAATATACCAGATAGATATAAAATGAACATGAAGCAGATGACTAGCATGTAGCTTTGGGAATTTTAGTGTCAAAACATATACATTTATTTTCTCTCATCTACACGTCTTCTTAAAAATAAGGCAGAACTGATTCTAAAGGAAGTTATTACAGTACCAACATTTTAACAATTTAGCTTACCATGAAAGAAAAGCAAAACTTGCATGACACTTTACAAGATTTTATCTAAAGAATAAATGTCATTACTCAGCTCACAAAAATATCTTTGAAAGCCATGATCTTAAAAAAAGAAAAGATTTTGTTTTAAAGGGAAACACTTTGTTCCAATTTGCAAGTTAATGGTTGCATTTTTGCCTTAACAGTGTTAAGAAATACAAAGGATGTATTTCAATTTTGAAAGTCTTCATTGTTCTTTTTATTCCTTAAATAAGTTTTTATGGAAGAATTCTGACTAATACTGTATATAAGAAATTTATGGCCTAACCAGGTAGTGGCGCAGTGGATAGAGCATTGGACTGGGACGCGGAGAACCCAGGTTCGAGACCCCTAGGTTGCCAGTTACAGTGCGGTTCCATCTGGCTTGAGCAAAAGCTTGCCAGTTTGGACCCAAGGTTGCTGGCTTGAGCAAGGTGTTACTCAGTCTGCTGAAGGCCCATTGTCAAGGCACATAAGAGAAAGCAATCAATGAACAACTAAGGTGTCGCAACGAAAAACTAATGATTGATGCTTCTCATCTCTCTCCGTTCCTGTCTGTCTGTCCCTACCTATCCCTCTCTCTGACTCTCTATCTGTCCCTGTAAAAAACATAAAAAATAAAAAAAGAAATTTATGCTCATACTTCCATTAGATAGGAATATGTCATTGAAATATATGAACATAATAGATTCCGTGAATACAAAATGAAGCAGAACTATGCTCCCAGCATTTGGAAAGTTTTTCTTTATGAGATAAATTGTGGCTTTATTTAAATGTAACTAAAGAAAAACTGTGATTTACAATATAGTAAATAAATTTGGGCATATTTTTGAATAATCAAATTCCTTTTCTTGCATTTCTGTGCATATATTTTGTAGTAATTATAAATCTGTAAAGTCATCATCCTTTTGTGCTCAGGATCCCTAGTGCTAAATAAAGGCAATATGTACAAATTTTACATTACAAATTGTAAGTTAAAATGTAATTTCAATATAAACAATTAGGCTTTCCTGAACTTACAGAGTGACATTGCTTTGTCTTTCTTTGAATAAAATGAAATTTGTTGGATCTTCCCAAATATGATGGTTAGAACCAATTTCTTCATTTGGAGATTCTACTCTGACCCAGCACTGAGCACAGAGGCACTACCTGATTTAATGGTGTAAATCAGTGGGAATGATTTTACTGGGAGCAGCTTTTAAAGATATGCATGTATACAACAACATGTAGCTTTATTTATTAAAGACTTCTTTAAAGACAAGTAGATTGTAAATGATTGCTTTATAAAGTAGACCCCAATTTACTACATAATATTTTATCTTTGGTATCATCCATAGTTTTTAAGATTCTGATTTTTAATTTTCTGATGTTTTTACCTTTTTTTTTTTTTTTTAGTGAGAAAGAGAGAGAGACAGAAAGACAGAACAAGAGAGAGATGTGAAACATCAACACATCATAGTTGCAGCACCTTAGATATTCATTGATTGCATCCTCATATGTGCCTTGACTGGGGGCTCTAGCTGAGCCAGTGACCCCTTGCTTAAGCCAGTGACCCCTTGCTCAAGCCAGTGACCTTATGCTCAAGCCAGCAACCATGGGGTCATGCATGTGATCCCACACTCAAGCCTGCCACCTTGGGGTTTCTAACCTGGATCCTCAGCATACAAAGTTGATGCTCTATTCACTGTGCCACCACGTGGTCAGGCTTCAATTTCTTGTATATAAAGTATGTTTATACTTATTTGTCATCATCCCTATATCTGTCATAGTGTATATTTCTGTTTTACTCATCTTAAACATACTCACACACAAACATACATTAAACAAACACAAACCACACACAAAAACTAAGTTCATTCTCAGTATTGACCCCCGGCCTAGCTCGCGCCTTCTCTTCACAGCCTATCTTTCTGAAAGAATTGCTTGCACCTGCTCTCTTTTCTTTTTAACCTTATCATCACCTCTAGGTTTATGTGAACTTAAAATGTTTCCTGGTTTTAAGAATTACTTTCTTATACCTGTACCCTTGCATTTTTTAAATGAAGTAGGTTGAATTCTGCTTTTAGGTTTCTTTTTTTCCTTTTCTTTTTGCTCTAAATTAAGCTCACAGGAAGACTTGTTGACATCCAATAGCGAATGAGAGCTGATTTTTATTGAGCATTTACTATGGTCCAGGCATCATAACCACATGATGGAGCAATAACTTTGCCGACTGGTAACAGAAAAATAAGGCCCGTAAGTTGTGCCATGTTCTCAAGCACAATAATAGAGGTCACTCCTAGAACACCTCAGCCTGGAATAATTACAGATTGCTGGAAATATGCCAAAGAGGGTTAATGTCCTAAAATCGGAAGTTGGGAATAGGATTGTTAGAGAGATTGATTACTTTGTCTTCTTACATTGTTCCTAATAAATTTTAAGTCAGAGCAGTAGAGATATATACAGTGAGAGTAGAAACAGGAACAAGAAAGAAAAGCACCTAAAATGAAGTATAGATTAGTATATAAAGTGTATGTTATAAAATCTTCTATCCTTACAGTTATGGATTAGAAAATTGGACTCTGAATTCATATGCAGCTAGTGCAAAGATGAGAAGACCACCAATGACGTGAATCACTGTGTCCACAATCTAAAAACAGCCGTTGTTCAGGAAAAGTGCAGCTAATACTGATAATGAGATTTAGACTCTCCTAGCAATGATCACATACAAGAAGATTACATAGAAATTCTCTTAAAAAATATATATGTCTTTAAAAAAAAATTCAGGTGGATTTCCTAACTTTTTTGAGTTGTGTTTTAGTGTCAAAGTCATTATTATCAGGCTTTTCTGTTGGGAGAAAGCCCAGATCTTCTTTGTTTCCATTTTCTCCTAGTTAGCATATGACAGTAGGGGCACAATAATTGTGAGTTTTCTCTCCCACCTCACCTTATATCCTCAATAGAAAGTATGGTTCCAGCAGTTAAAATAAGTGTCTCTGAAATGGCACTTCATCTATTAAATATCTTAATACTTAAAATAACAGTTTTGTTTCTCATTTTTGGAAATATTTAAATGTGGTTTATAAGAGAGCAGAAATACTATTCTGAAGAGCCATTTGTATTATAAGCAAGTTTTGTGTCATAGGGAAATATTTTATAATTCAGGATTTGTCCCAAGTTTGTTTTTTATGTTTAAATAATTCTTTTTGTTTGCTTTGTTTATTATCACAAGCTAGAAAAAGTTTGAAAATTGCATTATTTTTTAGTTCCTGATAAATTCTTTTTCTGGGGAGAGAAGTATGTGGGAAGAGAAACATTAAGACTGGCCTAATAGGGAATAAATTTACAGAGATGGAAAGCAAGGAAATTCTTTTTTTAAACTGAGATCTGTTTAGTAAAAGAAGATAAATAATAGGATTTATTTTTGTTAAAAAGTATCTTATTCTTTTTACAATATTTTCTTATTACAATCTCAAGGTTCACGTAGATGAAATAACTATTTAATAAATAGCTTTGGAGCAGCTAGACAGGCATATCAGGAGCCATATAATTTGGAGAGACAGGGGATGGGGAGAAAGGAAGCAAATTGCAAGCTTAATTAAACACAAGTATTTTCCTTCAGTAATGTATTTAGCTCGATAAAATGTGCATATAAAGTAGGTATTTGTATTTGCTGTTTCCTCAAAACATTATGCATAGAATTACCATATGACCATGCAATTCCACTCCTAGTTATATGCCCCAAAGAATTCAAAGCAAGTATTCAAACAAGTACATATATATTCATGTACATAGTGGCATTATTCACAGTAACCAAAAGGTGGAAACAGTCCAAATGTCTACTGATGGGTGAATGGATAAACAAATATTGGAATATGCAAACAATGGGAATATAATTTAGCTGTAATGAGTAAAGGAGTGATTCATGCTACAACATGGAAAAACTTATAAAACATGATTCAAAATGAAAGAAACCAGATGCAAAAGATTATATATTGTATGATTTTACTTAAATGAAATATTCAGACAAGATCCTTAGAGACTGATTGCAGATTGGTGTTGCTAAGATATGGGTGAAAGGGGTAATGGGAAAAATAAAACTGCTTAATGGGTAAGAAGGTTTAACTTGGGAATGACTAAAATGATTTGCAAGAGGTGGTGGTGGTTGCATAGACTTGTGCATGTACTAAATGCTACTGAATTGTTCACTTAAAATGGTTAATTTTATGTTAAGTTTGCCTCTTGTTACATAAGAAATAGCCATTTATGCATATTATGTACAAATATAGAGATATGTATATTAGTAAGAAAGTGAAATAATACTTTTGTTTTAAACTTTGCAATAACATTTAATCTTTTAAACTATGTGTGCCACCTGATAAAATTAATTTAAAAATTTTAAAAAGTATTCACTTACCAAGATTTTATAGGAATATACAATAAATAACAATGAAGTACTTAGATTCTAGAGAAATGTTGAGTAAAAATTAATTAGAGTATTGAGGACAAAGTAAAGAAATCTCTGGTGGCAATGAGTTTTCTGCTGGATTTTGTGGCTGAGCTGAATAGATTTTTTTTTCCAGGGACAGAGAGAGTCAGAGAGAGGGATAGATAGGGACAGACAGACAGGAACAGATAGAGGTGAGAAGCATCAATCATTAGTTTTTCGTTGCCGTTGCGACACCATAGTTGTTCATTGATTGCTTTCTCACATGTGCCTTGACTGCAGGCCTTCAGCAGACCGAGCAACTCCTTGCTGGAGCCAGTGACCTTGGGTCCAAGCTGGCGAGCTTTTGCTCAAGCCAGATGGGCCCACGCTCAAGCTGGCGGCCTCGGTGTCTCGAACCTGGGTCTTCTGCATCCCAGTCCAACACTCTATCCACTGCGCCACCGCCCGGTCAGGCCTGAGCTGAATAGATTGATGGCAAGAACAAGGAGGACTGGGCTGCGGAATGAGGTTCCATGTGGAGGGACTGTGCTGGAGTACTGTAAAATCACAGAAAGGACTTCCCCAATGATGTACTTAGAAGTAACAGAAACCCCCAAAATAGTTACTCTCTCTATTTTGTTTAACTGCTTTAAATACTTTTTTTTTTGCTTTCAGTTTTCTATTTGTTTAGACAATAAACGACATTGGAATCCTACAGCTATATCTTGGAACAACTGTAAAAATACTCCCTTCTGGAATAGTATAACCCTTCCTAAATTTCATACATAAAAATTCAATGAAAGCATATTAATTACGTTAAGCGTAGAGTTATTCCACTAACATTGACAGGTCAACACAATGGAAATGGTTTATATTTTCTAAGGGATGAAAAATTTGTGTGTCTAAGTTCTGCTTAGAAAGTTTAAATGAAAAGGTGTGAATTCCATTGACACCTTTTTAACTTATTGAAAATCCTAAGAATGTTTTTGTATTCAGGACATTAATAATAACTTCTACCCACCCAATTTTGTATAGTCTTTTGTTGTCATGTCTCATTTCTCTTAAGACCCATTAAAATCATTTTTAGAATGAAATATGTGAGAATTTCATCAAACATCTAGAAAATAAGTCTGTTTCCCAAAGAGAATGCCCTTGAAAAGTCAGATGGACTTCCCAAGTAACTCTGGTAATTCCAAACTGCCACCAGAACTCATTTCTTCATCCCATGCTGACCACTCCTGCCCCCAAAGTGCAAACACTAGGTGAACTGCAAAGTAGTTTAGGGCTTTCTGATCTCACTATTATTTTAATGTAATGTCTTAGAGCTAGCTGTCAACTTTTGTGCATTGCACAGCATGTGGGTAAAATAATAGGTAAAACATTATCATTTGTTGGAGTCAGGGTTACTATTATACATAATATTTTTACTCCTTGTTTGAAAAACAAATGATGAACTTCTGCTATTGCTTTGCTGCTGGGGTATGCTATTTCTTCTCAGTGCTTATAGAAGTATAAATAAAAAACAATAATCCATGTTCTTGGTTACCTAACCCAATCCAAACTAAAAAAGATAATTGAAACTGTTCTCGGAGTATGTTTATCTTCAATATAAATAGGTTGTTAAAAATTTCTAGAAACATTTCCCTCATTTGGGGACTAGATTATTTGCCTTCTGAGACAATGGGAAAATTAGCATAAATCCACCTGTTTCAGATGTGAAAGAAATCAACCCCAAAGCCTAACACACATGCAGTGGTGCTTCTAAAATCCTTTCTGAAATTTCCTGTTTGTTTGCATTAAATCAGGTGCACAGGTTTCCCATAGTTTATCTTCTTTTACCATTCTTGTTTCTATCCAGACTCCCTGTCATTATTGCTTTTAAAATATTTTGCTATTGCAACTGAAGTGTTCACTAACAGATGAATGAACAAAGTGTGGGATATATATCTATATATATATCGCGTGTCTAGATGCAATATATATGGTAGGTCTCTCTTTCTCTCTCTCTACACACACACAAACACAAACTGCTGTTCAGTCTTTAAAAAGAAAACAATTCTGATACATTCTCTATGTTCTGCAACATGCATGAACCTTGAAGACATCTTGCTAATTGTGAAAGATGCCAGTTACGAAAAGATAAAAATTTTATGATTCCACTTATATGAGGTACATAAAATAATTAAACTTATAATGACAGACAGTAGAATGGTGGGTGCTAGGGACTAGAAGAGGCAGGAATTAATATTTAATAAGTGTAGATATTTAGTTTTTCAAGATGAAAAGAGTTCTATGGGTAGATGGTGATGGTAGCACAACAGTGTAAAGTGTAATTAATACCACTGAACTGTACACTTAAAAATGGTTAAGATGGTAAATTTTACGTTATTATATTTTACCTTTATAAATGTAATGGTTTTTTTAACACTTTTTATTAAGTTTATCATTAGCTCTTAGATTAGGATAAATACTCATCACGTTAAGGAGAAAACAATCTTGATATTATTTTTATTAGTCATTTTATAATGCAAGTAATTCTGGATAAAAACCTTTTACAAATGTACCTAGTTTTGTAAATAGTCCATGTATAGTCTTGGTTTTTAGGGTGTGCTATCCTTTGGAGTAACAGACAGGTGTAATAGGTTTTAGCTCTGTTTTCTCATTAAATTCTCACAATTAGCAATGAGAAAGCTTTTACCAAAGAGGAAACTGAGGCTCAAAGAAATTCAATATCTTACTTTAAGTCCCCCAGTACTGAAACCAGGACTTGGGCTTAGTCTGCATAATATGAAGACTTGGACTGCAGGTGATAAAAATCCCAAGTGAAATTGGCTTCAATAAGGACATAATATAATTTTAAGATTTATGTGAATTTGTTCTTTTGGGTCCTGAATCTTAGGTGTAGCTGTTTCTCTGTTCCTCCCTTACTTCTGTCCTATCCAGTGTGTTGATCTCATTCTGTAAGTGGTGGCAAAATGGCCAAAGGAATCCTGAGTGTCATCAGACAGCCCTTCCCTAGGCTTCATCACACATCTCATTGGCCAGGATTGGTTCACATGCCCATTTATTTTTATTATTTATTTACTTATTTTTAAAGTGAGGGGGCGGAGATAGTAAGACAGACACACACATGCCCCACCGGGATTTACCTGGCAACATTCATCTGGGGCTGAAGCTATAATCAATCCAGCAATCCTTAACGCCTGAGGTCGACAGCACCCAGGGCTGACACTTAAACCAATCGAGCCACTGACTGTGGGAGGGGAGGAGGGGAGACGGGGGAAAGGAGTGAGAGAGAGAAGCAGATGGTCGCTTCTCATGTGTGCCCTGACTGGGCGTCAAACCTGGGACATCCATAGATGTCTTCTATCCACTGAGACTCTATCCACTGAGCTATGAGCCAGGTCCCACATGCCCATTCTTAGACCAATCACTGGCTAGCAGAAAGTGATGAATTTAAATTATAATTTGGGGTCAAGTGAGTAAGTGAGAAGTCCACTGCCTTGACCATTTTAGCCTATCTCATTCTTCTGTATCCTACCATGTTCCTAAGGCTGTTGTTTTTTATTTGTTTCTGCACTAAATGGGCTACAGTTCTATGCCATTTACCTGACTGTATCTGGCTTATTGTGGTTTCTAACCCTTGCTGTCACTGTGAGCTGCTGTTTTCAGTTTCTATCAGTGTGCTCGTTCCCAGAAGTAGTCCCATTCTTACTCTGATTATTTAATTATCTGCTTCTTAGCTTCGGTGCCTGGGAAAATGAAAAAAAAAAGAAAAACCCCACCACATTTTAGGTTTTATAAAAAAAAATTAAATTGTACTAAAATTAATGCTAATATAAGTATAATATAATATCAAACTAATAAAAATGTTGCTCTCGACAATGGAAAAAAATGCATGAATTTAATGCATGCAACTTATATCATTACTTTTTGCTTTTTAGATTTCTTTTTGCACATTTATTGCTTCATTCTCAAGTTTTGCAATAGTTGAGATTGGCTTATGAGTAACTTCCTTTTTTATTGAATTTATTGGGGTGACACTGGTTAATGAAATTATACAGGTTTCAGGTGCACAATTCCACAACACATAATCTATACATTGTATTGTGTGTTCACCACCCCAAGAGTTTATTTAATTTATTTATTTTTATTTTTTTTATTCAGTGAGAGGAGGGGAGGCAGAGACAGACTCCCACATGCACCCCTACTGGGATCCACCTGGCAAGCCCACTAGAGGGTGATGCTCTGCCCATCAGGGGCTTGCTCTGTTGCTCAGCAACCAAGCTCTCTTTCTCGTGCCTGAGTTGGAGGCAATGGAGCCATCCTCGGTGTCAGGGCCAACTTGTTCTAATCAAGCCATGGTTGCAGAAGGGGAAGAGGGAGAGAGAGAGAGAGAAGGAAGAGGTGGAGAAGCAGATGGGTACTTCTCCTGTGCAACCTGACTGGGAATCAAACCTGGGACATTCACATGCCAGGCCAACACTCTACCACTAAGCCAACCAGCTAGGGCACCATCCCAAGAGTTTATAACACTTTTACATTTTTCAGGTTATTATGAAAGTAATAGAATTAGAACTTTTAGCATTCTTAAGAGTTGCCCATGCTGATGTCTGACTAGGTGGTGGTGCAGTGGATAGAGCCTCAGACTAAGATGCAGAGGACCCAGGTTTGAAACCCTGAGGTCACCAGCTTGAGCATGGACTCATCTGGTTTGAGCAAGGCTCACCAGCTTGAGTTCAAGGTCACTGGCTTGAGTAAAGTGTCATTTGGTCTGCTGTAGCCCCCCTGGTCAAGGCACATATGAAAAGTAATCAATAAGAAACTAAAGTGCCACAATGAAGAATTGATGCTTCTCATCTCTCTCCCTTCCAGTCTGTCTGTACCTATCTGTTCCTCTTTCTGTCTCTCTTTAGCTTTGTCACCAAAAAAAAAAAAAAAAAAAAAAAAGAGTTGCCCATGCTGTTTTTTAGAGTGGTGTTAGATGTGTCAATAGCAGAAGATTGAAAGAAGGTTGAAAGGTAGGCAAGAAGTTGATTGTGGAAGATTTGATTGCTAGGCTGGATAATTTAGCAGATTCTCTCAGTTTTTATCTTTATGTATTCCTAAAGGTGGAAGAGAATGAAGGCCTAATCCCATAATTTGGGTGCTTAGCTCTAAATGGTTCCAATAAAAGCCATAAAATGTTCTTTGATCCCTTGTGTTGCAACTTAAAAATTTATGTAAATTTTGTATTTTTATTCACAATATGTGTGTAATTATCTTAATATGATTTATGTTATGATGATTTGTCACTGAGTTAATTATTGATGCACCAGAAAGACATGCCATGTTTATCTGATGACTCTGCCTTCAAACTGTCCCACACTCAGAATTTGCATATCTGACCATAACCTTTATCCTTGGTGAATGTGAAGCCATTCTAGTTTGCTCTGCCAGAAGCATGAAGCTGACACCATGGGCTCAGACTCAGTTCTATGCAGTGGAGCCCTGTTACTCCCAGACTTTCTGTCCTTGACACCAGGCTCTCTCCCACAGAGCTTGCCCTCCTGCCTGCTGATCTCACCGGTTCTTCCCCTTCTTATGTCTTCACCTCTACTGCTTCTCTGTTTCCTGGCATTTTTCTTCTAAACCAAATTTGGACTCTTGTTACCCAGACATGGCCCATTTTACAGAGCAGGACTAAAAACTGAAGATTTTCAGAAAATAGTATGGCTGATTCAGACTTTCTGGAAACTCGGTCTGTGAGAAGGGTTTAAGTGGGTGAATCTATTAAAAGGCTTTTTGTGGGAAAAGCTGGCATGACTTCATGTTATTATGTAAGGGCTACAGACAGACTATGAATTAGGCCTGAAATTATATTTTTTTCCCCTTAGATTAAAGAAGACTGCTACATGGGAGAAACATTGGTTCATATAATGTTTGGGTATTTCCCTAAATTTAACTTTATGATTGCAATCATGTATGGGATCTATGAGAATAAGACATCATTCAGCAATAACAAAGAAAAACACAGCAAATGAGCTAGTTGCCCTGTTTTTTCCAAGTAGTTAGTGGAATAATTAATGTTTACCACTGATTAAAGTGAATTCTTTGTTTCGGAACAATAAATGTCATTCTGCTTACAAACAGGGCTTGTTTATTCGCTGAACTTTTGACTTACAAAACTATCATTTTCCTGTAATAAATACTTGGTTACATCTGTTATGAATTGAACACACTTGGTTTTTCCAAGAATAGTGTTCCAAGTCTAAACCAAAATTATAAGCAGCTGTCTTCTGATAGATATGCACACCAGCTCCCCACCTTTGTGTCCTGTGGCTTAAAAATGTTGTCTGTATCTGAGAAGTTCAAATTGAGGTAATTTCTCATTTGAAAATTGTGATTCAGAGTTTTGTGGTCTCTTCTTTGCTCACTCAAAAGATGAACCATTACCTGTGGGGAGAATGATTGCAACCTTTTCCTTCACGGTGTCCATTTATAGGAATACAGGGAATATTTCTCTATTAACTTTATCCACTGTTCCAACTAAATTTAGCTTTCTTTTTTTAAAAATTCTTATGGGGTTTTAAATTCAACATTTTTTCTTGGTGGTTGGTGTTTTTAGTACCAACCTGGATAATGTTTCTAGGACTTTGGGGAGGATAAAAAGAAAATGTTTATTAAAAGGTAAGCCTAATATTTGAGGCTTAGCTTTTATGTTTTTGTTAACTTTCTTAAATTATATGTAAAAAAAACAACCCTGTAATTCTCATATGAAAATCTTGGAATATATAGACAAGTAAAGAATTACTTGTAGTTTTATTCACCCAACAAAACCACTATTGTGACTTTGGAGTATCTAATTTTATTTCTTTTAATAGGCTATTGTTTCTAAAAATATGGCTGTCATTTTGATGTACATATTTCTTTGTTCTTTTTCATCTAATGTTTATTAACGTTGGTTTTTGGTATTAAATAATCTTTAAAACTACCAGCTTTCATGCCTGTAAACCATTCATTTGAAGAGATAGATGATGATTTATTCATATTTTTTATATGTTGAACGTGTACTTTACTTTTCACTATTGTGAATAAATTACAAAAGTAAGGGTTACCAAAAGAATGATATCTGGATTAAAATGTAAGAATATTTTTACACTATTAAAATGTTTTGACAAATTTTCAATAGTATCATAGTGTGTGGTACTTACAGGATTTTAGGTGCCCACATTTAACAATAACTGATACTGAATTTTTAAAAATGTATTAATTTAATTGACAGTAATACCTGGCTTTGATCAGCAACCATTCAGTTGTTAGTGAAATTCAGTGCTTTTTCCATGTTTATCTCTTAGTTGCATTTTGCATTTTGTAAATTGTTCTTTTTTATTCAAAAATTTACTAAAATTCTAAGATTTTTAAATATATCTGTATATTACTGACTGCTCCTTATCATGCTAAGAAGCAGAATATTTTTATTTGAAATGTTTTTATAATGTTAAATTTGATACATAAAACTATTGAAGCATAAACTAAGTCATAAAAATAAATATATACTATTACAATATCCCTTAACTGAACTCTGGAGTTTAACTGGAGCCCAGCTGAACCATAACATCAGCACCCAGCTTAGTGGGATCTTGCCCCACCATCCCTCCACATGGGGCTTTTCCTTATCCTTTCTTCCTCAATAAGCAATGGTCTTAGTTTGAGATTTATCATTCTCTTTGAAGTTTCTTTTAAAGTTTATTACATTCATTTGTATTCCTAAGCAAAATTTTGTTCAGTTTTGCTTTTTGTTAAATGTTTAAAAATTGTGTCCTCTATGTGGAAAGAGGGGTGAGGTAGAAAAGGGTAAAGATGGGATAATTGATGATGGCAGGAGACTTGATTTGGACCGGTGATCACAGTGCAGTGCACAGTTGATGTATTACAGAATTGTATGCCTGAAACCTATATAATTTTGTTAACCAATGTCACCTCAATAAATTCAATAAAAAATTGTGGTCAATAAAGACTCTGTGTGGTGTTTGCAATGGCAACATCTCTTGCAATATATTTCTATAAATCAACCATTTTGTTGCATTTACATCAGTGTTTCTTAACCTTCTTTGAGGTACCGAACCCACCAGTTTCATATGCGCATTTACCGAATCCTTCTTTAGTGATAAATAAAATACGATTTTTTCTTCCAAATTCAAGACATAGGTATATGTTTTTTTACTGGTGCACAAAATGAGCCGTGCATGAACATCACCTTGCTCAAAGAACAAAACCAACAAAGTGCATGAACTCACAAATTACGGTATTACTTTATACTGGCCTCCACAGTAGAGGCTTCTCCGAACCCCCGAGACTGACTCATCGAACCCCTAGGGTTCGATAGAACCCAGGTTAAGAACCACTGATTTAGATGTAGTTTATCTATATTTCACTGATAAATTTTTTATTAAGAGACTATACCATATACCACAATTCATTCATTCATTTCTTCTGGATGAATATGAGTTTTTCCAGTTTTTTACTATTATAAATATTGTTTCTGCGAATGTGGCTATTGGTGTCTAGTGGCATACACATGCAAGACTTTCTCTCAATTGTGTTCCTGACTACAGAATCACTGGGTTATAAGGTGTTAAGAGCTTCAGTTTTGAAATATAGGGCTGCCTTGTGTTTTGAAGTGGCATACCTTCCCCAGTGATGTGTTCCTACGGATCTGCATCTTGCCTACACTTTGTATTGTTAGACATCTTTTTTTATTTTTTATTTTTTTACAGGGACAGAGAGAGAGTCAGAGAGAGGGATAGATAGGGACAGACAGACAGGAACAGAGAGAGATGAGAAGCATCAATCATCAATTTTTTGTTGTGACACCTTAGTTGTTCATTGATTGCTTTCTCATGTGTGCCTTGACTGTGGGCCTTCAGCAGAACGAGCAACCCCTTGCTGGAGCCAGCGACCTTGGGTCCAAGCTGGCGAGCTTTTGCTCAAGCCAGATGGGTCCACGCTCAAGCTGGTGACCTCGGGGTCTCGAATCTTGGTCCTCTGAATCACAGTCTGATGCTCAATCCACTGCGCCACTGCCTGGTCAGGTTGTATTGTTAGATTTCTTAATGTTTGTAAATCCATGGAAGTAAAATGGATATTACTATAATTTTAAAATTGCATTTTCCTAATTACAGAGATTGAGCATCTTCTTATATGTTTATTTGCCATTTCTAGTCCCTCTTCCATGTAATGCCTGTTTGTGTCTTTTGCCCATTTCTCTCTCTCTCTCTCGTTTTTTATTAAGTGACAGGTGGGGAGGCAGAAAGACAGACTTGCATGTGCATGCGCATGCGCCCCAACCAGGATCCACCTGTCAAGCCCCCTACAGGGCAAGGCTTTGCCCATCTGAGGCTGCTGCTCTATTGTTCATCAACTGAGTAGCTATTTTAGTGCCTGAGACAATGCAATGGAGCCATACTCAACACCCGAGGCCAACTCAATCTAACCAACTGAGTCATAGCTGTGGGAGAAGAATAGAGAGAGAGAAGGGGAAGAGGAGGGGTGGAGAAGTAGGTGGTCACTTCTTCTGTGTGCCTTGACTGGGAATCAAGCCCACAACTTCCACAAGCTGGACCGATACTCTACCACTGAGCCAATTGGCTAGGCCTTGCCCATTTTTCTATTGGATTATTTATTTGCTTTGTTCTCATTGGCTTCAAGGAGGTTCTTTTTTTAAAATAATATGAATACTATTCTTTTGATGGTTACATGTATTGCAGATATCTTCTAGGTTTAGGTTTGTATTTTCAGTTTATGTATCTTTTTAAAAAATTTTATTTAGAAAATTAACTTTAACAGGGTGACATTGATCAATAAGAGTACATAGGTTTCAAGTAAACATTTCTATAGCTTTTGAACTATTGATTATGTTGTATACCCATCATCTAACATCAAATCATTTTCCGTCACTTTATATTTGTCCCTCTTTACATTCATCCTTCCCCCAACCCACCCTTCCCATTCACTCAAGTTCCCATCCCACTCCCCTACATTCCCTTTCCCCTGGTACCCACTTCACTTTTATCTATGTCCATAAGTCTCAGTTTTATATTCCGTCTATGTGTGAAATCATACAGTCCTTAGCTTTTTCTGATCTACATGTTTCACTCAGTATAATGTTATCAAGGTCCATCCATGTTGTTGTGAATGTCACTATGTCACTGTTTCTTATGACTGAGTAGTGTTCCATTTTATATATGTTCCACATTTCTTTTATCCAATCCTCTATGGAAGAACACTTTGGTTGTTTCCATGTATTGGCCACTGTGAACAATGCTGCGATAAAGATAGGGGTACATGTGTCTTTATGCACCAATGTTTTTTAGTTTTGCGGGTAGATACCCAGTAGAAGGATTGCTGGGTCCTATGGTAATTCTATTCTTAATACAGTGTGTCCATAAAGTCATGGTGCACTTGCTTTCCTGTGACCGGTCAAAAGTGGACCATTACTTTACGGATGGACACACTGTATTTTTAGGAACCACCATACTTTCTTCCATAATGGTTGTACTAATTTGCATTCTCACCAACAGTGAATGAGGGTTCCTTTTTTTTCACAGCCTCTCCAACATTTGTTATTACCTCTTTTGTTGATAACACCCAATTTAATAGGTATGAGGTGGTATCTCATTATAGTTTTGATTTGCAGTTCTCAAATAGCTAATGAAGATGAGAATCATTTCATATATCTGTTGGCCATTTGTATGTCCTCCTGGGAGCAGTGTCTGTTTAGGTCCTTTCTCCATTTTTTTTTTCCTCTCTCCATTTTTTAATTGAATTGTTTGCTTGTTTGTTGCTGAGCTTTGTGAGTTGTTTATGTATTTTAGATATTAATTGCTTATTGGACCTGTTTGCAAATATCATCTCCCATTTAGTTGGCTGCTTATTTATTTTGTTGTCATTTTCTTTTGCTATGCAGAAGCTTTTTAGTTTGATATAGTCCCATTCGTTTATTTTTGCCTCTACTTCCCATGCCTTTGCGGTCAAATTCATAAGTTGTTCTCTATCGCCATGGTCCATGAGCTTAGTACCTATGTTTTCTTCTATGTAATTTACAGTTTAAGGTTTTATATTTAGGTCTTTGATCCATTTTCAATTAATTTTTTGTGCCGGGGGACAAACTATTGGTAAGTTTTATTCTTTTGCATGTGGTTTTCCAATTCTCTCAGTACCATTTATTTGAAGAAGCTTTCTTTTTTTCAATTGTCTGTTTTTCACTCCATTGTTGAAGATGATTTATCCGTATGTATGTGGTTTTATTCCTGGTCTCTCAATTTTGTTCCATTGGTCTGTATGTCTTTTTTTCCTGCCAATATCATGCTGTTTTGATTGTGACTCTATAGTATAATTTGAAGTCAGATAATGTGATACCTCCAGCGCATTCTTTTTCCTCAGGATTGCTTTGGCTATTTGGGTTTTTTTATGGTTCCATACAAAACTAGTAATTTTTTCTTCTATTTCTTTAAAAAATGACATTGGCATTTTGATGAGAATTGCATTGAATTTGTATATTGCTTTGGGTAAAATGGCCATTTTAACTACTGTATTTTCCCATATATAAGACGATACTTTTTCAAAAAATTTGCGGCCTAAGAAGTGCGTGTGTCCTATACAGTCGTAGATTTTTTTACCTGCATTTCCTGCTTTTTCGCACTTTTTTTGTGCTCATTGTTGAAGACAGTGATTTGTCATCAGGCACAGATGAGGACAAGCTAATGGATGGGAATTTTTGACAGTGACAAGAAGTTGTATGAATTTTATGATGAATAAAACTTGAGTTCAATAACTTCATGTAATACATTTTTTTCCAAATTTCAGACCTCAAAATTAAGGTGTATCTTATACGTGGGAATGTCTTTTACATGGGGAAATATGGTATGTTGATTCTTCCAATCCATGAACATGGAATATTTTTCCATTTCATTATGTCTTTTTTAATTTTTTTCAATAATGTTTTGTAGTTTTCAGTATATAGGTCCTTCACATCCTTGTTAAGTTTATTCCTAGGTACTTTACTTTTGTTGTTGTTGCAATTATAAAAGGAATTGTGTTTTTTAGTTCATTTTCTGAAGTTTTATTATTGGCATATAGAAAAGCTGTAGACCTTTGTATATTGATTTTTATCCTGTGACTTTATTGGTTTATTGTTTTTAATAGCTTTTTAGTGGAATATTTGGGATTTTTTGTATACAGGATCATGTCATCTGCAAAAAAATGATACCTTTACTTCTTCTTTCCCAATATGAATGCCTTTTATTACTTTTGTTTGATCACTATGGCTAGAACTTCCAGAACTATGTTGAATAAGAGTGGAGAGAGTGGGAAGCTTTGCCTTTTTCCTGATTGTAGAGGGAATGCATTAATTTTTTTACCATTTAGTATGATATTATTAGCTGATGGTTTGTCATATACGACCTTTATTATGTTGTGGTACTTCTATTCTGATTTTATTGAGTGTTTTAAACATAAAGAGATGTTATGCCTTATTGAATGACTTTCCTGCATCTATTGATAGGATCATATGATTTTTGTTCATTGTTTTGTTGATGTGCTGTATTACACAGATTGATTTCTGTATTTTGAACCATCCTTGTGCTCCTGGAATGAATCCCACTTGATTGTGATATACTATTTTTTTTTATTTGTTGTTGTATTTGATTTGCTAGTATTTTGTTTAAGATTTATTGCATCTGTATTCATTAGAGATATTGGTCTGTAGTTTTCTTTTTTTGTGTTGTCCTTGCAAGGTTTTGGTATGAGGGTTATGTTGGCCTCATAATATGTGTTGTGGAATATTGCTTCTTCTTCTATTCTTTTGGAAGACTTTGAGGATAGGTACCAAATCTTTGAATGTTTGGTAGAATTCACTAGTGTTACCATCTGGTCCTGGACTTTTGTTTTTGGGGAGGTTTTTTATAGTTGTTTTTATTTCCTCCCTGCTTATAGGTCTATTTTGATTTTCCACTTCTTTATGACTCAGTCTAGGAAGATTATATAGTTCTAGGAATTTATCCATTTCCTCCATTGTTGAATTTGGTGGTATATAATCTTTCATAATATTCTACTATAATCTTTTGTATATCTATGATGTCTGTGGTAGTTATTCCTCTTTCATTTCGGGTTTTGTTTATATGAATCCTTCGTGTTTTTTCCTTAGTGAGTCTAGCCAAAAGTTTGTCAATTTTATTGATCTTTTCAAAGAATCAGCTCTTTGTTGTATTAATTTTTCTATGCATTTTTGTTCTCTTTCATTTAGTTCTCCAATTTTTACCATTTCTTTTCTCCTGCTGACTTTGGATTGCCTTTGTTCTTCTTTTTCTAGTTCCTTAAGATGTGATGTTAAGTTGTTTGCTTGGGATCTCTCCCATTTCTTTATATAAGCCTGTACTGATATAAATTTTCCTCTTATTACTGGTTCTGCTGCATCCCAGAAATTTTGATATGTCCTGTTGTTATTTTGATTTGTCTGTATATATCTTTTGATCTCTGCTTTTATTTCTTTTTTGTTCCAGTCATTTTGTAAAAGTATGTAGTTGAATTTCCACATTTTTGTGGGTTTCTTTACTTCCATTTTATGGTTGAATTCTGATTTATAAGCCTTATGATTAGAAAATATGCTTGATATAATTTCAATCTTCTTGAATTTGTTGATGTTAGTTTTGTGGTCTAACAAACGGTCTATCCTTGAGAATGTTTCATGCACACTGGAGAAGAATGTATAATCTGATATTTTGGGATGAAATATCCTGTAAATGTCTATGTTTATTTGGTTCAGAGTGTCATTTAAGGTCAATATTTACTTGTTGATTTTTTGTTTGAATGATTTATATAAACCTATCAGTGGTATGTTGAAATTTCCAAGTATGATTGTGTTTTTGTCTACTTCTATTTTTAGATCAGTTAGTAGATGTGTTATATATTTTGGAGCTCCTTGGTTCAGTGCATATATATTAAGAAATGTTATGTCTTCTTGATACACTGCCCCCTTTATCATTATAAAATGTGCATCTTTGTCTGTGGTTACCTTTGTTGTCATGAAGTCAACATTGTCAGATATGAGTAAAACTACACCTAATTTTCTTTGGATATTTGCTTGGAGAATTTTTTATATATATATATTTTATTATTATTAATTCTAATGAGGTGACATCAATAAATCAGGGTACATATGTACAATGGAAACGTCTCCAGATTATCTTATCATTCAATTGTGTTGCATACCGGTCACCAAAAGTCAAATTGTTCTCTGTCACCTTCTATCTGGTTTTCCCTGTATCCCTCCCCTCCTCCTTAACCCACTATTTCCTCCCTCCCCCCATCCCGTAACCACCACTCTCTTGTCCATGTCTCATATTCTCATTTTTATGTCCCACCTATGTATGAAATCATGCTGTTCTCAGTTTTTCTTTTTTTTTTTTCTGATTTACTTATTTCACTCCGTATAATGTTATCAAGGTACATCCATTTTGTTATAAATGATCCGATGTCATCATTTCTTATGGCTGAGTAGTATTCCATAGTATATATGTACCATAGCTTTTTAATCCACTCGTCTTCTGACGGACACTTGTGCTGTTTCCAGATCTTCGCTATTGTGAACAATGCTGCCACAAAAAGGGGGTGCATTTCTTTTTTTCAAACAGTACTATGGTGTTCTTAGGGTATATTCCTATAAGTGGGATAGCTGGGTCAAAAGGCAGTTCGATTTTTAATTTTCTGAGGAATCTCCAAACTGTTTTCCACAGTGGCTGCACCAGTCTGCATTCCTACCAGCAGTGCAGAAGGGTTCCCTTTTCTCCACATCCTCGCCAGCACTTATTCTGTGTTGTTTTGCTGATGAGTGCCATTCTGACTGGTGTGAGGTGATATCTCATTGTGGTTTTAATTTGCATTTCTCTAATGATTAGTGATGTTGAGCATTTGTTCATATGCCTATTGGCCATCTGTATGTCCTCTTTGGAGAAATTTCTATTCATTTCTTTTGCCCATTTTTTGATTGGGTTGTTTGTCTTCCTGGTGTTGAGTTTTATAAGTTCTTTATAAATTTTAGTTATTAACCCCTTATCAGATGTGCTGTCGAATATGTTCTCCCATTGTGTGGTTTGTCTTTTTATTCTGCTCTTATTGTCTTTAGCTGTGCAAAAACTTTTTAGTTTGATATAGTCCCATTTGTTTATCTTGCTTTTTATTTCATTTGCCTGTGGAGATAAATGTGCAAATACACTGCTGCTACAGATGTCGGAGAGCTTGCTGCCTATGCTTTCTTCTAAGATGCTTATGGTTTCACGGCTTACATTTAAGTCTTTTATGCATTTTGAGTTTGTTTTTGTGAATGGTGTAAGTTGATGGTCTAGTTTCATTTTTTTGAAGGTAGATGTCCAATTTTCCCAACACCATTTGTTAAAGAGGCTGTCTTTACTCGATTGTATGTTCTTTCCTCCTTTGTCAAATATCAGTTGTCCATAAAGCTGTGGGTTTATTTCTGGGTCCTCTGTTCTGTTCCATTGATCTATGTGCCTGTTCTTATGCCAGTACCAGGCTGTCTTGAGTATAATGGCCTTATAGTAAACCTTGATATCTGGAAGAGTGATACCTCCTGCTTTATTTTTTTTTTTTTAAGATTGCTGAGGCTATTCGTGTTCTTTTTTGGTTCCATATAAATTTTTGGAATATGTGTTCTATATCTTTGAAGTATGTCATTGGTATTTTAATTGGTATTGCATTGAATTAATAAATTGTTTTGGGTAATATAGACATTTTAATGATGTTTATTCTTCCTAGCCATGAGCACGGTATATACTTCCACTTGTTTGTATCTTCCTTGATTTCTTTTATCAATGTTCTATAATTTTCCGAGTACAAGTCCTTAACCTCCTTGGTTAAATTTACTCCTAGGTACTTAATTGTTTTGGCTGCAATAGTGAAGGGGATTGTTTCCTTAATTTCTTTTGCTAATATTTCATTGTTGGTATATAGAAATGCCTCTGATTTCTGAGTATTAATTTTATATCCTGCCACCTTGCTGAATTCATTTATAAGGTCCAGTAGTTTTTTGACTGAGACTTTAGGGTTTTCTATATACAATATCATATCATCTGCAAATAGTGACCGTTTTACTTCTTCTTTTCCAATTTGGATGCCTTTTATTTCTTCTTCTTGTCTGATTACTGTAGCTAGGACTTCTAGAACTATGTTGAATAAGAGTGGTGAAAGGGGGCATTCCTGCCTGGTTCCTGATCTTAAGGGGATTGCTTTTAATTTTTGTCCATTTAGTATGATGTTTGCTGTCGGTTTATCATAGATGGCTTTTATCATGTTAAGGAATGATCCCTGTATTCCCACTTTACTGAGAGTTTTGAGCATGAATGGGTGCTGGATTTTATCAAATGCCTTTTCTGCATCTATTGAAATTATCATGTGACTTTGGTCCTTCCTTTTGTTTATGTGATGAATCACATTGATTGATTTGCAAATATTGAACCAGCCTTGCCTCTCCAGAATAAATCCACCTTGATCATGGTGTATGATTTTTTTCATATATTGCTGGATTCGGTTGGCTAATATTTTGTTGAGAATTTTAGCATCTAAATTCATCAGGAATATAGGCTGATAATTTCCTTCTTTGTGTTGTCCTTTGTCTGGTTTTGGGATCAGAGTTATGCTCGCCTCATAAAAGGAGTTTGGAAGTCTTCCTTCCTCTTGAATTTTTTGAAATAGCTTGAGAAGGATAGGAGTTAGTTCTTTGAATTTTTGATAGAATTCACTTGTGAAGCCATGATGCCCAGGACTTTTCTTTTTTGGGAGTTTTTTGATAACTGTTTCGATCTAATTTGTTGTAATTGGTCTGTTTAGGTGTTCTGATTCTTCCAGATTGACTTTTGAAAGGTTATATGATTCAGGAAATTTGTCCATTTCACCAATATTGTCTAATTTTTTGGCCTATTGTTCTTCCTAGTATTTTCTTACAATGCTTTGTATTTCTGTTGTGTCAGTTGTTATTTCTCCACTGTCCTTTCTTATTTTATTTATTGGAGTCCTCTCTGTGTTTTTCTTGGTGAGTCTAGTTAAAGGTTCATCAATCTTGTTTACCTTTTCAAAGAATCAGCTTCTGGTTTCATTGATTCTCTGTATTGTTTCCTTCGCCTCTATGTCATTTTTTTCTGCTCTGATCTTTATTATTTCCTTTCTTCTACTTGTGTTTTATTTGCTGTTGTTTTTCTAGTTCTTTTAGATGCAGGGTCAGGTTGCTTATTTGAGCTTTTTCTAGCTTCTTATGATATGCCTGTAGTGCAATAAACTTCCCTCTCACAACTGCTTTTGCTGTGTCCCATACATTTTGAGTTGATGTATGCTCATTATCATTTGTTTCTAGAAACTTTTTTATTTCTTCTTTGATCTCATTGTTAATCCATTCATTATTTAATAACATGCTCTTTAGTTTCCAAGTGTTTGAGTATTTTTCAGTTTTTCTTTTGTGGTTAATTTCTAGTTTCATGGCATTGTGATCAGAGAAAATGCTTGATATGATTTCAATCTTCTTAAATTTATTGAGACCATTTTTGTGTCCTAACATGTGGTCTATCCTAGAAAACGTACCATGAGTGCTTGAGAAGAATGTATATTCTACTGCTTTAGGGTGAAAAGTTCTGAAGATATCTATTAAATCAAGTTGATCTAGTGTCTCCTTAAGTCTGCTGTTTCTTTATTAATTTTCTTTCTTGAGGATCTATCCAGTGTTGTTAGAGGGGTATTGAAATCCTCTACTATGATAGTATTGCTGTTAATCTCGCCCTTTATATCTATCAAAGTCTACTTTATGTATGTCGGTGCTCCTATATTTGCTGTATAGATATTTATAATAGTTATATCTTCCTGTTGAATTGTTCCCTTTATCATTATGTAGTGTCCTCCTTTATCTCTTACTACTGCCTTTGTTTTAAAGTCCATTTTGTCAGATATAAGTACTGCTTCCCCGGCTTTATTTTCATTTCCATTTGCATGAAATATTTTTTTCCATCGTTTTACCTTCTGTCTATGTGCATCTTTTGTTTTAAGGTGTGTCTCTTGTAGACAGCATATGTATGGGTCCTGTTTCTTTATCCATGCAGCTACCCTATGTCTTTTGATTGGATCATTTAATCCATTTATATTTAAGGTTATTATTGATATGTTGTTGTTTATTGCCATTTTATTTTTTAAAGCTGTATTCTTTTGCTCTATTTTTTTCTCCCTTTGAACTGTTCACAAGAGGCCCCTTAGTATCTCTTGCAGAATTGGTTTGGTTTTTATGAATTCCTTCAGGCTTTCTTTTTCTGGGAAGCTTTTTATTTCTCCTTCAATTTTAACAGTAGCTTTGCTGGATAAAGTAGTCTTGGTTTTAGGTTCTTGTTCTGCATTACTTTGATTATATCTTGCCATTTCCTTCTTGCCTCAAGTGTTTCTGTTGAGAAGTCCGATGTCATCCTTATGGGGGCTCCTTTGTAGGTGATAGCCTTTTTTCCCTAGCAGGTTTTAAAATTTTTTCTTTATCCATTACCTTTGGTATTTTAACTATGATGTGTCTTGGTGTAGACCTTTTTGGGTTTCTCTTTAATGGAGTTCTGTGTGCTTTTTGAACGAGTGTAGTGTTTCCCAGCCTTAATTTAGGAAAGTTTTCTGCTATGATTTGATTGAACAAAGTTTCCATTTCCTGTCCTCTCTCCTCTTCTTCAGGCACCCCTATGATGCGAATGTTGTTTCTCTTCAGGTTGTCACAGAGCTCCCTTAGAGTTTCCTCACATTTTTTGAGTCTCTTTTCCTTTTTCTTCTCTGCTTCTGTGCCTTTGTTTATTGTGTCCTCTAACTCGCTTATTCGATCCTCAGCGTGATTCATCCTGCTTTTAATTCCTTCCATTGTGGTTCAGTTCTGATACTGTATTTGTCATTTCTGTCTGATTCTTTTTTATTATTTCAATTTCGTTTTTTATACTTGTTATCTCTTTATTTAGGTGTTCATAATGACTATCCATTGTTGCTCTAATTTATTTGAACATCCTAACTATGATTATTCTAAATTCTGTTTCTGGTAATTTGGTTATATCTGGTTCATTCAGGTCCTTCTCTGGGGATTTCTCTTGATTCATTTGGTTTGCATTCCTCTGCCTGCCCATTTTTTCTGTGTATAAGCAAGTTGTGGTCACTGGAGTCCAGTAGGTGTTGCCTTTGTGTTCTCTAGGTGTGGTCTCTCTGCAGGCCCCCCACCCCCTCTCCCGCTGCCTAGGCCAGTTGGGTATGGGCGTTGCCAGCGCCAGCCCACTGTGGCTTTTGCTGTGATTTCTGCCTCTCCTCCGCGGGAGGGGCTTTCACTGAAGCCACAAGCCTCAGCACCAAGGGTAGAGGTGAGCACCTTTTCTCAGCTACGGACCCGGCCTGTTTCCGGACTTCCGCCCTGCACCCGCAGTCAGAGCCTGCTCGCCACAGTTTCGCGGGTTGGGCGGGGCTTTTGACATGCTCTCAGCTGTGAGCCTTTGCCCGTCCGGAGCTTTAGCACCCCCCTCGAGGCGAGGGCCCTTCTGCGCAGGGTCGCAAACCCAGGTTTATTGGGCCTGGCCTGTTTGCTGGCTTCCGCTCCGCTGCGTACTTCCGCTCATCCCGGACAACCCCGTTCCCGCGCTCGGAGCCCGCTTGCGCACGTATAATAGCAAACCGCGGTTTCTCTGGCCGGTCGGGGTTGGTAGTGTGAGCTCAGCTGTGAGCCTCCGCCTGTCGCTGGTCCTAGCCCCATCCCCGCGGTCAGGGCCGGCTTGCGCAAGGTCGCAGAGCAGGTTTCTGCCTGTTCCTGGCCTCCCGCTTTGTCCCTTTAGGTGGCCTTACAGGTGGGCCCGCAGCTTCCAGACTGCTTTCGCGTGTCCCCTCCAACCCTGCTGAGCTAGACCAAGCTCACATTGGCTTGGCCTCCGCCCACGCCGACAGAACCGCGTTTCAGCGTCCTGCCGCCCCAAACCCTTCAGCAACCCTCAGCAGAGTAGGAAGGGACCTAATACTCCACACTGTAGGCCTGGGAACTCCCTCACTTGTTTTACTGCTCAAAACTGTCCGAACGCCTCTTCTAGGCTCTGGGACTACAGGCTGGGGCTTGGTTCCTGGGACCCAGGTCCCTCCCTCTCCGCCAAACTCTCCTCCCGCCACGCGGGTCTCTCTGGGCTGCCGTTTGCTCTGGGGAGCTGGGCAGCCCTCTTCGTGTTTTCGCTATTCCTACCAGTCTCAATGTGGCTTCTTCTGTGTTCCTTTGCTGAAGAGTCCACTTAGTTTAGTTCAAAGTTGGTTTATCCAGCTGATGGTTCTTAAAATTGAGTTATAATCCACTTTGGTTCTGGGAGTTGGAAGTTGTTACGTCCGCCTACTCTGTCGCCATCTTGCTTCTGCCCAAGAATTATTTTTTAACCTTTCACTTTTAATCTACTTTTGTCCTTGCAGCTTAGATGTGTCTCTTGAAGTTTGGATTTTGCTTTTCAATCAAATTAGCTACTCTTTGCCTCCTTATTGGTGAGCTCAGTCCATTTACATTTAAGGTAATTATTGACACTTGGGGATTTCCTATAGCCATTTTATGTTTTGTTTTCTGGTAGCTCTGTATCTTGTTTAGTTCTTTCTTTCTTGTTTCTATAAGTTGTTTTTGTTTGGTTGTATTCCATACTTCATTCCTCTGTTTCTTCTTTTTCTTTTTCTTAATTTTAATGGGGTGACATTGATAAATCAGGGTATATATGTTTAGAGAAAACATCCCCAGGTTATTTTGACATTTGATTATGCTGCATACCCATCATCCAAAGTCAAACTGTCTTTTGTCACCTTCTATCTGTTTTTTTTTTGTGCTCCTCCCCTCCCCACCCCACCCCCATAAACACCAAACTCTTGTCCATGTCTCTGAGTGTCTTTTTTATGTCCCACTTATGTATGGAATCATACAGTTCTTAGTTTTTTCTGATTTACTTATTTCACTCAGTATGTTATCGAGGTCCATCCATGTTGTTGTAAATTACCCGATGACATCATTTCTTATGGCTGAGTAGTATTTCATAGTATATATGTACCACATCTTCTTTATCCAGTCATCTATTGAAGGGCTTTTTGGTTGTTTTCATGCCTTGTCCAGTGTGAACAATGCTACAATGAACATGGGGCTGCATGTGTCTTTACGTAGCAATGTTTTTGAGTTTTGGAGGTATATACCGAGTAGAGGGGTTGCTGGGTCATATGGCAGCTCTATTTTGAATTTTTTGAGGAACCACCATACTTTTTTTCATAATGGTTGTACTACTTTACATTCCCACCAACAGTGGAAGAGGGTTCCTTTTTCTCCACAGCCTCTCCAACATTTGTTATTACCTGTCTTGTTGATAATAACTAATCTAACAGTTGTGAGGTGGTATCTCATTGTAGTTTTGATTTGCATTTCTCTAATAGCTAGTGAAGATGAGCATCTTTTCATATATCTGTTGGCCATTTGTATTTCTTCCTGGGAGAAGTGTCTGTTCATGTCCTCTTCCCATTTTTTTTATTGGATAGTTTGTTTGTTGTTGAGTGTTATGAGTTCTTTGTATATTTTGGATATCAGGTCCTTATCTGAGCTGTTGTTTGAAAGTATCATCACCCATTTAGTTGGCTGTTTGTTTGTTTTGTTGTCAGTTTCTCTTGCTGTGCAGAAGCTTCCTAGTCTGATGTAGTCTCATTCATTTATCTTTGCCTTCACTTCCCTTGCCTTTGGAGTCAAGTTCATAAAGTGCTCTTTATAACCAAAGTCCATGAGTTTAGTACCTATGTTTTCTTCTATGTAATTTATTGTTTCAGGTCTTATATTTAGGTCTTTGATCCATTTTGAATTAATTTTAGTACAACTGTAGTTGAGTTTCATTATTTTGCATATGGCTTTCCAGTTTTCCCAGCATCATTTATTAAAGAGGCTTTATTTTTCTCCATTGTGTGTTGTTGGCCCTTTCATCAAAAATTATTTGACCATATATATGTGGTTTTATTCATGGGCTTTCTATTCTGTTTCATTGGTCTGAGTGTCTATTTTTTGTGCCAGTACCACGCTGTTTTGATTGTCGTGGCTCTATAATATAATTTATAGTTAGGTATTGTAATGCTCCCAGCTTCATTCTTTTTCCTTAGGATTGCTTTGGCTATTTGGGGTTTTTTATAGTTCCATATAAATCTGATCATTTTTTGTTCCATTTCTTTAAAAAATGCCATTGGAATTTTGATGGAAATTGCATTGAAGTTGTATATTGCTTTGGGTAATACGGTCATTTTGACTATATTTATTCTTCCTATCCAGCAACAAGGAATATTTTTTCATTTCATTGTATCTTTTTTGATTTCCCTTAACAATGCTTTGTAGTTTTCATTATATAGGTCCTTTACATTCTTTGTTATGTTTATTACTAGGTATTTCATTTTTTTGGTTGCAACCATGAAGGGGATTATTTTTTTAAGTTTGTTTTCTGATGTTTCATTTTTGGCATATAAGAAGGCAATGGACTTTTGTATATTAATTTTGTATCCTGCAACCTTACTGTATTGGTTCATTGTTTCTGGTAGTCTGTTTGTGGAATCTTTGGAGTTTTCAATGTATAGGATAATATCATCTGCAAATAGTGAAACCTTTACTTCTTCTTTTTCAATATGAATGCCTTTTATTTCTTTTTCTTGTCTGATTGCTCTGGCTAGAACTTCCAGCACTACGTTGAATAAGAGCGGACAGAGTGGACAACCTTGTCTTGTTTCTGATTTTAGGAGAAAAGTCCTCAGTTTTATGCCACTTAGTATAATGTTAGCTGACAGCTTATCATAAATGGCCTTTAAGATGTTGAGATATTTTTCTTCTATACCCATTTTGTTGAATGTTTTAAACATAAAATTGTGTTTTATTTTATCGACTGCCTTTTCTGCATCTATTGATAGGATCATATGGTTTTTGTCCATTGTTTTATTGATATGGTGTATTATGCTGTTTTACATATGTTGAACCATCCTTGTGATTCTGGGATGAATCCCACTTGATCATGATGTATTATTTTTTAAATGTGTTTTTGTATTCAATTTGCTAGTATTTTGTTTAGTATTTTAGCATCTGTATTCATTAGTGATATTGGTCTGTAGTTTCTTTTTTTGTGTGTTGTCCTTGCCAGGTTTCAGTATGAAAGTCATGTTGGCCTCATAAAATGTGTTTGGAAGTATTGCTTCTTCAATTTTTTTGGAAGACTTTGAGTAGAATAGAAACCAAGTCTTGTTTGAACATTTGGTTCAAACTAGTATAGTCATCTTGTCCTGGACTTTTTTAGGGGGGGATGTTTTTGATAGTTGTTTCTATTTCCTCCCTGCTTCTGGGTCTGTTTAGGCTTTCTACTTATCATGATTCAGTCTAGGAAGTTTGTATTGTTCTAGGAATTTATTTCTTCTAGATTGTTAAATTTGGTGGCTTATAGTTTTTTATAGTATTCTACAATAATTCTTTGTATATCTATGATATCTGTGGTGATTTCTCCTCTTACATTTTGGATTCTGTTTATTTGAGTTCTTTCTCTTTTTTTCATAGTGAGTCTTGTCAAGGGTTTGTCAATTTTGTTGATCTTTTCAAAGAACCAACTCTTTGTTTTATTAATTTTTTCTATAGTTTTTCTGTTCTGTTTTATTTAATTCTGCTCTGATTTTTATTATTTTTTATCTTCTGCTGGTTTGGGGTTGCCTTTGTTCTTCTTTTTCAAATTCCTTAAGATGTGAAGTTAAGTGGTTTACCTGGGCTCTTTCTTGTTTGTTCATATAGGCCTGTAGTGATATGAACTTCCCTCTTATTACTGCTTTTGCTGCATCCCAGAGATCCTGATATGTCGTATTGTTATTTTCATTTGTCTGTATGTATCTTTTGACCTCTGCCCTTATTTTTCTTTGACCCACTCAGTTTTTAAAAGTATGTTGTTTAGTTTCCACAGTTTTGGGGGTCTGTTTACCTCTTTTTGCAGTTGAATTCTAGTTTCAAGGCTTTGTGATCAGAGAATATGCTTGGTATGATATTGATCTTTCTGAATTTGTTGATGTTATTTTTGTGGCCCAACATATGATCAGTTCTTGAGAATGTTCCATATACACTAGAGAAAAATGTATACTCTGGCACTTTGGGATGAAATGTCCTGTAGATTCTATCATACCCAATTGTTCTAGTGTTTTGTTTAAGACCAATATTTCTTTATTGATTTTCTGTTTGGATGAACAATCTAGAGCCATCAACGGTGTATTGAGGTCTCCAAGTATAATTTTATTTTTGTCGGTTTTAGTTTTTAGGTCAGTCAGTAGCTGTCATATATTTTGGTGCTCCTTGGTTTGGTGCATATATATTAAACAGTGTTATGTCTTCTTGATTCAATGTCCCTTTTATCATTATGAAATGACCGTTTTTGTGTCTGATTACCTTTGCTGTCTTGTAGTCAGCATTGTTAGATATTAGTATTGCTATACCTGCTTTTTTTTGGATATCATGTGTTTGGAGTATTGTTTTCCAGCCTTTCACTTTGAATTTGTTTTTATACTTGTAGCTTATATGTGTTTCTTGTAGACAGCATACAGTTGGATTTTCTTTTTTAATCCATTCTGCTACTCTGTGTTTTTTTATTGGTGAATTTAATCCATTTACATTTAGTGTAATTATTGACATTTGAAGGTTTCCTATTGCCATTTTATATATTGCTTTCTGATAGTTTTGTATCTTGTTTGATTCTTTTTTGTTTTTCTATCATTTGTTTTTGTTTGGTTGTAATCTATACTTCTTTTCTCTGTTCCTTCTTTTTTCAAGCCATGTGCTTCTGTAGTGGTTTTTTCAGGGGTGGCTACCATTAAATAATGGAAAGGGTATCATGTTCATTGTAGTACATTATGTCATGAGTGCTTCTGCACTCCATTGTCCTTTGCTACTGTTAATCTTTGTCCTTTCCCCTTTTTTGTTTTTGTTGTCACAGATTAAGTTTGATTTTATTGTGTTGTTGATGGAGCTTTTACTTGTGGTTTAGTTTTGTTCTTTGTATCAGGTTGGACAACCCCCTTTAGTATTTCCGGAAGTGGGGGTTTTCTGGTGATAAATTTCCTCATCTTTTCTGCATCTGTGAATGTTTTTATTTCTCCTTTGTATTTGAAGGATAGCTTTGATGGATATAGTATTCTTGGCTGGAAGTTCCTCTCTTTCAGAGCTTTAAATATTGGGGTTCACTCTCCTAGCTTGTAGAGTTTCTGCTGAGAAATATGATGATAATCTTATGGGCCTTCCTTTATATGTTGTATTCTTCTTTTCCCTTGCTGCCTTGAGAATTTTTCTTTATCATTGGTTTATGCCAATTTCATTACAATGTACCTTGGAGTAAGTTTGTTAGGATTAAGATAATCCAGTGTTCTGTTTGCTTCTTGAATTTGAGGCTTTAGTTCTTTCCAGAGGCTTGGGAAGTTCTCATCTATTATTTGTTTGAATATGTTCTCCATTTCATTTTCTCTCTCTTCTCCTTCTGATATACCCATTATTCTTATGTTTCTCTTTTTGATGGAGTCAGACATTTTCTATAGGGATTTCTCTTTTTCTTTTTTTCGTGAGGTTCTCTCCTCTGTCTTGTCTCTAGTTGCCTGTCTTCTATGTCACTAATTCTCTCTATCTGCCTGTTCCATTAGCTAAGCTTGTTATCTAATTTTTCAGTTCATGATTGGGTTATTCATCTCTGTTTTATTTGTTTTCATAGTTTCAATTTCCTTGGTGATGTATTCTTTGTGTTTGTTGAATTGTTTTTTGAGCTCCCTATATTGCCTTTTTGTGCTTTCTTATATATCTGAGTATTTTTAGGATTTCAATTTGAAATTCTCTGTCATTTAACTCCAAGGTCTCCAAGCTATTGAAATTTTTTCTATAGATTTTTTCTCATCTATCTGTGCTACATTTCTGTCTTTTGTATCCATGATATTTGATTTCTTTTTCCTTTATGGCATTTGAGAGTGGTATTGTTAATAACACTAAAAGGAGATGATAAAGAATTAAAATAATAAAAATAAAAAGTAAAAAGTAAAAAAAATTTTGAGGAATTACAGTGAAAAATGGAAAATTATATTGTGCTAAATGGAACAAAAACTACATAGAATGGAAGGCCTGAGTTGGGAAGAAGTGACAAAAAAGCAAAAAAAAAAAAAAAATGAGGTAAGAACCCACAAAATGCTACAAGGAAAATATTTAGATCAATAATAAAATAATTTGTTTGTAAATGATGGTTGAATGAGAGATATAGTGAAAAAGAAAAAAAGAAAATAAAAGAAAAAGAAATACAGTGAAAGACGCAATTTCTATTATATTAAGTAGAACAAACACTACATAGAATGGAGAGCTGGAGTTGGGGGGAATGCAAATGAGATAAACAGCAAAGTAAGAAGCACACAAAATGCCACAAAGAAAAAATTGAATCTAAAATAAAATAATTTATTTGTGAGTGAGCATTGAATGAGAGGAAAAGAGGAAAAGTGAAAGAGAAAAGAAGAAACCAAAAGAGAGGGAGAAAAAAAAGAGAAAAGAAAACAGGAGAGAGTTAAAGTGTTTGGAATGTAACCCTCATAGAGAAAAAGAAAGAATAAAAAACGTAACACCTATGGGTAATGAAGTTCAAAATGAACAAAAAAGAATAAAATGGGAAGAGGATAAAATGACCAAGGTGGAAGAAAAAAAGATGCAGAAGTAAAAAAAAAAAAATGGATAATATTATAAAGACTGTGAATTTTTTCTGGGTTTGAGAGATTATCTTCTCCCTTTTTCTTCTTTCTCTTTTTGGTCAGTGGCACTGTACCCCAGGTTTTGCCCCTGTAGCACAATTTACTGTTGATGTGTTGTTATGACAATGACATAAACTAGGCCTCAGCCCCGTTGGTAGGCAGGGCTTGTTAGCACTTGCAGGCTCCGACAATGGGAAAGGTCGTTTTCCCGGAGCCTCTCCCCCAGTCTCTCCTTCCTGAACCAGCAGTCTGGAGACCCAGCTGTGAAGTTGCTGCTGCTACTGCCTGGAAAGCAAGAGGCTCTAAGAGCTGCCAAAACTCCCCTCTATCCCCACTCAGTGCAGGGTTCTGGGTAATGTCTTGCCAGCCTGAGCTGCCAGCGTAATCAGGCAGGGCTGGGAGCCAATTGCTCCTTAGGTGTCTTTCTTTTAGCCTCCATAGGTCTAGTATGCCTCAGCACGTTGTGGGATTACTCTCCCCTGGCTCTTTGCACATTGTAACCTGTATCGGCTGGCAGGAAGATGCCACAGTCACTGCCTGCAGAACAAGAGGTCTTAAAAGCTGCCAAGTCTCTCTTCTAGGTTCTTTTTAAACACAGCCCTGGTGTAAAAGCTCTGCTGACTAGAACCACCAGCTTAAGTAGGCAGAGGTGCGAGCTGACTTCTGGTCAGGCTCCTTTCTAAGGTTCCCCGGGTATGTCTAGTTAAATTTGCCTTAGAGGTTTGTGGGTCTGCTCTTTACAGGCTTCTCCCTTGTTTGGAAGCCTACAAACTAGCCCATCCAACTTCTGCAGTGTTCTCTTAGCTCTGTTCTGTGGTAATGTGTTTTTTACCCTATATCGCCTGGCAGGAAGTTGCCCCAGCCACTGCCTGCTGAGCAAGAGGCCCTAAGAACTATGAAGCCTCTCCTCCAGGTTCTCTTAATTCATAGACCTGGGAAAGAAAACCTTGTCAGCCAGAGCCACTCCCAGCATAAGCCAGCCAGGCAGTGAGCAGACTGTGGGTTAGGTTCCTTTCAGCATCCACGGGTCTGCTCTCCATAGGCTGTCTGCAAGCTGCCTGCACGTCCTTCCCCCCAGCACTTTCGTAGTTTTCTTCCGGGGAAATTTGCTTTGTCAGCCTGTATGGCTGGTGGAGGCCCCACCTGGAGAGGTCCGAGCATAGGGAAGTCAGCTTTCATGCACTCCCTGCACGCTGTTGTTCGGGGAGCAGGGATTATACAGAGACTCTGGCTGCAGTTCACATAGAAGGCCACTACTGACAGTCTCCGACCCAGCCGCTCCGTCCAGGAACGTGGGTGCCTACATCCAAGGCTCTAGGAGGAACCACTAGTACACTGCCCGTGCTCATTGATCTGGAGACTGGAAGTAAATAAAGCCCACTCTGCAGGCAAGCCACTTGCCCACCTCTGCCGGGGTTTGCTGCTGGTGTTAGCTCCATGTAGGTTGAGCCATGGGCACACTTTCTCCTCAGCTTGAATGTCTCCTAGCCCTCCCTTCCTCTCAGTTCCAAGTGAAAGAAAGTTTCCTCGGGTCAGTGAGGTAGGTGGAATACTCCGTTCTCCATCCTATTTCCTTCAGAGTGGTTTTTCAGCCACCTTTTTGCCCACTCATACTTTGTTTGATGTATGTGTATTTCAGATGCTCCTGGGATTGTTTTTTTGTCTCTAGTTGTTGAATTTGTTGAAATTTCAGGGAGAGGTGTCGGGAGCCCTCCTCACCGTGCCATTTCTCTGATATTACTGTTTCTTTTTTAAGCTGTGTTTTCAGTGGTGGCTTTTCTGTGGGTGGTTACCATTAGGTTAAGAAGAAATTGTTCATATGTACGACAGTCCTTTGTCATATGAGTGCTTCTGCACTCCATCCTTCTTTGCTACTGCAGATGTTTATTCTCTTCCCTCTTATGTTATTGTTATCACAGATTATCCTTGTTTTTCTTTGTGACCTTTTTGGAGCTTTTACTTATAGTTTTAATTTGTTTTGTTCTTTGTGTCTGGTCAAATAACCCTTTTGAGTATTTCCTGCAATCAGGGTTTTCTGATGATAAATTTCCTCAGCTTCTGTATGTCTGTAAAAGTTTTTATTTCTTCTTCATATTTGAAAGATAACTTTGATGGATATAATATTCTTGACTGGTAATTTCTCTCTTTCAGTGCTTTAAATGTTTGGGTCCACTCTCTTCTGGCTTGTAGAGTTTCTGCTAAGAAGTCTGATGATAACATAATGAGCTTTTCTTTATATGTTATGATCTTCTTTTCCCCAGCTGTTTTGAAGATTCTTTTTCATTGATTTTTGACAATTTTATTATAATGTGCGTTGGAGTAGGTCTCTTTGGGTTGTGGTATTTCGGCATTCTGTTTGCTTCTTGGATTCAAAGCTCTAAGTCTTTCTGTAGGCTTGGGAAATTCTCAATTATTTGTTTGAATAGGCTTTCCATTCCCTTCCCCCTCTATTCTTCTAATATACCCATTATTCTTATATTGTTCTTTCTGACAGTCAGACAATTCTTGTAGAGCTCTCTCAGTTTTTTAAATTCATGAGTCCCTCTCCTCTCTGTAGCATCTCTAGTTGCCTGTCTTCATGTCACTGATTTCTTCTATTTGGCTTGTTCTATTAGCTAAACTTGCTACCTTAGTTTTCAATTCACGTACTGAGTTCTTCATCTCTGTTTTTAAAGTTTCAATCTCCTTGGTGAGGTATTTGTTTTATTCAATAATTTGTTTTCTGAGCTCATTAAGTTACCTATTGGGGTCTTCTCACCTCTCGTTGAGTATTTTCAGAACTTCAATTTTGAATTCTCTATCATTTTACTCCAAGACTTGCATGTGATTTAGATCTTTTTCTGGAGATTTTTAAATTTTCTTTATGAAATACATCACTGTCTTGTATAGCCATGGTACTTGATTTCTTCTTCTTTGATGGCATTTGAGAGTTGTAGTGTTAAAACCCTAACCAAAAAAAAAAAAACCTTAAAAAATTGAAAAATTTAAAAAATAGAACAAAAATATAAAAAATTTAAAATATATGACTAGTAAACAATAAAAACCACAGGAAATAATGTCAAAAGCAAAGAAAAAATCAAAAACAAAACACCAACATAAAGTAAGAATGAAAATATAAAAATTTTAAAGAATAAACTTCAAAAGTGAAAAAGAGAAAAAGGAATAAGAAGAACAAAAAGAAAAGAAAGGGGTAAAGAAGGAAAAGTAAATTTTGATTTTGTGAGGTTTTTTCCAGTAGATGTCACTGTATTACAACTTTTTGCTTTGTGAAGTTTCTGGGCTGTCTACTGAGACGTTGCTATAGCAATGATGTAGGTGGGGCTGCAGTGCCATTGGTGGGTGGGGTGTGTTGTGAGGGCTTTACAACTCTAATAATGGCAATCTTAGTCTTCCAGGTCCTTCCTTCCACATCTCAAACAGAGCTGGGTACTGGACTTGGAGCACCTCTATTCTTCAGTGGAGAGAGCATCTCTGGAGGGCTAGCTATGGAGTTTGTCTCTGCAACTCTTGGTACCATGAGGGAGGCAGGATCTGAGAGGATGGATGACTGAACTTTAGCTTTCTCTGTCTCTATCGAGTGTGGACTGCAGGCAGACTTCAAGAACACTGGTCATGATCCCATGCTCTGGCTGCTTTCGTTTATACCCCCTCTTCTTCTCTGTCTCTCAGCTTCTCCCAGCAGAAGGAGAACCAGTCACTCTGAGTTTCCCTCTCTGTATCTCTCAGAAAAAATCCAGCGAGCCTGAGCTGCCTTCCTCCCCAAAGTCCAGCAGAGAAAAAAAAAATCAAAACAGTCATTCCAGGTTTGTCTCCTCTCCTCTCCAAAGCCCACCATGATTATGTTTTATCTTTCACTCCTCTTTTCACTCTGCCCAACCTTTAGTCCTTTAGGTGCATGGATCTTTCTCTATGTGCCCAGCTGGGATTTCTTTGCTGCATTATAGTTGTTCAATTTGTTGAAATTTCAAGGGGAGAGATTAGGAGTATCTATCATGCCGCCATTACTCTGATGTCTCAAATCTCTTTTTATTTTTCATGTATCTTTTTTGAAAGCACAGCTTTATTGAGTTATAACTGACATAAACTAAACCATCCATATTTAAATGAACAATTAAATAAAATTTGGCATCTGTACACATAGGAAGCCATTAACACAATCAAGATAGTGAACTGACTCAGCACTCCCAAAAGTTCCCATTCTCCTCTTCTAGTTTCTTTCTTCTATCCCCAAAAATCCCCATCTCTAAGCACCCACCAATCTGCTTTCTGTCACTGAAAATAAGTTAACATTTTTTAGAATTTTGTGTAAATAGAATTATGCAGTGTGCATCCAGTTTTGTTTTGCACTATTCATTCAGCATAATTATTTTGAGATTTAGCCATGTTGCATATATCAATAGTTAATTCATTTTCATTTCTGAGTAATGCTCAATTATATAGATATATGATAGTTTGCTTATCCTTTCACCTGTTGACAGACAGTTATGTTGTTTCCAGTTTTATTCTATTTAAAAAAAAAGCATGTTCATACAAGCCTTTGTATGAACATGCTTTTTTATCTCCTTGCGTAAATAACTAGGAGTGGAAAGCTCGGTGTATGTTAGGTGTGTATTGAAATTTTTAGAAAGTGCTACACTGTTTTCCAAAGTAGTCATACCATTTTACACTCCAGCTAGCAGTGTACAAGAGGGTTTTTTTTGGCACATTATTATGAACAGGATATCTTAATTTTAAGGTAGTTAAATGTATTAATCATTTTTCATTACCTCTTTTTCATGTTTTTTTTCGGTGTTTTTTATTATTATTAATTTTAATGGGGTGACACCAATAAATCAGGGTACATATGTACAATGAAAACATCTCCAGATTATCCCATCATTCAATTGTGTTGCATACCCGTCACCCAACGTCAAATTGTCCTCTGTCACCTTCTATCCACTTTGTTGTAAATGATCCGATGTCATAATTTCTTAAGGCTGAGTAGTATTCCATAGTATATATGTACCATAGCTTTTTAATCAACTCGTCTTCTGATGGACACTTGTGCTGTTTCCAGATCTTCGCTATTGTGAACAATGCTGCCACAAAAAGGGGGTGCATTTCTTCTTTTCAAACAGTGCTATGGTGTTCGTAGGGTATATTCCTATAAGTGGGATAGCTGGGTCAAAAGTCAGTTCGACTTTTAATTTTTTTAGAAATCTCCAAACTGTTTTCCACAGTGTCTGCACCAGTCTGCATTCCCACCAGCAGTGCAGAAGGGTTCCCTTTTCTCCACATCCTTACCACAGCACTTATTCTGTGTTGTTTTGCTGATAAACGCCATTCTGACTGGTGTGAGGTGATATCTCATTGTGGTTTCTTTTTGTTTTGTTCTGTTTTTTATATATATTTTATTATTATTAATTCTAATGGGATGACACCAATAAATCAGGGTACATATGTACAATGAAAACATCTCCAGGTTATCTTATCATTCAATTGTGTTGCATACCCATCACCAAAAGTCAAATTGTCCTCTGTCACCTTCTATCTGGTTTTCCCTGTGTCCCTCCCCTCCTCCCTATCCCAGTCTTCCCTCCCTCCCCCCATCCCATAATGATCACTCTCCTGATCATGTCTCATATTCTCACTTTTACGTCCCACCAATGTATGTAATCATGCTGTTCTCAGTTTTTCTTTTTTTCTGATTTACTTATTTCAATCCGTATAATGTTATCAAGGTACATCCATTTTGTTATAAATGATCCGATGTCGTTTCTTATGGCTGAGTAGTATTCCATAGTATATATGTACCATAGCTTTTTTTTATTATTTTATTATTATTAATTCTAATGGGGTGACACCAATAAATCAGGGTACATATGTACAATGAAAACAACTCCAGGTTATCTTATCATTCAATTGCGTTGCATACCCATCACCAAAAGTCAAATTGTCCTCTGTCACCTTCAATCTGGTTTTCCCTGTGTCCCTCCCCTCCTCCCTATCCCACTATTCCCTCCCTCCCCCCATCCCATAACCACCACTCTCTTGTCCATGTCTCATATTCTCACTTTTATGTCCCACCTATGTATGAAATCATGCTGTTCTCAGTTTTTCTTTTTTTCTGATTTACTTATTTCACTTCGTATAATGTTATCAAGGTACATCCATTTTGTTATAAATGATCCGATGTCATCGTTTCTTATGGCTGAGTAGTATTCCATAGTATATATGTACCATAGCTTTTTAATCCACTCGTCTTCTGACGGACACTTGTGCTGTTTCCAGATCTTCGCTATTGTGAACAATGCTGCCACGAACATGGGGGCGCATTTTTTCTTTTCGAACATAGCTATGGTGTTCTTAGGGTATATTCCTAAAAGTGGAATAGCTGGGTCAAAAGGCAGTTCGATTTTTAATTTTCTGAGGAATCCCCAAACTGATTTCCACAGTGGCTGCACCAGTCTGCATTCCCACCAGCAGTGCAGAAGGGTTCCCTTTTCTCCACATCCTAGCCAGCACTTATTCTGTGTTGTTTTGCTGATAAGTGCAATTCTGACTGGTGTGAGGTGATATCTCACTGTGGTTTTAATTTGCATTTCTCTAATGATTAGTGATGTTGAGCATTTTTTCGTATGCCTATTGGCCATCTGTATGTCCTCTTTGGAGAAATTTCTATTCATTTCTTTTGCCCATTTTTTGATTGGGTTGTTTGCCTTCCTGGTGTTGAGTTTTATAAGTTCTTTATAAATTTTAGTTATTAACCCCTTATCAGATGTGCTGTTGAATATGTTCTCCCATTGTGTGGTTTGTCTTTTTATTCTGTTCCTATTGTCTTTAGCTGTGCAAAAACTTTTCATTTTGATATAGTCCCATTTGTTTATCTTGCCTTTTATTTCAATTGCCCGTGGAGATAAATCAGCAAATATACTGCTGCTACAGATGTCGGAGAGCTTGCTGCCTATGTTTTCTTCTAAGATGCTTATGGTTTCACGGCTTACATTTAAGTCTTTTATCGATTTTGAGTTTGTTTTTGTGAATGGTGTAAGTTGATGGTCTAGTTTCATTTTTTTGAAGGTAGATGTCCAATTTTCCCAACACCATTTGTTAAAGAGGCTGTCTTTACTCGATTGTATGTTCTTTCCTCCTTTGTCAAATATCAGTTGTCCATAAAGCTGTGGGTTTATTTCTGGGTCCTCTGTTCTGTTCCATTGATCTATGTGCCTGTTCTTATGCCAGTACCAGGCTGTCTTGAGTATAATGGCCTTATAGTAAACCTTGATATCTGGAAGAGTGATACCTCCTGCTTTATTTTTTCTTTTTAAGATTGCTGAGGCTATTCGTGTTCTTTTTTGGTTCCATATAAATTTTTGGAATATGTGTTCTATATCTTTGAAGTATGTCATTGGTATTTTAATTGGTATTGCATTGAATTTATAAATTGCTTTTGGTAATATAGACATTTTAATGATGTTTATTCTTCCTAGCCATGAGCACGGTATATGCTTCCACGTGTTTGTATCTTCCTTGATTTCTTTTATCAATGTTCTATAATTTTCCGAGTACAAGTCCTTAACCTCCTTGGTTAAATTTACTCCTAGGTACTTTATTTTTTGGCTGCAATAGTGAAGGTTATTGTTTCCTTAATTTCTTTTGCTGATATTTCATTGTTGGTGTATAGAAATGCCTCTGATTTCTGAGTATTAATATTATATCCTGCCACCTTGCTGAATTCATTTATAAGGTCCAGTAGTTTTTTGACTGAGACTTTAGGGTTTTCAATATACAATATCACATCTGAAATAGTGACAGTTTTACTTCTTCTTTTCCAATTTGGATGCCTTTTATTTCTTCTTCTTGTCTGATTGCTGTAGCTAGGACTTCCAGAACTATGTTGAATAAGAGTGGTGAAAGTGGGAAACACTGCCTGGTTCCTGATCTTAAAGGGATTGCTTTTAATCTTTGTCCATTTAATATGATATTTGCTGTCAGTTTATCATAGATGGCCTTTATCATGTTAAGGAATGATCCCTGTATTCCCACTTTACTGTGAGTTTTGAGCATGAATGGGTGCTGGTTTTATCAAATGCCTTTTCTACATCTATTGAAATTATCATGTGGTTTTTGTCCTTCCTTTTGTTTATGTGATGAATCACATTGATTGATTTGCGAATATTGAACCAGCCTTGCCTCTCCAGAATAAATCCCACTCTATCGTGGTGTATGATTTTTTTCATATATTGCTGGATCCAGTTGGCTAATATTTTGTTGAGAATTTTAGCGTCTAAATTCATCAGGGATATAGGCCTATAATTTTCTTTCTTTGTGTTGTCTTTGCCCGGTTTTGGGATCAGAATTATGCTCGCCTCATAAAAGGAGTTTGGAAGTCTTCCTTCCTCTTGAATTTTTTGAAATAGCTTGAGAAGGATAGGAGTTAGTTTTTCTTTGAATTTTTGATAGAATTCACTTGTGAAGCCATCAGGCCCAGGACTTTTCTTTTTTGAAAGTTTTTTGATAACTGTTTTGATCTCATTTGCTGTAATTGGTCTGTTTAGGTGTTCTGATTCTTCCAGATTGACTTTGGAATGTTATATGATTCAAGAAATTTGTCCATTTCACCAAGATTGTCTAATGTTTTGGCATATAGTTCTTCCTAGTATTTTCTTACAATGCTTTGTATTTCTGTTGTGTCAGTTGTTATTTCTCCACTGTCCTTTCTAATTTTATTTATTTGAGTCCTCTCTCTTGTTTTCTTGGTGAGTCTAGTTAAAGGTTCATCGATCTTGTTTACCTTTTCAAAGAACCAGCTTCTTGTTTCATTGATCTTCTCTATTGTTTCCTTAGCCTCTATGTCATTTATTTCTGCTCTGACCTTTATTATTTCCTTCCTTCTACTTGTCTTGGGTTTTATTTGTTGTTGTTTTTCTAGTTCGTTTAGATGCAGGGTCAGGTTGCTTATTTGACCTTTTTCTAGCTTCTTATGATATGCCTGTAGTGCAATAAACTTCCCTCTCAGACCTGCTTTTGCTGTGTCCCATAAATTTTGAGTTGATGTATGCTCATTATCATTTGTTTCTAGAAACTTTTTTATTTCTTCTTTGATCTCATTGTTAATCCATTCATTATTTAATAACATGCTATTTAGTTTCCAAGTGTTTGAGTATTTTTCAGTTTTTCTTTTGTGGTTAATTTCTAGTTTCATGGCATTGTGATCAGAGAAAATGCTTGATATGATTTCAATCTTCTTAAATTTATTGAGACCATTTTTGTGTACTAACATGTGGTCTATCCTAGAAAACGTACCATGAGCGCAATGTATATTCTACTGCTTTAGGGTGAAAAGTTATGAGGACATCTATTAAATCAAGTTGATCTAGTGTCTCCTTTAATTGTGCTGTTTCTTTATTAATTTTCTTTCTTGAGGATCTATCCAGTGTTGTTAGAGGGGTATTCAAATTCTCTACTATGAAGGTATTACTGTTAATCTCGCCCTTTATATCCATCAAAGTCCGCTTTATGTATGTCGGGGCTCCTGTATTTGGTGTATAGATATTTATAGTAGTTATATCTTCCTGTTGAATTGTTCCCTTTATCATTATGTAGTGTCCTTCTTTATCTCTTACTACAGCCTTTGTTTTAAAGTCCATTTTGTCTGATATAAGTACTGCTACCCCGGCTTTATTTTCATTTCCATTTGCATGAAATATTTTTTTCCATCGTTTTACCTTCTGTCTATGTGCATCTTTTGTTTTAAGGTGTGTCTCTTGTAGACAGCATATGTATGGGTCCTGTTTCTTTATCCATGCAGCTACCCTATGTCTTTTGATTGGATCATTTAATCCATTTACATTTAAGGTTATTATTGATATGTAGTTGTTTATTGCCATTTTATTCTTTAAAGCTGTATTCTTTTTTTGCTCTATTAATTTCTCCCTTTAAACTGTTCACAACAGGCCCCTTAGTATCTCTTGCAGAATTGGTTTGGTTTTTATGAATTCCTTCAGGCTTTCTATTTCTGGGAAGCTCTTTATTTCTCCTTCAATTTTAAATGTTAGCCTTGCTGGATAAAGTAGTCTTGGTTGTAGGTTCTTGTTCTGCATTACTTTGATTATATCTTGCCATTCCCTTCTGGCCTCAAGTGTTTCTGTTGAGAAGTCCGATGTCACCCTTATGGGGGCTTCTATGTATGTGATAGCCTTTTCTTCTCTAGCAGCTTTTAAAATATTTTCTTTATCCATTAGCTTTGGTATTTTAACTATGGTGTGTCTTGGTGTAGATCTTTTTGGGTTTCTCTTAATGGAGTTCTGTGTGCTTCTTGAATGTGTGGAGTATTTCCCAGCCTTAATTTAGGAAAGTTTTCTGCTATGATTTGATTGAACAAAGTTTCCATTTCCTGTCCTCTACTCTTCTTCAGGCACTCCTATTATGCGAATGTTGTTTCTCTTCATGTTGTCACAAAGCTCCCTTAGAGTTTCCTCACATTTTTTGAGTCTCTTTTTTTTTCTTCTCTGCTTCTGTGCCTTTGTTTATTGTGTCCTCTAACTCGCTTATTCGATCCTCAGCATGATTCATCCTGCTTTTAATTCCTTCCATTGTGGTCTTCAGTTCTGTTACTGTATTTGTCATTTCTGTCTGATTCTTTTTTATTATTTCAATTTTGTTTTTTATACTTGTTATCTCTTTATTTAGGTGTTCATAGTGACTATCCATTGTTGCTTTAATTTCTTTGAACATCCTAACTATCATTATTCTAAATTCTGCTTCTTGTAGTTTGGTTATATCTGGTTCATTCAGGTCCTTCTCTGGGGATTTCTCTTGATTCATTTGGTTTGTTTTTCTCTGCCTGCCCATTTTTTCTGTGTATAAGCAAGTTGTGGCCACTGGAGTCCAGTAGGTGTTGCCTTTGTGTTCTCTAGGTGTGGTCTCTCTGCAGGCCCCCAACCTCCTCTGCTTGTGCTTAGGGTGGTTGGGTATGCGCTTTGCGAGCGCTGGCCAGCTGTGGCTTTTGCTGTGATTTCTGCCTTTCCTCCATGGGAGGGGCTTTCACTGAAGCCACAAGCCTTAGCACCAAGGGTAGAGGCGAGCACCTTTGCTCAGCTGCGTACCCAGCCTATTTCCGGACTTCTGCCCTGCACCCGCAGTCAGAGCCTGCTCGCCACAGTTTCGCGGGTTTGGCGGGGCTTTTGACATGCTCTCAGCTGTGAGCCTTTGCCGGTCTGAAGCTTTAGCTCCGCCCTCGGGGCCAGGGCCCTTCTGCGCAGGGTTGCCAACCCAGGTTTATTGGGCCGGGCGTGTTTTCTGGCTTCCACTCAGCTGTGTACTTCTTCTCGTCCTGGACTCTACCCTGCCCCCCTTCGGAGCCCGCTCTTGCACGTATGAATGCAATTTGCGGTTTCTCCGGCCGGGCAGGGATAGCGTGGGCTCAGCTGCAAACTTTGACTTGTCTCGGGGTCTACCCCGTTTCCGCGTTCGGAGCCTGCTCGCGCACGTATACTGGCAAACCGCGGTTTCTCCGTCCCAGCGGGGGGGGGGGCTGGTATCGTGAGCTCAGCCGCGAGCCCCTGTCCGTCCCTGGTCCTATCTCGGTCCCCGCCATCAGGGCCGGCTTGCGCAGGGTCGCAAAGCAGATTTCTGCCCGTTCCTGGCCTCCCGCTTTGTCCCCGTAAGTGGGATTAAAGGCGGGCCCGCAGCTTCCGGACCGCTTTCGCGCGTTCCCTCCGACCCTACTGGGCTAGTCCGAGCTCCCACTGATTTGGCCTCTGCCCACACCGACAGAACCGCGTTTCAGCATACTGTTGCCCCAAACCCTTCAGCAACCCTCAGCAGAGTAGGAAGGGACCTAATACTCCACACTGTAGGCCTGGGAGCTCCCTCACTTGTTTCACAGCTCAAAACTGTCCAAACGCCTCTTCTAGGCTCTGGGACTGCAGGCTGGGGCTTGGTTCCTGGGACCCAGGTCCCTCCCTCTCCGCCAAACTCTCCTCCAGCCACGCGGGTCTCTCCGGGCTGCCGTTTGCTCCGGGGAGCTGGGCAGCCCTCTTCACGTTTGTGCTATTCCTACCAGTCTCAATGTGGCTTCTTCTGTGTTCCTTGGTTGAAGAGTGCACTTAGTTTAGGTCATAGTTCGTTTATCCAGATGATGGTTCTTTAAATTGAGTTATAATCCACTTTGGTTCTGGGAGTTGGAAGTTGATACGTCTGCCTACTCCGTCGCCATCTTGCTTCCTTTTTTCATGTTTTTAAGAAGTTTTCCCTACCTGAGATCAGAATGATATTCCAGTATACATTTTTTTAGTTTTTGAATTTTATATTGAAGTCTTTAATCATTTGGTGTGGTTCGCATGGTGTGGTGAGTATGGTGTACTGAGTGCAGTATGGTGACTATAGTACTTATGATGTGTGTGGTGTACATGGTGTGGTGTCGTGTGGTGTGGTGTGTGTGATATTAAATTTTATTTTTCCCATATGGGCAACTGGTTGTCTTAACACCATCTATCAAGCATCTCTTTTTTCTCTTGTGATCTTCAATCCCATCTTTTTCATATATCACATTTTTATATATGAGAGGCTCAGGGTGTCACCTCTATTCTGCTTCATTTGTCTATCCCCAAGTCAATGCCACACTGTGGTAATTAGTCACTGCAGTTTTATAATAAGTCTTAAGATCAGGTAGTACAAATTCCTCTACCATTTTTTTCCCTTCAAGCATTTCTTGGCAAGTCTTGCTCTTTGCTCTTCCATATATATTTTAGAATCAACTTGTCAAGTTTCATTAAAAATTCTTGAGATTTTGGTTGAACTGCATTTAATTTAAAGATTAATTTGAGAAGAATTGGCATAGTTGCAAAATCGAGTATTCTGGCCCAGGAACATATTTCGTCCCCTTTGTTTGAGCCTTTATTACCTTTCAGTAGAGTTTTACAAATTTTCCATGCATGTCTTGCATATGGTTTTTTAGATTTATTCTCAGATTTTATATCTTGAAGACAGATCGTTTCTTTTAAGTTCTACTAGTACTGATGTTAAAAATTTAAGAATAATTTAGTTTTTTGCTTCTCAGGTTTCCCTTCCATCACCCCTACCATCACTGCCTGCAAAGATTTATCACTCTTTAATCAAATTAATATGGAATTTAACACAAACAAATCTTTTGAAACAATTTTCTTTTTTCTTTTTCATAAATGTGTATTTTGTATCTTTTGGTTACTATAGTTGCCATAATTAAAATTATATTTCCTAGAATATATTATTTTTCTACTAGTGGTTAATATTTTTATTTAGTAATTTCCAATTATTTAACCAGTAGGTATAAGATTCAATACCTACTGACAGTGATTTTATTTTTTTAGCTCCAAGTTTTATTAACCCTTTGGTGATCTGGAATATTTCTTTTTCAGTCAATATTTGTAGAAAACTTATTGAGTGGTAAATTTATAAGACTTTTTCCTGTTGTAGCTGATATTTTTTTATAACAGTCTTTTTTTGCAGGTGTGGTTATTTAACATATGTTGTTCTAAAATACAAATAGCACATGGATATTTATAAAATTCTAGAATCATAAAGATTCCTCCTCCATGTGCAATAAAATGCCTTGTTTGCCTGGCATTTATTATTATGGAGAAGATATTGGAAAAAAATCTGTAGTTGATTTTTTCTCCAGTTTGGTTGATTTTAGAACTCATTTAAAAATTCTTTAGGTTTAAAATTTGTATGAGGCTATGCCGTAATATTTATTTCTGCTCATTAACTTTCTCTGGAAGATGTTAAGATATCAATTTCTAATCTCAAGTTTTCTTTCTTAGATCTGGGATTTTTTATCCTCTCATAGCTTCCATTATTGCTTTTGATCCATACATTTGTTCTTTTATTGGTGCAAGATTTGCTCTTCAAATATGTCATTCCCTTTGTGCATATTTTTAACAACTTGATTCATTTGGCTTTATTCTTAGAGTGCTTCTTAAGTTTATTCTCTACAATTGTGAATTGATTTTCTGTATGCCTACTGGTTTTATTTCAATCACTACATATTTAAGTTTGCCATGCTCATATCTGTTTTAACCAGTTCTTTTTAAATACATTATTTTGTCATATTGGGTTCAACAATGTTTTTCTGTTTCTTGAAGTTTATTTGAGAATCTGTTGCCCCACACTCGGCAATAAGGTTTTCTCTTAAGTCATTATACTTTGGTGATTTTTGAATAGCAGAAATTTATGGATAGGTAATGGATTGATTAATTTTACTCATGTTTACTGTGTACTACCTAATATGTAACAGACACATTTTTAGGGATATATAAGTGAATGAAACAGGAAAAAAAATCCCCACACTAATGGAGGTCATAATCTATCAGGCGACAACAAAAATAAAATTTCTTCTAATCTGCACACCCCTCAAAAAAACACTTCTGAGTATAATGAGGATCTTTTGGGTGGCTTCAAGCAGGGAAGTGATGTGGTAAGACTTATGCTTTAAATTATTACTGATATTTTGTGAAGAACTGAGTGTGGGGAAGGCAGACCAATTAGATTCAGGTGAGAGGCAACAGTGACTTGAGCCAGAGTGGTAGTCCCACAGACTAATCAGAAAGTGAGATATCAAGCTGATGTGATTTGCTGATGAAGTAATTGGGGGGGTTGGGTATAATAGAAATGAAGTACTGCATGTTAGGCTTTTGAGTAAATAAGTCATTGTGTTATTTACTGAAATGAGGAAGTGTGAAGAATAGATTTTGGAGGAGGATCTAAAAAGAGTTTTCTTTGAGAGCTGTCGTGTTTAGGCAGCGACCCATCCTTGACAAGTATAAAAGGGACAGTTTCTTTAATGTGTCAACCAATGAAGGAGAGCACAATGTGCAGTCTCCCAAACTCAGCCCTGCCTCTTCAGAAGTACTGAAGATAATGTGTAGGTGTCCTGGAAAAGAAATCCAAAATGGCTCCATGAAAGCAGCGGTGAAGAAAAACACAGATTTGTGGGCATTTCAGTAAGATTAAGATTATTTTTATCAGTCATTATACACTTGTTCAAACCCACAGAATGTACAACACCAAGAGTGAAACCTAGTGTAAATGATGGGCTTTGAACTATAATGACATGTCAGAGTAGGTTGATCAGTGGTAACAGTGTACTGCCTGGTATGAGATGTTGATAATGTGGGAGGGGCGATCCATGTGTGGGGAGGGGAGTCTATGAGAAATCTCTGTTCTTCATGCTCAGTTTTTTTGTAAATCTGAAAACAAAACAAAAAAAATTGTTTTATTACCTTGATTGTAAATTTGAGTGTTGCGTACATAGGAAACCTAAAAGCTAAGCCAAGTACAGAACTGAAACTCCAAGTGACAGATGAACTTTGCAAAAAATAAGTGAATGTTCATGGAGGTTTCTACCACAGTCTGTGGGTAATCCCATCCAACATCTATTTCCATGATTAGCTCAGTTTTATTATTTCTTTAGCAAATTATCTCTAAGTTGAGCACATGATATGTGCTGAAATCAGCCTGAGAGGGGAAAAAACTTCTCTGGCATTTAAATGTACTTGACATGTGTTAGTTTTGAAAATTCCCAGCGAGAGGGGATATTTTATTAAGATATTCCACTATAATAAGTTGATAGCTTAGACCATTTTCAAGAGCACAATTCCATTTGTTCTTAGGGACAAAAGCTCTAAAATATAGGGATGATGAGGTTATTATAATATAGACAATTAAAATTATGAAGCTCACACCCTGCTACATGGAGAAGAATGACCAGCACTCACTTTATGAGCACTATACTATAAGTTTCTATGTTTTTGAGTTCTTATATTTGAGGGTTATAGCCAATGGATCTTGAAAAGCAGCCGATTCCTCTGAGCTATCAGGTGTTATGAATCTCTGTTTCTAAATTCCACTGAAAAGATTGTTGCCAAAAGAAGAATAGGAAAGAACCAGTAATATCTGCCCCTTCTCATTTTCTAGAACAGCTCTCACCAGGCTGGTGTTTGGCAGTTTGGTTAATATGAACATGTTTTTATGTGTCTTTTTTAATCTTCAGAAGAAATATAAATGTCTCTGGCAACCGTTACAGCAATAATTAATTTTCCCTAGCAGGGGGTTGGGAAAAACTTAAGAAAAGTCTAGCATTTGAGGCAAGGCTGGAAGGTTAGAGAATCTTCTGGTAGAAAGGTGAAAGAAAGCATCCCATTCAGAGGGGAAGCATGAGCAAAGCACAGGCCATATGGAAGTGCCTGGTGTGCCTGGATCCAAGCCAGTCCAATGGGAAGATGATTGCTTTAGGACTAAGGACTTTAGAGACAGGAACATGGCTTTGTGGTGTCCAAGGCTTCCAGTTAACAAGTATGTGACCTACTAGCTGGACCACTGTCCCTGGGGCGGATTGACTGCCATATCCTACAATGGCACTTTCCTGCTGCTTTTAACATTTGTGTGACCCCAGTACTAGATACAAACTGGTGTTGCTCAGATCTGAAGATTGATTTTTGACCCTGGGAAGATTCCTAGGTACCCTAGAGACAGATGACTGGATGCTTTCTCAGAGAACACACTAGAAGGAGCAAAGTTGAAGAGGTGCCAAAGATGGGGCTTCCAAAGTCAGGCTTCCCATGATGACTGCTAACTCAGGTAGGGACATGCCCAAGGTATATCATAAAGGTCGACAAGGGAGCTACAGATAACCAGTCCTTCCACTGCCAGCCTGGGGAATAGGTAATTGATGCCAACATGAAAATGAGTATGAGTGTGGGTATGCTAGGATTGTATACTTTCCAGCAAAAACAAAATAAACCTTGTGTAAGTCAATTAGTCAGTGTTCTTCAGAAACACAATAGTGTGTGTGTGTGTAAGGAACTGACTGATGTGATTATGGAGGCAGCAAGTCCAAAATTTGCAGGACGGGCTTTCAGTCTGGAGACCCAGGGAGAGCTCGTACTACAGTTCGAGTCCTAAGGCTATCAGCTTCTGGCAGAATTCCTCTTGGTTTGGGGAAAATCAGCCTTTATTTTGTTAAGGCCTTCAACTGATTGGATGTGGTCACTCACATTATGGAGAGTAATCTGCTTAGTGTAACTAAAAATCTACCAATTTAAATGATAATATCATCCAAAAAACACCTTCACAAAAAACATCCAGAATAATGTTTGACTCAATATCTGGGAATCATGGCCCAGCTATGTTGGTAAAATTAAACATCACACACAAATCATCAAAGAAATGCAAATTGAAACCACAATGAAATACAAACTGCCACCTGTTAGAATGGCTATCATCAAAAAATCAACAAACAGCAAATGTTGACCAGGATGTGTAGAAAAAGGAGCCCTTGTCACTGTTGGTGGGAATGCAGATTGGTACAACCACTGTGAAAAATAGTATGGAGGTTCCTCAAAAAATTAAAAAATGGAACTGCCTTATGACCTAGTGACTCTACTTCTAGATATATATGTATATGAAGAAACCCAAAACACTGATTTAAAAGAAGATATGCACCCCTATTTTTATTGCAGCATTGTTTACAATAGTCAAGATATGGAGACAACCCAAGGGTTCATCAATAGACTGTACATTCATACTGTGGAATATTACTTGACCATAAAAAAGAATGAAATCTTACCATTTGTGACAGCATAGATGGACCTAGAAGGTACTATGCTAAATGAAGTAAGTCAGCCAGATAAATACAAGTACCATATGCTTTCACTTCTATGTGCTATCTAAAGAACAAAATTGATAAACAGACAAAACAGAACAGACTTACAAAGATTTGAGAACAGACTGATGGTTGCCAGATGGGAGGTGAATAGGAGCTCTGCTCCTTCAAAAGCACATCTAGAACTGCCTAGCCCCTTTGAAGCTCTCTCTAAGCCCTTAATGAAATGGTAAAGAGATTAAGTAGCACAAATTGGCAGTCACAGAGTAGTCACAGAGATGTAAAGCACAGCATAGGGAATATAGTCAACAGTATTGTAATAAGTGTAATATGGTGTCAGGTGGTTACTGGAGATATCAGGGGAAAGCTGTGTAAAGTATGATTGTCTAACCATTATGTTGTATACCTGAAACTAATACAGAACAATACTGAATGTAAACTGCAACTGAAAAATACAAATTTAAAAAGTTAACCGTTACAACCTCCAGAGACTAAGGTAGGAGAAGGATTATCCATTAGAACTCAGCATCTCTGTTGGTTGTCCTTTCGCCAACAAAATAACAGAAATTTTTTATTATTTTTTCATGTTGCTGTATCCTCAGTACCAAGAGTGGTATCTAACACATGGTAAGTGCTCAAGAAGTGTTACATAAATGGATGAATAATAGAATAAATATTTGAATTCACTTATTTGGAAACACATTATCCTATACTCCAGTTATTTCCGTCCAAGCAGAATGTTTGTGCTAACATAATATGGTTGCATTGAGTTGCTCAGTATGTCTGGCTCGAGCCTCTGCACCTTCCCAGACATAAATTAAGCATCTTTTAAAACTGATGGTAACTTTTCATGTTGCTAATTACCACAGAGACATTGGGGAAAGACTTCAGTGCCTCATGCTTCAACTTTCCTATTGAACAGCCTTTCCCTTAATGAGAAACCCCCATGGAGGGTTTGAGGAATGTCACAACTTAAATGCATTTTTAAGAACAAAAACTTATTTTTCCTTAAACCTCGACTCATACCTTCAAAATGCAAGAAATTAACAAATACAAGGGCCAAAGGATTCTGCCACAACTTCTCAAAATATTGGTAGAATCTTTTGAGTTTGCTGAGGCTTGTCAGTAACTCATATCAAATCCTCCTGATATTTATACACATTTTATCACTTTGAAATAGAAGGAGAGATTATCTATTTTCCTTACCAGTACTACCTGTGAAGGCTATTTGTAACTGTACTTGACCCACACAGAATTTGTAGCCTTGGAAAATAAGACTTTCAGGTGTTGAAGTCTCTCCGAGCCCATGGTAAAATGAGTTGCAGCCCAGGGAATGGACAGCTGCCCACAGGGAGACAGCACTGGCCAGAGGAAGTTTATTAGCCTGTGGCTGTAGATGCAAAGGGCACAGAATAAAAAATATCTGCTTCCGATTTAGTCTGCAAGCAAATGAAGGGGAAACCAGTTCATGCTTAGATTTCTCTAATGGTTCAGACTTTCCTATCTTACACCTTTTGTAAATGCTGACATTATTCTAAGGACTTCCCTGAACATTTTTATTCATCATCTTCCCTTGCTCTCTATTAACCTACATCCCAGATAAGTATTTTGGATAGAGGCATGTGTTCATCTTTTCTACTTGGTATGGTGAAACAATTTGTATGAGCTGGAATTTGAATGGTATCATGGGAATGAACATGAGAAAGCAGAGGTTATGGTGGGGGCAATGGGAATCACTCTTGGCCAGCTGCCGTGAGAAGGGCAGTAAGGAGATGGGAGTGGAGAATTAAAGGGCCAAAAACTGTATTTGGCTGAAGTGAGGGAAAGTGAAAGGCTATATAAGAGGTGAAGAAAGAATTGGGAAAGTGGGCAGATGGCTTTGAAAACTCCAGGAAGGAAGCTAAGATCGTAGGGCCCAGAGAACCATCTCGACTCATAGAATATCTAATTTGAAAGCATTTTAGAGGGCGCACAGTACTCCATTCACAGAAACATGATGTTACCAAACTATCAGGCAAGAAAGAAAGACCTCTTGGTGTCTCTGGAGAGGAAACTAGGTAGAAACAAGAAGGCAGCTGAAGAGATATGGTAACCAGAGGTTTGTCTTGAGGAATAAAAGATGATAAGGAGCAGAATGGTGCAGTTCAGGAGAAGAATAAGGGTATTTTTGTTAGTGTCTGTTCAGGCAATAAAGACAAGGACAAGAAAATATATTGCCAACTACTGAAAATGGGCATCTTGGCTTGGGCCAGAACATGTCAGGACTATCAAGACCATGGTGGTTGAGATAATTAAGGGAGCACATTCCTTATTAGGGAGGAATTGATACTAGATCCCAGAGGAAGATTTAAATGTGGTGTGGGAAATAATGAAGATGAGTATTCAAAGGATATACAAAGGAAGATAAAGAGGACCAAGTTCAGTGGATTTCTTCAAAAGCACATCTAGAACTGCCTAGCCCCTTTGCAAAAGGTCCAGCATCTTTCTGAGCACAGGGTTGTTTCTGTAACTGACATTGGGAAATACCTCCTGCCTCCTACAGTCCTGCACTCAGATTCTCTAGGCTCACAGCCTAACCTGGCCTAGGCTGTTTTTGAAAATAGAACCAGGTCCCAGAAGCTACTGCTGTGTTCTACACTTGAATTCCCGGAGAAGCCCAACCAATCAGGACCTGCTAATTTAGGACTGTTTCCACTGGAAACCCAAGGCCATTAGCCAGTTCCTCCAGGCAGCACCCCCCTGACATTCTTTCTTCATTGCTTCTCAGAATGAAAGTTCCTCCATGAAAAGTTACTTCATCTGTGCAGCCCAGACTGCTCTGTGCTTTCTCCCCTGACCCAGCCTCTGCCAGGTCCTTCCTCCAAAACCTGTGTAGTGTTCCTTACTGAGAACAGGTTCCTTAATCAATGAAAGTCTCTTCTTTGCCCTCCTATTCAGTAGAAGCTGTCTTTACTGCTAAGTTTTGACCGGCACCTTCTTCCAACTCAAGACTTTCATTTTTCCAGCAGCTTCCTGATCATAGTTTCTGAGTAGAAATCAGATGTGATTTGTTCACTAAGAATCTTCTTGGTGCTAGCACAGTCCTACCACTAACAGGTACTCAAAATATACTTCTTGAATGAATGAATGAAGAATTTCCTCATATATTCTATGTTCTCAGAGTTCGGAGCCAGGGTTGAGACCCTTTTGTTCCCCTGGTGCGTTTTAAAGATAATGATTCTTCTGCTTATCAATGCCTCCATTTTGAGGCTCATGATACCTGCTTATAAAACCCACTACCACATGGCTATCAGCTGCTGTCCTCACTTCTGTTCTCCATATCATAAAGGCTTTGCTCTCTGGCTCCTATCTTTCTGCTACTCCAAATCTGGAGTAACTTCAGTGTCCACAAAGATGATCCACCAGCATGCTAGCTTTTTGGTTCCTTGACCACATCAGTAGCAGTGAACCTCACTTCACTTCTCTGTAGTCATCCTTCATCCTGGCTTCATTTTAGAGCTGATCACCATTTGGAATACTACATGTGACATTGTTTTCATTGGTATCAATTTCTAGCACTGGTATAAATTTTAGAAGTGGTCATTCAGTGTTCATGCAAATGTTCTTTATACCCTTACCTCCAATTCCTCCCTTCCTAGACACATCCTAATTTTTTCAAGTTGAGTCTTTGTACAACCAAGTCCCCATCTCCATCTCCTTTTTATTAAATCTATTGTATTTTTCTGTATTTATCTCAATTGATGACTTGGCAGCATTTGCCAATTTTGACCACGATTACCTTCTTGAAATGTTCATCCTTGGTTTTCTCTGTACTAACTTTTTAAGGTTCTCCTTATCTCTTTTTCTTCAACTCTTTACAAGCTCAGCCATCAATGCCTATTTCTAAAATATTGGTGTTCCTTAGTGTTTTCTCTTCTCTTCTCTTCTCTTCTCTTCTCTTCTCTTCTCTTCTCTTCTCTTCTCTTCTCTTCTCTTCTCTCCTCTCCTCTCCTCTCCCCTCCTCTCCCCTCCCCCCTCCCCTCCTCTTCCTTCCCTTCCCCCCTTCCCCTCCCCTCCTTCCCTCCCCTCCTCTCTCCTCTCCTCTTCTCTCTTCTCCTCCTCTCCCTCTTCCCTTCCCTTCCCTTCCATTCTCTTAACTCTATCCTTTTTACCTGTGCTATCTCTGCCATCCCTTAAATAGTTGTTTGCCTTAGAGATGTCTTCCAAATTTATGTCCAACTTAGACTAGCATGTGAGGTCTAAATAGATATTTTATTGCTATACAATGTTTAATTGCATTTAAGGGACTGATATTGTCTTCAAATTCACCCTATTATAAATTGGATATATTTCCCAATCATCTCTCCAAATTTGCTTTAGTGTGTGTGTGTGTGTGGCCTTTATATGTCTTGATTCTGTTTCATTCTCTCCAACTCTACCACCTCAGCCTTCTTCTGGCAACCATCATTTATTTCCTGGACTATTGCAATCATTTTCAGACTGCTTCCCAGGTGTCTACTCCATCCAATTCAAGATCCAAACTGTCATCTTTCTAAAATGAAAATCTGGTTATGTTATTCTCCTATTTAAAAGCCTTGAGTTTCTCGCATTGCCCTTAATAAAAGTCTAAACTTGTTGGCATGACATGTATAACCTTCAAAATTTAACCCAATATGACTTCTTCTGTAACTCTCTTGTCTACCAAGCCCTAACATACAACCCCCTGAACCGTGGGTGGGCCTGAGAATGCAAGAACATCCCGTTCTTTCTTTCTTGCCTGCTTCAATTGCTTAAAAACAGCTTTTCTTTTGCCTCTCTTCCATCCATCCGCTCATGGTTTGGTTTCCATGACCTCCTTCATGGTGGCCTGGTGCCTCAGCTGTTTGCACACACACTGTCTATTCTTTCTTTAAATGCATTGTCATTGCATGCCATATTTGCCTGTTTATATCTTTTGTCTTTATCTCTAGATAGAGTGCCCCAGACCACAGGCACTCTCATTGTGTCTTCTGTTCACTCTCCACTGCCCAGGACAGTGTCTGGCTCACAGCATACTTATTGAGTTAAATGACTCATTAAAGACCTTCATTGAGAGGTTTTGACTAACAGTGGCACAAATGCAGGAAAGTTCCAGTAGCAGCATCTTGGCTGTGTGAAGCTGTTGGTTCTGGTTTATATTGTCCTTAATGTATGCCAATACTTTGTTAGCGTGGAAACATTTGAAGTTTAGTGGATCATCAGCAAGCATGCACCTGCTTTTCCTTACTCATCACTGGGTGACTGACCATGAGAGCACTCTCAACAATATTATAGGAGGCGTCCTGTGCACAGGGAAGGCTATGTTGTTTGAGAGGTTTATTCATTCACAGGTTTTAATCATTTAAACTGATGAGTGTTATATGTGCTGATGTATTTTGAAATGTGTGCTGAAAATTTGTCTTCTAGTTCTCACTTCCCACATTAGGGTCATGAGGTCCTTACAGGAGCTAAACTGTCTCTTGGATAATAGGGTGCCATTTCTACATATCCTGCCTGGTTCCCCCAGACTTACTTCCAGTATGAAAAACAATTCCCTGTCATCCCATTTTACTGTGATTGATGAAATTAATTTGTTAATGTGGCTAATGGTCTTGCAAAACAAAATCATTTCCTTGGTGTAGCAAGTCTGGTGAAAGAAAAATGTGAAGAAAAAGTGTTAACCAACTGGACTCCTTCACTATATTTTGAGCTTCATGTCAGATTATGTGTCTTGAAAATATCTGTGACCAATTATGGGCAATGGAACCTGGAAGAGAGACAATTCAGGTTCAGATTATGAAACATGTTGAGACAAGGGCACATCAGCAGACATCTTTTGTTCTGTCAACTTTTAAACTAAATACTCTGGGAAATCAGTTTTAGGCAAAAAGTGGGTCAGGTGTGTTTGATTTGTTTTGTTTTTCACGGCATTTTCCATGTTTAACATCCCTTGAAAGTCACCCTCAGGTTAGAGGGAAGACGCAGGCTATTTGTGGGTGTTGGTGTGCTTTTGGTCGAGCCAGCTGGATGCCAGTTTCTGTTGTTCAGTTATCCTGTGGTGCAGGGTAAGTCCAAAATAGGATCATAGAGAAACAGATTGAACTTCACTGTCAACATTTTTATCAATTCCTGGAATTTCGGAATGACATTAATCAGCAGTTGGATGTGTTACGTTGTCAGGAGCAATTTAATGAGCTGAAATAGTATTAACTTTGTCTCTCTTTCTTTTGGTCCCTAAGACACATATTATTTACTTTAGCTGTAGGCTTATGCAAGCCTTTGAAGAAAATAGAAATCATTAAATAAAATATTTGTTTGCACAAAAGATAAGTTGATTTTATTGCTTTGAATTGCATGAGAGAAAAAAATGCACTTTGGTCCAAATGCTAATGGAATACTGAAGAATTATTTCTGAAAATTTGACTATTTTTAGCCACCTTGATATAGGCATCAATAAAAATAACCATGTATGACATTCACTTTTATTTTTTAACTCATAATTATGATGCATGTTATAAATATAATTGCTCACTACTCATGCAATATCAGACTTCCTCTATTTTCCTTATTTTATGTTTGATTCTTTTTATTTTTAAATGATTTTTTTCTCTTGTATCTAAAGAATTATTTATGTCACTAATGAATAAAAGCATAAAGAAGAGATATTTTTATTAAATCCTAGCATTAGGTTTTATTCCATGTCTTTAAGTTGTTGGCTTTATAAAAAAGTTCTATTATGAGCCAACAAAACAGGCATTTATTGAGTGCTTTCTATGGTTCATCTCTGTGCTAAGCTATATAGGTTACTTACATTATCACTTTAAACTATACAAAAGTCCTACAAAATATTATTATCTCCAGTTTACATATAAGGAAGCTGAAGCACAAATAAGTAGAGTATCTAAGACCTGGTTCACATAAGTAGCAACTGGTGGGTTTGGGATCGATTCTCCAGTTTAAAGCCTCTTATTTTTTATGGGAGCTCTAATCTTTACATAGAGGGTACTTTGTAAATAGTTGGAAAATATTCCATATTTCATAAACAGTGGCACCAATGAAATACGTGTTAACAATAATAGAGGAAAAAATAGCTGGTTAACCCCAGTTGCACTGGTCAGAGGCACTGGGTATAATCCTGTCTTATAGGAGGAACATATAACATCCTCAGTACAAGGGTTGGAAGCTCATTTGTGCCCCAAGAAGCATGGCCACTAAACTCATAGTTAATAGTAATTTGAGAGCTCTGGACTATAGTTTGCTTTATCTGTTATGCCTGCTTCTTCTATGCATTTGGCTTGTGAATATAATCAAAAACCAAATACCTACTCATCTATTTTTTGGTTGAAGTAACAATAGTTTTTGAAAATTTAGGATGCAAGCTAGGAATTGGATGTAGAGCCTTGCAGCCTGCATGTGGTTGGGTTGATTGAGTTCTATAATATACTCTCAAAACATTTGGGGACAGGAATCTTGCTGTTAAAGTAAGAGTGATCCAGACTCCCATTATCTAGAAGAATGCTGGAGAACAGAATGAGAATCTATTTTATTGTAAGAATAATCAGCTTTTTTAATGACTGAAAACACCATATGTCCAGACTCCAAACTAATCTCAAGTGTTGATCAATGAAAATTAATGAAGAGCTTTTGATGTACCAACCCATCTAATGAGTTCTAAAACATCTATTTTTGGGGGAACATAAAGAAAATCACAGATCTTAACATTTTCAGACTCTCATTTTTAACTCTGCCTTTGCAGTTTAATTACTCCAACTTCTCCTTGTCTTTCCTGACCAATTCCTACTTACCTGCATTCCCAGATCGACAGTGAATTCTCCTCTAACTACTTGCTCACTATTCCCTCCTCTCTACCCCCATCAGTTAAACCTTCCCTGATGTCGCGTATAGGCAGTTTGGTGACAAGCATTCCAGCTGAGCTGTCCTCACCTAGGGAGGTTTGGATAGGTCCTTCGACTCAGACTCCTCATGCTATCGGGCAGTGCTTGGCACACAGATGGCACTAAATGTTTGTTAAAAAAAAAAGAAAAGATAAAGAGAAGGGGAAGCTGCCCAGAAGAACTTCAAAGAGAGAAAAATCCTTTACCCGAATAATCTTTTCTATTCAAAAAGGAAACACCATGACTGATTGTGGTGGATTTTCTGGCGTGGTGCAACCCAGAGTCTCTTGAGACTGAAGCTTCCCTAGAACTCAAAGTTTTACAAGTTCTGCCTAGTAGCTCCCCAGCATTGTAAGGATCTTTAATGAGTTGTGGTGGGTATTCTGACAGCCTTTAACGGGGCACAAGTGGGGCGCAGGGCGGTAGATGGCAGAGCTGCTCTCTTGGTATCATCTCCCACTCCTCCCTCTAGCCTTTCATCCTTAATGTGCCTGAGCCTAAAGGTTAAAATGTCCCTTTCTTTCTGGTTCTGCTGTCCAACTTCTCTTGGGGCACTTGAATCCTGACATTCTTGTTCATTTCTGAATACTTCTTATTTATTTATTTATTTATTTATTTATTTATTTATTTAGCTTTCCCAGGTTTCTCTGAATATCCTCTGAGGGAGGGAGCTGTCAGGTCCATTGTACCATTTCTTAAAGTATTATTTCTTATGAGCATTGCTAATTTTTTCCATTTGTGAGCCTTAGTGGTATTTACTTGCTACATTAGAGGAAGGATAAAATCAAAGGGAAAAGAATTTTAAAACACCATAAGCAAATTATTGAAAACCACCAAATTATCAAAACAATAATTAAATACAAACTGAACTTCATCTTATTTATACAAACACAAGCCGCCAGGGCTGGTGCTCATGATCTGGAGACCGCCTCTGTCGCCCCCAGCGGAACAGGCTGCTGCCTCCGGTTGTAGCCACAGTTCTTTACTGAGCTTTAGAGCAAATGGACAAAAAAGTTTGGAGGAAAAGAGAGCTTAAATCTTTTTGAGCTTCCTAAGACGTATTAGAATCCTGCAGAAATCTTGGAAACCCAAATCTATGGATAGAGAATGAAGGTCTGTATGGCAGTTCTAACCACAGGTCTTTTGCCATAATCCAGGGAATTCAATTTCTGGTTCAGTCCCAATTCAGTCACCAACTAGCCATATAATTTTGTCCAAAGCTCTTAATCTCTGTCATCTTCAGTGCTGGTAAAAATTCCTAATCGTGCTAACATTTAGTATGCCCATGTTCTATTAGCAAAAGTGAACAGAACAAGCAATGGAGAGATGATGTAGATTATCTTTCCTCCCCAGGGGCCTCCAGCGAGGAGTGAAATACTTATAAATGACATGAACGCAAAGCAAAAACAAATGAAAAATTAAAAGAGAGAAGAAACAGAAAATAATAGGCCTGGAGGAAGAAGATTTAATAATTTGTCTTAGGAGTACCACTATCAGCAGGAGCCTGACTAAGCAGTGTCGCAGTGATAGAGCGCTGGACTGGGTGGGACACAGAGGACCCAGGTTCGAGACCCCGAGGTTGCCAGCTTGAGCGCGGGCCCATCTGGCTTGAGCAAAAGCTTGCCAGCTTGGACCCAAGGTCAGTGGCTCGAGCAAGGGGTTGCTCAATCTGCTCAAGGTCCGTGGTCAGGGCACATATGAGAAAGGTGTCGCAACGAAAAACTAATGATTGATGCTTCTCATTTCTCTCCGTTCCTGTCTGTCTGTCCCTATCTATCCCTGTCTTTGACTCTGACTCTCTCTCTGTCCCTTAATATATATATATATGATGCCCAATGCACTGGTTGTGAGCTAATGGCTACACGAAAGGGTCCAGGTAGCCTCAAGGCGCCAGCTATGCCTCCTGTGGTTCATGACTGTGAACCAGTACAATATTGCACTGACATTTCAATTTACTTTCTAATTACCTACTTTTGGTTATTGTGGAATCTGAGGCGAGCTTTAAAGAAGTACAGTATAAGGTTTAAAAAAATAGAAACTTGTAGATAACTAAATGGGAATCAATGTGGGTTGCTATTATAAAAAATAATGTTGAGGATGCTAGAGAGGAGACTGATGTTTTAGTATGTGGTGCTTCTAGTATTTGTTTCTTAGAGGACTGCTACTAATTTTCAGATGATTAATGTTTAATTTTAAAACTTTTTTTCTCATTTTAAAAATTATGGTGAAATACACATAACATATTCATGATACTATCCATTTTTATGTCTACAATTAAGTGCTATTTATATTACGTAACAATCACTACTGCCCACCTCCAGAAGGTTTTTCATCTTACACACCTGAAACTCTATAACTGCTAAACTAAAACTCCCTATTCCCTCCTCACCCAGTGCCTGGCAACCTCCATTCCACTCTCTGTGATTCCAACTACATTTAGTACCTCCTATAAGTAGAGTCATGCAGTATTTGTCTTCTTTTTTATTTTTGACTGGTATATTTTATTTTTTATTGTGTCTTCAAGTTTCACCCATGTTGTAGTTTATGGCAGGATTTCCTTTATAAGGCTGAATAGTATTCCATTTTATGTATATGTCACATTTTGTGAATAAATGTTTATCTATTTATTCATCAATGGACATTGGGATTTTCTCCACATTCTAGCTATTTTCAATAATGCAGCTATAAACATGACTGTACCAATATCTCTTCCAGACCTGATTTTAGTTTTTTGGTATGTTTCCAAAAGTAGAATTGCTAGATCACATGGTAATTTTATTTTTAATATTTTAAGGATCCACCATACTGTTTTCCACAGTGGCTTTGCCATTTTACATCCCCACCAGTGCACAAGATTCCAGTTTCTCCATATGCTTGTCAAAACTTCTTTCTGTTCTTTTTGTTTGTTGTTAAGTAATGACCATCCTAGTAAGTATGACTATATTAGTTGTAGTTTCAATTTGCATTTCCCTAAATTTCCCTAATGATTAGTGATATTGAACATCTTTTATTTGCTTATTGGCTACTTGCATATCTTTGGAGAACTGTTTATTCAAATCATTGGCCATTTTTGAATCAGGTTGTTTGCTTTTTGTTGTGTTTCAGGAAATTCTCTATATATTTCATATGTTAATCTTTTCTCAGATATATGATTTGCATATATTTTGTCCTATTCTGTGGGTTGTCTTTTTACTCTGTGGGTAGTGTCTTTTAATAAACAAAATTTTTAAATTTTTATGAAGTCTTATTTATTTATTTATTTAGGTGCCTGTGCCTTTGGTATCATATCCAAAAATTCAGTATTGTCAACAACATATTAAAAAAATAATACATTATGATCAAGTGGAATTCATCCCAGAATCACAAGGGTGGTTCAACATATGTAAAACAGTTAACGTAATACACCATATCAACAAAACAAAGAACAAAAACCATATGATATTATAAATAGATGCAGAAAAGGCATTCAATAAAATACAACACAATTTTATGTTTAAAACACTCAATAAGATGGATATAGAAGGAAAATATCTCAACAAAATAAAGGCCATCTATGATAAACCATCAGCTAACATCATATTAAAGGGCATAAAATTGAGGACTTTTCCCCTTAAATCAAGAACAAGACAGGGTTGTCCACTTTCTCCACTCCTATTTAACATGGTGCTGGAAGTTCTAGCCAGAGCAATCAGAAAAAAAAAAAAAAAAAAAAAAAGGAAACAAAAGGCATTCATATAGGGAAAGAAGAAGTAAAGGTTTCACTTTTTGCAGATGATATGATCCTATACATCAAAAACTCCAAAGACTCCACAAAAAGATTACTAGAAACAATAAACTAATACAGTAAGCTTGCAGAATACAAAATCAATATACAAAAGTGTATTGCCTTCCTATATGCCAACAATGAAACATCAGAAAATGAACTTAAAAAATTAATCCCCTTCATGGTTGCAACAAAAAAAGATAAAATACCTAGGAATAAACATAACAAAGATTGCAAAGGACCTATATAATGAAAATTACAAAGCTTTGTTAAGGGAAATAAAAAAAAATACAATGAAATAGAAAAATATTTCTTGTTCTTGGATAGGAAGAATAAATATAGTCAAAATGACCATATTACCCAAAGCAGTATACAACTTCAATGCAATTTCCATCAAAATTCCAATGGCATTTTTAAAAGAAATGGAACAAAAAATGATCAGATTTATATGGAACTATAAAAAACCCCAAATAGCCAAAGCAATCCTAAGGAAAAAGAATGAAGCTGGGAGCATTACAATACCTAATTACAAATTATATTATAGAGCCATGACAATCAAAACGGCATGGTATTGGCAGAAAAATAGACACTCAGACCAATGGAACAGCATACAAAGCCCAGAAATAAAACCACATATATATGATCAAATAGTTTTTGATAAAGAGGCCAACAACACACAATAGAGAAAAGAAAGCCTCTTTAACAAATGGTGCTGGGAAACTGGAAAGCCACATGCAAAAGAATGAAACTCAACTACAGTTGTACTAAAATTAATTCAAAATGGATCAAAGACCTAAATATAAGACCTGAAACAATAAATTACATAGAAGAAAACATAGGTACTAAACTCATGGACTTTGTTTATAAAGAGCACTTTATGAACTTGACTCCAAAGGCAAGGGAAGTGAAGGCAAAGATAAATGAATGGGACTACATCAGACTAGGAAGCTTCTGCACAGCAAGAGAAACTGACAACAAAACAAACAGACAGCCAACTAAATGGGTGATGATATTTTCAAACAACAGCTCAGATAAGGACCTGATATCCAAAATATACAAAGAACTCATAAAACTCAACAACAAACAAACAATCCAATAAAAAAATGGGAAGAGGACATGAACAGACACCTCTCCCAGGAAGAAATACAAATGGCCAACAGATATATGAAAAGATGCTTATCTTCATTAGCTATTAGAGAAATGCAAATCAAAAGTATAATGAGATACCACCTCATGCCTGTTAGATTACCTATTATCAACAAGACAGGTAATAACAGGTGTTGGAGAGGCTGTGGAGAAAAAGGAAACTTCATCCACTATTGGTGGAAATGTAAACCATTATGGAAGAAAGTATGGTGGTACCTCAGAAAACTAAAAGTAGAACTACCATATGACCCAGCAATCTCTCTACTCAGTATATACTCGCAAAACTCAAAAACATTGGTACGTAAAGACACATGCAGCCTGACCAGGCAGTGGCGCAGTGGATAGAGCATGGGACTGGGATGCGGAAGACCCAGTTTCGAGACCCCGAGCTCACCAGCTTGAGCGCGGGCCCATCTGGCTTGAGCAAAAGCTCGCCAGCTTGGACCCAAGGTGGCTGGCTCCAGCAAGGGGTTGCTCGGTCTGCTGAAGGCCCACGGTCAAGGCACATGTGAGAAAGCAATCAATGAACAACTATGGTGTCACAATGGCAATGAGAAACTAATGATTGATGCTTCTCACCTCTCTCCGTTCCTGCCTTTCTGTCCCTATCTATCCCTCTCTCTGTCCCTGTAAAAAAAAAAAAAAAAAAAAAAAAAAAAAAGACACATGCAGCCCCGTGTTCATTGCAGCATTGTTCACAGTGGCCAAGACATGTAAACAACCAAAAAGCCCTTCAATAGATGACTGGATAAAAAGATGTGGTACATATATACTATGGAATACTACTCAGCCATAAGAAATGATCATATCGGATCATTTACAACAACATGGATGGACCTTGATAACATTATACTGAGTGAAATAAGTAATTAAAAAAAACCAAGAACTGTATGATTCCATGCATAGGAGGGAAATAAAAATGAGACTAAGAGACATTTACAAGAGTGTGGTTGTTGAGTGGGGGGGGGGGTGGAGAGGGAGAAAAGGGAGGGGGTGGAGGGAGGGGAAGGGCACAAAGAAAACCAGATAGAAGGTGATGGAAGACAATCTGACTTAGTGTGATGGGTATGCAACATAATTAAATAAATGTCAGGATAACCTGGAGATATTTTCTCTGAACACATTTACCCTGATTTATTAATGTCACCCTATTAAAATGAAAAATAATAATAAAAAAGGAAATATAAAAAATAAATTCAGTATTGTAAAATATTTTTCTTATGTTTTCTTCTCAATATTTTTATAGGTTTGGAAATTGCATTTAGATCATGGACCCATTATAATGACATTTTTAGAGTTTCCTACATATAAGATCATTTCATCTATGAAGAGAGATATATGTACTTCTTCCTTCTAATTTGGATGCCTTTTATATCTTCTTGCTTAAGTTTTCTCGCTAGAACTACCAGTACAGTGATTGTTTTTAAAATTTTTTATTCTTGTTTTATTGAAAAAAATTGACATCCCATCACTATATAAGGTCAAGGGATACAACATTATGGTTGGATTTACATGTATTATGAAATGATTACCGCAGTAGGGTTAGTTAGTATCCATCAGTTTGTGTAAATGCAATAAAAATAGAAGAAAAAATATTCTTTTTCATGTGGACTCTTAGGATCTACTCTTAACAAGATTTTTAGCTATCATAAGCATGGTCATAACATTATATATTACATTAACTATGGTCATCCTATTATATATTACATCCCTAGTAATACACACTTATCTAATAACTAGAAATTTGTACTTTTTGGCCACCTTCCTCCAGTTCCTCCTCACACCAGCCTACAGCTCTGGTAATTAAATTCCTGGTTATTGTAAATAATGCTGATATGAATATGGGGGTACATGAAACTCCTAGATGAAAACAGGAAAAAAGCTCCTTGGCGTGGGTATTGGCGATGATTATTTGGAAATTACACCTAAAGCAGAAACAACAAAAGAAAAAATAAACAAGACTACATCACACTGAAAAGCTTCTGCATTGCAAAAGAAATGGGAAAAAATACTTACAAATCATGTATCTGATAAGGGGTTAATATTCTAAATGCATGAAGAATACATACAACTCAATAATAATAATAATAATAATAATAATAAAGTACTATTTTGAGTAGAAGTAGCAATAGTAAGCATCCTTGCGTGGTGCCTGCTCTTAAAGAAAAGTCTTCTGGCCTGACCAGGCAGTGGCACAGTGGATAGAGCATCAAACTGGGATGCGGAAGACCCATGTTCGAGACCCCAAGCTCGCCAGCTTGAGCGCGGGCCCATCTGGTTTGAGCAAAAGCTCGCCAGCTTGGACTCAAGGTCGCTGGCTCCAGCAAGGGGTTGCTCGGTCTGCTGAAGGCCCGCAGTCAAGGCACATGTGAGAAAGCAATCAATGAACAACTCTGGTGTTGCAATGGCAACGAAAAACTAGTGATTGATGCTTTTCACCTCTCTCCGTTCCTGTCTGTCTGTCCCTATCTATCCCTCTCTCTGACTCTCGCTCTGTCCCTGTAAAAAAAAAAAGAAAAGTCTTCTGTTTTTCATCATCAGTATGAGTATGTTGTTTGCTGTGGGTTTCTCATATATGGCTTTTATTATGTTGAACTATATTAGTGTTTAATTTTAAATGTTACAGTTTCTCATAGGGCCTGATTTCAGAATAAGTGGCTTTATTTTGTAGAAGCAATAACAGAAACACTCATGTGATTAGATAACACTGTAAGGAGAAGATAATTATGTCTAACAGACCTTGGACTAATTCACAACTCTTCTGTTTTCTGACTAATGGATTTGAACAAAGTGCTTAACTTCTGTGAGCCTCCGGCTTCCTATCTGTGGTAGTGCCCTCAAAAGTTGTATGCAGCCTGACCAGGTGGTGGCGCAGTGGATGGAGCGTCGGACTGAGATGCGGAAGACCCAGGTTCGAGATCCCAAGCTTGCCAGCTTGGACCCAAGGTCGCTGGCTCCAGCAAGGGGTTGCTCGGTCTGCTGAAGACACACTGTCAAGGCACATGTGAGAAAGCAATCAATGAACAACTATGGTGTTGCAACGGCAACGAAAAACTAATGATTGATGCTTCTCACCTCTCTCCATTCCTGTCTGTCTGTCCCTATCTATCCCTCTCTCTGTCCCTGTTAAAAAAAAAAAAAAAAAAAAAAGTTGTATGCATGCCTTAAAGGTTTCAAGTTGTCTCTCTATCCACACCTACATTGTATTGGACTTTTTTGTTAATTGCAATGTTAGTTATAATAAACACTGGAAGACGGTTGGACAGAAAGCTTTCTCTTGTTTTTCCCTTTCATTTTCTTCTTTTATCACCTGTTTCTTGTCCCAATAGCATGCATTAATCATCAGCATAAAAAACATCCACTTGGGCCTGACCTGTGGTGGCGCAGTTGATAAAGCGTCGACCTGGGAACACTGAGGTCGCCAGTTCAAAACCCTGCACTGGTCTGGTCAAGGCACATATGGGAGTTGATGCTTCCAGCTCCTCCCCCCTTTCTCTCTTTCTCTATTTCTCTCTCTCTCTCCCTCTCACACTCTGTGTCTCCTCTCTAAAATGAATAAAAATAAAATAAAATAAAAAACTTGTAAATGCTTTAAAAAAAAACCCATCCACTTGCTGTTATACTTAACCCATTTGCTACTTTCCAATTTCCAAGTTTTATCAGGGTTACTCAGTAATTTTAATTTTTTGGAATTATCATAGTACAAGAGAATTTGAAGGTGACTTGTGAAAGAAAATGTGGCTAATAAGGATGTAGACAGTAAATTTCTTTAATTAGCAATTACTTTAGTATTCTACTCTTCAAGAGATTTGAATCAGGTGACAAGTTGAAAATCATGTATTCTAAAATAAAACTAGGTCCTTCCCCAGAAGATTTTTATGGCCTCTAAATCAAGTGTGGTTTCATGTTCTGTAGGTGTCACCAGTATTGTGGTAGGGTGAATATTGCAAAGGATGATTTAACATTTATAATATTTAAAGAATAGCTTTTATTTATGTCTGTAATCTTGACTTCCAAGTAAACAGTTAAAAGTTTGATCAAGTTTATCATCATATAATTTCCTCAAGGCACCACTTAACAGCAGAGAACAATAATTTATTTTCAACCCCAATGTTAACTGGAAGTTTATTCAACAAATATTTAAGTTCACAGAAGCCATTCGATTCCAGAGCTGTGGTTATCACTATGTGTTCATGTTGCCTCTCTGGCAGCGTCATTCTTAATCTCACCTCTGTCCAGTCCTTTTGTCAGCAAACATTTGCTCAAAGCCTATCCGTGCTAGTTGCAAGAGATGCAAAGATGGGCATACCGAGTCCTACTCTCCAAGGGCATTATGGATGAGCTGGGGGACACAGGGACATTCAGGGTCCTGTGCGAATGCAGGTAGTGAGAATAATTAAGTAAGCAATGGAGAAGGTAGTCAGAAATGGTTCCCAAAGAGACAAAGAGGGCAATGAGTGCAATGACAGAGAGAGATGAATACATGGGTAGTGAGCGCCCCTGAATGTGACCGCTGAGGGTAGGAGGAGATGAGCCTGGAGAGGTCTGTGTCATTCAAAGGAGCTGGGCTTAGCTGTGGAAGCCTGGAGAGATAGAAGGATTTTAAGCAGGAGAGTGATAGGATTAAGTTTGTTGATCAAGGTGATTAGTGCTGGAGCCCCAACTATGGAAATGGAGATAATGAGAAGGACATTTATATACTACTAGGAAAGAACTGGAAGGGCGAGGTAACTGAATGCAGATATGGGAGAAGAAGGAAGCTAGGACTGCTTGGTATGGGCAGTGGGAGATGCCATCCACTGAGAAAACAAAGGTCTGATGATTCACTTGGTTGGGGTAGGATTTCAATGCCCTTTTTTGTAGTTTTCTCACCCAGAAGTGTATACATTAGAAAAAAAGCTTGAATAAGACATAAAACACTACTTTAACAACAAGAGAACTTCCTCTACTCCAAAGCAAGCCCACAGGTGAGGCTTAAATCTGGAAATCCAAGAGGGGGTTTCTGCTTTCCTCCTCAACCTGAGATGGCTGAATCTGGGAAGCAGATGTTGTATCATCTAACTCAGGAGACCAGGGGAATATGGTGGCTGGTTGTCCCCAGGATTACACCCTGCCAAGTAGTACTAACCCTACAAGAGCAAGACCTGGGAGAAAATTACCTCTAAATTAGTGGAAACAAAGTGGGTGAAACCCCATTCTGTCTCTGAGAAACAGTGATCCTACCCATTATTCACATATATATGTATATATATTCCTATATATTTTTCCATTTTATCTATTATGCATTAGTTTTTGTTGTACAGCTTAGTGTTCACCTCAATATTTCCAGTACACCACCCATTTTAAAATGGATCTCAATAAATGTTTCAAGAACTGACCAATAAGATTTGTAACTTTTTGGTGGAGGAAGAAATAGTATGGTCATGCAACAGTGGGCCAGGAATGTTATCTCTTCCATGGTCAGAGGTAAAAGCATAGAGAAAGTGACAGAAGCTTATTCCTTTCCACACAGCCACCTTAAATGCTAGACACAGTGATTCTGAAGGCTTTGAAGCAACTAAGCGGCAACATATCAGGGATTTTTGCTCTGGAGAGAAAGGTGGTTGGGACATCATTCAAGTGTTGGTAGTAGTTAATAGTGTTGGAAGGGGGCTAGGGTCAGCTAAGAAGAATGTTTCATGAGTGAGAAGGGAAGTGTAAGTGTGTTGAGGATGGAAAAAGGGAGGACCAGTAAAAATACCATAGTGCATATAGAGTTGGTATTGTCTGCAGTTCAGGTATCCACTGGCAGTCCTTGCATGTATCTCCTATGTATGGGTGAAGACTACTGTAGTGTCAATGGGTAGTGAGGGAGAAACAGTTCTGTGTTCACAGAGAGAAAAGAGAGAAAAAGGCTGAAAGTGCAGGGGTTGGTGGGATAGAAGAAGGAGCAAAATTCAGAGATTCTGGGACAGCTGGAAGAGAGCCAGAGCTCCAGGTGAGCCAGAGCCTCAGGTGTGTGGTCCTCTTTCCTGCCCTAGAGACTTGATATCTGTAACTCTTCATACTTCTGACTTTAGGACCTGACAACTCCTGCTCATCTTACATGTCACTTCCTCCAAAAACAGTCCCAACCTTGATCTAAATTGAGTGATTCTATTTGATTCTTTCATCACGTCCCACATCTATTGTTGAGTATCAGAACACTTAGCACTGTTAGTAATTACATATCTCTCCCCCTTGCAAATATGTTCACTACTTGTCTCTTCTATTAGACTGAAAGTTGCCTGAAGGCAGGAATCATGTCTGGTTGCTCATGGTTGTGTTCTTAGCATTTAATATGGTGTCGGGTGCATATCAAATGCCCAGCAAAAATTGGTTGAATCATTAAGTAAAATTTCTTGGACTATTTTCATGTACTGAAAGATACTTTAATTCAGTGGTTCTTAACCTGGGTTCTATTGAGCCCTAAGGGTTCAATGAGTCGGTCTCAGGTGTTCGGAGAAGCCTCTGCCGCGGAGGCCAGAAAAAAGTAATACCATAATTTGTTGTGAGATCATTCACTTTGTTGGTTTTGTTCTTTGAGCAAGATGATGTTCATGCATGGCTCATTTTGTGCACCAGTAAAAAAACATATACCTATGTCTTGAATTTGGGAAAAAAAATCATATTTTATTTAACACTAAAGAAGGAAGGGTTCGGTGAATGCGCATATGAAACTGGTGGGTTCGGTAACTCAAAAAAGGTTAAGAACCACTGCTTTAATTATACCATTTAGGAATGAAGGTATATTTGTGAAGTCTTTGTGAGGAAAGTATGAGCTATCATTTTAAGGGTATAGGAAAAATTAGTTTTGATTTTTAATGCTGTAGTTGAGGTTTACTTCATCATTATCTCAAGAGATGAAAGGTTTAGGAAATACTTGGACATGGCTTGTTACCATTTAGTGCAGCCCAAAGGTGGGTTAATGCAAAGATCACTGATCATGGTTGGCCCTGGGCTGAACTTGCCTCATGAGGGTGCTTGGAGCCCGAGGGTGATACAGATTTGCCTGAATCTTCTGGACCTACACAGATTTATAGCAGACAACCATCCAGAGCCAGGCCACAGAAGTACACAAATATTGATCCATACAATATGCTATTGGCACTGCTGCAATCTGGGAGTCCTCAACTGAACAATGTACCTTCCCCATTCACACAGACTTTCAAGTCCAGTGAGGTATTAGGGTAATATGTAATGTAAAAGGAGTTGAGGCAGCAAATGTGTTTTATCAAAGGAGTGGGAATGATTGCTACTTCATTATTCTTTCACCCCAACTCTCTCCTAGGTTTGCTTTAATAACCTTAGATCAGTGGTTCTTAACTTTTTTGACATACCGAACCCACCAGTTTCATATGCGCATTCACCGAACCCTTCTTTAGTCATAAATAAAATATGATATTTTTTTCCAAATTCAAGACATAGGTATATGTTTTTTTACTGGTGCACAAAAGGAGCCATGCATGAACATCACCTTGCTCAAAGAACAAAACCAACAAAGTGCATGAACTCACAAAAAATTACGGTATTACTTCGTTCTGGCCTTCATGGCAGAGGCTTCTCTGGACCCTTGAACCAACTCATCGAACCCTTAGGGTTCGATAGAACCCAGGTTAAGAACCCCAGCCCTAGAATTAACAATACCAGCAAAGGGAGACAGGATACCAGCCAAACAAGCTCTCCCGTGGCACTTAGAGCAGAGCTGCTCAGATGGAGGGAGCTTTCAGAACTACAGTATATAGTGTTAGGGTCTGAGCTGCAGTGCCCCGACCCACACTGCTGAGGACTTGCTGGAGGGACGGTGACAGCGGGACATGGAAATGCAATTCTGTCAGCGGGGGCAGAGGCCCAGCCGGCGTGAGCTTGGTCTAGCCCAGCAGGGGTGGAGGGGACGCACGAATGCGGTCCAGCAGCTGCGGGCCTGCCTGCAGCCCCACCTGGAGGGGAAAAGCGGGAGGCCAGGAACAGGCAGAGATCTGCCACTGAGCAGGGCCCCGTGGGTGCGCAACATCACCTGGCCTCCAAGGTTTGCCACCCTGTGCGAGCTGACCCTGACTGCGGGGACGGGGATAAAGGCCAGGACAGGCAGAGGCTCATAGCTGAGCACACACCAGCAGCCTTGCCCAGCCCTAGAAACCGCAATTTGCCATCCTGTGTGAGCCAGCTCTGACCGTGGGGGCTGAGCGGAAGCCCAGGAACAGGCGGGGTCAATACCTGAGCAAAGGTGCTCAACCCTACACTTGGTGCTGAGGCTTGTGGCTTGAGTTCAGTGCGCAACACCACCAGTGGGAATGAGGTGAAGGCCCAGACAGGCTGAGGCTTAAAGAGCCAGGCACGGGAACACGGCCTCTCCTGCCAAGGAGAGGTGGAACTCACAGCAACAGCCACAGTGGGCCGGCGCTGGCAACACCCATCCCAGCCGCCCTAGGCAGCATCAAAGGCGGTGGTGGGCCTGCAGACAGACCACAGCTAGGGAATGCAGAGGCAACACCCATTGGACTCCAATGGCCACACCCTTCTTATACAATGAAAAAATGAGCAGGCAGAGAAATGCAACCCAAATGAGTCAAGAGAAATCCCCAGAGAAGGACCTGAATAAACCAGATATAACCATACTACCGGATGCAGAGTTTAATATAATGATAGTTAGGATGTTCAAAGAGCTTAGAGCAACAACGCATAGTCATTACAATCACCTAAATAAAGAGATAACAAGTATAAAAAAGGAAATTGATATAATAAAAAAGAATCAGACAGAAATGACAAATACAGTAATAGATCTGAAGACAACAATGGAAGGAATTAAAAGCAGGATGCATGAAGCTGAGGATTGAATCAACGACTTAGAGGACAAAATAAAGGAACAGAAGCAGAGCAGAGAAAAGAAAAGACTCAAAAAATCTGAGGAAACTCTAGGGGAGCTATGTGACAACATGAAGAGAAATAACATCGGCATCATACGGGTCCTGAAGATGAAGAGAAAGAACAAGGGATAGAAACTTTGTTCAATCAAATTATAGCTGAAAACTTCCCTAAATTAAGGCTGGAAAACGTTTCACACATTCAAGAAGCACAGAGAATTCCATTAAAGAGAAACCGAAAGAAATCCACACCAAGACACATCATAGTTAAAATACCAAAGCTAAGTGATAAAGAGAAAAATTTAAAAGCTGCTAGAGAAATAAGGACTATGACCTACAAAGGAGCCCCCATTAGGATGACATCCAACTTCTCAACAGAAACACTTGAGGCCAGAAGGGAATGGCAAGATATATTCAAAGCAATGCAGAACAAGAACCTACAACCAAGACTACTCTAACCAGCAAGCCTAACATTTAAAATTTAAGGAGAAATAAAGAGCTTCCCAGAGAAAAAGAACCATCAAGGATTTCATTAAAACCAAGCCAATTCTGCAAGAGATAATAAGGGACCTGTTGTGAACAGTTCAAAGGGAGGAAAGAATAGAGCAAAAGAAGAATACAGCTTTAAAGAATAAAATGGCAATAAACAACTACATATCAATAATAACCGTAAATGTATATGGATTAAAAGATCCAATAAAAAAACATAGGGTAACTGTGTGGATAAAGAAACAGGACCCATACATATGCTGTCTACAAGAGACACACCTTAAAACAAAACATGCACACAGACTGAAGGTAAAACGATGGAAAAAAATATTTCCTGCAAATGGAAATGAAAAAAAGCCGGGTTACCAATACTTATATCTGACAGAATGTACTTTAAAACAAAGGCTGTAGTAAGAGATAAAGAAGGACACTACATAATGATAAAGGGAACAATTCAACAGGAAGATATAACCATTATAAATATCTATGCACCAATCATAGGAGACCCGACATACATAGAGCAGACGTTGATGGATATAAAGGGTGTGATAAACAGCAATACTATAATAGTAGAGGATTTCAATACCCCACTAACATCACTGGATAGATCCTCAAGGAAGTAAATTAACAAAGAAAGAGCAGATTTAAAGGATACACTAGATCAACACAATTTGATAGATATCTTCAGAACTTTTCACCCTAAAGCAGTAGAGTATACATTCTTTTCAAGTGTTCATGGTACATTCTCTAGGATAGACCACATGTTAGGACACAAAAGTGGTCTCAACAAATTTAAGAAGATTGAAATCATATCAAGCATTTTCTCTGATCACAATGCCATGAAACTAAAAATTAATCACAAAAGTAAAACTGAAAAAAACTCATACACTTGGAAACTAAATAGCATGTTATTAAATAATAAAAGTATTAACAATGAGATCAAAGAAGAAATAAAAAAGTTTCTAGAAATGAATGATAATGCTCGTACATCAACTCAAAATTTATGCAGCCAGCATTTCTCTTCCTGCCCATTTTGTCTGTGTGTAAGAAGTTTTGGCTACTGGAGTCCAATGGATGTTGCCTCTGTGTTCCCTAGGTGTAGTCTTTCTGCAGTCCTGCCAATCCCTCTGTTGCTGCCTACGGCAGTTGGGTGTGGAAGTTGCTGGTGTCAGCCGCTGCAGCTGCTTCTGTGGTCTCCTCCTCACCTCCATGGCAGGGGTTATGTTCTCATGCCAGGCTCTATAAGCCTCAGCCAGTCTCGGCCTCTGCCCCTGTCAGATGTGTGGTATTGTGCACCACTTTCTAGCCACAAGCCTGGGTACCAAGGGTAAGGGTGAGCACTTTTGCTCAGCTGTCGTTCCCTGTCAGCCTGTTCCTCTGGCCAGAAGGGGTTTCTGGTTCCTGCTGAGCTGCAAGTCAGGCTTCCCCCCAAACCCTCGCCAACCTCAGCTTCTCAGCTGCAATGGGCTACTGCTATGCCAGCCACGCACTGGGCTTCCTCCCTGCCCCCGCCATCCTCGGCTCCTCAGCTGGGATGGGCTGCTGCTACGTGCTCAACTGCGAGCCTGGGCTTCTGCCCCACCTCCACTGCCAAAGCCTGTTTGTGCAGGGTTCAAGCCTCGAAGGCCAGGTGGGGCTGCATGCCCATTTGTCCCCGCCCAGTGGCGGATCTCTGCCCATTCCTGGCTTCTGCTTTTTCCCCACAGGTGGGGTCGCAGCCAGGCTGCAGCCGGCACCACTTTTGCACGTCCCCTTCGCCCCCTCTGGGTTAGACCGAGCTCACGCCATCCTACTTGGCTTCTTCCTCTGCCGACTGTACTGCACTTCTGCATCCCACTGCTGCCCGCCCTCCAGCAAGCCCTCAGCATAGTGGGTGGGGATGCTGCAGCTCAGACCCTAACACTCCATACTGCAGTCCTAAAAACTCCTTTCTTCTAAGCGACTGTGCTCTTATTGCTGCAGGGGAGCCCTTGTTTTTCCTGGGGAAATATTGTTTCAGATTTTTGGAGTAACTCAGCCCAGGGTTTAGGGTGTTTGTCCCTCAATGCTTTTCTTCCTGTGCCTTCCAGACCACACTGTCTTCCCACTTCTCCAGTCCTCTCCTCTCTCCCTGTCTCCTGGAGTCCCGGGTGAGTGGTTGTGAGAGAGGTTTTCTGAGCCATCCCTTTAAGAAGAATCCTGGGTCTGAGATAACTGTCTCTCACAAACAGTATCCTAACTTGTTTCACAGCTAAATACTGTCCATACGCCACTTCTATGCTCTAGGGCTGTAGACTAGGTCTTTGTTCCTGGGACCCAGGTCCCTACCCTTCTGCTGGGCTCTCTTCCTGCCACAGGAGTCTCTCCAGGCTGCCTTTCACTCCAGGGATCTGGGCAGCCCTTTCCACACTTTCTCTTTTTTTACGAGTCTCAGTGTTGCTTCTTCAGGGTTCCCCGGTTAAAGAGTCCTCTCAGTCCAGCTCAACATTGGTTTATCCAGATGATGGTTCTTAAAATCAAGTTATAATCCACTTTGGTTCTGCGAGTTGGAAGTTGGTATGTCCACTTACTCCGTCGCCATCTTGCTCCTCCTCCCAGAGAGGGCTTTTGAAGAAATATAAGTTCTTTTTGGATACCCTTAGTAGGAGGTGTCTCTAAGACCAGTAGTGGCAGGTGTGCTCACTGCAAAAAGGGGTCAGAGCTCCAACTAAACCTTTGTCATTCCTCATCTCCTAAGCCACATGTCATGTAGCTTGTGAGAGCTGATCAACATTTTACACAAAATGAATGACTAACATTAATTATCATTCTGAACAAAGAAATTAAATTATTGAATTAATTTAAGATTCTAAACTTGGTTTATGATGAATTTAACAGTATAGGTCATACTCGTATTTCATATCATATGCACTTTTAGCATGATTAAATAATCTGTCCAGAAGTATTACATTAAGATGGAATAAATGTGCATTTTCTTCCTTTGGTGTAACTGATTTGTATTGCAAGACATTTCCATCACAGACTATTATTACTGGTCAGAGGCTTATTTCTGTATTTTATATAGTCTGAATTTAAACCATTTTATATTGTAGCCTTAACTTCTATAATTTCTATGGCTATAAAATATAATTATCCCTCAGATATAACAGACAATGTTATGAAAGTAACACTGAATCAAAATGACTTTTACTGAGTCAGGTGAAAAGAACTCTAATGATTTCTTTTAAAATTATAGGGCAGGTTATGTTAAAAAAATAATTATTAAGTAAAGAAATGACATTGGATTAATGCCCAGATTCTTAAGAGAGACCATTGAAGATGATAACCTGGTTTCCTCTGAGTCTAAACCCAAATTCTTTTTTTGATATACTAGTTCCTAACACTAAGCTAAGGATGAGTCTGCTGTCCCCAGACTCTTCCCTAGGAGAACAATGGAGTTTATAACCTGATTCCTTGAAGAATTGGGTCAACGTTCAGATATGACCTCTAAGCTTGTGTGTGTGTGTTTAAGATACATATATTTAAATTTTTTCATCCAAGGAAATGTAGATGATGATATTTCTGTGTCTAACTCATTATTGCTTTATTCACACATTTATTTCCTGGATTTATTCATAATAGTCTTCTATACCAGCCTCTTCTTTCAGGTTATAATTATATATACCATAAGGGGCACATTGGGTATAGATACTTTTGAGGCTAGTATCTCAACAAAATATTAGTATCAATAAAATCTGAAGATCAACTATTATTTTAAAATGTGTAGACAAAGGAGATTCCAAGATAGCCACAGAGTAGGCAGACATTACAACAGCCATTTCCCAGGACGAAATTGTATTACAACTTAAGAACAACCATCATGAAAAACTAACTTTGGACTAAACAAAGAGGACTCTACTGTAACCAAGGATCACAGAAGAAGCCACACTGAGTCTGATAGGAAATGTGAAGATGCAATGGGAGCTGACCTGCTCCCTGGAGCAAGGGGTGGCAGAGTGTCCAGAGGGACTCTCACTGAGGGGAGAGGGACCCTGAGATGTGTGGGGCCTCAGTGCCAGACCCAGAGCCCCAGCCTAGAGCCCCAGTGACTAGAAGAGGCAACCATACAGCATTGAGTGGTGAAAAGAGCAGGGTTTCTGTCTGCAGGGGGGAGACAGCTTTTGGACGGGCAGCCTTAAAGGGCCTGCATAGAAAATCTCCCTCTCCTGGGGCTCTGGAGGTAAGAGAGGTGAGAGAACTGGAGTTGCATGAGTAAAGTGTAAAGTTGGAGGCACAGGGATAAAGCAGACATATACAGGGGAGGAGCAATCCGTTTGTCCCACACCAGCCTGGGGAAAGGCAGCTGTCTCACCCCCAGAAATCTCTCCATATCCAGCCAGGGAAAAGGCTCATTCAGAAAGGTGAAGAAGAAGGGGACGGGTCAGGGACTCAGGTTTCCAGTGAGACCTGAGCTACACCTCCTCCCTTAACTGCTGAGAATAAACCCCACCCCCGGAGAGCCAGTGGGCAGGCCACCTGTTTGGAACACCTCTGGAACTAAGAGGCCACACCCACCACACTCCTGTGGCAACACTTTACTAAAATATGCAAAAAAAAAAAGGCCTGGATAGAGTGATCACTGGGACCAAAGAGCAAGCCATACCCACTGCCCCCACACTAATCCCTGGAGATCCCTGTTGGGCCCAGTGAGTAGCTAACAATTAGAGGCAGCAGAAAAAGAAAATCAGAGGAATTCAGACTTTCCTGTGGCTCACATTGTTGGGGAGAAATAAAATTCAGGTATCCAGCAGAGGCTGAGGAATTAGGCCCTGGAGTATGGGCCACATTCCCTGTACTGAGCTATAGCCCAAGAGACCCCTGAACTAGGGGGCCCCACTAATGTCATATTCCCAAGCTCAGCTTCCCTAACCCAACAAGTCTGCAATCTGTGCAGGGGTAGGTTATGTGAGGCCAGTCAGATCCACACTACAGTCTTTCAACAAAGGACTCTGGAAAGACGAGGCAGCTGTAAGAGAAGCTGGAACAGCTAAAAAACAGGCAAATTTTTCAGAGCTTGCAGCTTGTGTGAAGCTACTGGCAGCTCTAAGCAGGAGGAAGCTGATCCTTATAGACAGGTTGGCCACTCCCACACTGCCCAGGCACCGAAACCACACACACACACAGCACAAAGCTGCTGACAAGTAACCCACAGCGGATTACAAACACAGATGGTACCAACCCAAGAATATCTAGAACCACAACTAATAGCTGGAAACAGAAAACTTTAACCGTAGACTCAACTAGCTATTCAAACATCACACCCAAAGGAGAAGTCTATATACAGAAAAAATGGGAAGACAGAGAAATGCTATTCAAATGAATCAAAAAGAGATATCCCCAGAAAAAAAGAACTGAATGAGTTGGAAGTAACCAAATTACTAGATGCAGTTCAAAATAATGATTGTTAGGATGCTCAAAGATCTTAGAGCAACAATGGATGGACATAATGAGAACCTAAATAAGAGATAGTAAGCCTCAAAAAGAACATTGAAATTATAAAAAATAATGTCAGAAATGACAAATACAATATCAGAAATGAACACTGCACTAGAAAGAATTAAAAGCAGATTGGATGAAACAGAAGATTTAATCAGCAATTTAGAGGACCAGATAAACAAAAGCACAGTAGCAGAGAAGCAAAAGAAAAGAGGCTCAAAAAGTCAGAGGAAACTCTAAGAGAGCTCTGTAACAACATGAAAAGAAACAACATTTGCATCATAGGGGTCCTGCAGAAGAAAAGAAAGAATAAAGGATAGAGAACCTGATTGAAAAAATTATAGCTGAAAACTTTTCTAAATTGATGAAGAAAAATATCACAGAAGCTCAAGGACAGAGTTCTATTAAAGAGGATCCCAAAGAGGCCTACACTAAGACTCATTATAATTAAAATACCAAAATTAAGAGATAAAGAAAGAATACTAAAAGCTGCAACAGAAAAGCAGTCAATTACCTACAGAGGAGCCCCCATAAGGATGGCATCCAACTTTTCAAGAGAACCGCTAGAAGCCAGAAGGGAATTGCAAGAAATATTCAAAATAATGCAAACAAAAGCCTACAACCAAGACTTCTTTATCCATCAAGTTTATCATTTAAAATTGAAGGGGAAATAAAAAGCTTCCCAGAAAATTAAGAAAAAGAAAAACTAAAGAAATTGATTACACCTAAACTAATGCTGCAACAAATGTTAAGGAACCTACTATAAATAGAGCAAAGGAAAAAAATCTAGAAAAAGAGGATTATAGATTTAAAGAATAAAATGGCAATAAACAACTACATGTAAATAATAACCTTAAATGTAAATGGATTAAATGCTCTAATCAAAAGACATACAGTAGCTGAATGTGTAAGAAAAGAGGACCCATTCGTATGCTGCCTACAAGAGACTTACCTCAGAACAAAAGATACACATCAACTAAGAGTGAAGGAATGGAAAAATATTTCATGCAAATGGAAAGGGAAAAAATGCTGGAGTAGCAATACTTATATCTGACAAAATAGACTTTAAAACAAAGGTTATATTAAGACATAAAGAAGGTTACTACATAATAAGAAAGGGAGCAATTCAACAGGAAGAGATAACCATTATAAATATCTATGCACCTAATATATGAGCAGCTAAATATATAAAGCAGATTTTGGTCAACATAAAGGTTGAGATCAACAGCAATACTATAATAACAAAATTTTAATACCCCACAAACATCAGTGGATAGATTCTCAAGACAAAATATTAACAAAGAAACAACAGCTTTAAATGACACATTAGATCAACTGGATTTAATAGATATCTTCAGAACCTTTAACCCTAAAGCATCAGAATACTCATTATTTTCAAATGCTCATGGTAATGGTACATTCTCTAGGATTGACCACATGTTAGGACACAAAACGAGTCTCAGTAAATTTAAGAAGTTTGAAATCAAACCATGCATTTTCTCTGATCACAATGGCATAAAATTAGAAATTAACTACAATAGAAAAAATGAAAAACATGCAAACACTTGGAGACTAAATAGCATGTTATTAAATACTGAACGGGTTAACAATGAGATCAAGGAAGAAATATAAAATTTTCTTGAAACAAAGGAAAATGAACATACTACAACTCAAAATATATGGGACATAGAAAAAGCAATCCAGAGAGGGAAATTCATAGCATTACAGGTATACATTAAGAAACAAGAAAATGCTCAAATAAACAACTTATCCCTGCATCTAAAAGAACTAGAAAAACAACAGCAAGTAAATCCCAGATGAAATAGAAGGAAGGAAATAATAAATATCAGAGCAGAAATAAGTGACATAGGGGCTAAAAAAAATAGTACAGAAGATTAATGAAATCAAGAGCTGGTTCTTTGAAAGGTAAACAAGATTTATGAACCTTTAACCAGACTCACCAAGAAAAAAAGAGAGAAGACTCAAATAAAATTAGAAATGAAAATGGAGAAATACCAACTGACACAGCAGAAGTACAAAGGATTGTAAGAAAATATTATGAAGAACTGTACGCCAAAAAATTAGACAACCTATATGAAATGGACAAATTCCTTGAAACATATAATCTTTTAAAACTCAATTTGGGAGAATCAAGAAACCTAAAAAGATTGATTACAACAAATGAGATAGAAACAGTTATCAAAGAATTCCCACCAAATAAAAGTCCTGGGCCAGATGGCTTCACAGTTGAATTTTACCAAATATTCAAAGAAGAACTAACTCCTATTATTCTCAATCTACTTCAAAAAATTCAAGAAGAGGGAAGACTTCCAAGCTCCTTTTATGAGACGAGCATAATCCTCAATTCAAAACCAGGAAAAGAAACTACAAAGAAAGAAAACTTTAGAGCAATATCCCTGATGAAATTAGATGCTAAAATTCTCAACAAAATATTAGCAAACCACATCCAGCAATGCATTAAAAAAGTCATACATCATGATCAAGTGTCATTTATTCTGAGGAGGCAAAGCTGGTACAATATCTGCAAATCAATCAGTGTGATTCATTACATAAACAAATGAAAAGAGAAAAATCACATGATAATATAAATAGATGCAGAAAAAGCATTTGATAAAATACAGCACCCATTTATGATCAAAACTCTCAGCAAAGTGGGAATACAGGGAACATTCCTCAACATGATAAAAGCCATTTATGACAAACCCACAGCCAACATCATAATCAATGGGTAAAAATTAAAAGTAATCCCCTTGAGATTAGGAACAAGGCAGAGGTGCCCCCTTTCACCACTCTTATTCTACATAGTTCTGGAAGTCCTAGCCATAGCAATCAGACAAGAAGAAGAAACAAAAGGAAACCCAATTGGAAAAGAAGTAAAACTATCATTATTTGCTGATGACATACTGTACATAGAAAACCTGATAGTCTCAGTCACAAAACTACTGGACCTGATAAGTGAATTCAGCAAGATGGCAGGATATAAAATCAATATTCAGAAATCACTGGCATTTGTATACACCAATAATGAACTGTCTGAAAGAGAAATTAAAGAAACTATTTTCTTCACTATTGCAACAAAATAAAATAATATATTTAAGAATAAATTTAACCAAAGTGGTTAAAGACTTGGACTTGAAAAATTATAAAACATTGATAAAAGAAATCAGGAAAGATTAAAAAAAAAAGTATCTTTTTGTATTCTTCCTGTCCATGAACATGGAAGCATGTTCATGGACAGGGAGTATAAAGATCATTAAAATGTGTATACTACCCAAAGGAATCTAAAAATTTAATGTGATTTCTATTAAAATACCAATGGCACACCTCAAAGATGTAGAACAAATATTTCAAAAATTTATATGGAATCCAAAGAAAACACGAATAGCTTCAGGAATCTTGAAAAAGAAGAAGAAATTGGGGGATGTTACACTCCCAGACATCAAGTTATACTACAACACCTTTGTACTCAAAACAGCTTGGCACTGGCATAAGAACAGGCATACAGATCAATGGAAAAGAACATAGAAACAAAAAATGAAGCCACACCTCTATGGTCAATTGATATTTGACAAAGGAGGTAAGAGCATGCAATGGAGGAAAGACAGTATCTTTAACAAATGGTGTTGGAAAAATTGGATAGTCACATGCAAAAAAATGAAACTAGACCACCAATTTACACAAACATATGCCAACATTCACAAACATTAACTCAAAATGGATAAAAGACTAAAATGTAGGTTGGTAACCATAAACATCTCTGGAAGAAAACATAGGCAGTAGGCTCCCCGACATCTCTCACAGCAATATATTTGCTGATTTATTTCCAAGGGCAAGTGAAATAAAGGACAGAATGAACAAATGGGACTATATCAAGTTAAAAAGCTTTTGCACAGCTAAAGACACTATGAATAAAATAAAAAGACAACCCACATAATGGCAGAACATATTCAACAATACATCTGATAAGGGGTTAGTAACCAAAACTTATAAAGAACTTGTAAAACTAGAGACCAGAAAGGTAAACAATCCAAATTAAAAATGAACAAAAGAACTGAATAGAGACTTCTCTAAAGAGGACATACAGATGGCCAGTAGGCATATGAAAAAATGTTCAACATCACTAAACATCAGAGAAATGCAAATTAAAACCACAATGAGATACCACCTAACACCTGTCAGAATGGTGCTCATTAACAAATCAACATACATAAGTGCTGACAAGGATGTGGAGAAAAGGGTACCCTCCTGCACTGCTGGTGGGAATGCAGACTGGTGCAGCCACTATGGAAAACAATATGGAGATTCCTCAAAAAATTAAAAATGGATCTGCCGTTTGACCCAGTTATCCCACTTTTAGGAATATGTTCTAAGAATACAAAATTACTGATTCAAAAGGAGACATGCACACCCATATTTATTGCAGCATTATTTACAATAGCCAAGATTTGGAAACAGCCTAAGTGCCCATCAGTGGACAAGTGGATTTAAAAGCAGTGGTACAGAGACACAAGATTGCAGCGGAGTAGGCAGATGCACAACTCCCAGCTCACACCAACAAACGGGATTACAAGTTAATTTAGGAACATCCAGCATGAAAAAACCAACTCTGGACTACAAGAACTGCTCTCAAAATCCAAGGAGCAAAGAAGAAGCCACACCGAGCCTGGTGGGGAGCACCGAGGAGCAGTGAGCCTCCCCAGCTTACAGGAACAAAGAGGTGGGGGTGAGGCTGAGAGCCCAGAAAGGCACTCAATCCAAGGAAAACAGTAGAAAATATCACTCCCAGGCACTTGCCTGGGGACGTGGCAACAATATGTGTGGAAAGAGCTGGCTTGTATTCCAAAAAGAAAAGAGGAGAGAGAGAGAGCCAGTGTCAAACAGTGGAATGCATGGGAGGAGCTGAGCGTCAGGACTAATCCAGTGCGGCAAGCAGCCATACCTGGGGGAGGTGCTGGAGGCGGCCTTTGTAAGGGGAGGTATTGATCCTTTCACAGAACACAAGACTAAAGTGGTCCCAAGTCAACCTTCTCAAGATATCTTTCCAGGTTCAATCAGCACAAAAAAGACACAGCTGAAAACAAAAAGTGGGGAGGAGGGGCAGTAATTCAAGTCTCCATGGAGATCTGAGATACACCTCCCCCTTCTGAAGTGAAGAAAGCACCCCTCCCCCAGGGAGAGTAACTGGAAAATCAGGTCTTAAGAATATCAGGTTACATCCACTGCATACCTGAATACAGTTTTAAATAAACCCCCTACTGAGATCGGTAAACAAGACTACCACCTAGTTAAGAAAACTGAGAAGAAAACAAACAAATCAAGATTTCAAAGGGGCTCTATTAGAAAAGCCAAATTCAAGCAACAGCTGAAGCCAACCCAAGAAGACCTAGAAATAACACAACTAAAAATTGAAGGCAGAAAACAAGCCTAGACTCAGCCAGCTCTACAAACAACACACCCAAACACACAGACATAATGAGAAGACAGAAAAGTGCAATCCAAATAAAACCACAAGAGAACCCTCCAGGAAATGAACTGGGTGATATGGAAATAATCAAACTCCCAGATGCAGAGTTTAGAATAATGATTGTGAGGATGATTAGGGATCTTAGAACAACAATGGATGGTCATTATGAACATCTAAATAAAGAGATAGTAAGTATAGAAAAGAACATTGAAATATTAAAAAAGAATCAGTTAGAGATGTCAAATACAATATCAGAAATGAAGAACACAATGGAAGGAATTAAAAGCAGGATGGATGAAGCTGAGGATTAAATCGGCGAGTTAGAAGACAAGATGAAAAAAGGCATGGAAGCAGAACAGAAAAAAGAGAGACTCAAAATGTCTGAGGAAACTCTAAGAGAGCTCTGTGACAACATGAAGAGAAGTAACATCCCCATAATGGGGGTTGCTGAAGAAGAAGAGAAAGAATAATGGATAGAAACTTTATTCAATCAAATCATAGCTGAAAACATCCCTCAATTGATGCAAGGAAGGGTCTTACAAATTCAAGAAGCACAGAGATCTCCATTAAAGAGAAACCCAGAGAAACCTACACCAAGGCACATCCTAATTAAAATACTAAAGATAGGTGATAAAGAGAAAATATGAAAAGCTGCTAGAGAAAAAAAGGCTATCACCTACAAAGGAGCCCCCATAAGGATGAAATCTGAGTTCTCAAGAGAAACACTTCAGGACAGAATGGAATGGCAAGATATATTCAAAGTAATGCAGAACAAGAACCTACAACCAAGACTACTTTATCCAGCAAAGCTATCATTTAAAATTGAAGAAGGAATAAAAAGCTTCCCAGACAAAAACAAACAAACCAACAAACAAAAACTCAAGGAATTCATTACAATGAAACCAATGCTGCAGGAAATGTTAAGGGGCCTGTTGTGAACAGTTCAAAGGGAGGAAAGAATAGAGCAAAAAAGGAATACAGCTTTAAAATATAAAATGGCAATAAACAACTACATATCAATAATAACCTTAAATGTAAATGGATTAAGTGATCCAATCAAAAGACATAGGGTAGCTGCATGGATAAGAAAACAGGACTCATACATATGCTGTCTACAAGAGACACACCTTAAAACAAAAGATGCACATAGACTGAAGGTAAAAGGATGGAAAAAATATTTCATGCAAATGGAAATGAAAAAAAATCTGGGGTAGCAATATTTATATCAGACAAAATGAACTTTAAAACAAAGGCTTTATACTAAGAGATAAAGAAGGTCACTACATAGTGATAAAGGGAGCAATTCAACATGAAGATACAACCATCATAAATATCTATGCACCTAATATAGGAGCTCCTATATATATAAAGCGAACTTTGATGGATATAAAGGACAAGATCAATAGCAATAGTATAATAAATAGTAGGAGATTTCAATACCCCACTTACATCACTAGATAGATCCTCAAGAAAGAAAATTAACAAAGCAACATTAGACTTAAAGGACACACTAGATCAACTGGATTTCATAGATATATTCAGAACCATTCACCCTAAAGCAGCAAAATATACATTATTTTCAAGTGCTCATGGTACATTCTCCAGGATAGATCACATGTTAGGACACATAAGCAATCTCAACAAATTTAAGAAGATTGAAATCATATCGAGCATTTTCTCTGATCACAGTGGCATGGAACTAGAAATCAATCACAACAGAAAAACTGAAAAATACTCAAACATATGGAAACTAAATAGCATGTTATTAAATAACAAATGAGTTAACAATGAAATCACAGAAGAAACAAAAAAGAATTCCTAGAAACGAATGATAATAAACATACAACAACTCCAAATTTATGGGACACAGCTAAAGTAGTCCTGAGAGGGAAGTTCATAGCACTACAGGCATTCTTAGGAAGCTTGAAAAGCTCAAATAAACAACATAACCCTTCATCTAAAAGAACTTGAAAAAGAACAGCAAGTAAGGCCCAAAAGTAGTAAAAGGAGGAAAATAATAAAATTCAGAGCAAAACTAATCGACATAGAGGCTAAAGAAACAATACAGAGGATCAATGAAACGAAGAGCTGGTTCTTTGAAAGGGTAAAAAAGATCAATGAACCTTTAACAAAACTCACCAAAAAAAAAAAGAGAGATGATTCAAATAAATAAAATTAGAAATGAGAGTGGAGAAATAACAACCATCACAACAGAAATACAAAATATTGTAAGAAAATACTATGAAGAACTGTATGCCAAAAAACTAAAAAGCCTAGGTGAAATGGACAAATTCCTTGAAACATACAATCTTCCAAAAATCAACTTGGAAGAATCAGAAGACCTAAACAGACCGATTACAACAAAGAGATTGAAACAGTTATCAAAAAGCTCCCAAAAAGCAAAACCCCTGGGCCTGTTGGATTCACTGGTGAATTCTACCAAATATTCAAAGAAGAACTAATGCCTATCCTTCTCAAGCTATTTCAAAAAATTCAAGAGGAAGAAAACATTACCAAATTCCTTTAATGGGGCGAGCATAATTCTGATTCCAAAACCAGGGAAAGACAACACAAAGAAAGAAATTTATCGGCCAATATCACTGATGAATTTAGATGCTAAAATCCTCAACAAAATATTAGCAAACCGGATCCAACAATATATGAAAAAAAATCGTACATCATGATCAAGTGGGATTTATTCTGGGAAGGCAAGGATGGTACAACATTCGTAAATCAATTAATGTGATTCACCACATAAAAAAAAGGAAGGTGAAAAACCACATGATAATTACCATAGATAAAAAAAAGCATTTGATAAAATCCAGCACCCATTTATGATCAAAACTATTAGCATGGTGAGAATACACGGAACATACCTCAACATGATAAAGGCCATTTATGACAAACCCACAGCCACCATCGTAATCAATGAAAAAAAATTAAAAGCAATTCCTCTAAAATAAGGAAAAAGGCAGGGGTGCCCCCTTTCGCCACTCTTATTCAACGTAGTACTGGAAGTCCTAGCTACGGCAATCAGATAAGAAGAAAAAATAAAAGGCATCCAAATTGGAAAAGCAGAAGTAAAACTATCAATATTTGTAGAAGATATGATAATGTATATAGAAAACCCTAAAGGCTCTGTCAAAAAGCTACTGGACCTGATAAATGAATTCAGCAAGGTGGCAGGATATAAAATTAACACACAGAAATCACAGGCATTTCTATAAGTGAACAATTAAATGTCCAAAAGAGAAATTAAGGAAACAATCCCCTTCACTATTGCAAGAAAAAAAAAGTTCCTAGGAGTAAATTTAACCAAGGAGGTTAAGGACTTGTACTCAGGAAATTATAAAACACTGATAAAAGAAATCGAGGAAGACACAAACAAGTGGAATCATGTACCATGTTCATGGTTAGGAAGAGTAAACATCATTAAAATGCCTATATTACCCAAAGCAATTTATAAATTCAATGCAATACCAATTAAAATACCAATGACATACTTCAAAGACATAGAAGAAATATTCCAAAAATTTATATGGAACCAAATAAGAACACGAATAGCCTCAGCAATCTTAAAAAAGAAAGAGGTATCACACTTCCTGATATCAAGTTATACTACAAGGCCATTGTACTCAAAACAGCTTGTTACTGGCATAAGAACAACCATATAGATCAATGGACTAGAACAGAGAACCCAGAAATAAACCCAGATCTTTATGGACAATTGATATTTGAGAAAGGAGGTAAGAGCATTCAGTAGAGTAAAGACAGGCTCTTTAAGAAATGGTGTTGGGAAAACTGGACAGCTACCAGCAAAACAATGAAACTAGACCACCAACTTACACCATTCACAAAAATAAACTCAAAGTGGATAAAGGACTTAAATGTAAGCTGTGAAACCATAAGCATTCTAAAAGAAAACATAGGCAGTAAACTCTCCGGCATCTATCGAAGTAATATATTTGTTGATTTATCTTCACAGGCAAATGAAATAAAAGACAGGATAAACAAATGGTACTATACCAAAATAAAAAGCTTTTGCACAGCTAAAGGCAATACGAACAGAATAAAAAGACAAACCACACAATGGGAGAAAATATTCGACCACACATCTGATAAAGGGTTAATAACCAAAATTCATAAAGAACTTGTAAAACTCAACACTAGGAAGTCAAACAGTCCAATCAAAATATGGGCACAAGAAATGAATAGACACTTCTCCAAAGAGGACCTATAGATTGCCAATAGGCATATGAAAAAATGCTCAACATCACTAATCATTAAGAAATGCAAATTAAAACCACAATGAGATACCACCTCACATTAGTCAGAATGGCGCTCATTAACAAAACAACACATTATAGGTGCTGGCAAGGATGTGGAGAAAGGGGAACCCTCCTGCACTACTGGTGGGAATGCAGACTGGTACAGCCACTGTGGAAAACAGTATGGAGATTCCTCAAAAAATTAGAAATGGAGCCTGCCCAGGCTGTGGTGCAGCGGATAGAGATTTGGACTGCGATGCAGAAGACCCAGGTTCGAGACCCTGAGGTCGCCAGCTTGAGTGCGGGCCCATCTGGCTTGAGCAAAAGCTCGCCAGCCTGGACCCAAGGTCACTGGCTCCAGCAAGGAATTGCTTGGTCTGCTGAAGGTTAGCAGTCAAGGCACGTGTGAGAAAGCAATCAATGAACAACTATGGTGTCGCAACGGCAACGAAAAACTGATGATTGATGCTTCTCACCTCTCTCTGTTCCTGTCTGTCTGTCCCTGTAAAAATTAAAAAAAAAAAAAAAATTAGAAATGGAACTGCACTTTGACCCAGCTATCCCACATATAGGAATATATCCCAAGAACACCATATCAACAAATAAAAAAAGAAATGCACCCTCATGTTTATGGCAGCATTGTTCACAATAGCAAAGAGCTGGAGACAGCCCAAGTGTCCATCAGTGAATGAGTGGATTAAAAAGCGGTGGTACATATATATAACGGAATACTATTGTGCCATGAAAAAGAAGGAAATATTACCTTTTGCAACAATGTGAAGGGGCCTGGAACTATTATGTTGAGTGAAATATGCCAGGCAGAAAAAGTAAAATATTATATGACCTCACTCATTTGAAGAATCCAAGGAACATTGAGAACTGAGGAAAGGAATAGAGGCAGACATGGGGTTAAAGGGACCAGAGGGAAAGTGGAAGATAGCATGGATCAGAGAGGGGAAAGTTATTAGTGAAATTATCTATACATAAAACAGAGACAGAGAAGAGGACAGCAAATCTTGGAGGGAAGGGGGTGTAGGTTGTTTGGGGAAATGGGAGAGAGGTTATCAAGGGGAACATGGGGGTAGGGGTGAGGGAGATATATTCGATGGGACACTTGAATCTGGAAACACAATAAATTAAAATTTTTAAAAAATTTAAAAATAGGAGCAAGATGGCGAAGGAGTAGGCGGACGTACCAACTTCCAACTCCCAGAACCAAAGTGGATTATAACTCAATTTTAAGAACCATCATCTGGATAAAACAACTTTGAACTAAACTAAGTGGACTCTTCAACCAAGGAACACAGAAGAAGCCACATTGAGACTGGTAGGAATAGCGAAAACGCGGAGAGGGCTGCCCAGCTCCCCGGAGCAAATGGCAGCCCAGAGAGACCCGCGTGGCGGGATGAGAGTTTGGCAGAGAGGGAGGGACCTGGGTCCCAGGAACCAAGTCACAGCCTGCAGTCCTCTCAGAGCCTAGAAGAGGCGTTTGGACAGTTTTGAGCTGTGAAACAAGTGAGGGAGCTCCCAGGCCTGCAGTGTGGAGTATTAGGTCCCTTCCTACTCTGCTGAGGGTTGCTGAAGGATAAGGTGGAGGCAGGATGCTAAAACGCGGTTCTGTCGGCGTGGGCGGAGGCCAAGCCGGTGTGAGCTCGGTCTAGCCCAGCAGGGGCGGAGGGGAAGCGTGAAAGTGGTCGGGAAGCTGCGGACCCGCCTGTAATCCCACTTACGTGGACAAAGTGGGAGGCCAGGAACGGGCAGAAATTTGCTCTGTGACCCTGCACAAGCCAGCCCTGACCGCGGGGACCGGGATAGGAACAAGGACGGACGGGATGGGGTGTTCGCAGCTGAGCTCACGCTACTATCCCTGCCTGGCCAAAGAAACCGCGGTTTGCCATTCTACGTGTACGAGCGGGCTCCGAGCGTGGGGACCGGGGTAGACCTCGAGACAAGTGGAAGCTCGCAGATGAGCCCACACTACTATCCCCGCCTGGCCGGAGAAACCGCGGTTAGCCATTCTACATGCATGAGCGAGCTCTGAACGCGAGGGCAGGGCGAGGTAGAGTCCCAGATGAGCGGAAGTCCACAGCTGAGTGGAAACCAACAAACACATCCGGCCCAATAAACCTTGGTTGGCGACCCTGTGCAGAATGGCCCTGGCCCCGAGGGCGGGGCTAAAGCTTCAGACCGGCAAAGGCTCACAGCTGAGAGCACGTCAAAAGTCCCGCCCAACCCGCCAAACTGTGACGAGCAGACTCTGACTATGGGTTCTGGGCGGAAGTCCGGAAACAGGCAGGGTCCGCAGCTGAGCAAAGGGGCTCACCTCTACCCTTGGTGCTGAGGCTTGTGGCTTGAGTGACAGCCCCTCCCATGGAGTAGAGGCAGAAATCACAGCAAAAGCCACAGTGGCATGGCGCTGGCAACGCCCATACCCAACTGGCCTAGGCAGCGGCAGAGGGTGGCGGGTCTGCAGACAGAGCACACCTAGAGAACACAAAGGCAACACCTACTGGTCTCCAGTGGCCCCAACTTGCTTATACACAGAAAAAATGGGCAGGCAGAGGAATGCAAACCAAATGAATCAAGAGAAATCCCCAGAGAAGGATCTGAATGAACCAGATATAACCAAATTACCAGAAGCAGAATTTAGAATAATCATAGTTAGGATGTTCAAAGAAATTAGAGCAACAATGGATAGTCATTATGAACACCTAAATAAAGTGATAACAAGTATAAAAACCGAAATTGAAATAATAAAAAAGAATCAGACAGAAATGACAAATACAGTATCAGAACTGAAGACCACAATGGAAGGAATTAAAAGCAGGATGAATCATGCTGAGGATCGAATCAGCAAGTTAGAGGACACAATAAACAATGGCACAGAAGCAGGGAAGAAAAAGGAAAAGAGACTCAAAAAATATGAGGAAACTCTAAGGGAGCTCTGTGCAACCTGAAGAGAAACAACATTCGCATCATAGCGGTACCTGAAGAAGAGGAGAGAGAACAGGAAATGGAAACTTTGTTCAATCAAATCATAGCAGAAAACTTCCCTAAACTAAGGCTGGGAAACACTGCACACGTTCAAGAAGCACACAGAACTCCATTAAAGAGAAACCCAAAAAGATCTACACCAAGTCACATCATAGTTAAAATACCAAAGCTAATGGATAAAGAAAAAATTTTAAAAGCTGCTAGAGAAAAAAAGACTATCACCTACAAAGGAGCCCCCATAAGGATGACATTGGACTTCTCAACAGAAACACTTGAGGCCAGAAGGGAATGGCAAGATATAATCAAACTAATGCAGAACAAGAACCTACAACCAAGACTACTTTATCCAGCAAGGCTAACATTAAAATTGAAGGAGAAATAAAGAGCTTCCCAGAAAAAACAAAACCTGAAGGAATTCATAAACACCAAACCAATTCTGCAAGAGATACTAAGGGGCCTGTTGTGAACAGTTTAAAGGGAGGAAAGAATATAGCAAAAGAAGAATACAGCTTTAAAGAATAAAATGGCAATAAACAACTACATATCAATAATAACCTTAAATGTAAATGGATTAAATGATCCAATCAAAAGACATAGGGTAGCTGCATGGATAAAGAAACAGGACCCATACATATGCTGTCTACAAGAGACACACCTTAAAACAAAAGATGAACATAGACTGAAGGTAAAACGATGGAAAAAAATATTTCATGCAAATGGAAATGAAAATAAAGCCGGGGTAGCAGTACTTATATCTGACAAAATGGACTTTAAAACAAAGGCTGTAGTAAGAGATAAAGAAGGACACTACATAATGATAAAGGGAACAATTCAACAGGAAGATATAACTATTATAAATATCTACGCACCAAATATAGGAGCTCCGACATACATAAAGCAGACTTTGATGGATATAAAGGGCGAGATTAACAACAATAGTATCATAGTAGGGAATTTCAATACCCCTCTAACAACACTGGATAGATCCTCAAGAAAGAAAATTAATAAAGAAACAGCAGACTTAGAGGAGACACTAGATCAACTTGATTTAATAGATATCTTCAGAACTTTTCACCCTAAAGCAGTAGAATATACATTCTTCTCAAGCGCCCATGGTACGTTTTCTAGGATAGACCACATGTTAGGACACAAAAATGGTCTCAATAAATTTAAGAAGATTGAAATCATATCAAGCATTTTCTCTGATCACAATGCCATGAAACTAGAAATTAACCACAAAAGAAAAACTGAAAAATATTCAAACACTTGGAAACTAAATAGCATGTTATTAAATAATGAATGGATTAACAATGAGATCAAAGAAGAAATAAAAAAGTTTCTAGGAACAAATGATAATGAGCATACATCAACTCAAAATTTATGGGACACAGCAAAAGCAGGTCTGAGAGGGAAGTTTATTACACTACAGGCATATCATAAGAAGCTAGAAAAAGCTCAAATAAGCAACCTGACCCTGCATCTAAACGAACTAGAAAAGCAACAACAAGTAAAACCCAAGAGAAGTAGAAGGAAGGAAATAATAAAGATCAAAGCAGAAATAAATGACATAAAGACTAAGGAAACAATACAGAGGATCAATGAAACCAGAAGCTGGTTCTTTGAAAAAGTAAACAAGATTGATGAACCTTTAACTAGACTCACCAAGAAAAAAAGAGAGAAGACTCAACTAAATAAAATTAGAAAGGACAGTGGAGAAATAACAACTAACACAACCTAAATACAAAGCATTGTAAGAAAATACTATGAAGAAGTATATGCCAAAAAATTAGACAATCTTGGTGAAATGGACAAATTTCTTGAATCATATAACCTTCCAAATATCAATCTGGAAGAATCAGAACACCTAAACAGACCAATTACAACAAATGAGATTGAAACAGTTATCAAAAAACTCCCAAAAAAGAAAAGTCCTGGGCATCATGGCTTCACAAGTGAATTCTATCAAAAATTCAAAGAAAAACTAACTCCTATACTCCTCAAGCTATTTCAAAAAATTCAAGAGGAAGGAAGACTTCCAAACTCCTTTTATGAGGCAAGCATAATTCTGATTCCTAAACCGGGCAAAGACAACACAAAGAAAGAAAATTATAGGCCTATATCCCTGAAGAATTTAGACGCTAAAATTCTCAACAAAATATTAGCCAACCGGATCCAGCAATATATGAAAAAAATCATACACCGTGATCAAGTGGGATTTTTTCTGGAGATGCAAGGCTGGTTCAATATTGGCAAATCAATCAATGCGATTAATCCCATAAACAAAAGGAAGGACCAAAATCACATGATAATTTCAATAGATGCAAAAAAGGCATTTGATAAAATCCAGCACCCATTCATGCTCAAAACTCTCAGTAAAGTGGGAATACAGGGATCATTCCTTAACATGATAAAGGACATCTACAACAAACCCACAGCAAATATCATACTAAATGGACAAAAATTAAAAGCAATCCCTTTAAGATCAGGAACCAGGCAGGGGTGCCCCCTTTCATCACTCTTATTCAACAAAGTTCTGGAAGTCCTAGCTACAGCAATCGGAGAAGAAGAAGAAATAAAAGGCATCCAAATTGGAAAAGAAGAGGTAAAACTGTCACTATTTGCAGATGATATGATATTGTATATAGAAAACCCTAAAGTCTCAGTCAAAAAACTACTGGACCTTATAAATGAATTCAGCAAGGTGACAGGATATAAAATTAATACTGAGAAATCAGAGGCATTTCTATATACCAACAATGAACTGTCAGCAAAAGAAATTAAGGAAACAATCCCCTTCACTATTGCAGCCAAAAAATAAAGTACCTAGGAGTAAATTTAACCAAGGAGGTTAAGGACTTGTACTCGGAAAATTATAAAACATTGATAAAAGAAATCAAGGAAGATATAAACAAGTGGAAGCATATACCATGCTCATGGCTAGGAAGAATAAACATCATTAAAATGTCTATATTACCCAAAGCAATTTATAAATTCAATGCAATACCAATTAAAATACCAATGACATACTTCAAAGATATAGAACACATATTCCAAAAATTTATATGGAACCAAAAAAGAACACGAATAGCCTCAGCAATCTTAAAAAGAAAAAATAAGGCAGGAGGTATCACTCTTCCAGATATCAGGGTTTACTATAAGGCCATTATACTCAAGACAGCCTGGTACTGGCATAAGAACAGGCACATAGATCAATGGAACAGAACAGAGGACCCAGAAATAAACCCACAGCTATATGGACAACTGATATTTGACAAAGGAGGAAAGAGCATACAATGGAGTAAAGACAGCCTCTTTAACAAATGGTGTTGGGATAATTGGACAGCTACCTGCAAAAAAATGAAACTAGACCATCAACTTACACCATTCACAAAAACAAACTCAAAATGGATAAAAGACTTAAATGTAAGCCGTGAAACCATAAGCATCTTAGAAGAAAACATAGGCAGCAAGCTCTCCGACATCTGTAGCAGCAATATATTTGCCAATTTATCTCCACGGGCCAATGAAATAAAAGGCAAGATAAATAAATGCTACTATATCAAACTAAAAAGTTTTTGCACAGCTAAAGACAATAAGAACAGAATAAAAAGACAAACCACACAATGGGAGAACATATTCGACAGCACATCTGATAAGGGGTTAATAACTAAAATTTATAAAGAACTTATAAAACTCAACACCAGGAACACAATCCAATCAAAAAATGGGCAAAAGAAATGAATAGAAATTTCTCCAAAGAGGACATACAGATGGCCAATAGGCATATGAAAAAATGCTCATCATCACTAATCATTAGAGAAATGTAAATCAAAACCACAATGAGATATCACCTCACAGCAGTCAGAATCAGCAAAACAACACAGAATAAGTGCTGTCAAGGATGTGGAGAAAAGGGAACTCTTCTACACTGCTGGTGGGATTGCAGACTGGTACAGCCACTGTGGAAAACAGTTTGGAGATTCCTCAAAAAATTGAAAATCGAACTGCCTTTTGACCCAGCTATGCCACTTATAACAATTATCCCTAAGAACACCATAGCACTGTTTGAAAATAAGAAATGCGCCCCCATGTTTGTGGCAGCATTGTTCACAATAGCGAAGATCTGGAACCAGCCCAAGTGTCCGTCAGAAGACGAGTGGATTAAAAAGCAATGGTACATATATACTATGGAATACTACTCAGCCATAAGAAATGATGACATTGGATCATTTATAACAAAATGGATGTACCTTGATAACATTATTCGAAGTGAAATAAGTAAATCAGATAAAAAGAAAAACTGAGAACAGCATTATCTTATACATAGGTGGGACATAAAAATGAGACTATGAGACATGGACAAGAGAGTGGTGGTTACTGGGTGGGAGGAGGGGAGGGGCACAGGGAAAACCAGATAGAAGGTGACAGAGGACAATTTGACTTTTGGTGACGGGTATGCAACACAATTGAATGATAAGATAACCTGGAGATGTTTTCATTGTACATATGTACCCTGATTTATTGGTGTCACCCCATTAGAATTAATAATAATAAAATATTATTTTTTAAAAAACTGAGGTACATTTACACAATAGAATACTGCTCAGTTGTAAGAAAAAAGAAGGAAATCTTAGCTTTTACAGCAAGGGTAGACCTGGAGAGCATTATGCTAAGCGAAATAAACCAGTTAGAGAAGATAAGTATCATATGATTTCACTTATATGTGGGATCTAGGGAAGAAGATAAACTAATGAACAAAATAGAAACAGACTCATAGATACAGAGAACAGGCTGACAGCTGTCAGAGGGGAGGGTGTTTGGGAGACTGATAGAACGAGGTGAAGGGATTAAGTAAAGAAAAAGGAAACTCAGACACAGACAGTGGAATGGTGATTACAACAGGGAGAGGGGAGTGGGGAAAGGAGAAGAGGGTAAAGGGGATAAATGAGGATGGTAGGAGATGTGACTTGGGGTGGTGAAAACACAATATAATATACAGATGTCATATTACAGAACTGTGCACCTGAAACGTATATAATTTTATTAACCAATGTCACCACAATAAATTCAATAAAAAATTTTTAAGAGAAAAAAAAATTAAAAATAAAATGTGTAGAGAAAGTTATTAGAAAAAATATATCGAAAATGCATATTGAATAAATGTGTCTGAATGGTATGAGTATGGGTACCTTTTCTTTCTTTATACATATTTTGTATTTTCTAAAATTTCTCCAGTAAACATAGTATTGTTGTATTTGAATAAAGAAAATATGCAATTTTTAAAAAAAATACAAGATGTATGAGGTACTTAAATGATGGAGAAACTAGGTGATGAGACACAGGAGGTCACATGAAGGCTTGTGTGTATTCACTTATGCATTCATTAAGAGTAAGCAATCAAGTTAGGAAAAAGAGTCCTGTCAATGTGTTGCCATCCTTGTGGGAGGAAAGGAAGTTGAATTGCAAAAAATACTTGTGTTCTGTCTATCTCTTTAAAAAGTCACTGACTGCAAATCTTAATTAAGGTTGTATCTGTGTGAGATAGAAGCATCATTTGCTGCATAAGAAACATTTTTATTTCATAATTGAAAGAGTTACCATTGGCATTTCTTTTTAGTATCATTAAAGATTTTAGCATATAGAAAACTATAAAGATGTAACAGCCACAAGCTCACAATTCAGGTTTGTCAAAACTTCGTCCTTTGCTAGATTAGCTTCAGATATTATATTGGTGTTGTTGAGTAATATACTATAGCTTTACAGTGGAGGGGGGGGGGGAAGGAAGGCTTCAGGTATGTCCTGATTGGAGGTTGTGAGCATGGGACATGGACAGATGGGTTAACTAGAATGTAGCATCATCTGTAACTAATCAGGGATGCATATTTAGCCTTCTCTGGTTGGTCCCTAGTGGGAAGTAAGACAAAAATTACGGAAATTTTTAATCAAGTACTGGCCATTTAGGATCAGTTATTATAAGTTATTATGTAGCATTTTTAGATTGTTATGCAAGATAGAGATCTGACTTCCTGCAAGTCTGACAGAGCAGACTGGCTTCCCGGCCTGTCCATTGGAGATAAGGGAAGGCTGAAGGCTGTGCATCAGAGTTCTGTTTTCATATATGGTCTGTCCATTTTCCGTTTGTATATTTAGTCTCATGATACACAAACCTGTTTATTTATTGAATGATATTTTATTATATCAGTGTCCAACAATTTATGTATCCATCCTAAAGTGGATCTAAAGTTGGGTGGTAACTTTTTACCATCATGAAAAGGGCTGCAATTTAGCATTCATGTCTGCTCATAAAAGAAATACAGTTTTATTCAATGTTTCACACCAAACTTTCCTGGTGTATGTCTGCTTTTTGTTTTTGGACTGAAAGATTTAACTTTTTCTTAGTCTTGTCTTCCCTTAGGTCAAATCTAGTGTACTGTCAGAACAGAATGCAAGATCACTAGAATTAGTAAATGTTGCCCAGGACTTCCAGAGCCTGCAGAGGTAGGCCAGAAAATCACATTGCTTGGTGTTTGAATGCTTATGAGAAAAAAGTCATTATTTCTTCTTCTTTTGCAAAAATGTAAGTTCCACTTGTTCTTCTTCCTCCTCATCTTCATCTGGAATTGTTTAGGAGGGTAACTCCAGCCTTCTCAGGGTAGGAAGCTCTTTCCACTATTCATTACAAATGGCCTCCAGAGCTGCTCACTCAGCACATTACCACATAAAGCTCACTTAGTGTGAATGTTTTTGGTCAAGGCCAGGTGACTAATAGATACTTAATTAGAAGTTAAATTGACCACAAGTTCTAAAAGGAGCTCTTGTTATTGACTAATTGTCAACACTGTAATTTTATGTTCATCCTCTCCTTTAAAAGTTCTACTGTATAATGACTATTAATATTGTAATACAGCTTTTATACATATATGCTTTCTAGGGTTCTCATAGCTTTTCACTCCAGATAATCACTTAATGCACACTTGTGCGAATAGTAAATATCTATTTCAAATAAGTAGTAAAAACTAAAAACATATCTAATGAGGAAAATAAGAGTTTGTAATCCTTATGTGACCGAGTTTTAAAAACCTAAGCTCTTAACTCACAAACCTATTTTTTACTTTTTGGTTTATCCCACTGTCTCCATTATTTTCTATCTGACTTTTAAAAACAAAAAGATACTTTCTAGCCCATCTTACTATCTCCAGCTCTGGGATGACCACCATTCAGTCTGTTCTGTCAACTGCAAACGGTGATCTTTCTAAAATAAAAATCTAATTACCCTGCTACTTAAAATCCATTAAGAATTTCTTGTCATTCATCAGCAGGGTGAAGTAATAACTGCTTGGTCTGATATGAAAGGTCCTTTATGACCCGGACACTTCCTCTGGCTCATTCCTGCATGCCCAGCTGCACCTGATGTTCCCAAAGGTGACACAGAGACCAAGACTGTGCCTAGAATATTCCATTTCCCCTGATTATCTGACTTTCCCTGGCATTAGGACTCCGCTACAGAGCGACTGCTCTGTGAAGTTGTTCCGGAGCTGGCCCCTCGTCTGTACAACCAGGAGCCCCTCCCCTCTGTGCCTGGACCTACACATGCCAAAGATCTTTGTAGTTAAAAAAAATTTGTTTCCTCCACTAGACTGTAGGCTCTTTGAGGGCAGGGACTGTCTTGAAATGCTAATCTATTTTTCTTTAAATTTAAATTTAAAAAGTGTAAACACATGTAAATGTTCATACAGACATATATATTATATATGCTCTCAAGGTGGCTCTAGGATGCTTGTGAACCCACTTCCTGGCTCAGCAGAGGAGGCTGCTGCTGCCAACAGCCAATACTTACAGTGGCCCTTAAATGACCATAGTGATTTATTCTTTGAAGAGCTTGGCACAGTCATCACTAAGTGGATCCATGTGTGTGTGTGTGTGTGTGTGTGTGTGTGTGTGTGTGTGTGTGTACCTGGCTTTTAGCTCCTCTCTGCCACTTGCTTTCTGAACTTGGACATGTTATTTAAATCCAAGTCTTCAGTTCCCTGATGAGAAGTTGAGTTTAGGTAGGTTTTGGTACCTTGGAAGAGTCATTAAAAATCCCAAACAAAGATCCATCAAAAATAAGACCATTTCTCTGTACTACAGTTTTTATCTTTAGTGCCCAGGAAAATACCTAGCTCAGTAAATGTTTGTTGGATAACTTGAAAGAATAAAGAAAAGAAAGAGGAAGGATAATAAAAAGGGAGGAAGGAGGGAGGAAAGGAGAAAGGAAGAAGAAAGGGGGAAGGAAGGAATAAAACATGCAACAATATGAGGCATTTCTTGAGGTCAACACAGGTGAGGAAATACCTAAACATCATTGGAATTCTGTTGCAAAAGGAGAAATAGGGGAAACTGATGTGAGTAGGCAACTAACAGTGTTCACACCAACAAATATCTTGTAAAATACAAAATTAATCAGACATGAAACTTGCCCCAAAGAAGCTTTATTTCTAGTGAAGAAGATTAAAATATGTGTCCTCATAAAACTATTAAGCAAGTAGTGCAAACTTTGGGGGGCAATAGACAGACCTTCTTGTAAACATTGATTGAATTAATACATAAATTGGCAAAGAGAAGTACAGATGAAGTTCTTATAGAAAATGCAGTATTCAGAGAAGGAATAAATTCCATCTAGCTGGAAACCACTGAGAAGAGAGAGGCAATGCTTGACATTAAGGTCAGGGAGAATTAGGATAAAGTGGATAAGGAGCAAGAGTTAGAGGTGCTGGGAAGATGGGAGTTTGGACATTCCAGGTAGGATAAAGAGTGAGTAAGAGTAAATGGGTACTGGGGATTAATTCAGTTTGGCCAAACAACTCAGTTTTGGTGGCTCACAATAAGAACTTTTATGCTTTTCTCAGTATACATTTTAACAATTTAGATGCATTATTCTTTCATATTGGCTTTTCTACTCTTACGGTGACTGTCAAATATAATTTCTACTTCTACAAAAGCTTAACAATTTATTTGGAAGCAACCAAAAGAATGTCAGTCACAATACTGATAAATAGCTATTGTAGCTCCAGCCTTGTTACATGCCGTATACAGGGGACCAGGAGGTAAGCTTCCAGAGCGGGCTGGTGGCAGAGTTTTCGTGGCCTTTTTTCCTAATGGAAGCTTGAAAATTCCTTAATCAGAGGAAACGAAAGGCTGAATGGGGTGCTAAGATCAGCAGGCACAGCGAACCAGATGATGATTTAAATGTATTGCACGCAATCACCTGGAAAGCCCTTCTTGCTCATCCTGCTCATAAGTCAGAATTTCTATAGGGGAAGAATATTTTCCAGTCATCAAAACTTAACCTTTAATGATCATGACAGCTATTTTTGTGTGCTCCTCGTGGGTCCGCAGTAGAGGAAGTTGAGTATGACAGTGAGAGAGGGAAAAAATCATTTCTGTTTTATAGACATTTCAAAAATAGTAAAGTGAAATAACATATTTTTCTTTCCAGTAACATTTTTTCATTTATAGTACATTTCTGAATTTTCTTTGTAATGTAAGCAATCCCATAGAAGATATTTAGTAAAAGGAAGAGTTAAATATATTTTTTAAATGTTATGAAAGCTATTTCCTGATCTTTATGAATTATTTCACATTTCCAAATGTTCACAAATCACATTGATTCTCTGGAGTAATTTAAATATGCAGTTTAAAAATTATCTTGTTTGACAATAGAATGAGAATATATGTGATTCTAAGAGATTTTAGGTTATTTGGCTTTCAATAACTAACAATTACCTGCTGCTATTTGGTACCAGGCTGGATACGAGTAGATGACAGAAACTTTCCTGACAGTGTCATAGGAAGGTCAGGAGAAGCTAATGGGGCTCTCACAATTCTGTACCATCTCAATAAAGATAATGGGCAACAGATGTCTTTAAGAGCTTACAGGAGGGCATCTAACCCAGTCTTGAGGGTAGGGAAGGATCCTAGAAGACATGCCCTCATGCTAGAATAAATCAAAGGAAGGCTTGAAGGTCATGTTCTGGGACAGAAGGAGCAGCGTATTCAGAGACTCGGAGGTGAGAAAATGCAGTATCTCCTTGTAAGGGATATTGCAAGGAGTTGAAGAAGCCCAAATCAAGCTAAACTTACATATCATGCTGCCCAAGATCTACATTCAATATGCCACACACATATTGTATTTCTGAAACAGAAATATCATTCCTTGACTGAAATAGCTTTTCGAAACTGATTGATGAAATGAACAATTGTAAAAATGTTAATCCACTGTAATTGTTGTGGGGTATTTCCCACAAGATGGAAGTTTGAGAAGTCTTTTGTCTCCTATTTAGCATTTGCCATTGGTAAATCCTCTACATAATTGGTCATATGAGAAAAGTTACCTCACTTTCCTCGCCACTAGTGGGCAGCCCGAAGGACTACCTGCTAGAGTAAATCAAAGGAGAGGGTTAAAGGTGATGTTCCCAAACAGAAGGAGCAGCATCCTTCTGAAGGGTGGACTTCCTCGTGGGGATTCTCAGGCCTCGGCTCAACACAAGCCCTTCAAGCTCCTGTTGGAGGAAGCACCTTGGCCAAGGTCTCAGCCTGGGGCCAGAATGAGATGTATCTACAGGTCAGGTTTTTTGTTGTTGTTTGTTTGTTTTTTAATTTTTTATTTAATTAATTGTGTTTACATAGATTCTAGGGTCACCCTGAATGCATCCCCCTGCCCCCATATTTCCCTTCACATCTCCCTTGTCCCCTTCCCTACAGCGCCCTCCCCCCTTCCCTTCAGGTTTATCCCATTCTTTCCTTCTGTCCTCTTTTCCTCTGGTCCCTTTGATCTCTCCTCTGTCTCAATTCCATTCCTCAGTTCTCATTATTCCTTGGATTTTTCAAATGAATGAGGTCATATAATATTTTTCTTTCTCTGCCTGGCTTATTTCACTCAACATAATAGTTTCCAGGTCCCTCCATATTGTTGCAAAAGGTAATTTTCCTTCTTTTTTGTAGCCTCATATTATTTTATTGTATATATGTACCACAGTCTTTTTTTGTACCACAGTTTTTTGTTTCTTTTTCTTTTTATTTAATTAATTCTGTTTACATAGATTCTAGGGTAACCCCGACTGCATCCCCTCTCCCCCATATTCCCCTCCACATCTACCTTGCCCCCTTTCTACAGCACCCTCCCCCCTTCCCTTCAGGTTTATCCCATCCTATCATCCCCTTTCCCTCTGTCCTCTTTTCCTCTGGCCCCTTTGATCCCTCCTCTGTCTCAATTCCTTTCCTCAGTTCTCATTGTTCCTTGGATTTCTCAAATGAGTGAGGTCATATAATATTTGGCTTTTTCAGCCTGGCTTATTTCACTCAACATAATAGTTTACAGGTCCTTCCATATTGTTGAAAAAGGTAGGATAGCCTTCTTTTCATGGTGCCATAGTAGTCCATTGTATATGTACCACAGCTTTTTAATCCACTCGTCTACTGATGGACACTTGGGCTGTTTCCAGCTCTTCCTTATTGTGAACAATGCTGCCATAAACATGGGGGTGGGTTTCTTTCTTTCAGTCCAAGACATGGTGTCCTTGGGATATATTTCTATACGTGGGATAGCTGGGTCAAAGGGCAGTTCCATTTCTAATTTTTTGAGGAATCTTCATACTGTTTTCCATAGTGGCTGCACCAGTTTGCATTCCCACCAGCAGTGCAGGACAGTTCCCCTGTCTCCATATCCTCCCCAGCACCTACAATGTGTTGTTTTGTTAATGAGCGCCATTCTGAGTGATGTGAGGTCGTATCTCATTGTGGTTTTAATTTGCATTTCTCTAATGATTAGTGATTTTGAGCATTTTTTCATATGCCTATTGGCCATCTGTATGTCCTCTTTGGAGAAGTGTCTATTCATTTGCCCATGGAGATACATCAGCAAATATATTGCTTCAATAGATGTCGGAGAGTTTACTGCCTATGTTTTCTTCTAGAATGCTTATGGTTTCATAACTTACATTTAAGTCCTTTATCCATTTTGAGTTTATTTTTGTGCATGGTGTAAGTTGGTAGTCTAGTTTCATTTCTTTGCAGGAAGCTGTCCAGTTTTCCCAAGACCATTTGTTAAAGAGACTGTCTTTACTCTACTGTATGCTCTTACCTCCTTTGTCAAATATCAATTGTCCATAAAGATGTGGGTTTATTTCTGGGTTCTCTGTTCTGTTCTACTGATCTATATGCCAGTACCAGGCTGTCTTGAGTACAATGGCCTTGTAGTATAACTTTATATCAGGAAGTGTGATACCTCCCACTTTATTCTTCTATTTCAAGATTGCTGAGGCTATTCGTGTTTGTTTTTGGTTCCATATAAATTTTTGGAATATTTGTTCTATATCTTTGAAGTATGTCATTGGTATTTTAATTCTTTTTATTTATTCACTTTAGAGAGGAGACACACACACACACACACACAGAGAGAGAGAGAGAGAGAGAGAGAGAGAGAGAAAGAGAGAAAGCGGGGAGAAGCTGGAAGCATCAACTCCCATATGTGCTTTGACCAGACCAGTGCAGGGTTTTGAACTGGCGACCTCAGTGTTCCCAGGTCGATGCTTTATCCACTGTGCCACCACAGGTCAGGCTGTCATTGGTATTTTAATTGGTATTGCATTGAATTTATAAATTGCTTTTGGTAATATAGACATTTTAATAATGTTTATTCTTTCTAACCATGAACACGGTATATGCGTCCACTTGTTTGTGTCTTCATTGATTTCTTTTATCAATGTTATAATTTTCTTAGTACAAGTCTTTAACCTCGTTGGTTAAATTTACTCCTAGGTACTTTATTCTTTTTCGTTGCAATAGAGAAGGGGATTGTTTCCTTAATTTCTCTTTTGGAAATTTCATTGTTTGTGTATACAAATGCCTGTGATTTCTGTGTGTTAATTTTATATCCTGCCACCTTGCTGAATTCATTTATTAGGTCCACAAGTATTTTGGCTGAGGCTTTAGGGTTTTCTATATACAGTATCATATGTTCTGCAAATAATGATAGTTTTACTTCTTCTTTTCCAATTTGAATGCCTTTTATTTCTTCTTGTCTGATTGCTGTAGCTAGGACTTCCAGTACTATGTTGAATAAGAGTGGTGAAAGGGGACACCCCTACCTTGTTCTTGATTTTAGAGGAATAGCTTTTAATTTTTGTCCATTAATTATGATGTTGGCTATGGGTTTGTCATAAATGGCCTTTATCATGTTGAGGTATGTTTCTTGTATTTCCATTTTGCTAAGAGTTTTGATCATAAATGGGTGCTGGATTTTATCAAATGCTTTTTCTGCATCTACTGAAATTATCATGTGTTTTTTCTCCTTCCTTTTGTTTATGTGGTGAATCACATTAATTGATTTACAAATGTTGTACCATTCTTTCCTCCCCAGAATAAATCCCACTTGATCGTGATGTATGATTTTTTTCATATATTGCTGGATCCGGTTTGCTAATATTTTGTTGAGGATTTTAGCATCTAAATTCATCAGGATATTCACCTATAAATTTCTTTCTTTGTGTTGTCTTTGCCTGGTTTTGGAATCAGAATTATGCTTGCCTCATAAAAAGAACTTGGTAGTGTTCCTTCCTCTTGAATATTTTGAAATAGCTTGAGAAGAATAGGAGTGAGTTCTTCTTTGAATGCTTGGTAGAATTCATCAGTCAATCCATCTGGCCCAGGGGTTTGGTTTTTGGGAGCTTTTTGATAACTGTTTCAATCTCTTTTGTTGTAATTGGTCTGTTTAGGTTTTCTAATTCTTCCAGATTAATTTTTGGAAGATTATATGTTTCAAGGGATTTGTCCATTTCACCTAGGTTGTTTAATTTTTTGGCATACAGTTCTTCATAGTGTTTTCTTACAATATTTTGTATTTCTGTTGTGTCGGTTGTTATTTCTCCACTCTCATTTCTAATTTTATGTATTTGAGTCCTCTCTTCTTTTCTTGGTGAGTATCGTTAAAGGTTCATCAATCTTGTTTACCCTTTCAAAGAACCAGCTCTTGGTTTCATTGATCCTCTCTATTGTTTCTTTAGCCTCCATGTCATTTATTTCTTCTATGATCTTTATTATTTTCTTCCTTCTGCTACCTCTGGGCCTTACTAGCTGTTCCTTTTCAAGTTCTTCTGGATGAAGGGTTAGGTTATTTATTTGAGCTTTTTCAAGCTTCTTAAGGAATGCCTATAGTGCTGTGAACTTTCCTCTCAGGACTGCTTTAGCTGTGTCCCATAAATTTTGAGATGTTGTATGTTCATATTTTTTTTCTATGAATTATTTTATTTCTTCTTTGATTTCATTGTTAACCCATTCCATATTTAATAACATGCTATTTAGTTTCCATGTGTTTGAGTATTTTTCAATTTTTCTGTTGTGGTTGATTTCTAGTTTCATGCCATTGTGATCGGAGAAAATGCTTGATATGATTTCAATGTTCTTAAATTTGTTGAGACTGCTTTTCTGTCCTAACATATGATCTACCCTAGAGAAAGTACCATGAGGAATTGAAAAGAATCTATATTCTGCTGTGTTAAGGTGAAAGGTTCTGAAGATATCTATTAAATCCAGTTGATCTAGTGTGTCCTTTAAGTCTGCTGTTTCTTTGTTAATTTTCCTTCCTGAGGATATATCTAGTGATGTTAGTGGGGTACTGAAATCTCCTACTGTTATAGTATTGCTGTTGATCTTGCCCTTTATATCCATCAAAGTGTGCTTTATATATTTAGGTGATCCTGTATTAGGTGCATATATATTTATGATAGTTATATCTTCATGTTGGATTGCTCCCTTTATCATTATGTAGTGACGTTCTTCATCTCTTACTGTGGCCTTGGTTTTAAAGTCCATTTTGTCTCATATAAGTATTGCTACCCCAGCTTTTTTTTCATTTCCATTTGCGTGAAATATTTTTTTCCATCCTTTTACCTTCAGTCTATGTGCATCTTATGTTTTAAGGTGTGTCTCTTGTAGACAACATATTTATGAGTCCTGTTTTTTTTATCCATGCAGCTACCCTATGTCTTTTGATTGGATCATTTAATAAATTTACATTTAAGGTTATTATTGATATGTAGTTGTTTATTGCCATTTTATATTTTAAAGCTGTATTCCTCTTGTGCTATATTTTTTTCCCACTTTGATCTGTTTACAGCAGGCCCCTTAACATTTCCTGAAGCATTGGTTTTGTTGTAATGAATTCCTTGAGGATTTTATTTTCCTTCAATTTTAAATGATAGCTTTACTGGATAAAGTATTCTTGGTTGTAGGCTCTTCTTCTGCATTACTTTGAATATTTTTGCCATTCCCTTCCAGCCTCAAGTGTTTCTGTTGAGAAGTCAGATGTCATTCTTATGGGTGCTCCTTTGTAAGTGATAGCCTTTTTTTCTCTAGCAGCTTTTAATATTTTCTCTTTATCACTTACATTTGGTATTTTATTAGGATGTGTCTTGGTGTAGGTTTCTTTGGGTTTCTCTTTAATGGAGATCTCTGTGCTTCTTGAACTTTTGAGACCCTTCTTTGCATCAATTGAGGGAAGTTTTTAGCTATGATTTGATTGAATAAAGTTTCTATCCCTTATTCTTTCTCTTCTTCTTCAGGAACCCCTATTTTCAGATGTTATTTCTCTTCATGTTATCACAGAACTCTCTTACAGTTTCCTCAGGCTTTTTGAGTCTCTTTTCTTTTTTCTTCTCTGATTCCATGCATTTGTTCATCTTGTCTTTTAACTTGCTGATTCGATTCTCAGCTTCATCTATCCTGCTTTTAATTCCTTCCATTGTGGTCTTCATTTCTGATACTGTATTTGTCATCTCTGATTGATTCTTTTTTAATATTTCAATGTCCTTTTTTATACTTGCTATCTCTTTATTTAGGTGTTCATAATGACCATCCATTGTTGTTCTAAGATCCCTAAGCATCCTAACAATCATTGTTCTAAACTCTGCATCTGGAAGCTTGTTTATTTCCATATCGCTCAGTTCATTTCCTGGTGGATTCTCTTGTGGTTTCTTTTGGATTGCACTTTTCTGTCTTCTCATTATGTCTGTGTGTTTGGGTGTGTTGTTTGTAGATCTGTTTGTGTCTAGGCTTGGTGTTGTCTGCCTCCAATTTTCAGTTGTGTTATTTTTAAGTCTTCTTGGATTGGCTTCAGCAGTTATTTGCAATCCACTGTGGAATTTGGTTTTTCTAATACAGCTGCTTTAATGTCTTGATTTGTTTTCTTCTCAGTTTTCCTAACTTGGTGGTAGTCTTGTTTACTGATCTCAACAGGGGGCTTATTTGAAACTGTATCCAGGAATGGGGTGGGTGTAACCTGAGACTCTGAAGACCTGATAGTTCAGTTATTCTCTCTGGGAGTGGGGTGCTTTCTCTGCTTTAGTAGGGGGAGGTGTACCTCAGATCTCCATGGAGATCAGAGTTACTGCCCCTCTTCCCCACTCCTTGTTTTCATCTGTGTCCTGTTTTGCTGATTGGAGCTGTAAAAATATCTTCAGATGGTTGACCCAGAACCACTTTAGTCTTATGTTATGTGGAAGGATCAACCCGTCCTCCAGCTATGGCTGCCTCCAGCTATGGCTGCCTCCAGCACCTCCCCCAGGTATTGCTGCATCCAGTACTAGATTAGTCCACTGCTCAGGTCCTCCTGTTCATTCCTCTGTTTGTCACCGGCTGTCTCTCTCTCCCCCCCTTTTTTGGAAAACAAGCCAGCTCTTTCAACACATCTCGTTCCCAGGTCCCCAGCCAAGTGGCTGTGAGTGATATTTTCTACTCTTTTCCTTGGATTGAGAGCCTTTCTGGGCTCTCATCCTCACCGCACCCATTGTTCCTGTGAGCAGGGGAGGCTCACCGCTCCTCAGCACTCCCCACCAGTCTTGGTGTGGCTTCTTCTTTGCTCCTTGGATTTTCAGAGCAGTTCTTGTAGTCCAGAGTTGGTTTTTCACACTGGTTGTTCCTAAATTAATTTGTAATCCAGTTTTGTGGTGTGAGCTGGGAGTCTATGCATCTGCCTACTCCGCTGCCATCTTGTGTCTTGTACTACAGTTTTTTAACTCACTTGTCCACTGATGGACACTTGGGTTGTTTCCAGATCTTCACTATTGTGAACAATACTGCCATAAACATAAAAAATGGGCACAAGAAATGAATAGACACTCTCTAAAAAGCACATACAGATGGTCAATAGACAAATGAAAAAATGTTCAACATCACTAATCATTAGAGAAATGCAAATTAAAACCACAATGAGATACCACTTCACAACTGTCAGAATGGCACTCATTAACAAAACAACACACAATAGGTGCTGGCAAGGATGTGGAGAAAGGAGAACCCTCCTGCACTGCTGGTGGGAATGCAGACTGGTGCAGCGACTGGAAAACAGTATGTAGATTCCTCAAAAAATTAGAAATAGAACTGCCCTTTGACTCAGCCATCCTACTTATAGGAATATATCCTAGGGACACCATATCACCTACTGATAAATAAAAATGCACCCCCATGTTTATGGCAGCTCAGGTTTTAAATGCCCTTTCTAGTATTGTTTTCCTAATAGCTAGAGTTCAGTCCTAAATATTCTTGCAGAGCCTTTGTGGGGACCTTACAGTTCTTCTGTAAGGCTTCCACTGTGACATTAGCCTTTGTTTCCACTTCTATCCCCTGCATGTGGAGCTTTTAATTACTTATTGAAAGGCTAAGAGATGAAGATTTTCTTTCTGCTGGGATTTGATATGAATTGCAGAGAGTGATGATGTGTGCACATACATTTTGGGGACAGCTGTTTCCTCACAGCACTCATTTACATGGCTAATTACCACATGCAGCACTTGTGAGCCAGCTCTGTTGAGTTGGGTCAGGACAGGGACAAGAAGAATCCACCAAGGACAAAACAGAAAACACCCAAATTATGCTCTTTCATAACTGCACAATCAGAGGCACCTTTAGAATAAAGCCGAGTGACTTGTTATTACAGTTCTCGAGGTCCTTTCACTTGAGATTTAGGATGGGCCATAGATTTATGTGACATAACAGAGATGAGCTTCAGGTCACAGGGACCTATTTCTTGATACATTTCTTTACAGTGTGAGGAAGTGAAATTACCAATTACCAATAAAATGCAAAGCTCCTTTTGCATCTTTCTCATTCCTAATAAAATTCTTACTGTGACAACATGAGGAAATTTTGTTTTCTCCATTTTTCTTCCTCTGATTGCCAAATAAGTTCATGAGAGAAGAGGAATGACTTCTATTTTATTTAAGGGTGTTTTGTTGTTGTTGTTGTTGTTGTTGTTGCTTTTTGTACGTTTATCAGACTGGACCTAGTTAAGTCACCAAAATTAGAGGCTTGTGATTCTCATCATTGTTGGTGACCTTTGTTTTTAATCTTTGGTGATTCAACTCTTGTATTTTGATCTCTGTGTGAGTAACCGGGGATTACCCAGTACACTAATCACCTGCAAAAGAAACAAAAAACCATTTCTAAGCTTCTCCTTTTCTTTCTTTTTTATTATTATTTTTTTGTAGATGTATAGTTCAGAACGTCCTTTGAATGTAGGCCCTGGAATCAGACATTTTTATGATCCTGTGCCAGTTTAGCCTTTCTTATCTGAAAGGCAGTGGATACAATTAATTAAACATTCTAAGACTTTGTTTCCTAACATGTATAATTGGATTGACAAAAGTGTTCACATTAAAAAAAAATTATGTAGCATCTTTACCAAGCTGTCTTATGAGCACTTGGAAGTTTTTATACACAAACACGTATTTTAAGTGAATCTTAATACTTTTCTAGGTAAAGGGTACATATTTATAAAAATCTGGTGTTTTCTTTTTCAATTCGAGAGACCTATATTGTGCATAATTGCTATTTAAGTCACTGTAACATAATATTGAAGGCAAAATTAGAACTTGCTTTTTAATTAACTGTCAGTCAAAAAACCTAAAATATAACTTTGTTTTCCTCTTTTGGTTAAAAAATATATAGTGTCTATATCACAGGACCATGGTGAGGATTCAATGAGAGAAAATAGACAAGCCCTTAGCAAGGTACCTAGTCTATCATTATAACTCAATAAATGCTATCAAAGTATAATAGGACTGGTAAGGTAGAATTTTTAAGACTTTTTAGAATGCATTTGCCATTTTAAAAATTTATAACTGTACTGACTCTGAGTTTTATTACTGAGAAATGGCCAACTTCAGTTCTAGGTGTTGAAGCATATATTTCTTTAATATTAATTTGTCAATAAGTGATCATTTTGGTGGTATTTGTAGTGAATGCCATGCAGGAATTTTATTTTAGTGAAAATAGCTTATTTTTGAAGAATATATGACATTTCCTTTTAGTACAATCAAGTAACACAAGAAATAAGGGACTGTTTGTGAGATATGTAAATCCCATGATGCATAACTTTCTTTCAAGAGCTCTGTTAATTTGGTTTATTGATGTGGACATCCTTAGCTAATAGTAGTGTGATTTCTGGTCATTATAATATTCAAATCTTTGAATGCTGCTTCTAAATATTTTGTATCATGAAAATGTTCAAACATATAAAAAATAGAGAAAATATAATAATGAGCCTCTGTATATTTTATCCAAACTCAATAATTAATAATACATGGCCAATTGTTTTTTATTTTATTTATTTATATTTTATTTATTTGATTCATTGAGAGGAGGGGAGGCAGAGAGACAGACTCCTGCATGCACCCTGATGAGGATCCACCTGGCAAGCCCACTAGGGGGTGATGCTCTGCCCATTTGGGGCATTGCTTTGTTGCTCAGCAAAAGGCTCTTCTTAGCATCTGAGGCAGGCAGAGCCCATGGAGCCATCCTCTCTAAAAGTAAGCCATGGCTGCAGGAGTGGGAGTTGGGAGAGATAGAGAGAGAAACGAGAAGGGGAAGGGCAAAAGCAAATGGGTGCTTCTCCTGTGTGCCCTGACCAGGAATTGAACCTGAGATATCCAGGTGCCAGGCTGACATTTTCCCACTGAGCCAACCAGACAGGGCCTTTTATTTTTCTTAAAAATTTTTAATTTATTGTGTTAACATGGTTTCAAGTGTCCCACTCAAAATAACACTGTCAAACCCCCCACAGTGTACCCCCTATTTCACCCCTTTTGTACCCCTCCTCCACCTCCATTCCTCCTTTACCTCAGGAATTTGCTGCCCTGTTGTCCATATCTATGTATTATGTATATGTAATTTGGTCAATACCTTCACCTTCCTTGATCCCATTCTCTCATCCCCACTTCCCTCTAACAGCTGTCCTTTTGTTCCTTGTGACCCTGCCTTTGTCTCTATTTTGTTCCTCAGTCCATTGTGTTCATTAAATTTTACATATAAGTGAGATAATGTGATATTTGTCTTTGTCTGGCTTATTTCACTTAGCATAATAATCTCCAGGTCCATCCATGCTTTTGCAAAAGGTAAGATTTCCTTCTTTCTCATACTATATAGTATTCCTTTGTGTATATGTACCACAGCTTTTTATCCACTCGTTCACTAATGGACATTTGGACTATTTCGAGATCTTGACTTCTGTAAACAACGCTGTAATGAACATAGGGGTGCTTATCTTCTCTTGAATTAGTGTTTTTGGATTCTTTAGATATATTCCTAAAAGTGGAATAGCTGGGTCATAAAGTAGTCCCATTTTTAATTTTTTGAGAAACCACCATTCTGTTTTCCACATTGGCTATACAAGTCTGCATTCCCACCAGCAGTGCAGGAAGGTTCCCTTTTCTCCACACCCTCGCCAGCACTTGTTGTGTGTTGATTTGTTTATGAAAACCATTCTAACAGGTGTAAGGTGGTATGTCACTATGGTTTTAATGTGCATTTCTGTGATGATTAGTGATTCTGAACATTTTTTCATATGCCTGTTGGCTATCTGTTTGTTCTCTTTGGAGAAGTGATTATTCAGGTCCTTTGCCCATTTGTAAATTGGATTGTTTACCTTCCTGGTGTTGAGTTTTAGAAGTTCTTTATAAATTTTGGTTATTAACCCCTTATCAGACATATTAGCGAATATGTTCTCCCATTCTGTGGGTTGTCTTTTTATTTTGTTAATACTGCATTTTGCAGTGCAAAAACTTTTTAGTTTGATATAGTCCCATTTGTTTATCTTGTCCTTTATTTCACTTGCCCATGGAGATAAATCAGAAAAAATATTGCTATGAGAGATATTGGATAGTTTACTGCCTATGTTTTCTTCCAAGATTTTTATGGTTTCACGACTTACATTTAAGTCTTTTATCCCTTCTGAGTTTGTTTTTGTTAATGTGTAAGTTGGTAGTCTAGTTTCATTTTTTTTGCATGTACCTGTCTAATTTTCCCAGCAGCATTTATCACTCTTGCCTCCTTTGTTAAATATTAATTGACCGAAATAGTGTGGAATGACTTCTGGGTTCTCTGTTCTGTTCCATTGATCTGTATGCCTGTTCTTATGCCAGTACCAAGCTGTTTTGATTACAATGCCCTTGTAGTATAACTTGATATCAGGAATTGTGATACCTCTGATTTTGTTCTTTATATTCAAGATTGCTTAGGCTATTCACGTTCTTTATTGATTCCATATGAATTTTTGGAATATTTGTTCTAGATCTGTGAAGTATGTCATTGGTATTTTAATAGGAATTGACTTGAATCTATAAATTGCTTTGGGTAGTATAGACATTTAATGATATTAATTCTTCCTATCCATGAACATGGTATATGCTTCCACTTGCTTGTATCTTCCTTGATTTCTTTTATCAATGTCTTATAATTTTCCAAATATAAGTTTTTTACCTCTTTGGTTAATTTATTTCTAGATAATTTATTTTTTTGTTGTTATTGCAATAGTGAAGGGAATTGTTTCCTTAATTTCTCTTTCTAAAAATTTATTGTTGGTCTATAAAAATGCCACTGACTTCTGAATATTGATTTTTTATCCAGCTACCTTTCTGAATTCATTTATCAGGTCTAGCACTCTTTTGAATGAGACTTTAGGGTTTTCTATGTATAGTATCACGTCATTAGAAAATAATGACAGTTTTGCTTCTTTTCCAATTTGGATACCTTTTATTTCTTCTTGCCTGATCTCTGTGGCTAGGACTTCAGTACTATGTTGAATAAGAATGGTGAAAGAGGGTACACCTTCTGTCTTGTTCCTAATCCTAATATGATTGCTTTTAATTTTATCCTCTTGAGTATGATATTGGCTGTTGGCTTATCATAGATGGCCTTTATTAAGTTGAGGTATGTTCCCTGTTTTTTCACTTTGCTTAAAGTTTTTATCATAAATGGGTGCTGAATTTTATCAAATGCTTTTTCTGCAACTATTTATATGATCATGTGATTTTTATCCTTCATTTTGTTTATGTGATGAATCATGTTTATTAATTTGAGAATATTATATCAGCCTTGCCTCCCCAGGACAAATCCCACTTGATCATGATGTATGATTTTTTTAATGTATTGCTAGATTCATTTTGCTAATATCTTGTTGAGAATATTAGCATCTATATTTATCGGGATTGCTTATATATATATTTTTTCTTTGTAGTGTCTTTACCTGATCCTGGAATTAGGATAATGCTTGTCTCGTAAAATTAGCTTGGACGTTTTCCCTCCTCTTGAATATTTTGTAATAGCTTGTGAAAGATAAGGTGTTAGTTTTTCTTTAAATGTTTGGTAAAGTTTGCCTGTGAAGCCATCCTGTCCAGGTCTTTTGTTCATTGGGAGTTTTTTTGATAACTGTTTCACTTTCATTTGTTGTAACTGGTTGGCTTAGGTTTTCTGATTCTTCCAGATTCAGTTCTGGAAGATTGTATGTTTCTAGGAATTTATCCATTTTGCCTATGTTTTCCAATTTTTTGGCGTATAGATCTTCATAGTATTTTCTTACAATCCTTTGTATTTCTGTGATGTCAGTTGTTACTCTTCCCTTTCAATTCTAATTTTATTTATTTGGTTTCTCTCTCCTTTTTCCTTGATGAGTCTGGTTAAAGGTCTGTCCATCTTGTTTACCTTTTCAAAGAACCAGCTCTTGGTTTCATTGATCTTTTGTATTGTTTTCTAGCCTCTATGTCATTTATTTCCACTCTGATCTTGATTATTTCCTTTCTTCTACTTCCTCAGGGCAATATTTATTCTTTTTCTAGTTTTTAGGTGCATGGTTAGATTGTTAATTTGAGCTTTCTCTTGCTTTTTAAGGTATGCCTTAAATACTATGAAATTTCCTCTCAGGACTGCTTTCACTGTGTCCCATAGATTTGGGGTTGTTGTATGTTTACTTTCATTTGTTTCAAGAAAATTTTTTATTTCTTTCTTGATCTTGTTTTTAACCCATACATTATTCAATAACATGCTATTTAGCCTCCAAGTGTTTGCATTTTTTTCAGTTTTTTTATAGTTTATTTCTAGTTTCATGCCATTGTTGTCAGAGAAGGTGCTTGATATAATTTCAATCTTCTTAAATTTATTGAGACTTGTTTTGTGTCCTAACAAGTGGTCTATTTTAGAAAATGTACCATAAGTGCTTGGAAAGAGTGTATATTCTGATACTTTGCGGTAAAATGTTCTGAAGATATCAATTAAATCCAGTTGATCTAGTTTATCATTTAAGGCCTATGTTTTCTTTGTTATTTTCTGTATGCAGGATCTATCCATTGATATTAGAGGAGTGTTAAAATTCCCTACTGTCATAGTATTGCTGTCAATCTTGCCCTTTATGTCCATTGAAATCGGCCTTATATGTTTAGGTGATCCTATATTGGGTGCATAAATATTTACAATGGTTATATCCTCTCGTTGAGTTGCTCCCTTTATATTATGTAGTAACTTCCTTTGTCCCTTACTATAGCCTTTAATTTGAAGGCTATTTTATCAGATATAACTATTGTTACCCCAGCTTTTATTTCATTTCCATTTGCATGAAGTATCTTTTTTTCCATCCCTTCACTTTCAGTCTATGTGTATCTTTTGTTCTGAGCTGGTTCCCTTTTAGACAGCATTCATATATATGTTTTCTTATTCATGCAGCTACTCTCATCTTTTTATTGGATTATTTAATTCATTTATCTTTAAGGTTGTTATTGATATGCACTTATTTATTGCCATTTTATTTTTTAAATCTATAGTCCTCATTCTCTGAATTTTTTTTCCCCTTGCTCTTTTAATAGCAGGCCCTTTAACATTTCTTGCAGTACTGGTTTGGTTGAGTTCCTTGAAGATTTTTTTTAAAGAAATGAATTCCTTGAGGATTTTTTTTGTTTGTTTTTTTTTGTTGTTGTTTTTGTCTGTGAAGCTTTTTATTTCTCCTTCAATGTTAAATGTTAGCCTTGCTGAATAAAGAAGTCTCAATTGTAGGATCTTGTTTTGCATTTCTTTGAATATTTCTTACCAATTCCTTCTGGCCTCAAGTGTTTCTGTTGAGAACTCTAATGTCATCCTTATGGGGGGCTCCTGTATAGGTAATTAACTGCTTTTCTTTTGCAGCTTTTAGTATTCTTTCTTTGTCTCTTAACTTTGGCACTTTATGATGTGTCTTGGTGTAGGTCTCTTTGGATTCCTCTTTAATGAGACTCTCTGTGCTTCTTGAGCTTATGTAACTTCTTCCTTCAACAATTTAAGGAAGTAGGAAAGTTTTCAGCTATGATTTCTTCAAATAGGTTCTCTATCCCCTGTTTATTCTCTTCTCCTTCAGGAACCCTTATGATGTGGATGTTATTTCTCTTCATGTTATCACAGAGCTTTCTTAGAGTTTCCACAGTCTTTTTGAGTCTTTTTTTTTTTTTTTTTTTTGCTGCTCTGTTTCCATTTTTTAATTTATTTTGTCCTCTAAATCGCCGATTTGATCCTCTGCTTCATTTAACTCACTGTTGATTCTTTCTGTGCAGTCTTCATTTCTGGTATGGTATTTGTCATTTCTGACATATTCTTTTTTATCATTTCAATGTCCTTTTTAATGTTTGATATCTCTTTAAGTTCTCATTGTGATCATCCACTGTTGCTCTAAGATCCTCGAGCATCCTAATAACCATTATTTTAAAACTCTGTGTCTGTTGGTATGATTACTTTCATTTCATGTAGTTCTTTTTCTGGTGATTTCTCTTGTTGATTCATTTAGGTCATATTTCTTTGTTTGCCCATTTTTTCTGTGTATTGGGTAGCTCTGCTCTTTCAAATTTTTTGTGGCATCTTTAAGATGAAGAATGGCTCAGTGGTACTGACCTCCAGGCCAATTGTGTTCTATGCTGTACGGATGTTTCTTGAGGGTTATATTTAGCCTCTTGTTATATGTAAGTCTTGAATGGAGTTGGGTTTTTTTGTGGGTGAGGTTATCACTTCAGGCTGGCTGGCTCAAAGGGTCAACCTTGATCTTGTATATTAAATGCTGTGCAATGTTTGTCCTGTTAGGCATATTTATTCTCCACAGTGTCTGATGCCTCCTGGACTCCCCTTTTGAGTTTGCCACTTATGTAGCTAGCTGAATCTACCATTGGTGAGGATTGCCACCCACTACTGGTTGTGTTGGTTCTGGATCCTCTTGGGCCAGATCTGAGTATGGGTTGGCATCAGCAGTTGTTTGTAACCCAGCATAGGCTACCTGTCTGGAGCTATTGCCCTGTTTGAATTTGCTTTTTTGTGCTGGGGTGTGTTTGTGAAGGACCAACCTGTGTATAAGGATCAGCTTCCTTCTACTTAGAGCTGACAGCAGCTTCATCAAAGGACCCAAGTTTTGTAAGATTTGTCTTTACTTTCCAGCTGCTCCACCTCCTCTTGCAGTTGCCTGGTCTTCCCACAGAGTCTTCTGTAGAAAGACTGTAGTGTAGGCTCAGACTAGCCTCACCCCACCAAACTCTCTGTGGTTGCAAGTTTGGTGGGCTTGGGCAGCTGAGTTTTGGGATACAACGTTAGTAGGACACCATACTTCAGGGGTCTTTTTGTCAGGAGCTCAGTATGGGAAAAGTGGCCTCTGCTTGAGCCTGTTCTCTCAGATGCTGCTGGATACTACAGTAAATTTCTTCTCTGTAAGGTGAACAGCAGGTTTAGATTTGATGGGGCTGGCAATCCCCTTTGTAAATATTTTTCCTGCTCAGAAGCCCCTGCTCTCAGAGAGGAAGACCAAAAGAGACCTCTCATGAGGCTGACTGTGCTCCCCTTAAAATGGCTAAACCCCTCAACCAGGCCCAGCAATAGACTGCAGGGTACTCAGACCTTGAATGACTGTGCTTCAGACCTCTCTCTCCCCTTTGGAATCTAGCCCTTTGGGGTAGGATATCTGGAACCCAGGCCAGCTGACTGTAAAGCTCCATCTTGTCCAATGCATGCAGAAGGCACTGAGCAGGTGCTGACCACAGAAATCAGAACTCGCTTCAGCTGGACCCGGTGTCCAATATGCCCTCCCCTTGGACATGCTGCCAGCAAGGGTCTTTAGATCCTGAACCAACAACAAGTGCTGGCAAGGGTGTGAAGTAAAGTAAACCCTCCTGCACTGCTGGTGGGAATGCAGACTTGGGCAGCCACTGTGGAGAACAGTATGAAGTTTCCTCAAAAAATTAAAAATGGAACTGCCTTTTTACCCAGCTATCCCACTTTTAGGAATATATGCCAAGAATCCGAAAATCTCAATTCAAAAGAAGATATGCACCCGCATGTTTATTGCAGCATTCTCCACAATCGTCAAGATATGGAAACAGCCCAAGTGTCCATCAGTGGACAAGTGGATAAAAAAAGCTGCGGTACATATACAAAATAGAAAACTATACAGCCATGACAAAGAAGAAAAGGTTCCCTTTTGAAATAACATGGATGGACTGGGAGATTATTATGCTAAGTGAAATAAGCCAGGCAGAGAAAGACAGATATATTATTTCACTTATATGTGGAATCTAATGGGCACTGTGAAATAAGGAACAGACTAGAGGCAGAAGCGGGGTCATAGCAAGCAGAGGGGCAGCTGTCAGAAGGAAGGGGCATAAGGGGATGGGATCAGAAAAGGTGAAAAGATTAGTGAAATTATATATACATAACACCTAGATACAGATAACAGGACAGCAAATTCAGAGAGAACAGGAGGAGTCAGGGGGAGGGGTACAAAAGGGTTATAATAGGGGGGATGATGTTAGGGGGTGAGGGTGTTATATTGACTTGGACATTTGAATCCATGTTAACACAATAAATTTAAAATTTTAAGAAAAAGACAAGAAGGGAGAGAGGAGAAGCATCAATTTGTATTTGTGTCACTTTAGTTATTCATTGATTGCTTCTCATATGTGCCTTGACTGGAGGGTCAAGCCGAGCCACTGATCCCTTTTCAAGCCAGTGACCTTGGGCTTCAAGCCAGTATCCATGAGATCATGTTGGTGATCCCACACTCAAGCCAGCGACCCCATGCTCAAGCCGGATGAGCCCACACTTAAGCTGGAAACCTTGAGGCCCCATTTCTGTGTATTTATCAAAGGAAATAAAATCAGTATCAGCAAGATATCTGCACCTCCATGTTCATTGCAGCATTACTATTTACAATAGCCAAGACATAAAAGCAACCTAAGTGTCCCTTGATGTCCAAATAGCTAGAGAAAATAGGATATATATATATATATATATATATATATATATATAGAGAGAGAGAGAGAGAGAGAGAGAGAGATCTAACAATGGAATATTATTTAGTTATAAAAAGAAGGAAATTCTGCCATTTACAACAACATGAATGAATCTGAAAGACATTATGCTAATTGAAATAAACCAGACACAGAAAGACAAATACTGTACGATCTCACGTGTGGAATCTAAAACAGTCAAACTCATAGAAGCAGAAAGTAGTATGGTGGTTGTCAGTGGCTGGGGGAAAGAGAAAATAGGAAATGTTGGTCAGAGGATTCAAAGTTTCAGTTACACAAGGTGAAAAATTTCTGAAGACCCAATGTACAGCTGAGGTTTCTCGGTCTCAGCATTGTTGATACTAGGCCAGATAATCCTTAGCATAGGACTGTCCTGTGCCTTGTAGAATGCTTAGCAGCATCCCTAGCATCTAGCCCATTACAGTAACACCCTCCCCAGATAGTATGATCCAGACAATGCCAATTGTCCCTTGGTGGGGAGGAGGGAGATTGCCCGTGGTTGAAAGCCACTGCTATATACAAAGGTATTTTGTAAAATGATTAAGAATTTTCATGTTGTTGATTATTATTATTATTTTAATATTAAAACTCATTCTCTTTTAAGTTTCTTTCAATTATACTTTACATTCAATAATATTTTGTATTAGTTTAAGGTGTGCAGCATAGTGGTTAGACAATCAAATACTTTACATAGTGTTCCCCCTGATATTTCCAGCACCCAACTAGCACCATAAATAGTTATCACAGTATTCTTGACCATATTTCCTATGCTATAATTTACATCCCCGTGACGGCTGGCTGCTTGTTGGGCTCTGCCGCTGAAAAACCTCTGGTAGAGGTTTTTTAGAGCCTGGAGCAATTCAGGGATTTGGAAGGGTGATTGGTATGGTTCCCACCCCTTGGCCCCAGGTGTCATTCTGTCCTGACTTTTTTCACAGACTTTAGTAGGGCATGCTCACCAGAAATCCAGTGGGTGTGGCCTCTGAGACCCACAGATACGGTGTTCTCACCGTCCAGACAATTTCTACTGAGTCTCCCATGAGGTGAAAGCACCAGTCATATTCTCAGGAGAGTGTGGGGAAAAGCTCTGGCCTCAATGCCATAAAACAGTATCACTGACTCACTCCCTGTTTCCAGCCTTACTTTTCAGGATGGCTCAGTCTCCAAAGGGTTGGCAGGAGAGATTCCCGAGGGGGGGCTGTTAATTAACATACCACCATCTTATAGAATTAGAATATTCTGGATTTGATTATAAACCTGTCTCCAGCAGCATGTTTATATTTTTAAATGTCACTAATTCACATCTTTTTATTTAAGCTTGAAGAACTTCCTTTAACATTTTTGTAAGGTAAGCCTAGTGGTGATGAATTCTTTCAGCCTTTTCATGTTTGGACAACTATCCTACAATTCTGGATGACACCTTTACTAGGTAAAGCATTCTTGGTTGGTACTTTTTTTTCTTTCAAGACTTTGAATGTATCATCACATTCTGCTCTCCCTGCAAGGTCTGCTAAGAAAACTGCTGATGACCTTATGGTGGTTCCTATATACATGAGGACTTTCTTTTGCTGCTTTTAAATTTTTTTGTGATTTTAGATGGTTTTATAATGGGTTTGAGAAGATTGTTTTGAGTTGAAATTTTGAGGTAACAAATGAGCTTCATAAACTTGGATGTCCAACTCTCTCCCCAGATTTGGGAAGTTCTCAGCCACTATATCTTTAAATAAGTTTTATGTCTTTTCTCCCCTCTCTTCTTTGGGAAACCAGTAATGTGTAAGTTGTTTTCTTAATAATATCCTGTAATTTATATAGGTTTTTTCATTCTTTTTATTCTTTTTGGTCCTCTGACTTGAGGATTTTAAATCACTGTTTTCTAGTTCCCTAACTTCTTCTACCTAGTCAAGTATGATATTGAAGCTCTTTATGAAATCCTTTACTTCAGTCACTATATGCTTGAACTTCAGGATTTTGTTAAGTATTTTTTAATGGATTTTATTTCTTTGTTGAATTTATTTTATTCATGCATTGTTTTTGTAATTTCTTTTCATTTTATCTGTTTTTTTATAATTTAGTTATTTTTATTTAGACAATTAAATTTAACAGGGTGACATTGGTCAACTAGAGAACATAGATTTAGAGAAAATATCTCCACATCATTGGAACAGTCAATTATGTTGTATATTCATCATCCAAAGTCAAATCATTGTCCATCACCTTATATTTGTTTTGCTTTATGCCCCTCCCCTTCCCCTCCTTCCTATCTTCCTTTTCCCTCCCCCTGGTAACCTCTGCACTTACCTATGTTCTTAGTCTTTTCTTTCTTATTTTTTTTTATTTTATTATTATTAATTCTAATGGGGTGACACCAATAAATCAGGGTACATATGTACAATGAAAACATCTCCAGGTTATCTTATCATTCAATTTTGTTGCATACCCGTCACCAAAAGTCAAATTGTCCTCTGTCACCTTCTATCTGGTTTTCCCTGTGTCCCTCCCATCCTCCCTATCCCACACTTCCCTCCCTCGCCCCAACCCGTAACCGCCACTCTCTTGTCCATGTCTCATATTCTCAATTTTATGTACCAACAATGTATGAAATCATGCTGTTCTCAGTTTTTCTTTTTTTCTGATTTACTTATTTCACTCCGTATAATGTCATAAAGGTACATCCATTTTGTTATAAATGATCCGATGTCATCATTTCTTATGGCTGAGAAGTATTCCATAGTATATATGTAACATAGCTTTTTAATCCACTCGTCTTCTGACGGACACTTGGGCTGGTTCCAGATCTTCGCTATTGAGAACAATGCTGCCACGAACATGGGGGCGCATTTCTTCTTTTCGAACAGTGCTATGGTGTTCTTAGGGTATATTCCTATAAGTGGGATAGCTGGGTCAAAAGGCAGCTCGATTTTAAATTTTCTGAGGAATCTCCAAACTCTTTTCCCAAGTGGCTGCACCAGTCTGCATTCCCACCAGCAGTGCAGAAGGGTTCCCTTTTCTCCACATCCTCACCAGCACTTATTCTGTGTTGTTTTGCTGATGAGTGCCATTATGACTGGTGTGAGGTGATATCTCATTGTGGTTTTAATTTGCATTTCTCTAATGATTAGTGATGTTGAGCACTTTTTCATATGCCTATTGGCCATCTGTATATCCTCTTTGGAGAAATGTCTATTCATTTCTTTTGCCCATTTTTGATAGGGTTTTTTGTCTTCCTGGTGTTGAGTTTTATAAGTTCTTTATAAATTTTAGTTATTAACACCTTATCAGATGTGTTGTCGAATATGTTCTCCCATTGTGTGGTTTGTGTTTTTATTCTGTTCTTATTGTCTTTAGCTGTGCAAAAACTTTTTAGTTTGATATAGTCCCATTTGTTTATCTTGCCTTTTATTTCATTGGCCCGTGGAGATAAATCGGCAAATATACTGCTGCTACAGATGTCAGAGAGCTTGCTGCCTATGTTTTCTTCTAAGATGCTTATGGTTTCACGGCTTACATTTAAGTCTTTTATCCATTTTGAGTTTGTTTTTGTGAATGGTGTAAGTTGATGGTCTAGTTTCATTTTTTTGCAGGTAGATGTCCAATTTTCCCAATACCATTTGTTAAAGAGGCTGTCTTTACTCCATTGTATGCTCTTTCCTCTTTTGTCAAATATCAATTGTCCATAAAGCTGTGGGTTTATTTCTGGGTCCTCTGTTCTGTTCCATTGATCTATGTGCCTGTTCTTATGCCAGTACCAGGCTGTCTTGAGTATAATAGCCTTATAGTAAACCTTGATATCTGGAAGAGTGATACCTCCTGCTTTATTTTTTCTTTTTAAAATTGCTGAGGCTATTCGTGTTTTCTTTTGGTTCCATATAAATTTTTGGAATATGTGTTCTATATCTTTGAAGTATGTCATTGGTATTTTAATTGGTATTGCATTGAATTTATAAATTGCTTTGGGTAATACAGACATTTTAATGATGTTTATTCTTCCTAGCCATGAGCACGGTATATGCTTCCACTTGTTTGTATCGTCTTTGATTTCTTCTATCAATGTTTTATAATTTTCCGAGTACAAGTCCTTAACCTCCTTGGATAAATTTACTCCTAGGTACTTTATTTTTCTGGCTCCAATAGTGAAGGGGACTGTTTCCTTAATTTCTTTTGCTGACAGTTCATTGTTGGTATATAGAAATGCCTCTGATTTCTCAGTATTAATTTTATATCCTGCCACCTTGCTGAATTCATTTATAAGGTCCAGTAGTTTTTTGACTGAGACTTTAGGGTTTTCTATATACAATATCATATCATCTGCAAATAGTGACAGTTTTACTTCTTCTTTTCCAATTTGGATGCTTTTTATTTCTTCTTCTTGTCTGATTGCTGTAGCTAGGACTTCCAGAACTATCTTGAATAAGAGTGGTGAAAGTGGGCATCCCTGCCTGGTTCCTGATCTTAAGGGGATTGCTTTTAATTTTTGTCCATTTAGTATGATGTTTGCTGTGGGTTTATCGTAGATGGCCTTAATCATGTTAAGGAATGATTCCTGTATTCCCACTTTACTGAGAGTTTTGAGCATGAATGGGTGCTGGATTTTATCAAATGCCTTTTCTGCATCTATTGAAATTATCATGTGATTTTTGTCCTACCTTTTGTTTATGTGACGAATCTCATTGATTGATTTGCAAATATTGAACCAGCCTTGCCTTTCCAGAATAAATCCCACTTGATCATGGTGTATGATTTTTTTCGTATATTGCTGGATCCGGTTGGCTAATATTTTGTTGAGAATTTTAGCGCTAAATTCATCAGGGATTTAGGCCTAAAATTTTCTTTCTTTGTGTTGTCTTTGCCCGGTTTTGGGATCAGAATTATGCTTGCCTCATAAAAGGAGTTTGGAGGTCTTCCTTCCTCTTGAATTTTAGAAATAGTTTGAGGAGGATAGGAGTTAGTTCTTCTTTGAATTTTTGATAGAATTCACTTGTGAAGCCATCAGGCCCAGTACTTTTCTTTTTTGGGAGTTTTTCGATAACTGTTTCAATCTCATTTGTTGTAATTGGTCTGTTTATGTGTTCTGATTCTTTCGGATTGATTTTTGGAAGGTTATATGATTCAAGAAATTTTTCCATTTCACCTAGGTTTTCTAATTTTTTGGCATATACTTCTTCATAGTACCTTCTTACAATGCTTTGTATTTCTGTTGTGTCAGTTGTTATCTCTCCATTATCTTTTCTAATTTTATTTAGTTGAGTCCTCTCTGTGTTTTTCTTGGCATTGTGATCAGAGAAAATGCTTGATATGATTTCAATCTTCTTAAATTTATTTAGACCATTTTTGTGTCCTAACATGTGGTCTATTCTAGCAAACGTACCATGAGCGCTTGAGAAGAATGTATATTCTACTGCTTTAGGGTGAAAAGTTCTGAAGATATCTATTAAATCAAGTTGATCTAGTGTCTCCTTTAAGTCTGCTGTTTCTTTATTAATTTTCTTTCTTGAGGATCTATCCAGTGTTGTTAGAGGAGTATTGAAATCTCCTACTATGATAGTATTGCTGTTAATCTCGCCCTTTATATCCATCAAAGTCTGCTTTATGTATGTCGGGGCTCCTATATTTGGTGCATTGATATTTATAATAGTTATATCTTCCTGTTGAATTGTTCCCTTTATCATTATCTAGTGTCCTTCTTTATCTCTTACTACAGCTTTTGTTTTAAAGTCCATTTTGTCAGATTAAAGTATGGCTACCTCTGCTTTTTTTTCATTTCCATTGGCATGAAATATTTTTTTCCATCCTTTTACCTTCAGTCTATGTGCATCTTTTGTTTTAAGGTGTGTCTCTTGTAGACAGCATATGTATGGGTCCTGTTTCTTTATCCATGCAACTACCCTATGTCTTTTGATTGGATCATTTAATGCATTCACATTTAAGGTTATTTTTGTTATGTAGTTGTTTATTGCCATTTTATTCTTTAAAGCCGTATTTTTCTTTTGCTATATTCTTTCCTCCCTTTAAACTGTTCACAACAGGCCCCTTAATATCTCTTGCAGAATTGGTTTGGTGTTTATGAATACCTGGAGGCTTTCTCTTTCTGGGAAGCTCTTTATTTCTCCTTCAATTTTAAATGTTAGCCTTTCTGGTTAAAGTAGTCTTGGTTGTAGGTTCTTGTTCTGCATTAGTTTGATTATATCTTGCCATTCCCTTCTGGCCTCAAGTGTTTCTGTTGAGAATTCCTATGTCATCCTTATGGGGACTCCTTTGTAGGTGATAGCCTTTTTTCCCCTAGCAGCTTTTAAAACTTTTTCTTTATCCATTAGCTTTGGTATTTTAACTATGATGTGTCTTGGTGTAGATCTTTTTGGGTTTCTCTTTAATGGAGTTCTGTGTGCTTCTTGAATGTGTGGAGTGTTTCCCAGCTTTAATTTAGGGAAGTTTTCTGCTATGATTTGATTGAACAAAGTTTCTATTTCCTGTCCTCTCTCCTCTTCTTCAGGCACCCCTATGATGCGAATGTTTTTTCTCTTCAGGTTGTCACAGAGCTCCCTTAGAGTTTCCTTACATTTTTTGAGTCTCTATTCCTTTTTCTTCTCTGCTTCTGTGCCTTTGTTTATTGTGTCCTCTAACTCGCTTATTCTATCCTCAGTGTGATTCATCCTGCTTTTAATTCCTTCCATTGTGGTCTTCAGTTCTGATACTGTATTTGTCATTTTTGTCTGATTTTTTTTTATTATTTCAATTTCGTTTTTTATACTTGTTATCTCTTTATTTAGGTGTTCATAATGACTATCCATTGTTGCTCTAATTTCTTTGAACATCCTAACTATGATTATTCTAAATTCTGTTTCTGGTAATTTGGTTATATCTGGTTCATTCAGGTCCTTCTCTGGGGATTTCTCTTGATTCATTTGGTTTACATTCCTCTGCCTGCCCATTTTTTCTGTGTATAAGCAAGTTGTGGCCACTGGAGTCCAGTAGGTGTTGCCTTTGTGTTCTCTAGGTGTGGTCTGTCTGCAGGCTCCCCACCCCCTCTGCCGCTGCCTAGGGTGGTTGGGTATGGGTGTTGCCAGTGCTGGCCCACTTGGCTTTTGCTTTGTTTTCTGCCTCTTCTGTGTGGAGGGGCTGTCACTCAAGCCACAAGCCTTAGCACCAAGGGTAGAGGTGAGCACCTTTGCTCATCTGCGGACCCAGCTTGTTTCCAGACTTCCGCCCAGAACCCGCAGTCAGAGCCTGCTCACCACAGTTTCGCGGGTTGAGCGGGGCTTTTGACATGCTCTCAGCTGTGAGCCTTTGCCTGTCCAGAGCTTTAGCTCTGCCCTTGAGGCCAGGGCCCTTCTGCGCAGGGTTGCAAACCAAGGTTTATTGGGCCTGATGTGTTTGCTGGCTTCCGCTCAGCTGCGAACTTCCGCTCATCTCTGACTCTACCCCACACCCACGTGCGGAGCTCAGTCCCGCACGTAGGATGTCAATCTGCGGTTTCTCCGGTCGGGCGGGGATAGTAGCGTGGGCTCAGCTGCGAGCTTCCACTTGTCTCGGTGTCTACCCCATCCCTGCGGTCGGAGCCCGCTCGCATGTATAATGGCAAACCGCGGTTTCTCCGGCCGGGTGGGGTAGGTATCGTGAGCTCAGCCGCGAGCCCCCACCCGTCCCTGGTCCTATCCCGGTCCCCGCAGTCAGGGCCGGCTTGCGCAGGGTCACAGAGCAGATTTCTGCCCGTTCCTGCCTCCCGCTTTGTCCCTGTAGGTAGCATTACAGGTGGGCTCGCAGCTTCCGGACCGCTTTCGCGCGTCCCCTCAGCCCTTGCTGGGCTAGACCAAGCTCACACTGGCTTGGCCTCCGCCCACGCCGACAGAACCGCGTTTCTGCATCCTGCCGCCCCAAACCTTTCAGCAACCTGCAGCAGAGTAAGAAGAGACCTAATACTCCACAGTGTAGGCCTGGGAGCTCCCTCACTTGTTTCACAGCTCAAAATTGTCCAAACGCCTCTTGTAGGCTCTGGGACTGCAGGCTGGGGCTTGGTTCCTGGGACCCAGGTCCCTCCCTCTCCACCAAACTTTTCTCCCGGCACGCGGGTCTCTCCGGGCTGCCGTTTGCTCTGGGGAGCTGGGCAGCCCTCTTCGTGTTTTTGCTATTCCTACCAGTCTCAATGTGGCTTCTTCTGTGTTCCTTGGTTGAAGAGTCCACTTAGTTTAGTTCAAAGTTGGTTTATCAGATGATGCTTCATAAAATTGAGTTATAATCCACTTTGGGTCTGGGAGTTGGAAGTTGGTACGTCTGCCTACTCCGTCGCCATCTTGTTTCCTCATTTTATCTGTGTTTAAAAACAGTTTACTCACTTTGTTTAACAGGATTATTTTGAATTCTTTGTCAGAAAGTTCATAGATATTCATTCTGTAGTCAAACATTGTAGCTTTTTTAGTTTTCTTTGGTGATGTCACATTTTCTTGATTATTCATGACCCTGTGGCCTTTTGTTTGTTTCTGATCATTTAAGGAAGTAGACACATTTTCCGTTTGTTACAGAATTACTTCCATAAGGAAAGCCCTTCACCAGTCAGCCTTCCAGAGTTTCTGGGTGAGACGTCTGGTTGTGTCTGTGGGGAGGCTTGCTCCTGGAGTACTCAGGTGGGCAGGTCTAATTCCTGAGTCAACACTGGGAAGGCCTGTTGCCTGGGTTCATGGATGCAGGATAGAGCCTGAGTTCACTGGAGTGGGTCCTGTGCTTGAATCTGTGGTTATAGGTCTAGGATCTGGGCTCATGTGGGTAGATCTCGAGCCCAAATTTGTGGGAGCTAGACTAGTGTTGAAGTACCCAGCATACAGTTGGCTTCTGCAAACCTGGGTTTGCAGAAGCCAACTGTATGCTGGGGCTATGGAGGCTGGTCTGAAACCTAAGTATGCAGGAGTAAACCTAGAGGCTAGGTCTGTGGGAGCTGGCCTGGTGCTGGGATGAGCTTGGAGCCTGGGTACTTGGGTACATGATGGGAGTCTGGAGCTACAAGGGGGCTGGTCTGCCTGGCACCTGTGTAGGCCAGTGGCATGGATTATGAGAGCCTGGGCCTGGTGCTGGAGTGCATGGTGAATCTATGTGTTATTTTAGTCCTCTTTTCCCCATGGGGTTAGTATCTCTTTCCATACCGGGGGAGTGGTGATGGGGAAAATGTGAAACTGTCTTTACTACCTGCTTCAGTGTATCTTTCCATATTTCTGTGCTCCACACAGAAATACTCAACTCTTGTGAAGATATTTTTGTGCATGAATAATTGTTCAAAGTGATGTTTCTGGGAGGGGACAAGAGCTAGAAAATTATATACCGCCCTCTTGTTGACATCATTATACTGGAGTGGGGCCAGTTTTCTTTTAAAACAAGAATTTCTCATTTTACTCCTGCCCCATCACACTAGGTTATTTGGAAACAAATGTCAGATATCACTGTTTCTTTACTAAATACAATGTGTCCGTAAAGTCATGGTGACTTTTGACCCATCACAGGACAAAAGTGCACCATGAATTTACGGACACACTGTACTTAGGAATGGATGAATATAGGAAAAAGATTTTTTGATCATAACATATATTTTCACAACTAATAAAATTATAAATTCCTTAATATCATCATCATATAAGAAATGAGTGAAGTTTTGTAAATAGTTCTCTTATATTTGCTAATAATCGTGTGTATTTTATTCCTTTTTTTTTTTTTTATTAATTTTAATGGGGTGACACCAATAAATCACGGAACATATGTTCAAAGAAAACATCTCCAGGTTATCTTATCATTCAATTTTGTTGCATACCCATCACCCAAAGTCAAATTGTCCTCAGTCACCTTCTATCTAGTTTTCCCGGTACCCCTCACCTCCTCCCTATCCCACCCTCCCCACCCTTCCACCAACCCGTAACCACCACACTCTTGTCCATGTCTCATAGTCTCACTTTTATGTCCCACCTATGTATGAAATCATGCTGTTCTCAGTTTGTTTTCTGCTTTAGTTATTTCACTCCATATAACGTTATCAAGGTCCATTCATTTTGTTGTAAATTATCTGATGTCATCATTTCTTAAGGCTGAGTAGTATTGCATATGTACCAAAGCTTTTTAATCTACTTGTCCTCTGATGGATACTTGGGCTGTTTCCAGATCTTCGATATTGTGAACAATGCTGCCAGAAACATGAGGGCGCATTTCTTCTTTTCGAACAGTGCTATGGTGTTCTTAGGGTATATTCCTATAAGTAGGATAGCTGGGTCAAAAGGCAGTTCGACTTTTAATTTTTTTAAAAATCTCCAAACTGTTTTCCACAGTGTCTGCACCAGTCTGCATTCCCACCAGCAGTGCAGAAGGGTTCCCTTTTCTCCACATCCTCACCAGCACTTATTCTGTGCTGTTTTGCTGATAAGCGCCATTGTGACTGGTATGAGGTGATATCTAATTGTGGTTTTAATTTGCATTTCTCTAATAATTAGTGATGTTGAGCATTTTTTCATATGCCCATTGGCTATCTGTATGTCCTCTTTGGTAAAATTTCTATTCATTTCATTTGCACATTTTTTGATTGGATTGTTTGTCTTGTTGGTGTTGAGTTTTATAAGTTCTTTATAAATTTTGGTTATTAACCCCTTATCAGACGTGCTGTTGAATATGTTCTCCCATTGTGTGGTTTGTCTTTTTATTCTGTTCCTATTGTCTTTAGCTGTGCAAAAACTTTTTAATTTGATATAGTCCCATTTGTTTATCTTGCCTTTTATTTCATTTGCCCGTGGAGCTAAATCGGCAAATATACTGCTGCTACAGATGTCAGAGAGCTTGCTGCCTATGTTTTCTTCTAAGATGCTTATGGTTTCACGGCTTACATTTAAGTCTTTTATCCATTTTGAGTTTGTTTTTGTGAATGGTGTAAGTTGATGGTCTGGTTTCATTTTTTCTCAGGTAGATGTCCAATTTTCCCAACACCATTTGTTAAAGAGGCTGTCTTTACTCCATTGTATGTTCTTTCCTCCTTTGTCAAATATCAGTCATCCATAAAGCTGTAGGTTTATTTCTGGGTTCTCTGTTCTGTTCCATTGATCTATGTGACTGTTCTTATGCCAGTAACAGGCTGTCTTGAGTACAATGGCCTTGTAGTATACCTTGATATCTGGAAGAGTGATACCTCCTGCTTTATTTTTTCTTTTTAAGATTTCTGAGGCTATTCGTGTTCTTTTTTGGTTCCATATAAATTTTTAAATATTTGTTCTATATCTATGAAGTATGTCATTGGTAATTTAATTGGTATTACATTGAATTTATAAATTGCTTTGGGTAATATAGACATTTTAATGATGTTTATTCTTCCTAGCCATGAGCACGGTATATGCTTCCACTTGTTTGTATCTTCCTTGATTTCTTTTTATCAATGTGTTATAATTTCTGAGTACAAGACCTTAACCTCCTTGGTTAAATTTACTCCTAGGTACTTTATTTTTTTGGCTGAAATAGTGAAGGGGATTGTTTCCTTAATTTCTTTTGTTAACAGTTCATTTTTGGTATATAGAAATGCCTCTGATTTCTGAGTATTAATTTTATATCCTGCCACCTTGCTGAATTCATTGATCAGGTCCAGTAGTTTTTGACTGAGACTTTAGGATGTTCTATATACAATATCATCATCTGCAAATAGTGACAGTTTTACTTCTTCTTTTTCAATTTGGATGCCTTTTGTTTCTTCTTCTTGTCTGATTGCTATAGCTAGGACTTCCAGAACTATGTTGAATAAGAGTGGTGAATGGGGGCACCCCTGCTTGGTTCCTGATCTTAAGGGGATTGCTTTTAATTTTTGCTCATTTAGTATGATGTTTGCTGTGGGTTTGTCATAGATGGCCTTTATCATGTTAAGGAATGATCCCTGTATTCCCACATTACTGAGAGTTTTGAGCATGAATGGGTGCTGGATTTTATCAAATGCCTTTTATGCATCTATTGAAATTATCGTGTGATTTTTGTCCTTCCTTTTGTTTATGTGATGAATCACATTGATTGATTTGCGAATATTAAACCAGCCTTGCCTTTCCAGAATAAATCCCATTTGATCATGGTGTATGATTTTTTTCATATATTGCTGGATCCAGTTGGCTAATATTTTGTTGAGGATTTTAGCATCTAAATTCATCTGTAATATTGGTCTATAATTTTCTTTTATCGTTTTGACTATGCCTGGTTTCGGTATCAGAATTATGCTCACCTCATAAAAGGAGTTTGGAAGTCTTCCTTCCTCTTGTATTTTTTGAAAGAGCTTGAGGAGGATAGAAGTTAGTTCTTCTTTGAATTTTTGGAAGAATTCACTTGTGAAGCCAACAGGCCCAGGACTATTCTTTTTTGGGAGTTTTTTGATAAATGTTTCGATCTCATTTGTTGTAATTGGTCTGTTTAGGTGTTCTGATTCTTTCGGATTGATTTTTGGAAGGTTATATGATTCAAGAAATTTGTCCATTTCACCTAGGTTGTCTAATTTTTTGGCATAGAGTTCTTCATTGTATTTTCTTACAATGGTTTGTATTTTTCTTGTGTCAGTTGTTATTTCTCCACTGTTCTTTCTAATTTTATTTATTTGGGTCCTCTCTCTTTTTTTCTTGGCAAGTCTAGTTAAAGTTTCATCAATCTTGTTTACCGTTTCAAAGAACCAGCTCCTGGTTTTATTGATGCTCTGTATTGTTTCCTTAGCCTCTATGTCATTTATTTCTGCTCTGATCTTTATTATTTCCTTCCTTCTACTGGTCCTGAGCTTTATTTGCTGTTGTTTTTCTAGCTCTTTTAGATGCAGGGTCAGGTTGCTTATTTGAGCTTTTTCTAGCTTCTTTTGATATGCCTGTAGTGCAATAAACTTCCCTCTCATTACTGCTTTTGCTGTGTCCCATATATTTTGAGTTGATGTATGCTCATTATCATTCATTTCTAGATACTTTTATTTCTTCTTTGATCTCATTGTTAATCCATTCATTATTTAATAACATGCTATTTAGTTTCCAAGTGTTTGAGTATTTTTCAGCTTTTCTTTTGTGGTTAATTTCTAGTTTCATGGCATTGTGATCAGAGAAAATGCTTGATATGACTTCAATCTTCTTAAATTTATTGAGACCATTTTTGTGTCCTAACATGTGGTCCATCCTTGAAAATGTACCATGAGTGCTTCAGAAGAATGTATATTCTACTGCTTTAGGGTGAAAATTTCTGAAGATATCTATTAAATCAAGTTGATCTTGTGTATCCTTTAAGTCTGCTGTTTCTTTATTAATTTTCTTTCTTGAGGATCTATCCAGTGATGTTAGTGGGGTATTGAAATATCCTACTATTATACTATTGCTGTTAATCTCGCCATTTATATCTATCAAAGTCTGCTTTATTTATGTCAAGGCTCCTTTATTTGGTGTGTAGATATTTATAATAGTTATATCTTCCTCATGAATTGTTCCCTTTATCATTAGTAGTGTCCTTCTTTATCTCTTACTACAGCCTTTCTTTTAAAGTCTATTTTGTCAGATAGAAGTATTGCTACCCCTGCTTTATTTTCATTTCCATTTGCATGAAATATTTTCTTTATCCTTTTACCTACAGTCTATGTGCATCTTTTATTTTAAGGTTTGTCCCTTGTAGATAGCATATGTATGGGTTCTGCTTCTTTATCCACGCAGCTACCCTATGTCTTTTGATTGGATCATTTAACCCATTTACATTTAAGGTTATTATTGATATGTGGTTGTTTATTGCCATTTTATTCTTTAAAGCTATATTTTTCTCTTTTTGCTATATTCCTTCCTCCCTTTGAATTGTTCACAACAGGCCACTTAGTATATCTTGCAGAATTGGTTTGGGTTTAATGAATTCCTTGAGGCTTTCCTTGTCTGGGAAGCTCTTTATTTCTCCTTCAATTGTAAACATTAGCCTTTTTGGGTATAGTAGTCTTGGTTATAGGTTCTTGTTCTGCATTACTTTGATTATATCTTGCCATTCCCTTCTTGCCTCAAGTGTTTCTGTTGAGAAGTCGGATGTCAATCCTTATGGGGGCTCCTTTGTAGGTGATAGCCTTTTTTTCTGTAGCAGTTTTAAAATTTTTCTCTTTATCCCTTAGCTTTGGTATTTTAACTATGATGTGTCTTGGTGTAGATATTTTGGGGTTTCTCTTTAATAGAGTTCTGTGTGCTTCTTGAATGTGTGGAATGTTTCCCAGCCTTAATTTAGGTAAGTTTTTGCTATGATTATATTTAAAACAGTTTCTATTTCTTGTTTTCTCTCCTCTTCTTCAGGAACACCTATGATGCGAATGTTTTTTCTCTTCATGTTGTCACAGAGCTTCCTTAGATTTTCCTCACATTTTTTGAGTCTCTTTTCTTTTTTCTGCTCTGCTTCTGTGCCTTTGTTTATTATGTCCTCTAACTCGCTGATTTGATCCTCAATGTCATTCATCCTGCTTTTAATTTTTTTCATTGTGGTCTTCAGTTCTCATACTCTATTTGTCATTTCTGTCTAATTCTTTTTTATTATTTAAATTTTGTTTTTTATACCTGTTAACTCTTTATTTAGGTGTTCATAGTGACTATCCATTGTTGTTCTAATTTCTTTGAACATCCTAACTGTCATTATTTTAAGTTCTGCTTCTGGTAATTTGGTTATATCTGGTTCATTCAGGTCCTTCTCTGGGGATTTCTCTTGATTCATTTGGTTTGCATTCCTCTGCCTGCCCATTTTGTCTGTGTATAAGAAGGTTGTGGCTACTGGAGTCCAGTAGGTGTTGACTTGTGTTCTCTAGGTGTGGTCTGTCTGCAGGCTTGCCACCTCCTCTTCCGCTGCCTAGGGCGGTTGGGCATGGGCAATGCCAGCGCTGGCCCACTGTGGCTGTTGTTGTGATTTCTGCCTCTCCTCTGTCGGAGGGGCTGTCACTCAAGCCACAAGCCTCAGCACCAAGGCTAGAGGTGAGCACGTTTGCTCAGCTTTGGACTTAGCCTTTTTCCAGGCTTCCGTCCAGCCCCTGCGGTCAGAGCCTTCTCGCCACAGTTTCTCGTGTTGGACGTGGCTGCTGACGTTCTCTCAATTGTGAGCCTTTGCCCGTCTGGAGCTTTAGCCCCGCTCATGAGGCCAGTGTCTGCCTGCACAGGATTGGAAACTGCAGTTTATTGGTCCGGTTGTGGCTGCTGGTGTGTGCTCAGCTGCGAACTTCCGATTGCCCCGGGCTCTAGCCCCTGCCCCACGTTCAGAGCCAACTTGTGCACACAGGATGGCAAACTGCGATTTCTCATGCCGGTTGGGATGCTGGTGTGAGCTCAGCCGCAAGCCTTCGCCAATCCCTGGTCGTAGCTCTGTCCCTGTGGTCAGGGCCGTCTTGCGCAGGATCGCAGAGCAGATCTCTGTCCGTTCTTGGCCTCCCGCTTTTCCCCCGCAGGTGGGGCTACAGGCGTGCCCACAGCTACCGGACCTCTTTCAAGTGTCCCCTCTATCCCTGCTGGGCTAGATCGAGCTCACACCTGCTGGGCCTCTGCCCCCTCCGACAGAACTGCGTTTCAGCGTCCCACCACCACTGTCCCTCCAGCAACCCTCAGCAGGGTAGGAAGGGGCCCCGCATCTTAGACCCTAGCACTTTGTATTGTAGACCTGGAAGCTCCCTCCATCTAAGCAGCTCTGCTCTAAGTACCGCGGGAGAGCTTATTTGGCTGGTGTCCTGTCTCCCTTTGCTGGTATTGCTAGATCCAGGGGAAATATTCATTTTTGATTTGGGATGTGACTTAGCCCAGGGGTTAGGGTGGCTGTCCCTCAGAGTGTTTCTCCCTGTGGCTTCCAGTTTACTCTCTCTTCCCGCTGCTCTGGTCCTCTCCTCTGTCTTCGTTCCCCAGAGCCCCAGGTGAGTGGCTGTGAGAGAGGTTTTCTGCTCTGTCCCTTTAAAAAGAATCCTGGGTCTGAGAGAACTGTCTCTTTCTCACAAACAGTATCCTCACTTGTTTCACAGCTCAATACTGTCCAAATGCCTCTTCTAGGCTCTGGGACTGCAGGCTGGGGCTTGGTTCCTGGGACCCAGGTCCCTCCCTCTCCGCCAAACTCTCCTCCCGCCACGTGGGTCTCTCTGGGCTGCCATTCGCTCTGGGGACCTGGGCAACCCTCTTTGCGTTTTTGCTATTCCTACCAGCCTCAGTGTGGCTTCTTCTGTGTTCCTTGGTTGAAGAGTCCACTTAGTTTAGTTCAAACTTGGTTTATCCAGATGATGATTCTTAAAATTGAGTTATAATCCACTTTGGTTGTGGGAGTTGGAAGTTGGTACTTCCGCCTACTCCATCGCCATTTTGCTCCTCTGATTTCCCATTTTTCTGCATATTCTACCATCATAATGAGACCTTTAACTCTATTCAGTTGTTGCATTGTGGTCATGAGAAGGACCTTAAAGTGAGCAGGGCTGGCCCAGGGAACCCATTGTCACTCATGAAAAAGCAACTCACGAGTTGTTCTAATCAGTCATGGGAAACACCTGGAGCTCCTATGCCATTTCAGATAGCATGTGTCCAATATCTGTTTGTTGCTGTGCCCCTTGATTATTCCGCAGTGCTGATGACTTCCTGGCTAAGGATTCAATTTCTGTGTGAGCCAGTAGCCACATTCTGTTTGTACCTCCCTTCAGTTTTCCCACCTGTTTCTTCCTGGAACTGTTCCTGCGTGGACAGTGTGCTTCCAGGAGAACATTTAGTCATTCAGTGAAAGTTTAGGACTATTAAATGCACTTCTACTGAGCATATTCTTGGCAAGGGGCACAGTGCCTGGACCAGCAATCTGCTACCTAAAACTGATAGTTCCAAACCTTGTACAGCTTTGCATATAAAGTGTCTAAACTGATAATTCCTAACCATGTATGGCTTTGAATATAAAGTTTCTAAACTGATAGTTCCTAACCATGTACAGCTTTGCATATAAACTGTCTAAACTGATAGTTTCTAACCATGTACAGCTTTGCATATAAAGTGTCTAGTGTGGAAGCACCTGCTGTTTGGGCCTGGGTTCTTGCTCTCTCTGCTGCTGGAGCTGCCACTGCCCACCCCCTAACGACCTATGACATGGGCCGGCCAAGGACACATAATGATGCATGTGCCTGTGTAAGCGCTGTGCTCGAAGCCAACAGAGGTCATTTAGGCTCTGTCAGTAAAAGCACTTAAAAGCTAAGGAGATTATTTTATTTTGACCTTTTTTTTTCTGACAATTCAAATAAGGTGAAATTAATTTTAATAGCCATTCATCAAAGACATTTTGGCTGTCATTATAAAATTATTGCTTTTAAAATTAAGCAAGTGCTTATTAAGGGCAAATTATTGAGCTTTCAAATAGTCTTCATTTTAAAATATATCTTTCAACAACATAAGGTCACAGAATTTTTAGACCTTTTTACCTTTCCCTTTCAAACTGGCTTTTCAGCCCTTCATTTATAGACCAAAGTGCAGAGAAAAGTACATCCTATTCCCCCAGCGATTTGGGAGGTTGCTCTTGTAAATGCATGCTTATCGATCGTCAGGTCCTGCTGAGGTGCTGTTTCTCATTGACGGCCATTAGCACTGACCAGAAAGCACTGAAATATTTGGGGAATTGTCCCAACACATACAAAAGAATGTTTGGGAGGATAAAACTTGTACAATAATGGGATAAGTAGAGTAATAAGGCAGCTGCCTAGCTGGTTCTACTTTCTGCCTCCTGATTAGGAGGGGCAAAGCAAAGCTCCAGTTTTCACGGAGGAACACATTCTTCCTTAGGCATTTGCTTACAAAAGCAGAAAAAGCTGTTGTTTACATTTCCATTTAGCTGACAAAATTGCAGTTATCTATTTTGAGGGAGTATTTGATTTTTGTTAACAACTGTTAATCAGTTCATATATATTACATGCTTTTGGTTTCATTCTGTCAAACTTCAGAACAAAATTTCAGATTTCCCAAGGTAAACATGGAATATGTGATTCATCTAATGTAGAATAAACTTGACATATAAAGGTGATTAAACAAAATGAGTGCATAATTAATGAATGTAACCTGGGAACCAGAGATTCCTAGAAAACCTGAGAATGCCCTGGAAAATATATGCTAATTTTAATGTATATGTGCAAGTTTCTTTTGATGATAAGTATGTAAAGACAAAGTCTTCTATCTGATTGTCAGAATGCACTTGGCTGTCCTTTGATCTTACCACTTGTATCAGGGGTTATAAGCCAGCCATGTGTACCTGCTACACTATGAAGAGTTGTATACCCTTGACCTGACTCAGTTTCCCAGGTTGAGACACCCAAAGTCCTTTGTGGGAGGGCTGGAAAGCTCCAGGTCTTTCTTCCTCAGGGGGCCCTTGCCTCAGTACTCTGAGGCCTGTGAGATAGCGTAGGCTTCGTCTGGTATATTTTGGCCATCAAGCACTGTTCTTCTCCAATCAGTCTTTATAAGAAAAGCCGCACTGCTTACATTTTCTGATCTCAGTAGGCTTTTGACAATGTGGGCACTAGAGGAAGGGCACCAGGAAGTAACTCCCTCTTACATCTCCCTGGCTCTTCCTCATCTCTACTGACCTCTCCCTTCTGCCCCCATTCACTTAAGAAGAAGATTCCTCCCCTCCCTCCTCGCTAGTCCTCTTGGAAGTCTCAGCTTTACCCCTAGTTCTTCTCCAGATATTTTCCAAAGGAAATCTGGAATATAACATACCTGTTCCATGCTGTGCAAAGATTTTAGCTTAGATTCCCATAACACAGCAGCATGTTCGGAAAGAACACTAGCCCAGAGAGCCCAGAGACCTGGGTCTGTGAAGCCTGCCTCTCATTCTATATACTGTATGACCTTGTCTGAGTCATGGAACCTCTCTAGCCTTCAGTTTTCCTGTTTGTCGGATGAAGATAATAGCAGCCAATTCTCTTCCTCAGAGGTTGCTTGCCATGTTTGTCTGCGGTGTCCCACCACCATGTCCTGGAGGGCAGAGTGGCTCCAGAGTGCTGGCTTTCCACCCAGTGCCACAGGATTATAAGATGGCTGTGCCCACAGGGTCTTACACAGGTGCTCTTCTTTGGAAGAGCAAAGTACTTAGGGTTCAATGACTTAAGCCCTTTGTAAAATGTATATTTTAATACAGATAATGACCGTGTTATCATGAATGTCTGTAGCAGCCCAGCCATATCACCCTTCCCCGTGCAGGCCCTCAGTAGACATAAGGGTACGATCAGCCCTGAGGGATTAAGGGGGAAGAATGCTGTCCTCCTGCAATGATGATGGTGGGGTCTTTATCAAACACTCATACACCTGGTGCCACTTTATGTTTGTTGTTAGTTGACTGTTCACAACTAACTGAAGACAATATTATTTTTCTCTCTAGTTCAGAAAGAAGAAAATTGAATTTTGGAGAGTTTAAGCAACCTTTTCAAAAGACCACCAGTTAGTAAATATGTCTTCAAATACGATTCTACACTCACACGTGCCCAACTCCATACTCGGGTTCTTTTATTCCAAGTCAGGGTAGAGGTTGTCATTTATCTGAGCAGATGAATAGCACCTGTGCTTTCTTATTGCACCTGTTCTCTTCAACCACAGAAGATGATTATTAGAGGACCACTGAGTTTACTGACACCTGCAATGTTCTGGGGGGTTATGAATTAAATTCTTCAGACACAAATTAAACTCTTTACCCATGAAAAGAATTTTTTGTTGTTGTTCCTGGGCTTGCCTCCTCCTTTATAACAATGGCCTTTGGAGTGGGATATGAAAGTCAATCCATTGCGTATGGGAAGAACATAAGAGGCAGGAAGAAGTTTCTAGTCTCTTGGGCCTGGCCTGGAAACTAGCATTCTGTATTCTGCTGGTCAGATGGTCACAATACCCATCCTGACTCCAGAGGGGGACAGAGATCCTATATTTAGGAGGAAGGAATGTCCCAGCACTCTGGCATAGGACTCTCTGTAGAAGCTACATGTCCTATACCACCTTCAGCCATAAACTGGAGTACCTGACCCTTGACCTCAATGTCACTTCAGGATGATTTTTTTTAAAAAAGATATATGCCAAATTATTAGAGCTAAAGACATAATCTGTCACTTGAGTTTAACAATATTTTGCTATAAACCAAGCAGAAAAATAACTTAGTGGTGAAATGAGTGTAGACTTCCTAGATTTTATCCCATGAAACCAGAAAGAAAGGGATTACCATATTTTTTGCTCCATAAGATGCACTTGACCATAAAACACACCTAGGGTTTTAAGGAGCAAAATTAGAAAAAAAATATTCTGAACCAAATGGTGTGTTTAAATATTTAATAAAACATTGTATTTTTCACTCCGTAAGACACACGGGCATTTTCCCCTTCACTTTTAGGTGGAAAAAGATCTGTTTTATGGAGCAAAAAATATGGCATGTCTTCCCAAATATCCTAAAACATGTAGTTATCCCTGCTGGGCACGGCACTCTACTCTATGGATTAATATCTTAACAACCGCTAGCAGATTCTTTATAGACAGAGTCCTGACTAGCATGTCCAGTTTGGCTAAACTTAGAGTCCATTGGAAGGAGGGATGAGAGATGATGCCCAAGAAAAATGAGGGCAGATCACAAGTTTAATTTGCTAGGGTGGCTGTTACAATGTACCACAAAATGAGCAGCTCAAGCAACAGACGTTCATTGTTTCACAGTTCTCGAGGCTGAAAGTCCAACATCAATGTGTTTGTAGGGCTGGTTCTTTCTGAAGATTTTGAGGTAAAATCTGTTCCCTGCGTCTTGCCTGACTTCTGTGGTTGGTTGTCAGTCTTCAATGTTCCTTGGCTTGTAGAAACCTCACACTGATCTCTGTCCCCATCTTCACATGGTGTTTTCATTGTATGCGTGTCTGTATCCAAATCTCACTTTTTTTTAAGTCATAATGAATTAAGGCCTCCCCTAAGGACCTCATTTTAACTAATTACCTTTTAAAAACTCTATCTCCAAATAAGGTCATGTTCTGAGGGACTGGGGGTTAGGATTGCAATATAAGAATTGGGGGTAAACAATTCAACCTGTAGCAGCCTTGTAAACCAGCAAAGCAGTTCAAACTTTGCCATCACAGTTTTTTATAAAAAATTATGTAAGATAATGTGTGTGAAAGCATTTTATAAACCATGAAGTACAACACAGATGTGAGCTATTACTATTGTAATTCCTGTGAACGTTAACAATTTTTGAGCCTGTTCCTTTCAATTTCCTTCTGGTTTTTGGACATCGCAGAGCAGGCTGTCATTCTACAGAAAGTGTGAGGAAGGTTTCAAAATGCTTCTGCTGCTGCAGGGTTCAGAGAGATAGATAAAGCCTCCTTGAGCTTATTCTTGCAAAGAATTCAGATATTCTAACTAATTTCTGCTTTTCTGAGGAAATTCAAGAAACTTCCTCCAGAGTGTTTTATTGGATTTATTAAGACTCACTCTTGCGCCTGACCAGGCAGTGGTGCAGTGGATAGAGCGTTGGACTGGGATGCAGAGGACCCAGGTTCGAGACCCCGAGGTTGCCAGCTTGAGCGTGGGCCTATCTGGCTTGAGCAAAAGCTCGCCAGCTTGGACCCAAGGTCGCTGGCTCCAGCAAGGGGTTGCCCGGTCTGGTGAAGACCCGCGGTCAAGGCACATGTGAGAAAGCAATCAATGAACAACTAAGGTGTTGCAACAAAAAACTGATGATTGATGCTCCTCATCTCTCTTCGTTCCTGTCTGTCTGTCCTTATCTATCCCTCTCTCTGACTCTCTCTGTCCCTGTAAAAAAAAAAAAAAAAAAAAAAAAGACTCACTCTTGCATTCAAGGACACTGGGTTTATGTATGAAACTGAAATGCTCTCTGCTTTTATGGGAACTCCCAGGAACCACTGTCTTTGGAATATTAGACTTAAAATATTGTAAAGGGTTTATATTTTAAAAGGCAGCAAACGAGGTAGAGTTCTATTAGACTAAGCATTAAGAATATATTAGCCCTACAAGAAATGCCTTTCTAAGTTATATACAAGATTAATTTTAAAGTGATTATTTTCTTTGCCTGCATAATATTTTTCTGGGAGCAATATTGTTTGCTTTGAAAACTGTCACCACTGGTTGGTTGTCTTAGAAATCTCTTGATTGCTTGTTCTTCTCCATATAGCTCACCAGTCCCTCGCCTAAATGCTTGTAGTTTCACAATAGAAGATCAAATTTCATTTAAACAGGATGGAGAACACCCATAAAATGGAGCAAATAGCATAATAAGGAATAAAATGCTCATCAACTCTATATAGATTTGTTGCTCTGTTTAGGTACATAATCACTGTACTCCTCAGTGGATTTGATGTGGGTTCATAAAACCATATAAATGACAACAGGATTAAATAACAACTGAGGAGCAGAAGCCAAAGAGAATATATGGGTGACAAAATCAGAAAACTAGGTTTAATGCTGGGAAACGCATAGCACGTGGTCCTGTGTCCTTGCTGGAGGTGATCTCACATGGTACCCAGGTTCTCAGAAGTTCTGGCATTTGTCAGAGGTTGCCTGGGCTTCCTAAGATATTCAAACTCATGAGCTCTTCACATGGGCAACTTACCTGTGTCCTTACCTACAAGATATTTCTTTTCTGGGGCCCCATGGAGATATCACTGTGGTGACGGGCGGTAGGTCCACAGTAGGTGCTCTGTGGTCAGCTTCTTGTACCATGCTTTAGAGAAGGCCAGTGTGATAATACCAAAGCCTAACTATAAAAACAAACAAACAAACATAAAAACAGGCCCTGGCCAGTTGGCTCAGCGGTAGAGCGTGGGCCTGGAATGTGGAAGTGTCAGGTTCAATTCCCGGCCAGGGCACAAAGGAGAAGCACCCATCTACTTCTCCACCCTTCCCCCTCTCCTTTCTATCTATCTCTCTCTTCCCCTCCCGCAGCCAAGACTCCACTGGAGCAAAGTTGGCCCAGGTGCTGAGGATGGCTCCATGGCCTCCACCTCAGGCTCTAGAATGGCTCCGATTGCAGCAGAGCAATGCCCCAGATGAGCAGAGCATCGCTTCCTTGTGGGCGTGCCAGGTGGATCCTAGTCAGGCACATGCCAGAGTCTTGTCTCTCTGACTCTACCATCTAAGGGTTTCACTGAGAATATCCAGAGCAGTATTTTTGAATCTTTGGGGAATTATGGGCTCCTATAATTAGAAGAATAGTAGAAAATATAAATTGGGCCCCTACTGTGGCCCGGCATTGTTTGAAGTGCTTTACTCAGATACGAGATGTTATTTCTATTACTCTGCACAACCACCTCAGGCATAAATGCTGTTACTACCCCTGATGCAGATTAAGAATTTGATGATAAGGTCTAGAATTGGAAAGACGTGTTAAAAAATGTTGTCATTGCTCTAGCTGGATAGCTCTGTTAGTTAAAGCATCATCCCGAAGCACAGAGGTTGCTGGTTCAATCCCCATCAGAGTACACACAAGAGCAGATTAATGTTCCTGTGTCTCTTCCCTCTCTCCCCTTTTCTCTCTAAAATCAATAAAATGAACAGTAAAAAATAAATAAATAATTTTAAAAAATGTTATTGTTGGTTATGTGACAATATTTTCACAGGTAAAAAGGATGCATATTTAAGTGCAAATTAAAAGTGATGCGTAAACAAGTCCAAATTGAAAAATAAATGAATGATAAAATACTCTGTTGGATAATAGCATAAAACTAGACACTCGGCTGGTAATTTTTCATTTTTTCAGATCCTGCCCTAATTACTACAGCTCTATTTACCTCGGTGATAGCCTTCTCTTTTTGTATTTATCAGCTTTCCTAAACATACTGTTATGCATTCTAATGAATCATGCTTCAAAAAAAATTCTCAAAATAAAAACATCTGGGTATTTTTTTAAAAAAATAATTGGTATTCACATTTCATATTCTGTTAATTTCCTGTCATCTCTTCTAGAAATAATGATTTTTTGCTTGCCTCATAGAGACTTCTTAGGTTTGAACTGACCATCTTTACTATGTTGCATGAGTTTAATTTGCACTGCTACATTCCTTTTTGCTGTCTCTTTAAAGATTGAAATCAACTATTTTTGGCCTTCAATGTACATTTTTAAGTTATTGACTCACTTGCTATGTGGTGTATAAATGAAGCTTACAAATGCAATTTCTCTGGTTCCTAAGGTACTATATTGTTGTTGTTCTCTATCAGTTCTCTGATGTCCCAGCAATTCTGACTCCATAGTCACAATGTCTCGGCCAATTAGCAGCTAGGATTTGTCTGAGCACAGTGAACTATATTTCCTTGCTTTAATGAAGCACACAAACTATTACTGCTATTTCCTTAGCAGCCTACCCTTTCTAAAGAGGGCAGAGCGTATGTTTCCTGACAGCAGAGAAATAAGACCTGATGACTTAATGAATTCTAAGGTAGTCTGCCCAGACCACTGTATCAGTGTAAAACTCAATTCATGTCAGCGGCGTCAGTTTCTCCTGTCTGCACACAGCCCTTCTGACTTGTCTGAACACTTCCACTCTCCTGCGTGGGCTTTGTTTAGTTTAGTGCATTGCCCCCCTGGGTGACCTAGCTGTGCTTTCAAACCCCATCTTGCATTTATTTTCCAGAATAGAAGATTCACAGATTTTTAAGGGTTCGCAGCCTGGATGAAAAGCCCAAAATATTATTATCAGAAATAGAAATTGGCCCTAGAAGGCACCCCTAAATTAAGTTTCTTAAATTAAAGATGTGATGTTACATGGAGTGTTGGAGGTGACACCTGGGCTGACACTGTTGTAGTTGGGGTGAAGGAATTAAGGATGACTGCAGGTGAGGTCTGGCAGCCAGAATTTTGCCTGCATGTGGAGCTTTTAAAATAGCCACATAAGGAGGTTGACTTTGTCCTTCAAGCAGATGGGTGCCCGCTAAAGTAAATGTGATCATCTTGGTGTTTAGGAAGCTGGAATGAACATGACTGACTGAGTTGATGTGAAACAGCTTTCTGGCCTTTCACTTCAATACACAGAAATGTTAACAAAATATGAAAATTACCTAGGCCAAGTACAAAATCAAAACACGAAAACCCTCAGCTGTCAGAAATGAATGGGAACTTGAAGCCAGATCATTGAGCAGGACCTGAAGCTCAAATGGACCATGGGAGAAAGCAATAAAGATGTAGGCCTTAAAGTTGGCAGTGGAAGTTTTAAGTCCCATGGAGAGGGAAGCAAGCCATAATCGCAGGTCTAAGCCTACATGCACCAAACTAGGAGTCACAAAGAGCTGCCTAGCTCATTTTAAAAGGATTGAAAAACCTGTGCTTTTGCTTGGAGAATTTTAAAATTTTTTTATTAATTTTAATTTATTGTGTTGACATAGTTTCAAGTGTAGCACTCAACATAACACCCTCACCCCCACCCACGTGACCCCCATTATATCCCCTGTGCCCCTCTTTCTCTAACTCTCCCCTTTCCCCCCTTCTATCTGGAATTTGCTGTCCTGTTATCTGTATCTCTGTTACATATATATAATTTTACTAATCCCTTCACTTTCTCTGATCCCATACCCTCATCCCCCTTCCCTCTGACAGCTGTCCCTCTGCTCCCTGTGACCCTACCTCTGCCTCTGTTCCATTCCTCAGTTCACTTTGTTCATTAGATTCCACATATACACACAATCAGATGATATTTTTCTTTCTCTGCTGGCTTATTTCACTTAGCATAATAATCTCCAGGTCCATTCATGCCATCGCAAAAGATAAGATTTCATTCCTTTTCATGGCCGTGTAGTATTCTTTTGTGTATATGTACCACTGCTTTTAAATCCACTCATCCACTGATGGACACTTGGGCTGTTTCCAGATCTTGGCTATTGTGAACAATGCTGCAATAAACATGGGGGGGGTGCATTTCTTCTTTTGAATCAGTGATTTGGTATTTTTAGGATATATTCCTAAAAGTGGGATAACTGGGTCAAAAGGCAATTCCATTTTTAATTTTTTGAGGAAACTCTATACTGTTCTCCAAAGTGGCTGCACAAGTCTGCATTCCCATCAGCAGTGCAGGAGGGTTCCTTTTCTCCACACCCTCACCAGCATTTGTTATGTGTTGTTTTGTTAATGAGCACCATTCTCATAGGTGTGATGTGATATGTCATTGTGGTTTTAATTTGCATTTCTCTGATGATTAATGATGTTGAACATTTTTTCATGTGCCTATTGGCCATCTGTATGTCCTCTTTGGAGAAGTGTCTCTTCAGTTCTTTTGCCCATTTTTTAATTGGATTGTTTATCTTCCTGGTTTTAAATTTTAGAAGTTCTTTATAAATTTTGGTTATTAACACTTTATCAGACATATTGGCGAATATATTCTCCCATTGTGTGGGTTGTCTTTTAATTTTGTTCAGGTGTCTTTTGCTGTGCAAAAGCTTTTTAGTTTGATATAGTCCTATTTGTTTATTTTCTCCTTTATTTCACTTGCCTTGGAGATAAATTGGCAAAAATATTGCTAACAAGATATATCAGAGAACTTACTGCCTATGTTTTATTCCTATATGTTTATAGTTTCACGACTTAAATTTAAGTCTTTTATTCATTTTGAGCTTATGTTTGTGAATGGTGTAAGTTGGTGATCTAGTTTCATTTTTTTGCAGGTATTTGTCTAATTTTCCCAACACCATTTATAATAAGAGACTGTCTTTACTCCACTGTATGCTCTTAACCTCCTTAAATATCAATTGACCATGAAGGCATGGGTTTATTTCTGGGTTCTCTTTTCTGTTCCATTGATCTGTATGCTAGTTCTTATGCCAATACCAAGCTTTTTGCTTACAATGGCCTTGTAGTATAAATTGGTATAAAGAAGTGTGATACCTCCCACTTTATTCTTTATTTTCAAAAGTGCTGAGGGTATTTGTGTGCATTTTTGGTTCCATATGAATTTTTGGAATATTTGTTTTATATCTTTGAAGTATGCTATTGGTATTTTAATAGGAATTGCATTAAATCTATGGATTGCTTTGGGTAATATAGACATTTTAATGATGTTTAATCTTCCTATCCATGAACATGGTATATGCTTCCACTTGTTTATATATTCCTTGATTTCTTTTTTTCAATTCCTTATAATATCTGAGTACAAGTCTTTTAACTCCTTGGTTAAATTACTCCTAGATATTTTATTTTTTTGTTGTTATTGCAATAGTGAAGATGATTGTTTCCTTAATTTCTTTTTCAGACAGTTTATTGTTGGTGTATAAAAATGCCACTGATTTCAAATATTAATTCTATATCCTACCATCTTGCCAGATTTACTTATCAGATCCAGTAGTTTTTTGACTGATATGTTAAGGTTTTCTATGTACAGTATCATGTCATCAGCAAATAATTATAGTTTTACTTCTTCTTTTCCAGTTTGGATGTCTTTTATTTCCTCTTCTTGTCTGATTGCTATGGTGAGGGCTTCCAGAACTATGTTGAATAAGAGTGGTGAAAGGGGGCACCACTGCCTTGTTCCTGATCTCAAGGGGATTGCTTTTAGTTTTTGTCCATTGAGTATGATGTTGGCTGTCAGTTTGTCATAGATGACTTTTATTTTTTTTAATATATATATATTATTGTTTTTAAGTAGACTTTATTTCTTTTATTTTTAAAGACTTTATTTATTTTAGAAAGGAGAGAAAGAGAGAGATAGAGAGAGAAAGGAGGAGCAGGAAGCATCAACTCCCATATGTGCCTTAACCAGGCAAGCCCAGGGTTTTGAACCTGTGACCTCAGCATTCCAGGTCAATGCTTTATCCACTGTGCCACCACAGGTTAGGCCAATGACCTTTCTTATTTTGAAGTATGTTCCCTGTACTCCCACTTTGCTGATAGTTTTTATTATAAATGGATGCTGGATTTTATCAAATGCTTTTTCTGCATCTATTGATAAAAACTTGTGATTTATATCCTTCCTTTTGTTTATATGATGAATCATATTGATTGATTTGCAGAAATTGTACCAGCCTTGCCTCCCTGGAATAAATCTCACTTGATCTTGTTGTATGACTTTTTAAATGCATTGCTGGATCTGTTTTGCTAATATTTTGTTGAAAATTTTAGCATCTATGTTCATCAGGAATATTGGTCTATAATTTTCTTTCTTTGTAGTATCTTTACCTGGTTTTGGAATGAGGATAATGCTTGCCTCATAAAAGAAGCTTTGAAGTCTCCTTCCCCTTGAATTTGTTGAAATAGCTTGAGAAGGATAAGAGTTAGTTCTTTTTTGAATATTTGGCAAAATTCACCTATGAAGCCAGTCCAGGACTTTTGTTTGTTGGGAGTTTTTTGGTAACTGTTTCAATTTCATCTGTTGTAATCCGTCTGTTTAGGTTTTCTGATTCTTCCAGATTGAGTCTTGGAAGATTGTATGTTTCTAGTAATTTATTCATTTCACCTAGGTTGTCCAAATATAGATTCATAGTATTTTCTTACAATCCTTTGTATTTGTATTTCTGCAGTGTCAGTTGTTAATTCTTTTTCATTTCTAATTTTATTTATTTGAGTTCTTTCTCTTTTTTTCTAAATGAGTCTGGTTAAAGGTTTGTCAATCTTGTTCACCTTTTCAAAGAACCAGCTCTTTGTTTTGTTGATCTTTTGTATTTTTTTTTAGCCTCTATGACATTTATTTCCACTCTGATATTTATTATTTTCTTCTTTCTACTTTCTCTGGACTTTATTTGTTGTTATTTTACTAGTTCTTTTAGGTACAGGGTTAGGTTGATTATTTGAGCCTTTTCTTGCTTCTTTTGTAGTGCTATGACCTTCCCTCTCAGTACTGCTTTTGCTGTGTCCCATCAATATTGAGTTGTTGTATGTCATTTTCATTTGTTTCAAGGTAATTTTTTATTTTTTATGTCATTGTTAACACATTCATAATTTAATAACATGCTATTTAGCCTCCAAGTATTTGATTGTTTTTCAGTTTTTCTATTTTAGTTGATTTCTAGTTTTATGCCATTGTTATCAGACAAGATGCTTGATATGATTTAAGTCTTCTTAAATTTACTGAGACTTGTTTTGTGTCCTAACATGTGAACAATCCTAGAGAATGTACAATGAGACTTGAAAAGAATATATATTCTTCTGCATAGAGGTGAAAGGTTCTGAAAATATTAATTAGATCCAGTTGATCTAGTGTGTCATTTAAAGCTGCTGTTTCTTTGTTACTTTTTTGTCTGGAGGATCTATCCATTGATGTTAGTGGGGTATTAAAATCCCCTACTATTATAGTATTGCTATTGATCTCACCCTTTACATCCATCAAAATCTGATTTATATATTTAGGTGCTTCTATATTAGGTGCATAAATATTTACAATGCTTCTATCCTCCTGTTGGATTGCTCCCTTTATCATTATGTAGTAACCTTCTTTATCCCTTACTGTAGCCGTTGTTTTAAAGGCTATTTTGTCAGATATAAGTATTGTTACCCCAGGTTTTTGTTTTTCATTTCCATTTGCATGAAATACTTTTTTTCATCCCTTCACTTTCAGTCTATGTGTATCTTTGTTTTAAAGGTTGGTATCTCGTAGACAACATATGTACAGGTCCTGTTTACTTATCCATGCAGCTACCTTATATCTTTTGTTTGGAGCATTTAATCTATTTATATTTAGGGTTATTATTGATATGTACTTATTTGTTGCCATTTTATTATTTAAATCTACAGTCCTCTTTCTCTCAATTTTTTTTTCCTTTGCTATTTTTACCACAGTCCCCTTAACATTTCTTGCACTGCTGGTTTGGTTGTAATAAATTCCTTGGGACTAATTTTGTCCAGGAAGCTTTTCATTTCTCTTTCAGATTTGAATGATAGCCTTGCTGGATAAAGTAGTTTCGTTGTTGGTTCTTGTTTTTCATCACTTTAAATATTTCTTGTCAATTCCTTCTGGCCTGAAGTGTTTCTGTTGGGGAGGTCAAATGTCATCTTTATTGGGGCTCCTCTGTAGCTAGTTAACTGCTTTTCTCTTGCAACTTTTTAGTATTCTTTCTTTGTCTCTTAACTGGGAACTTAATTATGATGGATCTTGGTGTAGACCTCCTTGGGTTCCTCTTTAATGGAACTCTTTGTGCTTCTTGAATTTGTATGATTTTTTCCTTCATCAACGTAGGGAAATTTTCAGCTATGATTTCTTCAAACAGGTTTTCTATTCCTTGTTCATTCTCTTCTTTTTCAGGAACACCTATGGTCTGGATGTTGTTTCTCTTCATGTTGTCACAAATGTCTCTTAGATTTTCCTCAGTCTTTTTGAGCCTCTTTTTGTTTTGGTCCTCTGTTTCTGTGCTTTCATTTATCTTATCCTCTAAATCACTAAATCAATCTTCTGCTTCATGCAGCCTGCTGTTGATTCCTTCTAGTGCAATCTTCATTTCTGATATTATTTTTTATTTGTCATTTCTGACTGGTTCTTTTATTGTAATTTCAAAGTCGTTTTTTATGCTTGCTATCTCTTTATTTAGGTACTCTGCCCATTTTGTCTGTGTATTAAGTAGCACTGTCTGACTTTGAAATTTGTTGTGATTTCTTTATGAAGAAAATGGGCTTACTGGTACTGACCTCCAGGCCACATGTTTTCCTTGTCCTAGAAATACTTCTTGAGTATAGTATTTTCCCTCCTCATGTATGTGAGTACTGTATGCCATTGGTCCTTTCATGGATGCAGTTATCCATTCATGGATGCAGTTATCCTTGGCTGGCTCTAAGGGTCAACCTTGATTATGTTTATTAGACACTGTGCAGTGTTTTCCTGTTGGCCGTATTTATTCTACACAGTGCCTGGTGCCTGCTGGATTGCTCCTTTGGGCATGCTGCCTGTGTAGTTAGCTGAGTCTAAGGATGGTACTGTTGGCCACTTGCTACTGGTTGTGTTGGTTCTAGGTCTTCTTGGGTTGGCATCAGCTATTGTTTGTACCATGCCATGGGCTACCTGTCTTGAACTACTTCTCTGTTCTCTGTTTGCATTTGCATTTCCTGTGCCTGGGTTGTATGAGAAGGGCCAACTTGTATATAAGGATCAGCTTCCTCCTGCTTAGAGATGACAGCAGCTCTGTAAAATCTCCATGCTTTGCAACATTTGCCTCCACTTTTCAGCTGCTCCACCACTTCCTGCAGCTGCCCGGTCCTCCCACAGAGTCTTCTCTAGAAATACTATAGTGTGGGCTCAGACTGGCCTCTACAGGTGGCAATCTTGGTGTGTTAGGGCAGCTGAGGTTAGGAATACAGTATTAGTGGGGGGGGGCTACTTCAGGGGTCTTTTGGTCCAGCTCTTCATATGGGGAAAGTGGCCTCTATTCTAGAGCCTAATCATTCAGCTACTGCTGCATACTCAAATTTTATTTCTCCCAAGCAATGTGAGCAGCAGGTTCAGATCGAGTGAGGCCAACAATCCCCTCTGCAGAAGTTTTTACAGCTAGTGAGACCCAGGTCTCAAGGAGGAAGACCGAGAGGGTCCTCTTCTAGGGCTGACTGTGCCCCCAGAAATTGGCTAAACCCCTCAACCAGACCCAACAATAGGCTCACAGGGGCCCACACTTTAAAACTTCTTTTTATTTTATTCATCTTAGAGAGTAGACACACATACACACACACACACACACACACAGAGAGAGAGAGAGAGAGAGAGAGAGAGAGAGAGAAAGGGGGGAGGAGCTGGAAGCATCAACTCCCATATGTGCCTTGACCAGACCAGTGCAGGGTTTTGAACTGGTGACCTCAGTGTTCCCAGGTCGATGCTTTATCCACTGCGCCACCACAGGTCAGGCCCAGGGGCCCACACTTTAAATGTCCATGCTCTAAGACTCTTTTTCCCCTGTGAAATCTAGCCCAGCAGGGCTGGATATCCAGCTCCCAGGGTGGCTGACTGTGAAGCTCCACCCTATACAGTGCACATGTGCTGGTGTAAAGATGCTGATCACAGAAATCAGAACTTGCCTCAGCTGGGCCAGGTATGAGGGGCACTTCCTTAGGATACCCCACTAGCAAGGGTTGTTAGGTCCTGAACCAATATTCTCCACTGCTATCTATTAGATATGTGACCCCTGGACCTTTCTGGAGTGAACCTGGCAGACCATTAGGAGATACTGCCCCTGTGGCTTGCCTTCAGCAACCTTCTTGGAGCTACAAACAATCCAAAGTATGTGGTTTCCTCTGCTGGGCACAGGTGCACGTGGAAATACCAAGCTGCATATCTAGTCTGGCTTTTACCCATACTGGGCCTCGAGGAAGGTCCACTTAAAAGTCCAAGATTTCCTGAGTCTTACTTCTCATAGCCTCTGTCTGCTGGCTGCTTGATGGAGTCAAGCACCACTGAAAAAACCTCTCGTCAAATCTAGAGCCTGGGGCAATTCAGGGATTAAGAAGGATCATGGGTGTGGTTCCTGCCCCTCAGCCCCAGTGTCAGTCTTTCCAGACTTTTATTACAGACCTCAGTAGGGTGTGGCCTCAGAGACCCAGACATGGGGTCTACCCACAATCCAGGCAGTTTCTACTGAGTCTTCCCTGGGGCTGAATTATCAATTTTAAACTCAGAAGCATGTTGGGGAAAGCTCTGGTCTGAATACCAGAAAACTTAGTTACTGATGTGTCCCCTGCTTCCTGGCTTCTGAAAATGACCTAGTGTTCATGGGTTGTTTAGGAGAGACTCCCAGAGGCAGGACAGTTGCTTTTCCCCAGGCTGATGCAGCTCAAAAGGGATTACTCCACCCAAGAAAGATGACGATTGTAGTATTGAAGAATGACTCAGCACAAGGTTTCTGGTGGCCATCTGTCATAACCAGCATGACTAGTAATTCTAGGTCCTGAGTGGGGTCAGTGCAAAATTAAGAAAATTCACTTAAAGAATTTAAGAATGGGTTCATGAGGGCTCTGCAAAGCTAATAGCAGAAATAGAGTGCACCCAAAAACCATATCTTGCTTTATTTATAGGTCAAAGTGGTCCATTAGCAAATCAATGAGATCTCTGATCATTGATTAAGGCAATCCAAGAATTTTTACCAAGTGCAGAAAACCCCCACCATACATAACATCTTAACTTTACACAAAACAAAAGATAAAAGAAACTTGCCTCCAGTTTTTCTGGGGGACATAGGGGGTAGGATGAATATCAGCTATCATGGAGGTGTGGGGAAGGGCTTAGCCTTTTGTAACTTAATCAGGCAAGTGAGGTAGGGGGTTGGGCAGACTGTCAGCTTACTGCCGGTTCCCCACTCCTCTGTCCCCCCAAAATCTAAACTTCAAAAACCCTGATGGCTTTTCAGTCCCCAGCAGTGGTCCCCCACCATGTCTCTCTCTGGTGTTCCAACTTTACAGTCTCCTCAAGTACCTCCAGTCCTCTCAACCCTCCCTCCACCAGAGCCCTAGGTAAGTGACTGTGAACATGATTATCTGTGCTAGCCCTTTAAGATAGAGTCTACATCTCGGAGAGCTTCTGTTTCATATACAGAAATCGAGGCTCTTTTCACTTCCAAATTCTGTGTGGGTACCTCTCCTAAGCTCTGGGGCTCTAGGCTTTGGCACCTAGCCTGGGACTTAGGACCCACGCCATTCAGGGCAAACCTCCCTGCAGTGACAGTCCCTCTGTACCCTTCGCCACCACTTGCTCCTGGGATCAGGGCAGCCCTATTTGTGTCTTCATGCTTTCTACCCATCTCAGTGTGGCTTCTGTGATCCTTGGTTATAGAGTCCTCTTTGTTTAGTCCAAAATTGGTTTTTCAAAATGATTGTTCTTAAATTAGGTTGTAATCCAATATGGTCCTGGGAAGTGGGAGTTGGAACATCCATCTACTTTGTCACTATCTTGGAATCTCTGCTCAGAGAATTGTTGATGGAGTTTGCTCTCTGTACATCTGGTGATATAGGGCAAAATGTCACCAAAGGTTATAACTCCACACTACTGCCATTGCAGATGTAAGGTATGGATTAACACTAACAATGTTGTAGGGAACCCTATATTGGGAAATTAACATGAATACTGTCCTGGAACAGGAGAAATTAGACCTTTGGCAGAGGCCATCTACAACCATCATAGTGGTATCTTTCCAACAGAACTCTAATGAAAAACAATTCCCACTGAAAATGAGCTTACACTCAAAAAGTACAAACCATATGAGTATCAAAATACTACAGAGAAAATTAAAAGACCCAACAAGTGGTAAATATACATTTTAATAACTAGAATTTATTGAATAAGCAGAAACATCAATATAACTATGTTAAGAATGTTCAAAGAACTAAAGAAAATCATAAAACCATAGCTCAAATATAGAACTGTATGAAAGAGACTTTCTAAAATTAGAACTGCAGCCATTTAAATCAAAGAGTAGGTCGGTTGAATAATATGCCAAAAACATACAAAGAAGTGATAAATTAAAATATTAATCTGAGGAAGTCATGGAGAATTTAGTTTAGAAAGATAGAGATGGGAAATACAGAAGTTAAGAGAAATGTGGACCACACTGAGAAAAGTTAACACTTTCTAATAACAGTTCCAAGAGGAAAGAAAATAAAGAGTGAGAGTAATATTCAGAGTTATGGTGTTGAGAATACTTCAGAATTAAAGTGAAGGAGAACACTGGGTCCTGCGTATAGTCAGTAGATAATACAATAAAAATATAAAGCCACATAAGATACATGACTGTGAAAATGCAGAATATCAACAACATAAAGATAATTTATAAGCTTCTAGAGAGACACTTTTCTAAATAGGACATAGAGATGGCCAATAGACATAGGAAAAGATGCTCAACATCACTAATCATCACAGAAATGTAAATTAAAACCACAATGAGATATCACCTCACACCTGTCAAAATGGCTATCTTCAATAAATAACAAACAGCAAGTGTTAGCAAGGACATGAAGAAAGGGAACCCTTGTGCACTGTTGGTGGGAATGCATAGTGACACCACCACTATGGAAAGCACTATGGAGTTACCTAAAAATAATTAAAAATGGATCTGCGTTTTGACTTAGTGATCCCACTTCTCGGAACATATTCTAAGAATCTCAAAACACCAATTCAAAAAGTATATCTTTATTGCAGCATTATTTACAGTAGCCAAATCTGGAAATAGCCCAAGTGCCCATCAATAGATGAGTGAATTAAAAATACTGTGGTACTTTTACCCAATAAAATACTACTTGGTCATTAAAAAGAAGGAAATACTACCTTTTGAGCCAGCATGAATGGACCTGGAGAGTATTACTAAGTGAAGTAAGCCAGTCAGAGAAAGACAAGTACCACATGATTTTACTCATATGTGGAATCTAATGAACAAAGGAACAAGCAAAATAGACTCATAGATAGAGAGAAGGCTGACAGCTATTGGGATTGAGGGAGGAACTGGGCAAAAATGGACAAAAAATTAAGAAAAAAAACCCTCATGAACACGGACAACAGTGTGGAGATTGCTGGGGTGGGATCTGGTGAAGTAGTGTTTAGGGGGGATAAATGGTGATGGACAAAAACTTGAATTGGGGGAATGAATATACAGTATGCTACACAGAGATGCATTGTAGAATTGGGCACCTGAATTCTGTATAATTATGTTAACTAGTGTCACCCAAATAAATTCAATTAAAATTTTAAAAAATTAATATAAGATAAAATATTTTTAAAAATAAAATAAAATTTGTCTTCTCAGTTCTTTTTTGAGCCTGTGTGCGCTTATTTCTGGGACTTCTGTTCCATTGATCTGTATGCCCGCTTTATGCCAATATCATGCTATTTGGATTACTATAGTACAATATCAGGTAGTATGATTTCTCCAGTTTTGTTCTTCTTTCTCATGATTGTTGTTGTTATTTGGGGGTCTTTTATGGTCCCATATAAATTTTTGAAATATTTGTTCTAGTTCTGTGAAATACATCATTGGTATCTTGACAGGAATTGCATTGTATCTATAGCTTGCTTTGAGTAGTATGGACATGTTAATGATCTTAATTCTTCCTGTCCACGAACATACTGTATGCTTCCACTTATTTGTATCTTCTTAAATTTATTTTTTCAGTGTATTATATATAGTTTTCTGAGTACAAGTTTTTACATCCTTGGCTAAATTTATTCCCAAGTATTTTATTCTTTTTAATGCAATTGTGAACGGTCTTGTTTTCTTAGTTTCTCTTTATGATAGTTTATTATTTCTGTATAAAAATCCAACTTGTTTCTGGATATTTGTTTTGTATTCTGCTATTTTACTTAATTTGTTCATCAGTCCTAGTAGTTTTTATTGGTGGTATCTTTTCTCTATATACAGTATTATATCATCTACAAATATTGACAGCTTTACTTCTTCCTTTCCAATTTGGATGCCTTTTATTTCTTTTTGTCTGACTGCTGCAGCTAGAACTTCTAGTACTATGTTGAATAGGAGTGGTGAAAGCAGACATCCTTGTCTTGTTTCTGATCATAAAGGAAATGCTTGTAGTTTTTGCCCATTGAGTTATGCTGTTGGCTGTGGATTTGTCAGATATGACCTTTCTTACATTGTGGTATGTTCCCTCTATTCCCAATTTGCTGAGAGTTTTATCATAGATGACTGCTGGATTTTATCAAGTGCTTTTTCTACATCTATTGATATGATCATGTGGTTTTTATCCTTGTTTTGTTTATGTGCTGTATTATGTTTATTGATTTTCAGATATTGTACCAACCTTGTATCCCCAGAATAAATCCCATTTGATCATGGTGTACAGCCCTTTTAATGTATTGCTGGATCCAGTTTGATAATATTTTGTTTAAGTCACTTTCTTGATGATACCCCTTGGAAGCACAAAATTTTGATGATGTTATGTTTAGTTTTTCAGTTGTTGCTGGAGCAAATTTTGGTGTTATGTATAAGAAACTAATGCTTAATCTAAAGTCACTCTCAGTTTTTAAAAAATAATTTTTGTTACTTTTTAGTTACTTTGATACCTTTTTGTTTAGTTTTAAAAAACAAAAATTTTCCCTCTCTTTCTCTGTAATTATCACTCGTTAGAAAAGGTCTTCTTGTATATAATGATTTGAGCCTGTATTTCTCACTTAAAATTTTATAGTAAATTTTTCCCATATCATTCAAAATATCTGGAAAAGATCACGTAAAAAGGCTATAAAGCCCACTATATAATTTATGTATTATAATGTATTTAATCACTTCTGTATTCTTGCACATTTATAAACTGCTTTCCATATGATGGTAATACCATTAAGGATAAGTGAACATGTATATAAACAACTTGGTTCAAATCCCTAATTTTTCCCTGGAAGAGATTCTAGTTATGACATGGCATTACTGGGTGAAAGGACATAAGCGTCTCCCTAAACTCAATGCAAATCACTTTCTAGAAAGTTGTGCCAATTGATGTTTTCCTAGACAGTGCCTATATCTTTATCAGTATTACTTTTAAAAATAAAGTAGTCACTGTAGGACACTTCTACTCTTTGAGGCCCTCCCTTCATTTATTTAAAAATGAGAATGCTACCTGACCACGTAGTGGCGTAGTGGATAGAGCATTGGCCTGGGTAATTAAGGATACAGGTTCGAAACCCTGAGGTCGCTGGCTTCAGTGCAGGCTCACCTGCCTGAGCACAGGGTCGCCAGCTTAAGCGTGGGATCATAGGCATGATTCTATGGTTGCTGGCTTGAGCTCAAAGGTCACTGGCTTGAAACTCAAGGTTGCTGGCTTGAGCAAGGGGTCACTGTCTAGGCTGGAGCCCCCCACCCCTTCTGCACAAGGCACATATGAGAAAGCAATCAAGGAACAACTAAAGAGCTACAAATATGAGTTGATGCTTCTCATCTCTCTCCCTTCCTGTCTGTCTATCCCTGTCTGTTCCTCTCTCTCTCTTTCTCTTTCTCCCACACGTGCTTGCATGCTAAAAAAAATAAAATAAAAAACTTAAAATGGGAATGCTGCTACCAATCACAGTACAATGTAATTTCTCTGGAAAGCCATTTATTCTGCCAAAGGTTTCACAGGATTCCTTTGACGTTTCCTTGACTTCACACTTTACTTAAAATGGCATAAAAACAATACCAGGTCATTAGCAAGATTTTTTTAAATTAACTTCAATGGGGTGACACCAATAAATCAGGGTACATACGTACAATGAAAACATCTCCAGATTATCTTATCATTCAATTGTGTTGCATACCCATTACCCAAAGTCAAATTGTCCTCTGTCACCTTCTATCTGGTTTTCCCTGTACCCCTCACCCCATCCCGTAACTACCACACTCTTGTACATGTCTCATAGTCTCACTTTTATGTCCCACCTATGTATGAAATCATGCTGTTCTCAGTTAGTTTTTTTTTCTGATTTACTTATTTCACTCCGTATAATGTTATCAAGGTACATCCATTTTGTTGTAAATGATCCGATGTCATCATTTCTTATGGCTGAATAGTGTTCCATAGTATATATGTACCAAAGCTTTTTAATCCACTCGTCTTCTGACAGACACTTGGGCTGGTTCCAGATCTTCACTATTGTGAACAATGCTGCCACGAACATGGGGGCTCATTTCTTCTTTTCGAACAGTGCTATGGTGTTCTTAGGGTATATTCCTAAAAGTGGGTTAGCCGGGTCAAAAGGCAGTTCGACTTTTAATTTTTTGAGGGGTCTCCAAACTGTTTTCCACAGTGGCTGCACCAGTCTGCATTCCCACCAGCAGTGCAAAAGAGTTCCCTTTTCTCCACATCCTCGCCAGCACTTATTCTGTGTTGTTTTGCTGATGAGTGCCACTCTGACTGGTGTGAGGTGATATATCATTGTGGTTTTGATTTGCATTTCTCTAATGATTAGTGATGTTGAGCATTTTTTCATATGTCTTTTGGCCATCTGTATGTCTTCTTTGGAGAAATATCTATTCATTTCTTTTGCCCATTTTTTGATTGGACTGTTTGTCTTCCTGGTGTTGAGTTTTATAAGTTCTTTATAAATTTTGGTTATTAACCCCTTATCAGATGTGCTATCAAATATGTTCTCCCATTGTGTGGTTTGTCTTTTTATTCTGTTCTTATTGTCTTTAGCTGTGCAAAAACTTTTTAGTTTGATATAGTCCCATTTGTTTATCTTGCCTTTTATTTCATTTGCCCGTGGAGATAAATCGGCAAATATATTGCTGCTACAGATGTCGGAAAGCTTGCTGCCTATGTTTTCTTCTAAGATGCTTATAGTTTCACGGCATATGTTTAAGTCTTTTATCCATTTTAAATTTGTTTTAGTGCATGGTGTAAGTTGATGGTCTAGTTTCATTTTTTTGCAGGTAGATGTCCAATTTTCCCAGCACCATTTGTTAAAGAGGCTGTCTTGACTCCATTGTATGTTCTTTCCTCCTTTGTCAAATATCAGTCATCCATAAAGCTGTGGGTTTATTTCTGGGTTCTTGTTGGGAGCCGTCAAGTAAACACAGCTGTGTAACTTGAGGGCAAGGCGCAAGCCCCCGATATTCCCCGGATTTATTATTAGCTGAAAGGTCAGAACGACCAGCGTACGGATATGGTCTGATAAAGCTCAAAGACTTTTACTCCCTGTTGATGTGGTTTTAAGGCAGGAGGCTTTGTACAGGAGACACCTGGTGTTTAACCATTTAATCTCTGATGAAGGAGGTCATGTGACTTTGGATACAAAAACATTGTACTTGCCAAGATTTGCTGTATATAAGAAACTTGCCTACAAAAATAAATTGCTGATGGCTGATGGTTCATCAGACCTCCCGACCCAGACTCATCAATTCCACATCCCCTCACCCCGTGGAACGGCTCGTCACGCAGGCTCGTGACAGGTTCTCTGTTCTGTTCCATTGATCAATGTGCCTGTTCTTATGCCATTACCAGGCTGTCTTGAGTATAATGGCCTTGTAGTAAACCTTGATATCCGGGAGAGTGATACCTCCTGCTTTATTTTTTCTTTTTAAGATTGCTGAGGCTATTCGTGTTCTTTTTTGGTTCCATATAAATTTTTGGAATATGTTTTCTATATCTTTGAAGTATGTCATTGGTATTTTAATTGGTATTGCATTCAATTTATGAATTGCTTTGGGTATTATAGACATTTTAATGATGTTTATTCTTCCTAGCCATGAGCACGGTATATGCTTCCACTTGTTTGTATCTTCCTTGATTTCTTTTTTCAATGTTTTATAATTTTTTGAGTTCAAGTCCTTAACCTCCTTGGTTAAATTTACTCCTAGGTATTTTATTTTTTTGGCTGCAATAGTGAAGGGGATTGTTTCCTTAACTTCTTTTGCTGACAGTTCATTGTTGGTATATAGAAATGCCTCTGATTTCTGAGTATTAATTTTGTATCCTGCCACCTTGCTGAATTCATTTATAAGGTCCAGTAGTTTTTTGACTGAGACTTTAGGGTATTCTATATACAATATCCTATTATCTGCAAATAGTGACAGTTTTACGTTTTCTTTTCCAATTTGTATGCCTTTTATTTCTTCTTCTTCTCTGATTGCTGTAGCTAGGACTTCCAGAACTTTGTTGAATAAGAGTGGTGAAAGGGGTCACCCCTGCCTGGTTCCTGATTCTAAGGGGATTGCTTTTAATTTTTGTCCATTTAATATGATGTTTGCTGTGGGTTTGTCGTAGATGGCCTTTATCATATTAAGGAATGTTCCTTGTATTCCCACTTTACTGAGAGTTTTGAGCATGAATGAGTGCTGGATTTTATCAAATGCCTTTTATGAATCTATTGAAATTATCATGTGATTTTTGTCCTTCCTTTTGTTTATGTGATGAATCACATTGATTGTTTTTTGAATATTGAACCAGCCTTGCCTCTCCAGAATAAATCCCACTTGATCATGGTGTATGATTTTTTTCATATATTACCGGATCCGGTTGGCTAATATTTTGTTGAGGATTTTAGCGCTAAATTCATCAGGGATATAGGCCTATAATTTTCTTTCTTTGTGTTGTCTTTGCCCTGTTTTGGGATCAGAATTATGCATGCCTCATAAAAGGAGTTTGGAAGTCTTCCTTTCTCTTGAATTTTTTGAAATAGCTTGAGGAGGATAGGAGTTAGTTCTTCTTTGAATTTTTGATAGAATTCACTTGTGAAGCCATCAGACCCAGGACATTTATTTTTTGGGAGTTTTTTGATAACTGTTTCGATCTCATTTGTTGTAATTGGTCAGTTTAGTTGTTCTGATTCTTCCAGATTGATTTTTGGAAGGTTATATGATTCAAGAAATTTGTCCATTTCACCAAGATTGCTAATTTTTTGGCATATAGTTTTTCATAATATATTCTTACAATACTTTGTATTTCTGTTGTGTCAGTTGTTATTTCTCCACTCTCCTTTCTAATTTTATTTATTTGAGACCTCTCTCTTTTTTTCTTGGTGAGTCTAGTTAAAGGTTCATCAATCTTGTTTACCTTTTCAAAGAACCAGCTTTTGGTTTCATTGATCCTATGTATTGTTTCCTTAGCCTCTATGTCATTTATTTCTGCTCTGATCTTTATTATTTCCTTTCTTCTACTTCTCCTGGGTTTCATTTGTTGTTGTTTTTCTAGTTCTTTTAGATGCAGGGTCAGGTTGCTTATTTGAGCTTTTTCTAGCTTCTTATGATATGACTGTAGTGCAATGAACTTCCCTCTCAGTACTGCTTTTGCTGTGTCCCATAAATTTTCAGTTGATGTATGCTCATTATCAGTTGTTTCTAGAAACTTTTTTATTTCTTCTTTGATCTCAATGTTAATCCATTTATTTTTTAATATCATGTTATTTAGTTTCCAAGTGTTTGTGTATTTTTCAGTTTTTCTTTTGTGGTTAATTTCTAGTTTCATGGCATTGTGATAAGAGATAATGACTCATATGATTTCATCTTCTTAAATTTATTGAGACCATTTTTGTGTCCTAACATGTGGCCTATCCTAGAAAACGTACCATGAGCACTTGAGAAGAATGTATATTCTACTGCTTTAGGGTGAAAAGTTCTGAAGATATCTATTAAATCAAGTTTATCTAGTGTATTCTTTAAGTCTGCTGTTTCTTTATTAATTTTCTTTCTTGTGGATCTATCCAGTGTTGTTAGTGGGGTATTGAAATCCCCTACTATTAATGTATTGCTGTTAATCTCACCATTTATATCCATCAAAGTCTGCTTTATGAATGTCGGGGCTCCTATTTTTGGTGCGTAGATATTTATAATAGTTATATCTTCCTGTTGAATTGTTCCCTTTATTATTATTGAGTGTCCTTTTTTCTTTCTTACTACAGCCTTTGTTTTAAAGTTCATTTTGTCAGATATAGGTACTGCTTCCCCGTCTTTTTTTTCATTTCCATTTGCATGAAATATTTTTTTCCATCATTTTACCTTCGGTTTATGTGCATCTTTTGTTTTAATGTGTGTCTTTTGTAGACAGCATATGTATGGGTTCTGTTTCTTAATCCACGCAGCTACTCTATGTCTTTTGATTGGATCATTTAATCCTTTTACATTTAAGGTTATTATTGATATGTAGTTTTCTATTGCCATTTTGTTCTTTAAAGCTGTGTATATATATACATATATATATATATATATATATATATATATATATATATATATATATATATATATTGCTATATTCTTTCCTCCCTTTGAACTGTTCACAACAGGCCCCTTAGTATCTCTTGCAGAATTGGTTTGGTTTTAATGAATTCTTTGAGGTTTTCTTTGTCTGGAAAGCTCTTTATTCTCCTTCAATTTTAAATGTTAGCCTTGCTGGATAGAGTAGTCTTGGTTGTAGGTTCTTGTTCTGATTACTTTGATTATTTCTTGCCATTCCCTTCTCACCTCAAGTGTTTCTGTTGAGAAGTCTGATGTCATATTAATGGGGGCTCCTTTGTAGGTGATAGTCTTTTTTTCTCTAGCAGTTTTTAAGATATTTTCTTTATCCATTAGCTTTGGTATTTTAACTATGATGTGTCCTGGTGTAGATCTTTTTGGGTTTCTCTTTAATGGAGTTCTGTGTGCTTCTTGAATGTGTGGAATGTTTCCCAGCCTTAATTTAGGGAAGTTTTCTGCTATGATTTGATTGAACACAGTTTCCATTTCCTGTCCTCTGTCCTCTTCTTCAGGCACCCCTATGATGCGAATGTTGTTTCTCTTCATGTTATCACAGAGCTCCCTTAGAGTTTCCTCATATTTTTTGAGTCTCTTTTCCTTTTTTTTCTCTGCTTCTGTAACTTTGTTTATTGTGTCCTCTAACTCGCTCATTCGATCCTCATCGTCATTCATCCTGTTTTTAATTCCTTTCATTGTGGTCTTCAGTTGTTATTTCTGTCTGATTCCTCTTTATGATTACAATTTCGTTTTTTATACTTGTTATCTCTTTATTTAGGTGTTCATAATGACTATCCATTGTTGCTCTAATTTCTTTGAACATCCTAACTATCATTATTCTAAATTCTGCTTCTGGTAGTTTGGTTATATCTGGTTCATTCAAGTTCTTCTCTGGGGATTTCTCTTGATTCATTTGGTTTGTATTCCTCTGCCTGTCCATTTTATCTGTGTATAAGCAAGTTGTGGCCACTGGAGTCCAGTAGGTGATGCCTTTGTGTTCTCTATGTGTGGTCTGTCTGCAGGCCCGCCACCCCCTATGCCAATGCCTAGGGTGGTTGGGTATGGGTGTTGCCAGCACCGGCTCACTGCGGCTGTTTCTGTGATTTTCACCTCTCCTCCACGGGAGGGGCTGTCACTCAAGCCACTAGCCTCAGCACCAACGGCTGAGATGAGCACCTTTCCTCAGCTGCGGACCCAGCCTGTTTCCGGAAGGCTTATGCCCAGCCCCCATAGTCAGGGCCTGCTTGCTACAGTTTCGTGGGTTAGGCAGGGCTTTTGACGTGCTCTCAGCTGTGTGCCTTTGCCCGTCTAGAATTTAGCCCTGCCCTTGATGCCAGGGCCCTCCTGCACAGGGTCGCAAATCGTGGTTTATTGGGCCCAGCGTGTTTGCTGGCGTGAGCTTAGCTGCTAGCTTCTGATGTTCCAGGCCCTACCCCGCCCCCATGTTCGGAGCCAGCTCCAGCACGTAGGATGGCAATCTGTGGTTTCTCCAGTGGGCGGGGCTAGTAGTGTGAGCTCAGCTGCGAACTTCCGCTGGTCTCGGTGTCTCCCTTGCCTCCGCGTTAGGAACCCCCCGCTCACGCACACAGAATGGCACACCGCGGTTTCTCCGTCCGGGTGGGTTTGGCAGTGTGAGCTCAGCCGTGAGCCCCTCGCCTGTCCCTGGTCTTAGCCCCGTCCCCGAGGAAAGGGCTGGCTTGCTTAGGGTCTCAGAGCAGATCTCTGCCCGTTTTTTTCCCTGCAGGTGGGATTACAGGTGGGCCTGCAGCTAAAGGACCGCTTTCACGCGTCCCCTCTGCCCCTGCTGTGCTAGACTGAGCTCACACCGGTTGTGCCTCCACCCACGCCACAGGACCACGTTTCAGCGTCCTGCGGCCACCATACCCTTCAGCAACCCTCAGTGAGATGGAAGTGACCTAAGTCTCCACACTGTAGGCCTGGGAACTCCCTTCCTCTAAGCAGCTCTGCTCTAATTGCCGCGGGAGAGCTTGTTTGGCTAGTGTCCTGTCTCCCTTTGCTGGTATTGCTAGTTCCAGGGGAAATCACTTAGCCCAGGAGTCAGGGTGGCTGTCCCTCAGAGTGTCTCCGTGCCTTCAGTCCACTCTTTGTTCCCGCTTCTCTGTTCCTCTCCTCTGTCCCCGTTCCCCAGAGCCCCGGGTGCGTAGTTGTGAGAGAGGTTTTCTGTGCTGTCCCTTTAAAAAGATTTTTGGGTCTGAGAAAACTATCTCTTTTTCACAAACAGTATCCTCACTTGCTTCACAGCTCAATGCTGTCTAAATGCCTCTTCTAAGCTCTGGGACTGCAGGCTGGGGCTTGGTTCCTGGGACCCAGTTCCCTCTCTCTCCACCAAATTCACCTCCCGGCACGCAGGTCTCTCCGGGCTGCCGTTTGCTCCGGGGAGCTGGGCAGCCCTCTCCACGTTTTTGCTATTCCTACCAGTCTCAATGTGGCTTCTGCAGTGTTCCTTGGTTGAAGAGTCCACTTAGTTTAGTTCAAAGTTGGTTTATCCAGATGATGGTTCTTAAAATTGAGTTATAATCCACTTTGGTTCTGGGAGTTGGAAGTTGGTACTTCCGTCTACTCCATCGCCATCTTCCGTCCTCTTTCTAGCAAGCCTTTTTAAAGGAGCTTCCAAAAAATCTCTCAGAGATAGCCTAAGAGACTCCCACCAAAATAAACTATCACCAGTGGTGATAGTTTATTTTGGTGGGAGTTGCATTTTGGGAAGAATGAGTGGATCCCCCGCTTACTGAATTTAGGCAGTCTCCTTCAGGGCAAGTCCTCTAGTGGACTTGACCAATGAAAGGCATTTAACATGAACTCCAGGCAGGCACATCAATATTAGAACCCAGGTGCTTACATTTTCTGGCTGTGTGACCTTAGGTTGTCCTTAGCTGCACATGAAACACTTAGCATAGCTAAGCACATATTCAGTTCTCTATAAATGTTAGCTCTTTTTCATTATTCTTCCTTTTTTTTGTATTCTTAAAAGGACAAGCACTATGGATAGCTGAAAAAAGGGACTCACAATACAATTATTACGAGTAAATGAATGAGCCACAGGAAAACTGAAGAGTATGTATGAAGAAACCTCCCAGTTTTTCACATTGTGGGCTGTCCGTAATCTTCCATTTACAAATTGAGCCTTCCCTTGAATGAAACTTTCCTATTACCTGCTTAGCCTTCCTTTGTGAGATTTTACTCTGAAATAAACCATTCATTATTTGTAGCCTGCCATTGTTCCTATTCTTGCAGGGGTTGCATTATGCTTTATTTCTGCTATTTTAAATCATTTAGCAGATAACAAAAAAAAAATCACTTAGAGTCTGATTTGATCAAGGGGCACAGGATGAAGTGTGAAAACTCCAGTGTTGTTCTGATCTCTGGCTTTATTGAAGGCTGCAGAAAGATATAAATTCAGTAACCTATCTAGGTCAGGATTTAATGGCTCTGATAAATCCCCAGGTTTAGCAGTTGTCAGTGAAAAATATGTGAGTAAGAATATAAAAAACCTCTTCCCAACTACATCTTTCCAATGCGTAGATAAGGCAGTGGTTTTCAAAGTGTGCGCCAGGGTGCACTGGTGCGCCCTAGAAGATCTCCAGGTGCACCCTGTGGTATTCCAGAGAAATATGTGCCTGTTGGGACCAAAAAACAACAAGATTTTTGGAGTTTAGATTTTTGGGGGACAGAGTTGTGGGGAATTGGCTGTAAGATGACAGTCTGCCCAATCCCCCATCTCACTTGCCTGATTAGGTTGCAAAACGCTGTTAAGCTGTGGTGCTGGATTGTTTACACTACCCCACCCCACCCCACCCGTGTTCCCCGGAAAGACTAGAGGCAAGTTTCTTCTATTCTTTGTTTGGTGTAAAGTTAAGATGATATGTATGGTGGAGGTTTTCTGCACTCAACACAATTAAGAGTAAAAACAGAGGAATTATTCAATGTATTGACGAGGAAATGAGAGTTTGCCTTTCAAATATATGTCCAAACATTAAAGAAATCACTAGGACACATCAGGCTCATGTTTCTCATAAACACAAGAATGAAAAAACTTAACACATTTGTGCCGGGACCTGCTGAATTTACTAAATTTTACTAAGAATGTATCTCTATATATAAAAAGATAAATTTTTTGTCATTTCTTTATTTTTAACCCCTTTTTTATGAATTATAAAAAGTATAACTCAAAAAAATGTAACATAAAAATGTTTCTTAATGTCAAATAAACTTAATCTTGTTGTATTTATTTTGTTTAATTACCATAAAAGCACACTTGGATTTTATTTCTTATTTCTTTAATATTTGACTTAATTATTATAACATCTTTCTTAGAAATTTGTATATAGTGCACCTACAATTATTTGTAGGATTTTAAATGCGCCCTGACTTCAAAAATTTTGCGAACCACTGAATAAGGTAATGGATTTGAAAGTGCCTTCAGGAAGATACAGTTGTATAAATCTAATACATTTCTATTGTAATGTAGATGATATAAGCACAGCAAAAATATGAAGGAATTAAAATTGAGGCAAAGATTTTTTTATTATTTCATAAGGTTTTACAGTCAAATTGTTGGAGCTTTTGCAGTCTTAGTCTTTCATTTGTATATATATAAGAAGAGTAACTTTCTCAAAATCACATTTTTTAAAACCCAAATTCTATTATTCTCTATAAAAATAATGGATTACAAATCTTACTTATTTAAAATGTTCATAAAAGCCTGTTTGTTGTAGTAATATAATGTTATAGTAATTATATAGGAATATAAAAATATGGAAGATATATAAAAGTAATTAAGATATAATATTAAAATTAATTAAGAAAATTAAATAAAGTTATGCTGTCTGGATAGGAATTAAGATAATGTGTGCAGTTGTGATAAATAGACTCTGACTTTCAAGCAGGGCCCAGTTAGTGTGTGTGTGTGAAGTTATACATAAATAAGAAGTGGCTTGATGTCATAACTCTGTAAGTTAACATAAACAAGAAACTTCCCTAGGAACATCTTAAAAGTGGCTTGATGTAACATTTCAGTAGATTACCATAAAAAGGGATCCCTGTGAGGAACTCCCAAAAAGGTGGTTTGAGGTGATAATCCTGTAAATTGATACCTGTTAGAAGGCTTTGGCCAGAAAAGGTACTAAAGCTGAGGGGCCCCATGCTGCAGTAGTTGTCCAGACTCCAACGTTAAGGTAGATTGTCTCCACATAGCTCTGAGCTCTGAAAGCCCCCTGAGAGGAGCATGCCGACAGGGCCCCCTTAAGCTGTACCCAGACATGCCAAAAGGAGTTGTGGGTAATAAACTGCCTGTGTGAGTCTTGCAACTAACTTGTGTGTCAGTCGTGTCTTTCCTCCAGTGGCAGTCAGCACTGATCAGTAGCATCCTCATAGCAGCCTCAAGAGTAGTCTTGAAGAGACTGACAGCCCTGCTGATAAGCAGGGGTGTCCCACTGCATGGGGAAGTTGAATCAGGAACATCTGATAGACATAGAGCTTGGGCTCTACTGGGACACTATTATTTATCTTCACGATGTAAGTAAATACAAATTTACATTTGTGTAGTTCATTTATAATGACTTTGAGTGCAATTTTAAATGTTATTGCTATAAGGTAAATTTACAAGTTTGAAGTGAGAAATTTCAATTATAAAGGCTTCATTAGAATTTATCATTTTAGTACTTTAAAAATGCTTTTGTTGCATAAAATTACATTTTAATTTTCAGTCTTCATACTTATACTGTTAGCCAAACATTTGCCTCTTCCTTTGGTGAAATACTTGCAAGGAGGGTGTGATCTTCCCTGGAGGTTCATTTACATTGAAATTAATAAAGGTTAATGAAGTCTTTTAAGAATTCCTTTTTTTTTTCCTGTGGGGTCCGAAACATAAAGTTAAACTAAGTTTCTTAAGCAAAACTGTAAGAAATTTATTTCTTGGTAGTCAGCATGTATATTACCTGGAGCTATAAAAGTCCTGCATGTTAGATATTGAGTGACATTTTGAGTATACAAAAACAAACACTAAGGTGCAAAATTTTTTTGCATATATTACTTTGATTCTTAAGAAGGGCAGCTTCCTACATCCATTCTTGGATGACATTGTATTTAAAATGTAATTCTCCTTTATCCTATTCTATTTTGAAGGGCTGAAAAGTGGGGAAGAAAAAATCTAAGCCACTTTAGAGAGTTCTGAAAAATACTGTTTTACCATTATAACCTGAAGGGCAAATAGATAGGCTTTCATACTGTTTATCAGTAAATAAATGGAGAGACCTTAGTCAGGCAGTAAGCATGGGAAATCCTCCATTGAGCACACACAGATTCTGGAAAAGGAAGTAAAGACAAAGAGAGTAGAATGGGGAAAAAAAAATGGCGCTGGTCTTCCAGGCTACAGCATAGACTGTTGTCCTTGCTGCTTTGAAGTTGAAATAACAATGAGCACTGCAGAATATGCATTGCAGAGGTACTTGACATCAGATAATCCTGCAGAGTAGGGAAATTAGATGATTCTTTTCTCCTTGCAAAAAGACAAAATGCTAGTTCTTCCAAATGTAGTATTCTAAGACTATTACATAATACTTATTCTAAATGATTTGAAATAAATTTAATTGGTACTTACCTAGGAGGTTATAACAGTTTTCATTTCTCCAACTCTCTCAAACTGGCATCGTGAATTGCCACTCATTGGCAGCTGTGAGAGTATGATAAGACAGGATGATGTATACAGAAAAAGATTTCTTCTTCAGAAGAATTCATTCATAAGAATTGTCAAATTATTTTTTAAATGGCTGTAGTTCTTATTGAAACATTGCGAGAGTAATGTAAAGCTTGTATTATGTGACCTTGCTATTTGGTCGCCCTATCGTGAAATCGTGGAATGTGCTGGACCTAGGATATGCTTTCAAGGCTGTCTTTTTTAAAGCACTCACCTTTTTATTTTAATTTCAAATGAGTTAATAGATATCCAGAGAGGTTAGGTAACTTGAGGAATATAAAGTGGATTTGAGGGAAAAAGGAGCTCATTCAGGACCCCAGAAGATCACAAGAAGACTGAAGGATGTCTAAGATTTCTTCACTATTAACAGATAGGACATTGGAGCTGGGAGCAAGGGAGAGGAAGAAGTAGACGGTTAAGAGCAGGTGTATTTCATTACTTTGGTTGTGATGTTGAAATAGTACTAGTCTCAGAAGAGATTCAGGCTGATAGTAATGTAAGTTCTCTGTATGAAGTATAGGACCAGGCTCTTTTTCTGAACAGCTAACAGGGAAACGCTTAAAAGAGGTGATTTAGGTCTGAAGTGAAAAATATTTTGCATTCATTTAAAACCTAAAATTTGAGTAACGCATATTTGCCAGGCTCCCTCCTGGTAGTCTTTCCCACAGGAGAGACCAAAGAAGAAGCAGCAATCTTCCTGTCTGTTTGGGTACAAAGGCAAAAACTGACACTCTGTCTGCTCCATAGGGTTTTCTTGCTTCTTAGTTCTTTTCTGACCATGGACTAGGCAACCTGAATCAGCTGAGGAGAGGAAAGGCTTCAGTTGCCTTGGCAATGATTTGGCCTTTGGCACAGTTTAAGAGGTCAGGAAAGAGGCAGACAAAGTGGATGGAAAGGGCTGGCTAGATTCTTAAAGAAATCATTCACTCTTAGACACTCTCTTCACAAATGTCATGACCTGGTGACTAATTTCTTGACATATTAGGAATTATCTAATAACCCTGGAATTATTGTGCTACTACTGTTAGCATAAATAAGGCAAAGATGTGAGCTGCTAATAATTGCATTTCAGTAGAATATTCTTTATATACCAAATGTGTTTAAAATGATTGTCGCTATATGATTTCATATTATTTGATTCATATGCATCATAGCATTCATTTTAATACCTGGATTATTTGCGTAATATTAAAGTATCTTTTTAATTTATTGAGAAAGGAATTGTTGTGCAGAAATTCTGTGGAAAAAGAGGTTAGTAGCTCCTCATATTTATTCTCCCCTTCTGCCTTAGTAACAGAATCCAAATTTTAGCAGGGCACATGGCACCCTGACAAAGGACTGCATTATACAGGATACCTGGAAGCCAGGTGGATCACATGGGTTCCAGTTAAGGTGGATAAGCAGAATTGCTCTTTGGGACCTCTAGGAGATCTTCTGAAAGTGAGGGGTATGATCTTTCTCTGCCCCTTCTCCTTGCTGGCTGAATTCAGAAGAGATGGATGGAGTACCAGAGCGACCTGGAACCCAAAAGTAACAGGGAGAAAGAATAAAGGACATGGGCCCATCCTAGCTTCTTTAAGTAACAGAAAAATAAATATCATTCTTATTTAAGTCATTATGACTTGGCAATCTCTGGGTATATTTGACTAAATATAATTCTGAACAATACAAATATTAAAGTATTGAGAAAAACCATTAAGGAAAATATTTTGCCAATAGACACACAAAAAAAATACATATAATGTCATTGTGTCAATTAGCCTTGGTGGTTTGAAATTTTTATGTCATAATACTAAGCTTTTGAATGGATTTTCCTTCACGTTCTATAAGGGGAGCCTTCAGAGGAATGTGAGAGCCTGGGTTTAATTGCTCTGAGTCACTTATTGGTACTATGCACTTGAATAAGCCATTGTGACCTCACTTTCTCCCACTTTAAAACAAAACTCTGGACTAAGTCATCTCCATCATTCTTCCAAGCTTTGCAGCTGTGCATTGAAATAACTACCCATTTCTTTTTTAAAACCCCTAAAACTGATTGTGGCCATTATAATATATGCAAATATATGTAAATATATGTGTAGGTGTTCAACCCAACTTTGGGGTAGATGTCTGTTGAGAGGAGGACCACAAAGCTCATTTTCGAAGAAATCACATTCCAACTGTGTAGAAGACCTAGGCAAACATGAAGTCCTAAGAATCTAAATGACCTGTGTCTTCTGATTCCCAAATAATATCTCTTATATTCCACGTTTCTTCTCTCACAGAATTCCACATATTACCTATGTGGTTTGTAGTTCTTCTTAAGTTCCAAAAATCTTATTTAATGCCACTAAATACAGTTCTCTTTATTATTACCCATCTAAGACTAATCTGCTTGCTATGATGACATGCATTTAACCTCTCTCTAATATCAGATGTCCTTCATCTCACTTATAATGCTTCATATCAAGAGGGCAAAATATCTTGTTATTAACTAAATACTCACATGTCAAAAGAGTTGGTGGGACAACTAAATCAGAAAATTTTTTCTGGAGGAAGTAAGTTAATTCAGAGGTCTATGGAGGTAACAGATACAGGTTTTCTGAGAAACGGAGAATTTGTTTTAAAGGGTATTTGCAAAGGGACCGAGGTAGCAATAACCAGGTAGCACATGGCAGATGGGAGCCAGAGTGGCTCAAGTGGAGTGCAGGGTGGATCTGTGGGGAGTGGGACCTGAGAAGGTTCCTGTCATTCTTTTTTTTTTTTTTTTTTTGCCCTGACTCTTATAAGCATTAAACACTCCCCGTAGCCCAGAGTTTGTTTATGTAAGAAGCTCATGGAGATGAAAGATGGATAACAATGTGACACGGGTGGAATCAGTTTAAAGATACAGAGCGAGGAATGGCAAAATCTTCACTGCAAGGATGTGTCCTCTTTGCACCACAGATATCCATTTGCTTGCATACTTAGGTTTCATACTTCACTGTGCACTTCTGTGGTATGGTGGCGATAAAGCTGCAGAAGAAACTTAGAATTGCTTGACTTTTGCAAGTTAAGTCAGCTGTGACTTTCCATTAATAAACTATCTTTATAGGCTGAATTTTTTTTGTGTGTGTGATATTTAATGGGAAGAGAATAAGTCGACAGCTGATCTATCACAAGGAGCACATTTACGTGAGTGTATTGTCACTGGAATTATTATCACAGATACTAGAAGTGAAAACAACATCACAGTGTTTAATGCCAGTTCTAGTCTTTTCCTTTTGCAGCACAGACCTGCCCAACAGAGTCATGAGAATTTCTAAACATTGGTTGGACATTGAGTATGAAGCCACATGTTCAGCTAACACACCAGGAACCATCGACAGCAAACCAGATTGGCCAGTTGGAAAGAAACGCCTGCCTGCACACCGGTGCTGGTTTGTGTTTTCTGCCAGAGGCATGGAAGCAGTTCTCCTTCCTGAGTCTTCTTCCCTGCTTCTCCACAGGTTTGCTTCTTGGTGCCTGGTAAATAAACATGCACATCAAAAAAACAAACAAGAAAACCTTGAGAAGAAGGAAGCAGGACCTTTCCCTCTTCCTTTCCTTTTTAGAGCTAATTTCTTGGGTTCTTTTCATTTGCTCTCTTCCATCTACCTATCCACACACGAATTTGCACTGCAACAATTGCATACAAAACTACCACTTTGCTTTATGCTTCCATATCTAATTAAATCTCAGTTTTAGCCTGCATAGGATAGGGTTGCCAGACAGCCAATATCAGTCATTATCGGCAGCCTTCACATCTGAGAGTGGTCTGAGTCCAATGGTATTCTGTAGATCAGGAAAATGGGGGAAGGGCCTGAGATGCGGGTTTTTCAAGCCATTGTGGTCTTTTCAAAGGAAGTGGGCCCTTCTCTCACTGTAACAAATGTGGTCATGAGCATTCTTCTTCATGTCAACAAGGCCACAGCTCCCAGTGTTTAGGCTCCAGCATCCAGACCATCCTATCAGACATCCTGGACAGTAAATAGGAGTGGAGTCAGGCACTTACCACTCTAGACTTTTCTTCTAGTTTCCATGTCATTTTCATTGTCTAAAATTAAAGCCACATCCATCTCTTTGGCCAGTAATAGACTCCAAAGCCTAACTAGAGTTATTTTTCAGGTTTCAGACAATTTCTTTTTTTAATTCCTCAGTCTAAAATTTTGGAGACCCTGAACTCAAGAGTTTATCCTATCTAGAAGAAGGGGGAACATCTGCCTCATTTTTCTAGATTCTATTGCAGTAGCAGGAACAAGAATTTAAATTCATATTTTAATAGATTACCTTGTCACATTATATACAGGAATTTGTGTCGGATGAAGAAAAACAGAACTTTTTGACCACTGGAAGCATTGGCAGAGGTTTTTGTTTTTATTTTTGATGTTGTTTGATGCCATAAGGCACAAAAACTTTCTCAGGACCCATGTGATGGATAAATTGTAACTTTCAGAAATTTGGGTTCATTATTCTTCCATTCTGGTAGTGTATTTGAAGGTAGTATTTCACTTGAATGCTTGCAGAAGCAAAATTAGAGAAAAGAAGTTTTCTCCCAGAGAGTTGTGTGAGAATGAGAACGAACTAAGTTTTAACAGTAGTGATGTGTGTTTTTAGAATGAGTCTTTCTAGATTACTGAGTTTATCTGAAAACATGAAAATGATTGAATAATCAATTAACATGTGCACCATATGTTCCAAAACAGCCTAAAAAAAAGATGAGGGAGGTGATATATATAAATAATTATTTATTTATTAGAAGCCACTAACCCATAAACCTTTCCTTCTAAACTTAAGCCTGGTTAAACACTATGTACATACATTGCATTAACTATCCATTGCTGCTGCCTCCAATTTAGCAGCTTAATAAACCTATTTATTATCATCTCACTGTTATATGTAACAGATGGATAGCATGCTTCCATGGGGTCTTCCCCTTAAAGTCTCACAAGGCCAAAACCAAGCTGTTGGTACAGTTGTGTTCCTCTCTGCTTTCAAGTAGATCCTGATGGTTGGTAGAATGAAGTTTCTTGTGGTTGAAGGACTAGGGTTTAGTTTTCTTCCTGGCCATCAGGTAGGGGCCATCCTTAGCTCCTTGAGGCTCTCCCCAGCCCTTGCACATGGCCCCCTCCATCATGTGACTCACTCCATCTCAGAGCCAAAAACGCTTTGCATCTTTCTCACATTTAGAATCTCTTTGACCTGCTCTTTGGCTGTGTCTCTACTGTCTCCACCTGAAGAAACTTCTCCATTTTTAATGGCTCATATACAGTATAGGCCAGGGGTTGGGAACCTATGGCTTGTGAGCCAGATGTGGCTCTTTTGATGGGTGCATCTGGCTCGCACACAAATCTTTAATAAAAAAAATAATAATGTTAAAAATATAAAACATTCTCATGTATTACAATCCATTCATTTCCTACCGCTCATGTTCATGGTTGTGGGTGGCTGGAGCCAATCACAGCTGTCCTCCAAGACAACACCAAACTTTTATTGGATAATGCGTAATGTACACAGGTTCTTGTGAGGTCAGGAAGTAAACTTTCCTCCTTTTAATCAAGTAGTCAGCTAGCTAATTGCAGAAAACCTTTTGACGAAGAAGTTGGCTAAAAGAAAAAAAGATGAGGGGTATCGTACTTTTCAGCGGGAATGCACAGAGGATTTCACCTTTGTGGAGAGAGCAGGTTCTGCAGTATGTCTAATATGCAATGATAAAATTGCATCGATGAAACAGTCAAATATAAAGTGGCACTTCAACACACGCCATACTACATTTGCATCGAAATATCCAGTGGGGGACAGCAGGAAGAAAGCATGTCAAGAGCTACTGTGCAGAGTGCAAGCTAGTCAGCAGCTCTGTGTTTGGACCCAACACGGTGACTGGAATTCACCTAGCTTTGCTGGTGCTTTAGCAATTGTGAGAAATGGAAAGCCATTCAGAGATGGGGAGTATGCCAAATTTTCATGCTTGATGTTGCCAATGAACTTTTTGATGACTTTTTAAATAAAGACAAGATAATCAAATGAATAAAAGGCATGCCTCTGTTGGCAAGAACTACTCACAATCGTACCATCATGATGGCAAATCAAATTGAGGCAAAAGTCAACAGGCGTAAGCCATTTATCCCAGTTCAGCATGATTGCAAGGTATGCTGTCAGTGACATACCATGTGAGGAAAGTCTTGCTGTTTTGCCTATGAAAGAGAAAATAAGAGGGGAGTATTTATTCAAGTCTTTCACTGAGTTTGCTAAAGAAAAAAATCTACCAATGGATAAACTTATTTTGGTGTGCACTGATGGTGCTCCATGCATGGTGGGGAAAAACAGAGGATTTGTAGTGCTTCTTCGTAAACATGAAAAGAGACCCAGCGTAAGTTTTCATTGCATCCTACATCAGGAGGCGCTTTGTGCTCAGATGTGTGGCGAGCAGCTTGGTGAGGTGATGTCACTGGTCATTCGGGTGGTCAACTTTATTGTTGCTCGAGCTTTAAATGATCGCCAGTTTAGAACACTGCTGGATGTAGTTGGGAATTATCCTGGTCTGCTTCTGCACAGCAATGTGCGTTGGTTGTCAAGAGGGAAGGTGCTCAGCCAATTCGCAGATTGTCTGAGCAAAATCTGGACTTTTCTTGAAATGAAATATGTCGAGCATCCTGAGTTAGCTAACACTGAGTGGCTGCTGAAGTTCTACTATCTCATGGACATGGCTGAACACCTGAACCAGCTCAATGTGAAAATGCAAGACGTTGGAAATACAGTCTTATCCCTTCAACAAGCAGTGTTTGCATTTGAAAACAAGCTGGAACTCTTCATTGCTGACATTGAAACAGGTCGTTTACTACACTTTGAAAAACTGGGAGAGTTTAAGGATGCATGCACAGCAAGTGACACTGCTCAACATCTTTATCTTCAGCAACTAGCGAGCTTCACATCTAATCTCCTGCAGTCATTCAAAGTGCGCTTTGGAAAATTTCGTGAGCGCACTCGTCTTTTTAAGTTCATCACCCATCCGCACGAGTGTGCAGTGGACAGCGCCGACCTGTGTTACATCCCCAGTGCCTCCGTCCGAGATTTTGAGCTACAAGCTGCTGACCTGAAGGCCTCAGACATGTGGGTAAATAAGTTCAAGTCACTGAATGAAGATTTGGAAAGACTTGTACTACAGCAAGCAGAGTTGGCGAGCAAACACAAGTGGGGAGAAATGAAAACATTTCAACCCGCGGGTCAGCTGATTGTCAAAACTTGGAACGCGCTTTCCGTCACATACCACACACTGCAACGTGTGAGTATTGCCGTACTGACAATGTTTGGCTCTACGTATGCATGTGAGCAGTCTTTCTCACATCTAAAGAGCATTAAGACCAACCTATGATCACTTTTAATGGATGGAAGTCTCAACACCTGCATGAAGCTTAACCTTACCACGTATCAACCAGACTACAAAGCCATCAGCAAAACCATGCAGCACCAGAAGTTGCATTAATGGTAAGAAGTACTTTATTCATCATTGGTTAACAACAGCATAACAATGTTACTAAAAAGAATTCAGAGACTTGTACTTTAAAAGTGTTGGTCTTACATAAAATGCACACATTTACTTGTATTTAGTGTTAAACATATTGTATGGCTCTCACGGAATTACATTTTAAAATATGTGGTGTTCATGGCTCTCTCAGCCAATACGGTTCCCGACCCCTGTTATAGGCCCACTTAAATAATTCAGGATAATCTTCTTCTCTTAATGGCTATAACCTTAATTACACCTTTGCCACATAATTTAGCATTTTTTTACGGCTCAAAGATTAGTGTAAGGATATCTTGGGGGGTCAGTGTACCTACAAAATGCCTTTTAGTAAAAAAAGAAATATAAAATATTCAATTGAACTGCATCTAAGTTGAAAAACAAAATACAAAAAACTATTCATTAAAAATAACAATAAATTTAAAACTTTATTTCAGTTTCAGGTGCTGGTAAGTTAGGATGGTTTGGCAGAATAGAGGCAACACATAATCTAGAAGAGAGAATTCATTCTAAAAATAGAAATAGGGGAGAAGGAGAGAGCTTTTCAAATGAAAGAGGGCAGAGTCATGGAAGGAAAAGAGAAAAAGGGAAGGAGAAAGAGAAGGAAGAGATGCAACTAAAAAGAAAGAGAGGATACGATAGAGGAAAAACAATATATGAAGTTTAAGAAAGATATGTAAGTATCAAAAAATAAATAAAATCAGTATTGCAAAGAGCTATCTAGAGCTGTCTACACTCCTTTGTCCATTGCAGAAGTATTCTCAATAGCCAAGATATGGAAACAACCTAAGTAGCTATTGATGAATGAATGAATAAAAATATATCTCTCTCTCTCTCTCTCTCTCTCTCTCTCACACACACACACACAGGAATATTATTCAGCCACATAAAAGAGGGAAATCCTGCCATTTGTAAGGACATTATATGAAATGAGATAAGCCAGACAGAAAGATAAATACTTTATGATCTTACCTATATGTGGAATCTAAAAAAGTCAAACTAATAGGAACAGAGACTAGAATGGTGATTACCAGCGGCTTGGGAGTGGGGAAAATGGGGAAAGATTGGTTAAAGGGTACAGATATGCATTTGTAAGTTGAATAAGTTCTGGGGATCTAATGTACAGCATGATGACAATGGTTAATAATTCTGTTATAATGTCATAAGGTGTCATTGATCTTAAGTATTCTCATCATACACAAAAAAAGAAAAAGGTAGCAATATGAGGTGATAGATGTGTTAATCAACTTGATTGTAGTAATAATTTCAAAGTGTATACATGTGTCAAGCCATGTTTTATGTCTTAAAAATATACAATATTTGTTAATTATACCTCTAAAACTGAAAAAAGACTATATTAAAGATATATATATATACATATATATATATATATGAGAAAATAGATGCATAAAAACATGTAAATAAAGTTCAGTGGACTTTAGAGTGAAGGTCAATTGAAAGTCTTTTGTATGTGTAGGACATCCGTCAGCCATCTGTTGGAGTGACCATACTCTTCAGTTTTCCTAAGATGGCTTTAGGTTACATTAATGGTCTTGGCATATTTACTTGTAGCATCCCTCTCGCTCTCAAAGGTGTCCTGACTAGGAGCACATAGTATATAATAATTCTTCCTTATCAGGTTTCTTATCTGTAAGGTACATTAACTGTTTACCTTCCTTGTTTTATTTTATAGCTTTTAACATATTAGAATGTCTGCTCCACATGCATTGGTCTCAGAATTCTACAAAATGTATGAAATTCATTAGTGACTGACTCAGGTCCATGAATCAGGTTCCTAATTTCTTAATTCATCTGTTGTTTTTTATGATATTCACAGTCTGTAGACTCTATTATCAGTATTAGAAAAGGGCTATGTTTTTTCTTAAACAAATTTCCTTTCTTCTCTCAATATATCATTGTATAACACATAGTTTAAAATGTAATTTTATGCTTTTTGGAGGGAGAAAAATGAAAATCCATTACCTCTTAGATATTACATCAAAATATGCTTTCTTGTATTTTAGTTTTTTCAAGTCAAATGTTCAGCTTTTTCATATCATTTGGATCCACTTTAAATAGTTTTATGTTCTTGGAACTGGTATACAGGTTCTCACACTAATTAATCTGTACTGGTGAATATATGTATTAATGATGGTGATAAATAAAAGAGTAGGTAGCCAATAGACAAGCTCATTGGCTTTAATAAAGATGTATTTCAAGTTGCTTTTGGTTAATAATCCATGTATATAGGTCTTACCTTACATTCAAGAGGACTAGTTATTTGGTTATGAAATAGTTTCAATATGTTTTTAATAAAATAGATTTACATGGACTGCAGTTCTAGATAACCTATGTGTCATTCAGGATTGTAATGTCTTGAGGAAATAGTGGATAAAGGAAATATCCAATTTGCCATGGATGAAAATTGTGTTCATTGCCCAGGGCTGGTAACATAGCAGGGTGGTAAAAAAAAAAAAAAAAAAAAAAAAAAAGAGCAAACTTTAGAGAGGCAGGCAGTCAAACCAAATGCTGGCTTTGTTTCTTAGCAGCTGAGTGACCTCAGACAAGTTGTTCATTCTCTCTGATTCTCAGTATCTTCATGTGCAAACCGCAGACCTTAATATCAACCTGGGTACGGGGAGGTTGGTGCAAATCAAATGAGATTGAGAAATACCTAGCACACTTTTTGGCACGGGGCAAACTTCAAAAATTATTTAATACCATCTCCTTACCTCTTGGGATGGCTAGTATTCTAGTATGTCTACCTTACCCTAATCACCAAATCTAAACCCAAACCCTAATTTTGTGACTGAAGACTTAGTCTCTTTAGGTTTAATATTCTTTTATATTGTCTTCTTATATTTGAATGTTTTAGCTATACCCTCATGTTTTGTATGATTATTTGCTAAAGCAATAATAAAAACTGCTTTTTTATTAAATGATTAGATAATCCCTCTATGCTTTACCTATGAAATTAAAATTAGGACAACAATAGTTTAAATAAGGTATTTTTTAAAAAATTAGAAATTTAAAATTTCATAACAGGGCCAGAAACAGAATTTTATTATTTACATTTGTCATAAGCAAATGCTTCTAACTTGAAAGATTTTAACCAGAAAGAGCTTAATGTTAATCATTCCTCTCAAAATAGCAAAAATTTCTTTTGGAATAAAAGAAAACCGCTCTTTGCCATCAGTTTTAGCAAATTTTTTAGGATCTGATTCCAAAGGCAAGGGCAACAAAAGCACAGTAAACATGGCACTACATCATACTGAAAAGTTTCTATGCTGCACAGGAAGCCATTAATAAAATGAAAGGTTACCTACAGAATAAAGAAAGATATTTGATGCCTGACCAGGCATTGGCATGGTAGATAGAGCATCAGCCTGGGATGCTGAGGACCCAGGTTCAAAGCCCCAAGGTCACCAGCTTGAGCATGGGCTCATCTGGCTTCAGCATGGTCTCACAGGCTTGAGCACGGGGTCGCTGGCTTGAGCAAGGGGTCACTCTCTCTGCTGTAACCTCCTGGTCAAGGCACATATAAGAAAGCAATCAATGAACAACTAAGGAGCCGCAATGAAGATTTGATGCCTCTCACCTATCTCCTTTCCTGCCTGTCTGTCCCTATCTGTCCTTCTCTCTGTCTCTCTCTCTCTCTCTGTCTCTGTCACACACACAGAAGGAAGATATTTGCCAATATATATTCAATAAGGAGTAATATCCAAAATATAAAAAGCTCATATAACTCAATAACAAAAAATAATACAATGTGATAAAATAGGCAGAGGATCTGAATAGATACTTTCTAAAGAAAGCATACAGATAACCAATGGGTATATGAAAAGATGCTCAACATCACTAATTGTGAGAGAAATGCAAATCAAAACAACAAGGAGACATCATGTCATGCTTCTCAGAATGACTATTATCAAAAAGACAAAAAATAACAAGTTTTGTCAAGAATGTGGAGGAAAGGAAACCCTAGTGCACTGTTGGTGAGAATATAAATTGGTGCAGCCACTATGGAAAACCATATGGAGATTCATCAAAAAATTAAAAATTGAACTACCATAATCCAGAAATTCTACTTCTGAGTATCAATCCAAGGAGAACAAAAGCACTAATTCAAAAAATATATAAACATCTCATGTTCATTGCAGCATTATTTATAATAGCCAAGATATAGAAGAAACCATATAGACCAGGGGTCGGGAACCGTTTTGGCTGAGAGAGCCATGAACGCCACATATTTTAAAATGTAATTCCGTGAGAACCATACAATATGTTTAACACTAAATACAAGTAAATGTGTGCATTTTATGTAAGACCATCACTTTTAAAGTACAATAAGTCTCTGAATTCTTTTTAATAATGTTGTTATGCTGTTGAGGTCTTTGATATTGGTGGTTGGTTTTATGCCAGGCTATACATATTATGAGCAAAATAGGATATGGTAAATTAACCTGGAATTCTAACCACCATTTATGACTTTTTGTCCAAGGGAAATAGTAGACCATTTTCCAAAAGCTAAGTTTTTTTGAGTAACAACAACTATTTATTTATTACTCACCAGGTACCAGGCCTCACATGCTTTGAGCTTGGCATTTACTTCTCATTACTCCTATCCTACTTCTCTCTCCAACCCTCTGAGATAGGAGGCATTACTCCATCTGTTTTACAGATTGTGCAGTTTGTAAGTGGAAGAGTTGGGATTTGAATCCAGGTACATGTAGCTACTAGAAACTGAGTGTATCACAACCATGCCAGGCTCCTTTTGGAATGTGACCTTTTATTAAATTGGTAATTTTCTCTTCATTTTATGCTCAGTATCTCACAATGTCTATAGAGGCTTATGTTGAGTAGTTGAAAATAAGCAAAATGCCCCAGAATAAACAAGACAAAAAAATAATGCCTTTTATCCTTCCTGGTGCTCCTTGCTGTACACACAATCCTTTCTCAAGAGTACTTTTGCCTAAGAATGCCAGAGCAAGAGGAAGAAACCGTAAAGCTATTCAATTTGGCAGGAATTGCAGCTAAGGTTGCATATCAGATTATTCTGCTACAAGGAGTGCTTTTAGATCTAATGGTGATAAGATGATTCTGGCTCTGTAAAACAACACATAGAAGGTTAGGATTAATTCAGTTGAGTTATGAAAACAAGTGCTATGATTAAGTATATCCCTTGATCATCTATTTTGCCCCCTGATACGTTGATAATTGCTTGGGCCTTGACTCATCTACACCTAGCCATTTGGTTGTCCTAAAGACCGGATGAGGAGTATAAGCTGTCAGCTCTCTCGATTTGGTTGGTTGGTATCTTGTCTATAGGAGAAACACGAAGAATGCTTTGGGGAGAACTTGTAGCTGGAATATGCAACAAGGAAAAATTGCAAAAAATAATTTCTTTACAGTGATCTAGAATTTCAGTAATGTTTAATTATTGTACATTTGCTACTTCTATTCAAAAGTTTAATTCTCACATTGAGAATTTTCTGCATGGCTTGATATTTAATCTAAGTGTTGTATATTTATATATTGGATAGTCTAAGCACATTCTCTCTTTCTAACTATTACTGATTTTTATTTTATATGATTTAATTATATTATTTAAATAATCCTCTACTGAGTGCCTTTTATGTACCAACTATTTTATTTATAATCTTGATGTAGATGTGGTGATGTCAGGTACCAAAGAGTTAACAAAGTATTGCATAGTTGTTAGGCATTTCAAAATATTTGTAATGAAGATATGAATTTCTTAGTGAAAAGAAATTAGTTGAGCTCATGCTGCGAAACTAAATCATTCAGTGGGAAGAAAAATGGCAGGTTTACTAGCAGAATTAGATCAAAGGGCTCTTCTCCATTCTAAGTTGCGCTGTTTGTTTCTAAACAGTTGCTAATGTTTAAATCGCTGAGCTCCCAGATTGTTACTATTTTGCCAACCCATTTTCTCCAAGTGTTACTAGAAAACTAATCATAGGCAGTAATCCATTTCCTTACTGAAGGATTCACTAGTTGCAATCTCTTGTAAAACTTCCCTTCTTTAGACTTGAGCTAAATTATCACCGTGTGGATCTTCACAGAAAAGCAGGTCTCTCTGCTCCCTTAAAAAGAAGAGTTCTCAGCACTCAAATCTGTTTGGGGGTTAAATGTTCTGCCTATGGAGCCTTGTGCTGGGTTATAAATACTTTGTTGACAGCCAAGTCTAAGATAATAGGTCCAGAGGCTAATTAAATGGCTATTTAAAATAACATATAATCAAAATGATATAACTTTAATAAAAGATGACCTTGTCCAAGGTTGTCTGAGAAGAATTCAGTTGCAGAAGTTTGTGGTTGCCTGTGGCTATGGTAAAAGGCCCAGGGTTTTGCCCTTAGGAGCCTTCTCTCTGCTTGAACTGCCTACCTGGACCCCAAGTTGGTCCTTGATGGGCAACATGGAACCCTCACAAGCATGTGTAATATGAGGGGTACATGTATAGACACACTTACACCTATATACATATCTAATTACATATTTCCAGGGGGTCCTCAGCTTATGACAGTCTCGACATACTACGTTTTGAGTTTATGATACTCAGTCCCATAAAAACCTGAAAAAATTGAGACATAGACCTGACCTGCGGTGGCACAGTAAATAAAGCATTGACCTGGAATGCTGAGGTTTCTGGTTTGAAACCCTGGGCTTGCCCAGTAAAGGCACATATGGGAGTTGATGCTTCCTGCTCCCACTCCCCCTAAAAATGAATAAATAAAATCTAAAAAAAAAAGTGAAATGTGAGTGTTTCAGCTTAGGCTGTCAGCATCATACTTATAGATTACGTGGGTGAACTAGGTTGGTAGTGCATGGCGGAAGAATACTCAGTAAGGTGGCATATGAGTGAGGGAGTTGGTGGCCCCCAGTGCACTTACCTACACCATTTTGGACTGTTAAAAGCTCCAGTATTCCATTTGTGTTAGGTTAGTGTGTGTTTCCACTTGACCAAAATTCAGGTTATATCGCTGTCATAGGAACAGAACTCTGTCGTAACCCGAGGACTCCCATATGTATATATGCTTAGCTAGCAGAATAAGTACCAAATTGACATGCAAACTGCAGGTTTCTGTCAAGGTTATAAGTTCTCTTCAATGCCCACAGGTATTGAGTGTGGCACAGGGCTTGTGGTGAGGGAAAGGAATGGGTCTGCGGGAGACACCACTCTCTAGAGCCTGGTGCTGAGCTGACTCCCCACTTGGAGAATTGTCAGCCCTGCTCACTCCTGGATACTTGGCAGCTTCAATCCATATGGCTGAGGACCCTCTTGGTTTCTGCATGCCACTACCATGGCCCCACCCTCTCCTCAGCTGCTCCATGATATCCTTGCTGGTACACTTCAAACATTTGTATTATAAATGTCATGTATGTATTGATAATAAAATTTGAATAGTATAGAAGTGATAAATAGGAAATAAATATCACCTTTCCCAACTGCATCTTTGATCTCCTTCCATTTCTATGTTTAGCTCGTCTTGTGGTCATATCTATTATTATCCCAGGTAATATGCTAGAAGCTTCCACCTCTTGATTTATCAACTTTCAACAGTATATTTTGATTCTCTGCTATGAAAGAAGGGGAATTTAGCATACTTGTACTATTTCTTCCACTTCTAAATATGATTTATTTTTTTATATTTTATTATTATTAATTTTAATGGGGTGACACCAATAAATCAGGGTACATATGTACAATGAAAACATCTCCAGGTTATCTTATCATTCAATTGTGTTGCATACCCATCACCCAAAGTCAAATTGTCCTCTGTCACCTTCTATCTGGTTTTCAATGTGTCCCTCCCCTCCTCCCTATCCCACCCTTCCCTCCCTCCCCCCACCCCGTAACCACCACTCTCTTGTCCATGTCTCAGTCTCACTTTTATGTCCTACCTATGTATGAAATCATGCTGTTCTCAGTTTTTCTTTTTTTTCCGACTTACTTATTTCACTCCATATAATGTTATCAAGGTCCATCCATTTTGTTATAAATGATCCAATGTCATCATTTCTTATGGCTGAGTAGTATTCCATAGTATATATGTATCATAGCTTTTTAATCCACTCGTCCTCTGACGGACACTTGGGCTGTTTCCAGATCTTCACTATTGTGAACAATGCTGCCACGAACATGGGGGTGCATTTCTTCTTTTCGAACAGTGCTATGGTGTTCTTAGGGTATATTCCTATAAGTGGGATAGCTGGGTCAAAAGGCAGCTCGATTTTTAATTTTCTGAGGAATCTCCAAACTGTTTTCCACAGTGGCTGCACCAGTCTGCATTCCCACCAGCAGTGCAGAAGGGTTCCCTTTTTTCCACATCCTCGCCAGCACTTATTCTGTGTTGTTTTGCTGATGAGTGCCATTCTGACTGGTGTGAGGTGATATCTCATTGTGGTTTTAATTTGCATTTCTCTAATGATAAGTGATGTTGAGCATTTTTTCATATGCCTATTGGCCATCTGTATGTCCTCTTTGGAGAAATGTCTATTCATTTCTTTTGCCCTTTTTTTGATTGGACTGTGTCTTCCTGGTGTTGAGTTTTATAAGTTCTTTATAAATTTTAGTTATTAACCCCTTATCAGATGTGCTGTCAAATATGTTCTCCCATTGTGTGGTTTGTCTTTTTATTCTGTTCTTATTGTCTTTAGCTGTGCAAAAAACTTGATTTATTTTTAATGATCCATTTACTAATTGAATTTATAACTTCAAATACATTTAAATCTCTTTTAGCACTGTAGGTAGACTCCTTAATATATCTGTAAGAGGGGAATAATTATTAATACCTATTTTATAAGGCTGTTAGGAGGATTAAAAAAGAGAATTCATTTAAAGTATTTATCAAGAGCCTGGTGCTATGTGAATTCTCAATACATTTGGCCAGTTCTCCATGAGGGCAGTCCCCTGCCTTCAGCACCTCACTACCCTCCCTAAACATCTGGAGTTTGACTTTTACAGTATCGGTATCGATGTCATTTACATTCTCAACTGTAACTTTTCTTGTTTACATAAAAACAGCTGCCTCCCATCGACTGATTACTGGGACTTCCAGCACAGAAAAAGCCTAATTTATTACTATTGAAAACACTCTTTTGGGGCATTTGCCTTCTCATTCTAATTTGGACTGATTACTTTCTAGATCTGCTGCATTGTCAGCATTTGGTTGTCTAAATAGAGTAGTAAGGGAAGGCCTCATTGGAAAAGTGATATTTGAGCAAAGACCTGATATAGGATGAGAGAATTCAAGGCAGAGGAAACAAGTGAGAAGTCCTTGAGGCAGGAGCACCTTGGCAAGGGCCCCAGGTGGGCAGAGTGGGGTGAGCAATCAGGGTGGAAGCAGTGAAGATAATGAGTAGTATTTTAAAGATAAAACTAAATGGATTAGATGTGGAATAGGATTGAAAGAGAGTTCGATTCCCAGTCAGGGCACACAGGAGAAGCAACCATCTGCTTCTCCATCCCTCCCTCTTCCCCTTCTTCCTCTCCCTCTTCCTGTCTTGCAGTCATGACTCAATTGGAGCTGAAGATGGCTCCATGGAGCCTTCGCCTTGTGTGCTAAAAATAGCTCCATTGTGAGCATGGCCGCAGACAAGGCTTGCTGGGTGGATCCTGCTCAGGGCACATGTGGAACTCTGTCTCTCTATCTCCCCTCCTCTCACTTGGAAAAGAAGGAAAAAAAAGATCGAAAGAGAGGAATCAAGGACAGCTCCAATAATTATGTACCCAGCTAAGCAATTGTAAGAATTGTGTGTTTACTAAGATGGCAAAAACTTATGGGAAGAGCAGGTTTGGGCCATGTCTGGTAAGGGAAGATGTGGCAGGAAGGGGCAGAAAGCAAGAGTTCAGTTTTGGAAATATTTATTTAAAATGCCTACAAAATATTGAAGTGGGTGTGAAGTAGGAAGCCAGACCATGCTCTGGAGTTTGGAACAGACGTGTCATCTGAAAGTTTGAGCATGTGCTAGTTAGGCATAAATGAGTGGGGTCATGGAGAGAGGGGATGTGATCAGAAACAATATAAATGGGCTCAGGGTCACACTCCATATTAGACCTACATTGAGAGGTTGGAGTAGATGAGAAGGAGCGAATAAAAAGTCAAGGAGGCCAGTGAAATATGAGAAGTTAGAAAGAAGTGGTGTTTGAGCAGCTAAGTAAGGAAAGCATTTCAAGAGGAAAGAGCAAAAGAGTTGCAAAAAGGATAAAAGAGAGAGAGGGAGATAAAACAGATCAAACGGTATAATGGGAAAAGAATACGAGGGTTGAGAACTAACTACTGGCTTTAGTGAAATGGAACTCATTGGTAAACTTCACAAAAGCTAAGTAATTTTTTAAATATGTATATAGCTTCTCTAAGGAAAGAAGGGAGACCATCCGCAATCCTTGCGGCATTTTCATTCCCAAAAGTAATGATCGCTCCACCACCTGCTAGCAATCTGCATTAGCACTCAGTAGGTCTGTGCTTTCACTATTGATGTTTATGCTCTGCTCCTGGTCCAGGGTGATATTTATTTCTTTAAAAGCCTTGATCTTTTTCTATTTGATCACACAGGTGTGTGTTTAGAGAAGCGGAAGTGTGAAAAAGTTTGAATCGACTATACCAGTTTGACTGAAATGTCTCTCTGCTAAATGTTTAGCTTCTTCACCGAATGTTTCTTTTCTCTGCTGGCCTTACTTGCCTCACCATTGAGGATGTGATTTCTGTGATCACATTCTCAAATGGAGAGCCTTGGTCTTCTTCGCACCATGGACAACTGGGTTGGTAAAGTTGGTGTCTCATCACAGCACACTGCAACTACGTGTCACTCCTCCCTCATTCCTGCTATCTCATTTGGCATACTTCAATCTGTTCCTCTTAGTTCCTGTCACTTACCAACTTCCTGGTAACACCCTAAATTGAGTCGCAGTCTCCAAATTCTTTTTTTTATATATTTTTAATTTTTTTAATATATTTTATTATTATTAATTCTAATGGGGTGACACCAATAAATCAGGGTACATATGTACAATGAAAACATCTCCAGGTTATCTTATCATTCAATTGTGTTGCATACCCGTCACCAAAGTCAAATTGTCCTCTGTCACCTTCTATTTGGTTTTCCATGTGTCCCTCCACTCCTCCCTATCCCACCCTTGCCTCCCTCCCCCCACCCCGTAACCACCACTCTCTTGTCCATGTCGCATAGTCTCACTTTTATGTCCCATCTATGTATGAAATCATGCTGTTCTCAGTTATGGCTGAGTAGTATTCCATAGTATATATGTACGAAAGCTTTTTAATCCACTCATCTTCTGACGGACACTTGGGCTGGTTCCAGATCTTTGCTATTGTGAACAATGCTGCCACGAACATGGGGGCGCATTTCTTCTTTTCGAACAGTGCTATGGTGTTCTTAGGGTATATTTCTATAAGTGGGATAGCTGAGTTAAAAGGCAGTTCTATTTTTAATATTTTGAGGAATCTCCAAACTGTTTTCCACAGTGGCTGCACCAGTCTGCATTCCCACCAGCAGTGCAGAAGAGTTCCCTTTTCTCCACATCCTCGCCAGCACTTATTCTGTGTTGTTTTGCTGATGAGTGCCATTCTGACTGGTGTGAGGTGATATCTCATTGTGGTTTTAATTTGCATTTCTCTAATGATTAGTGATGTTGAGCATTTTTTCATATGCCTATTGGCCATCTGTATGTCCTCTTTGGAGAACTGTCTATTCATTTCATTTGTCCATTTTTTGATTGGGTTGTTTGTCTTCCTGGTGTTGAGTTTTATAAGTTCTTTATAAATTTTAGTTATTAACCCCTTATCAGATGTGCTGTCGAATATGTTCTCCCATTGTGTGGTTTGTCTTTTTATTCTGTTCTTATTGTCTTTAGCTGTGCAAAAACATTTTAGTTTGATATAGTCCCATTTGTTTATCTTGCCTTTTATTTCATTTGCCCGTGGAGATAAATCGGGAAATATACTGCTGCTACAGATGTCGGAGAGCTTGTTGCCTATATTTTCTTCTAAGATGCTTATGGTTTCACGGCTTACATTTAAGTCTTTTATCCATTTTGAGTTTGTTTTTGTGAATGGTGTAAGTTGATGGTCTAGTTTCATTTTTTTGCAGGTAGATGTCCAATTTTCCCAACACCATTTGTTAAAGAGGCTGTCTTTACACCATTGTATGTTCTTTCCTCCTTTGTCAAATATCAGTTGTCCATAAAGCTGTGGGTTTATTTCTGGGTCCTCTGTTCTGTTCCATTGATCTATGTGCCAGTTCTTATGCCAGTACCAGGCTGTCTTGAGTATAATAGCCTTATAGTAAACCTTGATATCTGGAAGAGTGATACCTCCTGCTTTATTTTTTCTTTTTAAGATTGCTGAGGCTATTCGTGTTCTGTTTTGGTTCCATATAAATTTTTGGAATATGTGTTCTATAACTTTAAAGTATGTCATTGATATTTTAATTGGTATTGCCTTAAATTTATAAATTGCTTTGGGTAATATAGACATTTTAGTGATGTTTATTCTTCCTAGCCATGAGCATGGTATATGCTTCCACTTGTTTGTATCTTCCTTAATTTCTTTTATCATTGTTTTATAATTTTCCGAGAACAAATCCTTAACCTCCTTGGTTAAATTTACTCCTAGGTACTTTATTTTTTGGTTGCAATAGTGAAGGGGATTGTTTCCTTAACTTCTTTTGCTGACAGTTCATTGTTGGTATATAGAAATGCCTCTGATTTCTGAGTATTAATTTTATATCCTGCCACCTTGCTGAATTCATTTATAAAGTCCAGTAGTTTTTTGACTGAGACTTTAGGGTTTTCTATATATAATATCATATCATCTGCAAATAGTGACAGTTTTACTTCTTCTTTTCCAATTTGGATGCCTTTTATTTCTTCTTCTTGTCTGATTGCTGTAGCTAGGACTTCCAGAACTTTGTTGAATAAGAGTGGTGAGGGGGCATTTCTGCCTGGTTCCTGATCTTAAGGGGATTGCTTTTAATTTTTGTCCATTTAGTATGATGTTTGCTGTGGGTGTGTCGTAGATGGCCTTAATCATATTAAGGAATGATCCCTGTCTTCCCACTTTACTGAGAGTTTTGAACATGAATGGGTGCTGGATTTTATCAAATGCCTTTTCTGCATCTATTGAAATTATCATGTGATTTCTGTCCTTCCTTTTCTTTATGTGATGAATCACATTGATTGATTTGCGAATATTGAACCAGCCTTGCCTCTCCAGAATAAATCCCACTTGATCATGGTGAATCCGGTTGGCTAATATTTTGTTGAGAATTTTAGCGTCTAAATTCATCAGGGATATTGGCCTATAATTTTCTTTCTTTGTGTTGTCTTTGCCCAGTTTTGAGATCAGAATTATGCTCGCCTCATAAAAGATGTTTGGAAGTTTTCCTTCCTCTTGAATTTTTTGAAATAGCTTGAGGAGGATAGGAGTTAGTTCTTCTTTGAATTTTCGATAGAATTCACTTGTGAAGCCATCAGACCCAGGACTTTTCTTTTTTGGGAGTTTTTTGATAACTGTTTCGATCTCATTTGCTGTAATTGGTCTGTTTAGGTGTTCTGATTCTTCCAGATTGATTTTTGGAAGGTTATATGATTCAAGAAATTTGTCCATTTCACCAAAATTGTCTAATTTTTTGGAATATAGTTCTTCATAGTATTTCTTTACAATGCTTTGTATTTCTGTTGTTTCAGTTGTTATTTCTCCACTGTCCTTTCTAATTTTATTTATTTGAGTCCTCTCTCTTTTTTTCTTGGTGAGTCTAGTTAAAGGTTCATCAATCTTGTTTACCTTTTCAAAGAACCAGCTTCTGGTTTCATTGATCCTATGTATTGTTTCCTTAGCCTCTATGTCATTTATTTCTGCTCTGATCTTTATTATTTCCTTCCTTCTACTTGTCTTGGGTTTTTATTTGTTGTTGTTTTTCTAGTTCTTTTAGATGCAGGATCAGGTTGCTTATTTGACCTTTTTCTAGCTTCTTATGATATGCCTGTAGTGCAATAAACTTCCCTCTCAGAACTGCTTTTGCTGTGTCCCATAAATTTTGAGTTGATGTATGCTCATTATCATTTGTTCCTAGAAACTTTTTTATTTCTTCTTTGATCTCATTGTTAATCCATTCATTATTTAATAACATGCTATTTAGTTTCCAAGTGTTTGAGTATTTTTCAGTTTTTCTTTTGTGGTTAATTTCTAGTTTCATGGCATTGTGATTAGAGAAAATGCTTGATATGATTTCAATCTTTTTAAATTTATTGAGACCATTTTTGTGTCCTAACATGTGGTCTATCCTAGAAAACGTACCATGGGCGCTTGAGAAGAATGTATATTCTACTGCTTTAGGGTGAAAAGTTCTGAAGATATCTATTAAATCAAGTTGATCTAGTGTCTCCTTTAAGTCTGCTGTTTCTTTCTTAATTTTCTTTCTTGAGGATCTATCCAGTGTTGTTAGAGGGGTATTGAAATCCCCTACTATGATAGTATTGCTGTTAATCTCGCCCTTTATATCCATCAAAGTCTGCTTTATGTATGTCGGGGCTCCTATATTTGATGCATAGATATTTATAATAGTTATATCTTCCTGTTGAATTGTTCCCTTTATCATTATGTAGTGTCCTTCTTTATCTCTTACTACAGCCTTTGTTTTAAAGTCCACTTTGTCAGATAGAAGTATTGCTACTGCTGCTTTTTTTTCATTTCCATTTGCATGAAATATTTTTTTCCATCTTTTCACCTTCAGTCTATGTGCATCTTTTGTTTTAAGGTGTGTCTCTTGTAGACAGCATATGTATGGGTCCTGTTTCTTTATCCATGCAGCTACCCTATGTCTTTTGATTGGATCATTTAATCCATTTACATTTAAGGTTATTATTGATATGTAGTTGTTTATTGCCATTTTATTCTTTAAAGCTGTATTCTTCTTTTGCTATATTTTTTCCTCCCTTTAAACTGTTCACAAGAGGCCCCTTAGTATCTCTTGCAGAATTGGTTTCGTTTTTATGAATTCCTTCAGGCTTTCTTTTTCTGAGAAGCTCTTTATTTCTTTTTCAATTTTAAACATTAGCCTTGCTGGATAAAGTACTCTTGGTTGTAGGTTCTTGTTCTGCATTACTTTGATTATATCATTCCATTCCCTTCTGGCCTCAAATGTTTCTGTTGAGAAGTCCGATGTCATCCTTACGGGGGCTCCTTTATAGGTGATAGCCTTTTTTTCCCTAGCAGCTTTTAAATTTTTTTCTTTATCCATTAGCTTTGGTATTTTAACTATGGTGTGTCTTGGTGTAGATCTTTCTGGGTTTCTCTTTAATGGAGTTCTGTGTGCCTCTTGAACATGTAGAGTGTTTCCCAGCCTTAATTTAGGATAGTTTTCTGCTATGATATGATTGAGAAAAGTTTCCATTTCCTGTATTCTCTTCTCTTCTTCAGGCACCCCTATGATGTGAATGTTGTTTCTCTTCATGTTGTCACAGAGCTCCTTTAGAGTTTCCTCATATTTTTTGAATCTCTTTTCCTTTTTCTTCTCTGCTTCTGTGCCTTTGTTTATTGTGTCCTCTAACTCGCTGATTCGATCCTCAGCGTGATTTATCCTGCTTTTAATTTTTTTTATTGTGGTCTTCAGGTCTGATACTGTATTTTTAATTTCTGTCTGATTCTTTCTTATTATTTCAATTTCGTTTTTTATACTTGTTATCACTTTATTTAGGTGTTCATAGTGACTATCCGTTGTTGCTCTAATTTCTTTGAACATCCTAACTATGATTATTCTAAATTATGCTTCTGGTAATTTGGTTATATCTGGTTCATTCAGGTCCTTCTTTGGGGATTTCTCTTGATTCATTTGGTTTGCATTCCTCTGCCTGCCCATTTTGTCTGTGTATAAGCAAGTTGTGTCCACTGGAGTCCAGTAGATGTTGCCTTTGTGTTCTCTATGTGTTGTCTGTCTGCAGGCCCATCATGCCCTCTGCCGCTGCCTAGGGCGGTTGCGTATGGGCGTTGCCAACACCGGTCCACTGTGGCTTTTGCTGTGATTTCTGCCTCTCCTCCGTGGGAGGGGCTGTCACTCAAGCCACAAGCCTCAGCACCAAGGGTAGAGGTGAGCACCTTTGCTCAGCTGTGGACCCAGCCTGTTTCCGGACTTCCGCCCAGAACCCTCAGTCAGAGCCTGCTCGCCACAGTTTTGCGTGTTGGGCTTGCCTTTTGACGTGCTCTCAGCTGTGAGCCTTTGCCTGTCTTGTTCTTTAGCCCCGCCCTCGAGGCCAGGGCCCTTCTACGCAGGGTCGCAAACCAAGGTTTATTGGTCCGGGCGTGTTTGCTGGCTTCTGCTCATCTGTGGACTTCCACTCTTCCCGGACTCTACCCTGCTCCGGCGTTCGGAGCCTGCTCGTGCACGTAGTATGGCAAACCTTGGTTTCTCCGTCCAGACAGGGATAGTAGCATGGGCTCAGCTGCGAGCTTCCACTTGTCTCGGGGTCTACCCCGTCCCCACACTCAGAGCCCGCTTGCGCACGTAGAGTGGCAAACCGTGGTTTCTCTGGCCGGGCGGGGCTGGTAGCCTGAGCTCAGCCGCAATCCCCTGCCCGTCCCTGGTCCTAGCTCCTTCCCCGAGGTCACAGCCGGCTTGCGCAGGGTCGCAGAGCAGATCTCTGCCCGTTTTTGGCCTCCCGCTTTGTCCCCGCAGGTGGGGTCACAGGCGGTCTGCAGCTTCCGGACCGTTTTTGCGCATCCCCTCCACCCCTGCTGGGCTAGATCGAGCTCACATCGGCTTGGCCTCTACCTACGCCGACAGAACCGCGTTTCAGCATCCTGCCGCCACCTTATCCTTCAGCAACCCTCAGCAGAGTAGGAAGAGACCTAATACTCCACACTGTAGGCCTGGGAGCTCCCTCACTTGTTTCACAGCTCAAAACTGTCCAAACACCTCTTCTAGGCTCTGGAACTGCAGGCTGGGGCTTGGTTCCTAGTACCCAGGTCCCTCCCTCTTTGCCAAACTTTCCTCCCGCCACCTGGGTCTCTCCGGGCTGCGGTTTGCTCCGGGGAGCTGGGCAGCCCTCTTCGCCTTTTCGCTATTCCTACCAGTCTCAATGTGGCTTCTTCTGTGTTCCTTGGTTGAAGAGTCCACTTAGTTTAGTTCAAAGTTGGTTTATCCAGATGATGGTTCTTAAAATTGAGTCATAATCCACTTTGGTTCTGGGAGTTGGAAGTTGGTACGTCTGCCTACTCCATCGCCATCTTGCTCCTCCCAGTCTCCAAATTCTTATGTGAAAGTCCTAACCCCCAGAACCTTAGAATGTAACTGTATTTAGAGATAGGGTCTTGCCTGACCAGGCTGTGGCACAAGGGGATAGAGCATCAGACTGGCATGCGGAAGACCCAGGTTCGAGACCTAGAGCTCGCCAGCTTGAGTGCGGGCCCATCTGGCTTGAGGAAAAGCTTGTCAGCTTCGACCCAAGTTCGCTGGCTTTGGGAAGGGGTTGCTCAGTCTGCTGAAGGCCTGCGGTCAAAGCACATGTGAGAAAGCAACCAATGAACAACTATGGTGTCGCAAAGAAAAACTAATTACTGATGCTTCTCACCTCTCTCTGTTCCTATCTGTCTGTCCCTATCTATCCCTCTCTCTCTCTAAAAAAAAAAAAAAAAAAAAAAAAAAAAAAAAAAAAAGGAGATAGGGTCTTTAAAGAGATAATTAAGGTAAATGAGGTCATTCAGGTGGGCCCTAATCCAATATGACTGGTGTCCTTATGAGAAAAGGAAGTTAGGACACAGCTATACAGAGAGGATACCCCTTTAAGGCAGAGGGAAGACAGTGATCTGAAAAGTAAGGTGAGAGGTCTCAGAAGACACCTGGCTTTCCAACACCTTGATCTTGAAATTCTAGCCGACAAAATTGTGAGAAAATAATTTTCTATTTTTTAAGTCAGCAGTGGATTGGACATTTTAAGGCAACCCTAGCAGACTGATACACTCCCATCATTCCCAGAAGATTCTGGCACTTTGTTCACAAAAATTCTTTTCACCCAGTGCGCTGCCTTCCTTCTGGTTTATGTTAGTGGGTGTAGAAACGGTTCATTCAATACCCTGCTGATTTCATTTTCTCCAGGGTCCTTTCCCATTCTACTCCAGCCAAGCACTCCTGAGGCCCACCTCTGGTTTCTGCCCTGACCAGTTTCCCCATGACTCATGTTTACCTATCCAGAAAATTCATGAAATTATTTTTAATATACTGGTTCTTCCACCACTTTATCATAGAAGCTGTGATCTTCCAGATCGTCTCCCTGTTTATCAAGCCACATTGTTTGTGACTTGCTCAGCTAATTGTGGTTAGAATTTCTCTCTCACCTAATATTAGCCTGGATTGTCTTATCTAGATCTTTCTCTAGTTCCCCAAGACTGGTGGTTATTCATAGACAGATGGCTGCGCTATACTGTGGGAGGTCTTCTCTCCCATCATCTGTTAATGCGAAGAAGAGTTTATGCTTAGGTCCTCTGGTGCAGCCTACAGAACACTCCTTTCCAGAAATCATTCAAGAAAAGCTATTCCTTCCCTGGTTTGGATGGTTCCTATGAATTCTTTCTTCTCCTCATGTTACAATATGTTTTGTTTACCAGGATTGCTGCCTCACCACAAATCTGTCTTTTTCCACCGAAAAAGTTTTGAAAATAGATGTGTTCAAATGCACATGGTATGGAAAAGAAACATCTCCTTTTCATGGGTGGAAATGGGTGGGAAGGGAGTCCAGGCTGTTGTACAACATCGCGTCTGCGTGTTGCTTCCTCATTTTGATCAGAGATCGTTCCCAGACCTGAAGCAGGTCTGCTTCATGGACAGTGGGGGAACTCACCTTATGTCCTCCCGTTGGGTTCTGCTGATTAGTATATCTGGTGTATTATTGAAATTATTCCTATTGCCAGTGCTCTTGTAATTATGTCTTTCAGTGTTGTTGTATTTCAATGACAAGACAGAAAAGAGGGGGTGTGAAACTATTATTATATCTTGATATGGAAGTCTGTGTTTTTCTTAGAAGTTATAGATTATGGTTTTTAAATGATAAGTTTATTAGAGGGAAAAAATCAAGATTGAGAAATCAGTGATCTTTTTAAATTGCCTTCAAATATGTCATGTAAGAAAAAAACTTAGACATAATTGAACTTTTATGAATGAAAGTTTTTCACCTATTTAGTACATTTTTAAATTTTTTAGTTGATGAAGTTTATTTTATTTTGTTATTATACATTACAGCTAATTCCTAAGCATTTATAGAACATATCAATCTTTAAGAAAATTCATGGAAATGGACATAATCATTAAGAGGACAATATAAAATATTTACTTTCTAGAAGAATTCAATAGAACTGATAATAATCAACTTTCTTCATATTACTTTACTGGAAGCTGCTTTGTTGTGATGTTTCATGTCAAGAGGAAGCATAGAACAGTAGTCAAGAGCGCAAGTCCTAGAGCCAGACTGAAACATCTTTCAGGTTCACAAATTACCAGGTACAGGTAGTTAGGTAAGTTTATTTAAGCTGCCTTATTTCTGTTTCTTCATATACAATGCAGGAATAACAATACTTTCTAAGGTTGATACATTAAATATATACATGCATGTAGAATTTGGCCTTTAGTAAACACTATGTATGTGACTTTTATTAGTTCTTTATGGTAACTCTAACACTTTTCAGTGACTTCTGTTATAAAAGTGATTTACTCATGAGGTCGTGCAGAAACCTGAATGTTGAGAAGGAGTCCTCAATATGACGACTACAAAATAGACCATGCCAGAAAGAAGCCACAACTGTAAAGGCCCCGAGACAGGAATGAACTTGCCATGTTTAAGGCACTGCACGACCTGTGGAATTGCCTTGTGGGGCGGCAATAAAGTGGGGCGCAGTCCTTGACACACGTTAGTGCTATTTATTTAATATAGAATATAGGTAATGTGTTACAAAGTGCCCAGTTTGTTCATGCCAAATGCATTATGTGTACGAATGATTTGATTGGCTTTTACATTTTTTGGTATATTCATCATGGTAAAGCCAGAGCTAACTCTATTTTTATTCGTTCTTTTTTTTTCTTTTCATTTAATTTTCTTTTAGAAATTTATAAAAGAAAAACCAATAGTTGACACAAAATGATAACTTTTATTCATTATGTCCCAATGAGGATTATGATTTCATGGTTAAAAGAAACAAGAAACCAGCTTGAATTAATGAAAGCCCGATGAGTAATTTATTATGAGAATATTGGGGTGTATCACAGAATGCTAGCAAAGGACTCTAGGTAACTGCTGGAACCAGGCCCTCCCATTTCAGTGGGGCGTACCTTTTTATCTGTGCATATTTATTTTATTTCCTCATCGCAGAGCCTTATTCTGTTTCCCAGTCTGCGTAGTAGGAAAAAAAGGCTTCTGCCAACAGCTCCTGAGTAAACAGCTTCTCAGTTCAAAAGGACAGCCAGGCTGCTCTCTGAATTCCCAGAGACAACTATGATTGGCTGAGTGTGGATCAATTGTTCATCCTTGACTAATTATAGTCATCATAGGATTAGTCAGAGAAAAAGGCAAGAGAGAAAGAGAGAGACTGGTGATGTAGCAATTTTCAGAATTGAAGAGGGTGCTGGGTAGGCAAAATAATCATTCTACTATACATATGTTCTTTGATATAATCCATATAACACACTTAAGAAGATAATAACTGTCCACCATCAGCCATTTCAGCAGTATATAGAGCTGAGATTTCAACCCAGAACTAACTTCTTTAAGGTCTGTGTTCTTGCGCACCATGCACCACAACAAACTTTAATTATACGATGCTGAACGCAATGTTAGTGTTTTATGTGTTTGTGTAAGTGAAGTTCTGGGGTCTAGAAGGAATTTATCCTATCTAACTATAAGAGTTTCCAAGATGAACTTTAAACTTCTATAATATTTTGAATCTTGAGACTTACTGTAGGCAAGCATGGATCTGTTACAACTATCATGAGTCTGAACTTTGATGTAAAAGGAATTAAGTAGTAGACACTAGAAAAATTTCAAGAAATGTTTATTTCTGACAAAGAACCCAGTAGAAAATTAACTTCATTTGTGGTGGTTGTCTGTGTTCTTTACATAGACCCTGAAATAACTCACTTGTCTAGGCCAGTGATTTTCAACTCTTTTTATCCTATGGCACACATAAAGTAATTACTAAATTTCTGTGTCACACCAAATAATGTATTATATATTTTTTGCCAATCTGACAAAAAATATTGGTATAATTTTGATTCATTCACACTGGACAACAATTGTGCTGATTAATTTTTTTTTAATAATCTAAGGGAAAAGATGTCAATGTCGCTGGCTAGATAGTCAGGTATTACATGTTTTAAAAATTCTTGTGGCACAACAGTGTGCCTCTTGCAGGATACTGGTTAATCAGTAGGCCAGAGGGCCAGTGCTGAAGAAGCCACTCAAACTTAGGAACCTGAAGACCTGGACCTCCAGGACCTGACTGTGGCCTCTTAAATAGCAAAGAAAATTCCTTTGAGTCACAGCCAAGCCTTTCTCCATCACTATCTTCGTTTTTAGAGTGTTTTCAAAAGCACAAGTTACTGGGCAATAGTTGAGTGTGGCCACCAATAAAAGAGCATTTTACTTAAAGCCCTTATGGCTATCTATGAAATAGATTAAGCTGTCAAGTGTTACTGTGCACGTCTCAGGTTTACTGATAAAAGCGACATAGTTTGGGATTTGAATCATTTTGTTTTAGGTAAATCTTTCATCACATCTGATAAGACTATCTTGTCAGCATCTAGATACCCTTTATGTTTCATTTATTAAAACACCTACATCTTAGTTAAGCAAAACAGTGATATGTCAAGTAAAAATAATTTTGTAGAACAACTCAAAATCCCTCAACCCTCCAAATAGATTCTACAAACCAATTATTTCTTCCTAATTTTTAAGTCTTTTTTTCAACTTCCCAATCTAACAGATGATCTTTATACTAAAACAGTCCCAACTGTGATTACTTAAAATCAGTTGATATCCATCCTCACTTTTCTGTCTGACTCTGTCCTCCCAAGTTCTCAGAAGCACACCCCACTACTTGTCCTTCCTTAAGGTCTTGCCCTTTGAGGAAGATGTCTTCCATTGGCCCCTGCAGAACCAGTTCATCTTTCCTCATTCTCTTTTTTACCTTGAGAGGTTGATCTATCTATCAGAATCCTTGCCTTTTGACTTCCAAGTGGATTTGACCAATGGGGCTACCCATCAAGAGATCACAGAGAGAAAGAAGAGACTTAAGTCAGGTTCTTGGTGACTGTCTTCTTCGTTGTCAGATGACATTGGTTGACTTTTTATCTTTTAGGAAAAACCTATGGGTCTTTTCTCTTCAGATCGCTTGATTTTTCCAAGAAGGCTCAAACAATCTCTTCCTAATCATAGAAGCCTGCCTACAATATATGTCAAGGAAAGGGCTTGAAGGTCCCACCCAACTAAATAAACTTTGACTTAATTTTCCTTTATTCAACAAGGTACTCTTATCTTCAACTGTGCCTGCAGCCCACCAGTGGAGGGATCTTATTTTACCCTCTGCTGAGAAAAGTCCCCCATCGTGTGTTGGCCTGGAAGAGGGGACATCTGAATAGCTACCAGGTGTGAAAAGGGGTAAATGAAGATTTAACTGCTTTGCAAATATTTTCCACTAATACTTCTATTTTTAACAACCCACTTTGTCCTCTATTTCAAAGGGAAAGTGTCACAGTTTCTTGAGACTTCTGGTAAAATCTGAGATGTAACCTTTGTTGAATTTTTGCTGTGCTTACCAGTGTGACCCAGTTGTCTAGAGTCTCCAGTGGTTTCTATCTCTTCTTCCTTTCTCTTTGTAAGTTTATGCCTTTAAACAATTATTTTATTTTTGTTTTAGTGGGAGACAGTGAGATAAAAGTCTATGTTAAGCCACGACTTTTAACTAATGGTCTGTCACTCTTTTTTTGGCATACTCAAAATATAGCTTCGGTCTCCCTTATATCACGAAAATCTCCTTGCTAAGTGACTAATCACTTGTTCTATCATATCCAAAATGCTGGCCTCATTCTCATTTTACTTGACATTTTAGCAGCATTTTATTATATCGATTACTTTTTGAAAGAGTCTATTTTATGAATTCCAAGATAGCACACTCTCTAGTTTTTTCTGTCACTTTGGTCCCTTCTTTATCAATGTCCTTTTCAAGATAAGAAGCTAAGAGTTGGAATCTCCAACACTTAAGTCTAGGCCATCTTCTCATCTCACTCTATACCCTCTCCATAGATACCTTTATTCTTGTTTCTGCCTTTGGTTTCCTCTCATTTTCTCACATTTATATCTTCAGCTAGATATCACTTCTGAACCCCAAGTGCCCACCCAACATCTCTCCTTGAAGGTCTCAAAGAAACCTCAACTTCAATATGTCTAAAACTAAGCTTTGAAGTTTCCTACAACACATAAAATAAAAATTGTTTAATGCTAAATCATACATCTCTTCCAGCATTTCATATTTCAGTGATTAACACCATTATTCTTGCTGCTTGACAAGTCAGAGAGTCATCCTGACACCACCCTGTATATCTAATACATCTCCATTTTCTCCTGCTTTTACCTCCCACATGCAGCATATTGAGTTCCCATGTGGAAGGTAATTGTCTACCATGATGTATTGCATGGTTCTGTAATAGACCTTTTGCAAACAAGAAATACACCTATGTTGTTGCAAGCCATGAAATTTTGAGACTGCATGTAGTCACAGAGTTATTTAGCTCAGTGGTAGTCATCCTGGTTCCCACCGCCCACTAGTGAGCATTCCAGCTTTCATGGTGGGCAGTAGCAGAGCAACCAAAGTATAAATAAAACGATAGATTTAACTATAGGAAGTTGTTTTATAAAGATTTATTCTACCAAACTTAGCAAAAATCTGACATAAAGTACTTGATAATTAATTATTATTATATGCTTTAACTTGCTATAACTCTGCTTTATAAATTTTATAAAGTAAATTACTTCCCTACTTTATAAATCACCATTACTGTGGAACTGGTGGGCAGTTAGAAAATTTTACTACTAACAGAGATACAAAAGTAGGTGGTAGGTATAAAAAGGTTGACTACCCCTGATAGCTCATCTCTTTAGTTAATAACTTCTCATCTTTCTCCCTTTCACTTGTTAGCTCAAGGAGTGAAGAGCTTGTGCCTTTTTTTTTTTTTTTTTTTTTGTATTCTCAGAACCTAGTACAGTCCTAGCACATAGGAACGTGTTCCAAAGTATGTTAGATGAGTGATTAAATAAAAAGACAGCATAAAGCTTTAACATTGTTAACGTTACAGTTCTTCAAACAGCTTGTCGGAAGTATTAACAAAACAAATGATAAAGAAGTTGATTTTATTTGCTATGATTTATATCATTTTGCCAGTGGAAGCCATAAAATATGTATATATATCTTCAATTGAGAAATAAGAACTGATGTTGGAAATGAGCTAGCAGCTTGCATTTACTTGCATTTCCTGGGAACCAGTTTCATTTACACATGCAATCACCATCAATCCAAATTTTGAGGTATACAGAGCTTCGATAGCAGCTAGTTCTTGTAGAAAATTTTTTGCTCACCGTCTCTTCAGAGCAAGGAAGCTGGATCTGTCTTAAATAAGGAGAAAAGAGATAGTTGCTCTAAAATCACCTACACCAATTCCTCCATTTGAAAGTTCATATCAGGATAGCATGCTAAAGACAGGGCAGCTTTGCACCTCACTAGCTGCTTCCCAGCACTCTTACTGGGGTTTCTTGTCTTCTAGTGCTCTGCCTAGCTCCTCTCTCATTCCAGCCTGAGCCAGAAGACTTTCTGTTCAAACTCACTCTCAGCTGTGATGACCTAAGTTCTTTCAATATGATAGTCTCTTAGTTGGCCTCTGTTTTCTCAGGGGTCCTCTGCCAGTTTCCAGGCACTTATAAACATTTTTTATACACACAGACCCATTGTAATCTTGTTGGCTTCCTAATCCAAACAGCCTATATAAATCCATCCTTCAGAGACTGCTGTGAATTTTTTATTGTGTGCTCAAACCAAGAGGCTATTTTTAAACACAACTTACAAATTGGAAAATGAGGTAGACTAAATTCTAGCATTTACCACAAGTAAATGAAAGTCCATCCCATTAAAGAGTTTTTAATTAAAAAGAACAACCCACAGGTGTCTCATTGTTCAAGAGCACAGGATTGTTCTGCATCCTTGGAAGGAAGCAGAGGAGTGTGCTCCGTGTTAATGTCCTTCTGACAGAATTAACCCACGCAGAGAGACGGCCAAGCTATTGGAGAGGAAGGTAATTTTGTTTGAAGTGCTACCAGCTCCTTGCTTTCATTTCATTAAGATTCCCAGAATGGCAAAGAAAAGAGTAATTATGGCCTCCATTCTTTTATTTCCTCTCAACACCATGTTAATATGAATTTCAAAGAATGCCAGCAGACAATGCCACCGTTGGGAGCAGCCAGATGCAGATGTGTAAATAGGGACACACTAACTCTTCATGACTAGACAGGTGATCTTCAGGAAGGGAGCACAAAGATGGACACAACTTCCTAGGTCCTGTGCCTGGCAGAGTACATGAAATTTGGTAGCATTTCAATCAATGTCTATCAAATGAAATTCATGTAACATTTTACAGTGCTTTCAACTAATAAATTATGCTCTCAGAAGGAGAAAGTTCAATGCTTTATTAACTTATGATAGACTTTAGGGCTTAGTTTATTTTATTCCTCAGACCTCTAGAGTTTTCTGTCACCCCTACTGAACGTATTGTCCAATAAAGTTGGTAAGTGTACCTTATTTATTAGAGAGAAAAGGACTGGGATGAAGAGGAGGCCAGAGATAGAAAGGAGTGGGAATCAAATGGTCAGTTAAAGGATGCATTTGCTAGAAGCAAAGCTCTGTCATCATGATGACCTTTAGCTGTAATCAAAACCACTTTTTAGATGAGTCCATGCCTGTGTGACTCACAGTAGAGGTCCTCAAGCCTGGGTCTGCACTAGAACAAGTGGGGGAGGTCGGAAGGTGACAGATGTTGGTAAAAGGTGCTGAATCAGAAGCTCTCTAGGGCAGGGACCCAGGAATCTGTATATTATAAGAATTGGCTTTGTGAGTTTCAAAGGCTCCGCTAGTTAGGAAACCACACTGCCTCGCACATGAGCTGAGCACCAGGCCTTCCCTTTTAGGAAAGTAGTGGAGAGTTTTTTTCTCAAGAATTTCACAGCAATTGATGAAAAGATAAAGAAAGTGTCTTATACACACACACACACACACACACACACACACACACACACGTAATGAAATATTATTCAGCTATTTAAGAAAAGGAAATCTTATTTTTTGCAGCAACGTGGTTGGGTCTTAAGGGCCATTATACTACATGATGTACTCAGACAATGACAAATGCCATATGATCTCACTTATATGTGGAATCTTAAAAAAGTCATGGGGATTTAATGGTAACTATGGTCAATAATACTGTATTGTACATATTAACGTTGCTAAGAGTAAATTTAAACATTTTCATCACAAGAAAAATATATTGTAACTTGTGAGGTAATGGATGCTAACTGGACTTACTGTGGTGATCAATTTGCAATTTAAAAATATATTCAGAATCCTATTTGGAAAAATAATGGCATAACCTTCCACTACCCCCATGGCTGGGGCGCTCTTTGCTCTGGTGCCCCGGGGATAACCACTGCCTGTTGCAGTCAGACCGTGGCTGTATAGAGATGTGGGCTTCTTCCACATATAAGCAGCTGTTTTTCATTTTTATATTTAAATCTGAACTTTATTACTTTTAGCAATAGCATGTTACAAAGCTTTCATTAAAAAAACATACACACATACAAACATACATTGTGTTCTTCAGAAAAGGTTACATGATTTCAGCAGAATTTCTAAATATTCAAAACTGATAGCATTTTTGAGATGGGTTTATTAGCCTCATTCAAAAGCATCACTGTGCTTAGACTGAAGTGTGGAAAATTACTTTACTGTCATTTTTTTTTTTGACAGCCACTATAAAAACCACTGTTAGGGTCACAAACGTGTAAGAGTTTTGCTTCTGCATTAGGGCATTAGGGTAACATATAGACTTTAAAAGGCATAGGCGCCCACTGTCATGCTCATTTGCCTGTTGGCATTTGCTGAGTGTCACTTGTCTTAAGTGTAGGGCGGGGTAGGGGGCAAGCAGTGGGGACGTTGCGAACCAGCAGCTCCGCGTGGGCTCCGCCTCTCCCACGTGGACATCAGGGCCTCTGCTTCAGGGCAGGGGTGGGGGGCGGGGGAACAGCTAAGAACTGGGCCTCACAGCCCAGGGCAGGTTTTTTTTTTTTTTTTATAGGGATAGAGAGAGAGTCAGAGAGAGGGATAGATAGGGACAGACAGACAGGAATGGAGAGAGATGAGAATCATCAATCATCAGTTTTTCATTGCGACACCTTAGTTGTTCATTGATTGCTTTCTCATATGTGCCTTGACCGTGGCCTTCAGCAGACCAAGTAACCCCTTGCTGGAACCAGCGACCTTGGGTCCAAGTTGGCAAGCTTTTGCTCAAGCCAGATGAACCTGCGCTCAAGCTGGCGAGCTCGGGGTCTCGAACCTGGGTCCTCCATATCCCAGTCTGACACTCTATCTACCGCCTGGTCAGGCAAGGGCAGTTTTTTATCTTGACAGTAAACTCTAACTGAACTTAATGGCCAATCTTTAAAAATTATCCCTCTGGTTTTCTAGGTGATAATTTAATATCATTGCTTCTTATTTCCAGCCTACTGGAAAGCTGTGTTTCACTTGTTCTTTTTAGTTTGATTTCCATTGTCTAATCCCCACCAAAGCTGAGCAGTTTCCCTTGCCAGTATAAAACGTGTATTATATGACATTAATACAGTGTGTCCGTAAAGCCATGGTGCACTTTTGACCCATCAACCGGTCAAAAGTAGTACACATAACAACATGTAATATTGGTCTATGTGCAGGACCAATCAAGTCTAAAATAGATTAAACAAAGAGAGTTTTGGAGTTCAGAATTGTTTCTAAGCACTTCCTCTGGTCCTTTATTAACAATTTAAGCAAACAGTTTTTTAAAACTATGCAGATACATTACTACTCTGGTAATAAAATAAAGGAATTGTGGCACTAATCATGAAGACTGAAACTATATGATTTGCTTTCAAATTACTATGGGCAAAATAAAGGACAAGAAGCACTAATTTAAAAAAATGTTCTTGTATTTTTTTTCTGGGAAAGGGTTTATATTTCTGTGTTATGCAAGGCACCTGACTCTTCAGAGTTTTTGGTAGGGGCTATAAACTGAATGATTGAGTTCCCCTAAATTCATGTTTTGAAATCATCTCCACTTTGACAGCCTTTGGGGGGTGATTATGTCATGAGACTGATGCCCTCATGAAAGAGATCAGTGCTGTTATGAAAGTGACCCCAGAGAGCGCTCCCCCCCTTTCTCCATGTGAGGACAGAGAGCAGACGGTTGAGTATGAACCAGAAAGTGGGTCCTCACCAGACTTTGAATATGATGGTGCCTTGATCTTGGACTTAAGCTTCCAGAACTTTAAGAAATAAAAGTTTGTTTTGTAAGCCACCCAGTCTAAGGAATTTTTGTTATACAGCTTACACAGACTGGCAGTGAAATGTAACTTATATAATAACACAGGTGTGAGAACTGAATGGATAAAGGTAGACATTTGTGAAATTTCAAATTAATTTTAATTAAATGACAAAATAAACACACGGAAGGTGGTGGTATGGTAATTATTTTATGGGCTCTAAACTGTGAGGATGGCCGAGTGAACTCCAAAAATGTCCATGTTTAAATTCTTGGAAACTGTGGCTATGTCACATTACATGGCAAAACAAGCTTTGTAGAAGTAATTAAGGATACAGTCCTTAAAATAGAGAAACTCTCCTGGATTACCTAAGTGAGTCCAGTTTAATCACACAAATCCTAATTTTTATTTATTTTTTTTATTCGGTGAGAGGCAGAGACAAACTCCTGCATGTGCCCTGACTGGCATCCACCTGGAAAGCCCACTAGGGGGCGATGCTCTGCTCATCTGAGCCATTGCTCTGTTGCTCAGCAACCAAGCTCTTTTTAGTGCCTGAGGTGAAGCCATAAAGTCATCCTTAGTGCCACAGCCAACTCACTCCAATTGAGCCATGGCTGCAGAAGGGGAAAAGAGAGAGAGAGAGGGAGAGAGAGAAATGAGAGAAGGGAGGGAGGAGAAGCAGATGGGCATTTCTCCTGTGTGCTCTGACTGGGAATCGAACCTGGGACATCCACACGCCAGGCCCATGCTCTATGACTGCACCAACCAGCCAAGGCTTCACACAAATCTTTAAAAGCACAGAACTCCCTCCAGCTAGAGCCTGAAAGATGTGGCAGAAAGTGAAGTCAGATAGACTCAAAGAATGAGAGAAAGACTCAGCCTGCCTTCGCTGGCTTGGAGATAGATACTGACTCTGATGAGCATGAAGGTTGCCCAAAGCAGCTGAAAGAGGAGCCTGACAGTGAACAAGGAAAAAGGGACTCCAGTTTTCCAGACACATGGAAATGAAGTCTTCCAAAACAGGAATAGCCCTGGAAGTAGATTCCTATCCCCCAGTCTGGCCAATACCTTAATTTTGACCTTGGGGGATTCAGAGCAGAAAAACCATTGACCTACCAGGATTTCTGACCTGGAGAACCATGAGAAGCAAGCTATGCTGGTTAAAGCTGCTAAGTTTGTGGTATTGTGGTAATCAGTCATGGCAGCAATGGAAAACAATAGAAGTAGGTAGCCTGATACCCATTTTAAGAGTTTGACTCTAAACTGACCAATGTTGTAAAGATAAAATCTCTGCACTAGTTGTGAATAAGACTAACCCCATTTTGACTGCAGGTTCTAGTCTGGGCATTCAGATGTGTGTAGGTGAATTCCAAGAAGCCCGCCATGCTCAGTGCTTCCCAAATTGTTGGGTGGCATTTTATACCTAATTTCTTTTCACCTACTTTCTTTTTTCCTTATAGCTAGGTGTTTTTTGTTTTTTGTTGTTGACAGGGAGAGGGCTTGTGAGAGGGTAAAGGGAGGGTAAGGGGGGATAAATGGTGATGGAAGGAGATGACTTGGGGTGGTGAACACAATACAGTGTACAAATGATGTATTGTGAAATTGTGGACATGAAACCTGTATAATTTTGTTAGCAAGTGTCACCCACCACAATGAATTCAATAAAAAGAAATAAATATTAATAAAGATGAACATCTATTTCAGTGAACTTTGAATGTATAGATTATAAATAAGGTTATTGTTCATTTTAAGTTAAATTTTAAAATAAAGAACAGCAGGTCAATAATTGAGAATAAGGGAGAGAGAGATGACAAGGTGTTCATATAGTCACATATGGGCATCTCAGATGACTCATGTTGACCAAACACATTCTGTCCTGGACCCATTCTACAGCTTTCTCTCTGTCTCTGCCACCACAGATCTCTCTAGACCTGCATTTCCTTTATATTATAGTCTAAAATATCAAGAAAGTTTGTGATTATTCATATTGTATCCAAACAGTTTTGAATAAACATAGAAGTTAGTAGGTAAAAAGTTCAGGTTATAAAGGTATATTGACAAGTTTTTAGGGAAAATCCTTTTCTAAGTTATGCTTGCTGTGTGTGTGGACATTACAGGTGCTCCAGGGCACCTCTGGGTCCTTGGGGATTCCATCGGGGGTAAACACATTCACTCTGGTTCTCAGTCTGGATGCATATTATAAGCACCTGAGGGGTTTGTGGCCCTATCATTGCACAGACAGACCCATGCTCAAGTTTCTGAATTAATTGCTTGGGGCAGGGCCTGGCCAGAAGTATTTCTTAAAGCTCACTCAGTGACTATAAAGTGAAATCAGAATTTAAAAACACTGACTTAGCCACAAACTTAGACATTAAATGACTCAGGAGCGACTTGGACGGGTTTTCCATGCCTCCTCAATATAAGTGATGTAAAGCTTCGTCTTTGTTTGTTAGTTTTTTAGTCACTTCAGTTTTGAATTTTCTGAAAATTTTCTGAAAGTTATTGGAGGAAGGCAGTGCATAAGTCATATATAAATAAAATTAATGGGCAAAACCCCATTTTACTAGAGGAATTTCTTCAGTGTTTTGTGTGTCTGTGTGTGCTGAGACAGAGACAGAGAAAAAGGTCATTAATAATGTATTTTGAGCCCTCCAGAGAGCTGACTGTCTCTACATGAATTTCAACCTTCCTTCACCCCATATCTGCAGATAAAACATTACTCATTCCTTTCTTACATTTCTCCTTTTGCAAGTTCCTGTCCTCTTCCAAAAAAATCTCACTTGAACCTCTACACTTGTACAAATTGTTTCCTGATTGACCTCAACCCACTATTTCATGAAGCTTGGGTGCTCTATTTTTGCACTACATTAACTTGTGCGCACTTGATTATTTTGTGTGTGTGTGTGTGTGTGTGCGCGCGCGCTTATGCACACATTATATACACACAATTATATTACGGGCTTCTTGGGAAGAGGCACACAGCCTCCCAGCTTTATTTCTTTAATAGATCTACATTGAGCTCTGAGTTGCTAGGGACATCATAAGGAACAAAAACAAAGTCCTTCTCACAGCTCAGATTTGGTATTGGAAGTAAATATAGATGATGGTGATGAATACTGTGAAGGAAAACTAAACAAGGAGAGCAGTGAAAAATGGCAGATGGAAGAGAGGCTGTTTGGAATAAGCTGATTAGTGCAGGCCTCTGACCAGGGAACGTCAAACACTTGTCTCCTGCCTTTGGCTGTTTCATTTCTTGAAAAAATGATCAGTGTTTATTTATGCTCTGGTCTTGAGCCATTGAACTCAGATGCTAACAAAGATAAGGTGGCCTCCTGATTGCAAATTCAATGTCTGTTTTCAACACTGGGTGAGGCAAATGTAGGTTTACAGTTATTCATATGCAAAATGATACAAAAATTAATAGAATAGTTTATGTACTCAAAACTGTAAACCTATGTTTGTCCCACCCTGTATTTATTCTTCCAGACTCTTGGCAACCTTAATAATGCCTTTGACCATGGCCTTGATTTTGAAATTCTCTTCATCTATTTATAGCTGAGTTTCAGCAATTATTAGCTTTGCAACCCTGAGCAAGCTGATTAATGTCTCTGCTTTTCAGTTTCCCCATCTGTGAAATGGGGAGAGCCATGTAACTGCATACGTTGTGAGGATCATCGGAGATAAGTACATATTCAATAAATATTGGCTATTCCTATATCCTAATACAAATTCCTTATCTTACACCTTTCTCCCCAACTTGCTCCTCCTACATTTGTAACATCACTGTCTAATTCAGAGACTTCTAAATCATCCTTGATATTGAAATAATCTTGTAGATTTTACCTTTAAGATCATCCCCTCCATGCTTTCCTACTGCAACCGCCTTTCCCTCTAAGTGTGCCAGGCACATTCACATACACGCACACATACCACACACACACAAAGTTATGTTACTCTGGCTGCATTAAAACACTCTACCAACCACTGAATTAATTACTCTTTGAAAATTTTTCTTGGACCCTTTCAGTAATCCCTTAGTAATCTCACTGACTCTCTCTCATAACCACAAAATTAAAAATTCTTTTTGTAAAAACTGATCACTGTTTCAGCATATAGCATTTTCATTTATGATCTCTTTGGATAGTCACTTGTGAAGTAGGTGCTATCACTACTGCCACTGTATGGCTCAGAAACTGGAACTCAGAGGAATTAAGTTATACATAAAAATCACACTCAAGTAAGTGGTAGAGCTGGAGCTTGAACCCAGATCCACCTGATGTGCAAATCCAAGCTCCTAAATACTGTGCTTTTACCACCCCCTGAAATGGCTTATCTTGACAAATTCATTTCAAATCATTGTCACCTGTGTGCTTCAAACATGTGATGACCTTCCATTGTGTAGGAAGGCAGTGCCCTTCAGACTGGTGTGAAAGGCCTTTCACTGTCTGATCCCAATTGATTCTAAGTTTAGTTGATTAATGTCTTTATTTTCCTGCATATTTAATTTTTATATATTTGAAGTTTTGTTGTACTTTATTTTGTATCATGCTATTTCTGTTTTGCTCTTGAGTCTAGACTTTCCTCCCTTTCTTCTGTACCCAAGCACGTGCGCGTGCACACACACACAAGTATTGTCAGCTTGGTGCAAATTCTTTCTCCATTTTCTCCATGTTTGTACTAACCTATATAAATATAGATACACATTTATAAGACATTTATTTGTCTGTAGCTATGGGAATACTGTATGCCTTTATTAGGGTTGTCCAAAGAAAAAGACTCAATAGGATGTATGGACACACATAGAAAAGATTTATTTTAAAGAATTGGCTTACACGATTGTGAAGTCTGGCAAGTTTGCAATTTGAGGGCATGGCGGCAGGCTGGAGACCCAGGTAAGAGCTGATGCTGCAGTCGTGGATTTGAAGGCATTCTGGAACCGGAATTCCTTCTTCCTTTGGAGACATCATTCATTTCTGCTTAAGGCCTTCAACTGATTGAATGAGGCCCACTCACAATATGGTGGACCATCTGCTTTACTCAAAGTCTACTTATTTAAATGTTAATCACATTTGAAAAATATCTTCACAGCAACATCCAAGCTAATGTTAGACCAAATTTCTGAGCACCATAGCTTAGCCAATGACACATGAAATTAATCATCACAGTACATTTCTTTATAACTGGCTTTTTCTCGCAAACAAGGTAGCATTGATATCCTTCTATGTCAACAACTACCAATCTTGCCCATTTTTCTCAGTACCTGTCTAACATTTCATATTTTGCATCCTTCACATATTTTTAACAGTACAATGAACCATAATTTATTTAGCCATTTGTCAATTCATGGATATCAAGGTATTTTCTGAGATTTCTTTGGGAAGGCGATTCATACAAATAAAGCTACACATTGCAATTCTTTTACTTGATATTACTGTACAACTTTTTTAAATTGTAGTTTTCACATTTCCACCAGAAGCATGTGAGAAAAATTTTTCCTTTGTCCTGGCCAGCACTGGGGTTTAGTGTTCATTGTAATTCATGCCAATCTCTTGAATAAAGTATGACATCTTATTGTACCCTTAACTTGCATTTTCCTGATTATCAGTGCAGTTGAGCATCCTTTCATTTATTTATTAACCATTTGGACTCTCTTTTATGAATTGTATTCTGATAATTTAATTATATTCATTCTTTGCTCATTTTGGTATTGATTTGTAGGCCTTTTCCTGATCAATTTATATATTATAGAATTTAATGCTCTATGTCTCTTGTCATATTCAAATAATTTTTATAGTCTTTCATTAGTTTTTTAATAACATGGAATCACTGATCATGCCAAATAATTTTCTTAAATTTATTTCTATAATCAAAATTGATTTTTGCTTTATAGCTTTGGAGATTCTTATGTTGCATAAGAACTCTAAATTTCATTTTTTGTAATTCTTACACATTTATATTTTTAATTCATCTAGAATTTATTTTTGTTTTTGGTGTTTGGTGAGGTTCAAATTTGTTTTTATCAAAATGGTAAGTTAATGATGCCAGAAAAATATTGATCAAACTTTATTAGAGTTTAATTTAGAGGAGAAAAGACTAAGTAAGTATTCTTTCTTCTCTAAATTGAAACACCATGATTGTCCCAGGTCAAAATAACCTAGAAATACAATTTCTAATTGGTTAGGCAAATCAACTACCTCCTCAGTCTCAAAAACAATATTCTCTATTCCTCTCTTTCATAATTTTATTAATACTCTAGGAGGCTTATTCTTTCCTGCAAACATCATATTACTTTTTCTAATTTAGAAATAAAATAAGTCTACCATACCAAACACACAGCCTTCTGGGATTCTATTTATAATTGCATTATATATGTCATTTCAGGGAAAAACATGAACTAAATTTTCCCATCTCAGTAAAAGTTGCTTGTTTGCTGACCCAATATCATAATGCTTGTTTTATGTTGATCAAGTCTCAAAGAATATTCCCCCATTGGGTCTGAATGATTCTATTCTATTGATTAAAAAAACACCACAATAAAAGTAAATGAACATTTAGTAAAGTAAATTTTATATTTTAGCAAGTTTCTCTCTTTTCTAGGTAAGGACCTAATATATCTTGTTATGCCCACACTTTATTATTCCAAAAGGCTAGAAATCCCCTCCCTAATAGGAGCCCAGGTGGTCAAGTGGTCAGTTTAATCTTGCTTATTTCCTAGGGGACTACTGCCGTGCCCTTGCCCCAGATGTGTCTTCTTCTAGTGAGAGAAGGCGTCCTACCAAGGGTTAGAAGGGAGTGTGCTACCAGGGGTTCTCTGTTGCCTCCCTCCCGCACCTCCCGTTCACCTGACCCTCCTGGTCCAACCATTCTATTTTCAGACCTTTGCATTATATAGACCATAAGCTGTCATGCCACAGCAGGGCCAACACTCATAAGGCTGGTACCATGGAACTCTTGTCCTTGGTGCAATAACAGTATGCATGGGCATGTGTTTCCTTATTTCCTTCTGGTTCAGGCCTGTTTGATTCTGTGGTTTTTTCCTTCTTCTCAAGCCCCCAAATACCTCCAGACTACACAGTTTTCTTTGTCACTGAGAAAGCAGCCCAGATGGACAGCTGCTCAGTGAAGCCAGTCTTGGCATGAAAGATTCAAACACAGCAGCAACTAGGCTGAGCAAAGCCTGCACAGAGATTGCCTTGACCCAAGGGCACAGTGCCACTCAACCCGATGCCCAAATGTGTCTGGGGCTCTGGGAAGAACAGGCAAGTCTATTTGCCTGTTCTTGTCTATGTATCTCTTCATATGGGGATTTGAAAAAATTGTCCATCTGTCACCAAACCATAACTCTCTTGGCTGTCTGCCTGTGTCAAGTCTGACTGTGTGAAGCTGCAGTGGTTTGTTCCTTGTTTCTTCTGAAGCTTGACATTTCCCAACATCTGCAGCCTAGACATTGAGCAAGTACATGGCTGTCAGCTCAGTCAGAAAAAAATATCCTTCATTTCTCTTGTGACCTACATCTAGGACACAGGGCAGGGCCTGAGCTGTCTGTCCTTTTTATTAGCAAGTTACTGAGCTCTCAGGCCTGCTCTGCAGGCGGGATGTTTCAGAAAACCCTTTATGGGCTGAGGTAGCTCATAAAAAGTTATCACTTGATATCACAGATTGGGGCTACACTTTCTGGGCATATTTTTGAATAATATTCAAAAAACTGGCTTTCCTTTGGAAAAACTAGAATGCCTTCTATAAAAATAGACCTGTTCTAATGTCAATTTTATGCCTGAATAAAAGTGAATGAATATTAAACATTGCTGCAGGCTATCATGTCGTTAGAATTAAAGATTCTCTGCTATAATATATAATTCTGTAAAAACACAAGTCAAAGCAACACTGAGCTCTAATATTTTGTAAATATATCTGAGATCAGGGTACATATATTTGCAGCTAATGTGTGAACATTAAACATAATTTTTAGAACAGGGGTTGAGAACTTATGGCTCACGAGCCAGATGTGGCTCTTTTGATGGCTGCATCTGGCTCACAGATAAATCTTTAATAAAAAAATAATAATGTTTAAAATATAAAACATTCTATGTATTACAATCCATTCATTTCCTACTGCTCATGTTCATTGTTGTGGGTGACTGGAGCCAATCACAGCTGTCCTCCGGGACAACACCAAATTTTTATTGGATAATGTGTAACATACACAGGTCATTGTGAGGTCAGGAAGTAAACTTTCCTCCTATTAATCAAGTAGTCAGTTAATTGCAGAAACCCTTTGGATGAAGAAGATGGCTAAAAGGAAAAAAGATGAGGAGTATCATACTTTTCAGCAGGAATGGAAAGAGGAATTCGCCTTTGTGGAGAGAGCAGGTTCTGCAGTATGTCTAATATTCAATGATAAAATTGCATCGATGAAACGGTAAAAAATAAAGTGGCACTTCAACACACGCCATACTACATTTGCATCGAAATATCCAGCGGGGGACAGCAGGAAGAAAGCATGTCAAGAGCTACTGTGCAGAGTGCAAGCTAGTCAGCAGCTCTGTGTTTGGACCCAACAAGGTGACTGGAATTCACCTAGCTTTGCTGGTGCTTTAGCAATTGTGAGAAATGGAAAGCCATTCACAGATGGGTAGTATGCCAAAACATTCATGCTTGATGTTGCCAATGAACTTTTTGATGACTTTTCAAATAAAGACAAGATAATCAAATGAATAAAAGACATGCCTCTGTTGGCAAGAACTGTTCATGATCATACCATCATGATGGCAAATCAAATTGAGACAACACAAGTGAAGGACATAAATGCAGCTCAATTCTTTTCTCTCGCTTTGGATGAGTCAACAGATATAAGCCATTTATCCCAGTTCAGCGTGATTGCAAGGTATGCTGTGAGTGACACACTATGTGAGGAAAGTCTTGCTGTTTTGCCTATGAAAGAGACAACAAGAGGGGAGGATTTATTCTATTCTTTCACTGAGTTCGCTAAAGAAAAATATATACCGATGGATAAACTTATTTCGGTGTGTACTGATGGTGCTCCATGCATGGTGGAGAAAAACAGAAGATTTGTAGCACTTCTTTGTGAACATGAAAAGAGACCCATCCTAAATTTTCACTGCATCCTACATTGGAGGCGCTTTGTGCTCAGATGTGTGGCAAGCAGCTCAGTGAGGTGATGTCACTGGTCATTCGGGTGGTCAACTTAATTGTTGCCGAGCTTTAAATGATCACCAGTTTAAAACACTGCTTGATGAAGTTGGGCATAATTATCCTGGTCTGCTTCTGCACAGCAATGTGAAGGTGTTCAGCCGTTTTGTGGCTTGTCTGGGTGAAATCTGGACCTTTCTTGAAATGAAAAATGTTGAACATCCTAAGTTAGCTAACACTGAGTAGCTCCTAAAGTTCTACTATCTCGTGGACATGACTGAACATCTGAACCAGCTCAATGTGAAAATGCAAGGCATTAGAAATACAGTCTTATCTCTTCAACAAGCAGTGTTTGCATTTGAAAACAAGCTGGAACTCTTCATCGCCTACATTGAAACAGGTTGTTTACTACACTTTGAAAAAGTGGGAGAGTTTAAAGATGCATGAACTGCAAGTGACCCTGCTCAACATCTTGATCTCCAGCACCTAGCAGGCTTCACATCTGATCTCCTGCAGTCATTCAAAGCACGCTTTAGAGAATTTTGTGAGCGCACTCATCTTTTTTTTTTCCGCACTCATCTTTTTAAGTTCATCATCCATCGACACGAGTGTGCAGTGGACAGCGCCAACCTGAGTTACATCCCCGGTGTCTCCATCAGAGATTTTGAGCTACAAGCTGCTGACCTCAGACATGTGGATGAATAAGTTCAAGTCACTGAATGAATATTTGGAAAGACTTGCATGACAGCAAGCAGATTTGGCAAGCAAACACAAGTGGGGATAAATGAAAAAACTTCAACCCACGGGCCAGCTGATTGTTAAAACTTGGAACGCGCTTCCCATCACATACCACACACTGCAGAATGTGAGTATTGCTGTACTGACAATGTTTGGCTCTACGTATGCATGTGAGCAGTCTTTCTCACATCTAAAGAGCATTAAGACCAACCTACGATCACTTTTAACAAATGGAAGTCTCAACGCCTGCATGAAGCTTAACCTTACCACGTATCAACCAGACCAAAGCCATCAGCAAAACCATGAAGCACCAGAAGTTGCATTAATGGTAAGAAGTACTTTATTCATCATTGGTTAGCAACAACATAACAATGTTATTAAAAAGAATTCAGATACTTATTGTACTTTAAAAGTGTTGATCTTACATAAAATGCACACATTTACTTGTATTTAGTGTTAAACATATTGTATGGCTCTCACAGAATTACATTTTAAAATATGTGTTGCTCATGGCTCTCTCAGCCAAAAAGGTTTCCAACCTCTGTTTTAGAATAAGTAGCATGTATTTAAAATAGCAGTATAGCCACCCCACGTGGTAAAAGGTGGCCAGGTGGCTAAGTGGAGAATAGATGATTCTTCCTAGTAGGAAGGTGGTAGATTTGGCAGAGAAAAAGTGAGTCACAGTCAGCACTACCAAACTGCTATTCACTTAAATAACATGCTAGGCCTCTGCTAAGAGAATGTGACATGTCTTGCAGAGCAGTGAACTCAAATCAGCAGACTGGATTTCAAGGTGTTAGTGACTTTGCTACATGCTAGCTGAGTAACCTCAAGCTATTTATCTATGTTTTTTGAGTATCAGTTTCATCAACTACAAGAGGGAAGTATCAGACCAGGTGGGAGTTCTCAACCACAATATTTTACACACTGGTGTGTCTCAATTGATTTTGGGATAAATAATTTATTGCTACTAGAAATAAAGTTCTGACGTTTGCAAGCAATTTCTCGTTGTGGCATAGGTAAGTTTAGCTCTATGATGTCATTCTCAACAATTTTCCTTCTGCAGTGGTTTCTTGAGAGGGAGAGAAGAGTGTGGGCTCTGGCCATCATGTAGTTGAGACAAGTCCCACTGCCACCAAGAACATTCCAATGAGTCATTTTTATATTTCTCGTGCCTATAAAATGTTTCCATGGCTACTACTCCCAAAATTATTTTTGGACATTTGCCTTCCTTCCTTAAAAACACTTTATATGAATATTTTGTCAATATCCAGGCACAGCCTGAAGGAGTCAGTATCTCTTCAATGTGGCCTACTATTGCAAACTACTGGGCTAGATTGTTCCCTAGATCCCTCCCAGTCATGACCCTTTGTGCAGTGACGAGTGAGCACTCTCCCATATCCAGAAGGGACGGGGGTGGCTGAGGGAACAGTGGCTAACTGCATTCAGTTGTGGGAGTTTATCTGAAGGCAGAGCATCTCTAGGATGTTTTTGCTGCTCTTCTGATTCTGTTTTTGCTACTGGCTACTTAATCATAGAGAATGACTTCCCAGGGATTGAATGCTTCATTTCAAATTTCATTTTTTATAATCTACATTTCCTTTGCTCTGAGACTTCTTAATAAAGGTATATGGTATGAGCCATATGTCTTCTCCTTAGCCCATGTCTGGCCCATCTGCTCCACCAAACACACGTACCTCAAGAAACACCCATGAGTGTACATGACAACACTAAGGAGCAGCACTGACAGCTAGGGTATTGAGGATTCAGCCCAGCTTTGGCCAGGGCTACTTACTGCTTATCCTGTACCAGGCAGAGGGTTAAGTTTTCCATATAATATTTTGTTAATTTGTATAGCTCTGTAAGGAAGGTAATGTTAATATCCACATTTTATAGGTGAGCATGCTCAGGCACAGAGAAATTAAGTAACTGGCCCAACAAATAGCAATTGGCCAAGGTTCACGCTCAGGCAGTAGATCTCCAAAATCAAGGCTCATGACTCCTCTGCACCAAGTCATCAGTACTCCAAGTTAACTGAGCTTCTGTGGCTGCTTTCACAGTTTCTGATTGCCTGTCAAACCTGACTGCTCCTGGGTCTTCCTGCCTGCCATGGGGCAGGCTCCAGAGTTGGTCTGCCTTACACAAGGCAGCTCCGTGAATTTCAGCTTGCTCCCTCCCACCCCCACCCCACAGGTAACCTGCACAAGATACAATTTCTCCCTCCTTGATTTTCAGTCACATTCTTTGCTGGAACTGGGACTTTGTTCTTCACCTTTGATCATTGAGTAGGATCAGCTCAGCTCACCTGCCTTGTTTTGAACACAAGACTCTATCACTTATCCTCAATCATTGGCTTGGGTTAACCCAAACATCTCCCCCTACAAGTTCACTATGATCTCCTAAATATGGGCGATTTAGATAACATGTCAGTTATCACTCCTTCAATGGTGAGATCTTCTCAAGCTTCTAAACCTAACCTCAGATTGTTGGGAGGATTCAGTAATTACTATGAAAACTCAGTAGCAATCAATAACCATTTGCCATGAGCAGCAAGATTAATAGTCACAGCTACACCAATATGATATGTTAAAATTCCCACTCAAAATAATATGCATTGAGTGTATCTAATCTGTCAGGCACTATGCAAGGCCCGAGGGAGCAATAACAATGAGTCCTGAATCTGCCCACAAGCCCTTATAGACTCTTTTGTGCCAGAAAAGAAAAATGTCTTCCTCTCCAGTGTTATTAATTTTTTCTGAGATCAACTGACCTCTTTGTTCCAGGATCTTTATATGATTGCTTTTTCCCACTTGGAAAAAGACATTCAACTCTCAAAATTTAATTCAGGAGCAACGCTACAACTGTCCATGGTCAGGAACTGTAGGAGCAGCAGAGTGAGATGATGTGGTCTGGGAAATATAAGAGGGGCAGAGGAACGTAATCCCTGGGATCCTCCCAAGGACAAGTACTTGCAAAGGAGGAGAGCAGCCCCAGCAGGAAACTGGAAAGGTTAAGTATAGTAGATTTTCAAACACTTAGGAGAAGTAGAAAGAGAAAGAAGTTTTAACATGACTGCTAAGTCTCACTTTCAACTTGTAGGAGAGAAAATTTGCTCTCAACTTCCTTAGAGTAAAGCCTCATGGGGACAATCCCCCAAAGGCCGCGTTGTGCTAGCCTGGCCAGGACTGCAAAGAGCTTCCTTTGCCACCACTAAATTCTCTCCAGTGGCTAGCGTTCACTTTAAGGGGAACGATTAGCAAGTTAATTATTTGTCCTTTTCCTTTCCTTTCCTGATTTCAAAGCTGCTTTGTCATGATCGGTGGGTTAAGCACGTTTGTGTGCTCACCACACTTGCTTCCAGAGTTCTCAAGTACAAGGTTGGCAAAAATATAGCATTTCTATGATACTTGTCTGTCTCTGATTGGCTTATTTCACTTAGCATAATGCTGTCCAAGTCCATCCATACCATCACAAAAGGTAAGATTTCCTTCTTTTTCACACAAACTCACAAAATAAAAACAGACTAAGAAAACAGACTAACAGCTGTCAGAGGGGAGGGGGGCTGGGGACTGGGTGAAAAAGATGAAGGAATTGAAAGAAGAAACCTTTCGCAGACAACAGCGTGGTGATTATCAAAGAGAAAGGAGATTGGTGGAAGAAAACAGAAAGAAAAAATTATATATACATTTTAGAAAAGCCAGCTAACTAGCTAACTAAAATAGAAGTTCAATTTCTGATGACAGTACTCAGCAAAGCTCTTTACATATTTATTTATATACAATTAATTTTTAAAGTATTTTTTGTTGTCTTTTTGTTTATTTTTTTACAGGGACAGAGAGAGAGTCAGAGAGAGGGATAGTTAGGGACAGACAGACAGGAACGGAGAGAGATGAGAAGCATCAATCATCAGTTTTTCGTTGTGACACCTTAGTTGTTCATTGATTGCTTTCTCATATGTGCCTTGACAGCAGGCCTTCAGCAGACTGAGTAACCCCTTGCTCTGCTGGAGGCAGTGACCTTGGGTCCAAGCGGTTGAGCATTTTCACTCAAGTAACATGAGCCCGCGCTCAAGCTGGCGACCTCGGGGTCTTGAACCTGGGTCCTCTGCATCCTAGTTCGACTATCCACTGTGCCACCGCCTGGTCAGGCTATACAATTAATTTTTAGAATAGAATAGACGTGGAAATGTATTTTCAGTTGTTCTTCCCAGAGTTTATCATGAACATTCAGTACTTCAGGTCTGATTTCCAGCATTTCAGAAAGAATCCAACCCATAATAAGCAAGTAAATAGCCTGAAATGAAATACCAGTCAGCAACAGAAGTTTGTTACAAAGCCCATGCATTTTACGCAATTAGAAATGTAACCCTCTCACTGCGTCTTTAAGTTTCTAAGACTGTTTTGAGGAACGATCACATGTAAGGCACAAGGCCAAATGCCCATCTTCTCTGTAGCAGGCGATAAACCCAAGGACTTAATAAACCCCAGCTAAATTACTGCATCCTCTGAGTCCTCACATTAATTTCTCATAGGATTTTAAAGCTGCAGGCGAAATTTGTTATTTGTATATCCTGATATATGGAATTCTTTTTTTTTTTTTAATTTTTAGGATAGTTTTCTTAGACCCTCAATCATGATTCCTATTCATGGGCATCACTCTTTCCATGGCTAGAATTAATGAATATTTCATGAGTGAGACAGTGTGCGTGCCTCGGTATCTTGAGAAGTTAATATACTTTTGCCTAAAGTAATTACAGACTTCTAGGAATATGTGGATAGGTTTCAGTGAGCCATATATCTTTTGTAGTGTCAGATATGCGCAATTGTCTTTAAAAATTAGGAAGCTAATTCTGTTTAACAGCTTCTAAATAAATGTTCATTATCAAAGACTTTACCATAAGACATAAATTGACAGTTGATTATAAAATAGGCTTTTAAAATTCTCTCATCTTATGTGGCTAGCATCTGTTTTGTAATATAATAAACAAACACAGGTATCAAAAGATTCACACTGTGATGCCTACATTACTGCTGGAGGAATTCACGGACACTGAAATCTTGAATTGCAGCCACATAAAGGCATTGTTTTTCCACTGTTTCTTGTCAGACCCCCACAGAGGCACCATGGAAGCCAGATTGCCCAGGGCACACAGTTCAGCTGCTTCTAGAGCAACTACAAAGAAGTTACTGGTAACACAAATGCACATTGTCACCATAAAAAGGTATAAGTGCCCTCCGCTTTTTTTTCCTGGTGGGAAGGCTCTCAAACAAGAAGATTGACTTATGAGCCTGTTTGGCACTGAGCAGCGCGAGACATTGAATCAGATCATGGCACAAAGTATTCCAGACGTGATTTATATTAAATAACATACTCTTCACATACAGAAATTTTGGAGGAGGCATACTCACATTCCAAAATGTTTTATCTCTCTCATCAAATCAGTGGATAGCTTCAAAAAGTAGCATCAAATAACTGTTTTGGTCAGATCTTCCTTCTTGCATAAATTGACCACATTATTTTTCTCTTGATTCACTTACATAATTTTATTTCCAGAGGATATAAAGGATTTAATCATTAATTCTACAGATATTTATGTTTGTATTCTAGGTTCTGTTCCAGATGCTGGACCCTGTTGAGGTATTCTAATGGAGAGACAGAATTAATAATCAGCTAAGTAAAAGATGTGGTGTGTCAGATTGTGCTAAATGCAATAGAGTAAAATAAAGCAGGAAACGGGTGGGACATGCAGTGTGAGGAGGAACTGGTATTTTAAATACTGTGTTCAGGGAAGATCTCCCTGGGTATGTGATATTTGGGCAATGAGTCAAAGAAAGTAGGGAGCAAGCTATGTGCATGTCTGGGGAAAAGTTAATGGGGTTTTGGAGCAGGCTGTTAGTAACAAAAGTGGTGAAAAATGACAGGTTGTCCAATCATTGTGGAGGTAGAGGTGACAGGATTTTGGCTTGGAAACTGAAAGATGGAGTTGTTCTTTATGGGCATGAAGAGAATGACAGAAGTAAGTTCAGACAGGATAGACTTGGGCATTCTGTCTTACATTTGTGAAGTCTGAGATGCTATTATACATCAAGCATGGAAGTCAAGTGGAAAGTTGGCTAGTTGAGTGGAGTTCAGGGACAAGATCTGTGGGGAAGACATGCATTTGATGGTATCAGTTATAAAGATAGCATTCAAGACTCTTAGGCTGGATGACAGTGATTCTCAACTGGTGCCCACATTCATCCTTAGAAAGTCTTCTCTACTTAGTCTGTGGTGGTTTCCCGGTGTAAGTGTTTTTAAAAGCCTCCACAGATGGTTTGTATATATTGTACAAAGTGTGTTAAATACATCTGACAAAGGGAGAGAGGTTGGTTAGAGACAAGGGGCTAAGGCAGAGTCCAAGGCATACTAAGACTATATTTAGAGGCCAAGGAGGTGAGGAAGAACCAGCAAAGACAAGGACTGCTGTGAGACAGAAGGAAAATAGAGGGAAGGACTCTGGAAGCCAAGTGAACAGTGCATTGAGGAGGAGAGAGTGATCAAATGTATCAAATGCTGTGCACATGTCAAATTAATGAAGACTGAGAACTGACCAATGGATTTTGCAATGTTGAGTTCATTAGTAGCTTTTACAAGACTTGTATCAATGGCTCAGTAAGCAGATAGTTTGATTGGGATGGATTCAAGAGAGATTTGGAGGGGAGAAATTGGAGTGAGTCCTTTAAAGACAACTGTTCTAACTTTAAAGACAAGGTAGGGAGATTCCAAGATGGTGACATAGCAGGCAGATGTTCCAACTGCCACCTCCCAGGACCAAATTGCATTACAACTTAATTTAAGAACAGTCATCTTGAAAAACCAACTTTGGACTAAACAAAGAGGAGTCTATAACCAAAAATCACAGAAGAAGCCACATTGAGACTGGTAGAAAGGGTGAAAATGTGGACAGGGCTGCCCCACTCCCAGGAGCAAGTGGTGGCTGAGGGTCCAGAGGGACTCTCACTGCGAGTAGGGTCACCCTGAGAGGTGTGCATGCGCAACACCAGGCCCAGCTCCCAGACTAGAGCCCCAGAGCATAGAAGAGGCACCCACACAGCATTTGGAGGTGAAAAGACTGGGTTTCTGTCTGCGAGAAAGCGACAGAATTCTTGGAAATGCAGTCTCTGTCTAAAATGGCCCATGCAAAAAATCTTGTTCACAGCTGCTTACCCAGGACTCTGGTAGGGAAGAGCCGAGAAGACTAGAGTTGTGTGAGGAGAGTGTAAAGTTGGAGACCCAGGGAGAGACACTGAGGGATGGCCACCAGAACCTCTGTGCTGAGTCATTCTCCAGTACTGCAGTCCCCATGTTTTTTGTGTGGAGCAGTCCCCACTGAGTGGCCTCAGCGTGTGGAAAAGCAACAGCTCTGACCTAGGGAGTCTCTCCAGCCCCAGTCATGGAAACTGGGTTATTCTGAGAAGCCAGGAAGCAGGGGGAGCATCAGTGACTCAATTTTCTGGTATTAAGGCTGGAGCTTCCCCTACATACTCCTGAGTCATGACTGATAAATCCAACTCAGGGGAGACTCAGAAGAAACTGTCTGGAGTGCAGGCAGACCACACCTCTAGGTCTCAGAGGCCACACTCTCCTGAGGTCTGTGAAAACAGCTGGACAAACTGACACCTGGGGCTGAGGGGCGGAGCCACACTCACCACCCTTTCTAATCCCTGAATTGCCCCAGACTCTTTTTCAGTGGTCAAGCTGAACAAGCAGCCAGCAGACAGAGGCTGCAGAAGGCAGGACTCAGGAAATTTTGGCCTTTTAAAGGGACCTTGCACCAGGCCAATGTGGGTAAAAGCCAGCCTAGGTGTGCAGCTTGGTATTTCAGGAGCACCTGCACCCAGCAGAGGCAGCCACAAACTCTGGATTACTTGTAGCTCCAAGAAGACTGCTGAGGGCCAGTCACAGGCAGTGTCTTCCACTGGTTTTCACTGGGTTCTTGCCAGGGAGGTCCAGGGCAGGCACATCCAATGGCCAGCTGCAGAAAGCATTGGTTCAGGACCTAACAACTCTTGCTAGAGTGGTATCCCATGGAAGGGCTCCTCACACCTAGCCCAGCTGAGGCAAGTTCCACTCTCTAATCATCACTGACCAGTGACTCATGTGCATTGGGTAGGGTGGAGTTTCATAGTCAGCAGCCCTGGGTTCTGGATATCCTACCCTGATGGGCTATATTCCACAGGGGGAAGGGAGAGAGGCTTGTATCATGGACATTTAAAGTATGGGTTCCTGTGAGTTTATTGTTGGATCTGATCGAGGGACTTAGCCACTTTCTGGGGTGACACAGTCAACCCCAGAAGAGGACTCTCTTCATATTCCTCCCTGAGACCAGAGTCTCACTAGCTATAGGAACTTCTTCAGAGGGGACTGTTGACCCCTCTCGATCTGAACCTGCTGCTCACCTTGCTGGGGAGAAATAAAATTTGAGTATCCAGCAGTGGCTAAGGGATTAGATTCTGGAATAGGAACCACTTTTCCAATACTGAGCTCCTCACCAAGAGACCTTTGAAGTAGCGGATCCCCCCAATGTTGTATTCCCAATTTCAGGCTGCCCTAACCCACCAAGCTTGCAACCTGTGGAGGGGTTTGTTGAGTGAGGTCAACACTATAATCTGAGCCCACACTATAATCTTTCTACAGAAGACTCTGTGGGAAGACCAGGCAGCTGAAAGAAGAGGTGGAGCAGCTGAAAAGCAGACAAATTTTACAGAGCTTTGGGCTTTTATGGAGCTGCTGTCATCTCTAAGCTGGAGAAAACTGAATCTTATACACAGGTTAACCCCTCTCAAACTACTCAGGCACTGAAAATGCAGAAACAAACGATAAAAAGAGCAGTAGCTACAGATAGGTAGCCCACAGTGGCTTACAAACAACAGCTGATGCCAACCAAAGAAATATAAAACCAACACAATTCGTAGTTGGTAGTAGACAGCACCAACCCTAGACTCAGCTAGCTATACAAGCAGCATGCTCAAAGGAGAAGTCTAGCAGACACCAGATACTGTGGCAAATAAATACGCCTACAGAACAGACATTGCACAGTGTGTAATACACATGATCATGGCTGACCCTTAGAGGCAGCCAGCTTGAAGGAATACCATAGCCACGAAAGGGCAACTGCATTCAATGGAGTCATCCCTCGCCATATCACAGTTCTCTTTTCAAAGTCTTACTGTATCATGGATTTTAAAATTGTATATATCTAATTTTGTATTGCAGATTTTTCACTATATTGCATAATTTTGTGGTACATAGGTATTTTTATATATTTATTATTTTAATTGTTGTTGCAGTAAAAGAAGCATTTTCTTGCCTAAAATGCAAACAATATAAAAATATAAAATATATTAATTAAGACATTAAAAAAATATTGAATCAAAATAAAATGCATAAGATGTATTTCCTGGCAAATACCCATATAGAATTTTATATGTTGTAAAAGTTACATAGGTTTAAGAGTGTAGAAAGTGTTTAAGAGCATGGGAAGTGTTTACAAGAGTGTGGGAAAGGTTAATAACTGCAGAAAAGGTTATAAGAGTGTGGAGAGGGTTTATAAAGCCTTAAAATATATATATATATATATATATAATAAAATAAATATAAGGTTGCTACTTCCCAAATTTTCACCTATAGCAGGGGGTTCAGGAATCTAACCACTGTGATAGACAAGGGACCACTGTACTCACATACAACAGGATGGAAAATAGTACCCTCAAGAAACATTCCTAGAACAAAGGAAAACAGGTGGCTTGGAGGTCAATACCACTGAGCCCATCTTCCGCATAAACTCACCACAAAAATTTCAAAGTCAGACAGCACTATTTAATACACAGACAAAATGGGCAGACAGAGAAATGTGACCCAAATAAATCAACAAAAGAAATTCACAGAAAAAAACTGAATGAAATGGAAGTAACCGAACTACCAGATGTAGAGTTTAAAATAATTATTTTTAGGATGCTCAAAGATCTTAGAGCAACAATTGATAGACATAATGAGCACCCAAATAAAGAGATAGCAAGCATAAAAAATGGCATTGAAATCATAAAATGAACCAGTCAGAAATGAAAAATACAATATCAGAAATGATGACTGCAATAGAAGGAATCCAAAGCAGGCTGGATGAAGCAGAGGATCATATCAGTGATTTAGAAGACAAAATAAACATAAGCACAGTAGTAGAGCAGCAAAATGAAAAAAGGCACAAAAAACTGAGTAAACCCTAAGAAACCTCCGTGACAACACAAAGAGAAACAACATCTACATCGTAAGTGTTCCTGAAAAAGAAGAGAACAAACAAGGTGTAGAGGACCTGTTTGAAGAACTAATAATAGCTAAAAACTTCCCTAAATTGATGAAGAAAAAAGTCACAAAAGTTCAAGAAGTACACAGAGTTCCATTAATGAGGAACCCAAGAAGGCCTACACCAAGACAAATCATAATGAAAATGCCAGTTAAGAGACAAAGAAAGACTACTAAAAGCTATAAGAGAAAAGCAGTTAATTACCTACTGAGGAACCCCCATAAGGATGGCATCTAACTTCTCAACAGAAACGCTTGAGGCTGAAGGAATTGGCAAGAAAGATTTAAAGGCTCTTTTTTAAAAAAATTTTTTCTTTTTATTTTATTCATTTTAGAAAGGAGACACAGAGTGATAAAGAGAGATAGAAAAAGAGAAAGGGGGGAGGAGCTGGAAGCATCAACTCCCATATGTGCCTTGACCAGATCAGTGCAAGGTTTTGAACTGGCAACCTCAGTGTTCCCAGGCCAACGCTTTATCCATTGCTCCACCACAGGTCAGGCTTGGCAAGAAATATTTAAAGTGATGCAAAACAAGAACCTACAACCAAAACTTCTTTATCCATCCAGGCTATCATTTAAAATAGAAGCAGAAACAAAAAGCTTTCCAGACCAAAAAAAAAGAAAAAACTAATTCATTACAACCAAACCTGTACCACAAGAAATATTAAGGGGTTTCCTGTAAACGGAGCAAGGAAAAAAAAAAAAGGAAATCAAGAAAAAGAGGATTGTAGATTTAAAGAATAAATTGGCAAGAAATAAGTAAATATCAATAGTAACTTTAAATAGAAATGGATTAAGTGCTCCAATCAAAAGACATAAGGTAGCTGCATGGATAAGGGAACAGGAACCATCCGTACATATGCTGTCTACAAGAGACCCACCTTAGAAAAAAAGATACACATAGACTGAAAGTGAAGAGATGTAAAAAAATATTTTATGCAAATGGAAATGAAAAAAAGCTGGGGTATCAATATTCATATCTGACAAAATAGCTTTTAAAACAAATGCTACAGTAAGGGATAAAAAAGGTCACTACATAACGATAAAGGGAGCAGTCCAACAGAAAGTTATAACCATTGTAAATATTTATGCATGTAATATAGGAGCACCTAAATATATAAAGCAGATTTTGATGGACATAAAGGGTGAGGTCAATAGCAATACTATAATAGTAGGGGATTTTAATACCCCACTAACATCAATGGATAGATCCTTCAGATAGAAAATTAACAAAGAAACAGCAGCCTTAAATGACACACTAGAACAACTGGATTTAATCGATATCCTCAGAACCTTTCACCCCAAAGCTGGAGAAGTGCTCATGGTACATTCTCTAGAATTGACCACATGTTAGTTAGGACAGAAAACAAGTCTCAATTAATTTAAGAAGATTGAAATCATATCAAGCATCTTCTCTAATCACAATGGCATGAAACTAGAAATCAACTACAATAGAAAAACTGAAAAACATTCCAACACTTTTGGAGTAAATAGTACATTATTAAATAATGAATGTGTTAACAATGAGATCAAGAAACAACTCAGAAACTTTCTTGAAACGAATGAAAATGAACATACAACAACTCAAAATCTGGGTCACAGCAAAAGCAGTCCTGAAATGAAAGTTCATAGCATTACAGGCATACCTTAAGAAGCAAGAAAAAGCAGGTACATGTAAAAATATGAAACTAGATCACCAACTTACACCATTCAAAAAAATAAACTCAAAATGGATAAAAGACCATGAAACCATAAATATCTTGGAAGGAAACATAGGCAGTAAACTCCCTGATATCTCTTGTAGCAATATTTTTGCTGATTTATCTCAAGGGGCAAGTGAAATAAAGAATGAGACAAAGAAATGCGACTATATCAAACTAAAAGACACCCTGAAAAGAATTACTGTAAAAGACAACCCACACAATGTGAGAATGTATTCGCCAATATGTCTGATAAGGGCTTAATAACCAAAATTTATAAAAGATTTTTAAAACTCAACACCAGACAGGTAAACAATAGAATTAAAAAATAGGCAAAAGAAATGAATAGACATTTCTCCAAAGAGGTATTCAGATGCCCAATAGGCATATGAAGAAATGTGCAATATCACTAATCATCAGAGCAATGCAATTTAAAGCCAAAATGAGATATCACCTCTCACCTGTCAGAATAGCGCTCATTCACAAATCAACACACAATAAGTGCTGGTGAGGGTGTGGATAAAAGGGAACCCTCCTGCACTGCTGGTGGGAATGCAGACTTGTGCAGCCAGTCTGAAGAACAGTATGGAGTTTCCTCAAAAAATTATAAATGGAACTGCCTTTTGATCCAGCTATCCCACTTTTAGGAATATATCCTAAGAATACAAAATCACTGATTCAAAAAAGGTATGCACTCCCATGTTTATTGGATCATTGTTTACAGTAACCAAGATCTGGAAACAACCCAAGTGTCCATCAGTGAATGAATGGATTTAAAAAGCAGTGGTACATATACACAATAGAATACTACATGGCTGTGAAAAAGAATGAAATCTTGCCTTTTGCAATGGCATGAATGGACCTGGAGATTATTATGCTAAGTCAGTGGTTCTTAACCTGTGTTCTTTCGAACCCTAGGGGTTTGATGAGTCAGTCTCAGGGGTTCGGAGAAGCCTCTGCCGCGGAGGTAAAGACACACTTATGTAAAGTCATGATGACACGCCCCGCTTAGCCATCACTTGCTGTAGAGGATCACGTTACATTGCTTGGCCAACCAGTGCTGCAGGGAATTTAGTGTGCGCAGTAGTCAACGGCTGTCGTAGTTGTACATTGTGTGGTTTCTTTCTTAATATTTTAATCCATACTAAATATGTCGAGCAAAAAAAGAAAGTTGTCGGACGAATATGTACAACACGGATTCACATGTATCACGGAACGGGATGGGAGTCAGCATCCTATCTGCATGATATGCAATGCCAAGTTGAGCAACTCTAGTCTCACACTGGCAAATCTAAAGGAACACTTCTTGAAGCTGCATGGATATGGTGAATACAAGAACACAATGCCTGCTGAATTCAAGGTGAAATGAGCCAGATTCGATGAAAGGGCCACTCTGCCTGATCTTGGATTTTTACCCATTAACAAACCAATCCTCACAGCATCGTATGAAGTTGCTTACTTGATCACAAAGCAGGGTAAGCCACACACCATTGGTGAAACACTCATAAAACCAGCTGCATTAAAGATGGAGAATCTGATACTGGGAACAGCGGCCGAAGGTAAATTATCCCAAATTCCTCTTTCAAATGATGCCATCAGCGACAGAATAGAGAAATGAGTAAAGACATCTTGGCTCAAATAGTTGCAGATCTAATTTCAAGTCCGACAAAATTCAGTCTTCAACTTGATGAGACCACAGACATTTCTAATCTAAGCCAGTTTGTTTTTGTGCGCTATGTGAAAGAAGACATGATAAAAGAATATTTTTTTTATTTTGTAAGCCTCTTACAACAACAACTAAGGCAGCCGATGTGAAGAAACTTGTGGATGACTTCTTCAGACAACAATCTTTTATGGGATATGGTTTCTGCAATTTGTACAGACAGAGCTCCAGTCATGCTGGGAAGAAAGTCTGGTTTTGGTGCGCTAGTAAAAGCCGATGCACCACACATCATTGTTACGCATTGTATTCTGTACAGGCATGCGTTGGCAACTAAAACCTTGCCTCCAAAAATGGCAGATGTATTAAAAACTGTGGTGGAATGTGTGAACTGTGTGCGAAATAGTGCTCTGAGGCACCGCATCTTCAGTGAGCTGTGTAAAGAAATGGGCTCTGAATTCGAGGTACTCCTGTACCATTCTAATGTTCGGTGGTTATCCTGGGGACAGGTGCTGAATCGTGTTTTTGCCATGCATATGGAATTAGCCATGTTTTTGCAAGAGCAGCAACATTGTCATGCAGATTGCTTCAAAAATCCTGAATTCATTGTGATTTTAGCATACATGGCTGATATATTCGCAGCTCTCAATCATCTCAATCAGTAGATGCAGGGTGGTGGAGTCAACATCATGGAAGCGGAAGAAAACCTGAAGGCTTTTCAAAAAATACTACCGTTATGGAAACAACAAATAGAGAACAATAACTTCGCAAACTTTCCCCTTCTGGATGACTGTGTAAGTAAGATTGAAGATGTGTCTGGAATCGGAGATGGTTCTGTACCCATGAAACTGAAGCAAACAATTGCCACGCACTTAGATGAGCTTGCAAAGTCTCTCAACAGATATTTCCCTACAAGAGTCATATTCAGCATGGGTGAGACAGCCATTTACGTTTTCTGTTGAGACAGCGAATGTCAATGATGAATACCTCGACGAAATCACTGAAATGCAGCAGAGCGAGGTTCAACTGCAGCTCTTCAGAACAACAACACTCTCAACTTTTTGGTGTCAACAAATGGAAAAGTACCCAGTTATTGCGAAGAAAGCCCTGAAATTTTTTATACCATTTGTTACAACATATCTTTGCAAGCAATCCTTTTCGAGGATGCTGGACATAAAAAGGAAGAAAAGGAACAGACTTTGCTGTGAAGATGACATGAGAGTAGCACTTGCCAAGGTGAAACCACGCATATCTGAACTGGTCTCCCAAAAACAACAGCAGAAGTCACACTGATGCAGGTGTGTAATTTGGGCAATGCTTTATTCTGGCCCCAAAAAGTATTTTATGGATTCAAAACTACAAAAAATAAAATAAAATTTAAAATTAAAAAAATTAAGTTATTAAAAAAATGTTAAATTCTTAAAATATCTGAATTTATTTTTAATTGATAAAATAGTAAAAACAATATTTTGGGGGGCTGAAATTCTTTTATGGGGCCGAAATATTTTTGGGGGCCAGAATAAAGTAATACCGTCATTTGTTGTGACTTCATGCACTTTGTTGGTTTTGTTCTTAGAGCAAGGTGATGTTCATGCACGGCTCATTTTGTGCACCAGTAAAAAAAAACATATACCTATGTCTTGAATTTAGAAACAAAAATCATATTTTATTTATCACTAAAGAAGGGTTTGGTGAATGCGCATATGAAACTAGTGGGTTTGGTACCTCAAAAAAGGTTAAGAACCACTGAGCTAAGTAAAATAAGACAGGCAGAAAAAGGTAAATGTCATATAATCTCATGATATAATTGTGATTTTTATCCTTTCTTTTGTTTATGTAATGAATCACATTGATTGATTTGCAAATATTGTACCAGCCTTGCCTCCCTAGAATAACTCCCACCTGATCATAATGTATGATTTTTTTCATGTATTGCTAGATCTGGTTTGTTAATATTTTGTTGAGAATTTTAGGATCTAAGTTCATCAGATATATTGGCCTATAGTTTTCTTTCTTTGTAGTGTCTTTACCTGGTTTTGAAATGAGGATTATGCTTGCTTCATAAAAGGTGCTTGGAAGTCTTGCCTCTTGAATTTTTGAATTTTTTGAGAGGAATAGGTGTTAGTTCTTCTTTGAATGTTTGGTAAAATTTGCCTCTGAAGCTATCCAGTACAGGACATTTCGTTTGCTGAGAGTATTTGATAAGTGTTTCAATTTCATTTGTTGTAATCGGTTTGTTTAGTTTTTCTGATTCTTCCAGATAGAGTTTTGGAAGATTAAATGTTTCTAGGAATTTATCCATTTCACCTAGGTTGTATAATTTTTTGAGATATAGGTCTTTATAGTCTTTTCTTACAATCCTTTGTATTTCTGTGGTGTCAGTTGTTACTTCTCCACTTTCACATCTAATTTTATTTGTTTGAGTCCTCTCTTCTTTTCTTGATGAGTCTGATTAAAGGTTCATGAATCTTTACTTTTTCACAGAACCAGCTCTTGGTTTTATTGATGTTTTGTTTTTTAGTCTCTATGTCATTTATTTCTGTTCTGGTCTTTATTATTTATTTTATTTTACTTCCTCTGGGCTTTATTTGTTGTTCTTTTTCTAATTCTTTTAAGTGCAGTATTAAATTGTTTATTTGAGTCTTTTCTGGCTCCTTAAGGTATACCCATAATGCTATGAACTTCCCTATCAGGGCTGCTTTTGCTGTGTCCCATAGATTTTGAGTTGTTGTATGTTCATTTTCATTTGTTTCAAGGAAATTTTTAATTTCTTCCTTGATCTCATTGTTAAACCATTTGTTATTTAATAACATGCTATTTAGCCTCCAACTGTTTGAATGTTTTTCATTTTTTCTATTGTAGTTGATTTCTGGTTTTATGCCATTGTGATCAGAAAAGATACTTGATATGATTTCAATCTTCTTAAATTTATTCAAACTTGCTTTGTATCCTAACTAACATGTGGTCAGTCCTAGAGAATGTACCATGAACACTTTAAAAGAATGTATATTCTGCAGCTTTGGAGTGAAAGGTTCTGAAAATATCAATTAAATCCAGTTGATCTAGTGTGTTGTTTAAAGCTGCTGTTTCTTTGTTGATTTTCTGTCTGGGGGATCTATCCATTGATGTTAGTGGGGGTATTAAAATTTTCTAATATTATTGCTGTTGATCTCGCCTTTATGTCCATCAACATCTGCTTTATATATTTAGGTGCTCCTATATTAGGCACATATTTATGTGCCTAATATAAATGGTTTACAATGGTTATATACTCCTGTTGGATTGCTCCCTTTATCATTATATAGTGACCTTCTTTATCTCTTACTGACCTCCAGACCACCGGTTTTCCTTGCTCTAGGAATGCTTCTTGAGGGTAGTATTTTCCCTCCTATTGTATATAAGTATTGAATGCAGTTGATCCTTTTCTGGGTGCAGTTGTTCATTCAGATTGGCTGGCTTTAATGATCAACTTTGATCATGTGTATTAGACACTGTGCAGTGTCTTCCTATTGGCCGTATTTATTCTCCTCAGTGCCTGGTGCTTGTTAGATTCCCCCTTGGGTATGCTGCTTGTTTAGTTAGCTGAGTCTAGGTATGGTGTTCTCTGCCACCCACTACTAGCTGTGTTGATTCTAAGTCTTCTTTGGTTGGTGTCAGCTGTTGTTTGTAACATGCCACGGGCTACCTGTCTGAAGCTACTTCTCAGTTTGCTATTTGTGTCTGCATTTCCTGTGCCTGGGTAAGGTGGGAGTGGCCAACCTGTGTACAAGGATCAACTTCCTCCTGCTTAGACTCAGACTAGGCTCACCCAACCACCCCCTCTCTAGGTTACAAGCCAATAGGGCAGCTGAGGTTTGGAATACAACATTAGTGTACTTGGAATATAACATTAGGCCTCTTACTTTACGGGTGTCTTGGTCAGGATCTCAGTATAGGGAAAGTGGCCCCTACTCTATAGCCTAATCCCTCAGCCACTGCTGGATACTCAAATTCTATTTCTCCCCAGCAAGGTGAGCAGCAAATTCAGATTGAGTGAGGCTGACAGTCCCCTCTGCAGAGGTTCTTACAGCCTGTGAGACCCAGGTCTCAGGGAAAAAGAGTGAGAGAGTCCTCTCCTGGGGCTGACTGCCCCCCCCCAAAAGTGACTAAGCCCCTCAACCAGATCCAACAATAAACGCACGGGGAACCACACTTTAAATGATCATGATCCAGGTTTCTCTCCCTTCCCCCTGTGGAATCTAGCCCATCAGGGCAGGATATTCTGCACCCAGGCTACCTGACTGAAGCTCCACCCTAAACAATGCACATGAGCAACTGGTTGGTGCTGATCAGAGAGTGGAACTTGCCTCAGCTGGGCTAGGTGTGAGTCCTTCCATGGGATACCACTCTAGCAAGAGTTGTTAGGTCCTGAACCAATGCTTTCTGCAGCTGGCCATTGGATGTACCTGCCCTGGACCTCCCTGGTAGGAACCCAGTGCAGACCAGTGGAAGACACTGCCCGTGACTGGCCCTCAGCAGCCTTCTTGGAGCCACAAGTAATCCAGAGTTTTGGGCTGCCTCTTCTGGGTGCAGGTGCTCCTGAAATATTAAGCTGCACACCTAGGCTGGCTTTTACCCACATTGGGCTTGGGGGAAGGTCCTTTTAAAAGGCCAAAATTTCCTGAGTCCTGCCTTCTGCAGCCTCTGTCTGAAGGCTGCTTGTTGAACTCGAACACTAAAAAAATCTCTGGTAGAGTTTAGAGTCTGCGGCAATTCAGAGATTGGAAAATTGGTGGGTGTGGTTTCTGCCCCTCAGTCCCAGGTGTTAGTCTGTCTTGACTTTTATCATAGACTTCAGTAGAGTGTGGCCCCAGGAGTTCAATGGTGTGGCCTCTGAAACCCAGAGGTGTGGTCTGTTCGCAGTCCAGGCAGTTTTGACTGAATCTCCTGTAGCAATGAAGCACCAATCATAGACTCAGAAGCATGTGGAAGTGTGGTGGTGGGGTAGCACTGCCCTCAATGCCAGAAAACTGAGTCACTGATGGGGCCCCTGCTTCCTGGCTTCTCAGAACAACCCCATATCTATGGGTAGGGCTGGAGAGACTCCCAAGTGCTGGGCAGTTGCTTTTCACCAGGTTAATGCCTCTCAGAGGGGACTGCTCCACCCAAGAAAGATGGCGACTGCAGTACTGGAGAATGACTCAGCACAGGGGTTCCAGTGGCCATCACCCACAATGGCTCTCCCTAGGCCTCCAACTTTACACTTTCCGCATGCAACTCTATTTTTCTCAGCCTTTTCTCCACCAGAGCTCCAGGTAAGTGGTTGTGAATGAAATTTTCTGTGCTGGCCCTTTAAGATGGAGCCTGAGTCTCCAAGATCTCCGTCTCTGTCTTGCAGACAGAAACCTGGCTTTTTTCACAGCCAAATGCTGTGTGGGTCCTTCTTCTAGGTTCTGGGACTCTAGGCTGTGGCACCAGCCTGGGATTTATGACTCACATCTCTCAGGGTTATTCTCCCCGCAGTGAGAGTCCCTCCAGACCCTCAACCGCCACTCACTCCTGGGAGTGGGGCAGCCCTGTCTGCATCTCATCCTTCCTATCAGTCTCGGTGTGACTTTTTCTATGATTCTTTATTACAGACTCTTCTTCATTTAGTTCAAAGTTGGTTTTTCAAGGTGACTGTTCTTAAATTAAGTTGTAATGCAATTTGGTCCTGGAAGGTGGCAGTTAGAATATCTGCCTTCTCCATTGCCATCTTGGAATCCCTGTGTTTATATTTTTCTTCCACAATTACCTGCTTGCCTGTGCAGATGACCTACAACATTGAATTCAACCAGCTGAAGTCTTTGTCAGACAAATAAAATGGAGGCAGAGAGGGCTACAAAGTTGAATCTATTTGTAGTGGTGTGATTTTAATGATGAACCCTTCAATGTGTACTTGTTGGGGGAAAATGAGGACATGTGTGGGTTAGGTGTAGTGAAAAAAGGTAGCATTAATAAATTAGGGGTATGAATAGGGTCAAAAACTTGCTGAAGCTGTGGCTCTAACAGTTCATTATGGTATGAAATTAGTGTCTGTTTTGATGAAAGGTAAGCGCATACCTCACAGAAACTGATACCACTTTGAATCTACTCAATTAAGTTTCAACCACTAAAATTAGTTAAGTTATGCAAAAAAGACCACAGCTTTGAACATTAGTATACATTCTTTCACTTACAATTATGAAATGAATATTTTAGTGCATAATCTAAAAACAATTAGTGATTGCTAGGATACATCTCAGTAATCCGTCTCTTAAAAAGTTATAAACTGCCAAAGATAGAATTAAACTATCCTGACCACTTTAAAATATTTATGCTTCTTTGTAACCCCAGTGGTTTGGGAAATGATGACAAACAACATAATGTATCTCTTCACTTATTTTGTAAATCACTTTAATTTTGCTTAATTGTTCAAAAGGGACTTACTGTGGTTGGAAACACTTTTTAAAATCTAACTGATAAAACTGTGGTATGCCTGACCTGTGGTGGCGCAGTGGATAAAGCGTCGACCTGGGAACACTGAGGTTGCCAGTTCAAAACCCTGCACTGGTCTGGTCAAGGCACATATGGGAGTTGATGCTTCCAGCTCCTCCCCCCTTTCTTTCTGTCTGTCTGTCTGTCTCTCTCTCTCTCTCTCTCTCTCTCTCTCTATTTGTGTGTGTATGTCTCCTCTCTAAAATGAATAAAATAAAAAGAAATTTAAAAAAAACTGTGTTATATAAGACTGATGCCCAAGCTGTATAATGCTTGACTTTGATGATATTTTGCCCATTGCACTTCACAATTGCTACGGATTAGTTGAGGATTATGGATTTTCTGGTTAGGATGGGATGACTCAATGATTGCCTCTATTTCTCAGTATGGGAATTTTGTGGTCTCAACCTTCTCCTCCACTCAGTCTCAGCAGTGACATGTGTTCAAGATCTAGTTAAAAGTATTCACTATTTTTCTCAAGGTTCTAAAGTACAGGTTCACCAACCATTCTCTTGCCTTCAAATGAGATCAGTCTGGAGTCTAAGTGTACCTACTAAGGTGGCTGTGATCAACTACGCAACCAGTCCTCAAGTAACTCTACTTGAGCTTCTATCTTGAACTACTATGCTTACTTACAGGTTTTTGACAAAAGTAGTATATCATCTGTATAGAGCATATAATGCTATATGGATTGGATGTATAAAACTTTTCTATTGTGTCCCAGCCAACAACTTAAAGCAGAAAAATTTCTAAGTGAACACTTAAATTTCTAATCTATCGAACATATGAATCACCACCAACCCTCAATCAGAGATTCAGTGTACACAGTTTATTTTCACTTGATTCAAGTTTGTAAAAGAAAAGTTCTAGGTCTCAGAAAAACTCAAAAATGTAAAACTATAACTGGTAATTTAAAGAAATTTCAAGTTTAAAGATGTGTTTGCAGAGAAGGTGAGTGTCACCCAGGTTTGGCTACTCAAGACTTCCCTAAATATTAATTCAATCTTCGATCTCTCATCCCAGTATCTGGCCCAACCCTGCTTAGTTTCCAAGATCAGACAAGAGAGAGTGCATTCAGGGTGAAATGGCCATAGACTAATTCAGTCTTTGGGATGCTACCCTCAACTGAACTACTATAGCAATAAAACAGGAGGTTTTTTAAAATTATTTTTTATTTTTCAATTATACTTGACATACCATATTATGTTCCACAATATGCCAGTGATAACACATTATATAACTTACTTAGTAATCATCCTACTAAGTCTTGCACCCATCTGACATCATATAGTTATTAGAATACTATTGACTATTTTCCCTATGCTGGACTTTACATCTTCATGACTATTCTGTAATAAGCAATTTGTACTTCTTGATTCTTTTACCTTTTTCACCCACTTTCCCCAAGCTCCCTCCCATTTGGCTACCTTCAAAACATTCTCAATAAAATCAGAGCCTTCCTCTTCTGTTTTCCCTCCATTCCTATGAAATAATCTGAACAAAATGTATGATCATAGTCACATTCCCACAGGAACCTCACCATACAAATGAAAATAACAACATCCTGAGTCTGATCCATTGTAAAGCAGGCATTTCTGCTACACAATGATTCAGGAAGTGTATTCACTCCTTCAGCATCAAAGTATGGCAGTTCAGGTGATCACAGTTACATAATCAATGGTTTCATATAAACCAGACATGACCCTGCCAAGGATGAACAACCTACACATTTTCTAAAGCAGACCCTATGAATAAAAGAGAGAAAAATATTGAAGGGAACTGGGTAGGACAGAGTAGCTGATGGGGGTTGGAGAGGCAAAGTCAATGGTTGCTGAGACCGGCTCAGCAATTGGCTCAGCAATTGGTGTGCCCAAGAGGAAGGCGCTGCAGGACTTAAGAAAAGACACACATTGAAAAAAGGTAGTTACAGGGGACTCCCAGCCTCTAGGACTGAGAGACCAGATCTCTACAGCCTCATTGTATTGATTCATTTTTTTACTTGTCAAGCAAATTAGCAGAGCTTTGGTCAAATTAGTATAGACTGGATTCAGGTGCAGAGAAGGATGATTAATTAATACCTTTCAGGTATGCAGGAAAATGGCTCTAGGGATCAGCTGTTTCTTATAAACAATCTTATCAGTGCTTGCTGGGGAAGTGTCCTGCCCCCACAGGACTTAGCGTTCCAACGTCCATACCAAAGACTGTTTCAGGGCAGTCTAATCTCAGACCATTTTCCTACAAATGGTGATTGAGAAACACTATCCAATATTCTCTCCCATTTGAATTATGTTTTGTTGTTTTTCTAAGTATAGCATTTTATTGATTTGTTTACCTATTGATTGATTCATAATTGGGAAACAAATGGTCACAATCATTAAAAGAAACAAAAACTGAACTAAAATCTATGTTCACCACTCAAGGCAATAAATAGCCTTTTTGGGAGTTGCTTAGCGATATTTCTTACGTTAAGTATGTATTAAGTGCCTGACCAGGTGGTGGCGTAGTGGATAGAGCATCAGACTGGGATGTGGAGGACCCAGGTTCGAGACCACTAGGTCACCAGCTTGAGCGCAGGCCCATCTGGCTTAAGCAAAAGCTCGCCAGCTTGGACCCAAGGTCGCTGGCTTGCACAAGGGGTTGCTTGGTCTGCTGAAGGCCCTCAGTCAAGGCACATATGAGGAAGCAATCAATGAATGACTAAGGTGTCGCAATGAAAAACTGATGATTGATGCTTCTCATCTTTCTCCATTCCTGTCTGTCTGTCCCTATTTATTCCTCTCTCTGACTCTCTCTCTGTCCCTGTAAAAAAATATGTCTTTATTAAGTGCTGAAATGTCACCTTTGGCTTTAATCATGTTCATAAACTCTCCTCTTTTTCAGGTAGTTTATAGGTTGGAGGTAATTTTATGAAAATAGGTTAAAGAATGATAAAAATGTGACTTAGGTCACAATTAAGAAATTAATTAGAAAATAATTCAAAAAGCTTGGGCAAAGATGATGAGACAGAGCAACTGTTAGCTGTGGGGGAAGAAGAGTTTATACTTTTAGAATGAACATCACTATAAATGCCATGTAACACTTTTACCTAGACTATTTTGTTGTATAGTTAGTAATAGCTTCTTAAGCTCATGCTTCATTTACAACAAAAAGAAAGAGGATCAAAGGCAGGGACAGATGTATTCTTTGAGTTATTATGGTCACTTGGAGAACCAACCAGACAATACTATGTTTCACTGAAATCGTGTTTTCTTAAACTGAGCAAAATTGTGAGAGGACGTTTGGGAATTTTTTGTCTAGAGTGTTTGGTCCTTTATCATTTTTCTCTTTCTGTGATTCTAATGACACAGCTATTGAGCTATTTAATATTGTTACTAAAATTCTATATTATTTTTTTTACTATACTGTATTATATAATTCTGTATTAATTTTTTTATACTCTGTCTTTCCAATTGGATAACTTCTCCTTATCTCTCTTCAAGTACATAAACCTATTTCTTATTTTACCATATTTCCCCATGTATAAGATGTACCATTTTTTTTGAAGAATTTGGGGTCTAAAATTGGGTGCATCTTATACAGTGGTTGTAGATATTTTACTTGCACTTCCCACTTTTTCACACGGATGAGGAGCTGTATGAATTTTATGATGAATAAAACTTGAGTTCAATAACTTTATGTAATACATTTTTATTCCCAAATTTTGGGCCCCAAAATTAAGGTGCATCTTATACATGGGAGCATCATATATATGGGGAAATACAGTATCTACAATCTGCTATGAATTTTTTATCTAGTAAATTTTTTATTTTGGTCGTTGTACTCCTAGAACTTCTCTTTATTTATCATTTTCATTTCTCTTCTGATACTTATTATAACCATCTTTTTATGTTCCTGAATGTATTTATAAAAGTGGTTATAAAGTCTTTGCTAATTTCAACATATAGGTAGCTTCAGGGTTGGTTCTGTTTGTAGTGATTATTTTTTCTCTTGGCAATGGGAACCATTTTTCTGTTTCTACATGCACAGGAAAATCTGACTAATATTGGCAGTTGTAAGCTAATATGTGTAGAAACTTGATTGTTTTCTTTCTATAAAATATATTAATTTTTGGTCCTGTATAAAATTTAATTTTTGAATGATTGTGTTGAACTTCTATCCACTTTGTTAGATTGGATCTGTGGAAAGCCCAACGTATATCATAATCTCTTCAAATGAACAAATCTCTAAATCAGTGGCTCTCAAACTCTTTGAAGTTGGGGAACATTTAAAATCTTACAAATAATTGTAGGCACATTATATACAAGTTTCTGATAATTAAGTCAAATATTAAAGAAAAAATATAAAGTCCAAGTGTGCTTTTATGGTAATTAAACAAAATAAATATGACAAAATTAAACTTATTCTGACATTAAAAACATTTTTATGTTAGATTTTTTGAGTTATGCTTTTTAGAATTTATAGAAAAGAGGGGTTTAAAAATAAAAATGACAGAAAAAGTTATCTTTTTATATATATATAGATACATTCTTAGTAAGATTTAGTAAATTCGGCAGGTCCCGGGGCAAATGTGTTAAGTTTTTTCATTCTTGTGTTTATGAGTAACATGAGCCTGATATGTTCTAGCAATTCTTCAATGTTTGGGCATATATTTGAAAGGCAAACTCTCATTTTCTCGTCAATACATTGAAGAATTCCTCTCTTTTTACTCTTAATTGTGTTTAGTGCAGAAAACCCCCACCATACATATCATCTTAACTTTACAGTGTACACCAAACAGAGGATAGAAGAAACTTGCCTCTAGTCTTTCTGGGGAACATGAGGGATAGCTTAAACAATCCAACACCACAGCTTAACAGCCTTTTGCAACCTAATCAGGCAAGTGAGGTGGGGGGGTGGGTAGACTGTCAGCTTACAGCCAATTCCCCACACCTCTGTCTCCAAAAAATCTAAACTCCAAAAAAACCAATTTTTTGGTCCCAACAGGCACATATTTCTCTGGAATACCATAGGGCGCACCAGAAGATCTTCTAGGGTGCACCAGCACGCCTTGGCACACACTTTGAGAACCACTGGTCTAAACTCTTGTCTCCCCTATGGATCTTGATAACTTGCAGTTTTAGAGTTTATAAGAACAGGCTTAGTAGATGGCCGTTTCTCCTAAGACATAGTCTTTCTGGTGTTTCAGTAGTGTCCATATTGTATGCTGCAATATTACCAAGGTCTCCCTCATCTGATTGAGCCAACTTCAAAATCTACCAGCACTACTTGATCTCCATATCTCTATTGGCTCTCAACCTGTAGCAGCAGCCCTCTGGTAAGCCTTGAGTATTGTTCTGTAAATGCACAGCCCAACCCTGAACAATGGCTTGTGGGCAACATCTTTTTAGACTTTTGAGTTTATTTCCCACACATTCTGCCAACTTGCTATCCTCTAGGACCCAGCCATTGAGGTTTCAATAGCTGTAATAATGTCAAATTCTAATCTTTGCCTCCTCAAATTGGCAGAACTTCTGTGTTTTGCTTGGGTTCTAACCCCTGAGTAAGTCAGGAAATTCTGCTCAGAGTTCCCAGGTAATTATGGGGTTCACCTCATAGGTTTTTCTTCTCACAGAGATTGCATTCTTGTACTTCCTACTGTCCATTGCCTCATATATTTTGGCCAGTTGTTTATGAAAGAATACCTGGTCCTGTTGAGGTTAGATGTTGAGGTCCCTAAATTCTTTCTATAAATTTCTTTTATCTGTTTTGCTCTTACCCTCCAAGTGGTAACTTTCTCTTATTTATTACCTTTTTAGTTATCTTTCTATTTTCAGAGCTATTTAGTTTTATACTTCTTAATTGAAAAACTTAGTTTCCCTCTGAGTTCTTATTTATTTGAGTTTAAAAATACAAAAACACAAGATGTTTGGAAATTAAATACCAATTATTTCAACAACCCATTAATCAAAATATTTAAAAAATGATTATCATTAAATATTTTAATGTCTGTTCAATTTTTAAATTCTTTTAAATATCATTTTTCAGATAGTAATATATAAAGAAATTTCTTTTATGAGAATATAGGTAACCTTTAAGAAAACAGTACTTTTTAAGAGATTTTCCTTTAGTCTGATTTATTCTAAGAAATGGAAATAAAATTATCTTTACACTAAGCTGGAAGGCTGTTTCTAGAACCTAGTGGCATGCTTTAGAAGCTTTGTTGAATTTTTCTGTGGTCTACCTGGTCTAGATGAGTGGAGTTGTCTTTTATAAAGTGATCAGCATCTTCTGGCCTTAAAACTTGGAGTCTACTGATGAACCTTGGCCTCTCAGTAACAGAAATCGGCCTTTGAATTAAGTTATTAATGATATGTATTAAGTATCAGTTTTCATTTTCCCCAGGGAGGAGAAATCTCATGAACAATTGGCATAGTGTACCTCATTTTTTATGTCAAGTGTCTTTTAATAATGATAGCTTATCTTTTAATTTTATTCAAGGTTCACAAATTTGAGATAGTCATTTATTCTATGCTATTAAAAAAAAAGATAACTCAGGAATTTTGATATAACTGTGAAAAAAAACCCACAACTCAAAATAAGTAATTTCATGATTAACAAACCATGACCTGGTGGTAATAGAAATAGAGATTCTATTTCTCCTGGCTGATTTATGGTATAGAAAATATAACATGGCATTGAAGTTTCTTTGAAAAGTGGAAGAATAATTAAAAGTAAATGGCAACTATTTCTTTACTCTTTTTAGAGCATAATTTTTGTCCATTCTCCAATTTATTTTTTTACTATTTTTGTTAATTCTACAACTGTTATCCATACATTTTGATTTACATTAAATGCATCTTTAGGTTTTTTTCAACAAGGAAAATAATTACTTCTGAATCAATTTGTCACCTTTTACTGATGCTCACACTCCATGTGCTGTAAGGAATCCTTGCTGTGTCTTTTTATTTGGCTCCTTTCCTCATTCTCACCTCACCCTGAAAACTTATCACCCAAGTATAATGTCTTAGCTTTGGGCTATGGATAAAAATCTTGCTGGTGGCCTCTACAGTGCATTTCACTCCAGTAAATCATATCTGATTTCATTTTGACCTCTTAATATTTTTTGGCCTCATATAGTTGAATGTATAATGATGAGGATTGTGAAGAGTAATTTTTAAAAACAAATTTCTGAGACTTTTGGTAAGATGGCAATGTAGGTAAACTCAGTACTCACATCCTCCCACAACCACATCTAAATTACAGCTAAACTACAGAAAAACTATCATTCAGATTCACCTGAGATCTGACTTAACCTAAGTTCTACAACTAGGGAATTAAAGAAGAAGCCACATTGAGACTGTTAGGAGGGGCAGAGACATGAAATGAGTTGGTCCCACACCCATATGTGGCAGTTTAAAATACAGAGGGTAGCTTGGCTGCAGAGGTCGCCCCTGAGAAGCGAGGTGTCCCTGCCCCAAACCAGGTACCCCCAGCCCAGAGTTCAGTGGCAGGAAAAGAAGTCCCTATAACTCTGGCTGTGAAAACCAGTTTTGATTATTGCTCAGTGAGACAGAGGGCTGCAGGAGTCCCAGATATCTTCTCTTAAAGGGCCCACACATGGACTAACTTGAACTCACTCCCTCTAATCTTTAGCACTGGAGGAGCAACTTGAAACAAACCAAGGACATACAGGAACCAGATTGTCGGACATCAAGACAAGAGCTTTGTAGTATCTTTCTGCCACACAAAAGTACTGGCTGAGGTCATTGTTCCTTTTCTGCCCACAAAGTCAGCAAAAGAGCACCATATCTGAGTTTCCACCAACCTGGCTCATACTGTTGGCCCTGTCAAGGTGATTTCCAGAGACCCCACACATGAAACAGCATAATTAAAATGCAAAAGGTTAAAGGCAAAGAAAGAATCTTAAAAGCAACAAAAGAAAAGCAATTACTTACCTACAAGGGAGCTCCCATAGACTATCAGTCGATTTCTCAACAGAAAATTGCAAACCAGAAGAATATTTAAAGTGATGAAAAGCAAGAAACTACAACCAAAATTATTCTCCCCATCAAAGCTGTCATGTAGTATGGAAAGAGCTTCCCAGACAAGAAAAAGCTAAAGAAGTTCATCACCACCAAACCAGTATTATATAAAATGTTAAGGGTCTTTAATAAAAAGAAGAAAAAATAAAGATAAAAAATATGAATGAGCCTGACCAGGCAGTGGCGCAGTGGATAGAGCGTCGGACTGGGATGCGGAAGACCCAGGTTCGAGACCCCGAGGTCACTGGCTTGAGTATGGGCCCATCTGGTTTGAGCAAAAGCTAACCAGCTTGGACCCAAGGTCACTGGCTCAAGCAAGTGGTTGTTTGGTCTGCTGAAGGCCCGCGGTCAAGGCACATGTGAGAAAGCAATCAATGAACAATTATGGTGTTGCAATGACAATGAAAAACTAATGATTGAAGTTTCTCATCTCTCTGTTCCTGTAAAAAAAGTTGAATGAGAAAATTACAATAAATATCAACAATTGAATATAAAAATAAATTAATTTTTAATTAACAAATAGAACAGATACAGAGAATGTTTTGAAGGTAACCAAATGGAAAGGAGCTTGTGGAAAGTGGGTGAAAAAGGTAAAAGGATCAAGAAGTACAAATTGCTTATTACAGAATAGTCATGAAGATGTAAAGTCCAGCATAGGGAAAATAGTCAATAGTATTCTAATAACTATATGATGTCAGATGGGTGCAAGACTTAGTAGGATGATTACTAAGTAAGTTATATAATGTGTTATCACTGGCATATTGTGGAACATAATATGGTATGCCAAGTATAATTGAAAAATAAAAAATAATTTAAAAAAAACCTCATTTTATTGCTAGAGTAGTTCAGTTGAGGGTAGCATCCCAAAGACTGAATTAGTCTATGGCCATTTTACCCTGAATGCACTCTCTCGTCTGATCTTGGAAACTAAGCAGGGTTGGGCCAGTTACTGGGATGAGAGATCGAAGATTGAATTAATATTTAGGGAAGTCTTGAGTAGCCAAACCTGGGTGACACTCACCTTCTCTGCAAACACATCTTTAAACTTGAAATTTCTTTAAATTACCAGTTATAGCTTTACATTTTTGAGTTTTTCTGAGATCTGGAACTTTTCTTTTACAAACTCGAATCAAGTGAAAATAAACTGTGTACACTGAATCTCTGATTGAGGGTTAGTGGTGATTCATATGTTCGATAGGTTAGAAACTTAAGTGTTCACTTAGAAATTTTTCTGCTTTAAGTTGTTGAATGGCACACAATGGAGAAAAGAAAGCCTCTTCAATAAATGTTGCTGGGAAAACTGGAAAGCCACATGCAAAAGAATGAATCTTGACTAGAGTTTTCCCCATGCACAAAATCTAATTCAGAATGGAACAAAGACCTAAATATAAAATCTGAAACAATAAATTTCATAGAGTAAAACATAAGTACTAAGCTCATAGACCTTGGCTATAGAGAAAAATTTATGAATTTGACCCCAAAGTTAAGGGAAGTAGAGGCAAAAATAAATGAATGGGACTATATCAAACTAAGAAGCTTCTGCACAGCAAAAGAAACTGACAGCAAAACAAACAGCCAACTAAATGGGAGATGATATTGGCAAATAACAGCTCCAATAAGAGGTTAATGTCCAAAATACATTAAAAAACTCACAATGCTCAGCAACAAACAAGCAAACAATCCAATTAAAAAATGGGAGAGGACGTGAACAGACATTTCTCCCAAGAAGACATACAAATGGCCAACAGACATACGAAAAGATGCTCATTTTCACTAGCTATTCAAGAAATGCAAATCAAAACTACAATGAGATACCACCTCACACCAGGTTAGATTGTCTATTATCAACAAGACAGGTAATAACAAGTGTTGGAGAGGCTGTGGAGAAAAAGGAACCCTCATTCACTGCTGGTGGAAATGCATATTAGTACAAACATTATGGAAGAAAGTATGGTGGTTCCTGGAAAAAAAAAAAGATAGAGCTACCATATGACCCAGCAATTCCTCAACTGGGTATCTACCCAAAAACTCCAAAAACATTAGTATGTAAGGACACAGGGACCCCCATTTTATCACAGCATTATTTGTAGTGGCCAAGACATGTAAACAACCAAAGTGTCCCTCAGTAGAGAATTGGATAGAAAAAATGTTGTACATATATACAATGGAATACTACTCATTCATAAGAAATGATGACATAGTAACATTTATGACAACATGAATGGACCTTGAGAACATTATACTGAGTGAAGTAAGTAAATCAGAAAAAGCTAAGTACTGTATGATTTCACACATAGGTGGTATATAAAACTGAGACCCATGGATATAGATAAAAATGAAATGGTTACCAGGAGGAGGATGAAAAAGGAGATGGGGGGAAGGGTGTCATGAGGGACAAATATAAGACAACAGAAAATGACATGACTTTGGGTGATGGGTATACAACATAAGAGTTTACCTGAAACCTATGTATTTGTTGATCAATGTCACCATGTTAAAGTTATTTTTCTAAATAAGATTTAAAAATATTAATAAAATGCAACATATAAGTTGTTGTCTGGACTCTTTCTATTTTAATAGAAACAGTTGTGTTGGGTCTAATGCTATAAAGCAGGGGTCAGGAACCTTTTTGGCTGAGAGAGCCATGAACACCACATATTTTAAAATGTAATTCTGTGAGAGCCATACAATATGTTTAACACTAAATATAAGTAAATGTGTGCATTTTATGTAAGACCAACATTTTTAAAGTACAATAAGTCTCTGAATTATTTTTAATAACGTTGTTATGCTGTTGCTAACCAATAATGAATAAAGTACTTCTTACCATTAATGCAACTTCTGGTGCTGCATGGTTTTGCTGATGGCTTTGTTGTCTGGTTGATACATGGTGAGGTTAAGCTTCATGCAGGCGTTGAGAATTCCATTTGTTAAATGTGATTGTAGGTTGGTCTTAACGTTCTTTAGATGTGAGAAAGACTGTTCACATGCATATGTAGAGCCAAACATTGTCAGTACAGCAGTACTCACATGCTGCAGTGTGTGGTATGTGACGGGAAGCGCGTTCCAAGTTTTGACAATTAGCTGGCCCGTGGCTTGAAGTTCTTTCATTTCTCCCCACTTGTGTTTGTTGGCCATCTCTGCTTGCTGTCGTGCAGGTCTTCCCAAATCTTCATTCAGTGACTTGAACTTATTCACCCACATGTCTGAGTCCTTCAGGTCAGCAGCTTGTAGCTCAAAATCTCTGATGGAGACACCAGGGATGTAACTCAGGTAGGCGCTGTTCACTGCACCCTCGTGTGGATGGGTGATGAACTTAAAAAAACGAGTGCACTCACAAAATTCTCCAAAGCACAGTTTGAATGACTGCAAGAGATTAGATATGAAGCCTGCTAGCTGCTGGACATCAAGATGTTGAGCAGGGTCACTTGCTATGAATGCATCTTTAAACTCCTTCAGTTTTTCAAAGTGTAGTAAATAACCTGTTTCAATGTCAGTGATGAAGAGTTCCAGCTTGTTTTCAAATGCAAACACTGCTTGTTGAAGGGAGAAGACTGTATTTCCAATGCCTTGCATTTTCACATTGAGCTGGTTCAGATGTTCAGTCATGTCCAAGAGATAGTAGAACTTCAGGAGCCACTCAGTGTTAGCTAACTCAGGATGTTCAATGTTTTTTATTTCAAGGAAAGTCCAGATTTCACCCAGACAAACCACAAAACAACTGAGCACCTTTCCTCTCCTTTTGACAACCAACGCATATTGATGTGCAGAAGCAGACCAGGATAATTATTCCCAACTTCATCCAGCAGTGTTTTAAACTGGTGATCATTTAAAGCTTGGGCAACAATAAAGTTGACCACCCAAATGACCAGGGACATCACCTCAGCAAGCTGCTCACCACACATTGAGCACAAAGCGCCTCCTGATGTAGGATGCAGTAAAAACTTAGGATGGGTCTCTTTTTATATTCACAAAGAAGCACTACAAATCCTCTGTTTATCCCCACCATGCACGGAGAACCATCAGTACACACTGAAATAAGTTTATCCATCTGTAGATTTTTTTCTTTAGCTAACTCAGTGAAAGACTTGAATAAATTTTCCCCTCTTGTTGTCTCTTTCATAGGCAAAACAGCAAGACTTTCCTTACGTAGTGTGTCATCTACAGAATACCTTGCAATCACACTGAACTGGGATAAATGGCTTACATCTGTTGACTCATCCAAAGCAAGAGAAAGGATGGTGCTGGATTCATGTCCTTCTCTTGTGTTGTCTCAATTTGATTTGCCATCATGATGGTACAATTGTGAACAGTTCTTGCCAACAGAGGCATGTCTTTTATTCATTTTATTATCTTGTCTTTATCCGAAAAGTCGTCAAAAAGTTCATTGGCAACATCAAGCATGAATGTTTTGGCATACTGCCCATCTGTGAATGGCTTTCTTTTTCTCACAACTGTTAAAGCACCAGCAAAGCTAGCCAAATTTCAGTCACCTTGTGGGTCCAAACACAGAGTTGCTGCTGACAAGCTTGCACTCTGCACAGTAGCTCTTGACATGCTTTCTTCCTGCTCTCCCCCGCTGGATATTTCAATGTAAATGTAGTATAGTGTATGTCGAAGTGCCGCTTTATATTTGACAATTTCATCAAGGCAATTTTATCATTGCATATTAGACACACAGCAGAACCTGCTCTCTCCACAAAGGCAAAACCCTCTGTCCATTCCTGCTGAAAAGTACAATACTCCTCATCTTTTTTTCTTTTAGCCATCTTCTTCATCAAAAGGGTTTCTGCGATTAGCTAGCTGCCTACTTGATTAAAAGGAGGGAAGTTTACTTATTGACCTCATAACAACCCTTGTACGTTACGCATTATCCAATAAAAATTTGGTGGTCTGAAGCAAGATGGCGACGGAGTAGGCGGACGTACCAACTTCCAACTCCCAGAAGCAAAGTGGATTATAACTCAATTTAAAGAACCATCATCTGGATAAACCAACTATAAACTAAACTAAGTGGACTCTTCAACCAAGGAACACAGAAGAAGCCACATTGAGACTGGTAGGAATAGCGAAAACGCGAAGAGGGCTGCCCAGCTCCCCAAAGCAAACGGCAGCCCGGAGAGACCCGCGGGGTGGGAGGAAAGTTTGGTGGAGAGGGAGGGACCTGGGTCCCAGGAACCAAGCCCCAGCCTGCAGTCCAAGAGCCTAGAAGAGGCGTTTGGACAGTTTTGAGCTGTGAAACAAGTGAGGGAGCTCCCAGGCCTACAGTGTGGAGTATTAGGTCCCTTCCTACTCTGTTGAGGGCTGCTTAAGGGTTTGGGGCGACAGGAAGCTGAAACGCGGTTCTGTCGGCGTGGGCAGAGGCCAAGCCGGTGGGAGGTCGGTCTAGCCCAGAGGGTCGAAGGGGACGCGCGAAAGCGGTCCAGAAGCTGCGGGCCCGCCTTTAATCCCACTTTTGGGGACAAAGTGGGAGGCCAGGAACGGGCATAAATCTGCTCTACGACCCTGCGCAAGCGAGCCCTGACCGAGGGGACCAGGCTAGGACCAGGGACGGGCAGGGGCTCGCGGCTGAGCTCACACTACCAGCCCCCCACCCCAGGCCGGAGAAACAGCGGTTTGCCAGTATACGTGCGCGAGCGGGCTCCGAGCGCAGGAACGGGCTAGACCCCGAGACAAGTGGAAGCTCGCAGCTGAGCTCACGCTACTATCCCCGCCCGGACGGAGAAACGGCGGATTGCATTCATACCTGCACGAGCGGACTCTGAACGCGAGGGCGGAGTAGAGTCCAGGACGAGCGGAAGTACGCAGCTGAGCGGAAGCCAGCAAACACACCTGTCCCAATAACCCTTGGTTTGCGACCCTGCGCAGAAGGGCCCTGGCCTCGAGGGCGGGGCTAAATCTCCAGATGGGCAAACGCTCACAGCTGAGAGCAAATCAAAAGCCCCGCCCAACACGCGAAACTGTGGCGAGCAGGCTCTGACTGAGGATTCTGGACGGAAGTCCAGAAATAGGCTGGGTCCACAGCTGAGCAAAGGTGCTCACCTCTACCCTTGGTGCAAAGGCTTGTGGCTTCAGTGACAGTCCCTCCTACGGAGGAGAGGCAGAAATCACAGCAAAAAGCCACAAGGGCCGGCGCTTGCAACGCTCATACCCAACCACTCTAGGCACCGGCAAAGGGGGTGGGGGGCCTGCAAACAGAACACACCTAGAGAACACAAAGGCAACACCTACTGGACTCCAGTGGCCACAACTTGCTTATACACAGAAAAAATGGGCAGGCAGAGGAATGCAAACCAAATGAATCAAGAGAAATCCCCAGAGAAGGACTTGAATGAACCAGATATAACCAAACTACCAGAAGCAGAATTTAGAATAATGATAGTTAGGATGTTCAAAGAAATTAGAGCAACAATGGATAGTCATTATGAACACCTAAATAAAGAGATAACAAGTATAAAAACCGAAATTGAAATAATAAAAAAGAATCAGACAGAAATGACAAATACAGGATCAGAACTGAAGACCACAATGGAAGGAATTAAAAGCAGGATGAATCACGCTGAGCATCGAATCAGCGAGTTAGAGGACACAATAAACAAAGGCACAGAAGCAGAGAAGAAAAAGGAAAAGAGACTTAAAAAATGTGAGGAAACTCTAAGGGAGCTTTGTGACAACATGAAGAGAAACAACATTCGCATCATAGGGGTGCCTGAAGAAGAGGAGAGAGGACAGGAAATGGAAACTTTGTTCAATCAAGTCATACCAGAAAACTTTCCTAAATTAAGGTTGGGAAACATTCCACACGTTCAAGAAGCACACAGAACTCCATTAAAGAGAAACCCAAAAAGATCTACACCAAGACACATCATAGTTAAAATACCAAAGCTAATGGATAAAGAAAAAATTTTTAAAGCTGCTAGAGAAAGGCTATCACCTACAAAGGAGCCCCCATAAGGATGACATCTGACTTCTCAACAGAAACACTTGAGGCCAGAAGGGAATGGCAAGATATAATCAAAGTAATGCAAAACAAGAACCTACAACCAAGACTACTTTATCCAACAAGGCTAACGTTTAAAATTGAAGGAGAAATAAAGAGCTTCCCAGAAAAAGAAAGCCTGAAGTAATTCATAAAAACCAAACCAATTCTGCAAGAGATACTAAGGGGCCTGTTGTGAACAGTTTAAAGGGAGGAAAGAATAGAGCAAAAGAAGAATACAGCTTTAAAGAATAAAATGGCAATAAACAACTACATATCAATAAAAAACTTAAATGTAAATGGATTAAATGATCCAATCAAAGCCATAGGGTAGCTGCATGGATAAAGAAACAGGACCCATACATATGCTGTCTACAAGAGACACACCTTAAAACAAAAGATGCTCATAGACTGAGGTAAAAGGATGGAAAAAAATATTTCATGCAAATGGAAATGAAAAAAAAGCAGGGGTAGCAATACTTATATCAGACAAAATGGCCTTTAAAACAAAGGCTGTAGTAAGAGATAAAGAAGGACACTACATAATGATAAAGGGAGAAATTCAACAGGAAGATATAACTATTATAAATATCTATGCACCAAATATAGGAGCCCCTACATACATAAAGCAGACTTTGATGGACATAAAGGGCGAGATTAACAGCAATACTATCATAGTAGGGGATTTCAATACCCCTCTAACAACACTGGATAGATCCTCAAGAAAGAAAATTAAGAAAGAAACAGCAGACTTAAAGGAGACACTAGATCAACTTGATTTAATAGATATCTTCAGAACTTTTCACCCTAAAGCAGTAGAATATACATTCTTCTCAAGCGCCCATGGTACGTTTTCTAGGATAGACCACATGTTAGGACACAAAAATGGTCTCAATAAATTTAAGAAGATTGAAATCATATCAAGCATTTTCTCTGATCACAATGCCATGAAACTAGAAATTAACCACAAAAGAAAAACTGAAAAATACTCAAACACTTGGAAACTAAATAGCATGTTATTAAATAATGAATGGATTAACAATGAGATCAAAGAAAAAATAAAAAAGTTTCTAGAAACGAATGATAATGAGCATACATCAACTCAAAATTTATGGGACACAGCAAAAGCAGTTCTGAGAGGGAAGTTTATTGCACTACAGGCATATCATAAGAAGCTAGAAAAAGCTCAAATAAGCAACCTGACCCTGCATCTAAAAGAACTACAAAAACAACAACAAATAAAACCCAAGACAAGTAGAAGGAAGGAAATAATAAAGATCAGAGCAGAAATAAATGACATAGAGGCGAAGGAAACAATACTGAGGATCAATGAAACCAGAAGCTGGTTCTTTGAAAAGGTAAACAAGATTGATGAACCTTTAACTAGACTCACCAAAAAAAAAAAGAGATAGGACTCAAATAAATAAAATTAGAAAGATAAGTGGAGAAATAACAACTGACACAACAGAAATACAAAGCATTGTAAGAAAATACTATGAAGAACTATATGCCAAAAAATTAGACAATCTTGGTGAAATGGACAAATTTCTTGAATCATATAACCTTCCAAAAATCAATCTGGAAGAATCAGAACACCTAAACAGACCAATTACAACAAATGAGATCGAAACAGTTATCAAAAAACTCCCAAAAAAGAAAAGTCCTGGGCCTGATGGCTTCACAAGTGAATTCTATCAAAATTCAAAGAAGAACTAACTCCTATCCTCCTCAAGCTATTTCAAAAAATTCAAGAGAAAGGAAGACTTCCAAACTCCTTTTATGAGGCGAGCATAATTCTGATCCCAAAACAGGGCAAAGACAACACAAAGAAAGAAAATTATAGGCCTATATCCTTGATGAATTTAGACGCTAAAATTCTCAACAAATATTAGCCAACCGGATCCAGCAATATATGAAAAAAGTCATACACCACGATCAAGTGGGATTTATTCTGGAGAGGCAAGGCTAGTTCAATATTCGCAAATCAATCAATGTGATTCATCACATAAATAAAAGGAAGGACAAAAATCAAGTGATAATTTCAATAGATGCAGAAAAGGCATTTGATAAAATCCAGCACCCATTCATGCTCAAAACTCTTAGTAATGTGGGAATACAGGGACCATTCCTTAACATGATAAAGGCCATCTACGATAAGCCGACAGCAAACATCATACTAAATGGACAAAGATTAAAAGCAATCCCCTTAGGATCAGGAACCAGGCAGGGTTGCCCCCTTTCACCACTCTTATTCAACATAGTTCTGGAAGTCCTAGCTACAGCAATCAGACAAGAAGAAGAAATAAAAGGCATCCAAATTGGAAAAGAAGAAGTAAAACTGTCACTATTTGCAGATGATATGATATTGTATATTGAAAACCCTAAAGTCTCAGTCAAAAAACTACTGGACCTTATAAATGAATTCAGCAAGATGGCAGGATATAAAATTAATACTCAGAAATCAGAGGCATTTCTATATACCACCAATGAAATATCAGCAAAAGAAATTAAGGAAACAATCCCCTTCACTATTGCAGCCAAAAAAATAAAGTACCTAGGAGTATATTTAACCAAGGAGGTTAAGGACTCGTACTCGGAAAATTATAGAACATTGATAAAAGAAATCAAGGAAGATACAAACAAGTGGAAGCATATACCGTGCTCATGGCTAGGAAGAATAAACATCATTAAAATGTCTATATTACCCAAAGCAATTTATAAATTCAATGCAATACCAATTAAGATACCAATGACATACTTCAAAGATATAGAACACATATTCCAAAAATTTATATGGAACCAAAAAAGAACACGAATAGCCTCCGCAACCTTAAAAAGAAAAATAAAGCAGGATGTATCACTCTTCCAGATATCAAGGTTTACTATAAGGCCATTATACTCAAGACAGCCTGGTACTGGCATAAGAACAGGCACATAGATCAATGGAACAGAACAGAGGACCCAGAAATAATCCCACAGCTTTATGGACAATTGATATTTGACAAAGGAGGAAAGAACATACAATGGAGTAAAGACAGCCTCTTTTACAAATGGTGTTGGGAAAATTGGACATCTACCTGCAGAAAAATGAAACTAGACCATCAACTTACAGCATTCACAAAAACAAACTCAAAATGGATAAAAGGCTTAAATGTAAGCCGTGAAACCATAAGCATCTTAGAAGAAAACATAGGCAGCAGGCTCTCCGACATCTGTAGCAGCAGTATATTTGCCGATTTATCTCCACGGGCAACTGAAATAAAAGGCAAGATAAACAAATGGGACTATATCAAACTAAAAAGTTTTTGCACAGCTAAAGACAATAGGAACAGAATAAAAAGACAAACCACACAATGGGAGAACATATTCGACAGCACATCTGATAAGGGGTTAATAACTAAAATTTATAAAGAACTTATAAAACTCAACACCAGGAAGACAAACAACCCAATCAAAAAATGGGCAAAAGAAATGAATAGAAATTTCTCCAAAGAGGACATACAGATGGCCAATAGGCATATGAACAAATGCTCAACATTACTAATCACTAGAGAAATGCAAATTAAAACCACAATGAGATATCACCTCACACCAGTCAGAATGGCACTCATCAGCAAAACAACACAGAATAAGTTCTGGCGAGGATGTGGAGAAAAGGGAACCCTTCTGCACTGCTGGTGGGAATGCAGACTGGTGCAGCCACTGTGGAAAACAGTTTGGAGATTCCTCAGAAAATTAAAAATCGAACTGCCTTTTGACCCAGCTATCCCACTTTTAGGAATATACCCTAAGAACACCATAGCACTGTTCGAAAAGAAGAAATGCGTCCCCATGTTCGTGGCAGCATTGTTCACAATAGCGAAGATCTGGAACCAGCCCAAGTGTCCGTCAGAAGACGAGTGGATTAAAAAGCTTTGGTACATATATACTATGGAATACTACTCAGCCATAAGAAAGGATGACATCGGATCATTTATAACAAAATGGATGTACCTTGATAACAGTATACGGAGTGAAATAAGTAAATTAGAAAAAAAGAAAAAACTGACAACAGCATGAATCCATACATAGGTGGGACATAAAAGTCAGAATATGAGACATGGCCAAGAGAGTGGTGGTTATGGGTTGGGGGGAGGGAGGGCAGAGTGGGATAGGGAGGAGGGGAGGGACACAGGGAAAACCAGATCGAAGGTGACAGAGGACAATTTGACTTTTGGTGATGGGTATGCAACACAATTGAATGATAAGATAACCTGGAGATATTTTCATTGTACATATGTACCCTGATTTATTGGTTTCACCCCATTAGAATTAATAATAATAAAATATATATATATAAAAAAAAATTTGGTGTTGTCCCGGAGGACAACTGTGATTGGCTCCAGTCACCCGCAACCATGAACATGAGCGGTAGGAAATGAATGGATTGTAATTCATGAGAATGTTTTATATTTTTAGCGTTATTATTCTTTTTTATTAAAGATTTGTCTGTTAGCTGACGGAGCCATCAAAAGAGCTACATCTGGCTCGCGAGCCATAGCTTTCTGACCCCTGCTACAAAGAGATATTTCTACATTTCCTTAACAATATTTTTTAAGCAAGTGTGGATATTTGGAAGGTAAGAATGTGAACCGCCCTAGACTTTCCTAAAGTTATACTTATTTATCAGAATCTATTTTAACTACCTCATTGGTAGAAATGAAGTTCTGATGTAATCAATGCTGTTCTCTATTAACAGATACCATGGATTGAAAACTGGCCTTGTCACCTCACCAAATCAGGCATATAATCTTAGGGTTCTCATTGACTTTCTTTATTCCTATTTTGCTTACAAATCAAAATAAAATCATGTTGCAACAGAGACCCAATTTGTCTGTTGTGGCTAAAATTGTCTCAGTGGCATTTCTTGGTTTGATTCTTCCCCTTGTGTACTACTGCCCTTTCTTTCTGCTCTTGGCTCCAGTCTTGCTTATTGCATCTTGCTCATACAGTGTATACCTGTGCAAAAGTTTTTCTAGAGTATAATCCTTGGGAAGTGCAGAGTGATGGAGTATATGCATGCTGACTTTACTAGACAATGTCAAGTTGATGTTCAAAAATGTTTATACCAATATACATTTCTGTATGAGAGTTGTTTTGTATCATTGCCAGTGCTTGATTTTGCAGAATTTCTAATGCCAACCTGGAGAGTGTGAAATGATACGTCATTGTGGTTTTAATTTGCATTTCCTTGATTGCTAGTGAAGTTTGATAATCTTTTTGTATTAAATCTTTAAATCTACTTTAGGACTAACAAAGAAGAAATACAAGTCAAGGGAGAAAAAGAGAAAGTACTCTAAATCCAAACCTGAATTCTGTAACCATATAACTCCACAGCTGACCATAATTCCAGTAGCACTTTCTTCATTGGAGCAGGTGAAATGTATCAAATGAGCAGTGCCCCTAAATCCCCTGCTGAATTACTTCTGTCCTGATGCTGCTCACAGCCTTTGAATGAAGTCAGACAGTCTGCTAGCCACACCATGAGAAAAGCTTAGAGGACCAGGGTCTAACTTTATTGGTGGAAGGATGTATGTGAATGTGTAAAACACACACATAAAATAACACACACAGTAAATCAAAAATTTTATAAAATGATACTTACATTTACTAGGTACATTATAGTTTGATATTTTTACTCATATTCTAGTTTCCCTCCCTCTTCCCTTCCATCCTCACTTCCTCCCTTTTTTTCTTTCATTCTGATTTGAGCCAACTAAAATGATTTTGCTATCCACAAATACTTTGGTCCTCTCACCAGGGACAGTACTGTTTCCAGGGAACATTTGGGATATTTGTGGCCTTTCCTGGCATTTAATGCCTAAGAACAAGAGATGTGATATATGGCACAGCCCAAACAATGGAGAATTATTCCTTATCTCACAAAACTTTCAATATTTCTACAGGTGATCAGTGGATATTCATGTAGGTTTAAAATAAAACTGTTTACCTGAGGAAGAACTCCTTTTCATCAAGTATATTTTATATGCAATATTCACTTCAGTTATAAAACTTATGTCAGTCTGTCTTATAAAGTAGTGGTCTATTTGGTAACAGACTTCACATCGACTTCACATCAAGTAGTCACCATATTGCCAAGCATGTAGCATCAGTATGTGACCTGCTACATAAAATGGATGTCAGAAAGGGGCTGCTTATAACTACTATGAGGAAGTTCATAGGTGGGTTGGGGGTGATTTTCTCAGGATCATGGAACACATATACACACTGTCTATGGAGTGGGCCTGAGAGTCTTCCAATTCACCACGCAACCTCTGAAAGGAATGCCACAAAGACTTTCTGATGGACTTTAGGGAGCAAATAAGAAGTAAGGAGAGAGGGTGTAGTTGGTACCCTGAAGCTGGAAAGGATCTGTTTTTTCATGAAAAAGGGGAGGAGTTAATGATTATCTCAATCATACTGTAGTTTCATTATCATCCCCTAACAATTTTGCAACATTGAGCAAAAAAGGTCAACCATTTTCCCAAATTTCCAAGGCTGAGAAGTGATGGCAAGGGAGTGTGAGCAGATGTGCACACACACTAAACACATAGTCATAGCTCCTTTCATGAGCTTATATTCCTGTTCTCTTCACAACTCACTACTGTCTTAGAGAAACCAGATGTGAAGTGTATTTAAGCAATGAAAGAGAAGTGGAGAAAAATTACTTTTGTAGATGTTTGAGCTTGTTAGTTGTGTGTGATTTTAGTTTTATATTTGGGATAAAACTGTTATTAGGACAGATATTTATCTTGATTTGTGCATAGTAGCCCAAGTACCAAAGATCTTTCATAACTCCTCAATTTACAGTTTCTTATAGAATTATGTCAAGAAAAATAATTCTGGGTAGACTTCTTCCAACAGTTGATCATGTCCAGGACTGAACTTCCAACATGCATTTACTTTCATGATTGCCAAGAGTTGATGAGCCTGGAAAATAGGAGAGCAGTAGATGACAAGAAAACTGCATTTTCTGTTGCTGTAGCCCAACAGACAGGTGCATATCAAAAGGGAAGGGCTGATGTCAAGTTCCCCCATCTTGGCTCAATTTATTTGTACTTAATGTTCATGTAGACCAGTGCCACCATGACTGAGTTCCCTTAAATTTTATAAATGCCTTTTTTTTTTAGAACATGTGTAATTAATGGCCTAAATTCTGTTACAGAGAGAACGATTAGGAGAAATAAAAAAACTTCTTTAATGACAAATATTTATACACTGAGGTGTTTAGAGCACTAATATATAAAACTGTCTGTGGCAGCTTATAGCCCTTTGTGGATTTTATATTCTAATAATTGACTTAAAAACTTCCCACTATTCTTTCATGCATGTTAAAGCTAATGGCCTAAGAACCTGTACTGGGTTGCTGCTTGGCTTGAGTTATTCAAAAGATAGGCTGCATCTATATTTCTTTCTCCTTCCTTTGTTTTTCCCTTACCTCCTTTCTTCTTATTTCTTTAACAAATAATTATTGAAGGCTAATTATGTGCCTGCCCCTCTTCTGGGCTATGGAGAAACAGCCATGAGCAAGGCACACGTCTCTTCTCATGAAGTTAATATGCAAAAGGAAAAGGGAAACATAGCAATAAAGATGTGAAAATTACTTCAGGGAGTGACAAATGCTGTATGGCTCATGGGATGGTGTTTGGTAGTGTTGGCAGATTGGGCAGACAGAGAAAGACCTCTGCGGAAATGGGAGCTAATGACCATGAGGGACCCTGGGAGGAAAGGATTTCGGGAAGAGAAAAGAACTAAATCAAAAGCAGAAGGTAGAGGGGCAAGTGTGGTTCAGAGAGCCTGTGAGGCTGAAGCAGAGACACAGTGATGGTGATGTGAGCAGTAGAAGGAGGTAGGCAGGATCCATATCACCTTGGCTTCATCTACTGTTAAGGAATTCAGATTTCAGAACATACTGGTAGATCATCTTCTTTCAGAACTTTCCCATGATCCAAATTCATCTTCTCATGACACTTCAGAACTTTCCCATGATCCAAATTCATCTTCTCATGACACTTCCTTTAACTTCAAGGCTAATACTTGACTTTCGGAACTGGTGGTGCCCTCACTCCCCCGATAGTGGTGGTATTGCTTTTCCCTTGCTTTGCTCCCACCTGTCTGACTACTCTCTCTTTCTGCTCAATCGCAGACTCTCTCTCAGCTCACCCCTTAGGTGCTGCTGTGCACAGGTATGATCCTCAATTATCTCCTTTCTCCTGACACCCTCTCTGGGTGGCATCTTTCAAACTGTGGTTTCTATTACTACTAGTTCTACAACCCAACCTTGATTCAATTTAGGGGCCAGCTGGGTGTCCTCTGGGAAATGTTCAGTATCTTTTGTGTCAACCATTTTAATGTCTCTCTCTCCCTAAAGATAAAGTCAAGACTCCCGATTGACCCTTCTACTCTGCTCCTGCTCCATCTTCAACCCCAAACCTGCATCTTTCTCCCAAGGCTGTGAGACTCAAATCAGGCAGCTTGTAGGTTACTGTCACCAGTCTAACTCTTTACCCAATGCACTTCACTGAAAATCTTGTTCCATGAACCTCTGGCCACCTACTATGTGTTAGGTGGAGCCCTATGGGCCCAACACACAAAGATGAACAGGGTTCCCTGGATTCATAGGTGGGACTGAGTAAGCCAAAGAAGAGGATAATGGAGTTTGGACCAACCCATAAGCACTCAGAGGAAATAACTGAAAGTGAAGAATGTGCATCCTTTACCAGGGAAAGAAAGTGATTTCCCTTTAAGACAAGTAAAAAATGATATACTCTGAGGAAGAAAATTAAATCCTTGATTAAGGAACCTGAGGTGACTAGTGAAAAGGCAGGTAAGGACAGCCTGAGGCTCTTTGCTGCTTTGGGATGTTAGCTGTAATCTACTGACCACAGCTATAAATAGCCACAGGTGTGAGGGTTGGTCCTCTGGCGGGATGTCCCCCTAAGCAGAATAAATGGTGCTAGCCAAGAGAGAGCCCCAGTGTCAGTCTAGTCCTTGTCAGCAGGATACTCAAACCCAATAGGTCCCCTGACAGGGAGTTGTAGGTGGAGGACTTAACGACTCTTCCAGGGATCTTCTGTACTACTCAGGACTGGAGTCAGCAATTATGTAAAAACATATTAAATAAAAAGTTATTTGTGGCACTTATCAAGATGAAAAAGAAGATTTTACTCAAGAGAACTTCTACAGTGAGGTTGTGCACAGGGGAAAGAGAGCAAGCTCAACTCCAAATACAATAAGGAAAAGTAGAAATGTATAGTCAAGGAACAAGTCCATGGCTTGGTAGATAGACAGTTACTTGTCCTAAGTAACATGGAATTTCAGGGTAATAAGTGGCCATGCCTGGTCTGGTCCCTAACAAAGTTCAGACTCAACCAACACTTAAAGAATATGTACAGTGTGCAAGGTACTATCACACACTTCCATGTATTATATCATTTCATCCACACAAACATCTTGTGATGTAGGTTTCAGTATCCAAATTCTCAAGGTTAGGATATTGAAAGTAGAAGATGTAACAAGCCCAGGGTTCCATCTCTGACAAATGATAAACCAAGATTCAAGTCATCTGGCTCCGCGTACAGAGCCCATGGCTCTGTAACTGTCTACAAGGTTCTGGGACTGACATTATCTATCTGCTTCTGGGCCTGTTATCACTTTGAAATATTAAAAAGACACCCCTAACAACCTCAGTTCTTCACATATGCCCAAGGGTATTTAGAATTATAACTGTGTTAATCATTGGCAGCTTTATAGTTCTACCATGGAGATGCAAACAATTCACAATTTTCTTTTTACCACCATGTGTAATATCAGATGCTATAAGAAGCAAAAATTTTTTAAATATGTGTGGTGTGGTGTGGTGTGGTGTGGTGTGGTGCAGTGTGTGTGTATGTATGACTTGAGGTTTTGTTTCTCTCACTAACCATTTTCTTCCCCCACCCAACCCCAAATTAAACATAAATAAATAATAGGTGTGAGAAGGAAAATTTACTTATTATGCACATGGCAAAACTAAACTGACATTCTTTTAGCAAGGCATTTGATAAAGCTGGTCTTGTCTTCATTGTTAGGGAAATGTCTAGGCATGGTATTAATGACTAGGCAAGTGAGACAGATGAGGCTGTGCAATGCCTTCCGCTCTGACTTCTCTGTACAGAGCTGTGCTTTGAAGTTGGTGAGCAACTGGGATGAGGCTGCCTTGTCAGTGACCACTGGGCTTTGTGCAGTTATGAGTTAAGTTGGGGGAGCATTGCCTGCTTCCTGCAATGATGGACAAAGAGCAGGATGGACACAGACAAAGCCCTCCACTCTGTCTCTGCATCACTGTCCTGGGAGGCAGCCACTTACATGCTACTAGGAGGTGTGGTTCCTTGATACACTTCCTCCCCTCTGACCTACTCATTGATGCTGTGGATTTTATTGGCAAGCGATTAAGCTCCCTCCTCAGTTTTGAGAAAGCTTTAAGCACAAATATCTGAAAAAGGTAGCATTGGCTTACAGTGACATGGAGGTAATGGTTCCCAGTGAGTTAGGCTTCAGGTTCTGAGTATATAAGATGGTCTGTTAGAGAAGGTTTGGCAGCACCAGGAAAAACTACTGAGAGGATCTAAGATTAAATTAAGACAGGGTGTAATAAAATAAGTCACTTGCCTTTCAGTATGATTGGAGGATGTAATATGTGTTCCCCTGGCAAGAATTTGAGAAGCAAGTCAGGAATGGCTAAAATACAGAGCAGGCATTTAGGCACTACAGCGACAGAAGCCTGGAAATACCAGCCATCTAAGTGCCACCTCACTGTCTTCTGTAAATACATGGACACAGTCTCACCCTGTGCTGGCCACTCTCACTGGTGTTTTCCTTAGAATGTCACTTTCTCCCATGAGTTGTCTGTAGAGCACCCAACACAGTGTGGCCAGCAGGAGAAAACCAAAGCATTGTGATTTTCATTCATTTAGCCTTAAGAACAAAGTCATCCCTTGTAACTGTCCTTTCCTAAGACAGCCTGTGAATTACAATGACTTGTTCCAGCGAGCCAGAGTCTTAGTGGAGACCTTCTTTTTACTGAGAAGAGCTCCCCCGAAGGCTCTTCTTTAGCCTCCCTCGTGGCAGGGTGGATAAAAGAGTTGCCATCCTGAATCATGCCCAGAGAACAGACATCCTATCAAGTACATGAGTTTATTTTGGCAAAGAAGACTAGCAGAGCTCCATTGCACTTTTTGTTTTCTTGTTTTGTTTTGCTTTTTACCTGGTGCTTTTCTGTTCCTAAAAACAGAAAAGGGGACTTTCCCCTGTTCCAGTTTTACCTCTGCCCCCACAACTTGCCTTCTGAACTTGCATAAGGATCTTGAAGAGCTTTTTGGATGAAAGTGAAGAGAATGAAGAGAGGGGGAGATGCATTTAATTAGAGGACCAGGGACTGGGATGGAGAGTAATGGGGGGTACCCTGAGGCCACTGGAAATTCCAGGGTTAGTGAAGCAAGAGGCAAGTTGCCAGGGAAATTCCTGCTTCCAAAATACTGTTGGCACTGTTGCTTGGCATATAATCAGAGAGGGCAGAAAAAAATCATCCAGACTCTTAAATAGACTAATACAAATATTATTTCTCCTATTCCTTTTCTAATTCTGCTGTTTCACACTAGGGAGGAAGACATAGTTGAATGGAGAAGCATCTTTGGGTGCTGGGATCAGCAGGGGAGTGACTGCTTCCTGCTCCTTTGATCTGCTATTCTCACACAGGCAAGGTATGGATGGCCAGTCTGTGTGCACCTCCTCACTCAACCAGCATTCATGAGAACCCCTTAGAGCTTGACACTGCGTGGGTGTTGGGGAGGTGACCAACAACATGGACATATTCCCTGCACCAGGGCAGGGCTAGGACACAACACTAACCCAGGAGCACTAGGTGAGGAGAGAAGACCCAACCTCAACTGATGTCTCAAGTAGGACTTTCTCAGGAAGAAGACACATGGCCAAGGTTTAAAGTATATGCTGGCCTTGGCCAGGCTTCTAGGTAGGGTAGACCCTTCCAGATAGAATGAAACTTCTTAAAGGTGGAATGGAACTTACAAAGGGGGTTTAGTGTGAGGGTGTCGCAGACACAGCTGAGGCCAGTCACCAGTGTACTCATTCCCATCTTTTCCTCCATCTTGGCACAAAGTCCTGATGTCAACTCATACTTAGCCACCATGGCTCTCTGGGCATAATCAGATGCCACAATAAGTTATTGTCCCTCACCCTTTGGTCACCCCAGTTTAAGCTTCAGGACAGTAGGATTACCTGTGTTACCCTCTGTGCTTAGGTCCAGGATGGGTCTCATTTTTAGTAAAATCCATTCCAAAAAAGGAGGGAATAATCTCCTAGTGAGCTCTCTGTTTGGTTATGTGTGATAGCCTCTTAGTTGTAATCCAGCCTATCAACCAACCTGATGGCAGGATGAGACATGATACATGGCCTCAGGAGATGGGGAAGTGGGCAGGGACCCAGGGATGGAGCAGGCAGAGGAAACAGCAGAACTGGGCTTAGGATGTTTGGGGAGGAAGTCTGGGGTTTTTGTAACATGCTCTGATGTGTGATACTCATGGAAAATTTGAGGAATAGATATAAAGTTGTAGTCATTCAATCTATTTATTAATTGAAAAATTGAGTCAGATCTCTCATCAAGAAAATCTTGAGTGAGAAGAAAAGAAATTACAGATCAGACCTGAAATAACCAACCTGAAGAGAAAGCAGGAGAAGGAGAATCTCACAAGAGAAAGAGAAAGGGAGAGGAGGAGAGGGGACAGAAGGAAGGAAGGAAGGAAGGAAGGAAGGAAGGAAGGAAGGAAGGAAGGAAGGAAGGAAGGAAGGAAGGAAAGAAGGAGGGAAGAAAGGAAGGAGGAAAGGAAGGAGAGGATGGAAAAGAAATAGCTGGAAGACAGGATGAAAAGCAGGAAAGTGAAACTGCATAGAAACTAGGAGAAATGTTAATGCTACAGAGAAGTCACGGAGCTAAAAAAAAAGATGTAGCCCTAGAATTTAGAAATAGATGAGTCATCTCCAACTCAGGCAAAGGCCATTTGAGTGTTTACCATGGGCTGGGAAAGTAATAAGATTATCTGTGAGAGACAAGGGAGAGAGAGCATGCTTACTGAAGGAAATCATATATTTGTAAGGCTTTATATTGTTTTTAATATTATAGAGAGTTGGATATGTTAAAATGCTATTAGGAACAGAAAAAGAGGAGGTGTGGGGAAAAACTGGTAAAATTCAAACAAAGTTTGGAGTTGAGTTAATTAGTAACATGACAAAGTTGGTTGCTTAATTTTGGCAAATGTGTTATGGTAAGGTAAGGTGTTAGCATTAAATGAAGCTGAGTGAAGGCTGTATGGAAATTCTGTACTATTTTATAACTTTTCTGGAAATCTAATAATTATTCCAAAACAAAAGATTCATTTTATTATTGTTGGGAAAATGCCTCTAGAGATGAGTGAGAAACCAAGAAGAGATAAAGGGAAAGAATGTTCAGGAAGCAGGGCCAATGACCAGACCCAAGAGGGCAAATCAGGCAAAAGGAAGCACATTTGTAGACTTGACAGTGGGAAGCTCAAGGCCATCTCCTATATGGCATCTGCTTTCTGTGTCAGAGAGAAGGTGTCATCATTGACTAGTTTGAGGGAGGAAGGCATTGGAAGATTGAGGGAGCAGAAGCTCCTTTAAAAACCCAGTGCACACTGGGACAGAAACAACGCCTAAGGCAATGTAGAAGAGAATCAGTGCCATGGAGGGCTTTTCGGTACTTTATTGATATTCAACGCTGTCATGTAAGAATATTCAACCTATGGTTCCATGAACCACAGTCCAGATGACTGTTGTCAGATTGTCCACTTGCTTCATCATAATGAAAAAGTTCATCTAAGAGTAACTTCATAGATTAACTTATGTCCAGTGAGGGTGAGCTGGGCTTTCACTTGTCTAGATTCACTGATACAGAATGTCTATTAAATTTCATTTAAACTGTGGGTTTGAGGGAATTTTAATTAATGCTTCCCAATCCTTTGCTTTTCTCTTTGGCTGTGAGCAGTTCTGACCCAACCATGCTCAGATGGTCCCCTCTCCAACCTCCCAGCAGGCAGTGTTTTCACTCCATTGAACACTAACACCACTTTGTATAAGCTTCAGCAAGGTAGCATTATTTCATATTGCTATCATGTACTTGTTTATTTAATGCTTTTGAGATAGATTAAAATGAATACATTGCACCTTTCAAATGCTCAATATAAAAGTACTTTCTTTTGTTACTAGAAGTGGTGACTAGGGTGTTTCTCACCCATGTAGATTAGAACAATATCCTGCCACCCTGCTAAACTGGAATTTGAAATGTTTAGCTTAATATTTTTCTTTCTTCTTTTAAGGCAGACTATATGCATACCAGTTGGGCCCCAAATTTTAATGTTTGAACAGTTTAGGTCATAGTTTCAGTTTTATTGAGTATGTTAATGACACTGGGTGGCTATGGAAGCAGTGGGGAGAAAATTTAATGACATCATTGCACAGAGACCCTGAATTGATTCAATGTGCAGAATGGAAGTCTTGCTGATTTGTAGTTTCCAAAATCATTGTTGCTCACCAAAAAGGAACCGCTTTGATTTCAATCCAATCCACACCCAGGGCAAGTGGAGTTGCCAGGACAAAGGGACACTCAGATTCTTATCTCTCTCTGTGAAATCCTCAGAGTGCTTGTCCCATGAGTACAGGTGCTCCTCTTATGATGGGGTTACAGCCCACTAAACACATCATAAGCTGAAAATATTGTAAGTCAAAATGCATTTGATGCACTTAACATACGGAACATCATAGGTTAGCCTAGCCTACCTTAAAGGAGCTCAGAGCACCTACATTAGCTTACAGTTGGGCAATTATTTTGAGTATCATCTCAAAAGTAATTGCCATTCTCTTCTCATCAGAAGCAAGACACATAGATGGGCATTTTGTAGACGTGATGGATTACAATAACACAAGGCACAACACCCAGACAACACGAGCAACACAGTACACTGTAGAGAATCAGTTGTTTGCCCTCATGATTGCGTGGATGGCTGAAAGTTGTGGCTTACTGCTGCTACCCAGCAACACAAGAGTATCACTAGCTCAGGAAAAGATCAAAACTCAAAGTACACATGCCCACAGCTTTCACACCGTCATAAAGTCGAACCATCGTAAGTCAAGGACCATCTGTACTTGGCAACAAGCTTACCATCTGGTCAAAAGAGGGTATTAGAAGTAAGACATGGAGATTGTGGACAGCTGCGGAGCAAAGGCAGGAAACAGGTGTGTTTGAAAGCTATGGAGAGAGAGGTGGCAGTATTAAGTAACAAACCAGAGAGCTGGTGTGAGGGACTCTGGCTGTGAGAGTGGGAAGTGGCTGAGGTTTTTTTTTTTTTTTTAACTGGGAGATATTAATTCCCAGAGCTTATCCGTCAGTGCAATATGAAAAGTCAACAACAACAAAAAAAGAACCAGCAAGAGAGTTCCAAGGAGGCAGCGCAGGGCTCTCCCCAACTGTCCAAACAGCTGTCGTGACAAATGATTTCTGGTTCTTACTCCCATAGCTCATCCCAGGCATGATCAACAAGTGAGAGTGATGAAATAGACTCCATTATCTAAAACCAGGAAGGGCTCTGTCTCTGTCTTACCCCTTGTGAGGTCTGATCACTACTCAGTTTTAAGTTCTTGGTATGTATTATGTATATCTGTGTAGATGTGTATGTGTATAGAATGAGCTAGACTAGTTTCACTATAATGTTTTTAGACAGAATTCATTTGTTTCCAATTGAGAAGCAACATATTTTTTTATTGCACTGTTCTTAGGGACAAGAACCCAGGATGCTAATGAAAAATTGGCTCATCTCATCTATGTAAAAAGAAAATGGTAAAACAAGCAGTGGTAGATAGATTTTGTCATAAAAATGTAGCATAGCTGACCCTCTGCCAGTCCTTTTGCAGAGCTGTTTTAAGCCATGAAAATCTTTCCATGCAGCTTGCTTCAGGCTGCTCACAGATGAGACCCCCTCTGAGTCCCCATTCTAGCCACTGCTTCACCAGGAAGGCTTCTATGAGCCCTGCCTTCATCACAGACCTGCTGCCACTATCAGGCTGCCACCAAATCCTGTTCGGGACAAACACAACAAAGTCCAGAGTGCTCTCAGAATTGGATGGAGCATGAATAATTTTGCATCCTACATAGAGTAGTAGTTTTGTGATCTTTAAGAATTTGAAGAAGAATGTAAAGTCTGTGGCATTAATAGCACCTCTCACCCCCCATACACCAAAAACATAGTCCTCAAAGAGCATGTTGGCTGAGAGCAGATATTGGGACAGTTGTCTTTGGACCATTGGGACTACGACAGCATCAGAGCTGGGTGTCCCGGAGCCTGACTAAAAGCCAGCTATACAAGTCTTCAACACACCTGTGCTGGTTGAAAGCAGGTCTCAGCTGAGCACAGTGGCAGGGCCAGGTGGCATCAGTAACTGATATAAATGACTCATTGTCAGTCTGTGATGTTGAAAGAAATTAGAAATGGTCTCCCCACCTTAACTTACTACTCAGTGCTTATAGTCTTTGGTTTGGGGACTAACAGGGTAAAAGTTTACCTCATTGAATAGTAATCTCAGAGTCTCTAACCGGGAAGGTACCAAATTCTCAGTGTTAACAATGTGTGTTTGAAGCTAGAGTCATAGTCTTTGAAAAATTTATTCACTTGCCCTGGCTAAAACTGCCCTTCCCCAAATCCCTAATAGGCTATGGCTATGGCTATGTAGGTTCATTCATTCATTTAACAAATATTTATTCACACTTACTAAATGCTCAGGCACTGAACCCAGGAGACCTGAAAACTACTTCATGGAATATGGTCTTAAAATAATTTAACATCAAGTTTGTAAGAATCTATGAGGCTATTAAAACTAACTCTTTGTTAACTTAAGACTTTGTTTCCAAACCCCAAATAGAGCTGACTAGAATCTAGAGGAGTCTCTGTGACAAGCCCAGGAAAATGAGAAAAATTCTCCCAGGCCTCTTTTCCCCCAATCATCTAGTGCCTCTGTGGTTTCTCCTAAGCAGACTTCTCCCGAGAATTCACTGATTCCAAAAGCAAGGAGGTTTATGAGGCACATCCAGAATGACAGAGCCTCCAAAACAGACCAATCTAAGGGTCAATCCTCCACAAAAAGATTCTTAAATTTGGTGATCTTAAAGAGGCCTTGTCATGTGGACACGAAGGTCATCAACCCTGTGCTCTGTGCCCAGCACCTCTAGGATGGGAAAGTCCTCGGCTTTGATTCTGCTTGATGTCAGTACTTCCCACCAAGGAGATGCCTCTCAACCCTTTACTGACTATAGGGAAGATTCAGGTGAAGGGGAGAGGGCCTAAATCACCTTTTCCAGGATTTCATTTGGTGCCAACCTGGAGCTGCAAATCCAGGGATGACAACTGGACACTTTTTCTTTCAGTCTCTAGTCATCCTGTTCTAGCCTGTCCTCTCTTTTGGAAAGGTCTTTGAATGGCTAGCTTGACTAAAATGCATTCCATTTCTGGACTGCTAAAATTCTGTTTTAAAGGTGATAATAGCTAGCCTGTGGTGACATAGTGGGTAAGGCGTCAACCTGGAATACTGAGGTCACTGGTTCAAAACTCTGGCTTGCCTGGTTAAGGCACATATGAGAAGCAACTACTATGAGTTGATGCTTTCCATTTCTCCCCCATGCTTATCTCTCTCCCCCCCAACACCTCTAAAATCAATCAATCAATTAAATTCTTAAGATTTAATTTTAAATTAAAAATCTTAAAAGAAATGGTGAGATATTTGAATGGTCACAGAGTCAATCTTTTTGCTAAAGTATTTTGGGTTGATACTTAAGAAGAGTAATCAGACTACTTTAGACTTGACCTAAGACAGATTAAATGTCATTTGTTAGAACCTTTGAGGACATTAAAGCTACCCCCTCTTCCATCCCCCATTTTGTCACTTAAATCCTCTCTGCCACATTCTGAGAGATGGTTATATGGTTTCTGTTTGAACACAGTCAGTGACGGGGACTTTTCTACTTCAGGATGGTCCAGTGTGACAGCTCTAACGAAAGTTCTCCTGTTCCGTGAAACTGGTTTCACTTTTTATTAAACTTGTTTCCATTTTAAAGATGAAGCATTGCTTTCATCTTTAAACAGGACCATTTCAGTAACTGGCACTCTTGTCTCTGGTGAAGTGCATGTGTTAAGGTTTTCCATGCTCGACAGAAAATGAACAACGGCACTAAGGGATTGGGTCAGAAAGAAAGATACTCCTTTGCTGCAGCTGGGGTCCAAAACAAACCACAAGAGGCTCCTATTTTCTGATCCAATGAGCAAATTCCATCAGGGAGAGCATTTCAGTTTTTCTGGCTCCATCTGCTTGAAAGATTTAGTGTGAGATTGAGGCACATTGTTGTCTTTTCCTTCTCGCATGGTTGATATAGTATTGCCTATCTGCTCTTATACAGGTATTTCATGTGCAGTTCAAGGATACCTCTTAAATTTTGCTAGGGAAATCAGAATCCAATTACCAGAAGACTCAAATAGACCTGTTTATAATGTGGGATGTTTTGAGATGAGTGCTCAGCATATTCTTTGCATAAAAGTCCAGTGATTTCCTTGTGGGAGGGTGCTCAGGGATAAGAAGATTTTCAAGGGAAAATCTTATAGAGAAGTGCCCATTGTCTTTTCAGAACAAGTGCCAGTGGACTTGGTATATAGAACAACTTCTTATTAACAAAATTTTGTAATTTACCAGGTTATGGTTCTGTGTATCAAGACATAAAAACATCAGAGTTCAATGGATATTAAAGCCTCTACGAGGGTTATTTTAGTGACAGAGAATGTCGCTGAGGAATATGGCTGTATGGGACAAAGCGATGGAGAACAACTTAGCCAATAAGAGGTCCAATAAGAGAGTGGCAGGGAGAGATCTGGCTGCACAGACGATCTGATGATGGAAGCAGAGATGGAGTGATGTGCTTTGGAGATGGAGGAAGGGGTTACAAGTCAAGGAATACAGGTTGCCAATGAAATTTAAACAAGGCAAAGTAGCAGTTCTCCTCCCCAGAACTTTTAGAACAAACCAGCCCTGCTAACACCTTGACTGTAGTGAAACTGACTTCAGACTTCTGGCCTCTGCAACTGTAAAAGAATCAATTTGTGTTGTTTTGAGCCTAAATTTGTGGTCATTTGTTACAGCAGCAATAGAAAACGAATATATTCACCTTTACGTACTTTTATTAGTAATTAGAAGAACGTTGAAAATCTTAGACACTAATTGGATGAGACTAATTACCAGCATGATCAAAGAACAAATGGAAGATTCTAATCATGAACATAAACTATGCAAGTGAATTTTGAAGCTTCTTCATGAGAAGAAAATGTAAGATTAATACCTGTATGTTGCAAGATTTGTAGATTGTACATTTTTGTGACAAACTGAGAACAGAGAACAGTGGTAGAATCCAAGTGTCTTAGAAGGACACTGGCCTTACATGTCATCTTGTCCATGCTCCATATCAGAGGAAGGGATTTGGACATGGAGAATTTCAGGAACCAGTTCAAGTCACACACAAGGCCATTGCGAGCTGGGACAACGCCCTTGCTTCCTGACTCCAAATTCTCCCTTTTTCTCCTATTCTATGAAATTTAAAAGTTTGCAAAAAATCTGTAATGAAAGGAGAAATGCTGTGGGTGAATCCAGTGGACAGTGCCTCAGTCATAGGTTCAGTCTTCATTATGACAACTATTTGGTTGGAAAGAGGCAGCAGGAGGACATAATTGCAATTTTCAAGTAATACTAAATTAGGGTATGAAGTTCACTGCCAGGACCAAAATAGAACACAAAGAATTGAGAAATAGTCTTTAAATTTAAACATTTTAAAAAGTATATTTACTTAAAGAAAAATAAAGTTTTTAATATGGTGGGCAAAACAGCATTATTCTGAGACCTGGAGACGTGGCATGTTTTTCCCACTATCCAGACCTGAAATTGAAAATGTCTTTTAAGTGGAACATCTCAATTTTTTTCCCCCTTAAATGTTAAATTACTCAGAAATGGAGAGGAACGAGGAAGAGGAAAGTTAGAGCCTCAGTGGCAGAAGAAGAAGAAGAAGAAAAAGAAGGAGGAAACAACTTATAAAGGATGGCGGTGGCCCATGGTCTCTCTTCTCCTCCAGATACATAAGCATGTGCCCATTTAACAATTATTCAGGAAGCCAGGGCCCAGCGCTGGGCTGGGCAATAGGGAGGCGCTGTGAACAATGTTGCTGGATTAGGTCTCAGGGAGGAGACCTGCAATACATTTTAGATGTATTAAGGGGGAAATACATGCTAAGTTCTTTACTCCTCTCCCAGGCTACCTTCACCATGAATTTTGCCAGGATTAGTATCTTCTGGCTCTGACCTTTTCCAATTTGCTTGATAATTTAGTAAGTTTTTTAAAGAATTCCACAAGTGGATTGCAGCCTAATTAAATCGGCTTTGATGCTATGTTCCCTGTTTCATAGGCACAAGCAATAGCTTCTCGAGAATCCTCAACAAGCCTTCAGAATTTGTCATCTCTGATGAGACACTGTCCGAATATAGTCCTTGAGTGAAAAAGTGGAAGGAATCCTGGGTTGGATTAATTTCTGACCCCTGTCTTTCTAGTTGTATGACCCTACACAAGTTATTGAATATCCCTCAGTTTGGGGTTTGAGATTCAAGGAGGCGAAAAAAAGGCAGCTCTTGCCTGATCATGTGGTGGCGCAGTGGATAGAGCATTGGACTGGGATGCGGAAGACCCAGGTTCGAGACCCCGAGCTCACCAGCTTGAGCGCGAGCCCATCTGGCTTGAGCAAAAGCTCGTCAGCTTGGACCCAAGGTCCCTGGCTCCAGCAGGGGGTTGCTCGGTCGGCCGCAACGGCAACAAAAAACTAATGATTGATGCTTCTCACCTCTCTCTGTTCCTGTCTATCCCTCTCTCTGACTCTCTCTCTCTCTCTCTGCCCCTGTAAAAAAAAAAAAAAAAGACACACCTCTTTTCTGCCTGAGTTTCAATCAGTTGAGAACTGGGTCAAAGTAGTCAAGCTCATGTGTGGCAAAACAACAGCTATGTTCCATACAAAGATGATACAGAAAAATTTGACTTATGTCTATAGGCCACACGACTTTGAATCTCAGAATGTATCTATTTACCCACAGCCCTGTCCTGCAATGCCAGCCCCAAGCAGGCCTCCTCCCACTGGGGCAGAGCCAGCTCTTGGAGAGGGGGCAGATCTAGACAGGCTCCTATCTCCTCCCTGCTTCTCACTGATACTGAATCACTTCTCCCCAGGGTTGCAGATTTGAGGAGGTTCTTAAAACAGAAGTGAAACCATCTGTACCTTGAAGAAAGCATCAGAACTAAAGAGAAGTCTCACATCTGAGTTTCTCATCTTTAAAATGGGGTTAATCCTCACCTCTTACAAATGTGATGACTATGGTGAGGCATATGGGAAATACCCTATGTCAAATGCCTGGGGGATTGCATCCTACCTGCTGCCCTTCCCACCTCCCTTTCACCTCCCTCCTTGCCTTCCTTTTATTACTCTCTCTCACCCTCTGTTTAGAAGAAGTTATTTGAGAAAGGAATCTTTCCTATCTATTTTAACTGCCTGAAAATTTTTACTACAAGTATTTTTACTTCGGCAATAAGCCATTTTTCTCTCACACAGCTAACAAGTTACAGAAAGGTGTGTGTGTGTGTGTGTGTGTGTGTGTGTGTGTGTCCAAATGTCTGTAATTTAAGGTTTTCTTCTTGCAATACTAACTGATAATTACTTAAAGTATGAAAGAAAAATAATATGAGAATTAGTGTTAGATAAAACTTCTAATAACTAGAAATTAAAAGTTGAGACATCAAAATCAAATTTTACTTTGCTATGCAAGAAGGATGGCATCACACAGTGAGATGCTTGTCTGAGATCTGCAGTGAGTGTGTGAGCTCATGAAAATACAATCTTAAGGAAGATAAAATGGTTATAGATTAGACTTTGGGTAAATATTTTTGACATAGGATTTATAAACCCGTTGTTCTTTCCCAAAATAAATGTACTGTTTTCTTGCTTTGCATCCTCTGAATATCACCTGCTTTTGGTTTCATAAATTCTACAGCACGGACACAGGTATAAGCAGATGTGCTATTCTGACTTCCTGATACTGTGAGGTTCTTTTTCAGGTTCAGTTTTATTTCTTTTTATTTTTTATTTTATTTATCTATTTTCTCTTTTTTTGTGACAGAGACAGAGAGAAAAACAGAGAGAGAGAGAGACAGATAGGAACAGACGGACAGGAAGGGAGAGATGACAAGCATCAATTCTTCATTGCGGGACCTTAGTTGTTCATTGATTGCTTTCTCATATGTGCCTTCATTGGGGGGCTCCAGCAGATTGAGTGACCCCTTGCTCAATCCAGCAACCTTGGTCTCAAGCTGGCAACCTTTGGGCTCAAGCCAGAGACCATAGGGTCATGTCTATGATCTCATGCTCAAACCAGCAACCCCATGCTCAAGCTAGATGAGCCCGCACTCAAGACGGCAACCTCAGGGTTTTGAACCTGGCGCCTCCGCATTCCAATCCAATGCTCTATCATCTACGCCACTGCCTGGTCAAGCCAGGCTCAGTTTTGAAACTACTGGATGATAAACCAAATGCCACATTGGACATAAGACTAGGAACTCACATATAAAAGTATCATTGCATTCCTTAATTAGTTAAAAAAAAAAAAAAGAAAGAAAAGTTAATCATGTGCCTGCATATGCCAATTATGAGGACCTGTGCTGCTGAACTTTAGGTCACATGCAGCTACTATATCATCAGTTCCAGTTCCACACATGGCCTCTTGCTCTCTGTCTAACAGCGTAATGTAAAAGAAAAAATGGTTCAACTCTTTACCTCTTTTGGCTTAGCTGACTTTTGCATAATAATCAAGGATTCCAGTGCCTCTTTCAGACACTGCCTTTGTATTTCACACAAGCCACATGTGAAAGCTCTTTCTGAGAGGCACAGGGTACCCTGAGAATATGTTAGGCTTGGGAGCACCATGCAGAATGAGTGTTTGCCAGCATTCATTTTGGAAACACATAACACAGTCCAGTTGAAAACATTGCCTTTAATACCAACTACTGAGAAAGTAGCTTCCCAGAAATTGCAGTGTTGAAATTTTAGTTTTTAGCATTATGATAGATCCTTCTCTTCACAAATGACCACCTACTAAATGGTCAGTTTGTTCATTATTTATTTATGTAAGTGTATGCAGTCATCATTTAATAAGTATTTTTAAATATTTTATTGAATTTATTGGGGTGACTGGTTAATAAAATTACATAGGTGTCAAGTGTACAATTCTACAATACATCATCTGTATATAGTATTGTGTACTCCCCACCCCAAGTCAAGTCTCCTTCCATCACCATTGATCCCCACTGCACCCTTTTCTCCCTCTCCCCACCCCCTTATCACTCTGGTAATCACCATACTCTTCTATATCATAAGTTTGTTTTTCTTTGCTTAATCCTTTCACCTTTTCCACCCAGCCCCTACACCTTTCCCCTCTGATAGCTGTCAGTCTCTTTTCTAAATCAGTGAGTCTGTTTCTATTTTGTTACTATATTTTGTTAAATGGATTCCATATAGGAGTCAAATCATACCATATTTGTCTTTCTGTGATTGGCTATTTCACTAAGCATAATATTCCCCAGATCCATCCATACTGTCACAAAAGGTAAGATTTTATTCTTTTTTTATATAGCTTTTTTTACACTATTTCATTATGTAAATATAAAACAGCTTTTTATCCACTCATCTACTGATAGGCGCTTGGGCTACTTCTGAATCTTGGCTATTGTAAACAATGCTGCAATGAACATAGTGGTGCATATATTCTTTCAAATTACTATTTTGAGTTTCTTTGGAAATATTCCCAGAAGTGAAATCAGTCGGTCATAAAGCAGTGCCATTTTTTATATTTTTAGGGGACTTCATACTGTTTTCCATAGTGCTGCACCAATATGCATTCCCATGAACAATGCATGAGGGTTCCCTTTTCTCCACATCTTTGCCAACATTTGTTATTTACAGATTTATCAATGATTAGCCATTCTGACAAGTGTAATGTGATGTCTTATTGTGGTTTTAATTTGCATTTTTCTGATGATTGCTAATGTTGAGCATCTTTTCATATGCCTATTGGCCATCTGTATATCCTCTTTGGAGAAGTATCTGTTCACATCTTTTGCCCATTTCTTAATTGGGTTGTTTGTCTTTTTGGTGTTGAGTTTTATAAGTTCCTTATTAATTTTGGATATTAACCCCTTATCAGATATATCACTGGTGTATATGTTCTCCCACTCAGTAGTTTGTCTTTTAATTTTATTGATGGTTTCTTTTGTTGTGCAAAGACGTGTTAGCTTGATGTTTATTTTTTTCTTTGCTATGAGAAATGTTTGAGATTTTACTGCCTATGTTTTCTTCTAAAATCTTTATTGTTTTGAGTCTAACATTTAAGTCTTTAAGCCATTTTGAGTTTATTCTTGTGTATAGTGTAAGAAAGTGGTCTACTACAAGTATCTGTCCTATTTTTACAACACAATTTATTAAATAAACTGTCTTTACTCCACTGTATTTTTTTGCCTTTGTCAAATATTAGTTGACCATAAAGATGTGGTTTATTTCTGGGCTCTCTACTCTGTCCCATTGATCTGTATATTTTTATGCCACTACCATGCAGTTTTGATTACTATGGCCTCACAGTGTTGTTTGCTATCTGGTAGCATGATTCTTCCAACTTTGTTCTTTCACAAGATTGCTGTAGCTATTTGGGGTCTTTTCTGGTTCCATATAAATTTTTAAAATATTTGTTCTAGTTCTGTGAAATTTATCACTGTTATTTTGAGAATATTTGTATTGACTCCATAGATTGTTTGGGGTAGAATGGACATTTTAATAATGTAAATACTTTCTATCCATGAACACGTGATATGCTTCCGCTTATTTCTATCTTCTTCAATTTCTTTTCTAAGTGTCTCATAATTCTCTTAATAGAGGTATTTAATATCCTTGGTTAAATTGGCTCCTACTCATTTTTTTTCTAATTTTAATGGGGTGACATTAATAAATCAGGGTACATATGTTCAAAGAAAACATCTCCAGGTTATCTAATAATTCAATTATGTTGCATACCCTTCAACCAAAGTTAAATTGTCCTCCGTCACCTTCGATCTGGTTTTCTTTGTGCCCCTCCCCTCCCCACTCTCCCACCCAGTCTTCCCTCCCCCCACCCCGTAACCACCAAACTCTTGTCCATGTCTCATAGTCTCACTTTTATGTTCCACCTATGTATGAAATCATGCTATTCTTAGTTTTTTTCTGATTTACTTATTTCACTCCATATAATGTTATCAAGGTTCATCCATTTTGTTATAAATGATCCGATGTCATCATTTCTTATGGCTGAGTAGTATTCCATAGTATATATGTACCATAGCTTTTTAATCCACTCATCCTCTGACGGACACTTGGGCTGTTTCCAGATCTTCGCTATTGTGAACAGTGCTGCCACGAACATGGGGGCGCATTTCTTCTTTTGGAACAGTGCTATGGTGTTCTTGGGGTATATTCCTAAAAGTGGGATAGCTGGGTCAAAAGGCAGTTCTATTTTTAATTTTTTAGGAATCTCCAAACTGTTTTCCACAGTGGCTGCACCAGTCTGCATTCCCACCAGCAAAGCAGTAGGGTTCCCTATTTTCCACATCCTCGCCAGCACTTGTTCGTGTTGTTTTGCTGATGAGTGCCATTCTGACTGGTGTGAGGTGATATCTCATTGTGGTTTTAATTTGCATTTCTCTAATGATTAGTGATGTTCAGCATTTTTTCATATGCTTATTAGCCATCTGTATGTCCTCTTTGGAGAAATGTCTATTCACTTCGTTTGCCCATTGTTTAATTGGATTGTTTGTCTTCCTGGTATTGAGTTTTATAAGTTCTTTATAAATTTTGGTTATTAACCCCTTATCAGACGTGTTGTCGAATATGTTCTCCCATTGTGTGGTTTGTCTTTTTATTTTGTTCTTATTGTCTTTAGCTGTGCAAAAACTTTTTAGTTTGATATAGTCCCATTTGTTTATCTTGCTTTTATTTCATTTCCCCGTGGAGATAAATCGGCAAATATACTGCTGCTACAGATGTCAGAGAGTTTGCTGCCTATGTTTTCTTCTAAGATGCTTATGGTTTCACGACTTACATTTAAGTCTTTTATCCATTTTGAGTTTGTTTTTGTGAATGCTGTAAGTTGATGGTCTAGTTTCATTTTTTTGCAGGTAGATGTCCAATTTTCGCAACACCATTTGTTAAAAAGGCTGTCTTTACTCCACTGTATGCTCTTTCCTCCTTTGTCAAATATCAGTTGTCCATAAAGGTGTGGGTTTATTTCTGGGTTCTCTGTTCTGTTCCATTGATCTATGTGCCTGTTCTTATGCCAGTACCAGGCTGTCTTGAGTACAATGGCCTTGTAGTAAACCTTGATATCTGAAAGAGTGATACCTCCTGCTTTATTTTTTCTTTTTAAGATTGCAGTGGCTATTCATGTTCTTTTTTGGTTCCATATAAATTTTGGAATATGTGTGCTATATCTTTGAAGTATGTCATTAGTGCTTTAATAAATATTGCATTGAATTTATAGATTGTTTTGGGTAATATAGACATTTTAACGATGTTTATTCTTCCTAGCCATGAGCACGGTATATGCTTCCACTTGTTTGTATCTTCCTTGATTTCTTTTATCAATGTTTTATAATTTTCCGAGTACAAGTCCTTAACCTCCTTGGTTAAATTTACTCATAGGTACTTTATTTTTTTGGTTGCAATAGTGAAGAAGATTGTTTCCTTAATTTCTTTTGCTGACAGTTCATTATTTGTATACAGAAATGCCTCTGATTTCTGAGTATTAATTTTATATCCTGCCACCTTGTTGAATTCATTGATCATGTCCAGTAGTTTTTTGACTGAGATTTTAGGGTTTTCTATATACAATATAATATCATCTGCAAATAGTGACAGTTTTACTACATCTTTTCCAATTTGGATGCCTTTTATTTCTTCTTCTTGTCTGATTGCTGTAGCTAGGACTTCCAAAACTATGTTGAATAAGAGTGGTGAAAGGAGGCACCCCTGCCTGGTTTCTGATCTTAAGGGGATTGCTTTTAATTTTTGCCCATTTAGTATGATGTTTGCTGTGGGTTTGTCATAGATGGCCTTTATCATGTTAAAGAATATTCCCTGTATTCCTACTTTACTGAGAGTTTTGAGCATGAATGGGTGCTGAGTTTTATCAAATGCCTTTTCTGCATCTATTGAAATTATCATGTTATTTTTGTCCTTTTTGTTTATGTGATGAATCACATTGATTGATTTGCGAATGTTGAACCAGCCTTGCTTCTCCAGAATAAATCCCACTTGATCATGGTGTATGATTTTTCTCATATATTGCTGAATCCGGTTGGCTAATATTTTGTTGAGAATTTTAGCGTCTAAATTCATCAGGGATATTGGTCTATAATTTTCTTTCTTTGTGTTGTCTTTGCCCAGTTTTGGGATCAGAATTATGCTCGCCTCATAAAAGGAGTTTGGAAGTCTTCCTTCCTCTTGAATTTTTGAAATAGCTTGAGGAGGATAGGAGTTAGTTCTTCTTTGAATTTTTGATAGAATTCATTTGTGAAGCCATCAGGCCCAGGACTTTTCTTTTTTGGGAGATTTTTGATAAGTGTTTCTATCTCATTTGTTGTAATTGGTCTGTTTAGGAGTTCTGATTCTTCCAGGTTGATTTTTAGAAGATTATATGATACAAGAAATTTGTCCATTTCACCTAGGTTGTCTAATTTTTTTGGCATAGAGTTCTTCATAGTATTTTCTTACAATGCTTTGTATTTCTGTTGTGTCAGTTGTTATTTCTCCACTTATCTTTCTAATTTTATTTATTTGAGTCCTCTCTCTTTTTTTCTTGGTGAGTCTAGTTAAAGATTCATCAATCTTGTTTACCTTTTCAAAGAACCAGCTCCTGGTTTCATTGATCCTCTGTATTGTTTTCTTAGCCTCTATGTCATTTATTTCTGCTCTGATTTTTATTTTCTTACTTCTACTGGTCCTGGGCTTCATTTGCTGTTGTTTTCCTAGTTCTTTTGGATGCAGGGTCAGATTGCTTATTTGAGCTTTTTTTACCTTCTTTTAATATGCCTGTAGTGCAATGAACTTCCCTCTCAGTACTGCTTTTGCTGTGTCCCATAAATTTTGAGTTGATGTATGCTCATTATCATTCGTTTCTAGAAATTTTTTTATTTATTCTTTGATCTCTTTGTTAATCTATTCATTATTTAATAACCTGCTATTTAGTTTCCAAGTGTTTGAGTATTTTTCAGTTTTTCTTTTGTGGCTAATTTCTAGTTTCATTGCATTGTGATCACAGAAAATGCTTGATATGATTTCAATCTTCTTAAATTTGTTGAGACCATTTTTGTGTCCTAACATGTGGACTATCCTAGAAAACGTACCATGAGCTCTTGAGAAGAATGTATATTCTACTGCTTTAGGATGAAAAGTTCTGAAGATATCAATTAAATCAAGTTGATCTAGTGTATCCTTAAGTCTGCTGTTTCTTTATTAATTTTCTTTCTTGAGGATCTATCCAGTGATGTTAGTGGGGTATTGAAATCCCCTACTATGATAGTATTGCTGTTAATCTCGCCCTTTATATCCATCAAAGTCTGCTTTATGTATGTCGGGGCTCCTATATTTTGTGTGTAGATATTTATAATAGTTATATCTTCCTGTTGAATTGTTCCCTTTATCACTATGTAGTGTCCTTCTTTATCTCTTACTACAACCTTTGTTTTAAAGTCCATTTTGTCAGATATAAGTACTGCTACCCCGGCTTTTTTTTCATTTCCGTTTGCATGAAATAATTTTTTCCATCCTTTTACCTTCTGTCTATGTGCATCTTTTGTTTTAAGGTGTGTCTCTTGTAGACAGCATATGTATGGGTCCTGTTTCTTTATCGCTGCAGCTACGCTATGTCTTTTGATTGGATCATTTAATCCATTTACATTAAAGGAAATTATTGATATATAGTTGTTTATTGCCATTTTATTATTTAAAGCTGTATTCTTCTGGTTATATTCTTTCCTCCCTTTGAACTGTTTACACCAGACCCCTTAGTATCTCCTGCAGAATTGGTTTGGTTTTAATGAATTCCTTGAGGCTTTTTTTGTCTGGGAAGCTGTTTATTTCTCCTTCAATTTGAACATTAGCTTTGCTGGGTAGAGTAGTCTTGTTTGTAGGTTCTTGTTCTGCATTACTTTGAATATATCTTGCCATTTTCTTCTGGCCTCAAGAGTTTTAGTTGAGAAGTCAGATGTCATCCTTATGGGGGCTCCTTTGTAGGTGATAGCCTTTTTTTCTTTAGCAGTTTTTAAGATTTTCTCTTTATCCCTTAGCTTTGGTATTTTAACTATGATGTGTCTTGGTGTAGATTCTTTTGGGTTTCTCTTTAATGGAGTTCTGTGTGCTTCTTGAATGTGTAAAATGTTTCCCAGCCTTAATTTAGGGAAGTTTTCTGCAATGATTTGATTGAACAAAGTTTCTATTTCCTGTTCTCTCTCCTCTTCTTCAGGAATCCCTATGATGCGAATGTTGTTTCTCTTCATGTTGTCACAGAGCTCCCTGAGAGTTTCCTCAGATTTTTTTAGCCTCTTTTTTTTTTTTTTTCTGCTCTGCTTCTGTGCCTTTATTTATTGTGTCCTCTAATTCGCTGATTCGACCCTCAGCCTCATCCATCCTGCTTTTAATTCCTTCCATTGTGGTCTTCAGTTCTGATACTGTATTTGTCATTCCTGTCTGATTCTTTTTTATTATTTCGATTTGGTTTTTTAAACTTGTTATCTTTTTATTTAGGTGTTCATAATGACTATCCATTGTTGCTCTAATTTCTTTGAACATCCTAACTATCATTATTCTAAATTCTGCTTCTGGTAATTTGGTTATATCTGGTTCATTCAGGTCCTTCTCTGGGGATTTCTCTTGATTCAATTGGTTTGCATTTTTCTGCCTGCCCATTTTGTCTGTGTATAAGAAGGTTGTGGCCACTTGAGTCCAGTAGGTGTTGCCTTTGTGTTCTCTAGGTGTGGTCTGTCTGCAGGCCTGCCACCCTCTCTGCCGCTGCCTAGGGCGGTTGGGTATGGGCGTTGCCAGCGCTGGTCCACTGCGGCTGTTGCTGTGATTTCCACCTCTCCTCCGCAGGAGGGGCTGTGTTCTGTTTTCCAGCTCTACAAGCCTCAGGCTGCCTGGGCCTTCAACTCGCCCCCACAGGTTGGGTTGCACACTGCACTTATGCCACCATCCTCAGCACAAGGGTAGAGGTGAGCTCCTTTGCACAGCTGCGTACCCAGTCTGTTCCCGGTCTTCTGCCCAGCTTTCGCGGTCAGAGCCTGCTTGCCACAGTTTTTCGGGTTGGACGGGGCTGCTGACATGTACTGAGCTGTGAGCTTTAGCCCCGCCCCCAAGGCCAGGGTCTGCCTGCGCAGAATCGCAAACCACGGTTTATTGGGCCTAGGGTGGCTGCTAGCATGCACTCAGCTGTGAGCTTCTGCTCATCTGGGGCTCCAGCCCTGCCCCGTGTTCAGAGCCAACTCACACACACAGGACGGCAAACCGCCTGCTGGCATGCGCTCAGCTGCGAGCCTCTGCTCCTCCGGACCTCTAGCCTTCCCCCCAACCCCCCACCCCCACAGGATGGAAACCGCGGTTTCTCCGGCCAGGCGGGGCTGCTGGCATGCGCTCACCCGGGAGCCTCCGCCTTTCCCTGGTCCTAGCCCCACCCCCGTGGTCAGGGCCGGCTTGCACAGGGTCTGGGGTCACAAAGCAGATCTCTGCCTGTTTCTGGCCTCCCGCTTTTCCCCCGCAGGCGGGGCTACAGGCGGGTCCGCAGGTGCCGGACCGCTTTCACGCGTCCCCTCTACCCCTGCTGGGCTAGACCAAGCTCACACCGGCTATGCCTCCACCCCCACCGACAGAACCGCATTTCAGCGTCCCGCCGCCACCATCCCTCCAGCAAGCCCTCAGCAGTGTTGGTAGGGTCACTGCAGTTCAGACCCTAATACTCCATACTGTAGTCCTGGAAGCTCCCTCCATCTAAGCAGCTCTACTCTAAGTGCTGCGGGAGAGCTTGTTTGGCTGGTGTCCTGTCTCCCTTTGCTGGTATTTCTAGTTCCAGGGGAAATACTTGTTTTTGATTAGGAAAGTGACTTAGCCCAGGGGTTAGGGTGGCTGTCCCTCAGAGTGTTTGTCCCTCTGCTTTCAGTCCACTCTCTCTTTCCACTGCCCTGGTCCTCTCCTCTGTCCCCATTTCCTGGAGCCTCGGGTGAGTGGTTGTGAGAGAGGTTTTCTGCGCTGTCTCTTTAAGAAGAATCTTGGGTCTGAGAAAACTGTCTCTTTCTCACAAACAGTATCCTCACTTGTTTTACAGCTCAATACTGTCCAAACGCCTCTTCTAGGCTCTGGGGCTGCAGGCTTGGGCTTTGCTCCTGGGACCCAGGTACCTCCCTCTTCGCCATACTCTCCTCCTGCCACACGGGTTTCTCCGGGCTGCCGTTTGCTCTGGGGAGCTGGGCAGCCCTCTTCACGTTTTCGCTTTTCCTACCAGTCTCAATGTGGCTTCTTCAGTGTTCCTTGGTTGAAGAGTCTACTTAGTTTAGTTCAAAGTTGGTTTATCCAGATGATGGTTCTTAAAATTAAGTTATAATCCACTTTGGTTCTGGGAGTTGGAAGTTGGTACGTTTGCCTACTCCATCGCCATCTTGCTCCTCTCCTAGTCATTTTTGATGCAATTATAAATAGGATTGTTTTCTTAGTTTCTCATTCTGATAGTTCATTATTGGTGTATAAAAATGCCAACAATTTCTGAATATTAATTTTGTATTATTCTGCTACTTTCCTGAGTTCATTTACCAGTTCTAGTAGCTTTTTGGTGGAATCTTTAGAGTTCTCTATATACAGTATTATGTCTTTCAGAAATACAGTTGTACTTTTTCCTTTCCAATTCGGATGCCTTTTATTTCTTCTTTCTGTCGATTGCTGTGGCTAAGACTTACAGTACTATATTGAATAAGAGTTGTGAAAGTGAATACCCCTGTCTGTTGCTTATTTTAAGAGAAATGCTTTTAGTTTTTGTCCATTGAGTATGGTGTTGGCTATAGGTTGGTCATGTGACTTTTATTGCCTTGAGGTACATTCTTTCTATTCTTATTTTGCTGATAGTTTTTACCATAAATGGGTTCTTGATTTTATCAAATGCCTTTTTGCATCTACTGATATGATCATATGATTTTTTTTATTTCTTTTTATTTTATTCATTTTAGAGAGGAGACACAAAGAGAGAGAGAGAGAGAGAGAAAGGGGGGAAGAGCTGGAAGCATCAACTCCCATATGTGCCTTGACCAGACCAGTGCAGGGTTTTGAACTGGTGACCTCAGTGTTCCCAGGTTGATGCTTTATCCACTGCGCCACCACAGGTCAGGCATGATCATATTATTTTTATCCCTCTTTTTATTTATGTAATGTATCACACTTATTGATTTGCAGATATTGTGCCAATCTTGCATCCCTGGATCATGGTATATGAGCTTTTTAAAGTATTGTTTGATCTAGTTTCCTAATATTTTGTTGAGGATTTTAACATCTATGTTCGTCAGGAATATTGGCTTATAATATTCTTTGTAGTGCCTTTATCTTGTTTTGGAATTAGAATAATGCTGACCTCAGAGGCAGATTTAACTGCAGTTGCACTGGGCGCACACCCTGGGCCCCACCTTCTGAAGGGTCCCACAAACCCCAACTCTACACTTTTTTCTAATGACACCAAATCTGGTTTTATATATGCAATTTTAACATCAATAGTACATAATATTTTTTATATATTTGAAAATATGGTTAACATGTATTTTTATTTTCGCTGTCTCTCTCTCTTTTTTAAGGGGCCCAATATTTCCTTCTGCACCCGGAGCCTCAATTGACTTTTATCTGCCTCTGGATGACTTCATAAAATGTGGTCCATCTTTGAGAGTGTTCTATGTGCACTTGAAAAGAACGTATATTCTGCTACTTTGGGGTGAAATGTTCTGAAGATATCAATTAAATTCATCTGATCTAGTATGTCACTTAAAGCCACTGTTTCCTCATTGATTTACTGTCAGGAAGATCTATCCACTGATGTCAAAGGGGTGTTAAAATCCTTTATAGTAACTGTATTACTGTAGCTCTCTCTTTTTGTATCCATCAAGATTTGCTTTATACATTTATGTGCTCCTATGTTGGATTCATAAATGTTGACAAAGGTTATATTCTCTAGTTGGATTACTCCCTTGATTATTATATAATGTACTTCTTTTTCTTTTACTATAGCCTTAGTTTTAAAATCTATTTTGTCAGATATAAGTATTGCTATCCCACCCTTTTTAAATTTTCATTTGCATAAAAATTGTTTTCCATCTTTTTACTTTTAGTCTGTGTGCATCTTTTGTTGTGAAGTGGATCTTGTAGACAGTCTACATATGGATCATATTTTCTTATCCATTTAGCTACCCTTTGTCATTTGATTGGAGCATTTAAGCCATTTACATTTAGAGTGATTATTGATACGTACATATTTGTTGCCATTTTTTTTCTTTTAACTATTCTTTTTTCCTCTTCTTCTTCTTAAAGAATAGCCTTTAACATTTCTTGTAATACTGGTCTAGTGATAATAAACTCCTTTAGTTTTTTCTTTTCTGGGAAGCTTTTTACTTTTTCTTCAATTTTAAATGATAGCTTTGCTGGGTAATCTTGGTTGTAGGTCCTTGCTTCTCATCATTTTAAATACTTCATGCTGATCCTTTCTAAACTGAAATGTTTCTGTTGAAAAATCAGTTGACTGTTTTATGGGAGCTCCCTTGTAACTAACTGATCTTCTCCTGCTGCTTTTAATATTCTCTCTTTGTCTTTAACCTTTGCCATTTTAATTATGATGTGTCTTGGTGTCAGTTTCTTAGGGCTTATCTTGCTTGGGACTCTCTGTGCTTTCTGGAGTTGTGTGCATTTTTCCTTTACTAGGTTAGTGAAGTTTTCTGTCAGTATTTCTTCAAGAAGTTCTTAATTCTTGATCTTTCTCTTCTCCTTCTAGTACCCACATGATGTGGATGTAGTATAGTTCATGTTGTCTCAAAGGTCCCTTAAACTATCCTCATTTTTTTTTAATTCTTTTTTGTTTTGACTGTTTTCTGCTACCTTGTATTCCAAATCACTGATTTGATCTTTGCTTCATCCATCCTACTGTTTATTCTTCCTAATGTATTCTTCACTTCAGATATTATGTTCTTCCTTTCTGAATGTTTTTTTTATGGTTTCTCTTTATATGCTTGCTATCTCTTTGTTGAAGTTTTCACTAAGTTTCTTGAGCATCCTTATAATCATTTTTTTGAACTCTATATCTGGTAAATTGTTTGCCTCTATTTTTTATAGCTCTTTTTCTGGAGTTTTTTCTTATTCTTTCATTTGGGGCATGTTTTGTTGTCTCTCCACTTTGGCTGTGTCTTTGTGTTTGTTTCTAAGGATTTTGTAGCTCTTCTATGACTTCCAGTCTTTGTAAAGTGACTCTATGTAGTAGATGTTCTGTAGGACCCAGTGGGGCAGTCTTCTTAATGACCTGAGCTGGGTGCTCAAGGATTGTCTTTTATGTGGGTTATGTAGGGTCCTCATGTTGTAATTAAGTCTTGATTTCTACCAGCCTGAGTCAACTCTCAGGCTAACTAACTGTGAGGAATGTTTTATACCTTAGTTATGAGCTGCTGTGCAGCTGCTGACCACACAAAGTAGAATTTGCCTCAGCAGAGCCTGATGCCTACAAGATCTCCCTTTGGCTATCCTACTTGTCAAACTAATTGGATCCTTATCTGATGTTGTCTGAAGTTGGTCACTAGGATCGTTGGTTTGGGGGCCTCTAGGTAGGGACTTTGGTCCTGGCCAATGTCAGCTGCTGCCTGTGACTGGCCCTGGGCAACATGTTTGGAGCCACAAAGTAATATACAGTTAGTGGCTGCCTCTGCTAGGTCTGGCTGTGTGCAGGAAGGACCAAGCTGTGCACCAAGGCCAACTTTTATGAGCACCTGGCCTGGGGTTAGGTCAGCAAAAGTCCCAAGTCTCCCTGAGATTTACCTCCGCCTGCCTCTGCCTGCCAGCTGCTTGTTAGGATTAGTTACTGAGAGAGCCTTTGGTGGTACTTGAGTTGCATAATATTGGTTCTCAGTAAGTCACCAGGTAAGGATGAGAAGTGTTCACCAGATTGATATAGGTTCAAACTCAGTGATGCATCTGAGACCACTCAGCAGATGTCCTTGAGAATACCAAGTCTAGCTGCCCCCACTGAGTGTTTGCACACTTCTGTGATGAGGCAGGGTCTCAGGGAGTTTTTAGTGTGAGGCCAACAGAGTTTGTACAGCCAAACAGACCAAAATTTGCCCTTATAAAGGAAGGGCTCTACACTGCTCAGGCATGCAAAGGAAAAATGGCCCTCAATCTAGAGCCACAGTACTCAGTGTGTCTCAGATTCTACCAGGAGTTGAAGTGATTATAGTAGGACAGGACTGTGGGAGTAGAGTGAATGGGTCTAATTAATGTCACATGAAGAGGTGGTGCAGGTCAGGCTTGAGGGAAGGTGGGAGGAATGGTGACTTCACCAAAGCCACACAGCTCAGTCACTGATACCTCCTGAGTCTGCCCAGACCTCTATATCCTGGTCCAGGTCACTGACTTCACAGCAGGGTGCAAGCTGTGCAGGGCTGGGCTACAGGGAGTTCAGAGGGTGGAGCTATTGCTTTCCCTCAGGCTGATGCCATATGGAGGAAAGTGTTCCACAGAAGAAAAATGCTGCCTGCAGTGTGGGAGTAGGCCTCAGCCCAGGGATCTTGGTGACTATCTTTTCAACTCTCTCCCCAGAGCCACAAACACCAGTTTCTCTTCACGTGACTCTGGTCTGCCCCACCCTCCTTTCACCAAAGCCCTGAATAAGTAGTTGTAAACAAGATTTTGTGCATTGACCCTTTACAAGGGCTCTTGGGTTTGTAGCAGACTCCTGTCTCTCCCTGGTGAACAGAATCCACACTGATTTTTACAGCCAGCTGTTATATGGTGCTTTTTCACAGCTCTGATGCTCTGGGATGGGGAATCTGGCTTGGGGTTGACACCCCATGCTTCTCAGGTGAAACATTTTCAGCTAAGATATCCTTCCAGAATCTCAGCCACCACCTATGGAATGGAGCCATGTTTTTAGTATTTCCACCCTTCCTACAATTTTCAATGTGGCTTCTCTTTAAATTCTTGGTTATAAGACTTTGGTTCAGCTAATTTCCAGTTGATTATTCAGGTTAATTTTTTTATATTTTAGCTTTAATCTAGTTTAATCCTGGAAATGAGTGTAAAATCCACCTACTTTGCCACCATCTTAGATCTCGGGTAATAACTAGATATTGAGTGCTTACTAAATGCCCAGAATTATTCTAGGCCCTGGGAATCAAGTATTCAATAGGGCATAAGAAGGTCCTTGTTCTCATGAAACTTAGAGCCTTCAGATGTAGAAAATGGTCAATGAAAAATGAATTACATTTACATGTACTTATACAGTGTTTGCTATCTCTCATGCTTCCAATAACCTTATGCGGTAGATACTGCCATTATCTGCATTTTATGGATGAGGAAATTAAAGTCTTAATCTTCAGGGATCACACAAGTAGGCAGGACTTGAATGCAGGGGCTGTGACTCCAGAGTCTGTTTTCTTCACCTCCATATGTAAAATTGAAATTTGTTGAAGCTAAAGCTGCTGAGTGGTCCCTTTAAATTGATAGGTCTTGCCTGACCAGGCGGTGGCGCAGTGGATAGAGCGTCGGACTGGGATGTGAAAGACCCAGGTTTGAGACCCCAAGCTCACCAGCTTGAGCGTGGGCCCATCTGGCTTGAGCTAAAGCTCGCCAGCTTGGACCCAAGGTCGCTGGCTTCAGCAAGGGGTTGCTCGGTCTGCTGAAGGCCCGAGGTCAAGGCACATGTGAGAAAGCAATAAATGAACAACTAAGGTGTCGCATCGGAAATGAAAAACTAATGATTGATGCTTCTCACCTCTCTCCGTTCCTGTCTGTCTGTCCCTATCTATGCCCTCTCTCTGACTCTCTGTCCCTGTAAAATAAATAGATAGATAGATAGATAGATAGATAGATAGATAGATAGATAGATAGATAGATAGATAGATCTCAAGCGGACTCTCTCTCTGCAGAGAAGGTCAATAAACTAAGGTCTAAATAACAAGAAGAAGGCAACTATGCAAAAACTAAAGCAAAGGACAACATGTACAAAGGCTGTAAGGCAAAAGTAAGCTTGGTATAATAGAATGTAAAAAAAACCAGTGTGACTGCCAAGTAAGAGAAAAAAGAGTACAAGATGAGGTGCTTATGCAGAGGCCAAATCAGGTACGGCTTTGTAAGCCAAGAAAAGCAGTGTGAACATTTGTTTTTTAAAAAAAATATTGTTATGCATGTATGTAAATAATTTTTTAAAGTAAAAAACATTGTATATACTGTTGATTATTTATGCATTTATTTTTCATGGTAAACCCATTAAAGTCTGCACCAGTAAGAGGGGGAAAAAGTATATGGACACATTGAAATAAGAGACTTTGCCTGAACTGTGGTGGCACCATGTATAAAGCGTCAACCTGGAACACTGAGGTCGTCGGTTCGAAACCCTGGGCTTTCCTGGTCTAGGCACATATGGGAATTGATGCTTCCTTCTCCTCCCCCCCCTTTTTTTTCTATCTCTTCTCTCTAAAATGAATAAATAAAGTCTTAAAAAATATAAAGAAATAAGAGATTTAAAATCAACTCCTGGGCCTGACCAGGCAGTGGCGCAGTGGATAGAGAGTAAGACTAGGACACAGAGGACCCAGGTTCAAAACCCCGAAGTCGCCGGCTTGAACGTGGGCTCCTCTGGTTTGAGCAAGGCTCACCAGCTTGAACCCAATGTCTCTGGCTTGAGCAAGCGGTCACTCGCTCTGCTGTAGCCCCCAGGCAAGGCACATATGAAAAAGCAATCAGTGAACAACTAAGGTGCTGCAACAAAGAATTGATGCTTCTCATCTCTCTCCCTTCCTGTCTGTCTGTCCCTATCTGTCTCTCTCTCTGTCTCGGTCACAAAAATAATAATAATAACAATAATAATAAATAAATATCAACTTCTGGGTCGTTGAAAATGAATACAGAAAAATGTCTAGTTTCTGTAACATCTTCTTCTATGTCATCTTACATAGTTATTATCTAAATATTCAAACTGGAAAGTAGTTGGAAGTAGTTAGAATTCTCAGTGAGTGGCAGTAATGCTTCAGCAAAAGCCGTGTCCACATTTGTTCTACATCATATACTTTTTTGTTCACAGTTCTACAGCAGACATTTTCTCACATTTGAATGTTTTCAATATTGGTTTGCATCTTACAATGAAGTTGTACATGTATATACTACCAAAATAATTGGCAGCATCTTTCAGAAGTTGCAATTTCTGCATCTTGCTGGGAAAAGAGTAATATGAAAATTGAGCTATTTACAATTTCAGCAGAATCCCAAGTCAGTGAAACAGATTGTTGCAGTGAATCTATGGTTCCCTGGAAAAGAATTAGACATTTAAGGACATTCTGCCTTTTTCTTCATTACACTCTAACATCTTTCCTGAGATGTGTCTCTTGTTTCTTTCTCTAGATAAATCCAAAATTATACAGAAATTTTAGTTAAAATACGTTATTGTCTTTTTCAAAATTAAAAGATACATAACATGTCTGAATTCTGATGGGAGTATTTTTATCACATAGAATGCTACAGCAGAATACTTTATTAAATGTTTTTCTATACTTTTCTACAGTCCTTCCTTCTAGGCTGTGAGCTAATCAACCCTGCCTGCCTCTCTCAGCTATCACTTATAACAACAACCAACATTTATAGAGTGTTTACTAAAAGTCAAGCACCATGTTAAGTTTCTTACTTGGATGCCTTGAGTATTTCCTATAATACCCCTGGATAGCATTAGCATTTTCATTTTATAGATGAACAAATTCAGTCCTGGAGTGGAGGAGTAATATGCTCTTGGTCACATAACTAGTCAATGGCAAAGTGAGGATTTGAATCTAAACAGTCCTAGGTTTGGCCCCACTCACATATGCTCTTGTCTTTCACCCCTGTAACTAAAGATATCAAGAGAAAGAAGATTCACCATGTCAAGGCTATGCCATTTAACACGTACCTAGACCACCAGCTAGACTGTAAACTTCGTGAGACAGAAATTGTGTCTTCCAGTTTTTCTGTGCCCTTCCCAGTGCCTGATAAAAATCAGATGATAATTATTGGTGGGTAGATTATCCATCAAGTGTAGGAAACCTTATCAGATTTCCTTGAAAGTGTTAACTTACCTACAACAAATCAGCACCTTTTCCTTTCTCATTAGTGGTGTTAGATGTACATTCCAATATTTTATTTGAATATATGGCATATCTGCAATTTTTTAGAACTCTTGTGTTTCCAGTGGAGTCTTGGCAAGAAAGAGATGACTCATTCAAGATGAGTAATCAAGAATTTCTTAAAGGGGCTTTTTTCAAAGGTGTGAGCAGTGTTGTAGGAAACTCAGAGAAGAATCGTGTAGTACTCTGGAACTAGGCTTCAGGGGGCTGCTATCAACTCTGTGCCTGAAAAGGAATGGGAAGTCTAGTTATTGGACAACAGAAAAAGAATGCTGAATGGAGAAGACCAGCTGGCCAGAGGTATAGCTGTTGGTAGAAGAAAACCACAGCAGCCAAGCAGGGGGAGGAGTAAGAGAATAAACACCTTGGCTTCTCCTTTCTCCCACCTTCATCTCCTGCTGCATTTTTCTCTCATTGGCTGAAGATAACTGGAAGCAATGGTGGCAATGGAGCACTCACTACAGACCTAGCATCAGTCTCCTGGACACAGATAAAGTGAAGAGTGAGAGAGCATTCGGTGTCCTTCCACCTTGTGAGAAAAGCCAACTGTATAACCTAGATAGTTCAGAAACTGAACTGAGGACAATATAGCTCTCATTATGACTCCATATAATATTTCTTCATTCAACAACTAGTTGTTGGTGGTCTCACAGTGGTAGGTAAAGCATATAAAACCAGCCATATTATTCTAGTCTTTAAAGTGCAACATTAGAGAATCTTGGAAACATTAGCTCTTCAAAGATGCTTGAGTAATAAAATGCATCATCAGCTCAGAGATCTAAGACACAACTTGGAAGAACTTTGAAAAGATTTGTACCAGGAAAGTATGAATAATTATAAAATATTATACTCACAGAGCTTCCTCAGACACCATTGAATCCTATCCTTAACCTCGTGGAGATTTTTCTTTATGACTTTTTGATAGTGATATTTTAACATTTTTATCTCATGCCATTTTTATAACACTTATTTTTACACTAAAATATGTAAGTTCTGAAGTTATTAGGTGTTATCTTTCTTCAAAGAAACCAAACAAATTGTATTAACCATTACTGTCTGGTTTGCAGATTATAAAAGAACCTGTTGTACTTTGAAATGAGTCTCTTTAATGGGTGTTGGCCTAAATTCATACTTGTAAAGATGAAGCAAAAATAAAATAATAAAAAAGTTGCTTAGAAGAATTAATAAATATTAAAACAAAATTAGGGCGCTTTGTAAGTAATGCCCTTGGTTTTCGGTTGTTACTTTGACAGGTGAATTAAATTTCATAAGAACCTTCTAGAAGCAATTAGTCTATTAACTAGAACTACTGGTGGTTTTTAAAAGTCCTATAGAGGCATTGTATTAGCATTTCAAAACTGCTTATGATTGCTCTTATTTTGTCTGTTTCACTTCTTGTGTAATAAAATCATCATATCTTTTGCAAAACACCGTGGAATGGGTCTTTGGCTCATATTCCATGTTTACATTGTCCCTGCATGCTGTTTAATGACACTTTGAAGGAAAGACTGATGGTAGAAGTTGATAGACTCTCAGACTAAAGGATATTATTTGAAAAACCTGGAAGAGCTACACTGTCTTCACGTGAAGGTGGAATCAGTTTCTGAGATGAATGTTCTGCTGTGAACTGGGGCTCCTGGGAGGCAGGTCATGTACTTTGTTAGGCATCCAACCCTTCAATTATGAGGTAATTACATCGACTTTTCATGGCCATGAAGTCACTTTCTAGTTCTAAAGTTTCATAATTTGCTGCTAACCAAAATATCTATAAAGTGGTCTTAGAGTATGTTTTTTAAGTTCTTTAGAGAAAACACACTCATCACAAATGCACATTAATTTCTCCACATTGACCAGAGTATGAGATCAGTGACTGTAAAAATTCATGGGCTGTTTATATTTTCTGCAGCCACCTTGGTGTCATTTCTCAATAAGATAAATAAAGTCTTTGGGTGATGGGTATGCAATATAATCAAACGTCAGAATAACCTGGAGATGTTTTCTCTGAACATATATACCCTGATTTATCAATGTAACCCCATTAAAATTAATTTTAAAAAATTTAAAAAAATAAATAAAGTCTACATTCTATAAGGATATGAGTGACAGAGCAGAAAAAGTGATGGGGCTTTCTGTGTGTTAAATTTTTGGCTTGGCTCAAAACTGAGAAAGGCACAACATGGATAGAGAGGCATTTAAAGACCATGAGTTTATTGTTAACTATTAGGCTGATTTCAAGTCAATATAAACAGCATGGATTTCAGACTTCTTCTCCAGAGAAAATTTCTGTTGTCTTAAGCAACCCAGTTACTGGTGATTAGTTATGGCAGCTGTAGGAAACAAACACATGGAAAGCAGTCATGTTATACTCTACCATTAGAGCACAGTTGCAGTTGAGTTCTCCTCCATTTGATATTTTTTGTTAAGTGACCATAGCCCCAGACCTAGGTTACAAATGATGTCATCAAAGGGATAGAAGTGTTTGGAAGTGAGGGACAGAGAGTATTTACTAACCCTTAGAGTAGTGAGTTCTTTTCATGCTCACTGACCCCCAGGAGTGAGATTTTTTTCAAAAAATGAAATTAGTTCCAGTTCCAGTTTTATTAACTTAAAATCATGTTTGTTTGATAACCAATTTATGAAAACAAGAAGAACATACATTTGCCTTTTTTTAATGTTACCTTACACATTTTTAAAATAAATCGATTGTATTCTGGATGGTCAGGAGGCACGAGGACGTGCATGAACATTCGTACTACTCAAAGGGCTAAAGATAAAACTATGGTTTTCTGAGACTCCCGGATAAGATAGTACTATCCTCACCCAAACAAACGCTCCCTCTACATGGCTACTCTGTAGCACATTGACCAATAAGCTTTCTCCTGGTTTCCCTGGGACTCATCCCTAGAATCTGTACCCCCAACTCCTTGAGGCTGACCTGGCTCGTACTTATCCTCTTTCAGAATTGCACCCCTTCCCCACATGCATTAAGCAGTCCCACCTCCATTCAGTTCACCAGAATCTGGACCTCTCTGCAAGCCCCAACTAACCAACATTTCATACGCTACTTTCAAAAAAATAAAAAGAAAAGCCAGGTTACAAAGAATTGCTGGCAGAAAGATCCATTGACCAGCCGATTAAACCCTTTTTTTTGCTTCCCAACAACATCTTGCTTATTTTGGCATCATTTAAAATAAGTAGAAATTTCTGCTTCAGGCCAGATTGGAGAAACAGGTCTTAAGTTTGCTTTTTTCTTCCTTCTTTTTCTTTCATTTTCATTCTTTCTTCTTTCTTTCCTTTCTTTTTTTTTTTCTCTCTCTCAGAGAGAGAACACTGGAGGTCTGGAAAAAGTCTCTTCCAAGCCTTACACTGAATACATTCCACATGTATGTGTGAAGAAACTTTCTACATTGGAAAATAAACCACTCAAAGAGAGCAAACAAAAATTTTATCAGAGTTCACATAGAACAGACAGGCAGAGTGGGAATATCTCATAACATGTGGCATTAGATAGATTAAATGCTCTTATCCTATGAACTAATCATAAATGCAAGCCTGGAAAGAATCAAACTGCTTCCACATACCTAAACTATGCCCCAGCACAAAGCTTATGCATGCATATGCATATGTATCTGTGTAAATATATACAGTGCATAACATGGTGAAATTCACATTATTTAAAAATAGTTCTACACAATAATAATTAAAATATAAAATTATTACAATGTGTATACCTGAAACTTAAATAACATTTTTTACACCAATAAAAAGGTAAAAATCCAATTAAAAAATTGGGAAAGACTTGAACACATACTTTATCAGAGAAGATGTGCATAAGACCAATATACACATATAAAAATGGTCAACATCCTTGGTCATCAGGGAAATGCTAACTGATTCCACAATAAGATATCATTTTATACCAACTATAATGAATAAACTAAAAAAGATGTGCCACCAACTGTTAGTGATATTGGAATTGTTATGATTGCTGATAATCATATACACTGGAAAGAGTTGGGAAATTTGCTATAAAGTTAAGCATACTCTGCTCAATGACCCAATAAGTTCACTTTAAGTATTTAACCAAGAAAGGTGAAGTACATGTTCATAGAAAACATTTCTACAAGAATTTTCATTTTAGCTTTATTCATAATATCCCCAAATAACAAATTTTTTATCAACAGGAGAATGGATAGACAAATTGTGGTGTGTTCATACAATGGAACATGGCTCAGCAATTTAAAAATGAAATATTGATATCTCCAACCACTCGGATAAATTTTAAAACCACTAAGCAAAAGAAGAGGAACACAAAAAACTCATTACTATATTAATCTATTAATATGAGGTTCAAAAAGAGAAAAATCTAATTGGTGGTATAGACATTACAATAATGGCTGCCTAGGGAGTGAGGTGAGACTTGACTGTAAAGGATTCATGGGAACTTTCTTGGTGATGAAAATGTTTTATATTTAAATTGAGGAGGTGGTTACAGGAATGTATACATTTATCAAAACACAACAAATTTTACATTTAGTGTCTGTGCAATATAAATTTTATTTGAAAAACACCCTAATCTCAGGGAATTCCAAGAGGCTATAAAATTTTGTTTTTATTATGCAGGAGAGATTTTGAAAGCAGATATTTATTAACTTAAATTAAGTAGTGCATTTGCTAGGATGTGGAAATGACGTTACTGTATGTTTAGTTTCTAAATTAGTAGAGTAAGAGTTATTATTTTAATAGTCCACTTCTGTAGGATTCCACACACATGAAATGAGAGGGCTGTTAGCAAGAAAAAGTTTAATGTCTATTCTAGCATCTGAAAGCTAGTCACAACTGCAAAAGGGCTTTGCAAATCCTTGTTGGGTAAATGGAAAGCCTCCTTTTTATGCCCTGGAGCTATTTGACTATGGATTCTAATCTAGTGGTTAGTAAAGCTTCATGTAGATCAGGGGTAGTCAACCTCTTTATACCTACCGCCCCTTTTGTATCTCTATTAGTAAAATTTTCTAACCGCCCACCGGTTCCACAGTAATGATGATTTATAAAGTAGGGAAGTAACTTTACTTTATAAAATGTATAAAGCAGATTTACAGCAAATTAAAGCATATAATAATAATTACTTACCAACTACTTTATGTCGGATTTTCGCTAAGTTTGGCAGAATAAATCTTTATAAAACAACTTACTATAGTTAAATCTATTTTTTTATTTATACTTTGGTTGCTCCACTACTGCCCACCATGAAAGCTGGAATGCCCACTAGTGGGTGGTAGGGACCAGGTTGACTACCACTGAAAATGATAGTTATAAACTACACAGACTTTGGCTATCCTCATTTTCTGAAACATAGCTAATGCTTCTTCTGGTCAGCTTCCCACCCTTCTCCACAGGTTTCTGTCTAAAGAAAGCTGTGTGCCCCCAATGTCTGTTCTGTGAAAAAGAAAGAAAAAAAAAGTGATTTGGCATGTGGAAGAAAAGGTTGTGTAGAAAAACCATCTGACTAAAATCTCATTAAGGCTTCCTGATTAATTTAGGAGATCAGATTGTGTGTTTCTTTAATTATGTATGATTTATTTTAAATTTATGTATTGGCTATACACAAAGCCATTGCAGAGTTTAAGTTCGCCTGCCCATAACAAACAGCAAATTTTCAAGCACATACAATTGATGCCTTCACCTTCCAGTGATCCAGGTTTAATTTTGGCTTGGTTGCCAGTAGTATCAGGGCTTTAATACATTATCTGTCTGTAAAATTGATTCATTCTTGGAACTTTTTTGAATGTCAATCTATATAACATCCCCTGCTAGACTGTGAGCCTTTAGTAACATAGATATGAAAGGGAGATAAGTAACACAGGGTAGAAAGAGCTAGATATTCTGAAAAGAATTAAAAAAGGAGAGTAAGAGTAGTTAATCAGGATAAGACTCTGTACTGGCCTTTTATTTTTTAGGGATAGTTGGGCTGATTTATGTGATCCTCCTATGAAGAATTTTTAAATACTTCTTTTGAAAAGTAAGTAATTTGTCAAGTTTACAAACCATCTGAAACTCTGACATAAAATACATGAGGAGTTTCAGTAAGACAAGATGATGATACCCTCATGTACCATAGCAAATAAGCAGTGGCAGTGAAACATTGTTTTCTAGGAAACTCAGATCAGATATTTTTTAAACAGCTCTATTGAGATATAATTCACATATCATACAATTCACTTATTTAAAGGGTACAATTTGTTTTCATTTGCAAGAAATATCAGTTTCTAATCCTTTACTATCAGTTTGTGTGTGTCTTCCAATATGAAGGGAGTCTCTTGTAGACAGCATATGTCAGGGTCTTGTTTTCATCATCCATTCAACCACCATATGTCTTTTGATCGGAGCATTAAGTCCATTTGCGTTTAAAGTAACCGTTAATAGATGTGAATCTATTGCCATTTTATTATACTGGGGAACAATTCTTTTTCATTTTCTGTTGCATGAAATTTTAGAACTGTCTTTTTCAATTAATTTTAATGGGGTGACACCAATCAGGGAACATATGTTCAAAGAAAACATCTCCAGGTTATCTTATCATTTAATTATGTTGCATACCCATCACCCAAAGTCAAATTGTCCTCTGTCACCTTCTATCTGGTTTTCCCTGTGCCCCTCCTTATCTCACCATCTCCTCCCTCCCCCCACCTTGTAACCACCACTCTCTTGTCCATGTCTCATAATCTCACTTTTATGTCCCATCTACGTATGAAATCATGTTGTTTTAAGTATTTTTCTGATTTACTTACTTCACTCCATATAATGTTATCAAGGTCCATCCATTTTGTTGTAAATGATCCGATGTCATCATTTCTTATGGCTGAGTAGTATTCCATAGTATATATGTACCAAAGCTTTTTAATCCACTTGTCCTCTGACAGACACTTGGGCTGTTTGCAGATCTTCGCTATTGTGAACAATGTTGCCACGAATATGGGATCGCATTTCTTCTTTTCGAACAGTGTTATAGTGTTCTTAGGGTATATTTCTATAAGTGGGATAGCTGGGTCAAAAGGCAGTTCGACTTTTAATTTTTTGAGGAATCTCCATACTGTTTTCAACAGTGGCTGAACCAGTCTGCATTCCCACCAGCAGTGTAAACGAGTTCCCTTTTCTCCACATCCTTGCCAGCACTTATTCTGTGTTGTTCTGCCGATGAGCGCCATTCTGACTGGTGTGAGGTGATATCTCATTGTGGTTTTAATTTGCATTTCTCAAATGATTAGTAACGTTGAGCATTTTTACATATGCCTATTGGCCATCTGTATGTCCTCTGGAGAAATTTCTATTCATTTCTTTTGCCCATTTTTTGATTGGGTTGTTTGTCTTCCTGGTGTTGAGTTTTATAAGTTCTTTATAAATTTTGGTTATTAACCCCTTATCAGATGTGTTGTCGAATATGTTCTCCCATTGTGTGGTTTGTCTTTTTATTCTGTTTTTATTGTCTTTAGCTGTGCAAAAACTTTTTAGTTTGATATAGTCCCATTTGTTTATCTTGCCTTTTATTTCATTTGCCAGTGGAGATAAATCGACAAATATATTGCTGCTACAGATGTTGGAGAGCTTCCTGCCTATGTTTTCTTCTAAGATGCTTATAGTTTCATGGCTTACGTTTAAATCTTTTATCCATTTTGAGTTTGTTTTTATGAATGGTGTAAGTTGATGGTCTAGTTTCATTTTTATGCAGGTAGATGTCCAATTTTCCCAACACCATTTGTTAAAGAGGCTGTCATTACTCCATTGTATGTTCTTTCCTCTTTTGTCAAATATCAGTTGTCCATAAAGCTGTGAGTTTTTTTCTGAGTCCTCTGTTCTGTTCCATTGATCTATGTGCCTGTTCTTATGCCAGTACCAGGCTGTCTTGAGTATAATGACCTTGTAGTAAACCTTGATATCCGGAAGAGTGATATCTCCTGCTTTGTTTTTTCTTTTTAAGACTGCTGAAGCTATTTGTGTTGCAGGAAGCAACAACTCCCATATGGGCCTTGACCATACTAGTGCAGCATTTTGAACTGGCTACCTCAGTGTTCCCAGGTAGACGCTTTATCCACTGCGCCACCACAGGTCAGGCAATGATCATCAATTTTATTTAACCTTTCAAAGAACCAGCTCCTGGTTTCATTGATCCTCTGTATTGTTTCCTTAGCCTTTATGTCATTTATTTCTGCTATGATCTTTATTATTTCCTTCCTTCTACTGGTCCTGGGCTTTACTTGCTGTTGTTATTCTAGTTCTTTTAGATGCAGGGTCAGGTTGCTTATTTGAGCTTTTTCTAGCTTCTTTTGGTATGCCTGTAGTGCAATTAACTTGCCTCTCAGTACTGCTTTTGCTGTGTCCCATAAATTTTGAGTTGATGTATGCTCATTATCATTCGTTTCTAGAAACTTTTTTATTTCTTCTTTGATCTCATTGTTAATGCATTCATTATTTAATAACATGCTATTTGGTTTCCAAGTGTTTGAGTATTTTTCAGTTTTTCTTTTGTAGTTAATTTCTAGTTTCATGGCATTGTGATCAGAGAAAATGCTTGATACGATTTTAATCTTCTTCAATTTATTGAGACCATTTTTGTGTCCTAACATGGGGTCTATACTAGAAAACATATCATGAGTGCTTGAGAAGAATGTATAATCTACTGCTTTAGGGTGAAAAGTTCTGAAGATATCTATTAAATCGAGTTGATCTAGAGTATCCTTTAAGTCTTCTGTTTCTTTATTAATTTTCTTTCTTGAGAATCTATCCAGTGATGTTAGTGGGGTATTGAAATCCCCTACTATGATAGTATTGCTGTTAATCTCGCCCTTTATATCCATCAGAGTCTGCTTTATGTATGTCGGGGCTCCTATATTTGGTGTGTAGATATTTATAATAGTTATATCTTCCTGTTGAATTGTTCTCTTTATCATTATGTAGTGTCCTTCTTTATCTCTTACTACAGCCTTTGTTTTAAAGTCCATTTTGTCAGATATAAGTATTGCTACCCTGGCTTTTCTTTCATTTCCATTTGCATGAAATATTTTTTTCCATCCTTTTATCTTCCATCTATGTGCATCTTTTGTTTTAAGGTGTGTCTCTTGTAGACAGCATATGTACGAGTCCTGTTTCTTTATCCATGCAGCTACCCTATGTCTTTTGATTGGATCATTTAATCCATTTACATTTAAGGTTATTATTTATATGTAGTTGTTTATTGCCATTTTATTCTTTAAAGCTGTATTCTTCTGGTTATATTCTTTCCTCCCTTTGAACTGTTCACAACAGGCCCCTTAGTATCTCTTGCAGAATTGATTTGGTTTTAATGAATTCCTTGAGGCTTTTTTTGTTTGGGAAGCTCTTTATTTCTCTTTCAATTTTAAACGTTATCTTGCGGGATAGAGTAGTCTTGGTTGTAGGTTCTTGTTCTGCATTACTTTGAATATATTTTGCCATTCCCTTCTGGCCTCAAGTGTTTTAGTTGAGAAGTCCGATGTCATCCTTATGGGGTCTCCTTTGTAGGTGATAGCCTTTTTTTCTTTAGCAGCTATTAAAATTTTCTCTTTATCCCTTAGCTTTGGTATTTTAACTATGATGTGTCTTGGTGTAGATTTTTGGGGGTTTTTCTTTAATGTAGTTCTGTGTGCTTTTGAATATGTGGAATGTTTCCTAGCCTTAATTTAGGGAAGTTTTCTGCAATGATTTGATTGAACAAAGTTTCTATTTCCTGTTCTCTCTCCTCTTCTTCAGGAATCCCTATGATGCGAATGTTGTTTCTCTTCATGTTGTCACAGAGCTCCCTTAGAGTTTCCTCAGATTTTTTGAGTCTCTTTTCTTTTTTCTTCTCTGCTTCTGTAACTTTGTTTATTGTGTCCTCTAACTCGCTGATTCAACCCTCAGCGTCATTCATCCTTCTTTTAATTTCTTTCATTGTGGTCTCCATTTCTGATACTGTATTTGTCATTTCTGTCTGATTCTTTTTTATTATTTCAATTTCATTTTTTATACTTGTTATCTCTTTATTTAAGTGTTCATAGTAACTATCCATTGTTGCTCTAATTTCTTTGAAGATCGTAACTATCATTATTCTAAATTCTGCTTCTGGTAATTTGGTTATATCTGGTTCATTCAGGTCCTTCTCTGGGGATCTCTCTTGATTCGTTTGGTTTGCATTCCTCTGCCTGACCATTTTTTAAGTGTATAAGCAAGTTGTGGCCACTGGAGTCCAGTATATGTTGCCTTTGTGTTCTCTAGGTGTGGTCTGTCTGCAGGCCCGCCACCCCGTCTGCCGCTGCCTAGGGCGGTTGGGTATGGGCGTTGCCAGTGCCGGCCCACTGCAGCTGTAGCTTTAATTTCCGCCTCTCCTCCACTGGAGAGGCTGTCACTCAAGCCACAAGCCTCAGCACCAAGGGTAGAGGTGAGCACCTTTGCTCAGAAGCAAAACCAGCCTCTTTCTGAGCTTCCACCCAGCACCTGCGGTCAGAGCCTGCTCGCCACAGTTTCGCGGGTTGGACAGGGCTTCTGATGGTCTCTCAGCTGTGAGCCTTTGCCCATCCGGAGCTTTAGCCCTGCACTCGAAACCAGGGCCCTCCTGCGCAGGGTTGCAAACCAAGGTTTATTGGGCCGGGCGTGGCTGCTGGCGTGCGCTCAGCTGCGAACTTCCACTGTTCCTGGACTCTACGTCGCCCAAGCGTTCAGAGCCAACTCATGCACACAGGATGGCAAATAGCGGTTTCTCTGGTTCGGCGGGGCTGCTGGTGTGAGCTCAGCTGCGAGCCCCCACCCATCCCTGGTCCTAGCCCCGTCCCCGTGGTCAGGGCCGCCTTGCGCTGGGTTGCATAACAGATCTCTGCCCGTTCCTGGCCTCCCGCTTTTCACTCCGCTGGTGGGATTACAGGTGGGTCCGTAGCTGCCTGGCCGCTTTTGTGCGTCCCCTTCGCCCCTGCTGGTCTAGACCGAGCTGACACTGGCTGGGCCTCCGCCCCCAGCAACAGAACCGCGTTTCAGCATCCCGCCACCACCATTTCTCCAGCAACCCTCAACAGGGTAGGAAGGGGCCCCACAGTTCAGTTACTAACACTCCATACTGTAGACCTGGGAGCTCCCTCCTTCTAAGCAGCTCTGCTACAATTGCCGTGGGAGAGCTTGTTTGGCTGGTGTCCTGTCTCCCTTTGCTGGTATTGCTAGTTCCAGGGGAAATATTTGTTTTTGATTAGGGAAGTGACTTAGCCCAGGGGTTAGGGTGGCTGTCCCTCAGAGTGTTTGTCCCTGTGCCTTCAGTCCACACTCTCTTCCTGCTGCTCTGGTCCTTTCCTCTGTCCCCATTCCCCGGAGACCCGGGTGCGTGGTTGTGAGAGAAGTTTTCTGCGCTGTCCCTTTAAAAAGAATCTTGGGTCTGATAAAACTGTCTCTTTCTCACAAACAGTATCCTCACTTATTTCACAGCTCAATACTGTCCAAACGCCTCTTCTAGGCTCTGGGGCTGCAGGCTTGGGCTTTGCTCCTGGGACCCAAGTCCCTCCCTCTCCGCCACACTCTCCTCCCGCCACGCAGGTCTCTTCAAGCTGCCGTTTGCTCCAAAGAGCTTGGCAGCACTCTTCGCATTTTCACTATTCCTACCAGTCTCAATGTGGCTTCTGTGTTCCTTGGTTGAACAGTCTACTTAGTTTAGTTCAAAGTTGGTTTATCCAGATGATGGTTCTTAAAATTGAGTTATAATCCACTTTGGTTGGGAGTTGGAAGATGGTACATCTGCCTACTCCATCGCCATCTTGCTCCTCTAGAACTGTTTTTATATATATCTGCATCACTGATTTCAAATCTGAAATTTGTTTTTTGGTGCATGCTCTAGTTTTTATGCAATTTTAATTTCTTTCTGCTATAGTTAATGGCATGCATTGGTTTTTAAATTGGAGTTAAAGGGCAACGACTCTTGGATTGAACATAACCACAAGGCAATTAATGTTTTACAAACATCACTTTTACATAATTGTGGTTGCTTTTAAATGTACAAACTTATTATCTGATAAAAACACCCTCTTATTTTTTTTAAGATTGAATCATGGCTTCTTCGAGTAGGCATAAATGTAAGAATTGTACTGACACCTTCTGTTCTATATGTGGCTGTTACACACTTCAACATCAAAGGTGCAATATTTCATCATTTGTGACATCTGCACATATTGCCTATTTTCAAGTTTCCCTTAGCGATCATGACAAGAATTGGGCTCCTCATATCATGTGTCATAATTGTGAAGAAATGCTTTGTGACTGGACAAAAGGAAAATTCAAAGGAATGCCTTTTGGTATTCCCATGGTTTGGTGTGAACCTAAGGACCATAACAGTTACTGTTATTTCTGTCTGATTTATACAGAGGGCATCGGCAAGAAAAAATGGCATATGATCACATATCCTAATATTTCTTCAGCAATACGACCTATCCTACACTCTGAGACACCCCCGCTTCCAGTTTTCAATGGATTTATTTCTTCTAAGGATGAAAAAAGTGAACATGGTGATCAATGTATTTTGATAAAATGCATGAGGAAATGGTTGTAGAATCTGAAAGGTCTTCTTCTGATGTCAAGCAGTCATTAACCCCTCAGCAGTTTAGCCATCCCAAATTGAATGACTTAGTAAGAGATTGGGCCTATCAAAGAAAGCAGCTGAGTTCTTAGCCTCCAGGCTTCAAGAAAAGAATGGACTTCACCGGTCAGCTAAAGTATCCCATTTCAGGAAGCGTGAAAAAATTTTTGTGGACTTTTTTTCTGAAGACAAACACTTTGTTTACTGTCATGATATCAGTAGTCTTCTCAGCCAGCTAGGTATTACTACTTACAGTCCAACAGAATGGCAGCTATTTCTTGACAGCTCTAAACAGAGTCTGAAATGTGTTCTCCTACACAACGGTAATGTTTATCCAGCAGTTCCAATTGACCATTCAACTCATCTGCGAGAAGATTATAATGACATAAAAATTGTCCTTGACTGCCTGACCTGTGGTGGCGCAGTGGATAAAGCGTCGACCTGGGAATACTGAGGTCGCCAGTTCAAAACCCTGCACTGGTCTGGTCAAGGCACATATGGGAGTTGATGCTTCCAGCTCCTCCCCCCTTTCTCTCTTTCTCTATCTCTCTCTCTCACTCTGTGTCTCCTCTCTAAAATGAATAAATAAATAAATTAAAAAAAAAAAAAATTGTCCTTGACTTACTAAAGTATGAGGAGCATAACTGAATCGTTTGTGTGGATTTTAAAATGGTAAATTTCCTGCTAGGACAACAGAGAGGTTTCACAAAGTATCCTTACCTTCTGTGTTTGTGGGACAGCCGAGCTCGGTAGAAACACTGAACACAGAAGGAGTGGTAAAATGTGAAGCTCTAGATATAGGGATGAAAAATATTGTGAATGAACCTGTAGTTAATCGAGACAGGATCATTTTCCCCCATTTTACATCAAACTTGGTTTAATGTAGCAGTTTGTTCAGGCTTTGAATAGAGAAAGTGAATGCTTTCAACATATTATTTCTGCTTTTCCTGCTTTGTCTTTCAAGAAGATAAAAGCAGGTGTATTCAATGGACCTCAGATTCAAACCTTCATACGTGACAAAGAATTTGCCAGGAAGATGAATAAGGAGGAGGAGAAAGCAGCACGGCAGTTTTTTGTGGCAGTTGCAAAGAACTTCCTTGGCAACAAAAATGCAGAAAACTGAACTTCTGGTTCAAAGGATGCTGTTGGCTTTCCACAACATTGGTTGTAACATGAGCATTAAGATTCACTTCCTAAACAGTCACCTTGATAAGTTTCCCAAAAATCTTGAAACTGTTAAGTAATGAGCAGGGAGGATGCTTTCATCAAGATCTAAAGATGATGGAAGAGCATTATCAGAGGCGATGGGACAGAAATGTGATGGCAGACTACTGCTGGAGCATCGAACGAGATTGTCCTCAAAAAGTACACAAAAACAAGAGCTACAAATGCAAATTTTTGCCTGAATAGAATTTAAATAAGTTTTGCCCAAATTTTATGATTAAAATAAGTGTTTTAATATGTTCTATTTTGAAATTGTAGACAAATTCTGATGCAATCATATCTTTTAGTGTATTAGTGTATTTACTGCATTATATAAATTATTATATTTTCACAAAGATGATGCCCAAGAAGACATTCTACTTCATTATGTTAAACTAAATGTTGAAATTTTTACAATAAGATGAAAACCTAAAATCCTGAATTGCAAAAAAGCTGTAGCTTACAGAGAAAAACTAATATCAGATTTGGGATCAGCACACTTGATTTACGTAAGAACAAGTGTTTTTGTGGATGCAACAAAAATTTTGTTTCACAATGTTATTGATAGCTTTTATCTTTTTTTCTTCTTTTTAAAGGAGACATTTTAACATTTCTTGTAATACTGGTTTGGTGGTAATGAACTTTATTTTTAGTTTTTCTTGTCTGAGAAGCTCTTTACCTGTCCTTTGATTCTAAATAAGAGATCTGCTGGGTAGAGGAATCTTGCTAATAGATCCTTTCTTCTTATCACTGAATCGTTAGTGCCTATTCCTTTTGGCCTGCAAAGATTCTGTTGATAAATCAGTTGACAGTCTTTTTTGTTGTTATAGATCTGACTGGGTATTTTCTGCTTCCTTATCTAATCATTGATTTGATCTTCCTCTTCATCTACTCCATTGTTGATGTTGATTCCCTGTAATGTATTTCTCTTTTCAGTTAGTGTATTCTTCATTCCTGACTGGAGCTCCCATGTAAGTAACTAACTGCTTTTCTCATATTGCTTTTAAGATTCTCTCTATGTGCCTGGCTGGTTAACTCAGTTGGTTAGATCATTGTCCCAAAAGAAGACCAAGGTTGTGAGTTTGATCCCAGGTAAGGGCACATATAAGAAGCAACCAATGAATGCACAAGTAGAACAACAAATAATTACTTCTCTCTCTCTCTCTCTCTCTCTCTCTCCCTTTCTTTCTCTTTAAAATCAATCAGTAAATAAAAAATCTTTTAAAATACGGATCTCTCTTTGTGTTTAACCTTTGGCATTTTAATTATGATGTGCTTTGGTGCAGGCTGCTTTGGGTTCAGTTTGTGTAGGACTCTGTGCTTCCTAAATTTGTATTCCTACAGTAATTCCTTCACCAAGTTAGGGAGGTTTTTAGTCATTATTTTTTCAGATAGGTTTCAATTCCTTTTTCTATCACTTTTGCTTCCGGCATCCCCATCATACAAATATTGTAATGCCTGAAGTTGTCCCAGAGGTTTCTTGTACTATCCTCATGTTTTTTATTCTTTTTTTATTTTTTCTGTTCTGATTGGGTATTTTCTGCTTCATTATCTTCCAAATCATTGATTTGATCTTCTGCTTCATCTACTCTACTGTTGATGTTGATTCCCTGTAATGTATTCTTCTTTTCAGATTGTGTATTCTTTATTTCTGACTGGTACTTTTTATGTTTTCCAATTCAATGTTTATGTTTCCTATAATTTTGCTGAAGTTCTCACTAAATTTATCTAGTCTTCTCTTAAGTTCATTTAAAATCAGAAATATTACCCTCAGTTCTTGCTGCCTACTGCCATGAAAACCAATTACATGATGGGTGCTGGTGAAAAGGAAAGAGGTTTATTCAAGTGCCACATTTGAGAAGATGAGACTTCTGTCCTCAAAAATCCATCTTCCCCTTCTGGTGCAGGCAGGTGTTTTTATAAGGAGGGAGAAGGAAGGGGAATAAGCAAAACTAGAACAAAGGAATCAAAAGGAGGAGTTGAGAGTTCTTTGCTGAGGGGACGTAGCATAATTTGTCCAGATAACTTATTGAAGACCACCCATCTTCTGGAGCTAGCATAGCTGAAAGTTGGAGCCTGCTCCTTCCCTTGGTTGTTACAAGAATTGAAGCTAGCAAGTAACTTATAAAATAGGATTTTTGTTTCATGTAACAAGTGTCCGCAGATTCCCACATTCAAGCTGTTCTTTATGGCCTTGAGGAAGAATCAGAAGTGGGAGGGAGTCAGGAGAAGTAGTTATTCTTGCTTGAATGTTCATCCTGATGTGCATCAGCCAAAGTAGAACAGCCCTTTTCATTGTAATGAGAACTCAGTCAGAGGTGAAAGTACAGGACTGATTATATACATTTGATTTGTTACAGACTACATAACTGTGATTAGCAAAATTAGTGATGTTGGATAATGGTTACAAGAGCAACAAACTGAATTTAACATTTTACAGGAATTTTCTTATAAGCTTACCTTGTTAGTTCATTCTTATTTAACTCTGGTTTATGGCTAGTCCAACTAATATTAGTAAATCCATAATATAGCAATTTTATTCCTGGTCACACTTTCTCACTGACAATTTTGGTTTTGTTTCTGTGAAGCTATTGATGTGTCTAAATCTTGGGGAGTGGAAAACTTGGGTCTGTTGTAAAGAAAAGTCAAGTGAATTAAAAGTAGACTTATTTTGCAAAGACCTATATTGGGCAGAAATGCATTTACCTATACAAAAAACAAAATAAAAACTTATTATAAAGAGCTTCGGCCTGACCAGTCAGTGGCGCAGTGGATAAAGCATCAGACTGGGATGCGGAAGACCCAAGTTTGAAACCCCGAGGTTGCCACCTTGAGCAAAAGCTCGCCAGCTTGGACCCAAGGTTGCTGGCTCCAGCAAGGGATGGCTCAGTCTGCTGAAGGCCCACGGTCAAGGCACATGTGAGAAAGCAATCAATGAACAACTATGGCGTCGCAACGGCAACGAAAAACTAATGATTATGCTTCTCATCTCTCTCCGTTCCTGTCTGTCTGTTTCTATCTATCCTTCTCTCTGACTCTCTCTCTCTGTCCCTGTAGAAAATAAAAAAATAAAAAATAAAAAAAGAGCTTTGGGCAACTAAAGACAAGTAAAATTCAAACAATAAAGCTAGAACCAATTTAAAAAACTTCCAAGTATGGACTGGAATCTCTGTGATATCAATGAGAATGAATGTGTAAATCAGTCTCCAGCCTCTGTGTCCTCCTAGTCTTTGGTAGAACCTTAGCTTTCAGTTAAAATGGATGTAGAGGCTTATTGTTTCTTTTGCTAGCAAAATAAAGCAAGCAGTGTCAATTCTTACAAGATGAATATCTCCTAATTTTGGCTGTGTCCTTGTTTCTATGTATTATATAGAGCTGCTATGTGGGCTTGGTAGAGTAACCTCATGTAGTAGGTGTCCTGTAGACCCCGGTGGTTCAGGCTTTCTGGTCACCTGAGCTGGATGCTCTAGGTGTATCCCATTGTGTGGGCTGTATGCTCCCTTCTCTTTAGTTGAGCCTTTATTGCTATTGGCATGTCAATAGAAGGGATTTACCCTCAGGTAGATTGTCTGGGAGAACTAGCTTCAGCCATTGGGGAGGATTGGGCCCAATGCCCTGGAACAGGACTCACTTCAGTGAAGCTCTGGTGCCTGATGGGTCTGTCCCTTGAGAGTGTTAATTATGGACATAGTTAAGTGGTATTTCTGTGCAGTCTGAAGCTATCCATTGTGTGGGCTGGCTTAGAAGTCTCCCATAATATGCAGACCAAGGTCAGTTGTCACCTGTGCCCTGTCAAAGGCCATTGGGCATGAGGTACAAAGCAATCTTCAGATGGCTGCTACTTGTGCTGGGCTTGTAGTTTCCTAGGACCTGTCAAGCTGCAAACCAAGGATAAATGCCACTACTTCTGGGCCCAGGGCCAATTAGCAAGAGATACAGGGCACACCAAGGCCAGATGCTGCTTATTTGAGAGATTATAGGAAGTCCTAAGCATGACCCAAGATAGGCCTGCAAATTGGGTGGGGCAGGGTTTCAGGGAATAACCAGGACAGGGAGAACAGTATTATTAGCTAGGTTGATGGAGACTAGAATATTGTGCCTCCCGCTGGCTCTGGGGAGAGTTGGGGAAGAGCTCAGCAAAGGAACAATGGCCTCTGCCAGCACTTCTTTCTGGGAGAACGTTGCCCTTCCAGCCCTTGTTTTGTTTTGTTTTGTTTTAATTTTAATGGGGTGACATTAATCAATGAGGGTACATAGGTTCAGAGAAAACATCTCCAGGTTATTTTGGCATTTGATTATGTTGTATATCCATCACCCAAAGTCATATAGTCTTCTGTCACCTTCTATCTGGTTTTCTTTGTGCCCTTCATCTTCCTCCACCCTCTTCCTTCCCCTCCCCACCCCCGGTAACCACCACACTCTTGTCCATGTTCCTGAGTCTCATTTTTATGTCCCACCTATGTATGGAATCATATAGTTCTTAGTTTTTCCTGATTTACTTATTTCACTCAGTATAATGTTATCAAGGTCCATCCATGTTATTGTAAACGATCCGATGTCATCATTTCTTATGGCTGAGTAGTATTCCATAGTATATATGTACCACATCTTCTTTATCCAGTCATCTATTGAAGGGATTTTTGGTTGCTTTCATGTCTTGGCCACTGTGAAAAATGCTGCAATGAACATGTGGTTGCATGTGTCTTTACGTACCAGTGGTTTTGAGTTATGGGGGTATATTCCCAGTAGAGGAATATGGTCATATGGTAGTTCTATTTTTAATTTTTTGAGGAGCCACCATACTTTCTTCCATAATGCTTATACTACTTTACATTCCCACCAACAGTGGATGAGGGTTCCTTTTTCTCCACAGCCTCTCCAACACTTGTTATTACCTGTCTTGTTGATAATAGCTAATCTAACAGGTGTGAGGTGGTATCTCGTTGCAGTTTTGATTTGCATTTCTCTAATAGCTAATGAAGTTGAGCATCTTTTCGTATATCTGTTAGCCATTTGTATTTCTTCCAGCAGCTGTTGTTTTTAAGCCAGACAGTTCAGTTCCTTTCCATGTGTTCCTGGTGGCTTTTTAGCTGCTGTCTGGGCACTGGAGCTCAGAGCAAGTAAGTCTAAGGGTGTGCATGGGCCCTTTAGGTGGAACACCTGGGACGTTAGAAGCCCTTCGTCTCCCTCAGCAATCCCTGCTGGTATTCACAGCCAGAATTTGGGGGAGCTTTTCTTCTTAGCATGGGAATCCTGAGCTGTGGGGCTTGGTGTAGGGCTGGGACCACTCGCTTGTCAGGGGGCACTACCCTAGCCAAGATTTCCCTCCTGATTTTTAAGTGCCATACATGGGTGTGGGACCAGCCTGTTTGGAGTCTCTGCCCCTCCTACAGTCTTTACATGGCTTCTTCTGTACATCCTTAGTTATTAGGACTTCTGTCTGATGAGATCTTGTAAACCTGATCAGTTTTTAGTTGATCTATGTATGTTTCAACTTCCAGTGGTTTTGTTACTTCTCAGAGTTTTGTTATTTAATCTGTGGAAATACACAAGACTGGATGACATATGCATAGAGAGAATTTGTTTCTCTGACAATGATTACTTACATTTATACAGAATAACATTACAAATGCACTAAATCCAGATATCTAAAATAAATTGCTGCTATAGATCTCATTTACCAGAAAAGTTGACATAACCATTTCTTTTTATTACCATTTTTAGATTTAATTTTTATACTATTGAAAAGACTGTCATTTTTAAAAACCTAACTCTACAGATGATGGCAAGGCAAGTACTCTTGATGAAACATTTTATTTTAAAATGTCTAAAAGTGTTCCATTTTGTACACATCAAGTAATTGAGAAATACCAAAATGAGAGAATTATAACTATAATTAAAATGACCTAGTTTGCTAAACTACCTTTAGTTGAATTCTGAAGCAATGACGGGAGGAAAGTGTAGCAATCTTAATCAGAATGATAAGAGCTCAAATTTACTGAACACCTCCTATATGTTGGGCACTCTTCTAAGGCTTTTGCATATTCTTACTTATTGCGTCTTTATAAAAACCATGGGAGGCTGATGATTTAATTATTTCAAGAATATAGATTAATAAATCAAATGAGAAACATTAAGAGAATTGTAATGTTCTAGGTCCAATAAGTGGCAGAGCAGATTTGAAAGAAGACCCTGCATTCTCTAACTTTACAACCCTGAATCACCCTGTACCAAGTGTGTTGAATACCAAGCAGATAGTGGTCATATGTTAGTTGTAATGAAGGCAATGATACAGTCTCTCTATATAAAGTTTGGGACTTATTTCCCATAAGATTACCAGGATTTTATTTATTTATTTATTTATTTTTGTAATCAATACATTGAAGTGCTATGAGGATTCTATGAATACTTTATAAAAAGATAGTGGCTATGATATCATTCAAATGCTAAATGTTGGAGTATTTCAACAATTTTTTCTTAGATCTTTTCACAGTGTTAATTAGCTCTATTAGCTCATAATTTCTGATCCACTTAGTTTGGAAAAAAGAAATGATAAGACTCAGTCACAAACAGGAGGAGAGGGGAAAGGAATCACTTATTAAGCATATAATTGGGCCAGGCCTGTGCTAGGACCTTGACTGGCATTATCTCAAATAACACACAGAGTAATTCTATTATTTATTTCCTTATTTATTTATTTATTTATTGGAGATAGAGACTGAAATGAATTTCAGTTAGGAATACTGTAGGTGAAAATGAGGTAAGGTTAGAGACCAGGCAGGGCTGAGGTTGGACCCAAGGATATGGAAAAAGGTGGAGATGGAGATGACTTCTGGTTGCAGAAGGAATGAGATGAGGTTAGAGAGTGTTAGCACCATCTGCCATCTGACCTACTATATATTGTACTTATTGGTTTACTGTCCTTTTTAAGATCAAGAGGGCTCTGATTATTTTTGGGGTTTTTTTTATTGTTGTATTTCCAGGGTCTAAAATGAAGCCTACAAAATGAGACCTAACATGTAGTAGACATAAATACTCATTTTCTAAATGAATGATTTTATAAATATTTACTTTGCTGTTCCAGTCACTTCACTAGTGCTGGAATGTTTGTAATAAAAGAAATGGCTCTTGTTCTTAATAAACTTGCAGTTGAAAGATAAATACATAAACAAGAGATTACCATTCATGTAAAAGGTACCCACTATTGTGAGGGTAGGAATTCAAGAAGCACCTGTGTGATCCCTTGAATCTGACCCCCCTAGAAAAGGCTGAACATCTAGGCTGAGGCCTAAGGCAATAATGGAACCACCAAGAAAGCTTGGGAGAAGGGTGCTTCAGGTGGACAAACAGGCAAAGGATGACAAGTGAGAGGAAGTGTGGCAGTTTTGGGGGAACTCTAAAGTTAGTCTGAATGTCTTTTGTTTCAGTCTTGAGGACATTGAAGGTAAGAAAAGTAAAAAACTGGCCAAAGGTCACAAGGTATTAAAATTCCAACTCAGTTCTGTCTACATTCAAATGTCACAGCTTTTCTGATGTGTCTTAGGCATATGACCCTGCAGAGTAGTGTCTCCTCATGTGGCAAATGCCCTCCTCCTGTTTATGTGGCTAACACTTTCCAAGTGGAAAACTTTAGTCTTATTTCTTACTATTTAATATATTTCACAGAGAACCTGAAAGCCAACTTCTCTGGGTTTTCCCATATGGTGTAGACGGGAACTAAGCTAAACACATAGGAGGTTGTGTGTACGCTCTTAGGATATCAGAGAGCTGTTTTGTAGATTATATGTACATTTAATCAATTCAGCTTAAAGGGCTGGAAGAATGCATGCCCCTTCCAAATAAAGTTGGTTTACTCCCAGGAAATAGCTTGCACACAGGGGTCATCATCAATGAGTCGGGAGAATAATTGCTCCACAATTGCACCAAATTCTGTAATAAGCAGAGACTAAGTGATGGCAGATTGGACTGTGTCCAGCCAGTGCCATCTACACCTGCAGCACTCACCCTACGTGGCCTGTTAGCCAGCTTGGCCTTTTTCTGGAGACATTATTTGCCTTTGCCCAGAGACCCACACATTTTTTGAGTTGGAAATGTTTCTGTCCTCTTATTTTACATTTCTACTATAATCATCACCACCCATGTGCTCTGGACCATTCTGTCTCCTGTTTTATGTGCTCAACAGGAGTCTCACAAAGGTACAAACATAGTGAACTTCAAGTCTGTAAAAGGCAACCCTGCTGGGTTCTGTTCTTGAAACAGTGGGGGGCTCTAACAATGTCCATGGCTGAGAGAAATTGCCTGACTGAATGCAACAAGTAGGGCAGTTCTAAATACCTGCTGTCACGGGGACCCCAAGAGTCCTTCTATCATGGCAGTATTAATGAGACTATTCAGTATTTTTCTCAGCTCTCTTCTCCCATGTAAGAATAAGGTACTATAGCCTGACCTGTGGTGGCACAGTGGATAAAGCGTCGACCTGGGAACACTGAGGTCGCCAGTTCAAAACCCTGCACTGGTTCGGTCAAGGCATATATGGGAGTTGATGCTTCCAGCTCCTCCCCCCTTTCTCTCTTTCTCTCTCTCTCTCTCTCTCTCTCTCTCTCTCTCTCTCTCTCTCTCTCTCTGTGTCTCCTCTCTAAAATGAATAAAATAAAAATAAAATAAATTTAAAAAAAATAAAAAAAAATAAAAAAAAAAAAAAAGAATAAGGTACTAGGATTTGGAAAATCTGAGTCTCAGATTTAGCTCTTCCATTTACAGTTCCTTAGTTTTCTGCCTCAGTTTCTTAATCTGTGAAATGAGGATAATAACAATGTACTAACTTACTTTATAGTGTTGTCATGAGGAACCAATGAGATAACATAAACAAAACTTGTAAACCATAGACATTCTGTAAATGTAAGCTGTTAATACTGTTTGTTCATTTGTTTGGTTTTTGTTTGTTTTATTCAAGTGAAAGGAGGGAAGATAGAGAGATAGACTCCTGCATGTTCCCTGACCAGGGTCCACCCAGCAACCCTCCCCCCCCCATCTGTGGCTGATGCTCTGCCCACTTAGGGCCATGCTTACAACCTTAACACCTGAGGTGGAAGATCCACAGAGCCATCCTCAGTGCCCAGGGCCAATGCACTCAAGTCAATAGAGCCATGGCTGTGGGAGAAAAAAAGAGAGAGAGAGAAGGGTGAAGGGCAGAGAAGCAGATGGTTGCTTTTCTTCTACAGGACTTCTACACACCAGATTGACACTCCACCACTGAGCCAAACAGCCAGGGCAGTACTGTTCTTATAATCATCCAAGCATGGAAATACAAGGAGATGGTTTCATTTCAGTTCTCTTTCTATGACCAGCCATCATTTCAAGCAGAAGACTTGGCTCAATGATGTAGAAACATATTGCTGCGTGTCAGTAGCATCTCCAGATCACTCAGACTGCCTTCGTGCACAAGAGTGAAGAAAGGCAACAACTCAAACTTCAGGGATTTTAAACTAGTGGTTCTATTGATGTCACTTCTTATCTGCTTTCTGAGAGAAGACAGTTGCAAGGTTCTCTACTTCTATTCAATGATATCTTACATATTACTCAAAGACAAACTTTAGTACTGGGTTCTTAACAAACATGGTTAAGAGTTTGGGTTCTGGAGTCTGTTCAATGTTCCAGCAGTGTTTAGTTAGGATTGTACTTGGTTATGCTATAGGAACAAATTAATCTTGAAAACTCAGCGGTTTAAAATACAATACGTTTGTTATTTTTTATATAAATCTGATGCAGATCTCCTTTTCCAGTGTCTCAAGAATTCAGGCTTTTTTCCAAATTGAAACTTTGCTGTCTCAGCATGTGACTTCCAAATTTGCCAAGGCAAGAGGCAAAGTCAGTATGAAATTGGCATGTAAGTTTTTGAATGCCTTGGCATCTGTGCATCACCAGCATTTCCATCCATGCTTTATTGGCTAGAAGAATCTGATGGCTTTGCCTAGCTGCCAGGTTCTGGTAGTCTTCCCATGTTGCCAGGAAAGAGGGCAGAACCAATTAGGAGAAGTCTTCAGGGTCTCTACCATACCCAGCTCCTTAGCCAAGTGAATTTGAGCAACTTAGATTCCTTGTGCATAACCTAATTGAAGTAATAATGGTTTCTACTTCATGGAGCTATTGTGCAGATCAAACAAGATAATGTACATGCAATACTTAACATATCTGGCACAGAATAAATGCATGATTCATGTTAAGTATCATTGTTTCTGTTACTGAGTTACTGAATGACCTAATAGTTAATTGTCTTAGGAGTTGATGAGGGCACATCATAGGCGAACTCTGAATTACTTAGTGAAGAGCCTTCAGCACAAGAATCAGTTTATGTCCAAGAGACTTTGAGTTTTCTTTAAACAACTGTTAAAACAGTATGAGTCTCATAATTTTCAGATAAAACTCTTCTCTTGCTATGAAGCCAGTACTGTCTTGACTTAGGTCAATTTTATCCAACGGGCAGATGAAAATGCATTTGTGTGATGATGTAAGCTCTTTGAAGTGTTTGTCATTTTCCACATCCATTGAACAAGATCATGGTATGATTTTTTTTTTTTGCAAGAGTCCATTTTATTTTGTGTTTTAAATAATCTGGAGCTTTCTTCCTCTAGTAAATCAGTTACCAAAGAGATTAAAGCAGGTGTAACGAGCAGGTGTACCAAGAAAGCAGAGACATTCTCATGTGTCTTGCCACTGGTTCAAGAGCCTCAATGAAAAGGGAGGATAAGTGAGCATATTTGGATTACCTGCTTTGTGCTTAGCACTTGACATGTCATTTCATTTCATCTTCAGTGTAAATTTGTGAGACCAGTATTATCTCAGTTTACAGACAACAATACTGATCCTTAGGAGGGTCCAGTAACAAGCCCAAGGTTTCAAGCTAGTAAATAGCAGGGCCTGGAATTGAACCCTGCCTTGAGGGAGGGGAAGTAAATAATAGAAAGAATATATACTTTGCAATGAGAAGGAGCTGAGTTTGAATTCCGCCTTGGCCCCTTCTAACACTGTATCTTCAGTTACTTAATTTTGTTTATCTATCTATCTATATAATAATAATAACAACAATACCAACTAATAGTTACAAAGGGCTTATTGACAAGAATTTTTACATAGTACTTACTGTGCCAAGTTCTTTGATGTGTTTTATGTATATTATTAACCCACTTAATCTCCACAACAACCTGATTGAGGTGGGGAACATTATTATCCATATTTTACAGAAGACAAAACTGAAACACTCAGTGATTAAGCAACATGCCCAAGGTCACAGAGCTGGTAAGTAGCAAAGCATGAGCTCAAACCCAAGCACTCTGGCTCCCGAGTTGTAGAGTGGTAGCTGTCCACCACTCAAGGCAGTAGTGTTATGAAGTACAGTGCCTGCCTATGGGAGGACCTCAATGCATACACATCATTGTCACCATCACCTTTTCAATCTACATTACTGACGTGATATTTCCAAGGGATGTCTTCTTTCTTAGAAGGGGCAATCTAGCCTGACCATTGACCTAACTATGAATGACTTTTCACTCCCTTTATCCATCAAAAGGTTCCTCTTCCACCTGTTAGATTGTCTTTTTTTTTTTAATTTTGAGGGAGAAAGAAAAAAGGGGAGAGAAATAATAAGAAAGACATCGATTTGTTGTTCCACATATTAATGCATTCATTGAGATCAAACCCTCAATCTTGGCACGTCAGAACAATGCTGAACCCAACTGAGCTGCCAGGCCAAGGCCCTTTATTTTGTCTTGGATTCTATCCTTCCATAGAACAGGCATTTGCCATTTCTTTAATCTTTAAGAAAACTGAAAGATTGCCGGGTGCCGCCGATGAACGAACGAAGAGCCGAAACAGCCAAATGAGCAAAAGTCAGGCTTTATTGGGAGGACTCCGGGCGAGTTCACTGACCCTCGGATGTGAGTCTGTGAAGGCGCGCCCGGGGAGGGTTTCTGGGTTTTTTATATCTGCAGAGGGGGGAGGATGGTAACGGTCAACCGGTTTGGTGGGGCATGCAGTTCATGGAACAGCCTTGGGGACAGACAGTTTCGAGAATTTGGGTGTGTGCGGTTTGAGCAAGATTAACAACTGCCAGACGGTTTGAGTAAGATTAACAACTGCCAGACAGCTCAGGGCCAGGGAGGGTTTCACTACCCAACCCAGAGGCAACTACCGGACAAAAACCACATTTAGGATGGGACTGTCCAGTATCCATCAATCTGTAGAAGGTAAGTGGTCTGCCCCATGGGAAGCCTTTGGGTCACAAAGTGAAAGAGATTAAGGAGTCAGATCATGTCCCTTGAGAAGACCATCCATTCAATGACAAGTTAGCTAGATGATACAATTGCTTAGAGATTTTTTTCATATATTTGGTTTTTGCTAATGGAGAGCTTACCTATAATCCTCTTAAGTTAACTAGCCATTATTTCTGTTTTTAGCCCAAATTGTTATTGGTTTCTCATTGCCTTTCAGTTCAGCTTATCACAGAAATCGTAAAGGATTAAAAGAAGTTTTACATCTTAAGAGAAGATGCAAAAGGACTAAAAATCTTTAGATTAGATCTGGCACCAATAAATTTGGAGGAAACAGTGGAGGAGGGAGTTCTTGCTAACTGAACCAGAAAAAAGATAAACTATTTTGACTACAGAGAGAAGTCATAGTCATATGACAATGTTTTCCAAACCTCCAGGCAAAACCACAGACTCAATGAAGACAAGAGTTATTTTGTTAGGTGAATCCGTAAGGAAACAACTTATGAACACTCTTAATGGCCCTGTTTTAATCTTTTAACACCAATTAGAAAAAAAAGTATAAGTCCTAGTGAAGTGAGAAAGTGGTCTTATATGATACCTTTGTGTTCTTATATCTTTTGACAGACTTTTACCCCAAATCTAAGGCCTAAAAATCTGCAATTTAAACACACACACACACACACACACACACACACACACACACACACACACACACTAGTTTTGGCATTGTGTATCATATGAACTGCCAGGTGTCCCTGATAACTTTAGGGAACATAACAGTAGTTCAACCCAATACACATAGAGACACATTATATCTGAGGCAAGAGGCTAATTACCTCACTGCATTAAAGATCTACTTAGCAGTCATTGTGATGCACCTGCTAGCCCCCATCCATCTAATCAGTTACCAGATGCCGTGGCCTTTGCTGTGAGGACAGCCTCTCCGTGTGTTTGGCAGATAAAATATATTAGGCTCACTTTGTTAAAGATGGAGCTTCCCACATGGAAGCCTGTCACCCAGGTGATATTATTTGCCCATTATGCCTCAGATGGGTGACTTTGTATCAGAGACTTCCTTGTTTGTAAATTGGATTAAGGGTTTAGATTTTTACAATATAAAGTGGGACGGACCAGTAGCTTGATCTCCCTCTCGGTTCCTGGAGTTAATATAGAGAGGAGAGCAGATTAAGGCCACATGGAGACCAGGAGAAGCAGCCAAGATGGCAGAGTGCTGAGGGAGAAGCCAGTTTGTTAAGAGTTTGTGCTGGAGGAGATGGGAAACAGCGGTGAATAAGTCTGGTGAGCTAGAAAGCTTTGATTCTAGGAAACTCGGATAAGTCAGTAGCTTTGTGAGCACTGAATGAGTGGGTTTTGGAGCCCAGTGTGTGTTTTTGCTTGCCCGCTGGGTGCAAGCTAGAATTAAAGCTGATGGCTCACCAGTTTTTGGTTCTGGTGTTTTATTACCGACTGTTCGAATCTAATGCGGACCTGCACGGGTCAGGCTGCTATGATGGTGGCCTTGACTACTGCCTTTACACCGTGTCACTGCCTTCCCTCTGTCACCATTGTCCTAGGCCTGTGTCACCACACCAGCTTCTCACAGACCTCCCCAGGTCTCCTCCCTCTCTTTAAATGACAGTTTGTCCTTCAATGTTAAGTTCATCATGTCACTCCCCCACTGAGATTTCTACTGTGGTCCCCAGCTGCTCTCAGCGTTATGCCAAACTCACAGCATACCTTCCAGAGCCCCACATGTGGCGACCTCACATCCCCACCAGGTCCCCCGTGTTCCCCTCCTAGCTGTGCCCTTCTCTATCTCACTCCTCGGTCATCTCCTCCAGTGAGCCTTGCCCCTTCCCACCCTGGAGCCTTTACACATCTGCCTCTGCCTCTTTTCTGAGTTAGCCCAGGTGCTGTTTGTGAGCACTCTACTTTTTTCATGTCTCTTTTGTTGCCATTTCCATACATACTGTAAAGCCAGTAGTCGCGGCCACTATCACAGCCGCCTGGCCAATGCAGGTTCGCATTAGATTCGAACAGTCGGTAATGAAACATAGGAGCCAAAAACTGGTGAGCCATCAGCTTTCATTCTAGCTTGCAACCGGCGGGCAAGCAAAAACACACACTGGGCTCCAAAACCCACACATTCAGTGCTCACAAAGCTACTGACTTATCCATTCACCTCTGTTCCCCATCTCCTCCAGCACAAACTCTTAACAAACTGGCTTCTCCCTCAGCATTCAGCCATCTTGACTGCTTCTCCTGGCCTCCATGTGGCCTTAATCTACTCTCCTCTCTTCTACCTCAGGAACCAAGTGAGAGAGATCAAGCTACTGGTTTCTCCCACTTTATACCGTAGAATCAAAACCTTTAATCCAATTATACAAACAAGGAAGTCTCTCTATAATGGGATTCCTCAGGAGAGTGCACCACCCTACATCATCCAATCAGTCAAGGGTGTGGAGAAGAACTTACTCTTAAAACCAAGCCTTAGGCCATAACGACCTGGCCTGCTTACATTACAACTTTTCCCCCACACCCATCCTAAGCATAAGGGCAAATAATATCACCTGGGTGACAGGCTTCCATGTGGGCAGCGCCATCTCTAACAAAGTGAGCATATTATATTTTATCTGCCCAACACATACTTAGTTGTATAAGTACATTGTAAGTCCTACAAAAACAAGCTCATAAACCTGCATGAGAAGTTGGTTGACTGCTGTATCCCCAGTGTCTAGCACGGCACCCCACTCAGAGAGAAGCTAAGTACTTGTTGAATGAATGCATGAAATACCTTACTATGCTTGGAATGAAAGAGAATATTTGCAACTAAGATAACAAAAATAAGAAGGAAGAAAATGCTGTGAGGAACAGATAAGAAGGCCATTCATTCCTGTAGTGAGACTGGGAAAATCTCCAGAGATTTAAAATGGACTTTTAAGGATAAACTGCATTAAGATATGCCAAATAGAGAGAAAGTCTTTCCCATTCAAAGATAAGCTAGTTGAGCCTGACCTGTGGTGGCGCAGTGGTAAAGTGTTGAACTGGGAACACTGAGGTCGCCAGTTCAAAACCCTGCACTGGTCTGGTCAAGGCACATATGGGAGTTGATGCTTCTAGCTCCTCCCCCCTTTCTCTCTCTCTCTCTCTCTCTCTCTCTCTCTCTCTCTGTCTCCTCTCTAAAATGAATAAATAAAAATAAATTTAAAAAAAAAGTAAAAAAGAAAGATAAGCTAGTTGAACCAAAAAGCAGGCAAGTAACTGATACTTTTGAATGGTGACAAGATGAGTAAGTAGAGCACACATTAGAGGCTGTGGTGGATAGAGGCAGGTTGCAGGAAGGAAAGTTGGGCTGGAAGGCGGCCTTGAATGCTGCACCCATTGAGTTGGGCATCCTTGTGAGAAACAGCAGCATAACCCCAGATGATTTTACCAACAGTGATTTATCGGTAGGTGAGTAAGTGGGGAAAGAATGAAAGCCTGAGAAACTAAGCTAACAGTGAGGGGACAGAAAGGAGGGGACACATTCAAGAGATAGTACAAAAATCAAGTTTTCTTTTCACATTGAAAGCAAATACAAGTTTAATAGCATAAGCATGTGTTGAAAATGAATGTAATTTTCCCCCTGTGAATGATTCATTAATATGAAAAACTCTAACTTTTTTTGGAAAGAGAGATTATATTTTTCACTCCATAAGATGCACCTGACCATAAGACGCACCTAGTGTTTTAAGGAGGAAAATAAAAAATATATTCTGAACCAAATGGTGTGTTAAAATATTTAATAAAACATACCACAATAATATTTCAACAATGTAAACTCAACAGCAGTATTAACAACCATTAGCACTATTATTAACTGTAAAGCCAGTAGTCGAGGCCACCATCACAGCAGCCTGACCCATGCAGGTTCACATTGGATTCGAACAGTCGGTAATGAAACACAGGAGCCAAGAACTGGTGAGCCATCAGCTTTAATTCAAGCTTGCACCCGGCGGGCAAGCAAAACACACACTGGGCTCCAAAACCCACTCATTCAGTGCTCATTATCCGAGTTTCCTAGAATCAAAGCTTTCTAGCTCACCAGACTTATTCACCTCTGTTTCCCATCTCCTTCTGCCAAACTCTACACAAACTGGCTTCTCCCTCAGTACTCTGCCATCTTGGCTGCCTCCTCTCCTCCATGTGGCCTTAATCTGCTCTCCTTTCTAATACTTCAGGAACCGAGAGAGAGCAAGTTCCTGGCCTGCCCCACTTTATAGTGTAGAATCAAAACCTTAATCCAATCTACAGACAAGGAAGTCTCTGATACAAAGTCACCCATCTGAGGCATAATGGGATTCCTCAGAAGTGCACCACCCTACATCATCCAATCAGTCAAGGGTGTGGGGAAAAGCTCACTCTTAAAACCAAGCCCTAGGCTATAACAACCCAGCCTGCCTAATTACAACCTTTCCCCCACACCCATCCCAAGCATAAGGGCAAATAATATCACCTGGGTGACAGGCTTCCATGTGGGCAGCGCCATCTTTAACAAAGTGAGCATATTATACTTTATCTGCCCAACAATTAACAAAGGAGAAGAGACTTTAATGTTCAAATACTCTTCTAGTTGTCCGGGAACCCCAGGAACTCATCATGGCTAGTGTCAGAATTTAAGAAGCTCAGTTGCTCACAATCACTGGTATCATTTTCTTTGCTATTTTCATACATGATCCTATCTTCAGTGCATCTAAGGCATTGCGAATGCCACAGTTTTTAAATGACTGCACCATGGTTTCCTTCTTCACTGACGGCCATGATGTTTTCACCCACTCACAAACTTGAGTGATTGTGGGTCTCTTCATTCGTCCAGTTGGTGTCAGATCATGATTACCAGCAGCCATCCATTTGTTCCACTCTTCTCACATAAACAGTTTAAATGGTTTATTGATGGAAACGTCAAAAGGTTGAAACTGGCTGGTATGACCCCCAGGAATTACAGCTAGATGAGTCATCACTGCTTTAATTTGTGTGTGTGTGTGTGTGGTTTCACTAATATGTGCTCTAAACTGGTCAAGCACTAATAGGGCAGATTTTTTCAGAAGCCCTCTACTACCCTTGGCCCCTCCCCTATCTGCCAGCCAGCCAATGAAATGCTAATAGGCTGGCAATAAGTGACATCTACACTTCACACAGAACCCCAGCAGCTGCAATGCAGCCCTCCACCACTGCAGCGTGCCTCTCACGTCTGCCCTCGATGTTAACAGGTAAATGTGCCCACACAACGTTGCTGCCTTTCCTCCTGCACTGCATAAAACTGTGGCAACCGGAACCAGGAGATCACTCAGCAGATGCTGGGGTTCCGCACACAGCCAGGGAAGGTATGATTACGCTCCTGTTGGCGCTCATTCTACATATGTTTACTGGTACAGTGCCCCACAGCAGCTAAAAAAATGAACATTTGCTACATAAGACGCACAGGCATTTTCTCCTCCACTTTTTTGGGGGGAAATGCATGTTATGGATTGAAAAATACAGTGTGTGTGTGTGTGTGTGTGTGTGTGTGTGTGTGTGTGTGTGTGTGTGTGTGTGTATTTTTTGGTTGATTATCTCAGTTGCAAGAGAAAGCAATGTAACCCAACCTGTTCCAGCAATATGGGGAACTCACTGGCTATTGTGCCACAGGAAGGCCAGTCTGCTTGTCGCCTTTCACCTCTTTTACTTTTTAGTGTTACTCTTACTTTCTCAAACAGGCACTTTCTGAACATTTTATTACAATGGTGGTCACCACACTCCCTTTAGAGGCTATTCAAAACTTCCTAGAGAAGGGCTCTCAGTGATCTGGTTGGGTCACACATACACTCTTGGGGCTTGGAAGAAGTGTTCTGTGGGGGAGGCACTCTAGAACCACAGACATGCCTGTGTGCTGGGGTGGCTTTCAGCAGGAAGAGGGGCTCTGTGTGGAGAGCAGGAAAAGGTCTGGTGAGACATCACAAGAGACGTCTACACATATACCTTGACACACTGCATCTGAAGTATTGACTATTGTCACATATCTGGGGACCGTAGATCAGCACAGCTATTTATATGTCTCCTCCTGCCACTCATTCACTGGTATTATAATAATACAAAGTATCTTCTCCAGCATGGCATGCTCACAGTTTGAAGAAAACACCCACACACACAACACCTTTTTCCTCTTATGGGTCTTTGGTTTGGTAAACTAAAAGATTATGTTCTTCTTCTAGTAAAGTTGGAGAGCACTCTTTTCATTCCAGAAATAAATGAATATTTGTGTAGAAAAGGAAATAGTTGAGCACAACATTGCTGCTTCTTCTAATTCTACCTTGTTTCATGGTTGAATAATTTCTAAGATAGCCAAGGAGAATTAAATAAATATTTTACTTAAGAATAAACAGAGATGCCTGACCTGTGATGGTGCAGTGGGTAAACATCCACCTGGAATGCTGAGGTCGCTGGTTCGGAACCCCACTCCAGGCTTGCCTGCTCAAGTCACATACGGGAAACAACTACTATAAGTTGATGCTTCCATCTCCTTCCCCACTGCCCATGCCTGGCCTTTCTCTCCCTCTGAAATCAATAAGTAGCCTGTCCAGGCAGTGGCACAGTGAATAGAGCATCGGACCAGGATACGGAAGACCCAGGTTCGAGACCCTGAGGTCACCAGCTTGAGCGCGGGCACATCTGGCTTGAGCAAAAGCTCGCCAGCTTGGACCCAAGGTCGCTGACTCCAGCAAGGGGTGGCCGGTCTGCTGAAGGCCCGCCCGTGGTCAAGGCACATGTGGAAAAGCAATCAATGAACAACTATGGTGTCACAATGGCAACGAAAAACTAATGATTGATGCTTCTCATCTCTCTCCGTTCCTGTCTGTCTGTCCCTATCTATCCCTCTCTCTCTCTGTCCCTGTAAAAAAATTTAAAAAAAGAATAAACTTTTAAAATCAATAAGTAAAATCTTAAAAGAAAAAAATAATAACCAAAGCTTATAACCATTATAGTTCTGGGAATCTAACCCTTACCTAGTTTGAGACACTTTAATGGGTTCATTGAGTCTCTATTCCTACAGTTCAAAATAATCCATTATAAAAAGATAAATGTGAGCTAAGTTCTTAATAGTTTATCTTATATTTCTTATAATCACTTTTACATTATTTATCCTATAATAGCAAAATATGATTTGACAGCTTTGAATTTAAGCAACTATATCTAAAGACATATCATTTAAAGCATATTATATTTAAAAGAGAGATCTTGATATTCTTAAGAAGTCGAAGCTACTAAAATATAAAATTATAATGCATTAAGAATGTTCAAGTTATATTTTTATAGATTTTCAATTGTAAAATTCTTGTAAAGCCTCTAGAGAATATTAGAATCTACATTGGAAAATGTTCTGTGGGATTCCATGAAACACTTTAAAGGGAGGAATTTTTATGGGTCACTTAGAATTTTTGTAGAGCCCCATAAAAGTGCTATTTCTATAAAATACATTTATTTATTTATTAAGACATTTATTTATTTATTTATTTATTTTTAACAGGGACAGAGAGAGAGTCAGATAGAGACAGACAGACAGGAATGGAGAGAGATGTGAGAAGCATCAATCATTAGTTTTTCATTGCCATTGCGACACCTTAGTTGTTCATTGATTGCTTTCTCACATGTGCCTTGACCGCGGGCCTTCAGCAGACCAAACAACCCCTTGCTGGAGCCAGCAACATTGGGTCCAAGCTGGCAAGCCTTCGCTCAAGCCAGATGGGTCCGCGCTCAAGCTGGCGAGCTCGGGGTCTCGAACCAGGATCCTCCGCATCCCAGTCCAATGCTCTATCCACTGTGCCACCGCCTGGTCAGGCTACATTTTAGTTTACTTATCTTTTTGCCTTTCCTTCATCTTTAATCTAATAATCATCTTAACTTTTACTTTTTATGTTACATTTTTACAGTTATATTCAGATATAAATTTGTACATTTATCAATTTTATATTACAATGGTGGTCACCACACTTTCTTTAGAGGCTATTCATGTGACTTTTTAGAGACTATTTCATGTGACTTTTTGAACACTATGTTATCTAAAAATAGTATTTGAAATGGCACTGAGAAAAATTTTGTGATGCTATCAGTCAGCAGTGTCATGGGTTGAGAGCATGTTGAAATGGTGACTTGCAGAAATTTCTAAATAAAAAAATTATACAGCAACAAATTTCATGACAGCTTCTATAATTAAAACAATTATTTGGCAAGTATTGCCTTCCTAGTCATTCCTGACTCTCTCTGTGTGCACTGCAGGTTTGCTGATAAAAGCATACTTTCTCATGTGTTATTACACCTATAAACTATCTTTTAAATAACCCCGTGCTCCTTATTTTTTAATGTGATGACAAATTAAACAGATCCAATTAAGAGTAAGCAAACTGACTTTTTTGACAGCCACTGAGCTAAGATGATGTGGAGTTTGCTCAGGCTGCTAACAAAGAATTACTGACCGGTGGGCTTAAATAACAGAAAGTTATTGTCTCACAGTTCTGGAAGCTACAAGTGCAAAGTCATGCACAGTGTCATCAGTGTTGGATCCTTCTGAGGGCTGTTACTGAGGATCTGTCTCTAGCCTTTCTCCTTGGCTTACAGGTAGCCATCTTCCTTGGTCTCTTTGCTTCGTCATCCCTCTTCATGCATCTGTCTCTGTGTCCAAATTTCCCATTCTTGAAAGGACATTGGTCATACTGGATTAGAGCCCACCCTGATGACCTCATGTTAACTTGATTCCCTCTGGAAAGACCTTACATCCATTATAACTGTGCCCCCTCAGGATCTAAGTGGCCTTAGATCCTGAGGGCTACACTGATGTATGTCTCATATCCACCTGTGCATGGTCAACCACTGAAAGCAGAGTATAGGTCAGTCTAGTCATTGTGCATAGAGGACCTTGTGTTTTGGGTGCCTTTCCGTTTCCAGCTAGTTTCAACCTTAGGGTATGGCTCTATAGCTATGTGTGTGTACGGGGCTATAAACTGACTGAGGTGTAAGTAGCTGGAACTCTGCTACCTACAGGCACAATCACATCAGCAATTCACAATATTGCCATCTTAAAGGTGCTTATGAGGCCTTTGGGGACACAAAGTGGAGGAGAGCAAAAGTGATAGCAGTAGATGGCCTTTTAAAAGAACCAACAAGTGACCAGGCGGTGGCGCAGTGGATAGAGCGTCGGACTGGGATGCGGAAGACCCAGGTTTGAGACCCCGAGCTCACCAGCTTGAGCACGGGCCCATCTGGCTTAAGCAAAAGCTCACCAGCTTGGACCCAAGGTCGCTGGCTCCAGCAAGGGGTGGCTCGGTCTGCTGAAGGCCCGCGGTCAAGGCACATGTGAGAAAGCAATCAATGAACAATTAAGGTGTTGCGATGGCAACGAAAAACTAATGATTGATGCTTCTCACCTCTCTCCATTCTTGTCTGTCTGTCCCTATCTATCTTTCTTTCTGACTCTCTCTCTTTCTCTGTAAAAATAAATAAATAAACCAACAAGTAAACATCTCAATGTAAGTGGGAATGCAGCTTACTCAAGTGACTGGAGTTACATAGGGTGCGGTTTCTAGCATATGAGGCACAAGGGAAGAAAACACCAGCTTTGTATCCAAGGGCCTGTGCAGAATTTTCCATTCTGTTTCCCTAATATTCTTATAAGATACCCATTCAATTTTAGCAAGGAAAAGTAACAGTGTTCCCATAATTGATACTCATTTGATTGCTTCTTCTTGACATGCCATGATTCTTTCTGAGCTCTGGCATCATGGCATGTTTTAGCCAACATTGTTCCTAGGACATTGGTTGTCAGCAGTGCTGTTAGAAGATCACTGGTGGCAGAGCTGGCTTCTTGGACACACGGCCTGAGCAGTCTCACAGACCTCTATGCTTAGGAAGACCCGATCCTATTTTAATGTTCTACAATTTCCATCTGGGGATTCTTAATTTTTGAACAGGACCTCACATTTTTATTTTTCACCAGGACCTGCAAATTATGTTACCTATGCTGACTCAGGGACAACAAGGCTCCATGAGCACCATCTCTGGCACTGTCTAAAGAATCTGAACAAATGCTGTAAGCTTGGCTTATAGAATTGAAATGAATCTTAAAGATGGGGTGAGTAAGTAATGAGACTCAAATCTGTGAGAGAGAGGTGTTTTGGAAAAGAGTGAATGGAGAAAGGAAATATTGCCAGTGTACCCATGTAACCTGCCAGAGTGGACTGTGGCCAGCTGGATCCTCTCTTAGCCCACTCTGTTTTCTCAAGGAGTAGCAGTCAAACTTCCTTGATTCCCCTACCTTATAGCAGACTCTTCAGCTACCATAGCCCACTGTCTATAGCTTTATTCTCACTAACCATGAGGAAGATATAGGAAGCAATAGAATAGAAAAGGTGTTCCCGTCCCTTCTCATATACAGTGATGACTGTTTAGCCAAGCTTCATTCTTCCCTAAACTAGTCTTCCAGAGAAATGTGAAGAAAGCTGGAGATTATAGATTCATGATTGGGACTGGCAGAGACCTTTCTAACTATTCATCCCAGTGAATGAATCATGTAATAAGAATCTCATGTGGCCTGACCTGTGGTGGCGCAGTGGATAAAGCGTAGACCTGGGAACACTGAGGTCGCCAGTTCAAAACCCTGCACTGGTCTGGTCAAGGCACATATGGGAGTTGATGCTTCCAGCTCTTCCCCCCTTTCTCTCTCTCTCTCTCTCTCTCTCTCTCTCTCTCTCTCTCTCTCTGTGTGTGTGTGTGTGTGTGTGTTTCCTCTCTAAAATGAATAAAATAAAATAAAACATTTAAAAAAAAAAAGAATCTCATGTGATGAGTCATAATTTTATAATTTACCCTCTCTGGACAGGCAGTAAATTGAACACTGTAAAACCATCAGAGGCAGTTGCATTCTTATCCTCATCAGTAGGCAAGCCATGTACCTCTCCAAAGATTTTATACTTTTGATTTGGCAGATGACCCTTTTATTTTAAAACTAAATAAATGTCGAAGAAGTTGCTAACCTGGGGTTTTCACAAAATTTTAATTTTATGAAATTAAATTTGAAAAGCAAAGACTTATTAAGTTTTTCAAGTATCAACCACTTGGGAATATATAAAGCCCCCTTTTAAGCAATTTCAAAGAAAAAATGAAAACAAACTACAAAATAAGTAGAAAATAATAATTTTAAAAACATGACATAAGACTAAATTTATATCTTTAATGCTTATACATATATATCTAATAAAAATATTAAAAGTTCAAGTCAGGAGGGGAAAATAGCGACAGAGTAGGTGGATGTTACAACTCCCACCTCCTAGAACCAAAGTGGATTACAACTTAGGAACAATCATCTTGAAAAACTAATGGAATCACACTGAGCTTGTAGGAAGGGCAAAGACATGGAAAGGGCTGCCCCACTCCCAGGAGCGAGATATAGCCTGGAGGGTCTCTCATGGCAGGGTGGGTTGCCTGGAGAGTTGTGGATCGTTAGCCACACAACTGGAACCCCAGTCTGGAGCCCCAGAGACTATAGAAAGTGTATGGACAGTATTTAGCTGAAAGAGCCAAGTTATTGTTTGCAAGAAGGAGACAACTCTCAGACCCAGGCTCCATCTTAAAAGGACCGTGTGGAAAATCTCGTTCACAGCCACTTACCCAAGGCTCTGGGAGCAGGGAGCACCAAGAGGACTGAAGTTGTGAGAAGAGATTGTAGTCTCAGGGGCACAGGGAGAGACTTTGGGGGACAGCCAATTGGACCCCTGTACAGGTTATTCCCCAGACCTAAAGTGGACATTCTTCCTGAGAAAACCAAGCCAGCAAAGGGAAGCAATTACCCCACACACCAGAGGCTCTCCTGCTCCAGTCAATGTAGAAAGACACTCAGAAGCAGGGGGTGCATCAGGGACATGGGTTTTGAGTGTTGATCTCTGGGCTACATCCCCCCCAACCTGCTGAGTAATCTCAGACTGGAAGGAGGGCCTGGCTGAGGAGATGGCTGTGGCACTTGGCCGATGAAGCAGACTGGGATGGAGCCCAGTGAGACAGCTCGAGGAGGCGGAGGCAGTGGGGGCCAGCAGAAAGACCACACCTCGGGAATAGAGAGGCCATACACACTCGCCAAGAGTAGATAAAAGCCAGCCTAGAAGTGCAGCTGACACTTACAATGGCATTAGGACCCCACAGAGGCAGCCACAAATTCTATATTGCCTGTATCTCCAAGAAGGTTGCTAAGGGCCAGTTGAAAGCAGTGACCCCCATTGATCTGCATCAGGTTCTGGCCAGGGAGGTCCAGGGCTGGTACATCCAGCGGCCATATACAGAGAATATCAGCTCAGGACCTAACAACCCTAGTTAAAATGGTATCTTAAGGAAAGGCTCCTCACACCTGACCCAGCTAAGGCACAGAAAATGCTGTGGCAAACAGCAAAAAGAGCAGTAGCAGTGGACAAGTAGCCCACAGTGGAATACAAACAGCTAAAGCCGACCCAAGAAGATCTGGAAACAACACAACTGAAAGCTGCAGGCAAACACCATCAACCTTATTCTCAGGTAGCTACACAAACAACACATCCAACGGAGCAGTCTATATAGAGACAAAATGAAAAGACAGAGAAATGCAATTCAAATGAATCAAAAAGAGAAATCCCCAGAAAAGAACTAAATGAGATGGAACTAACCAAGATACCGGATGCAGAGTTTAGAATAATGATTGTTAGGATGCCAAGGATTATAGAGCAACAATAGATGGACAAAATGAGCACATAAATAAAGAGATAGAGGGCATCAAAAATGACATTGAAATCATTTAAAAAATGAGACAAAAATAACAAACAATATCAGAAAAAAAGACTACACTAAAAGGAATTAAAAGCAGGTTGGATGAAGCAGAGAATCAAATCAGCAATCTAGAAGACAAGATAAGCAAAATCACAGAAGCAGAACAGCAAAAAGAAAAAAGGATCAAAAGTCTGAGGAAACTCTAAGAGAGCTCTGTGACAATATGAGGAGAAACAAAATCCATGTCATAGGGGTTTCTTAAGAAGAAGAGAAAGAACAAGGGATAGAGAACCTGATTGAAGAAATCATAGCTGAAAACTTCCCAAAATTGATGCAGGAAAAAGTCACACAAGTTCAAGAAGCACAGAAAATTCCGTTAAAGAAGAACTCAAAGAGACCTACACCAAGACACATAATAATTAAAATATAAAAGCTAAGAGATAAAGAAAAGAATACTAAAAGCTCCAAGAGAAAAGCAGTGAATCACCTATAAAGGAGCCCCCATAAGGATGACATCTGACTTTTCAACAGAAACAATTGAGGCGAGAAATGAATGGGAAGAAATATTAAAAGTAATGCAGATCAAGACCCTACAACCAAAGCTTCTTTATCCAGCAAGGCTATTGTTTAAAATTGAGGAAGAAATAAAAAGCTTCCCAGACAAAAAAAAAAAACCTCAAGGAATTCATTACATCCAAACCAATGCTGCAAGAAATGATAAGGGGCCTGCTGTAAACAGAACAAGGGGGGGGAAATCTAGTAAAAGAAAAATGTAGATTTAAAAAATAAAATGGCAATAAACAACTACATATCAATAATAACCTTAAATGTAAATGGATTAAATGCTCTGATCAAAATACATAGGGTAGCTGCATAGATAAGAAAACAGGATCCATACATATGCTATCTACAAGAGACTCACCTCAAAACAAAAAATACACACAGACTGAAAGTAAAGGGATGGAAAAAAATATTTCATGCAAATGGATATGAAAGAAAAGATGGCGTAGCTATACTTATATTTGACAAAATAGACTTTAAAACAAAGGGATAAAAATAAGGGATAAAGAAGGTCACTACATAGTGATAAAGGGAGCAATCCAACAGGAAGATATAACCATTATAAATATTTATGCACCTAATATAGGAACACCTAAATATATAAAGCAGATTATGATGACAGTGAGATCAACAGCAATACTATAATAGTAGGGGATTTCAATACCCAACTAACATCACTGGATAAATCCTCAAGAAAGAAAATTAACAAACAGCAGACTTAAAGGATACACTTGATCAACTTGATTTAATAGATATATTGAGAACCTTTTACCCTAAAGCAGCAGAATATAGATTCTTTTCAAGTACTCATGGTACAGTCTCTAGAATAGACCACATGTTAGGACAGAAAATGGGTCTCAGTAAATATAAGAATATTGAAGTCATATCAAGCACCTTCTCAGATCACAATGGCATGAAACTAGAAATCAACTACAATAGAAAAATTGAAAAACACGTAAACACTTGAAAACTAAATAGCATGTTATTAAATAACAAATGGGTTAACAATGAGATCAAAGAAGTAATTTAAAATTTTCTTGAAACAAATGAAAATGAGCATACAACAACTCAAAATGTAAATCTAAGGCACACAGCAAAAGCAGTCTTGAGAGTGAACTTCATAGATTTACAGGCATACCCCAAGAAACTTGAAAAGTTCAAATAAACAACTTAACCTTGCATCTAAAAGAACAGCAGGTAAAGCCCAGAAGAAGTAAAAGGAAGGAAATGATAAAAGTTCAGAGTGGAAATAAATGATGAAGAGGTTAAAAATTTAAAAAAAAACAACAGTACAGATGATCAATGAAACCAATAGCTGATTCTTTGAAAAGGTAAACAAGATTGATGAACCTTTAACTAGACTCACCAAGAAAAAAAGAGAGAGGACTCAAATAAATAAAATTAGAAATGATAGTTGAGAAGTAACAACTGACAGCAGAAATACAAAGGATTGTAAGAAAATACTATGAAGAATTGTATGCCAAATAATAAGACAACCTAGGTGAAATGGACAAATTCCTTGAAACATATAATCTTTCAAAAATCAATCTGGAAGAATCAGAAAACCTAAACAGACCAATTACAACAAATGAGATCAAAACAGTTATCAAAAAACTCCCAACAAACAAAAGCCCTGGGCCAGATGGCTTCACAGGCAAATTATACCAAATATTCAAAAAAGAACTAACTCCTATCTTTCTCAAGCTATTTCAAAAAATTCAAAAGGAAGAAGATCTCCAGATTTCTTATGAGATGAGCATAATTCATATTTCAAAATCAGGCAAAGACACTATAAAGAAAGAAATCTATAGGCAATATCCCTGGTAAATTTAGATGCTAAAATTCTCAACAAAATATTAGCAAACCGGATCCAGCAATATGTAAAAAAAAATCATACATCATGATCAAGTGGAATTTATTCTGGAGATGCAAGAATGGTATAATATTCACAAATCAATCAATGTAATTCATTACATAAACAAAAAGAAGAAAAATCACGTGATTATATCAATTGATGCAGAAAAAAGCATTTGATAAAATTCATCACGCATTTATGATAAAAAGTCTCAGCAAAGTGGGAATACAGGTAACATACCTCAACATGATAAAGACTATCTATGACAAACCCACAGCCAACATCATAATCAATGGGCAATAATTTAAAGCAATCCCCTTAAGATCAAGAATAAGGCAGGGGTTTCCCCTTTCACCACTCTTATTCAAAATAGTTTTGGAAATTCTAGCCACAGCAGTCAGACAAGAAGAAATAAAAGGCATCCAAATTGAAAAAGAAGAAGTAAAACTATCATTATTTGCTGATGATATGATACTGTATATAGAGAAACCAACAGTTTCAGCCAAAAAACTACTGAACATGATAAATGAATTAAGCAAGGTGGCAGGATACAAAACTAATATTTAGAAATCAGAGGCATTTTTATACACCAACAATGAATGGTCTGAAAGAGACATTAAAAAAACAATCCTCTTCACTACAGCAACAAAAAAATAAAGTACCTAGGAGTAAATTTAATCAAGGAGATTAAAGACTTGTACTTGGAAAATCATAAAACATTGATGAAAGAAATCAAGGAAGTTACGAATAAAAGGAAGAATATACTGTGTTTATTGATAGTAAGAATGAACATCATTAAAATGTCTATATTACCTACCCAAAGCAATTTAGAAATTCAATGCAATTCCTATTAAAATACCAATGACATATTTCAAAGATATAGAGCAAATATTCCAAGAATATATATGGAACCAAAAAAGGACACGAATAGCCTCAGCAATCTTGAAAAAGAAGAATAAAGCAGGTGGTATCTCATTTCCTGATATCAATTTATACTACAAGGCCATTGTACTCAAAACAGAGAAGAACAGAGCACAGTTCTTACTGACATTATAACAGACATATAGATCAATGGAACAGAACAGAGAACCCAGAAATGGACAATTGATATTTGACAAAGGCTGTAAAAGCATACAATGGAGTAAAGACAATCTCTTTAACCAATGATGTTGGAAAAATTGGACAGCTACTTGTGAAAAAGTGAAACTAGACCACCAAATTACACCATTCACAAAAATAAACACAAAATAGATAAAAGACTTAAATGTAAGTCGTGAAACCATAAACATCTTAGAAGAAAATATAGGCAGTAAACTCTCCAACATCTTTAGCAGCAATATATTTGCTGATTTATCTCCATGGGCAAGGGAAATTAAGGACAGTATGAACAAATGGGACTAAAAAGCTTTTGCACAGTTAAAGACAATAAGAACAGAATAAAAAGACAAACCACACAATAGGAGAACATACTCGACAATATATCTGACAAGGGGTTAATAACCAAAATTTATAAAGAACTTCTAAAACTCAACACCAGAAAAGTAAACAATCCAATTTAAAAAATGGGCGAAAGAAATGAATAGACACTTCTCCAAAGAGGACATACTGATGGCCTATAGATGAAAAAATGTTCAACATCACTAATTATTAGAGAAATGCAAATTAAAACCACAATGAGATATTACCTCACACCAGTCAGAATGGCGCTCATTAACAAAACAACGTAGTAAGTGCTAGCAAGGGTGTGGAGAAAAGGAAACCCTTCTGCACTGCTGGTGGGAATGCAGACTGGGTCATCCACTGTGGAAAACACTATGGAGATTCCTCAAAAAATTAAAAATGGAACTGCCTTTTCACCCAGTCATCCCACTTTTAGGAATATATCCTAAGAATACCAAATCACTGATTCAAAAGAAAAAATGCACCCCCATGTTTATGGCAGCATTGTTTATAATAGCCAAGATCTGGAAATAGCTCAAGTGTCCATCAGTGGATGAGTGGATTAAAAAGCTGTGGTACATATATATACAATGGAATACTACGGGGCCATAAAAAAAAAGGAAATCTTACCTTTTGACACAACACGGATGGACCTGGAAACTATTATGTTAAGTGAAATAAGCCAGGCAGAGAAAGAAAAATATCAAATGACCTCATTCATTTGAGGAATCTGATAAACAACGTGAACTTAGGAACAGAATAGAGGTAGAGGCAAGATCAAAGGGACCAGAGGGAAAGCAGACAGAGAGAAAGTGGATGAGAGAATGGGATTAGAGAAGTGAAAGAGATTCATAAAATTATATATACATAACACATCATTATAGAGAGCAGAAAAGCATATCCTGGAGGGAAGGGGGGAGGGCATCTTGGGGAGGGGAACAAAGGGGATGTTGAGGGGAACACAAGATTGGGGGGATGTATTCTGTGGGACTCTTGAATCTATGTAAACACAATAAATTAAAATCAATAAGTAAAAATACCTTTTCCAAAACAAACATACAAAAAAAGAATTCAAGTCAATAAATAAAAAAACAACTATAAATAAAATAAGCACACAGTAAATAAGTAAACCCAATAATAGCTTTGTTAAATATATATATACATATATATATATAAACCATTGACTAATTTATTGAAAAAAATAATGCACAAAGAAATATATAAACAATCAAAAAGTAATTTACATAAATTTATAAATAAGTTTGAAAAGCAGAATAAAGTTTTCTAGAAAAATGAATGCTTTCTTCTTAGAGTTTTATAATTTTCACTCTTATATTTTGATTTATGACCCGTTTTAAGTTAATTTCTACTTATGACTTTCAAGAACAGTTCAAATTCTTTTCTTTGCATGTCAATACCCAATTAATTGAACACCATTTGTTGAAAACACTCTTCTTTCCCTCATTGAATTGTCTTCCAGCTCTACCTTCTCAAGTCAATATTGATTGATGGTTGATGAGTTTTTATGACTTTTTTTAAATAAAAATTTTATTCCTCATGAGAGACGTTTCATAAGAAAATTGCCACATAACTTTTTCTTACACTGCAGCTTTCACACACATTTGTCAGTAATAAGAGTGTTGGAATTGGAAAGGCACAATTTGAAAAGCATGCCTTTGATTTTTCACTATCCATTTTAAAAGTTTGATACCACTTTGTCAGTTGATGCTGATGATTTAATACTTCCTCACATTCTTGTTGTTTAGGTAGACTGAGAATTAAGGATAGGAGAAAAATAGCTCTTGGAGAGAAAAGTCAAATTATTGAAATTTGTAATGAAAATTTTATCTTTATCATTATAATCATAGCTATCATTTATTGACCACTTACTCTGAACTACATATACCATCTGACTTAACCCTTAAAGAAACCTATTTTCACAGATTAGGAAACTAAGAATAGCAAGATTAAGTAATGTCCCCAATGTTGCACTATTTATAAATAGTAGAAATGGGGTTCAAAACCAGATCTGCTGGAATCTGAAGTTCTAAGAAAGCCCACTATCCATTCCTGTGAGGTTCCCAGCCTCACATTGGGAAATTCGTTAAAAAGACATCATGTATTAGGAGAACAATAGATACATGTGTGTAACCAAATAGAAAAGCATTTATTTTGGCCAGATCAAGGAAGACCAGTTAGCAAATTCATTACTTGCTAAATACACTTCAAACCAGCACACAGCTTCTTTGTACAAAGGCCCTTGCTTATCACAGGCTGTCAGAGGTAACGGGGAGCTGGGGTTCACACTGCAAATCTGTTTGCTTCTATCAAGTCTTAGATTTCACACCAGTCTCGGTCAATGGTTTTTGTAGTGTGAGGCAAACTTCTGATCAAGAGAGAAAGCATGCTTTGGAAAATTTTTTATTTCATTTTTGGGAAGGAAATGCAGTCACATTCTCACTGGTATTGCTTGTTCAACCCTTACATGTTCAACTCTCTGGAACAATCCTAGAGTCAGATGTTAATCAAATAGCCTCCAAATACATAATCAGTTTTTTAAAGTTGAAAATGCAAAACGATGTGCCAAATTTAGAAGTCAATTTAGGTAAATGTGTTGACCAAAAGAAAGAAGCAGCCACATTGACTGCGTGTATACCCTGGACTAAAAAAGACAGATTTAAAGGCTTAGCACTTAGTTAAGACATCTCATTATTAAGTATATTGTAGAATGAAGGTTTTTACTTCAGGTAGAGAAGTAAAAGCATGTATTTTGAAGGACTGAGTTTGAAATCTACATCCAACAATTCCTAAAATGCTAACTACAAAACCTCTTGCCTATAGGAAGGAGAAGTTATTAACTGTTAAGTATGTAGTCTGATGTAGAGATCACGGGCATGGGTTTTGTACTTATTTAGTCCAAGGATCAAATCCTAGTTCCTTCTCTTACCAACTGTGTGATATTGGGTAAATAGCTAGCCTCTTTGAACCTCAGTTTTTTCTTCTACAAATGGAGTCATTAACACGTAAGGTTTGTGAAGATTAAGATAACATATATAAAGCACATGAAATTGAACCTGCTCATATTACACAGTAAAAAAATATATACACTATTTTTTGTTCATTATTATTACTACAATCGTAATGCTACATGAAATACCTAGTACAACGCCTACCATGAAACAGGGATTCAGTATGTATTACAGTACTTTTCTCTCCCCACTTTATAATTTGAAAGACTATCTATCCATAATTTTAAAGATTATCCTTACCTTCCATTGAACAGGCATTTCCTCTTTGGCTGTAATGGAAATGTAGTTCTGGGTGGAGCTTTGTTATTTCTTTCTCCTTAGCAGTTAACTGCAGAGCTTTAGTTTACCTATTTCAAGCCCATTGCAGAAAGCATGTCTTTCCTGGATCAGTGATTCAAGCAGCCGACACACGCAGAAGTAAAGGAGCTGAAACAAGGACTCGCCAGTGTTCCTTCTCCCAACATGGAAAATCTGCATTTTCAATTAAGAGCCTCCATGGAAGCCACTGGCCCCAAAGAGAGAGACCATTTTTTATCAGTAGAAGTTGACCCCTAAAAGTCTCTTGGCCAGCTATTTTCCCACACCCTCACTCCTCTTCTTTGGCTCCCTACATTCTTTTCCAGCTGGAAGTGAGAGCTAGTCTTGGAGATGATGGCAGGCAGGCAAGACACATTTTATAAAAAGCAAGTATCTGATATTAAGATGTTAACCTGCTGTCCCCTAAAATGAAATTAGAAATATAAAAGGTACCTTTGAAAACAAGAGGTAAAAAATGAAACACTCTTTGGGTCTGACAAAAATTTACTGGCCAATGCTTCCTTAACTTCCTGGTATCAGTCAAAAGGAACTCACCATGGGGAATTCAAGTCATTTACCAGGCTAGAAGTGACTTCCGTGGAAAATGCAATTGGTAGGAGGAAACATGAAGGTCAACCACTCCTAGCTAACTTTGAGACATCAGTGGCTATTTATGCTCAGAGCCTCATCGGTGCTAACTTCCCACATAACCACATTCATTTTTATTTCATTTTTTTCAAATTCATTCATTCTTAGATGAATGATTGAATGAGTTTCAGGGAAATAAAACAATTAATCCATAATCACCCAAGCAGCATGTGGAAACACTAGGACTAGAGATTAAGATCTTCCTTCATCATTCCAGTCTGCCCCTTCTCCTGTCACTGAGTGGCAGCTTACCTAAACAAATTCTTCCTCTACAAGATTATAAATGGTCTATTCTCAAATGAATTTCAACTGCTCAATTGTTAATGATAACTTAGGTATATTAGAGTATAATAATTTTTACCCAAAGGCACATCTATTTCTAGGTAGATGACACATATATCTATGTCAAAATTCTCCCTTTTGTCTTAGACTCTTCTAATATTTGATATACAATATAATATTCCTCAATTCCCAAACAGTGCATATTTAATTAATATTACATGCATACTTAACACTCTTCCAGGTGATGTACAGCTTAGAGGGGAAAATATTATTATTATATATTTAGAAGACTAAAGATGCCTTTGGAACAAATTTGAAAGGAGTCCAAAGGCTATGATTCCCAAGGACACAAGGGATTCTGAAGTGTCAGTGGCTGCTGGTAGACAAGTTGGGGGCAGAGAGTCCCAGTGAAGATGATGTTATATCTCACTGAGTAGGTCAAAGTAAACTCTTGATGTTTCAAGATAAAATAAACTTTACTTTGTTTAAATCAAACTCTGTGTCTGCCTGACCAATGGTGGCATAGTAGATAAAGTATTTACCTGGGACGCTGAGGTTCCAGGTTCAAAACTGAGGTCACTGCCTTGAGCAAGGATTGCTGGCTTGAACCCAAGGGTCACTTGCTTAAAGCCCAAGGTCACTGGCTTGAGCAAGGGGTCACTGACTTGACTGGAGCCCCTCAGTAAAGGCATGTATGAGAAGCAATCAATAAAAAACTAAAGTGCCTCAACTATGAGTTGAAACTTCTCATCTCTCTCCTTTCCTGACTCTCTCTCTCTCTCTCTTAGTTAAATAAATAAATAAATAGCTCTGTGTGGGTTTAATTTGTACAAAAGAAGTCCAGGGACAAAGTCATTTGTAGTCAGAGAGCTAAACCCCTAAGATACCACTTTCTTTTTCAGCAGAATCATAGTTAAAAGATAAAGACGATTATGACTATGAGCTTTTCTGCTGACAGAGATCTTTTTCATGTGTGTTTTGTATCTAAATATAATGATGAGTACCCTTGAAAATATTTTGCCTCTAGAATTGAGTCTTTCTTGGTTTCATAGAATGATTCATGACCCAAGGTTTGAAAAAAATTGTATTTAGTTGTAAGAAGAAAAACACATTTTGAAATGGTTTCAAAGTTTGTCAAACCTTTTCTTTAATGGAATAAGAGGCCAATTCCAACCCTACTTTTTAAAATGTTAGAAATTTATATAAACCTGAATTTTGTAAAGCATTCTTTTTATTTCCCTGCTTATAAAAGAAAGGAGGGCAAGTGTCAGTATCTTTATATTATAGACAAAGAAACTAAGCTTCTGAGAGGCTAGGTGACTTACCCAAGGTTATACAACTAATAAGTGGCAGAGTTAGGTAAGAGAAGTCTTCACTGGTTTCATTTAATGATTTTTTTGCCACACTCAAATGACCTAGTGTTAAAAGGAAGAGGAAAATAAGTAAAATAAAGGAAAGGGTTAAGACTGATGGACACTCCACTTCTCAAAAAGTCAAACAGTTGGAAGCAAAAATCTACTTCGTTTTTATACATTTTAAAGCCCTCACCAGTGTTATATAAAATGAAAAATTAATGAACACCCATAAAAGATTTCATTGCCCAGCTCTCCAGGGCCACAATTTAAAGCTAATGTTATTCTCTATATTAATATCTGTTCCCAATGATGTTTACTTTTAAATTAGTGCAGATGCAAGGTAATTTAGAAGAGACCAAACAGACCAGGAGGAGCAGCTCAAAGTGTTCAGTAGCAGCCCTCTGATTGAGCAGCTGCTGCTCTTGAGACCTTGTCTGCTGTCGTTAGGGACACACTGCTGCTCCTTAAGGATAGCAGCCCCTTTCTTATCCTTCAGAAAACATGTGGGCTCCTAGAAATTGTAGAATAGAATGCCATAATCACAATACTCCATCTGAGTTTCTCTTCCACTGCTCATTTTTCAAACATTTTCCTTAAACCTGGCTGCTTGTTTCGCAACCGATAAAGGAGTGGGGTGACATGTTCTGCTCATAAAATAGAACAATCATTATCACGGTGGTTTCAGTTGAAGACTGAAAACACCCTAAGTCTGAGAGCCAAGCTTAGTGTTCAGAGATGGCCTCAAGACTCTGCAGATATTATAAATTCAATGCAATACCAATTAAAATACCAATGACATACTTCAAAGATATAGAAAACATATTCCAAAAATTTATATGGAACCAGAAAAGAACACGAATAGCCTCAGCAATCTTAAAAAGAATAAATAAAGCAGGAGGTATCACTCTTCCTGATATCAAGGTTTACTACAAGGCCATTATACTTAAGACAGCCTGATACTGGCATAAGAACAGGCACATAGATTAATGGAACAGAACAGAGAACCCAGAAATAAACCCACAGCTTTATGGACAACTGATATTTGACAAAGGAGGAAAGAACATACAAGGGAGTAAAGACAGACTCTTTAACAAATGGTGTTGGGAAAATTGGACATCTACCTGCAAAAAAAATGAAACTAGACCATCAACTTACACCATTCACAAAAACAAACTCAAAATGGATAAAAGACTTAAGGTAAGCTGTGAAACTACAAGCATCTTAGAAGAAAACATAGGCAGCAAGCTCTCCGACATCTGTAGCAGCAATATATTTGCCGATTTATCTCCACGGGCAAATGAAATAAAAGTCAAGATAAACAAATGGGACTATATCAAACTAAAAAGTTTTTGCACAGCTAAAGACAATAAGAACAGAATAAAAAGACAAACCACACAATGGGAGAACATATTCGACAGCACATCTGATAAGGGGTTAATAACCAAAATTTATAAAGAATTTATAAAACTCAATACCAGGAAGACAAACAATCCAATCAAAAAATGGGCAAAAGAAATGAATAGAAATTTCTCCAAAGAGGACATACAGATTGCCAAAAGGCATATGAAAAAATGCTGAACATCACTAATCATTAGAGAAATGCAAATTAAAACCACAATGAGATATCACCTCACACCAGTCAGAATGGCACTCATCAGCAAAACGACATAGAATAAGTGCTGGCGAGGATGTGGAGAAAAGGGAACCCTTCTGCACTGCTGGTAGGAATGCAGACTGGTGCATCCACTGTGGAAAACAGTTTGGAGATTCCTCAAAAAATTAAAAGTCGAACTGCCTTTTGACCCGGCTATTCACTTATAGGAATATACCCTAAGAACACTATAGCACTTTTCGAAAAGAAGAAATGTGCCCCCATGTTCGTGGCAGCATTGCTCACAATAGCGAAGATCTGGAAACAGCACAAGTGTCCATCAGAAGACGAGTGGATTAAAAAGCTTTGTTACATATATACTATGGAATACTACTCAGCCATAAGAAATGATGACATTGGATCATTTACAACAAAATGGATGGACCTTGATAACATTATACGGAGTGAAATAAGTAAATCAGAAAAAAAAAAAAAACCTGAGAACAGCGTGATTTCATACATAGGTGGGACATAAAAGTGAGACTATGAGACATGGACAAGAGAGTGGTGGTTACGGGGTGGGGGGAGTGAGGGGAGGGTGGGATAGGGAGAAGGGGAGGGGCACAGGGAAAACCAGATAGAAGGTGTCAGAGGACAATTTGACTTTGGGTGATGGGTATTCAACACAATTGAATGATAAGATAATCTGGAGATGTTTTTATTGTACATATGTACCCTGATTTATTGGTGTCACCCCATTAAAATTAATAAAAAAAAAGATTCTGCAGATAATCAAGTCATGTCTTTATCTTGATAGAACTGGAGCTGCAACCCACCTTCCTTTAACCTTTAGCCTGCCCTCCTTCAAGGAAAGAGAATGTCCTCAGTGTTCCCAGGTTTATTGCTCCCCTCTTCTTCTGAGGTGAGACACAATCATTTCTTTGAACAGGAAACAAAGGAAGTGTATTGGTATCTTTGTTAATACTGGTCTGAAGTCATTCTGATAAATTAGCCTAAATTAAAATAAAATTCCTTAAGTGCAGTGAGTATTTCATGTTGAATTCATATCAGGCCTCTATATATGCATGCCGCTTTTCTGGGTCTGTGAGTTTGCTTTTGATGTACAACATTGTGGAGAATTAATGGGCTAGCTGTAGAGTTAATAGACTACAGATACTACCAGAAATATATGCACTGTGTGTGTAATGTACATGTGTTATTTTACAAATGTATGCTAATGCACAACATGCATTTAAACACACACATAGAAAATGCAAACTAAAAGATGTCCCAGGTTCAATTCCCGTTCAGGGCACACAGGAGAAACGCCCATCTGCTTCTCCACCATCCCTCTCTCACTTATCACTTTTTCTCTCTCTCTCTCTTCCCTGGTTGGAAAGACTTGGCTACAGGCACTGAGGATGGCTCCATGGCCTCTGCCTCAGGCACTAAGAAGAGCTCAATTGCTGAGCAATGGAGCAATGCTCCAGATGGGCAGAGCATCATCCCCTAGTGAGCTTGCTGGGTGGATCCTGGTAGGGGTGCATAAGGAAGTCTGTCTCTGCCTCCCCTCCTTTTACTGAAAAAAAAATTTAAAAAGATGAGGTGACTGTAAGTAGGTGTTATATTTTTTCTTTACTTTAATGAATTATCTTAAGTCCTTCTTTAATCAAACTTTTTTTTACAGGGACAGAGAGAGTTAGAGAGAAGGATAGATAGGGACAAACAGACAGGAACGAAGAGAGATGAGAAGCATCAATCATCAGTTTCTTGTTGTGGCACTTTAGTTGTTCATTGATTGCTTTCTCAGATGTGCCTTGACTGCCGGCCTTCAGCAGACCGAGTAACTAACCCTTTGCTCGAGCCAGTGACCTTGGGTCCAGCTGGTGAGCTTCTTTTTTTTTTTTTTTGTCTCAAGCCAGATGAGCCCAGCTCAAGCTGGCGACCTTGGGGTTTCGAACCTGGGTCCTCTGCATCCCAGTCCGATGCTCCATCCACTGCGCCACCACCTGGTCAGGCTTTAATCAAACTTTTAAAGTTCTTTTCTGAGGCCATGGAACTAACCATCACGTTCTAGCCACCATTTTCTCTATGGTAACCCTCCTGAGATATGGGCATGAGAGCAATTTCAAGGTGTTTTTTTTTTTTAGTTTTTTTCTATCTTCTTGGCACAAGGATGGTGACACAGCCCACATATTTCCAAATACCTTGAATATCAGACAAACCATGTGACCAAGACCCACCTGTATCTTGTCCTTAAAGCCATGTTTCAAATAAATGACTATAAGTCTTGATAAAACTGCTCTTACATAAAATAACTTTGAACCACAGAATATAGAAAAGAAAAACTATTACTCTTCACAACATTCCTTAGATTTGTGAGCTTGAGATTTTAGTGGAGTCTTAAAAGCAATTTTGCAACGGTTCCCACTGAGTCCCAGAGAGATGACATTGCATGCCCAAGGTCACAGAGGCAGTCCCAGTGGGTGGCAGATCTCATGCTTAAATCCCTCTATGTTCATTCTCACTCTAGTAGAATTTGTATTTTAAAGTGGAGAAGTGTTGGATTCCAGGGCACAAACAATTCCACATATTATGACCCCTTAAGTTATTTTTCTCTTTCTTTAGGGAAAACCTTTTGTAATAGTTTCGTATGTGGGATCCTTTCTTCTCAATTAAGCTACTTTTTATCATTTTATTGTAAAAATAAAATAAAGATACAGAAAAGCACATAAACACATTTTCTGGTTTGTTTCCCAAAAGGGAGTTGGGAGCATTCCTGCCTTATCACTCAGTGAGTAGGTGTGCTGGCCTTTCTCTGCTCTGCCTCTCTCCCCACTCTCCTCCTGTCCTCTCCCAACCCACACTGTAGTCTGGGAGCTAGCTACAGGATTGCTCTCAGCTTTCTCCCTCCTGGCCCATCTAGCCTGTCTCTGGATGCAATGCTGCCAAACTCTCACCCTGGGCTATTACTTTGCTAATTTCAACTAATTTTCTATTTAAAAACTTCTTTGTTTTTACTCCTCGTCTCTTTGATCTACTTTCTGGAAGATTTCTTTTCTTTCTTCCTTTCTTTCTTTTTATCTTTCTTTTTTTTTTTACTGTTTATTTATTGATTTTAGGAAGAGAAAAGGGAAGAGAAAGACAAGAACACAGATCTGTTTCTGTATGTTCCTGACTGGGGGTTGAATCAGCAACTTCTGCACTTTGGGACAGAGTTTTAACCAACTGAACTATCTGGCCAAAGCTTAGATTTCTTTATCTTCCACCTGGAATATAAATTTTTTAAATATGTTGGCTGGTTTATTTTATTTTTTGAGAATTATTTTGCATTTGCGATTATTTCTCTTTTATAGCATGCTGTGTTTATTTTATGACTATAATATTTTCTCTTTTGTCTCATAATAGGGGCATATATTTTAAGTTTTCCTATCTTTGCAGCTTGTCATTTTCCAATGTGATCTTTCTTGATGTTTGGCTTGATCTATCTTTTCCAGGCAGGAGGTTTGCTTGGTGTTTTGATGACCTCAGCTGTGTGTCTTATTTATTGAGACAGGGCCGCTGAAAAGGGCTTAACTGAATGTCTATGTTGAGAGGGCTGATCTTGGTGACTGGCAAGCATCACTGTCAGGTGATCAGGGGCTGGATCCAAAAAATGACAGATGGCATGACCTGGAGACTGTCTCTCTGAAGTATTTCTGATTCTTCAGAGTACAATCATCCTATTTAACTGGCTGTCAGGACTTCCACAAGCAGGTCTTGAGAAGGTGCCTGAGAAGTATACCATTCAGCATGTGAAGTTTTCCTTTATCCCATGTTGAGTCCTTCTCTGCCTGCTGTTTGAGCCCCAAGTTCATCCAGAGAAAGTACCTCAGATTTACTGTGGGCAGGGTGCATTGGGGATGCATGGGAAGTGTGGGTAGAGAAGAAATGGGATAGGCTTTTTGTAAGGTATCAGAGAAGCCCACTACTCTTTCAACAGTCCCCCTGCTTTGGTCTTGTTGTCCTTTTGCACCCCTCCCCTTCCTTCTTGGTACCTGATGTTAAGAGCTTCTCTGTCTGTGTTCTTCAGGGTTCCATTGGCTGCTACTTCTTGGCACAGCCTTTGGCAGGCACCTGAGTCATAATTCTTCTCAATCTGGTACCACTCGTCCTTCCCTTTTCCTTCTCTAATATTTGTTACCTTCCCATCCTTTGCTCTTTCCTCCCATTTTCCATATCCATATGGTTGATGCCCTTTTAGATTTTGAGAAGAAAAGAAATAAATGGATGTGCTTAACTTGCTATTTTTCAGTCTAATACCAATAAGCTTCATTTGCCTTCTCAATATTAGCCAATATCTCCGTAAAGTAACTTCAGTTATATGGTCAGTAGTTCAAGGTTGCTTAAATTTTTCAATAAAACTGTATTTAGGCTCAAGTATAGAGAAATTTTTATATGCCAGTGACCCTTTAAAAAGACTGAAAGTGTATTACTTGCTCAGATAGCAATAATTTAAAACTGGTGAAGATATCGATCAACAACATTCATATGATATTTGTTTTGTTACTTTTTGAAATTGTAAGAAAATTGTATAATACAGGTAATCCTTTTAAATGATTCTTCATTTTGGAGAATTTTTTTCTGAAAAAATTTCTTTGCAGTTTTAACTTCATCTCAGAGTTATAACCACCGCTTTCCTCTTTAAAAGCATATACTAGGTTTAGTCAACTTAAACTTTATCTCATGCTCCTTGCTCAGTTAGAAAATCCCCATGTCTTTACACATGAAAGGGCCATTGGTCACCTTTAATTCAGAGGTTTTGATTCTACAAGCCTTTGTCACATTGGTAAGCAGGTGAATGTCATTTCTAAAACAGATAACTTAATAAGGTAAAAAACCTATTTATTACTTTCTGCAAGGACTCCAAGTTTTTATTGTCAGAGCAAAGGGCCTTGTTATTCTGCCTGAAGCTCTATATTTTACTCTTAGGAACTGAGGTCTTTCCTCACGCACATTAGGACAAGCACTGCTTGTACCCTAAGGTACTTGCAGGCCTCCTAACCAACAGAGAATTTTCCATTGACTGTCAGTTCTTGGCTTTGCTCATGGAAGTTTCAGTTTTAATGCAAATAACCAGTAACATTTTCAGCTATTGGTGTCTTCGGGTCATTAGGATGACTAAGTTTAACAGGATATTAAGAGACTCAAATAGGTAAACTTTAATGGGAACAGAACAAAGAAAATGATGGTGCATGAAGCATCATTCAGCACTGCAGAGGGAAGAGGTGAAGAAGAAGTGGGAATCTCTGAAGACTGAGCGTGGATCAGGCTACCTCCAAAGGTGGCAAGTTGTGAAATCTGGTGGAGATCCTGTAATAACAATATTGTCTTCGAAATAATTTTATATCTATTATCTCCTTTTCTTTACTTCCAATAATCTTATGATTCCTATAAAGTAGGAAAACAAGCTACAATTTACAAAGGAAATCAGATGCAAGATAAACAGTGTGACTATTCCCAAGGTCACACAGCTGATAATAAACAGTGGAACCAGCATTAGGACCCACGTTTCCTGATTCTAGTCTGGGCTCCTCAAAGTATTTCCCAAAGTTTCTATGAGAAACCCCTAACAGCAGTGAAGTGACCAGTAGGCTTTGAGGTCTAAATATATAGTCTCAAGAGGTCAAAATTAAGTTTGATATTTCCTTGAAGGCTTAACTTTTATCTTAAAAACTGGTGGGAAGTTTGTATTTTACTTTATATTAGTCTGCTTTTTCTTCATAACAAACAACCTCAATGATCTCAGGGCTTAGGAAAGTATTTCTTTTCTCACTCCAGGGTCTGTGGGTTGGCTGTGACTATGGGGACTTGGCTGAGCTAGGTCAGCCTTGACCTAGGCTGTATCTTGGGTTCAGGTCTCATCCACAGGACTTGTTGATCTTTGACCAGCCATGCCCCAAGGTATGCTCCACTTATGGCAGACAGAGGAATGCAAGGCTATGCCTGGTAAAGCACTATCACCCCCAACCTACTTCTGATGGCTGAAGCAGTTCACACAGCTCAGCCAAAGTCAGTGAGGCAAGATATTTATTTTGTTTGCTGTACTGCCAAGTTACATGCCAAAGGAAATAAAGAATTGAGATAAGTAATCCATTTGGTCACAGACTTCCTTCTTGACTAAGGTGACCAAATTTCAAAATTGGTAAAGCAGGACACCATTGAGTGTGTGTGTGGGGGGGGGGTCTTGATTAAAAATTTGGTCTATATGGAGCAAAAAACATTTTCATAGAATGCAAAAATAGTATTGTAATATATTTTTTAAAATTTTAACATAAGTACAATTTACAAATATAATACATTAAAAATTATGTATAGTATTATTTTATTCTTTGGCTTATTTCTCATTTGAGTGAATTTTTTAGTAGATTGCTGTCATTTAAAAGGTCATGAAATTTTTCACAAGAATTTGTTAAATTATATTTCACACATAAAATGGCTTTCAAAATCACAACACTTAATTGTGATTTTTCTGATGTCCACACTTTATTTACCATAGAGAAAAAGCGTTCAGTCGCAGTATTAGTTCCTGGTAAAGATAGCGTGTATTTGACAATTTTTAGTGCATTATTGTATGAAACATGGTTTGTTTCAAAATAATGAAATATTTCTAACCATTTCTTGTCTATTGTGATTTCTGCTGATGCCCAAGATTTAACCTTTTCCTTATCAATCTATTTTTTTAATAATGATACCTCATTAAAAAGATCATTTTCTGAAATATTACTATATGAGAAATTTTGAGTGAGTCAGAAGGATCAGGTTACACAGTCCCGAAACCGATGCCGGAGCTGCTGGAGCAGGCGGGAGCAGGCAGGGCAGCGCTGCTGGTGCGGTCGCGCACACTCCCTGCCTGGACTGTCCTTGCGGTGGCAGCGCTCCCCGCATCCAGCCTCGCCACCCGATGAAGACCGATTGGCTTTTGCCTCACGGAGCCTGGAACCTCATGCCGCCATCGAGGATGGGGGCCTATGGGTAGTTAGGGGACTTGACAGCCACCGCGCCCAGCTGGTACGTCTCCCTGGAAGTTCTTTGTTTCGGCCCTCACGGGGCAGCCAGCTCTTTTTTTTTTTTTTTTTTTTTAATTTTATTCAGAGAGGAGACAGAGTGAGAGAGAGAGAGAGAAAGGGGGGAGGAGCTGGAAGCATCAACTCCCATATGTGCCTTGACCAGACCAGTGCAGGGTTTTGAACTGGTGACCTCAGTGTTCCCAGGTCGACGCTTTATCCACTGCGCCACCACAGGTCAGGCATGGGGCAGTCAGCTCTTGCAGCAGTGCGGGCACTTCCAGGTCGAGGTGGGGTCTCCCCACCGAAAACCATATATTCCCTTCCCATTCTCCCTCTGTTCCCTAGCTTTTCGTGCATTCTTTCCAAAAATCGGGACTTTTTTAAAATGCCACGGGACTTGGGACAAATTGTTAAAAATCAGAACTGTCCCGCCAAAAGCGGGACGTCTGGTCATCTTATTCTTTACCACAATTATTCACCTTCACATATAAAATATATTCATTTCCATGCTAAGACTCCCAAAAGCCTCATCTGATTGCAATTTGAAGCTCAACGTCCTGAAGCATAATTGATGTCAGTTCCAGATGCAACTCTGTTTGGTTCAGAGATTTATAAACTAAAGAGACAAGTTGTTTGCCCATCCCCTATGCTCACACACACACCACTACATACCTAACATGTGGTGGTAGAAAGGGGAGAAGTTTAATGCCAAAACATTTGGCAGATCAAGAACAGGAGGCATATTACAGTCTACTGAAATCCTAATGCGGAAATGTTACCGGGTCATAGATAAGGGTGTGTGCTCTTTGATGGATCCAGTCTGCGCCCTCAGAGCAGCCTCCAGCATGTTGTTCTTCATTGCTCTTGGATCTATACCCACCAGTAGGTCCTTCCTTTCTCACCATCTTTCATGTCACATCTGAAGAACATTGTGGTGAATACATCCTTCCTGATGACCGAGCAACTCTCTCTGCCTAATTCCTGCTTATGGACTGTTGGTTGCCCTTAGGTCTTTTTATAGCCTGTCAGTCTTTTAATTAGGATGGTGGTAGTTCTGCCAATATAATCATCTCAGAAGCTATGCGGGTTTTCATTGTATTTGATTCCAGTCAATTCCATGTATATAAGCCGCACCTACCATCTTCAGGCATTGATCTCTTCATAGACTTAATTGTATGTCCATTGAGTTTAATAGGTTTCAGAGGGACTCTACCCCTAATCTGTGTAGAAGCACTTTTCCAGTTAAAACCATCTATAGAAACCATTTAAATCAGTTCAGGTGTCTTTTTAAAGCTATGACTAACATGGTCTTGCATTAACGCTTGCCTTGAGGCTGTATTGTAATGAGGCAGCCTGGGTCAGGTCCTCTTCTGGGGTCTATCTCAGAGGCTTTAGCTTTCTCTGATTTTCTTTTAAGTTTTATTTTCCAACCCTCAAGTCTCAAAATTGCTGGGTTCTCACATCTGTTTATAAACTGGCCCTTTTTGAGCTCATTTCTTCTTTTAGTACAGTGGTTCTTAACCTTTTTTGAGGTACTGAACCCACCAGTTTCATATGCGCATTCACCGAACCCTTCTTTAGTGATAAATAAAATATGATTTTTTTTTCCAAATTCAAGACATAGGTATATGGTTTTTTACTGGTGCACAAAATGAGCCGTGCATGAACATCACCTTGCTCAAAGAACAAAACCAACAAAGTGCATGAACTCACAACAAATTACGGTATTACTTTATTCTGGCCTCCGCGGCAGAGGCTTCTCTGAACCCCTAAGACTGACTCATCGAACCCCTACAGTTCGATAGAACCCAGGTTAAGAACCACTGCTTTAGTACCTTACCAAAGGAACCAGCTAATTCTTCAATATTTTGCCTCAGAACGTTCTCACCCAACACAAGTTATTATAAGTATTTTCTGTGTTTTGGGTTACCACAGAGGACATTCTTACTGCATGGTTTGACAATTACAGGCATATCTCATTTTATTGTGCTTAACTTTATAATTCTGCATAGATACTGCATTTTTTTTAATAAATTGAATGTTTGTGGGTGCCGTTTTTTTCAACAGCACTTGCTGACTTTGTGTCTGTGTCACATTTTGGTTATTTTGTTCAATATTTTAAACTTCATTATTTTTATGTTTGTTATGGTGACATGTGCTCAGCAATCTTTGATGTTACTATTGTAATTGTTTTGAAGGGCCACAAAGCACACCCATATAAAATGGTGAGCTTGATCAATAAATGTGTGTTTTCAGACTGCCTCACCAACCAGCCATTCCCCTGTCTCTCTCTCTGTCCTTGGGTCTCCCTATTCCATGCGACACAACAATGTTGAAATCAAGCCAATCATAACCCTACAGCAGCCTCTAAGGGTTCAAGTGAAAGAAAGAGTTGCACACTCTCACTTTAAATCAAAAGCTAGAAAAATTAAGCTTAGTGAGGAAGACACATCAACAGTGAAATAAGCCGAAAACCAGGCCTCTTGTGCCTAACAGTCGCCAAGTTGTGAAAGCAAAAGGAAAGTTCTTAGAGGAAATCAAAGTGCTATTCCAGCAATCGCATGAATAAAAAAAAAAAAGTGAAACAACTTTACTGCTGATACAGAGAAGGGTTTAGTGGTCTGAGTAGAAGATCAAACCAGCCACAACCTTCTCCTAAGCCAAAACCTACTTCAGAGCAAGGCCCCAACTCTAAAATTCTGTGAAGGCCTAGGTAGATAAGGAAACTGCAGAAGGAAAGTTTAAGCTAGCAGAGGTTGGTTCCTGGGGTATAAGAAAAGAAGCCGTCTCCATAACATAAATGTGAACATTAAGCAGCAAACACCAATGTAGAAGCTGTAGCAAGTCATCCAGAAGATCTAGTTAAGATGATTCATAAAGGTATTTACACTAAACAACAAATTTGCAATGTACATGAAATAGAGATATATTGGAAGATGCCATCTTTCATAGTGAGAGAGAAGTCTATGACTTTAATGCTTCAAAGGACAGGCTGACTCTCTTGCTAGGGGTTAATACAGTTGGAGCCAATGCACACTTACTAAGCTGAAGCCCATGCTCATTTATAATTCCAAAAATCCCAGGGCCCTTAAGACTTATGCTGAATCTACTCTGCCTGTGTTCCATAAATGAAACAACAAAGTCTGGATGAGAGCACATCTGTCTGCTCACCATATGATTTACTGAATATTTTCAGCCCACTGTTGAGACCTACTGGTCAGAACAAAAAAAATTTTCAAACGATTACAGCTCATTGACAATGCACCTGGTGACCCAAGAACTGTGACAGAGATGCACAATGAAATAAATGTCATTTTCATGCCTGTTAGCATAACATCCATTCTGCATCCTATGAATCAAGGAGTACTTGTAAATTTTCAGCCTGATTATTTAAGAAATGCATTGTGTGAGATGTAGCTGCTGTAGATGGTGACTCCTCTGATGGACCTGGGTAAGGTATATTAAAAATCTTCTGGAAAACATTTCCTCTTCTAGGTTTCATTAAGACCATTTATAATTCAGGGGAAGAGGTAAAAATATCAACAGTAACAGGAGTTTGGAAGAAGTTGATTCCAACCCTCAGGGATGACTTGGAGAAGCTGAAGACTTCAGGGAAGAAAGTCACTGCAGATGTGATGACAATAACAAGAGAACTAGAATTAGAAGTGGGAGCTGATGATTTGACTGAATCGTTACAATCTCATCATAGAACTTAAATGGTTGAGGGCTTACTTCTTATGGATGAGCAAAGGAAAGTGGTTTCTTGAGATGGAATCTATTCCTGATGAAGAAGCTGTGAAGATTATTGAAATGGCAACAAAGGATTTAGAATATTGCATAAACTTAGTTGATAAAGCAGTGGCAGGTTTGAGAAGATTGACTCTAACTTTGAAAGAAGTTCTACCAGGGTAAAATACCATCAAACAGCATCACATGTTACAATAAAAATTGTTCCTGAAAGGAAGTCAGTTGTTGCATCAGACTTCACTGTTGTCTTATTTTAAGAAATTGCCACAATCACCCCAGCTTTCAGCAACCACCAGCTTGATGCCAGCAGCTATCAATGTTGAAACAGGACTCTCCAGAGTATAAAGATTAAGACTTGCTGAAGGCTCAGGTGAAGGTTAGCATTTTTTAGCAATAAAATATTTTTAAGTTAAGGTATGAACATTTTTTAGACGTAATGTAACTTCACACTTAATAAATTATAATATAGTATAAAAATAACTTTTACATACACTAGGATACTAGGCTACCAAAAAATGTGTGACTTCCTTTATTGCAATACTTGCCTTATTATGGTAGTCTGGAACTGAACTACAATATCGCTGCAGTATGCCTGTTCACAATTTTGTATTCTTCTATAATAATTTCCTTAATGCCTGTCAGCTGATCTCATGGCCCATATTGCATAGATTTCTATTACTAATATTCTACTTACAGGTATTAATTTCTTTATTAGTTAATGTTGGCCACATAACACCAAAATCAAAATCTCAAGGGATGGCCTTGATCGGTTTGCTCAGTGGGTAGAGCATTGGTCCGTATATGGACATCCTGGATTCAATCACTAATCAGGGCACACAAAAGAAGCAACCATCTGCTTCTCTCACCCTCCATCTCCCCTCTCTCTCCCTCTTCTCTTCTCATAGATAGTGGCTTGGTTGGTTTGAGCATCAGGTTCAGGTGCTAAAAATAGCTCAGTTGATTTGAGCATCAGCTCCAGATGGGGGTTGCCAGGAGTGGTCAGGGTGCAGGTAGAAGTCTGTTTGACTATCTCCTCTCCTCTCACTTAAAAATAAAAATCTCAAGAGGTAAAACAATATGTATTTTGTTTGTGGTTCTTCAGATTTGCTTGGCATGGCTCCAGTTTTTAGATTGGGTTTAAGTCTGCTCCACATGTCTTCTCATTCTCTCTGGACCAGTGACTGACTATCTGAAGCATGTTCTCATGGAGGATCACAAGGAGGGTGATCAGAAATGCATGATGCTTCATAAAGCCTCAGGTCATAAGGAGGTTACTCTCACTTCTGTCCCCAGTCTCTTGTCTCAAATCAATGCCTACTCTACTGTTCTGTAAATCACATGGCAGAAAGAAGGGAAGAATTGTGACAATCCAATTTATAATGCATTTCATGATGTATCATTATCGTAATGTATTTATTTAAATATTGGTATCCTGAAAACATCAAGTAAAATCAATATTACAGAGCTATTCTATGGATTTGAATACTCTTGACATGTTACCAAGTGTCCTTCAGGGCTACACATTACCCAGTTTAGAAAGTAAAGCTTCATAAAACTGTGCCTCAAGCATTGGGAGGGATGACAATCTTGCATATCACTCCCAATAAGGATTTTCTGATTCTATGACAAAGGACAAGAGAATACCAAGTACTTCATGCAATTCACAATTTTGCCTAATTTGATATGAATTAAATATGTCACTTCTGAAGTGTGCCTCACATATTAGTTCCCTGTCTTCTAGCAACAAAATTTTGAAAACTGAGAATGAATAAAAGAGGAAATCTTCTTTTAAAAACTTGTATAGATTGTTCCCTACATGCATTGCAAAAAACAAAAGAAATAAAATACAATGTTCTTTTACTGGTTAATTCATTCCAGAAATACCTTTGATGCATCTATCATGTGTCAGATAATGATGCTAGTAACTAAGAATGTGATCACATGGTGGGTAACAAAGTGTGGTCTAGGAACTCTGAGGAATCCTCAGAAATATTAAGGTGGTCTACAAGGACCAAACTATATCCATATTTATACTGAAAAGTTATTTGCATATTTTCTTTTAATAGAAGATAGAGAAGCCATATTCTATTATGCTAAACATTAAAAAGATTTCTAAAACTGTGAAACAATGCCACTCTTCTCACAATCTTTTTATTCTATTTTGAAAAAAATAGTCATTTTTTATTAAAAATATCATATTTCTGTTGTATATAATTTTATTATAGCTATTTTAACTGAATTAATCAATTAATGCTATTAAATGTTCATAATTATAATTTCTATTGCAGTTAATATTGACTGATATAATTCACATTAAAAAAATCTCTCGTTGGTATCCTCAAAAATTTTAAGAGTATTAAGGATCCTGAGTCCAAAATATTTGTGAACTACTGTGGGAATAAATGAAAGCAGCATGACCACTTTTACTTATGGAGTTTGTACCAATGATGTGTAGTCCACCCCCAGCAACACTCATTCCCTTCTAGGCATTGCTCACTATCACAGACTTAGAATAGAGGTTTTCCTCTAGGTTAAAAAAACAAACAAACATAGACATGAGAACTATATAATCTATTCATTTTTGTTGCTTCTCATCTCTCTCTGTTCCTGTCTGTTTGTCCCTCTCTATCCCTTTCTCTGTCCCTGTAAAAGAAAAAATAATTCTCAGGAATATAATTTAGACTCTTGTTAAATAATTGTTTGATATAAAACATTGATTTCCTGATATGATTAATGAAAAGCAAATTTTACATTAATTTTTATATTAATTTCTGAGAATTTTTCTTCTTCTTTAACTCTTCTGGATATATCAGCACAATCTAAGTTATAGGCAATACAACTTCTAGTGATTGGAGCAGAAGTCATAGTTTGCAGCCATGAAATATATTGTACCTCAGCTTTGCAAAAATAAGCAATGTTTACCATCAGTAATTATTTAATTTAAATATTGTACCAAAGTTGTAAGGAAGATATAAATGTTGCAATTATACTCAGCCTTAGAAGTCAAATATCTGAATCAGTCCATTTCCCAGATTTCAAAAACTGATAAGGCTAGAGACTTGTCCAAGAGCACACTCCAGAAAGCAGTTACTACCTCAGCTTTTGTGCACATAGTAGAGCCCAAGACCCACCAGCCATGGAGAATTTCCAGAGCTCAACACTCTAGGATTTATACTATGAAAACAATAAACCTTTAAACATTTTTCTGAATATAAAATTGAGTATAATGCTAATGCTTTTGAATAACTCTGTATTCTTCCCTTGAGATTATTACAAGTCCCTCCCTTACCAATCTCACCCCTCAAGAGAGAATTTTTCCCACCTGAGACTTTCAAAGGAAGTTATGTTTAATTAAATTGAAGATGGATCAACTTGAAAGTGTATTCCTCACATTTTTAATTAGGGATTGTTATTCAGGAAGGCCATGTGCTATAATAGGAAGAAACCCATGTCAGATCTGCCTTTAGAAAAGTCTGAATTACTTAACAAGTAACTCACATCCTCTTTGTCTTACAGACCTAAGAAGGCAACGCTAAGGTTCAGGGGGATCTAATTCTGTTGCATGCATGAGTAACTGCCTATCAGTCAACCTTGTTGAGTCTCAGTTCCTAATTATCAAGAAAGGGATGGGCACACCTAGCTGCTAGGACTGTAGCAAGTGCTAAAACGATAAATGGACGTTAAATGTTTCCAACACTACTGGTACACAGTAGACACAGTGGGGACAAGCTGTGAAAGTAAGTTGATTCTATGTCACCCTTGTTTTTACACCATGAATAATGAAACTGAGAAAAACTAGCAAGTAGGCATGTTGCAAAAGTATCTTTATTAGAATTAATTTATTAGTTATAAGCAATAAAAAGAGGAGAGAAGAATTATTTGACTAAATGCATTGTCTCCTAATCTCCACAGTGAATCATGGCACATATTAGCCAACTAAGCTATAAAAGGTACTATAAAAGTGAAGAGATTGAATTTTCACCTCTTTATTTGGGAATTCTGCTTAATTTTTTCTCTTTTCCACATTTTTTCTTTTTTTAAATTTATTTAATTAATTGTGTATACATAGATTCTAGGGTAACCCCGACTGCATCCGTCCTCCCCCATATTCTCCTCCACATCTCCCTTGTTCCTCTCCCTACAGCACCCTCCCTCGTTCCCTTTAGGTTTATCCCAGCCTATCATCCCCCTTTCCCTCTGTCCTCTTTTCCTCTGGTCCCTTTGATCCCTCCTCTGTCTCAATTCCTTTCCTCACTTCTCAGTGTTTCTTGGATTTTTCAAATGAGTGAGGTCATATAATATTTTGCTTTTTCTGCCTGGCTTATTTCACTCAACATAATAGTTTCCAGTTCCCTCCATATTGTTGAAAAAGGTAATATTTCCTTCTTTTTCATGGCGCCATAGTATTCCATTGTATATATGTATCATAAGCTTTTTAATCCACTTGTCCATTGATGGACACTTAGGCTATTTTTAGCTCTTCAACATTGTGAACAATGCTGCCATAAACATGGGAGTGCCTTTCTTTTTTTCAGTTGGAGATATGGTGTCCTGGGGATATACTCCTATAAGTGGGATAGCTGGGTCAAAGGGCAGTACCATTTCTAATTTTCTGAGGAATCTCCATACTGTTTTCCACAGTGGCTGCACCAGTCTGCATTCCCACCAGCAGTGCAGGAGGGTTCCCCTTTCTCCACATCCTCGCCAGCACCTATAATTTGTTGTTTTGTTAATGGAGTGCCATTCTGACTTGGTGAGGTGGTATCTCATTGTGGTTTTAATTTGCATTTCTCTAATAATTAGTGATGTTGAGCATTTTTTCATATGCCTATTGGCCTATCTGTAGGTCCTCTTTGGAGAACTGTCTATTCATTTCTTTTGCCCATTTTTTGATTGGATTGTCTTCCTGGTGTTGAGTTTTATAAATTCTTTATAAATTTTGGTTATTAACCCTTTATCAGATGTGTTGTTCAATATGTTCTCCCATTGTGTGGTTTGTCTTTTTATTCTGTTCATATTGTCTTTAGCTGTGCAAAAACTTTTAAGTTTGATATAGTCTCATTTGTTTATCTTGTCTTTTATTTCATTTGCCTGTGGAGATAAATCAGCAAATATATTGCTTTGATAGATGTTGGAGAGTTTACTATCTATGTTTTCTTCTAGAATGCTTATGGTTTCACAGCTTACATTTAAATCCTTTATCCATTTTGAGTTCATTTTTTTGCATGGTGTAAGTTGGTAGTCTAGTTTCATTTCTTTGCAGGTAGCTGTCCAGTTTTCCCAAAACCATTTGTTAAAGAGTCTGTCTTTACTCCACTGTATACTCTTTCCTCCTTTATCAAATATCAATTGTCCATAAATATGTGGGTTTATTTCTGGGTTCTCTGTTCTGGTCCATTGATCTGTATGCCCATTCTTATGCCAGTACCAAGCTGTTTTGAGTACAATGGCCTTGTAGTATAACTTTATATCAGGAATTGTGATACCTCCCACTTTATTCTTCTTTTTCAAGATTGCTGAGGCTATTCGTGTTCTTTTTTGGTTCCATATAAATTTTTGGAATATTTGTTTTATATCTTTGAAGTATGTCATTGGTATTTTAATTGGTATTGCATTGAATTTATAAATTGCTTTGGGTAATATAGACATTTTAATGATGTTTATTCTTCCTAACCATGAACACGGTATATGCTTCCACTTGTTTGTATCTTCCTTAATTTCTTTTATCAATGTTTTATAATTTTCTGAGTACAAGTCTTTAACCTCCTTGGTTAAATTTACTCCTAGGTCTTTATTTTTTGTTGTTGTTGCAATAGTGAAGACGATTGTTTCCTTAATTTCTCTTTCAGACAGTTCATTGTTGGTGTATACAAATGCCACTGATTTCTGAATATTGATTTTATATCCTGACACCTTGCTGAATTCATTTATCAGGCCCAGTAGTTTTGTGACTGAGACTATAAGGTTTTCTATGTACAGTACCATGTCATCAGCAAATAATGCTGTTTTACTTCTTTTCCAATTTGGTTGCCTTTTGTTTCTTCTTCTTGTCTGATTGTTGTGGCTAGGACTTCCAGAACTATGTAGAATAAGAGTGGTGAAAGGGGGCACCCCTGCCTTGTTTCTGACCTCAAGGGGATTTTAATTTTTACCCATTGATTATGATGTTGGCTGTGGGTTTGTCATAAATGGCCTTTATCATGTTGAGGCATGTTCCCTGTATTCCCACTTTGCTAAGAGTTTTGATCATAAATGGGTGCTGGATTTTATCAAATGCTTTTTCTGCATCTATTGAAATTATCATGTGGTTTTTCTCCTTTCTTTTATGTGGCGAATCACGTTAAGTGATTTATGAATGTTGTACCATCTTTGCCTCCCCAGAATAAATTCCACTTGATCATGATGTATGATTTTTTTAATGTATGCTGGATCCGGTTTGCTAATATTTTGTTAAGGATTTTTAGCATCTAAATTCATCTTTTTTTGTGTTGTCTTTTCCTGGTTTTGAAATCAGAATTATGCTCGCATCGTAAAAGGAACTTGGTAGTGTTCCTTCCTCTTTAGTTTTTTGAAATAGCTCAAGAAGGATAGGAGTTAGTTTTTCTTTGAATAATTGGTAGAATTCACCAGTGAATCCATTGGGCTCAGGGGTTTTGGTTTTGGGGAGCTTTTTGATAACTGTTTCAATCTCTTTTGTTGTAATCTGTTTAGGTTTTCTGATTCTTCCAGATTGATTTTTGGAAGATTATATGTTTCAAGGAATTTGTCCATTTCACCTAGGTTGTTTAATTTTTTGGCATACAGTTAGTTCTTCATAGTATTTTCTTACAATATTTTGTATTTCTGTTGTGTAGATTGTTATTTCTCCACTCTCATTTCTAATTTTATTTATTTGAGTCCTCTCTCTTCTTTTCTTAGTGAGTCTCGTTAAAGGTTCATTGATCTTGTTTACCCTTTAAAAGAACCAGCTCTTGGTTTTATTGATCCTCTGTATTATTTCTTTAGCCGCTATGTCATTTATTTCTGCTCTGATCTTTATTATTTCCTTCCTTCTACTACCTCTGGACCTTACTTGCTGTTCTTTTTCAAGTTTTTTTAGATGAAGGGTTAGGTTGTTTATTTGAGTGTTTTCAAGCTTTTTAAGGAATGCCTGTAGTGCTATGAACTTCCTCTCAGGACTGCTTTTGCTGTGTCTCATAAATTTTCAGTTGTTTATGTTCCTTATCATTTGTTTCTAAGAATTTTTTTATTTCTTCTTTCATTTTATTGTAAACCCATTCGTTATTTAATAACATGCTATTTAGTTTCCATGTGTTTGAGTATTTTTTAGTTTTTCTGTTGTGGTTGATTTCTAGTTTCATGCCATTGTGACCAGGGAAAATGCTTGATATGATTTCAATCTTCTTAAATTTGTTGAGACTGCTTTTGTGTCCTAATATGTGATCTATCCTAGAGAATGTACCATGAGCACTTGAAAAAAATGTATATTCTGTTGTGTTAGGGTGAAAGGTTCTGAAGATATCTATTTATTCCAGTTGATCTAGTGTGTCCTTTTAATCTTCTGTTTCTTTGTGAATTTTCTTTCTTGAGGATCTATCTAGTGATATAAGTGGGCTATTGAAATCTCCTACTATTATAGTATTGCTGTTGATCTTGCCCTTTTTATCTATCAAAGTCTGCTTTATATATTTAGGAGCTCCTATATTAGGTGCGTAGATATTTATGATGGCTATATCTTCATGTTGGATTGCTCCCTTTATCATTATGTAGTGACCTTCTTTATCTCTTACTATAACCTTCGTTTTAAAGTCCATTTTGTCTGATATAAGTATTGCTACCCCAGCTTTTTTTTCATTTCCATTTGCATGAAATATTATTTTCCATCCTTTACCTTCAGTCTATGTATGTCTTTTGTTTTAAGGTGTGTCTCTTGTAGACAACACATGTACGGGTCCTGTTTTCTTATCCATGCAGCTACCCTATGTCTTTTGATTGGATCATTTAATCCATTAACATTTAAGGTTATTATTGAAATGTAGTTGTTTATAGCCATTTTATATTTTAAAGGTGTATTCCTCTTTTGCTATATTCTTTTCCCACTTTGATCTGTTTACAACAGGCCCCTTAACATTTCCTGCAGCATTGGTTTCATTGTAATGAATTCCTTGAGGTTTTTTTGTCTGGGAAGCTTTTTATTTCTCTTTCAATTTTAAATGATAGCGTTGCTGAATAAAGTAGTCTTGGTTGTAGGCTCTTCTTCTGCATTACTTTGAATATTTCTTGCCATTTCCTTCTAGCCTCAAATGTTTCTGTTGAGAAGTCAGATGTCATCCTTATGGGTGCTCCTTTGTAGCTGATAGCCTTTTTTTCTCTAGCAGCTTTTAATATTTTCTCTTTATCATATAGCTTTGGTATTTTAATTAGGATTTGTCTTTGTGTAGGTTTCTTTGGGTTTCTCCTTAATGGACATCTCTGTGCTTCTTGAACTTGTGAGACCCTTCTTTGCATCAATTGAGGGAAGGTTTCAGCTATGATTTGATTGAATAAAGTTTCTATCCCTTGTTCTTTCTCTTCCTCTTCAGGAACCCCTATTATGCGGATGTTATTTCTCTTCATGTTGTCATGGAGCTCTCTTAGCGTTTCCTCAGACTTTTTTAGAAGAGTCTTTTTTCTGCTCTGATTCCATGCCTTTGTTCATCTTGTCTTCCAACTCACTGATTCAATCCTCAGCTTTATCCATCCTGCTTTTAATTCCTTCCATTGTGGTCTTCATTTCAGATATTGCTATTTGTCATCTCTGACTGATTCTTTTTTAGTATTTCAATATTCTTTTTTATATTTGCTTTCTCTTTATTTAGGTGTTCATAATGACCATCCATTGTTGTTCTAAGATCCCTAAACATCCTAACAATCATTATTCTAAACTCTGCATCTGGAAGTTTGGTTATTTCCATATCGCTCAGTTCATTTCCTGGAGGATTCTCTTGTGGTTTCATTTGGATTGCACTTTTGTCTTCTTATTATGTTTGTGTGTTTGGGTGTGTTGTTTGTAGAGCTGGTTGAGGCTAGGCTTGGTGTTGTCTGCCTCCAATTTTGAGTTGTGTTATTTGTAGGTCTTCTTTGGTTGGCTTCAGCTGTTGTTTGTAATACACTGTGGAATTTGGCTTTTCTAATAGAGCCCCTTTGAAGTCTTGATTTGTTTGTTTTTTTCTCAGTTTTCTTAACTCAGGTGGTAGTCTTGTTTATTGATCTCAGCAGGGGTCTTATTTGAAACTGTATTCAGGAATGTGGTGGGTGTAACCTGAGACTCTGAAGACCTGAGATGCCAGTTATTCTCTCTGGGGGCATGGTGCTTTCTCTGCTTCAGTAGGGGGAGGTGTATCTCAGATCTTCATGGAGACCTGAGTTACTTCCCCTCCTCCCCACTTTTTGTTTTCAGCTGCATCTTGTGCTGATTGGAGCTGGAGAGATATCTTGGGAAGGTTGACCCAGAACCACTTTATTCTTGTGTTATGTGGAAGGATCAACCCCTCCCCCAACTATGGTCACCTACAGCACCTCCCCCAGGTATGGCTGCTTCAAGCACTGGATTAGTCTGCTCCTCAGGTCCTCCCATGCATTCCTCTGTCACCAGCTGTCTCTCTCTCCCCATTTCCTTTTGGAAAACAAGCCAGCTCTTTCAACACACCTTGTTCTCAGGTCCCCAGGCAAGTGGCTGTGAGTGATATACTGTTTTCCTTGAATTGAGAGCCTTTCTGGGCTCTCAGCCTCACCCCCCCCTTTGTTCCTGTAAGCAGGGGAGGCTCACTGCTCCTCGGTGCTCCTCACCAGGCTCAGTTTGGCTTCTTCTTTGCTCCTTTGATTTTGAGAGCAGTTCTTTTAGTCCAGAGTTGGTTTTTCATGCTGGTTGTTCCTAAATTAATTTGTAATCCAGTTTGGTCGTATGAGCTGGGAGTCTGGGAGTCTGCCTACTCCACTGCCATCTTGTGTCTTGCCTCTTTTCCACTTTTTATTAAAGCCTTAAAAAATTATTTTTATCTCTTTCCAGTAATTATCAATATAATCTCCTTCAACATTAATACATTAAAGACATTTTAAATTGAGGTGACCTCATTTATTTATAGTTAATCTAAAGAATCCATGTTCTTTTTCTATTTCAGTTTCTATGGGTACTTCCCCTCTCTTCTAATGAGGAGTCACATCTGAGGGTGCTGATTAAAAGAGGTTATCAAAAATATGCAGTATTTTAGAAAAGTTTGCACTTGATTTTTTCTGAGTTTTTTTCCCCCAAAGAAGGCACATCTGTTCAAAGTACCACTAGATTTATAAGAGCTAAGTTACTATAAGAGGAATGACAGAGCTATGATCAAATGATAGCTAAGGAACTGTGTTTTTATTAGTTTTGAGTTGCTTCTCTATGCCATTTTTACAAGAAGTTCTGATGAGCAGATGAAATGACTGCCTTTTTTACCCAGTAGCAATAGGTGTTAATTTGCAACAAGCTGATGAACCTGGTGAAAGCCAGAGAGGAAAGAAGGGTAATACACAAAGAAAGTGGGTTTAGGATGCAAGGTGCGGAAAGACTCTCAGAGAACAATGTAATATTCCAAATCCCTCCTTTTATAAATGAGAAAATTGCAGGCAAATATGTGATAAAGGGACCATGCAACTGAGAAAACACACCCTTGGAAAATCTCGAGTTACTATGACTTTAGCTGCACATGAAAAGCAAAGGGAGAAATGGAAACCCTCATTCTCCCTGCTTAAAGCAGGTTTAGAAGAAGAGGTTGCCAGTTGTGCTGTCTATGTTGATTGGGTTATTAAACTACTCATGTCTTTTCCTAATCTCCACTAAAAGCATGCTTTGCAAACCCAACCTGTGTGTTCACAGGAACATAAAGGCCAGGATCTGCAGCCCCTTGGCTACCTGCACAGCTTTTAGAACCACAGGCAGTTCAGTGCTGTGCTTGGTAAGTATCGTCCCGCAATCCTGTTGACATTGACTTAGATTAGTTTTTATGTCTGTGTACTAAGCACCCAAGACACGCATAGCCCGGGTCTCAGTGCTTAATGAGAATATAAAAGTAAAAGACAAGGTCCTGTAGGAGCTTACAATTTAATTAGGAAATAAAAATAAATGGGTGGAGATGTGAAGTGACAGATGTGTACCTATGTGTGTGAGGAGTCCCTGTGTGATTCAGCCAAGGGGGTGACTTCTGTACACTGTTCTGGATTTGAGCCAGCTCAAATCCAGAACAGGAGATGTGAACAGGTTATAGATGTATGAGGAGATGGGGAGCTGCATTTTTGGGGTAGGGGGTAACTGCATTCTAAGGTAGTGATCTGCATACTAGGAATGGAACATCAAGCATACACACAGTTGGTAATTAACATCACATATATCAGTATCAGAAAGAAAAGTAATCTGTTGGGGGAGCAAGTATTCATGATGAAGGATAGTTTTAAAAAGTACATTTTACAGGGACTTGAACACCAGAATGAAGTACTTTATACTTATCTCCTTTAATACAAGAATCCCACTCATTGCAATCCTAGGAGTAAATAACCTATTCATGGTGGAAAGTCAAGAAAGTAAATTGCCTTGTAAGCCATTAAAATAATGACATGAAACCAAGTTGCCTGATTTTTTTAAAACCCATCTTTTTATGAGCCATTTCTCTGATAAAATTTTCTCAACTCTGCAACAGTATAAAAGAATACTCTCCAAATCACAACACTGAAACAAGCAAGAGTGCTTTGGGTTGGAGCCTCAAAGTTTTCATTGCTGTTTCATTGAGAAAACTGTTTTTGGTAAATATGTAGTCAAAGTATATTTTAAAAGTAAAAGAAACTAAAAATGTAATGAATCAGACAAAATAACAGAAATAGAAATGAGGCTTGAGTGCCCAGTAAATATATCAATATTTTATGTGACTGAAGTAGAAAGAGGTGCCTATTTCTACCTCTAAGTGACCAAGGTCCAGATGAGACCCTCAAGAAGCAGGGAGAGTGATGTAGACTGATGAGGGAGAGCAGCTAAAGGAAACCACTTTAAATGTGCTCATGGCCTGACTTGAGGTGAAGAACCTACTGGTATAACGGATGGTACACATGACATATTTCTATTAGCAGATAACAAAGGTCAAAGGGACCAAGTTCTATCACTTATTCTTGGAGTCCCTCATGCTGGGATAAGAAGGAGCATGGCCACCCAATGGTCTGGAAGGAGACTTTAATGTCAAGATGTGAGTTAAGGGGTCCCATCATTCCCTTGTTTACTTTCAAGATGGGCATCTCTATTGACTCCTACAAATGGACCAGAAGAGTCTGTTTAGAGGTTGTGGCAGAGTCATATAGGGTATCCTTCTCCACTGAGCTTGAAATTCCAGAAAGGACATATATGGAGTGCAGGCACAGGGAGTGAAGGGGATGTGGGAAAGGCAGCCCCACTTAACCAGCCAGGTTCAACTGAATCAACACTGCAGGGCACCAGAATCAGTGCTGTCAGCTTAAGTTAACTGTGTTTATATGTCATTTAGGGACCTCTTGCAGTCAATTTTCCCCATGGACATAGGTACTCTGATAGCTTCATTTTCATCCCCACCTGTGTAAGTTGACTACATAGCAAGGCTCAGAAATCCCTTTATAGCTTTCCTTTCTGCTCCTGGGCTACTTGCCCAGTCCCCTAGTCCTACTTAGAAACAGTAGTCAACACCTTTGGGAATTCCTTGCAAATCTTTCGTGATTAGGTAGCTGCCTAACCATTTCAAATGTCCCACAGTTCAAGAGTTTGCCTGTCTAAAACAGTCTTTTTAATTGTTTTTTTTTAATTTTGAGGCTCCTTTAGAAATATTTTTGTTTTTAAATTACAGTTATATACAATATTATATTAGTTTTAGAGGTGCAACCTCATGATTAGACATTTATATAACTTATGAAGTGACCACCCCGATAAATCTAGTACCCATTTGACACCATACATAGCTGTTATAATGTTATCGACTATATTCCTTATGCTGTTTATGTTTTTTATGTTTATAGTTTATAACCCCATGACTATTCTGTAACTACCAATTTTCACTTCTAAGTCTCTTTACCTTTTTTACCCAACCTCCCAGCCCCCTCTCATGTGGCAACTGTCAAAATGTTTTCTGTACTTATGAGTCTATTTTCATTCTGCTTGTTCATTTATTTTATTTTTAGATCCATATATAAGTGAAATAAATTGGCATTTGTCTTTCTCTATCTGGCTTATTTTATTCAGCACAATACCTTCTAGGTCCATCTATGTTGGTGCAGATGTCAAGATTTCATTCCTTTTTATGGTCAAATCATATTCCATTGTATATATGCACCACTTCTTTATCCATTCATCTGTTGATGGGCATTTAAGTTGCTTCCATATCTTAGCTATTATAAATAATGCTGCAATGAACATATAGATGTGTATGTCTCTTTTACTTAAAGTTTTGGTTTTCTTCAGATAAATACAAAGAGGTGAAATTTGCTCGGTCCTTCTTTGCCCTTGTTTTAGCCTTTGTTTTAAAGTCTATATATTCTGGTATAATAAGTATTGTTACCCCAGCTTTTTCTGTTTGTTTTCATTTACATGAAATATCATTTTTCATCTCTTTATTTTTATTCTGTGTGAGTCTTTCCATCTGAAGTGAGTCTCTTAGACAGCATATGTAAGGATGTTGTTTTATCTGTTCAACCTCTATGTCTTTTGATTGGAGCATTTAATCATTTGCATTTAAAGTATTTGTTGATAGATATGTATTTATTGCCATTTTATTATTTATGTTTTTTATCTTTATTTCCCTTTTTCTTAAAGAAGACCCATTAATATTTCTTATAATATTGGTTTGGTGGCAATAAACTCCTTTAGCTTTTTCTTGTTTAGGAAGCTCTTTATCTGTCCTTTGATTCTAAATGATAGCCTTGCTGGATAGAGTAATCTTGGTTATAAGTCTTTGCTTTTCATCACTTTGAATATTTCTTGCCACTTCCTTCTGGCCTGAGAAGTATCTGTTGAGAAATAAGCTGACAGTCTTAAGGGAGCTCTCTTGTATTGTAACTACCTGCTTTTCTCTTGCTGCTTTTAAGATTCTCTCTTTGTCCTTAACCTTTGGCATTTTAATAATGATGAGTCTTGGACCTCTTTGAGTTCATCTTGTTTGGGACTCTCTGTGCTTTCTGGATTTATATGTCTATTTCTTTCAACAGGTTAGGAAAGTTTTTCATCATTATTTTTTCATGTAGGTTTTCAATTTCTTCCTGTCTCTTCTCCTTCAGTACCCCCATGATACAAATGTTGGTACTCTTGAAGTTGTCCTAGAGGCTCCTTACACTATTCTAATTTTTCTTTGTATTATTTTTTTTTAATTTTTGCTTTTTTGATTGGGTATATTTTGTTTCTTTATCTTCCAAACTTCTGATTTGATCCTCTGCTTTATCTGCTGTACTGTTGAGTCCCTGTGATGTACTCTTCATTTCAATTAGTGTATTTACTTTTGACAGGTTCTTTTTTTATGTTTTCTATCTCCATTTTTATGTTTTCTACTTCTTTGTTGAAGTTCTCACTGAGAACATTGCACATCCTTATACTCAGTGTTTTGAACTCTGTCTGGTAGATTGTTTGTCTCCATTTTATTTAGTTATTTTTCTGGAGTTTTACTCTGTTCTTTCATTTGAAACCTTTTTTTTTCTTCCTCCTCATTTTGATTGCCTCCCTGATTTTTTGTTTTTTGTTTTGTTTCTTTTATTTATTAGGTAGAACTCCTACACCCCCAGGCTTGGTAGAGTGACCTTATTTAACAGGTGGCCTGTAAGTCCCCATGATACAGCCTCCTTGCACACCTGAGCTGGGCACTCTAAGTGTGCCCCCACTTTGGTGTGGGCTCTGTGCACACTTTGATTATAGTTGAGCTTTGATAGCTGTGGATGTCTCTGTGGGAAAGAATTACCCCTACAGTAAACTCAGTTAGCTGCAAGGATAGGCTGCAACCAGCATGGAGGATCTGCTGTGGAAAAGCTGACCCCACAGAGCAGAACTTACTTCAGTAGTCTCATGTACCCATGGGGTCTTCCTTTGAGCATGTTATTCATGGGTGTGATTGGGTGGTCCTTTGGTGTGGTCTGAAGCTCATCACCAGATGTACTATCTCTGGAGCCTTTGGGAAGTGCATGCCAAGGTCAACCACTGCTTGTGCATGAGCTAGAGAGTGATCTGCAGATGGCTGCTACTTGTGCTGGGCTTGGAGGTGCCCAGGAGAGAAAATATACAAACCAAAAATGGCTGCCACTAGTGCCAGGCTTGAGGCCACTTAGCAAGAGGTATAGGGCACATTGAGGCAAAATGCTGCTTGTTTGAGAGATTTTTAGGAAATTAGAAGTAAGATAACCTTTTTTAAAGAAATGCTGAATGTGAGTGGGTCTTCTAAATACCTGGATCTCATCCCAGGCTCCTAAGCATTCAAGATAACAAAGAAATGGTCCATGTTCAAAGCCCTGCTGCTTCACCCACCTGGTGAAAAGACCACAGACCAAGTTTTAACAACTGCTCCAGTTCATGAGTAAATTTGGAGATCCTTAGAAGGAAATTGAAAACTGTCAGTGACATAACCAGTTTGGATTAACCTAGTAATGCTTATGCTGTATTCCACACTGGTTTAGAAAAACTGTCACATTGAAAAGTCTTTCCTGGTATCTAAGCCACAAATTCATGACTACTAAAGCTAAGCTTGACCTTAATGATCTTTTAGCTGCCACATCATACCTGGGTTGGGAGTGTGAGTATGTGGGAGTTTGAGGGATGGGGCATTAGGTACAGCTGATAATAAGAAAGTTTCTTCGTGCTGATTTTAGGACCTACAACAGTCTCACTACCCAACACTGTCTCACACCTAGGCTGTCAGGGTTGCTGGGGTCAAGGCTGGAATCCTAACATCCCTTTTGCAAGCAGTTTGTCTTCCTCCCAGGACAGAGACAGTATATAAAAGCTGAGGGAGAGCTTGAAACTAAGTTGGTAAATTTAAACTCAGAAGCCTTGCTTGAAGGTGTTGCTATGGAAGCCAAAGGTCCATCTGGGTGTTACTCTGAGATTGATAAAAGTTCTGAGCATAGTTGAACATGGCACCACCTGGGGGCAGTATAACTGTGTCCATTACTCATCATTGCAGTCTTCACTCAAGTCAAATCCAAACCACACAAACTTTTCTGTATTTGTACAGGAACTTCTTGAAAGTCTTTAAGTAGCATTTGAACTTTACAGCTGGGAGAATTTTAGTAAATCTGAAAGCATTGTTAGGAGTAGATTAGAGGTCCCCCTTATAACCAATACCAAATTCAATTTTACTGGGAGTATGCTGTTGTTCATTTTCTCATCTGAAATGATCATTTTTCACTGGTTTCACCATCTGAAATAAGAATGCATTATTTAAAATTATATAATGTTTCTGCCCTAAGCTGTAAGCTTTCCTTTGTCTTGTAAAGCTTTGCCTCCAACCCATGTTATTAAGATTTTAAAGTATATAGAGGTAGTGTGGTATACCAGAGATGGGTTCACACTCAGGTTAATTTTTGCTCATTTCTGGCTGTGTGTCAAGCATTGCCCTGGGAATGAGATGGCTCCTGTCTGTATAAAATAACAGAAGAGCCGGTCCCTAGCACTCTGTTAGCTTTTAGCAAAGAACTGGTCAATTTATAAAATAGAAATAAGAAACACAATAGACTCATTTCTGGAATCATCACAGTTTAAGGAACCTAACATCTTCATGATCTCAGATTATTAATTCTCTCAAGTGAATTTTCTACTTTATCAATTCCATTGCAGTCTATTATGGCATGTGTGTGTTTGTGTGTAAATGTTGTGCGTGTCTCTATATTTAACAAAATCAGGCTAAATGGCTTTTTCATTATTAAGAGAGCATTTACCACTTTTTTTTAAAGTTTTTATTAGTTACTAGATAATGTTTCTAAGGGAAAATTTGCAAATATATGATACATAGGAATAGACACAGGTTGGAATGGCAATCCAGGGACTTCCTCATAAGAGTGTTGAGAAGTATGGAAGAACATTGAGTTTTTGATTGAAGTAGGAATAAAATAATGACTGTGTTATGAATGAGGTGCTGCCTTTTTATCTAATAATCCTAATTTCTGATCAATTAAATAGCAAAGCAGCACCCTGATTTTTTGGCAAGGTTGAGCATAAAGTTAAGTATGCTCAGCATGGGGTAGGGATTTATAAACACTGAATGCTGGTTCAAGGTCTGCATTGACTTTAGGAAAGTCATTTAGCCTCTTGTCTCTTATTTCTCTGAAATAAAAGGTAAGTGATAAAATGGTCCAGCTCATCAGGAGGCTGTGATTAATATCACAAATGATAGGAATATTTTTGGTATTGTGAGGCTGATGTGAAACTCTAGCGAAAGGGCCAGTGTCCTGTTTTATAAGGGAGCCCTCTGACTTCATGTTTAACCCACGTCCATCCTTTGAGTATGTCCAGAAGCTCCCAGAACGTCCCCCAAACTTCCTTGCCTTTATGGGAAGCAGATGCACAGTCCTATCAAAGATTTGAAAGTGCCTTATCTTTATGTTTGTCAGGAGCAAGGGCTGGCAAAGTCAAGTGATTACAGTGATGTTTGCTCCCCTTCCTGCCTCAGCATGATGGGAAAGGTGTCTGGTTTAGGGAACACAGGGGCAAGGTGCCTGCCTTATGTAGGAAGTAGACAGTCTGTAAGAGAATGAGAGCATTGGGCCCAACCTCTTGAGATGGGTCTCTCCTCACTAGACAGTAGCACAGATGCAGGATCCCGCCACTTCTTTTGTCACTGCATATTCAACAATGGGCACAGTGCCTGACACAAAGCAACCTTATGATATGCGTTTGCAGAAGGAGTGTGGGGGGGACCTGATGAAATTGCTAATAGTGACACCAAAGTGCTTAGAAGCTATATTTTTCATGAAGATTTAAATAATATAATAATTATAAAATAATAGAAAGTAATTCTAATCAATTTTATCCCAATTTGCACATAGAATTAAAATTCAATAGATCTAATACCAAAATTTTAACTTTCATCTTTTTTGAGTGTTTTGGAGTTTGTTTGTTTTAGCAGTCAAATTTTTCTGTAAGCCTGACAAGTGTCCAGAACATTAAAAATAATAATAATAAATGAAAAGAGATACTAGTTTATGCAGTTATATTGTGGAATTTCCAACTAAATCAGAATTGTTCACACGGGAAAATGCAATTTCAGTCAAATGGATTGTATTTTTGTTTACTCCTAAGCATCCAAAATATTTCAAAATGTAAAGCAGGGATAGTCAATCTTTTTATACCTACCACCCACTTTTGTATCTCTGTTAGTAGTAAAATTTTCTAACCGCCCACCGGTTCCACACTAATGGTGATTTATAAAGTAGAGAGGTAACTTTACTTTATAAAATTTATAAAACAGAGTTACAGCAAGTTAAAGCATATAATAATAATTACTTAACAAGTACTTTATGTCTAATTTTTGCTAAGTTTGGCAGAATAAACCTTTATAAAACAACTTACTATAGTTAAATCTTTTTATTTATACTTTGCATACATAGAAATTACATTAGTTAATTGAATTATTAGTGGCATCCATGAGGCTGATGCTGGGAAACTAAATATTGAATATCCGGTTCAATTTTTGTGAGGAACAAACAAAGGTCTCCCTTTTCGGAAATATCCAGGCAGTTTCCTTCTTTCATTTTAATATGATTAAGAGCACTGTAAAGCCAGTAGTCGGGGTCACCATCACAGCTGCCTGACCCATGCAGGTTCACATTAGATTCGAATAGTCGGTAATGAAACAGTAGAGCCAAGAACTGGTGAGCCATCAGCTTTAATTCTTGCTTGCACCCGGCAGGCAAGCAAAAACACACACTGGGCTCCAAAACCCACTCACTCAGTGCTCACAAAGCTACTGACTTATTCGAGTTTCCTAGAATCAAAGGTTTCTAGCTCACCAGATTTATTCACCTCTGTTCCGCATCTCTTCCAGCACAAACTCTGCACAAACTGGCTTTTCCCTCAGCACTCTGCCATCTTAGCTGCTTCTCCCGGCCTCCACGTGACCTTAATCTGCTCTCCTTTCTAATACTTCAGGAACCAAGAGAGAGAAAGCTACTGGTCTGCCCCACTTTATACTTTAGTAGAAATCCAAACCCTTAATCTAATTTACAAACAAGAAAGTCTCTGGTACAAAGTCACCCATCTGAGGCATAATGGAATTCCTCAAGAGTGTACCACCCTACATCATCCAATCAGTCAAGGGTGTGGGGAAAAGCTTACTCTTAAAACTAAGCCTTAGGCTATAACGACCCAGCCTGCATACATTACAGCCTTTCCCCCACACCCATCCCAGGCCTAAGGGCAAGTAACATCACCTGGGTAATGGGCTTCCATGTGGGCAGCACCATCTTTAACAAAGTGAGCATACTATATTTTATCTGCCCAACAAGCACTAAATCCTGATTCTACAAGATAAGAGGTAGGGAAAGGTATTAATAAACTGAATACCAATTTCCACATATTTGGATATAAGAGCAGCATTTTTTTTTATTTTGCCAGAGGTTTTCATATCCACCACTGTCGAATTTATGTTTACTTTCTTCATCATATCTAATTTCTAACATTTCTTCTTGGCAAGTTGTATCAGCCTCTTCAATATTCGCGGTAAAAGGATTTTTCATCCAGTCATATACCTTCAATTTCAAAATATCTTCAAATCATTTTTCCATGTCCAATTTAAGTTTGTTGAGGTGGCTAATGAATTTGTCAATATCCTCTGGAGTTACATCATTCTTTATAGATTATAATTGAGGAAACTCTCTTTCAGCCTGACCAGGCGGTTGCGCAGTGGATAGAGTGTCGGACTGGGATGTGGAAGACCCAGGTTTAAGAGCCTGAGGTCACCAGCTTGAGCGCGGGCCCATCTGGCTTGAGCAAAAGCTTGCCAGCTTGGAGCAAGGTCGCATGCTTCAGCAAGGGGTTGCTTGGTCTGCTGAAGGCCTGCAGTCAAGGCAGATGTGAGAAAGCAATCAATGAACAACTAAGGTGTCGCAACAGCAACGAAAAACTAATGATTGATGCTTCTCATCTCTCTTCGTTCCTGTCTGTCTGTCCCTATCTATCCCTCTCTCTGACTCTCTCTCTGTCCCTGTTAAAAAAAAAAAATTCTGTCTTCAATAGATTATGACAAAGTAGTTCAAGTTTGTCAATAAATAATCGCAAAATACTTTGGCAATCTATAAGAGTTTTATTACCTCCTTAAAGCTGCAAATTGACATCATTAAATCTCTTGAAAATATCTGCTAAGTAAAAGACATCATTCTTTACTGTTTTTAGCTGTTGACACAGATTGGTCTCATTATTACTTTCAAAAAATTGTATGACACTATCATGTAATACTACAAACTAGCCAAAGATGTACCCTTTGACAGCCACCAAACTTCTGTGTGCAAAAGTAACTTAATAAAATCTTCATTATTGTCCTGGCAAAGCTGCAGAAACATTCTATAATTCTTTGCATTAAATTTGATCTTGTTTACAGCTCAAATTATTATAGTTAATGATGAATGGAGACTTGTACTTAGATGATTTCCTACAAGATGTTGTCTGTGCACCACACAATGAATACATAAAACATTTGGTACTTCCTGCTTCAAATAAGCAACAAATCTATAATAGTGACCTACCATTGATGGTGCTCCATCAGTAGCGCATGCAACAATATTATTCAAAGGAATATTATTTTTTGTAAAGTATGTTCTCACAGTATTAAATATAGATAATCCTCTTGTACCTGTGATGAGATTTATTGCGAATAGCATTTCTTCTCGTAATATATTGTTTTCATCAAAATAGTGTACATATGCCATCAATAAAGCATCATTATCTGCAGTGGTAGATTCGTCCAATTGCATGGAAAATGAAGAGTTTTGGAGAATACTTATAAGTTTGTTTTCAACATTAACTGCCATTTCATCAATTCATTGCTTTACTGTGCTATCACTTAGGGGTAACGTTTTTAAAATTTGAGGTATATCCTGATGTATTACTGTTGAGATAAATTCTTTTATAGAGGGTATTATTACAGTTTCTCCAATATAGCTTTTACCACTTTTTGCAATTATTTGTGAAATGCAATAAGTGGAAATTAATCCATCTTCGTTGGTTGTATGTTGTTTCTTAAATGATGCAACAATAGTTTGAATGATTTTGAAATTTTTTATGTATTTCCTGAAAATATTCAATGGGCTTGTCCTTGTCGTTTGGATGCTTTGTAGAAAGATGTTCTCACAATCAACTTGGCTTCATTGCCTCATTGGATAATGTTTTATGGCACAATAAACACACTGGATGTTGTTTATTTGCAACAGATTCTATGAAACCTATCTTCAGATACTCTGGCGAATAGCCGCATGAATATTTTTTTATTTTTGAGACATGGGCTCACGATATTTTACAATATTTTGTTTGAAGCTGTAAGCATGTGCTTGCTTTCAGAAATCTAACTACGTACTGACTTTAGTTTCTATTATGTAACGATTTGGCTTCACTTATGTAACGTGAACAAACCTTACATGCTTGAAGTCTGTTGTGTGGTTGCAACGTTACAAGTGTCCTGGTTGAGCGAGAGTTTGTCAAGAGGGGACTAAGTTAGTGAGTAACATGGTTGTGCATTTTATAAAATTTTATGTAGCGGGTGTTGGCCAGTGGCATCACTTCTTTGCTATCAGGATGAAGTAGCAAGACATCGGCTACTTTTGGCAGTCCAAGGGGGGTTCCTAGAATGTTACCCTATTACCCTAAAATCCGGGAATCAAGATGAAAATATGAGTTAATTGGTGTCTCTATTGTCTGGCAGTTTCTGTCATAGAAAGAAGCGTCGAACCATAGAGTTATTTGTCTACGGGGTAAAAAAATGATGAACTGCTAGTTTTGGGGGGGACAATAGTGATCATAAACTGCCCACCTGATTGGGCAGTAGGTGTGGACCTGAGGTCAGGTACCTGGTCACTTGCAGATGCAGGCCAGGTAGTCGCAAAAGAGGTAGAGTGCGGTCCCAATACAAAAGCTTTGTTACAGAGTCTGACCGCTGTCCTGATCTTGACTGGTCAATAGTCGATTAGTATGTAATCACGGAGCCGTTTGGTTGCTCCGCTATCGCCCACCATGAAAGCTGGAACGCCCACTAGTGGGCGGTAGGGACGAGGTTGACTACCACTGATGTAAAGCTATAAAGAGTAGATGCAAAAGCCTTCCAAACCTACTGTTACTTTTTAGAGGCCTGGTGCAACTGGAGAATAGAAAACAGCGTAGCTGTGTGCTCTGAGCTTTTTCAGATTTAGAGGTGAATCCCAAACTCGCCCCCAGATGATTCGTGCCAGATTTCAGCGGTTTGGTCCATCAGTGCTCTTGTAAGAAGAAACAGCCACATTTCACAACTTTCTCTACCAACTTACAGAAAGTTCCATCGTGAAAGGAAAAAAGAATGGGGTAGTATTTCGGGAGAAGAGTTATATTCTCTCAGATTACCGCATGTCCCCAGATGCTACTGTCTAAGGGAAAATAAATCATTACTTGAAAGAAAATGTAGGTTTAAAGCCATTTCTAAAATAAATGCCTTTTTTTTAAATGACTTGGATCCATATTCAATCAAGAGTGTTGGTGATACTTTGTCCTAATTACTCTGGCTAACTCATATTTGATGAAAACATATATATTGTGAAAACTACAGAGAAATGTAAGTTGTCTCTCATGTAATTAGTTTGTTCTGGGAGTTCATTTTTATTATGAAAATCATCTGCAGCAGGTAGTTAGAAGGGTGAGGCTCAAACTTAAAGGCTTTGGGATAATATTTCCTGAATGGAATCTTCTCCACCATGACAATTCATTTTACTTCTCAGAAGTCAAACATATACTTTACATCCAATCCCAGATGCATGGACTTGACAGGTCGGGACTGAGAATGTTTGGTGGCATTCTGTGGGGAAACAGACTTTGTGCCCCGGTAGCCATGTGCTTTCTTTCAAAGAACATATTTCTGGGGTCCTGTTTCTCATCCTTGCCTCTCTCTTCCTCCACTGCCAATTTGATGACATGGGTGGCGATATAGAAACTGGTAGAGGATGGGGGGAGGGGATAGCTGGATTTTTCTTTGCAGACATTAACCAGTTTGGTTCATGGTTACCTGAAGCTAGGAAGGAGGGTAGAGGGTGGTGTTTTCATTTTGTTTTAGAATCTCCCTGTCCATACCAACCCTCCACAGAAACTTTCAACTATTTTCAATTTTATGCTCCATTGACTTTCTTCTTTGCCTTGAAACATGAAGAAGCTCATTCGTGTTAAAATAAAAAAGACTTAACCTCACCAATGTCTTCAAACAAATGTCCTCTCCTGGTGCTTTTTTTTCTTTGTGATCCACTTCCTGACTTTCATGTACTATGCTGTCTGGCCCTATCTAAAAATACCTTTATTTCTAACATGTTAATTTAATAACATTGAACCTCAATAGAGAAAAGAACCCCAGGAGATGGTTTGGTCTCAATCTATAATTTCAGGCCATGCATTTCCCCCACCAGAGAACCTATTTTCATAACCCTGTTTCTCTTTCCTGCATCTCTCTTCCTCCCAGGGCCAATGTCATGATATGGGAGGCAGGTGGAAGGACAGCCATGCAATGCCCAGACAGCATCCCTTGTTTTTAAAAAAAGTACTGGGGCTAACATCCAGAGGAGACCATGCCTTCAGATAAACCTTATGGTGCTTTCTCATACTCTTTAGCCTTTCAACTGTTTGATAGAATGGAAAGGGCAGTTAGGATTCCATGACAGTGTGTTCTGAATTTAATTCTAAACAATAAAGAAGAATAGATTGAGGAACTGGACCTTTATAACAAGTCTCATTGTTTCTATAGATTAAGAAAAACTATCATAAGTAGAGGGCCTTCCACATTACATTGAAAATTTTTTTATTCTATGAGCAAGAACATGAGCAAGATTCTAAGAAAGAATGGTTACTACTTAAAAACAATTCAGGGCTGAGTGGGAGTTCAAGGTTTAATATTTGACTAAGGTTTTTTTTTTATTAAACTCTGGAAATATCTCCAAGAGAAAGAAGAACCATTGACTAAGTGATAGTGTAATAGGCAGTATATTTAGATGTGTTTTCAAATATGCAAAATTGAATCTCTCACATTTGAGTAGTTTTATATTCATATTTCTAAGAATAGCTCTATCACTAAAATAGTCATATTTTTCCTCTCTTTATTCTACTTTTCTTCGGACCACTATTCTGAAACAATGGATAAGAAATACTGCATTGCATCTTAAAATGAGGATACAGATAAAGTGAGTTGCATTGTTATATGTGTATTTGGTGCTTCCAGGACTGCTGAAAAGGGATGGGTGGAAGGAGAAAAAAAGATATGAGAAAGATCTGACTCTTTCAGCACCTTCAGATTGGAGGACAGGTTCTCTCAAAAGCCTGTATACTGGAGAGAATTCCCCAACAAGGGAAGGGAGCCTTGAATTTTGAACAGCTACCCCCACCATTCACTCCACTCTCATATTCAACATACATAGAAAATGTATTAGAAGACACTGGTTAATAAAATTTCCATGTGCCCTCTGCTGATTTATTAAGATTACCCCAGTGCTCATAATACTGTTGTAAAGCATGGTTAATATATTGCAATAATTTCTAGCATTGTATACTTTTTCAATCCAACTCAGTAAAAACATACTGTTATACAGTTGGTCTCAGGCATCGAGAAGTGCAACACACATGTTGTAGGAGATGATGTCACTTCTTCAGCTTCAGGAATCCCCCTTGCTTCACATTAAACCAGCAATAACTAGCAAAAAGCTTACATGCTTTATTTAATAGAAACTAAATTAACAAAAACCCTTGACCTTTAGACTCTTCAAGTAATGTTTTTTAGCACTAAATATTATCAAATATATATTTCACATTTAGGAGAAATCGCATCTCATATTCTTGTAGCCTGTCTGGTGATGCAGCCAGTTTAGATTTCTCAAATGAGGAAGTTTGACTGGTAGCCAGTAGAACAGGGGGAGAAATTCTGTTGCAAAAAGAGATGAGTTTCCGCCTGACCAGGCAGTGGCGCAGTGGATAGAGCGTTGAACTGGGACACGGAGCACCCAGGTTCAAGACCCCGAGGTCACCAGATTGAGCGTGGGCCCATCTGGCTTGAGAAAAAAGCTTGCCAGCTTGGACCCAAGGTCGCTGGCTTGAGCAAGGGCCTGCTCAGTCTGCTGAAGGCCCGAGGTCAAGGCACATGTAAGAAAGCAATCAATGAACAACTAAGGTGTCGCAACAAAAAACTGATAATTGATGCTTCTCATCTCTCTCCGTTCCTGCCTGTCCCTGTCTATCCCTCTCTCTGACTCTCTCTCTGTCCCTGTAAAAAAAAAAAAAAAAAAAAAAAAAGGTGAGTTTCCACAATTGCTTTTCTCATAAAGATTGTGCTGGCCCAGGATTACTATTTGATGGTTAACATGTCACTGAATCACAGGTAATTTGCAGTAGTTGAACGATAAAATTCCACTCACTCAGACTCCATAGTTTTCATATCCATCTTATCTCAAAGTCTTTAAATTTGGAAATAATTTGGAGTTCAACTGGTTTGAAATTAACATTTATTAAGTAGACTCTTCTAGTGTCATACAAATTGAGTCACAGTATTCACAATATTTCAGGGGCCTTTTTTATTTTATTTGAAGACAAGATTTTCAGTGAACACCAAGTACTTTTAAGGTATTCATTTAAGGACTTTCACTTGCCCATTTTTGGTAATGTAACTGAAGTGACTCAGTAAAAGTAATAAAACTATACCTATTTGAAAATACAGTATAGTACAGTTTTAAATTACCTGCCTTCATTAGTGTGAATTCCCTGAATTTGACTCTAGAGAACTTTTCTACAAAGCTATTTAAGCAATGGATTTTTTTTTAATTTTTATTATTGTCATTATTATTATTTTCATTATTACTTCCCAACGAAACCCAGTAGCCAACAAACAATTTGGCTGATTTCTCATATATAACATTCTCATATTGCCCTTTTTTTTTTTCTCACATCTGGTGATAAAAGTAGAAAGGGAAACGGACAGGGTGAAATGGCAGCCACTGGGGCAAAGACTTTTGGGAATAAGAGCAGAGAAGACTAATACAGACATTTGAAACAGGGAAGGAATTGGGCCAATCCTGGGGGCAAGCAGGGCTGTGAACATCAAAACTAGAGGTGACAGGGCATCTGGTGTAGTGTTGTGAGAGGCCAGAATAGGTGGTTAGGTAATTGGACTCAAAGAAAGGGTGAAGATTGTGGGAACAGCTTGGGACTTTTTGTTCCAAACAGTAAATTTAGTCACACGGAATTGTGAACTGTTATACATACAGAAACAGAGTAGCCATTGATAGAATGGGCTATGAAGTAGGGCTGACACGGGTTTGGGATCGGGCTCTGCCACTTATGATGTGATTTTTGGACAACTTATTTACCTCTGTGAGCTTCAGCATTCTCATCTGTAAAAATGAGGCCAGTAATAACACCCTCATAAGGTTGTCATGGTGATTACTGACCTAATGTGTGAAGAGCAATGCTTGGCACTCAATATAAGCTATTTATTGCATTTATTATTAACAAAGCAGTAAAATAGCTGAGCCAAAAATATTTTATTCACCTTTGGAGTAGTTGGTAATTTACGTAAGTAGAAAGGTTCCAGATTTTGAAGTTATACTCTCTGGATTCAAATCCTGAGTCCACTACTTGCTAGAAATATAATTTTTAATCTGGAGACTTTCTTTCCTTGTGAGTAATGGAGGGAATCAACTTCACCTTTCTCAGAAAGTTGTTGTGAGGATTAAAAGTGATAGTAATGGGTTTAGTAGAGTGCCTTATTCAAGCGCCAGGTAGTTGGTATAGTGATTTTCAATTCTTAGCATTTCATAATGTTTGTGTCATTCAATAGCCAACCTAATTTAGTGTGGTAAATGGAGGTGAAGTTGTCAGTGTTAAATGAAGAACCAGAGTCAGTAGGGATGTGCATAATCTCATGGTGAAGTCATCGTAGACTCAGCATTAGAATCTGGAATATACATTAGCATTGCTGGCAGAACTAGGCTCCACAATAACAGCGATCATAACTAATTGAACTCAGCACAAGAAATAACCTAGCCAATATTTTAAAAGTTTAATGCAACTATTTTAGAGTCAAAACTCAATATGTTTGTGATGTATTTTAATTGTGCCACAGTTCAAGTTTTAATGGCATGGCTGTTTTAGGGTCAATACTCAGTAATTTTTTTTCATAGTTTCTTTCATAAGTTTTTTTTACAATTAGAAATGTGTTTCTCTGGATCTTAAGAGGGTTGATATAAACAAACTTCCACTTGGGGAAATGTTCTAAAGGCTGCAATATTCTGTGTGCACTCAGTTCACCATCATCAACTAAACCAACCACAGCTTCTGCCAGTGTACAAATCTGCTGACTGTAAGGGAACGTGGCAATGTCAAGTTCAATACTCTGGGGCTTCAGCATGACTCTAGGACCTTCCTCCACAGAAGAGGTGCATCTCAGTCTCATTCGTAATGTCAGAATCTTTATCTCGGGTAACTCACATTCTTGGGTGGCCCAGCCTGCCCCATACATCTTCAGTCTCATGGTTATTTCCCCTTTGGTACAACTAATGGAATCCAGGCTTTTCTTCAAATGATACAACAATCACCACTGACTGGTCACTGCCCAGCAAAGAACACAGAGGCAAATTGGAGATGGTTCAACCTCTCATTCAGCCTCTCTACTTCTCAACTGATGTCCTTACACCCCCAACTACATACTTTGCTCTTATTTTCATGGGTGATCTAGTTTAATGTGTTTACCTTCTTTTGCAGTGTCCAAATAATATTTTGTGAAAAACTGAAAATTCATTCCTCTGACTCTGGGTATCTTGTACAAAGATGTGTGTGTGATTACAAGGCATTCTATGCTTTACATCATACACTATTTTATACTCTTTGTTCTTTCTGCATTTCTTCAATCAGCATTGTAGTTTTAATTGCTTGGTTATCAATTGTTGGTGGAAACAGTGGCATTATTGCTTGTATTTTTCAGATGGAGAAACCAAGGTCCTGAATTTGCACTGACTGCACTGTGCTCTTTGTGTCCTGCGGACAGAGGTAGCACCTCCATCCAGACCCCCATGGTACCACCCTGAAGACTGTACTACTTACTGTGAATACTCCTTCTCATCTGCATTCTGGGTAATGTTTATCTTTTATTAAATCATAAAATGAGCATTTATCATGTTGATAGTGAACCAATTATGAGCTAATGGCCTATCTATACAGCTCAGCTTATGTCAAGTCCTGAGCCCAGTGGAACAACATGCCTGAGAACCCCCAATCCCCCACAGTGTCTATGTGTTCTGATATGCAGCTGTCTTATTTATTTATTTATTTATTTATTTATTTATTTATGCCATTTGACCTTGCAGGTAGAGCTATTGGCATATGTGTTACTTTTCAGGCAATGTTTTATATTTACCTATATGCCTGTCTTTGTGTTCAGCCTTCAGCGTGATGCCATCATAATGACTAAAGAATAAGAGAATGCTCAAAAAAAAAAAACATGAACTTTTAGCAAACAATATGTGGACCTGTGCAGGTACCTGATAATGTTGTGTCTATGGAATAAATAAATGGAATAAAAAACAAGAGTCTCTTTTAGGCTTATCCAGTAAAATGACTCTGATCAAAGTCAGGGTCCCCCAAAAGTAACAGAATAAATATGCCAGTTTTCTTAAAATTCTTTTGCTTTGCCCAAGTCATCCTGTGTAGGTGGACCTGAGTGTCTGAAATCATGAGATGATCAAGTTATCTCCTGGTTTGAGCTGTACTTATTTGGCCCAAATTCTGATCATAAATCCATCAGTTTGATTTCTTACACAAATAAACTGGTTTCCATTTTGAATTTTTCCCGATTACAGAGTTCCTTTTACAGCCCTCAAATTCTGACACCGCACTGTAAAAATTTTTTTTTCACACTGTAAAATTTTGATATTTGATCCAAGGGACAATAAGAAAGAGAATAGCTAGATCCTGTCCCAGTACTGTCTTTATTCAACTTGGATTTTGCTTTCATGAGGAACATAAATCGACACTCAACCACACCACAGATCACTTCGGAACGTCATAATCCAGAAAACACTAATAAAAACTCATGGAATTCTGCTTCAACAACTTCAGAACAGGGAATTCCTGGTTTCCATATATACACCAGCTGTGACATACAAACTCTATGAACAAGGTAGGAGTCAGACTTGCAAAATAACATCTGAATTAAAGGAACTTAAAAAGAGTTTCCCACCTTTCACTGAAGTGACAGTGTTGGAAGAACACTGTCAGATGAAAGAGGGTGTATGGTCACTCAACTTGTGCAGCTCAAGGGCTGGTTAGTAGGTTCTATTTACTCTCAGCTAGAAGCTGAGCTGGCCTCAGAAAGGGAGTTCAAGAGTCTTCTTAGCTCCCGGTGATTTACTCTGACTTCCTTTTGTAGGCATATGGAGTTGATTTTCTACTGTCTTTATAAATACTGTTGTGTCTGTCTTTCTGCCAAACCAGCTACCTTTCTCACCCCAGGGAGAAGCCAGAGATCAGACATTCCTACACTATGGCCCCATTAGACATCATAAGGGGAGGGAACAGGTTTGGCAGTCAAAATGATGTGTGTATTTGAATCTTTAAAAAGCCAGGCTAAACCAGAGTCAGTGGGCTCCCATAAATAACCTGTGTTCTTCTTTGTGTGGTTTGGACTGGAATGCCTTTCTCTTCGGAGTTGTATGAGCAGCCAGAGATCAAAGAGTCAACCGTTTACGAATGCGTACTTCATTACAAAGCCATCTGCTCAGCGGGAGGACTGGGAAAAGCACTAATAATTTCCCCCTTTTACTACTTGGTTGCATGGATAGAAGTTGGAGGGCACTGAAAAAATTTGCAACTACTTTAAATAACTATTTTCAACAGTAGAGATGAAAATTTACTTTCAAAAGAGATTAAAAATTAACTGGCATCTTTGTAGTTATGGAATGTGGTAGGAGGGAAGAGGAAGTAAAGAAATTGACCCATTACTACATGGAATGTGGTTCAAGGAGAATAAGGAAGGCAAAACAGTATCTGGTGTGATTGATTTACTCTTGGGTAAGCATGATGAAGAGCCTTTGATAAACAGAGTGGAACATTTTAGAAGCCCAAACTAGATAACATATTTAAAACACAAGTTTTGAAGGAATTCCCTAGATCAGGGGTGCCCACACTTTTTCAGCTTGCGAGCTACTTATAAGATGACCAAGTCAAAATGATCTACCTACAATAAAAATGCAAAACATAAATTTATTTCTTCTATATTATCATTATTTAAGTTACTATTATTACTATTTAATATTGTGTATTCTTCTTTCATCTTTCTCCTCAGCTCTCTTTTCGGAGGAAAGTCAATGTCATAGTTTTTATGAACAGTCCGGAAAAACTGCTCCACATTTCCCTTCTTTGGAATAGCAATGGCACACAGACAGATGAGGCAAACGCACTTAGAATATGACATAGTGAAAAAAATCCCCTCCCATTCTGTATGAAAGTGGTAGGTTTTAGGCTTCTTACTTGGACCAGCTACAGCACTCTCTTTGTTGTATTTAATTTAAATAAATTGAAGGCTAAAAGACAAATGTCTTTTTAATGTCATGCGATCTACCCACACTTCCTTCGCGATCTATCGTGATCGACGTATTGAGCACCCCTGCCCTAGAGTGTGTGGAATAAATGAGTCTCAAATTACATCATTGGTGAAGTTAACAGTCCCAGGACTGTGGATAATTCCAATCATACAAAATACCAACTACTATTTATTTAATGTCCATCGTGTGCTGTGCAGCCTATATATATTTTTAGTCCTCCCAAGTAGGCACAAGGAAGTGGTGTTATTCCAATTTACACACAGGGAATTCAGACTCCACAAAGTTTAAGTACTTTGCTCAAGGTAATGCAGTCATTAAATGGTAAGCCTAGGATTTGAACTGAGCTCTGATTGAAGCGGAAGCAACTACCATTTAGCCTGTAGTAAGTGTTTCTGGTTTCTAGCTCCTCCTCTGGCGTCTGTGGTGGGAGTCATTGGAGCTCTTTTGCTTTCTGAGCTAGGGAGCTTTCCTCTCCAAGAGCAGCTATTGAGGAGGGCAAATCATCTATCTCCGAGTCCCTCTTATCTACATTCCCATCCCACCCACACAGCCCAGCTCTGGCTTCTAGAACTGTCACTGACCACACGCCACTGGGAGTGTTTCCTAGAATACGTGATGAAGGAAGCATTTCAAAGCACTCAGTTTGGCGGCATATATGCTAAAAGAAAGCACTTCAAGGAAATACTTCGTCTCTAATGCCCTTTTCAAGGCAATAAAAGACCCTCATTGGACTTCTTGTTTAATTTACCGTATATACAACATGTAAAGTATTTTCTTTGAAAGAAAACTCAGGACCCTGGAGAAGTTTGTCTGTGTGGGCACCTATAGGTGTCTTATCCATTGGCAGTCAGACTTGACCACTAACACCTCATACAACATACTGCATAGGTCAAGTTCTTGAGCTGCTGTTTTTTGCATAAAGATTGGAGATGTATGGAGTAAAGAACTCCTGTTACCTGCTTGATCAGTTATAGCGATATCTGAAGAAACATTTCTTTTTACCTATTATTGCAGTGGGAATCATGTTGTAGATTCCTATACTTTGTGTTACTTTAGCTTTAATAAAAGCTGACCTGCATAGATCTTTAAAAAAAAAAAAAAAAAGAGCTTGTGATATAGTGTAAAAAACTTAGTGCTTAGAGTCAATACAAAGTCTCAATGGCTATGCAGTCCCAGCAACTTTTGTCTTTGTCACTGGTGAAACCTGGCTTACAGGGATACGCCAAGATCAAATAATTCAGATGATTGGAAACTTCACTCCTCTACAAATGTTACCTTCTTTCTGTTCTTTTCGATGTTGTTAATTTTTGTTCAACCCATCTCTTCATGCTGCTTTTAAAAAAATAGTTTAAAGCAGTCAGAAGTAGAAGTAAATGATTGATTCTTTTTTACTGATTAAATTGTGAAGTGATTGAGAACATCATCCAAAATCCTGTGGCTCTTTCCCCTTCCAAGTTGCCTTGAAATATTTCACACGTGCAGTGTAAGAGAATGTGAGTCAGCCTTCTCCATCCTGACTTGAGGAATTGCAGAAATCATCTGCCAGGCAGCACATATGTTCTTAGTTCCATCACAGGAAGAAAACACATTTGCTGAAAAGAAATGAAAACTTTAAAGCCAGTTGAGCTGTAATAAAGACACTTTGCATTTTGCTTACTTCTTTCCCCCCTCTAGTGCCTGACTGTTTTCTGGCCCTGGACAGGTTCTCCTGATCATGAGATATCTGTCATCCCTGACACTCCTTCCCTGGGATGCAGGCTCCAGCTGGCCATGGAGGGAAGGCCCGGGAACTGCAGAATGACCAAAAGATAGGATTATAATGCAGAAATCATGAATAATCATTCTTTACTACAAGACACTAAAAAGCTATAAACCCTTTCTCTTATAAAGATCTTTTAACAATTCACTGTAATCATAAGTTTCGTAATAAACTCCGATCTGCAGCTGAGGAGATATGGCTTTAGCAGGCTAAATCACTTGGCCAGGGTCACACAGCTAGTGAGCTGGGTGAATAATTAAGCTCTTACATGTAGCCTGACATGCATAACATTACATATGGGACCTTCAGGTACTGGGAAGGTATTGGCAGTTGCCTTCAACAAACGTACAGACTGCTGATTGCCTCTGTTTTAACATTGCAGAAAAATTTGCTTTCTTTTGCTGTAACAGAAACCAATTACAGAGACAAGAAAACTCTCAACTCTACTTAAGAAATTCTAAACTCATTTCATGATGCTTTGCCCTTCTTTACCTTTCAATGAAGCTGTTCCCTTATCTAAATACCAAATTGGTATTTGGTGGTCTTGTGGACTGTCAGTCAGTGTGTTTTATTCATTAAAGTGAGTGAGAAAACACTGATGTGGCAAAGAACCATGGCGACCCCCATCACAGAACAAAGCCTTTTCCAAACCAGCATTTCTCCCATAACATCTGGGTAGAAGTTTCGTGTGAGTTTTCTTTCCACAAGTTCCAATGGCATAATTCTGTGTTTAGAAAAAATTGACAGTGACATTTTCTTTGAATTAAAAAAAAGTCAAGAAAAAACCATTTCTACGTTTAACAAAACCCAAAGGCAACTTGAAAAACACTCTGAAAGTTGATTTACACTTTGCAAACTAAAACAGACAGGGCTAAGGTGTTTCTGGAGACAGGTGGTGCCAGCTGTAATTCTGCCAAGTCCTTGAGACAAAGATCTTGTTGACTTTCTGAGACTATTTCAGGATTCATCCCCACAAAGGACTGTGAAACTCCCATTGAAATGGGTCACAGTGTAAATCCTAAAGAGAAAACCAGGCTGGGTAAACACAGAATCTTAGCTCCCAATCAAACCTCACCATTGGAAAGCCCAGCTCATACCTTTGGAAGAACTCCTCTAAGGTAAGTGCTCTTTTAAGCCCACCTTTGAAACAGTTTCACATTTGGTGGCTTCCCCGATTCTCCTAAAACTCAGCCAAGAAGCAAAACTCAGTGAGTGTCTTCTGCATGATACAATCAGGCAGGAAGAGAGAGCAGCCAGAAAGGAATTCCTCGTCATGGAAAACCCAAGTGTCTGTTGGTGAGATAAGAGTCTCTTCCTCTAGAGTAGTAAGGAAAATTCTCCCTTGTGACCTTGAATTAAAGATTTCCGAAAAGTCAGTACTGAACTATACTGACTATAGTTAGTGGCTATAACTCTGTAGGGAATTTTTTTAAACATTCAAACTTTCAGGGGGATGTAATGCCCAGTATGATGAACTAAACTGAGAAGGACCCTAAAGAGTCAAGAGAATTTAAGGCTTTTAAACACAGTTTTAACTAAAATTTAAACTTCAGCTGGATTAAGCTCTCACTGATTTTCCTGTACCTCAGTCAGCAGAAAATGTATCTTTTAAAACTGGAATGTTTTTTGGTCAATCCTGATTCACAGATTCTGTATTTGCAGGTTCACTTACTTACTACAATTTATTTGTAACCCCAGAATCAATACTTAAGATTCTTTCCCCGCCTGACCTGTGGTGGTGCAGTGGATAAAGCAACGACCTGGGAACACTGAGGTCGCCAGTTCAAAACCCTGTACTGGTCTGGTCAAGGCACATATGGGAGTTGATGCTTCCAGCTCCTCCCCCCTTTCTCTCTCTCTCTCTCTCTCTCTCTTTCTCTCTCTCTCTCTCTCTCTCTCTCTGTGTGTGTGTGTGTGTGTTTCTCCTCTCTAAAATGAATAAAAAAATAAAAATTAAAAAAAAAAAGATTCTTTCCCAATTATTCACAGACAAGCATGGAGCAGAGAAACATTTGAGTCGCCCAAAATCCAAACACAATCCCAGCTGATGTCCAATAAATAACACGACGCGCTGGCTCCTTGTTTCAGCTCCTACTGTGAGTGTACTGCCAGTGAGTGCCCTTTTCACAGTTTATTTAATGCCACGTTTTTCACGTTTTTGTGCTACAAGTTAATGATTTCACTGTTTAAAACAGTGGTTCTTAACCTTTTTTGAGGTACCGAACCCACCAGTTTCATATGCGCATTCACCGAACCCTTCTTTAATGATAAATAAAATATGATTTTTTCCCCTAATTCAAGATATAGGTATATGTTTTTTTTACTGGTGCACAAAATGAGCCATGCATGAACATCACCTTGCTCAAAGAACAAAACCAACAAAGTGCATGAACTCACAACAAATTACAGTATTACTTTATTCTGACCTCCGCGGCAGAGGCTTCTCCGAACCCCTGAGACCGATTCATTGAACCCCTAGGGTTCGATAGAACCCAGGTTAAGAACCACTGGTTTAAAATGATCCCCAAGCAAAGCGCAAAAGTTCTTTCTGGAGTTCCTAAGTACAAGAAGGTTATGGTGTGCCATAGAGAGAAGAATATGAGTTAGCTAAGTAGCATTCAGGCGTGACTTACAGTGCTGTTGGACATGAGTTCCATATTAGTGAATCAACAATATGCATTCTAAATAAAATGTCCTTAAACAGAAACATATGTTAAACAAGGTGATGTGTTGATCAGTTGATGAAAATGTTGTGGCCAGGGCTCTCATGAGCAGTCCCCTGTATTATCCTTAGGAGCAGTAGTAGTTCAGTATCTCCTGATTAAGTGTTAGTGCAGATATTATAGACCATAGCTACTGCAAATAAAAAGAATTGGCTGTATTTGATTGAAAGCTCTGTGTCATCTGCTTACTTGAGTGGCTCTGTTGTGTGTAGATAGTCTCCACTTAACATCTTAAATATGACTCAGAAATATCCTGCATCTGGGATCAGGTTTCAGAGAAGTCAGAAGTTATGTAGATAAGATGAAAATCCTGTGAATTTTACACGTGAGGCAAAGAAAGAGAAGCTGGTACTGGAATGTCAGAAGAGATGAACACTTTGGCCATAAGTCATGGCCAAAGTGGCCACATGGGGAAAGAAGTGGAGGTGAATAAAGAAGCTGAAGAAGAAATCTGAAAATAGAAGGAGAAATGAGTGTGTTCATAGTGAAATCGAGAGTCAATATCCAAGATAATGCTGTTAACCTGGATGTGGGGGTGTTTCATTGTCTGAGAGTATTCAACCTACCTCTCCCACTGAAGTATAGAGCAGGAAAACTAATGTGCAGAAAATGTTATTCATTACATGTTCTTGAGAAGTAGTGGGTGAGATGCCAACACATTCCATAGAACTTAATAACATGGCTTTTATATAAACTGAGCTTTGTTTATTTTTTTTTCCCAACCTCATGTAAGGTCATGACTCTTTATTTCATGTCTATGCAGAAAAGACCATTTTGATTTTGGATAAATAGCATCTGTAGAAATGTTTCTCTTCACCCAAGGGCACTTGCATGCACTTAAGTTAATGGAATTTAATAACCTATTTAATACACTATGGCAAGAGACATTATTTTTACTAGCTTAGAAAAACTATATGTTCTCATATTCATGCAAAAGGTCATTTGTTTTATAGGCAGAAAATAGAGATTACAGTTCAAAATAAATAAATCATTGCTCTAAACAGTACAGGAGAAAGTAGAGTACTTCAAAAATAATGGCATGTTAACATACAGTTGCTTGTTGGAAAGAAAAGATTGAAATGAGAGCTCCTCTATCTGTTTTATGTTGCTGAGATTTTGAGGTCTGTTATGCAAAGAAATGAGAAAGTATATACAGGGACCCATAGTATATAGAATTTCCCATAATTCCATCTGGACATGATGAATGGTACCCTTTTTCTACATAATGGCATATTAAATCAATACAGCATCTAATTCATGATCTTCATTTAGAAATCTCATGTCAAATGAGAAAGTATTTTTTAGAATTTCCGGAAAGATTCTCAAAACCTTAGGAAAAATTGTTGCTGTTGAAATATGGCCAAATTAAATCTTCACATACTGTATTAAAAATATACTGTTTCCTTTTAAGAATTTGAAAGTCATTTTGGGCACTAAAAATTTTTGTAAGCAGTATTAAAATTACATTGAACTGCTGCTAATATGTAACAATCATACATTTCTTACAACTTTTTGAAAATTAAAAAAGTAAAACACAAAATGCATAGAACAAAAATTAATATATTGCTAAATAAGTATTAGGTATTATGTGGATATTGACCTTAAAATGGTATACAATTATCAAAGTTGTCCTAAATCAAGGGTCATTTTCTTTTGACTGTCACACAAATAACATTGTCACTCTTGCAAACCCCTAGAACCAACAAAATAAAAGATAGGAAGTGATAAGGCATAAGAAGATTTTGAGGACTAGAGACACACTGACTCCTCTGAGGTATTCCCTATAACGAACCGTGCATCGACTTTGCTGGTACGCATTCTTATCTATTACATTCATCAGGGTAATTAAAAGTCACTGCTATAACAAACAATCTCAAAATCTCAGCAACCTAAAACAATATTCATTTATTCTTCATGTCAGAGTTATGTAAGAGTCATGTGGCTCCTCTGGGGGGTTCTGTTTTAAGTAGATTTTTTTCCATCTGGTAGCTTCTCCAGTCTCAGTGGAAGGAGAGAGTTTGTGTGATTGTTTGCAATGTTTATGGCCAGGCCTAGAAGTAGCAACATAACCTTTGCTCGCATTATTCAGACCGGAACCTAGTCATAAGGCGACAGTATACGTAATTCGGGAATTCTTGTCTTCAAGTCTGCAGAGCGAAAAGAAATAATTATCAAAGTTTTTTGATTCTTCAAAGATTACAAAAGTTTAAACTTTCCAGTAGGCTCAGTTTATTTCTTAGTGTGCCATTAGTGGGGTGAACACTTTATTATAAGAAAGAGAGAGAAGACCCCACCGTTTGATGCCATAATGTCCTTGTCTCAGCACGCACAGCTGCATGCACACTTGAGGCTGGCCTTCAATACAGCTAAAGTTCCAATCTCTCCTAAAGCTTCCCTTCTCACCTCAGTGCACCCTACAGTGTTCCTCTTAGCTATGCCCTCATAGTGACATGTAGCAAATGCTCCTTTGTTGTCTTTATTCTTTTTATTTGTTGTATCTATTATTTTTCTATTAGACTCTAAGTTCCTTATAAATAATAGTACAATATAATAAAGTCTAGTATTATGTAATATCATATCATATTAGTTAAGGACATAGGCTCTGCAGTTAGACTGCAAGGGTTTGGATCCTTTACCTAATTATTTATACCTCTTGGTAACCCAATGTCCTCATTTAAAAATAAGCATAGTAACTAAGGTATATAGTTTATATATTTGTTATGAGAATTGCACATGATAAAATATATAAAGCACTGAGAGTAATAAGCATTTAAACATGCATAGTGAGTACTTGGGAAACATTAAATGTAATTGCTAATGCAATAAAGAACTATGACTTATATTCTTAAATCCTCTACTGCTGCTATAAGCCTGCCCAATGGAGGTTACAAAAATGGTTAGAAAAGAAATTTTGATTGATGAACTGGAATGTCTTCTACATCCTCATAAAAATTCTTTTCTAATATATTTCCTCACAGTTCTACACAAATGCCAACATTAAAATATAATTTTTTATAATTAGGAATAAATCTTAACATCTAAATAATTCTGAAAAGGTGATATATTGGCTTAAATAACACTATATTTTTTCATTTAAACAATACAATGCACTATATTAGCACCATGCTCTAACCAACTGAGCGAACTAGTTCATGGTTCAATGTACTATACTTTAAATGAAATGCCTCTTTATACAAGATATCTAAAATGGAGGATAAAGTAAAATATTTAATTTTTAAATGTATACCTGAGTTGTTATGAAAGTAAAGAAATTCTTACAAAAATTGAACATTATATAAAAGTGCAGTTCCACAGAAGTACCATCATTTACCCTTGGGCATTTACCTGTTCCTCATGACCCAGAACCTGGGTTTCAGTGGTCACACACAGGGATAAAAAACAGAGCTTAGGAACAGAGCAGAGTGGGAAAATAGATTGGAGATGTGATAAAAAGCAAGAAGGGAGTTAGTGTAAAAAATGTGTATTTCTTAGAAAGTTAATAGAGATAATTGGTTACCTCAGTTTTCTGCTGGAAATAGCAGGAAAAAAAAAATTTCTGCTTTCAAAATTCCTAAGCTCAACCCTATTAGGCTACCAATGTAAAGGCAAAATTTAAGTTTAAAGTGGCATCAAATTGATAGTGTCCCAGGTGCTTAAGAAAAGATTGCAAATTTCCTCTGAAAGAATGCATTTTAAACCTAAACTTCACATTAAAAAAATAAAAGTCTTTCTAAAAGACATGGATTCACATACAAAAATCATTGAACACAAAGAAATAAGACACTACTAGCAAAGCCAAGAGAAACAACAAAGTGAAGAATTTTAGAATTGAAATTTTTATACCAGGCATAAATAATAAGTTTCATATATTTAACAGGCTGAAAAAACTAAAAGCATATCACAAGTATCATAAAGTTATATAATACATATTCAACTATGGAATTTGAAAAGAAATTAAACTCCTGGAAATGAAAAATATAATAATTGAAATTAGAAATTGCTTTACACATTTAGACTCATTGAATAAAGAGTATGAGAACTGAAAGACAAGTTAATAGTAGTAAGAAAGAATGCCATTTAGACAAAGAGGCAGTGAGTATAAAAGAAAAGGTTAAAGATGAAGCAAATATGGTGGGGAAGGTAGAACAAACTGGTGGTTTAGAACAGAAGTTGGTGAACTTTTGCTGTAAAACATTAAATAGAAAATATTCTAGGCTTAATGAGACATATGGTCTCAACTGGAAATGTTCAACTATGCTATTATAGTGAAAATACAGCCATAGATAATAATGTAAACAAATATGGATGCTTCAGACATGACTTATAATGCTACTAGCCATGAATTGCTGTATTTTACTAGAATTTGATTAGTATTAACCTGAAGTAGATCATGATAATTTAAGATAAATATTGTAATCCCTAAGACTGACCCCAAGAAATAACTCAAAAATAAGCTTTAAAAATAATAAAATAATTATTAGTACTTCACTAATATTTCTTAAACATAAAAGGCAGTTAGGAAAACAGGAAGAAGAAAAGGATATAAAATTTAGAAAACAAATAATATCAACCATAAACCTACCCTTTTAATTAAATACTTCAAATATGAATGGATTAAACATTCAAATCACTAGCTCTAAAAATTAAGAATTCAACTATATGCTGTATATAAGAGAGTCAATTTATATTCTAAATGTAAATAGATTCAAAGTAGAAGAATGGAAAAAGTCATACCATGCAGCAATAACCATCGAGAGCTAAAATAACGATGATATTATAAGACTAACCATACTACTGAAAAAAAGAGAGTTTATTTCATAATGATAAAGGAGTTAATGAGGAAGCTATCATAATTATAAATGTATATGCATCTAACACCAAAATCTCAAAATACATGAAGCAAAAATTGGAAGATTAATAAGAAAAATGGACAATACCACAATTATAATGACAAATTTCTAAAAGAAATATAGTGGCAGAGAGAAAGGAAAGCTTACCACCAAAAAATTCCAATGATTTGACTATGATATATCAATACCAATGGAAGGCATATACAATGGACTATCTTTAAAGATCTGAGAAAAAATAACTGTCATGTCAGAATTTTATACCCAGAAAAATATTTTTCAAGAATGAGAGTAAAACCTGACCAGGTGGTGGTGCAGTGGATAGAGTGTCAGACTGGGACACAGAAGATCCAGGTTCAAAACCCCAAGGTTGCTGGCTTCAGCACAGGCTAATTCAGCTTGAGCATTGGCTCAACAGCTTGCGTGTGGAGTCGCTGACTTAAGGATGAGATCATAGATGTGACTCCATTATCACTGGCTTGAGCCAAAAGATTATTGGCTTGAGGCCTAAGGTTGCTGGCTTGAGCCCAAGGTTGCTGGTTTGAGCAAAGAGTCACTTACTCTTCTATAGCCCCCGGGTCAAGGCACATATGAGAAAGCAGTCAGTGAACAACTAAGGTGCCGCAACAAAGAATTGATGCTTCTCATCTCTCTCCCATCCTGTCTGTCTGTCCCTATCTGTCCCTCTCTCTGTCTCTGTCATACACACACACACACACAAAAAAAAATGAGTAAAATAAAGGCATTTTTTCTAAATAATAAAAGACTGAGAGCATTTTCTACCAATAGAACCTCACTACGGGGTTATATTTTTACATACGTCAGAATGACAGTTTGAGATTTGATTATTAATAGTTGCCTTTTTTTCTTACCATGTGTGGGGTACTTGAATAATTTTTAAAGTTATTTATGGTTCCATGAAAGAGCAACAAATAAAATATAGGACTTGAAAATAAATTTTCAATAGTACAATTGGTAAGGCAATACAGGAATATATCTAACAAATATGTATATTTTATAGTCTGTTATATAACATGATTAAAAGACTTTAAGTTTCAAATAAACATGGGAAGTAATCTAAACAAACAGTAGTAAAACTGTTAACAAACTAACAATTTTAGTGAGAATGATATTTAACTGGTTAAGTTTTTTTTAAGCCAAGGGAAGATTAAATCTTGAACCCCACTAGCATCTAAGTGAAGGGATAATTCAAATAATATTTTCTAGGACCTTGCAATTGTTCTAAAGAAAGAAAAAGAGAAAACAAGGGGAAATCAAACTAAATGAAAAGGACAAAGTATGAGACTAGAAATAAAACAAACTAGATCAGTAATTCCAATCAATTACTTATGTAAGGCACTGCATTAACAGTTGAAAGGAGCCTGACCAGGTGGTGGCACAGTGGATAGAGCATCAGACAGGAATGTGGAGGACCAGGTTCGAAACCCTGAGGTCACCAGCTTGAGCATGGGCTCATCTGGTTTGAGCAAAAACTCACCAGCTTGCACCCAAGGTGGCTGGCTCCAGCAAGGGGTTGCTCGGTCTGCTGAAGACCCATGGTCAAGGCGCATATGAGAAAACAATTAATGAACAACTAAGATGTCCCAAAGGAAACGAAAAACTGGTGATTGATGTTTCTCATATCTCTCTGTTCCTGTCTGTCTGTCCCTATCTATCCCTATCTATACCTCTTCTCTTATCTCCCTGTCCCTATCTATCTATCCCTGTCTGTATCTATCTATCCCCTACTCTCTCTCTGTTCCTGAAAAAAAAAAACAGTTGAAAGAAGAAAAAATATTATTATGTCCAAAGATACAAAAAGAAAAAAATTAAAGTGCATTATAAAATTCAGCAACAATACATGGTTAAAACTTAACTAGAAATTTAAGAAAATGTATTTATAGTGAAAAAGAATCTACAAAATCCTATTGCAAATGTTATAACCATATTGAAATATTAAAATAATTATTTTTATAACCATGAACAAGTCCCAAATGCTTACTATCAAAGTTTATTTTTACTATTGTACTAGGGAGCTTAGCCATCACAATAAGACAAGAAAAAGAAATTAAAAGCATAAAGGTTAGAGAGGAAGAAAAAAATGTCATTTATGCTGATTATGTACCTAGAAAATACAAATAAATCTATATATGATTAGAGTTAATAAGGCTATTAAGTATAAATTTTTTATCAATTTCTTTTATCAGATTTAGGAAGTTTTCTTTTATGCTTAGTTTACTAAAAGTTTTTATTATGATGAATGACAGTTGACTTTGGTCAAATGTTTTTTCTGGTTCTATTGAGATGATCATATAGTTTTTTTTTTTTAATTTAGTCTGTTAAAATGGCAAATTACATTGATTGATTTTCAAATGTTAGAATAATTTTGCATTTCTGGGATATAACCTTCTTAGCCATATTATATTATCCTTTTTTTATATATTGCTACATCTAAATAACTGAAATTTTCTTAGAAACTTTATATATATATTCATGGTGAATTTTGGTTTTTGTTTTTATAATAATGTCACCTGGTTATGGTAATTTGACCTCATAGAATGAGTTAGGAAATATTTCCTTGCTTCTATTTTCTGGAAGATTGTGGATAGAATTTGTGTTATTTATTTTTTAAATGTTCTTTAGAATTCAACAATGAAGGCATCTCAGGCTAGAGTTTTCATATGGTAAGATTTTAAATCACCAACTATTTCTTTTATAAATATAGAAATATTACCTATAGCTTCTTGGGAGAGTTCTGGTAATTTATATATTTAAAGCAATTTATATACTTCGCCTTGTTGACTTATTGATATAAAGTTATTCATGGCTCTGGCCAATTAGCTTAGTAGATTAAGAGTATGGGTCCTGAAACAATAAGTTGTGTGTTTGATCCCCAATCAGGACAAAGCAACCAATAAATGTATGATTGAATGGAACAACAAATTCCCCCTTCTTTCTCTCTCTTTTCCTCTTTTTCTAAAAAATAAATTAAAGCCTGACCTGTGGTGGCGCAGTGGATAAAGCGTCGACCTGGGAACACTGAGGTCGCCAGTTCAAAACCCTGCACTGGTCTGGTCAAGGCACATATGGGAGTTGATGCTTCCAGCTCCTCCCCCCTTTCTCTCTTTCTCTCTCTCTCCCTCTCTCTCTCTCACTCTGTGTCTTCTCTCTAAAAATGAATAAAATAAAAAAATAATTAAAAAAAAAAATAAAAAATAAATTAAAAAAATAAGTGCCGACTAAATGGCTCAGTTAGCTGGAGCATTGTCCCGAAGTATGGAGGGAGCCAGTTCAATCCCTGGTGAGGACACATACAGGAGCAGCTCAGTTTTTGTCTCTCTCCCCACCTCTCTCAAAAATAATGTTATTTATAACAGTTCCTTTTGTAGTATTGCCTTCCTTTTCATTCCTAATATTGGTAATCTATGTAATTCTTTTTTCATGATTAAGCTAACTACAGTCTCATAAATTTTCATAGAATTAGTTTTTGATAGCATTGACTTTTATTGTTGCTTTTCTGCTATTTCATTAATTTTTGCTTTTGTTTCTTTTCTCTGTATACTTACTTTAGATTTAATTTTTTCAAGGTGGAAGCTAAAATTGTTGTTTAAGACCTTTCTTATTTTCTGGCACAAAATAATTATAGTACTGGCCTATATAATGTTACATAATGCTGTAACTTTCCCTTTAAGCTTGTTTTAACAACATCATTCAGGTTTTTATGTCATATTTTCATTCTCATTCAGTTCAAAATAATTTTATAACTTTTCTTGTTATTTCTTATTTAACTCATGGATTATTTAGACAGTAGTTTAATTTTTAAATATTTGGAGATTTTTAGAATATCTTTCTCACTATTAATTTCCATATAATTATGTTGGAATCAGAGAAAATACTATTTTCATAGCTCTGTACAACATCCTCCTGTGATATTTACACTGAAATTTATGCCTTTACCTCCTGAACTCTGTCTCTTAAACTTAGAGAGAATGCTGGCTGCTCTTTGGGTGTTTCTTACCTTTCCTGCAGTCTGGAAAGTCTCCCACACAGAAACCCGAGACATTCAGGCTCACCTCATTTGTTTTCACCCTCTCAGCAGTTTTCTATACTTTGTATTGTACAGTGTTGAAAAACATTATCTTATATATTTTGTTTGTTTTCCTAATTGTTTGAAGAGGAAGGATAGATCTGATTTCTTTTAGTTCATCATTGCTAGAAGCAAGCAATTGCTCTTTAAAGTCTATTGAGTTTTCTCAAAACAGTAACACACAGAAAATATAACTCTAAAATGACACCTTTTACAGAAGCAAAAGATAAGGTAACTAGAAATATATTTAACAAAAGATGTGCAATTTATAGATTATAAAACATGATTAAAAATAAATTATTTAATACTTAAATTGGAGATAAAAATCATGTTAATAATTAGGGAGACTCACTAGTGAAAATTTACTTGTGAAAATAATTTTTCCAGCTTTACTGGAATATAATTGACATAACATTGTGTAATTTTAAGGTGTGTAGCATGTGCATTTGCTACACTTATATGTTGCAAAATGACTACCACCATAGCATTTCTTTGTTGTGCAAAGGCTTTTTGGTTCAATGTAGTGTGATTTGATTACTTTCTCCTATTGTTGCCTTTGCTTTTTGTGTCCATTTCAAGACCCATGTCAATGAGCTTACTCCCTGTTTTTTCTAGGAGTTTTATGATTGTAGGCCTATATATAGTGTAAGATAGGGGTTTAGTGTCATTCTCTTGCTCATGGTTCCCCAGTTTTCCCAGCACCATTTAAAAGACTACTGCCCCTTTTTTTAATGTATGTTGTTGGCTACTTTGCCATTAGTTAATTGACCATATATTCATGGGTTTATGTCTGGGCTCTCTGTTCTGTTCCATTGATCTGTGTGTCTTTTTATGCCAATACTATACTATTTCAATTACTATAGCTTTGTAACATAGTTTAAAATCAGGACTTGTGATGCCCCCTGCCTAAATCATATTTTTCAAGATTGCTTAAGCTATACAGGGTCTTTTGTGGTTCCACACAAACTTTAGGATTATTTGTTCTATTTCTGTGAAAAATGCCATTGGAATTTGAATATAAATTGCATTGAATCTGTAGATTGTTTGGGGAATATGCACACCTTAACAATATTAATTTTTCTAATGAGCACAGAATATTTTTCCATTAATTATGTCTTCTTCAGTTTATTACACCTCCTGAGTTCAATTTATTGCTAAATATTTTATTCATTCTAATCCTATTGTAAATGGGATCATTGTCTAAATTTCTCATTTGATATATTGTTAGTGTATAGAAATGCAACATATTTCTGCATATTGATTTTTGTGTACTACAACTTAACTAAATTTATTTATTAGTTGACAGTTTCTGGTGGAATCTTTAGTTTTCTATATGTAACATGAAATAGAAATAGTTTTACTTCTTTCTTTCCAGTCTGGATGGTTTTTTTTTTTTTCTTGCTCAACTGCTCTGGCTAAGACTCCCAGTATTATGCTAAATAAAAGTAAAGAGAGTGGGCATCTTTGCCTTGTTACTGATCATTGAAGAAAAAATCTTCTAGCTCTTCACCATTGGGTATGATGTTAGTTGTGGGCTTGTCATATATGGCCTTTATTTTGTTTCAGTATTTTCTCTATATACATAGTTTGTTAAGAATTTTTATCAAGAAAATATGTTTAATGTTGTTGAATCTTTTTTCCTGCATCTATTGAGATGATCATGTGATTTATATCCTTTATTTTATTAACATATCACAATGTTTGATTTCCAGATATTGAGCATACTTGAGTCCCTAAAATAAATCCCACTTGATCATGGTATATGGTCCTTTTCATGCACTGTTGAATTCAATTTGCGGTAGCTTTGTTTTCCTATAATGTTTCTATCTAGATTTGGTATCAGCGTAATGCTGGCCTCATAAAATGAGTTTGAGAGTGTTTCCTTCCTCTTTTGTTTTCTGGAGGAGTTTGAGAAGGATGGGTATTAATTCTTTAAACATTTGGTTAAATTCACCATTGAAGCCATCATGTACTGGACTTTTTTATAATCCATTGACATTTAATAATTTTTGTTCTGTGTGGAATTTAGCAAAATGTTTATAAAATTTGCATGTAAGTACAAAGGATTAGGAATATCTCAGACACTCCTTAAGAAAACCCATTGTCCAACCAGATATCATGGTTTACAATATGAATCAGATTTGCACAATCTCTATGGATAGATTAGGTTGATAATCCTGCTTAAATACCTACAATTTATTCCTCTGAATCTCAGTTTTTTCATCCATATAGTGACAGTGCCCACTTCAAAGGATAATGATGAGAAATAAATGAGTTATTATATAGTAAGTACTTGGAACAGTATCTGGCATATCATAAATGTCAATAGGAATTAGCTATTTTTGTTATTGTCATTTTTGCTGAAGTGAAAAGCAGGGAAGCAGAGACACAGAGTCGCACGTGCACCCAACTGGGATCGACCTGGCATGCCCATCAAGGGGTGATGCTCTGCCCATCTAGGGTGTTGCTCCATTATAACTGGAACCATCCTAGGGCCTAAGGTAGAAGCCATGGAGCCATCCTCAGCGCACAGCCCAACTTTGCTTAAATGGAGCCTTGGCTGTAGGAGGGGAAGAGAGAAAGAGAAAGCAGAGGGGGTGCATGGAGAAGCAGATGGGTGATTCTCCTGTGTGCCCTGGCCAGGAATCAAACCCAGGACTTCCACATGCTGGGTCAGTGCTCTACCACTGAGCAAACAGACTAGGGCTTAGCTATTTTTATTATTATTTAGCTGTGATTATTAAGACAGCCCAGCACAAAGATCGACAAATGGATAAACAAACATATTCAGAAACCCAGAAATGACAAACCTGACATTTCAAATCCATAAGAAAGAATGAATTATGGTATGGTATAACAGATTGATTATCCATGTGGAAACAATGAAAAATGGAATCTTTCGAACAACGGAAGATGGCGATGGAGTAGGCGGACGTACCAACTTCCAACTCCCAGAACCAAAGTGGATTATAACTCAATTTTTAAGAATCATCATCTGAATAAACCAATTTGGAACTAAACTAAGTGGACTCTTCAACCAAGGAACACGGCAGAAACCACATTGAGACTGGTAGGAATAGCGAAAACGCAAAGAGGGCTGCCCAGCTCCCCGGAGCAAACGGCAGCCTGGAGAGACCCGCGTGGCGGGAGGAGAGTTTGGCGGAGAGGGAGGCACCTAGATCCCAGGAACCAAGCCCCAGCTTGCAGTCCCAGAGCCTAGAAGAGGCGTATGGACAGTATTGAGCTGTGAAGCAAGTGAGGATACTGTTTGTGAAGAAGAGATAGTTTTCTCAGACTCAAGAATCTTTTCAAAGGGACAGCACAGAAACCCTCTCTCACAACCACGCACCTGGGGCTCTGGGGAACGGAAACAGAGGAGAGGAACAGAGCAGCGGGAACAGAGAGTGGACTGAAGGCACAAGGACACTCTGAGGGACAGCTATCCTGACCCCTGGGCTAAGTCATTTCCCTAAGCGAAAACGAATATTTCCCCTGGAACTAGCAATACCAGGAAAGGGAGACAGGACGCTAGCCAAACAAGCTCTCCCACGGCAATTAGAGCAGAGCTGCTTAGAGGGAGGGAGCTCCCAAGCCTACAGTGTGGAGACTTAAGACACTGCCATCTCTCTGAGGGTTGCTGAAGGGATGTTGGCGGCAGGACGCTGAAACGCGGTCCTGTTGGCATGGGCGGAGGCACAACTGGTGTGAGCTCGGTCTAGCCCAGCAGGGGTGAAGGGGACGCGCAAAAGCGGACCGGCAGCTGTGGGCCCGCCTGTGACCCCACTTGTGGGGAAAAATACAGGCAGAGATTGGCTCTGTGACCCTGCGCAAGCCGGCCCTGACCGTGGTGACGGGGCTAGGACCAGGGACGGGCGAGGGGCTCGCGGCTGAGCTCACACTCCAACCCCGCCCGGACGGAGAAACCGCGGTGGTTTGAAATCCTACATGCGCACGAGCTGGCTTTTGCAGCTGAGCTCACGCTACTAGCCCCGCCTGGCCAGAGAAATGCCGGCGGTTGGCCATCTTACGTGTGCGAGCTGGCACCGAACGTGGGGGCGAGGTAGAATCCAGATGGATCGGAAGCTAGCAGCTGAGCTCACACCAGCAAACACACCCGGCCCAATAAACCGCAGTTTGCGACCCTGCGCAGGAAGGCCCCGGCCTCGAGGGTGGGGCTAAATTCTGGACGGGCAAAGGCACACAGCTGAGAGCATGTCAAAAGCTCTGCCCAACCCACAAAACTGTGGCAAGCAGGCTCTGACTGTGGGGGCTGGGCTAAGCCTTCCGGAAATGAGCTGGGTCCGCAGCTGAGCAAAGGTACTCGCCTCCGCCCTTGGTGCTAAGGCTTGTGGCTTGAGTGACAGCCCCTCCCATGGAGGAGAGACGGAAATCACAAAAACAGGCGCAGTAGGCTGTCGCTGGCAACGCCCATACCCAACCACCCTAGCCAGCGGCAGAGGGGGTGGCAGGACTGCAGACAGACCACACCTAGAGAACACAAAGGGAACACCTACTGGACTCCAGTGGCCACAAGTTGCCTATACACAGATAAAATGAGCAGGCAGAGTAATGCAAACCAAATGAATCAAAAGAAATACCCAGAGAAGGACCTGAATGAACCAGATATAACCAAAATACCAGAAGCAGAATTTAGAATAATGATAGTTAGAATGTTCAAAGAAATTAGAACAACAATGGATAGTCACTATGGACACCTATATAAAGAGATAACAAGTATAAAAAACAAAATTAAAATAATAAAAAAGAATCAGACAGAAATGACAAATACAGTATCAGAACTGAAGACCACAATGGAAGGAATTAAAAGCAGGATGAATCAAGCTGAGGATCGAAACAACGAGGTAGAGGACACAATAAAAAAAGGTACAGAAGCAGAGAAGAAAAAAGAAAAGAGACTCAAAAAATGTGTGGAAACTCTAAGGGAGATCTGTGACAACAAGAAGAGAAACAACATTCGCATGATAGGGGTGCCTGAAGAAGAGGAAAGAGGACAGAAAATGGAAACTTTGTTCAATCAAATCATAGCAGAAAACTTCCCTAAATTAAGGCTGGGAAACATTTCACACGTTCAAGAAGCACACAGAACTCCATTAAAGAGAAACCCAAAGAAATCTACACCAAGACACATCATAGATAAAATACCAAAGCTAATAGATAAAGAAAAAATCTTAAAAACTGCTAGAGAAAAAAAGGCTATCACCTACAAAGGAGCCCCCATAAGAATGACATCGGACTTCTCAACAGATACACTTGAGGCCAGAAGGGAATGGCAAGATATAATCAAAGTAATGCAGAACAAGAACCTACAACCAAGACTACTCTATCCAGCAAGGCTAACATTTAAATTGGAAGGAGAAATAAAGAGCTTTCCAGACAAAGAAAGCCTCAAGGAATTCATTAAAACCAAACCAATTGTGCAAGAGATACTAAAGGGCCTGTTGTGAACAGTTCAAAGGGAGGAAAGAATATAGCAAAAGAATACAGCTTTAAAGAATAAAATGACATTAAACAACTACATATCAATAATAACCTTAAATGTAAATGGATTAAATGATCCAATCAAAAGACAGAGGGTAGCTGTGTGGATAAAGAAACAGGACCCATACATATGCTGTCTACAAGAGACACACCTTAAAACAAAAGATGCACATAGACTGAAGGTAAAAGGATGGAAAAAAATATTTCATACAAATGGAAATGAAAAAAAAGCTGGGGTAGCAGTACATATAGCTGACAAAATGGACTTTAAAACAAAGGCTGTAGTCAGAGATAAAGAAGGACACTACATAATGATAAAGGGAACAATTCAACAGGAAGATATAACTATTATAAATATTTACGAACCAAATATAGGAGCCCTGACATACATAAAGCAGACTTTGATGGACATAAAGGGCAAGATTAACAGCAATACTATCATAGTAGCAAATTTCAATACCCCACTAACAACACTGGATAGATCCTCAAGAAAGAAAATCAATAAAAAAACAGCAGACTTAAAGGAGACACTAGATCAACTTGATTTAATAGATATCTTCAGAACTTTTCATCCTAAAGCAGTAGAATATACATTCTTCTCAAGCGCTCATGGTACGTTTTCTAGGATAGACCACATGTTAGGACACAAAAATGGTCTCAATAAATTTAAGAAGATTGAAATCATATCAAGCATTTTCTCTGATCACAATGCCATGAAACTAGAAATTAACCACAAAAGAAAAACTGAAAAATACTCAAACACTTGGAAACTAAATAGCATGTTATTAAATAATGAATGGATTAACAATGAGATCAAAGAAGAAATAAAAAAGTTCTAGAAACAAGTGACAATAAGCATACATCAACTCAAAATTTATGGGACACAGCGAAAGCAGTACTGAGAGGGAAGTTCATTGCACTACAGGCATATCATAAGAACTAGAAAAAGCTCAAATACGCAACCTGTCCCTGCAGCTAAAAGAACTAGAAAAACAACAACAAATAAAACCCAGAACAAATAGAAGGAAAGAAGTAATAAAGATCAGAGCAGAAATAAATGACATAGAGGCTAAGGAAACAATACAGGGGATCAATGAAACCAGAAGCTGGTTCTTTGAAAAGGTAAACAAGATTGATGAACCTTTAACTAGACTCACCAAGAAAAAAAGAGAGAGGTCTCAAATAAATAAAATTAAAAAGAACAGTGGAGAAATAACAACTGATACAACAGAAATACAAAGCATTGTAAGAAAATACTAGGAAGAACTATATGCCAAAAAAATAGACAATCTAGATGAAATGGACGAATTTCTTGAATCATATAACCTTCCAAAAATCAATCTGGAAGAATCAGAACACCTAAACAGACCAATTACAACAAATGAGATCGAAACAGTTATCAAAAAACTCCCAAAAAAGAAAAGTCCTGGGCCTGATGGCTTCACTAGTGAACTCCATCAAAATTTCAAAGAAGAACTAACTCCTAACCTCCTCAAGTTATTTCAAAAAATTCAAGAGGAAGGAAGACTTTCAAACTCCTTTTATGAGGCTAGCATAATTCTGATCCCAAAACACGGCAAAGACAACACAAAGAAAGAAAATTATAGGCCTATATCCCTGATGAATTTAGACGCTAAAATTCTCAACAAAATATTAGCCAACCGGATCCAGCAATATATGAAAATAATTATACACCATGATTAAGTGATATTTATTCTGGAGAGGCAAGGCTGGTTCAATATTCGCAAATCAATCAATGTGATTCATCACATAAACAAAAGGAAGGACAAAAATCACATGATAATTTCAATAGATGCAGAAAAAGCATTTGACAAAATCCAGCACTCGTTCATGATCAAAACTCTCAGTGAAGTGGGAATACAAGGAACATTCCTTAACATGATAAAGGCCATCTATGAAAAACCCACAGGAAACATCATACTAAATGGACAAAAATTAAAAGCAATCCCCTTAAGATCAGGAACCAGTTAGGGGTGCCCACCTTCACCACTCTTATTCAACATAGTTCTTGAAGTCCTAGCTATAGCAATCAGAAAAGAAGAAGAAATAAAAGGCATCCAAATTGGAAAAGAAGTAAAACTGTCACAATTTGCAGATGATATGATATTGTATATAGAAAACCCTAAGGTCTCAGTCAAAAAACTACTGGACCTGACAAATGAATCCAGCATGGTGGCAGGATATAAAATTAATACTCAGAAATCAGAGGCATTTCTGTATAGAAACAATTAACTGTCAGCAAAAGAAATTAAGGAAACAATCCCCTTCACTATTGCATCCAAAAAAATAAAATACCTAGGAGTAAATTTAACCAAGGAGGGTAAGGACTTGTACTCAGAAAATTATAAAACATTGATAAAAGAAATCAAGGAAGATACAAACAAGTGGAAGCATATACCATGCTCATGGCTAGGAAGAATAAACATCATTAAAATGTCTATACTACCCAAAGCAATTTATAAATTCAACGCAATACCAATTAAAATACCAATGACATACTTCAAAGATATAGAACACATATTCCAAAAATTTATATGGAACCAAAAAAGAACACAAATAGCCTCAGCAATCCTAAAAAGAAAAAATAAAGCAGGAGGTATCACTCTTCCGGATATCAAGGTTTACTATAAGGCCATTATACTCAAGACAGCTTGGTACTGGCATAAGAACAGACACACTGATCAATGGAACAGAACAGAGAACCCAGAAATAAACCCACAGCTTTATGCCAACTGATATTTGACAAAGGAGGAAAGAACATACAATGGAGTAAAGACAGCCTCTTTAACAAATGGTGTTGGGAAAATTGGACATCTACCTGCAAAAAAATGAAACTAGACCATGAACTTACACCATTCACAAAAACAAATTCAAAATGGATAAAAGACTTAAACATAAGCCGTGAAACTATAAGTATCTTAGAAGAAAACACAGGCAGCAAGATCTCTCACATCTGTAGCAGCAATATATTTGCCGATTTATCTCCACCGGCAAATGAAATAAAAGGCAAGATAAACAAGTGGGACTATATCAAACTAAAATGTTTTTGCAAAGCTAAAGACAATAAGAACAGAATAAAAAGATAAACCACACAATGGGAGAACATATTCAACAGCACGTCGGATAAGGGGTTAATAACCAAAATTTATAAAGAACTTATAAAACTCAACACCAGGAAGACAAACAATCCAATCAAAAAATGGGCAAAAGAAATGAATAGACATTTCTCCAAAGAAGACATACAGATGGCCAAAAGACATATGAAAAACTGCTCAACATCACTATTAGAGAAATGCAAATTAAAACCACAATGAGGTATCACCTTACACCAGTCAGAATGGCACTCATCAGCAAAACAACATAGAATAAGTGCTGGCGAGGATGCGGAGAAAAGGGAACCCTTCTGCACTGCTGGTGAGAATGCAGACTGGTGCAGCCACTGTGGAAAACAGTTTGGAGATTCCTCAAAAAATTAAAAATTAAACTGCCTTTTGACCCGGCTACCCCACTTTTAGGAATATACCCTAAGAACACCATAACACTGTTCGAAAAGAAGAAATGCACCCCCATGTTTGTGGCAGCATTGTTCACAATAGCGAAGATCTGGAAACAGCCCAAGTGTCCATCAGAAGACGAGTGGATTCAAAAGCTTTTGTACATATATACTATGGAATACTACTCAGCCATTAGAAATGATGACATCGGATCATTTATAACAAAATGGATGGTCCTTGATAACATTATACGGAGTGAAATAAGTAAATCAAAAAGAAAAACTGAGAACAGCATGAATTCATACATAGGTGGGACATAAAAGTGAGACTATGAGACATGGACAAGAGTTTCGTGGTTACGGGGTGGGGGGAGGGAGGGAAGGGTGGGAAAGGGGGAAGTGTAGGGGCACAGGGAAAACCAGATAGAAGGTGACAGAGGACAATTTGACTTTTGCTGACGGGTATGCAACACAATTGAATGATAAGATAATCTGGAGATGTTTTCATTGTACATATGTACCCTGATTTATTGGTGTCACCACATTAAAGTTAATTAAAAAAAAATGGAATCTTTCCTCACTCTAAAAACTAAGCGTTCAACTTCAAAATGTAATGTGTTCATTCAGTCTAATCATGTATGGAGCACTATACAAAGTAAAAATTAATGAATTATAGTAAGTCAAGTATATACATATATGAATTTTAAGAAACATAATACCAAGCCTACAGGTAACTACAGAAAAACAAATACTCTTTGAGGTCATTCATAGAAAGCAAAGAAAAAGCAAAACTAAACAATACACACACACACACACACACACACACACACACACACACATTTGCAAAATTATGGGAGAAAAAAGAGAAACATTAAAATAAATCCAAGTAAACTGTCACATTGGAGTCCAAGAAACATGTAACTTATTGGAAGCACTTTGAGGACTTCAAATTCTTCAAAGTTAGTGTTTTATATCTAATGCTCGGCAATGGGTATAGGGTTGTCCTTTTTGTATTTCTTTTATCTTCACTTTTTAGTATATATTCTTTTTATACTTTCTTTATCTCCAAATTTAAAAGAATTATTTGAGAAGAACCTAAAAATTTAAATATCACTTGTAGTATATCAATTGTTTCCCATTTTCATAAGTGTGTTACATTTGATATTTTAAAACTTAATACGGTGAAATAAACTTCTTGCTTTAACCTATTCTAAGTTATAAATATACCATGAAGAACTTTTCCAGAATTCAGGCTTTAAGTAGGCTAGAATAAAGGGTCTCCTAAGAACATAAAAAGAGATGTCAAGGAAGAAGCAGTCAGTGAAGGGAACTGAAGTCTGTGAAAAGACATTAAAATGTAATGAAAAATAAACTTGTATTTCAGTTTTCTTAACTGTGGGTACATTTTTGTCTTTAAATTATTTGTGGGGGGAGAAATGAATTATTTGAATAATCCTACCTTGTATTGAAGGTGCAAGACAATGCAGAAAGAGATCTCTAGGGCCTCATCAGGTTTTGTAAATTAGAAGTGTCTAAAAGAAGGAAAACATTAAACCTGTCCTTAAGATTTATGGTGCTCTACATAAATATCAACTTTGCCTTCTTTGAGAACATTAGTCTGCAGAGATATCATAGTTATTGACTATTCATACACAGCATGGCATAACTTCTTTCATTCACTCTAAAGAATATTCAGGGAACTGCGTGAGCGTCTTTTGTGTAATAAAAACAAATGCAGGGTACTTAGTGGATCTTTGTTGTTGTTTTTTTTTCATTTAGAAAAAAGTGCAACAGTCATACCAAAGCTTCTATAACATAATCAGGGCAAATTTTGGAATGTCGGAGCCAAAGGATTTGCTAGCGAGGATTCTAAAGCCATGAGGGGAAATCTAGCCTCCCTTTGAAGGTTGTGCTATGCCTTTCAAGACAAAGAGATGCTCCCCAGGGAAATAAAAAGCCAGTGCAGAGAAATGAAGAGACAGTAGTAAGATCTGAACAAGTGCTTTCAGAGTTTGTTTGAGGCAAATCCATCTCTAGACTTGCTTATTGCCATTATAGCGGTAGTTTGAATTGATCTGTGTTCAAGTCAAGGAAAGAAACTGGAGCTAAATTTCGTTTCAGGGGCTTTGCATCATCCATTTGCAATATGGCCATGTCACAGCAAAAGGGCCTTGTAGGTTGAGTTGGGCAGCCAAGTTAGACCTCGAAGAGAAAACCAAGTCTCTCCTCTGGTCCCAGAGAGACTCTGGCTATATCCTTAAATCTACCTTGTAAAAACACGATTTTTGTCTAGACATTACTCTGGCTACAGAAAGTAGAAGAGAAGGAGAAGGTGGATCATTGTCTGGCTGAAATTAAATTCCATTCTCTAACAAATATACTGCTCACAAACATTAGGAGATATTTCAAAAATGAATATGAAGTTATAAAATATCCCCTAATTTTTGTGAGCAGTATATAAGTTGAAATAAGTTTTATTGAGCTAAAATTTACATAATAGAAAACTTTTCGTTTTGATCATTTATAAGTGTACAGTCTATGGCACTAAGTACATTCACATTGTTGTGCATCCATCTCCAGAACTCTGTTACTTTCTTAAACTGAAACTCTGTACTCATTAGACACTAACTCCCCAGCCCTCTTTCCCTGCAGTCCCTGGTAACCACTGTTTGGCTTTCTTTCTCTAGGGATTTGACTACTCTACGATACAAATGGAACTGTACAATATTGGTGCTTTTCTTATTTTACTTAGCATAATGTTTTCAAAGTTCACTCATGTCATAGCATGTATCAGAGTGTCCTCTCTTGTTAAGGCTGCACTAAATAGTCCATTGTATGTGTGCACCACAGTTTGTTTATCCACTGATCTGTCAGTGGACACCTGGCTTGCTTTTGCCTTTTTGCTACTGTGAATAATACTGCTATAGACATGAGTGTAAAAATGCCCTCTCATGTCCCTGATTTGATTTATTTTGGGTCTATACTCAGAAATAGGATTGCTGGATTATACAGTAATTATATGTTTAATTCTTTGAGGAACCACCAATACCACTGTCCACAGTAGCTGCAGCATTTTACATTTCCGTCAAGAGTACACAAGGGTTTCAGTTTCTCTGTATCCTTACCAACACTGGTTATTTTCTGATTTCGGTTTGTGGGTTGTTGTTTTTTTATAATATTCATCCTTGTGGTTGTGAAGCGGTATCTCACTAGGGTTTTGATTTACATTTCCCTAATGATTAGTGAAGTCAAGCATCTTTTCATGTGTTTATTGGCCTTGAATAATTTTGAAAGCTATGTAATTTCATATTCAAAAAAGTTATTTCTTAATTTCACATTCCACTACTTCATTTTTGGTGTCTTGTTTCATTATTACTTGATTTGAATAAATAGAAAAGAGAAATATAATGTGTAAACACACTTAAAAGCACCATTTCTGTTGTCATTTTGATGGATCCCATGTCTTTCAAATGTTTAATGGATGCACTTTTCCCTCACTCATCCTTCATCAAAAGTTAATTGAACTTTAGAATTTCCCCAGTTTAGTGTTTTTAGTGTTTTGTTAGTTTTATTCAATTCTTCTAGTTCACATAATGATTTCTCATATTCTTACATATATATATATATATATATATATATATATATATATATATATATATATATATATATATATATATTTTTTTTTTTTTTTTTTTTTTTTTACAGGGACAGAGAGAGAGATAGATAAAAACAGAAAGACAGGAACGGAGAGAGGTGAGAAGCATCAATCATTAGTTTTTCGTTGCCGTCTCAACACCTTAGTTGTTCATTGATTGCTTTCTCACATGTTCCTTGACCGTGAGCCTTCAGCAGACAGAGCAACCCCTTGCTGGAGCCAGCGACCTTAGGTCGAAGCTGGCAAGCTTTTGCTCAAGCCAGATAGGCCCACGCTGAAGCTGGTGACCTCAAGGTCTTGAACCTGGGTCTTCTGCATCCCAGTCCGATGCTCTATCCACTAGGGTGACATTGATATATCAGGGCACATATGTTCTGAGAAAATATTTCCAGGTTATTTGATTATATTGCATACCCATCACTAAAAGTCAAATTGTCCTCTGTCACCTTCTATCTGGTTTCATTTGTACCCCTCCCTTCCACACCCTTCCTCACCTCCCCCTCCCCCTGGGTAGCCAGTACACTCTTGTCCATGTCTCTGAGTCTCACTTTTATGTCCCACCTATGTATGGACTCATATAGTCCTCAGTTTTTTCTGATTTACTTACTTCACTCAGTAAAATGTTATCAAAGTGCATCCATGTTCTTATAAATGATCCGATGTCATCATTTCTTATGGCTGAGTAGTATTCCATAATATATATGTACCAAAGCTTTTTAATCCACTTGTCTTCTGACGGACACTTGGGCTGGTTCCAGATCTTCGCTATTGTGAACAATGCTGCCACGAACATAGGGGCGAATTTCTCCTTTTTGAACAGTGCTATGGTGTTCTTGGGGTATATTCCTAAAAGTGGGATAGCTGGGTCAAAAGGCAGTTCTATTTTTAATTTTTTGAGGAATCTCCATATTGTTTTCCACAGTGGCTGCACAGGTCTGCATTCCCACCAGCAGTGCAGAAGGGTTCCCTTTTCTCCACATCCTCGCCAGCACTTATTCTATGTTATTTTACAGATGAGCGCCATTCTGACTGGTGTGAGGTGATACCTCATTGTGGTTTATATCTGCATTTCTCTAATGATTAGTGCTGTTGAGCACTTTTTCATATGCCTATTGGCCATCTGTATGTCCTCATTGGAGAAATGTCTATTCATTTCTTTTGCCCATTTTTTGATTGGATTGTTTGTCTTCCTGGTGTTGAGTTTTATAAGTTCTTTATAAATTTTGGTTATTAACCTCTTATCAGACGTATTGTCGAATATGTTCTCCCATTGTGTGGTTTGTTTTCTTATTCTGTTCTTATTGTCTTTAGCTTTGCAAAAACATTTTAGTTTGATATAGTCCCATTTGTTTATCTTGACTTTTATTTCATTTGCCGGTGGAGATAAATCGGCAAATATATTGCTGCTACAGATGTGAGAGATCTTGCTGCCTGTGTTTTCTTCTAAGATACTCATAGTTTCACGGCTTATGTTTAAGTCTTTTATCCATTTTGAATTTGTTTTTGTGAATGGTGTAAGTTCATGGTCTAGTTTCATTTTTTTGCAGGTAGATGTCCAATTTTCCCAGCACCATTTGTTAAAGAGGCTGTCTTTACTCCATTGTATGTTCTTTCCTCCTTTGTCAAATATCAGTTGTCCATAAAGCTGTGGGTTTATTTCTGGGTTCTCTGTTCTTTTCCATTGATCTATGTTCCTGTTATTATGCCATTACCAGGCTGTCTTGAGTACAATGGCCTTGAAGTATACATTGATATCTGGAAGAGTGATACCTCCTGCTTTATTTTTTCTTTTTAAGATTGCTGAGGCTATTTGTGTTCCTTTTTGGTTTCATATAAATTTTTGGAATATGTTTTCTATATCTTTGAAGTATGTTATTGGTATTTTAATTGTAATTGCATTGAATCTATAAATTGCTTTGGGTAGTATAGACATTTTAATGATGTTTGTTCTTCCTAATCATGAGCACGGTATATGCTTCCACTTGTTTGTATCTTCCTTGATTTCTTTTATCAATGTTTTATAATTTTCCGAATACAAGTCCTTAAACTCCTTGGTTAAATTTATTCCTATATACTTTTTTTTTTGGTTGTCATAGTGAAGGGGATTGTTTCCTTAATTTCTTTTGCTGACAAGTTCATTGTTGGTATATAAAAATGGCTCTGATTTCTGAGTATTAATTTTATATCCTGCCACCGTGCTGGATTCATTTGTCAGGTCCAGTAGTTTTTTGACTGAGACCTTAGGGTTTTCTATATACAATATCATATCATCTGCAAATAATGACAGTTTTACTTCTTCTTTTCCAATTTGAATGCCTTTTATTTCTTTTTCTTGTCTGATTACTGTGGTTAAGACTTCCAGAATTATGTTGAGTGGTGAAAGGGGTAACCCCTTCCTGGTTCCTGATCTTAAGGGGGTTGCTTTTAATTTTTGCCCATTTAGTATGATGTTTGCTGTGGGTTTGTCGTAGATGGCCTTTATCATATTGAGGTATGTTCCCTGTATTCCCCCTTCACTAAGAGTTTTGATCATGAACGGGTGCTGGATTTTATCAAATGCTTTTTCTGCATCTATTGAAATTATCATGTGATTTTTGTCCTTCCTTTTGTTTATGTGATGAATTACATTGATTCATTTGCAAATATTGAACCAGCCTTGCCTCTTCAGAATAAGTCCCACTTAATCATGGTGTATGATTTTTTTCATATATTGCTGGATCCGGTTGGCTAATATTTTGTTGAGAATTTTAGCATCTAAATTCAGTTAGAATATTGGCCTGTAATTTTCTTTCTTTGTATTGTTTTTGCCCGCTTTCGGGATCAGAATCATGCTCACCTCATAAAAGAAGTTTGGAAGTCTTCCTTCCTCTTGAATTTTTTGAAATAGTTTGAGGAGGTTAGGAGTTAGTTCTTCTTTGAATTTTTGATGGAGTTCACTAGTGAAGCCATCAGGCCCAGGACTTTTCTTTTTGGGGAGTTATTTGATAACTGTTTCGATCTCATTTGTTGTAATTGGTCTGTCTAGGTGTTCTGCTTCTTCCAGATTGATTTTTGGAAGAGTATATGATTCAAGAAATTTGACCATTCCACCTAGGTTGCCTAATTATTTGGCATATAGTTCTTTATAGTATTTTCTTACAATTCTTTGTATTTCTGTTGTATCAGTTGTTATTTCTCCACTCTCATTTTGAATTTTATTTATTTGAGTCCTCTGTCTTTTCTTCTTGGTGAGTCTAGTTAAAGGTTCATCGATCTTATTTACCTTTTCAAAGAACCAACTTCTGGTTTCATTGATCCTCTGTATTGTTTCCTTAGCCTCTGTCATTTATTTCTGGTCTGATCTTTATTATTTCCTTCCTTCTACTGGTCTTGGGCTTTATTTGCTGTTGTTATTCTAGTTCTTTTAGATGCAGGTTCAAGTTGTTTATTTGAGCTTTTCCTAGCTTCTTATGGTACATCTGTAGTGCTATGAACTTCCCTCTCAGTACTGCTTTTGCTGTGTCCCATAAATTTTGAGTTGATGTATGTTCATTTTCACTGGTTTCTAGAAATTTTTTTATTTCTTCTTTGATCTCATTGTTAATCAATTCGTTATATGATAATATGCTATTTAGTTTCCAAGTGTTTGAGTATTTTTCAGTTTTTCTGTTGTGGTTAATTTCTAGTTTCATGCCATTGTGATCAGAGAAAATGCTTGATATAATTTCAATCTTCTTACATTTGTTGAGACCACTTTTGTGTCCTAACATGTGATCTATCCTAGAGAATGTACTATGAGTGCTTGAAAAGAATGTATATTCTACTATTTAGGGTTAAAAGTTCTGAAGATATCTATTAAATTGAATTAATCTAGCTTATTGTTTAAGTCTGCTGTTTCTTTGTTACTTTTCTTTCTTGAGGATCTATCCAGTGATGTTAATGGGGTATTGAAATCCCCTACTATTATAGTATTGCTGTTAATCTCGCCCATTATATCCATCAAAGTCTGCTTTAAGTATGCGGGACTCCTATTTTTGGTGCGTAGATATTTATAATGGTTATGTCTTCCTGTTGAATTGTTTCCTTTATCATTATGTAGTGTCCTTCTTTATCTCTTACTACAGCCTTTGTTTTAAAGTCCATCTTGTCAGATATAAGTATTGCTACCTCAGCTTTTTTTTTTCATTTCCATTTGCATGAAATATTTTTTTCCATCCTTTTACCTTCAGTCTATGTGCACCTTTTGTTTTAAGGTGTGTCTCTTTTGAAAGCATATGTATGGGTCCTGTTTTTTATCCATGCAGCTGCCCTATATCTTTTGATTGGATCATTTAATCCATTTACATTTAGGATTATTATTGATATGTAGTTGTTTATTGCCATTTTGTTCTTTAAAGCTGTATTCTTCTTTTGCTATACCCTTTTCCCCCTTTGAACTGTTCACAATAGTCCTCTTTGCATCTCCTGCAGAATTGGTTTGGTTTTAATGAATTCCTTGAAGGTTTTTTTGTCTGGGAATCTCTTTATTTCTCCTTCAATTTTAAACTTTAGCCTTGCTGAATATAGTAGTCTTCGTTGTAGGTTCTTGTTATGCATTGCTTTGAATATATCTTGCCATTTCCTTCTAGTCTCAAGTATTTCTGTTGAGAAGTCGGATGTCATCCTAATGGGGGCTCCTTTGTATGTGATAGTACATTTTTTCTCTAGCAGCTTTTAAAATTTTCTCTTTATCACTTAGCTTTGGTATTTTAACTATGAAGTGTCTTGGTGTAGATTTCTTTGGGTTTCTCTTTAATAGAGTTCTCTGTGCTTCTTGAACATGTGAAACATTTTCCAGTCTTAATTTAGGGAAGTTTTCAGCTATGATTTGATTGAATAAAGTTTCTATCCCTTGTTTTTTCTCTTCTTCTTCAGGAACCCCTATGATGCAGATGTTATTTCTCTTCATGTTGTCACAGAGCTCCCTTAGAGTTTCCTCAGAATTTTTGCTCTGTTTCTGTGCCTTTGTTCATTTTGTCCTCTAACTCGCTGATTTAATCCTCAGCTTCATTCATCCTGCTTTTAATTCCTTCCATTGTGATCTTTAGTTTTGATACTGTATTTTTCATTTCTGTATGATTCCTTTTTATTACTTCAATTTCTTTTTTTATATTTGCTATCTCTTTATTTAGGTGTTCATAATGACTATCCATTGTTGCTCTAAGCTCTTTGCACATCCTAACATTATTTTAAACTCTGCATTAGGTAGTTTGGTTATATCTGATTCATTCAGGTCCTTCTCTGGGAATTTCTTTTTTTCATTTGGGTTGCATTTCTCTGCCTGCCCATTTTGTCTGTGTGTAAGTAGGGTTAGGCTATGGAGACCAACGGGTGTTGCCTCTGTGTTCTCTAAGTGTGGTCTGTCTGGAGGCCCGCCACCTCTTCTGCAGCTGCCTAGGGTGGTTGGGTATAGGTGTTGGTGTCACCAACATCTGTGGCTGCTGCTGCAGTTTCAGACTCGCCTCCATGGGAGGGGCTGTGTTCTCGTGCCAGGCTCTATAAGCCACAGCTGGTCTCAGCCTTTGCCCCTCTCCCACAGGTGGGATTGTGCACCACACTCGGGCCTCAAGCCTGGTCTCCAAGGGCAAGGGTGAGCACTTTTGCTCTGCTGTGGGTCTCTGTCAGCTGGTTCCTCTGGCCAGGCGGGGCTGCTGATGCACACTTAGCTGCGTGCCAGGCTTCCACCTCGCCCCCACCAACCTCAGCTCCTTGGCCGCACTGCTGGTGTGCGCTCAACTGAGAGCCCGGGCTTCCATCCTACCTCCATGGGCAAAGCCGGTTCATGCATGGCCTCAATCCTCAGAGGCCGGCTGTGGCTGTGTGCCAGCTTGCCCCCGCCCAGCGGCCAATCTCTGCCCATTCCGGGCTCCCACTTTTCCCCCACAGGTGGGGTTGCAGGCGGGCCCACAGCCACCAGAGCACTTTCGTGTGTCCACTTTGCCCTGGCTGGGCTAGACTGAGCTTACGCCTGCCAGCTTGGCCTCTGTCCCCACCGTCAGAACAGCACTTCCACGTCCGCCACCACCCACCCTCCAGCAAGCCCTCAGCAGTGTGAGTTGGGGCACTGCAACTCAGATCCTAACACTCCATATTGTAGTCCTGAAAACTCCCTCCTAAGCGACTGCTCTGATTGCTGTAGGCGAGCCTGTTTGGCTGGTGTCCTGCTTCCCCCTGCTGGTTCCAGGGAAAATATTGTTTGATTTGTGGAGTGACTCAGCCCAAGGGTTAGGATGGCTGTCCCTCAAAGCTTTTCTCCCTGTGCCTTCCAGACCACACTCTCTTCCCGCTGCTCCGGTCCTCTCCTCTCTCCCTGTCTCCCAGAGTCCCAGGTGAGTGGTTGTGAGAGAGGTTTTCTGCGCCACCCCTTTAAGAAGAATCCTGGGTCTGAGACAACTCTCTTTCTCACAAACAGTATCCCAACCTGTTTCCCAGCTAAATACTGTCCATACACCTCTCCTAGGCTCTGGGGCTGTAGGTTGGGTCTTTGATCCTGGGACCCAGGTCCCTACCTTTCCACCAGCCTTTCTTCCTGCCACACGAGTCTCTCTGGGCTGCCTTTCGCTCCGGGGAGCTGGACAGCCCTTTTTGCATTTTCGCTTTTCCTACCAGTCTCAATGTTGCTTCTTCAGTGTTCCCCAGTTGAAGAGTCCTCTCATTCCTGTTCAGTGTTGGTTTATCCAGATGATGGTTCTTAAAATCAAGTTATAATCCATCTTGGTTCTGAGTGTTGGAAGTTGGTACGTCCACCTACTCCATCACCATCTTGCCCCCTCATATTCTTGATCATCATTAAATCAAAGTATGTTAAAGCCTATGGAAACCAGAAAGGTATTCTATAGGTATCTCAGAAAAGCAGCAGGTATCTGTAGACTAAATGTTATTTCTTATTCCACTAGCACCTGGAAGTTCTGAAATAGCTTCTTAGTTTTTTCTTTTTTAAGATTTGGCTTTTAGTAACCTAGAAAATTCAATATGTTGGACATTTTATAATAACTAAGTACTTGGCAGTGATAAATTGAAAGTATCCAAATGGAGGCCCCTCACCTTTTGCAGTTTCTTCAAAAAAATTAAGAAGCTCATCCCCTGTACAAATCATCATAACAGTAGTGCTTGTCTTCATTGGTTCATGTTTTCTTCCTTCTTGAAACTATGTGATTCTAATTAGAATTCTTTAAATGGAGGGCAGGGAGTTCTTCATCACCTTTACCATTTTTGCATTTTAGAGTAAGCTCAATTAAATTACAAGTATTTAAAACCTTATGGATAAATTTGAATAATCTATTATTACTGATAAGTCATAAGAATAACTTTTAGGTTACTTAATGTTTTCAGGTAGTTTTACTTTAAGTTGTACTTTCAATAATATCACTGAAGGCCAGCCTAATAAAGAATAGCTTATCTCTACTTTGTAATTCCACTCTTAAATATAAAATTTTAACTCACACTTAAAGCCAATATAATCTTAAAATGGCACATGAAATACTGTCTGTGACTAAAAAATCCCAGCCTCCGTCACAACCTGGCTGTCTGACACATTTTTGTACAATTTTTTCTGTTTCCAAATCTACTGTTCGTTCAGATAAGCCATTCTGTCTTCCATGTATGGGAGTGTTTTGCAATAAAAACCTAGAAAGTTCTTCTTGGCACTGATGACTTTATAACATACCGAAGCATGTCCTAAATAATTTTAAGATTCTTTTACAATGTAAAGTGCAGATGAATTACATCATGGTATAAAGCAACTTTTATTGAACTCATAAAAAAATTTTTTTAAAGGATTCATAGAAATTTGAGTTGTTAAATCAGGAAATCTCTCTGTAGTGTTTAACTAGGAAATTGAGGAATCTGATTACAAGCTTTTGTCTTGAATCTATGAGGAATGAAAAATTTTACAAGGGAAGTTCAGACCACAGATTCAGTTACCCTTCTACTCAAACCAGGCCTCTCTCCTTATATAAATTAACTATTGATACAAAATGGAAAATCCAGCTAGCCAAAGAGATGGGTATTACTCCTGTCTCTGCTAAATTTTATAGTTAAGTTAGAACCAATATTGGCTGTTCATGGATACCATTGTGAGACTTTGCCTCAAGTTCCTGAATGTGATGTAAGGTCCACATTGTAGAGTGAAGTAATTTTGAGAAATTGTTTACATATATATTTGGAGCCAGATCATAGAGTGCACTCACAGATACATAGAGCGAGGTCAGGGATCTGAATGATGCTGTCATTCACAAATAATAGTTAATTGACTGCTATAAAGCAGGAATCTACAAATTACGTCTGTTTTCTGCCGCCAGTTTTTGTAAATAAGGTGTTATTACAACACCACATTGCTCAATCATTTATGTCTTGTCTGTACCTGCTTTCACACCCTGATGGCAAAGTTGAATAGCTGCAACAGAAATCGTACAGTTGCTAAAAATATTTCCTGTCTGGTCCCTTACAGAAAAAGTTTGTTGACCATTGTACAGAAGATTCTCTTAGGATACCAAAGCAGTCTTCAGGTAGGAAAATTGGTAATTTATAAACCTAAAACTTATTACCTTTCATGCATGCATGTGTGATTTTACAATTGTCAAAGTGCTTTCATGTTCATTATCGCACTTGATGTGGCAACAACCCAGTGACATAAACAGAGAAGATATTAGAACACCATTTTTCAGGTAATTTGGTTCTGAGAGCTGAAATGACTTCTCTATGATTACATTAGAAATCACAGTATTGCATTCTAGGGCGGTAGACAGAGCTGTGAAGTCAGACAAATCTTATCAAGTTGTTTTGCTGGACACCTGGCCAGAGTGCAAAGGCAGGAGGCAGGAACCGGAAAGGTCAGGAGATGCTGTTGCTGGGGCACCCAGACTCCTCACCCTCTCACTCTCTCTCGGACCTTCTTCGAGGCTTGGGGTTCCAATCAGGAGCTGCTCACTCACACCCTTAGACTGCTGCAGGATGCTGTGCTTCCAAGTAGGAGCTGCTTAATTCCTGTTATACTAACCTCAGTTGCACATCCTATTCAGGGACTCTTGCAGCACCAGTGCTGCAATGGCTTCTGGGACCTGGCACATGGCATCTAAGAAGGAACAATCACTTCATATTCACATTGAGTGTGCATTGTAGATTACAGTAAGACTTACTGATTTCAAGAGCAGAGGGCAAATTTTGGGACCAGTCTGAGTTCAAGTCCCAGCTTCAATATTTACAATTGGTGAGATCTTGGGTAAGTGTTCTAGCCTCTGAGTGCAATGGTTTATTTATCTGTAAAATGGGGATACTAGTATTTACCTCTTACGGATTCTGTGAGGTATAAATGTTTGAGAACAAGACTGGGTATGCAGAAATCATACAATAATTGCTATTAACGATCATTACTGTCTCAAGGAGCACTTGGACCCTGTACTAGCTTATATCATTCCTATTGTTATTGTCTTGGGTTACCTATAGCCTTTCCATCCTCATTAATTGTCATCTATAATTGGACATGAATAGTCATGTACATTTATCTTTTAGCCAGAGGACATGCAGGCTGGGATAACCCAGTCCCTGCCTGCACCCCCAAGGTGCTGCACACTAGGAAGACACTAGTCATTCCAGCCTCTGAGGACAGTGTGGCTGCCTGGGAAGGTGGCAACAGCCAATTCAAATCTCCAGATCATGGAGAAAAGAGAAATTTAGACAATACATATAATGCTCATCATACAAAGACATCTTATGGACCATAAAGGAGAGTATTTCCTTATAGATTATTTCACTTTTTATGTCAAAACAAGAGAAAATTTGTTTGAAGCCTATCAGAGAGTGTAAGTTAGCTATGAGAAAGAACTGGTAAGCATGAAGATTTTATGTCAGCTTGTGCTTTCAGAAGTTGGAAAGCAGAACGAACTGAAAAAGATGTGAGGAAGCTTTGAGTTAGGCTTTCCTGAACCAGGAGAGCAGAGGAGGTGCTGTCCAAAGAGCCAGACCCAGCTCTGGGTTGAAGAACCAGTCATGGGTGGTTACCCACTGGTGTTAGATCCTGATGGGAAAGAGAAAGCTTCAAATTAACAGGTAGAACTGTTCATAGGCTATGAGAGAGCCTAAATGGAGGCCAGCCAAATGCAGGCTTGCTACAGGCCATGGCCTTGAGTCATCCTCTGGGAGCAATGCCCCAGCAGCTCCCTCCTTCACTGGGGCTTACAAAGACCATCCCTGAGCCAAAGCTGCTCAGGCTGTTAAAAAAGCAGAGTTGAGTACTATAACACAGGATCAAAAGCCAGGAGGAAGGTTCATAGGAAAAGGAAGCTGATGTCTAAGCCTCATAGTCCAAATAGCACACTGTGTTCTCTTTGGTGAAGAATTATGTCAGCAGAATGCAGATTACCAGGGAGGTCTGGGAGCTAGAGGCATCTAGACAGGAAGCTAAATGGAGGTATGCATAGGGCAGGGGTTAGGGAGGGACATAATACAATGAATCATTCCATAGTGATAACACTAAAAGTGATTCAGCAAGGTGGGGGGGGGCAGCAAGATGGTGATGGAGTAGGCGGACGTTCCAACTTCCAACTCCCAGAACCAAAGTGGATTACAACTTAATTTTAAGAACAATCATCTGGAAAAACCAACTTTGGGCTAAAATCCAGTGGTCGGCAAACTCATTAGACAACAGAGCCACATATCAATAGTAGAATGATTGAAATTTCTTTTGAGAGCCAAATTTTGTAAACTTAAACTATATAGGTAGGTATGTTGTTATTAACTTAATTAGGGTACTCCTAAGCTGGCCAAAGAGCTGTACTCAAGGGGCCAAAGAGCAGCATGTGGCTCATGAGCCGCAGTTTGCTGACCACTGGGCTAAACCAAGAGGAATCTATAACCAAAGAGCACTGAAGAAGACACACTGAGACTTAGGAAAAGTGGAAATGCAAAGAGGTCTGCCCAGCTCCTGGAAGCAAGTGGTGACACAGAGGGACTTGTGTGGTGAGGTGGATTTCTTGGAGAGGGGAGGGTTCTGGGCCCAGGACCAGAGCCCCAGCCTGCAGTCCCAGAACCTAGAAGAGGCGTACAGACATTATTTAGCTGCGAAACAAGTCAGGATACTGTTTGCGAGAAAGACAGATTTCTCAGACCCAGGAATCTTCTTAAAGTGACCGCACAGAAAACCTCTTTCACAACCACTCACCCAGGGCTCCAGGGGACAGGGAGATCTGAGAGGACAGGAGCAGCAGGAAGAGAATGTAATCAAGGAGGCATAGGGAGAAACACTTTGGGGGACAGCCACTCTAACCCCTGGGCTGAAGCACTCTCCAAATCTAAAGTGAATTCTTTTCCTGGAACCAGCAATACCAGGAAAGGGAAGCAGATCACCAGCCAAATGGAAGATCTGCTGCAGTCAGAACTAAAAGTCGCTTAGAAGCCGAGAGCCATCAGGGATACAGTATTGAGTGCTGAGGTCTGGATACATCGCCACTCCCACACTGCTGAGTGCTCCCAGGAGAATAGGCGGCTGCAGGACATGAGAATGTGGTCCCATCCTGTGGGGTTGGTGGCTGCAGCCTGCATGGGATCACAGTCCCGCCCACGAGAGTGGAAGTTGGGGGCCGGAACCGGACAGGGCATGTGAGCACAGTCCAACCCACAGCTGCTAGACAGACATACAAGCCCAGTCCTGCCTGAAGTCCAGCCTAGGGGAGCAGGGCAGAAGCCAGGGAAACAGCAGAGCCTTGCAGCTGGGTGTGTGAATGGAGCATCGCCCACAGGGGTAGGGAGGAGGCGGGGACCATCCAAGGCTTGCAGCCAAGGCAAGCGAATGCAGTCCCACCCATGGGGGCAGGGCAGAGGCCAGGGGCATGCCTGCAGAAGGGAGGTGGAAGCTGCAGTGCCTGCAATGGCGGGCCAGTGCCAGCAACACCAGTGCCCAAACACCAGAGGTGGTGGCAGCAGTGGTGGCAGACCTGTGGACAGACCACACCTCAGGAACACAGAAGCCACACTCCTTGGACTCCTGTGGCCACAGCCTTCAGAGGGCTGAAAAAGAAGAGAAATAGAAAAGAAGAAAAAAGAAAAGACTAAGGAAGTCTGGATAGAAAGAGACCTTAGGATAAGGGGAAAGACACATCCAATACCTTACTTAATCCATGATTTACAGTACTGAGCCCAACAAGTATCCACCAATAAGAGGTGGTAAAAAGCAGATTTCAGGGAAACCTAAACATTTAAACAAATATTGTCCAGACCAAAAGTAAATAAAAGCCAGCCTAAGAGTGCAGTTGATATTAACAATGACAACTGTGCTCAGCAGAGGCAGCCACAGGATCTGGATCACCTGTTGCTCCAAAAAGATAGATAAGGGCAAGTCATAGACATCACTGGTCTGTGCCAGGCTCTAGCCAAGAAGATCCAGGGAGGGCACATCCAGAGGCAAGACATGGAGAGCATCAGTTCAGGACCTAAAATTCCTTGTTAGTGATATCTTAAGGAAGGGCTCCTCATACTTGACCCAGTTAAGATATAGAAAACGCCAATACAAATAGCAAAAACAACACAACAGTGACCAGACAAATAGCCCACGACAGTTTATAAACAGCAGCTGATATCAACCCAAGAAGTTCTAGAAACAACACAAAGTGGAGGCAGACAATACCAACCTTAGACTCAGCTAGCTACACAAAGAACATGTCCAAAGAAGGAGTCTATAAACAGACAAAATGGGAAGGCAGAGAAATGCAACCCAAATAAATAGCCAAGAGAAATCCCCAGAAAAAGATCTGAATGTGATAAAAATAACCAAATTACCAAATGCAAAGTTTAAAATAATGATTGTTAGGATGCTCAAAGACCTTAGATTAACAATGGATGGACATAATGACACCTAAATAAACAGATAGCAAGCATTAAAAATACATTGAAATCATAAAAAATAATCAGTCAGAAATGCCAAATACAATATAGAAATAAAGACAACACTAGAAGGAATTAAAAGTAGGATGGATGAAGCTGAGGATTGAATCCGTGAGTTAGAGGACAAGGTAAACAGAGCATGGAAGCAGAACAGCAAAAAAGGAAAGAGGCAGAAAAAGTCTGAGGAAACTCTAAGAGAGCTCTGTGACAACATGAAGAGAAACAAGATCCACATCATCAGGGTTCCTGAAGGAAGAGAGAAAGAAAAAGGGATAGAGAACCTGATTGAAGAAATCATAGCTGAAAACTTTCCTAAATTGATGAAGCAAAAAGTCACACAAGTTCAAGAAGCACAGAGAGTTAATTAAGGATGAACCCAAAGAGGCCAACATCAAGACAAATCATAATTAAAATACCAAAATTAAGGGATAAGAAATGAATACTAAAAGCTGCAAGAGAAAAGAAGTCAATTACCTACAGAGGAGCCCCATACGAATGACATTTGACTTCTCAACAGAAACATTAGAGGCCAGAAGGGAATGACAAAAAATATTCAAAGTAAAGCAAAACAAGCATCTACAACAAAGACTTCTCTATCCAGCAAAGCTATCATTTAAAATTGAAGGAGCAATAAAAAGCTTCCCAGACAAAAAAAAAAAAAAAAAAAAAACTCAAGGAATTCATTACAACCAAACCAATGCTATAAGAAATGTTAAGGGGCCTGTTGTAGAGAGAACAAAGAAAAAATAAATCCAGTAAAAGAGGAATATAGATTTAAAGAATAAAATGGCACTAAACAACTACATATCAATAGTACCTTAAATGTAAATGGATTAAATGCTCCAATCAAAAGACATAGAGTATCTGAGTAGATTAGAAAACAGCACCCATACATGCACTGTCTACAAGAGAGTCACCTCAAAACAAAAGATACACATAGACTGAAAGTAAATGGATGGAAAAATAATTTCATGCAAATGGGAATGATAAAAAAACTGGGGAAGCGATACTGATATCAGACAAAATAGACTTTAATAAAAGGCTATCGTAAGGGATAAAGAAGATCACTACATAATGATAAAGGAAGCAATCCAACAGGAAGATATAACCATTATAAATATCTATGCACATAATATAGAAACACCATGCTTTAAAATAAAAATATACCACCATAGTTAACTAAACTTCATGATGGCCTGAGGGTTTGATATATACTAAATGACAAAACATCCCAGGAAACTTCCACTGAGTGGAGAGAAAAACATTAAACCATATGGTCTTCAATGTGCTTTAAAGTATTAACCTTGTGGAAGAACCAGCGTTTTTTACACGGATGCATGAATTTTAGTGCAGAGGTGTGAAGTTTATTTTCTGAGTGACAGAGTATACCTTTATCCCAAGTATTACACTTAAACCAAGCATGTTTACTGAAACTCCAATTAAGTAACAAATGAGTTGAGTTTGGTGTTCTCAGACAGGTTTCTGAGAACCTGCATTAGGAACCCACCTCACAACCTGCGTGCAGCAGGTAATCTTTACAGAATAGAAGGGGGAAATGAGCAAACAGCCTCATAGGTGGCCTGTCCACATAGGTTCAGCAGCACCCAGAAGGGTGACCATGAAAAGTCTAAGAAGCAGCACCTAGAACAGGTACAGGGAAGGGAGATGACATAGGGTGGCTCCCAAAGCCCACTGAACATCAGAATCACTTTTGTAAATTTCTGAGAGCCCCTGCTAGGCTGCTCTCCAACATTTTAGTCCAGGGGGTCTGAAGTGGAGCCTCAGGAATGTTCATTTGTTGAGGTTCTCCATGTGGTTCTAGAGTCTCTTCGGTTAGGAAACCACAATGCTGCCTCCAAACCTCCACCCAGCAGTCCAGGCATGCTCTTCTTGGTGGAGGGCGTGTTAGAGGAAGGCGAGAGAGAATGAGTCCCCACTGAAGGCAGTTCCCTGGGTAAGGAACAGTGGTGGAGGAAGGGCCATGTAAGGACATGAGAGATGAAGTAGGGTCCCACCACGCGTCAGGGTAGTAAAGGAAGGACAGAAAGACAGTGTGTGGGTTCCAGAGGTGCCAGCGCACACAGCCACGCACTGTTCAGTACCAGCTCTGCCCTCTGTAATAAATGGAAACTCTAGAAGTTTCTTTTGCTCCCATGAAGGGACAGTTGCAGGAAAAGAAGAAAGTATATATATTTTTTATCTCTCCTATACGTCCTTGGCTACAGTGGGATTAACTGAATGAAATCTTTGAACACCACGTTTCACCCAAATTCCGTGTTGAGGGAAGTTGTGTACATGGCTAATACACACTATTTTGAGGAACATTAAAAAGCATATCTCCTCTTCTTGGTGTGGCAGATGGCCTAGTGTGGAGGCTTCCATGGGTTGAAATCTAGGAAAGGTATAGTTTAATCCTTGTGATGCTTAATTTTATTTGCCAGCTTGGCTAGGTTATGGTGCCCAGTTGCTCAGTCAAACATTAGTCTAAATGTCCCTATGAAGGCATTTTGAGATATGATTAACATTTAAATCACTTTAATGAAGCAAATTACCCTCCATCATGTGGGTGGATCTCATCAAATCAGTTGAAGACCTTAAGAGAAAAAGACAGATTTCCTGAAGGAGCATCAGTTCTGCCTCCAGATTGCAACAGAAAAATCCCGTCTGAATTTCTAGCCTGCAGATTTTGGACTTAAGAGTGCAACACCAACTCTTCCTTGAATTTCTGGCCTACCAACCTGTTCTACAGAATTCCAACTTGCCAAACCCTGTGATCACAGGAGCCAAGTCCTTCAAATCTCTCTCTCTCTCTCTCTCTCATAAATATATTATATATGTGTAAGTCTGTATGGCGGGGGTGCTCCAGAGAAACAAACCAATAGGAGAGATGGGTGGGTAGAGAGAAAGATAAATAAACAAATATAAATAAGATGTATGTTGTATGCATGTATATACATATATACACATATGTGTGTGCATGTGTATTTGTCTAAAAGTATAAATACTTACACATATTTATATCGCTCACAAAAAATTGGGGATATTTTATCACTTCAAATTCATTTTGAAATATCCCCTAATTTTGTGTGTATGTATATATATATACACACACACACATACACACACATGAACATACTACCCAATCCCCACCTTTGTTGAATAGTCACTTTGTGTTTTCCCTCTCCTTTCTAAAATTGGTCTAAATATACAAGACTCCGACAGAGAATGCAATTGCACCCTGATGAGCCATAATTCCCTCCTTTTGAAATGCTTCTGTCCACCTCACAAAGGAGAACTACCTGTTTTCAATGGTGTTAGGACACAACCATGCTTCCCTCCTGGCCCTGACCCTCCCAGATGGTTTCCAGACTAGAGTCTACTGCCATGTACCATAGACCCTCAACAGCCATGTGATTTGCATACCACAGAGTTCAACATATGTCATTGTTGGTCATCATTCCAAGGCATGAATTTAAAATGTGATCCTGGCCTTCGAAGTGGTCATCTGGCTGGTGAGAGAACTTTTATGACAGCCGTCTTCTCCATTCCAACGCAACTCTTATGTTCTCCACTTGACCATCTCTGATGTGGTCACAGTTATTTTTTTTATGAAATCTGTTCCTGAAAAGAAAACTGGCTGCTAGTGCTAATGAATAAAGTGAAGAACGCCAAAGAGGCCTAAGAAAGCAATGGTGCTCAGGCAGAAGTAAAAGATAATCTGGATAAATTAAAACATGGACTGTCTTATTTGAGCAGAAGTATAAGGGTAAAGAAGTCACTTAAATTTGGTAGCTCTACTTTACAGTATTTAATGTGGTGCATTTTATGATAGAGCAGTATTTGCAAATGTAGTGGCTTACAACATTTGCAGGATACATTTCTCATAATACTAAGGGTCTGCTCTCCCATTGGTTCCTCCCGAATCCATAGTTCTGAAATAAAAAATGTGATGTTATTATGGTTTCTCTGGTCTGGGTCAGGATTTGCTTTGTAATTCTGTTTCTTAAGAGTACTAGACCTTTTGGGAATAATTAAAGCTGTGAATTTTTGGAAAGATGGGGTAAGGAAATTCATACTTATTGAATGTTACAATGTGTCAGACACTTGTCATTTCAGTTAAGTCACTATCCCAATTTTATTGATGAAAAAAAAAAACAATCCAGCCCAGGGCTGGGCCCACTTTAGTATTTAGAGGTAAGATAAGATTCAATTCATTCCAGAATTTATACTCCTCTTTCCAGCACATAACTCTGCCTCTGATCAAGTGCTAAGTAGCCATGCACTTATCAACTATAGATAGGGAATCACATGGCATTTACACTTGGAGTTGTGTCATTTCATATGCCCAGATCCTTTTTATAGTTTGTAGAGAGTTTCTGTAAATTCTCCCTAAGGAAACACACAATAATTAAGGTTGGAAACAGTTTAACCCAATGTTATAAAAATCACTGACATGGGAAACAAAGAGGAAAATGGTTGACCTTAGTGGGGAAGAGGCTGTGTGCTCCTGGTATGGGGTGTGTGCTTAGTGGGTAGAAGGAATGTTTTTAGCCTAGAAAAAATATGACCCCTTGAACACACTTATTTTTACATCACTACTATTGGTCTTTCAGAAAGCGCGGTAATGACAACTATTCATGTTCTCATTAGAATAAAGTCTGGGCTTTTTAAAAGGTCTTGGCCAGTTGGCTCAGTGGTAGGGCATCGGCCCTGAGTGAGGATGTCCTGGGTTTGATTCCCAGTCAGGGCACACAGGAGAAGCGCCCATCTGCTTCTCCACTCCTCTCTCTCTTCTCCTCTCTTCCTGCAGCCATGGCTCAATTGGAATAAGTTGACCCCGGGCACTGATGGACACTGAGGGTGGCTCCATGGCCTCGGCCACAGGCACTAAAGAATGGCTCCGGTTGCAATGGAGCAAGGGCCCCAGATGGGCAGAGCATTGCCCACTAGTGGGTTTGCAGGATGGATCCTGGTCAGGGCACATGTGGGAGTCTATCTCTACCTCCTCTTCTCTCAATACACACACACACACACACACACACACACACACACTAATTTGTCTCTTTCTCAAGATCCCTTCCCCCACACGCACACATTCATACACATACGTGTCCCAAACCACATCATGTAGACACACAACTCTTCTTCTTATCAGCTGTTACATACCCCAGGGCTGCCCAAACAGTTATGGAAATCACATTCTCCTGTTCTCCTTTTGCACAGTGCTATGTGTGTTCTATAAAACAGCAGGAGAAGTGATTATGTAGGTGGGCATTCACTACGCAGTCAACTCTTGAAATATAAGAATGTGCTAAGGTGAGAAAATATTTGCTTGAACTAATGCCTGGAAAGTGAACATGATATGCACTTCATAGTAATACACACCCCTCATCTGGCTTATTTTTATACAAGGTACCTGAGTGGGTGGAGTAATATTTACATTCTCTTTCCACTTCTGGGCTGTCGGCGTCGTCTAGTCTGAGCTTGCTGGGAACTTCCGGGGGGAGGGGGAGAGGGGTATTTCACATTCCCTATTTCGACATCTGCCGTTCATGCGAGTTGGAGCATTTACCATTACAAAACTGTCACCAGCGTTTCTGAAATCCATTTACATTCCACAGATCTAGTAAATGGGCTCAGGGGCTGCATGACGCCTTTCTGCTGAAGAGACACCCGAGGGGCAGCCCAGCACTTTTCATCCAGCTGTGCTTTGTACTGTAATCGTAGCAGTGGAAAAGTGAAGCTCAAAGGACTTTTAGATTAGGCTTCCCCAGCAGGTAACATTCTGCGGTTGGTTCTTTCTGTTGTTTTTTCTGCTGCTTAAAATGTCCAAACCTTCTCGCTTGGCTAGACCTTTCTTCACTAATGCAGCATCTAAGCTGCCAGCATCTAGGAAAGATGATCTGAACAACAAACAGAAAAAAAAAATCAGTTTAAGTGAGAAGATTTTGAGAACTGGAAGTGAGGGAAATTTGTTCAAACAGCAGCAGGTGCAAATGGCAGCCACTCATGCTCAGAGGAAAGCTTCAGCGCAAAAAGGTAACGTTTCACAGGGGCTGCTTTGTCAGCCTGTGCTTAGAAACTTCTTTCTTAATATCACTGACAGGTAATTCAAATGAGTGAGGCTTGTTGTGGCTTTAAAAACTTATCTGTGTGTGTAAGTGTGAGTGAGATTTTCTTAAATTCTATAGTGCATTGCTAAAATAACCCATAATTAGGAGATAATAGACCTTTCTTTCATTAATTAATGAATGGTAAGAGAAAAACTGATTGTTAGCACTTCTCTTTGAGAATGAAAGATTTTTTACTTGGCTGCCTTTCAGTCTTGCATAATCCAATTATATCCACATGAAATTCTTTTTTATTGCCTATCTATATGAAAAGAAACAAAAAAAAAGAAGGAAAATGTGCTAACACTGTATAGACTAGAAAAAGAATTTTTGCATGTTTAATTTTTTGCAATCTCTTTTAAAAATGAATTTGTACCTGAAATGATTATCTAATGATATGGTTCCTTGCCAAGAACAACAAAAATCTCTGCTGACGTTGTTACCTCCTGGAACATCTAAATGAGTTTTCTCAGGTGAGTATCAGAATGTTTCACTTAACAAGAATATTGTTGAATATTTGACCTGGAATTGAGGAATGTAGTAACCAAATACAGCTATGTATTATTTTTGTGTCTTTAATCACAGTGCAATGACATCATAGTTTAAAATATAATAATTTCCCCCATTGGACCAAGAACTATATATGTCACTACCAACATTTATAATTATTATTTTAATAGATTTTGAGCTCTCCACAAAAACATGTAATATTTAGTCATGTGATTTTATACTAAAATTTAAAATAGTTTTAATATTTATTCTTATAACTGGGAACTTTTATTACATAGAAAAAATGTTTATTGTACAACTTTAATACTGTTTTTTTCTACTAAAAGCTATTACAAATGAATGTGCAGTAATGCATTTTGTGTCATGTACTATTTCAAACATGCAAATATATCTGAAAATTTACTTTTTCCTTAATTTATTATTGTTTTATTTACTATGGTCAATGAAATGTGTGTACGAAAACTATTTTGTTGACCAAAATTCTATATAAAAGACAGTGAACACTGAAGGACTTTGGAAGTGTTGATGAAAGCTACTTTATGGACTGAATTTTGTCTGCTTGAAAGGAAAGTTCACTGATGTTACAATATGTCTAAAAAATATACAAGTCAAAAATATTCTTCTAAAAATAGTACCTACCACCTCAACCTGAAGAGTAATTACACATTTGTGTATTGTATATATCTGTGTTTGTGCAAGGTGTGCTAAGAGGAGATTTTTAAACAAACCATCTGAAGCTAAATGCTATTCAAAGATAATTCAAAATACGGACCTTCTTTTGACAACTTATGGGAATATCTTTGAATAAACTTAATAGGTGAAAATAGGTTCCCTTTGATAACAAATTTGTTTTGGAACTTTGTTAAAAGTCATTTGAAACCTAGAGTGATTATCAACATGGAAAGTCACTATAGATAGTGCACAATTTTTTATAAAAATTAATAAATAATTAAAACAGAAACGGATGAAAAAATAATGTTTCCTTTGCATCTCCCGGAGAGGGTTCAAGCTGCTCAGAAGGAGAGTCCCACTGCAATCATTTTGAAATTTGCAGCAGGACTGGATATTTGTGAAAGATAGCACTTATCAGAACCTGTGTTTGTTTTTATTTGTAGTCAGAATGACAGATGTGATAGCCACACATCATGTTATATAGTACCAATAGTAGCTTTTAATTTTGGGGAACAGGTTTCAGACTCTATTTATAGAATAACCATGTTGTATTAGGATCTTACTTAAAATAGTTATCCTAAAATCAAGAAATCTAATGGTCATAGTATCTTAGGTTTGTGTTGGGCTGGTGTTTTCTCACCACATTAAGGTCTTAGGGTTAGTTTTTCAGAATGATTATTTTATTTGATACACAAAGTTTAATTTAGTCTTTTTATGTGTGTTCTTAAATATCTGAGTTCCTTCTTTTCCCCTCATGTAATTTGTTTAGTAATGTAAGTGTATTCTGGTACATTTTAAACGTTTTTTAGTTTGTCTCTTATTTAGTTTATTTTTAAATTAGTTCAGTGACTTTTCCCTTCACCTCTTTTCCATGTCCCCCTTCCCATCTCCTAAATTTTATCGTCTGAACTTTTATTTTTATGTTTAAAAGGTTGTTAAGTTATTTTTTGTTGCTGTCTTAATTTTCTGTGGTTTGTTCACAGTCTAATTCTAAAAGCTAAAAAACAATTAAGTATGTAACTAATAAGATCTCATAATATTTTCATTGCTAAGTCAAAAGTGTATTATAACCATTTTCTCTTATAATCTTAATGTCTTTAGTATTCCCCCTCAGCATTCAAACTTCTCCCGAGGACAGTATGGCCGTGATGATGTTCATAGAACCCTCTTTTCTTCCAAATACTTCTGCCTGTAGCCCTCAGTCCTTCTGCCCTACATTCTTCTGACTGATATTTAGAGCACCTGGACAGGTGTCTCTTAGTTTACTTCTTTATTTACTGAAGCACATTCCCAAGAAACTTCCTGAAAAAAACTAAAGAGGAAGTAAACATTCTGAATTTTTAGCATGCCAAATAATATCTTTACTTTTTTTCACATCTCAAAGATAGTTGAGGCAGGCATAGATTTTTATACTGAAAATAATTGTTTCCTAATAATACTAAAGTCTTTTCTCCATTACTTTTTGGGATCTAGACAGGTTGATAAGATATTGCACATCATTCACATGTTCACACATTCCTTTGTAAGTGATTTTTTTCTCTCTCTAGAAGCTTTGCGGATATTCTCTTTACCCTTGATGTTCTGAAATTTCACTGAAGTATTTAAAAGTGTGGCGTTCTTCTTATCCTTTTTGATTGGATACTTGATGGGCCCTTTCAGTTTGAAGAATAATGACCTTCGGTCTGTGAATTCTTTTTATTACTTGTTTGATAATTTCTTCCTCTGTGTTTTGCTTTAATTTTCTCTTGATGGATCTCATGAGTTGGCTCTTGAACCTGTTGCATTGATGTTCTGACACTTATCTTCCTTGTACTTTTAGCTCTGTTATTTTATGCTTTCCAGATTCTCCTGACCTTATCTTCCACCTCTTCTACTGTCTAATTTTGACCATCACCATAGTTTTAATTTCCAAGAAGCTTTTCTTACTCCAATTATTTTAAGACCAAAATGCATGGTGTTATTTTCTGTATGTAAACAGTCCATCTGTGTGCTTCCTTTACTCCATCACTGTGCTGTTAGTGTGCTTTTCACTCTAATCCAATGGTCTAGAACAGAAGAGACTGGTAATCAATAAACTTTAGGACAGCAGCATTAATATCTAACTTTTACCTAGGAAGAACTTTTTTCCTGATGAAAACCAAATGGAAGAAGAATGAATGTTGAAGTATGTGTTGATATGTGTCAAAAATTTAATTCAGGATGAACTAGAAGTTAACATGTAAAAATGTGGCATTTCTTCCTGAGTTTTTTGTATCTCTTGAATTCAGTTTAGATATATTCCCCCAAAATAATTTCATTCTGATTTTACTTATTTGTTTATTTATTCATTTATTTGTTCTCTTAACTGCTCTACATAAAGAAAAACAATTTTTTAGAAGTGGACATGAACAATGACCACTAACCTAGTTTGAACATATAGTTTACATCTCCTGTATATCTGTAATGATCATGACAATGATGATGATATCTAAGCTCTATTGAGCTCTCTCTTCTGAGACAATATATGGTGTCATATAATCCTTACAACAATTCTATGACACAGTATCACTACTGTCTGTATTTTGCAGACGAGGAAAGTGAGACAGAGAGTTTCAGTCATTTTTCCCAAGATCATGCAGACAGAAAAAGGTGCACCAGAATTCTAATTCTGGTAGTTTGAACCTTTGAGCTTTCATACTTCACCACAATAAAACAGCCTATAGAGAAGAACAAGTTTTTCATCAAGGCAGTTAATAAAATTAACCAAAACCTTCTGATTGGATATTTTAGCCCCTCTAAAAAAAGACTGTCTGGTCATAGTATGTAGTTTATAACACACTTTTCTGGTTTTAGCATTTTTGTTTGTCACCCAGAGTTGATGTTGCTTAGACAAAACAAAGAATAAAGGAAGAAAACAAATTTCAGAATTAATACATTTGTCACAATACTGTAAATGCTTTTCTAATATTCAGAAACAAAAGGATATGTTGAATATGGGACCTTGCAAATCTCATTATGTACACTCATGCTTGTACACTTGAGTACACACACACACACACACACACACATACTCTGCATACAGTTTTAAAAAGGCTCTTCCATCACACATGACCTGATAGTCCAAGTACAAGCCTATAGGCCAAATATCACTCAAGTCTAATTCTTTTGTAACACAGGCTTTTCTCTGTGGCCTTGAGCAAGGCAATTATCCTTCCTGACTGAGTTTTGTCAACCATTAAAGAATAATACTCTGTGCTTTATGGGGAGAGGTAGTGCTGAGAATTAATGACTTAGTTAATGCATGTCCAGTGCTTTCAAGAGAACATATGCCACATGAATACCCTTAAGTCAAGTGCAGTGGGGTTTTATTTACTTCCAGTTGCTGTGGAAGGTAAAAACTTATTCCTTCACGAATATCATGCGTGTACCTACACCGAGAAAACACCTATGCTACTCTTTATGCACAAGGGGTAATCTCACAGGCATCTTATTTGCCATAGCACATATTGATTAGGATTGCCCATGGATACCTGCAGCCCAATATTGTCCACCTCTATAAATCAGAAATAGTAATAACAGGAGCACAAAAATGTATTTTCTCTCTAGTAATATTTAAATTCATTCTGGATACTACTGATGACTGCAGTGACGTTAGGACCTGAGCATTAAACTCTTTTTTTTTTAATTTCTTTTTATTTATTCATTTTAGAGAGGAGACACAGAGTGAGAGAGAGAGAGAGAGAAAGGGGGGAGGAGCTGGAAGCATCAACTCCCATATGTGCCTTGACCAGACCAGTGCAGGGTTTTGAACTGGCAACCTCAGTGTTCCCAGGTCAACGCTTTATCCACTGTGCCACCACAGGTCAGGCCTGAGCATTAAACTCTTACACAGTGAAGTAGCATGGAAGGTAACTGTGGCTATGGGTAGGCAGTGTCTCTAAAAGGTGTACTTACTGCACTGCTTTTTCCTGTAACAAGATGATATTAGTAAACAGTCATCACCCACTGTTGAGGCCTGCACTTTTCTAGTCTATTTCAGAAGCAACAGAATGGGTTTGTACTCACTATATATGTACCTTTATCTGACTGATTTTGTGAACAATATCACTCACTTAGTAGTAGAACTAAGGTCAAGGGCACAGTATTTCTTCAACAGAGCAGTGGTAACTTATGCTTACAGTTACTAAATTCATAGTTTTGGCTTATAATTGATATCAGTTAATTCAGACACATCTGTATATACCAGTAATTCTCTCTCTATCCTCTTAGCAAAACTCACATAGCTTACTCTGGACAGTTGTTTTAAAAATAAAAATTAAACATACTTAATGCTGCTTACCAGTAGTTAGTGGAAATATTTTTCAATGAGGTATAGTATAAGCTCTGACTATGTGAATACTGAGAATTAACATTTACTTCTAGAATTCTCGTCATTTTCCTTTATTAACCTTATCTCTGTTTGTCTTCTCCTACCTAGTAATAGATGAGAAAAGTAAGAAATATAAGTGACATATATTCTTATAATTTATTTTCTTCATTCTGTTAAAATTCAATATGTCAGAAAATATATAAGACCACCTCTTAAAATTAATATGTTTTTTAACTAATCCATGTATTTTCAGTTATGTTGACATAGTTAGCTTAAAGAGGTCAACCATTCGCAGACAGGTTTGATAAAAAAGTTAAATGAGTTTGCATTAGAGAAGCGCGGGCCACTGAAGATAAAGAGAATTTAACAGTCTCAGAATTTTAGAGTGGGATAAGAACTCAAAGGTCCTTTCATTTATCTCTCTCTTCTCATACATAAAAAAGAAGTCTAGAGTTACTTATTTTTTTGATCAAGACTGAAGGTACACTGGCTTGAATCAATGTTGTCTAACTCAATGCTCTTTGCCTTCTCTTTATGGTTTTTTAGATTTCCCTTCAAATGTTCACTTCTTTGACATGGACTCCTTTTTACCTTTGATAGGTAATGCCTCTTGTACTATGCTACCTACGTTCCTCGATCTCTGTTCTTACTTGCTTTCTTCAAGCACAAGATGCCTGGGCAATGAGTTGTGCTGATTTTTAATTGAATTTTATCTATGTAACTAAGCTATAATCAGGACTCATTTAATGCTGAAAATTTGTGAGTAGCATCTCTGCTGTTTATAATACACAAATTTGCTATTGGTTGCTTATCTCTAATGGATCTGATAATGCAACAGTTTTCAACCAGTGTGCAATAAGAATTTTCAAAACATGAAATACCTGACTGTTTAGTAGCAGATACTAACCCCTTTTCCCTTATATTGTCAGATAGAAAAATGACAATAGCCAACACGACAATAGCCGTCCGATATGAATGAATCAAAATTGTACCCATTTTTTTGTCGAATTGGCAAATAATATAATATATTTTTCATTATGACACAGAATTTTAGTAATTATTTTATGTGTTCCATGAGAAGAAATAGATTGATAACACCTGTGATGAAGAAATATAGTTTTTAGCTTGATAGAGTTAGAAAATCATAAAATAATTTTGTTTCTCCTCTGTTTAGAGTTGATAGGTAAAGTAACAAACTTGCTCTTTTTTTTAAACAGTATTTTATTTTATTTTTTTTTCAAGGACAGAGAGAGGGATATATAGGGACAGACAGACAGGAACAGAGAGAGGTGAGAAGCATCAATCACTAGTTTCTCGTTGCTCTTGCGACACCATAGTTGTTCATTGATTGCTTTCTCACATGTGCCTTGACCGCGGGCCTTCAGCAGATCGAGCAACCCCTTGCTGGAGCCAGCGACCTTGGGTCCAAGCTGATGAGCTTTTGCTCAAGCCAGATGGGCCTGCGCTCAAACTGGCAAGCTCGGGGTCTCAAACCTGGGTCTTCCGCATCCTAGTCCGACGCTCTATCCACTGCGCCACCGCCTGGTCAGGCCAAACTTGCTTTTTAAAACAATTTTCCAAAACCTTTATTCAGTACTTTCTAAAATTTAGTTCTCTGTCCTGATGAAATGTTTCCTCTACAAAGAGCTTAAGACAGTGTATATTATCACAAATGAGAAATTTTGCCAACCTCAATAGAATATTTTACCACCTAAACTACTTTCTCACTTTCATTCTTTGAACTAAGATTTTTACTTTGTTATATAAATTGCTCCCAACTTTAATTTTTCAAGTGTTATGAGGCTCTATTGTTAAAATGTTTATTCTACTGGATTTACTTAAGTGATCAGAATCTGGTTGTTTGAAACATAATCAGAATTAGTATAGAGAAAAGAGCATATGGTTAACTTATTTGGGGATATATTTATAAAAGTTCTCCAAAATAAATAAATCATCTTGGTACATTATTATATGTTGTATATGTTCTTAAGAATTGCTACATTAATCTTGGCCATCTAGGAATAAGCTTCCATGCGCTTCTACCTGTCTGTCTGCTTAGAAGGCTACTTATCTCTTCTATAATCCCGTAATTCTTAGGTCATAGCGAGAAATGTGCCCGGTAAGTGTCTGGGAATTTGAAAATCTAAACAGAGGAAAAGCCTTCTTCTTAGTAATGCTGCTGTACCAGGTTAACTGTTATGGCTTTCTTAGTTAATAATCTCTAGGGTCTTAAGTAAAAATCTCCACCTATGTGGTTTTCTCCTCTTTGCAACAAGGAAATACTCAAACGGGTTCAAATTAATTATATTTTCTGTGTTTTCAAAATGTACAGTTATATTACCAAAATACACTACAGAAGAGTCATTTCTTATATACAAGAACTATCAGTGAAATGTATCTATCAGAATTACAGGTGTGTGTGTGTGTGTGTGTGTGTGTGTGTGTGTGTGACAGAGACAGAGAGAGAGACAGAGAGAAAGAAAGGCACAGATAGGGACTGACAGGAAGAGAGAGATAAGAAACATCAATTCTTCATTGTGGCACCTTAGTTGTTCATTGATTACTTTCTTATATAAGCCTTAACCGGGGGCTACAGCAGACCAAGTGACCCCTTGTTCAAGCCAGCGACCTTGGGCTCAAGCTGGATGAGCTGTTCTCAAACCAGATGAACCTGCACTCAAGCCGGTGACCTTGGGGTTTCAAACCTAGGTCCAACATTCTATCCACTGCACCACTGCCTGGTCAGGCAAGATATTTTTTGTTATATTTTGTTTTTCTTAGTAAAAATCTCTAGAAATACAATACATAAGTTAAACTTTAAAGAAAACTCATTATTTAAACAGTTATTTATTCAGATAGAATGCTATGCTTATATCTGACAGTTTATCATATGCATCACAAATAAATATAATATTATGCTGGTATATTACAGGTTATATATAGTCATTATTTTGATATTAATAAACTTAAGAAGTTTTATTTCAATATATGTTAACTATATATTAGATTGATTTTTTTGTTAATGTTTTAGAACTTGATCCTGGTGATGACGTTGTTTTCTGAAAATATGATTGTTACCGTGCCTTTACTCAGCAGTTCCCCAACCCCTCTCCCAAAATAAACTCATTGACCATCTACTATGTGCCTGGCTTTGTACTTAATGCTGGAAAGTTTTTTTAAAAATAAGTAAAATATGGTTCTTGCCCTTGAGGAACATTATACAATAACTAGGATATCCAGATTATCTTGATATCTAAATAGAATTTTCTATACAGTTTATGTATAAAATTGTATGAGCGCATAGAAGAAGCAGAGCAAGCTATTTCCCTAGGTAATGGTTGTTCACCAGGGAGTAGGGAAAGAAGCATGATAAAAAATTATGCTGCATTTAAGAAATGGCAAAGTAGACCAGTGTGTTAATTCAGTAAAAGGGAACTGGTAAGAAAGAGGTGCAGGAAGGGAGAGGGTTATTTGAAATAATTGCAAAAAAAGAGAAGGATGTTCATTTTTTCTTTTCTTCAATGAATAGTTATTGGGCTTCTACAATGTGTCAGGTGTTGTTCTAGACTCTAACCACGTTGAAGGCTGTAATAAATGAAGGCTGTGTGTCCACAGGGCTTACTTCATAATGTGGTTTCTATGACAATTTTAAAAAGGCAAAGTGATAGAAAATAATAGGAAGCAAGGCAGGGGCAGGTTCTTGGAACTGAGAAAGTACAAAGTTCTGATTTTGATATGAATGTAATCCAGCTATTAAGTATCTAAGAAGCAATGCCTGATAGGAAGTTAGAAAACTGGATCTAGAAGTCAGGGCAGGGCAGGGGCTACAAGTAAGTACATCACCAGTATACAAATGCTATTTAAAGCCATGGGACTGAATGAAACTTAGGGATGTGGAAAGATGAGAGGTATACAAAAGAACACAAGTCCATGTCTGAGGACCCTCGGCTACTCCAGCATTCAGTGGGCAGAGCAGAAGCAGAGTAGGACTAAAATCTTGAGGCTTGTGGACACAAACTTGAAAATTTCTTTTAAAACTCCAGGCCAGCCTGACTGGTGGTGGCACGGTGGATATAGTATCAACCAGAAAAGCCAGTTTCCCAGGTTAAAAAGCACAGGCTCACCAGCTTGAGTGTGGGATCATCAACATGATCCTGTGGTCACTGGCTTGAGCCCAGAGGTCGTTGGCTTGAAACCCAAGCTCACTGGCTTGAACCCAAAGTTGCTGGCTTGAGCAAGGGGTTACTGGCTCAGCTGGAACCCCCTGGTCAAAGCACATATGAGAAGCAATCAGTGAACAACTAAAGTGCTGCAATTATGAGTTGATATTTCTTATGTCTCTCCCTTTCTGTCTGTCTGATTCTCTTTCTCTCTGACTAAAAAAAAAAAAAAAAATAGATAGATAGATGATAGATAGATAAAACTCCAGGCCAAAAAACACACACAAACACCCATAAACTCCAGGCCAGAGTATTTTAAATATTCACGCCCAACAGAAACAAATACATTCATATGTTGCTTCTGTGGTTGCAAACAAATACTTGCAAGTACAACTTTTCTTTGCAATGTTTTGTATTTAAAATGATGCAAGTCTTGAAATCTAGCTTATAACATATTGTTTATTTAACATAACTTTATGTTTAATTGAATTACCATTATAATTAAAATTTTTCTACCATATTTAATTTATAACTTTAGGTATCCACAAAAGCCTATCACACACATAACACTGGGGGTACCCCTACTCCACTTTAAGTAGAAAGACTCAACAATGGGGATCCATTAAATTTTCTTATATTCTGATTTGTAATATATTATTTGCATCACATAATTATTTTATATAGTTTTTTAGCATTTATTTGGCTATCCTTCATATGTCCCTGAGAGTATAGTTTTTTGGTTTTTAATTATGAACTTTTTCCTCAGAAGCTGAGGAACAATTTGCTGCTTCAATTTCTAGCACAACATAATGTGAACTTTTTATTATGAGATTTTTGTTTACATTGTTAGAGATTTGAAAAGATGCATCATGAATATGTAAAGATAATATATTAGGAAAATATCAAAGCTCTGTTATTTGTGTCCTTTTATTAGTTATTTCACATGGATTTTTAAATAGCTATAACTAGAAGAATCATTATATATATTTTTTACAGGGACAGAGAGAGGGTTAGATAGGGACAGACAGGAACAAAGAGAGAGATGAGAAGCATCAATCACCAGTTTTTTGTTGTGACACCTTAGCTGTTCATTGATTGCTTTCTCATATGTGCCTTGACTGCAGGCCTTCAGCAGACCGAGTAACCCCTTGCTCGAGCCAACAACCTTGGGTCCAAGCTGGTGAGCTTTTACTCAAGCCAGATGGGCCTGCACTCAAGCTGGCGACCTCAGGGTCTAGAACAGTGGTTTTTAACCTGGGTTCTATCGAACCCTAGGGGTTCGATGAGTCGGTCTCAGGGGTTCGGAGAAGCCTCTGCCGCAGAGGCCAGAATAAAGTAATACTGTACTTTACACTTTGTTGGTTTTGTTCTTTGAGCAAGGTGATGTTCATGCACAGCTCATTTTGTGCACCAGTAAAAAAACATATACCTATGTCTTGAATTTGGGAAAAAAAATCATATTTTATTTATCACTAAAGAAGGGTTCGGTGAATGCGCATATGAAACTGGTGGGTTCGGTACCTCAAAAAAGGTTAAGAACCACTGGTCTAGAACCTGGGTCCTCTGCATCCCAGTCCGACGGTCTATCCACTGCGCCACTGCCTGGTCAGGCAAGAATCATATAGTATTTAGAAGAAACATATTATAGAAAAACATTATTATTCTCATTATTCCCAAACAATAATTATAATGTACATATATTATTATCATATCTCTATACCTAACAGATGTTCAGAGAATGCCCTCCCAAGAGAGGAAAGTTAAGAACACTGAATATCTTTTAATAGGGTGGCATTGATGAAAAGAGTACATAGGTTTCTGGTAAACATCTCTATAGCATTGAATTAATTGCGTAGTGTGCCCATAACACAAAGTCAAATAATTTTTTGTCACCTTATATTTGTCCTTCTTTACTCCTCTCCCACAACCCTCTCCCCCTGGTAACAACTTCACTCATATATATATACACACATATCCATGAGTCTCTGTTTTACATTCTACCTATGTGTGTGAAATCATATAGTTCTTAGCTTTTTCTGATTTACTTATTTCACTTAGTATAATGTTTTCAAGGTCCATCCATGTTGTCATAAATGGCAATATGTCAACTTTTCTTACGGCTGAATAGTATTCCATGTATATATGTACCACTTCTTTATCCAATCCTTTATTCAGTGTCCTATCAAGGGACACTGGTTGTTTCCATAGTTTGGCCACAGTGAATAATGCTGTGATGAATGTGGGAGTGCATGTGTCTTTGTGTACCAATGTTTTCAATTTTGGGGGGTAGGTACCCAGTAAAGAGATTGCTGAGCTATGTGGCAATTCTATTCTTAATTTTTTGAGAAACCACCATACTGTCTTCCATAATGACTGTACCAGTACCCAAGCAGTGGAGAAGAAGTAAAACCTGAGTGCTGAGAAGGATGGTAGTCATTTAGAAGCCTCTACATACAGCCAGATGATACCTTTAGTGCATCAACAGGAAAAGATGACTGTAGAGGGACATCATGGAAAATGTTTTTAGCATCATCTCTATGAAAAAAAGAATAAAAGAAAGAAATACCTTAAGGATACCTAACTTTATATTTTCACATAGGTGATCTAAGGACCAATTATAGATGAAGAAAATCATGCCCCCCCAAAAAAAGCCAAAACTTATACTTAATAATCCCAGTTTAAGGCAGTGTTTCCAGCTGCCTGGTGGCAGAAAGTGAAAGTCCTTTGAGAAAGAATCTACTTAATATTCAGGTCTCTTAAAAACTCCCACAAATAAAAATCCAAAAACATGAGCTCGTAATAAAAATTTATCAAATAACTTAGGAAACGTGATCATGAACAAAACTCTGGAAGAAAAACTAATTCCACAGAATGAGATCTACATACATTGCCAATATTGGACTTATTAGATATGGATATGAAATAAATGTATTTATGTATATTTTAAAAAGATATTCTAATAGTATTGAATAATATAACTAACAATATATATTTTTAGAAATAAAAATATAATAACTAAAGGTAAAAATTCAATGAACTTGTTAAATGGTAGACTTCATACAATGAAGAGAGAACTGATAAACTGGAAGATAGACTTAAAATTCCTAATACAACACCAAAAAAGAAAGTAATGGAAAATATGAAAGGAGTGTTAAAAGCTATAAACAATAAAGTAAGAAGGTCCAATATAAATCCAATTTAATGTCCAGAATAAAACCATACAGAGACAATGAGAGAGGCATTATTTGAAAAGATAATGAATGGTTAAGAATATTTCAGAATCTCCCTGGCCGATGGCATAGTGGAGAAAGCGCTTAACCCCAAAGTACCGAGGTCACCAGTTCAAGCCCACGGTTGCCAGCTCCAACCCCGAAGTCATTGTTCAAACCGCAGTCGGGACACAAATGTGTTGCAATCAATGGTACAATCAAGTGAAACGAGTTGATGTTTCTCTTTGTCTTTCTCTCTCTTTATCTATCTCTGATTCTTTCTCTTACTCTCTCTCTCTCTCTCTCTCTCCATCTCTTTACTCTCTCAAAAAGAAATGAAAGAAAGAGTATTCCACAACTGATAAAAAGACATTAATATCTGAAGCTTGGAAGCCCAACAGTACCCAGGAAGGATACATTAAAGAAAAGTGACAGGCCCTGGCCAGTTTGCTCAGTGGTAGAGCATCAGTTCAGCATGTGGAATTCCTGGGTTCAATTCCCAGCCAGGGTATATAGGACAAGTGCATATCTGCTTCTTGACCTTTCCCCCTCTCCTTTCTCCCTATTTCTACACACACACCCCACAGCCAAGGCTCCATTGGAGCAAAGATGGCCTGGGCACTGAAGATGGCTCCATGGCCTCTGCCTCAGGTGCTAGAATGGCTCCGATTGCAATTAAGCAATGCCCCAGATGGGCAGAACATCACCCACTAGTGGGCATGTAGAATGGATCCCTGTCGAGAACATGAGGGAGTCTGTCTCTCTGCCTCACTACTTCTCACTTCAGAAAAATAAAAAATGAAAAAAAATTAACAAAATAAAAAAACACATCTAGACATTTAATGAGTAATTGTTTAATTTTATACGTATATGGAGGGTTATGATCAAACTGCTGTTAATAGATTGATATACAACAGTTCATCAATTTTAATAAAATGTGCATTGTGTAGATATGTCTAAGGACAATACTTTAATACATAAATCAGTTACTAGTTTGTGTTATAATTGGAGCCAATACATTTGAGAGTTATGTGTTTTACAGCCACATCTTATTTCTTGAACCAACCAGAAATAACAATAGTTAAAACTCTCAACATAAAGGTTAATATGTATTTATACTCTGTTTTCATATTGGGCTGAAAGGGGAACATCAAGCTAATTTTTTCAATTTTTGCTGCAAGTGTTTTCAACTCACTGCCCTTGCATATCATCAGTAGAGAGAAAGGTTGATAAAAGGGAAATCTTTTTTTTTTTTTTTTTAATTTATTTTTATAGAGACAGAAAGTCAGAGAGAGGGATAGATAGGGATAGACAGACAGGAACGGAGAGAGTTGAGAAGCATCAATCATCAGTTTTCTGTTGCCGTTGAGACATCTTAGTTGTTCATTGATTGCTTTCTTATATGTGCCTTGACCACGGGCCTTCAACAGACTGAGTAACCCCTTGCTGAAGCCAGCGACCTTGAGTCCAAGCTGGTGAGCTTTTGCTCAAACCAGATGAGCCCACGCTCAAGCTGGCGACCTCAGGGTCTCGAACCTGGGTCCTTCCGCAACCCAGTCCAATGCTCTATCCACTGCGCCACCCCCTGGTCAGGCAGGAAATCTATTTTTAGAACAATATGCAAATACATTAGAACATGGAATTCTAGAAGATTCTTGTTTTATATTCAGAGTATGTACTTGTACCACTGAAAGCATGTCTCTATGGAATTAACTAATATTCAGGTTGTTTGTATACATCATAGTCTTATTAATAGTTTTAAGGATATTTCTATAATCATCATTTCTTGAATATTCAAGAAAGAAGATACTATATCCACTAAATAAATCATGATATCTCTTAGCATACCTAATGAGACCAATTAAAGGGAACATTGTGTTAATCGGCAAGGGATTTAGTACTTCTTTTAATAAACAACCCCCAATTACTGAAGATAATATAAAGCTTGCGGTTTTTCCAGTTATCCATCTAAATGGCTAGGAATTCTAAAAGCTGTACAGATGATGACATAATCCTCTTCCCTGTGCACGAATCAAAAGTGGACAAAATATTGCAATATTTGCTTGTAAAACCTTCATTGTGGAAAAATGGTTTGAAAAGTGTCTTTGTGCTCACTGGTTCATTAATACTGTATTCAACTGAATTTAATGCATTTACCATAGGCCATCATAAAGCTAGCTTTTCTCTTTCTATGTCACTTAATCTCAGCATCTCCCCAAATCTGAGCGTTGATAGCTCAGTGAAATCACCAGAAATAAAAATAAAAAAGATTAGTATTTTTAAATCTTTCTTTTGACTTAATGGTGTCTGATTTCGAAGCACGTGTTTTACAAAGTCACATTTCCGCCTCATTGATCTTATGACGCCAAATGACAAGTGAAAGATCAAGAGCAGCCCCGTGTGGGCGGACACAAGATGAAAGGTGTATGTGTACTTCACTTTAAATACCATCAGTTATCAGGTGACAATAAACATGAACTGTGACTGCAGCAGTGACCTTGAAAAGGCATTATTGTCTGTCTTCATCAGAAAATAGAAAAACCATGGTGAGTTGTGAAGAAGAAATGGCGAAGTATGGTATGGCACAGAGGGAGGGGAAAAAGAGAGATGAGAAAAATATATTTGGAAAATGTAAAAAATAATAGAATATTATTTCACTTATTATTTCACCATCTTTTAAGTTACTACACAGAATTCTTGATTAAAAAGTACTTTTCTCAACAGTATTTTTTATGAACCTTACTGAAAAACAAGGAGAGAAAAATGTTTATTGTGTTTTAATCATAAAAACCTAATTCCAGAAGAGAGATATCTTGAGAAGCACTAATTCAGTGCAGACATCCTAAATGGAAGATTGGTCAAGTAATCAGGAAAGAAGAAATACATATCATTTTCTTTAATGTCTAAGGTAACCATAAATTATAATAACATGATCATTTTTGTGCTTCTATTTAAATGTTTAAACTCGGGTTCTTCATAATGTGTTTCTTTCATAGGATCTACTGCGATGCAGTGTGCGCAGCCTGACAAGTGTGGTCATAGAGCTTTTAGGGTTATCCAGTCACTCAAAGGTCAAATGGTAAGGGTCATTATTGAGCAGCCACCACCACAAAGACCTAAACTGTGCTTGGAACACTGAATCCAGCAAGACACTGAAGAATGCTGAGAAGGGGGTGAATGACACGGTCATATTTATTTGATCACAGTAACTTTGGGATAGCAGTGTGCAGGATTGGGGAGGAGATTAAAAGCACAGGCAGAGAGGAAATAAAGCTAAGGGAGAAAGGCAGGATCATGTCAGAAAGAAGACACAGTTCTTGAAAGGCCTCAGCAGCTTTAGGCAAGAAACATCAAGTACTCTCACTCCATGAACTGTTGTTTTCTGTACTTTTTAAAATTGAATTTATTGGGGTGACACTAGTTAACAAAATCACACAGGTTTCAGGTGTACAATTATATAATACATCATTCATACACTGTTGTGTGTTCACCACCCCAAGTCAAGTCTCCGACCACCACCATTTATCCCCTCTCCTTCACCTCCTCCCTCCTCCCAGCGATCATTACACTGTTGTCCATGTCCATAAACTTTCAACTGAAGCCTAAATTAAAGAATGAGTTGTGCAGCTGAAGAAGAGAAATATGAAGGAAACAGAGTTGATGTATTTAGGCAATGTGATGAGAGAGGTGAAAAAGAGGGAAGGATTTCAGTTTCTGCCTGGGGCAACCAACAGGGTGGTGAGACATTCACAGAGCCAGAGAATAGGAGGCGCCTAGTAGATATGTCAGAGGAAGGTGCTAGAAATAGTCAGGGGCATAATGAGCTGGAAGTGGCTGAGGAGCACCCAAGGAGCTGGACATTTGGAGCTGAAATGAAAGGTTTTCAGATAGCCCATACAAATTTTAAAGTTACAAGTTTATTTCAGTTTTGAATCTGGATAAAAATGCCCAGAAAACAAATCAAGGGCTGAGAAGCGCAGCCTGAGAATTTGAGCTGGCTGTCTCGCTACACTTTGGGAGAGGTGTCGTTATAACAGAAGATGGTCTGAGGACTGGGAGCAGCGAGAAACGAAAGCTGTTCCAACATGCGTGTTTCACGAGAGGCGTGGCCCCTCCCCACCTTCCAAGCTGAATTAGGGCTACAGGGGAAGTTAATGAAGGGGCTTTGACCTTAATGTAAAAGAGGCCAAATCAATACCTAGTGCTACAACAAGTAGGCCACCCTGTGGGGAAGAGAGCTTCCTGGCATCGACCAGGTGGGGGATGAAGCTGAGCAGAGTCACACGTATTCCCTGTTGATTCCCACTCAGATGCTGGGATCAGTTGTGTTGTTTAGCAGAATGACAAACAGCGGAATTTCAGCAGAACAAAAAATAAGTGGACTGTCCTTAGAAAGAAGTGTTTGAGGTTGTTTTTGGAAAAAAAAAACATTTTTAAGACGCTTTTACTTTTTTCTGTCTGCATGCCTCTCCAGTTTTCTCCTCTCCCTGTGTTAGAACGTGCCACTGATCATCTCAGTGTCTGTCACATAAAACTGTCAAGGAAACCACATAGAAGGGATGGAGCAGGGAACAGCAGGCCATACGACATTTCTTTGACATGTTTTTCTTTCTTTTCTGTTCATATCATCTGGAATCCTCGTTTCATTTCCTCCAGTGTCTGTCAGGGTAGCACCCTGCCCTCTCTCTGCCATCATAGGGTGGTCTCTGCCCCGCCCGTGGACCTGAGAAAACTGAGAAAGTATTTCTCCTCCTACTCTCAATCTCTACCTCACACACATGTGCACACACATGCACACACACACACATACACACCCCTTCCTCACACGCTCAGGCCTAGAGTGCCCTTTGTCCCTTCCCTTTTGGTCTTCAAATACCACCACTGGATGTTATCAACATTTCTAAAACTTATTTTGAGTTTATCTTTTCTAATTTCTCCCTTCTCTACTTAATTGTCACACTGGTGGTTCATGTCAGTCAATAATATATTATTTACATTTTTTGAACAATGTTGGTCCTCAATCTGATTATTTTATGTTCATGAATTATCTCTTTATGGCTTCCCTAGTGACTTGAAATTGTTGGCTCTGTCCCAAAATCTACAAGAATTTCACTCATTCTTATTATTGTGCTTACTAAAATTTTTTGAAATTATGAGAATCATTACTAATGATGACCTAGTCTCTAAGAGAAACCTGGGAATTTTCCTGTTAATGCAGCACCTGGAGACATATTCCGGGGGGAACCACTTTTGGAAGTAGGGCCTTGAAGGGCATGACTGACAGTGACAGGAACTTCACCCATATATTGGTTTCTTTGAGACCTGAGACGGAGATTGGTAATCAACTTACAGTATTCCTGAGACACAGCCAAACAAGTGTGGCTAGCCTGCAAGTCATACCTGGCTAGTGAGTTAATTTCCTACTTAGCTAATCTACAGAATGATATTGAGCAAGAGGCCATATCTAATACTGACTACCAGCATCTACTTCTTGGAGGACTTACTGATATTAAGCAAAGCACAGACATCGGGGCTGCCCCATGACCTGGTGGTATGGCTAACTGGACACTAGTAGACATCTTTGCATTTTGGCCATGAAGAAAAAGCACCTACACTGGGGATTTGTTTTCGGAACCTCTCCTTAGAACCCAACCAGCTTATCTGTTTGCTTCTGGAACTTAAGTTCTAAGAACCTCAGGATAGTAGCAGGTAGATCCTTTCTTTTACTCTCTTAAGAAAGAGAAAGACCCTCTGTCTCTGCCTATTGGATATTCTAGGAATCACATTCACTTCCATGTGCAGAGAGTAGCTCTTTTAATCTCCATACCAATCCCATTTTATAATGAGGAAACTGAGGTTTAGAAAGGATAAGTGCCCTCAATAGGGTAGGAGATGAGTGAAAATGGTGAAAGGCATTAGGAAGTCAAATTGCCAGTTTTAAAAATAGTGAAGGGAATGAAAATTACAGCATAAGGAATAAAGTTAATAGTATTGTAATGACTGTGTGGTGTCAGATGGGTACTATGCTTATCAGGGTGATTGCTTCGTAAGGTATATAACTGTCTAATCATTATGTTGTACACCTGAAACTAATACAATTTTGTATGGCAACTGTAATTAGTAAATAAATTAATTTTTAAAAGAAGGAAAGGTAAATGCCTTATTGGGGGGGAGGGTCTAAAAATTGTAGAGTTGCAGCCTAAACTCAAGATCTTCTGTCTCCAACATCCATGCTCTCTTCTGTCCTAACCAATAGCATGAAATAGAAGCATGTTCTCTTTACTGCTCTAATACTAGAAAAAAATAGTGCAAAGAGGCTTGAATTCTTGAGTTCAAAAATTTTTTAAATGATGCATTTTACTGTGGACCTAACAAGCCAAAACTACTATTTAAGAATTCATAAGAAAAATGCCATTTAAAAGAGATTCAGATATAAAGTACTATGAGTGTTCAGAAACACTATTGAGGGAAGAATTTGGCCCAAGGATTTGAACTGGGACTTAGGGTTAAGGGTTCAGCCACTATTACAGAGGGAAAGCCCAGATAGAGCGGTACTCTGGGCACCTTGAGAAGTCAGGGCAGCTGGAGCAAAGATGGATAATCAAGAGAGAAATTATTCTTACTATGCAGCTCTAACTTAGACCAGCAACTTTCTAGGACTTTTTCCAAGCAAAGGCCAAATCCATGTGCTTTAGACTGCACTATTTTTCTCTCAAGTGAGAATTTTCACACTGGACATTCACCAGCATTACTGATATGTGGGACAAGTACTTGGGCTCTAATCTTACTCTTTCTTCCGACTAGCTGACTGACCATTCACCTCTCTGAACCTCAGTTTTCTCTTGCAAAATGTAGGGGCCACAGTGGATAATTGGTTTCTACATTTCCTTCCAGAGTTTTCTTAGTCCATGAGATAGTGATCAGTGCCATGGCTTGGGTTCCTCTTGCATATAGAACACACTGGAGAATGATGTTAACTCCTTCACTTTTCCTCTGATGGATCAGCTCATGCAAGGATTTGTTAAGTGTCTAAAATGCACAGAGATTGTGGTGAAAGACAACTATGAAAGATACATGATTACAAAAAAAAAAAAACATTCCCTGATATGTAGAGAAGAGATATGCTGCAATACATCACTGTGAGGTTTAGAGGATAGGTACAGTTTGGGGACAGTGGGAGAACAACAGTTACTGGCACCCCCATGGAGGGCCTTATCAAGCTATTGTAAGGCCATACACCAAAGTTGGGTTGGGCACTTTCTATCCACACATTGAACTCTCCTGGTACACTTTATTGAATGGCCTGTTCTTACCATTTTCTCTCTATATGAGCAATGTAACAATTTCCATTTCCCTTAGAAAATAAATGGGATGCTATCATTTACCCCTTCATGGAATTATATTGTCATTTAAATAAAATAAGATAAACCTATTTAAATACAAGTAAAGTGCCTGAGTACCCCCATTTCTATGATATACTGAAGCATGCTTCCTATAAAAGAACTCTGGTCGATCTTGGATTAAAAAAAAATACCTATTTCAATAGAAAACATTTTTTGTACCCAAATCTATCTTTTGCAAAGGAGACTGTCATCCCTGATGCTGGTCATTGCTACTTTTGGGATAATAGCATGGCTCACAGATACATCCTCATCACACACAGATATGGCCCCTCTAGCAATGTTTGCATCCACAGTGCTGTAAATGACACAAGTGAAATGAAACATCGACATGAGTCATAATTTCTTCTGAAAACTTAGAATTGGATCTTAGAGCTGGTACGGAGTCTCTGATGGTTCTTAATCCTGGCACATCTGGTTTGGCCCAGTGCATGGAGAATCAGAGGAAGACAATTTACAGGGAGAAAAATCAGACGGACATGCAGGAGACAGATGAGAGAGACAGAGACAGATGGAATCGCCGAGTCCAGCCTCTTGTGTGGTTTGTGTGCTTCTGTGTGTCTGGAATGCAAGACCCCCAAATCTTGTCAATCTTCCTTTTGTTTTAGCTAGTGTCACTGAGTTTCTCTTCGTACAACCAAAGGATCCCTAATTAAACATCCTGACTTCCAAGGCTTTCTTTTCCTTTTATTTTTCTTTAAGGCTTTTTGTAGGCGTGTCAGGTCTGGTGAAATTTTAGTGGAGTGAGAGATAAAGAGGTTTATTCCATTGGTAATGGCCATGCTGATGATGCTGTAAGCTGTTTGGTTGTTTATCTGGTGCTCCCTGGTCAGTGTTTGTCCTTGGTTTCATCAAAGAGGATGGAGTAGGAAAAAGGGACACTCTGTCCTTGGCATGACTACCATTGCTCAGTGGCACATCTGTTTTCCTAAGTATTAACAGATTCTTTGGAAGCTAATCCTTCCTCAAGCATTAGGTCAGCACTACTACTGATTAGAATCTGCGTCAACCACCCATGAAACTAGAAGCTTCCCCTGTGATTTATTGTTACAATAAAACCTCACTAATTACTCATAATTAGAAGGAAAAGCCCATCTCAATTTTAAGATTCTAAAAGATGCAACATTTTAATTTCTTCCAACTATGCCTAGTGATTTAAATTAAGTTAAACAAATGCATTTGACTTAATACATAAGTAAAAATTATTTCTAGATAGCACATCAACTTAATATGTGCATTTGGGGTATGTAACTGGTCTTTAAGGAACAGCTTGTCCTTCAGGAAGCCAACTTAAGCATTTTACTGTCCTCTTATAGTATTAATAGTTTAGTAAGTGCTGTTTCCTATCAAAAATACAATGATCAACTTAATCTTAACATTTGTCAAAAGTATTTTTAAACAAGTAGAGTCTGAGTTGCAGAGATTAATGTATTTTTGGATCGATATGACAATCACTAGGGGAACAAAATGGTATGAGTGAGAGTGTCGTGAAAACCTCCTTTAAAGCTTCCCACGCCATTCACAGTGGTTTGCATTGCAGTTGAAATGAACCTGATTTAAGAGATTAGCGGCATGATTGTGTTGAGGACATGCTGAAAATCGTTTCTCCTGAGTGTTTGAGAAAGCAGCGATCTTTACACTGTGGATTCAATTTATAAAGAGACAAGGGCACATGCAATGGGCCTGTGATGGGATGTTGGGTGTCCCATATCATTCCTCCTGGTGTTTAGTTGCTGTTTATGAAATCTAAATAAAATGAGCTGAGTGGCCCAAACTGATAGTGTAGGTAGAGATATCTTAAGAAACTATGCTAATCTCTCACCCGCAGGAATGTCTCTTCAGGAGCTGCTGTGGGTTATAAGGCACAGTGTCTCAGTCTCATTTGTTTTCTGTGGGGAGTGAATAACAGCCAAGAAGAGAGCGAGGCACAACATTTGAACTGGCCCTGGGACAGCGCCCGCTGAGAAGTCCAGAACGCCTGGCTGACACTGGCCGGTGGATCGTCTCCTGAGGGAACCTCCCTTCACCTGGCCCCCGGCCCTTCCTGCCACACTGCAAGCCTTCAGCATTCTGCCTTGCTTCTAACCCAAGCCCCTGAAGTCAACAGCACAGTCTAGTAGGACAGAGCATGCCTGAAAACTTAGGCAAGTTTTCAAAAATCATTGAAACTGCCTGCATTCTGGGGTTCCTTCCCATGAGAGCAGGAGCTACATACAGCCTCACCCAGGTGAGCCCAGAGGGCACATTTGACTTCACAGGGTCAAGTTTGCTGGAGGCATTCTCTTGGCAGATCTCTTAGCTATTAAAATGGGACTATATACAGCATCAATATTACCAAGTCATAAAGGAAAAGAAAAGGAAGCCTTCTGCTGTTGAAACCCATGGTGAGGAGTGACTGACAGGCTGCAGGGAATGTCACACAGAGGACCTGCGCAAGGTGGCCCTGACCACAGGGACGGGGTTAGGACCAGGGACGGACGAGGGCTCGCGGCTGAGCTCACGCCAGCAGCCCCAACCAGCTGGAGAAACCAAGGTTTGCAATTCTGCATTTGCAAGTTGGCTCTGACCGCGGGGGTGGGGCTAGAGCCCAGGAGGAGCGGAAGTTCGCAGCTGAACACACGCCAGCAGCCACGCCGGGCCCAATAAACCACGGTTTGTGATCTTGCGCAGGAGGGCCCTGGCCTCGAGGGCGAAGCTAAAGCTCTGGACGGGCAAAGGCTCACAGCTGAGAGCATGTCAGCAGCCACGTCAAACCCTGAGAAACTATGGTGAGAAGGCTCTGACCACGGGGCAGAAGCCCGGAAACAAGCTAGGTCCGCAGCTGAGCAAAGGTGCTCACCTCTACCCTTGGTGCTGAGGCTTGTGGCTTGAGTGACAGCTTTTCCCGCAGAGGAGAGATAGAAATCACAGCAACAGCCCCAGTGGGCCGGCACTGGCAACGCCCATACCCAACCGCCCTAGGCAGCGGCAGAGGGTGTGGCGGGTCTGCAGACAGACTACATCTAGAGAACACAAAGGCAATACCTACTGGACTCAAGTGGCCACAACCTTCTTATACACAGACAAAATGGGCAGGCAGAGAAATGCAAACCAAATGAATCAAGAGAAATCCCCAGAGAAGGACCTGAATGAACCAGATATAACCAAATTACCAGAAGCAGAATTTAGAATAATGACAGTTAGGATGTTCAAAGAAATTAAAGCAACAATGAATAGTCATTATGAACACCTAAATAAAGAGATAACAAGTATAAACAACGAAATTGAAATAATAAAAAGAGTCAGACAGAAATGACAAATAGAGTATCAAAACTGAAGACCACAGCCTGACCTGTGGTGGCGCAGTGGATAAAGCGTCGACCTGGGAACACTGAGGTTGCCAGTTCAAAACCCTGCACTGGTCTGGTCAAGGCACGTATGGGAGTTGATGCTTCCAGCTCCTCCCCCCTTTCTCTCTTTCTCTCTCTCTCTCTCTCACTCTGTGTCTCCTCTCTAAAATGAATAAAATAAAAATAAAATAAATTAAAGACAATGGATTTTTAAAAAAAAAAACAAAAAAAAAACTGAAGACCACAATGGAAGGAATTAAAAGGAGGATGAATCACGCTGAGGATCAAATCAACGAGTTAGAGGACACAATAAACAAAGGCACAGAAGCAGAGCAGGAAAAAGAAAAGAGACTCAAAAAATGTGAGGTAACTCTAAGGGAGCTCTGTGACAACATGAACAGAAACAACATTCGCATCATAGGGGTTCCTGAAGAAGAGGAGAGAGAGCAAGAAATAGAAACTTTGTTCAATCAAATCATAGCAGAAAACTTTCCTAAATTAAGACTGGGAAACATTCCAAACGTTCAAGAAGCACACAAAACTCCATTAAAGAGAAACCCAAAAAAATCTACACCAAGACACATCATAGTTAAAATACCAAAGCTAATGGATACAGAAAAAATTTTAAAAGCTGCTAGGGAAAAAAAGGCTATCATCTACAAAGGAGCCTCCATAAGGATGACATCGGACTTCTCAACAGAAACACTTGAGGCCAGAAGGGAATGGCAAGATATAATCAAAGTAATGCAGAACAAGAACCTACAACCAAGACTACTTTATACAGCAAGGCTAACGTTTAAAATTGAAGGAGAAATACAGAGCTTCCCAGAAAAAGAAAGCATGAAGAAATTCATAAAAACCAAACCAATTCTGCAAGAGATACTAAGGGGCCTCTTGTGAACAGTTTAAAGGGAAAAAAGAATAGAGCAAAAGAAGAATACAGCTTTAAAGAATAAAATGGCAATAAACAACTACATATCAATAATAACCTTAAATGTAAATGGATTAAATGATCCAATCAAAAGACATAGGGTAGCTGCATGGATAAAGAAACAGGACCCATACCCCACTAACAACACTGGATCGATCCTCAAGAAAGAAAATTAATAAAGAAACAGAAGACTTAAAGGTTACACTAGATCAACTTGATTTAATAGATATCTTCAGAACTTTTCACCCTAAAGCAGTAGAATATACATTCTTCTCAAGCACACATGGCACATTTTCTAGGATAGACCACATGTTAGGACACAAAAATGGTCTCAATAAACTTAAGAAGATTGAAATCATGAATCATATTCTCTGATCACAATGCCATGAAACTAGAAATTAACCACAAAATAAAAACTGAAAAATACTCAAACACTTGGAAACTAAATAGCATGATATTAAATAATGAATGGATTAACAATGAGATCAAAGAAGAAATAAAAAGATTTCCAGAAACGAATGATAATGGGCATACATCAACTCAAAATTTATGGGACACAGCAAAAGCAGTACTGAGTGGAAAGTCATTGCACTACAGACATACCAAAAGAAGCTAGAAAAAGCTCAAATAAGCAACCTGACCCTGCATTTAAAAGAACTAGAAAAACAACAGCAAATAAAGCCCAGGACCAGTTGAAGGAAGGAAATAATAAAGATCACAGCAGAAATAAATGACATAAAGAATAAGGAAACAATACAGAGGATCAACGAAACCAGGAGGTGGTCCTTTGAAAAGGTAAACAAGATTGATGAACCTTTAACTAGACTCAACAAGAAAGAGAGAGGACCCAAATAAATAAAATTAGAAATGAGAGTGGAGAAATAACAACTGACACAACAAAAATACAAAGTATTTTAAGAAAATATTATGAAGAACTATATGCCAAAATATTAAACAACCTAGGTGAAGTGGACAAAATTCTTGAATCATATAATCTTTCAAAAATCAATCTGGAAGAATCAGAACACCTAAACAGACCAATTACAACAAATGAGATCGAAACAGTTATCAAAAAACTACCAAAAAAGAAAAGTCCTGGGCCTGTTGGCTTCACAAGTGAATTCTACCAAAAATTCAAAGAAGAACTAACTCCTATCCTCCTCAAGCTATATCAAAATCTTCAAGAGGAAGGAAGACTTCCAAACTCCTTTTATAAGGCGAGCATAATTCTGATCCCTAAAGCGGGCAAAGACAACACAAAGAAAGAAAATTATAGGCCTATAATCCTGATGAATTTAGATGCTAAAATTCTCAACAAAATATTAGCCAACCGGATCCAGCAATATATGGAAAAAATCATACACCATGATCAAGTGGGATTTATTTAGGAGAGGCAAGGCTGGTTCAGTATTTGCAAATCAATCAATGTGATTCATCACATAAACAAAAGGAAGGACAAAAATCACATGATAATTTCAATAGATGCAGAAAAGGCATTTGATAAAATTCAGCACCCATTCATGCTCAAAACTTTCAGTAAAGTGGGAATACAGGGAACATTCCTTAACATGATAAAGGCCATCTATGACAAACCCACAGCAGACATCATACTAAATGGGCAAAAATTAAAAACAATCCCCTTAAGATCAGGAACCAGGCAGGAGTGCCCCCTTTCATCACTCTTATTTAACATAGTTCTGGAAGTCCTTGCTACAGCAATCAGACAACAAGAAAAATAAAAGGCATCCAAATGGGAAAAGAAGAAGTAAAATTGTCATTATTTGCAGATGATATGATACTGTATATAGAAAACCCTAAAGCCTCAGTCAAAAAACTACTAGACCTGATAAATGAATTCAGCAAGGTGGCAAGATTTAAAATTAATACTCAGATATCAGAGGCATTTTTATATAACAACAATGAACTGTCAGCAAATGAAATTAAGGAAACAATCCCCTTCACTATTGCAACCAAAAAAATAAAGTACCTAGGAGTAAATTTAACCAAGGAGGTTAAGGACTTGTACTCGGAAAATTATAAAACATTGATAAAAGAAATCAAGGAAGATACAAACAAGTGGAAGCATATACCGTGCTCATGGCTAGGAAGAATAAACATCATTAAAATGTCTATATTACCCAAAACAATATATAAATTCAATGCAATACCAATTAAAATACCAATGACATACTTCAAAGATATAGAACACATATTCCAAAAATTTATATGAAACCAAAAAAGAACACGAATAACCTCAGCAATCTTAAAAAGAAAAAATAAAGCAGGAGTTATCACTCTTCCGGATATCAAGGTTTACTACAAGGCCATTATACTCAAGACAGCCTGGTACTGGCATAAGAACAGGCTCATAGATCAATGGAACAGAACAGAGAACCCAGAAATAAACCCACAGCTTTATGGACAACTGATATTTGACAAAGGATGTAAAAGCATACAATGGAGTAAAGACAGCCTGTTTAACAAATGGTGCTGGGAAAATTGGACATCTACCTGCAAAAAAATGAAACTAGACCATCAACTTACACCATTCACAAAAACAAACTCAAAATGGATAAAAGACTTAAACATAAGCTGTGAAACCATAAGCATCTTAGAAAAAAACATAGGCAGCAAGATCTCTGACATCTGTAGCAGCAATATATTTGCCGATTTATCTCCACGGGCAAATGAAATAAAAGGCAAGATAAACAAATGGGACTATATCAAACTAAAAAGTTTTTGCACAGCTAAAGACAATAAAAACAGAATAAAAGGACAAACGGCACAATGGGAGAACATATTCGACAGCACGTCTGATAAGGGGTTAATAACCAAAATTTATAAAGAACTTATAAAACTCAACACCAGGAAGACAAACAATCCAATCAAAAAATGGGCAAAAGAAATGAATAGACATTTCTCCAAAGAGGACATACAGATGGCCAATAGGCATATGAAAAAATGCTCAACATCACTAATCATTAGAGAAATGCAAATTAAAACCACAATGAGATATCACCTCACACCAGTCAGAATGGTGCTCATCTGCAAAACAACACAGAACAAGTGCTGGGGAGGATGTGGAGAAAAGGGAACCCTTCTGCACTGCTGGTGGGAATGCAGACTGGTTCAGCCACTGTGGAAAACAGTATGGAGATTTCTCAAAAAATTAAAAATCGAACTGCCTTTTGACCCAGCTATCTCACTTACAGGAATATACTCTAAGAACCCCATAGCACTGTTCGAAAAGAAGAAATGCGCCCTCATGTTCGTGGCAGCATTGTTCACAATAGCGAAGATCTGGAAATAGCCCAAGTGTCCGTCAGAGGACAAGTGGATTAAAAAGCTATGGTACATATATACTATGGAATACTACTCAGCCATAAGAAATGATGACATCGGATCATTTACAACATAATGGATGGACCTTGATAATATTATACGGAGTGAAATAAGTAAATCAGAAAAAAAAAGAAACTGAGAACAGCATGATTTCATACATAGGTGGAACATAAAAGTGAGACTATGAGACATGGACAAGAGTGTGGCGATTACGGGGTGGGGAGAGGGAGGAGAAGGTGGTATAGGGAGGAGGGGAGGGCACAGAAAAAACCAGATAGAAGGTGACAGAGGACAATTTGACTTTAAGTGATGGGTATGCAACATAATTGAATGATAATATAACCTGGAGATGTTTTCTTTGAACATATATACCCTGATTTATTGGTGTCACCCCATTAAAATTTCAAAAAAATTAAAAAGAAAAGAAAAGAATTACAGCTAGTTAGATGTGGGAGGGAGAGGGAGGAGTTGTTGCCCCACCTCCCCTCGCACCCACCCAGGTTTCTAGTTTTCTGGCTCTGGCAGTGGGTGGCTGACCGCACTGTTCACTCTGGTAGAGATCACAAGGGAAGGGCACATCAGACAGGTCGATGATCAGACTGTCTGAAGACTGCTGCATTTTAGGTGTCCGTGGAACATCTAAAGGACTGGATATCTGGAAGCTAGACATCAGATGAGAAACTAAGAGCTAATATAATGCTATCATTCGCAGTTGTTGAGGTCTTTGCCGTTGCTGTCCCTCCTTTCTGGAACACTCCTCCTCCTGATAGCTGCATGGTTCACTCCCCATGTCCCCTAGATATTTGCTCAAAATGTCATGTTTACAATGATCATCTCCTGGCCACCCTGTTTTAAGTAGCAGATGCTTCCTACCCCAGTATTCATTGTCCACTTTCTCTGCAACATATATTTTTCCATATTATGTAGCATTATCCAGCCCAATATATAATTAATTAATTAATTAGTTTATTTATTTATTTATTTAGCTTATAATAGTCCATCTATTAGAAGTTAAGTTCCATAGGGGCAGGAAATTTTCTCTGTTTTGCTAACTTCTGTATCCCTAGCAGTTAGAATGGGTTATGGTATGAATAAGCACTTAATAAATATTTGTTTAGTGAGAGAAGGAGGTCTTACTTTGTTCCTGACATTAAGTGCCTTGCCTGTATTATCTCAATTAATGTGGATGAGAGAAATAAATTTAGGAAGCACAGCACTATAGTTAGTAATGCAAGCCATGAAAATGAATGAGATCTGCAGGGAGAGTGGTCAATGAAAAAGAGAAGAAGACCTGGAATAGGGAAAGAAAGACCATCATTCTGTTAGGCAAATGTGGAAATGGACCACACATAGGGAACTTAGAAAAGCCACTCAGAGAACAAGAGGAAAACCAAGCTGCTTTTGCTATCAGACCAACTAAGGGAACATTTCAAGAGGAAGCAAGTTCTCCAAGGTATTGGATGCTACGGAGAGGTTCACGTAGGTCAGGAGCAAATAGTGACTCAGGGAGATGAACCCATAGAGCCTGGCGTCCATCATCTCTGCTGCTGATTCATTTCTGACTAGCCTCTTATCAACATGGTTGATCTGTTTGTGTTATTACCTCCCCTGGCAAAGCATAGTGCAAGGATATAAATGGCAGAGTTAAGTTTTAAGGGAAATGTAGGTGCTGTATAAAGTTCAGTGTCTCCCAGACTCTGGAATGTCATGAACGGGTAACATTCGAGAAAAAACCATAGGTCACGTCACTGAAATATTAGACTGCCTTGCCAAACATCTAGTCATTCTTCTCAGTTCATATCAGATGATCTGACTACTGGCAATGAATATGTTCAAAATCATTTAGAAGACATGAAACCCATAAAATAAGAATGTTTATGGTGACTTGGCTTCTGGTCCTCGGTGAGCATTAGAAATCCTTTTGGAAGAGGTAAGACTTCCACTCCATTGTCACCAACATTCTGCTCCATTGTGGGCACTATTATGTGCCCTGATGCTTCATTTGCCATAACACACATCTGTGAAAGTCTGGATCAAATTGAAGAAAATTATGGTACCCAGTGGTGTCAAGGGGTAGCCCAAACAGCCTTTAGCACCGTTGACCAATCATCTCCATCAGCTTCTTCACTCCATGCCACAAATAAACATAGTCATACAATCTCAATTCAACATTGTACATGTTATTGACTTTCAGGTAAGTCCCCTGGCCACCCTCACTGCCACCTGTAGACACCTGGAACTAGGCAGGTGAGGTTCTATGTAACATGGTATCTGTTGTTAGTTGCTAATAAAGTAAGGCTTTACAGGGAGGAGATTACTAAAAACAGGGCAAGGGTAACTTTAAATAGAAGCTTCAACCAAGGAGGCTTTTTCCTAAGGCCAGCTCTGCCTCTGGCGATGATCAAATGAAGGATTTCTGTGCTTCTAACAGGGCTGCAGACCAGCGCAGCCTCCCTCATCTGGGGCGAGAACTACTTATTCATTAGCAGACTGACATTAGCCAGAACATTTTAATGTCAACAAAGACAAGTTAATGATTGTAAGCCTAATTACTTCTTATATCTCCCTAGGAACTTTCCCTGTGTACAAGATTTTAAATATGTAATATGTCCAGATTGATTTTGTTGTTGTTCTTATAAGAACCCTGGATTCTATCAAGGATGCAATCCAAGTGAACTTCAAATAAAGCTTTAGTTCCATGTTTCTTGGCTAATGTTCCATAAATATCATAATTTTTCAGTTTAATGGGAAGCATGTTTTCATATAATAGATATGTCAAACATTAATAATAAAAAGAAGAGAATGATTGAGAAACACTATCTCAAGCTCTAAAACACTAAAATTAGGATGGAATATAAAAGTTTCTTATCATCAGGAAAAGGAGAGAGATAGTCTTAGACACAAGAATAGACACAGCCAGTACTTTACTCCCAATTTCCCATGAAGGACTCACTGAGTGACCTTGACCAAGCAGTTCAAACAACTCATGCCTATGACACCTGCCTGTGTTCAGCAGGGACTGTCATACTCCTTTGCCAGAGTGACAGTGAGGTTTCTAGCTGGTGCAGTAGTCCTGTGATGAGGTGGCTTTGGGTCATCTTCATCACCCCACTGTCCTCCAAGGTTCTGAGTGGAGGTCTTCATCTAATATGGAGATCCATGCTTGATATTGGCTTTCCAAACTCAGCAAATCTATTAATCCTAAATGAAAACCACTCTGTAGGAAAAGGTTTAATACCACTGTGACCTAGGATGACAGGAAAAGTCAGTCTGATTTAGTTGGAAGTATGTATCATTTTAGAAGAATTTTAAGAAATATAGTGTTATTGCTCTAACAGATTTATAATCACTAGGATCTGGTTAAATACTGGCCTAATGGTAATTCTTTAAGAAGTTACTTAGATAAATTTTTCAGACCAATTTTTTTTAAGGTACTATCTTTGTATACTTCCATGGTACTTCTAAAGTGAGGCTTCCTAAAAATTACTGTCTTACATAATTTGAGCATTCTTCTACAGCCACAGTTTTTCTTCATTTGTGTACTAAGTATCTATTTCATTGTTAAATTTTACTTATATTCCAAATGATCCTCAAATTCTTAACTGTCCAAATATAAGAAGTTCTAGTATTGTGGTTATCTTTTATCCTTGGTTCCCAATCTGTACACAGTATATGGAGAGCATAATAAATGTTTGAACTAATGAATTAGTAAATGAATGAATAGCAAAAGGCCATAAATTGGAGCCTCACACCCTACTTTATTCCATGTACAGAGATAAAATCCCTAATTCTGACCATATATTTAATGCCACCTGCAAAGGCCATTTGTACAATCTAGGCCAATGTCTTAGTCCCTTCAGGATGTTATAATAAAACTAGACTAGATAGCTTATAAACAGCAAACAATTCATTCTCACAGTTCCAGTGACTGGAGTCTGAGGTTAGGGTGCCAGCACGGTGGAGTGCTGGTGAGACACCACCTTTTCATTGTACCTCACATGGCAGAGAACAGAGAGCTCTCTGAGGTCTCTTTTACAAGGTGCTAATTCCATTTATGAGGGCTTCACTCTCATGATATTGTGCACCTTCCAAAGATCCCATCTCCTAATACCAACATGTTAGGGGTTAGGATTTCCAAATATGAACTTGGGGGACGGGGAGACAAACATTCAGTTCATAAAAGCCATGAAGGAAAGCACTTTACTGCTATGTGACAGACGTGGTCTATGTCAATGGTTCTCAAAGTGTGTGCCAGGGTGCACTGGTGCACCCTAGAAGATTTCCAGGTGCACCCTATAGTATTCTAGAGAAATATGTGCCTGTTGGGAACCAAAAAACCAACAGGGTTTTCAGAGTTAAGATTTTTTTTGGAGACGGAGGTGTGGGGAATTGACTGTAAGCTGACAGTTTGCCCAACCCCCCACCTCACTTGCCTGATTAGGTTGCAAAAGGCTGTTAAGCTGTGGTGCTGGATTGTTTACACTACCCCCCCATGTTCCCCAGAAAGACTGGAGGCAAGTTTCTTCTATCCTTTGTTTGGTGTAAAGTTAAGATGTTATGTATGGTGGGGATTTGGGATTGATGATTAAACATAAGGAATTGTCTCTTGAAGCCTTTTGGATTTCTATAAAAGAAGAACATGTGGCATTATCTAAAAAAGCTTTGAACATTTTACTAAAATTTTCAACATCTTATTCATGTGAATTAAGATTTTCTACCCTCAACACAATTAAGCGTAAAAAGAGAGGAATTCTTCAATGTATTGAGGAGGAAATAAGAGTTTGCCTTTCAAATATATGACCGAACATTGAAGAAATTGCTAGAACACATCAGGTTCATGTTTCTCATAAGCACAAGAATGAAAAAACTTAACACGTTCACACCGGGACCTGCCAAGTTTACTAAATCTTACTAAAAATGTATCTACATATATAAAAAAGAAAACTTTTTGGCATTTTTAAATTTTTAACCCCTTTTTTTTTACAAATTCTGAAAAGCATAACTCAAAAAATGTAACATAAAAATGTTTTTAATGTCAGAATAAATTTAACTTTGTCATATTTATTTTGTTTAATTACCATAAAAGCACACTTGGACTTTATATTTTTTTCTTTAATATTTGACTTAATTATTATAACATATTTCTCGGAAATTTGTATATAGTGCACCTACAATTATTTGTAGGATTTTAAATGTGCCCCGACTTCAGAAAGTTTGAGAACCACTGGTCTATGTCATCATGGCAGTCTTCTTGCTCTTGGTAACAGATCTCAGCATTGTTTTCACACTGATGTGTTGAAATTAGGAGGACTTGAAACTGTGTTTGTTTGCTAACTGCACAGGAATTAGAAAGAGTGTATTGTAAGTAATTTTATATTAGGTCAGAACTGTGTTAGGTTCTGTGGCTTCCCATGATGGGATATAAATGGATCAGGGCATCCAATGGTTTCATTAATAACCATCATTCATTAGTCCAATAATGGACTGTTCATTACTGGAGAAGTCACCTCAACATCCTGTCTCTAGACTCACTGATCCATTCCCATTCCACATCTCTCAGTGGCCCTATAACTATATTGCATAGGACAAACTCCAAGGATTAGTCTGGGAATGAATTTTCCCTGAAGAGACTTTGGCTTTGGGAAGTCAGAGATGCCTGTAGACACATGGCGCTCCACCACCCAGGCTCAGGAAGTCATTTCCAAACCTGTGTTCTCTGGGTATTCATGTTTTAATGCATCTTGGACTGCAGGACTTTGCCTTGCTGTCCTCTGCTTCCTCCATTAGGGAGGTCCTGCTCATTCCTGAGACTCAGGCAGTGTAGATGCTTTCTTAAACACATCTTCTCTAGTCTAGACCTTCCAACCTGAATGAGTCTTCCTTTTCCTGTGCTTCCCATGACACCAATCACACAGGATTCTTGTCTCTGCTTTCAGGTGTCTCCCAAAGAGCCTTTGTGAGAGGGGAGGGACTGTAAGTGTTTTTCAGGACAATCTGTCCCTAATCCACACCAGATTCCCAGTTCCCAGCACATAGTGGCTGCTCTGTTGAAGTCTGTCAGTAAGTCAAAATCAAGCAAAAATTTTGTAATCACAGAGCTATTTCCTAACATTCTGAGCCATGCTTGAATGATGCTAAGTATTCTAGAAGGTATTTCTCAAAAGTGCAAACAAATTAATTTCTGGTATTGCACTGCTGCAATATACAACATTGTGGCTGAGAAAAATCAAAACAATAACCAAAAGTCATTATGACACTAGTCACTTATGTGGATTACTTCTGGATTCATAGCCTGAGACGCCATCTGCAGAGTTCTTCCCTGATTATATTAGTCTTTTCAAAAAATTAGAAATTATATTTCCTGAATCTAAACCCCTTGCCTTTTCAGGTATGTTAAGATGAGATTACCAAAGCAAGTTCTTTTGAGAAGAATAATTCCACAAAATGTTTATTGGTACATATGAGTTTTTGAGATATAAGATCAGATATCCAGACCCCAACTGTATTATCCTCATCTGGGGCTCACAGACTGCTCTCCTGCACAGCGGAGATGCTTTGTGGAATCAGAATAATTGGCTGGCATCATTTCTTATATATTCCCTGAAGGTCTTAAAACCATAACTTTCTCTAAAACATGCCCAGAGATTTACATCATCGTGATTTTGGCTAACATAAATGCTGTTTTTCTTATTGTGCCATTATTGTTCCTACTGTTTTCTTGTTAAGGGTAGAAATAGATGAGGAAAAAATATAGCCTGTTTAACTCATTAATGAGTCAGAGGAAGAGTCACCGCTACTTCTAATTATCAGGGTCAATGTCAGGATCTCTAACAAGAAAACATATTTATATGAAGAGAGCTATATAATATGCCAAATTGTACAAAGGCAGGAACATTTTCATGACTATATTTCCTGCCGTAAGTCCTGTAAATACCTGGGTCCTGTGACCTGGGACTCTTTGTAATCTGGTGGGAGTTTTTTGTGAATATATAAGAATATTTTTGTAAACAATGAGGCAAAACACACCTTTGGGGATAAATATTAACAATCTGCTCAACTTGTTGCTTGGCTTCTTTTTGATAGTGTGTGCTCTGCCACTGCTGGATGGGCAAGGATGCCTGCATCCTCCAAGAACATCACCTGGTGCTCAGACAGCATGACCAAGGTGGAATCATAAGACAGTTGGGTTGGGCCCAGGGTTCATGCAGGTAGACAGTGGGAAAGCTCTAAACTTGTCTCTTTCCATCCCCAACGAGGTTGCTTTCTGGTCAGGCTCAGGTTTTGAAAGGCTCCCTGATTTCCTGTCCTCTCACTAAAACAGAGGCGATACCTCGTTCTAACCAAAATCCTGCCACCCTCTCAGATACCTTACTTTTCCCTTCCTCTCCCACACCTTCCTCTTTCCTTATCTTCAACCTCTCCCCGTATGCCTTCTTCTTCCCACTACCATTAAATATGCTTGTGTCTTTTTTTTATCTTCACCAAACCTCCCTCCAACTATAGGCAGCCTTATTTACTATCTCCATGTCAGCCAAAATTCCCTAAGGCAGTAATGGGCAATCTTTTGAGCTTGGTGTGTCAAAATTCGCCAAAACCCCAAGCATAACTTGGGTAGTGTGTCACTTCAAGAAAAACGGCCTAACCGGAAGTCCCAGAACTAGACGCTCTGTGCCGGAGTTCTGTTGTTTTGGCCTACAGACCTCCGGCACAGAGTGTCTACACTACAGCAAGTGTTTTATCCTCGGCTACTGTACCTGACCGCGCAGGAGCCGAGGATGGAATGTCCTTCTCGGCATGCGGCCCCATACTTCTCTGATATGCAGCCGCATGTGGCCACGTGTCATCAAAAATGGCTACGTGTGTCAGTGCTGACACGCGTGTCATAGGTTCGCCATCACGGATCTAAGGCATTGCTTTCACTATATGTCTACCTCCTGATTTCTCTTTTATTTCTTAACCCTCTACAATCCCGCCTTGACAATACCACCTAACCAAAACTGCGAAGTTGTTAAGGTATTAATGATTATAAAGGTAAGCATAGACTTGCCATATAACCCCGTAGCCTCACTCCCAAGAGAAATTAATCTTCCCTCACTGCTGACCACTGCACCTCAGCCGCTCTGGAGCCCAGGCACTGTTTTCTCCATCTGCCACTGGCACCGCACTGGTCCAAACCACCACCATCTATTTTTACACCCCATTCCTATTTGGTCAGCCAGCAGCTACTTTTTCAGCCTTCTCCACTTTGTAGCAGGCAATCTTTTAAACACACAATATATCATTGCATTCCTCAGCTTCAAACCTGCCTGTGGTTTCCCACTGCTTTTATAAAGCCCAAATTTCTCGACACAGCCTACGAGGCTCGGCATGGTCTGGCCCTGTGACTGTCAGCCTTTATCCCCCCACAGTGCTTCTCCTTGTCTCTCTGCATCCAGCCACACCAGCTTTCTTTCCACAGATGGATCAGACTCTTTCCAACCACAGGCCCTTTGCATAGGCTGTATCTTCACCTACACTTCCCTAACAAATCATTAGTCACCCTTCAGGCCTCACTGTAAATGTCACTTCTGGGGAAACCTCTATTACCGCTGAAACTAGTTCTGTGTTCCTCAATACATGCTTTCATAGTTTCTCTTTCTGAGCATTTGTCCTTCATAACAACCCCCTTCTTTGAAAGGCAAGCAGGGAATGGGTCTGGCTTACTCATTGCTATCTCCCTAAATGCTGCAGATACCCAGTAAACATCTGTGAGAAGGAAATAAAAATGAATAAGGTTACTATGCACAACCCAATAATTGCATATAGGTAATGGTGAGCCATTGAAGGCATCAGTGCATGCATAGACGAGGGGAAAGTGTGCTATATGGCATTACTTCGGAAGCCCTGTGCAGGGGAGTCTGGGAAGCCTGAAATACTGGGATTATAATGTAATAGGCCAGACATGGAATAATAAGGGCAAGGAATAGAAAAGTGCCAATAGGAATGGAGAGAAGAAATTCTAGCTAATGATGTCAGGTCAATACATTGTCATGGGGACGGTTAGGACTACAAAGAAGAATGCCAAGTCGCCTAATAAGCAGAAGTCATATTTCAAAGGCTCTCCACATACCTTTTACAAATCGGGACTATCTGCCAGGAAAGTAGCAGTGAAACTCTTGTTTATGCAGATAATTTTCTCAGCAGGTAGTCTCCTTTCCTTCAGGGGGAACCAACCGAGTGAGGCCAGACCACATTTCATACCCAGCCAGGGCCACGTCACCATTTGGGTGGGAACAGGGGAGCTGCATTCTTCCAGGGAAATTGCCTGGAACTATGAACAGACTGCCAAGTCCCCGGGCATCGAGCATCATAACTTCCCTCCTGCTTGCATCTCCTCCAGCTGCCACCAATTTCTGACAGGTGGCCTAGAACAAAGGGCAGTGAGCCCCGGACTATAATGCAGTGATGTGTGAGTTGTGGGTTATGGCCTGATAGACTTGGCTTTTCTGAAGCCAAAGGGAAGGCACACATGATGGATGAGTAAGTCACATGGGAGTCTGTGGAAACAGAAGAGCAGAGGGGAGCTCAGGGGGTCTAGGACTGGAGCCACCAAAGGGCTGTGGTCTCACCAGTGTGCTGGGATGGCCCCGTTCGCCTAACTTAAACTAAGAAGAAAAATAAAAAGTGGTATTTGACTACAAAGCATAAAGAAAGAAGACTACCTGAAATGAGGAACTGAAATTTGCAAAAACTCTAGTAGAGAAGAAACCAATACTGTTAGGTGGTAAAGCCAGCCATTGGCCCTGGATGGAAGGTCCAGGAAGCAGGGAGGTGTCTGACCAGCTTCTCTACAGAGACCAGAGGCCCAAGTTCAGGTCCCAGAGCGCTCCAGTGAAACAAGATATGTGCCAGGGAACTTTCTCTGAGCTCCGGGTGGTAGGGGTACAGACAGGGATGGGTATATGGGATGGGTTTAAGTTGGACTCCTTAGGGTCAGTCTTTGTTCAGATTCCAAACCATTCAACTGTCTAATAGAGAACAGCTTATAGTTCTCATCTGTTTGTGTGTCTATGTAAGAAAGGGAGACAGATACAAAGAAAGAAGCCCTGAGCTAGAATGCATCCAGGTCCACCTTGGCAGGGGTTTAAAGTCACACTGCATCCACTTTAGTCCAACGTGGTTGGAAAAACAACAGCAAAGCAAACTTTAAACCTCTCTAGTCCTGCTCCTGCCATCCACCTTACTTAAGCAAATCCCCTTCCTAGCTCTCAGGAGGGAAAAAGGAAGGCCCTTTTGTTACACACTGCAGAGATTATAACTCTGAGACTTGCTTTGATTTACTTGTTTGTGCCTTATTTGCTTGCCTACCTGTTAAGAGGGTATGTGTGTTGTTAGGACAAACCTTTTATTTTTCCTTCTCTCCTGTCTACTCTAGCAATCAATCTGCAAGACCTCTGTGTCTTATTTTAGTGGTCTTCAAGTCCTTTAGGCTTGTTGTTTTTTCATCACTTCACCATGAAACAGGCATATGGGGTTGCTATTATGGTAGTTAGGTTGGTAACAAGTCCAAAATTGTTACTCTATTTGACTAGTAAGCTCCAAGGGCAGCAGGGTGCATATCTGCTTCACGGACTAAGAATAAAAGGTTTTCCTACAGATGGCTACCTTTGGGGTATATGTTCTCAGGTCCCCAAAGAGAATGCTCTGTAACTGGCAGTGCTAAGTGGGGAGGCAGCAGAGCACACTCGTAATGTAGAGAGGGTTTACTTCCCCAAATATAGTCCATACTTTGGGCCAAAAAATTATCCACAATAAAAATGACAACAAAATAAAAATAACTGAATGTTACCAGATTATAGTATATCATTCTCAAGTCTATCTACTGATTCTCAACTTTTACAGTAAATAAGATACGTTTTTGCTTAGTGTCTTACATAAGGCTAGCACTTAATGCATAAAGTGAATATTGCTTTCAGCAAAACTGTCTTTAAGTTTGTGTCCTGGCCCAGTTTAAGGAAGGCAAGAACTATCATTAACTCTTCTCTTTCCAAACTATTAGAAGAGAATATCAATTCTTATAATAAGGAATATATTTTCAATACAGTGCAGTTGTATTACTTAGCTCTGAATAATCCTAGATATTTTGCTTCTCCATTTTTTTCCCGTTTAGTGTTAGTTTTAGGGAAAATTTTTTTCTGACATTTTCCTTATAAAATAGGCTAAGAAAAGAAATTTTCTGCTGTATAACCCTGTTATTAGCTGATATATGGAAACACATGAAAAAACTATGTCTATGGGACCATGGGGTGAATGTTTTGTATCAGGAACTTCTCAGCCATTGTGTTGGATACTCTAGCTCTGCTAACAAGCATTCCTTAAGCTTTTATGGTTTTTCTTTTTTAAAATAACAATATGTTCCACAGGTTACTATTGCTCAAAAGATCTAAAACAACAAACTTCAATGTGTCCGCTCAAATCACAATAACAGTCAAGATCAAAATACAGTCACAGCTTGAAGAAAACAGCATCACTGTGTTAATAGCACTTGTTCCTGCAGAAACTCAGCAGATGGGCCAGCTGGGGAGGGGACAGCTAGCAGTGGGACGAAAAACAAGTCTGTGTTTTTCCCTCCAGTGGTTAACAGTGGGGTTTTCTGATACGTTTATAAATTACTCATGAAATCCTTTAGAACATTTGAATTTGGTGAAAAGGTTTCGTTAAAATTATGTTTAAGTATTTGAACCCTGTTCCTGTATATGCTCAGGAAACCGCCAGCACATTCGTTTTTGTGGAAATATGTGGGTACCAGAGGATGCTTAGATTCAGGATATGGATGCAATTTTTAAAACATTTGCAATTTTCATTTATTCATGTTTTGGTTGCAGATTTTTCTTACAGTGCTTGGGAACTGATTATAACTTAAATTGAAGGCTACAGTCATTGAAGTATTCTGAAACAATTCAGTGATTCAAATATACTGATGTGAATATTATATTGAGCCATAGAAAATTGCTATCATTAAAGTTATTTTGCCCATAAAAATAACAATTCCATAATGTCTAGCCTAGAATTTTTCACTTGGAAATTGGTCATATTGTGCTTTGAATTGCATATTATTTTGTTTTGCTTTTTCCTTTTGTACTTTTAAATTTTGCCACAATAATTAATTTACCATGGGTATTGAATTCTTTGCTTAAAATGTGGTTCATTTGGGGAATGAGGAATGGGAAGTTATTAACAAGTATGGAATTTCTTTTTTGGGTGATAGATGATATTTGTGTATGGTATACAGCTTTATGTGTACCATACACAAAAATACTGAACAGTATAGTTTAAGAGGGTCAACTTTATGATATATGAGTTATATATTCATCAAAAATCATCTGTAGGTATACCGATTAGGAAAAAGGAAATAAAACTGTCTTTGTTTGCAGATAACATGATCATCTATGTAGAAAATCCAAAAGAACCAAAAAAAAAAAATCTGGAACTAACAAGCAATTAGAATTTTGCAAGGATGCAAACTACAAGGTAAATATACAAAAGTCAGTTGCTGTATACCAGCAATGAACACTTGGAATACTTAGGTAAATATCTAACAATATATAAAAGATCTATATGAGGAAAACTACAAATTCTGATGAAAAAAATTAGGAAGATAAATAAATGTAGAAATACCCTTGTTTATTGAAGACTCAATATTGTCAAAGTGTCAGCTCTTCACAACATGATCTATAGATTCAATGAAATTCCAATCAAAATTCTAGCAAGTTATTTTATGAATATCAACAAATTGATTCCAATGTTTATATGGAAAGGCAAAAGATCAAGAATAAGCCAACACCTTACTGAGTGAAAAGAACAAAGCTGGAGTACAGACAGTGTGGTGACCAATAAACAACAAGTGCTGGCAAGGGTGTGGAGAAAAGAGAACCCTCCTGCACAGCTGGTGGGCATGCAGACTCATGAAAAGATTTTGGAAAATAGTATGGCATTTCCTCAAAAATTTAAAAGTGGAACTGTCTTATGACCTGGCTATCCCACTTCCAGGAATATATCCTAAGAATCCCAAACACTAATTCAAAAGAAGATGTGCACCCCCATGTTCATTGCAGCATTGTTTACAATAGCCAAGATCTGGAAACAGCCCAAGTGTCCATCAGTGGATGAGTGGATTAAAAAGCTTTGGTACATATCCACAATAGAATACTACATGCCATAAAAAAGAAGGAAATCTTACCTTTTGAGACAGCATGTATGACCCTGGAGATTATTATGCTAAGTGAAATAAGCCAAACATAAAAAGATAGATACTGTATGATCTCACTTCTATGTGGAATCTAATGAACACAATAAACTGAGGAACAAATAGAAACAGAGGCAGGGTTGCAGGGAACAGATGGACAGCTGTCAGAGGGAAAAGAAAAGAAGGAACAGGATTAGAGAAGATAAAGTGATTGGCCAAATTATATATATATATATATATATATATATATATATATATATATATATATATATATATATATATATATATAACTCATAGATACAGACAACAGGGTAGAAATAGCCAAATGGAAAAGAGGTTGGGGCAGGGAGACATGCTGGGGGAATAGGGTAGAAAGAGATGGCATGGGGAATGGGGTCATGATGCAGTGTGTAGAGGGTGTTATACTGAGTGGAATACTTGAAACCATGTCAACACAATAAATTAAAATTTAAAATTTAAAGGAATTTCAAACTATCCTAATAAAAATAAAAAGACAATGTGGTATTGGCAAACAAATAGACAAATAAATCAATGAGGCAGAATAAAGAGCCCAGAAATGGACCCATATGATTATAGTCAATTAATCTTTGACCAAAGAACAGAGACAATACAATGAAGAAACAGGTGGTACTGGAACAACTAGACATTCACATAGATAAAAATCAATCTAGACACAGACTTTACACCCTTCACCAAAATAATTCAAAATGGATCATAGACCTAAACATAAGAGGCAAAATAGTAAAACTCCTAGAAGATAATATAAAAGAAAATATATGACCTTATATTTGGCTTTTTAGATACAGCAACAATGACAAGATCCACAAAGAAACAATTATCAAGTTGGACTTTCTTTATTAAAATTAAAAACTTCTGCTTTCTGAAAGATACTGCCAAGAAAATGAAAAAACAAGCCACAAAAAATATTGGCAAAAGACATACCTGTTAAAAGACTGCTACTCAAAATATACAAAGAACTATTAAAATTCAACAGTAAGAAAACAAACAATGTAGTTAAAAAATGAGAAAATTTTGCACAGACACATTGCCAGAGAAGATATACAAATGTTAAGTAGGCATGTGAAAAGATGCCATCCATCACATACCATTAGGGAACTGCAAACTAAAACAATGAGATACCACTATACACCCATATTAGAATGGCAAAAGTGCAAAACACTGACAGCACTAAATGCTGGTTTAGACATAGAACAACAGGAACTGTCATTCATTGCTGGGAGAAATGTGAAATGGTACTGCCACATTGGAAGACAGTTTGGTAGACATACTCCACACCATCTAGCAGTGTTCTCCTTGGCCTTTTCCCAAATGAGTTGAAAAGTGTGTCCACAAAGAATCCTGCACATGGATGTTTATAACAGCTCAAATCATAATAACTAAAACTTGGAAGCAACAAAGATGTCCTTCAATAGACAAATGGCTAAACAGTGGTATGTCCAAACAATGAAATATTACTCAACACTAAAAAATGAAAATTTAAATGGTAAGAAGATATGGAGGAAACTTTAATGTCACTAAGTGAAAGAAACCAATATGAAAAGGCTACACACCATATGATTTCAATTATATGACATTCTGGGAAAGGTAGAACTATCAAGACAATAAAGACATCAATGGTTTCCAGTGATTGGGAAAAAAGAGGATGAATAAGCAGAACACAGAGGAGTTTTAGGGCAGCGACACTATTCTGTATGATACTATAATAGTGGGTAATCATACATTTGTCCAAATGCATAAAATGTGCACCACCAAGAGTAAACTGTAATGTAAACTATGGACTTTTGGTGATAATTATTTGTCAATGCAGGCTCATCGATTGTAACGAATGTCTCACTCTGATGCCAATGTTGACAGTGGGGAGGCCGTGAATGGGGTGGGGAAGGGGTGTGGGAGACCTCTGTACTTCCTGCTCAATTTTGCTGTGAACCTCACTGCAATAAAAAATACTGTCTATTTTTTAAAATGTACTGTAACCAGACAGAAAAACGAGAAACTTGATGTTTTTAATTAGTAAAGCAACATTTTGTTAAGGTTGCTATGTATTTCATTTTGCCCAGTGGAGAATCTTGGGTGGAATAATCTAAGGGGTTCACCTAAGGTGTATTTTTATCTTTAAGTTTTTGGAATAGTTTTTTACTTGGAATTTTACGAAGACACCAAAGAAAATGTTGAAAATGACTAACTCACCCCATCATAGGTGGGTTGGTTCACATTACTCTGCATCACAATACGTGGTGGAATTATTTGCACATGAAAAGGCAGGTGTGGTGGTTCATCCATAAGAGTGTTCAGAACACCCAGTAAGCATCCCATGTTAAGGCAGGGAAGAAGAAAGAAGAGAGAGATGCTGCAGGAAGGTTCTGGAAGCCTAAAAGTATCAGATTTGACCTCTCATCCTAAGGCAGGCTATTTTATCTACCAGGTGTGAGCAACTGTGTAACCATAGAAACTTTATAACAAAAGAAAATCACACATCTTCAGAAAAATACTAACCTCTTTTGAGGTAGGGACTGAAATACTAGGATTACCTCACAGCCAAATGTATTTAGGTGACAAAAACAGATAAGGACACATGATAGTAATGTTAATGTTATTAACTAGTATTCAATGATTAAAGGGTTCTTTGTTTTAATTTATTTATTGATTTTAGAGAGAGAGGACGGGGAGAGATAAACATCGATCTGTTCTTGTATGTGCCCTGACCAGGGTTCAAACCCACAACCTTTATGTATCAGGACAATGCTCCAACCAACCGTACTATCTGGCAAGGGCAATGACTGAAAGGTTCTTAAGCTTCATATAGTAGGCTGCATGGTAAATAACAGCTGAAGGGAAAGAAAAAAATGTGGTACTTTTAGTTTTAAAAGATGTTAACAAAATACATCTTTGAAATTATTTCCCAGAATGCCTAGCTTAAATCATTTTGAAATAGTTAAACAAATATTTATAGAATAAAAAACCTTTAAGCCAACTAAAGTTTAGAAATATAAGGAGTAGAAATTCCAAATATATGGTGACAGAAAATGTTTGAATTTGGGTGATGGACATACAACACAATCAACGGTTCAAATGCTGTGGAAATGTTTACCTGAACCTATGTACTCTAATTGATCAATGTCACCTCATTCAATTTAATTTCTAAATAAAATATCACTATATATATAAAGAAATAATGTTTTACTAATTCAATTACCCTTTTATAAAATGATACAATTAAAGGATAAGGGGAATGCAACAGATGTAATATACCTGAACTGTAAAGAAGCAATATTGCTGTGTAACTGTGTTTTACCCCATAGGTCAGCTCAAACTTGCCAAGATCTAAATTCGTCCCCTAGATTAAAAACTACATGGGAATCTAGGCAACATCCAATGATGAATCACAGAGAAGACTGAAGAAAAAGCAAAATGATCTCAAAATAATTTTACTTGTCACTCTTTTCATTAATGATCTGAGAACTGGGATCAACATCATGAGAACAACAAAACAAAAACGTTCCTGTGGATGTTTAAATTACTTAGTGCCACAAACGGAAAGAAACTTATCCAGTCCTTGGTCTATCTTTCCAGTTGCCTTTTCTTTTCCCATTATAATGACTACCTTGTCTTATGTAGCTAATTGAGTTTCTTAACTTCTCAGTTGAATTGTGGTGTTTTTTTTTTTAAAAAAAAACATGCTTAAGTTAGCTGGGTCTGTTGCTAAGCAAGATTTACACTGATCCACATTTTTATGGTGTCTGTTTGGCTGCCACTTTTTGTTGTTAATTCTCTTTTTGTGTTAACTGTAGTGGAGAAAACCAGCAGAATGGTGAATAGATGGAAACTGGGGAACAGAAAGAAAGTAAGCTAGGGCAGATCTGAAATCAACAATAATCCAAAAGGACATTCAGGGGAAATGAAGAATGTTGAAAAAGAGAGGAAATAACCTAAAAGTTAAAGGAATAATGATGACTAAAATGATTGATCCTGGAATAAAGCAAGAACTTAGGTTAGAACAATGTAAGTTTTAGTTTCCTCAAAGTGCATATTAAAAATGAGGTAATTTGAATAAAAATAAAATAAATTTTAAAAAAAAGCCTGACCTGTAGTGGCGCAGTGGATAAAGCGTCGACCTGGGAACACTGAGGTCGCCAGTTCAAAACCCTGCACTGGTCTGGTCAAGGCACATATGGGAGTTGATGCTTCCAGCTCCTCCCCCCTTTCTCTCTCTCTCTCCTTCTCTCTCACTCTGTGTCTCCTCTCTAAAAATGAATAAAATAAAAATAAAATAAATTTAAAAATGAGGTAATTTGATAGCCAACACCCAAAATCTATTTTTATATTATTCTTTCTGACATGACATAACTTTAGCATTTTTTTTTCTTTATGCATTCTTATAAATTAAGTATTCAGTCTTTGTGGCTAAAATGGGCATTGTATTAGTATTTTCAGTGACACATTAATAATGTATGCCAAAAATGATTGTTTATACTAGTAGCTATTTTTTATGCTAGCTATTTGGTGCAAAATACAATTCTTACACGTTATGGGAACAGAAACTTTATAGTCATGTCATTTCTATGCAGAAGCCAAATATGAGCAAAAGAATCGCATTCTATATTAATCTTCCAAAGATTGGTTATGAGTAACCCAAGTGATTGTATTACAGTTTAATTAATGGAATAAGAAGGAATATATATATCTTCAGTATTTCCTGATAAAAGTAATTTTCTCATGGCAAGATATGCCCAGTGGAAAACGATGAAAGAGTTCTGATGGGATGACTTTTGTCTAATTCAATAATGCAATCTTCTCTTCTATGCCCATAAAAAAAGTTGTCTCCATCCTAAGGCTTTATTTTATAGTGTCATTTTGGGCACTCATCTTTGGGGGTGGAAAATACTTGCTTCTTCAGATATAAGGAAGTAGATCTTATTGAACTAGAAAAAAATAGTATCTAAAATAGCATAAATTATTTTTAGATTTGTGAAATGTAAATAGTCATCATAACACACAAGTGGAGCAACATTAGTTTCAATGATTTTATCCGACCTTTGTCTCTTCTGCACAAACACTTGTCCTTTACTTGTAATATTATGGAAAATTTTCTAGGCAGAACAAAATCAGAGGGGTATATTCATGGAGAAATAAAATTTAGATGAAAAAATCTTACTTGAGAGGGTTGATATTTTTTATGGTTTATTTTGGGTAATAATGGACATTTTCCCACAACTTTAATATTTTCTGACAACAAATTCAATGAAAGAAAGCAAGATGTCACTACATATACAGAAGTACCATGAATGGTAAGATATGTATAAAGGTAAAACAAACTGGGGGGTCTTTCATTATCTTCCACTACAGTATGGTTGGTCATCTTCACTGAGTCTTTCTAGACTCTGTGTCTGTAGCTGGTTGGTTTCGTTGATCAGGAACAGACAACTTTGAGGCCAGAATGTTTGACTTCTGTGTAGACTAAGTGACCTTATTTTGGATTGTATGCTCAAATCTATACCTTAGTGTCATGGGTTAAATAGTGTTCCCCGCAGCACCTCAGAATGTGGTGACCTCATTTGGAAATAAGGTCTTTGCAGATGTAATGAAGATGAGGTCACAGTAGATTAGGTTTGGACCTAAATCCAATGACCCTGTTCTTAGAAGAATAGAAGAGGAAGAACACAGAGACACACAGAAGAGAAGACCATGCAAAGACCAAAGATATAGAGATAAAATAATGCCAATGTTTGCCAGCAATGCCTGAAGCTAGGAGAGGCAAGGGACGGACTCTCCCTCAGAACCTCTGGAAGGGACAAGCCCTGGAGGGGCTGGTTTGGGATGGCTGTGGACTTTGGCACCTTGATCTGGGACTTCTGGCCTCCAGAACTTTGAAAGGATAAATTCTTATTGTGTTAAGTCACCTAGTGTATAATTATTTGTTACAGCAGCTACAGGCAACTGAAACACTACTAGCTTGCTCATATTTCACCTGTCACATGGACATCCAAATGAAAATGTAGACAGGCTATGCTCATGGGTCCACCAGTAGAAAATCAACAGTATATCAGTAAGAAAAAGAATGCATCTTTGCAATTAAAGGGCATAACTAATATGCTCAAGTCTACCCCTGCTAAACAGCTATTCAGGCTCCCCACTCCATAAAAAGCATGTCCAGAACATGGATTCTCTAAATGCCCCCAATAAATTCTACGACCTCTACAGTGTAAAGTTCTGATGATTAAACAGGAAAAAAGCTCTTTAAGAAGCCAGCTGGTTCCTCTAAGTGTGCCCTTGATTGGGAATGAGCATTGTTGAAGATAACAGCACCCACTCTATTTGAAACAGAAAATGAATCAGAGTCTAGGCTGGCCTCCCAAAATGGCTCCTGACACACTCCTGTGAGAAGAGCTGACTTCCCTCTGTCATGACCAGGAAGACCAGGAAGATGAGGACCAGGAGCCACTACCCCAGCTGTTGGATCCTGGGTTGTGGCACCTGAGGCAATATCTAGAGAATTGGAAGCTGTTGCCACTCCTGCTGGTTCCAGGAGCACATAGTCCTTGCTTCCTCCAGACTGGAGGGGCTGACCCAGGACTGTTAGCAGGGAGAGCTGTGTTCTTTGTATAGCCTGGTGGGAAATAAAAATGCTGGTCTCCGAAATGCAGTGCAAAATGGAAATGCCCTTTGTTCAGAATTAGTAAGAAACAAAACAGCAACGAAGCATCGACAAGTAGGAGGCCCTTCTGGACTTGGGGCTCTGCTCACAGCCTATGGAGCTGGCCTGACCGTTAGCAGGAGATCCATGCTGTCCTGCTAACTCACACCTGCAGAATGGAAGCATCCTGTGCTATCGCTTCTCCCCTCAGTCAGGACCAAATTAAGTCTGTGAGTGTGTGTGAGACTAGCAGAGCACTGGCTGCAAGGGCATCTAAGAAATATTCTTTTTAGCTACCCAAGCTCTACCTCGAAGGAAGCCCTCTAAATGGATTTGGAAGAGATGCCGAGTTAGCCAACCTACTGTGTCCGCCCCCATGCAAAGTCCAGCCGCAAAGCTAGCTCTCGGCAAACCAGCATGCTCTCTTCCCACTCCATGGCTCTGAGACCCACCTGCTCAGTCATAGCTTTTTTTTTGTTCACACCTAATGTGCAGCTGGCAGAATAACAGGCATTCCTTCTCCGTGTGAAGCGTGTGCTGGATGCTCGCCGTATGGTGGCAGCCAAGGGAGATGAGCTCTCTGGAGTTTCCCTCAGTGGATGGAAATGAAATATTAACGTGTGAGCAACTAAGCACGGTGATTTTAGTCCACTGTGTCTGGGGCACATTTACTCTACCCCCAAATACATCTCAAAACCGTTCTCTTCCCTTGAATACTAACGGCATCATTTTATTGCAGACAACACCCCCATCTCACCTGATCTGCTTTTCGCTCTTACCCCCTGCAACTCACGCTTGGTTGTGGGGCTAGAGAAATCCTTTTGAAACATAAATCAGATCACAGACATTCCCCTGCTTCGCTCACCTTACCCTTGGAAAAATTCTAAATCTCCTCATTCCTGTAAGACCACACACTGTCTGGTCTCTGCCAGTCTAAACATTCCCACCTGCTCACTGTGCCATGCCAGTGTCCTTTCTGGTTTGGGGAACATGCCATGTGTCTTCTTACTTTTCTGTCTTTGAACTTATAGCTCTCATAGCTTCCTGTACAGCCCACTCCTTCTCAGTTTCCAGCATTTGGCTAGAATATCACCTTCTCAGAAAGGTTCCCTCCTACCATCCTGTCTAGGCTGGAATTTCCTCCCCACCCAGTTATTCTATAGCAGACCACCTTGCTTATTTGTCCCCAAACACTTACCACAGTCTGAAATCATCCTGTTTGTATGTTTCTAGATTTCTTTTTTCTCTCGTGATGCCAGACACCTTGCTTACCTGATTCAGTCCTATGCCTTAGGCTTAGTGCAGTGCCTAGCATATAGTAGCAGCTCAAGAAATATTTGATGATGCTCTCACTGATAGATGATGATTAAAAAAAAAAAAGTAGTTACATTTGGAGCCTAGAATGTTGGGTCAGCATTTCTTGTTTCATATATAAGGAATTTAACTTAAAAGCAATGTTTGGGATGGCTCTGGAATTTGGGAAATTAGAGCTGAGAGTTCAAACGGACAGTAATCAAACTAAGCAGGTCAGCTGGTCTGGAAAAAATGCAGGCTGGTTTTGGGTGAAAAGGCCAGGCCAAACACTATCCAGTGGGATAGATGATCTCATACTTGTGTACAGATTGTTCTGAGAATATTCTCTTCCTGTTCACACAGTGTGAGTTCTTGCAGTGAGACCACTTAAGCAATGAGAACAGAGATCATGTTTTTCTCCAGTGGCCACCTGTAGCACCAAGTGGCTCCCTGCCTCTTATCTAAGCTCTCTGAAGTCAGAAGGTACTGATCACTGGGGAGTGTGGCTACTGTACTTCAGGATTTTCTGCCCAACTAACTTCCATGGCTTTCTGCACAGCATGGACAGGTCACGCGGCCAACGGCCAGGGTTCCTTGGGACTGAGGACATTCCTGGATGCAGGACCATTGGTTTCAAAACTGGGCAAGTCCTGGAAAAAATGGGAAAACTTAGTCACTCTCCCACCAGAAAGAAAGTGTCCAACTTATTTTTTTTCTCAAGGTCTTAATCCTGACAGCTTGCTCCAGCCATCTGATATTCCACGTCCTGACTCACAAGCACACTTCCTTATTTTTTCCCCATAACCACACCTCAGTGTGCTCCCAGTTCTCCCTCTTAGCCCGGCTTTTCTGGCTTCTTCCTTGATGATGTTTAAATTCTTCTGACTGTGTCATTCAACAACACCCCCATATAATCCATTTTGTCCCCTGGGAACTTGGGGTTCCACCCCCACTCCATACCACCAAGAAGCCCTCCTTACACATAGTTAGAGGACATTTGAGTGATCAGCATTTCTTTAAATATGATTAAGGTGACACCTCTGACTGCACAACTCAGAAAAGCAAGCCTAAGGATTTGTCACTGTCTAGTGACCCTCTATTATATAGAAGATGGGTCTGCAAACCTTTTATGTAAAGGGCTAGATAGTAAACATTGTAGGCTTTGTGGACCACACAGTCTCTGTCATAACGATACTTTGCCATTATAGTAGGAAAGCAGCCATAGACAATGTATGAAGAAATAGGTGTGGATCTCTTCCAATAAAACTTCACAAATACTGTCTGTGGGCCTGATTTGGCGCATGAGTCATAGTTGTGGACTCCTGATATAGAACATTGTTTCAGAAAACTTTGAAAAAGTTTTTATTAAACCCCTGAAAGTTTTCTTTGTCCAATCACGCAGATAGGCCATAGCTTCACATACAACTTCCCCATCTTCTTCCACACACCCATCTTTACTTCTTTTAATAACTGACACTGTCACTCGGTTGGCCTTAGGACAGCATTTGCCCCACAAAGTAAATTTTTGCGCAGAGACATTGATGTGGGAAGAAGATTACACAGCATTTACTTCTAGAAAGATATTTAAGACCAGTTTTTAATGAAAAAGTTGGGTATGGAGTTGGAGCACATTATTAGGATAATTGAGATTAATATTGTACACGGTTAATGCTTTGTTAATGGGATTGCTAGGTTAATAGGAGAAAAACTCCCTGGAGGAGCAGCAGTGTCCCGACTGTTGAGAGGGAAGGAAATAACCCCATTATCAACAGCGGTAGGTTTTGAGATATCACTGTTTCTGTTTTTGTTTTTCAGACTAAGAAGTGTTCATCTGGGGGTGGGGGGTGGGCAGGAGACAGGCCTCTGTGGCTTACATGGAATGCTGTTTTCCTCCTTTGTGCAATTGCATTTTCCTAAACTGACTAGTGTCTTCATAACATGTTTTGAAATGTGCTGTCCTCTGAAGTTTACTGTCAAACGGGAGAAGGCTGGAAAAGAAAGAACTCACTGGTAACATTTTAAATTAATTTCCCAGAATGTGCTCACAAAGTGCACACCTGGAAACTGTTTAACTCAGATAAGATAGCAGGAGGTGAAGGTAAAGAGACCAGGAGGAGACAGATGGGATGAGAAGCCTGTATTTCAGCAGAATGTCCTGTGGACATTTATCTGCTCCTGGAGGTAACATGTGATTGAAACAAGGGCTGTGACAAACATGGCAATGCCATGCTGTTGACCCGCTTCCTGGGAGTCGTCTCTGCTGCTGGGGTGCCGCAGAGTAACAGGCTTGTCTGCAGAGCAGCCGCAGTGCCTGCGGGCTCGTGGCTGAGCAGATAGCGCTGAATCTAGGAAACAGAGTGCCTTAACAAGTCAATTCCACACCCCCTCGAATCTGTGACTTGGTAGGGAAGCCTCAGCAGGAAATCCTCCATATGTTTTCCTTCACTATAAGGCACGTCAGAGCAGGAGTTCATTTTTCTGCAAACATCCTCACATTGCTGTAAAGCAACCCTGGCTGGATGATGAGAAATGTCTCCCAACTTCAGGAAGATGCCTTCTCATGGAGTTAGGGGAGCAGTTACACTTCAGAATTAGATATTATTTTTGGAGAGGTTTCATTTTTCCTTTGTGGCTTACATTCTGGACTTCATGTGATTTTTTTTTAAAAGATAGACTTTTGTCTTTTTACTACTTCCCAGTAGAACTTTCATATTTGGATAAACAAATATAAAAGGAAGATAACCCAGAGAGTTGTCCTATGGAAGAATGGAGTATATACCCCGAGGACCAAAGGAGTAAAGCTCAGATCAGGGACTCTGCTCTTAAACAAAAAAGCCAAATTTGAAATTCAGGATTACTTTAAAAAATACCACTGCCTGTAAGTACTTTATTTTTGTTGCTCTCTTTTCTTCCATTTTAATTACCCACTAAGCAAATTTTTTCATATTGTAATTTCAATGAAGTTGTCAGTTAGACTCTAAATATAAGTAAAATGATTTGCCAACTCATAAATTAATTACAAGATGAGGTAGGAAGTATTATGCTCTTAACACTGTTTAGCAGGTAGCAGGTAATATTTATAGTAATGTTTGTGTTTTTATGCTGAGAATCATGTAATTTCATTAATGTTTCATTAATGACTATCTCTTGCCTCATTTCCTCCAGTAATATAAACTGTATTTTAGATTGGAAAATGAGCAAGTAAAATTTTCTTCTGAAAAGAACATTTGCTGATGAACCTGTAACCCTAGGGTGAAATTCACTAAAACTGACTATTGTGAACCCCTTTTGAAAATGCCATGAAATTGTGTCATAAGTATGGGGAAAAAAAACTTACTGTGTGGCAAAGGGGCATTGAAACATTTCATGTGCTATTACCATGCACTGATTACACTATTAAGTTGAGCTCGGCCATGCACATGTTGACTCCTGCTCAGGACTCCAGTTATCAGAGCTGTCAAGTGGACCTAGTGGGCTGTGGTCAGATGATGTGCAAGCACTGGGGGAGGCAACTAGAAGTGGCCAAAATGTCCTGTCCCCTCTGGACAGCAAATTCCCACCCCCATCCCTCAGCCCTCTTCCCCTCCTTATGTGGTAACTGTAAATCATGACTTTGCTACTAGAGACTTGTGCTACCATTCCCAGAAATTTTTTAGGGGAAGAGCTGGCTGCTTTCAAAGTGTTGTCTGATTGACATTTGGGCAAGAATGAATGTAGGAGTGATCTGTGCTTCCCCACTCCCCCCACTTCCCCCAATTCCCTACTTCACCACTACAGCCATCTTCCCGGCCACAGCTTTCCATATATAACCCCACTGATTTGAAATGATGCATTCAGAGACAAGGGAATGGTGAAAACCTCTTCCACCGAATGGAGAGTGTTCCGTTCTTCCCTCCACTTTCCCCTGGTGTTTAGATACTGTCTGTCTTGTCCTTTGAGAAACATGATTCATCACTGATTGCCAAAACCAGTGTTCTTGGAACTGGCCTTGTTACTGTGAAAGATTCTTATCTGCCAGGTCATCGGGTGTTTTCACTTGGAAGAGTAAATGATTTCAGTTCTGAAGATGTCCTTTCAATTTCTCTCTACATGTTGTGTAGTAGCTAGATGTAGTCCAAGGTCAACATCCTGTTGTGAACAGCAGGAAAGTGTCCCACTTTGAAAGTGTTAATGGTAATGGTGTAATCTGGTATTGGTGGTAGTCTGAAAGGGGGAAGGTGATCTGGGAATGATGGAAAATGGAGCCAAATGACTCTGGTCTTCACCATCTAGGATAGTTGTTGTTTTCAGAGGATTTGCTTGCTTTCTGATTTAGATGTGCTTAAGGATCTGTGCTTCTTTCGGGGGGGGGGCATAATATTGCCCCAGCTACTCCCCTTATGGATGCTGGCTTACCATCAGCTGTGGCAACATTGGTGCTCGGCTCTGCTTGTCGTACCCTCCTTTACAGTGCAGACACTGTTCAGTAAATGTTGCCTGCTTTCAGTGTCCTGTTACCTACCTGACACCTGAGAAATTTGAAGTGAGCCTCATAGAAATTTGAAGTTAGAATGAGTTTTGGATTATCTTAGTCAAGTCTTTTACACATATATATATATGAGGAAACTGAAGCCAACATAGTGAAGTGGTGTATACGACCTTACTAATTAGCTGCATAACTAGAATGAAAATTCTAGTCTCTGGCCTCCATATACAGTGCCTTTCTTAATTACATTTTAATTCTATGTCTAAAAAGAGTTTCTTAAATTATGAAAAAATAATAAGAGATATGTCCCCATGAGCATACTAATTGTATTGCCATTATGCCTTTTACATATGTTAATATAAAATATCTCAAATGTACAAAAATGAAATAATACCAAGATTAAATATGTTATTTTGCCATCTTCAGTTCAGATAACTTATAAAATAAAATGAAACACTTATAAATACAGTCAAGGCATCACTTTCATTTTTTTCCCCTTCTTCCCTTGCAAGAGTTAATTATCCTAAGATTGTTATATATTATCCTCATTTATATTTTAGTATTTTTACTATGTACATGGGGGATGGGTAACAAGATCCATACACGAAATATCTATATGTGTGGTTATAGTATTGCTTTAGGTTCAAATTTTAAAATGTATAAATCGTTCACATTAGTTTATAACTTTTTTAAAATTTTGATGGGGTGACATTAATAAATCAGGGTACAAATGTTCAGAGAAAACATCTCCAGGTTATTTTGACATTTAATTATGCTGCATACCCATCACCCAAAGTCAAATTGTCTTCTGTCACCTTCTATCTGGTTTTCTTGGTGCCCCTCCCCTCCTCCTTTCCCTCCACCCCAGTAACCACCACACTCTTGTCCATGTCTCTGAGTCTCATTTTTATGTCCCACCTATGTATGGAATCATATAGTTCTTAGTTTTTTCTGATTTACTTATTTCACTCAATATAATGTTATCAAGGTCCATGCATGTTATTGTAAATGATCCGATATCATCATTTCTTATGGCTGAGTAGTATTCCATAGTATATATGTACCACATCTTCTTTATCCAGTCATCTATTGAAGGGTTTTTTGGTTGTTTCCATGTCTTGGCCACTGTGAACAATGCTGCAATAAACAAGGGTCTGCATGTGTCTTTACGTACCAATGTTTCTGAGTTTTGGAGGTATATACCCAGAAGAGGGATTTCTGGGTCATATGGTAGTTCTATTTTTAATTTTTTGAGGTACCACCATACTTTCTTTCATAATTGGTTATACTACTTTACATTCCCACCAACAGTGGACGAGGGTTCCTTTTCCTCCACAACCTCTCCAACACTTGTTATTGCCTGTCTTGTTGATAATAGCTAATCTAACAGGTGTGAGGTGGTATCTCATTGTAGTTTTGATTTGCATTTCTCTAATAGCTAGTGAAGATGAGCATCTTTTCATATATCTGTTGGCCGTTTGTATTTCTTCCTGGGAGAAGTGTCTGTTCATGTCCTCTTCCCATTTTTTATTGGATTGTTTGTTTGTTGTTGAGTTTTATGAGTTCTTTGTATATTTTGGATATCAGGCCCTTATCTGAGCTGTTGTTTGAAAATATCATGTCCCATTTAGTTGGCTGTCTGCTTTGTTGTCAGTTTCTCTTGCTGTGTAAAAGCTTCTTAGTCTGATGTAGTCCCATTCATTTATCTTTGCCTTCACTTCCCTTGCCTTTGGAGTCAAGTACATAAAGTGCTCTTTGTAACCAAGATCCATGAGTTTAGTACCTATGTTTTCTTCTATGTACTTTATTGTTTCAGGTCTTATATTTAGGTCTTTGATCCATTTTGAATTAATTTTAGTACAAGGGGACAAACTGTAGTCTAGTTTCATTCTTTTGCATGTGGCTTTCCAGTTTTCCCAGCACCATTTGTTGAAGAGGTTTTCTTTTCTCCATTGTGTGTTGTTGGCTTCTTTATCAAAAATTATTTGATCATATATACGTAGTTTTATTTCTGGTCTTTCTATTCTGTTCCATTGGTCTGATTGTCTATTTTTCTGCCAATACCATGCTGTTTTGATTGTCATGGCTCTATAATATAATTTGAAGTCAGGTATTGTAATGCCCCCCAGCTTCGTTCTTTTTCCTTAGGATTACTTTGGCTATTTAAGGTTTTTTATAGTTCCATATAAATCTGATGATTTTTGTTTCATTTATTTTAAAAATGTCATTGAAATTTTGATGGGAATTGCATTAAATTTGTTTATCACTTTGGGTAATGAGGTCATTTTGACTATATTTATTCTTCCTATCCAAGAACAAGGAATATTTTTCCATTTCATTGTATCTTTTTTGATTTCTCTTAACAATGCTTTGTAGTTTTCATTATATAGGTCCTTTACATTCTTTGTTATGTTTATTCCTAGATATTTTTGTTGTTGTTGTTGCAACCATGAAGGGGATTGTTTTTTTTGCGTTTGTTTTCTGATGTTTCATTGTTGGCATATAGGAAGGCAAAGGACTTTTGTATATTAATTTTGTATCCTGCAACCTTACTTACTGTATTGGTTTATTGTTTCTAGCAGTCTTTTTGTGGAGTTTTTGGGGTTTTCGATGTATAGGATCATATCATCTGCAAAAGTGAAACCTTTACTTCTTTTCCAATATGAATGCCTTTTATTTCTTTTTCCTGTCTGATTTCTCTGGCTAGAACTTCCAGCACTACATTAAATAAGAATAGAGAGAGTGGACAACCTTGTCTTGTTCCTGATTTAAGGGGAAAAGTCCTCAGTTTTGTCATTTAATATAATGTTAGCTGATGGTTTATTATAAATGGCCTTTATTATGTTGAGATATTTTCCTTCTATACCCATTTTGTTGAGTGTTTTAAAACATAAAATTGTGTTGTATTTTATCAAATGCCTTTTCTGCATCTATTGATAGGATCATGTGGTTTTTGTTTTTTGTTTTGTTGATATGGTGTATTATCTTAACCATTTTTACGTATGTTGAACCATTCTTGTGATTCTGGGATGAATCCCACTTGATCATGATGTATTATTTTGTAATGTGTTGTTGTATTCGATTTGCTAGTATTTTGTTTAGTGTTTTAGCACCTGTATTCATTAGATGTAGTTTTCTTTTTGTGTGTTGTTCTTGCCAGGTTTTGGTATGAGGGTTATGCTGGCCTCAGAAAATGTGTTTGGAAGTATTGCTTCTTCTTCAATTTTTTGGAAGACTTTGAGTAGAATAGGAACCAAGTCTTCTTTGAATGTTTGATAGAATTCACTAGTATAGCCATCTGGCCCTGGACTTTTATTTTGGGGGAAGTTTTTGATAGTTGTTTCTATTTCCTTACTGCTTATGTGTCTATTTAGGCTTTCTGCTTCATCATGATTCAGTCTAGGAAGATTATATTGTTCTAAGAATTTGTCCATTTCTTCTAGGTTGTTAAATTTGGTGGCATATAGTTTTTCATAGTATTCTACAATAATTCTTTGTATATCTATAATATCTGTGGTGATTTCTCCTCTTTCATTTTGGATTTTGTTTATATGAGTACTTTCTCTTTTTTCCTTAGTGAGTCTTGACAAGGGTTTGTCAATTTTGTTGATCTTTTCAAAGAACCAGCTCTTTGTTTTATTAATTTTTCCTATAGTTTTTCTGTTCTCTATTTTGTTTATTTCTGCTCTGATTTTTATTATTTCCTTTCTTCTGCTGGTTTTGGGTTGCTTTTGTTCTTCTTTTTCTAGTTCCTTAAGATGTGAAGTTAAGTGGTTTACTTGGGCTTTCTCTTGTTTGTTCATAAAGGGCTGTATTGATATGAACTTCCCTCTTATTACTGCTTTTGCTGCATCCCAGAGATTCTGATATGTCATATTGTTATTTTCATTTGTTTGTATGTAACTTTTGATCTCTGCTTTTATTTCTTCTTTGACCCACTCATTGTTTAAAAGTATGTTGTTTAGTTTCCATATTTTTGTGGGTTTGTTTACCTCTTTTTTGCAGTTGAATTCTAGTTTCAAGCCCTTACAAGAGTTAATTATCCTAAGATTGTTATATATTATCCCCATTTATATTTTAGTATTTTTACGATGTGCATGGGGGATGGGTAACAAGATCCATACACAAAATAGCTATATGTGTGGTTATAGTGTTGCTTTAAGTTCAAATTTTAAAATGTATAAATCATCCACATTAGTTTATAACTTTTTTTACATTCAGCATTGTTTTGAAAATATATCCATTTTGATACATAGGTATCTATATTATTTATTATAACAGCAAAATAGCATCACATTGCATACATAATTCAAGCTTGATTTATGCATTTTCCTACTGAGAAAATTTAGGTGGTCCCTGCAGTTCTGCTTTTCACAATAACACTGCAGTGACCCTTGCACTTCTCTCTTTCACTTGGGCAAAGAATTTCCCAAGGTAGCCACCTAGAAATTGAATTGTTGAATCATACAGAAGCACATCTTCACTTGACTAGATATTGCTAAATGGCTCACCAAACTGTATTGATTTATTCAACCATCAACAATGTTGAGCAGTATGGACTCTGAAACTTCAGCTATGGAGAAGAATCACCAAGGAAGCTTTTGAAAATGATTAATTCCTATGTTCCACCCCAGACCAATAAATCCATATCTTTGGGGATGGGACCCAAGACTGCTATTTGTTTTAAAGTTCCCTGGCTGATTTTAATGTTCAGTGAGGACTAAGAACCACTGATTTAGCGCTTCTGTCACCCACATCAAACATTCTGTTTTGCTAATATCTTAGGTGTAGGGACGTTCTAATTACTGCTGAAGCTGAGTATATTTGTATATCATTGAGCATTCCATCTAAAAATTATGTGTGATATATTATATTTACCCATTTTTTTTCTCCTTAATTGTCTTTTATCATTCACTTGTAAACACTTTCTTTATACTCTGCACAGTAATCGTGAGGGGCTAAATAATTTGCAAATATCTTCCTTAGCCAGTAACTTAGTTCTCCACTTATTTGTGGTATCTTTTATCAAACAGAATTTATTTTTAAAATATCATTAAATCTGTCAGTATTTTTTTACAACTTGTGCATTGGGAAATCTTAAATATTTTCCACACAATTTCATAAAACTATTTTTCTCTGTTTCCTTTAAAAAGTTTTAGTTACTCATTTTCCCAGTAAGATCTTTGAGCTGTATGTCTAGAATTTCAATTTATATGGTGTGATGTATTGATTCAATTTTATCTTTTTTTATATATATATTTTTTTTTTATTCTTATTAATTCTAATGGGGTGACACCAATAAATCAGGGTACATATGTACAATGAAAACTATTCCAGGTTATCTTATCATTCAATTGTGTTGCATACCCGTGACCAAAAGTCAAATTGTCCTCTGTCACCTTCTATCTGGTTTTCCCTGTGTCCCTCCTCTCCTCCTTATCCCACTCTTCCCTCCCTCCCCCCATCCCATAACCACCACTCTCTTGTCCATGTCTTATATTCTCACTTTTATGTTCCACCTATGTATGAAATCATGCTGTTCTCAGTTTTTCTTTTTTTCTGATTTACTTATTTCACTCCGTATAAAGATATCAAGATACATCCATTTTGTTATAAATGATCCGATGTCATCATTTCTTATGGCTGAGTAGTATTCCATAATATAAATGTACCAAAGTTTTTTAATCCACTCGTCTTCTGACGGACACTTGGGCTGGTTCCAGATCTTCGCTATTGTGAACAATGCTGCCACGAACATGGGGGCGCATTTCTTCTTTTCGAACAGTGCTATGGTGTTCTTAGGGTATATTCCTATAAGTGGGATAGCTGGGTCAAAAGGTAGTTCGTTTTTAATTTTCTGAGGAATCTCCAAACTGTTTTCCACAGTGGCTGCACCACTCTGCATTCCCACCAGCAGTGCAGAAGGGTTCCCTTTTCTCCACATCCTCGCCAGCACTTATTCTGTGTTGTTTTGCTGATGAGCGCCATTCTGACTGGTGTGAGGTGATATCTCATGGTGGTTTTAATTTGCATTTCTCTAATGATTAGTGATGTTGAGCACTTTTTCATATGCCTATTGGCCATCTGTATGTCCTCTTTGGAGAAATTTCTATTCATTTCATTTGCCTATTTTTTGATTTGGTTGTTTGTCTTCCTGGAGTTGAGTTTTATAAGTTCTTTATAAATTTTAGTTATTAACCCCTTATCAGATGTGCTGTCAAATATGTTCTCCCATTGTGTGGTTTGGCTTTTTATTCTGTTCTTATTGTCCTTAGCTGTGCAAAAACTTTTTAGTTTGATATAGTCCCATTTGTTTATCTTGCCTTTTATATCATTTACCCGTGGAGATAAATCAGCATATATACTGCTGCTACAGATGTCTGAGAGCTTGCTGTCTATGTTTTCTTCTAGATGCTTATGGTTTCACTGCTTACATTTAAGTCTTTTATCCATTTTGAGTTTGTTTTTGTGAATGGTGTAAGTTGATGGTCTAGTTTCATTTTTTTGCAGGTAGATGTCCAATTTTCCCAACACCATTTGTTAAACAGACTGTCTTTACTCCATTGTATCTTCTTTCCTCCTTTGACAAATATCAGTTGTCCATAAAGCTGTGAGTTTATTTCTGGGTCCTCTGTTCTGTTCCATTGATCTATGTGCCTGTTCTTATGCCAGTACCAGGCTGTCTTGAGTATAATGGCCTTATAGTAAACCTTGATATCTGAAAGAGTGATCCCTACGGCTTTATTTTTATTTTTAAGATTGCTGAGGCTATTCGTGTTCTTTTTTGGTTCCATATAAATTTTTGGAATATGTGTTTTATATCTTTGAAGTATGTCATTGGAATTTTAATTGGTATTGCATTGAATTTATAAATTGCTTTGGGTAATATAGACATTTTAATGATGTTTATTCTTCCTAGCCATGAGCACGGTATAGGCTTCTACTTGTTTGTATCTTCCTTGATTTCTTTTATCAATGTTTTATAATTGTCCGAGTACAAGTCCTTACCCTCCTTAGTTAAATTTACTCCTAGGTACTTTATTTTTTGGCTGCAATAGTGAAGGGGATTGTTTCCTTAATTTCTTTTGCTGACAGTTCATTGTTGGTATATAGAAATGCCTCTGATTTCTGAATATTAATTTTATATCCTGCCACCTTGCTGAATTCATTTATCAGGTCCAGTAGTTTTTTGACTGAGACTTTAGGGTTTCAATATACAATATCATATCATCTGCAAATAGTGACAGTTTTACTTCTTCTTTTCCAATTTGGATGCCTTTTATTTCTTCTTCTTGTCTGATTGCTATAGCTAGGACCTCCAGAACTATGCTGAATAAGAGTGGTGAAAGGGGGCATCTCTGCCTGGTTCCTGATCTTAAGGGGTTTGCTTTTAATTTTTGTCCATTTAGTATGATGTTTGCTGTCGATTTATCATAGATGGCCTTTATCATGTTATGGAATGATCCCTGTATTCCCACTTTACTGAGAGTTTTGAGCATGAATGGGTGCTGGATTTTATCAAATGCCTTTTCTGCATCTATTGAAATTATCATGTGATTTTTGTCCTTCCTTTTGTTTATGTGATGAATCACATTGATTGATTTGCGAATATTGAACCAGCCTTGCCACTCCAGAATAAATCCCACTTGATCATGGTGTATGATTTCTTTCATATATTGCTGGATCCGGTTGGCTAATATTTGTTGAGAATTTTAGCGTCTAAATTCATCAGGGATATAGGCCTATAATTTTCTTTCTTTGTGTTGTCTTTGCCCGGTTTTGGGATCAGAATTATGCTAGCCTCATAAAAGGAGTTTGGAAGTTTTCCTTCCTCTTGAATTTTTGAAATAGCTTGAGGAGGATAGGATTTAGTTCTTCTTTGAATTTTTGATAGAATTCACTTGTGAAGCCATCAGGCCCAGGACTTTTCTTTTTTGAAAGTTTTTTGATAACTGTTTCGATCTCATTTGTTGTAATTGGTCTGTTTAGGTGTTCTGATTCTTCCAGATTGATTTTTGGAAGTTTATATGATTCAAGAAATTTGTCCATTTCACCAAGATTGTCTAATTTTTTGGCATATAGTTCTTCATAGTATTTTCTTACAGTGCTTTGTATTTCTGTTGTGTCAGTTGTTATTTCTCCACTGTCCTTTCTAATTTTATGTATTTGAGTCCTCTCTCTTTTTTTCTTGGTGAGTCTAGTTAAAGGTTCATCAATCTTGTTTACCTTTTCAGAGAACCAGCTTCTGGTTTCATTGATCCTCTATATTGTTTCCTTAACCTCTATGTCATTTATTTCTGCTCTGATCTTTATTATTTCCTTCCTTCTACTTGTCTTGGGTTTTATTTGTTGTTGTTTTTCTACTTCTTTTAGATGCAGGGTCAGGTTGCTTATTTGAGCTTTTTCTAGCTTCTCATGGTATGCCTGTAGTGCAATAAACTTCCCTCTCAGAACTGCTTTTGCTGTGTCCCATAAATTTTGAGTTGATGTATGCTGATTATCATTTGTTTCTAGAAACTTTTTTATTTCTTTTTTGATCTCATTGTGAATCCATTCATTATTTAATATCATGCTATTTAGTTTCCAAGTGTTTGAGTATTTTTCAGTTTTTCTTTTGTGGTTAATTTCTAGTTTCATGGCATTGTGATCAGAGAAAATGCTTGATATGATTTCAATCTTCTTAAATTTATTGAGACAATTTTTATGTCCTAACATGTGGTCTATCCTAGAAAACGTACCATGAGTGCTTGAGAAGAATGTATATTCTACTGCTTTAGGGTGAAAAGTTCTGAAGATATCTATTAAATCAAGTTGATCTAGTGTCTCCTTTAAGTCTGCTGTTTCCTTATTAATTTGCTTTCTCGAGGATCTATCCAGTGTTGTTAGAGGGGTATTGAAATCCCCTACTATGGTAGTATTGCTGTTAATCTTGCCCTTTATGTCCATCAAAGTCTGCTTTATGTATGTCAGGGCTCCTATATTTGGTGCATAGATATTTATAATAGTTATATCTTCCTGTTGAATTTCTCCCTTTATCATTTTGTATTGTCCTTCTTTATCTCTGACTACAGCCTTTGTTTTAAAGTCCATTTTGTCAGATATAAGTATTGCTACCCCTGCTTTTTTTCATTTCCATTTGCATGAAATATTTTTTTCCATCCTTTTACCTTCGGTCTATGTGCATCTTTTGTTTTAAGGTGTGTCTCTTGTAGACAGCATATGTATGGGTCCTGTTTCTTTATCCATGCAGCTACCCTATGTCTTTTGATGGAATCATTTAACCATTTACATTTAAGGTTATTATTGATATGTGGTTGTTTATTGCCATTTTACTCTTTAAAGCTGTATTCTTTTGCTCTATTCTTTCCTCCCTTTTAACTGTTCACAAGAGGCCCCTTAGTATCTCTTGCAGAATTTGTTTGGTTTTTATGAATTTCTTGAGGCTTTCTTTTTCTGGGAAGCTCTTTATTTCTCCTTCAATTTTAAACATTAGCCTTGCTGGATAAATTAGTTGGTTGTAGGTTCTTGTTCTGCATTACTTTGATTATATCTTGCCGTTCTCTTCTAGCCTCAAGTGTTTCTGTTGAGAAGTCCGATGTCATCCTTATGGGGGCTCCTTTGTAGGTGATAGCCTTTTTTTCCCTAGCAGCTTTTAAAATTTTTTCTTTATCCATTAGCTTTAGTATTTTAACTATGTGTCTTGGTGTAGATCTTTTGGGTTTCTCTTTAATGGAGTTCTGCGTGCTTTTTGAACGTGTGGAGTGTTTCCCAGCCTTAATTTAGGGAAGTTTTCTGCTATGATTTGATTGAACAAAGTTTCCATTTCCTGTCCTCTCTCCTCTTCTTCAGGCACATCTATGATGCGAATGCTGTTTCTCTTCATGTTGTCACAGAGCTTCCTTAGAGTTTTCTCACATTTTTTGAGTCTCTTTTCCTTTTTCTTCTCTGCTTCTGTGCCTTTGTTTATTGTGTCCTCTAACTTGCTTATTCGATCCTCAGCGTGATTCATCCTGCTTTTAATTTCTTCCATTGTGGTCTTCAGTTCTGATACTGTATTTGTCATTTCTGTTTGCTTCTTTTTTATTATTTCAATTTCGTTTTTTATACTTGTTATCTCTTTTTTAGGTGTTCATAATGACTATCTATTGTTGCTGTAATTTCTTGGAACATCCTAACTATCATTATTCTGAATTCTGCTTCTGGTAATTTGGTTATGTCTGGTTCATTCAGGTCCTTCCTTGGGGATTTCTCTTGATTCATTTGGTTTGCATTCCTCTGCCTGCCCATTTTGTCTGTGTATAAGCAAGTTGTGGACACTGGAGTCCAGTAGGTGTTGCCTTTGTGTTCTTTAGGTGTGGTCTGTCTGCAGGCCCCCCACCCCCTCTGATGCTGCCTAGGGTGGTTGGGTATGAGCGTTGCCAGCTCCGGCCCACTGTGGCTTTTGCTGTGATTTCTGCCTCTCCTCTGCAGGAGGGGCTGTCACTCAAGCCACAAGCCTTAGAACCAAGGATAGCGGTGAGCACCTTTGCTCAGCTACGGACCCAGCCTATTTCCGGACTTCCACCCAGAACCCGCAGTCAGAGCCTGCTCACCACAGTTTCTCGGGTTGGGCTGGGCATTTGACATGCTCTCAGCTGTGAGCCTTTGCCCGTCCGGATATTTAGCCCCGCCCTCGAGGCCAGGGCCCTTCTGCGCAGGGTCTCAAACCCAGGTTTATTGGGCCGGGCGTGTTTGCTGGTTTCCGCTCAGCTGTGAACTTCAGCTCTTCCCGAATTTACCCCGCCCCCGCCTTCGGTGCCCGCTTGCGCACGTATAATGGCTAACCGCAGTTTCTCCGGCTAGGCGGGGCTGGTAGCGTGAGCTCAGCTGCAAGCCCCTGCCCATCCCTGGTCCTAGCCCGGTCCCCGCGGTCAGGGCCAGCTTGCACAGGTTTGCAGAGCAGATTTCTGCCCGTTCCTGGCCTCCCGCTTTGTCCCCGTAAGTGGGATTAAAGGCGGGCCCGCAGCTTCCAGACCGCTTTCGCGCATCCCCTCCGACCCTCTGGGATAGACCGAGCTTCCACCGGCTTGGCCTCTGCCCACGCCGACAGAACCGCGTTTCAGCGTCCTGTCGCCCCAAACCCTTCAGCAACCCTCAGCAGAGTAGGAAGGGACCTAATACTCCACACTGTAGGCCTGGGAGCTCCCTCACTTGTTTCACAGCTCAAAACTTTCCAAACGCCTCTTCTAGGCTCTGGGACTGCAGGCTGGGGTTTGGTTCCTGGGACCCAGGTCCCTCCCTCTCCGCCAAACTTTCCTCCCTCCACATGGGTCTCTCCGGGCTGCCGTTTGCTCCGGGGAGCTGGGCAGCCCTTTTGTGTTTTCGCTATTCCTACCAGTCTCAATGTGGCTTTTTCAGTGTTTCTTGGTTGAAGAGTCCACTTAGTTTAGTTCATAGTTGATTTATCCAGATGATGGTTCTTTAAATTGAGTTATAATCCACTTTGGTTCTGGGAGTTGGAAGTTGGTACGTCTGCCTACTCCGTCGCCATCTTTCTTCTCTCCTCTTTTTTAATATATGAACAATTGTTCCAATATAATTTATTAACAAGGCTATCTTTTCCAAGCAACATTTAAGGCTATGGAATCTCTATTTTTTTAAAATCCTTATACCAATAACATAGTTTACTTATTAGAGTCTTAATCCTTTTTTACTCTTTTTCTACAAATGTACCTTGCTTATTCTTGAATATTTACTATACTATATAAATTTATCTGCATCATCATTTCAGGTTATATAAAAAACAAAGTGGGGATTTTGGTTATAACAGTACTGAATTTATACATTAGTTTGGGTATGATTTTGATATTTAAATATCAAGTTCCTCCATTCATAGACATAATCTAGCTCTCCATCTGTTTAAGCTCCTTACGTGTCTTTCAATATATTTTGTGATTTTCTCAGCAAAGAAAATCTACTATTTTTGCCAGATTCATTGCTATGTACCTTCTAATTATTGTTGAAGTTGTTTATTTTTACTATGACTTTTACTATTTTTCTGAAATATTCTTATTCTTGACTGATAGTTCATAGAAATATAATAGATTTTTGTTTAATTCTTGTTTTCAATCATGTTGAACACATCATTTTTAAGAGTTTGTAGATTATTTGGATTTTCTAAATAGTCATTCATACATGCAAACAATGACAGTTCTGTTTGTTCTTTTGTAATATTTCTATATTAGTTGATTTAATTGAGCATGAAGAAAATATTCAATTTATTTATATTTATATATTTATTTCTCTTTTTTCCCCACTTGCTATTATAGTTAGATCCTCCTGTGCAATGTTAAATAGAAGTATTGACAGAAGTTACTTCTGTCTCAGATTTTATATTAAATTCCCTTGACTTTTCACCATTAAGTATTATATTCTCTTGGGTTTTTTAGTGGATGATATCTCTTACCAGGTTAAGAAAGTTTTCTTCTATTCCTTGTTTGATCAAAAGTTTTATCAGAAAATTATTTTGAACTTTATCAGATAATTTCTGCATCTATTTAGATGAATTTACTTATTTTTTTAAATACGTTAATCAGTAAATTATGTTAATGTTTTCTAAAATTAAATCACTGTATTCTGCCGGACTAGGCGGTAGCGCAGGGCCGGACTGGGATGCGGAGGACCCAGGTTCGAGACCCTGAGGTTGCCAGCTTGAGCGCAGGCTCATCTGATTTGAGCAAAGCTCACAGCTTGAGCCCAAGGTTGCTGGTTTGAGCAAGGAGTCACTCAGTCTGCTGTAACCCCCCGCCCCCACCCTGTCAAGGCACATATGAGAAAGCAATCAATGAACAACTACGGTGCCACAATGAAGAATTGATGCTTCTCATCTCTCTCCCTATCTGTCCCTCTCTCTGACTCTGAAAATTTTAATTTTTAAAATATTTATTCTAAATTTTATTTACTAATATTTTACTAAAAAAATTTTATATTAAATAAAACTGCCCTATAATTTTTCTTGCTCATTTTATATTAAGTTTATCTTTTTATGAGTTAAAAATAGATTGTCAGCTAATTATATTCTATGGAAAACTATATATACAATTAAATGCCAATATTAGAATTTTACTTTGAAAGACTATAGAACTTGTCTGAAAGAATCCTTGGGCATGTGTGTGTGTGAGAGAGGGTATGTAAGTACAATTTAGTGATTACTTTAGTGCTTCAGTTTCTCTCATTATTGTTGGTCAGGTTTTCTCTTCCTTCTTGAGTAATTGTTAGTTACAAATAAAGTGAATTGACCATTTTGGTTAGATTTTCAAATGCATTGACTAAAATTGTTTCTGATATTCTCTTTTTAAAAATATATACTTTATTTGTAGTTATGTCCCCTTTACCCATACTAATACAAAAGACATTTGTGCTTGCATTTTCTCTCTTTTTAAATCAACCTTGCAAGTATTTTATCTGTTTATTGTTTATTTTAACTAAGAAGTAATTTTTTGTTTTCTAGAACATCTCTGTAAATAATCGGAAAATATCCTCAATAGTTAAACAATAATTTAGTCGGTTATGTTATTCTTAGATTGGCAGTTATCTTCTTTTATTATTTTAGAAATATTTCATTAATTTCTGTTAATAATCTTTGCTTTTTAGAAGTCTGTTGTTATCTAATTGTTATTACCCTTAGTAAATAATTTTTCTTTCCTCTCTACTTGCTTTTAATATCTCTTTTGTCTTTATTGTTCTGCAATTTCACTACAATGTATCTCATTGTTGATATCTTTTATTTATCTTGATTTCTTCATAACTAATTATTTCTGGGACATATACAAGACTAAATCTTTGAATATTGATGCTTCATAATTCTATTTTCTTTTCTTTTTTTCTTTCTTTCTTTTTTTAATTTAGTGAGAGGAGTAGAGGCAAAGACAGACTCCTGCATGCTCCCAACAGGGATCCACCTGGCAAACCCACTAGAGGGCATTGGTCTTTTTCTGTTGCAACTGGAGCCATTTTTTAGCACCTGAGGCAAAGGTCGTGGAGCCATCTTCAGTTCCAGGAGTCAACTTGCTCTAATCAAGCCATGGCTGCCCGAGGGAAGGAAAAGAGATAGAGAAAAGGAGAAAGAAGTGAGAAGGGGAGGGGTGGAGAAGCAGATGGGTGCTTCTCCTTTGTGCCCTGACCAGAAATCGAACCCAGGACATCCACACACCAGGCTGACACTCTACCACTGAGCCAACCAGCCAGGGCCTCTATTTTCTTTCTGAAATTTATTAAACCTATTCAGTTTTTTGTTCATTTTATGTTGTCTCTTAAATTATATTTATCCCTTTATCTCACTATGCTTCATTCTGAGTTATTTTTTAAACCTTTTGTACCATTATGTCTTTAATTGTGTCTAAACTACTGTTTTACCTATTGGGTTTTTTATTCTTGTTATTGTTTTCATTTTTAGGTGGTTTACTTACCTACCTATTATTTTAATTCTGTGGGGTTTTTTTCATACACTTTGTATTCCCTTAAGTCTTAGTCATTTAAAATTTATGTTGTTTTCAGCTGCTTTCTTCATTTATCCAAAGTTCTCAGGATTCATAGTCTTCTATTTGTTGTGTCTGGTGAGATAGTTCTTCTGGTGGATTGTTTCTTCATGTGATTTATAATTAAAGATTATGAATTTATCATTAGTGGAGAATACTATATAAAAACATGAATCCATAATGGATATTTCTAGCCCTTCAGAGACATTTTGCATTTGTTTCTGCATAGTATCCTAGAATCGATTCTTGGGTTAATTTTTTCTTTTATTCAGGTGTTCCTGGACTACACATAATTTTGGGTATAAATTCTGAATGATTTCTATCTTTTCCTTTCACCAGAGACAAATAGACTTCCATTATTGTGTCCATTTGCTGGGACATTGTCACCTGTCCCTACTCCTATATAGGAATTTAATTTTTTTTTTATTTTTTGCAAGAGGGGGGGTAATAGACAGGTACAGAAAGACAGAAAGGGAGAGAGATGAGAAGCATCAACTCCTAGTTGCAGCACTTTAGTTGTTCATTGACCTCTTCTCCTATGTGCGTTGACTGGGGGGGGGGTTCCAGCTGAGATAGTGACCCCTTGCTCAAACCAACAACCTTGTGCTAAAGCCAACGCCCTTGAGTTCAAGCCAGTAACCATGGGGTCATGTCTATGATCCCATGCTCAAGCTAGGGACCTTGCACTCAAGCCAGTGACCTCAGGATTTCGAATCTGGGTCCTCAGCATCCCAGTCTGACACTCTATCCACTGTACCACCATCTAGTCAGGCTAGGAATTTAAAATTTAAATCCATGCTTCTAAGTTAATTAGACCCATAAGCTCCCTTAATGAAAATCAGAGTCTGTTTGTGCCATTAACACATTGCTTTTTAGATTCTCATATCTTACAACTGGGACTCTCTCTGTCTGTCTCTCTCCTTTTCTCTCTGTCTCTCATAAATTTTCAGTCTTGTTGCAAGTTCAGTATTTCAGTTGAAAGAATTATGTCTACTTATCTGTTATTTCTAAGCATTTGTAGTGGTAAAGTTTCTAGGTTTTCTTCTCTTTAATAATATTTTATTTTTTAATTATTGTTGCCATAAAATATTGTATTAGTTTCAAGTGTACAACATAGTGAATAAACATTTATATATTGTATTAAATAATCACCCTGATAAATCTATTATATGTCTATCATATAGATATATTAATGACAATGTTCTGTATGCTATAATTTACATGACAATGACTAATATGTAACTACCCATTTATATTTTTTAGCTTTAGTTTATGTTTTCAATTATAGCTGACATACAATATTATATTTAAGATATACAACCCAGTGCTTAGACATTATGTAACTTACTAGATAACCTCCCCAATAAATCTAGTACCCATCTAGCACAATACTTAGTTATTATAATATTATTCACTATATCCCTATGTTCAAATTCCCTGTGACTATTCTGTAACTATCAATTTGCATTTCTTAATCCCATCTCATTTTTACCCATCCTCCCAACTCCCTTCCATCTGGCAACCATCAAAATGTTCCCTGTATTTATGAGTCTGTTTCTGTTCTGCTTGTTTGTTTATTTTGTTTTTTAGATTCCACATATAAATAAAACCATATGGCATTTGTTTTCCTCTGTCTGACATTTTACTCAGCACAATACTCTCTAGGTCCATCCATGTTGTTGCAACATGGCAAGATTTTATTCTTTTTTGTGGCTGAGATATATATATTCCATTGCATAAATGCATCCATTCATCTTTTCACAGATACTTAGGTTGTTTTCATATCTTAATAATGCTGTAATGAACATATGAATGTATATCTCCTTTTGATTTCATGTTTTCGGTTTCTTCAAATAAATACCCAGAAATGGAATTGCTGGTCCTTCTTTGTCTTTTGTCAATTAGCCTTTGTTTTTTTCTTTATTATTGATTTTAATTTATTGTGTTTACATAGATTTTACATAGATTTTAAAATCTATGTAAACACAATAAAATTAGCCTTTGTTTTAAAGTCTATTTTGTCTGGTGTAAGTATCGCTACCCCATTTTTTCTTTGTTTGTTTCCATTTTCATGTAATATTTTTCCATCATTTTACTTTCAGTGTGTGTGTGTGTTTTCATCTGAAGCAAATCTCTTTTAGACAGTATATATATGCCTTTTTTTCTTATCCATTCAGCCTCCATATGTGTTTTGATTGAAACATTTAATTCATTTGCATTTAAAGTAATTGTTGATACATATGTATTTATTACTATTTTTTAGAAATTCAATTTAATGAGGTAATATTGGTCCACAAGAACACATTTCAGGTAAACATCTCTATTACATTTGAACTGCTCATTGCATTGTTGTGCCCATAAATAACCCTGAGTAAGTCCTTTTCTGTCACCATATATTTGGCCTTCTTTACTTCCCTCTTCCCCAAACCCCTCCTTCTGGTAACCACTTCTCTTTTGTCTATGTCCATGAGTCTTAGTTTTATATTCCACCTATGTGTGAAATCATAGTGCACTTAACTTTTTCTGATTTATTTATTTCTCTTAGCATAATATATATTCACAAGGTCTATCCGTGTTGTCATAAATGAGGATATATTATCATTTCTTATGGCTGAGTAATATTCCATTGTATATATGTACCACATTGTCTTTATCTAGTCCTCTATCAAGGGACACTTTGGTTGTTTTCATGTCTTGGCCACCATGAATAATGCTGTCATGAAAATGGGGGTGCATGTGTCTTTTTGTACTTATGTTTTCAAGTTTTTTAGGTACTCACTAAGGGATTACAGCGTCATATGATAGCTTTATTCTTAGTTTGTTGACTGACTGCCATACTGTCTTCCCTAATGGCTGTACCAGTTTTCATTTCCAAGAGCAATAAGTAAGGGTTCCTTTTTTCCCACAACCTCTCTAGTTTTTAACTGTCTTTTTGATAACAGCCTCTCTAACAGGTGTGGTGTGGTATCTCATTGTAGTTTTTATTTGCATTTCTCTAATAGCTAACAAAGATGAGTGTCTTTTCATATATATAAATATTTGTTGTTTGTATGACTTGTTGAGAGAAGTGTCTGTTCAGGTCCTCTGCCCATTTTTTCATTAAAATGTTTGCTTGTTTGTTGTTGAGCTTTGTGAGTTCTTTATATATTTTGGATATTAACCCCTTGTCAAAGCTGTTGTTTGTTAATATCAACTCCCATTTGATTGGCTTCCTTTTCATTTTGTTGTTTCTTTTGCTGTACATAAGCTTTTTTGTTTAATATAATACTTTCATTTACTTTTGCCTTTACTTCCCTTGCCTGTAGAAAATGTTCTCTGTTGCCAAAGTTCATAAGTTTAGTACCTATGTTTCCTTCTATGTAATTTATTGTTTCAGATCTTATATTTAGGTCTTTGATCCATTCTGAATTAATTTTTGTGCAGGAGGACAAACAGTAGTCAAATTTTATTCTTTTGTATGTGACTTTCCAATTTTTCCAGCACCATTTATTGAAGAGGCTTTCTTTTCTACATTGTGTTTTTGGCTCCTTTGTCAAAGATTATTTGCCCATATATATGTGGTTTTATTTCTGGGTTCTTGATTCTGTTCCACTGGTCTATATGTCTGTTTTTCTGCCAATAACACACTGTTTTGATTATCATGGCTCTGTAGTATAATTTGAAATCAGGTAGTATGATACTTCTAGCTTTGTTTGTTTTCTCAGGATTGCTTTGGCTACTTCGGGTCTTCTTTGGTTCCATACAAATCTGATGATTTTTTGTTCTGTTTTCTTGAAAATGACATTGGGGTTTTTATTGACATTACATTAAATCTGTATGTTGCTTTGGGTAATATGGCCATTTTAACTATGTTGATTTTTTTGATCCATGAACATGGAATATTTTTCCATTTCTCTGTGGTGTTTTTTTTTAATTTCTTTTAATAATGCTTGTAGTTTTCTGTATATAGATCCTTCGTGTCCTTGAAGTTTATACTGAGGTATTTTATTGTTGCAATTGCAAAAGGAGTTATTTTTTTAATTTATTTTTTGAAGTTTCATTGTTGACATATAGAAAAGCAGTAGAATTTGTATATTCATTTTGTATCCTGTGACTTTACTGTATTTGTTCATTGTTTCTAATAGTTTTTCAGTAGTCTTTAGGGTTTTCCATATACAGGATATGTCATCTGCAAAAAGTGATACTTTTACTTCTTCTTTCCCAATATAGATGCCTTTTATTTCTTTCTCTTGCCTTATTGCTCTAAGACTTCCAGCACTACATTGAATAGGAATAGATAGAGTGGGCAGCCTTGTCTTTCTTCATCCTGATTTTAAATGAAAAACTTGTAGTTCATATCAGCTGATGGTTTGTCATATATGGCCTTTATTATGTTGAAGTACTTTCCTTCTATACTCATTTTATTGAGTGTTTCAATCATAAATGGATATTGTATCTTATCAAATGCCTTTTTTACATCTATTGATAGGATCATATGAATTTTTTTCTTTGTTTTGTTGATCTATTTGCATATGTTAAACCATCCTTGTGTTCCTGGAATGAATCCTACTTGATCATGATGTATTATTTTCTTAATGTGTTGTTGTATTCAATATGCTAGTATTTTATTTAAGATTTTTGCATCTGTATTCATTAGAGATATTGGTCTGTGGTTTTCTTTTTCTGTGTTGTCCTTGCCAGGTTTTGTTATGAGGAGTATGTTGACTTCATAAAATGTCTTAAGAAGTATTGCTTCTTCTATTTCTTGGAAGACTTTGAGAAGGATAAGTACCAGGTCTTCTTTGAATGTTTGATAGAATTCACTACTAAAGCCATCTGGTCCTGGACTTTTATTTCTGGGGAGGTTTTTGATAGTTGTTTCTATTTCTTCACTATTTATTGGTCTATTTAAGTTTTCCATTTCTTCATGACTCAGTCTAAGAAGATTGTATAGTTCTAGGAACTTATTAATTTTTTCTAGATTGCTGAATTTGGTGGCATATAGTCTTTCATCGTATTCTACAATGATCCTTTATATATCTATGATGTCTGTGGTAACATCTCTTTCATTTCCAATTTTGTTTATATGGGTCATTTTTCCTTTTTCTTTAGTATGCTTAGACAGGAGTTTGTCAATTTTATTGATCTTTTCAAAGAACCAGCTCTTTGTTGTATAGATTTATTCTATAGTTTTTTAATTCTCTATGCCATTCAGTTCTGCTGTAATTTTTACTATTTCTTTTCTTCTGCTGACTTTGGATTGTCATTTTTTCTTTTTCTAGTTCTTCAAGATGTAATGTTGGGTTGTTTACTTGGGATCTTTCTTGCTTCTTGAGATAAGCCTGTAATGATATAAACTTCCCTCTTATTACTACTTTTATTGCATCCCAGAAGGTTTGATATGTCATATTTTCATGCTCATTTGTCTGTGATTTTTTTTTAAGTTCAAGTTTTTGTTTTATTTATTTATTTATTTATTTATTTTAATTAATTTTAATGGGGTGACAACAATAAATCAGGGTACATATGTACAATGAAAACATCTCCAGGTTACCTTATCATTCAATTGTGTTGCATACGCGTCACCCAAAGTCAAATTATCCTCTGTCACCTTCTATCTGGTTTTTCCTGTGTCCCTCCACTACTCCCTATCCCACCCTTCCCTCCCTCCCCCCACGCCATAACCACCACTCTTGTCCATGTCTCATAGTCTCACTTTTATGTCCCACCTATGTAGGAAATCATACTGTTCTCAGTTTTTCTTTTTTTCTGATTTACTTATTTCACTCTGTATAATGTTATCAAGGTTCATCCATTTTGTTATAAATGATCCGATGTCATCATTTCTTATGGCTGAGTAGTATTCCATAGTATATATGTACCAAAGCTTTTTAATCCACTCGTCTTCTGACAGACACTTGGGCTGTTTCCAGATCTTCGCTATTGTGAACAATGCTGCCACGAACATGGGGGCACATTTCTTCTTTTCGAACAGTGCTATGGTGTTCTTAGGGCATATTCCTATAAGTGGGACAGCTGGGTCAAAAGGCAATTCGATTTTCAATTTTTTGAGGAATCTCCATACTGTTTTCCACAGTGGCTGCACCAGTCTGCAATCCCACCAGCAGTGCAGAAGGGTTCCCTTTTCTCCACATCCTCGCCAGCACTTATTCTGTGTTGTTTTGCTGATGAGTGCCATTCTGACTGGTGTGAGGTGATATCTCATTGTGGTTTTAATTTGCATTTCTCTAATGATTAGTGATGTTGAGCATTTTTTCATATGCCTATTGGCCATCTGTATGTCCTCTTTGGAGAAATTTCTATTCATTTCTTTTGCCCATTTTTTGATTGGATTGTTTGTCTTCCTGTTGTTGAGTTTTATAAGTTCTTTATAAATTTTTTTTATTAACCCCTTATCAGATGGGCTGTCGAATATGTTCTCCCATTGTGTGGTTTGTCTTTTTATTCCGTTCCTATTGTCTTTAGCTGTGCAAAAACTTTTTAGTTTGATATAGTCCCATTTGTTTATCTTGCCTTTTATTTCATTTGCCCGTGGAGATAAATCGGCAAAAATACTGCTGCTACAGATGTCAGAGAGTTTGCTGCCTATGTTTTCTTCTAAGATGCTTATGGTTTCACAGCTTACGTTTAAATATTCTATCCATTTTGAGTTTGTTTTTGTGAATGGTGTAAGTTGATGGTCTAGTTACATTTTTTGGCAGGTAAATGTCCAATTTTCCCAACACCATTTGTTAAAGAGGCTGTCTTTACTCCATTGTATGTTCTTTCCTCCTTTGTCAAATATCAGTTGTCCATAAAGCTGTGGGTTTATTTCTGGGTCTTCTGTTCTGTTCCATTGATCTATGTGCCTGTTCTTATGCCAGTACCAGGCTGTCTTGAGTATAATGGCCTTATAGTAAACCTTGATATCTGGAAGAGTGATACCTCTTGCTTTATTTTTTTTTTAAGATTGCTGAGGCTATTCGTGTTCTTTTTTGGTTCCATATAAATTTTTGGAATATGTGTTCTATATCTATGAAGTATGTCATTGGTATTTTAATTGGTATTGCATTGAATTTATAAATTGCGTTGGGTAATATAGATATTTTAATGATGTTTATTCTTCCTAGCCATGAGCACGGTATATGCTTCCACTTGTTTGTATCTTCCTTGATTTATTTTATCAATGTTTTATAATTGTCCGAGTACAAGTCCTTAACCTCCTTGGTTAAATTTTCTCCTAGGTACTTTTTTTTTTGGCTGCAATAATGAAGGGGACTTTTTCCTTAATTTCTTTTGCTGACAGTTCACTGTTGGTATGTAGAAATGCCTCTGATTTCTGAGTATTAATTTTATATCCTGCCACCTTGCTGAATTCATTTATCAGGTCCAGTAGTTTTATGGCTGAGACTTTAGGGTTTTCTATATACAATATCATATCATCTGCAAATTGTGACAGTTTTACTTCTTCTTTTCCAATTTGGATGCCTTTTATTTCTTCTTCTTGTCTGATTGCTGTAGCTAAGACTTCCAGAACTATGTTGAATAAGAGTGATGAAAGGGGTGCACCTCACCTGGTTCCTGATCTTAAGAGGATTGCTTTTAATTTTTGTCCATTTAGTATGATGATTGCTGTGGGTTTGTCATAGATGGCCTTTATCATGTTAAGGAATGTTCCCTGTATTCCCACTTTACTGAGAGTTTTGAGTATGAGTGGGTGCTAAATTTTATCAAATGCCTTTTCTGCATCTATTGAAATTATCATGTGATTTTTGTCCTTCCTTTTGTTTATGTGATGAATCACATTGATTGATTTGCGAATATTGAACCTGCCTTGCCTCTCAAGAATAAACCCCACTTGATCATGGTGTATGATTTTCTTCATATATTGCTGGATCCGGTTGGCTAATATTTTTTTTTTTATTTTTTTTTATATAAATTTTATTATTATTAATTCTAATGGGGTGACATCAATAAATCAGGGTACATATGTACAATGAAAACATCTCCAGGTTATCTTATCATTCAATTGTGTTGCATACCCATCACCAAAAGTCAAATTGTCCTCTGTCACCTTCAATCTGGTTTTCCCTGCGTCCCTCCCCTCCTCCCTATCCCATTCTTCCCTCCCTCCCCCCATCCCATAACCACCACGGTTGGCTAATATTTTGTTAAGATTTTAGCATCTAAATTCATCAGGATTATAGGCCTATAATTTTTTGGTTTGTGTGTTGTCTTTGCCCGGTTTTGGGATCAGAATTATGCTAGCCTCATAAAAGGAATTTGGAAGTCTTCCTTCCTCTTGAATTTTTTGAAATAACTTGAGGAGGATAGGAGTTAGTTCTTCTTTGAATTTTTGAGAGAATTCACTTGTGAAGCCATCAGGCCCAGGACTTTTCTTTTTTGAAAGTTTTTTGATAACTGTTTTGATCTCATTTGTTGTAATTGGTCTGTTTAGTGTTCTGATTCTTCCAGATTGATTTTTGGAAGGTTATATGATTCAAGAAATTTGTCCATTTCACCAAGATTGTCTAATTTTTTGGCATATAGTTCTTCATAGTATTTTCTTACAATGCTTTGTATTTCTGTTGTGTCAGGTGTTATTTCTCCACTGTCCTTTCTAATTTATTTATTTGAGTCCTATCTCTTTTTTTCTTGGTGAGTCTAGTTAAAAGTTCATCAATCTTGTTTACCTTTTCAAAGAGCCAGCTTCTGGTTTTATTGATCCTCTGTATTGTTTCCTTAGCCTCTGTGTCATTTATTTCTGGTCTGATCTTCATTATTTCCTTCCTTCTACTTGTCCTGGGTTTTATTTGCTGTTGTTTTTCTAGTTCTTTTAGATGCAGGGTCAGGTAGCTTATTTGAGCGTTTTCTAGCTTCTTATGATATGCCTATAGTGCAATGAATTTCCCTCTCAGAACTGCTTTTGCTGTGTCCCATAAATTTTGAGTTGATGTATGCTCATTATCATTTGTTTCTAGAAACTTTTTTATTTCTTCTTTGATCTCATTGTTAATCCATTCATTATTTAATATCATGCTATTTATTGAGTATTTTTCAGTTTTATTTTTGTGGTTAATTTCTAGTTTCATGGCATTGTGATCAGAGAAAATGCTTGATATGATTTCAATCTTCTTAAATTTATTGAGACCATTTTTATGTCCTAACATGTGGTCTATCCTAGAAAATGTACCATGAGCGCATAAGAAGAATGTATATTCTACTGCTATAGGGTGAAAAGTTTTGAAGATATTTATTAAATCAAGTTGATCAGTGTATTCTTTAAGTCTGCCGTTTCTTTATTGATTTTCTTTCTTGAGGATCTATCCAGTGTTGTTAGAGGGGTATTGAAATCCCCTACTATGATAGTATTGCTGTTAATCTCACCCTTTATATCCATCAAAGTTGCTTTATGTATGTCGGGGCTCCTATATTTGGTGCATAGATATTTATAATAGTTATATCTTTCTGTTGAATTGTTCCCTTTATCATTATGTAGTGTCCTTCTTTATCTCTTACTACAGCCTTTGTTTTAAAGTCCTTTTTGTCAGATATAAGTACTGCTACCCCGGCTTTTTTTTTCATTTCCATTTGCATGAAATATTTTTTTCCATCCTTTTACCTTTAGTCTATGTGCATCTTTTGTTTTAAGGTGTGTTTCTAGTAGACAGCATATGTATGGGTCCTGTTTCTTTATCCACGCAGCTACTCTATGTCTTTTGTTTGGATCATTTAATCCATTTACATTCATGGTTATTATTGATATGTAGTTGTTTATTGCCATTTTATTCTTTAAAGCTGTATTCTTCTTTTGCTATATTCTTTCCTCCCTTTAAGCTCTTCACAACAGGCCCCTTAGTATGTCTTGCAGAATTGGTTCGGTTTTAATGAATTCCTTGAGGCTTTCTTTTGCTGGGAAGCTCTTTATTTCTCCTTCAATTTTAAACGTTAGCCTTGCGGGATAGAGTAGTCTTGCTTGTAGGTTCTTGTTCTGCATTACTTTGATTATATCTTGCCATTCCCTTCTGGCCTCAAGTGTTTCTGTTGAGAAGTTCGATGTCATCCTTATGGGGGCTCCTTTGTAGGTGATAGCCCTTTTTTCCCTAGCAGCTTTTAAAATTTCTTCTTTATCCATTAGCTTTGGTATTTTAACTATGATGTGTCTTGGTGTAGATCATTTGGGGTTTCTTTTTAATGGAGTTCTGGTGCTTCTTGAACATGTGGGGTGTTTCCCAGCCTTAATTTAGGGAAGTTTTCAGCTATGATTTGATTGAACAAGGTTTCCATTTCCTGTCCTCTCTCCTCTTCTTCAGGCACCCCTATGATGCGAATGTTGTTTCTCTTCAGGTTGTCACACAGCTCCCTTAGAGTTTTCTCACATTTTTTGAGTCTCTTTTCCTTTTTCTTCTCTGCTTCTGTGCCTTTGTTTATTGTTTCCTCTAACTCTCTTATTCGATCCTCAGTATGATTCATCCTGCTTTTAATTCCTTCCATTGTGGTCTTCAGTTCTGATACTGTATTTGTCATTTTTGTCTGATTCTTTTTTATTATTTCAATTTTGTTGTTTATACTTGTTATCTCTTTATTTAGGTGTTCATAATGACTATCCATTGTTGCTCTAATTTTTTTGAACATCCTAACTATCATTATTCTAAATTCTGCTTCTGGTAATTTGGTTATATCTGGTTCATTCAGGTCCTTCTCTGGGGATTTCTTTTGATTTATTTGGTTTGCATTCCTCTGCCTGCCCATTTTGTCTGTGTATAAGCAAGTTGTGGCCACTGGAGTCCAGTAAGTGTTGCCTTTGTGTTCTCTAGGTGTGGTCTGTCTGTAGGCCCGCCACCTTCTCTGCCGCTGCCTATGGCTGTCTGGTATTGGCATTGCTAGTGCCGGCCCACTGTGGCTTTTGCTGAAATTTCTGCCTATCCTCTGCGGGAGGGGCTGTCACTCAAGCCACAAGCCTCAGCACCAAGGGTAGAGGTGAGCACCTTTGCTCAGCTGCGAACCCAGCCTGTTACCAGACTTCTGCCCAGAACTCGCAGTCAGAGCCTGCTTGCCACAATTTTGCGGGTTGGGTGGGGCTTTTGACATTCTCTCAGCTCTGAACCTTTGCCCGTCCAGGTCTTTAGCCCCGTCCTCAAGGCCATGGACCTTCTTTGCAGGGTTGCAAACCAAGGTTTATTGGGCCGGGCTTGTTTGCTGGTTTCCACTCAGCTGCTAGCTTCCGCTCGTCCTGGACTCTACCCCCACCCCCCGCGTTCAGAGCCCGCTCGTGTACGTAGGATGGCAAACCGCGGTTTCTCAGGCCCGGCAGGGATAGTAGCGTGAGTTCAGCCACAAGCCCCTGCCCGTCCCTGGTCCTAGCCCCGTCCCCGCGGTCAGGGCCGGCTTGCGCAGGGTCACAGAGCAGATCTCTGCCCGTTCCTGGCCTCCCACTTTGTCCCCGCAGGTGGGATTACAGGCAGGCCCGCAGCTTCCAGACCGCTTTCACACATCCCCTCCTCCCCTGCTGGGCTAGACCGAGCTCACGCCGACAGAACCGTGTTTCATTGTCCTGCCGCCACCATACCCTTCAGCAACCCTCAGAGAGATGGAAGTGCCCTAAGTCTCCACACTGTAGGCCTGGGAGCTCCCTCACTTGTTTCATAGCTCAAAACTGTCCAAATGCCTCTTCTAGGCTCTGGGACTGTAGGCTGGGGCTTGGTTCCTGGGACCCAGGTTTCTCCCTCTCCACCAAACTCTCCTCCCGCCATGCGGGTCTCTCCGGGCTGCCATTTCCTTCGAGGAGCTGGGCAGCCCTCTTCGCGTTTTCGCTATTTCTACCAGTCTGAATGTGGCTTCTTCTGTGTTCCTTGGTTGAAGAGTCCACTTAGTTTAGTTCAAAGTTGGTTTATCCAGATGATGGTTCTTAAAATTGAGTTATAATCCACTTTGGTTCTGGCAGTTGGAAGTTGGTACGTCCGCCTACTCCGTCGCCATCTTGCTCCTCCCAACCTTATTTATTTTTTAATGACTTTATTCATTTGAGAGAGGAAGAGAGAGAGAGAGAGAAGGGGGAGGAGCAGGAAGCATCAACTCCCATATGTGCCTTGACCTGGCAAGCCCAGGGTTTCAAACAAGCGACCTCTGCCTGTCTGTGCTTTTCGATCTCTGCTTTTATTTCCTCTTTGACCCCGTCATTTTTTAGAAGTATGTTGTTTAATTTATGCATTCTGTGGGTTTCTTTACTTATTCTTTGCATTTTAATTCTAATTTTGGATCATTATGGTCAGACAAATATACTTGGTAAATTTCATTTTTCTTGATTTTGTTGAAGTTAGTTTTTGGCTCAACATATGGTCTAGCCTTGAGAATGTTCCATGTGCACTAGAGAAGAATGTTATAATCTGATGTTCTGGGATGAAAGGTTCTATAAATGTCAGTTAAGTTCATTTTGTCTAGTGTGTCATTTAATGCTGATATTTCCTTATGGATTCTCTTTTTGGATGATCTATCTAGAGCTGTCAGTGGCATACTGATATCTCCAACTATGACTGTGTTTTGTTTTATTATTTTCTGTTTCTCCTTTTAGTTCTTTTAGTAGTTGTTTTATATATTTTGATGCTCCTTAATTCAGTGCACATATATTAAGAAATGTTATTTCTTCTTGTTGTATTGTACCCTTTATCATTATAAAATGTCCATCTTTGTCTCTTGTTACCTTTCTTGTCTTGAAATCAGTATTGTCAGATATAAGTATGGCTACACCTGCTTTTCTTTGGGTATTATTTGCTTGGAGAATTATTTTTAATCTTTCACTTTGATTCTGCTTTTGTCCCTATAGCTTAGATGTGTCTCCATTCCTTTTTCCCTGATGCTAGACAATTAATATTTTCCCCATATGTTCCTAGTTACCTTTGAGTTGTTGCCCAAGGGATGGAGCTCAGAGCTACTGGGTCACTGTAAGCCTATGCATAGACCCTTTAAGAGGAATGCCTGGGACTCAAGCCACCTCCATTTTACTCAGTCACAATCTCCAGTTTTTCACAATAGAACTCATGGAGACTTCTTTCCTGGCACTAGAACCCTGTCCTGGGTATCCTGGTATGAGATTTTGACTCCTCACCCATCAGAAACTACCTCTACAGCTGAGGTACTGTTCCTGATTTTTATCTTGTACAAGTGCACATGGGTCCTGCCATTACCCATCTTTGCTGTTCCTACCAGTCTCAATGTGACTTCTTATTGATATCCTTAGTTATAGGATTTCTGTTCAGCTAGATTTCAGGTGGTTCTGAATGATGGTTGTTTTATAGTTTAGTTGTAAATCTGATACAGTCATACGAGGATGCAAGTACTACATTTACCTACATTGCCATCTTGACTGAAACCACCTACCAAAAAGCTCAGGTTTGCTTGAGAAAAAAAATTAGAATGAGACATCCTATTGTTGCCTTTTTGACATTTAAAAAAGAAGTGTAAGAATTTCACAAATCATATTCTCTATGTAAAATTTTCTTGCAAACTTCTGTAGAAATGTAGAATATTCAAAATGCAGCTTGAACATTATTAAACTTACGTAACCATGAATGATTTGCTATATAACTGCTGAGGAACTGCATTCCTTTGAACTTCCACAATAAACTCAGCCACACCCTGGTGTGGTGAAAATACATAGAGAAGCAAATATTTCTGAAATAGTGCAATCATCTTTTGCTTTTTCTTATTGAGAGGCTAGGATAATGTATTTTTTTAAAAAAGATTTCAGTAAAAACCCTAAATCCTTTCTAGCTCTATAATTCTGTGATTTTTCTATTACCTTGAGACATTTTTCTAACAAATCACGTAGCCTGGGAGAAGGTATCAAATTTGCCAGTCTTCTCAAGATCCTTGCAGTTCTCTCTACCATAGCACCTCAACAAATCTGTAGATATGAAGTGGACTGTATTCAACATTTTTTTGCTGTTAATATTTCTTGATCTGATTTGTGCACATAATTTTTATGATATGTTAAAATAAAATAATTAATTGATTAAAGACAATATTAATTATTGAATGTTTTGTAGATATGACATGTTCCAAAATTTACACTGTTGGACATTTTTATTACTTCCGCTGAACATGCTATAATTTTGAGATATTTTGTATCAAAATTCTCTTTGGAAGCAACAAATTAGTAATAGTCAGTAATATGACACAGTTGAAATAAAAGCAAAAGATCATTAAAAAAAGAGAACAAGTATTCTTTCAACACTTGATACCCAGTTATTTCACCATAGTATTTTAGATGAAATGTCTAAAGCAAATTATTACAAAAATAAATCCATGTTTTAGCTGAACCTCATTCTGTGTTTGGGTTGAGATGGAGTCAGTCATAAGCACCATGATCAGAGCACAGACACTGACTCGTTTTATTTTCTTAATTAAGAATTATCACTTCAAACCTTGTCAGTGGTTTACAATGGCAATAATCCTTACCCAAACAGTTGTTCTTCTAGATCCTGAGTGAGATGCCAGAACATTAACCTTGACTTGACCCTTCATGGTCCCAGGAGAGATATACAAGGGTCAATAATCATTTCTAAAAAAATTATCAAGTGTGGACTCTTCCCTAGATTATGCAACTTGCCTTTTAAAATAATTGGAATGTGTTTGTCATTTAAAATGACTAAGATCAGCAAGGTTAATGAAAATGTTTAAATCCTTATCAGTGGGAATGGAAAAGGACTGGCTCCAGGAAGTGCTGACCTCAAAATTTTTGTGCCGCTTTTGTTAGTTCTTTCTGCCGATGCACATGGTCTACTGATGTGTGGCTTGGTGGGCCATAGACACTTATTCATCCATGATATACGTAAAAGGGGCTTCTGGGACTCTACATGTGTTGTGACACATTCTGCTGGTCCTCTAACAAAGCTTTTAATTGGTATCTGTGACTAATGAGCATGAAGTCCAAGGAGAAATGGAGTGCAGTCTTCAATGACCCAGTAAGAGGAGCTGCAAGCTCCAAGCTTATTGAGCTAAACCAGGGGAAGCTATGGCCAAAGGCTGAGGGTAAAACTGACCCTACTAATTGCATAGGTAGCATTAATAATTCTTAGACAAATTACAATGCATGTTTAATGTTATTCCAAAGCTATTATAGCCAAGGACCTTACTTGCCCTCCAGAGAAAGGCAGCATACCTTTTTTCAGGACAATCTAAATTAATCCTACTTTACCTAAAGTTTAGTATAAGAACAATTCTCCAAGTAAACTCATCTTTCCCCTCTTTGTGTAGGCAAGCAATCTCATTCTGCCTGAGGTCACGTGAGAGGAAGGCTAGATGAGAAATGAATTGAGCTGATGAGATATATATGGAAAATCCTGCTGCAGATGGTTCTGCCCTAGGATCTCTGGTATTTTTGTTTTTAATTTAAACTTTCAATTACGTGCCTTGCTGCAGTGCAGTAGAGAAATAAGAGGATTAAAAAAGAAGCAGGACAAAGAATTCAGTTGTTACCTATTTATTATATCTGGTAAAAAATGTCAGATATATAAGGTCAGTAAAAAGCAGTAAGTAGTGGGTGAACTTTCTTTTAGTTTAAATAAAATGAAGAACTATGCAGAATCTTTTTACAGTGTGCTGCACACTTAGACACCTCATTTTCATATTCTATCTGTGCTGCTTGCTGCCAATAAGATCAAAATGCAAACACAGGCACTGAAATCAAGTGGCAGTTATACATTTGTACCTATTGGTTGTGTTTTTAGATTATTATCAAAGAAAAACACAATTTACAAACTATAAAAAACCATCAGTAAGTTACAGGGACCAAAAGAGGCTGTATTCTTCCCTAAAACCTCAGCATTGGTGTTTGAGAGACACTTAGAGGTCTCATTTAGTCATTAGTGTTATAAACTTTATACTTCCAAGTGGCATAAGTGACTATGAAGACATATTTAATAAGAATATTTTAAATGTCTTTAAAATATATAATCAATTAGTTTTAAATTCTCAAACTGCTATATTCTTCCCCAGTCCCATTGTTGATATTGATTTTAAACAACTATCTCTCTAGCACAGAGCTCTACTATTTCTTATTCTATATATCTGTACCCTAACGTTTCTATTTAGTTATCTCATTACTTTATAACTTCTTTTTACCCATCCTCAGAAACTCGGCTTGAGCTTTCTTTCATCCTGTCCGGATTGGCCATTCAGTATTCACTTTTGCATTGAGCTCTGCTTCTTTCCCCTTTCATTGTATTCCATTGACTCATTATTGCTCTTAATCAGGTCCAGATTCATAATCACAGGTCTCATAGGACTCTGCCCACATACTCTGTCCCACATTATCTTTGACCAACCCCCACCCCCACCCCCGCTTCCTTCTTTCTCTCCAATAAGATCTGCATTCTTAACATCTACAGACTACCTTAGACACTTGGTAATTCTCTCCTGCCACCTCTCACACAAAAATGTTTCTGTTCATATCCCCTCTGCCTTCAGTGTATAAGTTATAACTCAAATTTTCAATGAAAACTTCCTTAATTGGCACTATTGGGTTATCTGAAGTGTTACTGACCTCAGAGACATGAAATAACTTATTTCCTACATATAAACATGTAGTTGTAGTTGGCATGCTTTGGGAAGACCGTTTTATGATTTCTCTATATACAAGATTATAAATACTTTAAGGCAGTTACCAGGTTTTATGTCCTGTAACATCTTGCATGAATCCATGAGCCTTTAATTTGCATAATCAATATCACAGTAGTTATACCTAGAATGAGATGGCAGTGTACCATTGAGTTCCTGCATTGTTATACAGAACTCTAAGAATTGAAAATTGTAAAGAACCACCCAAAACAGATACATCATCCAGCTGCTCATACAAATCAAAATGAAGTATGCTTCAATTACCTTTTTATGCACCTACTAAGTTATCAAATCAATAAATATTAAATTTATTGTTATTGGAATATGTCTTCAGTAACATATGGTTAATCAAATCACCAACTTTTCCAGCAATTTTCTAGGAAAAATACTTAAGAGTGCCAAAGGTTATTATGAAATCAGTGCCGCAGTGGTGGTTACAACTCCTTAAACTGAAATCCTTTACTCTAGGAGTGCAAGCCTCCACCTTCCCCTGGTATACTTTAAAGATGAAAAGGTGAAATTTTTTAAGACTGATGTGTCAAAGATAATAGCTCTCCCCCATAGAGAAATAAAAATGCATAGTTTTAAGTTACTACATGAATAATTTAGTTAAACATAAATAGTTATTATAGTTCAGTATTTTTTAATATTAAAACAATAATAGTGGAAAATATGCGATCACCTTCCTTATATTTTACTAAAGATAGGATAACACACTGAGATCCAAAGTGGATTTGGAGACTAATTTAAACTCCACAGATGTCAGATTTTACACTTGTCAATAATGGTTACCTTGTTCTTTGATTACATGGTGTTTCTTTTGAGGTATTTTTAATTTTGGAACACTGAAGCAAAGATGTTCAAATTTAACTTTGGAGTTTAATACATCATCGTTTGCCAGAGACATTTTACTCATTTTATGTTATTTAAAGGCCAAGTAGAACTGTTATGGTAAAAATCTGAAAAGAATGTCAGAGCTAACACAGTACAGAGATCACATTTTCACAGAAATAATGATTCCAAGTCTTGTAATTTATTACATTTGCATGGTTGAATGAATTTGTCTTTCTCTTACTCCAAAAACACAGCCTACCACATCCTGATCTGCAGCCTTTCAGAAAAGAGGTCAAGTCCCTAAGTTAGCATTTTATAATTTCTGCCTACTCCACACCCTCATACCCAGTAACAAATTTTTTAACTAAAAATGAATTTTAGGCCTATAAGCCTGACTTTCTGAGAAAATGATGGAAGAAGGAGAGAACTGTCTTCTGTATTTCTTTTAACTTAAAATAAAGTCACAACCTAAAACGAGCAATGTGACATGTTCCAGGTGGGGGCATATGAACTGTCTTAAAAAGGAATATATCGTGTTACCTAGAACTCAAGGAAATACACTTTGAGCACTTCCTCGGGGACAGTGATGAAAAAATTCTTTCAGGGAGAATTTCCTTAGCTTGCTCTTATGGGTATGTTAATGGTCAATGGCACACTTCTATGATAAACAATTCTGTAATAAAACATCTTAGTGGCTATAAATGTGTGCTTATTACTCAGAACACTGTCCAATTGCATGAGGATGAGGACAATGTGCAGGCTATGACAGTGATGGGCAACCTTTTTATAAAAACCTCCCACTTTTGCAGTGCTGGTCAACCTGGTCCCTACCGCCCACTAGTGGGTGTTCCAGCTTTCATGGTAGGTGGTAGCGGAGCAACCAAACGGCACCGCGATTGGCCAACCATGAAAGCTGGAACACCCACTAGTGGGCGGTAGGGACCAGGTTGACCAGCACTGCAAAAGTGGGCGGTTTTTATAAAAAGGTTGCCCATCACTGGAAGCAGTCATCTACAGACCCAGGCTACTTACATTGCGTGGCTTTGCTATTTGCATTCAACCCACCAATGGGAGCAAATCACAGAGAACTTCTCAGGAGGTCTTCTGAGGCCAGACCTGAAAGTCTGTATGTCACTTGTGCCCTCATCCCGTTGGCAGGAACTCAATTCTACTTCCCCACTCTGCAGGGAAGACTGAGAGATGAAGCCTAGGTACTGCTCAGGGGAAATGAGATTGGATTTGAGGAACACAGAACAGTCTCTGTCACATCTTCAATAAATTTGAACTGGGGTAAATTAACAGGGTGAGTGAAATAGCCCCATTGTTAGCCCTGAGTAGTAGTTCCCTTAAGAAGATACAGGGCCACATGGGCCATTCCGGGAAGTTGCACGGTTGGGCTGTGTGTGGTCTGTTAGGGAGAGTTCCGTTGCTGTGAGCCATATGAGATGAATCAGGTGTGGTCTCCACCCTCAGGGAGCAGGCAGTCTCCCAGGAGAGCAGGCTGTTTGTACAACTAGCTACGCTCCAGCTCCTGAAACAGGATGTTAAACTGGGAGTTTCTGCTGAGGCTCCTGGTTCCAACAGATAGGAAATTTCAAAGTACAGTATCAGATCAAGGTGTCGATTTTCAAAGGAAAATCAGGGCAGGTTTCTATAATCTGAACTTTTCACAGCTGCCAAAAGAATATAAAAGGTCCCTGAATGTGAACATTGAGAGATTTCAGAGGAGAATTTCTATTTTAAAAATATTTTAACTGTAAAGAAAAAAGAAATCATGCTAAGTTTTCCACCCATATCCCTAAGGCTGAAGGCCTGGGGTCTGTCTGCCACCTCACCTGTGTTCTAGTAAGACTGACTTCAACAGGGCCACTCTGAGAACATGACACCTGTCCTGGGAGGCTGGGAGAGGAGACAGAGACTGACCTCTCCCTCCAGCCAGAGAAGTCTGGCAGAGAACATGCCTGACCAACCTGCTAATCTGACAGCAGGAGTGAAGGAAAGTGGTGGCGGAGTTGAATCAGGCTGACTCTCAAATTTGTTTGGTGAAAGGCTTTTGTCCAATACAGCCACTTGCAGAGGCGATGGGACCTCAGCAAAGATAAGCTGGAGGTGGACTGCTAGATGCCAGGGACAGAGGGGGAAGTGACCGCTGGGTTAGACTGTCTTGCCCAGTCAGCCAGGCAGCGTGGGAAAACCTTTGAGGTGGCCTTAGAGAGAACCAACTTGAAAATATTGGCCACAATCTCTCATGATTCTATTAGTCAAAAAGCTCTTTCCTGTCCCTGCTGTCAATCTCCTTTACTTCAACCCTGGAGGCTGAAGATGGAGGCTGGTCACAAATAGCAGTCAGTGAGTGAAGGCGAATGGGAATGGGAAGCCAGAAGAGCCAGACATGCTGTTCCTGTTGGAGACGGAGACTGGCCTGCAGGCAGCTTTGCCTAGGTCAGAAGGTGGGACAGCTTTGCCTGGTGCTTCCAAGTGTGGGTGGGTATTGGACAGGGCATTCCAATTTTTGAATTGAGACTGTGTTGTAACCCACAGTGTAGACCTTTTTCTGTAGAAGGAATAATCAGAAAAGCCAGAGTTTTCATTGGGGATAGACTTAAAGGCACAGTGACAGGCTAAAACAACATTTTTTTGTGCCTGCGCTGACAGCTGATCTGTTTGATGTGCCCTTTACCTCTGAGCTCCAGTGAAGTGCTTCAGGTTAAGTGGAAGTAAAGGGATCTGGGAGATCAAATGCAGAAGGTTTGCTTCTAGCTGCTGTTGAAGGTGCCTGTGCAAAGGCCCTGCGAAGGCACCAGCCCTTAAAAGGAGATGGGCTGGGGAAGAAAGGTGACTGACGGGAGCAGTGTTATTAAAGCACTAGCAGAGCAAACAGCACAAAAATAACCAGGAATGGGTCAATGTAGCTTCATCCTTAATAAAAACTGTTGAGTGATGCTGATAACAGGGAGGCTATGCATGTGTGGGAGGAGGAGTAATGGGCCATCTCTGCACCTCCCTCTCTATTTTGTTGTAAACTTTAAACTTCTCCAAAAGAAACTTTGAAAAGAGGAGGAGACAGAAAAACATAGCAGGTGCTTATAGAGTAGCAATTAGTTCCATTCGGCTGGAGCTAAGCATGAGGCAATAATGGAAAACAAGGTAGAAATTGTTGGCTTCCAGCAGAGGTAAAAGACATAAGGCATGCTTGAAACCTTAGCAGGAAGCCTTCAGAAATGGTAAGGAATCAAGGACAAAGCAAGTGACCAGGGCAAAAGGAGAAGCTTATAGCTTGGCTGACCTTCATGGGAGGTAGACACATTGCTGCCTCACAGCACCCACTAAGGTATTGGGACACTAGATTTTATCCAAACAAACCAGGTTGATATCCAGAGGTGGCTAATGTGATAAGTAGGGTGTGAAACAGGGAATTGTAGAGAGAGCGAGTATGGTAATTCAGTAAACTGTACTCAGAGATAGTCATTTAATCTTGAAGTAGGTTTGAGAGTCAAATCTGTATAGATAACAAAAGCTCCATTGCAAATGGGCAGCTCCAGAACACCAGTTCTGTGAGCTTGGACAAGTAATCTGACTTCTCTAAGCCTTTGTTTCCTCATCTGTAATACTAATATATGATAATAACATCCCAGCACATTGTCTGGTACAGATTTGGGGACCAGGAAAAGCCAACTCTCTTCTCTTTCCTTCAAGGAGAGAAGGAGGACAGAGATTCCTGGTTAGTAGGCTGGATTCTTCAACTCAGCGAGGGAACTACAGAAAAAATCCAGAAGCCACAGCAGATGCTGTGTTTCATGGACCCAGATATGAGTATGTGTGGGATGGGGAGATTGTAGGTCAATGGGCCTTTAGATTCCCTCAAAACTGAGCTTAGAGCAAACCTCCACCCTATATATAGCATTTCTGAGTCTGCTGGCCTTGGGCAGATAGGCTCTGGTTGGGTGGGGCCGTTTGCAGGTTACACGTTCTTCGTGTTTTAAGGTAGTCTGGAAGGCAGAAGAAAACTGGAAAGTAGAGAGGAATTGTGCCATCCAGGGAGTTTGAATATTATTCTGATGCAATGGCAGGCTTTTAAGGAGGGCAGAGGTAAAAGAGGAGAAAAACTTGAATACTTCACATGTCACATGTCCACACAGCCATGGAGGTAGCAAGGTGACCATGTGGCAAAGCCCAGAGAGTGGAGACAGCATGGACCAAGGCCTGGGGGCAGAAAGGAATGGTCAGAGTCAGGAGGCAGAGGCTCTAGTCACAACTTTGCTGCTCTGCTTTCTGAGCCTCAGATTTTCCATCCATCTCACTTAGCCATGGGCTGTGATTGAGAACATCATCTATCCAAAATACAGCCAACACAGAGAAGTACATAAAAGTGGTCTTTGGGCAGTCAGCATAGACATTATTACAATCTTCATGCTGACAACATGAGACAGTACTCCTTTCCAGTTTATTCATCAAGGACTATATATTGAATTTGGACACAGTTTTAATATGTTTGACCTTCTAATTACTCTTCCCAGAGAATTGAAGATACAAATAAAGAGGAAGTTTTAAAGTATGAGATGTGCCTGACCTGTGGTGGCGCAGTAGATAAAGCGTCAACCTGGGAACACTGAGGTCACCAGTTCAAAACCCTGCACTGGTCTGGTCAAGGCACATATGGGAGTTGATGCTTCCAGCTCCTCCCCCTTTCTCTCTCTCTCTCTTTCTCTCTCTCTCTCACTCTCTGTCTCCTCTCTAAAATGAATAAAATAAATAGAAATTTTAAAAAAAGAAAACTAAAGTATGAGATGTGACTAAGGGCAAGTAAGGGTGGAGAACCTGTTATAAGGAGAAGATAAAAGGAAACAAAAGAATTGTTTTTAAAAGAGTAATATGAATCCATTCAGTATAGGGACAAAAAATAAGCATCTCCGTATGCTCTGGGGCCTATCCATATTTGTGCTATAGTTTCCAGAATCGCAAATATCATTGAATCATTGAAGTTTGCAAAGATAACTCTGAGTCATCAAGAAATGGATAAATCACATCCGGAAGTCTCTTTTGTCAAAGAGGCAAGGGAGGGACTGGAATACATTCAAAATTTTAGAATTCAATAATTTGGGCCTTTCAAGGGACAAGTCTTTATTATACAAATTCATTTATCCAATATTTGTCTTTTGTAGATCATGGTATTCTTATACACACCCACTATGACTGTAAATATGCAAAATGTTTTAAAAAGAGAGAGAGAGAGAGAACATATACCAGAACATAGTCAAATGAATACTCTTCTTGGAAGGTTATACATTGATAGTGATGATTCTACCATTACTAAAAATATTTTTGAGATTCTGTTTATTGCCTCTATAGCCTTTTTAATGTGCTTATAATAATATTTTTAAAATAGCCTTTTTACTTTAGAATTCAAAGTTATTATTTACAAAGACCAACACCAATGACAATATATTTTAAACCTGGTTTTTCTATAAAACATTAGCTGAGCATTTAACTTATGCCATTAAAAGGAGACACTGTCTGGCCCTTGAAATTAGCCCAGAGTGAAGCTGAATTATCTATATTATTAATTTTTTGATGCTTACAAAATCATTAAGCCTACCCTAAAGGTCGAAATGTTGCTACCCTTGAGAAGATCTTTTAAAATATGCCATCAACTCTGGTGCCAGAGTCCCAAGTGAAGGTTAAATGGTGGCTTGAGCAATGACAGTACCATTAAAATAAGGGTACTCCTCTGAAGGGGCAGCACTCATTTAATAAGTGAGTTCTAACATACTTGCTTCTAAATGCATTGCATGGACTCACATTTTATAGAGCATTGACATTAATCTCTTTACAAAAGTAAAAATATTGCTGTCATCATCATTCTGTTAGAGGATACCTTGGAACCTGAGGATTGCGGAGACTCAGATTCACCCTCAGTGCTGAGTTCTCTGTCTGCCCCCAGCAGCCAGATGGGTTGATGACTGACGCTGGCTGAGACGCAATGACTGGAGATTCCCAGGCTTGTAGCAGAGCATTGTTAGGCCCTCCAGAGAGCACTCTCCCAGCAATGATTCAGAACAGAGAATGACACTTTGCAAATAGCATGATCTTCTACTCCACCTACAGCTTCTTTGAAAGGCCAGACAACATTTGTATAAACCTGCTTTTCTCAAAATGTTGAATACCACGAAAGTGAACCAAGAACCCAATTTTTTGCCCAGACTTCGTTTCAAATTGTTGTGAATTGAATTCATCATTTAAGCATGTCATTGTAAAACATGGAATCAAATCATATTATTACATAAAGTATTATAGCCATTTATAACTCTACCGGGATGTGCCAAGCCTGAACTTGAAAACAGGAAAAACAGTATGTTGTGTTTAGAAGGTCAGCATCAAAAATATCCTGCTCATACTAATGACTATGAAGAGTTAAAAGTTATCTATTTATTCCGTTATTAAACTGATGTCATGACATCTTATTAAAAACACTCTTGGATTTTAAGTAGGCATGTTGGTTCATATTTGGCAGTTCTTTCAAATGCACAATTGAATTCTGTTGGGATTTCTTTTCATTACAAAGAACATTGGATTTAAGTAACATAATTTAATATAGAAAAGTAATATAGTTTTAGTGTATATTTGGAAAATGCAGAACTATAGAAAGAATTTAAGAAAAAGTGTAAAGATAACCACTATTAAAAACTGGACTCTGCAAAAGCCATTATTGAGAGAATGAAAAGGCAAACTACAGACTAGAAAGAAATCTTTTCAAACTATCTAATTACAGAAGTCCACTATCTAGATGAGTAAAGAACCCTTAACAATCAACAGTAAAAAAATCAAACAACCTAATTAAAAAACAGGTAAATGACTTGAGCAAATGCTTCACCGTAAAGCATATATGGATGGCAGATAAGCATCCGTGGATGATGACAAGGTATTCAACATCATTAGTTAGTAGAAAATTTTAAATTAAACCATGACCAGATGTCACTGTGTGCCTATTAGAATGAATAAAATTTAAAAAAACTGACAATACCAAGTATTGATAGGAAAGCAGAACAAGTGAGACTCATATCCTACTGGTGGGAAGGCAAAATGGTATTAGCCACTCACTCTGGAAAACACCTTGGCAATTTCTTATAAACTTAAGCATGCACTTTCAATATGGTCCAGTAATCCCACTTCTAGGTATTACACTAGAGAAATGAAAACTGTGTTCACACAAAAACTACTATACAAATATTTATAGAAGCTTAATTAATAATCTCCAAGAACTGGTAACAACCCAGATGTTCTGCAGATGGTGAGTGGTTAAACTAACTGTGACCCACACAGGGAATAGTACTCAGCAACAAAATTAAATGAAATTTTGGTGCATGCAACAACTTGCATGAATCATAAAATAGTTTTGCTAATTGAAAGAAGCCAAACAAAAGAGTTTACCTTAATATATGATTTCACTTACATAACATTCTCAAAAAGACAAAATTAGAGGAGCAAGATGGAGACGGAGTAGGCGGACTTACCAACTTCCAACTCACAGAACCAAAGTGGATTATAACTTAATTTTAAGAACTATCATCTGGATAAACCAACTTTGAACTAAACTAAGTGGACTCTTCAACCAAGGAACACAGAAGAAGCCACATTGAGACTGGTAGGAATAGCGAAAACGCGAAGAGGGCTGCCCAGCTCCCCGGAGCAAATGGCAACCCGAAGACACCCGAGTGGAGGGAGGAGAATTTGGCGGAGAGGGAGGGACCTGGGTCAAAGGAACCAAGCCCCAGCCTACAGTCCCAGAGCCTAGAAGAGGCGTTTGGACAGTTTTGAGCTGTGAAACAAGTGAGGGAGCTCCCAAGCATAAAGTGTGGAGTATTAGGGCCCTTCCTACTCTGCCGAGGGTTGCTGAAGGGTATGGTGGCGACAGGATGCTGATACGCGGTTCTGTCGGCATGGGCGGAGGTCAAGCCGGTGTGAGCTCAGTCTAGCCCATCAGGGGCGGAGGGGACACGCGAAAGCGGCCCGGCAGCTGCGAGCCCGCCTGTAATCCCACCTGTGGAAACAAAGCGGGAGATCAAGAACGGGCAGAGATCTGCTCAGCGACCCTGCACAAGCCAGCCCTAACTGGGGAGAAGGGGATAGGACCAAGAACGGGCGGGGGCTCGCGGCTAAGCTCATGTTACCAGCCCCGCCTGGCCGGAGAAACGGCAGTTTGCCATCCTGCGTGTATGAATGGGCTACAAACACGGGAGCGGGGTAGAGTCCAGGACGAGCAAAAGCTTGCAGCTGAGCGGAGGCCACCAAACAAGCCCGGCCCAATAAACCATGGCTTGTGACCCTGCGCAGTAGGGCCCTGGCCTCGAGGGCAGGGCTAAAGCTCCGGATGGGCAAAGGCTCACAGCTGAGAGCACGTCAAAAGCCCCGCCCAACCCGCAAAACTGTGGCGAGCAGGATCTGACTGCGGGTTCTGGGAGGAGTCCGGAAACAGGCTGGGTCCGCAGCTGAGCAAAGGTGCTCACCTCTACCCTTGGAGCTGAGGCTTGTGGCTTGAGTGACAGCCCCTCCCACGGAGAAGAGGCAGAAATCACAGCAAAAGCCGCAGTGGGCGGCACTAGCAACGCCCATGCCCAACCGCCCTAGGCAGCGGCAGAGGGGGTGGCGGGCCTACAGACAGACCAGACCTAGTGAAGACAAAGGCAACACCAACTGGACTCCAGTGTCCACAACTTGCTTATACACAGACAAAATGGGCAGGCAGAGGAATTCAAACCAAATGAATCAAGAGAAATCCCTAGAGAAGGACCTGAATGAACCAGATATAACCAAATTACCAGAAGCAGATTTTAGAATAATGATAGGATGTTCAAAGAAATTAAAGCAACAATGAATAGTCATTATGAACACCTAAATAAAGAGATAACAAGTATAAACAACGAAATTAAAATAATAAAAAAGAATCAGACAGAAATGAAAAATATAGTATCAGAACTGAAGACCACAATGGAAGAAATTAAAATCAGGTTGAATGCTGAGGGTCGAATCAGCGAGTTAGAAGACACAATAAACAAAGGCACAGAAGCAGAGAAGAAAAAGGAAAAGAGACTCAAAAAATGTGAGGAAACTCTAAAGGAACTCTGTGACAACATGAACAGAAACAACATTCGCATCATAGGAGTGCCTGAAGAAGAGGAGAGAGGACAGGAAATGGAAACTTTGTTCAATCAAATCATAGCAGAAAACATCCCTAAATTAAGGCTGGGAAACACTCCACACGTTCAAGAAGCACACAGAACTCCATTAAAGAGAAACCCAAAAAGATTTACGCCAAGACACATCATAGTTAAAATACAAAGCTAATGGATAAAGAAAAAATTTTTAAAGTTTCTAGGGAAAAAAGGGTTATCACCTACAAAGGAGCCCCCATAAGGATGACATCAGACTTCTCAACAGAAACACTTGAGGCCAGAAGGGAATGGCAAGATATAATCAAAGAAATGCAGAACAAGAACCTACAACCAAGACTACTCTATCCAGCAAGGCAAACGTTTAAAATTAAAGGAGATATAAAGAGCTTCCCAGAAAAAGAAAACCTCAAGAAATTCATTAAAACCCAACCAATTCTGCAAGAGATACTAAGGGGCCTGTTGTGAAGAGCTTAAAGGGAGGTAAAAATATAGCAAAAGAAGAATACAGCTTTAAAGAATAAAATGGCAATAAACTACTACATATCAATAATAACCATAAATGTAAATGGATTAAATGATCCAATCAAAAGACATAGAATAGCTGCACGGATAAAGAAACAGGACCCATACATATCTGTCTACAAGAGACACACCTTAAAATAAAGATGGTCATAGACTGAAGGTAAAAGGATGGATAAAAATATTTCATGAAAATGGAAATGAAAAAAAAAGCCAGCATAGCAATACTTATATCTGACAAAATGGACTTTAAAACAAAGGCTGTAGTAAGAGATAAAGAAGGACACTACATAATGATAAAGGGAAAATTCAACAGGAAGATATAACTATTATAAATATCTATGCACCAAATATAGGAGCCCCGACATATATAAAGCAACTTAGATGGATATAAAGGGCGAGATTAACAGCAATACTATCATAGAAGGGGACTTCAATACCCCTCTAACAACACTGGATAGATCCTCGAGAAAGAAAATCAATAAAGAAACAGCAGACTTAAAGGAGACACTAGATCAACTTGATTTAATAGATATCTTCAGAACTTTTCACCCTAAAGCAGTAGAATATACATTCTTCTCAAGCGCTCATGGTATGTTTTCTAGGATAGACCACATGTTAGGACATAAAAATGGTCTCAAGAAATTTAAGAAGATTGAAATCATATCAAGCATTTTCTCTGATCACAATGCCATGAAACTAGAAATTAACAACAAAAGAAAATCTGAAAAATACTCAAACACTTGGAAACTAAATAGCATGATATTAAATAATGAATGGATTTACAATGAGATCAAAGAAGAAATAAAAAAGTTTCTAGAAACAAATGATAATGAGCATACATCAACTCAAAATTTATGGGACACAGAAAAAGCAGTTCTGAGAGCAAAGTTCATTGCATTACAGGCATATCATAAGAAGCTAGAAAAAGCTCAAATAAGCAACCTGACCCTGCATCTAAAAGAACTAGAAAAACAACAGCAAATAAAACCAAGGACAAGTAGAAGGAAGGAAATAATAAAGATCAGAGCAGAAATAAATGACATAGAGGCTAAAGAAACAGTACAGATATCAATGAAACCAGAAGCTGTTTCTTTGAAAAGGTAAACAAGATTGATGAACCTTTAACTAGATTCACCAAGAAAAAAAGAGAGAGGACTCAAATAAATAAAATTAGAAATGAGAATGGAAAAATAACAACTGACACAGCAGAAATACAAAGCATTGTAAGAAAATACTATGAAGAACTCTATGCCTAAAAATTAGACAATCTTGGTGAAATGGACAAATTTCTTGAATCATATAACCTTCCAAAAATCAATCTGGAAGAATCAGAACACCTAAACAGACCAATTACAACAAATGAGATCAAAACAGTTATCAAAAAACTCCCAAAAAAGAAAAGTCCTGGGCCTGATGGCTTCACAAGTGAATTCTATCAAAAATTCAAAGAAGAATTAACTCCTAACCTCCTCAAGCTATTTCAAAAATTCAAGAGGAAGGAAGACTTTCAAACTCCTTTTATGAGGCGAGCATAATTCTGATCCCAAAACCGGGCAAAGACAACACAAAGAAAGAAAATTATAGGCCTATATCCCTGATGAATTTAGACGCTAAAATTCTCAACAAAATATTAGCCAACCGGCTTCAGCAATATATGAAAAAAATCATACACCACGATCAAGTGGGATTTATTCTGGAGAGGCAAGGCTGGTTCAATATTCGCAAATCAATCAATGTGATTCATCACATAAACAAAAGAAAAGACAAAAATCACATGATAATTTCAATAGATGCAGAAAAGGCATTTGATAAAATCCAGCACCCATTCATGCTCAAAACTCTCAGTAAAGTGGGAATACAGGGAACATTCCTTAACATGATAAAGGCCATCTATGACAAACCCACAGCAATCATCATACTAAATGGACAAAAATTAAAAGCAATCCCCTTAAGATCAGGAACCAGGTGGGGTGCCCCCTTTCACCACTCTTATTCAGCATAGTTCTGGAAGTGCTAGCTATAACAATCATACAAGAAGAAGAAATAAAAGGCATCCAAATTGGAAAAGAAGAAGTAAAACTGTCACTATTTGCAGATGATATGATATCATATGATATGATATGATATGATATTGTATATAGAAAATATTGTATATATTGTATATTGTATAAAAAAAAGTCTCAGTCAGAAAACTACTGGACCTGATGAATGAATTCAGCAAGGTGGCAGGATATAAAATTAATACTCAGAAATCAGAGGCATTTTTATATACCAAGAATGAACTGTCAGCAAAAGAAATTAAGGAAACAATCCCTTCACTATTGCTGCCAAAAAAATAAAGTACCTAGGAGTAAATTTAACTAAGGAGGGTAAGGACTTGTACTCGGAAAATTATAAAGCTTTGATAAAAGAAATCAAGGAAATTACAAACAAGTGGAAGCATATACCGTGCTCATGGCTAGGAAGAATAAACATCATTAAAATGTCTATATTACCCAAAGCAATTTATAAATTCAATGCAATACCAATTAAAATTCCAATGACATACTTCAAAGATATAGAAAACATACTCCAAAAATTTATATGGAACCAAAAAAAACACGAATAGCCTCAGCATTCTTAAAAAGAAAAAATAAAGCAGGAGTTAACACTCTTCCAGATATCAAGGTTTACTACAAGGCCATTATACTCAAGACAGCCTGGTACTGGCATAAGAACAGGCACATAGATCAATGGAACAGAACAGAGGACCCAGAAATAAACCCACAGCTTTATGGACCACTGATATTTGACAAAGGAGGAAAGAACATACAATGGAATAAAGACAGCCTCTTTAACAAATTGTGTTAGGAAAATTGGACATCTAACTGAAAAAAAAATGAAACTAGACCATCAACTTACATCATTCACAAAAACAAACTCAAAATGGATAAAAGACGTAAACGTAAGCTGTGAAACCATAAGCATCTTAGAAGAAAACATAGGCAGCAAACTCTCTGACATCTGTAGCAGCAATATATTTGCCGATTTATCTCCACGGGCAAATGAAATAAAAGGCAAGATAAACGAATGGGAGTATATCAAACTAAAAAGTTTTTGCACAGCTAAGGACAATAAGAACAGAATAAAAAGACAAACCACACAATGGGAGAACATATTCGACAGCACATCTGATAAGGGGTTAATAACTAAAATTTATAAAGAACTTATAAAACTCAACACCAGGAAGACAAACAACCCAATCAAAAAATGGGCAAAAGAAATGAATAGAAATTTCTTCAAGAGGACATGCAGATGGCCAATAGGCATATGAAAAAATGCTCAACATCACTAATCATTAGAGAAATGCAAATTAAAAGCACAGTGAGATATCACCTCACACCAATCAGAATGGTACTCATCAGCAAATCTACCCACAATAAGTGCTGGCGAGGATGTGGAGAAAAGGGAACCCTCCTGCACTGCTGGTGGGAATGCAGACTGGTGCAGCCACTGTGGACAACAGTTTGGAGATTCCTCAAAAAATTAAAAATCAAATTGCCTTTTTCCCAGCTATACCACTTATAGGAATATACCCTAAGAACACCATAGCACTGTTCGAAAAGAAGAAATGCACCCCCATGTTCGTGGCAGCATTGTTCACAATAGCGAAGATCTGGAACCAGCCCAAGTGTCTGTCAGAAGACGAGTGGATTAAAAAGCTTTGGTACATATATACTATGGAATACTACTCAGCCATAAGAAATGATGACATCGGATCATTTATAACAAAATGGATGAACCTTGATAACATTATACGGAGTGAAATAAGTAAATCAGAAAAAAAGAAAAACTGAGAACAGCATGATTTCATACATAGGTGGGACATAAAAGTGAGATTATGAGACATGGACAAGAGAGTGGTGGTTACGGGGTGGGGGGTTGGAGGGAAGGGTCGGACAGGGAGGAGGGGAGGGGCACAGGGAAAACCAGATAGAAGGTGACAGAGGACAATTTGACTTTTGGTGACGGGTATGCAACACAATTGAATGATAAGACAACCTGGAGATGTTTTCATTGTACTTATGTACCCTGATTTATTGGTGTCATCCCATTAAAATTAATAATAATAAAATTAAATTTAAAAAAAGACAATATTAGAGTGGCAGAACATCAGTGATTAAGGATCAGGAGATGGTGTGGCCATAATTGGATAGCAAAAGGGAATTTTGATGGGTGATGGAATCTTTAGATTTCCTAGTTATAGTAGCAGTTACGTGAAACTACTCGTGTTTGAATTCATAGGACACACACACTCACACAAAAGTCAACTTTATTGTATATTAATTAAAAATAAAGTAAATAATAGCATGAGTAACTGTACTACAATTTTTTTTTTTTTTTTTTTGCTATATTCTTTCCTCCCTTTAAGCTCTTCACAACAGGCCCCTTAGAATCTCTTGCAGAATTGGATTGGTTTTAATGAATTCCTTGAGGTTTTCTTTGTCTGGAAAGCTTTTTATTTCTCCTTCAATTTTAAACGTTGACCTTGCTGGATAGAGTAGTCTTGGTTGTAGGTTCTTGTTCTGCATTACTTTGATTATATCTTGCCATTCCCTTCTGGCCTCAAGTGTTTCTGTTGAGAAGTCCGATGTCATCCTAATGGGGGCTCCTTTGTAGGTGATAGTCTTTTTTTCTCTAGCAGCTTTTAAGATTTTTTCTTTATCCATTAGCTTTGGTATTTTAACTATGATGTGTCTTGGTGTAGATCTTTTTGGGTTTCTCTTTAATGGAGTTCTGTGTGCTTCTTGAACGTGTGGAATGTTTCCCAGCCTTAATTTAGGGAAGTTTTCTGCTATGATTTGATTGAACACAGTTTCCATTTCCTGTCCTCTTTCCTCTTCTTCATGCACCCCTATGATGCGAATGTTGTTTCTCTTCATGTTGTCACAGAACTCCCTTAGAGTTTCCTCACATTTTTTGAGTCTCTTTTCCTGTTTTTCCTCCGCTTCTCTAACTTTGTTTATTGTGTCCTCTAACTCGCTGATTCGATCCTCAGCGTGATTCATCCTGCTTTTAATTCCTTCCATTGTGGTCTTCAGTTTTGACACTGTATTTGTCATTTCTGTCTGGTTCTTTTTTATTATTTCAATTTCATTTTTTATACTTGTTATCTATTTATTTAGGTGCTCATAGTGACTATTCATTGTTGCTTTAATTTCTTTGAACATTCTAACTATCATTATTCTAAATTCTGCTTCTGGTAGTTTGGTTATATCTGGTTTATTCAGGTCCTTCTCTGGGGATTTCTCTTGATTCATTTGGTTTGCATTCCTCTGCCTGCCCATTTTATCTTATTATAAGCAAGTTGTGGCCACTGGAGTCCAGTAGGTGTTGCCTTTGTGTTCTCTAGGTGTGTTCTGTCCGCAGGCCTGCCACCCCCTCTGCCGATGTCTAGGGTGGTTGGGTGTGGGCGTTGCCAGCGCCGGCTCACTGCAGCTATTGCTGTGATTTCCGCCTCTCCTCCGCGGGAGGGGCTGTCACTCAAGTCACAAGCCTTAGCACCCAGGGCAGAGGTGAGCACCTTTGTACTACAATTTTTATGAGAAGCTAATTTTACTATTAAATTTTGAAAGCGTATATACTTCTTTTTTAATTTTTCCATTGATTTGAGAAGGAGAAAAATAGAGAGAGGGAAAGAGAGAGATCAACTTTCGCTTAGTCCAGTGGTTCTCAAACTATTTGAAGTCGGGCGCATTTAAATTCTACAAGTAACTGTAGGTGCACTATATACACATTTCTGAGAAACATGTTATAATAATTAAGTATTAAATAAGAAAAAAAAGTCTAAGCATGCTTTTATGGTAATTAAATGAAATAAATTACTACAAAATTAAATTTATTTTGACATTAAAAAACATTTTATTATGTTACATCTTTTGAGTTATGCCTTTTAGAATTTGTAAAAAAGAGGGGTTATAAAATTAAAAAGAAACAAAAGGTTATCTTTATATATATATAGATACATTCTTTCTTAGACAGGAACAGAGAGAGATGAGAAGCATCAATCATTAGTTTTTCGTTGCCGTCTCAACACCTTAGTTGTTCATTGACTGCTTTCTCACATGTGCCTTGACCACGGGCCTTCAGCAGACCGAGCAACCCCTTGCTGGAGCCAGCAACCTTGGGTCCAAGCTGACAAGCTTTTGCTCAAGCCAGATGGGCCCACGCTCAAGCTGGTGAACTCGGGGTCTCGAACCTGGGTCTTCCGCATCCCAGTCCAATACTCTATCCACTGTGCCACCGCCTGGTCAGGCTGTATAGATACATTCTTAGTAAGATTTAGTAAATTCGGCAGGTCCCAGTGCGAATGTGTTAAGTTTTTCATTCTTGTGTTTATGAGAAACATGAGCCTGATGTGTCCTAGAGATTTCTTCAATGTTTGGGCATATATTTGAAAGGCAAAGTCTCATTTCCTCATCAATACACTGAAGAATTCCTCTCTTTTTACTCTTAATTGTGTTGAGTGCAGAAAACCCCCACCATACATATCATCTTAACTTGACACCAAACAAAGGATAGAAAAAACTTGCCTCCAGTCTTTCTGGGGAATATGGGGGGTAGTGTAAAAAATCCAGCACCACAGCTTAACAGCCTTTTGCAGCCTAATCAGGCAAGTGAGGTGGGGAGTTGGGCAGACTCAGTTTACAGCCAATTCCCCACACCTCTGTCGCCCCAAAAATCTAAACTCCAAAAACCCTGTTGGTTTTTTGGTCCCCATCAGGCACATATTTCTCTGGAATACCATAGGACGCACCTGGAAATCTTCTAGGGCGTACCAGTGCGCCCTGGCGCACACTTTGAGAACTACGGTTTAGTTGTTCGATTTAGTTGTGATCTACTTAATTGATTGCTTCTTTTATATGTCCTAACCAGGGATTGAACCCAGAACCCCTGGTGCACCAGGTCAACGCTTTATCTGCTGAGCCGCCCAGTCAGGGCAACATAGATAGTTTTTAAAGTAATTCCAGAAATGTAGTTGTCTTCATAATATGTTACAGCATGTTTGAAAGCAATTGCTACATTTTTGCAGAAAAAAAAAAGTCTTTTTCTTTTTTGGCCAATTTAGAAATCTTTATTTTTGTTGTATTCAGGTAATCACAGAATTTGCCTAATCATCTATATTAATCTTTTTCATGCAGTCACCAAGCAGTGCCAGCATATAAAATTTGAAAATTGCTATTTGATTAAGATGTTGAGTTCTTGTTTTAGAGTCTCCTGAGGATGCCTTCGGTGACAGTGATCCAATGCACAAACAGGTGGAATGTTTGCTTTCCCGGACTGTAAATGGACAGAGATCAGAGCATGGAGGAGGTAAAAGAAAGTCCTGGAAAAAAAAAAAAAAGAAAGTCCTGGAAGACAGGGGGAACAAATTTCTGGGTCAAAAACTCTCCCATCCAAAGTCCAGGGATTTCCATTGTGTTGAAGAATAATCATGCCTGTTTGGTGCAGAATTGCACAGAGGGAAGATTTTGGAGGGAGAAGGGATAACTTAGTAGAATTGAGTGGGAGTTCTGCCCTAACTATGTACTCAAACCCCTCAGTATTTATTGGGGAAAGTGTCTCCAGATCTCTACTGATATGTGTTCTAGCTTAAATGCTTGGTTTGGAGGTATCTGACTTTCTTTGAGTTGTGCCTCTGGCATGAAGGTTCACCTCTCTGTGATATGTGCCTGAGCTCTAGGAGCCTCTGACTTTGTGGCAACCACTCTGAGAAATCACAACTGGGAGATTGCTTTAAGGGAATGTTGAATGTTTAGGTATGCAGTTTTGACAAATTTTAAAACTTTAAATATCTCAAAGGAAAAATAATTTATATGTATAGTGACCACAAATGAAAATGTCTTTTTCCAGAGCAAATGGAAAACAAAAGAGGTGGGGGAGTAGTATTGATTGTGCTGTAGCATTTAAATATCTGTGCTGATTGGGTAAAGAGTGTATTAGCATTGTTCTTAACCCTCAGATAATTTGATTGGAGAGGATCTGACATGAATCTGAAGTATTTCCACAGAATTCTGAGTCCAGTCACAGGACTGAACAGCTGTGATCTAATTATTTCAGCCACTGTTCTTTAACAAATAACATATCTGGGATTCATTGAACTTGTGGTGCCAAAAAACACATAAATGATAAAAGCAAATTGAATCTGATCTCTACTTTTGATCATTTGGAAAAAGCCTAGATATATAGCACAATCTTATAAACTTGTTGTATTTATTTTTTAAATGTGATTTAAATTGACTTATTAAAACTTAGAACCAAGTTATTCATAACAGTGATAATATAAATAATGAGTAGGCCTTACCAGGTGGTGGCGTAGTGGATGGAGCATTGGACTGGGATGCGGAAGACCCGGGTTCGAGACCCCAAGCTCGCCAGCTTGAGCGCGGGCCCATCTGGCTTGAGCAAAAGCTCGTCAGCTTGGACCCAAGGTCTCTGGTTCCAGCAAGGGGTGGCTCGGTCTGATGAAGGCCCGAGTCAAGGCACATGTAAGAAGCAATCAATGAACAACTATGGTGTCGCAACGGCAACAAAAACTAATGATTGATGCTTCTCATCTCTCTCCGTTTCTGTCTGTCTGTCCCTATCTATCCCTCTCTCTGACTCTCTGTCCCTGTAAAAAAAAAATAATAATAATAATGAGTAGATTCTTAGACTATCCTTTGAGGGTCTATTTAATTCATAATGTAGCTGAAACATGGAAACTTATTACCACACACCACACAACCTTATTTCTCTTGGAAACTGAATTCTAGTATCAGACACAAAAGAGAAGGCACACATCTCTCCAACCAGGCAGCTAAAAAAGTCTTCCTCATCCACTACAGGGTTATCCAGTAGGCAGACTACACATTTCCTAAAGGTATAAAAAAACAGGAACAATAAAGTCTTTGCTATAATCTGAATACTTGCCCTCCCCAATCTACATGTTAAAATCTTAATCCCAAGTGATGGGATTAGGAGATGGAACCTTTGGGAGGTGATTAGGTCTTGAAGGCAGAACCTTCATGAATGAGATTAATACTCTCATAAAAAGGACCCCGGGGAGCTAATTGATCCCTTCCACCATGTGAGGTTATAATCTGCAACCCAGAAAAAGGCCCTCCCCAGAACCCAACCATATTAGTGCCCTGCTCTTGTACTTCCAGCCTCTAGAACTGTGATTAATAAACTTCTGTTGTTTATAAACCAGTCTCTGGTATTTTCTATATATCAGCCTAAATAGACTAAGAAATTTAAAAAATAATAATTCGATAAAAATATTTGATATAAATATATGTATTTGGTTTAAGGTTTGAGACATTTGCCTGACCTGTGGTGGCGCAGTGGATAAAGCGTCGACCTGGAATCACTGAGGTCGCCAGTTCAAAACCCTGCACTGGTCTGGTCAAGGCACATATGGGAGTTGATGCTTCCAGCTCTTCCCCCCTTTCTCTCTCTCTCTCTCTCTCTCTCTCTCACTCTGTCTTCTCTATAAAATTAATAAAATTAAAAAAAAGAAATTTATAAGGTTTGAGACATTCATGGAAAAAAATTAGAACTTTGGTGAAATTACTTAACTAAGTTTAGTATTACTTTTATACTGAATCACTGAACCCTCCGAAGGTTTTGATTAGGCCCTCCATCCTGTATCTTCCTTCATTAATTCTGACAATGTTGGCCCCAGTCATGGAATCTGAACCTGGTGGCTAGTGTCCTAAGGGGCTTCAACTAGTAGTGAGGGCTGTGGCAGAAGTCGGTTTAATGGCCCAGAGAGGCAGGTTGAGAGGGACAGCTCCCTGGTACCTGTGGTGATGCCAACAGCAGTGGAACCAGTAAGGCATCAGTAGCTCTTCATGAGTTTTCATGCTTTAGAAATTAGGTCCTATGAGTGTGGTGGTTACTGGGGGGGGGGGAGAGTGAGAGAAAGGGAGGAGGGGAGGGGCACAAAGAAAACCAGATAGAAGGTGACAGAGGATAATTTGACTTTGGGTGATGGGTATGCAACATAACTGAATGAAAAGATAACCTGGAGATGTTTTCTTTGAACTTATGTACCCTGATTTATTAATGTCACCCCATTAAAATTAATAAGAAAATAAAAAGAAATTAGTCCTGCCTTCTTACATGCACTCCCAGACAGGGTGGCCATCTCAGAAAGCTTATGAACTGATTTGTTATTTGTGTTTTACATCAATGGAAAGGATTCCATCATTGAAAAGGATAACCCATGGCAAGGCCAGATGATAGAGAATAAGACTGGATGCAGGTGATCTTACAAAGGTCCCAGGGGTGGGAACCTGAAAGAAACTGCATGAGTCTGAGGAAGGAGAAGTAATCTGTGTTCAAGATTTTGAATTTGCCATACCAAAAAGTGAATAGCCCAATTTTAAAATGGGCAAAAGACTGAATGGACATTACTCCAAAGAACATACACTAAGGGGCAACATGTGTATTAAAATGTGTTCAGTATCACAAATCACCCTAAAAATGCACATCTGAATCACAGTGGGATATAGCCTTTAGGCTGGTTAAGATGGCTATTCTCAAAAAAAAAAAAAAAAAAAGTAAACAAGAGTTAGTGAAAATGTGTAGAAAATGGAACTCCGATACGCTGTAGGAGATGGAATGTAAATCGATGCAGCCATTGGGGAAAACAGTTCCTAAAAACATTAAAAATAGAACTACCAGGTTCTGGTCAAGATGGCAGTAGTAGTAAAATTCTCACAAACCACATCAAAATTAAAACTAAACTTCTGAACAACCATCATTCAGAACCACTTGAAATCTAGCTGAATACAAGTCCTATACCTAAGAATATGAAGAAGTTATATTGAGACGGGTAGGAGTAGTGGAGGTATGGAACAGGCTGATCCTACTTTTTCCTGTGGAAGTTAAAAATTGGGAGGCTATCTCAGCTACAGAGGAGCCTCCTAAGAAACAAGGGGTCCCAAACACATACCAGGATCCCCTTCCCAAGGTTCCAGTGTCGGGAAAAGAAGTCTTCATATCATCTGTCTGTGAAAACCAATGGGAACTGTGGCTCAGTGAGAGAAAGGGCAGCTGGAGATCCAGGCGTTCCTCTTAAAGGATGGGGATGCACTTATTTGGACTCACTCTCACTGAGCTCCAACATTGGGGCAGCAGCTTGAGAAGTGCCAAAGACATCCAGGAGGAACTGAGTTGTCTGGCATTGGAACAAGTGTTGGTGGGGCAGCTTTCTTTCAGACAGAAGTGCTTGCAGAGGCCATTGTTCCATTGCTGAGTCCTTCTCCCACCAAGCAGACAGGCAAGCATCATATCCCAGTCTCCATCAAACTGGCTTACACTGTAACAATTCCCCAAGACCATGTCCCACCCAACTTGCAAACCCACCCAAGATGTATTCAGTGGCTTTTCTGTACAAACCACCTATCTTGGCTCATGTGCAGACTTTCTTAAAATCTCTCCGGGTTTCATAAACTTCAAATGAGCAGTGTCTGACTTTGGCATGCCTATACCTTTTACTAAGAGGACCCCACCTGGCACTAACTGCAGCTGGCCTTGGTTTACAGCGTGGCCTATCCAGGACTCTTCCAAGTTCAGCACTAGTGGACCATCTGCAGATTGCTTTGTAACACATGCCAGGTGGCCCTGGACAGGGCACCAACAACAGCTAACCATGATATGCATCTCCTAAGAGGTCAAGAGCCAGCACACCTGGTGGACACCTTCAGACTGAAACATCACTCAACCACCTCCATGATTGATACACTGAATAAGCAGAGTCAGCAGGCACCAGAGCCTCACTGAAGCAAGTCCTGCTCCATTGTCTGCACCCCTGTGCAATGGATCCTCTGCTGTGGTCACTGCCTGTCATGGCAGCCAAGTGACCTGGGGATAAATCATTCCATTGACAACAATCAAGGTTCAACTATAACAAGAGGGTCCACACAGTCCACCTGGGGATTGCCTGGATCACCCAGCTCAAGTAACTGGGGAGGCTGCACCACTGGACCCCACAGAGCACCTACTACATAAGGCCACTCTACCAAAAACGGGAGGCATAGCAGCTCTACTCAATACACAGAAATAAACACAGGGAGGCAGCCTAAATGAGGAGACAAAGGAGCATGACTCCAATGAAAGAACAGTTGCAATCTTCAGTTCTTTCATTTCTCATATTTTATAAAATGGAAGCATCTACTTGATACAGAGTTTTAGAATGCTCAAGGAACTGATGAGAACTTCAATAGCACAACAAAAGACATAGAAACTATAAAAAAGAACCAGTCACAAATTATATGGAAACAACTCAAATGCCCATCAACTAAATAATGGAAGGAAACACTGCCATTTGTGACAACATAGATCAGCATGAACATGATGAAAGACAAATACTGCATGATCTCACTTATATGTGGAATCTAAAAGAAGCAAACTTACAGAAGCAGAGAATAATTGTAGTTACCAGAGGCTGGGTGGGGACAGAATGAAGGGATAATCATCAAAAGATATGTATTAGTTATAGTTATTCAGAGAATTAGAATCGACAGGATCTGTAGAGATACACATGAGAGGAGATTTATTGTGGGAATTGGCTCATGTGATTATGGAGGTCAAGAAGTCCCACGGTCTACCATCTGCAAGCTGAAGAACTAGGTAAGCCAGTTGTATGATTCAGTCCAAGAATGAAAGTCTGAGAACCAGGAGCACTATGTCTAAGGACAGAAGGTGGATGTCCCAGCTCAAGCAAACAGAACAAATTGGCCCTTCCTCAGCCCATTTGTTCTATTTAGACCCTTAATGGATTGGATGATACTTACATCGGTGAAGGCATTCTTCTTTACTCAGCCTGCCAGTTCCTAAAATAATGTTTTAACAGCTATTTAGGTATCCTCCTTAGCTCAGTGAAATTGACATAATATTAAAGAGGGGTGGAGGAGTTTGTGGAGGTGATTATATGTTTATGGCCTTATTGGTGGGGACAATTTTATAGAAGTATACTTATCCCCAGACTCATTGAGTTGTATACATTAAATATGTATAGCATTTTTACATATCAATAATACCTCAATAAAGTGGTTTATTGAGTTTGAACTAGAAATTGACCAGGAGCAAAGTTTGATCCCAGATATTAAGAACCAAGTTTTGATTTAGGGTGTATTCAGAAACTAGCCTATCGAAGATGACAGTGATCAGGTTGGGGGGGTATGGGTAGCAACACAATTTATTTACCATATTGAAATTAAGTTTTTGCCCTGGCCAGATAGTTCGGTTGGTGAGATCATCATCCTGATATACAAAGGTTGCCAGTTTGATCCTCAGTCAGGGCACATATTGAAACAGATTGATGTTTCTCTCTCTCTCTGAAATCAAGAAATAAAAATATTTTTTTAATTTGACTTCGGTCATACTGAATATTGTTCCATTTCTCATCATGGTCAGTATACCTGCCAAACAGAGGAAGTTTCCACCTAAGATCAAGTGGCTCCTGTGCATGTATACTGGCTCTCCTATCGAAACAGTGCTAACAGGAATAGCATGGGAGCCATATATGCAGTTTTAAATTTTCTAGTAGCCACATTTAAAAAATAACAGAAAACTGGTGAAATTAACTTTAGTAATATATTTTAGTTAACCTAATATATCCAAACTATTAGCTTAGCATGCCATCATTGTTTTAAATGCTAATGAAAAATGTTACTAAAAATGTTAATGAGATATTTTTGCTCTTTTCTTTTCAAAATCCAGTGTGTATTTACACTTCCAGCACAGCTCAATTCAGACACTAAATTTTCATTAAAAATAATTGATCTGTATTTAGATTTAATAAAATTTACAATTAAAAATGTATATTTACATATTCAAGTTGTTCCAAACATACCCAGAAGTTTTTCTAGTAAGTGATTTGAATATTAATTTTTAAATTTAAACTTATAAATTGAGAGGCCTGGACTAGGTGATCTCTTTCTGGTCTAGTAGTTTATGGATCTATTTTTTGCTAAATGATATGATTCAACATTCTTAGACATGAACTTCATACAGGTGCAAGAGTGTTAAGGCATTGTCTTATTGTAGGTAAGGTTTCCCTGCATCTAGAAAGATAGAACAGGGCCAACTGGGACACACAGAAGAGAAGGAGAAAGAATAAAGACCCTGAAAAGGAGATGCTGAGACTATTGTTAGAAGGAAAGATTGAACTGAAAAATACAACTGAAGACAGGACAGAATAGCTGTCAACCTTAAACACTTGGGAGACTGTAAAAAGTAAATCAGTTTGGCTTCTCATGGTATCATGTGACCAAGAACTATTACTAAAACACAGTTTTCCTTGCAGGTTTAATACACACACGGACACACACAATGACTGAAAAAACATCTGATGCTAAAAAATGGGTATTTGTACAGAAAGAGAAAAAAAAATTCCTAATGTCACAGAGCAAAACTAAAATTATTCCATTTCAGAGGAGAGACATTAATCTATACCATACTGAAAGTTTTCTTACACCATTAGAAAGCAGAAGGACAGAGAGGAGAAACTGCAAGGAGAAATTTCCTGCTTGTCTCAGGGAGATTCTTTAAGGTTGGGAAGAGCAGAGAGCTGTGCAATTAACTTTCACTGAAGAAGTTTAAAGTTAACAGAAAAATAAGGAGGGAAACATCTCTGCCACTGTATAGAAACACTTCATAGAACAAGAAAGCCATGCAGCCTGACCAGGTGGTGACACAGAAGATAGAGTGTCAGACTGGGACATGGAGAACCCAGGTTCAAAACCCCGGGTCACCAGCTTGAGTGCGGGCTCATCCAGCTTGAGTGCGGGCTCATCTGGTTTGAGTGCGGGCTCACCCGGCTTGAGTGTGGACTTACCAACTTGAGCGCAGGGTCACTGGCTTGAGCGTGGGATCATAGACATGACCCATGGTCACTGGCTTAAGGTCAAGACCACTGGCTTGAGCCCAAGGTCGCTGGCTTGAACCCTTAAGGGGTCACTCGCTCTGCTGGAGTCCCCCAGTCAAGGCACATTAGAGAAAGCAACCAATGGACAACTAAGGAGACTAAGAAGCCACAACGAAGAATCGATGCTTCTTATCTCTCTCCCTTCCTGCCTATCTGTCCCTCTCTCTGTCTCTTTCTATATATCTCTGTCACAAAAAAAAGAAAAGGAAAAAAAAAAAAAAAAAGAAAGCTATGCAGGACACATCTTAAGTGTACCATACCTCCAGATAGCACAGCTTGAGTGACCTGTTGTCTTGCCACTTCCTCAGTAGCAGGTGTCCATTTCTCCTAAACCTGTGCGATACCGTTTGGGGAACTCAGTTACCTTCTGTTTCTGCATCTTCTTCTTTTGCTTCTATAGTTCATAACTAAGCCTTCCTATGTGTCTCACATTCAGCCTTGTTGAGACCCCAGATTGGGTTGGTTCAGCCAGTCACGACTAGGATGGAGCATGTGGCCGTGTCTGGCCTCCTCCTTTGCTAGCTGCAAGCTTTGGGGTCAGGAGCTGACTCCTGTTAAAAATAAACAGCTTTGGCTGGAATCTCAGGCCCATGTGTTGGAGAGCATCTGACATCAGACGTGAGTTCTGGGCATGGCAGACATTAAACAGATTGTTACCTCTGAGCCGACTTAAGGTCAAGTCTGTAATCCAACTCTGTAAAAATTAATTCATCTGTTGACTATTTGCATGATTAGACTAGACTTAAATCTACATAATCTGCATAGAAAAGTAAGAAGACAATCCAGCAATAAATAACTAGAACTGAACTTACCAAAAAAAGTTTTATTAAATAAATATTTTTTTATTTATACATACATTCAAATCTTAAAATACTTTTTAGTATAAAATGCGAGACTAAATTTTAAAGTCTGTATCTCATTTTGTCAATCATTGAGGACACATCAGTAATTCAGAATCCTTTAATTGATTAATGTTAAAACACTGAAAAAATGAATATTTATAGAGCATCGTTTGTAAAGCAAAAGGCAAAGGGAAATAAAGAAGAAGATATTAAGCAAAAATTAAAGTAGAGTGAACTCTGCTCCTAGCAAAGGGATGCACATTTTAAAATGTGTTTGCAAGTCTTCATTTTGCACTTCCATAGTTGGTTGCAAAGATGAGAGGGGCAACTATTATTGACTCAATTCTGTGATTCGTGTAAATTTAGAAAGAGAAAGTAATGTAACATGTCACCGACCATAAGAAATTAAGAACTCCTGGTGTATGGAGCAGCAGCACAGAGCTGGATGTGTAATCAGTATCCTTACTGAATAGATAGGAAGGAGATGATGCATTATTAAAAGATGTCTTTTTATAGGTCTGATTTGAACTGGCAGGATTTGGACTACAATGGCAGATCAACTATCTTTAGGACCATTTCCTACAGTCCTGATATTTTTAGATGTTTTGTACTCACCTCTTCCTTAGGTCCTCCTGGCCTGCCTTCTAGTGTCGCCAAGTTACTGGTGTATCTGCTCTTCTCTCTTTAACTCCACCTCTCTTCTTCCTCCGCTCACACCTTTTATAATTTATATATCCTGCTTCTCCCTGAGTTTTCCAATCCTAGAGCTATTTATAGCTTCCAATGGTCACAGTGGCCCTGTAAACAGGGAATGTACTTGAGTTAATGATTATCACCTTATTTGGATTTTCATTCAGATTAAAGAATGCTCTGGAATTTGGTTTTAAATGAGATTGAACATCTTAGAGGTTCTATTTTAGAGCTGCAGAGAAAGAAGAATACAAGCAAAGGCTCCCTGAACGAGCTCTTAGGAGCCAACCACTGAGGTTTGTGTTTATTTTATCTTAGACCAGTGATGAGCAATCTTTTGAGCTTGGTGTGTCAAAATTTGCCAAAACACCGAGCATAACTCGGGTGGTGTGTCACTTCGAGAAAAACGGCCTAACCGGAAGTCCCAGAACTAGACGCTTTGTGCCAGAGTTCTGTTGTTTTGGCCTACAGACCTCTGGCACAGAGTGTCTACACTACAGCAAATGTTTTATCCTCGGCTACTGCACCTGGCCGTGCAGGAGCAGAGGATGAAATGTCCTTCTCGGTATGTGGCCCCCTGTGCGGCCGCATGTGGCCACATGTCATTGAAAATGGCTACACATGTCAGACGCGTGTCATAGGTTCACCATCACGGTCTTAGACTCATCACCAGCCGTTACCCAAATAGTTCCTGGATCATTAGAAAAACAGGATAACAATTTCAAACGGTTTGGTCAAGTATAACTATATTATCTTCTTCCTTGTCTACTTCACTGTGATTTTGAGGTCTTGCTCAAAAACCAATCCAGGTGTTTATTATCTAAGGTTAATCCGGGGCTTACAATTAAGCATTGTACATACCCATGCACATGAGACTCCTACAAGAGCTATTCTGGTAATTAATTGTTATAAAAGAATCATGTAAAATTTCAAGAAAGGCAAAGCCAGAAAATAAGTGTTTACTGAGAAACCAGCATATGAATTTTTTCCTTTTTTTTCTTTCTCTTTTTGCTTTTGTAGAAATTTAGCATTTACCTGATAAAAAAGACAGTCATCTACTTATAGTAAGAATCAACCATTATGTTTTACAATTGTAACATCTGATCAGGAAAGATACAATGATGAGATCACATAAATGCTCCCGCTGTACATAATTTCAAAAAAGAAATTTTTAACACCTCTCAAAATATTTGGAAATTTGAAAAAAAATTCAGAAGCTACTCTTCTCATTTCCAGGCTACATTTCTAAGTTATATGAGGTCTACAGAGAAATATTCTCCTTTTAGAGTTGGATATCTTCAAGAGAATCTAGGCACATACACACACACACACACACACACACACACACACACGAACGTCAACTTGATCTGTAGAGGAACGAAGTCCTTAACTGGGCACAATCTGATCATTATAGAGCATTTCTTAATTCCCTGGTTGAAATATCAAACAAGAAGATTACAAATGCCCCCACCTTTGTCTTATAAGCCTGGTGTAGGAAGATTGGCCAGGATGAGCATTTTCTCATCTCCAAACACCAACACCCACACCTTCTCATCTCTCAAAAATGAAGGGAGAAAGAAATCACAAAACAGGTAGTGTGAAAAAGCATTGCTTGGACAATACTTGGTTCTGCTACAGAATTTGAGAGTAGCTCAGACGCTGCATCACACACCACCTCAGTTTAAGAATTCCAGCGAACTGAAGGTTCACTTCAGGAGCTTGTTAAACAGAAATTCTGATTCCAACTCAAAATATTTAGTTAGGCCCGCAATCTGCAGTTTCAATATCCTCTCCCTGTAGTTCTGGAATGGTCTGAACAATAGATTCTGCTGGTTGATAAAAGTGGGCTACCTGTTCGCTTTTACCCATGTTTTCATTGTGGAGACTGAACAAGCACACCTATTTCCTTTTGACAGTTTGCAAACTTAATATTTTTATTTTTATAATTCAGTGAAAATGATGGGGTGAAGAGTGGCTTGTGTTAAGCACATTTGGTTTTGTAGGAAAAGACATACTCTTCAAAGTCAGTTTTTTAGAGAGCCTCTCCCAACCTTGAAAGCAGCACTTTGGGAATTCTTAGAAGGGGCCAGTTAATATGTCTGTGCTCTGGAGAGTAGGTTATCCAATAGATGTGCTTTTTCTAAACAGTAGTAAAGTAGTCGTGATGTCAGAGATGAATGTTAAGCAGAATCATTATTATTAGTCATTTGAAAACAGAACTTTCTACTCCATGCCTAGATTCATTTTTTAATTATGTATTTTAGAACATGCAAAATAAAAGCTATTAAACTTCACATATGTATTACCAAAACACTGGTTTTTAAAATATAAGGTTAAAATATTGTTTTAAATACAGATGTTTTTGAGCATATAAGTCCAAAAGAGCTAGAGGTTTTTTCTCCAGTTGCCTAAAAATAAGTTGCCTTTGAGTAAAAACCATATACTTATCCCCTAAAAGAGACTTTCTTTTTGTTTTAAATTACTAAAACTATTTTGCATTCTTAACTACAGCATTCATTACTATGAATAGATTAAATGTTTTCTTGCTCATGGTTGAACTGAGTTTTCTAGAACACTTACGTGGTATTATGTAGAATTGCTACTTCTGATACTAACGTTTTACATGTAAATAGAGATAGGTTTCTAAAGCTAAAAAGGAAAAAAAACTAAAGTTAAACTTAATGTTTTTCCCATTTATTTCTATTTAACTGTAGTGTGAAAGATTGCATGCTATTCTTTATCTGAATATATATCCATTTTTGTAAAAGATTCATTCCTGACCTCAGACCTTAACTTACTTGTCTGTCTTAAAATAATATGCACACAGCAGTGAGTTTTTGTTTTGTTGACAACAGATAAACTCATTCTGTGCTAAAGGGAGAATCTTGGGGCTTTGTATACATCCTGCTTACTGCCTGGCTTTGCATTTCCCTAGCAAGCAGGGTTAAAGTCTCCCAAATTTTATAGATACACGATATTGAATGACTTGACAGAACTGACAATTTATAGAAGAGTATAATATCCACAACAGATTTTTTCTCCTCAGGAACAATATTTGTTTTTTGTCATGTTTAGAATATAGCAGCAGCTTGTTTATAAACAGATACTGGATTTTGTGTGTGTGAGTTTGAAAGCATCCAGAGGTAAGAAAAAAATTAGGGACAGATAGTCTTTTCACATGCAACTGAAAGAGATTTGGTATTTTTCTAAAACATTCATAAACTTTTTTTTTTAGAATTTTTTAATTTTATTTACAGGGACAGAGAGAGCGTCAGAGAGAAGGATAGATAGGGACAGACAGACAGGAACGGAGACAGATGAGAAGCATCAATCATCAGTTCTTTGTTGCCGTTGCAATACCACAGTTGTTCATTGATTGCTTTCTCACACGTGTCTTGACCGTGGGCCTTCAGCAGACCGAGCAACCCCCTGCTGGAGCCAGTGACCTTGGTTCCAAGCCGGCGAGCTCTTGCTCAGGCCAGATGGTCCCACGCTCCAGCTGGCAACCTCGGGGTCTCGAACCTGGGTCCTCCACATCCCAGTCCAACGCTCCATTCACTGCGCCACTGCCTGGTCAGGCTCATAAACGTTTTTTAAAAGTCAGTAAGATTTTGCCTGACCTGTGGTGGCGCAGTGGATAAAGCGTCGACCTGGGAACACTGAGGTCGCCAGTTCAAAACCCTGCACTGGTCTGGTCAAGGCACATATGGGAGTTGATGCTTCCAGCTCCTCCCCCCTTTCTCTCTTTCTCTCTCTCTCTCTCTCTCTCTGTCTCCTCTCTAAAATGAATAAAATAAAAAGAAATTTTAAAAAAAAGTCAGTAAGATTTTATTCATCATGTGTCCCTATTTAAGCAAAGAGCCAACTTGGAGAAGGCATTTAAGAGACGGTTAATCTTGTTTTTCTATCTCCAGGGACTGGCCTGATTCTAGTTCCACTGGGGACTATGGGTGAGAACAGGGAAGATCTTGGGGGACAAATGGCTTGTTTATTAGCAATCCTGGAGGTTCCACTGATTTTCAGCTCTGTTTTCCCTCTCTCTTCCACCACTCTTTTATGCAATATTTTATTTATTTGGATGGAGTTTAGGTATCAGAGCTCTCACTTGCAAGGAGCAGAAATCAATATCAATTGTCCAAGGGGTAGAATAGACTGGGGTAAAGATAATTGATCATATAAAATGACTAGGGGTAAATAAACCTAAGGTATGTCTGTGCCCATGGAAACTGTCATCTGAAATCTCCCCCTTCTTCCATTTCTAGGCAATTTGTGCCTTTCTGGTGGCTTTATTCTCAATAACTGGATAATTTGATAGAGCTGACAGACTACAAAGGGCATGAAGTTCTCCACAATTGGGACTGGAGATTGTCATTCTTCCCAGGAAAGAGAGGCGAGACTGGCCTAGGTGGCAATGCTGCAAATTCTGGGTCCCAGCTCACACATGAGATAGAAATGTACACCTGAGATAGAAACGTATGTTATCCAAAGAGGCCAGGGATAAAATGAACCAGAGAGTGAGGCTTGGAAGACTGGAGAAGCTGAGGTCAGACTTCCAGGTCCTGGGGCCTAAGGCCACAGGGTCAGAAGCCAGGTATGCTTGGAGCTGCGCTGGGAGAGAGAACAAGGCCAAAGGTGGGAGGCGTGCTTGAGGCTGGACGCAGGTACAGACCTGCCCCCATGCTTGCATCTCCCGTTCACTTATGTTTGGTGGTAGAGAGTGGGCAAAGAGGTTACTAAAAGCAGGCATCACGTACTTGACAATTTCACCCTAGTTTGGGCTACTCAGACAGAATTTTACATATTTTACCTCACTGAATGAAAACTTTGTTAAGAAATAGGAAACCAAAGCATTTAAGAGACTAAGAAAGTTATCCTGAGGTTACTTGCCCCAAGCAGGGCTAGAATCTGGCCAGCGAAGGGGTTTTCCTGGAGTTTGTCCAGTGAACATCTAGTACAGCTAGTGCTCGACTTACGACCATGATTGGTTCCGAAAGACTGGTTGTAACACGATTTGGTTGTAAGTTGAGTAGGCTATAGACAAAGACAATTTCCTCTTGGTAGACATCTTGGGAGGGGCTTAAGGAAAAATATCCAAGACACAAAACACAAATTGCTTTACAGTTAACATGGTGCACGCGGAGATGGTAGTGCTGCCGGAAGCTGGTTTGCACTGTCGTATGCCCAGCTGGGCAATGCTTGCGCTGCCAGACGCGGAGCAGTCATGGCTAGTTATTGTGGTCGTAAAGTTGAATGGTCATAAGTTGCATAGGTCATAAGTCGATCAATACCTGTATATATATGCCCAGCATGCCCCAAGGTTCTACAATAGAAGCTGGATGAAGTGTATCCCAACAGTCCTATACCTCATAGTATCTGTATCTGTCTTATAGAGGCACCAGGTGCTTAGAGAATGATGCCATAGGGGTGTGAGTGCTTCATGAGGACTTAAAGTCTCTCTGGAGAGAGAACAGTCTCTTATCTCAGGAAAGAATATGTCTGCTCTTCTCCCTGCTTGAAATTCCCCTTAAATTTTGCTCAGTATAAATCGAGGGTTCTTTGCTAGATGCACTCCAACCTTTTTGTGTCTATTGACCAGAGAATCATAGCCTTATAATGCTACATAGACCCAAGGGGAAGGAGGTAATCCAATTTCCTCACTTTATAGGTTAAAGCAGTGGTTCTCAAAGTGTGCACCAGGGTGCACTAGTGCACCTTATGGTATTCCAGAGAAATATGTGCCTCTTGGGGACCAAAAAACCAACAGGGTTTTTGGAGTTTAGATTTTTGGGGGACAGAGATGTGGGGAATTGGCTGTAAGCTGACAATCTGCCTAACCCCCCACCTCACTTGCCTGATTAGGTTGCAAAAGGCTGTTAAGCTGTGGTGCTGGATTGTTTACACTACCCTCCATGTTCCCCAGAAAGACTGGAGGCAAGTTTCTTCTATCCTTTGTTTGGTGTCAAGTTAAGATGATATGTATGGTGGGGGTTTTCTGCACTCAACTCAATTAAGAGTAAAACCAGAGGAATTCTTCAATGTATTGATGAGGAAAATAGAGTTTGCCTTTCAAATATATGCCCAAACATTGAAGAAATTGCTAGGACACATCAGGCTCATGTTTCTCATAAACACAAGAATGAAAAAGCTTAACACATTCGCGCAGGGACCTGCTGAATTTACTAAATCTTACTAAGAATGTATCTATATATATAAAAAGATAACTTTTTGTCATTTTTTTTTATTTCTTAAACCCTCTTTTTTACAAATTCAAAAAAGCATGACTCACAAAATGTAACAAAAATGTTTTTTAATGTCAGAATAAGTTTAATTTTGTTGTATTTTTTTTGTTCAATTACAATGAAAGCACGTTTGGACTTTATATTTTATTTTTTAATATTTGACATAATTATTATAACATATTTCTCAGAAATGTGTATATAGTGCACCTACAGTTATTGGTAGGATTTTAAATGCGCCCCGACTTCAAAAAGTTTGAGAACCACTGGGTTAGGGAATTGAGGGCCAGAGGATTGATGGATTACTAGAGGTCACACATGGGTTAATGGCAGTGCTAAGACTTTAATCTAACTCCAAATTCTGTGTTCTCTCCACACTAACCCCAACCACTTAAGTTTCATATTTATAAATCCAGATAGAAGTCCTTGCTGTTAATCAAAGTAGTCACGGTTTTGTGAGTAGGTCAAATGTAACATTTTAGCTTAGACAGCTTTTCTTCCTTTCCATCTTCCTCTTCTCTCCCTCCCTCAAGCTTTTTAGCTTCCACTGTCTCAGGAATGCTCCAGTTCTTGGATATGAGCAATAAACTCTCTCTCACTCTCTGTCTATTGCTCTCTCAGCATTTAGTGTATCATGCAATGAACGTATGATTTTCTTCTGATGTGGTTTTATGTATTTTAAATTCTGGTTTGTCAAAATGTACATTTGCTATAAGAGCCCAGATTGCAAATGGCAGCAAAGTGCTATAAAAGTAAAATGCTATTATTGCAGTGGATATCTCCAGATAGAGAATGAGCACCCCTTGCCACCACTGCTTCATTTCCTTCTCATTTACTGCGTAAGTACTTAGCCTAGTAAAACCCTTCCATGCAAATAAGTATGTAAAATATTTGCTGTGTGTCCAAACTGAACGTTAATGAATTACAAAAAGTGCTTATTTTGTGAAATAGCATTTTCTATCTCTTTATGCATGAAGTACATAGAAATAGACAGTGGCTTTAAGTGTACTGATGGTCTTTACATAGATTATGTTGCTTCTGTGAGACTTCCAAATTCCCCTCACATCCAGTAAATCTGCTCTTGGACTAAATAAGGCAGAACATAGTATGCTGTTTCATCTATTGTCTAACACTTAAATACACTTTACTGTCTTGCAATTCCTATTTCCTTTAAAAAAGTAAAAGTTCTCTTGGTAAAGAAGGTTTACTGATCTGTTTTAAAAGCAATGCCAAATCTTTCAGAAAAAAATTAAAGAAGACTCTAAGGTTGGAACTGTTTTCTCACTAAAAACAATCTGTTTGTAGAAATTGTGGAATGTTGCAAGATTTTTTAATAATAAGTCTCAGATGACCAGCATAGAAAAGAAAAGAAATTCACTCATTCTGGAGTTTAAAATAAACCTGAAAACGGTTTTGTTTAAAAAATATAAATCTTTGAATGTCTATAAGACTGACTTAAAACAGTGCCTACTGGTGCAAACCCACTATTTTTGGTTGAGGGCCTTTTGTCGCATTCTTGAAGGGTTACCCTCAAGTCAGTTGGCCCATCATAGGCCCCTTTATCCTTTCCACCACGAAGTCTGGTGGTGAGGGTGTCTGGTTCACTCTGGGGTTGACTGACTACAGCTGGTCTTGGAAGCAAATGTTCCTTCATATAACATGAAGAATTACAGATTCTTATACCCCAGGATTCTCCAACAGCTGAAACAGCAGCCAGGAAAGAATTAGTTTATGCTTTTGAGGGTAACACACCACTTGTGGTTATGTCTGTCTGGAATCCTATTCTGTGTTTTCTAGAAACATTTAACTTTTAACATCGGAAGCAATAAAAACATATACTGTGGTTTCAGGGTACTCTGCTCCTTTCAGAAGGAACTTGGAGCTTTGCACATTTTTTTATATATATATTTTATTATTATTAATTTTAATGGGGTGACACCAATAAATCAGGGTACATACGTACAATGAAAACATCTCCAGGTTATCTTATCATTCAATTGTGTTGCATACCCGTCACCAAAAGTCAAATTGTCCTCTGTCACCTTCTATCTGGTTTTCCCTGTGTCCCTCCCCTCCTCCCTATCCCAATCTTCCCTCCCTCCCCCCATCCCATAACCACCACTCTCTTGTCCATGTCTCATATTCTCACTTTTATGTTCCACCTATGTATGAAATCATGCTGTTCTCAGTTTTTCTTTTTTTCTGATTTACTTATTTCACTCCGTATAATGTTATCAAGGTACATCCATTTTGTTATAAATGATCCGATGTCATCGTTTCTTATGGCTGAGTAGTATTCCATAGTATATATGTACCATAGCTTTTTAATCCACTCGTCTTCTGACGGACACTTGGGCTGGTTCCAGATCTTCGCTATTATGAACAATGCTGCCACGAACATGGGGGTGCATTTCTTCTTTTCGAACAGTGCTATGGTGTTCTTAGGGTATATTCCTAAAAGTGGGATAGCTGGGTCAAAAGGCAGTTCGATTTTTAATTTTCTGAGGAATCTCCAAACTGTTTTCCACAGTGGCTGCACCAGTCTGCATTCCCACCAGCAGTGCAGAAGGGTTCCCTTTTCTCCACATCCTCGCCAGCACTTATTCTGTGTTGTTTTGCTGATAAGTGCCATTCTGACTAGTGTGAGGTGATATCTCATTGTGGTTTTAATTTGCATTTCTCTAATGATTAGTGATGTTCAGCATTTTTTCATATGCCTACTGGCCATCTGTATGTCCTCTTTGGAGAAATAACTATTCATTTCTTTTGCCCATTTTTTGATTGGGTTGTTTGTCTTCCTGGTGTTGAGTTTTATAAGTTCTTTATAAATTTTAGTTATTAACCCCTTATCAGATGTGCTGTCGAATATGTTCTCCCATTGTGTGGTTTGTCTTCTTATTCTGTTCCTATTGTCTTTAGCTGTGCAAAAACTTTTTAGTTTGATATAGTCCCATTTGTTTATCTTGCCTTTTACTTCAGTTGCCCGTGGAGATAAATCGGCAAATATACTGCTGCTACAGATGTCGGAGAGCTTGCTGTCTATGTTTTCTTCTAAGATGCTTATGGTTTCACGGCTTACATTTAAGTCTTTTATCCATTTTGAGTTTGTTTTTGTGAATGGTGTAAGTTGATGGTCTAGTTTCATTTTTTTGCAGGTAGATGTCCAATTTTCCCAACACCATTTGTTAAAGAGGCTGTTTTTACTCCATTGTATGTTCTTTCCTCCTTTGTCAAATATCAGTTCTCCATAAAGCTGTGAGTTTATTTCTGGGTCCTCTGTTCTGTTCCATTGATCTATGTACCTGTTCATATGCCAGTACCAGGCTGTCTTGAGTATAATGGCCTTATAGTAAACCTTGATATCTGGAAGAGTGATGCCTCCTGCTTTATTTTATCTTTTTAAGATTGCTGAGGCTATTCATGTTTTTTTTTGGTTCCATATAAATTTTTGGAATATGTGTTCTATAATTTTGAAGTTTGTCATTGGTATTTTAATTGGTATTGCATTGAATTTATAAATTGCTTTGGGTAATATAGACATTTTAATGATGTTTATTCTTCCTAGCCATGAGCACGGTATATGCTTCCACTTGTTTGTATCTTCCTTGATTTATTTTATCAATGTTCTATAATTTTCCGAGTATAAGTCCTTAACCTACTTGGTTAAATTTACTCCTAGGTACTTTATTTTTTTGGCTGCAATAGTGAAGGGGATTGTTTCCTTAATTTCTTTTGCTGATATTTCATTGTTGGTGTATAGAAATGCCTCTGATTTGTGAGTATTAATTTTATATCCTGCCACCTTGCTGAATTCATTTATCAGGTCCAGTAGTTTTTTGACTGAGACTTTAGGGTTTTCTATATGCAATATCATATCATCTGCAAATAGTGACAGTTTTACTACTTCTTTTCCAAGTTGGATGCCTTTTATTTCTTCTTCTTGTCTGATTGCTGTAGATAGGACTTCCAGAACTATGTTGAATAAGAGTGGTGAAAGGGGGCACCCCTGCCTGGTTCTTGATTTTAAGGGGATTGCTTTTAATCTTTGTCCATTTAGTATGATGTTTGCTGTTGGTTTATCGTAGATGGCCTTTATCATGTTAAGGAATGATCCCTGTATTCCCACTTTACTGAGAGTTTTGAGCACGAATGGGTGCTGGATTTTATGAAATGCCTTTTCTGCATCTATTGAAATTATCATGTGATTTTTGTCCTTCCTTTTGTTTATGTGATGAATCACATTGATTGATTTGCGAATATTGAACCAGCCTTGCCTCTCCAGAATAAATCCCACTTGATCGTGGTGTATGATTTTTTTCATATATTGCTGGATTCGTTTGGCTAATATTTTGTTGAGAATTTTAGCGTCTAAATTCATCAGGGATATAGGCCTATAATTTTCTTTCTTTGTGTTGTCTTTGCCCGGTTTTGGGATCAGAATTATGCTCGCCTCATAAAAGGACTTTGGAAATCTTCCTTCCTCTTGAATTTTTTGAAATAGCTTGAGAGGATAGGAGATAGTTCTTTGAATTTTTGATAGAATTCACTTGTGAAGCCATCAGGCCCAGGACTTTTCTTTTTTGAAAGTTTTTTGATAACTGTTTCGATCTCATTTGTTGTAATTGGTCTGTTTAGGTGTCTGATTCTTCCAGATTGATTTTTGGAAGGTTATATGATTCAAGAAATTTGTCCATTTCACCAAGATTGTCTAATTTTTAGGCATAGAGTTCTTCATAGTATTTTCTTACAATGCTTTGTATTTCAGTTGTGTCAGTTGATATTTCTCCACTGTCCTTTCTAATTTTATTTATTTGAGTCCTCTCTCTTTTTTTCTTGGTGAGTCTAGTTACAGGTTCATCAATCTTGTTTACCTTTTCAAAGAACCAGCTTCTTGTTTCATTGATCCTCTATATTGTTTCCTTAGCCTCTATGTCATTTATTTCTGCTCTGATCTTTATTATTTCCTTTCTTCTACTTGTCTTGGGTTTTATTTGTTGTTGTTTTTCTAGTTCTTTTAGATGCAGGGTCAGGTTGCTTATTTGAGGTTTTTCTAGCTTCTTATGATATGCCAGTAGTGCAATAATCTTCCCTCTCAGAACTGCTTTTGCTGTGTCCCATAAATTTTGAGTTGATGTATGCTCATTATCATTTGTTTCTAGAAACTTTTTTATTTCTTCTTTGATCTCATTGTTAATTCATTCATTATTTAATATCATGCTATTTAGTTTCCAAGTGTTTGAGTATTTTTCAGTTTTTCTTTTGTGGTTAATTTCTAGTTTCATGGCATTGTGATCAGAGAAAATGCTTGATATGATTTCAATATTCTTAAATTTATTGAGACCATTTTTGTGTCCTAACATGTGGTCTATCCTAGAAAACGTACCATGAGCGCTTGAGAAGAATGTATATTCTACTGCTTTAGGGTGAAAAGTTCTGAAGATATCTATTAAATCAAGTTGATCTAGTGTCTCCTTTAAGTCTGCTGTTTCTTTATTAATTTTCTTTCTTGATGATCTATCCAGTGTTTTTAGAGGGGTATTGAAATCCCCTACTATGATAGTATTGCTGTTAATCTCGCCCTTTATATCCATCAAAGTCTGCTTTCTGTATGTCGGGGCTCCTATATTTGGTGCAGAGATATTTACAATAGTTATATCTTCCTGTTGAATTGTTCCCTTTATCATTATGTAGTGTCCTCCTTTATCTCTTACTACAGCCTTTGTTTTAAAGTCCATTTTGTCAGATATAAGTATTGCTACCCCTGCTTTTTTTTCATTTCCATTTGCATGAAATATTTTTTTCCATCCTTTTACCTTCAGTCTATGAGCATCTTTTTTTTAAGGTGTGTCTCTTGTAGACAGCATATGTATGGGTCCTGTTTCTTTATCCATGCAGCTACTCTATGTCTTTTGATTGGATCATTTAATCCATTTACATTTAAGGTTATTATTGATATGTAGTTGTTTATTGCCATTTTATTCTTTAAAGCTGTATTCTTCTTTTGCTATATTTTTACCTCCCTTTAAGCTCTTCACAACAGGCCCCTTAGTATCTCTTGCAGAATTGGTTTGGTTTTTATGAATTCCTTCAGGCTTTCTTTTTCTGGGAAACTCTTTATTTCTCCTTCAATTTTAAACGTTAGCCTTGCTGGATAAAGTAGTCTTGGTTGTAGGTTCTTGTTCTGCATTACTTTGATTATATCTTGCCATTCCCTTCTGGCCTCAAGTGTTTCTGTTGAGAAGTCCGATGTCATCCTTATGGGGGCTCCTTTGTAGGTGATAGCCTTTTTTTCTCTAGCAGCTTTTAAAATTTTTCCTTTATCCATTAGCTTTGGTATTTTAACTATGATGTGTCTTGGTGTAGATCTCTTTGGGTTTCTCTTTAATGGAGTTCTGTGTGCTTCTTGAACGTGTGGAGTGTTTCCCAGCTTTAATTTAGGAAAGTTTTCTGGTATGATTTGATTGAACAAAGTTTCCATTTTCTGTCCTCTCTCCTCTTCTTCAGGCACCCCTATGATGCGAATGTTGTTTCTCTTCATGTTGTCACAGAGCTCCCTTAGAGTTTCCTCACATTTTTTAAGTCTCTTTTCCTTTTTCTCCTCTGCTTCTTAGCCTTTGTTTATTGTGTCCTCTAACTCGCTGATTCGATCCTCAGCGTGATTCATCCTGCTTTTAATTCCTTCCATTGTGGTCTTCAGTTTTGATACTCTATTTGTCATTTCTGTCTGATTCTTTTTTATTATTTCAATTTCATTTTTTATACTTGTTATCTCTTTATTTAGGTGTTCATAATGACTGTCCATTGTTGCTCTAATTTCTTTGAACATCCTAACTATCATTATTCTAAATTCTGCTTCTGGTAATTTGGTTATATCTGGTTCATTCAGGTCCTTCTCTGGGGATTTCTCTTGATTCATTTGGTTTGCATTCCTCTGCCTGCCCATTTTTTCTGTGTATAAGCAAGATGTGGCCACTGGAGTCCAGTAGGTGTTGCCTTTGTGTTCTCTAGGTGTGGTCTGTCTGCAGGCCTCCCACCCCCTCTGCCGGTGCCTAGGGTGGTTGGGTATGAGCATTGCCAGTGCCGGCCCACTGTGGCTTTTGCTGTGATTTCTGCCTCTCCTCAGTCGGAGGGGCTGTCACTGAAGCCACAAGACTTAGCACCAAGGATAGAGGTGAGCACCTTTGCTCAGCTGCGGTCCAGCCTATATCCGGACTTCCGTCCAGAACCAGCAGTTGGAGCCTGCTCGCTACAGTTCTGCGGGTTAGGCGGGGCTTTTGATGTGCTCTCAGCTGTAAGCTTTTGCCCGTCCTGAGCTTTAGCCCCGCCCTTGAGGCCAGGGCCCTTCTGCGCAGGGTCGGAAACCAAGGTTTATTGGGGCGGGCGTGTTTGCTGGCTTCCGCTCAGCTGCGTACTTCCGCTCCTCCGGACTCTACCCCGCCTCCCGTTCGGAGCCCGCTCGTGCACGTATGAATGCAATCCGCGGTTTCTCCGGCCGGGCGGGGATAGTAGTGTGAGCTCAGCTGCGAGCTTCCACTTGTCTCGGGGTCTACCCCGTTCCCGCGCCCGGAGCCCGCTCGTGCACGAAACCGGGGAGGGGGGGAAGGCGGGGGGCTGGTAGCGTGAGCTCAGCCGTAGCCCCTGCCCGTCCCAGGTCCTAGCCCGGTCCCCGTGGTCAGGGCCGGCTTGCGCAGGGCCTGCCCGTTCCTGGCCTCCCGCTTTGTCCCCGTAAGTTGGATTAAAGGCGGGCCCGCAGCTTCCGGACCGCTTTCACGCGTCCCCTCCGACCCTTGGGCTAGACCGAGCTCCCACTGGCTTGGCCTCTGCCGACGCCGACAGATCCGCGTTTCAGCGTCCTGCCGCCCACCATACCCTTCAGCAACCCTCAGCAGAGTGGGATGGGACCTAATACTCCACACTGTAGGCCTGGGAGCTCCCTCACTTGTTTCACAGCTCGAAACTGTCTAAACGCCTCTTCTAGGCTCTGGGACTGCAGGCTGGGGCTTGGTTCCTGGGACCCAGGTCCCTTCCTCTCTGCCAAACTTTCCTCCCGCCCCGCGGTTCTTTCCGGGCTGCCGTTTGCTCCGGGGAGCTGGGCAGCCCTCTTCATGTTTTCGCTATTCCTACCAGTCTCAATGTGGCTTCTTCTGTGTTCCTCGGTTGAAGAGTTCACTTAGTTTAGTTTATAGTTGGTTTATCCAGATGATGGTTCTTTAAATTGAGTTATAATCCGCTTTGCTTCTGGGAGTTGGAAGTTGGTACGTCCGCCTACTCCGTCGCCATCTTGCTTCCCCGAGCTTTGCACATTTTTATTTTTTAGTTCATCTTGGTTTTAGGAATGAAGTAATATAAATAAACACACATAATTTATAGAGATAGGAAGAATAAGACAGTGTAGTTATAATTGGCCAATATAATCTAATCAAGACTGGGAGTTGACTGGATTCCACTGATCTGTACATTGTCCTCAAACTTCTATCCTCCCTTTGCTAGATCACTGCCTTTTCACTGAATGTTTGATTATCTGATTACAGTCATAGTTGGGCTGGTGCTTTGGAACTAGCTGATCTGTTTCAATCCTGTCCCAGTGATGTCTTAGTTGTGTGATGTAGAGCTCCCTGCTAAAAGCCTTAGTCTCCGCATCATTTTTTAAAGGAAAAGGATAATTCTTACTCCTGTGGCTTATTCAGGAAATTAAATGAGCTAATATAAGAACCATTAGTGCTCTATGATGTCACTTATTTGAGCACTGAGAGCAGTCAAATTCACAGAGACAGAAAGTGGAATGGTGGGTGCTAGAGGCTGAGAGGAGGAAGAGTGGGGAGCTGTTGTTTAATGGGGACAGTGCTTAAGTTTTTCAAGATGCAAAGAGTCCTGGGCATGGATGATTGGGTTGGTAGCACAACAGTGCAAATGTACTTAATGCCACAAAACAGTACACTTAAAAATGGTTAAGATGGCATATTTCATGTTATGTTCCACAATTAAAAAAAAAAAAAACACTTGGTACATTGCCAGGCAACTTTGATTACCTTTGTCACTTCAGCTTTCTTTCCTAGTCTTTCTTTTTGCCCTTGATGAATGGCGGACAGTCACTAGAGATATGGGGATATCTGGAACTCTGAGTGGGACTACCTGGGTACATCCACCTAAGTAGTGAAGCCAGGTCCACCGTTCTCAAGCACAGAATATAGATTGTCAGAGATGACATGAGTTCAGAGAATATCTAAGTCCCACATTTTCACGTTAAACATACACACACACACACACACACACAAAAAAAAAAAAAAAAAAAAACAAAATAAAACAACTGAGGTTAGGAGAAATTGAGGCTTGAGCCTAAAATTACACAGAAAATCAGTGGCAAAGCTGAAACCAAAACCCAAGATTATGAACTCCTCTAATTTGTTTCCCAAAAAATCTTGGATCTGCAGGCATCTCTGGACATCATTTGGGCCATCTTGCAACCTCAAATCGGGCTAAGGATGTTCTATACTCTGATTAGGTAACTTCAGAGACTAGGAAATAAAACATTCCCTTGACAGACCTTTTACGTTGCTTTATTGAGGTATAAATGACTTACAGTAACTGCACGGATTTCAATTGCATTGGCTGAGAACATATGGAATATTCAGCTCTTCATATAGTCAAACTCATTAGTCTTTTCTTGGCGATTTGTTCTACCACTTTCAAGTTCAAAATGTCTTTCACTACCACAGTTTATTTATCATTTATTTTATCTCCAAAAAAATGAACTGCAATATTGGATAAACCTTGATGTGTGTGTGTGTGTGTGTGTGTGTGTGAGAGAGAGAGAGAGAGAGAGAGAGAGAGAGAGACCCATCACCGGCCAAAGTTTCCTTGTTCCCATTTCTTTTTCGGTCATTCTATATCCTACCCCAGCACCAAGCAACCACTGAGCTGTGTTCTGTCACCATAAATTAGTTGGCATTTTATAGAATAAATGGAATCATACATAGTCCATTATATATATTTTTGACAGAGACAGAGAAAGTCAGAGAGAGGAACAGATAGGGACAGACAGACAGAAAGGGATAGAGATGAGAGGCATCAATTTTTCATTGAGGTCCCTTAATTGTTCATTGATTGCTTTCTCATATGTGCCTTGACTGGGGAGGTTACAGCAGAGCGAATGGCCCCCTGCTCAAGCCAACGACCCTGGGTTCAAGCCAGTGACCTTGGGCTCAAGCCAGTAACCTTGGGCTACAAACCAGCGACCTTTGGTCTCAAGTCAGTGACCATGGGGTCATGTCTATAATCCCACGCTCAAGCCAGTGATCCTGCGCTCAAACTGGTGAGCCCATGTTCAAGCCGGATGAACCCGTGCTCAAGCGGGTGACCTTGGGGTTTCGAAGCTGGGTCCTCTGCATCCCAGTCTGACGTTCTATCCACTGCTCCACTGCCTGGTCAGACCCAGGATAATTATTTTTTATTTACTTACTTATTTTTATTCAGTAAAAGACGGGAAGGCAGAGACAGACTCCCGCATACAACCCGACCAGAATCCACGCAGCAAGCCCCTAACAGGCAATACTCTGCCTGTCTGGACCACAAAGCCATTGCTCAGCAACCAAGCTATTTTTGCACTGGAGGCCAAGATCATGAAGCCATCCTCAGCACCTGGGGCCAACTTTGCTCAAGTCATTTAAGCCATGATTGTGGGAAGGGAAGAGAGAGAAAGAGATAGAGAGAAAAGAAGGATGGAGAAATAGATGGTTGCCTCTCCTGTATGCCCTGACCAGAACCGGTACTTCCACACATTGGGCCGACACTCTACCGCTGAACCCACTGCCAGGGCCCCCAGTCAGAGACAGATTTAACGGCGGCTGCACCAGGCACGCGCCCTGGGCCCCGACTTCTGAAGGGCCTCGCAAAACCCCAACTTTACACTTTTTTCTAATGTAAGGGGCCCAATATTTTCTTCTGCTTCTGGGACCTCAACCAAGCTTAATCTGCCTCTGCCCCTAGCATAATTATTTTAAGATTCATCTATGTTATTGCATATATCAATAGTTCATTCTTTTCTATTCTTGAGTAGTAAGTTAATTTTTTGGGTTTGTTTATCCATTGAGCCACTGGCATAAACTATATTTGGGTTGTTTTCAGTTTGGGGCTATTAGAAATAAAGCTGATATGGACATTCATGTGCAGTCTTTGTATGGACATGTTATTTCTGTATTAACCATTTGTTTCCAATGCTATGGTCTCTGGGTGATTTTGGAGAGGCTGCCCCTCCTCTCAAGTGCTCTTTTCATATGCAAACTAACCACTGCAGAGCACAGACACCCCACCACCACTTCTTTTATGAGTTCTTACACTCAGGGCCACTATTCACCTGACCTAAATAGCCCAGTACCAGGTGTCAGGCAACCAGGTGCTGCATCTGCACCCTAGAGCATCTCAGTCATTCAAACCCTAATTCTGCTTAGCCTGTTTACCCTGACTCATCTGTCTCTTCTTACAGAAAGCATAGTCAGGTGTTGCCCACATTTTTGCCTCACTCCCTGTGCCTCTGGACTGGCTCTGGTGCACCCTGTGTGACCCTGGCCGTGCCAAGCCCCCTGTTTCTAGAGAGCTGTGAGTAAAGTTTCTCACCTGCTTCCAGTCATTTCTATCATGTGTCTTACTATGCCTGAATGAAAATATTCCAGGTACATTTTAAAATACTTTCATTGCACTTTATTAAATCCTACTTGTGAAATGGTAGATACATGTTTAAGTTTTGAAGAAACTACCAAACTGTTGCCCAAAGTGTACCATTTTACATTGTCAGCAGAAGATATGAGAGTTTCAGAAACCCCACTTCCTCACCAGCACTTGGTAAAATCAGTCTTTTTAATTTTAGCCTTTCTAAGAGTTTTGTATCTCTTTATGGTTTAAATTGTTTACCCTTAATGAAAATATTTTTCTTTATATGAGAAGATGGAGAAAGACAGACTTCTGCATACACCCCAACCAGGATCCATCTGACAAATCCCCGTCAGGGGCTGATGCTTGAATCAACCGAGCTATCTTCAGTGCTTGGGCCAACGCTCAAACCAATCAAGCCACTGGCTGCAAGAGGGAAAGAGAGAGAGAAGGGGGAGAGGGTGCGAAAATAAGCAGATGGTTCCTTCTCATGTCTGCCCTGACCAGAGATCAAACCTAGGACGTCCGCACACTGGGCAGACGTTGTATCCACTGAGCCAACCAGGCAAGGTTCCTTTAATGAAAATTTATGTTGAATATTTTTTGTGCACTAATTTGCTATCCTTGTATATTCTTTGGAGATGTGTCTTTTCAAATCGTGTTCACTTTCTTATTGGGCTGTTTGTTTTCTTATAGTTGAGATTTGAGAGCTCTTTAGATATAAATCCTTTATCAGATATATAGTTTGCAAAGAATTCCCCCAACCTCTGGCTTGTCTTTTTATTCTCTTAATAATATCTTTGTTTCATTTTGTTTTTCTTTTTTAAAAGGGGAGTAGAGAGAGAGAGAGAGAGATGAGAAGCATCAGTTCGTAGTTGTGACACTTTAGTACTTTAGCTGTTCATTGATTGCCTCTCATATGTGCCTTGACCAGGGTTGGGGGGAGTGGGGCTCCAGCTGAGCCCATTACCCTTTACTCAAGCCAGCGACCTTGGACTCAAGCCAGTGATTTTTGGGCTCCAGCCAGTGACCATATGATCATGTCAATGATCCCACACTCAAGACGGCGACCCTGCACTCAAGCCAGTTACCTTGGGTTTTTGAATCTGGGACCTCAGCATTCCAAGTTGATGTTCTATCCACTGCACCACCAGCAGTCTGGCAATTCTCCTAGCAACAGTATCTCTGGAGAGCAGAAGTTTTAAATTTTGATGAAGTCCATTTTGTCTATTGGTTCTTTTATGGATCTTGTTTATGGTGTCAGACCTAAGAAATTTTTGCCTGACTCAAGGTCACAAAGATATTTCTTTTTTGTTTTCTTCTGTTAGTTTTGTAGTTTCAGGTTTCACATGTAAGACTATGACATATATGTGGTACTACTTTCTTTATCTGGTGCAAAATACCAATTGAAGTTTGTTTGCTCTCTTTCAATATGAACATCATTTTTCTCATTACCATTTGTTGAAAAGACTATTCTTTCTCTAGAACTGCCTTTGCACCCTTTTTAAAAATCAGTTGACCATCTCTGTATGTCTATTTCTGGATTCCATTTTCTGTTCTATCAGTCTATTTGTCGATCTTTCTTCTAATTCTACACTCTCTTGATTGCTATAGCTTTATAACAGTTGAAGAAATCAGTGTCAGTCCTCTAACTCTGTTCTTATTCGAAGTTGTTTTGACCATTCTAGGTTATTTGATATGCAGTTAGAATCATTTTTTCAATTAGAAGAAAAAACCCACTAGAATATTGATCTGAATACAACAATTGGAAGAAAACTAGTGTCTTAACAATGTTAAATTTTCCAATCCACAAACATGCTATATGTCTTTCCATTCACATAGTTCTTTAACATTTTCAAAGCAATATTTTATAATTTTCGGTGTATATGTGTTGCACATGTTTTTGTGAAGTTTATTCCTGAGTATTTCAATTTTTTGATGCTATTTGAATGGTGTTCTTTTCTTAATTTTAATTTCCAATTGGAAAAACTCTTATTATGTCAAATTCGAATGCTCTGTTTCCACAGAGAAACATAAAACAATGGATTCCTTGTTCTATTTTGGACCCTATCTCTTTCAAGAAATATCTACAAATGGATTTTCTTCTCAGCATTTTAAACTAAATGCCAAGAGTCCTACAATGAGGCTGGAAAGGCAACCATATTATCCAGAAAGAGCTAACTGTGCTGTGCTCTTTTACAAAAGCATCTCAGCAAACTGAGTGTCTTAGACACACAGATTTCTAAGGCTGGTGAGAATTCTGTCAAGAGTATAGAATGGGGTTGAATTACTTTGCCATAAGAACATCAACTTTTGCCCTTCTTGACTGTACTGTTGCTAAATTTGAAATACTAACCGGGTAGTCTCCAAAGTCCTTGAACTTGACAACATTAATTCTCAGACACCCCCCACCCCCGCAAGTCTATAAATTCTTATTTGAAAATCCAACTATTCTAGCTATAATTCCTAGGAGTGCTTAACTTTTAGTTTCTTACCAGTAAATTTTCCAAAAAAGCAAACAAGCCCACCTCTGACATTAAGTCCTTATAAGGAGTGAATGAGCAGCTCTGTCTTTCTAAAGAAATAACTGTCTGCAGGAGCTGTTTCATGGTCTAAATTAGGCTGGATCTTGTCTCCTTCTCTTCTTAAAACTCTTATTCTCTCAGAGCCCTGAGGAAACCCTTTAGCATAAAATATTAAAAACAGAGAACAAGTTAACACTTCTAAGACTATTTGCATTTCAAAAGACTATAACTCTAATGCAGGGACATTTATTGTAATGATGGATTTAGGCATGTGAGAGGTAAGGACAGAAAGTGGTAAGAAAGTTTGCCAGCATCACCTCAGGTCTCATTCTTAGTTGTACCTTTTGGAAGTTCTGATCTAACCTTCACTTCTGACTATATGAAGGCTGAGCTCTAATTCCTGGAAGACATTACTAATGCATGAAGAGTTTTCTGTCTCTATATCCCGAACTATGTTAACAGTAGACTATGGTTTTCTTTCCATCCTTCCTTCCTTCCTTTACTTCCTTCCTTCCTTCCTTCCTTCCTGCCTGCCTGCCTTCCTCTCTTTTCTTTCTTCCTTCTTCCCTTCCCTTCCCCTTCCTCCCTTCCTTCCTTCCTTCCTTCCTTCCTTCCTTCCTTCCTTCCTTCCTCCCTCTCTACCTCCATCACAATAAAGTGTAGTAAAGACCACATGCTATGCATGCAGTTACAGTAAAGAAAGTTCCCATCCTAGTTGAGTTGGTATCATTTCCATTACCATTATCCAGCTTCTCCCTTACCATGACAGCCTCTCGTGCATTGGCATTATTTGGTGACATTTATTAAACACCCATTGTTTGCAGTCTCAGATGTTCTCCAGTTCAGGAATTAATGTGGGGGCCCAAGTAAAACTGCTCTGACAGAGACAAGGTGGACATTGACCCTAGTGCAGTTCTCTTCATGCATAAGGACGAATTGTGAGAAGATGAGCAAGAAATGACACTAACTAGATAACATCGCTTTAGAAAAGTCTTATCAATCTAGTGAACTTGCACTGAACTCTGCAGATGGAAAGAGACACAGTTTAGCAGAAAAACGAGGGTAGAGTGACTTAGGTCATAAAGCATATCAGCATAAATCTACCTATCTCCTGCCCTGAATTGCAAATATTTTTAGTTGTCTACATGCCAGAAATTTGTTAAGAAAATATGAAATCTGAGTTCCTTAACATCTTTAGAAAAATTTTCACCCAATCCAGGGCCAGGAAAGAGTAGCCTCTGGAAATTTCCAGTTCTCCAAAAACATAAAATAGCAGCAAAAGATTTTGCACATCTAAAGGAAGCCTGCCTGAAGTCATGCTTTGTGTTCACCCTTCGCCATGAACATCAAACTGCCACCATGCCTCTGTCCAAGTTTTCCAGCACAAGTTGCCATGAGTTGTCCTTGAGAAGGCAGTGCTGGCATTCAGCAGAGCCATCCTCTTATCTTTTTATCCTGTTGGCAGGTCCTTGAGCAGAGAAATTGTCTACCTGTCCCTCCCCTGTGTGAGAAGGAGCAAAAAAATGGAGCTGTCATTGTGTAATATGACCCATTATCTGGTACTAATAATGATTTTGAACAAGTAAAGCACTGTGTTTGTATCAGTTATCTATAGCTACACAAAAGACTACCTCCCAAAATATTAGCTAAAATTATATTTATTATCTCATAATTTTTCTGTATTAAATTCAGAGGCAGTTAGGCAGGGTTGTTCAAGCTCATGGTTTCTTTAGAGGTTGCAGTCAAACTGTGGGCTGGGGCTGTAGTCACAGGAGGCTGGAGGATCTGCTTCCATGCTCACTCCTGTACTTGCTGGCAAGACTCAGTTTTTTGCTAGCTGTTGGTTGAACATCTCACTTCCTCATCATGTATGTCTTTCCATAGGCTGCCTAAGCATTCACACCATTGCAGCTGGTTTTCCCTGGAGTAAGTGATCCAAGAAAGGGAGACCAAGATTGCAGACATGGTCTTTCATAACCTAATTTGGGAAGTAACATATCATCCCTTCTGTAGATGGTAACAATACAAGAATGTGACTATAAGGAGGTGGGGATCTCTTGGAGGCCACATCTCACAACACCTCTAGTCCAACTGGGCTGAGAAAATAGTTGGCCCTGGTCTTTGACATAATGTGTGTCAGGTAACATGTCTTAGCTTAAAGGTTCTGTAATACAGTTGCAGGACTACTGGACTGGAAGTAAAGAGGTTTAGATTCAAGTTCAACTTCACAGTAATAAATGTTATGTTGTTTTGGAATGATGCCTAACCATTTTGGCTGCCTGTTCTCTCATGTGTAAAATGAAAAGGTTGTCATTAGTGGTCTGAAAGATATCTTTCAGCTCTAAAATACCATGTCACTAAGAACTATGGCCCTGGCTGGTAGTTCAGTGGATAAAGCATTGTCCCAGAGCACTGAGTTTACTGGTTCAGTCCCCATGGTCACTGGCTCAATCCCAAGGTTGCTAGCTTGATCTCAGGCCAGGGCACATATGAGAAGAAATCAGTGGATATACAACTAAGTCGAAGAACAAGTTGATGCTTCTTTCTCTCTCTCCATTCTCCCTTCTCTCTATCTCTCCCTTCCTCTCCCTCAGAAAGAGAGAAAGAAGGAGAGAGAGAAATAGAGAGAGCAGGAAGGAGGGAGGGAGAAATGGAGGGAGGGAGGGATGGCAGGAGGAGGGAAGGAGGGAAGGAAGGAAGGAAGGAAGGAAGGAAGGAAGGAAGGAAGGAAGGAAGGGAGGGAGGGAGGGAGGGAGGGAGGGAGGGAGGGATGGGAGAGAGAGAAAGAAAGAAGAAACAAGAAAGAAAGAAAGAAAGAAAGAAAGAAAGAAAGAAAGAAAGAAAGAAAGAAAGAAAGAAAGAAAGAAAGAAAGAAAGATCATTTTGGACATGAATGTAATAGAGGTGATTTTGTTTAACAAAATGGGCAATTCCAATGAGATAGATCTTGTTTCAAAGTACTAAAGCAAGTGGAGAAATGGTACCCTTGAGCTTTCTCAGAGCTATTTCTTTCACTTCATTACCCATACTTAACTCATGACAATATATTTTTATTTGTATAATGCTTTAAGATGTAATACGCAGATTTTAATATACATGTGAATGCATTTATAAACCCCATTAAGAAGGTTCTGGGTATGTGAAGCCTTATAGCTCTGTTCTTCCCTTGCCTGGTGGCTAATGTTTACATAGGTGGCTATTTGGTCAGAGCTACAATACCCTTCTGGTAAGGATATTCCCTGGAACATGAACCAAACAATGAATAAAAGTGCTCCTTCACCCTTACTGGTGGTGGCACAGTAGATAGAGCATCAGCCTGGGACGCTGATGTTCAAGTTCAAAACCTCAAGGCTGCCTGTAAGCACAGGCTCCTCTGGCTTGAGCACAGACTCACCAGCTTGAGTGCAAGGTCACTGGCTTGCCCAAGGTCACTGGCTTGAACCCAAGGTTGCTGGCTTGAGCAAGAGGTCACTGGCTCGGCTGGCACACCTCTATACCCCCTATCCCATCAAGGCACGTATGAGAAGCAATCAGTGGACAACTAAGGTGCCACAACTACGAGTTGATGCTTCTTATCTCTCTCCCTTCCTGTCTGTCTCTTAAAAAAAAAGAAAAGAAAAAGTGCTCCTTTATTTCTAAAATCTCTAAGACTAAAGAGACAGCTATAAAGCCTATCACATACAGGGCAGACCAGCAGCAGAATGAACAGTGGACTTCTTATCTCATGTACTAGTCTGAAGGAAGCAGAAACAGGGAGGAGCATGTTGCAAGGTTGAACTCTGAGATGAGAATGGGAAAACAATCCTATCCCTTATCTGAAATTCTTTGGGCATGCCAAACAAACTCTCACACCAGGGCCTGCGAAGTCACTCTGCCTGGGAATCATTTAATCCAGTTCAGTGATCTCTGATCTCCCCTTCAGACAGTCAATCCTTTTCCAGCCACCAATCTAAAGTGGTGACCTTCCTTTCTGCCATCATTCTATACTGAATTTCACTATGTCAGAGCACTTAGCATTATCTGAACTCATCCTGCCAGCACACCTGTGTAAAGTGTTCATCACCAACAGAACATAGGCTGTCCGAGATAAGTAACCTCTGTCCTGTTCGTTGTCTCATCCCCAGAGCCAACAGCAGTCTCCCATGCATAGCAGGCACTCAAAAACTATTTGTTCAATGAATGAATGAATGGAAAGGCTTCCAGTTTATGGAGATGAGTTTTAAGAGATGTTCAGATAGTGGTATAAAAAGTATTAACAGGGCTTTGCCTATTCCTTTGTAATCAGCAATTTAGGATTAAATCTGAGAACACCAAGGCTTCAGGTAGCCCACAGAGAATCCCCAACTGTGGGAACAGACCCCTTCCTCAGCCTTTTGAGGCGGGCAAGCCCTGCTACCAGAACCAAGAACAGTGTCCCAGGAAGAGAAGAAGATGAGAAGGGGGTTTCTTGAAATAACTGGGACCACCCCATGAGTGAGGTTCCCGCTGCAAAAGAGATTCCCTCCCTGGGTGCAATTTCCTTCTTGAAGCGAAGGGAAGGCTACCTTGAAGAGAAGGGTGCCGGCCAGCAGGAAAGCCCACCACCTCTCTCACTGGCTGGACATCTGCTTAGGCTGTAGGCCAGCTAGTCAGCTCCTGTGCCTGGTTGACCTGAGGAAAGGAAATAGGAAGATGGCGGAGCAAAGCATTCTTGAGAAATAAATAACCAGGAAAGCCTGTGAGACTACTTCTGAATGAAGGACGATGGGGGAGGAGGGCACGGGAAGGCACTGTCACAAGTTAGTCCCACAGATGACAGACTGAATTAGCATCACCCAGGGCAGAAGAAACAATTTGATTGTTGCTAGCCAGAGGACAAAACATTTTTGTAACGGACCAATAAGTTACAAGTTCATTAGATAGCTTTGGGTTTTGCCTAATCTATGTTTAAAAAGAAAATACATTTCTTCGGACTTAGTTTGAAGAAAAAAGAAATATCTAATGACAGTAAGCTGGTAAAACCCAGGTTTGATTGGACCTCTCTGACCTTTGTTTCATGGTGGCTCTGTGCCCAAGAACCCCTTCCGTCTTCCCGATAAGACGCACCGAATAACAGAAGAGCTCCTACCAGAGACATTAGAATGGTGGTGGGTGTGAGCACATGTGTGACTTTAGACGCAACAAAGGGTGGAGCAAACAGTGTTCTGTGTGTGTGAGTGTGTGTGTGTCTGTGTCTGTCTGTTTTCAGAATTTTGTGGAATTCAAAAACCTTGTGATAGCATTTGTGAAGTCATTTGTTGGTTAACAACCAAAACTCCAAGGTATCTTTTTCTTTCCTGCTTCTCTTTCCCATCTACACAAAACCTGATCCAAGGTAGAAAGGTTCCTGGCCTCTCTGACAGTCACAGGTGACAGTCTTGTCACCCAGGCCCAGGTACTTCCTAGAGCTTGAAGCTTTTTCCGCCTTTGCCCAACACTGACAAATGAAATGAAGAAATCATTGGCCTTTTGTTACATGATTATATCCATCCAATCCCTTTCCTCACTGTGTCTAATCCCCTTTCTTAAACAAAACCAACATTCTCTAGTTATCATTTAGAACAACAGTTTTTAAATAGTGTGCCACAAGAATTTTTAAAACAGGCAATACCTGACTATTTAGTCAAGGGCACTGACCTTTTTTCTCTTAAATTGGCAAATAAAAAAAAGAAAATGACAACAGCCAACACAACAATAGCTGTCCAGTGTGAATGAATAAAAATTTTACCTATATTTTTTGTCATATCGGCAAAAATATATATTTTTTGATATGCTGCAGAATTAGTTTACATGTACTGTGAGATGAAAAGGTTGAAAACTGCTGATTTAGACCAAGTGTATGATTTAGGTCTTATCTCCTCTGACAGTTGCCGTCTATTGTCAGAGAAGGCTGGGGTGCTGTGCTGAGATGGGGTCTGGGCAGGATTCTGGTCAGGACCCAGTGGGAAGGGAGAGAGTAATGGATGGGGTGTCCTGCAGCGAGAGTTGCAACATGTTTACAAAGCGTCTGTCTTCCCAGTTTGAGGCACTGTCTCTTCCCTTCAAACCCCTCCTTTGTTAATGGATGAAATGTCAGGATCCTAATTCCGGCCAATTCTCCACTCAGACTGCTGCTGAACTGGAACTCTTGGGCTGTCTCATGGTCTGGGGCCTCAAACTTCTAAGATTTGAATTTTTATTACTATTAAAATAATTTTTATAATTTTTATTACTATTTTATAGTAATAAAAATGAGGTCCATCAATAATTAGATTTCAACTAGATGCTCAGAGATATATAGATATAAGTACAGGTATATTATTTCCAAACCTCAAAGCCTACTTATAAGGAGGGAATTATTTTTTCAGATGAGGAAACTGAGGTTTGAAGAAAGGGTGTGACTCACCCCAGGACACATGCGAGTAAATTAGAGGGCAGGGAGTCAGCCCTGAGATTGTCTGACTGGAGCATGGCCCCTTTCCAAAGAAAACTTTTAAGCAGAAGCTGAAGCACTGCAGGCATTTCTTCTGCTGTCCCAACCTTTGTGGAGGGGTGGGGACAGGGAGCCTCCTCTCCCTGTGTGGGATCCCCGCATTTCCTAAGAAAAACACTGCAGACCGAATTGCTGATTAGCAGAGAGTGAGGTTGTTTTCTGTATGACAAAGTGAGGATGGAAGAAAGAGCAGGCTCACCCATATATCAGAGGACTTCCCGACGATCCCCCAAAGCAGCCGAAGAGACTGCCCCTGTTGCGTGGGTTCTCTAGAGCCAGTCTTGGTTCTCCTGGGCTACCATCTGACATTATCAGAGTTCACACGTGTCAGCCTCAAAAGTCACCCTGCATTCCAGAGCACCCTGCCTCTCTGTTCCTGGGCACATTGCTTCTCTTCTCTTAAGCAGAGGAAAACTTCACAGTCTAAAGAAGCCATTTGTTACCTGGATCATTGTGCAGCTGCTCTGAAGGTGTGGTTAAGTCCACTATGCCCCGATGCACTTGCCAAACACACAATCCAGGGGTTGGAGGTGTTCATTCAGGGGCTAGTCCATGGGCTTCCAGACACCAGTGGGGTCCTGGCAAACCAGGCAGGAAGGCTGGTGGTTCTAATGGGATCCGTTAACTCTTCAGAAGCATGAGATCAAGCCGCAGTTCCCCAAACCTTTCACACTTCCAATTATTTTGTGCTGTGCCCACTATTATCTTTATTTATGTCTCTCTAAATTGCCAAAGGTATTAACACTCAAAATTTTGAGCAAGAAGGATCTCAGTAAATGTGTTATTACTTATCATCACACTTGGTGTACAATTTACAAGACACTAATGATTTGTCCCATGTGGACCCTTCCTGACCATGTTCTATACCATTCCCCACTTTATTGTCTCTGCTCCTGTCTCTTTAGAAACTTCCTTGATGCTTTGCATATTTATTGAACATGGTTTCTCGGAGTGTTGCTGTCCCTGGAATATTTTTCTTCTATGTAGCTGAATGACTCATTTGGGAACCAAGAGCATTAATGTTACCTCATCAGTGACACAGTCCCTAATCATCAACCCCCAGCCTCCAAATAGCACTGCCACCATTATCTTCCACTTATCCTGCTTTGTTTTTCTTCACTGCATTTATCAGTCTTTGTTTTCCACCAAGAGGCTAGCTCCATAAAGACAGGGAATTTGTTGGATCCTCTACTGTACCCCAATGCCTTGTAGTTCTTCAATAATACCCAAAAAAATATGATGAATGAATATATAACTGTAGATGAGAAAAAGACGGTGATATTCAGTCAACTAGCAAGTCTGTAAGATGTTACTGAGTACCTAGTCTGTTCTGGGCTCATTGCGTTAAGGTCAGGCATCTTAAGTTAGCAGCACTCTTCCAAGGCAACTCTTAGGTGCAATAAGTTTCTCCTCTTGCTTTGGTCACCATCTTGTTTTGATGGCAACCCATACATGACACTTATAACCTTAGCACAATTCATGGGAAATTAAGTACTTTACAGTCATAAGATAATAAAAGTCTAAAATCATTACATTATTACAGTCATCCCTCGCCATATCGTGGTTCACTTTTCATGACCTCACTGTATCACTGATTTTAAAATTGTATATATCTAATTTTGTATTGTGGATTTTTTGCTATATCATGGGATTTTATATATAGGTATTTTTACATATTTATCATTTCAATTATTTTTGTGGTAAAGTAAGCGTTTTCTGGCCTAAAAATATTAAAACAATATAAAAATATAAAAAATATTAATTAAAACATATTAAAAGAATATTAAAATCAAAATAAAATACATAGTGTACAAGCAGATGACCGTAATGCTCTTCTTGGCTGTGCAGTACATTCATCTCATCGCCATCAGTACTGCACAGCTAATTCATCATCATCTTCACCATTCAAGTTGTAGTATATTCACTGGTGAATACCCATGTAAAATTGTATATGTTGTTAAAATTACGTAGGTTTAAGAGTGTAGAAAGTGTTTAAGAGCATAGGAACTATTAATAAGAGTGTGGTAAAGGTTAATAACAGTGTGAGAAAGGTTTATAAGAGTGTGGGTAGGGTTTATAAAGCCTTAAAATATATATAAATAGTAAAATAAATATAAGGTCGCTACTTTGCAGATTTTCACCTATTGCAAGGGGTTCTGGAACCTAACCCCCATGATAGATGAGGGACCACTGTATTTTGGAAGATAATTTACTAATATTCAAAAAGAGTTAAGAGAAATTTTTCCCCAGAGACAGGCGATATTTAACAGCAATAGTTGACTCTATTGTCCCAGTCCATTTCTCTGCTAGCCTGGCAAATATACATACTATTTGTCCTTATATAAAAACTATTGGGTTTGATTAAACATATCCATGCTTTAACAAAACTCAAATTAAATTATATTTTCAGGTGCTAGTATTTTTCTGTCCTAAATACAGCAATAATGAGTAGACTTTATTTCATGTTCAACATTTTGAAGGATTTACTGCTCTTTTTTTGGTGACAAGTTGAGACTTCAGAACAGGAAAATAGGGTTGCTCCTGAGAGCAGGAGGAATGTGGGAGTCCCCAGGGGACTTGCCTTTGTGTTAGGTCAGGGGTCGGGAACCTTTTCGGCTGAGAGAGCCATGAATGCCACATATTTTAAAATGTAATTCCATGAGAGCCATACAACAACCCGTGTATGTTATGCATTATCCAATAAAAACTTGGTGTTGTCCCAGAGGACAACTGTGATTGGCTCCAGTCACCTGCAACCATGAACATGAGCAGTAGAAAATGAATGGGTTGTAATACATGAGAATGTTTTATATTTTTAACATTATTTTTTTATTAAAGATTTGTCTGTGAGCCAGATGCAGCCATCAAAAGAGCCACATCTGGCTCACAAGCCATAGGTTCCTGACCCCTGTGTTAGGTGAATGAGTCTTCTTAGGTATCTCTGTTCTTTGGCATTTAAAGGAAACAGAGACACTCTCCTATCTCTCCCCAAGTCCATTGTGTGAAATTTGTCTTATTTGGGGACTCCATTCTTTTCCTGCCTGTGAAATGGAGAGTCAATGGGGTTTGCAGGAATGCACTGTCTGGAGCCAATCCCCAGGGAGGCTCTTCTTTGGCAACATTTCTCATACTACAGTCTGGGGAGGAGCACTCAGTCAATAAGTCCAAGTTCATGACAGAGAGAGGACAAAAGAAGCAGTGAATGGATCTAATGGTCAGAAGACCCTCAACATTTCAGACTTTTTGTCCCCATCTCTACCACCTCCACTGCCTAGGTAACAGAAGATTGAAGTTGGCACCATCTAATTCTATTCTGAATTGACGAAAGTTGTGTAATATAAAGGATGCCCAGTAAACTTGAAGAGAAGTCTGCATGGATTGAAAGTTAGTATGGTGTGTAGCTGCAATACTACACAATGTGTGGAATTCCACTGTGAGTGACAAGGCTTCATGTCCTGTGGTTGCTCCAGCTTTAACATCCCCGGGAGGAAGATTCTAGATGGAACCTGATTTGCTCAGGGTAGTATTCTGCTCAGTAATTTTTTGTGGAAAGCAGAAGTTCTGATGTCATTCTTTAAACACATTTTTTTCTGAACTGCATCAGCAAAACATATGTATCCCACAGCAACCAATATGGAATAGCAAAAAGTAGAGATTGACAGGATTCATTGACCAAGAGCCAACAAGGCATGAAACACTTGATTCACACATAGACTTCACTTCATTGCATCAGAATTACCCTCGGCCAAATTAGGAACTGTTCATACGAGAATGCTCTAAGTGGGAAGGTTGGTCATTGGCATCATCCTCATCATCATCTTCATCATAATTATTGAATGGTAAATTTATAAAACCAAAATATACATCCCTACTAAGAAAAATTCCAAGAAACATTTTTATCGAAAAGTTCTCCTGAATAGATAATATAGCATAACTAGAAGGAAATTGACTAGACTAGAGCCTTATAAAGATCTCATGCAATGCTTTTTAAATAAATGATCTTATTTTTAAAATCTTAATAAAAAGTATTTAAACTATTTAAAACAAAATAGTGTTTCTCTGTAATAATAATGATAATCAACATCACAATCTAAATTACAGCAAATAGCTAGGAGTTTGTGAAAGCTTCCTGCAAGCCAGGACTTACGGGGAATGGCATATATCAGTATGTATCATTTTAATTTGATCCTCATGACATCCTCTGAAGTTTGGAGCCTTTGTCCCTGTTTTACCAAAGAGGAAACTGCAGCTTAGAGAAGGCAAATGAATTGACAAAGGTCATATAATTGGTATGTGATGGGACCAGAATTTAAACTCAAAATTGTTGGCTACTCTACAAGTGTGTAATTCATACAAGATGGTATGGGAAAAAATTCGATGTATATTTGAAATTCTGGATTTCAATTGAGATGGCTATCTGAATGGTCTGAATGGGAGCTAAGGGTTTACTGCAACTTGCCCTGAAGTGAAAAAGAGAGAGAGAGAGAGAGAGAGAGAGAGAGAGAGAGAAATGTTAAAGGAAATGCTGTCAAATAATTTATCATTCCTAGAGGAGCCAATTTTCTACCACCACTATGCCAAGAAAGTATTTTTCTCATGTCCAAATTCAGAGATGGGATAAATAGGCCCCTCTAGGATTCAGAAAGAAGACAGCTCAGTCAAAAATTTAAATGCCATTCTGTGTAGTTCTTAAGAGGGCAAACGTGGAGCCAAACTCTCTGGGTTCAGGTTCAGTGTCCTTGGGAAGTGAATAAGTCTCTCTGTGCCTCTGCTTTCTCATCTGTAGAACTGAGACAATAATAGCATACATTTCATTGGGCCGCTATGAGAATTGAATAAGTCAACATTTTTCCAGTGGTTAGAGCATATTTGTCACATCATAAGTATTTTATAAGTGTTGGCTAGCACTAGTCTCCACATAGTAACTCCTATTTAAGCCCCCACAGTTGACTAAAGGGCTCAGTACCCTTCATGATTCTCTGTCTGTCCACAAGTTCAAACTCGGGATCTCTGTGCATCTTTGTCTAAAGGTGTTTAAGGTGTATTTATTTACTTCTATTTTCCCCCTTTGACAAGATGATTTAAGTCCTGTTCTCACCTTCCTGGCTCATTTTAAATGAACTGTAGATTCTTTCTTTGTTCTGCACCCAAAGAGTAAGTTTTAATGAAGATAATTTACAAAAGTATAATATTCAATTACTTAGATGATATCATAATAGTTAAATGATCTCCGATTTCAACTTCTAAAATGATTGGTTTAATTCTCTTTCCAAAGGATGGTTCAATTTTGTCATGTTAAAAATGTTCTATAGACACTCAAATCGAAAACTGAGTCTAAAAATTTTTTCTAGATAATTCTAGAATTTAAGAATCTTAAATATTGTCTGGTCTATAGAAAATGCTTAATAAATATCAACCATATTATTAATATTAGTGTTAGTATTAGCTTGAGTAACTCAAGTCTTCTGCTTCCCAAGGATGCGACTAGAAGAAAGTCGTATCACCTTTTAAATTTAGCCGAACTACATCTATGTGCCATGAGTTTAACAAGTTCCATATGCTCCTCAGGCATTTCTGAGCATTCTGTTGGGGATTTCTTGCACTCCCAGGAACACATCCCTCGGGACACCCAACATGTTCTCCCTGTTGTGGTCGCCATGGCCTGAGCTTTAGTAACCCATCAAGGAACTGTCCCATCCTTGGGCCTAGTTGTTCTCTGCAAGGTCACTCTCAAATCCACCACTACCCTACCTCTGGGGAAGGGACTCAGAGCTCAGAAATTGCAGGACCTCACTGTGAGTGGAGACAAGTTTCCCGAATAATTTGTGGAAAAAGAGAGTAGTGTGGCTTGAAGCACGAGCTATTGTTCCAACTTCTGCTCAGAGCCCACAAACCCAGGTCTTCCAAGTCTGCCTAGCTCCTGGCCTGCTCCCTTGTGACCTGGCCAGCTTGCCCCTCACCACAGGGTGAGTCCTAGCCATTTCCACATCTCAAATTCCACACCAAACCACCACCAGAACCTAGGATGGAGGAAGGCACCTGCCACCTTTACACCACAACGCTGCCTAATCACGAACACCCACACACCCAAGACCAAAGCTATATCTAAAAACACAATTTCCTATCACAGAAGAATATTCTTTCAGGAAATCAAAGAGAAGTCCATTTTCTTCTTTTCTGCTTTTTTAATTTTTTATTTTTCTATTACAGTTGATGTACAATATTATATTAGTTTCAGGTGTACAACCCAGTGATTAGACATTTATATAACTTACAAAGTGATTACCCCTATATGTCTGATACCCATCTGACATGATACATATTTATTATGATATTGTTGGCTATGCTGTACTTTACATTCCCATGACTTTTCTGTAACAACCAATTTTTACTTCTTAATTCCTTTCCCTTTTTCACGTATCTCCTTAACACCCTCCTCTCTGGCAACCATCAAAATGTGCATACATCGATGAGTCTGTTTCTGTTTTGCTTCTTCATTTATTTTGTTTTTTAGATTCTATATTTAAGTGAAATTATAGGGCACTTGTCTTTCTCTGTATGACTTATTTCACTCAGCACAATATCCTCTAGGTCCATCCATGTTGTTGCAGATGGCAAGATTTTATTCTTTTTTATTGCTGAGTCATATTCCATTGTCTATATGCACCACCTCTCTATTCCTCTATTGATTGCTTCCATATCTTAGCTACTGGAAATAATACTTTAGTGAATATATGAATAATAGATATGTATTTGTTGCCATTTTATTTGTATTTGTTCTTCTTCTTCTTCTTTTTCTTAAAGAAGACCCTTTAATATTTCTTATAACATTGGTTTAGTAATGATGAACTCATTTAACTTTTCCATGTCTGGGAAACTCACTATCTGTCCTTTGATTCTATATGATAGCTTTATTGGCTAGAGCAATTTTGGTTGTCCTTGCTTTTCATCACTTTGAATATTTCATGCAAATACCTCTGGCCTGCAAAATTTCTGTTGATAAATCAGCAAACAGTCTTATGGGTGTCCCCTTGTAGGTAATTAACTGCTTTACTTTTGCTGCTTTTAAGATTCTTTCTTTGTCTTTAACCTTGGGTATTTAGAGATGATGCATCTTGATGTGGATCTCTTTGGATTCATCTTCTTTGGGACTCACTGTGCTTCCTGGGCTTATCTCTTTATGCCCTTCACCATGTTAAGGAAGTTTTCCATCATTATTTTTTTTCAAATGGTTTTCAATTCCTTGCTCTCTCTATTCTTCCAGCATCCCTATGATGCAAATATTGGTACACTTGAAGTTACCCCGGAGGCTCTTTAAACTGTCTTCATTTGGTGGAGGAGGGGATTCTTTTTTATTTTTGTTGTTCTGATTAGATATTTTCTGCTTTCTTATCTTCCAAATCTCTGATTTGATCCTCTGCTTCATCTACTTTATTATTGATTCCCTATAATGTATTCTTTATTGTAGTGTACTCTTTATTTCTGACTTTTTCTGTTTAAGTTTTAAGTTTTCTATCTTCATTTTTATGTTTCCTATCTTTTTGTTCAAATTTTAACTAAGATCATTGAGCATCTTTATGACCAATGTTTTGAACTCTGCATCTGGTAGATTGCTTGTCTCTATTTTGTTTAGTTCTTTTTCTGGAGTTTTGTTCTGTTCTTTCATTTGGGACACACTTGTCTCCTCATTTGGGTTAACTCTCTGTGTTCATTTCTATGAATTAGGTAGAGCTTCTATGTCTCCTCATCTTGATAGAGTGGCCTAATGTAGTAAATATCTTATAGGACCCAGTGGAAAAGCCTTGCCAGTAATTCAAGCTGGGCTCTTCAGGTGTACCCCTTCCCTCAAGACTGTGCGCAACCTCCTCTTGTAGTTGAACCTTGATTGTTGTCACTGGGAGGGATTTTCCCTCAGGCAAGAACTGGCAATGACCATAGTAGAGGATCTGCTGTGAAGGAGCCCATCCCATTGAGCATGACCCATTTTAACAGGGTTCTGGTTCCCGCTGAGTTTACCCCTTTAGTGTGTCAGTTGTGGAGGTGGTTGGGTGGTCCTCCAGGATGGTGTGCAACTATTGCCAGGTGCAGTAGCTCAGGGGGTCTCCCAAGAGGTACAATCCAAGATTGGCTGCAGCCTGTGCCCTGCACAAGTGATCTGCAGATGCCTCCTACCTGTGCTGTGTTTAGAGGTGCTCAGGCAAGGTCAAGCTAAGAACAAAGGCTGGCTGCTGCTAGTGCCAGGCTTGGGGCCACTTAGCAAGAGGTACAGGGTATGCAGAGGCAAGATGTTGCTTGTTTTTTGTTTGTGGAACATTGAGAGATTTTAGGAAGGTCTGTAGCAGTAACCAAGACAGGCTATTTGTATGGAAAAGCCACTAGGAACATCCTGGGTGGGCTGAAAAGTTGGGTAGGGTGGGGTCTGAAAGAATCACCAGGACCTGCCAACAGTGTGAGCCACGTTGATGGAGCCCCAAATGTGGCACCCACCTGCCTGATCTGTGGGGGGAAGGTTCAGCAAAGGAACAATGGCCTGAAGCCCAACAATTCAGTTTCTCCCCATATGTCCCTGATTCATTTTGAGCTGCTACCACAGTGCTAAAACACTCAGAGTGAGTTAGTACAAGTAAGTTTGTGCACTGGTCCTTTAAGAGGAATGCCCATGACTCCAATAGCCCTCTGTCTCACTCAGCCACAGTCCCCATGGGTTTTTACAGGCAGAAATTATGAAGACTCTTCTTCCTGGTACTGGACGCCTGGTGTGGGTCTGGGACCCCTCGCTCCTCAAGGGGAACCTCACCAACCAAGATATTCCTCCTGATTTTTAACTGCCACATGTGTGTGTGAGACCAGCCATTTCATGTTTCTACCCCCTGTCAGTCTCAGTGTGGCCCCTTTATGTCCCTAGTTGTAGGAATTCTGTTAGGCTAGATTTTAAACAATTTTGACTAATGGTTGCTCTGTAGCTTAGTTGTAATTTTGATGTGGTGGTGGAAGGTTCCAAGTACCGGGTTTATCTACACCATCATCTTGACCAGAAGCCCTCCATTTCCTTCTTAAGGAAACCACATTCTCCTAACAAGAGGGTGTTCTTGCCTCTTGGCCTGTAAGGAAACAATTTACATTAGAACATATTGTTTTGACATAGTACATCTGGGGTCCCAGCTCTGCTGAAATATTTGGGTTACATAATCATACCACTGAATTTCTCAGTCAGAACTATCTGCATTCGGGCACTACTTTAGTACATTTTGTCTTTTTTCTTGCTTACATTTCACTGATTAAAAAGCCCAGTGTCTTCTCCATGGGTTAAACTCAAGTCTCCACTCTAAGGATCCCTAAATTGCTGATAATTTTAATTGAATAAAATTAATTTTAAAGCTTAGGGTACAGTCTCAGAGAATCCTTTCTAAAAGGACAAATATTACTCATCTACAGGCATACATACACATGTAGAATGAGTAAATTAGGCAAAGACTATTGATAATTTGACATATAGCCTTTAAAAAGGAGTCACTATAAACTTCTTTGCAGGGAGATGGATTAGTAAGCTTTCCAACAGTTTCATAGGAGGAGAAGGAGATGGTGACTTTGACAAGGCAGGAATAGTGGAAGAGGAAGAAGGAGTCCGATTTGGGATATATTTTAAAGGTAGAATCACAATATCTTTCTATGTAAATTAGGTAAGGATGCTGGGAGGCAGTGATTTTTTTTTAAGTGAGAGAGAGTAAGAGAAAGGTAGGAAAGGAGAAAGATGAGAAACATCAACTCATAGTTGTGGCTTTACTGTTCAATGATTGCCTCTCATACATGCCTTGAATGCGCTGCTCCAGCCAAGCCAATGACCCCTTGCTCAAGCTGGCGACCATGGGATCAATGTTGATTATCCTACATTCAACCCAGCAATCCAGCACTTAACCTGGTGAGCCTACACTCATGTCAGCATTTTTTAGGGTTTCAAACTTGGGACCTCAGTGTCCCAGGTCAATGCTCTATTCACTGTGTCACACCCAGTCAGGCAAGAGGCAGTGATTTTTTGTGAAATATTATTTAGCCATAAATAAAAGGAAATCCTTCCATTCGTACCAACATGGATAAACCTTGAAAGCATTAAGCTAAGTGAAATAAATCAGACGCAGAAGGACTAGTAGTGCATGATCTCATTTGTACATGGGGTCTAAAAAATTTTAACTCTCATTAACAGAGAGGAGATGGCTGGTTGACAGAGCCTGGGGGAATGGCAGAAGTAGGGAGATGTTGGTCAAAGAGCACAAATTTCCAGTTATGAGATGAAAAAGTTCTTGAAGATCTAACGTACAGCTTGGTGACTGAAGTTAACACTACTGTGTCGTATAGTTGAAAGTTGCAAAGTGACAGTTTAAATATTCTCACCACTATCACCACACACACACACAAAGAAAGAATGCTAATCTTATGAGGTGATAGATGTTAACTAACCTTATTGAGGAGGGTTTGTATGTGCCCAAGACATTGGCCAGGTGGACCTGTTTAAAGGGACCCAAAGTGAGCGGGCTCTGTTGCGCAATGGATAGCGAGCGCATTGGACTTCCAAAGGGACCCAAAGTGATGGTCACCTACAGTATAGTAGCTCCCCCCTTATCTGAGGGGGATATGGTCCATACCCTAGTGAATGCCTGAAACTGCAGATACTACCCAACCCTATTTATATTTTCTTTCTATACATATATAAACCTTTTCACTTAATGGGAGGTCTTTACAGCTTCTCTTTGGCATACTTGAATTAACAACATCACTACTCTGGCACTTTGGAGCCATTATTAAGTACATAAAGTTTACTTAAACACAAACATTGCAATCCTGGACAATCGATCTCACCACCAAGACAACTATCGAGTGACTAATGGGCAGGAAGAGTCTACAGAGTGGAGACTGTGGACAAAGGGATAATTCACGTCCCTGGAGTGATGGAATGGGACGGCACGAGATTTCATCACACTACACAGAATGGCATGCAATCTAAAGCTTATGAATTGTTTATTTCTGGAATTTTCTATTTATTATTTTGGACTGCGGTTGACTACAGGTCACTGAAACTGTAGAAAGCAAAGTCACGGAAAAGGGACCACTATTGTAATAGTCTTGGAAGATACGGCTCACACTTGCCTTACAGGATCATCTCATAGGATGAGACTCATGCTATTTGGAACTGTTAGGGATTGAATTAAGTACCCAAAAGGGATCTGTTGAAGACATAACCCAATCCATGCCTGTGAATACAGTTTTATTTAGAAGCAAGTTTTTGTAGATATAATAAGGTTAACATGTGGTCATACTGGAACACAGTGGACTCTAATTCACTGTGACTGTTCTTACAATAAAAGTAAAATTGAGGCACAGACCAATGCAGAGGGAAGATGGCCAAGGGGAGGTGAGGCACAGGTTGGAGCTATGTTCCAAGGCAGGCGTGGGACAACTAGAAGTGGAAAGAAGCAGGAAAGGATTCTGACTTAGAGGGTTTGGGGGAAGCCTTGCTCTGGAGACAGCCTGATTCCAGATTCCTGGCCTCCGAAACTGAAAAAATAAAGTTAGCTTTTGTTTTTTAAGTCACCCAGCTTATAGCACTTTAACAATAGCCCTAGAAAACCAACACAGGGACTACAGTCATTGTGATCTATGTAAATCCGTAGAATTAAAGCATCCTACTGTGTTGGCAAATGTCTAAAGGATGACATTTTTTAAAAAATTCAACTCAGAAAACCAATGCACAAAATCCAAACCAATGCCTATATCTATTTTTCCCCTGAGTAATTAGACAAATTTAAGGTAGTAGCGGAGGCTAGCTGCACTTGATTTCCAGTGAATAGTGTTGATGAGTCAGGGCCATTACATCGCTCAGAAAATGATCTGTAAAAAGCAAAAGCTGAGTGTTGTGTTCACTAAAGCATTGCCATATGTTGGTTGATTAACAAGTTGTCAGAATATTAGAAGTTCTTGGCTGATTGCAATAAAGAGCATCTGTTTGCTGAATCTTTTATCTAATGTGTGTAAAGCTATCGCCAGGTTTGGCACTTTTCCTAAATATCAGATATAAATCCCTGCAGTATTTAGCCTTTGGAGAGTAATGCTGAGTTACTGCTGGGTTTAAAATGCTTATTCTCAGGAAAGAGAATAAAGTGAGGCCCAAGAGATAACGTCTGCCCATAAGAGTACCCTGTGTCATTCAGAAACTTTTTACCATCACATCTCATATCATCTACTACAACTAAGGTATATTTGGGTGTCACTTGAATCATAATTTAATAAAATCAGTTAAGTGGGCTTGGGAGCTATTTATATTGTTTTACTTGCTTAGAGTTTAATAATGCCATCTACTTACAAAATGACTTACAGGTCACATATGCTTTTGTATTGGATTCTCACAACCTGTAAAGATGGCAAGAAAGTGAATCCTCTGTCACAGGTGAAGAATTTGCAGTTAGGTGGAGTTAAATCCCTCTAGCTTGGAACTAGTGGGACCAGAATATAGTGCCTGGGACTTCTGAGCCCCATCTCTGTACTACCTGCAAATTCTAGACATAGAAGTTCAGGAACTGGTCTTGGGTATCTGACAGGATCTGTCAGATGGCATTCTCAAGTGTTCCTTTCTTGCTTTTCTTTTCCTTCCTTCCTTCCTTCCTTCCTTCCTTCCTCTCTCTCTCTCTCTTCTTCCTTCCTTCTTTCTCTCTCTTTCTTTCTTTCTTTCTTTCTTTCCTTCTTCTTTTTCCAAATGAAAGGAGGGGAGATAGAGAGACAGACTCCCACAGGCACCCCTACCGGGTTACCGGATCAATCTGGCAACCCCCATCTGGGGCCATGCTTGCAACAGAGCTATTTTTAGCAACTGAGGCAGAGTCTCCATGGAACCATCCTTAGTGCCTAGAGCTGATGCACTTGAACCAAGGCATGGCTGCAGGAGAAGAAAGAGAGAGAGAGAGAGAGAGAGAGAGAGAAGGGGAGGGGGAAGGGTGGAGAAGCAGATGGCTGGCTGCTTCTTTTGTGTGCCCTGACCGGGAATTGAATCCGGGACATTCACATGCCAGGCTGATTTTCTACCACTGAGCCAACTGGCCAGGGCTCCTTTGTACCTTTCAATAACTCTCTTTGATTCAATCAGCCACCATATATTGAATTGTACCATTCTAATCTCAGCAAATAGATTCTGTAGGAAAGCAACAGCTTTTTCTCTACCCTCTTAGGTTTAGTGTATGGGAGCATGAAGATTTAGCTGCCAAAAAGAAAAACAGATTAACTGAAGAAAAAGAATACAAATGTGTATTAATGTTTTTGTGCATGGGAGCTTTCAGGAAAGAAGTAAAACTCTTAAGAAGTGGTTAGACTCAGGGGCTTATACCCCATTTAACAAAAGCTTTCCTTTGTTTAGGCTTCAAGAGACAATAAACTGTGGGGAAATAAATAAGAACTAGATGAGGAAAGCTAATGAAAGAAGGGTTATTTCAGTAAGGTGTATTTATGCAGACTTATTCTGGTGCTGACTCTGTCTCTAGTAACAAGAATTGCTCTCCTCTTCCTGGTTCAGAGGGAAGTAGGGCCACCTTCTCAGAGGGAAATATAGGCCTTGCTCTCAGTTAGAAATGAGGAAAGCAGAGTTCTGCTGTGTCTGCTCTTCTTAATTACCTGCTGCTCAAAATGATCCTCATGCCAAGGTGGCATATTCTGGAGTGGCATATCCTAATCCCCTTCAGTTCCTTGCCAATGCTCATCAAAGCCGACATGAAATAAGTAAGGTGGATAAAAGGCACTCTTATCCGATGAGTTCAAAGTTAGACTTATATTTCAGTTGTTCTATTTTCTCTGAAATTTCTCAGCACTCATGTTCTTAGAACTAAGTGCTTCCATGACGTGATATACATGTTGCCTTTTCCTCTAACCTCAATTTCTTGCCGTATATTTTTATAACATACATGAAGGCAACATTGTAGAGAAGTCTTAGAGCTTCAGGAAAAATGGGGTATATTATGAAAAAAGAGTATTTTCTTGTAAATAACCCATAATATACCCCTTTATTTAAATTGCAAGTCAGATGTCACTTGGGCGCGGGGAGTCCTGTCAGACCTTTACGTAATGTAGGGGCAGAAAACAAACTTCAATTCTACCCTTTTGTGTTCAGTGACAGGAGCTTGTGAATTAAACTGACAGAGATATAACAGAAGAAAACTTTATTTCACATGCACACAAAGAACCTCACATAAAAGAACTAAAACCTCTTGCCTGACCAGGTGGTGGTACAGTGGACAGAGCATTGGACTGGGACACAGAGGACCCCAATTTGAACCCCAAGGTTGCTGGCTTGAGAGCGGGCTCACCAGCTTGAGTGCAGGGTCATTGGCTTGAGAGTGGGATCATAGACATGACCCCATGGTCACTGGCTTGAGCCCTTAGGTCACTGGCCTAAAGCCTAAGGTCATTGGCTTGAGCCCAAGGTCACTGGCTTGAGCAAGGGGTCACTGGCTCAGTTGGAACCCTTCCCCCACCCCCATTAAAACAAATATGTATGAGAAAGCAATCAATGAACAACTAAGGTGCTGCAATGAGGAATTGATGCGTCTCATCTCTCTCGCTTCCTGTCTGTCTATTCCTATCTGTCCCTCTGCCTCTCTCACTAAAAAAAAAAAAAAAACCTAAAAACTCCTAAAAGTGGTTAGTCCTAGAAGCTTATATACCATTTCAGCACAAAGTGATAAATTGTGGAGAGGTGCCAAGAGAAAGGAAAAGGGCCCCTAGAGGAGATTACTTGTAGAAAGGAAAGTATATGGGAGAAACTAATGGGAGGTAGGGTTTAACAAAGTTTGTTATGCAGACTCAAGTCAGTGCCATTGCCAGTGATAAGAGTTATCTCCTCTTCCTGGTATAAGAGGGTTGAGGGAGACCCTCACAAAAAGAAATCTATGCCCTACTGTTGGGCAGAAAGGGGGAGAGCAGAGAGTTCTTCCTGTATCTGCTGTTTCTCAATTACCTTCAGTTCAAATAATTCTTATACCCAAGTAACATGCTTTGAGGTGGCATAGCTGATCCCTTCATCAACTTCAAGGACCTCTACAGTCAGGCCCGTCCCTGTCATGCCAGTCACGCCCCCAGCCATGCAATTTCTGAGCCTTCTTTTCAGCAATGTGCCTTACTTCTTGCCTCATCCCTCCTTCCTCTAAACTCATGTTCTTACCCTGTTGGTCTGTCTACAATACTATTCCCATTCCTCTTATTTCCAACGTGACCCATCTTTCAGCATAAGCATGCATTTATGTGCCTGCTTTAATGTCTTGGCACACCTCCAGCCATATCAAGTGGCTTCTTGCTCTAACCATTTTGGGCTATACTTCCTGGGGAGTTAATTGGACAATCTATCTTTTAGTCCTTCAGGTTTTCAGTGGTGATTTGAACAGTTACATAAATCTTCTATTGTTATTTAAGTTCTCCCATTTTACTCCCTTTTGTCTCCTTAACCTCAATTCTGCTTGTCTCCCTTGCTCTGTGCATCCTGGAGTGTCACCATCCAAAGTGGGAACCAAAGACAATCTGTATCAAAATCCCCCAGAGGTCTGGCTGAAAAGGTAGATTCCTGGGACTGACCACAGATCAGCTAAACTGGCTTCCCAGGTTATTCTTCTGCTTAGTGAAGTTTAGGAATTATTGATTCAGACAGCACATGTCATTCATTCATTTATTCATTCAACAACTATTTGAGAACAAATTAGGTGCTAGGTACCAGGGCTACTGCAGCAGTTGAGACAGACATAGTTTCTATTATTCTGGAATTTCTTCCTTTTTCTTTTTTTAAGTGAGAGGAGGGGAGATAGATTCCTGCATGCACCCCAACCAAGATCCATCCGGCAAGCCCATCTGGGGCCGATGCTCAAATCAACCAAGCTATCCTCAGTGCGCGGGGCTGATGCTCAAACCAATAGAGCCACTGGCTGTGGGAAAGGAAGAGGGAGAGAAGGGGGAGAGGGAAGGGAAGAGAAGCAGATTGTCACTTCTCATGTGTGCCCTGACTGGGAATTGAACCTAGGAAATTCATATGCCAGAACACTCTATCCACTGAGCCAACTGGCAAGGGCCATATCTGAAATTTCTAACCCAATTTTGGAAATGACAATGAACAGGGACATATAAGAACAATGCAGTTTACAAAGGAAGGATGTAAAGAGCTGTGGGAACATTTAAAAGGGGGCTTAATCTGACAGGGACAGATAGATGTCAGGGAATACTTTCTTGATGATTTGCAGTTGGGACCTGAAGGAAATGTAGAGCTTGGTTAGCTGTTGGGAGCGAGGGAGGGGAAGTAGGTAGAAGGAACAGCAATACAAAGTGTTGAGGGGGATAAGAGCATGACCTCTACTTTGGAGGGACCGGGAGCTTGACTTGAGCCCTCGGGAAAAAGGGAGAGTGATCAGAGGGACAGCTAGAGAGTTAGCAAGTGGCCAGATCATGCAGATTCATGAGGCCAGGCTGATGGGTTTGGAACTTATCCTAAGGGCTGCAGGAAGCCATCAAAGTGGGGTAGCACGATCAGTTTTGTGTTTCAGGTCATTTCGGCTCCAGTATGGAGCAAGAGTGTTACCTGAGAGACTAATTGGGAAGCTACTGCAATTGTCCAGGAGAGAAGATGATGGCTTTGTCCAGAAGGGTGGTGGTGAGATGGATTACAATGGCACTTAGGAGAAGATTAGGTGGGATTAAGTTATTAATTGCATATTGGGGTGAAAGGAAGGAAAGTGTCAAGGCTGTTTTTCATTTTTGTTTTGAATACAGTCATTACAGCCAGGTAGTACTAGAAAGCACCAGGCTGGGAGGGCAAAATTACAAGTTCACTTCCGAGTGGACAGATCTGAAGTCCCTGTGAAACATTCGGGCAGAACCTGTCATGTACTTTTTCATATTTCCAAAGAAGGGGGTGAATTCAAGTGAGCTTAGGGAGAATTGTGGAATTTAGGTGAGTGTCAGTGGAGATCCAGTTAGAGGACTGTGTATATGTTTATCTATCAATGGGGTTTTCTTTGTGTCTTTGTTCTTACTTGATATTTGGTGATCAGCTGACTTCACAGTTCTTATCTTTAAAAATGACTCTTTTCTCCAAGGAAATTATAATGGCTTTGGTTGTTTGTTTTGTTTTGTTTAGGAAGTGAGTTGGGTCAATAGTGCTCTTCCCATGTATTTGTTCCTTTAGCTGGGGGTTTGCAGGCTTAGTGCAGGTGTGTATGTTCTTTAGAGTTAATTTGTAAACAACCTGTATTTCTTTTTCTTAGTTCCTTTTTTAAATATTTTATTTACTCATTTTAGAGGAGGGGTAGAGAGAGAGAGAAAGAGAAGAGGGAGGAGCAGAAATCAACTCTCATATGTGCCTTGACCAGGCAAGCCCGAGGTTTCGAACTGGTGACCTCAGCGTTCCATGTCAATGCTTTATCCACTGCACATATAGCCAATTTCCAAGAAAGAACAGACAATGGAAAGCTGTGGATTCTCCTCCTATCCCTTTCCTCTGCCTCTCCCTCCCCTCTTCCTGTTCATCATCTGCTTCTCATTCATTATCACAAAAGAAACAATGGGACTAAATTACTCTTTGTCTTAAAAATTATTACCCCCCCCCAAATCATTATTCTCTTAGTTTTAAAAATTACACAAAAAGCTTTATAACTAAGCACAAATGACAGTATGTAAAAATAGGCCATTGGGTTGGTCTTACATTCCAATAAGAGAAAACTCTCCTCAGATTCCTGAGTAATGCTTAACTCGCTTCTCCTTGGTTATTCTTAGCAGCAGGGAGGTTCCTCTCTATTTTAGGAATCAACCAATTTTGTTACTAAATTCAATTAGAATATTTTTTCTATAATGAATCTAAATGAGATGAGCGCACTCGCCAACACCAGTTCTGTATGTAGCTCACAGTGACCAAGAATGAATGTATTCTATATGCCATGTGACAATCTCTTAAATATGTTAAGACAACTGCCATGTCTCCTCAAGCCTTCTCCTCAGTAAACTAAATACCTCCAGTTCTCCCAAACACATATTCACAGGGCAGTTTCTGCATTTTTCACCATCTTTATAAAAACGTGTCTCGCTGGACCCTCTCAAATGGCACACACCACTTCTGAGTGACACCCACACTTACCAGGGCCACGTATGGCAAGACAGCTACCTCTTAGTTGTTATTGACCTTCTGTTTAGTGATGAACACTTTAGTTTTAAACAGAAGACAATGATCAGAGATGGAGGGATGTGTGGAGAGTGGGTTGTTTTCAGAGCTCTGAGACATTCCAAGGCAGGTCAAATATTTATGTTTGGTTTATAACAAACCAAACATGAATTTTCACTTGCAGGACTTGAAATGTGCTGAATCTCAGTGGAAGTACTAGGTAATAAATGGGAGGGTTTTTAAATTCCATCACAGTAAAATGGAAAGATATTTTCCTTCCTTACTCTTTACGTGGCTGTAGTACCTTAATCTGCTTTTAAGAACAGCTGTTGTAACAGATGTTCTTTTTATATGGTATTGTTGTTGTTGTTTTAGTATACCTAGCCTATTCTCTTCCTGAAGAGATGTTTATGAAAGCCCAGATCAATTCTCTAATGCAGAACCTTCGGACTGCCACCTATACTGACTAAACACCTTCCAAGGGCACAGTCCTCTACTCCAGTGTGTGGCAGGTTTCATATGAAGCTGACACTCCTTCATTACCTCAAGAAACTCAGTGCATTGAATGTTGTCTAAGACAGGCTTCCAACTAATGGGGAGGTCACTGGTCAAAAGAGTGGCTCTAAAGGAAATAGGAAAGTTAGCACCATAACTGGGAGTATTAAACTCTAAACCCAGGCAGCATAAAGTTACTCATTTTCCTGTTTATACTCACTGCTATGTTTTGAGCCCCATCCCCACAGAGTGTCATTAAAACAAAGAGGAAATCACAAACATGCAGTGAATCCTGCTCTTGGTTGGTGCAGGGGCAGAGACTATATTATCTCAGAAAAAAATTATTGGCCTTAGCCAGTTGGCTCAATAGCAGAGCATCGGCCCAGCATGTAGATGTCCCAGGTTCAATTCCCAGTCAGGGCATACAAGAAAAGCGAGAAGTACCCATCTGCTTCTCCACCTTCCCCTCTTTTGCTTCTTTTCTTGCTCTCTCTCTCTCTCTCTCTCTCTCTCTTCTTCTCCTGAAGCCATGGCTCTATTGGAGCAAGTTGGCCCAGGCACTGAGGATCGCTCCATGGCCTCCGCTGGGCTAGGAAGAGTTCAGTTGTTGAGTAACAGCCTCAGATGGGCAGAGCCCCCTAGTGGAATTTTGGTGTGTATCCCGGTGGGGCACATGCAGGAGTCTGTCTCTGCCTCCCCTCCTCACACTGATTAAAAAAAGAAAAAAGAAAAAAAATTTTTTCTCTCATTACACATAGTATATGTATATGTAACATTTATAAAATAGGTAATTCTGTATAGAAACAAAGAAAAAGACACAATGCTGATTTGATTTTTCAAATCACTGACCTAAAACCTTAACCTAACATGAAAAAGGAGACCCTCAAATAGAAGTTCCTCTTGCAGTTTCAGTTCCATTTACCTATGACCTAAAAGGGGGAAATTCTTTGCTAAAGAATGAGGTGTTAGGATCAACATTTACCCAACTGTCACATTTGTAAAAGTCTTCACACTTTGTGTATCCTGAAAAACCACAGGTAACAATCCAATACTTGAGTAATAGTCATGTCCAAGAATGTATGTCACATATTCGTGCTGCAGTATAAAGGGTTCCAGCTTAAGTCAGTTGTATGTAAGTCCATGTACCAGGACACAACTCAGTTCCCAGTTTGGTCTGAAAAAGCTTAATAAGCATCTCTCCCAAGGCATTCTCTTTAGCATGTATGTTCCTTGCAAGTCCTCTTCTTTTGTTATAACTATATTATTTTGTTATTTATAATTTATTTTAATAAGTGACCTATACACAGTCACTTGGTAATCAAAACATCAGAGTACGCCTGACCAGGCGGTGGCGCAGTGGATAGAGTGTCGGACTGGGATGCGGAGGACCCAGGTTCGAGACCCCGAGCTCGCCAGCTTGAGCGCGGGCTCATCTGGCTTGAGCAAAAGCTCGCCAGCTTAGACCCAAGGTCGCTGGCTCCAGCAAGGAGTGGCTTGGTCTGCTGAAGGCCTGCGGTCAAGGCACATGTGAGAAAGCAATCAATGAACAACTAAAGTGTTGCGATGGCAATGAAAAACTAATGATTGATGCTTCTCATCTCTGTCCGTTCCTGTCTGTCTGTCCCTATCTATCCCTCTCTCTGACTCTCTCTCTGTCCCAGTAAATAAATAAATAAATAAATAAATAAATAAATAAATAAATAAAACATCAGAGTACTACTACATACTTCTATTACCTGGTTTACCAGCTTTAAGAAATGCCTTCTGATCTCCCATTTGAAAAACTAGGAAATCAGCATATATACTTTAACTTCTCTGTTTCCACTTCTTCATGTATGCTAGCAATGTTGTTATCTGTTGTGTTAGTTTTAGCACTAAATGGCTTCTGTCCTCAAGATAGCCCTTTCACCACAGCTTTTCAAATCTCTTGGATGGCTGGGGTTTGGTCTTCTTTTAAATAAGCAAAGTTTTTATATTCTTTTCATTTTACAAAAAAATTTTTTTTACTGATTTTACAGAGAGAAGATGAGGGGGCGAATGAGAAGTATCAACTCATAGTTGCTTCACTTTAGTTAGTTGTTCATTGCTTGCTTGTTGTATGTGTCTTGATCAGGGAAGCCTGGGGCCTCGGACAAGAGACCTCAGAGTTCTAGGTCGACACTCTATCCACTGTGCTACCACAGGCCAGGACGGGGTTCGGTCTTCTAAAACTTTCTTCAAAAGTTTCACAGAAAGTATTTTCCTGAGTTCTTAAAATTGAGCATTCTTTGCTTTTGTACTTAAATGACAGAGTTGTGTATAAAGTTCATGAGTCACACTTGACATCTGTGAAGTCATTGCACTATTCCCTACTGCCTTCCGAAGTTGACATTTTCTTCCTATGATTTGATCTGTATCCATTCTTTCTTAGTGCATATTTCAATGTGTAGAGTCAAAATGTTTTACTTCAGAAAAGTTTCTTGAATCATCTGCGGACATAATTATACCTCTTTCCCCTACTTGTTCTTCTCCAGAGATACCTATTGTTTAGATGCGGATCTCCCTTGTCCTCAGCTACAAGTTTTCATCTAATCACTTTTCACACTTTCTTTCCCAGTTCATCTTATTGAGTTTCTCCATGTCTATACTCTGGAGATCGAGCTTCCAGCATCTTCTCTCCTCCTCCTTTTCTCTTGCAACATTGCCTCATTTCTTTATTTTTGTGCCTGGGACATGTTCCTCTCAACCCTGATTTGCCAGCCCTTTAGGATCTGTTCATAAACAGATTAGGAAAACCTGATCCCATCTTCCATTCAATATTTTCTTACCTGAGCTTCCTCCCTTGTCACATTATGGGTTCACTGAGCCCCTTTCTCTCATTCTTTTCTTTTTATGTTTGTTCACATGAAGGAGGAGAAGGAAGGTAAGTATTCACTTGTTCCACTCAGTTGTGCACTCTTTGGTTGCTTCCCATGTGTACCCTGACTGGGGATTGAACCTGAAAACTTTCATTTCAGGATGACACTATTAACTGACTGAGTTAACTGGCCAGGGCCCATTCTGTACTTTTTAATTGTTTGCACCTAGCTATGAAGTAACCCCTATCAGCAGGGAAAAGAGAACAAGTACCCTTGAGAATTTACATTTGGAACCTAAAGTGGTTGACTTCATGCATGCAATTTCTCTGAAGCCCAGCATTTTATCTTAACTATAAGGCAGTATTTTTATTCAACTTTGCAATATCTGTTTGTTTTAAATATTTAAAGTGTTGTAAATTACTCACCTATTAAATTACTGAACCACCCCCCACTCTACCTTCAATCTTTGAGTAAAATTGAAGCCTCAATGTGATAAGCCATAATAATAATGAGGTTTCAAGTACTTTCTGGCATGCTACTGGGGATCCTCATGCATATAAATAAGCCACATGTTAAAAGGAGCCCTTTATTTGTATCTTTGAATCTCTGGCCTCTAGCGTAGTTGCAGGTGCCTATTTGGCATTCAGTAATCGTTTATGGAATTTATTGGAATTGAAATAGCAATATTTCTTTGCTTTATTCAATAAGCTGCCCTTTGCTTTAGTTTGTTTTTGATGCATTCTAACTAAAATGCAATTGTTTTTGTACTGAAAAATAGAGGTGAGGCCTTAAAGACTCAAGTTCAATGTGTGTTTATACTGCAATATCAGAAGTCAGCTATTGAAATAGGTGTTTTCTGGTCATTCCTTCCAGCTTCCAGGAGACCAGACACTTGTCTTGAGCTCTAACAAGAGAGTATAGCAGGCTGAGAGTATGGGCTCTGCATTCAAGCTACCTGATTGCAAACCCCTGGCATTTCTGAGTTTGCAGGCTTATTTGTGCTGTGAAGGTCTCATTTTCCAAATCTGTCATATGGGGATGATAATTATATCTACCTCAGAGAGTTGTGGAGAGAAATAAATAATGCCACCTATGAAAATATAAACATAAATCCTGAAACAAAGTATGCACTTGTTAAATGATAGCTCTCCTGTAACACAGGAAGTCCAGACCTAGAAAATCCATCTGGTGTTGTTGTGAGATTCCAAAGAAACCACAAGGAGGACCAAATGGAGCAGACATAGGCTTTATTACTTACATACAGGGGCACCCCAATGACAGCAGGTCAGTGAATGCTCCACACCCACTGGGGGTGTTCACAGTTTAAATAGCTAAGCCAAGTGAACCTCTTTGTCTACATGCAAGCAAACAGGTGAGCAAGGAGTATGGAGAAGAATACATGCCCTTCTATGTTGTCCCTTCTTGATAAATATCTAGTGACTCAGTTCCACTGTTCTTAGTTACAGTTTTATTACCCTCTACCTCATGACTTGTGGCCAGAACTGGTGACTACAGCACTCTGTGGCTGGGGAGGGGGAAGGGCCATGTCCAGTGGTTTTGTTTTTCTTTTTTTAATGTTTATTTTATTGATTTTAGAGAGTGGAGGGAAGAGAGATTGGTATTAGAATATCAATCTGTTCCTGTATGTGCCTTGACCAAGGATCAAACCAGCAACCTCTGCACTTTTGAACAATGCTCTAACAAACTGAGCTATCTGGTCAGGGTGGGCCGTGTCCAGCATTGACCCTACACATCCTTACTACTAAATGGTGGAATGAAAGGGTAGAGAGATCATAGGATGAGCTGAAATCATTTTGTTTCAAAATACTTTGTAAATGTGACCCAGACACTAGGGAGCATCTCCAGGCACTAATTCATTGCCTTGGTATAATTCCACAATTTCCACAATGAATGTAATAATTAAAAACCTTTTCCCATACCTCTACCCTGCCCCCCTACACACACACCTGCACGTACGCTCTTACGCAGAGGCAGTAAGATAGTTAGTGGAGGAAGGTTTTGCCTATAGGTCTCGTGCAGCAGCTATTTCTCATCTTTACTTCTAAAGCTCGAGCTTTCCACACAGCTCAGTGGGCATGGTAACTGAACCACCTTCTTAAAGTAGAAAGATAAATAGCACTGGATTCCCACCAAGCTTTAGAAGTCAGCTTTAGGGCTTTCCTGTAGCAGGGTTGCCCCCACTGACACACATAAGGAGTCCAGAAGTTTCTCCTATCCAAAGATTCCCCCATCCTCCCCCCATATGTCCTGGAGAGCCCAGTGCTATCTAGGATTTCCAGAATTAGAACAAGCCATTGAGGATGTCATGTTTAAGGGTAGACAGGCTGCTGACTACTTACTTTTTTTAACATCTTCCCATACTTTGGTATCTATTCCAGGAAACACCAGCCAGAACTCTGCAATTAGCTGCCATATGGATAGATTCTATAAGGAAGCAATGTATAATCTATGTCCGTTAAGTGCTCTGAAGAGTTGATTTCCTGGAGAGAACAGGATAACAAGGGTACAGGTTTGTCATAGTGTCTTCTTAAAGAGTTATCAGGCAACCTTGTACCACAGAGCCTGTTTTTTCATAACATATTTTTATTTTGTTTAATGTGATTTAAACACCTGCATTTTTACCCAATTGATTTGGTCAGAAGTAAGAAACAATTAATGGGCTGAATAGGAGATTTCTCCATTCAGGAAAAGTAGTTACCATTTTGAAATTCTTTTTTTTATTTTTTATTTTATTTTTTTTACAGGGACAGAGAGAGAGTCAGAGAGAGGGATAGACAGGGACAGACAGAAAGGAACAGAGAGAAATGAGAAGCATCAATCATTAGTTTTTCATTGCCGTTGCAACACTATCGTTGTTCATTGATTGCTTTCTCACACATGCCTTGACCGCGGGCCTTCAGCAGACCGAGTCACCCCTTGCTGGAGCCAGCGACCTTGGGGCCAAGCTGGCGAGCTTTTGCTCAAGCCAGATGGGCCTGCGCTCAAGCTGGCAATCTCAGGGTCTCAAACCTGAGTCTTCCGCATCCCAGTCCGATGCTCTATCCACTGCGCCACCACCTGGTCAGGTCCATTTTGAAATTCTTGCTAAAGAAATCCAGATGAGGCTCAAAGACCAACGCACTAAAATAACCACTGTGACCTTAATTCCCAAAGCCGTCCCACACGGTTAAGTACTTCAAATCCCCTTGGTCATGCCCAGGCTTTCAAGAGAAGCACATTTGAGACAGATGACATGAGGCTAGGGTTCTCCAACCACAGCTAAAGGTCATACCCAAATGAGGAGTACAGTACTTGTCTTCCTTAAAAAGGGGAGAATTCTTTAAATTGCTGCTATCTCGCCTGAACAAAAACTCTATCTATGCCAACAGATGATGAGAAAAAGTGCACAATGCTTAACATTTAAGGTGTAAAAGCAGATCTTAGCTCTCACTCAACAAGGGCATTTGTTTTAACCTGGTGTTTTCTCCCTCCTCAGGATTTTCTTAACCAGAAGAGGAGTCACAAAGATGTACTTTGGTTTATTGAATTAAAGAGAATTTAATATAACTTGGTTAGAGAGAGAGAGAGGATTATACCACAGAAGAACTAGCAGAGGCAGCGTTGACTGGATGTACTTTCTGAGCTCCATAATCTGACTGAGTTTGAATCCCAGCTCTTCCTAACTGTGTCCAGTTAATTAATGTCTTGTTTCTTCATTGCAAAATAATAATAATAATAGCTACACCTTCTTCCTAGGGTTGCAGTGAGTATTAAATATGAAAGCATATGTAAAGGATTTAGAACAATAACTAATGCACACCAGGGGGCGCTTTCTGGTTTGAGAAGGTCCCATATATAATACCACTTTACCTACCCAAATTCCAAGCAAATTAAGGGGTAAACAAAAGAGTAAGAAAAAAAGAGATTAAAATAACAGCCTGTTTACTGATAAAGCCAATGCTAAAATACAGCTTAAGGTTAGGGCAACAGTGGACTGCACCCCAGAAGTAAGCTTTCTTGCCAGTTCTTGTCACCTGTGGACCATCGCACCTGTGGACCCTTCCCAGATGGGGTGGGGTGGGGAGAATGGGAATTGCAGTGCACACACACTGCTCCTGTCTTGGAAAGGGTAAGGGGTGTGGCCAAGGGTAGGGGAAACTGCCCCTTTTGGAAAACCAAAGGCAGAAGTGCCACCCTGCCAAGCAATTGCTCCTGTGAGCAATTATAATTAAACTGTGGACACTTCATGCGTAACTCACATCATTATGTACTTGACCTGGGGCAGAGAAGGCCCTCAATAAATGCTTCTGAAGGCAGTAGTGCTATACATTATGCTGTTTGTTATTATTAAAAATTACCTCCAAGGAGATTATAACCCTTTATGAAACCTGCCTGCCAATCTGGCCTTTGTTTTCTCCTTTGATCAACTCCCGGAAAAGGTGTCCATAGAGGTACCTCAGCCCTTCACACAGGAGAGCTACATTGATTTGATGCACCTGCTCTTTCCCTCCAGCGGTCATATTCCCTCCACGGCCCTCAGTGCACTCTGCACTGTGGGCTTCACAGCCTTTGCCCAGATGATACAACATTCCCCACAACGTGTAGAGGGCAGAGGCAGCACTGGGCACGTCTCAGGCAAGCCGGAGCAGAAGTGGGAACTGACTCATGGGCAGTGATGGGATTCAGCCAGTTCACACCAGTTCAGCAGAACTGATAACTTGTGTTTTGTTGAGTTTGGCAAACCAGTTGTTAAAATGGCACCAGTAATCAGGGTTCTCTCTGAGGTGGGCATCTGGGCAGACGCTCAGTGTGGAAATCACAAATTTACATTCCTTACTCTTTTTAAATGTTCATCTGCACAACAGAGTATTCTAAGTGCCTGTGATAACGTTCATTCTGTCCACAGATGAAAAAAATTGCAAGTGAGAACGCCAATCAAGAAGCAATATGGAAATATCTTAACAGCTTTATTGTTTTTTGTCAGTTATTATTTAATATATTTTTACTACTATTTTAAAACTCTTTCTTATAGCATAATCTAGTTTTGTGTAGCTCTTTTATTGTTATTAAATGCATGAAATAATAAACTACCTTTTAGTATATTGGTTTTTTATACTTAGAACTGTCATTAGCAGAGAACCAGCTGTTAAATTATTTGAATCCCACCACTCGCTGGGAGTCTTCCGGAAGTGGGGACTAAGCCATGGGTCTTTCCGGATCACACTGCCTCTACTCTGCACGAAAGTGAGCTTCTAAACCCCCAAATGGTTGAATTTGCTATTCAATTCAATTCAAAAACAAAATCTTGAAGTCAAGGAGAATGAGGTGGGTGTCCTTTCCCAGCCCTCCCTTATAAGTCACCATGGATGGGTGACTTCCTCTGGGCAAGGCCACCAGCCGGGGCAGCCCTTTCCTGGGGTCCTTCAGTCTGGGGTTGTGCTCCTTCCTTTTGCTCCTGCACTGTCCTACTGCATACTCCCTTGGTACATGTTCTGAACCCCATCCACACTGTGGGAACACTGAGGTCCCTTTATTGATCTTCCTTCATTTTCACTCAGGATGCCATCTCTTCTTACCCTGAACCCTGCCTGAGCAGCATTAGGCAGATGGCATGGAGCATTCGTCCTTGTTTAGAATGAAGTTCAGGTTGTCCTTGGATGATGGCTCTGAGCCTGTGGTTCGCCCAGTCCAAGGCGCTGGCCACACAGGCCTTTATGCAGGAGGCAGCTGTGAACCTATCCTGCCCTGAAGGCCCCCTGGGTATCCACTGTTGGGATGGGGGATAAAGGTTTCCCATAAAAACAGAGGGGACTGTGGGGATCAGAGAGTGGCACCACCAATAAGGTGATGTGTAAAATGCTCTCAGGTGAGGAAGAACATCAGAAAACCCAGTGATAGCAAATTATCAAATAAGTATTCTCTTTTGTGGAGAAGGTGAAGAAGGAGGTAAGGGAGGAGAGAGACACAAAGATTAAATGTGCCAGATAAAGAACAATGAAGAACTAGATCTTTACTGACTCTGTTGTTTTAAAAATTTGTATCTGTGTTGTGTTTCTGCTAGGAACTAGTCTCTGTGCTAAACAGAGAGGACACAAAGACGAATAACAAACAGGATCTAGTCCCCACCCTCAAGGGGCTGGAAATCTGGCACAGTGCTTTCCAGCCTTGTCTTCGCTCCCATATAGAGGAACCTGTGTAATGGCCCCTCCTCCCAAGTGACCCAAATCTGTTGCCTTCCCCTGGCTCCCACTGAGAATCATCTATTCTTACACACTTACCTGGAATGCTAGGCAGCCATGATAATGCTGTACCACATACATAACTGTGGCCCCACAGGTACTGAAGAGGGAGCAGGAGATAGCATTTGAGCCAAACCTTGAAGGAGTGCGATACAGGTGGAGGAGACAGGAAGAGCATTTCAGATGGGGAGGTGGCATGAGCAAAGGCGCAGAATTAAATGTCACCTGTTGCATGAAAGAGCAAGTGTGTCCTCATGCCCCATGTGAGGGGGGGGGGAGGCTTCCAGAGTTACCAAATAAAAATGACAAAGTTTTCCCCAAATTGGGGTAGACTTATATGAAAGAAAGTACTCGTTGTTTATCTGAAGACCAAATTTAATTGGGCTTCCTGCAGTGGTGGGATTCAAATAACATTGGGGAACAAAATTTTTGTTGCATCCACAAAGACACTTGTTCTTACCTAATTTGAGTGTGCTGATCTCAAATCTGACATTAGTTTTTCTCTGTAAGCCACAGTTTTTTTGCAATTCAAGATTTTAGGTTTTCATCTTATTGTAAAATTTTCAACATTTAGTTTAACATAATGAAGTAGAATGTCTTCTTGAGCATCATCTTTGTGAAAATATAATAATTTAAATAATGCAGTAAATACACTAATAAACTAAAAGATATGATTGCATCAGAATTTGTCTACAACTTCAAAATAAACACATTAAAACACTTATTTTAATCATAAAATTTGCGCAAAACTTATTTGAATTATATTCAGGCAAAAATTTGCATTTGTAGCTCTTGTGTTTGTGTACTTGTTGAGGACAATCTCATTTGATGCTCCAGCAGTAGTCTGCTCATCACTAACAGCTCCAAGATTTTTGGGAAACTTATCAAGGTGAATGTTCAGGAAGTGAATCTTAATGCTCATGTTACATCCAATGTCCCGGAAAGCCAACAGCATCCTTTGAACCAGAAGTTCATAGTTTTCTGCTTTTTTGTTGCCAAGGAAGTTCTTTGTAACTGCCACAAAAGACTGCCATGCTGCTTTCTCCTCCTTATTTATCTTCATGGCAAATTCTTTGTCACGTATGAGGGTTCAAATTTGAGGTCCATTGAATACACCTGCTTTTATCTTCTCGAAAGGAAAGGCAGGAAAAACAGAAATAATATGTTGAAAGCATTCACTTTCTCTATTCAAAGCCTGAACAAACTGCTTCATTAAGCCAAGTTTGATGTAAAGTGGGGGGAAAATGATTATGTCTCGATTAACTACAGATTCATTCACAATATTTTGCATCCCTACTTCCAGAGCTTCATGTTTCGGCCACCCCTTCTGTGTCCAGTGTTTCTTCTGAGCTCGGCTGTCCCACAAACACAGAAGGCAAGGATACTTCGTGAAGCCTCTCTGTTGTTGTAGCAGGAAATTTACCATTTTAAGGTCCACACAAATGATCTAGTTATGCTCCTTGTACTTCAGAAAGTCGAGGACAATTTTTATGTCATTATAATCTTCTCACAGATTAGTTGAATAACCAATTGGAACCGCTGCATAAAGATTACCGTTGTGTAGGAGAACACATTTCAGACTTCATTTAGAGCTGTCAAGAAATAGCCGCCATTCATTTGGACTGTAAGTGGTAACACCTAGCTGGCTGAGAAGACTACTGATATCATGACAGTAAACAAAGTGTTTGTCTTTGGACAAAAAGTCCACAAAAATTGGTTCACGCTTCCTGAAATGGGATACTTTAGCTGACCAGTGAAGTCCATTCTCTTCTTGAAGCCTGGAGGCTAATAACTCAGCTGCTTTCTTTGATAGGCCCAAATCTCTTACTAAGTCATTCAATTCGGGTTGGCTAAACTGCTGAGGGGTTAATGACTGCTTGGCATCAGAAGATGACCCTTCAGATTCTACAACCATTTCCTCATGCATCTTATCCAAATACACTTGATCGCCATGTTCACTTTTTTCGTCCTTAGAAGAAATAAAACCATTGAAAACTGGAACCGAGAGTGTCTCAGAGTGTGGGATAGGTTGTATTGCTGAAGGAATACAGCTAGTGCTCGACTTACGACCATGATTGGTTCCGACAGACCGGTCGTAACACAATTTGGTAGTAAGTTGAGTAGGCTATAGACAAAGACAATTTCCTCTTGGTAGACATCTTGGGAGGGGCTTGATGAAAAATATCCAAGATACAATACACAAATTGCTGTATAGTTGAAATGGTGTACGTGGAGATGGTAGTGCTGCCGGAAGCTGGTTTGCACTGTCGTATGCCCAGCTGGGAAATGCTTGCGCTGCCAGACATGGAGCAGTCGTGGCTACTTATTGTGGTCCTAAAGTTGAATGGTTGTAAGTTGCATAGGTCATAAGTCGATCAATATCTGTATTAGGATATGTGATCATATGCTGTATTTTCTTGCCGATGCCCTTTGTATTGATCAGACAGAAATAACAGTCACTGCTGTGGTCCTTAGATTCATGCCAAACCATGGAATACCAAAAGGCATTCCTTTGCATTTTCCTTTTGTCCAGTCACAAAGCATTTATTTCCTCACAATTATGACACACAATATAAGGAGCTCAATTCTTGTCTTGATTGCCAAGAGGAACTTGAAAATAGGCAATATGCACGTGTCACAAATTATGAAATATTGTGCCTTTGATGTTGAAGGTGTAACAACCACATATATAACAGAAGGTATCAGGACTATTCTTATACTTAAGCCTATTCGAAGAAGCCATGATTCCATCTTAAAACAAAATAAGAGGGTGTTTTTATCAGATAATAATTTTTTACATTTAAAAACAACTATAGTTATGTAAAAGTGATGTTTGTAAAACATTAATTGCCTTGTGGTTATGTTCAATCCAAGAGTCATTGCCCTTTAACTTTAATTTAAAAACCAATGCATGCCATTAGCTGTAACAAAAAGAAATTAAAATTGCATAAAAAATGGAGCATACACCCAAAAATAGATTTCATATTTGGAATCAGTGATGCAGACATATATAGAAACAGCTCTAAAACCTCATGCAACAAAAATGGAAAAGAAAATGTTCCCCAGTGTTAACTACCAGTTCTCTGCCCTAATGACTGTTTTAAGTATAAAAAAATTATATACCAAAAGGTAGTTTATTATTTTATGCATTTAATACTTAAATGAGAACTAGATTATATTATAAGAAACAGTTTTAAAATATTAATGAAAAAATATTAAATAATACTCATACTATCTCGAGGGAATTTGGGGTGTAACACAAAGCTGAAACAAGTTACAACTTGTCATCTCCTGGTTGTTTGGAACTTTTTCTCTTAACTTTATTTGTTTGTTTACTGAAGTAACAAATGGGAGGGAATTAAAATGTAGTCTATCATTAAAGGTAATAATGAGTTTTATGAAATGAATAAATAAATATAAGCATAGTTTTGTCAATTTTTTTTCACCCGTGGACAGAATGAACATTACTCAGGCACTTAGAATGCACTGTTGCTCAGATGAATGTTAAAAAAGAATAAGGAATGTAAATTTGTGATTTCCACACTGGGCAGCTGCCCAGGTGCCCACCTTAGGGCAAAGCCTGATTACAATTGCCATTTTGGCCCTGGCCAGTTGGCTCAGTGGTAAAACATCCACCTGCCACGTGGAAGTCCCGGCTTTGATTCATGGTCAGGGCACACAGGAGAAGGGACCATCTGCTTCACCACCCCACTCCTTCTTTCTTCTTTCTCTCTCTCTCTTCCCCTCCTGCAGCCATGGCTCAAATGATTCGAGCAAAGTTGTTCCCAGGCACTGAAGATGGCTCCATGGCCTTGCTTCAGGCACTAAAATAGCTTGGTTGCTGAGCAACAGAGCAGTGGCCCCAAATGGGCAGAGCCGATATTGCCAGGTAGAGGGCTTGCCAGTGGATCCCAGTCGAGGTGTATATGGGAGTCTGTCTCTCTGCCTTTCCACCTCTCACTTAATAAAACAAACAAATAAATGAACGATTGAATAAATTAATAAATAAATAAAACAAGTACCATGTTAACATCTGGTTCACCGAATTCAACAAAAAATTAGGTATCTGTTCTGGTGAACTGAAACAAACCAGCTGATCCCATCACTGGCTTCCTGTGTTTTACCTGGCTCTTCTACTTGCAGTGGAGGGCCTGCAGGCACATCCCTGGTGGCTCTCAGGGGCACAGCCTGCTTACAGCCTTCAGGCTCAACACCAAGGCCTTAAGGAGTTTGACTGGTCAATCTGGGGAAATTTTTCTAATTGTTTTCTTTCTTTACATTTTGATCTTTTATTTTTCAATTACAGTTGATAGTCAATACAATTTTATAGTACTTACAGGCATAGCTTTAAGTAGTTACATATTTATATACAGCATGTCCATAAAGTCATGGTGCACTTTTGACCTGTCACAGGACAAAAGTGCACCATGACTTTACGGACACACTTTATATAGATTTCTCAAAAATGTTAAATTTTGTTCTGGTGGTTGCTTCTAGATAGCAAAATTTGGGGTTTTTTATTTTTATTTTTTTAATTGGATTTCTTGGGGTAACATTGGTTAATAAAATTCTATAGGTTTCAGGTATACAAGTCTATAATACATCATCTGTATATTGAATTGTGGGTTCATGACCCCAGCTCAAGTCTTCTGTCACCATTTATCCCTCTGCCCTCTCCTACCTCCCCTCTCCCCTCTCCCTCTGGTAATTAATCCCCAGACTATTGTCTCTGTCTATGAGGCTTACTTTTTCTCTTTGTGTAATCCCTTCACCTTTTTCACCCAGCCTGATTGTTTTCTGTTTTGGTTTGAAAATGACTATTAGCTAAAAAATAAGAGAATTTCCAAAAGTGAATATTTCAAATTGATCAAGGGTGAAACTGTCCTCCCATATACTGAGATTGGGTACTATTAATATACAAATGTCTAATCACGGGTTGTACACCTGAAACTAATATACTTATTGTAAATCAACTGTAATTTAATGAATGAATTAATTTAATAACTTAAAGGAAAAAAGCCAAGGATGCTACATAGGAAGCATGGAAGTTTCCCCCCTGCAAAGTGTCCCCTGCAGACACCCAGAAGCAGGCTTTTGACTCTCTTGCCCTCTAGTGGCCAAATGCCTGAACAAGGACTTGAGTTTCTACTGGTTATAGCCTCTCATCCTCATGGTGTGTCTACTCTGCAGTAAGTGGTATAATTAAAAAAGAGGTGGGAAGGTGTGGGCACGGGCAGATCATAAGCCCCAAATCCAGCTGGAGAGGTGCTGGGACCCAAGGAGGAGGTGTAGAATGCTGTGCTGCTCTCCTGTAGCCTCTTGCTTCTCTCCTGGGTGAGGCTTCAGACTCTGGGGATTGAATCTGCACAAGGTTGACTTTTCTTTCATTCATTTATCCAACAAATATTTCCCCAGCAAATGTTTCCAGAAGGTCTACTATGGGTCATGCACTGCACTTGGCACTAGGCATAACATCTGGTCTATTTCGGTATGATTTAGAGTTAAACCAGAGTTTACAGAGTTCTAGAGATTGCACCCATGGTGAATAGAACACACTGGTAGGCACAAGAATAGGATTGTAAAAGGGGTATGTGTACCTGAGTAACATGTTGTTAGCTGAACTCTAGTTTTTTGCCAGATCCTTTCTTTATAATTTATATATACCTTTTGATATATAAAAGGTGTCTTTTTGATAAATAGCCATTAGATTTCTTGACAATTATTTTCAATTTGGCACACAGTAATTTAATCAAATTGCATATCATACTAAAGTAATGCTATGTGATGTGCCTGGAGTCATTCCTAACTTTATGAGGAAAAAAAAAAAAAAAGAAGGTCTTGGCAGAATGTTGGCTTTTCCCCCTTTGCCTGGAACAGGCAATGCTGAGTTACTGGCATTGAGCGACCATGTCAGCAGAATTCCATTAGAGCGATGAAGTTGTCCTGGAAGTAGTTGGGTTTATTTGTGCTGGTACTGGCCAAACTAAATCAGGGTAAAAACCTAGGAGGGCTATGATGTATCATCTGAGCTGGGCCAGCTATTGAGGGTTGTTGTCTCTATTTCCGCTCCTCCTCATTCAGTGAATCTCTACAGTATGCCAGTTTAATTTTCTACTTTTTTCCCTCAACTCTGTGTAGTTATTTTTTAGAACATATTGCCTCCTTAGTTCAGATTCTACACCTTTGTTCCTAAACTCTTGCAATAGATGGTGTCATATAGTCCCTTTTCTTGCTCCTATCAAATCCATTCTCTACACTGATTATCTAAAACACAAATCTTATCATGTCACAGCTGTTTTTATCCTGTGCATGGCTTCTCAGTGCTTATAGGATAAAGGTCAAGCTTTCTGTGCACTGAATGCATGAAACCACCACCTGTCCAGCTACATCCACCGTCACTTTATTATTTTTCCCACCATGTCCCTGCTGGAGTCTTGCAGGCACTCAGAATTGGTTTGTGGACCTGTAAATAAATGTCTAAAGTCTAAACATCTAAATTGACTTTTGTGCTGCATTGCTTATAAGTTTTCTCCTGGCTGTAACCAGATAGCCCTGAGGTGACCAGAGCTAATTTGTAAACATGTTATGAATCTGTATTGACTGTGTTTAAAGTCCCATTATCTGTGAGCAATATGTTTATCAGATTCCCGAGGCTTCCTGCCCTTTCATTCTCCAGCCTCCAGCTGTACAGAGTTCTCTAGCTTCATTCTCTATGTGTTCCCAGGGTTCTGTTCATTGGATTTTATGTCAACAGACAGCAGAAATGCTTTGGCTACAAAGCTCTGTTCTTTTTTTTTTTTGGAAATTTCACTACTGTGGTAAGGATGGGGATTCCCAGCCTTTCTAACTGGGGGAGCAAGATTTTCCCAGCAGTTGCTAAGTTTCTATTACAGCTAGTGCTCGACTTACAACCACAATTGGTTCCAACAGACCGGTCGTAACATGATTTGGTCTTAAGTTGAGTAGGCTATATGTACAGTACTGTGAAATGATGTTATAAAAATTTTTAAGTCATATTTTATCATACTTTTCTTTCATTATTGTTATATACCATAATTTTCTTTGTTCATTTTATGCCATTTGTATCATCTCTACACCATTTTGTTTCTTATTTTTACATTTGTCAGGTTTAAGTAAAACACTGCATTACCAGTACAACTGGTTTAATATTTGCAAAACATACAAAATTACAAAATACAGGTTCATACTAAAACTGCTCCAGACGCAGAGCAGTCATGGCTAGCGATTGAGGTCAAAAAGTCGAATGGTAGTAAATTGCATAGGTTGTAAGTCGATCAATACCTGTATTCTAATTTTACAACCAGTCTTGCAAACTTAATACCACTGGGCATGCCTCATTTGAATCTATTCTTGATACTTCTATTATGTTTAGATGACTGAGGTCACTGTGTTTTATTTCTGTTCAGAGCACTGCAAACATCGAATAAAAGTGCCAAGATAAACTCTGTAAAGCAGAGAGGGACTAGCTCCCCATATCACTGTACAGAAATGCGCTGGGGAAGACTGACTGATTTTGCTGGTCTGTCCAGCACTGCCACTTTCTACTTTGAACCAGCAGCTTTAGTCACGTGCCTGGGTTGCTCAGGGATAGTGACTCACGTGGCAATGATCAAAGTTGTTTTATCATGTTATAACCAAGATTGGTAGAACTGTCTATCACATTCTAGGTACTCACTTACCACACTTATATGGCACTGCCAATGTGCCAGGCACCATTCTTTTATTCTCACAACAACCCTATAAGACAGGTACTATTATTGTTTTCAGTTTATAGGTAGAAAAATTAGAGTACCTTGCCCAAGTTTGCTCAGCAGGCAAGTGGCAGAGCAGAGAGACTCAGGCTGGGACTCGGAGCCAACGCTCTCACCACGCTGGCACACTTGCAGAAACGGTAGTAGATCAAGGTGGCTGCAACCAGTGGTTCCCCTTATCTTAGAGCTTGCTGTGTGCTCTACTCAGCCTCAAAAGCCCCAAGTCTTGGCTGGGCAGTCAGTGTCTGCACTGAAGGAAGAACACCCAGAGTAAAGTGTAGCTGAATCTTCACTCCTCTCCATGAGGACAGTTGGGGCAGCAGATGGGAGAGCTGTTTAGGGAGGAAAGAGGCTCCAGCGTGTTACTAATATGAAGTCGGGTTGACCAAAAGAACTGTCATAAGAGAACTGGAATATCACGTTATAATTGAGAGGGGTCTCAGAGTTTATCCAGCCTAAAGCCTTCATTTTACAGATAAGAAACCTGGGGACTCAGAGAGATTAAATAACCACTCACCTAGACCACATAGCTCAAGCAAGAGCAGGAGGTCGCATCCTTGTAAACTGAGAACTTGAATAAAGCAGCACTTTGTGCATTACTAGCTTCCTGCTTTTTCGGTTATCTTTGGATTTCTTGTTCACCAGACCATATTTGTTGTTGTCTATTTTATTGGACAAATGTAAATGCTGATTGTGTACAAGACTTTTGTAGAAGAGTGACTCAAACAGTGTGCAATGGATGAGCTTTAACTTGGGAGAACATTTAAAGCAGAGTGGGCAGGTTGCAGGTTCCCTGCTCCCTTGAGCACATATGTAGAGGATGGAAGGGATAATGGAGGGGTGGTTTCCTCGACTTGGGTAGTTTGTCACATGGCTCCTAATTGCCCAGCTGCTTGTCTCCCTTACCCTACTTCCCACCACCACTCAATTTAACCTCCATTGTGCCAACAGAATCACTTTTCCAAAGCCCAGATTTGGTCCATTCACTCTTTGTTGCTGACTGGAGCCAATTTAAAATCACTGGAAAGACAAGAATCCTCAAAATTGGTCCTTATTTATCCTATCAATCTTCCACCAATCCTCATCCGCATCATTAATTTTTTAAAATGTCTTTATTTTCTGCCATTCTTTCCCACCCCCACCGGCCACATCCCCCACCACACTTACCACACTCACACAGGCAGTGGCTGTCGTACTTGGGGTTCCCTCGGTTGAAATGCTCTTTCTCCAGAGACTCACCCGGAAACTCTAGTCTTCCTTTGAGACTGCATGTCACCTTCTCTTCCAAGCCTTTCTTGTTCTTGATGGATGGGGTTGATCATTCTTCCTTGCTCTTTGTTTATATGTCTATTAGAAGTCTCCTTTCTCTAAGTAAACGTAGATAGTATCTTCTTAGGCCATAGTCCTATCAGTTTTGTGTGGTTTTTTTTTTTTTCATTAATCTCACCATGCAAAAAATTTACTCAGCATCTTGGCGTCCCAATGGTGTGGTAGCAGCAAGGGATTCAAGGACGACTAAAGCTGTTCTTACTCCTTTGAGAGCTCATAATTTAATGAGAGAGGCTCCTATATAAGTAAATAAATACTGTGCAGTGTGTTAACTGTTGACCGATCTCTGATTTGTCTCATTAATTCCACCAATCACGGCATCCACCAATGGCAAATTATTGCTCAATTATTTTCTGAAAAAATGAAAGTGGGTATGAATGCATAAACCAGTACTCCAGACCACAGTGCCTTATTAGGCAATCTTATGACTTCCATGACCAAAACATATCACTTTTAAAAAACAGTTGTATATTTACTGTATTGAATTTAGGAAAATATATAATTGTTTATCAAACCCATACATTTAACAATATTATAGATATGAAGTCAATGCTAATAAAACTAATATAATGTGTCAATCTGATGACAGAAAACAAATTGCTAAAGTTTGAGAATGACTGAGCCAAACAAGGTAGCTTTAACTGTTTCCTTTTCCTTGGGTTTCACTCTTTTCCTGAATCCAGTCTACATAAATTTATCGTTAGAATTTTTGGAACCTCTTGAAATAAATCATTTTACTGCAAAAACTTGTGACCAAAGAAATTTTTAACAAATTACCTAAATTTTTGAAAAGATAAGACAAAGAACATTGTGTGTGTGTTGAAGATGAACCAAAATATATTTGTTTTACTTCAGAAGTGACTCTGTAAACTTTCTACTTAAAATGTTCTGATTTTCATAGGTTGTGATCTGCATAGGTGACAAGGAACAGACCTACCCATGGGTTGGGTTATTTATATGAGAAACAGAGAATGTCTTTCCCAGGCCTTCTGATCAGTCAGGCCTGGTTCTCTGACATTTAGGATACGGCAGTAGCTACATGAAGATGACAGCAACTCTGGAAAACTGGTGAGGATCTGTCCTGCCCCTCCTTTAGCTGTGTCAACCTGCCTGCTTCTCTCTCTCCCTGCTGTTGTACGCTTTCTCTGCTTCATGGCATTTGCTTGCTGATGTCTCTGTGGGTCTCAGCTTTTTCTCAATATGCTGTCTGCGTCTGGGCTGACCAACTGAACCCAGTTTTCCCACAACTTGCCCAGTTTTAGCACCAAAATTTTGCATCCTGGGAATACCCAAATCCCTGGGCAAATGGGACTATTGGTCACCCCTACCTACATCCCTTTCCCATACATCTCTTTCAAATTCCATAAGAAAAAAGAGGGAAAATCTGACTGCGCCTCTTAGCCCCTTGACAACCCAGAGCACCTGCGTATCCCTCTCCCACCTTCAATTTGATCCCTGCAGACCCGAGGAAGGTCAGGCGTGGGTGGCACAGAGGAGCTTCGCCAGCACTTTCCTTAGGAGGGTCTTGCGAGCAGGGGCAAGTCTGGGAACATTATCATCAATCCCTCTCTGGTCCACTGTGTCACTTTGTACACCAACTTATTACTTACCTGGTTTCTGGGATTCTTATGTGCTTTAAGTGGGGGATGTGTGGAATGGCGAACGTTCACTAGTTGGGGAGAAACAATCCATAATCACGTCATTCTGTTCACTTTAATGAATTCAGTCACATTACACAGATTAGACTCCTAATATTGTGTTAAATTAAAATTAATTAAATTGATTTAGCAATTAAATTAAATTGTATCCCATTCCACCTTGTACAGTCTGAAATTGTTAAGTTTGCAAAAAGGAGTATTCAAAGAAAAACAGCATAATCTGGGAAATGATGAATTTCAAGATCTAGTTGCACACGGAGACAAAGACAAAATTCCCCATGGCTAAAAGTCGGAGACCCGTCACCATAGAATAGGTGATCAATGTGGGGTGGGGAGGCTGTCTTCTTCTATCTTCCCCATTGCAGCACCCCACCCTCTCGCTTGGCTCCAGAAATCAGATCCTTCATTAGCAAAATTGTTTTCCCATCTGCAAGGAACAAAAATTCCCCCCACCCTAAATTCTGTGGACTGGGGTGGGGTGAGAAAAATGAACACGCTGTAAAACTACTTAAGTGTAGAAGCACACAATTGGTTTTCAAGAAACCAGACTATAAAATGAGAGGGTGCGTGGGTGTGACTGGGCAGCGGAGTGCAGAGGGTACAGGTGTGACAGTGCCGCTGTGGTGCCTCGCACCTTTGGAGCCCTGGCGCCCTGGGAACCACCCTTCCCCACCCGGCCCACGCCCAAGGAGCCCCCACACCCTAGAAGCCCTCCCCCGCACACTCAGAGGCCCAGCACACAAGAAGCCCTCCGCCCCCTTGCAGTGCCCACAGCGTGCGCTCGGCTCCGAAGGAGGTGCGGGGTGCCGCTGCCTGCCCAGCGCCTTCCATAGTCACTGCGCACATCTCTCAACTTCCGGCTGAAAGGGAGGGCAGTGCACTTGAACTGACGCTTCCATTCTCTGTTTGTGACTATTATTCACTAAGGCTAAAACTGAAGAAAAGGTTAAAGAAAAAGAACTAAATGAGTTACTGAAACAAAGTCTATTTTAGAGTTTATTTGGCAGAGAAGCATATTGAGGCCTTCAGTCAAGTCCAGTTTCGAGGAAGTTTCCCCTGCCTCAGAGTTCCAGAGATGGGGGCAGAGAGCAAAGGCTCTGAAGGAAACAGTAAGGAAAGCCGGCCCCTTTCCTTCAGCCCCAGGAGGCGTGGCACAGACCCGTCTTTCTGCTGGATCAAGCTCACCTCCAGCGCCCCCGCAAACCCCACTGCTGCGCTGCACCACCTCCAGCGCTGCCCCCACCACAGCCAGCCTTCTCTCCATACCTGCACCTGACTGCCCTCGCAGGCTCCTTCCCCTCTGACAGGGTCCTAGCTCCTCTCGGTCAAAAGGAACAGCTGACCCCAGCCTCATCTCCTCAAGGGAGCTCTGCCCACCTGGGATGCTCACAGGCCAGCGCACAGCACACACAGCACACACCGCACACAGCACACACTGCACACCACACACCGTGCACACCACACACAGTGCACACCATACACAGTGCACGCCACACACAGCACACCACAGGTCTCAATAAGGGAGGGCGCTGATGCCCGATGCCTCAGGCTTGTACCACACACTCCCTCATATCCCAGACCCTCTGTGGTTGAGAAGAGATGGGTTTTAGAAGATAGGTGGACCCTTCCCTTTACGTTCCCTGACTTTATTCTCCCTTTCAACATTGCAAAAATCATTAGAATAATTGAGGGATCCCCTAGGGCAGCTGTGAGAAAAGAGGATAAAAGATCCTATGCAGTCAGCAAGTGCAATGGAGTGAATGCTGACTAGGAGACAGGAGCTGGGAGCCTGAGTTCAATGAACTTTCCAGGCCTCAATGTGTTTGTCTGCCCAATGGAGGAAGGCAGGCAGGAGATGTAAACCACAGGATCCCATGTCAGCTTTGTGATCTGTTCCCAGTGGTTCCTGTCTCACCTGCACAGCTCACTGCAGCTTTGAGGGAGAGCATGAGGAGAAGGTCAGGGGGAAATAAAAGGCCAGAGAAATAATCCTTTCCCATGAGTCCTTATCACATACTCCCTTTGGAGAGAGTTCAGAATGGCATCACTGGGGAGAGCCAGAAAGTGAGCAGGGCGTTGTACCTGTGGAAGTTCTCACTTTCCCGTGGATTCCATCCTGGGGCCTTTAGAAACTCTGTGGAATGTGTCATGGTTTAGCTCACTCTGGGATATTTAAGTTGCAATTTTTTTACTTAAAAGTTTCCACCTGGAATCCAGACTCGGTCTGTGTTGAGCAGGAGGCGGAGCTGAGTGTTTCTCCCTGTGTGCTGCATACCTGGCCATTCCAGTCCTGTGGTCTCTGCTCCTCAGCACCTTCCAACTTAAAAGAGATAAAAAGAAACCCCGATAAAATGTCCATCAATGCATTCTCTTGAAAAGAAAGCAAATATGCTTAAAGCAGTGGTTCTTAACCTTTTTAGAGGTACCAAACCCACCAGTTTCATATGCGCATTCACCGAACCCTTCTTTAGTGATAAATAAAATATGATTTTTTTTCCAAATTCAAGACATAGGTATATGTTTTTTTACTGGTGCACAAAATGAGCCGTGCATGAACATCACCTTGCTCAAAGAACAAAACCAACAAAGTGCATGAACTCACAACAAATTATGGTATTACTTTATTCTGGCCTCCATGGCAGAGGCTTCTCCGAACCCCTGAGACCAACTCATTGAACCCCTAGGGTTTGATAGAACCCAGGTTAAGAACTACTGGCTTAAAGTATTAACATATTAGCTCTAAATGCAGTTCATATTTATAACCGCATGAGGAATTTGTATGGGGCGTGGGAGGAAAGTTCCAAGACATCAGAATAGAGAGACTTGAGTGGTGGGGGCTAAGGTCCACTTCCCTTCTCCTGGGCTGGCAGGCTTTCCTTGGAGCAGCTGGGGTTTTAGGGACTGCAAATAATAGTAGTAAGATTGGTTACCTGCTGGAGAAAATGCTCAAGATAAAAATGGTGACCTGGTTCCCTCCTGGCCACACAGCAAGGAATACTCTGTTTAGATCATGCTGTGAAATTTGTGTTTCCTGACATGGAAACTGTTGGTGAGGCTTGTCATACAGCTGTAGTAAGGTTCACACCTTTAGTTAACACTTACATTTCTCTTAGAGGCCTGTGTTGGGAAACTCAGACAGCACTGCTATGCTCACTTTACATTTAGAAACCTGAGGGGTACGAGGGCCTGTCTTGGGTCACACATAGGTGACCATCTGTGCTGGTTTGCCAGGAACAGCAATGGTTTCTGCATCTTGTTTTACTGTAATTATTAATAGTGTCTGTCCCCTTGCTCTGTCACCAGTTCTTTGGTTTACATTTAAGGATTATGCCATCCTAAGCCAGCTGACACACTGCTGGCAAAACTAGGACTGAAGACCCTACATTTCACTCACTGGACCGTCCATTTAAGCAAATGTTTTCCCAGTTGTCCTTAATTACAGAGTTATAGGGTGACATATAGCAATGTGTCCCTTAGAAAGAAGACATGTAACACACCAAACGTGAGGTCTCTGGTTGAAACATGTTTTGTTGTGTTTGTTTTTCACTTTACTTTGTTTTATTTTTTTTTCACAGTTATCAATGCCTTTGAAAATCACTTTTTTATGACCCTGGCATTGGCTGACTTGTGGATATCTCCGGTTGGATTCCCAGTCTGGGCACACAGGAGAAGTGCCCATCTGCTTCTTCACCCCTCCCACTCTTGCTTCTTTTGCTCTCTCTCTCTCTCTCTCTCTCTCTCTTGCTCTCGTTCTCACTCTCGTTCTCTCTTCCCCTCCTGCAGCATGGCTCTATCTCAATTGGAATGAATTGGCCCAGGCACTGAGGATCCCATGGGGTGCATGTGGGAGTATGTCTCTGCTTCCCCTCCTCTCAATGAATAAAAAAAATCACATTTTATGACTTCAGAAAGCATTAATTATTCCTTTTGTGTCCTGACATCAAGTCATTGTAAGCTATTTCATCCTTAGGATTTAAGAAAAAATCAAAATATATCAGGGTAATTCCATGGATGCTTGGTTCTAGGAATGATTTCTCTCTTGGAAAACTTACATAAAGGAGTTTGATATGCTTCCCACAGCCTGTTGAGAAGTCATACATAATAGTTTTATGATTCTTGTGATTAATGTCCATCATGATGACATCCTTTCAAGTTATATTATCAAAACCAACAATAACCCAGTTCTATAATAGGTTAACTCTGAGTGCAAAATCTTCATTTTCACTAACAGTCTTTTATCCCATCTCTTGTCTTTCCCTTAAATAACACTTTTTGTGTGTGTGTTAGTTCATTTTGAGTCATAAATTGCCAACACAACATAAATTGCCCAGTCGTGTACCTTCCCTGGTTAACAGAAATGGAGTTGAAAATTTAGCCCTCAATATCATTATTGTAGCTCTCCATATAACCAGAGGAAAATCAAATTTCAAGTTCTTCCCGCTTCCTTTAAGCCTTTCACAGCGAATTTCAAAAGATAGCAGTAGGCAGATTGGTTGGCAATGGCAATTTTTAAGCCCAGAAATGACATTAAACCAAGACGCACGGTGTACTTCAAAAAGTGTTTCTTCCAGAAAACATCTCCACAGTACCAGCAATGACAAGAGTATTTTTTGTGTGTGAAGAACCGAGTCACTGAGCTTAAAAGTAGATTGTAGAATTCAGTTACTGTTTTCTAGAGACCTCCCTCAGAGAAACTGACATTCAGCAGAAAGTTTGTAGTAAGTAAGGTCTGTGTGCTTTGGGGAGAGAGGTACAGTCAACATGACAACGGCAAGCATTAAATTAGCACCTTCTCAAATTGTTTCAGTTCCTGGACTCAAGGAGGAGGAGCAGAGGGTTAGTAACTAGTCCAAAAGAAGCTTTCCCCCATAGAACAGTCAGGAAGTTGAACTATTCAAGAGACCATGTTGTTCTGTAATATATGTCTAGATTTCATGGTCCTTGATGATTTATGTCAGTTAGCTTCACTGGGAATGCCTTTCCCTTTTTCTCTTTTGTGCATTCCACATAGAGTTTTGCTTGGAGGAATATCTACAGAGGAGGCAGTCTGCTTTGTCCATGGGGGAGGGGAGGGACCACATTCAGACCAGTTTGAACACGTGGTCTGCTGAGGGGTGCCTCGGACTGCCTGGAAGCTAATGAAGTTCAGAGCTAGTGGGGGAGCTGCCCCATTTTGCCCATTTGGGGATCAACTGAGCCCTGAAGGGCTGCTTTCACACTTTCCAAACAGCCTCAGGAAAGCATAATCCATCTAAAAGTTGAATTTTTTTCTGCCTGGATTGAGCTTGTTAGGAAGCCCCACCTTCTTGGGGCAGGGCAAGGTGCTATCTGTTGTAGGTGCAGTCTGGTCTCTTTTATCCTGGGTTTTTTTTCTCTGTACTGTGTCAAGTGACAGGTAGGAGCTGCTAGCTGTTCACATACCAAAGCAAACTGGTTAGATCTCAAGGACCAGGGACATCTGGTTTAGACTGACACTCTGGGGTTGTAATCTCTCTCACCCTCTTTCTCTTTCTCTCTCTCTCCTCAGCAACCCCCATCCTTTCTGACATTAATAATTCAAACAAAAAAAAATAATTTGAACAGACCCCTCTTTCACAAATATGTTATACCTGAGAACATAGTAAGAATAAAACAAGATTTATCTGGCGTTTGCCTGTGGGCCATCAGTACAGAAACTGTGTAAGATTAGTTCCTCCTAATTGAGCAAGATTATCAACTAACTCTTGCAAAATCATGGAGACCTTGAGTTATCTGCCCTGACAACCCAACTGTGTGCATTCATGCTGCCAGGCATGGCTTTAACTTTCTGGAAGATTCTCCCCATCTTGAATTTCAAGGAAAATCCTGTTAAGAGTTGAGGGGTATCTTCTCTTCCTCATGTGAGTTTACCTCACTCCCTGGCATGTACACTTTTTTTTTTTGGGTCTATATCCTGTGTCCTTTAGGGGCTTCTGCATCTTTTTGTCTTAAACAGCCAAAATATGCCCTCCGCACTGTCAAATGCAGAGGTGGCTCAATGTCAGAATCTGGAGGGTAGGTCAGCCATTGTTTTGCACAAATTCTTGATCTAAATTAATCTAAAACCTTGCCTGACTGGCCTGTTAACTGGGTCAAGGTATGGTCAGCAGGCTAACCATTGTCCCTGCTGAGTCAGTCTCAGGGGTTCGGAGAAGCCTCTGCCGCGAAGGCCAGAATAAAGTAATACCGTAATTTGTTGTGAGTTCATGCACTTTGTTGGTTTTGTTCTTTGAGCAAGGTGATGTTCATGCACGGCTCATTTTGTGCACCAGTAAAAAAACATATACCTATGTCTTGAATTTGGAAAAAAAATCATATTTTATTTATCACTAAAGAAGGGTTCAGTGAATGCACATATGAAACTGGTGGGTTCAGTACCTCAAAAAAGGTTAAGAACCACTGCTTTAAATAAAGGTGTCGAAGACAGATTAAAATATCACCCTCTTCCTACTCGTGGATGTGCTACGTTAGATAGCTGCAGTAGCAATAGTCGAGCTCATACTGCTTGGATTATTTTCCCATCTTTTACTTGTGAACATTGTGCCTATTTTCACTTTCTGGAAATTTACCAGTTTTTCAAAGACTGAATAAATAACAAAATAAATATTTGTAGGTAGTTTAAAAGGAGAAAGAGTAAATTGAGTGTACCTCTGCCCATCCAAAGTAAAGCATTTTAGTTCCCTTTCACATATCTTAACTTGAGAATCAAAAGATTGATTTCACTCGTATACATTTCAGATCTATGATCCAGGTGTGAGTGACTGTGTGTGTGTGTGTGTGTGTGTGTGTTGGGAAATAGGAAGAATCAGAGTGTAGGCAAATAAGCAGAGACTCTTTTTAAAGGCTCTTTTAAGTGATTGAAATGGACTGTCAAAAGTAAACAATCTCTGTGTATGTTAATCAGGCTCCAAGTAGTGCCAGGAAGTGTTTGGTTAACAACATTCAGCCTATACTCTCTTTCTAAAAAAACTTAAAGGGATGTCACTGAAACTTGGTCCGTTCAGCAGTTGGCTGTTAATGAACATGTGTATCAGCCTATTTGGGGGGCTAAGTGTCTGAGATTAAAGAGACCAGAAGGTTCATGGCGAGAATCCTGTGTGAAATGTTTCCCAGCTCCTAGCTGCGAAGTCTCCGCAGTTAGCAGTGGTGGGAAGAGGCCGTCTGGTCCGGGGAGGAAGGCCCATCACCTGTTGGGGCGTCGGGAGCGCGCGGCGCGAGGCCTGGCGGCGGGCGGCAGGGCTGCAGGGCGGCAGGGCGGCTGCGGCGGCTGGGAGCACAACCCCCATTCCTCCTGGCCTGTCCGGCGGGCGGGAGCGCGGGTGAGAGACGCAGGCACGGAGGCACCGGGAGGCCGGCGCTGGAATGCACTTTTCTCCGGCCAGAGAGACTTTGCACCGGAGTGGAGAATAGTTTGGGGTGGAGTTTCTCACCGTCTCCTCCTCCCCACCCCCGGGCCTCCTTCCAGGCTCTGTCTGCGAGCATTCAGAACTGCGCTGGGAAGTTTAAAGAGCACAGGCGCTTGAGCTGTAGGCAGGGACAATGGAAGAAAATGAAAGCCAGAAATGTGAGACCTGCCTTCCTTACTCAGCAGGCAGCAGACACATGCGAGGTAAGTAACAGTCTCATTCAAAGATGGAGTTACAGTTACGCGTGTCCCTGGCGGTTTGCTGTGTTTTATAACTGGAGACGGGGCGCAGGGCAAAGAAAAGGCATGTTTCTTGCAGTGGAGCGTTTTCAAAACTGAATGGAGAGCTGTGATTTCTTGGGTTTGATTTTATCTCTGGCAGGATTTTCTGAAGCAAAGAAGTGGCGTAGTGATGTCCCATGTGTAGCACAGTAAGCAGTCAGTAGTCGCTGTATCTCGAGGCAATGACAAATACATCACTAAAAGCAGCTTTTTCATACTCCTTGTTCTAGCCACGGGAGGAAGCAGTTTTTTCTTTGAAGCTTCTCTGGGACAGCAACATTTCCATTCATTGTCGGGGGATGCCATGAGGCAAATGCCTGGTGGATGCAAATTATATAGCCTTTTCAAGTAAAATCACAGAGTTTGGGGAATGTTTCATTTTACAGCAGGGGAGCAATATACATCTGGATGGTAGATGGAATGCTGAATCTTCTGTGTGTTTTAATTCAAAAGTTGAGAGTTGTTAGACAACTTTGGTGAATTTTCTCCGGGCAGCTTCGCTGTAATTGTTTTTATGATAGACTTGTCTTTTCTATAGGGAATTTCCAGACGCTTATGTTGTTCCAAAGAAATTTCACAGAGGATTGGGTACGGAAAAGACTTATCTGTTCTCCAGCGTCTGATGTCGCGGGCTTTGGCATCATACAGGCAGCATGTTCGCAAACCATCCCCGCCCACCGTACCCCGGGTTCATCCCGGGCCCAGTTAGTAACTAAACGACTTGCTTGGGGCTGCAGTTCTGTGCGTGGGAGTAGGGATTATGCTCAGAGGAAAAGGTGTGTGTTCTTTTAAAAGGCTAAAGGGAACTAACAAATGACTCATCCACACTGAAAATGCAAAAGTTAGCCAGACAGAAGAAAATACATTTACAAGAGATAGAGAGCGCCCCCCACCCCCACCTCCAGTGAAACGCTGGAAACTAAATTTAGTGAACCCTGGAGAATCCCTGAGTCTTGCAGTCAGTCATCAGTCTAGGTGTCTTTTTGCATTTCCAAAGCAGAGCATTCTCCTTGAAGGTGCCTGATCAGTTGGGTCCAGCAGGAGATAAGGCCTCCTCTTCTTTTCCCCTCCCTTACTTCAGTGGTTCTCTAACTTTTTGAAGTCGGGGTGCATTTAAAATCCTACAAATAATTATAGGCGCACTATATACAAATTTCTGAGAAATATGTTATAATAATTAAGTCAAATATTAAAGAAAAAAATAAAATCCAAGATTGCTTTTATGGTAATTAAACGGAATAAATATGACAAAATTAAATTTATTCTGACATTAAAATTTTCATGTTACATTTTTTGAGTTATGCTTTTTATAATTAGTAAAAAAGAAGGGTTAAAAAATTAAAAAACGACAAGAAGGTTATCTTTTTATATATATAGATACATTCTTAGTAAAATTTAGTCAATTCGGCAGGTCGCTTCGTGAATGTGTTAAGTTTCTTCATTCTTGTGTTTATGAGAAACATGAGCCTGATGTGTCCTAGTGATTTCTTCAATGTTTGGGCATATATTTGAAAGGCAAACTCTCATTTCCTTGTCAATACATTGAAGAATTCCTCTCTTTTTACTCTTAATTGTGTTGAGTGCAGAAAACCCCCACCATACAAATCATCTTAACTTTACATCAAACAAAGGATAGAAGAAACTTGCCTCCAGTCTTTCTAGGGAACATGGGGGGTAGTGTAAAAAATCCAGCACCACAGCTTAACAGCCTTTTGCAGCCTAATCAGGCAAGTGAGGTGGGGGGTTGGGCTGACTATTAGCTTACAGCCAATTCCCCACACCTCTGTCCCCCCAAAATTTAAACTCCAAAAACCCTGTTGGTTATTTGGTCCCCAATAGGTTCCCAGTATTTCTCTGGAATACCATAGGGCACACCTGGAAATATTCTAGGGTGCACCAGAGTGCCCTGGTGCATGCACACTTTGAGAACCACTGCCTTACTTGATAGCACAGAATCCTAAAAGCAGGAATTCAGCCTCTGGGCCTTTGTTGAAATAAATGACTCAGAATCTAGATAGGCAATTAGAATGGGACCAATTTAAGAAATAAGTTTCAAACAAGCACAGGAATTCAAAGATGCTTCTGAGACTCGAGATGGTCACAATGAGAAAGTGTGATCACTGTGTTCATTTATTCATTTGTTCAGTGAATACTGAGCACGTGTTATGTAGTAGTCACAGTTTTAGCTACTGGGAATCTAACGGTGAACAGACTAAAAATACCTGTCTCCACTGAAGTTATATTCTAAGGGCTGAGTTTGAGAAGATGGGGGTGGTAGAGACAGATAATGAGCAAATAAGTAAAATATATAGCATGCTAGATGGAAGGGTTGCTAGATTTTGCAAATAAAAGTACAGGATGCCCAGTTAAATTTGAATATCAGATAAATAACAAATAAATTTTTTTAGTATAAGTATATTCCATATAATATTTGGGATATACTTATGTTAAGAATTATTCATTATTTATCTGAAATTCATATGGAAATAAGCCTGTGGGAGGAAATAAGGCAGGGAGCAGGGAGTTCAAAGGTGAGTGGGGCTTAAACTACAGAGAAGATTATTAAGGAGAACTTCACTGGTATGATATTTGAACAAATATCTGAAAAGGGTGAGGGAGGGAACAGCAAGGGCACATCTGAAGAACAGCAAGACATGGGAGACAGATGGGAGGAAAAGAGGTTAAGAGGTAATTCTAAACCCTGGCTGGTTGACTCAGTGGATAGAGCTTCGGCCTGGAGTGCGAATGTCCCAGATGTGATCCCCGGTCAGGGCTCACAATAAAAAGTGACCATCTGCTTCTCTTCCTCTCCCTCTCCCTCTTCTCTCTATCTTCCCCTCTCGCAGCCAGTCGCTCGAATGGTTCGAGCCTTGTTCCGGGGCTTGAGGATGGCTTGGTTGGTCCAAGTGTTGGGCTCAGGTGCTGAGGATAGCTCGGTTGGTCTGAGTGTCAGCTTTAGGTGCTGAGAAGAGCTTGGTTGGGTCCAAGCATTGGTCCCAGATGGAGATTTGCCAGGTGTTCCCAGTCAGGGTGCATGAGAGAGTCTTGTCTCTATATCTCCCCTCCTCTCACTTAAAAAAAAAGAGGTAATCCTACTGTGATAAGGACTTGGACTTTTCTTTCAGGGGACTTTTTCTTTCAAGGAACTTGGGTAACTGCTGGCAGAACTGAGGGTGATACTGGGTGCTGTACTGAATTTTACACAAGTGGGGATGAGGGAAGGCAGGAGGCCAGTTAGGAGGCTTCTGCAGTAAAACAGGTCCAGCAGGTAGTAGAGCAGGAGGTGATGTAAGTAAACAGTTTCCATGGACCTTGGAGGTAATTATAGCCAAAAGAATTTGCTGCAGGTTTGGATGTGGAACATATGGGAAACAGAGGAGTCAGTGATGTCTTCGGAAATGTTTGTCTGCACAGCTGGACGAATAGAGTTGCCATTTACTTAAACCAGAAAGCATTTGAAGGGAGTAGATAATAAGGGGGTTATGGTTTGGAAGTGGGTGACGTGCAGAAAATCTTTCGGATCTGTTAGGATTGGGTTGATTAGGCGTCCAAGTGGAGATGTTGATTATTATGATTTGGGGACCCGTGACTGGAACTGAGAGAGCACTGGGGACTCTGTGAGATATGCTAGGGTGGGTCTGTGTGCAACAGGGAAGGTCCAGGAGACATGCCCAGGCACTCCAGCAGTTAGGGAGATAGGGAGCCATGGCTGCAGAGGCGGTGAGAGGTGCTAAGAATTCACGTTAGAGTTTTAAGATCCTTGTTGTGTTCTGGGTAACAGTGATTCTGTAAAGGAATGTGGCTTCAGTTCCACCTCTTTGGTCAGCACAAGGGCCACATAAAAGGGGCCAGGCTGCTTATACCCACATCACCCAGCACACTGTATGTATGTCCATTCCTGTCACTGCACTCTGCATTCTCCATTGTTTTTTTGTTTTTTTTTTTTAACAGGGACAGAGAGTCAGAGAGAGGTATAGATAGGGACAGACGGACAGGAATGGAGAGAGATGAGAAGCATCAATCATCAATTTTTTGTTTTAACACCTTAGTTGTTCATTGATTGCTTTCTCATATGTGCCTTGACCGCAGGCCTTCAGTAGACCGAGCAACCCCTTGCTGGAGCCAGCAACCTTGGGTCCAAGCTGGAGAGCTTTAGTTCAAGCCAGATGGGCCTGCGCTCAAGCTGGCAACCTCAGGTTCTCGAACCTGGGTCCTCCTCATCCCAGTCTGACGCTCTATCCACTGCTCCTCCACCTGGTCAGGCCATTGTATTTGTTGATGTGTATGTTTCAACTAGTTACACTGTGGTATTCCAGGGCACAGGCTGTGCCTTCATCTTTACATTCCCAGACCCTAACAGAGCATTACACGTACAGCAATCATTGGAGAAATACTTGAACAAAGGCTGATTATCTCACCCTACGGTTTTGAGTTTATCAGTTTACTATAGGTAAGGACCCCTTGGATGATCAAGTAACTTATTATCCAAATAGAGGCACTGTTGAGAGTGAAAGAGAATGCTATAAATAATTTATTTCTCTGGGACAACAGTTGTAGCCCAGGTCTGTTTTGGCAAACTGGGGCATATGGTCACCTCAGGAGTAGCTCTAATCAATGAGATTTCCATGACTGAATAAGTAGGCTACTAGGTAAATAATAGGCTGGAGGTGTACTGCCAAGTGCATTTGCAGAGTAGGCACTTAATAATTATTGGTTGAATTTGAATTTAACTATATCAGGTTCCATTTGGAGGCTATGGGCTCCTCAGAGTGGTCCTTGGGGGTTTGTTGGGATGCATATATCTGCTCACAGCAACCTTGAGGAGTCTGCTTTTGCTCTGTCCCCTAAGGTCTTGACACACTTATGCTGGTGAAGTACTTACTGACAGCCACCTGCTTGCCTCCCCATCTCCTGATTGCCAGCATTTTAAGATACTTAGTATTTACTATGGTGGTAATCATTTTACCGTATATAGGTGTGGCAAATCAATACATCGTATACCTTCAACTCAGGCAATATTATATCGCGTATATCTCAGTGAAGCTGAATGAAAAAATAGTATTGGCAGCCCCACAGAGGGCAAGCCTGGTGAGTCCTAGACATTCAGGTCTTTATTCAGAAATCTTCTCTAAAATTTCCCCATCAATCTCTGTTCCTTATCCTGTTTTATTCTCCTAGTGCTTACATGACATGACATTTCCATTACACATTGTTTCTTTGTTATTTGCCTCTCTAATTAAAATGTGGACTCCACTATGAGGGAAGGAAATTAAGTCTATCTTGATCACCACTTCACTACATTTCCTAACTCATTTCAGTGTACAGAGCAGGCACTCAATACATATTTTTGTGAATGAATGAACTAATCAGTACTTGAGACAAAATACTTTAACCTCTTCCTCACTTATTTAATTTTTCTTTTCTTTTCTTTTTTTTTGAGAGAGAGAGACAGACAGACAGATAGGAAGGGAGAGAGATAAGAAGCATCAATTCCTTATTGCAGCACCTTAGTTGTTCATTGATTGCTTTCTCATACATGCCTTGATTGTGCTCCAAGGCCTAGGAGGATCTCCCTGGATACTTTGCAGTCTACTGGCCAAAGAGGAAAGAGAAAGAGTATGGAAGATTATCAGGAGGTCCAGGGGCCAGGAGTAAAGGCAGTCCTCATCATTTCTGCCCACATTGCATTGACTGGAGCTAGGTGAGGGGACTGGAACATACAGTCTTCCTGTGTGTGCATCAGGAGGACGTTATAGTTTGAATACAGACAGACAAAATGTTGCTGCTGCCACCAAAGGCCCGACAGGTTCTGCAGCCAGACAAAACAGTAGCTCTTCACGGTGTTCCTATGACAGCAGAACCTCTTGGCACCCTTTGAAAAGCCCCATCTTAGCGATAGCTAACCAGGAGTCTCTAGAAAGAAGAACAGGAATCGTTCCCTAAGAGGCTGTGGACTACCTAATCTTGACCTGGAAATAAAAGCTCAATGAAGCCATCAGTCCTGTTCCTAGCTCTTAGGCCTGCCATGCCTGAAGGATACAAGGCCCTAGTCCCTTGTGGCAGGTCAGCTGGCCCAGCCACAGCAACTTGAGCTGTGTCCGGGAAGCCAGCTTTGGCAGCTCCCAAGGTCTTGTGCCTCCTGGACAGCTGTCCTGTGTGGATGACCCACTGTTGGGCAGATAAAATATATTATGCTTACTTTATTAAAGATGGCGCTGCCCACGTGCAAGTCCGTTGATATTAATGTGTGTTGGGGGATAGGCTGTGGGCAGGCTGGGTTGGTATAGCCCAGGGGTCCCCAAACTTTTTACACAGGGGGCCAGTTCACTGTCCCTCGGACCATTGGAGGGCCGGACTATAAAAAAAAAACTATGAACAAATCCCTATGCACACTGCACATATCTTATTTTAAAGTAAAAAAACAAAATGGGAACAAATACAATATTTAAAATAAAGAACAAGTAAATTTAAATCAACAAACTGACCAGTATTTCAATGGGAACTATGGGTGCGGATTCATCCTGTGTTCCTCTCACTGATCACCAATGAAAGAGGTGCCCCTTCCGGAAGTGTGGTGGGGGACGGATAAATGGCCTCAGGGGGCCGCATGGGCCTAGTTTGGGGACCTCTGGTATAACCTAAGGTTTAGTTTTAAGAGTAAGCTTTTCCCCACACCCTTGACTGATTGGATGATGTGGGTGGTGCACTCTCATGAGGAATCCTCCCATTATGCCTCAGATAAGTGACTTTGTATCAGAGACTTTGTTTGTAGATTGGATTAAAGGTTTGGATTTCTACACTATAAAGTGGGGCAGACCAGGAGCTTGCTCTCTTTCGGTTCCTGGGATTAGCAGTAGAGAGGAGAGCAGAGAAAGGCCACGTGCTGAGGGAGAAGCCAGTTTGTGCAGTTTGTGCTGGAGAAGGAGATGGGGAACAGAGTTGAATAAGTCTGGTGAGCTAGAAGCCTTTGATTCTAGGAAACTTGGATAAGTCAGTAGCTTTGTGAGCACTGAATGAGTGGGTTTTGGAGCCCAGCGTGTGTTTTTACTTGCCTGTCTGGTGCAAGCTAGGATTAAAGATAACTGGTGGGACCAGTTCTTGGCTCTGTTGTTTCATTACCGACTGTCTGAATCTAATGCGAACCTGCACTGGCCAGGCGCTGTGATGGTGGCCATGGCCGCAAATACTGGCTTTACACCCACCTTCCCTAATCCTCTCTGTTTGGTACCCACCCCGGCCCCCACTTTCTACTCTTACTTTACAAATGTGTACATCCCAGCCAGAAAGAAGCCCTTTGGAACTCGGTACAGCATCTCTCTAGCACTCCTGTCTTCTGTGTTCCCTCTTCTTCTCCTGGGCATATTGGAGGGGCTGTGTTCTGCTGGGAGCTCCTGCTTTGCTGTTTGCCTGATGGAAGTGAGTTCCTGGGAGGAGTGGCTTGGGGCTGTGCACAGCCTGGGAGGGAGGGGCAGGAAGGGGAAACAGGAAGCCTTGTCTTCTACTACAGCCTCCTTATTTGTTTGACATGGGTTCCCAGAATAGCAAGCAACCAGAAACACCCATATTTAAATGTACAGCAAAACATTCTAAACAAGAAATAGAGCTGAATTTCTGTTTTGATGGCTTGGATCATCTATTCATGTGGATAATGAGGGATTGGCAGGACAGGAATCTCTGACTCCAAGGCTGTGGAATTGTGAAGAAATGTCCTCTGCCTGCTCCCCCTTGTTTGTGGCTGTCCCTATTTAGTTTCACCTTCTCAGCGGAAAGACCACATTCTCCTCAAATGACTACCGTAGTAAATTGGTCACTTCTCCCTTACGGAGGAAAAGACTGTGGAAAATGGTGCGGGTGACAGTGGAGCAGGTTCCGGGTTGGGACCGAGGCATGTGAGGCCCCAACAGAGAGCAGGAGCAAAGCGCAAGGCAGGAACGAGAAAGGAGTGGGCTCCGTAGGCAGTCAGACATGGATGGTGCCTTTAGCAGTGGGCACAGTAACCATTGGTGCCATTGGCTGCTTTCCTCCCAAACGCATACAAACTTGTTAAGCAACTAGAGATATTTTAGAGCAATTCACAAGCAAGAGAAAAAAATGGAAAAGCCACAGAAGATTGATGTGCCCTTCCCAGTGCAAAGTGTTTGAATGAAGGGCAGGTTCAGAGAGCCAATAAGTTGGGCTGCACAAAGGAGAAAGTGGATAACTTTTCAGTCTCCAAGGGGCTACTGTATTGGCTGTCTTGACCTCCTCTGAGGAGACTTGGGTGAAACAGAGTTGCTCTTGGGAGTCAATGTGACAAAGCAAGGCAGTAGGGGACTTTTTGCTCTGTATGGCTAGTAGCCACGGCCACCGTCACAGCCGCCTGGCCCATTCAGGTTCGCATTAGATTCGGACAGTCGGTAATGAAACAATGGAGCTAAGAACTGGTGAGCCATTAGCTTTAATTCTAGCTTGCATCTGGCGGGCAAGTAAAAACACACACTGGGCTCCAAAACCCACTCATTCAGTGCTCACAAAGCTACTGACTTATCTGAGTTTCCTAGAATCAAAGGTTTCCTAGCTCACCAGTCTTATTCACTTCTGTTTCCCATCTCTTTCTCTCTGCACAAACTGGCTTCTTCCTCAGCACTCCACCATCTTGGCTGCTTTTCCTCTCCTCCCTGCTCTCTGCCTAGAATATAATCCTTCTTCTCTCGAAAAACGTAATCTCTCTTTCTTTTAAAACCTTTTGACGCAAAAGCCCTCCCCCAACACACATTAATAAAATCACTCCCATCCCAAGCAGGAAGGGCAGGGCAACTAATGTTATCACCTGGGCAACGGGCTTCCCCATGGGCAGCGCCATCTTTAACAAAGTGAGCATAATATATTTTATCTGCCCAACATGCTCCTGTTGGTATTTGAGGCATGGGAGTGTTTATCCCTATGAGTATATGTGGATGTGCGTGTTTTACGCCCATGTAAAGAAATCACCTTTCTAGAGATTCAGTCTTGCTAATTAACCTAGTTCTCCTGTATAATTTAAAAAATGTTTTAATGAAGTTAAAAATAAACTTAAAACTGCATTTAAAAGTTAACAATGTTATGTCAAACAGATAACTTGGGCTAATAACAAAACTCATATTCACACTCAAAGGATAAAGCTAAATCTCTTCAATTTGCACACACCTTTACCAACCTGAGATATATAGCATTTTCTGCACCTCGCTTTACTCCACAGTTTCTGTTACTTCTGTATTATCAAGGGAGATACTGCAAAAAAGGTAGCCAGCATATGAATCCATGTAATGTGAAAGTAAGCAAAATCAATGAAATTACTATCTCCCAATATCATCTTAACCAATAGTTTCTTCTTATTCCCCTTCTAAACACACCTGTTCGTAGCAATGGAGGAAAAAAACTGATGTTGGCATTGCCTTCAAAGGAACAAGCTTATACCTAAGTTCTGGACACCTGTCACTTTACATCACTGGCGTGAGGGTTGGTTCTCTGTTCATCTGAGGCTCATATCTAGAACTCTCAAATATTGGGTCTCTTTTTCCACACATAACATCTAAAGATCAATAATTAGCAACTATGCTCTTATTAGAGACTTATTTTTAAAAAATAATTTAGAGTAGATTTAAAGGTTTTAGAGCTAGAATGCTTTTTGCATATCTAATGCTAGTCCAACATCCTCTTTTTATTAATGAAGAGACTAAGGCTGGGAAAGGTCAAATTGTTTGTTTTAAGTCTAGGAATAAAGGCAAGACTCCTGAGACCCAGCCCAGTGCTTTTTCCAGGGGATTCCATGGACAAGGACACATTTCTTTTTTATACTTTCCCCTTTCTTTGATTTTCAGGGGAGAGGAGGGGAGACTCCTGCATGCCCCCTGACTGGGATCCACCTGGCAAACCCATCTGGGGCTAATGCTCAGACCAACGAAACTATCCTCAGTGCTTGGGGCCAATGCTCAGGCCAGCTGAGTTATTCTCAATGCCCTGGGTGACGCTTGAACCAGTCGAGCCACAGGCTGCAAGAGGGGACGAGAGAGAGAAGGGGGAGAGAGAACGGGAGAGAAGCAGGTGGCCGCTTCTCATGTGTACCCTGACTGGTGATTCAACCTGGGTCTTCTGCATACCGGCTTGACACTCTATCAACTCAACCAACAGACCAGGGCCATGAGGATCAGTTCTTAAGCAGTATTTCAGATGCAGGCAGTAATATGTCCTTGTTGGACTTGGCCAGTTGGCTCAGTTTTCTCCAATTAAGGTGAAAGTAAAGGGTAACCTAACTAGCTGCCTGCAAGCTCATCTGATCAGGTGTCTCATTTTGAATAACCTCGAGGAAAGAGTTTTTTGCTGTGATTCCTTAATTTCTAAAGTGTGACTTTTCATATTTCTGGATGGTTGACATTTTTTCCTTCTTGACACACACACATACAAATTTTCTAAGTTATACTCATACAGTAACAGCTGCCACAAACCCTCTCAGTATTCTGTAAATGAGATTTCTAGTATGAAATCATTAATTGTGAGCTGTACTTTTTTTTTGTCTTTCAGAACAAGGAAAAAGCAATCTGCATGTTACGTCATTAGAAGATGCAGAATGTCGCAGAACCAAGGAACGCCTTTCTAATGGGAACAGTCGAGTTTCAGTTTCTAAGGCTTCCCGAAACATCCCAAGGAGACACACCGTAGGTGGGCCCCGAAGTTCCAAAGAAATACTGGGGATGCAAACATCTGAGATGGATCGGAAGAGAGAAGCTTTCCTGGAACATCTAAAGCAGAAGTACCCCCATCATGCCACAGCGATCATGGGCCACCAGGAGAGGCTGAGAGACCAGGTATGAATGTACTAGCATTGGATTCTGCAAAGCTTTATTTTTAATGAGCATGAGGGAAAGCCAAGTGACCTTCAGTTTAAAAGGAAAAAAACAGTTGATTGGAGTGTGACCACCACGGAGTTGTTCCAGATCTTGAGAAGAGAGACCCAAGAGAGTGGGCAGTTCCCCTAAAACAGTCCTCCATGGCTAACCACAAATACATCTAACATGTGGGCATGAGGGAGGGAGTATTACTTGACTAAGTAAAAGATAGGGCCAGCTGCTCTGCACCCTGTTAGCACTGAGTGCTTAGCACAATGAATGAATGAATATCTAAATATATTTTCAGGGTAAAACCAAGCACAGAGGGATAAACTCATGATCAACCCCCTTTTCCTTATGAAGCTGATGTTAGGGTTTTGTTTCTGCTCACTTTTTGGTCTTTTCCGTCACAGATATTTTCTTTTTGCATGTTTGACTTTCTGCTGTCCCAGCTACCTGTTTTCTCAGGTTATCTTGACAGCCAGACAAATATCATGCACTAAGGCTCCGGGTGTTTTTGTTTCTGGGCTGAGTGCAATTACTTTTTAGCCAGCAGGAGATGGGAAGCCTCCTCTGTCAACCTCACAGGCATGTTATCATATTGACCTTTCAGGATGGGGAACAGAGCTAAGGAAGCTGAGCACTTGGTGATTTGGGTGGTCAGGGAGGAGGGCAGGCTGTTACTGATTTTGGCACTGCAGATAGAGAGGCCAGTGCAGTGGTTTCAGTCTGCTGTCTTGCCATTTAGTTAGTTCCTAAAGTGACGTCTAAACCAAGTCAGCTTTTGAACATCCGAGAAGGTGGAGATTAGCATCAGCCTGAATAATTTAAACCTATGCTTTCTCCTCAATTTTATATTTTCCCTTAAATTCAACCTTCTAGTCTGTGACTTCTTTATCAGAGGGTCTAAAACTATGACACATGCTTTATGGACTATGTGTCTGCTTTGTGTTCACATTGTCAAAAAACAGTAGACATAGAGAGGAGAAAAGAAATAGGAGTCCTGCTTAACGTAGAGATGTGCAGATTAAGTCTTCTTTGGTAATTAAGCAGAGGAAGGCTATCTTTTTATTTCAAGCATACAGGCAGACCTTGGAGCTGTTATGGGTTGGGTTTTAGACAACTGCAATAAATCGAGTCATCATCTTTTTGCTGCTGGGTGGGCTTGTCTTCAGTGTGTACATAGCACATCTGTGAAGTATAATATAGTGAATCACAGTAAAATGATGTGTCTATATAGAGAAAACACCCCTATTTCCCAGTTTTAAATTGTATTTATTTATCTTTAATTTTTTCTAGTTTTACTGCGATGCAATTGACATAACAAAAATACCCATTTTCTGTTTTCTGTTGATAGTAAAGTCACTATCCATTTAAGCAATGTAGTCGGTACATCTCTTTTTGTCATTTTTTTTTTTTTTTTTTTTACAGAGACAGAGAGAGTCAGAGAGGGATAGATAGGGACAAACAGACAGGAACAGAGAGAGGTGAGAAGCATCAATCATTAGTTTTTTATTGCCATCGCGACACCATAGTTGTTCATTGATTGCTTTCTCACATGTGCCTTGACCGTGGGCCTTCAGCAGGCCAAGCAACCCCTTGTTGGAGCCAGCGACCTTGGGTCCAAGCTGGCGAGCTCTTTGCTCAAGCCAGATGGGCTCGGGCTCAAGCTCGTGACCTCGGGGTCTCAAACCCGGGTCTTCCACATCCCAGTCCGACACTCTATCCACTGCGCCACCACCTGGTCGGGCTGTGTCATTTTTTTGTGAGACAACGTATTTTACACAGAGCAGTTCAGGTTGAAGAAATTCAAAATTAGGGTAGTGACCATTACAAGACTTGCTCAGGAAAAGCTGGAATTTGAATCCAGATAAATCTGTGCTCAGAGTCCTTATTTATTCCACTACTCCAAGTTGAAGATTATTGATTATAGAGAAGGTCGTGTGGTCTGTATATGGAGTGAGAGGGTCATGGTGTGTGCATGTGTGTGCATGTGCACACGTGTGATCATGGGGACAAGAGTCAAAGTGAAGGAGACTAGAAAACATCTGTTTGTTGAGTGAGGAGGGAAATATTTTTTAGAGTTAAAATATATTAATTTTGCTGTAAAATATAGGAAATTAGTCTGTCAAACATAGTTGTGTTTTCCACATCAAAATGTAGGTTAGTGAATATAGGTTAGTGGCTTCTAGCTCCCTTGCCTTTGGTGTAATCCCGCCATGGCTGGTCAGTGTCCCTTAGCTGGTAATTTTTGTGTGTTCCAAGCTGACCATTTTGATGCATTGATATGTGTGTACATTTTTTACTCCACTGCTTTGTTGTACGTGACCCTTAATCAGAATTGTAAATATCAGAGATGATCTCAGGCAATGGTGTGTGATATTCCTATGAACAGCACTTTATCTCCTGCCTTTTTCCTTCTTTTCCTCCTACCACCCATTTCCTCTCTCATTTCCTCTTCTCTGTGACACCCTTTGTTTCTCCCCGACCTTCTGACATTGGGCTGTTCTAGGCTTCCTTTGCAGGAAGAGACATGACCAGCCATAGGAGGAGCCCGGACAGCACAGGTCTGATCACTGCTGCACATTCTAAATGCTGTGCACTCCTCTGGTGGCCATCTCCTGGCTTCTCCCAGAGACACGCCCAGTGAGAAGAGTGCCCTTGAGGGAGATTAAGAATAAAACGTTGTAAAAGCTGTATCTAGCACCTTACATGAGATATATATTTTTTAATTTTCATTGAAATTAAACTGGCTCATAAAATTATACAAGTTTCAGGTGCAGAATTCTATAATACATCGTCTGTTTATTGTATTCTGTGTTCATCACCCCAAGTCAAGTCTCTTTCCAGCACCATTTCTTTACCCTTTACCCCATTCTACCTACCTCTACCCCCCTTTCTCTCTGGTAATCGCCATACTGTTGTCTGTGTCTGTGAGGACTATTTTTGCTTAATCCCTTTACATTTTTACCTGTTACATGAAATATATTGCTAAAAATTTTTATTTATTGATTTTAGAGAGAGAGAGGAAGGGAAAGAGAGAGAGAGAGAAAGAGAAACAAAAACAGAAACATCAGTTTGCTGTTCCACTTAGCTGTGCATTCATTGGTTAATTCTTGTATGTGCCCTAACCCCACATCCAATCCACACCTTGGTGTATCCTGCAAACTTGACATATCCTGCACTGGGATGACACTATAACCAACTGAGTTACCCGGCCAGGGCTACACAAAATATCTTGATATGAAGGAAATCTAGCTTCTAATTCTTTGGTATTAGACATAAGAAAATTATAGCACACCTTATGTTTCAAAATTTGAATTTAAACACTAGAAGATTCATGTTTGAAAAATACATTTCAGTCTTTGAAATTCAGTCAATCAAGAATTTTCTAAGGTCTAACATAATTGAAAAGCAAACAAGTTTCCTTAACTTCCTTCTATCACCTTCAAAGAATGCAGATGACAGCCCTGGCCCAGTGGGTCAGTGAATAAAGCATCATCCTGACAAGCTGAGGTCACAGGTTCGATCCCCAGTCAGGGCACATACAAGAAGTAACCAGTGAGTGCACAATTTAAGTGGAACAATGACTCAATGCTTCCCTCTCTCTCTCTCAAATTAATGGGGGAAAGTGCAGGTGACTATTATTGCAGCCTAATGCTTATCTTCACGATAGTAGCTGTGATTATTACTGGCTCCCATCCATCTTGTGTGCAATCTGACTGATGCTCTATCACCTGTCAGCTGAGGCTTTGACTCTGGAGTCAGGCTGGACTGGGCTGGAATCAGCCTTCATTCACATGCTAAGTATGCGATTTGTAACTAATGACTTAACCTTCTCTGTCTCAGTTCCCTCTCTTGTCAAAAGACAAGAATAACTATATCCTGGAGTACTGAAAAGGAAAATGATGATTCTCTGATCGTTACAGTGGCAGCTATTAGCATTACAATACCCTGGTTTATGGTGTCCCAGTGTCTCAGAGGCTCAATTTTCAAATTAGGATTTGAAGTCATTTTATTGTTTTTTAACACATATTTGAGTTACCTGAAAAACTTTATTTTTCCTATTGACAGAACAAAATGGTATTATATTTCTGAAACTTATATTTTTCCTTTAAGAAAAGCCTAAAATTTGGATTTCTTTTGCTTACTCGTTCTATATATATTAGTTTGAGGCTAACAAGCTAAGAAAGGCTAAGTAATTTTCCTCAAGTCAAGAAGCCAGCATTTGAACCAAGGTCAGAATTTCTGTAGTCTGTGATCTTTCCATTTGTTATTGACCTTGGTGTTTACTCCCTCCACCATTCATTTTTCTAAAGTTTTGGTAACAGATTCGGTAGCTCACAGTGGGTCAAATAATAGAGACATTTCATTGTCATTTTTTAAAAAGGATAAATCTTATTCAGTGTCAAGCACCTGAGATATTCATAGATTCCTGCATATATTTTACATTGAAAGTTACTTTTCTGAAATAGCTCTGAGTTCTGGAAGTCGTCTCTCACAGTTGTGGTCATGGTGACTATATAACTTGGAAGTGCTCTTCTTTCATGTCTTCACTAAAAAACAGGTGTCCAGTGACCCTCTCACCTACATGGATAAGCTTCTCACTAGACTCAGGAACCCTTATGAAAGTCATTTTTCTATCTTTAATCCCAGTCACCTACAGAATTTCTACTTAACTAAGTAGGCATATGTTGCCTGCTTTGTAGTTAAAATTAGTTTAGGTGTACTCTTATATGTAATGTGGTCAAGTCTTGGGAAGAGAGAGTAGTAATACATTTATAATTTAAAAGTCTGATGTGTTCTTTCATTCAATACAAAGATAATAAAATGATATAAAGGAGAATTTCCCATTAACATGAATAGCAAGGAGGGCTAAAATAAGAAGATAAGACCCTGAGCAATAAGACTATCTGCCATGGTATCACTAATGCTAGGAGGCCTCTTCCCCAGCTCCTTCCTTAGGCCAGAGCTGTGCTGCTGTCTGAGTGCCCATCAGGCCTCTCTAACACCCTTCTATCAGGCATCCTCTCCTTTGTGTCTGGATGCAAATAGCACTGGAATTCTTGCCTCTGTGCCTGGTTAGTTTGGTATCACTCACCATTGTTTGCTGTAGTCCATGGTGCCTACGTGGAAGTGTAACGACGCTACCAGTTGTGAAAATGAAAATAAGGAAAATGTCTGTCAGTCTGTTTATTCACAGACATCCCAAGTTCTAGTCCATTCTACTCTTTTTAACCACCTCTGAAAAACTGTATTCATTGCTGAAGAGTTATTATGAGATTTGGCAGTGGAGGCTTTTGTCCGACTCCACATTATCTGTTCCTTTGACTGCCATCTCTTTTTCAGAAGGTATATACTTGATTTTGTCAGAATCATGGAAAATGACACAGTTAAAAACAGAACAAGAGAAGTCTTAAGTGCATTTGAATCAGAAGACCAGGTCTTAAGAAGGAAACACTACTTCAAGTTGGTAGGCATTTTTTACTTCTGTTCTATCACGACTCACTGAAAATACGTAGAGGCATTGAAAATGGGAATAGATAGGGGAAAATACCTTCCGTCTTGAATAAAACAAGGAAATGATCAGGGCCCATGGAATGGGTGTGGGTGTCTTGGTAGAGACCTTGTATACACAGAATGTAAAAAGAAAAGTAACATTAAAGGAGAAAAGTATGCTACCAATGATATTATGACCTTGACCTCATCTTCAATAGACAGAGCTTTATGGATGAAAGCACGGTTAATAGAAGAGAGTGCAACACCTACAGTTACAGAAAGCCTGCGATTTAAGAGCTTTCTTGTGAGCCTCACAAACATTGAATGCTTATAAACTGAACATGAGGGTGACATGCTTTTTAGGGCAAAGCATATAACATATTTTTGAGGGAAGGGCATTTGATGTCATAAACCAGAAATAAGGGTATAGGTTGCCTCACCTGACTCCTCATTTTAGCATGCTAAGCTTCAGTAGCTATCCATTGAAATATGAGTTATAATAAGAAAGGAGCTGCCTGACCAGACAGTAGCACAGTGGAGAGGGAATTGACCTGGGATGCTGAGGACCCATGTTTGAAACCCCAAGGACACCATCTGGAGTGTGGGATCATAGACATTAATTACCCCATGGTTGCTGGCTTGAGCCCAAAGGTCGCTGACATGAATCCCAAGATTGCTGGCTTGAGCAAGGGGTTACTGGCTCAGCTGCAACCCTCCAGTCAAAGCACATATGAGAAGCCATCAATGAACAACTAAAGTGCTGCATCTATGAGTTGATGCTTCTCAACTCTCTCCCTTCCAATCTGTCCCTCTCTCTCACACTTAAAAAAAGAAAGGAGCCAATAAGAGACATATACCTTAAAATTAATGTTAATCAGGGTAGTCTTGATTATGCTGCATAACAAATAAGCCCTGTGGGTTGTGGTAGTGTGTGTGTGTGTGTGTGTGTGTGTGGTGATACAAAAGCATCCTTGCAATGACTTAGTGATTAAGGCTACTTACCTTTTCTAACAATGGCATCTTCACACGTCTTACAAGTCACGTGACAGAGAAAGAGCTAATGCAGTGGTTCTTAACCTGGGTTCTATTGAACCCGAGGGGTTCAATGAGTCGGTCTCGGGTTCGGAGAAGCCTCTGCCGTGGAGGCCAGAATAAAGTAATAGCGTAATTTGTTGTGAGTTCATGCACTTTGTTGGTTTTGTTCTTTGAGCAAGGTGATGTTCATGCACGGCTCATTTTGTGCACCAGTAAAAAAACATATACCTATGTCTTGAATTTGGAAAACAAAATCATATTTTATTTATCACTAAAGAAGGGTTCGGTGAATGTGCATATGAAACTGATGGGTTTGGTACCTCAAAAAAGGTTAAGAACCACTGAGCTAATGGGTTGTATATACAAGTTCTTAAATATATTAGCCCAGAAGTGACATATGTCACTCTCCTTTATTGTAGCTCTTGGTTCTAGCACTTGCTGGGATGTTTGGTTTATTCAGATTTTTAGCTCTGGAATATAGTTTAAGAAGGAAATTCCTCATTTACTTATATCAGCTCTCCCAAATATAATTAATGGTTTTCTCAACTTTGTTGTATAGAGCACTTTATACCTATCTGTACAATAGTATCAATCACATTTATACATGACATATTTATATCTTTATATTAATACAAATTAAGGTATTTATATCTTCATGTAATTGCATTTTTATGACTTTTATATATATATATATATATTTATTTATTATTATTAATTCTAATGGGGTGACACCAATAAATCAGGGTACATATGTACAATGAAAACATCTCCAGGTTATCTTATCATTCAATTGTGTTGCATACCCATCACCAAAAGTCAAATTGTCCTCTGTCACCTTCAATCTGGTTTTCCCTTTGTCCCTCCCCTCCTCCCTATCCCACTCTTCCCTCCCTCCCCCCATCCCAAAACCACCACTCTCTTGTCCATGTCTCATATTCTCACTTTTATGTCCCACCTATGTATGAAATCATGCTGTTCTCAGTTTTTCTTTTTTTCTGATTTACTTATTTCACTCCGTATAATGTTATCAAGGTACATCCATTTTGTTATAAATGATCCGATGTCATCGTTTCTTATGGCTGAGTAGTTTTCCATAGTATATATGTACCATAGCTTTTTAATCCACTCGTCTTCTGACGGACACTTGGGCTGTTTCCAGATCTTCGCTATTGTGAACAATACTGCCACGAACATGGGGGCGCATTTCTTCTTTTCGAACAGTGCTATGGTGTTCATAGGGTATATTCCTAAAAGTGGGATAGCCGGGTCAAAAAGCAGTTCGATTTTTAATTTTCTGAGGAATCTCCAAACTGTTTTCCACAGTGGCTGCACCAGTCTGCATTCCCACCAGCAGTGCAGAAGGGTTCCCTTTTCTCACATCCTCGCCAGCACTTATTCTGTGTTGTTTTGCTGATGAGTGCCATTCTGACTGGTGTGAGGTGATATCTCATTGTGGTTTTAATTTGCATTTCTCTAATGATTAGTGATGTTGAGCATTTTTTCATATGCCTATTGGCCATCTGTATGTCCTCTTTGGAGAAATTTCTATTCATTTCTTTTGCCCATTTTTTGATTGGGTTGTTTGTCTTCCTGGTGTTGAGTTTTATAAGTTCTTTATAAATTTTTTTTATTAACCCCTTATCAGATGTGCTGTCGAATATGTTCTCCCATTGTGTGGTTTGTCTTTTTATTCTGTTCCTATTGTCTTTAGCTGTGCAAAAGCTTTTTAGTTTGATATAGTCCCATTTGTTTATCTTGCCTTTTATTTCAGTTGCCCGTGGAGATAAATCGGCAAATATACTGCTGCTACAGATGTTTATGACTCTTTTTGATGAATTTAATTGTGTCATTGCAGAACTCCTATCTTACTTGGTTATTCTTCATGTTATAGATCTCAAGGTATCAGTTTATACTTTGTGGAATAGATGTAGTCCCTCAACATGTATGAAAAATTAGTCTTAACCCTGGTCAACTTATATATATTTAAAATTCACAACTTTTCATCTCTATTCATAGATACACATATCCGTAAAGCCTAGAAGATGAGGCTAATAGAACTAAAAGTCCAGTAGGTTCATAAACCCTTCAGTTAGTGGAGGACTTAGGCTATGTGAAGGTCTGTGTAAAAGGCTAGTATTGTAGAAGGGGTAGGTTTTAAAATATTATACATGTTTTGTAAGTAAATGCATACATAAATGAAAAGTTTATAAATTATATTAAAGGAAATTGACCCAGCTAAAAATTCTCTCTTTAGAGCTATTAATTTATTCTAATCAAAGAGGTGAATGATGGGAGAATAGTCATGTTTAGTAGCAGAAACCATTTAGCTGTTTGACGTAAATGATCAAATATGCTTTGACAGACCATTTTTTTTTATTTAACCTAAACTTGAAGGGAAAAGGAAACTTCTTGGCAATTAAGAAACCTAATACAATGTCTGTAGAACAAATAATAATAGAAAGAGGGAAGAAATTCCCTGCGCAGACTACCACGGACATGGAGGATATTAGATAATATTTAGCACTTATTTTTTAAAAAGATTTTATTTATTTTTAGAGAGGAGAGAGAGAGAGAAAGAGAAAGAGGGTGAAGAGGAGCAGGAAGCCTCAACTTGGAGTAGTAGCCTCATGTGCCTTGATCTGGCAAGCCCAGGGTTTCGAAACAGTGATCTCAACAGTCCAGGTTGCATGCCTTCCTCATTATGCCACGACAGGTCAGGCTAAATATTTAGCATTTCTTTAGCACTTGTTTTCTCAGCTATTACTTATAGTGGTGGAAAAGTGGAGAAGGCTAAAGGAGAACATATGGGCATTGGCTGAAACTGTGCACTGTTGCTCTTTACACATGCTATCCTGTCTTCCCAGCAGCTCTGTGGGGTAGGCATTGTTCTCAGCTCTCCTTTACAACCTGGGAAACTGAGCATGAGCACTTAGGTCTCGTCCAGGGTGACATGGTTAGGAAGTGGCAACACCAGGATTTAAATCCTTCTATCTGGCTGTGGGGACCATGCTCTTAACCTACAGATTATACCATCTCTCTGAGTGATGGAATTGAAAGGCATTTTGAAATGCTGAGGAAACAGAGAAGGACCAGAATGGGAGACCAGTTTGCCCAATGTCAGTAAGTGTAAAACCCAGTGATGACCTTAGAATGACTAAAGTGCCGATTTCCTAATTTCACTGGCGTTTAATAATTTGGAGAAGAAATGAAAGTTGGCACAAAAGACACAGTAGTATAAGTAGCAGCGAGTCTTAGAGAATGTAAAAATGAAGAAGATGTTATTCTTGCCAGAGCCATACCTCCAAATGGAAGGACCATGGTGTCGTAATAAAGTTACAAGGTATATTAGAAGCTTTATAATAGTGTATATGTGAGTGAGTATTTGATCAACTACTAGAGACCTGGAAGTAAAGAATATGACAATTTAAGGAATCAAAATGTTTTTTCTTAAGAAATTCCAAATAATGTTGGCTATGTCTAATGGCAGTAAGAATGTCATCAGAAACTAGAGTCATCTCAATTTAGGTATGATGAGAAACAATAGTATTTAAAAAATAAGCAGAAGGAGCAGTTTAATGCTTAACAGATGATACTATTCAGGAGACCAGCTTGGGAATATTTCCAAGAGGACTGATACTTGAAATGCAACTTAAAGGGTATTAGAAGTGCATTTTAGAGGATTTGGAGTATTACATAATAGGACTTATTGTGCTAGGGACTCAGCGATCAACAAGACTAAATTCAAGGAGTTATGATTTTACTTGCAAAATTGACTTCAAGTTGACTTTAATCATAGAAGATGGAGAAAAAGAGAAGAATCCTAAATGAGGATCATTCATAACACATGGCTTTTGATCTATGTTTAATTGGGTGCCACCAACCACTGTGACGGCTTTCATTTTAATTAGTGTTGTGGAAGAGCAAGAGAAACATTTTGAGAATGCTGCTTTATTAAGAAGAGCTTTGCAAAGAAATCAAAATAAGATTCTCCTAGAAAACCTGCTATGGAGTGCCTGGGAGTAGGTGGGAAAGTGAAGGGGAGTCAGGAACCGAAGTATAGCTTTGTAGAAGCAGGAGACACCGAGAAAGTGGTAATCAGCAAAACCTAGAGATAACTGTCACCTCAGGAGATGGAAATTTTGGTATTGAGGAATAAAAAAAGAAAAAGACCACTGTGATTCAGTCCAGCACATTGGTGCAGAACTCACATTGCACATGTTTAATTTGCCTTTCCTCTCCTCCCTCATCAAGCTTACTTCTTTATTATTATTCAGCCTGCCTCCTGCAGGTGTTTTCTTGGACAAATTCAGTCGGTTGGTTATTTTTCACACACTATGAGTTTAGCACTGGGCGGAATACTAAATACCCACTCTGCCAGGAATACCTCTTTTTAGGGGGGGAGATTAGTAAATTTGGGGTTTAATATAACTGAGTTTCTAAATTCTAGGGTACTCAGCTATGTGATTATAGGTGAGGCAGTCCATTTCTCTGAGGCTTTTTCTTAACCGTAGAAATGATACAATTCTGTCGTTCTGAGGATTACATGCAAGGTGTTTCTACTGTAATAGATGTTGAATGCATGCTAAGAATCTTTTCATTAAGGGAGAGACATTCCAGTTGGGAAGTCAGATTCAATACCTGTTAGGGAAGCGTGACGCTCTATGCATTCTAAATTGCTATGATCTAGACTAGAATTTTGTACTAGTATGTTCTGCAGAATCCTAGATCCCCAGACTGTTCATAGCTGTTTGGGGAGTAGGGAGAAAGTTTCTAATTTGGGGACACTCTTGATTAACCCAAGTTAAATGAATTTCTACATTATGGACTGGTCAGATCTTTTAATGTACTAAAAGGCATTGTAAATCTCAGGTGTAAATTTGGGAATAGGTGAGTATTCCCAAATAAAGAGATGAAATATGCAGTGTTTCCCAAACCTGTTCGGACACCAAATATTGTTTTGGGAACTCTTGAGTTATGGGAAACATTAGGAAATGGTGGTATGGTATTTTTGTTAAGAGCTTGCTGGAGTTTAGAGCAGTGGGTGAGCAGGAAGGGAAGATTTCACAGAGAAGATTAGAGTTTGAATGGAGTCTCTTGGAAAGATAGGAAACTTGTCCTAATTATCTATTTTCTTAGTTCCTTGTACATAGGCATTCAGCAATTATCTGTTGTAGACACATTGACAGATTATGATTTGATTGATTAGCATGAAGGTATGGAGGCACTTAGGTGGAGAAGGGAGACAGCAGTGACAATAATGAGACAAAAATGGAGGTGGCTCCCTTGTTAATTAACAGGTAGGCTAGTCTAAGAGAAGCAGAGTGTTATTTGGAGAAGTGAGAAGTCAGTGGATCACGTAGAGGGAAGCCAGACTGTGCTGGATCTTGAAAGTCAAGCAGAAAGCTTGGGCTGACAAACACGGGGCCCCTTGTGGCCTTGAGTGTGAAAGTGGAATAAAAACAAAGTTTAAAGGTTAGCTTTTCAGTGCTAGATAGGAGGGGCACTGTGAAAAGCCAGGGTATGGTCCTGAGGCGATTTCAATGTCCAGGACATGGGGTTGAGGCCCAGAGGCTAGCAGAATGAAGCTCAGCCAGAATTGAAGGAGAACACATCAGATTTTTGGAAGAAAAATGGGAATAACTTGGTGACTGGTTGCAGGAGGATGAAAACCCAAAGGTCTGCAGCAGGCGTAGCAGAAAGGCAAGCACACCCCACCAGGCACCTCAGGAGCTAGGTTCTGCTTCTTGCTCTGCTCCCACCTGCCCTAGTACCTTGAGAAAATCACTAAGTTTGTGTCATGCATCCACATTGTGTGGAACTATTGAAGGATTAGAGGGCTATCATTGACATAACATTAGTCCTCACTACAAGAGGATTGGTGTGCAAAGACACCACAGTTTTAATTAACTCATGGTTTCTGTTAATGGAGATAGAATTTGAGGGGAAAGATATGGTCTGGAGCTCAGTGGATTTTTCAATAAATCTCTTGTGTCTTTCTTTTGAACTGCTCCCAGATGTGTCCTTTCAGGGCCCCATTGAAGCACCCATCTCCGTCTGTGTTCCCATCTCTACATCTTTGTCTTATCAAGTCCACCTAGATATGAAGGTGAATTCTGAACTGTGTATGTTGTGAGGCTATCAGTTAGAGCTTTGAACTGCAGTGTTGATTGTAACAGTGTGGAGTGACCTGCAGCACACTATAGGAAGAGGCTTCACATTGTGTCATGCTTATACCATAAGTATTTCCATATTAATGGAAGGCACAAGGAGTTTGCTTCATGAGTACTTACTGAGGTTGCAGCCAGGGAAGTCAACAATTCTACTCAAACAACACTGAGTTGCTGAAGGGGACAGGTGCATAAGGTGGTACTATGGACAGAGGTTGTACCTGAGAATGAGGGCTGTATGAGCTGTAATTACTGCGAACTGATTTTATCTTTTGGGTTCTTGTCCTCTGTTCCTCCTTCCCTGTCTTTTGTTTTTTCTTTCCTTTTGGTTTTTACACATTTTAACTGGACCAGAACATCTCCTATACGAAAGTGTGAAAACCATTGCACTTCCAAGTCCAGCTCCCATTTCCACAATTCTTTCTCCAGTTACTTCCTACACTATGTTTTACTTCTAGTTAAGTACCAAGAAGTGCAGTCCCCTCTAAGCTTCTAGAGAGCAAGTATCTTTTTTGTATTCTCTCAGGTTTATCTGTTTTATTAACTTTTTCAGAGAATCAGTTTACATTTATCCTTTTCAGATTATTATTTGCTTTGATCATAATTACTTGCCTTTCCTAGTCTTTAAAGTTATCTTTTATAATTCTTTAAATGAGTAATATGTGTGTTTAGTATTTATTGTTTAGTAATGAAGGCAGTTTGGGCATACAATTCCTGACACCATCTTGGGCAGTGTCTTTTAGTTTCATATAAAATCATTCCTATTTCTTTGCTTTAAAGAAAGTTGAAGTTTTTCTGTTTTGATTTTTCTCTTGAATTTCAGGGATGGCCAAAGAGTTGAGATTGTCATTATCTATTTATAATGTTATTTGTTGCTATCAGAAAGTAAAGTCTATATAATTCTTTTTTTAAATTTTAATTAATTTATTTTTTTACAGGGACAGAGAGGGAGTCAGAGAGAGGGATAGATAGGGACAGACAGACAGGAACGGAGAGAGGTGAGAAGCATCAACCATTAGTTTTTTGTTGCCGTTGCGACACCATAGTTGTTCATTGATTGCTTTCTCACATGTGCCTTGACTGCGGGCCTTCATCAGACCGAGCCACCCCTTGCTGGAGCCAGCGACCTTGGGTCCAAGCTGGCGAGCTTTTGCTCAAGCCAAATGGGCCTGTGCTCAAGCTGGCGACCTCGGGGTCCCGAGCCTGGGTCTTCCGCATCCCAGTTCGATGCTCTATCCACTGCGCCACCGCCTGCTCAGGCTATATAATTCTTACTTTTCAATTTTTTTAACTCTTTGCTTAAAATTTTTTCTGCCTTGGCTGGATAGCTAGGTTGGTCAGGGCACCATCTCAACATGCAAAGGTTTTGGGTTTGATTCCTAGTCAGGGCATGTATGGGAACAGATCAATGATTCTGTCTATCTCTCTCCCCCCCTCTAAGATCAATAAATAAATTAAAAATAAATTAAAAAATGTAATTTTTTCTTATGCATTGTTAAATACACAACAGAAGTTTGTAAGTTTTCCATAAATATAAAATTATCTATTTTATATTTATTTTATATCTGTCTATAGATAGATAGATATCAATTTGTTGTTTGTATCATGATTTCTTCTCAGCCCTTATTTTACTCTTTTAGTCTATTCATTCAGATCTAAAGAAAGTAAAATAAAGTCTATAATTGTATGTTTATCCTATTCTTGCATTCCTAAGAATTTTTTGTTTTATGGTATTTTAGTTGCTTTATTGTTTGTTGCAAACAATTTTATGATGATCATTCTTTCTTCATAAATTATTTTTTTACATTGCCAAATGACCTCTTCATTTTGTTTAATGTTTAAGTTTTTTTAATATTAGTATTATTACTCTTGCTTTAGTTTTCCTTTAAAAAACAAACATGTTTTCTAAGGCTAGTATTCAGAGTCAATGGGAGGAGAATATGAGGGGACTAGTTGTTTTTTTTTAAATCTTATTTATTGATTTTGCAGAAAGAGGAGAATGTGGGGGGAGCGAGAAGTATCAACTCATAGTTGCTTCCCTTTAGTTGTTCATTGTTTGCTTGTTGTATGTGCCTTGACTGAGCAAGCCCAGGGTTTTGAACTGGTGACTTCAGCATTCCAAGTCAACCATCTATCCACTGTGCCACCACAAGCCACACACTCTTGCTTTACGTTTGGTTGCATTTGTCTGGTGTGTCTTACCCATCTATTTTCAACTTTTCTTTTTCAAAGATTTTATTTATAGATTTTACAGAGAGAAGATCAGCAGGGAGCAAGAATTAAACTCATAGTTGCTTCACTTCAGTTGTTTATTCCTTACTTGTTGTGTATGTCTTGACTGGGCAAGCCTAGGGTTTTATATTGGCAACCTCAGCGTTCCAGGTCGATGCTCTATCCACTGAACCACCATAAGCCAGGCTCAACTTTTCTTTATTAATAATAAGTATGTTTATTAGAAACTACATATAACTTGGTTTTGCATTTTTAACCCAATCTATTAGTCTTTGATATTTAGTGGGAGAATTCAGTCCATTGATATCTAATGTAATAACTGATGAACTTGATTATATTTCTTCATCTTAACATGACAGCAGATATATCTGTTCTCTATTAAATCCAGTCATGCTTAGGAAATACTAAACAATGACTTGAGTTTCAGTCTTGACAAGCTGTATTTTCAATGACAGCAGGCACTCCTAGTAACAATGACTGCTGGAAAATTGGAGGTAGACGAGGACTGGAACCTAAGCCAGAAACAAGACCAGACAGTTACATGTTGGCATTATCTGCACTTTTAGTCAGGGTGCCCTGCAGAAACAGAACCAATAGGTTAGAGAGAGGGAGAGAGTGGGAATGAATGACACAGAGAGAATGATTTTGTGTAATTGGCTCATGCAATTGAAGGGACTGGCAAATGTGAAATCTGCAAAGTGGGCTGGCAGCCTGGGAATTCAGGTGAGAGTTGACGTTGCATCTCTGAGTCCAAGATCTGTAGACTTGGGTAGGGTTTTTATGTAACAGTCTTGAGGCAGAATTTTTTCTTTGGAAACTCTTAAGTTTTTGCTCCTAACGCCTTCAACTGATTGAATAGGGTTTACCCACACTGTGGAGGGTGAGCTGCTTGACTCAACATCAGCTGCTTTCAGTATTAATCACATCTAAAAAATACCTTCATAGCAGTATCCCAACCGGTGTTTGACCAAACAACTAGACACCATAGCCTAGCCAAGTTTACACATAAAATTAACCATTGCCTCAGCACCATATAAAAAGTTGATTAAATATGAATGGATAATTTCTAATGGGAACAACAACTACAAACAAAACAGAGCCTGAGTTCAAGGACTTAGCATTAGACAACTAATTACCACAGTTGGTTTCTATTACTTCACTCAGAAATCCATGTGTCCCATTCTTTTGAAGTACTTAAAGTGTGTTCTTGACATACAATATGTATACTTTATTTTTCCTTTTTACTGTTTGTCAGTTGTATTTTTTTTTCTTTAGACCTGACATTTCTTGAGTGTCTCTGTTTCATTAATGCCTCTTAGTGGTCTGTTTGAGGTTATGAATTATAATATATTGATCCTACCATATGTAGTTCTTAACAGGTCTCCATACAGCTTAAAGCTAAATAAATGCCACTGCTCTACTGTTGCTGCTGTGCTGATAGACTATCCCTGTCTGGACTGTTCCTGTGTTGTGCTGAGAGACTATCCCTGTCTGGACTGTTCCTGTGTTCCTGGCCCCATTCCATCTGTTGAGTTGATATTTTTGGGAGGATCTGCAGAAGGTCTCTGTTTACCCATTGAAATCTAATGTGTTTTTTCAGGTTATAAATCCTTCCAGCATGGCTTAGTTAAGATTTTAGTATTTCCAGTGACAAGCAATTTTTTTAAACGGGGAAATCACAGTGCTTACTGGTGAAGCACATATGTTTTGGGTTTAAATTTTGGGTCTGCCTGGATTCAAGTCAAGACTCTAACACTCAGTAGCCATGTAAACTTACTGAAGTGACCTAACCTTTCTGAGGCTCCCTCTTTCCCTCTGTGTGACACGGGGGATAGTAAAGGTTCATGCATCTTACTACTGTTGTGAGGCCTAAATAAAATAAGGATTGGTTATTTTAATTATAAAAGTATTGCTTTTTTGCCTGACCTGTGGTAGCATAGTGGATAAAATGTTGACCTGGAACACTGAGGTCGCCAGTATGAAACCCTGGGCTTGCCCGGTCAAGGCACATACGAGAAGCAACTACTACGTGTTGATGCTTCCCTCTTCTCCCCCTTCTCTCTCTCTATCCTCTCTCTAAATTCAGTAAATAAAATCTTAAAAATATTTTTTTATAAAAGTATTGCTTTGTTTCTACTCAAGTATTTGTTTTCTCTATGACAACTTCTAACTCATGTTTCTTTAAGAAACAAAAATTCAAGCTATAAATGGTTAACTCCTACTTCTTTCACCAATTGTTTGTGTTCTTCTATTTTCATGGGCTTTTTCAGTGAGCAGTTTTCTATGTCTGTTATAAAATAGGTTTGATGAAACTAATTCAAGAGAATGACTTGTTTACTATCCAAGTCAAGCAGGTAGCTCTGATGTTGATACATTTAGAAATAAAATATTCCATCTATGTGCATGTATTGCGCTCTGACTTATTAGTTGTGGTGCTCAGTTGCTGATGTTGGGGAAATCACAATGCTATTGAAGCTTAGTCCTACTTGATAATTTAATTTAGGAAAAATCATTACTGGACCAGTCACCTCTAAGCCCCCATATGTGGTATCCTTGCTTAAATGTTGTTGCTCTGCCTGCCTGTGGAAGAATGGGTTAATTAAGTTGCTGTCACTTCTGAGTTATTTCTGTGACTATCTCCATTTACATGACATTCAAATTCTGACTCTTCTTACTCTCTTTCCCAAGCTTGAACTCAGCAAGTAAAACCTGAGATACTGTAGCTTCCTAAATAACCCAAAGGGAAGATGGCATAATTGATAACCACCCTGATTACTGAATCAGCTTTCGCTGGCTCCTCTCTCTGACAGAACGTTGAGAAATAACTGTAATTGAATTGTGTAGGACCTCACTTGCGGCTTTCACCGAATAAAGTCTAGATTTGGTTAAACCTTGTTTTTATTTGTTTCACGTTGTGTTTGCGCCCTGCTGGGTATAGTACAAGCGTGGGCTTCATCTGGATGTATTTTCATCTCACAGAGGCAGTAATTGCATCTCTGATAATAGTCTTACCTCTGAGGAGTTCAACTTGAGGCATCTATGTTAAACTGGGCTAGTTCTTGGTTCCTTTGGAACAGAATATCCCATCTGTGACTGCAAACTATGGCAATGCAAAATGCCCAGTACAGTCAGAGGAGGAGATCTGAAGCATTTACAGTTCCGTCCATGCAAAAAGCCATTCTGAGTTTTCACCTAGGATTGCTCTCTCTGCACACCCCTGGGCAGGCTCAACAAAGTGTAGAGGTGCGTTTATCTCTGCTCTCTGACCTTTGAGGACAGGTGCTGCCAAGCCCGTTACAGTCAGAGGCAGATCTGTGGCAGGTCAGAGCAGCTTCCAGACCTGCTGTGTTGTAGCAGATGCTGCTGGAGGCTGCCCTCAGGTGCCTCCCAGCTCCCTGCTCTCTGCTTAGTCCCACTAAGAACTTCCTGCTACCGTTTAGACAGCCATTTGATAACATCATTATAAACTCTCACACGTTTGGAGCAAGTCCCATTCAAACCCTTCTGGTACCTACAGGTCAGCAATGGTGGACTTGGGAGTGTCTGCAGTAATTTAGAAGTGAGAGGAAGAAGGCTGAGCTCAATGTCACCAAGGGGGCCTGGGCACAAATTTGGCAGAGCTTTACAGACATCAGGGATTCTGTAACATTTGGGATAGTGAAAAGTGAATGAAGGATGAAATATCTTCGAGCCTATTGACCATTCCCCCAAAAGAGCCAAGAACACTGATTTCAGTGTTATTCTGGTAATTTACACAAGCCAGGAAAATCATACCAAAGATGTGTGTGAGGAAAGAGTTAAAAAATTCTCAACATCTTCTCCTACTACCTTGTAAGCCAGAGGCCAAGGGAAAATGTGTGCGTGCATGCGCGCACGCGCGCGCGCACACACACACACACAGACACACACATTTCAGCAAGGAACCTGTTTTGCAAGTTTTACTGGTAAAAAGTAGGAAGGGGTTACTGGGGAGAAGAGTGGAAAGAAAGCCTTAGAAGTATTGATTGAAGGTTTTTCAAACCCTACCAATGAAACTTTATCCTTCAGAGAGAGGCACATGTGCCACTGTAGGTTTTTCTCCAACTGGTTAAGTGCATTGTTAGACAGGGAGGGGCAGATTAACGAATGCCTATAATTTTGATCATTGTTTCCTACAAAACAGCTCAGGCTTTGAAAATGAAGCCATCGTTCTTGGCTGAGTTTTGGCCGACAGCACAAATTATACTGTGCAGAGATCCAAAGCCCCTAAAAAGGTTTCATTAATGAACAATTTCAGATGATTGTTTAAGCCTTCGACTGACAGGTAACGTTGGCAGGTCGACTGGTGGGGTTAGGGTTTCCATGGAGATTTATGATGTCATGCTTGAAAGAGCATGTCAAGACAGCCAATTTAACTAGTAGCTACTCAAAAAAGTCCTATAGGCTAGAAGAAGGTTTTATGCAAATAACCAGAGTTTCACTGGTAAAAACGGCCAAAGGAAAACAGTAGAGCTATGAAGGGGGGTTTACCTGACAGCTCAGAAGGATGACCCTGGAGCCCATTAGAGACAAAACTTCCAAAAGAAGAATTAGATTTTATACTTAACTGCTGCCTCACCTGTGGAGCTCTCAGTACAGGTAAATATGCATTTTTTTTTCTGAGTTATTGCCAAAAATTGTTGGGAACATTGAGGTCTGTTTCCGCATTGTTCCCTTGGCAGGAAGAACGGAATCAATAAGCAGTTTCCCACACAGACTGTTTGCGCTTCAGGGCCGTTTCTTTCAGGTCTTTTTTTTTTTTTTTTAATTATTGAATGAACTGAGATATTTGAACACAGCTGAAAAACAAGCAGCATATTATGTGTTACGCTGGTCATGCCCTGTGCATAGTGCTATGAAGTGCCGTAGACAAAGGTTAGAAGGGACGAGTTTAGACCTCAGGTACTATATGTATTTGTGGATTATTCCCAGATGTTTTCTTTTTTTAAAACTCTTAGAACAGATCTGAATTGGGACTTCATCTATTTTCTGTGTTTTCAAGTTCTAAGATGCTAAAGATAAAACCCAAGGAGTATAACAAAACCAGTCAGGTTTATGACCGCTGCATTTTTGGTGAGTGTGTCTGTGTACTTTTCTCAGAGAGGTATTTTATGATACTAGAAAAATATCCTGTTTGAGACAATCAGTTTTTCGGACTTAAGGGAAGGCATTCTAATAAATTCTTAAGAAAGCAGATAATGTTTCTAGGGTGGGAGCAGCGGTTGATAAAGGTAGTTTTTGAAGCATTGCTTTAGAAAGGAAGCCTCACTTTGGTGGTGGGGATGGCTTTCTGTTTGCATCGGTTACTAGTAAGACTGAGTAAACAGTCTTGCCAGAGATATGGATTGATAAAAACCACTAAAGGTAGCTGTACACCTGTAAAGTTGACTTAAAGGGGTTAGTTTGGGGACATCAAGCTGTGATGTGAGCAGTGAGACCCACTGACCTTAAAAAGAAATGAAAAGCATATTTGCTGCTTTCATATGCTGGGTAAGGTTGAAGCACAGATTAAGAAAGCAGTCACAGATACCTATGAAATGGGAATTTAGCCTTTTGAAACTAAAACTATTTAGGAGCAAATGGGCAGGCATACAGATATTTTTAGTACTTTATAATATGTGAGAAGGCGAACCTCCTGAAATTCGTAGTCAGATAATGTGGGTTGAATTCATCTTAGATTGTTGTGTTACCACAGTGATGGCTGAACAGTTGAGTGACAAAAGAACTGTCCCTCTCACATCAGAATGCCTGGCTTTTAAGTCCAGGCTTCCCCACTACTACCTGTGTAACTTTGGGAAAGCACATTAATGTCTTTCAGCCTCCGTTTTCTCCTGATAAAACAGGGGTGATGATCATGATGTGAGGACGAAACGACTAGTTCTGTGTGGCACAGGGCTCAGCATTCCTGCTCCACAGGCGAGCAATTGTTTTTACTTACCACACATGTGGCACCAGGCTGTTTATGAAGTGCTTCCATATCCTTCATCTTATCATTGCAACATCCAGTAAGAATAGCAGAATCTTTTTATTCCTCTTTTACAAATGTAGAAACTGTGGCTCAGAGATATTGAAATATATAGCCCAATACACTGTCCTTCTACATTTCCTGCTATTTTTTTTTCTCATTTTAGGGCAGTGGTTCTTAATCTGGGTTCTATTGAACCCTAGGGGTTTGATGAGTCAGTCTCAGGGGTTCGGAGAAGCCTCTGCCGCGGAGGCCAGAATAAAGTAATACCGTAATTTGTTGTGAGTTCATGCACTTTGTTGGTTTTGTTCTTTGAGCAAGGTGATGTTCATGCACGGCTCATTTTGTGCACCAGTAAAAAAACATATACCTATGTCTTGAATTTGGAAAACAAAATCATATTTTATTTATCACTAAAGAAGGGTTTGGTGAATGTGCATATGAAACTGGTGGGTTCGGTACCTCAAAAAAGGTTAAGAACCACTGTTTTAGGGGTTCTAGAAAAAAAAATCAGTGTTTTTCTGAAATAGCTCCCAGCAGTGATTATTTCTATAAATTAATTAAAATACAAAATGTTAAGTGTGTCAAAGGAGGTAGGGTGTTCATGGTTTTACATTAATTATGCCTGTGACACTTTCTCTAGGTAAGCTTTGCAAGTGGGATTAATTTACTTTCTGCTGGCACCTATTGATAGGAGCTCAAGTTTTTTCACAGACATGCTATTTTAACACATCTGCCTCTGATGTTTCTTGGTCCTGTAAGAAGAATCAGCCATTTACCTGTTTACAGGTGTCCTGAGCAGGAAACCGATTCACCCAGGGCTGGGCCATAGGCATCGCCTCAGGAAGCGAGCGGTTGGACACGCTGTCTTTTCTCCATTGGTATTCTAGACCTTGGCGCCTCCTCACCATGTCGGCATCTCAGACCGGAGCAGCCCATAGTTATATTCTTCATCCATTGTATGTAAGAGACAAATATGTTTTCCATTGTGTGTTATTTTTAGCAGCAGTGTTTCTAGCCAGAGAAAAGAACTCTGTTAGTTCTAGGATTTTCCTGATGACTTTCCCAACTTTTCCAAGTTTTCCACATCAGACTTTTCAGAATTGTTCATATTCCACACTCCTGGCAGAAGGCTCTTAGCAGGAGTAGTGGGTAGGCCCATTGAGGGGGATTCTAAAGGCATTCTGATATCCGAGCTGCGGAGGTTGGATTTGTTGGTCCTGGATACTGTGTTAAACAATTCATTGTGGGGATATGAATGGCATCAGGCTGGGTTGGGGACTCCAGTTCTCAACACTAGTTTGGGGCATTGGAAAACACTGGTTATCTCAAGGGCAAAAATTTCTGAGTCTGAAAGCAACTATTTATTTTCTATTCCAAATATGAACCACAAAGTAGCAAGTTTAAGGTAGAAAAATGTCATGAAATCAAACAGCGATAGGGTGCTAAAATTTCAAATAGGTTCAGAATCGCTGATGAATATTCTTAACACATTTTTTTTACCCACAGACCCTGTTTTAGTCCGTTAGCATTTTAATTACACTTAGTTGTTGTACTGCTCAGAAATTGTCTGTTGATTAAGAAGTGGTGATTGTATCCAGAAGTCTGTGTTGTGCCTAGCGGTGTTCAGTGAAGGTCTGTTGAATCAAAAGTGCTGGGCGCACAGTGATCCAAGGGCCAGGTTGTCGGGGTTTAAGTCCTGCCTCCATTACGTGCTAGTAGCACAGATTTGCCATTGAAGATTATACTGAGGTCTATTCATTCACCACGTAAAATGTTAGCATCAACATTTAAAAAGCCTTTGAGTAACGAAATTAGTGGTCTCGAATTACATTTTTCTCTTGTAAAAACTTGAGGATTTCCATGGACATGATTTCTTCCGAATGACAGACACAGAACTCCCTGTTCAGGAACTGGAATTAGCTCTTCCTCCTGACCAGGCCCTGCTGCAGAGTTCCTCTGAGTGGGAGGGGGGTTCTTTCTAGAAGTCATTCACAACCTGGGGCCTCGTCATCGCATTCATTAATATTAAAAGGGTCCGAAACAGTCTTGTTCAGAAACTGATGGCGACTAGTTGGCAAAAATCTATTCTTTTTATTATTATTATTAAATTTAATGGGGTGACACCAATAAATCAGGGTACATATGTACAATGAAAACATCTCCAGGTTATCTTATCATTCAATTGTGTTGGATACCCGTCACCAAAAGTCAAATTGTCCTCTGTCACCTTCTATCTGGTTTACCCTGTGTCTCTCCCCTCCTCCCGATCCCACCCTTCCCTCCCTCCCCCCACCCCGTAACCACCACTCTATTGTCCATGTCTCGTAGTCTCACTTTAATGCCCCACCTATGTATGAAATCATGCTGTTCTCAGTTTTTCTTTTTTTCTGATTTACTTATTTCACTCCGTATAATGTTATCAAGGTCTATCCATTTTGTTATAAATGATCCGATATCATCATTTCTTATGGCTGAGTAGTATTCCATAGTATATATGTACCAAAGCTTTTTAATCCACTCGTCTTCTGACGGACACTTGGGCTGGTTCCAGATCTTCGCTATTGTGAACAATGCGGCCATGAACATGGGGGCGCATTTCTTCTTTTCGAACAGTGCTATGGTGTTCTTAGGGTATATTCCTATAAGTAGGATAGCTGCGTCAAAAGGCAGTTCGATTTTTAATTTTTTGAGGAATCTCCAAACTGTTTTCCACAGTGGCTGCACCAGTCTGCATTCCCACCAGCAGTGCAGAAGGGTTCCCTTTTCTCCACATCCTCGCCAGCACTTATTCTGTGTTATTTTGCTGATGAGTGCCATTCTGACTGGTGTGAGGTGATATCTCATTGTGGTTTTAATTTGCATTTCTCTAATGATTAGTGATGTTGAGCATTTTTTCATATGCCTATTGGCCATCTGTATGTCCTCTTTGGAGAAATTTCCATTCATTTCTCTTGCCCATTCGTTGATTGGATTGTTTGTCTTCCTGTTGTTGAGTTTTATAAGTTCTTTATAAATTTTTTTTATTAACCCCTTATCAGACGTGCTGTCGAATATGTTCTCCCATTGTGTGGTTTGTCTTTTTATTATGTTTTTATTGTCTTTAGCTGTGCAAAAACTTTTTAGTTTGATATAGTCCCATTTGTTTATCTTGCCTTTTATTTCATTTGCCCGTGGAGATAAATCGGCAAATATATTGCTGCTACAGATGTCAGAGAGCTTGCTGCCTATGTTTTCTTCTAAGATGCTTATGGTTTCACGGCTTATGTTTAAGTCTTTTATCCATTTAGAGTTTGTTTTTGTGAATGGTGTAAGTTGATGGTTTAGTTTCATTCTTTTGGAGGTAGATGTCCAATTTTCCCAACACCATTTGTTAAAGAGGCTGTCTTTACTCCATTGTATGTTCTTTCCTCCTTTGTCATATATCAGTTGTCCATAAAGCTGTGGGTTTATTTCTGGGTCCTCTGTTCTGTTCCATTGATCTATGTGTCTGTTCTTATGCCAGTACCAGGCTGTCTTGAGTATAATGGCCTTATAGTAAACCTTGATATCTGGAAGAGTGATACCTCCTGCTTTATTTTTTTCTTTTTAAGATTGCTGAGGCTATCCGTGTTCTTTTTTGGTTCCATATAAATTTTTGGAATATGTGTTCTATATCTTTGAAGTATGTCATTGGTATTTTAATTGGTATTGCATTGAATTTATGAATTGCTTTGGGTAATATAGGCATTTTAATGATGTTTATTCTTCCTAAGCATGAGCACGGTATATGCTTCCACTTGTTTGTATCTTCCTTGATTTATTTTATCAATGTTTTATAATTTTCTGAGTACAAGTCCTTAACCTCCTTGGTTAAATTTACTCCTAGGTACTTTATTTTTTTGGCTGCAATAGTGAAGGGGATTATTTCCTTCATTTCTTTTGCTGACAGTTCATTGTTGGTATATAAAAATGCCTCTGATTTCTGAGTATTAATTTTATATCCTGTCACCTTGCTGATTTCATTTATCAGGTCCAGTAGTTTTTGACTCAGACTTTAGGGTTTTCTATATACAATATCATATCATCTGCAAATAGTGACAGTTATACTTCTTCTTTTCCAATTTGGATGCCTTTTATTTCTGTTGAATTGTTCTCTTTATCATTATACAGTGTCCTTCTTTATCTCTTACTATAGCCTTTGTTTTAAAGTCCATTTTGTCGATATAAGTACTGCTACCCCGGCTTTTATTTCATTTCCATTTGCATGAAATATTTTTTTCCATCCTTTTACCTTCAGTTTATGAGCATCTTTTGTTTTAAGGTGTGTCTCTTGTAGACAGCATATGTATGGGTCCTGTTTCTTTATCCATGCAGCTACCCTATGTCTTTTGATTGGATCATTTAAACCATTTACATTTAAGGTTATTATTGATATGTAGTTGTTTATTGCCATTTTATTCTTTAAAGCTGTATTCTTCTTTTGCTATATTCTTTCCTCCCTTTAAACTGTTCACAACAGGTCCCTTAGTATCTCTTGCAGAATTGGTTTGGTTTTAATGAATTCCTTGAGGCTTTCTTTTTCTGGGAAGCTCTTTATTTCTCCTTCAATTTTAAACGTTAGCCTTGCTGGATAAAGTAGTCTTGGTTGTAGGTTCTTGTTCTGCATTACTTTGATTATATCTTGCCATTCCCTTCTGGCCTCAAGTGTTTCTGTTGAGAAGTCCGATGTCATCCTTATGGGGGCTCCTTTGTAGGTGATAGCCTTATTTTCCCTAGCAGCTTTTAAAATTTTTTCTTTGTCTATTAGCTTTGGTATTTTAACTATGATGTGTCTTGGTGTAGATCTTTTGGGGTTTCTCTTTACTGGAGTTCTGTGTGCTTCTTGAACGTGTGGAGTGTTTCCCAGCCTTAATTTAGGGAAGTTTTCTCCTATGATTTGATTGAACAAAGTTTCCATTTCCTGTCCTCTCTCCTCTTCCTCAGGAACCCCTATGATGCGAATGTTGTTTCTCTTCAGGTTGTCACAGAGCTGCCTTAGAGTTTTCTCATATATTTTGAGTCTCTTTTCCTTTTTCTTCTCTGATTCTGTGCCTTTGTTTATTGTGTCCTCTTTCTCGCTTATTCGATCCTCAGCGTGATTCATCCTGCTTTTAATTTCTTCCATTGTGGTCTTCAGTTCTGATACTGTATTTGTCATTTCTGTCTGATTCTTTTTTATTATTTCAATTTTGTTTTTTATACTTGTTATCTCTTTATTTAGGTGCTCATAGTGACTATCCATTGTTGCTCTAATTTCTTTGAACATCCTAACTCTCATTATTCTAAATTCTGCTTCTGGTAATTTGGTTATATCTGGTTCATTCAGGTCCTTCTCTGGGGATTTCTTTTGATTCATTTGGTTTGCATTCCTCTGCCTGCCCATTTTGTCTGTGTATAAGCAAGTTGTGGCCACTGGAGTCCATTAGGTGTTGCCTTTGTGTTCTCTGGGTGTGGTCTGTGTGTAGGCCCGCCACCCCCTCTGCCGCTGTCTAGGGCGGTTGGGTATGGGCGTTGCCATTGCCAGCCCACTGTGGCTTTTTGCTTTGATTTCTGCCTCTCCTCCACGGGAGGGGCTGTCACTCAAGCCACAAGCCTTAGCACCAAGGGTAGAGGTGAGCACCTTTGCTCAGCTGAGGACCCAGCCTGTTTCCGGACTTCCCCTCAAAACCCGCAGTCAGAGTCTGTTCGCCACAGTTTCTTGGGTTGGGCGGGGCTTTTGACATGCTCTCAGCTGTGAGCCTTTGCCTGTCCAGAGCTTTAGCTGCACCCTCGAGGCCAGGGCCCTTCTGCGCAGGGTCGCAAACCAAGGTTTATTGGGCCGGGCGTGTCTGCTGGCGTGAGCTCATATGCGAGCTTTCACTCGTCCCTGACTCTACCCCTCCCCGACGTTTAGAGCCCGCTCCTTCACGTAGGATGGCAAACCGCGGTTTCTCCTGCTGGGCGGGGATAGTAGCTTGAGCTTAGCCGTGAGCCCTCGCCCGTCCATGGACCTAGCCCCGTCCCCACGGTCAGGGCCGGTTTGCATAGGGTCACAGAGCAAATCTCTGCCTGTTCCTGGCCTCCCGCTTTGTCCCCGCTTGTGGGATTACAGGCGGTCCCGCAGCTTCCGGACTGCTTTCGCGCATCCCCTCCGCCCCTGCTGGACTAGACCGAGCTCATACCGGCTTGGCCTCCACCCACGCCGACAGAACTGCGTTTCAGCGTCCTGCTGCCACCATACCCTTCAGCAACCCTCAGCAGAGTAGGAAGGGACCTAATACTCCACACTGTAGGCCTGGGAGCTCCCTCACTTGTTTCACAGCTCAAAACTGTCCAAACGCCTCTTCTAGGCTCTGGGACTACAGGCTGGGGCTTGGTTCCTGGGACCCAGGTTCCTCCCTCTCCTCCAAACTCTCCTCCTGCCACGCGGGTCTCTCCGGGCTGCCGTTTGCTCCGGGGAGCTGGGTATCCCTTTCGTGTTTTCGCTATTCCTACCAGTCTCAATGTGGCTTCTTCTGTGTTCCTTGGTTGAAGAGTCCACTTAGTTTAGTTTAATGTTGGTTTATCCAGATAATGGTTCTTAAAATTGAGTTATAATCCACTTTGGTTCTGGGAGCTGGAAGTTGGTACGTCCGCCTACTCCGTCGCCATCTTGCTCCTCCCAAAAATCTATTTTTAAAAAGTCATCTTGGGAAATGGTGTCATACAAACTATATTGCTCTCGTCTTCAGATTTGAGGCCTCTGACAGACGAGCAGGGGTGAGAGAGGTGTTTCCCTCCACCCGCAACCAGCATTGATGTCATCATTTTCTCCCCCCAGCCATTTTTTTACGCAGGTAAAACCATAATTGAGTGGTAGCCAAAATTCCTCAGTCCACATGAGTTGGGGACTTGTTTTTTATTGTGGGGACTTTTTTTTTTATTGTGAACTAAGGAGCACCGTCACTTGACTGTGCTATGAATCAGGTCACTTCGTATCTCAGGGTGGGATTTCCTCAGCAACTGTTCCAGTAATGATGACCTTTCTGTAAACTTCCCAGTTTCTGCTTTGAACTTGTAACACTGATAGGAGAAAATATGGGGAGAACGATTTTTTGTGTTTTTCTGGAGTTGGGATATCAAGATCGGCAGGATTCTGAGGTTACTACATGTATGTCCTATAAAACCAAATTCTCCTTGCTTCATGGTGACAGTGGTGATATCTGAACATCTGGAGGCCTTGGGACCTCTAGGGTGTGGTGGAAAGAGTTGAATTAAGGACAGCCTTAGTAGGAAGGGGCCAGGGAGGCATGAAGTTGGAGACAAGGATGAGCTTTATCCTGGTAGCAGGAGCTCTCTCGTCTTTTGCACCAGGTAACAGACTCACAGGCAGCAGAGAGACTTTTAAACTACCTACTTTTATGAATGACAAGTGCAAAAGTGAAATACTGCACAGCTGGAAAAATTCTTTCCTAGTGGTCTCACAGAAATGAATGCACACCTGACTCTGTGTGACGTGGTGATTGCAGCCAGCCCACAGTAATGGCATGCGATGGATCAGTGGCCTCTGACAGCACTCTGTTCCCGACCTTGGTTTCCTTCCCACTGTGTGAGCTGCTGGACAGTCCTCTTCATTCCCACTCCTGTCCACTTGCTCATGATGAAGCAACAGACATGGTAATTCAGTTCATAGGTAATCCTATGAACCTTTTTCTAGGTTAGTAAATACAGATGATCACACGGGCCCTCACAAACCCTGTGGTGGGACTGTCCTTCAAGTTGTGGGCGTACCCTGCCTGGTTGCTGTGCTCGGTGCCCTGCTGGGATTGCGCAAGAAAGAGGGAGCAAAGACCTATCCGAGGGTGTTGTGACTGGTCCATCCAGTGGCATGTAAACTGTTCAGATTGGACTTTCTTTGCACTTACTACCTGCCACCCCAAAGCAAAGCAGGCTGCTGCCTCACATATTCTGTAATGGCCAAGGAAACAGACTCAGTTTGAACCACTGGTCATTTTCACTCTTTGACACTAAGAATATTTGTAAATTCCCCTGAGACTGTCATGTGGATGTCAATGCATGCATTCATAGTAGTCATTAGTTAGGTACATGTGTACCGATTCAGAGGGACAAATTTTTTTTTAATCATGTTTCAATTTTGCTCAAGGAAAGGTTGCATGGGTTCTCTTCATCTTTAACTGTAACTTTATTTGAATCCTGTGTCAATTTTAAGACTGAAAAAGAAGGCAACTCTAGTAAATTTTCTCATTAAGGACAGTTTTTTATTTCTCCTTTATGGAGCATGTGTGCCTGCGTGTGTTGTATGTGTGTGCATGTGGGCGTGTGCATGCACGTGTGTGTTTCTGATGGTGAAAACAGCACATAGTCTGATATAAAGCTATTTTGTCTCCAGAGGAATTATAGTAGTGGCCCCATAATATATTAACTTGACCTGTTTTAATTGCTGTTTCACTTGTTTCTTTTTTCGCCCCATTATGAACACAATTGCAGTGACCTTCTGTGTAACTGTACATATGTCAGCAAATCTGAAGGACAAGTTCCTGGATGTCAGATTACTAATCTATTGCTAGTTTACTAGGATTACTAGTGTTGAAAGGTACTGCCCAATTTTCTCTCAAAAAGACTTACCAATTTATTCTGTCACTGTGGATGTTTGAGAATATGTTAAGGCATATTCATATGATACAGTTCACTGCAGTTATGACAGTATATAAAATAGACCCTACATGCAGGTGTGGACACATAGCCAAGTTACATTAAACAAGCAGTACAATTTACAGAACAATATGTATAGTATGATACCCTTTATTTTGAAAAGGCTGAATCCTGCTTGTATGAAAAAGCATATCCGTTTTCTGCCATCACTTATACACTAATAATTTCTAGAATGATGCATAATAAATTGGAGAGGAGGATTAATGAGCTAGTGAGGATAAAAGCTTTTATTTTTAATTTCTGAACTTCTCTTCTGCTTACCTAATATATATATATATATTTTACAGGGACAGAGAGAGAGTCAGAGAGAGGGATAGGTAAAGACAGTCAGACAGGAACTGACTGAGAGAAATGAAAAGCATCAATCATTAGTTTTTCGTTGCCATTGCGACACCATAGTTGTTCATTGATTGCTTTCCCACACGTGCCTTGACCGTGGGCCTTCAGCAGACCGAGCTACCCCTTGCCGGAGCCAGTGACCTTGGGTCCAAGCTGGCGAGCTTTTGCTCTAGCCAGATGGGCCAGCGCTCAATCTGGCGAGCTTGGGGTCTCGAACCTGGGTCTTTCGCATCCCAGTCCAGTGCTCTATCCACTGCGCCACCGCCTGGTCAGGCTTACCTAATATTTTTATCATATGTTTGTAATACTTTAAAATCCAAAAACTAGTATGAGAAGCAATCAGTGAACAACTCAAGTGACAACTACAAGTTGACGCTTCTCATCTCTCTCCCTTCCAGTCTCTGTCTCTTTCTCTTACTTAAAAAAAACTTCAAAAACTTGTTAAACAAAAACAGTTGCCCTGGAATGTAATGTATGTTCTTCCAAGTGAGGCCAGTAGTTTCCAAGTGAGCTGAGAAAGGAACTTTCTATGTTTCACTCACCAATCCATAAGTATGTATGTGCTCTGACATAGCTGTCCCTTGAGGAAGAAAGAGAGTCCCTTTTCTCCCTATCTTTACTGGCGCAGTCACTTCTGGTGATATTGGTGTCTCATTTCCAGGCATGGAAACTTCCCTAAACCAGTTTATTCCAGTCAGGATTCCTTTTCTAATTAACGCTGTTTGGGGTTCTAGTATCAGGTATGTTTTGATTAAATATATTTAAGCTGCCTGAAGTTTTTAACAAAAGCAGTCAATTCAACTTCCCAGGTAGGACATCTGCTTACCCATTGTATAAAACATTCATTTCAAGTTCAAGTTTATAAATAAACCCCATCCTTTGCCAAGTTACGGTGATCCATTTTGGATAAAGGGCAATTAGGCTTTCATGTCAACTGGGTAACTATGTAACAGTGATTTTGTTTCCTAAATGAAAAGAAAACTTTTAATTTACAGAATATTTCCATTTTAAAAGACTTTTTAAAAAATAACAAAACAATTCAAGAATAGAATCATAGAATGCCTTTTGAAAGAAAAGAAACAATACCTTTTATACTTCAGAATTACTGAAGAAAGCTTCAAATGCTATTTTAAAATCCAACTCCTTTTTAATTCAGATGCACAGGGTGTGTTCAAACCGTAAGTGCGTAGATTTCATACATACATTTCCTTTGTACCAATCAGTACATATTTATTACTGTAATTAGATGCTTCTTCCTTTCTCCTTCTCAACAGCTACTTTGGAAACTTTACATTTTCCCCAGATACATCTTTTTCCACTTCATCAAGTCTCTCAATTCTGCGGCAAATTGCAAATATTTGCAAAAGGGGACAAATATAAAATAAATGTCTCTGAATGCATTATTTTGTGAATAAACATGATTGACCTTAGTTGGTAAGTCTAAAAAATAATGAGGAATAACTAAGCTTATAGAAAAAAGGGTGAAGTCATGGCTGTGATGTACAGAACAAGGAAAGCCATAATTTAAGCAATCCTACTCCAAAGAATATAATTACTATAGTCTCAAGGTGGTGGCAGGTTTTTTTTAAGTCTAACTGAACATTTTTTATATCATTCGGAAAACAGACCAAGCTTCCAGAATCATAGGGTAAATACAATATTTTCTTCCTGAAATGTTAAATATTACTGGATCTTTAAGATGGATATATCAAAATCTCAAATGCTTTTATGTGTACCAATACAAGACAAAAATTTCTCTGTATGCATTATAACCTCTACTGGTAAGTGCTAGATTGCCCACAAATAATATTCCTTACTATATGCCAGAAACTTTCACACAAATTTTCTCTGCAGTTCTCTAATAAAACCAGTGGCAGGATTTAGTCAGTTTGCACTGTTTCGGTGAGGTGAACCAGTACCTAATTTGTTTGAGTTCATTTGTTTATGAGTTTGGTGAACTTGTTATTCAAATGGCTCTTGTAATCAGGGCTCTCTCTAAGGTGGGCACCTGGGCAGCTGCCCAATGTGGGAATCACAGATTTACGTTCTTTACTCTTTTTTAATGTTCATCTGCACAACAGAGTATTCTAAGCACCTGTAGTAATGTTTATTCCATCCATGGGTGAAAAAAACTATAAGTGAGGATAGCAATCAAGAAGCAATTTGGAAATATCTTAACAGTTTTATTGTTTTTTTCAGGTATTTAATATTTTTTATTAATATTTTAAAACTCTTATAATCTAGTTTTGTGTACGTCTTTTCTTGCTCTTAAGTATTAAATGCATGAAATAAACTATCTTTTGATATATTATTGTTTTATACATACTTAAAAATGGTAATTAGGGCTGAGAACCGGTTGTTAAATTATTTGAATCCCACCACTGAATAAAACCATACAGGTGGATCCATATAAACAAGAAAACTGAGGTTCATAAGTCTCTAGAGAGTTGGTTTTTTTGGGCAACAGGGGCATCTGAACCCAGCAATTCTGACACAAGTCTGAGGCATTTTGATCCCACTGAAAAACTTGTTCATTTTATGAAAATGGATTTCCAAGCAACTTAATCATTTGGGGAATGATTTCCTCCTTGCCTAGGTCACCTCTCGCTCTCCATTCCAATGCCTCTTGTTTGTACCATTCCGTGCACCCTACAGGGTGAACTTGAAGAAGCAGAGTAGGTAGAAACAGCCATCGGCTTTGCTCTTTGCTTGCAGTGCCCCTGAAGTCAGGCCTGGAGCTGCTTTTTGGGAATGTTCTTATTAAGCTATCCTCTTCCTGGTGTTGCTGGAGGACAGCCACATGCCTCGACCAAATTTCTTCCTTCAGAACCTGCACTCATGAGCAGACCTCTTGAGGTCACTCCAGAGAAGGAATGCTTGGTGTTCACAGATCTCTATTCACAAAATCGTGTTGCTTACACATTATGCATAAAACCCCAAAATACACTCAGTCCCATTGCCAGTATTTATTGCCAGTATCTTTTTATATGTGAATGTGAAAGTTTCACTGGCGTTTTAGGGACAGACTGGGTAACTCTCATAGGTAAATTCCTTGTACCAGAAAAGCATAGATCAGAGGTACCAGGTGTGGGGTCAGGTTCTTTAGAACAACCTGCATAATGGTGTCTACGAATTTTGATAAGCCACCAAAATTTTGTAGGATCAGAGTATTATATAAAAATCTATTTTTTATATTATGAGAGGAGAAATCAAATGATCAGGAAACACTGGGCTCAAATTCCTTTGTTAAAACTTATGTTAGAGCAGCTGCCCCCTTAAGAGGGGATGCAGGTTCTCAGGTTCACCACAGCTCCCCTCCATCTCACACCTGTCTCTCTTACCCACTGACTCCTACCGCAGCTAGCCCTGCCATCTTCTGTAGACCTTCTCCCGTCAAGTGCTGTGGCAAGGTGGCAGGAACCGGCTTTTGTTGCTGCACAGACATGATTTCAGGAACACATTCTACCACTTGCTCATTGTGTGGTCTTGGGCACATCGCTTGAGCTTCTGTTTCTACAGCCAGGTGGTTTGCAGATGGGGGATGGTATGAGTAGTACCCAACCCAGTACCTGGCACGTAGCAGATGCTTGAGACATGGAAGCCAATCTGATTGACCTTTGAGCAACACAGGAGTAGAGGCACTTACCCCCTGTGCAGTAAAAAATCTATGTATAACCTGACCAGGCGGTGGTACAGTGGATAGAGTGTCAGGGATGCAGAGGACCCAGGTTCGAGACCCCAAGGTCGCCAGCTTCAGCACAAATTTATCTGGCTTGAGCAAAAAAAAGCTCACCAGCTTGGACCCAAGGTCGCTGGCTCGAACAAGGGGTTACTCGGTTGCTGAAGGCCCGCAGTCAAGGCACATATGAGAAAGCAATCAATGAACGACTAAGGTGTCTCAACGAAAAACTGATGATCGATGCTTCTCATCTTTCTTCATTCCTGTCTGTCTGTCCCTGTCTATCCCTCTCTCTGACTCTCTGTCCCTGGTTTAAAAAAAAATCTATGTATAACTTTGGACTCCCCCAAAACTTAACTACTAATAGCCTACTGTTGACTGGGAGCCTTACTGATAACAGGTGATTAACATGTGTTTTGTATGTTATGTGTATTTTGTACTGTGTTCATATCATAGAGTACATTAGAGAAAAGACTATGTTATTAGGGAAATTATAAGGAAGAGAAAATATATTTATGGTCTTTATTGAAAAAAAAATTGTGTATAAGTGGATGTACGCAGTTCAAACTTGTCTTGTTCAAAAGTCAACTGTACAATGGAAACATCTCACAAAATATTTTGTGAGAAAGAATTAGTGTCTACCAGAGTCTTAAATATTCATTGGTCATTCAAGGCAGGAGGGTCCTTACAGCTGCTACAGAAAACATCCTAGCTTTATGGGGAATGCCTCTAAAGTCAAGGGGTTCACTAGTCCAAGATTACTCTCTTCAGCGCAAATAGGGCTAGAGCCAGTGGTTTTCAAACAACCTATGAAAAGGCCTCAGAATATAGTTTGGAGAATTAAGGAGAAATTGCTTCTTGAATTATTAAAATTGAGAATAAGGTAATTTTGATTAGCATGAAGATGGTATAGTTACATATGATCGTTGGATTTAGAAAGTATGAACTATCATTCATTCATTCATTCAGCATTGATTCTCTAGTTCGAACAGGTCCAGCGCTTGGTGCTGGAGTACAGCCCTGCACAAGGCTGACAAGGCCACTTTCTTCAGGGAGCTTAGCATCCAGTGTAGGAAGCAGCAGAGAAGCAGATATTCAGATGACTCCAGATTGAGACGAGTGCCGTGTAGGAAGGAAAGAAGGTGACATGAGGATGAGCCAGCCCCTAAACACACACCCAGGTGAAGGATGAAGTGCAGGACCCCAATATGGGGAGGGACTTATTGGTTTAAGGACTCAGGTGACCTAGAAGAGGTGGCTGGGAGTTTAGTAAGCCATGATAAGAAGTTTGGATTTGTTTTTCTTAATGTAGTGCAAGGATTTTAGCAGAAGAGTGATAGAATATTTTTAGCTTTTGTTCAAACACTAATTTTAAGGAAAAGTCCCTTTTGGATGGGTTGTGGGGGGACTTTAACTAAGCTGGTCTCCCCTTTGTACACCTCTATGACTGTCCCCAAAGGACCTTTTGACACTCCAGGGCTCCACATAGTACACTGTAAAGACTCCCAATGCAGGAAGTTTACAGACTCCTGAGGTACAGACTCCTGAGGGTCTGTGACTTGCCCACTCAGGGTCTCATGCCTGGTATTCAGAAATACAATCCTGTGTTCTTGTTATTATTTGTTTTTTTTTTCCTTCCAATTCTCAACACCTTCATTGGGTCCCCTGTATTCAGAATGTCCACTCTTTGGTCAATAAAATGTTTATGCTCAACCACAATAAAAGGTATAAATTGATGCAGTAATATCTGACATGGGATACATGTGCCATCATCTCTGAGTTGGGGTTTTCCCAATTATGGTATGAGACATCTAACCTATGCCTTTTCATGTGTTCTCAACTCAAAAAAGAAATCATTAATTTCTATTTCAAACCACTTTTTGTTGTTTGTTGTGTGGTGGTCAATATGAGGTGTGATAGTATCAACAGTTGAGTTTACCAACTCGCACCCAGAGCCGTGGGAGCTCCTGGAAGCTCCTGGCTCAGGACACACCCCACCAGCACCTTTAATACTGGCCATTGTTCAGTTTGGCCTATTTGTAAAAACCATGGCAAGTTATGGAAATGGTGGAAAGGCGAGCAGACAGGATTCTACTGCCTCATTTTATAGGTGAGGAAACTGAGCCTCAGAAAATTGGTGTGACTTGGGTCAGCCTTCTAGGTTTTGGGAGCCAGAGTAAGTCTGGGGTCCAGCTTTCTAACTCCGGTTGAGCCTCACACACCAGCATGTCTTCTCTGGAGATGGTTTTGAGATTAATCACAGGAGATAAGTGGCACAGGTCATGTTATTGGGAAATGGGGACGGGTCCTTTGGGTGGCTCTCACACATTTGATTGTCATAGCCTCTGTCTTAATTCAGTTGTCCTAGAAGCTTCTGGCCAAGTGGGAATCTGAGGCAGATATGGCCACAGATGAAAAATACCATGACCATACCGCCTTTCAGGATGAAGCAATTTTAATAAACACTAACACTGAGACTCCTGGCAATTTAGGCTTCTGCCTCGTGATGGTAACGGTACAATAAATGAAGTTTGATGTGACTTGAGATCTGTCTCGTAAATATGAAACTGCACGAGAACGTTACCTGCCCAAGTGTGTGCTGATGAACTTCAGATGGCCTCAACCCACTCCAGTAGACTCGGATTTTTTTTAATGAGAGGTGTTTGGGCCACGCCCATTTGACCAGGTGAGATACATGGAGAAGAGGCACATTCTTGGGCTCTGTTTACACGTCCACATCCGGATTCGCCTAAACCCCACCTCAGTGGCATTCACGTAGCAAGGAAAAACCAATATTTCTATCATGATTCACACTTCAAACCCTGGACCTCCGTCTGACAGGAGTGTCCGGCCAGCCTGGGGAAGGGTGGGAACAGCTGCAGGGGAGCTGAGTGTAGAGGGGGAAGGTCCAGTCACCTGTGGGCCAGACAGGTGACTGCTGAGGTCCGCATGGGTATCTGGACATGGAGCCATCTGCACCTCCTCCTGTAGGATAGCCAAGAAGGACAGGCAGCTTTCTGAGTTTTTGCTGTCAGGGGCCCTGCAGTGCAGCAGGCAAGAGCAAGGTACGGAAGTCGGGTGGTCGGAGGGCTTGCACCTCTCCCTGGGGTCTCTCATGTGCTGTACAGTGCCTTCCTGACCACCCGGGCAGCTCACCTGGACTGAGCTGTCTCTGGCCATTCATTAATTGCCAGGTGAGAGCAGGAGAGGGCACTGGGTCACATGGTTTCTTTTAAGTTAAATTGTGCATTGGTGCCAGAGGGTGATTGTCCACAACAGTTGTTTGATGATGACTTTTTTTTTTTTACTCTGAAACATCTGTTCATTTTCTGTACAAAGGCAGGAAGCATTTTTCTTTAATTATACAGAATGTCTCCAGTAAGGTGTAATCCATATTACCTTGCTGGACTCTAAATTAAGCAGTTTGTGGAATTCTGATTTCCAGTTGCCACAAAGATTAGAAATCTGAGTACTTCCAGTTAAGAACTTTCTTGGAAACCAAGAAACCAAAAGAAAACAAAACCTTGCTCTTCCTGTCTTTAACACTTTTGTTAGGTATCTCTTAAAACATACGCAGCTGCTTCTGAACCTGTCCAGACCACCTTTTCAAAGAGTGGAGGAGGTTTGGCGTGTTTCGTCTTGTCCCTTCCTGACTTCCTCCCTACTCACAGACGTTGTTGATCTGCCTTGGAACCCCGCACAGTCCAGACAGTGGAAACCTTGGCGCTTCCCAGGGCATGGGAAATAGACCAGCTTTCTTCCCAGGAGGAAAACGTATTCAGAGAGTAGAGGCTGAGGTTCATAAGAAGAAAAGCAACCCTAATATGGGAATTCATTAGATGAGTTTTATATCTGGAGTGTCATTGCATGTGCCCCACAGGCCTTTATAAAGCACCACTGGTTCAGTTCTTTCTGGAAAATATACTCCCCTTCCCTTTTCTATTCCTACATGTGGGGCAGCTGGGTTAGGCTTGCTCGCAGGGTTACCAGCTGCAAGCCCTTTGCCTGATTGGTACATTGGCATGGCTGCGCCACGTGTGCATGGCCTCTATAAGGATATGGGTGCTTCTGCTTGAGAAAGAGGGGATTGAAGATTCGCGGATTGCCTGCCCACCACCTTGAGGGCCATTCTGCAGTTTGTGTGCCTGAGAGGTGATTTTCCCTGCCTGTGTGCTTGTCTGTTGTTGTGGGACTTTATTAAATGGAATGGCCCAACCCTTTCTGGCTCCGCAGTTTTTCTACCGTCTGCCTGAATCCAATGTGAACCTGCCTGGCCTCGGCCACTGGCATTACAAGACCTCAATTTTAAATTACTATTATTTTTTACAGGGACAGAGAGAGAGTCAGGGAGAGGGATAGATAGGGACAGACAGACAGGAACAGAGAGAGATGAGAAGCATCAATCATTAGTTTTTCGTTGCCGTTGCAACACCTTAGTTATTCATTGATTGCTTTCTCACATGAGCCTTGACCGCGGGCCTTCAGCAGACCGAGCAACCCCTTGCTGGAGCCAGCAACCTTGGGTCCAAGCTGGTGAGCTTTGTTCAAACAGATAGGCCTGCACTCAAGCTGGTAACCTCGGGGTCTCGAACCTGGGTCATCCGCATCCCAGTCCGACGTTCTATCCACTGTGCCACTACCTGGTCAGGCCTCAATTTTAAATTTTAATAGAAATGATTGGCAATGTAAGGATTTGTGTGTGTGTGTGTGTGTGTGTGTGTGTGTGTGTGTGTGTGTGTGTGTGGTGTGTTTCAGCATAGGAATGTTTGGGTTCATGTTCCCAATGCGTTCAGTCTTGCAGTTTGGCCGGGAGAGCCTTCTTCAGATACCTTTGGGCTGAGCTGATACCGAGCAGGCAGCAGAGGGCCAGGGTGTGAGAGGTACATATCCTGTCAATGGAGAATCACTGCAGGTCATGGTAGGAGAAAACAGATGCTAGTCATTTATTTGCAGAAGAGGAGAAAAGGTCCAGGGACCAAGGATTGTAAAATTTAGACTTGGCAAAGGGTTTGGGTACACATAAATGTTTGTAACCAAGATGGTCAGGAAAAAAATAGTTTTCAAAGATAGTATGAGGAGTGAGGTAACCAAGCCCGCAGTCATGGTGTAGGCGGCATGGTAAGGAAGGACAGGGTAATTACTGCTACATTGAGACTTTCTTCTGCCAGAATAGAGGATTTAAGAGCATTCCACTGCAGGGAGGCCCCATTTAGTTTCTACCTGTTTTCCTAATAGCTTTTTGGAACTGGAATCAATGAAGGAATGACAAGGCAGCCTATTCTTCTGGGTGGATGGAGCTGCGGTGGGAGGGGCCTGGGACCACTCCCTGAAGTCCCCCGAGCAGGCTGGCATGGGTTCACAGAGATTCAGCAGACTTGTGCGAGCGCCCGGAGAGGGTGCAGGACCCTCTCCTTTCTCATTTCTTTCTCTCCTCCAGCCTGGATCAAACTGGGCCTCTGATTCCCTCACACAGACCCAAGACCCTTGTCTCATTGAGTTCCTGCCTCCTTAAATCTTTTTAGTCTTAATCTGGGAGTCAAAGCTAACTCAGATCAAAATCTAATGTAGAGAATCAAGGAACAAAGGAGCTGAAACATATATCTGGTCACCTCCAAATGACAGATGAGGTCAGTGAGGCTGGAAAGCTTACGTGCCTTATTCAGGCTTCCTGATAATAGCCCCTCCCCCACTTTTAGTTTATGACCTTTTGTGAGGAAGGGGCAGATAACTTACGAGACTCAGGTGGCTTGGACACAGACCCTGATTTCTCCATAGTTAGTGCCCCAGTATCCTGATTTCTGATACGCCCTGACCTGGTTCCCGCCCTGCTTCCTGACTTCACCTTGCTCCTCCTTAAGTGGACCACAGGGAGCACAGAAGCGGAGTGGTGGTCCCTCCAAAGGACCACGTTTCCCAGGGCTTGTGCATTGCCTTGTTCAAAACTCCCCTGGTGAGTACAGTAGTCTTCCCCTTATCTGTGGAATTACTTTTTGTGGTTTCAGTGACCCAGGATCCATTACAGTCTGACAATGTTAAATGACAGATGAACAGTTCATATGTTTAAAACTGCACCATTCTGTGTCTGTCCCGCCAGGACTGAATCATCCCTTGGTCCAGTGTATCCACCTGTAGACATTCCCCACCCATTAGTGGCTTAGTAGCTGTCTTGGTTATCAGGTCAGCTGCTGAGGTATTGTAATGCTTGTATTCAAGTCACCCTTATTTAATAATGGTCCCAAGAGCATTCATATAACTTATTAAATTATATTGTTATAATTGTTCTATTATATTATTAGCTATTATTGTTAATCTTTTACTGCGCCTAATTTATAAATTAAGCTTTACTATAGGTATGTATATATAGGAAAAAACATAAGTATATATAGGGTTTAGTGCTATCCGTGATTCCAGGCACCCACTAAGGGACGTGCAGTGTATCCCCCACAGATGGGGGGGCTACTTTGCTATCTATAATAAGTGTTATTAGCCACACAGATTATGGATGGGGAAAAAGAGGCAATGGTAGGTAAAAGGGAGGATCTCGTACTTGATTATTTATTGTGTTCTCCAAATCCCAAGTGTGGAAACACACACACACACACACACACACACACACACACACACACACACACTGGGACAGGATATTTGAAATCCTGACTGGCTTTGAAAATCTGGGGCTAACAGTTATCCTCTGCGAAAGGTGACTATGGAAAAGCAAATTTGTGAAAGGTCCAAGCTGAAAATGAAGGCCTGTGTGGAAGTTAAGTATTCAGGAAACAAATCCTAGAGCCGCCACTGGGTTCATACAGCACTCAGAAGTAGTTCCATCATCCAGGGACTTATGCTTTAAGGAACTTCTAGGTCCTATCTGTCCTGTGTCATCTTGAAGGTAATAGCTTTTTCCCCCAAGCTATTTTTTTTCTAAAACCCAGGGTTCAGGCAAGGGCAGCTCTTAGACAACTGCTATCTTGATTCTAGCAGATGCACATGGGGGAAGTTAAGCTGCTTCTTTCCTGTTCAACTGTGATGAAATTCTAAATAAAGTCAGAAGTCAAGGGGCTGTGTTTGCAGGGGACTCGGGTAATTTTTAAAAGTAGAGTGATCTGTCTCTGTGTGGGTGAACATTTCTTTCAATAGAAAAATGAGGGTTCAGGTTTTTCACAAATTAAGTCTTGTCAGTTTCTCATAGTCTTTCCTCATTGACAGCTTGGAATTTCTTGGAATTACCCTAATAGGAACTTTGGTAAAATACCAGGCACTGAAAATGGGCCCTATGTGTGTGTGGGAGGGGTCCCTTCTGGCAAGTCCTCAAGTCTGGAACTGAATGAACTTCATGTTTCCCCACTGCTTCCCTCCAGGAGCCCTGAAGGACAGGCTAGTGATGTGCCCATTGCTGGGGTCCCGCCTCCTGCCATTTGTACAGAGGTCACTTCCTAGCTGATACTGAATATATTTTCTCAGTGCTTCCCACTCCCCTGGCCCCTTCTTCCCAGAATAAGAAAGAGGAGGGTGTGAGAGAAGCAAACAAACTTCCACTTCCTTCACTGCCCTTCAAGCCCAACTCCTAACACACACACCGCCCCGAGGTTGAGATTCTTTCTTCTGTGAAACTGGATTCTGAAAGATCAAACGATTCCATCTGTGTTTTGGCTCCATTGCTCAAAAGAGAGCTTAGGTGTCTGACTTTGGAATTTTCCCATGGTTTTAAAATTGGGTCCTGCAGCTCTGTCCCTTGCAGGGAGCTAGGGGCTTTCTCTGGGCTTGTTTTTTCACCCTGTAAAGAAACAGAAAGGTTTAGGCCTCCTTACGGGGCCTGAGTAGGAAGGAAAGATCATGTGATTCAATGTATTCTCATTGTAAAATTATAATCTGGCTTGCGTGAGTGTAGCCAGCAGAGAAAATGGAGAGTCAGAGCTGGGAAGGATTTAGGAAGAGCATGCCAAACAAGTGGTCATGCTCAGGCCCCGTTTTCATATGTGTTCCTTACAAAGGCTCTCCAAAGCTGACTAGGAGAGACACCGTGGGAACCAAAAACTATTTGTTAGCCTGTTATATTCATTCATGCCACAATCAATATTTGAATTCTGTAGTTTTACACTATGAAAGGCACACACATATTTAAAAAATATTTTTGTTATATATAAAACAGTTCAGTCATAGCTTTATCTAGAATACAACCTTTTCTTTAGACTTGACAGAAATTTGTATGCACTGGAATGTTATATCACTTACCTTGCCCGACCAGTTCTATGAATAGAGATGTCCATTTTCTACCTGGTCTGCAGGACTGTCACGAAGAAAGGCGAAGTAATGACTGAGTCACAGCATTGGAGGTGGAGGGCCTAATGCCTCTTCATAAAAAAGACATAGTTACAGAGCTTTGTGAAGTAAGTGTTTAATGTCAGTTATAGGACGTGGTTCTCAATGCCACGGAAACATGGATCAGTACCTCTCTACCACTGAACATGTCATCCCGAAATGACTGTTGCTATTAAAGTTGATCTTTTAAGCCGGTTTTATGGAATTTGACTCCTCCCTTCTAAATACCCTACAAAAGTGCATGTAATCTGCGGTTTAGCTGACCTACTGAGCTGTGATTTTTCCGACTTTTTTTAAAATAAGAAATGGGTCTTGAATTCTAATTTTGTATTTGAGACTTAGTGAGCCCTTCTTGCCCAGGCTGTGACAGTGGTGAGGGGGACTGGGGAGAGGGTATGTGAGAGGGGACCCGTTCCCCTGTGCTCTGGGGAGAGAAGCTGTGTTATTAGTGAGGGGTAATATTAGGGTCGGGAGGAAGAAACATCTGTCGTGGTTGTCTCAGGAGGAGGTGTGTGTGTGTGTTTGTGTTTGTGTGTGTGTTTTGGGGGGAGACTGTCTTTGAAGAGGGAAAAGTGGAGTTGAAGAGAGCACAGGTGGGGTTGCTGTGGGTGGTTGGGAATGGAGTTGTGGCAGCTTAGTTACTTTAGCCAGTATCCTGCAGACAGACTGGGGCAGTCGATGACTGGGAAGGCTTGCAGGGCCTGTTGCCATGTGTATTGCCTGGGAATGATATTTGCCTGAGCTAAGCCATGGGAAAAAATCTAAGTTTAGAGACCTGACTGAGCCAAGCAACTGAGCCAAGACACAGTAGACAGGATAGTTTGGCTTTTGAGAATTCAGTTTTTGACATACAAAGATCCTGGTTCACCGGAGAAAGAACCTCCTCAACTATGTTTGTATATGGAGGAAAAAGTTGCCATAGAAGAACCATTTTAATGTATTGGAGCCATATGTCAGTGTTTCGTCCTCTTTTAGTTATCACGGGGGACTAGGAAGGAAAGGGGACAAATGGTAAAAGAATGGAAATGTGAGAGGATTGGAGGTGTTGTTGAAAAGAAGGTTGGCAGTGATGTATTTGTTGTCTGTAGTTCATGAAGGATTGCTCTGAAGACGATATGAGTGTTGTTCACATGTCCATATTGAGCCGCACAAGGAGAAAAAGGCTTTAAGGCAAAAATACTGCTGGATCATATGGTGAGAGTCAATGTGACAAAACACTGATTTATGTTACCAATTGAGTAGGTGTTGTTGGCCATTATAGAGGCTGGATGATTATCTGTCTTAAATATTTGTGGGTGTCTCAATTTAAGGTGTTAGGGAGAGTGAGAGTTCCTCCTGAGATTTCCTTGAGAATAAAATTCCTTAATAAAGTTCTGTTGAGTACCCTTAGTGTCATGGATGAGGGCAAAGGTCCACTCACATATAACATGTGCCCAACGGGAAAGCTCTTCTGTCTGGGTCCCAGCACCTCCTTGTGCTGAATACATGTATTCCTGCTTTTCTGTCCCATACATACGTGATACATGAGCATGCGTATGTGGAATTCCAGGGCTCCAACCAGAGCCTGGCATGCTCAATCAGCCTCCCTCCCTCTTTCCCTCTCTCCTCCCTTTCTTTCTGTATATAAGTACACAAGAAGATTCACATCTGTTTGTAATTTTTCCAGTTGTACTTCCTTAATAACAGTGTACTGCAACTCCTGTCCATTGGTGGCCATGAGGGAGGTGTCTGTGTGAAGTTAGCTGAGAACTGAAGATGTGCAAATGTGAGGCCATTTTGGAGGGCTTAAAAATAAAGGCTTGTGTGGGTCATTCCACTGTGCTTAGCTCCTGTAGGAAATGCTCACCATGCCATGCTACTGTATTATCTCCTTCCTGGTCCTAGACCACTGCAAGAGCATGTGGAAAATGTGCCTCATATTTTACAGAAGGGACACTGGACTCTCAAAGGTACAAACTCACTTTCCCTTTCTGCCACTTCTGCTGCCACTGATGCTGACTCTAGAAAGGTGTTTTAACCTTTCAATACCAAGCAAAGATAGAGGAGCTGTCTGTCTCCCACATGTTTTTGGGAAAATGACCGTCAAGCCTTTAGTTCAGTGGTTCTCAAACTCTTTGAAGTCAGGGCACATTTAAAATCCTACAAATAATTGTAGGCACACTATATACAAATTTCTGAGAAACATGTTATAATAACTCAAATATTAAAGAAAAAAATATAAAGTCCAAGCGTGCTTTTATGGTAATTAAACGAAATAAATAAGACAAAATTATATTTATGCTGATATTAAAAATTTTTATGTTACATTTTTTGAGTTATGCTTTTTAGAATTTGTAAAAAAGAAGGGTTAAAAAATTAAATGACATAAAGGTTATCTTTTTATATATATAGATATATTAGTAAGATTTAGTAAATTGGGCAGGTCATGGCGCGAATGTGTTTTTTCATTATTGTGTTTATGAGAATCATGAGCCTGATTTGTCCTAGTGATTTCTTCAATGTTTGGGCATATATTTGAAAGGCAAACTCTCATTTCCTCATCAATACATTGAAGAATTCCTTTCTTTTTACTCTTAATTGTGTTGAGTGCAGAATACCCCCACCATACATATCATCTTAACTTTACACCAAACAAAGGATAGAAGAAACCTGCCTCCAGTCTTTCCTGGGAACATGGGGGGTAGTGTAAACAATCCAGCACCACAGTTTAACAGCCTTTTGCAGCCTAATCAGGCAAGTGAGGTGGGGGGTTGGGCAGACTGTCAGTGTACAGCCAATTTCCCACACCTCTGTCCCCCAAAAATCTAAACTCTAAAAACCCTGTTGGTATTTTGGTCCCCAACAGGCACATATTTCTCTGGAATACCATAGGGCGCACCTGGAAATGTTCTAGGATGCACCAGTGTGCCCTGGTGCACACTTTGAGAATCATTGCTTTAGTTGTTTAGATTTGAGGGGCAGTTTTTTTCTGATGCCTACCTTGTTACTGATTGGCCTTGCCCAACTCAGTGTGGTTAGGTATATATTTTATGCTGTGGGGAGCCTCTAATGTTTTTATTAGGAAAACCGTGTGTGTGTGTGTGTGTGTGTGTGTGTGTTTGGTCCATTGAATAGTAGGTTTGGGAGTATTGAAGCTTTTGCAGGGAATTATAGAGTTAGTGCCAGATACATTCTATCAATCATACACCTCAACCAACACAGGGTGGTTTTTCTTTTCTCCGCTCTGAGGAGAGCGACTGGTAGAACATATATAATAAGGGTCAAAACTGTGTTAGAGTGCTTAAAATTCAGCCTGTTTTGTTGTTGTTGTTCCATTTCTGAAACATGGAGAGGGACAGGGAAAAGATGGCTTTTCAGAGGATCTACTAGTAAACAGCTCCCTGAGTGTTAATCTGGAAAGAGCGTAGGCAAGAGAAAAAAAAGGCAGGCAGGTTTGGGTTTCATCAGGTTGATACAGTTGGGTAAGGAGATGAAAGGCCAAGTCTGTGGTATGTGTTGAACTAGTAATTCCAGCTTTGGAGTTAAAAAAAAAAAAAGAATAAAAAGAGGAAGAAAAAGCAAAGCACAACTCGGAGCCGTACAGAACATTCCAGGGAATCAGTGAACTGGATGATAATGTCTCCTCTTTTCCCTCATGAAACAATATGGGGAGTTTGTAAGGGACAAGGAAAGGGACTACTTGATGCAGCATTTACTATTATCACCAGGCTTGTGTTGGTCTTTGATAATTTAGATATTCTCCATGGACTTTATAATTTATCTGGACTTGAAGATTTTGTACCTTTATAAGTGATGCTTAAATTGGTCTTAAATGTAGTTTCAGATCCACCAACATTTAATTCAAGTCAAGTAAGAATCATCTTGATAATGTCAGTGTTGGTCGAATAAGTTTGTAAATATGATGTATATGTTTGCTTGCTTATAGTTTGCATTGGGTGTAGGGGACAGACTGTGGGCAGGCCGGGTTGTTATAGCCTAAGGCTTAGTTTTAAGACTAAGCTTTTCCCCACACCCTTGACTGTTGCATGATGTGGGGTGGTGCACTCTCATGAGAAATCCTCCCATTATGCCTCAGATAAGTGACTTTGAATCAGAGACTTTCTTGTTTGTATATTGGATTAAAGGTTTTGATTTATACACTAAAATGGGGCAGAGGGGCCCATGCTGGAGGAGAGCAGAGAAAGGACATGTGGAAGAAGAGAAGCAGCCAAGATGGTGGAGTGCTGAGGGAGAAGCCAGTTTGTGCAGAGAGAAGGAGATGGGGAACAGAGGTGAACAAGGCTGATGAGGTACAAACCTTTGATTCTAAGAAACTCGGATAAGTCAGTGGCTTTGGGAGCCCTGAATGAAAAGGGAAGTGTTTTCCCACTGTGTGTATTACTTGCCCGCTGGGTGCAAGGTAGGATTAAAGCTAATGGCCCACCAGTTCTTGGCTCTGTTGTTTCATTACGTCTGTCCAAATTAAATGCAAACCTGCATGGGCCAGGCGGCTGTGATGGTGGCCATGGCCACTGGCCTTATATTCAGTGTGTATGTGTGGGCCTTTAGGAAATTTTGTAACTGATGTCTCTTTGGCCTTTCTCCGCATATTAGTGCATACTTCTTCACCCCATCTCTTATTTTCTTAAACTCATGACTTTATTCCAAGGCAATATCTTAACAAACAACTTAGATTTGGAAAAATGGAGGGTGAAGAGACACCCTGTCAAGGCATAGGTGTCTGTTTCCCATCTCAGTGTCTTTATCTCTTTCGTTTTTCATGTGAAAGTTTTTTTTTCTCTTTCCCTTTTCCCTCCATTCATTGAATAAAGAGATTGGGTATCTCCATTGTTCTGGGCATTGTGCTAGGCAGTGTACGAACCATAGTGAGCAACATGGACAAGGTTTCCCTCTTCTTGGGGGTGGGGAGGATAAAACCTTAAGTAATTACAAGGATAGTGAGTGTTAAGGGAAGATAAAGAGTTGTTTATCATGGGGCATTGACATAGTCTGTGGGTGGAATGAGGAGTCAGGGAAGTCTAAATAAGTCAAGTCAGAGAGGAAATCCAAGAATTGTAGTATTTATCTTTAGGGGAGAGGAAGGAGAAAGCAATACAAGTCCAAAGGGAAGAGGGCAAAAGATGCTTTGTTTTATACAGAACCTTAGAAGCCACATAATATTCAACTCCGGATCTGTGAAGATCAGTCATTGGTTTTGTTTAGTTTAGTTTGGTTTTGTTTTTGTAGATGAGAGGAGGGGAGATAGTGAAGCAGACTCCAGCATGTTTCAGGACTCCAGCAACTCCATCTGGGGCCCATGCTCAAGTGCGGGGCTATTTTTAGCACCTGAGGCTGAAGTGCTCAGACCAACCGAGCTATACTCAGTGTCTGGGGCTGCACTTAAACTGAGCCACTGGCTGCGGGCTGCTGGACGAGAAGGGGGAGATGGAGGTGGGAAGAAGCTGATGGTCACTTCTCCTATGTGCCCTGACTGGGAATTGAACCTGGGACATCCATACGCTGGGCCGACATTCTATCCACTGACGCACTGGCCAGGGCCTGGACTGATCATTGTTTATTGATTATCCAAATCTTTTCTTTTTTTCTTGACTCTGAGCTGCTCATCCGCTGTCCCTGTGACTGGATGACAGGAAGCAAAAGGAGTCCGCCAGTATGCTGTTGTGATCACATGACTGACTGTAATGGGAGGTGAAAGGTCTGGAGTTGAAATTTGTCAGTTTTGATTACAATGAGATTGAGTTACTTATACCTTTATGTTTCTCCCCTTCTCCATAAATACAATGAAATAAATTCCCATTAAGCATATACTTAGAGCCAGGAATTAATGTAGCTAATGGGAACATCCAGATTAATAAAGACGAGTTATATCCTCAAAGATCTCCAGTCTAATGGCAGAAACTCATAGACATGGAACTGACAGAATAACTCTTCTGCGGTGGTATGAGTAAGGCAATAGAGGAACCCAAAGGAGCAAAGAGTTCTCTCCATGGGAGGGAACCTGGAAGGACTTCAGAAAGAAGGACATACAGTATTTGAATTGATTGTAAAAGAGTGATAAACTGCTAATGGAGCTCAGGTTTTTTTAGAATCAAATTATTTTTGCAATTCCCCCTTGATATGAGTACTGATGCTTTAGGAGAGAACAGGACACTTGAAGGAAGCCTGTTTCCTTTCCATCTAGGCATCGTCCTTAGTGCTGTTGATCTAGGAACAACCTGATACTCTGCTAACCCTGCTGCACAGTTTGCCAAACATCATGCAGTTAATGAAGGCTTGAAATTTGGGTGTAGGTTGAATTTTCATAAATCAAATCACCTTTGCCATTATCTTACATTAAATTAAGGAGCTGGTGTGCTTTCTGATTGCCCTGTAATTGGCAGTGGTAGCTCACCCTTTAACTCTGTTTTCGTGCTCTAAAGCTCTCTCCTCCAGCAGTTAGTTAATTATCAGTGCTCTAAGACTAACAGTAAGTTACTATAGGAGATGTATTTTAAAAAGAAAAAAATACTGTCAGTGAATAGGGAAGGATTCTAGTGCAAATCATTGCTCCCTACTTTGTTTGGGTAGAAAGGTCAGATTTCTTATATTGGATTTTCATAAAACTGAGAAAACAGTTCCTACTGTACAATGTGTCAACAACCTATTCTGTTTGAGATTACTCTTAACATGATATGTAAAACTCTGCTATCCTTTCTCCCTGCCAATTAATTGACTTGCTTACCTCCTGCCATTTGCCCATTTTAAAAAGGATTGTTTTGCCTGACCACGTGGTTACACAGTGGATAGAACATTAGCCTGGGACACAGAGGACCCAGGTTTGAAACCCCAAGGTTGCCGGCTAGAGTGCAGGCTTACCAGCTTCAACGTGGGGTCACTGGCTTTAGTGTGGGATCATAGACATGACCCCATGGTCACTGGCTTGAGCTAAAAGGTCAGTGGCTTGAGCAAGGGGTCACTCACTTTGCTGAAGCTCCCCCACCAGTCAAGGCACAGATGAGAAAGCAATCAATGAACTGAGGTGCCACAATGAAGAATTGATACTTCTCATCTCTCCTTTTCTGTCTGTCTGTCCCTCTCTCTGTCTTTCTCACTAAAAAAAAAAAAAAAAGTACTGCTTCAAATGTTCATTTGGCAGAAACGTGACGGCTAGTATTTGGATCTAAGCACTCACTCACTCACTCACTCAGGACTTATCACATGAAAGGCAGAATGAATGGGGTGGTTTTCTCTCAGAGAAATAATACTGCTTTGGGACATGATGCCTTGGCTTTTGTTCTATGCTACCCATGACCATAGAATAGGCTTAGTTATCCCAAGAAGTTCTATAATATGGCCTAACCTGTGGTGGCAGTGTATAGAGCATTGACCTTGGACACTGAAGTCCCAGGTTCAAAACCCTGAGGTCACTGGCTTGAGCACAGGCTCATCTGGCTTGAGTGTGGGATCACCAGCTTGAGTAAGGGCTCACCAGCTTGAGTGCAGAGTCACCAGCATGAGCATGGTATCATCAACACGACTCCATGGTTGCTGGCTTGAGCCTAAGGGTCAATGGCTTGAAGCCCAAGCTTGCTGGCTTGAGCAAGGCATCACTGGCTCAGTTGGAGCCCCCTAGTCAAGTCACGTATAAGAAGTAATCAATGAACAACTAAAGTGATGGAACTACAAGTTGATGCTTCTCATCTTTTTCCCTTCCTGTCTCTCTTCCTCTCTACCTCTTGCTCGCTTTAAAAAACCAACAATAAAACAGTTCTGTAATATGTTCAACAATGCAAGTATTTAACAAGGAACACTTTTAGAAGTAGCAGAGCGCCAAAACATCCCTCCCCACCCCTATAGATTCTGGCTCCATACTATCTAAAATACTAAATAAGTCTGAATTTTGTGATTCTAAGAGAATATCATGATTAAGAGACTGTGAGAAAGTCCTCCATCTCAGCACTGGTGGCAAGCCCCTACCTAAATCCTGTATTCACATATATAGGGAAGAGTCCCTCCCACCACAAGACAGAGCAGTGGGTGATGGCAACACACTCACGTCAGATTTCTGAGTTCTGGGTGTCAGTCTACCCAGGACACTGATCTGCTCTGCTTTCCTAATAAAGAAAGGAGTTGGCAGTGGACAGTCCTTAATACATTCTTTGTTTTCCAAAAGAGAACAATCAATTTCATAATCTTTCTTAGTAAATCTTTTCCATTTTAAACGATTATACTGGACAAATACCCTAGATTGTTTTTGATGTAAAAAGTAAGTTTGGTCACTGAGCACTGCCTCTTCTAGCCCTGTGACACTTACATGAATTCTGTCTTATGCTCATCCACTTACCAGATTCTGATGACACTCCTCTGGTTACAAGTGGGCCCCAATTCACAAGAGGATGTTACATGAAAGCTCCTAGGTTTTCTCTATGTACAGCTGTCTCACACCACATCATTAATTAAAATTGTGATTAGCTGTGGCCAAATAGCTCAGTTGTTGTGTGTTGTGTGTTGGCCCCAATACACAAAGGTTGTGGATATGATCCCTGGTCAGGGCATATACAGGAACAGATTGATGTTTCTGTCTCTTCCTTCCTTTCTGTGTAAAAAAAAAAAAAAAAAAAAAAAAAAAAGCCCTGGCCAGTTGGTTAAGTAGTAGAACCTCAGCCCGTCGTGTGGAAGTCCCAGGTTCGATTCCCAGCCAGGGCACACAGGAGAAGCACCCATCTGCTTCTCCACCCTTCCCCCTCTCCTTTCTCCTCTCTCACTCTTCCCCTCCCTCAGCCAAGGCTCCATTGGAGCAAAGTTGGCCTGGGCACTGAGGATGGCTCCATGGCCTCCTCCTCAAGCACTATGGTTCCAGTTGCAATGGTGTCAGGCCCCAGGTGGACAGAGCATCGCCCCCTGGTGGATTTGCCACTACTACTGCCAAACATAAAAAATGTCAGATCTTGAGCCTAACCAGAACACACATGTAATGCCGCAAATTTCCCAATCCAGTACCAATAGATTAGAAATACATACTGTAAGCCAAAAACAACTGAAATTTTGTAAATAATGAGATACTGGTTTGTGTTCCACATAGTACCAGAGTCACTCTAACAACACATACATATGAATTGATTTTATCCATCTAACTAGACACTTTTGAGTCAGGAGAATACCTGAGGTGACTGATGCTTATTTGCATTTTGGTCCAATATTATTGGATAATTTGGGGGAATAATGAATGCTTTCAAAGACTTGGCGATAAGAAAATTCAACTATTGTTGACTTTAAAAAGTTTGGAAATAGAGGAAACGGCAAGATGGGGATGGAGTAGGCGGACGTACCAATTTCCAACTCCCAGAACCAAAGTGGATTATAACTTAATTTTAAGAACCATCATCTGGATAAACCAACTTTGAACTAAACTAAGTGGACTCTTCAACCAAGGAACACTGAAGAAGACACATTGAGACTGGTAGGAAAAGCGAAAATGCGAAGAGGGCTGCCCAGCTCCCAGAGCAAACGGCAGCCCGGAGAGAAACGCGTGGCAGGAGGAGAGTTTGGTGGAGAGGGAGGGACCTGGGTCCCAGGAACCAAGCCCCAGCCTACAGTCCCAGAGCCTAGAAGAGGCATTTGGACAGTATTGAGCTGTGAAACAGGTTAGAATACTGTTTGTGAGAAAGAGACAGTTTTCTCAGACCCAGGATTCTTCTTAAAGGGATAGCGCAGAAAACCTCTCTCACAACCACTCACCCGGGGCTCCGGGAAACGGGGAAAGAGGAGAGGACCAGAACAGCGGGAAGAGAGTGTGGACTGGAAGGCACAGGGAAAAACACTCTGAGGGACAGCCACTCTAACCTCTGGGCTGAGTCACTTCCCTAATCAAAAACAAATATTTCCCCTGGAACTAGCAATACCAGCAAAGGGAGACAGGACACCAGCCAAACAAGCTCTCCTGCGGCACTTAGAGCAGAGCTGCTTAGACTGAGGAAGCTTCGAGGACTATAGTATGGAGTGTTAGGGTCTGAGCTTCAGTCCCCCTACCCACACTGCTGAAGGATGGCTGGATGGACGGTGGTAGTGGGACACTGAAACGCTGTTCTGTTGGCGGGGGTGGAGGCCCAGCCTGTGTGAGCTTGGTTTAGCCCAGCAGGGGTGGAGGGGACACGTGAAAGTGGTCAAGCAGCTGCGGGCCCGCCTGCAGCCCCACCTGAGGGGGGAAAGCAGGAGGCCAGGAACGGGCAGAGATCTGCTTGGGGACCCTGCACAAGCCGTCCCTGACCACGGGGGCGGGGCTAAACCAGGGACAGGCGGAGGCTTGCGGCTGAGTGCAAGCCAGCAGCTCTGCCCGCCTGAGAAACCACAGTTTGCCATCCTCTGTGCGTGAGTTGGCTCTGACTGCGGGGGCGGGGCTGGAGCTTGGGAGGAGAGGAGGCTTGCAGCTGAGCGCACGCCAGCAGCACCGCGTGGTCGGAGAAACCGTGGTTTGTGATCCTGCGCAGGAAGGCCCTGGCCTCGGGGGCAGGGCTAAAGTTCCAGATAGGTGGAGGCTCACAGCTGAGTGCACGTACAGCCCCGTCCAACCTGAGAAACTGTGGCAAGCAGGCTATGACCGCCAGGGCTGGGCGGAAGCCCTGGAAGAGGCTGGGTCTGCAGCTGAGCAAAGGTGCTCACCTCTACCCTTGGTGCTAAGGCTTGTGGCTTGAGTGCTATGCGCAGCCCAAACTGTGGGAGTGAGGCAAAGGCCCAGGCAGGCTGAGGCTTGTAGAGCCGGGCACCAGAACACAGCCCCTCCCACGGAGGAGAGGCAGAAATCACAGCCAAAGCCGCAGTGGGCCGGCGCTGGCAATGCCCATACCCAACCGCCCTAGGCAGCAGCAGAGGGGGTGGCGGGCCTGCACACAGACTACACCTAGAGAACACAAAGGCAACACCTATTGGAATCCAGTGGCTACACCCTTCTTATATACAGACAAAATGGGCAGGCAGAAAAATGCAACCCAAATGAATCAAGAAAAATCCCCAGAGAAGGACCTGAATGAACCAGATATAACCAAATTACCAGATGCAGAATTTAAAATAATGATAGTTAGGATGGACAAAGAGATTAGAGCAACAATGGATAGTCATTATAAACACCTAAATAAAGAGATAACAAGTATAAAAAAGGAAATTGAAATAATAAAAAAGAATCAGAAAGAAATGACAAATACAGGATCAGAAATGAAGACCACAATGGAAGGAATTAAAAGGAGAATGGATGACACTGAGGATCAAATCAGCGAGTTAGAGGACACAATAAACAAAGGCACAGAAGCAGAGCAGAAAAAAGAAAAGAGACTCAAAATATGTGAGGAAACTCTAAGGAAGCTCTGTGACAACATGAAGAGAAATAACATCCGCATCATAGGGGTTCCTGAAGAAGAGGAGAGAGAACAAGAAATAGAAACTTTGTTCAATTAAATCATAGCAGAAAACTTCCCTAAATTAAGACTGGAAAACATTTCACACGTTTAAGAAAAACAGAGAACTCTATTAAAGAGAAACCCAAAGAAATCTACACCAAGACACATCATAGTTAAAATACCAAAGTAGGGGATAAAGAGAAAATTTAAAAAGCTGCTAGAGAAAAAAAAGCTATCACCTACCTACAAATAGCCCCCATAAAGATGACATCTGACTTCTCAACAGAAACACTTGAGGCTAGAAGGGAATGGCAAGATATATTCAAAGTAATGCAGAACAAAGATCTACAACCAAGACTACTCTATCCAACAAGGATAACGTTTAAAATTGAAGGAGAAATAAAGGGCTTCCGAGACAAAAAAATGCCTCAAGGAATTCATTAAAACCAAACCAATTCTGAAAGAGATGCTAAGGGGCCTGTTGTGAACAATTCAAAGGGGGGAAAGAAAATAGCAAAGGAATACAGCTTTAAAGAATAAAATGGCAATATAGAACCACATATCAATAATAACCTTAAATGTAAATGGGTTAAATGATCCAATCAAAAGACATAGGGTAGCTGCGTGGATAAAGAAACAGGATCCATACATATGCTGTCTACAAGAGACACATCTTAAAACAAAAGATGCATACAGACTGAAGGTAAAAGGATGGAAAAAAATATTTCATGCAAATGGAAATGAAAAAAAAGCCGGGGTAGCAGTACTTATATCTGACAAAATGGACTTTAAAACAAAGGCTGTAGTAAGAGATAAAGAAGGACACTACATAATGATAAAGGGAGCAATTCAACAGGAAGATATAACTATTATTAATATCTACACACCAAATATAGGAGCCCCGACATACATAAAGCAGACTTCGCTGGGTATCAAGGGTGAGATTAACAGCAATACTATAATAGTAGGGGATTTCAATACCCCACTAAAATACTGGATAGAGCCTCAAGAAAGAAAATTAATAAAAAAACAGCAGACTTAAATGATACACTAGATCAATTTGATTAAATAGATATCTTCAGAACTTTTCACTCTAAAGCAGTAGAATATACATTCTTCTCAAGCGCTCATGGTACATTTTTGATATAGACGACATGTTAGGACACAAAAATGGTCTCAAAAATATAAGAAGATTGAAATCATATGAAGCATTTTCTCTGATCACAATGCCATGAAACTAGAAATTAACCACAAAAGAAAATCTGAAAAATACTCAAACACTTGAAAACTAAATAGCTTGTTATTAAATAATGAATGGATTAATAATGAGATCAAGGAAGAAAAAAGAGTTTCTAGAAATGGATGAAAATGAGCATACATCAACTCAAAATTTATGGGGCACAGCAAAAGCAATACTGAGAGGGAAGTTCTTTGCACTGCAGGCATACCATAAGAAGCTAGAAAAAGCACAAATAAGCAACCTGACCCTGCATCTAAAAGAACTAGAAAAACAACAGCAAATAAAGCCAAGGACAAGTAGAAGGAAGGAAATAATAAAGATCAGAGCAGAAATAAATGACATAGAGGCTAAGGAAAAAATACAGAGGATCAATGAAACCAGAAGCTGGTTCTTTGAAAAGATAAACAAGATTGATGAACCTTTAACTAGACTCACCAAGAAAAAAAGAGTGAGGACTCAAATAAATAAAATTAAAAATGAGAATGGAAAAATAACAACTGACACAGCAGAAATACAAAGGATTGTAAGAAAATACTATGAATAACTCTACACCAAAAAATTAGACCACCTAGGTGAAACGGACTAATTTCTTGAATCATATAATCTTCCAAAAATCAATCTGGAAGAATCAGAACACCTAAACAGACCAATTACAACAAATGAGATCGAAACAGTTATTAAAGGACTCCCAAAAAGAAATTTCCTTAGCCTGATGGCTTCAGAAGTGAATTCTACCAAAAATTCAAAGAACTAATTCTTATCCTCCTCAAGCTATTTCAAAAAATTCAAGAGGAAGGGAGACTTCCAAACTCCTTTTATGAGGTGAGCATAATTCTGATCCCGAAACCGGGCAAAGACAACGCAAAGAAAGAAAATTATAGGCCAATATCCCTGATGAATTTAGATGCTAAAATTCTCAACAAAATATTAGCCAACCGGATCCAGCAATATATGAAAAAAATCATACACCATGATCAAGTGGGATTTATTCTGGAGAGGCAAGGCTGGTTCAATATTCACAAATCAATCAATGTGATTCATCACATAAACAAAAGGAAGGACGAAAATCACATGATAATTTCAATAGATGCAGAAAAGGCATTTGATAAAATCCAGCACCCATTCATGCTCAAAACTCTCAGTAAAATGGGAATACAAGGAACATTCCTTAACATGATAAAGGCCATCTACGACAAACCCACAGCAAACATTATACTAAATGGACAAAAATTAAAAGCAATCCCCTTAAGATCAGGAACCAGGCAGGGTTGCCCCCTTTCACCACTCTTATTCAGCATGGTTTTGGAAGTCCTAGCTACAGCAATGAGACAAGAAGAAGAAATAAAAGACATCCAAATTGGAAAAGAAGAAGTAAAACTGTCATTATTTTCAGATGATATGATATTGTATATAAAAAACCCTAAAGTCTCAGTCAAAAAACTACTGGACCTTATAAGTGAATTCAGCAAGGTGGCAGGATATAAAATTAATACTCAGAAATCAGAGGCATTTCTATATACAAACAATGAACTGTCAGCAAAAGAAATTAAGGAAACAATCCCCTTCACTATTGCAACCAAACAAATAAAGTACCTAGGAGTAAATTTAACCAAGGAGGTTAAGGACTTGTACTTGGAAAATTATAAAACATTGATAAAAGAAATCAAGGAAGATACAAACAAGTGGAAGCATATACCGTGCTCATGGTTAGGAAGAACAAACATCATTAAAATGTCTATATTACCCAAAGCAATTTATAAATTCAATGCAATACCAATTAAAATACCAATGACATACTTCAAAGATATAGAACACATATTTCAAAAATTTATATGGAACCTAAAAAGAACACAAATAGCCTCAGCAATCTTAAAAAGAAAAAATAAAGCAGGCCTTATCACTCTTTCAGATATCAAGGTTTACTACAAGGCCATTGTACTCAAGACAGCCTGGTACTGGCATAAGAACAGGTACATAGATCAATGGAACAGAACAGAGAACCCAGAAATAAACCCACACCTTTATGGACAACTGATATTTGACAAAGGAGGAAAGAACATACAATGGAGTAAAGACAGCCTCTTTAACAAATGGTGTTGGGAAAATTGGACATCTACCTCCAAAAAAATGAAACTAGACCATCAACTTACACCATTCACAAAAACAAACTCAAAATGGTTAAAAGACTTAAATGTAAGCCGTGAAACCATAAGCATCTCGGAAGAAAACATAGGCAGTAAGCTCTCTGACATCTGTCGCAGCAATATATTTGCCAATTTATCTACAGGAGCAAATTAAATAAAAGGCAGGATAAACAAATGGGATTATATCAAACTAAAAAGTTTTTGCACAGCTAAAGACAATAAGAATAGAATAAAGAGACAGACCACACAATGGGAGAACATATTGGACAACATGTCTGATAAGGGGTTAATAACTAAAATTTATAAAGAACTTATAAAACTCAACACTAGGAAGACAAACAATCCAATCAAAATATGTGCAAAAGATATGAATAGAAATATCTCCAAAGAGGACGTACAGATCACCAGTAGGCATATGAAAAAATGCTGAACATCACTAATCATTAGAGAAATGCAAATTAAAACCACAATGAGATATCACCTCACACCAGTCAGAATGGCGCTCATCAGCAAAACAACACAGAACAAGTGCTGGCGAGGATGTGGAGAAAAGGGAACCCTCCTGCACTGCTGGTGGGAATGCAGACTGGTGCACCCACTGTGGCAAACAATATGGAGATTCCTAAAAAAATTAAAAATAGAACTGTCTTTTGACCCTTCTCTCTCATTTTTAGGAATATACCCTAAGAACACAACAGCACTGTTCGAAAAGAAGAAATGCGCCCCCATGTTCGTGGCCGCATTGTTCACAATAGCGAAGATCTGGAAACAGCCCAAGTGTCCGTCAGAGGATGAGTGGATTAAAAAGCTATGGTACATATATACTATGGAATACTACTCAGCCATAAGAAATAGTGACATCGGAACATTTACGACAAAATGGATGGACCTTGATAACATTATATGGAGTGAAATAAGTAAAATAGAAAAAAACTGAGAACAGCATGATTTCATACATAGTAGGGACATATAAAAGAGACTATGAGACATGGACTAGAGTGTGGTAGTTACGGGGTGGGGTGAGGGGGGGCAGCGTGCGAGAGGGGGGAGAGGAGGGGCACATAGAAAACCAGATAGAAGGTGACAGAGGACGATTTTACTTTGGGTGATGGGTATGCAACATAATTGAATGATAATATAACCTGGATATGTTTTTTTTGAACATATGTACCCCTGATTTATTAATGTCACCCCATTAAAATTAATAAACATTAAAAAAAAAGTTTGGAAATAGATTTCACAAAGTACCCAAATCAGACAAAAGTAAATGGGTACAAAGGTTTTAATAGTGTTAAATAACTTTTTTTTAGTCTGTATGAAGAGGATTTCTCTGTTTTTATTCTAGCCACATATTTGCTGAAATTTAGCTTTTTATAAAAAAAAAACAAATAATAGGTCTTGTAGAGCAGTGGCAATGTGAGCAAAACTATAACTACAGGGTACTGCTTCTAAGTGGACTCAGTACCTAACATTTTATATTGCTTCAGGTACACCTGTGACAATCTCATTTTTAAAAAAGCCTATTTTTCAGGTGGTTAAGATGTGTACCCTTTTTTTTGACGGTGAGCATATATATTATATTTAAAAATTAATCATAAAATTTATGACTAATTGTGTATTAATTTTAGTACAAAATCATAATTGATAGAGGACCATGTAAATATGAGCTGGCTCTATTTTCCATCACAAAGCCTGTGTTCAGAAACTGTGAGATTTCTCCAGAAAATGAAAAGAATAAACATGCTATACCTAAGAATCCTTTACTTTGGTTTTACTTCTATTTTATAAATTTATTGCATTTTTGTTGTAGTTTGAAAACATGGACAGTTCTTGTTATTTACTGCAGTGATGTTCTTTAAAGTTGTTGTACCCACTGAATTAGTGAATACTGAATATTTGGATGAATACTGAATTTCCCAGGTGAAAGACAGAGGTGGGTTCCTGTGAGCCTCTGGTCACATTTTTGTGGACCAGTCAACACAAAGCCTGTTTGATGTGTGCCTCTGGTTAAAAATATTTTTTGTAGTATATATTATTGATTTTTTAACATTGAACCCACAGCCAGCTGCTATAACTAATGCCCGAAGGACGTTTAAAACATATGTATTTTGTTCATAAAGAACATCAGAGCCTTCTTGTTCTTAGGAACACTGCATACTTGGGAACCACTTTAAATAGTGAAATCACCAAAAAAAAATGTGGCACTACATAGCCTGTAAAAAAGACATTTTTCTTTGCAGAATGAGGGCAGAGTAGCACCTTGCGGGACTTCAGATAAGTACATGCTCATCTGGCAACTCAAATTGTTCGCAGTGCTTCATGTCGGCAAATAACAGCAAAAATTTAGATATTAAAAATAGTAAATTTTAACAAGTAGATGAGTTTGCAAACACAAAGGTTTTGAATAACGAAGATTGGTTGTATAATAATACAATAGTTTCTCCTCCCCACCCCACTAAGCCTTTGCTTAAGATACAATTGAGATTAATGTTACTGGCTTTGTTGACTTTTAACATCAGCATAATTTGGTTCTTAATAGATTTTTCCAAAGTAGAGTCCATTGGTCATTAAGACATGGCAAGAATAGACTGCAGCAGGGATCCAGGCCATCACTTAAGTCTTCTTGGCTTCTTGGTTATTTTCTTCTTCTTTTTCTTTTCTCTTCTCTTTTCTTCTTTTCTTTCTTTCTTTTTTTTTTTTTTTTTAGGGTTAGAGGCAGGGGAGAGAGTAAGGCAGACTCCCACATGTGCCCCAACCGGGATCTACCAGGGAACCCCATCTGGGGCCAGTGTTTGAGTACCTAGCTATTTTTAGGCCTGGAGGCTGGTGCACTCCCATGGAGCTATATTCAGAGCCCAGGGCCATGCTTGAACCAACCGAGCCACTGGTTGTAGGAGAGGAAGAAGGAGAGAAGGGGGTATAGGTGGGGGTTAGAAGTGGATGGTCTCTTCTCCTCTGTGCCCTGACCAGAAATCAAACCCGATGTCTATATGCCAGGCCAATGCTCTATTCACTGAGTCACCGGCCAGGACCTGTTATTTTTTTTTTCTAACCTGTCTTTCTAGACTCAACCCTCTGGTGAATTTGACAGTGTTGCTGCGAATATTGAAGGCGGTGTGACAAGCTGGTGCTCTAATCCTGACCATTTCTTTCTGCCCAGTCCTGCTCAGACTGTGGAAAAGAAGTTGAATTTAATTCATGAATTTAACAGCTTCAGTACTGTTGATCTTGCTCTGATTTAGTGAAACTTTCATCGAATTGTACTGCCAGGTTATTGGAATGTCATTCGTATCATTTTACATGTTATTATTCTAATAATAGTACAAATAGAATTGGATGCTGTTTGCCAATCATCCATTTTATTGATGTCATTGAACAAAATGCAGACACACAAAGGGAATTATGTGGCATTTCACCTTTGCTGTCCTTTGAAAAAGAAAGGTCTTTTCAGAAATGTGAAAGACAAAGTGAATTATAATTTTGTCTAGTTCTACCTGGTTTGAGAGCATCCCTTATAGTTCCTGAGATAGCTACTAAAGCCTAGGGAACCCTGGGTTTGAATATTCCAAAATCTTTTAAACCAATTCAAGTGTGTTACTTCTTATAATCCCATCACTCATGTAGTAGATTTGAAATACCTGTACTATTCAAACCATGTCTTAACTTCACCTGATTAAAAGGGGACAACTTTTCAAGTACAGGCTCTGTCAGCTGTCAGCATAGATTTGTTAGTTCCAGAGACTGGCTTTTTCTGGATTGCTAAATTTACTTCCAAGAATGCAGATGTTTGTGAGTAGGGGCTCCCACAGGCAGTGGAGCCCGCAGTTTCGTGGTAGGTCTCCCTTCAGGAGGGAAGCCCCACAAGCAGAGTAGGGAGATTCTGTGCAGCCTTTGGATGAGAAGACACTGCCTACTTCCTGTTTATGGTTTTCCCATGCGCTGTCTCTGATTCACATTTGCCCAGGGCAGACAAGAGCCACAGGCTGGCCGCAGCACCACCAGGTACCAGACAGGACTTGGATTCTGTGTTCCCTGCACAAAGCAGTGTGTGTTGGCTTTTCTTCATGATGCTTCCGCATGGCAGCTGTGTGATTTCCCCTTTGTCCTATGGAAGCTTGGTCTTGGCAGCTGGAGGAAGCTGTCGTGCGTGAAGGGCTCTACGGCGTGGTGACACTGTCCCTTAGGCCCTGTGTGAAAACAGTGAAGAGAAGCAGGGCCCCAATGAGCCAGTGTGGGAAGGGCTTCAGGCACCTTGGAGAAGACCATTCCAGTACAGTGGGGGTGCTGAGGGTCAGCCCAGCCTATGACTTCTGAAAAGTCTTTATTTCTGAAAGACCATTGGTTAGAAGATGGGTTAGCATTCCTCCATGAGGCCTAATGCAGAGCACCCTGGTCCTTGCGCAGGGGCCATAGGGAGAGACAGCGTCTGCAGTGAGATAAACTGGGCTTTTGAAGCTACACAGACTTGGCTTTCAATTCACTGATGTGCTGCATGACTTAGAGAAAGTTATTTAATTCCACTGACCCTTCATCTCTAAAATGTCCAAAAATAATACACAGCTGGCAGGGTTATGTGAATAAGAGATAACATTTTCAGAGTGCCGGGCCGGGTGCAGCCATGCAGTGGACGTTCAGTAAGAGGCAGCTCCCCATACGGAACTCGTTCACCAGTCCGTGAGTATTTGCTACTGACTGGTCTGGCTGTTAATGTTAGGCACTGGCGAGACAAAAGGAATAAAAGAGATAAAAAACAGACAGGTAATTAAAATAGACCATGAGAAGTCCCATGACAAAAGAAGCTGGTGACATGAGAACACACTGAAGAGGCTCCTCACTTATACCTGTGGGCCAGGAAATTTCCATGAGGGAGAAATATCTACACTGAGCTGTCAAAGATGAGTTAGCCAGGGAGCAGGGGAAGGGCTGGGCTTCCAGACAGACAGAACTGTATGCAGAGGCCTGGAGGGAAAAGAGAGCCTGGCTCTAGTGCAACAGAATAGAGGTCAAGGCACTGAGCTCAGGGATATGTCAGGCATCAGAGTATGGTTGGAAGGGGGTAGAGGAAGGATGATCAGAGCCAGGGGGCTGTGCCAAAGAGTAGATTTTATGTTATGGGCCAGAGAGCCATTGAAGGGTTGTGGGCACAGATTTGCTTTTCAAAAGTCCAGTGGCTGCAGGGTGGGGATCAGTTGGGAGCCCAGGATGGAGGAGGCAGCTGTAAGAAAACAGGCGAGGAGACCATGTAAGATAGGAGTACAGGCTGCTTCAGGGCAGAGAGAGTGGCAGGAAGGGTGGGGAGAAGCAGATAGATGTAGTTTATCTCTGAGCATGGAGGATTTGAGCTCTCTTTCATACCTCACTTGAATCTCTCTCTTTACAAATAAAATAGAACAGAAAGAGCTCTATTCTGCAGATAAATATAGTTGTTTTTAATTGTCTTAGTGGTCCCGCTTCACTAACATGGTGGGCAATTTAATTTAAACCTCTGGAGCTATCCAGGTTTGCAGATAGGGTGCAGGAATCAAAGTTAGCACTTGTTGTACTTGGCATAATTTTCCCCTGTCTGTCTTCGTGAAGATTCCCGTATGATTAGCAGTGAGGAAGGATTCTCGGTGTGCACAAGAAAGAAGAGTCTGAGTGTTCCCTGGTGTCCAGTGTAACAACATGTTAAAAAGTCTGTGCTGCAGACCCCAGGCTAGAAAGGCCGCACAGATGTCACCCCAAACGAACATTGAAAGAACTGTGCTCTGTCTTTGAAAAATTTGCCCTTATCTTATTATCTCTGAATTGCATTTCTATTTGAGGCATTTTATTTAAAGTAGTTTCTGCAGAGGAAATTGGCAGGGTTAATGATCTAGATCTTATGGAAAGCTAAAAATACAAAGCTAATGCTGTGTCCAACAGACACTTTTTAATTTCTTAGCAAGGTAACTCAGACTAGAGGGTCCTGCCCGCACCCTGAACCAGAACCCCCAACAAGGCTGCAAGTCATGGGCTAATGGCACCGTAACCTGTCAGGATTTTGCATCTCTCTAATTTGCCATGAGTGTGTCGGTTACTCAGATTAATAAACAGGTTAGAGATAAGGTGGTGCTACTTTATCATGTATGTTTGAGGTGAAACATAGGAAAGCCCTGGGGACTGTTTTTTTTTTAAAAAAAAATAATTGTATTGAAGTTGCATTTGTTAATAACATTGTACAAGCTTCAGGTGTACAATACTACAATTTGATATCTGAATACTCTATTGCGTGCTCACCACCAAGTCTTGTTTCCTTTGCAAACTCTTTGAGTCTTAGCCCCTTTTGGTCTCCCGCAGATGAAATTTTAGTTGTTTAAGGCAGCTTCTTGGTCTTTCCAGAAAAACATCTTAGATGGGAGCAATTCCTGAGTTAGTGTGTTTGGGTAGAATACTGAAATGCTATGGCTTTTTCCCAAAACATCTGTCTGTCATGTGGACTCGATGGCTTGCATGTGGCTTTCCCCATACTCCCCAAATCTGAAGTGTCACCTTGCACACTATTCTGACCCCTCCTGCCCAACATAATAAGCATGTCAGAGGAAATTCTCCTAAATCCCAAGATCCATTCAGTTTTGTTCAGGTGGCCATCACTAGGTTTTTGTGTAGTGGCATCAGTGCTAATTTTTAGTTTTTAGTTTGGATTTAAAATTTGAAAAAAAATATAAAAAAAACTCCATCATAGCCCCCCCAAGAAGTAATCCCTATTCACATTTTTATTTATAATTTTCAGTATTTTATTGATGGGTAGATCTTTTTAGACAAATGTAGGATCTTGTGGAACACTCCGATCTTTTAAAGGTGTCAACACCTAATGAGTATGTTTTTCAAATCATCAAAATAAGAAATACAAATTTTCAACTTCGCTCATGTCTCTTATAACTGGAAATTCACCCTACTTTAGTTCATTGATTCTTTGGCTGCTGCTCAACAAACCCCGACCTTAGAGACTGTCTTCAAGTAATATATGCAAAACTGCCTTGTCGTAATACCTTCAGGAATAATTAAAATTCCTTTGTCTCACATACACGAGCGATGTCAGGTTAATATGTGATGGGCAGCTAGAGTCCATTATTTATCTCATTCAGTTGTAGAAAGTCCTAGCTGAATATGTAGCCTGTCATAATTGTCACCGTCTCCATCAGAAAGCATTAATTAATCATGTAATATGCAAAGTATCCATTGACCAATGGAAGACTACACTGCACAATCTCTACTTTCAAGGATTTACCACTGAAGGTGAATGAACTGGAATTAGGTCCTCAAAGATATGGCTTTGACATCACAGGAGCCATTGTTGCCGCTGGCTCCGTCACACACAAATGGCGGTTGGCTAACGTAAACCACTTATGCTAGCTCAAGCCATGAGGTATGTTCTGTAAAATCCGAGTTGAACCAAAGCGCAATAGTTTTTGAGTCCACTAATTCCAACAGTCAGATAGACATACTGTTTGCAAATGAATGGGGTGCTATCATCAGCATGCTTTACAGTGTCATACTAGATACAAAGTTACCTCTCTTGTGTGGCCACCTCTCTCTTCATTTTTATGTAAAGAAAAAGCTGAAGATAGCTTACTGTGAAGGCATCTCTGAAGATGGCAGTCTGACCAGGTGGTGGAGCAGTGTATAGGGCAGGCATGGCCAACATATGGCCCCAGGGCCGGTAATGAGTTTGTGTGGCCCGTGATTAAATTTTTAATATTCTCCACTACTTTAAAATCTCAGCTACTCAGAAGCAGAAGCATCTTTGATTATTGGAAATCAAGATATTTAAGAAGATAGTGATACGTGGAAAAGAATTCCACGTGTGACTAATCTAGGGTTAACTTCCAATAATTGGTTGAATGGATTCGCGATACTTCTTTATTTTTTAAAAGAATTCCATTATAAAGATTTACAGCTTTTGTACTCGTCTGTATTCGATATGAACTGTTTGACGTTTAGTGGCTATGTGAAACCCACATTCTTTTAGGCGGAGTTTGCCAGTGCGCACCCAAGGTCAAACAATTTGTTATTTTTGTGGTCACGTCTGCTGAATCAAGTGGCATTGTACCATAGACAATAGCTGCAGTTGATAACTGAAAACGTGTCCAGGCTGTTGGTAAAATGAAATAATTGTTTTATTTGCGATATAACCCCTTCAAGCTCATTCTATTAATTAAATATTGTTTTGATTGATTGCGATAGTTTGGATATTTATATGATATGTAATTATATTTTTATTAAAATAATATTGTATATTAAAATTTTTTTCACTCACATTTATTCAAACTACATAATAAAATTTTGTTTACTTAAACAAATTGTTTTTGTATTTAACATTTTTTAATTTTAATATTTTGTCCAGCCTGTGAAAAATGTTTTCTTTCTAATCTGGCCTCGGGGTAAAAACTGTTGGCCATGCCTGGTATAGAGCATCAACTTGGGATGCTGAGATCCCAGGTTTAAAACCTCAAGGTTGACAACTTGAGTGTGGGCTCACTGGCTGGATCATGGGGTCACTGGCTTAAGCCTAAAGGTCACTGGCTAGAAGCCTAAGGTAGCTGGCTTGAGCGACGGGTCACTGGCTTGGCTGGAGCCCCCTGGTCAAGACACGTATGAGAAGCAATCAATGAACAACTTAAGAGTGTCACAACTATGAGTTGATGCTTCTCATCTCTCTCCCTTCTTGTCTGTCTCTGGCTCTTGCAAAAAAAAGAAAAAAGAAAAAGAACTGAGACAGTTGAATTTGCTGGAGGTAAGCTCAATTTAATGGTAAGTTGAATTTAATGGAGGTGATTGAGCATAAAACAGGGTAGGAATAGGGTCTTATACTTCCTCTTTTTGGCTCCTTAGATCTGAGTTTTGTCAATATGCAAAAGAAAAAAAAAGATTTGTAGAGTCTATTATATATGCTTTGTTAGAGCCCAAAGCATAGCATCATCCTTGATTTCAAACTCCTGTAGCATGAGAACATCTGACTCAGTCACATTTGTCTTTAATACATCTCTATGAAGTCTACAGTATTTCACAAGTGGAAGGAATGAAGGGGTCCTGGCCAGTAGCTCAGTGGATAGAGCATTGGCCCAGTATATGGATGTCCCAAGTTCGATTCCTAGTCAGGGCACACAGGAGAAGCGACCATCTGCTTTTCTCCCTCTTCATTGTCTCCCTTCTGTCCCTCTTCCCCTCCCATAGTCAGTGGCTCAGTTGGTTTGAGCATTATCCTGGGCACTGAGGATAGCTCAGTTGGTCCAAGCATCAGCCTTAGGTGCTGAGGATAGTTTGGTTGTTCAGCGCATCAGCCCTAGACGGGAGTTGCCAGGTGAATACTGGTCAGGGTGTTTGCGGGAGTCTAACTATCTCCTCTACTCTCACCTAAAAAAAAAAAATAGAAAGAAAAAGAAAAGGAATGAAGGATTTTTGCAAATGGGCATATGAAAAAGATATTACAAACCTAAGATTTATGAATTCTGCATATTAAATATAAATGGCTATTAAAATATTTTATTATAATTAAAAAGAATAACTAAATTAGAGCCTATCATTATGAACCCCTAATTTATGCAAAAACTTATGAAACTAAAATGTAGTAAATCATGTAGAAAATTCACCAATCAGCTCCAGTTGAAGCCTTTGCTTCTTTTTCCAGTTTCAGCGGGGGGACAATACATGTTATTGTGAAAAAAAAAGAAAGTGAAAATAATATTTCTAGTGGACAGAAAAAATAATGAAAGGTATTAAGAGGTTTCACGTTTATCTGATGGTTACAGCTGTCATGTTCTAAGGCAATTCCCTGCCATCTAGTTCCCCAAGTTTACTGTTTGACTTTTGAAAAACTAATTTGAAAATTCATGGTGGGGAGGGCTCAGTGAAGAGTCATTGTGTTGAAGAAATGTCTTCCTGAAGCAGAAAGAACACATGGGCCCTACCTCTTTTAACATGATGGAGTGCTTGGGTTCCTGAGGATGGGTTTGTAGGGTTGGGTGTTCTTCTCTGCTCAGATTATTGATGATGCTTTACTAGAAAGGAATATTGAAGTCTTTTAGATGAAACCATATGAAATTGACATTTAACTATACTGCTCACAAAAATTAGGGAATATTTCAAAATGAATATGAAGAGATAAAAAAAGAATCATTTGATTTATTTTTATTAAAGAAGAATATCAGAAAAGCAAATGATAAATCAAAGAAAGTTGTTCAATTATGCAAATGAGATGCAAAACCAATCTTTATTTCATTGGTGAAAGTGCACTATACAAAAGGCTGAAAGTACTGAAGTATCTGCATGTTCCCTGACCCCCTAATTTTTGTGAACAGTTTTTATGTCAAAAATAGCTCAGTAACTGCATTCAGGTAATTCATGCCAGTAAATTCAAAAAGAAATAATGATAGTGAGTTTTTTGTTTTCTTTTTTTGTGTGTGTGATGGAGACAAAGAGAGGGTCACACAGAGAGACAGTTAGAAAAGGAGAGAGATGAGAAGCATCAGTTCTTCGTTATAGCACCGTAGTTGTTCATTGATTGCTTTTTCACACGTGCCTTGACGGGGTGGCTACAGGACAGCAAGTGACCCCTTGCTCAAGCCAGCGACCTTGGGCTTCAAGCCAGTGACCTTTGGGCTCAAGCCAGTAACCATGGGGTCATGTTTATGATCCCGTGCTCAAGCCAGATGAACCCACGCTCAAGCCTGCAATCTTGTGGCTTCGAATCTGGGTCCCCTCAAGCCAGCAACCTTGGGGTTTTGAGCCTGGGTCCTTGGCATCACAGTCTGATGCTCTATCCACTGTACTACCACCTGGTCAGGTAAATTCCTTGTTTTCTTAAGAGTTCTCTCTATAGTCTTATTTTTCACAACCAAAATATTCTCAAAATATTCTGCATATTTTAAGATCCTTGACATCCTCATTTTACAGAATTTTTTATTGATTCATAATAAGCTTTACCCTTCCTCTATTAATATAGGTTAGAAGATTTACTCATTTAGTTTAAACAAATTACACACACACACACACACACACACACACACACACACAGTGTGTCCGTAAAGTCTATGTGACCGGTCAAAAGTACACCATGACTTTACGGACACATTGTATATACATACATATACATATATATATGTATATGTATGTTTGTACACAGCAAATGGGTCGAACAAGGACCCTACTTTTAGAAGTTTACAATTCAGGAATGAAGAGTTAATGGGAGATAATTATTGTCAATTTAATTTGACAGGAAATGAGGTGGAAAGTTTCAAGGACATTATTCCCTTAATATCCAGTTCAGTTTTTACTGATTCCAGCTTTACGACTTTAGAAGTCTTCTGGAGGCTCCTTTGCATTCTCTGAAGGAATGTTAAAAATCCTAATTTGGAGTAATTTTGTTTTACTCAAGACTTATGTACTGAGATTCTGTTCCTTGGTTTCTCACCAAAGCATTCTGCCTGCCCCCAGGAAGAAAAGTGCTGATAAAAAACAGACAAACCAAAAAATAAAACACAAAAAAACAGACAAACCAAGAACAAAAAAACCCCATACCCTCTTACATTGTCCACCTAACAGGAACTGGAAGGGCCACCTGGTCAGCCAGTTATTTCACTTTAAATCTGAAGTAGGGCACAGAAGCCCCAACCTGTGCCTGCAGACTATGATGGATGGCATCCCACCCTTTACCTGCCAGAAACCTATCTCACTTGTTTTCAGTTGGGGTGGGTGCTTAGGTCAGGAAGTACTTCTGTGAGCCAAAACTGAACACATTCAAAAAGAAAAAAGAAAAAATTTTTTAAATGACCACATTCATGTTTGAGAAGATTTAAATCAAGTTTGTAGTTACAGGAAACAATCACAAACTACTGTAGATGCAATTAAAGGCATTTTTCTTTAAGGGAAGCTTCTTTGTCTTTTTTATTATTCCCCCTGCCAAGCTCATTATAAAAATACTATTTTCTTTCATGCTTACAATCTGAACTTTATGATTTTATACTGTGAATATGTAAGTGAATTTTGTTGAAATCAAAGAATAGTTAATGATTACTTTAGCCTGTGACTAGAAGTGGTTTAAGATTTTTAAAGAAAACAGTCGCTTTGCTCATGATTTAACTGAACTGGGTTATCTGACCTCTGACGTTTTAAAATGCCGTACTCCTCTTTCTGTGACCAATGAGTCATTGCTTTCAATTGTACACGCTGAGGATTGATGAAATAGAGCCATATGTGATTCTCCAAAATAGTTAGAATTTAAATGTATTTCTCACTTAATAATATGAGAGGTTTTTAGTTTAGTTTTGTTTTTAAAGTTCACTGTGGCATTTGGTAGCCACCAGAGAAGCATGTGGGTTTGGAAGGACATCTTAGGTCAACCCCGAAAGCCCAGAGAAGAACTGAGCTGGCAGAATACAATCCTGCTAGTTGAAATTCAGCCAGCCTTTGAAATTTATCCTCATCTGAAAAGTACTCTGGGACTTTCTAATAATGTAGCAGACATGCTTCCTGGGAGCCCTCTCCCTGATGTTTTTCTAACTATTCATTGGCCAGGATGACTTATGCACTTGAAAGATGTTATGATCGAGGTTGGACTCCATTATATTATGATCTCTTTTCTTTCTGTGTATTATTTTAATTTGAAAATGTCCTCTTCTATTCTTGAGTATTTTCCCTATTTCACAGATTGGTAAACTGAGAGACATGGTTTTGATGGGTTAAGTGTCGGGAGTTAGGTGTCCATTTAGCTTTATCTTCCATCCATTGCAGTCCATACAAGACAGCTGCACTGCAGGGCATTTTCTCTGACACCTAACTTCTGTTTGCCATTCCATCCACAAACATATATTGAACAGCATTCATATGCCAGGCAATGCAAATATGGACAGCACTTAGCCATGCCCTCAGGTCTAGTGGGAGATAGGGCACAGGATTGCTTTACAGGATGGAGGTGCTGACAGAAGGGACAGAGCATGCGGTGGGACCTGAGGGGTAGCTCACCTGACCCTACAGGGAGCAAGGGGACGAGAGGCGCTCTGGATTGGAGAGGTTACCCAGAGGAGCTGACCCTGAAGCTGATTCTTGAAGAATGTGTCAGAGTTTGCCAGACACAAAAGAGTCTGTTGGAAGCAGAGAGATTGTGGCGTGTCTGAGAAGTGGTCCGCAGATAGTTTAATGAGTCTGCAGCATCACATGTGTGCATGGGGGTGGTAGGGGTCAGGCATGCTGGGAAGAGAGGGGGTCAGGCGGACCACTCAAGGACCTGGTATGTCAGGTTCAGATGTCTGAATTTCATCCTGAGGACAATGGGAAGCAACTGAGAGATTATAATTAAGGGGAAATGACATGATAACAATTGCATTTTAGGCAAGTCCCTTGAGAAGGGTTTGAGCTGTATCCTTTTATAAAGCTGCTTCTAGAGGCCCTTCACTCTTATATAAAGCTGCCATGAATTACAGTCCTACTATGTGCCTAGGTGTGCTATTGGGCAAATGAGTGTGTAAATGTAAGGTCCGACCCGCATGAAATGAGACAAAGTACCAAATAGTTAAAAAGTCCAACTTTATTGGAACCTTCGGGCGAGTTCAGTGACTCGGAGAGTAGTGAGCCAGAGAAGCTGCGCCCAACTGGTAGGGCTCGAGATTTTTATACCCCTTCAGGCTGGCTGGGTAATTTGGTTTGCGTAACTAGGGACGCTAACGGTTGAGGAATTTCTATTGTGTTTTCGGACAGGGTGTGTGTGCTAAAGGTTAGTAATTGCAGAAGTGCCAAAGGCATGAGGGATTTTCCATTCCCTGCCCCGGGGGTGCTACCTGACATTCCTGGCTCTTTGGTATAGGGAGTGGGCAACGTGGTCTTATCTGGCTACTTCCTGCTATACGGGGGCAGAGTTGGGGAGAGGTAGGAAAGGGCCAGAGCAGTCCGTATTTGCCATGGTGGGCAGGGGTTGGTACTGTAACAGCATCATCTGGTGGACTGCCACGCGTGTGATTTCATGAAGGCGGGTCTGTACGAACCTAAGAAGTAAAGGAGCAAACATGAGTAAGATGCAGATTATTAGGAGAGGTCCTAGGATAGGAGCCAGCATAGAGAACAGAGGAGATTTCCACCACTCCGGGGTAAACGTGTCCTGTTGTTGGTTGTATTTTCGTAGCTTTTCTTGTAGTTTTCGGAGTGACTGGACATTCTCCTCGACGACTCCGGATTCACTGATGTAGTAGCAACACTGTTCCTGTAAAAACAGACAGGTGCCTCCCTTTTCGGCCGTCAAGAGATCTAAGGTTTGGCGATTTTGTAGGGATACCTGAGCTAGGGAGGTTAACTGTCTCTGGAGGGAGGCTAGAGATGTGGCTGAATTGTCAAGGGCCTGCTCTAGGTCTGCTCTTAGTTGGTTAGTAACTACCAGGCTATGTCCAAGGCCTGCACTTCCTATTCCTAGTGCAGCGATGGAGGTAGCTAGGGTTGGTCCTAGTATTATGGGAATGAAGACAGCCCGTCTAGCTCGGGAGGTGAACAGGTGGTATTAGGGGGAATGTGTGAGAGAAGGGTGTATGGGTTAGGGACTACTAGGGATATGGGGACAACCGCTGAATTGATGATGCGGAGATCTTGTACAAGGCGGTATTGTCCTGAAGTCTTTTTAACAGGAAGGATTGGAGTGTTACAAGGCGAGTTGGTGGGAATTAGTAAGCCTTGTGTCTTAAGTTTGGTGATGATGGGCAAGAGTCCCATCCTATGGGTGTGTGAGATAGGAAACTGTGGGCGGTTGGGAAAAGAAGATGGGTCCTTAAGTTTGATTAAGACAGGAGTGTGGTGTGAGGCTACAGTGGGGGTGCCTGTATCCCAGACCTCAGGGTTTACCCCGGGTAAAAGCTGGACCCTGTGGCCCGAGTCCGGCTCAGGATCGGGACCTGGCATTAATGCTAGTAAAAAGACCTGCTTGGGGGAAAAAGAAATACTTGCCCAGAGTTTGGACAAAATGTCTCTCCCCAGGAGGGGAACTGGGCAGGAGGGTATGACTAGGAAGGAGTGTGAGAATGGGTGACCCTCAAATAGGCAATTAAGGAGGGTCATCCGCCATGGGGTTGAGGGTGATCCGTCGATTCCCATGACCGAGACCTGGGAAGGAACTGTAAGGGCCGAATGAGAGGGAAGGACAGAGTAGGTAGCCCCCGTGTCTATTAAAAAGGAAACAGACTTACCCGCTACCTGGAGCATAGCCCTGGGCTCGGTGAGGGTAACTAACTGGAGTCGAAGAGCCAGGGCCCCCTCAGTTGTCCATTAAGCCCAGCAGTTCTGAGACTGGAAATGCCTGGTTCTCAGCTCCCTGGCATTGAGGTGCCGGAGGCTGAGCCAGGGTCGGGCAGTCTGACTTCCAGTGGCTCATTAGTTTGCATTGTGGGCAAGGCTGGGTGGGGGGCCTTGGTTGCGGACAGGCCTTGGCCCAGTGGTCCTCTTTGCCGCATTTACAGCAAGCACCTGGTGGTGTGCGCTGCCCTCCTTTGGAGGCTGGTTTTTTTTATCAGTTCCCCTACCGGCCGGAGGGCCGCTACCAAGGCTTGGGTCCATTCCTGGCGGGCGGCTTCAGCCATTTCCTCTCGGGCATTAAAAACTTTAAAAGCCATTTTTACCAGGTCTTGGATGGGGGTCTCAGGGCCCTCTTCAGCCCTTTTTAGTTTTTTTCTAATATCTGGGGCAGACTGAGAGATAAAGTGAGAGGCTAAGACTGTGGCCCCATTGCGGGACCCTGCGTCTAGGCGGGTATAACGGACTAGGGCCTCTTGAAGGCGGTTCAGGAAAAGAGCTGGGTTTTCTTTGGGGAGTTGGGTAATTTCCCTCAGTTTATCATAATTTACAGCCTTGTTAGAAACTGCATCCATACCTCTGATTAAGTATTGGAGCGTAAGGTTTCGACGAGGGATGCTGGACCCTTGGCCGGGCTGATAACTCTAATTGGGGTCCTTCCCGGGTACTGCCTCTGTGCCAAGGGGGATCTGGTCATTTACTAGATGGTCCCTGTCTGCCTGCTGTCGGGCGGCGGTGAGGATGCGTTCATGTTCCTCAGGGGTAAGAGTAGAGGTACAGATTACCTTAATGTCATGCCAGGTCAGGTCATATGTCTGAGTCAGGTACCGGAATTCCTTAATGTAGGTTGAGGGATCGGCCAAGAAAGATCCTAGCCATTTCTTGATCTGTGAGAGGTCTTGGAGAGAGAAGGGGACATATACTCGAACTAGTCCTTCTGCCCCAGCCACCTCACGGAGAGGGGCGAAAACAACGGATGACGATTGAGGGCCATGTGACCTGGTATGGGCTGCGACGGGAGAGGTTAGGGGGTCTGCAGGAGGTGGGGCAGAAGGAACCAGAGGGGCGGAAGGAGCCGGAGCCTGGCCCGGGTCTGGGAGGTTTTCGCGGGGGAGAGCCGGAGGGGGAGATAGGTGGTTGGGAAGGTCATTGGGTTGAGAGTAAGGAGGGGGTTCCTGGGAGGAAGCCTTGGGAGGAGAGGAGGTTCGAGCTAGGAGAATTTGGTGGGTAGAACAATGGGAACAGAGGTCGGGGCGGGAACGAAGGTCCCAGAAAGCTTGGACATACGGGACCTCAGAATCTTTTCCTGTCCGTCGGCAGAAATTGTCCAGGTCTTGGAGGACGTTAAAATCAAAAGTGCCCATTGGAGGCCAGTGGGACCTATTGTCCAGGTTGTATTGAGGCCATGCGACCTGCGACAGGAAAATGAGTTTCTTCCGACGGAGGGTTTGAGTATACTCCAATTTGGAGAAGTTAGCCAATAAACACCCTAGGGGTGTTTTGGGATCAGCTTTGGACCCAGAGTTGCCCATCGTTCAGGGAGAAGTACGGGGAGGTATCACGGGTTGGGAAAAGGGACAACCGAGAGGCATCCCAATCGGTTGTCCCAGTTCCGGAAGGAGACTCAGTCTCCGGTATTGGAGAGAGAGAGAGAGGCATCCCACTCACTCTCACTCCTTTAAAGGCTCCTGGAGCCGGCTGTTGGGCAGATAAAATATATTATGCTCACTTTGTTAAAGATGGCGCTGCCCACATGGAATTTCGTTGATATTAATGTGTGTTCTGGAACAGGCTGTTGGCAGGCCAGGTCGTTATAGCCTAAGGCTTAGTTTAAGAGTAAGCTCTTCCCCACACCCTTGACTGATTGGATGATGTAGGGTGGTACACTCTCCTGAGGAATCCCATTGTGCCTCAGATGGGTGACTTTGTATCAGAGAAGTTCCTTGTTTGTATAATTGGATTAAAGGTTTTGATTCTATGGTATAAAGTGGGAGAGACCAGTAGCTTGATCTCTCTCTTGGTTCCTGAGTTCCTGAAGTTAGTATTAGAAAGGAGAGCAGAGTAAGGCCACGTGGAGGAGAGGAGGCAGCCAAAATGGAGGAGTGCTGAGGAAGAAGCCAGTTTGTTAAGAGTTTGTGCAGGAGGAGATGGGAAACAGAGGTGAATAAGTCTGGTGAGCTAGAAACCTTTGATTCTAGGAAACTCGGATAAGTCAGTAGCTTTGTGAGCACTGAATGTGTGGGCTTTGGAGCCCAGTGTGTGTTTTTGCTTGCCCGCCGGGTGCAAGCTAGAATTAAAGCTGATGGCTCACCAGTTTGTGGCTCCTGTGTTTCATTACCGACTGTTCGAATCTGTTGGGCAGATAAAATATAATATGCTCACTTTGTTAAAGATGGCGCTGCCCACATGGAAGCCCGTCACCCAGGTGATATTATTTGCCCTTATGCTTGGGGATGGGTGTGGGGGAAAGGCTGTAATGTAAGCAGGCCAGGTTGTTATGACCTAAGGGTTGGCTTTAAGAGTAAGCTTTTCCCCACCCCCTTGACTGATTGGATAATGTAGGGTGGTGCACTCTCCTGAAGAATCCCATTATACAGAGATTTCCTTGTTTGTATAATTGGATTAAAGGTTTGGATTATCTATGCTATAAAATGGGAGACCAGTAGCTTGAGCTCTCTCGGTTCCTGCTATTGCCATTGCAGGGGCCTCCCTGATCCCTTGACCTCCATGGGAAAAGCTGGTTTTCTGCTTCTCCCTTGTCTTCTCTTGTGGCTTGCCTGTATTGGTGAGACACCAATAAACAGAATGGCCTACCATCCTCCGACTCTGCCATTTCTTCACCGTCAGCCCGAATCCAATGGGAACCTGCATGTGAATGGCCACAATGGCGGCTCCTGGCCTTACAGAATCCAATGCGAACCTGCGTGGGTCGGGCGGCTGTGATAGTGACCATGACTACTGGCTTTACACCAGCGGAGGGGTTCCCGGCTCTGCCGAGTCTAGGACAGGAACCCCAGTTGGCAACCCGCGAAAAGGTCCCAGAAGAAAGGAACATACTTACGGCCTGGCTGAACGAGAAAGGGGGTTCCCTGGTCCAAAAAAGGTCCAGGAGTATGCAGGCCGGAGGGAGGAGAGAGAAAGAGAGGGGGGGACGCTCGCCCAGTCACTTGGACCGAAAGGCGGGTCACAAACCCTCTCCCAGGTTTTCAGCAACAAATGTAAGGTCTGACCCACATGAAATGAGACAAAGTACCAAATAGTTAAAAAGTCCAACTTTATTGGAACCTTCGGGCGGGTTCAGTGACTCGGAGAGTAGTGAGCCAGAGAAGCCGCGCCCAACTAGTGGGGCTTGAGATTTTTATACCCCTTCAGGCTGGCTGGGTAATTTGGTTTGCCTAACTAGGGACGCTAAGGGTTGAGGAATTTCTATTGTGTTTTCAGACAGGGTGTGTGTGCTAAAGGTTAGTAATTGCAGAAGTGCCAAAGGCATGAGGGATTTTCCAGCCCCTGCCCCAGGGGTGCTACCGGTTACAGTAAAATCTGTATTTTTTGAGTTTGCTCACTTTTACTGTTGCAAAATGGTGCTGGGCAGCACCAGGTATATGTGGTCTGTGAAATTGCAAATTACCTTCCTGCTTGGGAAGGGCCATTGTTTTGCCAGTGTTTGCTGGAGGAGAGGTTTTTGCACCAGAAAGTTTTGAAAAGAGAGAAGGAGAAGAGTCCTGAGAAAGAAGCAATGTTTTAGAGTAAGAGCGGAGAGAATGCAGAGTGATAAGAGAGAAGCCATGTTGGTAGGAAAAGAGAAGGTGTGCAGATGGGGAACCAGAGCTGAGGGGCTTTGGGAGCTCCGCTGAAACTGATGGGGCCTTTGATTCTAGGAGAAACCGGAGGAGATTCTCCTAGTTGTGGAACTGAGAATGAGTCAGTAGCTTTGGGAGCCCTGTGTGTTTGCTCGTCAGCCGGTGCGAGTCTTGAATAAAGGAATGGCCCGCCATTTTGAGGCTCCACTGTTACTTTACCATCTGCCCAAATTCAATTGGGAACCGGCATGTGCATGGTCATGATGGCGGCGGCCAGTGGCACCACATGTGCCCATGCACTTTTCCCTATACTCTTGACCCCTTTCTCTCTATTGTTTTCCTTAGTCCCATCCCATTCCGAGTCTACTATAAGCACGACTAAGTTCAATATTATAAATAAAATAAGAACACTAAGGCATTTGGGATATTGCCAACACTGTTGTATTCAGCAATGGTCATTTAAACTTGGAAAGAGCCATTTCAGTTGAGGGACAGGGGAAGTGGGCCAGGAATTGACTGGGAGGTCAGGAAGGTTGAGGAAGCAGGGCTGTCATAATGATGCTGTTTCTGGAAGCCCTCCTGGGAAAGGAAAGAGTCAACCACAGAAGGGTGTAAGAAATGTGTGGTCCCTAAGGAAACATGCGAGGAGAAAACCAGAAGGCATGGGGAGAGTTGGCAGGTGGACTTGCTTTCTGCAGGGGCAGGAATATGAGTAGGGAAGGGAAGATCTTTTTTACTGTTGAAGAAGGAAGACAGGTTGGGGCTGAGGAGAGATGAAACTGGCAGTGCAGGGGTCTGAAAAGGCATGTGGTGTGCCTTTGATTTTCCCAATGAATCTCTCCTACTGGTAATGGTAGAACAGAATGATGAGGAAGGAGCCTGAGAAAATAGATACGATTTGAGGGAGTGTTGGTGTGGGAAGGAGAGGGGACTGTTAAAAAGAATTTCCACCAAGGCCCTATGGGAGAGTAGATACCACAGGTCAGTGATGACCGAGGCAGCAAGGCTGGGAATTGTGTTCAGCAGGGCATAGCTAGGGTCCAGGAGACTGGGACTGGCTGGGGGTTCAGGTCTGGTTGCTATGTGGGAGAGGATAAGTGATTAAAGGAGTTGAGGGTTGGAAAGCCAGTAGCCACACCCACCATCACAGCCACCTGGCCCATGCAGGTTTACATTAGATTCAGACAGACGGTAATGAAACAATGGAGCCAAGAACTGGTGGGCCATTAGCTTTAATCCTAGCTTGCACCGGCAGGCAAGAAATACACACAGTGGGAAAACACTTCCCTTTCCATTCAAGGTTTCCAAAGCCACTGACTTATCCAAGTTTTCCTAGAATCAAAGGTTTGTTCCTCACTAGTCTTATTCACCTATGTTCCCTATTTCCTTCTCTCTGTACAAACTCTGCACAAACTGGCTTCTCCTTCAGTGCTCTGCCATCTTGGCTGTTTCTCCTCTTCCACATGGTCTTTCTCTCCTCTCCTCTCTAATGCTAATCTCAGAAACAGAGAGAGAGCAAGCTCCCGCTCTGCCCCATTTTATAGTGTAGAGATCAAAACACTTAATCCAATATACAAACAAGGAAGTCTCTGATACAAAGTCACTTATCTGAGGCATAAACGGGATTCCTCATAATAGTGCACTACCCCCTATCATGCAATCAGTCAAGGGTATGGGGAAAAGCTTGGTTTTAAAACTAAGCCTTAGGCCTGACCAGGCAGTGACGCAGTGGATAGAGCATCGGACTGGGATGCGGAAGACCCCGGTTCGAGACCCCGAGCTCGCTGGCTTGAGCGCGGGCTCATCTGGCTTGAGCAAAAGCTCGCCAGCTTGGACCCAAGGTCGCTGGCTCCAGCAAGGGGTTGCTCAGTCTGCTGAAGGTCCGCAGTCAGGGCACATGTGAGAGGGCAATCAATGAACAACTAAGGTGTCGCAACAGCAATGAAAAACTAATGATTGATGCTTCTCATCTCTCTCTGTTCCTGTCTGTCTGCCCCTATCTATCCCTCTCTCTGTCCCTGTAAAAAACAAACAAACAAAAAAAAACTAAGCCTTAGGCTATATAACAGGAGTCCCCAAACTATGGCCTGTGGGCTGCATGTGACCCCCTGAGACCATTTATCCAGCCCCCGCCACACTTCCAAAAGGGCCACCTCTTTCATTGGTGGTCAGTGAGAGGAGCACAGGATGCATCCACAGCCATCAGTCCCATTGAAATACTGGTCAGTTTGTTGATTTAAATTTACTTGTTCTTTATTTTAAATATTGTATTTGTTCCTGTTTTGTTTTTATACTTTAAAATAAGATATGTGCAGTGTGCATAGGGATTTTTTCATAGTTTTTTTTTATAGTCCGGCCCTCCAACGGCCTGAGGGACAGTGAACTGGCCCCTGTGTAAAATGTTTGGGGACCCCTGGGCTATAAGGATGCTGCCTGCTTTCAGCCTGTCCCTCTCATCCAATGCAAGCTATAAGTGAGCAAACAAATATATCATATTTACAAACTTATTTGACCAACAAGGGTGTTGAGAGAAGGGTGGGAAGTGATAGATAGCGATATCCAACCTGTTGGGCAGATAAAATATGGTATGCTCACTTTGTTAAAGATGGCGCTGCCCACATGGAAGCCCGTCACCCAGGTGATATTATTTGCCCTTATGCTTGGGATGGATATGGGGGAAAGGCTGTAATGTAAGCAGGCCAGGTCATTATAGCCTAAGGCTTAGCTTTAAGAGTAAGCTCTTCTCCACACCCTTGACTGATTGGATGATGTAGGGTGGTGATGTAGGGAGGAATCCCATTAAGCCTCAGATGGGTGGCTTTGTATCAGAGACTTTCTTGAATGTATAATTGGATTAAGGGTTTGGATTATCTATGCTATAAACTGGGGCAGTCCGGGAGCTTTATCTCTCTGGCTCTCTTGGTTCCTGAGTTCCTGAGATTAGTATCAGAGAGGAGAGCAGAGTAAGGCCACGTGGAGGAGGGAAAGAAGCCAAGATGGTGGAGTGCTGAGTGAGAAGCCAGTTTGTTAAGAGTTTGTGCTGGAGGAGATGGGGAACAGAGGTGAATAAGTCTGGTGAGCTAGAAACCTTTGATTCTAGGAAACTCGGATAAGTCAGTAGCTTTGTGAGCACTGAATGTGTGGGTTTTGGAGCCCAGTGTGTGTTTTTGCTTGCTCGCCGGGTGCAAGCTAGAATTAAAGCTGATGGCTCACCAGTTTGTGGCTCCGGTGTTTTATTGCCGACTGTTCGAATCCAATGTGAACCTGCATGGGTCGGGCTGCTGTGATAGTGGCCTCGGCCACAGGCTTTACATTTGGCGTAGTCGGCAGGATTCGATACAGTTCGGCATGGAGCCACCACCACCTTTGAGTGGTGGAGTAGAGGACTGGTTGCTGTTTTGGTTTCCCATAGCTGTTTTTTGGGGGACTGTAGGCTGGCTGACTTTTATAGCCATGCGTGAGGAAACCGAGAGCTCTATGGAAGAGGCTGCCCAGGACCTGCAGGCTGAGCAGCGGAAGGAGCTGGAGGAAACGTGGGAGAAACAGATGCTGACCCTGGAGCTGAAGGAAGCGCTGGAGGAGGAGGCTGACCAGGTTTGCGAGATTCACCTGGAAATGGAGCAGACACTGGAGAAGGAATCACAGGTTTGTGAGTTGGAGATTGCCCTGGATGTTGTGGAGAGCCAGCAGCGGCCTGAGACCGGGCCTGAGGCTGGGGCCGGAGCTGAGGCCAGGACTGGGGCTGGAGCCGGGGCTGGAGCTGCAAGGCCCATGGAGCAGAAAGCAGCAGCAGCAAGGGGCTCAAGACCAGCAGCAGGAGCTGATGTTTTCAGTTCCTCTTTCGAGGATGAGGAGAACTGGTCTGGAATTGTGATCCACAGCCTCCAGAAGGTGAGAGCCCAGCAGCAAGGAGTAGCTACGCTGCCAGTAGGTCTGCGATTTTGGGATATAGGGGTGGATGCCACCATCATGCTCCCCAGAGCAGAGATGGAAATGCTGACTGCCATTGCCATGTGCTTTTTCTTGGGACAGTGTGAGACCTGCAATGATGGCAGGAATGAAGGGGGAGGCTAAAGCCTTATGTGTGTGGACTGATTTCCTGGACTATGACCAGATGGGCACAAGCTCCTTTGTTGAATGGACTTACAGATTTTGGACAAAGTGAAATACCCTGATGAGGGTGGGGATGGCTTTGCTGGAGGCCCTCCTGCCCTGGGAAGCTTTTCCATGGCTAGAGAAAAGGCCGAGGACATTTTGCACTTTTGGCAAAGTGCTCAGAGACTGGTGAAATGTATCTTTGTAATTGTTGAAACTGTATGATTTGGGCTATTGCTGTAATTTGTGTAATGTACTTAATTTCCTTGTACAGGGATGCCGGTGGTATAGATTGTGGGTAGTAAAGTGAGCATAAGGGTGGATTGTTGGGCAGATAAAATATGGTATGCTCACTTTGTTAAAGATGGCGCTGCCCACATGGAAGCCCGTCACCCAGGTGATATTATTTGCCCTTATGCTTGGGATGGATATGGGGGAAAGGCTGTAATGTAAGCAGGCCAGGTCATTATAGCCTAAGGCTTAGCTTTAAGAGTAAGCTCTTCTCCACACCCTTGACTGATTGGATGATGTAGGGTGGTGATGTAGGGAGGAATCCCATTAAGCCTCAGATGGGTGGCTTTGTATCAGAGACTTTCTTGAATGTATAATTGGATTAAGGGTTTGGATTATCTATGCTATAAACTGGGGCAGTCCGGGAGCTTTATCTCTCTGGCTCTCTTGGTTCCTGAGTTCCTGAGATTAGTATCAGAGAGGAGAGCAGAGTAAGGCCACGTGGAGGAGGGAAAGAAGCCAAGATGGTGGAGTGCTGAGTGAGAAGCCAGTTTGTTAAGAGTTTGTGCTGGAGGAGATGGGGAACAGAGGTGAATAAGTCTGGTGAGCTAGAAACCTTTGATTCTAGGAAACTCGGATAAGTCAGTAGCTTTGTGAGCACTGAATGTGTGGGTTTTGGAGCCCAGTGTGTGTTTTTGCTTGCTCGCCGGGTGCAAGCTAGAATTAAAGCTGATGGCTCACCAGTTTGTGGCTCCGGTGTTTTATTGCCGACTGTTCGAATCCAATGTGAACCTGCATGGGTCGGGCTGCTGTGATAGTGGCCTCGGCCACAGGCTTTACACAACCCTTTTAGGAATTCATGTTTAACAGTGAGGGAACTGAAGTGGGCAGAGGAGGGGCTGTACGAACAAGAAAGGCTGATCAGAAGGATGAGAACAGAGTTAAGAGTTGAAGATTTCAGGCAGGGAGCAGCAGTTGTGAGCAATGCTAAGCTCCAAGGGATGTCCCATCTTGTGGGTGGAGTGGAGGCAAGGACTGAACAACCTGGAGGCAAAGGTGTGACAGGCTTGTCCTGAGGGCACTGAAACCACTGCAGAATGTTGACAAAAGTTAGAGTGAAGAGAGAGTGGGAGTAGGGCTCTGATTATCATCAATGAACAATGGAGTTATTATATGAATCAGAGTTAATATAACTGTAATGTGCTCCTCTAGAGAAGAAATATTCTTATTTGCATTAAAAATATTAAATGTAACTTAAAATCTGATTTTAATCACAATTTCCCACAATGCATCTTAGGGTTTTGGAAAGGTTAAAAGTGCCCAAAAGTAGGAATCTGTTGAATTCTGAAAGTATCCTGAAAACTGCCTGTAAATATCCCATCATCCATCTCTTGGGTGGTTTCCGGAAAGACGCAGTCCTTTCTCCTTGGCTGAGTTTCACCTTACCACAGTGATACAACCGGGAGAAGTCTTCAACAGAGCAGCCTATGAACTGATAACTTTGTTAAGATTTTTTGTTTTGGGGGGATTAAAATTAAGGCAACCAGACGTCCTGCTTTTGGTGGGACAGTCCGGATTTTTAACAATTTGTCCCGCGTCCCATGGCATTTTCAAAACGTCCCAATTTTTGGAAAGAATGCACGAAAAGCTAGGGAACGGCGGGAGAACGAGAAGGGAATATATGGTTTTCGGTGGGGAGACCCCGCCTCGACCTGGAAGCGCCTGCACTGTCGGAAGAGCTGGCTGTCCCGTGTGGGGCCCCGAAACAAAGAACTTTGGGCTGGACGTACCTGATGGGGCGGCAGCTGTCAAGTCCCCTAAGTACCCCATAGGCCCGCATCCTGGATGCGAGCGTGCGACTCTGGGCTCCGCGGGGTTGGATGCGGGGAGCACGGCCGCCACAAGGATGAGTCCATATTTCTCAAATATGCCAAAGAATAAAATAATACTATACATAATTTTTTAATGTATTATATTTGTAAATTTTACTTATGTTGAAATTTTAAAAAATATATTACAATACTATTTTTGCATTCTATGAAAATATTTTTTGATCCATATAGAACAAATTTTTAATCAAGAACCCCCCCTTCCCCCCCCCCCATCAATGGTGTCTCGCTTTACCAACTTTTAAATCTGGTCACCTTAATTAAAATATATCTAGTAGGGATAGCAAGTTGTTCTCTCATTTCAAAGCTTGTTTTCCGTCTATCACCTATGTGGTTGTCCTCCTGTCTTTGAGTTTTATAGTGCCGTCCCCTGACACCACCACCAATCTGGACCAATAACCCGGAGCTCAGTATCACTCATTTTATCCTTTGTGTCACAAACTGGATCCGTCCAAATACCCATTTCTGTGTCCTGGCAGCATAAGTTGGTCATGCAAAGTTTCCCAAAGACCCGTGTGGTTCTGGCTGTAAAGGAAATCCACTTGCCCAATGTCATCCCAGTAAGTGAAAGGGTTTATTCAGTGTTACTGTAAACAGATTAAGGAGAAGGGTGGGGAGGCGGTGGGTGTTCTTACATTCCTCTAGAGTTTATCCTATTAACTTGTTAAAATCCTGGAAGAATTTGACCCACACTGTTTATGGAACTTTTTCATATCTACTAGAATTTGATTTATAGCTAATATGCTGATTTCAAACACACAGAAACCCATTGCACGGATCTGTTTTCTGGATAGGGAAAAACTACCAGGTGGTGGTTGAGGGGGACTGTTTCAAGGGATCAAAGTCTGAATTAAGTTCAACAGTTAGGATATTGCCGCCTGAGTGTGAGACACTGTCTGGTGGAGCCATTTCTGGAAGTCTTCATGGTGAGTGGAGAGGGTACAGGACACTTCCTTTGGTTTAAACAAGAAGAAAAAGGTGCTCTAAAATATTCTTATTTAAGAAATCTCTGGAAATATACAGACATTTAGGACTTTTATTGCAGCATCCTGTGAACTAGAAATCTGCCTCCTACTTGCTATACGCTGCCCTTCAAAGTTAACCTGACATTGTGCTCTCGAAGTCTGGTTTAAGGGCAGTGACTGCAGAAGCTCTGTCTTGCCTTTGTTGCCCCAAACGCACTGCCTCCACCCTCTCTTACCCTTTCTCCACCCTCCCTTACCCTTTCCTCCCACTCATGAGGAAAGCACCTGGCATTTTGCATCTTTTGTTTTATACCCAGGAAGCAACACATATGCTCAGGGACTTTTCCTCTCACTTGTAGCCAGGCATGTTGGGCTTGGCAGCCAGCAGGATTAGAGGGGCTCAGCATAAAAGCTTGTGTTGATCTCTGCTCCAGGCATGTACCGTGGGTCTCAGTGGTCCAGGATGTCTTGTGTGTGAGCTTCAAAGGCTGTCTGTTCTTCAGGTAGACTGTATCACCACCAGTGTCTTCAATTAATAGTTTTTCTCTACTGACAATTTCACCTTCCAGACCTGACATGGGGTTTCTCAGTCCCAAGTGCCTGTTGATGAAACCGATGCCTGGGACACAAATCCACTCCGGGTCTGTGTTGTCAGTCTCGCTAGCCTCCTGGCACGAAGAGTTCCCTACAGCTGCCCTTGTTATAGTCCCCTTCCATCAAGGGGAGGGGTATGGGGCCCCACCTTTGTCTCCTAGGTTCAGGCAGTGTTTCCCTATTTCATATACATTTCAGTCTTTCCTTCCAGTAGATTCCTCAATTCAATTTTTAATGTCATTGCCTACTGAGATAGTCATCTAAAGAGTCCAATTTTTTTATGTCGCTGAGCTAGAGACTGAACAACTGGCCTGACACATTTCCCGTCCATCCAGGGCGAGCTGTGTGCGGTGCCCACATGCTGTTCCATTAGGCAAGTAAATGGCAGTTCCCAGCACTCTCCCCACCCCCCACCCCCCCAAGAGAAACCAGACTACTGATTATATGTTTTGTAAACAGAAATGTATTCAGTGCATCTGGTGCCTTAACAGAACATGGCTCTGCTGCACTGCACAATTTGACAAGCTTCTTCAGATTGCAGTTATTCCTTAGAAGAATTTCTACTTAATTAAGAAAGAGAGAGGAACACTGCCGCAACTTTAAGACCTGTCTGGTCTGCTGTGTACTTGAGGGACCTCTTTGGTCTCCTGCTTAGATGGGAAGAGCCAGTGGTTTGAAACTTGAAGATCCAAAAGTTAAGCAAAGCACTATTTGGACACTGTTCACATTATGAGGATATTAAAGCACATGGACCCAGCCTGTTAAAGTGGGAATTGGAAATCTAAAATTATAATATTTCCCACCTTTCCACACCTTGCCTTCTCCCACTCTATAAACCAGTGTTTTGAAAACAGCCTCTCTTGCTCTCTTTCAAAGCCAGATGCTCTCTTCCCAGCTGACTTAAGGCAGCTCAGACCCAGACATTGGAGTAAGAGGAAATGTGGTTAATGACACCGACACCACCTCTTCTGAGAAAGAACAGTGACGGAGTTAGATGGGACATTATTCATTAATAGCCACCTTAAATCTTAAGTCTCTGAATAAACTTGCAACATTTCTTAGTTATTTCTACTATAACCCCAGGGTGAGTGCTCTGAGACCATCATCTTATAACTTTTAATTAATGTATCTGCTTTCCGCAAACCCATTTAAAAAATGCTTGTAACTCTGCTCGTCTAATAAGGAGAAAGTAGACCATTATTCAAAGTAAAACCCAATATAGGAAATTCAAGTATAAATGGCTCAGCATTCTTTTTTTCTTATCAAAGATTTATGACTTCTCTCTATTTCCAGCCTTCTTTATCTCTCTCTTGGACTATGTCAGTAGCCTCCTCATTGGTCTGCCAGCCGATTTATTTATTTATTTATTTATTTATTTACAGAGACAGTGAGAGAGAGAGACAGAGATAGGGACAGATAGGCACAGACAGGAAGGGAGAGAGATGAGAAGCATCAGTTCTTCTATGCAGCATCTTAGTTGTTCATTGATTGCTTTCTCATATGTGCCTTGACTGGGAGGGGGGGGCTACAGCAGAGCAAGTGACCCCTTGCTCAAGCCAGCGACCTTGGGCTTCAAGCTAGCAGCCTTTGGACTCAAGCCAATGACCATGGGGTCATGTCTATGATCCCATGCTCAAGCCAGCGACCCCATGTACAAGCAGGTGAGCCTGGCTCAAGCCGCAACCTCAGGGTTTTAAACCTGGGTTCTCTGCATCCCAGTCCGACATTCTATCCACTGTGCCACTGCCTGGTCAGGCTGTCAGCCAATTTCTCTTCCTGTGACCCTACTGTTCCTCCCATTGCTCTGCTGTCATAAGCTCCTTCTAGATTTCCCGACTGGGTGTCCCAGGGACTTCCCAGGCTTCTGGCAGGCTGACTTCCCAACCCTACCACCATTTATTTACACTGCCTAGTCACTACCTCTGAATGGAACTTCCCTTTCTTTAAATGAGTATGTCATACTTTCTAATTCTTTCCCTTTGTTGTCACTGGTCCCTTTGCAAGGCTGTGTTCTCCCAGCCATCTCTCCTGGTGGTTATTGCCCACTCCTAAGGAACCAGCCTAAATGCCACCTTCTTCACCATATCTTCCCACACACCCTCCCACCCTGAGCCAGTGTCATTCTTTGAACCTTGACTAGCACCTTGTCTGTTGTATCGCTCTTATAGCATGGAGCTCTCCTGTTTATTTGGAAGATTTATCTCCTTATATAAACTTTAAGTTCTTTGAAAGCAGGGTCCATGTTTAATTTATTTATTTGATTCCATAGAATGCCTTGTGACTCAATGTGTTCTGCTAGTCACTGCAAAGGGACTTGGCACAGAGAAGGTCCGCCTTGGGCCGGCCAGTAGAGTGTGGGTTCTTGAATTCATGCAGGAAAGATTTCACAACACGAGTCCAGGTGATGTTGAGAGTACATTTATTAAAGTTGAGGACAGTGAAACAAAAGAAGGTATGGTCAAATAACTTTGTAAATATGATATATATGTTTGCTTGCTTATAGTTTGCATTGGGTTTAGGGGACAGGCTGTAAGCAGGCAGGGTTGTTTATAGCTGAAGGCTTAGTTTTTCCCACTTTAAGTGATTTTGTATCAGAGACTTCCTTGTTTGTATATTGGATTAAAGGTTTCGATTTCTACACTATAAAATGGGGCAGACCTGGAACTTGCTCTATCTCAGTTTCTGAGATTAGTATTAGAGAGAAGAGCAGAGAAAGGCCACGTGGAGGAAAGGAGAAGCAGCCAAGATGGCGGAGTGCTAAAGGAGAAGCCAATTTGTGCAAAGTTTGTGCAGAGAGAAGGAGATGGGGAATAGAGGTAAATAAGGGTGGTGAGGTACAAACCTTTGATTCTAGGCAACTCAGATAAATCAGTGGCTTTGGGAGCCCTGAACAGAAAGGGAAGTATTTTCCCACTGTGTGTATTTCTTACCCTCTGGTTGCAAGCTAGGATTAAAGCTAATGGCCCACCAGTTCTTGGCTCTGTTCTTTCATTACTGTCTGTCTGAATCTAATTTGAACCTGCACAGGACAGGCGGCTGTGATGGTGGTCTCTGCTACTGGCTTTACATAGGGTTTAGGGGAGAAGAAACAACAGAAGAGCCTAGGTGGGGCTGTTTTGGCTCTCTAGAAACATAGGAAATAAGTGAGTCAAGGTGGAGCTTCTTTTAGCTCACTAAAGACTCAGAGAAAAGGGATCGTTGGAAGCAGGTTTGGGGGTTAGCCTGGGACAAATTGCTGCTTCTCACTGCTCCCCTGGTTGCAAGCTTCAAGGAGACGGTTGGGCAGTTAAGTTATTTTATGCTCACTTTATTAAAGATGGCCGTTGCCCAAGTGGGACAGCTGACTGCCTTTCTTGCTTGGGAAGGGGCTTAGTTATGCTAATGTGTGCTGAAGGAAGGGGTTGTCCTGGGGTAAAGTTTTAAAAGGAGAAGCTAGGAGGCCATTTTGGAGAGAGAAACCATGTTGTAGAGAGAGGAGGAGCCCATGTTGTAGTAGGGCAGAGAGGCCACGTGGAGAGGAGGCAGCCAAAATGTAAGCATGCAGAGAAGACAGAGTGAGGCTATTAGACCTTTGATTCTAGGAAAACTGGAAAGATTCTCCTGGTTGTGGACCTGGAGGAACATATGAGTGGGTTTTGGTGCCCCGTGAGTTTGATTTTTACTCATTGGCCGGTATGAGTCTAGAATAAAGGGAAATGGCCCACCAGCAGTTTTTGGCTGTAAAGCCAGTAGCCAAGGCCACTATCACAGCTGCCTGGCTCATGCAAGTTCACATTTGATTCGGACAGTCGATAAGGAAACAACGGAGCCAAGAACTGGTGAGCCATCAGCTTTAATTCTAGCTTGCACCCCGCAGGCAAGTAAAAACACACACTGGGCTCCAAAACACACTCGGGATTTATTCGAGTTTCCTAGCATCAAAGTTTTCTAGCTCACCAGACTTATTCACCTCTCTTTTCCATCTTCTTCTCTCTGCACAAACTCTGCACAAACTGGCTTCTTCCTCAGCACTCAGCCATCTTGGTTGCTTCTCCTTACCTCCATGTGACTTTAATCTGCTCTCCTCTCTAATATTAACCTCAGGAACTGAGCGAGCAAGCTCCCTATCCGCCCCACTTTATAGTGTAGAAATCCAAACCTTTAATCCAATCTACAAACAAGGAAGTCTCTGATACAAAGCCACTTATCTGAGGCATAATGGGAGGATTCCTCATGAGAGTGCACCACCCCATATCATCCAATCAGTCAAAAGTTTGGGGATGTAAAGCCAGTAGTCGAGGTCACAATCACAGCCACCTGGCCCATGCAGGTTCGCATTAGATTCGGACAGTCGGTAAACAACGGAGCCAAGAACTGGTGAGCAATCAGCTTTAATTCTAGCTTGCACCCGGCGGGCAAGCAAAAACACACACTGGGCTCCAAAACGCATTCATTCAGTGCTCAAAAAGCTACTGACTTATCCGAGTTTCCTAGAATCAAAAGGTTTCTAGCTCACCAGACTTACTCACCTCTGTTTCCCATTTCCTCTCTACACAAACTGCACAAACTGGCTTCTTCCTCAGCATCCCACCATCTTGGCTGCCTCCTCTCCTCCACGTGGCCTTAATCTGCTCTCCTTTCTAATCCTAACCTCAGGAAACAAGAGAGAGCAAGCTACTGGTCTGTCCCACTTTATAGTGTAGAAATTCAAACCCTTAATCCAATCTACAAACAAGAAAGTCTCTGATACAAAGTCACCCATCTGAGGCATAACGGGATTCCTCAGGAGAGCGCACCACCCCACATCATCCAATCAGTCAAGGGTGTGGGGAAGAGCTTACTCTTAAAACTAAGCCTTAGACTATAACGACCCAGCTTGCCCACAGCCTGTCCCAGAACACACATTAATATCAACGAACTTCCATGTGGGCAGCGCCATCTTTAACAAAGTGAGCATGTAAAGCCAGTAGTTGCGGCCACTATCACAGCCGCCTGGCCCACACAGGTTCGCATTGGATTCGAACAGTCCGTAATGAAACACAGGAGCCACGAACTGGTAAGCCATCAGCTTTAATTCTAGCTTGCACCCGGCGGGCAAGCAAAAACACACACTGGGCTCCAAAACCCACTCATTCAGTGCTCACAAAGCTACTGACTTATCCGAGTTTCCTAGAATCAAAGGTTTCTAGCTCACCAGACTTATTCACCTCTGTTTCCCATCTCCTCCTGCACAAACTCTTAACAAACTGGCTTCTTCCTCAGCACTCTGCCATCTTGGCTACTTCTCATCCACATGGCCTTAATCTGCTCTCCTCTCTAATACCTCAGGAACCAAGAGAGAGAGATCAAGCTCTCGGACTGCCCCAGTTTATAGCATGGAAAATCCAAACCCTTAATCCAATTATACATAAAGAAAGTCTCTGATACAAAACCACCCATCTGAGGCATAATGAGATTCCTCAAGAGAGTACACCACCCTACATCATCCAATCAGTCAAGGGTGTGGGGAAGTGCTTACTCTTAAACTAAGCCTTAGGCTATGACGACCCGGCTTGCCCACAGCCTGTTCTAGAACACACATTAATATCAACGAACTTCCATGTGGGCAGCGCCATCTTTAACAAAGTGAGCATAATATATTTTATCTGCCCAACAGAGCATATTATATTTTATCGGCCGAACACATGTGATGTGACCTATTTGTATCTAAATGAGTACTTTTTTCTTATAATTATTAAGAATGAAGAGGCATGTGTAAAGCCAGGAGCCAGGGTCAGGATCACAGCGGCCTGACCCGTGCAGATTCACATTAGATTTGGACAGTCGGTAATAAAACACCGGAGCCAAGAACTGGTGAGCCATCAGTTTTAATTCTAGCTTGCACCTAGCGGGCAAGCAAAAACACACACTGGGCTCCAAAACCCACACATTCAGTGCTCACAAAGCTACTGACTTATCCGAGTTTCCTAGAATCAAAAGTTTCTAGCTCACCAGACTTATTCACCTCTGTTCCCCTTCTCCTTCTCCAGCACACTCTGCACAAACTGGCTTCTCCCTCAGCACTCTGCCATCTTGGCTGCTTCTCCTGGCCTCCACATGGCCTTAATCTGCTCTCCTCTCTAATACCTCAGGAACCAAGAGAGAGAGCAAGCTCCCAGTCTGGCCCACTTTATAGTGTCGAAATCCAAACCCTTAATCCAATCTACAAACAAGAAAGTCTCTGGTACAAAGTCACCCATCTGAGGCATAATGGGATTCCTCAGGATAGCTCACCACCCCACATCATCCAATCAGTCAAGGGTGTGGGGAAAAGTTTACTCTTAAAACTAAGCCTTAGGCTATTGTTCGGCAGATAAAATATATTATGCTCACTTTGTTAAAGATGGCGCTGCCCACATGGAAGTTCGTTGATATTAATGTGTGTTCTGGAACAGGCTGTGGGCAGGCCAGGTCATTATAGCCTAAGGCTTAGTTTTAAGACTAAGCTCTTCTCCACACCCTTGACTGATTGGATGATCTAGGGTGGCACTCTCCTGAGGAATCCCATTATGCCTCAGATGGGTGGCTTTGTATCAGAGACTTTCTTGTATGTATAATTGGATTAAAGGTTTGGATTTTCTAGGCTATAAACTGGGGCAGTCTGGGAGCTTGATCTCTCTCTCTCTCTCTTGGTTCCTGAGTTCCTGAGGTTGGTATTAGAGAGGAGAGCAGATTAAGGCCATGTGGAGGAGAAGTAGCCGAGATGCAGAGTTCTGAGGAAGAAGCCAGTTTGTTAAGAGTTTGTGCAGGAGGAGATGGGAAACAGAGGTGAATAAGTCTGGTGAGCTAGAAACCTTTGATTCTAGGAAACTCGGATAAGTCAGTAGCTTTGTGAGCACTGAATGTGTGGGTTTTGGAGCCCAGTGTGTGTTTTTGCTTGCCCGCCAGGTGCAAGCTAGAATTAAAGCTGATGGCTCACCAGTTTGTGGCTCCTGTGTTTCATTGCCATCTGTCCGAATCCAATGCGAACCTGCGTGGGTCAGGCGCCTGTGATTGTGACCCCGGCTACTGGCTTTACAGCTATAATGACCGGGCCTGCTTACATTACAGCCTTTCCCCCACACCCATCCCAAGCATAAGAGCAAATAATATCACCTGGGTGACGGGCTTCCATGTTGGCAGCGCCATCTTTAACAAAGTGAGCATATTATATTTTATCTGCCCAACAGCATGTAAGCATAATTATAATATAAAATATTACAATGTTTTTATTATGCATTTATCATATTGTATATTATTGTTGCAGTGAAGAAAATGCTTTATTTATGATAGTTTTCTATCATAATATTTTTGTCCTTTTAACTGTAAAAAAGTTGATTACCTTATGATAACCTACTATCATGTGACTCTTTGAAAATGGAAAATAAAGAAGCTATATACTAACTTCCAGAAAAATGGACCATATTTTATACTCCTTAGCATGGACTGGGTCCAGGATCCAAAATCCAGGATCTTTAGGTTATTCTGATACCAACACCGTAAGTGGAAATCCTGACTTGAACTACTCTTCCCTAAAATTCTCCAGGCTCTTGTTTTGCCTGTGTGGGATTCTTCCATCAAATTAAACCAACATCACACAATCACTACAAGCCCTTAAACAAACTTGCGACTTTCCCCCGGCAAGTTAAGTGACTTAGGCATATATTAGTTGTTGTGTTTTTTATTTTTTAATAGTCACTACAATTTTTAAGAAGGAAGAGGGATGAGAAAAATTATTTCCCTGGCTGCTGCTGCCTTCTTGGGCATCAGAGCCCCGTGGGCGCCAGAGCCTCATCTTATAGCTGCTCAGGGAGCTTTCTCTCTGGATTCCCTGTGGGCTCCTATGAGCTTTACCTGCAGGGGTGTCGCCTGCCCAGTCCAGCTTCCCTCCCCCACCAAGCCATTTCTGTTTTCCTTCTCTTTATGTTTCCAGAACCTATGCAAGCTTTGAATCAAGCAACAACTTCTCTTGCAGGTTCTTTACTGGTTTGTTTAATCTCAGACACAAGAAGGATGGGCTTCAAAGTATTTCAGATGTTTTTAAGAATGGTTTTTCTCTTTCCCTGGAGGAGCATCACCAACCCTTTTACTCCAATTCTGATGCTAAGGATATGCAAATAAGGAAGCTCTTTCACCTTCTTTCCTGGGACAGCTGGAGAGATTCATTGAGAATCTTTGTAAGACAATGTGAGTTACTATCTGTCATTAAAATTCTTTTTAAATGATAAGGAAATGAATCCCTGCTTTGTAATGCAAAGAATGACAGTTTACTCATGGGATAATTTTATTTCAGATTTCTTTTGAAAGTTAAATTCTACTCATTAGAAAAGTGACTATGTGGCCCTTTGAGTCTATTTTGATGTTTGTCCCTTCCCTTTCTCCTCTTCTCCACCTCTTAGGTCAATTGTTACAAGGTATTTACAGAGGTTCCTTCCTTTGGCTAGATTGTCTTTAAGTGTGACATAAATAGTATGTCCCTTGCCTGTCCTCTTATACAGGCTTCTCTCCTAGCATTTCATGAGTGGTCCCTTTAAGGCGTTTTGAGTGGCATCTGCCTTCTTAATGCTGCCACCAAGCTTTGGCACCTCGGTAAAATTCAGTGCGTCTGGATGGATAATGCCCTCTGCTCTGACCTTGTGTGTTAAAGCTCTGGTCCCAGGTCATTATTTTTGTATTAATGACATTTCCATAATGCACTCAATAATGAAGTGTTAAGAATACCAAAAGGAAAAGCCTTAAAAATGACTAGAATATTTACCGAAGCATTTAATATTAAAGGTATTAACCTTTCACATCTCTTTTTAAATATATAAATTGATTATAAAGAATACTGAGTGACTTCAAACCAAGGTTGTCAAGATCTGGAAAATGGAGATTTAATTGCAGCCCACACATTGTCCCCACAACCTGCTGCCTGGCCGAGCCCTCAGTGCTGCAGCCCCTCTGCTTCTGTGGCCCAAGGCGTGCTGGCTTTTCTCCCCACCATGCCTCAGAGCCTGGCCCCTGCTGGCAATCTGGCCAGGTCCATGGTCAGCCCAGCTGGAAGTGATTTGCCATTTTCTGAATTCCAAGAAGCTTTTTTGCTTACAAAGGAAGGTTTCTCAGTCTTTTATATTCATTCTTTATATCCTTCAATATACTACAAGATAGACGTCTTGAAGGCAGGTGAGAACTAGTGGAACTTTCTAGTGTGCCCAATACTGTGACTGCCTGTCACTGTCACTACACAGCATGCTCCCAATGAGTAATCAGCTAGACATCGCTCTGCACTAGCTGTGGTAGGCAGTTAGACAGACATGAGCAGAGCAAGGGCTGTTGGCCAGGCACAGAAGGTCACCAGGGCGATTTCCCCAGGTGCCTAACAACGGGCAAAACTGGGAAGATGAGTCTCATGTCCACCCCTCACCCCACTCCCCCCTCCCTGGTAACCTTTCCTCCACTAGCATATTGCTGGTCATGTGAGCTAGACCCCCTCAGAAAGGTGAATGAAAAAGGGGGCAGGAGAACAACCCTTAAGCACTAAACCCCTAGTTACAACTGAGCCTCAGTTGTATTTCAGCTCCAGGCCCAGAAAAGCAACAAAACCAGAAAAGAGATGCCTTAAAAGCCAGTAGGGCCTGACCAGGCAGTGGCGCAGTGGATAGAGCATCGGACTGGGATGTAGAAGACCCAGGTTCGAGACCCCGAGCTCACCAGCTTGAGCGCGGGCCCATCTGGCTTGAGGTCGCTGGCTCCAGCAAGGGGTTGCTCGGTCTGCTGAAGGCCTGTGGTCAAGGCACATGTGAGAAAGCAATCAATGAACAACTAAGGTGTCGCAATGGCAACGAAAAACTGATAATTGATGCTTCTCATCTCTCTCCGTTCCTGTTCCTGTCTGACTCTCTCTCTCTGTCCCTGTAAAAAAAAATTTAAAAAGCCAGTAGGACTGAGGTCCCTCCCGGAAGCACGCCCCCCCCCTTCCTCTTCTTACCCTCAGGCTTAGTATACTTGCCTCTCTCTTTCTCCTAAGCTCTAAGGGACCCCATGAGACTTGCAACCAGGGGAGCAATGGGCAGCAGCAGCTCAGCTCAGGCTAACCCCCCTGAATTTGATTCCACAGGAAGGGTGAGAGAGTGAGAGGAGAGAGAATGAGAAGCATCAACTTGTAGTTGATTCTTGTTAGTTGTTTATTGATTGCTTCTTGTATGTGCCTTGATGGTAGGACGATCTGAACAGAGAGCAGAGAAGTGCGGGAGGGAAGCAACATGTGAGTATCCGGCTGCAGGAAGAGCCTGCAGAGGAGAGGAGCCAACAGAGGACGGGTGTGTGTGACTTCCCCTGGAGTGTCTGAGGATCAGGGTGCATGGAGGCAGTGTGGCTGGAGCTACCTCAGGGCTGGTGAGGAGCCATGTCTCGGAACAGAGGTGGGCAACCTCAGGTAGTACTAGTAGACCTGAGGTTTTACCTTGAGTAAAAAGGAAAGTCATTGGAGGGTTTTCACGATCTACATACTATTTACAAAAGAATGGTGTGGGCTGCTGTGTGCAGTGGGGCAGCTAAAGCCTGGAAGAAGGAGGACCTGGGAGGAGGCGCCTGAATAGCCTAGTGCCTTGGTTGGCAAGCTGCAGCTCGTGAGCCACATGTGGCTCTTTGGCCCCTTGAGTGTGGCTCTTCCACAAAGTACCATGTGCAGGTGCTATCTCGATAAGGAATGTGCCTATCTATATAGTTTAAGTTTAAAAAATTTGGCTCTCAAAAGAAATTTCAATTGTGTACTGTTGATATTTGGCTCTGTTGACTAATGAGTTTGCCAACCACTGGTAGTGATTGGACAATGGCAGCCGTGCCCAGCATGGTCGCCTGAGGGGTGGGTGAGAAATCATCTGATATTCATTCAGAGAGTTGACAGGGTTTGATGCTGTTCTGACCATGGAAGCCTGTGAGAGATAGAGGAGAGTGAAGGATGATCATAAACAAAGTTTGTGGACTCAGGTCCTGTCCAGTTGGCTCAGTGGTAGAGCGTTGACCCAGTGGCCAAATTCTTCCCAGTTTGGGCACAGAGGAGAGGTGATCATCTGCTTCTCCATCCCTACCCCCTTTTCTCTCTTCCCCTCCCACAGCCATGGCTCAATTAGTTCAAGCACATCGGCCCTAGGCACTGAGGGTGGCTTCCTGGAGCCTCTGCTTCAGACGCTAAAAATAGCTTGGTTGTGAGCATTGCTCCAGTTGGGCAGAGCATCAGCCTCAGACGGGGGTTGCTGTGTAGATCCTGGTCAGGGCGCATGTGGGAGTCTGTCTCTCTGTCTCCTCTTCTCTCACTTGCAAAGAAAGAAAACAAAAAGTTTGTAGACTCAGCAGATGAAAGACTCATGCTGTCATTCACTGAGATGAGAAGGTGTAGGGGAGGTTCAAGTGTGATAGACAAACCCCAATTGGATTTTAGACATGAGACATTTGAAATGCCTTTTGGGCATCCAAGGCTGTTGGCTGTGAGTCTTTCTTCCAGAACTCTGAGTCCTTCGATTCAAGGTCATGTCTTGGTCATCTTTGTATTCTCCAATTAAGTTGCAAAAGTTCTTGCTCACAGAACACATAACGCTTGTGATCTAGTTAATGGATTCAGATTTGTGTGCACAGGGTTTTCTGAAAGTTGCCTGCAGTGCACTTGCATTGCCGTATTCTTTTTCTACATTATCTGTAAGAGCAGAGGAAAGACAGTTGGACAAAATGCTGTGTAAAACTTGCTGAAAATGGGTAATGCCACAAATGGTGCTGAGTACTCAGACCAAATATAAGTAAATTAGCATAAATCATCCTTTGATTTCCATGCCGATCTCATCTGAGTTGGCTGACTCAACAGCTGCTCCTATGACTACAGCTGTGTTATTCCTTTACATTTTCATTTTGCATAAAAAAAGTGTTCCAGTTTGTCATTGCTTCATTGTGTGCGGCATTATATTAGGTTCTCTTTTTAGCCTGACCATATGGTTAAAAAAAGTTTTGCAACTGACCCTTATTCTTTTGAAACATTTCTTGACCTGTTTTAACATGGGGTTTTGTTTTAGATCCATGGGGTGTTTTACTCTTTGCCTTTGGAGTCCTCTCGGCAGCTCTTCTTAGATGTTTGGAAATGCTTCTCTCGAGAAACTTCCTTAGCCTTGGTTGAGCCTTGCAGGATGGTGGGGGTTCCAGGTGGAGAAAAACCTCACATGCAGAGGGAAGACCAAGTGGACGGGTACCTGGTTTGGTGTGGCTGACATGTGGGCTTCATGGGGACTGTGAAGAGAACTGAGGCAGAAAGAACAGGTGACAAAAAGGTAATAAAGGTCATTATGGGTTATGCTAAGTAGTATGGAAAATTGGGAGTGTCAAGAGTTTAGAGCAGTGGTTCTTAACCTTTTTTGAGGTACCAAACACACCAGTTTCATATGTGCATTCACCGAACCCTTCTTTAGTGATAAATAAAATATGATTTTTTTTCCAAATTCAAGACATAGGTATATGTGTTTTTACTGGTGCACAAAATGAGCTGTGCATGAACATCACCTTGCTCAAAGAACAAAACCAACAAAGTGCATGAACTCACAACAAATTACGGTATTACTTTATTCTGGCCTCTGCGGCAGAGGCTTCTCCCAACCCCTGAGACCGACTCATCGAACCCCTTGGGTTTGATAGAACCCTGGTTAAGAACCACTGGTTTAGAGTAAGGTGACCAGATTTTAAAATTGGTAAAGCAGGACACCAATGACCGGGGTGGAGGGGTTCTTGATTAAAATTTTGCTCTATATGGAGCAAAAAAAATTGTCATAGAATGCAAAAATAGTATTGTAATATATTTTTTTAAATTTCAACATAAGCACAATTTACAAATATAATACATTAAAAAGGTCATGTATAGTATTTTATTCTTTGGTATATTTCTCATTTGAGTGAATTTTTTTTAGTAGATTGCTGTAGTTTAAAAGGTCATGAAATTTTCACAAGGATTTGTTAAATTATATTTCACACATAAAATGGCTTTTAAAGTCTCAGCACTTAATTGTGATTTTTCTGATGTCCACACTTTATTTACCGTAGAAAAAAAGCGTTCAGTCACAGCATTAGTTCCTAGTAAAGACAGTGCGTATTTCACAATTTTTAGTGCATTATTGTATGGAACATGGTTTGTTTCAAAATGATGAAATATTTCTCACCATTTGTTGTCTATTGTGATTTTTGCTGATGCCCAAGATTTAACTTTTTCCTTATCAATATATTTTTAAATAGTGATACCTCATTAAAAAGATAATTTTCTGAAATATTACTATATGGGAAATTTTGAGTGAGTCAGAGGGATCAGGTTACATGATCCCGAAACCAATGCTGGAGCTGCACAATCGGGCGGGAGCAGGCAGGGCAGCGCCGCTGGCGCGGTCGCGCACATTTCCCACCTGGACTCATCCTTGCAGCGGCCGCACTCCCTGCATCCAGTCCCACTGCCTGCTGGAGATGGAGCGGCTTGCGCCTCGCAGAGCCCAGAGCCGCACGCCGGTGTTCAGGTCTATGGGTAGTTAGGGGCCTTGACAGCCGCCGCCCCAGCAGGTATGTCCCACCCGAAGTTCTTTGTTTTGGCCCCGCATGGGGCAGCCAGCTCTTGCTGCAGTGCGGGCACTTCTAGGTCGAGGCGGGGTCTCCCCGCCGAAAACCGTATATTCCCTTCCCATTCTCCCGCTGTTCCCTAGCTTTTCGTGCATTCTTTCCAAAAATTGGAACTTTTTGAAAACGCCGTGGGATGTGGGACAAATTGTTAAAAATTGGGACTGTCCCGCGAAAAGCGGAATGTCTGGTCACCTTAGTTTAGAGTCAGAAGTACTGCGATGAGACAGGTATCTCATCATACCTACTATGCAAAGCTACTGTGGCTGCCGTAAGAACAGATGGGAGGTGAGGGAGAGTAGGAAGAAGGTTCTTGGTGTGGAAGGCAAAAGATAACGAAGGTCTTTTAAAGTTCTTAGAACAGTAATTCGCACACATTCAGTGCTATATAAGTGTTTATGAAATAAAATTAAATAAATGAAAGCCAAAACATTTATAATGGGGAGCAGAACACCCAACTAGAGAGACATCTAAAGTGCAGTATTACAACATCGACCTGGATGCGTGGTGGTGTGGCTCCAGGAGTAGGAGCAGGCGGAGTTAAGTGGAGGTGACTAGGGGCCATGGTTCTGTCTGGACATGTCCTGTTTGTGGAGCCCATGCAGCATTCATTAAGCAACTGGAAATACAGCCTTGAGGCTCAGCTGAGATCTTAGCCTGGAAGAACATGTTTGTAACATGCTTAGAAGTCTTCAATGTTTAGATAATCAGAAAGAAAGAGATCACCCAAGAAAGAAAAAAAGCAAGGGGAGGAAATAGTCAGAGAGAGTCCTAGGGATACCATACATGTGGGATTGTGTCTCTCTGGTATAAATGGCCCTACCAATGACGTTGAAATTTAAAAAAAGGAGCAGGCCCTGGCCAGGTAGCTCGTTTGGTTGAAGTATTGTCCCAATATGCCAAGGTTGTGGGTTCAATCTCTGCTCAGGGCACATACGAGAATTAACCAATGAATGCATAAATAAGTGGAACAGCAAATTGGTATTTTCTTCTCTTCCTTTCTCTCCCTTCCTCTCTCCAAAATCAATTTTAAAAAATTAATTAAAAGGAGAAGCAAGTTATTTACAAATTTTGGTTGATTTAACCTTTTATTAAGATTTTCTGGCTAACCAACTGGTAAATGCCCCAGAAAAATATTACATTATTATTATTTTATTTTATTTTTAAATTTCTTTTTATTTTTTAATTTTATTTATTTGAGAGAGGAGAGAGAGAGAGAAAGGGGGGAGGAGCTGGAAGCATCAACTCCCATATGTGCCTTGACCAGACCAGTGCAGGGTTTTGAACTGGCGACCTCAGTGTTCCCAGGTCGACGCTTTATCCACTGCGCCACCACAGGTCAGGCTATTATTTTATTTTTTAAAAAACACTACAAAACACTTGATTCCCCTTTCGGCAGTACCAAATGGTGTCAATGAAAATATCTTAACAAGATACCTTTCTACCATGAAGACCCACGACAGCCAGCTTTGAAGTTCAGTTATCACAGAGGACCCCTGCATGTTCTGGCTTCCCCAGAGCACCCGGAATTTTAACTTTGGGCACGGCTGTTCTGTTCTTGATATTGCACAACACTCAGTGGTAAGGTACTTGGAACGTCAGGAACCTTAAGGAATTGAAGTAGAGCACCGTTTTGGCCCAAACCCAGAAGCCACAGTAAAAAAAAATCAAACAGCCTCCCTTTACCAGCAATATGGATTTCTGAAGAATATCATTGAATAATAAATTCTCACATTTGTGAATTCACTCCAAAACTTCAGGTCTTTTGCGTGGCACTTATGGTAGCCTTTGGCGACTTGGTGTGCGCTGGTGACTTGCAGGCCACTTTGAGCCTTTAGCAGGAGTTACTCTCTGAAGCCACCCCCAGGTTGCATGAGGGAAGGCTGGATGCATATTCCACGCACGTGTGGGGACAGGTGCTTTCAGCAGCAGTATCTTCCAAGTGGTAAAAATAACTCGCCCTAGTTAGTGGATCTGAAGCCAGGTGTCCTCTTTCACTTCCTGTTCTCTGTTGACATCCTGCAGGGGAACATCTTGTCTTCCACAGACAGGAATGTGCCTACAGTCTATTTGCTTCTACTCTTTTCTGATGTTGGGGGGGTCCTCACCTATTTGACACTTGCATTTTACATTCCCATGTTTGGTGTTCACTCATGTAGCAAGAGTTGGCAGCGCCCTGCCCAGCACTAGCTGACATAGATGTTTGTATGTCTGTCTGCTGTTCCCCCACTCTTTAGGTCCAACTTTTAATTACTAGGCACCCACTTTCATGTCGGCCATTCTCTTAAAATGTCTTTCTTTATTTTATTCCCCCGTCACTGAAGGTTCTTTGGGGTCATATGTCTGATAGTAGATGCATTTCCTATAAAATATCGGATGAGCTTTTAGATGTTGAGATTCTTCACCTATCTCCTTTTTGAAAGCTTTTACTGACTGATGGATGTAATTCTCTCTTTTCTGGTAGCCCATGCTTAGCTCCTCCTGAAGAGCTCCTCACATTGGAAAGCGTACAAGCATACATCCATGAGTGTGGAGGGGTGGACGGTGGGTGCTATTCACCATTGAAAGATGTGGCTGCTGTTGCTGTTTCCTGCTGTGTCAAGCTTCTCATTGTCAGACATGGCAAAGAGCTTAAATGCTGTTGAGATTGGCTTTGTGTAAACACAGCTTGACCCCATCCATGGTCTGTCCTTCCCGCGGTGACAGAATGGCGTACACACCCACCCACACACTGCAGCAAGCAGGCTTTCTCAGTCAGGGTAGTGACAAACCTCCCCTGTGCCTGCTAACATAACTGCTTACAGGTATTGATCTACTTACAAGCTATGCAACTTAAGACCACTTGACTTTACGACCACAATCGCTAGCCACGACTGCTCTGCATCTGGAGTAGTTTTGTATGCACCTGTATTTTGTAATTTTGTATGTTTTGAAAATATTAAACCAGTTGTATTGGTAATGCAGGGTTTTACTTAAACCTGACAAATGTAAAAATAAGAAACAAAATGGTGTAGAGATGATACAAATGGCATAAAATGAACAAAGAAAATTATGATATATAACAATAATGAAAGAAAATTATGATAAGATATGACTTAAAGATTTTTATAACATCATTTCACAGTACTGTACATATAGCCTACTCACCTTATGACCAAATCGTGTTACGACCGGTCTGTCAGAACCAATCGTGGTCCTAAGTCGAGCACTAGTTGTACTGGTTTGTCATTGAAGCAAACAGTGGGCTGTTAAGTCTCCACCTGAGTCATGGGATCACTAACCTGAGCCATCAAAGGCTCTTTGTGATTTTGGCCACCACTCAAACTGACCAATTACTTGTGAAATTGTAAAAGAAAAATCTAGCCTAAGATAATTGGATACAATAAATCAATTTATCTGTTATTACATATAAGATTGTTGTTTGGGGACTATGCTCTTTATTGCTAAGCAGTGTGAGGGTCTTCCTTTTGAACTGTCTTTGTTCTTCCCCATCATTGACTTGGCCACGTCGCTCTCAGCCTCCTGTGCTAACTGATAGCACATGTGTTTCAGAACAGAACCTGGAAAAGGAATGTGTATGGCCCACGTATGGAAATACCTTTCCAAATTCCACACGCCATTAGATAATATACTGGCTAGACCGTCAGAAGTCACCATAGGAAGGGGGAATTTGTATTGGAAAGGGATCAAAGGAATTGAGGAGCTCATATAATTGACTGCAGTTCAGCAATAATAGGGTGGTTTGGACAACTGGACAAAGGCCAAGTTCAAAATCACAAACAGTTCCCTCCACCCTTTTAGATTGAGGTGAGTTCTACTGATTGGAGAACAGAGCAAGTCATCAGCTTCGTGGGTTTAAACCAAGCATGGCCCTAGCTTTGCTTTTTGTTCTCTAAAAGGGACAAAGATATCGAATCCAGCCAGAAAAAAACCTGTGCTGATCAATCATAACTATCCACACAATTACTTCTTTTATCCCCCTTGTTCTTTCTCAGAAACAGGGTCCTGAAATAAGTTCTTGGTGTGTCTGGTATATATCAGTTAATGTCCATGACTCCTTCATTTTCTTTGTCCCTGGTATAATGATTATCATAACGTATTTGCTGAGTGAATGAATGAATGAATCAATGTTGAATGCATGAATGATAGCCATGGTGTCAAAAAAGAGGGTAAATATTAGTGAGTAGAGGAAAAGATGAAAGCAACAAATCCTAGTTTTCATTGTAAGGAGTGTGCTTTCAGTGCCACAGTGGAAGTGATATGAGTGTTAGGCTACCAAAGTCTGTATTCCATGGAACAGAAGATCATGACACATTGCACACACATTCACACTTCTGTGATCTGACAAATGTTGCACACTCTATTATAATGAAGACTCCACAGTGTACCTTTGCATACTGAAGTTTCTGAGAAGACCTGCAATGAAGATAGCCTAGCTAACCTTTATTTCACTCAGCTTGTCTCCCAATATATTTGGCCATCAAACTCTGGCTCATATCTGTTTACATCTAGAACCCACTGAGCACATTTTGGCCAACACTAGTATAAATTTATAAAATTATCATAGACTTGAGTCCTGCTGGCCTGAGTTAGAATCCTAGTTTAACACTTGCTGTGAAATCTGGAAGATGAAGGTAATGTCCATTTCTTTTAAAATGTTAGAATTAAACCAGATAATGCAGGCAGTCTTATGTTCTGTGCACTTAGTGCAGGACGGATCCCTCTGGTCATTTATTTCCATACTGATGGACTGCATTTCTCAGTAGCACACTAGCACCACAAATAGGGGCTTCTTAGGGTACAAGCCTATTATTGTTCTTGATCCCTACAGCCAGTTGCAGACAATTGTTATTTGCATTTGTAAAATGAGGATAATCATAGCAAGTCTTCCAATAATGTCTTCTCTTCTCTTTTCTTTCTTTTTTATTTTTAATTGAGTGGTGGAAAGATAGTGAGACAAACTCTCACATGCACCCCAACCAGAATCCACCCACAACTACTATCTGTAGCCAATGCTCAGATATTCAACTGAGCTATTTTTAGTGCTGGAGGCTGACGCACTCATATCAGCTGAGCAATCCTCAGTATCCAGGGCTGATGCTTGAACCAATCGAGCCATTGGCTGCAGGAGGGGAAGAGGGAGAAAAGGGGGAGAAGGAAGAGGGAAGCAGATGGTTGTTTCTCTCATGTGCTCTGACTGGGAATCAAACCCAGGATGTCCATATGCTGGGCCGATGCTCTATCCACTGACCCAACCGGCCAGGGCCTAATGTTTTTTCATTCAATGTTGATTTGTTATAACATTGATGGGGGGGGGGTGCCCTAGGAACTTAAGTCTTGTTTATATTGATTACCAGAGGTCCCCAAACTACGGCCCGTGGGCCAAATTGCGGCCACCTGAGGCCATTTATCCGGCCCCTGCCACACTTCCTGAAGGGGCATCTCTTTCATTGGTGGTCAGTGTATGGAGTACTGTATGTGGCGGCCCTCCAATGGTCTGAGGGACAGTGAACTGGCCCCCTGTGTAAAAAGTTTAGGGACCCCTGGATTAGACTATGGTACAACTGGTTTGTTATAGTCATTTTCCTTAAAGTTACAGAATCTGCCCATGATGTTACTGTAGCTTTTTTAAAAAAAATGCTTTCCCAAAGGAAAGCGATGGCAAAGGGCTCATAATTATTTTGCATTTGTTGGTGCTATTGCCTCCTAAGTTCTGGCAACATTATTCCCTATTTTTTCCCTTGACTTTTATTTACGTTCTTTGAAGAGTCTTTCTGGATATGTCTTTTATTAACCTACCAAATAAATGGCTGCCTCAAAACTGTACATAACAAGAAAAACCCAGCCAGGAACATTTGTTTTGTTTTTACCCTGTACTGGGCACTGCTCTATGCTCAATCTCAGAACACCCCAGTGAATGTTCACTGTTATCTGCATTTTGCAGATAAGGAAACTAAAGCTTTAGTAGTAACAGGCCTATGGCCACCCAGCTAATGAAAGATGATGGTAACTCTGAGTGGCAAGAGCTCCTGTAGATTAGCACATACAATGAGGAGGTAAAGACGGGAAGGTCAGCTGGTGGAGAATCTTGAGGTTTTTGTTTTCTTGCCAAGTCTAGGTGAAAACTTAATTTTCAGGAAATATATACATACACATATATACATACATATAAAAACTCTTATTATAGGGAATTGGCTCACACAATTATGGAGGCTGGGAAGTCCCATGATCTTCAGTCAGCAAACTAGAGATTCTGAACAACCAGTGGTGTAAGTTCTAGTTCAAAAGCTGGCAGGAAGAGCCGATGTTTCAGTTCAAGTCCTAACACAAGAAAAACTGATGACCCAGCTCAAGAGGCAAGCAGGAAGAGTTTCCTTGTATTCCTATTTGGAAGGGTTAGCCTTTTTGTTCTAGTCAGGCCTTCAACTGATTAAATGAGATTCTCCCACATTAGGGAGAGCAATCTGCTTTATGCAGTCCATGGATTCAAATGATTATCTCACCCAGAGTACACATTGCAGACACACCCAGATAATGTTTGATGAAATGTCTGAGTGCCTTGTCATACTGACACATAACATTAACCATTATACATCCCAAAATTTTAAATCACAAATTACACATCTTTCTTTCTAGTGTCTGGTTTCCTAGTGTCAGTGGGGTCCTACTGAGCTCAGGGAACTCATTCCATAAGTTCCTCCAAAACTTAGCATTTTTCATGAGATAAAGCATATGTAATTGAGTATTGGCAAATATTCAAAGGTCAATTACTTAGTTAAAGTTTGAGCAGTTAGAAAGTTTGAGTAGGAGTCTCCTTAAAAAAACAACAACAACAAAAAAACCCACTGCTGTTTTCTCTATGCCAGCAACCATACCCAGGTATCCCGTTTTCTCTGGGGTGATAGACAGTGACCCCAAATGCAGAGCTTTGTGCTCTATATGCATAATGCAGCCTCAGGAGCACAGCTGTATTAGGTCATAGCCTGTGCCCTGGGACAGCTGGGAGAGTAAGTGAGACCAGTTTACATTTGGAGAAGTAAGAAAGGAACCTTTCTTTGGCCAGCTACTCTACTGCTGTCTAAACATCTTGAGGGCAGTTAGAGGGCCTGAGCTGAACTAGTCAGTCTCTGAGCTTCAGACCTCGCCTTGCACCCTGGAGTCAAGTAGTAAATATTGGTTGAAGGACTCAGCAGATGTTTGGGTACTTGTAGTTTGCTTTCTTCGGGTTATTGGGAAAGCAGTGATAAGGGGGGAGAAAGAGACCCAAGGAGTCATAAGGAGCTGCTCTCTGAATGAGTCAAAGATTCTGACTGTGATACCCGCCGTTTCAGCTCTATGTAATTATTGCTATCTTATTACCTAGAGCTGACCCTGTAGTGGGCGGTCCTGCAGGGATGGCCTCTAAGTTTCTTTTCGGGTTCCTTGTATCTCATAGGAGACACCTAGAGTCTAGGGCCATGATGGCGAACCTGTCACATGCGTGTCCGCAGTGACTCGCATAGCCATTCTCGATGACACATGGCCGCATGCGGCCACATACCAGAGAAGTATGGGGCCGCATGCCGAGAAGGACGTTTCATCCTCGGCTCCTGTACGGCCAGTGCAGTAGCCGAGGATAAAACATTTGCTGTAGTGTAGACACTCTGTGCCGGAGGTCTGTAGGCCAAAACAACAGAACTCCGGCACAGAGAGTCTAGTTCTGGGACTTCCGGTTAGGCCATTTTTCTTAAAGTGACACACCACCCGAGTTATGCTCAGTTTTTTGGTGAATTTTGACACATCAAGCTCAAAAGATTGCCCATCAATGAATGGTCTAGGGTCAGGGTGTTACAAATCATTTGGGGACTTTTTTTGTCATTTGGAAAAAAGAAAGTTCTGGAAGAAATAAAGTCTCCCTTTCACTTTCTGCAGGTAAAAATGTGGCTTGTTGTAGACTAGGAAAGAGAGGGACTTGACAGGTGACACCCGAGCTTTGTTCATCAGTGGAAACAGGAGGAATTGGTTAGTAACGCAGCTGATTTTTAAGACTCACTGACCCTGTGGCACACCGATGAGGGGCTCTCTGCCCTGCGTGGTGGACTCTCCCTGCAGCAGGACTTCATTTTCCAACCTGGGTCAGTGTATCAGATTTTCTGGATGCATGAGGTGAAGCAGAAGATGTCAGCACCACAGGTTTTATGTGGAGTCGGGCCTCCTCCTCAAGGCAGTGTGCTTCCTCCACAGGAGGGAGCACTTGCTGATGCCCAGTGTGCCTGCCCATCAGTGTAGAGGCAGGCAGGAGCGGAGTCTAGATAACAGGCCAGTCCTCAGGGTATTTCAGGGAAAATGGGTATAAATAGGAATGGCTAAAAGGCTGCATATGTTTTCTGTTGTGGGAAGATTCAGGTGGAACCCTAAATCATAGATTTTCTGAAAATAGTATTTAAGACTACACTAGGTATGGGAAGTGGATGGGGATCCTTCAGGTAAATAATATATGGAAAGATCCTGACCAGGTGGTAGTGCAGTGGATAGAGCATTGGACTGGGACACAGAGGACCCAGGTTCAAAACCCCGAGGTCACCAGCTTGAGTGTGGGCTCATCAGCTTGAGAGTGGGCTCACCAGCTTGAGTGCAGATCGCTGGCTTGAGCATGGGACCATAGACTTGACCCCATGGTTGAACTCAAAGGTCTCTAGCCTGAAGCCCAAGGTCACTGGCTTGATCAAGGGTCACTTGCCTGCCCCTCACCCCATCAAGACACATATGAGAAGGCAATCATTGAACAACTAAGGAGCACAACAAAGAATTGATGCTTCTCATCTTTCTCCCTTTCTGTCTGTCCCTATCTGTCACTCTGACTCTGTCTCTGTCAAAATAATAATAATAATACTCATATATGGAAAGAACTTCATCCCCAGTGTTCCCCTTTCCTCTCCCCAGTGTGATCTCCTCCAGTTAACCTCCTGATGACAGTGGGACATAATCTGCAGTTTTGCTGTTGATTTTTAGGAAACCTGGGAGTATCAGCTTTCTGAATGTTTCTTTGAAGACACCGTGGAGTTGTAGTTCTGTTTGTTGACAGGTACTGGCACAAATGCAGGGTGAAATGCTCTGTTGGTAGGCTTGGGAGAAGTAGCCTGGTGACGCAGTGTCTTTATTCCCAGGCGAGCAGCTGTTCTCTAAGGAGCCTATTGCATTAAACAGGAGGCCCATTGGCAGTGTAATTAAGAGCAAAGGGAGGGTGTCTGTGAAAACAACCCTGGGCTATGTAGTTGGAGCCTTTGTATTTGGAGCCAAATTAGACTCTTCAGTATGATGTCATCTGAAACTCACTTGTTCTGTGTCAGATGCCCTCCCACAGAGGGGCTGGTTTTAGATGATTGTTTTCTTCTTCAGGATACCCCCTGCAGAAATGTGTATGTTTCGACTCTTTTGAGATTGCCGAAATCAGGTGAAACTGCCTTGCCGGAGAGGATTCCCACCCAGTGACAATGCACAGCTTGGAACTGCTGACAGACTAAAGGTCAGAGGCCATGACATTAGATCTGAGTGTCAAGTTTTGGAAATGTGAATCATGGTTTTGGTGTGTGTCCTTGAGAATGAGGAAGCCAACCTTATTTACTTCTGAAAGACAACTAATCCTCTTCAAGAGAGCTTCAAAGACACCCATTATTTCATCCTTTCATTAAAAATATAAAGCCTTGATGTAAAGCCTGTAGTCGGGGCCACCATCACAGCAGCCTGACCCACGCAGGTTCGCATTGGATTCGAACAGATGGCAATGAAACAACGGAGCCACAAACTGGTGAGCCATCAGCTTTAATTCTAGCTTGCACCCGGCGGGCAAGCAAAAACACACACTGGGCTCCAAAACCCACACATTCAGTGCTCACAAAGCTACTGACTTATCCGAGTTTCCTAGAATCAAAGGTTTCTAGCTCACCAGACTTATTCACCTCTGTTTCCCATCTCCTCCTGCACAAACTCTTAACAAACTGGCTTCTTCCTCAGCACTCTGCCATCTCGGCTGCTTCTCCTGGCCTTCATGTGTCCTTACTCTACTCTCCTCTCTAACACTAACCTCAGGAACTCAGGAACCAAGAGAGAGAGAGAGATCAAGCTCCCAGACTGCCCCAGTTTATAGCATAGATAATCCAAACCCTTAATCCAATTATACATACAAGAAAGTCTCTGATACAAAGCCACCCATCTGAGGCATAATGGGATTCCTCCCTATATCACCACCCTACATTATCCAATCAGTCAAGGGTGTGGGGAAAAGCTTACTCTTAAACTAAGCCTCAGGCTATAATGACCTGGCCTGCCCACAGCCTGTTCCAGAACACACATTAATATCAATGAACTTCCATGTGGGCAGCGCCATCTTTAACAAAGTGAGCATAATATATTTTATCTGCCCAACACTTGATAACCCTTATACAATTCTTACCATAGCTTTATTTATGTTTTATATAAGGAAGGGAACCAGTTGCATGGCTTTGCAGAGGATTCCCCTATTACTCCGTGGTAACATTTCTGCCTAAAATTTAAGCATCTTGATAGCATGCTAAAGACTGAGGTGGGGATGGCTAAGGACCATTTTGCAAAGGAATAGCCCCTCAGTTCAGCAGAGTTATGTGATCTATTCAGGGCAGAACGTAAGTAGGTGGTGAGAGCACACATCTATGCCTGTGTGTCACATGAGGAACCATCCTTTAGCTCCACTTAGGTCCCTTGGTTGTTATTTATTTTCTTCTTTTCAAAGTGAGAGGAGTGGAGATAGAGAAACAGACTCCTGCATGCACCACAACCGATATCCACCTGGCAACCCCTGTCTAGGGCCGATGCTCCGCCCATCTGGGCCCATGCTCTCAACCAAACTATTTTTAGTGTCTGAGGCAGAGACCCCACGAGTCATCCTCAGCACCTAGGATTGCTGCTCTCCAACCAGTCAGGCCATGGCTGTGGAAGGGAAGAGAGAACGAGAGAGAGGAGGGGAAGGGGTGAAATGTTTCTCCCATGTGCCTTGATCAGGAATCTAACTAGGACATCCACATTCCAGGCAGACACCCTACCACTTAGCCAATTGGTCAGGGCCTTGGTTGTTGATAGGGGTTTGGATATGATATTTAATTACCTCTACTAGCTACAAAATAAAGTCATTGTTCCCACCAGAACCCATGCCTTTCTCTTGGATTGATCTTCATCTAGTGTAGGAACTGATAGTCTCTAGCACTGTGCATCTACCTTGCGACTTAGAGGTGTCCAGAGGGCTCACGGGATGCATAGCAGAGAAGGGGGGGTGACATAGGAAACTTGCAGAGAGGAGAAGGTGCTGCACAGCAACCAGGAGCACCTCAGGTGTTGATGCTAAAGGAAGCTGCAGTAAATCAGTGCTACTAACTTGAAAAAAAGGGGAGAATGAAATTTGGGACCCAGAGTACTCTTTTTTTTCCTGAAAAGTGAAAACGAGCCCAAAGGTTTCGCAGAATATCAGGACAAGTAGGAATTTTTCTCTGTCTTTGCTGCATCTTTTGCTTCCTAGTGATAGGAGGTAGAAACTCAGGACTAGCTGTACGCTTCTCTGTGAATGTGACTGCATGTTGGAGACAATCGGAAAGAGAGGAGTGTGGAGCTTCGTCTGATGCTGAGAACAGGTTTTTTTGTTTTCAAAGGGCAGATTAACTCCATGAGGCCTCACTAGCATGGCGAAACAGCCAGCTCTGCCACTGGGCTCGGAGCCTTAGAAATGATCATAATTTTGTCTGTTGCCAGAATGGGAGCCCAATATTTTGAAAATGCAAACAGTGAAGCAATATCAGCTTATATTTCCCATGTTTTGTTATTTATGATAATTTTAACTTGATCATTTAAACAGTAACTGGAAGGAAGTTTATCTTGATTTTCTATAAGAGTGAGGGAGGGAATAAAAGTTTATTTAAAAAAATCTGATATAATTAAGATTATAAAAGGAATAGTTACCTGCCTACCTGAAAACTGTCTTTAAACACTCTGCCTAAAGGACAAATGCAGAACCCAGTCCAGAACACCTTCAGTGGGTGCTTCAATAAGCGGAGTGTCGTCCTGGTGGTGTAGGAGATGCCAGGTGGCTTTCTCTTCCCTGAGGTCCTGTGTCACTCCCAGAGGTGCTCCTCACTCTGGGCTCTTTGTCAGTTGCCAGGTTACCTAGGTTTGATCCCATCAGAATGAGGTCAGCAGTCAGTGGCAGCTATTTTGTAGTATTAGGCAGAGGGTAGGACAACTGATTTTCCTGTCCCAGTTTGCCAGCACAGAGGGGTTCTCGGGGCATGGCACTATTCGTTTTAAAATGAGCAAGTCCTGGGCAAACCAAAGGGAGTTGCTACCCTGTGTGGGGTAATGAATTTGACCGTAAACATCAGCATTGCATTTCAAACTATTAAGTGATTGACATTCTAAATGTTCCTGAACCTACCACCTACAGTGCAGAGTGGATTCATTCCCCAAATACCTTGTTTCTATGCCGAGCCAACTCTATATCTGCTCTTGATATTCTCTTTCTAGAAAGGAACTCTAAAATGGCTTCAGGGTGTGTCCCCTTGGCTTTGTCATCTTGCAGACCAGTGCAGAGTGAGCTTAGGCACCAGGTAGCCTGCCCTTCCCTGTCTCCCAGCCTGCACTCCTCCTTCAGCCACGCGTCACCACTGTCATCTACAGAGACAAAGGCTTCACAGCTCAAAGTTTCATTTTTTAAATTTATTTTAGATAAAGAGAGGAAGGGAGAGAGAAAAACATCGAATTGTTGTTTCACTTATTTATGCATTCCTTGGTTGATTCTTACATGTACCCTGACCGGGGACTGAACCCACAAACTTGGTGTATCAGGACGACACCCTAACCAACTGAGCTACCTTGCCAGGGCTCATAGCTGAAAAATTTAAAAACAATATATTTCCATTCCAGTGACTGGATGCCTGCATATCTTTTCTGGCTCCAGCATTCTGTGGTCTTCTAGGGAGAATTGCTAATTTTCCTGAGTCTTTTGCATGGAATGAATGGAAAGAAAACTGCCTGTTCAAATGGTTTCTGTGACAGTGAGAGTAGTAAGAGATACTCACTGTGTGGTCCTTTTATTTTTAGTAGTAGTGTTGGAGAAATCAGGTTCTGTTTATTCTGAGAGTCTCAGGGGGCTGGTGTGATTGTGTAGTCTAGAAAATGCTGGAATTTTAAATTATTATAAACGTGGACTGGGTAGAGAATTTATAGACCAGAAATACTGCAATATGTAAGTCAGCCTATAGGTTTTCCACTTGTTCATTGCCCAAAAATGTATACGTTGGCTGAGGAGAATAAACGGAAAAAGCACTTTCACAGAGGAATATAAATATATTTAACTGCTGTACTTTTGTCAGATGTTTTTGTATCAAATTTCTTGCTTGTCCAGAAAGCTCCAATTTTGAGTTATTTATTTTTTCCTGGCTTCATTGTAAATCTCATATAGTGTAGGCTTCTTTTCAGTTAGATAAATATATTCAGATTGTAATACTTCCTAGTTTTTAGTATTAACCAGGTATTGTATAGACTTTCTCTGAACCATCATTTTTCACCTTTTGATGTTTGTTTTCAGTAGAATACTGAGTGTTCTGCGGGCCTGCAACAGCTTTAGGCACCGTTTAAATGCGCCTAAAGCATTCAAATGGCATTTGGCTCCTTTTTATGGCAAATCAACTGCCTCTGTGAACAAGCTCCAGTCTTTGGGAGGAAAAGCCCATTGCCTTGGTATTTTAGGGAGTGCAGTTCTATAAATATAACTATGCATGATGAAGCAACATCTTTGTTCAATAGAGCAGATACAGCCAACAAAAATGAAATAAGAGGAAGTAGTTTCTGGTGGTTTCCAGCATTCATTATGAGAAATAAGAGAAAAGAGAGTTTACAAAAAACTTTTTTTTTTTCGCACAGTGGTTGTTGGCTATTGTCTATCCTTTGCTCTGAGGTGCATATGCTCTTAAGAGAAAATAGATAAGATGAATGCTGTGGTATCCACCCCACATTTTCTGCCTTTATTTTTTACTTTATAAGGTTACATGTTACACTTCCCTTTGAAGCCACCCACAGACTCAGCTATTTGGGTGAGGCTGGACTCATCACTCACTGGGACAGAGACGGGCTTATATTTACTATTATGGGATGGCCTGGCTATATTAATGAAATTTCTACCTAAAAAATGTTTCATTAGAGGCAGTGTTTTAAACTATTGCTTTTATTCTAAATCAAAGAGAATTTTCCTTATAAAAACATTTATCACCAGGCTGGGTACTTTACTTTTCTACCCTATCTTGACTGGTTTTTTATTTTGTTTGTTTGTTTTTATTAAGTGACTGGAAGGGAGGCAGAGGCAGACTCCCACATGCACCCCGACAGGGATCTACCCGGCAAGCACCCTACCCAGGGCTTTGTGCTGCCCATCTGTAGCCACTGCTCCATTGCTCGGCAACCGAGCTATTTTAGCATCTGAGGCGAGGCCATGGAGCCATCCTTAGCACTCAGACCAACTTGCTCAAACTATTTGAGCCATGGCTGTGGGAGGAGAAGAAAAAGAGAGAGGAAAGAGAGATGGGGGAGGGATGGAGAAGCAGATGGTCACTTCTACTGTGTGCCCTGACTGGAATTGAACCTGGGACATCCATACACCAGGCCGATGCTCTACTGCTGAGCCAACGGACCAGAGCTGTTTTTTATGTTTGTTTGTTTACTTGTTTTCTTTGTTTGTTTTTGTTACTTTAGAGACAAGAAGGGAGAGAGGGTGAGAAGCTGTCACTTTTGTTGTGCGTCGATTGCTTTTCATATGTGCCTTGACCAGGGCCAAGCCAGTGTCCCCTTGCCTAAGCCAGTAACCTTTTCATGACAGCGACCTTTTTTTTTCTTTAAATCTTTTTTTTTTATGCAGGCTCATTTGCTTTTCTTTTTAATTTCTTTTTATTTTATTCATTTTAGAGAGGAGACAGAGAGAGAGAGAAAGAGAGAGAGAGAGAGAGAGAGAGGAGGGAGGAGCTAGAAGCATCAACTCCCATATGTGCCTTGATCAGAGCAGTGCAGGGTTTTGAACTGGTGACCTCATTGTTCCCAGGTCGACGCTTTATCCACTGCGCCACTACAGGTCAGGCGACAGCGACCTTTGGGTTCAAGCTGGTGAGCTTTGGAATCGTGTGGATGATTCCCCTACTCAAACCAGCACTGCTGTGCTGATGAGGCTGTGTTCAGAGCCAGTGACCTTGGGGTTCGAACTGTGATTTTGGCATTCAGGGTCGATGCTTTTATTCACTGTGCCACCACCAGTCAGGTTCTTGACTACTTTTTCTAAATGTGAAGACGGGAAAACAAACATTTATCTCTGAAAAATTATAAACTCATAATTTGTGACAAAGGCTTCAATCTGTATTTGATTTTATTTTTGTAATAAAATATATCAGGTAAAAATCATTGTATTATGCTTCAAGCGAATGCCATGAAGGGGGTGGATGGGGAGGAGGGGTGGTAAGGATTAAAAACTACATTGATTGAAGTCAGATTGACAATAGGTTTGGTGGAGGAAATAAAGAAGTTGTTTTGGAACATTACAGGTGAGGTAACTGGGAATTCTCTTGGGAATGTGCATGCACATTGACAAGCATTTAGAATATGCATGTCTAGGATTTGGGAGCACAGCCTAGGCTGTAGCCGTAAGGGTGGGAGGGAAGAGCACAGGTGACTGCAGCGGGTGGAATTTGTAGAGTGAGCCTCAGCACAGCACTTGGATGAGATCCCGACCCCTGGGCCTCAGAAGGGGCCTTAACCTTGTTTTAAATCAGAGCCATAGTTTTTCTCACCAGCATTAAAACCACAAGTCCCTGCAAAAGCTCTTTAAGTCTCTTGGCATTTATTGAGATTAATTTACCTGCAAGAAGATTCATATATCCAGCTTTGTTAACTGTACATTCAGGTAAAATGTTTCTGTGAGATAACTAAAGCTCATATTTTGATAACAGAAAAAGGTAGAGTAATGAAGTATATAAAACTCCAGCAATTTTGCAATTACTATCATCTTGAAACTGGTTATTCCATCAGGTAAAAGAAGTAAGTCCAAGAACCATGTGGCTAGGTCCAGTGGGCTTATGATATGATATGAAACACTATTTGGCATCTATTTTTATCTTGAGGAAAAAATAAAGGACAATAAAGCATTCTGTTCCAAGTCTCCAAGAGTGTTATGCTTTTAAATTCTGCACCACAGAAAATACAGACAAACTTGTAATTGCACTTTTGCGTGGTGATCTGCAAGAGAAAAAGAAACTGGTACCCATCTACCCAAAAGCATAGATCAGACACAGAAGGGCTAATCACAGATACACATTGCATGCTCCATGCCAATTACTTTCTCCTCTGTCTATTGTGTACAGTTAAGAATGTAGATCTTAGGCTGGCTGTACAATTTTTGAAGCATGACTTAAAAGCATAAAGTTAATTTTTAAGTTGTCCTAATTCTGATTCATACTTTTTGTTCCTCTTTGGTTAACATATCATCCTCAGGATGCTTGTATTAAACTGTAAGTACTGCCTCAAGGCAGTTTTCTCAGTACCAAAGTACCGATGCATTTATCAGAATAACCAGAACTGCCTGATGCCTAAAAAAGACAACCATTTCTGCTATGTATAAACAAAACAACTTTCTGTAGCAGTCATCATTAATTGGTGTAATGGGCTGGGGATGGTTCTCATGGGCTCAGCTTTGGTTATTACCTTCTCATCCTTACCAGTGTCACCAAGGCCCATCCTAAAAACTACAGAGGAAATGGTGCAGCCGCTACTAGAAAACTGTGACGGTTGCTCAGAAAATTAAAGTGAGTTATCGTATGACCCAGCAATTGCACTTCTCAGTAGACACCAAAAAAGATTGAGAGCAGGGATTCAAAGACCTATTGTATCTGGACACCCATGTTCACAGCAGCATTGTTCATGATAGCCAAGCAATGCAAGGTGTCTATGGGTCTTTTGATGAAAGAATAGATACACAAATTATGGTATGTTCATACAATGGAATAGTATTCAACCTTAAGAAGAAAAAAATCCTGTCTCATGCTACAGCATGGGTGAACTTGAGGACATTATGCAAAGTGTGTAATAAGCCAGTCATAAAAGGACAAATACTGCAGAATTCCACTTATCTGAGGTACTTAGAGCAGTCAAATTTATAGACATAGAAAGTAGAATGGTGGCCACCAGGGGCTGGGAATTGGGGGAGTAATTATTTTAATAGGTATAGAATTTCAGTTTTGCAACATGGAAAGAGTTGTGGAGATGAGTGGTGGTGGCAGTTGCACAACAGTGTGAATGTACATGATGCCACTGACCTGTACACTTAATAATGGTTAAGATAGTAATTTTATGTAATGTTTATTTTATTTCAGTTAAAATAAATGACAGAGGAATGGGCTGCACCACAGACATTCAGTTCTAGATAGTACGCGGTAAGAGCCAAGCTGCAGTAATTCTAGTCTAGTTCTAGTCAGCAGGGGTTGCATCTTGGAGATAGTGGACCCAAGTGGGGCAACCAGCAGTGGGAGGCCCACTCTGCTTAGTGCAGGAGGGGGAGCTGAGCACAAGGAAAGGAGCATAGCCAGTGGACTCCATCCAGCAGGAAGAAGACCCTGTCCCTTGCCCTGCCCAAGGGATTGTTCCAGCAAGAGGGATTTCAGGCACTGGTAATCGTTTGTGCATGTGGGCCAGAAGGGTCTTTCAGTCACATCTGAGCTACTGTCCTAAACACACAGGGTGATGTCTGTCATAGAGACAGAATGGAGAAAAAGCACCACCTCTGTCCTGTACCTCATCTCACTATCCTGGGTCTCTCTCACCTTGCTGGTTGCTCAAGAGAATCTTAAAGATAGTGCACACACACCTGCTTTCTACTTAGTGTGAAGCAGAGATAGGAGGGAAGCTCAGAGTGAATAGACCATATGATTTTTTTTTTTCTTTAATGAGAGGAGGGGAGATAGAGACACAGACTCCCGCATGTTCCCCAACCAGAATCCACTTGGCAACCCCCATCTGGAGCTGATGCTCAGACCAATCAAACAACTGACTGTGGGAGGGGAAGAGAGAAAAGAAGGGGAGAGGGAGGAGAAGAGAAGTAGATGGTCGCTTCTTACGTGTGCCCTGACCTGGGATCGAACCTGGGACTTCCACATGACAGGCTGACGCTCTATCCACTGAGCAAACAGCCAGGATTTTATTTTTATCTTTTTTTTCAAAGGTTTTATTTATTGATTTTAGAAAGGCACAGAGGAGGGTGGAATGGGAACCTCAAGCTTACAGTTGCATGTTGTATGTGCATTGACCCAGCAAGCCTGAGGTCTCAAACCAGCAACCTCAGCATTCCTGGTCGACTCCTTATCAACAGCACCACCACAGGTCAGGCCATACTACTTTTTATCTCAGTGATTTGTGACTGAGTACAACAACATTTTCAGATGCTTAAGAAGGCGACTTGGTGATGTGGCTTTCTTCCTCTTCTTTTTGTGAGGGAGATTTCATTCCCCCTTTCCCCCTCTATGAGTCTGGACTTCTGGCGCAGAAGCACATTGTTGAACATTAGATTACTGGAGAGATCTATGTATCAGTTCAGTTTAGACACATGCACAGAGAGTTTTATGCGTGCTTCAGTGGCTCACCAAATAAGACAAGCCTCGCCCAGCTGGGTAACTCCTTCTGAGCCAGCCATGAGAGATCCCTGCCAATGCTGCGTGTCCCTTTCACCAGAGAAGTATATGGAATCAATAATCGCTAGCCCTGGTGTCTCTACCATGCTATTTATCGGATACAGTTCATTTTGAGTGACCTTTACTTTTCAGTAAATAGTTCTTTATTTGTGAAGTGCAGATTGCAAACAATCCAACCAGCCCTCTGGTTATTAGCCTTCCATCTGCTTTATAATTCCACTGTGGAAACCATCTGTGCTAGGGACCGGGGAGAGGTCAACGGACTGAATCTTTTCCTCTGGAAAGAAATTCATGGGGCATTAAGATTGTCAAATGACAATATCTTCTTTTGGTTGTGTGGGTGTGTGTTTGACCAAATTAAACTGTCGTGTTTCTTCCTCAGCACCTGAGAGTTCATGTGCCTTAGTTAATATTTGAATTATAAACAAAAAGTTGTAAAAACCAAAGAAGGAATAATAATTTTAATAATAAAGTGTTGTAAATGATTTTATTAAAAAGAGTAGAATGTAACAAAGGTAAGCATTAGACTTTAGGCTTGGGAGCCATGCCAATATGAAGAAAATGTGGCGGGTGAGTTGAGCGCAGGGTGGGAATATTAATGAGAATTCGTGGAATTTTCTTCCCAAGCTGTGGTTCATGAGTTGTTTATTTTGTAGTCATGATTCTTCAGTAATCTTTGTTTCATGTCTTAGACCCCACTTCTTTTTCTTTTTCTTTTTTTAAATTTTAGTAAGAGGAGGGGAGGCAGAGAGACAGACTCTCACATGCATCTGACCGGGTTCCACCCAGCAAGCCCACTAGGGGGTGATGCTCTGTCCATCTGGGGCCCTTGCTACATTGCAACCAGGGCCATTTTTTAGCACCCTGAGGTGGAGGCCATGGAGCCATCCTCAGTGCCCTAGGCCAACTCGCTCTAATTGACCCATGGCTGCAGGACAGGAAGAGAAGAGAGAGAGAGAGAGAGAGGCAGAGAAAGAAAGAAGTGAGACAGGGGGGAGTGGAGAAGCAGATGGACACTTCTCCTGTGTGCCCTGACTGGGAATCAACCTGGGACCTCCCCACGCCCAGCAGACACTCTACCACCGAGCAAACTGGACAGGGCCAGACCCCCCTTCTTAAAAAGGTGATATCGATACTTGTTTGTACACTTGTCTTGTTAAGTCTTGCAAATTTAACTGCTGTAGTGCTGATTTCTTGGATAGGTACCGAAGATTTTTGTGTGTTCATAATAATGCTTGTTTTTGTTCAGAGACAGTTGAAAGAGCTTGCTTTTTGTGTTGACCATGAGATTGAGCCCTCAGATACTGGCTGTGCAGAACTTGTGTTGGAGAAAGTAGAAGCAGGTCACCACTGAGGTCTGTGGCTACCTTTTCAGTGTGAAATAATGCTAGAATTCTTATTTCCATTTATCAAAGAGCAATGCCAAAGCCAGCTAGCAATATGTAGTCTGTTTAAACCTAAACTCAGTTTCCTGGCTTGTCTTCATTGTTCAACATTTCCTCATTAGTGGTGTGTGGAATCTTGACTTTGCAAGTTCTTCAAAGGCAGCATTTTGTGTTTGGGATTATCTTTTTTCTTTCAGGTTTGGGGCTTAGCTCTTTGATTTCAAGGAGTAAAGCTCGGGCAGGCTGTGGCAGTACAGCTGTCCCTGCCAGCTGCAGCTCCTAGAGTTATGGATAGAACGGGAATTGTTAGGGGGAATACATGGAAGCAAGATGGGATGAGAACAAAGCATGTGTGGTTCCCAGGTGGGTATCTAAGAAGGAGAGCAGGAAGGTCATCTCGGTAAGAGCCATTCAAGCTATAAATGTGGCCCTGGAAAGAACTCAGGGCTCAACCAATACAGGATATATTTAATGACAACTCAGCCTCCAGTCACCTTATCAACTGATTTTTATACCACAATGTGAATGGATTCTCATAAACATCTCAGACAAGACTAATTACAAGCAGCTAGTTGATCATATAATTCACCAATTTGTTTGGTCTGGTCATAAGATTAGAGAAAATCACACTCTTGATGCAGACCAAGGCAAACAGTGTAGTAGGCAATGGGGTGAAAGTTCTGCTTTGCATGTGGGTCTGCATGGACATGTGTGTGCCATTGGCAGAGTGATGAAGAGAAGAAAATGACGAAAAATGCCAATTTGTCCATTTCTCTCATAAGTTCAATTTTGTTATTTTTCAGTTTTTCTATCCTGTGCCATTTTCTTTCTTTAAAAAAAATTATCAATTGATTTTAGAGAGAGAGAAACTTCGACCTGATGTTCCACTAATTTCTTATTTATGCATTCATTGGTTGATTTTTGTATGTGCCTTGACCAGGGACCAAACCCACAACCTTGATGTATTAGAACAATGCTCTAACCAACTGAGATATCTGGCCCAGACCCTATGCCTTTTCTTTCTTTTCTTTTTTTTCTTCACATGAGTTGGTTTAATTCAGGTGTACAGAATTTGGGGCAGTACAAAGACTAAGAACATACTTGGACAGGATTCTGGCTGGGTTTGCTCTGACCGCACAGCTAAGGCTGAAATGGCAGTGAGAACTAAAGAGATGAGCGAGCCACTGCATGGTGGTTATTATCATTTTTTTATAAAAGTTTATCCTTAAATATACAATAGGCTTCAAGACAACACTTCATTCTGGATATAGGTGGCAAGAGATGTTATGACAGGGAATCCAGATGTTAAAAGAGGAATGGAATTAAGGATCATCACCATTGCCCCAGGCTCGAGGAACAGCTTACTTTTTGCCAGATTTCTTAATTCCACCTGATGCTAGGGGTCCCTTCCCCACGGCCTTTGCTTTTAAGCTCCTCATGTTTCTTCTGCTCCTCTTTTTGCTTCTGCTTGAATGCCTTATCTTCCTCGTCCATCTCCTTGGGCTGCTTCAGGGGCTTCTTGCCACCTTCGCGGCCAGACATGGCACCTGCCGCCCCTTCCCCCGCCTTTTCTTTATTAGTTTATGTTATTTGGATTAGAGACTATAGCACTAAATTTGGGGGTCTTGTTCCTCAAATCCAGGGTTCGTGAAATTATTTGAGTTTTCAGATAGGGACACATGCACTGCTTAGGCCACTTGACCACTCTGGTTGGTTGCATTGTTGATTTACAACGATGACTTTTAGTGACAAGTGTAAGTTGTCCACCTCTCCCCCTGACACGCTCTTTTGGATTATTTATTAATACATTGCTTGAGAAAACCCTAGAAATATGTAGGTATGCAACAGATGTTATTTGTATAATTTGTTATACAAAATTTACATGTTACTGAAAAATTGGCTCTAAATTTTAGCGATTCTTTTATTAACCAAAGGAATTTATTATGGCAATCAACAGTAGTCCCTGAGTTGCAATTCAGAGGAGACGGTATAAGAATGAATCTGAACTCCCGCTCCCCCATTCCCTGTTTGGACTGCTGGTCTTTGTTTCTTTCATAAGTTGTAGGCTATAGCTCAGTGGTTCTTAACCTTTTTTGAGGTACCGAACACACCAGTTTCATATGTGCATTCACCGAATCCTTCTTTAGTGATAAATAAAATATGATTTTTTTTTCCAAATTCAAGACATAGGTATATGTTTTTTTACTAGTGCACAAAATGAGCTGTGCATGAACATCACCTTGCTCAAAGAACAAAACCAACAAAGTGCATGAACTCACAACAAATTACGCTATTACTTTATTCTGGCCTCTGCGGCAGAGGCTTCTCCGAACCCCTGAAACCAACTCATCGAACCCCTCGGGTTTGATAGAACCCAGGTTAAGAACCACTGCTATAGCCTCTAGTCCTCTTATGCACACTATGTGAGTTAGCATCTTTCAGGAGGGCAGGCAGGGACAGATCCCAGGCCTGTTCACGATAAGAAAACATTATTGTTCCTTCTTCCTAGCCCCATCAACCCAGAGTGAACAGAGGGTGCTATTCCCAGCCACCCCCGTGACTTTCCTGATTTACCCATCATGGTATTCATGCATTTGAGAGAGAAACTGCTCTCTAAATGATCACACAATGGACTGTAAGAAAAGTCTCTTTTAGGAATACCAAATAGTTACACTCACATTTTTGCTTTAAATTTAGTACTATATGCAGTCTTGTTCCATTTATGTGTTACTTTGTTAATGAAATAGCATGTTTTCCCACTCAATAACTTTCTGAAAATTGCTTGGTTTTTCATGTACTGAGATGGTTTGTTAAAGGGGCTAAAGGTCAGGTAATCTTCCTAACAGTGAAAGTATACTGATTGGTTTCACTTCATCTATACATACACATTTATATCATTGCATTATAGAGTTAAAGGGGAAGTGAACATAAAACTATCACTTTTGTTTTTAACATGAGCAATATTAAGGCAAGCTTGTATGCTGGTGAGAATGAGCTAGAGGACAGAGAAGGACGAGGGTCTGAGAGAAGACGTTGCACCAGCCAGAGGCCTGGGATTTAGCACCCAGCGGAAGTGGTCTCAGAGCAGAGACCACTTTTCTACCTCAAGTGTAGGAAAGGCATATGTGGGGACATACATTTTATGAATTTGAGGATAAGGGGTGAGGTCGTTCTTGTGTGTGAGTGAGAAATGAAGGAGAGGGGTGAGTAGCTGAGAGTATGAAGGAAGAGGCTGTGGGAAGTTCAAAGAGACAAAAATGATGAAATAAAAATCGTCATTCTAGAAAAGAAAAATAAAGTAATGAAGAAAATGTAAAAGAAACATTTAGCAGGAGTTGAGTGCTAGTTTGGGGCTCGTGGTAATGACTCTAAGGTAAGACCGTTCAGCCAAGTTGTGTAGGGTTTTGTGGTTTTTTTCCTTCTAGCAATTTTAGCTGCTCATTGCAAGTGGTTAGTTAGGTTGAACTTATAGGGATTGCCATGCTGGTACAAGGGCAGAATATAAGGGCAAGGCTGATGAAAATATTTGCAAGGAATTGACTGTAAAACTGGACAAATGATCTAACCTGGGTGTGGAGGCCAGTGAGCACAAGGCAGATGGCAAATTGGGAATTAAGGGCACGATCCATGTGAGGGTCAAGGAGTCCCTGGGAAGGGAGCTGGCTAAGTGGTTTTCACTGGTTTCATCTCTCTGACTTCAACTGGACTGTGTCACTGTGCATTGATTAAACTATGCCCGAGATAGCCAACTCTCCTGTGGGCACATGAGGGGCTGTGGGAGGGGAGGATGGATGTCTATAGTTTTGTTAGCCAAACTCTCATATTAGGGAGCATGGTTTTTTATTTAATAGACTGTGTGTTAGACTTTGAAGGATTATAGAAGTGTTTGTTTATCAGCCTTTATTAAATTTGGAGCTAACATAATTTTTTTTAAAACTCAGCTGTTTTTTTCATAGATTTTTTCAAAAAAATAATTTCTATTTTAATTTTGTTATTGAATAAAATAAATCCCAAGTAAAGGTAAGGATTAAGTTTTCTGGAAATTTTTTCCTTTTTCTGTTTGTTTTGTGGGTTTTTTTTGTATTTTTCTGAAATGAAAAGCGGAGAGGCAGACAGACTTCCACATGCGCCCTACTGGGATCCACCTGGCATGCCTACTAGGGGGCGATACTCTGCCTATATAGGCCATTGCTCCAATGTGACTGGAGCCATTCTAGCGCTGGAGGCAGAGGCCATGGAGTCATCCTCAGTGCCCGGGCCAACTTTGCTCCAATGGAGCCTTGGCTGCAGGAAGGGAAGAGAGAGAGAGGAAGGAGAGGGGGGAAGGGTGGAGCAGATGGGCACTTCGATTCTCTGGCTGGGAATCGAACCCGGGACTTCCACATGCTGGGTCGATGCTCTACCACTGAGCCAACCAGCCAGGGCCTGGAAATGTTTTTTTTTTTTTTTTTTTTTTTTTTAAATTTCTTTTTATTTTATTCATTTTAGAGAGGAGACACAGAGTGAGAGAAAGAGAGAAATGGGGGAGGAGCTAGAAGCATCAACTCCCATATGTGCCTTGACCAGACCAGTGCAGGGTTTTGAACTGGCGACCTCGATGTTCCCAGGTCAATGCTTTATCCATTGCGCCACCACAGGTCAGGCGGCCTGGAAATGTTTTTTATAAAAAAGTAAATCACAGCCATAATGGAAAACTCAGAAAGTTTAGAAGTGTTAATTTTTTAAACATATAAACAGATAGATTGTTGTTAGACAATCTATCTGAAGCAAGTATCGTTGTGAGGGCTTTTGAAACTTGGGAAAGTAAAAGCACCTGACTTGATATCCAGTTTTTATTTTATCTTTTCCATCAAATTCTTTCATCATTGGAATGCCTGTGTTGATACTATTAGATGTTCTAAGTTGTAAGGGTTCCTATAGGCAGTCATTTTACTCATCGTGTCTTCTAGGATCATTCATCTCTCCAGGATCTTAAAATTAACATCTTATAGGAGAAAACTTTAAATCACAAAAAAAGTATACTTGCTCCTTCACCCTCTCACCTCATCAGCATTAATGAGAGTGCTGTTAGAAAGTTTTCATGGCAGCATACTTTGGTCTATCTCATAAAATACAAATATTTGGGGTGGCCCAGTTTGAGAAAAATGGGCAAAAGCTCTTTTTAACACAGGTGTTGTAGCTATATGATTCATTATTTTTCCAATGTGCTCCAACATTTCTCAGATCTAAAGGTGTGAAGGGCATGGTTACCAAAAACAGATGGATGTAAATGGTGCTATGTTATTAAATGTCATGCTTCTTAATTTGTCAGTTGTGTACATCTCAAACCAAAATGGATTTTCCTCCTCTTACACTTTTGCATTTTCTCAGCTGGGTTATCCACGAAAAGGTCTGAGGCATTCATATTATCTGGTGAAGAATGGAGATCTAAATTGCTTTTGGACCCTTTCATAATTATGTGAGTTAACATTGGCCCTCAAGACACTTTCACATAGGAAAGATATGGTTGATGTAGACTTGTGTTTTGATGGTAAGTAGGAAAGAGATTGGTATAATGGCTGCCGGCTTGTAAATGGCGCTTAATAATTTAAGCAGAGAAAGGTGGTAAATTGTCCACGTTGGAAATGGTCTGTGCTTATGACCACTTTTGGTTTCCCTTTCACTGGATTAGAATTGCTTCTTGGTATTTAAAACAAACAGCACAGAGTGTTTATTTTGATCTGCGTTTTGAAATATGAGATAAAACGGCAAACTCATCGCATTTTATTGGAATGAATGCAAGTTACTTGTAGCCTTCCCAACTGGTATTGCTTCTCTTTTGGTGAGAACTAGCCTGGGGAATTGTCATCATTTTAGAAAATTATTTCATCGGTTCTATCTTCACAAAGCATGGTAAGATACCACATGCAAATGTTTCTGAAATATTAGTTCAACAGGCTAGCATTGGCCCTCATGTAAGCGAGGCATATCATGTAAGCGAGATGTTTAACAATCACACCCAATATATTGTTACCGGTGTGACTTTAAGTATGTTTTTACTATTTTATTAGTTGATTTAAACTGCCCTTTTTGTGTAAATTTAAGGGATTTCTCATTGAGTCCTGTGTGCTTTCCATGTATTAATGCCTCTCAAATACCCTTTGAAATAGGTACTGTTGTTTTACCCCTATCTTCCTGATGAGGAGGTGGAGGCACAGAGTTTGTATAACTTGCCCAGGATCACAGCTAAGAAATGGCAGAGCCGGGATTCAAACTCCAGCTCTAGAGAGTGTGATCATAAATCAATATGTGTTAGTTTCCTTAATGCTGGGATTCCGGGACTTGATGTTCTTCATCTGCGACATGTTATCACAGTGTGCAGTGCATTGTCATTCTGAAGGCTGAACACTAATGTCATCTTTGTGTATGACCTGAAACTCCCTGATGGGGACCTAGACAGGACCAAGGAGCAGAGAAGCAGCTCTATTGACAGAGGTACCAGTGTATTTATCTTTTACTTACTAGGGAAAAAAATAGTAATTAACAGGGTATATTTTGATCAGTTAGTAGGTTGCCATAAGGAACTTGAACAGTTCTGGAGAATCCACCTTTAACCAAGAAATTCTAACAGCACAAGGCTGTGCGAATGTGAGTACTGTGGAATGGGTTTGCCTAAAATATAAAAAATAAGGGGGAAATGGGGCCAATATATTTCTCTTCTTGTTTTAGATCTTCTGGACTTGTCAAATGTATAACTTACTTCAGACTTTTAAATGTTGGCTGTCAAAGAATAGGTAGGGGCTTGAAAAATAAAACTGTGTTACCATTTGCACAATTCATTTTGTGATTGAAGAGGACTTAAAAGGAGGTCACTGGATGGAAAGTTTGTCATTTCAGAAGTAAAATTTTGGAAAAAGCTGAGAAAAACTTTCTAGGAATTCTCATTTTAAGGAAGCTGTGGACAGGCTTTCTGGACATCTAACCCGTTAGAGAGCTGATGGTGTCAGGGTCTCCTGGCTCTCCACCGCCTGGTATATCAAATGAACCCATAGAGAAATAGCAAGATCATTTTGGGGGAGAAAACAGAAGAATCCATGAAGGTGTCTATCCTATTTGAAACGAACTATTCCATATGCAGAAATTAGATCAGTATCTAGTGTGAAAGATGCTAGTATTTCTTAGGATCTATGCTGGCTAAAAATCAGCAATATTAATAAAGTTGAAATTGTGAAAGTAAGTTTCAGGTACTGAAGAGGAAATTATCACTGCAGCGATTAAACAGAAAAGGCCCCCAAGAACCCAGTGGTACTGACTATTGCTTTAGTGAAATTCAGTTAAAGGATAGGATGAGAGGCCATTGTAAGGTAGGGAAGGTAGGAGGAAACCCAACAGGATGAACAAAGAACTACTTGAATAGCTGAAACCCGAACGAGAATGCTACAACCAAGTCGGGACGGCAGTGGGCCAAAGAGGAGTACAAAGAAAGAGCAGCGGAGGAAAGCCAGGAAAGCTCAAGCAGGAAATGAGAAGCAACTTTCAAAATACATCAAGGGAAATGCTCTTTAAATACATCAGATGCAACAGGACAGGGAAATGTTTCTCTGTTTGGTAGAGGAGGGAGTTGGTTTAAGTAACAGCATATAGGACAAGTTGTCTATCTTTTTTTTTCACAAAAGCAAAACTTCTTTGTTCTAAAAGAGTCTGGTAGTATCCACTGGGAGGAGGGGAAGGGAGCGACATTATCAGAAGAGCTGGAGAAAGGCTGTTTTAGTAGACTGCTTCTTATAACATCTGTAGGCCCTGATGGATGTTTCAGGAAATAGGGTTGACCCTTGAACAACAAGGGTTTGAACTGCGTGAGTTGATTTATATGCAGATTTTTTTCAATAAATACTGTAAATGTATTTTCCTCTGATTTTCTTAATAACATTTTCTATTCTCTAGGTTACTTTATTATAAAGTACAGAATAGGATACATAACATACAAAATACTATGTGTTATTTGACTGTTATTGGTAAGGCTTCCGGTCAACAATAGGCTATTTGTAGTTAAGTTTGGGGAGTCAAAAGTTATACCTTGTACAGGAATTTTCGATGGTGCAAGGGTCGGTGTCTCTAACACCCACATTGTTCAAGGGTCAACTGTACAGAACACCAGCTGTAGACAGACTGTGGAGCTAGAAACAGAGCAATGTGCCATTCCTATGTTACATGGAGGAAGAATGACCTTGAAATGACAAATCTGAATGTTGTCATTACCTGAACAGAAAGTTGGAGTGATATGAGTGAGAAGTAGAAGATATTGCAAAATTGATTTGAAAACAACTTTCAGGTTGAAAGGTAGCAGGTGTACCCATGTGGTTTGAAAGAGCAAGTCCTGTCAAACTGATGCAGTCTGTCTCTGTGACATGGGTAGCCTGGAAGATTGTGGAACAGTGGAAGGAGTGAGCTAGTTTGATTTCAGGAAAGCTGACATTGTTTCTTCACTAGTCACGCTTACGGTGCCTCAAAGAACTCATTATATTTTGCTATACAACTCTTTGAGGGGCCACCTCATTGGAGTACATTGAAAGTGTGTTTAGTTAGAAATTAATGTCCATAATGGAACGGGTAAAATGAGTCAGAGCAAGAAATGTTCTGAAGTGATCAGTATAGAGCCAGTGCATATTCAAAATGTTCTGTAACCTATAAGATGTGCAGAAAACATGGGGAATGGTAGGAGTGAAGCGAGGAAATTTAGGTCAGAATAATTGTGACCATTGAAGGCATGGTTGAAGACAAGGAAGGTGGTAGAAGGTAAAGTCAAAAGCAGGAAGGTAGAGGATAAGAGAACACTTACATTTTTATGTGTAAGGATCATGATAATTATTTCAATTAACGCTCAGAAAGACATACATTATGAGTTTATGTGATAATGGTGTTTTTCCCCAAAGCAGTAGTGAAATGGTTTCTTTTCAAGCCCTGGAAGTTGGTCCGGTCTGGACCAACTGCCCTATTTAAATAGAGTTAAGAGAAGGTCTTGTGGGTATAAAGCTCAAAATCAGCAGGCCAACCTACAAAGTCAAGTAACAAAATATTTTGTATTAAATTCAGGTCTTAGTCCTGGGTAACAAAGAGAATGGCTGGAGATGTTGGAAAGAGTCACAAAGATGGTAAATAGGTTAGAGAAAATAAGGCTTCCAGGCAAAACAAAAGTGGAAATTGGTGTGAAGGAAGTTAATAATGTTAAATGTCTGAATGGCTCCCCAAACCACATATGTATTTTTATGACAAAGTAATAGGGCAAATATTTACCTGAATAAAGGATTTGGAATAGATTTAAAAGAAAATACAGTGTGTCCGTAAAGTCATGGTGCACTTCTGACTGGTCACAGGAAAGCAACAAAAGATGATAGAAATGTGAAATCTGCACCAAATAAAAGGAAAACCCTCCCAGTTTCTGTAGGATGATGTGGCAGCATGTGTACATGCACAGCTGATGATGTAACCCCATGTATACAGCGGCCAACCCATGACCATGTCAGTGGAGATGTGGCCGGTACAGAGGAAAGTTCAGTGTGTTCTGTGGCTCGCTAAATTTGAATCTGTGACCAAAGTGCAACGTGAATATCTGTGCGTTTATAACGAAGCACCACCACATAGGAATAACATTACTCAGTGGGATAAGCAGTTGAAGGAAACCGGCAGTTTGGTGGAGAAACCCCGTTCTGGTAGGCCATCAGTCAGTGACGAGTCTGTAGAGGCTATACGGGATAGCTACCTAAGGAGCCCTAAAAAATCTGTGCACATGTGTGCTCGACAATTACACCTAAGCAAGACTATAGTTCATAAGGTGTAAAATAAACATCTCTGTTTTACGGGGTACAAATTGCGGCTGTTGCACACTATCAAACCGGTGGATAGACCCACATGATGCGCATTTGCTACAGATATGCTTCATGAGATTGACAGTGATGCAAGATTTTTGTAGACGATTGTGTTTAGCGATGAGGCGACCTTCCATATCTGTGGACATGTTCATCGCCATAACGTCCGAATAAGGGCTGCTGAACATCTTCATGCCTACCTTGAGTATGAACGTAACACCCCTAAAGTGAACGTGTGGTGTGGCCTGATGCATGATAAGGTGATAGGCCCATTTTTTTTCGCAGAGCAGCCTGTGACGGCAAACACCTATCCTTGACATGTTGGAATTGTATGCAGTGCCATAATTTCCAAAAGGTGTCATCTTTCAATAAGACGACGCTCCTCTACATTATGGCACCCATTGCAGGGCTGGGACCAGGTGAGGCTCTTCCCCTACCCCCTACTACTCGGCCCAAGCAGACAACTCATTGTGAAGTTGACTCCTGGTAGCATTCTTTGGCCTTACATTGCTACTGAAGGAACTAGACGGAGCCCTCTGTAGTTGACTAACCTCACATTTAGTGACATGCTGTTTCCCTCTTAGATATCACTCTCACCAGAAATTATAGAATTTACTTGCAAATTATTTTCATGTAAGAAATACCTTGGCCCTGGTTGGTTAGTCAGTTGGAGTATCGTCCTGAAATACCAAGGTTGCAGGTTCAATTCCAGGTCTAGGCACATACGAAAAACAACCAATGAATGCACAACGAAATTGAACAACAAATGAATGCTTCCCTCCCCTCTTTGTCTCTTTAAAATCAATCAATAAGTAAAAATAAAGCAATACCTCAGCATCCAATCTAGCTTTCTAATGGTGGGAATATTCTGAGTGTGTGTGTGTGTGTGTGTGTGTGTGTGTGCACATGCAGGTGTGTGTAAATGGATGATGTACCCTGTGGCAAGTCCTTCTCTCTAATTGCTGTGTGTTATATTCAACAAGCTGCCAAGTCCAATCAGGTTAGAGCTGCTTTTTATCCTTCTACTCATGTTAAAATAATCAACCATCATGGTGCAAAAGGAAAATCAAGAAATGCACTCTTCCTGGGCTAAAGTGAGACCTAGTGCCCCATATTGCAAATGAACTACTTTCTAAAAAATGTCTTTTTAGAAGCTTTCTGCAGTTATATGTAGTAGAATCCTCTTTTTCATGGCTCCTGCATGTAAACAGTCTTTATCATACCTCTGGTTGGGATGGGGGTCAGGACACCAGCTGGAAGATGGTCATGCCAAGATGATTCCTTCTCTTGCATTCCTGAGAAAGAGACTTCACAGTTGATGTTTAGTAATCACTGTCAGGAATTGAGTTTTCCTTTTATTTTCCTTTTCAGTGGAGACTTGATGTTTATTTTATTACTTCCACTTCTAAATAAGTATAGTATCTCCCCTATTGGAACCCAACACTCCTGGGAAACCTATATGAAATTGAGTTAGACAAACAATGCATTTCCTTTGATACTGTACGTCATATCCTATGTATATTTTTGAGCTGATGTTATAGTTAAGATTTCCTCAATATGGTTTTAGAGGAAAAAGTATGGAACAAGTATTCAGGAGATCTAGGATTTCCCACTGCTGCTTAGTTAAGGCTTTGAACTTCGTGTACTTCCAGTCTCTTAACTATAGAGGTTGAACTGGATGGACCAAAGGTTTCTGTAGCATCAACATCTGGGATTCTGAAAATAAGATAGTTATACAGAGTTAGGAATATCCTTATTGATTTCTAAAAGATTGTCTTTTATAATAATTAATGTTGTTTGAAAGGAGTGCTGGTAACACATTTTGGACAAATAATTAAGATTTAAGGAAGCATAGCATCCATTCTTGCTGGAGTGAAATTAGGCTTTGTGGTGAAGCACTGTGGCCTTTCTGGGAAGTCAGCTTGTTTTTGAGAAGTACCATCCAATGCAGACATCAGAGTAGCCAGTGAGTGCTGGGTACAAAATGCGTGCAGGGCCACAATCACAGAGAGCAACAGCACAAACACCTGGAATACAGCCATAAATTCAGATGTGGAAAAATATAACAGAAGTAAATGATTGCCATTAAACCTAAGCATTTTAAGTAGAACGATGATCACCTACCCTACATACTTGACCAATTTCATAGAAAACTATGACAAGAGAAAAAAAAATGACAGCTGACTGCAGAAAGAGAACTAATTTTTTAATTAAAAATTAAATATATAATATGAACATGGTAAAAATTCTTAAATCATACCTTAACCGTGCATATAAACCCATAAAATTAAAAGCTTCTACTGCCAGTTCTTAGTTCTTCCTAAAAGTAACCATTATTAAGAGTTTCTTGTGAGATCCTTTCCAAAAAATGGTATATGTGCATATCCCAGTAGATATATCATAACTTCTATTTATGTTTATATAAATCGTCATATTGTACAACTGTCCTCCTATACCTTGCTTCTCCCTTTATGGTACATCTTCAAGAAACCCCACATCAGGTCATATAGTCATTGTTTAATGATGAAATCGTGTACCACTGTCTAGATTGTCAATATTAAGTTACTGTGTTTCACAAATTGAATGATCATTTCTCTTATTTTCACCTTTCTCAACATGCAAAACCTGTGTTTCCGTCATTGTTCTTTCTTAGAAAGGCAAAGCTACATTGAACATGCTATTCCTCTGTCTGGTTTTTCCCCTTAGCTATTCAATAGGGTAAATTTCTACAAGTGGAATTGACTGTTCAAAATGTTTATACACCTTACCAGAAAGGTTGTTGCAACATGTAAGAATACTATTTTCTCTATTGTTGCTACACTAGATATCAATTTTTTTAATTTTGCAAATCTAGTAAATGAACAAGAGACATTTATTTTTTAATTTATTTTGTTAAATAAATTATGTTTAGGTATATTTTTCTATTAACTAGTTGATTTTATGCCTGTATAAGGTTCCAGTTTGTGCTTTTGCCCATTTTTAATTAGATGATTACTCTTTTTTGTATTGATTTGCAAAACTGTGTCATAAGTTAAGGAATTAACTTTCACTCATACTTGTTACAAATATTTTTCCAGCATGTCTTTGGATTTTGTTTGTGGAGATTTCTTTTCACTAGAAATTTAAGTTTTTCATGCAACCCAATTTAGAATCTTTTCCTTCCTATTTCTACTTTTAGAGAGTTGTGCTTGGTCTACGGCCTGACCATCCTGAATGTGCCTGATCTCGTCTGATCTCGGAAGCTAAGCAGGGTTGGGCCTGGTTAGTACTTGCATGGGAGAGTTGTGCTTTTAGGAAAGCCTTCCCCATTTAAATCTTACATATTAAAAAGTTGTGTTTTATTCTAGTAGTTTTAGAATATAACTCTTCTTAGGTTGTAATATTCGATCCATCTGAAGTTTATTTTGAAGTTTAGTTAAATAGGGATTCAGCTTTGTTTCTTCTTCCAAGTGGCTGGTCAGTGGGGCCACCACCATTGAATGAATAATTCATCTTCTCCCCCCCGCCCCCTCCCCCGACTGTGAGATCTAAATTTCTGCTTGTGTTTAAGCGTACTTCTGAATTCTATGTTTGGTTCCATTGAACTATTTTTGCCCTGTGAGTCCAATATGTTTGAGTTACTGTATTTTTAGATTTGAGTCAAGCAAGGGGAACATTTGCCATTGTTCTGTCACACTATTTTGAGGCTACTTAATGAAGGGACCTCTGTTTTCAATTTTTCTCTTTCAACATCAGAATGAGTTTTCATGGTGTCTTTGTATCCTCTAAACAGAGTGAGCTTTTGCCTTTATACTAAGCTTTAAGGATTGAATGTATGCCAAATTAAAATTAAATAAAATGATTTTTAAAATAACATCTACAATATACTTTTTAAAACTTTCTCTGGAAATCTACTTATGTGACGGTGTTCCATAAGTAAGACATTACAGGCAAACCTTGGAGATTTTATAGGTTTGATTACAGACTATCACAATAAAGTAAATATTACAATAAGGCAAGTTATATAAGTTTTTTGTTTCTAGTATATATAAAAGTAATGTTTATGTTATACTGTAGTTTAGTAAGTATGCAGTAACATTATGTCTAACAAATTTATATACTTTAATTTAAAAATTCTTTATTGCTATAATTGCTCACCATCACCTGAGCCTTCAGTGAATTTTAGTCATTTTGCTGGTGAAGGATTTTGCCTCACTGTTGATGGCTGCTGACTGATCAATGTGGTGGTTGCTGAGGGTTGGGGTGGCGATCTTTCTAAAAAAGATGGCATTAAAGTTTGCTGCATCTAATGACTCTTCCTTTCAGGATTGATTTCTCTGTAGCATGTGATAGCATTTTACTCATAGAACAAAATTGGAATCAGTTGTTTCAAAATCTGCATCTATTTTATCAACTAAGTTTATTTAATGCTCTAAATCTTTTGTAATTTCAACTGTCTTCATAGCATCCTCACCATCTTTTAAAAAAATCACTTTTTTTTCTTTTTTTTGTGACAGAGAGAGACAGAGAAAGGGACTGATAGGGACAGACAGACAGGAAGGGAGAGAAATGAGAAGCATCAATTATTTGTTTCAACACCTTAGTTGTTCATTGATTGCTTTCTCATATGTGCCTATACGGGCAGGGGTGGGGGTTGCAGACTGAGTGACCCCTTGCTGAAACCAGAGAACTTGGGCTCAAGCTGGTGAGCCTTGCTCAAGCCAGATGAGCCCGCATTCAAGCTGGTGACCTCGGACTTTCGAACCTGGGTCCTCCACGTCCCAGTCCGATGTTCTATTTGCTGTGCCACCACCTGGTCAGACAAAGAAAAATTACTTTTATGCTCATTCATAAAAAGCAACTCATTATTAAAGTTTTATTATGAAATTGCAGCAACTCAGTCATCTTCAGGTTTCATTTCTAATTTTAGATTTCTCGTTGTTTCTACCACATCTGCTGTTATTACTCCCCCCGAAGTTGTGAACCTCTCAAAGTCATTTATAAGAGTTGGAATCAACTTCTTCCGAACTCCAGTGATGTTATTTTGATATATTTACCATGAATCACAAGTGTTCTTAATGGCACCTAAAATGTTGATTCCTTTCCATAAGGTTTTCAATTGACTTTGCCCAGATCCATCATAGGATCACTGTCTATGGCAGCCATAGCCTTACACAATGTATTTCTTTTTTAAAAAAATTTATTGGTTGATTTTAGAGAGAATGGAAGGGAGAGAGAGACAGAAATATAGATTTATTCCTGTATGTGCCCTGACAGGGGATGGAGCCGGCAACCTTTGCATATTGGAACGATACTCTAACCAACTAAACTATTCTTCAAGAGCCAAAATGTACTTCTTGAGTAGTAAGTCTTAAAAGTCAAAGTTACTTCTTGATCCATAGGCTGAAGAATGGAAGTTGTATTAGCAGGCAGAAAAACAACATTAATTTCATACAGCTTGAATAGAGCTCTTGGATGACCAGGTGCATTGTCAATAAATAGCAGTCTTTTGAAAGCAATCTCTTTATTTGAGCAGTAGGTCTCAACAGTGGGTTTCACTACTAGACCATGTGACAAACATATGTGCTCTCATCTAGGCTTTGTTGTTCCATTTATGGAGCACAGGTAGAGTAGATTGTGCATAATTTTTAAGGGCCCTATGTTATGGTAAGTGAGCATTGGCTTCAACTAAAGTCACCATCTGCGTTAGCCCCTAACAGGAGAGTCAGCCTGTTTTTTGAAGCTTAGAAGCCAGGCATTGACTTTGCCTCTAACTATAATCCTAGATGCCATCTTGTTCCAATGTAAGGCTGTTTCATCTACATGAACATCTGTTGCTTAGTGTAGCCACCTTCATTACTGACCCCATATTGATCTTCTGGATGACTTGCTGTAGCCTCTATATCAGCACTTGCAGCTTCTTATTGTACTTTCATGTCATAGAGATGGCTTCTTTCTTTAAACTTCATGAACCAACCTCTGCAAGCCTAAACTTTTCTTCTGCAGCTTCCTGACCTCTCTTGGCCTTCATAGAATTGGAGATAGTTATGGCCTTGTCTGGATTAGGCTTTGGCCTAAGGAATGTTATAGCTGGTTTGATCTTCTATCTAGACCACTAAAACTTTCCCTATATGAAAAATAAGGCTCTTTCATTTTATCGTTTGTGTGTTCTCTGCAGTAGAACTCACTTTTCGTTTCCTTCAAGAAAACGAAATACTTAATTTCCCTCGGCATTCACAATTTGGCTAACTGGCACAAGAGGCCTAGCTTTTGAGCTATCTCAGCTTTTGACATGCTTTCCTCACTCAGCTTAATCGTTTCTAGCATTTGATTTAAGCTGAGAGACATGAGACTCCTCCTTTCACTTGAACACGTAGAGTCCATTGTAGAGTTATTTGGCCTAATTTTAATGTCATTGTATCTCAGGGAATAGGGAGCCTGAGGAGATGGAGAGGGATGGAAATGGTTGGCTGATGTAGCAGTCAGACACATACAACATTTATGGAGTAAGTTCGTTATCTTATATGGTTTGTAGCACCCTAAAACAGTTCAATATTCACCACTGATCACATGTCACCATAATAAATACAATAATAATGAAAAAGTTTGAAATTTTGTGAGAATTACCAAAATGCAACAAACATAGACACAAAGTAAGCAAATGCCATCAGAAAAATGGCGCCAATAGACTTGCTTGACGAAGGGTTGTCACAAACCTTAAATTTGTAAAATACGGTATCTGTAAAATTCAATAAAACAAGGTATGCTTGTTCTGTGTGTATGCACACATGCATTTGTAGGAAATCAGGCAGAAAAGTATTATTTCTTGTGTTGCATCTTTTACTATGTGGCACATCAAATAGAGTTATGGGTTGCCCTGGTCTGATTGATTTCATCAAGAGGGCTTTGCTTTGGCAGCAGTTGGGACCTATTCACTCTCCAAGTTAAATCTTCTTACAGAGCAGGAAATTGAGGTTTAGGGGAAGATTCCAAGGGTCAGTTTTATTTTTTTATTTTAACTGAGGGGAATGTGAAAACCTGAAGCTTTCTTCTCATTAATAATGTGAATAGTAAAGGCTCTTTTTCACTCATACATATTAAGTATTCTCTAAAAGAGAAAATAATTTTACACAAATCTGTGCTTAAACATGATCAAAGAACAGTCTCTGCTTTAAAATTTCCTTATTTGTACATGTTACACTTCAAAGGAGAGAGGTTACTATTTATGTAGAGAGAGAATAAATGAGATTTCTTTCTGTCTTCCATATATCTAATGGTAGAATTGTGTTTTGGATCGCATTTTGAGTTAAAACAGACTTGTGTGCATTCAATGCATTGCTACAGTTAGTAACAGAATCGACTCTACAGACTATCTCAGAGAATTGAATGTCAGCTGTCCAGGCAGTAGATCACCTTAAGCTGAATGAACAAACAGTTTGATTGTTTCTTTTCAATTGAAAAAACATAGGTGCTCATTGGTCCCAGACCCTGGTCAGAGAAGCAATGTGGGTATGTGCTAGAAAGTATGTATATTCAATTGTCTTATCTTTAAGTGTGAAAAAACTCTTTTGTAGTCCAGCTGACTTCTGACACCCAGCATATTGATTTCATGAAAAAGTGTGTCTTCCAATACATCAGAAGGGACTGTGAAAAGCTTTAACACATGGTGCTTGAGGGACAGCTGTGGTGTTTGGTGTGAGGTCCCCTCAGTATGCAGCATGGAGCTGCCCATGTGGTATTAATACTGCACTGTTTGCCTCCACATAACATGCTCCCAGATGGGAGGGTAGCATGATCCAACTGCAGTCCCCCTCGGGGAGGCTCTCCAAAGGGTGTTTGTATGTAGTCCAGTTTTTGAGGTAGGGGCACAGTTAATTAGAAGATTGGGAAAATACCCAAAAGACCCATAGGTGAAATAAAATATTGCCAAAATCTTTACTCAAACTTGATTGAGTACAGAGCCATTCCCCTCTGGAGAGAGTTATTAAAATAAGATTTAATTTTGACTATGCAAACAAGAAATTGCCCCCGCATCACAAATAATATACAAAGAATCATTTGCCATTTGAGCCCTCCTTATGTATTTAGATACTCGGTAGAAAACCCAGGCTAGAAGTTCTTTCTTGTTCATGTCTTTTTTGTTTTCTTACTGTATTTATTTATTTTGACCATCAACAGTATTTTTTAAAATTTCAATTGTGTTGAAATGCACATAACACAACATTTTACCATGTTAAGTATGTTTAAGGGTACAGTTCAGTAGTGTTACATATATTTACCTGTTATACAACTTATCTCCAGAACTTTTCATCTTGTAACTGAAGGTCTATCCCCGTTAAATAGCAACTCCCCAATTCCCCTTCCCCAGCATTGGCATCCATAATTCTACTTTCTGTCTCTGAATTGACCACTCTAAACATCCATAGTAAAGTCACGTGGTATTTGTCTTTTTGTTGACTGTCTTTGTTATTTCACTTAGCATAGTGTTCTCAGGTTCATCCGTGTTATAACATGCGTCAGGATTTCCTTTCCTTTTAGGGTTGAATAGTATTTTATTGTGTGTATATAACACATTTTGTTTGTCCATTTATCTGTCAATGGATAGCTGGGTCTTGTTCACTTTTAATCAGTGATGGTACACATACTACCATCATCCATGTGAATATGTCTCAACAAAATGAAATCTGAAGATACACCTGGTTAGTCTGTTACTATTGTTAGTAATGCTGAGTTGGTTTAGTGAATGTTAAGGCACACATTACTAGTCCAGGTGTTTGCTTAAAAATAAATGACAGCAATTGCTCACTAGTCTTGAGACCTCCAGTCTTCCCTTCTTCAAGTTCAGGCAGCCACAGGATCCATGAAAGAAGCCAGAGGACAAAGGTAACAGCCATTTGATGAGAGATGTTTGCTTTCTTGAATTGGTTTCCTCTACCCAGCATCAAGAAAGTGTGTTTTTCATGGACATGTCAGACATCTAAGCTTGAGATGTGGGTTTATTCCCTCAAAGACACACTACATGATCTTTCTCACCAGACTCTCTCAAAGGCTCCACTAGACCAGCACTCAGAGTTCTGGAAAATGGGCCTGGGGGAACTGTTTAGGTTAGTTCACATTCTCTTACCCTGGAGTACTTTCCTTACTCCTTACTTCTCTTGCATTTTTCTGAGGAAGAAAGAAATAGAAACTTACTCCACTTATTTTTCACATGCGTGCCAGATTTGACCACTTTTGGCCCTGGCTGAGTAGGAGATTAATGATTGAGGTTACGCCATGAAACAAGCCATAAGGCTTTATATCACAGTTTTTGTTTCTAAATATTTTGTTTTCATAGCTGGGGATTACTTTATTGGCATGAGGGGGAGGAAGAATGAAAATAAAAAGGACAGAGTAGGATAAAAGAGAGGACTGATTTTAAATAAATATACAGGGCACATATAAGGAAACAAATTGCATGTCAGTTTTCTGAAGAAATGCTTGAGTTTTAAAGTGAATAAACAACATAGTATCTCTATACATATGCCCTTTGCACATCATTTCTTGCCTTAAGAAAACTGCGCTATAACCAAGTGGTAATTACTGACCTGTTGAAATTGTGCTATGATGATTCTTATCCTGAAAGGATTACCAATAAATTTACTTCTAAAATAGAAGTTACCCTAGTTCATTCCAATATTCACATAATAGAATCAGCTTATTTTACAGGTGTATATTAAGTGGTAAACATTTAATTGAAAATAAATTGTAGATGAAAATGAAAGCACTTGTAAAGCTTAATATTTAACCAATTAAGAAGCGAACATTTGCCTGGCCTGTGGTGGTGCAGTGGATAAGGCATAGACCTGGAATGCTGAGGTCGCCGTTTGAAACCCTGGGCTTGCCCGGTCAAGGCACATACAGGAAGCAACTACTGTGAGTTGATGCTTTCTGCTCCCCCCCCCCACTTCCCCTGCTGCCACCTTTCTCTCTCTCTTCTTTATAAATCAATTAAAAAAAACTTTAAATAAATAAAAGTTCTTATCACACACACAAACAAAGAAGTGAAAAATCCATTCAAATTTGTTTGACTTACATGCATCCTTTTGGGAACACATCTGGAATCTGATGTTCACAAATAGCTAGAAATGAGTAAGTGCCTCCTGCCCACTGGTGTTGTTAGTGGATGCCATGGCTTTAGAATAGTGTATTGAGCATGGTGGAGCAGAGGCACACAGCGGCTCTTCATGAGTACTCACAGCAGGTCTTCCGTTTTTACTCTGTAATTATGGTATGAGATATTTTAAAAATTGTTTTTTATTTCTGTGAAAGTTGCCTAAAGATAAAGGGAAGTTATTTATTTTTTTAATTATAAACTAATGAGGTCTTGGGGGAAAAGAAGAAATATTGTATACATATCAGGAAAGCCACCTCCTGTGATCCTGTAAGAGTTTATAGATAATGGAAACCCAAAACATCTAAGTGAAGAAATACAGTGTGTCCGTAAAGTCATGGTGCACTTTTGACCGGTCATAGGAAAGCAACAAAAGATGATAGAAATGTGAAATCTGCACCAAGTAAAAGGAAAACTCTCCCAGTTTCATACTTATTCAGTGCAGTTCGATGTGGGCTCCATTTGTTGCCCTGCACACATCCAAACGGTAGTGAAGTTCTTGCCACACACGGGTAAGGATGTCTGGTGTAACAGAGTGAATAACGTCTGTGATTCTCTGTTTTAAGTGATTAACGTCGTTGATATGTTCAATGTACACATGTTGCTTCACATAACCCCTAAAGTAAAAGTCTAAGGGTATAAGATCCAGGGACCGTGGTGGCCATGGCTTGACAGAACCCCTGCCTATCCACCGCCGGGGGAATGTTCTATCCAGAAACTCGCGAACAATGGTGGCGTAGTGTGGAGGAGTGTCATCCTGTTGAAGGATGACACGTTCTGGAAATTGTGGCACTGCATACAATTCCAACATTTCAAGATAGCTGTTTGCTGTCACAGACTGCTCCGCGAAAAAAAATGGGCCTATCATCTTATCATGCATCAGGCTACACCACACGTTCACTTTAGGGGTGTTACGTTCGTACTCAAAGTAGGCATGAGGATGTTCAGCAGCCCATATTCAGACGTTATGACGATGAACATGTCCACAGATATGGAAGGTCGCCTCATCGCTAAACACAATCTTCTGCAAAAATCTTGCATCATTGTCGATCTCATGAAGCATATCTGTAGCAAATGCGCATCATGTGGGTCTATCCACCGGTTTGATAGCGTGCAACAGCCGCAATTTGTACCCCGTAAAACAGAAACGTTTCTTTAACACCTTATGAACTGTAGTCTTGTGTAGGTGTAATTGTCAAGCACACGCATGCACAGATTTTTTAGGGCTCCTTCGGTAGCTATCCCGTATAGCCTCTACAGACTCGTCACTGACTGATGGCCTACCAGAACGGGGTTTCTCCACCAAACTGCCGGTTTCCTTCAACTGCTTATCCCACTGAGTAATGTTATTCCTATGTGGTGGCGCTTCATTATAAACACACCGATATTCACGTTGCACTTTGGTCACGGATTCGAATTTAGGGAGCCACAGAACACACTGAACTTTCCTCTGTGCCATGTACATCTCGACTGGCATGGCTGTGGGCTGCTCCACTGTATACACAGTGTTACGTCATCTTCTGCGCATGCGCACATGTTGCCACATCATCCTACAGAAACTGGGAGGGTTTTCCTTTTATTTGGTGCAGATTTCACATTTCTATCATCTTTTGTTGCTTTCCTGTGACCAGCCAAAATTGCACCATGACTTTACAGACACAGTGTGGATCTCAAGAGTAAGCAGGTTAAATTCTCATGGCCATTCCCTGAGCATTGAGTCAGGGAAAAGAAGTGATTTGGGGAGTCGATGCTGCTCTGAGCAGTTACTAATCTGATAGTGGAGACCTATGCTTGCAAAATGAGCTGGGAGCTAACATCTTTCCAGGAGGTTATTTTGATTATCAATGGATGAGCATTAACTTAATGATTTTATAACATGTGACCTTGGTCATTTGAAAGAAAATAAATGACTCCTAGAGTCAGACACTGTGAACTGTGGGAAACAACTCTCACCTGGTGATCTTCTACCATTGTGAATATTCTAGCAAGGTTTTGGAAGAGAGGTTGGCAAAAGAGCAAAGGGGAAGGTTTGTTGAGCCTGGGCTATGTGCCAGGACAGAAGCATCTCACTTACTCCTCAGTGAAATTCTGGATCATCTACAATTCTACATGGTGGCATTCCCGTTTTATAGACAAGAAGACTGAGGCTCAGTCAGGCTGAATTATTTGGTAGACAGTATACCTGGGACAGTCTGGCTCCAAGCCTGTGCCTGCCACTCCTGGCCAGCCTGTTCTACCAGGCACACTTCTGTGACACCTCCTTCATAGAATCATATATAACCTTGGATCGCGTGTAACTGCATCTTACCTTCTCCGCTTTGGGTGCTGCCACAGTACACGCTGGGACATGCGGGCCAGTGTCTGAAAGCCATTAAGGAAAATGAGTCACCTGCTGGATGCATTGAACTCTGTATTACGGGAGTTGCATGGAGAAATTAGGCACCCAATGATTTTTCTTCTTCAAAAGAATTGAATGTCTCTCCTGAGCAGAGATTGTTGGCAAGTTGATGTATAATCATGGGCAGTGGAAAAGAAATATCAGCAGTAATGAAAAGCTTGTGCGCTCGGCATGCCTTTAGCCCCAGAGCTGAGGTGCAGGCCTTTGGCTAATGATGCTAAAAAGAGGTAGATTTCAGGCATGAAATAGATTCTGGTCCTGGAAGAAAAGACAGGTAACCGGAAATGAAGAGATTAAAAACAGGCATAGCCTGACCAGGCGGTGGCGCAGTGGATAGAGCGTGGGACTGGGATGTGGAGGACCCAGGTTTGAGACCCCAAGGTTGCCAGCTTGAGCGCGGGCCCATCTGGCTTGAGCAAAAGCTCGCCAGCTTGGACCCAAGGTCACTGGCTCCAGCAAGGGGTTGCTTGGTCTGCTAAAGGCCTGTGGTCAATGCACATGTGAGAAAGCAATCAATGAACAACTATGGTGTCGCAACAGCAACAAAATACTAATGATTGATGCTTCTCATCTCTCTCCGTTCCTGTCTGTCTGTTCCTATCTATCTATCTATCTCTCTGTCCCTGTAAAAGAAAAAAAAAAAAAAAAAAGCAGGCATAATTGGGAGTTCCACTTCCACTCTGGCTAAGGGGGTGTAAATTGCTTTTGTTTCATCTTCTAACCCCCAAATAATTTATGAAAGAGAAGAAAATTTTTTTGAGGTAACTCATTACCTTTTGGCTTTAGGCCCCAAAGCCTCAGAAGTTGAATGTAATTTTGTAGATTGCAGATGCTTCCTGGTTTTAAAATTGACCTGACTCCCAAACAATGACATCAACGTGGAAGGGCAGTCCTGTTCCGTCTCATAGAATTCCAGTAGCGACCATGGATTGTCTTCATGAAAGTATTGGGACCGAAGGCAATCTGATTTATATTGTAATTAACTAATGGAAGGTTATTTAGTGTGACTTGTCTTGTATGTAAAGATTTCTTTTATTGTGCTCTAGTTCTGAGATAATTATAGATAGATCTGTCTTGCCTGTTTGTGTTTTTAAAAGGTCTTTGTATTGATTACATACTTTTGAGTGTTTTCATGATCAGCTTCGACTTCTCAGGCCACGGTATAGCAGTGATTAAGGAAAAATGTCCTTCACAGAAGAATCAGTGGATCTGTTTCTATTACTTAATTTTTGACATTTCTAGAGGGTCTCAGTAAACTCTTTTTACCCCATTAGTAGTTGACCTTGAAATAGGCTATGTATTGTGCTAGTGTGTGTCAGTTTTATTTTCTTGTTAGCATGAGGTTAGGTAATTGAATGACAAAACTTCATAAAACAGGAAGTGACCAAATACTGCCCACCTACATTCATTGCAGCTGGCTGACAATAGATTTGTGATTTCTGTGATTGGCCGTGCATTTCAAATGTTACCCTTCATAAGAGTGAATAGAGAACTTTTAAATATACTACTCACAAAAATTAGGGAATATTTAAAAAATAAATATGAAGCGGTAAAATATCCCCTAATTTTTGTGAGCAGTATAGGTTTTTAGAATCTAATTATTCAAAATTTTCTATTTGTCTTTATTTTTTTTCTCTCTCTCTGCATTTATTTTTTTCCCTGTCCTGGGCTTCAATTCTTTTCTTGAGCTACTGAAGGTCTCTACGATGTGCCATTCATAGTATACAATCCAAGGTCAGCCTTCATTCATGTCGTCATTTGGTCACCAACAGTGTGGGTGGGTGTAGCTCATGGCTGGCAGCACAGAAACACTGCAAGTTTCTACCACAGTGTGAACCTGTTGTCACTGCGAAATGGAGAGCTTTGACCTGTAGTAATGGGGGAGACAGAGAACCAGTGAGAATACAGGACTTTACCCCCACCTCATATCTACGTAGAACTCATGAAAAACAATGAAGTGAGGAATAGTTAGTTGCCTTTTTATCAGTTATTTCCTTTCTGGCCCCTACCCCCCTTTCTACATCTTATTAAAATCTTCTCTCAAGAAAGACTCTCCCTTACTGATCCTAATTCTAATTGCCTGATAAGGCTGCTGTGTGTCTCTTTCCCTCGGGTGTCTGTACTTGTAATGATGGCGTCCAGAGATACTGCTTGTCGTACCAAGGAGCTATGGATTTGCAGGGTTCTGCTGGCAGGTTGGTGCAGTGTTCCCGGAACAAGATAGCTTTTTAGTTCAAATGAGATCACTCTCCGTGCCCCACAATCCATCCACAAACTACTGCCCTGCCTGTCACAGGTCTGATTCTGACCTTATAGTAGATGGAGAGGACAAGAGTATACACACTGGTGGCTGGTGACACAGAGGCTGGTATCTAGTGTGTCAGGTGGTGTCAGTGGTGAAGAACTGCATTCTTCTGCCTGGGAGTGGAACAGCTCAGGCCCAGCAGTGTGCCTTTGGGACACCCTCAGGATGGGTCACTTGGCGAGCTGGGCTGCTTTTCCACATCCCTGGTTAGTGAGGGCTGACCCAATGGGAGCCTCCCCTCCCCCTCTGCAGCACTGTGCTCGCTGAAGTGGGAAGGAAGTCAGTAGACAAGCCCATAGCAGAACTAAACTTTGGATTATGCCTTCACTGTAAGCCTTTGCAGCCAACCTATGAACTGCATCATGAATGGGGATGAGAGGTGACAACTCACTGAAATAAAACTTGAAAGACATGGAGTCCACAGAGTCTGCCTTCTCCCAGTGATCCACAGGGAACAATTATGGGCCGCATCCTAGTTCTGCATTTCCATGCAGTTAATTGCAAGACATGTGTGTATACTTAATTTGTAAACTTAAAAAGAAAACAATAATAGAGTTTTGCCCCTCTCATAAACAGGTGCTGATCTGCCCATTGCAGATTATGGTGTCCCAAGCACCACCATTCCACTGAAAATATATTCTTTTTCTGTACCAACCAGTGAAACACTGTTATTTCAGCTGTCCTCTGCCCTGGATTGTAGAGCTCTTCGGTTACACCTCAGAGTCAGCCCTAGACTGAGAAGGTCAGTGTCAAACTATGGAGAATCAAGGTTATTTCTGCTCAGCAGTCTGGCTTTGAAAGATGAGTTACTGTTCCCAGAGGTGAAGGAACTGCTTGCTGTTGTGCTTTAGTTGGTGATAGGCAAGTAGATTTCTTAGCACTGTGCAGGAAGTAGGCCGTCATGATGATTGGTAAATTATGAAAGGGGACAAGGGTCAAGAGGAGAGAGATTCCATATCAGACATCCCTGGCTAAGAGTTGCAACATAATGGAACAAGTACAGAGTGTCTGTAAAGTCATGGTGCACTTTTGACCGTGACCAGTGAAAAGTGCACCATGACTTTAGGGACACACTGTAGTTTAAAAATTATGAGTGACCTTCTCAACTTTGACCTAAACCCTCATGTCTGGGGGTGTGAACCAAAGGTGGAAATATAGCTTTGCAGAGATTTGGGGGAGGAGGATGGTGATGGCGCCTCGCCATTTATTTATGGGCTCTCTAAGGAGTGTTGGAGGGTGAATGAGGCTGAGCTGTCCCCTAGAGCCCCAGAATGATCCTATATGCCTGCACTTCAGCCTCAGAGCCACAGCAGCCTCCTGGGTCTTCAGGTGGAAGAAGAGAGAGGTGTTTCGTGCAGGACATGTTCAAACCAACGAGGATCACGCATCTCATCTCATCTTTCCTCCCTGATACAGGGCCCCTGCCCCTCATGCCACTCCAGAACTGCTGACCCAGACCTGCTCTATCGGAGGGGAAAGAAAGCCACTTCACCCCATAGTGTTCACATTCCAGCATGGTGCCTGCCAATGTCCTAAAGGACAGGAGTGGGGCCACCCAGGCCGATGGTCTAGATAGAAGCACTTATGGAATTGTAGTGTCCCTCCAAAACCCATTTGGTAAAAAACAAACAAAAAACTGCTTTTATAATAACAATAGGTTTTGTTTGTGAGCAATAGTTTCTGTTTTTCTCTCTCTCAACGTATTTATTAAATTTGTCCCATCGTGTGTGTGTGTGTGTGTGTGTGTGTGTGTGTGTGTGTGTGTGTGTGTGTGTATTTTTTACAGGGACAGAGAGAGAGTCAGAGAGAGGGATGGACAGGGACAGATAGACAGGAATGGAGAGAGATGAGAAGCATCAATCATCAGTTTTCATTGTGACACCTTAGTTGTTCACTGATTGCTTTCTCACATGTGCCTTGACCGCGGGCCTTCAGCAGACCAAGCAACCCCTTGCTGGAGCCAGCGACCTTGGGTCCAAGTTGGTGAGCTTTTGCTCAAGCCAGGTAGGCCCACACTCAAGCTGGCGACCTCGGGGTCTGGAACCTGGGTCTTCCGCATCCCAGTCCGATGCTCTATCCACTGTGCCACAGCCTGGTCAGGCCCCATCGTATATTTTCAACTTAATTTCTGTGTTTGGATGGAAGAAGTGGTAGGGAAGTTCTTGCTTAACTTTTTGTGCCCTTCTATGGGAAGGGTGGCTGGTAGTTTTCTTAGCCATGCTTTGGAAAGCCTTTTAGTGGCATCACCCAGAGCCCTGGTGATCATTTGTGAACTGGTTACCCCCAGCACCAGAAGTTTTATATTTATGACGATAAGCAGCAGCCATAGGACTTTCCATTTTGCTAGGGGCTATTTGCTCTCTCTCATCTCACTCCCTGAGCCTCTCAGTGTAGGGCCAGAGGCTGTGTTCTCACAGACTGCTGTCAACTTTTTGCTCCTGCTATTTTCAGGCAATTAGCAAAGCCTTTTCAGAGTGCAGTTGTTATGTGCAAGCAAAGCATTCTATTCTAATTCATTGTAATTAGAAGGACACATGTTAAACTTCTCTAAGAAGAACTACTAGAATCCAAACTTCTGATTCAAAATGTTGGAATATTTAGCTATTTTATGAACAAAAGATGAGACTGAATATTAAAAATGATAGCTAATCATATTCACCAGTTAGGAGAATGTATGAACTCCATTGCAGTAACTTTGAAATCATGCTAGAGAGCTGTAGCTCTTTTTTTTTTTTAATTTTTACTCCTTAAGAGATTATTTTCTTTAATTGCAACATTAAAAAATACTAATTTGTAATTAGGGCCCCAGTTATGTGGTCTTTATCATAGTGATGATGTTTGGTCATCACAGTCTAACCATTGATGTTGGCCTCTGGTTTTCTCATCTGTTTAAATAACATCGATCTGTCTTTGAGTTTAAGAAACATCATCACTCGATTATTTGGTTGCTACTATTAGTGAAATTGGATTGCCAAAGACATTATGTGTATAAGAAGTAGTTTTTTCACTCAATAAGGCTTATCAGTTTTCACAATAATCATATGGCTGTTTCTGGAGGTTAAAAGACCAGAGTCTGGGAAAGGAGGCCAGAACCAACCTTGAGCTCTTAGGCTCTCCTCCCTATTAAAGTTGTTACCTTTAGTCAGGTCTCAGGTGCAAGAAGATTGCTGCTTTTCTTTCTTTTTTTTTTTCTTTTCCAAGTGAGAGGAGGGGAGACAGACACCCCAACTGGGATCCATCAGGCAACCCCGTCTGGGACCGATGCTCAAGTACTCAACTATTTTTAGCACATGAGGTCAACACCTGGACCAGCCTACCTATCCTCAGCACCTGGAGGTGATGCTCGAGAGAGGAAGAGAGAGAGGCAGAGGGAGAGAAGAAGATGGTTGCTTCTCATGTGTGCCCTGACCAGAAATTGAACCCAGGATGCCTGCCTGCCAGGCCAATGTTCTATACACTGAGCCAACTGGCCAAGGCCAGGAGGGATGCTTCTTAAAGCAAGACCTGGGCAGATCATGGTGAGGCATGTATGAACTGGCACTTGTGAGCGCAGTTTCCCTGTAGCCACTTACTGACAGGCAGCTGCTGGCACAAGGATGGACTCTATTACAAAGAATGAGGGGGAGCTAGAAACCTGGATTTCGGAAGCTCTTGTTTTTCTTGAAGGATTTTTAGTATTTTTGTTGAACTTGAGTTTAGTGTTCCAAGCAAGAGGGTTTTGGTGAAAATTGAAGAGAAACTCTGTCCAACAGAAATTCCATATTGGATGGAGACTTTTCTCCTTCCTAGAAGGCATGAGAGCGGTCAGGAAGCACCGAAGCATAGGGGAGCGAGGTCATAGACTGGAATGCTCTCCACAGGGCCCTCCCTGGAGGCTGGAGGAGGACCCACAGGTTGCCTGCAGAGGCTGATGTGAGTGTTGGTGAGCTTTCTGGCCAGCTCCCAGCATAGGCATGGCTGCCTGGACCACACGTCTGAACTCCTCACACTAGTGAGGTAGTAGATGATCAAGAAGTAAACCCTCAAAACAAGCAGGCTGCCAATGCCAAGGCTGACCCCAAACCAATGCCTCTTTCCAGTCTTTCAGTCATTGTAGAAGTAAAATCTGAGCACTGGGAAGATGCCTGCCTTCCTGCAATATTGGGGGATATGGGAGAAGGGTGACAATAAATAAGCAGGTAAACAAACTATCCAGTGTGTCAGGTGGTGTTAAGTGCTGTGGAAGAATAATAAGAGTTCTCAAGGAACAGGTCATCCTGACATCCATAGGCTGCACCTGGTCGAGGCAGTTCTGAAAATATCTGTCACTCTTGGGAAGATGAACTGGGTTAACTCTTGCTACATGTTTTATAAAACACTGGGCAGGGGTTTTTCCAAGTCAACTTATGTGCATTTCCCTCTTTGTTAAGCAAGAATGGGAGGCTCAGGAAAGAACTCTGAAATCTGTTAGTGAGATATCAGTCACCAAACCAATGCATTTATGTATCTTAATGTTACCTTTTATTTGCATGACTCTGACTTATTCAAATCTCTTGTACATCTGTTGCATTGTTTTAGTCTCATACTCCATGAGCTAGAAAGTGTGGATGTTGAAACAAAGAACCAAAGATAAATGACCAGGGTTAATATTACAGTATTTAACAGCTGCTATGGTGAGGGCTGCTAACTGTTACAGCCCAGTGGTTACAAACAGTGGTGTGGCTAGAGAAAGGACTGGCTGAATATGCAACTTGCATATTGCACATTTATTTGCTTCCTTTGCAATATGGTTTTTGCAGACATTGGAAAGGTGATTGTAAAGCCAGTAGTCAGGGTCAGGATCACAGCAGCCTGACCCGTGCAGGTTCGCATTAGATTTAGATTCGTACAGTCGATAATAAAACAACGGAGCCAAGAACTGGTGAGCCATCAGCTTTAATTCTAGCTTGCACCCGGCGGGCAAGCAAAAACACACACTGGGCTCCAAAACCCACACATTCAGTGCTCACAAAGCTACTGACTTATCCAAGTTTCCTAGAATCAAATGTTTCTAGCTCACCAGACTTATTCACCTCTGTTCCCCATCTCCTCCTGTACAAACTCTGCTCAAACTGCCTTCTTCCTCAGCACTCTACCATCTTGGCTGCTGCTCCTGACCTCCATGTTGCCTTAATCCGCTCTCCACTCTAATACTAACCTCAGAAAAACTAAGAGAGAGCAATCTCCCAGCCTGCCCCACTTTATAACGTAGATTCAAAACCTTTAATCCAATCTACAAACAAGGAAGTCTCTGATACAAAGTCACCCATCTGAGGCATAATGGGATTCCTCAGGAGACCGCACCACCCCACATCATCCAATCAGTCAAGGGTGTGGAGAAAAGCTTACTCTTAAAACCAAGCCTTAGGCTATAATGACCCAGCCTGCCCACAGCCTGTCCCAGAACACACATTAATATCAATGAACTTCCATGTGGGCAGCGCCATCTTTAACAAAGTGAGCATATTATATTTTATCTGCCCAACAGTGATACAAATAATTGTGTAACCCAGCCACCCCACTGCTTTGAAAGCTAGCACTTTGTTGTTTGTGTGAAAGTAGACAAAGTAGATTTGCTTTTTTTTCTTTTCTAATCAGACCCTTTACCTCCATTTGACTTCTGAGAACACAAGAACAGAGGAATTCAGGCACTTCTCTCAGGCACATATGGCACAGGATTTGTGACAGTTGTAATATTTATTGGGCTCTTTTGAAGCAACTGTGTTATTTATTGTACGCTAGGCACTGGGCTTTGCATTTTTCTAAGTTATCTCATTTCATACAACAAACTAATATAAATGTTACTGGAAAGGAGACCTGGCCCCTAGTGAGTCTGCCTAGGGCTGGCTGGTAGTGTGTGGGTTTTTGACTTCATGCAGGGAAGATTTCACAACATGAGTCCAGGTGATGTTGAGAGTACTTTTATTAAAGCTTGGAACAGTGAAAAAGGAAAGGCCTAAGAGCAGCAGGAGAGCCTATGCCGGGCTGCTTTGGCTCACTCAGTCAGAGAAAAGGGCATTTTGGAGACAGGTTCAGAGGTTAAGCCTGGAATAAGCTGGCACTGCCCATTGCTTCCCTAGTTGCAAGCCTTTTGGGGACCCTTAGCATTTAGGAGATACGCAGCTGTGGGGGAAAAGGCAGAAGGAAGGGAAAGGCATGAGCATGCTCCAGGGAGGGAGAACAGCGGCTGGGTCCACTGTTCTGAGGGTTTTTACAAACTGCAGTGTAGGGGAAGGATCTCTGTAGAATATTCACAGACTTTTCCAGGTGTGCCCTTTTAGGGTCATGGTCTATACTGAACGGGCAGCCCTAGGGCTGGGGGGTCATTAGTCATTGCAGCTGGTCCTGGTATCACCAGCTTGGATTTGCTGTTTCCTGGACCTGGAGCTGAACTATACCTGAGGCCTAGATGCTATCACTACAGAGGAAAGGTCAGATGGTCTAAACCGTGTGACCATCAATATGCCATGGGAAGGAAAGGCCACCCTGGGGGCGAAGTCTGGCACCAGTTCTGCCCCTTGCTAGGCACTTGAGGCTTTCCGCTCTGGTGACCTTCTGTATCTGGAAGAAAGTTACTTTGCCAGTTTATTCAGCTGTCTCAGTTTCTCCATTCCACTTGCCAAGAAAACTGCACATAAAACGTGACGAAGGCAGCATCTCCAAGGCAACGTGCTCAAGATCTCGTAGATACTGTGTTGAAATTGGGGCTCCAGCCCAATACTGTCTCTTTCCAAAAGGTATAGGTCCCAGTCACCAGCCTGAGTTCACTATAGGATTACCTACAATTCCGAGAAAATTAGAACTTTCTCAGATTTCTGCCCTAAACTCTTTTTGTTAGATGTTGCATTCTTTTTTATTTGTTTATTACCCTAGAGCTGTGATGGTGAACCTATGACACGCATGTCAGCACTGACGCATAGCCATTTTTTTTTAATTTCTTTTTATTTTATTCATTTTAGAGAGAGAGAGAAAGGGGGGAGGAGCTGGAAGCATCAACTCCCATATGTGCCTTGACCAGACCAGTGCAGGGTTTTGAACTGGCAACCTCAGTGTTCCCAGGTCGATGCTTTATCCACTGCGCCACCACAGGTCAGGCCGCATAGCCATTTTTGATGACACGTGGCCGCATACCAGAGAAGTATGGGGCCGCATGCCGAGAAGGACGTTTCATCCTGGGCTCCTGCACGGCCAGGTGTAGTAGTAGCCGAGGAGAGAACATTTGCTGTAGTGTAGACACTCTGCGCTGGAGGTCTGTAGGCCAAAACAACAGAACTCCGGCACAGAGCGTCTAGTGCTGGGACTTTCGGATAGGCCGTTTTTTTCGAAGTGACAAACCACCCGAGTTATGCTTGGGTTTTTGGCAAATTTTGACAAACCAAGCTCAAAAGATTGCCCATCACTGTAGAGAGTACTCAGACTTGATCCTATATTTTAAGATTATTATAATGTCATTTCCTAAATCGTAGCATGACTTACAGTGTCTCACAAGACGGCCTAATTTTATTCCATCTTTAATATTGAACATTTTTAGAAATGAAATTACATTACAATTGAGTTTCTCAATAGGGAACCTTATTTTTACCCGTAGTACCCTGGAATTTCTTTGGTCCCCAAGTTACTGATAAAATTGTATGTGTTTAAGATAAAATTAATTCTAATATTATCTTCCCAATATTTTCTTTTGTCATTGGCATTAGCTACACAAGTGGTGTAGTATTTTACACACTGGTTAAGTGAGTTTGTACAAGAAAGAGATCCTGTGAGGCATATTGAAGAGCAAGATTGACTCAGAGCAATCAAAGTGGAGACTGTACCTGCCAGATTGTACAGGGTGGGGCAAATGTAGGTTTTCAGCTGTTTGTATAGAGAGTAATACTATAATTAATAAATAATACAAGAATAAATTTCCACATACTCTTAACTATAAACCTACTTTTGCCTCACCCTGTATGGTGCTTGCTGAATTCAAGGCTCCCCCTGGTGGTGCAACTAATCCACAATCAATATGAGAAAATAATGGCAAAATTGTAAAGCAGTGGTTCTTAACCTGGGTTCTATCAAACCCTAGGAGTTCGATGAGTCGGTCTCAGCGGTCCGAGAAGCCTCTGCCACGGAGGCCAGAATAAAGTAATAGCGTAATTTGTTGTGAGTTCAAGCACTTTGTTGGTTTTGTTCTTTGAGCAAGGTGATGTTCATGCACGGCTCATTTTGTGCACCAGTGAAAAAACATATACCTATGTCTTGAATTTGGAAAAAAAAATCATATTTTATTTATCACTAAAGAAGAGTTCCGTGAATGCGCATATGAAACTGGTGGGTTCGGTACCTCAAAAAAGGTTAAGAACCACTGTTGTAAAGAGATGATAAATCTAAATTAAGATCTTCTTTCCATTTGTTAGGCTCTCAAATGGATAAAAATCTTGACTCCTCCCTTTTTTTAAAAATCCATCTGTAGCAATTGATAACATATTCCGGAAAAACAAGCATAAATAATTTGATACCAAATCCCAGGTGAGTTTAAAAATAACTTATTTTTTAAAGAGAAAAGTAGTACAAGTATAATCTAGAAGTGTTAGAAAGAATGTATAAAGAGTAAAAGAGTGATTTATAATCTCATGGGTTAACATTTTGGTGTATTCCTTCTATTTTTTTTCCTATACATATAGACGGAAAGAAAACTTAACACATGCTGTTTTCTCTACCATGATTTTTTTCCACTTAATTATACGTGTGAATTTCATTCTGTGTTCTTACAGAGTTGGCTTCTTTATTGTTAGTGGCTGTTTACTTTGGTCGGTTTCATTGTGCACATCTTTGTTGGTTATTGTAGATTATTTCTTTAAAGTTAATTGCTAGAAAAAGAATGGCTGATTCAAAAGGGTATGCAGAATTTTAAGGTATTTGATATTTATTGCTTGGTTATTTGTTAAAGTAAAGCAATTTTTTGAGAATGAAGGGTTTTGTCTTAAGTTGGTGCTCCTCACATTTGCATTCTTATTCTGTGGCAGGAATAGTGCATTGTTTCACATGCCTCACTCTCACTTAATCCTCACACTAACCTCATGAAGTAAATGCCATTATAGCCCTGTATTCTGTAAAGAATCTTGTCTGCAAAGTACAGTTTGGATGAGAGGCCCCTGGGAAGAAATGGCTGCTAGGTTTCTGGTTTGTTTGTTTGTTTGTTTGTGGGAACTAGTTGTCCACCAGGAGTTCCTTCTTAGTGTCTTTTTTTAAAGGGTTCACAACAGTAATCGAGGAGGAAAAATGAATAAATTTGGAAAGATGAATAAAAATCTAAGCTACTGCACTGTCATTTAGATCAGATGTTAGAAGAAATGCTGGACATCTCAATGATTATTGTGTAATTACAAACTTCAGGGAATTCCTAATATAGACATGATTTCACTAGATCTTTTAATGTTTTCACAAATATATTTCTCTTTAACCACAATTAGTCTTGAACCTGATTAAATTGCTTCCCAGTAGTCAAACACTGACTGGAAATAAAGTGATATCAGAACATCTTCAATTTGTGAACAAAGCTGAAACTTTTGGTGAGTTATTTATTTTATTTTTTTCTTAAGTGAGAAGCTGGGAGGCAGAGAAACAGATTCCAGCATGCTCCCCCACCAGGATCTACCTGGCAAATTCCCTACCAAGGAGGTGCTCTGCCCATCTGGAGCCTTTGCTTCATTGCTTGGCAACTGAACTATTTTAGGGCCTGAAGTGAGGCCATGGAGCCATCTTCAGTGCCCGGGGCCAACTTGCTCTGAGCAATGACTGAGCAATGACTGCAGGAGGGAAAGAGAGATAAAGATAGGAAGATGGGAAGGAGTGAAGAAGCAGGTGGTCACTTCTCCTGTGTGCCCTGACTGGGAATTGAATCCAGGACATCCACACGCCTGGCTGATGATGCTCTACCACTGAGCCAACCAGCCAAGACCTTGGTGAATTTTTAAATTTTAGCAATCTTCATTGTTTCTTTAAGTTGATCACTCATTGTTGCTTATTGGAGAACTACCTTTTACTCTTGCCACCTTTATTGATACTTTTTAATTTTATTATATAATTATCTTTATTATACAAAACTCAGAAAAGATGTAGCAAAAGAAAGCAAATATGTAAGAGTCATCATTCACTGTTGTAAATACTGTATGTTTGGTGTCCATTTTTGCTCCTCTGTGCCTCACCCATGCACTGGGTATTGACCCCTGTCTGTTGTCTGACCAGCGCTTCTCATCAGCCTTGTCTTTATTGTTAGAAAAGAAAGTTGTGAACTCCTTTTCCATCCTGTTGCACTTAGCCTTTCTAAGAAATCTCAAGTAGCTTCCAGTATAACCATGCCATCTGTAGGTTCCCTGTGCCATTTGCCTCCTCTAATAGTCATTGGATTTATTAGGAATCTTTGAAATAATCAAAGCGTCCTTTTATTTAATTTTTACGGCATTATTATTTTTAACACTTAAGCTGTTTCCTGAGGCTATGGTAAATCCTGACTTGCATTTTCTCTTCATCATGATGTAATCTCATTATGTTGGTTAAATACTTGGTTGTCATAATTCTCTGAAGTGGCTTGGAGATGCTCAGCTCCTTTCCCATCCACTACTTTTTTTTTTTTTTGGAAAAATGTTCTATTTTATAGTCAAATCTATAAATCAGACTTCTGTGTTCTATCCATTTGATTTAATGGGAGTATGTGAGCAGCCTAATAAAATCCAATTTTCTTTCCCTGCTTTCTTACTCTGGCGCTCAAAACCTATAGGGCTCAAAACATTTCCCACGCAGATGAAGTCTGCTGAGGTGGAAAGATTTTTTGTGAGTTTAATTTTGTAATCCCGAGGAAATTTAACTGTCATTATTGAGGCGAATACTCCAGTGGCCCCGGGTCCTGGAGCTCTGTCTCCACTGCATCTTCTGAAAAGGACTTTGCCTCCCCCTAGCATGCCTGGGTCATCCCTGCTCCGGAGACTGTTCCCTTGACCTTAGTCTGCGAAGGCGAGAAGAGACGCAGCAAGGAGAGTTGGGATATGCTCCCAAATTTGAAGCCTTTGACCAGTTGTGTGTTTTCCTTGGCCCTGCCTTCTGGACTCTCAGATGATTCTGGCCTAAACTGTTTTAGTGACTTTCCAGGTATTCTCTTCTTGTTGCAGGGTCCTCTGCTCAGTGTCGCCTGCAGAGAGGTTGGGGTCTCAGTCCCTCCTGTCAGTAGGGCACAGTCCCCTCCACCCTTCCATTCTCCACATCTCTGTGCTGGGATGGTCAGTCCAGTTTAGTCCCCATCTCCTTGTGATGGAAAGAAACCCTCTCATTTTTCTGTACCCTTTCTTCCCCCTTGTCTGTCAATAGCAGCTCTTCACATCTAGCATCCTATTTTTATCTTGCACTTTTGTTTATAATGCATCTTTAGAGAGCTTTTTATTATTTGTGGTGTACTTTGGGATGTTTCTTTTATGGTTGATGAAGCCTGTAAGCTTCAGGGCATGAGAACCAGCAACCCTCACCTTTCTAGTGAGACTATATTCACCTTGAAAAGGGATTTTCTAAGGCTGGTTTAGCTAACAGTTCTAATGGACTTTTCCCTTAAAAATCCCTTTGAGTTCTTTTCCTATTTTTTTTCTAACCTCTAAGTGCACTCTGGGTAGAAAATTGTAGAACAACAATTCTGTCTGGAGATCTATCTTTGGTTTGTCTTTTGGATATAGCCATTTTTATTCAGATGTTCTTTTTCTTGTGGATATTTTTGTCCAATATGAGTAAGAATAAAATTATTCAGAAATACACATATAATATATATATATATATACACACACACACACACACACACACACATATATATATACATATATATATTAATAGTATGGAACATATATTTTATATAATTTAATTAAGATGATACTTACAGACTCTGTGTACATTGGTTAGCCATATGGATTCAGGAGCGCCTCATTTTATTGTGCATTTTTTATTCACTTCACAGATTTGGGGTTTTATGCAGATTGAAGGTTTGAGACGACTCAGTGTTTCTTAGCATTTACATTTTAGTATTAGCATTTTACCAATTAAATACTTTCTAATTAAGATATTGCTTTTTTGTTTTTAAGATACTACATTTTTTTAGGTATCATGTTATTGCACACACATTTTGTAAACATAACATTTATATGTACTGTGAAACCCCAAAAAATTATGTGACCTCTTTATTGCAGTTATTGGTTATCATGGTGGTCAGAGTCTCTGAGGTACGCCTGTGTATCTGTCTGCATATGGGCCATGACATTTCATTGGCTGATTTTTTCTCTCTTTTTAATCATGATAAAAACATACATGACATAAAATTTACCATCTTAGCACATTTTAAGTGTACGCAGTTCATTAGTGTTAAGTACATTTGCATTATTGTGAAACAACTCTGCAGAACTCTTTTCATTTCACTAAATTGAAACTCTATACACATTAAACAACTCCCCTGCCTCTCCCCTTCTGGGTCTTGGCAACCCCCATTCTACTTTCCATCACTATAAATTGACTACTCTAGGAATCTCACGTAACTGGGTTCGTGCAGCATTTGTCTTTTCCTGACTGCTTATTCTACTTCGTGTAACATTCTGAAGATTAATCCATGTTGTAACATTTGACCAGATTCCCTTCTAAGTGACCCCTTTTTAAAGAGTTTTCTTTAAGGCTGAATAATACTCCATCCATTACATTACATGTATATATCACACTTTGTTTATCCTTTTATCTGTTGAGTTGCGTCCACCTTTTAGCTGTTGTGAATAATGTTACTGCGAACGTGGATGCAGAAATACCTCTTTGTGACCCCATTCTCAGTTCTCATTGGCTGATTTTGGATGCGAGATTTAAGCCATTCTTCTCACATGAGGATTATAGAAATGTTCGTTTTTTAAAACACAAAAATATTTTTCCACTGTGGTTTTTTATTTAAAAGTATATAGAGAGCCTGACCAGAGAGTGGCGCAGCGGATAGAGCATTGGACTGGGATGGGGAAGACCCAGGTTCGAGACCCCGAGCTCGCCAGCTTGAGCGCTGGCCCATCTGGCTTGAGCAAAAGCTTGCCAGCTTGGACCCAAGGTCGCTGGCTCCAGCGGGGGGTTGCTCAGTCTGCTGAAGGCCCGTGGTCAAGGCACATGTGAGAAAGCAATCAATGAACAACTAAGGTGTTGCGACAGCAACGAAAAACTAATGATTGATGCTTCTCACCTTTGTCTGTTCCTGTTAGTCTGTCCCTATGCTTCTCACCTCTCTCCATTCCTGTCAGTCTGTCCCTATCTATCCCTCTCTCTGACTCTCTCTCTCTGTCCCTGTTAAAAAAAAAAAAAAAAAAGTATATAGAGAGAGTTGTCCAAAAATTAGACTGTGGAGCAACAAGAATTGAAATATTTAAATACTGGCACAGGAAACATGGTAAACCAGCGGCACATTCCAGAGTCGAGCAGGTTCAGATGTCAGAATGCATCCCCTGAATTCTCTTCTTGATCTCTGTTCCTATAAGTGTTCACGTGGGATCTAATCATGAGAACATCCTGTCATCCCACATGAGCAGTGTCCCAGCGGCCAGTGCCAGTCAAGCTGGCAGGCTGGGGCTTGCCACCAGACAGCATTAGGCATTTCATTCTGGCTCTGCTAATTCCGCTGCAGCCTTGGGACAAGTAGGCCAGCCATGTGACCTGTTCTCAAATGGCAAGGTGAATTTAGATGGGCTTGTTGCAGGACATTTTAGGGAAAACTCATTGCCAGTCAGGGCTTTCAGCATTTCTCTTTAAAACCTAAGGATGGGACTGTTACTGTTCTCTCTTGCTTTGGGGGAGGAGAGGGGTCAACTGTGCTATGTTTACATCAGGAACAAATAGGCCGTTTAGTCAACCTGTTCTTTTTCTCTTTCTGTTTTCACATTTTCTCTTCTCTATTTTTTTCTCTTTCTCCTGATACACAGGCTTTGCAGTTCATGCTGATCTCCCTTCAGGCAGAACTTGACATTCAAAGGTACTTGATGAAAATTGAATCATCTCAGCGAGTTAGTACTCTACCTTTTCTTTCTTCTGCATTGAGTCGCACCTCACCTCCTGCCTTTTTACACAGCTGCATGTGGCATTCTAATCAGTGTCAGCCACTAGACAGCGTGCCTGCACTTTGTCCGGTCTGCCCCTGAGCCCTGACTTAAACCTCTCAAAGCCAAATGCTTGCAGCATTATGAAACATGTGCATTTTTTTTAATCCTGAGAGTTATTAAAATGAACACTAATTGCATGCTTGCTTCGAAGCATTGTTTATTTTCCTCAAGTTAAGTTGTGGAATCCACAGTCATGCAACAGCAAGTCAGAGATCTGGACCCAATCATCTGCAAAGTGGGCGCTCTAACCAAAGCCTCCATCCTCAGCCGCTCCCCTGGGACCACACTGTCATGGAAGTAAAGCAAAAACCAGCGCCATTGTAATGGTCTCAGAGCTCTTAATGACTGTTTCTTTGTTCAGCTCCCGTCTGTTCAATTCTAAATCCAGTTCGTGTTACTGACATATATTTTAATAATAAAAAGGACAGGAACAGATATATTTACATAAAACTTACTATGCACCAGGCACTGGTCTAGTGCTTCATAAGCATTAACTTCTCACAGCAAACCTGTAGGGGATGCATACTTTGGTCCCCATTTTACAAGTGAGAAAACTGAGGCACAGAGAAGTTAAGTAACTTGCCCAATGCCACAATGCTGTTAAGTAACAGAATTGGGATTTGACCGTAGGCGCTCTGGCCATATATTTTTTAAACATTATTTACTTCCTCAAAATCCTCAATGTTGTCTGTTCCATCATAGGTTAGTTTATTTATTAATTTTTATTTTTATTTTTTACAGGGACAGAGAGAGAGTCAGAGAGAGGGATAGATAGGGACAGACAGACAGGAATGGAGAGAGATGAGAAGCATCAATCATCAGTTTTTCATTGCGACACCTTAGTTGTAAATTGATTGCTTTCTCACATGTGCCTTGACCGTGGGCCTTCAGCAGACCGAGCAACCCCTTGCTTGAGCCAGCGACCTTGGGCTCAAGCTGGTGAGCTTTTGCTCAAGCCAGATGGGCCTGTGCTCAAGCTGGCGACCTTGGAGTCTCGAACCTGGGTCCTCCGCATTCTAGTTCGATGCTCTATCCACTGCGCCACCACCTGATCAGACCATCATAGGTTAGTTTAGACTGTCAAAACTGGAATGCAATGGGGAGAATTTCTAGGACTTGGATACGTGGTTTGGTATTGGATACCTGTGCCAACTGACCCTTTGCCACATGGCCACCCGCACCCTTTTTGTCACCAAACATGAGTTGTTTCTTTATTGTCTCCTGAGCATCCACAGGCAGGGCAGAACCGTTTGTCTGTCCTACGAGGCCTGAGTCACACTGGCCTCAGTAGTCTGGCTTGTGTAAAGAGGTGACCTCCCTCTCATTCTGTCAGTCTGCTGTGACCGCACTGACCCTTTTGCCTTCCCTCTCTTACTAACCAATCTCTTTGAGTTTTTCAGAGAAACAAGCTCAAATGAGAAGGCCCCAAGCACATAGACATAGAAGTAAAAGTTGGGCTAGACAAAATACAGTCATTGTCGTACCCTGAATCGTCTCAGCTCTGATGGGTCTGTTACCTTTCATTTTTTCCCACGATTCTTAATAATTTTCACATTTCCATAATTTATGCAAAACAGAAGTTTCTTTATGATTGCCTTGCACACACAATGCACACTAACTAGAAATGTAGGAAAAGGAGAGAGGCCATGGTGAGCAGTGTGCCCTTCTCCACAACTGTGTGTACTGCCATCGCTTTTCCCGTCTGCTGTCAGGACAGAGCTAACATGGTGTGGGGTTTTCCATCATAAGGTATACACATAAGGTATACTATTTTCTTATGCTTAAAACAAATAGATTCTCAGTACTGACTTTTAAATTTTTTTATTTTTAATTTTTGGGGCAAAGGAAGGAAGAGAGAGAGAAGCGTCAACTGAATGTTCCACTTAGTTGTGCCATTGATTACTTCTCATATGTGCCCTGACCTGGGCTTAAACTGGCTATCTTGTGGGTTGAACCAGCATCCTTCAGGTCCAGCCAGCACCTTTGGGATTGGCAAACCTGGGATTGAGCCAGTGATCTTGCTCCAGGATGACACTCTATCTACTGCACCACCGACAGAGCCTTTAAATTTTTTTTTAATTTTTACAGGGACAGAGAGAGAGTCAGAGAGAGGGATAGACAGGGACGGACAGGAATGGAGAAAGGTGAGAAGCTTCAATCATTAGTTTTTCGTTGCCGTCGCAACACCTTAGTTGTAAATTGATTGCTTTCTCACATGTGCCTTGACCGCGGGCCTTCAGCAGACCGAGCAACCCCTTGCTGAAGCCAGCGACCTTGGGTCCAAGCTGACAAGCTTTTGCTCAAGCCAGATGGGCCCGCGCTCAAGCTGGCGAGCTCGGGGTCTCGAACCTGGGTCTTCCTCATCCCCATCCGACGCTCTATCCACTGCGTCATCTCCTGGTTAGGCTAAAAAAAATTTTTGACAACAAATTTGGCAGCAAATGAGGTGTTGGAGAATTTTTTCAAAAAAAATTTTTTTTTTCAAATTTTTTTTTCAAAAAATTTTTAAAGCATTTATACACAAGTTACAATTAGCACTATGTATTATTTTTTTAATTTATTTATTTATATTTTTTTACAGGGACAGAGAGAAAGTAAGAGAGAGGGATAGATAGGGACAGACAGACAGGAATGGAGAGAGATGAGAAGCATCAATCATCAGTTTTTCATTGCAACACCTTAGTTGTTCATTGATTGTTTTCTCACATGTGCCTTGACCATGGGGCTACAGCAGACCGAGTAACCCATTGCTCGAGCCAGTGACCTTGGGTGACTTTGCTCAGACCAGATGAGTCCACGCTCAAGCTGGCGACCTCAGGGTCTCAAACCTGGGTCCTCGGCATCTCAGTCCGACGCTCTATCCACTGCGCCACTGCCTGGCCAGGCAGCACCATGTATTATTATTTTATTAACACCTACTCTTTTTATTTTGTATTTATTGAGAGAATATTTTTAACTTAGCTTCACATAAACATTTATCAAATTACTCTCATGCTTCCATAATGTAAGTAAAATAAAATGGTGAAGTCATTTCTAATACTTGAACATAACTTAGACTTGGAGAAAGAATGGGATGGAAGTTAAGGGTGGAAATTGAAGGGGTTCTTTCTCCCCTTAAATTCTGTTTTGAAATTGGAACTAACCATTTACCAACTTCACAAGACCAAGAAAAAGGCAAGGTGGACTCAATGAGAAATTGGTTGGTATACTCTCCTCTTACATAGGACCCCTCCAAGCCATGCAACCACACCCCCCAATTAAAGCAGAGGGCCGAGCCATCTAGAACCACTCCACAGAGAGGGATGTTACATGAGAGGAGCTAAATGTCAAGTTATAGTTGACAAGTTCTTGTGCATTTTTTCAGTTACCTCACCACAATTGTTCAAGTAGATATGATTTTTTTTTATAAAAATGAGCACTAAATTTCAAAAGTGCATGTCAGGATTGGTGCCTGCATTTTGTATGAATAAGTGTGACCAAAAAAGTCAAGCCCCTTGATTTCTAAAGCTTGTCTTCCTCCCGTCTCTTTCGTCTCTCCGGACTCTGGTATCCTTTCCTCTCGCAGGACTAGAGGGAAAAAAACCCTTAGCCCAAAAATCTAGTCAGAACTTTCACAGGGTGATTTTTCATTGTGAAATCATTCCAGTGAAGTTGGGAGGGCAGTTGGTGTTGGGGGTGTGTGTTTGGATATATGAATCAGAAAGTAACAACAAACTCTATCCCCGGTCTGTCTGGAGAGGGCCTGGCTACAAGTGCCTTAAGGTATCCCCTCTGAACAGCTGCTGTGGCCTTTCCTGTGGAGGACATCTTCAGGTCTCCTGTGACAGCCTGAGGGAGGAGACCTTTGTAATCAGGGAAAACCTCTTTGGTTTCACAAATCAGCTAAGCTCAAGGGACAACACCCGCATGCCTGGGGCCCTACATTCTCTCCAAAAAGAACTGAAACCTGGCTGCCGGGATGAGCTAATAATGGTCTTCATGGAGAGGCTTCTAGCATGCACATTTTGTACTGCATTGTGTTATGTTGGCTTATTTGACTTGAAATTTCAAAGCCTGCAAGCGGGTCCCTTTCCTTTCATCACTATAATACCAGTAATCCTCACACGGACACCTTTTATCCTGAAGCCTTTTAAGTGCATTCCTGGCTCTCTGAGTGGCAAAGGCATCTGCCCATTTGCTGAGGCATCTCCCAGTGGGCACGGTGGGAGCCAAAGCCTGGAAACTGTCCCTTTGTTTATAATGCACACCTTCTTGTTTCAAAAATAAACAGAGGCAGACTGAGTCAAGGCAGCTGGCCATAAAGAGCCGTCTGTCTACCTGAACGTGAACAAGCTGAAAATCAAGGGGCTGAGGAGACAGACTTGTGACTACTGCAAACTGTGATCGGTTGAACATTAAATTTACTGTCAGCCTTTCCAATATACATACATGATATCTATGGGCTGCTCGTGCTTTCATGAAAGGGACATGGATGTATTCTTGACATAAAAGGTCGGTAAGAAAATAGCAGTATTCTTCACTTGGTCTTTCTTTATTCTGTTCCTTCAAGAGGAAAGCACAACACTAAGTGATCATCGCAGGAATAGTGTCTGAAAGGGGTGGGGGGCTGAGCGAACGAGATCATATTTGGAACTTGCTGATGGTGTAACTTCCTAACTTGACAAAGGGTGCTAAATAGAGATGCCGTGGTTATAGGTCTTCGTTATCTTCTTTAAATAGCCTTTATCTTATTCATGGCTTTAGAGTAAAGTCAGAGAGCAGCTAGATTCATGGTGGTATTTCAGAAGCAAGTCTATGTCATGTTACAGGTGGGATGCCAAGTGGGCAGGTAGCAGGTCACGTCTAATCCTGGAATTGGAAGATGCTGCCCCACCTGCTGACCTGGTGAGGAACCCACACCCCCTCTGCAAGGCAGCAGGCTTTAGTTGCTCCTCCAGGCTTGGCCAGACCTCTTAAAGGAAAGATAAGAAAAATCATATCATCTGCATACTAGGGAGGGGTTGAAAATTTGGAAATATTCAAGGGATTATAGACAATTTTACCTGGAATCAAATTTTAAGAGCCTTACTTTAATGGTATTAGTACTACAGAAGTCAGAACCTGTCTTTTTAAAAGGTGGCATTACCTGCATGCCCAAAATGTATTTGATAGTGTTTTGGCTTTTCTCTCTTAACGATATATTTTATGAAATTGGAAATCCATACACATCTGGATTCCTACAGAATATTGTATATCATGGACATGAAAATGTGTTTGTGCCTGTGTTTTCCCCACAAATTTGTGCCCTTGTTTCAGGGGACTACCTATAAGGAGAAGTCCTTTCACCTGGAACCTCATTATACAGAATGCAGGAGAAGATAGGAAGGGTGTGAGCACCCTCAGGTCACCATAGCCTAGAGTCCTTCTGGAGGCTCAGCGTTCTGCGGAAAAGTCTCCCTTCCCCTGATCCACTCAGAAAGTCTTGTGCCAACACAGTAGTTCTCTAATTTACCAAAGCGATATATTCTCGTTTTGGAGAGGTAAGGAAGTATATTAACTCAGAAGACTGCCACATATATTAAAAAAAACAATGTTAATACTTAGTGTTGCTTCCATTTCTTGTTATTTAAAAAAATCCTTAAAAACACCTCAGTTGTGACTGTGTGATGTCCCATAGTGTGGCCGCACTGTAATTTGTTAACCAACCATCTAAGTTGTCTGTACATTTATTTATGCTGTTGAAGATGTACTATATACAAACTTTTCTCCCTGACAGTCTAGTACAGGAAGCATCACTTTTCTAAAATTTTGCAAATATAATTAAACTGACTTGTCTTCAGCAATTATTGAAAAATTTATTCATTTCACTTTGGGTCATAAAGAAATCCTAGGGAGCGCATCCAGTGCAATCAAACTGGATAGGTCCTCTGAGTCTTGTACTCACAGTGGATGGCCTCCCAGGCAGTCTGTTGGCATTGGATTTGTGGGGCTCCCTGTGATGCCTCCTAAGCTTGGGCACCTGGTTTCAGCCACTTTAAGCATGCCACACATCCTTCCTCTCAGTTGGGGCCACTCCTTGTAAATGGAATCCAGGTTTCCAGAATGTGAAGAATACCATCATCAACAACCCCAGCACCAGCGAAACTAGCATCCCCTCTCAGCCCTGGAAGGTTATTCACCCTGCTCTTCCTGCCCAGCTAGCAACCTCCCCCTTTCTCTTCTAAATGGCAGCTGCTGGATCATTTTCCAAATGCCTCTACTTTCTAAGCCCAGTCTGAGGAGAGGGTCTTCAGGGTGGTCTCTGCAGCACAGAGACACTGTTCACAGCCCTCCCCTCCCCCCCACCCCCTCAAGGAAGACCTCAGAACAGAAAGACTTTGCAGTTTTCCCAGTAACTTGGGGAAAGGTGTAGCTGGCCCATAATTCTGTTTGTTTGTTGCTGACAACTACAAGTACAAGATAAATCACCATATTTCCCCATTATAAGACGCACCTTCTTTTGAAAAATTTGGGGCCTAAAAACTGGGAGCATCTTATACAGAGGTAGATTTTTTATTTGAATTTCCCACTTTTTTTGACAGTGATGAGGAGTTGTATGAATTTTATGATGAATAAAACTTGAGTTCAATAACTTTATGTAACACTTTTTTTAAAATTTGATGCCCAAAATTAGAGTGTGTCTTATACATGGGGGAATACGGTAAGACTACCTCAAAGGATGAATCTGACACACAAGTAACATGAAGGAGTATCTGTGCCATGTGGCGCTACTTCAGATAATAAGCAAGCATCCTTTTCTGCACAGAGGTGTCCTTGTCATTTGTTCCACGGCATGGGTAGGAGGGGGCTTTGCATGCCACAGTGGGTTGGCAGAGGGACCCTGCTTGACACCCTTGGCTCAACGCAGAACCCGGCTCACTGCGCGGATGCCTGTGGCCAGCCCTGGATGGGAAGGCATTGGTCAGTGACGACTCAGCCCCGCTGCCTTTCCATAGTTCTGATCTGATAATGAAGTAATATACATGGTGAAGGAAATGTGGAGACAAAAGACACAGTTGTACTTTGCTCAACTGCTGAATTGTCTGATTTTACTCCAGACCAAACAGCTCCCTGTTTTCACAGGTGAAAATCATGAAAAATGTCTGGGTCCTCTTTTAGTGGAAGGAGGGAGGAAGGAGTTGAAATATTACCCTTGAAAAAACAGGATTTAAACTGAGTTTATCAAGGATAATTCATCAAAATAAATCTTAGAGAAAATGTATCCCTTTTATCCAAGCTGGGAAAGGGAAATAGGACTTTCAGAGCTAGATGTAAGATGGCAGCGACACCCGAGAACCTCAGATACCTGCAGCTGGCTATAAGGTAGGGGTTAGTGCAGGCATGTCCTCTTGCCATCAGGCCCAGAAGTTCCCGGCTACCAGTCACCCGGCATGTGTCCACACACTGCTTGCATGAAGCATCCCAGTATACTCTAAACACTCAATAGTGTGTATTCACCATAATGGCAGGACCCTTTAGTGCTTGCACTAGGTTTTCTATTAAAAACAAAAGCTGATTTCTTTTCCTCTAAGTCTCTAGTGCCAGGTCCACCCCAAAGGTTCATAATTGTGCTATAACTCAGTACAGTTCTCTCTTACATCTGCACTGCAGCTCTGACTCTTACCTGTCCCATTCTAGAACTGTGGGTGTCAGCAGTCTGTTCCCCAGATTGGCCATCAGCCTAAGACTGCCACTTAGGAGACAGTGGCTCAGGTTGTGTGTTTCTGACCATCAGTCATAGACGTTGTGGGAGGTAGCCAAAGAGCCATGTGAGACTGGGCCCGTTGCTTCAGAGCGCACCTGGCTCTGGATTCCAGGACTCACCTGAGAGTAACAGGTGGCCCACCTGGAGGGACAGGTTCTCAGCTGATTGCACCACCTAGGATGGGTTTGTATAAGGGGAGGGGGGAGAGGATGCGGGTGGAAGCCAGGTGTGGCTTATGAGAGAGAGCTCTTTATCTTTCTTCTGTTCCTCAGACCCAAAGTCCCCTGACCCAAACCGTTTCCAGACCCAAACCCAGTCGAGACCTTAGACTTCGGGAACAAGGGGAGGCAGAGAGGAAAGTGACTGACTGCTCTGTGCTTCTAGTAAGGACTCTATAATCAAATTTAGAAGCTTAAAACTTCCATCATGACATTTATTCATTGTCCTGAGGCAAGAGGATTGTGGAGCAGGGATGGTGGAAAAAACTAAAGTTTGGGATGATCCACTGTTTGTTAACTTGTAATATTTTGCTTTCTAGTTCCAACTAGAAAGATCTCTTAATTGAATTCAGAATTTTAAGGAGGTTTGAGTTGAAAGCTTCACAAGTGTGAGAAATGAGGTGAAAGTGTCGGAATATGGTGATTAAATCAACCATGGGAGTTAATGAGTCATTCCAAATACATTTCCATGTGGGATGCTTCATTATATTTCCTAATACTCTGTGGCAAGTTGGGCATTAATTAGGATGAAGTAAAACTTTAGTAAGGCAATATTGGGTTTTATTCTGAGAACATAATGTAGCCTGAAGTAAAATGGGCTAACCAGACAACCCGCTGTTCCCCACAGTTAACATCCTACATAAAGCTCTGGACCTGGGCATGTGTAAAAGTCTGGAAAACGAAAATGAAAAAAACCGTCATCAGTGTTTCTATCTAACTTTCTCTTCTCTTTAGCTTTAGTCTCCAAGTACAACACTGCAAATAAGAGTAAAACATCTCCTAGGGAACAATTTGATCTCATGGTGAACAAACAATTCAGCAAATATTTGTTCACGACAATAAAAATGCAAGGATGGCAGTCCTTTAATAAATAATGGTGTGCAACTGTGTCACATGCACTTGAAACAAATGCAGAAACTAGATCCTAGCGCTAGCTCACTACATATTTCTACAGAGCAAGAGCTATAGGGCAAACAATTAGAAGGAAATTTCAGTAAAGTGAAGTTTTTTTTGGTGACATGATTTCTCCTTTTTCTGTGGTATGAATAGTATTTTTGAGTTAGGAAATTTTCATCCTGAAAAGACTAATTTCCAACTAATTCAACTTGTCTTACAGATGAGAACAGTGTTTGAATGTGGTTATACTTTGCTCAGTTTTTCTAGAAACTGAACTAGAGTCAGCCTCTTCAGACTCCTGGTTAAATGACATGATTAAATGTCAGCTCTGGAATTCTACAGACTTGACCTCAGTTCCTATACTTGCTAGAATGTCACGATTAAACTCTGTTTTTTCAGTGAAGTTGCAGTGAGGATTAAGTGAGATGACCACGTCAATCACCCTCGATCTATTAGCGCCTCTCCTCTTTTCTCCTCCTCACCCCTTCATTAAGCAGAGGATATTCCTAGAGAGCCTGCATACACTGCAGAGGAAGAAGAGGGGATCTACATGAAGCTTGTTATCACAGCGTCTCTTGGTGACAGAAAACCATCTTTGCATAAAAGAAGACTAGAAAGAGCGAGTGTGGTTCAGGTGGCCTGGTTACATGGACCACACCTTTCTGTATACCCCAAATGACTTCCCATTTGCGTTTGTAGGTTTGGGGTTGCCTGATGCTTTGTGGAAAACTCTAGAAGATTGTTATGGAAACAGAAAGAAATAGGTTGTTTCCATGGATCCCCATGAAGCACAGAGGGACATGTAGCCTTACAGACCCCTCAGTCTTGCTCAGGTGACTCAGAGAGCATTTCCACCATCCACTGCTTCCCATGTCTCCCCACCCAGGGGTGGCTCTTCACACAACAGCTAAGGGTAGGATTGCCCAGTGCCACACTATAGACGAAGCATGTCTGAGAAAAGCTCTACCTGAGCCAAAATGGGAACAATAACTCCCAACACAAGGATATTTTGAATAGGCCAAATCTGAAATTATGTAAACATCTTAGCCTCCCTTTTATGGTGTGAAAATGTTTTGTTTTTCTCATGATTATAATGCTGCTCTACAGGGTGATATTTTCAATAAAGACAGCATTTTTGGATGCCCCTAACTCTGCAAAATAAAAATCTTAGTAACCCTATATTTACCTCTCCCCATATTATTTTTAAAGAAAGTTTAATCCTTGAGATACAAAATAATGTGAATTATCACTCCAAAGATTTTTGCCTTCTCCATGGTTATTACTCATATTATAAATGTGTGAGTGTCTCAGCAACCTGGGCAGGGGAGCAGTTAGAATTGGTCTCTATCAGCGATGGTTTGTTTGCAAAGCACAGAGTCATCTTAAACTATTTGAAGAACAAATACTGGAATTAATTGTAAAGGTTTCACAGTATACTGGAATCAAGAATTGTGACTCCTGGAAGCCCAGTTAGCTATTCTTTTTATCTTTCAGGTTTTCCCACTGGGGTCAGGGTGTCTCTCATCTCCATCTTCCTATGCAAATCTCCTTCATCCTTTCTCTGTACGTCTTTCTGTGTTTTACACTCCCTGCCCAGTTCAGCCACAGATGACCCAGATGACCTCACATTTCAAGTTCTCAAAAGACACCAACGAATAGCTCCTCTTTCCCAGGTCTGGATTTCCAGGAGAGAGAAAGTGATTGGTCTAGCCAAGATCAGGTGACCATTGCTTGGCTCAATCAGCTGAGATGGGGCAGGGAGTAGTAACCATTCACTTGATTGCTCAAACCAGTGAATGTTTGAGAGTGCAGGGGGGTTACTACTCATAATTACATTAGAATAACAAGTGCAAAGCAGAACTGCCCTGGGGAAGTTGCAATGTTTGTTTACTCTAGATATGGAACATTGGACTTCAAGTAGCTATTCATGTGGGCAGGGAGGGATTCCTTAAAGATGGGGAACATTGTGTGGGGACAGGAACCTTTTCAAAATTGGCTAAGTGTCAAATCAACTAATAAAAGTAGGACCTTGCCTGACCAGGCAGTGGTGCAGTGAACAAAGTGTCGGAGGACCCAGGTTCGAAACCTTAAGGTCACTGGCTTAAGCGTGGACTCATCCGGCTTGAGCACAGGCTCGCCAGCTTGAGCACAAGGTTGCTACTTGAGTGTGGGATCATAGACATGACCCCATCGTCACTGGCTTGAACCCATAGGTCACTGGCTTGAGCAAGAGGTCACTTGCTCTCCTGTAACTCCCCTGGTCAAGGCATGTATGAGAACAACTAAGGTGCCGCAACAAAGAATTGATGCTCTCATCTCTCTCTCTCTTCCTGTCTGTCCCTATCTGTCCCTCTCTTTGATTGTCTCTGTCTCTTTAAAAAAAAGTAGTGGGACTTTTTGTATATATTCAGTATTATTGGAGAGGATTACAGGAGGCATAGTGCTGCTATGAGGCTGCCTATGGAAAGATACAACTTGGTACTCATCTGCTTTAGGGCACTGTGTATCTGTTAGCTCAGCAAGAGAGCAGAGGAAGACAGCCGGCTTCCAGTCCTCCATGTGTGTGTGTGGTGGGGAAAAACTTAGCCATCCCCTCTCCCCTCTTGTATGCCTCCTGAGTGCGGAAAGACCTGAGAACTGGAGCAGGTGGCTGAGCTCAGGGCACCCCTTAGCACTTCCTCACCCACGTTTTTCCTCCTCTCCCATTCCACCCTTTAATGTTAGCAGGTGTTCCCCAACTGCTGTTGCAGTCACAGTTTCACACCTCTTAGCTCTGCTTGTCCAACTGTTAAGTGCACATTGTCCTTGGCCCCAAACTGTACCTTAAAGGCATTATGAGATCAAGAACCATACACAACACTTCTAACCCCTGGAGCCTAGTCCTGTGCTAAGTTCTGAGTCCCTGTTCCAAATGCTTTTTGACTTTTCAAAAAGCACAGAGAGGCTGGTCCGATGGTAGTGGGTTATCAGAATTTATTAACTTAGTGTCAAAAAGCACAGAGCATTTGACACCAGTGTAAGCAATTTCCATTGTCTTTTCTCTGCACAAAGTGGTATCTCAGCAGTGAGCTGGCCTCAGAGGGAAGGGTACCATGTGAGGAGATTGCTAATATGCAATGATAGCTTGCAGTGAGAAAGTGAATGACATAAAACAAGAGGAGGAGTTTATATTTGGAACTGAGTAGCTGTGTCTTGGAAGTTAAAAATAAAGGTTTAGCCCTCACATCTCTATTTTTATACATACTACCACCATAATGACCCTGGACAAAAAATAGAAATTTAATGTTGATTTCCTTCAAGGATTATTGCCTTTTGCAATGGAAAATGACAACTCATTGAATGTATCATGTCTGCTGTAGGCTGCAAAGATGACCAAATGAAAGAGGCTGTAAATGAAGCTATGCCACTTCAAGTAATATTACTTCTTGGCTGTTTTGCTAAACTTAATGTCTTTTTTTCAAAGTCAGGGATGAGGACATCTGAGCTTGATATCCTGCTGAGCATAGTAACCAGGTCCATTGCCCAACATATTTCACTGAAGACCATATGAATTTATGCAAATGTTGGTGAGCTGCACAGTGATGTAGGGTTGGTTTTCCTAGTCAGATAATACTCTTTCTTTTTAAAAAGATTTTATTTTTTAATTTTAGATAAAGGAGAGAGAGAGAGAGAGAGAAAGGGATAAAGGTGATGGGGGGAGCAGGAAGCATCAACATAGGAGTTGCTTCTCGTATGTACCTTGACCAGGCAAGCCTGGGGTTTCATACTGGCAACCTTAGCATTCCAAGTTGACTCTTTACCCACTGCACCACCACAGGTCAGGCAAATAATGCTCTTTAAATTTTTTGTTAATTAATTTCTTTTTTGGGGGGGAGAGAAAGAGAAACATCGATTTGTTGTTGCACTTATTTATGAATTTATTCATTGATTTCTGTATATGTCCTGACAAGGGATTGAACCTGAAATCTTGGTGTATTGAAATGATGCTCTAACCAATTAAGCTACCCAGCCAGGTCCTCAAATAATACTCTGAAAGAATACCAAAGCCAGATTTTAATCTCCATAGCAGAAGCAAACTTTATAAGAAATAAATCTGGGAATAAACTACTTTGGAGACTTGCACTGAAAAATTAACCCAAAGACACAATTTAAATCTTGCTGGGTGTTCTTTCTGGCCCTGTTATTGGCATGGAACCTGAGCTGAGAGTTTCCTTTGGAACACCCAGGTTGGCCAACTTCTCGAAGCCACATCCACATTTAAGGGGGTGCAGGTGCTACATGGTGACCTTATTCCTGTTTCCCCATGGAAAGGGTCCTGAGAGGTGTAGCAAAGAACAGGCATCTAGATAATGCTGTAGCGCTCCTGCTAAGAGGGGAATCCTTGTTAGGGAAAAAGATGCGAAAGAAGTTGATCATCACACCCTCAAAGGGTTCCCCTAGAGCAGTGGTTCTCAAACATTTTTAAGTCGGGGCACATTTAAAAACCTAAAAATAATTGTAGGTGCACTATATACAAATTTCTGAGAAATATGTTATAATAATTAAGTCAAATATTAAAGGAAAAAAATATAAAGTCCAAGCGTGTTTTTATGGTAATTAAATGAAATAAATACAACAAATTAAATTTATTCTGACATTAAAAAATGTTATGTTACATTTTTGAGTTATGCTTTTTAGAATTCGTAAAAAAGAGAGGTTAAAAATAAAGAAAACGATAAAAAAGTTATCTTTTTATATATATAGATACAATCTTAGTAAGACTTAGTAAATTCAGCAGGTCCCAGTGCAAATGTGTTAAGTTTTTTTATTCTTGTGTTTATGAGAAACATGAGCCTGATGTGTCCTAGCGATTTCTTCAATGTTTGGGCATATATTTGAAAAGCAAGCTCTCATTTCCTCGTCAATACATTGAAGAATTCCTCTGTTTTTACTCTTAATTGTGTTGAGTGCAGAAAACCCTCACCATACACATCATCTTAACTTTACACCAAACAAAGGATAGAAGAAACTTGCCTCTAGTCTTTCTTGAGAACATAGGGGGTAGTATAAACAATCTAGCACCACAGTTTAACAATCTTTTGCAGCCTAATCAGGCAAGTGAGGTGGGGGGTTGGTCGGACTGTCAGTTTACAGCCAATTCCCCACACCTCTGTCCCCCCAAAATCTAAAATTCAAAAACCCTATTGGTTTTTTGGTCCCCAACAGGCACATATTTCTCTGGAATACCATAGGGCTCACCTGGAAATCTTCTAGGGCACACACTTTGAGAACCAGTGCCCTAGAGTATTAGCACATCTGGGCCTCCCTGAAAGAGCTCTTCATTCCAAGCCTTGAAGCAGTTCCAGCTACATAATCTTCAGGGTACGTAGTTGCAAGAATTACTACAAATTTCAAGACTGCCACAACAGAGCATGAAACCATCTGCAAAATCCTTTCAAGGTGGGGGCCCTGTGTGACTGCCCAGGCTGCACACCCACAAAGCTGGTCCTGCCTTGAGAATTAAATGCTTTGGTGCCTATCTTCAAAATGCATTGACATCTTTAGGAAGACTTAAAGGAAATTAAGGAAGGCAAATAAACCAAAAAATTGGTTTATTTGCCTTGCTACCAGTGATACTGACAGTATGTATATAAAATGCCTATATCCCACCTTCAGCCCATCAGTACCTTTGGCATCTTACAAAGTGAAAATTTAGCTACCTGATTAACTCTGATCAGTTTGCCTCCCAGAAGGTGCCTGGAATCATGTAATTCAAGTCAGGCAGGCTGTGGGAGAGGAAAGCTGAGGTAATACATTCACTCACCCTAATCCTCCCAGTTTCCCTGACTCCCTTTCTCTGTCTTTCTGCATGTATAATCTGCAGCCTCTCCAGTGGTAGTCAACCTGGTCGCTACTGACCACTAGTGGGCATTCCAGCTTTCGTGGTGGGTGGTAGCGGAGCAACCAAAGTATAAATAAAAGGATAGATTTAACTATAGTAAGTTTTTTTATAAATATTTTTTATTTTCTTTTTACAGGGACAGTAAAAAGCAAGCCCTTGCTGGAGCCAGAGACCTTGGGTCCAAGCTGGTGAGCTTTTGCTCAAGCCAGATGGGCCCGCGCTCAAGCTGGCGAGCTCAGGGTCTCGAACCTGGGTCTTCTGCATCCCAGTCCAACGCTCTATCCACTGCGCCACCGCCTGGTCAGGCTGTTTTATAAAGATTTATTCTGGCCTGACCAGGCGGTGGCGCAGTGGATAGAGTGAGACTGGGATGCGGAGGACCCAGGTTCGAGACTCCGAGGTTGACTGCGGGCCCATCTGGCTTGAGCAAAAGCTTGCCAGCTTGGACCCAAGGCTGCTGGCTCCAGCAAGGGGTTGCTCGGTCTTGCTGAAGGCCTACGGTCAAGGCACATGTGAGAAAGCAATCAATGAACAACTAAGGTGTCGCAACAAAAAACTGATGATTGATGCTTTTCATCTCTCTCTATTCCTGTCTGTCTGTCCCTATCTATCCCTCTCTCTGACTCTCTCTTTGTCCCTGCAAAAAAAAAAAAAGATTTATTCTGCAAAAATTCGACATAAAGTACTTGGTAAGTAATTATTATTATTTGCTGTAACTCTGTTTTATAAATTTTATAAAGTAAAGTTACTTCCCTACTTTATAAATCACTATTATTGTGGAACTGGTGGGTGGTTAGAAAATTTTACTACTAACAGAGATACAAAAGTGGGTGGTAGGTGTAAAAAGGTTGACTACCCCTGCTCTACACAATAGCAGAGTGATTTTTTAAAAAGTATATCTGATCCTGTCCCCAACCTCCACCCCCTTTCCCTGCCGAAAAGAACTAAATGATGTTGTAGTGCCTTAAAGTCAGTTCTCACCTTGACTGCAGGGCTGTGTACGTTCTTGTTTCTGCAGAACTCTAGCCCCACACCAAGCCTCCAGGACTTGCCACTTCTCTCTTCTTCAGGCATTTGGCACAAACTCTTCCCTCCACCTGGACTGGCTTTCTTGCTTGTCATCTCTCCCCTATTGTTTCTCCTTCCTCCCAACTTCCCTCTTTCTTAACATCACAGTGTACATGCTAACCTAACCCTCCACCCATATATATCCCACCACCACCAGTCTGGGCATACACTCTCATTGCACCTTTTTCTTTTTTTTAATTCTTTTTTTTATTATTATTCATTTTAAAGAGGAGACACAGAGTGAGAGAGAGAAAGAGAGAAAGGGGGGAGGAGCTGGAAGCATCAACTCCCATATGTGCCTTGACCAGATCAGTGTAGGGTTTTGAACTGGCGACCTCAGTGTTCCCAGGTTGACGCTTTATCCACTGCGCCACCACAGGTCAGGCTTCATTGCACCTTTAAGTTGTCTTTTATTATTGTTATTATTCGGTGAGAGGGGGGGAGTCAGAGACAAACTCCCACATGCACCCCCATCTGAATCCCCCCAGCAATCCCACTAGGGGGTGATGCTCTGCCCATCTGGAGCATTTCTCTGTTGCTCAACAATCAAGCTCTTAGCGCCTGAGATGAAGGCCATGGAGCCATCTTCAGTGCCTGGGGCCAGCTTGCTCCAAAGGAGCCTTGGCTGCAGGAGGAGAAGAGAGAATGAGAGAGAAGTGAGAGGGGGGAGGGGTGGAGAAGCAGATGGGCGCTTCTACTGTGTTACTTGACCGGACCCACGGACTTCCACACACCAGGCCGACACTCTACCACTGAGCCAAATGGCCAGGGCTAATTTGTCTTCATGTCTGTCATTTGACTAGACTGTAAGCACCATGAGGGTGGAGACATCTCTGTTCTGTGAATCATTTTGTCCCCAGACCCAGCATAGTGCCTGAAATGTGGTGGATGCTCAATAAGTGTCTATTGAAAGTATGCACCCAGTTCATAATTTACGCTTAACGTCCAATACCTTGTGTTACTTGTTGTCCTTTGCTAATTTCACCAGTTAGTTTTGAAACTCTGACATCAGGCTACATTTCTTTTTTTTCTGCACCTTCCACATTGCTTAACTAGTCATCTGTCGTCAAGGAATGTTATTGACTAATAGCTTGTAAGCATTTTACACATTCAACATCCTGCCATTACAGAAAAATTACTTGAGAGAAAATCAATTATGTATTGTGTGTGTGTATTAGTTATTATACATACTTTCTGCTGATTGGAGAGGTAATAGCCAAAGCTAGACATAATCTTATTTATAGGTTTTGTGCCTCAAAATAAAAGTTATACTGTGATATAAAAATGTCCTTCACAATCTTAGGTTATTGACTTTAGAAATAGTCTTGATATAAGATTTTAAATGACTGATTGTGTTCAGTGTACTCTGGTGTAATGCATCATTTGTTTAGGTATATAGCCACGCGCCTTAGGACAGAGATATGTTCTGAGAGATGCATCATCAGGCGATTTTGTCACTGTACAAACATCCTAGAGGGCACTTACCTAAACCTAGATAGTGGAGTTGCCTACACACCTAGGCTCTGTATAATCTTATGGGATCACCTTCACATAGGCAATCCATCACTGACCGAAGCATTGTTACAGGGCATGCGGCTGTCTATGAATGTGCATAATCCCATGTATTATAACAACTGTTAGAATTTGTCTGGTAAAATGAATTGATATGCCATCATTCTTTCTTATAATGTGGCTTGTCCTCAACTCCTTGTTCAAAATAGCATTTGTAAGATAGATGTGCAATGATAAAAATCTTAATGTAATGCTCATTTTTTTTCCCCAGTAACTTTTACAACTGGAACTTTTATAGTAGAGCTTTGACCCAGTGGGTCTTTAGTTCTAGGCAGTCTTTCTGATGGACTTCTCCCGGCTATATTGTTTTTTCAGATTGGCAGGCCTTGATAGCATTGAAAATATTTTTAGCATAATTAATAATAGCTTATTTTCCTACTTTCTTTCAAATGCTCTTTGCAGACAAGAAGCCCCAAACTGTCTCACAGTCCTCAACCTCCCAGCTTGGGCGACTTGGTTGAACATTTATCAGAGACATCTGGTGATTCTCTGGAAGCCATGTCCGAAGGAGAAGCTCCAAGTCCTTTCTCTAGAGGCAGCCGGACGCGTGCAAGCCTTCCAGTGGTGAGATCAACCAACCAGACGAAAGAGAGATCTCTGGGTGAGCCTCGGAAAGCAGTTTATGATGTCCCTTTATTATTGCATGTGTCTGTTTTTATACTTCTGAACACATACCCCTACAATGAAATGTTAATTTGATCTTGATTTGTAAGAACTAGAGTTAGAAGAATCTTCACTGATTGACATCAAGCATGAAGATTTGCCCGCTGGGGAAGCAGCAGTGGGAGCTGTCTTGGGGACGGGGCACGTTCAGACATTCAGACTTGGCTGGAGTGAGTCCCTCGAGCCAGACGCTAGCTGTACTTGCCTTTGTTGCTGGGGGGATAACAGGGGAAAGACTGCAGAATGAGTGTTGTTCCTCGGGGACCGCCTTTCTTGTCCCAGGAGCCTGGACCGTTGGGGTATGAGCCCTGGGATGTGGATTTGCACCAACCCCATTCCATGGTCTGGCAGTCCAGAGGAGGACGTGAATGGCTTGGAAGAGAAGTGCAGTGTGGCCCAAAGTCCCCGACCATCAGTGAAAGCTGTAAACTCAGGGCTGTTCATTGCCCCCCTCCCACTTCACAAAAGTGTGAAGGGGCTTGGCATGCCTTGGGCATAGATAGCTTTTCCTTCAGCATGCTTTCAAGAAACACAGGAGGTTCCCTCTTTCTGCCTTAACACTTATCCTTTGTATTTTCATGTTGGACGTGCACTTCTATTTCACTCTGATACAGTTCTGGCCCTGTAACAAAGTACAGGTTATGAGCACTTAGATCTCTTGGCCAATTGTGCTGGTGTTTTGAATGTTCAACATGCCATTTCAGGTTTTACCCTCAGCACTTGTGTTTGCAGACAGATGGGGTCAGGGGAAAGAGGGGACAGAAACTGGGTCAACTAAAAAAAGTTTCAGGGTTTGGCCCCCATGCACAAAACAGTCAACTTCCGTCTTGTAAAACCTAGCAAATGCTTTGCTTTAGGAAAATAAGAGAAGATAGAATACATTGTCCTGAATGTGTTTCTCACTTGCAAGCGACGAAAGCAGAATGGGTTCGGACATTGTCCTAAAAAAAGAAAACCCTATTATTTGCATTATCAATATTAATTATTAACATTAAATGTATATACTTTATTTTAGTTTATAATCCAGGCTCCATGTTTCACAAATGAGAGAAAATAACCCACAGAAAATTTGCTTTTTAAAAGGTTTTTGGAGGTCATACAGTTAATTAAGTGGCAGAAGCAAGCTGTCCGGCCTCTGGTTCCTATTGCTTCATTGACAAATGAAGGCAGGAGACACAAAGGGGTTGATATACCCCGGGAGCAACCTGGGCCAAGGCAGTGTCAGGAAGACACGGCTTCCACACTGGTCCAGGCTGGGCTTGCCAGCTAGATCACGGAGCTTTAAACTCACTCACTCTTGAGGCAGGAGCACCAGCAGCCAGCTAAGGAGTGGAATTTCTCCTTTGTGCTTTGCAGGAAATGAGTTAGGTTCAGTTCTTTGTAAAGATAGCCTGTGCTTTGCAAAATAAAATGAAGATAAGAATAAATGCCTATGTGCCTTCTGTCATGCATAGGGAACATTGAGCCTGGTGGATTATGGACCCTTTGTCTTGCAGGCAGCCAAATGAGTTGGCAGTGCAGGTAGATACTGGCAGCCTCAGGAAGCAAGCCTTGGGCGGAGAGGCTACAGGAACCCATGGCAGCCTTGTCTGAGGAATTTCGAGGGTGGCTGGTGGTTTCTCTTGATGTGGCTGCCCTTTGGCAAAACGCAGAGTTTTATTCTGAGCACTCTGCGCTTTGAAGTGCCTTTGAGTGCAGTCACAGCTGATTAAAAGTGCATCTGAGTTTTTATTCTTCTAGCTGTGAGGGGCTTTTGGCCTGTGATTTTTACAACTGGGTAGAAGGAAAGGAACACAATGAGAGGAGAGGAATGAGGAGTTTGCTCATGTGAGGGGAGCTGTGGTTCCAAAAAATGAACTCGCATTGGGCCAGGGGGGTTGGCACTGTCCTTGATTGCCTCTTGGTGGCCTGTTTAGGAATGTCCTCCCCCCCACACCTGGCCTTGCGGGGTAATTCAGTTGGGCCTGATTGGGAAATAAACAGGAAAGTGAGTCAGAGTCTAAACACAACCGGCCTGCCAGGGACCTCCTTCAGCTTTAGGTTCAGGAAAACTCCTGTGTGCCTGGCTTTATTTAACTCAGACATGGGCTCCTGGGAAGAGCAGGCTCCCCAGAGGGCTGGGTGCCAGGAGCAGAGGATGTCCCCCAGCCCTCAGTGCCTGCAGGCCTTGAGGCTGTAACTTGGATACTGAGCTGGGATTGCCTGCAAACCCACTGTTGGTGCCATTAGGACACCTGAGTATCTTTTAGTATCTGTACAGTCTCATTTTACCCTAAGACCTCCCCCCAAGCCTTGTTTGTCCTGCCATTTTATCCGGCTCAGACAGCACAGGGGGAGGAAGACCTGGGCACCCTGAAGGTAGAGCCAGGACTAGACAGATCCTCAGTCCACCCACCCCCTGGAGGGGATAAGACTTCCTCTCACTTCAGGCAGCTTGTGCCTGGAGAAAAACCTGCCTGCTTAATTGTTTCCCCAGCTGACTGATTCATCCCCTGTTACCTGCACATACAGGGGATGGGAGGAGTGCGGGAAGTTGGGTGCATTTCCCAGAGGCTTTAAGAACACATGGAGGAGAGAGGAGGGAGAGCCGCAAGCTGCTGGTTAGGACAGAAGTTAGCCATCGCTGGTGTCTGTTATGACATACCCTCCCTGGGATGTTATCCAGGGTCATTTGGAAGAGCGTCTGGGACTGCAGGCAGGGCCCAGTGACAGCACAGCACACAAGTCCTTCCTGATGCTGAGGACAAGCTAGTCATTCTTGGGAATTTACCAAGCAGAAAAGTAAAGAAAGAAATGTGCTCAGCAGCTCTGATCTATAACCTGACCTGGTTTCAATGATCTTGAAATCTTCTAAATCTTGACTTTTGCAGAGTGCTGGGTTCCTTGCCCACTCTGCCCATCAGAGCCCAGATGAAACTCTTCTCTGGGACATTTATACCATTTCTCCTTCCCTCTCCCCTCAGTGAAAACATGGAGAAGATAAGGAGAAAGGAAGTCTACAAAATAAAGTAAAAACCTCTTTGCAGTAGAGCTTAGTTTTAGAAATGATTTCCTTGAAAAACTGCCCTGCGGATATGAGGTCTGGGTTTCAGAGATGGGGTTGTTCCTTGCCTTTTAATCATTGCTGTCTTATAAATGCCTGTCTGGAATGTGACCATGGGCAGGGGCTGGTGTCTGGCTGCTCAGCAGTCAATAGGGGTGAGGGGTGAGGGGTGAGGGGTGGGGGAGAAGGGCAGCCACAAAACCACCTTCCCACCCTTCTCTGTGTGCTTAGGAATTTGAAAATAAAACTCATGTGAAAACAAGAAGAGCAGCAACACTGCCTTCTCGCTGTGGCCAGATGCCTGTGTTGACCATATTCTGAAGTTAGCTTGTCTTTTCATCCTCTTGAAGAGGTTTTTTTAGGTTGAGGTCCATTTAATCAGTTTTTCCTTTTATGGATTGAGCTTTTGGTGTTAGGTCAAAGAACTCTTCACAAAGGTCAAGGTCCTGTTTAATATCTCCTATTTTTTTTCTATAAGTTTTATATTTATGTATTATGCATTTAAGCCCATGAATGATTTTGAGTCAATTTTTGTATAAGGTGTGACACTTAGAAGAGGGGACTCCCTTACCAGCCAGACATGTTGCCGTTTCTGTGAGAAATTGTGTCTTAAACGCTCAGACTCAACAAGCAATAATGATTTTAAATGGCTCCAGAAGATGTTAGACTAATTGAGGGAGAACTTTTTCCAGCATGTGCATTGTTGAATATCTATGTGGCTGTTCTTTTATTCCAATGTGATCATAGTAATGGTAACCATTCTGGAGTGGAAGTCTGGGGGAGAGGGATTTAAAGAACAGAGGTTCATGATTGCCAGAATTTTTCATCCCATGCATAAGAATAGGTAGGAGGTTAGAGCAAAAGATTAACCCATTTATGCCAAAGGTTGAAATTTTTGAAATTCAGTTCCTCAACAATTTTCCAAAAATTCACATTACTTTTTTTACAAGCTCCTAGCATGCCAGTATCCACAGCACTGACTAACTCTGTGTACCACGTGATAACATATACCCCCAAGAGACAGACGTGTGAAAAATCAGATCTCAGCCATGACCTTCAGCAGTAGGATGGAAATAACTCCCATGTCTCTAGCGCCCAGTAACAGAACATGAGGCATAAATGGGTTAAGGAAACCTCCATCTACTGAGTGGAAAGCCAAGAAGGGTTATGAGCAGTGACTGTGACACTCAGATTATTTGAGAGCGAAGATTATCCCTTGGATAGTTAAAACAGAAATAAATGTTTGACCAGTTGTTCTATAGAGTCACTGAAACATTTATGAATTTTTTTCCGAAATGCTAGTAGTGATTAAAATGTAATATTATAAACACAAAAATTTGCAGAAGGAACTTTCATGATATGCCAGTAGGTTTGGGGCACATTTCTGACCTTTTAGGGTGCTATCAAAGAAAAGGCCTGAGTATCTTCTCTAGTATGGGAACTAAGAGGATGGGGGTAGGAGATATGGCATCTGGCTGGCATAGTCCCCTCCAGCCTCCTCCTGGTGGCCTTCCTTTGCTTTGGAGGAGGACAGCAGCTTATTCTGGACTATCAGATGCGCTGGGTGCCCAAAGTAGGAACCTCGAGGCATTTGTGGAGGCTTTTGGGTTTCCCTCAGCATCAGTTGCGGAGCTCCCAGGGTATAGTCATTAGCTCAACGGCATTGAGAGTCAGGGTGCAAGGCATCCATTTTTCTAGTGCCAGGAGCACATGTGTGGTATTTACTGTGGCACAGGAACCTCGAGGTTCCAGCTCGAGGCAGCATGGCTTTGGAGTCACAGTGCCGGAGTGGTGGAAGGCTTTCTTTTTGTCAGTTGGGATCTGCAGTTTCCTAGCTCTGTAGTTCAAATCAGCCTCATGATTCTGCAAACCATGTAATGAATCCATATTTGCTTAAACTACTCAGTTCTCTGTAATTGAAGCCTGACTGATAGAAGGGGTCTGAGTTGCTGATTTTTAGAAATTGTACGGCTGCCTCTTGTGGGTGTTTCAGTAAATATGTACCAGTAGGTTGAGACAAACGACTTCTAGAGGCTTGGCAGTGAACTGGAGAATGAACTGGAGGTGTGGTTTTCAAATTGTGTTCCTCAGAACTCTAGAGTTCTGTGGAGTTTTTTCTGCAATAAATATTATAGTTTGAAATGAGATTTCATTTAAAAAAACGAGCTATGCTAAACTACTAACACACACTTGGTAAAACATTAAATAGACGAAAGGTATGGGGGAAGGAAGGAAGAGATGAAAGAAGGAAGGAAGTTCTGAAGACATTTTCTCTATACAGCAGGAGGTATTTAGGATTTTAATTTGGCTAAATTAGGTGAGTCATAAAGATTACCTCTTAGTTTTCTTGCACTTGACATAACGAATATCTTGAGAGGTATATTTTATAAACTGAATTAATTTTTAAACTAAGAAATAGATGGATTTGGGACTAGGAATTAACCACTAAAAGGAATATTTCAAGAAATTCTTTGGTATAGTGAAATGGTTGTTGTAATAAAAGTAATCACCCCGCATTTTTCTTTATGAGTTTGAATTTTTATATTTGAGGTTTTCTGAAAGAAGGGAGTACTTATTCAAGTTTACCCACTTGGCTCTCAAGTCACCCATAAAAAAGAGTGTTTCTGTAAAAGATTGTGTAGACTCATGATGTGTTTGTGCTTATGTTAAAAAATAAAGTCAGATGTCTTTTGAAATCTCTCACTGTTCCAATTCCTGGTTAGCAACTCTGGAATGATTTCTCATACTTTGTAGAAATCATTTAATTAATAAGGTATCTGTGAAGGTCCAATATCTCCAGGAGTATTTTGTAGTATCCTGTGGGGTGCAGGTAGGAAAAGCATTGGCAGAGGCCATTAGAAGATTTGATTGGTTCCAAGGGTCAGAGCCTTCCTGGAGTCACCACTACTATCCAGGGTCTGTTGTTGGCTAGGTGGTAACAATGAGGAGTCTGGAAAAAGACCGGAGGTCTGCTGTTTCTCTTTCTTTCTTTAGTGCTGGGATGTTCCTAAACTGGGACTACAGGTCACCTTTTCATAAAGTTAATATGAAATGTTTCAGTAATGCAGGTGGAGCTGTGAGGTCAAATAGCTGGTTATAGGGTTTAGTTTCTAAAGCCACTTCAGAAAATCAACCTGCCAGTAAGCCAGTGGGAAGTATTTCCTTTTCTCTCTGTCACAATTGTGTATCCCATCCTCACCCAGACTCCTGATCATTTTATTTTGTTTACTTTATCTGATGTAAAAAAAAAATACTAGGAAACCTCTTTATCAAGTTTCATAAGACAACATGAGAGAAGGTAAGGCAAGTTTTATCTATCACGTATACCTCTCTACATCCAAAATAGGTTTATTATGCTTATTCAGAAACAATAAAAGTATATAAGGACCATTAAAACAAAAATTAATACAATAGCAGTTGGGCACAATATGTGTGTCAGAGAAATTAAGATAAGGCACAAAGAGAAAGAGAGAAGAGAAATGAGAAATGTAATCAAGTAGATTTCATTATTTAAGAAGAGGTTTACGCCAGCTCATTAGAAAAAACAAATGTTTTAAAATATTATAATCCAAGGCTAGCCAGGTAGTGGTGCAGTGGATAGAACATGATTCTGGGAAGCTGAGGAGCCAGGTCTGTAACCCCAATGATGCTGGCTTGAGTGTGGGGTTGCCAGGTTGAGTGTGGGGTCATAAACATGACCCTATGGGTGCTGGCTTAAGCAGGGGGTCACTAGCTCAGCTGAAGCCCCTCTCCCCCTCTCAAGGAACATATGAAAAAACAATCAATAAACAACTATATGGAATAAACAGTTATATTTAACAGTTGTTTTATGAAAACAAGTTTAAGTAAGTACATCTTTATATAAAACCTCAAAATCTAAGGGCATAGTATGAAGCCTTATCTTAGGAATTCTACACATTTCTGGTGATTTAATCTAATACGTGGAAAAAGTTGATGTAGTCTTGATAATTCACCTGGCCTTCAAATGATTGGTCATTGGGTATTCTTGGTTGTAGCAGGGTGGATAACTTTAGATAGAGAATAAAATTTGAGAAGCAGATCATTGTTGAAGACTTTAATGGCAAAAGAAAAAAAAAAAAAGAGTTAGAGAAGGAATCTCTTCCACAATGATAACATTCCAAAATTTTTATACATTTTAATGATGCCCACTGTTGCCCCACACTCTCTCCAGGAATGAGATTAGAAGTTTCTGGATTCAGAGGACATATTTTGATAGGGTCTGCCACAGTTTGGTTGGAACAAGAGACCTTAACAAAATGTGCCTGAATAACTTACAGGGAGATTATCTGTCAGTCTCTAGTTTTCCTTTACTCTGAAGACTAGACCTAAAATCTCTTGACTAAGTCTTGTTGTTTCTTTAGTAAATGCAAGATTTGCATTTAAAAGTTCTTTTAACCAAATTAACTTGTTCTTTAAAAACTGACTTTAAAACATAATTCTTTATGTTCATCTAATTGTGTACGAGCTCCCACACATTTGTTTTTGTACCATCTTTAAAGAATATCCTAATAAACAGTAAAAATATTAAGATGTTAAGTAGGACGCCATGTTTAATACTTTCATCCTAGCAGTGACCACCAGAGGGGGGCTGCCTGCTGCCATCTGGAAACTGAGATTTTTGGCAGCTTCTTACATTTTGGGAGGAAGAAACACATTTTTGCATTGTTAGAGGGTAGACATATGTCTTCTAAGGTGAAGGACTTGGTGAAGGGTCCAGGTTATTTCCTGATCAGATTTCTCTTTGTGTCAGCTCTGTGATAAGGGATTGTAGTTAGGTCACCTTGGGGTTTGAAGATGAGGTCTTGTCTGGATCCCTGGGGACCCAGTCTCCATCCAAAGCTGCTTTTGAGCAGGAAGCAAGCAAGCCCCAAGGTGAGGCTGTGATGGTGGTGCCTCAGTTCTTGTCAGTATGAGCTGCTCCTTTAGGGGCTTTTATTGGCTGAATCGCACCCCCCCCTCCCAAGCTCATGAGTTGAAATATTAACCCCCCAGGTCCTCAGAATATGACTGTATTCAGAAATGGGGCCTTAAAAGAGGTAATAAAGTGAAAATGAGGTAACTAAAGTGGGCCATAATACAATGTGACTGGCATCCTTATGAGAAGAAGAGATTTGAACACAGATACACACAGAGGGAAGACCATGTGGAGACACAATGAGAAGGTGGCTATCTATAAGCCAAGGAGAGAGGCCTCAGAGGGAACCAACCCTGCTGACACCTTGATCTCAAACTTCCAGGCTCCAGAACCATGAGGAAATAAATTTCTGTTGTTTAAGCCCCCGGTCTGTGCTACTTTGTCACGGCAGCCTGAGCAGAGCCATCGGGGGCCCAGGACAGTTGTCTCCTCTCCTTTTCTTCTCTCATTTGAGAGGACAGTCAGGCTATGGCAGTTTTCACAAATTTCACGTGTTTTTTCAAGACAGTGAAATTAGGTTTGTCGGGTTTTCTGTTTATTTTAATTTGGTTTTATCCGGGCCTCTTCAGCCTTTGCACAGTGTGTCAGTCTGGTTTCTTAGCACTGCAAGGGGACATGGAAACCCCCTGGTACAGACTGAGCTTCCATTACTGCCTTTCAGTCATCTCCCAAGCCCTATCCTCAAATTGAGCAAACAAAAGCTGTTTGGCCTCTAACTGGTGTAACTGTTCCATCCTGAGAAGCTCCTGTTCCATCACGCTGAGCTGGAGTTCTCTCAGGTTTGGGAATGTCATTAAAAAATGATATTTCCTACTGACTTTACACTTTTATAAATTTTCCAAGGTGTTAATTGGCTTTCAGACATCTCTGACTAGGTGTCTCTTAGGAATATAAAGCTGAACATTATAAAAATAAATTCTCCTTCTTCTCCACAACACACACACACACACTCACACACAGGAGTTTTGCCCACTTATTTTTTTTCTCCATTCATATATTTATGCATTTACTAAGAATCTGTTCAATTTCTGGAACTATTAGCCATGCCATGGTGAGTTATTGTAAAATATATGAAATCTGGTTCTTGTATTTAAGGAATTTTCAGTATAACTAAAGGTACATAGTGACCATGTAAGGATTTTAAAATATACATAAATCCAAGACTACGAAGAATCTGTGCACACCCTTAGACCTGCCAGCCTCCGGCTGCTCCAGCGAGCTACCTACCCCTCAGGAACTGTGCCTGCACTGAGCTCCCTGTCTGGAGTCATTGCCTGATTCCCACCCACCCCCAACATCAGTGTGACCCCCGCCATCAGACCTCTGCTCAGAGGGTGCTCACTGGAGAGCCCTCTGTTGAGTAAGCCAGCACCCTCCCCACCAATCTCTATTGAATTACCCTGCTGCGTTCTTTCTCATGACACTGATAATTTAGGAATGCAGGTCTCAACTTTTTCCCAGCTCTACCTCTTGAGTTTTGGTTCAGTCTGTTCAGGGTGGGACCCCAGAATTTGCATCTCTAACTAGTTCCCAGGTGACACTTGATGCTACTGGCCTAGGGAAAGACTGACAGTATTTTTACAATGCAGCACCACATGAGGACATTTTCATCAGCCCCCAGTAGGGGATGGAAAGTAGTCAGACTTTGCCAGGAAAATAAGGAGGGCTCAAGTGGCCTTCATCTTGTCCTTGAGCTAGAGTACTTAATCTTGGCATACGTGACGAGCAGGGCCCTCACAAGAAGTATGGGAATAAGCAGCCTTTCCACACCTCGGTCTGTCTCGCCTTATGTGCTGTGTTGTTCTTACTTTTAATCCTGTTTGATCTCTGAACTACTTTTATCTGCCACTTCATCCCCCAGCTGACTCACTTAGAAATGTAAGCAGATGCAACAATAAAATGTGGCTGACCTTTTTGTGTGACTTCATGCCTCTCTACGCACACATCCCAATTTCCTGGATTCAGGACACCCTGAGTTCCCCCAGCAGCATCCTGCCCTCACTAGCACCAGGGAACCCATCCTTTCCATGGTCATTTATTACCCAGATGTTGATATTTCTTTTGGTGCTGAGGAGCCAGTGAATCAGGGACAGTGCAGCTGAAGACTTTCCTGGGGAAGAAAAGTTTTATTGGGACAAGAGTCTCTGTGCTTTGATCCAGAAATCAGTTTTGCATGATTCTAGGGTTATGTACTTTCCTATGCTTCCATGTGACTTAACAAGAGCCAAGTAATATAAGAACCCTTTTAAGAGGTAAAGAGTTCAGTTCAATGAATGTGTATGTATTAAATACCTGCAATAAACATGGTGCTATATCAAGTGGGAAGAAAGAAAATCATTCTTTTAACAAATAGTTACTGAGTTCCTACTGAAACTCTGTTGTGCACAATCAAAAAAAGAGTCACAACCTTCTGATTTTCTAGAGTTTCTATTCCGTTGAGCTGGTGGATGATAAACAGCAAACAAAATATATGATAGATGGTATAAGTGCACTGGAGAAAAATGAAGCAGGGGAAGGGTACAGAGATGAAGGTAGGAGAGTTGTCATTTTAAAAAGAATGGAGAAAGTGCCATTTGAGCCGTGACCTGGGGCATGTGAAGACATAAGCCAGTCAGATATCTGGGAGAATTCCAAACAGGGAACAACCAGTGCAAAGGCTCTAAGCAAGAAAATGCCTGGAGCATTTTGAGAATGGCAAAGAGACCACTGTAATTAGAGTAGCACAGTAACAGATGAGGAGAGACTGAGGTTGGATAGTTAATAGGGACTGAATAATATTGGACTATTTAATTATAACAGCAAAGACTTGGGCTACACTGGCTGCTTCATGATAGTCTAGGGAGATGGCAGGTGTTAGCAGTGTACGCAAAGAAAAAAATTTGAATTCTGTAGGTGTTTTGAAATTATAGTCAGATCGACCCATGCCATCCAGGAGTTTGTGTTCTAATGGAAGAGGCATATAACAACAAAGCATAATGTGGTCATAGGAGCTACTGTTTGCCTACTTGTAAACACTCACTTTAGGCCAGGAAGTAGCTAATGTGGTGAGTAGCAAAGGCAAGATTGGAACCCCAGCGTCTGTCTCCAGAGCCCCTCATGCTTAACTGATACACTGTGTTTAACAGAGAAAGAAACTCCAATGTGGAAAACTTGGAAGATTTTTAATGAAAAGCAGCATTTGAATTGGGTTTTGAAAGATGAAGAGCAGTTTGACAGTTTAAAAAAGGGGCTGACCTTTTCAGAGGGCGGAGCAGAATAATAGCTCCATATTTGATCTTTCAAACTTCCACAGAAGCTGATTCAGGGCCATAGCGCTCCCCCCACCCCACTACCCCTACTCCAAAAGAAGGGACTGAGTGTAAGAGAAGCAGCCAGTGTAGTGATGTAGTGATCAGGGTAACCTCGGCTGGACTCTATTACTTACCTGCAGTGTGACTTTGGATAACTTAACTCAGTCTCTGAGACCTTTCCAAACATATCTACCTCCAGTTGTACAGGGCAATTGAGATCATCAAGGTAATGTTCTTAATACAGAGCCTGGTGTAGAGTAAGTACTCCCATCGTGTTCACAGTGATGACCTGAGTTATAAGTAAAAATGTCAATTACATTTTATATCCTAAGATAAGACATTATGAACTTTATTCATTAATATTTACATAAAAAGTTAAAGTCAAAACATTTCCCATTTGAGATTGATTAGATTCTAACGCACCCTACTTACCTGCCGAGTTCATTCAAGCAGATCTCCTCAATTTTCCCTTCATTCAAAATAAATGCCCCATCATTGCCATTTCACATTATTATATTTTATTTGCTAAGTTTGTTATTTTACAGTAACTACATTTTAGGTTTACTGATTTCTGAAAATCTTCACTTTCATCGCTCACATGCCTTTAAATTACATTTTAGGCTAAATTGCTTCTGGAAATTTCTCTATAAGGTACCTAGCCTCATGCATGACATTCCTTCTCTGTTTGACTGTTAGACATTGCCTCTGAATTTTAACACCCCTTCCAACTTCCACTGTGTTTCTGGGTACATATCTTTCATATCCTCTGTTCATCAGCTCTAAGCATGCGGCCTGGACAACCCAGGTTGTAGAAAGCTGGTGTTAACCTGCATGTGGACAATGCTTCAGAAAGAGTCCAGAAAATACAGAAATTATGCTTCTTTCAGAAGAATGCTCATAGGGGGATTCCTAGCAATATGGCAGTGAAGGAGCTTAGAATGGCAACAGTCCCTTTCTTGCTATAAATACATAGAAACTCAGGATGAAATATAATAACAACAAAAAATGAATACATGGCCGAGTTTGAAAGAAAGGAAATCTCCAGGTTCCAGAAATAAAGAAGGATTTGACATTGGAAACAACACTGAAATGGGTATTTTAGAAGTAGGTATTGGTCCCCGGCATTTGGGCTAGGACTTTGATACTTGAATAACTTATATGGCAACAGGAAAATAAGTAGAAAGACAGATTACCTTTTTTGTTTTGTTTTGTTTTTTTCTTTTATTAATTTTAATGGGGTGACATTAATAAATCAGGGTACATATGTTCAAAGAAAACATCTCCAGGTTATCTTATCATACCCTTCACCCTAAGTTAAATTGTCCTCTGTCACCTTCTATCTGGTTTTCTTTGTGCCCCTCCCCTACCCCCCTCTCCCACCCTTTCCTCCCTCCCGCAGAAAGACAGATTAAAAGCCACCTGCAAAAATGGCCTACAGGTTCAAATAGCTAATCATTTACTAAAATGGGATCAGAGCAGGGGAAGACCTTAACCATAGCCCAGGAAAGCAGCAAGTAAATTTGCCTTCTTACCCAGGCATTGAGTGGAAAAGAAAAATATCATCTAGAAGAAAAAAAAAACTCTAGACATGAAGCATGCACAGGGATGGGGCCTGAACTTACAAGACCTGAATTTTAGGGGAATACCCAAGCATATCAGTCAGAACAGGCTGGATAATATACTGCAGTAACAAACAAGCCCTGAATCTCAGTGGCCTTTAATTACAACTAACCTCTGTTTCTTGCTCGAATTGTATGTCTAGTGTAGGTTGACGGGTGCGTCTGCCTATCATAGCCACTCAACATGGCATTGAAGCTGGATAAAGGGAGCATGACACATTATGCTCTAGCTCTTAAAGCTTCTGCCAGCAGTGATAAGGTAGTTAAAAGAAGCCACAGGCCATGCTCCACATCAAAGAGGACAAAAATGTGCAAGCCAACCATTTGTCTAGAGAAGAACTAGAAAATTTGTGAACTGATACTACTAACAACTATACCAAGCCCTTATATTTGCATAGAATTGATCAGGTCCACCAATACAGCTAGAGCAGTTTATTTAACTGAAGGGAGAAATAATCAATGAGAATATAAATCTTAGGAAATCTTCACAATCTGAGAAGAAATTTTTTTTAAAACCATTAAAGGACTATTCAGAGACATGATAAAATGACTAGGACCACCTATGTCTAATAGGGATTCCAGAAGACAAGACTAAAAATAACTGGGGAAAGATATTATTAGAAGTTAAAACTGGTAAGACTTTTTCTAGAACTGAAGACAGACCTGAGCCTTAAAATTCAAACATAGCACACAATCCCAAGCAAATTTCTTTTTGTTTTTTTTTCTTTTATTCATTTTTTAGAGAGGAGACACAGAGTGAGAGAAAGAGAAAGAGAGAGAGAGAGAAAGGAGAGAGGAACTAGAAGCATCAACTCCCATATGTGCTTTGACCAGACCAGTGCAGGGTTTTGAACTGGCGACCTCAGTGTTCCCAGGTCGACGCTTTATCCACTGCGCCACCACAGGTCAGGCTTATCCCAAGCAAAATTTAAAAAATAATGTCCACACATAGGTCCTCTGTGGGGAAACTTTCAAACATCATATATCAAAAGAAAATCTTAAAAACAACCAGAAAGAAAAGACAGGTTATCTATAAAGAAAAGATAACTTGCCTAGAACTTCTCTAGGCTGGATTGCCCAATGGTTAAAGCACTGTCCCAAAGCGCAGAGAACATACAGAGACAGATTAATGTTCCTATCTCTCTCTCTCTCTCCCTTCCTCTCCCACTGAAATCAATAAATAAAAATTTAAAAAAGAAAACTTGACAACAGCATACTTTTATAAACAAAGAAGTCAGAAAAGAATGTAATATTGTAATATCTTCAGAATTCTGGGGAAAAAATTACTTTCAACTAATATTTTCATAACCAGCAAAATTGTTGCTTGAGAATGAGAGCATAAAGATGACATTTTCAGGTAAACAAAATTAAGAATATTTAGCATTCATAGACTCTGGCTATAAGAACTAGTAGTACATGTATTTCACACAAAAGTACTCAATAAAATGTTAGCAAATCAAATTCAATGGTGTGTGAAAAGTGATTTATCCTAGGAATGCAAGCCTCGTTCAATATTTTAAATTCATTCTATGCAATCCACCATATCAACCTGCTGAAGAAGTAAAACCACATCATCATATCAATTAACACATAAAGGCATTTGAAAAAGAAAACAGCACCCATTTAAGATTAAGAAAAAGCCCCCGGCAAACTAGAAGTAGAGGAGAACTGCCTCACCTTATAGAGAGCATCTACAAAAAATCCAAGCCAACGTTACACTTAATGGTGAGAGACTGGATGCTTTCCCTCTAAAACTGGGTACAAAGCAGGACTGTCCAATCTCACCACTCATGCAACATAATTCTGGAAGTTCTAGTAGACAAGACAAGAAAATAAAAGTCCTGCCATTTGAAAACAAAGAAAATTTTCTCTTTCTGATGATGTTATCCCCATAGAAAGTCTCAAAAAAAGAGAAAACCCTTCAAAGAAGTAGTGAATTCAGCAAGGTCACAGGATACAAGATCAACACAAAATCAATGTTATATCTATATATTAACAGCAAGCAACTTAAAGCAAAATAAAAAAAAAGGAAAAGAAGAAAGAAAACTGATACTATATATAGTTGCTCCAAATAACATGACACACTTATGTATAAATCTAACAGAACATACGTGGGATCAGTGTGCTGAAAATGACAATGTGCTGATGAAAGAAATCAAAAACCTAATAATTGAAGGGACATACCGTTTTCATAGTTTGGACAACTCAACAAAGTAAAAATGTTACTACTATAAATTGATCTATATAACCTTAAAACAATTTATTTTAGTATCACAGCAATGTTTTTTATAAACATTAGCAAGTTTCTTTTAAAATTTATGTAAAAATATCAAAGGAGCTAGAAGAGCAAACATTTTTTACAAAGCAGAGTAAAATGGGAAGAATTCTGTCTACTTGATTTTAGGACCTACTAGAGCAACAGTGATCAAGACGATGTGGTGTGGGCAGAAGGACAGACACATAGATCAATGAACAGGATAGAAATTCCAGAAATGCACCCACACAATTATGCCCAACAGATTTTTGATGAAATTTTAAAGCAGTCCAATGGAGGAGAGAGAGTTTTTCAACAAACAATGCTCCAAAGGCAAAAAACAGAACTTTAATCTAAGTCTCATACCTTATTTAAAAAACCCAGAGCCTGACCTGTGGTGGCGCAGTGGATGAAGCGTCGACCTGGGAACACTGAGGTCGCCAGTTCAAAACCTGCACTGGTCTGGTCAAGGCACATATGGGAGTTGATGCTTCCAGCTCCTCCCCCCTTTCTCTCTCTTTCTCTCTCTCTCTCTCTCTCTCTCTCTCTCTCTCTCTCTCTCTGTGTCTCGTCTCTAAAATGAATAAAAAAAAAAAATTAACCCAGAATAGATTACTTACTTCAAGGAAAAACATTTTTAAAAACTATAAAACTTTTAGAAAAATAATAGAAAGTATTTTTCAGGACCTTGAGCTCTGTGAAAAGTTCTTAGACACAGCACCAAAAGCATGATCCATAAAAGGAAAAATTGACAAAATGGGCCTCATTCCAAAAAGACCCTATTGAGATGATGAAACCACAAATTACATTTTGGGGGAAATTATCTGTAGTCATATAACCAACAGCAGGCTAATATCTAGAGTAGATAAATAACTCTTAAAACTCAATAGTAAAAAATCAAACCATCTAATTATCAAATGGACGAGTACAGGGAGAGATATTTCACTGCAATGGATGTCTAGATCGTAAATAAGCAGATGAAAATGTCTTCATCATTAGCCTTTTGGAAAATGCAGGTTTAAACCATAAAGAGATAACAAATAATTACAATTAAAATTCTGGCAAAGATGCAGAGAAACTGGGTCACTCATACATTGCTCATGGGAATGGAAAATTGTACAGCCACTCTGGAAAATTGTTTTACAGTTACTTTCTAAACTGAGAAATGGACTTACCATATGGCTCAACAATTGTACACTTTGGCATTAATCTCAGGAAAACGAAAACTTACATTCACCCAGAAGTTTATGCATGAAAGTTCCTAGCTGCTTTTCTTTTGTATTAGACAAAAGCTGAAAAGTCCCCAGATATCCTTCAGTGGATGAATAGTTAAACAAAATGTGGCACAGTTGTACCATAGAATACAACTGCAATGAAGAGGGATGAACCATTGCAACAGCAGCTTAGGTGGACCTGAGGGATTATACAGAGTGAACAAAAAGCACCTGTCTCTAAAGGTACTATTCCATTCATATAAAACAATATTAAAAGTAAAAGAAATGGAGAACAGATTAGAAACTAACAGGTGTTGTGGGAGGGTGTTGACAATAAAGGGACAACATCAGGGAGCCTTGTTATGATGGTACAGTTACATATTGTGATTGTGGAGTAGTTACACAGTGTTAAATTTCATGCAAGTATATGCACACACAAGTGCATGCATAACTGTGAATAAGCTTTGTTGTACCAATTACAGTGCTCTAGTTTTATGATTGTGTATAGATGGCAACATGGCGAAAGCAGAGCGATGATGCATGGGACCTCTCCATAGATTTCTTTGCAACTTTCTGTGAATCTATAATTATTTCAAAATAAAAAGGTAAAAATATATACATTTTACTAAGAAGTACAATAAACCTAAGAGGGAGAAGTGACGTGTGAAGTGATGGTGATAAAAATAAATGTTTTTTCAGAAAACCTTAATAAGCATTAATCATAATGAATCATTTAAGGGAGTTAAAAGCAACATAAAATATAAATACCTGATAGTTACAATGTAAGACCGGAGATGGTGATCAGAGGAAAAGCATTCTAAAATTTACCCACTGCCTTGGAGGGAGGTCGAAAACCATGTGTGTGAAATATCTTTATAATAAAAACTTAAAATTGTATCTAAATCAACCAGTATTACTTTAATTCACGTTAAAATCACATACTGCCCTGGCCGTATAGCTCAGTTAGTTAAGAGTGTTGTCTCAAAGCACAGAGGTTGCCAATTCCATCCTTGGTCAGGGCACATACAGGAACAGATATAGATGTTCCTCTCTCTCTCTTTCTCTCTCTCTCTCTTACTCCTTCTCCCCCTCCCTCTCTCTCTTACTCCCTCTCCCCCACCCTCTCTCTCCCCCCCTCACTGCCTCTCACTAAAATCAATCAATAAATTTTTTTTACAAAAGGATTCAGAAGACCTAACTAAAAAAATCATATACTGAGAACCTGCTCTCTGTGTAGAAACCTACTGCTATCACAATTCTTATCATAATTCTGAAAGAAGGAGATGTTAGCCCCCTTTCACTGATGAAGAAACAGAAGCCAAATAAGGGTGAATGACATGTAAATTGGTCATAGCAGCAAGTGATGAAGTCAGGATTTGAACCCAGGACACTTTGATGCCCAAACACTTTAACTCCACTGTACCCTTCTGGATATAATTAATATTCCAATAAATTACTGTTCCACATGGAATGCCTGCAGAGTTTTGAGGATGAAATATTTTTACATTTTAGTTTGACGAAGATTCCTGAAATAGGAATCTTCGTCAAACTGTGGGTAAAACAAAAAACTGTCGTATCTACCTTTTGAATTTTCCTTCATTGCCCAAATGGGGAAATTTCCTGCAATATAGAAAGCTTTCACAGTGGCTCTTGTCCTTGATGAGCTGTAAGTCTTCACTGGGGAGCTGTGTTTCACAGGAGCTCATCATTCAACTGTTTGTGTTACCTGAAAGAATGAAGAGCATCAATTAACATTCAAATGTAGTGTTTATTCAGCAAAGCCACAAACATAGATATCCCACTTTTTATCTTATCCTGTGTGAAGGTGAAAAAGGAGGAGACTGTGAACATGAGAGAAAACCACAAGTCTGTTGGACTATTGTCTAATTTCCCATTTGTAAATCTGTTTCTCCCGATTCTAAGATGATCTGGAAACCCAAGCCTGTTAATACACATTTTTCATGCACATATTCACAGAGCATGCTGGGGAACGTGCACATGTCAATAACTGGGTCTGGAGGAAAGAGGTGTTAGGGCTCAGTTGCTCATGTGTGTTGACAGGTCAGAATAAAAGAAACCTGAAGATTTGTCTCTGGTCTGTCATGCTTTATCTCCTTTTAGCCTGGAACAAATGACTAAAGCCCTCCTTTTTATAGGATTGAAAAGAACAAGTACTTTTATCTTGAAACATGGTGTGGCAGAAGCTTCTATTTATTGTCTCATAAAAGATTTTATGCCTCATGTGTTGTACTTAGGGTGACTATAGCAAATGTACTAGAAAGAGAATTGAAATGTGCTGCCTCCTGAGGTTAGAATTATAATCAGGTGTATTATTGAACAATCCAAGTTTCCTTCGTGTGCCCAGATTTCTGCATTGGCAGCAAGTACTGAAGTAACCCTGACAGAGCATTAAACAAAATGTAGCTTCAAACTCCACACCCATGTGTGATTGCCCAGCCGTCTGTGTGCAGACTTCAGAATGCGTTTGCCAGGTTCTTTCCCAATAGTTTAATCTGAGGAACCAACAAGAGCACCTGTCCCAGGCAGACCTCATGGCCCTTCTATAAAAACATCAGAAATATTCTGATCCAGCTGTTACCATCCCAGCCCTGCCACGGAATAGCCTAGAGACCCTGGGAAAACTTATTCTCCCCAAGCCTCAGTTTCCTCATCCATAAAATCCTGACCCATTTCCCAGGGGGTCTGAGAGGACGGTTGGCAGTAGAGAAATGGTGATGAAAAGCAGGATGTCTCCAAAAAAAAATCTTTTTCTTTTTAAAAAATTTTTTTATTTTTCAATTACACTTGATGTACAATACCATATGTTTTAGATGTACAACATGGTGATTAGACACGTATATAACTTGTGAAGTGATCACCTTGATACAGTACCGATCTGACACTATACATAGTTATTACAATATCATTGACTATATCTCCTATGCTGTGCTTTAACATCCCATGACTATTCTGTAACTACCAATTTGTACTTTTTAATCCCTTCCCCTTTTCACTCATCCCCTCCTATCTGGCAACTGTCAAAATGTTCTCTGTATCTATGAGTCTGTTTCTGTTCTGCTTATTTTGTTTTTTAGGTTCCACATATAAGTGAAATCATTTGACATTTGTCTTTCTCTTTCTGACTTATTTCACTCAGCACCATGCCCCCTAGGTCCATCCATCATGTTGCAGATGGCCGGATTTCATTCTTTTATATGACTGAGTCATATTCCATTGTGTATATGTATCACTTCTTTATCCATTCATCTATTCATGAACACTTAGCTTACTTCCATATTTTGACTATTGTAAATAATGCTGCAGTGACGATATGGATGCATATGTCTTTTCAATTTCGTGTTTTCGGGTTCTTTGGATAAATACCCAGAAGTGAGATTGCTGGGTCCTTCCTTGTCTCTTGTTATAACCTTTGTTTTAAAGTCTATTTTGTCAAATGTAACTATTGCTACCCCAGATTCTTTTTGCTTCCATTTTCATGAAATATCTTTCTTTGTCTCTTTACTTAAAGTCTGTATGTTTCTTTTGACCTGAAGTGAGTCTCTTTAGATAGCATACAGGGGAGGGCTAGGCAAAAGTAGGTTTACAGTTATACAAATATAATTAATACAGTAAATAATACAACAATAAATTGTTTCACATATGCACAACAGTAAGCCTACTTTTGTCAATGTGTGTATGTAAGTCCTGTTTTGTTCATCATTCAGCCACTGTCTTTTGATTGGAGCATTTATAATAATTGTTGATAGGTATGTATTTATTTCTATTTTATTATTCATATATTTTATCCTTTTATCTTCTTTTATTTTGAGAGAGAGAGAGAGAGAAGAGAAAGATGAGAAGCATCAATTGATAGTTGCATTACTTCTGTTATTCATCGATTGCTTCTCATATGTACCTTGACCAGGTGGCTCTGGCCGAGCCAGTGACCATGGGACCATGTAGATGATCCCATGCTCATGCTGGTGAGCCTGTGCTCAAGCCAGATGAGCCTGTGCTCAAGCTGGCGACCTCAGGGTTTTGAACCTGGGACCTCAGCACCTCGGGTCAACTCTCTATCCACTGTGCCACCACCAATCAGGCTGCTTCTTCTTAAAGAAGACCCTTTAACATTTCTTTGAATACTGGATTGGTGGTGATAAACTCCTTCAACTTTTTCTTGTCTAGGAAGCTCTTTATTTTTCCTTTGATTTTAAGTGATAGCTTTGCTGGATAGAGTAATAATTGGTTGTAGGTCCTTGCTTTTCATCACTTTGACTATTTCTTGCCAATCCCATTTGACGTGCAAAGTTTCTGTTGAGAAATAAACAGACAATCTTATGGGAGTTCCCTTATAGGTAATTAATCACATTCTGTTGCTGTTTTAAGATTGTCTCTTTGTCTTTAACTTTTGGCATTTTAATTATGATGTGTCTTGGTGTGGACCTCTTTCGGTTCATCTTGTTTGAGACCCTCTGTGCTTCTTGGACTTGTATGTCTATTTCCTTCACCAGGTTTGAGAATTTTTCCATTATTATTTTTTCAAATAAATTTTCAATTTTCTGCTCTCCCTCTTTTCCTTCCAGCATGCCCATGATGTGAATGTTGATACCGTTGAAGTTGTCTCAGAAGCTCCTTAAGCTATTCTCATTTTTTTTTTTTCTATTCTGACTGGGTGTTTTCTGCTTCCTTATCTTCCAAATTGCTGATCTAATCCTCTGCTTTATGTGCTCTACTGTTGAGTCCCTGTGATGTACTCCCTATTTCAGTTAGTGTTGTCTTCATTTCTGACTGGTTCTTTCTTTTTATGTATATTTGTGTTTTCTATCTCCATTTTTTGTTTCCTTTATCTTTGTTGAAGTTCTCACTAAGTTCCTTTACTGTTTCCCAAAGTTCATTGAGTATCTATATAATCAGTGTTTTGAACTCTGTATCTGGTAGGTAGCTTGTCTCCATTTTGTTCAGTTCTTCTTGTGAAGTTTTGTTCTGTTCTTTCATTTGGGACATGTTTTCTTGTCTCCTCATTTTGGCTGTCTCCTTGTGTTTGTTTCTATGTCTTAGGCATAACTGCTACATCTCCCAGTCTTGGTAGAGTGGCCTTAAGTAGTAAGTGTTTTGTGGGCCCAGTGGCATAGCCTCCCCGTCACCAGAGCTGGGTGTTTCAGGTGCCCCCCTCTGCCCTGTGTGCCCCTTCCTATTGTAGTTGAGTCTTGATTGCTGTTGGCATGTCAATGGGAGGGATTTAGCCCCAGGTCAATTGGCTGCAAGGACTGGTCATGACAGCCATGCAGGATCTGCTGTGCAAGCCTAACTACAAGAAGCAGGACCTGCTTCAGTGGGAATCTAGTGCCCTCTGAATCCACTCCTTGAGTGTGTTACTCACAGAGGTGCTCTGTCATAGTCTGAAGATATGCTAGCTCTGGAACCTTCCAGGAGGTGTAGGTCAAGGTCAGCCTCCACCTGTGCCTTGCGCGGGACCACCCGGCATAAGCTACAGAGAGATCTACAGGTGGCCGCTACTTGTGCTGGGCTTAGAGGTCCATGGGAGAGGTCCATCTCCAAATAGAGGATGGCTGCCACTAGTGCCAAGCCTGGGGCCACCTAGCAAGACGTATGGGGCATGCAGGGACCAGATGCTACTTGTTTGACACATTTTAGAAAAGTCCAAAGCATGAGCCACGACAGGCTATTTGTATGGAAAAGCCCCTGGAAACAGCATGGATGGACCGACCACTTTGGTGGGGTGGGGTCTCAGGGAATCACCATGGAAGGGCCAACAGTGATAGCCAGGTTGATGGAGATTCAGATACAACAGACACTTGCCAGCTCTATGTAGGGAGGGCTTGGCAAAAGAACGATGGCCTTTGCTAGCACTTCTGTCTAGGAGAAAGCTGCTTCAGCTGTTTCCCCAGTGCCAGTTCCTCCCTGTATGTCTCTGGTGCCCCAGTGCTGGCACTCAGAATGGATGAAGTCTGAGTAAGTCCATGCATAGGTCCTTTAAGCAGAATGTCTAGGACCCCAACAGCCATTCATCTCACTCAGCCATAATCCCCACTGGTTTTCACAGCCAGGAGTTATGTGGACTTCTCTTTCTGGCACTGGAACCCAGGCTTGGGGGCCTGGTATGGAGCTGGAACCCCTTACTCCTTGAGAGAAAGAAGGAATTCACCAATAGGCAGCAATGGCCATACTGCTCTAATTCTTCATGCCCAGCCCTGTGTTGGAGTTGTTTTTCCAGAGTCTCCATCACTATAGTCTTCATCAGCGCTCACCATCAGAATAGTCATGGCTATGAATAGCAGCCTAGTAGTACACCTATTGGCTTCACTGAAATTTGGTTTAATAAAAGGTAAAAAAGGTTATTTCTGAAATTTTTGTTTGAAACCCTGTTTCCAGTGAAATGATCACTGTAACATTTATTTCTCAATTTTTGATTGGTCAAGGTTTACTTGGATCAGAATGGTTGTTATTTATCTTATAAATAACCTTGAGAAGTCATATTAGCATATGGTTAAAGCATATACTCTGAACCTTGACAGCTTGGATGTGGTCATAGCTCTGTCATCCATCATTATGTGATGTTGGTCAACTCACTTAAATCCCTTTGCCTCTGTTTTTCTATCTATAAGTGGGTATAAAAGTAGAACCTACTTCCTGGTGTCCTGAGTTAACATAAATTAGTTAATTTATGATAATTGTTCTTTATAGTGCCTGAGCCATAGTAAGCACTACGTAAAAGTTAGAATATTATTATTAAGCATCTTGGAAAACAACTGTGGAAAATTAACCATGGGCTGTTGGCTCACCTGCAAAATGTATCTAGAGCCTGACAAGGTGGTGGTGCAGTGGATAGAGTGTCAGCCTGGGATGCAGAGGACCCTGGTTTGAAACCCCAAGGTTGCTGACTTGAGCACTGGCTCACCAGCTTGAGTGTAGGGTCGCTGGCTTGAGCCCAAGGTTACTGGCTTGAATAAGAGGTCACTGGCTTGGCTGGAGCCCCACAGTCAAGGCATGTATGAGAAAGCAATCAATGGACAACTAAGGTGCTGCAACAAAGAATTGATAGTTCTTGTATCTCTCCCTTCCTGTCTATCTGTCCCTCTCTCTGTCTGTCTCGCTTTAAAAATATTATTTTTAAATGTGTCTAGAACAGTGGTTCTTAACCTTTTTTGAGGTACCGAACCCACCAGTTTCATATGCGCATTCACCGAACCCTTCCTTCTTTAGTGATAAATAAAATATGATTATTTTTCCAAATTCAAGACATAGGTATATGTTTTTTTACTGGTGCACAAAATGAGCCATGCATGAACATCCCCTTGCTCAAAGAACAAAACCAACAAAGTGCATGAACTCACAACAAATTATGGTATTACTTTATTCTGTCCTCTGCGTCAGAGGCTTTTCTGAACCCCTGAGACCGACTCATCGAACCCCCAGGGTTCGATAGAACCCAAGTTAAGAACCACTGGTCTAGAATCTGACCAACTCTTACCTCCTACACTTGTGGTCCACCACCGCCTCTTGCTGGGACTATTGCAGTAACCCCCTAACTGTTCTCCTGCTTCCTTCCTTGCAGCCAATAGTCATTTCAGCCTCTAAGTCACATCACAACAGTCTTCTCTTCCAAATGCTTCATGGCTCATCATCTCATTCAAAGTACTAGGCAGTGGTACAAGTCCATCTGCCACAGGCCTCATTTCTGTGGCCCTCTCCTCAGCCCTACCCTGATCTACCTCCTACCCTGATCTAGCTCCTGGCATCTGGGTAATTCCTTTAACCCTTTGAGTAGTGAGTTATTTTCATGCTTGCTGATCACCAGGAGTAAGTTCTTTTTTTCAAAAAATGAAATTAGTTCCAGTTATAGTTTTATTAACTTAAAATCATGTTTGTTTGATAACCAATTTATGAAAACAAGAACATACATTTACCTTTTTTCAGTGTTGCCTTACACATTTTTAAAATAAATTTTTTGTTATCTTATGCAATTCTCACATACCTCCCATTTATAAATAAGAAGTATTGTTATTAGCAGAATCTCAAATATGTACTCCATATGATGATATTTATTCTTAGGACAATTTATAGGTATTTTTATTTATTCCTTGTGTTAAAAAAATTTTCAAACTGTGGTATTCCTCAAAACATGGATGCAGGCAAAGTGGTTTGCTACATTCAATGCACATCACCCTTGTGTCTCTCCTTTTATGCTCCCTTCTTGTAGTTTGCTGACATACGAAGCATTTTCATTGTGGCTTATCCGTTTAGGCTGTTGCAGAGACTGGCTTTGGGAAGTGATGCCCTGAAAGACAAAGGCTGTCTCCTACTGATGATGGTCAGCTTCCTCTGCATGATTTCCTCTCTTTCACAAACTTATCCAGAAGCTGATCAGTGAGCTTCAGTCTGAAGTCATTTAGCTGTGGTCTTTTTCCAGTCTTCATCTGATTCACAATGTATGAGTTCAAAAGATCAATGTCAATTGCATTTTAAAAAAGTGTTATATACCATTTCATGTTTTTCCTTACATTTCCTGTGAAACTTATTTGCATATCAGCCTTGTCAATCAAACCCTTATTCTCATTATACCTAATCACACTTAGTGGCTTGGTAATGCTTTTGCCCAGTAGTGTAATCACTGTTGCCAGTTTCAATCATCAAGTCCTCATGAATTGTAGTTAGCATGTTGACCTCTCTTTTGTTACGTCATCTTTGAGCTAACATGATTGTAGTATGTCTTGAGGTGCATTCGCCCTTTTTTATATTCTCCAGCTCAAAGTTTACAGACATACATGCACGATCGTACTCTGGATGGTCAGGAGGCACGAGGGCATACATGAACGTTCATACTACTCAAAGGGTTAACAGCTTAGCTTATTGCTACTCTAAACCTTTATACTTTCTGTTCCCTTGTTCCCTTGGCCTGAACACTTTTCTCCTAGACATCAGTCAGAGGGGTGCCTTCTTTTTCATTCAATATTTATCCAAATGTCATCTTACATAAAATGGACTTCTCTGGACATCCTTTCTGAAATATCTTTTTCCTTCCTGTTCAGCTTACCCTGATCTGCTTTACATTCTCACAATATACTAATTATTATCTGACATAGTAGGTGCTCATTTGTTCATTAACACAGTTCTGTCTCTCCCCAACTAACAGAAATGGTCCATGAGAAAAGGTATCTTGTTTTATTCACTGCTGTTTTACAAGCTCTCACTATGGTGCCTGCATATATTAGATGCTCAATAAATATCTGTAGAATCAATTAATGAACTGGGGTAGATGATAAAGAGGTCTATATTTGTCAAACACTTCTACATATACTAATTTATTGAATCCCACAAAGTATATTTCATGGTGAGGCAAATCTCTTGCAGAAACACTTATAAAGAATGAGGTCATTATTTTCATTTTGGTGATAATTTAATGGGTGTATGCATATATCAAAACTTATCAAATTTGTGCATGTTAAATATGTAGAATTTATTGCATGTTATTTTATCTCAGTAGAGCTGCTTTGGAAAAATAAATTAGGTAACTTGTCCAAGGTCACACAACATTTTTCTAGCAAAGTGTGGCTAGAGCCCACATCTACACGTTCCTGTTATATTCATTCACATACTCCTGTTATATTCTCCTACATTCCCAAAGTGATGGATGAGGTTTGGGCATTTAACAGCAACAAACCCAATTTACAATAGCATTTATGTACGTAATCTTCTGTGTTGAAAAGGGAACCTCTATTTTAGGTGTTCATTGGTTGCTTGTTGGATGTGCCTTGACCAGGCAAGCCCAGGGTTTCAAACGGGTGACCTCAGCATTCCAGCTTGACACTTGATCCACTGTGCCACCACAGGTCAGGCTGGGTATGTCTATGTTACTATTTTGAGGTGTTCTCTAGCTCTTATGTAAGATTCCATCCCTTTAATTAAGTGAAAATCAAATAACCAAGAAGAATTGGATTGAATTGGCAAAATTATGAGCTTATAGAACTTTTAGATGGGGAGCTAATTGAGAGAATTAAATGCTTTAACCGAAGTCATCTAGAACTGCAGCTTTGGCACATGGGATTAGAAATTGAATAACCCTGAATTTTGTTTTTCAGCATAAAAGCCACCTTTCTCCTCCTTCTACTTTTATCCAAGGTCCCCAAAATATGTTTCTCACGTCTTTTGTGCATGTTTTCTCTTTCTGTATTGTGAATGAACCGCTCCAAATGTCTTGGCACAGCAGGAGTATTTAATGCAAAGAAAGCATGCTGTTTCTAATATCCTTAAGATGATTTGTTTTCAGGTTGTGAATTATTACAGAATCTTTGCCTTTTAACTTTAAATTTATTGGTTTTTCCTGTTTGTTGCACTTATATTACCAACACCCTTAGTTAAATAATTTATAACTGTGATTTTAAGTGCCTTTGGATACTTAATAGCAAAGGATGTGTTTGGTGAATTCTTTCACAATAGTAATAATTACTCCTTGATTTATCTATTATGAGAAATTGTGTGTGTGTATGTATGAGTGTATGTATACATGTATACATATATACATATACACACATGTATACACCTATAAAAATTATATACTTATAAACATACACAGATGATTTGCTTAGATTGGAACTCCATCGTATTTGCAAGCATTACTAAGTGATTTTAAGACAAGCATATTCTGTCAGAGACAAATATGGAAAACTAAAACTCCACTGTAATTTTTTTCATTTGCCTCATGCCTCACATCTAAACAAACATTAGTATGTTTCCTTGAATTTAATTGTGAACATTGAAAACTTTTCCTTTTTCTTTGGAATTTGGAGACTTGATACTATCAGTAGGAAGTTGCTAATGAAAATTGATGTTTTTGCTTCTGCCATGCATATCACAAAGATCGTGGATGTAACCCCATTTAGTGTGCAAAATGTGCCTTATAAAACCAGAGACACTGTTGCTGAGGGTGAGGGAGTAACATCTGCATAGGAACGAGCTCTTTTTGAATTGCCCGATATCACTGGGACTAAAAGTTGTTTGTATCTGCAGAATTCTAAAAGATCCTGTGCAGCTTTTATGTTTGTTACATTTTTCCATTATGATTGTAACAATACTATGAAAATGTTTGGTTGAAAAATAAATCTGAATCTTATAAAAATATTTCTTTTATGACTGATGGCATTTGAGCAGTGTCTTATCTGACTTGCTTGTCAGTGTTTGGCAATCATTTGGGACTATTCTGAAACTGGATTACCCAATGCTTTAGTTTAAGCTCCCCATATTTTATGAAATCCCCTTCCTGCTACTGTTGCATAAGGACAAAAATGACTTGAAAGAGTTGTCTGGAAGCACTGTTTTCAGTTCCTCTTCTAATTGACTTACTAGAACACTTCCTGTTCTTAAGATGTGTATTTCTTTTGCCTTCCTGGGTACCTCTTCCTCTCAGTTCTCTTCCTGCTGCATTGACCATTCCTCCTTGATCATCTTTTTTGGTTCCTTCACATTTCTCACCCAAAAGCATTGTCCTCAGCCCCAGACCTCATCTGTTCTTTTTTAAATTTATTTTATTTTATTTTATTCATTTTAGAGAGGAGACACACAGAGAGAGAGAGAGAGAGAGAGAGAGAGAGAGAGAGAGAGAGAAAGGGGGGAGGAGCTGGAAGCATCAACTCCCATATGTGCCTTGACCAGACCAGTGCAGGGTTTTGAACTGGCGACCTCAGTGTTCCCAGGTCGGCGCTTTATCCACTGCGCTACCACAGGTCAGGCAACCTCATCTGTTCTTAACTATACCAGCCCCCTAGGTGATCTGATCTGGTCCCATAGTGCCAAACACCACCTATATAATTGTATTAGTGTAGGCAGTGAAAACTATATACCATAGACTTGGTAGTTGAAACAACAGAAATTTAAGTCCTTATAGTTCTGGAGGCTAGAAGTCCAAGGTCAGGGTGTCAGCATGATCAAGTTCTGGTGAGGCGCCTCTTCCTGGCTTGCAGATGGCCGTCTTCTCCCTGTATCCTCACAGGACCTTACCTTGGAGCGTGCTCATGAAAAAAGAAAGAGATCAAGTTGTGTGGTGTATCTTCTTTTGAGGGTCATAATCTCATTACAAGGGCTTCACCTTCAAGACCTCATCTAAACCTACTCATCTCTTAAAGGCCACACCTCCAAATGCCATCACATTGGGCGGGTTTTAACCTATGAAATGGGAATGAGATACACAAGTAGTCTATAATAACGATGATGATCTCTCTGGCTGGGACCTACCCCCTGAAGTCCAGACTAGTATCTCAGATTATGTAATTGATATTTTACTCCTACCAGGTTTAGAAACGAACTTCTAATTCCCTCCAACAAAATCTATTCTTCCCTGTGTCTTCCCCACCTCAGTCAACTGCAATTCCTCTGACTCCTTGTTTGATCTCATTTCATATCCAATCTCTCAGGAAGTTCTATTCACTCTACTTTTGAAATACATCCCGAAATCTAACCACTTATTATCTCCAGCAGTGTGCCCAGGTCCAACCCACCATAATATTTCTCCTGGATCATTGCTTTAGGTTCCTATGTACCTTGTACCCTATGGTCAGTTTTTAACAAAGCAGTCCTGGTAAATAGATCTCATATTGTGATACCTCTGTTCATCACCCTTGGTTGGCTTTCCAACTCATTATGGGGACAAGAAACTACACAGTGTGATCACTTGCTAACTTTCTAATCTCATCTTACCCCATTCACTATCTCACTCATTTTCCTCCAAACACACCAGCCCTTGCTGTTCCTGGAACACAAAGGGCATATTCTTGCCTCAAGAAAATCTGCCACTCGCTCTCCCTGGATTGTTCCTTGCCCAGATACTCAGAGCCTTGTTCCCATACTTCTTTGAAACATCTTATCAGCAGGACATCCAACACTACAAATAAAATAGCCATCGACCCACTCCCACCCCCTGCTGTCCAACCCCACCCCCTGCTTTATCTTGCTCCCTCTTATTCGGCACACTTACACTTTCTTGTCTCTGAGTTTATTGTCTATTGTACAACAGTAGGAGCGAAGATCTCCGAGCTCATTGTATCCCCAGCCTTTAGAAGACTATGTGGCACACTCAGGTACTCAATAAATATTTCTGAAACTCATCTTTCATGGTGCTAATTCTGCATCACTGAATGTTAGCGCTGCTGCTCTGTAAGTCAAAACAGCCTTGACTTTCCTTGAAGTTTCTCGTTTCCTATGCCTGAATTTCAGTTAAGGATCAGAATAACAATTCAGTCTGCTTGGCTTTATTTGTTTTAACTTGCATAAGCGCACTGTGTAGGTTGAATTATTTGTCCTATGGAAAAAGGACATCTCCATGATTCTCCCTTTTATTATGCTTGTTATAAAGTGTAATTAACATTTACCAGTTGGATTACTATTATAGAAGGTAAAGCCAAGAGAATGCACATAGTTATAGTAATTTGAGTTGGGGCTCGTTTCTCCAGGTTTCTGACGGTCTGGAACAGCTAGCTGCCCAGCATGTTCAGAGGGTGAGATGATGAAGCACCCCAGACAACAACTTTGCTTGATCAATTCCTTAGCTGATCTGGAGGCATTTAGAGGAGACTCTTACCACCTGAAAGTAGTGAGAAAGGTTACTTATGGCGAATCTGGACACAGGCTGTGATAGAGGAGACCTGGGGACATGGCTCGGAGCAGGGGCACTCTGTCGTGGTGGTCCTTCCTCACTTACCACTCCTGCAGCCCTTGTGCCCCTCTCAGACATTTGTTCTTTATCTGTGCTCCCATGGTTGAGGACAGGAGCTCCTCATCAAAGGCAGCACTGAAATTTCAAAGGGAAATGGGAAGGAGGCAGTAGCCACCTCTGATGTCTCTTAAATACTGCTGCAGAAAATGCCAGAGGGGAACAGAAAGAAGGTAAATGTCCAAAGAGAAGTCTTCCTGGGTCATTTGAGGGCAGATTAGAAAACTCAGTCTTCCTAAGTCATGGGAACGAGCACCCCAGAGCCAGTCATTCCTTAGAGTCCCTGCATGCTGGCACTGGGCAGTCAGGGAAGACTGTGGACCTGACCATCTGCTACCCTCCTCCTGTGCAGATTTCCACTAACCAACCCCTTCTTTACCCCTTGCTCTTAAAGCAAGAAATGGCATACGAGAGTATGCTTTACTAAAATCAGGTACGCCTTACAAAGACTTTGTTAAAGCCCCCTCCCCTGACAGAACAAGTGCCACCAATGACCTGGATCAGAACTCTTGGGGAACACATTGGTCTCAACCACCATTACCTCTTCTCTCTGGTGGTCCTGAGCGCCTATCCCAGGCCTTAGAGAACTGGGCACTTCCCGCTGCTATCTCTCTGGATTCTCCTAGGCAACAGATGGCTTAGGGACCCCTTTCTGCTTCTGGTCATGGCTGAAAGAAGGACATTCCTGGTCTCTCCACAGGGGTAGGGTGTGTAGAGGTACAAATACAGGAGATATGGAAGACGCTTCCAGAAGACCCACACCCTCTGGCACAGGCCCGAGAACATGGGAGGACTGGGACTAGAGCAGCAGGGAAGACACAGGGTAGGGAAGTAGGCGGGAAGCCAGGGACAAGTAAGTGGACTCACCCTCCCACTCACTACCCAAGTCCTTCTGGAGTCTGCATGACTTTGCCAGGAGTGTCCACTTGGCCGTGTGGCCAGCCGTGGCAGAGGGAACTCTTATTCCAGACCAGGAAAGTCAATTGTAAGCTCCAAAGAATCAAATTGTGAACAAATAACCGTAATTAGTACAGAATAGTAATAGGAAAAAATTTTACATTTAAATCAGTAATAGAAGCAGTTAGTCAATATCTAAAATGCAGAGACACCAAAACAACTCAGCATGATTCAGCCTTTCCCACGAACAGAAAACCAAAAATAAAGTAACCAAATCTGCCCAGAGAGAAAGAACACTCAGGTGCCGCCCCCATTAGGACTCCTCAGAATAGACATCAACTCACCTGTTGACAGAAGGAGCGTGGCACCGCCTCACTGTGGAGGGGAGAGCTCTATTCCCAGCTCTGGTGCTGGCGGGACACAGCCCGTGTTGCACAGGGGCTCGCCTGGGGCGAAGCTCAGAAGCTCATCCACCATCTGTCTAAATATTGTTAATGCTGTAAATCAAGCTGACAGACTGTTAGATAAAATATGTTATGTCCTCATCCCTTGACAAATACACCTTTATAAAACAACTTAAAAAGCCAGATGTGGTTTAAGAACTCTTAACAACTTCTCCCAGTTCCATGCCGGGTGACAGGATGGAGAAGAGTCCCTTCAGGCCCATCCTGGAGCAGCTGGTGCCCTCATCCTCCATCCAGCTCCCTTCATGGTGCACACGCGAGTCACTGCAGACCCCAGGGGCAAGCACCCCCACACCCTGCCAACAGCCAGGCCTTGATCACCCTCAATTCCTGCGGGCCATGCACTGGTTTTGGGACAGCGGCCTCTAAAGTGCAGTGTCCAAGGCAGGGGCCCTTCCCACACGCCTCCTGAATCTACAACTAGGCCTTTATCCCACTGGGACTCCCACTCCTGAGCTCGCACTGTCATCAGGTCAGATCACCGACGTGAGGAGAAGCCGCATTCCCATGAGGACTGCACTGGATGGATGACTTAACATTGTGTTTCGAGGTCACCCAGGAGATGAAGCAAGTCTATTTTTCTAAAGGCCAGTGAGACATGAATTCCTGGCACTGCCCACACCCTCTTTCTCACCAGCTCTGGAAAAAGGGCTGAGCCTCCCCCGGAGACCCTGCAGAAGAAGCAGAGGAGGAGCAGCTAGCAGTGACGCAGCTGCCGGAATCCCCAGCCCTCCACGTTTCCCTCTGCGGTCTTCTCCTCTGGGGAACAGAAAAGCAGGGAATAAAATGTGAGTGTTCCTGGAATATCCCTCAGGGGCTGCCTAGGGCCAGAGTATCACCCTTTGGCTGAAGCAACCTCATTGCAGGCCCCCTGACACGAGTGGGTGGACCTCTTAGCCTAAGGGTGGCAAGACCAGTTGTTTGCAGACTGATGGTCATTTCCCCTAGAATAGGTCCCTGAGGTGCTAGAGAGTGGACACATCCCATGAGAGTTACAGACTGAGAGGTACTAGAATTTCTGGGGACGAGCTCCCCTGCCAAAGGCCCGGTCCAGAAGCCAGAGACCAGGTGTGGCCCAAGGAATGAGGACAAGAAGGGGCAAGACGTGGAAGCACGTGCACCAGTTGGCAAATCTCTTTGGAGTCCAGTCATCCCACATCTACTACTTTTTAAACACAAGCTCAAAAAGATAGGGATTCTGTCCTGTGAAATGGAATTCCACGGGTATGGGTCTGCGGACACTAGTTAGCAATGTTTATCATCAAGAATGTCTTTCATTTATTTGGTCCTTAGTATGACTTACGGTATAAAAATAGAATGAAGCACCAGTGCTCCCTTTTATCCTGAAAGTTTCCTCTGGAAATTCTTGGTGACCCATCATCCTGAGGTTTGTTTTCTGCAGGAGAAAACAAGTTCATCCTATAGACACCTCCCTATGTCTTTTTCTCCCAGCTTGAGGACCAAACAGATTGTATCTTTTCTTTTATTTTTTTTCAGATTGCACCTTTTCGAGAAGAGTAATTTCTATGCAACAATAGAAAATAAATTCTGAACAGTAAAATTCATAACACTATATATTGGTGTTTTATTTTTTAATCTCCATGTAATTGTATAAAAACTAACATTTCATACCAAAAGCTTTTCTAAAGATGTAGTCATTCATCCATAATAATTAGTTTATTATTATGTAAAATAATAATTTAGCAGACAAGAAAATAAATTCAGATTAACTCAGATGTTTTTTCAAGGATGTCTATAATCTCTAAGCCTAAATCTGCTAGTCAGTGTGATTGAAGAAAATGCAGGATATATAATCTCCTAGTGGGGGTGGTTATAGACTCTGTTTGATTTATAGCCAATCTTTCTAAGGCATTGAAAACATGTATTGGAAACTGTAAAAGTCACACTTTTTATATCCTTAAATGACTGGTTACTTTTTTTTTTCTGGAACCATGATAATTATACTTTCATACTTTTGTTTTTATCTTTAAGAAAATCTCCTGTTTAAAAGATCAGTGTTCCTCTTTCTCTCTCTCAAATCAAATAAAAAATTTTAAAAAGAAAATCTCCTTCTTTCTATTGTGGCCTTTACTCTTTGCTTTACATTATAAAATTTCTACACCCACTCTTTCATCAAAAGCCAAAACTTCTAAATTTCCATAACTATATCCAGTTTTAAGCTCCTGAGACAGAGCAGGTCGCTCTGTGGAAGGGGTATATGGACAGCATTATTTTTGCCATTTTTCTTTAAAAATTATCTAGTCTTTAAATCTTTGAATGAAAAAAGTAAAGAGAACATAACAGTATAATGGACATTACCAAACTTAAGCAGGTAGTCTCATCTGTTTAACACTGAGAGACAGCATAGCATAATGGTTAAGATCATTAAGTGGATATGTCATACTAATAACTTCTGTTTGCCTCAGTGTTCCTCATCTATAAAATGGCAATAATTATAGCAGTGACTCATAAAGAAGATTGAATGAGTTAATATTTGAAAAGGGTTTAGATCAGTGCTTCTCACATAGCAAGTGCTATGTTAAGTTGTCAAATTTTAAAGAGAAAACAATGTTTATTCACTGCTGGGATTTCTTCCTCTATGAGTTACCTATTTTTATCCTTTTTTGGTTATTCATTATTGCCCCTTTTCTATTTTCATATTGATTTATAAAGGTTATTTAATTATTCTCAATATTAATCCTTGATAGTAAATATCTTCTCTCAAACTGTAGTTTGTCTTCTTTACTTTGTTTACAATGTCTTTTGCATTACAAAGTATTGACTTTAATGTGTTCTATGATTAAGACATATTTTTCTTTATAGTTTATGATTTCCATTTCTTTTTAAAGTCTTTCCTTATACCAATATGCTAGGTGTACTGTTTTGTTTTGTTTGTAAAGTTTCATAGTGTTGTTTCTCACATATAGGTCTTTAGCCTATCAGGAATTTATTTTACTTGTAATGTAAGGGAAGGATATATTTTTTCAGATGGAGAACCAGTTTTCCTGGAACTATTTATTGAACAGTCATTTCTCCAAGACATGGTACCACCACATCTGTCGTATAAAAACCTGTGTCTTTTTTCATAAAACCTGTATCTTTTTCTAGGCCCTCTGTTTTGTTCCACAGTCCTGTGTGTTCTATCCCTTTGCTAAACCCACACTGTTTTAATAGTGTTGGTGATTGGTAGAGCAAGTATTCCCTCTTACCGTTGCTCTTCAAAATTGCCATATTGCCATGTGATTTATTTTTATTAAACTAATCTCTAATATTTTTTTAGTACTTGAGGTTGCTGTTTATTTTATGTATTGACTTTATATAATTCAGTCACACTGAATCCTTATTAGTTCTACTAGTGTGTTTGCTGGTTCCCTTGGATTCTCTGCTATATCATCAGAGAATAATCATGTTTTCATGATCACTTTTCATCCAAATGCATTTTATTTCTTTTTCTTGTATTAACTGTGCAAGCCAGGATTTCAGATGCAGGCATAGCAAAAATTCTGAGTTTAAGGAGAATGTCTCTAATATTGCGTCATTTAGCATTATGCTTTCTTGAGTTTTGATGGATTCCTTTTATTAAGAAAGTTCTCTGTAATTCTTAAGGATTTTTTAAATTATGAATGTGTTTTGGAATTTCTTAATATGTTTTTCTGACACTATCAAGATTATTGTGTAGTTTTATTTTTATTGGGACTAGACTTTCTAGTGTTAAACCATCCTTGCATTCCTGAGATAAACTCTTATCTTGATGTACCCTTTCATGTATTGCCAGATTTGCTTTACTAATATTTTATTTAGGAGTTTGTATTTAAATTTGAAATTCTTTCTATTTCTAACTTTTCTAATTTTCAGCTTTATAAAATGAGTTTATATTTCAGTTTTTAATTTAATCAACAGATTCACCTTAAGTATAAGAGAGAATTCAATTACAGTTATAGTTTACCCACAATAAACTATAGTTATAGCTTCTTTTAAAAGTTAAATAACTTTTTTCTTTTTTCCCAGGGACAGAGAGAGAGTCAGAGAGAGGGATAGATAGGGACAGACAGACAGGAATGGAGAGAGGTGAGAAGCATCAATCATTAGTTTTTTGTTGCCGCTGCGACACCATAGTTGTTCATTGATTGCTTTCTCACATGTGCCTTGACCGCATGCCTTCAGCAGACCAAGCCACCCCTTGCTGGAGCCAGCGACCTTGGGCTCAAGCTGGTGAGCTTTTTGCTCAAGCCAGATGGGTCCATGCTCAAGCTGGCAAGCTTGGGGTCTCGAACCCAGGTCTTCAGCATCCCAGTCTGACGCTCTATCCACTGTGCCACCGCCTGGTCAGGCAAAAGTTTAATAACTTTTAAGACTAACTCATTGACTCACTTGATGTTGCTATAAGTTCTGTGGTGACTTTGCATTATAGATTCTTTTTTAAAATTTTTGTTTTTATTGATTTGAAAAAGAGAGAAAGTTTAAAAGGGGGTGGGAAAGAGAGAGAGAGGCATCAGCTTGTTGTTCCACTTAGTTGTTTCATTTAGTTGTGTACTTATTGGTTGTTTCTCATACGTGGCCTGAGTGAGAGTCAAACCTGTGACCTAGTCATGCCTGAATGACGCTTTATTCATGGATTCACCAGCCAGCTCCATGTGACGGATTCTTCATAGACTAGTTTCTAATAACTCATGTAAAGGACCAGCAGAAGCCATTGGGATGAGGATCACAGAACCAGAAATCAGCATCTTTGACATTCATGTCTTTAACACAGCTGAAGTTACAGAAGTCATCAACATATTCCTCAAGGCATTTTTTGAGGGAAATGCTTTGGGATGCTCACTTCAATTATATTACCATTTCACCTGATGAAACCAAGGTTCAGGCTCCTATAAGTAAATAATTAACTTTCATGCTGCATTTTATGTTTCCAACTTTGTAATCGGATTTTTAAAGAGATCCCTCAAAACCATATAAGCTTCAGGCCCCACAAAACCTTGAGTCATCACTGCCATTAAGGTGCCATCAATTTTTTAAAAATCTGGCCTCTTTTTGTTTTATAACATTCTTTGACACTTAACAAAATACACATTTTTCTCTCATTGCTATGTTCTTTAGAATTCTTTTATATGTATAACATTGTAGTATCCCAATAAATAGGTTGATATAATGAATTGATTTATTAAATGAATCCTCTAATGTTGATACCCCCCTTTTATTCTTATAAATGATGCCATATTAAACATCCTAGTAAGTACATCTTTATGCATAAATGTCTGGAAGTAGAATTATTGGCTCAAACCATATATATATTTGGGGTGCTTTTGACACATACTGACAAATAGCTCTTCAAAGAAATGGTATCAACTCATTTTCCCAACCTTTTCAACACCATGTATTTTATTGTAAAAACATTTGCCAATTTCCTAGGTGTAAAAAACTTTCTTGTTTTAATATTTATGTTTTTCTTATTAAGTTAAAAGCTATTAGTTTCCACCAGAAAGTATTATAAGAGCTCTGTATATTTTTAAGACATCAGCCATTTGCCATAGTTGTAATACAAATGTTGATTTGCATAATCTTATGTTGCATTTGGAGAAACTGAGGAATTTAGGTCATTTGGAATTGTCACCATCATCTGCCTGTGGCAATGTTGGTTAGTGAAAACTGTAGGAGGCATCCCAGAAGGCAAGCACACATCCATTAACATGGCTGCATTACAGAAAGAATTGAGTTCATTTCAACAAAATGATATTTGAGCATCTACTATGTACCCAATACTATACTATATATTACCATCTGCTAAATACAACTAATAATGATGCAGAATCAAAAGACATGCTGGCAAATTCAGTAAAACACAATGTAAGCACATATGTGAAGAGAATTAATTCCTCAAATCTTAATGAAAAGTGTTGGAGGAATGGTTTGGGAAGATTGCTCAGAGGAGGTGATGTGGGTGCCAAGCAAAGAAGTGGTGGAAAAGTCCCCCAGCCAGCGAGTGGGAAGTCCACAGAGCGTCAAGAGGTCTGTAACAACGACAATGCTTTAGGAATGAGGCCAGCTGTGGGTAATAAGTATGGAACAGCTGATTGAGGTCTGTATTAATCCATTTAGGCTGCTATAAATTACCATAGACTGGGTGTCTTTTTTTTTTTTCTTTTTTATAAGGAGAGAGGAGGGGAGATTGTGAGGCAGACTCCCACATGTGCTCTGACCAGGATCTACCTGTCAACCCCATGTAGGGTTGATGCTTAAATCAGCCAAACTATTTTTAGCACCTGGGTCTGATACGCTCAGACCAGCAAGCTATCCTCAGTGCCTGGAACCATACCTGAACCAATTGAACCACTGGCGGTGGGAGGAGAAGAGGGAAAGAAGGGTGAGCAAAGGGGGGAGAAAAGCAGATGGTCACTTCTTCTGTGTGCCATGACTATTAATTAAACCTGGGACATACATACACTGGGCCAACAGTCTATCCACTAAGCCACCAGCCAAGGCCATAGACTGGGTGTCTTAAGCAACAATGTTTTTCTCATAATTCCAGAGGCTGGGAAGTTCAACATCAAAGTGCCAGCAGATCTGGTGTCTGAGGAGAACATGTTTTGCAGATGGCTGTATCTTCTGGTTGTGTATCAAATGGAAAAAGCAAGAGAGAGAGCCCTCTGCCTATTCCAAAAAGGGCACTAATCTCATCACTGGGGCTCCACCCTCATGACCTAATTACCTCCCAGAGCCCCACCTTGAAATACAGTCACACTGGGGATTCAGGTTTTAACATTAATTTTGAAGAACCAGAAACATTCTATTCACAGCAAGGTCACACTGAAAATCCTTGAATGCCATATTAGATAAAGAATATTTTAGAAGTCCTCATATTTTGGAACTGCTCTGAGTTCCAAAAGATTAGGAGGATGTATGATACAAGTGTGACCTGATAAATGCACTTTATTTTTTTGTAAAGGGTGACCAAGAGCTCTTGTTAAAAACATGCACACGGCCTCTACAGAGCCACTGAGATGGGAGTGCCCTTTGGTATTGAGGCTTCTCAGAAGGGCTCCAAGTGTGCAAGGTTCATTTCGCCTGCCTTGCTTTCCGAGCTGTGCCTTCCTCCCTTCTCCTGGCACGTGCATTGTTTCCACCTGTGTGACAGCGTTTACTTCAATTGACGTAAGGATAGGAATCTTTGTACCAAGCTGCTCCCATCATGCCTCACTATCTTCAAGCAGATGGTCAGAATAAAGTGTGAGGACAGCTAAGATCATCCAGGCACAGGAAGGTTAGAGGAAATACATGTGACTAAACATAGAAATTTATTTAGGCTGTGTGCATCGAAACAGACCACAGTCCTAACCCAAACATAATAAGGCCCTTCAAAGTGAGAGGTAAACAAGGGTTGACTTGAGATCAAGAAGTATAGCTATGCCTGACCAAGCGGTGGCGCAGTGGATAGAGCGTCGGACTGGGGTGCGGAGGACCCCAGTTCGAGACCCCGAGCTCGCCAGCTTGAGTGCGGGCCCATCTGGCTTGAGCGAAGGCTCGCCAGGTTGGACCCAAGGTCACTGGCTCCAGCAAGGGGTTGCTTTGGTTCACTGAAGGCCCACGGTCAAGGCACATATGAGAAAGCAATCAATGAACAACTAAGGTGTCGCAACGGCAACAAAAAACTAATGATTGATGCTTCTCACCTCTCTCCATTCCTATCTGTCTGTCCCTATCTGTCCCTCTCTCTTACTCTCTCTCTGTCCCTGTTAAAAAAAAAAAAGAACAGCTGTTCTGGAATAATTAAGTCAGGCAGAAGCCCAAATAATTTTCCAGTTAGGAGGCAAAGGCAATTGGTATTTATGAGAAAGGGAAGGGGAACAGGAACAATGACATCAATGGAAGAAAGGCATTTCTGTTGGTGGAGATAACAATATATGATGTTAATTTTAAACAATGGTTTTAATTTCCAGCCCAGTAGTTATCAGTCCAGTAGTCATAATAACTGCTTTCTTATTATCTTTGCAAATAGTCCTTGGGACACAGTGTTGCCCTAGATTCAGTCCAAAGATTATATTACCCTGTTTTAACATTCCAAGATTTGAGGTGTAAGATGTGCAAGGCAGTCCCTCGGGGATGGCATTTCTGGCTCCACTTTAAAGTGACTTTGTTTATATTATTGTTTACAGTTGGTACTGTGGATGGGTAGAATGGGACATATAAATCAGTTAAGCCATTTACTTGCTGTAACTTTACATAAATGACTGGGACCTTCTGAACTTCCTTTTCCCAATCTGTGAAATGGGGCTATAACATCAACCTAGTGAGAGACATTGTGCTGATTAAATGAAATTCAGCACATCCTCACTTTCTGGTGTTCACGGGCTCTGCAGCTTGAAGCTGAATGGCATATAATGACACCAGTCTAACCGTAGGGCTAGTTGATATAAGCAAGAGTTAAGTTCCTAGGACTTCTTGTCAACATTATAACTTAACAGCACTACTGAGGACCCGCTGTCCAGGCGTGCTGTTTCTGACACATAGCAGACATCCTATAAATGCATTTCCTGTCCTCCTCCCTTCTTCATAAAGAAAGAGTTTATGATCCAGAGTCCTTTAGACTTCCTCTGAGAATCCGGAGCAGCCAGCACGAACCCGGGGCCGGGGAAGAGTGCCAGAGCATGCTGACTCTTGTCACTGTGCCAATAAAATGCCATCATATATTATGAGAATTCCTTCTGAGTTTAAGCATTTCTAAATACCTTTCCTGAATTGAGAGGCCAAACTGAATCAAGTGTAAAAAGACTATTCTCTGTTCATGGAGGCATCTTTCCCGTCTTCTCCAGATTTTCACGACCTGTCACTGGGCTTGTGTACTCAGCTGGCGGCTGCACCAGCCAGACCCTAAGCTAACCTTAGTTAAGGTCCAAATTTTTTTTTTCCACTCAGAGCCTACAAATTCTATTTAAAGTACTCATACATACAGAATGCAGATGTGGGAATGAAAACCAGGCTCTGTGGGTGAGCAAGGCCATGATATTTGAATGTAGTGAAACCACAAGTGGCCCATTGGCAGGGGCCTTGCCCAGGCATGGTTGGGGCCCAGGCCTCAAGAGTGGTTTTGGCCCGTTGATATGGCATTAGCAGTCACATGGGCAGTCACCACATCTCGTGTTTGGGGCAAAAATGTTGCATGATCTGTGATCAGACAGGCTTTTTTTGGCCCTTGCACTCTGAAGAACGTGTAACAGTGAGTATATTTTGAAAAACTAATTCAGAATATGAAGAAGCTGAGGATAAAAACTATGATGGGGGAGAGAGGAGGTTGAGCTGCTTTTGCTGAATGCAAAAGGACTATGCTAGGCAAGAAAACTGCCACTTCAGAATGTAGTTTCTGGGTGTTTACCAAGCAGGAAGAGACCATTAGGTTATTTACATCTCTTAAGCAAAAGCTCTGATAGGTCAGATAGACCCCCACACACACATGAACATTCCTTTTGGATGACTAATATTCTTTCATTCATCTATTCAGTCATTCATTCATTCAACATTTATTGATAATCTATACTATGTAACAGGTCGTATAACAGGTACCAAGGCATGGTAAACAACATAAAACCTTTAATGTACAAAATATGTGCTAATCAACTTTATACAGGGTGAGGCAAAAGTATATTTACAGTAGTTGATATGGAAAAGAATGTAACAATTAATAAATGACTAACTCTGTTTTGTGTACTCACAAATGTAAACCTGCTTTCACCCCACCCCATATTATCAGTAAGGCTTCTATAGGCTATTAGTAGTTATATTTTGGGGAAGTCAAAAGTTATACTTGGGCCCTGGCTTAGTGGTAGAACATGGGCCTGGTGTGTGGAAGTCCCAGGTTTGATTCCCAGTCAGGACACACAGGAGATGCAATCATCTGTTTCTCCACCCCTTCCTCTCCCACAGCCATGGCTCAATTGGTTAGAGTGCATCAGCCCTGGGTGCTGAGAATGGCTCCATGGAGCCTCTGCTTCAGCTGCTAAAAATAACTCTGTTCCTAGCATAGTCTCAGATGTGTAGAACATCGACCCCAGATGGGAGTTGCTGGGTGGATCCCAGTCAAGGCACATATGGGAGTTTGTTTAGCTCCCCTCCTCTAACTTAAATTTAAAATTTTTTTAAAAATAAAACAGTTATGCTCAGATTTTCAACTGTGCAGGGGTCAAACCCCACCCCCCACCCCCCACCCCCATTGTACAGGCATCAGCTTTATAGTGAGAAATGCTCAGGAACAGAAATAGAGCAGGGATGGGAGTGGGAAGCATTAGGGAGATGACTGCTGAAATAACAAATAAGGTGGTCAGGAACAGACTCCCTGAGAAGGTGACTTTCCTAGGTTCCTGCTTGATGCTTTGGATAGATATAAGCATAATCAGAAGTATTTCCTCCCAGATTTCGAGGCTGTTTCTCCATTCTTTGGTTTCTGGGTTGCTGTTGAGAAAGCTAATGCCTTTCTGACTCCTGCTGCTTCTCTTGTCCCATTCCTCCAATCTCTGGGCTGGAAGGACCTCTGTTTTCCCCTTTCATCTGGATCCCTCAGTAGTGGTCCTGAGTGAATACATCATTTCATGACTACTTTCTTGGTTTTGTCTTGTTTTTTTGTTTGTTTGTTTGTTTTGAGAGAGGGACAGACAGACAGGAAGGGAAAGAGATGAGAAGCATCAGTTCCTACTTTCAGCACTTCAGTTCATTGCTTGCTTTCTCATATGTGCCTTGACCGCAGGGGGCTGGGGCTCCAGCTGAGCCAGTGACCCCTTGCTCAAGCCAGCAACCTTGGGCTTTGAGCCAGTGACCTTTAGATCAAGCCAGCGACTATTGGGTTATGTCATATGATCCCTCGCTCAAGCTGGTGACTCCACGCTCAAGCCAGATGAGCCCATACTCAAGCTGGCAACCTTGGGGTTTTGAGCCTGGGTCTTCAGCATCCCGGGCCGACACTCTATCCACTGTGCCACCACCTGGTCAGGCTCATGACTATTTTCAGTCTCCAATCTCCTGTCCTTCAGTTTAGAGGGGAAAATCCTTATAACACTTTTTGTAAAACTTCTCTATTCTTCCTGACCTCTTTTTAACCAAATCTCTATTATTAAGTTGTAGGAAGCCCTGAAGTAAGTAAGTCTCTGTTTTTCTTATTGGATTTCATTCCTTTCCCATTTCTTGGTGTTTTTTATCTACTCTAAGATTTTATCAGTTCTTTTCTTTTTCACTGAATTTTTTTATTTCTGCTCTCATTGTTCCAAGAGCTCACTCCTGCTCTCCAAAACATTTATTGCCTTTTCTTGGACTCTCTCATCTCTTCTGAGTTTCTGCGTTCTGTCTGTTGCAGTCCTTCCTTTCATGTTAGAGACTCTTACGACATATCTGTGACTCCTGGGTCGTCTGTGGTGAGTGAGGCATGGTGGACCAACAGGAAGCTCATATATATGGGCCCCACTGCTTAACCACGGGGTGACCAAACAGAAGCTGAACAACTGCTTTGAAAATTCTGTTGGTGTCTTCCCACAGGCCAGTCAGCTCTGCTAGAGGGGTGGCTCCAGTTTCCTGCCAGCATTCTGTCAGGGGTCACTTGCCTACCTGCCCCTGTGCCTGGTGAACAGAATCTGGTGTGTTGGCTCAAACCCTTCCGTCTAATGTTGGGACAGAGAGTCACTTGGCTACCTGAGATAGAAAGGGAGATGTGAGCAGGTTGCTATACCATTTAGAAAGAAAGCGGCGGGGCGGGGAGGGGGGCTTCAATCGGGGCTCATGCTTCCCACCCGAACCTGTTGCTCGTTTCTTGAGCTTTCCTGAGTCGCACATTTTCCATGGCATGGTCTCCTTATAGGCCTAGCTGTCAGCCCGCCCTGTCTGCTGTTGTTTCCTCTCTCCTTCCCTTAATTCTTTAGGCTTTTTATTTTTATTTTTACTTATTTATTTTAGTGAGGGGAGAGAGAGAGAGTGAGAGAGAGAGAAGGGGGGAGAAGCAAGAAGCATCAACTCCCATATATGCTTTGACCAGGCAAGCCCGGGGTTTCAAACTGGCGACCTCAGCATTCCAGGTCAATGCTTTATCCACTGCGCCACCACAGGTCAGGCTAATATATTTTTTATTCCTCATTACCATGTTAATGGAATTTCAGGAGGAGATAGAGATGAATTGTTACCTCAGTTGCCATATTTAGCCAGAAGTCGTATTCTATTCCCTTTTACATCTGTCCTGCCAAAGGTTACTCTAGTGGGAGTCATTCCTCCTCAGTAGATTTCTCACAAGAAATAGGATTCAAATTAAATGTCAGGATCTCAGATACCCTGGTTCGGTTATCTATTTCTGAATAGCAAATGACCCTGAATATAGTGACTTAAAACTACCACAGTTATTTGTTTGCTTATGATTCTGCAACTTGGGCAGGTTTGGAGGGGGCGTCTTATTTCTCTTTCACATGACAGTAGCTGGAGCACTCACCTGGGGCTGCGGGCAGAAACCTTGCCAAGATGGCTCACCCTCACTTGGCCAGTCATCCTGGCTGTAGAATGACGCTTAGTGGGGCCATCAGCTAGGCTCTCAATTCTTCTCCATGCAGCTCCCATGTTGTTCTGCTGGACTCTACCATGACTTGGTTTTGTGAGGGAGAAACTTTGACCACGCTCACTAATAAGACACGTTCTAGTGTGCAAGTACTTATCTAGCCTCCATTTTGCATCACACTTGCTAATGTCCCATGGGCCAAAACAAGTCTCATAGCCAAGCTCAGACTCGATCTGGGGAGAAACTATACTTTATAAGAAGAGCATGACTCCTGTGAGACATGACTTCTTGGGAGCCACATAACCTCTGGAATGAAATTATATGACCCTTTGCTTGTTTTTCTTTGTGTAACTGACTTGTTTCAGTTTCTTCCTGAGACATTGAGGTGACAGACTCTTTTCTTATAGATAGTTTCATATGGTATAAACATTTAATACATACCTATCAGACCACAGAATTATTGTAGCACTGATACTTAAAATGTTCCTGAATGGATGATAAAGACTTAACCTATATATTTTACACACAGCTATAATAAATGTGTTTTTAATGAAAGACATAGGAAAAAAATCACCTTTGGGGGTTAAAATTTTAAATATACCTTTCAAGGGAATTAAATATTGGCTTTTGCTTCAGGCTACCAGAGGTTAGCTTTTTGTTTTTTTGGATTTAAAAAAATTTTTGAATATTAGCCTCTTTAACACCTGCCTGGACTCCAAAGAATAAAAATGGGGCCTGACCAGGCGGTTGCGCAGTGGATAGAGCATCAGACTGGGACACAGAGGACCCAGGTTTGAAATCCCTAGGTTGCCAGCTTGAGCACTAGCTCATCCAGCTTGAGTGTGGGGTCACTGGCTTGAGCCCAAGGTCACTAGCTTAAGCAAGGGGTCACTCACTCTACTGTAGCCCCCCAGTCAAAGCATATATCAGAAAGGAATCAATGAACAACTAAGGAGCTGCAATGAACTGATTGATGCTTCTCATCTCTCTCCCTTCCTGTCTGTCTGTCCCTTTCTCTGTCTCTGGCACGCGCGCGCACACACACACACACACACACACACACACACACACGCAAGGAATAAAAATAGGTACTTTTAAGATAACCAGAGAGTGCATTCCTTGGAAATTCCAGACGTGTATTTCTCATTACATGCTTCCAAGCTTGTCCAGAATATTCCGGTGTGTTATCAGACAGAAGTGGCTTAGATTGTGCTGCACAGCCCGTGAGCCTTGCCTGTGGCTAAGTGCTGTGTTCATTTTGCATGCAGGGGTTCTCTACCTCCAGTATGGGGATGAAACCAAGCAGCTCAGGATGCCGAATGAAATTACAAGTGCAGACACAATCCGGGCTCTCTTCGTAAGTGCCTTTCCACAGCAACTCACCATGAAAATGCTGGAGTCGCCCAGTGTCGCCATTTACATCAAAGATGAAAGCAGAAATGTCTATTATGAATTAAGTGATATAAGGTAAGAAGTTACGCCATGCATGTGTGTGTTCACCACATTGCATTGAGCATTGTTGCAGTTTGAACTGAGTCCCAGTCTCTTCATGTCCAGTAATAAAAGCATTGCTCTTACCCTGACTGGCAGGTTCATCTCCCCCAGGTGTGAATTCACTCTTTGGTTTTCTATAATTCACTTACAAGGTGTGGTTCACAAAGATGTAGGTAGACTTCTCCCACATAGATCACTGCATGTTACATCTGCAAAGAATCTAGGAAATGATCCAGTCTACTGATGACCTGAGAGATGTGGAAATTGAGGCCCAGGGGGAGAGATCATAAGAGTTGAAGGCACTCCTTATGTCTAGAAGTTTCCCAGCTTCTCAAGTGCTCTGTCCCAGATAGACGGAGCCTGTAGACGATCTCAGGCAGTGAATCCCACTCGGTCATTCTTTACATGAGCAAGAAAGAATAGAAGCAATGGACTCTGTTACTGTTTATAAGACAAGAGGCAAGGAATAGTCTCCCTTTCTATTTTTTTTCCTTAAATAGTGAGCCTTTACTAAGGCTTTCACTTCGAGGCGGTCTTCCCTAGGGCCCCCAGTAGAAACGTACTCCAAAGTGAGGCTAAATGGGCACCTGCTACTGCAGGTGGAAATAAATGCATGTTCGTTGACTTCAATGGCATTGTGTATAGAGCAGAAGAGCCTATTTGATTCATTCCAGCCAAACAGCCTGAGAAACAGGCTTTAAATCAACACCCACAAGCAAGTGCTAGTATAGCCTCTAAACAGTTTGGAAACTAAAATAATTATTTAGTGACTAGTCCAGCCTTTTTATTTTATGGTTCCAGATACTCAGATGCATAAAAGTTAATGGTCTTATTCAAGATTAAACAGCCAGTCTGTTACCACACCTAGCTCCAAACCCGATTGTCCACATTCTTGGTCAAGAATTTTTTATTCCCTCAGAATACTCTGTCCTCAACTGATCTGGGCTACCACTTGGATTTCTGGGTCCCAGCACTGTGGGATAGCAGGCGGGCCTGTGTCTCTAATATGGGATTAATGAAAACCACTTTTTAAAAATATGCCTTTAATGCACAGTAAATGTAAACTGGTAAATATCTAACAATGGCCACAAATGACATACTTAGGCATGTGCCCAGGTGTATGAGTAATTGAGGGCTTTCAAAGTTTGACAGATGCCCTAAGGTGGAGGGTGCTACATCTGTTACACAACCTTCCCACTTTTAAAAAACATGCTTAAATATTCATGGGTATCAGAAAATTTATGTTTGTTTTATTAAGATAAATTATTAATCAGGCTGTCACCAAAAAAAGGGGGGGGATTTACAAAGTGTAAACTTAAGCATTAAGTAATCCTGTTATGTTTAAAGAGTATGTTTGCCGTAATATAACCCCATGTAGATTTTTTTCCCTATGGACATGGCATTTTACAACTATTCTCTTGAATTTCTGCATTTTGCAGTTAGGGGAATTGAGAGATATGGTTATAATAAAGAAGTATGAAACTAGGCAAAGCCACTTTTGATGATGGAGCTCAAGTCTGATGAGGTTATTCAAAACAATTGGACCCTAATGCCTTGTAGCCCATGCAAGAATTTTTATATTACAATGAGTCACAATATTCTGGAGCCTTTCCCAAGCTCAGAGTATTACTAATACTTTCTTTATGCATTCTGAGGGAGTGTCATTCGATAGCTGCAAAGAGAGGAATGAGAGGGAAGACAAAGAGAAACAGGTCCCCATCCAAATTAAGATGATCCTTTTTCATGCAAATTTAGTTGATAAAATAGATGAGAACAGTGCTTGAGAGGAATGATCACTTTAACATTGATAATTTTCAGTCAATATGTTTATATTTGCAAAAACGAAGATCTTGTTGATCCTTATGCTGCAGTATTGATAGCCTGTTTTTTTTTTTAAAAATCTCATTTAAAATATTTAAGTGGGAAGTCATTGATTTATAAATTTGTCTAGAATTTTACTTATAAGTGTTTTGATTTATTTATAAAAGTAAATCTGAAAAAAATTAAATGGAGAAAATGTTTTTATTTAATGGTAAATAAAATGTTTGTGTTAGATACAGGTATGTCCTTTCTAAAGAACTACTCTATTTTTTTTTTCTTTTATGCATAAAATATCTCAACTATATTGTATTTGAATGATCAGATAAATCTTACCATCAACATTATATAGAACCTCCCTCCATCCCCCAAAATATATCGTGTAGATGTTAACTAAAGACAATGGCTTTCATCTAAACCCAGAGACAAATTTTATTTTGCATCTTTCATTATTTTTGAAGTGAGAGCGCACTTGTTAAATGTTTGGCTGTTTCATCATTGTGTTGGGTTCTCCGTATTTTCCTTAGGGAAATGCCACAGAGAGCTCAGGTTGAAATGCTGTGTTGTAAATGTTGCCATGGTAAATACAATCTGGGCCTTTATTGTTGGTTCATCTTGGACAAACACGTTTCTAAATTAATCATAAACCAACTTCATGTATTTTAAGTACCTTTCAAATCACACCAAGTTTTTTTTGTTTTTCTTTTTTTAAGATTTTTTTTTAATTTCTTTTTATTTTATTCATTTTAGAGAGGAGACACAGAGTGAGAGAGAGAGAGAGAGAGAGAGAGAGAGAGAGAGAGAGAAAGAGAGAAAGGGGGGAGGAGCTGGAAGCATCAACTCCCATATGTGCCTTAACCAGACTAGTGCAGGGTTTTGAACTGGCGACCTCAGTATTCCCAGGTTGACGTTTTATCCACTGTGCCACCACAGTTCAGGCCACACCAAGTTTTTTTTGTGGCTCAAGTATGATTTTCAGTTTCTTCATAACATGACTGTGACTTTACCCTGAAGCCACAGGGGGAGTTTCTTTAGTGAATCCCCACATTCTTACCTTCTGTGAACTCCCTCCTTCATAGTAACCTGGCCCCTTCTGATAACAAGGAGTGCACCTTCCCCCTAAGCTGACTTCTAATGAGCTACTTGAAATCTAGAGCAATCATGCAAGTTTGGGCTAGCCATTGCTTCAAAGCAGTTACTAACAGATATTTAAAGGAGGGAAGCAAGACTAGTCCAAGAATTCTCCACTTTGTTTAAAACAAAAACATAACCCAGTAATCCCAGCGATTGCAATCAACCCACAAAATGTGTGACTGCACCTGGGGAGAGGAATTCATCTTCCTGCACACATTTGCCTGAGCTCACTGAACAGGCATTGCAAGCACTCACGGTGCAGGTGAGGCTGAACATGCATGGGTTGCCCTTCTGCTGATGAAATCTGAATGTGGAGGGAAAAGGGGTTTATAGACATTCAGATGCTCTTATATAACATTAAGGTAGGAATTGAGAAAGAGGTGGGACTTCTGTTCTTTGCTGCGGTGTGACGGACTCCCCAGCTCATGTACATGCTGGGTTCAGAAGGAGAGACAAACAGGTAGAAGAATTTATCTGCTGCTATTCATTCTAAATACCCTGCACGTTAATTCAACTTGTATGTACAAAAGTATTTTTAAAAACACACTGTGGAAGGAAAAAGAAAAGGTGTTGTAAAGAGAGATACTAGTTTTGATCTTTGTGGTACTTTTTTTTTTTTTTTTTGCTGGACTGCAAATAGATGTTCTTTCTTTTGCTGAAACTGTTTGAAGGGAAAAAATGCATTTCTTTTGTTTCTATGTATTCATGAGATAAGCAGAAAACCAGGTGTTTCAGTAAAGTGAACAACTAAATATTTTAATATTAACCAAATGTCTGAACATATTGTAGATGTCGGAGTTTTATTGTTTCTTAAAGTGTTACCTTTCTTTGTTCAGAATCTTGAAAGAAAGTTCATGCCACCCAATATTTGTGGGTGGAGGATGGCACAGATATAATAATACTTTCACAGGAACAAAAAGAAGGAAAGAAAAGCTGAAGCCATCTTTCAATTTCTTATTTGTTTTTGCCTGTTCTATGGTAAAAGAACTTTTGTCTGGTTGCTTGTGGACAACAGCTATATTGTCTGCTGCTATCTTTTACCTGATTCTTATGGGCAAAGAAAATGGCCCAAGTAAGTCTCCTTTTGTATGCCATAGTTATTGATGTTTTTGATTCCAGGAACATTCAGGACAGATCGCTTCTCAAAGTGTACAACAAGGATCCTGCACATGCATTCAGTCACATGCCAAAAACTGTGAACGGAGACATGAGGGTAAGTGTTCCTTTTCTACTTTTAATTTTATTTGGTGGATCAAACCATCTCTTTTTCTGGTATATGTTCCTGATGTGTGATCATGTCCCACCACCAGGTTTTGAGTGTTCTCACCATTCATCTCATCTGATGACTCATCTGTTTCTTGGTAGAGAAAGATATACTGGTCATTTGGGGCAAAGAGATTGGAATAGGGCATCACACATCCTCATTCTTTGCCAGCATGGAGTTAGTTCTCACTCCTAGGGGATCCTAATCATCTTTACATAAAAGATTTCTTGGTCCATTTACATTAACTGACTCAGAGGATCTCTTCTTATTTATTCTGCAATTAAAACATAACTGATATACAAACAACAATGGAAAAACCATAAATAATTGTATATAAAATCTATTAATGTTATTACATTAGCTATTCCAAGTCCTAACACTCTTATTAAATTATTTACCTTCTAATTCAGGCCTATGTTGTCATTGTACTGTATTAAATATTATCAAGCCTTATCTGAATCATGTTGAAGGCATAGCACAAAAATTTGCATGATTTGGAAACTAAAACTCTCTCAGTTTAGATCATCTCAGATTACCCAAATGTCTAAAGTAGACAGAGATGCTTTAGAGAAGAAAAGAAAAGAGAAACTGAAAAGGCAGATTTTAAAACCACATTAATGCAGGGCTGCTAGAAAGGGATTGTGTTTCTAACAATAGTGCTGCATCCTTCTGCAGGAAAAATGGGAGAAAAAAGGAAAGATCAGCTTCTCCAATTGTACCTCCTCCTTCCTCTTCGCCCCCACACTCAAATTTAGAAGATGCTATTTTATAGCATCTTTTCTGAGGATTAGCACTCAGCTAGGTGGTAGAGCTTAACTAGAAAAAAAGTAAATGAATTGGTTTTATTGCCAAAGAAACCCAGGCCCTGTCTGTCCTCAAGTTGGAGTGGAGTGCCGGAGGGAAGCCATCTCTGCTTCCTGACAGCGTGTGTTTGTTTTCTGTTGCTACCATGAGAATTGTCATACATTCAGTGGCTTAAAATGACACAGATTTACTATTTCACAGTCCTATAGGTCAGACATCCAACATGGGTGAACTAAAATCAAGGGGTCATCCACAGGATGTTGGCTTTCCCTTCTGGAAGCTGAGGAGAGTGTTTTCTATATTTTTTCCTCAGCGTTTCGGGGTCACCCCCATTCATTAGCTCTCAGCCCTCTTCCTCCACCATCAAATCTAGGTAAACAGCATCTCTTTGGCCCTGCTACCTTCGTCACATCTCAAACTCTCCCTCCTCCCCTGTTCAGGACACTTGGGATTGCACAGGGCCTACCTCAGTCTCCAGAATAGTCTTCCTATGTTAAAGTCAGCTGATTAGCAACCGTAATGCCCCTTTCCCACATAGTCACAGGTTCCAGGGTTTAGGATATAGACATCATTCTTTTGTCTACCACAAAGGATATATAAGTTTAGGACCAAGAAGCCAATGGAAAGTACTGGAAGGGTTTCTGTGTAATTCTGGCCTATAGTGTGAGTGGTAACATTGTGGAATCAGAGGACACACTTCTGGAAGAAAAGGCTTCTTACGTATACAGCTGCTGCTTTTTTTAATGTCAGAAATGATGTGCGGCCTGACCAAGCAGTGGCGCAGTGGATAGAGTGTCAGACTGCGATGCAGAAGACCCAGGTTTGAGACTCCGAGCTCGCCAGCTTGAGCAAAAGCTCGTCAGCTTGGACCCAAGGTCGCTGGCTCCAGCAAGGGGGTGCTTGGTCTGCTGAAGGCCCGCGGTCAAGGCACATGTGAGAAAGCAATCAATGAACAACTAAGGTGTCACAATGGCAACGAAAAACTAATGATTAATGCTTCTCACTTCTCTTTGTTCCTGTCTGTTCCTATCTCTCCCTCTCTCTGACTCTCTCTCTGTCCCTGTAAGAAAAAAAAAAAAAAAAGAAATGATGTGTAATTTGAAGTGAAGGCTGCTGTGTGGCTACTTCAGACAGTCTAGGATTTTGAGGTATATTTTTTGCCACTTATACTCTAAATGTAAACCAGCACCTGGTGAAGACAGTTTGAGCCATGCTAATCAGGAAGCATGGACTGAAGATTACAGAAGGCTTTGCATTTTATTACTTCGTTATTCTCTTTCTTGGTGACATTCTTTGCTCCCTTGGAAATCTTTGTGTTTGCTATATCTAGCCTTTGAACTGGAGTTTCATGGTGCTCAGGGTTCTGTTTCTATTCCATACAGCCCACACAGGGCTCCCAGAATCGCCTCTGAAAATCTTGTTCATGGCTGGGGAGGTCACCTGTTTTAACTCTTGAGCAGATGTGGTACTGAGGTTGCTGGCAGTGAGGACCGGCAGGATCAAATATTAACCATATGAACAAAGCCTGTTAGAACTCAAAACTCTTGCTGTTCATTTCAGTGAAGTTGTTCTGTTTCTACTTTTTGAGGAGACCCTTGCTATCACTTTTTGAGTTGTCCACAGCCTACTTTAGGCAACAGTTATTTTATGTGAAAAAATCTACTCCTGTCCGCAGATGAGGAGAGGACAAATATTCACCATCTAACCCTAGCTCTGCCATTTCTTAAGAGTTCAAGACCAAATGTTCAACTTCCAGGTTGTTGTCTCTTCATGGGTCATCTTCCAGTGCTTCCCGTGTCTCCTGTTGAAGAAAAAATTCTAATTATTTTTTCTTCCAAGCCACTTTCCCTCCTGTTTTTTTTATCTTTGTCAGTGATGGGATGTGTGTATGGTGTGTGTATGTGTGTTTTGAAGGGTGGAGAACATCGATTTAAGAACTTGAATTAGCAATGAATCGTCAGTGGCCTGACTCATGTTTCTCAGTGCATCCCACCAGTCACTGGAACCATTCTATGGCACAGGGCCTCTTATGGATACCGCTTCTGCCATGCCTGCACTGCTATTCTGACAATAGCTAACTTTTTTGAGCATTTACTAACTGCTTTTCTGGGTAATTTTGTTTAATTTTCAAGACAATTTTTGAGGCAGGTATTGGTATAAGCCCTCATATTTATAACTCAGGAAACAGTTGCTTAGGTTTGTTAAGAAACTTGTCTAAGCCAAACCTCTAGAGCATGGCAGAGCTGTGATTTGTACCCTGGTTAGGCCCCCTACAGGGCAATGCTCTGCCCATCTGGAGCAGTGCTCTGTTGTTTAGCAACCAAGCTATTTCAGCACCTGAAGCAAGGTCATGGGCCATCCTCAGCACCCAGGGCCATCTTACTCAACATTTGAGCCATGTCTGTGGGAGAGGAAAAGAGACAGAGAGAAAGAAGGGGGAGGGGTAAAGCAGATGGTCACTTCTCCTGTATACCCTGACCAGGAACTGAGCCCATTCTCTACTTTTTTAGGATTGAAAATTTCTATAATAAAATGTAACAAAGTAAACATGTGCTTTTAGAGGCCAAATAAAAACCTGCCTACTCCATGAAGCTTTTCTTCTTTTCTGGGGAGATTGGAGATAGGAGGCATTTTGCACATTCTCTTGTTGTTATAATCATTTTAATGCATGTTCATCTCACCCCAAGATTGTAAATTCTCGGAAGGCACAAACGTCTTCATATTCATCTTTGTGTCCCTCCAAAAAAGCCAGTGTGGTGTCTTACACACTGTGAATGCAAATACTTGTTAAGCACAATGCATTGAGTACTATAATGTTAGTGCTACAAATGTGTAATTCATTTTCTGTCATTAATGAGAACCAACTATAAAAGTATCTCTCTGTTCTCATCACCAGAAATAGTTGTCCTTCTCCTAGTTAATTTTTATCATATGGATACTCTGAATCTGGTAAATGATCATTTTCCCTCTTTGTGTTGCTACTCTATAGCTTAGAATTAAGTTTGTGATCCACCTACAGCAAGCATACAGGCATTCTGCAGTCTGTATTTTGTGTGTTGGCTTTGCTCCTGGTCTTGCTTTCTACTTTTCTTCTCTCATGTTCTTTTTGTCAGATATTCCACTGTGACTTCTTTTGGCAAAATTTTAATGATTTATATGAACTCAAATTTGTGTGGAATCAGTCAGGATATAAGTAATATTCATTCTATACCATTGTTTTTCTGGACTTTGTGTCTGTACAGTAGGTAATATGTTAAGTACTTTACAAATTATTTAAATTAGCAACTCTGCAAAGTAAGTTTTCTGGCTCCATGTTACAGACGATACACCTGAGGCAATGGTGTCTCTCCTAGGCCCCTCACTGGTAAACTTTCTGACTCTCTGAATTCAGCCCACAGTCTCATTTTCTTGATATTTCCATATAAGTTTTGCATGTTTTGAAATGATGCTCCTAATATGATTTTAGAACACCTGAAATATCCTTCTAAAATGTTTGTTTCACTTCATAATTATATTATGGAATCTTTTTATATTTGTCTTTGTTTCATTCTATTCCCTTCCTTTTAAAGTTTTATTTATTGATTTTAGAGAAACAGAGAAAGGAGGAGGGAAAGAAGAGAAACATAGATTTGTTGTTCCCACTGATTTAGGCATTCATTGTTTGATTCTTGTATGTGCCTTGACTGGGGATCAAACCTACAACCTTGGCATATTGGGATGATGCTCTAATCAACTGAGCTACCTGGCCAGGACCTCATTCTATTCTCTTCCAACTGAGCTACCTGGCCAGGACCTCATTCTATTCTCTTCCAACTGAGCTACCTGGCCAGGACCTCATTCTATTCTCTTCTGACAAGGTTAAAAAGATATGCCACCAAAAAAAGAAAGAAAGAAGTAAGAAAGGGAGGGAGGGAAGAGAAAGCGAAGAAAGAAAGAGAGAGAGAGAGAGAGAAAGAAAGAATCCCACAGAAGTTGAAGTTTCAGAGAACATTCCTAATCTTCTTTTGTTCATTCAAGGTCCTTCCTGACCCAGCCCCCACAGTATTTCCTTCACTCACATAACGGCAGTGGCATTAATAACTAATATTCATGATTTACTTACTCGGGACCAGGTACCGTGCCATGCATTTTGAAAAATGAGCATTTTGCTAATTTGATTTTCAAAACAACCCAGTATGAGAGCAATTCTGACTCTCCTCCTGTTTCAGATGTGGCAGCGAAGGATCAGGGAGGTTAGAGACTTGCTCAAATCCACACAGCTTGTCAGAAGTGGAGCTGGATTCAGAGCCAGGCAGGTCAACTCCAGAACTGACCTTCTTAATCAATCCAGTGCTCACTGCTGTGCTTTTCTACACCACTGTCATCATTGTCAGTGTCCGTGTGCCAGCCACTTTTGAAGACCTGACTCATCACGTCATGTCCCCCACTGCTCTCCTCTCCAAGCCTCAGTCAGCACTGTTTCTTCTGACTTCCACAGAATTTCACCCGTCTACCTCCCTCTCACCATTCTTGCCTGCATTGTAATTATTCATGTACACACCTTAAATTATTTCTACACACTGAGCTTTTTAGGGAAAAGTCCCTTTGTTTCCCTTGGACAATGTCCTGCTTTGAGAAAATTCTCACTAAATGTCTGGATGAAAAGGGGGCTCAGTTCAGCACTTTTCCTATCACAAGTGTCCAGTTAATGCCTTCTCTAGTAAGAGCAGTGCCATTATATATAAATGGGAATGTCTGAGGTTTACAACATATTCTCTAGTTTATCCCAAAAGTGGTTCCTGGCCAGAGTGAGAAATAAGAATGCCTATCTAACATAACAAAATTTTCTATCAACAATATTATAGCAGTGAATAGCCCTAAAGTTTAAAAGGAGAATTACAGATTTGTCAGATGAAATTAAGTGATTGTCAGAAATAAGTAATTGTCAGAAATGCACACATAGCTGCATTTAGGAGGGGGAGTTAAGTTCCCCTATTGTAGAAAGTAAACAAATCTCCAGCTAGCAAATTAAATAGGACAGATCTTGTTTCACTGTGTTTATAACTCAGTAGGACAGATCTTGCTTTTAGATTGAACTTGGCAGTCAGTGTTTTAAATACCTCCAAACTTATAAAGTAGGAGTTGTTATACTAGAATAGTTCATCTGATTCCTTTATCATGAAGTTCCACTGATTCATTCACCCAAACACCATGCATTAAACTACTTCTCTGGTGTAGACTTCTGTGCAAGATTCTGAAGATATGACCTGACCAGAAAGTGGTGCAGTGGATAGAGCATCAGACTGGGATATGGAGGACCCAGGTTCAAAACCCCGCGGTTGCCAGCTTGAGTGTGGTCTTACCAGCTTGAGCACAGCGTTACTGGCTTGAGCATGGGATCATAGACATGACCCCATGATTGCCGGCTTGAGCCCAGAGATCTCTGGCTTGAAGCCCAAGGTCGCTGGCTTGAGCCCAGGGTTGCTGGTTTGAGCAAAAGGCCACTTGCTCTGCTGTAGCCCCCTGGTCAGAGCACATGTGAGAAAGCAACCAATAAATAAGCAATCAACAAACAACTAAGATGCCACAACAAAGAATTAATGCTTTTCATCTCTTTCCCTTTCTGTCTGTCCATCCCTATCTGTCCCTCTCACTGACTCTCTCTGTCTCCGTCCAAAAATAAAAATAAAAGATTTTGATACATAGTTGAGCTTTGAACAAAATGGCTTTGAACTGTATGGGTCCACTTATATGCAGAATTTTTCTATTTACAGTGCAGTACTATAAATGTATTTCCTCTTCTTGATGACTTTCTTTAAAATTTTTTTTTAAATTAAATGTATTGGGATGACATTAATAAAGTTACATAGTTTTCAAGTATACAAATCTATAATACATTACCTATATATTGCATTGTGTGTTCAACACCCAAAGTCAAATCTCTCTCCACCATCATATATTTGACCCCCTTTAACTTTTGCTACATTCCGCCACCTCCCTTTTTCTTTGTTAACCACCATACATTTGTCTGTGTCTGTGAGTTTTTGTTTGTCTTGTTTGTTTATTTGTTGCTTTTAGTTTCATATCCCACATTTAAGTAAAATCACATGGTTCTTGACATTTTCCATCTGACTTATTTCACTTAGCATGATACTCTCAAAGTCCATCCATGTTGTTGCAAATGTCAGTATTTTACCCTTTCTTGCGGCTGAGTAGTACTCCATTGTACAAAGGAACCAGAAACACACAACAAAGAAAAGGAAAACCTTTATAGTAAATGCTGTTGAAAAAATTGCAAAGCCACATGCGACAGAATTAAACCAGACTGCTGTTTGTCCCCATGAACAAAAATTATTCAAAATGGATCAAAACGTAAACATATGACTTGAACCAATAAAATATGTAGAAGAAAATATAGGTACTAAACATATGGACCTCAGTCTTAAAGAGTATGTTATGAATTTGAGCTCAAAGGCAAGGGAAGTAAAAGCAGAAAGAAATGAATGTCAAACTTATGACTTTCTTAATAAGATTTTTTCTCTAGCTTTATTGTAAGACTACAGTATGATACATATAACATACATAATACATGTTAATCGACTATTTATATCATCAATAGGCTTCAGTCAACAGTAGGCTATTAGGAGTTAAGTTTGGGAGGAGCCAAAGGTTAAACATGGATTTTTGAATGTGCAGAGCGTCAGAGCCCTTAATCCCCATGTTGTTCAAGAGTCAACTGTAATAGTCACCAAGTTATGGTAACTGCCCTCACAAATCTTACCATCTACAGAGGTCCCCAAACTACAGCCCATGGGCCAAATTGCTGCCACCTGACGCCATTTATCCGGTCCCTGCCACACTTCCTGAAGGGGCAGCTCTTTTATTGGCAGTGTATGGAGTACTGTATGTGGCGGCCCTCCAACGGTCTGTGGGACAGTGGACTGGTCCCCTGTGTAAAAAGTTTGGGGACCCCTGTCAGAAGATCAGAAAGTCAATAATCAAGAATGATTATTTTCTATGATTTTCACATCAGTTCCAGGCTATGTGAAATCCTTGCCTTCATTCTCTTACTTGCTTGAGTTAACACTATGGAACTCACTTATGCGTGACGGATGTAATTATGTCCCTTTTATGTCACGTCTGTCTGACTGGCATAAAGATGTTTCTGTTGGAATGGGAAGGAATTACCCTTATTGGGATGAAGTAGCTAAGCAAACACATTTTGATGTGGTGACGATACAGGACAGGGTAGCTACTCCTGCCTCGCTGCTTCCAGTTAATGCTTTATTTTATTTTTAAGGAGCAAGAAAGGGTAATATATGCACATCTGATAGGCAGCTTACAAGTGATACAAATCTCATCTTTCCTGCTGTGTGGCTGCTTGCTTTTCCTCACACTTATTTTTCCTTTTTTGTCATTGAGAGGTTATGACAACATGAGCTATATTGTATTTATAAACATCACGTGTTTCCTTGATATGGCTTGCAGTTTCTGCCAGACGGAACACATGGAAGAAACATTCCTCGTTAGCTCAGCATTGGTTTTACTTATACCGATTTCTGGGGCAGGAAAAAAAATGCCTTCCTACTCAGATTTAACTTTCATAGAGTAGAAACAAAACCTGAATGTCCGTGAAACAGTTTTATCAAGGGTGGATACTGCTCCTTTAAACCACATATTTTGACTAAAAGCTTCCTTCTGTAAAAAAAAACAAAAAACAAAAAACCCTCAAGCCTTGCATTCAGTCACCATAAAGACAGGCAGAGCTGGAGGCATTCAAGTGATGTGTCGTTTCAAGATTTCTGCAAGTCTAGAAAGTTTCTTCTAGAAGAGAAAGGTCCAAGATGGTGTAAGGTAAGAGCTGTGTCTTTATAACAAAATACAATTTTTGAATTTTTTTTTTGTCATGGCTGTGGCACATTTGCTTGAATTGAGTCAGGTCTTCCGTGCTCAAGTTGATTCAATGAGGAATTAAAATTTTAAGTTTTTATTTTAACTGCTTAGAAGAATGCTTCGTTGTTATTGGCATTAGTCTTTCTTTAAAATCCATTCTAAATTACATTGGACTGTCTTCAATCTATAAATCTTGTCATATAGTTTCTGTTTGACCTTATAATTTAGAAAAGGATTTAAATCATCACAATGCTTGCTAGTACTGATCTTATTGATTTATGTGTTTTATGACAATTGTCTGTTTTCACAAAGATGTTCACTTGCATTTAGTGTCCGCGACAAAGGTGGGAATTTGAAGCTATAGGGCAAATGGGAGGGGGGTAGAGGTTAGTATGTGTCCTTTAACATTCTAGGGAAAATTTTTTGGTTTTTTCCTTGTGAAAAACACTTTAAATTTTAAAATAAAAATAGTTCCTTTGTCTTGATTTAGACATTTTAAAAAGATATATCAATTTAAGCTTTATGAATAACATTCAAAATTCTACAGTTTTACATAGCTGATATGTTTCTTTTCTATCAGGTTTAATGATTGCCTGAAAAAGTCTTTGGCAGCAATTATATTCACTTGAGAATAACTATTCTCTCTCTCTCTCTCTCTTGCACTAGTTCAGTCACAGTATTTTGCATTTATTTCTTTTTTTTTTTTTTAAGTTTATTTTATTTTTATTTTATTCATTTTAGAGAGGAGACACAGAGTGAGAGAGAGAGAGAGAGAGAAAGATAGAAAGGGGGGAGGAGCTGGAAGCATCAACTCCCATATGTGCCTTGACCTAACCAGTGCAGGGTTTTGAACCGGCGACCTCAGTGTTCCCAGGTCGACGCTTTATCCTCTGTGCCACCACAGGTCAGGCGCATTTATTTCTTTTTTAAGGGTTTAATAAGAACACTGTTCTATTAAATCAATCTGTTTCCTTTTAGAGGTACATGTGTGCATGGGTCTGCTCATCCATACCCTGTGGATATTTTTATCCCAATTTATAGATGAGTTAACATGCACAAGAAGTTGTTTTCCAATGTGGTCTAAATAAGACATATTATTTCATTTAGTCATCATAGTAACCCTATGGTTTAGGTACTATCCTACCCACTTTAAGATTAGAAACCCAAGGCTGTGAAAAATTAATAACAAGGTCACACATTAGTAAGTAGCAAAGTTGTGAGTCAAACCCAGGCTGACTGTCTCTAGTTCTTGTTTTAAAATCCTACACTGTAAAGCCTTACCAGGAGCTAAGAGCTTCAAGTCTGGGGTCAGATACAAATAACTAATTTTGAAAGTAATAATCATACATAAATAAGTAATGCTTAATTGTTTTCAAGACAAATTATTCTGTACAATTTTAGATTTTATTATTATTATTATTTTAGAGCTGTAGCATCCAAAACCTAGTATCAGACCTGTTGTTATTATTCAGGAACCAGGTGGTATGGGGACAGCAAAGGCACTGTGGATAAAGGATATGATCTCTTTATTGTTTTCTTTGTGACTTCATGTGCCGGGTCACTCATAAACCTTTTTCATGGGACAAGGCAGGGGACTTATTTGGGAGCTTGGTTTGGAAGTGAGAAGGTATCTTTGTCTGGAGACTGCTCACCTGTGCCTGCCTGCTGTCCTAGGCTTCTAAAAGGAGGCATACAGAATGAGCATTAAAGAGCACTGAAGGTGAATGGTTCTGGAGTCAGGACAGCTAGCCAAGCCATCTTGAAAACATCTCAGTTGCTTTCCTCACACCCTCGTGAAGACTGAGACATCCCCTCAGCCATGCAACTCTTCTGGTGTCTTGGGCTTCAAGATCAAAGCAACTTGCTCCCAATCCCATTTCTGCAGAAAACCTGGTACTGGCTAAACAACCAACACACTGGAGAGTTGACTGGAGCAGGACCTCCCCCCACCTTCAGCAGCTCCTGGGATGAGCTCCTGAGAGCTCTGTGCCTTGCTAGAAAGTTCAGTAAAGATTTATGCCATACCCTCAGCTTTTTAATATCCAAGCCATACCCCTTTTCTTGGCTGTTATAAATACAGATGCTAGCAGAAATTGACGTTGATGGGGATCATGTGCCCTGGTATTCTCAGGTTGTATCCTTTGCACCCACATGCTGTTTCTTTCTGAGGTTTTATTTACATCTCCACTGTGAGTCCTCGTCAGGGCATCCTGCACTGTAGGAGTTTGTTTCCTGTGGTGTCAGCATGAGCTACCTCAGGTCCCAGACCTGCCCTGCAGAGGGCTTCCCAGTAACTGTTCTCTCATTTTGTTTTTTATTCAGTGAGAGGAGGGGAGGCAGAGACAGACTCCCACATGCACCCCGACCAGGATCCACCCGGCCAGCCAACTAGGGGGCGATGCTCTGCCCGTCTGGGGCGTTGCTCTGCCCGTCTGGGGCGTTGCTCTATTGCTCAGCAACCGAGCTCTTAGTACCTGAGATAGAGACTATGGAGCCATCCTCAATGCCTGAGGCCAACTCATTCCAATTGAGCAGTGGCTACAGGAAGGGAAGAGAGAGAGAGAGGGAGAGAGAAGCAATAGGGGGAAAGGGTAGAGAAGCAGATGGCTGCTGAATCAAACCTGGGACTTCCACACGCCTAGCTGTCCTCTACCACAGCCAACCAGCCAGGACCCTGTTCTTTACTTCATGCTTTTTCTAAAATTTCTCAGATGAGCATGTGTTACTTTAATGTAAATTTGGGAGAAAACACATTTTCTTTTTTTTTTTTTTTTTAAGAGGAAAAATAAATGTTTGTAAGATACATATTGCCTGGTGGTAAGCCCTGCTTTTTCTCCCATGGAGTTAGTGATGTGTTGTCTTGCATGTAACGTGCAAGAGTGACAGTGTCTGCTCCTGAGGACCTGGTGCTGGCTGGTGTGCATTTGTGACTAGGAAATGTGCCTGTCCTGTGTCATTGGTGCTCACTCAGGAAACAGGCCTGGCTTATTTGGAATCAGGACTGTAGGGGTAGAAAGAAGGTCTTAAGCATTATCTCTTCTAACCCTTTCACCTGTCAGTTGCAACCCAGGAGTCCTATCATGGTTGGTATGACTTGGTGAAGATCACAGAATAAAGAAGTGACACAAATAGGACTGGAGCCCAGGTCCACCGGCCCCTTATACTAGCCTTTTGTCCATGTTCAGGGCTCCCCGGTTCTTGTTCTTACCCTCTCAAGGTTGGTTTTCTTGACTGATTTGGGCAAACACTATACATTTGACTTCTCAGCCATCCAGGATTGCAGTTGAGTATGGCCAGGTCTCATTCACCATCCAGATAGCAGCACAACACTATTGTGTGACCAGAGCTCATTAATTAAACATGCATGGGCCTGGTCCAAAAATAAATGGATTTCTGAACAAATCAAATTTATATTATTCAATATTTTATTGAAGGAGAATGAACCATCAAGTCAACTGAAAAACAGCAGCTGCTTCAAATTATGAGCTACTTTGAATAAAACAATATTGGCTTAAAAGAGTTGTATAATGTTAGAGTGTTATTTTCGAATGTCAGCCTCATTGCTAAGGCAAGTAGCTTCTACAGTAACTCTATTTGAAACTTTAATACATTGCTATTCAAACTACTTTTAAGACTTTGTTTTTCACTTGGAACCAATGATTTTAAGTGGCACATAAAGAAATGGGATTTTAAATTTTAATAATTATATAATATCATTTTAATGAGTATTGGAAAGATAACTGGTGCCAAGAACTTTGTCATAACTAAGTAAAAAAAGAATGCCCATTTAAAATGGACTTAAAAGCCTCATAAGCACATTTGGTATGAGGGTATGGCAGAAAGGGTGGCAGTATCTTGTTATTGAGTGAAATGTAGAAATCCAGACTTCATAACAAAACCTAAGTTGGGTGTTCATGGACAGGACAGAGTCAAACATAATTGAAGATTGTACATTTGAAACAATGAACTATTTTGACATCAGCATCAAGTTGAATTCTTGTTTGAGAATTCTCAAGAACTTCAGCATCTTGTTATTTGGCACAAAAGAGGAGCTGTTTGCTCAATCAGTTTCTGTGCAGATTTATTGATTTAAGTCCTCTCCTAATAAAAAGTTTGAATAATAGCCAGTTTGTAAGCCAGAGGACTTTTCTCATAGTTCAGGAAGCACTGACACACTCCATATTCCTGACATATAGAAACTATGTTTCACTTGGTTGATAGACTCATGTCCTCGATTTCTTTTGATTTCTTTCTTTTCCAGTGAAATCAAAGGTCATTCTTTCTCCTGTTCTGGATTTAACTCTTTGAACTTGTTCCTTTAAATTTGCCCTTGATAGAGTAGGAAGAGCTGTCAAAGAAAAACCCAAATAACAAGATATTGTAACAATGTAAGTGATGAGGTTTTCAGAAACCCCAGGGACCTGATCTGTAGGGTTTGACCCCCTCCCCCCATACATGTTTTCTCTGAAACATGCTGCCAAAAATAGGTGTCACAGTCAGGTTCTGAGAGCTGCGTCTAGGAGGAGGGCTAGTGCCACTTCCAAGAAGAAAGGTGACTATATATAAGGTGACCAATTGTCCTCCTTTAGGGAAGACAGTCCTTCTTTTGTAAGTTCCGTCCTCCCTCGAAAGTGTCCTCCTACATGTCCTCCTTTCTGATACTGGAAAACTAATCTGTAAATGTCAGTGTTCGATCAATACAGAGTCGATCCATCGCGTGTGATGTGACGTATTTTTATCTAAATGAGTACTTTTTTCTTACAATTATAATTAAAAATTAATAGGCATGTAAGCATAATTACAATCTAAAATATTACAAATGTTTTTTTTAATTTCTTTTATTTATTTATTTTTAGAGAGGAGACAGAGTGTGTGTGTGTGTGTGTGTGTGTGTGTGAGAGAGAGAGAGAGAGAGAGAAAGGGGGGAGGAACTAGAGCATCAACTCCCATATGTGCCTTGACCAGACCAGTGCAGGGTTGTTTTTTTTTTAATTTATTTTATTTTTATTTTATTCATTTTAGAGAGGAGACACAGAGAGAGAGAAAGAGAGAAAGGGGGGAGGAGCTGGAAGCATCAACTCCCATATGTGCCCCAACCAGACCAGTGCAGGGTTCCGAACTGGCGACCTCAGTGTTCCCAGGTCGACGCTTTATCCACTGCGCCACCACAGGTCAGGCTAGTGCAGGGTTTTGAACTGGTGACCTCAGTGTTCCCAGGTCGACGCCTTATCCAGTCAGGCTACAAATGTTTTTATTATGCATTTATCATATAGTGTATTATTGTTGCAATGAATAAAATGTTTCTTTTATTTACGATATTGTTTTCTTCATTTATTTTTGTCCTCTTTTTCATTGTAAAAATGTTGGTCACCTAAAAATTAAAAGTTGGTCACCTCACTATATAGAACATTCAGTAGATGGTTGACCCATTGCCATGGGGATGGAGGGAACTTGCTAGATGAATATCCACAAATAGATGCCGTTTTTGTTTGCTTTAAAATTAAGCAAATTTAAAAATGCATTTTTTTAGCAGCTGTGTGACTGCAAAACAAAACAAAAAAATCTTCTCCAATGCAGTGCAAATTATTCAGCAGATATCTTCAGGGTGCAGATCTTAATGCTTCAGAAATTTGCTGCCATTTTTACTGTATATATTTAGACCAAGGAGCTTATTAGCTTGCAACTTGGGAGAACCTCTGCCTTCTCATGAAAATGAGAAATGTGCCACTATTGGCAACTTAAGGCTATAATTATGCTAATCTGACCATTTTAAGACTAAAATATGTTGTTTTAAAATATGTCTGTATTTTTATTATTTGTAGCAATGATCTGAAGAAATTTAGTGAAATGCTAATAAGTTTCTATTCAATATCACTTGTGACTACAGCATAACAATTTTGATATTTTGATATTTTTAATTTTGATCTCCAGAATTGTACATTTTTAATTTTAAAGTAGAAGCAGTGACTATAAGTACAAGGCTGTCTTGGCATGTATGTTCAGTATCAAAACATTTCTACATTTCTATTAAATCATCACACTTGGCTGCATAGTCCCCCCTACCCTACCCCCCCCCCACACACACACAAATAATTATTTTTTGAGCAATACCACAGACTAATGTTTTTCTATTGAGAACTAAAGCACAAAGATCACTGTTCTTAATACAAATATGGGACAGGACTAGAATGGACAATATAGTTGAGATTCTGAGAGCACTCAAAACTTGTCCGTAGCTAACAGTTTTGCCTCTTTCTTACCAACCAAAACTTTCTTCTGTCCCCAGGCAGATGATGACACAGATTCTCCTTTCACTCCTAAAGAGAGGTTCTCCCGGGTGGTAAATTAGGAAGGGAAGGACATGCAGCTAACTGCCCCCCTCATAATTGTTTATGGTATTTGAACATACTTGTCATACCAGTATAAAGTGGATGGGAAGTCTTTTATCCAACCTGATCTGGGTTCGGAATTGCCAATTCATTTGGGAATGAGAATGAGTAAGAAAGCACCTCCTTGAGTGTGACTCTGTGGCAGATGACTGGACTTTCCCCTGAGGACGATGCTCTGGAATACCACACGGCACGATGTTCACGGTTTGTCTATGTTCAGAGCCTCCGTTCCTTCGCGAGCTCTGGTAACTCGTAAAGGGAATGTGCCATCCTCTTTATCTTCTTGGGAATATAGAGGTTCATACTGTCCATTCATTTGTTTTGTTCTCACAAGTTATTGAATGAGCCCATGAATGTTTGTCAGTGATTTTAATAACAACACATGGTAATTCCACTTTTCTGCATTCAAAGTCATATGAAAATAATTTAGCTCAAGTGGTGTCTGCAGCACCCAGGACGGTAAGTGCAGAAGGTATTCCTGGACCAACTCATCAACAGAGCCTCAGGAAAATGCAGTGGTAGGACCACAGTCACAGGCAGGAAGTCCTTGGGAGGAGAACCCATGTCTTCTCATTCATAATCCAGCACTCAGCCCACCATACCCACCTTCCCTGGGCATCAAGGTGGGAGGAGTGCTGATTAAAGAGGATGATGAAACCCTTCTTAAAAACTGGAAACTGGGAACTAATTTGTAGACGTTAGTACGAGGAGAACTTGAGAGTTGAGGGTCATTAGCATCAAGCCGTTCTCTCCTTGCCCTAATTTTAAGAAACTCCCTTCCTCTGTGTATTGATCTCATATCTTCCTGCCCTCTCTCGGAGGAATTTTCCCCTAATATTGCTTTTCAAAAAAGGGCAGAAAAGTAAGAGGATGGTATAATATAGAGAAGAAGAAAAAGAAGAAGAAGAAAGGCTGGATAGGGCAGTGGGTGGAAAATGAGCTACTTTGGGGTCAGTCTGAAGCTTGTCTGTCTTTGCAGTGAGTTGACAGCTCTCACTGCTAATCATGAACTTCCAAAGGCCTTCCCAGACTCTAAAAGGTTTTCTTCCCGTGCCTCACCTGCTGGGTAGCAGAGAATTCTTCCCGTTGGGGCAATGTTTTGGGGAGGCCAGCCAGACCATGCCTGCCCCTTGCTGGAGGCGGGCATTTTGTCATATGGAATGTTGACTTCTCCTTTGAATGAATTCAGTGGACCGGTAGCTATCTTGTGTTTTCTCATGAGTGTCTCAGTTTCAGGAATGATCAAAGGCCTGGCAGTCTGTCACTGGGACACAGGGAAGCCAGTCTTGCCCTTGAGAAGGAGGTTCCTGGGTAAGCAGTGAGCAGCTGACAGACCTGCACGGCCCAGCCAACTGTGCCACATGGCAAAGCAGGCGGGGGAGAAGCTGGCCAAGCCAGGCCCTGGGGTGTGCCTGACTTCCAAACTGCCTGTCTTTGAGGCTGTTATTTATCCAAATAAAGAGCAGCAGTGGTTTTGCTGACCATCTCAGATTTCTGAGCCATGTCCATTGGCTGGCTGACTGACTTGATATTTGAACTGCAAACACAAAGGTATTCCTTTGAAATGGAGCATTCTTGTGAGGCTCCTGGCCATCCTGGAGATCCTGTTCAGAAGGCAGCTCCTCCCCACTTTTGCAGATAACAGTAATCTGGCCTCTCTCTTGTACCTCTCGCAGCATTCAGTACAGATGACTTTGTTCAGGTATTTCTTGGCTTGATTTTAGATGGAAATGATATTAATCTTAGTGATTCTTGAACCACTGTCTTCCTTTGAAGAGAGCTCAAGGGAGGTCTGGCCTCCACACTGACTCCTTAACATAGGGTGCAGAATTGTTCTGGTACCTCTCTGACTCCTCCTGTGTTCTTCACTCCAGGTAGGGCCCTTGAAGTCTCTGGGTCTCAGTCTCTTCAGCTGTAAAGTGGAGAGTATAATATCTACTTGGTGTCAATGAGCTGGGCATTAAATGAGAGAATTCTGGAAAGCATTTGGTAAACAGGAAGCTTCCAGAAATATGAGTGTCCTTTCTCTATTTCCATCTTCTCCCCAGTTTAGCTGGAAATGTTTACCAAGAAAGAAATTCTAGGTATTTATGACTTCTCCCCAATTGTAATAAAATCAGTTTTCTGAAATAGGGTTTAACCAAGCCCATGGCTGAGAAGAGGTTTTGATGTGAGCTTCTGTAGAAGGTATTCTCTAATCCCTGAGGAATCATTCTCAAAGAGTGATCTCTTGGCCAGCAGGTCAGTATCACCTGGTGACTGGTTAGAAAGACAGATTCTTGGGCCCTCCCAGAGCCGGGGCATTGGACAGCCTAGAAATGGAGCCCAGTACTCTGTGCTTTAGCAGGCCCTCCAGATGGCTCTGATGTACACTGAAGTGGGCACCACTGTCCTAGAGAAACTTGCTGGCCTACTCAGAGAACTACCCATTGCCCAGGACACTTGGCACTGCTCCGCCTCTTGTACTTCCTGCTTTGAATACCTAGGAAAGGAAACTCTTTCTTACCCATGAATATTCTGTTCATTTGATAATTGCCAAAGTTGTTCTTGCTTTGTCTTCTTCTGAATATTAATGTACAGGCTGTATTCTACTTACTAGAATGTATTTTCTTCAAAGGTAGAAATTATGCCTTACAGATCCTTTTTTTTTGTCATCAGCCTTAATCCTGCGCTTTGCCTATATAGCGTCTACTCAAAAATATTTTGTGGACCTACAGAATATTATAATTGGGCCTTAAAAACAGTCAAGATTACTCTGGTTGCAACGGATCAACAGCCCAGATGGGCAGAGCACCATCCCCTGGTGGGCATGCCGGGTGGATCCTGGTTGGGCATATGCAGGAGTCTGTCTCTCTGCCTCCCCGTTTATTACTTCAGAAAAAAAGAAAAAACGGTCAAGATTAGACTTTTATTTATAGTTAAAAACTTGATGTTAACACCTGGTCCAGAACACAGGTTTTTGTGGTTCCCTGTTTAGTGTTCTTCCCACTCATCATGCTGCATTGATCGCAAAAGACACCTGGGTGGGGATTTGGGGCCCCTGGTCTGGTCCACACAAGCAGGTACTCTTATGCTCTCTGCCACAGACTCCAGCCAAACTCAGGGAAAACAGATGGATTTTCAAAGGTATATTCATTTAATTTATAAACATGGAACCCTTTTAAGTTTTTTATAACTAATGAGAATGAGGAAAGTTCATGACCCTATGTAATTATTTAACAAATGACATCTATTCTCAGTCTTACACAAGAGACGTTTCCTAGTTCACTAATTCGATAGATCTGGGATACCCATGGAACTTCTTTTGGCTTCGAAAGTTTATGTTAAGAGGAAAGCAAGTGGCTCTTCTGAACCCAGGAAGGGTCGACACAAGGACTGTTTTGATCTAGATTTCAGTCATTGGTTTGTTTGGTTTTTTTCATGTTTATTTTGAGGGAAAATTGAACTTGGTGGATTTGTTGAATTATTGTCCTTCAATGTTATCCTCAGGGGCTCTTCCTTCTCACAACCATTTTCTTTTTTGACACATTGGCTAATATTGTTCAGCCAAGGATCAAAATAATGGCACCACTAAAAAAAAAACTTCCGTCAGAGGCTATCTATAAAATCCCCTTCAGAATGGGCTTTGTTGACGGAGCTCACAGTGTGCTGTGTGTTTGTTCTATTATTTGGTAATGGAACCAGTGCATATCCTGCTGCAATCAATATAAAAACCAAGCAGACTGCCAGCGGAGGGCTGATTCCAGGAGAAGGGTCACTGTTAGAACACAGGTCCACAGAGTGGGTTTCAGGAGAGCTGTGAGGAAGGGAAGAGGCATGCAGAGACAGAAAGCCAGTCTGAAGGGGTTAAGCCTGCCCGCGACACTTGGTGTTAAGAAGCTGAAGCTGCTTGACCTGTGGGAAAGGGCTCAGTGAAAGCAACCAATGGAAGTCCCGAGATTTGAGGAGCTACATTGTGAGAGAACAGTAAAAGACCAAGAATAGAGGACCGTTTGTTTTCCAACTTGGCATCTACCTTTCATCAATTTGTTTACCACCATTTTCTCCACTGGTCTTTGAAAAATATGTTTTTTGTTTTAATGAGAGGGACAGACAGACAGGAAGGTAGAGAAATAAGAAGCATCTACTCATAGTTGTGGCACTTCAGTTGTTCATTGATTGCTTTCTCATGTGTGCCTTAACCGGGGCAGGAGGTGGGCTCCAGCCACACCAGTGACCCCTTGATCAAGCCAGTGACCTTTGGGCTCAAGCCAGTGACCATGGAGTCATGTTTATGATCCCAAACTCAAGATGGCAACCTTGCACTCAAGCCAGCAACCTCAGTGTTTTAAACCTGGGTCCTCAGCGTCCCAGGTCGACACTCTATCCACTACACCACCACCTGGTCAGGCATTTTTGTTTTTTTAAACTACACCTGTAAAACATAAAATTCTGTGTAGATCATCATCAATTTATTGTTTTAAGTTTAGTTATGTTGAAGATATGTTATATCATCAAACTAATATATCTTTTTAATTCTTATTGTGGTGATTACCTAAAGCTATGTAATATATCAACTTTTTTCACTTACAACATAATCAACTTGATCAGTTTCTCTAATGAAAGGTAAGAGGGACATAGGGCAAATGACAGAGATGGAATGCCTCTGTCGGAAATTCAGCATATCTGAGAGGTATGGTCCCAGAAGTGTTACCTAGTAGCAGGACTGGGATAATCATGGTAACAAGTGTTAAGTAGATGAGGCCCAGATATTTTATCCCATTAGTAAATTGGTATCTGTGACTAATGAAAACATATGTGTGTATATATACATATATGTGTGTGTTTATATATATATATATAACATATATCACTAGTGATGAAGTGATATCTATAGAGTGATAATTACTGAAACATAGCCCTGGCCGGTTGGCTCAGTGGTAGAGTGTCAAACCGGAATTTAGATTTCCTAGGTTGGATTCCCAGTCAGAGCACACAGAAGCAACCATCTGTATCTCCCCTTCACCCCCCCCCCCTTTCTTCCCCTCCTGCAGCCATGGCTCAATTATTTTGAGCAAGTTGGCTCAGGTAGTGAGGATGGCATTGTGGCCTCTGCCTCAGGTGCTAAAAAAATGGTTCTGATGCTGAGCAATGGAGCAATGGCCCCAAATGGTCAGAGCATCAACCCCCAGTAGGCTTGCAAGGTGGATCCCAGTTGGGGTGCATATGGGAGTCTGTCTCTCTGCCTCCCTCCTCTCACTAAAATTAAAAAAAAATACTGGTACATAAAATATATAAATATATGTATATATAATATAAGCATAATGTATACTAAATATGTATATTATTTGAATAGAATGTATAATTAATTATATAACTAATATGACTAATTTTGAAGCAAAAAGATAAAACCTACTAGTAAGTCACAAAAGTACCCGGGTAGTTAGATCCTAAGCCCACTGATATGCCCCAGTCATTGTTTGCTTTGCTGTGAAAACCTCACCTGTGAGTGAAACTAGTGAGGTATTTCTCCAGCAGGGTTCACCATGCTACACACAGAAGGCCAAAATTCAAACAAATAAACCCTCAGTAATCCGGGAGAGAAGGCCTGGGGAACACGATTCCTCTCAGAGTAGCTCCCAGAGTCCTGGAGGACGCGCAGTTTCACACTTGAACAGTGAAGGGAGCAGTGACACCGTGGCCTGGCTGAGGACAGGGGGTTCCTGCTGCTTGAGTTCCCAGCTCCCTACCTGTCCACTTCCTGCCCACTTAGATGGGTGTGATGATATGCCACCTGTGTGTTTCTGAGGCCCATAAGATGAAATCACAATCAAAAAACTGTGTAAACTGCAAACTGCTGGGTGATTAGTGTGTGGTCTGTGTGTGTCCAAGTAATCCTTTGTAGAATAAAAAAGGTTATAATTAAATCAAGCCACATATACTATATATAGTGCAGAAAGTATGTTGACAAGTTAAATCAGAGTTTAGAGAACTGTCATAAAAAGACAAATACAGCCTGAGGCACTGAAAGATGTATTTGGGTGACAGAGATGACTTACTACTAACAAAGCGAGAAGCAGCAAAAGGGGTTCCTGTGGGGAAGGCCAGTGTCCGTCCAGGAAGTGTGCAACATGCAGAGATGGAGCAGACTAATGGGAGGGCGTTATTTGCACCATCTGTTACGAGTGATAGAAAGAAGTTATCACCTTACAAACTAACTATTTTAGGTACAAAAGGAATGGTTGTCCTTGGCCTGGATAAGGCAGGAGTATCCCAACAGAAGATTTAGTATCAGTGAGGGAGGAACATATTTCTTTTATCTGTCCTGCAGCTCTGCAGTTACTGACTGTGGCTTGGAAGTTAAGTGATTTATCTAACATTACCTCTTTCCTCTGTGCCAGACTGAATCTTTAATCAGCATTGGCCACAATACAAGGTCAGCCAGGTCTGGTACTGGGGGGCTCAGCAGAGTTCCCTGTGTCAAAATATTTGTGTAAATAACATTTATCTTGAATATAGCCATAAATTAACCACTGACCAGACCACCTCTTTCCTGAGAATTAAATAACTATGGCAACAGTCATTCTGTCTCATGTCTGGAAGACATTTCATTCATGATTAGATGAAATATTAATAGGTTCACTAAGACCTCACAAATGACCATCATTCCAATTTTAACAGTGTAAGCAAGATGAACCGGAAATATTTTTTTAACATCATAGTCTTTTCCATCTGCAATGTAGTCTTCTTGTTGGTAGGCACATTTTAAGTTTTCCTTTAGCATTATTTAATTTTGTGAAAGCCAATAAAGAAATGAATAAGAAAAGGGAAATAGGAATGAAATAGTATTTCCTGTTGAGGTAATGCTGAATATACTAGCATGTTGCTTTCTTAATAGTAATTCAAAAGAAAGAGATTGCTTCCTCTTTGCTAAAGTGCTGGTCAGTGACAGGAAGAGGAGAGTGAAGAGTGGGACCCTGTGCACAGCTGGGAAGAGCAGGTTCACAACGCTACAACATCCCAAGGGTGGCCCTACCCAGGAGGGGCCAGTGAAGGAAGGAAACCCTAGTGAGGGGTGTTCGTGGTGGGGCTGCAGTGACTTTCCCTGAAAGCCCCTTCTCTGGCAAGTACAAGCCACTTCAGTGGAGCCAGTCCTGTGTGGCACAGGACGTTGTTGGGGAAATCTACCTCCCTGGTTCCTCAGGCAGCACGGAAGCTATTGAATTCCTCCTCTTTCCCATGGGTGAACTCCATGCCTCTTGCTCGAGAGCATTGAACGCCTGATTCACCTCAGGGTTGGGCAAACTTTCAAAGTCCCGATAGTGAATTACAGCTCTGGCCCTGAAGAAACCATGTGCCCTCTGCAGACAGTGCCCGAAGCCTTGAAAGTGAAACTGCACAGGGAAGGAGAGATGAGCAAGGTGAGCCAGGCCCTCTCTCACCTTGCACTCACCAGCTGACGTGGTACAGGGTCAACAGAAGCCACCTGTCCCTAAATCAGTTGACATGGGCTCATGTGCTGAGCACGGCATGGTATACTTAGCCACATAGCGCTGAGCTGAGTGCTTCTGTTTTCTGGGGAGGGGGCCATGACCCAGACACTTCACATTCGTTCCCCCTTACAAGCAGCCCTGCACGTATAAACTGGATAAATGCATACAAGAGCCCTGATCGTTAAGAAGTCTTATGCCAAAAACAGGGTCTTCAGGAATGCGATAGAGGCGGAACCACGGCTTAATCAGACAAGGGAGGCCAGACCCTGCATCCCCCTTCCTGGAAAGCTCACGTTGGACCAAAGAAACGAAACCTGCTAAATGTATACCAGATGCGTTCAGGGCTGACGGTGCGCACTTCCCATACTCAGGCGGGAAATAACAAACTCCTGCTGATTAGATTAAAAATCAAAATAAGGCTTTTTGCATTCCTTCTCTTTTCTGACCTCTTAGGTGGCATCTGTTACAACCACTTCATCCAAATATTGTTTCTAATGAGACATCCTAGGAGGGTGGTGAGGTCATGTGCTTCCTCCTCCCCCCTAATGACCACAAGGCATCTCAGTGGCAGTAACAGTATCTGAGGAAGCCTGCAATACTGACTGAAATTGAACTTGAGAGGCGTCATGGAATTCTTTTGGTCAGCAAGAACAACCTCTAAAAGCCTGAAAATGTTTGAAAAATGTGCAGGCTGCCCAGAGTGTGGTCATGGGATGTGGCCTGAGCCGGAGCAGTCTTCCAGCCCAGCATTTTGAGTGACTTTCACTGGATTGCCACTTTGTCATTCGACTCCATCCCAAGGGCTCAGAAAGCATGCCAGTGACTCACAGAGATACCTGTAAGCTAAGGAAATGCCTTCTTCCTCCCTCATATTTTGTTAGCAATGTGTTAATACCTGCCCTTCGCTGAGCCCTGCACAAGCCACTTCTTGTGAAGAACACCCGCCCCTGTGCCTGTTCACCAGAAAGAGGACAGCTGTTCTGACACGGTTGCCCATGGAGGTCTCTGAAGACAACCCTGGCCGCCGCTGCCTCCTCCTCCTCCTCCTCCTCCTCCTCCTCCTCTCCCTCCTCCCCCCTCCTCCCCCTCCTCCCCCTCCTCCTCCTCCTCCTCCTCCTCCTCCTCCTCTATGCTGTCGAGGGTGGGGCAGAAAGGCTCTGGTTTCCTTTCTCAAATCCCCTCTCTGCTTAAGCATTGGCTGGCCCCGTCTATCTCTCCTCTCCTTCCAGGTATGTTTTCCGGACAGCGGACAGCAGAGCCTGCCTGGCACTGCATAGGGCTGATTAATACCTGCTATCCAAAGTTCAGCTAGGTAAACTGGGCTGGTTAATGAATACACAGACAGCCTCCTCCCTCTTATTTTCCCTCTGGTGTTATAAACCAAGGGAATTGGCTCACGTTTCCTTCTGTTGCCAATCCAGAGACTTCAAAAGTCTGGCAGCAGCGGGGCATGAGCGCTGGTCTGTCCAGGCTGCCCCAGTGGCACCCTCCCTCCACCGGGTGCTGATCCCGGGGTCGGTCCTCAGGATAATTCGCAGGTTGGGTTTTCTGAGGGTTTCCTTTGCTAGTGGCTGGTTGTTTGCTGGCTTTAGCCATCCTGTTTGCCTTACTGAATCTATTTTGTAATGTTTTCTCCATTGTTAGCCCATCTACCTAGGCCTCTCAGAGTTTGCTCTCGGCGGTGTGTGTTTCCATGTAAGCTGTTGTTAAAGGACTGAGTCACCCGTGTGGTAGCCCATGGTTGGATGTGGCCTGGGGTTATTTAGTGACTAATTTCTAAGGGGAGGGGATATTGGCTTATCATAGGGAGGACGACTTTGTATCCATGCTTGTGGCAGCTTCTTCCAGAAGACTGACTAGAACAGGATGGTCTTGACTGGGTGCGATCGCTTGAGCTGGGGGACAGTGCGTGATCTGTGTCCTTCAGGATTTCTTCTCTGAAGAGAGGGCTGTCCAAAATATTCAAGTGTGGAACTGAGGATTTAGATGAAGCCAGCAAACAAAGGAACCGTGTCACTGGGAGCCCAGCCAATGTGATTTCTCACGGCGTTAGTTACACAGGTGATTTCCGTAAGAAACAGTAAGTGACTTTTAATTCTTTCTGAGGGAAAAAGTCTCCTAAGAATAATCTCTTCAGTTTTGTCTGGTTACTTCATTGTGTGGTTTGATTAGTGGGATGTTTACAAATTCTAGACTTCAAAGGGGGTGGGATTTGAAATAAAATAAACTGTACATAATATTACCTTTCTGCAAGCAATATATGTATTTTAAATGCTCCACAAAAAGACATGATTACATGAGACAGTTTCCCAAAATGATTTGAAGTAAACATTTTTATATGCTAGGTAGTGTTTTTCCCAGAAATAATTGTAAGATGTTTCCCCTCTTATCCTACATTCAAGAAACTTCTCAATGAGTAATATTTAACTTACGGTGTTTTGGGGAAATAAAATACAGATATATTTTGAGATTTCTAGCTCACACTTTAGGCAATTCATTTGAAACTGCCCTAGATTTTCTTCTGGTCTTTAGGAAGTTCAGGCCCAGCAGCATATTGGGCTGTGAGCTGTGGTCAGTGCCGTGGTGCTGGGCTCTAGAAGCAACTATGCTGTTTACAAGAACTGAAAGGACTCAACGCAGAGACAGCAATGGTTTGGGCAGTCATGGAAGAAGGAAGAGACCATGCCCAATACACTAGATGCATGGTAGAGAAGTGCCTTGTCCATAAAGAGCCATTGTATCTGGTGTGTAGCAATGAACATTTCCCTTGTCTGGGCCCAGGTGCAGGCAAAGGGTTGTCTGTGCTATGTTCCAGTAAGGTGTTTATTTGTTTATTTAGTTTTGAATTTTTTTATTTATTGATTTTAGCGAGAAAGGAAGGGAGAGAGACAGGGACATCAATCTGTTCCTGTATGTGCCACAACCGGGGATCAAACTGGTAACCTCTGTGCTTTGGAACGATTCTCTAACCAACTGAGCTATCTGGCCAGGACCCAGTAAGGTGTTAAAAGAACCTTTACCTTTGTGTGTAGTTTCTCTCTGTCCGATGGAAAATTATACTCTTTAAAGCTCACATAACAACATTACTGTTGAAATCTTGTGGTGCAAGTGTGTCAACAGTAATAATATATCCTGAACATTTAACTTACTAGGAGGAGTGAGAGTAATTGATGGGAATTGAGGGATTCCAGTCTGTTAAGGTGCATAGCAACTGTATGTGTGAGTTTTGCTTACATATTTTACCTTTAAAGTTGACTAGAATTTCTCCTCGAGGGACTGATTTGAGTATTACTAGTGCAGGAAAAACCCAGTATGTATTTCATAATATTTTTTTATTTATTTACAGAAAAAAAGTTTAAAAAATCAACACAAAACTATAGGAGCCTGATTCTAGGAAGACATCTCCATGGAAAGAACACTAACATAAAAGGCTGGGAGTTTTCAAATTAGGAATTCTAGTACTTTGATCATCACCCAGTTTCAGTCAGTGAGACAGTGACTATCTTCTGGAATATATAAAGAAGTCCACTTTTTATTAAAATAGCAGTCTTCATGGATGATCACACTGAAGGTTTGAGAAAGATTCTCCTCATCTCCCCATCCATACTTTCTACCTCATCTAAGAGTGAGTTGCCTTTAGTTGGTCCATATCCTTTAGTATATGAACTCAAGTTATCCAGTTTTAAGGGTTCATTCTAGTCGTAGGTTTAAAACATTTCCCATGGCATAATGGGAACATCATGTCATTCTCTCCGTGGGCTCTCTGTGGAGCCAAGGATGAAATTATCAGGGTTCTTTTTAGAACACAGTTTTGGAAACTCAGTCATAGCTTGGCAAACCAACATAAGAATTCTGCCAAAGGCTTCCAACCTCTAAGTCATCCCATGCTGATAAAGACATTCAACTTTAGATTACCTGTTCTGCCAAAGCTGAATGCTCGTATGCACCTCCACTGTGGATAAATCAGGTGGACAATGGTTCTTCCAGTTGGATTATGGCAAGATTATTTTTAAGTGGACAAGGCCAGGATGACATACAGCTTACTATTAGGTACATGATACTGATTGCTTGTGGCTAGGATCCATCCCCTCTGGCTGAGGTCCCATTTTGCTTAGTTGGTTGGTACCCATGCAATTTTGGCTACTGGATGTTAAATATTTTGACTAATCACCCACATTCCCAATATGGATCCATGGCCAATTAGAATTACTGTTAATGATTACATTTCTTTCTGTATTTGCCTACACATGACGTCACGACAGTCTAATGAGACTTTTTTCTGAGATTATTTTGCATGTTTTATTTTAAAGGTTAGTTATATAATGTACCTCCTAACCATATCAGATCTTTTCACATCACCAAACATGCTTTTAAACACCTAAGCAGAAGTAATTATAAATACCTATGTAGGCACCCTATTGTTTTGAAAAACATTTACTCAACTTTTCATGAAATAATGTTAATTTTACATTTTCTTTCATTAATAATAGTCTTTGTTCTTCTAGACAGTTCTGTATTCAGAATCTTGATGTTTGTTTTTATTCTCACCAGGAAGAAGGGGGTGTTTGATATGTATTAATTGGGGTCAGGATCCCCAAATTAAGATGTAATCCAAAGCCAGATAAGGAGAGAAAAGAACAGAGAGTAGTGACAAGCCCTGTTAGGGTTATTGTTCATCGTAAGTGGATTCTAGACATTTGAAACCCCCTTTAATTTTTGGAATTAGAATAATGATAATAGTGCTGACCATTTATTGCACCTGGTTCACCTTGAGCGCTGTTTCCCTTTATACACAGTGGCGTGTTTGAATCAATATGATACATTTATCTTTACATTCATTTGGGTTGATTTTGTGTTGTATTGTTTGATTGCATGGAGAATTGGGTCAGATATGCCCTGCTGGCTGAACCAGTCCTTCTTGTATTTATTTGATGACCTGTGAAGGCCTACTTTGCTCATCACTGAACCAGACCTTTTTCCTTATTATTTTTCAGTTTGTTAAAAGACTTTATTTCAACAGCTGTTATAGCTTATTGGTCATCAGATTCATCAGTGGATATGTTACAGTTTCTAGGATGTAAAGTAGCTTAAATTTCTGAGTTACTGTCTGCAGACTCACCCCAGAAGGCTTTAAACTTCAAGTTGGTAGTTCATTTCTTTTCATTGAGCCCTGCCTTGTGGAAGATAGAGTAAGGGAGGTATTTACAGAGGATCTGTGTTGGTCTGCTGCAAAACTTCTGTCCCATGGCTGCCCCAGCCGTCCTGGAATGAGAATCAGGAACGTTGTTACAAAGTGATAACATCACACTTTGGGAATGCCCTGGAACTTGTAAGTCATGACAGGGCCAAGGTTAGTGAACAGAGAGAAGACCAACCAGGCTGTGTGGAGCAGACATACCTGGAGCCCAGCCTTGAGCCTCAGCCTCTGTTTGGATCCACGAGGGCTAGGAAATGGGGAGAGAGCCCCTGGAGTGAGGACAGCTTGAGGGTATCCCAGGTTCAGTTTAAAGGGGGAACTGACTAGCCTATTATGGTGAAACTCTGTGTGTGTGTGTGTGTTGCCGGAGGAAGTGGAAATAAAGCTGTAATTGCCAGCGAGGAACCCGGTGCACTCTGAGGTCCCTGGAAACAGTCTCCCGTCTCCCTGCCCAGAAGGTTGAGGGGCCAACCCAGTGGTGCTTAGATAAGGTAGCCTGAAAGGGCTCCTTGTGGTTGCTACATATTTGCGCCTTGTTTGCATTTTTTATTGGTCATTCCCATTATGAAATCTCCCATAACATGTAACACTCCCAGGTCAGGGTTTCTGCACTGTTGGATCTTTCCAGAGACAAAATAAGGAAACTGGAGTCCCACGGTTCTCCCCTGCATTCTCAATGAAAAGATGTGTGCAAGAGTGCCCTCTTAATGGGGCAGGGGGTCTGGGGGCTTCTTAGAGCTGTATGCTGGAATAATGCCTGGTTTCAAGCAAGTGCTTGGAAAATACTGTCAATGAAGGAGTTTGTAAGATAAGGAATTGATATGTATTCAGGGCATGGGCTCTGCTTCATTTTCAGACTTCTTCTGTTGCCTCCGCTTTATTCTCTCTTTCCCTGTCACCCACACTATGGGTCTCTCAGCTGTTCCTTTTGTTCTCATTCATTTGAGACTACCTCCACTCCCCTCATCCCTCTACCTCACCCACCTACAGCCATGTGTTCCTTCCTGGTCTGTCATGTCTCCCAGAAGTTGGGATGGGAGTGTGGGCTCCCGTGACAGCACAAACAGAACATGAAGGATGGACTTGGGAGGTTCCAAAGCTGGCTGTCCCTTCCCTTATATCCATGTGAACAAATCTCAGTGAGCACCTGAGATTTTTGGGCTTTGACAGAAACAAAAAGTATCAAATACTCATATCCTGACTTAATATGTATTTTTTATTCTGCCCTTGCTAAACACAGCAGTATAATTGCAAACTAGTTTTCCCTTTCCCCATTAAGTTGATTCCTTTTTATTGAGATATAATTGACATATAATATGACATTAATTTCAGATGGTCATGACTCCACCTCTGTGAATACTGAGAAAGGATCACCACAATAACTCTAGTTAAATCCATCACCACATATAGTTACAATTTTTCTTTCTTGTGATGAGAATTTTTAAAATCACTCTTTTAGCCACTTGAAGATGTATAATACAGTATTATTAACTATAGTCACCATACTGTACATTACACCCCTAGGACTTATTTATTTTATTTGTTGTTATAACTGCAAGTGTGTGTGTGTGTATATATATATATATATATATATATATATATATATATATATATATATTAGTAGGGACAGAGAGAGAGAGAGAGGGATAGATAGGGACAGACAGACAGGAACGGAGAGAGATGAGAAGCATCAATCAGTTTTTCGTTGCGACACCTTAGTTGTTCATTGATTGCTTTCTCACATGTGCCTTGACCGCAGGCCTTCAGCAAGACCGAGCAACCCCTTGCTGGAGCCAGCAACCTTGGGCTCAAGCTGGTGAGCTTTTTGCTCAAGTCAGATGGGCCCACGCTCAAGCTGGCGACCTCGGAGTCTCGAACCTGGGTCCTCCACATTGCGGTCTGACGCTCTATCCACTGTGCCACTGCCTGGTCAGGTGCAGGTGTCTATTTTTTTACCTCTTTTCCCCACCCCTGACCCTGCCTCTGGCAACCACCAGTCTGCTCTCTATATTTATGATTCCTGAGTCATTGATCCTTTAGCCACTGTTTCTTCTAAAGGAGAGCTCAGGGAGATCCTGCTGAAGTCCCTGCTCTCCTAAACTGATGGTAAGGACAGCCCAGAAGTCACTGCTGCCTGAGCAAGAAGTACTGGCTTACAGTGGTAAGTCCGGCAGGCTTCTTGTCATTGTGCAGCAGCCCCAGAGGATGTAGTGTTGGGGTTTCTTCTCTCCATCATGTCTAGGATGCCCTTCCCCCCCTTGCCGCCAGGTGCACCTTATCTCCTGGGTTATTGCTCCCCCCAGCCTCTCAGAGCCCAGTTCCTCATAGGCTCAAGTAAGGAGATGGTGAATCAGTGACTCTTCCCTGCAGTTTTTCCCCATGCACGTCCTTTTCCTCTCTGCCCATGTGTCTGGATTGTACCACCTTGGAAAGATGGGGAAGAAGTTTTCTCATATTTTCCAGGACTAATAACTAGAAATATGCCCAGAACAAGTTTTAGAAAATATAATTTTAGTACTTTGGATAGAGTAGACCCACACTTACTGACTCTAAGAAACTATAACTTTAAAATTTAAACCACTGCACTACTTTCTTCCAAAACCCCACAATGTTGAGTAATAATATATCAAGTGCATTTGGTTCCTGAGACTGCCATAACAAATTACCACCAACCTAGTGGCTTAAAACAGCACAAATGCATGATTGGACAGTTGTGGAGCTCAGATATGCAGAGTGGGTGCACAGGCCATTCTGGAGGCTCCAGAGGAGAATCTACTGCTTGCCTTTCTCAGCTTCTAGATGCCACCTGCATTCTTTGGCCCACAGCCCCTCCTCCATTTTCAAAGCCAGTGGTACAGCATCTTCTAGGGCCTCTGTGACCCCACTTCTGTCACCACACTTTCTTCCCTGCTGCTTCCTGGTCACGTATAAGGACCCTTGTAGTTGCATTAAGGGCACCTGAATAATTCAGGGTAGTCTCCCCATCTCAACATTTTTAAAGAGGGACATCTGCAAAGTCTTTATGCCACATAAGGGAATATAGCTACATGATCCAGGAATTAGGGTGTGGACATCTTACTAGGGCCAGTATTTAACCTATCATATCAGGAAAGCCACACAGTCACACTTAGGTGTCTCTAAAAAGATGAATATCAAAGTAGATATTCTAATTTGTTGTTTTATTTTCAGATGCAAAGAGAAATTGTTTATGCAAGAGGAGATGGCCCTGGAGCCTCACGACCTGGATCTACTGCTCACCCACCACATGTCATTCCAAACTCTCCCCCCTCCAGTCCAGTGCTGCATTCCATGCCTCCCTCCCCATCCAGAATTCCTTATGGGGGCACCCGGCCAATGATGATCCCTGGCAATGCCACCATCCCCAGGGACAGACTCTCCAGCCTACCAGTCTCCAGATCCATCTCACCCAGCCCAAGCGCCATTTTGGAGAGGAGAGATGTAAAGCCGGATGAGGACCTGAGTGGCAAGAACATGGTGATGTACCGGAATGAAGGTTTCTATGCTGATCCTTATTTGTACCACGAGGGACGGATGAGCATAGCCTCTTCCCATGGTGGGCACCCGCTGGACGTCCCTGATCACATCATTGCGTACCACCGCACGGCCATACGGTCAGCGAGTGCTTACTGCAATCCTTCTTTGCAAGCAGAAATGCATATGGAGCAATCACTGTACAGACAGAAATCTAGAAAATATACAGATAGCCACTTGCCAACTCTGGGTGCCAAAACGCCCCCCGCCTCTCCTCACCGAGTCAGTGACATAAGGATGGTGGACATGCACGCTCACCACAACACCCATGGGCCCTTACATACCCTGCAGCCAGATCGGGCCTCACCCAGCCGCCAGGCCTTCAAAAAGGAGCCAGGCACCTTGGTGTATATTGAAAAGCCACGGACCACCCCGGGATTGTCGGGCCTGGTGGACCTCGGCCCCCCTCTAGTGGAAAAGCAGATGTTTGCTTACAGCACTGCCACGATACCCAAAGACAGAGAAACCAGGTAAGGTGGCAATGGTGCCCCAGGGTGGCCTGTGCCCAGTGTGGAGTGTTGCTCTTCAGAGGTCAGACTAAGAGAACAGGTGTCCACAGACCACGAGCCAGTGTGGTGTGCCCTGCAGATGCTGCAGAGGGGACGGGGCGCGGGGTCGAAATCCATCCTTGTCTGTAGTTTCTAAACTGGTGGGTGTCAAGTAAGACAGGCTGTGGCCGTGCTAAAGGAGGGCAGACATACCCCAAGTGGTCAGTGCCCCCTCAGTGTGGGTCAGACTGTGTCATTTTAACCTGTATCTGAATAATTTGGAAGCAAATCGTGATTAGTGGAAATCATTCAAACAAATATATCAAGAGCCCATAATAATTGATCTGCCACAGAAAATAAGGAGTGAGTGGTTTATGGTAGAACTGTTGAAAATTACAATTTGTGTTTCTCCTTGTGCGGTGAAATTTTGTTTTCTGTTTTTGGGAATGTGTTACTGGCTGTCAGCTGGAGGGATAAAAACATAAATTTGCATGAAAATAGAATGGTTTAGATTTAGTACTCATTCCAGAGAGATACTGAGATCAGCAACATTGTCTAGTGAATGACACACTCTGGCATTTTAATTTTTTTAATATGTATATTGTTATAATATGCCAGCCCAGAACCTTCTACTATCCCTTAAGAACTCTCCAAAGATTATACATATAGTAATAGAAAAGCTCATTTTGATAGAAGGAATTTCTCTACCCTGAATTGGTTAAAAGAAATTAACATAATTATTATCATAAAAAAATCTAGTCAAAGAAATTGAGTCCAAGAAAGGTTAATAAGCCTTTTGCCAACTGTCATATATAATTTGGAAGAAGTGTGAAAAATAAGATCTAGATGTATAATCATTCAGTACGTTATAAGAACATTGTTACCTGTTCCTCACTAAAAATGATAATATTGCTTACTACAGTTACATAGCCTTGTAATAAAAAGGCCGAATTTTTGAATGGAATATGAGTTGTCAATCTTACTTTTTCACACAAAAATGAGAAAGCTCTGTCCTCATTAGCAGAATGGTATCATGAAAGGGCTGTCTCTCCTTATCTGTTCAGTCACCACGGAAGGATTCCTGGAGAATGGAAAAAGAATGAACATGAAAGTCTGGGGATTATTTACTAACATGTTCTTATCCTCTCGCACAACTGCAGAAAACACAGCAGTGGTGGCTGGTTTGATTATGTAGGACTAAGAAAAATTTAGGATTGGAAAATGATGTTCATTCTCTTCTTCCCAAAGTCCTTAGAAAGCAAAATTCTAAGAATCAAAGAAAGGAATACTTTTCGTGACCACGGACAGCTGAGGAATGTGGGGTAAATACTGAGGCTTATTAGGACAGACCAATGTCACACCTAGAGGGAAATTGACCAAGATGTTCCTTGAGGCTCAGAAGCCTGTGCCCTGTGCTTTGAAGAAAGGGTGACGCATCCTGCATGGTGGCCTGTGCAGGGCTGTCGGGAAAAATGAGTCCCTGAAAGGATGGAACTTATAGTCTTAAGAATTTCGTATAGGAAACAACAAAAACTGTTACTCTCAATGATATAATGTGAAGGCCTGAACCTCCCCCCCCCCTGCCATGTGACTCCTTTGTGGGTCAAAGAGGATTGAGTTTGGTTCCTCCATGGACCATATTCAGCCTTTTCCACCCAGCTGGGCTGCAGGCATATGTTGGTCAACAACAGTGCTTGACTTCTTCCCAGCGCCTAAGCTCAGGGTCATTCATGCTGTTATCACATCTGCATAACATAGCAAGCATCATTGAACCCAGTTTTTTACAGGATTTAGTGATGGGAGAGAACAAAATGAAGGAACTTTCTGCTGACATGTGGCATCCCCTCTATGTTGTATCAAAGTCTTGAAAAATGTTAGCCTTGAGTGGTACCAGTGTTCTCTCAGGGCCTCTGCCTCCTCTTCAGGTTACTGTTTTACCAAAGCCCAGAAAAATTCTATGGCTTTCTGATAGAAACCCTTTTTAAACAATCTAAATTATCTTATTTCTAGAATGACAAGCATTAGAAAAATTGACTAGAAAGATTAACGTTCACTTAAACATACTGTCATTATCACTACCATATTATAACATATGATTATAATTATGAAAATAAGTATGCATTTTTACCTTTTTTCCCATGAAATGTGAAATAGCAGAAGAACTTTATCTCCAGAGGGTGGAATTGGAGTGCTTGTGAATACATGAGCTGACTGGAGTCTCTTATCCTGTAGGCCTACACACACACACACACACACACACACACTCTCTCTCTCTCTCTCTCTCTCTCTCTCTCTTTTTCTCTCTCTCTCTCCACTCAACATTTAGAGTCTCCATTACTTAAACACCTAAACATCCTCACTGACTCACCCAGGCACATGACAGAAGTGTGCATAGAACGATTCTCTAGTAAAAACCACGTGAGTCTGGATATTTTGCTATCAGTACTCCCACCTGTCACCCCGCAGTTACCTAGTCATGCTTCCTCTTCTTCAACTACAATTCTACCACTTTTAGAGACCTTAATGACTGGGCTGAGATGTAGTACTGCTGGGTACTACACTTATAAGTACTACTATTTTAAGAAGATTATTGATGGTAGTTAGCTTTTATTGAGAGCCTTTTATGGGCCAAACAGTGGGTTAAGTAGTCTCTGCACATCATGGGCTATAATCGTCATGACCGAGTGAGGTATGTATGATAAGCACCTCAATTTCACAAATGCAGAAACTGAGCTCAGTGAGGTTAAGTAACTTACCAAAGGTCACAAAGCCACTAAGTGGCATAGAATGTCCAGGTCCTTTAAAGAATCCATACCTTTTACTGATGTGTGATAGTCTGCTGGTGCACAAGAACTATGAGCCTCATCTTCACCCAGAAAAGATGTGAATTCAGGAGTGAATTCTGAGAGTTTGAACCAGAATTTTCCAAAAATTGTTTCAATACTAGCTTCTATTTACAATCGTAAACGTGGTAGAATTTGCATAATTACGCTACTAAATATATACATCATTTAAAATGTAACTGCCCAGCTAATATATAAGCTCAATTATGCAGAAATAAGGAAAGAATATAAAGAAAATTCTTGGTATATCTTTTTTCAAAAAATGAATGTGAGTACAATGCCAATGAAAAGATTTAAAAACAAGAACGCAAAACAGTTACTGAAGCACAAAATTATTTCACCTATACCGTTGTTTCACCTACACTGTGATGTTATTTCAGATATGTTTAGTCTGTGTCAGTATTTTTTAAAGGTGCCTTCAACCCCTAAACATCTAACTTTATGAGCACAGGTTCCTACAAACAGCCAAACCAATTTGTTGTAGTTCTGTGACGTTAAAAAGCAAATAAGTCTGAGGGTACTATTTTATACAAAACCTTGAAGTGAAATTTTACATCTAAGATGTGAAGCTATTAAAACACAGGAGGGAGCCTCAGAAATCAGTGGCAATGCTTTCTTTTGGGCATGGCTGGATTCAGACGCTCCAAAGAAGAGCATTTCTGTTACACAGTCCAAATAGCTAGAGGATGTTTGAAATCACTGAGAAAATTTTTTCTTTTCCATCTGTACTCAGGAAACTTCCAATGGTAGCTTTCTCCTCCCCGGGGGCACATGATTTCATAACAGCTCTATTGACTTGAAAATTAGTTCAAATTAATTTCACCTTGATTCTTATATTTAGTCATGTGCCTTGATTTAATGAATTTGGTATCTCTTTCATTATAAACATGGTTCCACAAAGTGTTGAGGACTGACAAATTAGACATAGAATATCTGGAAAACATAGTGTATGTAGGAGAATGTATATGTTGGTAATGCCCTCCTTCCAAGATGACTGTGGACTTTGGAGTAGAGGAGCAGATTACAACTGCTTTGACCTTCAGGATAGCAACTTTCATGTCTGAGCTTCTAGAACGAAAAGAAAATGATCATGAGTGATGAGATGGCTTTACTCAGATGACTTCCCTCCAGCTGGGACTCCGAGAGTCCATCTGTATTCAGGAAACTTCCAATGATAGCATTTTTTGGAAAAAAAAACCAGTGGGTCCCTGTGACTACTGGGGAGTACTGGAGGAGACAGTGTGTGATAGATAATTTAGTGCACAAGCCTCTGTCTTCCCTGGGCTACAAAATTACTTCATTAAATACCACTATTATTTCTGTTCATGGCACATAACATAGCCCTTAATAATTGTAAATTTCTAGGCCATTTATGTTTTGCTATTTTCTGTTTATAGTTTGGGTCATATAAGGTGCAATATCTTTATTGACATAACACTCTAAATTCAAGGTTGCTCATTTTAAAGTGATTAATAACTCTCCTTCCAAATGTATAACAGATTCCACCTAATGTGATATTTTTCAAAACATGGTAAACTTGCACTAAGATCATATCTTACCATTCTGCACCTACAGTAGCTAAATTCAACAAACTAGTCAAGAATTCACAGAGGAGCACATTCTTGCCCTGTTGGGGCATGTATATATCTGGAGAAAGAGAAGCCACGTGAGAGCCTGCTATGATTTTTAAAACATCGCCGAGTTAAAGAAACAGAACCTCTTGTCTTGAGGCAATCAGAAAGAAGGGAAAAGAAAGAGATCTGTGTACAGGAAGAAGCCTGCATGCTAACTGGTAGCTTGTGTTTGTTCTTAATCATTTTACATCATTTCCTCATTTCATGAGGATTAAATCTTACTGTGTCGATAGCTTTGAGGGGTGGCATGCGTCCTTGGCTTAGCACTTGATTGAGTGAAAGTCTAAATTCAGATTCATGTCATTTAAACATGTTCACAGTGACTGACAAGACTTTTGAAGAATTTCTAAACTATGCTTTATCCTTCTAAAAAGGTGGATCTGAATGATTAAAATAGAATGATTGATTATTTTTCATTTCCGGCATGTATCGTCAGGGGTGAGCCACATCAGAAGTATCCTAGGTAATTAGATTTGGCATCTTTGTAAAGCAAGGTTTTCTTCTCTTGTTTGCTATTGATATTTGGGGCCTGACAGTCTAGAGTGGGGATCTCTTGTGCATTGAGGGAAGTTTAGCCGCATCTCCAGTCTCTACCCCCACAGATGCCAGTAGTACACTACCCGCAACCCCAGCCAACCCTGCCCCGGTCATGACAATCAAAAATGTCTCCAGACATTGTCAAATACACCCTGGGCATCAAATGCTCCTGGTTAAGAAGAACTGCTCTAAAGGAGATTTGGACTTTTCTACTTAATGCAGTAGAGAAATGGAAGAATACCTCACACTTAAGGGATATGAATTGTGACATATAAAACACAGATCTTGACAATTTTACAGTCCTGTTTTTACCTCTTGGTAAATCAACATTGTTATTGTTATAACCTGCTATCCTTACCTTCAGTTCAATCTGCTATCAACCATTTATTGAGAGGCAGTGACAAGCAGTGTTTAGGAACGTGGACTCCAAAGTCAGATTGCTTGAGTTCAAATCTCAGTTCTAACACTTACTAGCAGTTAGTACCTTTGACAAGTTACTAAATCTTGCCATGCCTCAGTTTGTTCATCTGTAAAATAAGAACGGTAATAACAGGATGTCATAGGGTGGAAGAAGACATTATAATTAAGTCCCTTGTGCCATGCCAGCCATCTCATAAGTGCTCAGAGTGTCTACTTTGAGCAGAGCACCCTCCTAAGTATTATCAAACAGAGCTAAATACTGTGGGGTTCAGATAAGCCTCTTTCCTTGCCAACTGGAGCCTCTTTCAGGTTCAGCCTGCTTGAAAGACTCAGTGTGCACTCATGCGGGTTCGGCCCAGCCTGAAGATGTGTCTAAGTAGTGAACAGCCCAGCAGCTGGATACTCCTGGGAGCTCATGATGTCCAGGCTACATTTTAGCCTCTTTTAGGATGAGTTGTCCTTCTGTCTTCTGAAGACCATGGAGATTGCACTTGTTTGAAATTTGGACTTTGTTTTTCATGAATGAAGTGATTCAAAAATAGAGTCAGGCCTGACTTGTGGTGGCACAGTGGATAAAGCGTCAGCCTAGAATGCTGAGGTCATCAGTTTGAAACCCTGGGCTTGCCTGGTCAAGGCACATATGGGAGTTGATGCTTCCTGCTCCCCACCTCCTTCTCTCTCCTTTCTCTTCTCTCGAAAATGAACAAATAAAATTTAAAAAGGTGTGTATGTTTGTGTGTGTGTGTGGGGGGGGGTCAGGTCTAAGTATGAATTTGAACTTTCAAAAACTGCAGGTCTTAAAAAGTCAGTACTGCCCACAACACTCTTGTAGGACCAATGTGCATTGCAAGAGTACCTCCTCTCCCTCCCTGTCCATCGTCAGAGTCTGGTCAGTGACTTTACAGAAGGAGAAACAGGAAACTTCCCAAAGGTCCAATGACTGGAGCCATCACCAGTCAAGTGATGTTTTCACTCTCCTGCTCTCTCAATATTTTCTTGTCCTTAAAATAAAGGTGGTGTATCCTAACTCCTCCAACAAGCACAGGTGTCTAAGAAGACAAAATTAAAGAACACTCGAGAGACACCAAGTATCGGAAATGTTTTCCTTATTCCTTAACAGTCATTATCGTATTTCTTTTGAGTCCGAGCTGAGACTACAGATCCAGAGCTGATCTCTGGATCTAGAGAGCCTAGTCTCACAATGCCCTTGGGACCACCATCTCCCCACAGCTCTGACACCCTCTCCCATCGGATGGTAAATTACAGGCCAGTGCTCAGGCAGCTAGAACCTGAACAAACAGTTCTTCATACTGGTTTGTACCATACAAAAAATGAGCTGTCACTTACAGAGCATGAATATTAAAAACTGCCCTCAGGGAAGAAAAAGAAAATGAAAAGTTGGTGATTTCAGCAAGCAGGGTGTAGACTTGCCCTGGGGAGGGATGGCATTTGTCATTCAGGAAGTGGAGGCCCTCACCCCACCTGTGAGTCACGGGTTTGGCAGCTCAGAGTCATGTAGGGAGCACAGATGTGCAGACTTCTCTGCAGGTAAACTAGCTGTTTCCTTAGGGACCTTAACTCCCTAAACCTCGATGCCCTTTGCCAAAACAAGATAGTAGCCATGACCTTAGAATGGTTCTGTTCCTTTTATGAACTAGAAAGTTCTCTATAAATAAGATTCTTCATTGACATGAAATTGTGAAGCCATAGTTCCTTACAGAAAGGAGCAATGGTGAGTTGTCCACTTGGTTCTGAGGACTGTTTGTCCTCATGCCTGACTTGGGACTGTATTCTAGTCCAGGCCAGAGCAGCCTTCCAGAAGGGAGTTGTGACATTAAGTAAAGGCCACCTGGAATGTTCTCAGGAACAATTGCTGTGCTGGACAAAAGGCCATCAGGTGGCTGGAAATCAGAAATGGTGCTCTTCCCATCAGGAGCATGGGCCGGGCGTGGCCAGCTTTGCCTGGCCTGCTGGGTCTGACCTGCCGGTTACTTCTTTTTTTTTTTTTTCTTTTGCTTCAGTTAAGATCATTGAGTTAGAATGGAAAGAAAACTATAGGGCCTAGATAAGTTTCCTCCAAGTAGAAAATTGTGGGAGTCTAGAAGTGTGAGTGGGGCCGGATTTCAGGCGTGGCGTTCTCAGGCATGGGCATTAGAGCATGGGCACCCATATTTAACAAGCAGGGGGAGCCCTGTTTCCTCTGCATGCGGAGCGCTCACTCCACCTTGTACATTCCCTGTCACGTGCTCCACTCCACATATGCTAGCTTCCTGTGTTTGAACTTGGGACTTCCCTGCCTCTGGGGATTTGTATTTGTTCTTCTCATCCTGCAGTCGTCTGTCTACCTGAGGGGCTTCTTGCCAATGTCAGGGCTTCATCACACACCATCTGCTGGTGGGGGGGGGCTTCCCCCACTGCCCGTCATATGCACGCACACGCATACTCAATGGTATGATTAAATAAATAATATATGTGTATTTATATGTACGTATATATTCTATAGTTTGTTTACCATTATTACCCTTACCTATAAAGTATAAGTTTCATGGGAGCAAGAAGCCCGTTGTCTTATTCACAGCAATAGCCCCAGCATCTGCCACTGTTCCTGGCACACGGTCCATGCCAGGAAAATATTTAGGGGTTTTTTTGTTTTGTTTTGTTTAGAGAGAGAGATGAGAAGAATCAACTTGTAGTTATGGCACTTTAGTTGTTTATTGATTGTGTTCTCATATGTGCCTTGATAGGGGGCTCCAGCTGAGCCAGTGACCCCTTGCTCAAGCCAGTGACATTAGATTTCAAGTCAGCGACCTTTGGGCTCAAGTCAGTGACCATGGGGTCATGTCTTTGATCCCACACTCAAGCCGATGACCTCAGGGCTTGAATCTGGGCCTTCAGCATCCCAGGTCAACACCTCATTCACTGCGCCACCACTGAATGAAGAGGAAGAGGTAGAAGGAAGCCTTCCGCATCTGTAACGTACATTTTCTTGCTTGCCCTCATTTCCCATGTCTCTGCAAGATGACAGCCTGTGGGACAGGGAAGGCAGTTGTTACCCTAGTTTGAGGGAGCTGAGACACAGAGATATTAAGTGATTTATGAGTAGAGATTTGTGTCTCCTGGATGTCTCTTGGTCAAGTTCAACTCAGCATGTCCAAATGAAACCATCTCACGTATGACAGTTTCATCCACTATTTAGGTCAAAAGTCTTAGTGTCATCTTGGTCACTGTCTCACATTCCACATCTGGGCAGCCAGAGATAGTTCTATATCCAAAGATGTCCTGGCTCAGTCATTCCTTTCTGCTTCGCTTCCCCATGCTGGTCCAAGCTACTACCGTTCTCACTTGATCTGTCTCAGTGACCTCCTACCTGGTCCTCCCACGCTGTCCCTGCCCACTTCTGCAGTCAGCGCAAATCTAGGTTAGTTCCTGGTCAGTTGCTTCCCATAAATGTCATTAGTCTGATGCTTCTGGAGCTCTGCTTACTTAGACCACTCTGTTCTACTTGTCTTCTCCTTCCTCTTCTCCCTCTGGCTCAATCCTGCTATATTTTTTAGCTTCCTTAACAAGTTTTCTGTAAGGAGGAGTAGCTGCTCCCAGCTGACTGCTCTGTCTCTGCCATGCAGGACCACTAGACCACAAGGAGTACACACACTCTGCAGGCTCCAGCTTCCTATGAAAGACTGGCAGCATGCACCCCCAGGGCTGTCACAGTGCTCAACAGCAGTTGTGGAATTGAACTTCCTGGTCATCAGACATCACCTGAGGCAGCAGTTACACTGTGAAGAATCAGGAAATACCATCATCTCCACAGCATTTCTCTTCACATCTCACTATAAACTCTCATTCTCTCAATGCCTTGGTAAATTTATGAAGATTAGATATAGCTTCTCCTACCCAGATCCCTGTAAATGGGGCTCCATTCTTTGCCTGCCTCTGTACATTCGTCATTTGATGTGTGTCTCCATAGGCCATAAGTAAAACGCAGAGCTTTTCCCAATAAACACCTTTGCTTTGGTCATGGTCTGTTTCCTGACTTGGGGAAAATCTGTTTGGCTGATGAGAGGATTCCACAGTCTCTCCTTAAAGTATCACCAAGAACAAGTGATGGGAGAAGAAAAGAGGGACACAAGGGGGCCCTTTCCTCTTGTTTATTCCCCCTTTAGTATGTCAGAGAACAAAGCCAGCTGGTACGGGTACAACAAGGTGAAGAGAGAGGTGGGCCACCAGGGAACCCAGTCAGGACAGCGGAAAGGGTGTGTGGTCCACCTGGGTGAGGAATAGGGAAATTAAGTGCATTTCCTAACAGCCCTGATGGCTGAAGATGCCAATAAAAAGCTGGTTCGTTTGAGTGAGGGGACCAAAGACCATGCAAGATGACTACACTTACAGAGGATTTTGGAGTTTCTGATTTGGACAGGAAAATGATAACCAAGTAAATTGAGGGTCAGAGTATATCTGTGAAGGAAGAGTTTGAGGATCTATAATGCCAAGCTTTTAAAAGGGTTATCAGCATGGATGTTGAAGCTATAAAGGATGATGCCCTGCGGTGTGACAGACAGGAGGCCATCCAAGGATGTGAGGGAATTTTCTAGATGCTGGTAAAGAATTGGTGTGCGTTATATGCCGCTGAATCAGCTCTGACTCACAGACATCCTATGAGTGAATGTCCACAGTGTCCTGTCCTCAACAGCCCTGCTCAGCTCCTGTGGATGCATATGCCTATGGCTTATTCCATTCCATCCCATAGTTGGTCTTCCCCTTTACCTGCTGCCATCTATTTTCTCAGCATGCTTGTCGTTTCCAAAGAACCCTGCCTTCTCATCATGTGCCTGATGGATAACAGCTTCAGTTTCCTCATTTTTGCCCCCAGTGATGTTTCAGGCTTGCTTTGGTCTGGGACACACTTGTTCATTTTTCTAGTGGTCCTGGATATCTGTAGAGCTCTCCTCCAATACTGTTTCAAATGAATCAATATTTTTTCTGTCAGTCTACTTCACTGTCCAACTTTTGCACCCATACAAAGTAATTGGGGGTATGAGGGTGTGGATGATCTTAGCATTGGTCTTTAATGGTACTGGGAATTTACAGATGAGTAATTAAGAGTTCAGAAGTAGGGGAGATGTTGAGAAGTTGGACAGACAATGGAATGAAGTGGCAATGAGAACTTAAAACATACTCAGTCTTCTTTTTCCATGAGCAGTGGGCAAAAGGACAAACAGTAGCCTTCAAGGTCAGGGTTATAAATGATATTACTTTAATTTTCTTTCTTCTTTTCCAAGTGAGAGGAGGGGAGATAGACAGACTCCTGCATGAGCGCTGACTGGGATCCACCTGGCAACCCCCATCTGGGACTGACATTCTGCCCATCTAGGACTATGCTTGCAACCAAGCTATTTTTAGCACCTGAGGTAGAGGCTTCATAGAGCCATCCTCAGCCCACAGGGCCAGTGCTCAAACCAATCAAGCCATAGCTTGGGAGGAGGTGGGGCAGAAAGGGAGGAGAAAGGGTGGAGAAGCAGATGGTCACTTCTTCTGTGTGCCCTGACCGAGAATCAAACCCAGGACATCCACATGCCAGGGCAATACTTTACCACTGAGCCAACTGGCCAGGGCATGAATGATATTACTTAATGACTCTCTGTGTACCCAGTCCTCATCTAAGGACTGAAAATGCAAGAGAAGTACAAGAAATGGTCCTTATCTTTAATGGTATACCGGGGTAAGGGGACAGTATTAATGCACACAAAATATGAGCCTCAGCTCCATCCTTATTCTCGATAAATCTGAATAACCCAATAAGTTATATTTGTTGGGAGTTTTTGGAAGAATGGCTTTCACAAATAGGTGAAAATGGGGCAGAAATGGAAAATTTGGGACTCAGTCCTATTCGAAGCTTTACCACAAGTCTGGATAATTTGAATTCCAGTGTTCTGTTGAAGTCATCTGAAAACATCGTCTTTAATTACTTTGGGGTTTTCCCGTCATTCCAGAGTATCAGGGCATGAGCAAACAAGGACATAGCCTAGCTTTAAGCCTGTCCACTATTCAGTTCTGGAAAATACCTTTGGCACTGCCAAGACCAAAAAGGTTTAGTTCTCAGATTTTTCCCAGAAAATAAAAAGTAGCATTGTGAAAGGAGGGTACTGCTTAATGATGACACTTTACTCCTGCTATGTCTGTGGCAGCTTGCCCTGCACCAGGCACAGCTTACGTGCTCAAAATCATCTGCTGATAACATACTAGCCATTCGTCACTTTCTGGAGGGTATGGAGAGATGAAAGGAGACAAGCGAGAAGAAAAAATAAAAATTTTAGAACTAGAAGTGAACTGATGGAGCACCTAGAAAGTCCCGAAAGCCAGCCTGGGTTACTGCCCTTGTTATTGACTGTCCTGCACCTCTGGGTTTCAAAATTAGTAACTGGTTCAGAAGGAGGGTGATCTCACTGGGGGCCAAACCAATCCTACCAGCTCTGCGGCTGCTTTCAGTCAGCTCCCCAGCCCTCATGTTTGGAAATTTAAAAGCACAGCCTAAGGGCTTTGTTATAGGGGAATTACCAGTTTCATACTTGTTATTGCTTTGACCTGTCTTTTAATAGCCATTAATTTACTCAGATCAGCAGTGATAAGGACTTAATTCAGGTTTAATGAGGCCTCGGTCAGAACAAAAGGACAGGTCTGTGGTAAAAAAATGTTGAAGGTGAAATTTGAATCAAAAATGTTGTGTAAATGGAGTTACTGGCTGAAAATATTCCTTCAAATTCAGTCTTTTTTCCTCTCTCTGAAAACGGAGAGTAGACTGCACATAGTTTGGGTTTTGTGTGCCTCCACAGACGGACGGGGGTTTGCAGGAAAGCTGTTGCAGCAGCAGGAGTGTAAATCCTGGCGTCAGCACCTTCCCTGGGTTTGGATTTGAACTTTTATTAATATGATGCTTGGGCCCGAGAAGAGTCGTTCATTCAGCCTGACTTATGGCACTAAATGATGAGTTAACCACACATACTAATCCCATAAATAAGGTTTATGGAATGAGAGAAAATGGTTTATGAAATCACTTTTAAACCATCTTTTCAACAGTAATTATACCAGTCCTGTAGTACTTTAAACCAAGCAATATTGGCAAGAATTAGCTTAAGCATATTTTTTTAAAACTGATTTTAAAGAGAGAGAGGAGAGAAAGGAACATCACTCTGCTCCTGTACATGCCCTGACCAAGGATTGAACCAGCAACCTCTGCGCTTCAGGATGATGCTCCATCCAACTGAGCAATCTGGCCAGGGCTTACGCATCTTTAATATTCTGACAATTATTAAACAAAATCACTGCTGCAGTAAAATGACAGGGTCGTGTATCATTTCTCTTCTCCCAGTGCATTTTGCTTTTTTTCCCTTTCACATTAAAACATACTTCATAACATTTCATCATGGGCAAAGGCTGCACAAGTTTCCAGCTGCTGTAATTTAGTTAAACCATTAAATTATTTCCAGATTACCAACCATGAAATGGAAAGACAATCTTATTTATGATTTTATAAATCAGATAATCTCCCACAAATGAATTCTGAAACCAGAAACACTTTGATGATTAAATAGGAGGGGAAAAGTTTTCTCATTCCCATGTGTCAAAGAATTGTATTTTCATAAAGTGGTTTTGGCCGAGACTGCAGAACACACGTGTGCCATCAGTGTGCTCAGTGCCGTGGGCCACATGCAGGACCCACTGCTTCCTGGGCAGTGGGGGAGAATTACTCTCCCTCGACTGTCAAGCTCAAGTGTTCTGAACTCTCAAGGCTTCGAGAGATCATGTTTCTCTCCTGGTGGCCCAACCAGTGACAACCTGGAGGACACCACCAGGGAGCACTTCACTTCCATTCTCACAGACACAGAAGGGGCAACCAAGGGTGTGGACACCTGGAAGGAGTATTGGGTGCTTCCTTCAGAGCCTCCAGACTCTTACCCCAGGAAGTTCTGCAACTCTGTCAACATGACCCCTGAAGAGGAAGGAGAGGGAGTTGCAAAGAGGGTGTTATCTTTCTCTGAATCTAAAGCCGTTGTCTGGCAAAGCACAGCAGAAAGCCAAGTACCCACTGAGCTAAGGGCAGTGCCACCCTATGGATGCCCGCATGGAGATGACCCAACCTGTGCTGTAACATTATGCAGTTTGAACTGCCATGATGAATCACTTGCAGATCAATGTCCTGAATCTGGAATGATCCAGATGCTTTGTTTTGGTTTTTAATGCTTAGACAAGATAAAAAAAAGTTGTTGGTGAGAGAGGGATCAGAAAGAACACTGAGTTAGCCCTAAGCAGGACTATGTCCAGAGTTCGTGTTGGGCCATTTCCCGCTTATCAGACTCTCACCTATTTTCCACTGTTGCAGACTTACCTGCCCTTTACATTTGTCAGTACTGCTATCCATGTGTAGTTAGGCTGTTGCAATGCTTTCCTACCTCACCCTCCAGCTTCATGTAACCCATCAAGCTGCTTCCTCACCAAAGTTGTCTAGACCCGAAAAATGCTGTGCTGCTTTCTTTAAGACAGTGGTTCTTAACCTTTTTTGAGGTACCGAACCCACCAGTTTCATATGCGCATTCACCGAACCCTTCTTTAGTGATAAATAAAATATGATTTTGTTTTCCAAATTCAAGACATAAGTATGTTTTCTTACTGGTGCACAAAATGAGCAGTGCATGAACATCACCTTGCTCAAAGAACAAAACCAACAAAGTGCATGAACTCACAACAAATTACAGTATTACTTTATTCTGGCCTCTGCGGCAGAGGCTTCTCCGAACCCCTGAGACCAACTCATCAAACCCCTAGGGTTCGATAGAACCCAGGTTAAGAACCACTGCTTTAAGAAAATAAAAGAAATCCTTTGCATTTGTCTAGGATTGGATAAGTGCAGGTAACTAGTCTATCTCAAGGGAGCTCTGATAGCACCTCAACTCTGAGGGTCATGAGTTTGATTTCTAGCATTATCATGGGAAGAACAGGGTCACTGGGCAGCTTCTGCCCCACACTCAGTAGGTCCCAGTGGAAGTCACTCACTTCCCAAGAGCCCATTTGTGTGAGTTGGTATCTCCCACATGGCAGGCAGCATGATCAGCCACCACCCATTGACTTCTGAGGTGCTATGGTGACTGGGGTCAGATGAAGTTGGGATACCCATTGGGTATTTACTAACCTACTTTCTTGAGTGGAGTTACTTACTAATTTTTCTCCTTGGCACATACCCTGTGTTGTGGCAGAGAGGAGACCAGGGAAGCAGGTGTGAGTGAAAAGGCTAGGCAGCTCAGGGCTTTAGTGTTTGCTGCTGTGCCTGGGAGCACATGGCAAATCTCTGTATGAAGACGGAGGTGCGTGTTCATGCTCACTGCTTGAGATTTCTCCTTCCCACACTATTGGAGTGGAGCAATCACACTGTTTATTTCTAAATTGTTCCTTTTTCCTTCAACTATCTAGACTGAATGACTCCAAGAAACTCAGTATTGTGACAGACCATCTATTTTAAACTAAAGAAAATGGATGGAATCTGAAGTCAGGAGCTTGTAACTGTTCATATGACACTAAGAGTTCTGTTCAAAGGCAAAATGCAAAGCCAGAAAGTGTGTTTGGACATTACCCTTGAACGTCCTCTTGATTGCCATGAAATTTGAGATACAGATATTGCATCTCTCAATAAGTCCAACATAAGCAGTTACTGATTTCCAAGGGAAAAGCCGACTACCACGACTTCTTTTTGTTGGGCACCAGATAAAATAGTTAGCTTGTATGTGGAAGCCACAGCATATGGCTATGCTGTTTGTAGCCCAGGAATCACCATTGCTTACTCTGTGACAGGTTGGTGGTGGGACTAGGGCCTCAGTGAGGACTGGGGCCCCTTCTCTGTCTCAAGCTCACTCTGGGACACTTGCACTTGGGGCACAATGGTGGTGAGGTTCCCACACTATTCACACTGCCCTCCCTGTCTCCCTTACCAATATAAACTCCTAAATACATGTAACTGAATTTGCATGTTGTGACATGTGCGATGCTGTCTGCCCCCTACTAGTGGAGCGAGTCACGTGTGATATTGTTTGTATAACGTGCTGGAAATAACAGCTCTGGGATACAGCCGTTGTCTGCAGTGCAGAAGTGTGAGCCATGTGAACTGCAGAGGTGGATGTAATGGTGGGAGCGCCAGCACGCACCCACGCACCCTGGCCCCGACTTGAAAGGCCTCGCAAAACCCTAACTTTACACTTTTTTCTAAGGACACCAAGTTTGGTTTCATATATGCAATTTTAACATTAATAGTACAAAATATTTTTAATTTATTTAAAAATATGGTTGCCTGACCAGGCGGTGGTGCAGTGGATAGAGCGTTGGACTGGGATGCGGAAGACCCAGGTTCAAGATCCCGAGGTCACCAGCTTGAGCGCGGGTTCATCTAGCTTGAGCAAAGGCTCACCAGCTTGGACCCAAGGTCGCTGCCTCCAGCAAGGGGTTACTCGGTCTGCTGAAGGCCCACAGTCAAGGCACATGTGAGAAAGCAATCAATGAACAACTAAGGTGTCGCAACGGCAACAAAAAACTAATGATTGATGCTTCTCATCTCTCTCCGTTCCTGTCTGTCTGTCCCTATCTATCCTTCTCTCTGACTATCTCTCTGTCTCTGTTAAAAATATATATATACATATATATATATATATATATATATATATATATATATATATATTTAACATGTATTTTTATTTTCCCTGTATCTCTCTCTTTTTTTAAGGGGCCCAATATTTTCTTCTGTGCCCGGGGCCTCAACCGACCTTAATCCACCTCTGATGAACTGTGATGAAGCTCTTCAGAGCCCCACAGGGCAGGGCAGTGTCTGTGTACAGCAGATAATGGGGAGTTAGTCACCTATGTCTTCATATGACCAATTTGTCAAGGGTATTTGTTTTTCTGCTTGGTCCTGTGAAAGCCCAGGTTGAAATTCCTCTGTTGTTAGATTGAGCCCCATTCACCCCCAAAGTCTGAAGGCAGACATTACTTTTAGTCATATTTTGTCATGGTCTTAAGAGACATCTATTGCCATTGCTCTCAGACGATAAAACAGTTCTACCTCACACACAACAAACATTTACACCACCAGTCATCAGCCCGCTGGCTGAGGGGTACAGCTTAGAAGCCAGTGACACTGGGCCACAGCTGGCCTGGGACTCTGCTGGTGTTGGGCAGAAAAGCTGAAAAACATGAAACGCAAACATAGCTGTTTCCAAGGGAGACACTGTTCTGCTCCCAGGAAACCTCTGCAGGCCTGAACAGTGTCTCTGCATGGAGGTCTTCGGGTTAATACTAAACTTGGATCATTGACTGTTGAGCTCAGCGGGATTTGCAGGTTCTCCACTTTCCCCACGCCTGGCTGGGGTGCGCTCTGATAGACTACTGGGTAGTGCCTTTTATGACCCTCAGGTGGTCATTCACCTGGACAAACCAGTCTGCAATCAATAAAGCTTTAACAGACAATTCTCTTGTTTTACAGAGAGAGGATGCAAGCCATGGAGAAGCAGATTGCCAGTTTAACTGGCCTTGTTCAGTCTGCGCTTTTTAAAGGGCCCCTTACAAGTAATAGAGATGCATCTAGGTAAAAAGAAGAAAGTAAACAAATGAAAAATAATTCAATCTGTTTCTCTCTAATCATTAAGAAAATTCATTCATTCAAATCCATTTTTTTGTAATAATTTCAAGGCTGAAAATATTTACATCTCTGAATCATGGTTTGTTTGTTTGTTTGTTTGTTTGTTTGTTCCTTCTGGTATTTCTTGGTCGAAGATAACACTTTGACTCAAGAAGGGTAAATGGGCTTCCTAGTACATGTGGATTCATGGGCCACTGCGCAATGCCTGCAGCCGCCATGCACACGTCTCCGCATCCACTGTCATCTGAGTCATGAGTGCCCACATGCTGCATTCCACCAGCAGTGTCAGATGCACACCTGGGAAGCCTTTTCCATCCCGGCCAATAGTGGTGCTGATAGTAAAATACCCTCATTGCTTGATACCATCACTACCCGTTGCTCATTGCTTAGAATAATGACTGGAGGGGGGTTAAAAATAAGACATTTTGGAAACTGTATAGCTGACTCTCTTTTTCTTTTATTCAGTGAGAAAATGATGAAAACTGCAGCCTGTAAGAACCACACAGATAGTGCAGGTAAGTGTTCTTGGGACTCCAGGAGGCCTGCAGGCTGCCCATAGGAGCTCTGCTTGTTGCAGAAGTATATAACCTTTCCCTCAGTCGATGACGTAGTGTGATTTCAGAGGCTTCCCGGGTAATGCCCTGTACCATCACACCTTCCCTGATTAATACTGCAATTCCAGATTTGTCATTATTCGGGGCGGGGGTGTGGCTAAGCCCTTCCTTCTTCTCCCTTCAGTCTTACTCGTTCATTCACTATTCATTCATTTATTCATTTGGCTAAAACATCCAACAAATACAGATGTGCCTGGTACCAGGCAAGGACAGTGGTCATGACATGTTGCCTGCCTGGAACCCCTAATCCTGTGGGGAAAACAGAAATGGGGCAGGTAATTATATGAGTGCTGAATATAAGCTCTGTGCAGGGTGAATGTTTACCTGACACACTGAACCTAGACCAGTGGTTCTTAACCTGGGCTCTATTGAACCCTAGGGGTTCGATGAGTCGGTCTCAGGGGTTCGAAAAAGCCTCTGCCGCAGAAGCCAGAATAAAGTAATAGCGTAATTTGTTGTGAGTTCATGCACTTTGTTGGTTTTGTTCTTTGAGCAAGGTGATGTTCATGCATGGCTCATTTTGTGCACCAGTAAAAAACCATATACCTATGTCTTGAATTTGGAAAACAAAATCATATTTTATTTATCACTAAAGAAGGGTTCAGTGAATGTGCATATGAAACTGGTGGGTTCGGGCCTGACCAGGTGGTGGCGCAGTGGATAGAGCATCGGACTGGGATGCGGAAGACCCAGGTTCGGGACCCCGAGCTCACCAGCTTGAGCGCAGGCCCATCTGGCTTGAGCAAAAGCTCGTCAGCTTGGACCCAAGGTCACTGGCTCCAGCAAGGGGTTGCTTGGTCTGCTAAAGGCCCACGGTCAAGGCACATGTGAGAAAGTAATCGATGAACAACTAAGGTGTTGCGACGGCAACGAAAAACTAATGGTTGATGCTTCTCACCTCTTTCAGTTCCTGTCTGTCTGTCCCTATCTATCCCTCTCTCTGACTCTCTCTCTGTCCCTGTAAAAAAAAAACAAACAAAAAAACCCACAAAACTGGTGGGTTCGGTACCTCAAAAAAGGTTAAGAACCACTGGCCTAGACGAAGGACGCTTACTTGAGGGGGAAACACAGACAGAGGCCTGAAAGATGACTATGACTCAAATAAGTGGAGGGGAAGGAACAAGCCATCCAGGACAAAGGAAAGGCATGTACAAATCTACACTAAGGAGTTTAGAGAATATTCTGGGTGCACGGTGAAGCTGTTGGGAGACTCTACAGTGGGGAGGACTTCAGGCTGGTACAGCATGGGACTGTGTGAGAAGGGAGCTGATAGGAAGCCCCCGTGGTCAAGGTGGGAGGTGTCTGTGGATCAGGGCCCACTCTTGAAATGCCAGCATTCCTCCACAATGGCCCCAACTAAATTCCACATGGAGTTTCCTAGTATCCAGGTATGCTTGGTGTACATCTTACCTTGCAGGCTCAAGGCAAGCCCCTCTCAAAAATATGAGGTCTTCCTTCCTGTAGGGCTGGAAATAGAAATCATTCCAAGGGACATGTTCAACTACTGAGTTACACAGGAAGAAAGAAGCATGGGGCAAATTGGGTGAAACCCCAAATGCGGGGAAGCCACAGAGTGCTGTGCAGCGTGGAAGAGTTGCTAGAATTTGGGACTTCAGCTGGGACCTCTGTTGGTCCTGGTGCCCCATGGGCTAAGTATAGGCAGCTCAGTGGTAAAGCCGCAGGACTGGCCTCCCAGAACTCCTGGTCCTCATGGGGCTTGTTGGTTTTCCCAGGAATTAATCAATGACCTTGGCTGCAGCCAGAGAATTATTTCATAGAATCGTTAAGCTTGTCTTCAGAACAAGTGCTAGTTTGTTTTGAAGATATTTTTTCACTTGTTTATTTTTTGATCTATTATAAACTTAATGGGGAAAAAAAGAACCTATGGGTCTTATAGAAGGGGAGTGTGGAATGGTGGTTACAGGGGCTGGGGGACAGGGAAATGGGGAGATGTTGGTCAAAAAGTACAAACATCCAATTGTAAATTGCATAAGTTCTAGGGATCTAATGCATAGCATTGTAATTATACATAGATAGTAATACTGAATTGTGTATTTGAAAGTTGCCATAAGAGTAGATCTTCAATGTTCTCACCACAAAAAAGAAGTGGTAAGCATGTGACATGATGGTTGTGGTAGCTAATACCCCAGTGGTAATCATATTGCAATATATAAGTGTATCAAATTAACATGCTGTATACTTTAAAGTTACACAATGGTATATGTCAATTAAAGTTGGGAGAAACAGAAGAAAACTACTGAACACTAAAACCTTCTATTCCCTGGATTCTACTTAGGAAATGATTAGTATCTGATACCATTGTTCTAGTCAATATGTACATGCTGTTTTGTTCTCTCCTTTTATTCCTTTCACTTTTAGTGACGTCGTCGTCGTCGTCATTATAATGAGAAACACTCAGTGACTGTTTCTAATGTTTCAGGCACTGTTTTGGGTGCTTTTCATGAGTGAACTCATTAACTCCTGGCCCATAACCCTTATTCCCATATTCCAGATAAGAAGACTGAACTCACTTCCACACTTGTGACCCATCACATGGTCCACCCACCTGTCATTTTTCTCATTTTTAATGTTAAGGTACCCTGGTCCCTTTAAAGATATATACTTTTTTCACTTCTTTGTCTTGAAAAGTTTTGTAAATATATTTTTGTGTGGGTGTCTTTTGGAGCATGGGGGAAGGAGCAGGTATAATTTCCTTGGAATGTATTTCCCAAAGTGGAATCAGTAAGTCCAAAGGGTCAAACTTGAGAATCTCTGGCAACACACTGCCAGTGTTCTGTTCTGAAAGGCTAAGCCAACTTGCGATCCCACCAGCCACAGGCATGAGTATCTGTTCCCCCATGTCTCTGCTGAGCTTGGTCTTTCTCATTCTAATGTGTCAGGGCTAGATGTGGTCCACAGGGCTTTTGTTGCCATAGCAGCCTTGTACAATGCACAAAATATATTAATTCTTTCAGAATCCAAGGAAGTAAGCTCTAAGACAAGAAGTGTTATGCCTGGTTTTTAGACAAGTCCATGGAATTATATAGAAGCTGAGGAGCTCCTTTGTGCAAGAGTATATGAAAAAGAAAGACTGAGGCTTCCTGTTACTTTAGGAATAGTTGATGCTGTGGATATAAGACAAGAGCAGAAACCTCCCATTCGAAAGGCATACTATGCATTTTATACTGTGTCTTAGATCATGTGCACACATAGTCCTTCAAAGGAGATGTTAGCTACACTGTTGGTAAGAGTCACAGCCAGTCTGGCCAACCTCCAAACCTATGTTCTTTCTATTACAACAGGATACATTAAATATGCATCAAATTTGCATTTAATAAGTTTCATAGTAAGATATACTCGACTGAAATAAATTACTTAAGAGTGATTTGGTGGGAGAAAGGAAGGCCAGTGCCTAGAAAGGGTGAAGTGCACAGAAGGGAGTGTACTTTTTACTTTTGAGGACAAAATGCAGTGACTCTCCTTACTCTTTTGTGAATGTTGAGAGCAGGATGTGACCACCCTGCATGTGGGTGTGGAGACCAGATCCCAGGTCCAGTCAACCTGTTATCACTCAGGGCCCCCTCCCACCACATCCAGCTCATGCATAGATTTCAGGTTACCTTCCTATAGATCTCAGCCTACTGCTTCCACCTCCAGCCTTCTGCACCTGCTGACACTCCAGGTGAGGGTGGGGGTAAGGTTGTCAGAGATTCCTCCTGCCCACTCTGATAAGAGAAATAATAATCACAGCTGATTGTAGTTGGGAGAGAGGGGTCCCTCTGTGCCAGACACCAGGCTAAGCAGTTTACACACGTTAATTCCATTATCTCACACAATAACCCCTATACTCATTTTACAGATGAGGAAACAGAGAAGTTATTCAGCCAAAGTTACACAACTAGGAAGTGGATACTGAGAATCATTTCCAGGTTTCTGATTTAAACAATTAAGTGTTTAATAGTGCTACTGGCTAAGAATAGGCCTACAGAGACAAAAAGAGGTCAGGATAAGGTGAAAGTCCTACAGCAACATGGAAGTCCTCATGTGAGCATCTGAAGAGAATTATATGCTGGACACAAAGATGCAGGGGCCCTACTTGACTGGTAGTGGTGCAGTGGATAGAGAGCACTGACCTAGGACACTAAGGTCCCAGGTTTGAAACCCTGAGGTCACTGGCTTGAGTGCAAGCTCATCCAACTTGAGTGTGGGATCATGGGCATGACCCCAGGGTAGCTGGCTTGAAGCCCAAGGTCACTGGCTTGAGCAAGGGGTCACTGGCTCAGCTCCACCCCCTTCCTGTCGAGGCACAAATGAGAAGCACTCAATGAGCAACTAAAATGCCACAACTATGAGTTTATGCTTCTCATCTCCCTTCCTGTCTGTCTGTCTCTCTCTAAAAAAAAATAAAGATATGGGACCTTGGCAGATGGTGGTGCAGGTGACCTCCCTGGAAAGCGTGGTGAGTGAGAGAAGAACAGGCCCAGGAAAGAACATGTCAGGGTCTTAAAAGGTGGCCAAGGAAGAAATTACAAAAGAGATTGGCCACGATGGAGCAGCAGAGAGGTAAGAAGATGAGAGACAGGAAAGTTCAAGTTGACTGAAAAGGAAAGAATGATGAACCCAGCTCAGTGTCACACCAAGGGAATGTCTGTTAGGTTGACAGTGGACCATTACCCACCTCTAAAGAGCCATTGCATAAATGATGGAGTTAGAAAGCAAGTTTGGTGGATTAAGAGGTCATAGATGAAGACATTTTTACAAATGCATTTAGGACCCTGGCCGTTTGACTCAGTGGTAGAGCGTCAGCCCCGGCATGTGGAAGTCCAGGGTTTGATTCCAGCCGGGGCACACAGGAGAAGCACCCACCTGCTTCTCCACTCTTCCCCTTCTTCTTTCTCTCTGTCTCTCTCTTCCCTTCCTGCAGCCAAGGCTCCATGGGAGCAAAATTGGCTCGTGTGCTGAGGATGGCTCCATGGCTTCCACCTCAGGTGCTAGAATAGCTCCAGGTGAAAAGGAGCAACGCCTCAGATGAGCAGAGCATCGCCCCCTGGTGGGCATGCCGGGTGGATCCCCGGCAGGCGCATGCAGGAATCTGTCTGCCTGCCTGCCTCCCTGCTTCTAACTTCGGAAAAATACAAATTAATTAATTAATTAATTTTTAAAAAATGCATTTAGACTCCGTAAAGAAATTTGGCTGTGAAGATAATTTTAAACCAGTTACCGGTATTCAGCTCTAACAGATGGTGCGCAGACCTGGGTCTCTTTTCCACACAGGAGGTCAAGGAGGTGCCCGGTGCCCTCAGAATGTGAGGAAATGAAGGGGTTGAGTGATGATAAAGTAACTGAACCGATTTTAAAAGAAAAACTTCCTATGTATTATGATGCCCTCAGAATATTTTAATGGTAATGCTGACATGCTGCTGTTACTGGAAATGTTACTGTGTGTCGTTGCACTGAAATTCCTCATTGTTGGCACAGTAACAGATAGGGCAAATCTTGCTTTTATGAGGGTGATTTTGATGTGGGGGTGGGGAGATGCCAAAAGTTGGTCTCAGAGCCATGGTGATGATGGTAGTGGCTTGTTAAGTTCATAAAATAATAAAAACCTCACTGTCTGCACTGCTGGGTTCCTTGTTAAATCCTTACAGTGTTCTCTGGTGTGTTTATCTACCTTTCCCAAGGGGACCACGAGAGAGCTGGGAGATTTGTTCTATCAGGGGAGGGACTCGGCATGCTGTCACTTCCCCATTGGCATTGCTGAAGCCAAGCAATAGGAAAGCCGTGAGGCACTCCCTCACTCGCTCACTGGCACGCCCCCTGGAGCCCATGGCAGCAGCTCTGTGTGTGCCAGGAGCAGTGGTAGTCAACCTGGTCACTACCACCCACTAGTGGGCGTTCAAGCTTTCATGGTGGGCAGTAACGGAGCAACCAAAGTATAAATAAAAAGATAGATTTAACTATAGTAAGATGTTTTATAAAGATGTATTCTGCCAAACTTAGCGAAAATTTGACATTAAAGTACTTGATAAATAATTATTATTATTATATGCTTTAACTTGCTGTAACTCTGCTTTATAAATTTATAAAGTAAAGTTACTTCTCTACTTTATTAATCACCATTACTATGAAACCGGTGGGTGGTTAGAAAATTTTACTACTAACAGAGATACAAAAGTGGGCGGTAGCTATAAAAAGGTTGACTACCCCTGCGGGAAAGGACCACTTCCCATGGTTGGGCAACATAAATTAAAAAAATTTTCCACAGTGGAGGTAATGGACATTCTCAGAGTTACCAAGTCAGCTGTTTCGGGATGGGACTTAGTTTGGAGTATTTTCCTGGCTTTCTGAGGTTCTTTGCTGCTCTTTTCTCATAGGAACTCCCCATGTTTCTGGTGGGAAGACTCTCAAAACCCTGGAGTCCACGGGGCCACCCATCCAGCCCCTGCCTGCCGGCACCTCGGCCATCCACATGAGCCTGCTGGACATGAGGCGGAATGTGGCCGAACTCAGGCTTCAGCTGCAGCAGATGCGACAGGTCCAGGTACAGACGGTTTCCTTTGTGGAAGACATCTTCAGTGTTATTTATTCAAAATCAGCCTTCTCCTCCCACACCCCTAGCCCCACAGCGCCTGCCCAGGGTTCCTTTCCCGTCCTTTCTTAAGGATCACCTGAACACCTGAATGGTAGAACCATAGAGTCCTGGTTTCCTCCCTTGCACACATGATCTGGGCCTAGAGCTGTCCATCCAGTGTAGCCATAGTCAATGTGCAACCACTTCTTTAAGTTATGCACACTTCTACACATGACAATTCCATTACACGTCTTTTCTGCGAGGGGATCTGAAAGCAAGAGAGCTCTGTGGCATGTTCTAACAGCCAGTTAGGCTTCCTATTCAGTGTTTGGGCTCCTTGCTTCTCTCCAGTGAGAGCAGGCCCAGTAGTGGGACAGTCAGCTAAGCTTTTCTTTTTTTCTTTTTTGCAAGGAACTACAATGTATTTAGAAATAGGAGTTTAAACTAAAAGATTAAGTCATAAGGAAAAGTAACAACCATGGATGATTTTGTTGAGAAAAACATCTGCATTTTATCTGGATAATATGTTCCTGTTGGGCAGATAAAATATATTATGCTCACTTTGTTAAAGATGGTGCTGCCCACATGGAAGTTCGTTGATATTAATGTGTGCTCTGAAACAGGCTGTGGGCAGGCCGGGTCATTATAGCCTAAGGCTTAGTTTAAGAGTAAGCTTTTCCCCACACCCTTGACTGATTGGATGATGTAGGGTGGTGCACTCTCCTGAGGAATCCCATTATACAGAGACTTCCTTGTTTGTATAATTGGATTAAAGGTTTTGATTCTACGGTATAAAGTGGGAGAGACCAGTAGCTTGATCTCTCTCTCTTGGCTCTTGGTTCCTGAGGTATTAGAGAGGAGAGCAGATTAAGGTCATGTGGAGGAGAGGAGGCAGCCAAGATGGTGGAATGCTGAGGAAGAAGCCAGTTTGTGAAGAGTTTGTGTAGAGAGGAGATGGGAAACAGAGGTGAATAAGTCTGGTGAGCTAGAAACTTTTGATTCTAGGAAACTCGGATAAGTCAGTAGCTTTGTGAGCACTGAATGTGTGGGTTTTGGAGCCCAGTGTGTTTTTGCTTGCCCGCCGGGTGCAAGCTAGAATTAAAGCTGATGGCTCACCAGTTCTTGGCTCCTGTGTTTCATTACCGACTGTTCGAATCCATTGCGAACCTGCATTGGCCAGGCTGCTGTGATCCTGACCCTGGCTACTGGCTTTACAGTTCCATAATGTTGGGCAGATAAAATATATTATGCTCACTTTGTTAAAGATGGCGCTGCCCACATGGAAGTTCATTGATATTAATGTGTGTTCTGGAACAGGCTGTGGGCAGGCCAGGTCATTATAGCCTGAGGCTTAGTTTAAGAGTAAGCTTTTCCCCACACCCTTGACTGATTGGATAATGTAGGGTGGGGATAAGGGAGGAATCCCATTATGCCTCAGATGGGTGGCTTTGTATCAGAGACTTTCTTGTATGTATAATTGGATTACGGGTTTGGATTATCTATGCTATAAACTGGGGCAGTCCGGGAGCTTGATCTCGCTCTCTTGGTTCCTGAGTTCCTGAGGTTGGTATTAGAGAGGAGAGCAGATTAAGGCCACATGGAGGAGAAGTAGCCGAGATGGCAGAGTGCTGAGGAAGAAGCCAGTTTGTTAAGAGTTTGTGCAGGAGGAGATGGGAAACAGAGGTGAATAAGTCTGGTGAGCTAGAAGCCTTTGATTCTAGGAAACTCGGATAAGTCAGTAGCTTTGTGAGCACTGAATGAGTGGGTTTTGGAGCCCAGTGTGTGTTTTTGCTTGCCTGCCGGGTGCAAGCTAGAATTAAAGCTGATGGCTCACCAGTCCTTGGCTCCGGTGTTTCATTGCCATCTGTCCGAATCCAATGCGAACCTGCGTGGGTCAGGTTGCTGTGATCTTGACCGCGACTACTGGCTTTACATTTGGCGTAGTCTTTGGCAGGATTCGATACAGTTCGGCATGGAGCCACGACCACCTTTGAGTGGTGGAGTAGAGGACTGGTTGCTGTTTTGGTTTCCCATAGCTGTTTTTTGGGGAACTGTAGGCTGGCTGACTTTTACAGCCATGTGTGAGGAAACCGAGAGCTCTATGGAAGAGGCTGCCCAGGACCTGCAGGCTGAGCAGCGGAAGGAGCTGGAGGAAACGTGGGAGAAACAGATGCTGACCCTGGAGCTGAAGGAAGCGCTGGAGGAGGAGTCGGACCAGGTTTGCGAGATTCACCTGGAAATGGAGCAGACGCTGGAGAAGGAATCACAGGTTCGTGAGTTGGAGATTGCCCTGGATGTTGTGGAGAGCCAGCAGCAGCATGAGGCCGGGCCTGAGCTGAGGCCAGGACCGGGGCTGAGGCCGGGGTTGGAGCTGCAAGGCCTGCTGAGCAGAAGACAGCGGTGGCCCGGAGATCAAGCCCAGCAGCAGGAGCTGATGTTTTCAGTTCCTCTTTGAAGGATGAGGAGAATCGGTCTGGAATTGTGATCTACAGCCTCCAGAAGGTGAGAGCCCAGCAGCAAGGAGTTACGCTGCCGGTAGGTCTGCGATTTTGGGATATAGGGGTGGATGCCATCATGCTCCCCAGAGCAGAGATGGAAATGCTGACTGCCATTGCCACATGCTTTTCTTCAGGACAGTGTGAGACCTGCCATGATGGCAGAGATGAGGGGGGAGGCTAACACCCCATGTATGTGGACTGATTTCCTGGACTACGACCCGAGTGAGCACTGGCTCTTTTGTTGAATGGACTTACGTATTTTGGACAATGTGAAATACCCTGATGGGGGTGGGGGTGGCTTTGCTGGAGGCCCTCCTGCCCCGGGAAGCTTTTCAAATGACAAGAGAGAAGGCCGAGGACATTTTGCGCTTTCGGCAAAGTTCTCAGAGACTGGTGAAATGTACCTTTGTAATTGTTGAAACTGTATGATTTGTCATGTTGTAATTTGTGTAATATGCCTAATTTCCTTGTACAGGGATGCCAGTGGTGTAGATTGTGGGTAGTAAAGTGAGCATAAGGGTGGATTGTTGGGCAGATAAAATATATTATGCTCACTTTGTTAAAGATGGCGCTGCCCACATGGAAGTTCATTGATATTAATGTGTGTTCTGGAACAGGCTGTGGGCAGGCCAGGTCATTATAGCCTGAGGCTTAGTTTAAGAGTAAGCTTTTCCCCACACCCTTGACTGATTGGATAATGTAGGGTGGGGATAAGGGAGGAATCCCATTATACCTCAGATGGGTGGCTTTGTATCAGAGACTTTCTTGTATGTATAATTGGATTACGGGTTTGGATTATCTATGCTATAAACTGGGGCAGTCCGGGAGCTTGATCTCGCTCTCTTGGTTCCTGAGTTCCTGAGGTTGGTATTAGAGAGGAGAGCAGATTAAGGCCACATGGAGGAGAAGTAGCCGAGATGGCAGAGTGCTGAGGAAGAAGCCAGTTTGTTAAGAGTTTGTGCAGGAGGAGATGGGAAACAGAGGTGAATAAGTCTGGTGAGCTAGAAGCCTTTGATTCTAGGAAACTCGGATAAGTCAGTAGCTTTGTGAGCACTGAATGAGTGGGTTTTGGAGCCCAGTGTGTGTTTTTGCTTGCCTGCCGGGTGCAAGCTAGAATTAAAGCTGATGGCTCACCAGTCCTTGGCTCCGGTGTTTCATTGCCATCTGTCCGAATCCAATGCGAACCTGCGTGGGTCAGGTTGCTGTGATCTTGACCGCGACTACTGGCTTTACACATAATATTTTCCTTAATGTTTGTTCATTGTTAAGGAATACATGCACTATAGGGGAAACAAAAGGGAGGGAAATTGACCCTTCACATCATGAATCACAGTGAGCAAATCCCCTTAAGTCTGATGAAGCAGAATAGTGTATATCCTGGCTGTGGACTGAGGAGCTAGGGCTGTGCCTCTCCATATATCACGTGTCTATTCGTGTAGCAAGCTCACACCTCTTGCCTTTGGTAGGAGGTTGATCACTGAGAATGAAGAGCTGGCTCAGACTGTAGCCAGTCAGCCTCCTTAACTTTGAGAAGTTCATAGTTCAAACATTAGTACAAGATAAACCCGCCCAGGAGCCCAGAATAGTCACACAGGTGTGGCGCCCATACTAGACAGTGAGGTGTGGTGTCCTCAGACAGGAAGGTTTAATAAGGAAAGGTCTTCAGACTGCAGCCTTCGTTCCCTTCAGCTCACAGACGCAGGAGAACCATGCTTTTCACCACCTCATCAAGCTGAAAAGATGATTTCCGCTACCACTCTGCTTCCTGAAGAAGTATGGGAAGGCAGCTGGCTTGAGAAGCCCTATTGCGGACTGCGGAGTCATCTGATGACCGGACAATGTGGCTCAGTGCTCAGGTCTCCAGGGTTACTGGGTCTCACAGGCCACGTCCCAGACACCTTGGATCCATGCAAATTCTTGTAAATGCTTTCCTGAATCATGTCATCTGTGAAGTTCCCCATCCCTTGCATTAGCTTCTCTTTGCTTTGCAGTTGTAAAGACACTTTGTGGTGAAATGAAGTGTGTGGGTTGGGCTGTGGGTGTGTGTGTCAGGTGACAAAGTCCAGTGCCCCAAGCAGCAAATTAAGAAGGAAGTGGACAAGGGACAATGGCAGGGTAGCCCCTTGTAAAGCCAGTAGTCGCAGCCACTATCACAGCCGCCTGGCCAATGCAGGTTCGCATTAGATTCGAACAGTCGGTAATGAAACACCGAAGCCAAGAACTGGTGAGCCATCAGCTTTAATTCTAGCTTGCACCCGGCGGGCAAGCAAAAACACACACTGGGCTCCAAAACCCACACATTCAGTGCTCACAAAGCTACTGACTTATCCGAGTTTCCTAGAATCAAAGGTTTCTAGCTCACCAGACTTAGTCACTTCTGTTTCCCATCTCATCCTGCACAAACTCTTAACAAACTGGCTTCTTCCTCAGCACTCTGCCATCTTGGCTACTTCTCCTCCACATGGCCTTAATCTGCTCTGCTCTCTAATACTAACCTCAGGAACCCAGGAACCGAGAGAGAGAGCAAGCTCCCAGACTGCCCCAGTTTATAGCATAGAAAATCCAAATTATACATAAAGAATTTTGTATTTAATCCAATTATACATAAAGAAAGTCTCTGATACAAAGCCACCCATCTGAGGCATAATGGGATTCCTCCCTACATCACCACCCTACATCATCCAGTCAGTCAAGGGTGTGGAGAAGAGCTTACTCTTAAAACAAAGCCTTAAGCTCTAACGACCCGGCCTGCTTACATTACAACTTTTCCCCCACAGCCATCACAAGCATTAGGGCAAATAATATCACCTGGGTGACGGGCTTCCATGTGGGCAGCACCATCTTTAACAAAGTGAGCATATTATATTTTATCTGCCGAACAATCCACCCCTATGCTCACTTTACTACCCACAATTTACACCACCGGCATCCCTGTACAAGGAAATTAGGCATATTACACAAATTACAACAGCATGACAAATCAAACAATTTCAAAAATTACAAAGGTACACACATTTCACCAGTCTCTAAGCACTTGGCCAAAAGTGCAAAATGTCCTCGGCCTTCTCTCTTGCCATTTGAAAGGCTTCCCGGGGCAGGGGGAGGGCCTCCAGTAAAGCCACCCCCACCCCCATCAAGGTATTTCACATTGTCCAAAATCCATAAGTCCATTCAACAAAGGAGCCTGTGCCCATCCAGTCATAGTCCAGGAAATCAGTCCACACACATATGGCTTTAGCCTCCCCCCTCATTCCTGCCATCATGGCAAGTCTCACACTGTCCTAAAGAAAACCATGTGTCAATGGCAGTCAGCATTTCCATCTCTGCTCTGGGGAGCATGATGGCATCCACCCCTATGTCCCAAAATAGCAGACCTACCAGCAGCGTAGCTACTCCTTGCTGCTGGGCTCTCACCTTCTGGAGGCTGTAGATCACAATTCCAGACCAATTCTCCTCATCCTCCAAAGAGGAACTGAAAATATCAGCTCCTGCTGCTGGACTCGAGTCCCGGGCTGCCATCGCCTTCTGCTCAGCAGGCATTGCAGCTCCAGCCCTGGCCTCAGCCTCGGCCTCCTGCCGCTGCTGGCTCTCCACAATGTACAGGGCAATCTGCAACTCACGAACCTGTGATTCCTTCTCTGGCAGCTGCTCCATTTCCAGGCGAATCTCACGAACCTGGTCGGCCTCCTCCTCCAGCGCTTCCTCCAGCTCCAGGGTCAGCATCTCTTTCTCCCACGTTTCCTCCAGCTTCTTCCACTGCTGTTTGCAGGTCCTGGGCAGCCTCTTCCATAGAGCTCTTGGTTTCCTCACGTATGGCTATAAAAGTCAACCAGCCAACAGTCCCCCAAAAAACAGCCATAGGGAACCATAACAGCAACCAGTCCTCTACTCCACCGCTCAAAGGTGGTGGTGGCTCCATGCCGATCTGTATTAAATCCTGCCACAGACTATGCCAAATGTAAAGCCAGTAGCCGGGGCCAGGATCACAGCCGCCTGGCCAATGCAGGTTCGCATTAGATTCAAACAGTCGGTAATGAAACACAGAAGCCAAGAACTGGTGAGCCATCAGCTTTAATTCTAGCTTGCACCCGGCGGGCAAGCAAAAACACACACTGGGCTCCAAAACCCACACATTCAGTGCTCACAAAGCTACTGACTTATCCGAGTTTCCTAGAATCAAAGGTTTCTAGCTCACCAGACTTAGTCACCTCTGTTTCCCATCTCCTCCTGCACAAACTCTTAACAAACTGGCTTCTTCCTCAGCACTCTGCCATCTTGGCTACTTCTCCTCCACATGGCCTTAATCTGCTCTGCTCTCTAATACTAACCTCAGGAACCCAGGAACCGAGAGAGAGCAAGCTCCCAGAATGCCTCAGTTTATAGCATAGAAAATCCAAACCTTTAATCCAATTATACATAAAGAAAGTCTCTGATACAAAGCCACCCATCTGAGGCATAATGGGATTCCTCCCTACATCACCACCCTACATCATCCAGTCAGTCAAGGGTGTGGAGAAGAGCTTACTCTTAAAACAAAGCCTTAAGCTCTAACGACCCGGCCTGCTTACATTACAACTTTTCCCCCACAGCCATCACAAGCATAAGGGCAAATAATATCACCTGGGTGACGGGCCTCCATGTGGGCAGCACCATCTTTAACAAAGTGAGCATATTATATTTTATCTGCCGAACACCCCTCTAAAGGACAGTCGCCACTTAACTCCAGCCAGCTCTTAACCAAAAAGAATTAGAGTTGAGTCAGTGTTCCTAGATGTTTCAAGAGAATCAGGGAATATAGGTTTTATATGAAATATCGATTCATTTTTTAAATGTTGGGAAATCGTTGTTGGGCAGATAAAATATATTATGCTCACCTTGTTAAAGATGGTGCTGCCCACATGGAAGCCCGACACCCAGTGTTGGTCAAGTAAGTTTGTAAATATGATATATAGGTTTACTTGCTTATAGTTTGTATTGGGTGTGGGGGACAGGCTGTAAGCAGGCCGGGTTGTTATAGCCTAAGGCTCAGTTTTAAGACTAAGCTTTTCCCCACACCCTTGACTGATTGGACGATGTGGGGTGATGCACTCTCATGAGGAATCCTTCCATTATCCCTCAGATAAGTGACTTTGTATCAGAGACTTTCTTGTTTGTAGATTGGATTAAGGGTTTGGATTTCTACACTATAAAGTGGGACAGACCAGTAGCTTGCTCTCTCTGGGTTCCTGAGGTTAGTATTAGAGAGCAGAGCAGATTAAGGTCATGTGGAATAGAGGAGAAGCAGCCAAGATGGCAGAGTGCTGAGGAAGAAGCCAGTTTGAGCAGTTTGTGCTAGAGAAGGAGATAGGGAACAGAAGTCTGGTGAGCTAGAAACCTTTGATTCTAGGAAACTCAGATAAGTCAGTAGCTTTGTGAACACTGAGTGAGTGGGTTTTGGAGCCCAGTGTGTGTTTTTGCTTGCCCGCCGGGTGCAAGCTAGAATTAAAGCTGATGGCTCACCAGTTTTGGGCTCTGTTGTTTCATTACCGTCTGTTTGAATCTAATGAGAACCTGCATGTGAATGGCCACGATGGTGGCTCCTGGGCTTACAAAAATATATTATGCTCACTTTGTTATAGATGGCGCTGCCCACGTGCAAGTTTGTTGATATTAATGTGTATTGGGAGACAGGCTGTGGGCAGGCCGGGTTGGTATAGCCTAAGGCTTAGTTATAAGAGTAAGCTTTTCCCCACACCCTTGACTGATTGGATGATGTGGGGTGGTGCATTCTCATGAGGAATCCTCCCATTATGCCTCAGATAAGTGACTTTGTATCAGAGACTTTCTTGTTTGTAGATTGGATTAAAGTTTTGGATTTCTACACTATTAACTGGGGTAGACTGGGAGCTTGCTCTCTCTGGTTCCTGAGATTAGCATTAGAGAGGAGAGCAGATTAAGGCCACATGGAGGAGAGGAGAAGCAGCCAAGATGGCAGAGTGCTGAGGAAGAGGCCAGTTTGTGCGGAGTTTGTGCAGAGAGGAGGAGATGGGAAACAGAGTTGAATAAGTCTGGTGAGCTAGCTTGGATAAGTCAGTAGCTTTGTGAGCACTGAATGAGTGGGTTTTGGAGCCCAGTGTGTGTTTTTACTTGCCTGCCAGGTGCAAACTAGAATTAAAGCTGATGCCTCACCAGTTTTTGGCTCCAGCTCCGTTGTTTCATTACCGACTGTCCAAATCAAATGCAAACCTGCACTGGCCTGGCAGCTGTGATGGTAACCTTGGCCACTGGCCTTACAAAGGGTCTGTCACCTCCCAGGTTATTACCTGGGGTTTATGGAGGGCAAGCCCTTCTCATAAGGTTCCTTCCTTGTAGTGCCACCTGTTGGCCATTTGTAAATTGTCACTTCTTCGTGGACGCTTGCAAGAATAAATATTCCTAAATGTGTGTATGGTGGTGCCCCCGCTTTTAAAAGTGATCATTTGTTGGTTTCGAGGGCAGAGGTGGAATAGCTGTAGCATAAACATTGCTGAAGTGTGGCAGATTAGATACCGAGGTTGTGATGTTTGTGGCTGTGACATCATCCTGTCAGTGTCTGGCACTGATTGGTCCTCTGGTTGGCTGGGAGGGGTCTCCTGCAGTTTACCACTCCTTGCAACCATTAAACTGTGGAGGCTCTGTTGCAGAATCAGAGCTTCTCAAACAAAGCAGCTCTCCAGTCAAGATTTGGGAATGCTGTCTTAACCACACGAGTTCCTTTATTGTCCAGAACTAACTGCTCAGCTTTCCTGGCTTCGGAGGTATAAAATACAGTGAGCAGACATGCTCTTGAGCTTAGAAGTATTTACAGTTCTAAAGAGCAGACACAGGGGGAGAGATAAGCAGTTTGTCTCCTGCCCTGGCCACTGTTGCTTCTGCCTCAGTCTTTGTGTCCCCCTGGGTCTTTCAGCTCTCCTTCCCATCACATTCTGTCTCCGCAGTCAAGGTAGTCTATTTAAGACAGAAAGAGCTGAGAGTAATTAAGCCATCTCAGCACCAGTTACCTTCCACATTTGTGTTATAAACTTCGAAAATGAAGTACAACCCCAAAGTGATTATAAGTCCAATAATGGAGCTATCATTAGAGATATACAAAACTCTGTAGAAGTGTCTCAAAAGAACAAAACATTGAATTAGAAATGCAAATGTTCTTTGAACTGTATTATAAAATAGTGAAACTGAATGAGATCTTTTGTGTTTGGTAGCCAGCTCCAGTAATTAGATAATTAAATCACTGGAAAATCCTAGACTGTGGCACATATCCTATTTGAGCATTTCATTTTCAAAACTGGCAGGTTATTCTCAAGAAAAGAAATTTGATGCAGATACAGTGTGAGGGGGGGATATATTTAAATAGGGTGAAAACAATGTCATAGGGGGCAAAAGGAGACTAAACGATGGTCCAGAAAGCCAATAAAAGTTTGCTTATACCATCCAGAATCACACAAACTAACAGTACGAGAGAATGGTCCTTCATCCTGACCACCCATTAGAATCACCTGAGGTCTTTGATAAAAATATTAATACCCAAGCACCACTGCCAGAACCTGACTTCATTGGTATGGGCCAGGGGCCGCATACTGGTAATTCTAGAATGTGCTAGGGTGAGATTCTAGACTGTACCAGGGTGAGAACTGCTCTTAGGAATGAATACTCAGTTTACTGAGATACTTCTTGAAAATGTTGCAATCTTAGGCAGCTATGACAGGGTGAAGTGGAAACAAATGGGGTATCTGCCAACCTGTAAGTGTAAAAGACACCCCCATTGATTTTAAAGCTCTGACTTTACACAATGCCTCTTACTCCCAGTGGCTAATAATATGTGTTCTCTACTTAGCTATAATTATTATGAGACCTATATGGAACTTTCTATTGTTATGGTCCCATTCTCAGGGAACAGTTAGGTCTGCCATTAGCTGGCAATACTGGTAAAGGGTACAGGTGAAGGTCTTGTACTAACAAATGCTCCCTTCAAAAGATGACTATCATTATACATTACCTTTTCTAGTATGATGGGGGGTGGGTGTTGACTACATCTTTTTCCCAAAATGCCACAGTACTTGGGTTTTACCAAATTAATCCTAGAGCCACAGAAATAACCACAGTTCTGCCCCTCTCAGTTGGCTGAGGAGAGAGATAAGCTTCTCTTCTGGAAGAGATGGTACAAGTTTGGTAGGGACCAGATGAGACTTGGCTAAAGAAAAAGTGGATACATTCTTCCTTCTCTAATTTCCACAATATTTTTCTTGGTTTCTATTTTCTTATTTTGCTTCCTGATAAATAAAAGATGGGATTATTCTGAACTTAGTGTTCTTTTTTATTATTAATTTTATTTATTGATTTTAAAGAGAAAGGAAGGGAGGGGGAGCCAGAAACGTTTAATCTATTCTTGTATGTGCCCCAACCAGGGATCAAATCGGCCACCTTTGCATATCAGGATGATGCTCTAACGAACCGAGCTATATGGACAGGGCTTAATGTTACATTTTTAAAGCTACTGAGAATTTACTGTGTCTTTCTAAGCAAGGGAGGAGGTAAAACATCAACACAAAAAAGAAACATAGCTATACACAGAGCCTTTGTATTTGAAATGATATATATTATTCAGAACAGTTATCTTAAGATGTCTTTTTATAAGATTGCCTCACAGAAATGTGCCAGAGTATTATTTATCTTCTGACATCCAAAATAATGGAAATGTGTGTTCCTGAGAAAAATACACTATAGGTTGGCCCATGCTGAGCAGACCTAATAAATGGAACTGGTTTGGGGTTTGACAGTTGGATTGTTGTACAATGTACCAAGTCCTAGTCAAACCTTCATAGAGGCCAGCTAAGATGGGGAGACTTCTCCCCGACAACATGGAGTTGTGAACAGGTATCCTTTACCTGGCCTAAGAGCCTGGGGAAACTTTCCCTGTGGGCATAAGTCATTATGGGGTCTGGCTATCATCATAAAACTTCTTGGTTTGTAGCAGAACCACAGTTCGGTGTCACTGGTAGGCAGCAAAATCAGTGCAGTTACACTTAACTATATGGTTGGGAATACCAATAGTCTTAGGTTTTACCTGAGGAATCAAGGTTGGGTATATGAGGCATATGTCTTTTACTGTTCCTTTTTATGGATGGACAGAGAGATGAACTACTTGACCACATCACACTGCTACTAAGGGGCAAACTAGACACTGAACCCAAGCAGTCTCTCTGGGCAGCCAGTTGGGCACTCTGCTGCACTGATGCTGGAGATGATGGCAGCTCAGCTAGGGCTTGCATGGAAACATTTTGTATTTATTTAGAGAAAATGCATGCCAGGTTGAAGTTTCAAGCAAGTGGTGACATGGTCAGACAGAATTCCCTTAATTTGCAGATAATGGACAGTTGACAAAGATATCAACACTCCTTTGAGGTGATGTATATGAGAGTTGTAGGAACAGTCCAGGAGACCAGAAAGCAGAGGAAACAGTAACAGCTAATTGAAATTTCAGGGGAACTTCAGATAGAATGTCATTACTGTTTTTGAGGCTGAGTAAATGAATTCACTTGACATCAGAAAAATTTCCTATACCGGGGAAACACTTAACACCTTCTTGGAAATAGGACTCAAGTGTTTAACTAGGTTCGGATGAAGCTTGGTTGCAAACTCGCTCATCCTGTGCTCTCTGGGGTGAGAGACAAGTGTCTAGAAAGTAAATGGAAAACTATACATGCAGGCAGCCTTCATGTAATCCAGGGAAACAAGTCCATTGCCAAGAGCCATGGGTTCATCTGGAATTACTGCCACCATGAACATCAACACCGTGTTTTAATGGTCTGTGATCACCAGGTATTTGGTACATGGAACCATGTAAACAAGAGGCACCTGGTTCTCTTATAACATTTATCCTGAAATAGTCCATAGCCAAATCAATGTTCATTGAATACCTGCTCTCTACTAAGCAGTATCTCATTTAATTCTGAGAATAACCCTGCCAAGGAAAGTGAATCCCCATCCTTAGAGATAAGGAAATAGAGACCAAGACAGTTTAAGTAACATTCCCAGAATCTGACAGTAGCCAGGGAGAGGGGTTCAGGGTTTGATCCCAAATCTGCTTGGCTCCAGATCTGGTGTTCTTGGCTGCTCCCTATTAAAAGCTGTCAGTGAGAGGTTATGTCCATTTTCCGTAACTCATTGACCAGAGTAAAGAAAGGCTTTTCTCTTTTTTGCAGACTCAGACATTACAGTCTGCTTCAGTTGGCTGCTAAGATTCGGATGTTGGCTGAAGAAGCAATATTATGTAGAGTCTTTGGTCCTTCCCCTTTTTCACTGAATTAAAGAAAGATTCAGCTGCAGGCTGTTTATCCTAACCCGCCCCTGAACACTGCCGGGCTCCCACCACGATGCCAGTCAGGCAGCACGAATTGAAGCTGATTGCTTTTGTTTGACAGCTGCAGAACCAGGAGCTGCTGAGGGCGATGATGAAGAAGGCTGAGCTGGAAATAAGCGGCAAGGTGGTGGAAATGATGAAGAGACTGGAGGACCCTGTGCAGCGACAGCGCATCCTGGTGGAGCAGGAGAGACAGAGGTACCTGCATGACGAGGAGAAGATCGTAAAGAAGTTGTGGTGAGTGTCCGCCACTTGTTGCGTGTTTAGCTGTGTTAAACCATAAAAGGAACCCTCTCTGCCCAAACGGAGGCCCTTCCCAGATGGTGTTCTTTCCCTCTCCCTTTATTGAACACCTACTATGTGCAAGTTAGCAGCTGCTGGTTCTAGGTATCCATGGATATTTAGCATTCTTCATCCAGGCCTGAGAAATTCAGTCATCCTCAGATACCCAAGCTGGTCTCTTTAAAAGTTGGAGCATTACACCCTTTCGTAGAGCTTGGCAACACTGGCAGAAACCAGTGATAAATGAGAAGTCAGCATTTAATCCCAATAAATTAAAACAACAGCCAAAATAACACAGCACTAAAATGATCTTCCTATTATTCAAGTGTAGTTAAAATTGCAAAAGAAGAATCTAACTGCAGAGTTTGTCTGAGTCACAACAGGAGACGTCTCCTTGAGCACTCCAGTCTTCTCTGAGGGTCTTATTGAAAGTCTCTAGCAAGTCCCTGTGTTGAAATGAGCAGTGTTTTATTATTCCCCAGTCACTAGGGCAAGCACATCTTTTATGTTCGTGTATGTTTTGTTATGCAGTGGAGATTTATCACAGAACTAGTTCCCCTGTTATTGTAATGAATAGCAATTTTTGCATTTGTTCCTAGTGTTGGTAATTCTCTTATTTTTTGGAAAACTTAAACTGTCCAAATCAGGATCACAAGGGAGCTGTGTCCACAGTCTCCCCATGACCAGAATCACCTGAAATCTCCGACAGTGAAAGCCCTGTGCTCTCTCCCATTTGATATTGGACCTGAGTTTCTCTCACCTCCCATGCCAAGCCAAGGGTCTGATTAAAATGAAAATGTCCCTCTCAGCAGTCTAGAGCAAAAAGTCAATTTGAATTACTAGTTTCCAAAAAAATTAAATTTGACCACATCTCAAAATATTTTATTTAGTACATGCATTCATAGTTAATCACTCACCATGAGGCATTAAGGCCATTATTTGTCTAAAATATTTTTGCCCATTTGTTCAGAACTAGGTCTCAGGATTCCTCCTAAAAACTCCTTTTAATATAGATCGCCTTTTAATAATATTTTATACATTTTTCAAATTAAATTATGAAAAAGTAGCCTGACCAGTGATGGCGTAGTATGGATAGAGGGTCGATCTAGGACACTGAGTAGCCAGGTTTGAAACCCTGAGGTTGCTTGCTTGAGTGCAGGTTCACCAGCTTGAGTGTGGGGTTGCTGGCTTGAGCATGGGATCATAGACATGACCCCATGGATGACCTCATGGTCACTGGCTTGAGCCCAAAGTCACTGGCTTGAGCAAGGGTTCACTGGCTAGGCTAGAGCCGCCCCCCTCAGTCAAGGCATGTATGAGAAACAGTTAATAGCTAAAGTGCCGCAACTATGAATTGATACTTCTCATCATTCTCCCTTCCAACCTCTTTCTTTTAAAAAAGAAAGAAAAAGGAACCAGAGGAAAAGAGAACAGATGGAAAGGGGATGATAGGAGGGGATAAAACTGAATGGAAGGGGGAAGGATGCTATGAGTAGGGGGGAAATGGAGATGTTGAAGGGTATGCATTCGGGGCAACACTAGAATCTATGTAAACATAATAAATTAAAATCAATTAAAGAAAGAAAAGGACAAAAAATGTAAATGTCCTCCCTTTAATATTTATATTTATTGGTTCACTGAGATAACTCTTGCTTCTTGACCAAAAAAGGCATCTCTAATCTCAGCACTATCCTGAGACCAGTAGGCCAGTGCATGAATGATGTGGGGTTGGGGGTGGGGGACAAACGTGTCTTAGGGGGATTAGACCTGTGGCTTTGTGGGGCGTCTACGCTTGTGTAAGTTGTGTGCAGGGCATTAGAGGAACTTCAGTCTGGCAAAGCAGAACACAGGCATATGGATATAGCACAAACAGGTCATTTACAGGTGCCAGGTTAACCTACACAAACGAGAGACTGCTTCCATCCCCAGCAACCAAGGAGACTTAAGCCAAAGTAAGTTATTCTTCACTGACCCCAGGCCTAGCGCAGGATCTTGTGCCCAGGAGGGCCCCACAAAGGTTTGTTGACCTGAACTGAACTGAACTGGTCTTGAGTACAATGGGATCCCATCAGTGGGGGCTGGACAGGGGCACCTCCAAGTAGAGGAACCTTGTGAACCAACAAGTCTTGGGACCAGGAAGGTGCAGGACATTCTTGCAAAATTGTAGGAGTCCAGTTTGGGGGAGAATGGGTGCAACATACTACTACTATCTTCTACTTGGGTTTTGCTATTCCTGTTTGCCTGGTGCCTGCCCATATCTTAGACCACACTCACCCCCAGCCTGCCTGCTTGATGTCTGTCTGTTCTGTGTTTTCTGAGATTGCAAGATCACGTAACTGTATTTATGACTTTTCATGCAAGTTTCCGGGTCCATTCACAGATTCAGAATTTCTCTGGATGGAGCTTAGTAATGTGCATTTTACAAAGATCTAGGGGAAATTTTGAAGCATCTTCATATTTTGGAGTTACTGCCTGGCCTGATGAGGGGGTCTTTGAAGCCTTTTTGATCAAGGAAGTAATAGATTCAGATATTTCAGCTGTATTTTTAGATAGAGCCCTCTGGCTGTCATGAGCAGGACTGATTGAGGGAGAAAGATTGACATTCAAGAAATCTGACTTTAACAGCTCAGAACAAAAGTCATTAAGACCTGAATCAAGCAATAGAAACAGAATGAGAAAATACATGAAATACAAAAGAGACTGATTGGATGGATCAGAGTGGTGAGAAAGAGTAAGTTACAAAAGACAGCTGGAAATTTCAACTCTGGAATGTTAAGAAAACAAGTATATCTCCCCATCCCCCTTTCCCTTGTCCCTCCCATTCTTTTTCTCTCCCTGCCTCTCTCCCTACACACACACACACACACACACACACACACACACACACACAGAGAGAGAGAGAGAGAGAGAGAGAGAGAGAGAAATAAGTTCCCTTAGGAATCATGTTAGGGTAAGTTGCTGGTGAGCCATTCAGATTGCAGAAAATAAAACTTGGGTCTAGAACTATGGAGAAAAATTGGATCAAGACAGTTTTTCTTTGGTGGGTGTCTACATGGAAATAATAATTGGACTTCTAATAATAGTCAAGTGAAATATATTCCAATAAATTAATGCCTCTTTTTAACCAAGGTAGAATGGAAAGCAACCTGAACAAAGAAAAGGACTTACCTATAAACCATAGCATCTATGAACATCTGACATTCTTTTGAGCAAAGTTTACATCTCAAAAGTCAAATTCACTACTATAACATTAAAATATTATTTCCAGCATTAATTTTAACTTCATAGTCTCTTTTTACATTTTGAATGAACACATTTTATCTGAATGCTTTATCTAGAAGAGAAGTATATGAAGAGAAATGATATTGTGGTATACAAGAATACTGGTACACATTTGTGTACGTTCCATGATCAACACGGGAAATTGTGACATTTAAGGGTCTACTCTGTGCAAGGTTATGAAGTCCAAGAGTCACATTGTATAGAAGAGATTAAAATAGAATTTTAGGCTGACTGACTTTGGATCAAATGAAAGCTCCTTAGAGTATTAATTGCAACCTGGCCACTGGAGGACTGTTAATGGAACTGTGATAACATTTGGGTCTTAGCTCTTCCAGTAAAGCTTAGAAGGACTGGACAGTATGTCGAGTCTACACAGTAAAATAATTCTGTTTGGATAGGAAGTAGAAGAGATCTTCCACACACATGGTTAGAACTCTTGGAAGAGAAGGCCACATTGTGCCTCAGGGACGCAGCAACTGTGGGAACTTCCCAGTGGGGATGCCTTTGCATAGTTTGTAAAGGTGGATAGTGAGAAGATGGCTTTCCATTTCAGTCCTGAAGTTGCATTATTTCTTCTGAAGGGACCACAGGCAATTTCAGTTCATTTTCCATAACAGATTGAGAGACAATAGCAAAAACTTCACCCCCTTCTCAGAGTTGGATGAATTTGTTGTTTGCCCTGCAGTCCTTGTTGAATATATGCAACATCCTACCTGAATCCCTCTTGCAGCTGTCATGCCATCCATAACTTCATTCACTTGCCCACCTAGTGGGAAGGGCCTTGGTGGGCCATCATTTTGCAGATACTGACTCCCTTTTCCTGCTGCTTGCCTGCTCCATGGACCCAGGGCTCCAGCATTGGAAGAATTGTTCACTTGCTGCCACCTAGTGGCTCTTCCTCTCAAAGTTCTTTCTCCATTCGTTTAGAGGGGTTTCTCTGTTGGATTTACAAGCAAACAAATGATTAAAAACATGTGTTTAGGATGGGCTTATTACTGTGCCCCAGTGACAGGATGTTGTTTGTTTTTTGAAGTGAAAGATCTTAGCTTAATTCTTTCGGAGCTGGCAGTACCCTAAGGTAGGTGTGGGGTGTGTGTGTGTGTGTGTGTGTGTGTGTGTGTGTGTGTGTGTGTGCGCGCGCGCGCGCGCGCGCGCACGCATGCATCAGATCTGTGATCATTTCTTTGCATCTTGGCAAGGAATGTCAGTCTTTAGTAATGGAACAATCAGTATAAACCAGAGGGTCAATAAGCAGCAAGTCTGCTCCCCTCCCCCAGGGTCTATTTAATAATGTCTGGTGACATTATTGTTTGTCACAAGGTGAGGGAAAGTGCTACTATCATCTAGTACATAGGAACCAGGGATGCTGCTAAACCCCTCAGAGCACAGAATGCGCTCCACTACAAAGAATTATCTGGTCCTAAATGTCAAGCACCAAGGTGGAGAAGCATGATCTAGGGCTCCTCATCTTGCTCCCTCCCCCTCTCTCTCCACCCCCCCCCATCATGTCATAAAGTGCACACATCTATCTCTTCATCAGTACCACTGAACATGAAGAGTGGGTCCCTATGTTAGCCAGCTGCCCTGGACTTACCCACAAACAGGCGCTTGGTAAACTGGCTCATGCCTGCCTGACACCTCAGCAGGATATTTTAAGGCAAACTAAGCTGCTCCTCTAAAATGTGCTCCCGCCATCTAGGTGAAAGGCAAGGTGTACTGGGTCCCAGTACACCGTGGGAGGCCGGGTACACCTGTCCTTTTTGAGGACCTCCGTGTTCACGCCCATCTGTGGTCTGTCGCTCCCCCAGTGAGCTGGAAGTCCTCGTGGAAGACTTGAAGAAGGACTCTGCATCAGCTGGCCAAGTGGTCACTCTGAAGGATGTGGAAGATGGGGCTTTTCTCCTGCGACAAGTGGGAGAAGTTGTAGCTTCCCTGAAAGGTGAGCCTCTTTCTTGAAGGGAGAAGCCTGGGGCATGTTTCCTAGGGTTACTGAAAACCTGTCAGACCACAAGGGCTTCAGCCATTCATTCATTTACTCCTGCATGCAAGTATTCATCACACATGTCAGGCTCTACTCTGAGCACTTGGGATCCACCACTTAACAAAATAGGCAAATGTCCCTGTCTTGTGCAGCTTATACTGTCTATAGTGGGCACTGTAAGATTTAAGACAAAGTGATAACAGCTTCTCCTCCCTGGGCTTTTACAGTGCACCAGGTATCTGTACCAAACTCATTAAAGACAAGCTTAAGGGGCAGTTGACCTCATCCCTAATATACAAACAGGAAATGAGGCCTGGAGGAGCCCTGCCCTTGCCCATGGTCATTTTGAACCCATCTCTGTTTGACACACTCCTGTCACCTGAAGATGTGTGAACTACAGTGTGGCTGGTGCACTCCGTGCGCTATACCCAGTCTAGTGTTGGGTGTGGGATGGGGACTTCCTGTTCTGACTTCTCCTTCCACTCACCCGCTGCTCTTGGCTGCAGGAGAATTTCCTACTTTACAAAACAAGATGCGAGCCATCCTGCGCATAGAGGTGGAGGCCGTGCGGTTTCTGAAGGAGGAGCCACACAGGCTGGAAAGCCTCCTGCAGAGAGTGCGGAGCATGACTGACACCCTGACCATGCTGCGCAGGTGACTGGGCTTACTGTGGGGCATGCAGTGGGGCGAGGAGATGTGCTGGGGAGGCTTTGGTCCCACCTAGAAAAGAGGAACAAACCCCCTTGAGTGCCACAGGCCACTCACCCTGACTGCCAGTAAAAGTGGGTCACACTGGAAGAAAGGCTAAAATAAATCAGCTAGATTATCCATGACTTCCATGTAAAAGAAAATTCTTGACCCTGGCTGGTTGGCTCAGCAGTAGAGCATTGGCCCAGCGTGTGGATATCCTGGGTTTGATTCCCGGCCAGGGCACACAGAAGTGCCCATCTGCTTCTCCACCCTTCCCCCTCTTCTTTCTCTCTATCTCTTTCTTCCCCTCCCGCAGCCAAGGCAAAGTTGGCTCAGATGGCCTCCACCTCAGGCTCTAGAATGGCTCCAGTTGCAACAAAGCAATGGCCCCAGATGGGCAGAGCATTGCGCCCTAGTGGGCATGTAGGGTGGATCCCAGTCGGGCACATGTGGGAGTCTGTCTCTTTCTCTCCCCACTTCTCACTTCAGAAAAATACAAAGAACAAGAAAAACGAAAACAAAAATCCTTGAACTCTATACACATAGGGAAAGTGCTGACATAATGCATGCAGGATTTGTGTTGCCAGTAGCACGTTTATAAATGACATCTCATGCACCATTATATACTTCACTGTTTAGTGACAATCACTCTCTTTTCTTCTCAATACATTCATGACAGTAGCTCATGTCTGTCTGTGAGCACTTTCTGTGTGTCAGGCACTAAACCAAGCCCTTTATGTAGAGTGGCTCACTTGGTCCCAATTGAAACCTTACACAATGGGCAGTTGTTGTTACTACCAACCTAATGGTAGGTAGACTCTGATTTTTGAGGAAGTCCACTTGAGGTCAGCGACGAAGCAGGATAGGACCTGATAGTTGGACTCAGGAGATCAGGGTTCATCGAATTTATGCTTCCCTCACAGCCTGGCACTCAGTAGTATCTGGCAGTTCCACCTGTTCCAGCCCTTGTTTGGGTGTTAAGGATATGATAATAAAAACAAGTAGGAGCCATGCCCTTATGAAAAACTTTCTCTATCACATGGGAAATAGACACAACTACCAAAAATGATCCATGTTCCAACAGTGGCAGTCCCTGAGTCTCTAGTTTTTTTTTAGAAAAACTGGGAAATTGCAGAAACTGTCCCCTTCAGATCTTAGACCAGATTCAAGAGCATGTCTCAAACAGAAGCGACATATAAGACCAGTGTCTTAGGAGGATTTTAATCGCAAACTGGAATCATTGGTCATATTTATGAGAGGAATATGTGGGTGCAGTTGACTTTCAGATGAATTAGTTACCATAGGAGCGAGTGAGATTTTTCTAGGAACAGTGACCTCAAGAAAGAGACTCTTTTGAGATAAAAATGTTGTAAGTAGCCATATTGTCACCTGCATAAGTTTTTGGATGCCAAAGGAACCCTGAAGTCAAGCAGCAATGGCTCCTCCTGCAGAGACCGCATCTGATTGAGCACTGAAAGACATTAGACCTGAATTACATTTTCTCATAGGTTCACTTATTTTAAATGGTCACAGTAAACTTTTTCTTCCAGTATGATAAAAATTTGTTAAAAGAATTCTTCATTAAGCTCTTACCTAAATGTGGTAACCCATCCGCAAAGCCTCGAACAAACCACCCTTGTTAAGGGAAACAGATAGCAGGCTGGCGGAGAACACTCTCCTTCCCCTTCCCTGAAAACAACTAAAAGAAAATTTTAGAGCTAGCACAGAGTGATGAAGCTCAGGGTTTGCCTTATCTCCAGGGACTACAAGTTCTAAAAAAAGAGATGTGGTTGTGTGTTTTGAATGTTATAGGACTCTTTGTCCCGTAAATACTCAGTGGTCAGAATGACAAACCCAGGTAAGTAACTTTCAGATAAAAATAAAACAAAATTCTAGCTGTCATCAAGCTGCTATCACAAGCCTTTTGTACTATGAATTTTTATTGACATCTGTCCTGTGTACTGTGTTATATTCAACACTGTGGAGGAGACAGGAATATGCACAGCCCCCCGCCCCCAAGGGACATGCATATGCCCTGATGCCATGGCAGAGAAGATACAACAGGTGACAGTCACAGTTCGGAGCAGCTTAGCAGCTTGGGAAGATGCTGAAATGTTTTGATAATGTATTGAATTTGAGGTGAGGGAAGGATAACCAAACACAAATGCCCACTGGACACTTAGAAATGTGGGCTGTGGGCTGGAGTTCAGGAGATAGAGACAGAAGGTGTCCCTGCCTAACTGGGAGGGAGGCAGGAAGAGAAGAAAGGAGGAGTGATTTAGAATCAGAAGTTGCCTTCATGAAGAAGATTATTAAAAATAGAAGAGATGGCTATGGTAGAATGAGGGAAAGGGGGGATCCCTGGGCATCCTTGGGGAGTGAAGGGACAGAGTAGGTAAAGTAAACAGCGAAAGAAACAGCAGAGAGTCACAGTATAAAGTATCATTTTTCAAATAAAAAAGAATGTTTTAATAAGAGGAGGAGGGACTAATTAAAAATTATTGATCACTGACCTGTGGTGGTGCAGTGGATAAAGCGTCGACCTGGGAACACTGAGGTCGCCAGTTCAAAACCCTGCACTGGTCTGGTCAAGGTACATATGGGAGTTGATGCTTCCAGCTCCTCCCCCCTTTCTTTCTCTCTCTCTCTCTCTCTCTCTCTCTCTCTCTCTCTCTCTGTGTGTGTGTATGTCTCCTCTCTAAAATGAATAAATAAAAAGAAATAATAAAAATTATTGATCAAGTACCATGTTTCACATTGTCTTACATTTATAACTTTACATTAGATCCTAACAATCAACCCATCAACATTGTCATCATCATTATTATTAAATTCTATAGACAAGTATCTGAGACTCAAAAAGGTGACATTCCCAACATTGTTATCAGTAGTACGTGGTAGAGCTGATACTTAGACACAGGTCTGTCTAACCCCCAAAAGCAGAGGAGAATGAGGACTAACCCAGAAGAAACCCAGCTCTGCAGAAAGTTTGGTCAAGTTCAGGTGGGAAACCAGGTCACAACAGGCAGGCTGCAGGAAGAGCAAGTGGAAGGATCGAAACCTAGGCTACCCTCCCAGATGTTTGGCAGTGAAAGGAACAGAGTGTGGGGTCTTGGGAAACTTTCAGGGTTAGAACTGAGCATCTGTGAGTGCTCTCCAGTCCAGTATGGGGTGGAGCAGATATTGTCAGTGTCATGTGATCACTTGATGTCACCCAAAACAGTGACAGAATTGTGTCAGTCAGGGCAGCAGTGTTGGTGGACAGCAAAACAGGCTACTGCCTGAGGAAATGACTGAAAAAGCAGCTGCAAGAGATAACTAGGAGGTAACTCACCAGTGTTGGGGGGTTGCTATGGAGTTTTATAATGTTTTAATTTTGCAACAAAATCTCATCTGGCTTTGGGATGGCACTGCATTCACGTATATCATGATAAAATGGAAGTCACCTATTTTAATCATGAATGCTACTGTGTGTGTTTCCTCCTAGACATGTCACCGATGGGCTCTTGAAAGGTGCGGATGCAGCCCAGGCTGCACAGTATGTCGCCATGGAAAAGGCCACCACCGTGGAAGTCCTGAAGAGCCAGGAGGAGGCACCCCACGCCTCAGGCCAGCCCCTCCATGGCACAGGACTCCCACCAGACATGAAGTCGGAAGTGGTACCCTTGACGGTGCACCATGCACAGAGCTCTCCTGTGGTCATCCAGCTGTCTCAGCTCTCCTCTGCACTGCTGCACCCTGCCCAGCACTCGCCAGTAGGGACTGGCCCTCCCCTGGCCAGCCCTCCAGCTGTCACACAGGAAGTAACCTCAGCTTTGCAGTCATCCCAGGCAACTCCGTCCCCACAGATGCCCATGAATGGTTCTGCCATGCAGAACTTGTTCATTGAGGAGATCCACAGTGTGAATGCCAAGAACAGGGCAGTGCCCATTGAGGTAGAGTCCCATTTCCATTTTCATATCACCATAAAGGAGTGTACCTCACATTCCTTTTCCTCAGAGAATTTACATTCTGGCTGTATAGATAATACATACATGTATCAGATATTTTTATTTTAAAAAATGTGTGCGCCTGACCTGTGGTGGCGCAGTGGATAAAGCGTCGACCTGGGAACACTGAGGTCGCCAGTTCAAAACCCTGCACTGGTTCGGTCAAGGCATATATGGGAGTTGATGCTTCCAGCTCCTCCCCCCTTTCTCTCTTTCTCTCTTTCTCTCTCTCTCTCTCTCTCTCTTTTTCTCTCTCTCTCTCTGTCTCCTCTCTAAAAATGAATAAAATAAAAATAAATAATAAAAAATGTGTGAGGTGAGGTAGTGGTATGATGGTGAGGGTTTAACAATTGGCTCTCTGGTGGGAGAAGTCCTCATTGAGGCATTTGCCCATTTCTGTGGTGTAAAGACTCCCACCATTGCTGATATTGCATCACCACATGACCTCACAGCACATGAAATTAGGAAGACATGGGTGAATCAGGGTCCTGCTCCTGTGTGAGCTGGCACAAGCATGCCACAGGTGAGTATAGGCCTGGGAGGGTTTGCCACCGATCTTCAAAAACAAGTATAAACTGGGTAAACAGAGAAGGGTGGTGAGGGGATTCTAGGACAGAGTGCTGGCTGGGGCAAAGGGACCGTGAGTGGGCCTGTTTGACTTGAACCAGAAAGAGGAGATAAGGCTGACAAAGCGCCAGGACCAGACTTGGGCGAGCTTAGAACCCAGCCCAAGATGTCTACAGTTTACTGTGTGGGTATCAGGGAAATGCTGCTGCTTGAACCAGTGATAAGAAATGGTATGTTCAGAAAATTAACCTGCACACAATACCGAGAACTGATTGAGGTGGTGGGTCTAGACTTGGGGGAATTGGATGAGAAGTAGTCTCAGAAAAGAAGGCAGGGACAATAAAAAGGAAGAGGCAAAGCTAGGCCTTCCAGTCACACAATCTTGAGGAAAATGCAGGCTATGCTTTAAATATTCTTTTTATTCAATAGCTAGTGTCTGTACTCAAGTAACACCTTTTCCTTCCCTAGAGCTCTCCTTCCTCTCACCTGCAGTTTCTCCACTCATTATTGTATCCCCAGCAAGCTGGCCCTAACCATTCCTACCTCTTGCAAGTCAGACAGGGATAATGTGGGTTTCAAGAGGAGATGATTTCTTATAAGTGCTAAGGCCACAGTCATGACAGTTGCATCTGTGAGCACTAGGTAGCTGCTCTCTGCTCCAAAGTCAGGGGCTGTGCACCTAATCCAAGTTAGCATTTACCAGGTGCCCTGGCTGATGAGGGTCCATCATGGTGGGTCCACCAGGTGGAACAGAGGACTGAAACACACTTCCTCCTGGGAGGGGATGGATCTGCCACGTGAACACGCCCAGATTGAAAAGATATCATGGTGACAACTGTTATGTAACAAATAGCTACCAAGAACTACCAAGAACCCGCTGGGTACAGTTCTCATTGTTACTCTGAGTAATGAGCTGCTACAGTAAGGAGCCTGGGCTTTCCTGCCTGCTCTGCCACTGACACAGGGTGAGCTCCCACTGTGCACCAGCCCCTGATGGGCTCTGGGGCGGGCAGTGCACAGGAGACAAAGCCTATACCCTTGAAAAACTTTACAAGAACAAGTACATGGCAGGTAATAAGACAGTGATGGGCAATCTTTTGAGCTTGGTGTGTCAAAATTTGCCAAAAAACGAGCATAACTCGGGTGGTGTGTCACTTCGAGAAAAAACCCATAATTTCGTGATATTTATACTTTAAATAACCAAAATATTTTGGCCCACAGACCTCCGGCACAGAGTGTCTACACTACAGCAAATATTTTATCCTCAGCTACTGCACCTGGCCATGCAGGAGCCGAGGATGAAACGTCCTTCTCGGCATGCGGCCCCATACTTCTCTGGTATGCGCTGCATGTCATCGAAAATGGCTATGCGTGTCAGTGCTGACATGCATGTCATAGGTTTGCCATCACGGTAATAAGAAATGCTAGGAAGGATGGTGATGGCAGTGGCCATTGTGTATAGAGTGACTCCTGGGCAAATCCTTCAGCTCTCTGGGCCCCAGTGTTCTCATTTGTTGATTCAGTCAGTGACCTCCTAGGTCACTTCTAATTTTAACATTATGGAGTTCCACTTTTTCTGGTGCTAATGTCTACTCTGTCCTCCTGGAATGATCTGTGTGCCATCTCAGAATCACAAGCAATGTTTTTTTAACAAATGTACAAATATATAATAATACATTTTATATATTTCTCCCTATTGTAGGACTTGATGGAGGTTACCGGTCATCTAAATACCCCCATCCCCATTTTCTAAGTAAAAAAGTATGGCCCAGTGGCCATAGAGCAAGTTGACAGAACAGGAACTAAGATATAGGAGTCTTTGCTCCTAAGTGCATGTTTTGGCATTTGTTTTTGTAGGAGCATCTCTACAATGAAGACTCAGTTTAAGAAACAAAAACTTGCTTACGTACACTTACACCTGGGACAGCCTATCTGTGTTCCTTTTTAGTTACTGTTGGTAGACATGTGTAATGAGTGCTCAGTAATAATTTATGAGTTTCTGAGCTTGCTTTTCTGAACAAGCATCACATGAGCTGAAGTGCAGCCCAAGCAGCTACAGAAGATGTAGCGGACAGCACAAGGTCAGTTCTGTCCGATGGGCCTTGGTCCTCAGCACATCGCCCAGAGCATTCTTTTACCACCATTTTAACTGGGGAATGCTCCTCCCATCCAATGGGAAATCTTAGAACAATTAATTCGCTTTTTCCCTCTGGTTTTTAAAACTCTTCATCTGTTGTTTTCCTTCAGAAAGCAGAAAGGAAATGGGAAGAGAAAAGACAAAACCTAGACTACTATAATGGGAAAGAGTTTGAGAAGCTTCTAGAAGAAGCTCAGGCCAACATCATGAAGTCAATTCCAAACCTGGAGATGCCACCAGCCCCAGACCCACAGCCAAAGGGTGACGCCCCCGTGGACAAGCAGGAATTCTCAGGTAAGGCACTGACAGAGCTGTGAGCTCTCATTTCTTAAGAATCTTATAAAATTGAAAAATTGGGGGGACAAATCGCTTAGATGGCCCTAGACCTCACTACTATTTTCAAATGGTAGCTATGACCATAATAGGGAAACTGTTCTACATTAAGGTACCAGGATAATGCCCAATGAGGAAAAATGTAGATTCCCCAGCTTCTCTGTTTCATGAGAATTTATGACTTCGCAGCACCAGCTGGGAGAACACAGGGCCTGAGTTTAAAGCAAGAACTTTTTAGTTGCTGCGGAAAGAACATACCAGCATTTATGAGCTCCTGGAGGGAGGTGGGTAGTAGATCATAAGCTGAAATTACATTTTTTTTTTTTTTGACAGTCAGAGAAAGAGACAGATAGGGACAGACAGACAGGAAGGGAAAGAGATGCGAAGCATCAATTCTTCATTGCAGCACCCTAGTTGTTTGTTGATTGCTTTCTCATATGTGCCTTGATGGGGCAGGAGGGCTACAGCAGAACAAGTGACCCTTGCTCAGGCCAGCGACCATGGAGTCATGTCTATGATCCCATGCTCAAGCCAGCGACCCCTTGCTCAAGCTGGATGATCCCAAGCTCAAGCCAGCAACCTTAGGGTTTAAAACCTGGGTCTTTCGCTTCCCAGTCCAACACTCTATCCACTGTGCCACTGCCTGGTCAGGCTAAAATTGCATTTTTTAAATTAAAATTATTCAATTGTGTATTTAACCAACTAAACTGTAGAAATTAATCATCAATATATGAATACTTATGTAAGTCTCATATCCATTTATTGTAACCTTATAAAAAAGTGTATCACACCGGCCTTTCCCTCAAAGAATTTCCAGTCTGGCTATACATATAATACATATATATATACATCAGTTATATTTCTATTAAAAGTGTATATGTGTGTGTATATCTACTATATAAATATAGATATATATACATACATACACATATATGTAAGAGTTTTAAAACTGTAAGTGGGTTTCAATGGCCAAATTAAGAGAAAGGGTCATCAGATTAAGAAAAAGGTTAAAAAAAAAACTCAGCCGACTAAATTTCCATGCTGATAATAAAATTTTGTGATATCATTTTTTACTTGTTACCCAGGGGGGGTCTCAGAGTCACATTCAATCAGGCCTTGTCCAGCAACTAAAATCAATTTGGAAAGGAGTCACCATCTTGACTTGCATGTTGAGGAATGTGAGCGTGGGTACAATTTTTAACCACAGTGTAACCAGTGTCACACTCTCTAGGGTTCTGCTCCACAGAGCTGCTCTAAAACTCCACTCCCTGAGACCTACATCAGTCTGGGCTAAGAGGTGTTTTTCACCTTCTTTCCTACCTGCCAGCTTTTGAGACCTGTCTAGGACGGGTCAGGCAATGAGGAGAAGGCTAGGGGTGGGGGCGGCTCTGCTCTCACAAAGGCCTTCCTCCACAGTTCCCACAGGGACTCCCCATAGGAAAGACAGCTGCCTCACTGCATCTGTCTTTCCTGATTTGCCCCCTCCCCCCTCCTCCCCACCCTCCCACACCTGTTATTAACTTTGAAATAGAGCATTCTTGGATGTTTTAGAATTACGAATCAGTTACATACTTAGAATGATAAATAAATTATAATTGTTCCTTCTCCTGACTGCACAACAAAAATAACTACAATTTGTTGACCTTCTTTGGAGGTTTTATTCTTTCAGCTTTAAATATATTCACATAAATTATTATTTTTTTTCTTAATAGGTTACTGATATTTTTTTTACATTTTATTATTATTAATTTTAATGGGGTGACACCAATAAATCAAGGTACAAATGTATAATGAAAACATCTCCAGGTTATCTTATCATTCAATTGTGTTGAATACCCATCACCCAAAGTCACATTGTCCTCTGTCACCTTCTATCTAGTTTTCCCTGTGCCCCTCCCCTCCCTATCCCTCTCTCTCCTACCTCCCCGCTACCCCGTAACCACCACTCTATTGTCCATGTCTCATAGTCTCACTTTTATATCCCACCTATGTATGAAATCATGCTGTTCTCAGTTTTTCTTTTTTTCTGATTTATTATTTCACTCCGTATAATGTTATCAAGGTACATCCATTTTATTATAAATGATCCGATGTCATCGTTTCTTATGGCTGAGTAGTATTCCATAGTATATATGTATCATAGCTTTTTAATCCACTCGTCTTCTGACGGACACTTGGGCTGTTTCCAGATCTTTGCTATTGTGAATAATGCTGCCACGAACATGGGGCGCATTTCTTCTTTTCGAACAGTGCTATGGTGTTCTTAGGGTATATTCCTATAAGTGGGATAGCTGGGTCAAAAGGTAGTTCGATTTTTAATTTTCTGAGGAATCTCCAAACTGTTTTCCACAGTGGCTGCACCAGTCTGCATTCCCACCAGCAGTGCAAAAGGGTTCCCTTTTCTCCACATCCTCGCCAGCACTTATTCTGTGTTGTTTTGCTGATGAGTGCCATTCTGACTGGTGTGAGGTGATATCTCATTGTGGTTTTAATTTGCATTTCTCTAATGATTAGTGATGTTGAGCATTTTTTCATATGCCTATTGGCCATCTGTATGTCCTCTTTGGAGAAATTTCTATTCATTTCTTTTGCCCATTTTTTGATTGGATTGTTTGTCTTCCTGGTGTTGAGTTTTATAAGTTCTTTATAAATTTTAGTTATTAACCCCTTATCAGATGTGCTGTCAAATATGTTCTCCCATTGTGTGGTTTGTCTTTTTATTCTGTTCTTATTGTCTTTAGCTGTGCAAAAACTTTTAGTTTGAGATAGTCCCATTTGTTTATCCTGCCTTTTATTACATTTACCCGTGGAGATAAATCAGCAAATATACTGCTGCTACAGATGTCGAAGAGCTTGCTGCCTATGTTTTCTTCTAAGATGCTTATGGTTTCATGGCTTACATTTAAGTCTTTAATCCATTTAGAGTTTGTTTTTGTGAATGGTGTAAGTTGATGGTCTAGTTTCATTTTTTTGCAGGTAGATGTCCAATTTTCCCAACACCATTTGTTAAAGAGGCTATCTTTACTCCATTGTATGTTCTTTCCTTCTTTGTCAAATATCAGTTGTCCATAAAGCTGTGGGATTATTTCTGGGTCCTCTATTCTGTTCCATTGATCTATGTGGCTGTTCTTATGCCAGTACCAGGCTGTCTTGAGTATAATGGCCTTATAGTAAACCTTGATATCTGGAAGAGTGATCCCTACTGCTTTATTTTTCCTTTTTAAGATTGCTGAGGCTATTCGTGTTCTTTTTTGGTTCCATATAAATTTTTGGAATATGTGTTCTATATCTTTGAAGTATGTCATTGGTATTTTAATTGGTATTGCATTGAATTTATAAATTGCTTTGGGTAATATAGACATTTTAATGATGTTTATTCTTCCTAGCCATGAGCATGGTATATGCTTCCACTTGTTTGTATCTTCCTTGATTTCTTTTATCAATGTTTTATAATTTTCCGAGTACAAGTCCTTAGTTAAATTTATTCCTAGGTACTTTATTTTTTTGTTTGCAATAGTGAAGGGGATTGTTTCCTTAATTTCTTTTGTTGACAGTTCATTGTTGGTATATAGAAATGCCTCTGATTTCTGAGTATTAATTTTATATCCTGCCACCTTGCTGAATTCATTTATCAGGTCCAGTAGTTTTTTGACTGAGACTTTAGGGTTTTCTATATACATATCATATCATCTGAAAATAGTGACAATTTTACTTCTTCTTTTCCAATTTGGATGCCTTTTATTTCTTCTTCTTGTCTGATTGCTGTAGCTAGGACTTCCAGAACGATGTTGAATAAGAGTGGTGAAAGGGGGCACCCCTGCCTGGTTCCTGATCTTAAGGCGATTGCTTTCAATTTTTGTCCATTTAGTATGATGTTTGCTGTGGGTTTGTCGTAGATGGCCTTTATCATGTTAAGGAATGTTCCCTGTATTCCCACATTACTGAGAGTTTTGAGCATGAATGGGTGCTGGATTTTATCAAATGACTTTTCTGCATCTGTTGAAATTATCATGTGATTTTTTGTCCTTCCTTTTGTTTATGTGATGAATCACATTGATTGATTTGCAAATATTGAACCAGCCTTGCCTCTCCAGAATAAATCCCACTTGATCATGGTGTATGATTTTTTTCATATATTGCTGGATCCAGTTGGCTAATATTTTGTTGAAAATTTTAGCGTCTAAATTCATCAGGGATATAGGCCTATAATTTTCTTTCTTTGAGTTCTCTTTGCCGGGTTTTGGGATCAGAATTCTGCTCGCCTTATAAAAGGAGTTTGGAAGTCTTCCTTCCTTTTGAATTTTTTGAAATAGCTTGAGGAGGATAGGACTTAGTTCTTCTTTGAATTTATGATAGAATTCACTTGTGAAGCCATCAGGCCCAGGACTTTTCTTTTTGGGGAGTTTTTTGATAACTGTTTCGATCTCATTTTTTGTAATTGGTCTGTCTAGATGTTCTGATTCTTCCAGATTGATTTTTGGAAAGTTATATGATTCAAGAAATTTCTCCATTTCACCGAGATTGTCTAATTTTTTGGCATATAGTTCTTCATAGTATTTTCTTACAATGCTTTGTATTTCTGTTGTGTCAGTTGTTATTTCTCCACTGTCCTTTCTAATTTTATTTATTTGAGTCCTCTCTCTTTTTTTCTTGGTGAGTCTAGTTAAAGGTTCATCAATCTTGTTTACCTTTTCAAAGAAACAGCTTCTGGTTTCATTGATCCTCTGTATTGTTTCCTTCGCCTCTATGTCATTTATTTCTGCTCTGATCTTTATTATTTCCTTCCTTCTACTTGTCCTGGGTTTTATTTGCTGCTGTTTTTCTAGTTCTTTTAGATGCAGGGTCAGGTTGCTTATTTGAGCTTTTTCTAGCTTCTTATGATATGCCTGTAGTGCAATGAACTTCCCTCTAAGAACTGCTTTTGCTGTGTCCCATAAATTTTGAGTTGATGTGTGCTCATTATCATTTGTTTCTAGAAACTTTTTTATTTCTTCTTTGATCTCATTGTTAATCCATTCATTATTTAATATCATGCTATTTAATTTCCAAGTGTTTGAGTATTTTTCAGTTTTTCTTTTGCGGTTAATTTCTAGTTTCATGGCATTGTGTTCAGAGAAAATGCTTGATATGATTTCAATCTTCTTAAATTTATTGAGACCATTTTTGTGTCCTAACATGTGGTCTATCCTAGAAAACGTACCATGAGCACTTGAGAAGAATGTATATTCTACTGCTTTAGGGTGAAAAGTTCTGAAGATATCTATTAAATCAAGTTGATCTAGTGTCTCCTTTAAGTCTGCTGTTTCTTTATTAATTTTCTTTCTTGAGGATCTATCCAGTGTTGTTAGAGGGGTATTGAAGTCCCCTACTATGATAGTGTTGCTGTTAATCTTGCCCTTTATGTCTATCAAAGTCTGCTTTATGTATGTCTGGGCTCCTATATTTGGTGCATAGATATTTATAATAGTTATGTCTTCCTGTTGAATTGTTCCCTTTATCGTTATGTAGTGTCCTTCTTTATCTCTTACTACAGCCTTTGTTTTAAAGTCCATTTTGTCAGATATAAATACTGCTACCCTGGCTTTTTTTTTCATTTGCATTTGCATGAAATATTTTTTTCCATCCTTTTACCTTCAGTCTATGTGCATCTTTTGTTTTAAGGTGTGTCTCTTGTAGACAGCATATGTAAGGGTCGTGTTTCTTTATCCATGCAGCTACCCTATGTCTTTTGATTGGATCATTTAATCCATTTACATTTAAGGTTATTATTGATATATAGTTGTTTATTGCCATTTTATTCTTTAAAGCTGTATTCTTCTTTTGCTCTATTCTTTCCTCCCTTTAAACTGTTCACAACAGGCCCCTTAGTATCTCTTGCAGAATTGGTTTGGTTTTAATGAATTCGTTGAGGCTTTCTTTTTCTGGGAAGCTCTTTATTTCTCCTTCAATTTTAAACATTAGCCTTGCTGGATAAAGTAGTCTTGGTTGTAGGTTCTTGTTCTGCATTACTTTGATTATATCTTGCCATTCCCTTCTGACTTCAAGTGTTTCTGTTGAGAAGTCCAATGTCATCCTTATCGGGGCTCCTTTGTAGGTGATAGCCTTTTTTTCTCTAGCAGCTTTTAAAATTTGTTCTTTATCCATTAGCTTTGGTATTTTAACTATGATGTGTCTTGGTGTAGATCTTTTTGGGTTTCTCTTTAATGGAGTTCTGTGTGCTTCTTGAATATGTGGAGTGTTCCTCAGCCTTAATTTAGGGAAGTTTTCTGCTTTGATTTGATTGAACAAAGTTTCCATTTCCTATCCTCTCTCCTCTTCTTCAGGCACCCCTATGATGCGAATGTTGTTTCTCTTCATGTTGTCACAGAGCTCCCTTAGAGTTTCCTCACATTTTTTAGTCTCTTTTCCTTTTTCTTCTCTGCTTCTGTAACTTTGTTTATTGTGTCCTCTAACTCGCTGATTCAATCCTCAGTGTGATTCATCCTGCTTTTAATTCCTTCCATTGTGGTCTTCAGTTCTGATACTGTATTTGTCATTTCTGTCTGATTTTTTTATTATTTCAATTTCGTTTTTTATACTTGTTATCTCTTTATTTAGCTGTTCATAATGGCTATCCATTGTTGCTCTAATTTCTTTGACAATCCTAACTATCATTATTCTAAATTCTGCTTCTGGTAATTTGGTTATATCTGGTTCATTCAGGTCCTTCTCTGGGGATTTCTCTTGATTCATTTGGTTTGCATTCCTCTGCCTGCCCTTTTTGTCTGTGTATAAGCAAGTTGTGGCCACTGGAGTCCAGTAGGTGTTGCCTTTGTGTTCTCTAGGTGTGGTCTGTCTGCAGGCCCGACAACCCCTCTGCCACTGCCTAGGGCGGTTGGGTATGGGTGTTGCCAGCGCCGGCCCACTGTGGCTTTTTCTGTGATTTCTGCCTCTCCTCCGCGGGAGGGGCTGTCACTCAAGCCACAAGCCTCAGCACCAAGGGTTGAGGTGAGCACCTTTGCTCCACTGTGGACCCAGCCTTTTTCCAGACTTCTGTGCAGAACCCGCAGTCAGAGCCTGCTTGCCACTGTTTCTCGGGTTGGGCACGGCTTTTGTCGTGCTCTCAGCTGTGAGCCTTTGCCCGTCCAGACCTTCAGCCCTGCCCTCGAGGCCAGGGCCCTTCTGCGTAGGGTCACAAACCAAGGTTTATTGGGCCGGGTGTGTTTGTTGGCTTCTGCTCAGGTGCGAGCTTCCGCTTGTCCCGGACTCTACCCCACCCCCGCGTTTGGTGCCCGCTAATGCACGTAGGATGGCAAACCGTGGTTTCTCTGGCTGGGCGGGGATAGTAGTGTGGGCTCAGCTGCGAGCTTCCGCTCGTCTCAGGTTCTACCCTGCCCCCGCACTCGGAGCCTGCTCGCGCAAGTAGAATGGCAAACCACGGTTTCTCTTGCTGGGCGGGGTTGGTAGCATGAGCTCAGCCGTTAGTCCCTGCCCGTCCCTGGTCCTAGCCCCATCACCACGGTCAGGGCTGGCTTGCGCTGGGTCGCAGAGGAGATCTCTGCTCATTCCTAGCCTCCCGCTTTGTCCCCGCAGGTGGGATTACAGGCGGGCCTACAGCCTCTGGACCACTTTCGCGCATCCCCTCGGCCCCTGCTGGGCTAGACCGAGCTCACACCGGCTTGGCCTTCGCCCACGCCGACAGAACCGCATTTCAGCGTCCTGCCGCCACCATACCCTTCAGCAACCCTCAGCAGATTAGGAAGGGCCCTAATACTCCACACTGTAGGCCTGGGAGCTCCCTCACTTGTTTCACAGCTCAAAACTGTCCAAACCCCTCTTCTAGGCTTTGGGACTGCAGGCTGTGACTTGGTTCCTGGGACCCAGGTCCCTCCCTCTCCGCCAAACTCTCCTCCCACCACACGGGTCTCTCCGGGCTGCCGTTTGCTCCGAGGAGCTGGGCAGCCCTCCTCGCATTTTCGCTGTTTCTACCAGTCTCAACGTGGCTTCTTCTGTGTTCCTTGGTTAAAGAGTCCACTTAGTTTAGTTCAAAGTTGGTTTATCCAGATGATGGTTCTTAAAATTGAGTTATAATCCACTTTGGTTCTGGGAGTTGAAAGTTGGTACGTCCGCCTACTCTGTCGCCATCTTGCTCCTCCCCACATAAATTATATTTTAAATGACTCCCCAACATATTTTTGGTCACTTAAAATACTTTTATTGTTGTTTTTTTAATTTATTTTTAACATATGGTCTGGTTTCTTCTCAGAAAGAGTCCACTAATGTTTACCTTATCACTAGAAATGTGTGAAGGAGTCATCCAGGATCTATAAACTTTTATTCCTATTATTTTCATTTATTTGTCATGGATGTTACTGTTTTTTTATTTTTGTTTATGAATGAGGTAAAGTTCTAAGCTTGGGATTTTAAAAAATCATTCTGTTTTTCTTTTTGTGTAAATTGTCTGAAGACTTAGATAATGGGAAAGTATGGATAAGCTCCCCCTTCAAAAGAAAAAAAAACAGTGGAAAATTTGGCACATTGAGGCCTCAGGCAGTGTTTTTTGTTGTTTTTTTTTTATATAAAGACAGAGAGTCAGAGAGAGGGACAGATAGGGATAGACAGACAGGCAGGAAGGGAGAGGAATGAAAAGCATCAATTCTTCATTGCGGCACCTTAGTTGTTCATTGATTGCTTTCTCATATGTGCCTTGACTGGGTGCTACAGCAGACCGAGTGACCCCTTGCTCAAGCCAGAGACCTTGGGCTTCGAGCCATCAACCATGGGGTCATGTCTATGATCCCATGCTCAAGTCAGTGACCCAGTGCTCAAGCCAGTGAGCCCGCACTCATGCCGGCAACCTCGGGGTTTCAAACCTGGGTTCTCCCCGTCCCAGTCTGATGCTCTATCCACAGTGCCACTGCCTGGTCAGGCACCTCAGGTAGTGTTAAAGCCAAAGTATTCACAAAGAGGTGTTAAAAAAAATCCAGGAAGACTATTCAAAACAATTTCAGAGGATAGAAACTGCACTCAGCTTGAATGCAGCATGGAGGGTTAGAGGGATCCCTGCGAAAGGCAGAACTTAGATAGCAAGAGTGGGGAAAGAATAACCTACCCAAAACCAAAAATGGGGGAGTCTGGCTAACCAGGATTCTTTGCTAAAACTGTGCTTAGCAGATCAAGGTCAAGGCCTACTAGAGAGGAGGGCTCACAGGAGCTTGAATAATTTTATCAAAGAGGGAGCCTGTCATTCGACCTGAGAGGAGAGAACCAAAGTGGAAGTGACCAGCTGGGGCCAGGCTGCTGTCATAGAAACCAGCCACGTGGCTGATGCTGCTGGACCCCTGTAATCTAGTGCCCTTATACATGAGCCAGGAACTATCCACGACAAATAATCATGGGCGTGTCACCCTGGTGTTTTAGCCAAGTCTACCACAACTTTAAATGGGAACTCCTCACACGTCTACTTTAAAGAACTCTGTCTTTCCTTTGCTCAGAAAGGGCTGCCGTCCCTAGAGAGAGTAGGGGAAGGCCCAGCTGGAAGGGCTGCCCCTGAATTTCTGGTTCTGCTGCTTCAGTGAACTGCTGAGTAGAGAGTTTATAAGAGCGTAGGTGAGGAAGGTTGGCACCGGGCAGGAATGAGGCTGAGTTTTGATTAAGAAATGCCTTTTTCTGAGATTTTCCTGGGAAAGGTGACCAGATATCTGCACGTCCTTCTCTGTGATGTCAATGCTAATTTATAATTCCCTCTTTACTGTGTTTGCTGTCTCTTCTCCTTAGCAGAGATGCTTTTCCAAGCCAATAACCATGACCAAAATAATCCACTTTCTCCCTGGTTTTGTTCTCTGTTACCATTTGCCTCCCATTTCCCTCTTTAGTTTCCTTAGCCATATCCTACTCTCTAACACACCCCTGTGCAAATTCCTGCTGTTGGTCAAATGAGTTTGTAAAATTTGTATTTTCTGAGTTGCTCACTTTTATTGTTAAAAGTGGCTGCTGCTCACATGAAACTGCTAATTACCTTCTTGCTTGGGAAGGGGATTTGTCATGCTAATGTGTGCTGGAGGAGGGGTTTTTGCGCCAAACTTTTAAGAAGAAGGAGGAGGAGGAGAAAGGAGGCCATATTTTTGCAGAGTGAGAGCAGGAAGGAAGAGTGCTGAAAAAGACGTAGCCAAGATGGCAGGGTGCTGAAGGAGAAGCCAGTTTGTGCAGAGATGAGAAGGGAGAAGGTGTGCAGATGGGGAACCAGAGGTGACTGAGCTGGTGGGGCCTTTGATTCTAGGAAAAACCCGAAAAGATTCTCCTGGTTGTGGAACTGGAGAATGTGTGAGTGGGTTTTGGTGCCCCATGTGTTTTTATTTGCCAGCCGGTTGTGAGGCTAGAATAAAGGCATAGCCTAACAGTTCTTGGCTCCACAGTTTCATTACTGTCGGTCCAAATCTAAAAGGAACCTGCACGGGTCAGGCTGTGATGGCCGTGACTACTGGCCTTACACCTCCTCCTTTAGGCTCAGAGGTGGAGGTCTGATCTTTCTCCCAGTAATACTCAAGAGTTTCTGTTTAATAAGGACAGCTGCTACTTGCATACTATTTATAATAAGCCATTAAGCACTGTTCTGAGGGCTTTATGCATATATATTATTATTTAACCCTCCCAGCGCCCCCACGGAGAGGATGTTATTATAATACTTAATAGAGGAGAAAACCGAGGCAGAGGGGGTTAGTTAACTTGTGTAAAGTCTTTCCCAGCTGTCAAACCAGTGGGCCTCAGGGTTGGTCCCACTAAGTTTTGCACTGTAGAGATAGAGAGAATACAGAAAATATTAAGTCAGAATGTATCAAGTTTGCAGAAATACACTGGGCTTTCCGGGCATCATGGTGAATATAGATTATGCAACAGTGCACTGTTTTCCAGAAGACTCTACGAATTCAGAGCAGGACTTGGACAGGCTGGGGGATAAGTCCCCACCTCCTCCACCCCCACCCCCGAGACGGAGCTACCTGCCAGGATCAGGGCTCACCACCACCAGGTCGGGCGACGTGGTCTACACCAGCAGGAAGGAGAACACCACCCCTAAGGTCAGATGGGTTAAGCCCTGCTAAATGGTCTCTGGGTTCAGATGATGTCTTTAGACAAGATCACCTCTCTTCTCATTGAGGTATAGGTGGTAAGGCAGAAAATCAAGTAAACTAGATCATCAGGAAGTGCTGCCGACGGAAAACCGTCAGCCTGCATTGCTGGACTAGACTCCGCACCACAGTTTTATCCTCACTTGACTTTCTGCTGCAACCATGTGATCTGCAAAGCACAAGCTGCTTCCCCAGCAGGTCATCTTAAGATTGAAATAAGGATGGGAGAAGGAAGCACCAGAAAGGCCCCCTGACTGGGGAACGGAGATCGGCTGACATGGTTGCTTAGCTTGTGCTTAACTTGGCAGGTTTTGTCTTTCATGTTCAATGCATAATTCAAGTTTCAAGGAGAAGTCATATGGGAGGGCCTTTCTTAAAGGTACTGAGTGTCAAGGAATTACAATTTATTGTAATTCTTTCACCAAAGTAGTAGCTTGCATAAACAAAATCTTATACTAAATGCAAGTGGACATAATAGCCTTTCAGCCGGATTTTCTGAAGCACTAGGATGCAAATTAACTCAGCAGCAAGGAAATGAGTTCTTGGGATCGCTCCCTCCTCCCCTCCTCTTACCAGCACCTGGGGGTGTTAAACCAATGTCTGTGGTTTGAATCTTCCACAGGTAAGCAGTGAAGACACTGGACCAAACCTGCGGGCTAGAGCCACAAAGTGCCCAACAGAGGAATCTGCTTCCTCCTGGACGCCATCCTTACCACCTGTCACTACCTGCTCCTCAAAGGACGAGGAGGAAGAAGAAGGAGACAAAATCATGGCAGAACTCCAGGTACATGGATGACAGAACTGACCTGGCTCCTCGCCGCTCCCCCCCAGGGACTCTGTGACTAATCTCCCACAGATGACTAGCTAGAGAAGGCTGGCGAAGAGCCCAGCCCATTGAATATCTGCTGGCCTTGGCCTCCACTAGGCTCTTGGGACACCTTTAGGATGTGTGTGAAGAATGACCTTTTCAAAAAACTGGGGAAGTTTACACAAAAAGTCAGTTACCAGCTTTCTTAGCTCTGGCTGGTAGAATTTGCTTCCCTTTCTTTCAGTCTTAATAGTCTCTGTTTCATTTCAAAAACAAAAGGAAATTAGAAACACCAGCCATTGTCTTTTCTAGATAAGGACTGATGAAATCCCACTTCAGGTGGGGTCCTGTTTTTTGGCTTCAATGTTTAAAACGACTGATTTTTTTAAAGACTTAATTTATTGACTTTTTTAGAGAGGAGAGAGAGAGAGGGAGGGAGAGAGAAGGAGAGAAAGAGGGGAGGAGCGGGGAGTATCAACTTGTAGTAGTTGCTTCTCATATGTGCCTTGACCAGGCAAACCCAGGGTTTCAAACCGGCAACTCAGCATTCCAGATCAATACTTTATCCACTGTGCCACCACAGGTCTGGCTTGATTAATTGATCTTGAGTCATGTGGCTTCCTTTAATCCATATTGGGTTCCCCTTCAGTGTCAGTTTCATCTTTTCAGATATTCTGAAAAGCTGAAAACTTTTATTTTCTATTTTCCTTGCCTGTTTAAGAAAATATTATTTATTTTTTTAGATTTTTATGTCTTACTTAATTGCCACAGTCTACTCATAGAATTAAGGATGGGGTACAGGGGTTATACCCAAAACTGATCTTATATTCAACTCATGGATATGAATTTGCCCTGGGTGTACATTCTAAGAACTTGACTCATCAAAGACATACACACAATTCTTAGACCAAAGTCTGTCCATAGAGTATTTCATTTTGACCCATGCTGATTATAGGATTATTTTGCTCTTCAGATAGTAAGACCACAACCTTCTTAGGGCTCCAAAACATTTTACCTATACTCATGGTTTTGTGCAGGCCCAAGGACCTGCATCCTTCTTTGGGAATAGGATGTCATTTCCACTGCTGCTGTCCTACCATGCTTTTCATGGTAATTCCTGCCAAAGAGCAGCTGCTGGGGTTTCATGGGGAACATGGAGCTGCTGAGTAATGGTCGCATACCTGACCCTTCTGAGTCTCTAAAACTCAGAGACTGGACCAGGACATGCCTTCCACCAATCATGTTATTTAAAGGTTTCTGGAATGGCTAGAGGATTTTATTCATAAGAATACTAGATTTATAAAGTTAGCACCTCATAAAGCAGTCGAGAGTATGGAGGCACCCTTACTGTTACCCAGTGACGAGCCTCTGGCTATTGACACTGGTGGGTCAAGGCTACTTGCTGCCGGGGGTTGGTGCATGTTCAAGATGTGTATGTAGAGTCTGGGGCCATTCATTGTAGCATCTGTCTCCAAATTAGGGTGTGAATTGATCATGACCCAGTTTGGTTCAGATGGATGACAGAGCGCTAGATAATTTTAAATCTGTGCAAGGTGAGCAATTACTAGTAAGCAAGGAAGTAGGGATTTTTAGGCTTGTGCATAATCTTGCACTAGCCTCCTAAGAAAACTAATTTATTTGTCTAGCCACTTAGAGCCCATCACTAGAGACTTTCCCTCCATTGAAGTCTGGATCTCTTTGATACTGTCTTTAACTGAAAGCTTGGCAAAAGTGATATGTCTGGCTTCTTGTTTTATTATTGGCAGTTAAGTCATAGTGTTGAGGGAGGTGCTCTAACCCTAACTTAACCAATCCCCCTTAGCCAGCCTGCTGGAGTTGGGGCCCAACCTGCTGCCTTAGAAAGTTGGGCAATGGCTCTAGTTAGAACCCCGGCTAGAGAAGGAGCAGCTGCAGCCCGAGTGTAACTGTGGGACAGCTTTCCTGTTGCATGTTACCGGCATCATCAGTAACCACTGGCTCCGGAGTCTAGCAGTCCGATGGAGTTTTTGGGTGGTCTCAGTGAGGGGGGCCTGGGCATCTCCAGGACCAGCAAGGAGGCTCCGGTGCAGCCAGAATGGGCTCAGTGGGGAGGGGGAAGGCAGGCTGGGGAGTGTCCCAGGCACCATTGCCCTTCTTATTTTAGGACCAGTGCAGAAATGTTCACTTGGGGAGGGCATGGGCTATTTATTTCCAAATGGCAATATTTGACATTAAGGAAATATGAAAGTTATTTGAGATAATTTATTTAAATAACTGTTTTTTAATTTTGACTACCCATTAGAGTGGCATAGGGGGCTTTTGTAAAAGTCCTACAGCCCAGAGATTCCAAATTAATTATTCTCTGGGAGCCCTGAGTAATAGTATTTAAAAAAAAATAGGTGATAATGTTGAAAACCTCTGATTTCAAGAAACAGGTTCTTGGGTTAGCATGTGTCCTGCTATCGCCATCACACTATTGCTCCCGTCTGTCTTGTAGAGCCAGCCTGTGCTTCCTCTCTGAGTTCACGAGTCAGTGTGGGCTCCTGTAACTAGTTTTCAGAGACAAGTCTGGAGCTCAGGCAGCACGAGGCCACTCAGAATCACACGGTGCCCAAGGGCATTGCTTTATTCTAAATGAGCCTCAGAGCACATCAGTGTTCAGCACCTGTGACTGTGTCAGTGAATTGGTAAGGCTTACTTTCAAAGTTTAAGGATGTGTAATATCTTGTGCCTTTTTTTATGGTATCAATTTAAAAAAATTGAGTCTGATAAAAAAATGAAGAAAAAGATGGTTTCTTGTTTTCATTCATTTATATATTCCATATTTTGAAAGGTCAAAACAAGAAGCCCTAATAACAATAAGCCTTAACAGCAATAAGCACAAATCAAGTTCACTCAGGACAGGAAAAAAGGGCCTGCTTTTCAAGGGCTGTGTCCTTGTATCTTGGTGTGGCCCAGAAATCCCGACACCTTTGTGCCAGGCCCCACCCCCTCACCAGCTCTGCGGGCCTGAGGCCAGAAGGGGAGCAGTTTTCTGCTGTAATCCATGTACAGGACCTGGCAGGGTCTCCATACCTGCATTTACTCCTCATCACTATACTTGGAATCCTGTTAACCTCAGTATTTTAATTCCTTAGGCATTCCAGAAGTGTTCCTTTATGGATGTAAATTCAAAAAGTCATGCTGAGCAGTCCCGGGCTGACAGTCACGTTAAAGACACTAGGCCGGGGGCCACAGTCTCACCCAAGGAGAAGAAGGTAACGTGGCAATTACACATTTGCCACACGGTCGGACAGCCCTTCTGTCCTTGCTCTGACGCTAACACCGCTCCTGCACCTGCCGTTCTGTGCCCTCTCTTCTTTCTCTCACCTTAAAAAAAGAACTAGTGGAGACGCAGATTTGGGTTTAGTTCAGAGATGACTGGTGAGGTTTTTTGAGCAGATGTGTTGTTCCTGTGCACAGTGTCTAGTAGTATTTGCAGAATCAAGGCATTATCTTCCCAAACTAAAGAGTATATATACCTTTCAAGACTTTCTAGAATGACTCTTACAAAAAAAAGAAAAAGAAACACTACCAAGTATGTAGCAGTTTTTCTAATTTTTAACATATCTCCTGGACCAAAAACATCATCCAAAACGTGTGAAAGCCTTCGACTCCAGGCAGAGAACACAGGGCAGAGCTGCATTCCCACCACCATCCATGGGGGTCCTCATGGAAACGTACACATAGGTATTTGCACACATTTAAAGATGCCAATCAGAATTTTCTTAAGTATTACAAATTCTCAAAGTGTACCTTCCAAGAGAATAAGTTTGGTGTAGTTTTAATGGCATTTGATTGGCTTCAAAACAAATGTCTAGGCTTTGGAACCAAGTTCACTATTGTTACCTAAGTACATCAGGGAAAGGACATGAGGCTGAGTATTGGTACTTCAACATGAAGTTAGACTTAGAGCTTTTATAATTTTTGGATTATAGGGCCAACTTATTTGAATGAAGCCTCTTTCTAAATTTTAGGAGATAGCTCATCATGACAAACTCAAGTGCTAATAACATTTTTCACTAGAACTTCAGAGGTCCTAGCTTCCCTTAAATAAAGTCAAACACATCTACTAGCCCCATTGCTGCTCCCAGTGGGTGTCTCGGTCCATGTGCAGTATAAGTAAACTCAGTGAGGAAGCCAAAGAACAACAAAATCAGCAGTTATTCCAACACAGCCCTTCAAGAAACTCAAGCCTGGGGCCTAGAGTTCCCCACCAGGAGGCCACGGGAGGCCACGCTGCAGCCGCAGCTGACCTGCTCCTCCCCAGCTCACAGCCACCACCAAGCCCTGTGGGAATTGAGTCTGCCACAAGACTGACCTATGAGCCATTATCCAGGCAATGTGGGATCTCGGTACACCATGAGAGATTATGAGGTTATTGATGATAAAGCTTTCTCATGAAGAAAACCTACTAATTTGGATTGAATCCATGGCATCACATTGGAAATACATTGCTTTTCCAGTGTTCGAAATTTCCTTATGTGGCTTTATTAAAACCAAAGTAGGGAGGCCCTAGCACATTTGAGTTATATGGCATTTTGGAGCCAATATAACTATTTTTAACACTGGGAACTGAGTACTTCTTGAAGATTCCTCTGGAGACAGTCATTGTCTCATTGTAGAATTTTGCCAATGGGCGTGAGATTTTTTCCTAGTGATTAGAAATCCATAGCCCATTGACCTCTTTTCTCTCGGTTAAGGAGCCATCAGATAATAATAGGCAGGTCTCTACCAAGTGCCCGAGGCTGGCTTTAATCACAGGTGCTTATTCTGGATAATTATACTCAGTATGTTGATCTACTTCATAATATCAGTATCAGACTCTCAGTATCAGACTGATATGTGATTATATACAATATGGGTATCAGACTTGTCCCCAAATTGTTGTCATTATTAACCTCTCCCTGGGTTATTCATCTACATTTTTATATTAGTCAAATGTTTTCTTAAAATGTTTCTCCTGTCATCATGAAGCATTAGCCTCGTACTTGACTTTTATGCAATTTCCCTATAATTGTGTTTCTAATTTTGGTTTATTGCTCATATCCATATTGAGCCTACTTCACTGGTTGTCTGAACAATCTATATCTCCAGGCCCACAAATAGATATCCATGAGGCTAATTAGCTTTCATGTCATTTTGACTATCGAGAAAGCATCATGACATTACATGACAGTTGTGACCATGGTACTCTGAATCAAATTAATGCACTTGCTTTGATACATGCATCCTTTTTCCTAGCCCAGTAATAAAAATGGTAGGTCACGTGAAACCTGAACTTGACATCTTTATCTTAATGACTTTCCACTGCATATTTCTGCTGCTAGATTGTTTTAAAATACATCTCACATGGTGGCATTCCAATTATTTAATGATGGGTATGACATGGACCCTGATCGATTGGAACCGATGCCAGCCTCCCACACACACCCATGAACAGGGCCAGCAGAACAGCAGCTGTGTGGCCAGCTCCTTCCCCGACTCGGTAAATTCTCACTCAGGCAGGCCCTAGAATGCTGACTCTGTAGTTCAACTTGAAACCTTAAGCCGAAACCTCATCTATTTTTCTTTTCCAAAAGCCTTTTATTTGATGTACTAATTGTTTAATAATCAAATTTAAAATCCCTGAAAAGATGTTATGTCCTTTGACTGCAGCAGCTAAATCATCGCACTTGACTGGGGGCCTTGTTGGGGTGAGAGGATGTTAAACTGGCAGCGAGCTGGCTAATGCACCTTGTATCTGGTGCGATCTTTCCGCGTGATTAATGGTGACTTTGTTGTTTGTGTGTTGTTCTTTAAATGTGTATGAACATTCTTTCCATGTTTAACCAGAGTGGTAGGATCACTCTGGGTTGGCTTTGGCGGGGCTTGGGTTATTGTGCTTTGTTATGTTGTCACTGCTATAACCAAACCTCCGCCTTGGGACTGAGGCCCAGCCTGCTAAAGTCACCTTTTCTTCTTGGGCTTCTGCAGCAAGAAGAAAAGACAGCAGTGCCCTGGAAGTGACAGGGCCTGGCTAGCATTAGTGTTGTGACAGGGCCCCTGGCTGCTAGACTGGCCACGTGGGAAAGGGCTCACTCCCCAGTGGAGCCCTCTCCACTCCTGGACCCTCCCTGCTGGGCGCTTGTGTTCCGAATCTTGGCGAGAGCCCCGGAAGTGTGTCTTTGCTCTGCATCCGAGAATACAATCTGAACCATGCTGTTCCAGTCATCATTCTAGCCTCAAATCATCTGTTTTCTAAATGTTTACATGATATTCTAGCAGCATTATCGCTCTAAATTTGGTTTTGATCTTGGTATGATTACTTTGAAGGCTATTTTGACACTTTCCTTGGCAAGTGCAAGTACAAGCTGTGAATACTTTTCAATCTGTCATTTGAAAAAGAATGAAAGAGAATGTTTTCTGTATTTTTTTCATCAAAGTACCACACCCAACTAATGCAGATGTCCTTATAGGATACTTTCCATAAACAAGCTGAGACGACTGGAACACTAGCTGGAAGGGACAGGAAAAATCTCCGGGGCTAGTGTCTCAGTATATGAGCAAGGACACCAATGCCCAGAGAAGTGGCATCACTTGCCTAAAGCAATACAGTGAAGTGGCAGATCCGGGTAGAGCGAGAGTCTCCGCCCGCTGAGACATTGTGCTTGCTACCATATCACACTGATCCGGTTCTAGCCTCTGCTTAGCTCACTAGCAGATGTTGAAGAGAGGACGTGTGCATCCAGACTTAGTCCCTTAACTTCTCCCCCAACAAATTTGAAATTCTTGAAATATTTTGCCAATTGAGATTTTCATCTTGTGCAAACACAGGGAATTTTTTTGGGAAGTTGGCAAACAAAACAGCCCAGGGTAAACAGAGCTATAAGCTTTGGACTGGTGTGTACCAATGTGGTTGGCCCGCATGTTCTGGAAGAGTAATTAAAGAAACAGTTTAGTTATAGCCCACTTTGGGAGGGTGTGGTCTTGTGGAGTAACATGTCCTACACTATTCTACCAGAATTTGGAATTGTTCCATGAAGACATACGGCAATCTGATGCTGAATATGAAAATGACCCTCAAATGGAGTTCCCGAAGGTGAGTCCCCAGCTCTGTGTTCCAGCTGATACCATGCACATGAATCACCTTCCCTGGCAGGAGCATTCCTGATTAACGTGTGTGCTTTCCCTCCTCCGCTCTTCCTCTCAGGTCACTGCCGGGGCTCTTACAGCTGATGACCATCCTAAGCGGGAAAGAGGAATGGAGAATAGTATTTCTGAGGCGTCAAGAATATCAGAATATAAAACTGACATCTTCATGAAGGAAAATTCCATATCCAATAAGAGTTTACTGAGAGACAGTAGGAACTACTCCCAGAAAAATGTGTTTAAGGTCAATTCTGGTTTCCCTGGCGTGACTTCATTAGAAGATGAAATTCGCAAAGGGCCTAAAATCTCAGGACTGCAGCACCCTACATCTGACACTGAGAATCAGAAGATGGATTATGGAAAGACAAAAGAGATGAGTCCACAAGATCAAGTAAATGCAGATAAGTGTTCTCTGCTCTCTCTCACTAGATCAACTAAATTGAGTATTTGTGATGTCAAAACTCAAGATCAAGAGGTTCCTGTGACAGAGTTTGACCATGTTGTACTAAGACCCAAGGGGGTGTGGCATGCTAATGCGAAGCCTAATCAGGACAGGGAATCAACCCCAAGTTCTCCTACTGAAGAAAATGTACCCACGGACAACATTGCCTTCATGATCACCAGAACTGCAGTCCAGGTCCTCTCTAGCGGGGAGGTCCGCGACATAGTGAGCAAAAAGGGGGAGGATGTGCAGACAGTGAATATCGATGCCAAGAAAGAGACAATGTCCCAACGAGAAGGGACTGAAAGTGAAGAGCCAGTTGTGTGCCTAGACAAGAAACCAGTCATCATCATTTTTGACGAACCTATGGACATCCGGTCTGCCTATAAGAGGCTTTCAACCATATTTGAGGAATGTGATGAGGAGTTAGAGCGAATGATGACAGAGGAAAAGATAGAGGAGGAGGAAGAGGAGGAAAATGGAGACGCTGTGGTCCAGAATTACACTTCCCAAAAGTTTCAAAAGGTGGTGCCAGGCAGCCCGGGCTCGGGACCACAGGCTGAGGGTCAATTACAGCCACATTTCCTCTCAGATGACACCAAAGTATCGGAAGGACGGGCAGTGAGTAAGGCCAAGCTGACCACATGCAGCCACACAGACTCTCCAAGTTCAGAAGGCAGGGATGTCGTGACCTATGACCAATTTGACAGCCCCAAGAAGAAGTTTAAGTTCAAATTCCCTAAGAAGCAGCTCGCTGCTCTCACTCAGGCAATCCGCACAGGAACCAAAACAGGGAAGAAGACCTTGCAGGTGGTGGTCTACGAGGAGGAGGAGGAGGATGGCACCTTGAAGCAGCACAAAGAGGCTAAGCGATTCGAAATCACCAGGTCCTCTCAACCTGAAGACAGCCCCCAAAACAGGCTCAGGAGACAAGAGCAGCCCAGCCTAGAAAACACGTGTCCCATTTCAAGAACCGATGAAATTAGGAAAAGTACCTATAGAACGTTGGACAGCCTGGAGCAGACCATTAAACAGCTTGAAAATACAATCAGTGAAATGAGTCCCAAAGCCCTAGCTGATACCTCATGTTCTTCCAGCAGTGATTCTGTGGCAAGCTCCTCCCCCATAGCACAGGAGGCCTCTCCCCGATCCCCGCTAGTTCTGGAAGAAGCTCCCACTGCCCTAGAGCCCCCTTCATCAATACCTTCAGCTTCACGTAAGGTATCTTGGTCTGATGAAAAATGAAAAGACCCAGCTGCTTTCTTAAATCTTCCATAATCACCATTAGCAAAAGGTGTCTTGTGATTTACTTGCTTCCTGCCAGGTGGCTCATTTTTTTTTCTTGTCTGTTTGCCTTGATAGCTTTCTCACACCTTCTCCCTCACCTTTAAAACAACAACAACTAGATGTCTAACAGCTCATTGATTCTGTTTTTACCTCTGTTGCTGATCGGTGTTGGGTAAACTGCAGGGATGCAGTGGGGGCATCCCTTTGCTGTTGAAACGGTTGCTCTGATACTCACATTAAAATCCGTTTGATCAGTAGTGGGGCAGTTTATTCTGTTTGATTCCTGGAATTAACCCCAGTGGTGTCTTCTGATGTCCTAGATCTGTCCTGCATGTAGGGTGTGGCTTCTCACATTGAGCTTCTCTGTACATGGGGGATGTTGAGTGCTCTTCCACTCAGGTTTTCTCCCTCTCTTCCCCTTTTTGCCGCTCTTCCCCACAGGCCCCCAGTGGGACCTCACAGATGAGCAGGATGCCAGTCCCCATGAGCTCTAAGAATCGACCCGGAAACCTGGACAAACCCAGCAAGCAGACCAAACTGCAGGATCCCCGCCAATATCGTCAGGTAGTTTTACCTTAAGCCCAATTTTGGATGGACACTCTTACAGTTCAGAAGCAAGACACTGACTTAGTTTATACCAAAAAATGTGTTTTCCTTGTAAGCTATGGTTTATGTAGACTTCCTGGCTCTGGGGGCATGAAAAAAGTCTAAGAACCTCTGTTGAACTTTTCACCACGCTTTTGCATGCCTGCAGTAAAACATCTTTTACTTTGTGACTTCAAAGTTTAACCATTAACCCAGACTGCCACACATGTTGGCTTTTTTTTTTTTTTTTTTTTGGTGAATGTAGTGGTTCATCAGAATGCCTTGAGAAACCGAGCCAGACAAACCTGTTATTGAACTATCCTGGAAGTCACCCATACTAACGCCTATGCTGAGTGCGTTGCATTAGACGCATATTAACTCTCCGCCACCGTGCCCAAACCCACCCCAGTAAGAACCCAGACGCATGCCTGACACAGCACCCAGAAATGATCTTCCCTTTCTCCTGTTCTACACATCCTCTGCTCTGTACTGTGGGGTGTCCACCAGGTCCAGCACAGCACAGCAAGACTTAGCTCAGGCCTTGAACTGGTTTGGTTTAGTATGGAATCTTTTATTTATTCTCAGATGGACTTTGTTGCCAGACCCTGGGGAGTGATCATGTTACCAGCTTTCTGACAAACTGTCTCCCGCCATCTTTATTTGCAGGCTAATGGAAGTGCTAAGAAAGCTGGTGGGGACTGTAAGCCTACTTTCCCCTCCTTACCTGCTTCTAAGATTCCAGCCCTTTCTCCCAGCTCTGGGAAGAGCGGTTCTCTGCCCTCTTCTAGTGGTGACAGCTCTAACTTTCCTAACCCAACTGCTTCTAAACCACCGGTTACTGCTAACTCTCTCAGCCCCCAAACAGGACGCCCTGCTCCCTCTGCCTCCCTCATCCCCTCTGTCTCTAATGGCTCCTTAAAGTTTCAAAGCCCCGCTCATACAGGTAAAGGTCACCATCTTTCATTCTCACTGCAGACTCCAAATGGACGAGCAGCCCCTCCTTTCTGCTCCTCCGCCCCTCCCTCCCCCGCCTCCCCCACTTCACAGAGTCAGGGTGCCAGGAGCATCAGGACCATCCACACTCCTAGCCTCACCAGCTACAAGGCACAGAACGGAAGTTCAAGCAAAGCCACCCCGTCCACAGCAAAGGAAACCTCTTAAAAGCCAAACCCTATTAGGCACAAGTTGGAATTACGTTTAAAAATTCAAAAAAGTTTAACAGTCTCTAACAACTTGTTTTCACAAGAGAGTGTAACATTGCTGTACTGTTTGAGGTTTAATGCTAACTATGTGCTAAATACTGAATTAATAGATTTCAGTAAAGCTTGTTTTTTTTTATGTTGTTGCTGTTGTAATTACATAGTGCTAACTGTCTATGTTGAATACCTGTTAAGTGAAGTGAGCATGTGTTACAGAGGAGAGTCTGACCAGAGAGAAGAGTTGTGTGTGAGACGGGAAAAAAATGTATCTGGCATGTAAAACATGTAAGATTCCAGAATTTTAGTATGTTTTGTATAAAAATATTTTTCATTACGGAGACTAGATGTGAATAGAGAAATATACAAGTGTGACTATACGAATTATAAACCAGATACTATATAATATTTCCTTTTATTTTAGTGTTATTTAGCTTTATTACAGATTTCTATTTTTGTCAAAACTTCATGGTTCCTTTCAAGATCTTTTTTGCCAAAACATTTTGATACTATAGCATTGTACATTTTGAAAGTTGTGTGCTAGACAGTAAGCCAGTGAATTTCTGCACAGGCCAACCCAGGGCATATGTAGAAAGCAATTATCAAACCAACTGCACTGCCATGAACATCATGTATAGTAGTTTGCCAGCCCAAGCAAGTTAGCTTTCTTCGCATTTCTTTTTTTCTTTCTTTCTTTTTTTTTTTTTTAACATATTGGGATTCTCTAGTTGTTTTCTTTACATTTTCTAACCCATTCCTTTGTTTTCTGAGACCCGGAAACCCACGCTATTACATTGTGGATTTTAAAGTGTACACTTCTGTACCGTTCTATAAACTGATAAACTCTTGTAAATATATAAATAGACACAAAATACTGTATGTGACAACACATAGAGTAGTTTTCCCACACCAAAGTTAATTTTTATGCATGCTTTAAAAATATATGTTGGGATAGGCAGAAATGGGACTACCCATACATTTTAAAAAGCAACAAGTTTGCACAGCTAGAGTGTTTTTGTAAATAACTGTATTTGTATACCACAGTCCTGTAATATACAGAACTATGAGCAGAGACTTTGCAAGACTAAATAAAGGGCTGCATGCTTATTATTTTTTGACCTTGTTACTATAGCTACTTCCTAGTCAAAGAGCAAAACATAACTATTACCAAATTAAATGGTTTGGGCTTCAAGGGCATTATAAGTAACATGTACCCAGCCACAAACTGGTAGTCTGAAAGCTCTGGAGTGACTCCTGATGTTCTCAGTGAACTCACTGCAAGTGTGGTGCCTTCTGATGTAACCTGCTGACTCTTCTCTACGGCTCATCAAGGTTTGACTAACAGAAAGCAAACCTGGCCACAGAGTCTCCACCTTCATTTCTCAGAGGAGCTCTTCCTGCCTTCTCTTTCCTGTTTGAATTCCAGTAGAAGCAAAGCAGAAATAAAATGTGTTTATCAGTAGGATTTTTTTTTGAGTTCTTAATTTTAAAAAATATTCATGGTCTAGAGCAGGGGTCCCCAAACTTTTTACACAGGGGGCCAGTTCACTGTCCCTCAGACCGTTGGAGGGCCACCACATACAGTACTCCATACACTGATCACCAATGAAAGAGGTGCCCCTTCCGGAAGTGCGGTGGGGGCCAGATAAATGGCCTCAGTGGCCGCAATTTGACCAGTGGGCCATAGTTTGGGGACCTCAGGTCTAGAGGGAAATATAGCTCACACTGTTTTCCTTTAAAAAAGAGGAATAGACATTAGTGAAAATTGTACCAAGATTATGAGTTGGCTACAAGCACAATCTCAAGAATCCTCCTATTATTTTTTATCTCCAAAATATTTAACTTGGTGGTTTCATGTAAAGTGCAAGCTTTATTATTACTTGAGCACCCAGCTACTAGTGTTCACAACCTGTGGGCTTACTGAGCTGGGATACCTTCACTGGAGATAATTTTATCATGTCTCCACTCATTACAGTAATTATAATCACATGTTTTAGGTAGTGCTCAGGAAAGTTATTTTATACACTTTAGGTATAAAAAGCTCCAGCATTTCAATCTCATCCTATAATTGACTCAGCAGCTATATTGTTGTAAGTCTACATAGCAGCTGTTTCGTGCAGGTTGATTTGCTCCTGTCTGCCCACAGCTAAGACTTCATGGTAAGCAGCTACAGAGCAGATTGTGGCTCACGCTTTCAGTATAACCTACCACTGCCCAGAGCACTGGAAGGATGGACAGGTGGCGATGGTTAACTTCAGCCCATGTAATGAAAGAAAGAACGGGCAAGGGAAACTCAACACAGTCCCTGCCTGAGCCCCAGCAGACCGCTGCCCACCTCCTCAGGAAACTGGAGGGAGCGGAGCGAATCAGGTGGGCACAACTGCCTATGACAACAATGAACAGAAAGGCACACCAGTTCCTATAACAGCGGTAGTGGGTGACATTCGATAGGATGAGCTGCTGGAGTTTTAGATTTTGTTAAAATGCTATTGGCAGATTATCACTACATTATCTTTAAAACTCATCATTCAACTAACACTTTTGTTTATCTGAAAAAGATTCTCAGAAGTAAATAAACCACGAGGGCTTCTCAGAGTCATTCAGCAGCCCGTAATCAGTGCTGCGAGCTGCTTGTGCACCCTTAGGCATGTCTCGGTTTTCTCGTCAATTAATGGAGAATGATGGCATCTACCTTATAGCATTGATGAGAGAATTAAATGAGATGGTTAGAAAATTCCTAAGACAGAACCTGACATGTACTGAGCACTTGGCAAAGGTTGGGGTTGCCGTCTTTGTCATTGTCACTGCTACTGTGATGACCAACCCTGTTCCTCCCCTTAAGAGGCCTCCAGTCCAGTGGGTCAGGCAAGGGCCATGGTTTCATGGAGGTGATAGCCTGTGGCCCTTGCAAGCACAGTACAGAACTTCTCTGTGAAGAGGCTGCTTTGCTTTTAATGCTGCTTGTGACTGGAATTCTTTCCCAAGTAAAAGAGACTGTCAGAGATTTGGGGCAGAAACAAGGCCCTAGAACCACAGCTACAGAAGAGTGGTCCTTCTGTGAGGTGACATTTTCAGACTTGGGAGAAGTTGCACCCAAATCACCCAACCCAGACCCTTCTGGTGGTGAAGGGTGGAACTGGTGCCCCTCCTTGCGCCAGTGCTAGGGGCAAGACCCAGGAGGAAAAGCAGGTAATCCACGGGCGCTAAGAGCAGGTTTGGCTGCTCCCCAAGCCCCAGGCCAGGTTCATGGCAAATCTAGGCTGCTTCCCAACTGCCGTCCTGTAGTTTAAACTAGCTCCATCCCCTCCATAGCTCTGGAAATGCAGAGGCGTGTGAATGGAATCAGCAGTTTTTTTGGAAGCAGAGGAATGCAGACTGCTTCTACTGAGTTTTCAAAAGGTAATTCTGCCAAAGTAACCAGGTGACCTTGTACAGGAAGATATGCCCTAGACCACAGGCAGCCATGCACACACTGAGTGACTCTCCTGAGGAGAGGATGTCCAGAAGGAATACAGAAATTTCAAGAGTACTGTTGAGCCCTGGCTGGGTAGCTCAGCTGGCTGGAACATTCCCAATACACTAAGGTTTCAGGTTCGATGCCCAGTTAGGGCACATACTGGACATTTCTCACTTTCTCTTTTTAAAGTCAATTTAAAAAAAAAGTGGTGGTTGTTTTTTTTTTGTAAGCACTTTTGAGAAGCCTGACCAGTGGTGGCACAGTAGATAGAGCATCAACCTGGGACACTGAAGGCCCAATTTCAAACCTCCGAGGTCGCAGGCTTGAGCACGGTCAGGGTTACCTGCTTGAGCATGGGGTCATCTACATGATCATATGATCACTGGCCTGAAGCCCCAGGCCACTGGCTTGACCAAGAGGTCACTGGCTTGGCTTAATCCCCACCCACCCCCACTCTACCCCCGGTCAAGGCACACATGAGGAACTATCAATGAACAACTAAAGTGCTGCAACTATGACTGGATGCTTCTCATCTCTCTCGCTTTAAAACAAACAAACAAACAAACAGAAAACACTTTAAAAGGAGAATCCCAGGCCTGCCAGGGCTCGTGGCCATCCATTGCAGATGAAAGGCAAAGGCTGACTCAAGATCCAGACGCAAGGGGGTCACAGAAGTCTGTCTGCCTGCCCTGAAATAGCTCCCTCTAGTGGCACCTCCATGTTGCTACTCACACTGCACATTTTTTCAGTCCCCATCTTTGGCTTTCTTTAAAGGCTTTACCTAAAAAGATTCCATAATAAACAAAAGAGATTAAGTCCCTGTAATGCTGATGGCTGAAGTCAGGCAGGCTCACATTGGATTCGGGCAGACAGTAGAGAAACTGTGGAGCCAGAAAGCGTTGGGCCATTCTGTTTAATAAACTCTCACAATAGCAGACAAGCACACAGGCAGGGCAACGGGAAAACCTCCTCTCACAGCAGCAGGCAAACAAACAGCAAAACAACCACTCACAATGGCAGTCAGCAATCTGCAATCCACCATCTGCTCTGAGTACAATCACCCACAGCCTTACATAGACTGTGCACGCGTGGTGCTGCTGCAAGCTCACACTCTGCAGGCAGAGTGCTTGCAGCTGGTAAGCCAGAGAGCAAACCTGACACAGCTGCTTTCCCCACAGTCCCTTTCCTGTTGATGAAGGGAATAGGGACCAGTCTTGCACCTTGATCCATCACCATACCTCTGCAGGGGGAGGAACGCAGATGATCCCTACACTGTCAAGCAACAGTTCTGCCATTCTGCCTAGGGAAGGCAGTGTTAGATTAGGCCTAAGATTATAGACAGATTAGTGACCTAAAATTCCTTCACTTATAAGGAAGGCGAAGTTCATCTTTGACCTATTCAGTTTCCTTTCTTCGGTTTATCACTCCTTTCCAACTTTGTGATCCCTGAGTACACACACCAGTGCCTGAGTCTGGGGCCTCTGCCCCTCTTTCCTCCACTTCCCTGGTCTCCTCTTGGCCAGAAAAAATGCTTTCCTGCCATAGTCCCTGCTCTTTCCGAAGGAGATGGGTCTGTTCACCTCCTGAACCATGAGGTATGCTTCTTGCCCTGACACCAGCCCAGTAAACCAAGCCAGCAGGTTGTGTTTTACTCACAAAGAATTCACTCACCTGGAAATGAAGTCAGGGAAGGAAGCTTTCAGCAGTAAACATCATTGCATGGTGATTATAATCAACATCCTTGAGTTCCACAAGTGAGCAGTCAGAGAGGAGGGGACCTTGGCCAGGTTGGACATACCTCATATAACCTGGACAAAGAATGCCCTTTCACTGAGTGACCCCAGAGAACAAGCCATGATCTCCTGCCTTTCTAAAATTCTTCAAAAGAGTCTACAGCCATACCATCCTGAACGCACCTGAGCTCACCCCAAAGGAGGTGTTCCCAAGGGACAGCAGGCACTTCTGCCCTGTGGGAGCTGGCTGCCCCTGCCCTCAGTCTTAGCCCAACCACCTGCCCCATTGCTCCCTTTATACCAGCCACTTCTACTCCTCAAGTAAACCCAAGTCCCAGGGGTTCCCTCTGCCTGGAATGTTCTATTGGGGAAGTCTGGATCAGCGGCCCTGCTCTGAGCACCCTCTCCTTCATAGCACTCGGAGGAATCTGAAGTATATAATAAGTACAGGAATTAATATCTATTCGTTTACCCAAAGGGGCCCATAGCAGAACCAGCTACAAACTGAAGGACCATGCTCTCCTGTGGAGACAGGTTGGTGGAGTGGGCTGTGGTGGGTTGGGGGCTCACACTGTTCTACCACTCATATCCAGAGCTAAAAGATTGACTCCCTGAAGACTCTGTAGGGTTTTAGGAACTGTAGGGTTTTAGTCACCTGGTGGCCATTTCTGAAACTTTGTCTAGGAGACTGGAGGAGCCCTGCTCTTCACTAAATCTCTCAACTTCATTCATTTCCGTTTTGCCACAGCTGTAAAAATGCGCAGCCCACTGGAAGCGTGCAGCTTTGGCCCTGGAGAAAAGTGTGCAACAGGTAGCATTTTTCCTCATCTCAAGGCCTCAATTTCAGAGTAATCAACCAGAGGACAGAACTACATGAGTGGAATGCTGATGTTCATACAAACATACACACACACCCATTCATATACTGAAGCCCCAATTAATCCTCAATGGAATGGTATTTGGAGCTGTGATGTTGGGTAGGTAACGAAGATTAGATAACGTTGTGACAAGGAGGCCCTCATGATGGGATGAATATCCTCCTAAGAAGAGATACCTAAGAAGGTGGCATCTGCAAGCCAGCAGACTGACCTCAGACTTCCAGCCTCCAGAACTGTGAGAAATAAATGTCTGTTGTTTAAGCTGCCCAGTCTATGGCATGTGTCCCAGCAGTCCCAGCTGACTAGGACAAAAAGCAAGGTGAATTCCCTGGAAAATAAACCCTATAGGCACATAGTGCACATTTCGCTCTGGTCACCATGAATTGGCTGTCCTGTTTCTAGAGGACATATTGCCATGGACTGCAGGGATGAGGGAGCTGGAAGCTATGAACACGTAGGTAAAGAAAGAAGCCACATGGCCCCTCCCTTGTCCTTGTACAATGGATATTTTGGATCCAACAATGAATTTATGTGTATCCCAGTTACAGTCTCACCTGTTAGAGTCAACAGATCATTCCAGGTGCATTTAAATAAAATCCAAACCCTCTACCAGAACCTACAGGGCTCTGCTGTGTAGCTCCTGCCAACACCTCCAAAGGGACCTCCTATTACTTTGCAGACACTTTGCCTGGTGAGTGAATGCAAAGAGATCACCTCAGCTTGTAGGTAACCTTTATTGTCTCCCAAAGCCATATTAGAATGGTGGGGGTGTTGTGTGGAATTTTCATCTGTAACGAAGGGTTGAATGCCACCAAAGAAGGTGGAGAAATTCTGCACTGGCATCTTTTTGACATGGTGCTGTCAGTCCTTCCGCGTCCATGTCTCTCGGCTGTCTGCACTGGAGGAAAGGCCGGGATGCGCAGAGCCTGAGATGCCCTCACTTCTGACGCAGAGTCCCCTGTTCTCTCCATCCATGGCTGAGCTGACCCATCCCTCTTCTGGCGGCCAATGAAACTATCTCAGCGGTTCTCAGTCACAGGCCACTTTGCCCCCAGCAGACATTTAGAAGTGTCTGGAGATATATTTGGTTGTCACAACTGGGAACAGTGGGGGTGCTGCTGGCACCTAGTAGGCAGAGGCCAGGGGCATCACTTACCACCCTACACTGCACAGGACATGCCCCCACAACCAAGATTGACCAAGCTCGAATGGCAGCAGTGCCAAGAAGCCCTGCTGGTTGTATCACACTTTATATGCAAAAGTAATTTCCTTTGAGAGGAACCCTTCTGCAGGCCATTGGACACAGGGTGGCCTCCAGTGGCGGAGAGGAAAATACCTCTCACTCCCCACGTGTTCCAAGCCACCTCCTGTCACCCTCACCATACAGCCTTCTCAAACGTTTGTCCTTATCTGCTTATTTGAACATAAGTTCCCCTGTTACAAATAGGGCTTTGAAGGGAGAGAGGGCCACATCAATACCCTCAGGAATCACAGGGTCAGCCCTGTCCCATCACAGCCACCCAGAATGGGAGCAGTGAGGTGAGCGCGTGTTCTCAAGGTGACCACCATAGGAATCAGTTGTGAGGCCAGAAGAACTTGGCCTAGGCTGAGCCCCCACTTGCGTGCTGGAAGCTAGCCAGGTAATTCCAAGTTCCGCAAGGTCGGAACAAGCGCTGCTTTACCACGAGAGTCTGCTAGGTGGCTCTGTGCCCTGTGCCAGCTTCTCCACAGCATGGGGGGCCAAAGGGCAGGCGTGGGAACCAGCACCTCTGCAGCCCCCTCACCAGCTTAGGGTGCTCTGTGATCTGCTCCTCTGGGTCGTGTGTGGCTGGGAGTTGGCGGTGACCTGAGAACATCCTCTTGGCAGCAGGGCATTAAACAATGAGAAGGTGTCGCCTCCTAGTTGGCCTGGAACTGCAGTTAGGACGGAGCCAGGGTGAGGGGAGGAAGGAAAGGAGCCCAGAAAAGCTGGGGGAGCCCCAGAAGGAGGGGGGTCTGTCTTTATTCCTGGGTGCCTCCCAGGCTCAGGGCCAGTTCTGAGACACCATTAGCTTTTTTCTTGAGGGAGTGAAGGGGCTCTCGCTTCTGGGTGGAGAATACTACATTCTGGCGTGCACTAAGGGACCCCACAAAGGAAGTCCTGCCTTGCGTGTCCACTTTGAAAAAATCACACGTCTGATGTCTGAGCTACATGCATGATTTCCAGAGACCATGTTCCCTAAAAAGGGAGGGTGTCATCTAGAAGTGAGGGTGTTATCCTGGGGTGACCTGGGATCTTGAGATCTTTCACCCCTTCAAGAATAAAGGGGCCCAAAAATGTTGTAGGAACCCCAAGATAGAGAAACTGTGCTCTGGGGGAAGGGGCGGCTAGGAAAACCTCATAGGGGAGCTGTTATTTGAGCCTTCACCAGGTCTGACTTGATGGGTGAGCAGGAGGTAATGGAGCAAAGAGGTGGACACAGTACCAAACACAAACAATGCTGCAGGTGCAGAGTGCCAAGCCGTGGCCCTCTGGGAGCTAACTGCTGAGAGGACTGGTGTGGGCACACAGGGAGCATCCTGGGGGTACAAGGGGAGACGGGCCCCAGAAGTCTGCGCTCAAGGGTTTTAGCTAATGATTAGTTCACTTGAGCTGCCCTAGTTATTCTGGCCCTTTGCCCATGAGGAGGCCACAGCCACCTTTAATCACCCTGGTGTCCCGAGATTGTGGTCTCTGCCATTGCTGACCTGCCTCAAGGGCACAAAACCTGCAGTGCCACCACATCTATTGTGTGCTCCTTTATCGGGCAATTGTGTAAGGTCCCATGGAAACTCAACCACCGTCCTCAAAGAACTCAGAATCCAGCAGGAAAAGCAGGACAGCAACGCCTTGCATACTAAGCAGCAAAGTAAAATACTTTTTTGCAGGCAAAAGGAAAGTATTAGTAGAGAGAGAGAGAGAGAGAGTGTGTGTGTGTGTGTGTGTGTGTAAGGAGCGGGGAGACTTAGTAAGGCAGGTTCCCGCATGAGCCTTGACCAACATCCATGGGCAACCCCTTCCGGGGCCAATGCTCAAATCAACTGAGCTATTTTTAGCACCTGAGGCTCATGCGCTTGGACCAACTAAGCTATCCTAAGGGTCCCGGGCCATGCTCGAACCAATTGAGACACTGGCTGAGGGAGGGGAAGAGAAGCAAATGGTTGTTTCTCTTGTGTGCCCTGACTGGGAATGAAACCCATATGCCGGGCCGACTCTCCATCCACTGAGCCACCAGCCAGGGTCATATTAGCAGATTTTAAGCAGAAAAGTGACATGATTTGCATTGTGGAAGCCATTTTGGAAGGGGATGGGCAATGAGGAAAGAGGTAGAGACTCTGAGACTGAAAGGACTCGTGAGTGAGAGTGCTAACAAGTGACTTCCAGCTGGTGCCTAATTGGATGTGTGGGGCTGTGTGTTTGGACTTGGCCCAGAGTCTCGCTCTTCTGTCCCTTCTTTCCACCTTCGCCTTATGCAAAATTAGAAGATCCTGCTTGCCCATGGGTGGCACTGAGAAGAGGAACACCTCAAATTCTATCAACATGGACCACTGTGTATGCAGCCACACACATTGTCCTCATTCTGTTGCCACAGAAATACCAGACGTTTCTGGCAAGGTGGTAGCATTGAGAAAATTTGACACTATTTTTTAAAACATTTAGTTTTTAAATTGGAGATCAAGGTTTTGAAATTTTTTTCTTAATTATTTTCTCAAGTTCAGTCACTACAAAGCCAGGAGGATGGACTTCCAGTGAAAGCCTTGACATTCCCAGCTTCCTTAAAGAACCACTATTTTGGGTGCGGCTTTGCTATCTACCACCCCTGGACTCTAAAAGTCCTCTTCTTGGTCAGGGCCAGAACTGTCCTGCCTTATTTGCTTCCCAAGAGAAAATCACCCCACTCTGGACCCCCTGCAGTAGTGACAGCCAGCTTGTTCTAGCAAGAAGAGCTCAGTTCCCTCAGATAGAATCCGACGTGGCATGCAGCACAGCTGACAAGCAAGCTTGCACACACAGGAAGTCAGCACAGGCTGCCCCTCTCTCCCCCCGGTGACAACCACTCAGGCATCAGGGAATCAAAGTGGCATTTTGCCAGGCTATCTTTCTGCCACAGAATTACAAAACACCAGGCATTGCTTTGAGTCAGTGACCCAATCAGCTTACTTCTCCCAAGATCTTTCTGCATATTTTCCCAGTGAGAATCAAGTCTGGAAAAAGACACCTGAGGGAGGGTGGCCATTATTGCAGGGATACAGGGATAGAAAGGAGGAAGTGTGGCCGAGGGGAACAGATACACTGGGGGTGATGCAATGATAGTGAGTGTGGCTCTAATGTCAGAAAGAGAAGCAAGTGATGTCAGTGATGGCTTCCAGAAGCTGAGAAGCATCAGACACAGAGGTTGAATCAAGAAAGAATCCAGGTGACATCTACAAAGTCAGAGTGTTGTCAATGAGAAACCGCCAAGAAGGATCCAAGATCGTGGTGGAGGAGGTGGAAGTTACACTCACCTCCTTCCAGGACCACATTGTCATTAAAACTAAAATATAGAATAATGGACCTGTGAATAAGCACCTGGAGACTAGCTGAACAGACATCTAATAACCAATTAAGGACTTACGGAAGGAGCCACATCAAGACTGGTAGGAAGAGTGGAAATGTGAAAAGGGCTGTCCTACTCCCATGCACAGTGGCTGAGGTGCCAGAGAAATGCCACAGCTATGCTATGGGGGGTCCCCTGAGAACTATGGGGTCTCAAGCCCAACCCATGCTCCTCACCCCTACAGCCAGGAGGAGGTACCCACATAACACCTGGCTGTGAAAATCAACAGGGCTTCTGTCCACCAGGGAGAGAAGTGAGTCAGACAGGGACACAAGTGCCCTCTTTTTTATTTTTTTTAAATACTTTATTTATTGATTTTAAAGACAGGAGAGAAAGGGGAGCACAGAATGGGAAGTATCAACTCATAGTTGCTTCGTGTTAGTTGTTCATTGCTTGCTTGCTGTATGTGCCTTGACCAGGGCAGCCCAGGGTTTCAAACTGGCAACCTTGGCATTTTAGGCCAAAGGTTTATCCACTGCTCCACCACAGGCCAGGCACAGGTGCCCTCTTAAAGTGCTGATGCACGAAATATTATTTGTAGCCCCTCACCTTGGTTTCTGGTACAGAGAAGACTAGAGTTGTATGAGGAGAGACTGGGGTTTGTGGCTCTGGGAGAGAGCTGAAGGGACAGCTGTCAGGGTCCCTGTGTTGATTTCCTCTCCCACAACACAGATGCCATCTGTCTTGGGTAGAGCACTCTCCTCTTTATGACATCAGCCTGGGGGAATGCAACGGCCCCATGCTCTGGACTTACTGTTGCCTCACCATGCAGAGTTCACACACTTCAGAGAATCTGCTGCTTAGGTTGGTGTGTAGAAATCCAGGCAGACTCAGGGGGTGCCAGTGACTGAATTATGTAGTTTGGGACAGGGGTCATTACTCCCACTTTCACATGAACCTGACCAATGCCTCTCTCTCACAGGAGATACCTCACCCCACCCTCTGAGCTCCCAGCAGCCCCACTCTTCTAACTCTTGGTGGCCCTGCCCTGCCACACCACATGAGGACTCTGCAGGCGGTCTGGATAGAATCCTGGACAGATGAGTTGCATGGCTCTGGAACAGGGGCCATTTACCTACCTTCCCATGAGCTTGACCTGTGCTTCCTCTCATGGGAGATCTGCTAGCCCCACCCTCCCAACTCCCAGTAGCCCCACACTGCTGAGCTTGACCTCTCCAGAAGATCCACGAAGAATATGGGACTGACTGAGTTGTCTGGCTCTAGGACAAAGGCTTTTTTCCCCTTGTATGCCTAACTGGTGCAAAGCTCTCACTTCACATAGCCAAATCATGGTTAGTTTGGGCTTGATAAACTCTTCTGGCCTCACAGCACTTATGCTGAGTTGGACTCTCTATCAACCTAGTGAACACTATTTCCCTACCTGGTGACTCCCTGAGAACCTACCTCATGCAATTTAAGCACCAGCATAGGCTCTTTCATTGACTGCCAGCAGGTGAAGGCAGGCAGAGGCAGATGAAAGCGTGCCTTCAGCCTTTTGCTAACCAGCCACCAGGCTTGGTGCTGTTGGAAGTCAGTCTTGGTATGCAACTTGCCTTTCCCACACACATGCTGGCCCAGCACAGAAAACCACAAACTGGATCACTTTATAACTCCAAAGAGGTTGCCCAGGGTCAATCATAGGCAGCATATGAAATTGACCTGCACCAGATTCCCTCTCAAGAGTCCCCAGAACCAACACACCCAGTTGCCAGCTTCAGACAACATCAGATCAGGATCTAATTAGCTTCACAAGCAGCATAGCCAAAGAGAGATATCTGGAGAACCCAGACCCTACTGAAGCAAGTTCTGCTTTGTGTAGTTAGTTCCTGGACAGCAGGCCATATCCTGTGTTCAGGGTTGAGCCTCATAGCCAGTTTAAGGGTTGACCCCCACACACAAATGGTCCAATAGCAATAAAAATTCAATTACAACAAAAGGGCTCACATACCTCATTAAGGAACATCATGGAGCACCCAGCTCAGGTGATTGGGGAGACTGTGTCATAGGGTCCACAGATCACCTACTAAATATGCCATCCTACCAAGAGTGGGAGACATAGCAGATTTACTTAATACACAGAAACAAACATAAAGAGGTAGACAAAATGAAGAGACAAAGAAACATGCCCCAAATGAAAGCACAGGAGAAATCTCCTGAAAAAGAGCTAAATAAAATGGAGGCAAGCAATTTACCAGATATGGAGTTCAAAAAAATGGTTATGAAGATGTTCAAGGAACTTAGTGAGATCCTCCACAGCATAAAAAAGTACAAAGAGACCATAAGAAAAAAAAATAAACCAGTCAGAAATAAAGAATACAATAAGTAAAATGAAAAATACATTAGAAAGAATAAACAATAGGTTTGATGAAGCAGAGAATCAAATCAGTGATCTGAAAGGCAAGGTAGTAGAAAACACTGAATTGGAGCATCAAAAATGAAAAAATAAATTTTAATGAGGATAGTTTAATGGACAACATGAAGCATAACAACATACACATCATAGGGGTACCAGAAAGAGAAAAGAGAGAGCAAGGTTTCAAAAACCTAGCTGAAGAAATTATGAGATAAAACTTCCCTAATTGGTGAAGAAAAAAACCACATAAGTCCAAGAAGCACAGAGACCCAAATAAGATGAACCTAAAAAGGACCACACTAAGATACATCACAATCAAAATAGCAAAGATTAAAGACAAAAAGAAATGCTAAAAGCAGCAAGAGGATACTGTCACACCCATGTCATCCCAGCACTATTCTATGATTGAGCTACGGCTGGCACAGCTGCACATGCAAAAAGAAACTGAAGCTCAGGGAGGCTGAGAGACTTTGTCAAGGTTACAATGGGCCTAAGAGTAGAAATCCAGGTCTAGATCTTCTCTATCAGTCCAATGAATTGCTTCTGGGTCAAAGGAAATAATGGATATAAAAGCCACTCACACACTAAAATCCACTTTTAAAATGCAAGGGATTTAGGAATCACTGGGGAACAAAATTTTTGTTGCATCCACAAAAACACTTGTTCTTACCTAATTCGAGTGTACTGATCTCAAATCTGACATTAGTTTTTCTCTGTAAGCTACAGTTTTATTGCAATTCAATATTTTAGGTTTTCATCTTATTGTAAAATTTTCAACATTTAGTTTAACATAATGGAGTAGAATGTCTTCTTGGGCATCATCTTTGTGAAAATATAATAATTTATATAATGCAGTAATACACTAATACACTAAAAGATATGATTGCATCATAATTTCTCTACAATTTCACAATAGAACATATTAAAACACTTATTTTAATTATAAAATTTACACAAAAAATTTAAATTCTATTCAGGCAAAAATTTGCATTTGTAGCTCTTGTGTTTGTGTACTTGTTGAGGACAATCTCGTTTGATGCTCCAGCAGTAGTCTGCCATCATATTTCTGTCCCATTGCCCCTGATAATGCTCTTCCATCATCTTCAGATCTTGATGAAAGTGTTCTCCCTGCTCATCACTAACAGCTCCAAGATTTTTGGGAAACTTATCAAGGTGACTGTTCAGGAAGTGAATCTTAATGCTCATGTTACATCGAATGTCGCAGAAAGCCAACAGCATCCTTTGAACCAGAAGTTCATAGTTTTCTGCTGTTTTGTTTCCAAGGAAGTTCTTTGTAACTCCACAAAAGACTGCCATGCTGCTTTCTCCTCCTTATTCATCTTCCTAGCAAATTCTCCGTCACGTATGAGGGTTTGAATTTGAGATCCATCGAATACACCTGCTTTTATTTTCTCAAAAGACAAGGCAGGAAGAGCAGAAATAATATGTTGAAAGCATTCACTTTCTCTATTCAAAACCTGAACAAACAGCTTCATTAAGCCAAGTTTGATGTGAAGTGGGGGAAAAATGATCCTGTCTTGATTAACTACAGGTTCATTCACAATATTTTGCATCTCTACTTCCAGATCTTCATGTTTCGGCCACTCCTTCTGTGTCCAGTGTTTCTCCCGGGCTCGGCTATCCCACAAACACAGAAAGCATGGATACTTCGTGAAACCTCTCTGTTGTCCTAGTACAAAATTGACCATTTTAAGATCCATACAAATGATCCAGTTATGCTCCTCATACTTCAGAAAGTTGAGGACAATTTTTATGTCATTATAAGATTATAATGACATAATTCACAGATGAGTTGAATAACCAATTGGAATCACTGCATAAACATTACCGTTGTGTAGGAGAACACATTTCAGACTCTGTTTAAAGCTGTCAAGAAATAGCCGCCATTCATTTGGACTGTTAGTGGTAATACCTAGCTGGCTGAGAAGACTACTGATATCATGACAGTAAACAAAGTGTTTGTCTTTGAAAAAAATGTCCACAAAAATTTGTTCATGCTTCCTGAAATGGAATACTTTAGCTGACCGATGAAGTCCAGTCTTTTCTTGAAGCCTGGAGGCTAATAACTCAGCTGCTTTCTTTGATAGGCCCAAATCTCTTACTAAGTCATTCAATTAGGGTTGGCTAAACTGCTGTGTGGTTAATGACTACTTGGCATCAGAAGAAAATCTTTCAGATTCTACAACCATTTCCTCATGCATCTTATCAAAATACACTCAATCACCTTGTTCCCTTTCTTCATGCTTAGAAGAAATAAAACCATTGAAAACTGGAACCAGGCTCACATTATCCTAATTATAAAAACCAGATAAAGGCACTGCAAAGAAAAAATTATAGGCCAATATTTCTGATAAACATAGATGCTAAAATTCTCAACAAAATATTAACAAATTGGATCTATCAATATCTTAGAAAGATTACATACATATCATGATCAAGTGGAATTTATTCTGGGAATCCAAGGTTGGCACAATATCTGCAAATCAATAGACGTGATGCATCACATAAACAAAATGAAGGATAAAAATAATATCAATAGCTACAGAAAAAGCATTTGATAAAGTCCAGCATCCATTTATGATAAACCTCTCAGCAAAGTGGAATTAGAGAAAACACAACTCAACATAATAAAGGCTATATATAACAAACCCATAGCCAACATCAAACTCAGTGGGCATAAACTAAAAGCAATTCCCTTAAGGTAAGCAACAGGAAAGAGAAGTTTGCTTTCACCACTCTTAATCATCATAGTCCTAAAAGTCCTAGCCATAGCAGTCAGACAAGAAAAATTAAAAGGCATCTATATTGGAAAGAAAGAAGTAAAACTGTCATTATTTGCAGATAACATGATAATGTATATAGAGAACCCTACAGATTCCACCAAAAAAAACTACTAGAACTGATAAATGAATTCAGTAAAGTAGAACAAAAATTAATATCTAGAAATCAGTTCCATTTTTATACAACAATAATGAACTATCAGAAAAAGAAACTAAGAAAACAGTCCCATTTACAATAGCATTCAAAAATAAAAAATTAAATACCTAGAAATAAATTTAACCAAGAATGTAAAAGACTTGTACTTTAAAATTATAAAAACTGTAGAAAGAAATTGAAGAAGATACAAATAAGTGGAATTACATACCATGTTCATGGATAGAAAGAATTAATGTCATTAAAATGTCCATACTACCCAAAGCAATCTATAGATTCAATACACTTCCTATGAAGATACCAATGGTGTATTTCACAGACCTGAAACAAATATTCTAAAATTTTATATGGAACTGCAAAACACCCCCAAGTAGCTTTAGCAATCTTGAGGAAAAAAGAATAAAGCTGGAGGAATCATGCAACCTTATATTGAACAAGGTCATAGTAATCAAAACATTATGGTACTGGGATAAAAACAGACACAAAGATCAATGAAATAGAACAAAAGCCCAGAAATAAAACCAGGCCTTTGAGGTCAATTAATGTTTGACAAAGGAGGCAAGAACATATGATGAGGTAAAGACAGTATATTCAATTAATAATTGGAAAAATTGAATAGATACAAAAAAAATGAAATTAGACTACCTTCTTATACCATGTACAAGAATAAACTCAGAATAAATTAAAAGACTTAAATGTAAGACTCAAAATCATAAAAATTCTAGACAAATACATAGGCAATAAACTCTCATTAGTAATATTTTTATGATATATATTCTTGGGCAATGGAAACAAAAGAAAAAATAAATAAGACTACATCAAACTAAATCATTTTCACACAGCAAAAGAAATCAACAATAGGCATATGAAAAGGTGCTCAATGTTACTAATCATCAGAGAAATGTAAATTAAAACCACAATGAGGTAGCGAGATCAGAGAAATGGTGCCGTGAGGAGTGCTCCCAATACCTCTCCTCAAAATTTCAACACGTTCTACAACCAGAGACAGAAAAATTGATCCCTGGAGCGTCTGTAAGTCCCACACACTGAACAAAAAGGTATGATTGGGTGAAAAAGTGGCTAAATATATAATCAACCCTGAAGGAAATAAGACAGAGAACAGAACACTGCACCTTCCTCACTAAACTGAGCAAGGGCTGCTTTCACTTTGAACTAAGAGAGAGTGAGAGCTGGGGTGTGGAAGGAGCTGGGCTGGGGCACAGATGTGCAAGCCGAGGAAAGAGTGTGCCTGCGGCGACTCAGCCCGCACGAGCTAACGCTGGCACTGGACCCCGCAAAAGGCAGGCGAGCAGCGGTCTCCATTACCTCCAATATCCTGGTCTGCGAGGGTGAACAGTGTGTGACAGGTTCCTCCTAGGGCCCCGGGCGTGGGTGCCCGTGTTTGAGTCAGAGACTTCTGCATGGGCTGTGACCAAAGTCTCGGTGTAATCCCCTGCTCCCCCAACAACAGTGCGCAGGGAGTGCGCAAAAGCGAACTTCCCCACACGGACTCTTCCAGGCAGGCAAGGCACCTCCAGCCATTCAGGCTAACATCCTGGGGAAGAAAAATACAAAAGTGCTAGGGGGAAGGGCATGCTGGCAGCTTGCAGTCTCTGGAGCAGATCTGCAGATCCAATCACTGAAATTAGCTTAACCCACAGTCTGCTCACCGCCCAACTGGCTTACGCGGCTCTGTCTGACAAGGTCTCTCTCAGCTCAGCGATCTAAGACAAGAGACATGATGTTTTTAAGTGCCTCTTGCTCTGCACAGAGGGGCGGGGGCAACTTCCTGTCAGCCAATACAGGGTGAAAAACACATTCCTATGGAACAAACCTCAGAGAACACTGAAGAAGTTAGACAGGCTAGGCTGTAGGCTTTTTAACAAGGAGGAAGCCTGCAGAGAGCAATCCCATGGAACGCTAAGGCAAATTTAACTAGATATACCTGGGGAACCTTAGAAAGGAGCCTGAACAGAAATCAACATGCCCCCCTACCTGCTTAAGCTGGTGGCTCTGATTAGCAGAGCTTTCATACTCAGGGCTGTGCACTAAAAAGAGGGACTTGGCAGCTTTTAAGACCTCCTGTTCTGCAGGCAGTGACTAGGGCATCTTCTTCCCAGCCAAGACAGGTTGCGAAGTGCAAAAAGCCTGAGGAGAGTGGTCCCACAGAGTGCTGAGGCATACTGGACACACGGGGAGGCTCACAGAAAGACACCTTGAGAGCAACTGGCTCCCAGCCCTGCCTGATTATGCTGACGGCTCTGACTGACAGAGCCTTACCCAGAGCCCTGCACTGAGTGGGGGCAGAGCAGGAATTTACCAGCTCTTTGAACCTCTTACTCTCCAGGCAGTGGCAGCAGCAACCTCATAGCTGGATCATCAGGTTGCTAATTCAGGAAGGAGAGACTAGGAGACAGGTTCTGGGGAAACGAACTCTTCCATTGTTGGAGCTTGCAAATGCTAACAAGACCCGACTACCAATGAGACTGAGGCCTAGTATATGACATCACCATAGCAACACATCAACTGCAAATCTCTACCTAAGCGTGCCACAGGGGCAGAGACTGGGGTACAGTGCCACCGACCAGGAAGAGGGAGAGGAAGAAAAAAGAAAGAAGATAACCTCTCAAAATCAAGAAAAATACACACAGTCTTTATAACTTTTTCCACTTTTTTTTGTTTCTTTCATCTTCTTATCTTTATTTTTTTTTCTTCCACCTTGGTCCTTTTATCCTCTGCTCATCTTATTCTTTTCTCTTCTTCTAGAACTACATTACCCATAAGTGTTACATTCCCCATTTTTTTCTTTTGTTTTTTCTTTCTCTCTATGAGGGTTACACTCCAAAACCCTTAACTCTTTTTTTTTCTTTTACTCCTTTTTCTTTTTTCTTCCTCTCTCTTAGTGTCTTCTTTTCTCTTTTACTTTTCCTCTCATTCGATCCTCACTCATGAAAAAATTATTTTCTTTTGGATTCAAATTTTTTCTTTGTGGCATTTTCTGAGCTTTATATTTTGCTTTTTAACTCATTAGCATTCCCCCAAACCCCTGCTCTCCATTCTCTGTAGTATTGGTTCCACTTAATACAATAATATTTTTTTTCTTTTTCTTATTTCCTTCTTATCCCTTTCACTATATCTCTCCTTCGACCATCATTTACAAGCAAATTATTTTATTCTCTTTTATTATTAATTTTAATGGGGTGACATTAATAAATCAGGGTATGTATTTTCAAAGAAAACATGTCCAGGTTACATTATCATTCAATTATGTTGCATACCCATCACCCAAAGTCAAATTGTCCTCTCTCACCTTCTATCTGGTTTTTTGTAGGCCATCCCAACCCCCTCTCCCTTCCTCTCTTACCACACAACATAACCACCACACACTTGTCCATGTCTCATAGTGTCGTTTTTATGTCCCACCTATGTATGAAATCATGCTGTTCTCAGTTTTTTTCTGTTTTACTTATTTCATTCTGTATAATGTTATCAAGGTCCATCCATTTTGTTGTAAATGATCCGATGTCATCATTTCTTATGGCTGAGTAGTCTTCCATAGTATATATGTACCAAAGCTTTTTAATCCACTCGTCCTCTGACGGACACTTGGGCTGTTTCTAGATCTTCGCTATTGTGAACAATGCTGCCATGAACATGGGGGTGCATTTCTTCTTTTCGAACAGTGTTATGGCGTTCCTTGGGTATATTCCTAAAAGTGGGATAGCTGGGTCAAAAGGCAGCTCAATTTTTAATTTTATGAGGAATCTCCATACTGTTTTCCACAGTGGCTGCACCAGTCTGCATTCCCACCAGCAGTGCAGGAGGGTTCCCTTTTCTCCACATACTCGCCAGCACTTGTTCTGTGTAGTTTTGCTGAAGAGTGCCATTCTGACTGGTGTGAGGTGATATCTCATTGTGGTTTTCATTTCTATTTCTCTAATGATTAGTGATGTTGAGCACTTTTTCATGTGCCTATTGGCCATCTGTATGTCCTCTTTGGAGAAATTTCTATTCATTTCTTTTGCACATTTTTTGATTGGATTGTCTTCCTGGTGTTGAGTTTTATAAGTTCTTTATAAATTTTGGTTATTAACCCCTTATCAGATGTGCTGTCGAATATGTTCTCCCATTGTGTGATTCGTCTTTTTATTCTATTCTTATTGTCTTTAGCTGTGCAAAAACGTTTTAGTTTGATATAATCCCATTTGTTTATCCTGCCTTTTATTTCATTTGCCCCTGTAGATAAATTGGCAAATATATTGCTGTGACAGATGTCAAAAAAAGAGCTTACTGCCTATGTTTTCTTCCAAGATGCTTATGGTTTCACGGCTTACATTTAAGTCTTTTATCCATTTTGATTTTGTTTTTGTGAATGGTGTAAGTTGATGGTCTAGTTTCATTTTTTTGGAGGTAGATGTCCAATTTTCCCAGCACCATTTGTTAAAGAGGCTGTCTTTACTCCATTGTATGCTCTTTCCTCCTTTGTCAAATATCAGTTGTCCATAAAGCTGTGGGTTTATTTCTGGGTTCTCCATTGATCTATGTGCCTGTTCTTATGCCAGTATCAGGCTGTCTTGAGTACAATGGCCTTGAATTATACCTTGATATCTGGAAGAGTGATGCCTCCTGCTTTATTTTTCCTTTTTAAGATTATTGAGGCTATTTGTGTTCTTTTTTGATTCTATATAAATTTTTGGAATATGTGTTCTATATCTTTGAAGTATGTCATTGGTATTGCATTGAATTTATAAATTGCTTTGGGTAATATAGACATTTTAATGATGTTTATTCTTCCTAACCACGAGCACGGTATATGCTTCCACTTGTTTGCATCTTGCTTGATTTCTTTAATCAATGTTTTATAATTTTCCGAGTACAAGTCCTTAACTTCCTTGGTTATATTTACTCCTAGGTACTTTATATTTTTGGTTGCAATAGTGAAGGAGATTGTTTCCTTGATTTCTTTTGCTTACAGTTCACTGTTGGTATATAAAAATGCCTCTGGTTTCTGAGCATTAATTTTATATCCTGCCACCTTGCTGAATTCATTTAAAAGGTCCAGTAGTTTTTTAACTGAGACTTTAGGGTTTTCTATATACAATATCATATCATCTGCAAATAATGATAGTTTTACCTCTTCTTTTCCAATTTGGATGCCTTTTATTTCTTCTTCTTGTCTGACTGCTGTAGCTAGGACTTCTAGAACTATGTTAAATAAGAGTGGTGAAAGGGGGCACACCTGCCTGGTTCCTGATTTTAATGAGATTGCTTTTAATTTTTGCCCATTTAGTATGTTTGCTGTGGGTCTGTCACAGATGGTCTTTATCATGTCAAGGAATGTTCCCTATATTCCCACTTTACTGAGAGTTTTGAGCATGAATGGGTGCTGGATTTTATCAAATGCTTTTTTTGCATCTATTGAAATTATTATGTAATTTTTGTCCTTCCTTTTGTTTGTTTGTTTTTTTTATTAACTTTAATGGGGTGACACCAATAAATCAGGGTACATATGTACAATGAAAACATCTCCAGATTATCTCCTATTCAATTGTGCTGCATACCCATTACCCAAAGTCAAATTGTCCTCTGTCACCTTCTATCTGTTTTTCCCTGTGTCCCTCCCCATCTCCCTAGACCACCCTCCCCTCCCTCCCCCCATCCCGTAACCACCACACTCTTGTACGTGTCTCGTATTCTCATTTTAATGTCCCACCTATGTTTGAAATCATGCTGTTCTCAGTTTTTCTTTTTTTCTGATTTACTTATTTCACTCCGTATAATGTTATCAAGGTACATCCATTTTGTTATAAATGATCCGATGTCATCATTTCTTATGGCTGAATATTGTTCCATAGTATATATATACCAAAGCTTTTTAATCCACTCGTCTTCTGACGGACACTTGGGCTGTTTCCAGCTCTTCGCTATTGTGAACAATGCTGCCACAAACATGGGGGCGCATTTCTTCTTTTCGAACAGTGTTATGGTGTTCTTAGGGTATATTCCTAAAAGTGGGATAGCTGGGTCAAAAGGCAGTTTGACTTTTAATTTTTTGAGAAATCTCCAAACTGTTTTCCACAGTGACTGCACCAGTCTGCATTCCCACCAGCAGTGCAGAAGGGTTCCCTTTTCTCCACATCCTCGCCAGCACTTGTTCTGTGTTGTTTTGCTGATGAGCGCCATTCAGACTGGTGTGAGGTGATATCTCATTGTGGTTTTAATTTGCATTTCTCTAATAATTAGTGATGTTGAGCATTTTTTCATATGTCTTTTGGCCATCTGTATGTCTTCTTTGGTAAAATTTCTATTCATTTCTTTTGCCCATTTTTTGATTGGGTTGTTTGTCTTCCTGGTGTTGAGTTTTATAAGTTCTTTATAAATTTTGGTTATTAACCCCTTATCAGACGTGCTGTCGAATATGTTCTCCCATTGTGTAGTTTGTCTTTTTATTCTGTTCTTATTGTCTTTAGCTGTGCAAAAGCTTTTTAGTTTGATGTAGTCCCATTTGTTTATCTTGCCTTTTATTTCATTTGCTCGTGGAGATAAATCGGCAAATAAATTGCTGCTACAGATGTCGGAGAGCTTGCTACCTATGTTTTCTTCTACGATGCTTATAGTTTCACGGCTTATGTTTAAGTCCTTTATCCATTTTGAATTTGTTTTTGTGCATGGAGTAAGTTGATGGTCTAGTTTCATTTTTTTGCAGTTAGATGTCCAATTTTCCCAGCACCATTTGATAAAGAGGCTGTCTTTACTCCATTGTATGTTCTTTCCTCCTTTATCAAATATCAGTTGTCCATAAAGCTGTGGGTTTATTTCTGGGTTTTCTGTTCTGTTCCATTGATCACTGTGCCTGTTCTTATGCCAGTACCAGGCCGTCTTGAGTATAATGGCCTTGTAGTAAACCTTGATATCCGGAAGAGTGATGCCTCCTGCTTTATTTTTTCTTTTTAAGATTGCTGAGGCTATTCGTGTTCGTTTTTGGTTCCATATAAATTTTTGGAGTATGTTTTCTATATCTTTGAAGTATGTCATTGGTATTTTAATTGGTATTGCATTGAATTTATAAATTGCGTTGGGTAATATAGACATTTTAATGATGTTTATTCTTCCTAGCCATGAGCACGGTATATGCTTCCACTTGTTTGTATCTTCCTTGATTTCTTTTATCAATGTTTTATAATTTTCCGAGTACAAGTCCTTAACCTCCTTGGTTAAATTTACTCCTAGGTATTTTATTTTTTTGGCTGCAATAGTGAAGGGGATTGATTCCTTAATTTCTTTTGCTGACAGTTCATTGTTTGTATATAGAAATGCCTCTGATTTCTGGGTATTAATTTTATATCCTGCCACCTTGCTGAATTCATTTATAAGGTCCAGTAGTTTTTTAACTGAGACTTTAGGGTTTTCTAGGTACAATATCATATCATCTGCAAATAGTGACAGTTTTACTTCTTCTTTTCCAATTTGGATGCCTTTTATTTCTTCTTTTTGTCTGATTGCTGTAGCTAGGACTCCAGAACTATGTTGAATAAAAGTGGTGAAAGTGGGCAACCCTGCCTGGTTCCTGATCTTAAGGGGATTGCTTTTAATTTTTGTCCATTAAGTATGATGTTTGCTGTGGGTTTGTCGTAGATGGCCTTTATCATGTTAAGGAATGTTCCTTGTATTCCCACTTTATTGAGAGTTTTAAGCATGAATGGGTGCTGGATTTTATCAAATGCCTTTTCTGCATCTATTGAAATTATCATGTGATTTTTGTCCTTCCTTTTGTTTATGTGATGAATCACATTGATTGATTTGCGAATATTGTACCAGCCTTGCCTCTCCAGAATAAATCCCACTTGATCATGGTGTATGATTTTTTTCATATATTGCTGAATCCGGTTGGCTAATATTTTGTTGAGAATTTTAGCGTCTAAATTCATCAGGGATATAGGCCTATAATTTTCTTTCTTTGTGTTGTCTTTGCCCAGTTTGGGGATCAGAATTATGCTCGCCTCATAAAAGGAGTTTGGAAGTATGCCTTCCTCTTGAATTTTTTGAAATAGCTTGAGGAGGATAGGAGTTAATTCTTCTTTGAATTTTTGATAGAATTCACTTGTGAAGCCATCAGGCCCAGGACTTTTCTTTTTTGGGAGTTTTTTGATAACTGTTTCAATCTCCTCTGTTGTAATTGGTCTGTTCAGGTGCTCTGATTCTTCCAGATTGATTTTTGGAAGTTTATACGATTCAAGAAATTTGTCCATTTCATCTAGATTGTCAAATTTTTTGGCATAGAGTTCTTCATAATATTTTCTTACAATGCTTTGTATCTCTGTTGAATTAGTTGTAATTTCTCCAGTGTCCTTTCTAATTTTATCTATTTGAGACCTCTCTCTTTTTTTCTTGATGAGTCTAGTTAAGGGTTCATCAATCTTGTTTACCTTTTCGAAGAACCAGCTTCTGGTTTCATTGATCCTCTGAATTGTTTCCTTAGCCTCTATGTCATTTATTTCTGCTCTGATCTTTATTATTTCCTTCCTTCTACTTGTCCTGGATTTTATTTGTTGTTGTTTTTCAAGTTCTTTTAGCTGCAGGGTTAAGTTGCTTATATGTTCTTTTTCTAGCTTCTTATGATATGCCTGTAGTGCAATAAACTTCCCTCTCAGAACTGCTTTTGCTGTGTCCCATAGATTTTGAGTTGACGTATGCTCGTTATCATTTGTTTCTAGAAACTTTTTTATTTCTTCTTTGATCTCAATGTTAATCCATTCATTATTTAATAACATGCTATTTAGTTTCCAAGTGTTTGAGTGTTTTTCAGTTTTTCTTTTGTGGTTGATTTCTAGTTTCATGGCATTGTGATCAGAGAAAATGCTTGATACAATTTCAATCTTCTTAAATGTGTTGAGGCCTTTTTTGTGTCCTAACATGTGGTCTATCCTAGAAAACGTACCATGAGCGCTTGAGAAGAATGTATATTCTACTGCTTTAGGGTGAAAAGTTCTGAATATATCTATTAAATCAAGTTGATCTAGTGTATCCTTTAAATCTGCTGTTTCTTTATTGATTTTCTTTCTTGTGGATTTATCCAGTGTTGTTAGTGGGGTATTGAAATCCCCTACTATGATAGTATTACTGTTAATCTCGCCCTTAATGTCCATCAAAGTCTGCTTTATGAATGTCGGGGCTCCTATGTTTGGTGCGTAGATATTTATAATAGTTATATCTTCCTGTTGAATTGTTCCCTTTATCATTATGTAGTGTCCTTCTTTATCTCTTACTACAGTCTTTGTTTTAAAGTCCATTTTGTCAGATATAAGTACTGCTACCCCGGCTTTTTTTTCATTTCCATTTGCATGAAATATTTTTTTCCATCCTTTTACCTTCAGTCTATGAGTATCTTTTGTTTTAAGGTGTGTCTCTTGCAGACAGCATATGTATGGGTCCTGTTTCTTTATCCACGCTGCTACCCTATGTCTTTTGATTGGATCATTTAGTCCATTTACATTTAAGGTTATTATTGATATGTAGTTGTTTATTGACATTTTATTCTTTAAAGCTGTATTTTTCTTTTTTTTTTTGCTATATTCTTTTCTCCCTTTGAACTGTTCACACTAGGCCCCTTAAAATCTCTTGCAGGATTGGTTTGGTTTTAATGAATTCCTTGAGGTTTTCTTTGTCTGGAAAGCTCTTTATTTCTCCCTCAATTTTAAACGTTAGCCTTGCTGAATAAAGTAGTCTTGGTTGTAGGTTCTTGATCTGCATTACTTTGATTATCTCTTGCCAATCCCTTCTGGCCTGAAGTGTTTCTGTTGAGAAGTCCGATGTCATCCTAATGGGGGCTCCTTTGTAGGTGAGAGTCTTTTTTTCTCTAGCAGCTTTTAAGATTTTTTCTTTATCTATTAGCTTTGGTATTTTAACTATGATGTGTCTTGGTGTAGATCTTTTTGGGTTTCTCTTTAATGGGGTTCTGTGCGCCTCTTGGACATGTAGAGTGTTTCCCAGCCTTAATTTAGGGAAGTTTTCGGCTATGATTTGATTGAACAAAGTTTCCATTTCCTGTCCTCTTTCCTCTTCTTCAGGTACCCCTATGATGCGAATGTTGTTTCTCTTCAGGTTGTCACAGAGCTCCCTTAGAGTTTCCTCACATTTTTTGAATCTCTTTTCCTTTTTTTTCTCTGCTTCTGTAACTATGTTTATTGTGTCCTCTAACTCACTGATTCGATCCTCAGCGTCATCTATCCTGCTTTTAATTCCTTCCATTGTGGTCTTCAGTTCTGATACTGTATTTGTCATTTCTGTCTGGTTCTTTTTTATTATTTCAATTTCATTTTTTATACTTGTTATCTCTTTATTTAGGTGCTCATAGTGACTATCCATTGTTGCTCTAATTTCTTTGAACATCCTAACTATCATTATTCTAAAGTCTGCTTCTGGTAGTTTGGTTATATCTGGTTCATTCAGGACCTGCTCTGGGGATTTCTCTTGGTTGATTTGGTTTGCATTCCTCTGCCTGCCCATTTTATCTGAGTGTAAGCACGTTGTGGCCACTGGAGTCCAGTATGTGTTGCCTTTGTGTTCTCCAGGTGTGGTCTGTCTGCAGGCTTGCCACCCCCTCTGTCGCTGCCTAGGGCGGTTTGGTGTGGGCGTTGCCAGCGCCGGCTCACTGCAGCTATTGCTGTGGTTTCTGCCTCTCCTTTGCGGGAGGGGCTGTCACTCAAGCCACTAGTGTTAGCGCGCAGGGCAGAGGTGAGCACCTTTGCTCAGCTGGGGACCCGGACTTTTCCCGGAAGGCTTATGCCCAGCCCCCTCAGTCCGAGCCTGCTCGCCACCGTTTTGTGGGTTGGGCGGGGCTTTTGACGTGCTCTCAGCTGTGAGCCTTTGCCCGTCCAGAATTTAGCCCCGCCCTCGAGGCCAGGGCCCTCCTGCTCAGGGACTGAAACCGAAAACCGGGGATTATTGGGCCGGGCGTGTTTGCTGGCGTGCGCGCACCGCGGCTAGCTTCCGGTCGTTCCGGCTCCTACCCCGCCCCCACGCTCGGAGAAAGCTCGCGCACGTAGGGCGGTACTCCGCGGTTTCTCCGGCCGGGCAGGGAGAGCAGCGTGATCTCCGCAGGGAACTTCCCCTGGTCTCAGTGTCTCCCTCGCCCCCGAATTAGGAGCCCGCTCGCGCCCACAGATGGCACGCCGAGGTTTCTCCTTCTGGGCGGGGTTGGCAGCGTGAGCCTCGGCCCCTCACCCGTCCCTGGTCTTAGCCCGGTGCCCGTGGTCAGGGCCGGCTAGAGCAGGGTCGCAGGGCTGATCTCTGCCCGTATTTTTCCCCACAAGTGGGGTCACAGGCGGCCCGCAGCTGCCGGACAGCTCTAGCGCGTCACCTCTGCCCCTGCTAGGCTAGCCCGAGCACTCACTGTTCCGCCCACACCGACAGGACTGCGTTTCGGCGTCCTGTCCCGACCATAGGCTTCAGCAACCTCAGGGGGCTAGAAGTGCCCTAAGTCTCCACACTGTAGGCTTGGGAGCTCCCTCCCTCTAGGCAGGTCTGCTCTAATTGCCGCGGGAGAGCTTGTTTGGCTAGTGTCCTGTCTCCCTTTGCTGGTATTGCTAGCTCCAGGGGAAATATTCGTTTTCAATTAGGGAAGTGACTTAGCCCATGGGTCGGGGTGGATGTCCCTCAGAGTGTCCTCGTGCCTTCAGTCCACTCTTTGTTCCCACTGCTCTGTTCCTCTCCTCTGTCCCAGTTCCCCGGAGCCCCGGGTGCATGGTTGTGAGAGAGGCTTTCTGAGCTGTCCCTTTAAAAAGATTTTTGGGTCTGAGAAGACTCTCTCTTTTTCCCAAATAGTATCCTCATTTACTTCACAGCTCGATACTGTCCAATCGGCTCTTCTAGGGTCTGGGACTGCAGTCTGGGGCTTGGTTCCTGGGACCCAGGTCCCTCCCTCTCCGCCAAACTCTCCTCCCGCCACGCGGATCTCTCCGGGCTGCCGTTTGCTCCGGGGAGCTGGGCAGCCCTCTTCGCGTTTTCGCTATTCCTACCAGTCTCGGTGTGGCTTCTGCAGTGTTCCTTGGTTGAAGAGTCCACTTAGTTTTGCTCCAAGTTGGTTTATCCAGATGATGGTTCTTAAAATTGAGTTATAATCCACTTTGGTTCTGGGAGTCGGAAGTTGGTACGTCTGCCTACTCCATCGCCATCTTGACCCCTGTCCTTCCTTTTGTTTATGTGATGAATGCCATTGACTGATTTGCAAATATTGAACCAGCCTTGCCTCTCCAGAATAAATCCCACTTGATCATGCTGTATGATTTTTTTCATATATTGCTATTTCCGGTTGGCTAATATTTTGTTGAGAATTTTTGCATCTAAATTCATCAGGAATATTGGCCTGTAGTTTTCTTTCTTTTTGTTGTCTTTGCCTGGTTTCAAAATCAGAATTATGCTCGCCTCATAAAAGGAGTTTGGAAGTCTTCCTTTCTCTTGAATTTTTTAAAATAGCTTGAGGAGGATAGGAGTTAGTTCTTCTTTGAATTTTTGGTAGAATTCACTTGTGAAGCCATCAGGCCAGGACTTTTCTTTGTTGGGAGTTTTATAATAACTGTTTCAATCTCCTTTGTTGTAATTGGTCTGGTTAGGAGTTCTGATTCTTCCAGATTGATTTTTGGAAGATTTTATGATTCAAGAAATTTGTCCATTTCACTAGGTTGTCTAATTTTTTGGCATAGAATCTTCATAGTATTTTCATACAATACTTTGTATTTCTGTTGTGTCAGTTATTTCTCCACTCTCATTTCTAATTTTGTTTATTTGAGTCCTGTCTTTTTTTTTTTTTTGGTGAGTCTAGTTAAAGATTCATCAATCTTGTTTACCTTTTCAAAGAACCAGCTCTGGTTTCATTGATCCTATGTATTGTTTCCTGAGCCTCAATGTCATATATTTCTGCTCTGATCTTTATTACTTCCTTTCTTCTACTAGTCCTGGGCTTTATTTGTTGTTGTTTTTGTAGTTGTTTTAGATGCAGGGTCAAGTTGCTTATTTTAGCTTTTTCTAGTTTCTCATGGTATGCCTGTAGTGCTATGAACTTCCCTCTCAGTACTGCTTTTGCTGTGTCCCATAAATTTTGAGTTGACGTATGCTCATTATCATTGGTTTCTAGAAACTTTTTTATTCTTTGATCTCATTTTTAATCCATTCCTTGTTTAATAACATGCTGTTTAGTTTCCAAGTGTTTGAGTATATTTGTTTTTCTTTTATGGTTAATTTCTAGTTCCATGCCATTGTGATGAGAGAAAATGCTTGATATGATTTCAATCCTTTTAAGTTTTGTATCCTAACATGTTGTCTATCCTGGAGAATGTACCATGAGTGCTTAAAAAGAATGTATATTCTACTGCTTTAGGGTGAAAAGTTCTGAAGATATCTATTAAATCAAGTTGATCTAGTATATCCTTTAAGTCTGCTGTTTCTTTATTAATTTTCTTTCTTGAGGATCTGTCCAGTGATGTTAGTGCAGTATTGAAATCCCCTACTATTATAGTATTGCTGTTAATCTTGCCCTTTATATCCATCAAAGTCTGCTTTATGTATGTAGGGGCTCCTATGTTTGGTGCGAAGATATTTAAAATGGTTATATCTTCCTGTTGAATTGTTCCCTTTATCATTATGTAGTGTCCTTGTTTATCTCTTACTAAAGCCTTTGTTTTAAAGTCCATTTTGTCAGATACATGTATTGCTACTCCGGCTTTTTTTCATTTCCATTGGCATGAAATATTTTTTCCCATCCTTTTACCATCAGTCTATGTGCATCTTTTGTTTTAAGGTGTGTCTCTTATAGACCACATATGTATGGGTCCTGTTTTCTTATCCATGCAGCTACCCTATGTCTTTTATTGGATCATTTAGTTCATTTACATTTAAGGTTATTATTGATATATAGTTGTTTATTGCCATTTTATTCTTTAAAGCTGTATTCTTCTTTTGCTATATTCTTTTTCCTCTGGGGACTTCTCTTGATTCATTTGGGTTGCATTCCTCTGCCTGCCCATTTTTTCTGTGTGTAAGAAGGGTTTGGCTAATGAAGTCCAATGGGTGTTGCCTCTGTGTTCCTAGGTATGGTCTGTCTGCAGGCCCACCACCCCCTCTGCTGCTGCCTATGGCGGTTGGGTGTGGGTGTTGCCAGCGCTGGCCCCTGTGGCTGCTGCTGTGGTCTCTGCCTCGCCTCTACTGGAGGGGCTGTGCTCTCGTGCCCAGCTCTATAAGCCTCAGCTGGTCTTGGCCTTCACCTGTCTCTCATGGGTGGGGCCATGCACCACACTCAGGCCATAAGCCTGGGCACCAAGGGCAAAGGTGAGCACTTTTACTCAGCTGCAGGTCCCTGTCAGCCTGTTCCTCTGACCAGGAGTGGCTTCTGGTATGTGCTCAGCTGCTAGCCTGGGCTTCTGCCCCTCCCCCACCAACCTTGGCCCCTCAACTGGGCAGGGCTGCTGCTACACACTCAGAGAACTCCAAGCTTCTGCCCCATGTCTGCGGGCAAAGCCAATTAAGGCAGGCCTCAAGCCTCAGAGGCAGGGTGTGGCTGCGCACCTGCTTGCCCCTACCTAGCAGCGGATCTCTGCCCATTCTGGGCTCCTGCTTATCTCTCACAGGTGGGGTCGCAGGTGAGTCCGCAGTCGCCAAACCATTTTCGTGCATCCTGTTTGCCCTAGGTGGGCTAGATTAAGCCCACGCCCACTGGCTCGGCCTCTGCTCCCGCCGACAGAAACACGCTTCCACGTCCTGCCTCCGCCTGCCCTCCAGCAAGCCCTCAGCAGTGTGGGAGGGGGCACTGCAGCTCAGACTCTAACACTCCATACTGTAGTCCTAAAAGCTCCCTCCTTCTAAGTGACTGTGCTCTAATTGCTGCAGGAGAATCTGTTTGTCTGGTGTCCTTCCCCTTTCTGGTTCCAGGGGGAATATTGTTTCAGATTTGTGGAGTGACTCAGACCAGGGTTTAGGGTGGCTGTCCCTCAAAGCTTTTCTCCCTGTGCCTTCCATACCTCACTCTCTTCACACTACTCTGGTCCTCTCCTCTCTCTCTGTCTCCTGGAGTCCTGGGTGAGTGGTTGTGAGAGAGGTTTTCTGCTCCATCCCTTTAAAAAGAATCCTGGGTCTGAGACAACTATCTCTTTCTCACAAACAGTATCCCAACCTGTTTCCCAGCTAAATACTGTCCATATGCCTCTTCTAGGCTCTGGAACTGCAAGCTGGGGCTTTGTTCCTGAGACCCAGGTACCTACCCTTCCGCTGGCCTCTCTTCCCACCACATGAGTCTCTCTGGGCTGCCTTTCGCTCCAGGGAGCTGGGCAGCCATTTCCGTGTTTTCACTTTTCCTACCAGTGTCAATATTGCTTCTTAAGTTTTCCCCAGTTGAAGAATCCTCTCAGTCCAGTTCAGTGTTGGTTTATCCAGCTGATGGTTCTTAAAATCAAGTTATAATCCACTGTGGTTCTGGGAGTTGGAAGTTGGTATGGCTGCTTATTCCATCACAATCTTGCCCCTCTCCATGTAGGCCAGATGTTCTAATCCAGCTTTGATGTTTCCAGATTCCCCACATTTGTTGTGTAATTCCTTGTCCTTGCCTTTATCCTTCTCTTTTTCTCTTCTTTTTATCTCTGCCTTTACATCATTCTCAATCTTGAGATCAACTATGGGTTCTTCTGTGACTGGACCTTTCACTGCTTTGACTATGAGAATGAGGACGAGGTCTTGACCTGGACCTAGAGCTAGTGACAAAGCACCAGTACTTACTGCAAGACCGACCATACACACAAAAGCAGCGATCAGTTGGGTTGGGACGGGGTGAGCGTGGAAGGGAAGGAGGAGCGAGTGGACTCTCTCAGCACCTTCAGACTGAGGCTTGGCTACAGGCCTGTGAGCTCACACCCCAGAGCCAACTACCACCCAAAAGCCAAATTATTTTATTCTTGACCGAAATATTTCCCTTTTTTGCATTTTATGGGTCCCTACCTCCTTTTTCACCCCTTTTACACTTCTCCCCAACTCAGGCCCTCCGTTATCCATAGTTTTTGTTCCATTTAACACAATATCATTCTGTTTTTCATGGTATTTTCTCAAAGAAAGAAGGAAAAAAAAAGAAATAATAATTTTTGTTTAATATTTTTTATTGTATATATTTTTTTACTTTTTATTATTTATTAATTGTCATTAGTGTTATTAACAAAACCACCCTCAGATGCCATTAAGGAAAAGGAAATCAAATATTATAAATACAAAAGACAGAGGTGTAGCACAAATAGATGTGGAAAAATCTATAGAAAAATATTTTAATAGATTGAAAACATTGGAGTTAAATGACAGAGAATTTAAAATAGAAATCCTAAAAATATTCAGAGATATACAAGAAAACACTGAAAGGCAATTTAGGGAGCTCAGAAAACAACTCAATGAACACAAATATATCACCAAGGAAATTGAAACTATAAAAACAAATCAGCCTGACCTGTGGTGGCGTAGTGGATAAAGCGTCGACCTGGAAACACTGAGGTTGCCAGTTCAAAACCCTGCACTAGTTTGGTCAAGGCACATATGGGAGTTGATGCTTCTAGCTCCTCCCCCCTTTCTCTCTTTCTCTCTCTCACTCTGTGACTCCTCTCTAAAATGAATAAAATAAAAAGAAATTTAAAAAAACAAATCAAAGAGAGATGAAAAACTCAATTTATGAACTGAAAAACGAGGTAACAAGCCTAGCTAATAGAACAGGCCAGATAGAAGAGAGGATTAGTGACATAGAAGACAGGCAACTTCAGGCACAACAGAGAGAAGAGAGAGAGTCAAGAATTTTTAAAAAATGAGAAAGCCCTACAGGAATTGTCTGAATCCATCAAAAAAGAGTAATATAAGAATAATAACTATATCAGAAGGATAAGAAAGGGAAAATGGAATGGAGAACATATTCAAACAAATAATAGACGAGAACTTCCCAAGCCTGTGGAAAGAACTAAAGCCTCAAATTTAAGAAGCAAACAGAACACTGAGTTATCTTAACCCTAACAAACCTACTCCAAGGCATATCATAATGAAACTGGCACAAACCAACGACAAAGAAAAAATTCTCAAGGCAGCCAGGGAAAAGAATACAACATATAAAGGAAGGCCTATTAGATTATCATCGGATTTCTCAGCAAAAATTTTACAAGCTAGAAGAGAGTGGATCCCAATATTTATAGTTCTGAAAGAAGAACTTTCAACCAAGAATACTATACCCATCAAAGCTATCCTTCAAATACAAAGGAGAAATAAAAACATTCAGATACAGAAAAGATGAGGAAATTTATCATCAAAAAACCCCCAATTCAGGATATACTAAAGGGGGTTTTCCAACCAGATACAAAGAAAAAAAAAACCCAAAACCATCACAAGTAAAAGCTCCACTAAGAACACAATAAAACCAAATTTAAACTGTGACAAGAAAAATAGTAAAGGGGAGAAGACAAAGATTAACAGAAGCAAAGGAGGATGGAATGCAGAAGCACTCATTAGATATGTACTACAATGAACATGGTATGTACCCTTTTCATTACTTAATGGTAACCACCCCTGAAAAAACCACCACAGAAGCACATGACTTGATAAAGGAAGTAACAGAGGAAAGAAGTATGGATTACAACCAAACAAAAACAAATGATAAAAAAAACAAAACAGAAGAATCAAACAAGATATAAAACAAAAAACAATATATAAAATGGCAATAGAAAACTCTCAAGTGTTAATAATTACACTAAATGTAAATGGATTGAACTCACCAATAAAAAGACACAGAGTAGCAAAATGGATTAAAAGAGAAAATACAACTGTATGCTGCCTACAAGAAACACATCTAAGCAACAAGAATAAAAACAAATTCAAAGTGAAAGGCTGGAAAACAATACTCCAAGCAAATAACATCCAAAAAAGAGCAGGTGTGGCAATACTCATATCTAACAATGCTGACTATAAGACAAAAAGTAATCAGAGAGAAGGAAGCAAGATGGCGACGGAGTAGACGGATGTACCAACTTCCAACTCCCAGAACCAAAGTGGATTATAACTCAATTTAAAGAACCATCATCTGGATAAACCAACTATGAACTAAACTAAGTGAACTCTTCAACCAAGGAACACAGAAGAAGCCACATTGAGACTGGTAGGAATAGCGAAAACGCGAAGAGGGCTGCCCAGCTCCCCGGAGCAAGCGGCAGCTCGGAGAGACCCGCAGGGCGGGAGGAAAGTTTGGCGGAGAGGGAGGGACCTGGGTCCCGGGAACCAAGCCCCAGCCTGCAGTCCTAGAGCCTGGAAGAGGCATTTGGACAGTTTTGAGCTGTGAAACAAGTGAGGGAGCGCCCAGGCCTACAGTGTGGAGTATTAGGTCCCTTCCTACTCTGCTGAGGGCTGCTTAAGGGTTTGGGGCGGCAGGACGCTGAGGCGCGGTTCTGTTGGCGTGGGCAGAGGCCAGGCCGGTGGGAGATCGGTCTAGCCCAGAGGGTCGGAGGGGACCGCGAAAATGGTCCGGAAGCTGCGGGCCCGCCTTTAATCCCACTTACGGGGACAAAGCGGGAGGCCAGGAACGGGCAGGCCTTGCGCAAGCCGGCCCTGACCGCTGGGACCGGGCTAGGACCAGGGACGGGCAGGGGCTCGTGGATGAGCTCACGCTACCAGCCCCCGCCCCCCCCAGGGCCGGAACGGGGTAGACCCCGAGACAAGTGGAAGCTCGCAGCTGAGCTCACGCTACTATCTCCACCCGGCAGGAGAAGTGGCGGATTGCATTCATACGTGCACGAGCGGGCTCCGCGGGGGTGGGGTAGAGTCCGGGTCGAGTGGAAGCACGCAGCTGAGCAGAAGGCAGCAAAAACGCCCGCCCCAATAAACCTTGGTTTCCTACCCTGCGCAGAAGGACCCTGGCCTCGAGGGCGGGGCTAAAGCTCCGGACGGACAAAAGCTTACAGCTGAGAGCACGTCAAAAGCCCCACCTAACCCGCGAAACTGTAGCGAGCAGGCTTCGACTGCTGGTTCTGGGCGGAAGTCAGGAAATAGGCTGGGTCCGCAGCTGAGCAAAGGTGCTCACCTCTACCCTTGGTGCTAAATCTTGTTGCTTCAGTGACAGCCCCTCTCACGGAGGAGAGGCAGAAATCACAGCAAAGGCACAGTGGGCCGGCGCTGGCAACGCTCATACCCAACCACCCTAGGCACCGGCAGAGGGGGTGGGGGACCTGCAGACAGACCACACCTAGAGAACACGAAGGCAACACCTATTGGACTCCAGTGGCCACAACTTGCTTATACACAGACAAAATGGGCAGGCAGAGGAATGCAAACCAAATGAATCAAGAGAAATCCCCAGAGATGAACCTGAATGAACCAGATATAACCAAATTACCAGAAGCAGAATTTAGAATAATGATAGTTAGGATGTTCAAAGAAATTAGAGCAACAATGGACAGTCATTATGAACACCTAAATAAAGAGATAACAAGTATATGTGCTGCCGAAGCGAGCACAAAGAGATAACAAGTAGAAAAAACGAAATTGAAATAATAAAAAAGAATCAGACAGAAATGACAAATACAGTATCAGAACTGAAGACCACAATGGAAGGAATTAAAAGCAGGATGGATGACGCTGAGGATCGAATAAGCGAGTTAGAGGACACAATAAACAAAGGCACAGAAGCAGAGAAGAAAAAGGAAAAGAGACTTAAAAAATGTGAGGAAACTCTAAGGGAGCTTAGTGACAACATGAAGAGAAACAACATTTGCATCATAGGGGTGCCTGAAGAAGAGGAGAGAGGACAGTAAATGGAAACTTTGTTCAATCAAATCATAGCAGAAAACTTCCCTAAATTAAGGTTAGGAAACACTCCACACATTCAAGAAGCACACAGAACTCCATTAAAGAGAAACCCAAAAAGATCTACACCAAGACACATCATAGTTAAAATACCAAAGCTAATGGATAAAGAAAAAATTTTAAAAGCTGCTAGAGAAAAAAAGGCTATCACCTACAAAGGAGCCCTCATAAGGATGACATCGGACTTCTCAACAGAAACACTTGAGGCCGGAAGGGAATGGCAAGATATAATCAAAGTAATTCAGAACAAGAACCTACAACCAAGACTACTTTATCCAGCAAGGCTAACGTTTAAAATTGAAGGAGAAATAAAGAGCATCCCAGAAAAAGAAAGCCTGAAGGAATTCATAAAAACCAAACCAATTCTGCAAGAGATACTAAGGGGCCTCTTGTGAACAGTTTAAAGGGAGGAATGAACAGAGCAAAAGAAGAATACAGCTTTAAAGAATAAAATGGCAATAAACAACTACATATCAATAATAACCTTATCCTTAAGAAAGAAAATTAAGTAAGAAACAGCAGACTTAAAGGATACACTAGATCAACTTGATTTAATAGATATCTTCAGAACTTTTTACCCTAAAGCAGTAGAATATACATTCTTCTCAAGTGCTCATGGTACGTTTTCTAGGATAGACCACATGTTAGGACACAAAAATGGTCTCAATAAATTAAAGAAGATTGAAATCATATCAAGCATTTTCTCTGATCACAATGCCATGAAACTAGAAATTAACCACAAAAGAAAAACTGAAAAATACTCAAACACTTGGAAACTAAATAGCATGTTATTAAATAATGAATGGATTAACAATGAGATCAAAGAAGAAATAAAAAAGTTTCTAGAAACAAATGATAATGAGCACACATCAACTCAAAATTTATGGGACACAGCAAAAGCAGTTCGGAGAGGGAAGTTTATTGCACTATAGGCATATCATAAGAAGCTAGAAAAAGCTCAAATAAGCAACCTGACCCTGCATCTAAAAGAACTAGAAAAACAACAACAAATAAAACCCAAGACAAGTAGAAGGAAGGAAATAATAAAGGTCAAAGCAGAAATAAATGACATAGAGACTAAGGAAACAATACAGAGGATCAATGAAACAAGAAGCTGGTTCTTTGAAAAGGTAAACAAGATTGATGAACCTTTAACTAGACTCACCAAGAAAAAAAGAGAGAGGATTCAAATAAATGAAATTAGAAAGGACAGTGGAGAAATAACGACTGACACAACAGAAATACAAAGCATTGTAAGAAAATACTATGAAGAACTATATGCCAAAAAATTAGACAATCTTGGTGAAATGGACAAATTTCTTGAATCATATAACCTTCCAAAAATCAATCTGGAAGAATCAGAACTCCTAAACAGACCAATTACAACAAATGAGATCGAAACAGTTATCAAAAAACTCCCAAAAAAGAAAAGTCCTGGGCCTGATGGCTTCACAAGTGAATTCTATCAAAAATTCAAAGAAGAACTAACTCCTATCCTATGAGGCGAGCATAATTCTGATCCCAAAACCGGGCAAAGACAACACAAAGAAAGAAAATTATAGGCCTATATCCCTGATGAATTTAGATGCTAAAATTCTCAACAAAATATTAGCCAACCGGATCCAGCAATATATGAAAAAAATCATACACCACGATCAAGTGGGATTTATTCTGGAGAGGCAAGGCTGGTTCAATATTCGCAAATCAATCAATGTGATTCATCACATAAACAAAAGGAAGGACAAAAATCACATGATAATTTCATTAGATGCAGAAAAGGCATTTGATAAAATCCAGCACCCATTCATGCTCAAAACTCTCAGTAAAGTGGGAATAAAGGGATCATTCCTTAACATGATAAAGGCCATCTACGATAAACCGACAGCAAACATCATACTAAATGGACAAAGATTAAAAGCAATCCCCTTAAACCTGACCTGTGGTGGCGCAGTGGATAAAGCGTCGACCTGGGAACACTGAGGTCGCCAGTTCAAAACCCTGCACTGGTCTGGTCAAGGCACATATGGGAGTTGATGCTTCCAGCTCCTCCCCCTTTTCTCTCTCTCTCTCTCTCTCTCTCTCTCTCTCTTTCTCTCTCTCACTCTGTGTCTCCTCTCTAAAATGAATAAAATAAAAATTAAAAAAAAAAAAAAAAAAAAGCAATCCCCTTAAGATCAGGAACCAGGCAAGGTTGCCCACTTTCACCACTCTTATTCAACATAGTTCTGGAAGTCCTAGCAACAGCAATCAGACAAGAAGCAGAAATAAAAGACATCCAAATTGGAAAAGAAGAAGTAAAACTGTCACTATTTGCAGATGATATGATATTGTATATTGAAAACCCTAAAGTCTCAGTCAAAAAACTACTGGACCTTATAAATGAATTCAGCAAGGTGGCAGGATATAAAATTAATACTCAGAAATCAGAGGCATTTCTCTACACCAACAATGAAATATCAGCAAAAGAAATTAAGGAAACAATCCCCTTCACTATTGCAGCCAAAAATATAAAGTACCTAGGAGTAAATTTACCCAAGGAGGTTAAGGACTTGTACTTGGAAAATTATAGAACATTGATAAAAGAATTCAAGGAAGATACAAACAAGTGGAAGCACACCGTGCTCATGGCTAGGAAGAATAAACATCATTAAAATGTCTATATTACCCAAAGCAATTTATAAATTCAATGCAATACCAATTAAAATACCAATGACATACTTCAAAGATATAGAACACATATTCCAAAAATTTATATGGAACCAAAAAAGAACACGAATAGCCTCAGCAATCTTAAAAAGAAAAAATAAAGCAGGAGGTATCACTCTTCCAGATATCAAGGTTTACTATAAGGCCATTATACTCAAGACAGCCTGGTACTGGCATAAGAACAGGCACAGTGATCAATGGAACAGAACAGAGGACCCAGAAATAAACCCACAGCTTTATGGGCAACTGATATTTGACAAAGGAGGAAAGAACATACAATGGAGTAAAGACAGCCTCTTTAACAAATGGTGTTGGGAAAATTGGACATCTACCTGCAAAGAAATGAAACTAGACCATCAACTTACACCATTCACAAAAACAAACTCAAAATGGATAAAAGACTTAAATGTAAGCCGTGAAACCATAAGCATCTTAGAAGAAAACATAGGCAGCAAGCTCTCCGACATCTGTAGCAGCAGTATATTTGCCGATTTATCTCCACGGGCTAATGAAATAAAAGGCAAGATAAACAAATGGGACTATATCAAACTAAAAAGTTTTTGCATAGCTAAAGACAATAGAAACAGAATACAAAGACAAACCACACAATGGGAGAACATATTTCACAGCACTTCTGATAAGGGGTTAATAACTAAAATTTATAAAGAACTTATAAAACTCAACACCAGGAAGACAAACAACCCAATCAAAAAATGGGCAAAAGAAATGAATAGAAATTTCTCCAAAGAGGACATACAGATGGCCAATAGGCATATGAAAAAATGCTCAACATCACTAATCATTAGAGAAATGCAAATCAAAACCACAATGAGATATCACCTCACACCAGTCAGAATGGCACTTATCAGCAAAACAACACAGAATAAGTGCTGGCGAGGATGTGGAGAAAAGGGAACCCTTCTGCACTGCTGGTGGGAATGCAGACTGGTGCAGCTACTGTGGAAAACAGTTTGGAGATTCCTCAGAAAATTAAAAATCAAACTGCCTTTTGACCCAGCTATCCCACTTATAGGAATATACCCTAAGAACATCATAGCACTGTTCGAAAAGAAGAAATGCGCCCCCATGTTCGTGGCAGCCTTGTTCACAATAGCAAAGATCTGGAACCAGCCCAAGTGTCCGTCAGAAGACGAGTTGATTAAAAAGCTTTGGTACATATATACTATGAAATACTACTCAGCCATAAGAAATGATGACATCGGATCATTTATAACAAAATGGATGTACCTTGATAACATTATACGGAGTGAAATAAGTAAATTAGAAAAAATGAAAAACTGAGAACAGCATGATTTCATACATAGGTGGGACATAAAAGTGAGAATATGAGACATGGACAAGAGAGTGGTGGTTATGGGATGGGGGGAGGGAGGGAAGAGTCGGATAGGGAGGAGGGGAGGGACACAGGGAAAACCAGATCGAAGGTGACAGAGGACAATTTGACTTTTGGTGATGGGTATGCAACACAATTGAATGATAAGATAACCTGGAGATGTTTTCATTATACATATGTACCCTGATTTATTGGTGTCACCCCATTAGAATTAATAATAATAAAATATATATATATAAATTAAAAAAAGTAATCAGAGAGAAAGATGGTCATTCCATAATGATTAAGGGGACACTGAACCAAGAAGACATAACACGTCTTAATATATATGCAACAAACCAAGGAGCACCAAAATATATAAGACAGCTACTGACTGACCTAAAAACAAAAACTGACAAAAATACAATCATACCTGGAGACTTCAATGCACTGCTGATGGCTCTAGATCATTCATCCAAACAGAAAATCAATGAAGAAATACTAGCCTTAAATGAAAAACTAGATCAATTGTGTATGATAGACATTTCATCCCAAAGTGACAGAGTACACATTTTTCTCTAGTGTACATAGAACATTCTCAAGAATTGACCATATGCTGGGTCACAAAAATAACATCAGCAAATTCAGAAAAACTGAAATTGTACCAAGCATGTTTTCTGATCATAAACCCTTGAAACTAGAATTCAACTGCAAAAAAGAGGTAAAAGAAAACCCACAAAAATGTGAAAACTAAACATCATACCTTTAAAAAATGAGTGGGTGAAAGAAGAAATAAGCACAGAGATCGAAAGATACATACAGACAAATGAAAATGACAATATGACATATCAGAATCTCTGGGATGCAGCAAAAGCAGTAATAAGAGGGAAGTTCATATCACTATAGGCCTATATGAACAAACAAGAGAGAGCCCAAGTAAACCACTTAACTTCACACCTTAAGGAACTTGAAAAAGAAGAACAAAGACAACCCAAAACCAGCCGAAGAAAGGAAATAATAAAAATCAGAGCAGAAATAAATGAAATAGAGAACAGAAAAACTATAGAAAAAATTAATAATACAAGAAGCTAGTTCTTTGAAAAGATCAACAAAATTGACAAACCCTTGGCAAGAATCACCAAGGAAAAAAGAGAAAGGACTCATATAAACAAAATCCAAAATGAAAGAGAAATCACCACAAATATTATAGCTAAACAAAGAATTATTGTAGAATACTATGAAAAACTATTCAACAAATTCAACAATCTAGAAGAAATGGATAAATTCCTAGAACAATACAACCTTCTTAGGCTGAATCATGAAGAAGCAGAAAGCCTAAACAGACCAATAAGCAGGTAGGAAATAGATAAAACTATTAAAAACCTTCCCCAAAATAAAAGTCCAGGCCCAGACGGCTATACTAGTGAGTTCTATCAAACATTCAAAGAAGATTTGGTTCTTATTCTACTCAAAGTCTTCCAAAAAATTGAAGAAGAAGCAATACTTCCAAACACATTTTATGAGACCAACATAACCCTCCTACCGAAATCTGGCAAGGATGGCACAAAAAAAGAAAACTACAGAAAAATATTTCTAATGAATACAGATGCTAAAATACTAAATGAAATACTAGCAAATCAAATACAACAACATATTTAAAAAAATAATACACCATGATCAAGTGGGATTCATCCCAGAATCTCAAGGATGGTTCAACATACATAAAACAGTTAATGTAATACACCATATCAACAAAACAAAGAACAAAAACCACATGATCTTATCAATAAATGCAGAAAAGGCATTCGATAAAATACAACACAATTTTATGTTTAAAACACTCAACAAAATGGGTATAGAAGGAAAATATCTCAACATAATAAAGGCTATTTATGATAAACCATCAGCTAACATATTAAATGGCATAAAACTGAGGACTTTTCCCCTTAAATTAGAAACAAGACAGGGTTGTCCACTCTCTCTACTCTTATTTAATGTGGTGCTAGAAGTTCTAGCCAGAGCAATCAGACAAGATAAAGAAATATAGGCATTCATATCGGAAAAGAAGAAGTAAAGGTTTCACTTTTTGCAGATGATATGATCCTATACATTGAAAACCCCAAAGACTCCACAAAAAGACTACTAGAAACAATAAACCAATACAGTAAGGTCACGGGAGGGAGGGAAGAGTGGGATAGGGAGGTGGGGAGGGACACAGGGAAAACCAGATAGAAGGTGACAGAGGACAATTTGACTTTGGGTGATGGGTATGCAACACAATTGAATGATAAGATAACCTGGAGATGTTTTCATTGTACATATGTACCCTGATTTATTGGTGTCACCCCATTAGAATTAATAATAATAAAATATATATATATAAAAAAGAATATATGCACCCCAATGTTCACTACAGTATTATGTACAATAGCCAAAATTTGGAATCAGTCCAAGTGCCTGTCAGTAGATGAGTAGATTAAAAGGCTGTAGTATACAATGGAATACTACTTGGCTGTAAGAAAGAAGAAAATCTTAGATAGACCTGAAGATTATTATGCTAAGTGAAGTAAGCCAGTCAGGGAAAGACAAATACCACATGATTTCACTTATATGTGAAATCTAAACACAATAAACAAACAAAATAGAAACAGACTCACAGAGAACAGACTGACAGCTGACAGAGGGAAGGCAGGTTGATGGTATGGTGAAAAATATGAAGGGAATAAGCAAAAAACAAAAACAAAACCATAAAAACTCAGACACGGACAACAGTATAGTGATTACCAGAGGGTAAGAGGTGTAGGGGATGGCAGAACCAGGGAAAGGGGAACTCATGGTGATGGAAGAAGACAACTTGGGGTGGTGAACACAAAATACAACACATAGATGATGCATTATAGAATTGTACCTTTGAAATCTATATAATTTACTAACCAGTGTCACACCAATATATTTTATTTTACTGATATTACAGAGAGAAGAGAGAGGGGGGGGAGTTTGGAGAGAGAAGTACCAACTCATAGTTGCTTCACTTTAGTTGTTCATTGATTGTTTGTTTTATGTGCCTGGATAAGACAAGCCCAGAGTTTTGAACTGGTTACCTCAGGGTTATCAGTCAACACTTTATCCACTGCGTCACCACCGGCCAGGCACCCAACACATTTTTAAAAAATAAACCTCCGAGGAAACAAATTTGAGAAAGTGTTTTAGAATATAGAAACTCTGTGAGGGCTCTGGACTCATTTCCAGTCTTTGCAGATCTGGTATATAGTCTGTTTTGTTTTTAAGAAAAGAAATTGTGTACACCAAGTTCTTGTTTGGATTTCAAATAGGGATTGAGTTTGGTGTGTTGTTCACTTTGAAACATGCAAATATATGTTTGATCACCCTAGGAAACAATTTTTGTTTGCAGAAAACAAAAATAATTTAAATAAATTAAAGCATTTTTCTGAAGGGAGTTTTATTTCTGAGACCTTACTATAAATTCTGCTTTCCTATGAAAAACTGAGACTGCTTATGAAAATGGCCTGGAGTTAGTAATTAAAAGCTTGTTTAAATTACGTATATAAGAGAAGTTAAAAGTGTTTAAACAATTGTAATGCTGATGGCCAAGGCCAAGCAAGTTCACATTGGATTCAGGTAGATGGTAGAAAAATTGCAGAACCAGAAAGGGTTGGGTTATTCCATTTAATAAAGTCTCACAATGGGGGACAAGCACACAGGCAGGGGAAACCACCTCTCAGGCAACCAAACAGCAAAACTGCCCCTCACAGTGGTGGGCAGGTAAGCCACGCATCTGCAATCCCCCATCTCTCTCAAGTGCAAGCACCCATAGCCTTAGGCCATACACATGTTGTGCAGCACAGATTCACATACTAATCAGGGAAAGTGCTTGCAGCCGGTAACCCTGCGAGCAAGCCTAACACAGCTGCCCCACAGCAATAAAATATTGTGTTCTGTAGTCCAACCAGGCAGTGGCGCAGTGGATAGAGCCTCAGACTAGGACGCGGAGGACCCAGGTTCAAAACCCCAAGGTCGTTGGCTTGAGTGCGGCCTCATCCGGTTTGAGCAAGGCTTACCAGCTTGAGCCCAAGGTCACTGGCTTGAGCAAGGGGTTACCTGATCTGCTGTAGCCTCCCTAGGTCAAGGCACATATGAGAATGCAATCAATGAACAACTAAGGTGCCGCAATGAAGAATTGATGTCTGTCCTCTCTCTCTCTCTCTGTCACACACACACACACACACACACACACACAAAGTTGTGTTCTGTATGTTTATACATTTTCATTTTGATACACTTTGCCCAGTAAATTTATTTTAGGCAAATCTCATACACACATAGAGAAAAACCTCTGATCTATCACAATCTAAAATCCTCAGGGCCTTGTAGACTTTATTCAGATATGTCACACTGACCTGATGTTTCCATTTACTTCTGTTCTTGTTTTTTTGTTTTGTTTTTTTTTTTTGTTCTTGTTTTAAAGGGTAGAAATTTCTAAACTTCTTAATTCCTAAAATTCTGTCACTAAAACAAAAAAGGAAACTTTTGGAGTCAGTCTGACAGTTTCCAACACCGTTGCTGTGTACCTTTGGGGGTCTGACCTAGGTGGGAAGCCATCTCATCTCTAATGCATAGTCTTGAGCAAACTGCTGAATCTCCCTGCCTCGTTCCTTCACCTACAAGAAATGAATGTTACACTTCTGTACCATCTAGGACTAGCTTCAGTGGCATGTGGCAGAAAACTCAGAACCACAGTGGCTTATTCCGGAGAGAAGCCCATCCCCCTCTCATATACAAGCCCCCAGGGCTGGGGTCCACAGCTATGTGGGTTCCACAGTGTCATATGCCCAGGCTCCATCACCTCAGAGTTCAAGAGGGCTTCCAGATCTCCAGGTTCCCTCGGGGGAGAGAAGAAGGCTCATAAAAGTGCATGCCCTCCCCTGTTTAAAGGACACTTGCTGGAGGTCACATAAACCAATTCTAGACAGTAGGCAACAACTTAAGAACTCCATGCCATACCCCGTTTCACTGGACAACTGTGAGAAGTCAGCATGTGGATTCATGGGAAACTCAGAACAGGGCCTGGTGCATCATTTGTGCTTACTTCACGTGAGCGTTCTCACCGTCCCCGGACTGGTGAGGAGGGGCAGTCTGGCATTGAGGAAAACATAGGTCTAGAAGAACTCCCTACTCTGTTCTCCTTGTTTATTGTTTCTTATCCCTGCTTAGACCCTGGAATCGGGGCTGGGGAGAGGCCAAAGGGCTGTGTCTTCTTTATTTAAGGTCATCCACTTCAGCCCTGACCAAGTAACTCAGTTGGCAAGAGCCTTGTCCTGATAACATCAAATTTGCAGGTATGGTCTTCGGTTAGGGCACATCCAACGATCAATCAACGAGGGCAAGTGAAACAACAAATCAACATTTCTCCCTCCTCCCCCACCCAATCAATTAAAATACAACAACAAAAAACACATCTCCTTTACCCCAGGAGTCAGGGTGGTAATTTGGGGCAATCCAATGTGCAGTGGGCCTGGGCAGGTAGGGGAAGAAGGCTTGGGGGTTGGGGGAGCCAAGTAGCACAAGGTCTCTCTCTAAAGATTGGCTGCTAACTAGTCACTGCTCTGAAGGAATGTGGGAGCAGTGGAACCCCTACTACGAGACCTTCCAGTTTAATAAAAACTTTGGACTTCTGTCACATCTCTTTTTTTTTTTTTTTTTTTTTACAGGGTCAGAGAGAGGGATAGATAGGGATAGACAGACAGGAACAGAGAGAGGTGAGAAGCATCAATCATTAGTTTTTCGTTGCCGTTGCAACGCCTTAGTTGTTCATTGATTGCTTTCTCACATGTGCCCTGACCCTGGGCCTTCAGCAGACCGAGCAACCCCTTGCTGGACCCAGCGACCTTAGGTCCAAGCTGGTGAGCTTTTGCTCAAGCTGGCGAGCTCGGGGTCTCGAACCTGGGTCTTCCGCATCCCAGTCCGACGCTCTATCAACTGCGCCACCACCTGGTCAGGCTGTCACATCTCTTTTTGTTCCCCTGAACACTCTTCTCATTATGGCCACAGGCAAGCAATCAGTACCCTTGGAGCACAGGAGATGAAAATTATCAGGTAAGGGGAAGACTGGAGACACAATCAGGAGCCGCTCCTGGAGGACACTACCTGAAATGTTACAAGGTCTCATAAGAAGGGACATAGGGGTGGAGCCTAACAAGGCTAGCAGGCAAGGTCCTGCAGTCTGCAGTCCCTTCTCAGCCAGCTAAGGAGCCTAAGAAAGGAAGGAAGGTTGAATGCTTAAGCTACAACTCTGTGATTCGAAGAGTTTAGCTTGCATGATGTTTGCTCCAGCGGGCTGGAGAAATGGAAAAATTTCATTTCCCAGTAATTAAAATGTTATCAACCCTAGAAATAGAATATAGCCTTCATTATAAAAACAACAGTCACATTTCTGTTTGTTTGGGGTTTTTTTGCATTTGACTCCTTGTGAAGCAACCTGGTTTTGAGTTTTTGGCCAGTTGCCTGCCACCCTCCCCATACCCTGCCCTGTGAGGGATCTACAAACATAAGGATATGGCTTCACTAATTCCTTCCCTAAGATGAATCCGGCTCTGTTCAAAGGATGTTTTCCCCAGGGTACAGATGGGAAATGTCTTTATTTTTTTAAGCATCTTAATTTTATTTATTTATTTTGTGACAGAGAGAGGGACAGACAAGAAGGGAGAGAGGTGAGAAGCATGAATTCTTTGTTGCAGCACCTTAGTTGTTCGTTGATTGCTTTCTCATATGTGCCTTAACCTGGGGGCTACAGCAGACTGAGTGACCCCGTGCTCAAGCCAGTGACCTTGGGCTCAAGCTGGTGAGACTTGCTCAAACCAGGTGGGCCCGCACTCAAGCTGGCGACCTCAGAGTCTTGAACCTGGATCCTCCACATCTCAATCCGATGCTCTATCCACTGCACCATTGCCTGGTCAGGCGGGAAATGTCTTATAGTCAATAATAATCAGTCACATGAAGCCACTAGGGTCTTAAGTCAAAGGTGCGGTTTCCTCATTGGCCACAGCTGTATTTAGTTTCTCAGTACAGCTCAATCATGGAAAATGGAAAGGAAACATAATAGACATTTCTCCTAAGAATTCATTAGAAGGAAAAATTTGGAATATTGGTGCTCGCTTCGGCAGCACATATACTAAAATTGGAACGATACAGAGAAGATTAGCATGGCCCCTGCGCAAGGATGAAATGCAAATTCGTGAAGTGTTCCATATTTTTTATGGGCAGGCAGAGGAATGCAAACCAAATGAATCAAGAGAAATCCCCAGAGAAGGACCTGAATGAACCAGATATAACCAAATTACCAGATGCAGAATTTAGAATAATGAGAGTTAGGATGTTCAAAGAAATTAGAGTAACAATGGATAGTCATGATGTACACCTAAATAAAGAGATAACAAGTATAAAAAACGAAATTGAAATAATAAAGAAGAATCAGACAGAAATGACAAATACAGTATCAGAACTGAAGACCATGATGGAATGGAATTAAAAGCAGGATGAAACACACTGAGGATCAAATAAGCGAGTTAGAGGACACAATAAACAAAGGCACAGAAGCAGAGAAGAAAAAGGAAAAGAGACTCAAAAAATGTGAAGAAACTCTAAGGGAGCTCTGTGACAACATGAAGAGAAACAACATTCGCATCATAGGGGTGCCTGAAGAAGAGGAGAGAGGACAGGAAATGGAAACTTTGTTCAATCAAATCATAGCAGAAAACTTTCCTAAATTAAGGTTGGAAAACACTCCACACATTCAAGAAGCACACAGAACTCCATTAAAAAGAAACCCAAAAAGATCTACACCAAGACACATCATAGTTAAAATAGCAAAGCTAATGGATAAAGAAAACATCTTAAAAGCTGCTAGGGAAAAAAAGGCTATCACCTACAAAGGAGCCACCATAAGGATGACATCGGACTTCTCAACAGAAACACTTGAGGCCAGAAGGGAATGGCAAGATATAATCAAAGTAATGCAGAATAAGAACCTACAACCAAGACTACTTTATCCAGCAAGGCTAATGTTTAAAATTAAAGGAGAAATAAAGAGCTTCCCAGAAAAAGAAAGCCTGAAGGAATTCATAAAAACCAAACCAATTCTGCAAGAGATATTAAGGGGCCTCTTGTGAACAGTTTAAAGGGAGGAAAGAATAGAGCAAAAGAAGAATACATCTTTAAAGAATAAAATGGCAATAAACAACTACATATCAATAATAACCTTAAATGTAAATGGATTAAATGATCCAATCAAAAGACATAGGGTAGCTGCATGGATAAAGAAACAGGACCAATACATATGCTGTCTACAAGAGACACACCTTAAAACAAAAGATGCACATAGACTGAAGGTAAAAGGATGGAAAAAAATATTTCATGCAAATGAAAATGAAAAAAAAGCAGAAGTAGCAATACTTATATCTGACAAAATGGACTTTAAAACAAAGGCTGTAGTCAGAGATAAAGAAGGACACTACATAATGATAAAGGGAACAATTCAACAGGAAGATATAACTATTATAAATATCTATGCACCAAAAATAGGAGCCCCGACATACATAAAGCAGACTTTGATAAATATAAAGGGCAAGATTAACAGCAATACTATCATAGTAGGGGATTTCAATACCCCTCTAACAACACTGGATAGATCCTCAAGAAAGAAAATTAATAAAAAAACAGCAGACTTAAAGGAGACACTAGATCAACTTGATTTAATAGATATCTTCAGAACTTTTCACCCTAAAGCAGTAGAATATACATTCTTCTCAAGTGCTCATGGTACGTTTTCTAGGATAGACCACATGTTAGGACACAAAAATGGTCTCAATAAATTTAAGAAGATTGAAATCATATCAAGCATTTTCTCGGATCACAATGCCATGAAACTAGAAATCAACCACAAAAGAAAAACTGAAAAATACTCAAACACTTGGAAACTAAATAGCATGATATTAAATAATGAATGGATTAACAATGAGATCAAAGAAGAAATAAAAAGGTTTCTAGAAACAAATGATAATGAGCATACACCAACTCAAAATTTTTGGGACACAGCCAAAGCAGTTCTGAGAGGGAAGTTCATTGCACTACAGGCATATCATAAGAAGCTAGAAAAAGCTCAAATAAGCAACCTGACCCTGCATCTAAAAGAACTAGAAAAACAACAACAAATAAAACCCAAGACAAGTAGAAGGAAGAAAATAATAAAGATCAGAGCAGAAATAAATGACATAGAGGCTAAGAAAACAATACAGAGGATCAATGAAACCAGAAGCTGGTTCTTTGAAAAGGTAAACAAGATTGATGAACCTTTAACTAGACTCACCAAGAAAAAAAGAGAGAGGTCTCAAATAAATAAAATTAGAAAGGACAGTGGACAAATAACAACTGACACAACAGAAATACAAAGTATTGTAGGAAAATACTATGAAGTATGAAGAACTATATGCCAAAAAATTAGACAATCTAGATGAAATGGACAAATTTCTTGAATCATATAACCTACCAAAAATCAATCTGGAAGAATCAGAACACCTAAACAGACCAATTACAACAAATGAGATCGAAACAGTTATCAAAAAACTCCCAAAAAAGAAAAGTCCTGGGCCTGATGGCTTCACAAGTGAATTCTACCAAAAATTCAAAGAAGAACTAACTCCTATCCTCCTCAAGCTATTTCAAAAAATTCAAGAGGAAGGAAGACTTCCAAACTCCTTTTATGAGGCGAGCATAATTCTGATCCCAAAACTGGGCAAAGACAACACAAAGAAAATAATTATAGGCCTATATCCCTGATGAATTTAGACACTAAAATTCTCAACAAAATATTAGCCAACCGGACCCAGCAATATATGAAAAAAATCATACACCACGATCAAGTGGGATTTATTCTGGAGAGGGAAGGCTGGTTCAATATTCGCAAATCAATCAATGTGATTCATCACATAAACAAAAGGAAGGACAAAAATCACATGATAATTTCAATAGATGTAGAAAAGGCATTCGATAAAATCCAGCACCCATTCATGCTCAAAATTCTCAGTAGAGTGGGAATACAGGGATCATTCCTAAACATGATAAAGGCCATCTACGATAAACCGACTGCAAACATCATACTAAATGGACAAAAATTAAAAGCAATCCCCTTAAGATCAGGAACCAGGCAGGGATGCCCCCTTTCACCACTCTTATTCAACATAGTTCTGGAAGTCCTAGCTACAGCAATCAGACAAGAAGAAGAAATAAAAGGCATCCAAATTGGAAAAGAAGAAGTAAAACTGTCACTATTTGCAGATGATATGATATTGTATATTGAAAACCCTAAAGTTTCAGTCAAAAAACTACTGGAACTTATAAATGAATTCAGCAAGGTGGCAGGATATAAAATTAATACTCAGAAATCAGAGGCATTTCTCTACACCAACAATGAAATATCAGCAAAAGAAATTAAGGAAACAATCCCCTTCACTATTGCAGCCAAAAAAATAAAGTACCTAGGAGTAAATTTACCCAAGGAGGTTAAGGACTTGTACTCGGAAAATTATTAAACATTGATAAAAGAAATCAAGGAAAATACAAACAAGAGGAAGCATATACCGTGCTCATGGCTAGGAAGAATAAACATATTAAAATGTCTGTATTACCCAAAGCAATTTATAAATTCATGCAATATCAATTAAAATACCAATGACATACTTCAAAGATATAGAAAACATATTCCAAAAATTTATATGGAACCAATAAAGATCACGAATAGCCTCAGCAATCTTAAAAAGAAAAAATAAAGCAGGAGGTATCACTCTTCCAGATATCAAGGTTTACTATAAGGCCATTATACTCAAGACAGCCTGGTACTGGCATAAGAACAGGCACATAGATCAATGGAACAGAACAGAGGACCCAGAAATAAACCCACAGCTTTATGGACAACTGATATTTGACAAAGGAGGAAAGAACATACAATGGAGTAAAGACAGCCTCTTTAACAAATGGTGTTGGGAAAATTGGACATCTACCTGCAAAAAAATGAAACTAGACCATCAACTTACACCATTCACAAAAACAAACTCTAAATGGATAAAAGACTTAAATGTAAGCCGTGAAACCATAAGCATCTTAGAAGAAAACATAGGCAGCAAGCTCTTCGACATCTGTAGCAGCAATATTTTTGCTGATTCATCTCCACAGGCAAATGAAATAAAAGGCAAGATAAACAAATGGGACTATATCAAACTAAAAAGTTTTTGCACAGCTAAAGACAATAAGAACAGAATAAAAAGACAAACCACACAATGGGAGAACATATTCCACAGCACATCTGATAAGGGGGTTAATAACTAAAATTTATAAAGAACTTATAAAACTCAACACCAGGAAGACAAACAATCCAATCAAAAAATGGGCAAAAGAAATGAATGGAAATTTCTCCAAAGAGGACATACAGATGGCCAATAGGCATATGAAAAAATCTTCAACATCACTAATCATTAGAGAAATGCAAATTAAAACCACAATGAGATATCACCTCACACCAGTCAGAATGGCAGTCATCAGCAAAACAACACAGAATAAGTGCTGGCGAGGATGTGGAGAAAAGGCAACCCTTCTGCACTGCTGGTGGGAATGCAGACTGGTGCAGCTACTGTGGAAAACAGTTTGGAGATTCCTCAGAAAATTAAAAATCAAACTGCCTTTTGACCCAGCTATCCCACTTATAGGAATATACCCTAAGAACACCATAGCACTGTTCGAAAAGAAGAAATGCGCCCCCAATTTCATGGCAGCATTGTTCACAATAGCGAAGATCTGGAACCAGCCCAAGTGTCCGTCAGAAGGCGAGTGGATTAAAAAGCTGTGGTACATATATACTATGGAATACTACTCAGCCATAAGAAATGATGACATCAGATCATTTATAACAAAATGGATGTACCTTGATAACATTATACAGAGTTAAATAAGTAAATCAGAAAAAAAGAAAAACTGAGAACAGCATGATTTCATACATAGGTGGGACATAAAAGTGAGAATATGAGACATGGACAAGAGAGTAGTGGTTACGGGGTGGGGGTAGGGAGGGAAGAGTGGGATAAGGAGGAAGGGAGGGGCACAGGGAAAACCAGATAGAAGGTGACAGAGGACAATTTGACTTTGGATGATGGGTATGCAACACAATTGAATGATAAGATAACCTGGAGATGTTTTCATTGTACATATGTACCCTGATTTATTGGTGTCACCCCATTAGAATTAATAATAATATAATATATATATTAAAAAAAATTTGGAATATTGAGTCAACACAAACTTGGGGTGATAAGCACACACAGATGATTATTATAGAATTGTACACCTGAAACCTATCTAATTTTATTAACAAATGTCACCCTAATGAATTCAATATAAAACTTTAAAAAAGAGTGAACACAGTCTAAGGCAGTGGTTCTTAACCTCTTTTGAGGTACCGAACCCACCAGTTTCATATGCGCATTCACCAAACCCTTCTTTAGTGACAAATAAAATATGATTTTTTTTCCAAATTCAAGACATAGGTATATGTTTTTTTACTGGTGCACAAAATGAGCCATGCATGAACATCACCTTGCTCAAAGAACAAAACCAACAAAGTGCATGAACTCACAACAAATTACGGTATTACTTTATTCTGGCCTCCGCGGCTGAGGCTTCTCCGGACCCCTGAGACCGACTCATCGAACCCCTAAGGTTCGATAGAACCCAGGTTAAAAACCACTGATCTAAAGGAAACTTTAACAGGCTCTTCAGGTCAGTCACTTTGGACAAAATGAATAGAGATAATGAACAATTTACAATTTCAAAGCTCTCTCTTGCTGCTTGAGACGTGAAGTGAGAGAGACTATTTGGTGACCAATGCTTATTGCATGGGTTGACATGTTTTGATTTCTTAGTATCTGAGATTAATCACAGAAAAGTGAAATATTATAAATTCATCTGGCATCACAGGGTCTCTTGCTGGTTTTAATTATTGACAGACTTTTATTCTAGGATTCTTAAGATAAAGGCTCCTCTAAGAAAACTCTCCACAGGCTTATGTAAGGAAGCACCCAGCTCAGCCCTGGCAAGGTGACTCAGTTAGGCAAAGCATCTCCCAATGGGTCAAGGCTGCTGGTTCTATTTTCAGTCAGGGCACGTACAAGAAACAACCAAAGCATGAATAAATACATGGAACAACAAATTAATATATTGCTTTCTCTCTCTTTAAAAAATAAATAAAACCTTTTTTTAAAATTACCCACTTCTAAATACCTATAGTGGTGTGATGAAGACCCGCTGTGACTGCAGATATAGCAGGTGAAAGAGGGGTTGAACAAAAGTCAGGGCCAGCTCTACCCAATGTTTGTGCCAGGTGAGGGGAGAGAAGCATCCCGAGCCACTTAGGAGACACGTACTCGAGTGTTAACGGGTTTGTTGGCTCGTTTGTGTTAGTATTTGGTTACCAACACACTAGGGCATAAACTCTTTTCTTCAGATTTTCAAATGCAATTTGTACAGGGATTTGAATCAAATCCTAAAAGCCAGAAAAACCACATTAGAGTTAGGGCATAACATAAATATAAGAAGAGCATGGTCTTTAAATAAAAAGGACACATTAAAAGAGTGCACAAGACCTGACTCGGTTATCATTTTAAATATCCCTGAGTAACCTGGATAAAACAAAGAGGGTGCTCTCTCTCTCTCTCTCTTTAGCATGCATACACACACACACACACACACACACACACACACACACACACACACGTAAATCTTTTTTACCAACTGATGGAAAGGTGGAGATCTAGCTAGTGTTGTCAACATAAATCAGGTTCCAGAAATTCCTGAGACTGTCACAGCTCAATACTGTGGAGACCAAAGGCTGAATTTCATTTAACACTACCATTCTGTGCCTTCTTCTTGTGCAATATAAACATTGCAGCACTTTGTTGGTACCAAAGGTTGAATTACTAATGGAAGCTACTTTTTGGTGCCGTTTTGTTATGCACCAAAACATTGCAGCACTGCCACTGCATGTGCTCTGTTCCTTCAACTTTGCTGAGTTCTTGTATCATTGATAATTTTACTGGGGAGCTGCTAATTTTACTGGGGAGCATTTTCTCTAAAATTAGTCACATGGCACAACTGTCCGCAGTGTCTTCTGATTATAGCATCCTATGTTCAAAACTCTCATCATTTTCTTGGGAAAGTTCTTTCTGTCCTTGCCTCCTGTTGTCTCAGGGGCTGTTTTTATATTCACTTCTCATTTTCTACCTGACTTCACTCTGACTACCAGACACTGAGCTATGTGGTCAGGGAACATGCACGTTTCAAATTTTGCACTGTCTGCTTTCACTTTTCAATGATAATAATAATAATAATGTTTTAGAAAATTATACCTAGGGAAGAATTGGCGTTTATGAGGACGTTGGCATTGACCTTCTTCAGTGGAAGCTTCACTCCAAGCTGTGAAAGTACATCTCAGATTCTCACCAGCTTTTCTGCTACTTAATATTTTTCATTGTCTGGGCTATATAATTCAATGTAAACATCAATAAAATTATACAATTACTGATGCAAAATGTGAAATTGCACCAGAAGTGTGAATTTGTATATTCTTTCCAGTGCCTGTTGTGTCCCAGTAAGTAAATTTAAAAGTGTTTGACCCAGGCCCTGACTGGTTGACTCAGTGGTAGTGCATTGGCCCAGCATATAGATTTCTCAGGTACTATTCCATGTCATGGTACAGAAAAGAATCATCCATCTGTTTCTCCACATATCCCTCTCTTCTTTCTCTCTGCCTCTCTTTTTCCCTCCCACAGTCAAAGCTGCATTGGAGCAACATTGGCCCGGGCACTGAGGACGCCTCCATGGCCTCTGCCTCAGGCACTAAAACAGCTTCGTTTGCAACGAAGCAATAGCCCAGATTGGCAGAGCATCACCCCTAGTGGGCATGCCAGGTGGATCCCGGTCAAGTGCATGCAAGAGTTTCTCTCTCTCTCTCTGCCTCCTCACTTCACACTTAAGAAAAATTTTAAAAAGTGTTTGATCCACGAAACAAATGAATTAAAGATGTTGGTCAATCTAGAACTGACCCAGAATGCAGAGAATCAAGTTTCAGAGATCCTCACAGCCTTGAAGCTTTCCTTGGAAAAATTGTATGGGCAGCACAGCTCACAGCCAGTCATTCTTTAATCAGGATCATTATTGACATCACCAGGGAGTATACAGATTCCCAGAATATGAAAATTCAATTTGCTGTGAGCGGTGCTCCAAGGTTTGCAAGGTACATAGTCCCCAAGACCTAAACGTTGAAAACACAGCAGGGAAGGAGTCACAGGGCCTTGTGTGGCCTTTTTTTTCTGCCATCACATGGTGGCTGTCTTGGGGGTCCCAGGTTAAGCTGTTCACAAAAGCCAGTCAAAGTGAGGAAAAATACAGAGGGACAAAATCCAGCATGTCCAGGGGTCTCCACTACAGCACCGCACTGGACAGGCCAACATGGAACTTCCTTTGGCAGGGAAGCTCATTAAAGACCCAGTGTCTGGGAGTGTGATGGAGGTGGTTCCATCAGCTCTCTCTGCCTGGCTTGTACCCCAATTCCAGACTCCTAGCCAGAAAGCAGATTGAACTCTGTAGTAGGCACAGCTTTGGTTCAGATCTTAATCATTTCTGACTAAGAAATGGTGGGAACATTCTGGTAATCAGAATTCCCAGATGCAGGCCAAGAGAGCAGGATCCGTGCAGATGCATAACAGCTAGGCACATCCCTTTGTGTACTGAGGTCACAGCTGCCACTCTGTGGTTGCCAGGCATCTAGAAACTCTGGTTTTGATAACTTCCACTAGATATCCAATGTTCTGTGTGACCCACGCCTGACGTTAAGTGCAGCTTCTTAACTTAGAGATCACCAACCACCCCCAAAAGTAAGGACTGCCAGAAAAAAACACAGAGGCCACAGGCCGTGTCTTCAATGCAGATGGAAGCACAAAATGTGTGAAATGAGCATGCAATCTTTGATCACATGTCCCTGATTTGATGTTTGCACTGGGACAGAGTCGTGGGGATGAATAGTTTGGGGCGCCTGAAGGATGGCTGACCACAAGGATGACCCAAGATAGCACAGCCCCATCTTGGTGTCACATGAGGGCTCCAAGAAAGGGCCAAGAGTACTCAGGGAACAAACTATGAGATAAAATCTCAACTTGAGGGATGAAACATTTCTTTGTGCTGTATTAAGAGCCCCCCTCCCATAAGAAGTCACTCCCCATAGAGAGTTTCAACAGTTCCTGATGAACCAGTCTACAAATTTTGACCTCTGTCAGTCATCTCTGTGCAATACGTTTGTGCCCGTCACAGCTGGTAACAAGTCAGTCTAGTGGGTTTCCCTCCTATTTGATGTAAGGGTTGAAAACGTTTCTGTCTTTCTGGTCATGAAGATTGAGTGACAATTCTGAGCTTATTGAACCAGGTGTGCTGACTCCTGTGACATGGGAATGTGTGTCATGAGGAGATCTCTGGTTTGGGGGCTATATTTATTTTTTTAATTGCCAGTCCAAGATGAGTATCAGTAAGGTTCTCCCAACACTTTATCTTAAGCATATCATTTATAACGTGTCTTAGAAGAATACACTATTTCCCTTCCCCGCAAGGCTTCAGGGGAAGGGCTTACAATCCAATGGCCCTGGACAACCACAGATCATGTGTTTCTTTTGTGTGGAAAAAGCCTATATCCTGTAGTTTAGCTGTCTGTGACATGGACCTCTGCCTTTTCCCTGGGTCATGAATGTCCATGTTTTATTTGGTTTTTTATGTCTTTCAGGACAAGAGGCTATTTTCCACTGGGAACAGTTGATTTCATTGTGTTACTAGATAAGGCTTTTTGTTTACGCTTTGATTTTTTTCTAAAGCAGCCAAGCTCTGTTCACAGATAGCACAAGCAGATGTCCTCCTCTGTACCTGCCTCACAGCCCCCATTCTGGTTGTGGACTGGCTGAACAGCACTATCTTTGCCTCTTGTAGCACAGACATGTGCATTCACATCTGCAGACTCAGCTGTGATCGCTGTCAAAACCTTCCAAGGACACACAGTAAGTGCTATACAGCCCTTTACTACTGCTTGTGAGAAAACAGACTCTGAGATGAGCCATGTTTGATTTCAGGGGAAAGCCTTAATAAAGCTATTAGACAAACATATGAGGACATAAAGAACAGGATACTCATAAAGAGTGAGCAGATGAAAGATGTATGTAGAAAAAGAAACACTGTATTCTTTTTTTTTTTAATTTTTTTTAAATTTATTTATTTACTATTTATTCATTTTAGAGAGGAGAGAGAGAAAGGGGGGAGGAGCAGGAAGTATCAACTCCCATATGCGCCTTGACTAGACAAGTCCTGGGTCTTGAACCGGAGATCTCAGTGTTCTCAGGTCGACGCTTTATCCACTGCGCCACCACTGGTCAGGCTGTATTATTTTTTATTATGTTTTTAAATTTATTTTTTTGAGTTGGATACAAGTGTTCCACTCAATATAACACTCTAATCCCACCCAACAACATACCCCCATTTCACCCCCACTGCTCCTAACTCACTCCCCAACTTTCCTCTGTAATGTGCTTTTCTGTTATCTGTATCTATGTGTTTATTTATATATATATATATATATATATATATAATTTCACTAATCTCTTCTCTGATGAAAAATGATATTCTTAAAATAAAAGTCAAATAGATATTTGAGAACTGAGAGGTTTAATGTCCAAAATAAGATCTTAATTAAAAAAAGGAAAATCTTATTGAATGGCTTTAACAGCAGACTGTAGAAGAGAGAGAATACAAATACCCAGTTTTCCTAAATTTTGTGGAAAAAATCAACATTCAGTCTAGAAAGTTCAGGTGCCAGCTGACTTCTCATCACATTTCTTAGTGTGGTACCTGAGGTTCTTCTTAGCTTTTTTGGAGCAGATCCCTGCAGTGTACAAGAGCCCCTTGGACTTTTATATTAATGACCACGCCTTTGTATAAGTGGAAAAGGCAGTTAGAAAAGGAGGAAGAAGAATGGGTTTTGGGTGGTGCGCCTCTCTAGCTCTGTAACCGCACGTATACTCTTCAGTGATGACTGTGCGCTGTTGTCTCATGCTGAAACTCTAAAGTCTTGGGCCTTTATTTTTTTCCAAAATCTTTGGCTCTCTCTTTCAGAAAGAGTTCAACGCCATCAAGCGGGATCCTTTTTAGATGTTGCTAGCATCCTGCTCAGATGACATGACATTAGTGTGGTCTGGAAGCATGGGCTGCTTGATCCTGGACAACCCCTATAGTCTTGTACTCACAGCAGCTTAACTGAAAATTTTGTCATGGACACTCTTCCTGACAGTATAAATTTTTCCCATTGTTACTTTATGTCTTGCTGTCACCAATTAACTTTTTTGATCATTGAAGGATCATGCTGAGACCCACCCCTGCCCCATGGTTTTCCCACTGGTGCCCTCAAAATTTTGCCAACCCCACTATCTGAGCAGTGACTTGTGGGTCAGTGAACTATCCTGAAGCCGCAGACCTAACTACCACTCATAGAATGAGTGATGTTGAACTGTTTCCAGCTGCAGAAACAGCATTGGCTTACATTGTCCCCATATGTTTTCTATATCTGAAATATGAAACAGACCATGTGTGTCCATGACCTTCAGGCTCAGAGCTAAAAGATATACAACATAAAGTGGAGTTCGACTGGCCTGGCCACCAACAACCTAAACTCCAACATCATGCTAGGAAGGTAAACTGGTGATGGCTCATAGTCCTGTCTCTCTGGTCTCCTCAAGGCAACTTTCCTGATGGTGACTGTAAAAGTTATCTAACAGTAATCTTTCTTGTTCTCTTTTGTAAATGTAATGGCCAGTGAACATTCTTTGCATCAAAGAGAACAAAATTGTCACCAGTAAGCATCATTTGTATCAAAAGAAACTGAAAATTTTGGTAAGGTGTGTCGTGATTGTCAGCACCCTTCATAATTATACAAATGGGAGCTCACCTTGAAAGGGCACCATGAGATAGGTATATCAAGTGATACCCACTCAAGCAAATATTCTCTTAACCTCCAGGCTGGTTGGAGGCAGGGTTGTATGCCCAGGCGTCTAGCACTTTGTTGTGTGAAGGGTTTTATTATAGCACAAAAAGAAAACAAATTTCACCATAGTCTTTTAGCTTGGTTTACTTTATTCAATGCGGAGGTGCAGTGGTGAGAATTCTGAGGGGCAGTAGCGGGTGTCCAGCCTTAACCAGTTCTGTCTGAACCATTTATATAATGACCCTATGAGGCACCAATGTAAGGAAGGGTGGTTATAAGTGCTCACAGGTGTCTCCCCAAAACCACATCACGTTAGGCTGCAGTCAACAGAAATGTTACATACCTGCACTAAGAAAACCTATTCAAAATACATCAATCCATTCTCTTGTGTATCAATAAAAACATTTACAAATATAAGCTGATGTAATTCAGAGGCTGTGTTGGGATACTTATGGGTCTCAAATCTATGATAAAAATAAGTGTGGGAGTGTGTTTAGTGGAGAAAATGAAATTGGAAGGAGGGGGAATGACTTAGTATCAGGAAGCAGCAGTAGGTTTATTCCATGTCACTGCAGAGTAGGAGTAGTGGGAGAGGTGACAGGTGGCACAGTTTGGTCAGCGAGGGGCAACCAGCCCTTGTCTCTGTAATATGGCAATGGCCAAGCATTCACCCCAGCAGCAAAGACTCTTGTTGCTGAAAGCACCTTATCCAAGGCCATTTTGTAGCAAACTCTGGAAGGAAGAAACTCCTTCATAAGCCGAGAATCTGAATCCTGATACCACTAAAGACCCATGTGAATGATGATGATAATGAACATATCAGAATCACGTTTTGATGGCTTGTGAGGTTGCTTTTGTCTTACCTGGTACCCAGTACGAACATTAATTGTCCATTTAGTCAGAAAGGGGTGTAGCAATGCCTCGGGAGTCCCCGTAGAGAGAAAGAATGTCCAATAGCAGCTTTGTAGTGTGTACTGTTCTTTCTTTCGAAATTGAGAAGAACTAAAATTGCAGGTCTCAGGAATATGAGTGCATATTTGCGTCTAATTGTATCTTTATTGCCTCACTTTAAAACTTTTATTCTCTTCATTTTCCATTTTTCCCAATTTTGGAGTTGGTAATGATCAGTGTTATATTTTGAATTGTGGGACTATTATAGGGAATGTAGTAAATGTCTCACAGGAGTATTTACCATCCATAGGTATAGAAAATGCAGGAATGGATAAACCTGGCATAGGTCAGTTTTCCCAATAACAGCACGAAGAAAAAAGAGAGTAACTTCTGTCTCAAATGCTCACCACTCTAGACCTCCTTTTTCCCAGCCCTGCATGCTAATCATCTTGGGGAACAGGAAGGAAGAATGTTGCTTCCATGGTGATGACTCCTCACGTCCTTTCTAGCCCTTCATTCAATTCCACAGTATGGCTGTAAGACGTGGAGAGTGGCCTGGGTACCGACATGCTCACCAAGCACCACGAGCCTGTCTACAGCATAGCTTTCATCCCAAACAGTAAGTACCTGACTAATGATTTCATTGAAAAGTACATGCATATCTGGAGCACCCAGATAAATCTCACAAGTCATTTTCAAACATCAGCCACCATGGGTATTCTGCCTACTCCTGAAGATGAGAGATTTTTTTAGGGGGAAGGGGGAGAGAGAGATAGAGAAAGAGAAGCATCAACTCATAGTTTATTCCCTCTAGTTGTGCATTGATTGCTTCTTATATGTGCCTTGACGAGGTTGGGGTATGGGTGGACTCAAGCCAGATATCCTGGGGTTTTAAACCAGAGACATCAGCATCCCAGGTTGATTATCTGCTGAACCACCACTGATCAGGCTAGAGCAGGGGTCCCCAAACTTTTAACACAGGGGTCAGTTCACTGTCCCTCAGACTGTTGGAGGGCCAGACTATAAAAAAAACTATGAACAAATCCCTATGCACATTGCACATATCTTATTTTAAAGTAAAAAAACAAAATGGGAATATAATATTTAAAATAAAGAAGAAGTAAATTTAAATCAACAAACTGACCAGTATTTCAATGCGAACTATGGGTACAGATGCATCCCGTGCTCCTCTCACTGACCACCAATGAAAGAGGTGCCCCTTCCGGAAGTGTGGCAGGGGCCGGATAAATGGCTTTAGGGGGCCGCAGTTTGGGGACCCCTGGGCTAGAGAATTCTGACTCTCAGCTGGTCTCGGGTGTCCAGCTGATGGAAGAGAAAATTGGTCAGAACTGCTTCAGGTGGCCAGAAACCTTTTTTGTGAGTCTTGGGATAGAATCAAGGAAGGCCTCTGCTCTGTCATTTTAATCCAGTTTGCCTTCCAGATTCCCTATGGCTGGGATGACATTGGTTTGCATTTGTGTTGAGCCTGTGCCCCTTTGTGGCAAGACTTGGTATTGCATGAGCCAGGTTAACTGCCAAGGTCCACTGAGATCTCAGGATCCCCAGGGTTGGCTTCACAGGAACATTATTCTTTTGGAGACGGAAAGGTCATGGTCAGCCCTGCATAAACTCTTCTAGCCCAGATAAGCCCACCCACTAAGTCACACATCCCAGGAATAACATGCAAGAGTCTCTGTGCATGAGTTGCTTATTAGAAACAGTGATGGATGCTTTGTAAAGTAACATCTTAAAAGAGTGCATTAGGTACTGCCTGCTGTCAAAAACTCATCAAATGACTTTTACTTCTTTCTTGTGTCAAATCTTTTTGAGACATTTTATAGCTCACTTGAATCCCCCGTGAAGTCGATGCCTTCTTTACATATATAAACACATATTACATTGTTGAATGGCTCCATCCCCAGTCCTCACTGCCATCAGATATTGTCTGAGAATGGCTGTGGAAAGTATGTCCTCAGCCGAAGGGGAGAGGCTAGTCCACTGGCAGTCAGATATCAGCTATACTCGCAAAATAAGAATTCTGAGAGAAATGTTTCTACAGCCGCCAGAGTGTTTGCTGAAAATCCTTTAGCTCCTGGATAAATGAGAATTTTTGTGCTAACACACTGGGGGGCAGTGGAGTGCCCTAGCTTCTTCACAGGGTTCTGAAACCCAGTCATATGACCTGTAATGACCCATTTTGTTGCACAGTGGAAGTCTCCTGCTCAGCTACCAAGGAACCGGAGGCATCTTTGAGGTTTGCTAGAACACATGAGGGGATAAAATGGGTGCCAGTGCGTTCTACAGCTCTGTAAGCAGCACCCAGGATTTTCAATGGGTGGAGGCAGTAAGGCAGAATGGAAAAAAGCTGGGCGGCTGAGTCCCAAAAACTGAGGCTGAGAAACTTGCTCCTGTCTCAGACCCAAGTTTCTGCCCCCAACCTGGACAGCCTGCTGATAAAGGCATGACCTTGCATTCCACAAGTCTCTTGGGTCCCATGTGATGTCTAGCCTTTAAAATTTTCTTGAGTGTAAGGCAGGGAGCAGGTGGAGGTCAAGCCGGTTGTTGTAGCCCCAATTTTCTCAAAGCCTGGGTGCTGAGGCTTCAGTTGTCACCTGTCTCTCCACTGGAAACCTTGGCTGTGACACCTGCTGAGACACTACCAATGTGTTATTTCCTGACTTTGCCCTTCACCTGGCTCTTCTTCATGTTTTTATGTTAACTTGAGGTGGGTTGGTTGGATGCTCAGCAAGTGGACGCTGTTGTTAGAGCTGCTCCAACCATTCATAACTGTGTACCAATAAAACTTTATTTATAAAACAGAATTGATGGGCCATGTGATTAGCCAACCTCAGCTCAGAAGGTGCCTTTGCATTGTCATGAAAGACAACAGGGGCTCTCTCTCTCTCTCACCTTCCTCCCGTTGCAGGTGTGTGTTCTAGATCTGCGGAAGTAAACACGCACCATGTGGAAGAAAGGCGATATTTCTAACGGATTAGCAATTAGCACATGTGCGGTGTGGCACCCTCCAGACTCCACTCTATCCACTCCAGAGCTGCAAGGGTGTGACGCGTTGCTGTGGACTCTAAAATCCACTCGTCCCTGGCCTTGGTAGCCTATACTTTTTCATAGTTCTCATCAAGAAGTTTGCAACACATACACACACACTCATACCAGAGGCAAGGAGTAGGTTCTCACATGGAGTGTGCAGCCTGAAAAGCAGGAAGCTACCTGCTATACAGTGTGAGGTCTGGGTCCTGCCCAAATGGACTCTGATGCCTGGGACGGGACGGGAAGAAGATACCTGTGCCAAACCAAGAAGAAAAGCAAAATGCTCTAATAGACGGAGGGAGAGGAAAAAGCTCCCCTTGTTGTGGTGGGTCTTTCTACTTCAGACACTACCTATGCTCTGGCAAAGGATGTTCTGAAACAGGTTCCTACCCCATTGAACTGCGCGGTTCTGTATCTGGATGCTCTCTTTCCCATGGCCGTCTCTGCTGCGACTGTCCTGTCCAATGAAATCCTGTCATATAGGGCCTCCATCCAAGATGGGGGAGGTTGAATTTGTTCCCTTCTCTGGGGTAGCTTGTCTTTCCATCTTTCCCTCCATTTGGTGTGGTCTTGATTTACATGAGCTGCATCCTTGGGATGGTGAGGACAGTACCTTTGATGGAAAGCTTCCTGGTGCCCTCCCCTGTCCCGTGTCCCTCCCCTCACAGTCCATCCTGTTATCATGTTAGGTCTCAAGGGCACTTTAAGTGTGGAAAAGTGCTTTATGCAAGAAGGCAGGGAAGGGGAGACTCTTAATATGAGCAAAGAATACTTCTAAAAAAAAGAGACTGGAGTATTTTTTGAAAAAGAAAATTATTCTTATGTTATAATGATTTTAAAATCCTAAAATGACCATCAGATAGAGAGCTTTCTGTGGTTTTCATCATTTAAAAATATATATATATATTTTTATATTTGTAGGAAGGGTTCAACGGAGCGACACCCATGGCCTTTGGCCGCAGAACAGGCATGGAGGACACTGGACAGTGGACAGTAGACCCCGCCTAAGGCGGCGAAATGCTTTTCTGGTGGTGGAAGAAGTTTTTGCTCTTTTGGCAGGAGGCCAGCATGGCATCTCTGGGTCCATGTACATTTGTAGCTACAGGAGAGAAATGAGGAAGGATTCACTCTGATCCCGAACGAATCAGGATGCAAGCCATTAAAAGTTTGGCCCTGTGTCAACTGGTAGTGACACATCATTTACAAAGACAGTCATTTCCCCACCCCAGGAGCCACTAGGACAGTCCTTACTCAGTTGACCTGCCAGCTCCAGGGTCTCACCTGACCGGACAGGGGCAGAAATTAATGAGAAAGGAAGGTTGTCATTCTGTTCTGAAGGTGAGCTGCAGGTAGATTCTCACTGATTACTTCCACCATCAGCGTCACTTCTTTTTCCGCTGACAGTCTAAGAGATTTTTTTAATAATCAACCATTTTACTGTTATTTATTATTATTAAACATGGCTTTGTGTTCCTAGAGGAGTTCCTTTCATTGGATCAGTTTGTACTGTTATAATCTGACACTGATCTGTTTTGAGTTATTAAGAGAAAAATCATCATTCTCCTGAGGGTTCAGCAAGGGATGGCATGTTGTCATGGTGCTGGCAGTGGGCAGAGTCTAGTTGCCTGCGTTTGGGCTATGAGACAAGTTGCTGTTCAGAGGGTAGCGTTTGTGCACACAGCTGGAAATCTTCCCATTATGGCAGGCAGGCACACCTGACCAGACTGTCCAGGAACACCAGTGTCCTCCATTCTTGTCCAGCCATCCCTGGGCTATATGCATTCCTCCCATCCTTGTAGAGAAGGCCAAAAACAGCAGTGTTCACGTGTTGGCTATTGTTTTCAGCTTCCATTAGCAGGCACTCGCTCATTAAGGTCAAAGTTCTATGCGGTCAGCAATCTCATCTTGGAAGGCAGCCAACACCACAACTAGAGTGATAATCTACTGCTTCTACAAATTGTTAGGTTTGTGACGTTGTTTGTGGAGGTGTGGGTGCGCACCCTCCTGCCTTTTTCCCAAATAGGGACAAACACGTCTTGAGGCCTGGTCCTTGGTCAGGACAGGTCAGGGGTGACTGGAATGCAGGATTGGGGCTTCTCTGGACGATCATCACGTGAAAATTGATAGCCATGGTCTCCCGGGTGTGTGGCCATTTGATACATCTGAACCTCTCAGCAGTTGGAAGGTCTAAGTGGAAGGCTGGGAGACCCTCGACCCATGGACCCAAATCCCTACATGGCCGGGACCTACTCCTGAAAGGAGACTGTCCATGTCCCCGCCTTCCCTGACCATCGAGCCACTGGAGAAGAGCTTGCTATGGCCGCAAGGGGAACCAATGTGAGAATGCATTCACCTGGCTCAGATCTGTCCCTGCCCTGGGCACATGACAGCCTCCATTGTTCATGCCAGGATCACTTCCCTGGAAAGGCAGGAGGTCACCATTGTGGCCCAGGTGGCCCATGGGTACTGACCTTCTGCCATGTCTGTACCTCTCTAATCTTGTGAGTGATACTTATGTGTTAATGACCAAATGCAACCTTGATTCTGAGCGCAGCCTCCCCAGGGTCTTCGATGTAGTATGAAGTGACAAAAAGCTCCGGATTCCGGGGACAGTGCACTGACCTCAAACAACCCTTAGGAGTTGACTTTCCTCTGTCTTCTGAAGTGTTGGTTACGAAGCCCACTAAAGTGCACTTTGTCAAATGGAATGCTCTGTTTTCCTCTGGTTTCTTTTCTCTCTTTTAATCTGTTTTACCTTTTTTCAAAAAACTGTGTTACTCATCAGATGCCAAAATGTTCCTTCCACCAGTCCCCAGGGTTTTGATTTCTGGATTCTATGGTTTTCATTGTCTGTATCAGACATCCCTGCCAGATGCTCTTTTTAGCAGCTCCCAGACCAATCAGGCCTGGCCCAACCCGTCCACATGGCCCAACCCGTCCACATGGTCCACATGCTGACCCTCATGCTTTCTGAATAAAAGCTCGTGTTCTGAGAGAAAATACACAGATCATATTCCATGTTTTGAATAAATTGCTCTATTTGATATTAGAGAACATGGCAGGTGTGCTTTTGTTGTGCCACTTAAACACCGTGAGGTCTAGAGAGACCCTGAGGCATGAAGAAAAGGGCATCTTCTTAGGAAAAGGGGACTTGGAAAGTGTCTTCTCGGGACTGCTGTTTAAACAGGGTGGTGGAACTCACAGTTGCGGTTGTCAGAGCAGTGGCCACAGGTTTTATAAAAACTTGTTTACTAAAGAAGCCTGTTTTCCAGTTTTTTTCTTTTTGTGGCATTATTTCAGGCCAGCTATTAACAGGGTGAACTTGAGTGAGTTTTCTCTTGTTCATGAAGTGGCTGTCTGGGAGTGTGGTTTCAGGATGAACTGAGATTAAGGTGCAGACCTGAAGTCACAGACCAAAGAGGACTCTGGCCATGGACTGCAACACCACCAAGTGGACCCACATTTAGCAAGCATTTTCTGCCACCCACTCTGTGCCCAACTTACTGTTCTGACTGATGCCACTTGAGTCATTACTACATTTTGTTAATGGATCCCCATGTTTCCATGATGGGGAGGGAGCAGCTGTATTGGGAAGATGGACTGCATTTTGCTTCTCAGATGAGTCAGAAAGCGGGTCATGGTGTCATTTCCCCATAAACCCAACTTGATTTTTCACAGGAGCAGACAGGGCTGGATAGACTCTGCTGCTGTGGTCCCAGAGTTGTGTGCCCCCTTCTTATTTTTTTTTCTTTATTTAATTATTGCCCAATTGACCAAGTCCATCTCTACCAGGTGGACTGGGGGCAAAGTTCTGAGTGACATGGCTCTGCTTCAAAACCCAAAGGAATATTCCGGGGGAGCAGGTGCAAGACCCTGGGTGGGAGCAGCAAATAGCCACTCCCGGGATAGAGGCATGTGTTGCTGTTGTCCCTGTGGCTTCAGTAACAACGCTGGTAACACATGGACAGCTTTATGTGGGGTTGTTTTAACCGTAGTGTATGGTGGCCCAGGACACGTATATGGTCCCAAATCTGCCTCACTTTAATGTTAGCATAGTACAGAAGTGATTCCAACAAATTTTTCTTTGCCTGCAGAACTTGGCTCTACATATCTGGGGAATGTGAGTGTTCATACACTGAGCAAAGTTCTGTTGTTTATTGCCATGTCTGGGTGCTGTTCTTAACAGAGATATAAAATGGCTCCAGGGTCTGTGGGAAGTTTACATCTGCATGGCTGGCTCTTGGTTACTGGTGATGAGACCCTGCGATCACTGTGAGCTACATGTGGTAGGGTGGGGGCAAGAGAGCATAAAAAATAGAGGGGTGCTTCTACAGAACCCGCAGAATGTGGCCAAATGGGATTTTTTCCAGTGTGGCTCATTCTTGAAAGTGTCTCATTCATGTGCAAGGTAAGCAAGGCGAGAAGTTGGGGTTTTACCTGCAGGAGAACTGGGGGTTGTTGGCCACTTGCCAGCCAGGGTTGCACTCTGAAATCAAAGCTTACTGCTCTAGGACACAGGTTCTCTGAATGAGAGTTTTTGCCCTCATACACATTACTTATGGAGGAAACGGCTCTACCATATCTTCACAGTCAGAATTGACCAGGAGAATATCTTTGGACGAAGGGACATAAACAGACTTATTCAAAAGCCATTTGTTGTGCAAGCCACGCAGTAACTTGACAGGAAGGGACACAACCAGACAAGAGCATACTTTTGTTTAAACTGCTCCTGGCTACACCTCTGTCGCTCCAGGAAACACAGACTCCTGAGTTGGTCCCGGGGTCCAGAGTTCTGAGAATTTCCCTCCATAATAACTCCCATGTTCCAGTATCATTATCAGTTTCCCCACCATTGGTACCTCAGCCTTTTCCAGTTTCTGCCATCTAAACAGAATGTCCCCTGCAGAGACAGCCTTTTGAGAAAATAGCTTAAAACGAGGAGTGCTCATCTATGCATCTGTCTGATCAGTCCCTGTATCTCTTTCTCTCCAGATGGACTTGAAACACCTATCCCATTATGCTCACTTGTGTTTCCAGGGCTCAGGATATAGCTGGTGCCCCGGTCAGTAGCCTTCATGAGGTAGTCGCACCCTCTGCCTCTGGGATCACCCCCGTCACAACCACCGAGCCAGCTGGCAACTAACGCTCCATGTAGCGGGAGTTTCTTTGGCTGATAAATCAGATATGTGCATTTTTTAATTTAAAATCTCCCAACCCTGATTCTGGCTGGTGTCAGCATGGACATAGGAACCAGGCAGCTATGTGGAAGTTCCAAAAAACTGGGTGGGTCGACCATGCAAAAAGGAACAGCCAGAGTAAGTAAGGCTAGAGGGTCAGTGCCCTGATGATTACACAAGACACAGAGCACACTGGGTGCTGCCCACACCCTGATACTAGACACTGGGCCATCCCCTAAAACATACTCATGATGCCTTCCAACAGGACGTGTCTGTGGCCAAACTCTCTCCACAGGTGCTGTTTCTGCAGCCCACTCCCTTGGGCAGTAGCTTTTTAACCTAAAGATCTGGGACTCTCCTGATTGACTCTGTGGTGTCTTGTGCCAACTTTGAGCTGCAAAGGAGGCTGCAAGGTGAGTATCTGGTGTGTGTGCTTTCAGAATGGGGGGTCTGGGGGTTATCTCCACTCCAGAAAGGAAAGCTTCACATAGAAGGGGCTTTTGGTTCTGGGGTCAGACAGATTGTTCACACTGACAGTCACAATGCAGATGCCACCCAGCAAAGCTGGCAACACAATTGCTGTGTCCTGTATCTATCTGTAGCCATGCAACCCCAACGTGCAAATATAGAAGTCTCCTGCAGAGCAAAGCTAGATGAAAGGAAGACCCAACCTCAAGTAAGTTGCTGAGCTGTCCACAGTGTCGGCAGAAAACAGCATCCCACTTTTCTGCAAACACATAGCTGGTCTGCAATTACAATGCATATTTCAAAATGTCTGCGTACAAACATATATATATATATATATAAAAAACAGATGGAAAGAAGACCTCTTAAACAGTCACTGCTCAACACAACCTGGTGTCTAAACTGAATTTCTCATAAAAGTTTTTTGGTGAAATAGAAATATTGCAATGCCGCATGGAGACCAAAGGCTGAATTCCTATTAAAGCTGTTTTTGGCGCCCTTCTGTGGTGTAATAGGAACATTATAATGCGCAAGGACACAAAGGCTTACTTTCTCAAAACAGCTTTCCTTTGGCGCCTTTCTGTTTTACAAAGTATCACTGCAACTCCGCATGGAGAACAAAGGCTAAATTAATGATCACAGTTTTCCTTCGGCACCCTCTGCAGTGCACAAAGATCACTAAAAAGCAGCTGCTCCATGTGTTCTGCTCACCTGCTGCTCCCCCAACTTTGCTCCCTTCTGGCATGATCAGGAACTTTACTGAACAGCATCTGCTATAAAATCTGTCACGCAGCACAGCTGTCTTCACTGTCCTCAAAAATAGTATTCACTTTTGATGCAAGGATCCTCGCGGCATGTGACTCTACTGCATATTACAGCAGTATTTCTGCCTACACACATGTGTGTGTGCATAGACACACACACACATTTAATTTTTATATTACCAACTGCAAGTAAAGCAGACTTAGACAGTGATGTGAATTAAAATCAGTTGCAGGGATTCCTGAAACTGTCACAGCTCAACACAATTTGGAGACTAAAGACTAAATTAGAGTCAAAGCTGTCTTTCTGTATCTTCCTGTGGTGCAATGGGAACATTGCAGCACAACACGGGGACCAAAGGCTGAATTATTTCTAAATGATGTTAACACTGCAACACAGAAATTCCCTGGAGATAGGTCGCCTACAGTTTCTCCATTCATGTACCTTCTGGCATCAACAGTTATAACTTTAAAGGGAAGCATTTACTGCAAAAGCAGTCACATAGTCGAGCTATTTGCAAAATCAAAAGAAAAACGTATCCTGCTATGCTACAGACACCTGGCTAACCTGCAACTCAAGTGCATATTACATTATTTCTGCCAACAAACAACAAACAACCCAGATGATAGATAGATATAGATACAGATATATAATTTTTATTTTATCACTGATGAAAAGGTGAACACCTAAGCAGCTATATGAGCATAACATAGGCAGCTATGTGAGCATAAATCCCGTTCCAAAGCTCCTAAGACTGTCATTGCCTAACACAGCATGAGGAGCATAAGGCTGAATTTCTGATGAAAGCTGCACTTTGTCGCCATCACGTGTTGCACAAAGAACATTGCAGCACAGGTACTCTGCGCTCTGCTCACCTGAGGTTCTTCTGTTCTGCTGTCGTCTGACATCATCAGTAACTTTACCCAAGAGCATTTGCTGTAAAAACTGTCACATGGCACAGTTGTCTGCAGTGTCTTCAGAAATTAACATCCTGCTGGCCTTGATGGGTGGCTAAATTGTTTAGAGCTTCATCCCGGGGCACAGAGGTTGCTGGTTCTATCCCAGGTCAGTGAATATATAGGAACAGGTTGGTCTTCTAGTATCACTTTTTCTCTTTCCCTTCTTGTCCTTCTAATATGAAATTATTTTAATCTTTTTTTAAAAATACTATTCTGCTTTTCCACAGATACTTGGGTGGCCTGCATCAGCAGGGATTATTACAGTATTTCTGCCTAAAAATAAACATGCATGTATACTGTCTCTCTCTCAAACATACACACATATATAAATATATATGTATAATTTTTATCTTGCCAACTGTTGGGAAGGTGGAGACTAGGCAGTGATGTGAGTATAAATCACTAGCAAAAATTTCTAAAATTGTCGCTACTTAACACACTGTGGGGACTAACAGCTCAACTCCTACCAAAGCGGCTGTCTTGAGCAGCAACAGTCTCTGGAAGCCTCATTTATGCTCACATTACTTCCAATCAGTTGGTATAAAAAAGTACATATGTCACCAACTAATTGGGAGATGACATTTTTCAAACAACAGCTCAGATAGGGTCTAATATTCAAAATATACCAAGAACTCATAAAACCCAACAACAAACAAACAACTCAATAAAAAATGGGAAGAGGACATGAATAGACACTTCTCTGAGGAAGAAATACAAATGGCCAACAGATATATGAAAAGATGCTCATCTTCATTAGCTATTAGAGAAATGCAAATCAAAACTACAATGAGATACCACCTCACGCCTGTTAGATTAGCTATTATCAACAAGACAGGTAATAACAAGTGTTGGAGAGGCTGTGGAGAAAAAGGAATCCTCATCCACTGTTGGTGGGAATGTAAAGTAGTACAACCATTATGGAAGAAAGTATGGTGGTCTCTCAAAAATTAAAAACAGAACTACCATATGACCTAGAAATCCCTCTACTGGATATATACTCCCAAAACTCAAAAACATTGGTACATGAAGACACATGCAGTCCTATGTTATTGCAGCACTGTTCACACTGGCCGAGACATGGAAACACCCAAAAATCCCTTCAATAGATTACTGAATAAAGAAGATGTGGTACATATATACTATGGAATCCTACTCAGCCATAAGAAATGATGACATAGGATCATTTACAACAACATGAACGGACCTTGATAACATTATACTGAGTGAGATAAGTAAATCAGAAAAAACTAAGAACTATATGATTCCATACATAGGAGGGATACAAAATTGAGACTCATGGATATGGAAAGAGTGTGGTGGTTACCAGGGGGAGGAAAATGGAGGAGACGGAGGATGTGGGGGGAGGGGAGGGACACAAAGAAAACCAAATAGAACATGATGGAAGACAATTTGACTTTGGGTGATGGGTATACAACATAATCAAATGTCAAAATGACTTGGAGATGTCTTCTCTAAATCTATATACCCTAATTAATCAATGTCACCCTGTTAAAATTAATTGTCTAAATAGAAAAAAAAGAAATGAATAGACACTTCTCCAAAGAAGACATACAGATGGCCAATAGGCAGATGAAAAAACGTTCAATATCACTAATCAGAGAAATGCAAGTTAACACCACAATGAGATATCACCTCATACCAGTCAGAATGGCACTCTTAACAAAACAACACATAATAAGTGCTGGCAAGGGTGCGGAGAAAAAGGAACCCTCCTGCACTGCTGGTGGGAATGCAAACTGGTGCAGCCACTGTGAAAAACAGTATGGAGATTCCTCAAAAATTAGAAATGGAACTGCCCTTTGACCCAGCTATCCCACTTTTAAGAATATATCCCAAGAACACCACATCACTGATTCAAAAGAAGAAATGCACCCCCATGTTTATGGTAGCATTGTTTACAATAGCCGAGATCTGGAAACAGCACAAGTGTCCGTCAGTGGATGGGTGGATCAAAAAGCTATGATACAGCCTGACCTGTGATGGCACAGTGGATAAAGCTTCAACCTGAAATGCTGAGGTTGCTGGTTTGAAGCCCCAGGTTTGCCTGGTCAAGGCACATATGGAAGTTGATGCTTCCTGCTCCTCCCACCTTTTCTCTCTTTCTCTCTCTCTCTCTCTCTCTCTCTCTCTCTCTCTCTCTCTCTCCTGTATGAAATGAATAAATAAAATAAAAATAAAAATTTTAAAAAAAGCTATGTACATATATACAATGGAATACTATGGGACCATGAAAAAAAAGGAAACCTTACCTTTTGTGACAACATGGATGGACCTGGAAACTATTATGTTAAGTGAAATAAGCTAGGCAGAGAAAGAAAAATATCATATGACCTCACTCATTTGAGGAATCCAATGAACAAACGGAAATGAGGAACAGAATTGAGACAGAGGAGAGATCAAAGGGACCAGAGGAAAAGAGGATGATAGGATGGGATAAACCTGAAGGGAAGGGGGGAGGGCGCTGAGGGGAATACGGGGGAGGGGAGGATGCATTCAGGGAAACACTAGAATTTATGTAAACACAATAAATTAAAATCAATTAAAAAAAAGAGTCAGGTAATGAGCTTAATTAGCCATTTGTCTGCCCAGCTGTTGTGAAGCAATTTCTTCCCCAAGCTCCCATGCCCCCCCCCCCGAGGAACTGACTCAGAGGCCTGTTTCCCACCACTGTGCAGCCACACGGCCATGATGGTGGCAGCCTGCCACAGGGAACTGCACACAGCAGGTTACTAAGGTCTCTGCCACCAAATAATAGTAAACACTGGGAGTGACACAGCAGCTGAGACACAATTTTAAAGATGTTATACCAACCAGAACCATGTTAAGCTGTTGGATTCTGGGATGTGCGCAGTGAAATTGGTTGTCCTCTAAATGGTTTCTTCTAAAAATATAATTGCTTTGTTCTGGGTTCACAAAGGCACGGGAGGGAGAGCATGGTTTCCCTCTGTGCTGTGCCGCAGAGTCCAGCTGCGAGTGCAAGGGCTGGGAAAACAATAAAGTCGTCCTCTTTTATCTCGATGCCAGATACCTTTTCTTTCCTTGGCTTCTAGACAAAATTCACTTATTCTAATTACCTTGCAAGCTGGCAGTGGCCACTAACTAAAACATTATAAATGTTCCAGTGAAACCCTATTGAGCTGCCACTTGGGTCAAGCTGGGCAGGTGACGGTCCCGTTCAGGGCTGCAGTACTCACAGAGGCAAGTACACATTGGATGTGCGAGCGCAGTGGGAAAGAAACTGTGATGAAGACTAGCATATTGCAAAGCACACCTGAAATTCCCTCTTGGCATACTTCACAAGATCACAGCTGTTATTTTAAACCTAAAAAAAGAGTTTTGTTCCAAAGACTGTAAAAAGGAGTTCTGGGTAGTTACCCGCAAAAATGCTATTTGTAACATATAAATTTAATTATTCTAGAGTATTATTAGCCATGTAAAATTCATGTATTCTTAAGTATATATTTATAATGAGAACCCCTCTCAACATCTAGGGTGCCATCTGTAACAATTTTATTTGGTGTTTTTAATAATATTTGTTCTCTCATTCTGCCTGAATTTATTCACACTTTCTTCTTTGTTCTCTTTTATAAAATCTTATTAAAGAAGAACTTAATAACAACCCAGATGTGATGAAAAGTATGTTTTCAACATAATTTTATGACAATTATAGATGGAGAATAATACAGGAAAGCCATATTCATACATAATTTTTTGTATTCAGGTCATTAAAATTGAGCAAATTCTAGTGTTTTCTCTATATAAACTGCCTTGAGGAACTATGGAAACCCAGTCATTAAAAGCTTTTGTATTAACTTAGGTTTGACCTACACACCATAGTTCTAAATTAAAAAGGAAAAAAATCATACCCTACATTTACACTTCTCAATTTGATACCACGTACATCTTTTAATTGTCTAAGCTCACACAACGGGTAACTGGAGAATCCCGGACTTGTCACAATGTCTTAGCTACACTCAGTAACATGTGTGCTACATTAGCACTAATTCACCATTTTTCAGATATGTTACAGGCAAACCAGTTTAACAGGAGCCCCCACCCCCCACCCCACACAATCTTCTGGATTTTGTAACTGATAAGCCACTAGCTGAAGGCACAAATATCAGTGTGAATGTCTAGTAATGCTATACAGGAAAGGGAACAGGGAAAGGGAGAGATGGAGGAGAAAGAAAAAGCATCATGAACACCTGTATTTCTGAGGATAGACCTCCCCAGTCCACAGGTGGAGTTTGTAAAGGCAGGACCCAAACATATAGCACACCCCCCATACACACCTTTGCAGGCTTGGAAATACTGCCAGACTAGCCCCTGCAGTGAGCCGTTGTCAGGCAGAGCACACCAGCACAGAGGTCTCCCAGGAGCATGGAAGAGCATGGAAGTTAACTGAGTGGGAGAGGCTTATAAAACAACCTGGGTCTTGTGGTTATGAAGAAGGGGTGCCACAGTAGGAGGAAGACATAGAAAAAGAGCAAGAATCACAACATTTCCGTGGATGCCAGCATAGAGGACTGATGTCGCCCTGGGTCCAAATATCTCAACATCCAAGTTATAGATACAGTATACACAAATTCTAGGAACCAGGTGCCCTCCGCTGATGAGACTTTAATACCACAGAGAAGAGGAGAGAAAATTCTGAACTGATAAGACTATAAGAGGAATAGACAAAATTATTTTCTTTTTTTTTTTTTTTTGCCATCAGACAATGTAGAGGTACAAAATACAGAATAAATTATTGTAGATCAAGTGGCAAGAGGTAACCCTAAATACATGAAATTTGTAACTCCTACACAAGGGAAAATTTTATTTCATTAAAAAATAAAAGTGTATTTCTCTGAATTTTAAATTGAAAGCATTCCATCTCAAAAGTGAAAGGTTCTTACTGGAACATTAGTTCATTGAGAGCATTTTATAAAACATACTACTTCCACATTCCTTGACCTAAATTACAATTTTTTAATATTGAGAAAACATCCAGATTTCTAACCGACTTTTCTTCTTTACACCAAGTTTTAGGCAGAACCTCATATACATAAAACTGTTTTTGGTTTTTCAAACTTTCCATAAGGACAATGTTCTAGTGTTGAGATGTGAAGCCAGGGAGTGAATATTTGCCGCCCCACTATTAAAACATGCCTTTCTCAACCCTTAATATGTTTTAAAAACCCGTAAGTGGAGATGGAGGTTTGGGGAAATATAACTCATCCATAGATAATAAAACACAATATATGACAATAACACATAAGTCATGGTTCTTTATTTTTTTCCTGTCAAATTACAAATTTTATAGATATTTTTATGAAGAAAAAATAAAAATTGGAGTGTAGCCATGATTGCCACATTGTGAAGAGATCAGGAATATCTGTCCCTCGGATGTTCGAATAAAAATGCTTCCTAAGATTCTGCAGGCACTCCTTCCATTATTTAATAACCTTTGCCACAAATAGTGGCTTCACAGCTGAACTAAATCCCCCACGAAATCTCCTGTAGATACTGTGAAAAACTGCCCCTATTTATTGAGCTGTAATGTTTTACTTGGTCAAGTTATTAAATTGTGCCTGTGACTATCTTTCAAAGTTATAAATTTGACACTATTTTACATTTCCTCCAAATTTCCATGTCCCAGCTCTTAAATGCTCAAACTTCTTAAAACTTGGTCTGTGCTCTGGGGTTTTACAGTAGCTTCTACATTTGTGTACTCACTATGTACACAGGTTTCTCGTCTTCCTTTTGGGAACAGCCTGAGGACTCACTGCAGAGCAGAATCAGGTCTGAGGGTCTACAGTCTCAACCATTCCTGAAGCAGCAGGGCACCCCAGCAGAGACCAGAACTTTAGCAATTGTGACCAATTGCCAATGGAAAAAAATCACCACTTGAACATTCCAGAACCAGAGGCATGCGGGGGAAAGAGGGATTGCATGTGCACACCCACTCATATACATACAAGCACAGATAAATCCACCCAATCAGTCCACCATAACTGTATAAAATGATTTTAAAATGTTCAAAATATTGTAAGACTCCAGATTTTGATCACTACATTCCATAATCTCGACTTTGTTTTATGGTAAGTGTTGTGAAACATACCCCTTTCCCTCAATCACATCCTCCACAAATGGTCAGCCAGAAAACTCTGCCAGTTAAACTTTCAAAATAAAACAAACATGACTGTTTCTCACTACTTCTACTACACAGAACTATGTCTAAGCCACCATCATCTTTCTCAGATTTTTGCATTTCTACTCACACCTCTCTGAAATCTGTTCTCAACACAGGCCAAATGGCCCAGCTTAAAGGCAGGTCAGGCCATGCACTCCCTCCCTGGATCAAAGCTTCTCTTGGCTCCTGGCACTCAGAATAAATGTAAAAGTTTTTGCTGTGACCTCCAGGGCATTCCAAAAATGGCTCCCTTCCTTTCTACTTCATCTGCTCCACTCTTTCCTGACTTTACTCTGCCCCAGCTGTACTGGCCTCCCTGCTACATACACCTCATAACCAAACCACATCCTGCCTCAAAACCTTTGCTCTCACTGGTCCTACTGCAGAAGGCTCTCCACCCCTTGTCCCCATATCTTTATGGCTCACAGCCTCATAACTTCCACGTCTTTTTTAAAAAGTCACCTTTCTCAGTGAGGCCTGCCCTAGAATTCCTACAGAAAATGTCATGCCTTCTCCAATTTTATATCTTTATTTTTTACTGATTAGCATTCATAACCTACTAGCAAATATTTTGTTTGTTTATATTTTGTACTGGTTATCTACTATTATCATGACAAATTACCACAAACTTAACCACTTAACCCTGGTCGGCAAACTGCGGCTCACGAGCCACATGCAGCTCTTTGGCCCCTTGAGTGTGGCTCTTCCACAAAATACCACATGCAGGCGCTCCCTCAAAAAGGAATGTACCTACCTATATAGTTTAAGTTTAAAAAATTTGGCTCTTAAAAGAAATTTCAGTCATTGTCCTGTTGATATCTGGCTCTGCTGACTAAGGAGTCTGCGGACGCCTGGCACATTCTCTCTTGCTCTCAAACAGTGCTGCCACCCACAGGATGCAGAGATCACAACACGGATATTTGGGAGGCCAGGCAGCTGGCCTGCACGTGGACTTCATGGGAGCCACATGTTCCTCAGGAATACGACAGTAACCGAGCCAGAGGGTTTGATGGCGTTTACCCGCTAAAGCAGAACTAACGATCTGCAGTATGAACACTACAAGATGGAAAAAGATAAACACTGAAGGGGATATTGATCCTTCTGTGTTAGGAAGCTGTGCTGAGTGTCTACAGCTGTGCTGTACTTCTTAACACAATGCCATTTCAGAGGCCACAAGAGGTCTCATACCTTTTGGGCTAAAACTACAAATCATCCTGCATTTATATTCCACATTTTACAAAAATATATTATTAAACAGTCATTACCTGTTTAAGACTGTAACACTTTTGACTATTAATATCAACGACCATCAAAATTCCCTTTCTCTCCAAGGCTATCTGTTACAAAAAAAAAAAAAATGTATCCAAAGGACTCATACATCTCCTCACAGATATTGATGTCAGACATGCACATTTCCTAGCCCTGACTGGGTGCCTTAATACAGTTGATATTGACAATGCAGCAGAAGATGATGGATTCAACCCCAGAACACCCCCCCACACACACACCATCAAAACATTCCCAGAGTTCATGACTCAATGGAGCACCCAAGAGAAACAATAGAAGTCTGTGCCTCTTCCACTCTCTCTCTCTCTCTCTAAGGCAGATTTAACAGCAGGTGCACATGGTGTGTGCCCTGGGCCCCAACTTCTGAAGGGCCCCGCAAAACCCCAACTTTACACTTTTTTCTAATGACACCAAGTTTGGTTTCATATGTGCAATTTTAACATTAATAGTACATAATAGTTTTTACTTATTTAAAAATATGGTTAACATGTATTTTTATTTTCCTTGTCTCTCTCCCTTTTTTAAAGGGGTCCAATATTTTCTTCTATGCCCGGGGCCTCAAACAACCTTAATCCGCCTCTGTCTTTCTCTTTCCTTCCCCCAGCCCCTGGTAACCACTTCACTTTTATCTATCTCCTGGAGTCCTCACAGTCTTTCTACCTCACTTTTTCTTCTCAGGGTTTTTGACAGGATTCTCACAGGGCTGTGACATACACTGAACTGCCTGAGCAAACTGGGACCATCTACAGCGCAGAGTGGTATCTCTGCCACATGTCCTGAAGAGGCAAAACTGCAACAAACCTGCAAGCCAATGGTATGAGCCTGAGGTGCAAGCCACACTATCAATAATACTATTGCCTCATGTTCACTTCACCTATTGAAGAATACAGGAAAATTCTACAAGAAGTCGTGAATGGAAGAAAGCACAACCACACATAAAAAGTACTTCTATCATATGGCTTCTGAAATTAAACATTACATAACCACCTCCTAAGCATGCTCATTGTTCCTATGGAAGGTCCACTAATAGCTTCCTATACACGTGCATATTTCACACCATACGTTTCTCTTTGTATCATACAAAAAAATAGGCATGATACAATAACAGGTGTTGGAACGACTCTATGAGGGAAAAAAATGACACCCCTCCAATCTTAACATCCTCCATGATCACTTCCTTATGAATTTCAATACACAATCACAACGAATATAAAATACTGAAAACTACCCAAAACAGATGGCAAAAGAATGGGAAATGATAAACAAATTTCTGTACCATACAGTAGACTTGAAGACCAAGAACAGATCCTAGAAATGAAGAATGGAAATTCTTTTTATTACCTTACATTTACAGAGAAGATCTATACCACACTCAATGGAAAATGAACTCAAATGATATAGCACACAGCAAATAGAAAAAATGGACACGTACATAATTATCAAAGAACATGGAATATACCTCTCTCTGAGGTACACCATCTCTCTTTTTTTTTTACAGGGACAGAGAGAGAGTCAGAGAGAGGAATAGATAGGGATAGGCAGATAGGAACAGAGAGAGATGAGAAGCATGAATCATCAGTTTTTCATTGTGACACCTTAGTTGTTCATTGATTGCTTTCTCATATGTGCCTTGACCACAGGTGTTCAGCAGACTAATTAACCCCTTGCTCGAGCCAGCGACCTTGGGTCCAAGCTGGTGAGCTTTTGCTCAAACCAAATGAGGCTGCGCTCAAGCTGGTGACCTCAGAGTCTCGAACCTGGGTCTTCCGCATTCCAGTCTGACACTTTATCCACTGCGCCACCGCCTGGTCCGGCAGTACACCATCCCTTTTACAGCTAATGCTACCCACCAAAAAACCGTTAAAATATATAATTTTTAAAAAGTAACATTAGCATCAAATAAGCTTCCATATGCCTACACACTCCACTATACCCCCAAACCCTGTACATTATACATGATCTTCAATGACACGTCAAACAAAACAAACCATATTAAACAATAAAACAAGTTCCTACCAATTTTGACTCACTAAAGCTACCTGAATTCTATCCATGCCTCTCATGGCCATATATTAGAAAACATGTAAAGAAATGGAATAACAATTTTACTTACATTAATATATTTTCAAATACATACCTTAACACCCCCCTCCCCAAATGAATCACTAGTACAGAAAGAAAAGAATGTTGCATTTCAGTGATTTCTAGACCAAAGTAGAATTTTCCCCCAGGGAATATTTGTACATAATGGTGGCCATTCACATTGTCAAGAGGGTGGCAGTTACTGACAAGTTAAGAGCTGCTACTAAGCACCTACGATGCAGAAGACCTTTACCCAGGCAAACAGCTCTTAGATGCAAAAGGTCAATACTATTAGGAAGATAAGCCCTGCTCCATAGAGAATAAGAACACAACTCCATGACAACAGAAACAGCTTGTCTTTTTTCATTCTAGATCTAAAAGGATGCCTCTCTTCAACGTCCAGCATGGAAGCTGAAACCTAAACAACAACAACAACAAAGACAACACAGACCACCTGCCATGTGATGTCATTCCTCCTCTACTCCCTGGTAGACTTACACTCTTTCTCTTCTCTTTTCACTTAGAATTTACATTCAATGGGGTGACATTCATCAACCACAGTACATAGGTTTCAGGTGAACATCTTTATACCATTAGATCTCAACATTGCATTGTCTGCCCACCACCCTGGTAACCACTTCACTTTTATCTGTGTCCATGAGTTGACTGTCCGTCTTTCTACTTCACCCTTTCATCTCAGGACCTTGGAGAGGACTCCTGGGTAGCTACTTAAGTACTATATTGAACTGCCTCAGCAAAATTGGACCATCTGAAGTGCCAAGCACTATCACTGGCGCTCATCATTACAGTATTATTGTATTTTTATGTGTTTTTAAATCAATGTCTGAAAAAGACTCCAACATAAATTATGAGTACAGTTAGAAAATAATTTCAAAGGAAAGTTAATTACTGCATTCTGAATGTTTCTAATTCCAGAAATAGTCAAGGCTTCAGCTTCAGTGGTTTTATAGACCAAAGATGAACTTGGCCCCAAGGCATATTTGGCCAAGATGGTGGTGTTTCACATTCTTCATGGGGGTGGGGGGTTGAAGACGAGCATTACTTGTGAGCAGTGGATAAAATGAACAGGTGCTTCTGAGCACCTATGATGCAAGATATGTTCACCCAGGATAGACAATGACCCCGCCCAAAAGGTCAATACTACTCAGAACTCTCACTTTACTCTATGGCACAACATAAAAAGTATAATACAAACAGCAGGTCATTTTGAATCCTAGGTCACAAATGCTGACTCTCTTGAATTACCCACATGGAAGCTGACCCCTGCGGAACAACAACAGCAAACACAAAACCACCCATCTTCAAAAATTACTGATGGGGATCCTTGGCTGAGAAGATGCCCCAGAAAATACAGGAAATGAGGAACATCTCACACCTGAGGACACTGAATTACTGTGATGAACCAACACTGGGCATGTCAGGATCTCTGCTTCTTCTTATGACTTTCTACACAGTCTTTCACAACTATTTTGGAATGTCACTAGGAATCTTTCTTCCTACTCTTTTACATTCCAGCATTCATCCTCTAAACTACTATTATTTTGCTTTGGTAAAATTACACACAGATTCATCTCTAGAAAGAGACTTTTTTCTGAGGACAATATCTTTGATAGAACACAGAACACTGCTTGCTACCAGTTTCACATATCTCAGTTCCTCTAGGATATAAAGCAAACCACAGATAAACCTATATCTGTAATCCTGATCCTCACCCTAATTCAAACTATACTATATCACAACATACACTAAAAAACAAACAGATGGAACACCATTTACCTTATGAATAGACATGAATAGCCTACTTGTTGGAATGGAGCCTCAAGTGCTAGATGCAAATTCATATTTATTTTTATACCATAAAGGTTTCACTTTCCATTGCAGGAAAAATATTTGCTTCATAATATAACTGGTGTCAAACAACTATATGAGAGAAAAATATTACACCTCCACATCCTACTATCTCCAAAAGTCACTTCCTGAGGACGTTAATAGCCACACAAAAATAATAGAAAATGCTGTAGCTACCTACACCATAACAAAACAAGAAATGGAAAAAACTGGAAACAAAAACCAAAAGGAATTTGGATAACATGCACTACACTGTGCCACGACCAGCTCGGCAGTGGGTGTGCATGAAAGGAAGGTCCTGCAGGAGTTAAGAAAAAACACACAGACACAACATAGAGAAAAGATGGGTGCATGGGACTCCCAGCCGCTAGTATGGAGAGCTCAGGTGTCTGCAGCCTCATCGAGCAAATTAGCAGCGACTGAGTCAAATTAGTCTACAATAGCTTCAGGTGTAGAGAAGGATGAATAACTAATATCTTTCAGGTATGCAGGAAAAGGCTATAGGGATCAGCTGTTTTCTTTAAAAATCTTATCAGTGCTTGCCAGGGCAGTGTTCTGCCCCCACAGGACTTAGCATTCCAAAGTCCGTACCAAAGACTTGTCTCAGGACAACAGTCTAATTCCTGGCCATTTTCCTACGATGATGGAAGTCAAAAAGTGGTCTTACAAATAAAGGACAGAAATTCCTTTCAATAAATTCCATAGAAATCGAATATCTAAGTTCACACTCAATAAATAACAAACTCAAATAATAAACTACAGGCCTAAAACAGAAAATAGAATAACTAATAATTATAAAAAGTGATTTAACATACCTCCCTTACTTGGGGATATGGTAATCTTTTCAAAACCTATACCACCACCCCCCAAAAAAGTCAGGAAGAATATTAAAAAATAACTTCTAAGTGGCAAATAACTTCAATATACATAACTACTCTACCATACCCAATCAATGCAAATCTAAGATGCTCTTTGATAAAGCTTGGAACTTTTTAAAAACTGACTGTATTGAACGATAAATCAACTTTCTACACATTTCAATGAACTTAAATTGCATAACTCTCTTTATGACTCTCCTCACCATTCATCTAAAAACCTGTAAGGGAAGGTAATGACAGTATTGTCATGTTTACATCTTCTTAAAGAAACATCTAAGAACAACAAAAACAACATAAATCACTGGTAAAGTTAGAAAATAATTTCAGCAGAGAGGTAAGAAAAATGCTGCATTCCTATTACTGGTTCAGAAATGTTCAACCTCAGACTTCTACATCAGGTTTCTGAACCAAAGATGAATATCGCCTGAGGGCAAATTTGCTCAGAATGACACCATTTTGTATTATTAGGAGTGTAGGGGGCAAATTTAATTTGCAATCAGTGAATAGAAAGAACACATGCATGTGAACACCTCCAGTGCACAACCGTTCACCCAGGACAAAGACTGACCCAGCCCCAAAGACCCATAGTACTCAGAATACAAACCCTTATCTACATAGAACAACATAAAGAAGACAAGACTAGAGTACAAACAGCAGATCATTTTCACCCCTCAATCTGAAATATAATTCCTCTTAAACTATCACCATACAATCTCAAACCCAAAGATGAACAATAAACACAAAACCACCTATCTTGCAATGATAGTGGATGACTGCCCTGGGCTGACAAGACACCCAAAACTTTCAGGAATCGAGGAACATCCCACAAGTTAGGAGACTGAATCTCTCTGAGACAGAACCACACTAGACATCTGACCATTAATGCTTCTTTTCGTGACTCGGAAGTCACTTTCAGCCTGACCAGGCAGTGGAACAGTGGATAGAGCGTCAGACTGGGATGTGGAGGACCCAGGTTCGAGACCCCAAGGTCACCAGCTTGAGCATGGGCTCATCTGGTTTGAGCAAGGTTCAACAGCTTGAGCCCAAAGTTGCTGGCCTGAGCAAGGAGTCCCTCGGTCTGCTGTAGCCCCCAGTCAAGGCACATAGGAGAAATCAATCAATGAACAACTAAGAAACCACAATGAAGAATTGATGATTCTCATCTCTCCCCCTTCCTGTCTGTCTATCCCTGTCTATCCCTCTCTCTGACTCTCTCTGTCTCTGCCACACACACACAAAAAAAATCACTTCCATACCTCTTTACAATCACTAACAATCCTTCATTTTACTAGATTAGATTCCAGAATTCACCCTCTCAAGATTTCCGTATCAAAAATGAACTATGACCATATTGTGTATTCCCTGAACGACCTACAAGGGGCACACGTAATGACTACCCATACTTAGGATTTCTACCACAGTGTGCATCCCACACCTACCGTCTTTTCAAACTCTAAGATGGATGTTACTGTTTTGTCGACTCATTAGTGTACCTTTACTCACAAAACAAGTTTTGCCAACTGTTCACATGACCTCACTTCTTCCTCTTACCTTTCAAGCTCTATTTTCACATGACTTACACCTACATCAATAGAATAATCATGACTGCATACTACCTTACATACCTTGCTGACTCATGAGAATCACCTAACACTTATTAGAAAAAAAAAAAATTTACTAACCTGGAGAAATAATAGTCATACATAAATATTTCACCAATATACAAAAATATTCCATTGAAGGAATTACATATTTTTTAAGACCCAATAACAATAAACCAGGTAAAATGCCTGGGAATCCACTTCACAAGAACAGAGATGATCTATACCAACGAAATTAAAAAATGCTGCCCAAAGATACAGTCTCATCATGCTCTTTAAAAATAATAATACTGTGGTACCTCGAGATACGAACAGACATATATATATATATATATATTTTAGATACGAGCTGTAACTCGGTCCCTGGTCCCTATTATTTTGTTCAAGATCCCAGCAAAATTCCAAGATACCAGTCGTGATTCGGGAATCTGCCGCTAGTTGGCGTGTTGGTGCACGAGTCTAGTACCGGCAGTTTGATATAGGAGTTAACTGACTTATGAGCTCGGTTACAGAACAAATTAAATTTGTAACTCAAGGTACTACTGTAGTCATAATAATAATGATGATAATAATAGGCCTGACCTGGGGTGGCACCATGGATGAAGCGTCACTCTGGAATGCTGATATTGGCTTGGAAAACCCCGACTTGCCTGTTCAAAGCACATACAGGGAGCAATTACTACAGATGGATGCTTTCTGCTTCTCTCTCTAACATCAGTAAGTAAAATCTTCTTGAAAACAGAATTATTGTTTTCCCAACATTGTTTACAAATGTAATATTGTCTACATTAAAGTAGAAAAATGCTCCCACTGGAAGTGTTCGCTTAAATTGGGAGCAGAGATGCACACCCCACAAACACTCCAGGAATTCTTCTCTGCTCCTCACGGCTGGCTGCGCCTCCTCCCCCAACCGCTTACTTGTATCCCCTCCAACCCTCCCCTGTTATCCCCTGGGCTATGGGGCTGCCCTCATGTTTATCCTACCCCTACACCTCTGACCCTTCCAGAACTGCCCCTGCATGGCAGCGCCCCATCTCACGTCCACCATCCACCGACTTGCTCCCTCTTCCGTTGCGCCGCACGGTCCTCATCTCAGGTCTGGGCCGGATTTCCCTCTGGTCAAGCCCAGCCCCACACCTTTCTCTCAGCCCCACCTCTCACCTCCCGCCAGGTCCTGCCTCTGGACAGGCCACACAGCTCATACAGGACTTCAGTTTTTCATGGCTCATTCACATGAAAACATCCAGGAACCGAATACATTCGTGCACATTTACCTTAGCAAAATGAATTCATTTACACTTCATAAAATTAAAAACTACAATGGAAAATGCCTTCTTTACAAAATAAAAACACGAACCACCACATGAGACACATTCTGAAATGTAAAAACCAAAAGGGGATACACAGATTCCAAGGGAAATGGTGGGGAAAGTTCTGCAGAGAGGGCCGAATGAAGGCTGACAGTCATTCTATGAAAAATAATAATGAATAAATAGGAACACAACAATTAATTCTTTCTCCTCACCACCATACACCTACTCTGGAACCCACCTGTATTATACAAATGTCATACAAATGGACATTATACAACACTTAGTACGACTGAGGGCAAAAACCATGACTACAAATAATAGCGCTTCCTACCGATGAGTTGGATGGACTTGGGAGTTCCTACTCTTCATGCACTTCACATCAATCCCGTAACATACACTCCCAATGACATACAGAGGAACTGCAAGAAAAAAAAAAACCAGAAAAACTTATCATCAAAATAGATGGATCATACCTCTCTCATTCAGAGACAGAGCGTCATTCCTTCAGAAACGATAGATCCCCCTTCCTTCAAAATACTCTGTAAGGAGAGAAAAACTCTATATGAACATCAGAGTGGATGCTGCCTTCATAGAGGATGGGCCTTCTCTGCGCACTTGCACTGAGGCGTCATTCCCCCAGATGCCCACACGAGGGGCGCCAAGGCATCGCGTTGACAGCCGTTGTAAAGGTGACCCTGTTCTACTCCACACACAGAAACTATGGATCTTCCTCTCCTTAAGGTTCCTAGAAATAAGTAACAAAAAGTAACTACGTAGTCCTTATACTTGCAAGTTGTCAAATACTTTTAAAGAACTCCCAAAAGGAACAAGGTCACTTATAATGCAACTGAAACATAATGAATACACTGCTCATGAAAACACACAGGAAATTTTAACCTGCACCAATGAGCAAAAAAGAAAACCTGATGCTTCAGCACTTTTTCACTTTTCTTCGCCACCTACGTGAGTAACTTCATGGCACCTCACCTTCATCCCGCCTCAGTGTGCTATTCGCCTGACCTGGAGCACAAGCAGCGATCCCAGCACCCTCTCTCACCGCGGGTCCCAGACTCTGCTATGCCTGAGTCCGCCGCCCCGCACCTCTCTTCTACCTGCCTCTCACCTCCTCCCTGCGCACTTCTGTCCTCCGAAAAGGCCACGGCCCTCATTCATTCCTTAGCTTTCAAGGATGCATCCAATTGGAAAATGCCAGGACCCAAGCAGAGCTGTAAACTTAAAGTTTAATATAAACAAAAATCATTAGTATACCCCTAGCTGGTTGGCTCCGTAGATAGTGTCCACCAGGCATATAGACCTCCCACTATCCATTGGTGGTCAGGGTCAGGGCACACAGGAGAACCAACCATCTACTTCCCTCCCTCTCTCTTCCCCCTCTGGCAGTGGAGCATGGCCCCAGCACTGTCAGCCTCAGGAGTTAAAAACAGCTCACTACTGGAACATCCGCCCCAGATGGGGTTGCTAAGGTGGATCCCCTTAAAGGAGCATGTGGGAGTTTGCCTCACTATCTCCCCTCCTCTCACCTAAAAAAAAATCATTATTATAAACATTGTAACATTAAAAATGACTCTTTAAAGAAATTGTTCACATAATACAAAGACGAACCATAAACAGGGTCAAAATATTTTCTTACCTCCTATCTGACAAAACATTTCTGCTCTATACCCCTACAGCAAGAAAATAAAAATTACATTTCTGATCAAAATTCACATAGCACACTAAAACAAATAGCCACACTGAAAATGGCTTCCTATCTAAACACACACCCGGCAGAGGAATACAATGTGAATAAAAAAGGGTTTTTCTAGAAAGGTCCTTCTCCTGATATGATAGAAAATTCCATTTGTTCCTTTCATGGCCATCAATCTAGAAACCTCCAAGAAAAGGGAATGACAATACCCATTACATTACATGTGTTCAAATAAACTCAAAGAGCCCCCCCCCAAATGAATCACTACTACAGTTAGAAAATAACTTTCATGGAAAGATGATAAAAATACTACATTTCAGGTATTCTTAAATCAAAGTAGAATTTTTGCCCAGGGCATATTCAGCCAACATGGTGGAGTTCCACGTTGTACAGAGAGTGGGGGTCACTGGCGAGCAGTGCCGACACTGACGCGTGCTGCTGAGCACCTATGGTGCCCAGGATGTTCCTGACAACACAAACAGCATGTCTTTTTTGAGTCCTATACCTCAAAGGATGCCTATCTTCAAAGACCAACCTGGAACTGGATACCCTAAAGAACAACAACAGAGACAAAACCCACCATCTTCCAAAGATGGAGGAAGGGTGTGCTAGGCTCAGGAGACACCTGAGAAAAATCAGGAGGCGATATCCCTAGAAGCTTCATATGATCCATCATTTGCAATACACGTGTGACAAAAATAATCTTCAACAGTCATCATCTTTTTCACAGTATTACACTCTTGGTGATTAGGTTCCATGATCATCAACATTCTCCAAGGCTATCACTTACAACGAAAACATCCTAATAGGATTCTTATTCTCTTCATAGATATTAATGTTAAACATTAAACATTTTCCAGCCTTAGTGGGGTGGCTCAATGCAATCAGTATCAACCACTCATGCAAAACATTGCTAGTTTGACCCCCAACCACCCCTCCCCCCACTGTCAGGGCACTACCAGACTGCACAACTAAATTAAGCACCTAAATTAAACAGGTAGAAGCTCAGACCCTGCCTCTCTACCTCCTTTTTTCCCTTCCTCCCTCCCCTGCCCCTGGTAACCACTTCACTCTCTCTGTGTCCATCAGTAGACTCACAGTCTTTCTATCTCAACCTTTTTCATCTAGGAACCATGAAGAGCACTCCTGGGTGGTTGCTAAGGTATGTTCACCTGCTGCAATAAAATGGGGCCATCTGAAGAGGCAAACACAGGAAGAGGGTATGCCTTCTGACTAGGCAAAGCAATTCTGGGCTTTCACTTAACACCGACACCAGGAGTCCCAAGCATGGGCACCATGGGGTCAGAGAGGTGACTTCAAAACCCCCTGCCTGCCTGTCAGGGGAAAATAATATCTAACACCTTACGACACTGAATCACTTCATGAACCACTGTGGGCATCTAACTATTATTGCTTTTTCATGGCTCATACGTGTCCCTTTCATGCTATTCTGTAATATACCTTATGAAACTTTGGAACTGAAGGGGGACCTGAAGGGGGACACAATGTCACTTACATAATACTTCTTGTTTCTAGAACACCTTGAATCCAGACCCATCCCTCATTTACAATGCTAAGGACCCTGTTAATATTTTATAAATTACTCCAGTTAAAATGAATAAAAAGAACTTTACATACTTATACTATGTCAATTTCTAAAACATGTCTATAACTGTATTACAATACAATTTAAAATATCAACCACATTTTTCATGATCCTATTGCCTTATGTTCACTTCACATACTAAAAAAATAAGGGGGAGATTCTGGGAAAAGCCATCCATGGAAGAAAGCCCGAACACACTTAAAACTTGCTTGTATTCTACAGCTACCGAAATGAAACAGCACATTGCCACCTTCTAAATATACAAATTAATTTTGTAGAATAAAGGTTTCTCCTTAGATCACAGGCTAACACAAATGAGAACCAAGTTAAATTTACACAATGTAGAGTGCACTGGAAGGCCTAGTGGTCCTAAAATAGAGAACGGGAATTCACTTTAAGAAATTGCATGAACTGGGAAGGTCTAACATCACCCTCCCTGAATACCAAAGTCAACTCACACATCACACAGCAAACAGGAAAACTGGGCAACTTTGTAACGATACAAGGAGATTGGGTCTAACTTTGTTGGGGACATAACCAACCTTTTAGAACTGATCTGACCCACAAATCTACCCCTAAGGATGTGTAAACATAACATAAGTAGCCAAGAAGATCCCATACACATAAATACTCCACTAGAACCCCCAAAACTGCACATTAAAGAGATGTTCAAAAACACTTGGAAATTTTTTTTTTAATGACTGCATGGAATGATAAAACAGGTTCTTACTGACTGTGATTCACTGAAGTTTCATGGACTGTGAACACCTCTCATTTTCTTCCACACAGAAACCTGTAAGAACAGGATATTACAGTATCATTACATTTCCAAGTTTTCAAGTAAACATCTAAAACAGACCTCAAGGTAAGTCACTAGTACAATTGCAAAGCAATTACAATGGAAAGAGAATAAAAATACTGCATTACAATACTTTCAGGTTCCAGAAATATTCCAAGCTTCCATCTCACTGGTTTCTGGTCCAAAGGTGACTATGCTCCCAGGGCATAATCAGCCAAGATGGCAGCATTTCACATTGTGAACACAGGGGGGTTGTCTGTGCAATGGAGACAAGAAACAGGTGCTCCTGAGCCCTTACAGTGCAGAGCATTTCACTCCTGACAAAGAATGATCTGGCTTCAAAGGTCAATACTACTTGGAAGACAAACCCTACTCTACATGGAACATGAAGAGTAAAGTACAATAGAATCAGGTCATTTTGCATCATAGATTGCAAATAGTGCCTCTCTTGAACTAGCAACATGTAAGCTACTACCTACAGAAGAACAACATCAAAGATAAAACTACCCATCTTCAACAATTGGGGAGGAGTGCCCTATAATGAGGAGATACCCCACAAAATTAGGGAGTCAAGGAACATCTCACAACTTTGAACACTGAATCTCATGGTCATGAACCAGACTGGACATGTCAGGATCACTGCTTCTCTTTATGAACCATCATGCAGGCTTTAATAACTTTTTCTTCATGTCTCTTAGAATATTTATTCCTAACTCTTTTACATTCCAGAATTCATCCTCTAAACTAGTATTACTTTCCTTTGGTGAAATCATGAACAGATTCCTCTCTAGAAATAGACTTCTTTTCAGTAAAACTTTTTGTTAGTATACCACAAAACAGTGCTTTGTACCACTCTCAAAGATCTTCAATTCCTCTAGAATATAAACCAAAGCATAAATAAACTATATTCTAGAACCCTGTTCCTCACCCTCAATCAAACGATACTACACCACAAGATACACTTAAATATATATATATATATAATATATATATATATATATATATATAATATATATATATTACATATATATATTCCCTGCTACGCCATCCTTCCACGGGTCTCTTGCTCACAGACACTCTTTCTTCCTCACCTTTTCCTTTCAAGAGCATAGGCACGCCTCCTGAGTGACTGATGAAATGCACTCAACTACCTCAGTGACATGGAATTATCTATAGTGGAAAGAAGTGTCTCTGACACTTCCTGATGAGGTAGAACTATTTTGGCCTTTAAATGAACTTCCAGAACACTGGCCAAGGAATGAGCATCACATGGTCACAGAGGATACTTGGAACCCCCTGGCCTGCCTGCTGGGGACAAAGACTCTGGGACACCTTAAGACACTGAATCACGTTGTGAACCACTGGATGCATCTAAGCATCTTTGCTTTTTCATGACTCACAACATGCTCTTTAGTACTGCTTCAATAATGTAACTGATCATCCATCATCCTAGTCTTTTACTTTCCACCCTCCTTCATCTATGGGTTCCTTTTTTGAATTTTGCACCAGGCAAGCCCAGGGTTTCGAACCTGTAACCTCAGAACTCCAGGTCAAAGTTTCATCCACTGTGCCACCACAGGTCAGGCCATATTTCTTTTTTATTAATCAATTTGAAAACAATTGTACATACAATGGCTTCCCATAGATGTCTATAAACTCAATGGATTGATTAAAATACAAAATATAGGAAAAGTAAGCAAAAAGCAATGAATGTAAGAAAGCCTGACTACTTTGAATAATTCCTTATAGTATACAGCTACCAAAATGAACCACTGGGTAACTCCTTATCAATAAACATAATTAGCTTAATTGTTGGCACACAATAATGGATGCAAATTCATATACCTATTATCTATAATAAAGGTTTCTCTTTTTTTGACAGGGACAGTCAGAGAGAAGAACAGAGAGACAAGGAGAGAGATGAGATGCATTAATTCTTCATAGTGGCACCTTAGTTGTTCATTGATTGCTTTCTCATATGTGCCTTGATGGGAGGGGGAGGTGGTACAGCAGTATGAGTGACCCCTTGCTCAAGCCAGAGACCTTGGGCTTAAGCCAGCGACCTTTGGGCTCAAGCCAGCAACCATGGGTCATGTCTACGATCCCACACTCAAGCCAGCGACCCTGCACTCAAGCTGGTGAGTCCACGCTCAAGCTGGATGAGTCCGTGCTCAAGCCAGTGACCTCAGGGTTTTGAACCTGGGTTCTTTGTGTGTGGTCAGGCTAAATGTTTCTCTTTACGTGAAAAAAAAATTCAGATAATATAATAACTGGTATCAGAACCATGAGAAAAAAAAATGTGCCTCTACATCCTGACATCCACCAAAATCACTTCCTTCTGAATGTTAATAGCCAACCATAACTAATAGAAAACCCTGGAGCGGCCTACAGCATAAAGGAGCAAAACATTAAAAGAATTAAAAATGACAACCAAAAATATTTTTGGATAACACACAGATAGATCTGAAGTCAAAAAGTGGCCCTACTAATAACACAAAACCATTTTAACAAATTCGGTAGACCGGGAATATCTACATACACACCCAATTCATAACATACTCAAATCATACACCACATACCTAAAAGGGAAAATAGAAATGTTCATAACTATAAAAGGAGATTGAACATACCTCTCAATCAGCCACAGAGCACAGCTTTAAAAACTGATACAAACAACAAAAAAATCTGTAAGAAGATTTAAAAAATAAATAAATAACCTAAGTAGGAAGTAACATTCCATATACATAACTATTGCAAGAATACTTGCAACTTTTTAAAAACTAACCCTATTGAGCAATAAGCGAACTTCCAACACATTTCAATGGTCTAAACTTACGAACTTTCTTTATGGCTCTGGTGACCACCTGTCTAGAACTCTGGAAGGAAAAGTGATGACAATTATCATTACATATACATATTTTCAAATGAACATAAAAATATAATAAATAAATCAATGCCTTATAAAATAATTTCAAAGGAATAATGATGAAAATACTATTTTCAAGGCCAGATCATTCAAAGCTTCCACTGCAGTGCTTCTCTGGACCAAGGGTGAATATGGTCAACATGGCAGCATTTAATATTGTTAAGAGGGTGAGAGTCCACCTGAGTGTTATTTCCAAGCAGTGAATAGAAGAAACAGCTGCTTATAAGCACCTACAAAGCAGAGGACATCCACCCAGAACAAACAATGATCCTTTCCAAAAGCACGATAGTACTCCAAAGACAAACCCTACTCTACATGGAACAAGATGAAGAGTAACGTCCAATACAAACAGCAGGTTAGTTTGCTGATTTTAGATCTGAAATAAAAAGCCTCTCTTCAAATACCCACATAGGAGCTGAAACTTAAAGAATAACAACAACAAACATAAAACTTCCATTGTGCAACGACTGCAGCACAAGGACCTCACAACTTAGGAGACTGGATCCCACTGTGATGAACCAGACTGGGCATGTCCACATCGCTGCTTCTTTTCATAAATCACTCACATAACTGTTTATTAAGGTCACGTAGACGCTTTCCTCTTTTTCTTTTAGATTCCACAATTCACCCTCTAAACTTTTTCTCATTGAAAATGAAGGCTCTGACCAGATTGTGTGTTCCCCGGGATGACCTGCATGGGCATGTGATGACTTACGATCCTTAAAATTTCCACCACAATGTGTACCCCGACCCTAAAATCATTGAAAATGTAAACATGGATGTCCCTACTTTATTTCATCATTACTGGACTTATAACTCACAAGTCATGCTGTCAATGCCATTCATAACCTCATCACTTCCTGTTGCCTTTCAAGCTCTATACATAGCTACAACCGGGGAACAATGGTTACTGTGTGCTAGCTTATGCGCCTTAATGAGGCATGACAATCCCCTAAAACTTATTGTAAATAGAAAAATGAAGTAGAGGAGAAATAACATTCATACATAAATATCCTATCTAGATACAAATATATCAATTACGTCCTGGCAGGTTATTCAGTGGATAGAGCGCCAGCCAGAGTGCAGATGTCCCAGTTTCGATCCCCAGTCAGGGCACACATGAGAAGAGAACATCTGTTTCTCTTCCCTCCCTCACCCCTTTTTCTCTCTTCCCCTCTCACAGCCAGTGACTCACTCGATGGGTTGATGCGTTCCAGGGTCAGCCTGGTTCTGAGGATAGATTGGGGAAGGGAGTAGCCAGGTGGATTCGGTCTAGCGCACCCATGTTAGTCTGTCTATCTACCCTCTTCTCATTTAAAAAAAAAAAAATTAGTTAAAGGATTTATATCTTCTTTTATTTTATTTTATTTTTTTTTGTATTTTTCCGAAGTTGGAAGCGGAGAGTCAGACTCCCACATGCACCAGACCAGATCCACCGGCAAGCCCACAAGGGGGCGATGTTCTGCCCATCTGGGTCGTTGCGCTGTTGCCACCTGAGTCATTCTAGTGCCTGAGGCGGGGCCATGGAGCCATCCTCAGCGCCCGGACCAACTTTGCTCCAATAGAGCCTTAGCTGCAAGAGGAGAAGAGAGAGACAGCAAGAAAGGAGAGGGGAGAAGCAGATGGGCGATTCTCCCGTGTGCCTTGACCGGGAATCGAACCCGGGACTTCCACACGCCGGGCCGAGCTCTACCACTGAGCCAACCAGCCAGGGCAGGACTTACATCCTAAAAATAACCAAAAAAAAGGGTGAAATGCCTGGAAATCTGCTTAAACGAGAATAGCCACGATCTGTACCAAAGAAATTAGAAAATGCTGCCCAAGGGCAAATTTGAACAGAGTACATAGTCTCATGCTCTTCAAGTAAAGTGGGTAGTGGGGGTGGGAGACTGATTGGCCTCACCTGTGCTGGTGCAATGGATAAAGCGTCCACCTAGAATGCTGAGGTCGCAGGTTTGAAAACCCTGGCTTCCCCGCCTAGTCAAGATACATGGGAACTGACTGCTATGGAGGGAGGCTTCACGCTCCTCCCTCCCTCTCTCTCTAAAATCAATTAAGATAATCTTTTGGAAAAAAGTATTGTGTCATTTTCTCAAACACTGTCTACAAATCTAGTATGATCTACATCGAAACACAAAAGTGTTCCCACTGTAAGTTCTTACTTACACGCCCCACAAACAGTCCAGGCATTCTTCTCTCTTGGCGGCCGGCTGCACCTCCTCCCTGAATCCCTCGCTCCCTCCTATGCCCTCCGCCCCTTCCCTGATATTCCCTGGGCCCCAGGGCTCAACTCACGTTTAGCCTTTAGCCGAGCTTGGCACCTCCAAACGGTGGACAACTGCTGCTACCTGGCAGCGCTGCACCTAACGTCCGTGATTTGCTCAATCTTCCCCTGCACGGATCTCAACTCCAACCTGCCGGCGGCAGTCCCTCTGCTCCACTCCACCTAGCACCTTCGTCTTGGCCCCGCCTCTCACCTCCTGCCGGGTCTGCCTCTGGCCTCTGGAAGGGTCCTGAAGCTCACACATCACTTTAGTTTACAATGGTCCATTTACATGAAAACAGCCAGGTACACTCGTGCACTTCCACTTTAGCAAAATAAATTAATTTACACTTCATAAAACTAAACACTACTACAGAAAAGGCCTTCTTTACAAAACAAAACCAAGAGCCACAAGATGGGAGATTTTGAAATGCAAAAACCATAAAGAGACCCACAGCTTCCAAGGAAAACGGTGGGAATAGTTCTACGGGGTGGGGCGAACAAAGGTTGAGGGCCATTCTGTGGATAATAATACAGTACCAGAATAAGTATGAATACAAAAATTCCTTCTAACAGTCACAACGGTAAACCTACTTTTGAACCCTCCTGTATGATGCAAATGTTACCTAAATGGATATTGTACAACAGTTGGTAGGACTGAGTGCAAAACATGTGACCGCAAATAATAGCGCTTCCTATGGATAAGCTTAATTAACCCGGTAATTCTAACTTTTCCTGTATTTAACATAAAATCTGTAACATAAACTCCCACTTACAGTAGAGCTACAAAAAAGGGAGGGGCAAAATGATCAAAGAAATACATTCAACACGCCTCTTTCATTCAGAGATGGACCGTAACTCCTTCAGAAACGACAGACCCCCCCCCCCTTCTTCAAAATAATCAGTAAGGGAAAAAAAATAACTTATGTGGAGAGCCTTCATAGAGGATCCGCTCTACTGCGAACCTGTGCTAAGTAAGGTGTTATACCCCAGATGCCCACACGAGAGCGCCAGGATATCAAGCTGAAGGCGACTTAGTAACCACATTAGCCTGACCAGATGGTGGCGCAGCGGGACGTGCTGGGAAACAGAGGGCCCAAATTCGAAACCTGAGGTCCCCGGCTGGAGCGTGGGATCTGACATGACCCCATGGTCGCTGGCTTAAGCAAAGAGGTCACTTGCTCTGCTCTAGCCCACCCTACCCCATCAAGGCACATATGAGAAAGCAATCAATGAACAACTAAGGTGCCACAAGGAAGAACTGATACTTCTCTCTCCCTTCCTGCCTGCCTGTCTCTCTCTCTCTCTAAAAAGAAGTCACCGCATTAGACTAGACTCAAGTGGTAACACAGAAACTATGTACAGTTCTAGAAATCAGCAACAAAAAGTAACTACAGTCGGTGATATGGTGTCCTTGGGATATATTCCTATAAGTGGGATAGCTGGGTCAAAGAGCAGTTCTATTTATAATTTTTTGAAGAATCTCCATACTGTTTTCCACAGTAGCTGTACCAGTCTTCATTCTCACCAGCAGTGCAGAAGGGTTCCCCTTTCTCCACATCCTCGCCAGCACCTATAATGTGTTGTTTTGTTAATGAGCACCATTCTGACTGGTGTGAGGTGATATCTCATTGCATTTCTCTAATGATTAGTGATTTTGAGCATTTTTTCATATGCCTATTGGCCATCTGTATGTCCTCTTTGGAGAAGTGTCTATTCATTTCTTGTGCCCGTTTTTTTTATTGGATTGTTTGTCTTCCTGGTGTTGAGTTTTACAAGTTCTTTATAAATTTTGGTTATTAACCGTTTATCAGCTGTGTTGTCAAATATGTTCTCCCATTCTGTGGTTTGTCTTTTTATTCTGTTCATATTGTCTTTAGCTGTGCAAAAGCTTTTTAGTTTCATATAGTCTATTATGTTGAGTGAAATAAGCCAGGCAGAGAAAGAAAAATATTATATGACTTAACTCATTTGAGGAATCCAAGGAACATTGAGAACTGAGGAAAGGGATTGAGACAGAGGAGGGATCAAAGGAACCAGAGGAAAAGAGGACAGAGGGAAAGGGGAGGATAGGATGGGATAAACCTGAAGGGAAGGGGGGAGGGCACTGTAGGGAGGGGGGCAAGGGAGATGTGGAGGGGAATATGAATGAGGGGGGATGCAGTCGGGGTTACCCTAGAATCTATGTAAACACAATTAAATAAATAAATAAATAAATAAATAAATAAAAGGATTTGCTGAGGCGGAGAAATGATGTCCACTTCAAGTCATGAACAAGAAAAAGAAGGTAAGCACTGTTTTATAGGAAATACATGATTGATTCTCAATGTTTTATATTTTAAATTACCATCTACTAAATAAATAATAGTTTTTTTAAAAAAGTAACTACAGAGCCCTTATAGTACAAGTTATCAACTACACTTCTCAATAACCCACAAAGTAAATTACACTGGCAGTTACAATAGTATTGGAACTGAAACAATAAAAACACCGCACACCGAAACACAGGAAATTCTAAGTCTTCCCTGCACAGATGAGCAAAAAAGAAAATCTGATGGTTCCCCATTTTGTTACTTTTCTTCAGAATCTACATTAGTAAATTGAATGCCCTCACCTTCATGCAACCCCTGCGACCTCCTCCCTTGGAGCCCCAGCCACAGTCTCGGTTGCCACCACTTCTCACCACGGTTTCAGTTGCCTGTGCCTGAGCTAAGTCTGCCCGCCCCGCACCTCTCTTCTCCTATGGCCTCCTTCCTACCACCTGGGGCCTCGGCCTTCAGGCCCACCACGCCCCTCACCATTCTTCTAGGTTTTAGGTACCTATCAAAATGGAAAAGCCGGACCCAGAGTTCTGCACATGACCTTTCATGAACACTAATTAATAATGTAGACTATAAAAGTAGAATCGACTTTTTAAAAAAACTATTCACATAACAAAAACATAGGCCAGTAAAGGGAATGTCTTTCCTCTCCACATACCTGATGAGACATTTCTGTTCTGTAGACCGAAAAAAAACTACAATACATTTCTGATCAAAATTTACATAGCACTCTTATACAAACAACCACACTTAAAATGGGTTCATACTGGAAACAGACACCCCGCTGAGGAACAAAGAGAGTGTGGACAAAAAAAGAGGTTCTGTAGAATGGATCTCCTCCTGATCTGATAGAGATTTCCAAATTGAGCAGGTCCAGGTGGGAACTCACACCCTGGCAGATCTCTTCTTTACCAAAAGGCTTCTCTTTGCCTTCACTGAGCTGTGTCTGTGGACTGTGCATTTATATGAGCATGCCTTGTACATACCCCCTGACAGTTCCCTCCTGCAAAAAGCCTAGAGCACAGACTCTTCACTACTTGCTCATCCCGCATGGCTCTTGCTCTCTCATGCCCTCATGGAATCCTTACTTTCTTTCTTTTATTTCACATGCATTAAAGAAATTGCTACACTGAGACTCTTTGCATGATTGGAGACCTTTATTCCAAACATCTGGAGTCGCTTTGGTTCAAATAAACTATTAAAAACTCCCAACAGTTCTTCATATTTCTTATGTCAATGACAGCAAGTACATAACCTTGCAAAAATAAGCTCTGCCTGATATATCATTAGGAAATGACAAATTCAAACAATAATATGGCAATCCATACCAATTAGAACTGCTAAATTCCAAATAAGACAATACTGATGTTCTCCTGCCACAGTGCTCTGCTCAACAATCATAGGTTATTTTCTCTTCATTTTATGCTGCCAGAAACATAGTCTAGCTTTAGAAATAGAATAACAGAAAGACCTACTTCAGAACATCCCAGCTGATACAGTCTACACAGTTAAGAGCAACTAAGACCTGTCCCACTCTTCCTCAGGAATTCTAAGATGGAACCACACAGAGATTCAAACACTTAAGAAAAGTGTAGGTCTGCTATTTTTCTTTATTAATTGATTGATTTTTGAGAGACATGGAGAGGAAGGGAGGGAAGCAAGGAGGGCGGGAGGGAAAATCATCAATCAACTCATTTTATTTACTTGTTCCACTCAGTTGTGTAGCCACTGAAGATGTCTTCTGTGTCTCATATTTCCCATGACTGGGGCTTTGAACTGGTGACTTTGGTACTCTGGGACAGTACTCTATCCATTACACCCTGGTTAGTGCAGGACTGGTTCCTTATTTGGGGTGCTGTCCTATGTATTCCAAAATGTTTAGCCGTATCCTTGAACTCTACCTTTTAAGTACCATTAGAGCAGGGGTGCCCACACTTTTTCAGCTTGCAAGCTACTTATAAGATGACCAAGTCAAAATGATCTACCTATAATAAAAATGCAAAACATAAACTTATTTCTTCTATATTATCATTATTTAAGTTACTATTTAATATTGTGTATTCTTCTTTCACCTTTCTCCTTCTCAGCTCTCTTTTTGGAGGAAAGTCACTGTCATAGTTTTTATGAGCAAAAAAGCCGCTCCACATTTCCCTTCTTTGGAATAGCAATGGCACACAGACAGATGAGGCAAACGCACTTAGAATATGACATAGTGAAAAAAAAATCCCCTCCCATTCTGTATGAAAGTGGTAGGTTTTAGGCTTCTTACTAGGACCAGCTATGGCACTCATTTTTATACCCTTTGTTGTATTTAGTTTAAATAAATTGAAGGCTAACTACGCAGCAATGTAACTGAACAAGTTAGCGCAGTTTAACATGCATGCGTAGGGTGTCAAAAGTTCAGATATCAGATTGGCTACCCTGTATGCCAATCAAAAGACAAATGTCATTTTAATGTCATGTGATCTACCCACACTTCCTTCGCGATTGACCAGTAGATCGCGATCGACCTATTGAACACCCCTGCATTAGATCCTCTTCCCAATCCCCTCAATGGATACATAAACAGCCTCCACACATTGCCAAACATTGCCTGGGGTGACTAAGCCTGGGTTGAGATCCACTGGGTTTGAAGCAGATAGGCCCAAGTTCAGCAGTGATACTCACTGACAAGTAAGATGACTCTGGATTTGTACTTTATCCTTTCAATTGCTCTGTATTTTCTATAATCATGACATCAGTTTTAACACAAAAAATAAATAAACATTAAAATATTCGGGGGGCTCCTGAGTCTGAGGAAAAGGAAATGGGCCCAGATGGGGCTAGAAAACAGGCATTCAGGGTGGAGCCCTGGGTGAAGGACTGCTCTGGAGGTGGGGAGATGACTTCATTGACCCAACAGAAACAGAAGGCAAGTAAAACACTAGAGACTGCATTCTCTACTGAGTCCTCCATGTTAGGGAGCAAAAAGAAAAGCTGTAGGGTGCGAAAGAACAAAGAAAACTCAAACAGACAGAAGAAAAATTATCTGTCCAATGTTGTGAAAAGCCTTAAAAGTGGCTGTAAAATAAATGATACTCAGACCCAACAACATTCACTTACATGGCACTTGTGATAGCACAGGAACTGCTGAGACACTTACTGGACAAGAAGGGAAGGAGAGAACTGGCAAGTAGTGAACTATAAAGGAGCAAAGACAAGACAGAGTCTAAGGAGCAAGAACTGAGGAGCATGCTGCATCTGACCACTGGGGAGTGAGAATTTCAGTATGTTCATCTCCCCAAATAATTTCACTGAAGAAATAAGAGCCTCTGTCATCTCCCAAGGCTTTAGTCCCTCTTCTCCCAGTTGTTCTTGGGAGCCCCTCTTCCTACTGTCCTCCATCAGCATTCTTGGGCAGAGAGGCCTGCTCAAGCTGCCCAAGCCCTGGCAAGGGATGGAGGAGTGATAACTCTGGAAGATAACCTGACTGTCCCAAGCATGAGCATAATGGACGGCCCCCTAACCCAGGAGCTGCTACCTTGTTCTTAGGCCCAGGGTGGCAACTATGTCTGATCCTTTCTGAGAAGCATTTCAGCAAGTTTGTCACCAAAGGTAGAGGGAAATAAAATCTTCAAGGAAGAGTCAAAAGAAGACCTTGGAGACCTCTTCAGGAGGAAAGGCTCAGAGAAAGAATTCTTGGGAAAGGCTGCACTCTGCCAATGGTCTGATAAACATCTCCATCACTTAATGCTGCTGCCCAACTAACTTCACAAAACCCTGGTCTTCCTAAGGCATACATTGACTGGGTAAAGAGAGGGATTTGTCCAGGATTTGGGTAGGAAATACAAGTGAGAATAAAACTGTCATAACACAGAACACAGGCTCTACTCTGTCACATACTCATATGTCATGAGGACTCAATCCCTACATTTTCATAGTCACTGATTGTCAGACATGGCCATTCGGCCAAGTTTGATGGACACTAGCAGCCTGAGTCCCACAGGGCTACTGGCATGGCTGTGATCCTTGAGAGGGATCAACACTGTTCTGGGCCATTTTCTTCAACAGTCAGTGGTCTAGAGCCTCCCTCCACACTTTTGTGCTTCTTCAAAAAGTCACCTGGAATTTGTGAACATATCTCTTTGGTAAAGTCAAAGGATAAGAAGAAATTCTTGTTTCTTTCATCTACAATATCAGATAATAGTTAGCTCCTTCCACAATCCCATGTTCCCTGTTTCCAGCTTGATGAAGGATTGCAGATAGAAACAGAGGTGATAACCCATTACCGGACACAATCTGACCAGGTTGGATCTGCTGGGACTTTTGGCCCTGGAGACACCTACACAGACACCACCCTTTGCCTGAACTCACAGTCCTTTTAGGTTTCATTTCTTTAAGCCTGCCTGCATGAGTTTTGTTTCAGGGCTTGCAACAGATGACCAACCACAAAAGAATGTCTGATGTCACAATCCGAGAAGTCCTGGATGATTGAAAACCCCTAGAAGTTAAACAGACTCAAACTTCCATAAATGACAATCCTTCTGCAAATGCCCCACAACCCTTCCTACTCCCCCTCCCCTAAACCCTTAAACCCCGGTCCTAGCCTGTGCCTGGCGAGACTCTCCCTTAGGAGACAGCCTGTCAGGTTTCCTTTCATTAAAGCCTGTTACTCTGATCTTTTCGAACTCCGATGGATTCTAACAAGGCCTCATGTGCCTGTGCAGCTGGGAGACTAGGTAGCAGTTAGATCCTGCTTGTCTAGGGGACACTGTTTCTGTGCAGTGAGTGAGGAATGGAGACGAAGGGAAGAGGCCAGGACTGCCATACTGAATTTCATGCATACTGGGCGCAAGCACAAGTCAAATCTGTTACTTTGGAAAAAGAAAATGACTGACCTCATCCAAATGCAGTGTGCTATCTGAAAAGCACTGTTACTGTTTGCATCACTCCTTTGCAGTTCTGGGGAGATCCAAACAGCCTGGTGTCCCCCTGCACGATGTACTCCAGAGAGATGAGGAGTGACTCCAGCTTGGATATTTTCTGAGGGGCTTCCAGTCCAGCTCTGCGCAAGCTTGTAGCTCAGGTTGCTGTGCAAATGGAAGGTGGTCCAGCCAAACCATTCACTAGGGATCTGCAGAGGGACAGGTTGCTAGGAGACTAGCTTTCAGGGGTTTCTACATGAAACCCTTCATCAGGGCACATGCTACAGAAGTTCCCTCAGCAAGAACAAACACAGACCCAGTGTGGAAGCTGCTGCGGAGCTCAGACTCTATCAGATATGAGCTGCATGAGCACAAATGTCTACATGTCTCCAAACACATGTCTGACTCAGGCCAGGCCAAGCAGGAAACTGAAAGGGAATGGCCTATAGGACACTATAAAGCCAGTCACCACGGCCACCATCGCAGCCGCCTGGCCAGTGCAGGTTTGCATTAGATTCGGACAGTCGGTAATGAAACAATGAAGGCAAGAACTGGTTGGCCATCATCTTTAATTCTAGCTTACACCCGGCGGGCAAGAAATACACACAGTGGGAAAACACTTCCATTTCTATTCAGGGCTCCTAAAGCCACGGACTTATCCAAGTATTCCTAGAATCAAAGGTTTCTAGCTCACCAGACTTATTCACCTGTTTCCCATCTCCTTCTCTCTGAACAAACTGTCTTCTCCCTCAGCACTCCACCATCTTGGCTGCTACTCCTGGCCTCCTCCACGTGGCCTTTCTCTGCTCTCCTTTCTAATGCTAAGCTCAGGAATCGAGTGCGAACAAGCTCGTGGTCTACCCCACTTTATAGTGTAGAAATCAAAACCTTTAATCCAATATACAAACAAGGAAGTCTCTGATACAATGTCACTTATCTGAGGCATAATCGGATTCCTCATGAGAGTGCACCACCCCATATCAAAAAGGGTGAAAAAGGTTTGGTCTTAAAACTAAGTCTTGGGCTATAATGACTCTGCCTGCTTACAGCCTGCCCCCCACCCCATACCCACATTAATATAATCACGCCCATCCCAAGCAAGAAGGGCAACTAATATCATCACCTGGGAGACAGGCTTCCACATGGGTAGCGCCATCTTTAACAAAGTGAGCATAATATATTTTATCTGCCCAACAGATATTTTTCCATTACTTTAGGGGAATGGTCATCAATATTAAAACTGAAAGAGACTAGAAGGGATAGATGCTGTTGGGCAAACAATTGTGTTTACATTTGTTCGCTGTTGGGCAGATAAAATATATTATGCTCACTTTGTTAAAGATGGCGCTGCCCACGTGCAAGTCTGTTGATATTAATGTGTATTGGGGGACAGGCTGTGGGCAGGCCGGGTTGTTATAGCCTAAGGCTTAGTTTTAAGAGTAAACTTTTCCCCATACCCTTGACTGATTGGATGATGTGGGGTGGTGCACTCTCATGAGGAATCCTGCCATTATGCCTCAGATAAGTGACTTTGTATCAGAGACTTCCTTATCTGTAGATTAGATTAAAGGTTTGGATTTCTACAAAGTGGGGCAGACCGGGAGGTCTCTCTCTCTCTCTCTTTCTCTCTCTCTCTGTTCCTGAGATTAGAATTATAGAATTACCAAAGCATAAGCTATGGGTGCAATGAGAGAGTGGTCAGCGGCACCAAGAGAGGCAAATCTTTCCCTTCTGACAGAATACAGGCCCAAGTTCTGTCTGCAGACTGCACAGTAGCAGGTATCAGAGGCCGCCCTGGGCGGGCATTTCAAACCTTTTTGGCCTGCACACCAGGATCTGCTGGTTTGATGTGCAGCAAGATGGGAGAAGTCATTATGGGCCATAAAGAAATTGCTTGAGTAAAATGTCCTTAGTGCATATCTGCAACTGAATGGGAGCAGCTGCCCGATGCAGAAGGGCTTCCACTGGGCCTGCCCCCCCACCCCCCATAAAGGTCTCTCATTCAAAATCCGGAGTACTGGCGTGTCCATCCAGTAAGGGAGTTGGTGCCCCCCTCCTATCACAGTCCCTGCTTTAAGATTCCATTATATTGCTCAGTGATATCAGCAGCCTGTCGTTGGTAGGGGACATGGTACTTCTAATCCACTTCTAGGTCTTGAGCCCATTGCCTCACCATAGAACCCATGAAATGTCACTTTCAAGGATAAGTGGCCTCCTTTATGCAGCACTCAGGCGGTCCAGAGCATATATGACTGCCTTCTATGGTCAGGTTTATGGGAGGGGTAAGCAGCAAGCCGACTGGTGGCAGTATCTACACAGGTGACTGCATACTGGTACCTGTCCAACTTCGGTAAGGGTCCAATGATGTCTATCTGCCATTCTGTCAGTGGAACACGACCTATCTGAATCTGTCCAGGTGACTCCAGTTGTTTCCAAGGGTGCTCCTTGGAACATACTGCACATTGCTCACAGGCTACAAGTACCTCTGCATAGGATACAGGCAAGTTCCACACCTTAACCATAGCCCACACAGTTTTCTGTCTCGCATTAAGCAGATTCTGGTGGAGCCACTATGCCATGTCACCTGCAGGCACAGTCTCCAACCATCACACCCTTGCCAAGGTGTCTGCCTCATCATTCCCAGGATAAGCTGAAGGACTGTTGGGCAGATAAAATATATTATGCTCACTTTGTTAAAGATGGCTGTAAAGCCAGTAGCCACGGCCACCATCAGAGCCGCCTGGCCCATGCAGGTTCGCATTAGATTCCGACGGACGGTAATGAAACAATGGAACCAAGAACTGGTGAGCCATCATATTTAATCCCAGCTTGCACCCAGCGGGCAAGAAATACACACAATGGAAAAACACTTTCCTTTCCATTCAGGACTCCCAAAGCCACTGACTTATCCGAGTTTCCTAGAATCAAAGGTTTCTAGCTCACCAGTCTTATTCACCTCTGTTCCCCATCTCCTTCTCCAGCACAAATTCTACTCAAACTGGCTTCTCCTTCAACATTCTGCCATCTTGGCTGCTTCTCCTCTCCTCCACATGGCCTTTATCTCCTCTCCTACAGCATGGGCTCCTCCTCGAACGTAATTCCTCTTTCCCTTTTAAAACCTTTTGGCATGGGAGCCCTCCCCCAACACATATTCACATAATTACGCCCATCCCAACCAAGAAAGGCAACTAATATCATCACCTGGGCGATGGGTTTCCATGTGGTCAGCACCATCTTTAACAAAGAGAGCATAATATATTTTATCTGCCCAACAATGGTTCTGCCCATGTGGAAGCCCGTTGCCCAGGTGATATTAGTTGCCCTTCTTGCTTGGGATGGGCATGATTATATTAATGTGTGTTAGGGGTACAGGCTGTAAGCAAGCAGGATCCTTATAACTTAATAAGCCTTAAGCTATAGTTTTAAGACTAAGCCTTTCCCACCCTTTTTGATGTAGGGTGGTGCACTCTCATTAGAAATTCTATTATACTTCAGATGAGTGACTTTTTATCAGAGACTTCCTTGTTTGTATATTGGATTAAAGGTTTTGATTTCTATACTGTAAATGGGGCAGCTTGCTCCCTCTTGGTTCCTGAAATTAGCATTAGAGTGGAGAGCAGAGAAAGGCCATGTGGAGGTCAGGAGTAGCAGCCAAGATGGTGGAATGCTGAGGGAGAAGCCAGTTTGTGCAGAGAGAAGGAGATGGGGAACAGAGGTGAATAAGTCTGGTGAGCTAGAAACCTTTGATTCTAAGAAACTCAGATAAATCCGTGGCTTTGGGAGCCCTGAATGGAAAGGGAACTATTTTCCCACTGTGTGTATTTCCTCACCACTGGGTGCAAGCTAGGATTAAAGATGATGGCCCACCAGTTCTTGGCTCCATTGTTTCATTATCGTCTGTCTGAATCTAATGCAAACCTGCATGGGCCAAGTGACTCTGATGGTGTTTGTCCTACTGGCCTTACATTTGGCATAGTCTCTGGCAAGATTCGATATAGTTTGGTATGGAGCCACCAGCACCTTTGAGTGATAGAGTAGAGGACTGGCTGCTGTTATGGTTCCCCATGGCTGTCCTTTTAGGGACTGTAGGCTGGCTGACTTTTACAGCCATGTGTGAGGAAACTGACAGCTCTGTGGAAGAGGCTGCCCAGGACCTGAAAACTGAGCAGTGGAAGGAGCTGGAGCAAATGTGGGAGAAACAGATGCTGACCCAGGAGCTTGAGCAAGCACCAGAGGAGGCTGACCAGGTTCATGAGATTCGCTTGGAAATGGGGCAGCCACTAGAGGAAGAATCACAGGTTTGTGAGTTGCAGATAGCCTTGGACATAGTGGAAATTCAGCAGCAGTGGGAGGCCAAAGCTGAGGCTGGGACCGGGGCTGCAAGGCCAGCAGCAGGAGCTGATGTTTTCAGTTCCTTTTTGGAGGATGAGGAGAATCGTTCTGGAGTTGCAATTCCCAGTCTCCAGAAGGTGAGAGCCCAGCAGCAAGGAATACCTGCTATGCCCCTGGTACATATGCAATTTTGGGACATAAGGGTGGATGCCATCATGCTCTCCGGAGCAGAGATGGAAATGCTGACTACCATTGCCACATGCTCCTCTTTGGGCAGTGTAATACCTGCCAGGATGGCAGGGATGAGGAGGGTGGCTGAGGCCCCATGTGCTTGGACTGATTTCCTGGACTACGACCAGAGTGGTCACTGGCTCCTTTGTTGGATGGACTTAAGGATTTTGGACAATGTAAAATACCCTGATGGGAGTGGGGAGCAGCTTTCCTAGAAGCACTCCCCTACCCCAGGAAGCTTTCCCATGGCTAGAAAGAAGTCAGAGGACATTTTTGCACTGTTGACAAAGTGCTCAGAGACTGGTGAAATATACCTTTGTAATTGTTGAAATTGTATGAATTGTCATGTTGTTGTAATTTGTGTAATGTGCCTAATTTCCTTGCATAGGTATGCCAGTGGTGTAGATTGTGGGTAGTAAAGTGAACATAGGAGTGGACTGTTGGGCAGATAAAATATATTACGCTCACTTTGTTAAAGATGGTGCTGCCCATGTGGAAGCCTGTTGCCCAGGTGATATTAATTGCTCTTCGTGCTTGGGGGTGGGCAATTATATTAATGTGTGATGAGGGTACAGGCTATAAGCAGGCAGGATCCTTATAGCTTAAGGCTTAGTTTTAAGACTAAGCCTTTCCCACCGTTTTTGATGTAGGGTGGTGCACTCTCATGAGGAACCCTATTATGCCTCAGATAAGAGACTTTTTATCAGAGACTTCCTTGTTTGTATATTGGATTAAAGGTTTTGATTTCTATACTATAAATGGGGCAGACCGGGAGCTTGCTTGCTCTCGGTTCCTGAGATTAGTATTAGAGAGGAGAGCAGAGAAAGGACACATGGAGGCCAGAAGAAGCAGCCAAGATGGTGGAGTGCTGAGGGAGAAGCCAGTTTATGTAGAGTTTATTCAGAGAGAAGGAGATGGGAAACAGAGGTGAATAAGGCTGGTGAGCTAGAAACATTTGATTCTAGGAAACTCAGATAAGTCCATGGTTTTGGGAGCCCTGAATGGAAAGGGAAGTGTTTTCCCATTGTGTGTATTTTTTTGCCTGCCTGGTGTAAGCTAAAATTAAATTGATGGCCCACCAATTTTTGGCTCCATTGTTTCATTACCATCTGTCCGAATCTAATGCAAACCTGCATGGTCCAGGTGGCTGTGATGGTGGCCGTGGCTACTAGCTTTACAAGGACCATGCCCTGTGAAATGATATACTTTCACCTGTTTCTGGTATCCTATTTCCTGTAAGTTCTGCCACATGGCCTAACCCTATATCAGACGGTGTATTACCGTCTACTGGTTAATGTGCCAAGTAGCAATCTAAAGGGTAATTCCACAACAGACAGACCAGGTGTTAGTGAAAAATTACCAAAGTTGAAGGTTTATTATGGGCAACAAGCCATATGTCTCTTAATTTCACCCACTGGCTGATTTGGCCTGTACCTGTGTTCATCCAAATAGTCTCAGTGGTCAGATGGAAGGCTATGGCCATCCATTTAGCATGTTGGCCCCTGCTGCAACCATCAGAATACCAGGCATTCTCAGGGATGGGTGTCCACCACTCATGATAGGGACTGACTTTGTTGTAAAGTACCCGTACCTCAATTCCGCGAGTTTATGTAGAGACACCAAGTCCAGATAAATTTTGAAGGGTTTTATTAAAGGAGGAGATTTATTAAACATGCTGGCTGCATATGGCTGACAAAGGGCATTTGCAAACCCAAACTGTGTGCCCCAAATATATCTCAGGGGCTGGTTATATACCCTTGATCACACACGGGCTGGGGAGAGCATGACATCATGGCCCAAGCTTACAACATTTGTTTAGGGGATACACAAAACATTAAGACTTTTTTTTTTACAGGGACAGAGAGAGAGTCAGAGATAGGAACAGACAGACAGGAACAGAGAGAGGTGAGAAGCATCAATCATTAGTTTCTCATTGCCATTGCAACACCATAGTTGTTCATTGATTGCTTTCTCACATGTGCCTTGACCACGGGCCTTCAGCAGACAGAGCAACCCCTTCCTGGAGCCAGCGACCTTGGGTCCAAGCTGGCAAGCTTTTGCTCAAGCCAGATGGGCCCACGCCCAAGCTGGCAACCTCGGGGTCTTGAACCTGGGTCCTCCATATCCCAGTTTGACCTTCTATCCACTGCACCATCGCCTGGTCAAGCAAAAAAACATTAAGACTTTTAAGGTAACACAATCAAAGACAATCTTTCAGGGTTCATCTTCCCTCATTTGCCTAGAGCTTTGTTACTCTCAGGATTCCAGGAAGGGGAAGGAACTACAATCAATGCAGGATGATATGTAAATTCTGTCTCCCACAGAAAAAGAAGTTTCTCAGTTAACCTTTATTTTAGATTTAAAACTAAATAACCCATTGTTTTTGCAAGCCAGAAACTTCTACATTCTTCTCCCTTCTCTCCCCAAAGGAAGAATGGGACAGGAAAGCCCGACCTTTCCTCCTAGAATATCAATATTAATTTTGCAGCTTTTTGGTATCTAACTACAACTTTAGGTTCTGCCTCCTGAACCCCAGCTGCACCTGACTCTAAGGTTGCATAGGTGACTGGACCCAAGACTTCCTGCAGTTCTCCTCTCAATGGGCTTGTGCTAAGAGCACAGCATTGTTGCAAGTAGGCATCCCACTTGGCCAGGGTGGAGGTTTGGGCTATAGCACTATGAGATTTGGTTGCCCAATGTCTCACCCATCCTGCAATAAGGTATGTGGTCTTGACTGTAACTGGAGTGGTGGTTGTAATACTCTCAGTGGCCAGGAGGGCAGTAAACACAGCTACCAATTGTTTCTTCACTGAGTAATGGACTTCAGCGCCTTTCCATAATTGGGACCAATACCCAATAGGTTGCTGTAAGTCAGTGATGGGCAACCTTCTTTTTATTATTATTAATTTTGATGGGGTGACATTAATAATTCAGGGTACATATGTTCAGAGAAAACATCTCCAGGTTATTTTGACATTTAATTATGTTGCACACCCATCACCCAAAGTCAAATTGTCTTCCATCACCTTCTATCTGGTTTTCTTTGTGCCCCTCCCCTCCCCCATCCCCCTCCTGCTACTCCCTCCCACCCCTAACCACTATACTCTTGTCCATGTCTCTGAGTCTCATTTTTATGTCCCACCTATGTATGGAATCATATAGTTCTTAGTTTTTTCTGATTTACTTATTTCATTCAATATAATGTTATCCAGGTCCATCCATGTTGTTATAAATGATCCAATGTCATCATTTCTTATGGCTGAGTAGTATTCCACAGTATATATGTACCACATCTTCTTCATCCAATCATCTATTGAAGGGCTTTTTGGTTGTTTCCATGTCTTGGCCACTGTGAACAATGCTGCAATGAACATGGGGCTGCATGTGTCTTTACATACCAATGTTTTTGAGTTTGGAAGGTATATTCCCAGTAGAGGGATTGCTGGGTCATATGGTAGTTCTATTTTTAGTTGTATTTATTTGTTTGTTTGTTTCTTACAGGGACAGAGAGAGAGTCAGAGTCAGAGAGAGGGATAGACAGGAACAGAGAGAGGTGAGAAGCATTAATCATTAGATTTTTGTTGCTGTTGCGACACCTTAGTTGTTCATTGATTGCTTTCTCACAAGTGCCTTGACCGCGGGTCTTCAGCAGACCTAGCAACCCCTTGCTGGAGCCAGCGACCTTGGGTCCAAGCTGGCGAGCTTTTGCTCAAGCCAGATGGGCCCACACTCAAGCTGGTGACCTCGGGATCTCAAACCTGGGCTTTCTGCAACCCAGTCCGATGCTCTATTCACTGCACCACCGCCTGGTCAGGCTATTTTTAGAGGTTTGAGAAAACACCATACTTTCTTCCATAGTGGTTGTACTACTTTACATTCCCACCAACAGTGGATGAGGGTTCCTTTTTCTCCACAGCCTCTCCAACATTTGTTATTACCTGTCTTGTTGATAATAGCTAATCTAACAGGCATGAGGTGGTGTCTCTTTGTAGTTCTGATTTGCATTTCTCTAATAGCTAATGAAGATGAGCATCTTTTCATATATCTGTTGGCCATTTGTATTTCTTCCTGGGAGAAGAAATTTGGATTGTTTGTTTGTTATTGAGTTTTATGAGTTCTTTGTATATTTTGAATATTAGGCCCTTATCTGAGCTGTTGTTTGAAAATATCATCTCCCATTTAGTTGGCTGTCTGTTTGTTTTGTTGTCAGTTTCTCTTGTTATGCAAAAACTTTTTAGTCTGATGTAATCTTATTCATTTATCTTTGCCTTCACTTCCCTTGCCTTTAGAGTCAAATTTATAAAGCACTGTTATAACCAAGGTCCATGAGTTTAGTTTCTATGTACTTTATTGTTTCAGGTCTTATATTTAGGTCTTTGATCCATTTTGAATTAATTTTAGTACAAGGGGACAAACTGTAGTCAGTTTCATTCTTTTGCATGTGGTTTTCCAGTTTTCCCAGCACTATTTGTTGAAGAGGTTTTCTTTTCCCCATTGTGTGTTGTTGGCCCCTTTATCAAAAATTATTTGACCATATATATGTGGTTTTATTTCTGGGTTTTCTATTCTGTTCCATTGGTCTGAGTGTCTATTTTTCTGCCAATACCATGCTGTTTTGATTGTCGTGGCTCTATAATATAATTTGAAGTCAGGTATTGTAATGCCCCCAGCTTCATTCTTTTTCCTTAGGCTTGCTTTGGCTATTGGAGGTTTTTTATAGTTCTATATAAACCTGATGATTTTTTGTTTCATTTCTTTAAGAAATAACATTGGAATTTTGATGGGAATTGCATTGAATTTGTATATTGTTTTGAGTAATATGGTCATTTTGACTATATTTATTCTTCCTATCCAAGAACAAGGAATATTTTTCAATTTCATTGTATCTTTTTTGATTTTTGTAGTTTTATTATATAGGTCCTTTACATTCTTTGTTATGTTTATTCTTAGGTATTTTGTTGTTGTTGTTGCAACCATGAAGAGGATTTTTTTTTTTAGTTTGTTTTCTGATGTTTCATTGTTGGCATATAGGAAGGCAATGGACTTTTGTATATTAATTTTTTATCCTGTGACCTTACTGTATTAGTTTATTGTTTCTAGTAATCTTTTTGTGAGGTCTTTGGGGGTTTTGATGTATAGGATCATATCATCTGTAAAAAGTGAAACCTTTACTTCTTCTTTTCCAATATGAATGCCTTTTTTTTTTCTTGTCTGATTGCTCTGGCTAGAACTAGTGATGGGCAATCTTTTTATAAAAACTGCCCACTTTTGCAGTGCTGGTCAACCTGGTTTCTACCGCCCACTAGTGGGCATTCCAGCTTTTATGGTGGGTGGTAGTGGAGCAACCAAATGATTGGCCCATCATAAAAGCTGGAATGCCCACTAGTGGGAAGTAGGGACCAGCTTTCCCAGCACTGCTGTAAGTGCTCTGTTGCTACAAGCCCCATCCAAACCCCCCAGAAGTTACATGGACAACAAGCCCACAGGGCCTGGCAGAATCAAAGGACTGTGCTGCCTTGACAGCTTTCTTAGCTGCTGCAGATGCACCTTGTGCCTAATCAGTCCAATCCTAGTGAACCCTCTTCCAAATAAGGTTATATAAGGGGCGCAGTAAATGAGCCAAATGGGGTATAAATGCTCTCCAACACTCCAACAGATATAGAAATTCCTGTAACTATTTTACTGTAGTGAACATGGGGTCTGCTTGAATTTTATCTATAACTGCATCAGGGATAACCTTTGTCTTACCCAACCAGACAACCCCCAGGAACTTAACGGATAAACCAGGTCCTTGTAATTGACCCTTGTTGACTGCCCAGCCACATGCTTTCAAATGGGATAGCAGGATAGGAACTGCTTGCTCCAATTCTGAAGAGAGTCACTAGTTAGCATAATATCATCAACATAATGGTACATGCAAACTGCCTCTGGCTTTTTCCATTTAGTCAGGTCAGCAGCCACCAGCCCGTGGCACAAGGCAGGCTATGCAAATATCCCTGGGGTAATACTGTAAAGGTCCATTTTCTCCCTTCCCAACTGGAGGCAAATTGGTCTTGAATCTGCAGCTATATCAATAGAGAACAAGATGTTAGCCAAATCTGCCACAAAATGGTATATTCCCAACTCATGGCTTAGCCGAACCATCAGGTTAGCTATCGGGGGAACAGCAGCGTGCAAAGGTGGAACAACTTTATTAAGTTCTCTGTAATCTACTGTCATTCTCCAGGTCCCGTCTGGTTTGTACACAGGCCATACCAGGAAGTTGTAAGAACTGTATGCTGACTGGATGATTCTTTCTAGTTTGAGAATCATCCCTGTGATTCCTTCATAATGCCTGGCAGGCAGTACTGCTTCATGTTAGTCACACACTGGAGAATATGTAATTGCAAGGGGAAATGTGCTGTATGTCCCCGCAACACTGCCTTCACAACCAAGATCCACAGCCATAACTCCCTGGCTGTGGTTTCCAACCATAGTCCTTGCAAGACATCTACCCCCAAAATATATTCAGGAATAGGAGATAAATACACCTTATATGACTTAGGAGGCAGTCTTCTTATACCCAATGCAATAATTATTGGCTTTCCTCAGTTTGGCCCTCATAGTGGTCAGTGGCCTCTGGACTCCTAGCGAACTGCTCTGAGTTCCCATAGAGGAGGGAACATTTTGCACCTGTATCCACCAAGGCCAACACCCGTTGTACATTAGAAGGGAAATATTGGATTGCCAGTTCCACATGGGGCCTCCGGTCCCTGCTGTTACAGTAATACAATGTTATAGTAATTAAATATGTAGAAATATAGAAACATACAGAAATAAGTTAGGATATAATATTAAAAACCATTAATGTAAGTGAATAAGGTTACGCCTTTTGGACAAGAGCTAACCTAGTGTGTAGAGATGTGACAGGCAAGGCCATGCCCTCTGCAGGGCCCAGTCAGTATGTGTGTGAAATAATATGTAGATAAAAAGAGCTCCTTGTGAGGAACTCCCTAAAAGTGGCCTGATGTGATAATCCTGTAGATTAATACCTGTTAGAAGGCATATTCCAGATAGGGCACTTAAGCCGAGGGGGCCCCAGTTGCAGTCAGTCATCCAGACTCCAGCATTGAATGTGGACTGTCTCCATACCACTCTGACCAAAGACAACCATGAAAAACATGCTGATGGGACCCCATTAAGCTGGATCCAGGCACATTATCAGATTTATACGTAATAAATTGTCTGTGTGATTCTTGCAACTAAATTGTATGTCAGTCATGTCTTTCCTCCGGTAGTTATTAGTCTCGGTACCAATAAGTAGAATCTTCACAGCTGCCTCAAAAATAATCTTGAAGAGGCCACCAACCCTGCTATTAAGCAGCAGTGTGCCACTGCATGGGAAAGTCAGTCACGGAGATCTGATTGACAGAGAGCTCAGGCTATACTGGGACACCCACCCATCCCTGTTAGACAGGTCCCTTGGCCTTCCCCCTATTCAAACTGGAACAGTGGGTCTTGGGGATCCTCCTCTCCCTCAGCTGTCTCCATCATAATCTTGTAACTGTACTGCCTGCACACCAACTGTTTAATTGGCAGCTGCTGGGGCCTTTCATCTCAGTGGCTGAAGCTTCTATTCTGGTTTAAGCTGCCACCAAAGCTCCAAAGGAACTTTATTAGACTTGCCATCTAATTTCTCCCTATCTGCCTCAACCGCAATCAAATCTATTCACATCTGTATTTGAGTAACCTTTACAGGCCCATTTCTCTTGTTAGTTGGTGGGGGGAGGGGCAGCACAGGCAGCAGCCCTCACTTCTTTATGATCCTGAGCTGCCTACAGCTCCCCCAAATCTGTTATCATCTGCATGACTGTGTTGATGGGCTGCCCCACACAGGAGCCCAAGAAAGCCACTAGTGATCCAAAAAGGGCTGACAGGGTGCTACAGAGGATAAGGTCTTATATCCCTGCTGTAAATACTTCTTCGTCTGGTTCATGGGACCTCAGGTTGAAAGAAGCATTCTTCATACCTAGTTACCAAAGGACCTTTACTAGTTCACTATAGCACTGCTGCTGATTCACTGCCCCAGAAAGTCTCCAGCATTCTGCCAGACCATACAAATGGCAGCCACCACCCATTCTAATAGGGTATGGTTTTCTAAGTTGTCATGGCAGTTCTGAAGATGCTGCCTCAAGGAGGAGTGTGTGGTAATGGCAACCAATTTCTCCATCTTTCCAGAGAGCATGATGCCATCCTCCCCTATGTCCCACAACTGCAGTACCTAGACTATCAGAAGCTCAATGGGTTTTTGTTTGAGTTTTGCCCCTAACTCCATCAGTTCTGCCACAGTGTAGGCCAGACCTTTCTCCTCCACTACCTGGGGAGGAGGCAGTGGCTACCTCTGAGGGACTCTTTGCTGTTGGGTTTTTACCTTCTGAGTTACCACTGGCTAGGCTCTGAGTCTGTAGACAGCAGCTTCAGCCTGAGCCTCCTTATTCTCAGAAGAAGAGTTGAAAACGCTTGCTCCCACCAATTTAGAGCCACTCTACCAGCATCGATGCTGCTGCTCCTTTGGTGCCCGCTTCAGCTCCTGCAGCTGCCAGCTCTTGGCCTAAAGCTTGAGCTCTTGAACCTACAATTGTTTCTCCAACAACAGCCAGTGCCAAATTTCAGCTTCCATGGCGTACTGCAACTTGCAAACCTATCATTTCTTCTCCAGAGACCATTCCAGTTCCAGGTGCTATTGGTGCTCAGCCTGCATCTCACACTGCAGCTCTCGAACCTGGTCAGCCTCCTTTTCCAGTGCTCACTCCAGTTTAAGCTGTAGTAGCTGCATTGGTCTGCAGCTCATACTGGAGCTCTCGACCTCAGGCAGCTTTTCGCACAGAACTTTTGGTTTTCTCTCACAGGGTTGTAAAAAAAACACCCAGCCCACAGCCTCCAAAATGACAGCCAAGGGCCACCACATGCTGGAGAACAGGGACCACTCATTTATCCCACCCTTCAAGGGTGTTGGTGGCTTTATACCAATCTGACCTGAATCCTGTGTCTGCACCAGATGTAGGCTGGTGGCCATGGCCAAGCAGATTTACAATAAATTTGGGCAGACTGCAAAGGAACTGTGGAGCTGGAGGATGGTGGCCCATTCCAATTTATTGGTGGCTCACAAAGACAAGCAAGCCAAAAAGAAGAAAAAAAAGGAAATAATAAAAAGAGAAAGGAAAGCCTGCTTTTTGCAATAGAGGGCAAGGGATCAGAAAACCAATTGCATCTCAGTGGTGAGATGCAATCTCCTCTCTTCACTCTCTGAGGGGAAACACTTATATCCTTAAAATAGTGCTGTCATATGCTTCTGCACTAATTGCACAAAGGGCTTGCAGCAGGTAAACCTGTGAGCAAGCTTAACACATGCTTCTCCAGCCTATGGTTTTTTTCATGAGACAGTATTCAAGTGAGAGACACAGTATACCATTCAAGCAAAGCAAGCAGCTGATAAAGCAAAGCTGTGCACTTGGCAAAGATACAAGTGGGCACACTCAGCTGGTCTGAGCGCCCCGCCTCTTGGGGTCTTAGGAGTCATCTCATCTTCTAGACTTTGTTTCCGTTATCCAGGCTTATACACAGGCTTTCAAGGTCCCCTTTACAGGTTTTCATGGAACTTTTGGGACATCTGGTTATCTTCTTTTGTGTATTCTTAAGACTGCTGACTCTCTCATTTGGTGGGTGAGATTTTGCTTTTCGCTCACCCTGTTCTCATTTCGCTTTTCCTGCCCTGATAACTATCTATCCTACCTTACAGAATGAGCTAACTGGACAGGGAAAGGCATATCCACCTTTGAATCATTTAGATCCATACCATGGGTACTAACATTTGCACAGAAAATACGGTCTATTTTTACTTAGAAAATGCCTCACCCAAAACAAGAAAACAGCTGGGAAAATAGCTATTTAACTAGACACTTGATATTCTGGTTTCTTCCTTTATTCTTTCACCTCATACAGTCTCTAGGGACACATGGAGGGGACTGGAGGAAAATGACTTCTTGCTCAAAATAGGCAACATAGGAAAACCCAATCTTCTCAGAGACCCTACAATTTCTCTTTGCTCCTTATCCCACCTGTTTCATTTACCTGTATGTGGATTAAGAAGATCTCCTAAATGAGCAGATGGGGAGACTGAGCAGAAGACCTGGTCACTCCACAGCAGATTCATTCCAAGTGTCCAGACTATAAACCCCAGAATGCAAACTAATATTTCCCCTATAACAATACAATGAAACATGAAGAAGAATACACAAAGCACTGTGGTACCACATATTCATCCATGGATAATGTAGGGCCAGTAGCCAAGGCCACCATCACCGCCGCCTGTACAATGCAGGTTCACCTTTAATTTGGACAGATCATAAAGAAACAGTGGAGCCAAAAACTGGTGAACCATTTTCCTTTATTCTAGACTTGTACCGGCCAACAGTAAAAAACAAACATACGGGGCGCCAACACTCACTCACATGTTCTTCTGGTTCCACAACCAGTAGAATCTTTCCAGTTGTCCTAGAATCAAAGGCCCCACCAGCCTTATTCACCTCTGTTCCCCATCTCCTTCTCCTGAACAAACTGGCTTCTCATTCAGCATTCTGCCATTTTGGCTACCTCCTCCACGTGGCCTCCTTGCCCTGCTACCACATGGGCTCCTCCTCTACAAGAACATGGTCTCTCTCTCTCTTTAAAATGCCTCCTAGCTCTTCCTTTAAAACCTTTTGGCATGAAAGCCCTCCCCCAACACACATTAGCATAACAAAGTCCCTTCACAAGCATGAAAGCAATCAGGCGTCCCATGTGGGAAGCAGCCATCTTTAACAGAGTGAGCATAAAATAACTTATCTGTCTGACATATAACATTCTAAAACAGTTCTCACTCCTCCGACTGACAACTTTCTCCATTTTGGGGTGGGAAATGTTCTACATTTCCAGCCCACATCCTTCAAATCTTAAAACTCTTAAAGCTCCAAGGTCAGGGATTCTCAACCTGAGTGGTTTTGACCCCAGGGACATTCCACAATTTATGTAGATATTTCAGATGGTCAGAAGTCTGGGTTGAGGGAGGCTCTTGATGGCAGGCTTTAGAAAACAGAGCATGAATGCTGATAAGAATTGCAATGCTCAGAACAATTCTAAGAAATTGAAATAAACAGAGGCTATCCCAACTTTGGTGGGCATTTAGAAACACATGAGAAGAGCAAGGATAATGGGCCAGGTACAGAATGTCATTAGAGCAAAATGATGGTCCAGGCCTCTGCTTTGGTTCTGCTCCAGGCCCAGAAAAGTGGCAAAACCAGACAGATGGCTCTAGACATGGCCACTAAACAGCTGTACACCTACTGTGGCTCAGCCTTAGATGATGTAAACATAAAACAAATGATAATTATATAATGACTGTTGGGCAGATAAAATATATTATGTTCACTTTGATAAAGAAGGTGCTGCCCACATAGAAGTTCGTTGATATTAATGTGTAATAGGGGACAGCCTGGGGGCAGGCCAGGTCAGTATAGCCTAAGGCTTAGTTTTAAAAGTAAGCTTTTCCCCACACCCTTGACTGATTGGATGATGTGGGGTGGTGCACACTCATGAGGAATCCCATTATGCCTCAGATAAGTGACTTTGTATCAGAGACTTCCTTGTTTGTATAATTGGATTAAAGATTTGGATTCTACACTATAAAGTGGGGCAGGCCAGGAGCTTGCTCTCTCTCGGTTCCTGAGGATAGCATTAGAAAGGAGAGCAGAGAAAGGCCATGTGAAGGATGCCAGAAGAAGCAGCCAAGATGGTGGAGTGCTAAGGGAGAAGCCAGTTAGTGTAGAGTTTGTGCTGGAGAAGGAGATGGGAAACAGGTGAATAAGTCTGGTGAGCTAGAAGCCTTAGATGCTAGGAAACTCGGATGAGTCAGTAGCTTTGTGAGCACTGAATGAGTGGGTTTTGGAGCCCAGTGTGTGTATTTCTTTCCCGCCGGTGCAAGCTAGGATTAAAGCTGATGGCTCACCAGTTTTTGGCTCCATTGTTTCATTACTGACTGTCTGAATCAAGTGCAACTCTGCACGGGCCAGACGGCTCTGATGGTGGCCCTGACAACTGGCCTTACATTTGGCGTAGTCTGTGGCAGGATTTGATACAGTTCGGTATGGAGCCACCACCACCTTTGAGTGGTGGAGTAGAGGACTGGCTGCTGTTCCCCATGGCTTTCCTTTTGGGAGCTGTAGGCTGGCTGACTTTTACAGCCATGCATGAGGAAACTGAGCGCTCTGTGGAAGAGGCTTCCCGGGACCTGCAAACCGAGCAGTGGAAGGAGCTGGAGCAAATGTGGGAGAAAGAGATGCCAACCCTGGAGCTGGAGCAAACACCAGAGGAGGCCAACCAGGTTCATGAAATTCTACTGGAAATGAAGCAGCTGCTGGAGAAGGAATCACTGGTTCGTGAGTTGCAGATTGCCCTGGACATTGTGGAGATTTCCAAGAGCCAGCTGCAGCAGGAGGCCAGGGCTGAGGCTGGGGCCAGGGTGGCAAGGCCCGCGGCAGTGGTGGCCTGGGACTCAAGCCCGGCAGCGGGAGCTGGCATTTCCAGCTCCTATCTGGAAGATGAGGAGAATTGGGCCAGAGTTGCGATTCACAGACTCCAGAAGGTAAACGGTGGCAGCTGCGGTGGGAGAATGAACGGACATCCCGGGAGCCAAGCATGCATTGCCGAGTGGCCACTGTGATGGCAGGGAGTGCCTGCTAAGCTACTGGTACGTCTGCGATTTTAGGACTTAGGGGTGAATGCCATCATGCTCCCCAGAGCAGAGATGGAAATCCTGACTGCCATTGCCACATGCTTCCCTTTAGGACAGTGTGAGACCTGCCATGATGGCAGGAATGAGGGGGGAGGCTAACACCCCCTGTGCGTGGACTGATTTCCTGGACTACGACTGGAGTGAGCACTGGCTCTTTTGTTGAATGGACTTATGGATTTTGGACAATGTAAAATACCCTGATGGGGGTGGGGGGGGGCGGCTTTGCTGGAGGCCCACCTGTCCCAGGAAGACTTTCAAACGGCAAGCAAGAAGGCCGAGGACATTTTGCGCTTTTGGCAAAGTGCTTAGAGACTGGTGAAATGTATCTTTGTAATTTTTGAAATTGTATGATTTGTCATGTATTTGTAATTTGTGTAATGTGCCTAATTTCCTTGTACAGGGATGCCAGTGGTGTAGATTGTGGGTAGTAAAGTGAGCATAGGGGTGGATTGTTGGGCAGATAAAATATATTATGCTCATTTTGTTAAAGATGGCACTGCCCACATGGAAGTTCGTTGATATTAATGTGTAATAGGGGACAGGCTGTGGGCAGGACGGGTCAGTATAGCCTAAGGCTTAGTTTTAAAAGTAACCTTTTCCCCACACCCTTGACTGATTGGATGATGTGGGATAGTGCACTCATGAGAAATCCTCCCATTATGCCACAGATAAGTGACTTTGTATCAGAGACTTCCTTGTTTGTATAATTGGATTAAAGTTTGGAATCTACACTATAAAGTGGGGCAGGCCGGGAGCTTGCTCTCTCTTGGTTCCTGAGGTTAGCATTAGAGAGGAGTGCAGAGAAAGGCCACATGGAGGAGAGGAGAAGCAGCCAAGATGGCAGATTGCTAAGGGAGAAGCCAGTTAGTGCAGAGTTTGTGCAGAGAGAAGGAGATGGGGAACAGAGGTAAATAAGTCTGGTGAGCTAGAAGCCTTTGATGCTAAGAAATTTGGATAAGTCAGTAGCTTTGTGAGCATTGAATGAGTGGGTTATGAAGCCCAGTGTGTGTTTTTGCTTGCCCGCCGGGTGCAAGTTAGGATTAAAACTGATGGCTCACCAGTTTTTAGCTCCATTGTTTCATTACCAACTGTCCGAATCAAATGTGAACCTGCACGGACCAGGTGGCTCTGATGGTGGCCCTGGCTACTGACCTTACAATGACGTACAGCACACTGGAAGACAAAATACATGATTGCAAGTGAAGAGCACTTCACATCATTAAGGTTAATATATCAGAAAGTTCCAAATTTATAGGCATTTAACAACAAACTCCAATTAAGTAACACAGAGCTACAAAGATGTATGACCAGGGGCTGCTCTCGTGGCCATTCACATGCAGGTTCTCATTGAATTTGGGCAGACGGTAAAGAAATGGTGAAGTCGGAGGATGGTGGGCCATTCTGTTTATTGGTGTCTCACCAAGACAGGCAAGCCACAAGAGAAGCCAAGGGAAAAACAGAAAACCTGCTTTTCCTATAGAGGGCAAGGGATCAGGGAGGCCCCTGCAATGCTGATAGCTGGGACTGATAGAGAAAACCCCTGGTCTGCCCCATTTTATAGTGTAGAAAATTACAACCTTTAAGCCAGTATACAAATAAGGAAGTCTCTGATACAAAGTCACTTATCTGAGGTATAAATGGGATTCCTCATAAGAGTGCACCACCCCCTATCATGCAACAGTCAAGAGGGTGGGGAAACGCTTAGTTTTGAGAAGACCTTAGTAACAGAAGGGAGGGAAAGGCTTAGTCTTAAAACTAAGCCTTAGGCTATAATGACTTTGCCAGCTTACAGCCTGTCTCCCACACCCAAAAAGACCAAGCATATACAATATATCATATTTACAAACTTATTTGAACAACAAAATAGAAATAGACAAATTTATAATCAGAGGGTTTTTAGATTTATTTATTCACTTTAGCCAGAGAGAGATAGAGAAAAAGGAGAGGAGCATCAATTTCTTCTTCCGCTTTCTGATGCATTCTTTCTTTGATCCTAAAATGAGCTCTAACTGGCTGTCAAATGTACCACTTGAACATATCACAATGCTCTAACTGACTGAACTGCTCTGCCAGTGCATAAGCAGGGGTTTCACCCAACTCTTTCATTCAGGGATAGAGAGCATCCCTTTCAGAACCAATAGATTGACACACAAACAAATCAGTACAAAGATAAAAACCATACTTTAAGTAAGCAATGAATTAGATTATCCACTGATAGATAATGCACTGAACCCAGATCCTCTTCCTGCTTATCTACACTAAAATATTATTCCCAAAACATAAATGACATAACAGCAGAGAAGTACACTTGGAACACACTTAAAAGGAACTATATAGCACTATAAAGCAAGCTACAACAAGCTTCAAACATTTAAAATTACATAAAGTATGTGTAAGGTTTGGGTTCAGGGCAGTTTTTAAAACTAGAGCCCCCTTTTGCTTGACCAGGCGGTGGCGCAGTGGATAGAGCGTTGGACTGGGATGCGGAAGACCCAGGTTCAAGACCCCGAGCTTGCCAGCTTGAGCATGGGCCCATCTGGCTTGAGCAAAAAGCTCATCAGCTTGGACCCAAGGTCGCTGGCTCCAGCAAGGGGTTGCTCGGTCTGCTAAAGGCCCGCGGTCAAGGCACATGTGAGAAAGCAATCGATGAACAACTAAGGTGTTGCCACAGCAACAAGAAACTAATGATTGATGCTTCTCACCTCCCTTTGTTCCTGTCTGTCTGTCCCTATCTATTCCTCTCTCTGACTCTCTCTCTGTCCCTGTAAAAAACAAAACAAAAACTAGAGCCCCCTTTTAAACTAAAACTCCCCTCACCCAATTTCTTACCCAGGCTCAAAGCAGAACATTTTCTCCCTCACTGTGTGGTTGTAGTGGACTGGCTTGCTATTCTCCTGCTTAGCGGCTTCCAGACCTTCACTTAGAAATGTAGAAATGTCAGGGAAAGCTTATATTGGAAAGAGACCTGACAATTAGAGAAGTTTAAATCACAATAAAAGTGAGGCTACAGGTCTAGAGGCACTATCTTCTGATAGCAGACTTCTAAGGGATCACCCTCCCCCCATTCCAAGGGCAGTGCAGACCAGTGGGAGGAGGGGGTGGCTGGCTTGCTTGAACCCTTGGCCTGTCCGGGCTGGCCCAGGACCTTTTAAACTAGCACAAGCCTCCTTTGGACAGTTGGGCCAGGAGATAAACAATTTGGAGAAACGTGGCACCTCTGCAATTCACATATGAAAAATTATTACTTTGTATCTATCTATAAAGGCAGTGACATCAGCTGCTTTTTTCAAGACCCCTGACTAAACTATAAATACCCTACTCCAATCCTTTCCAGGGCCAATACAGCTTGGTCTGTCTTGGCTGCCTGCACCCAGGCTTTTAAAATAAATTTTCCTTGGAACAACACATCAGCCTTGTGTTTTCAGTTCGGCTCTCCCTGGTGCTCACTCATAGACCTAGGAAGAGGTTAGCCTGCCAGCTATCTCATATGAGATAAGGCAGTCTGCTCGGTTTATCTCCAGGTCAGACCTAGTTGCAGGTTTATACCAACCTGCCAGTTGTCAACAAGCTGAAAGGAGGCTTTCCCCTTCCCCAGTGAACGGACACCCACAGCTTTAACCTAACAGTATGTTTCTTCCTCTCATGATAGTTAATCTACAAATCAGTAAAAACAGATAACTAGGAAGTCCTTCTGTTTAATGGTAAAAACACACTTTTTAAATAACCTGCAAAATAAATCACACTTTGAATTTTACAATAATTTGAACTTAATGATAAAAAACCAACTATGTGGCCCTGACCAGATGGATCAGTGGATACAGTGTCATCCCTGTCTGCCAATGTCATGGGTTCAATTCCTAGTCTTGGCACCTAAGAGAAGTGACCAAGTTGCTCACAACTAAATGAAACAACTAAGTGGACCAATGACTCTTTCTCTCTCTCTCATTCTCTCTCACTCTCTCTCTAATCATTTGAAAAAAATGTAAACCCTATAGAATATGGAGTGATAAATTTATGACGTGCCTACTGTGTTTCTCTCAGAAAAAAGGCAGAAAAAAAGGGCCAAAAAGAAAATGGCCCAGATCTCTTTAACAATCATGATTCTGAATCTCACAGTGTTTCCTGCCCAGTTTTGACTCCCATCGTGCTTCTCCTACAATGGAACTATCTCCCCGTGACACCTCACTGGCAGTAACTTCAAGAAAATTCCTCTCATATCTGGGCTGGAGGGCTGACAAGGACAGACAGGCAGAAAGGGAGAGAGATGATGTAGGCCTAGTAGTCATGGTCATCACAGCCAGAAACAGGCAGGGGCAGGTTCTTATTAGATTCAGACAGATGGTAAAGAAACTGCAGAGCCAAAAATTGGTGAGCCCTTCCTTTATTCTAGCCTCGCAACTGGCAGGCGAGTAAAAACACACAGGGCACCAAAACCCACTCATTCAGCACTCACAAAGCTACTGACACATCCGGGTTTTCCTAGAATCAAAGGCCCCCCACCAGTCTAAGTCACCTCTGTTTCCCCATCTGCCAACATGGCTTCTCACTCTCTGCACAAACTGGTTTCTCTCTCCTTCCCCTCCATCTTGGTTTCTTATTCTTTCACTGTGCAAAAAAATGGCTTTCTCCTTTCCTCTCCTTCCTCCTTCTTTTCTTCTTAAAACATTTTGGTGTGAAACTCCTCCTCCCACAATATTAGAATAACTATGGCCCTGCCCAGGCAGCCATTTTTGACAATAAAAGTGAGCAAATTCAAATAACACAAATTTTACAAACTTATTTGCCCAGCAGATGAGAAGCATCAATTCTCTGTAGTGGCACCTTAGCTGTTCATTGATTGCTTTCTCATATGTGCCTTGACCAAGGAGCTACAGCCAAGCCAGTGACCCCTTGCTCAAGCCAGCAGCCTTGGACTCAAGCCAGGGACCCACGCTCAAGCCGCACTTAAGCAGATGACCTTGAGGTTTTCAACTTGGGTCTTCTGCATCTTGGGTAGACACTCTAACCACTGCACAACCACCTGGTCAGGCTACAATAGACTTATTTTTTTCTTTATTGAGATTAAAAAACATTTTTATGTTACTTTTTTTTAATTAACTTTAATGTGGTGACACCAATAAATCAGGGTACATATGTACAATGAAAACATCTCCAGATTATCTTATCATTCAATTGTGTTGCATACCCATCACCCAAAGTCAAATTGTCCTCTGTCACCTTCTATCTGGTTTTCCCTGTGCCCCTCCCCTTCTCCCTTTCCCACCCTCCCCTCCCTCCCCCAACCCCGTAACCACCACTCTCTTGTCCATGTCTCATAGTCTCACTTTTAGGTCCCACCTATGTATGAAATCATGCTGTTCTCAGTTTTTTTTTTCCTGATTTACTTATTTCACTCCATATAATGTTATCAAGGTACAACCATTTTGTTGTAAATGATCTGATGTCATCATTTCTTATGGCTGAGTAGTATTCCATAGTATATATGTACCAAAGCTTTTTAATCCACTCGTCTTCTGACGGACACTTGGGCTGGTTCCAGATCTTCATTATTGTGAACAATGCTGCCACGAACATGGGGGCGCATTTCTTCTTTTTGAACAGTGTTATGGTGTTCCTAGGGTATATTCCTAAAAGTGGGGTAGCAGGGTCAAAAGGCAGTTCGACTTTTAATTTTTTGAGGACTCTCCAAACTGTTTTCCACAGTGACTGCACCAGTCTGCATTCCCACCAGCAGTGCAAAAGGGTTCCCTTTTCTCCGCATCCTCACGAGCACTTATTCTGTGTTGTTTTGCTGATGAGTTCCATTCTGACTGGTGTGAGGTGATATCTCATTGTGGTTTTAATTTGCATTTCTCTAATGATTAGTGATGTTGAGCATTTTTTCATATGTCTTTTGGCCATCTGTATGTCTTCTTTGGAGAAATTTCTATTCATTTCTTTTGCCCATTTTTTGATTGGATTGTGTGTCTTCCTGGTGTTGAGTTTTATAAGTTCTTTATAAATTTTGGTTATTAACCCCTTATCAGACGTGCTGTCGAATATGTTCTCCCATTGTGTGGTTTGTCTTTTTATTCTGTTCTTATTGTCTTTAGCTGTGCAAAAACTTTTTAGTTTGATGTAGTCCCATTTGTTTATCTTGCCTTTTATTTCATTTGCCGGTGGAGATAAATCGGCAAATATATTCCTGCTACAGATGTCGGAAAGCTTGCTGCCTATGTTTTCTTCTAAGATGCTTATGGTTTCATGGGTTATGTTTAAGTCTTTAATCCATTTTGAATTTGTTTTTGTGAATGGTGTAAGTTGATGGTCTAGTTTCATTTTTTTGCAGGTAGATGTCCAATTTTCCCAACACCATTTGTTAAAGAGGCTGTCTTTACTCCATTGTATGTTCTTTCCTCCTTTGTCAAATATCAGTTGTCCATAAAGCTGTGGGTTTATTTCTGGGTTCTCTGTTCTGTTCCATTGATCAATGTGTCTGTTCTTATGCCAGTACCAAGCTGTCTTAGTATAATGGCCTTGTAGTAAACCTTGTTATCCAGAAGAGTGATACCTCCTGCTTTATTTTCTCTTTTTAGGATTGCTGAGGCTATTCGTGTTCTTTTTTGGTTCCATATAAATTTTTGGAATATGTGTTCTATATCTTTGAAGTATGTCAGTGGTATTTTAATTGGTATTGCATTGAATTTATAAATTGCTTTGGGTATTATAGACATTTTAATGATGTTTATTCTTCCTAGCCATGAGCACGGTATATGCTTCCACTTGTTTGTATCTTCCTTGATTTCTTTTATCAATGTTTTATAATTTTCCCAGTACAAGTCCTTAACCTCCTTGGTTAAATTTACTCCTAGGTATTTTATTTTTTTGGTTGCAATAGTGAAGGGCATTGTTTCCTTAATTTCTTTTGCTGAAAGTTCATTGTTTGTATACAGAAATGCCTCTTATTTCTGAGTATTAATTTTATATCCTGCCACCATGCTGAATTCATTATTAAGGTCCAGTAGTTTTTTGACTGAAACTATAGGGTTTTCTATATACAATATCATATCATCTGCAAATAGTGACAGTTTTACTTCTTCTTTTCCAATTTGGATGCCTTTTATTTCTTCTTGTCTGATTGTTATATCTAGGACTTCTAGAACTATGTTGAATAAGAGTGGTAAAAGTGGGCAACCCTGCCTTGTTCCTGATCTTAAGGGGATTGCTTTTAATTTTTGTCCATTTAGTATGATGTTTGCTGTGGGTTTGTCGTAGATAGCCTTTATCATGTTAAGGAATGTTCCTTGTATTCCCACTTTACTGAGAGTTTTGAGCATGAATGGGTGCTGGATTTTATCAAATGCCTTTTCTGCATCTATTGAAATTATCATGTGATTTTTGTCCTTCCTTTTGTTTATGTGATGAATCACATTGATTGATTTGCGAATATTGAACCAACCTTACCTCTCCAGAATAAATCCCACTTGATCGTGGTGTATAATTTTTTTCATATATTGCTGGATCCGGTTGGCTAATATTTTGTTGAAAATTTTAACGTCTAAATTCATCAGGGATATAGGCCGATAATTTTCTTTATTTGTGTTGTCTTTGCCCGGTTTCGGGATCAGAATTATGCTCGCTTCATAAAAGGAGTTTGAAAGTCTTACTTCTTCTTGAATTTTTTGAAATAGCTTGAGGAGGATAGGAGTTAGTTCTTCTTTGAATTTTCGATAGAATTCACTTGTGAAGCCATCAGGCCCGGGACTTTTCTTTTTTGGGAGTTTTTTGATAACTGTTTCGATTTCATTTGTTGTAATTGGTCTGTTTAGGTGTTCTGATTCTTATAGATTGATTTTTGGAAGTTTATATGATTCAAGAAATTTGTCCATTTCATCTAGATTGTCTGATTTTTTGGCATATAGTTCTTCATAGTATTTTCTTACAATGCTTTGTATTTCTGTTGTATCAGTTGTTATTTCTCCACTTTCCTTTTTAATTTTATTTATTTGAGACCTCTCCCTTTTTTTCTTGGTGAGTCTAGTTAAAGGTTCATCAATCCTGTTTACCTTTTCAAAGAACCAGCTTCTGGTTTCATTGATCCTCTGTATTGTTTTCTTAGCCTCTATGTCATTTATTTCTGCTCTGATCTTTATTATTTCCTTCCTGCTACTTGTCCTTGGTTTTATTTGTGGTTGTTTTTCTAGTTCTTTTAGCTGCAGGGTCAGGTTGCTTATTTGAGCTTTTTCTAGCTTCTTATGATATGCCTGTAATGCAATGAACTTCCCTCTCAGTCCTGTTTTTGCTGTGTCCCATAAATTTTGAGTTGATGTATGCTCATTATCATTTGTTTGTAGAAACCTTTTTATTTATTTGATCTCATTGTTAATTCATTCATTATTTAATATCATGCTATTTAGTTTCCAAGTGTTTGAGTATTTTTCAGTTTTTCTTTTGTGGTTAATTTCCAGTTCCATGGCATTGTGATCAGAGAAAATGCTTGGTATGATTTCAATCTCCTTAAATTTATTGAGACCATTTTTGTGTCCTAACATGTGGTCTATCCTAGAAAACGTACCATGAGCGCTTGAGAAGAATGTATATTCTAGTGCTTTAGGGTGGAAAGTTGTGAAGATATCTATTAAATCAAGTTGATCTAGTGTATCCTTTAAGTCTGCTGTTTCTTTATTGATTTTCTTTCTTGAGGATCTATTCAGTGTTGTTAGTGGGGTATTGAAATCACCTACTATGATAGTATTGCTGTTAATCTCGCCCTTTATGTCCATCAAAGTCTGCTTTATGTATGTCGGGGCTTCTATATTTGGTGTGTAGATATTTATAATAGTTATATCTTCCTGTTGAATTGTTCCCTTTATCATTATGTAGTGTCCTCTTTATCTCTTACTACAGCCTTTGTTTTAAAGTCCATTTTGTCAGCTATATGTACTGCTACCCCGGCTTTTTTTTCATTTCCCTTTTCATAAAATATTTTTTTCCATCCTTTTACCTTCAGTCTATGTGCATCTTTTGTTTTAAGGTGTGTCTCTTGTAGACAGCATATGTATGGGTCCTGTTTCTTTATCCATGGAGCTACCCTATGTCTTTTGATTGGATCATTTAATCCATTTACATTTAAGGTTATTATTTATATGTAGTTGTTTATTGCCATTTTATTCCTTAAAGCTGTATTCTTCTTTTGCTATATTCTTTCTTCCCTTTGAACTGTTCACAACAGGCCCCTTAGTATCTCTTGCAGAATTGGTTTGGTTTTAATGAATTCCTTGAGGCTTCCTTTGTCTGGAAAGCTCTTTATTTCTTCTTCAATTTTAAACATAAGCCTTGCTGGATAGAGTAGTCTTGGTTGTAGGTTCTTGTTCTGCATTACTTTGAATATATCTTGCCATTCCCTTCTGGCCTCAAGTGTTTCTGTTGAGAAGTCTGATGTCATCCTTATGGGTGCTCCTTTGTAGGTGATAGCCTTTTTTTCTCTAGCAGCTTTTAAGATGTTTTCTTTATCCATTAGCTTTGGTATTTTAACTATGATGTGTCTTGGTGTAGATCTTTTTGGGTTTCTCTTTAATGGAGTTCTGTGTGCTTCTTGAACGTGTAGAATGTTTCCTAGCCTTAATTTAGGGAAGTTTTCTGCTATAATTTGATTGAACAAAGTTTCCATTTCCTATTCTCTTTCCTCTTCTTCAGGCACTTCTATGATGCAAATGTTGTTTCTCTTCATGTTGTCACAGAGCTCCCTTAGAGTTTCCTCACATTTTTTGAGTCTCTTTTCCTTTTTCTTCTCTGCTTCTGTAACTTTGTTTATTGTGTCCTCTAACTCGCTGATTCGATCCTCAGCGTGATTCATCCTGCTCTTAATTCCTTCCATTGTGGTCTTCAGTTCTAATACTGTATTTGTCATTTCTGTCTGATTCTTTTTTATTATTTCAATTTGGTTTTTTATACTTGTTATCTCTTTATTTAGGTGTTCATAGTGACTATCCATTGTTGCTCTAATTTCTTTGAACATCCTAACTATCAATATTCTAAATTCTGCTTCTGGTAGTTTGGTTATATCTGGTTTATTCAGGTCCTTCTCTGGGAATTTCTCTTGATTCATTAGGTTTGCATTCCTCTGCCTGCCCATTTTATCTGTGTATAGACAAGTTGTGGCCTCTGGAGTCTAGTAGGTGTTCTTTTTTTGTTCTCTAGGTGTGGTCTGTCTGCAGGCCTGCCACCCCCTCTGCCACTGCTTAGGGTGGTTGGGTATGGGCGTTGCCAGCGACGGCCTACTGCGGCTGTTGCTGTGATTTCTGCCTCTCCTCCGCGGGAGGGGCTGTCACTCAAGCCACAAGCCTTAGCACCAAGGGTAGAGGTGAGCACCTTTGCTCAGCTGCGGACCCAGCCCGTTTCCGGAAGGCTTACATCCAGCCTCCGCAGTCAGAGCCTGCTCGCCACAGTTTTGCGGTTTGGGCGGGGCTTTTGACGTGCTTTCAGCCCTGATCCTTTGCCCGTCCAGTATTTAGCCCCACCCTCGAGGCCAGGGCCCTCCTGCGCAGGGTCGCAAACCCGGTTTATTGGGCCGGGCATGTTTGCTGGCGTGAGCTCAGCTGCTAGCTTCCGATTGATCCAGACTCTACCATGCCCCCACGTTAGGCGCCAGCTCGCACACGTAGGATGGCAATCCGCTGGGATTTCTCTGGCCAGGCGGGGCTAGTAGCGTGAGCTCAGCCAGCTTGCGCACATGTAGGATTGCAAAACACCCGGGTTTCTCTGGCAGGGCGGGGCTAGTAGCGTGAGCTCAGCCGCAAAAGCCAGCTCGCATGCACGTAGGATTTCAAACCACCGGGGTTTCTCTGGCTGGGCGGGGCTAGTAGCGTGAGCTCAGCCAAGAAAGCCAGCTCGCTCGCACGTAGACCACTCCTCTCGAGGTCTACCCCTTCTCCATGTTAGGAGCCTGCTTGCGCACAGAGAATGGCAAACCGCGGTTTCTCCGTCCGGGCAGGGTTGGCAGCGTGAGCTCAGCCGCGAACCCTTCGCCCGTCCCTGGTCCTAGCCCCGTCCCCGCGGTCAGGGCCGGCTTGCGCAGGGTCGCAGAGCCGATCTCTGCCCATATTTTTCCCCACAAGTGGGGTCACAGGCGGGCCTGCAGCTGCCAGACCGCTTTCGCGCATCCCCTCCGCCCCTGCTGGGCTAGACCGAGCTCACATAGGTTGTGCCTCCGCCCATGCCGACAGGACCGCGTTTCAGCGTCCTGCCGCCAACATCCCTTCAGCAACCCTCAGAGAGATGGCAGTGTCTTAAGTCTCCATACTGTAGGCTTGGGAGCTCCCTCCCTCTAAGCAGCTCTGCTCTAATTGCCACGGGAGAGCTTGTTTGGCTAGTGTCCTGTCTCCCTTTGCTGGTATTGCTAGTTCCAGGGGAAATACTTGTTTTCGATTAGGGAAATGACTTAGCCCAGGGTTCAGGGTGGCTGTCCCTCAGAGTGTCCTCATGCCTTCAGTCCACTCTCTGTTCCCGCTGCTCTGTTTCTCTCCTCTGTCCCCGTTCCCCGGAGCCCCGGGTACGTGGTTGTGAGAGAGGGTTTCTGTGCTGTCCCTTTGAAAAGATTCTTGGGTCTGAGAAAACTATCTCTTTTTCACAAACAGTATCCTCACTTGCTTCACAGCTCAATACTGTCCATAGGCCTCCTCTAGGCTCTGGGACTGCAAGCTGGGGCTTGGTTCCTGGGACCCAGGTCCCTCCCTCTCCACCAAACTCTCCTCCCGCCACGCGGGTCTCTCCGGGCTGCCGTTTGCTCCGGGGAGCTGGGCAGCCCTCTTCGCGTTTTCGTTATTCCTACCAGTCTCAGTATGGCTTCTGCAGTGTTCCTTGGTTGAAGAGTCCACTTAGTTTAGTTCAAAGTTGGTTTATCCAGATGATGGTTTTTAAAATTGAGTTATAATCCACTTTGGTTCTGGGAGTTGGAAGTTGGTGCATCCGCCTACTCCATCGCCATCTTCCGTCCTCTACAATAGACTTCTAAGGACACAGTGGATTCCTCAAATGTGCCATCAATCCTATGAATTCTGGAGCCTCCTGTCAGATTAGACTGAATTGAGTTTTGAGACTTCTCCCTGAGGCAGGCATTCTAACTTTGATAAAATACAATGTCGAACTCCCTTAGCTCTCCTTTCCCACCAACATCTAGCTACATGTATGTTAACATAACAATCATTAATTGACAGATACCACATGCCACAGATAGATTCAGGACCACAGACACAGACACTCCTCCATTTGAACACTGGACTGGCCCCCCAAACCAAAACTGGGACCCAGGCCCCTGGCACCAAACACAACACTGTTTTCCAGTCCCAAACCAGACCATGAAAACCTCATCACCAGACACCAGAACACCTGAGACTGACACAAGCCCTTGGTGACCAGATTTCATACATCACACCCTAGAACAGTAGCTTCACATGAACTCCACACTCAAAACCAGGACACAAAGAAACCCCACACCCCAGATGTACACACATACAACTGAACACAGATTTGAACACAAACCCTGGAGACAGAATTCAGACTGTAACGTGTTTTTTTTTCTGCCAAGAAAGAAGGAAGGGGCAGCCAAAAGCCACAAAATGTGGAGTAAGAAAAGGTTTTATTAAGTACCGTGCATCCCTCCCGACGATATCCTCCGGTCCCAGGGTTCAGAGACCATAGGAGTCGCGTGAATTAGACTGAGTGAAAGGTATTTAAAGGGTCCTCTAGAATGGGCGAGCAATTATGATGTGGTAAAATCTCACTGGCTGACAGACGGTCAATCTTCTCCCAAGGATCTCTGGGAAGTTTCTTTTGGCGTGCTTAGTTGTGTGGGTGGTCCTAGTCAAAGTTCCCCGGGCTCTGAGTTCTTCACGTGACCGTCCCTATTAGCCACCCCACACAGACCTGTAATTGAGACCCTACAGCCAAACTCCACACATGGAGCCAGATAACCGACCCAAGTTACCACATGATGGAGGCAGCTGAACCACATGCTCACAATGTAAACAGAGCCAGGACTCCCTACAGAAAATTCATGGCCTCTCAGTCCAAGCAGTTAGTTTCAAAATATAATTCCATACCAGTATTAATGTAGAAGACAGGAACACAACTCACAACACTACTACATTTTACCAAACGGTACAAAAATAAACAAAAAAATTGAAAGAGGGAGCAAAAAGAATCTTAGTGTAAAGCCAGTAGTCACGGCCATCAACAGGGCCACCTGGCTCACGCAGGTTCGCATTACATTCGGACAGTCGGTAATGAAACAACAGAGCCAAAAACTGTTGAGCCATCAGCTTTAATTCTAGCTTGCACCCGGTGGGCAAGCAAAAACACACACTGGGCTCCAAAACCCACTCATTCAGTGTTCACAAAGCTACTGACTTATCCGAGTTTCCTAGAATCAAAGGTTTCTAGCTCACCAGATTTATTCACCTCTGTTTCCCATCTCCTTCTCTCTACACAAACTCTGCACAAACTGGCTTCTTCCTCAGCATTCGCCATCTTGGCTGCCTCCTCTCCTCCACGTGGCCTTAATCTGCTCTCCTCTCTAACACTAACCTCAGGAACCGAGAGAGCAAGCTCCCAGTCTGCCCCACTTTATAGTGTAGATTCAAACCTTTAATCCAATCTACAAACAAGAAAGTCTCTGATACAAAGTTACTCATCTGCGGCATAATGGGATTCCTCATGAGAGTGCACCACCCTACATCAAAAAGGGTGGGAAAGGTTTAGTCTTAAAACTCAGGCTTGGGCTATAACGACCCGGCCTGCCTACAGCCCGTCTCCCACACCCAATACAAAGTATAAGCGAGCAAACATATATATCATATTCACAAACTTATTTGACCAACACCTAGGCAGCAGATGTCCCTGATCTCTCAGCTGCAGAACTCTCCAAAAGTTAGTGGCCTAGCCATTAATTTCACATTGACACTGTGGGGGATTAAAAAAGTATTTCATCACGCTTTCAAAGTTCTATATTTTGGCTAATACCCAAATATACATAATCAGATGAACAAGAAATATTCAAAGTATAATACATGCTTAAGATAATTCATATTCCAATGTATATAAGACAATGAAGTCACATTAGGTATATAAGAATTTTCCAAAAAAAAAATAACAGTTTCATAGATTTTTAGAGTTGACACAGGTGATATGCAGGTAATTTAAGAACAGTGCAACATACTTAACAATTATTGAAACCCCAAAACCTATTGGACACAAGAAATAAGGTAAGGGAATCAATAAGCGGTTTATTGAAGCCTTAATTTCTAACACTAAGGTTATTACTGTGTACTCAAGTTCTCTTCCTAAACCAGATTTTGGCAAATAAATCTCTTAAGATATGAGATCAGAATTGCATTGAATATGTTAATCATCCTTTCTTTTTTCTTTTCCTTTTAATTTCTTTATTCATTTTTAGGGAGAAAGATGAGAGAGGGGTGTGATAAGCAGGTAGCGTCAACTCCCATATATGCCTTGACCAGGCAAGCCCAGGGTTCCAAACTGGCAACCTCAGCATTCCAGGTCAACGCCTTATCCACTGCGTCACCACACATCAAGCCTTGGTCTCCTTTCTTAACAGCCAGCTTAAAAACAATATGATGAGTACAAAATGTTGACCTTCTTCATTCCCACCTTTGAAACTTTACATGAAAGATATACATCTACCAGCTACATTACTACATTGTTTTGTATTTCACTGACATAATTGTTCAGTTTTCAAAATAAATTAATTAAAATGTTAAATCTTATTTCAGGAAATGGTGACATACCTATGCTCCCAAAATTTACCTCCTACTAGGTATCAGATTACTTCCTTATGTGGGGAAGTAATTACTTCCCTCTAACCTCAAGGATCTTTTAACTAGTCTAATAAACAGAGATGAGACAAATTATCAACAGAAAGTAACATAATTTAACACATAAATAGGCATGGCAACTTCACTTACATGAGACCCACAGGCCCCACACGGATGAGAGGATTAGAGATATAAAAAACATAAGTATATAAGATGTAAGGGCCTGACTAGGCAGTGGCACAGTGGATAGAGTATCAAACTGGGATGCAGAGAACCTAGGTTCGAAGTCCTGAGGTCACTGGCTTGAGCATGGGTTCACCAGTTTGAGTGCAGGGTCACTGGCTTAAGCGTGGGATCATAGATATGACCCCATGGTCTCTGGCTTGAGCCAAAGGTCACTGGCTTGAGCAAGAGGTCACTCACTCTGCTGTAGTCTCCCAGTCAAGGCACATATGAGAAAGCAATCAATGAACAACTAAGGAGACTAAGGAGCTGCAACAAAGAATTGATGCTTCTCAACTCTCCCTTCCTGCCTGTCTGTCCCTATCTGTTCCTCTCTCTCTCTCTCTCTCTCTCTCTCTCTCTCTCTCTCTCTCTGTCACACACATAAAAAAAGACATAAGGTGCCTTAGGGACTTCAAATTCTCCTTGGAAAATGCTAACAGCAGATGCTTCGTAAAAAGGTGCTATCACCAACATGTATACTGGATGGCAACAACAACAAAAATTCCCTGGTGGATTCAGCTAAGGTATTATTCCAAAGATGTGTACATCAGATCTGTAAGAGGTCCCACTCAGAAAGACTAGAAAATTAAGAGAAGTATTTCCTCACACTATGGAATCCTGTAACATGAGCTTTGGGTGCTCAGCAGAGAAGGTGGTCGGGTCCTGTGAGCTCTGGGTCAGAGGATCAAGGTGAAAAGTCCATTCTGAGAGTAAAGGGAGTCCTGGGACATCAAGTCTGGATCATATAAGTGTAGACAGAACTACATGTGATAGACCACAGTGTCTTCTCACTACAACATTGGGTACTGGGAGATTAACAACATTTTCTCTTTGTGAAAATAGAATGTCCTAAGCCATTACCTGTGTCCTGAGACTGTGGCAAGGGGTCCAACTTGACAGAGCAAGGAGTCTTGACACATTACCTCTGTAACCTGTCAGTGTGAGGAGAGGTCCCTCCCTGAAACAGTAGGGAAGGTGTCAAATCATTTTGCTTCATGCAAATAAAAGGAAAGGTCTTTCCCTGAAATTGCAGGGGCTCTTATCCCATCTGCTTGGGGTCTTCTGATGGTGTGGAAGGGTCACCACTGAATACAGGGTCTGATAACATCAGCTTTGGATCCTGTCATGTAAAAACACAGTCCTATCAGGGAGAATAAAGAGTTCTGTGACATCAGTGCTGGGTCATATGACTGTGGTGATGGGTACCACCTAAGAGAGGTCACAGGACCTTAAATGGCAAAACAAAGGTCTGAAAAGTAAAGCACTTATTTAATAAACCTGGCTGCCTACATGCCATCCTGTGTTTTCTACTCCTTGCTTAAACTTCCAGGGCTTCCACTTTAGCAATATGACTTTCACATAGCAGGACTATCTCCCTATTCTTGCCCTACTGAAAACAAGAGAAGTCCTTCACACCTACTTCACTCTCAGACCAGTTTTCCCATGTTCCCTTCTTTTCATAGCCACAAATAAACAAGACAGAGGTAAGCTCAGGAGCCTTTGAGATGCAACTGATACTCCTTAACTGTTTTCTCTTCCTTTCCGCAGGGGAAAGGGAACCTCCAAAACCTTTGTTACCATGAAGCGCCACTGTCCTGTCTTCCCATTTCCCCCTCTTAAACTTTTCTCCTAACTCTCTATTACCTCCTCACACTGACAGGCTCAGAATTATGAAAACCTCACTTCTCTCTGGTTCCACCCAAATTCTGGCATAGGCCCTAACCTCTCCCACCTGCAATGTAACACTTTCAAAACCTCCACCCAAAGGTCTTCAGTCGAATCTTCTCATTGACTCACCTCTTCATAACACCCCTCACAAGAGCCCAGTTTTCCTTCCAACAATATGCCACAAATTGGGATGCAAAATCTATTCAAAGTTTTTTTCTGGCTACTTAACTGAAGTATCATTGTGCCCTTCACACCCTGGCTCATGCAAGGCAGGAGAATTCACCTGCAACTCTCTCTGCCCATTTCTCATGACCCCCTCAAAAGATGTATGAATAGGGGGTAAATATTCATGTCCAGTTCTCCTTTACCCTTAGCCAAAACATCCCCTCTGCCCTGAACACAAGCCTCAATGGAAAATTTGCCACAAGATCGACCATCTTTTCCCCACACACTCCTTCTTCTCTTCACTGACTGGTTAGAACTCAGATAAAAAATCTGATTCTAGGTATCTTCCCTTAGACCTTGTGCAACTTGCCTAAAAGATGTCAGATAGGTGGATCCAGGGAATAAAACTCTCAGGATCTTTATTGTATCACTTGTAAAAGTTCTCATTTTTAAAGCTTATAACATGCATGCACTGTAGATAAACCTAGGCTTCAGATTTGGATCTGCTGCATGACAGCCTATGAGGTGGGACCTCCCAATGCTCAAATGAACTGGGACCAAACATAGTGCACTCCTGAGTCTGGTATGGCTCTAGAGGATGGGCTCATAAAATGTGGTCCCATGGGAATGGTTCACCTAATTTAGGACATGAGACATGTACCCCACAACACTCTGAGAATGCTTTTTGGATTTTCAATGGCTTCCTGTAGCTGTTCCCCACTCCTGCTCACCTCAAGCCCCTCAATTTATGTAACATCCCCTGGACCACATTGCTCACTTCACTTTTGAATTCTGCTATGTGAACAGAAATAGAGCCTATATCTACTAAGACATACCATGCCCAAAGTATAAGAAACAGCTGGAAAACAGCTATTCTACTACAAAATGAATCACCTTGTCTCTTCCTCTTGTTTCACCTCATGCACTGACTAGGGACATGTAAAGCCAGTGCTCAAGGCCACCATCAGAGCTGCCTGGCCAGTGCAGGTTCGCATTAGATTCGGACAGTTGGTAATGAAACAATGAAGCCAATAACTGGTGGGCCATTATCTTTAATTCTAGCTTGCACCCACAGGCAAGCAAAAACACACACTGGGCTCCAAAACCCACTCATTCAGTGCTCACAAAGCTACTGACTTATTTGAGTTTCCTAGAAACAAAGGTTTCTAGCTTACCAGACTTATTTATCTTTGTTCCCCATCTCCTCCTGCACAAACTCTGCAAAAACTGGCTTCTCCTTTAGCACTCTGCCATCTTGGCTGCTTCTCCTCTCCTCCATGTGGCCTTAATCTGCTTTCCTCTCTAATACTAATCTCAGGAACCGAGAGCGAGTAAGCTCTCGGTCTACCCCACTTTATAGTGTAGAAATTCAAACCCTTAATCCAATTATACAAACAAGGAAGTCTCTGATACAAAGTCACTTATCTGAGGCATAATGGGAGGATTCCTCATGAGAGTGCACCACCCCACATCATCCAATCAGTCAAGGGTGTGGGGAAAAGCTTACTCTTAAAACTAAACCTTGGGCTATAAGGACTCTGCCTGCCCACAGCCTGTCCCCCACACCCAATAATATAATTATGCCCATCCTAAGCGTAAGGGCAACTAATATCACCTGGGTGATGGGTTTCCATTCGGGCAGCACTATCTTTAACAAAGTGAGCATAATATATTTTATCTTCCCAACAGGACACATGGAGGGAACTGGTGGAAAATGATTTCTTGCTCTTCTCAGGCCACAGGGGAGAACCGAGTCTCCTCTGGGCCCTGACAAATTCTCCTTGCTCCCTATTTTACCTGTTCCATTTAGCTAACTGGACATTAAGAAGATCTAAAACAGCAGATGGGTAAATTTTGCCTTCAAACAAGTAGAACAGCAGGTCGCTCCAGACCTGACTCATTCCAAGTGTCCTGACCTATTGTGAACAACAACAACAAAAAACTTCCAAATCTGTTAGAAATTATTATGAGTTTATTTGAGCCAAACTATTGACAATTGCCAGGCAGCAAAGTCTCAATGGATTGAGAAAATACTCTCACAAGTGGAGGTTTCACCACTTATTTTATACATTAGAACCAATGAGGAAGATGTAAAGGGGTTATGTAAAATTGACTGGTGATAGATTAGGGAGGCAGGAGAAAGCAAAGTGGGGGGAAACCTCTGGGATTAGATAAAGGTGAAAATGTATACACTAAACCTTCTCTTGCATAGAAAGGCACATTGCAGGTCAAGTTAATTAACATGATAATAACAATGAAAGTGTTTGTTGGTTCCTGCTCTGGTAGAATGCCTGCCTTGAGGGAGCAGAAAAGAAGACTACCCCAACACCTCAAAGGTATGTTATTGTAGATGAAAAAGGCAACAGACAGTCTTCAAAGCAAACGTGGACTTTCATTCAGATAGAGAATAACTCCTTAAGACATGACTACCCACCGTAAACTGCTATTAGTTAGAAAGGTTTGATTTAGACCATCCTTTGTTTACCATTAATTCCTTGAGTTCACAAGGTCATTGTTAGGCTTTTCCTGAGTGTTGGTCAAATAAGTTTGTAAATATGATACATATGTTTGCTCGTTTATAGTTTGTATTGTGTGGGGGGGACAGGCTGTAAGCAGGTAGGGTCATTATAGCCAAAGGCTTAGTGTTAAGAGTAAGCTTTTCTCCACACCCTTGACTGATTGGATGATGTGGGGTGGTGCACTCTCATGAGGAATCCCATTATGCCTCAAATAAGTGACTTTGTACCAGAGACTTCCTTGTTTGTATATTGGATTAAAGGTTTGGATTTCTACACTATAAAGTGGGACAGGCCGGGAGCTTGCTCTCTCTCGGTTCCTGAGATTAGCATTAGAGAGGAAAGCAGAGAAAAACCACTTGGAGGAGAGGAGAAGCAGCCAAGATGGCAGAGTGCTGAAGGAGAAGCCAGTTTGTGCAGAGAGAAGGAGATGGGGAACAGAGATGAATAAGGCTGGTGAGGTACAAACCTTTGATCCTAGGAATACTTGGATAAGTCAGTGGCTTTGAGATCCCTGAATGGAAAGGGAAGTGTTTTCCCACTATGTGTATTTCTTGCCCGCCGGGTGCAAGCTAGGATTAAAGCTAATGGCCCACCAGTTCTTGGCCCTGTTGTTTCATTACCGTCTGTCCGAATCAAATGCAAACCTTCATGGACCAGGTGGCTGTGATGGTGGCCATGTATATTGGCCATGCACTGAACTTGTCAGGTTCAGTTTGTGGCTACATCTTGATTTATTTAAAAAAACTTTTTCTTTCCAACTATTCTATAAACCCCAGAAGGTGAAGAAATGTTTTCCCCATCACAGTGCACTGACACACAAAAAAGAACACATTACAGCTCTGAGGTCCTCCATTTTCATCCATGGACAGCATGCTAAAATACTCCTCGCTTCTTTGAGTGATGGGTCCCCATATTTGATGGGGAAATGTTCTACATTCCCAGGTCCCATCCTTCAGATCCCAAAAATTATCAAAGTTTCAAGGTCAATGATTCTCAACTGGGGGCAATTTTTGTCTCAGGAAAAACCTGCAAGGTCTGCAGACATTTCAGATGGTCTGAAGCATGCGGTGTGGGAGGGTCTTGATGGCAGGCATTGAACACAGACAAGGGATGATGATAAGCACTGACATTGCACAGAACAATACTCAAAAACTAAAATAAACATAGACTTGACCAAATAGGTTGGGCAGTTACACATACATAAATTGAACCAAGATGATGGGTCAAGTGCAGGTCACCAGAGCAAGGCGGATGGTCTTGGCCTTCATTCTAGTTTGTCCCCACACCAGAAAAGCAGCAAAAACAGATAAATTACTTCATACATGACCTCTGAACAACAAACTTTGCTTAACTTTGTATGATGCAAACAAATGCAAATTATATAACATGTATAATACTTGAAGACAAAACACCATGACTACAAATGAAAAGCACTTCATATCAAAATGTTTCATTTTCCAGAAATTTCCAGATTTCAATGCACTTAATAACATAAACTACCATTACTTAAAACAAAGCTACAGAGAAAAATAGATAACTTTGGAATCTATTTTATTCATTTTGTAGAAAAGAAAGTCAGAGAAAAAAAAGAAAGAAATATATATTTCTCATTCCACTTATCGATGCATTTATTACTCGATTCTTCTATGTTCCCTAACTGGAGATCAACCCCACCACCTTGCAATGTGAAGATGCCACTCTAACCAATTGAGCTACCTGGCCAGTGAATAAGCATAGACATAACAAGATTCTCTCGTTCAGCTATGAAAAATACCTCTTTCACACCAATGGATTCCAACAACAACAAAAAATCAGTAAAGACATAAAAAATCTTAACAAATGCAGTAAATTGGATTCAACTTTGCTAGAATATACACTATGCCCACCCACTTTTTCTGCTAACCTGCACAAAGTTGTTTTTTCCACCAAGTGCACAAGGTGACAATAGAAAAACACTTGAAACATGTATAAAATAAGTCACAAAGCAATGGAAAGCAACTTACAACAAGTTTTAAGGCTTGAAAGAATATAAAGTGCATGTCTTGCTCTCATGACCATTAACCTCAAATATCAGTAATAAAAGGGAGCTAAGAACTCCCTATGTTTTAAGTTATAAATCACACTTTTTTTTTTTTTTTTTTACAGAGACAGAGAGTCAGAGAGAGGGATAGATAGGGACAGACAGACAGGAACAAAGAAGGTGAGAAGCATCAATCATTAGTTTCTCGTTGCCGTGGCAACACCTTAGTTGTTCATTGATTGCTTTCTCACATGTGCCTTGACCGTGGGCCTTTAGCAGACCAAGCAACCCCTTGCTCAAGCCAGCAACCTTGGGTCCAAGCTGGTGAGCTTTTTGCTCAAGCCAGATGAGCCCGCGCTCAAGCTGGCAACCTCGGGGTCTCAAACCTGGGTCCTTCCGCATCTCAGTTCTACGCTCTATCCACTGTGCCACCGCCTGGTCAGGCAAATCACACTTTTTTAATAACTCCCCAATACATTACAATTTGAAATATAAAACAATTTAAACTGAAAAATTAAAATATTACATAAAGACCTATGGGGCACTGGCTGTGTGGTTAAGTGGTAAAGAGAACATGTAGCAGAAAATGGCTTGCAAATGGAGTAAAATAGGCACCCAGACAACTCAATGAAGAAAGAAGAACTTATTAGTAGTCAATAGAGCCCTGGGGATAGTGGCACCAAAGCTCAAGCTCCCCATAGTTTGATTTCTTACATCTTATATACCTTTTACAGTGTCCATGCAAGGAGTGTGTAATCCATTTGTCAGAGGTCCTATGTGCACCTGGTGGCTCAAGATGGGGCAGGGGAGTTTCAGCAGGGCAGCAAGGGGGAAGGGATTTCTGGACCCCTGGCCCTATCTATTTACAGATCTTGTTTCTCTTGTATTCTAAGCATCTCCAGATCAGTTAAAGATCTCTTGTTAGAGTTAAAGATGTGGATAATCTTAAACTGGCTGAGCAAGTCATTCCTGCAGGCCCCTTGTCCTGCATTCTTCTGGTCTTTCCCCTTTCATTCCTTCCTTAGAGACTCTAGAAATTTCTTTCTTTTCTTTTCTTTTCTTTTTTTTTTTATGCTAGAGTCTCACATTCTTCATCTAACTCCTGGGGGATTTCCTGACAGTGGTGGTTAAAGTACACATGGGCCATAGTTTGTTGCTGTGTGGTGGCTTCTACTGTGCTCTTTAAGTTGTTCATTAACAGAGGCAGCAAACACGGTCCTAACAGGCAGACTCCTAGGAGTGGTAAAACTACTCCTATTAAAGTTTTAAACCCACTGAAGGCTGAGAACCATTCCCCTAAAAGGCTATAGGTGTCCCATTCGTGCCAAACTTGCACAGGCACATGTGTCAGTCTTGTCATCTTTTTGACAATGTCCTCAACTGCCTAGCCCTAATCATCTATCTGCAGGCAACAATTAGTGAAATTGAATTTCCCACAAACTCCTCCTTCTGCTGCTAATAGATAGTTTAGCACCAACCTGTTTTGGTAGATGGCATTTCTCATCTGAGTCTGTTGATGATGTGCAAGAAGGGTTAGGGCTCTCCCAGTCTCACAGGTAATTATTTCTAAGACTGCCTGCAGTCAGATAATCTGGTTTAACATGTAAATGGGGTACGGTATCCCCAAGAGCCATACTCTGCCCAAGTGCCAGGTCCATATTATTGGATTATCTGTTCTGGGGGCCACTCATTATTTTTCCAGTCTCATATCTAGAGTTCTCTTTTCCCCCTTTGTAAGGGCTGTGGGGCCAGGTAGCCAAGCAGTTCCCTGTTTTTAGGCACAAGAGGAAGAAAGATGGCTTTATCATACCAATTTACAGCTCCTTTCCCAATTCCTGGGAAGGTGGATATAGGCGCTGTTTCCACAGATCCAGTAAAGTCCACGTGGTACTATCCAGTCTATGGCCTTGCTCAGTTCCAGCCAAGCTCCAGCTAACTCTGGGAACCTGGCCAATGAATTTTTCTGTCTGATTTTCTCATGACATACTTTGTTTGGAGGTAGTATTATAATACCATTAGCCAAGACAAGTTAAATCCCTGACTGATTCAATGAAATTTTCTCCACCTCTGGCCAAGCAGTATTGTCCTATAATAGTATGTTTTAAAATCCATTGGCTGTCATCAGAAGAGTGGGGAGCCATTATACTTGGCATAGCCCTGGTGAGAACCAATTTTTTGGCTTCCCATGGCCATCTATCCCCGATTAGAGTTCCCCTGTGTACATAGCAGAAGGTGACATTCAGGGAATAAGCTATTTCTTCAGCCATCCTGAGGAATAAATTCTTAGTTGATTGCGGTGGTGTGGTAGGGATTCAGTTGCTTCCTCATAGAAGGACTTTTATACTTGGAAGGCTTGAGTGGGATGGTGTTGGGAAGATAAAATATATTATGCTCACTTTGTTAAAGATGGCGCTGCCCACATGGAAGTTTGTTGATATTAATGTGTGTTCTGGGACAGGCTGTGGGCAGGTCGGGTCGTTATAGCCTAAGGCTTAGTTTTAAGAGTAAGCTCTTCTCCACACCCTTGACTGATTGGATGATGTAGGATGGTGCACTCTCCTGAGGAATCCCATTATGCCTCAGATGGGTGGCTTCGTATCAGAGACTTTCTTGTTTGTATAATTGGATTAAAGGTTTTGAATCTATGCTATAAAGTGGGGCAGACTAGGAGCTTGCTCTCTTGGTTCCTGAGATATTGGAGAGGAGAGCAGATTAAGGCTACGTGGAGGCCAGGAGAAGCAGCCAAGATGGTAGAGTGCTGAGAGAGAAGCAAGTTTGTGCAGAGTTTGTGCAGGAGGAGATGGGGAACAGAGGTGAATAAGTCTGGTGAGCTAGAAACCTTTGATTCTAGGAAACTCGGATAAGTCAGTAGCTTTGTGAGCACTGAATGTGTGGGTTTTGGAGCCCAGTGTGTGTTTTTGCTTGCCCGCTGGGTGCAAGCTAGAATTAAAGCTGATGGCTCACCAGTTCTTGGCTCCATTGTTTCATTACCGACTGTTTGAATCCAATGTAAACCTGCATGGGCCAGGCTGCTGTGATGGTGGCCCTGGCTACTGGCTTTACAGATGGGCTAGTACCTGACCTCTGATAAGGATTGAAACAATGGGACCTAGCTCCTTCCCATCAATGCCATGTGTTATCACTTCTCCAGCCTTCCAACTGGGGTTTATGAGGTTGGTTATGATTAGCTCTAAGGGATTGCACCCATGGGTGGTACAGTTTGACAAAGCTGCCCCTTTCTTAAGATATATTTCTTTCTTTTCAGAGGTGTCTTTTTCCCAAGTAGCCCATTGGACATATGACCAATATTCACATGTTATTCCACAAGGGTAGCTAGGAGCACATATATACTTTTCATTTACCTGAAGCTTCTCTTTCAGCCAAGGGACCCATACCCCTTTTCTGCATGACTTAAAGTGGCATATGCATCAAACCTTAAGATGACTTCTTCAGCCTTTCCTTTGACCTTATTTTGTGCCATGGTTGGCCCATCATTCCATCCCCAAACTCCTCTTCCCTTCACTACTTTTACCTCAAACACTACTTCAGTGGGAGGATCTGTGGGGTTATACAGATATAAGGTTGGTCATTTCCTGGGTCCCATAATGAATATTGAGTCTGATTATAGGTACAAGTTTCTTTCTGGGTTTCCTGGCATTCATAGAAGCTATAGAAAAGCAACGTGATGAAACTTTCTGATCTTCCTTGGTGATATGGATACACAGCTCACAGTCCTCTTCCCTAGTTTCCCTTCTTCCAGAGTCCAATCATCAGGAGCCCTGCAATGAGGTTCCTCAGTCTTCAGCCGTGCCTGCACCAGCCAGCTCCCAGTTTGTGGCTGGAGCAGGGCATATTTTCTTTCTTAGGGTCAACTTACAGGGGTTGGTGGGATCCATCTGTGCCATCCATGAGGGGTGTCTCTGCAGCCACCGCTGGCTTCAGGTGACTGTGGTGAACCCAGGCAGGTATTCCCTTTACTTTATCAGCTGTTGGAGTGGTCAGGATCACAGTGTAAGGTATTATCCACTTGGGATGAAGAGGTGTTGGATTCCTATCTCTGACCCACACCTGGTTACCTGGGGAAAAAGAATGAACAGGAGTAAACTGACTGATCGGAGCCCTATCCAACACCCACTTGAATATGGTACAAGCTGCTTTGCCTAAAGCCTCTAATTGTCTGTATAGTTCTGTTTCTCCTAGTTCTCAAGGGGTCCCTGGAGAACTGCGTAACATTGGAGAATGTCTATTGTATAATATCTAATAAGGTGAGTACCCAGTGTTGTTGGATGGGGTACCCCAAATTTTTAACAGAATTAAAGACAAAGCTTGCAGCCATTTAAGATTGGTCTCCTGACATAACCTGCTAAACCCCAAATTTAGAGTCTTGTTCATGCATTCCACTGTCCCCAAATTCCGTGGTCTGTACGCTACATGAAGCTTTCAGGTGATGCCTAAAGCTTCTTCTACTAACTTAGCCACAAAAGTCATTGTCAGAACCTATACAAAGTGGCAGTCCAAACCTTGGAATGACTTCTCTGAGCAGTGCCTTTGTTACTTCTCTGGCTTTTTTAGTCTGGGTGGGATAGGTTTCTACCCACCCTGAGTAGGTGCACACTAGCACTAACAAGTATTGGCAGCCTTGGCTTTGGGGCATTTTGGTGAAGTCTACTTGTACATCCACAAAAGGGGGCTTCCCCATAGGACTAGATAGCTGGAAGCATCAAGGGTCCTCGTTTGGCATTGTTCTGGCAGCAGGTTGGGCAGCACAAGCTGACTCCTTTGGTTAAAGTTCTAGTAAAGAAATATAAAAATTCCTTTATAGATGTTTTTCTTTTTTTTTTCTTGTCCCATATGATTGGCAGTGTGTAAAGCCCAGACTACTGCCAGACCCAACAGGTGCAGAATGACAACTCTACCATCTGGCAGTTACATCCAGTCATCCTTTAATTCTTTTGCCACTAATTTTTTTTATCCAGCTTTTCTCTCCCTCAAAATATTTACGTGTAAGATCTGGGGACCACAAGATGAAAGGGGTTATAGTAGTCTTGAGGTGGGGCAGAATAGAAGCCTGCTTTGCCTCTGCATCTGCTCTGGCATTCCCCTGGGCTTCTATTGTTCCTCCCTTCTGGTGTCTTCTCAGTGGATTACTGCTATTTGTTTGACTTCCAGACTGCTTCCAGCAGCTAAAGAATTTCTCCTGGATATTTGCAGTCCTTGCTCCCAGCTGTTAGGAGCCCTCTTTCCTTAGTCCATGTTAAGCCCCATGGACTTGCAGAGTAAGCAAGGCAAAGCAGGAATTGGTAAAAAATGTTTGCTTCATTTTTCTTCACTAAGCTCTAGGGCCCGAGTCAGAGAAATCAGTTCTGCCCGCTGAGCAGAGTGCCTTGGGGAAGAGGCCAGGTCTCCACAGTCTCTGTTAGAGTCATTTCTGTGTACCCTGCTTGCCTTTCGCCCCCTGAGTGGACAGAGCTGTTTCTATCTACATACAGCTCCCCATTTGGGTTTCTTATGACTTGGTCTAACACAGGGCTCGGGAATCTTTTTGGCTGAGAGAGCCATGAATGCCACATATTTTAAAACGTAATTCCGTGAGAGCCATACAATATGTTTAACACTAAATACAAGTAAATGTGTGCATTTTATATAAGACCAACACTTTTAAAGTACAATAAGTCTCTGAATTCTTTTTAATAACATTGTTATGCTGTTGCTAACCAATGATGAATAAAGTACTTCTTCCATTAATGCGACTTCTGGTGATGCATGGTTTTGCTGATGGCTTTGTAGTCTGGTTGATACATGGTGAGGTTAAGCTTCATGCAGGCGTTGAGACTTACATCCATTAAACGTGATCATAGGTCGGTCTGTCTTAACGTTCTTTAGAAGTGAGAAAGACTGCTCACATGCATACGTAGAGCCGAACATTGTCAGTACAGCAATACTCACACGCTGCAGTGTGTGGTATGTGACGGGAAGCACATTTCAAGTTTTGACAATCAGCTGGTCCGTGGGTTGAAGTTTTTTCATTTCTTCCCACTTGTGTTTGCTCGCCAACTCTGCTTGCTGTAGTACAAGTCTTTCCAAATCTTTATTCAATGACTTGAATTTATTCATCCATATGTCTCAGGTTCAGCAGCTTAGAGCTCAAAATCTCTGATGGAGACACCGGGAATGTAACCCAGGTTGGCACTGTCCACTGCACACTCGTGTGGATGGGTAATGAACTTAAAAAGATGAGTGCGCTCAAGAAATTCTCCAAAACGTGCTTTGAATGACTGCAGGAGATAAGATGTGAAGCCCACTAGCTGCTGAAGATCAAGATGTTGAACAGGGTCACTTGCTGTGCATGCATATTTAAACTCTCCCAGTTTTTCAAAGTGTAGTAAATGACCTGTTGCAATGTCGAAGATGAATAGTTACAGCTTGTTTTCAAATGCAAACACTGCTTGTTGAAGGGATAAGACTATATTTCCAATGCCTTGCATTTTGACAGTGAGCTGGTTCAGATGTTCAGTCATGTCCACGAGATAGTAGAACTTCAGGAGCCGCTCAGTGTTAGCTAACTCAGGATGCTTGATGTTTTTCATTTCAAGAAAAATCTGAATTTTGCTCAGACAAGCAGCAAAACGGCTAAGCACCTTCCCTCTTGACAACCAACACACATTGCTGTGCAGAAGCAGACCAGGATAATTATTCCCAACTTCATTTAGCCGTGTTTTAAACTGGCAATCATTTAAAGGTTGGGCAACAATAAAGTTGACCACCCGATTGACCTGGGACATCACCTCACCAAGCTGCTTGCCACATATCTGAGCACAAAGCGACTCCTGATGTTGGTAGGATGCAGTGCAAACTTAGGATGGGTCTCTTTTCATGTTCACAAAGAAGCGCTACAAATCCTGTTTTTCCCCACCATGCATGGATCACCATCAGCAATCACCGAAATAAGTTTATTCATCAGTAGATTTTTTTCTTTAGTGAACTCAGTGACAGACTTGAATAAATCCTCCCCTCTTGTTGTCTCTTTCATAGGCAAAACAGCAAGACTTTCCTCAGTAGTGTGTCACCGACAGCATACCTTGCAATCACGCTGAACTGGGATAAATGACTTACGTCTGTTGACTCATCCAAAGCGAGAGAAAAGAATGGAGCTGCATTTATGCCCTTCACTTGTGTTGCCTCAATTTGATTTGCCATCATGATGGTACAATTGTCAACAGTTCTTGCCGACAGAAGCATGCCTTTTATTCATTTGATTATCTTGCCTTTATCTGAAAAGTCGTCAAAAAGTTCATTGGCAACATCAAGCATGAATGTTTTGGCATGATCCCCATTCTGTGAATGGCTTTTCGTTTCTCACAATTGCTAAAGCACCAGCAAAGCTAGCCGAATTCCAGTCACCTTGTTGGGTTCAAACACAGAGTTGCTGCTGATTAGTTTGCACTCTGCACAGTAGCTCTTGACATGCTTTCTTCCTGCTGTCCCCCTCTGGATACTTCGATGCAAATGTAGTATGGCATATGTCAAAGTGCCGCTTTATATTTGACCATTTCATCGATGCAATTTTATCATTGCATATTAGACACACTGCAGAATCTGCTCTCTCCACAAAGGCGAATTCCTCTGTCCATTCCTGCTGAGAAGTATGATAATCATCTTTTTTTCTTTTAGCCATCTACTTCATCAAAAGGGTTTCTGCAATTAGCTGGCTGACTACTTGATTAAAAGGAGAAAAGTTTACTTCCTGACCTTGTAACAACCTGTATATGTTATACATTATTCAATAAAAATTCGGTGTTGTCCCGGAGGACAGTTGTGATTGGCTCTAGCCACCCACAACCATGAACATGAGTGGTAGGAAACAAATGGATTGTAATACATGAGAATGTTTTATATTTTTAACGTTATTTTTTTTTTTATTCAAGATTTGTCTGTGAGCCAGATGCAGCCATCAGAAGAGCCACATCTGGCTCATGAGCCATAGGTTCCAGACCCCTGTCTAACAGGTCTGGCTGGCTGGAGTACACAGACTCAAGCACTTCTAAGCAGTTGTGCTGCTGCTTTTCCTCCTTCACTGGGAGCAGTGTCACTGGGTTTAAAGTGGTACACACCTCTACTGCCAGCCTTGGGTTTTCACAGAGTAAACTCTGGTATTTGTTAAGATGGACATTTGTGAGTCAATGATGCTTTTTTGCATGTATCAAAGTTTCTACTGCATGAGGTACCCGTACCTTCAAGTTTTGTCCCAAAGTCAATTTGTCTGCCTCTTGTACCACCATTGCTGTGGCTGCTAAGGTTCTCAGACAGAGTGACCAGCCCTTAGTGACTACATCCAATTGTTTGGAGAGGTAGGCTACTGTTCTAGGCCATGACCCCAAGTCCTGGGTTAGTACACCCACTGCTATCTGAGAGGTACAACACAAAAGGTTTTGCTAGGTTAGGAAGACCTAGCTCTAGGGCAACTTGTAATTCCTTTTTAAGATTCTGAAAAGTACAGTCCTGTTCTGACCCCCACTCCATGGGATCTTTCTCTCCCCCCTTTGTGACTTCATAGAAGGGTTTGGCCAAGACTGCAAAGTTGGGAATCCACAAATGACAGAATCCTACTGCACCCAAGAACTCTCTAACTTGTCTCCTCATGGAGGGGACCGGAATATTCTAAATAATCTGTTTCTGTTCTACTCCTAACCTTCTATTCCTCTGCTGGAGAATGAATCCCAAGAATTTTACTTGCCTTTGGCAGATCTAGGCCTTTTTCTTCAAGACCTTGTATCTATTTTTCTCTAGATAGCATAGAAGCTTGTCCATTCCTCGAACACATCCTTGGAGAGTTTCATGACCCAGCAACAGGTCATCCACGTACTGGAGGACACACCCAATGTCTTGTGCAGGGAACCACTGGAGGTCATGAGCAAGGACTTCCCCAGAGATGGCAGGGGAGTTCTTGAACCCTTGAGGGTGCCTAGTCCAAGTGTACTGTCCCTTTGCCCCTGTAACCGGCTCCTCCCACTGGAAGGCAAACAGCTCCTGTCTTTCAGGAGCCTCTTATACTAAAGAAGGCATCTTTCAAATCCAAGCAAGTAAACCAGGAGACTTGGGCAGGGTGGAGGTTTAGGAGAGTGTAGGGGTGTGGTAATGTCGAGTGAAGAGCCACTGCTGCCACATTTACTACTTTAAAGTCTTATATTGACCAGTAATCATAGTTCCCAGTTTTCTGACAGGGAGCGAAAAAGTATTCCAGGGTGAATGGCACAGGATAATAATGCCGTGTTTCTTGAGCCTCTGTAAATGCACCTGGATTCCTTCCAAGGCTTCTCTAGGAATTGAGTATTATCTTTGGCTGACAGGCAGTGTCCTAGGCTTTAACTCTATCCATACTGGCACCTGATTTATTTCCAGCCAGGAAGGATTACCCTCCACCCATACCCCAGGCCATTTCTGGGCTAGCCTCTGACTGAGCGGCTCCCCAGGCCCAGGAGCAAAAATCCTCCATTCTTCCTCTCTAGGGACAGTTAGAATTAGAACAAGCCTAGGGTTTTGTACCTGCAACTCTAGCCAGCCATTGTCAGAAAAGATATTGTAACCCTTAGTTTGCTTAGCAGATTGTGTCCCAGCAGGAGCATTGAACAGTCAGGCATGTACAAAACTGATGCATAACCTCATGACCTCCTATAGGACATTTACGGTCTGTCTGTCTTCCTGTGGCTCGTACAATGTCCACCCTACAGGTGGAGAGTGGTGTTACTAGCCAAGTTACTATTGAATGTTCAGTCTGTGTATCAATCAGGAAATCCATCTGTTGGCCGCTTACCATCATATGGACAGGCCATAGAGTCATTAGGGTCCCTTGAGTCCAGTCGCTCTCTGTCCAAGAGGGATTCCCCAGCTACATTGAACAGTGTCTCTTCCCCTTTGGAGGTGGTTGGCAATCTTGCCTCCCCTTTGTCCTGCTTGGGACATTCATTTTTCCAATGACTTGTTCCCTGGCAGATGGCACACTGAACACGCCACTAGGGGGTTCTGCCTGACTGTCCTTTCTTCTCTTGCCTATCGTCTTTCCATTTTCAAATGAGAGAGGCTTTCCTTTGCCCTTGTGCTGAAGGGCAGCAGCTATGAGCTCAGTCTTCTTCTTCATTCGAAGCTCCTACTCCTGCCTGCTTGCAATCTCTCTGTTGACATAGACCTTGTTGGCTACTTCCAGGAGTTAAAAAATGTTCATCCCTGTAAAGCCTTCTAATTTCTGGAGTTTCCTTTTTATATCTCCTGCACTCTGGCTGACAAAGGCCATATTAACCATTCTGTGGTTTTCTGGACTTTCTGGATCAAAAGGAGTATAGATCCTATAGGCCTCACATAACTTCTCATAAAAGTCACCCAGCCCTAAAAAAAAAAAAAAAAAAGTCACCCAGACTTTTGTCCTTCCTTTGCAAAGCCTCTGCCACTTTGTTCATATTAGAGGGCTTCTGGCTTCCCTTCCAGAGGTCTTGGAGGAGAGCCTCTCTGTATCACCTGAGACATCTCAGGCTTTCCTCTTCATTCAATCCCACTTAGAATTCTCTACTGGCATCTAGACCTTCACATATTCCTGGGCTTTCTGGTGTTCCTCAGGTGTATTCTCCTCTAGCCATTTAGTTGCCGCCTGTATTATTTAGTGTGTTTCCTCTGTGCTGAACAGAGAGAAGAGAGGAGCAATCGATGGCAATCTGCCTATGTGGGATTGTGGGTCTGGAAAATGGATTGCATGAGATCTATTAAGGCCTGAGGCTTTTCTATATAAGAGGGAGTGTGGTGCTTCCAATTGAGGAGATTGGTGGTGGTAAAAGGTTGGTACACCAGCAACTGCCATTCTACCATGCACCCCTATTTGTTTATCAATGTGTTCCTTCTCTCAGAGGCATCTGCACTCTGGGCACTGTCTTTGAGCACTACCTCCCAGCTAGAGGAGGGAAGCCTGGACCTAGTTCCAGTGGGGCAGTGAGAAATGCCTCCCACTCAGGCAAGCTTATGCTGGGGCTTGGTAAACCTGGCAATAATGGGCCTGAATCAGTAGCAGTCTCGGGGGTGGACAGGAAGCCAGAGGTGGAAGGGTAAAGCCTTGCCAGTATGCACTGTGGAGGAGCCAAAGTTTCTGCTTCTTCTGACTCACGAGGGATTAAAATTTCTGGAACCAGCAGCAGCAGTGGCTCTCCAGGATTTGTGAAACACTTCCTTACCTTTGCTACTAACACAGTGGAAGCCTGACCTCTAAGCCAAAGGGCAGGGTGCAATACTAGTATGAGTCAAGTATCTATGTAGAAAAACTAGTCGGGGTGGCCTGGATCTTTAGTGACTACCTGCCACACCTTCTGCACAACAAACGTGTCTAAGCTTACTTCTGCGGGCCACCCTACCCTAAAAGAAGGCCATTCTAGTTCACACAAGGTCCTCAATTTCCCAGGGACATTGTCACTCTGTAATCTCCAGAGAACTCTTTCTTAAAGTTATTGATCATTGTAGCCAGGGGAATAAGTTTTTCCTGTGAACCTCCCATACTTCTCACAACAAACACCAGTCATGCCACAAGAAGAAATTGGGGGAGGGTAAGGGAAATTTGGAAGGGACACCACTTTTTGGAGACCGAAAAATAAACAGGGTATTTTGCAGTTTGGATTCTGGAGATAAAGGTGCTGGGAGCTGACTGTAAGCTGACAGTCTGTCCAACCCCCCACCTCACTAAGTTGCAAAGGGCTGTAGTCATCCCACCTCCCATGTTCCCTGGAGGACTGGTAGGAAGTTACTAAGGTTGTGTATGTTAAATGTTGGGGGGGGGGGTCTGTATCTGGTGGTTTTCTTGTGTTGCCTTGGAAACGTGATTGATTTGCTAATAGCCCACCTCCTCCAGTAAATAAAGAAGGATGTTTTCTGGGTGCGGCCCTGTTTTTGTGGCTTGGCCAGGGCAGAAGTTACTGCTGGCAAAGATCTGTGGCATCCTTCAAAATCCATTTTATATACGTCTTTAAGTCTTTGTCTATTTTTCATTCAATTTTATACCATTCTGGCTTGAGGCCCTGGAACAGATTCGTCGCGCGGGTCGCGGTAGCCACTCACTTCAGTCCATCACTGGCCACTCCCCTCATGAAGACAGCAGATCCTCTTGGCTTATGGCAAGCTGATATAAACTGTCAGCATGCAATTCTGCCTCTTAGCTGTACAGGCACCTTATGGAACTGCAGTTCAGGACCCAACACTCACTTCAGCTTTGTGGGAAGGAGTTGGAACTCCTCCCTGGTGTCCGTCTCATTCACTCCACACTCACTCTCTTTCACACAACCTCCCATAACCCGTGGAGGGTGACAAGTTACCACTCATAACCTGTGGAGAGTACACAGTTGCTATTCCTAACTTATGGATGGTGATCAGTGACTTTCCAGAGGGTGATCAGGCCTCCCTTCTTCCCAGCAAGGCAGGACCTCAGCTAGCTACCCTTGCCTTGTTTTTCTTACTGAGGCTCTGATGCACCCCTGCTTTCTCATTTCTCTATTGTCTGATCCTTGCTGGGACCAGCCAGTGGAGTTTCCCCTTCCATCCTGTGAGGCATCCACATGGAAAAATCCCCAGTGCCAATCAGGGGGCACATCTACAGGGCAACTCAGGGGCTCCCCAGTGGGGTACCCAAAGTCTGCCAAATGTGGGCATCCTTCCTTCAAATTTCCTGGCCAATGCACCAAAAATCTGTAGCAGGAAATGTCTTGCAAACAGAGAATAATAGGTGCCCATACAACTCAATGAAGAAAGAAGAATTTATTAGTAGCCAAGAGAGCACATCAGGCTAGTAACATCAAAGCACAAGCTCCCCAAAGTTCAATTTCTTACATTTTATATACCTTTTACAATGTCCATGCAAGGGGCATGTGATTCCTGTGTCTGAGGTCCTACATGCCCCTCATGGCTCAAGGTGGGATGGGAGAGTTTCGGCAGGGCAGCAAGGGGGAAGGGGTTTCTGGATCCCTGGTCCTATCTACCATATCTCTTTCTTCATAAGATGCACCTGACCATAAGATGCACCTAGGGTTTTAAGGAGAAAAATAAGAAAAAAAATATTCTCAACCAAATGGTGTGTTAAAATATTTAATAAAATATACCACAATAATATTTCAACAATGTAAACTTAACAGCAGTATTAACAACCATTAGCACTGTTATTAACAAATGAGAAAAGACTTTAATGTTCAAATACTCTTCCAGTTGTCTGGGAACCCACAGCAGCTAAAAAAAGAAAAAATTAACATTCGCTCCATAAGACTCACGGGCATTTCCCCCTCCACCTTTGCAGAAAAAAAGTGCATCTTATGGAGCAAAAAATACAGTATTTACAGATCTTGTTTCTCTTGTAAGAATTGTAAGAGTCTCTAGGAGATCAGTTAGAGATCTCCTATTAGAGTTAAAGATGTGGATAATCTTTAACAGGTTGAACCAGTCATTCCTTCAGGCCCCTTCTCCAGCATTCTTCTGGTCTCTCCCTTCTCAGTCATAGATGTGATCCCATCTTGGCACCTATAAGAAACAACCAATGAGTGCACAACTATATGGAACAACTAAGTGGAGCAAAAAGTTGATGTTTCTCTCTCTCTCAAACAAATGGAGAAATTTTAAATCTTATGGAAAATGAAAAACGTAGATAGACCCACATCATGTCCAGTGTATTTCACTCAGCAGGAGGACAGAAGAAAGGGCAGTGCACCCAAACTGCTCAATAATAGACACAGGAGCTGAAACAACAGGCCCAGACCTCTGTTAGGACCATGTCTATATTTTTGAGCTGCTATGCACTACCTTACTGTAAATTATCTTACCTCTGCAGCTCCCAGAATTTTCTCACCCAATTTTGATTCTCATTGTGCCTCTCCCACAATGTACTACCCCCTTCCCCCCACAACTGACCAGTAGTGCCTTGAAAAAACTCCTCCCAAACCTAAATTTGCAGGGCTCAGGGGACAATGGACTTTTGAGCACACAATGGATTCTTCAAATGAGCCATCAAGCCTATGAATACTGGAGCCTTCTATCAGATTAAGCCAGTGGTTCTCAAAATGTGCGCCAGGGCGCACTGGTGCACCCTAGAAGATTTCCAGATGTGCCCTATGGTATTCCAGAGAAATATGTGCCTGTTGGGGACCAAAAATCCAACAGGGTTTTTGGAGTTTAGATTTTTGGGGGACAGAGGTATGGGGAATTGGCTGTAAGCTGACAGTCTGCCCAACCCCCCCCCCACCTCACTTGCCAGATTAAGCTGCAAAAGGCTGTTAAACTGTGGTGCTGGATTATTTACACTACCCCCCTCCATGTTCCCCGGAAAGACTGGAGGCAAGTTTCTTCTATCCTTTGTTTGGTGTAAAGTTGAGATGATATGTATGGTGGGGGTTTTCTGCACTTGGTAAAATTCTTGGGTTGCCTTGGAAACGTGATCAGAGACCATTGATTTGCTAAAGGACTCACTTTGCCCTACAAATAAAGGAAGGTGTGGTTTTTGGGTGTGCTTTGTTCTTGTCAGCAGCAATTACAGGGCCCTCTCGATCCTGTAATTTCTTAATTCCACATATTTTCTTAATTCTGCACCGTGCCCTGACTTCAAAAAGTTTGAGAACCACTGGATTATGCTAAGTGGAACCTTGAGGCATTCTGAAATTTTTAGAGTAGCATGACCTATTCTCTTGAATCTCTTTCCCCATCCGTACCTAGCTTCCTGACAACATAAACACAACAACCATTACTGGATACACACCAGATGCCACAGACAGAATCAGGGCCTCACAAGCTCTAGACAACTCAACTCGAGCACTTGACCAACTCCTAAACCAAATTCCACACATCATACTCTAGAACTGAAGCTGCCTAGGGCCTCACACTTGAAACTGGGACATGCGGCCACACACAAAAGGACCCCAGACCCCAGATGTGCAACTGAATTTAGATTCCATCACAGGCCCTGGAGAAAAAATCTCAATCTGTAACCAAGACCTTGTAGCCAAACTCAAAAGATGAAGCTGGATGATGCACCCAAATTGCCACATGACAGATACAGGCAGTGAATTTGATGCTCACATGGAAAGAGAACCAGCACTCTATAAAGAAAACCCGTGACTCTCTAAGTCCAAGCACATGGCTTCTCAACTATATTTTCATGCTAGTATGAATGAGGGAGAGAGGAACATAACTCACAGCACTACTAAATCCCACTAAACCTGACAAAAATAAACTAAGAATCTGATAGAGGAAACAAGAATAATGCTTGCCCTAGCTGGCAGACACCCATGATCTTTCAGTGCCAACACTTTTTGGAATTCACTGTCTTGGCCTTTATTTTTCCATGGCTGACACATCCACACTGTGGGGAATAAAAAAATTTTTCTCGTACCTTCTAAGTTCCATAAGCTGAGGTAATCATTACATGAACTTAATCAGATGACTAAGAGATAAATATAATACATGTTTAAGGGGAATCCATATTCCACTGAATACAAGACAGTGAGATCACAGTAGTAGGAGGTCCTCACAAAGAAAAAGGCTCTGACTTTTAAAAGTCAGTGGTCATGTCCATAAGCTCTGAGTCCTGTCATTGTGGAAAGGGTCCCACTTGACACATTAGGGAACCCTGTCACATTGGTTCTGTTTTCTGTGAACATGGGAAATGGTCCCACCAAAAAGAACAGAGAATCCTGTTTCATCAGCTTGGGGTCCTCAGAGAGTACAGAAGGGTCCCTCTTTGTGAGAAGAGGGGTCCTGTCACATCAGCTTTGAAACCTGTGAGTATGAAAAAATGTTCCTTCCTTAGACAATAGGGAGGGTGTCATGTTATTTTTAGTTCATGTGAGTGCAAAAAAACCATTTTTTCCTTGAGAGCATAGGGGATCCTGTCACCTCAGCTCTGAGTTTTGTGATGCTGAGAAAGGGTCACCACAGAGAGAGTGGACAGTTCGATCACATTAGCTCTGGATCCTGTGCTGTAAAAAAGGGGTCCTCCGAGAACAGTAAGGAGTCATGTTACATTAGTGCTGGCTCTTATGACTTTGGTGAAGAGCCCCACCTAAAAAGAGTCACATAATGTAAGTCCAGTGGCCATGGCCAGCCAGGCACATTTTCATTGGATTTGGGCAGATGATAAAGAAACTGTGGATCCAGAAAATTCTGGGCCATTCTGTTTTACTAGAGTCTTGCAATGGCAGATGAGCAAGCAGGCAGGGGAAAATGTTTTCCTCTCTCTCTTCAGACTATTCAGCAAAAAAAAACAGGCTGTGTGTGTGGGTGGGGGGGCTTCTCCAGAAAACAATAGAAAGCAATGGCTCCTCCCAGTGGAGGCAGGCAATCACAATCTACAATCTGCCACCCTGAGGCCAAGCACCCGCAGCCTTACACCGACTATACACACATGGTGCTGCCCCGTGCTCATGCACCAATCAGGCAAAGTACAAAACAAGCATGCCTAACACACTTGTTTGCCCAAAACATGAGTTTTGGATTCTGTCACTGTGAAAAGAATTCTTGCATGAGAGAGACAGTGTGGGGACAGGTTCCCTCATGTTGCAGTCTGGGGCCCTTTCACATTACCTCTTGGCTCATTTGTGAGCTTGTGTTAAATACAGCTCATAGTCCCATGAGAATCATGGAACTGGGGATCTTCTCACATCAACACTGGATCAATATGTGGTTATCTCATCTTTGGTATTTAGGGCTGCAATGGTTTGGTTTAGTGATCAAACACCTGATCAAAACAATAAAAAACAGCCTGAGCAGGTGGTGGGACAGTGAACAGAGCATTGAACTGGGATACAAAGAACCCAGGTTTGAATCCCAGGGGTCACTGGCTTGAGTGCAAGCTGATCCGGCTTCAGCACAGGCTCACCAGCTTTTGTACAGGGCTGCTAGCTTGAGCATGGGATTATAGACATGACCTCATGGTCACTGGCTTGAACCCAAAGGTCGCTGGCTGAAGCCCAAGGTCACTGGCTTGAGCCCTAGGTTGCTGGCTTAAGCAATGAGTCATTTGTTCTACAGTAGCCCCTCATTCAAGGTACATATGAGAAAGCAATTAGTGAACAACTAAGGTGCTGCAATAAAAAGTTGATGCTTCTCATCTCTCTCCATTTCTTTCTTTCTGTCTGTCTTATCTGTCCCTCTCTGTGACACTTTCTGTGTCTCTGTCAAAAAGAAACAAACAAACAAAAAACCTCAACCTGACCAGATTGTGGCACAGAGGACAGAGCATCAGACTGGGACATAAAGGACCCAGGTTTGAAACCTCAAAGTCGCCAGCTTGAGCACAGGCTCACCTGCTTGAGTGCGGTGTTGCTGGCTAGAGTGTAGGATTATAGAAATGACCCCATGGTCTCTGGCTTGAGCCCAAAGGTTGCTGGTTTGAGCCCATGGTCATTGGTGTGAGCAAGGGGTCACTCGCTTTGCTGTAACCCCCTCCCATCAAGGCAAGTAAGAGAAAGCAACCATTGAACAACTAAGGTCCTGCAATGAAGAATTCATGCTTCTCATCTCTCTACCTTCCTGTCTGCCTGTCCCTATCTGTTCCCTCTCTGACACTCTCTCTGTCTCTGTCAAAAAACCCCCACAAAGCCTGACCAGGCGGTGGCGCAGTGGATAGAGCGTCAGACTGGGATGCGGAAGACCCAGGTTCGAGACCCTGAGATCACCAGCTTGAGCGCAGTCCCATCTGGCTTGAGCAAGAAAAGCTTGCCAGCTTGCACCCAAGGTCACTGGCTCCAGCAAGGGGTTGCTCAGTCTGCTGAAGGCCGGCAGTCAAGGCACATGTGAGAAAGCAATCAATGAACAACTAAGGTGTCACAATGGCAACAAAAAACTAATGATTGATGCTTCTCATATCTCTCCATTCCCATCTGTCTGTCCTTATCTATCCCTCTCTCTGTCCCTGTAAAAAAAAAGGGGGGGGATGGGGCTGGACAGAATAGTTCTCATGGGTTAAAGTTTCAACCCAAGATACCAAGGTTACAGGTTCAACCCATGGTTAGGGCACATAGAGTGTTGTAAAGTACTATACCCCAGATGCTGAAAAGTACTGTACCTCACTTTTGAGGTTTACATAGAGACACTAAGTCCAAATGAGTTTTGAAGTGTTTTATTAAAGGAGGAGATTTATTAAATATGCCAGCTGCATATGACTAACACGGGGCATTTGCAGACCCAAATTATGTGTGCCAAATAAATTTCAGGGGTTGTTTATATACCCTTGATCACATACACAGGCTGAGGAGAGCATGACATCATGGCATAAGCTTACAACATTTGTTTAGGGCAGTGGTTCTTAACCTTTTTTGAGGTACCGAACACACCAGTTTCATATGCACATTCACCGAACCCTTCTTTAGTGATAAATAAAGTATGATTTCTTTTCCAAATTCAAGACATAGGTATATGTTTTTTTACTGGTGCACAAAATGAGCCGTGCATGAACATCACCTTGCTCAAAGAACAAAACCAACAAAGTGCATGAACTCACAACAAATTAAAGTATTACTTTATTCTGGCCTCCGCGGCAGAGGCTTCTCCTAATCCCTGAGACCAACTCATCGAACCCGTAGGGTTCGATAGAACCAAGGTTATGAACCACTGGTTTAGGGGATACACAAGAACATTAAGACTCTCAAGGTAACACAATCAAAGGCATTTACAATATTTCAGGGTTCATCTTTCCTTCTTTGCCTAGAGGTATGTTACTCTCAAGTTTCCAGGAAGGGGGAGGAACTTCAATCAATGTAGGGTGGTATGTAAATTCTCTTTCCCATTGAAAGGGAAGAAGTTTCTCAGTTAATCATTATTTAGTTTTAAAACTAAATTACCCATTGTTCTTTCAAGCCAGAAACTTCTACATTCTTCTCACCTCCCCCCCCTACCCCCGCCAAAGGAAGGACGGGACAGGGAGCCTGACCTTTCCTCCTATAATATCAATATTAATTTTGTAGCTTTTTGGTACCTTAATACAATTCCCACTGGTTTTATATCCTAAGTCAAATCCTTGACTTAATTTACTGAAGAGCATGAGGCTGTTGTTTAGGGATATTAAGTTATAACATGTAACAGTTATTTAACAGATAGCATTAATAGCAATACAGTTCACTAAAGAAACAAATGTTATTGATCAATTTTCTATAAATTGTACAAACCTTTTGCAGCTTCCATAAAACTATAACAATTTACTTTTAGTCAGAACTCTTCATTTTAAAACCTTTAACATGAGACCTGAGATGGCAGTGGAGTAGGCAGACGCACAGACTCCCAGTTCACACCACCAAACTGGATTACAAAGCAATTTAGAAACAATCAGCATAAAAAACTAACTCTGGACTATAAGAACAGCTCTCAAAACCCAAGGAACAAAGAAGAAGCCACACCAAGCATGGTAGGGAGCGCCAAGGAGCAGTGGGTCTCCCCTGCTTACAGAAACATAGGGGCGAAGGTGAGGCTGAGAGCACAGAAGGGCTCTCATTCCAAGGAAAAGAGTAGAAAATATCGCTCACAGCTACTTACCTGGGGACCTGGGAACGAGGTGTGTTGAAAGGGCTGGCTTGTCTTCCAAAAGGAAAGGGGGGAGAGATAGACAGATGGTGATGAGCAGAGGAATGCGTGGGATGACCTGAGAAGCTGATTCATCCAGTGTTGGAGGCGGCCATACCGGGGGGAGGGGTTGATCCTTCCACATAACACAAGACTAAAGTGGTGTTGGGTCACCCATCTCAAGATATCTCTCCAGCTCCAATCAGCGCAACAAGACACAGCTGAAAACAAAAAGTGAGGAGGAGGGGCAGTAACTCAGGTCTCCATGGAGATCTGAGATACACCTACCCCTACTGAAGCAGAGAAAGCACCCCGCCCCTGGAGAGAGTAACTGGCAGATCAGGCCTCCAGAGTCTCAGGATACACCTACCACATTCCTGGATATAGTTTCAAATAAGCCCCCTGCTGAGATCAGTAAACAAGACTACCACCGTGTTAAGAAAACAAACAAATCAAGATTTTAAAGTGGCTCTACTAGAAAAGCTAAGTCCAGCAGTGAATTACAAACAACAGCTGAAGCCAACCCAAGAAGACCTAGAAATAACACAACTGAAAACTGGAGGCAGACAACACCAAGCCTAGAATCAACCAGCTCTACAAACAACACACCCAAGCACACAGATGTAATGAGAAGACAGAGAAGTGGAATCCAAGTGAAACCACAGAGAAACCTCCAGAAAATGAACTGAGTGATATGGAAATAACCAAATTAATGGATGCACAGTTTAAAATAATGATTGTTAGGATGCTTAGAAATCTTAGAACAACCATGGATGGTCATTACAAACACCTAAATAAAGAGATAGCAAGTATAAAAAGGACATTGAAATATTAAAAAAGAATTAGTAGGAGATGACAAATACAATATCAGAAATGAAGAGCACAATGGAAGAAATTAAAAGCAGGATGAATGAAGCTGAGGATTAAATCAGCAAGTTGGAGTACAAGATGAATGAAGGCATGGAAGAAGAGCAGGAAAAAAAAAAGAAACTCAAAAAGTCTGAGGAAACTCTAAGAGAGCTCTGTGACAACATGAAGAGAAATAACATCCTCATCATAGGGGTTCCTGAAGAAAGAGAGAAAGAACAAGGGATAGAAACTTTATTCAATCAAATCATAGCTGAAAACATTCCTAATTGATGCAGGGAAGGGTCCCACAAGTTCAAGAAGCACAGAGAACTCCATTAAAGAGAAACCCAAAGAAACCTACACCAAGACACATCATAATTAAAATACCAAAGCTAAGCAATAAAAAGAAAATAATAAAAACTGCTAGAGAAAAAAAAGGTTAAAACCTACAAAGGAGCCCTCATAAAAACGACATCTGACTTCACAACATAAACACTTGAGGCCAGAAGGGAATGGCAAGAAATATTCAAAGTAATGCAGAACAAAAGCCTAAAACTAAGACTACTTTATCAAGCAAGGCTATCATTTAAAATTGAAGGAGAAATAAAAAGCTTCCCAGACAAAAAAAAAAAAAAAACTGAAGGAATTTATTACAATGAAACCAATGATGCAGGAAATGTTAAGGGGCCTGTTGTAAACAGATCAAAGTGGGAAAAGAATATAGCAAAAGAGGAATACAACTTTAAAGAATAAAATGGCAATAAACAGAGATGGCAAGATGGTGATGGAGTAGGCGGATGTACCAACTTCCAACTCCTAGAACCAAAGTTGATTATAACTTGATTTTTAACCATCATCTGGATAAACCAACTTTGAACTAAACTAAGTGGACTCTTCAACCAAGGAACACTGAAGAAGCCACATTGAGACTGGTAGGAAAAGCGAAAACGTGGAAAGGGCTGACCAGATCCCTGCAGCTAATGGCAGACTCCCATGGCAGGAAGAGAGTTTAGCGAAGAGGGAGGGAACTGGGTCCCAGGAACAAAGCCCCAGCCTGCAGCCCCGGAGCCTAGAAGAGGCGTGTGGACAGTATTGAGCTGTGAAACAAGTGAGGATACTCTTTGTGAGAAAGAGACAACTTTCTTAGACCCAGAATTCTTCTTAAAGGGACAGCACAGAAAACCCTCTCACAACCACTCACCTGGGGATCCGGGGGACAGGGACAGAGGAGAGGACCAGAGAAACGGGAAGAGAGTGTGGACTGGAAGGCACAGGGAGAAACACTCTGAGGGACAGCCACCCTAACTGCTGGGCTGAGTCACTTACCAAATCGAAAACAAATATTTCCCCTGGAACTAGCAATACCAGCAAAGGGAGACAGGACACCAGCCAAACAAGCTCTCCCATGGCACTTAGAGCAGAGCCGCTTAAAAGGAGGGAGCTTCCAGGACTACACTATGGAGTCTTAGGGTCTGAGCTGCAGTGCACCTACCCACACTGCTGAGGGCTTGCTGGAGGGACAGTGATGGCGGGACACGGAAACGCATTCTGTCAGCTGGGGTGGAGGCCCAGCTGGCATGGCCTCGGTATAGCCCAGCAGGGGTGGAGAGGATGCGAGAAAGCGGTCAGGCAGCTGCGGGCCCACCTGCAGCCCCACCTGCAGGAAAAAAGCGGGAGGCCAGGAACAGGCAGAGATCTGCTGCTGAGCAGGCGCCCGTGCACGCAGCATGACCTGGCCTCCAAGGTTTGTGATCCTGCACCAGCCAGCCCGGACCACGGGGTTGGGGCTAAAGACCGGGACAAGAGGAGGCTCACAGCTGAGCGCAGGCCAGCATCCCTGCCCAGCCTGAGAAACCGCAGTTTGTGATCCTACATAAACCAGCCCTGACTGCGGGGGTGGGGCTAAAGCTAGAAACAGAAGGAGGCTCGTAGTTGAGCGCACACCAGCAGCCCTACCCCGCCCAAGAAACCACGGTTTGCAATCCAGTGCCAGCGGGCTCTGACCGTGGGGCTGGGCGGAAGATTGGGAAAAGACGGGGTCCACAGGTTAGCAAATGTGCTCACCCTTACCTTTGTTACTGAGGCTTGTGGCTTGAGTGCAGTGTGCAACCCCACCTGTGGGGGTGAAGTGAAGGCGCGGACAGGCTGAAGCTTGTAGAGCCAGGCACAAGAACACAGCCCCTCCCACTAAGGAGAGGCGGAAATCACAGCAACAACAACACTGGGCTGGCACCGGCAACGCCCATTTCAACCGCCTGCAGCATAGACAAAGGGGGTGGTGGGCCTGCAGACAGACCACACCTAGGGAACACAGAGGCAACACCCATTGGACTCCAGTGGCCACACCCTTCTTATACACAGACAAAATAGGCAGGGAGAGAAATGCAACCCAAATGAATCAAGAGAAATCCCCAGAGAAGTACCTAAATTAACCAGATATAACCAAATTACCGGATGCAGAGTTTAAAATAATGATAGTTAAAAAGTTCAAAGAGCTTAAAGCAACAATGGATAGACATTATGAACACTTAAATAAAGAGATAACAAGTATAAAAAAGGAAATTGAAATAATAAAAAAGAATCAGAAAGAAATGAAAAATAGAGTATCAGAACTGAAGACCACAATGGAAAAAATTAAAAGCAGGATGGATGAAGCTGAGGATCGAATCATTGAGTTAGAGGACACAATAAACAAAGGCACAGAAGCAGAGCAGAAAAAAGAAAAGACACTCAAAAAATGTGAGGAAACCCTAAGGGAGCTCTGTCACACATGAAGAGAATAACATCCTCATCATAGGGGTCCCTAAGAAAGAGGAGAGAGAACAAGAAATAGAAACTTTGTTCAATCAAATCATAGCTGAAAACTTCCCTAAATTAAGGCTGGGAAACTTTTCACGCGTTCAAGAAGCACAGATAACTCCATTAAAGACAAACCCAAAGAAATCTACACCGACACATCATAGTTAAAATACCAAAGCTAAGGATTAAAGAGAAAATATTAAAAGCCACTAGAGAAAAATCTGTTATCACCGACAAAGGAGCCCCCATAAGGAAGACATCCCACTTCTCAATAGAAACACTTGAGGCCAGAAGGGAATGGCAAGATATATTCAAAGTAATGCAGAACAAGAACCTACAACCAAGACTACTTTATCCAGCAAGGCTAACATTTCAAACTGAAGGAGAAATAAAAAGCTTCCCAGACAAAAAAAGCTTCAAGGAATTCATTAAAACTAAAAAAAATTATGTAAGAGATGCTAAGAGGCCTGTTGTGAACAGTTCAAAGGGGGAAAAGAATATAGCAGAAGAATACAGCTTTAAAGAATAAAATGGCAATAAACAACTACATATCAATAATAACCTTAAATGTAAATAAATTAAAAGATCGAATCAAAAGACATAGTGTAGCTGTGTGGATAAAGAAACAGGACCCCATACATATGCTGTTTACAAGACACACCTTAAAACAAAAGATGCACATAGACTGAAGGTAGTAAAAAGATGAAAAAAATATTTCATGCAAACGGAAATGAAAAAAAAAGCCACGGTAGCAATATTTATTTCTGACAAAATGGACTTTAAAGCAAGGCTATAGTAAGAGATAAAGAAGGACACTACATAATGATAAGGGGAACAATTCAACAGGAAGATATAACTATTATAAATATCTACGCACCAAACATAGGAGCCCCGACATACATAAAGCAGACTTTGATGTATATAAAGGGAGAGATTAACAGCAATACTATAATAGTAAGGGACTTCAATATTCCACTAAAATCACTGGATAGATACTCAAGAAAGAAAATTAATAAAGAAACAGCAGACTTAAAGGAGACACTAGATCAAAACAATTTAATAGATATCTTCAGAACTTTTCACCCTAAAGCAGTAGAATATACATTCTTTTCAAGTGCTCATGGTACATTCTCTAGGATAGACCACATGTTAGGACACAAATGTGGTCTCAACAAATGTAAAAAGATTGAAATCATATCAAGCATTTTCTCTGATCTCAATGGCATGAAAGTAGAAATTAAACACAAAAGAAAAACTGAAAAATACTCAAACACTTGGAAACTGAATAGCATGTTATTAAATAATGAATGGATTAACAATGAGATCAAAGAAGAAATAAAAAGGTTTCTAGAAATGAATGATAATGAGCATACATCAACTCAAAATTTATGGAACACAGCAAAAGCAGTACTGAGAGGGAAGTTCATAGCACTACAGGCATACCATGAGAAGCTAGAAAAAGCTCAAATAAGCAAATTGACCCTGCATCTAAAATAACTAGAAAAACAACAGCAAGTAAAGCTCAGGTGTAGTAGAAGGAAAAAATTAATAAAGATCAAAGCAGAAATAAATGATATAGAGGCTAAGGAAAAAATACAGAGGATAAATGAAACCAGGAGCTGGTTCTTTGAAAACGTAAAAAAGAATGATGAACCTTTAAGTAGACTCACCAAGAATAAAACAGAGAGGACTCAAATAAATAAAATTAGAAATGAGAGTGGAGAAATAACAACTGACACAGCAGAAATACAAAGCATTGTAAGAAAATACTATGAAGAACTCTATGCCCTAAAAATTAGACAACCTAGGTGAAATGGACAAATTTCTTGAATCATATAATCTTCCAAGACTCAATCTGGAAGAATCAGAACACCTAGACAGACCAATTACAACAAATGAGATAGAAACAGTTATCAAAAAACTCCAAAAAAGAAAAGTCCTGGGCCTGATGGCTTCACAAGTGAATTCTACCAAAAATTCAAAGAAGAACTAACTCCTATACTCCTCAAGCTATTTCAAAAAATTCAAAAGGAAGAAAGACTTCCAAACTTCTTTTATGAGGCAAGCATAATTCTGATCTCGAAACTGAGCAAAGAGAACAAAAAGAAAGAAAATTATAGGCCAATATCCCTGATGAATTTAGATGCTAAAATTCTCAACAAAATATTAACCAACTGGATCCAGGATTATATATAAAAAATTCATACACCATGATCAAGTGAGATTTATATTAGAGAGGAAAGGTAGATTCAATATTCACAAATCAATGTGATTCATCACATAAACAAAAGGAAGAAAAAAAATCACATGATAATTTCAATAGATGCAGAAAAAGCATTTGATAAAATCCATAACCCATTCATGCTCAAAACTCTTAGTAAAGTAGATATAGAGGGAACATACCTTAACATATTAAGACCATCTATGAAAAATTCACAGCAAACATCATACTAAATAGGCAAAAATTAAAAGCAATTCCTTTAAGATCAGGAACGAAGCAGGGATGCTCCCTTTCACCAGTCTCATTCAACATAATTCTAGAAGAGCTAGCCACAGCAATCAGACAAGAAGAACAAATAAAAGGCACCCAAATTGGAAAAGAAGAAGTAAAACTGTCATTATTTACAGATGATATGATATTGTATATAGAAAACCCTAAAGTCTCAGTCAAAAAACTACTGGACCTGGAGGAGCAAGATGGCGACGGAGTAGGCGGACGTACCAACTTCCAACTCCCAGAACCAAAGTGGATTATAACTCAATATTAAGAACCATCATCTGGATAAACCAACTTTGAACTAAACTAAGTGGACTCTTCAACCAAGAAACACAGAAGAAGCCACACTGAGACTGGTAGGAATAGTGAAAACAAGAAGAGGGCTGCCCAGCTCCCCGGAGCAAATGGCAGCCTGGAGAAACCCGCGTGGCGGGAGGAGAGTTTGGCGGAGAGGGAGAGACCTGGGTCCCAGAAACCAAGCCCCAGCCTGCAGTCCCAGAGCCTAGAAGAGGCGTTTGGACAGTTTTGAGCTGTGAAACAAGTGAGGGAGCTACCAGGCCTACAGAGTAAAGTATTAGGTCCCTTCCTACTCTGCTGAAGGTTGCTGAAAGATATGATGGCGGCAGGACGCTGAAACGCAGTTCTGTCGGTGTGGGCGGAGGCCAAGCTGGTGTGAGCTTGGTCTAGCCAAGCAGAGGCTGAGGGGACGCGCAAAAGCAGTCCAAAAGCTGCGGACCACCTGTAATGCCACCTGCGGGGACAAAGCGGGAGGCCAGGAACGGGCAGAGATCTGCTCTGCGACCCTGCACAAACCGGCCCTACCGCAGGGACCGGGCTAGGACCAGGGACAGGCAGGGGCTTGCGGCTGAGCTCACACTACCAGCCCTGCCTGGCCGGAGAAACCGCGGTTTGCCATACGACGTGCACGAGCGGGCTCCAAACGCAGGGGTGGGGTAGAGTCTGGGACAAGCAGAAGTCTGCAGCTGAGCAGAAGCCAGCAAACACGCCCGGCCCAATAAACCTGGGTTTGCGACCCTGCACAGAAGGGCCCTGGCCTCGAGGTAGGGGCTAAAGCTCCCGAAGGGCAAAGGCTCACATTTGAGAGCACGTCAAAAGCCCCGCTCAACCCGCGAAACTGTGGCAAGCAGGCTCTGACAACGGGTTCTGGGAGGAAGTCCCGAAACAGGCTGGGTCCGCAGCTGAGCAAAAATGCTCACCTCTGCCCTTGGTGCTGAGGCTTCTGGCTTGAGTGACAGCCCCTGCCACAGAGGAGAGGCAGATATCACAGCAAAAGCCACAGTGGGCCGGCCCTGGCAACGCCCACACCCAACCTCCCTAGGCAGCGGCAGAGGGGGTGGCAGGCCTGCAGACAGACCTCACCTAGAGAACACAAAGGCAACACCTACTGGACTCCAGTGGCCACAACTTGCTTATACACAGAAAAAATGGGCAGGCAGAGGAATGCAAACCAAATGAATCAAGAGAAATCCCCAGAGAAGGACCTGAATAAACCAGATATAACCAAACTACCAGAAGCAGAATTTAGAATAATGATAGTTAGGATGTTCAAAGAAATTAGAGCAACATTGGATAGTCATTATGAACACCTAAATAAAGAGATAACAAGTAAAAAAATGAAATTGAAATAATAAAAAAGAATCAGACAGAAATGACAAATACAGTATCAGAACTGAAGACCACAATGAAGGAATTAAAAGCAGGATGAATCACGCTGAGGATCGAATAAGTGAGTTAGAGGACACAATAAACAAAGGCACAGAAGCAGAGAAGAAAAAGGAAAAGAGACTCAAAAAATGTGAGGAAACTCTAAGGGAGCTCTGTGACAACCTGAAGAGAAACAACATTCACATCATACGGGTACCTGAAGAAGAGGAGAGAGGACAGGAAATGGAAACTTTGTTCAATCAAATCATAGCAGAAAACTTCCCTAAATTAAGGCTGGGAAACACTCCACATGTTCAAGAAGCACACAGAACTCCATTAAAGAGAAACCCAAAAAGATCTTCACCAAGACACATCATAGTTAAAATACCACAGTTAATGGATAAAGAAAACATCTTAAAAGCTGCTAGGGAAAAAAAGGCTATCACCTACAAAGGAGCCCCCATAAGGATGACATCGGACTTCTCAACAGAAACACTTGAGGCCAGAAGGGAATGGTAAGATATAATTAAAGTAATGCAGAACAAGAACCTACAACCAAGACTACTTTATCCAGCAAGGCTAACGTTTAAAATTGAAGGAGAAATACAGAGCTTCCCAGAAAAAGAAAGCCTCAAGGAATTCATAAAAACCAAACCAATTCTGCAAGAGATATTAAGGGGCCTGTTGTGAACAGTTTAAAGGGAGGAAAGAATAGAGCAAAAGAAGAATACAGCTATAAAGAATAAAATGGCAATAAACAACTACATATCAATAATAACCTTAAATGTAAATGGATTAAATGATCCACTCAAAAGACATAGGGTAGCTGCATGGATAAAGAAACAAAACCCATACATATGCTGTCTAAAAGAGACACACCTTAAAACAAAAGATGCACATAGACTGAAGGTAAAAGGCTAAGGAAACAATACAGAGGATCAATGAAACCAGAAGCTAGTTCTTTGAAAAGGTAAACAAGATTGATGCACCTTTAACTAGACTCACCAAGAAAAAAAGAGAGAGGACTCAAATAAATAAAATTAGAAAGGACAGTGGAGAAATAACAACTGACACAACAGAAATACAAAGCATTGTAAGAAAATACTATGAAGAACTATATTTCAAAAAATTAGACAATCTCGGTGAAATGGACAAATTTCTTGACTCATATAACCTTCCAAAAATTAATCTGGAAGAATCAGAACACCTAGACAGACCAATTACAAAAAATGAGATCGAAACAGTTATCAAAAAACTCCCAAAAAAGAAAAGTCCTGGGCCTGATGGCTTCACAAGTGAATTCTTTCAAAAATTCAAAGAAGAACTAACTCCTATCCTCCTCAAACTATTTCAAAAAATTCAAGAGGAAGGAAAAATTCTAAACTCCTTTTATGAGGCGAGCATAATTCTGATCCCAAAACCAGGCAAGGACAACACAAAGAAAGAAAATTATCGGCCTATATCCCTGATGAATTTAGACGCTAAAATTCTCAACAAAATATTAGCCAACCGGATCCAACAATATATGGAAAAAATCATACACCATGATCAAGTGGGATTTATTCTGGAGAGGCAAGGCTGGTTCAATATTTGCATATCAATCAATGTGATTCATCACATAAACAAAAGGAAGGACAAAAATCACATGATAATGTCAATAGATGCAGAAGAGGCATTTGATAAAATCCAGCACCCATTCATGCTCAAAACTCTCAGTAAAGTGGGAATACAGGGATAATTCCTTAACATGATAAAGGCCATCTACGACAAACCCACAGCAAACATCATACTAAATGGACAAAAATTAAAAGCAATCCCCTTAAGATCAGGAACCAGGCAGGGATGCCCCCTTTTACCACTCTTATTCAACATAGTTCTGGATGTCCTAGCTACAACAATCAGGCAAGAAGAAGAAATAAAAGGCATCCAAATTGGAAAAGAAGAAGTAAAACTGTCACTATTTGCAGATGATACGATATTGTATATTGAAAACCCTAAAGTCTCAGTCAAAAAACTACTGGACCTTATAAATGAATTCAGCAAGGTGGCAGCATATAAAATTAATACTCAGAAATCAGAGGCATTTCTATATACCAACAATGAACTGTCAGCAAAAGAAATTAAGGAAACAATCCCCCTCACTATTGCAGCCAAAATAATAAAGTACCTAGGAGTAAATTTAACCAAGGAGGTTAAGGACTTGTACTCGGAAAATTATAAAACATTGATAAAAGAAATCAAGGAATATACAAACAAGTGGAAGCATATACTGTGCTCATGGCTAGGAAGAATAAACATCATTAAAATGTCTATATTACCCAAAGCAATTTATAAATTCAATGCAATACCAATTAAAATACCAATGACATACTTCAAAGATATAGAACACATATTCCAAAAATTTATATGGAACCATAAAAGAACACCAATAGCCTCAGCAATCTTAAAAAGAAAAAATAAAGCAGAAGGTATCACTCTTCCAGTTATCAAGGTTTACTATAAGGCCATTATACTCAAGACAGCCTGGTACTGGCATAAGAACAGGCACATAGACCAATGGAACAGAACAGAGGACCCAGAAATAAACCCGCAGCTTTATGGACAACTGATATTTGACAAAGGAGGAAAGAACATACAATGGAGTAAAGACAGCCTCTTTAACAAATGGTGTTGGAAAAATTGGACATCTACCTGCACTAAAATGAAACTAGATCATCAACTTACACCATTCACAAAAACAAACTCAAAATGGATGAAAGACTTAAATGTAAGCCGTGAAACCATAAGCATCTTAGAAGAAAACATAGGCAGCAAGCTCTCTGACATCTGTAGCAGCAGTATATTTGCCGATTTATCTCCACGGGCCAATGAAATAAAAGGCAAGATAAACAAATGGGACTATATCAAACTAAAAAGTTTTTGCACAGCTAAAGACAATAAGAACAGAATAAAAAGACAAACCACACAATGGGAGAACATATTCGCCAGCATTTCTGATAAGGGGTTAATAACCAAAATTTATAAAGAACTTATAAAACTCAACACCAGGAACACAATCAACCCAATCAAAAAATGGGCAAAAGAAATGAATAGAAATTTCTCCAAAGAGGACATACAGATGGCCAATAGGCATATGAAAAAATGCTCAACATCACTAATCATTAGAGAAATGCAAATTAAAACCACAATGAGATATCACCTCACACCAGTCAGAATGGCACTCATCAGCAAACAACACAGAATAAGTGCTGGCGAGGATGTGGAGAAAAGGGAATTATCCTGCACTGCTGGTGGGAATGCAGACTGGTACAGTCACTGTGGAAAACAGTATGGAGATTCCTCAAAAAATTAAAAGTCGAACTGCCTTTTGACCAAGCTTTCCACTTTTACGAATATACCCTTAGAACACCATAGCAATGTTCAAATAGAAGATATGCACCCCCATGTTTGTGGCAGCATTGTTCACAATAGCGAAGATCTAGAAACAGCCCAAGTGTCCGTCTGATGATGAGTGGATTAAAAAGCTTTGGTACATATATACTATGGAATACTATTCAGCCATAAGAAATGATGACATCGGATCATTTACAACAAAATGGATGGACCTTGATAACATTATACAGAGTGAAATAAGTAAAACAAACAAAAAAACTGAGAACTGTATGATTTCATAGATAGGTGGGATATAAAAACGAGACTATGAGACATGGACAAGAATGTAGTGGTTATGGGGGGAGGGAGAAGAGGGAAGTCAGACGGGAGAGGAGGGGCACAAAGAAAACCAGATAGAAGGTGAGAGAGGACAATTTGACTTTGGGTGATGTGTATGCAACATAATTGAATGACAAGATAAACTAGAGATGTATTCTTTGAACATATGTACCCTGGTTTATTAATGTCACCCCATTAAAATTAATAAAAAAAAGAAAGCAAAAAATAATGGCAATAAACAACTACATATCAATAATAACCTTAAATGTAAATGGATTAAATGATCCAATCAAAAGACATAGGGTAGCTGCATGGATAAGAATACAGGACCCATACATATTCTGTCTAAAAAAGACACACCTTAAAGCAAAAGATGCACATAGACTGAAGGTAAAAGGATGGAAAAAAATATTTCATGCAAATGGAAATGAAAAAAAAAGCTTGGGTAGCAATATTTATATCAGACAAAATGAACTTTAAAACCAAGGCTAGGGTAAGAAATAAAGGAGGTCACTACATAATGATAAAGGGAACAATCCAACAGGAAGACATAACCATCATAAATATCTACACACCTAATATAGGAGCACCTAAACCTAAATACATAAAGCAGACTTTGATGGGTATAAAAGGCAAGATCAACAGCAATACTATAATAATAGAAGATTTCAATACTCCACTAACATCACTAGAGAGATCCTCAAGAAAGAAAATTAATAAAGAAACAGCAGACTTAAAGAACACACTAGATCAACTTGATTTAATAGACATCTTTAGAACCTTTCACCCTAAAAAAGCAGAATATACATTCCTTTAAAGTGCTCATGATATATTCTCTAGGATAGACCACATGTTAGGACACAAAAGCAATCACAACAAATTTAAGAAGATTGAAATCATATCAAGCATTTTTTCTGATCACAATGGCATGAAACTAGAAATCAACCACAATAGAAAAACTGAAAAATATTCAAACACATTCAAACTAAATAGGATGTTATTAAATAACAAATGGGTTAACAATGAAATCAAAGAAGAAATAAAAGAATTTCTAGAAACAAATGATAATGAACATACAACAACTCAAAATTTATGGGACACAGCAAAAGCAGTCCTGAAAGGAAAGTTCATAGCACTACAGGCATTTCTTAAAAAGCTTGAAAAAGCTAAAATAAACAATCTAACTCTTCATCTAAAAGAACTAGAAAAAGAACTACAAGTAAGACCCAGAAGTAGTAGAAGGAATGAAATAATAAAGCAAAAATAAATGACATAGAGGCTAAAGAAACAATACAGAGGGTCAATAAAACCAAGAGCTGGTTCTTTGAAAGGCTAAACGAGATCGATGAATCTTTAATGAGACTTACCAAGAAAAGAAGAGAGAGGACTCAAATAAATAAAATTAGAAATGAGAGTGGAGAAATAACAGCCAACACAACAAAAAAACAAAATATTGTATGAAAATACTATCAAGAACTGTATGCCAAAAAATTAAACAACCTACCTGAAATGGACAAATTCCTTGAAACATATAATCTTCCAAAAATCGATCTGGAATAATCAGAAAACCTAAACAAACTGATTACAACAAAAGAGATAAAAACAGTTATAAAAAATCTCCCAAAAAACAAAACCCCTGGGCCCGATGGCTTCACTGGTGAATTCTACCAAATATTCAAACAACTAACTCTTATCCTTCTCAAGTTATTTCAAAAAATTCAAGAGGAAGGAAAACTTCCAAGTTCCTTTTATGAAGCGAGCATAACTCTGATTCCAAAATAGGAAAAGACAACACAAAGAAAGAAAATTATATACCAATATTCCTGATGAATTTAGATGCTAAAATTCTCAACAAAATATTAGCAAACCAGATCCAGCAATACATGAAAAAAATCATACATCACGATTAAGTGGGATTTATTCTGGGGAGGCAAGGATGGCACAACATTCGTAAATCAATAAATGTGATCCACCACATAAACAAAAAGAAGGAGAAAACCCACATGATAATTTCAATACATGCAGGAAAAGCATTTGATAAAATCCAGCACCCATTTATGATCAAAACTCTTAGCAAAATGGAAATACAGGGAACATACTTCCACATTATAAAGGCCATCTATGAGAAAACCACAGCCAACATCATAATTAATGGACATAAATTCAAAGCAATTCCCCTAAAATCAGGAATGAGGCTTGGGTGCCCCCTTTCACCACTCTTATTCAACATAGTCCTGGAAGTCCTAGCTACAGCAACCAGACAAGAATAAGAAATAAAAGGCATTTAAATTGGAAAAGAAGTAAAACTATCATTATTTGCAGATGATATAATACTGTATATAGAAAATCCTAAAGTCTCAGTCAAAAAACTACTAGACCTAGTAAACAAATTCAGCAAGATGGCAGGATATAAAATTAATACTCAGAAATTAGAGGCATTTTTATACACCAACAATGAAATGTCAAAAAGAGAAATTAAGGATACAATCCCCTTCACTATTGCAACAACAACAACAAAAATAAAGTACCTAGGAGTAAATTTAAGCAAGGAGGTTAAATACTTGTACTCAGAAAATTATGAAACATTGATAAAAGAAATCAAGGAAGACACAAACAAATGGAAGTATATACCATGCTCATGGTTAGGAAGAATAAACATCATTAAAATGTCTACATTACCCAAAGCAATTTATAAATTCAATGCAATACCAATTAAAATAACAATGACATAATTCAAAGATATGAAATACATATTTCAAAAATTTATATGAAACCACAAAAGAACACGAATAGCCTCAGCAGTCTTGAAATAGAATAAAGTGGGAGGTATTACACTTCCTGACATCAAGTTATACTACAAGACTATTGTACTCAAAACAGCGTGGTATTGGCATAAGAACAGGCATATAGATCAATGGAACAGAACAGAGAACCCAGAAATAAACACACATCATTATGGACAATTGATATTTGACAAAGGAGGTAAGAATATAAAGTGGAGTAAAGACAGCCTCTTTAATAAATGGTGTTGGGAAAACTGGACAGCTACCTGCAAAAAAATAAAACTAGACCACCAACTTACACCATGCACAAAAATAAACTCAACATGGATAAAGGACTTAAAAGTAAGTCATGAAACCATAAGCATCCTAGAAGAAAACATAGGCAGTCAGCTCACCTACATCTATTGCAGCAATATATTTGCTGATTTATCTCCACGGTCAAGTGAAATAAAAGACAGGGTAAACAAATGGGACTATATCAAACTAAAAAGCTATTGCACAGCTAAAGACAATATGAACAGAATAAAAAGACAAACCACACGAAGGGAGAACATATTCAATAATACATCTGATAAGGGGTTAATAACCAAAATTTATAAAGAACTTGTAAAACTCAACAACAGGAAGACAAACAATCCAATCAAAAAGTGGGCACAAGAAATGAATAGACACTTCTTCAAAGAGAACATACAGATGGACAATAGACAGATGAAAAAATGTTCAACATCACTAATCATTAGAGAAATGCAAATTAAAATCACAATGAGATACCACTTCACACCAGTAAGAATGGCACTCATTAACAAAACAACACACGATAGGTGCTGGCGAGGATGTGCAGAAAGGGGAACCCTCCTGCATTGCTGGTGGGAATGCAGACTGGTGCAGCCACTGTGGGAAACAGTATGGAGATTCCTCAAAAAATTAGAAATGAAACTGCCTTTTTTTTTTTTTTTTTTTTACAGGGACAGAGAGAGAGTCAGAGAGAGAGGGATAGATAGGGACAGACAGACAGGAATGGAGAGAGGTGAGAAGCATCAATCATTAGTTTTTCGTTGCCATTGCAACACCTTAGTTGTTCATTGATTACTTTCTCACATGTGCCTTGACTGCAGGCCTTCAGCAGACCGAGCAACCCCTTGCTGGAGCCAGTGACCTTGGGTCCAAGCTGACGAGCTTTTGCTCAAGCCAGATGGGCCCACGCTCAAGCTGGCGAGCTCTGGGTCTCCAACCTGGGTCTTCCGCATCCCAGTCCAATGCTCTATCCACTGCGCCTCCGCCTGGTCAGGCGGAACTGCCTTTTGATCCAGCCATCCCACTTATAGGAATATATCCCAAGGACACCATATGACCGACTGAAGAAAAGAAATGCACCCCCATGTTTATGGCAGCATTGTTCACAATAGCAAAAAACTGGAAACAGCCAAAGTATCCATCAGTGGACAAGTGGATTAAAAAGCTGTGGTACATATATACAATGGAATACTATGGCACTACAAAAAAGAAGGAAATATTACCTTTTGCAACAATATAGAGGGACCTGAAAACTGTTATGTTGAGTGAAATAAGCCAGGCAGAGAAAGAAAAATATTATATGACCTCACTCATTTGAGAAATCCAAGGAACAATGAGAACTGAGGAAGAAAATTGAGACAGAAGAGGGATCAAAGGTACCAAAGGAAAAGAGGACAGAGGGAAAGGGAATGGCAGGATGGGATAAACCTGAAGGGAAGGGGAGACGGAGCTGTAGGAGGGGAGCAGGGGAGATGTTGAGGGAAATATGGGAGAGGGAGGAATGCATTCGGGGTGACCCTAGAATCTATGTAAACACAATTAAATAAAAAATTTAAAGAAAAAAAACAACCTGGAATAAAATAGACCAGAATAGAAAAAGAAAAAACACTGTTAACCTTTAGTGACAATTAAGCTGGCTTTCATTTTACCCTAGTTTCCCTTTTTCCTAAAGTCTGATTAAAAAGGGAGTCCTTAATAAATTTCTTCATGTATTAGCCATATTTAGACCAACCAGCTTCTGGTTTGTGGTTGGAGTAGGGCATGTCGTTTTTCTCAGGGTTAACTTACAAGGGTCAGTGGGGTCAGTCTCCACTGTCCACAAGGGAGTCTCTACTAGGACTGCAGGCTTCAACCGGCTATACTGGACCCAAGTAGATATGCCTTCTACCTTTGTAGCAGTGGGAGTTGTCAGGATCATGATGTGTGGACCCATTTACATGGGAGTCAGTCCTTGTGTGATGTATCTCTTTACCCAGACTGAGTCCCTAGGCTGAAAAGGATGTACTACATTTCCTGGCAATGCTGGAAGCACCTCTCAAACAGTATTTTGAACAGTTTGCTATGTAACCTGCAAACCCTGCAAGTACTTAAAGAAAGGGGTGGTCACGTTTCCTTTATGATTTAATTCATGCATCTTATTTGCCCCAAGCCTTTTGGTGCCTGTGAGCACAGTGTAACTTCAAATTAGTTTCTAATTAATATTGGGTTCTTTTCCTGCCAGCTGTGAGACTCTGGACACAAATGCAGGCCTAGCATTAGAATTGGCAAGTTAATCCTGGAAAGAATTCTATATAGCAACTTCCTAATACCTGTCACTGTGGACCTATATTTAGAAGGAAAAGCTTCTATTAACTTGTCAATTATTTTATTAAAGTTTACTTCTAAATGTTTACCTGGGAAAACTCCTTTTCTCCATGTTTCTTTTTACAATTTCCTTACTTTGCTTAGTATCCACTTGGACATAAACCAAACACTCAGATATTATGCTTTCTATAGTAGATTCTAAGTCTGGCTTTTCTAGTTATTTCTTTTCTGTTGGCAAAATCTTTTTTTAATTGGTTTTGAATAAACCTTTGGCAATAAGGGTCCCAAAACCCCACTGGTTTTGGGTGGCATCCTTCTATTCATTTGAATTTCAAATTCCTATGTTCTGATTTTGAAAATACATAACAAAACTAAAACAGCTAATGTTAACAAATACTATAACAAGTGTCCTAATACAATAAAGTGACCAAAGCCGACTAGATTATTAAACAAAGTTCTAACCAATATAACAGAATTCAAAATAAAAATTTTACAATCTTAAATGTCCTTAACATGTTAACGTAATTTCACTAAGTTTATGTTGACATCATTACTGCTTTATATTATTTGAAAATGTAACTCAATCTCACTTCAGTCTGAGAAATGTCCCAAAGAGCAGGAGTCACACATATTCAGGAAAAGTCCACAAGGCACTGGAGTTGTGGTCACATTCCACTCTCTATAGCTAGAGTCCAAGTCCTAATGACCACTGCTTTTTGCTGGAATTAGGAGCAGGTCCCAGCCTGGAATAGACATGGGCATTGAAACAAAAGAAATAAAGGAGACACTATACATTAAATAAAACAACAAAAAATAGGACTGTCAATACTTACAATAAAGATCAAGGGATAAATAAAACCCAAATATTAGGCAAGTTGTAGTAAGTGGTCTTTGTGTTTACAAGAAATGAGATCAGCCTGACCAGGTGGTGGTGCAGTGGACAGAGCATCGGACTGGGATGCGGAAGACCCAGGTTCGAAACCCCAGGCTCACCAGCTTGAGTGCGGGCCCATCTGGCTTGAGCAAAAGCTCGTCAGCTTGGACCCAAGGTCGCTGGCTCCAGCAAGGGGTGGCTTAGTCTGCTGAAGGCCTGCAGTCAAGGCATATGTGAGAAAGCAATCAATGAACAACTACAATGTCTCAACGGCAATGAAAAACTAATAATTGATGCTTCTCACCTCTCTCCATTCCTGTCTGTCTGTCCCTATCTATCCCTCTCTCTGACTCTCTCTCTGTTCCTATAAAAAAAAAAAGAAATGAGATCAGTTTACCTGCTACTTGGAAGAAATACCCTAGGCACATCCACAGTGACGAGAGATGAGGCCAGTGGCCCTGGTACCTTTAACCTTCAGTGGCAAGTCCGAGCAGGCTGGGCAAGGTCAGGTCACGGGTGGCTGGATTAGGGCTGGAAGAGACTGAACCCTCACTTCTTAAAGCAAGGGGGCAGCTTACCTTCCAGTGTCCCTTTTTCTTACAGTAGAGGCATGTCACTGGTGGGACCCGAGAAGCCTGGCAGGCTTTAGCTCAATGACCTTCTTTTCCATTCTTGAAGCAGGGCTCTGATGGAATCCTATGAAGCCCCTTCAGGTCACTGGAGCCTTTAAGGGCATATGCCAGGAGCTGGTATTTTCCTGCTCTCTTTTGGGCTCTATTTACCTTTTCAGTTCCTTTCTTGGTCATTATAAACCTTAAAACCTTAAAAGCCATGCTCAGAAGATCTCACTGAAGGGCTTGAGGGCCCTTTTCTGTTTATATAAACTCTTGGAAAAAGACAAAAATAGTGTTATTAGCTGGGTCAAATAAAAAAGGGTAGAGGTTTGCAAGAGAAACAGGTTTAGCATCCTCTTTAGGATTCCAGAGTCTCTCCACTGCTGAATAACGAAGTACATTAACATTCAAAAGAAATTTTTTACAATCCTTGTTCAAAATGATGATAAACTAAACATTGCATTAAAAGACATTATTAATAATTATTATATATTTCCTAATATCTAAACTAAGATTTCAATATCACAGGGCTATAAAATAGTAAATAAAAGGATTAACAAAAGACCTTTGAAATCATATATACATTTCTAACATGGAAAATACTTTTTCACACATCAGTAGGGGACAATAAGTTATTACTCTTAACCCATTGGTCAGAAAACTTATTAGTTAATAGATTCAATTATTTACAGTACAACAATTGAAATGTCTTTTGAGAGCCAAATTTTAAATTTAAAACTATACAGGTTGGCACATTCCCTACTGAGGCAGCTCCCACACATGGCACTCCATTGGAAGAGCTATACCCAAGGGGCAAAGGGCCTTATGTGGTTCATGAGCTGTTTGCAAGCAGCAGTTTGCTGACTAGTGTTCTTAGGAAAAGGGGAAGAAGGAAGAGGCATCTAATGGGTCTGTCCCCTCTTGCACATTCCGAGGCTGGTTGAATCCTATCCTGGTCAAGCGCAGGATGGCAGTGGTGGCAATGCTCCAGGCTTAGTTCCAAGGTGGCACCCAATCTTCCCAGGGTTCCCATTTCCTCTTCCTCCGCAGCTGGTTTAGGAATGCGGCTGCCATGGGAGAGGTGGTGCAAAGGGGTGGATGTTTGGACCTGGCATTTTTAAGAATTAATCCAACTTTCACTCCCCCCTCCCCAGGCAGCTGTCTAGCTTTATTTCTTACAACAAAACGAGCAAATTAAAAATACAATTTTTACAAATTTACCTTCCTAACAGTGGGCTGCTTTAGCCCACATGAGGTTTCCAATTTCCCCTGAAAATTCTTTTTTTTTTTATAATTTTCTGCTATTATAGCTAAAGTAGTGTGCTTCCCCCGTAAATCCCATGCCTCCCACATCAGATAACAATTATGTCACATGAAGGGACTAAGAGACTGGGAGAGGACCCAACACCCGTCTCAGCCTCATGGGAGCATGTCGGAACCCTTCCATAATTTTTACACCAGTGGAGGGTAACAAGCCACCATTCCTAACCCATGGAGGGCCTGTCTCTGATAATTCTACTCCCTTTTAATCCTGTTACTTATGATTTCATCATTCCTTTTGGAGTTGCAATTAAATTCAAGAAACTGACCATTAACTAGCAAGGTCCACACCTGTGGTTTGTTAAGTTTTAAATTCTTTATCTTTTTTCTAAAATTTTTAAAGAAAAATGTCAATTTTTAATACTATTCCTACCCTGTATTTTCCAAATGGGCAAAACTTCTTTTGGTCAGTAGGTGGATATCTGAAACTAGTTTCTACTCTGTACTTCCTTTAGTTACCTCGCCCTTACTCTAGTGCCCTTCCCACCCGCTGTTCCGCACACAATATGTCCCGGCCCTGCCTTCTGCTTTTCTCTCACCCAAATTTCTTACTTGCCAGCCCGCTGGAGAAACACTTTTAATTTGTGGGCTCTGCTTGTCCTAGTGGAATTTTAATTCTTTCTCTTGAATCCCCTTTCTGTTATAGATATGTCTGGCCAGACTAGGAAGAGGTAGCGCCCTTTCTGTATTGAACAAGATTTTAGCCATTGATTAATATATGGAAACTGATCAGGATGCCCTGGATCCTCAGTTATGATGTTCCAAACTGCCCTTACTATCCAGGGATTAAAAGTTTCAGCCACTGGCCACCTATTACAAAATTAAAACTGTTCCAGGGAAATCCAAGAATTAGTGCACTAATAAAAGCAAGACAGATAAGACAGATAATAACTAGCACCCAAAATAAACGGTGTTTGACTATAGAGGTATTAATTTTTACACAAAGCCAGGGGAAGGAGCCAGCAGAAGAGAATAATTTCTTTAGGGGAGAAGTCAGAGAAACTAAAGGTCTTAGATCCAAGAATAAAAAGAATAAACAATTCACCATTTAAAATTACCTTCTAGTCAGAAACCTCCAATTTTTGACACAAAAACTTAAACCAGGTCTTAAAAATTGACACATTTAGACATTAAATAAATACTCCACATACACAGATCACAAATCAAGAAATTTAAATGAGCACACTATACTTATTCTAATTAAAATTATATCAGACCTGTTTCCTGACAAAGACAAAGCTCACTTACAAGGGAAGGGTTCCCCCTAGTTGCCTCTCAGGTGCATTCAGGCCACGTCCCTGAAAGTACTTTAGACTCAAACTCAGGGGTTTCAGACAGGAGCAAAGAAAGCAAAGAACAAGATATGACAAACACAGAGAAGTCTCTGGAAGTTCGAGGCAAGATCAATTCAATCCAGGTTAGCTCAATCTACACTGATGCAGCGTGATGCGAGACTGACTAATCCTGGCTAATTCAATCTCCACTAATGCCTTCCTAGAGCACAAAGTCCTCACTAATGTCTTTTACTGAGAACACAACTAGATACCTCTGAAAGTCTGAGGCGGGACCTGGTCCCCACTAATGTCTTTCTAGAGCAGGGGGTCCACACTTATTCAGCTTGTGAGCTACTTATAAGATGACCAAGTCAAAATGATCTACCTATAAAAAAATGCAAAACATAAATTAATTTCTTCTATATTATCATTATTTAAGTTACTATTATTACTATTTAATATTGTGTATTCTTCTTTCACCTTTCTCCTTCTCAGCTCTCTTTTCGGAGGAAAGTCACTGTCATAGTTTTTATGAACAGTCCGAAAAAGCCGCTCCACATTTCCCTTCTTTGGAATAGCAATGGCACACAGACAGATGAGGCAAACGCACTTAGAATATGACATAGTGAAAAAAATCCCCTCCCATTCTGTATGAAAGTGGTAGGTTTTAGGCTTCTTACTCGGACCAGCTATGGCACTCATTTTTATACCTTTTGTTGTATTTAGTTTAAATAAATTGGAGGCTAACTACGCAGCAATGTAACTGAACAAGTTAGCGCGGTTTAACGCGCATGTGTAGGGTGTCAAAAGTTCAGACGTCAGATTGGCTACCCTGTATGCCAATCAAAAGACAAATGTCTTTTTAATGTCATGCGATCTACCCACACTTCCTTCACGATCGACCAGTAGATCACGATTGACGTATTGAGCACACCTGTTCTAGAGTGTAACCAGATGTCTCTGAGCAAAGCCCAAGGCAGAACCTAAAATTCCCCACCGATGTCTTGGTCTTGGAGAGTCTATTGCGTGGGTGAGACCACATCCAGTCCCCACTCAATAGCCTAAATTGATTAGTCCAAAACTGAACAGAAAAGCAAAAATTCAAAGGAAAGCAGAATTCAGTAAAGCAAAAGAATTGATTTACCTACCTCCTTTATTTTTCTTCCAAATTGTCAAAATTGTCAAATTTGGGAACCGGGAGGTGTCTACCAAAGAATTGTCCAAACTCACAGGAAAACCAGGAGCCCTGAAAACATCTCAGGTGGCACCTGTCTTCAAGATTCAAGTGGGGTGTTGGGCAGATAAAATATATTATGCTCACTTTGTTAAAGATGGCACTGCCCATGTGCAAGTTTTAAAAGTAAGCTTTTCCCCATACCCTTGATTGATTGGATGATGTAGGGTGGTGCACTCTTATGAGGAATCCTCCCAGTATGTGACTTTGTTTCAGATACTTCCTTGTTTGTAGATTGGATTAAAGGTTTTGAATCTATGCTATAAAGTGGGGCAGACCGGGAGCTTGCTCTCTTGGTTCCTGAGGTTAGTATTAGAAAGGAGAGCAGATTAAGGCCACGTGAAGGAGAGGAGGCAGCCAAGATGGTGGAATGATGAGGAAGAAGCCAGTTTGTGCAGAGTTTGTGTAGAGAGAAGGAGATGGGAAACAGAGGTGATTAAGTCTGGTGAGCTAGAAAGCTTTGATGCTAGGAAACTCGGATAAGTCAGTAACTTTGTGAGCACTGAATGAGTGGGTTTTGGAGTCCAGTGTGTGTTTTTGCTTGCCCGCCAGGTGCAAGCTAGAATAAAGCTGATGGCTCACCAGTTCTTGGCTCCATTGTTTCATTACCAACTGTTAGAATCTAATGCAAACCTGCACTGGCCAGGCGGCTGTAATCCTTCATGACTACTGGCTTTACATGGGGTCAGGCAGCTCCCTAGAGAGACTGTCTGATTCGGGGTGTCTCTACCCAGTGACATGAAACACCGCAGCCCTGCGTTGGGCACCAAATGTTGTAAAGTACTGTACCTCAGATGCTGAAAAGTACTGTACCTCACTTCTGCGGGTTTACGTAGAAACACCAAGTTCAGATGAGTTTTGAAGGGTTTTATTAAAGGAGGAGATTTATTAAATATGCTGGCCACATGTGGCTGACACGGGGCATTTGCAAACCCAAATCATGTGTGCCAAATACATCTTGGGGGCTGTTTATATACCCTTGATCACACACAGGCTGAGGAGAGCATGACATCATGGCACAAGCTTACATTTGTTTAGGGGATACACAAGAACATTAAGACTCTCAAGGTAACACAATCAAATGTATTTACAATCTTTCAGGGTTCATCTTTCCTCCTTTGCCTAGAAGTATGTTACTCTCAGGATTCCAGGAAGGGGGAGGAACTTCAATCAATGTAGGGTGATATGTAAATTCTGTCTCCCATTGTAAGAGAAGAAGTTTCTAGGTTAACCTTTATTTTAGATTTAAAACTAAATAACCCATTGTTCTTGCAAGCCAGAAACTTCTACGTTCTTCTCCCTTTCCTCAACAAAGGAAGGATGGGACAGCAAAGCCTGATCTTTCCTCCTAGAATATCAATATTAATTTTGCAGCTTTTTGGTACCTTTCTACAATAAGAGGCAACCAATAAATGCACAACTAACTGGACCAACAAATGAATGCTTCTCTCTCCCTCTATCTCTTTCTCTCCCCCACTTTCTCTCCATATATCTCTAAAATCAATCAAAAAATTAAAAATAAAAACTCTGCTCCTACACCAGTTAACTTTTTTATTTACATTCATTTACTTAAATTTAATCAGATCTTACAGAGCTTAACCATGTATAAAACTACCTTTCTTTAGTTTTCACAAAACTTCTACTTTCATTTTTACATTCAGTTTTTTTTTCCTATTTTTAGTCTATCTTCTTCTGAAACAATCAGACTCACAATGAATTCCCTTTGTAAAGCCAGTAGTCGAGGTCAGGATCATAGCCGCCTGGCCCATGCAGGTTCGCATTAGATTCGAACAGTCGGTAATGAAACAACAGAGCCAAAAACTGGTGAGCCATCAGCTTTAATTCTAGCTTGCACCTGGCGGGCAAGCAAAAACACACACTGGACTCGAAAACCCACTCATTCAGTGCTCACAAAGCTACTGACTTATCCGAGTTTCCTAGAATCAAAGGTTTCTAGCTCACCAGACTTATTCATCTCTGTTCCCCATCTCCTCCTGCACAAACTCTGCACAAACTGGCTTCTCACTCAGCACTCCACCATCTTGGCTGCTTCTCTTGGCCTCCACATGGCCTTACTCTGCTCTCCTCTCTAATACTAACCTCAGGAACCAAGGAACTGAGAGAGCAAGCTCCTAGCCTGCCCCACTTTATAATGTAGAAATCCAAACCCTTAATCCAATCTACAAACAAGAAAGTCTCTGATACAAAGCCACCCATCCCAGGCACAATGGGATTCCTCAGGAGAGCGCTCCACCCCACATCATCCAATCAGTCAAGGGTGTGGGGAAAAGCTTATTCTTAAAACTAAGCCTTAGGCTATAACTACCTGGCCTGCTTACATTACAGCCTTTCCCCGACACCCATCCCAAGCACAAGGGCAAATAATATCACCTGGGTGACGGGCTTCCATGTGGGCAGCACCATCTTTAACAAAGTGAGCATATTATATTTTATCTGCCCAATACCCTTCCTCTCAATATTTCAACTACCTCAGCCAAATAGCACCACCAAAAGCAGCTGATACAGTCTCTGGCATGCTTCCTGACAAGAGAAAGCTATCCTGGGTGTCCGAGAGTCAGTACCTCCATGTTACAAAAGCACAAGTGCCACGTGGGTCAGAGATGTGGCTCCAGCACATGCTGCCCAACACAGGGGCCATGCAGTGCTCTCTCACTCACAGTTTAGAGGCTGCCCCCTGGTACCCCTTTAAGCAGTGCTGCTTAAATATATTAATACTGAGAAACATCAAGCTGAAATGAAGCCACATAGACTACGACTTCTCTTAAAATAGTTAAAGTGTAATTGGAAACTAGAAGCCTCAGGCAATGAAGCACTATTGTCTCCAAGAACTCACCACTGGAAAATTAGGAAGAATCCAGCAAATCACTGTGGTTCTAATTGTTCAACAATGCTGATTTACAAAGCAATACCCGCTCCAATAATCTCCAGACTTTATAACTCATGTCAGAAAAGATCCCAAATTGAACAGTCTGTTTAAAATTTACTGATTATGCTTGGACATCTCCCCTGATGACTCAATTGCATGTAAGATCAGAGGCAGATTAAGGTCGGTTGAGGCCCTGGGTGCAGAAGAAAATGTTGGGCCCCTTAAAAAAAAGAGAGAGACAAGAAAAGTTAAAATACATATTAATCATATTTTTAAATAAATAAAAACTATTATGTACTATTAATGTCAAAATTGCTCCTATGAAACCAAACTTGGTGTCATTAGAAAAAAGTGTAAAGTTGGGGTTTTGCGGGGTCCTTCAGTTTCAGGGCCCAGGGTGTGTGCCCAGTGCGTCCACCATTAAATTAGCCTCTGTATAAGACTCACTTAATTTTATTACAATATTAATAATACCTTTCATCTTTACAGAGAACTGGTGAAACAGGCTTACAGTCAAAGAAGACACTATCTATCACTTCATTTATTGGAACAAGACTGTCCTCAGAATCCTATCTTGTCTCTTTCCCTCTCTCTTTCCTAGCACACAGTGAGAGCAAGATGTCCACTGAAGCAGCATCCTCTAGGACAGGTACATTTCACCAGAGATACTTTTACTAGGTAAGTACTGATTCCTCCCTTCCTAGCACCTAAACTGCAGAAGGTCTGGAAACTGAAGTACTCATTTAATAAGCCTGCTTACATGCCATCTTGTGTTTTCTGTTCTTTTTCTCAGACTTCCAGTGCCTGATTCATCCACAATAGGCTTCTCATGCTCCTTCCACCACTGGGAGAGAAAAAGAAAGGAGAGGCTGCAATCTGAGAGGTACTTCCTGAAACTGGCCGGGTGAGGGCAGCTTCAAGACCACAGTGAGGCCTGAGCAGAGTAGCTGTGCTAAGACAGGGCTGCTTGGCAGCGGCATTGCCAAATTCAGCTGGCTGAAGTGCATCCCTTACCTCAGAAACTCCCACCACCTCTCGCAGGCTGGCTGGCTAGACTGGAATGGAGAAGTTGCTTCCAGGTCTTTTTTCACCCTTTACCTCAGGTCGCCCTCTGCCCGTCACATACTTGCTGGAGTCAGGAAGAAAGAATTGTCTCCAAGTGTCTCCTCACCTGTGTCTGGAGGTTCCAGCTGCCCATGAGATGTTGGGCTGGAGTCAGGAGAAACAATTGGCTTCCAGGTCTCTCTTGGCCCCTTCCTACAGAATCCTCTCCTGTCCATCATTCTGGATAAAGCAGGGATGGAGATTCAGCTTCATACAGTCCCTTTCACCACATAAATTGGCTACAGCTGGAATGCAGAATCTTGCTCAAGGTCTTTCCTGGCCATTTAGCCAAAGACCCACTGTGCTCTTCACACCATCTTAAACAAGGAGGGAGAATTTATCTGTCAGATCCTCTTTGCCTGTTTTCCCATGACCCCCTCCCAGAGATGTGTGAAGAGGAGATAAATAAATCATCTTCAGGTCTCTCCTCACCCCTTACCCAAAGCATCTGCTATATTACCAGATCTACCACGTCCTTTCCCAAATATCTCCTCTTCTCTTTGAAAGCTGCTTAGAACTGGGATAGAAAGTCTGCCACCAGCCTGACTGGGCAGTGGCACAGTGGATGGAGTGTCAGGCTGGGACTCAGAGGACCCAGGTTAAAATCCCCAAGGTCACCAGCTTGAACCTGGGCTCACCAGCTTGAGCGCAGGGTCGCTGGCTTTAGCATGGGATCATAGACATGACCCCATGGTTGCTAGCTTGAGCCTGAAGGTCACTGGCTTGAGCGAGGGGTCACTTGCTGTGCTGTAACCCCCCTCCAGTAAGGCACATGTGAGAAAGCAGTCAATGAACAACTAAGGTGCCACAACAAAGAATTAATGCTTCCCATCTCTCTCCCTTCGTGTCTGTCTGTCCCTATCTGTTCCCCTCTCTGTCTCTCTCTGTGTGTTCCTGTCTCTCCAGCTAAAAAGAAAAAGAAAAAAAGAAAGAAAGAAAGAAGGAAGGAAGGAAGGAAGGAAGGAAGGAAGGAAGGAAGGAAGGAAAAAAGGAAGGAAAGAAGGAAGAAAAGAAATTTGCCATCAGGTCTCTCCTCACCCCTTCACCCAGGACTTTCTGTGCAACTCGCATATCAGATGTCAGATAGGTGGTTCTAGGGATTAAACCTCTCAGGGTCTTTCATGAGTCACTAGTAAAAGTTCTCATTTTTAAAGCTTATAAAATGCATGTACTGTGGAAAAACCTAGGCTTCAGACTTGGCTCTGCCACCTGACAGCCTGCAAGGTGGAATCTCCCAATGCTCAAGTGAACTGGGACCAGATGTAGTGCACTCCTGAGTCTGGTATGCGCTCTAGATCAGTGGTTCTTAACCTGGGTTCTATCGAACCCTAGGGGTTTGATGAGTCAGTCTCCGGGGTTCGGAGAAGCCTCTGTGCGGAGGCCAGAATAAAATAATACCGTAATTTGTTGTGAGTTCATGCACTTTGTTGGTTTTGTTCTTTGAGCAAGGTGATGTTCATGCACGGCTCATTTTGTGCACCAGTAAAAAAACATATACCTATGTCTTGAATTTGGGGAAAAAATCATATTTTATTTATCACTAAAGAAGGGTTCGGTGAATGTACATATGAAACTGGTGTGTTCGGTACCTCAAAAAAGGTTAAGAACCACTGCTCTAGATGATGAGCTCACAAAAAGTGATCCCATGGGAATGGCCACCTGATTTAGGAAAGGGCACATGTACCCCATAAACACTCCTTTTCAGATCCTCACAGGCTACCTGTAGCTGTTCCCCACTCCCACTCACCTCTAGCCTCACCTACACTCACCTAATATCCCCAGGATCATGTTGTTCACTTCACATTTGGACTCTAATATGTGAACAGAAATAACACCCATATCTACAAAGTCAGACCCCACCCAAAGTGTAATAAACAGCTTGGAAAATAGCTATTCTACTATGGACTGGATCTCCTTGTCTTTTCCTCTTGTTTTATCTCATGCACTCACTAGGGACACATGGAGTGGACTGGAGGAAAATAATTTCTTGCTCTTGGCAGGCAACATGGGAAAACTGAGGCTCATCTGAGCCCCTACATCTCCTCCTTGCTCCCTATCTCACCTGTTTCCTTTGCCTGGCTGTGGATTATGAATATCCACAAAAAAGCACATGGGCAAGTGTCACATTCAACCAATCAGAAGACCTGATTGCTCCAGAGGTGACTCAAAGTGTCCTTAGTAAAACCTAACAATATCCTGAAATATTTCCCCCACATAATTGGCTAGTGGAATATGAGGACAAATACAGGGAAGCACTCTGGTTTCAATTATTTATTAATGGATACAATTCTATAACAGTTGTCAATCCTTTAAGTGTCAATTGTGTCCATTTGGGAGGTGGGGGTGGAAGGCCAGGTCATTCAGGCCTGAAATAAGAAAACCTTTAAGGTCAGTGATTCTCAACCAGGGGTGATTGTGGCTCCAGGGCCATCCCACAGTGTAAGCAGACATTTTAGATTGTTGAGAGCCGGGGTGCGGGAGGGTCTTAATGGCAAGCAATGAATACAGAGAATGGATGCTGATAAGGACCTACAATACACAGAACAATTCTGGAATAGCAAAATAATGAATAGGAGTTTTCCCAACCAGATAGAAAAATGAACTGTATCATAAAGTCACAATAATTACAACAATGGGTTGATGCCTTATAAATAGACAAATAGATAAAATGAAATAGAAGGTCCAGTAACAGACACAAATCCATATGGGAATTTTGTATACCTGTAATAGAGATGTCTCTCTCCTGGCAGAAAGGACTGGGAATCTTTCTAGAGGATACCATATTTACCCGTGTATAAGATGCTCCCATGTATAAGACACATCTTAACTTTGGAACCCAAAATTTGAAAAAAAAATATTACATAAAGTTACTGAATTCAAGTTTTATTCATCATAAAATTTATATAACTCCTCATCACTGTCAAAACTCCCATCCATTAGCTTGTCCTCAACTGTGTCTGATGACGAATCACTGTCTTCAACAATGAGCACAAAAACAAGTGCAAAAAAGTGAAAAATGCAAGTTAAAAAATCTACAACCACTGTATAAGACACACCCGGTTTTCAGACCCCAAATTTTTCAATAAAAGAGTGCATATTATACTGTAGTAAGGTGCCAAAAAGCTGAAAATTAATATTGATATTCTAGGAGGAAAGGTCAGGCTTTCCTGTCCCATCCTTTCTTTGGGGAGGGAAGGAAGAAGAATGTAGAAGTTTCTGGCTTGCAAAAATAATGGGTCATTTAGTTTTAAATCTAAAATAAAGGTTAACCGAGATACTTCTTCTGTTACAATGGGAGACATAATTTACATATCACCCTACATTGATTGAAGTTCCTCCTCCTTCCTGGAATCCTGAGAATAACATACCTCTAGGCTAAGGAGCAAAAGATGAACCCTAAAAGATTGGTAAACATCTTTGATTGTGTTACCTTGAAAGTCTTAATGTTTCTGTGTATCCCCTAAAAACATGTTGTAAGCTTGTGCCATGATGTCATACTCTCCCCCACCTATGTGTGATCAAGGGCATATAAACAGCCCCTGAAATATTTTTGGGATACATGATTTGGGTTTCCTGATTGCCCCATGTAAGCTATATGTGGCCAGCATATTTAATAAATCTCCTCCTTTAATAAAACTCTTCAAAATTCATCTGGACTTGGTGTGTCTCTATGTAAACCAGTGGAATTGAGGTACAGTACCTTTCAGCATCTGGGGTATGGGTACTTTACAATATTTGGCACCCAACATGGGGCTGCAGTGTTTGGTGTCACTGGGTAGAGACACCCCAAATTGGACAGACTCTCTGGGAAGCTGCCCAGTCCCACTTGAATCTCAAGGAGAGTCGCACCACCTGAGACTTCAGGGCTCTCGGTTTTTCTGTGAGTCCAGACAGTTCTCTGGTAGACACCTCCCAGTTCCCAAATTCGGCAATTTGGACAATTTGGCAGAGAAATCAAGGAGGTAGGTAAAAGCTTTACTGAATTTGTTTGGGACTAAGTTGTAGGTAGGGTAGATTTGTGGCTTTGCTGATTTGTAGAACTCCAGTGTGTAGGTAGGGCCTTCAGAGCTACCTTGCTGTTTGAAACTAGTCTGTCTCTCTGGATTAGACTCTCCAAAGACTGAGACATTAGTAGGAGGTCTATTTGTCTTGCCTTAGAATTCTCTGGGATGCATCTGGTTGCACTCTGGAAAGCAGGCTTCTAGAGATGTCCATTCGCGTTTGCACATTTAGTTGTACTTTTGTACTCTAGAGAGACAATTAGTGGGAACTGAACTAACCAGGTTATTCAGTTCTGCCTTGACCTTTCAGAGACGTCTATTTTTGTTTGAACACTTGTATATTTGTTTATGCTCTAGGAAAGAGGTCCCCAAACTACAGCCCTCGGGCCAAATTGCAGCCACCTGAGGCCATTTATCCGGCCCCCACCACACTTCTGGAAGGGGCACCTCTTTCATTGGTGGTCAGTGTACGGAGTACTGTATGTGGCGGCCCTCCAATGGTCTGAGGGACAGTGAATTGGCCCCCTGTGTAAAAAGTTTGGGGACCCCTGCTCTAGGAAGACAATTAGTGGGGACTGAGCTGAGACCCTGAACTTCCAGAGGCATCTAGTTGTGCTCTCAGAGAAACCTGAGTGTGGACATTTGGTGGTGCCACATTTGGTGCAGTTCTCGGGAAGAAACTTGAGTAGGGACTGAGTTGATACTGAGCTGATCAGTTCTGTCTCAGGACTTTAAGGACACCTTTGTGTTTGTCGAGATCTCAGTCTTTGTTTTTAATGTTTCTGTACAAGAAAAATCCATAAGTGCATTAATATGTAAGGTGCATGGCCTGTGTGCACCTAAAAGGCCAATAGGGGAAACCCTTCCCTTGTCTGTTGAGTCTGTGTATAAGTCTTTGTTTAATGTTTAAATGTGTCTGTTTTTAAGGCCTGGCTTGAGTTTTTGTGTAAAAAATTGGAATTTTCTGACCAAAAAGCAATCTTAAATGGTGATTTGTGTATACTGCAGACTTTCTTTGTTCCTTCAAGAAATCTCTCATGACATTTCATGGTTTGGACCCCTCTCCCCTGATCCACTACATATCTTTTCTTGGATTCAGGATCTCTGGCTTCAAGGGCCCTGTTAAATTTCTCCCTGAAGAAATTATTATCCTCTGTTGGCTCCTTCCCCTTGTCTTATGTAATAATTAATATGTCTATAGTCAAGCACCCTTTATTTTGGGTGCTAGTTAATTATCTGTCTTATCTTTCTTGCTTTTATTAGTGCTCTAATTTCTAGATTTTTCCTGGAGTAGTTTTAATTTTGTAATTGGTAGCCTTAGCTATTAAATATGGGAGGAGGGGGCCAGTTCACAGAAGACCCCTTTAGGTTGTCCTCTAAAGCACTTTCAAGAAGCTTATGGAGACAGCCGTGAATACAGAATTAAGTGGTCCAAGAAAAGACTTTGCTCTCTCTGTGAATCAGAATGGCCTAGTTTTGGGGTTGTGTGGCTGGTGGCTGGAACTTTTAATCCCCGGCTAGGAAGGGCAGTTTGGAACATCAAAACTGAGGATCCAGACCATCCTGATCAGTTTCCATACACTGATCAATGGCTAAATTTAACAATGAATCCACCACAATGGCTAAAAGCTTGTTCAATACAAAAAGGGTATATTGTCTTCCTAGTCCAGCCAGACTTATATCTAGGACAGAAAGGGAATTCAAGAGAAAGAATTAAAGCTCCACTAGGAAAAGATCAATGTGCATATTGCAACAGGGAATACTCCTGGGAAAGTGTTTCTCCAGCCTCTACGGGAAAGGGCTAGCAAGTAAGCGATTTAGATGAAAGAAGACCGAAAAGCCAAGAAGGGACGCATGGTGGGGTGGGGCCATGGCCAAAGAGAGGCAAATGTAGGCATGCTTCCTTCCCTCCCTGCCATTCTCCGACCTCAGCCATCATGCTGCCCCCTTGCGGAAGACAAACAGCAAACCAAGCACCAAGAGACAAGCCCTGCCACCTCCTGGCACTTGGCCAGGCTAGAATTCAGCCTGCCTCGGGTTATACAAGGAAACAAACCATGTGAAAAGAATTGAGAAATTAAAAAACCACGGGTATGGACCTTGCTAGTTATCAGTTTCTTGAAATAAATTGCAGCTCCAGAAGGAGTGATAGAAACATGAGTAATAGGGAATAGAATTATTAGAGACCAGCCCTCCATGGGTTGGGGATGATGATTTGTTGCCCTCCACTGGCGTAAAAAATTAAAGAAAGGTTCCAAAACTCTCCCATAGGGCCAAGCGGGTGTTGGGCTCTCCAAGTCTCCTAATTCCTTCGTGTGGCATAATTGTTATCTGATGAGGGAGGCATGGAGTTCATGGGGAAGACCCACTGTGTTAGCCATAATAGTAAAAAGAATTTTCAGGGAATTGTGGGAAAAATTGGAAACCTCATATAGGCTAAAGCAACCCACTATTAGAGATTTTGTAAAATTTGTATTTTAATTAGCTACTCAAATCAAGGCAGTTAGTTACACGTAGTGGATTGGATTATACAAGACAAACAGCAGAAAAGAAAAAAAAGGGTAAAAGTGGCAGGCTTTTATTTTACAGCTCCAGGAGCCTGCTGCAAGAATCCAAGGCATCTCACCCTTCATGTTGACTTAATAGTGTAAATTACTGTGGGTCAAGAGGGTTAGTATCTCTTTGCCAGCTGGATAGTTTGTACCAAAAATCTCTTTCCATGTTAAAATGTATATGTTATTTCCAAGGCCTTTTGTTAATACTTTTTATTTACTGTTTTATAGCCCTGTAATATTGAAATCTTGATTTAAATATTAAGAAATATGTAATAATTGTTAATAATATATTTTTATGTAATGTTTAGTTTATTATAATTTTGAAACAGTATTGTTCAATGCTACGTAATATAAGAAAAAGAGTCGTATCCTGGAACTCCTGCAAATATATTTTTATCATGCTCTTTGTTTAAAATTTCTTTTGAATGCTAATGTACTGAATTATTCAGCAGTGGAGAGACTCTGGAATCCTAAAGGAGATGCCAAACCTGTTTCTCTTGCAAACCTCTACCCTCTTTTATTTGACCCAGCTAATAACGCTGTTTTTTTCTTTTTCCAAGAGTTTATATAAACAGAAAAGGGCCCTCAAGCCCCTCAGTGAGATCTTCTGAGCATGGCTTTTAAGGTCTATAATGACTAAGAAAGGAACTGAAAAGGTAAATAGAGCCCAAAAGAGAGCAGGAAAATACCAGCTCCTGGCATATGCCCTTAAAGGCTCCAGTGACCTGAAGAGGCTTCATAGGATTCCATGAAGGCCCTGCTTCAAGAATGGAAAAGAAGGTCATTGAGCTAAAGCCTGCCAGGCTTCTCAGGCCCCACCAGGGACATGCCTCTACTGTAAGAAAAAGGGACACTGGAAGGTAAGCTGCCCCCTTGCTTCAAGAAGTGAGGGTTCAGTCTCTTCCAGTCCTAATCCAGCCACCTGTGACCTGACCTTGCCCAGCCTGCTCGGACTTGCCACTGAATGTTAAAGGTACCAGGGCCATTGGCCTCATCTCATGTCACCGTGGATGCGCCTAGGGTATTTCTTCCAAGTAGCAGGTAAACTGATCTCATTTCTTGTAAACACAAGGACCACTTACTATTTCTTGCCTAATATTTGGGTTTTATTTATCCCTTGAAGATCTCTATTGTGAGTATTTACGGTCTTATTTCTGTTGCTTTGTTTAATGTATAGTGTCTCCTTTATTCCTCTTGTCTCAATGCCCCCGTGCCTATTTTAGGCTGGAACCTGCTCCTAATTTCAACTAGAAGCAGTGATCATTAGGACTTGGACTTTAGCTACAAAGCATAGAATGTGACCACAAATCCAGTGCCTTGTGGACTTTTCCTAAATATATGTGACTCCTTCTCCTTGGGACAATTCTCAGACTGAAGTAGAAATTGGGTTACATTTGCAAATAATATAAAGCAGTTACGGTGTTAACATGGATTTAGTGAAATTGCGTTAACATGTTAAGAACATTTGTGAATTTTAAAAACTAAACTTTATTTTGAATCCTGTTATATTGGTTAGAACTTTGTTTTTGCTTAATAATCTAGTATGCTTTGGTCACTTTATTGTATTAGAACACTTGTTATAGTATTTGTTAACATTAGCTGTTTGAATCATATTGTTTGTTTTATATTTTTCCAGTCTGCCTCAAAATCGGAACATAGTAATACAAATGAGTAGAAAGATGCCACCCCAAACCAGTGAGGTTTGGGACCCTTGTTGCCAAAGGTTTATTTGAAACCAATTAAAAAAAGATTTTGCCAACATGAAAGGGATAATTAGAGAAGCCAAACTTAGAATCTATTTAGTTTGTGTCCAACTGAATACTAAACAAAATAAGAAAATTATAAAAAGAAACAGGGAGAAAAGGAATTTTCCCAGGTAAACATTTAGAAATCAACTTTAATAAAATAATTGCCAAGTAAATAGAAGCTTTTCCTTCTAGAAATAGGGCACAGTGACAGTTGTTCAGAAGTTACTATATAGAATTCTTTCCAGGTTTAGCTTGCCCATTCTAGTGTAGGGCCGGCATTTGTGTCCACATTCTCAAAGCTGATGGGAAAGAAACCCAATATTAATTAGAAACTAATTTAAAGTTGCATGGTGCCCACAAGCCCCAAAAGGTTCAGGGCCAGTAAAATGCATGAATCAAATCTTAAAGAAAACGTCACCACCCCTTTCTTAAGTACTTGAAGAATTTACAGGTTGCACAACAAATTGTTTGAAAGACTGAGAGGCACTTCCAGCACTATCAGGAGATCCAGTACATCACCCAAAGACTGACTCTCATGTGGACGGGTCCACACACCATAATCCTGACAACTCTTACTGCTGCCAAGGTAGAAGGATAGCAAGCCCTACTCCAACCACAAACCAGAAGCTGGTTGGTCTACATACGGCAAATGTATGAAGAAACTCACTAAGGACTCCCTTTTTAATCAGACTTTAGGAAAAGGGAAACTATAGTAAAATGAAAGCCAGCTTAATTGTCACTAAAGGTTGAAGGTTTTAAAATTAAGAGTTCTAACTAAAAGTAAATTCTTATAAAAGCCAATCAGTTTTATATAAGTTGCGAAAGGTTTGTACAGTTTACAGAAAATTGATCAATAACATTTGTTTCTTTACTGAACTGTATTGCTATTAATGTTGTCTGTTAAGTAATCACACAGGCAATTTATTACTCAAAAATCCTTTTGGTGTGCCTGTGTACACCTTACGGGGGCCCCGTCAGCGTGCTCCTCTCGGCTGGCTTTGGTCAGAGTTCAGAGCAGCATGGAGACAGTCCACATCAACGTTGGAGTCTGGGCAGCTACTGCAGCAGAGGGTCCCTCAGCGTTAGTACCTTTTCTGGCCAATGCCTTCTAACAGATGTCAATCTACAGGATTATCACCTCAAACCACCTTTTCGGGAGTTCCTCACAGGAAATCCCCTCTATGTCATTCTACTGAAATGTTTACATTAAACCACTTTTTGAGATATTCTTATTTTCATTAATTTACAAAGTTAATGTAAATAACACCAAGCCACTTCTTATCTATGTATAACTTTACACACATACTAACTGGGTTCTGCTTGAAAGTCAGAGTCTGTTTATCATATTACAGAGTTATGGCACTAAGTTTGTTCTTATCTATGTATAACTTCACACACATACTAACTGGGCTCTGCTTGAAAGTCAGAGTCTATTTATCACATTACAGAGTTATGGCACTAAGCCACTATATTAATTCCTATCAAAATGGCATAACTTTATTTCATTTTAATAATTATTTTAATATCCTTTAAATTACTTTTATATATCTTCCATATTTTTATATTTCTATATATTTAATTACAATAACCTTATATTACTATAACAAGAACCAATAAGATATGAGTACTACAATGAGAGAAATCCTTGTCATTTTGATAAGGACTACCATGAATTGTGAAGTATAAAGGAAAAACCCCAGAATTAACAGAGGTAAGTATGGTAGTAAAAGTGAAAAAAGCGAATTTTCACATTAGCAAATATATTTCAATTCAGAAAAGAAGACACTTATTCACATGTATGTATTCACAAAAGGCAAAAATAGAGAGCAAAAATAAACCATGAAAACTGATGCTGAAAATTAAAGAGGAAGAAACACACTACTTAACTCTTAGACTCAGCCTAGTTTCTTTTCAAGTTTTTGAAAAATGACAGTGGCTTATACAACTAAAGCTAGAATCAAATTAATATGAAAAAATGCTTAAAATTTAAAATATGCCACATACCTCTTTGTACCTAACCTCTGGTGGTGCAGTTGATAAAGCATCAACGTGGAATTTTGAGGTCACAGGTTTGAAACCCTGAGTTTGCCTGGTCAGGGCACATACAAGAAGCAACTACAGGAGGTGGGGGTCTTCAGGATATAAATACAGTTACTTTCTTACAACAGTGACATAACCTGAATTTTGGTGTAAGTCAAAACACACCCTAGCTTAAGTCACTTACTACCTATCCAATACAATTGTGAAATCATAATCTAGAACATAAAACAGACTAAGCCACAGAAAAAGGAAAAGGACACAAATATACTGTACTGTACACTATACTGTAGTAACAAAAATATGAGTGTAAAATATTTTTTCTTACCTATATTCCTGTGGTTGACTTGCACACTGGAATGGGCATTACAAGGTGGGAGAGAGTGACATAGTGGGAGGAGGAAGCTGGAGAAGCAGGAGAATCTGCACAAGTTGCTGGAGATATTTGGTCAGGTAAATCAGGATTGTCTAAGGAACATGCAAGAGATGCTGGAGATGATTCTACCTGTACTACGAATGCTTCATCTCAAGAATAGGCTGACGTAGAGGATATAGAATCTGTTTCAGGCCTCTCTACCTTCTTAAAGAATTGTTTCCAGGCTAGTCTGGAAGATTGATCACTTCTTCTCTTCCAAAATCTGCCTATAGCATTGCAAGGCATCCATAAGGCTCTATAGATCTTACTGAATCTGTCATTGCTGGAGTCCTCAGCTGAAATTTTGCCCACACATCTTCTACCATAAAAAAAAAAAACATTCTGCCAGCCTTGCCTGTGGTAGTGCAGTGGGTATAGCATTGACCTGGAATGCTAAGGTTGCCAATTTGAAACCCTGAGCTTGCCTCATCAAGGCACATATAGAAAGCAATTACTATGAGTTGGTGCTCCCTACTTCTCCACCCCCTTTCTTTCTCTCTCTCTCTTTCTTTCTCTCTCTCTCTCTCTTGCTTACTCACTCTCTCCTCTCCTTTCTCTAAAAAAATCAATAAATTTAAAAAAAAAGAAAGAAAAACCTTCTGCCAAACCCTTGGTGGTAAATCTCTTGGGTTCTTGGATTTCTATCTCTTCTGGTCTCTTTACCACATCTAATTTCACTTCCATTATGATAGCTTTCCTCTTCTTTGAAGCACTATCATCTAAAGACTCTGACTTTCATTTGGGAGCCATGACAAGGGCCAAAAAGCCACCAGACAAAGCAACACAAATGGAGCACTTGCACTTTCAGTAGTCCAAAACGGCATAGGTAAGCATACTGGGGACACCAACTTCCTCACTTATATGCCGCGTTACTGCACAGTGTTTTTCCACTGTGCACAACCAAAGTAGTTTGCCCACATAGTCCGTAAGTACAACGCTAATGGCATGAGCTAAAATACTCATGTTTCAATTTTTTAAACGTTTTATGGGAGTGAATATTGTGAACTCAAAACATCATATGTTGAGATTGTCATAACCTGAGAACCCTTGTACTATGAGTTGATGCTTCCCACTCCTCCCCCACCTTTTCTCTCTCTCTCTTCTCTCTAAAATTAATAAAATAATTTTTAAAAATATATTTATGTACTTTATTTATTTTAGCAAAAGAGAGAGAGAGAGAGAGAGAGAGAGAGAGAGGGGGACAGACAGGAACAGAGATAAGAAGCATCAATTCTTGTGGTACCTTAGTTGTTTATTGATTGCTTTTTTATTTGTGCCTTAATGGGGGGGGGGGCTCCAGCCAACCCAGTGACCGTTGATCAAGTCAGCAACATTGGGCTCCAGCCAGCAACCCATGCTCAAGCTGGTGAGCCCATGCTCAAGCTAGCAACCTTGGGGTTTTAAACCTGTGTTTTATGCATCCCAGGTGAACACTCTATCCACTGCACCACCACCTGGTCAGACTAAAATCTTTAAAAAAAATTGCATGCTTCTTTGAGAACCAATAAACTACCCCCCCCCCCGAAAAAAAACAGTAAGGAGACACAGTTAGAGCCCACACAAGAATAAACCAATAAATGCATAAATAAGTGGAACAACAAATCAATGTTTTATCTCTATCTCTCTTTCTCTACACCCCCTTCTCCTTCTCTCTAAAAATCAATTTTAAGTCTGACCAGGTAGTTGTGTAGTAGAGCATCAAACTGGGATGCTAAGAATCCAGGTTTGAAACCCCAAGGTTGCCAGCTTGAGCACGGTCGTACCTGGCTTGAGAGGTCACCTGCTTGAGCAGGGGATCATAGACATGACCCCATGATTGCTGGCTTGAACCCAAAGGTCGCTGGCTTGAAGCTCAAGATTGTCGGCTTGAACCCAAGGTTGCTGACTTTAGCAAGGGGTTACTGGATTAACTGGAGCCCTGCTCCTGCCCTGTCCTGGCACACATGAGAAAGGAATCAATGAATAACCAAAGTGCTACAACAAAGAATTGATGCTTCTCATCTCTCTCCTTTTCTGTCTATCCCTGTCTGTCTGTCTGTCTGTCTCTCTCTCTCTTTCTCCTTCTTCTCTCTTGCTTGAAAAATCAGTTTTAAAAATTATTGTTTTAAATTGCTGTGCAATGTGATTTCATGGGTATTCAAATGAAAACTTAAAAGATTTTTAACACAAATAAGGCAATAATTTTTGAAGTGCCTTATGCTAAGTTGATGAAAATACTTACTAGACTTACCTGGTGAGGGTAAACACCAGCAGCCCAGCTTTTCAGACTTTTAGATTATAGGAGCAAACTGTCCCTGTGTTTCTCCACTTTTAAAACATACAATATTTATTAATAAAAAACGTTTTTTTTCATTCTCAAAAAAAATAATTACACTACAAAAAAGTTGGAAAAAGAGACATTTCAATGAATAGTAGTGAGAAAAATTCATCATTTAGAAAAAAATTTAACTCTATATCACACACACACACACACCCCAAATAGACCAAACAAGGGGGGAGGGGAAATTTAACACTGGTAGAACTAATTTTTTTTTTTTTTTGCAGAGACAGAGAGTCAGAGAGAGGGTCAAATAGGGACAGAAAGATAGGAAGCGAGAGAGATGAGAAGCATCAATTCTTTGTTGTGACTCCTTAGTTGTTCATTGATTGCTTTCTCATCTGTGTCTTGACTGGGAAGCTACAGCAAAGCAAGTGACTCCTTACTTAAGCCAGCAACCTTGGGCTCAAGCCAGTGACCTTGGGTTTCAAGACAGCGACCTTAGGACTTAATCCAGTGACCATGGAGTCATATCTATGGTCTAACGCTCAAACCAGCGACACCGCACTCAAGCCAGAGGAACCTGCACTCAAGCTGATGACCTCACAGCCCAGTCCAACACTCTGTCCACTGCACCACCACCTGGTCAGGCAAGAATACATGTTTTAGAATAAAAACTCAACTTTTCTTTCTTCTTAAAAACACTTGGACAGCAAGATGGAGATGGAGTAAGTGGACGTACCAACTTCCAACTCCCAGAACCAAAGTGGATTATAACGTAATTTTAAGAACTATCATCTGGATAAACCAACTTTGAACTAAACTAAGTGGATTCTTCAATCAAGGAACAGTGAAGAAGCCACATTGAGACTGGTAGGAAAAACAAAAATGTGGAGAGGGCTGCCAAGCTCCCCGGAGCGAATAGCAGCCCGGAGAGACTCGCCTGGAGGAAGAAGAGTTTGGCAGAGAGGGTTAACAAATTTTTATTTGTTCTTGGGTCCCAGGAACAAAGCCCCAGCCTGCAGCCCCGGAGCCTAGAAGAGGCGTGTGGACAGTATTGAGCTGTGAAACAAGTGAGGATACTGTTTGTGAGAAAGAGACAGTTTTCTCAGACCCAGGATTCTTATTAAAGGGACAATGCAGAAAAACTCTCTCACAACCACTCACCCGCGGCTCTGGGGAATGGGGACAGATGAGAGGACCAGAGCAGCGGGAAGAGAGTGTGGACTGGAAGGCACAGGGAGAAACACTCTAAGGGACAGCCACCCTAACCCCTGGGCTGAATCACTTCCCTAATCGAAGCGAATATTTCCCCTGGAACCAGCAATACCAGCAAAGGGAGACAGGACACCAGCCAAACAAGCTCTCCCATGGCACTTAGAGCAGAGCTGCTTAGATGGAGGGAGCTTCCAAGACTACAGTATGGAGTGTTAGGGTCTGAGCTGCAGTGCACCTACCCACACTGCTGAGGGCTTGCTGGAGGGATGGTGGTGGCGGGACGCTGAAAGACGGTTCTGTCAGCAGGGGCAGAGGCCCAGCCGCTGTGAGCACGGTCTAACCCAGCAGGGGTGGAGGGGGCTCACGAAAGCGGTCCGGCAGCTGCTGCCCTCCTGCAGCCCCACCTAAGGGGAGAAAGCAAGAGGCCAGGAACGGGCAGAGATCTGCTCTGCAACCCTGCGTGAGCCGGCCCTGACCACGGGAGCGGGACTAAAGCCAGGGACAGGCAGAGGCTCGCAGCTGAGTGCACACCAGCAGCCCCATCCAACTCGAGAAACTGCAGCAAGCAGGCTCTGACCGCGGGAGCTGGGCGGAAGCCCAGGAATAGGCTGGGCCTGTGGCTGGGCAAAGATGATCACCGCTACCCATGGTACTGATGCTTATGGCTTCAGTGAACTGCGGAACCCCACCTGTGGGGGCGAGGTGAAGGCCCAGATAGGATGAGGCTTGTAGAACCAGGCACCAGAACACAGCCCCTCCTGCGGAGGAGAGGCGGAAATCACAGCAACAGCTGCGGTGGGCCGGTGCTGACAATGCCTATACCCAACCGCCCTAGGCAGCAACAGAGGGGGTAGTGAGCCTACAGACAGACCACACCTAAGGAACACAAAGGCAACATCCATTGGACTCGAGTGGCCACACCCTTCTTATACACAGACAAAATGGGCAGGCACAAAATGCAATCCAAATGAATCAAAAGAAATCCCCAGAGAAAGACCTGAATGAACCAGATATAACCAAAATACCAGATGCAGAGTTTAAAATAATGATAGTTAGGATGTTCAAAGAGATTAGAGCAACAATGGATAGTCATTACAAACACCTAAATAAAGAGATAACAAGTATAAAAAAGAAAATTGAAATAATAAAAAGGAATCAGAAAGAAATGACAAATACAGTATCAGAACTGAAGACCACAATGGAAGGAATTAAAAGTAGTAAGGATGAAGCTGAGGATCGAATCAGTGAGTTAGAGGACAAAAATAAACAAAGGCACAGAAGCAGAGCAGAAAAAAGAAAAGACACTCAAAAAATATGAGGAAACCCTAAGGGAGCTCTGTCACACATGAAGAGAATAACATCCTCATCATAGGGGTGCCTGAAGAAGAGGATAAAGAACAAAAAAATAGAAACTTTGTTCAATCAAATGATAGCTGAAAACTTCCCTAAACTAAGACTGGAAAAGTTTTCACATGTTCAAGAAGCACAGATAAGTCCATTAAAGATAAACCCAAAGAAATCTACACCAAGACACATCATAGTTAAAATACCAAAGCTAAGGATTAAAGAGAAAATTTTAAAAGCTGCTAGAGAAAAAACGGCTATCACCTAAAAAGGAGCCCCCATAAAAATGATATTCGACTTCTCAACGGACACACTTGAGGCCAGAAGGGAATGGCAAGATATATTCAAAGTAATGCAGAACAAGAACCTACAACCAAGACTACTCTATCCAGCAAGGCTAACGTTTAAAATTGAAGGAGAAATAAAGAGCTTCCCAGACAAAAAAAGCCTCAAGGAATTCATTAAACCCAAACGAATTCTGCAAGAATGCTAAGGGGCCTGTTGTGAACAGTTCAAAAGGGGAAAAGAATATAGCAAAAGAAGAATACATCTTTAAAGAATAAAATGGCAATAAACAACTACATATCAATAATAATCTTAAATGTAAATGGTTTAAATGATTCAATAAAAAGACATAGGGTAGCTGTGTGGATAAAGAAACAGGACCCATACATATGCTGTCTACAACAGTCAAACCTTAAAACAAAAGATGCACATAGACAGAAGGTAAAAAGATGAAAAAAAATATTTCACGCAAATGAAAATGAAAAAAAAGCTGGGGTAGCAATACTTATATCTGACAAAATGGACCTTAAAACAAAGGCTGTAGTATGAGATAAAGAAGGATACTACATAATGATAAAGGGAACAATTCAACAGGAAGTTATAACTATTATAAATATCTACGCACCAAACATAGGAGCCCCGACATACATAAAGCAGACTTTGATGGATATAAAGGGCAAGATTAAAAGCAATACTATAATAGTAGTGGATTTCAGTACCCCACTAAACAGCAGACTTAAAGGATACACTAGATCAACACGATTTAATAGATATCTTCAGAACTTTTCACCCTAAAGCACTAGAATATACATTCTTCTCAAGCACTCACGGTACATTTTCTAGGATAGACCACATGTTAGGACACAAAAATGGTCTCAACAAATTTAAGAAGATTGAAATCATATCAAGCATTTTCTCTGATCACAATGCCATGACACTAGAAATTAACCACAAAAGAAAAACTGAAAAATACTCAGACACTTGGAAACTAAATAGCATGTTATTAAATAATGAATGGATTAACAATGAAATCAAAGAATAAATAAAAAATTTTCTAGAAACAAATGATAATGAGCATATATCAACTCAAAATTTATGGGACAGAGCAAAAGCAGCACTGAGAGGGAAGTTCGTTGCACTACAGGCACACCATAAGAATCTAGAAAAAGCTCAAATAAGCAACCTGACCCTGCATCTAAAAGAACTAGAAAAACAACAGCAAATAAAGCTGTTAGAAGAAAGAAAATAATGAAGATCAGAGCAGAAATAAATGACATAGAGGCTAAGGAAACAATACAGAGGGTCAATGAAACAGGAGCTGGCTCTTTGAAAAGGCAAACAAGATCGACGAACCTTTAACTAGACTCACCAAGAAAAAAAGAGAGAGGACTCAAATAAATAAAATTAGAAAGGACAGTGGACAAATAACAACTGACACAACAGAAATACAAAGGATTGTAAGAAAATACCATGAAAAACTCTATGCCAAAAAATTAGACAACCTAGGTGAAATGGACAAATTTCTTGAATTATATAATCTTCCAAAAATCAATCTGGAAGAATCAGAACACCTAGACAGACCAATTACAACAAATAAGATCGAAACAGTTATCAAAAAACTCCCAAAAAAAGAAAAGTCCTGGGCCTGATGGCTTCAAAAGTGAATTCTACCAAAAATTCAAAGAAGAACTAACTCCTATTCTCCTCAAGCTCTTTCAAAAAATTCAAGAGGAAGGAAGAGTTCTAAACTCCTTTTATGAGACGAGCATAATTCTGATCCCAAAACCGGGCAAAGACAACACACACACAAAAAATTATAGGCCAATATCCCTGATGAATTTAGATGCTAAAATTCTCAACAAAATATTATTCAACTGGATCCAGCAATATATGAAAAAAATCATACACCGTGATCCAGTGGGATTTATTCTGGAGAGGCAAGGCTGGTTCAATATTCGCAAATCAATCAATGGGATTCATCACATAAAAAAAAGGAAGGACAAAAATCACATGTTCATTTCAATATATGCAGAGAAAGCATTTGATAGAATCCAGCACCCATTCATGCTCAAAACTCTCAGTAAAGTGGGAATACAGAGAACATTCCTTAACATGATAAAGGCCATCTATGACAAACCCACAGCAAACATCACACTAAATGGGCAAAAATTAAAACCAATCCACTTATGATCAGGAACCAGGCAGAGGTGCCCCCTTTCAGCACTCTTATTCAATATAGTTCTGGAAGTCCTAGCTACAGCAATCAGACAAAAAGAAGAAATAAAAGGCATACAAATTGGAAAAGAAGAAGTAAATTGTCATTATTTGCAGATGATATGATATTGTATATAGAAAACCCTAAAGTCTCAGTCAAAAAACTACTGGACCTTATATAGGAATTCAGCAAGGTGGCAGGATATAAAATTAATACTCAGAAATCAGAGGCATTTTTATATACCAACAATGAACTGTCAGCAAAAGAAATTAAGGAAACAATCGCCTTCACTATTGCAGCCAAAAAAATAAAGTACCTAGTAAATTTAACCAAGGAGGTTAAGGACTTGTACTCAGAAAATTATAAATCATTGATAAAAGAAATCAAGGAAGATACAAACAAGTGGAAGCATATACTGTGCTCATGGTTAGGAAGAATAAACATCATTAAAATGTCTATATTACCCAAAGCAATTTATAAATTCAATGCAATACCAATTAAAATACCAATGACATACTTCAAAGATATAGAACACATATTCCAAAAATTTATATGGAACCAAAAAAGAACACGAATAGCCTCAGCAATCTTAAAAAGAAAAAATAAAGCAGGAGGTATCACTCTTCAAGATATCAAGGTATACTACAAGGCCATTGTACTCAAGACAGCCTGATTCTGGCATAAGAACAGGCACATAGATCAATGGAACAGAACAGAGAACCAGAAATAAACCCACACCTTTATGGACAACTGATATTTGACAAAGGAGGAAAAAACATACAATGGAGTAAAGACTGCCTCTTTAACAAATGGCGTTGGGAAAATTGGACATCTACGTGAAAAAAAATAAAACTAGACCATCAACTTACACCATTCACAATAACAAACTCAAAATGGATAAAAGACTTAAATGTAAGCTGTGAAACCATAAGCATCTTAGAAGAAAACATAGGCAGCAAGCTCTCCGACATCTGTTGCAGCAATATATTTGCCGATTTATCTCCACGGGCAAATGAAATAAAAGACAAGATAAACAAATGGGATTATATCAAACGACAAAGTTTTTGCACAGCTAAAGACAATAAGAACAGAATAAGGCCTGACCTATGGTGGCGCAGTGGATAAAGCGTCGACCTGGGAACACTGAGGTCGCCAGTTCAAAACCCTGCACTGGTCTGGTCAAGGCACATATGGGAGTTGATGCTTCCAGCTCCTCCCCCCTTTCTCTCTCTCTCTCTCTCTCTCTCTCTCTCTCTCTCTCTCCTCTCTAAAATGAATAAAATTTTTAAAAAAGCAATTAAAGAACAGAATAAAAAGACAAACCACACAATGGGAGAACATATTCGACAGCACGTCTGATAAGGGGTTAATAACCAAAATTTATAAAGAACTTATAAAACTCAAAACCAGGAACACAAACAATCCAATCAAAAGATGGACAAAAGAAATGAATAGAAGTTTCTCCAAAGAGGACATACAGATGGCCAATAGGCATATGAAAAAATGCTCAACATCACTAATCATTAGAAAAATGCAAATTAAAACCACAATGAGATATCACCTCACACTAGTCAGAATGGCGTTCATCTGCGAAAACACACAGAATAAGTGCTGGCGAGGATGTGGTGAAAAGGGAACCCTTCTGCACTGCTAGTGGGAATGCAGACTGGTGCAGCCACTATGGGAAACAGTATGGAGATTCCTCAAAAAATTAAAAATCGAACTGCCTTTTGACCCATCTATCTCACTTTTAGGAATATACCCTAAGAACACCATAGTACTGTTCAAAAAGAAGAAATGCGCCCCCATGTTCGTAGCAACATTGTTCACAATAGCGAAGATCTGGAAACAGCCCAAGTGTCCGTCAGAGGTCGAGTGGATTAAAAAGCTTTGGTACATATATACTATGGAATACTACTCAGCCATAAGAAATGATGACATTGGATCATTTACAACAAAATGGATGGACCTTGATAACGTTATACGGAGTGAAATAAGTAAAACAGAAAAAAACTGAGAACAGCATGATTTCATACATAGGTGGGTCATAAAAGCGAGACTATGAGACATGGACAACAGTGTGGTGGTTATAGGTTGGGGGAAGGGAAGAGAGGGAGGGGTAGGGGGGAGGGGAGGGGCACAAAGAAAACCAGATAGAAGGTGAGAGAGGACAATTTGACTTTGGGTGACGGGTATGTAACATAATTGAATGATAAGATAAACTGGAGATTTTTTTTTTTGAACATATGTACCCTGATTTATTAATGTCACCCCATTAAAATTAATAAACATTAAAAAAAATCTATTCTCCACATACTAGTCAGAGAATCATCTTTAAGGACAGAGAGAGAGTCAGAGAGAGGGATAGATAGGGACAGACAGACAGGAACAGAGAGAGGTGAGAAGCATCAATCATCAGTTTCTCGCTGCCCTCCATAGTTGTTCATTGATTGCTCTTCCACACGCGCCCCGACTGCGGGCCTTCAGCTGACCGAGCAACCCCCTGCTAGAGCTAGTGACCTTGGGTCCAAGCCGACGAGCCCTTGCTCAAGCCAGATGGGCCTGCGCTCAAGCTGGTGACCTCGGGGCCTTGAACCCGGGTCCTCCACATCCCAGGCTGATGCTCCATCCATTGCGCCACCGGCCGGTCAGGGCAGAGAATCATCTTTAAAATAAAAGCATGATCATGTTGAAAAAAAAAAAACCACTTATGAGTTTTTGCCTGGCTTTATCAATGGTTTGCAGACTCTAACACCCTTGAATAAATTTTGTTAGGTTGGCCAGAGACGCAGGTTTCTAAAGGAATTTACAAAGAGTGAAAGCTGAAATAAAAAGTTTATTTACTTCCCAAGAGAGGAAAGGGCCAGGTCCCAGGAGAATAGTACCAGCCCTGAGTGAGCTGGTCTTTACTGAGCTTTTTCGAGGGTAATGTGGTTTTTGTTGCTAGACAGCTGGGCATGAGAGGATTGTTTGTGTCTTTAGTTGTCCTCCTGAAGTAGATTGTAAAATTATCTCAAGTGATGGCAACTGTTTCACAGGGTGGAGGCAGCTTAGCTGGTGAGTTACTACTACTCTGTGTCTATAAAACAGGCTCAAAACTATATTAGGAGCTTAGGTTAGAAATCATATAGGCTTTTTTAAGCTCTGTTTTTTCAACCCCTTCTCTGGTTTTTAACTAGTTGTTCTTACCCCTGGACGTGAAATAGGGAATTATGGACAAAAGTCAATTCTTCTGTAACTGCTTTCTGCTGAGTTAGGGACATAGAGCTGTCCCTCCCTATGGATCTGTGTCAGAATCATGAGAAGGAGGGGCTGAAAATGAACAATTTTGAAAGTCAAAGCAGACCTGACCAGGCTGTGGTGCAGTGGATTGAGCATCAAACTGGGATGCGAAAGACCCAGGTTTGAAACCGCAAGGTTGCTGACTTGAGCATGGGATCAGAGACATGATCCCATGGTCTCTGGCTTGAGCCCAATGGTCACTGGCTTGAAGCCCAAGGTCAATGGCTTGAGTAAGGGATCATTCACTCTTCTGAAGCTCCCCAGTCAAAGCACATACGAGAACGCAATCAATGAACAACTAGGGTGCTGCAACAAAGAATTGATGCTTCTCATCTTTCTTTTTCTGTCTGTCCCTATCTTTCTCTCTGTCTGTCTCTGTCAAAAAAGTAAAAAGAAAAAGGAAGAAAGCCAAAGCCATTCCTGAGGGGGTTCCCATTGTAGGGAGTTCCTAAGGGCTTGAATATGTTCTTGTATTAAGGAGACAAGGAAGCAAAGAGAGCTAGTAATACAATAAGACAGCAGGGGTTCAAGAAAGGGAATTAACCACAAAAACTAGGACTAAATATTAAATTTAAAATTCTACCTGTTGACTTCTTCTTTGACTCTTTTTTTCCTGAGGTCAATGGCTCATTGAGTAATGTAGCCTGTGATAGGTGGGTTTTGTGATTTATTTTTATGTATATAGGTAGGAGAGAGAAAAAGAGAGAGAAGGAGCCTCATTAGCTGGGAAAGATAGAGGAGTGTCCCACTTGACTTCTCTGCTCCCAGGCTGAGCTGCATGCGTGGGGCTAGCAGGTTCCAGCCACCCACCCCACCTATTATGCATAGTCAGAGGATGCTACTGGAGTCATTGCTAGGCAACAAAGTAAAGCTGCTCAAAGTTGGGGCTGAGGGAGATTCTGGATTTAAATTGGAAACTATTTGAAGTAGGAGAGAAAAAGGAACCAGAAAATTTACACCAGCAGTAATAGAGAGGCAAGTGGGGAAACCTTCTAATACCCACTCCTGTTCAGGAAAAAGGGGAAAATTCTTTTCTTTCTTTTTTCTTTTTTGACAGAAACAGAGAGAGAGTCAGAGAGAGGGACAGGGACAAACAGACAGGAAGGAAGAGAGATAAGAAGCATCAATTCTTTGTTGCAGCTACTTAGTTGTTCAGGAGACAAATTCTTAATTCTTACTGCAAGCTATTGCTTCTCTGGCCTAGGTTGTATGCTAAGAAATGTTGTCTGGAAATTTCCTTACCCAAACTTTGGTATTATCTCAGAAATATATGAGATCCCTGTTAAGGTTTCCTTTTTGCAGCCTGACAGATGCAAAAAAGACCCCTGCTTGCATGTTCTACATTTCAGAAAGTGGATATTGGTGTACATAAAGTTACCAAAAGCGGGGAGTGGGGGAGGGTGCGGCAGTTCCACAGCTGAATTGTGGCCTATACTTATCTGCTAGGGGTGGGGTGGGTAGGTGTGCAGCAGTTCTATAGCTGAATGATGACTTACACTTATTCTTTTGGAGGTCATATTTCACAGACTAAGGATTTAGTGTGATGGATCTAAGTGTGCTGTTTGTGGAGAGGAATCCCAGAGGCCGTTACCCGTCTGGTCACCTCTCATTCTTATGTGTCTCAGTTTTGGAACCCTGGCAAACTCAATCTCTATTATACATTATTATCTTTTTTCTCTGTGAGTGCAACCCTGCATATAAAGTCCAATTAAATTGCCATAATTCACCTTTCTGGTTGTGTACAGAAAAGCAACAAACAGAAGCAGTAAAGTCTCTGGAAGAAATTAAAGCCACTGTGATCTGAGGCCCCAGAAAGGTGTCAGTGTAGGTGTTAACTTTGAGACCCTTAGCCAGCTGTAAGGCCCTAGTGAGAGCTCTTAGCTCTGCTTTCTGAGCCAAGGTGCCTGGGTGAAGAGGAGAGCTTTCAATAATGTGGGTAGTTGTAGCAATGGTGTATCTTGCTTTTATTTGACCCTCAATGATGTAACTGCTGCCATCTATAAACTAATCATGGTCTGGGGAGAGAAATGGATTGTCACAGAGATCAGGCCAGACTGCTATGGACTGTGCTAGGACCTTCATGCAAGAGTGTTCTAGGTTAATTATAATATTTATCCTAAGATGGGGCAGGGAATGTAATAGAACTAAGAGTAAGCAGAGAATTGATCACTCAGTATACAGAGAAGTTGAGGGGTACAAAAAGGAGATTGAACTTCATCTTCAGTCCTAATGATGGAGATAGGAAAGAGAGAAAGGGAACCTGAAAATTCAGGAAGAGCAGAGTAAGTGGCATTTGTATTGATGAGTTAACTGACACATTTACCTGTGACAGAGAGCGTTACCTGAGGCTTGGCTAACTTAATGAGGTGGAGCTTTGTCTGATGCCAGGGCCTTCAGACAGACATCTGTAGGATCCTGAGGAGATCAGAGGGTATGGAGCAAGCCATGCCAGGGGAGCTATCCAGTTCCAGATGCACTGTTTGCTTGCACAGTGGGCATAGTCCTGGAAAAATCTGCTTTTGGGGGCATTCCTTTCTCCAAAGACCTGCCTGTTTATAGTTGAAGCAAAGCAGGCCTGTGAGCCCAGTGCTGACAAGCATTTTTCCTGTTTTTTGCCTGTAGCCTCTGGGTAGGCCAGTCCCTGGAGAGCCCCCCTATGGTGGAGGCAGCCATTTGGAAGACCTCTTTCTGCTTCCTAGACCATCACTGGTCTCATTTTCTCTTTTTCTCTCTTTTCTCCTCACCTTGATTGTTAAAAATCTTAAAAGCCAGGTCAAGGAGCTCTGACTGAGGAGTCTGGAGTCCCTTTTAAGCTTTTGAAGCTTACATTAAGTTGCAAGAATAGATTGATCCTCCCTGGAGTTTGAGTTTAGTAAATAAAGAGAGAGTGTTTGATAGTCTAGAGAGGAAGAGAACCAGATTCTTTTTTAGGCCCTTGGGTGATTTCCTTAATCTGTTATAATTAACAGGTTTGATTACAGCTCTTACTGGCTTTAAAGTTAATTTTAATCTTTTAAAGCTTTATAGTGATATCCAGAGTCCAGTCATGTTTACTTTAGACATGACATTCTCGTCAAAGTTTTGGTTAATAAAACTACAATTGGAAACAGGTTCTGTGTCTTATAAAAAGAACAGTTTCTTAGATTTGGGTCTAGGACCCCTTATCAAAACCTCAATTAGCCAATAAAAACTTTAAGTGATCTGGGTCCAGGGCAGTTCTTATTGCTCTCCTACCATCACTTATCTAAACACACTGTTGTTTAACAATCAACCATCATCAGGACTCCTGGTAAAGGCTAACCTGCCACAAGGTTCCCCATCAAGGCTAACCTCCTGGCTCTCCATCAAGGATAGCCACCTGGCTAACCTTGCTCACTAACCCTATAAAGGCTTGAATCTTGTTAGAATCCATGGAGTCCAAAAAGACCAGCGTACAGGTTTTAAAGGAAAGAAACCTGCCGGGCTGGCTCACAAAGGGAGTCGTGCCTAGTACAGGGTTGAGCAAGGCTTTTAGGGTCTTTTCTGGGAGGGGGGAGTGATAAGGGTCATGGGCATCATCTAATTGGCTGCTGGACAAAGGATTGTGACATCAGACATTTCTTTGGGGTTGGTCATCTGCTGCAAGCCCTAAAATGAGACTTACTGGCAGGGTTAAAAAAATGAAACCTAAGATTCCTGACTATTTGATATATATATAAAAAAGAAAGAGAGTGGTTCCTAGAGAGGCCTCAAGGGGAAAGGAATGGAGGTCATTATCTTCTGTAACTTCTTCCTGCTGAGTAGGGGCGGTGAGGGGTTATGGCCTCTTTAAGGATCACTCTCAGTGAGGGGTAAAGAGGTGCAGTGATGGCTTCTTGTTGGGTAGGGGTGTATTTATAGGGTTCTGGATTTTTCTGTTTCACGAGGGCAGGTTTCAGGGTTGGTGTGTAGGGTTAGGTAGATTTTTCCAATTTTCTGATTGGCGAAGGTCTACATGCAGTTCTGTAAGGAACTAGTGAATAAACATAAGAAGCAGGGTCTAAAAGTTAGAAAAATAAATAGGAGAGTGAATGCACCAATGAAAGGCAATAGTCAAGACATCCTGTTTGTGTGAAACCACTGATTCCATGACTTGGTTTGTTTTTACAAATTCATTGGGTTTTAGAGAGAGAGAGTGGAAATAAGGGCAGTGGCCAGTCCCCCTGCCCCTAGACCTATTTTTATAGAAATTCTTAAAGCAACAAGAAGAGGAATTACCTGTATAGCTCGTTTGGTCCTTAGATTGTACTAGGAACTGGAAGAGGCTTATGGGGTAGGATTAGGTTGATATTTGGGGTGAGATAAGTTAGGGTACAGGTTTCTGTCTAATTAGTAGGGAGACACATATAGGTGTTGGTCCCACACAAGTAGGAAGCCCCTGATTGGGTGATACAGGATGAGAGGTGGATAGAGAATTAATGGACAAGGGGTTGGTTTGGTTTCTCTGTTTCTGAGCTCCAGATGGTCAGAGTGGAGGAAAGAGTTGCCCCAATAAGTGGGAGAGTAGAGGATTGTTAGCTAGGGTGACTAAACATTCTTCAAAAACCACTCTTCTGACTGTTTAAATTATTTTTTCTTTGTACAAACCTCCTGCAACCTGCACAAACCTTCTATAACTCACATAAACCCATAGCTTTCATGAACTTTCTTATCCAGAAATAACTGGCTTTCATAACAACTTGCTTTTTCCTTTTTTTTTTCAGAAGTATTTCCATACCTTATACCTTCTATTATCAAAACCATACAATTCCTTTCTAGTCAGAACTCTCAATTTCAAAAAATCTCAACCTTCAGTGACAACCAAGCTGGCTTTCATTTTACCCTAGTTTCCCTTTTCCCAAAGTCTGATTAAAAGAGTCCTTAGTTTTTTTTTTATATATCTGTCATATGTAGATTAACCAGCTTCTGGTTTGTGGTTGGAGTAAGGCATGCTGTTTTTCTACCTTAGCAGCAGTGGGAGTTGTCAGGATTATGTTGTGTGGACCTGTCCACATGAAAGTCAGTGTCCTTGGTGATATAATGCTGGAAGCGCCTCTTGGACAGTCTTTGAACAGTTTGCTGAGTAGCCTGTAAATCCTGCAAGTACTTAGGAAAAGGGTGGTTACATTTCTACATTTTTCAGTTAGAGTTTAAGTCCTAGTGACTACTGCTTCTAGCTGGAATTAGCAGCAGCTCCCAGCCTACAATAGGCATGGGGCATTGAGACAAGAGGAATAAATGAAACAGTATATATTAAATAAAGCAACAAAATCAGACTGTCAATACCCACAGTAGAGATCTTAGATGGATAAATAAAACTCAAATATTCAGGTAAGGCATAGTAGAGGGCCCTTGTGTTTACAAGAAATGAGATCAGTTTATCTGCTACTTGGAAGAAATACCTTAGGCTCGTGAACGATGTCCTTGGGCCTTCAGTGGCAATTCCCAGCACGCTGGGCAAGGTCAGGTCACAGGTAGCTAAAGCAGGGATATAAGAGACTGAACCCTCCCTCCAGGGAGCAAGGGGGCAGCTTATCTTCTTGTGTCCCTCTTTCCACAGCAAGGATGTGTCCCTTGGTGGGGCCTAGAAGCCTCGCAGGCTTCAGTTCAATGAACTTTCTTTCCACTCTTGAAGCAGAGCTCTGATGGAATTCTATGAAGCTGGAGCCTTTAAGAGCGTATGCCAAGAGGTGGTATTTCCTTACCTGTTTGGGGCCTTATTTGCCTTTTCTGTTACTTCCTTGGTCATTATAGACCTTAAAAGCCACGCTCAGAAGATCTCACTGAGGGGCTTGACTAAGAGAGCAAAATTGGGAATCCAGTGTCTAAAGAAGCCTATTAGACCGAGGGAAGAAAGGACTTGATTTGTGATAGTAGGTGGTTGGAGGCTGTGGAGGGTCTGAGTTCGATGTAGGGTGAGACCTTAGGTAGTGGGGGTTAAGGCGATGCCCAGATAGACTACAGACTGAGAGTGAAGTTGAGCCTTAGCAGAGAAGACACAATATGCTTTCATGGTGGGGAAGTTAAGGAAGGTGGTGGTGTGTCTCCTTGAGGCAGGCAGGGAGGGGCTGCAGAGGAGTAGGTTATTTACATATTATAAGAGAGTAATCATTTTGAGATTGCACACTGCTAAATCTTGAGCTAGTGCCTGCCCAAACAGGTGTGTGCTGTTTCTGAACCCCTGGGTAAGACAGTTCACATAAGTAGCTGGGCTGCATTAGTGTGCAGGTCAGTTCAAGTAAAAGCAAACAGAAAGTAAGAGTCAGGGTGTAAAGGAATGGTAAAGAAGGCATTTTTGAGGTCTAGGACTGTGAAGTGAGTGGTGTTTGAGAAAATGTGTGATAGTAACCTGTAGAGATTAGGGACTACTGGATGGAGGAGAATTATTGCCTCATTGATTAGGCGTAAATTTTGTACGGGGTGATAAGACCCTGAAGGTTTTTGAATAGGAAGGGTGGGGGTATCGCAGGGAGAGTCAGTCCATGGGAATGAGTAAACCTTGATTTAAGAGGCGGGTAATTATTGGTTTAAGGCCTTATAAACAGACACAGTTATACAGTAAACAAAGATTTTATATACAAATCATAAATTAAAAAATTTAAATAAGCACGCATTTTCTGACAAAGAGTCAAAACAGATTATTTACTCACACAGCTTAATAGACAACTCTGCTTTTAAGTTTTTCAGAATGGCAGGGAGTTGTCAGCATAGAGGGGAAGAAGAGAGAAAGCAGACGGATGGACAGTGTAAACAGCTGGATGGAAAGAAGGGGGTCAGAATCTGCAGGAGGGGAGGAAGAGGTTAAAGTGCTAGTGGTGGTGCTACATCGTCAGAGGAGTCAAGAAGATTTAGAGCTCTGAGGAGAAGGGGGAGGGATGAGGTGGAGAAAGACCTAGTTGCAGCCTGTGAGAAGAAGGGAGGGGAAATAGGAGTGGAATGCACAGTCACAACCTCTGAGAAGGGGGAAGGGGGCGAGGAGGAGAGAGGCAGAGCCACAGTCTGTGTGTGTGTGTGTGGGGGGGGGGGGTTGGGGTGAAGGAGAGACAAGTACCACTTCCAGAGCCAGTGGGGAGGGGAAGTGGACGAGGGGGGTTAAGGCACTGTTGCCTGTGGGGATAGGGGATGGGTAGAAAAAAATACAGGCAGAGCTGCAGTCTGTGAGGAGGCAGTTTGCGGAGAAGGAAAGATCAGGAGTGGAGATTTTAAGTGAAGAGATTTTTGGCCAAAAATGGCCTGCATATAGAACAGGCAGCACAGAGATTAAGGACAGGAGCAAAGGTAGAAGAAAGAAAGCCTGTACATAAGAAATTTCTGAGGCCCTCCCCCATCCAGTGGCAAGATTGTTTAGGCCTTGGAGGATGTTAATATTAAAAGTTCCATTTTTGTGCCAGTGAGAGCCATTATCTAGTCTGTACTGAGGCCATGCCATGTTACAGAGACCGAGTTTGGTGAGGTTTTTTTAAGAGGTATCCCAAAGGAGTTTGATCTGATGGTCTAGATTGTGAAGAAGCCCATTGTGGAGAACAGTGATTAAGAGAGGGTGTCCCCACCTCTTGTCACAGTCTCAAAAGGAGAAAAATCTCTGTGTGGGGGGGAATCCGAGCCAGAGGTCGTCACCACCTGCCAAGGAGCCCAAGAGCTTGGAGAGGTTTGGCTAGGTACCTAGACTTTCAGAGAGGGTCCCTGGGACCGAGTTGAGCAAACCCCTCAGAGTGTGAGGCATGTCACAATAGATCATCAGAAAGAGAGTCAGAGGCCAAATTTGAAGGGCCAACCGGAGAAGGAAAAGGGGGAGAAATTCCTTACCTCCTGGTCCAGCAGGGGTTCAGACAGGGTCAGACTGCTGGCCAATCAACATACGTTCACACAGCCAAACAGAATCAGGGAGCAAGCCCGGGACAAGCAGCCGCTGCCCACTGCTTCCCTGGTAGTAAGTTTGGCTGGTGGAGGGGGATCGTCCAGTACCCTTCCCCAGGTTTCAGCACCAAATGTTAGAATCCATGGAGTCTGAAAAGACTAGCATACAGGCTTTAAAGGAAAGAAACCTGCCAGGCTGGCTCACAAAGGGAGTTGCGCCTAGGTCAGGATTGAGCAAGGATTTTAGGGTCTTTTTTGGGAGGGGGGAGTGAGAAGGGTCATGGGCATCATCTAACTGGCTGCTGGACAAAGGATTGTGACATCAGACATTCCTTTGGTGTTGGTCATCTGCTGAAAGCCCTAAAACGAGACTTACTGACAGGGTTAAAGAAATGAAACCTAAGAAATCTGAATCACCAGACACTTGGCAGTGATGCCACTAGGGTCACAGCTAATCTGTTCACAGAAGCATAAATAAATTTCCTTTTTGTGTGTGTGACAGAGATAAAGATAGAGACAGAGAGAAGTATAGATAAGAACAGACAGACAGGAATTAAGAGAGAAGCATCAGTTCTTTGTTGCAACTCCTTAGCTGTTCATTGATTGCTTTCTCATATGTGCCTTGTTGGGGGTAGGGAGTGCTACAGCAGAGTGAGTGACCCTTTGCTCAAGCCAGCAGTTTTGGGCTCAAGCAAGCGACCTTGGGCTTCAAGCCAGCAACCATGGGGTCATGTCTGTGATCCCATGCTCAAGCCAACAACACTGCACTCAAGTTAGTGAGCCTGTGCTCAAGTCAGATGAACCCACACTCAAGCCGGTGACCTCGAGGCTTCGAACCTGGGTCCTTTGCATCCCAGTTTGACACTCTATCCACTGTGCCACTGCCTGTCAGCCTAAATAAATTTCTTATAAAACTCATCAGGCCTGTCCGTCTCTCCTTTGGCAACCTAACACAGATTCTTATTGGATTATGGATGATTCTTATTGAACCATTATTATTATTATTATTATTATTATTAAAAGTTAATATTTTGAACAGAGTCAAGAAAATAATTGTTTATTTAGTTCTTATTAATATTTGTTTATATTGATTATTAATTTTTCTATGAATTTATCCTTAAGAGTTTTATAAATCTTATTTAGTTCAAAGGTATGATTTAAATATTTACTTTTAGAAACCTATATTTTCAAATAAATCTAGTCCTTTTCTTGGATCTTTTTGTAGATGTACTGTATTGGTAAAAGTATTACACTAAAATAATGGCTGTTTCTAGATAACAAAAGAAAAAACCTAATATGACATGGTTATAGATCTGATTATAATGTAATTAACAAAAGAATTTGTTTTGTGGTAACATTTTAAGATAATAATTAAAATTACCAACAACAGTATATGAAAAACTTAGAGTTTTGGAGATTGTTACATTAATAAAATGTTATAGTAATTAAACATATAGAAATATAGAAAAATGTGGAAGATATATAGAAATAAGTTAAGATAAAATATTATAAACCATTAAGGCAAGTAAAAATTCCCTCTGCATGGGAATTAATCTAGTGTGTACAGATATGATAGGCAGACTATATCTTTTGAACAGGGACAAGTTAGTGTATGTGTGAAGTTATATATAAATAAAAAGTGGCTTCCCTATGAACACCTTAATAGTGACTGGATGTGACATTTCTGTAGATTAACATACCACAAAAATTAAGGAATATTTCAAAATGAACATGAAGCAATAAAAAAAAGAAGCATTTGGGTTTTTTTTGTTGTTTTTTTGTTTTGTTTTGTTTTTTGTATTTTTCTGAAGTGAGAAGCAGGGAGGTAGAGACAGACTCTTGCATGTGCCCAACCATGATCCACCCAGCATGCCCACTAGGGGGTGATGCTCTGCCCATCTGGGGTGTTGCTCCACTGCAACCAGAGCCATTCTAGTTCCTGAGGTGGAGGCTATGGAGTCATCCAGTGCCTGGGCCAACTTTGCTCCAATGGAGTCTTGGCTGCAGGAGGGGAAGAGAGAGATAGAGAGAAAGGAGTGGAGGAAGGGTGGAGAAGCAGATGGGCACTTCTCCTGTGTGCCTTGTTCAGGGATCAAACCTGGGACATCCACACACCAGACTGAAGCTCTACCACTGAGCCAGATCCTGATTTTTTTTTAACTAAACAAGAACATCATAAAAACAAATGACAAGTCAAAGAAAATTGTTTGATTATGCAAATGAGATGCAAAACCAACTTTTATTTCATCAGTGAAAATGCACTATACAAAAGGCTGAAAGTACTGGAGTATCTGCACATTCCCTGATCTTGAAAGTGCATATCCTGCAACTTCCCAGCCCTTACAATACCCCTGAAACATGGTTTGCCCAAATGAGAATCCTGGAGAGCCATAAAATATTTTGAAGCCGGACAAAAACAGCACTTGTAACATCCCAAAGCATGATTAGCAGACTGTAGAATCACTTTCAAGAGACTGGCACAATATGAAGATGACAAGGGCAAGGTCACCCATCTGCCATACCAGCAAGAGATGATCGCTACCTGACCTTATTGGCAAGAAAGAACGGTGCAGCAATACAACAGAGTTGTAGGGACAGTTTTTTGCTGTCACTAGATAACAAATATTCACCCAGACCATACAAAGTTGGCTCCATCGTGTTGGACTGCATGCCCGGCAATTAATGGCATGGATTCCATTATCTGCTGGACACTGCAGAACCCGTAGAATGTGGGCTAATGAGCATCGTCATTGGACCCATGATAAGTGGTCAACTGTCTTCTTCTCTGATGAGTCACAGCTCAGTCTGCAGCCTGACAATCATCGTGTCCTGATCTGGTGTGAACAAGAAACATGAGAGAATCCACGTTCCATGCGAGAAAGGGACTCCTTCGATGGTAGTAGAATCATGGTGTGGGCTGGCATCTGCACTGGTGGTTGTACCAACCTCCACATCATCAGAAATGGATTGCTGACTGCTGTCAGATATTGAGATGAGGTCCTGCAGCCTACAGTGGTACCCTGTGCTGGAGCAGTTGGGAAAAACTTTCCTTTCATGGACGATAATGCAAGGCCCCACTGTGCGCATCTCATCAACAACATGCTTTAAGTTGTACAATCTATACAACAAGAACTTTTATTGTGACTTATGGTATGAAATGCAAATGTTCCCTCCATTGCAGCCAACCATTTATCATCTTCAGAATAATCTGAAGTTTTTTTTAAAAAACTTGTTACTTTACAACTGGAAGCTGATGCATCTAATGATTGTTTATGTTTGTTGGTGGTCAAGTTTTTTGTTATAGTTGCTCTGCCCCCAACTGCAATATAAAATTCTCTGCTGCAAATATTACAGAAAACAATATCTTTCTTTAATATGAGGAATGGAAATTCTTTTTTCAACTTATCATTGAAATGGCATTTTCTCTTTTTTGATTTTTTTATCCCTTAAATGAAATTTAAAATTAAAAATAAAATATACAGCTACATAAACGATGCAAGCACTTTAGGAACTGAAAACGTGACATCATAGCAGACAAATTTTCCGAAAGCTAAATTAACAAAACTAAATATCCAACAAAACCACTAATTTGGAGTGATATTCAGGTGTATTTATCATATTCTAATTAAAAAACATCTGTTTTATGCAACTATTTAATCAAAATGCATAATTAATAGATATGGTTTGAGGTTAGATTTCCACTTTAAAACAAGAATTTTCAGAAAATACTTGTAAATAAAATGATATGTATTGGGAAATTATTAAATAGATAATGAATTAATAAGACATAAATTGTGCTTTTAAAAAAACATGCTTTAGAAGGTAGGAATCAAACAAATGAACTGGCCTTCACATTCTCCAGACATGAATCCCATTGAACATGCTTGGGATGCACTGGGAAGATGTCCAGCAAACCGTCCAATGCCTCTCACAACACATCTTGAGCTGGAGATTGGCCCGGAGCAAGAATGTCAGAGGATCCCACAGGAACTGCTGGATAATCTGATCCTGTCCATGCCCCATCACTGTCAGTGTGTTTGCCAGTCTTGGGTGACCATACACCTTACTGAACAGTCTATATGTGTCACTTTTCATCCAGTTTGACATGCTTCTGTTCACCCCCACCAATATGTCACTTGCTACTCAATCACAATAATTGAGTTTGCATCTCTTTTGCATAATTGAACCACTTTCTTTGATTTGTTGTTTGCTTTTCTGATGTTCTTGTTTAATTTAAAAAAATCAAATGCTTCTTTTTTTATCACATCAGATTCATTTAAAATATCCCCTAATCTTTGTGAACAGTGTAAAAAGAGCTCCCTGCTAGGAACTCCCCAAAAGATGGTTTGATGTTATTGTTGTAACAAAACCAGTGAGAGTATATAAATGCTCTCCACACCAAAGTGCAAATTTAAAGTCTTTTTTTTTTTTTTTTTACAGGGACTGAGAGAGAGTCAGAGAGAGGGATAGATAGGGATAGACAGACAGGAATGGAGAGAGATGAGAAGCATCAATCATTAGTTTTCCGTTGCTGTTGCGACACCTTAGTTGTTCATTGATTGCTTTCTCAGATGTGTCTTGACCGCAGGACTTCAGCAGACAGAGCCACCCCTTGCTGGAGCCAGCAACCTTGGGTCCAAGCTGACAAACTTTTGTTCAAGCCAGATGGGCCCGCGCTCAAGCTGGCAAGCTGGGGGTCTTGAACCTGGGTCTTCTGCATCCCAGCCCTACGCTCTATCCACTGCGCCACCACCTGGTCAGGCTGAAGAGTCTTTATTCAAAGCCGGCTACTACATGGAGACCTAAGTCAGTCAAATCATGCAGCCCCAAACACAGTTTGAAATTAACAATAAAAAGCAATAAAATATATTCATTAATCTTGCTAGCAAGCTCATTCAATCTTACTGGCTTGTTATAATGTTTATCTATAAAATCAATTTAAGAAAAAACATTTATAAACACTAAGATCATAGGTTTTGAAGATGATAACACAGTAGTAATAAATTTTCGTATGCCTAAAAAAAAATTTCTAAACATTCTAGTGTTTACAGCCCCTGCCACCTGCGATTTTGCAAACCCTGGCTCCAAGGCCAGGGGTAGGGAGTTTTAGAAAAAGTAAGTTCTGGGGTCATTTAGAGTTCAGGGTAGAAAAAAGCTAAAATGAAGTTACATATGCTAAAAGCCTTTAAAGTTACCTATGCTAAAAGCCTTTCTTTTCTACATTTTATTTCCTACTGGTTTTTTATGCACAGAGTCAAATCATTGACTCTTCTAGATCTGGGTTTGGGTCTTGAGTAGTTAGAAGGTTATACTGTCTTCTGATAATCATAAACTGGGCCGAGTTTATGCAATTCTGAATAAAGTTAGTTATGAAGTTTATGAGACAGGGTCCTAAGAGAATTAAAGTAAGTGGACCTATGGCTGCTGACAGGAGAGTAGTAAGCCATAGGGACCAGTTAAACATACGCTGGAACCAGTTTTGGGATTTTTCTAAATTTCTCTTTCTGCTTTCTATATTAGTTCTAACTAAGGAGAGACTTTCTTGGATTAATCCTGTATTATTAGCATAAAAACAACAATTTTTCCTTAAAGCTGCACAAAGTCCTCCTTGATGTAGAAAAAGATTTAAACCTCTTTCGTTTTGGAGAACCATTTCAGCTAAAGAATCTATTTGTTTGTTTAGTCAGGAAATTGAACTTTCAAGGTGACCGAGATCTGCATTCACTTGGCTCTTAAGCTCTCCTATATGAATGTGTCTTTTAATTACAGCAGCTATTTCTACAGCTACAGACCCTGCTAGCCCTAACCCTATTAATATGGAGACCAAAATTGGGGCCTTTTTCCATCGTGATAAGGAGATAGGAGGGTAAATGAGAGTTCTGCCTTCATGTTTACTGTATATATATACTTGAGACAGAACACATATGAGGATACAAAGGAGAGGCTTTAAAGGAATTCTTTACTCTGTTGCCTGATGCACGTTTTGTGAGGCCATCTGTGCAGGCTAACCAAGTGTTGTTGTTAGGATCAGAAGAAGTTTGAATGTTCAGAATAATAGGATGTGTGTTGAGTTACAGTGAAAACAAGGAACCTGACCATTATAATTCCCCCCCCCCTCCCGATAGCTTAGAGGTTTAAAAAAAAAAATTTCTATTCCATATTTGGGTTGTTATGCTGCACTCGTATGAATTAGCCAATAGCTAACAGCCACATCTGCTTCTGTAATCCGCTTGCTTGCTAGGCTCTATAAAAGGGAAAAGCTGTAAGCAGAGGGTGCGACTCTCGTTTGCAGCCCCTCTGTGGGTAAGGTGTCCCCGAACACCTAGAGAGTTCGCCCCTGCGCAGGTTAAAACTTGGCCAATAAAGTAACATCTTAAGCCCTGAAAGTCTCGGACATCTGTTCTTGGCCCAGCGAATGCAACATTGTTAGGAGCTATGTAATAAGTGTCACAAGAGTGACTTACACAGGAGTTCGGGGAGATGAGCAAAGTGCCGTTGCAAAGTTCCCAATACGGTGACAAATGGATCTTATAAGTGGAGGTCATGAGACAAGATTCTTCCCCTTGAATATCCCCTAAAGTTAATTGAGGTTGGTTCCAGTTGCAACTATGGGGAAGCTGTTCTGAGAAATCTTTTGGATGAAGCCTATTCCTATATAATAGGGAGGTTTAGAGCCAAGACATAGCCAACAGTAAGCCCCTAATTCAGGGTGAGTGATGTTTACAAATTTATGCATAATAGCTAGCTTCTTAGTAGAGACGGTTCTGAGGCTTCACTCAGCTTAAGTAGGTAAGCAGAGCTTGGGAAAATAAAAGTTGACTGAGAGGGGATGAAAGGTGGCCTGGTTGGGACAGGTTTTACTGGAATAGGTAAGGCTAAGTCAGTGAGAGGGCCAATAGGTTTAGGGAAAAGAGTGTAAACTCATTCTTGGACAGTGAAGGGGGTTCCAAGATTTATTCCTCAGACATAAAGTCTAATACCCCAAGTTTGTCTAGTCTGCCTTGATCTTTGAACCATCCTTTCAGCCTAAATTTAATTTTTATTCAGTTGCGATTTCTGACTACACAGGCCTCTGCTCTCTCCATATTTGAATATTGATATATTTGTCCCTCATGTATTTATCAATAGCAGAAATAGTTTTGCAATCCTAGTGGGGGCAAAAGAATTCTCCTGTATTAATACATTTGTGATTAAGTTTTCCTGAACCTGGGCAGATGTAGAATCCTAATCTCTGTAAGGCTTTTTCTGAAGCAACCATCCCACAACCCCATACGCATTATCCCGCTTGTGCGCTGAACCTAACTCCACTGTATAATAAACTTGTACCAGCCTCTAGAATGGAACTTTGGATAGTTTCCTTAAACAAGCTACAGAGATCAGTATTTATAATGAAACCTCCTCAACTGGGATGAGTATAGTTGACAAGGACCTACCCTGTAATTCTATTTCAGAGTTCATACACACTTTTTGGAGGGGACTCATGGGGATTAGAACCTTGGCAAGTTACAAAAATGACTACTAAGAGTGCAAGGGAGAAGGGAGGCATGAAAGTCTTAGCTTTAGTGGGTTTGGTGTTTTAACTTTCCATTCTGTATCTGCTGGCTTGAGCTGGGAGTGGTGAATCTACACAGGTATTCTGTCTACCTTCATGGAGATTGGGGTGGTTAGGATGATGGTGTAAGATCCCTTCCAGGCTGGAGTCAGTCCTTTCCTGATGAAGTTCTTGATGAGGATGTAGTCACCAGGCTGAAATAGGTGAACAGGCTCAGGGTTGGGCGAAGGGAGAGTTTCTTGCATGTGCTTATGGATCTGCTCCTGTGTTTTCTGCAGCTCCAGCAATGACTTAATGAGTTCTTGGTTTCTTATTTCTGCTAACATTTCAGCTCTAAGCTTGGGGAGCAATGGTGGTGGTCCTCCAAATACAATTTCATAAAGCATGAACCTAGCTTTATACCTCTATCGTGTTTTCAAAATAGCAAAGGGAAGGAGATTGACCCAATTTTCACTCATCTTTAAAATGAATTTAGTCAGGACTTCTTTCAGAGTTCAGTTTATTCTTTCAACTTGTTCCAAAGTCTGGGGCCTATAAGCACAATATAACTTCCAGTTAATGCTGAGTGCCTTTCCTACTAGCTGTGAGACCTTAGACACAAATGCAGGTCCATTATCAAACTCAATATTAATGGGCAAGCCAAACCTGGGAATAATTTCATAAAGCAATTTCTTAACAACTGTTACTGTGGCCTCATTTCTAGTAAAGAAATCTTCTACCCATCCTGTAAAGGTGTCAATAAAAACTAATAGGTACTTATATCCCTGTGCTGGTTGCTTTAGTTCGGTAAAATCTATTTCTCAATGTTCACCTGGGAAAGCTCCTCTTTTCTTATTTCTCTTTATGACTTTTCTATTTTGTTTAGCATTTACTTGAGCACAGACTAAACACTTGGACACTATGCTTTCTACAATAGATTCTTAGCCTGGAAAATAGTAATTGTTCTTAAATAATTTTATTAGCTTAGTTTGGCCTAGATGAGTAGCTTGATGTAGCTGGCTGATAATCTCTCTGCCTCGAGCTTCAGGTAAGAAGGCTCTTTTGTGTGGCAACTCTAACCACCCATCTTTATTTCTAGACAGTCCTTTTCTTTTGACAAAATCCTCTTCTAGTTGGTTATAAAAAGGTGTCTCTGCAACAAGGTTCTGGTAAAATTACTAAGACTTCTAAAGGCCCTACTGGTTTTAGGGCTACTTTTTTGACTGCTTGATTAGCTGCCCAAATTTCTTTTGCCTCTATTGAGTCCCTTTTCTGGTGTCCTGGGCAATGAATGAGGGCTACAGTCTTTGGTAACCAAACAGCTTCTGATAAGGCTAAAATTTCTTCTTTGTTTTTGATGTCCTTACCAGAAGACATAAAAAATCCTCTTTCCTTCTAGATTGCTGCATGAACATGGCCTGTAGCAAAAGCATACCTACTGTCAGTGTAGATATTGACCTTCTTTCCTTTGGCCCACCTCAACGCCTGGGTGAGAGCAGTAAAGTTCTGCCTGCTGAGCTGAGGTCTCGTGGGACAAGGCTTGGGCCCATATGGTCTTTTTTGTGTGTGTGTGTGATAGACAGAAAGACAGAGAGAGAAACAGATAGGGACAGACAGACAGGAAGGGAAAGAGATGAGAAGCATCAGTTCTTCATTGCAGGAACCTTAGTTGTTCATTGATTGCTTTCTCATATGTGCCTTGACCAGGGGGCTACAGTGGACCAAGTGACCCCTTGTTCATACAAGCAACCTTGGGCTCACAAGCTGGTGAGCCTTGCTCAAACCAGATGAGCTCGTGCTCAAGCCAGTGACATCAGGGTTTCAAACCTGGGTCCTCCCTGTCTCAGTCTGATGCTCTATCCACTGTACAACAGGCTGGTCAGGCCCATATGGTCTTATCAGGAGTCACTACAGTGGTTCCAGCATGTCGAACCCTATTTAAGACAAAACTGCTGCCATCTGTGAATAGCTGTTTTTCTGCATTAGGTAGGGGTACATCAGTAAGGTCTAGTCTTGCAGTTTGAACAGAATCCAGTACCTCAGAGCAGTCATACAAGGGGATGCTTAGATCTTCGCCAGGCATCAGGCTTGTGGAGTTGATAGCCTGTGCCTGACAAAACTTAATGTGTGGCTGATCTATGAGCAGAGCCTGATACTGTGTGATCCTATTATTAGATATCTACCTTTCTGGAGTTCCTCTAAGCAAAGTCTCTACTGCATGTGGGGCTGTCAGGAACAGTTCTTGCCCCATAGTCAATTTATCTGCCTTTCTCCCTAGTATGGCAGTGGCTACTATGGCTCCGAGACAGTTTGGCCATCAAGATGCAATAGGGTCTAACTGTTTGGAGAGGTAAGCTATAGGCCTGCGCCATGGCCCTAACATTTAGGTCAAAACCTCTTTCGCAATTTCCTTGTTCTCATGAACAAAGAGCTGGAAAGACTTTGTAAAATCTGGCAAAGACAAGGCAGAGGCCTCAGTGATGGCCTTTTTGAGGGTCTCAAAAGCTTTATTTTCTTATCTGTCCAAATCAACTCTTGGGTTCCTGCTGTACAGGAGTATAAAGGCTTGGCTATCTCTGCAAACCTAGGGATTCACAACCTGAAGTATCCAACTGCCACAAGAAATTCTCAGACTTGTCTCTTGCTAGAAAGGTTTGTGATCCAAAGGGTTTCCTCTATATGACTAGAGGAAAGAGTATGCTTCCCCACCTCAATGTGGTTAAGAGATGCAAAGTTGTGCCTTTTTAGCTGACACTTGGTACCCCAGAGTCTGCAGAGTTTGTAAAAGACCCTCGGTGGCTATACAGCAGCTTACCTCCATTTCCACAGCTAGAAGCACATCATCTACATACCGTAGCAGTGTGCATTCTGGATATTTCTGGCAGAATGTGAGCAGGTCCTGATGTAATGCCTCATCAGAGAAGTTCAATAAATTCTTGAAGGCCTGTGGTAATCTGGTCCATGTTACTTGTCCTAAAATGTTTGCCTCTGGGTTGTTTCACTCAAAGACAAAGATGGGCTGACTTATAGAAACCAGAGGAATACTGAAGAAAGCATCTTTCAAATCTAGGAATGTGTAAAATTTCAAGCTCAGTGACAACAGGCTTAAGAGTGTAGGGGTTAGACACAGTTGGGTGCATTCTCAACCCACTTATTTACTTCTTGTAAGTCCTGAACTAGATGATAGTCCTTGGTACCTGACTTCTGAACAGGCAACAAAAGGGTATTCCATTTGGATTGGCAAGGAAAATACCAGCTTCTAACAGTCTCTTAATATAGGGGGTTATTTCCTTTTTAGCTTTCCTTGACATAGGGTATTGTTTTACCCATATGGGGATGGCACTTGCAGTAAGATGAACTACTACTGGGGCTTGATGCTTTGCAAGCTCAGGCAGGTTGGTTTCCATCCAAACTGAAGGGAATCTATGCTGTAAGTCTATTAGATACTCATTTGAAACTCTTTATTCTTCCTTGGTATCTACATTTAATAGATACTCTTCTGACAAAGGGCAAGTGACCATTAGCTTCACTTGGCTATCAGCCTCAGCATGGAATTCAGTAGAGTTATAACTAAAAGAAATGGTAGTCTTCAGTTTCAAAGGATAAGGACAACCCGAAATGACCAAAAAGGAATGGGTGACAGTATTGTTTTCTAAATTGACAGTTCACCACAAAGTCCGTGGACAAAGAATTGAATCCCTACTAGCACCTTGTATGGGTACTTGCTCCCCTCAGAGTGGTTCGAGGGGGGTAGTGAGAACAGAGTGGGAAGCTCCAATGTCAATGAGGAAGTCTACTGGGTAGCCCCCTACTTGTTAGTTACCTTGGGCTCCTAGGGGCTAACAGGTATGGAGCCCTGGCCCCATCAGTCCTGTAGATTAAGGACTCTTGGGGTCTGCTGTGACTTTGGGCAGTCATTCTTCTAATGTCCTTCTTCTTTACAATAAGCACACTGATTTCTGCTTAACTTAGGCTTTCCTCCTTTTTGGTTCCCTTTCTTCTTATCCTGGTGTTCTAAACAGCTACAACTATCTAAGCCATCTTCTTAGTCTGTTTCTCATCTAGGTTGTCTCTATTGTTATAAACTTTCTGAGCTACTTCTAACAATTGGAAAATTACCATCCCTGAAAAACCTTCTAATTTTTGTAGCTTCCTTCTAATATCTGGAGCTGATTGGGACACAAAAGTTAAGTTAACTGCCCTAGAATTTCCTGGCACCTCAGGGTCTAGAGATGTATAGACCCTGTAAGCTTTAGGCAATTTCAATAAGAAAGCTGCGGGAGAGAATCAAGATAGAAACAGAGTAGGCAGATGCACAGGCTCCCAGCTCACACCACCAAACTGGATTAAAAATTAATTTGGGAACAATCAGCATGGAAAACCAACTTCGGATTATAAGAACAGGTCTCAAAAACTAAGGAGCAAATAAGAAGCCACACTGAGCCTGGTAAGGAGCTCCAAGCCACCATGGGGAGGGGCTCCCCTGCTTCCAGGAGTGAAGGTGGGGTGAGTCTGAGCCCAGAAGGGCTCTCATTACAAGGAGAAGAGCAGAAAATATCACTCATAGCCACTTGCCTGGGGACCTGGGAATAAGGTGTGCTGAAAGGGCTGGCTTGTCTTCAAAAAGGAAAGTGGGGAGAGAGAGACAGACAATGAAGGGCAGAGGAATGAATAGGATGACCTGAGAATGTGACTCAACTAACGCAGAGGTGGCCATAGCTTGGGGAAGGGGTTGAACCCTTAACAAATCACAAGCCTAAAGTGGTTCTGGGTGACCCACCTCCAGAAAACTCTCCAGCTCCAATCAGAGCAATAAGACAAAGCTGAAAACAGTAAGTGGGCAGGAGGGACAGTAACTCAGGTCTCCATGGAGATCTGAGATACACCTCCCCCTACTGAAACGGAGAAAGTACCCCACCCCCAAAGAGAAGCTGGCAGATTGGCATTCAGAGTCTCAGGTTGCACCCACCACATTTCTGGATACAGCTTCAAATAAGCCCCCTGCTGAGATCAGTAAACAAGACTGCCACTGAGTTAAGAAAACTGAGAAGAAAAACAAATCAAGACTTCAAAGAGGCTCTACTAGGTAAGGAAATCATAGCTGGAAGAAGCCTACAAGTCATAGAGAATAATGGGTAGGCAGAGAAGCATAAATAAGATGCTTCAAAGGGATAAATTCTCTGATAAAGTCTTGGACAAATTGGAAGTAATCAAATTACTGGATGCAGAGTATAAAATAATAATTTTTAGGATGCTTAAAGATCTAAAAACTACAATGGATGGACTTAAGGAACACTTCAGTAAAGAAATTGAAAGCATCAAAAAGGACACAGAAATTATAAAGAAGAACCAGACAGAAATGACAAACACAATATTAGAAATGAGGACTACACTGGAAGGAATTAAAAGCAGGCTGGAATCAGCAACTTAGAGGAAAAGATAAATTAAAGCACGAAAGCGGAGCAGCAAAAAAAAAAAAAAAAAAAAAGAATGAAAGAATCTGAGGAAACTCTAAGAGAGCTCTGTGGCAACCTAAAGAGAAACAACATCCACATCATAGGGGTTCCTGAATAAGGAGAGAAAGAATAATGGTTAGAGGCATTGTTCAATGAGATCATAGCTGAAAACGTCCCTAAATTGATGCAGAAAAAAGTCACACAAGTTCAAGAAGCACAGAGAATTTCATTAAAGAGAAACCCAAAAACATCTACACCAAGACACATCATAATTAAAATACCAAAGCTAAGAGGCAAAGAAAAAATACTAAAAGTGGCTAGAGGAAAAAAAGGCTATCACCTACAAAGAAGCTCCCATAAAGATAACATCCAACTTCTAAAAAGAAACACTTGAGGCCATAAGGGAATGGCAAGACATATTAAAAGTAATGCAGAACAAGAGCCTACAACCAAGATTTTTTTATCCAGTAAGGCTATCATTTAAAATTGAAGGAGAAATAAAAAGCCTCCCAGACAAAAAAAAAAAAAAAACCTCAAGGAATTTATTACAACCAAACCAATGCTGCAAGAAATGTTAAGGGGCCTGTTGTAAACAGAACAAAGGGGGAAAGAATATAGTAAAAGAGGAATATAGCTTTAAAGAATAGATGGCTACATATCAATAATAACCTTAAATGTAAATGGATTAAATGCTCTAATCAAAAAACATAGGGTAGCTAAATGGATAAGAAAACAGGACCCATACATATGCTGTCTACAAGAAATGCACCTCAAAACAAAAGATGCAAATAGACTGAAAGTAATAAAAAGAAAAAATATTTCAGACAAATGGAATGAAAAAATGCTGGGGTAGAAATACTTATATCTGACAAAATAGACTTTAAAACAAAAAACTATAGTAAGGGATAAAAAAGGTCACTACATAATAATAAAGAAAGCAATCCAAAAAGAAGAGGTAACCATTATAAACATATATGCATCTAATATAGGAGCACCTAAATATATAAAATATATAAAGCAGATTTTGATGGATATAAAAGAAGAGATCAATGGCAATACTATAATAGTAGGGGATTTCAATACCCCACTAACATCAATGGATAGATCCTCAAGAAATAAAATTAACAAAGAAACAACAGAATTAAGTGATACACTAGATCAACTGGATTTAATAAATATCTTCAGAACCTTCCACCCTAAAACAGCAGAATATATATTCTTTTCAAGGGCTCAAGGTACAATCTCTAGGATATACCACATATTAGGGCATAAAACGAGTCTCAATAAATTTAAGAAGATTGAAACCATACCAAGCATTTTCTCTGACCACAATGGTATGAAACTAGAAATCAACTACAATAGAAAAACTGAAAAACACTCAAACACTTGGAAACTAAACAGCATGTTATTAAACAATGACTGGGTCAACAATGAGATCAAGAAAGAAATAAAAAATTTTCTTGAAAAAAATTAAAATGAGCATACAACAACTCAAAATCTGTGGAACACAGCAAAAGCAGTCCCGAGAGGGAAGTTCATAGCATTGCAGGCATACCTTAAGAAGGTAGAAAAAGCTCAAAAAGAAAACAACTTAATCCTGCAACTAAGAGAACTAGAAAAAGAACAGCAAGTAAAGCCTATAGGAAGTAGAAGGAAGGAAATAATAAATATCAGAGCAGAAATAAATGACATAGAGACAAAAAAAATAATACAGAGGATCAATGAAACCAAGAGCTGTTTCTTTGAAAAACTAAACAAGATCGATAAACCCTTAGCCAGGCTCACCAGGAAAAAAAGACAAAGGACTCAAACAAATAAAATTAGAAATGAGGATGGAAAAGTAACAATGAACACAGCAAAAATACAAAGGATTGTAAAAAAAATACTATGAAGTACTGTATGCCAAAGAATTAGACAACCTAGGTGAAATGAATAAATTCCTTGAAAAATGTAATCTTTCAAAAATCAATCTGGAAGAATCAGAAAACCTAAATAGACCGATTACAGCAAATGAGATAGAAACAGTTATCAAAAAACTCCCAACAAAAATTAGTTCTGGGCCAGATAGCTTCATAGGCAAATTCTACCAAACATTCAAAAATGAACTAACTCCTATCCTTCTCAAGCTATATCAAAAAATTCAAGAGGAGGAAAATCTTCCAAGCTCCTTTTATGAGGCGAGCATAATTGTGATTCCAAAACTAGGCAAAGACAACACAAAGAAAAAAAACTATAGGCCAATATCTCTGATGAATTTAGATGCTAAAATTCTCAACAAAATATTAGCAAACTGGACCCAGCAATACATAAAATAAATCATACACCATGATCAAGTGAGATTTATTTTGAGGAGGCAAGGCTGGTACAATATTTGCAAATCAGTCAATGTGATTCATCACATAAACAAAAGAAAGGACAAAAACCACATGATAATATCAATAGATGCAAAAAAGCATTCAACAAAATCCAGCACCCACTTATGATCAAAATTCTCAGCAAAGTGGGAATACATGGAACATACCTCAACATGATAAAGGCCATCTATGACAGACCCACAGCCAACACCATACTCAATGGGCAAAAGTTAAAAGGAATCCCCTAAAAGATCAGAAATAAGGCAAAGGTGCCCCCTTTTACCACTCTTATTCAATATAGTTCTGAAGTCGTAGCCACAGCAATCAGACAAGAAAAGAAATAAAAGGCATCCAAATTGGAAAAGAAGAAGTTAAATTAACATTATTTGCTGATGATATGATCCGGTACATAGAAACCCTAAAGTCACAGTCAAAAAACTACTTGACTTGATAAATGAATTCAGCAAGGTGGCAGGATATAAAATTAATACTAAAAAATTAGAAGCATTTTTATACACCAACAATGATCTGTATGAAAAAAAAAATTAAAAAACAATCCCCTTCAAAACTGCAATAAAAATAATAAAACACCCAGGAGTAAATTTAACCAAGGAGGTTAAAGACTTGTACTTGGAAAATTATAAAACATTGATAAAAGAAATCAAGGAAGATACAAACAAGTGGAAACATATACCGTGTTCATGGCTAGAAAGAATAAACATCATTTAAATGTCCATATATTACTGAAAGCAATTTATAAATTCAATGCAATTCCTATTAAAGTACCAATGACATACTTCAACAATATAAAAGAAATATTTCAAAAATTCATATGGAACCAAAATAAAAACACTAATAGTCTCAGCAATCTTGGAAAAAAAATAATAAAGTGGGTGGTATCACACTTCCAGACATCAAGTTACATACACTACAAGGCCATTGTACTCAAAACAGCTTGGTACTGGTATAAAAACAGGCATATAGATCAATGGAACAGAACAGAGAACTCAGAAATAAACCTGCACTTTTATGAACAATTGATATTTGACAATGGTGGAGATAGCATACAATGTAGTAAAGGCAGTCTATTTAACAAAAGGTGTTAGGAAAATGGGTCAGCTACCTGCAAAATAATGAAACTAGACCACCAACTTACACCATTAACAAAAATAAACTCAAAATGGATAAAAGACTTAAATGTAAGTCATGAAACCATAAGCATCCTAGAGGAAAACATACGCAATAAGCTTCTTAATGTTACTCGCAGCAATATATTTGCTGATTTATATCCACGCACAAGGAAAATAAAGTACAGGATAAATAAATGAGACTATATCAAACTAAAAAGTTTCGCAGAGCTAAAGACAAGATGAACAAAATAAAAGGGCAAACCACACATATTTGATAATACAAAATAAAAGGGCAAACCAGAACATATTTGATAATACATCTGGTAAAGGGTTAATAACAAAATTTTTTTTTAATTTCAATGGGGTGACATTAATAAATCAGGGTACATATGTTCAAAAAAACATCTCCAGGTTATCATATCATTCAATTATGTTGCATACCCATCACCCAAAGTCAAATTGTCCTCTGTCACCTTATATCTGGTTTTCTTTGTGCCCCTCCCTTTCCCCTCTCTCTCTGTCTCCTCCCTCCCCTCCCCCCGTAACTACTACACTCTTGTCCATGTCTCATAGTCTCGCTTTTATGTCCCACCTATGTATGAAATCATGCTGTTCTCAGTTTTTCTCTGTTTTACATATTTCATTCCGTATAATGCTATCAAGGTCCATCCATTTTGTTGTAAATGATCCGATGTCATCATTTCTTATGGCTGAGTAGTATTCCACAGTATATATGTACCAAAGCGTTTAATTCACTCGTCCTCTGAGGGACACTTGGGCTGTTTCCAGATCTTCGCTATTGTGAACAATGCTGCCATGAACATGGGGACGCATTTCTTCTTTTCGAACAGTGCTATGGTGTTCTTAGGGTATATTCCTAAAAGTGGGATAGCTGGGTCAAAAGGCAGTTTGATTTTTAATTTTTTGAGGAATCTCCATACTGTTTTCCACAGTGGCTGCACCAGTCTGCATTCCCACCAGCAGTGCGGGAGGGTTCCCTTTTCTCCACATCCTCGCCAGCACTTATTCTGTGTTGTTTTGCTGATGAGCACCATTCTGACTGGTATGAGGTGATATCTCATTGTGGTTTTAATTTGCATTTCTCTAATGATTAGTGATGTTGAGCAACCTTTCATAAGCCTATTGGCAATCCACATGTCCTCTTTGGAGAAATTTCTATTCATTTCTTTTGCCCATTATTGATTGCATTGTTTGTCTTCCTGGTGTTGAGTTTTATAAGTTCTTTATAAATTTTGGTTATTAACCCCTTATCAGACATGTTGTCGAATATGTTCTCCCATTATGTGGTTTGTCTTTTTATTCTGTTCTTATTGTCTTTAGCTGTGCAAAAACTTTTTAGTTTGATATAGTGCCATTTGTCTATCTTGCCTTTTATTTAATTTGCCCCTGGAGATAAATCGGCAAATATATTGCTGCGACAGATGTCAGAGAGCTTGCTGCCTATGTTTTCTTCTAAGATGCTTATGGTTTCATGGCTTACATTTAAGTCTTTTATCCATTTTGAGTTTGTTTTTGTGAGTGGTGTAAGTTGATGGTCTAGTTTCATTTTTTTGCAGGCAGAAGTCCAATTTTCCCAACACCATTTGTGAAAGAGGCTGTCTTTAGTCCACTGTATGTTCTTTCCTCCTTTGTCAAATATCAATTGTCCATAGAGGTATGGGTTTATTTCTGGGTTCTCTGTTCTGTTCCATTGTTCTATGTACCTGTTCTTATGCCAGTACCAGGCTGTCTTGAGTACAATGGCGTTGTAGTAAACCTTGGTATGTGCAAGAGTGATACCTCCTGCTTTATTTTTTCTTTTTAAGATTGCTGAGGCTATTCATGTTCTTTTTTGGTTCCATATAAATTTTTGGAATATGTGTTCTATATCTTTGAGTATGTCATTGTATTTTAATTGGTATTGCATTGAATTCATAAATTGCTTTGGGTAATATAGACATTTTAATGATGTTTATTCTTCATAACCATGAGCATGGTATATGCTTCCACTTCTTTGTATCTTTCTTGATTTCTTTTATCAGTGTTTTATAATTTTCCGAGTACAAGTCCTTAATCTCCGTGGTTAAATTTACTCCTAGGTACTTTATTTTTTTGGCTGCAGTAGTGAAGGCGATTGTTTCCTTAATTTCTTTTGCTGACAGTTCATTGTTGGTATATAGAAATGCCTCTGATTTCTGAGTATTATATCCTGCAACATTGCTGAATTTATTTATCAGATCCAGTAGTTTTTTGACTGAGACTTTATGGTTTTCTATATACAATATCATATCATCTGCAAATAATGACAGTTTTACTTCTTTTCCAATTTGGATGTCTTTTATTTCTTCTTGTCTGATTGCTGTAGCTAGGACTTCCAGAACTATGTTGATTAAGAGTGCAAAAAGAGGGCACCCCTGCCTGGTTCCTGATCTTAAGGGCATTGCTTTTAATTTTGCACATTTAGTATGATGTTTGCTATGCGTTTGTCATAGATGGCCTTTATCATGTTAAGGAATGTTCCCTGTATTACCAATTTACTGAGAGTTTTGAGCATGAATGGGTGCTGGATTTTATCAAATGCCTTTTCTGCATCTATTGAAATTATCATGTGATTTTTGTCCTTCCTTTTGTTTATGTGATGAATCACATTGATTGATTTCCATTTCCTGTCCTCTCTCCTCCTCTTCAGGCACCCGTATGATGCGAATGTTGTTTCTCTTCAGGTTGTCACCGAGCTCCCTTAGGGTTTCCTCACATTTTTTTAGTCTCTTTTCCTTTTTCTTCTCTGCTTCTGTGCCTTTGTTTATTGTGTCCTCTAACTCGCTGATTCGATCCTCAGCATGATTCATCCTGCTTTTAATTCCTTCCATTGTGGTCTTCAGTTCTGATACTGTATTTGTCATTTCTGTCCGATTTTTTTTTATTATTTCAATTTCGTTTTTTATACTTGTTATCTCTTTATTTAGGTGTTCATAATGACTATCCATTGTTGCTCTAATTTCTTTGAACATCCTAACTATCATTATTCTAAATTCTGCTTCTGGTAATTTGGTTATATCTGGTTCATTCAGGTCCTTCTCTATGGATTTCTCTTGATTCATTTGGTTTGCATTCCTCTACCTGCCCATTTTGTCTGTGTATAAGCAAGTTGTGGCCACTGGAGTCCAGTAGGTGTTGCCTTTGTGTTCTCTAGGTGTGGTCTGTCTGCAGGCCCCCACCCCCTCTGCCGCTGCCTAGGGTGGTTGGGTATGGGCATTGCCAGCGCCGGCCCACTGTGACTTTTGCTGTGATTTCTGCCTCTCCTCCGCGAGAGGGGCTGTCACTCAAGCCACAAGCCTCAGCACCAAGGATAGAGGTGAGCACCTTTGCTCAGCTGGAGACCCAGCCTGTTTCCGGACTTCCGCCCAGAACCCGCAGTCAGAGCCTGCTCACCGCAGTTTCACGGGTTGGGCTGGGTTTCTTACGTGCTCTCAGCTGTGAGCCTTTGCCCATCCGGAGCTTTAGCCCCGCCCTCGAGGCCAGTGCCCTTCTGCGCAGGGTCGCAAACCCAGGTTTATTGGGCCGGGCGGGTTTGCTGGCTTCCGCTCAGCTGCATACTTCTGCTCATCCCGGACTCTACCCTGTCCCCGCGTTCGGAGCCTGCTCGTGCACGTAGGATGGCAATCCGCGGTTTCTCTGGCCGGGCGGGGATAGTAGCGTGGGCTCAGCTGCGAGCTTCCACTTGTCTCGGGGTCTACCCCGTTCCCGCACTCGGAGCCCGCTCACGCACGTATAATGGCAAGCTACGGTTTCTCCAGCTGGTAGCATGAGCTCAGCCGCGAGCTCCCGCCCGTCCCTGGTCCTAGCCCGGTCCCCGCAGTCAGGGCCGGCTTGTGCAGGGTCGCAGAGCAGATCTCTGCCCGTTTTTGGCCTCCAGCTTTGTCCCCGTAGGTGGCATTACAGGTGGGGCCGCAGCTTCCGGAGCGCTTTCACGCATCCCCTCCGACCCTGCTGGGCTAGACCGAGCTCACACCGGCTTGGCCTCTGCCCATGCCGACAGAACCCCGTTTCAGCATCCTGCTGCCCCAAACCCTTCAGCAACCCTCAGCAGAGTAGGAAGGAACCTAATACTCCACACTGTAGGCCTGGGCGCTCCCTCACTTGTTTCACAGCTCAAAACTGTCCAAACGCCTCTTCTAGGCTCTAGGACTGCAGGCTGGGGCTTGGTTCCTGGGACCCAGATCCCTCCCTCTCTGCCAAACTTTCCTCCCGCCACGCGGGTCTCTTCTGGCTGCCGTTTGCTCCGGGGAGCTGGGCAGCCCTCTTCGCGTTTTCGCTATTCCTACCAGTCTCAATGTGGCTTCTTCTGTGTTCCTTGGTTGAAGAGTCCACTTAGTTTAGTTCAAAGTTGGTTTATCCAGATGATGGTTCTTAAAATTGAGTTATAATCCACTTTGGTTCTGGGAGTTGGAAGTTGGTACGTCTGCCCACTCCATCGCCATCTTGCTTCCTCTCCACTCATATTTCTAATTTTATTTATTTCAGTCCTCTCTTTTTTCTTGGTGAGTCTAGTTAAAGGTTCATCGATCTTGTTTACCTTTTCAAAGAACCAGTTTCTGGTTTCATTGATCCTCTGTATTGTTTCCTTAACCTCTATGTCATTTATTTCTGCTCTGATCTTTATTATTTCCTTTCTTTTACTGGTCCTGGGCTTTATTTGCTGTTGTTTTTCTAGTTCTAGATGCAGGGTCAGGTTGCTTATTTGAGCTTTTTCTAGCTTCTTTTGTTATGCCTGTAATGCTATGAACTTCCCTCTCAGTACTGCTTTTGCTGTGTTCCATAAATTTTGAGTTGATGTATGCTCATTTTCGTTCATTTCTAGAAAATTTTTTATGTCTTCTTTGATCTCATTGTTAATCCATTCATTATTTAATATTATGCTATTTAGTTTCCAAGTGTTTGAGTATTTTTCAGTTTTTCTTTTGTGGCTAATTTCTAGTTTCATGCCATTGTGATCAGGGAAACTGCTTGATATGATTTCAATCTTCTTAAATTTGTTGAGACCATTTTTGTGTCCTAACATGTGGTCTATCCTAGAAAATGTACCATGAGCGCTTGAGAAGAATGTATATTCTACTGCTTTAGGGTGAAAAGTTCTGAAGATATCTATTAAATCGAGTTGATCTAGTGTATCCTTTAAGTCTGCTGTTTCTTTATTAATTTTATTTCTTGAGGATCTATCCAGTGATGTTAGTGGGGTATTGAAATCCCCTATTATAGTATTGCTGTTAATCTCTCCCTTGATATCCATCAAAGTCCACTTTATGTATGTTGGGGCTACAATATTTGGTGCATAGATATTTATAATAGTTATACCTTCCTGTTGAATTGTTCCCTTTATCATTATGTAGTGTCCTTATTTATCTCTTACTAAAGCCTTTGTTTTGAAGTCCATTTTGTCAGATATAAGTATTGCTACCCTGGCTTCTTTTTCATTTCCATTTGCATGAAATATTTCTTTCCATCCTTTTACCTTCAGTCTATGTGCATCTTTTGTTTTAAGGTGCGTCTCTTGTAGACAGCATATGTATGGGTCCTGTTTCTTTATCCACGCAGCTACCCTATGTTTTTTGATTGGATCATTTAATCCATTTACATTTATGGTTATTATTGATATGTAGTTGTTTATTGCCATTTTATTCTTTAAAGCTGTATTCTTCTTTTGCTATATTCTTTTCTCCTTTTGAACTGTTCACAACAGGCCCCTTAGTATCTCTTGCAGAATTCGTTTGGTTTAAATGAATTCCTTGAGGGTTTTTTGTCTGTGAAGCTTTCTATTTCTCAATAAATTTTAAACGTTAGTTTGCTGGATAAAGTAATCTTGGTTGTAGGTTCTTGTTCTGCATTACTTTGATTATATCTTGCCATTCCCTTCTGGCCTCAAGTGTTTATATTGAGAAGTCAGATGTCATCTTTATGGGGGCTCCTTTGTAGGCCATAGCCTTTTTTTCTCTAGCAGCTTTTAAAACTTTCTCTTTATCCCTTAACTTTGGTATTTTAACTATGCTGTGTCTTGGTGTATATTTCTTTGGGTTTCTCTTTAATGGAGTTCTCTGTGCTTCTTGAATGTGTGAAATGTTTTGCAGCCTTAAGTTAGGGAAATTTTCTGTTCTGATTTGATTGAACAAAGTTTCTATATTTTGTTCTCTCTCCTCTTCATCAGGATCCCCTATGATGCGAATGTTATTTCTCTTCATGTTGTCACAGAGCTCCCTTAGTTTCCTTACATCATTTCAGTCTGTTTTCTTTTTTCTGCTCTGCTTCTGTGCCTTTGTTTATTGTGTCCTCTAACTCGCTGATTCGATCCTCAGCGTCATCCATCCTGCTTTTAATTCCTTCCATTGTGGTCTTCAGTTCTGATTCTGTATTTGTCATTTCTGTCCGATTCTTTTTTATTTTTTTAATTTCCCTTTTTATACTTGTTATCTCTTTATTTAGGTTTCATAATGATATCCATTGTTGCTCTAATTTCTTTGAACATTCTAACTATAATTATTTTAAATTCTGCATTGGTAGTTTGGTTATATCTGGTTCATTCAGGTCCTTCTCTAGGGATTTCTCTTGATTAATTTGGGTTACATTTCTCTAACTGCCAATTTTGTCTGTGTATAAGGTTGTGGACACTAGAGTCCAATGGGTGTTGCCTTTGTTTTCTCTGGCTGTGGTCCGTCTGCCGGCCCCTCACCCCCTCTGCCTTTGCCTAGGGCATTTGGGTATGGGCGTTGCCAGCACCAGCTCACTGTGGCTGTTGTTGTGATTTCCGAGTCTCCTCCATGAGAATGGCTGTGTTCTGGTGCCCGGCTCTACAATCTCAGCCTGCCTGGGCCTTTGCCTAACCCCCACCAGTTGGCTTGTGCACTGGACTCAAGCCACAAGCCTCAGAACCAAGGGTAGAGGTGTGCACCTTAGCTCAGCTGCGGACCCAGCCTGTTTCCGGGCTTCCACCCAGCCCCTGCGGTGAGAGCCTGCTCCCCACAGTTTCTCAAGTTAGACAGGACTGCTGTGCACTCAGCTGTGAGGCTCCGCCTATCTGGAGCTTTAGCCCCAACCCCGACGCCATGCGGTTTGATATCATGGCCTGCCAGTCCATGATATCAAACCGCAGCTTCTCGGGCTGGGTGGGGCTGCTGGCTATGCGTAGCTGCGAGCCTCTGCTGGTCCAGGGTTCTAGCCCCGCCCCCATGTTCAGAACCAACTCACACATGCAGGATGGCAAACCGCAGTTTCTCTGGCCTGGCAGGGCTACTGGCATGTGCTTAGCCATGAACCTCCACATGTCCCTGGTCCTAGCCCCGCCCCCGCAGTCAGGGCCAGTTTGCGCAGGGTCCAGGGTCACAGAGTAGATCTCTGCCCATCCCTGGACTCTGGCTTTTCCTTCAGCAGGTGGGGCTGCAAGTGGGCCCGCAGCTGCCGGACTGCTTTCGCGTATCCCCACCACCCCTGCTGGTCTAGACTGAGCTTACACCGGATGGGCCTCCATCCCTGCCAACATAACCACATTTCACCATGCCGCCGCCACCGTCCCTCCAGCAATCCCTCAGCAGTGTGGGTGTGTTCACTGCAGCTCAGACCCTAAAACTCCATACTGTAGACCTGGAAGCTCCCTCCAGCTAAGCAGCTCTGCTCTCAGTGCCATGGGAGAGCTTGTTTGGCTGGTTTCCTGTCTCCCTTTGCTGGTATTGCTAGTTCCAGGGGAAATATTCGTTTTTGATTATAGAAGTGACTCAGCCCAGGGGTTATGGTGGCTGTTCCTCAGAGTGTTTCTCTATGTGCTTCCAGTCCACACTCTCTTCCCGCTACTCCGGTCCTCTCCTCTGTCCCCATTCCCTGGAGCCGCGGGTGAGTGGTTGTGAGAGAGGTTTTCTGCACTGTCCCTTTAAGAAGACTCTTGGGTCTGAGAAAACTGTCTCTTTCTCACAAATAGTATCCTCACTTGTTTCACAGCTCAATACTGTCCAAACACCTCTTCTAGGCTCTGGGACTGCAGGCTGGGGCTTTGTTCCTGGGACCCAGGTCCCTCCCTCTCTGCTATACTCTCCTCCCATCACGCGGGTCTCTCCAGGCTGCCGTTCACTCCGGGGAGCTGGGCAGTCCTCTTTGTGTTTACACTTTTCCCACCAGTCTCAATGTGGCTTCTTCAGTGTTCCTTGGATGAAGAGTCCACTTAGTTTAGTTCAAAGTTGGTTTATCCAGATGATGGTTCTTAAAATTAAGTTATAATCCACTTTGGTTCTGGGAGTTGGAAGTTGGTACATCCGCCTGCTCCATTACCATCTTGCCGTCAATAACCAAAATTTATAAGGAACTTCTAAAACTCAACACCAGGAAGATAAACAGTCGAATCAAAGAATGGCTACAGATGGGCCCGCAGCTGTCAGACTACCTGCAGCCCCACCTGTGGGGGAAAAGCAGGAATCCAGGAATGGGCAGAGATCTACTCTGCAATCCTGGACCTACTCCATCACCATCTTTCCATCAATAACCAAAATTTATAAAGAATTTGTACAACTGAACACCAAGAAGATAAACAGTCCAATCAAAGAATGGGCAACAGACGGCAAGATGGAGATGGAGTAGGCGGATGTACCAACTTTGAACTCCCAGAACCAAAGTGGATTATAACTTAATTTCAAGAATCATCATCTGGATAAACCAATTTTGAACTAAACTAAGTGGACTCTTCAAACAAGGAACAGTGAAGAAGCCACATTGAGACTGGTAGGAAAAGCGAAAACACAGAGGGTTGCCCAGAACCCCGGAGCAAACAGCAGCCCGGAGAGACTCTGGTGGTGGGAGGGGAGTATAGCAGAGAGGGAGGGACCTGGGTCGCAGGAACAAAGCCCCAACCTGCAGCCCCAGAATCGAGAAGAGGAGTGTGGACAGTATTAAGCTGTGAAACAAGTGAGGATACTGTTAGTGAGAGACAGTTTTCTCAGACCCAGGATTCTTCTTAAAGAGACAATGCAGAAAACCTCTTTTACAACCACACATCTGGAGCTCCTGGTAACAGGGACAGAGGAGAGGACCACAGCAGCAGGAAGAGAGTGTGGACTGGCAAAAACAATGAGAAACACTCTGAGGGACAGCCACCCTAACCCCTGGGCTGAGTCACTTCCCTAATTGAAAACAAATATTTCCCCTGGAACCAGCAATACCAGCAAAGGGAGATAGGACACCAGACAAACAAGCTCTCCCGCAGAACTTAGAGCAGAGCTGCTTAGATGGAGGGAGCTTCCAGGACTACAGTATGGAGTGTTAGGGTCTGAGCTGCAATGCCCCTACCCACACTGTTGAGGGCTTGCTGGAGGGACAGTGGCTGTGGGATGCTGAAAGGAGGCTCTGTCAGTGGGGGCAGAGGCCCAGCCAGTGTAAGCTAGGTCTAGCCCAGCAGGGGTGGTGGGGACGAGTGAAAGCCGTCTGGCAGCTCTGGGCTTGCCGGCAGCCCCACCTGTGGGGAAAAAGCAGGATTCCAGGAATAGGCAGAAATCTGCTGCTGAGCAGGGCCCCTGTGGACGCAACGCATTACTTGGCCTCCCAGGTGTGCCAGCCAGACCTGACAGCAGGGGCAGGGCCAAAGCCCTGGACAGGTGGAAGCTCACAGCTGAGCACATGCCAGCAGACCTGCCCAACCAGAGAAACCGCGGCAAGCAGGCTCTGACCACAGGAGCTGGGCGGAAGCCTGGGAACAGGCTGGGTCTGCAGCTGAGCAAAGGTGCTCACCCCTACCCTTGGTGCTGAGGATTGTGGCTTGAGTGCAGTGCCCAACCCCACTTGTGGGGGTGAGGCGAAGGCTCAAACAGGGTGAGGCTTGAAGAGGGCACCAGAACATAGCCCCTCCCATGGAGGAGAGGCGGAAATCAGAGAAACAGATGCAGTGGTCCGGCACTGGCAATGCCCATCCACAACCGTCCAGGGCAGCGGCAGACAGGGTGGCAACCTGCAGACAGACCACACCTAGGGAACACAGAGGCAACACCCATTAAACTCTAGTGGTCACACCCTTATACACAGACAAAATGGGCAGGCAGAGAAATGCAACCCAAATGAATCAAGAGAAATCCCCAGAGAAGGACGTGAATGAATCAGATATAACCAAATCACCAGATGAAGAGTTTAAAATAATGATAGTTAGGAGGTTCAAAGAGATTAAAGCAACAATGGACAGTCATTATGAACACCTAAATAAAGAGATAACAAGTATAAAAAAGGAAATCAAAATAATAAAAACGAATCAGACAGAAATGACACAGTATCAGAACTGACCACAATGGAAGGAATTAAAAGCAGGATGGATGACGCTGAGGATCAAATCAGCGAGTAAGAGGATAAAATAAACAAAGGCACAGAAGCAGAGCAGAAAAAAGAAAAGACTAAAAAAATATGAGGAATCTCTAAGGGAGCTCTGTGACAACATGAAGAGAAACAACATCCGCATCATAGGGGATCCTGAAGATGAAGAGAAAGAACAAAGGATACAAACTTTGATCAATCAAATCATAGCTGAAAACTTCCCAAAATTAAGGCTGAAAAATGTTTCACACATTCAAGAAGCACAGAGAACTCCATTAAAGAGAAACCCAAAGAAACCTACACCAAGACACATCATAGTAAAAATACCAAAGGTAAGGGATAAAGAGAAAATTTCAAAAGCTGCTAGAGAAAAAAAGGCTATGGCCTACAAAGGAGCCCCCATAAGGATGACATCCGACTTCTCAACAAAAACACTTGAGGCCAGAAGGCAATGGCAAGATATATTCAAAGTAATGCAGAACAAGAACCTACAACCAAGACTACTCTATCCAGCAACATTAACGTTTAAAATTGAAGGAAAAATAAAGAGCTTTCCAGACCAAAAAAAAAAAAACCCTCAAGGAATTCATTAAAACCAAACCAAGTCTGCAAGAGCTGCTAAGGGGCCTGTTGTAAATAGTTCAAAGGGGGGAAAGAATATAGGAAAAGAAGAATATAGCTTTAAAGAATAAAATGGCAATAAACAACTACATATCAATAATAACCATAAATGTAAATGAATTAAATGATCCAATCAAAAGACATAGGGTAGCTGCGTGGATAAAGAAACAGGACCCATACATATGCTGTCTACAAGAGACACACCTTAAAACAAAAGATGCACATAGGCTGAAGGTAAAAACATGGAAAAAAATATTTCATGCAAATGGAAATGAAATAAAAGCCAGGGTAGCAATACTTATATCTGATAAAATGGACTTTTAAACAAAGGCTGTAGTAAGAAATAAAGGACGCTACATAATGATAAAGGGAACAATTCAACAAGAAGATATAACAATTTTGAATGTTTACGCACCATACATAGAAACCCAGACATACATAAACAGACTTTGATGGATATCAAGGGTGAGATTAACAGCAATACTATAATAGTAGGGGATTTCAAAACCCCCATTCATCAGTGGATAAATCCTCAAGAAATAAAATTAATAAAGAAACAGCAGACTTAAAGGATACACTAGATCAACTCGATTTAATAGATATCTTCAGAACTTTTCACCCTAAAGCAGTAGAATATACATTCTTCTCAAGTCCTCATGGTACAATTTCTAGGATAGACCACATGTCAGGACACAAATGTAGTCTCAACAAATTTAAGAAAATTCAAATCATATCAAGCATTTTCTCTGATCCCAATGGCATGAAACTAGAATTTAGCCACAAAAGAAAAACTGAAAAATACTCAAACACTTGAAAACTAAATAGCTTGTTACTAAATAATGAATGGATTAAAGAAGATCAAAGAAGAAATAAAAAGGTTTCTAGAAATGAATGATAATGAGCATAAATCAACTAAAAAATTTATGGGACACAGCAAATGCAGTACTGAGAGGGAAATTTATAGCACTACAGGCATACCATCAGAAACTAGAAAAAGCTCAAATAAGCAACCTGACCCTGAATCTAAAAGAACTAGAGAAACAACATCAAATAAAGCCCAAGACTAGTAGAAGGAAAGAAATAATAAAGATCAAAGCAGAAATAAATGATATAGAGGCTAAGGAAACAATACAGAGGATCAATGAAACCAGGAGCTGGTTCTTTGAAAAGGTAAACACGATCAATGAACCTTTAACTAGACTCACCAAGAATAAAAGAGAGAGGACTCAAATAAATAAAATTAGAAATGACAGTGAAGAAATAACAACTGACACAACATTAATACAAAGGATTGTAAGAAAATACTATGAAGAACTCTATGCTCCAAAAATTAGACAACCTAGGTAAAATGGACAAATTTCTTGAATCATATAACCTTCCAAAAATCAATCTGGAAGAATCAGAACACCTAGACAGACCAATTACAACAAATGAGATCGAAACAGTTATCAAAAAACTCCCAAAAAAGAAAAGTCCTGGGCCTGATGGCTTCACAAGTGAATTCTATCAAAAATTCAAAGAAGAACTAACTCCTATCCTCCTCAAGCTATTTCAAAAAATCAAGAGGAAGGAAGACTTCTAGACTCCTTTTATGAGGCAAGCATAATTCTGATCCCGAAACCAGGCAAAGACAACACAAAGAAAGAAAATTATAGGCCAATATCCCTGATGAATTTAGATGCTAAAATTCTCAATAAAATATTAGTCAACCGGATCCAGCAATATATGAAAAAAAATCATACACCATGATCAAGTGAGATTTATTCTGGAGAGGCAAGGCTGGCTCAATAGTCGGAAATCAATCAATGTGATTCATCACATAAACAAAAGGAAGAAGAAAAATCACATGATAATTTCAATAGATGCAGAAAAAGCATTTGATAATATCCACACCCATTCATGCTCAAAACTCTTAGTAAAGTGGCAATACAGGGAACATTCCTTAACATGATAAAGGCCATCTATGACATACCCACAGCAAACATACACTAAATGGGCAAAAATTAAAAGCAATCCTCTTAAGATCAGAAAATAGACAGGGATGCCCCTTTTCACTACTCTTATTCAACATAGTTCTGGAAGTCCTAGCTACAGCAATAGACAAGAAGAAGAAATAAAAGGCATCCAAATTGGAATAGAAGAAGTAAAACTGTCATTATTTGCAGATGATATGATATTGTATATAGAAAACCCTAAAGTCTCAGTCAAAAAACTACTGGACCTTAATGAATTCAGCAAGGTGGCAGGATATAAAATTAATACGCAGAAATCAGAGGCATTTTTATATACCAACAATGAACTGTCAGCAAAAGAAATTAAGGAAACAATGCCCTTCACTATTGCAACCAAAAAAATAAAGTACCTAGGAGTGAATTTAACCAAGGAGGTTAAGGACTTGTACTCAGAAAATTATTAAACATTGATAAAAGAAATCAAGGAAGATATAAACAAGTGGAAGCATATAACGTGCTTGCGGTTAGGAAGAATAAACATCATTAAAATGTCTATATTACCCAAAGCAATTTATAAATTCAATGCAATACCAATTAAAATACCAATGGCAGGAGCCTGACCTGTGGTGGCGCAGTGGATAAAGCGTCGACCTGGGAACACTGAGGTCGCCAGTTCAAAACCCTGCACTGGTCTGGTCAAGGCACATATGGGAGTTGATGCTTCCAGCTCCTCCCCTCTCTCTCTCTCTCTCTCTCTCTCTCTCTCTCTCTCTCTCTCTCTCTGTGTCTCCTCTCTAAAATGAATAAAAAAAAAATACCAATGACATACTTCAAAGATATAGAACACATATTCCAAAAAATTATATGGAACCAAAAAAGAACACGAATAGCCTCAGCAATCTTAAAAAGAAAAAATGAAGCAGGAGGTATCACTCTTGCGGGTATCAGGTATACTACAAGGCCATTGTACTCAAGACAGCCTGGTACTGGCATAAGAACAGGCACATAGATCAATGGAATGGACCCAGAACCCAGAAATAAACCTACACCTTTAAGGACAACCGATATTTGACAAAGGAGGAAAGAACATACAATGGAGTAAAGACAGCCTCTTTAACAAATGGTGTTGAGAAAATGGGACATCTACCTTCAAAATAATGAAACTAGACCATCAACATACACCATTCACAAAAACAAACTCAAAATGGATACAAGACTTAAATGTAAGCCGTGAAACTATAATCATCTTAGAGGAAAACATAGGCAGCAAGCTCTCTGACATGTTGCAGTAATATATTTGCTGATTTATCTCCATGGGCAAATGAAATAAAAGGCAAGATAGACAAATGGCACTATATCAAACTAAAAAGTTTTTGCACAGCTAAAAACAATAAGAACAGAATAAAAAGACAAACCACACAATGGGAGAACATATTCGACAGCATGTCTGATAAGGGGTTAATAACCAAAATTTATAAAGAACCTATAAAACTCAACACCAGGAACACAAACAATACAATCAAAAGATGGACAAAAGAAATGAATAGAAATTTCTCCAAAGAGGACATACAGATGGCCAATAGGCATATGAAAAAATGCTAATCATCACTAATCATTAGAGAAATGCACATTAAAAGCACAATGAGATATCACCTCACACCAGTCAGAATGGCGCTCATCAGCAAAACAACACAGAATAAGTTAAGTGCTGGCGAGGATGTGGAGAAAAGGGAACCCTCCTACACTGCTGGTGGGAATGCAGGTTGGTGCAGCTACTGTGGAAAACAGTATGGAGATTCCTCAAAAAATTAAAAATTGAACTGCCTTTTGACCCAATTATCCCACTTTTAGGAATATACCCTAAGAACACCATAGCACTGTTCGAAAAGAAGAAATACGCCCCCATGGTCGTGGCAGCATTCTTCACAATAGCGAAGATCTGGAAATAGCCCAAGTGCCCCTCAGAGGACGAGTGAATTAAAAGCTTTGGTACATATATACTATGGAATACTACTCAGCCATAAGAAATGATGACATTGGATCATTTACAACAAAATGGATGGACCTTGATAACATTAAAAGGAGTGAAATAAGTAAAACAGAAAAAACTGAGAACAGCATGATTTCATATATAGGTGGGACATAAAAGCGAGACTATGAGACATGGACAAGAGTGTAGTGGTTATGGGGTGGGGGATGGGAGGAGAGGGAGGAAGAGGGGTTGGGAAGGGGCACAAAAAAAACCAGATATAAGGTGACAGAGGACAATTTGACTTTGGGTGATGGGTATGCAACATAATTGAACGATATGATAACCTGGAGATGTTTTCTTTGAACATATGTACCCTGATTTATTAATGTCACCCCATTAAAATTAATAAAAATAAAACATAAAAAGTGCAAAAGCAACAGTGACATCAGTGAAGGCAAATGAAAGTGGGCCAGTCAGGAGCAGCTGTGGTTTAGCTTGAGGGGCTAATACTTAACCATTTAGGAATAAAATGAGAGTATAGATTTGGTAAACTCTGAACTACAAAAAAAAAATATGAATAGACACTTCTCAAAAGAGGATATACAGATGGCCAATAGGCAGATGAAAAAATGCTCAACATCACTAATCATTAGAGAAATGCATATTAAAACCACAATGAGATACCACCTCACACCAGTAAGAATGGCACTCATCAGCAAAACAACATAGAATAAGTGCTGGTGAGGATGTGGAGAAAAGGGAGCCCTCCTGCACTGCTGGTGGGAATGCAGACTGGTGCAGCCACTGTGGAAAACAGTAATGAGATTCCTCAAAAAAATAAAAATAAAAATGCCTTTTGACCTAGTCATCCACTTTTAAGAACATACCCTAAGATCATCATAGCACAGTTTGAAAAGGAGAAATGCACCCTCATGTTTATGGCAGCATTGTTTATAATATCCAAGATCCAGAAACAGCCCAAGTGTCCATCAGTGGACAATTGGATTAAAAAGCTGTGGTACATATACACAATGGAATAACTATGGGGCCATGAAAAAGAAGGAAATATTATTTTTTGCTACAACATGAAAGGATCTGGCAACTATGATGTTAAGTGAAATAAGCCAGGTAGAGAAAGAAAAGTATCATATGACCTCCCTCTTATGAGGAATCTGAGGAACAGTATGAACTGAGGAGCAGAATAGAGACAGAGGCGGGATCAAAGGAGACAGAAGAAAAGCGTACAAAGGGAAAGGGGATGATAGGGTGATAGGATGGGACAAGAGCAAGAAAGCAAATCTTGGAGGGAAGTGGGGAGGGCATTTTGGGGAGGGAGACAGAAGGGATATACTGGGGAATATGGGTGACATTAGAATCTATGTAAACACAATAAATTAATATTAATAATAAAAAACAGCTGTGGGAATCTCTTGAGGATCCTGAACAACTTCTGACATCTTATACAAATTCATGGGTTTCTTAGCAGTTCTCCTGATACCAGCTAACTGAAATTGGTGAAAAGTGTTCAAAGCCTCCCATCCTGCTGTGGTGTTGGCATACGTTTTAGGCCAAACAATGGGGAATACCTTCTCAAGGTGGTCCCAACTGTCCTCCTCAGAACCGTTTCTTCCTATAATAATGGCTTTTCTTGCCTCTGATTTGATTTTTTTTTTCTCTCCTCAGTAGTGAACAAGATAACTAAAAGCTGCCGGCAATCATCCCAAGTGGAGCGATATATGCATAGCACAGATTCTAACAATCCTGTTATAGCCTGAGGCTTCTCTGAGAAAGAGGGATTCTGAGCCTTCCAATTATACAAGTTAGTAGAGGAAAAAGAAACATAAACAAAACAAGGCTCTTACTTTTCCCTTCCTTCTGCTGGTGGGCTTTCTCTCAAGGGTAAGAAGAACTCTGCTTCCTTTTCTTTCTTGCCTCCTAGTCCATCTTGGTGGTGGCTCTGGGCTTCCTAAGGTGGGTGAGCTGATGGAGGAGGAGGATATAGAGGAGAAAATTCTAAATCTTCCTGAATAGCTCGTAGAACAGGAACCTTCTTTTCTTATTTTGGGGCTGTTGCTAGCAAAACATGATGACCATCCAGGACTGTGCAGCCTTTCTGCCAGGTAGGGGGGTTCTCTACTAAGGCCCTCCTCTGATCTATATATGGGAACTGGTCTGGGTGACCCTGGGGGTTAGTTACCACATTCCATACAGCTTTAGCATCTCTAGAATCTAATGAGCCCTGTGATGACCACCCTACCCCAAAGGAAGGCCACTCTAGGTCACAGAGTTCAAAGTCTCTCCTTGCTTAGTTTTACACCATAATTAACAGAAAACCCAATTTTGAAATTCTTAAGCATATACTCAAGAGGAGCTTGACTCTTTCTTTGCCCTTCTCCCATTGTTACAAACAATATTAGCACAAATGAGCTTCCCAAGATCACAAAAGGGATACAGAACCGAGGTTTGTGCCAACTTTCTAAAATGTCCTCTGTTGGATTATACCCTGGAAAACCAAAGGACAGAGAGATTTAAGACAAAGTTTGACATACAAGAGAAGGGGATGCCCTATGAGGAGTCACTCAGATGTCCACCTAGCCATGTCCCTCATGGGAACTTAGGCGCCTCTTGACATTGGCAGGTCGGTATAAAGCCCCAACTCGAATCAGACTACATCTGATACTGCCCTAAGCCATATAAGGATTGCCTCGGAACTGCAGGTTAGGGCTCACTGGGCCTCTATAGTTTTCATTGTGGATCTACAGACTGAAAACTCAGGCACATGCACCAGAGCTCCTCATTCATACACCATTCATTCAGGGATTATTTATGCAAAGAAAAATTAATAAAGCAAAGAACAGAAAGGAAATCTCTAAGGGGTCAAATTCTTGGAGGGCTCCTTGAAAGAAGAGATTCTCTATCCACCACAGCAGGCTAAGCAGGTGAGCCGCCTGGCAGCCCAAAGAATAGGGCTTCTTCCACTAAGACAGAGAAAAAAAGATGGAAGCAGCAGAAAAGGCAGAAATCAAGTTACAGACTAAACAAACTTCAAATCACTCTCTGTCAAGGTCTTGGCCATGGAGAGCCTATTGTGCAAGTGTGATTGTTTCCGATTCTCAATCACAATAGTTTCAAATTGGCTAGTCACAAACAAATTGCAAATTGCTCTACTCACCTCCAGAGCATCTCTCAATGACTCCAAGTGGGTAGATGGGCATGCCGATTGTCCATGGCTGACTGTCAGTCAGACAGAAGCAGCCAGCAGAACCCTGTCATATCTCAGGTGGTGCCTCTCCTGCTGGGTTTCTGTTCCCAGCAGTCAGACCGAGGAGGCTGGCTGCCCATGTGGCAGAACCAAATATGTCCGGAGGACATGATCTTGCTGGGGCCTCCAAATTATGTTGTAACAAAACCAGTGAGTGCATACAAATGCTCTCCACACCAAAGTGCAAATTTAAAAGGAGTCTTTATTCAAAGCCAGCAACTGCATGGAGACCTAAGTCAGTCAAATCATGCAGCCCCAAAAACAGTTAGAAATTAGCTTTTAAAAACAAAATTACATACTGATTGGGGTCTAGGTTGGAGGGGAAACCCAGCAAAACATGGTACAAAAACAATAAAAAGCAATAAAACACATTTATTAATCTCACTAACAAGCTCATTAAATCTTACTGACTTGTTACAATGTTTTTCTATAGGATAAATTTAAGAAAAAAAATTCTAAATACTAAGATCTTAAGTTTTGAAGATGATAACACACTAGTAATAAATTTTCATATGCCTAAAAATAAAATTTCTAAACATTCTAGGATTTACGACCCCTGCCACTTGTGATTTTGCAAACCCTGGCTCAGAGGCCAGGGGTAGGAAGTTTTAGAAAAAATAAGTTCTGGGGTCATTTAGAGTTCAGGATTGGGAAAAGCTAAAATGAAGTTACATATGCTAAGAGCCTTTAAAGTTACCTATGCTAAAAGCCTTTCTTTTCTACATTTCAGTGATAATACCAAAGATTAACACTTGTTACAAGGCATAGGCCAAAAAGGTACTAAAACAAAGGGCCCCCCCTGTTGCTGCAGTAGTCTCCCAGATTCCAATGTTCAATGTGGACTGTCTCCATGCTACTCTGGCCAAGAACAGCTGAGAGGAGCAAGCCAATGGGGCCCCATTAAGGCACACATTAAGGATTTGTGAGTAATAAACTGCCTGTTTGATTCTCACAACTAACTTGTATGTTGGTCATGTCTTTCATTAGGTGGCATTTGGTCTAGATACCAATAAGTAGAATTCCTCATAGCCACCTCAAGAGTAGTCTTGAAGAGGCTACCAACCCTGCTGTAGAGCAGAAGTGTCCCACTGCACAGGGAAGTCAAATTACGGATGCCTGATAGATGTAGAGCTCGAGCTCTACTGGGACAGATATGTTTATAGAATTTTAGAATATTTACTTTAATAAAATATATGTATACAAACATATGATTATTTATTATTATTTAGCATTATTATTCATATATTTTATACTCCTTTCTTACCTTTTTCTTAATTTTGTGTTTTTTTTTATTTTGCACAAACCTGCAATTTGTATAAATTTTTTGAGATTTATTCAGAAATAACTTTTTAGAGCAATGTATTTTTAATTCTGTTCTTTAAATATGTATCTTTATATTTTATTCATTTATTAATAAAAAAAATAATAGTTTCTAATACATTCAGCACTTCTAATATTTTATGAATATATTTTATAATCTCTAGAAATAGGTTCTTTTATTGACATATACACTTTTATTTTTAAAAGACATAACAGATAATAGGAACCTTTTTGTAAACCCAGGCAAAACAAACGCATATTTTCTGCTAAGAACTTTAATAAGAGGTATTAATTAAACTTAAATCAGTAATAATATCAAACACTTTTCTAAACCACCTGATCAAATAAACATTTAGAATAACTTTATATTTTACTATATATAAAAATAATATTATTGACCTGGCTGGTTGGCTCAGTGGTAGAGCATTGATCAGGTGTGTGTAAGTCCCAGGTTCGATTCCCAGCCAGGGCACATAGGGGAGGTGCCCATATGCTTCTCCACCCTTCCCCCTCTCCAAGGCTCCATTGGAGCAAAGTTGGCCTGGGCGCTGAGTATGGCTCCCTGGCTTCCGCCTCAAGAACTACAATGACTCTGGTTGCGACGGAGCAATGCCCCAGATGGGCAGAGCATTGCCCCCTGGTGGACATGCCGGGTGGATCCCGGTTGGGCGCATGCGGGAGTCTGCTGACTGCCTCCCTGCTTCTTACTTCAGAAAAATACAAAAAGAAATATATATATATAGCACTAATAGTTGTAGATAAGGCAAGATTCTTTTTCTTTTCTTTTTTAGAGGAGCAGGGAGAGCGAGAGAGAGAGAGAGAGAGAGAGAGAGAGAGAGAGAGAGGAAGAGGAACATTGAGTTGTTTCAATATGTGCCCTAATGGGGGAATTGAAACCAGCGACCTCAGCGCTATAGGATGATGCTCCAACCAGTTGAGCTTACAGGCCAGGGCTTAATTTTTACTGATATTTAGATATACATAGAGAAGGGGTGTTGAACAAACAAGTTTGTAATAGGTTTGCTCGCTTATATTTTGCCTAATTGTTGCATTGGTGCAGGGCAGCGGCACGTGTGTATATTCTGTGAAAGGCTGTGGTGCTTGCCCTCAGGGTAGCAGATTGCAAATTGCTTGCCTCCATGGGGAGGAGCAATTGTTTGCTGTCATTTGCTGGAGAAGGGGCTTTTCCCCCAGCCTGTTTGGCTGGAAAGGAGAGAGAGAGCAAGAAAGAGAGTGCAGAGAGAGAGAGAGAGAGAGAGAGAGAGAGCTGAAGGGCTCAGGAGCCCTGCTGAGGCTTGTGGGGTCCTATAACTCGGGTAAAGCTAGAGAATGAGTCTGGGCTTGGGAGCTCTGAGTGAAAGGGTGGAGGTCTTCCCTGCCTATGTGCTCATCCACCATTATGAGACTCTAATAAATGGAATGGGTGCGCTGTTTCTTTACCGTCAGCCCAAATTCAATGAGAATCTGCATGGCCACAGCGGCGGTCACTGGCCTTACAAGGAGGAAAGAAAGCATGTGCTGAACCACTCAGCCATGCATTTTTGGATTGCTTTCAGTATGTACCCTGACTGGAACCGAAGCTACAAACTTGTTTCCAGATGATGCTCTTAATTGACTAAGCTAACCAGCTAGGGCCGAAAAGGCAAGACTCTTTATTTGTCCCTGGCAATCAAGAATAGGAATAGGGCCTGACCAGGCCATGGCACAGGGGATACAGCGTCGAACTGGGACATGAAGGACCCAGGTTCGAGACCCCGAGGTCGCCAGCTTGAGATCGGGGCCTATCTGGCTTGAGCAAAAGCTCGCCAGCTTGGACCCAAGGTCGCTGGCTCGAGCAAGGGTTGCTCAGTCTGCTGAAGGCCCGCGGTCAAGGCACGTATCAGAAAGCAATCAGTGAACAACTAAGATGTTGCAACAAAAAACTGATGATTGATGCTTCTCATCTCTCTCCGTTCCTGTCTGTCTGTCCCTGTCTATCCTTCTCTCTGTCCCTGTAAAAAATAATAATAAAATAAATAAATAAAAAAGACTAGGAGGAAGGGGTCATAGGTATGGGCCTCTGAGCCACTTGAATTTTTAGAAGTGCCATTTGTAGCCTTATTTTCTTCACGTTGATGTTGTGGTATTATCCTTGACATTTATTTCTACAGCTCAAATAGGGTCTTGAGTGGCTAATTCTTCTATTATTTTCAAGATTATAGCAGCTCAGGAACCTCCAGGAGGAGGCTTTAAAATGTTTAAATTATTATTTTTTCTTCTTTTGTGTTCACTGTATGGGAGGGACGAGTAAGATCCTTTCCCTTATTTTGAATTATTAATTTATTTTTGAGTAGAAGTTTTATTATGGAACAACATGAAAGCTGGTGAATATAATTTTGATAAATTACTGACTTATAGCTGTGAGTTGACTAGTCAGCTAGACTATGGCTTAATGAACTCTATTCAAACTGAGACTGAGCCCCATATTTTAAAGCTTATAAACAAAATCTAGCTTGACCAGGCAGTGGCACAGTGGAGAGAGCATTGGACTGGGACCCAGAGGATCCAGGTTTGAAACCCTGAGATCACTGGCTTGAGCACAGGCTTATCCAGCTTGAGGGCTTGAGCATGGGTTCACCAGCTTGAGCATGGGGTCACTGGCTTGAGTGTGGAATCATAGACATGATCCCAGGGTTGCTGGCTTAATCCCAAGGTTGCTGGTTGAGTAAGTGGTCACTCGCTCTGCTGTATACCCCCTCTGCTCCCCAGTAAAGGCACATATGAGAACACAATCAATGAACAACCAGGGTGCTGCAACAAAGAATTGATGCTCTTCATCTCTCTCCTTTCCTGTCTGTCTTTGCCTATCTGTCCCTCTCTCGGAGGTAGATTAAGTCAGTTGAAGCCCTGGGTAGAGAAGAAAATATTGGGCCCCTTAACAAAAGGAGAGAGACAAGAAAAATAAAAATACATGTTAACCATTTTGTGTGTGTGTGTGACAGAGAAAGTCAGAGAGAGGAACAGATAGGGACAGACAGACAGGAAGGAAGAGAGATAAGAAGCATCAATTCTTTGTTGTGGCACCTTAGTTGTTCATTGATTGCTTTCTCTTATGTGCCTTGATGAGGGGGGGCTACAGCAGACTGAGTGACCCCTTGTTTGACCCAGCAACCTTGGGCTAAGCTGGTGAGTGTAAGGTATTTTTCCCCCGCTGAGAAAGAAGGAAGGGGGGCTCGAGCTACAAAGTGTGGAATAGCAAAGGCTTTATTTAGTACAGCACATCCCGCCCGATGATGTCCTCTGGTCCCAGGGTACAGAAGCCAGAGGAGTCGAGCGAATTAAACCGCATGAGAGATATTTAAAGGGGTCCTCTAGGGTGGGCGAGCTGATATGACGTGGTGAAATCTCACTGGCTGACGGATGGTTGCTCTTTTCCCAAGGACCTCTAGGAAGTTTCTTTTGGCGCGCTTAGTTGTGGGCAGCCCTAGTCAAAGGTCCTAGGTCTGAGTTTCTCACATGACCGTCCCCATTATCCACCAACCTTACAGTGAGCCTTGATCAAATCTGACGAGTCCGCACTCAAGCTGGTGAACTCAGGGTCCTCCATGTTTCAGTCTGATGCTCTATTCACTGCACAACCACCTGGTCAGGCGTTAATCATATTTTTAAATAAATAAAAGCTATTATTATGTACTATTAATGTTAAAATTGAACATATGAAACCAAACTTGGTGTCTTTAGAAAAAAGTGTAAAGTTGGGGTTTTGCAGGGCCCTTCAGAAGTCGGGGGCCCAGGGTGCATGTCCAGGGTGCTCACTGTTTAATCTACCTCTGCCTTCTGTCTCTCTCTCTGTCTTTGTCACACACACAAAGAAATCTAGAAAAGACATTGTTCAAACAAGTATTATAAACTACTATAAATCCCTCCAAAAGGAGAAACTGAGATATTAATCTTAGAACCTTATCTCACATTAACTGTTATTGCAAATGACCTTCACAAGATCCAGATGGCACAAAGCCCAAATGGTGGAGACAGAGGATTCCCAGTGTGTATAAAATAGCAAGAATTTCAAGCAGACAGACAGACCAGAGAACTCAATCTGAAACTGACTCCTATTTCACAAACGGGGGTAAAATTTCACATACAGAGAAGACAAAAACAGCATAGGGACATGATTATGACACATACATACACCTAATCAGGTCAAATAGCAGATTCTATTCAGCCCCCAACTTTAAACAGAAGGAGCACAGAGCCCAGCAATTAGCATGGTAAAACCTCACAGAATGCAAAAGTAAAGAACAAGTTTAGGATCTTAAATTTTATTCTATTTAAACTTAAATGTGTGCTTCTTAAATATTTTAATTTTAAAGTAACAATGACCAGGGCATTTAAATATAGAAATTAGACTATTTTACAGAAAGCTTTTTATTTATCTAGTTTAATTTTAGAGCTGGCATTTTAAAAAATTTTACATGCAAAAAATTTGTTTAAGTATAAAAAGAGCTTTATTTGGGCCATTCTAAGTTGATATTATTGCAGGAATCAAAGGAGAACGAAAACACCCAGACAACTTGATGAAGGAAGTAGGATTTATTTAGGTGATGGAGCAGCATGACCCCCAAAAGAGGCAATCAGCACATGCTCCCCAAAGTTAGATTTATTACATCTTATATACCTTTTACAGAATACAGGTTTTCAATCCAGGGGCTTATGATTCCTTTGTCTAGAGCAGTGGTTCTTAACCTGGGTTCTATCGAACCCTAGGGGTTCGATGAGTCGGTCTCAGGGGTTCGGAGAAGCCTCTGCCGCGGAGGCCAGAATAAAGTAATACCGTAATTTGTTGTGAGTTCATGCACTTTGTTGGTTTTGTTCTTTGAGCAAGGTGATGTTCATGCACGGCTCATTTTGTGCACCAGTAAAAAAACATATACCTATGTCTTGAATTTGGAAAAAAAAATCATATTTTATTTATCACTAAAGAAGGGTTCGGTGAAGCCTGACCTGTGGTGGCGCAGTGGATAAAGCGTCGGCCTGGGAACACTGAGGTCGTCAGTTCAAAACCCTGCACTGGTCTGGTCAAGGCACATATGGGAGTTGAGCTTCCAGCTCCTCCCCCCTTTCTCTCTTTCTCTCTCTCTCTCTCTCTCTCTCTCTCACTCTGTGTCTCCTCTCTAAAATTAATAAAATAAAATAAAATAAAATAAATTAAAAAAAAAAAAAAGAAGGGTTCGGTGAATGCGCATATGAAACTGGTGTGTTCGGTACCTCAAAAAAGGTTAAGAGCCACTGGTCTAGAGGTATACGTCATTCTCATGACTTCAGGATGGGAGGGTGAGTTTAGGTGGGTTCAGAAAATAAGTGTTGAAATTTTTAATTAAGGTATGTAAACATTGTCTCAAAGGCTTTTGGGCAAAGAAAAGAAAAAGGGGTTTTCAGGTAAGTTCTATCTTCTTTCCTTTGCATAGCAAGTGACCCCAATCACCCTTTCACAGAACTATAGGAAGTAGTTAACTATAACTGGCTGACTCAGTTGCCCCTGCAGGCTCCCTTCCTTTGCATTCTAGTTTCTTCCTTCTCAGAGAAGGACAGTCCTGCCCCTCCTTTCTCATTCCCCCACTTTTGAGACCTCCAGAACTTTTTATTATACCGGAGTCTCACCTTAATTTTTTTTTTTTTTGCCTGAACAAACCTTCTATAACCTGCACAAACTTTCTGCAACATACACAAATCTTCAACTTTTATGAACTTTCTTTACTATTCATATACAGTGTGTCCGTAAAGTCATGGTGCACTTTTGACCGGTCACAGGAAAGCAACAAAAGATGATAGAAATGTAAAATCTGGACCAAATAAAAGGAAAACCCTCCCAGTTTCTGTAGCATGACGTGGCAGCATGTGCGCATGTGCAGATGATGACGTAACACCGTGTATACAGCGGAGCAGTCCACGGCCATGCCAGTTGAGAGGTGGATGGTACAGAGGAAAGTTCAGTGTGTTCTGTGGCTCACTAAATTCGAATCCGGGACCAAAGTGCAACGTGAATATTGGTGCGTTTATAACGGAACGCCACCACATAGGAATAACATTACTTAGTGGGATAAGCAGTCGAAGGAAACCAGCAGTTTGGTGGAGAAACCCCTTTCTGGTTGGCCATCAGTTAGTGACGAGTCTGTAGAGGTTATATGGGATAGCTACCTAAGGAACCCTAAAAAATCTGTGCATGCGTGTGCTTGACAATTACACCTAAGCAAGACTACAGGTCATAAGGTGTTAAAGAAACGTCTCTGTTTTACGGGGTACAAATTGCGGCTGTTGCACGCTATCAAACCGGTGGATAGACCCACACGATGCGAGTTTGCTACAGATATGCTTCATGAGATCGACAATGATGCAAGATTTTTGCAGAAGATTGTGTTTAGCGATGAGGCAACCTTCCATATCTGTGGACATGTTCATCACCATAACGTCCAAATATGGGCTACTGAACATCCTCATGCCTAAATTGAGTATGAATGTAACATCCCTAAAGTGAACATGTGGTGTGGTGTGGCCTGATGCGTGATAACGTGATAGGCCCATTTTTTTCCACGGAGCAGTCTGTGATGGCAAACACCTATCTTGACATGTTGGAATTGTATGCAGTGCCACAATTTCCAGGTGTCATCTTTCAACAGGACGATGCTCCTCCACACTACGCCACCATTGTTTGCGAGTTTCTGGATAGAACATTCCCCCAGCGGTGGATAGGCATGGGTTCTGTCAAGCCATGGCCACCACGATCCCTGAATCGGATGCCCTTAGACTTTTACTTTTGGGGTTGTGTGAAGCAACATGTGTACACTGAACATATCAACGACATTAATCACTTAAAACAGAGAATCTCAGACGTTATTCACTGTTACACCAGACGTCCTTACCCGTGTGTGGCAAGAACTTCACTATTGTTTGGATGTGTGTAGGGCAACCAATGGAGCCCACATCGAACTGCTCTAAATAGGTATGAAACTGGGAGAGTTTTCCTTTTATTTGGTGCAGATTTCACATTTCTATCGTCTTTTGTTGCTTTCCTGTGACCGGTCAAAAGTGCACCATGACTTTATGGACACACTGTATAACCAGCTTTCACAACAACTTACTTTTTCCTCTTCCTTTCAAAAGTACCTCTACACCTCATACTTTTGTCATTAAAACCATACAGTTCCTTTCCAACTAATCAGAATTCTTAATTTCCTAAAAACCTTAACTTTCAGTGGGGACTAAGTAATAAGTAATCCTCTTTTAAAATATATTGCTTTTTGGAGGTGTCCTTTTGCTAAGAAGCCTATTGGACACATGACCATTATTCATAGGTTATTCTATAGTTGTAACTATGAGCACATATATAATTTTCATTTACCTTGTAGCTTCTCTCCCAGCCAAGGGACCAATATCCCCTTTCTGTATGACTCATAGCAGTACATGCATCAAACCTTAAGGTGACCTATTCAGTTTTCCTTTTACTTTAGTTTCCCACCCTTCCCAGAGTCCAGTTATAAGGAGCCCCACAGCGAGGTTCCTCAGGTTTTGGTCGTACATGGACCAGCCAGCTCCCAGTCTGTGGCTGGAGCAAGGCATGTTGTACTTCTCAGGGTCAACTTACAGGGATTGGTAGAGTCAGTCTCTGCTGTCCCCAAAGGCATCTCCACTGCAGCTGCAGGCTTCAGCTGGCTGTGGTGAATGCAGGTGGGTATGCCTTCTACTTTGGCAGCAGTGGGAGTGGTCAGGATCAAGGTGTAGGGTCCCTTCTACCTGGGTTAGAGGGGAGCTGGATTCCAATCCTTGAGCCATACTTGGTTTCCTGGAGAAAAAGAATGGACAGGAGCAAACAAACTGATTAAAGCCCTATCTAGTACCCACTTGGATATGGCATTGCTCACCTTGCCTAAAGCTCCTAATTGTCCATGTAGTTCTGATTCTCCTAATTCTTGGGAGTCCCTGAAAAACTACGTAATACTAGGAGAGGCCTATCGTATAATACCTCATAAGGTGAATACAGAGATTTCTTGGAGGAGGGCACAGAATCTTAAACAATATTAGAGGCAAAGCTTGCACCCATTTAAGGCCTGCTTCCTGACATCATTTGCTAAGCCCTAACTTCATTGCCCTATTCATGCATTCCACCTTTCCTGAGCTCTGAGGTCTGTATGCTGTGTGAAGATTCCAGGTGATGTCCAATGCTTGAGCTGTTCCTTGTACTACCTTAACCACAAAGACTGGGCTGTTGTCAGAGCCTACCTGAAGTAACAGTCCAAACCTTGGAATGACTTCTCTGAGCAATGTCTCTTCAGTCTGGGTGGGATAGGCTTCTATCTATCCTGCCTTCTGGTGTTCTTGGCAGTGAATTACTGCTATCTGTTTTGGCTTCTAGACTGCTTCCAGCAGCTGAAGAACTTTTCCTGGATATTTGAGATCCTTGCCCCCAGCAGTCAGGAGCACTCTTTCCTTATATATGGCTCTATGGACTTGCAGAGTAAGAAAGGCAAAGCGGGAATTGATAAACACATTCACTTTATTCCTTTACTGAGCTCTAGTGCCCAAGTCAGATCAATCAGTTCTGCCTGCTGAGCAGAAGTTTCTTGGGATAGAGACCATGCCTACACATTCTCTTTTAAAGTTACTACTTCATACTCTACTTGCCTTTCCCCTGGTGAGTTGGCAGAGCTGCTTTTACCTACATACAACTCCTAATCTGGGTCTCTTATGGATTCATCTCACAGGCCAGCTGGCAGTACTGCTGTTGCTCTTCCTCATCGACTGGCAGCAGCATAACTGGGTTTAAAGTGGTACACAACTCTATTTCCAGCCTTGGGTTTTTACAGAGTAAACTCTGATAATCGGTAAGACAGGCATCCATGAGCCAACAATGCCCTCCTATACTCAACAGAGCCACCACTGCATGAGACGCCTGCACCTCCAAGCCCTGTCCCCACAGTCAACCTGTCTGCCTCTTGTGCCACAACTGCTGTAGCTCTCAGGCATGGTGGCCAGTCCCTAGCAACTCCATCCAACTGTCTGGAGAGGCAAGTCACTGGTCCAGACTATGACCCCAAGTCCTGGGTTAATACACCCACTTCTGTCTTGTTCCTCTCCAAGATGTACAGCACAAAAGGTTTCACTAGGTTAGGAAGACCTAGTGCTGGGACAATTTGTGATTCTTTTTTAAGAGTCTCAAAGATCAGTCCTGTTCCAGCCCCCAGTCCATGGGCTCTTTTACTCACCCCTTTTGAGGGGTTTGGCTAGTACAGCAAAGTTGGGGATTCACAAATGACAGAATCCTACTGCACCCAGGAACTCCTAACTTCCTCTCTTCCTGCTGCAGAGTAAATCCTAAGTATTTTACTTGCCTTTTGCAGATCTGGGCCTTCTTCTTTGAGACCTTGTGTCAATTCTTCTCTAGATGATGCAGTAGCTTGTCTCTCCCTTGAGCAAATCCTTGGAGAGTCTCATGACCCAGCAACAGGTCATCCACGTACCAGAGGAGAACACATCTAATGTCCTGTGCAGGAAACTGCTGGAGGTCAAGAGCAAGGGCCTCGCCAAAGATGGAAGGTGAGTTCTTGAACCCTTGCAGGAGCCTAGTCCAAGTGTACTGTCCCTTTTACCTGTAGCTGGGTCCTCCCAGTGAAAGGCAAACAGCTCCCAACCTCCAGGAGCCAGTCTTGTACTAAAAAAAGACATTTTAAGTTCAAGCAAGTGAACCATGAGACTGGAGAAGGGAGGAGGCATGGGAGAATGTACAAATTTAGCACAGTTGGGTGCAGTTACTGCTGCCTCATTTATGACCCTCAAGTCCTGTAGTGGCCAATAATCACTGGTCCCAGTTTTCTGGCTGCTGCCTCATTTACAACCCTCAAGTCCTGTAGTGGCCAATAATCATTGGTTCCAGTTTTCTGGCAGGGAGCAAAGGAGTTCCAGAGTGAATGGCTCTTTGAGCCTCTGTAAATACACCTGGATTCCTTCCAAGGCTTCCCTAGGAATCTGGTGTTGTCTTTGGCTAACAGGCAGTGTTCCAGGCTTTAATTTTATCTGTACTGGCACTCGGTTTATTGCCAGCCCAGGGGGGATTATACTACACCCCCAGCCATTTCTCAGTTATCCTCTAATTCGGTGGCTTCCCAGATTCGGTAAACAAGCCTAGGCTTAGGCACCTGCAAGTCCAGCTGGCCATCATCAGCAAAAGAGATACTAGCCCTCAGTTTGATTAGCAGATCACGCTGCAGCAGGGGCACTGGACAGTCAGGCATGTACAAAACTGATGCATAACCTCATATATATATATTTATAGGGCAGGCAGAATGCCTGCTTTCCTGTGACTCCTACAATGTCCACCTTATAGGTAGAGAGTGGCACTACTGGCCAAGTCACCACTGTGTTCAGCCCCATATCAATCAGCAAGTCCATCTGTTGACCTCCTACCACCATGCATACCATAGACTCATCGGAGGCCCCTGTGTCCAGTCGCCCTCAGTTCAAGAGGGACTCGCCAGCTATATTGAACAGTGTGCCTTCCCCTTTGAAGGCGGCTGGCCAGCACACTGCCTCCTTGTCCCATCTGGGACAGTTATTTTTTCAATGACCAGTTTCCCAGCAGATGACACACTGATCACGCTGCAAGAGGCCCTATCAGACTGTCCATTCTTTCCCTTGCCTGTCTTCTCTCAGCTTTCTAATCGAGGGAGGCTTTTTTTGCCTTGTGCAGAAAGGCCATAGCTATGAGCCCAGTCTTTTTCTTCATTTGGCACTTACCTTCCTACCTCTTTGCAACCTCTCTGTTGACATAAATCTTGTTGGCTATTTCACTGTTTCTCACTCCTCTCAAAGGAATTTCCACTCCTGGCCCTGTTCTTTGAGCACAACCTCCCAGCTAAGGGAGGAGAGCCTGGGCCTTGTTCCTGTGTGTCTCTGTGTGGGGTGGTGGTGGTGGTGAGAAGTGCCTCCTGAACAGGCAAGCTTATGCTGGGCCTTGATCAACCTGGTGATGACAGGCCTGAGTCAGTAGCAATCTCTGGGTTGGACAGAGAGTCCAGTATGGAGGAATAAAGCCTCGCTGGCATGTTAGGTGAGGAAGCCAGAGCTTTTGCTTCTTCTGGTTCACCAGAGGTTAAAATTTCTGGCACTGACCTGTAGCTGGCCTGTAGCAGCAGCTCTCCGGGATTGGTGGGACACTTCCCTGCCTTTGCTATCAATACTTGACCTCTAAGCCAAGGGGGAGGGTGCAAAACTAGCGCAAGCCAGGTGTCTATGTAGGAAAACTGATCAGTGTGGCCTGTATCTCTAGGTGCCACACCTTCTGTACAACAGACTTATCCAAGCTTTCTCCTGGTGGTCTTACTATCCTTAAAGCAGGCCATTCTAGTTCACACAAGGTCAATTTCCCTGGGGACATAGTAACTTTGTAATTCCCTGAGAACCCTTTCTTAAAATTCTTGACCATCAAGGCTAAAGGAGTGGGGTTTCTCCTGTGAACCTCCCATACCCTCCATGACAGACAACACTCACACCACACAAAGGACCGGGGGAATGGTAGGGGAAATTTGGAGATGTCACTCACTTCAGCCCTGAGAGTTGGAACCCTCTCCTGGTGTTCATTTCGTTCACTCTGCACTCACTTTTTCATACAACCTCCCACATACCAGTGGAGGGTGAAGAGTCACCGCTCCTAACCTGTGGGGCCCCTTCCCCACACATTTGGAGGGCAATGCAGTCACTACTCCCATGGGGACCACTCCCCACACCGATGGAGGGTGATGAGTCACTACTCCTAACCTGTGAGGACTATTCCCCACAGCTGTGGAGAGTGCACAGTTGCAGCTCCTAACCAATGGAGAGTGATTAGTGACTCTCCGAGGGTAATCAGGCCTCCCTTCTGTCCAGTGGGGCAGGACCTGTTAGCTTCCCTTGCCCAGTTTTCCTAACCTTGACTCTGATTTGCCCTTGGTTCTTCATTCCTTCATTGTCTGGTCCTTGCTGGGACCAGAGAAGGGGATAGCCCCTTCATCCTACAGAGGCATCCACACGGGAAAATCCCCGGTGTACGCTCAGCAGGCGCATCTGGAGGGCGGCTGGGGGTGGGGGTCCCCAATGGGGTGCCTGAAGTCTGACAATTGCGAGTGTCTTTCCTTCTCGGTTCCCAGCCAATGCACCATATATTGCAAGAATCAAAGGAGTACAAAAATGCCCAACTTGATGAAGGAAGTAGGATTTATTTAGCCAGCGGAGCAGCGTGACCCCCAAAAGAGGCAACCAAGTACGTGCTTCCCAAAGATAGATTTCTTGCATCTTATATACCTTTTACAGATATAGTTTTTCATGCAGAGGGCTTATGAAAACTTTGTCTAGAGGTATACGTCATTCTCGAGACTTCAGGATGGGAGGGTGAGTTTAGGTGGGGTCAGAGGATAAGTGTTGGAATTTTTAATTATGGTATGTAAACATTGTCTCTTAAAAGCTTTAGGGCAAAGAAAAGAAAAAGGGGTTTTCAGGTAAGTTCTATCTTCTTTCCTTTGTGTAGCAAGTGGCCTCAGTCACCCTTTCACAAAACTATATAGGTAGTTAATCTGTAACTGGCTGACTCAGTTGCCCCTGCAGACTCCCTTCCCTTGCATTCTTCTTGTTTCTTCCTTCTCAGGGAAGCAGGGGCCTGCCCCTCCTTCCTCATTATTGCTCATAGTTAAATCTTGTTCTTTTTGATAAGTACTTGCAACTAAAGTGCTTCTATTAACTGAATATCTGCAGGAGTAGAATGGGGTCTTGGGATGAGTTGGGGAGGGAAGAGGTGGTAAAGAGCATACAACAAAAGGAGCAAAGATCAAGATTAGGAGTGAATTTAAAGAAGGCAAGGACAACCATTCTAGGACCAAGCTTCCTGTGTTCCAGTAGAGCTTGAGCTCTATGTTGATCAGGCATCCCTGATTTGACTTTCCAGTGCAGTGGGAAACTCCTTAACAGCAAGGCTGGAGACCTCTTTGAGTCTACTCTTGAGGTGGCTATGAGGATTCTTATTGGTACCAAGACCAATTGCCACTAGAGGAAAGACACGACTGACACACAGTTAGTTGTATGAATCACACTGGCAGTTTATTATTCACAAATCCTTAAGGTGTGCCTGGGTACAGGTTAATGGGGTCCCGTTGGCGTGCTCCTCTCAGCTGTCCTTGGTCAGAGCAGCATGGAGATAGTCCACATTCAACATTGGTGTTTGGATGAATGACTACAACTGGGGCCCCCTTGGCTTAAGTATCCTTTCTGGCATATGCCTTCTAATAGGTTTTAATCTACAGGATTATCACATCAAGCCACTTTCGGGAAGTTCCTCACAGGGAGCTCCTTTTTATGTTAATCTACAGAATTGTCACATCAAGCCAATTATGAATTTATGATTTTAGGGAGTTCTTCACAGGGAGCTCTTTTTATCTATGTATAATTTCACACACACACTGACTGAACCCTGCGCAAAGGGCATAGTCTTGCATATCATATCTCTACACACTAGGTTAGCTTTTTCCCAGAGGGCATATATATAGTCTTATTCGCTTGCCTTAATGGCTTTTAATATTATATCCTAACTTATTTCCATATATCTTCTATATTTTTCTATTTCTAATTACTATAATATTATATTATTGTAACATTCTGGTCCCCAATTTATACTGTGGCCAAGCTGTGCTGTAATAGAAAATCAAATGCTTGGCCTTGACGTGGTAAGTCCTAGAGCCTTCAAATTCTTTAAAAGACATCCTAAAGGGGAGTCTTTTGGTGGGACTGACTAAATGTTACCCATGGTGAAGACTATATCAGGGACAAGAGCCATCCAGGAAAGGGAAAGTATAAGAAGGGCATCCCCAACTCAATATGACTATGGCCTGGGTGTCCCCAGGGCACGGAACTGAAACCAAGAGACCTCATTCTAGATCAGGCATCCCTGAGTTTTAGACAAGGCAAAACCAAGAGAGAAACAGTTGGGAAGTGTCCTTCATGGCTGAGTTCCAACCTGAAAGTGCTTGAAGCCATTGTTGGGCAGATAAAATATATTATGCTCACTTTGTTAAAGATGGCGCTGCCCACGTGCAAGTTCATTGATATTAATGTGTGTTGGGGGACAGGCTGTGGGCAGGCCAGGTTGGTATAGCCTAAGACTTAGTTTTAAGAGTAAGCTTTTCCCCACACCCTTGACTGACTGGATAATGTGGGGTGGTGCACTCTCATGGGGAATCCTCCCATTATGCCTCAGATAAGTGACTTTGTATCAGAGACTTCCTTATTTGTAGATTAGATTAAAGGTTTGGATTTCTACACTATTAAGTGGGGCAGACTGGGAGCTTGCTCTCTCTGATTCCTGAGATTAGCATTAGAGAGGAGAGTAGATTAAGGCCACGTGGAGCAAAGGAGAAGCAGCCAAGATGGTAGAGTGCTGAGTGAGAAGCCAGTTTGTGCAGGAGATGGGGAACAGAAGTGAATAAGTCTGGTGAGCTAGAAGCCTTTGATTCTGGGAAACTCGGATAAGTCAGTAGCTTTGTGAGTACTGAATGAGTGGGTTTTGGAGCCCAGTGTGTGTTTTTACTTGCCTACTGGGTGCAAGCTAGGATTAAAGCTGATGGCTCACCAGTTTTTGGCTCCGTTGTTTCATTACCGACTGTCCAAATCAAATGCGAACCTGCACTGGCCAGGCGGCTGTGGTGGTGGCTGCGACTACTGGCTTTACTGCCATGCTAGAACCAAACCACTGGTTGCAGGAGGGGAAGAGGGAGAAGGGGCGAGGGTGTGGGAGAGAAGCAGATGGTCACTTTTCCTGCGTGCCCTGACTGGGAATCAAACCTGGGACATCCATATACCAGGCCAACACTCTATCCAGGGCCAGTTACAGTATTGGCATTTCTAATCACATTAAGCCAAGTGCTTGAATTATTTGGAAGGGATGACCCAGAGAGGCAGGTGATTTGTCTGAGATCAAACTTCTTTTGAAATCCTTCACTGTGGGTAGGCAGAATAATGTCCACACCCAAATGAATCCCTGGACTATGTTAAGTTACATGGCAAAAGAAAATTAAAATTGCAGTTGGAATTAAGGTTGCTTATCAGCTGATTTTGAGACAGGGAGATATCCTGTGTTATTAGGGTGGGGTGGGCCCAATATAACCACAACATTCTTACAAGTGGAAGAGGAAGGCAAGAGAGAATCAGAGAGATAACAGCCTGAGGAGTCACCCAATGGTTGCTGGGTTTGAAGATGGAGATAAGGACCATGGGCCAAGGAATGTGGGTGCTCTTTAGAAGCTAGAAATACAAGAAAACAGACCCTTCCCTGGAGCTTACCCCTTGGTTTTTAGCTCAGTAAGATACATACATATAGACTTTCAACCTCTATAACTGTGGGCGCAAAAGGCACCACATGTTGAGCCTAACAAGCTCAGGGAGACCTGCATGATTGCCTTGCAAAAACTCAGAGACCTAAAGTAACTACACAGGATAGTTTGAAATTAAAACTTCTAACTAAGAGAAGTTCATGGTGGGTAGTCATGTCCTAGTGCAGTATTTTTATCTAACAAGGTCCATGCTTACCTTAATTGAGCCTGTTTATTGTCTTTTGCATCTACCATAATATGCCTGATAACATACCATTGAAATGTAGGAGTCATCTCCTTTTCTGTCCCCCTCAGGGCACAATCACCCTACCAGAGCAGAGACCATAAATCCACACATTATTTTATTAACTATTTTATGCCTGCCTATGTAAAAAAAGTTTGAGTCTATACAGTTTTACTTCTTATCCAATCCCAAAGATTTCCCCAGTTTGCTTTCTCCCACCTCCCTAATCTATCACCAACAGATTTCATGTAACCCCTTTGCATCTTCCCCTTTGATTCTGATGTATAAAATAAGTGGTAAAGCCACCATTTTCCAAACCATTTTCTCAATCTGTTGAGATTTTGCTTCCCAGCAATCCTTGACAGTTTGGCTCAAATAAACTCATAAAAAAATTCCTGGAGATTTGCCTGACCAGGCAGTGGCACAGTGGACAGAACATCAATCTGGGACTCAAAGGACCCAGGTTCAAAACCCCAAAGTCACTGGCTTAACCATGGGATCATGGACATGACCATGTGGTTGCTGGCTTAAGCAAGGGGTCACTGGCTCATCCAGATTCTCCTCACTCAAGGCACTTATGAGAAAGCAATCAATGAACAACCAAAATGCCACAACTATGAGTTGATGCTTCTCATCTCTCCCCCTTCCTGTCTTGTCTCTCTTTCAATTAAAAAAAAGAAAAAGCACTATGTTTGGACGTTTCTCACATTGACATGGATGATAAATTTGTGTTGTTTTAAGCTAAGTTGTCATCATTAAGCACTGCAGCAATGGGAAACTAGTGTACCTTTCCTGCCCTCTTCTTTCAGATCCCAGGTCCTCTGCCCCTGTTCTCAAAAAGAGCAGGTACTCCTTCTCTGCTCCCGAGGGTTCCTCATGACATTTACATCCTAGTACATTTTGGTTTACCATGTACACTTGCATTTTAAGACCTTTGTCTAATAGGTTCTAACTGTGTAAAGAAAGTATACTTTGTTAAGGAAATTTAGGAAAATACAAGCAGGTAGAGAACAGTTTTGGGAAAATGACAATTTCCTCTAAATCACTTGTACCTAAAAATCTATTCACCTAGCACATGATCAGCCTTGATCACAATAAATGGTATGCCTTTCTAGGATTCAGAAATCCTTTCTTCTTTCTTTCCTTCTAAGTGACCCCTTCTTTTCTGAGCTAAAATCAGCCTTATTACTTACGGATCTTCTGTGCCAGTCTTCTCTAACACTACACACACAATGTCATGGTTAATGTTTTAATTTGGTAAAGTTCCTCATTAAGAAATTAATTCTTAGCCTGACCACGGGGTGACTCAGTGGCTAGAGTGTTGGACTGGGATATAGAGTGCCCAGGTTTGAGACCCCCAAAGTCACCAGCTTGAGCACGGGCTCATCTGGTTTGAGCAAAAGCTCACCAGCTGGGACCCAAGGTCGCTGGCTCGAGCAAGGGGTTACTTGGTCTGCTGAAGGCCCACAGTCAAGGCACTTATGAAAAATCAATCGGGCCTGACCTGCAGTGGCACAGTGGATAAAGCATTGACCTGGAATGCTGAGGTCACTGCTAGGAAACCCTGGGCTTGCCTGGTCAAGGCACATATGGGAGTTGATGCTTCCTGCTCCTCCTCCTCCTCTCTCTCTCTCTGTACTCTCCCTTCCTGCCTCTCTCTCTCTCTCTCTCTCTCTCTCCCTGCCACACACACACAAAATTTTAAATAAATAAATCCTCTTTCTTTAAAAATAAAAAGAAGTTAATTTTTATACTAGAAGGAGGAATTTCAGAATACTACCTCCCTCAAAAGGGGAAAGTGGATTAACCAGGTTTTTGTTCTGTTAGTATGCATTCCAGTTGGTAGTAACTCTGGCTGGAAAAACTCAAGCCCTGACAAGTTCAGAATATTCTCCCACTTTACTGAGATTCTTATATTTGACAGAATTTCCTTTTCCAAGCTGCACTACCTTGACTTTTATTTTCTCAGCAACTTTTCAAGCACAGGCCTTGATAGAGGTTTCCAACATGACACATACCCAATTTCCCGTCTTTCCTGAACAGAAAGCGGCTTATTTTCAGGTTGAAAACCCTGCCTAGTTTGAGGGCCTACTCGTCTTCAGATAATTGGTGTGTCCGAAGCACACAAAAGTGGGCTCCCAATTTACAACAGGGGCCCCATTTATAAGCCAGAAACGCTCTTGCTTCCAGTTGGGTGAAAACTAAGCTCTTCTCCGTTACAGGCAGGGTTTGCTTGCCATTTCCCCAAAACCCTTCCGCTGCACAGCTCGTCGCCTCGTGGGAACAGCAGGTGTATGCCCATTTGGCCGACGCAGACACGGTCACCGAGGGCTGGGGGAGACGGGACACGCGATGCCCCGAAGGGGCCCGCCTAAGGGCGCGAAGTTGCGCCGGGAACGACTCACGACACTCGAGGACCTCGGCTCGGGAACCCACAGCCACGGTCCGCTGGGTTTCCAACCCCTTGGTTTTCGGACGCATTCTTTCGGTCCAGCATTTCCTGTTTCCGGCGCGCCCTAGGCCCCGCCCCAGGCTCGGCCTACCTCCTCAGTTCCAGAATCGGTTCAGCACCCGGCCCCGCCCCCTTTCCGGGCCCGCCCTTTCAACCTTAGGCTCCGCCTTCGACCCTTCTTATTCCCCCTCGCCTCGTTCCATTTAATTGTTGGATTGTCCGCGCCGCACTCCCGCTGGCGGCCGGCAGGGGGCGGAGTTCGAGCTTGGATTTTTCCACCAGGCGTCCCCCGGGAGGCGGTCGCGGAGAGAGGACAGGCGGCGGGGCGCTCGCGGACGTAGTTGGAGTGGCTGCTTCGCTACTTTGGGTCTCGGGTCGGCGGGAGGCCGCCTCAGAGCTGACGTGGACGACGTGGGCCGCGTCGCGCCGCGCCGGGCTGCTGGCCGCGGTTCCCACCTCCTCGCGTCCGTAAGCAGTGACGAGGCCCCTACGTAAATCGCTTCGCAGCGGGTAAGTGACGCGCTGGCCAGACTGGAAAGCCAGGCGTGGGACGCGACGCTGGAGGCGGAGGCGCAGGCGGCGCGACGGGGACTGATGGTGCTGGCCCGGCGGGGCGGCGAGCTCCTGGGCGGCCCCGGGGGAGGGTGGTGCGGGGCCCCAGGGGCGGGGCGGCGAGCTCCTGGGCCGCCCCGGCTTCGGCCCCGCGCGCTCAGGCGGCTCGCCGGCGTCCAGCCTGACCGCCTTGAACTCGGGACACGTTGGAAAAGGCTTCTTGTTCTGAATGCGTGGTCCACGCTCTGGAAAGACAGGAACCGGGAAGTCAGGGCGTTGGTTTCCGTGGTCACAGCCCACGGTGGGCAGTGTTGCGTCCCAGCTTTCTGTGCTCATCTGGCGTTCAGACTAACGTTCACCCTTCTTCTCCGACACGCGGCCTTGGCAGTGCCGATGTTGACTCGTCTTGAGTCCCCAGGCACGACAGATCTGACGAGAGAGTGCAGAGACAGCGAGTCCGCCCGCGGCTGCTTTTTTGTCACTCCTGAGTTTTGCCTTCTCGGGGTCACCTAGCCGGGCTCCCCGAGTGTGCTGAGCGGGGACTAGACCAGTTGTCCACATGCTCTGGTCCTGCTCCCTGCCGACCCGCCGGAGCCCTTAGTTCGATTACCCACCTGTTTCCTGGACCGCAGAGATTCTGACTGAAGGTCAGCCTGCAAGGCTGGCTGTCCCTGAGAGCCCCTTTCAGAGCCGGGTCCACGTGCTGGCGGGCTAACAGGTGGGGCTGGCGGGCGTGCAGCCCGCTTCCCAAGAGCTAGAGCCCTAGGGGCAGGGCGGCAACTGTTCAGTTAGGTGATTAACTCGTGTTCTGGGTAGTAGGCACCCCATTTTCCTTCTGCGTATTATACTCTTTGGATAACAAGCTACTTTCCTTTCATAGGTCAGAATAGTGGAAACCTTTTATCTTAGCTAACCTTATTTTTTTCCCTGACAAAGAAGGCAAAATGCAAACAATGTGTTTTGGCTAATGAATGCTAAGTATTAAAAGCTACTGTTCTAGGGACTATTTACTGATCCAAACATAACTTTTAAAGAGATACTTAAGTGGATTTTTATCCTAGATGAGTAAGCACTGAAAGCATTGTCATATAAACTGGCGATAATTACTCAATACATATCTGGTGGATTTGTAAATAGATCAATGTAAGCAAATACTTTCCCAGTGACTTGCTTGTCAACCTGGAATAGTTTTGGTGAGTGTGAACCTGTAATGACCATTTTCTGTACATATTTTGTAAGAGCATATGAATAAATTTTTATTGGATGTGGAAACAGAGGACCTCTTTAGTCTTTTTGTTTTTGCATTATCCAGGAAGGTTAATGAAATTTGCTTTTACTGATGAATTCAACAAACTCCAGACTCCATATTCCTCCAGTTCCCTACTGAGGCGAGTCCTTCATGTTTAAAATATGAAATCTTATTTAGAATCATGGCCATTTCATGGAAAGTAGGGAAGAGTTTCAGAATATTTACTGACTTTACCAGCATACAAATATATTTCTGATCCTGACTATTGGCCCCCATCTTGGTGTTTTCTGCAGTAAGTATTGGGCCAGAAGATTAAGTCTGGTTTACTGCTGAAGTGGGCAAAGAAGCATGCAAATGCCCTGCTCTATTTATATATGCCTTTAAACAATAAAACTAAACAGGGCAAACAATAGCTGAAGCACTGATATTTTGACATGCAAATTGGTCATTATGGAAATAAGCCTGAAATGTTGAAATCTGTTAAGTATTTCTACTTTACTTAACTGATGGATTCCATATATAAAAAGATTTCTTATTATACATTAAATGTGATTTTGATATTACTGATACAGATACATAGATTATAAAAATATGGATTTCAGGGAAATGTATATGTATCATTTTACATAGGTAGAAATAAACATTTGAAGTCATTTTGTTAATTTTCTTTTAAAGAATACATAAGAAATTTAAAATACTTTTTACCATATGAACTTTGCAATACACACTGCTGTTAAGAGTATACACTTTAACTTCATAGGTTTTTCTCTTTTCTGATGATCTAGGATATCTAGAGTATAAAGGGAGAATGAAGAAGAAAACCTAAGGATAATATTAGTGGCAATCCAGACCAATATTACTTATGAAAACACCTGGAGTCTTACTACTTATAATTGAGTCACAGCAAAGTTTAAAAATAATTTGCCCATCTCTTCACTGGCCTCCCAGCAGTGTTGGAGGCAATTACTGGCAAGGTGTATGTGAAACAATTTTAAGGAAAAACATCAGCTAGGAAGTTATATGGGAGTTTTGCTTAAAGACTGTTTAAATAAACTCTCCCTGGTTAGGATGTTTGTCTCCAAATAAATCTTACTAGCAACTCTTGTGTGAGGTTCTTTAGAAGCCTCCCAGTCCTAAAATGGGAAGCATCTTCACACGTGTTATGAATGCTGAACAACCAAACCAGTTAAATGCTGAAATCCTGTGAAATTTTGACAGTGGACTAATGTGATTTTAATATTTTACTTTGAGATTTTCACAAACTCAAGTTTCTTCAACATTATCTTAGTGAAGTGTTGTAGTAATATGATGTTATACTATTTAAATATATGGAAATATAAAAAAATATGGAAGATATATAAAATAATTAAGATATATTAAAATTAATTAAAGAATATAAAGTTATGCCATCTGGATAGGAATTAATATAGTGTGTGCAGATGTGATTAAACTCTGACTTTTGAGCAGGGCCCAGTTAGTGTGTGCGTGAAGTTATACATAGATAAGAAGTGGCTTGATGGCATAACTCTAAGTTAACATAAACAAGAAGCTTCCCTAGGAACATCTTAAAAGTGGCTTGATGTGACATTTCAGTAGATTAACATAAAAAGGGCTTCCTGTGAGGAACTCCCAAAAAGGTGGTTTGAGGTGATAATTCTGTAGATTGACCTGTTAGAAGGCTTTGACCAGAAAAGGTACTAAACCTGTGGGGTCCCCTGCTGAGGTAGTCATCCAGACTACAACAGGAACGGGGACACTGCTCTGCGCTCTGACCAAAGACAGCTGAGAAGAGCACACCAACCAGGCCCCCTTAAGCTGTACCCAGGCACGCCAAAAGTATTTGTGAGTAATAAATTGCCTGTGTGATTCTTTCTTTTTTTTTTTTTTTGCCTGTGTGATTCTTGCAACTAACTTTGTGTGTTGGTCTCATGTTTTTCCTACCGTGGCAGTTAGTGTCGGCACTGATTAAGTAGAATTCTCATGGCCGGCTCAAGAGTAGTCTCGAAGAGGCTGCTATCCCTGCTGATAAGCACCAGGAGTGTCCCACTGCACAAGGAAGTCAATTCCGGGACACCTGATCAACGTAGAGCTTGGGCTCTATTGGGACATGAAGCTTTTTTTTAACTAAGCAGACTTGAAATTAGACCATCCTAATTCACAATGTCAAGTGTCAGTCAGATTTGTTCATAATCTCAAGCCTCAACTTTTTTCATTGATAGCACAGAAATGTTTGTTTGTTAGGTTTCATAAATACAGCAGGTATCTGAAGCAATTAAATTGGAATGTCCTTGAATCTCTACTGGTAAGCTGCTTGATTCTATGTATGACTCATGTTCAAAATATTGAAGACATTTGAAAGTTTCAAATAACTGTTTACAAGCACTGCTCCTGGCTACTTTTATTCTTATACTAAATTGTAGATGGTTACTTAACATTTATGCTGATTTCCTGCTATTATTGTCTTCTTTTGTTTTTCCTATGCTCATCTTGCCTAAAATGCGTAATAGCTATAGGCTCATCCTTGTCAATTTAGATTCATGGCTCAGTAGAATTACTTCTGCCTTCTAGCTATCCTTGCTTCTTCCAACTTTGTAATTTACTTAGTTGAGAAGAACTGCTTTACAATATGAGCTTTATGTTATTCCTTGATCTTTTAAACTTTACTTGCTCTTGCTACTTATATCATAGTTAACTTATAAAGGTCTACTTTCCCAAAGAACTGAAACCTTGCTTCATCCCAGAACCAAAGAAACCAATTGTACTTTTCTGTGTTCTTTCTCTTCCTGCTTCCGTAAGAGGTATACTGCCTTATATTCCACCTTTTTTTCTTCTTAATTTGACTATGCTAATCGTGATGGTGGGGTTTTGTTTTGTTTAGGTTTTTTAATCCTGTTCTAACAAAAAATTTCAGTGAGTAATTTTCAATTTCCATTTTGCAGTTTTGAAATGTAGCAGGAATTGAGATTGTTTTACATGTGTCTTTATAAAGAACTCTATTTTTGTAATATTTTCTCAATATTTTATAGTTATCTTCAACTGTAATATTTGGTCCAAAAGCAGTATTTTAAAAAAGGTAATCTGCCTTTATTGTCTTCCTAAAGCATTCAACTTTTCATAGAACATCTATCTTTTTAAATTATTTTATCTATTTAATAGTTTCATCTAATACGCTATTTAACAGAATTCCAAATTGCAGCAGTAACTATAGCTGTTATAAACAAGTTTGGTGATTAATACAAAACTCTTGGCAACCTTACACCTCAGCTGATAGGAGCAGAAGTGCTTGGGCAAACTAGAGAAAAAAATCAGTGGGCCTTAGCTAAACATTTTACAGAAGGAATGGAGAACATTTGTTAATACAGAGAGTTGGTTGATGAGGTGGAAATTGGTTAAACAAGCTTTTATATTCTTGTAAGGTTGCCCCAAAAGTTTCATTCTTATACATAGTGTAAGGCCAGGGGCTGCCACCATTGTGGCCATTCACATGCAGCTTCCCATTAGATTCGGACAGACAGTAAAGAAACAGTAGAGCCAAAAACTGGTGGGCCATTTCCTTTATTCAAGTCTCACACCGGCCATCGAGAAAACACAGAGGGAAAACACACTTCCCTTTCATTCAGTCAGAGCTCACAAAACTAATGACACATTATCCGGTTCCATAGCCAGGAGAATCTTCTCCAGTTCCTACTAGAATGAAAGGACTCAAAGGTAAAGTATCATACCTTAATTCCACGGGTTATGTAGAGACACCAAAGCAGGATACAGAAGAATTTTTAGGAGAAGATTTATTTAATAAGCCGGCTGCATATGACTTACACGGGATATAGCTGACCCAAATCATGTAGCCTCAAATATAGCTCTGAGGCTAGTTATGTACAGTTGATCACATACAGTTTGGAAGGAAAAGGAAGGGGAAACATGACACAATAATCAATCATTAACAAGCTTATAACATTTATCTATAGGATCTATAAAAAAACATTTCTACATATTAAAACTTACAAGGTAACACAATAGTGATGTTGTTTTACACATCAAAGACATTCACAAATCTTTTAGTGTCTATGTAAAGCCAGTAGTCAAGGCCACCATCACAGCAGCCTGACCCATGCAGGTTCTCATTAGATTCGAACAGTCGGTAATGAAACAATGGAGCCAAAAACTGGTGAGCCATCAGCTTTAATTCTAGCTTGCACCCAGCAGGCAAGCAAAAACACACACTAGGCTCCAAAACCCACACATTCAGTGCTCACAAAGCTACTGACTTATCCGAGTTTCCTAGAATCAAAGGTTTCTAGCTCACCAGACTTACTCACCTCTGTTTCCCATCTCCTCCTGCACAAACTCTTAACAAACTGGCTTCTTCCTCAGCACTCTGCCATCTTGGCTACTTCTCCTCCACATGGCCTTAATCTGCTCTCCTCTCTAATACCTCAGGAACCAAGAACCAAGAGAGAGCTCAAGCTACTGGTCTCTCCCACTTTATACCATAGAATCAAACCCTTTAATCCAATTATACAAACAAGGAAGTCTCTGTATAATGTGATTCCTCAGGAGAGTGCACCACCCTACATTATCCAATCAGTCAAGGGTGTGGAGAAGAGTTTACTCTTAAAACCAAGCCTTAGGCCATAATGACCCGGACTGCTTATATTACAGCCTTTCCCCCACACCCATTCCAAGCATAAGGGCAAATAATATCACCTGGGTGACGGGCTTCCATGTGGGCAGCGCCATCTTTAACAAAGTGAGCATAATATATTTTATCTGCCCAACAGTCTACCTCCCATTCCTTTGTCTAGAGGTATATGTTACTCTCAGAATTCCAGGAAGGGAGGAAGAGTTAAAATCAGTGTAGGATATGTAAATATTGTCTCTTACTGAAAGGGAAAGGAAGTTCTTCAGATAACCATTATTCTTTCAATGCCTGACTTTTCCTCTTTAAAATGGTGTTGCCAATACTAAGTTTTACAGTTCTTCAGTACCTTACCACAGTCCCAAAGCCCCTCACCTCTGGTTCCCCATTTGCATTCTTTCTCCCTTCTCTCCACACAAACTCTGCTTCTTCTTCAGCGCTCTTCATTCTCTCTCTTTCCCTGCCATCTTGGCTTTTCTCTCCTCCTCCTCTTTCTCCTCCTCTCCTTTTAAAACTTTTCTGGCACCAAAACCTCTTCTCCTGTACATTAGCATAACAATGACCCTTCTTAAGCAGGAAGGTAATTTGCAGTTTCACAGATTACATACCTGGAGCTGCCTAACATCATTTTTTAAAAATAAAAGTGAGCAAACTCAAATAATACACATTTTACAAACTTATTTGCCCAACACATACCTATTTTATTTCCAGAATGTAAAATTAAGATAGTAATACAATCATTGCAGAGTATGTGTTTAGAATTTTGTAAATGTAACTATAAGTACTATCTTTAACATTTTTTTTTTATTCATTTTTTAGAGAGGAGACAGAGAGAGAGAGAGAGAGAGAAAGGGGGGATAAGCTAGAAGCATCAACTCTCATATGTGCCTTGACCAGACCAGTGCAGGGTTTTGAACTGGTGACCTCAGTGTTCCCAGGTCGACGCTTTATCCACTGCGCCACCACAGGTCAGGCTATCTTTAACATTTTTTAAAGGTATTATCTTTTTTTAATCATTGATTTGAGAGAAAATAAAACACATTGATTTGTTTTTACTTATCTATGCATTCATTGGTTGAGTCTTTTATGTGCCCTGACTGCGGATCAAACCTTCCACCTTGGCATATTGGGAGGATGCTTGTTGGGCAGATAAAATATATTATGCTCACTTTGTTAAAGATGGCGCTGCCCACATGGAAGTTTGTTGATATTAATGTGTGTTCTGGAACAGGCTGTGGGCAGGCCAGGTCGTTATAGCCTAAGGCTTAGTTTAAGAGTAAGCTCTTCCCCACACCCTTGACTGATTGGATAATGTAGGGTGGTGCACTCTCCTGAGGAATCCCATTATGCCTCAGATGGGTGGCTTTGTATCAGAGACTTTCTTGTCTGTAGATTGGATTAAGGATTTGGATTTTCTATGCTATAAACTGGGTCAGTCCGGGAGCTTGCTCTCTCTCTCGGTTCCTGAGGTTAGCATTATAGAGGAGAGCCGATTAAGGCTATGTGGAGGAGAGGAGAAGCAGCCAAGATGGCGGAGTGCTGAGGAAGAAGCCAATTTGTGCAGAGAGAAGGAGATGGGAAACAGAGGTGAATAAGTCTGGTGAGCTAGAAACCTTTGATGCTAGGAAACTCAGATAAGTCAGTAGCTTTGTGAGCACTGAATGTGTGGGTTTTGGAGCCCAGTGTGTGTTTTTGCTTGCCCGCCGGGTGCAAGCTAGAATTAAAGCTGATGGCTCATTAGTTCGTGGCTCCTGTGTTTCATTACCGACTGTTCGAATCTAATGTGAACCTGCACTGGCCAGGCGGCTGTGATGGTGGCCTTGACTACTGGCTTTACAATGCTCCAACTAACTGAGCTGTCTGGTCAGGGATAATTAGTGCATATTAAACATACATGTATTGCCTGACCTGTGGTGGCACAGTGGATAAAGCATCAACCTGGAATGCTGAGGTCACAGGTTCGAAACCCCGGGCTTGTCTGGTCAGGGCACATACGAGAGTTGATACTTTCTGCTCTTCCTCCCTTCTTTCTGTCTCTTCTCTCTAAAAAAAGTAATTAAGAAATTTTTTTCAAATAAACATTCATGCAGAAAGCTGTATGTTAAGGGATACCTGATCGCATGAAACTGATTAAAATTGTAATGAAGACAAATAGAACAAGACAATGGTGCCTAACCAGGCAGTGGCACAGTGGGTAGAATGTGACTGGGATGCAGACCCAGGTTTAAAACCCCAAGGCTGCCGGCTTGAGCACAAGCTCATCTGGTTCGAGCAAGTCTCACCAGCTTGAGCCCAAGGTCGCCAGCTTGAGCAAGGGGTCACTCGATCTGCTGTACTCCCCCCACCCCGCAGGTCAAGGCACATATGAAAAAGCAATCAATGAAGAACTAAGGTGCCACAACAAAGTGTTGCGATTTCTTTTATGGTGAGTTTATCAACCATAAAGGACATCTGGTTCTTGATGGCATTCCTCCAAGAATCCCGTGTACTTACATTCAAGTAACCCCAGGCCAGTCTCCTGTTATGCTTAACACATTCTGAGACCTCCTCCTGTTCTCCAAGTAACCCCTACTCTGAAGTTAACTACTGTTCATATTTGTGCAGGTCTTTCCCTTCATTTCTCCCTTTTTGTTTAGCTTGCACTTTATTTAGCATAAAAGAAAACGTGGCAGATTGCTGCTCTATTTTGCTTTGACACCATTTTCTCTTCTGACTATATATAATAAAAGAAATATAAAACAAATGATTAGTATAATGCCCCTACAATTCCTCTAAAAATCTTAAACTGTTTTAGAGCATTCAAATTATTGATTCCATCAGAAATAGCAGTTAATACATTTTGTCCATCAATCAATTTCAACTGATCCTTAAAAGTAGTGTCAATATGCTTTTGTAAATCTAAAATTTCCAGTTAAATTCCCATGATAACAAGTGTTTTTTAACATTTTCCCAAGGGAAATCAGTATGATTCCAAGGAATAGGGGTAATACAAAAAGTAGTTATATTCCAATCACATTTTAGTTTAATTTGTCTTTGAATACTAACAATTTGATCTCCTAACATAATCAGAGTTTGTTCTAAAACATTACCCTTAGCATTAATTTTGCTATCTACACGTCGTTGAGAAGTCCACAGTTGCTCAGAATTTTCATGCCATTTTTGTACAAAGTCCACAGTCTGTATACTCTGATGTAATGCAACTCCAGATACAGCAGCCACGGTGGTTACAGCTATTAATTCCATAATGATGGTGATGATCAGTCCAACTAGTCTTTTGGTTCGCTTCAAAGACTTAATAATATGTTGTAACAGCATCATAGAAAGGGAATCTTGCCACATCCGATGCATCTGTACTGGAATCTAGACTCCTGTTTTGGCTCTAAAATGTATAGACGTTGACTACTTTTATTAAAAGGAATGTAAGAGTTAATACATGTGTAAAAACTACAGTTTATTCCAAGTTATAGAATAATTTTCAACTGTCTATTTTGTTTCACCAATAATAAACATATAAGGCAATCTAACACAAGCAGATATAAAATATGTCTCATTCTTTTTAAAGGTTAACATAGTATGATTAGAAGGATGATTTCTCCTTTCCACACTGACATATGTTCAATAGCCATAGCTATTTTCCACAAATGATATTGTATAGGACCAAATTTTATATGTGGAGGACAAGATGTTTGAATTTTGTTTTCAGCTATGATTAAAATCGTATTGATTCAAGGATTCAGAAGCATCTTTAAGGATGACTACAAGTTCAGCATTATTTTTATAAGCTATCAATATGTCATCTATATAATGCAGTGGTAGTCAACCTGCTCCCTACCGCTCACTAGTGGGCATTCTAGCTTTCATGGTGGGCGGTAGCGGAGCAACCAAATGGTGTAACGATTACATACTAATTGACTAACTTAACCAGTCAAGATCAGGACAGCTGTCAGACTCTGTTACAGGGTATTTGTATTGGGACCACACCCAACTTTTTTTGCGACCACCTGACCCACATCCGCTAGCAGCCAGGTACCTGACCCTGGGTCCACACCTGCCGCCCAATCCAGCGGGCAGTTTATGACCGCTGTTGTTGCCCAAAAACTAGCAGTTCGTCGTTTTATTACCCCGTAGACAAAGACCTCCATGGTTTGACGCTTCTTTCTATGACAGAAACTGCCGGACAATGGAGACACCAATTAACTCATATTTTCGTCTCGATTCCCGGATTTTAGGGTAATAGGGTGACATTGTAGAAACCCCCCCTTGGACTGCCAAAACTAGCCGATGTCTCGCTACTTTGCCCCAATCACAAAGAAGTGATGCCATTGGCCAACACCCACTACATAAAATTTTATAAAATGCACAACCACAGATACTAACTTAGTCTTGACAAACTCTCGCTCAACCATGACACTTGTAACGTCGCGACCACACAACAGACTTTAAGCACATCAGTTTTGTTTACGATACATAAGTGAAGCTAAATCATAATCTAAATTAAAGTCAGTACGTAGTTAGATTTCTGAGAGCAAGCACATGCTTACAGCTTCAAACAAAATATTGTGAAATATCGTGAGCCCATGTCTCAAAAAAAGAAAAAGCATGCGCGATTTGCCAGAGTATCTGAAGGTGGATTTCATAGAATCTGTTGCAAATAAACAACATCCAATGTATTTATTGTGCCATAAAACATTATCCAATGAGTCAATGAAGCCAAGTCAATTATGAGAACATCTTTCTACAAAGCATCCAAATTACAAGGACAAACCCATTGAATATTTTCAGGAAATATATTAAAAAATTTCTAAATCTTTCAACTATCGTTGCATCACTTAAGAAACAACATACAACAAATGAAGGTGGATTAATTGCCACTTATCGCATTTCACAAATAATTGCAAAAAGTGGTAAAAGCTATAATATTGGAGAAACTGTAATAATACCCTCTATAAAAGAATTTATCTCAACAGTAATGCATCAGGATATACCTCAAATTTTAAAAACGTTGCCCCTAAGCGATAGCACAGTAAAGTGACGAATTGATGAAATGGCAGTTAATGTTGAAAACAAACTTATAAGTATTCTCCAAAACTCTTCATTTTCCATGCAATTGACGAATCTACCATTGCAGATAATGATGCTTTATTGATGGCATATGTACGCTATTTTGATGAAAACAATATATTACGAGAAGAAATGCTATTCGCAATAAATCTCATCACAGATACAAAAGGATTATCTATACATATTTAATACTGTGAGAATATACTTTACAAAAAATAATATTCCTTTGAATAATATTGTTGCATGCACTACTGATGGAGCACCATCAATGGAATGGTAGGTCGCTATCGTGGATTTGTTGCTTATTTGAAGCAGGAAGTGCCAAATGTTTTATGTATTCATTGTGTGGTGCACAGACAACATCTTGCAGGAAAACATCTAAGTACAAGTCTCCATTCATCATTAACTATAATAATTCAAGCCGTAAACAAGATCAAATCCAATGCAAAGAATGATAGAATGTTTTGGCAGCTTTGTCAGGACAATAATGAAGATTTTATTAAGTTACTTTTGCACACAGAGGTTTGGTGGCTGTCAAAGGGTACATCTTTGGCTAGATTTATAGCATTATATGATAGTGTCATACAATTTTTTGAAAGTAATAATGAGACCAATCTGTGTCTACAGTTATAAACAGTAAAGAATGAAGCCTTTTACTTGGCAGATATTTTCAAGAGATTTAACTATGTCAATTTGCAGCTTCAATGAGCTAATAAAACTCTTACAGGTTGCTAAAGTATTGTGCTATTATTTATTGACAAACTTGAGCTACTTCGTCATAATCTATTGAAGAGAGAATTTCATCAGTTTCCTCAATTATCATCTATAAAAGATGATGTAACTCCAGAGGATATTGACAGATTCATTAGCAACCTCAATGAGCTTAAATTGGACATGGAAAAACAACTTGAAGATATTTTGAAATTTAAGGCATATCACTGGATGACAAATCCTTTTACCGCAAATATTGAAGAGGCTGATGCAACTTTCTAAGAACTGTTAGAAATTAGATATGATGAAGAAAGTAAACATAAATTCGACAGTGGTGGATATGAAAACTTATGACAAAATAAAAAAAATGCCGGTCTTATATCCAAATATGTGGAAAATGGTATTCAGTTTATTGATACCTTTCCCTACCTCATATCTTGTGGAATCAGAATTTAGTGCTGTTAATCACATTATGACAAAAGAAAGAAACTGTTTGAATATTTCTGAAAGGGGAGACCTTCATTTGTTCCTCACAAAAATTGAACCGGATATTCAATATTTAGTTTCCCAGCATCAGCCTCAGGAATCCCTCTAATAATTCAATTAATTAATGTAATTTCTATGTATGCAAAGCATAAAAAAAGATAGATGTAACTATAGTATGTTGTTTTATAAAGATTTATTCTGCCAAACTTAGTGAAGATCCGACATAAAGTACTTGGTAAGTGTAAAGCCAGTAGTCACGGCCACTATCAGAGCCGCCCTACCCGTGCAGGTTCGCATTAGATTCGAACAGTCGGTAATGAAACAACGGAGCCAAAAACTGGTGAGCCATCAGCTTTAATTCTAGCTTGCACCCGGCGGGCAAGCAAAAACACACACTGGGCTCCAAAACCCACACTTTCAGTGCTCACTAAACTACTGACTTATCCGAGTTTCCTAGAATCAAAGGCTTCTAGCTCACCAGACTTATTCACCTCTGTACCCCATCTCCTCCAGCACAAACTCTTAACAAACTGGCTTCTTCCTCAGCATTCGCCATCTTGGCTGCCTCCTCTCCTCCACGTGGCCTTAATCTGCTCTGCTCTCTAATACTAACCTCAGGAACTCAGGAACCAAGAGAGAGAGCAAGCTCCCGGACTGCCCCAGTTTATAGCATAGAAAATCCAAACCTTTAATCCAATTATACATAAAGAAAGTCTCTGATACAAAGCCACCCATCTGAGGCATAATGGGATTCCTCAGGAGAGTGCACCACCCTACATCATCCAATCAGTCAAGGGTGTGGGGAAGAGCTTACTCTTAAAGTAAGCCTTAGGCTATAATGACCTGGCCTGCCCACAGCCTGTTCCAGAACACACAATATCAACGAACTTCCATGTGGGCAGCAGCGCCATCTTTAACAAAGTGAGCGTAATATATTTTGTCTGCCCAACAGTAAGTCATTGTTATTACATGCTTTAACTTGCTCTAACTCTGCTTTATACATTTTATAAAGTAAAGTTACTTCCTTACTTTATAAATCACCATTACTGTGGAACCGGTGGGTGGTTAGAAAATTTTACTACTAACAGAGATACAAAAGTGGGCGGTAGGTATAAAAAGGTTGACTACCCCTGATATAATGGATTATCAAAGATTGAGGATATTTTTGATGAATTTTTTCTAAAGGCTCATTTACATGATTTTAACACAGTGTCAGACTATTCAGCATTCCTTGTGGAAGGAATATAAATTTAGTGAGAATAGCTAGTTCTGCTTATTGTTTTAAACGCAACAGCCAACATTGCCAGAAACAGAGTCAAGGATGTTTTTGGAGTCTTGGTCCTAATTAAAACATTTTTTGCCTTCTGGATAAGTTTCTTTAGTTGCCCCATGTAGGCAGTTCAGCTTTTTGTGTTGTAGTTGCCTTCATCTTCATTTCTCTAATAACCTTTGGCTCTAGGCTTAATCTCTTTATTTCTATTTCTGATGGCTCAAAGATGTCAAATCTCCCTCTCTTCTATTTCTGACTCATGCTGAGGCTTCAATCTTCTGGAAGGTATCCACTGGTCTCCCGTATCTGTGGAGATAAGAGCAAATCCTTGCCCCTTTATTTTGCCTACATTGCTATTGTAAATCAGCAAACTGTCCCTGTCTAAAAAGTTCATCTTTTGTAATATTAACAGGAGGATTAGCATTAGCATTCTGATTAGCTTGAATACAAGCCTGATCCTCCCACTAAGTCATAAATTGTAACTATTCCACTTTTGAAAGAACAATTTGAGCTACCATCTTTAAATTTTTTGAGATAAAACGATCAGAGTCTGTGAAGGAGGATAGCAGTCCCTGTGTATAAGGAGAGTTTTATACTGGGAGGAAGCCATTTTTAACTCTTTAAGAGTTTTGTCAGGGATTTGGTCATATTGAGTATAAAAACCTCCTTTGGGGGAATTGTGGATTAGGTCCAAATGGAGTGTGACAGGAAAAGCTTCTAATGCCGGATTAATGAATTCTAAATCCCCTACTTGTCTAGCCTGCATTATTCCTTTCTTACGAGGTGTAAGAATAGGTCCCTTAGCTTGTTTTTCAGGTACAACAATAGGTACTGAATATACAAATGGATTAGCAGAGGGGGATTCTGTGGGTGGGGCTGGATAGAAAGAAAATGGTGGAGCAGAGGGAGAAACAGAAGGAGGAGGCAGAGGCTAATTATCCTGGTCAGTTTTGAAGGGGTTAATACTATGTCAAACTTCCTTATCAGAAAGTTTAGACTGTATTTTAAAAAGTTGCTCCTTTAATTTTGAAAAGATAAATGTTTTTCTTCAACAGAGGCCAAATGACCCTTGTTATCTTCCCATTATAAAAAAACACTTAAATCCCTGCTTAATTTTGCTTAATTCCTTTGTTTCACAGATCTGAGCATATCTTTACACACAAACAAGACAATTTTTAGCACAGAAACACAAGTATAATACATAACTTTGATTAATCCTAATACTTGAATCACTATTTGGTTCCTAACTCCGAATATACCTTACAATGTACTAACCAATTAGCAAGTTTTTTAAAATAAATTTTTATTTAATTTATTGTGTTTATATAGATTCAAGTGTCCTACCGAATATATTCCCCCCAACTACTGTGTTCCCCTCCACATCCTCATTACCCCCCCCCCGCCAACACCTTCTCCCTTCCCTCCAGGATTTACTGTCCTGCTTACTATAACGCTGTGTAATGTATATGTAATTTAATTAATCTCTTTTCCTTCTGTGATCTCATAATCTTATCCCCTTTCCCTCTGTCTGCTTTCCCTCTGGTCTCTTTGATCCCACCTCTGCCTCTACTCTATTCCTCAGTTCATATTGTTCATTAGATTCCTCAAATGAATGAGGTCATATATTTTTCTTTCACTGCCTGGCTTATTTCACTTAACATAATAGTTTGCAGGTTTATCCATGTTGTCGCAAACGGTAAGATTTTCTTTTTTTCATGGCCACATAGCATTCCATTTGTATATGTACCACTGCTTTTAATCCACTCATCCACTGACTGTCACTTGGGCTGTTTCCAGATCTTGGCTGTTGTAAACAATGCTGCAATAAACATGGAGGTGCATTTCTTCATTTGAATCAGTGATTTGGTATTCTTAGGATATAGACCTAAAAGTGGGATGACTGGGTCAAAAGGCAGTTCTGCCTGACTAGGCGGTGGTGCAGTGGATAGAGCGTCGGACTGGGACGTGGAGGACCCAGGTTCAAGACCCCAAGGTCATCAGCTTGAGTGCGGGCTCATCGGGTTTGAGCAAGGCTCACCAGCTTGAGCCCAAGGTCGCTGGCTCGAGAAAGGGGTCACTCGGTCTGCTGTAGTCCCCCGGTGAAGGCACATATGAGAAATCAATCAATGAACAACTAAGGAACCCCAACGAAGAATTGATGTTTCTCATCTCTTTCTCTTCCTGTCTGTCTATCCCTGTCTGCCCCTCTCTCTGACTCTCTGTCTCTAGTGCGCGCGCGCGCGCGCACACACACACACACACACACACACACATACAAGGCAGTTCCATTTTTAATTTTTTGAGGAATCTCCATACTGTTCTCCACAGTGGCTACACAAGTCTGCATTCCAACCAGCAGTGCAGGACAGTTCCATTTTCTCCACATCCTCGCCAGCACTTACCGTGTGTTGATTTGTTAATAAGCGCTATTCTGACTGGTGTGAGATAGTAGGTTTTAATTTTAATGATTAGTGATGTTGCACATTTTTACATCGGCCTATTGGCTATCTGTATGTCCTCTTTGGAGAAGTGTCTATTCATTTCCTTTTTTTTTTTTTCTTTAATATATTTTATTATTATTAATTCTAATGGGGTGACACCAATAAATCAGGGTACATATGTACAATGAAAACATCTCCAGGTTATCTTATCATTCAATTGTGTTGCATACCCGTCACCAAAAGTCAAATTGTCCTCTGTCACCTTCTATCTGGTTTTCCCTGTGTCCCTCCCCTCCTCCCTATCCCACTCTTCCCCCCCTCCCCCCATCCCATAACCACCACTCTCTTGTCCATGTCTCATATTCTCACTTTTATATCCCACCTATGTATGAAATCATGCTGTTCTCAGTTTTTCTTTTTTTTCTGATTTACTTATTTCACTCCGTATGTTATCAAGGTACATCCATTTTGTTATAAATGATCCGATGTCATCGTTTCTTATGGCTGAGTAGTATTCCATAGTATATATGTACCATAGCTTTTTAATCCACTCGTCTTCTGACAGACACTTGGGCTGGTTCCAGATCTTCGCTATTGTGAACAATGCTGCCACAAACATGGGGGCGCATTTCTTCTTTTCGAACAGTGCTATGGTGTTCTTAGGGTATATTCCTAAAAGTGGGATAGCTGGGTCAAAAGGCAGTTCGATTTTTAATTTTCTGAGGAATCTCCAAACTGTTTTCCACAGTGGCTGCACCAGTCTGCATTCCCACCAGCAGTGCAGAAGGGTTCCCTTTTCTCCACATCCTGGCCAGTGTTGCATTCGCCGGGTGCAAAAACAAACATCAGAGACTTTCAGGAGTTCGAAGATGTTTCTTTATGGCCAAAATGCAAACCTGCGCAGGGGTGAGCTCCTACAGCACTCAAATAGGCTGTTAATGGAGTCACACCGAGCACTTACAGACTATGGCTTATACAGCTGAGCAAGCAAGCGTCGGATACAGAAGCAAACTTGGCAGTTAGCTATAGGTGGGCAGAAGATTACACACAGTCACATGGCTTGGTAACAAGGTGGACAGTGGAAAAATTTTAAAACAGACAAACGGTTCATGCAATTACTGCTTTAACCTTCTATAACGGTTTTGCTTATCTTAGCCAGACATAGCAGGCTGCGGGTGCAGTTAATTGTATCTAACTCTTGTTTCTTCTCAGGGTCATTTATGGCCTATGCCTTTTACCTTCCCTGCTTCTTCTCAAGGCCCTGTTTCTTCTCAGTGCCATTCTGCCTTAAACATGAATTCTTATTGCCCCTGCAATCCCAACATTTCCTCCTCTTCTTAGGCATAAGTCAAATCCTTGACTCGGTCTCTTCTCTGGCTAGCAGTGTGTATGGCTGAGATAAAACCATAAGCTTGACTACTTCTAACCTTTCTTTAATAAAACTCAGGAGTTTATTGAGAATGATTGGTCCAATTGTTAAGACTAAAAGTAAGACCAGGAGGGGTCCCACAATAGCTGATATTAAGGTAGTCAGCCAGGGTGAAGAGTGGAACCAAGAGGCAAACCATCCTGTCCCTTCGTCATCATCTAAGTTCCTATCTTTTAACCTTTTTGCTAAAATTTTTATATTCTCCCTTATGACTCCTGAGTGGTTTACATAAAAACAACATTCTTTTCCTAGGGCAGCACATAGTCCCCCTTGCTTTAGGAAGACTATATCTAGTCCTCTCCTATTCTGTAATGCTACTTCAGCTAATGAATCTATCTGCCTTTCTAGGAAGATTACCTGGTTCTGAAGAATGGCAATATCCTTGGAGAAAGTCTTAGACAGCTGCCTGAGAGTAAGTTCACTCCGTATTAGTGCTGCTGTCCCTGTGGCTGCTGCTCCTATTACTCCAATTGTAGCTATAATGGGGACGAGGAGGGGAGCAGCTCTCCTTTGCCTCCTAGGGCTAGGAGTACTCAAAAGAAACTCAGGATTTCCTCTATATAGATACACCTGTGGGATAATGTAAGCACTAATGCATAGCTCAGGATGAGTAAGGGATATACATTTGAAGATTCCTTGGGTACACACAAACCATAATCCTTCTGGTGCCTTGGTGACTTGTGGGATTCTATCTATGTCTGGTATTTCTTCCACTCCTAGACAATAATCACTATAACCAGAGTTTTCTATTGCAAAGTTTGCTAGTAAGTAGCAGGTTCCTTTCCTATGAAACTCTGCTAAATTCAGAGATCCTTCAGCCTCACAGTCCTGATTAGGACCTACTCTCTTAGTTCTAGTCTATTACACAATGTCCAACACAGTAGTAGAGTCCCTATTCCCTGGAGAAGGTGACCTTGAGGGGTTGATCTGGTTTCTGCTGTACACGCCATGTCTTGTTGCTTATCTCTGGTTCTGCAGCCTGTTTTACCTGGGACAGATGAATCCAATAAGGTTTTTCAGCTATCTTGACTGCAGAGGGGGTGCTTAACAGTACCTGATAAGGTCCTGTCCACCGTGGTTCTAAATTTCCCCTTTGGTGGTTAAGAATCCATACCCACTGTCCGGGCTCTGGCGGGTGTGTCAGAAGGCTGCCTTTCGGGGTTGCTCCTTTTTCCTCTCGCAGCTTTCGCACTTCCGTTCGAATTAGTTGTAGAGCCTGTAAAGACTTGAGGAAATTGCGATTAGACATTTCTATTACCTCCCTTGTAAGTTGGAGCACTAATGGAGTGGGTTGTCCAAACATAAGTTCATAGGGGGTCCACCTATTTGTATAGGGGGTATTCCTTGTTCGGAACAGGGCAAAAGGGAGTAACTCTACCCAATTTTCGCCGGTCTCCTCCCTCAACATAATTATAGTTTCTTTTAAGGTCCTATTCATCCTTTCTACTTGCCCTGAGCTTTGAGGCCTATAAATACAATGTAATTTCCAATTTATTCCTAATCTCCTAGCTAGCTCTTGAGAAATTTTGGATACAAAGGCTGGTCCATTGTCAGATCCTATTGCTATGGGATCCTATACCTAGGAATGATTTCTCTTAATAAAATTTTGCACACGGTGGAGGCAGTTTCCCCTCTGGTTGGAAAGGCTTCTGTCCATCCTGTAAAAGTATCTACCAATACTAAGAGATACTTGTACCCTGCTTTTCCCGAAGTCATTTCTGTGAAATCTACTTCCCATAGCTCTCCTGGACTCTTTCCCCTATATCTTGCTAAGGGAGGAAGTTTCTTATTTATAGCATTTACCTTAGCGCAAGCTTGGCACCTAGAAATAATGGACTGTATTATATCCCTAATCTAAAGTCCTTTATAGTATTTCTTAATTAGCTGTTCCATCTTGTTTTGCCCTAAATGAGAACTTTCATGAATTTCCTTTGAGATTTCTCTTGTCACCCCGTGGGGTAGATAAAGTCTGGTGTCAGGGAGTTCAATCCAACCATGTTTATTCTTTTCACCCCCTAATTGTTTTCCTCTTTCCTCCTCTTCTGGAGTGTACCTAGGCTCAGGAGGTAGAGAAGGATGTGGCAGAAGTGGAAGCAGGTTAGCAGTTTCTCCCTCTGCGGCCTCCCTTGCAGCTGCCTCAGCGTAACGGTTCCCTCGAGCCACTGGAGAATCTCCCCTTTGGTGTCCTTTGCAATGGATTATGGCTACTTTTAAAGGCAGCCAAATTGCATCAAGCAGGGCCAGGATTTCAGTCTTATTCTTTATTTCTTTCCCCCCTGCCGTTAGCAAGCCTCTTTCCTTATAAATGGCCCCGTGAATGTGAGCAGTGGCGAAGGCGTATCTGCTGTCTGTGTAAATGTTAACCACTTTGCCCTCTGCTATCTGGAGGGCTTGCGTAAGTCCAATTAACTCCGCCCGCTGGGCAGATGTGCCTTTTGGCAATGCTTTCTGCCATAAGACACTGTCCTGGGTGGTCACAGCTGCTCCTGCATATCTTTGTCCATCTCGGACATAGCTGCTTCCATCAGTGAATAGCGTGAGTTCTGCTTCCTCATAGGCCTGGTCCTGAAGGTTCGGTCTAGCCCCTGTGACAGTGTCCAATATCTGTCTGCAGTTATGGACCACTGAAGGGTCTGGTAATGGTAGTAGGGTGGCCAGGATTTAAGGCTGCCGTCTTCAAGAACTGCACTGCCGGGGGATTCAATAATTGTGCTTGGTACTGAGTCAGTCTAGCATTGGAGATCCACCTATCTGGTGGGGCACGCAGCACCTGTTCTAGATAGTGCTCTCCAATAACCTGGATGTCTTGACCCAATGTCAGCTTGTTATCTTCCTTAACTAAGATTGAGGTAGCAGCAAGCGCTCTCAAGCAGGCTGGCCACCCTGACGCTATGGGGTCCAGCTTTCTAGACAAGTAGGCCACAGGCCTCTTCCATGGTCCGAATTTCTGACTGAGGATCCCTAATGCTACCCCTCCTTTCTCAGCAATATATAGCTGGAACGGTTTGGTCATATCTGGTAATGCCAATGCTGGGGCAGCTACGAGGGCATCCTTGAGTGTCTGAAATGCCCTTTCCTCCTTGTCTGTCCAAATAAACTGCTCTTCTTTTCCCCGCGTCAATTCATGAAGGGGCTTGGCCATTTCAGCAAACCCTAGTATCCAGAGTCTACAATTATCCTACTGCACCTAGAAATTCCCGTACTTGCCTTTTGTTAGCAGGCTCCGGGATCTGCAACACAGTTTGAATCCTCTGGCTAGACAATGTCCTTTGCCCCCCTTGTAAGTTATACCCCAAGTAACTTACAGTTTGGGTGACAATTTGAGCCTTCCTGGCAGAAACACGATATCCCATTTGTTGGAGATTCTGGAGTAGGTCCAAGGTGGCCGTCCTGCATTGTCCCTCTTCTGCTGTAGCGGCGAGGAGGTCGTCTACATACTGCAGCAGCACCACTGACGGATGGTCATCTCGGAACCCCTGCAAGTCTTTACTTAGAGCTTCATTGAAAATAGTGGGAGAATTTTTGAACCCTTGAGGAAGTCTAGTCCAAGTATATTGTCCTATTAGCCCATTTTCTGGATCGTTCCATTCAAAGGCAAACATATCTTGGCTTTTGTGGGCCAGCGGGATGCAAAAGAAAGCATCCTTCAAGTCCAGCACTGAATAATATGTATGCGTAGGGGGCAAAGAGCTTAATAAGGTGTAGGGGTTTGGCACTGTGGGGTGTATAGTCTCTACCCGGGCATTGACTTCTCGCAGGTCTTGCACCGGACGATAGTCCTGGGTCCCAGGTTTTTGAACTGGCAACAAAGGTGTATTCCACGCCGATTGGCACTCCCGGAGGATACCTGCTGCTAGTAGCCTCTTCAAGTGCTGTGCTATCCCTTGCTTAGCCCGAGCTGGAACTGGGTATTGCCTTACCCGCACTGGGCTAGCAGTGCTCAGTAATTGCACTATGACCGGGGGCTGGTGGGCTGCTAAGCCTGGCGGGTTAGTTTCTGCCCACACTCCGGGAACTTGTTGCCTTATTTCCTCTGGGACCCCAGTGAGTCGATCCTTACCTTCCTGAAGGGTCACTATCAAATATTCTTCAGACAGAGGCACCGTTACCTGCAGACTTCCTTTTTCTTGGTCACCGCCTTGCTTGAAGGTGATTGTGGCATGAAGCTTCTGCAAGAGGTCTCGACCCAGGAGTGGGTAAGGACAATCTGGAATGACTAGAAACGAGTGAGTGATGGTGCCCCGACCTAGGTCCGTTATTCGAGCGACTGCCCGCGGGTAGGACATTGTTTTGCCAGTCACCCCTATTACTTTGGTAGTCTCTTTTTGTAATCTCCTTGAGGACTTTTTAAAACTGAATAAGTGGCTCCCGTGTCGACTAGGAAGTTTGTCGGCCTTCCTTCGACAGTCAAGGTGACCATGGGCTCTTGGGAGCCAACAGGAATAGAGCCCTGGCCCCCTCAGTCAAGTTGTAGGAGCACCTGCGACTCCCTTTCAGGCTGCCCAGCTCTTAGCTTTGGGCAGTCTTTCTTCCAATGTCCTTTTTCCTTACAATATGCACACTGATCTTTACCAATTCTTCCTTGGAAGGGATTCTTTCCTTTCCCACGGCTGGGTGGTTCCCTTTTTCCCTTTCTTTTCCCTTCTTGAGCTGCTAGGAGGATTTTTACTGCAGCTTTTCCAAGTTCCAGGTCATCTCGGTTCACATATACTTTCTGGGCTATTTCTAGAAGCTTGCTCCTATTCTCTCCTTCAAATCCCTCTATCTTCTGCAACTTTTTCCTAATATCTGCAGCTGCCTGGGTTACAAAAGCTATATTAACCAGCCTGCGGTTTTCTTCCGCTTCTGGATCTATTGGGGTATAAACCCGGTAGGCCTCTATTAGCCGCTCTAAAAAGGCAGCGGCGGATTCGTCCCGTCCCTGAATAACCTCACTTACCTTACTGAAGTTTGTTGGTTTTCTGGCTGCTGCTTTTAACCCCCGTAACAGAGCCCGGCGATATTGGGTGAGTGCTTCCTTTCCCTCTTTCACATTTGGGTCCCAATTCGGGGGCTGCCTAGGGAAAACTTCCTCTAATTCTCTTTCCGTTCCCCTGTCTTCCCGGAATGCCTTTTCTGCTTCCTGACTTATACGGTTTCTTTCTTCAGTGGTGAACAAAGCCTGCAAGAGCTGCTGACAATCATCCCATGTTGGCTGATGGGTCCTAAAAACAGTCTCAAGTAATGAGATTAACCCTTGAGGCTTTTCTGAAAATGAGGGGTTTTGATGCTTCCAATTATAAAGGTCACTAGTGGAAAAGGGCACATAGACCATGCGGGATGGAACTCGTGGTCCCGCATCTAATGGTGGGGGTGCCTCGCGAAGAGGCAATACAGCAGCACCTCCCGTCGGAGGAGGCAAAGCATAAGCCAGTGGAGACAAAACGGCGTCGCTTCCCACTGGAGGAAGCAAAGCATAAGCCGTGCCCCCCCGCGTGTGTGGGGGACTCAAAACCTCGTCTCGCTGAGTGGAATCAGGCTCCCTTTTCCTCTGATACGGTGGTGGAATATTCACCGGATCTGCAGGGTCTTCAAGGGGTTCAGGGAGGACAGGATAGAGTCTAGATGACTGTCTGCTAGGACAAGCTGGATTGTTATCTTTTTTTACCCTGGTCCTGACTGCCAACTGTGACACAAATAACCCTCTTCTCTCTTTGGCTATTCTTAAGGCACTTTCTAATATATCCTGGCTTTTCTGTAGCGATATCAATCCACACATCTATGTATAAATATTGGTCTTGATGGGGCACTTGGTAGATAACTGCTCGGACTGCAAATATAATGGGGAGATCAAATGTGCCCTCAGAGGGCCATCCTACATTGAAGGAAGGCCACTCTAACTGGCTCAATGTTCGGAGGGTCTCTATATCTGGAGGCGGTCCTCCATAACCTTGTGCCCTCTTCTGATAATCAGAAAAATTCTTTAGCAAACAATCGAGCGGAGAGCCAGTTGTAGATTCCTGTTGCCCCATTTTTCAATACCCCGCTCTATCAGCTTCCAAACCTTCTAATATCAGCAAAACAAGAATTAGGATGCCCCAACCCACGAATAGGGCAGCGAAAACAAGAGATCGTTCAACACTTCCTCCAGACATTCAAATACACATACACTACCACACATACAACGCAGCACTATCACACATACAACGCGGCGCGGCGCAGCGCAAAATCCCTAGACCGGTCACCTTTACAGAAACCCCAAGGAGCAGCGTCCTGCTTTTCCCTTGAGGGCCTGGGCGAATCTCAGACAGCGTCCTGTCTATCACCTCAGGCTGCAAATTCTCCGGAGTCAAAACCAGACAAATGGGATCCCAGTTCACTTACCAGCTCAAGCTGTTCCCTCGGTCTCTAATCAAATTCCCGTTATGGGATCCCGGACGAGCCCCCAAATGTTGCATTCGCCGGGTGCAAAAACAAACATCAGAGACTTTCAGGAGTTCGAAGATGTTTCTTTATGGCCAAAATGCAAACCTGCGCAGGGGTGAGCTCCTACAGCACTCAAATAGGCTGTTAATGGAGTCACACCGAGCACTTACAGACTATGGCTTATATAGCTGAGCAAGCAAGCGTCGGATACAGAAGCAAACTTGGCAGTTAGCTATAGGTGGGCAGAAGATTACACACAGTCACATGGCTTGGTAACAAGGTGGACAGTGGAAAAATTTTAAAACAGACAAACGGTTCATGCAATTACTGCTTTAACCTTCTATAACGGTTTTGCTTATCTTAGCCAGACATAGCAGGCTGCGGGCGCAGTTCATTGTATCTAACTCTTGTTTCTTCTCAGGGTCATTTATGGCCTATGCCTTTTACCTTCCCTGCTGCTTCTCAGGGTTATTTATGGCCTATGCCTTTTACCTTCCCTGCTTCTTCTCAAGGCCCTATTTCTTCTCAGTGCCATTCTGCCTTAAACATGAATTCTTACTGCCCCTGCAATCCCAACAGCCAGCACTTATTCTGTGTTGTTTTGCTGATGAGTGCCAATCTGACTGGTGTGAGGTGATATCTCATTGTGGTTTTAATTTGCATTTCTCTAATGATTAGTGATGTTGAGCATTTTTTCATATGCCTATTGGCCATCTGTATGTCCTTTTTAGAGAAATTTCTATTCATTTCTTTTGCCCATTTTTTGAATGGGTTGCTTGTCTTCCTGGTGTTGAGTTTTATAAGTTCTTTATAAATTTTAATTATTACCCCTTATCAGATGTGCTGTCGAATATGTTCTCCCATTGTGTGGTTTGTCTTTTTATTCTGTTCTTATTGTCTTTAGCTGTGCAAAAACTTTTTAGTTTGATATAGTCCCATTTGTTTATCTTGCCTTTTATTTCATTTGCCTGTGGAGATAAATCGGCAAATATACTGCTCCTACAGATGTCGGAGAGCCTGCTGCCTATGTTTTCTTCTAAGATGCTTATGGTTTCACGGCTTACATTTAAGTCTTTTATCCATTTTGAGTTTATGTTTGTGAATGGTGTAAGTTGATGGTCTAGTTTCATTTTTTTGCAGGTAGATGTCCAGTTTTCCCAACACCATTTGTTAAAGAGGCTGTCTTTACTCCATTGTATGTCCTTTCCTCCTTTTTCAAATATCAGTTGTCCATAAAGCTGTGGGTTTATTTCTGGGTCCTCTGTTCTGTTCCATTGATCTATGTGCCTGCTCTTATGACAGTACCAGGCTGTCTTGAGTATAATGGCCTTATAGTAAACCTTGATATCTGGAAGAGTGATACCTCCTGCTTTATTTTTTCTTTTTAAGATTGCTGAGGCTATTCGTGTTCTTTTATGGTTCCATATAAATTTTTGGAATATGTGTTCTATATCTTTGAAGTATGTCACTGGTAATTTAATTGGTATTGCATTGAATTTATAAATTGCTTTGGGTAATATAGACATTTTAATGATGTTTATTCTTCCTAGCCATGAACACGGTACATGCTTCCACTTGTTTGTATCTTCCTTGATTTCTTTTATCAATGTTCTATAATTTTCTGAGTAAAAGTCCTTAATCTCCTTGGTTAAATTTACTCCTAGGTACTTTATTTTTTGGCTGCAGTAGTGAAGGGGATTGTTTCCTTAATTTCTTTTGCTGACAGTTCATTGTTGGTATATAGAAATGCCTCTGATTTCTGAGTATTAATTTTATATCCTGCCACCTTGCTGAATTCATATATAAGGTCCAGTAGTTTTTTGACTGAGACTTTAGGGTTTTCAATATACAATATCATATCATCTGCAAATAGTGACAGTTTTACTTCTTCTTTTCCAATTTGGATTCCCTTTTATTTCTTTTCCTTGTCTGATTGCTGTAGCTAGGACTTCCAGAACTAGGTTGAATAAGAGTGGTGAAAGGGGGCATCCCTGCCTGGTTCCTGATCTTAAGGGGATTGCTTTTAATTTTTGTCCATTTAGTATGATGTTTGCTGTCGGTTTATTGTAGATGGCCTTTATCATGTTAAGGAATGATCCCTGAATTCCCACTTTACTGAGAGTTTTGAGCATGAATGGGTGCTGGATTTTATCAAATGCCTTTTCTGCATCTATTGAAGTTATCATGTGATTTTTGTCCTTCCTTTTGTTTATGTGATGAATCATATTGATTGATTTGCGAATATTGAACCAGCCTTCCCTCTCCAGAATAAATCCCACTTGATCATGGTGTATGATTTTTTTCATATATTGCTGGATCCGGTTGGCTAATTTTTTTTTGAAAATTTTAGCGTCTAAATTCATCAGGGATATAGGCCTATAATTTTCTTTCTTTGTGTTGTCCTTGCCCGGTTTTGGGACCAGAATTATGCTCGCCTCATAAAAGGAGTTTGGAAGTCTTCCTTCCTCTTGAATTTTTTGAAATAGTTTGAGGAGGATAGGAGTTAGTTCTTGTTTGAATTTTTGATAGAATTCACTTGTGAAGCCATCAGGCCCGGGACTTTTCTTTTTTGGGAGTTTTTTGATAACTGTTTCGATCTCATTTGTTGTAATTGGTCTGTTTAGGTGTTCTGATTCTTCCAGATTGATTTTTGGAAGGTTATATGATTCAAGAAATTTGTCCATTTCACCAAGATTGTCTAATTTTTTGGCATATAGTTCTTCATAGTATTTTCTTACAATGCTTTGTATTTCTGTTGTATCAGTTGTTATTTCTCCACTGTCCTTTCTAATTTTATTCATTTGAGTCCTCTCCCTTTTTTTCTTGGTGAGTCTAGTTAAAGGTTCATCAATCTTGTTTACCTTTTCAAAGAACCAGCTTCTGGTTTCATTGATCCTCTGTATTGTTTCCTTAGCCTCTATGTCATTTATTTCTGCTCTGACCTTTATTATTTCCTTCCTTCTACTTGTCTTGGGTTTTATTTGTTGTTGTTTTTCTAGCTCTTTTAGATGCAGGGTCACGTTGCTTATTTGAGCTTTTTCTAGCTTCTTATGATATGCCTGTAGTGCAATGAACTTCCCTCTCAGAACTGCTTTTTCTGTGTCCCATAAATTTTGAGTTGATGTATGCTCATTATCATTTGTTTCTAGAAACTTTTTTATTTCTTCTTTGATCTCATTGTTAATCCATTCATTATTTAATAACATGCTATTTAGTTTCCAAGTGTTTGAGTATTTTTCAGTATTTCTTTTTGTGGTTAATTTTTAGTTTCATGGCATTGGGAGACCATTTTTGTGTCCTAACATGTGGTCTATCCTAGAAAACGTACCATGAGCGCTTGAGAAGAATGTATATTCTACTGCATTAGGGTGAAAAGTTCTGAAGATATCTGTTAAATCAAGTTGATCTAGTGTCTCCTTTAAGTCTTCTGTTTCTATATTAATTTTTTTTTCTTGAGGATCTATTCAGTGTTGTTAGAGGGGTATTGAAATCCCCTACTATGATAGTATTGCTGTTAATCTCGCCCTTTATATCCATCAAAGTCTGCTTTATGTATGTCGGGGCTCCTATATTTGGTGCATAGATGTTTATAATAGTTATATCTTCCTGTTAAATTGTTCCCTTTGTCATTATGAAGTGTCCTTCTTTATCTCTTACTACAGCCTTTGTTTTAAGTCCATTTTGTCAGATATAAGTATTGCTACCCCTGTTTTTTTTTCATTTCCATTTGCATGAAGCATATTTTTCCATCCTTTTATCTTCAGTCTATGTGCATCTTTTCTTTTAAGGTGTGTCTCTTGTAGACAGCATATGCATGGGTCCTGTTTCTTTATCCATGTAGCTACTCTACGTCTTTTGATTGGATCATTTAATCCATTTACATTTAAGGTTATTATTGATATGTAGTTGTTTATTGCCATTTTATTCTTTAAAGCTATATTCTTCTTTTGCTCTATTCTTTCCTCCCTTTAAACTGTTCACAAGAGGCCCCTTAGTATCTCTTGCAGAATTGATTTGGTTTTTATGAATTCCTTCAGGCTTTCTTTTTCTGGGAAGCTCTGTATTTCTCCTTCAATTTTAAACGTTAGCCTTGCTGGATAAAGTAGTCTTGGTTGTAGGTTCTTGTTCTGCATTATTTTGATTATATCTTGCCATTCCCTTCTGGCCTCAAGTGTTTCTGTTGAGAAGTCAGATGTCATCCTTATGGGGGCTCCTTTGTAGGTGATAGCCTTTTTTTCCCTAGCAGCTTTTAAAATTTTTTCTTTATCCATTAGCTTTGGTATTATAACTATGATGTGTCTTGGTGTAGATCTTTTTGGGTTTCTCTTTAATGGAGTTCTGTGTGCTTCTTGAATGTGTGGAGTGTTTCCCAGCCTTAATTTAGGAAAGTTTTCTGCTATGATTTGATTGAACAAAGTTTCCATTTCCTGTCCTCTCTCCTCTTCTTCAGGCACCCCTATGATGCGAATGTTCTTTCTCTTTATGTTGTCACAGAGCTCCCTTAGAGTTTCCTCACATTTTTTGAGTCTCTTTTCCTTTTTCTTCTCTGTTTCTGTGCCTTTGTTTATTGTGTCCTCTAACTCACTGTTTCGATCCTCAGCGTGATTCATCCTGCTTTAATTCCTTCCATTGTGGTCTTCAGTTCTGATACTGTATTTGTCATTTCTGTCTGATTCTTTTTTATTATTTCAATTTTCTTTTTTATACTTGTTATCTCTTTATTTAGGTGTTCATAATGGCTATCCATTGTTGCTCTAATTTCTTTGAACATCCTAACTATCATTATTCTAAATTCTGCTTCTGGTAATTTGGTTATATCTGGTTCATTCAGGTCCTTCTCTGGTGATTTCTCTTGATTCATTTGGTTTGCATTCCTCTGCCTGCCCATTTTGTCTGTGTATAAGCAAGTTGTGGCCACTGGAGTCCAGTAGGTGTTGCCTTTGTGTTCTCTAGGTGTGGTTTGTCTGGAGGTCCCCCACCCCCTCTGCCGCTGCCTAGGGTGGTTGGGTATGAGCGTTTCCAGCCCCAGCCCACTGTGGCTTTTGCTGTGATTTCTGCCTCTCCTCCACGGAAGGTGCTGTCACTCAAGCCACAAGCTTTAGCACCAAGGGTAGAGGTGAGCACCTTTGCTCAGCTGCGGAACCAGCCTTTTTCCGGACTTCCGCCCAGAACCCGCAGTCAGAGCCTGCTCGCCACAGTTTCGCGGGTTGGGTGGGGCATTTGACGTGCTCTCCGCTGTGAGCCTTTGCCCGTCCGGAGCTTTAGCCCCGCCCTCGAGGTCAGGGTCCTTCTGCGCAGGGTCGCAAACCCAGGTTTATTGGGCCGGGCATGTTTGCTGACTTCCGCTCAGCTGCGTACTTACGCTCGTCTCGGACTCTATCCCGCCCCGGCGTTCGGAGTCCGCTCGTGCACGTATAATCGCAAATCGCGGTTTCTCCGGCAGGGCAGGGCTGGTAGCGTGAGCTCAGCCGCGAGCCCCTACCCGTCCCTGGTCCTAGCCCGGTCCCTGCGGTCAGGGCCGGCTTGCGCAGTGTTGCAGAGCAGATTTCTGCCCGTTCCTGGCCTCCCGCTTTGTCCCGGTAAGTGGGATTAAAGGCCGGCCTGCAGCTTCCGGACCGCTTTCGCGAGGTCACACCGGCTTGGCCCCCACCCCCGTCAACAGAACCGAGTTTCAGCGTCCTGCCGCCCCAAACCCTTAAGCAACCCTCGGCAGAGTAGGAAGGGACCTAATACTCCCCACTGTAGGCCTGGGAGCTCCCTCACTTGTTTCACAGCTCAAAACTGTCCAAACGCCTCTTCTAGGCTCTGGGACTGCAGGCTGGGGCTTCGTTCCTGGGACCCAGGTTCCTCCCTCTCCGCCAAACTTTCCTCCCGCCACGCGGGTCTCTCCGGGCTGCCGTTTGCTCCGGGGAGCTGGGCAGCCCTCTTCGCGTTTTCGCTATTCCTACCAGTCTTAATGTGGCTTCCTTTGTGTTCCTTGGTTGACGAGTCCACTTAGTTCAGTTCATATTTGGTTTATCCAGTTGATGGTTCTTTAAACTGAGTTATAATCCACTTTGGTTCTGGGAGTTGGAAGTTGGTACGTCCGCCTACTCCATCACCATCTTGCTTAGTTGAACTTTGAGGGCCTCCTCGCAGCCCTCGGCACGCTCAGTTTGGCTCCACAGCTCCAGCACCTCGTGGAGTGAGTCTATTCATTTCTTTTGCCCATATTTTGATTGGATTGTTTTTCTTCCTAGTGTTGAGTTTTACAAGTTCTTTATAAATATTAGTTATTAACCCCTTATCAGACATATTGTCAAATATGTTCTCCCATTGTGTGATTTGTCTTTTTATTTTGTTCATATTGTCTTTAGCTGTGCAAAAGCTTTTTAGTTTGAAATAGTCCCATTTGTTCATTCTATTCTTTATTTCATTTGCCCGTGGAGATAAATCAGCAAATATATTGCTGCGGAAGATGTCAGAGAGCTTATTGCCTATGTTTTCTTCCAAAATGATTATGCTTTCATGACTTACATTTAAGTCTTTTATCCATTTTGAGTTTATTTTTGTGAATGGTCTAAGTTTGTGGTCTAGTTTTTTGGGGGGTTTTTTTGCTGGTTGCTGTCCAATTTTTCCAACACTATTTGTTAAAGAGACTGTCTTTACTCCATTGTATGCTCTTACCTCCTTTGTCAAATATCAATTGTCCATATAGTTGTGGGTTTATTTCTGGGTTCTCTGTTCTGTTCCATTGATCTATATGCCTGTTCTTATGTCAGTACCAGACTGTCTTGAGTACTATGGCCTTGTAGTACAACTTGATATCAGGAAGTGTGATACCACCCCCTTTATTCTTCTTTTTCAAGATTGCTGAGGCTATTTATGTTCTTTTTTGGTTCCATATAAAATTTTGGAATATGTGTTCTATGTCTTTGAAGTATGCCATTGGTATTTTAATAGGAATTGCATTGAATTTATAAATTGCTTTGGGTAGTATAGACATTTTAATGATGTTTATTCTTCCTATCCGTGAACATGTTATATGCTTTCACTTGTTTTTATCTTCCTTGATTTCTTTTATCAATGTTTTATAATTTTCCAAGTATAAGTCTTTAACCTCTTTGGTTAAATTTACTCCTAGGTACTTTATTTTTTGTTGTTGTTGTTGCAATAGTGAAGGGGATTGTTTTCTTAATTTCTCTTTCAGACAGTTCATTGTTGGTGTAAAAAATGCCTCTGATTTCTGAATATTAATTTTCTATCCTGCCACCTTGCTTAATTCATTTATCTGGTCCAGTAGTTTTTTGAGTGAGACTTTAGGTTTTTCTATGTATGGTATCATATCATCAGCAAATAATGATAGTTTTACCTCTTCTTTTCCAATTTGGATGCATTTTATTTCTTCTTGTCTGATTGCTGTGGCTAACTATGTTGAATAAGAGTGGTGAAAGGGGGCACCCCTGCCTGGTTCCTGATCTTAAGGGGATTCCTTTTAATTTTTGCCCATTGAGTATGATGTTGGCTGCTGGTTTGTCATAGATGGTCTTTATCATGTTGAGGTATGATCCTTTTATTCCCACTTTGCTGAGAGTTTTTATCATAAATGGGTGCTGGATTTTATCAAATGCTTTTCCTGCATCTATTGATATTATCATGTGATTTTTATCTTTTCTTTTGTGTATGTGATGAATCACATTGATTGATTTGCGAATATTGTACCAGCCTTGCCTCTCCATAATAAATCCCACTTGATAGTGATGTATCATTTTTTTCATGCACTGCTAGATTCAGTTTGCTCATATTTTGTTAAGAATTTAATCATCTAAATTCATCAGGGATATTGGCCTATAATTTTTTTTCTTTGTAGTTCTTTGCCTGGTTTTGGAATTAGGATCTTGCCTCATAAAAGGAGCTGGGAAGTCTTTCCTCCTCTTTAATTTTTTGAAATAGCTTGAGAAGGATAGGAGTTAGTTTTTTGAATGTTCGGTAGAGATAGCCTGTGAAACCATCTGGTCCAGGGCTATTATTTGCTGGGAGTTTTTTGATAACTGTTTTAATCTCATTTGTTGTAATCGGTCTGTTTAGGTTTTTTGATTCTTCCAGATTGATTTTTGAAAGATTATATGTTTCAAGGAATTTGTCCATTTCGCCTAGGTTGTCTGATTCTTTTGGTGTACAGTTCTTCATAGTATTTTCTTACAATCCTTTGTATTTCTGCAGTGTCAGTTGTTACTTCTCCACTCTTATTTCTAATTTTATTTATTTTAGTCTTCTCTCTTTTTTCCTTGGTTAGTCTGGTTAAAGGTTCATTCATCTTGTTTACCTTTTCAAAGTACCTACTTGGTTTCATTGATCCTCTGTATTATTATAGCCTCTATGTCATTTATTTTCTCTCTGATTTTTATTATTCCCTTTCCTCTACTTTCTCTGAGCTTTACTTGCTGTTCTGTTTCTAGTTCTTTTAGGTGCACAGTTAAGTTGTTTATTTGCGCTTTTTTTAGCTTCTTAAGATATTCCTGTAATGTTACGAACTTTGCTCTCAGGACTGCTTTTGCTTGTCACATAAATTTTGAGTTGTATGTTCATTTTCATTTGTTTCAAGGAAATTTTTTATATCTTCCTTGATCTCATTGTTAACCCATTCATTATTTAATAACATGCTATATAATTTCCAAGTGTTTGAATGTTTTTCAGTTTTTCTATTTTAATTTCTATTTTTATGCTATTGTGATCAGAGAAGATGCTTGATATGATTTCAATCTTCTTTAATTTATTGAGACTTGTTTTGTGTCCTAACATGTGGTCTATCCTAGAGAATGTACCATGAACACTTGAAAAGAATGTATATTTTGCTGCTTTAGGGTGAAAGGTTCTGAAGGTATCTATTAAATCCAGTTGATCTAGTGCAGGGGTAGTCAACCTTTTTATAAAAACCACCCACTTTTGCAGTGCTGGTCAACCTAGTCCCTACCATCCACTAGTGGGCATTCCAGCTTTCATGGTGGGCCAATCATGGCGCTGTTGGTTGCTCCGCTACTACCCATCATGAAACCTGAATCACCCACTAATGGGCAGTATGGACCAGGTTGACCAGCAATGCAAAAGTAGGCGGTTTTTTATAAAGGTTGACTACCCCGATCTAGTGTGTCCTTTAAGGCTGCTGTTTCTTTGTTAATTTTCTTTCTTGAGGATCTATCTATTGATGTTAGTGAGGTATTTAAATCTTCTACTATTACAAGTAATGCTGTTGGTCTCGCCTTTTATGTCCATCAAAATCTGCTTTATATATTTAGGTGCTCCTATATTAGGCGCATAGATATCTATAATGGTTATATCTTCCTGTTGGATTGCTCCCTTTATCATTATGTAGTGATATTCTTTGTCCCTTACTATAGCCTTTGTTTTAAATTCTATTTTGTCTGATATAAGTATTACTACCTCAGCATTTTTTTCATTTGCATTTGCATGAAATACTTTTTTTATTCCTTCACTTTCATGCTATGTGGGTTTTTTTTGTTTTGAGGTGGGTCTTTTGTAGACAGCATATGTACAGTTCCTGTTTTCTTATCCACACAGCTACCCTCTGTCTTTTTATTGGAGCATTTAATTCATTTACATTTAAGTTATTATTGATAGGTAGTTGTTTATTGCCATTTTATTCTTTAAATCTACATTCCTCTTCTACTAGATTTTTTTTCTTCCTTTGTTCTGTTTATAACAGGCCCCTTAACATTTCTTGCAGCATTGTTTTGGTGCAGAGAATTCCTTTAGGTATTTTTTTTCTTTTGTCTGGGAAGCTTTTTATTTCTTTTTCAATTTTAAACAATAGCCTTGATGGATAAAGAAGTGTTGGTTGTAGGTTCTTGTTCTGCATTACTTTGAATATTTCTTCCCATTCTCTTCTGGCCTCAAGTGTTCCTGTTGAAAATGTTGATGTCATCCTTTTCGGGGCTCCTTTGTAGGTGATTGACTGCTTTTCTCATGTAGCTTTTATTATTATTTTTATCTCTTAGCTTTGGTATTTTAATTATGATGTGTCTTGCTGTAGGTTTGTTTGGGTTCCATTTAAATGGGATTCTCTGTGATTTTTGAACTTGTGTGACTTTTTCCTGCTTCAGTTTAGGGATGTTTTCAGCTGTTATTTCTTCAGTCACATTCTCTATCCCTTGTTCTTTCTCTTCACCTTCAGGAACCCCTATTATGCGGATGTGGTTTCTCTTCATGTTGTCACAGACCTCACTTAGAGTTTCCTCAGACTTTTTTATTCTCTTTTCTTTTTGCTGTTCTGCTTCTGTGCTTTCATTTATCTTGTCCTCTAAATTGCTGATTCTATCCTCTGCTTCATTGAGCCTGCTTTTAATTCCTTCCAGTGTAGTCTTCATTTCTGATATTGTGTTTGTCATTTCTCTGATTCTTTTTTATGATTTCAATGTCCTTCTTGATGCCAGACATCTCTTTGTTTAGGTGTTCGTTTTGTTCATCTATTGTTGCTCTAAGATCCTTGAGCATCCTTACAATCATTATTAGAAACTCTGTATTGGTTTCTTGTTTATTTCCATTTAATTCAGTCCTTTTTCTGTCTTGTTGATTCATTTGAATTGCACTTCTCTGTCTTCCCATTTTGTCTTTGTGTAGATTAGATACCACTCTAACTATGATTGTTAGTTCCTCAGTTTTCTGTATCTGGCGGCTGGATATACTTGCTCTGGATCTTTCTGGTGAGAACCTGACACAGATCAGTGGGGATCACTCTTTTAACTGGCTCTTAGCAACCTTCTTGGAGCTACAAGCAATCCAGAGTTTGTGGCCTCCTCTGCTAGGCCCTCATGCTGTTGTAACTATCAGCTGCACTTTTAAGCTGGCTTTTATCTACTCTTGGCCAGTGTTTATGACCTCTATTCCTGATGTGAGGTCTTTCCGCTGGCCCCCTTTCTACTTCCGCCTCCTTAGGCACATGGGTACTAGCACTGGCTCACAGGCTACAGCTTGGGCTGCTCTGCAGGCATGGGAACTCCTTGCCATGCTGGGCTCCTCCCCTCATGGTCGTGCAGGCTGCCTTTCTGGGCTCTGCCCCTGCAGGCATGTGAGAAGCCTTTGGGGCTCAACTCCTCTCCTTTGCAGTGCGGGCCACTGGGCTCCACCCTCCACAGGTTCGTGGGATGCTTCTCTGTGATCTGTCGCCTTGTGATCTTCCTTGTTGGGCTCCGACCCTGATTTCTGCGTGGGCCAAGCACCATGGCCATCTCTACAGCCGGGCCTCCCCTCCCTTCAAAGCGTACTCAGCAGGTTGGGGGGGCCGTGTAACCCATACCTCAGCATTCCAATCCTGTGTCTCTGATGCGCCCCCTGCTTCTAAGTGTCTCTCTGCACTGACTGGAGCAGGAAAGCCTCCATTGCCTGAGATAATTACTTTTTATTGCTGGCTTGGTTCTCCCAGGAAGAATGGGCACTTTAGGTTTGGGGGTGACACAGTATAGGAGTCAGGTGGCTGTCCCCCACAGACTCTCCCTGTGCCCCTGAGACTACACTCTCCTCTCACAACTCCAGTCCTCTTGGCGCTCCCAGCTTTCAAAGCCCTGGGTAAGTGACTGAGAATGAGGTTTTCTACATGGTCCCTTTAAGATGGAGCCTGTTTCTGAAAGTTCTGTCTACCTCTTGCAAACAGTAACCCAGCTCGTCTTTCAGCTAAATACTGTCTGTACGCCTCCTCTAGTCTTTGGGGCTCCAGTCCTAGGGCTGAGGGTTCAGAACTCTCTCAGAAACCCATTCCACCATAAGAGACCCTTCTGGCTGCCTCTCACTCCTGGGAGCAGAGCAGCCCCTTCTACATCTCTGCCCTTCCTACCAGCTCAGTGTGGTTCCTTCAGTGATGCTTGATTATAGATTCCTCTTAGTTTAGTCCAAAGTTGGTTTTTCAAGATGATTGTTCCTAAGTTAAGTTGTAATTCACTCTGGTTCTGGGAGGTGAGAGTTGTAACGTCTGCCTACTTCATTGCCATTTTCCCTCAGTCCAAGAAAATAGGATGGGATTGGGAGGCCTCTTCAGTACTGATGGCAAGATCAGAGAAAGAGAGCCCTTGATCTGCCTTATATTTATAGTGTAGAAATTAAAGCTTTTTGCATGGTCCCTTTAAGATGGAGCCTGGTTCTGAGAGTTCTGTCTCCCTCTCACAAACAGTAACCCAGCTCTTCTTTCAGCTAAATAATGTCCATATGCTCCTCTAGTCTTTGGGGCTGAGGCCCCCACAATTCTCCGGGCAACCCACCCCACCCTGAGAGATCCTCTGGGCTTCTTATTCCTGGGAGTGGGGCAGCACTTTCTGCATCTCCGCCCTTCATACCAGTTGCAGTGTGGTTTCTTCTGTGATGCTTGGTTATAGATTCCTCTTAGTTTAGTCCATAGTTGCTTTTTCAAGATGATTGTTCCCAAGTTAAGTTGTAATCCACTTTGGTTCTGGGAGATGGGATTTATAACGTCTGCCTACTCCATCGCCATTTTCTCTTTCTTAAATTAGCAAGTCTTTAGGATCCACATCCCACTCAATCTAAATTTAAGTGAGCACTCCTTACAATTTCCAATTTTAAAGCAAAAAAATGTGGGGATGAATCTATTTTTTCAACATAAGAGCCGGCATTTCTAATTTTTGCATTCAAGAACTTAATTCAGGCCTTAAAAATCACATTTTAAATAATATTTAAAAAAAAAACTAAATTCAGACAAACCAAAGAAACCCAGGATTTCAGAGGACAATCAGACTAGAAAGATTCCTGCCTGATCTTAGGGCATTTTCAGAGAGACTAATGATGGATGGAACTAAGCAAAATCACCCCGAGGAAAAGAAAAACTCATGGGTGCTGGGAGATTTCATAATCAGATCCATCAGGAGTCCCCTGTCTAAATTTCCAGGCAAAGAATAAGAAAGAAACAAAATGATAATTCAAAGTATTGTCGCTAAAACATTAAAGAAAATTGGTAAGCATTTTCCATTTTTTAGATCATTTCTTTATTACAAAGATTGGGGAATTCGAAGGACTTTGTGATTTCTCTATATGTCCTAATTCTAATTGAGTCTGTACCAATTGATATAAAACTTCAAGTTTCTCTCCTTTTAGCGGCTGCTGCTCAACCCATATTGGTTTTTTACTTAACCATTATCAATAGCAGACATTACAGTGGTACCTTGAGATAAGAACAGACCAACGTACAATTTTTTTAAGATACGAGTTGCGAATTGGGCTGTATTTTTGTTTGAGATCCGAGCGAAATTCCAAGATACGAGTAGTGGTCCTGGAAACTGCCACTAGTTGGCGCGTTGGCGCATGGGTCCAGTATCGGCAGTTTGATATACGAGTTGACTGACTTATGGACTCGGTTACAGAATGAATTAAATCCACTGTACTTCACGAGTTGGAGGCCATGAGGACTGAAAATCAGACTGTAATGGTTGCAAAACCTAGGAAATTGAATTACAAAGAGACCAAACAGAAAGTAGAATAGTATCTCCTTGTTGATGAGCACACCATAAAGCTCTCATTACTTGTTTCCATGTTTTCCAACTTAAAGCAGCTTTTCCTTGTGGCTGGAACCAATAACAATGCTAACTAACATTTTTAAAAAGTAACTTAAAATTCTTATCTTTAAGTTATACAGGACCCCTTTAACAATGCTTGCAATATTTTTATATACTGGGTCTCAACAGACAGGGAATTCCCCATAACTCTGCCTAAAATATCTTGAAGGCTTCGCTTACCACCAAGCAGACTTTTCCCCCCTTCAATCTGATCATCCTGAGACTGCAAACTTGCTACTTTTTAAGCCCTATGTTGGGCACCACATGTTATGATTTCTTTTATGGTTCGGACTCGCAAGGAATAAGGCACATAAAATGAAAGTAGTACAAGCAAAGGGTTGAAACTCAGAATTGGAATCAGCCCCGAGAAACTGCGCCACTGTGTATTTATTGAGTTCCAAAAGCCACAGCGTAGCAGATAAAACTATAACGCTACAAAAGTCTTTTTTCCCAACTAAACCATCTTTAATATGCATGTCTACTGTATCCTTCATGATCAAGGTCACGAGAAGAATCAGACTCTCAGAGTTTATCAACCATAAAGGACATCTAGTTCTTAATGGCATTCCTCCAAGAATCTTGCATATTTACATTCAAGTAACCACAGTCCAGTCTCCTCTTATGCTTAACACATTCTGATCTCTTCCTGTTCTCCAAGTAACCCCTGCTCTGAAGTTAACTACTGTTCATATTTGTGCAGGGTCTTTCCCTTCAACAAAGAATTGATAACTTCTCATCTTTCTCCCTGTCTGTCCCTGTCTGTCGGTCTCTCTCTCTCTCTGTCACAAAACATTCTACTATAGATTAATGTAACTACAAAAATAACATTTGTCATTCATCATCCTCTTTACTATTGTCTTGCTCTTTTTTTGAACATGTGTGTGTGACAGAAATGGAGGGAGAGACAGAGGGACAGATAGAGACAGACAGGAAGGGAGAGAGATGAGAAGCATCAATTTTTTGTAATGGCACCTTAGTTTTCATGGATTGCTTTCTCATATGTGCCTTGACCAGAGGAGGAGGAGAGGCCGGGGGGAACCACAGCAGAAAAAGTGACCTCTTGCTCAGGCCAGAGACCTTTGGGCTCAAGCTAGTGACCATAGGGTCATATCTATTATCCCATGCTCAAACCTATAACCCCGTGCTCAAGCTGGAAACCATAGGGTTTTGAACCTGTGTCCTCTGCATCCCAGTGTGACACTATCGACTGCACCACTGCTTGGTCAAGCTAGAATGTGTTTATCAGTATGATGCATGGCTTTTTTCCAAAAACAAAAAGCACAGAAATTGCATGTAAGCTGTACGGTCAGAGGCCGCTGCCATCATAGTCATTCACATGCCGGTTCTCATTAAATTCGGGCAGATGGTAAAGAAATGGCAGAGTTAGAGGATGGTGGGCCATTCTGTTTATTGATGTCTCACTAGGACAGGTAAGCCACAAGAGAAGACAAGGAAAAGGTAGAAAACCTGTTTTTCCCATGGAGGGCAAGGGATCAGGGTGGGGAGAAAGAAGAAATCCTTTTGCACCTCTCGGTGGTAGGGACAGAATCTCTCTTCCAATAAACATTAGCAAGACAATGGTCCCTCCCAATTAGGAAGGCAACCTGCAATCTCACAGACCACTGTATTTGGCACTTCCCAACCCCCAATGCAAACTATAAGCGAGCAAACATATACATCATATTTAAAAACTTATTTAACAACATTCCACCCCTTTACTCACATTACAAGCTACACCACAGGTATCTTCCACGATGGTTACTGTGCGAGGAGTAAGGTAATAGAATTACCAAATCATAAGCGTTGGGTGAAACTTAGAGCTGTCAGCAGCCTCAAGAGAGGCAGATCTTTTCCCTCTGGCAGAATACAGGCCAGAGTTTTGTCTGCAGACTGCACAGTAGCTGGTACCAGAGGCTGCCCTGAGCAGGTATACCAAACCTTATTGGCCAATAAACCAGTAGTAAAATAGGAGAACTCATTATTGGCCATAAAGAAATTACAAAGGTGACCTTTATAATGCTGCCTCCCTGAGCACTCAAGGGATAATATACTTCTTCCTTAGGTGGCCAGGTGCTGTTTGCCCAGAGAGTTAACCAGAGGTCCACCTCTAGCCTCTTTACTTAAGGCACCATCAAGACCACCCATCTCAAATGGGGGACCTGTATGGTCCAGGGCCATGTCCATTGAAGCCTATGGCCTTTAAGGAGGGCTGTTGGGACAGGCAAGAGCACGTTGCCCTTCTGTCCAAAACCTGGCATGAGTAAAATGTCCTTTGTGTGTGTGTGCAACTGAATGGGAACAGCTGTCTGGTGCAGGAAGGCTTCCACTGGAGCTGGGCTCCCCCCTCGAGGTCTCTTATTTAAAATTCGGAGTACTGTCCATAAGCAGTGTGTCCATCCAGTAAGGGAGTTGGTGCCCCCCTCCTGTCACAGTCCCTGCTTTGAGCGTTTATTATACCGCTCCATGATACCAGCAGCCCGGGGGTGGTAGAGAACATGGTATTTCAAGTCCACCCCCAGCTCTTGAGCCCATTGCTTCACTCTTCAACCAGTGAAATGGGAACCATTGTCATTTTCAAGGGCCAGCGGCTGCCCATATGCCCCACTCAGGCGGTCCAGAGCCAGTATGACTGCCCTCTGGTCAGTGTTACAGGCAGGGTAAGCAGCAAGCAGACCGGTGGCAGTATCTACACAGGTGACTGCATACTGGTACCCTTCTGACTTTGGTAAGGGTCCAGTGATGTTAATCTGCCATCGTGTCAGTGGAACATGACCCCTCTGGATCTGTCCAGGTGACACCAGTGGTCTCTGAGGTTGCTCCTTGGAACGTACTACATATTGCTCACAGGCTGCAAGTATGTCTGCATAGGACACAGGCAAGTTCCACACCTTAACTCTAGTGCACAGTTTTCTGTCCCTCATGGAGCCAGCACCAGTGAAGCCACCACACCACATAACCTGCAGGCGCAGTCTCCAACCATCGCACCATTGCCCACGTATCTGCCTCATTATTCCCAGGATGGGCTAGAGGGGCATGCCCCGTGACATGATATACTGTCACCTGCTTCTTGTATCCTATTTCCCATAAGTCTTGCCACATGGCCTGATCCCATAGTGGACGGTGCATTACCATCCACTGGTTAGTGTGCCAAGTAGCAATCCTAAGGGTCAGTCCACAATAGACAGCCCAGGTTCATTATGAGCAACTAGCCAAACAGCTCTTAATTCTGCCTGTTGGCTGCTCTGGCCTGTACCTGTATCCATCCAAAATAGTCTCAGTGGCCAGATGGAAGGCTATGGCCATCCACTTGTCAGGTTGGCTCCTACTGGAACCATCAGTATATCTGGCATCTTTAGAGATGGGTGTCTGTCCCTCCTGGTAGAGACTGACTTCAGGTTCTGCCTCCTGGGCCCCAGCTACACATGACTCTTAAGGTTTCATAGGTGACTGGACCCAAGACTTAAGAGCACAGCATTGTTGTAGATAGGCACCCTACTCGGCCAGGGTGGAGGTTTGGGCCATAGCACTACATGTGTGGTCACCCAATCTCTCATTCATGCTACAATAGGGTATGTTGTCTTGACTGTCACTGGTGTTATGGTTGTAATACTTTCAGTGGCCAGGAGGGCAGCATAGATAGCTGCCAACTGCTTCTCCACTAATGAGTAACGGACTTCAGCACCTTCCCATAATGGGACCAAAACCCAATTAAGTTGCTATTAGCACTGTCAGTCGCTACAAGCCCCATCTAAATTACTCTGAGGTTACATAAACATCCAGCTCACAGGGCCTGGCAGGATCAAAGATATTCAAGGCCTCTGCCACCTTTAGAGCTCTCTTAGCTGCTGCAAATGAACATTGCGCCTGTTCAGTCCAATCCCAGTGAACCCCCTTCCAAATCAGGTTGTACAAGGGGCAAAGTACCTGAGCCAAATTGGTTATAAATGCTCTCCAATACCCCAACAAACCTAAAAATTCATGTAGCTTTTTTACCCTAGTGGGCACAGAATATGCTTGGATCTTATCTATAACTGCGTTAGGGATAACTTTTGTCTTACCCAACCAGACAACTCCCAAGAACTTAACAGATAACCCAGGTCCTTGTAATTTGTTCTCATTGACTACCCAGCCACATGCTTTCAAATGGGATAGCAGGGTAGGGATTGCTTGCTCCAATTTTGGAAAAGAATCACTAGTTAGCATAATATCATCAATATAATGATACATGCGAACTGCCTCTGGCTGTTTCCATTTAGCCAGTTCAGCAGCCACCAGCCCATGACACAAGGTAGGGCTATGCAAATAGTCCTGGGGTAATATTGTAAAGGTCCATTGTCTTCCTTCCCAACTGAAGGCACGTTGGTCTTGACTCTCTGCAACTATATCAATAGAGCAAAAGGTATTGGCCAAGTCTGCCACAAAGTGGTATGTCCCCAACTCATGGCTTAGCCGATCCTTCATGTAAGCTATCAAGGGAACAGCAGCATGCAAAGGAGGAACAACTTTATTAAGTTCTCTGTAATCGACTGTCATTCTCCAGATTCCTTCTGGTTTGTGCATAGGCCGTACCAGGGAGTTGTAAGGACTGTGTGCTGGCCAGATGATCCCCACCTTTTCTAGTTTGAGGATTGTCCCTGTGATTCCTTCATAACCACCTGGCAGGTGGTACTGCCTGGTGTTAGTCCAGTGGTTCTTAACCTTTTTTGAGGTACCGAACACACCAGTTTCATATGCGCATTCACCGAACCCTTCTTTAGTGATAAATAAAGTATGATTTCTTTTCCAAATTCAAGACATAGGTATATGTTTTTTTACTGGTGCACAAAATGAGCCATGCATGAACATCACCTTGCTCAAAGAACAAAACCAACAAAGTGCATGAACTCACAACAGATTACAGTATTACTTTATGCTGACCTCCGCAGCAGAGGCTTCTCCGAACCCCTGAGACCGACTCATCAAACCCCTAGGGTTTGATAGAACCCAGGTTAAGAACCACTGTGTTAGTCACACGCCGAGGAATGAGTAATTGCAAAGGGGAATGTGATGCATGTCCCTGCAACACTGCCTTCACAACCCTGATCCGCAGCCAGAACTCCCCGGCTGTAGTTTCCAACCATAGTCCTTGTAAGACATCCAAAATAGATTCAGGAATAGGAGATACATATACCTTATATGGCTTAGGAGGCAGTCTTCCTGTCCTCAATGAAATAGTTATTGGCTTCACTCAAACAGTTTCACCCCTATAACCATCAATGGCCATGGCGTCGCAGCAAACCACTAATCGGGCTCTGAGTGTGCCTAGGGCAGCTTGGGTTCCCATAGAGGAGGGAACATTCTACAGCTGTATCCACCAAGGCCAACACCCATTGTACATTGGAAGGGGACCAGTGGATAGGTATTTCCTCATGTGGCCTCTGATACCCGCCCATCCCTGTTAAACGGGTCCCTCAGCCCTTTTCCTATTCAAACTGGTACAATGGGTCTTGGGAGTTCTCCTCTCCCTCGGCCGTCTCTATCATATAATCTTGTAACCGAGCTGCCCACGCACCAAATGTTTTATTGGTATCTGCTGGGGCCTTTGCTTCAGTGGCTGGAACTTCTGTTCTGGTTTAAGCTGCTGCCAAAACTCCAAAAGAATTTTATTAGACTGCCCATCTAATTTCTCCTTATCTGTTCAGCCGCAATCAAATCTACCCACATCTGTGTTCGGGTAACCTTTACAGGCCTGTTTCCCTTGTTAGTAGGAGTGGGGGATGGGTGGGGCAACATAGGCAGCCGCCCTCACTGCTTTATGATCCCGAGCGGCCTCCAGCTTTCTCAAATCTGCTACCATCTGTGTAACTGCATTGATGGGCTGGCCCACATAGGGGCCCAAGATAGCCATAAATGACCCAGAAAGGGCTGATGGAGCGCTAGTGAGGATAAAGTCCCTCATTTTTGCCATAAACACTTATTTGTCAGGCCCACAGGACCCAGGGTTGAAAGCATTTTTCATACCTAGTTTCCAAAGGACCTTTAGTAACTCAACTGTAGCACTGCCACCAACTCACTGCCCCCAGCAATTCTCCAGCATTCTGCCAGATTATACACATGGTGGCCATTACCCATTCTAATAGGGTATGGTTTTCTGGGTTGTCACAGCAGTTTTGAAGACGCTGCCTCAAAGAGGAGTGTGTGGTAATGGCGGCCAATTCCTTCATCTCTGTTCCGGAGAGCATGATGCCATCCACCCCTATGTCCCATAATCGTAGTAACCAGGCTACCAGGGATTCAGTAGGTTTCTGCCTAAATTGTGTCCCCAACTCCATCAGCTCTGCCTGGGTATAGGGTTAGACCTCACAGTGTTCCATTACCTGGGCAGGAGGCTGTGGCTGCCTCTGAGGGACTCTGTTGCTGGGTTTTTACCTTCTTGGCGACCACTGGTCAGGCTCTCAGTGTGCGTATGGCAGCTTCAACCTGAGATTTCTCATCCTCAGAAGAGGAGTTGGAATCGCCTGCTCCCGCTGACTCAAAGCCAGTCCACCTGCACGGGTGCTGCTGCTACATTGGTGCCCATTTAGCCTCCTGTGGCTGCCAGCCTCTGGCCAGAGGCTGAGACTTAGCAGTTTCCCCCAACAACTGCCGGAGCAAACGTTCAGCTACCAGGGCATACTGCAACTCACGAACCAGTAATTTCTTTTCCAGTGCTTGCTCCAATTCTAGTCTTTTCTGCTTTTTGATTTGCAATTCATTCTGGATCTTTCAAACTTGGGCGTCTTCTCACACAGAACTCCCGGTTTCCTCTTGAGTAAAAAACACCCAGCCCACATCCCCTAAAAGGACAGCCATGGGGAACCAGAACAGCAACCAGTCCTCTACCCCACCCCTCAAGAGTGGCAGCTCCATACTGATTTGATCCAAATCCTGCTACAAACTATGCCAGTTGTATGACCAGGGGCCGCCACCGCCATCGTGGCCATTCACATGCAAGTTCTCATTAAATTCGGGTGGATGGTAAAGAAACAGCAGAGTCGGAGGATGGTGGCCCATTTTGTTTATTGGCATCTCACCAACATAGGCAAGCCACAAGAAAAGCCAAAGGAAAAGCAGGAAACCTGCTTTTCCCATGGAGGGCTAGCAATCAGGGAAGGGAGAAAGAAGAAATCCTCCTGCACCTCTGGATGGTAGGGGAAGAATCTCTCCCAGTAAACATTAGCAGTACAATGGCCCCTCCCAATCAGGAAGGCAAGCAGCAACCTCACAGACCACTGTATCTGGTGCTTCCCAGCCTCCAATGCAAACTGTAAGGGAGTAAACATATACATCATATTTACAAATTTATTTGACCAACGTAGGCAAAAGATTTTTTGGACTCCTTTTTTCTCTTAGCATAAGGCAATGGTTCTCAAAGTGTGTGCCAGGGTGCACTGATGCACGTTAGAAGATTTCCAGTTGTGCACTATGGTATTCCAGAGAAGGATGTGCCTGTTGAAGACCAAAAATGGAGTTTAGATTTTTGGGGATCAGAGGTGTGGGGAATTGTTGAAGACCAATAATCCAGCACCACAGCTTAACAGCCTTTTGCAACCTAATCAAGCAAGTGAGGTGGGGGGTTAGGCAGACTGTCAGTTTACAGTGTAAAGTTAAGATTTGCAAATGGCCTCACTTTGCCCTATAAATGAAGCAAGATGTGGATTTTGGGCGCTCCTTGTTCTTGCCAGCAGCAATTACAGGGCCCTCCCGACCCCGTATTTTCTTAATTCCACACCATTCCCACTCAGGACCTGGAATTACTAGCTGCGCTGGTTTGCGGCATGTGCCCAGATATAGAAATAAATATAGTTACTCTTTTATACCATTTCATTACGGAAATACCACTCTTTTTGATAACATATCATCATTATATTTATTATTAACATGTCATTATATCATTTTTAGATAAATACACCCAAGTAAAAATGGATAGATTTTTCAAGAAGTGTGATATTGAAGAATCCGATTCTGGAAGTGAGCAAAAGTTAAGTGTGAATAAAATAGGACTTGAAGGCTGATGGGCAGAATTTAATTTATAGTATTTTCCATCACTTAACACTGAACAATACAATTGGGTTAGAAACCCATTCATGGAAGCTTGAAGTGATTTTGGTTTAACATTAACAGAAGAACTGGCAGCTATATCCACTTTTCGTGGATTGATGATTAAACATAAGGAATTGTCTCTTGAAGCCTTTTGGATTTCTATAAAAGAAGAATATGTGGCAATATCTAAAAGAGCTTTGAACATTTTACTACAATTTTTAACATCCTATTTATGTGAATTAGGATTTGCTACCCTCAACACAAGAGTAAAAAGAGGAATTCTTCAATGTATTGACAAGGAAATGAGAGATGAGAGTTTGCCTTTCATATATATGCCCAAACATTGAAGAAATCACTAGGACACATGAGGGTCATGTTTCTCATAAACACAAGAATGAAAAAACTTAACACATTTGCTCCAGGACCTGCCAAATTTACTAAATCTTACTAAGAATGTATCTATATATATAAAAATATTTTTTTGGTTTTTTTATTTTTAACCCCTCTTTTTTACGAATTCTAAAAAGCATAACAAAAAATGTAGCATAAAAATGTTTTTTAATGTCAGAATAAATTTAATTTTGTTGTATTCATTTTGTTTAATTACCATAAAAGCATGGTTGGACTTTATGTACTTTTTCTTTAATATTTGACTTAATTATTATAACATATTTCTCAGAAATTTGTATATAGTGCTCCTACAGTTATTTGTAGGGTTTTAAATGCACCCTGACTTCAAAAAGTTTGAGAACCAGTGGCATAAGGTATCATTTGGCTACAATAATTTATACTATAGTATACCTTTCTACTCTAGGAAATAAAACTTCCTTGGCAGATAGGACTTTAAAATTACTATTTTTGTAGCATATTGATATTACATCTGTACCCTCTGATTTTAGGCATAAGGACATCATTTTAGAAATTACAACCTCATGCAACATGATGATGAATTCAAGGGGTATGTTTTAGGCTAAATAGACTATATATCTTATTAAGTCCATCATGAAGTGTTGGGCAAATGAGTTCGTAAAATTAGTATTTTTTGAGTTTGCTAACTTTTATTGTTAAAAAATGGGGCTGGGCAGCCACGAGTGTGCTTGCCCTTAGAGCAGAGCAGTTGATTGCAAATTGCATTCCTGCTTGGGAGGGGCCATTGTTTTGCTAATGTTTGCTGGATGAGGGGTTTTTGTGGGTTGTTGGTCAAATAAGTTTGTAAAATATTTTAATGTTTGCTTGTTTATAGTTTGCATTGGGAGCTGGGCAGTGCCAGGTATATGTGGTCTGTGAAATTGCAAATTACCTTCCTGCTTGGGAAAGGCCATTGTTTTGCTAATAATTGCTAGAGGAGAGGTTTTCCAACCAGAAAGTTTTGAAGAGACCAGAAGGAGAAGAGGTAGAAAGAATCCATGTTGTCAGAGTGAGAGCGGAGAGAATGCAGAGTGATGAGAGAGAAGCCAGGTTGGCAGGAAAAGAGAAGGTGTGCAGATGGGGAACCAGAGCTGAGAGGTTTTGTGAACTCTGCTAAGACTGATGGGGCCTTTGATTCTAGGAGAAACTGTTATATCTGGACAGCGGGGAAACAAATGCTTTGCCACACAATTAACTAGCCAAATTAAGGAATCTTTAATTTAATGCCAGTGACCACGAGTAGATTCACATCCTAAAGAACTCGTGGCCCCAAACGAACCTAGGGGTTTGCTTTTATAGACCTAAAGAAGATCGGGGAGGGGGTGAACACCTAGCCAAAGCAGTTTTACAGAAGCAAAACAAGCTTTAGCTTATTTTTGGAACAGTCTAGGAAGAGAGTGCTCAGCAAAGCATTTTACAAAAAGCAAAAGAATGTGCTCAGTTAGCTTGGACTTTTACAGAGGTTGTTAAGGTAGCATCCTGAGAGCTTTCTGGAATCTAGACATTAGTGAACATTTATGGCCTTTACAGAACTCTTTTCATTTACTCATCTGCAAATCTTGCAAAACTCATTCTATGGTCAGGGATATGATGTTTCTACATTTCAGAACCAGAGAAGATTCTCCTAGATGTGGAACTGGAGAATGTGTCAGGGCTTTGGGAGCCCTGAATGAAAGGAAAGTGTTTTCCCTGTCTGTTTACTCTTTGGCCAGTGAGAGACTTGAATAAAGGAATGGCCTACCATTTTTAGGCTCCACTGTTTCTTTACCATCTGCCCGAATCCAATGTGAACCTGCCTGGCCATGATGGCAGTGACCCCTTGCCTTACATGAGGACATACATATTTGAGCTCTAAACCATTCAGATGTTTCTGTATGTGCAGATTTGATATTTGCCTATTCATTTTATTTTTTAACTATCTCCATTTATTTACTTATTTATTTTAGGGAGGGGCGAGAAAGAGGGAAGAGCAAAGCATCAACTCCCATATGTCCCTTGACCAGGAAAGTTTAGGGTTTTGAACTGGTGACCTCAGCATTCCAGGTCGACACTTTATCCAGAGCGTTACCGCAGGATCTTTTTTTTTTTTTTTTTTTTCCAATTACCGTTGACTTTCGGTATTTTATATTAATTTCAAATGTACAGCATAGTGGTTAGACCAGGGGCACCCAAACTACGGCCCGTGGGCCACATGCAGCCCCCTGAGGCCGTTTATCCGGCCCCCTCAGCACTTCCAGAAGGGACACCTCTTTCATTGGTGGTCAGTGAGAGGAACACAGGATGCATCCGCACCCATAGTTCCTATTGAAATACTGGTCAGTTTGTTGATTTAAATTTACTTGTTATTTATTTTAAATATTGTATTTGTTCCTGTTTTGTTTTTTTACTTTAAAATAAGATATGTGCAGTGTGCATAGGGATTTGTTCACAGTTTTTTTTATAGTCCGGCCCTCCAATGGTCTGAGGGACAGTGAACTGGCCCCCTGTGTAAAAAGTTTGGGGACCCCTAGGTTAGACAATGTGATTTATGAATTGATCCTTCCAATAACTGTAACATCTACCTGGGACGATATGTAGTTATTACTGTATTACCTGTGTTGTATTTTATGTCCCCATGAGTATTTTGTAACTGCCAATTTGTATTTTTTAATCCCTTCACCTTTTTCACCCAGTCCCTTAATACCACTCCCATCTGGCAACCCTCAGTTTGTTCTCTGTATCTCTAAGTCTGTTTCTGTTTTATTTATTTTGTTCCTTAGATTCCATATATAAGTGAAATAATATGGTACTTGTTTTTCTCTGTATGACATATTTCATTTAGCACAATACCCTCTGGGTCCATCCGTGCTGTCACAAATGGTACCATTTCATTGTTTTTTTGTGGCTGAGTAATATTCCATTGGATAGATGTACTGCATCTTCTTTATCCACTTATCTGTTGATGGGTAGTTGGGTTTGTCTACCCATTAAGAGCATGTTCTAAGACATTAAAACCAGATTTGGGGTGAGATCAATAGTTTAAAAAGCAGTTGAGTTTTTCAAACTATGCATAGTTTATACTGTAGTAAAATGGGATCTCCTGCTTTATATCCACACAAGGTAATTTTGCACCTGGGAAAATGATGTAATAGAAAAAATGGCATACCTTAAAATCTGAATGCTTTTACAACAAACTTTTTTAAAGCTTCTACCAACTACCTCAACTTATAATGCTCTGTACTTTGGATATCTATTCTTTGTTTTCTTTTTTTGTGTGTGTGGCAGAGACAGAGAGAGTAGGAGAGAGGGGCAACAGGGATAGACAGATAGGAAGGGAGAGAGATGAGAAACATCAATTCTTCATTGCTGTTCCTTAGTTGTCCTTTGATTCATTTTTCATATGTGCCTTAATTGAGGAGCTACAGCCGACTGAATGACCCCTTGATCCAACCAGTGACCTTGGGCTCAAGCTGATGAGCCTTGCTCAAACCTGATGAGCCCGCGCTCAAGCTGGCGACCTCAGGATCTCGAAACCGGGTCCTCTGTGTCCCAGTCCAACGCTCTATCCATTGCGCAACCACCTGGTCAGGCTGCATATCTATTCTTAAGGCAAAGGGTAAACATTGGAGGATTTTGAGTGAGGAAATGTCATGTTTGGATTTGCATTTTGAATAGAGAGTTGAGGTGTAATGGAGTGTCTTGTTAGGGATTCAGTGAGATTTCAGAGAGTTAAAGTAATTAGGAGAGAATTATTGTATAGAGAGGCTTTAATTGCTTTAATCGTGTCAAGAAATGATAAGTTTCAGAACTAGAGCAGTAGCAGTGAGGATAGACTGAAGCAGGTGAGATATTTAGGCTATAAAACCACTAAGGCTAAGCAAGCTGATGGTTTTGCCTATATTCCAAACACAATTAGACATTTCACCTTTATTACTTGTTCTTCACAACAAGATTGATGTCATCTCTATTTGACAGATAAGAAAAAGTTGCTTGGAGAAATGAAATAATTGTTTGAGATCACACAGCTAATGAATGATAGAACTCAACACCCAGATCAACCTCCAGTGCCAGTACGTGTGTGTGTGTGTGTGTGTGTGTGTGTGTGTGTGTGACAGAGACAGAGAGAGGGACAGATAGGGACAGACAGACAGGAAGAGAGAGAGATGAGAAACATCAATTCTTCGTTGTAGCACGTTAGTTGTTCATAGATTCCTTTCTCATATGTGCCTTGACTTGAGGGGAGGCTACAGTAGAACGAGTGACCCCTTGCTCAAGCTGGTGTCCTCGGGGTTTTTAATTTGGGTCCCCTTTGTCCCAGTGTGATGCTCTATCCACTGCACCACTGCCTGGTCAGGCTGCCCAGTGCTTTTTGTGTGACATACTACCACTAGACCATTAATCACTAGGCTACTTTGCCTCCTCAGGAACTGGGGATAAGGGAAGTGGATAATGAAGATAGATGTGGACTTCCAGATGACTTCCAGATTAAGCAGCTGAGTCAGTGGTGATGCTAGTCACTGTGGTAAGACTACAGAAGAGGAGAGATGAAGAGAGGGGCTTGAGGTTAGTTCTGAACACCTTGGGCCTAAGGATCTCTGAGCAAGTCATTAAATGACATCTAGCAGGCATATATACTCAGACTAGCACTAAATAGACAGGTCTGGGCTGGAGATGAGATTTGAGTCTCATCATTTGAGGAAGACATGCCCTAGGGCAGGCGTGGACAACAGTTTTTGCCCCTGGGTCAGATTAGAAAGAAAACTTTTTTCACGGGCCTGACAAAATATTAAAATTAAAAAATGTTAAATACAAAAATGATTCATTTAAGTAAACAAAACTTTATTGTATAATTTGTTTATCAATAAATGTGAGTGAAAAAATTTTTAATATATAATATTTTAATGTAAATATAATTACATACCATATAAATATTCAAACTGTATTGTAATCAGTCAAACCAATATTTAATTAATAGAATGAGCTTGAAGGGGTTATCAACTACAGCTATTGTCTATGCTACAATGCCACTTGACTCAGCACACTTGACCACAAAAATAACAAATTGTTGGACCTTGGGTGCGCACTGGCAAACTCCGCCTAAAAGAATGTGAGGGTCACATCACCGCTAAATCTCAAGCAGTTCATATCGAGTACAGATGAGTACAAAAGTTATAATCTTTATAATGGAATTTTTAAAAAAAATAGGTATGGCGAATCCATTCGACCAATTTGGAAGTTAACCCTAGATTAGTCACACGTGGAATTCTTTTCCACGTATTACTATCTTCTTAAATATCTCGATTTACAATAATCAAAGACCCCTTTGCTTCTGAGTAGCTGAGATTTTAAAGTAGCAGAGAATATTAAAAATTTAATTGCGGGCCGCATAAACTCATTACTGGCCTGTGGGCCGTATATTGGCCATGCCTGCCCTAGGGAATGTGGAGGAGATTTTTGCAACAGGAAGCCTGGGAATACCAACCTTTTAAAGAGCAGGCCAAAAAAGACAGAACAAAGGACTGGGTAATCTGGAAGAAAAACATGAGAATTATGTCATTAACAGGTCTAGGAAAAGGAACCAGAAAGATGGCACCGTGAGATAAGAAAGACTTAGCCTAACAACTCTTAACTTTTAAGTTGGAGGTAGGGACAATGTGGGCCAAGGAATGCAGCCAGCCTCTAGGACAAGGGTCAGGAATCTATGGCTCACGAGCCAGATGTGTCTCTTTTGATAGCTGTATCTGGCTCGCAGACAAATTTTTAATTAAAGAAATGATAACGTTAAAAATGTAAAACATTCTCATGTATTACAATCCGTTCATTTCCTACCGCTCGTGTTCATGGTTGCGGGTGGCTAGAGCCAATCATAGCTGTCCTCTCGGACAACATCAAATTTTTATTGGATAATGCATAACATACACAGGTCGTTCTGAGGTCAGGAAGTAAACTTTCATCCTTTTAATCAAGTAGTCAGCTAGCTAATTGCAGAAACCCTTTTTACGAAGAAGATGGCTAAAAGAAAGAAAGATGAGGAGTATCATACTTTTCAGCAGGAATGGACAGAGGAATTCCCCTTTGTGGAGAGAGCAGGTTCTGCAGTGTTTCTAATATGCAATGATAAAATTGCATGGATGAAACGGTCCAATATAAAGTGGCACTTCGACACACGCCATACTACATTTGCATCGAAATATTCAGCGGGGGACAGCGGGAAGAAAGCATGTCAAGAGCTACTGTGCAGAGTACAAGCTAGTCAGCAGCAACTCCGTGTTTGGACCCAACAAGGTGACTGGAATTCAACTAGCTTTGCTGGTGCTCTAGCAATTGTGAGCAACGGAAAGCCATTCACAGATGGGGAGTATGCTAAACATTCATGATTGATGTTGCCAATGAACTTTTTGACTTTTTGATAAAGACAAGATAATCAAACGAAGAAAAGACATGCCTCTGCCGGCAAGAATTGTTCACGATTATACCAACATGATGGCAAATTAAATTGAGGCAACACAAGTGAAGGACATAATTGCAGCACCATTCTTTTCTCTTGCTTTGGATGAGTCAACAGATGTAAGCCATTTATCCCGGTCAGCGTGATTGCAAGGTATGCTGTCAGTGACACACTATGTGAGGAAAGTCTTGCTGTTTTGCCTATGAAAGAGACGAGAAGAGGGGAGATTTATTCAAGTCTTTCACTGAGTTCACTAAATAAAAAAATCTACCAATGGATAAACTTATTTCGGTGTGTACTGATGATGCTCCATGCATGGTGGGGAAAAACAGGATTCGTAGCGCTTCTTCGTGAACATGAAAAGGGACCCATCCTAAGTTTTCACTGCATCCTACATCAGGAGGCGCTTTGTGCTCAGATGTGTGGCAAGCAGCTTGGTGAGGTGATGACACTGGTCATTTGGGTGGTCAACTTGATTGTTGCCCAAGCTTTAAATGATCGCAAGTTTAAAACACTGCTGGATGAAGTTGGGAATAATTATCCTGGTCTGCTTCTGCACAGCAATGTGCGTTGGTTGTCCAGAGGAAAGGTGCTCAGCTGTTTCGCGGCTTGTCTGAGTGAAATCCAGACTTTTCTTGAAATGAAAAACGTCAGGCTTCCTGAGTTAGCTAACACTGAGTGGCTCCTGAAGTTCTATCTCGTGGACATGACTGAACATCTGAACCAGCTCAATGTAAAAATGCAAGGTGTTGGAAATACAGTCTTATCCTTTCAGCAAGCAGTGTTTGCATTTGAAAACAAGCTGGAACTCTTCATCGCCGACATTGAAATAGGTAGTTTACTACACTTTGAAAAACTGGGAGAGTTTAAAGATGCATGCACAGCAAGTGACCCTGCTCAACATCTTGATCTCCAGCAGCTAGTGGGCTTCACATCTTATCTCCTGCAGTCATTCAAAGCACACTTTGGAGAATTTCATGAGCACACTCGTCTATTTAATTTCATTACCCATCCACACGAGTGTGCAGTGGACAGCGACAGCGCCAACCTGAGTTACATCTCTGGTGTCTCCGTCAGAGATTTTGAGCTACAAGCTGCTGACCTGAAGGCCTCGGACATGTGGGTGAATAAGTTCAATTCACTGAATGAAGATTTGGAAAGACTTGCACGACAGCAAGCAGAGTTGGCGAGCAAACACAAGTGGGGAGAAATGAGAAAACCTCAACCTGCAGACCACCTGATTGTCAAAACTTGGAACATGCTTCCCGTCACATACCACACAGTGCAGCGTGTTAGTATTGCTGTACTGACAATGTTTGGCTCTACATATGCATGTGAGCAGTCTTTTTGCACATCTAAAGAATGTTAAGACCAACCTACGATCACGTTTGATGGATGGAAGTCTCAACACCTGCGTGAAGCTTAACCTCACCATGTATGAACCAGCTACAAAGCCATCAGCAAAACCATGCAGCACCAGAAGTCACATTAATGGTAAGAAGTACTTTATTCATCATTGGTTAGCAACAGCATAACTGTTATTAAAAAGAATTCAGAGACTTATTATACTTTAAAAGTGTTGGTCTTACATAAAATGCACACATTTACTTGTATTTAGTGTTAAACACATTGTATGGCTCTCACGGAATTACATTTTAAAATATGTGGTGTTCATGGCTCTCTCAGCCAAAAAGGTTCCCAACCCCTTCTATAGGACCTAGAAAAGGTAAGGAAAGAGATTTCTCCTAGAACCTCCAGAAACAAATACAGCCTTGTCAATACCTTGATTTAAACTTAGACCCACTTCAGTCCCTGACCTCTAGAATTGTATGGTAATAGATTTGTTTTAAGCAAATTAACAAGATAAAGTTGAAGGAGGGTGAAATAAGGAGAGCAGGAACTAAAAAGTATCGTTTTGATTTGGCACGCAGGTAGTCATTCAGTGATGACTTTTAGTACTTGAAATGAAAGTTCTCTGATGAGCCTGAATTAGGGTCAGGTTTACCTGATGGTCTTTGTTCTGGTAGTGCCATCCTGTGGCTGTGGTGGCAGGAGGATGGTGTTTTCTTCAGTGTTGCTTGCCTCTGGGAGTAGGAAATGGGTGGCTATTCCTGAACTTCACTGAATATCTTTTTCTGCTTTTTGAATTTTGAATTATAAGAATATGTTTGTTATTCAAATATTTAACTAAAGACCAGGTGGTGGCATAGTGGATAGAGTGTCAGAGTGGGATGCAGAGGACCCAGATTCGAGATCCTGACATCGCCAGCTTGAGCACAGGCTCATCCAGCTTGAGCATGGGCTCACCAGCTTTAGCTTGGGATTGCTGGCTTGAACTTGGGATCATAGATAGGACCCCATGGTCAGTGGCTTGAGCCTAAACATCGCTGGCTTGAGCCCAAGGTCACTGGCTTGAGCAAGGGGTCACTCCCTCTGCTGTAGCCTCCTGGTCAAGGCACATATGAGAAAGCCTTGACCTCATATGAACAAATAAGGAGCCGCAACAAAGAATTGATGCTTCTCATCTCTCTCCCTTTTGGTCTGTCTGTACCTGTCTGTCCCTCTCTCTGTCTCTGTCACCCCCCAAAAAAAAAAAATTCAACTGAAGATAATGGTATTTCCAAGAAAAATATAGAAATTAGCTGTTCTTTTTATATGGTGTCTTGATCATCATTATTATTCCAATAATGTTATCATTATTCTTTGTTTAAACATCTGTCTCCCTCATTAGACTCCAGGCTCCTGGAGAGCAGGGACTCTTACTATTTGTGTCTCTGGTGCCTAGCACAAGGGTCTGGTGTATCCTGGGTGCTGATTACTCATTAATAAATATGTGGTCCTTGCACTCTTGGTTACACAGTTTTTATGGAAGATAAGATGTCCCCAAGTAAAATGACAGCATAATAGAAGAGGGTTTAACCGGAAGTAGGGGCACCATTCTCACTTTTCTATTCATGTTGTACATAGCCTGGTTTCAATGCCCTACCATCTCTTGTTGTCCCACACTGGGGATTGGGGGGTAGATAGTAGCAGAAATAACATTGCCTTAGTGCCCTTAGTGAGGTGTGTCAGACCATTTCAGAGTTGATTGGGAAGATGTAACTCTACTCCATAAAGGACCCTTCTGGAGGGAACTCTGAAGGCAGCTTGTCTGTGACTGAGCACCACTGTGCTGGGTCGATGCCCAGAAGTAATTCTGGGTGTGCACATTTGTTCTTTGCAACCCTGAACTGAGGGCTCCCAGTAGCCTTTTATCTTTTTCTTTGTCAATTTTATTGCATTCAGCATGCTAAATGCATATTTGAAAATATATTAGTAAAAACTGGTGGGCTTAATTGTCAGAGTGTATAAAAACAGCTTTTTTACTAGGTTGAAGGAGATTTTAGATGAACTATTAATATTTTGTTTGGAGTTAAAAATATTTGGCAAAACCCAGTTAGTTTCAAATTTAAGGTAAATGAAAAATGATTAACAAATTTGTTATAGCAGAGTGAAATTTAAGAAAATGATGTTTATTAAGTGATTATTATCATTTATATAGAGAGCTGATATCTGGGAGCAATGCATGGTTATATTAAATAACAGCACTGTTTTCTCTTTATTAGGAATGAATCTGAGAAACAACACATGATTTAAGTGTTTTCATTTTTTTCTCTAGGAAGATCATAAAATGGAATAGAAGTAAAATTTAAAAATAAATATGGACTTTTCAGCTTTCTATACTGTTTTTTCAATTTTATAGAAATTAGGGTATTTTTCTGATGTAGTGTTCAGGTTTTAATTTCTTATAAATAAAATGTTATAATCTCTCCATTCAACATTATAATTTTACTGCAGGATAAATAAAGAAGAAAACGGGGAAGGAGCAAAGCATTGATTACATATGTCTTAATGATGAGCAAATATGGCAGGAAAAAATACATTAGGACAAATCTAAGGTAGGTGGATATACACTTTTCTGTCTTCTTGAAAATTTTACTTGTAGAGCTGAAAGTTGAAATGGGTAAGTTAATAATGTAGCTATGTACACATAATTATATGTATGTGTATTATAATAAGATATGGAGCCAAATTATTCAGCCATTCAATTAAGTAATTCATCTTCAACTGTGTACTAGACTCTGTAGGGAATAAGTGCACATCACATTCAGCTCATGCTAGGACCGTCTTTAGGGTCTTTTCAGCTCAGCTGGAAAGGACCATCTATAGGGATGTGGACAGAGTTTTTCTTGTTCTCCCAGTTTGCCTAAGTCTATACCAGTGGTTCTTAACCTGGGTTCTATCGAACCCTAGGGGTTTGATGAGTCTGTCTCAGGGGTTTGGAGAAGCCTCTGCCACGGAGGCCAGAATAAAGTAATACCGTAATTTGTTGTGAGTTCATGCACTTCGTTGGTTTTGTTTTTTGAGCAAGGTGATGTTCATGCACGGCTCATTTTGTGTACCAGTAAAAAAACATATACCTATGTCTTGAATTTGGAAAAAAAAAATCATATTTTATTTATCACTAAAGAAGGGTTCGGTGAATGCGCATATGAAACTGGTGTGTTCGATACCTCAAAAAAGGTTAAGAACCACTGGTCTATACCAATGTTTTACAGAAATCCAAATAGAATTTTTCAAGTTTTCTTTTGATTACTTTCAGAGACATTCTGTTCATTGGTTGGATCTAGCTTTAAAAGGCAGGTAAATTTTCTGTAATTTTTATTTTTTGAGAGTGGGACAGACAGACAGGAAGGGAGAGAGATAAGAAGTATCAGTTCTTCGTTGTAGCACCTTAGTTATTCAGTGATTGCTTTCTCATATGTGCCTTGACCAGGGGGCTCCAGCCAGTGACCTTGGGCTTCAAGCTGGAAGAGTCTGCACTCAAGCCAGGGACCTCAGGGTTTCTAACCTGGGTCCTCAGTGTCCCAGGCAACACTCTATACATTGTGCCACCACCTGGTCAGGCTAGTTAAGCTTTTTCTGATGATTCAAAATAGTTATTGTAAATATAACTTCTAATTAATAAACTCTTCAGTTTATTGCGTTTAAAAAACTAGGCAACTTTGCCCTGCGTGGACCCAAATTGCCACACTTGGAATTCTTTTAATGTTTATTTTATATATCTTGTAATGAGTCATTTTATATATCCTTCACACAGTTTAAGGCAGTGGTTCTTAACCTTTTTTGAGGTACCGAACACACCAGTTTCATATGCGCATTCACCGAACCCTTCTTTAGTGATAAATAAAATATGATTTTTTTTTCCAAATTCAAGACATAGGTATATGTTTTTTTACTGGTGCACAAAATGAGCCGTGCATGAACATCACCTTGCTCAAAGAACAAAACAAACGAAGTGCATGAACTCACAACAAATTACAGTATTACTTTATTCTGGCCTCTGCTGCAGAGGCTTCTCCTAATCCATGAGACCAGCTCATCGAACCCCTAGGGTTCGATAGAACTCAGGTTAAGAACCACTGGTTTAAGGAGTTACTTTACTTGTATTAATTACTGGTCTACCTGATAGAATTTACCAATAAGCTAATTTTTTCTCAGATTTTAAAGTACATTGGAATCTCTTTGATATAAAAAATTAGATCCTCAGACAGTTTGTTTCAGTAGATTTGGGGTTGTGCCTGGGGATCTGCACAATTCATTATTATTATTATTGTTAACAAGTACGGTGGTTGTCCAGTAGAGCCCAAGCTCTGTGTCGATCAGGCGTCCCTGATTCGACTTCCCTGTGAAGTGGGACACTCCTGGTGCTTGTCAGCAGGGCTGGCAGCCTCTTCGAGACTGCTCTTGAGGCCGCCATGAGGATGCTACTGATAAGTGCCAACACTAACTGCCACTGGAGGAAAAACACAAGACACACACACAAAGTTAGTTGCAAGAATCACACAGGAAATTTATTATTCACAAATCCTTTTGCATGCCTGGGTACAGCTTAAGGGGGCCCCAGTGGCATGCTCCTTTCCACTGTCTTTGGTCAGAGCTCAGAGTGACGTGGAGACAGTCACTCCACGTTACTCTGAGTTAGAAGGCCAACACCTTCTAACAGGTGTTAATCTATAGCAGGGTCGGGAACCAATGGCTCTCAAGCCAGATGTGGCTCTTTTGATGGCTGTATCTGGCTCACAGACAAATATTTAATAAAAAAAATAATAATAACATTAAAAATATATAGCCTGACCAGGCGGTAGTGCAGTGGATAGAGCGTCGGACTGGGATGCGGAAGACCCAGGTTCAAGACCCCGAGCTCGCCAGCTTGAGCGTGGGCCCATCTGGCTTGAGCAAAAAGCTCCTTAGCTTGGACCCAAGGTTGCTGACTCCAGCAAGGGGGTGCTCAGTCTGCTGAAGACCCGTGTTCAAGGCAATGTGAGAAAGCAATCAATGAACAACTAAGGTGTTGCAACGGCAACGAAAAACTAATGATTGATGCTTCTCACCTCTCTTTGTTTCTGTCTGTCTGTCTGTCTGTCTGTCCCTATCTAACCCTCTCTCTGACTCTCTCTTTGTCCCTGTAAAAAATATATATATAAACACATTCTCATGTATTACATTCCATTCATTTTCTACTGCTCATGTTCATGGTTGCGGGTGGCAGCAGCCAATCACAGCTGTCTTCCAGGACAAGACCAAATTTTTATTGGATAATGCATAACGTACACGGGTCGTTGTGAGGACAGAAAGTAAACTTTCATCCTTTTAATCAAGTAGTCAGCTAGCTAATTGCAGAAACCTTTTTGACGAAGTAGATGGCTAAAAGGAAAAAAAGATGAGGAGTATCGTACTTTTCAGCAGTGATGGACAGAGGAATTCACCTTTGTGGAGAGAGTAGGTTCTGCAGAGTGTCTAATATACAATGATAAAATTGCATCGATGAAACGGTCAAATATAAAGCGGCACTTCAACACACACCATACTACATTTGCATCAAAATATTCAGCGGAGGACAGCAGGAAGATAGCATGTCAAGAGCTACTGTGCAGAGTGCAAGCTATTCAGCAGCAACTTTGTGTTTGGACCCAACAAAGTGACTGGAATTCAGCTAGCTTTGCTGGTGCTTTAGCAATTGAGAGCAACAGAAAGCCATTCACAGATGGGGAGTATGCCAAACATTCATGCTTGATGTTGGCAATGAACTTTTTTTTTTTTAAAGCATATTCTTTTTTAAATTTTATTTTATTTTTTACAGGGAAAGAGAGAGAGTCAGAGAGAGGGTTAGATAGGGACAGACAGGAACGGAGAGAGGTAAGAAGCATCAATCATTAGTTTTTTGTTGCTGTTGCGACATCTTAGTTGTTCATTGATTGCTTTTTCACATATGCCTTGACCGTGGGCCTTGCAGCAGACCAAGGAACCCCTTGCTGGAGCCAGCGACCTTCGGTCCAAGCTGATGAGCTTTTGCTCAAGCCAGATGGACCCACGCTCAAGCTGGCGAGCTTGGGGTCTCGAACCTGGGTCTTCCGCATCCCAGTCCGACGCTCTATCCACTGTGCCACCACATGGTCAGGCTACCAATGAACTTTTTGACAACTTTTCAGATAAAGAAAAGATAATCAAACGAATAAAAGATATGCCTCTGTCGACAAGAACTATGCACAATTGTACCATCATGACAGCAAATCAAATTGAGGCAACACAGGTGAAGGACATAAATGCAGCACCATTCTTTTCTCTTGCTTTGGATGAGTCAACAGATGTAAGCCATTTATCCCAGTCAGCGTGATTGCAAGGTATGCTGTCAGTGACACACTATGTGAGGAAAGTCTTGCTGTTTTGCCTATGAAAGAGACGAGAAGAGGGGAGATTTATTCAAGTCTTTCACTGAGTTCACTAAATAAAAAAAATCTACCAATGGATAAACTTATTTCGGTGTGTACTGATGATGCTCCATGCATGGTGGGGAAAAACAGGATTCGTAGCGCTTCTTCGTGAACATGAAAAGGGACCCATCCTAAGTTTTCACTGCATCCTACATCAGGAGGCGCTTTGTGCTCAGATGTGTGGCAAGCAGCTTGGTGAGGTGATGACACTGGTCATTTGGGTGGTCAACTTGATTGTTGCCCAAGCTTTAAATGATCGTAAGTTTAAAACACTGCTGGATGAAGTTGGGAATAATTATCCTGGTCTGCTTCTGCACAGCAATGTGCATTGGTTGTCAAGAGGGAAGGTGCTCAGCCATTCCACGGCTTTTCTGAGTAAAATCCACACTTTTTTAAAAAGAAAAATGTCAAGCATCCTGAGTTAGCTAACACTGAGTGGCTCCTGAAGTTCTACGATCTCGTGGGCTGACTGAACATCTGAACCTGCTCAATGTGAAAATGCAAGGTGTTGGAAATACAGTCTTACCCCTTCAACAAGCAGTGTTTGCATTTGAAAACAAGCTGGAACTCTTCATCGCCGACATTGAAATAGGTAGTTTACTACACTTTGAAAAACTGGGAGAGTTTAAAGATGCATGCACAGCAAGTGACCCTGCTCAACATCTTGATCTCCAGCAGCTAGTGGGCTTCACATCTAATCTCCTGCAGTCATTCAAAGCGCACTTTGGAGAATTTCGTGAGCGCCCTCATCTTTTTAAGTTCATCACTCATCCACACAAGTGTGGAGTGGACAGTGCCGACCTGAGTTACATCTCCGGTGTTTCCATTAGAAATTTTGAGCTCCAACCTGCTGACCTGAAGGCCTCGGACATGTGGGTGAATAAGTTCAAGTCACTGGATAAAGATTTGGAAAGACTTGCACGACAGCTAGCAGAGTTGGCAAGCAAACACAAGTGGGCAGAAATGAAAAAACTTCAACCCGCAGATCACCTGTTTGTCAAAACTTGGAACATGCTTCCTGTCACATACAGCACATTACAGCATGTGAGTATTGCTGTACTGACAATTTTTGGCTCTATGTATGCATGTGAGCAATCTTTTTCACATCTAAGGAACATTAAGACCAACCTACGATCACGTTTAAGGAATAGAAGTCTCAACGCCTGCATGAAGCTTAACCTTACCATGTATCAACCAGACTACAAAGCCATGAGCAAAACCATGCAGCACCAGAAGTCACATTAATGGTAAGAAGTACTTTATTCATCATTGGTTAGCAACAGCATAACAACATTATTAAAAAGAATTCAGAGACTTACTGTACTTTAAAAGTGTTGGTCTTACATAAAATGCACACATTAACTTGTATTTTGTGTTAAACATATTGTATGCCTCTCACGGAATTACATTTTAAAATATGTGGCTTTCATGGCTCTCTCAGCCAAAATGTTTTCTGACCCCTGATTTACAGAATTATCACCTCAAACCACCTTTTTGGGAGTTCCTCACAAGGAGCCCTTTTTATGTTTATCTACTGAAATGTTACATCAAACAACTTTTTAAAATGTTCCTAGGGAAGCTCATTTATGTTAATTTACAAAGTTATGCCATCAAGCCACTTCTTATCTATGTATAACTTCACACACACACTTACTGGGCCCTGCTCAAAACTCAGAGTTTAATCACATCTGCACACACTATAGTAATTCTTATCCAGATGGCATAACTTTATTTAATTTTCTTAATTAATTTTAATATATCTTAATTACTTTTATATATCTTCCATATTTTTTATATTTCTATATATTGAATTACTATTACATTATATTACTTCAACAGTGGTTATTTCTGATCTGAGTTGTCTACTGACCATACTTTGAAAAACCAAGGAGGGACTAGTGAATGAGTTCCTTCAGGGCAAAGGTTACAACTAACCCACTTTTGTATTTCCAGAGGCTGTCTGTCATGTAAATGGTGCTAAATGAATGTTTCTAAAATGAATAGTTTACTAGGGAAGGCTTTTAAGTATATAATGTTTTAGTTGAGACTCAAAATTTTAGCAGAGCCTTTATATAACTTTTAATAAAGGTGTAAGAAATAGCGTAAGACAGCATTTCTCTAGTTGATTCCACAACACAACTGCTAGGACATGCCTAACACTTTTCCATTTTAATTCAAAGTTTTAAGTGTCCTGCATACTTTTTGGATATGTATTTGGACTTCTAAGATGGAAATAAAAATCCATAGTATATTATTGACTGTTCAAAAAATGTACAGACACTGGGAAAGCAGCAGCACCAGATCCAAGATGGCGGCTAGCAGGAGGCTGATGAAGGAGCTTGAAGAAATCCGCAAATATGGAATGAAAAACTTTCATAACATCCAGATTGATGAAGCTAATTTATTGACTTGGCAAGGGCTTATTGTTCCTGACAACCCTCCCTGTGATAAGGGGGTCTTTAGAATTGAAATAAACTTTCCAGCAGAGTACCCATTCAAACCACCAAAGATCACATTTAAAACAAAGATCTATCACCCCAACATCGATGAAAAGGGGCAGGTTTGTCTTCCAGTAATTAGTGCTGAAAACTGGAAGCCAGCAACCAAAACTGACCAAGTAATCCAGTCCCTCCCTCATAGCACTGGTGAATGACCCCCAGCCCAAGCACCCACTTCGGGCTGACCTAGCTGAAGAATACTCTAAGGATCTTAAAAAATTCTGTAAGAATGCTGAAGAGTTTACAAAGAAATATGGGGAAAAGCGACCTGTGGACTAAAATCTGCCACAATTGATTCCAGCAAGTGTGAGCAGAGACCCCGAGCAGTGCATTGAGACACCCCGCAAAGCAGGACTCTGGAAAATTGATAGGTGCCACTGCCCACTGTTCGCTTGTGGCAGTTACTAACTTTCTACAGTTTTCTTAATCGAAAGTGGTCTAGGTAACCTGTAAAGAAAGGATTAAACATTTAAGATGTAAAAAAAAAAAAAATGTACAATAGCAGGGAATAGTTCCTATAACTTTATTATTATTACTATTATTATTATTATTATTGCTTTTTAACTTTCTAGTAGGGTAAAATTTATTTAGATAAAAATTACCTCCTATCTGGAAAGACTCCATATAGAAATCATTAACTTAAAGTGAAACCCTAGGCAAAAGCATTATCTCAAAAGTTTTTCCTGGTCCTAGCCAGATAGCTCAGTTCATTAGAGTGTTATAAAGTACTGTACTTTAATCTGTGGGTTACATAGAGACACCAAGGCAGGATACAGAAGAAATTTTGAGGAGTTTATTAATTAGCTGGCTAGCTACACAGGGCACAATCCTAAATCATGTGGAAAGTTCCTACAATTCTATGGCTGATTTTATAGACCAGTGGTCGGCAAACTCATTAGTCAAAAGAGCCAAATGTCAACAGTACAATGATTGAAATTTCTTTTGAGAGCCAAATTTTTAAAACTTAAAACTATATAGGTAGGTATATTCATTATTGAGGTAGTGCTCGCATGTGGTATTTTGTGGAAGAGCCACACTCAAGGAGCGGAGCCAAAGAGCCGTATGTCGCTTGCAAGCTGCAGTTTGCTCAACAGGGTTATAGACCAAATCAAATACTGGTTGGGGTGGGTAAGGAAGGGCTTGTGATCCCTTTGTCTAGAGCAGTGGTTCTCAAACATTTTGAAGTTGGGGAGCATTTAAAATTCTACAAATATTTGTAGGTGCACTATATACAAATTTCTGAGAAATATGTTATAATAATTAAGTCAAATATTAAAGGAAAAATATATATATAAAGTCCAAGCATGCTTTTATGGTAATTAAATGAAATAAATATGACAAAATTAAATTTATTCTGACATTAAAATACATTTTTATGTTACATTTTTTGAGTTATGCTTTTTAGAATTCATAAAAAAGAGGGGTTAAAAAATAAAAGAAAAACGATAAAAAGTTATCTTTTTATATATATAGATACATTCTTAGTAAGATTTAGTAAATTTGGCAGGTCCCTGTGTGAATGTGTTAAGTTTCTTCATTCTTGTGTTTATGAGAAACATGAGCCTGATGTGTCCTACTGATTTCTTCGATGTTTGGACATATATTTGAAAGGCAAAGTCTCATTTTCTCATCAGTAGATTGAAGAATTCCTCTCTTTTTACTCTTAATTGTGTTGAGTGCAGAAAACCCCCACGATACATATCATCTTAACTTGACATCAAACAAAGGATAGAAGAAACTTGCCTCCAGTCTTTCCGGGGAACATGGGGGGTAGTGTAAACAATCCAGCACCACAGCTTAACAGCCTTTTGTAACCTAATCAAGCAAGTGAGGTGGGGAGTTGGGCAGACTATCAGTTTACAGCCAATTTCCCACACCTCTATCCCCAAAAAATCTAAACTCCTAAAATCTAAATCTAATACGTGCTCTATCCACTGAGCACATATGTGCCAACAGGCACATAGTTTTCTGGAATACCATAGGACACACCCAGAAATCTTCTAGGGTGCACACTTTGAAAACCACTGGTCTAGAGGTATAGTTACTCTCATGACTTTAGGGTGAGGCCGAGCATAGGAATCTTGATTAAGATTCATAGACAAAGCGGTTCCGGTTCCGACCCAGTGGGAGGAGGAGCGGGAAACCGCGCGGGCCAAGAAAATTTGGAGAAAATTGAGCAGCACTGAAAAGAAAACAAAAATTACCGGAGGAAGCAAGATGGCGATAGAGTAGGCGGACATACCAACTTCCAACTCCCAGAACCAAAGTGGATTATAACTCAATTTTAAGAACCACCATCTGGATAAACCAACGTTGAACTAAACTAAGTGGACTCTTCAACCAAGGAACACAGAAGAAGCCACATTGAGACTGGTAGAAATAGTGAAAACGCGAAGAGGGCTGCCCAGCTCCCCGGAGCAAACGGCAGCCCGGAGAGACCCGCATGGCAAGAGGAAAGTTTGGCGGAGAGGGAGGGACCTGGGTCCCAGGAACCAAGCCCCAGCCGGCAGTCCCAGAGCCTAGAAGAGGCGTTTGGACAGTTTTGAGCTGTGAAACAAGTGAAGGAGCTCCCAGGCCTACAGTGTGGAGTATTAGGTCCCTTCCTACTCTGCTGAGGGTTGCTGAAGGGTTTGGGGCGGCAGGACACTGAAACGCGGTTCTGTCGGCGTGGGTAGAGGCCAAGCCGATGTGAGCTCGTTCTAGCCCAGCAGGGGCGGAGGGGACGCGAAAGTGGTCCGGAAGCTGCGGGCCCCCCTGTAATGCCACTTACGGGGACAAAGCAGGAGGCCAGGAACGGGCAGAAATCTGCTCTGCAACACTGCGCAAGCAGGCCCTGACCGAGAGGACCGGGCTACGACCAGGGACAGGCAGGGGCTTGCGGCTGAGCTGATGCTACCAGCACCGCCCGGCCGGAGAAACCGCGGTATGGCATTATACGTTCGCGAGCAGGCTCCGAGTGCGGGAATGGGGTAGACCCCAAGACAAGTGGAAGCTCGCAGCTGAGCCCACGCTACTATCCCCGCCCGGCCGGAGAAACCGCGGATTGCCATCCTACGTGCATGAGCGGGCTCCGAATGCGGGGTGGGGTAGATTCGGGACGAGCGGAAGTACAGCAGAGCGGAAGCCAGCAAACACGCCCGGCCCAATAAACCTGGTTTTGCGACCCTGCGCAGAAGGGCCCTGGCCTCGGGGTGGGACTTAAGCTCCGGACGGGCAAAGGCTCACAGCTGAGAGCACGTCAAAAGCCCCGCCCAACCCGCGAAACTGGCGAGCAGGCTCTGACTGTGGGTTCTGGGTGGAAGTCAGTAAACAAGCTGGGTCCGCAGCTGAGCAAAGGTGCTCACCTCTACCCTTGGTCCTGAGGCTTGTGGCTTGAGTGACAGCCCCTCACACGGAGGAGAGGCAGAAATCACAGCAAAAGCCACAGTGGGCCGGCACTGGCAACGCCCATAACCAACCACCCTAGGCAGCGGCAGAGGGGGTAGGGGACCTGCAGACAGACCACACCTAGAGAACACAAAGGCAACACCTACTGGACTCCATGGCCACAACTTGCTTATACACAGACAAAAAGGGCAGGCAGAGGAATGCAAACCAAATGAATCAAGAGAAATCCCCAGAGAAGAACCTGAATGAACCAGATATAACCAAATTACCAGAAGCAGAATTTAGAATAATGATAGTTAGGATGTTCAAAGAAATTAGAGCAACAATGGATAGTCATTATGAACACCTAAATAAAGAGATAACAAGTATAAAAAACGAAATTGAAATAATAAAAAAGAATTGGACAGAAATGACATATACAGTATCAGAACTGAAGACCACAATGGAAGGAATTAAAAGCAGGATGAATCACGCTGAGGATCGAATAAGCGAGTTAGAGGACACAATAAAGAAAGGCACAAAAGCAGAGAAGAAAAAGGAAAAGAGACTCAAAAAATGTGAGGAAACTCTAAGGGAGCTCTGTGACAACATGAAGAGAAACAACATTCGCATCATAGATGTGCCTGAAGAAGAGGAGAGAGGACAGGAAATGGAAACTTTTTTCAATCAAATCAGAGTAGAAAACTTCCCTAAATTAAGGCTGGGAAACACTCCACACATTCAAGAAGCACACAGAACTCCATTAAAGAGAAACCCAAAAAGATCTACACCAAGACACATCATAGTTAAAATACCAAAGCTAATGGATAAAGAAAAACTTTTAAAAGTTGCTAGGGAAAAAAAGGCTATCATCTACAAAGGAGCCCCCATAAGGATGACATCGGACTTCTCAACAGAAACACTTGAGGCCAGAAGGGAATGGCAAGATATAATCAAAGTCATGCAGAACAAGAACCTACAACCAAGACTACTTTATCCAGCAAGGCTAACGTTTAAAATTGAAGGAGAAATACAGAGCTTCCCAGAAAAAGAAAGCCTGAAGGAATTCATAAAAACCAAATCAATTCTGCAAGAGATACTAAGGGGCCTCTTGTGAACAGTTTAAAGGGAGGAAAAATAGAGCAAAAGAAGAATACAGCTTTAAAGAATAAAATGGCAATAAACAACTACGTATCAATAATAACCTTAAATGTAAATGGATTAAATGATCCAATCAAAAGACATAGGGTAGCTCCATGGATAAAGAAACAGGACCCATACATATGCTGTCTACAAGAGACACACCTTAAAACAAAAGATGCACATAGACTGAAGGTAAAAGGATGGAAAAAAATATTTCATGCAAATGGAAATGAAAAAAAAGTGGGGGTAGCAATACTTATATCTGACAAAATGGACTTCAAAACAAAGGCTGTAGTAAGAGATAAAGAAGGACACTACATAATGATAAAGGGAACAATTCAACAGGAAGATATAACTATTATAAATATCTATGCACCAAATATAGGAACCCCGACATACATAAAGCAGACTTTGATGGATATAAAGGGCGAGATTAACAGCAATACTATCATAGTAGGGGATTTCAATACCCCTCTAACAACACTGAATAGATCCTCAAGAAAGAAAAGTAATAAAGAAACAGCAGACTTAAAGGAGACACTGGATCAACTTGATTTAATAGATATCTTCAGAACTTTTCACCCTAAAGCAGTAGAATATACATTCTTCTCAAGCACTCATGGTACGTTTTCTAGGATAGACCACATGTTAGGACACAAAAAAGGCCTCAATAAATTTAAAAAGATTGAAATCATATCAAGCATTTTCTCTGATCACAATGCCATGAAACTAGAAATTAACCACAAAAGGAAAACTTAAAAATGCTCAAACACTTGGAAACTAAATAGCATGTTATTAAATAATGAATGGCTTAACAATGAGATCAAAGAAGAAATAAAAAAGTTTCTAGAAACAAATGATAATGAGCATACATCAACTCAAAATTTCTGGGACACAGAAAAAGCAGTTCTGAGAGGGAAGTGCATTGCACTACAGGCATATCATAAGAAGCTAGAAAAATCTCAAATTTTAGCAACCTGACCCTGCATCTAAAAGAACTAGAAAAACAACAACAAATAAAACCCAAGACAAGTAGAAGAAAGGAAATAATAAAGGTCAGAGCAGAAATAAATGACATAGAGGCTAAGGAAACAATACAGAGGATCAATGAAACCAGAAGCTGGTTCTTTGAAAAGGTAAACAAGATTGATGAACCTTTAACTAGACTCACCAAGAAAAAAAGGGAGAGGACTCAAATGAATAAAATTAGAAAGGACAGTGGAGAAATAACAACTGATACAACAGAAATACAAAGCATTGTAAGAAAATACTATGAAGAACTATATGCCAAAAAATTAGACAATCTTGGTGAAATGGACAAATTTCTTGAATCATATAACCTTCCAAAAATCAATCTGGAAGAATCAGAACACCTAAACAGACCAATTACAACAAATGAGATCGAAACAGTTATCAAAAAACTCCCAAAAAAGAAAAGTCCCGGGCCTGATGGCTTCACAAGTGAATTCTATCAAAAATTCAAACAAGAACTAACTCCTATCCTCCTCAAGCTATTTCAAAAAATTCAAGAGGAAGGAAGACTTCCAAACTCCTTTTATGAGGCGAGCATAATTCTGGTCCCAAAACCGGGCAAGGACAACACAAAGAAAGAAAATTATAGGCCTATATCCCTGATGAATTTAGACGCTAAAATTTTCAAAAAAAAATTAGCCAACCGGATCCAGCAATATATGAAAAAAATCATACACCATGATCAAGTGGGATTTATTCTGGAGAGGGAAGGCTGGTTCAATATTCGCAAATCAATCAATATGATTCATCACATAAACAAAAGGAAGGACAAAAATCACATGATAACTTCAATAGATGCAGAAAAGGCATTTGATAAAATCCAGCACCCATTCATGCTCAAAACTCTCAGTAAAGTGGGAATTCAGGGATCATTCCTTAACATGATAAAGGCCATCTACAATAAACCGACAGCAAACATCATACTAAATGGACAAAAATTAAAAGCAATCCCCTTAAGATCAGGAACCAGGCAGGGATGCCCCCTTTCACCACTCTTATTCAACCTAGTTCTGGAAGTCCTAGCTACAGCAATCAGACAAGAAGAAGAAATAAAAGGCATCCAAATTGGAAAAGAAGAAGTAAAACTGTCACTATTTGCAGATGATATGATATTGTATATTGAAAACCCTAAAGTCTCAGTCAAAAAACTACTGGACCTTATAAATGAATTTAGCAAGGTGACAGGATATAAAATTAATACTCAGAAATCAGAGGCATTTCTATATACCAACAATGAACTGTCAGCAAAAGAAATTAAGGAAACAATCTCCTTCACTATTGCAACCAAAAAAATAAAGTACCTAGGAGTAAATTTAACCAAGGAGGTTAAGGACTTGTACTCGGAAAATTATTAAACATTGATAAAAGAAATCAAGGAAGATACAAACAAGTGGAAGCATATACCGTGCTCATGGCTAGGAAGAATGTACATAATTAAAATGTCTATATTACTGAAAGCAATTTATAAATTCAATGCAATAACAATTAAAATACCAATGACATACTTCAAAGAACACATATTCCAAATATTTATATGGAACCAAAAAAGAACATGAATAGCCTCAGCAATCTTAAAAAGAAAAAATAAAGCAGGAGGTATCACTCTTCCAGATATCAAGGTTTACTATAAGGCCATTATACTCAAGACAGCCTGGTACTGGCATAAGAACAGGCACATAGATCAATGGAACAGAACAGAGGACCCAGCAATAAACCCACACCTTTATGGACAACTGATATTTGACAAAGGTGGAAAGAATATACAATGGAGTAAAGACAGCCTCTTTAACAAATGGTGTTGGGAAAATTGGACATCTATCTGCAAAAAAATGAAACTAGACCATCAACTTACACCATTCACAAAAATAAACTCAAAATGGATAAAAGACTTAAATGTATGCCGTGAAACCATAAGCATCTTAGAAGAAAGCATAGGCAGCAAGTTCTCCGACATCTGTAGCAGCAGTATATTTGCCGATTTATCTCCACCGGCAAATGAAATAAAAGGCAAGATAAACAAATGGGACTATATAAAACTAAAAAGTTTTTGCACAGCTAAAGACAATAAGAACAGAATAAAAAGACAAACCACACAATGGGAGAACATATTCGACAGCACATCTGATAAGGGGTTAATAACTAAAATTTATAAGGAACTTATAATACTCAACACCAGGAAGACAAACAACCCAATCAAAAAATGGGCAAAAGAAATGAAGAGAAATTTCTCTAGAAAGGACATACAGATGGCCAATAGGCATATGAAAAAAATGCTCAACATCACTAATCATTAGAAAATGCAAATTAAAACCACAATGAGATATCACCTCACACCAGTCAGAATGGCACTCATCAGCAAAACAACACAGAATAAGTGCTGGCGAGGTTGCGGAGAAAAGGGAACCCTTCTGCACTGCTGGTGGGAATGCAGACTGGTGCAGCCACTGTGGAAAACAGTTTGGAGATTCCTCAGAATATTAAAAATCGAACTGCCTTTTGACCCAGCTATCCCACTTATAGGAATATACCCTAAGAACACCATAGAACACTGTTCGAAAAGAACACTGTTCGAAAAGAAGAAATGCACCCCCATGTTTGTGGCAGCATTGTTCACAATAGCGAAGATCTGGAACCAGCCCAAGTGTCTGTCAGAAGACGAGTGGATTAAAAAGCTTTGGTACATATATACTATGGAATACTACTCAGCCATAAGAAATGATGACATCGGATCATTTATAACAAAATGGATGAACCTTGATAACATTATTCGGAGCGAAATAAGTAAATCAGAAAAAAAGAAAAACTGAGAACAGCATGATTTCATACATAGGTGGGACATTAAAGTGAGAATATGAGACATGGACAAGAGAGTGGTGGTTACGGGATGGGGGGAGGGAGGCAAGAGTGGGATCGGGAGGAAGGGAGGGACACAGGGAAAACCAGATAGAAGGTGACAGAGGACAATTTGACTTTTGGTGACGGGTATGGAACACAATTGAATGATAAGATAACCTGGAGATGTTTTCATTGTACATATGTACCCTGATTTATTGGTGTCACCCCATTAGAATTAATAATAATAAAATATATATATAAAAAAATAAATAGAATAGAAATTACCTATAGCCCCGTAAAAAAAAAAAAGATTCATAGACATTGTTTTCTAAAGTTTTTAGATAAATTCTATCTTCTTTGCTCTGTGGCAATTCGCCCCAGGCACCCTTTCAGAAAATTATTGGAATTAGCTAAACTATGACAAGGTGCCTTACAAGTTGCCCTTGTAAGCTAGGAAGCTCCTTCATTCTTCTCTTTCCATTCTCTCCAGAAAGGAGGGGTAAGAAGCCTGACTTTTCCTCTTTAAAGTTGTACAGTTCTTTGACACTTCATACAAGAGCATTGTTCCGAAGCACAGAGATTTCTGGTTCAATCTTGGGTCAGGGCACATACAGGAACAGATTAATGTTCCTGTCTTTCTCTTGCTCTCTCCCATTCTCTCTAAAATCAATAAAATAAACATTTTAAAAAAGTATTTTCATGGAAAAAATTAGATCTCCTACTTTAGTAACTGGGGAGCTGCAGGAGAAGTGATCAAATCTGAGTGATTCAATTTGAGAGGCTTGTTTATCAGAACCTACTTAGTGCTGACGAGATAGACACACCTTTATATTATAATGCATTTACTTATACAATGGCAAAATTCTTTCATGTTACATCATATTATAAAGCAGATGTATTCAGCCTTGAGAATCACAGACTCCAAGTAAAATAAAAAACTCTAATTTTAATACTCATTTATACTATAGGGGAGGGGTCCCCAAATTGCGGGGCCGCATGTGGTTCCCTGAGGCCATTTATCCGTTCCAGCTGCACTTCCGGAAGGGGCACCTCTTTCATTGATGGTCAGTGAGAGGAGCACAGGGTGCATTCGCACCCATAGTTCCCATTGAAATACTGGTCAGTTTGTTGATTTAAATTTACTTGTTCTTCATTTTAAATATTGTATTTGTACCCGTTTTGTTTTATTACTTTAAAATAAGATATGTGCAGTGTGCATAGGGATTTGTTCATAGTTTTTTTTATACTTTGGCCCTCCAATGGTTTGAGGGACAGTGAACTGGCCCCCTGTGTAAAAAGTTTGGAGACCCCTGCTATTGGGCTTAAAATAATTATCAAGGAAACCATTATAAGATTCAAAACTAATTTTTTTAATAAACTAATTTCTAGAAAACATTTTACAGCTCTCCCCTTGCTAATGTTCATATCTAGTGAGCATAGGAAGTACCTTAAGTTTAGGGCTCTGCCAATAAACATTTTTTCTTTTTTAAAATTTTTTCATTGATTTGAGAGAAAAAGAAGAGGAAGGGGGAAGAAAAGAGAGAGAGATAAGGAAGTATCAACTCAGTGTGCACCTTAGTTGTATACTCATTAGTTGCTTCCCATATATGCCCTGACTGGGGATCGAACCCACGACCTTGGTGAACCAGGACAATGCTCTATCCACTGAGCAACCCAGCCTAGGCTAATCTTATTTCTTGAAAAAATAAACTAGTACATTTGTATGACAGAAATGAATATCAGAAAGGTAAAAACAGAAATGTTTCAGATAGGATCTTAATATTTCTTTCTTTTTATTGTCTTTTCAGACAAATGACCATGGAAATGGTCAAATCTCAGCAGGATGGAGATGTAACAGATTCTATGGCACAGAGAGAGTCTGCACGTATGGAGGGCCAGAGTGGTCAAAATTCAGTCCCTACTTTAGCTCAGGTAAACTTGTTGTGGGCAATAGGCAGGCACTAATGAAAGTTAAACTACAGGTCAAAAGTGCACCATGACTTTATGGACACACTGTATATGCAAATGAGAATTATCTGTGGATTCTTTTTCTTGATGTGCAATGATGTTATGTTTCTCTTGTTCCCTGGCTGTCAGCTGTTCTTACTGACTTGATTTAGAAGAGAATGTACATAAGCGAATTACTTAGCACTATAACAGACATTTTACAGTGCTCCCTCCACCACTATGCAGGAAAAAACAACCCTGCACAAGTAATCCTCGAGTTATTTGAGAAGTTTGGTAATTCTAAATTGCTATGGTTTTATATTCTTAGCTGTAAATATGGCAGAACTCTTGCCATTTGCTCAGCATATATTAGGTTTCATCTTTACCTTTTTAGTTAGGTGTTTCATCTAGAATAGTGCCTAAATACTAGGGTTACTCGATAAATTTTACTATATATTTTTATAGATATCTCAGAAAGAAATTTTAGCTCAACAAACATTTATTGAGTAACCCAAGTATTTAGGCACTATTCTAGATGAATGGGGACATGTGGTTCCTGGCCTGAGCTATCCCTTAGATTAGTGGGATAAACTGGTATTTGAATGAAGGTAGGAAGATGTACCAAACCACTAACATATACAGAGGAGGGAGCCACCAGCTGACTAGGAGTGCTTTGCAGGGGACTTTACTTTGAAGCTTGATGTAAAGGGTATGTAGGAGTTTGCCAGGCGGCTATGCATAGGGAAGAAAATTTTAATTCAGGGAAGACTGCAGTCAGAGAACTATAGGTGCTGAGGCTAGTGTCTGGGTTGGGAAGTGGAGCTGGGCAAGGTCAGAGGAAGGTTGTCTTTGTTTGAGACTGTATATTATCTTGTATTCGAAATATTCCCCAGTGTTTCATTGTGTAGAACACATAGCTGTGTAAGGTTGGGTTTAAGTCAGCACTCTAGTAGTGGGGGCACCATCTGGGTGGGTCATAGACATGTAGGGTCAGAGCAACAGTGAGATTTAGACAGTGTTTTAAAGGGAAGAGAAAAGGGGCCTCTTGACTGACTAGTAGGCTTAGCATGCCGGGGACTTTCTGGGTTGTCCTATGCCAGACTGGTTGCCCTGAGTTCTCTTCTTTCTGAAAACTCAGTGGACCCCATACACCTAGCCTGCTCCTCTTTCCTCTTTCAAGCTCCTGATTCAACTTGCTCCCTGGGGGTGTCTCCTCCCAACTATTCTGTGGAGCTGCATCTGCCTGGCAATACCTTTGTTACTCTGGAAGACAGGCATGCAGACCTTTGCTGTTTAAATAAAAAAAGCAGCCCTGGCTGTTTGGCTCTGTCGATAGAGCATCAGCCCAGCGTACGGATGTCCCAGGTTCGATCTCGGTTAGGACACACATGAGAAGCAACCATCTCCTTCTCTTCCCCTCCCCGCCTTCTTTGTCTCTTCCAGTGGCTCTGTTGTTTCCAGTGTTAGCTCTGGTCACTGAGGATAGCTTGGTTGATTCTCGAGTATCAGCCCCAGATAGGGGTTACCGAGTGGATCTCAGTCAGGACGCATGCAGGATTCTGTCTCTCTATCTCCTTTCCTCTGACTTAGAAAAAAGAAAAAGGAAAAGAAGTGAGATAGACTCCCACATGTGCCCTGACCTACCAGGATCCACCTGGCAACCCCTGTCTGGAGGTCTGGGGAGCGATGTTCCAATCAATTGAGCTATTTTTAGCACCCAGCAATCAGCCACTGGCTGCCACAGGGAGAGAGAAGTGATGGTCACTTCTCCTGTGTGCCCTGACTGAGAATCAAACCTGGGACATCCACATGCCAGGGTAATGCTCTGCTGAGCCAACTCTCTAGGGCCATTCTGCCTTCCTTTACTGAAATGGTAGTCTAAAGCAAATCTTCCTTCTGCCTCAACTTTCCTTTAAGAACTCTACACAATGTGTTTTCCTGAGCATTCTGGGCCTGCACAGTCAAAAACATTGATCTCCATTGCCTAAAGACGATAATTTGCAATTCTGAGGACCTTCAGCCTGGGTGAGCTTCAGAAGTTGCTAAAGAGGTTAAGTAATATGAAGCCTGCAAAATAACATTGGATTTATGAGGTTTTGGAATTGAAGAGTCTAGTGAATAGAAACTAGGTGTTAGTGGGCTAGAGAATAAATAAGAGAGAGAGAAAGTGAAAATTGGAAGTGTAGATTCTTCAAGAAACTTTTCTTTGAAATAATAGAGAAAGATAGGTCTGTGAGAACTGAGGTGTGAGAAAGTTAGGAGTGTTTTGAGTAAAATAGAGAGGGAGGTAGATACTGGGGAGAAGGCTGCATCACAGAGCTAGGAAAAGTCATGTTTACATTTATAATCCTCAACTTCCAAAATATCAAAGCTATCAAATGTTGGTATTTATTAACACCTGATAGCAAGTTTTGGGTCTTGCTATATTATTCTATTTTTATATATTTCAAATATTTAATAAAAAAAATTATGGGCCCTGGCCAATTGGCTCAGTGGTAAGAGTATCGGCCCGGCATGTGAAGTCCTGGGTTCAATTCCTGGTCAGGGCACACAGGAGAAGCGCCCATCTGCTCCTCCACCCTTCCCCTTCTTCTTTCTCTCCATCTCTCTCTTCCCCTCCCACAACCAAGGCTCCATTGGAGCAAAGTTGGCCGGGCGCTGAGGATGGCTTCATGGCCTCTGCCTCAGGTGCTAGAATGGCTCTGATTGAAGCAGAGCAATGCCCCACAGAGACCAAGCATTACCTCCTGATGGGCATGCCGGTGGATCCCGGTCAGGCGCATGCAGGGTCTGTGTGCCTCCCCCAACTTCTCACATTGGAAAAATAAAAATAAAAAAATTATAATTTTTATCCTTTACATACTAGGAATATTAAGAGATTAGGAAGTAATTTGTGTGTGGAGTCATTGGTAATTTTGGTTAAATAAGCTACCCCTATGCCATGCATGGGTTATGGTTTTTCAAAGAATTAGGACACAATTCTCAGCAATCAAAGTTTTTTAAACATGCCTGACCAGGTAGTGGCGCAGTAGAAAGATAGTTGAACTGGACCCCAAGGACCCAGGTTCAAAACCCTGAGGTCACTGGCTTGAGCCCAAAGGTTACTGGCTTGAAGCCCAAGGTTGCCGGCTTGAACCTAAGGTCACTGGCTTGAGCAAAGGGTCACTAGCTCTGCTGTAGCCTACCCCTACTCCCATCAAGGCACATATGAGAAAGCAATCAATGAACAACTAAGGTGCTGCAATGAATAATTGATGCTTCTATTCTCTCTCCCTTCCTGTCTGTGCCTATCTGTCCCTCTCTCCATCACAAAAAAGAAAAAAAATTTTTTTAACATAATTATGAATTTAGACTTTTGTGATGCCTGAAGCTGTTCATTTATCAGATTTTATTATTATTATTATTTGTGTGTATGTGACAGACAGAGAGAGGGAGAGATAGGGCGAGACAGACAGGAAGGGAGAGATGAGAAGCATTAATTATTCATGGCAATAACTTAGTTGTTCATTGATTGCTTTCTCATATGCGCCTTGATGGGGCAGGGTGTCACAGTGGAAAGAGTATGGGACAAGGAGGTGGAGGACTCAGAGCTAGTGACCCCTTACTCAAGCCAACAACCTTGGGCTTCAAGCCAGTGACCTTTGGGCTCAAGCCAGTAACCATGGGGTCATGTCTATGATCCCATGCACAAGCCAGATGAACCCGCCTGCACTTAAGCCTGCAACCTCGGCATTTCAAACCTGAGTCCTCCACCTCCTTGTCCCATACTCTTTCCACTGTGCCACCACCTGGTCAGGTTTATTATTATTATTTGTTGTTATCATTATTATTATTATTATCCAATATTATATAATACAAGGATTAGGAAATCAAAGAGAAGTCTTTATTAATCCTATAATGAATGCTAAAGTGGCTGACCCTTCTGAGTAATTCCTAATGTCATTGTATTTACTTGCCACTTACTTTATGTTCTTCAAACTAGAGGACTGCAAATTCCCAGATGTTTTAGATGTAATTCAGTTTTGTGTAAAGAGGAGTTTATAACACTATTCTTTTTACATACTTAAATTATCATTAAAAAGTGGAGGAACAAAAGGTGTGACCAAGCATCTGGTCATTTAATAGTGATTTTGAGTACCCTGGCCTTTCCAAAGTATCTGCTAGCCAAGTGCACTCTGCAAATCATCCCATTTACAAAGATCTGAAAACTTGAGCTTGCTCTTGACCATTGGGCCTCTGCTCTGCTGACCTACTGCAGAGCCAATTGTGCACAGATGGAATATGGAGTTTTCCGTTTTTCTGTTTTATAAATTCACAGCTATAAGTAAAGCCTTTCCCTCCTATTTGTATTCAAAGTAAATGAAAGTCACTATGGTGATCATGGTGATCCTGTGAAAGAGCTGGAGGCAGGCATTGCCATTCAAGGGACCAGAGCTCTGCCATCCTGAAGCTGCTTTTTGGGATATTGATTTTAGGCTGTTTATTAAGAAACAAGACTCAGAACCTTTAACCCTCCCCCTTTTCCTGCTTGAGACATTCAGAATGAGAAACCTGCTTCGGGAAGATCTTAGGATGCTGCCTTAGCCCAAATTGAATTGAGTTGGTAAACTGGAGGGCTTCAGGCAGGCATCTGCTAGATAGATAACAGCTCCCCTTGTCTCTGAGTCACCTAGCAAGATTTTTAGACACATGTGTTCCTCTCTCTCAACTGCCTGTAAATAGACCACTCTCTCTTCTGAAACTTAGACCCTGTTGTCCCCCCTACCCCCTTTTTTCTTTGTCTGAAATCTATAGTAATTGTTGCTTGTCTTTGGAATTTTTTTTTTTTTTGACAGTCAAAGAGAGGGACAGATAGGGACAGACAGGAAAGGAGATGAAAAGCATCAATCAGCTCATAGTGTGGCACCTTAATTGCTCATTGATTGATTGCTTTCTCATATGTACCTTGACAGGGGGGCGGGGGGTCCAGCCAAGCCAGTGACCTTGGGCTTTAAACAAGCGACCCTGGGTCCTCAGTGTCCCAGGCCAGTGCTCCGTCCACTGCACCATTGACTGGTCAGGTGGTAAATTTTCTGTTATGTATTTTTTACTACAATAAAAATAGAACAGCAACAAAAGAGTAGATAGACCATTGGAATATTAAAAAGGGACAAAATTTTGTTTTTCTTTGAATAGTATTCAGAGATTATTTACTTTGCCTTATTTTTTGTTACTGAAACCTTTGTAAAACCTGTAACATTAAGGGAATTTACATTTGGAAAACATAGATTTGGGGAAATTTTCATGTCATTAATTCATTGTAATGACAACATCTTAGTAGTGCTTTTCAGAAATCTGAATTTTCTGAGTCCTATCAGAGATGAAACTCTAGTTCCCCAAAAGTCTTGGGGGAGAAAAGCTTGGTTATGGTATTGGATTTATTAAGAGACAATAGTAGATGAAGACAGTGCAGGCAGAAATAGTTCAGGAAAACATTTGCCTTTAAATAGGTGTATTCTCTGCAGCAGTGGGCCTCTATTTTGGCAGATTTAAAGAAATATTTTAATATAATTAAAAATTATTGTAAGATTAACTTAAATAAAATTAATAATAAAAATAACAAAATTGAACATTTCTTGAATACTGAGTATTTTCCAGGCACTATTCTAAGTGCTTTATACACATTGACTCAGGCCTCACATAAACTTTATAGAAAGTACTGTTTCCATTTTCATTTGCAGTTGAGGAAAATAAGGCACACAGAGGCCGAATAACTTGTCATAGGTTACACAGTGAGTAAAAGGCAGAGCCAGGATTAGATTCTAGACAATCTGGTTTTAGATTAATTAAATTAAGCATTCTTTATTACTTATAATGCATAGGTACTCAGGGTTGAACTAGACCATTTCAGAGGACATTAACTTGGAAAATCCATAGTTAGCAAAAAATAATAATATATGCTAAACATAGCTACCATATAGAACTATATATGTGCATGAACACTGTATTTGCACAGTACTGTGCAGGAATGCACGCTGTTGCTCCTTCACTGTTTAAAAAAGATGAGAAAGTTTCATATTTAGATCCCAACTCAGCTTCTGATCTTGGCTGTGTGAAAGCATAGGAAACTTAAATTTCATTTATTTTGATGGATTAGTATTTGTTTTTGTTTTGTGACAGAGACAGAAAGAGAGAGACAGAGAGAAGGACAGATAGGGACAGACAGGAAGGGAGAGAGATGCAGACAGACAGGAAGGGAGAGAGATGAGGAGCATCAGTTCTTTGTTGCAGCTCCTTAGTTGTTCATTGATTGCTTTCTCATATGTGCCTTAACTAGGGGCCTACAGCAGAGCAAGTGACCCCTTGCTCAAGCCAGCAACCTTGGGATTCAAGCCAGTGACCATGGGATCATGTCTGTGATCCCATGCTCAAGCCAGCAACCCCCCACTGAAGCAAATGAACCCATGCTCAAGCCGGATGAGCCTGTGCTCAAGCTGGGTAACCTTGAGGTTTTGAACCTGAGTCCTCTGCGTCCCAGTCCTACGCTTTATCCACTGCACCTCCACCTGGTCAGGCTGATAATGAGTTAGTATTTATTTCCATGTAATTCCTGGCACTAATAGGCATTCTGTGTGTTGAACTATAATTTTGGGGCCAATAATATGAGAGCTCCTAGAGCTTTAGAATTATGTCTATGACATGATGAGGAAATCAGTCCCATTGCCTTTGGTAAAATAAATCAATTGAGTGTTTTTCTGGCAAGAAGCCAGTTAATTATCACATTCACCAAATTTGAGGCCATTGTTATATACTGCTTTTTGTATATGGTAAAAAAAAAAGAAAATCTGCAATCTTGAGTGTAAGTACACAGTTCAGTGTGTTAAGTATATTCACATTGTTGTGAAACATCTCCAGAACATTTTCATCTTGCAAATCTAAAATTCTATACTCAGCTCCTGGCATCACCATTCTACCTTCTGTCTCTATGAATTTGACTACTTTTAGATATTTCATATAAGTGGAATCATCAATACTTGTCTTTTTGAGACTGGTTATTTCACTTGGCATAATATCAAGGTTTATCCATGTTGTAGCATGTGATCAGATATCCTTCCTTTTGAAGGCTGCATAATTTTTTGTATGCGCATACCACATTTTGTTTATTATTACTGGGTTTTTTTCTTCTTTTCCAAGTGGGAGAAGGGGAGATAGAGAGACAGACTCCTCCATACCCCCAACCAGAGTCCACCAGGCAACCCTCCTCTGGGGCTTAGGCTCTGCCCATCAGGGACCCATGCTCGTAATGGGGCTCTTTTTAGTGCCTGAGGCAGAGGCTCCATGGGGCTATCCCATTCTCCGCACCCCGGCCAATGCACTCAATCCAATCCAGCCATGGCTGCAGGAGGGGAAGAGAGAGAGAAAGAAAGAGAAGGAGGAGGGGAGGATAAGCAGATGGGTGCTTCTCCTGTGTGCCCTGACTGGAAATCAAACCCAGGACATCCACACACTGGGTGGACACTCTACCACTGAGCCAACCAGCCAGGGCCTATTATGACTATTTTTAAAGTTGCTTTTGCCAAGTCAGTATTCTTTAGTACTTACACCAAATAACTGGTAGAAGAAATAAGATAGACTGATTCAAGTGATTGCAGTTGGTTTCCTTACTGTTTCTAAAAGAGTTTACTTCTATCAGAAATAAAGGTTAACATGAAGTTCGGGTAATAAATGGTTTCAGGCATTCATTCTATGGTTTCTGGCTTTTGGCATGTACGTTTCCTATTCGTTATTAAAAATTGTTTGTATTATTTTTTTTAAGAATAGTTTTGATATCCACTGTTTGTCCTAATAAAATATCTGCTGGGTAAATGCCATTTTTGGCTCAGGATCTCATTACAGCTTACTTCAATATGTGCATTTATACTTTTGAAATACATTTGGTTAGTAAATTATGACCAGTTTTAGTTTTAGTCTCTAACTGAAGCCAAATATAGATTTTTTTTTATATAGAGTGCTGTGTTTCTTATACATTGATAAAATTAAAAGCCCATTTCTAGATGTTTCTTTCTCTTGTGTGCCTCATTTGTTTTATTAGTAAGCAAAGCCTGTAAAGGGTGACTCCGCTAGTCCCCAGACTGAGATCAGTTTTCATCTTGACTGATCTGGAAGTAAAGAAGTTCATACGTCTTATTGTTAGGTGCAAGCACATGAAGCCAATCACTGGACTGTTTTTTTAAGGGGTTTTTTGTTTGTTTTTTTTAGCTAAAGAGAGAAAGACAGATAGGGACAGACAGGAAGGAAGAGAGATGAGAAACATCAGTTCTAAGTTGCAGCACCCTAGTTATTCATTCATTGTTTTCTCATATGTACCTTGACCTGGGGCCTTTAGCCAAGCCGGTGACCCCACGCTCAAGCTGGTGAATCCACACTCAAGCTGGTGACCTCATTGTTTCCAATCTGGGTCCTCAGCATCCCAGGCTGATGCTCTATTCGTTGTGCCACTGCCTGGTCAGGCTTAAGGTATCTTTTGATAAGATATTTCAAATATCTTTTAGAGAACTGTTTCTCAGAAACAACTATGATTTTATTCTTGAAGCATTCAACATAATAAACAGCATTGCCAAGATTTCCAGTTTTTCCATTGACTTTAACCTTCTTCCGTAGAAACTGTTCAAAATTTCCAGAATCAAAAATTTTATCTTCTGCTGGATGAGCGAAGTCCAAACCACTTCCAGGCTGTCCTCGTAAGCTTCCTGACTTTTGGCACCACCTTAAAGGTTGTCTGTGTGACCAGAGCATTAGGTTGGTGTTTCGATGTTCTAGAGCTAAAAGAATGTTGACTTCTATAAAGAGCATGTTAATTTTCATAGTACTTTTTACATATGTTATGATAAGTGAGACACTTCTCATTTGGTTAGAATATAAAGTGATGCTCAAACTACTAAAAATATTAGATACTGTAAGGGTTAGCTAGGAAAAACATGACAGAGAGGGACAGATAGGGACAGACTGGCAGGAAGGGAGATGAGAAGCATAAATTCTTTGTTGAGGCACCTTAGTTGTTTGTTTTTGTTCATTGATTGCTTTCTCATATGTGTCTTGATGGGGGGAGGGGCTTCAGCAGAGCAAGTGACTCTTTGCTCAAGCCAGCAACCTTGGGCTCAAGCCAGCGGCCATGGGATCGTGTCTACGATCCCACTCTCAAGCCAGAGACCCCACACTCAAGCTGGTGAGCCCATTCTCAGGCCAGATGAGCCGGCACTCAAGCAGGATACCTCAGGATTTTGAACTGGGTCCTCTGTGTCCCAGTCTGATGCTCTATCTATCTACTGCGCCACCGCCTGGTCAGGCAAAATAGCTAATAGTATATAGGTTTAATTTTTCAGGCAACAGAGTTGATAGCAAAATCTGTTATATTGTGAATTCACATTAGTTTTTTTTTCATTCTTTACTAATTGTCTTGAATGCAGGCCGAGTACACGTGACATTTGCATATGTACTATGACATCATAAACCCCATCTGAGGGAACCTAGCTGCGGAATGAAACTAGTCTGCTAGTTGTTCATCGAATGCTGTGTTACACATTGTGATGTTTTCCCCATTATATATGTCATTATTGGGACTTTTTTTTTGTTGCAAAGCCAAGTAAGGTCGTCAGTTGCATCATCTTAACTTCTTCAGACTAACTGCTGTCGAGTGGGGTTTTCTGTGGATGTGGTGGCATCAGCATAACCTATGTTTCAGGCACCCCACAGAAGAGGATTATTCAGGGGAGCTGGAGAAAAAGGTAAATCATGTCTATATGAGTTCATGCTGTGCACTTTTAGAGTCTCATAAAAAGAGGTGTACAATTATGAAGTACAAAACAAATCCATTTAATGTTTTTGTTTTTTGAGAAGGTACCTACCTGATTGTTGGAATATGGTGAATATTCTCATAGCTCTTCCTATGGCTTCCTCCCTTTCTTCATTTAGGCTTTTTGTGCATATGTTCCCTCTGATGAGAAGCTTTCCACATTGCGCATAGCCTCCTTCCACGTTCCTTTGTTATTCTCCGATTATTTACTTTGCATTCTTTTTCTTTTTCTTTTTTAGACGGTGACAGACAGGAAGGGACAGAGATAACCATCAACTCATAGTTGCAACACCTTAGTTGTTTATTGATTGCTTTCTCATACATGCCTTAGCGGGTGGGTGGGGAGGAGGCCCCCTAACACCCACCTCCAGACTAGCCAGTGATCTTTTGGGCTCAAGCCAGCAACCGTGGGGTCATGTCTGTGATCCCATGCTCAAGCCAGCAACTTCACACTCCAGCTGGTGAGCCTATGCTCAAGCTGGGTGAGCCCAAGCTCAAGCCGGTGACCTCAAAGTTCGAACCTGGGTTCTCAAGAGTCCCAGTCCAATGCTCTCTCCTTTGTGCCACCACCTGGTTAGGAGCTTCCTTTTTCTTTTAAGAATTTAGCACCACCCAAAATTATGTATTTGTCTCTTTGTCTATTTTCTGTCTCCTCCTTGTTTAAGAGAACGGAGATGTTCCTTGTTCATGTCTATATCCCCATGTCTAGACTAGTCTATGTGGCATGCTTCCTTGTTTCTATAAGATTTTTCCTTATTAGAAAGTCTTGGAATGAATATTTGATGTTTATAAGAAAATTTTCTTTCTTATTGCCTTCTGTCTGCATAGTAGTTCAAGCAAACTAAAGTTTACATCTTTGTAACAGTGGTGTTTTTTCAGAAAAGAATACTTCCTTCTGTTTCCAGGGCTGCTTTAGACTTCTGTTTCATGTTATGAATAAATTAACTATAATACTCTGTAGATTTCACTTTGTCAGTATTTCTCAGATCTTTATGTCCTGTCTGAGCTCCAGCCCAAGCATGAGCCCCATACTCCTCCTTGGCTATTAAACATTTCCACCTGGTTTCCCTACCATTGCTTTCAACCTAGTTGACCTAAAACTGAATCTAGCACCTTACCCAAAACAAAAACTGCTTCTTTACCTATTTTTGCCTTTGCAGCCTCCACTCATGTTCTTCATTCATAGCTGGTCTTCCTTCCATGCCATCTGTGTGCCATACTTCAGGGCTGACATATGTTCTGTTGTGGCCTGTGTGATCATTATATTAATATATTGCTAATTGGCCCTGGCTGGTTGGCTCAGTGATAGAGTGTCGGCCTGGCATGTGGATGTCCCAGGTTCAATTACAGACCAGGGCACACAGGAGAAGCACCCATCTGCTTCTCACCCTTCCCCCTCTCCTTTCTCTCTATCTCTCTCTTCCCCTCCCACAGCCAACGCTCTATTGGAGCAAAGTTGACCCCAGTGCGGAGGATGGCTCCATGACCTTCACATCAGGCACTAGAATGGCTCCCGTTGCAACGGAGCAACACCCCAGATGGACTAAACATCGCCCCCTAGTGGGCATGCCGGGTGGATCCCAGTCGGGCACATGCAGGAGTCTGTCTCTCTGCTTCCCCACTTCTTGCTTCAGGAAAAACATTCTTATAAAATCCTGAAAATTACACTTGAAAGACAGAGCAACTTAAAGCATGATTTATAGATATCAAAACCCATGACTTTTTCTTGAGTTGTTCTTCAGTTCTTCAAAATATTTAATTTCTCTGATGCTGTACCATTTCCCCACAGAAAGTGAATGCAGACACTATCTGCCATCTCAGTCCACAGGTCTAGTCTGTGAGAACATCTGTGGCACTCTTGGGTATAATTTATATAATATTTGCTCAGTCTCTGACATACGGACTCCATTGGGGTTACTGGACATCTTCAGGCCATGAGCCCAGCATGCAGCCTACACTCAGGGAGAGCAGCAGTTTTCAGTGTAGTACACAGAACCTTGGTACTACAGAAGCCTCTTTACTGTTTTGACAATTATGCTAAGATTTAGTTTCCTTTTTCTCTGTGTTGTCATTTATACTAATGATGCAAAAACAATGGGAAGGGCTGTTAGTGCCTTGGCAGGAATCAAGTCAGTGGCACCCAACTGGATAGTTGTCATTGTTTTTTTCACTGCCATTCACTTGCAGTGTGAAAAAGTCTGTTTATTTAGGAATATTCCTTTTTAAAAAAAAAAAAATTTATTGATTGATTTCAGAGAGAGGACAGAGAAAGGGGGAAAGAGGAGAATAGGAAGCATCAGCTCATAGTTGCTTCTCTCATGTGCCTTGACCTGGCCTGGACAGTGTCCTCAGCATTCCAGGCCGACATTTTATTCAGTGCGTCACCACAGGTTAGACTAGGAATATTCATTTGTTTGTTTTTTCTAAGGGAGAGGGATAGAAAGCGTCAACTCATAGTTATGGCACCTTAGTTTTTCATTGATTGCTTTCTCATACGTGCCTTGACTGGGGGTGGGGGATGCTACAGCCAAGCCAGTGACCCCTTTCTCAAGCCAGTGACCATGGAGTCATGTCTATGATCCCATGCTCAAGCCGAATGAGCCTACACTGAAGCCCACAACCTCAGGGTTTTGAAACGGTCTTCAGAGTCCCAGACAAACACTCTATCTACTGCACCACTGCCTCGTCAGGCTTGAGTATTCTTGATGAAGCAGTAAATATTACCAATTGTATTAAATCTCAACTGTTAAGTACGATTTAATATTCCTGAGTTATGAAATTAGGATTTTCACTGAAAGTAATTTGTTGCACACTGAAGACTAATGATATTCACACACACAAAAAAATACGCTTGAGTTATTATTTTAAGTAGCAAGATGAACTAGCTAAGATTTTTTTCCCACAGGACATCATTATTTTCACAAGAATGACTAATACTCAACCTGGCTGTTCAAACTTATTTGGGAAACATTTTATTTCAAATGCAAATGAAGTGAGCTTGTCACTTCAAGGAAAACATTTGACATTTCATTGTCAATGATAAAATTCCAGCATTTAAGGAGTAGCTTTGAAGTTTGGAAACCCTGCACATGCTGTTTTGAGCTTGCTAGCTGCCCAATATGTATAGTTTTCTTATCAGATTAATGTGATTTTATTATTTTATTTTTAGCAAGAGAGAGACAGATACAGAGAAGGAGAAAGGAAGGGAGATGAGAAGCATTAACTCGTAGTTGCAGCACTTTAATTGTTCATTGATTGTTTCTCATTTGTGCCTTGATGGAGGGTAGGTGGATCCAGCTGAGCCAATGACCCGTTGTTTAAGCCAGCGACCTTTGGGCTCAAGCCAGCGACCATCGGTCATGTCTGTGATCCCACGCTCAAGCCAGCAACCCTGCGTTCAAGCTGGTGAGCCACTGCTCAAGCCAGCTACATAGGGGTTTCCTACCTGGGTCCCAGTGTCCCAGGTCAGGGCTCTATTTCTACGCCACCACGTGGTCAGGTTAGATCAGTGGATTTTAATATATAATAAATATGGTTTCGGGTTCCACATTGCAACTAACCTTTAAGAGATAACCACTTGTTGAGTTTTGTTGTAGTGTCAAAGAATATCCTCGTTTTTTGAAAAGGCTATTAAAATATTCCTCCTTTACCAAACATGTCTGAGTGATGTTCTTTACATACCAACTAAAATAACATTGCGACATATTTGGTGTAAAAGTAGCTATGAGAATCTAGCAGTTTTCAGTTAAATCAGATGCAAAAAACTTTTTTACATTTGTAAAAAGATAAAATATACTTGTCACTAAATTTTTTTGTTTTATAAAATTAATTATTTATAAAATATTTGTAGCTTGTAATAAAATTATTGTTATTCTTTAATGAGTTACTAAGGATTTATTAGATTTCTCAGTTTAAGTGGTCAGTGCAGGGTCAATGCACAGACCCTCTGCTGTGCTGATGCTGGCTCAGGAGCCGACATGCACAGCTCTTTCCAGCATGTGCCAGTGTCTTCACTGCAGGCTAGAAACCTGTCATAGTAGGACATGTGCATTACAGAAATCAGCAAAGGCTACAAATCAGGGTTCTCCCTTCCTAAGAGCTGGTTTTTAAATATGTATAGCACCCTACTGCATATGAATCACATAAACAAAAGCTCTTTTAGGTAATCAATAATGTTTAATAGTATATAGGTGTCCTGAGACTAAGAAGTTTGACAGCGAGTTATGTGTCAAAAGGAGTACCTTTTAGAAATTGGTTCACACAGAGGTGAGATACCTTTTTATAATTCATACAGAATTGTCTTTTGTGCTGGGAGCATTTGTAGAATAGATCTTCTAAATGTGTTTGTTTGTATTTTTAACTTCTACTTGTTAAATCTACTGATTCCATTATGGCAGGGGTCGGGAACCATTTTGGCTGAGAGAGCTATGAATGCCACATATTTTAAAATGTAATTCCATGAGAGCCATACAATATGTTTAACAATAAATACCAGTAAATGTGTGCATTTTATGTAAGGCCAACACTTTTAAAGTACAATAAGTCTCTGAATTCTTTTTAATAATGTTGTTATGCTATTGCTAACCAATGGTGAATAAAGTACTTCTTACCATTATTGCGACTTCTGGTGCTGCATGGTTTTGCTGATGGCTTTGTAGTCTGGTTCATACGTGGTGAGGTTAAGCTTCATGCAGGTGTTGAGACTTCCATCCGTGAAACGTGATCGTAGGTTGGTCTTAACGTTCTTTAGATGTGAAAAAGACTGCTCACATGGATACATAGAGCCAAACATTGTCAGTCTAGCAATATTCACATGCTGCAGTGTGTGGTATGTGACAGGAAGAGCCTTTCAAGTTTTGACAATCAGCTGGTCCGTGGGTCGAAGTTTTTTCATTTCTCCCCACTTGTGTTTGCTTGCCAACTCTGCTTGCTGTTGCAAGTCTTTCCAAGTCTTCATTCAGTGACTTGAACTTATTCTCCCACATGTCTGAGGCCTTCAGGTCAGTCAGCAGCTTGTAGCTCAAAATCTCTGACGGAGACACCGGGGACGTAATTCAGGTCGGCGCTGTCCACTGCACACTCGTGTGGATGGGTAATGAACTTAAATAGACGAGTGTGCTCACGAAATTCTCCAAAGTGTGCTGCAGGAGATTAGATGTGAAGCCCGCTAGCTGCTGGAGATCAAGATGTTGAGCAGGGTCACTTACTATGCATGCATCTTTAAACTCTCCCAGTTTTTCAAAGTGTAGTAAATGACCTGTTTTAATGTCGGTGATGAAGAGTTCCAGCTTGTTTTCAAATACAAACACTGCTTGTTGAAGGGATAAGACTGTATTTTCAATTCCTTGTCATTTTCACATTGAGCTGGTTCAGATGTTCAGTCATGTCCATGAGATAGTAGAACTTCAGGAGCCACTCAGTGTTAACTAACTCAGGATGCCTGACGTTTTTCATTTCAAGAAAAGTCCGGATTTCACTCAGACAAGCCACAAAATGGCTGAGCACCTTCCCTCTTGACAACAAACACACATTGCTGTGCAGAAGCAGACCAGGATAATTATTCCCAACTTCATCCAGCAGTGTTTTAAACTGGCAATCATTTAAAGCTCGGGCAGCAATAAAGTTGAACACCCAAATGACCAGCAACATCACCTCACCAAGCTGCTCGCCACACATCTGAGCACAAAGTGCCTCCTGATGTAGGGTGCAGTGAAAACTTAGGATGGTTCCCTTTTCATGTTCACGAAGAAGTGCTACGAATCCTCCGTTTTTGCCCACCATGCATGAAGCACCATCAATACAAACCAAAATAAGTTTATCCATCGGTAGATTTTTCTCTTTAGCAAACTCAGTGAAAGACTGCAATAAATCTTCCCCTCTTGTTGTCTCTTTCATAGGCAAAACAGCAAGACTTTCCTCACAATGTGTGTCACCAACAGCATACCTTGCAATCATGCTGAACTGGGATAAATGGTTTATGTCTGTTGACTCATCCAAAGCGAGAGAAAAGAATGGTGCTGCATTCATGTCCTTCACTTGTGTTGCCTCAATTTGATTTGCCATCATGATGGTATTATCGTGAACAGTTCTTGCCGACAGAGGCATGTCTTTTCTTCGTTTGATTATCTTGTCTTTATTCAAAAAGTCGTCAAAAAGTTCATTGGCAACATCAAACATGAATGTTTTGGCATACTCCCCATCTGAATAGCTTTTCATTTCTCACAATTGCTAGAGCACCAGCAAAGCTAGCTGAATTCCAGTCACCTTGTTAGGTCTAAACACGGAGTTACTGCTGGCTAGCTTGCACTCTGCACAGTAGCTCTTGACATGCTTTCTTCCTGCTGTCCCCCGCTGGATATTTCAATGTAAATATAGTATGGCATGTGTCCAAGTGCCTCTTTATATTGGACCGTTTCATCCATGCAATTTTATCATTGCATATTAGACACTGCAGAACCTACTCTCTCCACAAGGGGAATTCCTCTGTCCATTCCTGCTGAGAAGTACGATACTCCTCATCTTTTTTCTTTTAGCCATCTTCTTTGTCAAAAGGGTTTCTGCAATTAGCTAGCTGACTACTTGATTAAAGGGAGAAAAGTTTACTTCCTGACCTCACAACAACCCATGTACATTATGCATTATCCAATAAAAATTTGCTGTTGTTCTGGAGGACAGCTGTGATTGGCTCTAGCTACCCGCAATCATGAGCATGAGCAGTAGGAAATAAATGGATTGTAATACATGAGAATGTTTTATATTTTTAACATTACTTTTTTATTAAAGATTTGTCTGCAAGCCAGATGCAGCCATCAAAAGAGCCGCATCTGGCTCGTGAACCATAGTTTCCCGACCCCTGCATTATGGGATAACCTTTTCATTTCCCCAAAAATCTAAGGTAGACGATAATACTCAGAGCATGTGGGATGATGAATTTGCCCTTGGTATACATGTCTACCCTAGTTCCTCACTTTTCTGTTCTGCTGTTACTCATTCAAGGCCCAGCTCAAGCTGTGGCTTGCTTCTACACAAAGCCTTCACTTTTTTAGGCCCATACTGATCTTTCTATCCTGTACTCCTCTGATAACTTTCATATTCTCTACAATGGAGCAATTAGTTCTCAACTCTTTGGTGTGCTGTTTATTGTTTCTTATATGTTGGTTTTAGCAATTCTGTTTTTTACCCTAATGCACTTGGTACAGTTGTTCACCACATAGGTTCTAGTGCATAGATGAAATCGACTTTTAATTTTGGATTGCCAAAGACATTTTTTTCCTAAGGAGATGATGTTGTAAGTAAATCTTATTTATATTTTTCTATTGATTTGTGAGAGAGAGAGAGGGAGAAAGAGAGAAACATCAATTTGTTCCACTTATTTACGTGTTCATTGGTTGCCTCCAGTACGTGCCCTTACTGAACCTGCAACCTTGGGGTATTGGGATGGTGCTCTAATCAATAACCTACCAGCCTAATTCTTTTAAACTATTAGTGTAAGTAGATTGGAAATTATTGGTGTTTCTTAAAGTGAGGTTCCAGAGATTCTTTCTGCAAAATTTGTGTGGTTCGTCTACCACTTATGATACAGACTGGTTGCTTATTTTATTTCCAAAGTCTTTGATTGATTGATCAAATGAGGCAATGTTTCTGAGGTAGCACTGGCCAAGTTGTTTACTAATTAGAAAACTTGGCAGGTTTTGAGGCCAGAGGCATGCAGGTGTTCTTGTGTTTTGCCAGTAGGGATCTCTGTGGAAAGCACTCAGGATCATTAGGAGATGCTGTCCTGTCTTCTCGGTGCAAGCCAAGTGATGGTTCTGGCCCTCTGCCTGGATGCTCAAACCAGAGGAGAAGAAAAGGGTGAGAGGCTCACACAGCTCCAAGGCATGAGCTTTCTCTGTGTTGGAGACACTAAGGGCGTGAGAGGTCTTGGGCTTTCTTTGATTTGTGCCCTTTTTGTGATTATGGGGCATAAAAGTAACTGCAGTTTTCATCAATACAGAGACAAGACATTAGTTTGCATCTGGAATAATTCTAGAATATCTTGTTGAACATTTCCTTTATTAAAAAATAATTTACCATATTTAAGTTCTGTCTCCAGTTTCTCTTAAGAAGTTTAAGAGGGCAGTCTATTTCCTGACCTAAATAAGGCCTCACTGTTGGTGAGGTGGTGGCGAGGTGGTTTAACTGCTATAGAACTTCGTGCCTAGAGCATTCTTTGCCATCGAAGCATGGGAACCGAAAGTGGGGAGCATGGGTTCTTTACTACTTGTCACATCAGAGAATGACTGTCCTAGGACAGTGACCACCTCCTAATGGTAAGTATCCCCGCCTGCTTATTTCTTGGAAGCAGGAAACATAAGCCAGTCATCATAGTAATAGCATTTTTTTAAAAAAAAGAACAATAAAAATGTCCAGCCTTAATCTGCAGTGATGACCAACTTTTTCAGGTTTCTGTTGCTGGATCAGGCACCGGAAGAGGCTCCCCAGCTGTGACTCTGGTGCAGTTACCTTCAGGCCAGACTGTGCATGTCCAGGGAGTAATTCAGACACCACAGTCATCGGCTCTCCAGTCATCACAAATACAGACCGTCCAGGTCAGCTTCCTTCCCAGTCTCTGTCTTTGACTTGCCTGAGCTTGAGCTTTTTTTCCCCCTTTATGAATTTATCATCTTTTCCTTGGTAGCTTTTATGCTCAAGTTGTAGTAAAAAGGTTTGGAGGAATTTTCTTTTATGTGTGAAATGGATTCTTTCGCTAGATACTCAGGTGTTATAGAAAAGTTTTTTGTTGTCATCAGTAATTTGCCAGATAGTCGCCAGATGAATAATGATTTTTTCTTCTTTTTTTGTGTATGTGACAGAGACAGAGGGTGACAATAGGGACAGACAGGAAGGGAGAGAGATGAGAAGCATCAATTCTTCATTGCGGCTCCTTAGTTGTTCATTCATTGCTTTCTCATATGTGCCTTGATTTGGGGGTTACAGCAGAGCAAGTGACCCTTTGCCACGCCAGCGACCTTGGGCTTCAAGCCAGTGACCTTTGGGCTCAAGCCAGCGACCATGGGTCATGGCTTTGAACTCATGTTCAAGCCAGTGACCCTGTGCTCAAGCTGGTGAGCCCGCGCTCAAGCCGGTGACCCTGGGTTTTCAAACCTTGGTCCTCTCCATCCCAGTCCAATGCTCTGTCCACTGCACCACCTCCTGGTAGGACCAGATGAATAATTCTTCAAATTGTTCTCTGCTCAAACTTAATTTATTTATCACATTTCCTCAATAGTGCTTAAAAATATTTTGAGGATTCTTTGGAGAATATGTCTGATAAATATACCAATATATAAAAATTATAGTACAGATGCTTTTTTCATGAATACTCACATAAGTAGGTAGGTTGAAATTTAAGTTTATTTTTAAATCAGTTGTGTAATCTATAGAAAATAATTATGTTATTCTCTCTGTCTTACATTTATACATTGTGTACACATCTTAGCCTAAACTTTGGTTTCATAGGTGTGATTATTATTATGGTTGTGATCCAGAGATGTTTGATTACTTATTATTATCAAGGTTGGTTTTAAATCTTTAGTATTTCTTTTTTTATTATTATTTATAGCAAGAGAGACAGACAGAGGGACAGGCAGGCAGGATGGGAGAGAGATGAGAAGCATTAAGTTCTTTTATGTGGCACCTTAGTTGTTCATTGTTTGCTTGGGGGTGGGGGAGGACTACAGCCAAGCCAGTGGCCTTGGGCTCAAGCCAGTGACCTTTAGCTTCAAGCCAGGGTTCATGTCTATGATCCCACCCACACTCAAGCGGGCTACCTTGGGTCTTCGAGCCTGGGTCCTCAGCATCCTAGGCCCAACACTCTATCTACTGCACCACCACCTGGTCAGGTTAAATCCTTAGCATTTCTTGAAGCTAAAACTTTTTTTTGCATCTTTCAATGTAAATTATTACAAATACATACTTTTGTTTACTAAATTTGTCTTTTTTTTTTTAGGTCAGTTTGTTATTGTCATTTACATTTTAGAATTATTTGAACCTAATTGATGACAGAAAGCTTTGAGAGAAAAGCAGATGCATTTATTTAGTCTGTCTTTTCCTGATCACTGGAGTACAGTTTGTGCAGAATGAGGATAAGGGCTGCAACATGACACTGAAAGTAGTAGATTCATATGCACTAAAAGCTGGGCAATCTTTGCAGCACCAGATGTCTTAATAGTTCCGAGTCTCAATGTTGTTTTTTTACCCCCTGTGATGACCCTTGGTTCCAAGACTTTCTAACTGTAATTGTAAAAGCAGAAAGTCCTTCACTCTCTTTTTGTATTGTAACTTTTATTGGGGTACAGGGACTTCTTAGTTTTACCCTGAGTACTAAAAGGAGGTCTTGTCTCAGTAGATCTTTTTTGGATTTTATGAAACAGCTGATTCAATTATCTTTGTAGAGATAGGTGACAGTGGATCTTGCCTTAAAATTTCTCCCCATTGAATGATGGACAAGTCACTTGATCTCTCTGAGTGAACTTCAGTTTTTGCCTTTCTGAAATGGGTATATTAACAGCCTGCCTCACGTGGGAGGTTGTCAGGATTATATAAGAGATGTGAAAAAGTCCATTGTAAACTGACAAATATTTGATGGCAAGATATGATTGTCAATTGCAACGACATTTTTTCTAATAAATTCTGTTTATTGGTGAGTATGCTTATTTGTGGGGTATCCATGACCAGAGACACATGGTCACATATGTAAGTGAACATGTATGCTCATCCATGTGTTGTAAAGTAGTGTACCTTAATTCCACGGGTTATGTAGAGACACCCAGGCAGGATACAGAAGAAGTTTTAGGAGGAGATTTATTTATTTATTTATTTATTTATTTTACAGGGACAGAGAGCGAGTCAGAGAGAGGGATAGACAGGGACAGACAGGAACGAAGAGAGGTGAGAAGATCAATCATCAGTTTTTCGTTGCCTTCGCTACAACTTAGTTGTTCATAGATTGCTTTCTCATATGTGCCTTGACCGCGGGCCTTCAGCAGACCCAGCAACCCCTTGCTGGAGCCAGCGACCGTGGGTCCAAGCTGACGAGCTTTTTGCTCAAGCCAGATGGGCCCGCGCTCAAGCTGGCGAGCTTGGGGTCTCAAACCTGGGTCCTCCCCATCTCAGTCCAACGCTCTATCCACTGCGCCACTGCCTGGTCAGGCTAGGAGGAGATTTATTAATAAGCCGGCTGCATATGACTTACACGGGGTATAGCTGACCCAAATCGTGTAGCCTCGAATATAGCTCTGAGGCTAGTTATGTACACTTGACCACATACAGGTTGGGGGGAAAAAGAAGGGGAAATATGACACAATAATCAATCATTAACAAGCTTATAACATTTGTCTATAGCAGTGGTTCTTAATCTGGGTTCTATCAAACCCTAGGGGTTCGATGAGTAGGTCTCAGGGGTCCAGAGAAGCCTCTGCCACGGAGGCCAGAATAAAGTAATACCGTAATTTGTTGTGAGTTCATGCACTTTGTTGGTTTTGTTCTTTGAGCAAGGTGATGTTCATGCACGGCTCATTTTGTGCACCAGTAAAAAAACATATACCTATTTCTTGAATTTGGAAAAAAAATCATATTTTATTTATCACTAAAGGAGGGTTCAGTGAATGCACATATGAAACTGGTGGGTTTGGTACCTCAAAAAAGGTTAAGAACCACTGGTCTATAGGATATATAAAAAGCATTCCTACATATTAAAACTTACAAGGTAACACAATAGTGATGTCGTTTTACATATCAAAGACATTCGACATTCACAAATATTTTAGTGTCTACCTCCCATTTATTTGTCTATAGCAGGAGTAGTCAACCATTTTATACCTACCGCCCACTTTTGTCTCTCTGTTAGTAGTAAAATTTTCTAACCGCCCACCAGTTCCACAGTAATGGTGATTTATAAAGTAAGGAAGTAGCCTGACCTGTGGTGGCACAGTGGATAAAGCGTCGACCTGGGAACACTGAGGTCGCCAGTTCAAAACCCTGCACTGGTCTGGTCAAGGCACATATGGGAGTTGATGCTTCCAGCTCCTCCCCCCTTTCTCTCTCTCTCTCTCTCTCTCTCTGTCTCCTCTCTAAAATGAATAAAAATAAATAAGGAAGTAACTTTACTTTATAAAATTTATAAAGCAGAGTTACAGCAAGTTAAAGCATATAATAATAATTACTTACCAAGTACTTTATGTTGGATTTTCGCTAAGTTTGGCAGAATAAATCTTTATAAAACAACTTACTATAGTTAAATCTATCTTTTTATTTATACTTTGGTTGCTCCACTACCACCCACCGTGAAAGCTGTAATACCCAGGGACCAAGTTGACTACCACTAGAGAGGTGTATGTTACTCTCAGGATTCCAGGAAGGGAGAAAGAGTTAAAATCAGTGTAGGATATGTAAATATTGTCTCTTACTGAAAGGGAAAGGAAGTTCTTCAGATAACCTTTATTCCTTCAATGCCTGACTTTTCCTTTTTAAAATGGAGTTGCCAATACTAAGTTTTACAGTTCTTTGGCACCTTATCATACATGTGCTGACTTGGGAAGTATATATTCCTGCTGGCATTGGTCATGGAAATTTTTTTTTTTTGGCATTGGTCATATTTTAATAATGTCTTGATTTTGCCCAAATCAAATTCCCATGTAATTGTAATATTAAGTAAATTGAGTTTTGTAAACTCAGAACTATCCTAGGGCTTGAGTGATAAATGGCTGAATTTAATGAGAGCAATCATGTTGTAGACAGATTTGTAATTTTAGTTCTCTGACTTTGTTTAATAATCATATTGTTGTATTATTACTTGACTTGAAAAAAATGATTATGCTTAAAACTCTGATCTTTCTTTTAAGGAGAAATTTCTTATTTTGAGTTCTGACCTTTCATTATCAAACCCTAACCGACTTGTTATAATAAAAATCCTAACTTCATCCAGGCTTCTTTTCCTGCTTAAATATTCTTTCTTCTCTGGACTTACCTGGTGTCTAGCTTGAAGACCCAGCCCCAATCAGCTATGGTGTTGGGCAAACCAATCCATTTCAAGTGTGTTTAGGTTTGCTAGCTTGTATTGGGGCAGCTCCATGTGTGTACAGTCTATGGAAGGCTGCTGATGCTTGCCCTCAGAGCCACAGATTGCAAATTGCAGACTGCCTGCTATAGTGGGGAGGGGCAATTGTTTGCTATTGTTTATGAGAGAGGGAGTATTTCCACCCTCCCTGTTTTGCTGGAGAGTGCTGACGGGGCTTGGGAACCCTGCTGAGACTGGTAGTTGGGGGCTGTGAGTCCTGGAGAGTCTGGAGAGAGAAAGGGAAATTATTTTCCTGGCCTGTCTGCTCATCCACTGTTAGGAGACCTTAATAAACGGAACAGCCCATCATTTTCTGTCTCTGCTGTTCCTTTACCGTCTGAACGAATCCAATGAGAACCTGCAAGGCCATGGTGGTGGCCACCAGCCTTGCAGGTGTGAAGAGGCATTGAAATCGAGGTGCTTTCTTCCGTCTCTGTCACTAGCTCATTAGCTACTTGATAGATTTGGGAAAGTACTTTGAGGGTTGGGATCTTGGGTCTAAGGTAGCTTATATGTAGGCTTCTCCTATGAAGCCTCACTTGCTGTTCCATCCATTCTGTATTTGCATTTCTGTGGTCTTTGTGATCTGTACCACCCCCTTCTATAAACACTTGTTCTATGGCTAAGATGTCTGTCTGTGCTCCCATTCCTAAGCCTGGTGGGAGCTATATGAGTGTGGGTTTGGTGTGTTCCATTGCTTACTGCTTCCCCAGCACCTGGCTTAGCACTGCACCCAAAGACCCTTAGTCGCACTTTTTTAAACGAAGGGGATCATATCTTTTATGATGCATCAGAAATTCTTGTATTATAGGTAGCAACAATTGCAGAGACAGATGAGTCTGCAGAATCAGAAGGTGTAATTGATTCTCACAAACGTAGAGAAATCCTTTCACGAAGACCCTCTTATCGGTAAGTTAAGTTTCCACTGTAATACTTTTTTTTTCAAAAAGGGAGAATAATTATACATCAGACAAATTTTTTACGCTATAGGTTTTTTGTTTTAAATCTCATTCAGATACCTAATTATTTGTATTGTTAAATTATGTTTTAGAAAAATACTGAATGACCTTTCCTCTGATGTGCCTGGTGTTCCCAAGATTGAAGAAGAAAAATCAGAGGAAGAAGGCACACCACCCAGTATCGCTGCCATGGCAGTGCCGACTAGCATATATCAGACTAGCACGGGGCAATACAGTATGTATGCTGCAATTCCGTAAGATACAGTGCTAGCCTAATCTTCTCTTGTTACAGTGAAGCAACTCGGGTTTCGGCATTAAACTATATCCTGTTTTAAAGTGCATATAATAACTCCTACACTGTATCAGAATGAAAAGTACATGTTAAAGAAGTGAGATTTGTATTGACAGCTGTCATATACTTTTGAAAAGTAATATATTTTTTTACTGAATATAGAAAAAGTTTTGAGTTTAAAATAAAGGGTGTTTTTTTCTTATTCATATGTTTAATATTTATGTTTAGTAAAAATTTAAAACTTCCTGTTTTTTGTTGCCTTTATGATGCATGCAAACATAAGATATAAATGTCTGTATTTTGTTCTTGTTGGCTTTGCTACCAACAATTACATTTTTTACTTACTAATTTAAAAGAAGTGCATATGTTTTCTAAATTGTTTTAAATGTAATTCTGTTTTCACTAGTCTCTACTGTGTTGATATGTGCTGCACTTTTTCTTAGACAAGAATGGGAAAATGATTAATTTTTAAAACTACAGCAATTAGGCCATTTTATTTGAAATTTCAGCACCAAAAGGTCTAAATAAACAGATAAATTCACATTTAGTCTTGTGCATTTTAATGGACTATTCATTCTGTGCTTTTTGCTTTAATTAAAGCACTAGTTTTTTGTGTGTTTTTTCTTAAATTCAGACCATTTGATACATAAAAATGTTTAAGTACAAAAGGAGATCTAGGAAGACAGAAAGAGTGAGGGAAACAAGACAAAGAAAGGACTGAAAAAGAGTTTACAAAACCACAACGGCTTAGGCACTAGAATATGTGTGATGTTAAATACAATGTTGGTCCAAAAGCAGTGTTAAGATTTTGGATATCTTTTCTCTTTTCCTTTTAAAAGTAGCATACCTAGGAAAGTCTCAAGTCTTAATTTAAGATTTGGCTGTTTAAGCAAGCTGTAATCTTCTTTAATCTATGGGAAAATCTTTCGGAGTCATTAGTTTTTTAGAGTTTTCCTTACAGTGACGGTAAATCTGCAGCATTAACACTCTTCATTAGTAATTCAGTTCTGTGGGTAGTTCCTACCATAATACCTGGCGTAATATCTGGCATATTATACCTGGGGTATGATTTATCTCCAGCCTCTATAAGGTGCTGAGTAGACATGTCCAAAATTCACGTTGGGAAAGGAAAACTCCTCCCCACTCTCACCCTAAGAGTTGGACATGAGGTGTTTGTTCATTGTCATTTCTCTTTCTTACTTCTCTGTTACATGCCTTGTGTCTGGCCCACTGAGAACATGTAGGAGTATTAGAACTGAAAACCAGAGGGGGCTAGCTGTGTGCCCTGGCAGTGCAGCACACAGGTCCCAGGAACGCTGGGCTCCTCATGCCCTCTGTCCCCGAGTGCTGCATGGGCTTGCTTAGACCTGAGGGAACCTCCTGACTGGTCAGCTGTACACACATCATTTTCTGTTTGTGTCATGACAGGGAAAGGGTTGGAAATTACTGGTGAAATAATGCTCAGAAATCTTAAAGTTTGGGGAACTATGATCTTGAACACCATCTGGCATGTCCTAATGCTGCTCAGGAATTGATGAAAGCAATGATCTCTTTACGAGGTGATGTGGATGGGGTGGCAGTGGGTTTATTGGCTGAGGTTATTAACTGAAATTGAAATCATGAAAACGTTGGGTTGAGAGAGTGTTGAAGCTAAAGTTGATATGGAGAAGGACTCTTGGTCCTGTCGTAGGCCGACTGCATCAGAGCAGGGTTTTTTTTCCATCGCAGGTTTTTAGTCTTTGAAGTGGGAATAATACTAAATTGACAAACTCTGGGGTTAGAGTGAGGACACAAGGAGATAACAGGTAAAAGTTTGGAAGAGAAACATGCTACTTTGACTTGTCACAGAAAAACATTAGCTATCCCAGGTTACATCTATTTGCGTTCCCCAAAGCCTCGACTTCTCAAGTTCTTATTAGTGCAGTGTGGAGAGGAGGGCTGGGCATTGAACATCACTGTGGGTGGGGTGGTGGGTGCAGTCAGGAGCTCTGCAAAGGAGGAAGCCAGTGTTGAGAAGGTGAGCACTTGTCTGTTTGCCACATTAGAGGTCCTTGGCTGTCTCTTACTTGGGGTTATTACTGTGGACCATGAAACTCTGAACCTGGCAGTGACTAATGCAGAGTGGTGCTGGTTCCACGTGTGCTGCCCCATGTAAAAACTGGCATATTTATTGGTTCATGAAAAGTGATTTTGCCTTTGTTAAAAATGCATTTTGTAAACATTTAGTGACACTTGTTTCTGGTGATAATTCTTTCATTTGGAGAGTGAATATTAAAATTTCAACCTTTTAGGAAACATTTACTTTAATTGGAGGGTATCATTACACATGCACAAGATCTATTTTCTTTAGTTTTATTTCTTACTAGGAATAATTTAGTAGATATTAATGCTTTAATGTTGTTATTAAATATCTAAAAATAGAAACAATTTGGTATCCTTTGATTTTTAGATTAGAGGAGTTTATTTTACTAAAATTTCTGAAGGTTTTTCTATATATATTTGTGTATCTAATTATGTATCTAATTTTATAATCTTTTATTACAAAAATTAATTCTTTCTTCAACTTATCCATGGAGTACTATCCCCCAAACTTAGCTGTGCTTCCTTTCCCCAAAACTTACTACTTTAGATTATTTTTAATTTGGTGTAATTAAAGTTAAAGACAGAAGTAAATAACTTTGTGTCAAAGTTGAAGAAATAAAAATAAATGTAGTCAGGTTTCCCCATATACAAGCTGTTATATTTTTAATAATTGAAAGTTAGATATTTGACAGAAGTTGGCCTTATTACTTCAACTGTGTGTGTGTGTGTGTCTGTGTATGTGTGTCAGACAGAAAGAGAGACAAAGAGAGGGACAGATAGGAACAGAACATACAAGAAAGGAGAGAGATGAGAAGCATCAATTCTTTGTTGCAGCACCTTAGTTGTTCGTTGATTGCTTTCTCATACATGCCTTGAGGTGGGGCGGCTACAGCAGACAAGTGACTCTTGCTCAAGACAGTGACCTTGGGGTTCAAGTGGGTGAGCTCTGCCCAAACCAGATGAGCTGGCACTCAAGCTGGCGAACTCAGGGTTTCGAACCTGGTCCTCTGTGCCACCGCCTGGTCAGGGTCAACTTGTTTTTTAACCGCAAACTAAGAATTGAAAGCTACAATATGCTAACTTTCCTACCCTAGGGGTAGGAACAATAGCTTAAAGTGGGCAGGGATTCATTATTGCAACACCAAGAAAATAAGCTACACTTTAACTGAAAGGACAGATCTTGGCTATAGTTTTGCTATGTGCCAATGATATTATTCTGGTCAAAGAAATCTTTTCTGTGTTAGAATATTTTTACAGATGGTGGTTTAGAATAAATGAATAATTTACTTCCTGTGTAAGACATGAATGAAATGAGAGTGAATTCATAAATGCATAGTAAAAACAACTAAAGTGATTAAAATGTTCAAAGTTTAATTCATTAAGTTTCTTTAAAAACAATTGTTTTTTTATCCTACATTCTAGTATACCCGACCTGAACTCTTCCTTAACAATTTAGAACTATCACGCAAGACTTCAAATTTTATTTTTTCCAAATGTCCCTTGTCTCTTTGCTCGCTTCTATTTTATTTTGCTAGGAACTTTGTTAGAACGAGTCTGTATTAACTCCTCTTTATTGGAATTTTTATACACTAAAGGCAAGTGGATCAATCCAAAACCCACCATTATGAATAAGATATTATGAACTATGTGGACTGCTAAAGAATTCAGAATTCTCAGGAGACTCATATGAGTCCAATCTTCAGAAAAAGAATTTGCACATGATAGGCTCACACATTCTAAGGTAAATGCAGTTGCATTTATTGCTTTTAGTAGGGGCTTTGCTTACCTTCTCCCAAGGTAATTTTCAAAGCAAATGTCAAGGTGTCTACTTAATGTCAATCTGGTGTTTGGCCTTGGTACTGCTGTTCTTGTTCTAGCTTGAGAGTGTTTTAGTGTTTCTTCTGCTTTGAAGGCAGGGGTACTTACACTCTGTTTTGTGCTCACTTTTTGAATTTAAATCTGAGAATTCACAGGAATAAAGTCTGTTGTTCTTTTTTTTAAAGTTAATTTAATGAAAATGCAATCACGAATCTTTTTATTGCAATTTGGAATAAAGATGGCTTTAAAGGATAATTGATTACACATTTAGTTGTTTATGCATTTCAACTAGCTCACTTATACAGGTTTAGTGTTAAAAAGATGAGCATCAATTAAAAAGAGGTCAGATGAAATCTTAAATACATTCTCGTTCCTCATTTGGTTATGAACTTTTTCCCCCCATTTTCTACCCTTATTTACCTTTATCTTTTTCCTTCTTTATTATTTTTACAATACTTTAAAATATTTTAATTAAACATTTTTTAACAAAATTCTTGAATTTTTATCCTGTACATAATATTCCCATCAATGATATTAATAGTTTTAGGAGAGAAGTACTCAGTGGCAATCAGTAGTGGAAATAGCAGATTTTTAAAACCTGGTTTTGTATATCAGGACTTTTAAAATAATTTATTTTCTGGATTAGCTGATATAATAGCATCCTGGCTACTCTGATAAATGGTAAGTTGGAGATGGAAAAACTATACTTGGGTTATACCGATTTGAAACTAAATACCATGACTGTATAAGGAGATATACAGATATGTGTGTGTGTATATATACACACATAAACATTTGTGTAACCACGAAAACTAACTTAGTTGAAAAATACTTAAGTAAATTAATGAATTACACGTTAACTAGAGAAATGCTTTCTTAATGTAAGGTCAGTCAGTGTGTCCATCATTCAACTAGTGTGAATAGAGTGACCTACTTAATTATGTGATATAACTCACCTGAGACATTAGTGAGGGCACATAGGGACCTCCCAGAGCTACTAGAACAACAGGGCTTAACCTCTCCCAACCTCAACTATGAGCAGATAACATACTAACAGGCTTGAATCAGGACATTGGAGCAGAATTTGATTTTATATAACCTAGCTGTTTACTTTTAAATTAATTTAGATATTTTATGAAACTGTTAGGCTATTAAGGATTTCTTAAAAGAAGAAAATAAGTATGCATATTGTCTAAAATAGAAAAACAATTTTACTTCTGCTTGAGTCCCAGTTAATATTTACAGGCCAGTGTGCCCTCCTCATGGTTACCAGCAGTGTGGACACAGGTGCAAGAGTTTATGCTTCACCTACGTGTGTCAGTCCAAGAAAGCATAAGTTCCCAAAGTAAAATTAGTGGGAAGTATAATGGTATCTTATTTTCATTTGTTATTAATGGCCGTGATATGAGCCAAATACTATTTAAAAATGATTAGTCAGATGTGATGTCTGGAATTTGTTTGGAAATATTCCAGACTTAAACAAAAAAATAAGGTGTGGGATGATGAGCAGGGAAAATAAATGACACAAAATTCTTGCTAGAAAATTCTTGTATGTGTTTTTAAATAAGCTAAAACAAAGGATGTGACTAAACTCAGTTGATTTTATCTTGGTTTTTCCTACTATTTAATTTATCTCAATGTGTGTCTACTGAAAGCACTTATACTATTCTTGAATATTTAGTAACCTAAAATGATTTCTCAACTCTCTTGTATGCTCATACATACACACAAAGCCTATTTCCAATATACACCATTAGAAAATTTTGTTTATTGTCAAATGAGAGGCAGCATTTGAAATGGAAAGGTCCTCTGTCATTTGATAATGCCAAAATAAAAAGTACTTTTGTTATTTATATATAAAAAGTAAGAGCTAGGCTATAGTATGAGACTTATCAGTAGAAAGTTTTCCCCCTAGAGCCAGCTTATGTGTATTAGCTTTTGTCTTTCACATATAATTATATAATGTTTTAACCAGAAAATAGAATGACAAAAACAGATTCTTGATATGTCAGTTTTTCAGTGTTGAAAGCAAACAAGTTTTGGTTGGAACTATGGGGAAACATTGAAAAAAGGGGGGTTGTGCAAAAAAAGGAAAAGAAGTATGAAAAAAAGAAAGCAAGGGTCTATTATCTACCTATTCCATGGTTCTGATCCTTGGGAGCAACTACTCTTACTCAGATTTTTTTACTAGGCCAATAATTGGCATTTCAATCATGGGTATTGACAATTAAGTCCTATTATCAGAATTTGAAACCATACTTAATAACTCTTCTAGACTCACCAGTGGCTTACGTTGTTTATGACATAGTCTGTTGTAAGGAACAGATAGCATTCATTTATCATCTTGAGTGCCTGCTCTGTGACAGTGTGAAAAATGACAGGCGCTGGAAGACAGAGCGGCCATTCAGAGGGCTGTCTAGCTCTTCATGTTTTTTGAAACTTTGGACTGAGCCAAACTACCCTTTTTTTTTTTTTACAAAGAATTGTTTGTAAAGTCAACAGGACAGACTGATTACAAGGACTAATAATCATTGTGGACCTTCTATGTGAAGATAGAGTCAGTACACTGTCATGTGTAGCCAATAGTAAGTAGCCCAGCTTGTTAGCACAAATAGGAGTTTTTTCTTCTTTTCATACAATTATTGCTTTCATTTTTCTCATAAAAATGCTTTGCTTTCACCCTGTAATTGAGACACTATATGAGTTTCTGCCTGAAAGTATGTGGCCAAATTACAATTCTTTGATCCCAAATAAACACTTGTTTCTCATTTCAGCTTTTAAAATGAAGGTAAACCCCTATGCTTTGTGCTTACACTGCCTATGCTTGTCTTTCAATGACATCAAACTAATCAACTGAAAACACATTCAAATGTATGACAACATATAAAATGTACTTGTGTCCAGCCTGAGGCTTTAAGGAAGCCTTATTTCTTCTTTCTCATACTTCTGTTTTAAGAAGGTAGATATAGTTAGATCGCTCCTAAACCTTTTATTCTACAGGGAGAATCTTGAGACCTTTGAAATCTTTGGAGAGTCATGGTAAAATCTTGTTTGTAAAGTGTGTCAGAATATAACACTCTAGATGAGCCAGATACTGTGATATTACATCAGAGTTTCCCAACCCCCGCACTATGGACATTATTTCCATTAACCCTATCTAACAGTGGCCTGTCGGTGTAACTAGAACACAGAGAACGAGTCTGTGTTGAGCTCAAAATGGTACCCATCATTTTGTGTTAGGACCTAAACTTGTTACTCTTTCCAGTAGTTCCAACAGGTTTATACGATCCGGTCATTGCTTAGATACTATTAAGATTTTAGGAAATGATTTGGAAATATCCAAGGTATAGTTTAGATACCAGATTTATCAGTGTTGTTATTCTGATGGTATGCTATTATCTTCATTGTAAAATCTAGTTAGCTGGTTTATATGTTGTTAAAAATAAAAGATAGCTCTTGGTTCCACTTAATCTCTAGTGTTTAAAGTAAAATGTGGAGTCATAATATTTATGTTAAAATATACCACACTCTCAGATATTTAGATTTGTCTATTAGAAGAAAATTTAAAAACACTTCACTTGATCTATTATTCTTTTGAAACTTTTAGTTAAAATGTTAATTTTTAAATATGACTGGCAAGTCTCAGTATTTAGAGGAAATCCTTCTCATAATTGTTGCCATTAGCCTAGTTATTCAAGATCCTTGATAGAGGTAAATATTGTAGCACAAATTGTTTCAGTATAGTTAGTTTTTAAGGTCCTTTCTAATTTAACACTTTTTATTTCAGGATTCTACTGACATAGTCACAATGGTAAAGGCTACAGTTTTATAGACTTGAGCTTTAAAATATATATATATATATTCCACGAAAAGCTATTTTCTTTTGATGATAAATAAGAAAAGTACTGTAGTTCACTGAATTCATAGTATTTACGATACTCAGTAGAGTTTCATTGACCATTTCCTAATTGTTAGAATGCTATTTATCTGTATCTAAAATATCTGAAAGAATGGAGAAAACCACGAAGCTGGACTTTTTCCCCATTTGTATATCTTCTCTTCCTCTTAAATAATTTAGGTGGATGTCGAGGGAGAGGAGACCTGCATGGGCTTATGTATTTGAGACAGTTCTGAATATAAGATATTTTCAAGTATTTATGAGCCTTTTCAGAGTATTGTCCTGTGAAACAGGATCTCCTTATCAATTCAACATAGAGAAATAAGGGTAAACAGAGAATGGGAAGCATTGGTAATACATAGACCCAGAGTATATATTCTTCCAATATGACAGTATTAAAAATGAAGCGTGAAATTTTCTAATATTTCTTTTCTTTTTTTGTTAAGTTGCTATAGCCCAAGGTGGAGCAATCCAGATTTCTAACCCAGGATCTGATGGTGTTCAGGGACTGCAGGCATTAACAATGACAAATTCAGGAGCTCCTCCGCCAGGTGCCACCATTGTGCAGTATGCAGCACAGGCCGCTGATGGCACTCAGCAGTTCTTTGTCCCAGGCAGCCAGGTTGTTGTTCAAGGTATATTTTATTAATCTAATACATTTACAATACCTATGGATTACTATCTCATACTATTTAGTGGTAATTTTATAGTTTTCTGAAATATGCAGGAGGTAGATGGGAAGGGGCACATAAAGGCTTGAAGAAGAAATATTTTAGTATATTAAACAAGTTAAATAAATGATTTTTATTTTTTAGCAGATGTTATTGGCTCTAAAGAAAAGTTAGCCTGACCAGGCAGTGGTGCAGTGGATAGAGCGTCGGACTGTGATGCAGAGGACCCAGGTTCGAAATCCCGAGGTCGCCTGCTTGAGCGTGGGCTCACCAGCTTCAGCCCAAAGGTCACTGGCTTGAGCCCAAGGTCGCTGGCTTGAACAAGGGGTCACTGGCTCAGCTCTAGCCCCCCCCCCCGCCAAGGCACATGAGAAAGCAATCAATGAACAACTGAGGTGCTACACAAAGAATTGGTGCTTCTAATCTCTCTCCCTTTCTGTCTGTCCCTGTCTGTTCCTCTCTCTCTCTGTCTGTCTGTCAAAAAAAAAAAAAAATCAGCATAGCATGATGAAAAAAGGGAGTAATAAACATGAGTGAATTCTTTAATTAGGTAAATATCTTTTATTTCAGGGTTATAAATATTGTACCCAATATATGCTTATTACCTAGTCCAGGGGTCCCCAAATTTTTTACACAGGGGGCCAGTTCATTGTCCCTCAGACCGTTGGAGGACCGGACTATAAAAAAAACTATGAACAAATCCCTATGCACACTGTACATATCTTATTTTAAAGTAAAAAAACAAAACGGGAACAAATACAATATTTAAAATAAAGAACAAGTAAATTTAAATCAACAAACTGACCAGTATTTCAATGGGAACTATGGGTGTGGATGCATCCTGTGCTCCTCTCACTGACCACCAATGAAAGAGGTGCCCCTTCTGGAAGTGCGGCGGGGGCCGGATAAATGGCCTCGGGCTGCATGCAACCCGTGAGCTTAGTTTGGGGACCCCTGACCTAGTCTATGAAGATTTAAGTATCCAGTCTGTGATACACTGAATTTGGGTTTTTCCCCAGATGTTACAATCAAGTCTTAACTTGTAGACATCTCGTTTCAAAACAATGACTGATTTTTTTTTCTTTAGACCATTCTTAGTATATGTAAATTCTTACTTATTCTATCTCTTACAGAAGCTGATAGCTGTGAAATAAAGCATTTGGATTATAGCCCTAATCTTTTAGGGAAACCTGAGATTTCAGTTATATTTGAGTTATATATTAATTTCATTCAGTTGTGCTTATGTAACTATAATGTGTTTATTACAACTTTCAAAATCCTGTATTTTTTATTTAATTTGCTGAGGACTTAAGATATAGCACTAGTTTCAAAGGGAATAGTGTCAGTTACTTTAGTTTGAAAGTCTTCTGAGTATGGAAGATGCAGATGATAATGGATAGGTCCCTCTTTAACTAGCTTTACTCCCAAGTATTCTGGAGGCTAATGTGACTAATAAAGTATATGAGGAACCCAAGTGGTAGCATATAGGAGTATGGAAACATTCATAGTACTGACCTACTTTTGTTTTTGTTTTTAAACACTATTGAAGTCCTCTGAACTTTGTTTTTTATTTTTTTGTCACAAGCACAATAGAGAGAGAGAGAGAGACAGGAAGGGATGGAGATAATAAGCATCAACTCATAGTTGCAGCACTTTAGTTGTTCATTGATTGCTTCTCATACGTGCCTTGCAGTGGGGAGGGGCAGACAAGCCAGTGACATCTTGCTCAAGCCAGTGATCTTCAGATTTTGAAACCAGAACCTCAGTGTTCTAGGTTGATGCTCTACACTGTGCCACCACCTGGCCAGGCTGCAATGTTTTCTTTTAAAAGCCACCCATTATGGATGCTTCTCAGCTTTTGGCGGGATTATGTTCTGATAAATAAACCCATCGTAAATTGAAAATATAGTACTGTAGTTGAAAATGCATTTAATCCACCTAACCTTCTGAACATCATTGCTTAGCTGAGTCCACCTTTAATATGCATTCGGGGACTGTATATTTCCCTCATACTCAGGAATTCTCTAAATCTAAATCTACATGAATAATCATAAGGAATCATCCTTTTTTTTTAAAAAAAAAAAGATTTGATTTACCAATTTTAGAGAGGAGAGAGAATGGGAGGGAGAGGAGCCAGAAGCATCAACTCAGTAATAGTTGCTTCTTATATGTGCCTTGACTGAAGTAAGCTATCCACTCCCATCCCTGCTCCTACCCTATCCCCCCACAACTTCAGCATTTCAGGTTGACACTTTATCCACTGCACCACCACAGGCCAGGTGAGGAATCATCCTTTAGTCTAATTTTTTAAATATAGAAAATCCATCACAAGCTTGATACTCTTTAACAATGAGAGATGTTTTTATTGTTTTGCATAGATAATATATGTTTTGTGCTTTGGGGATTTAAGAACTCGTTTTCTTCCATAAGTCACAAAGATATTTTTCTACATAGATTTTTTAGCTTCATCATTTTACTTTTTACATTTAGGTCCTTGATTCAGCTGATGTTCACCTCTGTATATAGTATTAGGCAGGAATCTATTTTTACTATGTCTTCACATATGGAGCCACTTTTCTCTAACTGTCCTTTCTCCGTTAATTTGGGGCAGTCTTAATTATAAAGTAGGCTCTCATGTACACTTGGATTTCTTTCAGTACTTTGTTCTGTACTGTTGTTCTCTGTCTATATGCTAGTAGCATGATAGTTTATTATCTCACAGAACGAGTTCCTCCTTTTTTGTCTTGTTTTAAAATGCTGGTTTAGCTTTTTTGAACCATCATTCTTTCATATGGATTTGGAATAAATCTGCATTTCTAAACAATAATAATAATATAAAACCAATGAAGAGATTGCATTTTATTTATAGATTCATTTAGAAAGCACTGAAGTCTTTCTTTTTTTATTGAGATATTGCCAACATATAACATATTAGCTTCAGGTGCACAACATCATGTTTTGCTATTTGTATGAGTCCAAATATGATCACCACAATAGGTCTAGTCAACATCTGTCTCCACCCATACTTACAAATCTGTTTTTCCTGTGATGAGAACTTTAAGATCTACTCTTTAGCACTTTGAAATATACATGCAGTATTATTAAGTAGTCACCATGCTTTAAGTAACATTCCCTGGGTTTTGTTGCTATTTTGAATACTTTCCCATTACATTTTCTAGTTGTTGCTGGTATAGAGAAATAATGATTTTTAAAAAAAAATTTTTTTTGTTAACCTTGAAACTTAATTACTCTTAATAATATGCTGGGGGGGTTTTTGTGACTCTATCTTTGATACTTTGTGAATATATCAAATACAAAGGAGAAATTCTGTTTCTTTGCTTCCAATCTTTATTCCTCATTTTCTTTTTCCCCTTACCTTAACTCTTTTCCTTTTCTTTTCTTCTCCTTTTAAAAAATAATGATTGCCTGACCAGTGGTGGTGCAGTAGATAAAGTGATAAAGTGTTGACCTGGAAAACTGAGGTCGCTGGTTCAAAACCCTGGGCCTGCCTGGTCAAGGCACAAATGAGAGTTGATGCTTCCTGCTCCTCCCCCTTCTCTCCCCTTTATCTCTCTCTCTCTTTCTCCTCTCTAAAATGAATAAAGTCTTGTCTGACCTGTGGTGACGCAGTGGATAAAGCATCGACCTTGAATGCTGAGGTCACTAGTTCGAAACCCTGGGTTTGCCTGGTCAAGACACATGGGAGTTGATGCTTGCTGTTCTTCCCCCCTCTATCTCTCTCTCTCTCTCTCTCCTCTCTCTCTCTCTAAAAATGAATAAATAAATTTTTAAATGAATAAAGTCTTTAAAAAAATCATGATTGCCAGGAGTTCTAGTTCTGTGTTAAATTGAACCCATCAGTGGGCATTCTTGTCCTACTCTTCCTGCCAACGGAAGGTCACAGCAATTTCTTTTGGAGATCTCGGTTCTTATCTTGATTGACCCCCTCAGCAGTATCCCACACTGTTAACCTCTGCTTCCTTCCCTTCCCTGGTACTGCATTCTTTCCATTTTTCCTTCTGCCTCTCCTGCCTCTTTTCTAGCCTCTTTTATTGGTCTAATCTTCCTCTGCCTGTCTCCTAAGCGTCAGTAGTGCTCCTCAGGATTGCATCCTGGCCCTTCTTCCGTCTGACTTGGGGACTGACCTTGGATGAACTCATTGCTGCCTGTGGCTTTAGTACACTGTGACTATGCCCAGAGGCAGATTAAGTTTGGTTGAGGCCCCCCCCACCCCACCCCCAGCACAGAAGAAAATATTGGGCCCATTACATTAGAAAAAAGGTGTAAAGTTGGGTTTTTGCGGGGCCCTTCTGAAGTCGGGGTCCAGGGCGTATGCCCAGTGCTCCCGCTATTAAATCCGCCTCTTGACTATGCCCTGACTCTAACTGGCTACCAATATATTCCTCACACATCTCCTACTTCTTAAATCCAAAACTTCACATCCATTTCCCCACCCCAATTCTTTTGTTTACTCTCTTTCAGTAATAGGTTCTGTGTACCCTGTTGCTTCAGTCCAGAAACCTTCCTCCTCCACCCACCTTCTCCATTCGTTCTTCTTCCTGCTAAATCACATGTCCCATCCCCCACCCCCATTATAATCTCAGTTCTAGCTGCTGTGCCCTCTGACCTGGATTCCTGCAGCAGACTTCATCTGCCATGTAGCCGGCCTGAAGTTGGGCACTGTGGAGCAGCTTCCTGATTTTCCTAGTCATGCCAGAGGCAGCATATCTCTCCTAGGCCTGTTTTTGGGGGGAGTTGTTCCTGAAGTTTAGCTAGGCTTGCTTTCTTCTTTCCTCCAAATGAGTCTGGGTACTACTATTTCTTAAAAACAAAACCCTATGCCTCCAGCATTTCTATTTCTCCATTATACTCTCAATTCTGCGGTTCATAGTGGTGTTTCTAAAGTTCACGTCTAATCATGTCTGCCTTACTGTATTAGAGTCAAAATCCTTAACATGACCCAAATCTCTGTTTCCTCCCTCCAAACTGCTCCCTCTTGTGCTGGCTGTCTTTCATTTCCTGTCCTATGCTCTGCCTTCCCTCCCCTGTAGGCCCTTCTCACAGAGCTGTTTGCCCTGAAGCCATTCTTCATGGTGGACAGCACTTCCCCAAAAAGGTTTCCCTCCCCTCCACATCTGGCTGCAGTTCCCACTGGACCTTCACAGGGTGCATATCGCTGAACTGTGATGTTGGGCAGATGAAATATATTCTCACTTTGTTAAAGATGGCGCTGCCTATGTGCAAGTTTTAAAAGTAAGCTTTCCCCCACTCCCTTGACTGATTGGATGATGTAGGGTGGTGCACTCTCATGAGGAATCCTCCCAGTATGTCTCAGATAAGTGACTTTGTATCAGAGACTGCCTTGTTTGTAGATTGGATTAAAGGTTTGGATTTCTACACTATAAAGTGGGGCCACAAGGAGTTTGCTCTTGATTCCTGAGGTTAGTATTAGAGAGGAGAGCAGATTAAGGCCACGTGGAGGAGAGGAGGCAGCCAAGATGGCAGAATGCTGAGGAAGAAGCCAGTTTGTGTAGAGAGAAGGAGATGGGAAACAGGTGAATAAGTCTGGTGAGCTAGAACTAGCTTTGATTCTAGGAAACTCGGATAAGTCAGTAGCTTTGTGAGCACTGAGTGAGTGGGTTTTGGAGCCCAGTGTGTGTTTTTGCTTGCCTGCTAGGTGCAAGCTAGAATTAAAGCTGATGGCTCACCAGTTCTTGGCTCCGTTGTTTCATTACCGACTGTCCGAATCTAATGCGAACCTGCACTGGCCAGGCGGCTGTGATGGTGGCCTCGACTACTGGTCTTACATGTGACTTTCAGGGTCCTGCCCAGATGGTAACTTCTGTGGGGACAGGGATTTTTAGTCCCTGGCATATGATAAACGGTGCCATGATAAACCATTTGCTGAATAAAAGTGAAATACTCTTTCTTTAGTGAAAATGTTATGGTTCTATATGCTGATTAACTGAGTTTACCAGTCCCGGGAATTTATTAAAACTTTACTGATAGTAGTCAACCAAGCAGCTTCCCTCTTTTCTTTCCTTCCTTTATCCTTTGTTTACACTAATGTTTTCTGAGCACCTAAATGCCAATTTAAAGAAATGTTGAGAATAATTTGAACTTTCTGAAATACGAAATAAAACCAACTAGTATTCTGGAATCTAAACCTTTAGGTGTGGCTGCCATGTCATGACAAAGAGTCCTTTATGGGGGCTCTGTTGGGGTTGTCTAAGATGCTCCCCTGACTTTTTTAAATATTAATCAGCAAGACTTCTTCAGCTCATGTGTCCTGGAAAATTCCCAGAAACATGGGTTCTCCTTGCTGTTTCTCCTCCTAAGCACCTGAGTGGAAAGTCTGCCTTTTCTAGAAGGTGATTCATTGAAAAAGGCAAAAATGTGGTAGAGTATCTTTTCATTGACTTAAAGTCAGCTTGAATTCTAATCATATGAGAGACTGAGCTTTGTACAACTCACTGATGAAGGTCACTCGATTTTGTGCCACAGAGTGACACATAGGCTGTGGTCCGCTGAACTGTTACTGTGTGCCAGGTTTATGTCTCTCCTTGGAATCATTAAATTTATAGTGATCCAGCTCTTCACCAGAACTTTACTAAATGATGTAAATAAAGCTGAACATATTTTTTTTTCAATTTACAGATATTAATTGTGATTTATGAATTTTTGAAAGTCATAATTTTTTTCTAGGAATTTTAATTTAGTAAAATAATGTTTTAGATTGAGCCATATATGTAATCACTATTTTTGTAGGCCAAAAGGTCAAGTATGAGCAAGTTCATATGGTTCAAACTAATATTTATGAAAGAGTACTGTATAATACTTGATACATTTGACTTTTTATAATTTCAATATCTACTCCTTTCTAGTGCGAATTCTATGTCACCTTGGGCACAGGCAGGTTTCTGGTGTAGCAAACGGAAATGTCTTCTAAGTTAAACAAAGGCGGCTCGGCCTTTCTTAGTTGGAGAATCTGGAAGTGCCTACAAAGTACGTTTCTGTGTGTTTCACAGCCTCTGAGTCGGTTGTTTATTTTTTAAGTTTTTCAACTATTTTTTTTTCTCCTTTTCCAAGTTAAAAAAAACTGTAGGGCTTATGCCCCCTTTGTTCACCTAGAAACCTTGGACATTGTAATAATAAAGAAGTAGCCTCATAAGAAACAAACAGGTAACTTTTAATGTTAATGAGATTTTTCTTCTTGTTTTTTGGGCAGAGCCCTTTTCAACAGATTTTCATGTAAAAATGAGAAACGAGCATTGAATGGTTTATTACAGGGTTTTTATAGGGCTTCGGTTTCAGTGAGCTCTGCTGTGACAAAGCAAATTGATGGCAGTGATAGGCTAGTGATGTCATTGTGAGGTCAGTACTGCCACTTATAACTGCAGTGTGCTAGCTAGAGCACTGGGTGTTGACCTGGGAGAGGAGGACAGGGCAGTTCTGCATGCAGAAGCCCATCATGGCTGTAACTGGAGATGAAACAGGTAAGAACTTTAGAGAAAGATTTAAATTCTGCAAAATTATTTTTGATGTTTTGAAAAGTTATCTATGGACCGCTGAGGAGTTTTCTATGTGTTTAGCAGCTCTACAGCAGCTTAGTACAATTGGCTCTTTTCTCAGTATCGCTTACTTGATCAACTCTCCATCCATCTCTCCCCTCTCTGCCTGCTCTACTAAAATAAACTGTTACTTCATCTGCAACCTGTTGCATACCTAGTGCAGCTACAAGTTATACATACTGTTCAAGTTACAAAAGACAAGGCTTCCAAGTTCATTGCTGTGTAGCTCCAAAGCAGACTGGCATATTGGGATGTTTGTGAGCCTACTTGTTTCTTTGTTGGAGTATCTAAAATGGTCTGTACCTCTCTTATGGAGTTCAAATGGCTGACGTCATTGCATTTCCTGGAATCGTGGTCCCTTGGGGAAATGGAAAAGTTAAGCTTCCAGCAGGCTGCACATTGACGTCAGCCCGTGTCGAGCTGTGATTGAGTCAGTTCCTCTCCGGCTGCCAGGCGCTGCCGACAGCTGAGACTCTGAACTAGTTGGCCTGTCTCAAAGGTCGCTCTTGAGCTGAGCTTGACTGCAAGCCTCACTTTCGCGTTTCTCTGCAGGTAAGTATCTGCCTTAGGAAGCCCGCACCTGTGCAGGCAGATCCCGGAGTCCACACCACTGCGGGAGACCGACCGCACCTGCGGGACGAGGTGGATTCGGGCCTGGCCCTCACCCGCAGCTCTGCGGGACATGCGACTCATGGCGCCCTCTGGTGCACAGTCCGGGGAGCGCAGTCTAAAAATCGCCCTCCCGCCGCATTATTTAAACCCATTTGGTTTCCATAATTCTTTCGTTGGTTTGGCTTCCTTAGTTACATTTACAGGTAATAATGTATCTGACTTAATCGCTAATGTCCCTTATGTGGTTGCAACTCTGTTCACTTGAGTGGTGTCTTATTTCTAATCCAGTACTCTGCTTTTGAATTCATGAAAAATGGATGGTTGTAAACAGCTTGCTTACAATTTACCTTTGTAGAATCAGTGGGTCTCAGCTCCTCTTCCTAGAGAGGCACAGTCCATTGTCTGGAGCAAGTAGCACCTGTTCTGTTGTTTTTAAAATTATCATGAGCTATTATTTTTCTCACAGAAGTTTTATGAAGTTTTGAAAATGCTGTCAATGTCAGAAGTTCTCAAATGGCAAATTTATTGGAAGATATGGATGGACTTAGATAATTTCAATACTGCATGGCATGTGATTTTTAGAACCAAAAGGCATTTTTGTGCATGTTTATTTTCTAAAAATTGTTGATTGATTTATATCTTTCTTTACTAAGACTTTAATTTCAATTCACTATTTGACTTCTCTGAGCATGAGAATCATAACAAAAAACAATAATTTGAAAATACAGTACATTTAAAGATGAACATTTAAGGTAAAAATCTGCATAAATTTTTAAACCATTGCTTATAAAAGAAATGAACATTTATAGAATGAACATAACATCCTTGAAGAGATTTTTTTTACAATTTTACCCTTAGTGCTTATATATGATTTACTGTCTCCAATTCAAAATTTTCTAAATGCTGAAACTTTAAAATGTCACACCTTTTTTGTTAGACCTCATTGTGCCTCTACAAATCATTATTTTTTGAAATCTTATCAGTTCTAAAATGCTCTTTGAAAAGACTTTTTTTTTTTTTGAGGTGGATTGATATAGATTATTGGCTTGCAAGCTTTTTTCTTTTTTGATCATGACCCACATTTACATCATGATGTGGTAGCCCTGTGGGTGTGTACTCTACTTATATAAAAGCCACTTCAAAAGTAATGCTTATCCTTAGTGTATGTAATGTATTCATATATTTCTATTTCTCTTTTAAAAATACTGTTCTTGACCCATAAAGTTGACTTTATAACTCACCAATAGTTTACAACTTAGAGTTTGAAAAACTGATCTAGACAAAAATCAGGCTATTAACAATAATAACTGGCCTGGAAAAGTTTTTAGAAGCATTCACTTACAGGATCATGGAATTGAATGTGAAAAGGAAATCTTTATAGTTTACAGAATTATATTATTCTGTTAGATATAATTTAAATTATTAGAAATAGTTTTGGACCCTGGCCGGGTAATTCAGTTATTAGAGATACGCCAATGTTGTGGGTTCAGTCCCTGATCAGGGCACATATAAAAATCAACCAAAGAATGCATGGTTAAGTGGAACAACAAATAGATGTTTCTCTCTCTCTTTCTCACTCTACCTTCTCTCTAAAATAAATAATTTAAAAATACTTTAAGAAATAGTTTTGGTTTGCCTGACCAGGCAGTAGCGCAGTGGATAGAGTGTGAGACGCGGAGGACCCAGGTTTGAAACCCTAAGGTTGTCAGCTTGAGCGCAGGGTTTCTGGCTTGAGCATGCGATCAGAGACATGACCCTGTGGTCACTGGCTTGAGCCCAAAGGTCATTGGTTTGAAGCCCAAGGTCACTGACTTGAGTAAGGGGTCACTCTGCTGTAGCCCCCACAAGGCACATATGAGCAACTAAGGAGCTGCAATGAAGAATTGATGCTTCTCATCTCTCTCCCTTCCTGTCTGTCTGTCCCTATCTGTCTCTCTCTCTTACTCTCTCTCTCTCTCTGTTTAAAAAAAGTTTTGGCTTTATGTATAAACTGGTTGTTAAGAACCTAACTTGTAATCTTTTAGTCTCTGACTCTAAAAAACTAATAATTTTTATTCAGCCTAGATATATGAATTATTAAAAACAAAGGTTCCAACTTGTTCAAATTTAGAAACTAATATCTTAGTTAATATTTGATACATGAGAATAAGGATACATTTCACCTTTGTAAAAGGATAAGGTTTTTGTTTAGAAACTTTCACATAAAAGACTGATTTATATGAAGTGTAACAGCTCCTTGAAATTGATAGCAAAGCAAGTTATAATCATGTTGGAAGTGAAAATACAGGAGTCATTTATCTAAAGTTTCAATAAAGCTCCAGATCTATGTGAAATTGCCATTATACTATTTTCCCACTATTTTTGAAAATGTTTTAATAGAAGATAATTTGGGATAAATGTTTCACTTCGCCTAGTTTTACTTGCCTATAAACATACTGCATAATAAAATAATACTTTGCATTTATGTAAATTTTAAAATAATCATTTAATGTTACAAATAAAAGGTAATATAAATGTGGTAAGTGCTATCAAAGAGAATACCAGGTCATGAGAGAAGCACAGGAAGGTAGGCTGAAGGACCAGGTCAGGCCCTGCTGAGGAAATTAAATACCCACAGAGAAAAGCACTTTCAATTGTTGTCCCTGAAGTACTCAAGGCAAATATTATTGTGTTCATTTTGCATATGCTAACACAGCTCAGAATGGGTGAATGACTCTTCCAAGCTCACAAAGCTAGCAAGTAGTAGCCAGTTTGGCTCTTCAGACTCCTTATTTGGTTCTGTTACACCATATATCACATGGCTCCTCAGAATTCACCTAATTGATAAACTAATTTCTTTTTAGAATACTTATTACTCTGTAGGATAATAGAGCATACTTCACTAATCTTAGAACTTTAAATTTAATATTTGCAATTTTTTTTTTTACAGAGACATAGAGAGTCAGAGAGAGGGACAGATAGGAACAGACAGACAGGAAGGGAGAGAGATGAGAAGCATCAATTCTTCGCTGCGGCACCTTAGTTGTTCATTGATTACTTTCTCATATCTGCCTTGACATGGGCAGGGGGGACCAGGCTGGGAAGGCTACAGCAGAGCAAGTGGCCCCTTGCTCAAGCCAGTGAACAGCACCTTTGGACTCAAGCCAGCAGCCATGGGGTCATGTTTATGATCCTGCACTCAAGCCAGTGACCTAGGGGCTTCGAACTTGGGTTTTCTGCATCCCAATCTGACGCTCTTTCTACTGTGCCACCGCCTGGTCAGGCCAACTTCTCATTTTTTACAAACTGTATTTACACTTAAGATTTTTACTTAATGTACAACTCATGTATAACTTAAAGTAAAAATTATTTAGCAATTTAATTCTACGTGGCCTCTGTGTTGTGACAAATTTGAACTGTTCAGTGTGTAAATAGTGATATTTATGTAGGACTTAATTTTTCTGGAAAAACTGAAGTAATGGAAGAAAGAAACTTTTTTGACAGTGTGAGACGCTAGGCAAGGAAGGACAAGCCTCACTTGGACACTAGGAGCATTGGTGTGGTAGTGAGTAGGGACAGAACCAAACAGGGAAAATGTCAGTAGCTTTCTAGAAGCTCCCTGCTTCTATGTGTGACTTCTACGTTACTTCTATTGCTTATAATTTAGGTGTGTTTGGGATTAGTGAATGTAACAGTCACGTATGAAGGTAGGAGCTCCATATATAAAAATGGTTTTCTTCAGTTGACATGCTCAGTATCATCGAGACCTCAATAAAAAAGTAAGCCCATAAAATCTCCGTTTTGGGGTGTTGGTAAACTTTCACTTTGGAATCTATCAAGATAGGTTTTTGGCTGGGTTTCTTATTTCTTTCTTTGTTAGGAAGACACAAACACCTCTTTGACTGGTGGGGTTGTTCATTGTTCTCATTACCAATCTGATGAGATTGTATCCTTTGGTTTTTGTGATTCTTCACCTTTACAGTTCTATTTTAAATGATTATATACATTTAAAGGAATATTTTGTAATTTAATAATTTATTCTCTAAAGGGATGTAATAAAATATACAGGGTGTGGCAAAAGTAGGTTTACAATTGTAAGTACACAAAACACAATTTTTGTATTATTATTGTATTTTCTGTATAATTGTAAACCTACCATATTTCCCCATGTATAAGACACACCTTAATTTTGGGACCCGAAATTTGAAAAAAAAAAAGTACTACATAAAGTTATTGAACTCAAGTTTATTCATCATAAAATTCATACAACTCTTCATCACTGTCAAAACGTACTCATCTGTGATGATGAATCAATGTCTTCAACAATGAGCGCAAAAACAAGTGCAAAAAGGCAGGAAATGCAAGTAAAAATAATCTACAACCACTGTCTAAGATGCACCCAGTTTTTAAACCCCAAATTTTTCCCAAAAGAAGGTGCATCTTATACATGGGGAAATACAATACTTTGTCCCACCCTTTAGTATAAATTTTAAAAGTTTTTAATAAGCATATTTTTAAAACAAAGTAAGGAATAAGAGCCACACATTTCAGTCATTATATTATATTGCCCAGGTTTGTTAGAAGAGACATTCCAGGGGAAAATATATTTATGGATGTTATTTGCCTTTTAATTACTGTGCAGTATAAGCGTAATTTGGAACCTTGTCTTTCAGAACTTAAGGAAGGAAAGAGGAGGGGAACTAGCATTTGCTGAATGCCTACCATGGGCCAGGCACAGTACTAGACACTTTGACATGCATGACAGGGTTTATTGTGAGTATTAAATGAGATAATGTATCCCCATTTTACAGATGAGGAAACTGAACTTGCCCCAAGTCACATGGCTGGTAAGTGGCAAAGCTGCACCAGACCCAGACTTCAAACCCCATGCTTTCTCTTCTGTACCGTGTGTAAAGCTTTCACGGAGAGGTATGAAGTTCATGACCAGAATTGAGAGTTCTAGGAATTTTCTTCTCCTGTAAAATATTTGATACCAAACATAAAATACATTTTTTCATGTCCAGAGTTAAATGGTTGAAAACACTATAATTAGAACTCTTCTGCTTCTAAAACGCCAGGTTAGACAACTGGTCTCTCAGGGAAGATTTAGGAAATAATAAGGCCAGTTTAAATAAATACTTAGCATCTTTTAGGGCTTTCCATGTTTTAGTGTTAAAGACTTAGCTGTAGTAATAGCTAATGAAAGTCTTACAATAATACTGCTTATTTGAAACATTCCAAATGATACTAGACTTGTGCAAAGCCCCTGGATGCTCAAAATGTACTCATAGTACACAAGTAAACTCCCAGTCACCCATTATGTGACAAGTACTGTGCTGGATTCTAGGCGAGATAAAATTTCAAGATAAAAGTGATACCTTAGCTTGTCTAAAATGTGTGCTGCCTTAGAATAAAGTCAAATTAATGTGCCTTTTTAATTATCTTTCTTCCATCATGAGTTTAAATTCCCCACTGATGACCCATTTACTTTCAGAAATAATTTATACAGTGAATTTTTAGAATAAAAATAATTTCAGCACTTTCAGTAGTTAGATGGAACAGAAAGTGACTTTGATTAGTGTGCAGGGATAAGAACCTGCCATCAGAGTGTGGAATGGTTCTTGGAACTGTGACACTGGATAGCTCATCTGTTTAAATCACCATAGAATTCATAAGACTGGAAGTAGAAGCTAACTTTTGGTTTAAAACTTTTATAACTGGTTTCAATAACAAAAATTTTTGTCATTTGGATTACCTTAAAACAAGAACTTCTCTCTGCCCATATACTAGGTAATAAGATAAAATTAGAATATATAGAATTTATTTATGATATTTATTCAGTGACCATTGTAAGTGTGTCATCATCAGAAATTGATACTAATTTCTGCTGATTTATACTAATTCATATTTCTGGCTTGAAGCCCAATGAGCTACAATCTGATTTTTATTGAAGGAGATAAAATAAAATGAATATATAGTATGTCTGAAAAATCATAATAAAACCCAGTTTGCTAGCTAACAATTGAAAACTAATACATCCAAATATATCATCCTTCCCAACTAACCATTTTAGGGTACTTTTTTCTAAGCTGTTGCTCAAAATGTTTTAAGAATGCTTCTTTTGGGATTGCCATTATCCTTCATGGCACACCATTTGGTCTTTAGAAGATGGCTTCAGCTTTTGGAAACAGGCAAAAATTTAAAACCATTTCTGGTTCTAAGACCAATGAATAAACTTTCTTTTTCATCTGTGAAGTATTCCTGACTTCTTTATTTTTTAAAAAATGGACACTCTTAAACGAACTTTTGTGTGTTGTATAAACATCCCGCTCTTTCAACACAGAATAAAGCAGGTGTATACAAAACTAGAGAGAGATAGAATAGTGAGGCTTCTATACCTGTGTATTAGTTTTATTGCACTTAACTCGTGAGTGATTTAGCAAGAACCATCCTAGACCAGGGTCGGCCTCCAAGCTGCCTGCAAATGTCAGCATGATGACAGTAAACTTCTCTTTTGTCATTGCTATTCCAATTTTGGAAAGTCCATGTAGCCTCCAGCTGTTCCTTTGTTTCATCCTTTATGATCCCATCCATAACCTTCTTCCTTGATGTGGGCAAAGAGGACAGAGGAGAGAACTCCTATTTTTATGCTCCGGTCAATCTCTGCTACAATATGATTTGAATCTTGAGTAAGGTAACAGTTTAAAACTGACTTTAAAATTCTTTTCTGAAGTATTTCAAAACTATAAAATTTTCTATGATGTATATAGTATTTTAAATTGTCACAAAAACAAATTTAGGATTTTACCCAAATTGGTGATCACAGTTATTACTTATTGTTTCTTAAATTACATATAGAAGCAGTACAACCTTATAAATGGCATTTTTTTTAAATTTTATGAAGACCTTTAAGCAATCTCCCCCCAAAGCCATATTTTTATTGCTTTATTCTTTCATCTAATTCTTAAGTCCAGGGTAAATAAAAACCTGGCATTTATCCCAAAAGAAACAGATAAATTTTATTAACCTTTGAACTACTTTGCTATTTTCAGTGATAATCTATTTACCTGAAAAAAAAGTTTTGTCTTCCTTTTGAGTAAGATTTCAGATTCTACTCAATGGGTGTATAATACATTTTGATGAAATATGAAAATGATGTTTCATATTTTGATAGGCATTTGGTTCAGACCAACTTTTGTAGGATTTAATAACCTTTTTAACCCATTTTGTTACATTGAGTTCTGAGAGAAAATGTACTTTGCCATCTCATCAGAATGTCACATGAATCTGGACTGTATGTTCTCAGAGTTGAAATGATGGTGGTAAGGACATATTTCTCACTTCCATCCATCTGACTTAAGATTCTGTTCGTTGCAGTAGGCACACACATTTTGAATATAAATCGAGACACTTTGAGACTTTAGTATTCGGCCTGAATACTAAATAAATACTAGGCCTGGCCAGATAGCTCAATTAGTTAGAGCATTGTCTCAAAGCAGAAAGGTTGCTGGTTAGATGCTCAGTCAGGGCACATGCAGGAACAGGTCAATGTTCCTGTCTTTCTTATCTCTCTCTCTCTCTCTCTCTCTCTCTCTTCTTTAACTAAAATCAATAAGTAAAAAAAAAAAATTTTAACTTTCAAAAAAATCAATAAGTAAAAATTTTAAAAATAAATAAAACTCTAAGTCTGTTGTTTAACTATCATTATACTATAATTAGAAAATGTTTTTTTAAATGAATACTTAGGCCTTACCTGTGGTGGTGCAGTGGATAGAGCGTTGACCTGGAATGCTGAGGTTGCCGTTTCGAAACCCTGGGCTTGCCTGGTCAAGGCATATGTGGGAGTTGATGCTTCCTGCTCCTCCCCTGTCTCTGTCTCTCTCCTCTCTCTCTATGAAAAAATGAATAAATAAAATCTAAAAAAATGAATACTTAGGAATATATTCTTATCCTAAAACACCTAAGGCTGACAAAAATTATTGTTCCCCAGAGAAACCAGTTTTAAGTAGAGCTTTGCTTTTTTGCTTTTAAATGAAAATATAGTGAGCTAGTATTTTCCTTCCAGTACTTCAGTTATCTTCTGGTAACAGGACTTGCACTTAAAGGCATTAGGTGTGGGTATATGGTATAGGAAAATTTTAACTGGACAGAAATGTTCTGCTCAATTAAAATTTTCACAGTGGTATGCTAGGGTTAGCTCCCACTGATTTGCTAGAGCTGACTGTTAAATTTTCAGGATTCTTGTAAGCTGGTTGTTAAAACAGCTATTAAGAATTTAAATATATATTTAACAAGTTATTTTAAACATATTAATACTAAGAATTTATTATTTATAACTTTTTATCCATGGCCTTGCAGTTACTTATATCTGCTTTATCTGTATGTGTGTGTCTTCCCAATGCCACATTCAGTGAATTCCCACTAGTAGCTTGAAATTGGCCATAATGAAAGCACTTAAATCATGGGAATCGACAGGCCACAGATCAGAGCTTTCTCCCCAGAGAGCTAGTTGTAAACATTTATCAGCACACCAATGATTTTAGACTCAACAAACCCTCAGACGAACAGTCGCTCTACTTGTAGCCTTTGATTTTTAAAAAACCTATCTGAAATGCATTAGAGCATTTTTCTACCTTAAATATGTAGAGCGTGCTAAATACCGTTGTTCAAGTGCTGAAGATCTTTGATGCCTGTGATTCATATAATGATCAGGATAATCATCCTAATCATTAGTAAGATCACGTCTTGTAAAAAGAAGTGTTATTTCCAGATCAATTTTATAGAAAATAAAAACTTGTGAATTTTTTGTAAATTGTTTGTAAAATGTAACATTTCATTGCAGCTGCCACTGGTGACATGCCAACTTACCAGATCCGAGCTCCTACTAATGCTTTGCCACAGGGAGTAGTGATGGCTGCCTCCCCAGGAAGCTTGCACAGCCCCCAGCAGCTTGCAGAAGAAGCCACACGCAAACGAGAGCTGAGGCTAATGAAAAACAGGTAAGATAGTTCACTAGAAATCAGCAACCAGTTATACGACATATATCTGTTACTGTGGGGCTTTAAAAAAGTTGTTTTTCCTAAACTGATTCCCCCAAGTTCAGTATGAAGTGACATTTTATGTGGGTTTGTGCTCTGCATGTGATGACTTTGTCTGCTGGTCAGACTTCCTGACCAGGAAACTGTTTTACAAGCAAGAGGTCTTTCCTTGTGTGTTGGAAAGGTAATGTAAAAGATACATTAATTTTTTTAATGATGATAGGAGGACTTTATTACAAACAATTTATTTCATACTTGGTATTTACTTTGTGAGGTTATGTGATAAGTATAATTTTTTAGCTTCTTTATGAACAAAATAAATTTAAGTATGAGTTAAGAATTTTCTAAGTTTTTTGCATGTTGTTTCCTTTTATCTATTTTGTAACTTTGTTTTTTCTCAGTTATAGTAAAAAAAATACATTTTCTGATAAATTCAAGTCAAGAGAAAATACAAATACAAAACAACAAAAAGGATTAAAATTACCCATAGCCCCACCACATAGAGATACCTACTAATACTATAGAATATACATTTCCATCTTGCTCTCTCATTTTCTCACTTATTCTTGCACCCTATCTATGTAATTTTATTTTGTAAAGAGAAGTACAAATACTGTTTTCCAAAATGCTTTTTAAATAGAATTTGCATTTTTTTTGTTTAGTTTTTATTATGGAAAATGGTGCAAATTGATCTCATTTTCAAAATGAACAGAATAAAAAGTTTGTTTTCCCAGTAGTCTTATCATCTTGTTCCTAAGTTTTTTATTGTTTATTCATTTTTCTTTTTTAGCAAGAGAGAGAGACAGACAGAGAAAGACAAGAAGGGAGAGAGATGAGAAGCATCAGCTCATAATTGCAGCACCTTAGTTGTTCATTGATTGCTTTCTCATATGTGCCTTGACTGGGGGTCTTCAGCCAAGCCGGTGACCCCTTGCTCAAGCCAGCGACGTTGGTCTCAAGCCAGTAACCTTTGGGCTCAAGCCAGTGACCTTTGGGCTCAAGCCAGCAACCATGGAGTCATGTCTATAATTCCACACTCAAGCCAGTGACCTCGGGGCCTTGACATGGATCCTCAGTGTCCCAGGTCAGTGCTCTGTCCACGACACCACTGCCTGGTCAGGCCTTGTTTCTAAGTTTTAAATAATGTCCTCATTGTAAGAAAACAGAACATTTCAGATGAAATTATGTGTTTGCGTGTGGTTAGGACCACCTTGTAGTAAATTTCTTTTGTTCCTAACCTCTGAGATCCAGAAATAACTACTGAGTTAGTCACTGTCCTTTTCAATTGAGTGTGAAGCAGTAGCAGCTACAGTCCGTTTGCTAACAGCCTTTTAAATGTCACAATTTGATTTGTTATAAGACTTCTTATGTCTGCTACAGCTCCTAAGCTTTCTAGTTATCACAGATCACTGCTGGAGTTTTATACCCTGTGGACCTTGACAGTACCAGAACAGGATCATTAGCTACACACAGCTTTACCAGTGGTTGTTCCAGATTTGTGCATCATTTTGATTCACATTTTGCATTGTCAGCATTTTGCTCAGAAATTCTGAAGGGGCTGAATGGGCAGGGGCTCACACAGAGTTATAGTTGTTTTGTGGAGATCTTGATATTGAAGGCCCCTTACTTTGATCAGATGGAGGAATATGGATATTTTAAAACTGTACTTTCAGAGATCTCAGGATCTATTAGTATAAATGCCTCTCTGGTCATAGAAGAAACATCGTGAAGGTCAGTTTATTATTTTATTTACTTACATATGTATTTGTGAAATTCAGTTTAGAATGTGAAATGAGCCCCTGGCCAGGAACCTCAGTTGGTTAGAGCGTCATCTCTGTATGCCAAGGTTGCAGGTTCAGCTCCTGGTCAGGGCACATACAAGAATCAACCAATGGCCCTGGCTGGTGGCTCAGTGGATAGAGCATCGGCCTGGCTTAATGCATGTGCTAGGTTTAATTTCTGGTCAGGGTACACAGGAGAAGCAACCATCTGCTCCCCCACTTGTCTTCCTATTCCCCTCCCGCAGCCAGTGGCTCGATAGGTTTGAGCATGGCCTTGGGTGCTGAGGATAACTCTGTTTGGGCACATCATCCTCAATTGCTAAAAATAGCTCAGTACTCAAGCATCAGCCCCAGATTGGGGTTACCAGGTGGATCCCGGTTGAGGCCCATGTGAGAGTCTGCCTCACTATCTCCCCTCAACTCACCAAAAAAAAAAAAAAGAATCAACCAATGATGTATAAATTATTGGAACAACAAATTGATGTTTCTCTCTAAAATCAAGAGAGAGAGAGAGCGACAGAGAAAGACAGGAAGGGAAAGAGATGAGAAGCATCAGCTCATAGTTGCAGCACCTTTTGTGTTATCATACACAAAATTGTTCATCTATTCTATAGCTTATTTTCCCAAAGAAAACAAAAAGGAAGAACTAGGAAGATAGCCTTCTTGTCTCCCTTTTGTCATTTTATACCTTTATTTTAAGATTAAAAAATTTTGTCAGAACTACATAAATGAAATAGATAAAATATTAGGCAGTGGGTTCTTATAAAAGGTATCCCGTGGCTACTTACACATACATATAGCTCTACCTGAGGGAAAAATCATAAAATTTTGGGTTTTTAAAATATAGTTAAGTCTGACTAGGTGGTGGTGCAGTGGATAGAGCATCAACCTGGGACACTGAAGACCTAGGTTCAAAAACCCAAGGTCACCTGGCTCAATCACAGGCTCATCAGGCTTGAGTGTAGGCTCACCAGCTTGGGCAAGGGATCATATTCATGACCCCATGATTGCTGGCTTGAGCCCAAGATAGCTGGCTTGAACAAGGGGTCACTGGCTCAGCTGGAGACCCCTGGTCAGGGCACATATGAGAAAGCAATCAGTGGACATCTAAAGTGCCACAACTATGAGTGGATGCTTCTCATCACTCTCCCTTCTCTCTCTCTCTCTCACTAAAAATAAATAAATAAATAACTATTAGATAGTATTTGTGTTTGGGCTCAAAATAACCAATGGAAATGGAGGCTTAACCTTGTAGGTGGTATTTTGATCTTGCATTGCTGCTCCAGAGGTATGTGCAGCCAGAGCAAAGGCTGAATGGTGTCATCAAGGATCCAGGCTCCTCCTCCCTGCTTTGTCATCTTCAGTGTGTGACGTTGGTTCCTGTGCTCACAACATGGCTGCCACCCAGGCATTACATCATAGAGTCAGAAAGAAGAGAGAAGAACCCAAGCTAAAAATGGGGACAGACTGAGTTTGACCCTTCTAAATAGTTTTCCTGGAAGAGCCTGCCAGCAACTTTCACCCACATTTCACTGACTAGAAATAGCTAATATAGCCCCTAGCTGCCAAGGGTTCTGAAAAGGATCTAGTTCAGCTTTCCAAATCCGTTTCACAGGAAAACAAGATGGTAAATAGCTGTTAGGTTGCTCACTATCTGTTGAGAAAGGACCATTTGCAAGTTTTAAGTGCTCTGTTTCTACTCTTCCCATAACTGTCATGTAACTCACACATGAGAACAGGGCTGGTTATTATCCTTGCCTTACAAACGAGGAGCTTGAGATTCAGAGAGTTTACATAATACACGGATTACTGTCATGCAAAAGCTGGCTATGCCGTCAAGGAGTCTATTCCAGACCCTTCCACTGCGTTAACACCAGCGTCACCCCAAAAAGACTTCAGTATAGCCCTCAGGTGTAACTTCATGGAAAAAATGTGGATTTTACTTATTTCGCATTATTTTTCTCTTTAATTGTTTGCTAGTATTTATAACAGACATTTAATTATATGTCCACCAATCTAGCACACTTCTTATTTCCTTACAGCAAGTCAGTTTTCCCTGTTTGCCATGTATCTTCTCTCCATGCTGCGGGTATGTCCAGACAAACACAGGGCCAAGAGACTGAGCTAACTACTATATTAATAGAAGAAATAGGTATTTTCTGTAGCTGAAAAGAACTTAGGAATGTGCTGTCTGCTACTGTGACAATTTAAATCTTTGTGCTTGGAACGTTTGACTTTGGTCACACGTGCATGCACACATGTGAAATACACATTAGGGATTTTTACAGTAAATAGTACAGCTTGGAAAACAAATTTTTAAAAATTGGACAGCTCACAACACCGCTACTAGTTAAAATTTAATTTAATGGTTACTGTTTTGTAAAATGACTGTCTTCCTTTCAGGTCTAAAATTTAATATAATGATGTAATCATGAAAACATTGGTATTCATTCAATGTATTTTAGCTCCTTTGTGGAAGAGTTGAATTGTGTTCCCAAACTTACAAATGTATAAGCGTGCTTGGATTTATCTTAACTTTTCCCTGTGCCTCATTTAGATTAAGTTAATCTGTGTTAATCAGATTCAGTTCACTTTGTGCATTGTTACAATTTGTTAACCAGCCGAATAGGCTGAGGACTTTGTGGGTTCACAGGGTTAGTGCACTGCTCTGTGCTAGGAAATGGGGTTGGCTTTTCCTGAAGTCCATGGGGTCTCAAGATCTCTTTTCTGCTGACTCTAGCTTTGCATAGAGAGAACACAGATAGCCACTTGTTGGTGAGAGTTAATTATCCTAAAAATAAAATAGAATGTACGCCCCAAGTTCAGAATTGCAACAATGGTAATTGGCATTATAGTTACTGGTATTTAGACATTCAACACAACTTTTTTTTTCACCTTCTATCTGGTTTTATTTGCGCTCCTCCCGTCTCCCTACCCCCTCCCTCACCTCCCCCTCAACACAACTTTTATTAAAATATACTTGAATTGTCTTTCAGTGTAGGATTTTCTTATATGAAGGCTACCCCAAAGGCAGTTATTCTGAATTGAAAACTCCAATATAAAATTGTCATCAAGAGGCATTCTATAGAGGAATTAAATTATATAGTTGCCGCGCCCTCCCACCCTGAAAAAAAGGAGAGAGAAAAATGTTAGCTGTATTCTTCTTTTTTTGGGTGGGGTTATGCATGAAAATGACTGTAACTCATCTATTTATTTGTGTCTGTTGCTTTTGCTGCTGGTCTGTTCTTTGCTTTGGGCTTGCCTACAGTGCTTTAAAACTCGCTGTGCTGGACGATGGATGAGATGACAGAGTAGTCTTGAAGGGTACTTTTAAGCTATTCTGTAGCTGCCTTTCTATGATTTTACTTGTGGTGTCCTCACATTCCTAGACTTAAATTGTCTGAGTTACTGAGTGTTACGTACCCTCCCTTCTTTCTTTCTTTAATTTTCTGAAGCAGACTCCATTTCATTTTGGTTTATGAAAATGTGTGTGATTTATGACTCATTCGAAGTTATTTTTACCCATGCCATTTCCAAGCCAATCAGCTGTCTCTTGCAGTTGAGACTGATTTGTTTCACTGAGATTCAGTCTTAAAGAATTAAAATCTACAATAGTGACATTTTGAGGATTAATTTTTGCAATCATTTTCTGATCAAATAAAGCTAACTCGTTGTAATGAAAAATGTGGCTTTTGGTGGACAAAAATAATAGAATTGAGAAGCTCCATACGTGTCTGTGGAAATTCCACCTGGGGATGTGCTTTAGTTAGGTTACTGACAACTATTCCGATCACAGTGGTCATGGAGTGTGTGCCTTGAGAAAACACCATTTGCGATGAATGCTTCACAAATGGATTATGTTCGCAAGTTGTTCCTGTTGTCTTAGAGCCACTTTACAAAAAGTCATATGCTTGGGGACATTTGCTTTGTGGCTTTGTGCAGACCTTACCTAGGACTGCTTGGTTTTTGAGTCGGGGGCCATAGTTCACTGAGCCCCTCTGGGTTGTGTTCCTGAGTCATTTGCCTTGTGTTGGTTCCAGGGAAGCTGCCCGGGAGTGTCGCAGGAAGAAGAAAGAATATGTCAAATGTCTTGAGAACCGTGTGGCTGTGCTTGAAAACCAAAACAAGACTCTGATTGAGGAGCTCAAGGCCCTTAAAGACCTTTATTGCCATAAAGCAGAGTAACTGGCTTTGACTTGGACGTTGTTTACTGTGAACTCTAATCATGGCAGGAGATGCAGCAGTTCTACTCGTTGCCATGTGGACATATGGAAGGGACGTTTGTAATCCTTAAGAATCCGGTTTGGCTTAGTGTATGAAGTTGAATTGGGAATGTTGGTCCAGGATTTGGAATGCAGCCATGATCACATACCCCAGCTTGCTTCTGTCTGCTGTCAGCAGCACGCACAAATTGTCTTGTTTGCCTTTCTGCTTCTCCTTTTTTCAGGGAGGCTGCTAAAGAATGTCGGCGGCGAAAGAAAGAATATGTCAAGTGTCTGGAGAGTCGCGTCGCGGTGCTGGAAGTGCAGAACAAGAAGCTTATAGAGGAACTGGAAACCTTGAAAGACATTTGTTCTCCCAAAACAGATTAGTAGAAATATTTACCTATGAACTGATTACGACCTGTACAGTTACTTTGGAAGGCAATATAATATGTAGCCGGCAAGAATTATGGCTTTTTCCTTTGTATCGTTCATCATACTCTATCTCTAACATTCCTAAAATGCTTCATTGTATGTAGTTGACTTTTAGTGTAACTTCAATTTTTTAAGAGAGACAAACTAAAGTGTATTTAACAAATTCTTAAAATGCAATATTTGTAAGACTTGTTCCAATGCCACATATTTGCAGTTCCCAATCTCTGTGTCCTGAATGGTGTCTTATGCAATAAAATTTTCTGCAGGTCTTTTAACAATCATTTTAGGAAAGAATGATCAAAGACAATGCATCCAGCAGGGCAATACAAGTAAACTACAAGCAATACCTTAGGAAGCAATCTAAGGCCTGTGTGAAAATAATAACCTACAAATGAATTTATGGCATTTGCAGATTTTTATACTAATTGCTTTGTAAAGAAAATATTGTATTGCTGTCTTTGAATGCCATAGTTGGAGAGCATTTTTAATAGAACTATGTTGGTTACACTTGTGTTTGGTGGTCATTTCCTACAGTTTGTACTCGATTATGTAACAGAAAAGATCTTGCAGAAGCCCTAGTGTTGGTTTGGGATTACCTAATGAAAGTTACAACACATTGTTAATATTGGGAATGAGTTCAGAGCACTGGATCTGCACACGTTGGAGAGGACATGAGCTGATTTCCACGTGGGGTCGGATTTCTGCAAAGGCTCTCTCTGCCCTCCCATCAGAAGGGTGGCCCAGAGCTTTCATACAGAAGAGCAGTTGTTGGAGGTTCAGCTTGTGCACAGGAGCAGGTCTTATTGCATATGACCTGGAAATCTGCTGATGGCTCTCTATTTTGAGTTTTAGGTAACAACTGTGGGAGTTTTAAAGTAAAACAACCCGAGGTTTTATTTTTTTATTTCAAAACAGCTTGAAACCTACATTAGATCCAAGTATTTTTATGTGAGCACTTTGAGGTGAAGCTCATCACATTGAGAGAGCATTATTGTTACTGGTGTGCACAGTTCATTCTTTGTTTACAGTAAAAAGCTTCAATGAGTAAGCCTACAGTCCTAACCATCGATGCTGTGTCTTCTTCCACTCATTCATGGGGCCTTTGCTGAGGGCCTTCTCTGTCCTAGACTCCGCGATACCATCTACTCTATCTTCTGATGTGCTGAGGTTGCCGCCACCACCCCTGGTCTCAGTAGTGGAATTGGTCAGTGCATATGGGGTCGTACAGCAGCAGGAGGTCACTTAGACAGCATCTAACTGCTCTTCCCCATGTCCTAATTCTGTCACTTACTTGTAACTTCTAAAGGCGGGGCATGCCATTTGGGGCTTCATTTAGAAATACTTATTCTTCTTTCAGAGTCTGAACTCTGACTTTCTTTTTCTTCAGTTTTTGTCTCCTGCAGAGAAAGACATAAGGTGAGGAAGGAAATCCCATTTCGGATGAAGGGAAATAACGTGTTGTACTCACGCAGTCAGTTACTCCAGCAGACAAGCACCCAGCATACCAGTGTGGGAAGTGAGAGCAGTGAGGGGACTTGTCGGTATCAGACAATGTTGGGTAGGGGGTCCAGAGCAGGCACTATTCAGGAGCTTGAATTTAGGAGATGGGGAGGTCAAGTTCACCCTCACCCAAGAATAGCTCTGTGGGAAGGAGTGTGTGTGTGCAAGCATGCGTGGGTGCACTGCCCTGTTGCAGGGGAAGAGGATACATCTGATTACTTGGGGGCAGAAATAGCAGGTGTCCTCTTCACTCCCCAAGGCTTTAAAAATAAGAATATTATCACCTCACCAATTGAGTACAGAAGTGGAAAGTCTTGGGTTGCTTAATGTGGTGACTTAATGGCATTCTGCTCCCTGTTCAGGCTGGGTCCCCTGGTCCTAACGCTGCCATAACAGTTGCAAGAACCACAAGGGGACAGGTGGCAACTCTTCTTTCCTGTTGTAAAATCAAGGACAGCTTGCACAGAGGGCCTTCAGCAGCACGTCCCCTCTGGGTCTCAGTAGCTAGACTCTCATCATAACCAGTCATTTGCAAGAACGGCATTGAAAGCACTGGGTTACTGCCTGACCTGATGGTGGTGCAGTAAATAGAGTGCCAACGTGGGACACTGAGGACTGGGGTTTGAAACCCCAAGGTCGCTGGCTTGAGCAAGGGGTCACTGGCTCTACTGGAGCCCCCTGGTCAAGGCACATATGAAAAAGGAATCAATGAACAACTAAGGAGCCACAATAAATAATTGATGCTTTTCATCTCTCTTCCTGTCTATCCTTACCTGTCCCTTTTTCTGTCTCTATCTCTGTCTCTATCACTAAAAAGAAAAACAAAAGGCGTATTAGTGAAGGAAGATTCAACACCTGGGCTGGGACAGTTCCATGCTGCAGTGAAGCATGACCATCAATACTGAATAAAACGGGTTCTAGAGATGCATAGCAACTGACTGGTGGCTATCCAGAAGTGGCAAGATGGTGTGGGAGGGTGGGAACAGCTCATGAGACTGGGCTGCAGCTGAGCTTTCACAAGTACCCTGGAACTGAATTCTTGCTCATTCAGTTTGTCCCTGACACCAAAGCTCTTGCTACTAAGAGTATGATTCTGTAACTTTCTATTTAGCCTCCAATAGGTACTGCTTAGACTCGCTGACCACAGCGCACCATTGTTTGGAAGTTGCATGAATGTCATTCATCCAACAGAGTTGTGTAGAATCCAGAGCTGCATTTGTATGTGTGTGTGGGGGGGGGGGGTAATCCTAAAAGTTTCAGAATCAGGACTTTTGGATGTATAGATTACTGATCCTGGATCACGGGATTGCAGCACCTTGTTATATTTAACTAATAGTTCAAGATGCCATAGCATTCGAGATGGGAAATAAAGGAAATTAACTTCTCTGTATTTTATGTGTTTGAGCACCACACCTGTCTGGCTGAGGTATGTCACATCAATCAGTGAGCATGTCAGCCTTCCTCATACACTTCTGCGTCCAGCACATGCTATCTTCTGTGTTCCTGAAGTGCGCCTTCACAGTGCAGTGAGGACTTGTGGAACCAGCACAGTGTTCATCTATGTTACAGTCAAAAGTACTGAAGCCAGCAGGGCTGTGGCCACCTGGCTGGCACGACAATCCCGTCACAGCAGACCCGGTGCTCAAAAACTTACCCTAATTGTACCCTTCTTCCTAAGGTCATCCCAGAGACACAGCCCTGATTCTAATCTACTTAAGCTGATCTACTTTATGCTTCATGTGTAGCCTTTTTCTATATAAATTTGTTTCCTCATAAGTGTTTTCATATTAATACATTATTTCCAGATGTATTTTTTACACTGTTCTTCAAGTCCCATTTTGCCATGGACAACCATGTGATAACTTACTTACAGGGAAATTTGAGGGTTTTTTTCAAGGTTTTTCTCTTTACACACACACAGAATTCTATCAGGATTGACAATGATGAATAAAGGAAAAACCAACTGCATCATTACACTGTGTTGTACTGGCTCAAATAAAATGCCACCTTTGTTATTTCCAAGCCAGTTAATTTGCAAGAGCATGCAGAGTTTATTCCAGCTCTTCCTTCATTGAAAAAACTATTCTGAAAAGCAGCATTGCAGGCTGAGGCAGCATGGACCCACACACACTGGATTTGCCCTTGACCTTCCCTGGGCAATAGATGAGAGCCAGAGACAAAGCCCTGACCAGACCTACAACAGGAGTTCCTTTGGTTCCCTTGTGTGGAAACCAGTCACATCTGCATAACCTTGAACCAAAATGATTTCCCTCTTTTCAGTGCCCCCATGGCTTCTTCCTACACCCTTCCCTTCATGAGATCCTCAGAGGAAAGGCGTAACTTGTCTGTTTCTTTAAAAAGAATTTGAGATATAATTTACATATGATATAGTTTACCCATTTAAAGTTTATATCCAATGGTTTTTAGCATGTTCACAGAATTGGTCAACCATCACCACAAACCAACTTGAGAAATTTTCATCATCCCCAAATTAGCCTGATACCCACTAGCAATCGCTGCTCCTATCCCCTTACTGTCCCAGCCTAGAAAACCATTAGTCTACTTTTAATCTCTAATATAATCACAAAGAACTTTTTACAAATGGTAGTAAAATGTACATAACAAAATTTGCCATTTAAACCATTTTTAAAAGGTTTTTAAAAATTGAAAAAAAGTAAAAACCATAAAATTTACCATTTATTAAGTGTGAACAGTTCAATGTTATGAAGTATACTCACATGGTTGTGAAGCAGATAGCTATTCAGAAATTTCTTACCTTGCAAAACTAAATTCTATACCACTGTAAGACCAGTACTCGCGGCCACCTTCACAGCCGCCTGGCCCATGCAGGTTCACATTAGATTCGGACAGTCGGTAATGAAACAACGGAGCCAAGAACTGGTGAGCCATCAGCTTTAATTCTAGCTTGCACCCAGTGGGCAAGCAAAAACACACGCTGGGCTCCAAAACCCACTCATTCAGTGCTCACAAAGCTACTGACTTATCCGAGTTTCCTAGAATCAAAGGTTTCTAGCTCACCAGACTTATTCACCTCTGTTTCCAATCTCCTTCTCTATACACAAACCCTGCACAAACTGGCTTCTTCCTCAGCACTCTGCCATCTTGGCTGCTTCTCCTGGCCTTCTCCACATGGCCTTTCTCTGCTCTCCTCTCTAATACTTCAGGAACCAAGGCCAGCAAGCTACTGGTCTGTCCCACTTTGTAGTATAGATTCAAAACCTTTAATCCAATCTAAAAACAAGGAAGTCTCTGATACAAAGTCACCCATCTGAGGCATAATGGGATTCCTCAGGAGTGCACCACCCTACATCATCCAATCAGTCAAGGTTGTGGGGAAAAGCTTACTCTTAAAAATAAGCCTTAGGCTATAACGACCTGGGCCTGTTTACATTACAGACTTTCCCCCACACCCATCCCAAGCATAAGGGCAAATAATATCACCTGGGTGACGGGCTTCCATGTGGGCAGCGCCATCTTTAACAAAGTGAGCATAATATTCTTTATCTGCCCAACAACCACAAAGGAGGAGTTAACGGGTATAGCGTTTCATTTTAACCATTTAAAAGTAATTTAGTAGCATTAAGGACATTTATTCACATTGTCGTATAACTGTCACCGTACTTCATTTCCAGAATTTTTTCATTCATTCCAAAATGAATCTCTAAATTCATATATTAGTATCATTACCCAAATTAAATTATTTATGAGCCTCTGTTGGCTTATGTGACAAGTGGGTTGATTAAACAAAACTCAGTGGGTTTTGTAAATGAAGTAGTAACTAGCATAAAGCATAACAGAACTGAAGGTAATGAATTATAAGCTCCCATACTCCTTGCCCAAAAACCAAACCTTCTACTTCGTTTTTATTTTCTGACATACAGTATTACACTAGGTGTAAAGCAAGTGGTTAGACATTCATACACCTTACAAAGTGACCACCCCAGTAAGGCTAGTACCCATCAGATACCATACATAGTTATTTCATATTATTGGCTATATTATCTATGCTGAGGCATACCTTTTAAAAATACAAGTTATATCTTAAAACTTAAAAAATTAACATGCTAAAAATATTTTTGATGTTCAAAAGAAAATGGTACACAGTGAAAAGTCAATGTCCTATGCCTGACTCTAAACCACCCGGTTGCCCTCGGGGCCACCACTGTTACCAGTTTCTCTTCTGTGAAAGAGATGCCCTCAGTTCATTGATTTGCCCCTTGCTTCCTTACATTACTGTCCCAAATTCAGAGCTGTGTGATATAAAGAGGGAGGCAACAGATTCATCCATTCACCTCAGGTCAGTAAGTGAGACCACTTTAGTAAGAATTCCAGGGGGCAGTGCTCAGACAGAGCAAGATGGGGAGGAAGTCAACCAATGCCTGGTGAGGGGCTGTCCCTGGAGAGCAGGTTACCCCAGCTTCACAGATGAGGTGCAGGGTTTCAGATTAGCCTCCTGTTACTGGATTTCATGTTCACCAAATAACCTGATAATAAACTGGTTTTCCACGTAATTGCCTTTGGGAAAGAAACGCGCTATTCATGCTGACATTGGTATTTCAGACAGGAAAGTAAAACTTGTACCTCTTAATATGAAATAATAAACTGACTAGTTTATATAATGTGGAAATAAATAAGTCCCATAATCTGACTTTTTAATGTTCTTGAAAGAACTAAAGAAGTAAGAAGAAAGATTACATTGCTTTCAGAAGATTTCTCCATTTTAACTAGTTATTTAAAAAGTTTTAAACTGTCAGAATTGCTATCATCAATAAATCAACAAATAATAAGTCTTGGCGAGAATTTGGAGAAAAGAGAATCCTCATGCATTGTGGGGGGAAATGCCGATTGGTGCAGCCATTATAGAAAACAGTATGGGTTTCCTCAAAAAATTAAAATGGAACTGCCTTTCCCTGGCCAGATAGCTCGGTTGGTTAGAGAATTGTCCTGAAGTGCAAAGGTTGCTGATTCAGTCCTCAGTCAGGGCACACACAGGAATAGATTGATGTTCCTTTCTATTTATTTATCTATCTATTATCTCCCTTCCTCTCTCTATAAAATCAATAAATAATTTTTTTTAAAAAACTTAAAAATAGGTAAATAAAAATGGAACTACCTTATGACCCAGCAATCCTATTTCTGGGAATTTATCCAAAGAAACAAAAACACTAATTCTAAAGAATATATGCACCCCTATGTTCATTGCAGATTTATTTACAATAGCCAAGAAATGAAGCAGCCCAAATGCCCATCAATAAATGACTAGATAAAAAAGCAGTGGTACATATATACAATGGAATATTAGTTGGCCATAAAAAAGAAGGAAATCTTATCTTTTGTGACAGCATGGATGGACCTGGAGAGCATTACACTAAGTGAAATAAGCCAGTTAGCCTGACCTGTGGTGGCGCAGTGGATAAAGCATTGACCTGGAATGCTAAGGTCGCTGGTTCAAAACCCTGGGTTTCCCTGGTGAAGGCACATATGGGAGTTGATGCTTCCTATCCCTTCTTCCCTTTCTCTCTCTCTCTCTCTCCCTCTTCTCTAAATAAACAAATAAAACCTTAAAAAGAAAAAAGAAATAAGCCAGTTAGAGAGAGACAAATACCATATGATTTCACTCATATGTGGAATATAATTAATAAAATGAACTAACAAGCAAAATAGAGACAAACTCATACATAGAGAGCAGGCTGACCACTGTTGCCTGGAGATGAGGGGGAATTGAGCAGAAAAAAAGAAAAAAATTAGAAAAAATTTATAGACACAGACAACATTATGGTAATTGCCGGGGGAGTGAGATGCAGGGAGATGGAGGAGGGTAAAGGGGAGATAAATGCTGATTGGTGGAGACTGGATTTGGAGGGTGAACACACAATACAGTGTACAAATGATGTGTTGTAGAATTGTGCACCCAAAACCTGTATAATTTTGTTAACCAGTGTCACCATAATCAATTCAATAAAAAAAAATGAAAAAAATATGCACAAACATAACTGAAACAAATGTATAGACACAGAGAACAGACTGAGGGTTGCCAGATTGGAGGGGTGTTGGTGTACTGAGTGAAAAAGGTGAAGGGGTTCAGAAGTACAGATTGGTAATTACAAAATAGTCCTGGGGGTGTTTGGTGCCAAGTGGGGACTGGAAATATTGGGGAGAACACTCTGTAAAGTATATGATTGTCTCACCACTGTGCTATACATTTGATATTAATACAGAGTAACACTGAATGTAAACTGTAATCAAATGAAATTTACAATAAAAAATTTGATTTCTTTTTTCAAACTGAAAGGGAATTAGATTGGAATCTTTTTTTAGATTTTATTTATTCACTTTTAGAGAGAGAGTGGAGGGAGAGAGAGAAGGGGGAAGGAGCAGGAAGCATCAACTCACATATGTGCTTTGACCAGACAAGTGCCGGGTTTCAAACCGGCGACCTCAGTGTTCCAGGTCAATGATTTATCCACTGCTCCACCACAGGTCAGGCTAGACTGGAAATTTTAATAGTGTATTTAAAAATAAACTATTTTTTAAGTGAGAGGAAGGGAGGTAGTGAGACAGGTTCCTATATGAACCCTGACTGGGATCCACCTGGCAACCCTGTCTGGGCCAATGCTTGAATCAATTGAGCTATCCTCAGTACCTGGGAAACGCTTAAACCAATCGAGCCACTGGGAAGTGAGAGAGAGAAGGGGAAAAGGAGGAGAAGAGAAGCAGATGCTTGCTTCTCATGTGTGCCCTGACCAGGGATCAAACCTAGGACATCTGCACACTGGGCCAACACTCTCTCCACTGAGCCAACCAGCCAGGGACTAAAATAAACATTTTTTAAATGTAAGCTATAGTCATGATAAAATTCATATAACATGTTTAGTAGAATGTATTAAACTAGTTTTAAATAATTTTAATACTTTCTATAGGTGTGAATATCGAGCCTGTGTTATCCAGCAAGGGAGACATGACCAGCATCCATGGAGGAAATATATTATTGTGGTGTGAGATTTATAAATTATTGTATATCCCATGGATAAAATTATTTGATAGGTTCCATCATTGCGGTTTTGCATAAGCCAATATTTGAAAATATTTCCTTATTTCTGACACTTGAATTTATTGTTTAATAACTTCAAGCACCTGAGACCTAGAACTAGGGATTCTCTTCAGTGAAATACAGCTGCATCTAGTGGTTGGTGGCATTCTCCTTGGAAAATTCCTTCATGGTTCTCTGTTAACATCGTGTGGTCTTATGAAGGACTAAAAATAATTTGGTGTGTATAATTTTATTGAGGTATAATTCACAAACCATAAAATTCACCTATGTTGAGTGTACAATGCAATGATGTTTAGAAAATTTCCCCAATTGTGCAGTCATCACCAAAATCCTGATTTAGAACAATTCCACTACCTCAATAACTTGTTCGTGTCTATTTAGAGTTACCAAATTTGGTTGTTTTTTGCTTGCTGTGATACAAGAATGGAAAAGTCCATGTTTTGTAAATTGAAGTGCCTGAGAAATATATAATAACTAGAAAAGAATCATTGAAGTTATTTTGGAGGGATGTCTATTTTTGTTGTTGATTTTCTTACTTTAATTTTTTTTGTGACAGAGACAGAGAGACAGAGAGAGGGACAGATACAGACAAACAGGAAGGGAGAGAGATGAGAAGCATCAATTCTTCGTTGCAGCACCTTAGTTGTTCATTGATTGCTTTCTCATATGTGCCTTGACCGGGGGACTACAGCAGACCAAGTGACTCCTTGCTCAAGCCAGCAACCTTGGGCTCAAAACAGCAACCTTTGACCTCAAGCCAGTGACTGCACGCTCAAGCTGGTGAACCCTGCTCAAACCAGTGACCCCCGGGTTTCAAGCCTAGGTCCTCCGCATCCCAGTTTGACACTCTATCCACTGTGCCACTGCCTGGTCAGGCTGTTGTTCATTTTCTTTACAAGGCACCTCGGCTCAGTGAGTCACACTTACAGGAAAAAAAAATTAAAACTATTCAAATCTGATTTTGTAGAGTATACTTGAAACACAACCAAGTGCTTGGGAACTAAGACTATGCAGGAATTAAAAGATCCATTATTATTAAGCCTATTTAAAACAAGCATTAAAAACACATTTACAAAAGCATTATGATTCTGTTCATAGCATATTTATCACTAAAGAATTTGGTCAGAGGTGAGACTTAAAGCCATTTGTAACTTCTGTTGATCTGGTCCTTATAAGCTTGGTTTCTGTCTAGAAAGTAGAATATTAAAATAAAATTACAACAACAACACCAGCCCCCTGTCTCCTCCCCTGCAATTAACTCTAATTTAACACATTGTTAAGTTAAAAAATTTAGAAAAGTGACATCAGCATCAAGGTGACCTAGAGAAACAAGAAGAAGGCAGAGAAGGGGGCCTGCAATGTCTGGGATCTTATGTGTTTAAGCCAGTGACCTCAGTGTTTAGGATTGAGGGAGAAAGGGTAGACAGAAAAGTTTGAAAAACAACAAACCACAGCTGTGGTCCTTGCTTGTTATCAGTTCCTTGAAATAAACTTGCAGTACCAGCAAGAAGAATGAGTTCTAGTCAAAGACAGACCCTCCAGCCTCCTCTCTTACCCCTTCCCTCCCAGAGACATGAAAGTCACATAGGTCTGCAAATAAAGAAGTCATAGAAATCAGGCATTTGTCAAGTGAAAGCTAAAGCTGTAAAGGTATGTAAGATGGAAATGGGTACCACAGCACCATCTTCTGAAAAAGGAGAGGGAAACCTCTACTTATCCACCTGCTGAATTGTTCAAAGAAACAGTACCTGGAAACAGTTAAGACCCTCACCAAGTAGTTCAATTGATAGAGTATGTCCTGTGCACAGAGGTTGTGGGTTCCATCCCTGGTCAAGGCCCATAAGAGAAGCAGCCAATGAGAGCCTGACCTGTGGTGGCAGTAGATAAAGCGTGGACCTGGAAAGCTGAGGTTGCAGGTTCAAAACCCTGGGCTTGCCTGGTCAGGCACATATGGGAGTTGATGCTTCCTGTCCCCTCCCCCCTAAAATGAAAAAGTCTTAAAATTTTTCTTTTAAAAAGAGAGAAGCAGCCTGACCAGGTGGTGGTGCAGTGGCTAGAGTGTCAGACTGGGACGGAGAAGACCAAGGTTTAAAACCCCAAGGCTGTCGACTTGAGCACGGGCTCATCTGATCTGAGCACAGCTCACCAGCTTGAACCCAAGGTCGCTGGCTTGATCAAGGGGTCACTTGATCTGCTGTAGCCCACTGGTCAAGACACATATAAGAAAGCAATCAATGAACAACTAAGGTGCCACAACAAAGAATTGATGCTCCTCGCCTGACCAGGCGGTGGCGCAGTGGATAGAGCATCAGACTGGGATGCGGAAGACCCAGGTTCGAGACCCCGAGCTCACCAGCTTGAGTGCAAGCCCATCTGGCTTGAGCAAAAGGTCGCCAGTTTGGACCCAAGGTCGCTGGCTCCAGCAAGGGGTTGCTCGGTCTGCTGAAGGCCCGCGGTCAAGGCACATGTGAGAAAGCAATCAATGAACTATGGTGTCACAACAGCAAAGAGAAACTCGTGATTGATGCTTCTCACCTCTCTCCGTTCCTGTCTTTCTGTCCCTATCTATCCCTGTCTCTGCTCTCTGACTCTCTCTCTCTCTGTCCTTGGAAAAAATAAATAAATAAAAATATTAAAAAAAAAAAAAAGAATTGATGCTTCTCATCTCTTTTCCTTCCTATCTGTCTATCCCTATATGCCCCTCTCTCTGTCTCTGTCACACACACATAGAGAAGCAGCCAATGAGTGCACAACTAGGTGGAACGAGTTGATACTTCTCTCTCTTCCTCTGTCCCCCTCCCCATAATCAATGAAAAAATTATAAAACAAAACAAAACAAAGAGTCAATACCCAGGCAGAAAAACAATCCATCAAGGTCCATGAAAAACCAAGATAACAAGGCACCTCAGAAAGAAAATATAGAATCTCTAGAAACCAAAGCCAGGCTCTGGCCAGTTGGCTCAGTGGCTAGAGCATTGGCCCAGCATGCAGAAGTCCTAGGTTTGATCCCTGGTCAGGTCACACATGAAAAGGGACCATCTGCTTCTCTTTCCCTCTCACAACCAGTGACTCAATTGGTTAGAGCATCAGCCACAGAAGAAGTTGCTGGGTGGATCCCGGTTGTAGTGCATGCAGGAGTCTGTCTCTCTATCTCCCCTCCTCTCACTTAAAAAAATAAAAAAGAAACCAAAGTTAAAGACGTGGATGATTGTGATTTAAATGACAGAGAATTCAAGATTGCAGTTTTGAGGGTCAGCAAGATGGTGATGGAGTAAGCGGATGTACCAACTTCCACTTCCCAGAACCAAAGTGGATTACAACTTAATTTTAAGAAAAATCATCTGGCCTGACCAGGCGGTGGCGCAGTGGATAGAGCATCGGACTGGGATGCAGAAGATCCAGTTTCGAGACCCCGAGGTCACCAACTTGAGCCGCAGGTCCATCTGGCTTGAGCAAAAGCTTGCCAGCTTGGACCCAAGGTTGTTGGCTCCAGCAAGGGGTGGCTCGGTCTGCTGAAGGCCCGTGGTCAAGGCACATGTGAGAAAGCAATCAATGAACAACTGTGGTGTCACAACGGCAACGAAAAACTAATGATTGATGCTTCTCACCTCTCTCTGTTTCTGTCTGTCTGTCTGTCCCTATCTATTCCTCTCTCTGACTCTCTCTGTCCCTGTAAAAAAAAAGAAAAAGAAAAAAAAGAAAAATTATTTGGAAAAACCAACTTTGGACTAAACTAAGAGGACTCTGAAGAAGCCACACTGAGACTGGTAGGAAAAGCGGAATCGCAGAGAGGGCTGCCCAGCTTCCAGGAGCAAATGACAGCCTAGAGGTACTTGCACAGCAGGAAGTGAGTTTAGTGGAGAGGGGAGGCTTCTGGGCCCCAGGAATGAAGCCCCAGCCTGCAGCTCCAGAGCCTAGAAGAGGCATATGGACAGTATTTAGCTGCAAAACAAGCCAGTATACTCTTTGCAAGAAAGAGACAGATTTCTCAGACTCAGAATTCTTCTTAAATGACCACACAGAAAACCTCTTTCACAACCACTCACCTGGGGCTCCGAGGGACGGGAAGAGATGAAAGGACCAGAGTAGCAGGAAGAGAGTGTAATCTAGGAGACACGGGGAGAAACACTTTTAGGGACATCCACTCTAATCCCTGGGCTGAGTCACTCCCCAAATCTAAAGTGAATATTTTTCCTGGAACCAGCAATACTGGAAAAGGGAAGGTGTCCTGCTGCACTCAGAGCAGAGTCACTTAGAAGCAGGGAACCATCAGGGATACAGTATTGAGTGCTAAGGTCTGAGCCACAACGCCACCCCCACACTGCTGAGTGCTCATCGGAGGGCAGGCGATGGGGGACCCAGAAGCACGACCCGTCAGTGGAAGCTGGGAGTTGGCCCCGGCTGCAGCCTGTGCAAGCACAGTTCCAACCAGCAGGGGTGGAGGCTGAGGGCAGTTGTTGTGGCAGAAGGGGTGCACAAAAGCAGTCCAAACCTCTGCTGCGGGCTGAGTGAAAGAGAGTGGTTCCACCTGCAATCCCGCCCGCAAGGGTGGGGTGAAGGCTGAGGCAGACCAAGGATTGTAGCCCAGACCCAGGAGAGCAGTCCTGCCCTCTGGGTGTGAAGGCTGGGCCTGCCAAGGCTTGCAGCCAGAGCACGTGAACACAGTTTGGCCAGCAGAGGTGGTGAGGCTGAAACCACAGCAAACGCTGCAGAGGGCCAGCACCAGCAACGCCTGTGCCTGAACGCCAGAGGAGTTGGCAGAGGGGATGGTGGGTCTGCAGACAGACCACACATTAAGAACACAGAGGGCACACCCATCAGACTCCTGTGGCCATGCCCTTCTTATACACAGACAAAATGGGAAGGCAGAGACATAATGAGCACCTAAATAAAGAGATAGCAAGTATAAAAAAGAATCAGTCATTAAAATAAAAAAGAATCAGTCAGAAATGACAAATACAACATCAGAAATGAAGACCACACTGGAAGGGATTAAAAGCAGGATAGATGAAGGTGAGGATCAAATCAGCAAGTTAAAGGACAAGATAAACAAAAGCATGGAAGCAGAACAGCAAAAAGAAAAGAAGCTCAAAAAGTCTGAGGAAACTCTAAGAGAGCTCTGTGACAACATGAAGAGAAATAACATCTGTATCATAGAGGTTCCTGAAGGAGAAGAAAAAGAACAAGAAATAAAGAATCTGATTGAAGAAATAATAGCTGAAAACTTCCCTAAATTGATGAAGAAAAAAGTAACACAAGTTCAAGAAGCACAGAGAGTTCCATTAAAGATGAACCCAAAAAGGCCAACACCAAGACACATCATAATTAAAATACAAAAATGAAGAAATAAAGAAAATACTAAAAGCTGTAAGAGAAAATCAGTCTATTACCTACAGAGGAACCCCCATAAGAATGACATCTAACTTCTCAACAGAAACATTAGAGGCCAGAAGAGAATGGAAAGAAATATTCAAACTAATGCAAAACAAGATGCTATAATCAAGACTTCTCTATCCAGAAAGGCTATTATTTAAAATTTAATAAGAAATAAAAAGCTTCCCAGACAAAAAAAAAAAAAACCTCAAGGAATTCATTACAACCAAACCAATGCTACAAGAAATGTTAAGGGGCCTGCTGTAAACAGAACAAAGGGAGAACGGAATCTAGTAAAAGAGGAATGTAGATTTACAGAATAAAATGGCAATAAACAACTACATATCAATAACCTTAAATGTAAATGGATTAAATGTTCCAATCAAAAGACATAGGGTAGCTGCATGGATAAGAAAACAAGACCCATACATATGCTGTCTACAAGAGACCAACCTCAAAAGAAAAGATACACATAGACTAAAAGTAAAGGGAGAGAAAAAAATATTTCATGCAAATAGAAATGAAAAAAACAAGCTGGGGTAGCAATACTTATATCAGACAAAATAGACTTTAAAACAAAAACTATAGTAAGGGATAAAGAAGGTCACTACATAATGATAAAGGGAGCAATCCAACAGGAAGATATAACTGTCATAATTATCTATGCAACTAATATAGGAGCACCTAAATACATAAATAAGATTTTGATGGGCAGAAAGGGCAAGATCAACAGCAATACTATAATAGTAGGAAATTTAATACCTCACTAACATCACTGGATAAATCCTCAAGAAAGAAAATTAACAAAGAAACAGCAGACTTAAAGAACACACTTGATCAACTGGATTTAATAGATATCTTTAGAACCTTTCACCCGAAAGAAGAATATACATTCTTTTCAAGACTCATGGTACATTTTCTAGGATAGACCACAAGCTAGGACACAAAACGAGTCTCAACAAATTTAAAAGGATTGAAATCATATCAAGCATCTTCTCAGATCACAATAGCATGAAACTAGAAATCAACTACAATAGAAAAACAAAAAAAACTCAAACACTTGGAAGCTAAATAGCATATTATTAAATAACAAATAGGGTAACAATGAGATCAGGGAAGAAATCAAAAATTTTCTTGAAACAAATGAAAAGGAACATACAATAACTCAAAATTTATGGGACACAGCAAAAGCAGTCCTGAGAGGGAAGTTCATAGCACTACAGACATACCTTCAAAAGCTAGAAAAAGCTCAAATAAACCATTTAACCCTGCATCTAAAAGAACTAGAAAAAGAACAGCAAGTAAAACCCAAAAAAAGTAGAAGGAAAGAAATAATAAAAATCAGAGCAGAAATAAATGACATAGAGGCTAAAGAAAGACAGAGGATCAATGAAACCAAGAGCTGGTTCTTTGAAAGGGTAAACAAAATTGATAAACCTTTAATCAAAATCACCAAGAAAAAAAGAGAGAGGACTCAAATAAATAAAATTTAAAATGAAAGAGGAGAAGTAACAACTGACACAGCAGAAATACAAAGGATTGTAAGAAAATACTATGAAGAACTGTATGCCATAAAACTAGAGAACCTAGGTGAAATGAAAAAATTTCTCAAAACATATAATCTTTCAAAAATCAGTGTAGAAGAATCAGAAAAACTAAAAATACTGATTTCATCAAATGAGATTGAAACAGTTATCAAAAAACTCTCAACAAACAAAGGTCCTGGGCCAGATGGCTTCACTGGTGAATTTTATCAAATATTCAAAGAAGAACTAACTTCTATCCTTCTCAGGCTATTTCAAAAAGTTCAAGAGGAGGGAAGACTTCCAAACTCCTTTTATGAGGTAGGTATAATACTGATTCCAAAACCAGCCAAAGACACTGCAAAGAAAGAAAAATATAAAACAATATCCCTGATGAACTTAGATGCTAAAATTTTCAACAAAATATTAGCAAACTGGATTCAGCAATACATGAAAAGAATTATACCTCATGATCAGGTGGAATTTATTCTAAGGAGAAAAGGCTGGTACAATATTCACAAATCAATCAATGTGATTCAACACATAAACAAAAGAAATGATAAAAATTACATGATAGCCTGACCAGGCGGTGGCACAGTGGATAGAGCATCAGACTGGGATGCAGAAGACCCAGGTTAAAGACCCCAAGGTCGCCAGCTTGAGCACAGGCCCATTTGGCTTGAGCAAAAGCTCGCCAGCTTGGACCCAAGGTCGCTGGCTCCAGCAAGGGGTTGCTTGGTCTGCTGAAGGCCCGCGGTCAAGGCACATGTGAGAAAGCAATCAATGAACAACTATGGTGTCGCAACAGCAACGAAAAACTGATGATTGATGCTTCTCACCTCTCTTCGTTCCTGTCTGTCTATCTCTATCTATCCCTCTCTGACTCCGACTCTCTCTCTGTCCCTGTAAAAAAAAAAAAAAATCACATGATAATATCAATAGATGCAGAAAAAGCATTTGATAAAATCCAGCATCCATTTATGATCAAAACTCTCAGCAAAGTGGGGATACAGGGATCATACCTCAACATGATATAGGCCATCTATGACAAACCCAAAGCCAACATCATAATCAATGGGCAAAAATTAAAAGAAATCCCCTTAAGATCAGGAACAAAAAGCAGGGGTGCCCCCTTTCACCACTCTTATTCAAAATAGTTCTGGAAGTCCTAGTGACAGCAATCAGACAAGAAGAAGAAATAAAAGGCATCCAAATAGGAGAAAAAGAAGTAAAACTATCATTATTTGCTGATGATATGATACTGTACATAGAAAACCCTAAAGTTTCAATCAAAAAACTACTGGACCTGAAAAATGAATTCAGCAGGGTGACAGGATATAAAATCAATATTTAAAAATCAGTGGCATTTTTATACACCAACAATGAACTGTCCGAAATAGAAATTAAGAAAACAATCCCCTTCGCTATTGCAACAAAATAAAGTGCCTAGGAGTAAATTTATCCAAAGAGGTTCAAGACTTGTACTCGGAAAATTATAAAACATTGTTAAATGAAATTAAGGAAGATAACAAACAAATGGAAGCATATACTATGTTCATGGATAGAAAGAACCAACATCATTAAAATGTCTGTATTACCCAAATCTATCTATAAATTCGATGCAGTTCCTATTAAAATACCAAGACATATTTCAAAGACATAGGACAAATATTTCAAAAATTTATATGGAACCAAAAAGAACATGAATAGCCTCAGCAATCCTGAAAAAGAAGAATAAAATGGGGGGTATCAAACTTCCTGATATTAAGTTATAATACAAGGCCATCATACTCAAAACAGCTTGGTACTGGAATAAGAACAGGCATATAGATCAATGGAACAGAACAGAGAACTCAGAAATAGACTCACACCTATATGGAAAATTGATATTTGACAAAGGAGGTAAGAGCATACAAGGAAGTAAAGACAGTCTCTTTAACAAATGGTGATGGGAAAATTGGACAGCTACCTGCAAAAAATGAAACTGGATCACCAACTTACACCATTCACAAAAATAAACTGAAAATGGGTAAAAGACTTAAATGTAAGTCATAAAATCATAAACATCTTGGAAAAAATATAGGCAGTAAACTCTTTGATATCTTTTGTAGCAATATTTTTGCTGATTTATCTCCACGGGCAAGTGAAATAAAGGACAGGATGAACAAATGGGACTATATGAAACTAAAAAGCTTTTGTACAGCAAAAGACAACATGAACAAAATAAAAAGACAACCCACACAATGAGAGAATATATTCACCAATACATCTGATAAGGGATTAATAACCAAAATTTATAAAGAACTTATAAAACTCAACACCAGGAAGATAAAAAATTCAATCAAAAAATGGGCAAAAGGCCTGACTAGGTGGTGACGCAGTGGACAGAGCCTTGGACTGGGATGCAGAAGACCCAAGTTCGAGACCCCAAGGTCGCCAGCTTGAGTGCGGGCCCATCTGTCTTGAGCATAAGCTCGCCAGCTTGGACCCAAGGTCGCTGGCTCCAGCAAGGGATGACTAGGTCTGCTGAAGGCCTGCGGTCAAGCACGTGTGAGAATGCAATCAATGAACAACTATGATGTCGCAAGAGGACATACAGATGGCCAATAGCATATGGAAAAATGTTCAACATCGCTAATCATTAGAGAAATGCATATTAAAACCACAATGAGCCTGACCAGGTGGTGGCACAGTGGATAGAGCGTCGGAGTGGAATGCGGAAGACCCAGGTTAAAGACCCCGAGGTTGCCAGCTTGAGCACAGGCCCATATGGCTTGAGCAAAAGCTCGCCAGCTTGGACCCAAGGTTGCTGGCTGCAGCAACAGGTTGCTCAGTCTGCTGAAGGCCCGTGTTCAAGGCACATGTGAGAAGGCAATCAATGAACAACTATGGTGTCACAACAGCAATGAAAAACTAATGATTGATGCTTCTCACCTCTCTCCATTCCTGTCTGTCTGTTCCTATCTATCCCTCTCTCTCTCTCTGTCCCTGTAAAAAAAAAAAAACAAAGAAAAAACAGTGAGATACCACCTCACACTTGTCAGAATGGCGCTTATTAACAAAAGAACACACAATAAGTGCTGGCGAGGATGTGGAGAAAAGAGAACCCTCCTGCACTGCTGGAAGGAATGTAGACTGGTGCAGCCACTGTGGAAAACATCATGGAGATTCCTCAAAAAATTAAAAATGGAACTACCCTTTGATCCAGCTATCCCACTTTTAGGAATATATCTTATAAATACCAAATTACTGATTCAAAAGAAGAAATGCACCCCTATGTTTATTGCAGCATTGTTTACAATAGCCAAGATCTGGAAACAGTCCAAGTGTCCATCAGTGGACGAACAGATTAAAAAGCAGTGGTACATATACACAATGGAATACTACGTGGCCATGAGGAAGAGGGAAATCTTACCTTTTGCGACAACATGGATGGACCTGGAAACTATTATGCTAAATCAGGGTTCCCCAAGCTTTTTACACAGGGGGCAAGTTCACTGTCCCTCAGACCGTTGGAGGGCCAGACTATAAAATAATCTATGAACAAATCCCTATGCACACTGCACATATCTTATTTTAAAGTAAAAAAACAAAACAGGAACAAATACAATATTTAAAATAAAGAACAAGTCAATTTAAATCAACAAACTGACCAGTATTTCAGTGGGAACTATGGGTGCGGATGCATCCTGTGCTCCTCTCACTGACCACCAATGAAAGAGGTGCCCCTTCCGGCAGTGCGGCCGGGGCCAGGTAAATGGCCTCAGGGGGCCACATGTGGCTCGTGGGCCGTAGTTTGGGGACCCCTATGCTAAATGAAATAAGCCAGGCAGAGAAAGAAAAATACCATATGACCTCACTCATTTGAGGAATCCAATGAACTATGTGAACTGAGCAATGGAACAGAGGTAGAGACGGGATCAAAGAGATCAGAGGGAAAGCCGTCAGAGGGAAAGTAGAAAAAAAGATGGGATCAGAGAAGGGAGGGAGATTAATGAAATTATATATACATAACACAGTATTATAGAGAACAGGACAGCAAATCCTGGAGGGAAGGGGGGAAGGCATTGGGGAGAGAGGATATGGGGGTCAAAGAGAAATTAGGGGGTGAGGGGATATATTTGGAGGAACACTTGAATCTATGTAAACACAAATTAAAATCATAAAAGAAAAAGATTGCTGTTTTGAAAAATACTCAGAGATACAAGAAAATTCAGAAAGGCAGTTCAATGAGCTCTGGAATAAAATAAACAAAATGGTGTACTTTACCAAAGAGACTGAAAGTAAAACAAACAAACAAAAAACCCAAACAGAATTTCTGTAGCTGATGAACTTAACGAATGAGATGAAGAGTGCATGGGAAATAAAGCTGACCAGATGGAGGAGAGAATTAGTGATTGAAGATAGAAACCTAAAAATGACTCAGGTGGTAGAAAAGAGAGAATTGAGTAAAAGAACAAAATTTATGAGAACTTGTGACTCACTCTCTTACTTCCCTCTCCCTTCCTATTTCTCTCTGAAAAAAAAAATTTCCTCAAATCTATGAAAAGAACTAGATCCTCAAATTCAAGAAACTAACAGAACACATAATTATCTCAATGCAAAAAGACCTACAAGACACATTATATTAAAACTGTCCAAATTTAATGACAAAGAATTCTCAAGTTACCCTTGAAAGGCTATAACTTGTAAAGAAAAGTTCATTAGAATATCATTGGATTTTTCAGCAGAAACCTTATAATCAGAAAAGAGTAGAATCAAATTGTCAAAATATTGAAAGAGAGAAATTACCAGCCAAGAATAATATATCCAATAAAATTATCCTTTAGATATGAAGGACAAATAAAGGCTTTCCAGACAAACAAAAATTGAGGAAATTCACCACAAGACTGGATTATAATAAATGTTGACAGAGAAGCAGGTGATGGCCAGAGTGGTTGAGCACCCAGACTCTGGCCACCATCGTCACCACACTGGGCTCCAGCAGCAGCTGCCCTCACCTTCACCTGCCCATATAGGGCCAATAGTCACATGAGGCGGTGGGGCAGAGGAGCCATGAGAACTGCCCCCTATGCCATCAAGGCTTGGGTCCTGTATGATTTTGCTGCTGAACCTGGAAATAATTAATTGATGCTAATGGAGGAAGCATCACAAATTCAGGTAGAGGATGGCTAGAAGCAAAAAATAAAAAAGGAAATTAAGGTCTTGTTCCCACAGACTGTATTGAAATTTTGCTCAGGGATAAAATAGATCAATTTTCTTGTGGAAATTCAGGGCTGACCAAGCTTTCCTCTATGCCCTCTCAGCAAATACAGCTGAGGCCAATTCATCAGCTGCCAATAGTGGCAATCAGGTCAGCAGAGGCAATGATACCTGGTGAACCTGGAAACTGGGACTAAACAGGTGGCTGAGGAATCAAGCTGCGGGATGCAGTTCCCCAAAACACTTCTAATAACTGGACATGCCTTGATCATCCCCAGGCCTGCCAAGGACCAGCAACTGGTGCAGATGATAACTGGGGTGACGACTGGAATGACCCACATCATTGTCTCACTAGTTCAAGGATTTATAGTCAGCCAAAGCAGGAGGTGCTTAGAGTAAAAACAGCCATGCTGGCACCTCTTCCATGAAGCTGCTGCTTAACAAGCTTCCTGAATTTCCAAAGCCTGGAATGGAATGGGATTTGTTGACCAAGCAACTAGTAAAACCCAAAGAAAAAATTTCTTTATTGTTGGAGATTCTGGCCCACTATGGGTTTATCCTACCTTTATTTTATTTATTGATTGATTTTAGAGAGAGAGGAAGGAGGGAAGATAGAAAGAGAAGAAAGGGGAGAGAGAGAGAGAGACATTAATTTGTTGCTCCACTTCTTTATGCGTGTATTGGTTGTATCTTGTATGCGCCCTGACTTTGGATCGAACCTGCAAAGGTTTGTGTGGGGCAGCTGTTAGGCTTGTTCTCTGGTTTACCGGCTGCAAGCCCTTTGCCTGATTAGTGCGTGAGTATATGGCTGTGTCCAGAGGCAGATTAAGGTTCGTTGAGGCCCCAGGCACAGAAGAAATTATTGGGCCTCTTAAAAAAAGAGAGAGGGAGAGACAGGGAAAATAAAAATACATGTTATTATGTACTATTAATGTTAAAATTGCACATATGAAACCAAACTTGGTGTCATTAGAAAAACGTGTAAAGTTGGGGTTTTGCAGGGTCCTTCAGAAGTTGGGGCCCAGGGCATGCGCCCAGTGCGCCTGCTGACAAATCTGCCTCTGGCTGCGCCACAGGTGTATGGCCTATGTAAGGCTGTGGGTGCTTGTGCTTGGGGATTGTGGGTGGCGGATTGTGGATTGCCTGCCTGCCACTTTGAGGGGCCCTTTTTTGCTGTTTGCCTGAGAAGAGGTTTTCCCTGCTTGTTTGCTCATCCATCATTGTGAGACTCTTTTAAACAGTAATGGCCCAACACTTTCTGACTTCACAGTTTCTCTATTGTCTGCCCAAATCCAATGTGAGCCTGCCTGGCCTTAGCCACCAGCATTACATCTAACATAGTGGGCAGGATTTGGAGCTGATCGATCTGGAGCCACTGAAACTCTTAAAGTGTGTGGGAGAGGAGTGGTCACTGTTCTTCAGCATAAGGTTCCCCACAGCTGCTCTTTTGGGGGCCATAGCCTGTGTTTTTTATAGTCCTGCAAGAGGAAATGGAGAGCTACGTGTGAGAGGCTGCCCGAGGTTGAGAGCTCTAGGGTGAGCTGTGGACCAAACGGCAATAACTACATGAGCTGGAACAGTCACTGGAGAAAGAGCTGCAGAACCAAGAACTGAAGGTCAGGCTGCAGGCTGAGAACCAGCAATGGTGTGAACTGGAGTGAGCATTGGAGAAGAAGGCCAACCAGGTTCAAGAGTTGCAGTGTGAGGTGCAGGCCGAACACCAACAGTGCCTGGAACTGGAGTGATCTCTGGAGAAGGAATAGTGGGTTCATGAGTTGCACTTTGTCTTAGAAGCTGAACATTGGCAGCAATGGTTGTTGGAGAAACAACTGGAAGTTCAGGAGCTTGAGAGTCAGCTTCAGGCCAAGAGCTAGCAGCTACAGGAACAATGTGAGCACAGAAGGTGGAGCTACATTCCTGCCAGTGGAGTGTCTCTGAGTTGGCAGGAGCAGGCATTTCCTACTCCTCCTCTTCTAAGGGGAGAGTTTGAGCTACAACTGCCTTCCGCAGACTCAGAGCCCAGCTAGTGGTCACCAAAGAGTCCCTTAGGGGCAACCACAGTCTCCTACACAGATAGTGGAGCATTCTGTGGTCTGATCCCACATCCAGGCAGAGCTGATGGAGTTGGGGGTACAATTCAAACATAAACCCATGGAGGCACTGGAAGCCTGGCTACTGAAGTTGTGGGACACAGGAGTGGATGGCATCATGCTCTCTGGAACAAAGATGGGGAAATTGGCTGCCATTACCACACACTCCTCCTTAAGGCAGCATCTTCAGAACTGCCATGACAACCCAGGAGACCATGCCCTATTAGAATGGGTGATGGCTGTTATTCGTACAGTCTGGAAGAATGCTGGGGACTTGCTGGGGACAGTGAGTTGGTGGCAGTGCTATAGTGAGTTAGTAAAGGTCCTTTGGGAACTAGATGTGAAGAATGCTGCTTTCCACCTGGGGTCCTGTGGACCAGACAAAGAAGTGTTTACAGCCGGGATGTGGCATCTTAACCTCTACAGTGCCTCATCAGCCCTTTTTGGGTCACTAGTGGCTATCCTGGGCCCCTATGTGGGACAGCCTATCAACACCATTACACAGATGGTAGCAGATTTGGGGGAGCTGGAGGCATCATGGAGCAGTGAAGGCTGCTGCCCATGCTGCCCCTCTGACTAGCAAGAGGAATAAGTCTGTGAAAGTTAGCTGAAAACAGATGGGGATGGATTTTATTGCAACTGGGACAGATAGGAAGAAATTGGATGGCAAGCCTAATGATATCTTATTGGAACTTTGGCAGCAGCTTGAGTCAGAACAGAGGTTCCAACCACTGAAAAGGTGAGGGAAGCCAGTGGTCCCAGCATCTGCCAGGAAAATGGCTGGCATTCAGGTTGCAGGATCCCCAAGACCTGTTATCCCAGTTTGACTAGGGGGAAGGCTGAGGAACTCATCCAACAAAGATGGAAAGGGGGCCAGAAGCCCCATGTAAAATTGGCAACCCACTGGTCCCCTTCTAATGTGCTTACCTTGGTGATTTGCACAGACAGCTGCACTGTCTATCATAGACTGCTTCTCACCCAGTTGCAGAAATGCACCAAGGAGACTTTGCTTTCAATAGACTTGGCCCTGGACCATGCAGGCCCTCCCACTTACTGTGGGGTAGGAAGTTGAAGGTGGGCCTCCAGTTGCCACCCTGGGCAAAGTGATCAGGGAGACATTGTGAAGGGCACCTTTGTAATTATTGTGTAACTTGCTGTTGCTGTAGTCTCTGATGTCATGTACATTGTGAAGTGAGCAACTCTAAAGGGGTTTCATGTGGGGCAGCTGTGTTAGTCTTGCTCACTGGTTTACCAGCTGCAAGCCCTTTGCCTGACTGGTACATGAGTGTGTGGCTGCATCACGTGTGTATGGCCTATATAAGGCTATGGGTGATTGCGCTCAGTAGGATTGTGGATGGTGGATTGTGAATTGCCTGCCCGCCACTGTGAGAGGCCATTTTTTGCTGTTTTTCAGAAAAGAGGTTTTATTTCCTGCCTGATAGCTCATTCAATATTGTGAGACTCTATTAAACAGTAATGGCCCAATGTTTTCTGGCTCTGTAGTTTCTCTACCACCAAATCCAAGGTGGACCTGCCTGGCCTTGGTCACTGGAATTACAGTTGGCATGTCAGGAAAACACTCTTAACCAACTAAACTACCCATCCAGAGCAGGTCTGTCCTACCTTTACATTTGACTGTGTGGTAGCAGATCCCAGGAAAGACTCGAAAATGTATGGGATGAGAAGCTACATTGAATATCAGTTAACCTACTAACACTTATTGATATCTAAACACAGGTTTAAGCACTATGTCAGTGTCTTGGTGAAATTTGGATCAGCCATTTCTACCTCTTCTCTTCCAGGTAAGCAAGTCACAGGTTACTGTGAAGAAAAATTTATCAAAACTGCACATGGAGGCCCTGGCTGGTTTGCTCAGTGGATAGAGCATCAGCCCAGTGTGTCAATGTCCCAGGTTTGATACCCTGTCAGGGCACACAGGAGAAATGACCATCTGTTTCTTCATCCCTCTCACTCTTCTCTCTCTCTCTCTCTCTCTCTCTCTCTCTCTCTCTCTCTCTTTCTCTTTCCCTCCTGCAGCCATGGCTGGATTTGTTCGAGTGTATCATCCCTGGGAGCTGAGGATGGCTTCATGGATCCTCTACCACAGGTACTAAAAATAGCTTGCTTGTGAGCATGATCCAAGGTGGGAAGAGATTGGCCTCAGATGGGGATTGCTGGGTGGATTCTGGTCAGGGTGCATGTGGGAATCTGTCTCTCTGCCTCCCTGCTTCTCACTTAAGAAAAATTTTTTTAAATTAAAAAAAAATAAAAGAAATAGAAGTGTGATGCTGTTGGTAAATTCACCAGAGTTATGGATGATGGTGTGAAGGAGCTGCTGATCACTGGACAGGAGCAGTGGAAACAAGTGTACAGAACCATTAACCAAGGAATATCAGAAGATGGAAAAGGCCTTGTAGAGTTTAGCAAGTGTTCAGTGCTAGTGGTTAACAAGGTAAAACAGATCTCAGTGAGCAGTAACAGAAGCCGGGAAGACTTATAAAGAAATTTTCTGTCTCATGGGAGAACAGCCAAAGAAAGATCTTCATTTGTTGGTGGAATGTAATCATGAATATAAAGGTTTCTTTGGTTGCTTCCCTGATATTATTGGTGATAACAAGAGAGCAGTAGAAACAGGAAAGTGATTAACTGGTTGCATCTAGTGCAGTGGTTCTTAACCTTTTTTGAGGTACCAAACCCACCAGTTTCATATGCGCATTCACCGAACCCTTCTTTAGTAATAAATAAAATATGATTTTTTTTCCAAATTCAAGACATAGGTATATGGTTTTCTTTACTGGTGCACAAAATGAGCCGTGCATGAACATCACCTTGCTCAAAGAACAAAACCAAAAAAGTGCATGAACTCACAACAAATTATGGTATTACTTTATTCTGGCCTCCGCAGCAGAGGCTTCTCCGAACCCCTGAGACCGACTCATCGAACCCCTAGGGTTAGATAGAACCCAGGTTAAGAACCACTGATCTAGTGTTTACCAATGGTCATAGGCACCAATCAGCACCAAAAAAAAAAAAAAAAAAAAAAAAAAACCAGTTAGCAGTGCAGTGAAAAAGAAAGTTTTTCTTCAGTGAAAAACAAAATTGTGACACAGCACAGCTCTGAGAACCACACAGCTGTGGAACAATCCTAGAGCCAGGCCCCTCTCTGGCTAGACTGCTCTGCTCTTTGTGGGTCTGCTTTATGCTGTATTAGTCTGCTCTGCTCCAGCCAGACATCTTTGGTGTTTCAGCTCAGGTGGGAAAATAAAGTCCTCTGCTTCAGCAGAAAGGGAAAGTGCACCCCTAGAACCTGATGGGAGCTGGCTTATATAGACTAAAGTCCCCACCCCTGGTCCCTGATTGGTCATCCTCGAGCAAATGAAGGCTCTGAATCTCCACAGTTTGATTGGTCCAAAAGGGAATCTTCAGAATAGAGCTGTTCTGGTTGGTCAGAACTGCACAGCTCTGATTAGATGGGAAAAGCTTCAGTCTTATTGGTTGAAATAGGATTCCAGGAACTCCTTTATAAGGACTGTCTTAGATGGCACCTAGTTTGGTGCAGGAGGCAGGAAGACTACAGGGTTTTCCCTGAAGTGTGGTTTGCCTGAGAGGCCCCTGTGTAGAAATGGCTGCTATTAGGCTCTGTGGGGGTTTTGTTTGTTTTTAATTTCAGCCCAGTTAGCCATCAGGAGCACTTCCTAGCAAGTATCTCCTTTTCCAGGGTCTACACTAGTAAATCACACCACAGGACAAACAGAACATGGTGAACCACAGCACAATGTCGTATGCATTAAAAGCTGAGATGAATACCATTCATATGCCTACAAATGTGTCATCTATCTGTACCTGAGACAGCAAGTGTAGTTCCATAATTAGAGAAAAACTGAGGCATCCCTCAGCCGCTCCCTGGTTTGGTAGGACAATAGGGAACAAGAAGAAAACTCTGAAGTGCTTCTTTCTGAGTTGGGGCAATGCAATTTATTATAATTATTATAATATTATATTATAATGCAATAATTCTCCAAACAAACAAACAGAAACAACAAAAAAAGAAAACAAAAAAGAAAAGAGTTGCAAAAAGCTACATTTACTTTATTAGCAGCCTAAATGCATCAGAGATAGTCTTCATTCATTCATTTCTACATCCATTATTAAAACTAATGAAAATTGTCTCTATTTTTGAAAAGTACTTAAAATCATCAGAATTTTGAATAGAAAACTAGGGCGTTCTCCTACTGATAGTTTACATAAAATTGTAATTTACAAATCACTCACAATCTTTCAGTTCTTATCCAATTTCAGATAATTACTAGTTGCTTTCTTACAAAATATGACATACGCCAGAATAAAAAATATGTTTTTAAAAAAAGCATTTTGTCCCTGGCCAGTTGGCTCAGTAGTAGAGTGTTGGTCCAGCATGTAAATGTCCTGGGTTCAATTCCTAGCCAGAGCACATAGGAGAACCGCCCATCTGCTTCTCCATCCCTCCTTCTCTCACTTCTCTCTCTTTCTCTATCTCTCTTTTCTCCTCCCCTCCGCTCCCCTCCTGCAGTCCTGGGCACTGAAGATGGCTCCATGGCCTCCACCTCAGGAGCTAAACAATGGCTCTGGTTGCAAGAAGTAAGGGCCCCAGATGGGCAGAGTATTGCCCCTAGTGGGTTTGCTGAGTGGATCCCAGTCGGGGTACATGCGAGATTCTGTCTAAAATTTAAAAAAATAAAAAATAAATAAATAAAGCATTTAATAAAAGAAATAATGACAGGAGCTCTTCCACCTGAAACAAAAATATAAAATGATATAAAACTGTAACATGACAGAAGTAGGAAATCAGCATTCTATTTCAAAATAGGAGATTAAACAATTATAGCATAAAGGTTAAAGTGAAGAACATTTCAAAAAGGATGATAGCTTCTACAATATAGAATCAAATGCACAGAATCAAAAAAAATAATTCATGACAACAAAAACAGAAAAGGGAAGGACTAAATTTGCACAGATGAATGAAGATAAGATGCCCTCACTGCTGACTTTGCATACAATTTCCTGAATTTAAAGGGTCCCCTTATGCCAGTCCATGTATTCCAGATTACAAACTGCTGAGACCAGCTCGGCAATGGGTATGCACAAAAGTAAGGTGCTGCAGGACTTAAAAAAAAAAACAACACACAAGACACAACATAAAGAAAAAATAGGTACAGGGGAGTCAGCCTCTAAGACTGAGAGCCCAGATCTCTGCAGTCTCATTGTATTTGTTTGTTTCTTTACTCATCAAGCATACACCAAAAACTTGTTTCAGAGCAGCATCAAATCTCCAGCCACTTTCCTACAACAAACCTCTGACCTGTGTGGCCTGGGCAGTAGCCTTTGATTTGAAATATGGAAAGAGCAGAAGAAAGAGGTATGTATCTGTCCCATGTTTGCTCATGTGCCTATGACAACCTGGAGGCCACTTTGGGTGATAGAACATATTTAGATTTGACTGTTAAAGCACTGGAAAATTAGTTCAATTTCTTTTCTTTTTCTAAATTAAAAATGGCACCATGTCTGTATATTTTTATTGATTTTAGAGAGAGAGTAGAAGGGGGAGAGAGAGAGAAAAAAGCATTGGTTTGTTGCTCTACTTATGCATGCTTTCATTGGTTGATTCTTGTATGTACCCTGACTGGGGATCAAACCCACAACTTTGGTATATCAGGATGATGATCTACCTGGCCCAGGCCAGTACCCTGTCCATTTCTCCTAGAGACTTGTTGTCAAGTGTCTAGACCCTCAGTTCTTCTAACACAGTACCCAAATGATTAAATCATTCATGGTGCACCCAGGTATTGAATACTACTATTACAATATTAAAAGTACATCAGAATGATACATACCAACATGGAATGCTTCCCCAGATCTTTCTGCAGAACAGTGAAAATTACAACATAAACTGAAGTCTGATCTCAGTAGTTTTACAGAAGTTATACACATGCCTGACCAGGTGGTGGCATAGTGGATAGAGCATCAGACTGGGATGTGGAGGACCCAGATTTGAGACCCTGAGATCACCAGCTTGAGCACGGGCTCATCTGGCTTGAGCAAAAAGCTCACCAGCTTGGACCCAAGGTCGCTGGCTCCAGCAAGGGGTTACTTGGTCTGCTGAAGGCCCACGGTCAAGGCACATGTGAGAAGGCAATCAATGAACAGCTAAGGTGTTGCAATGAAAAATTGATGATTGATGCTTCTCATCTCTCTTTGTTCCTGTCTGTCCCTATCTATCCCTATCTCTGACTCTCTCACTGTCCCTGTAAAAAAATAAATAAAAAATAGATAAATAAATAAAATAAAAATGCCAAGGTTGGGTTCTACGTCCAATTAATTAAATCAGCACTAGGGGTGGATAGTGAGGGATTAAAAGGTGAGCATCAGTGTGCTTTACCAGAATGAATTGATTTTTTTTTTTTTTTTTTGTATATTTCTGAAGTTAGAAGCTGGGAGGCAGTCAGACAGACTCCCACATGTGCCCGACTGGAATCCACCCAGCATGCCCACCAGGGGGCAATGCTCCAGTCATCTGGGGCCCTGCTCCACTGTGGCAGGAGCCATTCTAGCACCTGAGGCAGAGACCATGGTGCCATTCTCAGCACCCGGGCCAACTTTGCTTCAGTGAAGCCTTGGCTGTGGGAGGGGAAGAGAGTGATAGAAAGGTAAGGGGGAAGGGTGGAGAAGCAGATGGGCACTTCTCTGTGCCCTGACTGGGAATCAAACCTGGGACTTCCACATACAAGGCCAATGCTCTATCGCTGAGCCAACCAGCCAGGGCCTACCAGAAGGATGGGATTCTTATTTTCAGCAGAGTTTAGAACCTGGGGCAGACTATGTGAGTCAAATCTCAGGTCTTTGTTTTGCAGATGTGTGACCTCTGGTGACTCAGCCTTACTCCCTCACCTGTAGACAAGCAGGTCAACAGTAGGGGCCAGGTGAGAAGAGCTCAGTGGGATATAAAGGGTCTCCTAAGGTCTGTCTAGCACATGGATCAACACACGTCTAATTATTTCTCCCAGTCAGATTAAAATAATCAGGATCCTTGGCATTTATAATCAAGTGTAACATGATCAGACCTCTGATCTGAGGTCCTTTGGAAGTGAGGGGAAGCAGAGTTTGCCATCCAAAATATGCCTCTTTGAGATATTGATTATTTGAAGAAAGATAAGACTCAGGAAGAAGCTTTGACCTTGCCCCAGCATACCTTAAAATTTTTAATTACAGAGGACTGGCTCCAGGAAGAAAGCTACATCACAGATAATCGCAATTCAATGTGACTAGGGTGACCACAGATGGAGAGGAACTTGGCAGGGCCCATTTAGTCAAAGTCCTCTCAGAGTCTCATTTTGAAAGAAGGTCCAGCAAACATGTGTTTACCAAACATTTGCTTTTCCATCTCCACATGAATTGCCTTCCTGCCTTTTGCAGTCCCAACCACACCCCCTCTCTCTGGGTTCAATGTGGCACATGAGCCTTACCTACCTGATTTGCCCTTAGCACCACATTCTTGGCCAAACCCAGTATGTATATGCATAGTTAAATTTGGTTATTTTCTCCTATTAATTTTGCTTTCTTATTTTAATTATTTGACCAGGCAGAAAACAAAAAGGGGAAAAAGAAAATCTTCTCCTCCCTCCCAGAAACTTAGAGGAAAACTTCAAATAAAAATACAAGGACAGCCTGACCAGGCGGTGGCGCAGTGGATAGAGCATCGGACTGGGATGCAGAAGACCCAGGTTCAAGTCCCCGAGCTCGCCAGCTTGAGCGCGGATCCATCAGGCTTGAGCAAAAAAGCTCATCAGCTTGGACCCAAGGTCGCTGGCTCCAGCAAGGGGTTGCTAGGTCTGCTGAGGGCCTGCAGTCAAGGCACATGTGAGAAAGCAATCAATGAACAACTAAGGTGTTGCAACAGCAACAAAAAACTAGTGATTGATGCTTCTCACCTCTCTCCGTTCCTGTCTGTCCCTATCTATCCCTCTCTCTGACTCTCTCTCTCTGTCCCTGTAAAAAATTAAAAAAAAAAACACAACAAAACCTTATTAAAGTAAGAGGAACAATTGCTGCAAACAAAAGCTATGGTGACTGTAAGGTATATTTCCCCACCAAGAAAGAAGGAAGAGGGGCCGGAGCCACAAAGTGTGGAATAATAAAGGCTTTATTGAGTTCCGTGCATCCCACCTGATGATATCCTCTAGTTCCAGGGACAGAGGCCGGAGGAGTAGTGCAAATTAAACCAAGTGAGAGGTATTTAAAGGGGTTCTCTAGGGTGGGCGAGCTAATATGACGTGGTGAAATCTAACTGGCTGATGGACAGTCGCTCTCTTCCCAAGGACCCCTGGGAAGTTTCTTTTTGGCACCCTTGGTTGTATGAGTGGTTCTAGTCAAAGTTCCCAGGCCTGAGTTCCTCAAGTGACCGTTGCCCTTATGCCCCGACCCTACATTCTGACCTTTTTTGTTAAATAGAATTGGGGCGCTGTTTATTCATCTGGCTACTTCCTGCTTGTTAGGGGCATCATGGGAAGGGAAGATAGTAAGGCGGTGACTTTGAGGGGAGTCAGGAGAGACATCTGCTTGGCTGTAAGTTGAGAAACTTTGTGGATATGGTTTTGTCAGAATTTAAAAAAGAGAAGCAAATATGAGTTATACGCTGATAATTAGAAGAAGATTTAGGATAGGGGCAGCCCAGGTAAGAATGGATGGCTACCATCAGGAATTAAGCAGGTTATAGGAGGAGAGATTCTTATTTAGTTTTCTCGCAGATGGTTGAGGAGATTGAAGCTTCTTTCATCAGGCCAGTTCTACTGAACAGCATTGCTCCCTCCTTCAGCTCACTCTGGTGGCAGATTCCTGGTGGGAGGGACAGGAGTAACAGGAGGGTCTGCAGGGCCCAACCTCTTAGTGAACCGCAGATGAGTAGGGTCCAGTGGTTCTGACTGCCAGCGATCCTGCATGGGAGCAAGCTTGAGGCGAGAGACATGGTTAGAAATGAGGGTAGCATTGATTATGTGGGGGGCCTTGGTAGTGAGGAATGGCAGGAGTAAGTGGAAAAATGTCAGCTGGATAGTGGCTCTGAGACTGTGAAGAATGTCTTGACCCAGAAGGGCTACAGGGCACGATGACATAACTAAGAAAGAGTGCAAAACAGGAGATTCCGTTCAAACTGCATGTCAGAAGTAGAGTGTGAAGGGGAAAAGAAGGAGCCCCATCCATTCCCATAACCAAGATCTGTGAGGGAATTAGAGGTCTAGAGTGTGGTGGCAAAACAGAGAAGGCAGCTCCTATGTCCACAAGAAATGAGATGGACTTACCCATTAGTTTCAGCATACCCTGGGTTCTCTGAGGCCAGTCCGTGTCCTAGGAGTTTGAGTGATGCACCCACCTGGCTGGATTGGCCTCCCAGTCGGGCAGTTTGTCCTCCACGTAGAGACATTGAGGATGACCCTGATGCTCAAAGGGGCAATTGCTCTGCCAGTGACTGGGCTGCTTTCAGTTAGGGCAGGGCTCAGTGGGCAGCTGCAGGCAGGGGCCCTGTCAAGCACAGTGCTTCTGCTTGCCACACTTAAAGCAAGCTGCTGGTGGGATTTCTCTTTGCGGTCCAGACTTGGGCCAGGCACTTTTTGTGCTTTGCACCTGTTGCTCTGCAGGCCTCAGGGTTGCCTCAAGAGCCTGGGTTTGGAGCATTACCTTCTGCTGCATGCGGGCCTGGTGAACAGCCTGGGCCTTTCCTACTAGCCATGACCATTGAAAATTTTAAATGCCATGTTCACAGGTCCCAGATAGGGATTTGGGGGTTGAGAATAAGAGGAAGAGGGCTCCTACGGAGCCCGGCACCCAAATACAGCTGGAAATGCTGGATCCAGCTGGAAATGCTGGATCCAGTGGCAGGACAGGGTCAGAACTCCCTGTAAGCAGATTGAGGTGGGGCATACTGCAATCCAGTGTAAGAGCCAATGACAGGCTGAGAATGGCCTGATGGAGGAGGGACTTAAGAATGCAGTGGAGAAGGGAGGGGCCCCTGGCCAGCAGGAGAGGAGAAAGAGAGACTGGTATTTGCAGGTGAATGAGAAACAAGATTCTGTAAAGGAAGGGGAGAGGGATCTTGGAGGGAAGAGACCCAAGCGAAAGAAGTCCCGAGAGAGGGGTGCCCTCAAAGGTCAGGCTTAAGGTTTTGTTTTAAGAGTAAGCTCTTCTCCACACCCTTGACTAATTGGATGATGTAGGGTGGTGATGTAGGGAGGAATCCCATTATGCCTCAGATGGGTGGCTTTGTATCAGAGACTTTCTTGTCTGTAGATTGGATTAAGGGTTTGGATTTTCTATGCTATAAACTGGGGCAGTCCGGGAGCTTGCTCTCTCTCTTGGTTCTTGGTTCCTGAGGTATTAGAAAGGAGAGCAGATTAAGGCCATGTGGAAGAGAAGTAGTCAAGATGGCAGAGTGCTGAGGAAGAAGCCAGTTTGTTAAGAGTTTGTGCAGGAGGAGATGGGGAACAGAGGTGAATAAGTCTGGTGAGCTAGAAACCTTTGATTCTAGGAAACTCGGATAAGTCAGTAGCTTTGTGAGCACTGAATGTGTGGGTTTTGGAGCCCAGGGTGTGTTTTTGCTTGCCCGCTGGGTGCAAGCTAGAATTAAAGCTGATGGCTCACCAGTTCTTGGCTCCATTGTTTCATTACCGACTGTTCGAATCTAATGTGAACCTGCATGGGTTGGGCGGCTGTGATCCTGGCCCTGGCTACTGGCTTTACATTTAGCGTAGTCGGCAGGATTCACTACAGATCGGCATGGAGCCACCACCATTTTTGAGCAGTGGAGTAGAGAACTGGCTGCTGTTATGGTTTTCCATAACTGTTTTTTGGGGGACTGTAGGCTGGCTGACTTTTACAGCCATGTGTGAGGAAACTGAGAGCTCTATGAAAGAGGCTGCCCAGGACCTGCAAACCGAGCAGCTGAAGGAGCTGGAGGAAACGTGGGAGAAACAGATGCTGACCCTGGAGCTGAAGGAAGCGCTGGAGGAGACTGACCAGGTTTGCGAGATTCACCTGGAAATGGAGCAGACGCTGGAGAAGAAATCACAAGTTCGTGAGTTGGAGATTGCCCTGGATGTTATGGAGAGCCAGCAGCAGCATGAGGCCGGGCCTGAGGCCAGGGCCGGAGCTGAGGCCAGGACCGGGGCTGAGGCCGGGGTTGGAGCTGCAAGGCCTGCTGAGCAGAAGGCAGCAGTGGCCTGGAGATCAAGCCCAGCAGCAGAAGCTGGTGTTTTCAGTTCCTCTTTGGAGGATGAGGAGAATCAAGCTGGAGTTGCAATCTGCAGTCTCCAGAAGGTGAGAGCCCACCAGCAAGGAGCTTCTACTACAATGCTGGTAGGTCTGCGATTTTGGGACATAGGGGTGGATGCCATCATGCTCCCCAGAGCAGAGATGGAAATGCTGACTGCCATTGCCACATGCTTTTCTTTAGGACAGTGTGAGACTTGCCATGATGGCAGGAATGAGGGGGGAGGCTAAAACCCCATGTGCGTGGACTGATTTCATGGACTACGACCTGAGTGAGCACTGGCTCCTTTGTTGGATGAACTTACGGATTTTGGACAATGTGAAATACCCTGATGGGGGTGGGGATGGCTTTGCTGGAGGCCCTCCTGCCCCGGGAAGCTTTTCCCATGGCTAGAGAAAAGGCCGAGGACATTTTGCGCTTTTGGCAAAGTGCTCAGAGACTGGTGAAATGTATCTTTGTAATTGTTGAAATTGTATGATTTGTGCTATTGCTGTAATTTGTGTAATGTACTTAATTTCCTTGTATGAGAATGCCGGTGGTGTAGATTGTGGGTAGTAAAGTGAGCATAAGGGTGGATTGTTCGGCAGATAAAATATAATATGCTCACTTTGTTAAAGATGGTGCTGCCCACATGGAAGCCCGTCACCCAGGTGATATTATTTGCCCTTATGCTTGTGATGGCTGTGGGGGAAAAGCTGTAATGTAGGCAGGCCGGATCGTTATAGCTTAAGGTTTTGTTTTAAGAGTAAGCTCTTCTCCACACCCTTGACTAATTGGATGATGTAGGATGGTGATGTAGGGAGGAATCCCATTATGCCTCAGATGGGTGGCTTTGTATCAGAGACTTTCTTGTCTGTAGATTGGATTAAGGGTTTGGATTTTCTATGCTATAAACTGGGGCAGTCCGGGAGCTTGCTCTCTCTCTTGGTTCTTGGTTCCTGAGGTATTAGAAAGGAGAGCAGATTAAGGCCATGTGGAAGAGAAGTAGTCAAGATGGCAGAGTGCTGAGGAAGAAGCCAGTTTGTTAAGAGTTTGTGCAGGAGGAGATGGGGAACAGAGGTGAATAAGTCTGGTGAGCTAGAAACCTTTGATTCTAGGAAACTCGGATAAGTCAGTAGCTTTGTGAGCACTGAATGTGTGGGTTTTGGAGCCCAGGGTGTGTTTTTGCTTGCCCGCCAGGTGCAAGCTAGAATTAAAGCTGATGGCTCACCAGTTCTTGGCTCCATTGTTTCATTACCGACTGTTCGAATCTAATGTGAACCTGCATGGGTTGGGCGGCTGTGATCCTGGCCCTGGCTACTGGCTTTACATTTAGATTCTAGAAAAACTAGGGGAAGTCAGTCAGTTTCTAAAAAGAATTGTTAGGACTTCAGAGCTCGGGACAAGTTGAAAGAATGAACCAAACTCTAAGGCCTGTAAGCACAATGTAATTTCTAATTAATGCTGAGTGCCTTTTCTACTAGCTGTTAGACTTTAGATGCAAATTGTAAAGCCAGTAGTCGAGGTCAGGATCACAGCAACCTGACCCACGCAGGTTTGCATTGGATTCGGACAGATGGCAATGAAACACAGGAGCCAAAAACTGGTGAGCCATCAGCTTTAATTCTAGCTTGCACCCGGCAGGCAAGCAAAAACACACACTGGGCTCCAAAACCCACACATTCAGTGCTCACAAAGCTACTGACTTATCCGAGTTTCCTAGAATCAAAGGTTTCTAGCTCACCAGACTTATTCACCTCTGTTCCCCATCTCCTCCTGCACAAACTCTTAACAAACTGGCTTCTTCCTCAGCACTCTGCCATCTTGGCTACCTCTCCTCCACATGGCCTTAATCTGCTCTGCTCTCTAATACTAACCTCAGGAACTCAAGAACCAAGAGAGAGAGATCAAGCTACCGGACTGCCCCAGTTTATAGCATAGATAATCCAAACCTTTAATCCAATTATACATACAAGAAAGTCTCTGATACAAAGCCACCCGCCTGAGGCATAATGGGATTCCTCCCTACATCACCACCCTACATCATCCAATCAGCCAAGGGCGTGGAGAAGAGCTTACTCTTAAAACAAAGCCTTAAGCTATAATGACCCCGGCCTGCTTACATTACAACTTTTCCCCCACAGCCATCACAAGCATAAGGGCAAATAATACCACCTGGGTGACTGGCTTCCATGTGGGCAGCACCATCTTTAACAAAGTGAGCATAATATATTTTATCTGCCCAACACAAATGCAGGCCCATTATTGGACCCAATATTAATGGGCAAGCCAAATCGGGGAATAATTTTATATAGCAATTTCTTTTTTTAAAATTAATTTTAATAGGGTGACATTAATAAATCAGGGTACATATGTTCAAAGAAAACATCTCCAGGTTATCTTATCATTCAATTATGTTGCATACCCATCACCCAAAGTCAAATTTTCCTCTGTCACCTTATATCTGGTTTTCTTTGTACCCCTCCCCTCCTCTCTCCCTCCCTCTCCTCCCTCCCCCCACTACATAATCACCACACTCTTGTCCATGTCTCATAGTCTCACTTTTATGTCCCACCTATGTATGAAATCCTGCTGTTCTCAGTTTTTTCTGTTTTACTTATTTCACTCAGTATAATGTTATCAAGGTCCATCCATTTTGTTGTAAATGATCCGATGTCATCATGTCTTATGGGTGAGTAGTATTCCATAGTATATATGTACGATAGCTTTTTAATCCACTCGTCCTCTGACGGACACTTGGGCTGTTTCCAGATCTTCGCTATTGTGAACAATGCTGCCATGAACATGGGGGCGCATTTCTTCTTTTCAAACAGTGCTATGGTGTTCTTAGGGTACATTCCTAAAAGTGGGATAGCTGGGTCAAAAGGCAGTTCAACTTTTAATTTTTTGAGGTATCTCCATACTGTTTTCCACAGTGGCTGCACCAGTCTGCATTCCCACCAGCAGTGCATATGGGTTCCCTTTTCGCCACATCCTCGCCAGCACTTGTTCTGTGTTGTTTTGCTGATGAGCGCCATTCTGACTGGTGTGAGGTGATATCTCACTGTGGTTTTAATTTGCATTTTTCTAATGATTGGTAATGTTGAGCATTTTTTCATATGCCTATTGGCCATCTGTATGTCCTCTCTGGAGAAATTTCTATTCATTTCATTTGCCCATTTTTGATTGGATTGTTTTTCTTCCTGGTGTTGAGTTTTATAAGTTCTTTATAAATTTTAGTTATTAACCCCTTATTAGATGTGCTGTGGAATATGTTCTCCCATTGTGTGGTTTGTGTTTTTATTCTGTTCTTATTGTCTTTAGCTGTGCAAAAACTTTTTAGTTTGATATAGTCCCATTTGTTTATCTTGCCTTTGATTTCATTTGCCCGTGGAGATAAATCGGCAAATATATTGCTGTTACAAATGTCGGAGAGCTTGCTGCCTATGTTTTCTTCTAAGATGCTTATGGTTTCATGGTTTACATTTAAGTCTTTTATCCATTTTGAGTTTGTTTTTGTAAATGGTGTAAGTTGATGGTCTAGTTTCATTTTTTTGCAGGTAGATGTCCAATTTTCCCAACACCATTTGTTAAAGAGGCTGTCTTTAGTCCATTGTATGTTCTTTCCTCCTTTGTCAAATATCAGTTGTCCATAAAGCTGTGGGTTTATTTCTGAGTTCTCTGTTCTGTTCCACTGATCTCTGTGCCTGTTCTTATGCCAGTACCACACTGTCCTGAGTACAATGGCCTTGTAGTAAACCTTGATATCTGGAAGAGTGATACATCCTGCTTTATTTTTTCTTTTTAATATTGTTGAGGCTATTGGTGTACTTTTTTGCTTTCATATATAGTTTTGGAATATGTGTTCTATATCTTTGAAGTATGTCATTGGTATTTTAATTGGTATTGCATTGAATTTATAAATTGCTTTGGGTAATATAGACATTTTAATGATGTTTATTCTTTCTAACCATGAGCACGGTATATGCATCCACCTGATTGTATCTTCCTTGATTTCTTTTATCAATGTGTTATAATTTTCCGAATATAAGTCCTTAACATCCTTGGTTAAATTTACTCCTAGGTACTTTATTTTTTTGGTTGCAATAGTGAAGGGGATTGTTTCCTTAATTTCTTTTGCTGACAGTTCATTGTTTATATACAGAAATGCCTCTGATTTCAGAGTATTAATTTTATATCCTGCCACGTTGCTGAATTCATTAATCAAGTCCAGTAGTTTTTTGACTGAGACTTTAGGGGTTTTTATATACAATATCATATAATCTGCAAATAATGACAGTTTTACTTCTTATTTTCCACTTTGGATGCCTTTCATTTTTTCTTCTTGTCTGATTGCTGTAGCTAGGACTTCCAGAACTATGTTGAATAAGAGTGGTGAAAGGAGGCACCCCTGCCTGGTTCCTGATCTTAAGGGGATTGCTTTTAATTTTTGTCCATTTAGTATGATGTTTGCTGTGGGTTTGTCATAGATGGCCTTTAATATGTTAAGGAATGTTCCCTGTATTCCCACTTTACTGAGAGTTTTGAGCATGAATGGGTGCTGGATTTTATCAAATGCCTTTTCTGCATCTATTGAAATTATCATGTGATTCTTGTCCTTCCTTTTGTTTATGTGATGAATCACATTGATTGATTTGTAAATATTGAACCAGCCTTGCCTCTCCAGAATAAATTCCAATTGATTGTGGTATATGATTATTTTCATATATTGCTGGATGCGGTTGGCTAATATTTTGTTGAGAATTTTAGCGTCTAAATTCATCAGGGATATAGGCCTATAATTTTTTTTCTTTGTGTTGTCTTTGCCCGGTTTTGGGATCAAAATTATGCTCGCCTCATAAAAGAAGTTTGGAAGTCTTCCTTCCTCTTGAATTTTTTGAAATAGCTTGAGGAGGATAGGAGTTAGTTCTTCTTTGAATTTTTGATAGAATTCACTTGTGAAACCATCAGGCCCAGGACTTTTCTTTGTTGAAAGTTTTTTGATAACTGTTTCGATCTCATTTGTTATAATTGGTCTGTTTAGGTGTTTGATTCTTCCAGGTTGATTTTTGGAAAATTATATGATTCAAGAAACTTGTCCATTTCACCTAGGTTGTCTAATTTTTTGGCAGATTTCTTCACAGTATTTTCTTACAATACTTTGTATTTCTGTTGTCTCAGTTGTTATTTTCTCCACTCTCATTTCTAATTTTATTTATTTGAGTGCTCTCTCTTTTTTTCTTGGTTAGTCTAGTTAAAGGTTCATCAATCTTGTTTACCTTTTCAAAGAACGAGCTCCTGGTTTCATTGTTCCTCGGTATTATTTCCTTAGCCTCTCTGTCATTTATCTCCTTCCTTCTACTGGTCCTGGGCTTCATTTTTTGTTGTTTTCCTAGTTCTTTTAGATGCGAGGTAAGGTTGCTTATTTGAGCTTTTTCTAGCTTCTTTTGATATGCCTGTAGTACAATGAACTTTCCTCCCAATACTGCTTTTGCTGTGTCCCATAAATTTTGAGTTGATGTATGCTCATTATCATTGGTTTCTAGAAACATTTTTATTTCTTCTTTGATCTCATTGTTAATCCATTCATTATTTAATAACATGCTATTTAGTTTCCAAGTGTTTGAGTATTTTTCAGTTTCTCTTTGTGGTTTATTTCTAGCTTCATGGCATTGTGATCTAGAAAATGCTTGATATGATTTCAATCTTCTTAAATTTATTGAGACCATTTTTGTGTCCTAACATGTGGTTTATCCTAAAAAACGTACCATGAGCGCTGAGAAAAATGTATATTCTACTGCTTTAGGGTGAAAAGTTCTGAAGATATCTATTAAATCAAGTTGCTCTAGTGTCTCCTTTAAGTCTGCTGTTTCTTTATTAATTTTCTTTCTTAAGGATCTATCCAGTGATGTTAGTGGGGTATTGAAATCCCCTACTATGATAGTATTGCTGTTAATCTTCCCCTTTATATCCATCAAAGTCTGCTTTATGTATGTCTGGGCTTTTATATTTAGTGCGTAGATATTTATAATAGTTATATCTTCCTGTTGAATTGTTCCTTTAATAATTATGTAGTGTCCTTCTTTATCTCTTACTACAGCCTGTGTTTTGAAGTTCATTTTGTCAGATATAAGTATTGCTACCCTGGATTTTTTTTCATTTCCATTTGCATGAAATATTTTTTTCCATCCTTTTACCTTCAGTCTATGTGCATCTTTTGTTTTAAGATGTGTCTCTTGTAGACAACATATGTATGGGTCCTGTTTCTTTATCCACACAGCTACCCTATTTCTTTTGATTGGATCATTTAATCCATTTTCATTTAAGGTTATTATTGATATGTAGTTGTTTATTGCCATTTTATTCTTTAAAGCTATATTCTTCTTTTCCTATATTCTTTCCTCCCTTTGAATTGTTCACAACAGGCCCCTTAGTATCTCTTGCAGAATTGGTTTGGTTTTTTTTTTTTTTTTTTTTTATTTTATTATTATTAATTCTAATGGGGTGACATCCATAAATCAGGGTACATATGTACAATGAAAACATCGCCAGGTTACCTTATCATTCAATTGTGTTGCATACCCATCACCAAAAGTCAAATTGTCCTCTGTCACCTTCAATCTGGTTTTCCCTGCGTCCCTCCCCTCCTCCCTATCCCATTCTTCCCTCCCTCCCCCCATCCCATAACCACCACTCTCTTGTCCATGTCTCATACCCTCACTTTCATGTCCCACCTATGTATGTAATCGTGCTGTTCTCAGTTTTTCTTTTTTTCTGATTTACTTATTTCACTCCGTATAATGTTATCAAGGTACATCCATTTTGTTATAAATGATCCGATGTCATCGTTTCTTATGGCTGAGTAGTATTCCATAGTATATATGTACCATAGCTTTTTAATCCACTCGTCTTCTGACGGACACTTGGGCTGGTTCCAGATCTTCGCTATTGTGAAAAATGCTGCCACGAACATGGGGGCGCATTTCTTCTTTTCGAACAGTGCTATGGTGTTCTTAGGGTATATTCCTAAAAGTGGGATAGCTGGGTCAATAAGGCAGTTCGATTTTTAATTTTCTGAGGAATCTCCAAACTGTTTTCCACAGTGGCTGCACCAGTCTGCATTCCCACCAGCAGTGCAGAAGGGTTCCCTTTTCTCCACATCCTCGCCAGCACTTATTCTGTGTTGTTTTGCTGATAAGTGCCATTCTGACTGGTGTGAGGTGATATCTCATTGTGGTTTTAATTTGCATTTCTCTAATGATTAGTGATGTTGAGCATTTTTTCATATGCCTATTGGCCATCTGTATGTCCTCTTTGGAGAAATTTCTATTCATTTCTTTTGCCCATTTTTTGATTGGGTTGTTTGTCTTCCTGGTGTTGCTTTTTATAAGTTCTTTATAAATTTTAGTTATTAACCCCTTATCAGATGTGCTGTCAAATATGTTCTCCCATTGTGTGGTTTGTCTTTTTATTCTGTTCCTATTGTCTTTAGCTGTGTAAAAACTTTTTAGTTTGATATAGTCCCATTTGTTTATCTTGCCTTTTATTTCAGTTGCCCATGAAGATAAATCGGCAAATATACCGCTGCTACAGATGTCGGAGAGCTTGCTGCCTATGTTTTCTTCTAAGATGTTTATGGTTTCACGGCTTACATTTAAGTCTTTTATCCATTTTGAGTTTGTTTTTGTGAATGGTGTAAGTTGATGGTCTAGTTTCATTTTTTTGCAGGTAGATGTCCAATTTTCCCAACACCATTTGTTAAAGAGGCTGTCTTTACTCCATTGTATGTTCTTTCCTCCTTTGTCAAATATCAGTTGTCCATAAAGCTGTGGGTTTATTTCTGGGTTCTCTGTTCTGTTCCATTGATCGATGTGCCTGTTCTTATTCCAGTACCAGGCTGTCTTGAGTATAATGGCCTTGTAGTAAACCTTGATATCAGGAAGAGTGATACCTCCTGCTTTATTTTGTCTTTTTAAGATTGCTGAGGCTATTCGTGTTCTTTTTTGGTTCCATATAAATTTTTGGAATATGTGTTCTATATCTTTGAAGTATGTCATTGGTATTTTAATTGGTATTGCATTGAATTTATAAATTGCTTTGGGTAATATAGACATTTTAATGATGTTTATTCTTCCTAGCCATGAGCACGGTATGTGCTTCCACTTGTTTGTATCTTCCTTGATTTCTTTTATCAATGTTCTATAATTTTCTGAGTACAAGTCCTTAACCTCCTTGGTTAAATTTACTCCTAGGTACTTTATTTTTTTGGCTGCAATAGTGAAGGGGATTGTTTCCTTAATTTCTTTTGCTGATATTTCATTGTTGGTGTATAGAAATGCCTCTGATTTCTGAGTATTAATTTTATATCCTGCCACCTTGCTGAATTCATTTATCAGGTCCAGTAGTTTTTTGACTGAGACTTTAGGGTTTTCAATATGCAATATCATATCATCTGCAAATAATGACAGTTTTACTTCTTCTTTTCCAATTTGTATGCCTTTTATTTCTTCTTCTTGTCTGATTGCTGTAGCTAGGACTTCCAGAACTATGTTGAATAAGAGTGGTGAAAGTGGGCAACCCTGCCTGGTTCCTGATCTTAAGGGGATTGCTTTTAATATTTGTCCATTTAGTATGATGTTTGCTGTCGGTTTATCATAGATGGCCTTTATCATGTTAAGGAATGATCCCTGTATTCCCACTTTACTGAGAGTTTTGAGCATGAATGGGTGCTGGATTTTATCAAATGCCTTTTCTGCATCTATTGAAATTATCATGTGATTTTTGTCCTTCCTTTTGTTTATGTGGTGAATCACATTGATTGATTTGCGAATATTGAACCAGCCTTGCCTCTCCAGAATAAATCCCACTTGATCGTGGTGTATGATTTTTTTCATATATTGCTGGATGCGGTTGGCTAATATTTTGTTGAGAATTTTAGCGTCTAAATTCATCAGGGATATAGGCCTATAATTTTTTTTCTTTGTGTTGTCTTTGCCCGGTTTTGGGATCAGAATTATGCTCGCCTCATAAAAGGAGTTTGGAATTCTTCCTTCCTTTTGAATTTTTTGAAATAGCTTCAGGAGAATAGGAGTTAGTTCTTCTTTGAATTTTTGATAGAATTCACTTGTGAAGCCATCAGGCCCAGGACTTTTCTTTTTTGGGAGTTTTTTGATAACTGTTTCGATCTCATTTGCTGTAATTGGTCTGTTTAGGTGTTCTGATTCTTCCAGATTGATTTTTGGAAGGTTATATGATTCAAGAAATTTGTCCATTTCACCAAGATTGTCTAATTTTTTGGCATATAGTTCTTCATAGTATTTTCTTACAATGCTTTGTATTTCCGTTGTGTCAGTTGTTATTTCTCCACTGTCCTTTCTAATTTTATTTATTTGAGTCCTCTCTCTTTTTTTCTTGGTGAGTCTAGTTAAAGGTTCATCAATCTTGTTTACCTTTTCAAAGAACCAGCTTCTTGTTTCATTGATCCTCTGTATTGTTTCCTTAGCCTCTATGTCATTTATTTCTGCTCTGACCTTTATTATTTCCTTTCTTCTACTTGTCTTGGGTTTTATTTGTTGTTGTTTTTCTAGTTCTTTTAGATGCAGGGTCAAGTTGCTTATTTGAGCTTTTTCTAGCTTCTTATGATATGCCTGTAGTGCAATAAACTTCCCTCTCAGAACTGCTTTTGCTGTGTCCCATAAATTTTGAGTTGATGTATGCTCATTATCATTTGTTTCTAGAAACTTTTTTATTTATTCTTTGATCTCATTGTTAATCCATTCATTATTTAATAACATGCTATTTAGTTTCCAAGGGTTTGAGTATTTTTCAGTTTTTCTTTTGTGGTTAATTTCTAGTTTCATCGCATTGTGATCAGAGAAAATGCTTGATATGATTTCAATCTTCTTAAATTTATTGAGACCATTTTTGTGTCCTAACATGTGGTCTATCCTAGAAAACGTACCATGAGCGCTTGAGAAGAATGTATATTCTACTGCTTTAGGGTGAAAAGTTCTGAAGATATCTATTAAATCAAGTTGATCTAGTGTCTCCTTTAAGTCTGCTGTTTCTTTATTAATTTTCTTTCTTGAGGATCTATCCAGTGTTGTTAGAGGGGTATTGAAATCCCCTACTATGATAGTATTGCTGTTAATCTCGCCCTTTATATCCATCAAAGTCTGCTTTATGTATGTCGGGGCTCCTATATTTGGTGCATAGATATTTATAATAGTTATATCTTCCTGTTGAATTGTTCCCTTTATCATTATGTAGTGTCTTCTTTTATCTCTTACTACTGCCTTTGTTTTAAAGTCCATTTTGTCTGATATAAGTATTGCTACCCCTGCTTTTTTTTCATTTCCATTTGCATGAAATATTTTTTTCCATCCTTTTACCTTCAGTCTATGAACATCTTTTATTTTAAGGTGTGTCTCTTGTAGACAGCATATGTATGGGTCCTCTTTCTTTATCCATGCAGCTACCCTATGTCTTTTGATTGGATCATTTAATCCATTTACATTTAAGGTTATTATTGATATGTAGTTGTTTATTGCCATTTTATTCTTTAAAGCTGTATTCTTCTTTTGCTCTATTCTTTCCTCCCTTTAAACTGTTCACAAGAGGCCCCTTAGTATCTCTTGCAGAATTGGTTTGGTTTTTATGAATTCCTTGAGGCTTTCTTTTTCTGGGAAGCTCTTTATTTCTCCTTCAATTTTAAACGTTAGCCTTGCTGGATAAAGTAGTCTTGGTTGTAGGTTCTTGTTCTGCATTACTTTGATTATTTCTTGCCATTCCCTTCTGGCCTCAAGTGTTTCTGTTGAGAAGTCCGATGTCATCCTTATGGGGGCTCCTTTGTAGGTGATAGTCTTTTTTTCTCTAGCAGCTTTTAAAATTTTTTCTTTATCCATTAGCTTTGGTATTTTAACTATGATGTGTCTTGGTGTAGATTTTTTTGGGTTTCTCCTTAATGGAGTTCTGTGTGCTTCTTGAATGTGCGGAGTGTTTTCCAGCCTTAATTTAGGAAAGTTTTCTGCTATAATTTGATTGAACAAAGTTTCCATTTCCTGTCCTCTCTCCTCTTCTTCAGGCACCCCTATGATGCGAATGTTGTTTCTCTTCATGTTGTCACAAAGCTCCCTTAGAGTTTCCTCACATTTTTTAAGTCTCTTTTCCTTTTTCTTCTCTGCTTCTGTGCCTTTGTTTATTGTGTCCTCTAACTCGCTTATTCGATCCTCAGCATCATCCATCCTGCTTTTAATTCCTTCCATTGTGGTCTTCAGTTCTGATACTGTATTTGTCATTTCTGTCTGATTCTTTTTTATTATTTCAATTTCATTTTTTATACTTGTTATCTCTTTATTTAGGTGTTCATAATGACTATCCATTGTTGCTCTAATTTCTTTGAACATCCTAACTATCATTATTCTAAATTCTGCTTCTGGTAATTTGGTTATATCTGGTTCATTCAGGTCCTTCTCTGGGGATTTCTCTTGATTCATTTGGTTTGCATTCCTCTGCCTGCCCATTTTTTCTGTGTATAAGCAAGTTGTGGCCACTGGAGTCCAGTAGGTGTTGCCTTTGTGTTCTCTAGGTGTGGTCTATCTGCAGGCCCCCCACCCCCTCTGCCGGCGCCTAGGGTGGTTGGGTATGAGCGTTGCCAGCGCCGGCCCACTGTGGCTTTTGCTGTGATTTCTGCCTCTCCTCCGTGGGAGGGGCTGTCACTGAAGCCACAAGATTAGCACCAAGGGTAGAGGCGAGCACCTTTCCTCAGCTGCGGACCCAGCCTATTTCCGGACTTCCGCCCAGAACCAGCAGTCGGAGCCTGCTCGCTACAGTTCCGCGGGTTAGGCGGGGCTTTTGACGTGCTCTCAGCTGTAAGCTTTTGCCCGTCAGGAGCTTTAGCCCCGCCCTCGAGGCCAGGGCCCTTTGCGCAGGGTCGGAAACCAAGATTTATTGGGGCGGGCGTGTTTGCTGGCTTCCACCGAGCTGCGTACTTCCGCTCGTCCCGGACTCTACCCCGCCCCCGCGTTCAGAGCCCGCTCGTGCACGTATTAACGCTATCCGGGGTTTCTCCGGCCGGATGGGGATAGCAGCCGTGGGCTCAGCTGCGAGCCTCCGCCTGTCTCGGGGTCCACCCCGTTCCCGCGCTCGGAGCCCGCTCGCGCACGTATACTGGCCAACCGCGGTTTCTGCGGCGGGGGGGGGGGCGGACTGGTAGCGTCAGCTCAGCCACGAGCCCCTGCCCGTCCCTGGTCCTAGCCCGGTCCCCGCGGTCAGGGCCGGCTTGCGCAGGGCCTGCCTGTTCCTGGCCTCCCGCTTTGTCCCCGTAAGTGGGATTAAAGGCGGGCCCGCAGCTTCCGGACCGCTCTCGCGCTTACCCTCCGACCCTCTGGGCTAGACCGATCTCCCACCGGCTTGGCCTCTGCCCACGCCGACAGAACCGCCTTTCAGCGTCCTGCCGCCCCAAAACCTTAAGCAGCCCTCAGCAGAGTAGGAAGGGACCTAATACTCCACACTGTAGGCGTGGGAGCTCCCTCACTTGTTTCACAGCTCAAAACTGTCCAAACGCCTCTTCTTGGCTCTGGGACTGCAGGCTGGGGCTTGGTTCCTGGGACCCAGGTCCCTCCCTCTCCGCCAAAATCTCCTCCCGCCACACGGGTCTCTCCGGGCTGCCGTTTGCTCCGGGGAGCTGGGCAGCCCTCTTCGCGTTTTTGCTATTCCTACCAGTCTCAATGTGGCTTCTTCTGTGTTCCTTGGTTGAAGAGTCCACTTAGTTTTGTTCAAAGTTGGTTTATCCAGGTGATGGTTCTTAAAATTGAGTTGTAATCCACTTTGGTTCTGGGAGTTGGAAGTTGGTACGTCCGCCTACTCTGTCGCCATCTTGCTCCCAGAATTGGTTTGGTTTTAATGAATTCCTTTTTGTCTGGGAAGCTCTTTATTTCTCCTTCAATTGTAAATGTTAGCGTTGCTAGATAGAGTAGTCTTGTTTGTAGGTTGTTGTTCTGCATTATTTTGAATATATCTTGCCATTTCCTTCTGGCCTCAAGTGCTTCTGTTGAGAAGTCAGATGTCATCCTTATGGGGGATCCTTTGTAGGTGATAGCCTTTTTTTCTCTAGCAGGTTTTAAAATTTTCTCTTTATCCCTTAGCTTTGGTATTTTAATATCATGTGTCTTGGTGTAGATATTTTGGGGTTTCTCTTTAATGGAGTTCTCTGTGCTTCTTGAACATGTGAAATGATTTCCAGCCTTAATTTATGGAAGTTTTCTGCTATGATTTGATTTAACAAAGTTTCTATTTCTTGTTCTCTCTCCTCTTCTTCAGGAACCCCTATGATGCGAATGTTATTTCTCTTCATGTCGTCACAGAGCTCTCTTAGAGTTTCGTAACATTTTTTGAGTCTCTTTTCCTTTTTCTTCTCTGCTTCTGTGCCTTTGTTCATTGTGTCCTCTAACTCACTGATTCGATCCTCAGCGTCATCCATCCTGCTTTTAATTCTTTCCATTGTGGTCTTCAGTTCTGATACTGTATTTGTCATTTCTGTCTGATTCTTTTTTATTATTTCAATTTCCTTTTTTATACTTGTTATCTCTTTATTTAGGTGTTTATAATGACTATCCATTGTTGCTCTAATTTTTTTGATCATCCTATCATTATTTTAAATTCTGCATCTGGTAATTTAGTTATATCTGGTTCATTCAGGTCCTTCTCTGGGGATATCTCTTGATTCATTTGGGTTGCATTTTTCTGCCTGCCCATTTTGTCTGTGTATAAGAAGGGTGTGGCCACTGGAGTCCAGTGAGTGTTTCCTTTGTGTTCTGTAGGTGTGATCTGTCTGCAGGCCCACCACCCCCTTTGTTGCTGCCTAGGGCAGTTGGGTATGGGTGTTGCCAGTGCCGGACCACTGCGGCTGTTACTGTGATTTCTGCCTCTCCTCCATGGGAGGGGCTGTGTTCTTGTGCCCGGCTCTATAAGTCTCAGCCTCCCTGGGCCTTCGCCTTGCCCCCACAGGTTGTGTTGCGCACCGCACTCAAGCCACATGTCTCAGCACCAAGGATGGAAGTGAGCACCTTTGCTCACCTATGGACCCAGACTTTTCCCAAGCTTCCGCCCAACCCCCGCGGTCAGAACCTGCTCGCCACAGTTTCACAGTTTGGGGCTGCTGACATGCACTCAGCTGTGAGCCTTTGCCCATCCGGAGCTTTAGCCCCTCCCCCGAGGCCAGGGCCCTCCTGCGCAGGATCGCAAACCACGGTTTATCAGGCTGAGCGAGCGGGTGCTGCTAGCCTGCGTTTAGCTGCGAACCTTCACTCATCCGGGGCTCTAGCCTCACCTCCGCGTTCAGAGCAAACTCACACACACAGGATGTCAAACCGCGGTTTTTAGGGCCAGGTGGGGCTGCTGGCATGCTTTCAGCGGCAAGCCTCCACCTGTCCCTGGTCCTAGTCCCGCCCCCGCAGTCAGGGCCAGCTTGCGCAGGGTTCCGGTTGCAGAGCAAATCTCTGCCTGTTCCTGGCCTCCCGCTTTTCCCCCGCAGTTAGGGCTACAGGCGGTCCCACAGCTGCCGGACCGCTTTCGCGCGATCCCTCCACCACTGCTGGGCTAGACCAAGCTCACACTGGCTGGGCCTCCACTCCCACTGACAGAACCGCGTTTCAGCGTCCTGCTGCCACCATCCCTCCAGCCAGCCCTCAGTAGTGTGGGTGGGTGCTATGCAGCTCAGACCCTAACACTCCATACTGTAGTCCTGGAAGCTCCCTCCGTCTAAGCAGCTCTGCTCTAAGTGTCATGGGAGAGCTTGTTTGGCTGGTGTCCTGTCTTCCTTTGCTGGTATTGCTAGTTCCAGGGGAAATATTTGTTTTTGATTAGGGAAGTGACTTAGCCCAGGGGTTAGGGTGGCTGTCCCTCAGAGTTTTTGACCCTGTGCCTTCTGTCCACACTCTCTTCCCGCTGCTCTGGTCCTATCCTCTGTCCCACTTCCCCGGAGCCCCAGGTGTGTGGTTGTGAGAGAGGTTTTCTGCACTGTCCCTTTAAGAAGAATCTTGGGTCTGAGAAAACTGTCTCTTTCTCAAAAACAGTATCCTCACTTGTTTCACAGCTCAATACTGTCCAAACGCCTCTTCTAAGCTCTGGGGCTGCCGTTCGCTCCAAGGAGCTGGGCAGCCCTCTTTGCGTTTTCACTTTTCCTACCAGTCTCAATGTGGCTTCTTCAGTGTTCCTTGTTTGAAGAGTCCACTTAGTTTAGTTCAAAGTTGGTTTATCCAGATGATGGTTCTTAAATTAAGTTATAATCCACTTTGGTTCTGGGAGTTGGAAGTTGGTACGTCCACCTACTCCATCACCATCTTGCCGTCCTCAGAGAAGGGGAGACATTTTGAAATGGAAAACATGGGGAGCAGAAGAATATGCCCTACAAACAGTTTGGGAGCTCTTCTCTTTTTGTGGCCAGCTACACCTCCTCCCCAACCTCTCGCTCGCTCTCTCCCTCTCCATTGTTATCCCCTGGGCCCCAGGTCTTCACTCCCATTTACCTGAGCTCTACACCTCCCGACCCTATATAGCAATTTCTTAACAACTGTTATTGTGGTCTCATTTCTAGCAGGAAAGGACTCTACCTATTCTGAAAAGGTGTCAGTAAAAACTAATAGATACTTATTTCCCTGCGGTGGCGGCTTTTTATCTATCTCCTAATGTATTCCTGTAGAATGCTCTTCTATCCCTATTTCTCTTTATGACTTTTCTATTTTGTTTAGCGTTTACTTGGACACAAATTAGATTCTTGGACTCTATGCTTTCTGCAATAGCTTCTAAACCTGGTAAGTAGTAATTTTTCTTAAATAATTCTATTAGCTTAGTTTGGTCTTAACGAGTAGCTTGATGTAGCTGACTGATAACCTCTCTGCTCAGAGCTTCAAGTAAGAATTGTCTCTTGTCCAGCAACTCTAACTACCCTCCTATATTTTTTGGTATTTTTTGTCTTACAGAAAAATTCTCCTCTAGTTGGTTATAAAAAGGCATCTCTGGCAATAAGAGTTCTGGTAAAGTCAGTAAGATTTCTAAAGGCCCGACTGGTTTTAAAATTACTTCTTTGGCTGCCTTATCTGCTGCCTGATTTCCTTTTACCCCTATTGAGTTCCTTTTCTGGTGTCCTGGGCAATGAATAAGTGCTACAGTTTCCAGCAACCAAATAGCTTCTAGTAAAGCTAAAATCTTTACTTTGTTTTTGATGTCCTTACCAGCAGATGTCAGGAATCCTCTCTCCTTATAGATTGCTGCATGCACATGGGCAGTAGCAAAAGCATACCTACTGTCAGTGTAAATGTTGACCTTCTTTTTTTTAGGCCCACCTCAATGCCTGGGTGAGAGCAATAAGTTCTGCCCACTGAGCTGAGGTCCCATGGGGCAAGGCTTTGGCCCATATGGTCTCATCAGGCGTTACTACAGCCACTCCCGCATATAGAACCCTCTAGTGAATAGCTGTACTTCTGTATTAAATAGAGGTACATCAGTAAGGTCTGGTCTTGCAATCTGAACAGAGTCTAACATGTCAGAGCAGTCATGCAAGGAGATACTCAGTTCTTTGTCAGGCATCAGGCTTGCTGGGTTGATAGCCTGCATCTAGGCAAACTTAATGGGAGGCTGATCTATGAGCAGGGCTTGATACTACATGATCCAAGCATTAGATATTTGTCTTTCTGGAGTTCCTCTAAGCAAAGTCTCTACTGCATGTGGGGCTGTCAGGAACAGTTCCTGCCCCGTGGTTAGTTTATCTGCTTCCTTTACTAGTATGGCAGTGACTGCTATGACTCGGAGACAGTTTGGCCATCCAGATGCAATAGGGTCTAGCCGCTTAGAGAGATAAGCAATAGGCCTACTCTATGGCCCTAAAGTTTGGGCTAAAACCCCTTTTGCTATTCCTTTGCTTTTGTAAACAAAGAGCTGGAAAGGCTTGGTAATGTATGGCAAAGCCAGGGTAGGAGCCTCAGTGAGGGCCTTTTGGAGGGTTTCAAAAGCTTCTTGTTCCTTATCTGTCCAACTTAACTCTTGGGTTCCTGCTGTACAAGAGTATAAAGGCTTGGCTATCTCTGCAAACCTAGGGATCCACACCTGCAATAACCAACTGCCCCGAGAAATTCTCAAACTTGTCTCTTGCTAGCGGGGGTTGGGATTTAAAGGATTGCCTCTATACGACTGGAAAAGAGAGTATGCTTTCCTGCCTCAATGTGGTAGCCTAGATAGGTTACCTTAGAGGTGCAGAGTTGTGCCTTCTTAGCTGACACTTGGTACCCCAGAGTCTGCAGTGTTTGTAAAAGTCCCTCAGTGGCTGTGTAGAAGCTTACCTCCATTTCTGCAGCTAGAAGCAAATCATCTACGTACTGTAGTAGCGTGCACTCTGGATGTTCCTGGCAGAAGGTGAGAAGGTCCTGATGTAATACCTCATCAAAGAAGGTTGGTGAATTCTTGAAGCCCTGTAATGCCTGCTTCTGGGTCATTCTACTCAAAGGTAAAGATGAGCTGACTTGCAGGGGCCAGGGGAATACTGAAGAAAGCATCTTTCAAATCTAAGACTGTGTAAAATTTCAAGTCTGGTGACAACAGGCTTAAAAGTGAGTAGGGGTTAGGCACAGCTGGGTGTATTGTCTCAACCCATTTATTTACCTCCTGTAAGTCCTGGACTGGACAATAGTCTTTGGTGGCTGGCTTCTGGACAGGCAGTAAAGGAGCATTCTATTGGGATTGGCAAGGAACAAGAATACCAGCTTCTAAAAGTCTTTTAATATGAGTACTTGCTTTCCTGAGAGCAGTCTGAGGAGGGCAGTGAGAACAGAGTAAGAAGCTCTAGTGCTAGTGAGGAAGTCTACCGGGTAGCCCCTTACTGGAAAAAGCTAACAGGTATGGAGCCCTGGCCCCGTTAGTCCTCCTTTAGATTAAGGATTCTTGGGGTTTGCTGTGACTTTCCTTTAGCTTTGGACAGTCTTCTAATGTCCTTCTTCTTTACAATAAGCGCACTGATTTCTGCTTAACTTAGGCTCCTTTTCTTTTTATTCTGGTGTTCTAAAACAGTTAAACAACTACCTTTGTTATTTTCTTAGTCTGTTTCTCCTCGAGGGTGTCTCTGTTATTATATACTTTCTGAGCTATTCTAACAATTGGGAAATCACCATTCCTGGGAAGCCTTCCAATTTTTGTAGCTTCCTCCTAATATCTGAAGTGGACTGTGATATGAAAGCTAAGTTAACTGCCCTAGCATTCTCTGGTGCTTCAGGATCTAGAGTTGTGTAGACCATGTAAGCTTCTTGCAGTCTCTCTAAGAAAGCTGAAGGAGTTTCCTGGGGGCCCTGGATAACCTCTAACACCTTAGACAAATTTATGGGTTTCTTAGCAGCTCCCCTGATCCCAGCTAACAGAAACTGGTGAAAAGTGTTCAAAGTTTTCTGTCCCATAGTAGTGTTAGGGTCCCATTTAGGCCGGACAATGGGAAACAACTTATCAAGGTGGTCCTGATTGTCCTCCTCAGAGCCGTTTCTCCCCAGCATGACAGCTTTTCTAGCCTCTGATTTTATTTTTTCTCTCTCTTCAGTAATAAATAAACTAACTAAAAGCTGCTGGCAATCGTCCCAGGTGGGGCATGTGTGTACAGCACAAATTCCAACAGTCCTGTTATAGCCTGAGGCTTCTCTGAGGACAATGGAACCAATGGAGGAGGAAGATATGGAGGGGGCAATCCTGAACCTTCCTGAACAACTTGTAAAACAGGGACCTTCTTATCTAATTTTGGGGCTGTTGCTAGCAAAACATGATGACCGTCTCTGACAGCAGAGCCTTTCAGCCAGGGAGGGGGATTCTCTACTACAGCCCTCCACTGATCTATATATGGGAACTGGTATGGGTGGCTTGTAGACTTAGCTATTACATTCCATATAGCTCTGACATCTCTATGATCTAATAAGCCCTGTTTTGACCACTCTACCCCAAAAGATGGACATTCTAGTTCACAAAGAGTTTGAAGTCTCCTCTTGTTTAGTTTACAACATAATTATAAAAAAATCCAATTTTGAAATTCTTAAGCATACACTCAAGAGTAGTTTGACTCTTTCTTTGCCCTTCCCCTATTGTTACAAAAGATATGAGTATAAATGAACTTCCCAAGATCACAAAAGGGATCAAGAACTGAAGTTTGTGCCAGTTTTCTAAAATGTGCCCCATTGAATCATATCCTAGAGAACTAAAGAACAAAGAACTTTCAGACAAAAAGGTAAGGAGGTGCCCATGGAGAGCCACAAACTGGAAACTCAGGCTCAGGTACCTGAGCTCCTTATTCACACATTCACTCAGGGATTTTCAACACAGAGACAGAATAACAAAACAAAAGCAAAGAACGAGATCTCGGCAGGAGTAAAATCAGAGAGGGACCTTTGAAAATAAAGGTCCTCTATCCAGAGAAGAATGCAGGAAGGAGATCCTGAAGAGGAACCAAACCAGGAGATGTCTCTTAGGATATTCTGTAAAAACAAACAACAGTGGCAAAACAGACAGAGGGCAGATATATGGAAGCAACTCCAAACATGTCTTTGAGGTGGGACTCAGTCCTAGCAACTGTCCTCCCAAGAGCACACAAATCCCTCTTCCAAATAACTCTCTGCCAATGTCTTGGCACTGAAGAGCCTATTGTGTGAGTTCGGTCATGTCTAACACTCGATCACAATAGTATAGATGGCTAGCCACAAACAAACAAACCATAGATTGAGCAGATTGCAAATCTGCTCTGCTTATCTCTGGGGGCTTTCTTGATGACTCCAAATGGGTGGATGGGCATGCTGATTGTCCACAGCTGACTGTCGGTCAGACAGAAAAGACCAGCAGGGCCCTGGGATGTCTCAGGTGACACCTCCCCTGCTGGGTTTCTGCTCTGTGCAGTTAGGCCGAAGAAGTCAGTCAGCCCTCATGTGTTGCAAAGACAAAAAGACAATTGAGTCCAAAGGACTCTTATCTTGCTCTTATCTAGCTGGGGCCTCCATCTGTTATGATGGAACAGCAAGATAAGATGTCTTGCCATACAATCAATCAATTAGCCAAATTAAGAAATTAGGAGTCTTTAATTAGCTGGCTACATGGACCACATGGAAACCTAAGTTGTTCAAATCAGTGCAGCTCCAACTGCATTTTGGAGTTAGGTTTTACAGGTAGAATTACATACTGATTGAGGAATGGGGAGGGGAGAAAGCATAGCAGTAAAACAAAGCAGTGAAACAAATTTTCTTACAATGTTTATCTATAGGGTTAATCCAGGGAGAATCAGTCTGAGAACATCTGCAACCTTGCAAAGCTAGCCCAAGGCCACAGTCTGGGAATGGGAACCAGCCTCCAGACCAGGAATAGAGAGTCTTTTCAGAAAAAGTAAGTTCTGCTAAAAGTCTCTTTGTTTTGGAGAAAGTAACTTTTGCCAAAAATTATTCATTGCAAGAGCCTTTCTTTTCCACACTTCACTTTTGGGTATAAATTAAGAAATGGAATTACTAAATTATATCATCATTTTAAATTGATTTGGGAGGGAACCATTATGCCATGTTCCATAGCAGCTGCATCATTTACATTCCCACCAACAGTGAACAAGCATGTTTCTAACTCAAGTTGGATTACCTGGTTTGCTAGTCTGGAGTAGATTAAAAGTGGTAATTTAGAAGGGATCAGCAGGTAAAATAATAGCATAAAGTATCATCTGGAAATCTTGAGTGACAAGAATTCTGAGAAGTAAAATTAGTACTCAATTAATACAATACTTAATAATGAATACTCTTTTATTAAAAAAAAAAGATTTTATTTTTGTTCATTTTATAGGGAAGTAGAGAAAGAGAGAGAGAGAGAGAAAAGGGGGAGGAGCAGGAAGCATCAACTCCCCTATGTGCCTTGACCAGGCAAGTCCAGAGTTTTGAACTGGTGACCTCAGTTCTAAAAAAAGTGTTCCAGGTCGACACTTTATCCACTGCACCATCACAGGTCAGGCAATAATGAATACTCTTAATGATACTCTGGAAGTATAATGAAAAAGTTAAATTATGTTTTATTTCCAGTGTGTAAGGAAGCAGGCATCTATGTAATTTTAGAAGAGCATCCGTTGATAGATAATGAATTAGGTTATTGTTAAAGTATTAAATTTCATTGTTATTTTAAAAACTAAGAGTTCCATGAAAATGGTGAAATTTTTCATAGGACTGGTCTTTAAGGAGTTAATTTTTATTTATCCAGGAATTTCATTCATATGGAATAGAGCCCTTCCTTGTAATACCACAATAGTGGGTCATTACTATTTCCATACATAGTAATGTATCCTACAGATGTCTTTCCAAATATAAAACATGATATAAGAACAAATACTAAGCTAAAACAACATTTTCAGTTAATGGTGTTCGGTGCATGTTTGTTGATTAAGGTAGAAAGAGGAAGTCCACTTAGTCAGGAAAAACCTTGTAGAGTGGAATATTAAATCTAAAACAGAATACTTGAGGATGAAGATAAGATCAGTTTTCAGGATACTAGAGGATTCCTGAATTTGCATTTTTCCCCCTTATCTCATCTTTATTCAACCCCAATTTACACACCAAATCTTTGATGAATAACAAATCTAACAATTATTAACTGCTTTGGGGACATCTAGTGACCTGAAAGACCCTGAGTGGGTCCTGACATAGTTATGACATACAAGGGGCATTGTGACGGTGTCTGCAGGCTGCAGGTGAGCGAACTGGTGGGAGTAGGCAGATACAGGCACTCTGTCTCATGCAGGAGCCACTGGTCACCCCATCGAAACTGGCTAGCTGGCAGGCCTGTCCAGAGACAGCACAGGCCAGGACATGGCAGTGAGCAGTGTATGTGGAGACAGCGGTTAATAGGAAGGGAGGGTGATCTGGGAGCAAGGAGCAATATTCATCAAAAACCTTGTCTGGGGTTCACCAACAAGGTTGAAGCCAGGAGACATCAGGGTTAGGCAGCCCACAGTGATCTGACTAGCAGGTATTGATATTGAGAATAAACAAATAATGAATAGTTAAAATAGCAGAGTCACTAATGTGTATGTTGGGGATATCACAAATGTGGTTCTAATTTCAAGGCTTGAATTGGGAAAATGCTGCTGTCACTCTGTTTGCTATATACCTCATGGTCCCTTTGTAAAGCAGGTACATTATTATTCCAGATTCACAGATGAGGAAATGAGGTGGTAAACCCAAGCCCCCTTTGATCACGCCAACATCAGGAGCTGAGCTGGGACTGGAAATAACTTCTCGGAAGCCTTTGCCACCAGGTGAGCCTGATCCTGTAATATTCCAGGGCTAACAATATTTTCCTTCCTAGAAAAAGCTTTTGCTTGTATTAACATATTATGTTTTAGTTGGCATTGGATTGTGGGAAGTGGAGTGTGACTTGTGCAAACATAGCCTTTAAAAAAAAATCACAGGTTAATACTCTGGTTTCTTCAGTAATGTTAGCTCCAAAAGTGGCCTGAATTGTAGGTAGTGTGGTTATTTAAATTCTTTTTAAAAATACTTTATTTTTCAATTACAGCCAACATATGATATTATACTACTTTCAGGTGTACAACTCAGTGATTAGACATTATGTAACTTACTAAGTGATCATCTAATAAGTTGTGCACCCATCTGACACCATACATAGTTATTAGAATATTATTGACTATATTCCCTGTGTGGTACTACTATACATCCCCATGGCTATTCATAACTACCAATCTGTACTTCTTTCTTTTTTTAATGGTTATTTTATTGATTTTAGAGAGAGGAAGAGAAAGACAGTGAGAGACAGAAACATCAATCTGTCCTTGTATGTGCCCTGACCAGAGATCAAACTGGCAACCTGTGTAATTTGGGGCAGTGTTCCAACCAACTGAACTATCTAGCCAGGGCTGGTCAGGCCGCTCTCCCTGTTTTTAAGATTTTCTCTTTGTCTTTAACCTTTTGCATTATGATGTGTCTTGGTGTAGACATCTTTGGGTTCAACTTATTTAAGATTCTCTGTGCTCCCTTGAACATGTATGTCTGATTCCTTCACCAGGTTGGGAAAGTTTTCCGTCATTAAATTCTTATCACAGACAGTGAGTTTTTGGTGACTTGCATTGAGACTTCTATTCAGTAGTACAGATTCTATATTAACCATTAAAAATAATGTGCTGGACTAATGCTTTTTATCTAAAATGTAAGTATTCATCTGTTTTGTAGGCAATGAAAAAGGGCTTTTTCGTGTATGTTTACAACTTCAGTGGAGATTTCAGAAAAATCACTAAAATGTGAGGCTATGGAGATTCCTTATATTGTTTAAGGCCTTTATTTACAGTGTGTCCGTAAAGTCATGGTGCACTTTTGACCGGTCACAAGAAAGCAACAAAAGATGATAGAAATGTAAAATCTGCACCAAATGAAAGGAAAACTCTCTCAGTTTCATACCTATTCAGTATATTCAATGTGGGCTCCATTTGTTGCCCTACACACATCCAAACAATAGTGAAGTTCTTGCCACACACAGGTAAGGACATCTGGTGTAGCAGAGTGAATGATGTCTGTGATTCTCTGTTTTAAGTGATTAATGTCGTTGATGCATTCAATGTACACATGTTGCTTCACATAACCCCAAAAGTAAAAGTCTAAGGGCATCAGATCCAGGAATCGTCATGGCTTGACAGAACCCGTGCCTATCCACCGCCGGGGGGAATGTTCTATCCAGAAACTCACGAACAATGGTGGCGTAGTGTGGAGGAGCGCCGTCCTGTTGAAAGATGACACCTTCTGGAAATTGTGGCACTGCATACAGTTCCAACATGTCAAAATAGGTGTTTGCTGTCACAGATTGCTCCACGAAAAAAAATGGGCCTATCACCTTATCATGCATCAGGCCACACCACATGTTCACTTTAGGGGTGTTACGTTTGTACTCAACATAGGCATGAGGATGTTCAGCAGCCCATATTCGGACTTTATGGCGATGAACATGTCCACAGATATGGAAGGTCGCCTCATCGCTAAACACAATCTTCTGCAAAAATCTTGCATCATTGTCGATCTCATGAAGCATATCTGTAGCAAATGCGCATTGTGTGGGTCTATCCACCGGTTTGATAGCGTGCAACAGCCGCAATTTGTACCCCATAAAACAGAGACGTTTCTTTAACACCTTATGACCTGTAGTCTTGCTTAGGTGTAATTGTCGAGCACACGTACGCACAGATTTTTTAGGGCTCCTTAGTTAGTTATCCCGTATAGCCTCTACAGACTCGTCACTGACTGATGGCCTACCAGAATGGGGTTTCTCCACCAAACTGCCAGTTTCCTTCAACTGCTTATCCCACTGAGTAATGTTATTCCTATGTGGTGGCGCTTCGTTATAAATGCACTGATATTCACGTTGCACTTTGGTCACAGATTTGAATTTAGCGAGCCACAGAACACACTGAACTTTCCTCTGTACTGTCCATATCTCGACTGGCATGGCCGTGGGCTGCTCCGCTTATACACGGTGTTATGTCATCATCTGTGCATGCACACATGCTGCCACATCATCCTACAGAAACTGGGAGGGTTTCCCTTTTATTTGGTGCAGATTCCACATTTCTATCATCTTTTGTTGCTTTCCTGTGACTGGTCAAATGTGCACCATGACTTTACGGACACACTGTATTTTTATTTTTATTTTTTTGCTTTTAGTAAAAGAGAGATAAGAAGGGAGAGAGATGAGAAGCATCAACTTGTAGTTGTGGCACTTTAGTTGTTCACTGATTGCTTTCTCATATGTGCCTTGTGGGGGACAAGGGTGCTCCAGCTGAGCCAGTGACCCTTTGCTCAAGCCAGTGACTTTGAGCTCAAGCCAGCGACTAGGGGGTAATGTCTATGATCCCATGCTCAAGACAGCAACCCTATGCTCAAGCTGGTGAGCCCACACACAAGCTGGGGATCTTGGGATTTTGATCCTGGATCCTCAGTGTCCCAGGTCAATACTCTATCCACTGCACTACCACCTGGTCAGGCTATTGTTTAAGGATTTTAAAAAAATAATTAGATTGGCCTGACCAAGCAGTAGTGCATTGAATAGAGCGTTGGACTGGGATGCAGGGGACTCAGGATTAAAACTCTGAGGTTGCCAGCTTGAGTGCAGGTTAATCCAGCTTGTGCATGGGTCACTGGCTTGAGTGTGGGATCATAGACATGACCCCATGGTTTCTAGCTTGGAGCCCAAGGTCACTGGCTTGAGCAAGGCATCACTCAGTCTGCTTTAGCCCCGCAGTCAAGGCACATATGAGAAAGCAATCAATGAACAACTAAGATGCCATAATGAAGAATTGATGCCTCTCATATCTCTCCCTTCCTGTCTGTCTGTCCCTCTCTCTATCTCTCTTTGTCTCTGTCACACACAAAAAATTAGATTTGATAGACAGTGAGTCTTGGTCACATTTTATTTTTCAATTGAAAATTTACTTAATTGGTAGTTGAATCTTTAAACCCGAGTTACTTCTAGTTAATTACAAACAAAATAGCTCAAGGCACTGCTATAATCTAGAATGTTCTGCAAACAAGTATAAGATTTATAATAGCAATGAATAAACACCAAGGTGCAATGGGCTGTACCCTCTTCCTAGCTCACCTCTTAGGAAGTTCTCATAGGAAAAATAAATTTGGCACTTCTGAAAGATCCTCTTGGTCCTGAAGTGAAAGACAGAATAAAGCCCATGAAAATCAGGAGCCTTTGGCCCTGACCGGTTGGCTCAGTGGTAGAATGTTGGCCCGGCATGTGGAAGTCCCGGGTTTGATTCCTGGCCAGAGCACACAGGAGAAGCGACCATCTGCTTCTCCACCTCTCTCCTTCTCCTTATCTCTCTCTTCCTCTCCCACAGCCAAGGCTCCACTGGAGCAAGTTGGCCCTGGGTGTTGAAGATGGCTCCATGGCCTCACCTCAGGTGCTAAAATAGCTCAGTTGCTGAACAATGGAGCAGTTGCCCCAGATGGGCAGAGCATTGCCAGGTAGGGGGCTTGCCAGGTGGATTTCAGTTGGGGCACCTGTGGAAGCCTGTCTCTCTGCCTCCCCACTTCTCATTTAATAAAAAAAGAAAGAAAGAAAGAAAGAGAGAGAGAAAGGAAGGATGGAAGGAAGGAAGGAAGGAAGGAAGGAAGGAAGGAAGGAAGGAAGGAGAAGAAAGGAAAGAAAGAAAGAAAGAAAGAAAGAAAGAAAGAAAGAAAGAAAGAAAGAAAGAAAGAAAGAAAGAAAGAAAGAAAGAAAGAAAGAAAGAAAGAAAGAAAGAAAGAAAGAAAGAAAGAAAGAAAGAAAGAAAGAAAGAAAGAAAGAAAGAAAGAAAGAAAGAAAGAAAGAAAGAAAGAAAGAAAGAAAGAAAGAAAGAAAGAAAGAAAGAAAGAAAGAAAGAAAGAAAGAAAGAAAGAAAGAAAGAAAGAAAGAAAGAAAGAAAGACTCGGGAGCCTTTAACATGTTTCTATATGTTGGCCATTGCATCATCAACTCAGAATGTTCTGAGATTTTTGTTAGGAGTGAATATCTCAGGGCCTCATTCTACAACTACTGAGTGAAAATCTAGGAGAAAAGTTTGGGAATCTGCATGTCAAACAAATGCTCCAGGGGACTCTGTGCACATGTTTGTGAACCACTGCATTTGAAGAGGGAAGACCAGATGTTTGTCAAGATCAGTTCTGCCTAATAGAGCCTCTTCTGAACACTCCATCATTACCCTGACCACTGGATGAAAAATATTGCACTTAAATTTTTAACACTTTCTGGAGAGACAGATTTATATGTATTCATAGCATTCCTTTCCAGTAATAAAAATAAATCAGGGAGGATTAAGGCATTCTCATTTATGATCACATCTAATACCTGATGGAAACAGTAGCTGCTATATGTGGAAGTCTGACTTAAGGCAGTGTTTCTCAAATTTGAGTTCTTAATGGAACACTTTTAAAGAAAAAGAGTAGACATAGAGCTGTGACAAGATTATTTTTTACAAGATTACATACATGAGCCTGACTGGGCAGTGGCGCTGTGGATAGAGCGTCAGACTGGGATGCAGAAGACCCAGGTTTGAGACCCCGAAGTCGCCAGCTTGAGTGCAGACCCATCTGGCTTGAGCAAAAGCTCGCCAGTTTGGACCCAAGGTCACTGGCTCCAGCAAGGGGTTGGTTGCTCAGTCTGCTGAAGGCCCGTGGTCAAGGCACATGTGAGAAAGCAATCAATGAACAACTAAGGTGCCGCAATGGCAACGAAAAACTAATGATTGATGCTTCTCACATTTCTCTGTTCCTGTCTGTCTGTCCCTATCTATCCCTCTCTCTGACTCTCTCTCTATTCCAGTAAAAAAATTTAAAAAATTAAAAAAAAGATTACATACATGAGCAAGTATGTATGTAATCTGTTTACGAGGGTGTTATTGATGTCTGAAGTCAAAGAGAAATGTACAAATGAAATATAAACAAAACTATAAAACTAATAAAAATTCAAACTGGAAGCATTGAAGTAAGACAGATAGATGGTGGTGTTTGCAGAAACTAAAATGTACATGCTGTTTATAGCAGCAAGGCGTAGTTTCAGGTCCAAGTCCACTTTTAATTAAATAACTGACTGTGGCCAAGGCTGTGTTTGTTGAATCATCATAATTAGACTTTATACTTAACTAAAATTCCCTAGAGAGGAATACTTCAATGCCATTTTTAAAAATAATTTTATACTGTTCTTTAAAAAATTTTTTTTTTAATTTTATTCATTTAGAGAGGAGACACAGAGTGAGTGAGAGAGAGAGAGAGAGAGAGAGAGAAAGGGGGGAGAAGCTGGAAGCATCAACCCCATATGTGCCTTGACCAGACCAGTGCAGGGTTTTGAACTGGCGACCTCAGTGTTCCCAGGTCGACACTTTATCCACTGCGCCACCACAGGTTAGGCCTCAATGCCATTTTTTAATGAACTTTCCTTGCAACTTTCAAATACTCACAGTACTGTAGTCAGGAGTTTTTTGTTCTTTTGTTTGTTTTTTTTAACAAGCCAGATATTAAATCTTGAGGCTTTGTAAGCTAAGAGACAAAATGGATGCTATTAGATAGGTACTTCTGTCTTGTCACAACACAAATAGATACTGCCAAATACTGATGTGAATCATGAGCATATAATTTCTTTTTCTTTTTAAGGAAATTCTGCTATTGAAAAAAATTTATTTTATTGACTTAAAAGAATAGAAATCAAGAAACCATGCAATGTCTGCTTTTCAGACCACAATGATATTAAACCTGAAATCCATAACAGAAAAGTATCTGGAAAATCCCCCAATACTTGGAAATTCAACAACACAATTTAAACACATTTAAAAGAAGAAATCTCAAGAGAAATTACAAAATATTTTGAAGTAAATGAAAATACATGATTTCAAATGTGTGACATACAGCAAAATCAGTACTTAGAGAGAAACCTATAAAACTTAAATGCATATTTCAGAATAGAAGAAACCTAAAATCACCCTATCTTCCATCTTAGAAAACCAGAAAAAGATGAACAAATTAGCCCTGGCTGGATAGCTGGTTGGTTAGAGCTTTTTCCTGATACACCAAGGTTGAAGGTTTGATCCCCAGTCAGGGGACACAAAGGAACAGATCAATGTTTCTGTCTGTCTGTCTCGCTCTCTCTCCCTTCCTCTCTTTCTAAAATCAATAAAGGAATTTAAATAAAAAGAGCAAATTAAATCCACTGTATACAGAAGAAAAGAAAATAAATAAAAATTAAAACAGAAATAATGAAATTGAAAACAGTAAATTAATAAGGAAAATCAACAAAACCAAAAACTGGTTCTTTTAAATAAAGATCAGTAAAATCATTCAGCCTCTAGCCAGTCTAACTAAGAAAAAAAAAAAGATGACACAAATTACTAGTATTACTAGTATTCCAATAAAGAAGGGGCATCATCACACTTAACCAATGACATTAAAAAGGATAATGAGGGGTCCTGGCTGGTAGCTCAGTGAATAAATCATTGGCCTAGTGCAGGGGTCCCCAAACTATGGCCCGCGGGCCACATGCGGCCCCCTGAGGCCATTTATGCGTCCTCCACTGCACTTTTGGAAGGGGCACCTCTTTCATTGGTGGTCAGTGAGAGGAGCACAGGATGTGTCTGCACCCATAGTTCCCATTGAAATACTGGTCAGTTTGTTTATTTATATTTACTTGTTCTTTATTTTAAATATTGTATTTGTTCCCATTTTGTTTTTTCACTTTAAAATAAGTATGTGCAGTGTGCATAGGGATTTGTTCATAGTTTTTTTATAGTCCGGCCCTCCAACGGTCTGAGGGACAGTGAACTGGCCCCCTGTGTAAAAAGTTTGGAGATGCCTAGCCTAGTGTATGGACATCCTAGGTTTGATTCCCAGTCAGGGCACACAGAAGAAGTGACCATCTGCTTTTCTCCTTCTCCCTTTCCCTCTTTTCTCCTTCTTCCTCTCCTGAAGACAGTAGCTTGGTTGGTTCAAGCATCACCCTGGACACTGAGGACAGATCAGTTGTTCCAAGTGCACCAACCTCAGGCACTAAAAATAGCTTAGTACTTGAGCATCAGCTCCAGATGGGGTTGCTGGGTAGATCCTGGTTGGAGCACATGCAGGAATCTGCCTCACTATCTCCCCTCTTCTCACCTAAAAAAATGGATAATGAGGGAATACTATGAACAACTCTATGCCCACAAACTTGAACCAATTCCTTAAAAAATGTGATCTGCCAAAACTCAATAGACACTTTGAATAGGCTTGTATCAAATAAATTGAATCAATAGTTAATAACTTTTCAAAGCAGAAAGCACCAGGTCTAAATGAGTTCAGAGTGAAAAACTATACCAATTATCTACAATTTTTCCAGAGGGCAGGAGTAGGGGTTACACTTCCTAACTCATTCATTCAGGTCATCACTACCTTAATACCAAAGCCAGAAAAAAAATTACAAGAAAAAAAATTATAGACCAATATTTCTCATGAACATAGATGCACAATCCTCAGCAAGGTATAAGCAAATAGAATCCAACAATACATTAAAAAGTGATATACCATGACCCAGTGGGATTTCTCCTAGTTGTGCAAGGCTGGTTCAACATTTAAAAATTAGTTCATATAATTCATCATGTTAATAGGCTAAAGAAAAAAAATTACAGGCTTACCTTGACAGTTGCAGAAACACGCAACAAAATCCAACCCCATTCATGATAAAAACTCTCAGCCAGTTAGGAATGAGGGAAATTTGATAAGGAACACCTACAAAAATCTACCACTAACATCTTACCGAAGTGTGAGAGAATAGAAGCTCCCTCACTAAGATCAGAAGCAGTGTGAGCACACTGCCCCTCCCTCACTGCTGCTTTTCAGCTTCGCACTGGATGTCCTAAACTAATGCAATGAGAGAATACAGACTGAAGAGGGTGAAACAAAACCGTATTTGTTCAGAGATGATGTGATCATCTGAAGATCATGTGTACAGTTGTTTGATATTTCTCAGGAGCCTCAAATGTTTGGTAACTTATTGACAGCACAACAATGACTCATCAGCTGTTACAAAGCTAAGGAAGAATCATTGCCTAGAAGAGTAATGAACAAAGGCATGGATTCACAAGACCAATAGTATTGATGGGGGTTTATCTGGGATAACTTCCACTATCATTTTTTAAAAAAACAACCAGCTTTATTGAGATATAATTCACATACTATAATATTTGCCTTTTTAAAGTATATAATTCCATGGTGTTGAGTATATGCACGAATTTGTGCAACCATCATCACAATCTAATTTTACCATATTTTTAGAACCCATCTCCCCGCCCCTCAAAAAAACCCGTTTGTTCCCATTAGTAGCCATTCTCAATTGCTCTCTACAATCCCTTACCCTGTTTTGGAATACAGTATATATATTATTTTCCTTTGTGTTTTAGTTTTCTAGGTAGTGATGGTTAATGCCTGTTAAAGTTGTATGCCAGTCACTATCTGGAGTACTTTACACATATTAGCTTATTTGCGTCTTCTCAGATAAGTCCTGTGAGGCAGGTACGTGGTTTAGCAATTACGGGTCTGCCACCCCATTCAAAGACACCAAGTAGCCCCACCCAGCACCCCCAAGTGGGTGCTGAGGAGATCTGCAGATGAAGCTTCCTACAACCAGTGGCATCTGTGTCTGTTGAGAAGGTGAGATTCCTAGCAGTTGACCTGCTAGGTGCTCCCCTTATCATTCAACCTGTCAACACTTCCAGAGCTTCTGCTGCCTTCTAGCCCAACCCTCCTCCTCTGACAGATTTAGGAATTTGAGCTTCCCACTCAACCACCTAGGCAGGTGCTGACTGGGTATGTCTAAGCCAGTGGTTCTTAAACTTTTTGAAGTTGGGGTACATTTAAAATCCTACAAATAATTGTAGGCACACTATACACAAATTTTTGAGAAACAGGTTATAATAATTAAGTCAATATGTTATAATAATTAAGAAATATGTTATAATAATTAAGTCAAATATTAAAGAAAAAATATGTAAAGTCCAAGTGTGCTTTTATGGTAATTAAATGAAATAAATACGACAAAATTAAATTTATTCTGACATTAAAAAACTTTTTTTTTTTTTTACAGGGATAGAGAAAGAGTCAGAGAGAGGGATAGATAGGGACAGACAGGAACGGAGAGAGATGAGAAGCATCAATCATCAGTTTTTCATTGCCGTTGTGACACCACAGTTGTTCATTGATTGCTTTCTCACATGTGCCTTGACCGCGGGCCTTCAGCAGACCAAGCAACCCCCTGCTGGAGCCAGCAACCTTGGGTCCAAGCTGGCGAGCTTTTGATCAAGACAGATGGGCCCGCGTTCAAGCTGGCGACCTCAGGGTCTTGAACCTGGATCTTCCGCATCCCAGTCCGACGCTCTATCCACTGCGCCACCGCCTGGTCAGGCAAAAAACATTTTTATGTTACATTTATTAAGTTATACTTTTTAGAATTCATAAAAAAGAGGGGTTAAAAAAAAATGACAAAAAGTTATCTTTTTATATATATATAGATACATTATTAGTAAGATTTAGTAAATTCGGCAGGTCCCTGCGTGAATGTGTTAAGTTTCTTCATTCTTGTGTTTATGAGAAACATGAGTGTTGGGCAGATAAAATATAATATGCTCACTTTGTTAAAGATGGCGCTGTCCACATGGAAGCCCGTCACCCAGGTGATATTATTTGCCCTTATGCTTGGGATGGGTGTGGGGGAAAGGCTGTAATGTAAGCAGGCCAGGTCGTTATAGCTTAAGGCTTAGCTTTAAGAGTAAGCTTTTCCCCACACCCTTGACTGATTGGATGATGTAGGGTGGTGCACTCTCCTGAGGAATCCCATTATGCCTCAGATGGGTGACTTTGTATCAGAGACTTCTTGTTTGTAGATTGGATTAAGGGTTTGGATTCCTGCATTGTAGAGTGGGATGGACTGAGAGCTTGCTCTCGGTTCCTGAGGTTAGTATTAAAAAGGAAAGCAGAGAAAGGCCACGTGGAGGAGGCCAGGAGAAGCAGCCAAGATGGTGGAGTGCTGAGGGAGAAGCCAGTTTGTGCAGAGTTTGTGCAGGAGAAGGAGATGGAGAACAGAGGTGAATAAGTCTGGTGAGCTAGAAACTTTTGATTTTAGGAAACTCAGATAAGTCAGTAGCTTTGTGAGCACTGAATGTGTAGGTTTTGGAGCCCAGTGTGTGTTTTTGCTTGCCCGCGGGTGCAAGCTAGAATTAAAGCTGATGGCTCACCAGTTCTTGGCTCCGGTGTTTCATTATCGACTGTCTGAATCTAATGCAAACCTGCATGGGCCAGGCGGCTGTGATCCTGACACTGGCTATTGGCTTTACAATGAGCCTGATGTGTTCTAGCGATTTCTTCAATGTTTGGGCATATATTTGAAAGGCAAACTCTCATTTCCTCCTCAATACATTGAAGAATTCCTCTCTTTTTACTCTTAATTGTGTTGAGTGCATAAAACCCCCACCATACATATCATCTTAACTTGACACCAAACAAAGGATAGAAGAAACTTGCCTCCAGTCTTTCCATGGGGGTAGTGTAAACAATCCAGCACCACAGCTTAACAGCCTTTTGCAACCTAATCAGGCAAGTGAGGTGGGGGGTTGGGCAGACTGTCAGCTTACAGCCAATTCCCTATACCTCTGTCCCCAAAACCCTGTTGGTTTTATGGTTCCCAACAGGCACATATTTCTCTGGAATATGGTAGGGAGCACCTGGAAATCTTCTAGGGCACACCAGTGTGCCCTGGCGCACACTTTGAGAACCACTGTCTTAGAGTGTGAGCCATGACTTTAATATTTCCCCTGTATAATCTGAATCTATTACTCCAGGGAGAACAAAAAAATCTCATAGTGAAACTACTTCTGCCTAATAAGAGTCTTACTGTGTTACTGGGAAGTGGTCCAAAAATTCCAGTGGATATAGCTTGAGGTCCCATCTCTGGAATTAATACGAATTGGGAGGTGGGACTGAGGTCCAGTCCTGAGCTGCCTTCTGTTGCTAAAAATAGTTGGGTGATGTTTGGCCTGCTGAAATCAGAATCTGCTGAGGAAACACCGACATTGCCTCAATTGTTTGATGGGGCCGGGTAAGGCCCCATTGTCTGTCTCCCTGAATCACGTATCCTTTGGCAATATACCTAGATTTACTTTCACCCAGTGTTTCCCTCTCCTACAGCATGGAAAGAGGTCCAGAGTTTTAGAAGCTTGCTGCCCTTGAAGGGCAGGACAAGACTGACATCCAGGGGGAATAGGGCAACTTCTAGCAAAATGTCCTAAACCCCCGCATTGGAAACAAGATCTATGGGCAGAAGTACTTCCCTGACCTTTCTTCTCAAGTATTTATTGTCCTGGAGGCCTCCCCTGAAGCACTGTGGCAATAGCAAGACCTTGTATGTATGAAGGCCCAATGTCAGTGCATATTCTGATGTAGTCCTCTATATCTCCCTTCTTGCAGTGAGGCCGAAGTGCAGCCTGGCAAACAGAATTAGCATTCTCATACGCTGTTTTACTAAAATCCTTCCTGCTTCTTTGTCTACCACAATTCTTTCAACTGCCTCTATAAGCCATGAAACAAATTCTTGAAATGGCTCATCAGCATCCTGCCTAATTTTGCTCAATTCCTCCGTTTTTTTAAAATTTAATTTAATTTTTTTTATTTTGTTTTTTTTTATATATATTTTATTATTATTAATTCTAATGGGGTGACACCAATAAATCAGGGTACATCTGTACAATGAAAACATCTCCAGGTTATCTTACCATTCAACTGTGTTGCATACCCATCACCAAAAGTCAAATTGTCCTGTCACCTTCTATCTGGTTTTCCCAGTGTCCCTCCCCTCCTCCTTACCTCACCCATCCCTCCCTCCCCCCATCCCATAACCACCACTCTCTTGTCCATGTCTCATATTCTCACTTTAATGTCCCACCTATGTATGAAATCATGCTGTTCTCAGTTTTTCTTTTTTTCTGATTTACTTATTTCACTCTGTATAATGTTATCAAGGTACATCCATTTTGTTATAAATGATCCGATGTCATCATTTCTTATGGCTGAGTGGTATTCCATAGTATATATGTACCAAAGCTTTTTAATCCACTCGTCTTCTGACGGACACTTGGGCTGGTTCCAGATCTTCGCTATTGTGAACAATGCTGCCACGAACATGGGGGCGCATTTCTTCTTTTCGAACAGTGCTATGGTGTTCATAGGGTATATTCCTATAAGTGGGATAGCTGGGTCAAACGGGAGTTCGATTTTTAATTTTCTGAGGAATCTCCAAACTGTTTTCCACAGTGGCTGCACCAGTCTGCATTCCCACCAGCAGTGCAGAAGGGTTCCCTTTTCTCCGCATCCTCGCCAGCACTTATTCTGTGTTGTTTTGCTGATGACTGCCATTCTGACTGGTGTGAGGTGATATCTCATTGTGGTTTTAATTTGCATTTCTCTAATGATTAGTGATGTTGAGCATTTTTTCATATGCCTATTGGCCATCTGTATGTCCTCTTTGGAGAAATTTCTATTCATTTCTTTTGCCCATTTTTTGATTGGATTGTTTGTCTTCCTGGTGTTGAGTTTTATAAGTTCTTTATAAATTTCAGTTATTAACCCCCTTATCAGATGTGCTGTTGAATATGTTCTCCCATTGTGTGGTTTGTGTTTTTATTCTGTTCTTATTGTCTTTAGCTGTGCAAAAACTTTTTAGTTTGATATAGTCCCATTTGTTTATCTTGCCTTTTATTTCATTAGCCCGTGGAGATAAATCGGCAAATATACTGCTGCTACAGATGTCGGAGAGCTTGCTGCCTATGTTTTCTTCTAAGATGCTTATGGTTTCACGGCTTACATTTAAGTCTTTTATCCATTTAGAGTTTGTTTTTATGAATGGTGTAAGTTGATGGTCTAGTTTCATTTTTTTGCAGGTAGATGTCCAATTTTCCCAACACCATTTGTTAAAGAGGCTATCTTTAGTCCATTGTATGTTCTTTCCTCCTTTGTCAAATATCAGTTGTCCATAAAGCTCTGGGTTTATTTCTGGGTCCTCTGTTCTGTTCCATTGATCTATGTGCCTGTTCTTATGCCAGTACCAGGCTGTCTTGAGTATAATGGCCTTATAGTAAACCTTGATATCTGGAAGAGTGATCCCTCCTGCTTTATTTTTCCTTTTTAAGATTGCTGAGGCTATTCGTGTTCTTTTTTGGTTCCATATAAATTTTTGGAATATGTGTTCTATATCTTTGAAGTATGTCATTGGTATTTTAATTGGTATTGCATTGAATTTATAAATTGCTTGGGTAATATAGACATTTTAATGATGTTTATTCTTCCTAGCCATGAGCACGGTATATGCTTCCACTTGTTTGTATCTTCCTTGATTTCTTTTATCAATGTTTTATAATTTTCCGAGTACAAGTCCTTAACCTCCTTGGTTAAATTTACTCCTAGGTACTTTATTTTTTTGGTTGCAATAGTGAAGGGGATTGTTTCCTTAATTTCTTTTGCTGACAGTTCATTGTTGGTATATAGAAATGCCTCTGATTTCTGAGTATTAATTTTATATCCTGCCACCTTGCTGAATTCATTTATAAGGTCCAGTAGTTTTTTGACTTTGACTTTAGGGTTTTCAATATACAATATCATATCATCTGCAAATAGTGACAGTTTTTCTTCTTTTCCAATTTGGATGCCTTTTATTTCTTCTTCTTGTCTGATTGCTGTAGCTAGGACTTCCAGAACGAGGTTGAATAAGAGTGGTGAAAGGGGGCATCCCTGCCTGGTTCCTGATCTTAAGGGGATTGCTTTTAATTTTTGTCCATTTAGTATGATGTTTGCTGTCGGTTTATCGTAGATGGCCTTTATCATGTTAAGGAATGATCCCTGTATTCCCACTTTACTGAGAGTTTTGAGCATGAATGGGTGCTGGATTTTATCAAATGCCTTTTCTGCATCTATTGGAATTATCATGTGATTTTTGTCCTTCCTTTTGTTTATGTGATGAATCACATTGATTTGCGAATATTGTACCAGCCTTGCCTCTCCAGAATAAATCCCACTTGATCATGGTGTATGATTATTTTCATATATTGCTGGATCCGGTTGGCTAAAATTCTGTTGAAAATTTTAGCATCTAAATTCACCAGGGATATAGGCCTATAATTTTCTTTCTTTGTGTTGTCTTTGCCTGGTTTTGGGATCAGAATTATGCTCGCCTCATAAAAGGAGTTTGGAAGTCTTCCTTCCTCTTGAATTTTTTGAAATAGCTTGAGGAGGATAGGAGTTAGTTCTTCTTTGAATTTTTGATAGAATTCACTTGTGAAGCCATCAGGCCCAGGACTTTTCTTTTTTGGGAGTTTTTTGATAACTGTTTCGATCTCATTTGTTGTAATTGGTCTGTTTAGGTGTTCTGATTCTTCCAGATTGATTTTTGGAAGGTTATATGATTCAAGAAATTTGTCCATTTCACCAAGATTGTCTAATTTTTTGGCATATAGTTCTTCATAGTATGTTCTTACAATGCTTTGTATTTCTGTTGTGTCAGTTGTTATTTCTCCACTGTCCTTTCTAATTTTATTTATTTGAGTCCTCTCTCTTTTTTTCTTGGTGAGTCTAGTTAAAGGTTCATCAATCTTGTTTACCTTTTCAAAAAACTAGCTTCTGGTTTCATTGATCCTCTGTATTGTTTCCTTAGCCACTATGTCATTTATTTCTGCTCTGACCTTTATTATTTCCTTCCTTCTACTTGTCTTGGGTTTTATTTGTTGTTGTTTTTCTAGTTCTCTTAGATGCAGGGTCAGGTTGCTTATTTGAGCTTTTTCTTGCTTCTTATGATATGCCTGTAGTGCAATGCACTTCCCTCTCAGAACTGCTTTTGCTGTGTCCCATAAATTTTGAGTTGATGTATGCTCATTATCATTTGTTTCTAGAAACTTTTTTATTTATTCTTTGATCTCATTGTTAATCCATTCATTATTTAATAACATGCTATTTAGTTTCCAAGGGTTTGAGTATTTTTCAGTTTTTCTTTTGTGATTAATTTCTAGTTTCATGGCACTGTGATCAGAGAAAATGCTTGATATGATTTCAATCTTCTTAAATTTATTGAGACCATTTTTGTGTCCTAACATGTAGTTTATCCTAGAAAACGTACCATGAGCGCTTGAGAAGAATGTATATTCTAGTGCTTTAGGGTGAAAAGTTCTGAAGATATCTATTAAATCAAGTTGATCTAGTGTCTCCTTTAAGTCTGCTGTTTCTTTATTAATTTTCTTTCTTGAGGATCTATCCAGTGTTGTTAGAGGGGTATGGAAATCCCCTACTATGATAGTATTGCTGTTAATCTCACCCTTTATATCCATCAAAGTCTGCTTTATGTATGTCTGGGCTCCTATATTTGGTGCATAGATATTTATAATAGTTATATCTTCCTGTTGAATTGTTCCCTTTATCATTATGTAGTGTCCTTCTTTATCTCTTACTACAGCCTTTGTTTTAAAGTCCATTTTGTCAGATATAAGTATTGCTACCCCCACTTTTTTTTCATTTCCATTTGCATGAAATATTTTTTTCCATCCTTTTACCTTCAGTCTATGTGCATCTTTTGTTTTAAGGTGTGTCTCTTGTAGACAGCATATGTATGGGTCCTGTTTCTTTATCCATGCAGCTACCCTATGTCTTTTGATTGGATCATTTAATCCATTTACATTTAAGTTTATTATTGATATGTAGTTGTTTATTGCCATTTTATTCTTTAAAGCTGTATTCTTCTTTTGCTCTATTCTTTTCTCCCTTTAAACTGTTCACAAGAGGCCCCTTAGTATCTTTTGCAGAATTGGTTTGGTTTTTATGAATTCCTTCAGGCTTTCTTTTTCTGGGAAGCTCTGTATTTCTCCTTTAATTTTAAACGTTAGCCTTGTAGATAAAGTAGTCTTGGTTGTAGGTTCTTGTCCTGCATTACTTTGATTATATCTTGCCATTCCCTTCTGGCCTCAAGTGTTTCTGTTGAGAAATCCGATGTCATTCTTATGGGGGCTCTTTTGTCGGTGATAGCCTTTTTTTCCGTAGCAGCTTTTAAAATTTTTTCTTTATCCATTAGCTTTGGTATTTTAACTATGATGTGTCTTGGTCTAGATCTTTTTGGGTTTCTCTTTAATGGAGTTCTGTGTGCTTCTTGAACATATGGAGTGTTTCCCAGCCTTAATTTAGGAAACTTTTCTGCTATGATTTGATTAAACATAGTTTTCATTTCCTGTCCTCTCTCTTCTTCTTCAGGCACCCCTATGATGTGAATGTTGTTTCTCTTCAGGTTGTCACAGAACTCCCTTAGGGTTTCCTCACATTTTTTGAGTCTCTTTTCCTTTTTCTTCTCTGCTTCTGTGCCTTTGTTTATTTTGTCCTCTAACTCGCTGATTCGATCTTCAGCGTGATTCATCCTGCTTTTAATTCCTTCCATTGTGGTCTTCAGTTCTGATACTGTATTTGTCATTTCTGTCCGATTCTTTTTTATTATTTCAATTTCGTATTTTATACTTGTTATCTCTTTATTTAGGTGTTCATAATGACTATCCATTGTTGCTCTAATATCTTTGAACATCCTAACTGTCATTATTCTAAATTCTGCTTCTGGTAATTTGGTTATATCTGGTTCATTCAGGTCCTTCTCTGGGGATTTTTCTTGTTTCATTTGGTTTGCATTCCTCTGCCTGCCCATTTTGTCTGTGTATAAGCAAGTTGTGGCCACTGGAGTCCAGTAGGTGTTGCCTTTGTGTTCTGTAGGTGTGGTCTGTCTGCAGGTCCCCCACCCCCTCTGCCGCTGCCTAGGGTGGTTGGGTATGGGTGTTGCCAGTGCCGGCGCACTGTGGCTTTTGCTGTGATTTCTGCTTCTCCTCCGTGGGAGGGGTTGTCACTCATGCCACAAGCCTGTGCACCTTGGTAGAGGTGAGCACCTTTGCTCAGCTGCGGACCCAGCCTGTTTCCGGACTTCCACCCAGAACCCGCAGTCAGTGCCTGCTCGCCACATTTTCGCGGGTTGGGCGGGGCTTTTGATGTGCTCCCAGCTGTGAGCCTTTGCCCGTCCTGAGCTTTAGCCCTGCCCTCGAGGCCAGGGCCTTTCTGCGCAGGGTCGCAAACCCAGGTTTATTGGGCTGGATGTGTTTGTGGCCTCTTGCCAGCTGTGTACTTCTGCTTGTCCTGGACTCTACCCCGCCCCCGCGTTCGGAGCCCGCTCGTGCACGTAGGATGGCAATCCGCGGTTTCTCCGGCTGGGCGGGGATAGTAGTGTGGGCTCAGCTGCGAGCTTCCACTTGTCTTGGCGTCTACCCTGTCCCCGTGCTTGGAGCCCGCTCACGCACGTAAAATGGCAAATCGCGGTTTCTCTGGCCGGGCAGGGCTGGTAGCGTGAGCTCAGCCTCGAGCCCCCGCCCGTCCCTGGTTTTAGCCCGGTCCCCGTGGTCAGGGCCGGCTTGCGCAGGGTCTCAGAGCAGATTTCTGCCCGTTCCTGGCCTCCCGCGTTGTCCCCGTAGGTGGCATTACAGGCGGGCCCGCAGCTTCCGGAGCGCTTTCGCGCGTCCCTTCCGACCCTGCTGGGATAGACTGAGCTCACACCGGCTTGGCCTCCACCCACGCCGACAGAACCGCGTTTCAGCGTCCTGCCGCCCCAAACCCTTCAGCAACCCTCAGCAGAGTAGGAAGGGCCCTAATACTCCACACTGTAGGCCTGGGAGCACCCTCACTTGTTTCTTAGCTCAAAACTGTCCAAACGCCTCTTCTAGGCTCTGGGACTGCAGGCTGGGGCTTTGGTTCCTGGGACCCAGGTCCCTCCCTCTCCGCCAAACATTCCTCCCGCCATGCGGGTCTCTCCGGGGTGCCATTTGCTCCAGGGAGCTGGGCAGCCCTCTTCGCGTTTTTACTATTCCTACCAGTCTCAATGTGGCTTCTTCTGTGTTCCTTGGTTGAAGAGTCCACTTAGTTTAGTTCAAAGTTGGTTTATCCAGAAGATGGTTCTTAAAATTGAGTTATAATCCAATTTGGTTCTGGGAGTTGGAAGTTGTTACGTCCGCCTACTCCGTCACCATCTTGCTTCTCTCTTAATTTTATTTTTATTTTATTAATTTTAGAGAGGAGACACAGAGTGAGAGAGAGAGAAAGAGAGAAAGGGGGGAGGAGCTGGAAGCATCAACTTCCATATGTGCCTTGACCAGACCAGTGCAGGGTTTGAACTGGCGACCTCAGTGTTCCGAGGTCAACACTTTATCCACTGCGCCACGACAGGTCAGGCTCAATTCCTCCGTTTTGGCCCCTGTAATAGGCAAGCATCTCCATGCCTGTGTGACTATCTGGTTAATCATTAGATAAGCAATTAGTTGATACTCTCATTGAGCCGCCATAGGGGCATATTGTCTTTCTCCAGTTAATATATCAGCAGTAATAGCAACCTGCTCTTGCTAATTTCTCTCATCTTGCTCAGCGGCCTTTTTGTAAAATTCCGATTTCCATACCAAACAATCACCCCTGGAGAGACAGGCACGAGCAATCAACCTTTCAGTTATTTGGGGTGTTGGGCAGATAAAATATATTATGCTCACTTTGTTAAAGATGGCGCTGCCCACATGGAAGTTCGTTGATATTAATGTGTGTTCTGGAACAGGCTGTGGGCAGGCCGGGTCATTATAGACTAAGGCTTAGTTTAAGTGTAAGCTCTTCCCCACACCCTTGACTGATTGGATGATGTAGGGTGGTGCACTCTCCTGAGGAATCCCATTATACAGAGACTTCCTTGTTTGTATAATTGGATTAAAGGTTTTGAGTCTATGCTATAAAGTGGGAGAGACCAGTAGCTTGATCTCTCACTTGGTTCCTGAGGTATTAGAGAGGAGAGCAGATTAAGGCCACATGGAGGCCAGGAGAAGCAGCCAAGATGGCAGAGTGCTGAGGAAGTGTTTGTGCAGGAGGAGATGGGAAACAGAGGTGAATAAGTCTGGTGAGCTAGAAGTCTTTGATTCTAGGAAACTCGGATAAGTCAGTAGGTTTGTGAGCACTGAATGTGTGAGTTTTGGAGCTCAGTGTGTGTTTTTGCTTGCCCGCCGGGTGCAAGCTAGAATTAAAGCTGATGGCTCACCAGTTCTTGGCTCCGTTGTTTCATTACTGACTGTCCGAATCCAATGCGAACCTGCACGGGTGAGGCGGCTGTAGTGGTGGCCCTGGCTATTGGCTTTACATGGGGGAAGAGCCTTTGCACTAATAGTATCTAATAAACCAAATGTAAAAGGGGCAGTAGGCCCATACTGAGCACAAGCAAGTTTAAATTCTTTCAGAGTTTTAAAAGGTAGAGGTTCATGCTTGTTGGGCAGATAAAATATATTATGTTCACTTTGTTAAAGATGGCGCTGCCCATGTGGAAGCCTGTCACCCAGGTGATGATATTAGTTGTCCTTTGTAAAGCCAGTAGCCGGGGGGCACTATTACAGCCGCCTGGCCAATGCAGGTTCGCATTAGATTCAAACAGTCGGTAATGAAACACAGGAGCCAAAAACTGGTGAGCCATCAGCTTTAATTCTAGCTTGCACCCGGCGGGCAAGCAAAAACACACACTGGGCTCCAAAACCCACATATTCAGTGCTCACAAAGCTACTGACTTATCCAAGTTTCCTAGCATCAAAGCTTTCCAGCTCACCAGACTTATTTACCTCTGTTTTTCATCTCCTGCACAAACTCTTCCTCAGCACTCTGCCATCTTGGCTGCTTCCTCTCCTCCATGTGGCCTTACTCTGCTCTCCTCTCTGATACTAACCTCAGGAACTCAGGAACCAAGAGCCAAGAGAGAGCAAGCTCCCGGACTGCCCCAGTTTATAGCATAGAAAATCCAAACCTTTAATCCAATTATACATAAAGAAAGTCTCTGATACAAAGCCACCCATCTGAGGCATAATGGGATTCCTCAGGAGAGTGCACCACCCTACATCATCCAATCAGTCAAGGGTGTGGGGAAGAGCTTACTCTTAAACTAAGCTTTAGGCTATGACGACCCGGCCTGCCTACAGCCTGTTCCAGAACACACCTTAATATCAACAAACTTCCATGTGGGCAGCGCCATCTTTAACAAAGTGAGCATAATATATTTTATCTGCCCAACACCCTTCTTGCTTGGGATGGGCATGATTATGTTAATATGTGTTCAGGGAAGGGTGGTTACGTTCTAGGAGGAGCCCATGTTGGTTGAGAGCAGAGGAAGGCCACGAGGAGGAGGCCAGGAGAAGCAGCCAAGATGGTGGAGTGCTGAAGGAGAAGCCAGTTTGTGCAGAGAGAAGGAGATGAGAAACAGAGGTGAATAAGGCTGGTGAGCTAGAAAACTTTGATTCAAGGAAACTTGGATAAGTCAGTGGCTTTGGGAGCCCTGAATGGAAAGGGAAGTATTTTCCCACTGTGTCTATTTCTTGCCTGCCGGGTGCAAGCTAGGATTAAAAAGTAATGGCTCACCAGTTCTTGGCTCCGTTGTTTCATTACCGACTGGCCTAATCAAATGTGAATTTGCACGGGCCAGGCGGCTGTGATGGTGGCCGTGGCTACTGGCTTTACAATGCTCTCGCACTACGTTCTCCTTATCGTCCTGTCTTTCTACCACAGGTGTTGGGCAGATAAAATATAATATGCTCACTTTGGCCTGACCAGGCGGTGGCGCAGTGAATAGAGCTTCGGACTGGGATGCGGAAGACCCCGGTTCAAGACCCCAAGCTCGCCAGCTTGAACGCAGGCCCATCTGGCTTGAGCGAAGGCTTGCCAGCTTGGACCCAAGGTCGCTGGCTCCAGCAAGGGGTTGCTTTAGTCCAGTGAAGGCCCGCGGTCAAGTCACATGTGAGAAAGCAATCAATGAACAACTAAGGTGTCGTAATGGCAACGAAAAACTAATGATTGATGCTTCTCACCTCTCTCCATTCCAGTCTGTCTGTTCCTATCTGTCCCTCTCTCTGACTCTCTCTCTGTCCCTGTTTAAAAAAAAATATATATATATATAAATAATATGCTCACTTTGTTAAAGATGGTGCTGCCCACATGGAAGCCCATCACCCAGGTGATATTATTTGCCCTTAGGTTTGGGATGGGTGTGGGGGAAAAGCTGTAATGTAAGCAGGCTGGGTCGTTATAGCCTAAGGCTTAGCTTTAAGAGTAAACTCTTCTCCATGCCCTTGACTGATTGGATGATGTAGGGTGGTGCACTCTCCGAGGAATCCCATTATGCCTCAGATGGGTGACTTTGTATCAGAGACTTCCTTGTTTGTAGATTAGATTAAAGGTTTAAACTTTCTATGCTACAAACTGGGCAGACCGGGAGCTTGCTCTTGGTTCCTGAAGTATTAGAGAGGAGAAGCAGTCAAGATGGTACAGTGCTGAGAGAGAAGTGAGTTTGTGCAGAGTTTGTGCAGGAGGAGATGGGGAACAGAGATGAATAAGTCTGGTGAGCTAGAAACCTTTGATTCTAGGAAACTCGGATAAGTCAATAGCTTTGTGAGCATTGAATGTGTGTCTTTTGGAGCCCAGTGTGTGTTTTTGCTTGCCTGCTGGGTGCAAGCTAGAATTAAAGCTGATGGTTCACCAGTTCTTGGCTCCAGTGTTTCATTACTGACTGTTCGAATCCAATGTGAACCTGCACAGGTCAGGCTGCTGTGATGGTGGCCTCGACTACTGGCTTTACAACAGGAAAACAGGCAAAGTCATTCATTGTTTCCCCTATGTATTGAGCCTGATCTAAAGGTTGTTGGAGTGGGGTCTCCAAGGGTCTGAGCTAGAGCCTCTGGAAGTGTTGTAAAGTAGTGTACTTTAATCCATGGGTTACATAGAGACACCAAGGCAAATCACAGAAGAATTTTTTGAGTTTATTAACTGGCTAGCTATACGGAGCACAATCCCAAATCATGTAGGGCCTCATACAATTCTGAGCCTGCTTTTATACAAAATCAGGTACTGGTTGGGGTGGCTAAGGAGGGGCTTGTGATCCCTTTGTCCAGAGGTATAGTTACTCTCATGACTTTAGGATGGGAGGGTGAGTCCAAGCATAGGGATTCTTGATTAAGGTACATAAACATTGTTTTCTAAGGTTTTCAGGTAAGTTCTATCTTCTTTGTTCTGTGTGGCAAGTGGCCCCAGGCACCCTTTCAGAGAATTCTAGGAATTAGCTAAACTATGACTAGGTGACCCAGTTGCCCTTGTAAGCCAGGAAGTTCCTGCATTCTTTTGTTTCCATTCTCTACAGAAAGGAGGAGTTAGAGGGCCTGACTTTTCTTTTTTAAAATACTAAGTTTAACAATTCCTTGGCACCTTATCACAGAAGCAACCCGATAAGGGTACAGAGGAGCAGAGGTTTGAGTGTAAGAAGGAGCAGAAGGTGGTGGAGGTACCACGGTTAAGGTGGCTATAGCCGCAACAGCCTCATTATCTCCCAAGTTATCCTTAGACTCCAAGGTTTTTTCACATTCACATCCCTCTGTTTCTAGCTCACCCTGATACTCTTCAGACAATGATTTTTTCTCGTATGGAAAAATATCTAAAAAATGTCCCTTACTTTTGATCCTAACTGTACCATAATTTATTACTGCTGATTATACTCTTCCCCAAAACTCTACTCAAAAGCTTTACTTACTGTGCGCACTTGGGAAGTTCCATCATCTGCCTTCAGTTTAGTTTTACCTTCCTCAGGTCCCTGTTTGGGCACCACTGCTGCACTAACTAGTGCGGCTAGTAATTCCAGGTCCTGAGTGGGAACAGTGGGGAATGAAGAAAATAGTCTTAGAAAAAAAAAAGCAAAGCTCCGTTCCCCAACCTGCTTTATTTATAGGGCAAAGAGAGGTCATTAGCAAATCAAAGAGATCATTAAAGCAAAATCACATTTCCAAGGCATCCCAAGAATTCTCCCAAGGGCAGAAAACCCCCACCATATATAACATCTTAATTTTACAAAACAAAGGATAAAAAGAAACTTGCCTCCAGTCTTTCTGAGGGACATAGGGGGTAGGATGAGTAAAACAATCCAGCATCATAGCAAAATAGCCTTTAGCAACTTTACAGAACAAGTGAGGTGGGGGGTTGGGCAGACTGTCAGCTTACTGCCAGTTCCCCACACCTCTGTCCTCCAAAAATCTAAACTGCAAAGACCTTGTTGTCTTTCAGTCCCCAACACCTTGGGTTTCAAACTGGTGACCTCAGCATTCCAGGTTGATGCTTTATCTACTGCACCACCCCCAGCCAGGCTCAAATGTTGTTCTTGATAATTTAGAATCATTTTACAATGACTTGCTTTAGAATTGATTAGATGGTCATTGTTTTTATCTTGTACTTGGCTGAGGGTTTAATAAGTCTATGCAACATAAACCATATTAACTAGGTACTTGTAAGATTCTGTCTGTGCGAACTAAAGCATGTGGACCTTACATCCCCTTCAGGGACCACACATACCGTTTCTCACCAATGGCTCTCTGATGTAGCTCTGCATGAGGGCACCAGGGTCAGTTTACTTATTAAATATTCATGAAGCCTAATTCTTTCCTCCTTCTTTTCCTTTCTACCTTTTTTGTTACAAAATGAATATCTATACAAGTTCTAATAGTTTCTTCTGCCTCCCATAAGTCATCTTACATTGAAGTACGTGTCCTTCACCTTGGAGATCACAACTTTAGTGAGACTGTTAATATTGAGGAAATGGGAGAATTGCACTTGTCATTATCCCAGTATAGTAGTTATTTTTCTTTTAGTGTAGCTTTTATGTCTTAGATTCAGGAAATCAGGAACTTGATTGTTAACTTTCTCTTTGCCTATAACTTATGTAATACCCCCAGGACCCCTCCCTGTGTATCAGTTTCCTAATCCACAGATAGAGATAAAAATACCTATTATACCTTCCTTAAATGGCTATAGCACTATAGCAGGTTAATTACCAAACTCAAGGGGTTTGCGTTTTGGGGTATTCTGCAAGGAGTTTAATTTACTTGCAGCAAGTAAAGGAGAGCAGACTCATAGCCAAAACTCTGTTTCACCAAGAAAGGCTCAGTCATTGCTTATATATACTATTTGGTCAATTATATGTTGATTTCTACTTTGCAGTTGGCTACACTTATTGGTTGTTTTCTTGTCCATCCTGCATACAGTTGCATCTGCAAAATGCTGTGCTCTGTTTTAACATTTAGCAAGAATAACACTTAGTAAGAACTGTCCAGATTTTGAGACCCTTGTCATAACAGGTTCACATGCGCTAATGTATGTTGTTGGGTAGATAAAATATGTTATGCTCACTTTGTTAAAGATGGTGCTGCCCACATGGAAGCCAGTCACCCAGGTGATATTATTTGCCCTTATGCTTGTGATGGCTGTGGGGGAAAAGTTGTAATGTAAGCAGGCCGGGTCGTTATAGCTTAAGGCTTTAAGAGTAAGCTCTTCTCCACACCCTTGACTGATTGGATGATGTAGGGTGGTGATGTAGGGAGGAATCCCATTATGCCTCAGATGGGTGACTTTGTATCAGAGACTTCCTTGTTTGTATAATTGGATTAAAGGTTTTGAGTCTATGCTATAAAATGGGAGAGAGCAGTAGCTTGATCTCTCTCTCTTGGTTCCTGAGTTCCTGAGGTTAGTATTAGAGAGGAGAGCAGAGTAAGGCCACGTGAAGGCCAGGAGAAGCAGCCGAGATGGCAGAGTGCTGAGGAAGAAGCCAGTTTGTTAAGAGTTTGTGCAGGAGGAGATGGGAAACAGAGGTGAATAAGTCTGGTGAGCTAGAAACCTTTGATTCTAGGAAACTCGGATAAGTCAGTAGCTTTGTGAGGGTTTTGGAGCCCAGTGTGTGTTTTTGCTTGCCCGCCGGTGCAAGCTAGAATTAAAGTTGATGGCTCACCAGTTTTTGGCTCCATTGTTTTATTACCGACTGTTCGAATCCAATGCGAACCTGCATGGGTCAGGCTGCTGTGATGGTGGCTGTGATCCTGGCCCCGGCTACTGGCTTTACATATGTGAAATTGTTATAAAAACTAGACATAGCCAAATGCGTTTGTGGTAACTGCCTGATTTTATCCCTTGAAACATACTGATGCCCCCATGATACACCATTTCCTTAACATTTCTTTACAGCAAAGTTTTGGGTCATTAAGGGTTTATTTTTATTACTTTCAGTCACGCAAGTATGCTGTGTACAGGTAGAGCTATATCTCCTGTGAGCTAGCAAAGCTTAAATTCCTTTCTGGTTTTCTTTTCCCACATAACCCTCACATCCCTGAGGTCCCTTCTGTTTCAGGCTCTCTTGCCACAGGCAGTTTTTACTGTTAACAAAGTCCCATGCCAGCACTTACTGCTGGTTTGAGGGCCAAGTGCCTCCAACGGTTCACCTTGCTGTGGACTTGACTAGGTGAGAGAAGGCCACATCTACACTGTCCTCTGACTGCTCAGAGGTGAAAAAGACACTACATAACTAACTGGCTTTGCTTAACGTACCAAAATTAAAGGAAAAATCTGTAGGTTCTTTGTGTGGCTGGAATAATTTTTTTAATATTTATTTTTTAATGATGAAATGTTCATGGTAGAAAATTAGAAAATAGAGATAAACAGAGATTAAAAAAAAATGAGCTGTAACCACAATCTCATTTAACATTGTTGTGTAAATGGCCATTTCCCTGTTGATGTAACAAGCATCCAAACCTATAGAGAATTTTTTGAGTTTGAGCCAAGCTGATGACATAAGATGAGGAGCAAGGTCTCAAATGCTTCTGAAAACAGTTTTGCAGCTTCTTTCATGCATTTGAAATTAAGGAGGGAACATGAGGAAGACTGTGTGGGGGTGGGAGAAAGCAAGATGGGATTACAGAATAGTTAATTATATAATAGTTATGTGTTCTCTTGAGGATGGTTACTGTTTATTTCAAAGGTATGTTAACCTAGATGCAGAAAAACAATGAACAGGGCTTGCTTAAGGCAAAGATAAACCTTTTAATAAAAAGTTCTATGCCTGGGGAGGAATGACCCACTCACTCTAACCTGTTCATCAGTTAGGAATTTATGATCAGATCAACTTGTGAAGTTACTTTCCATAGAACCCCCTTTTTTGTCCACATCTCCCTTTTGTTAATGAAAGATCACACTACAGTCATCCCTCACCATATTGTGCTTCACTTTTGTGGTCTTACTGTATCACGGATTTTAAAATTGAATATATCTAGTTTTGTATCGTGGATTTTTTGCTGTATCATGGGGTTTTGTGGTATATAGGTATTTTAATATATTTATTTTCTTAATTATTTAGAAAGTGTTTAAGAGCATAGGAAGTGTTTATAAGAGCATGGGAAAGGTTAATAGCAGTACGGGAAAGGTTTATAAGAGTGTGGTGAAGGTTTATAAAGTCTTAAATATATATATAAATAATAAAATAAAAGGTTGCTATTTCGCGGATTTTCACCTATTGCGGGGGGGGGGGGTGTTCTGGGACCTAACCTCCTCGATAGACGAGGGACCACTGTATTTAGAAACGTTATTTTAAAATATGTAATTGCATACAGTGAATATTTTGTTGTTAAATATTCTTTTACCATCTGTCTCATAACTTATTGGACATTTAGCTCTATTTTGCCTATCGAGCTGGCCAAGGGCAGGGGGTGGGAAGTGAGGGACACAGAGCATGGTTTCCTCCCGGCATGTGCTGCAAAGGCACCAGGTAAAAAACCATGCCCGCTCTCTCTCACTTGCCTCCTGATCATGGAATGGGCTATATACTCACCACTGCAATTTATACCCCATGTGCTCTATCTTTAAACGTATATATAATTATTTCTTTCGGATGAGTTCATAGAAATGGAATTTTGGGATTGACAGGTTTATAATATTCTAAGGCTTTTGACGAGTACCACACAATTGTCAGTCAGAAAGTTTGCACCAACTTCTAATTCCTGGAGCCATGTAAAAGAGTGTTTATTTTCTGGGTGCTATTGCTAACTTTGTAATTTTTTTAAACATATTTTTGACTGGAATAATTTTAACTGTTTATGTTTGCTGATTTATGTTGTTCCATGGATACCTTATCCAAAAGATTTCCTTATTTCTGAGCCTCTTTTGGATAGTTGTGGAACTATTTTAGTTTTTTATTTGTCATTCAGGCAATATCCACAGTAACAAGGAATGAACAAACATACCAAGATAGTGAAAATTACAACTGAATACTAGGATGTGTTAAAAAAGCATTCTGATAGGCAAGAATTCAATGATCGAGTTATTGGTTAGAGCTGTGGTTTTCAACCTTTTTATACTTGGGATCCAGTGAAAGTATGAATATTATTTTGGGATCACTAAGACACAAGCATAAATAAGTGAATTCAACTAAGATCATTGAGACTATAATCATCACACATCTTAACTCTTTTGTGGATGGCATGAAATTTCTGTTGTGCCGGTGGTTGAAAAATACTGGGTTAGAGGACGTTTTAGATTAAAAAGTGCATGGGCTAACATTTAAAAATAAGAAGTTTATTAAATATGAATAAAGAAAATTGTGGTTTTGTACCTAGGTACATCTCTGAAGATAGTGCCAATTACCTAATTCTTTTGTAGTAGTTATGAGGTGACTCCCTAGGTTTAGAGAAATAGCTTCTTGATGTTTGAATATGATTTCATCTCTGCTGAGAGGTCCCACCACACCAGACACTGTCTGTTAATAGTACTCGATAACACCAAGTCTAGCTCGAGTGACTCAAAATCTGTTGACACTGGCTGATGAATATCTGACATACCATAGTATTAGCTTTTCTATATTCCCACACTTCATGGGAATTATAGGCCTCAGAAATTAAAAATTGGGTAGCAGATTTCAATGTAGGCCTATATCTAGTAGTGAAGAAGATATAGATGCAGTCTTCTGAAAGATAAAAATCAGTTTCACTAGATCTGATATTGTATTTATTACATGGAATTTTTGGCCATAGACAGATACAGACATACAGAAAGGGAGAGATGAGAAGCATCAACTCACAGTTGCTGCACCTTAGTTGTTTATTGATTGATTTCTCATATGTGCCTTCAAGGGGGGAGGGCCTCCAGCTGAACTAGTGACCCCTTGCTCAAAGCAGCAACCTTGGGCTTAAGCCAGTGACTTTTAAGCTTAAACCAATGACCCTTGGGTTTAAACCAGTGACCATGGGATTATGTCTATGATCCCACTCTAAAGCTCGATGAGCCTGTGCTCAAGCTGGTGACCTCAGGGTTTCAAACAGGGACCTCAGTGTCGCAGGCCAACACTCTATTCACTGCACTACCACTGGTTAGGCTATTACAGGCATGGCCAACATACGGCTCACAGGCCGGAAATGGCTCGAGTAATGAGTTTACGTGGCCTGCGATTAAATTTCTAATATTCTCTGCTTCTTTAAAATCTCAGCTACTCAGAAGTGGAAGCATCTTTGATTATTGGAAATCGAGATATTTAAGAAGATAGGAATACATGGAAAAGAATTCCACATGTGACTAATCTAGGGTTAACTTCCAATAATTGGTTGAATATATTCGCGATACTTTATTTTTTACAATAATTCCATTATAAAGAGTTATAACTTTTGTACTCGTCTGTATTCGATATGAACTGTTTGACATTTAGCAGCAATGTGAAACCCACATTCTTTTAGGCGGAGTTTGCCAGTGTGCACCCAAGGTCAAACAATTCGTTATTGTTGTGGTCAAATGTGCTGAATCAAGTGGCATTGTGGCATAGACAATAGCTGCAGTTGATAACTGAAAATGTGTCCAGGCTGTTTGTAAAACGAAATAATTGTTTTATTTGCGATATAACCCCTTCAAGCTCATTCTATTAATTAAATATTGTTTCGATTGATTGTGATACAGTTTGGATATTTATACGGTATGTAATTATATTTTTATTAAAATAATATTGTATACTAAAATCTTTTTCACTCTTACATTTATTCATAAATTACATAATAAAGTTTTGTTTACTTAAACATTTTTTTTTTTTTTGTGGCAGAGACAGAGTCAGAGAGAAAGACAGATAGGGACAGACAGAAAGGGAGAGAGATGAGAAACATCAATTCTTCATTGCAGTTCCTTAGTTGTTCATTGATTGATTTCTCATATGTACCTTGACCGTGGGGCTACAGCAAATGGAGTGACCCCTTGCTCAAGCCAGTGACCTTGGGCTCAAGCTGGTGAGCCTTGCTCAAACCAGATGAGCCCACACTCAAGCTGGCGACCTCGGGGTCTCGAACGTGGGTCCTTGGCATCCCAGTCCGATGCTCTATCTACTGCGCCACCACCTGGTCAGGCCGGAACATTTTTGTATTTAACATTTTTTAATTTTAATATTTTGTCCGGCCAGTGAAAAAAGTTTTCTTTCTAATCTGGCCCGAGTGCAAAAACTGTTGGCCATGCCTGGGTTATTACATAAAATTGAAGATACTTCGCGGAGTAAATGATTCTTTTACTTTGGAAGTGTTGGATAGATACTTTATGCTACTACATTGGAAACTGAAATGTGAGAGGAGCTGAATCATAATGTAATTTTCTGGCAGTTCTGACCACATTATTTCCCTTTGATATAAACAAAAACAAGCATTTTTTGTTTTTATGTGGGAATCTATCGACATATTGGTATTTAACATTGGCAGTGTAGTAACGCAAGTGGTAGAAAAATGATAACCCAGATGTCCTGACAAGAGCAGTCCAAGGGGCACTGTGTTCAAAGATCCAACAAATTAGCCCGGAGACTGTTGGGTTTGAATTCGGTGGGGGAGGGCTGGGAGGTCTAGTTCTGGGACATAGTAGCACTGAAAGCAGTCCAGATGCCAAGTAAGTCTATAAGTAAGTAATATGGCTGCGGCGAAGTTTCAGGCCATGGATGAATTCATAGCATATGGGGCACAAGACAAGTTCTAGGGCAGCGCTGTCCAATAAAAAAAGTAGCATGAGCCTGACCTGCGGTGGCGCAGTGGGATAAAGCATTAACCTGAAACACTGAGGTCGCTGGTACAACACACTGGGTTTGCACGGTCAAGGCACATATGGGAATTGATACTTCCTGCTCCTCCCCACTTCTCTCTCTCTCTCTAAAAATTGAATAAATAAAGTCTTTTTTAAAAAAGTAGCATGAACCACATATAAAATTTAAATATTTCTGGGCCCTGTTCGGTTGGCTCAGTGATAGGGTGTTGGTCTAGCATGTGGATGTCTTGGGTTCGATTTCCGGTCAGGGCACATAGGGGAAGTGACTATCTGCTTCTCTACCTCTCTTCTTCTCCTTTCTCTCTCTTTCCCTCCTGTATCCATGACTCGATTGGTTAGAGCACATTTGCTGGGCCCTGAGTACAGCTCTGCCAAGCTTTCACCTCAGATGCTAAAAATAGCTTGGTTGTGAAGATGACCCCAGATGGGCAGAACATTGGTCCCAGATGCAGTTGCTAGGTGGATCCCAGTTGGGGAGCAGACGTCTCTCTATCTCCCTTCCTCTTACTTGGAAAAAGAAGAAAAAAATTTCTGGTAGCCACACTTTAAAAAAGTAAACAGGTGTCATTAGTTCCTGTAACTATCTACCCAAAATATTATCATTTAGACATGTAATCAAGATAAAATGTATCAATGAAGTATTTTACACAATTTTAACATTGTATTTTAATTTCTTATTGTATATCTCAATTGGACTGATCACATTATAAGTGCTAACAGCCAGTCTTTTTGCTTATTTGGAGCAAAGGTCCAGGTCCTGGGTTAACCTGGTTCAGTGTTTCCTGTACTCTAGGAGCTGTGCAAACGAGACATGGATATTTGTGTAGCTGAAGTAAGACTGTACTTATAATCGACCTAGTTTAGTTAAGGTCACCTATACTTGCTGATTTGTTTTTATAAGATCTTATATGTAAGTTACTACTAATATCATTAATGCTTTAAATATTTTGGTCCCATTGAAAATTTTGAAGAACAGAAGAGATATAACTGCTAAAAAATATGAATAGCACTGACTTAACTAGCTCATTCAATTTCCATATTTACCTCTTTAAACCCTGGTCACAAAGAAAGGTGAGATCCAGGTTGTTTTCTAAGAAGGCTGATCGTTCTGAGGATAGGGCCTTGGGTTGTAGTGCTCACTTTCCCTCTCCCCTAGTGCCCCAATCCTGGGATAGACCCACTTTATTGAGGAAGTATCCCCATATTTAGATTCTCAAGTGATACCATGTCAGGGATGGTGTGGCTAAATTCCTGCATACTGCTTCTCCTTGTTGACCTACTACTCACTCTGGTCAGAAGAACTGGGTTCCACAGAAATAGCAGGCTTCCCTCTTCTCTTTTCTGCAAGTTTAGAACTAGTTCTAAGCAGTGCCTTGCAGGTTCATTCAGCAAAAGAATAGAAAAGAGGAGAGAAGCAACACTTGATTCTCTTTTCCACTCAAAACTTTTGCAGACTTATTTCTTATTATTCCAACCTATTCCCTGCCCCCATCCTGTTCAGTGATACCTGGGGGGGGGCGGGGAAGCAGGAGATTGGGCTGGATGCAACTGAGAGGGGACTTTATGAACTCTGTAATCAGAACCAACGTGCAACCCCCTAGTTAGGCCATTTCTCAGTACTGTTAATTTAGGTTTAATTATCAGAATTAATGTCTTTATTTGTAAAATGGGAGATAACAGTACAGGCTTAGATGTAAAAATACTTAGTACAATGTCTGGTTTCTAGCAGGTGTTCAACATGTGGCCTTTCCTAAAGTGTCACTGTATGTCAAGCAGGAGGCATCTCTGCCTTTAGGAGTTTGAAGTGTGTGTGTGTGTGTGTGTGCGCGCGCGCAGGGGTGTGGTGGTTCACTCAGGTCAATCACTGCTTAGCCTTTAGCACTTATCTTCCACCCCCATGCCTGCTGACCAAAAGTCAATACTTTTTTTTTTTACAGGGACAGAGTCAGAGAGAGGGATAGACAGAGAGGAACGAACGGAGAGAGATGAGAAGCATCAATTATCAGTTTTTCGTTGCGACACCTTAGCTGTTCATTGATTGCTTTCTCACATGTGCCTTGACTGCGGGCCTTCAGCAGACCGAGTAACCCCTTGCTTGAGCCAGCGACCTTGGGTTCAAGCTGGTGAGCTTTTTGCTCAAGCAGATGAACCTGCGCTCAAGCTGGCGAGCTCTGGGTCTCAAACCTGGGTCCTCTGCATCCCAGTCCGATGCTCTATCCACTGCGCCACCACCTGGTCAAGCAAAAGTCATACTTCTTAATAAGCTCAATAGGTGCATTGTTAAGGGGAATATAGAGGGAATGTCAAAGAACAGGAGGGGTGGTGAGGGGACAATAAAGTCCCTTAAGATCAGTGGCTGTTCCATCCTTTGGTTACCCTGACTCCTCAGCCATGTCTTCTCCTGACTCCAGATGTTACTCCCAGTTAACACTGCCCAGTGACCCTGCAAAAGAGAAACCTCAAAACAACCAGCCATGTTATTTGTTTCCTTAGTGTTATCTGGTCTCCTCTTTCAGGTGCCTCAACCCATATCACTAGTCGTAAATTTTACGGTTAAATAAAGATGATTTAATGTGCCTGAGAGAATACGCCATGTACATGAGTCAGTAATTGGGTGCTATGGCGCCCAAACTACAAAGGAGCAATGAGAACGGACAGTCCAGTACCGGCCTGCACTCGTCCTGGTTTTCTGCTGCCTTATCCACAGGGTCGCGCTGAAAGTCTGGGTGCGCACAGTCCCTGCCTTGTAGTTCCGATCAGGTCCCTCTTTCCTGGGAGGAAGGAGCGTCAGGTGCCTTATAAAAGAGACTCATTTTGTCATGCTGCAGTCTCCCCACCTCGGAATCCACCTTTACACTTCTTTTGTCATCTTGTCAGCACCAACACTTTGCTGCCCCTATTTTCCGATGACATCCGTCCCTTCTCTTTGGTATTAACATAGATGGATCACAGAGCTTGTTAAAAATATGGCCTGGCCTGCCTGACCTGTGGTGGCGCAGTGGATAGAGTGTCGACCTGAAATGCTGAGGTTGCTGGTTCAAAACCCTGCACTTGTCTGGTCAAGGCACTTATGGGAGTTGATGCTTCCTGCTCCTCCCCCTTTCTCTCTCTCTCTCTCTCTTTCCTCTCTAAAATGAATAAGTAAAATAAAGTTTAAAAATAAACTTAAAAAAGAAATACCTGTATTTAAAAAAAAAAAAAAAAAAAAAGGCCTGGCCTGACCAGGTGGTGGCGCAGTGGATAGACCGTCCGACTGGGATGTGGAGGACCCAGGTTTGAGACCCCGAGCTCGCCAGCTTGAGCGTGGGCCCATCTGGCTTGAACAAAAGCTCGCCAGCTTGGACCCAAGGTCACTGGCTCCAGGATGGGGTGGCTTGGTCTGCTGAGGGCCCGCGGTCAAGGCACATGTGAGAAAGCAATCTATGAACAACTATGGTGTCGCAATGGCAACGAAAAACTAATGATTGGTGCTTCTCACCTCTCTCTCTCTGTTCCTGTCTGTCTGTCCCTATCTATCCCTCTCTCTCTGTCCCTGTAAAAAGAAAAAAAAAAGTAAAATAAAGTTGAAAAATAAACTTAAAAAAAAATACCTGTATTTAAAAAAAAAAAAAAAAAAAAAAAAGGCCTGGCCTGACCTGGGGTGGTGCAGTGGATAAAGCATCCACCTGCAATGCTGAGGTGGCTGGTTCCAAACCCTGGGCTTGCCTGGTCAAGACACATATAGGAGTTGATGCTTCCTGCTCCTCCCCCTTTCTCTCTCTCTCTTTCTCAAAAAAATGAATACATAAAATCTAAAAAAAAATTATTAAAAAATATAAATATGGCCAGTTTACAAAGCTTACTGAGAGGGGCAGCGCCGGTGAAAACGAGGCTGAAACGTCTCCTAAACAGACGAATGTTTAAGGAGCCTCTGCCAAAATATGTATCCATGCTGACACCCGAAGAGTATTACTTCCCATCCTTCTGTGCTTCCTCTCGGTACCTGTCATTGCATCTTTCTGGGCGTCAGTTTCCTTGTACCTTAGAAACGAAGAGCGCTGCACTACGCTCCCCCGTTCCGATCGCCATGTGCAGCCCGTGCTCACAGGCCCCGGAGAACCGGGCGGCGGGTGGGAAGGTTACGGGCCGGCAGCACAGTGCGCGCTCCCTGGCACCTGCCTCACGGACCGAGGGGACGCGCCCAGCACCGCGCAGCGCGCGCGGAAGGCACGTCCACACGTGCTCCTCAGAGCAGCCGCCGCGGGCTCCACAAGGCAACGGTCCACGGCCGCCATCCAGTCCCCGCGGGGCTCAGACTGCAGGGACACTTCCCAGGCCAGGCCGGCTTCCTCTGAGAACTCTAAAGAAAGAACAGAAAAGCCCCACCCCGTCCCGAGTCCCAGGGCAGCCACACACGCCGTGGTCCCTGCGGGACGTGAGGACCCGACTCCCGCCAGGCGAAGGTCTGCGATCCAGGGTAGTGGAAGAGGCGGCGCCACGTCGGGGCGGGCGCTAGTTTCCTCCGCCCGCAGCTCCCCCCACCCGGCCGAGGCTCTGACAGTCTTGTCGCGGCACCGCCCCTTCCGCACGCCGCCGCTGGGCCCGCCGGGCCCACCTAGCAGAGGCTACGACCGCTCCGCCGCGGCACCGCCCCTTCCGCACGCCGCCGCCCCGCCCAACCGTAAGCGCTGCGCTGAGCCGCGCGTGACCCGGAACCTTTTGCAAGGCAGCCGCCGGTCCGGACACCGAGCGGCAAGCGCGGGAGGCCTGCGCGGCCCCGCCATGGCCGCGGCGGGGTGAGGCCGGCGCGGGCCGCATTCGTGCAGTCCAAGTGAGCCTCCGCGGAACGGGCCGGGGCGGCGCGGAGGCCCAGGGAGCCGTCCGCTGCTCGTCACCGCTCCGCCCGCCGCCCATGGCCAGGCCCCGCCGCCGCTGCTGACCGCGCTTCCGTCGTTTGGCGGCGCGGGCTCGCGATGGGGAACACGACCTCGTGCTGCGTGTCGTCCAGCCCCAAGCTCCGCAGGAATGCGCACTCCCGCTTGGAGTCCTACCGGCCGGACGTCGACCTAAGTCGCGAGGACACGGGCTGCAACCTGCAGCACATCAGCGACCGGGAGAACATTGATGGTGAGCACGCCGGCCGGCCCTCGGCCGCTCGGACCTGGGCTCAGGCCCTGCGGGTGGGCGGCGGGTGACAGGAGCGGGCCCTGCGCGCCGGCTGCTGGGCGCGGACAGTGGGGCGGGGCTCCGCGGGCCGGCTCCGCACTGTCTGCCGGGGCACGGCCCCGCTGATCGCGGCCGGGCTGAATTCGTTCCTTGTTGAAAGGTGAGGGGAGTGGACACGGCTGGGACAAGAACTGAGTGCGGAATCCCCGCGTTGGGACCGGCCTGTATCTACAGTGGAGAACAGAAGTGGCCGGTGTCAGTTCCCTGTAAACTTATAGTTGATCCCACTTGGCTGTACCCCACCGGCCTATAAACAGAACTAAAGGATTGCAGTAGGGGTGGGACTTGAGGGATTTGATTCAGATAGTTCCACTTCAATGCTTAAAGAATGTTCTTGAGAATATCATTAGTATGATTGGAAACAGCTTTGTTGGAAATTGCCCCGTTTTGGTTTGGGGCAGAATCATCTGTTAATTCCTGATTAATCTGAGTGACTTGGTTTGGACTAGTGTTTGTAAAGGGAGTTAAAAGCCTGATCACTGCACCAAGTAAAGTTTATTTTATTGGTGTCTTAATTAGTACAGTTTTATCAGTAAGCTCTGTGACTTAATATTTACAGTTGGGTAGTTTATGTGTCATGATTAGAGTTTACATAATTTTCAACTAAGAAATTTGAAATATGTTTTTATGACAATTTGATTTTTTTAATCCAGAAATCTTACAGTTGATGTGGTTGAACTATCTGAAATTATTTCTTGTATGAGTGAATTGACACAGTGATGTCATAATTTATTCTTGACAACTTCCCTCTAGTGTGGAAAGCCAAGTTTAAACTCAACTATGAGAAAGAATTTTCTCATTGTTTGGCCTTCTTTAATTTCATCTCTTTGGGACACTATTTTTTTTTTAAAACTTCTTTTTATTTTATTCATTTTAGAGAGGAGACACAGAGTGAGAGAGAGAGAGAGAGAGAGAAAGGGGGGAGGAGCTGGAAGCATCAACTCCCATATGTGCCTTAACCAGACCAGTGCAGGGTTTTGAACTGGCAACCTCAGTGTTCCCAGGTCAATGCTTTATCCACTGCGCCACCACAGGTCAGGCTCTTTGGGACACTGTTTTTATTAAACAAGTACCATATATAAAAAGAGACCAAGGCCCTGGCTGTGTAGCTCAGTTGGTTGGAGATCTGAACATGAGGAAGTTGTGGTTGGATTCCCAGGTCCATAAGTAAGGATCAACCAGTGAATGAATAAATGATTGGAACAGCAAATTGATGTCTCTGACCTCTCTTGTCTCTCTCTCTCCCCACCCCTCCCTTCCTCTCTAAAAGTTAATAAAATAGTAAAAAAAGAGACTAGTACAACATCTGCCTAGTAAATTAGGGTTCCACACGACGTTTGTAATGTTATTATTTTAGACTTCTGTTATCTTAGCTTACTCTTTAGATATTTTTGAACTACATTCGTACTTTTTAAAATTTGTGCACTTAAAGGCATCTAGAAGGATACGAAGGCCACGTATGTCTTGATCATTGCTTAAAGAAGTGTCTAGCATATAAAAAAGGGTTAATAAGTATTACATTTTAAAGAAATGAATAAATGAATGAGTTTATTGTCGAAAGCTATTACCCAGCCCTATACTGTGTTGACAGGTAAAAACATTTGGCAGTAATTTCTCCTTTACGCTGTGTATTAGTATATGGTGGAGGCTTTATTTTAAATAATGGATTAAAAAATACAAATGGAAGTAAGATTCACATTTCTTAGAGCAGCCAGGTTGCATACTGTTATTGACTATAGTAGGGAAATAGGAAAAAAGAAGTAATTGTCCACAGGTATTTGGCAATAAGGGTTTTGCTTGAGAAAAATCGAACAGTATTGTGTGTTCTTTCATCAGGAAGAAATCTAAATTTGGTCATCATTCACTTCTGAGAAAACAGTTGGAAGACCACCAACTCTTGTTTTGTAGGTTCAAGATAGCAACTAAGTCAGAGCATTTCTGATTTAGGCATTTCACCCCAGAACCCAGTTTATAATATGCTATGTTAAAACCCCAAAATGTTTAATCAGTGTTCTCTTTGTTTCCCAAGTTCAGTAAATAATACTTCTGGGATTTACCTCTCTGGCAGTTCTAAATGTTGGCTTCAGCCCAGAAATCTAGAACTGGGCCTTCACATTACAGGTATTGATTGATTTACTACCTATGCAACTTACGACTGTTCGACTTTACTTCCGCCGTTAGCCATGACTGCTCCGTGTCTGGAGCAGTTTTTGTATGCTCCTGTATTTTGTAATTTTGTATATTTTGCAAATATTAAACTAGTTGAACTGGTGTTTTACTTAAACCTGACGAATGTAAAAATAAGAAAATGATGTAGAGATGATGCAAATGGCATAAAATGAACAAAGAAAATTATATATAACAATAATGAAAGAAAATTATGATAAAATATGACTTAAAGACTTTTATAACATCATTTCACAGTACTGTACATATAGCCTTCTCAACTTATGACCAAATCGTGTTATGACCGGTCTGTCGGAACCAAGTCGAGCACTAGTTCTGTATTTAAAGCTCTCCCGTAATTTGAGATGCGGCCAGGGTTGAGAATTGCTGCTGTTGTTCAGGGGCATTTTCTGTAGAAATTCATTCAGTGTCAGAGGCTGGAGAAAAGAACAGATTTAAGTTAAAGAGGTGTGTGTGTGTTATTATATATTACTGTTTGAAGATCAGTAAACATTTAAAAACTATCTCAATTCTTTTTTAAATTAAATTTATTGGGAGGGCATTGGTTAACAAATTATGTAGATTGCATTTCAAGTCTTGATTGTAGTCCAGCATATAACAAAAACTGAAGTGCTCAATTACTATCTTTCTTGAAAGATGTTCTAGACAACTGGAATGGAAAGGTTCAGAGACATTCTAGAGGCTTCTGTGTTCGATTGGTTTCTTTCACCACAGAGAAATGCTGTGTATCTGTGTTCTCCCTGTCCACACACACAGTGGGTGATGTTTGTCCCACAGGATTTCAGTGACTGGGTTAGGGTAGGTAGGCTTCCATGAGGCCTAGAGGCAATTTGACTTATCTTTGTACTGTGTACATTATTAATGTTATTCATGTTTTTGGAATTTATATTAGACTTGTAAGCTCCCTAGGTATTATTTCTCATAAAATTATTCTGAGGTTAAGGAATAGCAAAAGCACTTAAGAATGACAGTAATAATTATAACCTTACATATTGCTTATTCTGTGCCAGATATTGCTTGATATTTATTCATTTATTTAATACACAGAATAACTAACTGTACTGATAATATTATCCTTACTTTAAGACAAAGAAATCCAGAGAGAGGAGAAATGATGTGTCCAAAGTCTTATAGCTAGCAAATGACCAGTAGAATCTTCCCATTGTTGCCTGACTAGCCATCAGACGTGAACTAGTCCAGGGTTGCCTTCTGGGGTAGGCTATCATTGCAAGTTGCAATCATATCTGAGAAGGAACTTCATCTATCTGCAAAAAATTGGACTTCCTTGAATAGATTATTTCTGTGGGAGGAGAAAGAGAGGGATGTACTAAAGAGAATTAAAAATTTGATGACACCAAGTAAATCAGGATATGTGCAGCATTTGTATTATATCGTCAGTTGGGCAGTTAGGCCTCAGAATGATCGATGGCAACTTCATCCTTTATAGATCAGATATCATCCTTGAGACAATTCGGTATCTCCCTCATCCCATATGCAATTTGTTAGGAAAGCATGACTCTCTACCATCAAAATATTTTCAGAATTTGACCACTGTGTGTGTGTGTGTGTGTGTGTGTGTGTGTGTGTGACAGAGATACAGATAGGGACAGGCAGGAAGGGAGAGAGATGAGAAGCATCAATTCTTTATTGCGGCTCCTTACTCTTCTTAGTTGTTCATTGATTGCTTTCTCATATGTGCCTTAACGGGGGTGGGGGGGTCTAGAGCAGAGCGAGTGACCCCTTGCTTAAGCCAACAACCTTGGGCTCAAGCCAGAGACCATGGGGTCATATCTGTGATCTTATGCTCAAGCCAGTGACCCCATACTTAAGCTGATGAGCTCCTGCTCAAGCCAGATGAGACTGAACTCAAGCCAGAAACCTCGGGGATTCGAACCTGGGTCCTCTGCATCCCAGTCTGATGCTCTATCCACTGCACCACCGCCTGGTCAAGCTTGGCCACTTCTTAAAACCTTTCTTGCTGCTCTTCTGATCTAAGTAGCTTAAGTGTTCTCCCTGCTTTCACCCTTGTCCACTACAGTCTGTTCTCAACACAGCAGTTATGGTGAGGCCCTTTTTAAAACTAACTGTACATATCACTCTTTTGCTCAAAAGCTGGAGTGACTTCCTATTTCATGTGGAGTAAAAGCTTTACAATGGACTTCTCAGTGGAGGTCTCACAGTGGGTTCCAAGGCCCTTTGTGATCTGCCTACGCTCCTCAATCACTCACCAGCTTATTCTAGTCACACTGGCCTCCTTCACTGCTTCATGTTCTTTGAACATGCCAGACATACTGTTGCCCCAGGACCTTTGCTCTGTCCTTCTGCCTGGAATGCTTTTGTCTTTGTGTTCTCTCCACTAACATCCTCAGTCTTCAGTCTTGGTGCAAGTCTCACCTTTTCAGTGAGGCTTTCCTTATCCCATCATCTCTCCTGCCACCCCATCTGCAGTCTAGTATGTGTTCTTTGCTCTACTGTTTTTTATTTTATTTTATTTTATTTATTTTTATTTACAGAGACAGAGATAAGAGTCAGAGAGAGGGACAGATAGGAAGGGAGAGAGATGCGAAGCATTAATTTTTCGTTGTGGCACTTTTTAGTACATCGATTGCTTTCTTATGTGCCTTGACCATGGGGCTACAGCAGACTGAGTAACCCCTTGATTGAGCCAACAACCTTGGGTTCAAGCTGGTGAGCTTTGCTCAAACCAGATGAGCCCGCGCTCAAGCTGGGGACTTTGGGGTCTCGACCCTGGGTCCTCTGCGTCCCAGTCCGACGCTGTATACACTGTGCCACTGCCTGGTCAGGCAGCATTCTTTTTCTTGAATGTCAGTCTCACTTTACTGTTTCCAGCCTGATTGACAGAGCCATACGTGTGGACTTTATTTCAGATTAAGATTTATCGGACATGTGGCCTGCAAGATTTGTAAAGAAATGACTGGGCGTGAACTGACTGCATGTTAAATTAACAGTGTAGAGAGGGGCAGTATAAAAAGTGTGCTGAGAAGCCATTCCTCAAAGCGGAATGATGGCCCCATGACTGCCACTCTGCTGCTAATCTTGTTTTCCTGTCCAGTTGAGAATCATATCCTTATTTTACAGGTAAGGTGACTAAATCTTGTCCATGTACAATCTTGGGCCCACGTCATGCAGATCATGAACAAGGGTAGTAAAACTTGCTGTGTGTTGACTTTGGACAGAGGACTCTGTGAATTACTGACCTGTATTATATTTTCTAGTCTTCACATTCTTCTCCCCATTTTACTGGAGAGGAAATTGAGCCTTAACTTAAAGGTTAAGAAATTTGCTCATGTTTCCACAGCTAAATTAGTGGCAAAGTTGGAATTTAATCTACCATCACTTCCTAGATAAAGCTCCATACATTCGTTGTCCCATGACTGCTAATTTGGTAGTGATCTGTGTCTAGATGAGTGGTTCTTAACCTGGGTTTTATCGAACCCTAGGGGTTCAATGAGTCGGTCTCAGGGGTTCGGAGAAGCCTCTGCCGCAGAGGCCAGAATAAAGTAATACCGTAATTTGTTGTGAGTTCATGCACTTTGTTGGTTTTGTTCTTTGAGCAAGGTGATGTTCATGCACGGCTCATTTTGTGCACCAGTAAAAAAATATACACCTATGTCTTGAATTTGGGAAAAAAAATCATATTTTATTTATCACTAAAGAAGGGTTCGGTGAATGCGCATATGAAACTGGTGGGTTCAGTACCTCAAAAAAGGTTAAGAACCACTGCTCTAGATTCTGACCTTCTTGGGGCGTGGCCTGTGCCTGCTTTGTTTTAAGAGACTCAGTCATTGCCTGTATGCTTTTTATTAGCAGTACTTTGTGATTAGGATATTTACTTTTCTCCTTGCTTCTCAAGAGGAGTTAAGTTTAAATAATTTTGTGGAATGGTAGATTTTCTTATCCTTTTCTACAACGCTAGAGGAGCCCACTAGGGGACAATGCTCTGCCCATCTGGAGCATTTCTCCATTGCTCAGCAATCCAGTTCTTCTTAGCGCCTGAGGCAGAGGCCATGGCTGGGTGGATTCCGGTCAGGACGCATGTGGGAGTCTGTCTCTGACTCCCCTTCTTTCACTGATTAAAAATAAAAGTGCCACTGCCTTGCTGTAAAGCCGGTAGCCGTGGCCACCATCACAGCCGCCTGGCCAATGCAGGTTCGCATTTGATTTGGACAGTCGGTAATGAACCAACAGAGCCAAGAACTGGTGGGCCATTAGCTTTAATCCTAGCTAGCACCTGGCGGACAAGAAATGCACACAATGGGAAAACACGTTTCTTTTCATTCAGGGCTCCCCAAACCACAGACTTACCTGAGTTTTCCTAGGATCAAAAGTTTCTAGCTCACCAGTCTCAGTCACCTCTATCCCCCATCTCCTTCTCTCTGCACAAACTCTGCACCAACTGGCTTCTCCCTCAGCACTCCACCATCTTGGCTGCTTCTCCTGGCCTCCTTCACATGGCCTTTTTCTGCTTTCCTCTCTAATGCTAATCTCAGAAACTGTGAGTGAGGAAGCTCCTGGTCTGTCCCACTTATAGTGTAGATTCAAAACCTTTAATCCAGTGGTTCTTAACCTGGGTTCTATCGAACCCTAAGGGTTCGATGAGTCGGTCTCAAGGGTTTGGAGAAGCCTCTGCCACGGAGGCAAGAATAAAGTAATACCGTAATTTGTTATAAGTTCATGCACTTCGTTGGTTTTGTTCTTTGAGCAAGGTGATGTTCATGCACAGCTCATTTTGTGCACCAGTAAAAAAACATATACCTATGTCTTGAATTTGGAAAAAAAAATCATATTTTATTTATCACTAAAGAAGGGTTTGGTGAATGCCCATATGAAACTGGTGGGTTCGGTACCTCAAAAAAGGTTAAGAACCACTGCTTTAATTCAATATACAAACAAGAAAGTCTCTGATACAAAGTCACTTATCTAAGGCATAATGGGATTCCTCATGAGAGTGCACCACCCCACATCACAAAGGTGGGAAAGGCTTAGTCCTAAAACCAAGGCCCAGGCTACAAGGATCCTGCCTGCCCACAGCCTGCCCCCAACACACATTAATATAATCATGCCCATCCCAAGGAAGAAGGGCAACCAGTATCATCACCTGGGCGACGGGCTTCCATGTGGGCAGTGCCATCTTTAACAAAGTGAGCGTAATATATTTTATGTGCCCAACACTTGCCTTATGCTCTGAGGTACCCAAAATGAGGATCAGAATGAGACTAACTTGTTTAATAAACAGAAAAGTACCAATCAAATGTATGTCAGTGTGAGCACAGCACTCGTAGATTTTCTTCTATTAAATATGAAGTGTAGCCTGACCAGGCGGTGGCGCAGTGGATAGAGCATCAGACTGGGATGTGGAGGATCCAGGTTCGAGACCCCGAGGTCGCCAGCTTGAGCACGGGCTCATCTGGATTGAGCAAGGTTCACCAGCTTGAGCCCAAGGTCGCTGGCTCGAGCAAGCGGTCACTTGGTCTGCTCTAGTCCCCTCTACCTAACCCCCACCCCCGTCAAGGCACATATGAGAAATCAATCAATGAACAACTAAGGAGCCACAACAAAGAATTGATGTTTCTCATCTCTCTCACTTCCTTTCTGTCTGTCCCTATCTGTCCCTCTCTCTGATTCTATCTCTGTCACAAAAAAAAAAGAAAAAAAATGAAGTGTGTTCCAAGATCACCACAGACTGTGTTTGAACTGCCAATAGCAGCCAGTAGCCTGAGGGGCACATCCTAACAGACATCAAGGTATTTAAGGTAGTACTAGAGGATAGCTGTGATTCTAGAGCAGGGAGTCGACCTTCCAGTGGGAAGCTTGTGGCAGTATAATCTGGAATAGAAATATTGCTCCTCTTTCTAGCGTACTACTCTTTTTCCCCTGTTTATATTAAATCATTTCAATTACAGTTGACATGCATAATTACATTTGTTTCATGTGTGCACCAGGATGATTAGACATCATATAACTAAATGACCAACCAGATAAATCTTTCACCCATCCGATACCATACATCTGTGATGGCGAACCTATGACACACATGTCAGCGCTGACATGCGTAGCCATTATTGATGACACACGATCACATGTGGCTGCATACCAGAGAAGTATGGGGCCACATGCCGAGAAGGATGTTTCATCCTCGGCTCCTGCACGGTCAGGTGCAGTAGCTGATGATAAAACATTTGCCCTAGTGTAGCCTGACCAGGCGGTGGCGCAGTGGATAGAGTGTCGGACTGGGATGCAGAAGACCCAGGTTCGAGACCCCGAGTTCGCCAGCTTGAGCGCGGGCCCATCTGGCTTGAACAAAAGCTCGTCAGCTTGGACCCAAGGTTGCTGGCTCCAGCAAGGGGTTGCTCGGTCTGCTGAAGGCCCGCGGTCAAGGCACATGTGAGAAAGCGATCAGTAAACAACTAAGGTGTTGCGACGGCAAGGCAAAACTAATGATTGGTGCTTTTCACCTCTCTCCGTTCCTGTCTGTCTGTCCCTATCTCTCTCTCTCTCTCTCTCTCTCTCTCTCTCTCTCTCTGACTCTCTCTCTGTCCCTGTAAAAGAAAAAATAATAATAATAAAAAAAAATAAAAACATTTCCTGTAGTGTAGATATTCTGTGCCGGAGGTCTGTAGGCCAAAACAACAGGATTCCGGCACAGAGCGTCTAGTTCTGGGACTTCCGGTTACGCCGTTTTTCTCGAAGTGACACACCACCTGAGTTATGCTCAGTTTTTTGGCGAATTTTGACACACAAAGTTCAAAAGATTGCCCATCACTGCCATGTGTGGTTATTAAAATATTATTGACTATCTTTCCTATGCCAGTGTTTTTCAACCTCCAGTGAGTCTGGGAACTGGTGGCAGTCTGCAAAAACATCAGGGTGGTTAATTCCTTTGAGGACTAGCATAAAATTTCTGGTGGATTGGGTGGTTGAAAAACACTGTTGTAGAATTCATGCTGACAAGACAAGGCAAGGCCAAGGCCTGATCAATTTGACCTGTAAAGATATAGCAAACCACTTTCAGATTCAGAGAGATTACCTATGTGGACAGAGAAGAGAAGAATAAGTCAAAGGTGTCAGCTTCCTGTAAACCTTGTCCAGCACACCAAAAAGGGTATCACTGAAATATAAGAGGCTGATGACTACATGAGTCATGGGATCCTCTGCCGGTGGGCAGCCAGCTCTAGACTGCAGTTAGTGGGTTTCTATTCAAGAATTCAGTTCGGGGCAGGGTGGAAGAGTGTGCAGAAAGTCCCACACTTCACCCTAACCCAGAAGGCAATATGAACCTGTCTCATGACAGCCACCAGAGAGACAGGGTGGAGAATAGGAAATGGCCTCTGCTGTGGTCTGAATGTTTGTCCCTGTTACCCTCCAGGTCCTGTGGTGAAATCCTTATGTCCAGTGTGATGGTATTAGAAGGGAGGGCCTTTGGGAATTTCTTAAGTCATAAGGGTGGAGCCCTCATGAAAGGGATCAGTATCTTATAAAGACTCCAAAGAGACCCTGGGTCCCTTCCATCATGTAAGGACACAGTGAGAATTATGCAACCCATACTGTGTTCACCAGAAGAGGGCCTCACCCACCTGTGCTAGTACTTTGATCTTAGACTTCAAGCTCCAGAGCTTTGAGAAACAAACTTGTATTGTTTATAAGCCACTAGCCTTTGGTGTTTTGTTACAGCAGCCCAAGCTGGTAAGACAGTCTCCTGACAGCTCCTCATACCCCTTTAGTCTTGTGTTCCTGGAGGATCATAAAGTTTTCCTCCAACATAATCAGCTGTGGGGTCAGACTTTACCGAAGGGCCTATTTGGATAAGTTCATCGTTGCTGGACATTTGTGGCAAAGCCATTCTCCTCTACCTCTTTCATTTGTGTATAACTGAATACATTAAGTGAATACACACGAATAATCCTATCTTCTCTGTGCTTACCTTGCTGTTGTACTTCCTATTGTCCAAAGACAATTGTCTCACCTGCTATAGTTGTATTTTGCTTTTAACTGTTGTGCGAATCATTTGTTCTGGACCTTTATCTGTTTACTCTTTATATCAGTGATTTTCAACTGGTGTTCCATGGCACAGAGGTGTGCCGCAGGAATTGTTAAAACAATGCAGTACCTGACTAGTTATGTACACTGACCTCTTTTCCTTTAGACTGTCAAATAAAAATGTGACAAAAGCCTGGCCTGTGGTGGTGCAGTGGATAGGGCATTGACCTGGAATGCTGAGGTTGCTGGTTTGAAACACGGGCCCTGCCTGGTCAAGGCACATCTGACAAGCAATCAATGAAAAACTAAAATGAAGTAACTATGAGTTGATACTGCTCATTGCCCCCCACCCCTCATGTAAAATTAATTTTAAAAGAAGTGATAACAGCCAATACAACAATGGCTGTCTGGTGTGACTGAATCAAAATTATATATAATTAAATCAGCAAAAAATATATTCTTTCTTGTGCTTCAGAATTTTAGTAATTAGTTCATGTATACCATGAGATGAAAAAGATTGAAAATTGCTGCTTTGTATATAACCTAAACTTACAGATAGCATTTAAAGGAGAATCCTAGATCAAGATGTCCTTGATTTACTCAGAGCATTGAACTTCTGCAGACATTATGTCATTGTAGACAGCCATTGTGTGTGTCCGTGTGTTTAATTGTGGTAAATATACGTAACATAAAATTGAAGTGTACAGTTCAGAGCCATTGGGCATATTCACATGGTTGTATCACTGTGACAGCCCATCTCCAGAACTGTTTTATTTTATCAAGCTGAAACTATTCTGTGTCTCCTCAGCCCCTGGCAACCACCTTTCTGTTTGCTGTTTCTATGAATTTGACTACTCTCGGTTCCTCATGTAGTTGGAGCCATACGGATTTGTCTTTTGTGAATGGCTTATATCGCTTAGCATAATATCTTCAGGGTTCTTTCATGTTATAACATATATCAGAATCTCTTTTCCTTTTTAAGGCTGAATAATATTCCACTGTATGTGTGTACCACATTCATTGAAGGACACTTGGGTTGCTTCCATGTTTTGGATGTTGTGAATATTGTATTGAAACAGCAAGAAACAGACTTTTGCCACACAATTAAGTAGGCAAATTACGGAGTCTTTATTTAAAGCTAGCGACTGCAGGGAGACAGACCTAAGTCATTCAAATCATACAGCGTTGAACACAGTTTGAGATCAACTTTTGAAGACAGAATTACTCAGTGACTGAGGAATGGGGAGGAGGGGAAGCCTAGCATTAAACAAAGCAGTGAAACAACTCTTTCACAATGATTATCTATAAGATTAATTCAGGGAGAAACATTTTGGGAACATCTACAACCTTGCAGAACTATCCCAAGGCCTCAGCCTGGGAAACTAGCCTCAAGGCCAGGGGTACAGTGAGTCTTTTAGAAAAAAGTAAGTTCTGCTGAAAGTCTCTTTGTTTTAGAGAAAGTAAATTCTGCTGCTTCATTTCAGTGAATATGCTGCTATGGATGTGGGTGTATAAACATCTGTTTGTATCCTTCATTTTAATTCTTTTGGATAAGTATCCAGAAATGGAATTCCTGGAAGGATGGCTGTGTCTTGCAACTATCTTTTGGCAAATCTGTGTTGTCATGTAATCGTAAATGTGATATGAATAAAATTAATCAAGAAACTGGGTTGCCATATCATAATTACCTTTTGAGGCCAAATGAGTGATTTTATTTTTTAAAGACAATATTTATTGTTTTCTTTCTTGATTACGGTAACAATAAGTTTATTACAATTTAGCAAAATCTTATAAAAAATAATCACTTAAAATCCCACTGTGCAGAACAACGCTCGTTTTTAATATTTTAAATTAGTGTGTGTATACACACACACACACACACACATTACATCTTTTAAAAAATTAAAAGCATGGTGGGAAATGACCAAAAGGCAGGTATTTATTTGTCCCTTTATTCACTGATGCATTTATATATATATACATGTGGATGTTTATTTCTTACATACTTGGGATCATGCTGTAAGTACGACTGTAATCTTCTTTTTCTCATTATAAAATTAATACTTTGCCTGACATTTGGTGGTGCAGTGGATAATATGTCAGCCCGGAACGCTTAGGTTGCTGGTTCAAAACCCTGAGCATGCCTGGTCAAGGTACATATGGGAGTTAATGCTTCCCGCTCTTCGCCGTTCCCCCCCCTCCTCCCTCTCTAAAAAATGAATAAATAAAAAATAAAATTAATACTTCAAGTAATCTAACATATAACAGTAGGCAGTCAGACAGAGTAGGACAATAGGCCAGGTACTAGGCTAGGTATGGAATGTCACCAGGGCAGGGGTCCTGTGCACCTAGCAATGGGCAGAACTGGGAGAGCAAGTGTTGGAAATAAGTACTGTTAATTGGGACCTCACTCCTGAGGCTCCCTTTTCTCCCTTAGATGGTCTCTGGTCCTTCCTTCATGCGGGTCAGATCCTCCCTCTGACTTTTCTTCCATGTAGCTAGTTATGTGGTAGACCCCCACCCCCTTAGAGAAGAACAGTGGGGGCTGGAGAAAAGCTCCATCTGATTTCCATACAAGGACAGGAGAAACTCCAATAGGTCAGCTTGAAGAAGAAAGCAGTTAACCCTTCCAAGGCATTAAAAGGAGCCCTGGCATTGACCAGTCATTGGAAACCACAACTCTGAAAGGACACACTTGGAAAACTGATGATATCCTCCCCTGAGACCTCCAGAGAAATATCCTCAAGACAGAGAACCCAGTACAACTCTGTGGTGCACACCCACACCTCTCCCCACCCCTTTCCCCAGGGTATTTTCCTTGCCCCCCCCTTCTCTTTCTCTCCCGCTCTCTCCTAAGCTCCTAGGGTCCTTCTTTTGCCACTGTAACTTGTTTCCTAAAGCTCATTTCTTCTAACTCTGTTACTTTCTAAATAAACTTTCTCTTATAGTTTGAGTCTTGGCTCTGAATTCTTTCTTAGCCAGAACTCAAGTACCAAGGTTTAACACCTGGTGCCCTATGGCTGCCAACAATATTATTAATTACTATAGGTTATATTTATAAGTTACATAAATTACAGAATTTATTTAATCATGACAGTACTTGACTATACTAGCATTACTTCAGTGCTTAGATTTAAATTTTGTTCTTTAGGTTTTTGCTTTCTTTTAAACTCTCATAAATAATAAAATAGTATTTTGTTTCCATGTCTTTAGGAGCACTTTCTGACAGTACATTTCTAATAGTAAATTTTTTGAAGCAGTGGGATGAAACTTTTGATATAGGTTAAATAGGCAAGAATAAAAAAAATGCTGGATGTTATTTTTCAGGTATATGTGAATAACTTGTAATATCGGTTTGAGAATTATTATTTTGCTCACTGAAACCTTATGCCACTAAAAAAATATTGAGCATCTACTAAGAATCAAATTATATTAAGGACTACATAGGTATTGCACATATATGAGACATGGATGGCCTCTGACTTCTAGGTCACTAAATTCTAATTGTGAGGATGAGAATTATACACATCATTTAAGGCAGCTTGTGATAAGTACCACGTTGTTAGAAAAGTTGATGCTAAAATTGTACCAAAAAGAGAATGTGTTGTCAGATGTCCAAGGCGGAAAAAGTAACTTTTGGCCAGAGTGATCTAGGACAGCTTCATGCTTGATATGGGTAGGTGGTCAACCTGGACATAGAGAACATTTAAGGCATAGGGGGAATGATGGTAGGAAAGGCCTAGAGGTGGGAAAGTACAGGATTTATTTGTCATAGTGAATGGAATTAGTTTACTTAGAAAAGAGCACTAGTTTGGACAAGTTTTGACCTGTTGTAGCCAAATGAGGAGATGCATTGTAGGGCCCTGCATGCCAAGTTAAGGAGTGTCAGGTTTTGGGGTAGTAGCATTGCTTGATCAAACTGGCCCCAAGAAGATTAGTATGTTGGATGTGTGAGGACCAGATGGAAATAGGAAAGGGCTGGATGGAGCCAGAGATTAGTTGCATAGGTTCAGTTACAAGTAGGATTGGAGAGGAAATTATGGAATCCATCCTGGCCCCCTAGCTCCTGGATTTTGTGAAAATGTTGTGACTGTCAGAGCAAAGGCTTTGTGTTCCTGCCTCCTCGCCCCCCAACATTGACAGGAATGAAATCACTGTGAAAGAATGAGTGAAGCAGCAACATAATTTTGTGCTTGAAGGTTTAGGACAGGGAGGATTCCGAGCTTGACTCCCAAGTCTTTTGGAGCCTGGATGGATGCTGTGTTAGGAATGGAAATTGGACAGGTGAGGTGAAGAACTGGCTTTCAGGAGGGTGTGGATAAATTTTGGGGGTATAGACAGGTATTATACAATCTTTCTTAATGTTAAGTGATAATTAGTTTTTCAAAAACTAATTTTAATATATTCCTACTGAGAATGTAATTTTCTAATTCTAGTAATGTGAAATGATCTTACTGTTATTATCTCCAGAGTGCTATCAAAGAAGTGACGGAGAAATTCGAATTTATAGTCAGTTTTCTTTCTTTTTTCTTTTTTAATTTTATTTGTTGATTTTTGGAGAGAAGGAAGAGAGAGAGTGGGAGAGTGCTTCCTATATGTGTCTTGACCAGGCAAGCCCAGGGATTCAAACCGGTGACCTCAGTGTTCCAGATCGAAGCTTTATCCACTGTGCCACCACAGGTCAGGCTATAGTCAGTTTTCTTTTCATTTTTTTTTTTTTTTACAGGGACAGAGAGAGGGATAGATAGGGACAGACAGACAGGAACGGAGAGAGGTGAGAAGCATCAATCATTAGTTTTTTATTGCCGTTGCGACACCATAGTTGTTCATTGATTGCTTTCTCATATGTGTCTTGATTGCGGGCCTTCAGCAGACTGAGCCACCCCTTGCTAGAGCCAGTGACCTTGGGTCCAAGCTGGCGAGCTTTTGCTCAAGCCAGATGGGCCCGCGCTCAAGCTGGCGAGCTTGTGGTCTCGAATCTGGGTCTTCCACATCCCAGTGGAATGCTCTATCCACTGCGCCACCGCCTGGTCAGGCTATAGTCAGTTTTCTTTTTTTTTTTTTTTTTTTTTATATATATTTTATTATTATTAATTCTAATGGGGTGACATCAATAAATCAGGGTACATATGTACAATGAAAACATCTCCAGGTTATCTTATCATTCAATTGTGTTGCATACCCATCACCAAAAGTCAAATTGTCCTCTGTCACCTTCAATCTGGTTTTCCCTGCGTCCCTCCCCTCCTCCCTATCCCATTCTTCCCTCCCTCCCCCCATCCCATAACCACCACTCTCTTGTCCATGTCTCATACCCTCACTTTCATGTCCCACCTATGTATGTAATCGTGCTGTTCTCAGTTTTTCTTTTTTTCTGATTTACTTATTTCACTCCGTATAATGTTATCAAGGTACATCCATTTTGTTATAAATGATCCGATGTCATCGTTTCTTATGGCTGAGTAGTATTCCATAGTATATATGTACCATAGCTTTTTAATCCACTCGTCTTCTGACGGACACTTGGGCTGGTTCCAGATCTTCGCTATTGTGAACAATGCTGCCACGAACATGGGGGCGCATTTCTTCTTTTCGAACAGTGCTATGGTGTTCTTAGGGTATATTCCTAAAAGTGGGATAGCTGGGTCAAAAGGCAGTTCGATTTTTAATTTTCTGAGGAATCTCCAAACTGTTTTCCACAGTGGCTGCAGCAGTCTGCATTCCCACCAGCAGTGCAGAAGGGTTCCCTTTTCTCCACATCCTCGCCAGCACTTATTCTGTGTTGTTTTGCTGATAAGTGCCATTCTGACTGGTGTGAGGTGATATCTCATTGTGGTTTTAATTTGCATTTCTCTAATGATTAGTGATGTTGAGCATTTTTTCATATGCCTATTGGCCATCTGTATGTCCTCTTTGGAGAAATTTCTATTCATTTCTTTTGCCCATTTTTTGATTGGGTTGTTTGTCTTCCTGGTGTTGCTTTTTATAAGTTCTTTATAAATTTTAGTTATTAACCCCATAGTCAGTTTTCTTGATGAGAAAGTGTTTTTATTGCAGATCTTGGTGATTTGGGATCCTTTTATCTCATTCCTCAGGTCACTTTCGGTTGTTTTAGCCCTTGGACCCGTTATTCACCATCCACCGAATGAGAGAAGAGGCAAGCAGAAGTGACATTCAAGTGCTCAGACTTAATGAGTATTCCTTAAGTTAGTCAAACTAGCACTATTCTACTTAACCACTGATGATAGACACTTGAATGAATTTACGTTCTATTTGTCCTGTGGGACAAATATATTTTAGATATAATTAGATATTTAGATGTAATTTGAGTTGTAAAAAAGGTTGCTTTCCAACAACCAGATGTATGTTTTTAAATTGATTTAAAGTGATGTTATGGGCCCTGACCAGTTGGCTCAGTGGTAGAGCGTAGGCTCAATGTGTGGAAGTTCTGGGTTTGATTCCCAGTCAGGGCACACAGAAGTGACCATCTGCTTCTCCACTCATCTCCCCCTGTCCCTCTCTCTCTCGTGCTTCCCTCTGTCTCCCCCATTCTCTTCCCCCCTTTTCCCCCTTCTCTTTTCCATTCTTTTCCCCCTCATCCTCCCTTTCTTCCCCCCCTTTGTTCCCCTCTTTTTTCCCCTCCTGCAGCCATGACTTGAGTGGTTAGAGTAGAGTTGGCCCCAGGCGCTGAAGATAACTTCATGGTCTCACCTCAAGTGCTAAAATAGCTTGGTTGCAGAGCAGTGGAGCAACATCCCAGACAGACAGAGCATCATCTGATAGGGGGCTTGCCAGTCGGTGTGCAAGTGGGAGTCTGTCTCTGCCTCCCCACCTCTCACTTAATTAAAAAAAAGGACGTTATGCATTGAACTAATTTAAAACTATATTGTGGTGAAGAGGTCAGGTTAAATATACCATTAGGATGTTATTTGAGTATGTGTGCATAGTACTGTAAAATATTAAAAGATAACATATATACAGTGGGTCCGTAAAGTCATGGTGCACTTTTGACCGGTCACCATGCAAAAGTGCACCATGACTTTATGGACACACTGTATTTCTAAAGAGTTTTGAGTTCTTATGTAGAAGTCAGCTTTATCTAATTTTTAAAAACCTTTATTGGTTGTAGAGAGAGGGAGAAAGGGGGGGAGGAACATTACTTTGTTCCTGTACCCGCCCTGACCAGGGCACAACCTCTGCTGCTTTGGGATGATGCTCCAAAACAACTGAGCTGTTGGCCAGGGCTAGATGTTCTTTGTTTGTTTATTTAATAATTTTTTTTTTTTATATACAGGGACAGAGAGAGAGTCAGAGAGAGGGATAGACCGACAGGAACGGAGAGAGATGAGAAACGTCAATCATTAGTTTCTCGTTGTTGCTGCAACACCATAGTTGTTCATCGATTGCTTTCTCACATATGCCTTGACCGCGGCCCTTCAGCAGACAGAGCCACCCCTTGCTCGAGCCAGCAACCTTGGGTCCAAGCTGGCGAGCTTTTGCTCAAGCCAGATGGGCCCGCACTCAAGCTGGCAACCTCGGGTCTCGAACCTGGGTCTTCCACATCCCAGTCCAACACTCTATCCACTGCGCCACCGCCTGGTCAGGCTAATAAAATTTATTTTAAGAAATATTTTATTTATTGATTTTAGAGAGAGAGAGCAAGATCATAGTTGTTTTACTTGTTCATTGATTGTTTCTCGTATGTGCTTTGACTGAGCAAGCCCAGGGTTTGAACTGGCAACCTCAGCATTTCAGGTTGATGCTCTATCCACTGTACTACCACAGGTCAGGTTAGAAGTTAGCTTTAAAGATTTTTAAATTTTTATTTATTTTAGAGAGGAGAAAGAGAGAGAAGGGTAAGGGGGGGGGGAGGAGCAGGAAGCATTAACTCCCATATGTGTTTTGACCAGACAAGCGTGGGGTTTGAACTGGCTACTTCAGTGTTCCAGGTTGACTCTGTCCACTATGCCGCCACAGGTCAGGCTGAAGTTAGCTTTTTTTGTGTGTATTTTTCTGAAGTTAGAAGCAGGGAGGCACTCAGACAGACTCCTACTTAATGTGCCCAACCAGGATCCACCTGGCATGCCCACCAGGGGGCGATGCTCTGCCCATCTGGGGCATTGCTCCATTGTGGCTGGAGCCATTCTGGTGTCTGAGATGGAGGCCATGGAACTGTCCTCAGCGCCTGAGCCAACTTTGCTCAGTGGAGCCTTGGCTGCGGGAGGGGAAGAGAGAGATAGAGATGAAGGTGAGGGTGAAGGGTCGAGAAGCAGATGGGCGCCTCTCCTGTGTGCCCTGACCAGGAACCGAACCTGGGACTTCCACACACTGGGCTGATGCTCTACTGCTGAGCCCACCGGCCAGGGCCCGAAGTTAGCTTTAATAAGAACATTAGCTGTAGTAGTACTATAGTAGTACAGTGGTCCCTCGTGTATTGTGGGGGTTAGGTTCCAGAACCCCCTTGTGATAGCTGGAAATCTGCGAAGTATTGACCTTATATTTATTTTGTTATTTATATATATTTTAAGACTGTATAAACCCTCTCCACACTGTTACTAACCTTTCCCACATGGACATGAGCACCCGGACCTGCAAACCAGCTCAGGCAGAAGCAGCTGTAGCTGCATTTTCCATACGTGTGAGTCTTTGTCTACTCATCAGCTTTACCTGACATATTTTATTTCGATTTAATATTCTTTTAATATGTTTTAATTAATTTTTATATTTTCAATTTTTTTAGGCTAGAAAATGCTTATTTTACTGCAAAAATAATTAAAATAATAAATATATAAAATACCTACTGTATTTTTGCTCCTTAAAATGCACCTGACCATAAGACACACCTAGGGTTTTAAGGAGGAAAATAAAAAAAGTATTCTGAACCAAATGGTGTGTTAAAATATTTAATAAAATACTGTATTTTTTACTCCATAAGATGCACGGGCATTTTCCCCTCCACTTTTGGGGGGGAAAGTGCGTCTTATGAAGCGAAAAATATAGTATACACCGCAAAATTCTGCGGTATAGTGAAAAATCTGTGATACGAAATTAGATATATACAATTTAAAAATTCGCAATACAAGGAGACCGCGAAAAGTGAACTGCGATATGATGAGGGACGACTGTATTCTTTTTAGGCATTTCACTTCTGTGAATTGTAGGGTTTTTGTTTTTTATTAAGTGAGAGGTGGGGAGGCAGGGTGGCAGAGAGACAGACTCCTGCATGCATTCCGACGGGGATCCACCCAGCCAGCCCATGAGGAGGCTATGCTCTGCCCACCTGGGGCTGCTGCTCTATTACTCCGAATGGAGCTATTTCAGTGCCTGAGGTGAGGCTATTGTGCCAAATTGCTTGAACCATTCGAGCCATGACTGTGGGAGGGGAAGAAAGAGAGAGAGAGAGAAGGGAGGAGAGGTAGAGAAGCAGATGGTCGCTTTTCCTGTGTGCCCTGACTGGGAATTGAACCCGGGACTTCCACATGCTGGCTGATATACTGCTGAGCCAACCAGCCAGGTCCTGAAATGTATGCTTCTATACTTCATTTTATCCAGCTATTGTTTTAGTGTTTTTTCAAAAATTTGGGTTTTTTATAAATTAATCTGTTAACTCTTTCTTTTGTGGTTATTGTAGTTTTAAAGATCATCTTCTGCCTGACCAGGCGGTAGCACAGTGGATAGAGCATCAGACTGGGACGCGGAGGACCCAGGTTCGAAAACCCGAGGTCGCTGGCTTGAACATGGGCTCATGATTTTGAGCACGGGGTTACTGGCTTGTGTGTGGGATCTAGACATGACCCCATGTTTACTGGCTTGAGCCCAAAGGTCACTGGCTTGAGCCCAAGGTTGCTGGCTTGATCAAGGGGTCATTTGCTTTGCTGGAGCCCCCTGGTCAAGGCACATAGCAGTCAATGAACAACTAAGGTGCTGCAATGAAGAATTGAAGCTTCTCATTTCTCTTTCTTTCTGTCCTTATCTGACCCTCTCTCTGTCTCTGCCACAAAAAAAAAAAAAAAAAAAAAGAAAAAAAAGAAACTATCATCTTCTGCCCTGGTAGGGTAGCTTGGTTGGTCAGAGGATCGCCCTGAAATGAGAGGTTCGATCCTTGGTCAGGGCACATACAGGATGCTCCTGTCTCTCACTCTCTCATTTTCTCTCTAAATCAGCGGTTCTTAACCTGGGTTCTATCGAACCCTAGGGGTTCGATGAGTCGGTCTTGGGTTCGGAGAAGCCTCTGCCGCGGAGGCCAGAATAAAATAATACCATAATTTGTTGTGAGTTCATGCACTTCGTTGGTTTTGTTCTTTGAGCAAGGTGATGTTCATGCACGGCTCATTTTGTGCACCAGTAAAAAAACATATACGTATGTTTTGAATTTGGAAAAAAAATCGTATTTTATTTATCACTAAAGAAGGGTTTGGTGAATGTGCATATGAAACTGGTGGGTTCAGTAACTCAAAAAAGGTTAAGAACCACTGCTCTAAATGAATAAACTAAACATTGAAAAAAGTCATCTTTTATAAAAGAAGGTCTTTACCAAAGCAAAGGCTGTATAACTGTGATTTGGGGAATGGTACTAAGTGAAAGTTGAACTCTTACTGTCAAAATGTGGAAATTTTTGCCCTGGCCAGTAGCGTGGTTGGTCAGAGCATCATCCTGATGCATAACAATTGCTGATTTGATCCCCAGTCAGGGCACAGACAGAAACAGACTGATGTTTCTGTTTCTCTCTCTCTCAAAAAAGTCAGCCTGACCTGTGGTGGCGCAGTGGATAAAGCGTCGACCTGGGAACACTGAGGTCGCCAGTTCAAAACCCTGCACTGGTCTGGTCAAGGCACATATGGGAGTTGATGCTTCTAGCTCCTCTCTCTCTCTCTCTCTCTCTCTCTCTCTCTCTCTCTCTCTGTGTGTGTGTCTCCTCTCTAAAATGAATAAATAAAATAAAAAAAACAAACAAAAAATCAAATTTAAAACAAACAAATTTTTTAAAATGTGGAAAATTTTTTTATTGCAGATTATCCTAGTGCTCTGTTAAGAGCCAGGTCCACTGTGTATGAACTTATGAAACTAGCCAACGAGGGCGTGTCTAACAGTTCACTTAAACAAAGTCTAGGGTTAATCATGTTGAACTTGGACACTAGTGCTTTAGGTGGTGAAAAACTCCAAATGCAAGTGAAAGATTTTTATCACTGGGCTTTCATATTTACCAGTCTATCTTCAACCTACCTGGTAATGTTTACTGAGTTGCTAAGGTTTATAAATAAAGATAGGCTATCTTTTCTGGAGGACATTTGAAATTGAAAGCAAGAGTAACATACATTTGATACTCAGCTAGAAAAGGAGAAATATATATATATACACACACATATATTTGTTTAACTTGTCTTCCTGACATAAAGTAGCAGAGAGTGGTTGCCATTTGTACTGCAGCCTTAATATCTTTAAATAAAAACAAAACCTAGTTTAATTTCTTTTATCCTTAATAAGAGACATTTCTGTGCTTAGTGCCAGTTGAAAAAATGTTGACCTTAAAAAATAAGGCAAAGGAGAATAAGTAACCAGAGTTAAAATTTTCCCTCATTTGTATATTGTTATTTTCAAGATTAACTGCTAATAGATTACCTATTGCAAATTTGGTTTTGGTTAGCTTCTTTGGGTTTTGAGGTTGTCAAGTTCTTTTGCTCCTTTTAATCTTTGTATGCTTTGACATTGCCAGTTTAGTATAAAGTAAAAAGAAAATGATTATTAATTGTAAGGCTGGGTGCCGAGGTCTGGCAGGTTCACATAGGATTCAGGTAGATGGTAGAGAACCTATGGAGCTGGAAAGTGTTGGACCATTCCCGTTTATTGGAGGCTCGCAAAGACAGGTGAGCAAATAAACAACAGTGAAAGAGCTAATAAACAAAGGAAAATCTGCTATTTGCAGTGAGGGCAAGGAAACAAGGAAAACTGCACCTAACGGTGGTGGCGGGAGAGCGATCTGGGAGAACTGCCACCCAGGAGAAGCACCCACAGCCTTATATAGGCTATGCACACATGCCTCTGCCACGTGCTCACGCACTAATCAGGCAACGTGCGTGCAGCTGGTACACCTGTGAGCAAGCCTAACACAGCTGCCCCACACTAATCTAAATAAAATTTTTAATTAAAAGTATTTTACCAAAGTTAGTTTCTTATTTTTGGAAATTGTAGCATGTCTGTATAAGGCTTTAACTTCAGGGGAAGCTGAGTGAAAGGTGTATAACTCTCAAGTATTTTTACAGTTCTTCTGTAATCTCAAATTAAGGAGTTAAAATAATTAGACTAATTTATCAGCTACAAAATTATTAGTGCATTACAAAGCCAGATGGACATTATTTGTCTGTTATAGGGAATAGGCAGAGACTGGCTTCTATTTGGATGGCTGAATTCCTTGTTCATGTTCATTAACCTGAAAAATTGAAAGTTGATATATCTGAGGAATATGGACATGCTGTTAGAATGTGTTTAGCGAATGCAGACTTGTGATCTTTTTCTGTTATGTGTCTATATCTATGTGCAGATATCAATTTGCATACATATATCACTTGACTGGATCTCAAGTGAGGATACTGGTTTTCTAAAAACATTACAGAATTTCATTTTAGCTTGTTACACTTTTTTTTTTGATGGGATGGTAGTAATCAATTGCCTTTTGAGAATAAATCAGATTCGTTTTTAAAAAGTAGCATGTGATTTGGGGTTTTGTTTGTAAATTGAGTGATCAAACAATTTAATACTGATTTGGATCTAAATTTAAGTAATGAGATGTCTTTTTGAAATATCTGGCTCTGAATTCATTTCAGAAGAACAGCAACAGAAGTTTCTTTGTGTACTGGTTTTATCATTGGACTTAATCTAGCATTTGTCGATTTTGTCTTCAAAGGATCTTACTTAGATGCATACTTCATTTATGTTTAGTATAAATCATTAGTGATCTGTGTATTAATTGGGTGTTGAAAGAATTCTAAGTTTTTTTAGCATTTGCTATATAGGCATGCTATAGCTTAAATGCTGACACTGTCAACTGATGGTCATTGGTGCCAGCTTAACTCCCTACAGGAATCCCCAATTAGGGATGTGGTGGAAAAGGAAACTTTATTTAGTGCAGACTGCTCAGTTGTGATACAGCACAGTTGTGAGGTGGCACAGGAGCCAGGCCTTTCTCTGGCTAGACAGCTTTGCTCTGTTCTACTCAGTGCCAGTCTTCTCTGGCCTATGCTGCTGTGCTCTGGAGAGAGAGAGAGACTCGCTGTTTCAGCTTGGGCAGGATGGATGGGGGTGGGGTAGAAGACCATCTTTATCTTCAGTGGAAAGGGAAAATGTGCTCTTAGAGCCAAATAGGAGTTGGCTTATATAGTCAGAAGAGTTCCTGTCCCTGGCCCCTGATTGGTCTGTCCTTGTGCAAATGAGGACTCCAAACTTTGCTGTTTGATTGGTCAGAATGGAGTCACATTGGTTGGTCAGTGAAGATATTGCTGGGGATGTAGTGTGCAGCTCCAATTGGTTGGGAAAAACCTTAGTGCCGTTGGTTGAAGTAGGACTCCAGACTCTGAGGGCTGACTCAGATGGCAGGAACACAGTTGTGGGGAAAACAACTGTGTTAGCTTTGCTCACTGGTTTCCCAGCTGCAAATACTTTGCAGGAATAGTGCTGTGAGCATGTGGCAGAAAGCCACATGTGTGTCTGTATGAAAAGCTATCTGTGGCAATTCTCCCAGCTTGCTCGCCCACCGCTGATAGGTGAAGTTCCCTGATTCTCTCAGCCACCACCACGAGGGGCGCTTTGCCTGATTCCTTGCCCTTCACTGCAAAAAGTGGTTTTCCTTTGTTTATTCCTTCGCTTGTCTCAGCAAACCTCCAATAAACAGGTTATGGCCCAGCACTTTCCAGCTCTACAGTTCCTCTACCATCTGCGCGAATTCAGTGTGAACCTGCCTGGCCTCAACCACCAGCACTACAGCAGGGCAGGCAGGCAGGCAGGCAGTTCAGTGTAGACTTCTCCCTGAGGTGCAGTTTTCATGAGAGGATCTTACACAGAAATGGCTGCTAGGCTTTTAAATTTTTATTTATTTTTAATTTTAAATTTGAGCCCAGTTAGTCCTCTGATGCCCTTTGTACTAGGTATCTTCTTTCTCAGGGGTCACAACACTTAACCTGGAGGCCTTGGCTGCATGTATGCACTTTATTTATTTATTTAAATTTTTTTATTTTAGAGAGAGAGAGAAAGAGTAAGCTTGTAGTTGCTTCACTTTAGTTGTTCATTGATTGCTTCTTGGATGTGCCTTGACCAGGTAAGCGTGGGGTTGGGACCAGTAACGTGAGCATTCAGGTTGATATTCTATCCACTGTGCCACCACAGGTTAGGCTTTGTTGTGAAAACAGCTGTGTTAGGCTTGCTCACTGGTTTATGGACTGCAAGCCCTTTGCCTGATTAGTGCGTGAGCACGTGACAGCGCCACATCTGTATGGCCTTTATAAGGCTATGGGTGCTTTTGCTCAGGGGGATTGCAGGTGCATGGATTGCCTGCCCGCCACTGTGAGGGGCCATTTTGCTGATTGTTTTCCTGAGAGGTGGTTTCCCCTGCCTGTGTGCTTGTCCGCCCTTGTGAGATTTTATTAAACAGAATGGCCCAATACTTTCTAGCTCCACAGTTTTTCCACCATCTGCCCAAATCCAATGTGAACCTGCCTGGCCTGGGCCACTGGTATTACACAGTAGAAAAACTGTGGATCCACAAAGCGTTAGGCCATTACCGTTTAATACAGTGGTTCTCAAACTTTTTGAAGTCGGGACGCATTTAAAATTTTACAAATAATTGTAGGCACGCTATATACAAATTTCTGAGAAATATGTTATAATAATTAAGTCAAATATTAAAGAAAAATTATATAAAGTCCAAGTGTGTTTTTATGGTAATTAAATGAAATAAATACAACAGAATTAAATTTATTCTGACATTAAAAAACATTTTTGTGTTACATTTTTTGAGTTATGCTTTTTAGAATTTGTAAAAAAGGGTTAAAAATAAAAACGACAAAAAGGTTATTTTTTTATATATACAGATACATTCTTAGTAATATTTAGTAAATTTGGCAGGTCCTGGCACAACTGTGTTAAGTTTTTTCATTCTTGTGTTTATGAGAAACATGAGCCTGAGGTGTCCTAGCAATTTCTTCAATGTTTGGGTTTATATGTGAAAGGCAAACTCTAATTTTCTCGTCAATACATTGAAGAATTCTTCTCTTTTTACTCTTAATTGTATTGAGGGTAGTGAATCCTAATTCACTTAAATAAGATGTTGAAAATTGTAGTAAAATGTTCAAAGCTTTTTTAGATTTTGCCACATACTCCTCTTTTATAGAAATCCAAAAGGCTTCAAGAAACAATTCCTTATGTATAATCATCAGTCCACGATCAGTGGATATAGCTGCCAGTTCTTCTTCTGTTAATGTTAAACCAAAATCACTTCATGCTTTCATGAATGGGTTTCTAATCCAATCGTATTGTTCAGTGTTAAGTGATGGAAAATGCTATAAATTAAATTCTGCTCATCAGCTTTCAAGTCCTATTTTATTTACACTTAACTTTTGCTCACTTCCAGAATCGGATTCTTCAATGTCACGCTTCTTTTTGAGAAATCTGTCCATTTTATTTGGGTGTATTTATCTAAAAATAATATAATGATGTGTTAATAATAAATATAATGATGTGTTAACAAAAAGCAGTATTTCTGTAATGAAATGGTATAAGAGAGTAATTATATTTATTTTTATATCTGGGCACATGCTGTGAACCAGTACAGCCAGTAATTCCAGGTCCTGAGTGGGAATGGTGCAGAATTCAGAAAATATGGGGTTGGGAGGGCTCTGTAATTGCTGTTGGCAAGAACAAAGAGTGCCCAAAACCCGCATCTTGCTTTATTTATAGGGCAAAGTGAGGCTGTTAACAGATCAATGGTCTCTGATCACCTTTCTAAGGTAGCCCAGGAATTTTACCAAGTGCAGAATACCCCCACCATACATATCATCTTACCTTTACACCAAACAATGGATAGAAGAAACTTGCCTCCAGTCTTTCCGGGGAACATGGAGGGTAGTGTAAACAACCCAGCACCACAACTTAACAGCCTTTTGCAACCTAATCAGGCAAGTGAGGTGGGGGGTTGGGCAGACTGTCAGCTTACACAGAATTCCCCCCCATACCTCTGTCCCCCAAAAATCTAAACTCCAAAAACCCTGTTGGTTTTTTGTTCCCCAACAGGCACATATTTCTCTGGAATACCATAGAGCGCATCTGAAAATCTTCTAGGGCGCACCAGTGTGTGCCCTGGTGCACACTTTGAGAACCATTTGTTTAAGAGTTTCTAGCAATGAGCGGATGAACAAACAGGCAGGGAAAATATCTCAGACAAAGCAAATTGCAAAAAATGGCCCCTCACAGTGGTGGGCAGGCAACCGATAATCCATCGTTTACAGTCTTCTTGAGCACAAGCACCCATAGCCTTACATAGGCCATACACACATGGTGCTGCTATGTGTTCACACACCAGTCAGGCAAAGTGCTTGCAGCAGGTAAACCTGGGAGAAAGTCTTAACACAGCTGTTTTTCTCCATTCCACCCTTTTAGGGTTGCTCACCTCACGATAGGTACATTACATACATAAACTATTACCAAAAATGACAATTACAAAGGTGCCCTTCACAATGTTTCCCTGATTTCTACTCAGGGAGTTAACTGGAGGCCCACCTCTAATTCCCCACCCTATGGTAGGTGGGAGGGCTTGTATAGTCCAGGGCTTTGTTCATTGAAGAAAGTGACTTTGATGCATCTCTGCAACTGTATGGGAGCAGCTGCTTGGTGCAGAAGGCCCTCCATTGGAGCTCGACCCGCCCCCCCCCCCCCCCCCCCCCCCGGTCAAGGTCTCTCTTTCAGAATCCAGACTACTGTCCACAAGCAGTATGTCCATCCAGCTAGGTAGCCGGTTTCCCCCTCTGGTCACAGTCTTAAGAGTTCATTGTACCACTCAATGATTAGTCCATGATAGTTCAGCTGTCTGTACAATCACCAAGGTGAAAGTTCATTACATCTATTACCATCTAATGCCAATACTTGTGCACATTAGAAAGGGATCAGTGGATTGCCAAATTTACATGGTCTTTCCAGTCCCTGTCCATCCCCGTTGGATGGGTCCCTTGGCCTTCCTCCTATTCAAACGGGGATAACAGGTCTTGGGGATCCTCCTTTCCCTCAGCTGTCTCCAACAAGTAATCTTGCAGTTTTGTAACCCGAATCCCAGCCATTTTCTTGGCAGCTGCTGAGGTCACCTGTTTCTCCTGCTTTTTTGCGGCTGCAACCTCTTTTCTGACTCAAGCTGCTGCCAAAGCTCCAACAAGAGTTTATTAGGCTTGCCATCTTGATTTCTATCTATCTGCCCTGGCTGCAGTCAGATCTACCCACATCTGTGTTCTGGTAACCTCTTGACTAACAAGGCCCATTTTTCTTGTTAGTTGGGGTGGTGGTGTTGGTATAGCACAGGCAGCAGCCCTCACAGCCTTATGGTCCATCTCTGTTCCAGAGAGCATGATGCCATCCACCACCATGTCCCACAATCATAGCAACCAGTCTGCTAGGGGCTTGGTGAGTTTCTGCCTGAATTGTGCCCCCCAACTCCCATCAGCTTTGCCTGGGAGTAGGGCTGGACCATGGAGTGCTCCACTACCTGGGGAGGGGGTTGTGCCTGCCCCTTGAGGGCCTCTTGGGTGCTGGGTTTCTATCTTCTGGGCAACCACTGGCTGGGCTTTGAGTCTGGACAGCAGCTTCAGCCCACACCTCCTCATTCTCTCAAGAGGAGGAGTTGGAAACACCTGCTCCAGCGGGCTCAGAGCTACTCCTCCGGCATCGATGCTGCTCCTTCTTTGGAGATTGTTTTGGCTCCTGCAGCTGCTGGCTCTAGGCCTGAAGCTGAAACTTGAGCTTTTGAACCCGTGGTTATTTCTCCAGCAGCTGTCACTGCTAACTTTTCAATGCCAGGGCAAACTGGAGCTCATGAACTTGTAACTCCTTCTCCAGAGAGTGCTCCAGTTCCAGGCGCCCATGGTGCTCAGCCTGCATCTTGTACTCCAGCTCTTGAACCTGGTCAGCCTTCTTTTCCAGTGCTTGCTCCAGTTCAAGCTGTCACTGGTGTTTGGTCTGCAGCTTGTCCTGGAGCTTTGGACATTGCACAGCGTCACTCACAAAGCTCTTGGTTTTTTCTTGCAAGATTGTAAAGAACACCCAGCCATGGTTCCCAAAAAGAGAGCTACTGGGAATAGCCATTCTAATCCCACCCCTCAAGGGTGTTGGTGGCTCCATACCAACCTGCTCTGAAACCTGCTTGCTGTGCCAGATGTAATGCTGGTGGCCAAGGCCACGCAGGTCCACATTGGATTCAGGCAGATGTAGAAAAACTGCGAAGCTGAAAAGCGTTGGGCCACTACCGTTTAACAGATTCTCATAATGGGTAGATGAGCAAACAGGCCGGGAATACCTCTTCTCAGCCTAAGCAAACAGCAAAAAAATGGCCCCTGGCAGTGGTAGGCAGGCATTCCACAACCTGCCATTCACAATCCCCCTGAGTGCAGTCACCCATGGCTTTACGTAGGCCATATACAAGTGATGCTGCTGTGCGCTCATACACCAATCAAGCAAGATGCTTGCAGCAGGTAAACCAGCGAGGAAGCCTAACACAGCTTCTTCCCCACAAGGCTGCAAGCACTTGGACTAGTGAGTGAGCACGGGGCAGCGCCATGTGTGGATAGTCTATGTAAGGCTGTGGGTGCTTGCCCTTAGCCTGGATGGCGGATTGCCTGCCTACCACTAGAAGGGACCATTTTTGCTGTTTGGCCCAGAAGCGGTTTCCCGTGCCTGTGTGCTTATCCACTGTTGTAAGACTCTTATTAAATGGGAATGGCCCAATGTTTTCTGGCTCTGCAGTTTCTCTACCGTCTGCCCCAATCCAATGTGGACCTGCCCTGCCTGGCCTCAGCCACCAGCATTACAGTATATATTTGGAGTTTTGTTTAATGTGTTCTGTCAAAGTACCCCCTTCCCCTCAGGTTGTACCAGTTTACTTTCTAAGTTGGCATTTGTGAAAAGTTGTTTATCAGAGTGAGAAACATTTTAGGCCTATTGTATATTCATTAATATTTTGTTTATTCTTTCTGATCTCTTCAGGACAAAAATAAAGTGACCCTGAATGTGGTGTACTTTTCATTGGGGGTTGTGGAGCAGCTGTGTTAGGCTTGCTTGCTGGTTTACTGGCTGCAAGTCCCTTGCCTGATTGGTGCATGGGTGCATATTGCACCACGTGTGTATGGCCCTTATAAGGCTGTGAGTGCTTGTGTTCAAGAGAGAATAGAAATGGGGCATTGTGGATGGTGGATTGCCTGCCCGCCACTGTGAGGGATGATTTTACTGTTTGTCTGAGGTTTTCCCCTACCTATATGCTTGTCTGCCATTGGGAGACTTTATTAAATGGAATGACCCTAATGCTTTCTGGCTCCAGTTTCTCTACCATCTGCTTGAATCCAATGTGGACTTGCCTGGCCTTGGTCACCAGCATTACATCTGGTGTAGTCGACAGGATTTGGAGCAGATTGGTATGAAGCCGCTGATACCCTTGAGGGGTGGAATAGAGAAGTCGCTGTTTCTGGTGGCTCTCCTGGTGGGGATCCTGGGCTAGGTGTTTTACAATCCTTTGAGGAGAAACTAGCATATCTGTGCGAGAAGCTGAGTGAAGTTGACAACTCTAGGATGAGCAGCATACAGAGTGCCAATGGTGGTGTGAACTGGAGCAAGCACTGGAGAGGAGGTTGACTGGCCCGAGAGTTGCAGTGTGAGGTGCAGGCTGAGTGCCAACAATGCCGGGAACTGGAATGATCGAGTTAGGGGTTTGCAAGTTACAGTTTGCCCTGGAAGCTGAATGTTGGCAGTGACAGCAGCTGGAGAAACAACTGTGGGTTTAGGATCTCGAGAGTCAACTATAGGCTGAGAGCTGGCACCTGCAGGAACAAGGTGGGCATGGAAGATGGAGTTGCATTCCTGCCAGCGGAGTGTCTCTTAGTCAGCAGGAGCAGGCATTTTTGACTCTTCTGAGGGGGAGGCTCAGGCTGCAACTGCCATTCGTAGACTCAGAGCCCAGCTGGTGGTCTCCAAGAAGGTAAAGACCCAGCATCCAAAAGTCCCTCAGGGGCAGCCACAGCCTCTTCCCAGGTAGTGGAGCACTCTGTGGTCTGGCTCTATACGTGCGTGGGCAGAGATGATGGAGTTGGGGGTGAAATTCAGGCAGAAACCCACTGAGTCTCTGGCAGCCTGCTTGGTGCAGTTGTGGGAACATAGGGGTGGATGGTACCATGCTCTCCAGAACAGAGATGAACCTTAAGGCTGTGAGGGCTGCTGTCTGTGTTGTCCCCTGTGCTCCTACTAACAGGAGAAACTGGCCAGTGAAAGTTACCCGAATACAGATGTGGGTACATTTGATTGTTGCCAGGGAAGATAGAAATTAGATGGCAAGCCTAATAAAGTCTTGTTGGAGATTTGGTGGCAGCTTGAGCAGAACAGAGGTTTCAGCCACTGAAAAAGCAGGGGAAGCAGATGGTCCGGCATCGGCCGGAAAATGGCTGGTGTTCGGGTTAGAGGGATCGCCAAGGCACGTTGTCCCAGTTTGAATAGGGGGAAGAGCAAGGGACCCGTCCAACTGGGACAGACGGGGGACCAGAGGCCCCATGTGAAGTTGGCAATCCACTGGTCCCCTTGTAATGTGCAGCAAGTGTTGGCATTAGAAGGTAATAGGTGCTTTTTTATTTTACAGCAGCAGCAGCAGCAGCTAAGAGAGCTGTTAAGGTGACACAGACCTTGAATGTATTTGACTGTGCCAGGTCCTGTGAGCCTGTTGAGGGGTTTGGATGGGGCTTGTGGCAATGGACAGCACACTATGGAAAGGTGCTGAGGTCCGTTAATAAAGAGCTGTATGGCTAGTTGCCTATAATGGACTTTTACCTTGGGGAATTGCACAGATAGCTGGACTGTTGTCTATCGTGAACTGACTCTTGTACTGTGACAGAGGGGGGCACCAGCTCCCTTGATGGGTGGACATGCCGCTCGTGGACAAAACTATGAGAGACCCTAATGGGGGGGGTGCATGGCACCTGTGGAGGCCATCCTGCACTGGTTCTCATCCAGTTGCAGAGGTGCACCAAGGACACTTTACGGTTTCCATGGACACAGCCCTGGACTATACAGGCCCTCCTATACCTACCATGGGTTAGGGACTTAAGATAGGCCTCTAGGTGACAGCCTGGGCAGAGTGCTCAGGGAGATATTGTAAGGGCACTTTTGTAATTACTGTAACTTCTGCTGTTGCTATAGTTTCTGTTTCCTGTCAAGTAGATTGTGAAGTGAGCAACCCAAAACAAGTGGGATGTGGGGCCGCTGTGTTAGGTTAGGCTTGCTTGCTGGTTTACTGGCTGCATGCCCTTTGCCTGATTGGTGTGTGGGTGTGTACCAGTGCCATGTGTGTACGGCCTGTATAGGCTATGGGTGCTTGCACTCTAGAGAGATTAGAGATGGGGGATTGTGGACGACAGACTGCCTGCCCGCCACTGTGAGGGGCCATGTTGCTGTTTGTGTGCCTGAGAACAGGTTTCTCCTGCCTGTGTGCTTGTCCCCCCTTGTGAGACTTTATTAAATGGAATGGCCCTAACGCTTTCTGGCTGCCTGGTCTCGGCCACTGGCATTACAGGAGTGATGTCTTAAAGGTGGCTGCATGGAACTGGGTTCAGGCTCATTTGACGGGTCTGTTGGGAGCTCTCACCAGCATCTCTGTCTGTGGTTCTGTACACGCTGCCTATTGTGTCACTAATAGAGAAACCCGGTTTCTAGGACTGTAAACCTGGAGACCGTCAGCTTTCTCCTCAGGCACTGAGGAGCAGGGCTCTTGTGTTCTTGTTCTCAACATCAGTGCTACTGGCTTCTGATACCAGAAACCCCATCTAAGCACAATGGTGTGTTGTTTGCAAGGCCTGGGCATCTTCTGTGAATTTAGCCAACTGTCTGGGGTCAGTGCTTTTATTCTGACATTGAAAATAGGTGCTTATTTTACATTTGGGACAAAAGGGGGCCTTTTTACTTTCATACTTTTGTTGGGATGCTATCTTAGTTTTGAGAAAGGTCTCAAGTTCAGAGGCTTTCTTGAAAGAATAATTAATACTTTTATAGACAGTTTTTATGAGCAATTTTAGGCTCATGGCAAAATTGAGAGGAAAGTACAGGGATTTCTCATATACCTCCTGCCCTCATACAAATACATACTTTCCTATTATCAACATCCCCTACAAGAGTGGTACATTTGTTATAATCCATGAACCTACACTGACATCCTAATCACCCAAAGTCTATAGTGTACATTAGAGTTCCCCTTTGATGTTGTATTTTCTGGGGATTTGGACAAATGTATAGTAATTATGTCCATCATCACAGTATCATACAGATTAGTTTCTCTGTTCTAAAAATCCTCTGCTCCTATTCTCCACTCCTGTCCTCCCAACTCCTGGCAATCACTGATCTTTTTATTGTCTCCATAGTTTTTTCTTTTCCAGAATGTTAGATAGTTGGAATCCCCCCTTTCACACTGGCTTCTTAGTAACACGTTGAAGGTTGGTTCCTCATGTCTTTTCATGGCTTCATAGCTCATTTCTTTTTAGGGCTGATTAATAATCGATTGTCTGGAGGTACACGGTTTATACATTCACCTACTGCAGGACATCTTCGTTGCTTTCAAGTTTTGGCAGTTATGAATAAAAGTGCTGTAAAGCTCTATATGCAGAACATCATTTCAACTTTGTTTGTGGACATACATTTTCAACTTTTTTGGGTGCATACTAAGGACAGGATTGTTGGATCATATAGTAAGAGTAAATTTACTTTGGTAAGAAACTTTTTGAACTGCCTTCTAGAGTGGCTCTACCATTTTGCATTCCCACCAGCAGAGATGAAGGTTCCTCTTTTGCATATTTACCAGCATTTGTTGTCAGTGTTCAGATTTTGGCCATTCTAATTGGTGTGTGTTGATAACTCATTGTGGGTTTTTTTTTTTTTTTTTGACAGAGACATAGAGTCAGAGAGACAGATAGGGACAGACAGGAAGGGAGAGAGATGAGAAACATCAATTGTTCATTGCGGCATCTTAGTTGTTCATTGATTGCATTCTCATATGTGCCTTGACCAGGGGCTTCAGCAGAGTGAGTGACCCCTTGCTCAAGCCAGCAACCTTGGGCTCAAGCCAGCAACCTTGGGCTCAAGCCAGCAACCTTGGGCTTCAAGCCAGTGACCTTTGGGCTCAAGCCAGCGACCATGGGATTATATCTAGGATCCCACGCTCAACCCAGCAACCCCACACTCAAGCTGGTGAGCCCAAGCTCAAGCCCCGATGAGCCTGTGCTCAAGCTGGCAACTTATGGGTCTTGAACCCGGGGCTTCCATGTCCTAGTCTGATGCTCTATCCCTTGCACCACCACCTGGTCAGGCTCATTGTTCTAATTTGCATTTCCCTGATGACATATGTGGGGCATCGTTTTATGTGCTTGCTTATCTGTATTTTTATTTCAAATTTTTTTTTTAAATTTCTTTTTATTTATTTATTTTAGAGAGGAGACACAGAGTGAGAGAGAGAGAGAGAGAGAGAGAGAGAAAGGAGCTAGAAGCATCAACTCCCATATGTGCCTTGACCAGACCAGTGCAGGGTTTTGAACTGGCGACCTCAGTGTTCCCAGGTCGACGCTTTATCCACTGCGCCACCACAGGTCAGGCACCTTATCTGTATTTTTTAAGTAACAATTTTAATACTGTGGTGGGCATAGACCTATACTAACACATTAATCTCAGCAGCAAATCTCTACTAGCAAGGTGATGACATGCCTACACTTTAGACTGGGTGGTGAGAAGGGTTTTTAAACAAGTACTGAACAGGTGCAATATGTAGGGCTGTGTAAGAGTGGGAATCACAGGACTTGCTTATCAGGGAAAGAAAAATATTATGGGAATCCAGATATACAATGAAAAGTCTCAAAACGAGAAGTTTTATTAACAATGTAAGAAAGTGGAAAAGGCAAATAGATTGATGTTTATTGAGCATCCATTGAGTGTCTGCCACTGTGCAGAGCTTACGTCCATTACTGAGCTCTTGTTGCTGTAGAGCAGGGGTCAGGAACCTATGGTTCGCGAGCCAGATGTGGCTCTTTTGATGGCTGCATCTGGCTCGCAGACAATCTATTCCTTTCCTACTGCTCATGTTCAAGGTTGCTGGTGGCTGGAGCCAATCACAGCTGTCCTCCAGGACAACACCAAATTTTTATTGGATAATGCTTAATGTACACGGGTCATTTTGAGGTCAGGACGTAAACTTTCCTCCTTTAATCAAGTAGTCAGCTAGCTAATTGCAGAAACCCTTTTGACGAAGAAGATGGCTAAAAGAAATAAAAGATGAGGAGTATTATACTTTTCAGCAGGAATGGACAGAAGAATTCGCCTTTGTGGAGAGAGCAGGTTCTGCAGTGTGACTAATATGCAATGATAAAATTGCATGGATGAAATGGTCCAATATAAAGCGGCACTTTGACACATGCCATACTACATTTGCATCGAAATATCCAGCGGGGGACAGCAGGAATAAAGCATGTCAAGAGCTACTGTGCAGAGTACAAGCTATTCAGCAGCAACTTCGTGTTTGGACCCAACAAGGTGACTGGAATTCGGCTAGCTTTGCTGGTGCTTTAGCAATTGTGAGAAACGAAAAGCCATTCACAGATGGGAGTATGCCAAAACATTCATGCTTGATGTTGCCCATAAACTTTTTGACGACTTTTCAGATAAAGACAAGATAATCAAATGAATAAAAGACATGCCTCTGTCGGCAAGAACTGTTGACAATCGTACCATCATGATGGCAAATCAAATTGAGGCAACACAAGTGAAGGACATAAATGTAGCACCAAGTCTTTTCACTGATTTCGCTAAAGAAAAAAAATCTACCAATAGATAAACTTATTTCACTGTGTACTGATGGTGCTCCGTGCATGGTGGGAAAAAATAGGATTTGTAGCGCTTCTTTGTGAACATGAAAAGAAACCCATCCTAAGTTTTCACTGCATCCTACATCAGGAGGCGCTTTGTGCTCAGATGTATGGCGAGCAGCTTGGTGAGGTGATGTCGCTGGTCATGCGGGTGGTCAACTTTATTGTGGCCCAAGATTTAAATGATTACCGGTTTAAAACACTGCTAGATGAAGTTGGGAATAATTATCCTGGTCTGCTTCTGCACAGCAATGTGCGTTGGTTGTCAGGAGGGAAGGTGCTCAGCTGTTTCGCGGCTTGTCTGAGTGAAATCCAGACTTTTCTTGAAATGAAAAACGTCAGGCTTCCTGAGTTAGCTAACACTGAGTGGCTCCTGAAGTTCTCCTATCTCGTGGACATGACTGAACATCTGAACCAGCTTAATGTGAAAGTGCTAGGCATTGGAAATACAGTCTTTTTCCTTCAACAAGCAGTGTTTTCATTTGAAAACAAGTTGGAACTCTTCATCGCCAACATTGTAGCAGGTCGTTTACCACACTTTGAAAAACTGGGAGAGTTTAAAGATGCATGCACAACAAGTGACCCTGCTCAACATCTTGATCTCCAGCAGTTAGTGGTCTTCACATCTAATCTCCTGCAGTCATTCAAAGCACGTTTTGGAGAATTTCGTGAGCGCACTTGTCTTTTTAAGTTCATCATCCATCCACATGAGTGTGCAGTTGACAGTGCTGACTTGAGTTACATCCCCGGTGTTTCCATCAGAGGTTTTGAGCTACAGGGTGCTGACCTGAAGGCCTCAGACATGTGGGTGAATAAGTTCAAGTCACTGAATGAAGATTTGGAAAGACTTGCATGACAGCAAGCAGAGTTGGCAAGCAAACACAAGTGGGGAGAAATGAAAAAACTTCGACCCACGGACCAGCTGATTGTCAAAACTTGAAAAGCACTTCCCGTCACATACCACACACTGCAGCATGTGAGTATTGCTGTACTGACAATGTTTGGCTCTACGTATGCATGTGAGCAGTCTTTTTCACATCTAAAGAACGTTAAGACCAACTTACGATCATGTTTAACGGATGGAAGTCTCAACACCTGCATGAAGCTTAACCTCACCACGTAGCAACCAGACTACAAAGCCATCAGCAAAACCATGCAGCACCAGAAGTCGCATTAATGGTAAGAAGTACTTTATTCATCATTGGTTAGCAACAGCATAACAACATTAATAAAAAGAATTCAGAGACTTATTGTACTTTAAAAGTGTTGGTCTTACATAAAATGTACACATTTACTGGTATTTATTGTTAAACATATTGTATGGCTCTCATGGAATTACATTTTAAAATATGTGGCATTCATGGCTCTCTCAACCAAAAAGGTTCCTGACCTCTGCTGTAGAGGAATGTGAGGGGCGCCCCTGGCCGTGTCATGTGAGTGGTTCAGGCCTTGTGTCCCAGTTGAAGGAGGAGTATCATGGGCAGAATCAGTAAGGCAGGTGTGGGGGATGGGCTTGTGCAGAACCTTGGAGCCTAGTGGAATTTTGATGAAGAGGCCAGCATGAACTTTCCAGACGTTGGGTGTGATCTGACTAAGTCTTTTCATTCAGTTCTGTGAGGCAGAGGCCAAGTCCATCCTGCTTACCATTGTGTCCCAGTGACTCTAGTTCAGTGCTGGCACCAGTAAATGCCTAACAAGTAGGAATGGAATAAGTGGCATGCAAAGGCATTCAGAAACTAGTTAGATTGATTTTTTTTTTTTTTTTTTTTTTTTTAACAGAGACAGAGAGTGTCAGAGAGAGGGATAGACAGATAGGAATGGAGAGCGGTGAGAAGCATCAATCATTAGTTTCTCATTGCCGTTGCGACACCTTAGTTGTTCATTGATTGATTTCTCACATATGCCTTGACCGTGGACCTTCAGCAGACCAAGCAACCCCTTGCTAGAGCCAGCGACCTTGGGTCCAAACTGATGAGCTTTTTTTTTTGCTCAAGCCAGATGGGCCCGCGCTCAAGCTGGTGAGCTTGGGGTCTCAAACCTGGGTCTTCCACATCCCAGTTTGACATCCCAGTTTGACACTGCGCCACCGCCTGGTCAGGCTCTTTCTTGGCTTTGACTCAACTAAAGCTCACTGTTATCAGACGTCACGTGTCTAACTCTGGTGAATCGCTAGAAAGACTGGGCTGAGTGGGAAGGTCTCCACACTCCAAACTGATGCACTTTACACCACTGAATTCTTAGAGTTTATCACCGTTTCAGTTCAGAAATTTTTAAGTGTTTTTCTATTTTCTGGTGCAGCAGCACCCTGCCTGTTATCTTGAGGAAGTTCCTGCTGCTCTGATATCACCGAAATGCAGCCATCATGCTTCATGGATGTCATCCAGTGCCAGACAGATAAAAAGCAGTCTGTATTTTCAGGCAGAAACATCTCACAGTGTTCTGTGAACAAGATTGTTGAGTATAGGAGGTGCTGGTGACTGTGTGGGTGTCAGTGGGATCAAGGACAGAGCAGGATGAGTGAGCCTTGACAGATAGCCACCTGACTTTGAGCTCCTTAGCACTGTTTCATCCCACCAAGGGCATGGCCAGACTGTTAAGGGTATAAACATTGTTTGGTTTCAGAGGTAGATTTGTAGTTAATCACATTTGCAAAGCTAAGGATAAAGCCTCAACAGAGCTTAGTGAAGTGTTTTGGTATTTGGCAGGATTTTCTACAGAACTGTTTATGTAATCCCTGAAAACTTGGATTCTTACTTTCAGAAAACACAGAAGAAATTCCAATCAGTTCTTCAAGTTATTTTTTATTTTATTTAATTTAATTTATTTATTTATTTATTTATTTATTTATTTACAGGGACAGAGAGAGAGAGTCAGAGAAAGGGATAGATAGGGGCAGACAGACAGGAACAGAGAGAGATGAGAAGCATCAATCATTCGTTTTTCGTTGTGACACCTTAGTTGTACATTGATTGCTTTCTCACATGTGCCTTGACCGCGGGCCTTCAGCAGACCGAGCCACCCCTTGCTGGAGCCAGCGACCTTGGGTCCACGTTGGTGAATTTTTTGTCAAGCTGGCAAGCTCGGGGTCTCGAACCTGGGTCTTCCGCATCCCAGTCCGACGCTCTATCCACTGCACCACCGCCTGGTCAGGCCCAATCAGTTCTTTATGGAAAGAAATATGAAAAGATAAATCAATAAATTCTTGGCTTAATATACTGTTTTGAGAAAACGGCTCCATTATATTTTCCCCTATTTAAGTTTATCTTGCTTGAAATCTTTATGGGACTTTTTTTTTTTTTTTTTTTTTGTATTTTTCTGAAATGAGAAGTGAGGAGGCAGAGACAGAATCCTGCATAAGCCCGAAGGGGATCCACCCGGCGTGCCCACCAGGGGGCAATGCTCTGTCTATCTGGGGCGTTGTTCCGTTGAAAACGGAGCCATTCTAGCGCCTGAGGCAGAGGCCATAGAGCCATCCTCAGTGCCCGGGCCAGCTTTGCTCAAAGGGAGCCTTGACTGAGGGAGAGGAAGAGAGAGATAAAGAGAAAGGAGAGCGGGAAAGGTGGAGAAGCAGGTGGGCGCTTCTGTGTGTTCTGGCCGGGAATTGAACCTGGGACTTCCGCATGCCAGGCTGACACTCTACCATTGAGCCAAATGGCCAGGGTCTCTTCATGGAATTTATATTATTAGTGTGTTGAACCAATTTAGGTGAGCTAATAATGGCAGATAAAAAATTGCAGTTGAAATGAGTTTCTGAGATTAACCTTACTAAAACATAATTGAGTATTCTTTTGCACATTATCATTTATTTCATAACTGTAGCTTAGAGAATTCAATATATTATTAGAATAGAGGTGACCAAATAAGTTAATAAAATGCATTTGAATTCTGACCTGTTACTTTAAACTTTGCAGACCACCTTTAAGAATACTTACTAGTGCCTGACCTGTGGTGGCACAGTGGATAAAGCCTCGACCTGGAATGCTGAGGTCGTGGGTTCCAAACCTTAGATTTGCTTGGTCAAGACACATATGGGAGTTGATGCTTCCTGGTCCTCCCCTGCTTCTCTTCTCACTAAGAAAAAAAAAAAAAAAAAAGAATACTTACCAGTATGACCTATATCAGTGATGGGCAATCTTTTGAGCTTGGTGTGTCAAAATTCTCCAAAAAACAGAGCATAACACTAGTGGTGTGTCACTTCGAGAGAAACGACCTAACCGGAAGTCCCAGAACTAGACGCTCTGTGCCAGAGTTCTATTGTTTTGGCCTACAGACCTCCAGTGCAGGGTGTCTACACTACAGCAAATGTTTTATCCACGGATACTGCACCTGGCTGTGCAGGAGCCAAGGATGAATCGTCCTTCTTGGCATGCGGCCCCATACTTCTCTGGTATGCGGCTGTGTGTCATCGAAAATGGCTACGCATGTCAGTGCTGACACGTGTGTCATAGGTTCGCCATCACGGACCTATATGCTATCTGCATCAGAATGACCTGGTTGGCTGGTTGAAAGCCCAGATTATTAAATCAGAATCTGCAGACATGGGACTGGGGAATCTGCCTTATAGTCAATTGCTCAAATGATTTGCCCTAAAGCCTTAGCTCCTACATGCCTCCCAGCCATCCCAGGGTTTCACTGACTGGTGTAGGTATTGCTCAAAGGGGGCAGTGAATTCTGTCACCCCACTCATATTCTCTGGACATTTATATGTACTTGCTGTGTACCTGGAAGCAGGCTAGCAGTGAAGCCTGCATTGAACATTGTAATTATAGACTTAGCTAATGATAGTCCTCAGGTGATAATGATTAGGAATCTTCTGCTCTGTTTTTATTGCCAGGTGATGTGAGGTACTTCATACTTTCTATCACTATTCTTCTTTTGGTCCACTGTGTCCTATCTAATCTGGGATAGAAGCTGTTCAGCCTGTTCATTGTCAATTGTTATTTCACTTGCTGTTCTATGAGGTTTTTTAAAAGAGGCTGGATTTCTTTTCCTGTCTTCCCCACAGAGCCCATGTGTCCCATCAGAGCAGGAACTGTACAGGCTGATGTCAGTAGTATGACTGCCCTGCCCAGTGTGAGGACACAGCAGGGATGGGAATCCTGGTTGGTATGGATGCCGGGTCCTGGACAGCTAACAACTTGGACTCTTACAAACCTCCTCTTTCATCCTATTCTCACTGTTGCCACACTAGTTCCTGCCTTTATTTTCCACAGCTGGACTAAGTGGTCTTCCTTGCCTCCATCTCTGCATTTTGACCCATCCATCACAATCTTTTCTTCAGATACTGTACTTGGAACAAATCCCTTCTTTGGTGACCTTTCCTGACCTTCCCTGGCTTGTGAGGCCCTTAGCAATCTACTTCTACCTGCCTTTCTAAATGTCTCATCTTCCCCTTTTCAAGCCAAGTCGGTAGCAGTGGGTGACAGGTGTTGTCATCGCCCCCTACCCCCAGTCCACTGTTTTAGGAGGCTTAGGACAGGGCAGAGAGGTCATCATTATGCCCATGGTACAGGCAGGGAGCACAGAATGGAGGCCTAGCACAGGACTTGAGAACAAACACAGTGCCTGTGTTAGGAAGGCAAGGGGATTTGCGAAAAATAGAGAAGGGTGGTGAGAGAGTTACGACAGGACCCAGGAGAACCAGCCACAAAAGTCAAAGGAAGCAAGAGTGTCAAGATGAAGAAGATGGTCCACAGTGTTGTATGTAGGCCTGTTGATGAAGACTAGGTAGATTCCATAGCATTTGGGGACTTAACTGATGGCAGTTTGGTGTGTTCCTTTAATATTTCAGTGGAAACGGAAGCTAAATTACTACATTCCAGGTGACAGGGTGCAGCAATGAGGGCAGAACACGCATTTGTGAGATTTCAGAGGAGAAGGCATGTTTATTTGTCCCAAGTGGCAGATGCTATGTGTTTTGAAGGCTCAGAGGATGGAGCCAGTATAGAGAGGGAAAGATTCAGAATCATTAAAGAGCCAGCCTGGAAGGGGAAGGAGAGGATGATGCTTTGGAGTGAGTGCTGCATTCATTTTCTTCTGTTGGGTGCAAGAGGAATTTCCCTTGTTAGCATTGTGCATGGCTGGCTTGACTTGATTGTGCAAAGACTGATCTCCTAAAGTCTGTGTTGTGTTACCTTCTCTGTGAAATCTGAGACCACTCATGAGTCTGACATAAGTCTAGTCTTTGACAGTACATGAGGTCATGATGTGCATGCAGAAGCCATGACTTAGGATCATCTCTCCATCTCTCTGGCCACGTCTCTCACTGCTTGCCTTCTCAAAGTCTCTGTTCCATTCATTTGTCATTCTTTGGACATTCTGTGGCTCATTTGTGGATGTGCCTTTGCGCATGCTGGCTATGCTTTTGCTTTCTCTGGCTCATTTGTGGATGTGCCTTTGCGCATGCTGGCTATGCTTTTGCTTTCTCTGGCTCATTTGTGGATGTGCCTTTGCGCATACTGGTTATGCTTTTGCTTTCTCTGGCTCATTTGTGGATGTGCCTTTGCGCATGCTGGCTATGCTTTTGCTTTCTCTGGCTCATTTGTGGATGTGCCTTTGCGCATGCTGGCTATGCTTTTGCTTTCTCTGGCTCATTTGTGGATGTGCCTTTGCGCATACTGGTTATGCTTTTGCTTTCTCTGGCTCATTTGTGGATGTGCCTTTGCGCATGCTGGCTATGCTTTTGCTTTCTCTGGCTCATTTGTGGATGTGCCTTTGCGCATACTGGTTATGCTTTTGCTTTCTCTGGCTCATTTGTGGATGTGCCTTTGCGCATGCTGGCTATGCTTTTGCTTTCTCTGGCTCATTTGTGGATGTGCCTTTGCGCATGCTGGCTATGCTTTTGCTTTCTCTGGCTCATTTGTGGATGTGCCTTTGCGCATGCTGGCTATGCTTTTGCTTTCTCTGGCTCATTTGTGGATGTGCCTTTGCGTATGCTGGCTATGCTTTTGCTGGAGGTTACCCTTTCCATTCTTCCTGCCTTGGTGTCTTATTACCTATCAGTTAACTGTATATCTTATGTCAGAGAGAATTAAAGCACACTGCTTAAATTATGGTTATTTTTGTTCATGCCTTTCTTTCCTCTGCTAGGTCATAATCCGAAAGGATTTTAAAGTCCCGGAATAATTTTAAATGAAATAAAATGTGGTAAGAAAATTTATTTAAGTCTCAGAGGACAAGCCTGAATTAGGCTTGATTTTAAACCCTGATTCTGCTTATCCCTGGGTGTGTTTACATCCTGTTGCTCTCATAATTTACAAACTTGGGATACTGAAATGTGCCTTTTAAAAAGGTGGGCCCCAGGCCTGGCACATAGTAATTGCTCTGTAGACCTTACCACAGTTATTAATCATGATGTCTTGCTTGCCAGCAGTGCTTGGTAGAACTTGTGGATGGTGATGAAGGGCAAGGAGAGTGGGCTGGTGGGCTCTCCAGTTCAGCATGTGCAGAGACGGCATGTGCCACTTGGTTGTAGGACAGTTCACACAGTGAGGAGGAGTGAGTGCCCCTCTGTGACTATGTTACCTTGTTTTCTCAAGTGCCATGAGCAGATAGATAGATAATGGTTTCATGTTTTCCATTGTGATTGCACGGAAGAAGCATTTATTCTAGGAAAGTAGTATGTATGTGGTTGATACTGTCATTTCGTACAGTGTTTTCCTTTTTGTCTTGGTGTCTAGTTATAAACAACACATAGTTAGATGTTTATTACTTTTATAGCAAGAAGCAAGCTTATAAAATTAGAGTTTACTGATTAAAATTCCTTAGCTTTGTTTTTGCCCATAGAACTCTGTACATATTGATTTATATTTTGGCCCTCTTCAGAACAGATGCTGAGGGTTAAAAGTTTTAGTAGGGCAGCTATGTAAAGTATACATATAATATGCCTTATGAAACCAGAGAAGCAATATTACCATGTGGTTAATTTTTTTCTTAATAAACTTTTAATTTATTTGACACTGTTGCTGGGTAGCTGATTTTTCCAGTTACTTAGTAGGAATACACGTCTTCTAACAGAAAAAGAGGAACAAGAAGCTTGCTTTACGGAAACTTGACATACCAGTATAAATATTTTAAAAGAATACTCTGTTCATTTCCAGAGCCAGTCACATGGGTTTTTTTTAATCCATCATTATGATAAATGAGTGCACATTAATTTTAAACTCTGTAAAATAGGTCTTGTGACAAAGACCAGTGAATAATAACACTTTCAACCAAGAAACTGTGTTGGGATGTTCTACAGTTGCACGTGGGGTGCTGTTTTGTAATTGAGCCAATTAAAAGTATTCTGTTGCATAGTGGCACAACTTTGATCTTTGTAAATTGCTTCTTGGTTTGTCAGATATGCATTCTGAAACAGTTTATATTCCCAGCATGCTAGAGGTCCTAATATATGTGTTTCTGGAAAATAAGTAAATATGCCAAGATAATGCTGACAAATGGCGAAAAAAGTGAAGAAATTTAGATTGTTAAAACCAGGATGCAAAGGACACAGAAGCATATTGTCAGCCCTTGTTAGGAAATGGTGCTAAGCAGGTACCCCAATGCGTATAATTTGACAGGAAAAAGGGCTTAATCATAAGGGTTCAAACTGTCAGAAAGGACGTTGAAAGTTTAGGAAAAAGAGTGTAGATAGGTTGGTGCTAATTATGGAATGAGGGGGGTGCTGGGATTGGGACAGGGAATGAATATTAAAAGATTAATTTCTGAGGGGAAAAGATTTAAACTATAGTATTTTAGGTTTTTGTTACTGTTGTATCGAGTGATGACAAACTTAGTGGCTTACATAACACAGATTTATTATTTTACAATACATTATGTTAGAAGTCAGCTGTGGGTCTCAGGTGTGCAAAAATCAGGTTGTTGTTAAGGCTGTGTACCTTTTAGGGTGTTCTAGGAAAAAGCCCCTTTCCTGGTCTGTTTTTGCTCCTGGAAGTTATTTCCATTCCTTGACCCATTCTTAAAGCTAGCACAGTGGTTGAGTTCCTCTCTCATCTCACCTTCTGCCCCTTCTTCACTCTGGTCCACCTGGAACATCCAGGCTAACCTCTGTATTTTGAAGTCAGCTGATGAGCAACTTTAATTTTTTCTGCTACCTTAATTCCCTGTTGCCAAGAAAGATAACATAATTCTAGGTTCTGGGAATTAGGACATGGACGTTTTTGGAGTTGGGGGTCATTATTTTACCACATAAACTATGCAGTTTCTTTATACTTTTATTCCAGTTAAAAGTTATATAAAAAATATGCTTTTGGGTTGTGTAACTACAGTGTGTCCGTAAAGCCATGGTGCACTTTTGACCAGTCACAGGAAAGCAACAAAAGACTATAAAAATGTGAAATCTGCACCAAATAAAAGGAAACCCCTCCCAGTTTCTGTAGGATGATGTGGCAGCATGTGTGCATGCGCAGACAATGCTGTAACACCGTGTATACAGTGGAGCAGCCCACGGCCACGCCAGTAGAGATGTGGACGGTACAGAGGAAAGTTCAGTGTGTTCTGTGGCTCCCTAAATTCGAATCCGTGACCAAAGTGCAATGTGAATATTGGCGCATTTATAACAAAGTGCTACCACATAGGAATAACATTACTCAGTGGGATAAACAGTTGAAGGAAACCGGCAGTTTGGTGGAGAAACCTCGTTCTGGTAGGCCATGTCAGTGACGAGTCTGTAGAGGCTATACGGGATAGCTACTTAAGGAGCCCTAAAAAATCTGTGCATGTGTGTGCTCGACAATTACATTTAAGCAAGACTACAGTTCATAAGGTGTTAAAGAAACGTTTCTGTTTTACGGGGTACAAATTGCAGCTGTTGCACGCTATCAAACCGGTGGATAGACCCACACGATACGCGTTTGCTACAGATATGCTTCATGAGATTGACAATGATGCAAGATTTTTGCAGAAGATTGTGTTTAGCGATGAGGTGACCTTCCATATCTGTGGACATGTTCATCGCCATAACGTCCAGATATGGGCTGCTAAACATCCTCATGTCTACGTTGAGTACGAACGTAACACCCCTAAAGTGAACGTGTGGTGTGGCCTGATGCATGGTAAGGTGATAGGCCAATTTTTTTTCGCGGAGCAGTCTGTGACGGCAAACACCTATCTTGACATATTGGAATTGTATGCAGTGCCACAATTTCCAGAAGGTGTCATCTTTCAATAGGATGGTGCTCCTCCACATTACGCCACCATTGTTCGTGAGTTTCTGGATAGAACATTCCCCCAGCGGTGGATATCGGGGGTTCTGTCAAGCCATGGCCACCAAGATCCCTGGATCTGATGCCCTTAGACTTTTACTTTTGGGTTTATGTGAAGCAACGTGTACATTGAACGTATCAACGACATTAATCACTTAAAACAGAGAATCCTAGACGTTACTCACTCTGTTACACCAGATGTTCTTACCCGTGTGTGGCAAGAATCTCACTATTGTTTGGATGTGTGTAGGGCAACAAATGAAGCCCACATCAAACTGCACTGAATAGGTATGAAACTGAGAGAGTTTTCCTTTTATTTGGTGCAGATACCACATTTCTTTCGTCTTTTGTTGCTTTCCTTTGACCGGTCAAAAGTGCACCATGACTTTACAGACACACTGTATAAAACACATTCTTAATTTTGTGATTATACTTCTAAGGGGTCACTATGTTTTAGTATTTTCAGTAATATTCTTTGAATTTTGTTAAGGTAGTGAAATTCAGGGGGCCTGTTCTTTCCTAAAAATCACCTCACACTTGGTTTTAGAATAATTGGGCCTTAGTTTTTGCTGCGTTGCAAATGTGGTAAATATTGCCAACCCTCAGTTATAGCAAATCCACCTTTGGAATTCTGGAGTAGCACTGAAACTTACAAATAGTTGAAAAATATTTATATGAAGAAATGAGGTGTCTGACTATAAGAGGTGTGTTGAGAGGATCTTCCTAAATGCAGAAAGTGAAGTGCTCTTCTTGCCTTTTGGTGCTGTAGTAGGCAGTGTGATGGGGAGCTCAGGAGCATGGCAGATAGCAGGAGGAAAGGGGCACTAAGGGTAGAAGTAAGATGCAGTGAGAGAATAAACCACAGTCCCCTACAACAAAAGAAACTAAACGTAAAACTGCTCTGTATTGGGGGGTGGGCTGAGGGTAGGAAAGCTGCTACCTACATTGCATCTCAAAGGCTCTGAGGGGTGATTTTTGAATCCATTTCTCCAAGTTTGAGCTGTGGTACATCATGACCTCGAGGAAAGGAATTGTTTTATCTCAGTATCTCCTCAGTTAAATTTTTTGGTCTCAGGACTTCATTTACAATGTTAAAAATTACTGAAAACACTGTAACTTGTTGGTAGGAATGTAAAATGATTCAGCCACTGTAGAAAACAGTTTGGTGGTTCTTCAGCAAGATAAACATAGCTACCCTATGACCCATCAGTTTCTTTCCTAGGTATATACTGAGGAGAATTGAAACATGTTCATACAAAAACTTGTAGGTGAATGTTCATAAGAGCATTATTCATAATAACCAAAAAGTGGAAACACCCAAATGTCCATCAGTGGATGAATGGATAAATAAAATTTGTTACATCTATACATATTACTTAGCCATAAAAAGTATAGAAGTACTGATACATGCATGCTACAGCATGAGTGATACTTGAAAACACATTGCATCCAGTATGATTCCATTCATGTGGAATACCTAGAGTAGACAGATCCATAGGCTTTATTTCTTTTTTTAATTTTTAAAGACTTTATTCATTTTAGAGAGGAGAGAAAGAGAAAGAAAGAGAAGGGAGGAGCAGGAAGCATCAACTCCCATATGAGCCTTGACCAGGCAAGCCCAGGGTTTTGAACCAGTGACTTCAGCATTCCAGGTTGATGTTTTATCCACTGCGCCATCACAGGTCAGGTCTAGAGAGATCCATAGGAACCAGAGTAGGTGAGTGGTTGCCAGGGACTGAGGAGGGAGAGGAGAGTGGGAGTGATGCTAGTGGGTGTGGGATTTCTTCTTAGTGTGACGAAATGCTCTGGAATTGGATAATGCTGATTGTACAACCTTATGAACATACTAGAAGCCATTGAAAGCCTAAGTAATAAATTTTATGGTATGTAAATTATATCTTAATAAAAATTATTAAATACCTGAGATTTTGTATATATTTATCATATTAGAAATGTGTTGTTTTTTTAGTGAGACAGAGACAGAGAGACAGAGAGAGGGACAGATAGGGACAGACAGATAAGAAGGGAGAGATGAGAAGCATCAATTCTTTGTTGGTGGCACCTTAGTTGTTCATTGATTGCTTTCTTGTATGGGCCTTGACCGGGGGCTCCAGCAGGGCCAGTGACCCCTTGCTCAAGCCAGCGACCTTGGGATTCAAGCCCTTTGGGCTAAAGCCAGGGTCCATGATCCCACGCTCAAGCTGGTAACCCTGTGCTCAAGCCAGATGAGCCCGTGTTCAAGCCAGCCATCTTGGGGTTTCAGACGTGGGTCCTCTGCATCCTGGACCAACACTCTGTCTGCTGTGTCACTGCTTGGTGAGGCCATATTAAAAATTAAAATTAATAATTTAAAAATAATTTACATGAAAATAATATGACATACTTATGATATTAACATAAATTAAAAAAATTTTTTTGTATTGATTTTAGAGAGGAAGGGAGACAGAGAGAGACAGGAACATCAGCCTGCTCTTGTAATGTGCCTTGCCTAGGGATTGAACTGGCAACCTCTGTGCTTTGGGACTGCTCTAAACTCTGGAGTTATCTGGCCATGGCAACACAAATGAAATTTTTTATAAAAATTGTAAAATTTTCCATACAAAATATATGGTGAGAAGAATACCTTTGTTTTATACTTTTAAAATTATATGTTTAATAGAAAGCAGAATCCCATAGGTGCTTCTATAGTCAATCTTTTGTGATACAGCGCTTTTGTTGAAAAATATGAAGAAAATCTAGCTATACAGAGATGTACTTGGGAAAAAAGGAAGTATTTTTCTTAATTAAAAAGTTCTATTTTTCCAGTTTTGTTGCAATATAATAGATGTACAGCACTGTAGAAGTTTCAGGTTTGCAGCATAGTGGCTTGACTTGCATATACACTGCGCACAAAATTAGGGGATATTTTACCGCTTCATATTCCTTTTGAAATATCCCCTAATTTTTGTGAGCAGTATATTATTAAATTATCACCACAGTAAGTTTAGGTAACATTTTTTTTTTTATGTCATATAGATACAAAAAGAAGAAAATGTTTTTTCCTTGTGATAAGAACTTTTAGGATTTACATTCTTAACAATTTTCAAATATACCATACAGCAAGGTTAACTGTAAAAATGTTAAATATAATGGCAGTATATCTTCCTTTATTATTATATTTTTATTAATTTTAATGGGTGACACCAATAAATCAGGGTACATATGTACAATGAAAACATCTCCAGGTTATCTTATCATTCAATTATGTTGCATACCCATCACCCAAAGTCAAATTGTCCTCTGTCACCTTCTATCTAGTCTTCCCTGTGCCCCTCCCCTCCCTATATCCCTTTTTCTCCTCACTCCCCCTACCCCGTAACCACCACTCTCTTGTCCATGTCTCATAGTCTCACTTTTATGTCCCACCTATGTATGAAATCATGCTATTCTCAGTTCTATTCTGATTTACTTATTTCACTCCGGGTAATGTTATCAAGGTCCATCCATTTTGTTGTAAATGATCCGATGTCATCATTTCTTATGCCTGAGTAGTATTCTATAGTATATATGTACTAAAGCTTTTTAATCCACTCGTCCTCTGACGGACACTTGGGCTGTTTCCAGATCTTTGCTATTGTGAACAATGCTGCAATGAACATGGGGGTGCATTTCTTCTTTTTGAACAGTGCTATGGTGTTCTTAGGGTATATTCCTATAAGTGGGATAGCTGGGTCAAAAGGCAGTTCGATTTTTAATTTTTTGAGGAATCTCCATACTGTTATCCACAGTGGCTGCACCAGTCTGCATTCCCACCAGCAGTGCAGGATAATTTTCTTTTCTCCACATCCTCGCCAGCACTTATTCTGTGTTGTTTTGCTGATGAGTCCAATTCTGACTGGTGTGAGGTGATATCTCATTGTGGTTTTAATTTGCATTTCTCAAATGATTAGTGATGTTGAGCATTGTTTCATATGCCTATTGGCCATCTGTATGTCCTCTTTGGAGAAATTTCTATTCATTTCTTTTTCCCATTTTTTGATTGGGTTGTTTGTCTTCCTGGTGTTGAGTTTTATAAGTTCTTTATAAATTTTGGTTATTAACCCCTTATCAGACATGCTGTTGAATATGTTTTCCCATTGTGTGGTTGGTGTTTTTATTCTGTTCTTATTGTCTTTAGCTGTGCAAAAACTTTTTAGTTTGATATAGTCCCATTTGTTTATCTTGCCTTTTATTTCATTTGCCCGTGGAGATAAATCGGCAAATATATTGCTGCTACAGATGTCAGAGATCTTGCTGCCTATGTTTTCTTCTAAGATGCTTATGGTTTCACAGCTTACATTTAAGTCTTTTATCCATTTTGAGTTTGTTTTTGTGAATGGTGTAAGTTGATGGTCTAGTTTCATTTTTTTGCAGGTAGATGTCCAATTTTCCCAAAACCATTTGTTAAAGAGGCTGTCTTTATTCTATTGTATGTTCTTTTCTCCTTTTCTCAGTTGTCCATAAAGCTGTGGATTTATTTCTGGGTTCTCTGTTCTGTTTCATTGATCTATATGTGCCTGTTATTATGCCAGTACCAGGCTGTCTTGAGTATAATGGCCTTGTAGTAAACCTTGATATCCGGGAAGAGTGATACTTCCTGTTTATTTTTTCTTTTTCAGATTGCTGAGTCTATTCGTGTTCTTTTTTGGATCCATAAAAATTTTTGGAATATGTGTTCTATATCTTTGAAGTATGTCATTGGAATTTTAATTGGTATTGCATTGAATTTATAAATTGCTTTGGGTAATATAGACATTTTAATGATGTTTATTCTTCCTAGCCATGAACACGGTATATGCTTCCACTTGTTTGTATCTTCCTTGATTTCTTTTATCAATGTTTTATAGTTTTCCGAGTACAAGTCTTTAACCTCCTTGGTTAAATTTACTCCTAGGTACTTTATTTTTTTGGCTGCAATAGTGAAGGGGATTGTTTCCTTAATTTCTTTTGCTGACAGTTCATTGTTGGTATATAAAAATGCCTCTGATTTCTGAGTATTAATTTTATAACCTGCCACGTTGCTGAATTCATTTATAATGTCCAGTAGTTTTTTGACTGAGATTTTAGGGTTTTCTATATACAATATCACATCCTCTGCAAATAGTGACAGTTTTTCTTCTTTTCCAATTTGGATGCCTTTTATTTCTTCTTCTTGTCTGATTGCTATAGCTAGGACTTCCCGAACTATGTTGAATAAAAGTGGTGAAATGGGGCACCCCTGCCTGGTTCCTGATCTTAATGGGATTGCTTTTAATTTTTGTCCATTTAGTATCATGTTTGCTGTGTGTGGGTTTGTCGTAGATGGACTTTATCATGTTAAGGAATGATCCCTGTATTCCCACTTTACTGAGAGTTTTGAGCATGAATGGGTGCTGGATTTTATCAAATGCCTTTTCTGCATCTATTGAAATTATCATGTGATTTTTGTCCTTCCTTTTGTTTATGTAATAAATCACATTGATTGATTTGTGAATATTGAACCAGCCTTGCCTCTCCAGAATAAATCCCACTTGATCATGGTGTATGATTTTTTTTCATATATTGCTGGATCCGGTTGGCTAATATTTTTTTGAAAATTTTAGCGTCTAAATTCATCAGGGATATTGGCCTATAATTTTCTTTCTTTGTGTTGTCTTTGCCTGGTTTTGGGATCAGAATTATGCTCGCCTCATAAAAGGAGTTTGGAAGTCTTCCTTCCTCTTGAATTTTTTGAATTAGCTTGAGGAGGATAGGAGTTAGTTCTTCTTTGAATTTTTGGTAGAATTCACTTGTGAATCCATCAGGCCCAGGACTTTTCTTTTTTGGGAGTGTTTTGATAACTGTTTCGATCTCATTTGGTGTAATTGGTCTGTTTAGGTGTTCTGATTCTTCCAGATTGATTTTTGGAAGTTTATATGATTCAAGAAATTTGTCCATTTCACCTAGGTTGTCTAGTTTTTTGGCATAGAGTTCTCATAGTATTTTCTTACAATGCTTTGTAGTTCTGTTGTGTCAGTTGTTATTTCTCCACTGTCCTTTCTAATTTTATTTATTTGAGTCCTCTCTCTTTTTCTTGGTGAGTCTAGTTAAAGGTTCATCAATCATGTTTACCTTTTCAAAGAACCAGCTCCTGGTTTCATTGATCTTCTGTATTGTTTCGTTACCCTCTATGTCATTTATTTCTGCTCTGATCTTTATTATTTCCTTTCTTCTACTGGTCCTGGACTTTATTTGCTGTTGTTTTTCTAGTTCCTTTAGATGCAGGGTCAGGTTGCTTATTTGAGCTTTTTCTAGCTTCTTTTGGTATGCCTGTAGTGCAATGAACTTCCCTCTCAGTAATGCTTTTGCTGTATCCCATAAATTTTGAGTTGATGTATGCTCATTATCATTCGTTTCTAGAAACTTTTTTATTTTTTTTTTGATCTCATTGTTAATCCATTCATTATTTAATATCATGCTATTTAGTTTCCAAGTGTTTGAGTATTTTTCAGTTTTTCTTTTGTGGTTAATTTCTAGCTTCATGGCTTTGTGATCAGAGAAAATGCTTGATATGATTTCAATCTTCTTAAATTTATTGAGACCATTTTTGTGTCCTAACATGTGGTCTATTATAGAAAACGTACCATGAGCGCTTGAGAAGAATGTATATTCTACTGCTTTAGGGTGAAAAGTTCTGAAGATATCTATTAAATCAAGTTGATCTAGTGTGTCCTTTAAGTCTGCTGTTTCTTTATTAATTTTTTTTCTTGAGGATCTATCCAGTGTTGTTAGTGGGGTATTGAAATCCCCTACTAATATAGTATTGCTGTTAATCTCGCCGTTTATATCCATCAAAGTCTGCTTAATGTATATCGGGGCTCCTATATTTGGTGCATAGATATTTATAATAGTTATATCTTCCTGTTGAATTGTTCCCTTTATCATTATGTAGTGTCCTTCTTTATCTCTTACTACAGACTTTGTTTTAAAGTGCATTTTGTCAGATAGAAGTATTGCTACCCCGGCTTTTCTTTCCTTTCCATTTGCATGAAATATTTTTTTCCATCCTTTTACCTTCAGTCTATGTGCATCTTTTGTTTTAAGGTGTGTCTCTTGTAGGCAGCATATGTATGGGTCCTGTTTCTTTATCCACACAGCTACCCTATGTCCTTTTTTTTTTTTTTTTTAATTCATTTTTGAGAGGAGACAGAGAGAAAGAGAGAGAGAGAGAGAGAGAGAGAAAGGGGGGAGGAGCTGGAAGCATCAACTCCCATATGTGCCTTGACCAGACCAGTGCAGGGTTTTGAACTGGCGACCTCAGTGTTCCCAGGTCGACGCTTTATCCACTGCGCCACCACAGGTCAGGCCCCCTATGTCTTTTGATTGGATTATTTAAACCATTTACATTTAAGGTTAGTATTGATATGTAGTTGTTTATTGCCATTTTATTCTTTAAAACTGTATTCTTCTTTTGCTATATTCTTTCCTTCCTTTGAACTGTTCACAGCAGGACCCCTAGTATATCTTGCAGAATTGGTTTGGTTTTAATGAATTCCTTGCGACTTTCTTTGTCTGGGCAGCTCCTTATTTCTCCTTCAATTATAAACGTTAGCCTTGCTGGCTAGAGTAGTCTTGTTTGTAGGTTGTTGTTCTGCATCACTTTGAATATATCTTGCCATTCCCTTCTGGCCTCAAGTGTTTCTGTTGAGAAGTCAGATGTCATCCTTATGGGGGCTCCTTTGTAGGTTATAGCCTTTTTTTCTCTAGCAGCTTTTAAAATTTTCTCTTTATCCCTTCTTAGCTTTGGTATTTTAACTATGATGTGTCTTGGTCTAGATTTCTTTGGGTTTCTCTTTAATGGAGTTCTTTGTGGTTCTTGAATGTGTGGAATGTTTCCCAGCCTTAATTTAGGGAAGTTTTCTGCTGTGATTTGATTGAACTAAGTTTATATTTTTTGTTCTCTCTCCTCTTTTCAGGAACCCCTATGATGCGAATGTTGTTTCTCTTCATCTTGTCACAGAGCTCACTTAGAGTTTCCTCACATTTTTGAGTCACTTTTCCTTTTCCTTCTCTGCTTCTGTGCCTTTGTTTATTGTGTCCTCTAACTCACTGATTCGATCCTCAGCGTGATTCATCCTGCTTTTAATTCCTTCCATTGTAGTCTTCAGTTCTGATACTGTATTTGCCATTTATGTCTGATTCTTTTTTTATTATTTCAATTTCATTTTTTATACTTGTTATCTCTTTATTTAGGTGTTCATAGTGACTATCTATTGTTGCTCTAGTTTCTTTGAACATCCTAACTATCATTATTCTAAATTCTGCTTCTGGTAATTTGGTTATATCTGGTTCATTCAAGTCCTTCTCTGGGGATTTCTCTTGATTCATTTGGTTTGCATTCCTCTGCCTGCCCATTTTATCTGTGTATAAGCAAGTTGTGGCCACTGGAGTCCAGTAGGTGTTGCCTCTGTGTTCCCTAGGTGTGGTCTGTTTGCAAGCCCGCCACCCCCTCTGCCTCCTCCTAGGCCTTTGGGTATGGGTGTTGCCAGCGCTGGCCTTGCGGCTGTTGCTGTGATTTCTGCCTCTCCTCCGTGGGAGGGGCTGTCACTCAAGCCACAAGCCTCTGCACCAAGGGTAGAGGTGAGCACCTTTGCTCAGCTGCATACCCAGCCTGTTTCCAGGCTTCCACCTAGCACCTGCGGTCAGAGCCTGCTCTCCACAGTTTCACGGGTTGGATGGGGCTTCTGATGTGCTCTCAGCTGTGAGCTTTTGCCTGTCCGGAGCTTTAGCCCCGCCCTCGAGGCCAGGGCCCTCGTGCACAGGGTCGCAAACCCAGGTCTATTGGTCCGGGCGTGGCTGCTTCCGTGTGCTTAGCTGCCAACTTCCGCTCCTACCGTTCTCTACCTTGCCCCCCTTTTAGAGCCAACTGGCGCAGTCAGAATGCCAAACCGCGGTTTCTCCAGCCAGTTGGGCCTGCTTGCGTGAGTTCAGCCGCGCGCCTCTGCCCCTCCCTGGTCCTAGCCCTGTTCCCGCGGTCATTGCTGGCTTGCGCAGGGTCGCAGAGCAGATCTCTGCCGTTCCTCGCCTCCCGCTTTTTTCCCGTCGTTGGGGATACAGGCGGGCCCGCAGCTGCGGGACCGCTTTCGTGCGTCCCCTCTGCCTCTGCTGGGCTAGACCAAGCTCACACCGTTTGGGCCTCCGCCCCCGCGGACAGAACCGCGTTTCAGCGTCCCTCCGCCACCATCCTTCCAGCAACCCTCAGCAGAGTAGCAAGGGGCGCACAGTTCAGATCCTATCACTATACTGTAGACCTGGGAGCTCCCTCTATCTAAGCAGCTCTGCTTTAATTGCCGCAGGAGAGCTTGTTTGGCTGGTGTCCTGTCTCCCTTTGCTGGTATTGCTAGTTCCAGGGCCAATATTTCTTTTTGATTAGGGAAGTGACTTAGCCCAGGGGTTAGGGTGGCTGTCCCTCAGAGTGTTTGTCCCTCTGCCTTCAGTCCACACTCGCTGCTCTGGTCCTCTCCTCTGTCCCCGTTCCCCGGAACCCTGGGTGCGTGGTTGTGAGAGAGGTTTTCTGTGCTGTCCCTTTAAAAAGAATCTTGGGTCTGAGAAAACTGTCTATTTCTCACAAACAGTATCCTCACTTGTTTCACAGCTGAGTACTGTCTGAACGCCTCTTCTAGGCTCTGGGACTGCAGGCTGGGGCTTGGTTCCTGAGACCCAGGTCCCTCCCTCTCCACCAAACTCTCCTCCCACCATGCGGCTCTCTCCGGGCTGCCGTTCGCTCAGGGGAGCTGGGCAGCCCTCTTCGCGTTTTTGCTATTCTTACCAATGTGTCTTCTTCTGTGTTCCTTGGTTGAAGGAGTCCACTTAGTTTAGTTCAAAGTTGGTTTATCCAGATGATGGTTCTTAAAATTGCGTTATAATCCACTTTTGTTCTTGGAGTTGGAAGTTGGTATGTCCGCCTACTCCATCGCCATCTTGCTCCTCTCTTCCTTTATTTTTAATGGATGAATAATATTTATTTATTTTATATGTATGCTACAACTTCTTTATTCATTCATCCATTGATAGACACTTAAGTTGTTTCTGTGTCTTGGCTATCGTAAAGAATGCTGCTGTTTTCCAAAGTGTTGAGTTCTGTTCAGTTCAGGGTATCTTCCCTGTTCTGTTAATTAAACTATGTGGCATTGAAAGCCAGGCTAGGGGAGATGATTGGAGAGAAAGAATTGCTCTATTCCTTAACTTGCCGGTCTACAAACATGCACACACACACAAACAGAATGCTTCTGTGAATATGAGGTGCATATAATCTCTTTGACATAGTGTTTTTGTTTTCTTTGGATATATTCCCCGAAGTAGAATTGCTGGGTGTTCTATTTTAAATTTTTTTTGAGGAACCTTCACATTGTTTTTTATAGTGGCTGTACCAACTTACAGTTCCACCAACAGTGCATGGGGTTCTCTTTTCTTCACATCTTCACCAACCCTTGTTATTTCTTTTCTTCATGATAATAGCCATTTTGTCAGGTGTGAGGTGACAGCTTACTGTGGTTTTGATTTGCATTTCACTGATATTAATGAGGTTGAGTACCTTTTCATTTACCTGATGGTCATTTGTATATCTTCTTTGTATATCTATCGTTTGCCCATTTTTAAATTGGATTATTTATTGTTGTTACTGAGTTCTTAATATATTTTGGATATTAATCCATTAGTGGATGTATCATTGGCAAATGTCTTCTCTCCCATTCAGTAAGCTGCCTTTTGGTTTTGTTGAGATACACACACACACACACACACACATACACGCAAACACACAGTTTATTTTTGCTGTGCCAACTCTTTAGTTTGGTGGAGTCCCATTTGTTTATTTTTGATTTTATTGTTTGTTCTTTAGGTGTCATATCCAAAAAGTAGTTCATGTCAAGGAGCTTTTTTTCTATGTTTTCTTCTAGGAGTTTCATGGTTTCGGGTCTTATTTTAAGTCTGTAAGTCATTTTGAGTTAATTTTGGTGAGGTATAAGGTAGGGGTCTATTTTATTCTTGTGCATATGAGTATTCAGTTTTCTCATCACTAGTTATTGAAGAGACTGTCTTCATTGTATATTCTTGGCTCCGTTGTCAAATACTGACTGTATATGCTTAGGTTTATTTTGGAGCTTTATTCTGTCCATTGTTCTTTGTGTCTGTTTCTCTGCCAGAACCATACTGTTTTGATTACTGTAGCTTTGGGATATATAGCCTGAAGTCAGAAAGTGTGATGTCTCCTGCTTTGTTCTCTCTTAGGATTGCTTTGGCTGTTCAGGATCTCTGTTATTCCATGTAAATTTTAGAATTCCTTTTTCTATCTGTAAAAAATGCCTTTGGAGTCTTAGTAGGGATTGTATTGAACTATATATGGCTTTTGGTACTATGGGCATTTTAATAATTTGACTCTTCCAGTCCATGAACACGGGGATACCTTTTCATTTACGTGTTTGTGTCTTAGATTTCTTTCATTAAAGTTCTGTAGTTTTCAGTGTAGAGATTTATGTCATTCTTTTTGATGCTATTGTAAGTGGGATCATTTTGATATTTGAAATACATTATTATGATTCTAAACAAAAAGGAATGTGAATGGCAGTAACAAGCAAGGTTTCACCACTGAATATTGTGATGCGACTGCAACAGTTTTACTCAGTAAGGAAACAAATGCGTTTCAAAACAGCTAAATATGCAGGTCCAAAAATGAAGGTATTCTTTCTTTAACTGTTACACACGCTCTGAAGCCCATTTGTCTCCTTCTGCATCCCAAGGATTAAACGTGGGTTCTGCTAAGTGACATCATAAAGTGGCATACACGTGGCATTGTTTTACTTTTCAGATAATTCATTGTTAGTGTATAAAAAAAATTACTGAGTTTTACATATTAATTTTGTATCTTGCAACTTCGCTGAACTTTTTGGTGGAATCTAAGATTTTTCTCTATATAAAATTATGTCATTTGCAAATAGAGCCAACTTTACTTCTTCCTTTCTAGTTCTGATTGGCTTTTATTCCTCTTGCCTGATTGCTCTGGTTAGGAGTTCAGTCCTGTGTTGAGTAAGAGTGGAGAGAAGAAGAGGCATCCTTGTCTTGTTTCTGATCTTAGATGAATAACTTTTCACATCGAGTATGATGGCTGTGGTGTGGTTGGGAGTATATTTTATATCCTTTTTTACATAATGTGGTTAGTTTTTGGACTTGACAGGTGGTAGTTTATTAAAAGTAGTTGCAGTGTGAAATCTAAAGCAATTTATTGTTCCATTATAAATTTATTGATCTTGCTTGTACTTTGAATGGATTGTTTTACCCATGCAAGATTTTGTAACTTCATGGTTTGATCATTTGGAAAATACTGGTTTACTTAGTTCTGTAGATTTTTCAGATGTTTCCATATTTTCTCTCTCTACCTAAAATTACACTTGGCTCGTCACTTTGCTTGTCAGAAAAGTCTTCATTATTGGGAAGCATCAAGGTTATGGTGGCAGATAATAATTAGATACTACTTAGTTTTTCAGAGCTCTACCTTCTAGGTAAAAGGCTTGCATTTTATCATTGGCAATAAATATTTAAAGTTTAACATTGTTAAACATTTTTCAAAAGTTAATGAACACTCAAATTTGAATAAACCATTGTTTGTTATTTGTTCTTTCAGGTAAACATGGTGTTCAGTGAAAAAGGTGCTGTTCTAGCTCACAGCTCACAGCTCACACAGTCACCATGTGCTTCAAGTGCTTTCCTCAGTCTGGCCGTTGAAATACTTCTCATTTTATCACACAAAATATTAAAAAGGATATGTCCTCAAGGGTAGAGATTTAATAAAATTAATAATTCTCATGATTTTATCAAAGGCACTGTTAAGCGAAACTGGCCTTTCTCCTCACGTCAGTGCATGAGGTAAAGAAGACAAGTCACTGCAGGTACAGTTTGCTGTCACTAGTTTGACTTTCCAGAGGTGTCAGCAGTTTTACCTGTTACGTATTTGCACCATTACTGCAGATGTTAACACAATGAAACGAGAAAATAGTCTTAGTATTAAAGTGCAATTAGTTTTTACCCTGCAGACCCCTGAAAACTTGGGGAACACTGGGGATTGAGGAACCAGCTTTGAGAACTGTTGAATGGCACATCGCTGATGTTAAGTACAGTAATACTAAACTGATTCTGTTGTATTAGAAGTCTTTATAGTTCTGTCTTTCTTGGTCCAGGCCCTTATCTCTTCATTGCTAGTACTGGGGTCAGTGCCTCAAAGGGAGCAGGACTTGGGTAAATAATGTAATGAATGTATGAACTCCTGTGGGCTGGCATTGTTAAAGAGTTTGTTGATGCTCAAGGAGAGAGGCTGCTTTCCTGGATGTGTAATTTATCAGATAGTGCTTTTTTGGTAACTTTCATGGAAAATGACATTTTCCCTAGGTGTCCCAGATAACTGAAGAATTTGCATATTTGACATTTGGCTGTTTATCCACATCTTAGAGGATTTTGTGGGTGATGCTTGAGCTCATGAAGATATTTTAGGCAGGTGAAGGTGCAGTGTGTATGATTTTCAAAAGTCAGCACTTTCCAGGAGTTGACCCACGTTTCCATTTGGACACACAGGCAGAGCGCAGATGCTAGTGCAGTAGGAGGGAGCATTGGCTGTCCTCTGCACAGTATCACAGCTTCAGGTAGCTGAGACATGGGGCTGAGCAGCGCCTTCCAGATCACCCAGTGCCAAAGCTGCAGCCAGTACTCTGTGTGCTGCTTGATCCATTTCTACATTAAGTGCTGGCCTTGCAGCACTTTGAACAATGTCATTTGTTTGTTTTTAATTTGGTGACTGAAAGGTCATAAGTATTGGAGCCATTACTAATCAAAGAGTTGGAAGGGTTTTTGTACACTTGATCCCAATGCTCATATTTGGATAATTAGGCTGGAGGTGGCTGTTGTTATATTTAGACTTTTCAGAATGGACATCTGTTTGGCTTCTGAGTGTTTCCTTATGAAAGTGCTGTTGTAAGTGGGAGAAGTTGCTTTCTTATGGTAGGTTGAGTTGACTGAGTCTCTGGATTTTGACCAATATACTCTCTTCTTCTAAAGGACTTGAGTTGGAAGGGGACCCCAGATGTTGGCCCTGGTGGATGTGCCTGTGATATGTGATCTTTATAAGAAATTTGACCTGGTGTTAACCTACTTATGTGGGTTTTTTCTTTAGAAGGGGTTACTGAGTTCACTGTTATTGTTATTATTATTTTATTTTATTTATTTATTTATTTAATGATAGAGACAGAGAGGGACAGATAGGAACAGACAGGAAGGGAGAGAGATGAGAAGCATCAGTTCTTTGTTGTGGCACCTTAGTTGTTCATTGACTGCTTTCTCATATGTGCCTTGACCAGGGGGCTACAGAAGACCAAGTGACCCCTTGCTTAAGCCAGCAACCTTGGGCTCAAGCTGGTGAGCCTTGCTCAAATGAGATGAGCCTGCGCTCAAGCTGGCGACCTCAGGGTTTCGAACCTGGGTCTTCCGTGTCCCCGTCCGACACTCTATCGACTGCGCCACCGCCTGGTCAGGCTCTGTTATTATTTCTTATGCTGGGTGGGGGGGGAGTATGTGTGTATAGAGGAGAGTTAGGAGGGTTTTTTGTTTTGTTTTGTTTTAGTCAACTAGAAGCTTCCCACAAAAGCCTTACCAGCAGAGATAGGCGGGAGCCAGCGGGAGCAGAGCTCTGTGTCAGAGAGAGAGAAGGACCACCATCTTGGAGCTGTAGGATTGTTGGCATGACAGTTCTCAGTGTAATGTCTCATATCCTGCCTGATCTGATACTCACCATGACTGGTGGTGTAGAAAATGAGACTCAGCAGTGTTATTCTAAGGTCAAATGGGTAGTCAGTGGTGGATAGGTGCTGTGGACCAGTGTGGCTAGTAATTGTCCAGGTCCGGAGTGAGAATGTTGCAGAATGAGAAATAAACTCAGAGAGAAAAAGGGTGTGATTGGGAGTTCTCTGCACAGCCAATAGCTTGCAAGAGCAAATCTCTACCTCCAAACCCCTGTATTTATAGGGCAGAGCAATTATTAGCAAATCAAAGAGATCTCTGATACAAAGTCACATTTCCAAGGCAACCCAAGAATTCTCCCAAGTGCAGAAAACCCTCCACCTTGCATAACCTCTTAACTTCACAAAACAAAGGGCAAACATAGGTGTAGCTAACAGGGAGGTGTGGAGCAGGGCATGTAAATTGCCTTTAGCAACTGAAACAAACAGGTTGTGGGGAAGAACTTAGCCTTTAGCAACTTAGTCAAGCAAGTGAGGTGGGGGGTTGAGACCAGTAGAAATACACAGCTTCATAGCCAATATGGAGTTGCAGGGAAGAACTTAGCCTTTAGCATAAGCCTTTAACTGAGAGGGCTTTGCCAGCTTGCAGTCTCCTACAGATAGGCACCAGTCTTCAGGCATCCTGCCTCCTGATTGATGCGTGTGTGTTTGTAACCAAGCTAGGCTTGTTTTATTAGTGAGGGTGGTATTCATGGCCACAGTCAAGGCAGACAGTGGAGGATCTGGTGTGCTGAGTGGCTCTGGCTCCCTTGCTCAGATACAGGTTGAAGTCAGAAGGAGTAGACTGGAGCTTTCAGTTGGAAATGCAGTAACCACACTCAGCAGAGGTAGAATCCCATCCAAAGTATGGTTCATATGTCAAAGGCTGATGAGGCAACATCCACACCAAGAGAGTATGAAATATCTTATTCACATCATGAAGCTTTGAGGCTCTTGAGCAGGCTGAAGTGTCTTGAGAGAGCAGGGAAAGGAGACTGACTGGCTTGGTTTCTACAGTGTTTAGAGGTGAGATCTGCTTAGGACTTCCTTGCCCACTTGTCTGGAATTGAGTGGTTTGGAACTCCTGCATGATCCAAAGGAGGGAGCACCAGGCTTTCTTGCCAGCTTGCCCAAACATGTAATGAAAGTTATGTGATAACCTACCTGATCGTCACATGGGTGAGCAGCGTATGCACGCAGCCTGGAAATGCTGTACAAAGGGACAAGGCCAGTGTCGTCACTCAGCCCAGTGGTTCTTAACCTTTTTTGAGGTACCGAACCCACCAGTTTCATATGTGCATTTGTTGGGCAGATAAAATATATTATGCTCACTTTGTAAAGATGTCGCTGCCCACATGGAAGTTCGTTGATATTAATGTGTGTTCTGGGACAGGCTGTGGGCAGGCCGGGTCGTTATAGCCTAAGGCTTAGTTTTAAGAGTAAGCTCTTCTCCACACCCTTGACTGATTGGATGATGTAGGGTGGTGCACTCTCCTGAGGAATCCCATTATGCCTCAGATGGGTGACTTTGTATCAGAGACTTCCTTGTTTGTATAATTGCATTAAAGGTTTGGATTCTACACTATAAAGTGGGGAAAGCCAGGAGCTTGCTCTCTCTTGGTTCCTGAGGTCCTGAGGTTAGTATTAGAAAGGAGAGCGTATTAAGGCCACGTGGAGGAGAGGAGGCAGCCAAGATGGTGGAATACTGAAGAAGAAGCCAGTTTGTGCAGAGTTTGTGTAGAGAGGAGATGGGGAACAATGGTGAATAAGTCTGGTGAGCTAGAAACCTTTGATTCTAGGAAACTTGGATAAGTCAGTAGCTTTGTGAGCACTGAATGTGTGGGTTTTGGAGCCCAGTGTGTGTTTTTGCTTGCCCGCCGGGTGCAAGCTAGAATTAAAGCTGATGGCTCACCAGTTCGTGGCTCCTGTATTTCATTACCGACTGTTCGAATCTAATGCGAACCTGCACGAGTCAGGCGGCTGTGATCCCGGCCCCGACTACTGGCTTTACAGCATTCACCGAACCCTTCTTTAGTGATAAACAAAATATGATTTTTTTTTCCAAATTCAAGACATAGGTATATGTTTTTTTACTGGTGCACAAAATGAGCCGTGCATGAACATCACCTTGCCCAAAGAACACAACTAACAAAGTGCATGAACTCACATAAATTACGGCATTACTTTATTCTGGCCTCCGTGGCAGAGGCTTCTCCGAACCCCTGAGACCGACTCATCGAACCCCTAGGGTTCGATAGAACCAGGTTAAGAACCACTGCCTCAGCCTGACCGAGCAGGAGTGGTGTGAGATTTCATCATACTGTGCAGAAAGGTCTGCAATTTAAAACTTGTGAACTGTTTATTTCTGGATTTTTTTTTTTTTTTTTACGGAGACAAAGAGTCAGAGAGAGGAACAGATAGGGACAGACAGACAGGAACGGAGAGGGATGAGAAGCATCAATTATCAGTTTTTTGTTGCGACACCTTAGTTGTTCATTGATTGCTTTCTCATATGTGCCTTAAACCGCGGGCCTTCAGCAGACCGAGCAACCCCCCTTCCTGGAGCCAGCAACCTTGGGTCCAAGCTGGCGAGCTTTTGCTCAAGCCAGACAGGCCCACCCTCAAGCTGGTGACCTTGGGGTCTCGAACCTGGATCTTCCGCATCCCCGTCCAACACTATCCACTGCGCCACCGCCTGGTCTGGCTCTAAAATATTCTATGTAATATTTTTGAAGCAAGGTTGTTGTGGGTAACTAAAGTTATGGATGAGGGAGACTTGTATATGTAAACTCCAAATTAATACATTTTTATTATATATCTTTTTAAACTAATTGGCAGACAGATTAAGCAAGGTAGGAAGATAAGAGTGCTCTGCCTCACCCTCCCAACTCTGTGGGCAATAAATGGTCCATGTAGAGGATCTATAAAAACAATGATGAAGCAGAGTAAAAGTCAGTGTAAGGTATTTTCCACCTAGGAAGAAAGAAGGACATAGCCACCAAGTGTGGACTAGCAAAAGTTTTATTTAGAGTGCAGCCTGGGCAAGGTTCACTGATTCGCAAGATGGGCCAGGGAAGTTGAGCAGACTCTCTCGCCCAGGGGTAATTTATAGTGTCAGTAGAGTGGTGGTGGGTTGTTATTCATGGCGAAATTTCATTGGTTGACAGATTTTTTCAAAATGCTCCTGAAACTTTTCTTTTGGTGGTCATGGTTGTGGGTGGTTTCTGCCAAAGACCCCGGACCTGGTTCCTCATGTGACCTTCTCCCATTGCCAACTGACCTCACATTCCAACGTTTTTGTAAGGTATTTTCCCCGCCGAGAAAGAAGGAAATTAGTGTAGTTATTAAGTATTAATTATTAAGGCTTTATTTGGTACAGAGCGTTTCTCGGACAGGACTCACTGGCACGGGAGATGAATGCCAGGAATCTCGTGCTGGGGACCGCATGGCGTCAGATTTTTAAAGGGGTCCTCCCGGGGTCGTCTAGCTAATATGACGTAGTAAAATCTCACTGGCTGACGGACAGTTGATTTTTTTCCCAAAGGTTTATGGTAAGTGTCGTTTCCGTGCGCCTGGCCATGTGGGCAATCCCAGACAAAGACTGGGGCTCTGATTTCCCACCTGACCACTTCATTGCTAACCACCCTACCTCCCAGCCTTTTTGGTTAAATAGAAATGGGGCACCGTTTATCTGTCTGTCTGCTTCCTGCTGATTAAGGGCATTGTGGGGAGGGGGCGTTGGCTGGTGGTGGCTTTGAGGGGTGTCAGGAGGAACATCAGTTTGGCCGTGAGTTGAGAAACTTCGCAGATGCGCTTCTGTAAGAATTTAAAAAAGAAACACATGAGTTATACATTGATAATTAGAAGAGAATTTAGGATAGGGGCAGCCTAGGTGAGAATGGGTGGCTGCTATTAGGAGCTAAGTAGGTTGTAGGAGGAGAGATTTTTGTTTGTAGACGGTTGAGGAGATTGAAGCTTCTTTTATCAGGTCAGTCCTACTGAACAGCATTGCTCCCTGGTTCAGTTTACTCCGGTGGCAAATTCCTGGTAGGGAGGGACAGGATGCAGAAGGAGAATCTGCAGGGCCCAATCTCTTGGTCAGCCGCAGATGAGTAGGGCCCAGTGGTTCAAAACTGCCAGCGATCCTGCATGGGAGCAAGCTTGAGGCAAGAGACATGGTTGGAAATGAGGGTAGCACTGATTATGGGGGAGCTCTTGGTAGTGAGGAATGGTAAGAGTAAGTGGGAAGATGCTGTCAGCTGGATAGTGGCTCCAACTGTGTAGAATGTCTCAACCCAGAAGAGGTATTGGGCATGATGGCATAACTAAGAATAGGTGCAATAAAAAGGAATTCCATCCAAACTGCATGTCAGGGGTAATGTACGAAGAGGAGAAGGGGTCCTGTCAACCCCCCTAACCGAGACCTGTGAAGGAATTAGAGGTCTAGGGTGTGGTGGCAAAACAGAGAAGGCAGCCCCCGTGTACACAGAAATGAAATGGACTTGCTCGCTACCTGTAGCTTCACCCGTGGCTCAGAGCGGGGGGGGGGGGGGGGGCAATCTCCAAGTCCGGCCGTGTCAGCTGTCCATGAGGCCTAGGAATTCGAATGATGGGTTTACTTCGCTAGCTTGGCCTCCCATCTGAGCGGCCTGTCCTCCATGTTGAGACGCCGAGGATGTGCCTGCTGTCCAGAGGGGGCAATCGCTCCACCAGTGACCAAGCTGCTTGCACTTAAGACAAGGCTTAGTCGAGACCAGTGACCCTCCTTGCCACACTTAAAACAAGCTCCCGGTGGGGATCCTATTTGCGGCCCAGACTTAGGTTGAGCACTTCCTGTGCTTTGCTCCTGTTGCTCTGGCCTAAGGGCTGCCACAGTAGCCTGGGTTTGGAGTGCTACCTTCTGTTGCATGCAGGCCTGGCGAAAAGCCTCGGCCTGTTCCTTTCGACCATTAAAAACCTTAAATGCCATTTCATCAGGCCTCAAATAGGGATTTGCGGGCCCTCCTCTGCCTTCTTAAGTTTCTTCCGAATGTCCGGGGCTGATTGGGAAATGAAGTGAGTAGCTAATACAGTGGCCCCGGCACTGGAATTAGGGTCTGAATGAGTATGGAGGACCATAGCATCAGTGAGGCGATTTAAGAAGAGAGCCAGATTTTCCTCAGGTCCTTGAGTAATTTCCCTTAATTTGTCATAGCTACCTTTTGTGCTGCATCCTGCATGCCAGCTATAAGACATTCAACCATCTGATCACGTTGTCTCCTACCTGGTTGTTCCTTCTGGTAATCCCAGTTGGGGTCCGTGTCAGGGACCACCTCTGGACCTACCGGCATTTGAGCATTGGAGGTGTGGACCTTATCTGCATGAGCTCGCGCTGCCCTCTGGATCCGGTCTCGTTCGTTGGGGGTAAGGGTAGAAGACATAATAATATAGAGATCATGCCAAGTAAAGTCATATACCTGAGTAAGATATTGGAATTCCTTGATATAGTTGGTAGGATTAGAAGAATAGGAGCCCAAACGCTTTCTTTTCTTTTTCTTTTTCTAGATTTTATTTATTCATTTTAGAGAGAGGAGACAGAGAGAGAGAAGTGGAGGAGGAGCAGAAAGCATCAACTCCCATATGTGCCTTGACCAGGCAAGCCCGGGGTTTTGAACCAGCGACCTCAGTGTTCTGGGCTGATGCTTTTACTCACTGCGCCACCACAGGTCAGGCAGCCCCAAACGCTTTTCAATTGCAGACAGATCAGAGAGTGAGAAAGGCACATGAACCTTAATGACCCCTTCCGTTCTGGCCACCTTGCGGAGAGGGCATAGGAGGTGTGCCTCCTCTTGAGACCTGGAGTGTGATCGGGTGTGAGCGTTAACAGGAGGAGCGAGAGGAATCGGTGTTTGCTGGTGGTAGAGAAATAGGATTTAGCAAAGAGACGAGATGGGACCGAGGGAGTGGTTGCAGGAGGGGAACAAAGTTCCTCAGGGGAGTTAGCAAAGGAGGAAAGATCTGGAGTGGAGAGTTTGGCTGAGGTTTCTCTGGCCAGAAGGACCTGCGTTGTAGAGCAGCCGGCGCAGAGATTAGGACGAGAACGCAACTGAAGAAACCCCTGTATATAAGGAATCTCTGTCCATTTTCCAACTTCTTGGCAATAGTTCTGTAAACCAATAAGGATGTTAAAATCGAAAGTTCCTTCCTGAGGCCACCTGGTCTGGTTATCCAGTGGGTATTGTGGCCAGGCTATGCTGCAGAAGAAAATTAGTTTCTTCCTTTTTAGGGAGGGATCAATGTTTGGGAGGTTTCGGATAAGGCACCCAGGGGTGTTTTAGAGTCAGGCTTGGATTCCTTTGCCCCCATGGTCACCCCTCAGTTCTCAGAGAATGGTTAAGAGATGAGTACTGGCGTCCCAAAACTCAGACTGGCCATGGAATGGATAGGGAAAGTGGATATATGCTTGGACGTCTCCCGGGCACACATGCACTCGGATGGAAAAGGCTTCCCTGACGTAGCTACGGTTTTCGGACAGGGAGCCTCTGCGGAAAGAACCTGAGGGGGGTTTGGAGGCAGAGAGCTTACCACACCGTGCGCCGAAGTGGAAGGTCGGTCGGATATCCAGGGACCTCGTTTTTCCTTGGAGGGGACAGGAAAAGAGGAGCAGTCCGCTGCGGACTTCAAACTCCTCCTGGGTTTTCGGCACCAAAAATGTAAAGCATTTTCCCCGCCGAGAAAGAAGAAAATCACCATAGTTATTAAGTATTAATTATTAAGGCTTTATTTGGTACAGAGTGTTTCTTGAACAGGACTCACTGGCACGGGAGATGAATGCCAGGAATCTTGCGCCGGGCACCACATGGTGCCAGATTTTCAAAGGGGTCCTCCCGGGGTCGTTTAGCTAATATGACGTAGTGAAATCTCACTGGCTGACGGACAGTCGCTTTTTCCCAAAGGTTTATGGTAAGTGTCGTTTCTGCGCGCCTGGCCATGTGGGCAATCCCAGACAAAGACCGGGGCTCTGATTTCCCACCTGACCACCCCATTGCTAACCACCCTACACTTTTATGTTAGATAGGGGCTCTGCTATTCATCTGGCTACTTCCTGCTGGTAAGGGGCATCATAGGGAAGGGAGGTCGGAAGGTGGTGGCTCTGAGGGGTGTCGTGTATGTGGGTGTAGGATCATCTGGTTGACCGTGACTCGAGAAACCTTGTGGATGCGGCCCTGTAAGAATTTAAGAGAAAGAGGATCCAACATGAGTAATATGCTGATAATTAGAAGAGGACCTGGGATAGGGGCAACCCAGGTGAGGATGAGTGACTGCCACCAGGAGTTAAGTGCGTTGTAGGAAGAGAGCTTCTTGTACAGTTTCTCTTGCAGACGGTTGAGGACATTGATGTTTTCTTCCACCAGGCCAGTCTCATTGATATAGTAAAAGCATTGTTCCCTGCTTTAATTCACTTTGGCAGCAGGTTTTCAGTGGGAGGGACAGGAGTAACAGGAGGATCTTCAGGGCCCTACCTTTTGGTGAGCTGAAGACTGGTGGGGCCCAGTGGTTCCGACTGCCAGTGGTCCTGCATGGGGCAAGCTTCAGGTGAGAGACGTGGTACCAAGGTGTTTGTCCTAGGAGCTTGGCTGCAGTAGGAGTAGTCAGTATTACCGTATGGGTTCCCGTCCACCTGGGCTGTAGGGAGCTGGGCTGGAGCTCTCTCAGAAGAACCCTATCTCCTGGCTGTAGGGGGACCGCTGGGTGTGCTTCATCTGGATCCCCTATGGGAGGAAGGGTTTGGTCCGCATGTTCCCTGAGAAGATGGCGAAGTAAAGACAGAAAGGGGAGGTATGTGGCAAGAGGAGGGGGGTTGACAGGTAAGTTGTGATTGATTAGGAATGGTCTTCTGTAAACCAGCTCAAAGGGGCTGAGTCCAGTGGGGTTGCTCTGGCTCTGGTGAGTGCCAGGGGAAGGAGGTGTGGCCAGGAGAGTCTAGTCTCAATGTAAAGTTTAGGTAGTTGAACATTCAGGATGCCATGGGCCCTTTCCACTTTACCCGACGATTGTGGGTGATAGGGATTGATGTGGAGTCTCCAGGTAATGTTGGGAGAGCTGGCAACCTGCTGGACTATTTGGGCAGTGAAGGCTGAGCCGTTGTCTGACTGGATGGTAGTTGGCAGTACAAACCACAGGATGATGTTTTCAGTGAGAATGGAGGCAACAGTGTCTGCCGTTTCTTTGGAGGTGGGAAAGGCTTCTATCCACCCTGAAAAGGTATCAACAAAAGTTAAGAGATAACAAAATTTTTGGTGAGGGGACATATGAGTGAAGTCAATTTGCCAATTCTGTCCTGGCATGTGCCCCTTCACTTGATGAGTGGGGAAGCGGGGGCGAAGTCCTCTTTGTATAGAGGCTTTGGAACAGATAGTGCATGCTGTGTGTACCTTTTTGATAGTCTGCTGGAGTCCTGGGAAGAAAAAGAGTGGTTGCAAGAATCGATAGAGAGCTTTTGGTCCTATGTGTAAGAAACTGAATATCAGAAAGGAGAGTTTCAGCCTGTCCTTTTGGTAAGGCAATTCTATCTCCGAGAAATATCCATCCCTGGTTCATACGTCTCCACCTTTTTTGAGGAGGGCCTATTTTTCCTCATGAGTGTAGGAAGGTTTCAAGAAAGGAGAGAAACATGAGAGGAGTGGGGGTGGTTCCGTTGGTGAGGTTTCGAGCAGCCGTGTCAGCCAGAGCATTTCCTAAGGCAGGGTTCAGGAACCTATGGCTCGCGAGCCAGATGTGGCTCTTTTGATGGCTGCATCTGGCTCACAGACAAATCTTGAATAAAAAATATAATAACGTTAAAAATGTAAAACATTCTCATGTATTACAATCCATTCATTTCCTACCGCTCATGTTCATGGTTGTGGGTTGCTGGAGACAATCACAGCTGTCCTCCGGGACAACACCAAATTTTTATTGGATAATGCATAATGTACATGGGTTGTTGTGAGGTCAGGACCGAAACTTACATCCTTTTAATCAAGTAGTCAGCTAGCTAATTGCAGAAACGCTTTTGAGGACGAAGATGGCTAAAAGAAAGAAAGATAACGAGTGTCGTAATTTTCAGCAGGAATGGACAGAGGAATTCGCCTTTGTGGAGAGAGCAGGTTCTGAAGTGTGTCTAATATGCAATGATAAAATTGCGTCGATGAAACCGTCCAATATAAAGCAGTACTTTGAAAAACGCCATACTACATTTGCATCGAAATATTCAGCGAGGGACAGCAGGAAGAAAGCATGTCAAGAGCCTACTGTGCAGAGTGCAAGCTAGTCAGCAGCAACTCCGTGTTTGGACTCAACAAGGTGATTGGAATTCGGCTAGCTTTGCTGATGCTTTAGTAATTGTGAGAAACAAAAAGCCATTCACAGATGGGGAGTATGCCAAAACATTCATGCTTGATGTTGCCAATTAACTTTTTGACGACTTTTCAGATAAAGACAAGAAAATCAAACGAATAAAAGACATGCCTCTGTCGGCAGGAACTGTTGACAATCGTACTATCATAATGACATATCAAATTGAGGCAACACAAGTGAAGGACATAAATGCAGCACCATTCTTTTCTCTTGCTTTGGATGAGTCAACAGACGTAAGCCATTTATCCCAGTTAGTGTGACTGCAAGATATGCTGTCAGTGACACACTACATGAGGAAAGTCTTGCTGTTTTACCTATGAAAGAGACAACAAGAGGGGAGGATTTATTCAAGTCTTTCACTGATTTCGCTAAAGAAAAAGACCTACTGATGGATAAATTTATTTCATTGTACTGATGATGCTCCATGCATGGTGGGGAAAAACAGAGGATTTGTAGCACTTCTTCGTGAACATGAAAAGAAACCCATCCTAAGTTTTTACTGCATCCTACATCAGGAGGTGCTTTCTGCTCAGATGTGTGGCGAGCAGCTTGGTGAGGTGATGTCGCTGGTCATTTGGGTGGTCAACTTTATTGCTCCCCAAGCTTTAAATGATCACCAGTTTAAAACACTGCTGGATAAAGTTGGGAATAATTATCCTGGTCTGCTTCTGCACAGCAATGTGCGTTGGTTGTCAAGAGGGAAGGTGCTCAGCCGTTTTGCGGCTTGTCTGAGCGAAATCCGGACTTTTCTTGAAATGAAAAACGTCGAGCATCCTGAGTTAGCTAACACTGAGTGGCTCCTGAAGTTCTCCTATCTCGTGGACATGACTGAACATCTGAACCAGCTCAATGTGAAAATGCAAGGCATTGGAAATACAGTCTTATCCCTTCAACAAGCGGTGTTTGCATTTGAAAACAAGCTAGAACTCTTCATCACTGACATTGAAACAGGTCATTTACTACACTTTGAAAAACTGGGAGAGTTTAAAGATGCATGCATAGCAAGTGACCCTGCTCAACATCTTGATCTACAGCAGTTAGCGGGCTTCACATTTAATCTCCTGCAGTCAATCAAAGCACACTTTGGAGAATTTCTTGAGCGTACTTGTCTTTTTAAGTTCATCACCCATCCACATAAGTGTGCAGTGGACAGCGCGACCTGAGTTACATTCCCGGTGTCTTCGTCAGATTTTTGAACTCCAAGCTGCTGACCTGAAGGCCTCGGACATGTGGGTGAATAAGTTCAAGTCACTGAATGAAGGTTTGGAAAGACTTGCACGACAGCAAGCAGAGTTGGCGAGTAAACACAAGTGGGGAGAAATGAAAAACTTCAACCCATGGACCAGCTGATTGTCAAAACTTGGAACGCACTTCCCGTCACATACCACACACTGCAGCATGTGAGTATTGCTGTACTGACAATGTTTGGCTCTACATATGCATATGAGCAGTCTTTCTCACATCTAAAGAATGTTAAGACCAACCTACGATCATGGTAAACGGATGGAAGTCTCAACGCCTGCATAAAGTTTAACCTCACCATGTAGCAACTAGACTACAAAGCCATCAGCAAAACCATGCAGCACCAGAAGTCGCGTTAATGGTAAGAAGTACTTTATTCCTCACTGGTTAGAAAGAGCATAACAATGTTATTAAAAAGAATTCAGAGACTTTTTGTACTTTAAAAGTGTTGGTCTTACATAAAATGCACACATTTTCTTGTATTTATTTTTAAACATATTGTATGACTCTCACGGAATTACATTTTTAAATATGTGGTGTTCATGGTTCTCTCAGCCAAAAAGGTTCTCGACCCCTGTCCTAAGGCCACTGAGTCCTGAGAGCTTTGATGGCCCCTACATTATATCACAGCCACCTTAGTGGGAAGCTGTAATGCCTGCAAAAGTTTAGAAATGAAGGTAGTATTGATTATGAGGGATCCCTTACTAGTGAGGAAGCCCATTTTCTTCCAGAGGGCAGAGTGGCTGTGGGTGATAAAAAAAACATATTTAGAGTCAGTATATATGGTTTCATGTTTTTCCTGAACAGAGTCAGTGCCCACATGAGGGCAATTAGCTATGCTTTCTGGGAGGTGGTGCCCTCTGGCAGCTGTTGGGCTTCTAGGGTGGAGGAGGTGGTGACCACCGTATAGACCACCCATCATTTTCCGTTGGCTCCCTATACAGAGCTCCCATCTGCAAAGAGTATTAGATCTGGATCTTTTAAAGGGAAACCTGATAATCCATCTCGGGATCTGTTGAGGCAATTTATTAGCTCTGTAGAAGAGTGGGTGCGTTCTGGAAGTGTCGTTGTAGCTGGCAGTAGAGTGGCTGGGTTGAGTCAGGGAGAGAGCAAAAGAATGACTGAAGGGTTTTCCATGAACAGGAGGTGAAATTCTTGTAGATGGGAAGGACCCAACAGAGAAAGAGATTTGTGTGAAAGGAGGTTGGTGAGTCTGTGGGAGGAGAAGACAGTGATGGGTTGGGAAAGGGTGAGTTTAGTAGCCTCCTTGGTGAGTTCAGCTGCTGTGCCCAGTGCCCAGAGGCAGGGCTGCCAGCCTTGATGGTGGTGTCTAATTGTTTAGAGAGATATGCCATGGGGCAGTATGTAGGCTCCACAGGTTGAGTCAGTAATCCAATTGCATCACCGTGCTTTTCATCAGTGAAAAGGTGGAAAGGGCGTCTGGGGTCAGGTAAAGCGAGAGGGGAGAGGAGATGAGGGCGTCTCGAAGGTTAGAGAAAGCCCTTTTGATGGCGGGGGATGTGAGAGGTCACGTGGGAATCTCTTTTGCAGCCTCATATTGGGGTTTGGCTAAGAGAGTAAAATTGGGAATCCAGTGTCTAAAGAAGCCTGTTAGACTGAGGAAAGAAAGAATCTGATTAGCGGTGGTAGGTGGTTGGAGACTGCGGAGGGTCTGAGTTCGATCTAGTGTGAGACCTCGGGTGGTGGGGGGCAAGGTGATGCCCAGTTAGACTACAGACTGAGAATGAAGTTGAGCTTTAGTAGGGGAGACACGATACCCCTTCATGGCGAGGAAGTTAAGAACGGTGGCAGTGTGTTTCTTTGAGGCGGATAGGAAGGGACTGCAGAGGAGTAGGTCATCTACATATTGCAAGAGAGTACTTGTCTCAAAATTACATGCAGCTAGATCCCGAGCTAGCACCTGTCCAATCAGGTGTGGGCTGTCCCTGAACCCCTGGGGTGGAACAGTCCACGTAAGCTGTTGGGCTATGCTAGTGTCCGGGACAGTCCAAGTAAAGGCATACAGAAAGTAAGAGTCAGGGTGTAGAGGGATGGTAAAGCAGGCATCCTTGAGGTCTAGGATGGTGAAGTGAATGGTGTCTGAGGGAATGTGTGACAGTAACCTGTAGAGATGAGGAACTACTGTATGGAGGGGAACTACTGCCTCGTTAATTAGACGTAAGTCTTGTATGAGGCGATAAGCTCCTGGAGGTTTTCAAACAATAAGGATGAGGGTGTTGCAGGGAGAGTCCCGGGGGATGAGTAAGCCTTGGTTCAAGAGGTGGGTAATTAATTGGTTTGAGGCCCTGGTGGTGACTTGCTGAAATAGGGAATTGGGGTCTAGATGGGAATTGGGAGGGATTTTTTAAGCAGATGTGTCCGGGTGGGTTGTGGGTAGCTACAGGAGTAGAAGTGTCCCAGACTTGAGTGTTGACAACGTCTGGTGGAATAGGGGGTGGTGATCAGGTTAAGGGTGATTAGTAGTGGGAGAGCCGTAAGTAAGGAGTAGTAGAAGTAAGTGGGAAGATATTGTCAGCTGGATAGTGGCTCCGAGACTTTGTAGAATGTCCCGACTCAGGAGGGGTACAGGGCATGAGGGCATAACTAAGAATGAGTACAAAAAGGGGATTCCATCCAAACTGCATGACAGGAGTGGTGTGTGAAGAGGAAAATAAGGGGTCCTATACACTCCCATAACCGAGACCTGTGAGGGAACTAGAGGTCCAGAGTGTGTTGGCAAAACAGAGAAGGTAGCCCGCGTGTCCACAAGAAATGAGATGGACTTACCTGCTACCTGTAGCATTACCCTGGGCTTGACAAGGGTGATGGGGGTCTTCGAGTCCGGGCTTTGTCAGTCGTCCACGAGGCCGAGAAGTTCTAAAGGTCCCTGGTTCAATCCTGGGTTTCAGCACCAAATGTAAGGTATTTTCTGCCAAGGAAGAAAGAAGGACATAGCCACCAAGTGTGGGCTAGCAAAAGCTTTATTTAGAGCGCATCCTGGGTGAGGTTCACTGGTTCGCAAGATGGGCCAGGAAAGTTGCCCATATTCCCTCGTCAGGGGTAGTGGTGGTGTAATTTATAGCATCGGTAGGATGGTGGCGGGTTGATATGACGTGGCAAAATTTCATTAGTTGACATATTTTTTCAAAATGCTCCTGGGCCGTTTCTTTTGGCAGTCATGGGTGTGGGTGGTTTCGGCCAAGGTCCCTGGATCTGGTTCCTCACATGACCTTCTCCCGTTTTCAACCGACCTCACAGTCAGCCTACGTGTTTTTTTTTTTTTTTAAAGCATTGCCAAGTGCCTGCTCTTCTGAATAATGTCAGTGATGAAGTACTGCTCATCTTTAGATCTTTTGTGGGTCTAGATTTTAGTTACTTGGTATTGAGGCTTTCGTTTTACTTTAATAAACAGTCTATTTAACCTAGAAGTTAAATAATGTACAGTTGGCTTCATTCATGTGAATGTAGCTGTACACATTAGTTGTGAAAAAGTTCATAATGGTTTGTAATTTTGAGCTTGCTTTGGGCATAGTTTGTGTCTCCAACCAATATGGTCCTAATGTACTAAAGATTTGGATTGAAATAATAATACCAGGATTATAATTCTGTCATTCTGTGTGACTACAGTACTTTTCATTTGTGTTTAAAATTTAAACATTGAAACAGCTTGAGGTAGTCTTGTTTGTTAATTGCAAATTTTAGTTCATTTGTCAACAATTTTACAAAGTGGAAATATATATTCCCAGCAGCAAAGTTTGAGAATTCCAGTTGTTCCATATCCTAACCAATACCTGATATTTCTTTCTAAACAAGTGAATTTTGTTTCACTGTGATGCTCGTAATAGCAAAGTTAAAAAACCCAGTTGCATTTTGCAATATGCATCATCAGAACCATCCGATGTAGAATACTGGGATGTGCTCTAAAATAAAGTCATGGTCTGTCCTTCAAAGATTGAGGTGGTAGGTATTTACTTGAAAGTGACAATGGTCTTTTATTTACTGGGCCACTTGAAAGAAGAAAGTTTAGCACAGGGGTCCCCAAACTGTGGCCCGTGGGCTGCTTGCAGCCCCCTGAGGCCATTTATCCGGCCCCTGCCGCACTTCCGGAAGGGGCACCTTTTTCATTGGTGGTCAGTGAGAGGAGCACAGGATGCATCCGCACCCATAGTTCCCATTGAAATACTGGTCAGTTTGTTGATTTAAATTTACTTGTTCTTTATTTTAAATATTGTATTTGTTCCCGTTTTTTTTTGTTTTTTTTTTTTTTTTTTTTTTTTTTTACTTCAAAATAAGATATGTGCAGTGTGCATAGGGATTTTTTCATAGTTTTTTTATAGTCCGGCCCTCCAACGGTCTGAGGGACAGTGAACTGGCCCCCTGTGTAAAAAGTTTGGGGACCTCTGGTTTAGCATGATACTGCCAATTTTAGTGAACATGGAGACATAATTTAGCATAAATGATGTGAGTTCTAAACATTACTACCTATCTGTACTAGTGTGTTTTTGGTTTAAGATTCTTTCTCCTTTGCCAATTTATATATTGGTTTTTAACTGTTTGATTAAAATGAGAAGTAGAGGAATAGGAATTGGTTGTGCTTTTGGACCTCTGGCTGTGTAATTCCATTAGTTTTAGCTGACATTTTGTGTAATATTCCTGTAAAAGAAGAGAGCTGGTGACCTGGGGACACTTTGATTAGCGAGTTTTTTTTCATGCTTGCTGATGCCTGGGAGTGAGCTTTTTTTTTTTAAATGAAATTAGTTCCAGTTCCAGTTTTATTAACTTAAAATCATGTTTGTTTGATAACCAATTTATGGAAACAAGAAGAACATATGTTTGCCAGTTCTTAATGTTGCCTTACACATTTTTAAAATAAATTGATCGTACTCTGGATGGTCAGGAGGCACGAGGATGTAAATGAACGTTCGTACTACCCAAAGGGTTAACTTGATGTTGGCTTCTTGAGAAATCATTCTTCACATTCTGTTTTTCTTTATCTTTGTGTTATGTTAGGTCTGCAGGCCTCATTATCCTTAGCTCCTTTTAACCTTGATGTTAGGGAAAAGACTGGTTGAGGCAGACAGGGATCTCCAGTAACCCACATTACCTTTTTCCTTTTGCAGATCTCCCTTGAGAGAGCTGTGTCCATCATGGTCATGTGTTTCTTGTCCCTTTTAGTGTACCAAGGGGTTGGGGGAGTGCCATAAATAACATATGGTTTGAGTGACTGGTTATGGCTCTGAACCGCAGAGGAGAATAAAAGTGAGGAGGAGGCTACTCCAAACTAAGATAGCAGGGAACTCTAGATGGACAAAACTGTTTGCTCAGTGTTCTGTTAGGACAAGAATGGGAGAAAGAGGTACACTTTTATCAGTCTGTTTATAGGATGTTTGGAGATAATTCTTAGATGAGTAGATAAAGAAGGAAGTCAAGAAAAAGGGAGGAGGGAAGTATACACATGTTCTTAAAAGTCATACACATACAGTGTGCTTGTCCTTTAAAAACTTACTATGCACTGTGGGTGGCTTAAAAAGAATTTTCTTCTCACCTTCTATGTTCTTCCAGCTGGGCCAATAATCAAGTTAACAAAGATTAATGGGAAAATCTTTAACCAATGTCACTCCAGTAAATTTAATTTAAAAAAGATAAAGTATAGGATTATTTGAGGAAGAGTTAACTTTCATTATTAAAAAAATCTATTTTTCACCTGACCAGGCGGTGGTGCAGAGGATAGAGCGTCAGACTGAAATGTAGAGGACCCAGGATTGAAACCCTGAGGTTGCTGGCTTGAGCACGGGCCCACAGGCTTGATCGCAGGGTTGCTGGCTTGAGCTTGGGGTCATAGACATGATCCCATGGCTGCTGGCTTGAGCCCAAAGGTTTCTGGCTTGAAGCCCAAGGTTGCTGTCTTGAGCAAGGGCGTCACTGGCTCAACTAGAGTCATGCCCTGCCCCCCCCCCCGGGACATTTGAGAAAGCAATCAGTGAACAACTAAGGTGCCACAGCTATGAGTTGATGCTTCTCATCTCTCTCTCTCTAAAAAAAAAAAAAGAGAGAAAATAAAATTTTCATATTTGCACAAGGGGGATTCCAAAGACATTGAACTAAAATGAGGTATATACATTATTTTGGACAGAGAAGAAAGATTGGGAGGGGACCAGCATTTCAAAGGGATGATAGGCAATTCTCAGGTATCTGATAAAGTGGGAAACACATTCTTGATGGCTCAGAAGCAGTGTGGCAGAGGGGAACCTAACCCTGTCCACCTTATGTCATTCCTATGTGCTGAAGTGAATATGCTATATATAGTTCCCTTCCCAAAGCAGTTTTTTCTACCTGAATCTCTTTGAGACAAAGGGGGAGGTAAACAATTCTTCCTGAGTTTATTGGGCTTTCATTGTTTTTAGCTCAAGCTAAGCTCTATGCCAGAGCATCCAATTCTGGGAAGAACCATTTCTGACCCCTACAGTTGTTTTCTGGGTTCATAAAACAGGACAAAATGTAGTAGTTAATGTGCAGTACATAGAATTAAGCATTTTCCTCCTGAGTAAACTTGCTGCCAGGATCCACAAGATGATATCTAAAGCCACAGATTGGTGTATTGATGGATTCTGAACACAGCTATAAAATTCCATATGGAAACAGGGATTTTCTAAAAATAGCAAAATCAGGTGTGGTCCTTTCCCTATGGCCTCCTGCTGAGGTTGTGTTCCCCTGAGACCTCGCAGGTGATCCAACAACCTGACCAGGCTGGTCCCCAGCCCTCTTGCTTCCTCGTGTTTCTGCAGAGTTGCAGGTCGTGTCAGGGCTGTGTGTGACTACTGGAGAGCAGCTCCAGAGGAGTAGACCCTGTCCCCAGGCCAGTGTGCTGCTTTTCCTGGTATCACATATGAACTCTGTGTTCCATAGGAGGCCATATTTGTAGACTCTTAGTTTACTGAGGCTGTAGCGAAATAGACTGCCTGATAGCAGATGTTTCAGAATGCTTCTGTAAGCGTTCCCTCTGTGACACATAAGTGTTCAGATTGTAATATTGGCAGAATTGCTGTGGTATGGTACTGACGAGCAGTTTGCCTCTCAGACTGCACTCTCTTGTTTGGTGAATTTATGAAGGATATTTTAGGCGCAGGCACTGAGGACTTCTTATATACCACAATGAGTCTGTGAATTCAGCATTTGTGTTTCTGGACCAACCTCTCTTGGTGTGTTCTCTTTTTCATGTATAAATAATTGTATTTTCCAACTGAAAGGTTCTTTTTTTTTAAAAAAAAATTTAGATTTGAGAGAGAGAGAGGAAAGAAAAGAGAGAGAGAAAGAGAAACATCGATTTGCTGTTCCACTTAGTGAGATATTCAGTGGTTGATTCTTGTATGTGCCCTAACCAGGGATTGAACCCACAATCTTGGTGTATCAGGACCACGCTGTTATTTATTGAGCCACCTGGCCAGGGCTTTAATGAAAAGGCTCTTTATTCATTTTCTATTGCTGCCATAACACATTACTACACATAGTGGCTTAAAACAATGCAGATGTGTTATTTTACAGTTCTCCAGTTAAGAGATCTGATACATGTACCACTTGGCTAATGTCAAGGGTTTGTCAGTACTTTTGGCTGCTTGCAGGGTGAATCCTCTTTCTTTGCCTTTCCCAGTTGCGTGCTTGGGCTGAAACCTGTCTGCGAGGCCAGCAACCTGGCATCTTGACTCTGCTTCTGCCACCACATCTCTCTCTTTTCCACTTGTACATGGATTACATTGGCCCTGCCAGATAATTCAGGATTATTTTCCTCTTGTACATTCATTGGATTTCAGCCTTAATGCTATCTGCAACTTTAATTCTCCTTTGCCATGTAAGGTGACATATTCATAGGGATTGATCTTTGGGCCATTATTCTGCCTACTGCAGGATCCTTCTAGGTTTTCCTAGTTCCCTGATCTGTATGTACCAAGTTATAAAGAAGTCATTGGGTTACATAATATATTTCACTTCTACTAAATTGTAACAAACCTCCCAAAGGCAGCTACTGTGTCTTTCATCTTTGAATTCCCAGCATTACTACAGCACCTGTTGCAAAGGTAGGGTGCTTGATACTGTATTTCCCATGTATAAGACGCTCCTATGTATAAGACACACCTTAATTTTGGGGCCTGAAATTTGAAAAAAGAAATGTATTACATAAAGTTACTGAACTCAAATTTTATTCTTCATAAAATTCATACAACTCCTCATCACTGTCAAAACTTCCATCCATTACCTTGTCCTCATCTATGTCTGATGACGAATCACTGTCTTCAACAGTCAGTGCAAAAAAGAAGTGCGAAAGAGCAGGAAATGCATGTAAAAAAATCTACAACCACTTTAAAGACGCACCCAGTTTTTAGACCCCATACTTTTTGAAAAAAGGTGTATCTTATACATGGGGAAATATAGTGTTTGCTGAGCTAAATATGTAGAAGGGTTTCAAGGCTTAGATTTTTTCATGAACGAACTAAGAACTAGAGAATTGTCACTTTTACAGCAAAGCAGAGAATTCAGAAACCTTTTGACATCTTCCATAAAGCCATTAAATGCAAGGCTCAGTGTGTGCAGTAAGAATGCATTATTGTTGCTATCCTTTATAGAGGCATCATCTGATGCTGGTCAGGAGCATGAAACCAGATGAAGGGAGCAAATCCCTGCTGTGGATCTGCTGACTGCCTTTTTCTAACAGAGCAAATCAGCTCAGCCTTTAGAACTAAAAATGGCAAATCTCATACCAAACGTTCACTGGCTTGCTTTCAAGGAGTATAATTTTCAAATTCTGAGAACTGTCAAACTGTATAAAATATAGCATAGAAATGAAATCAGCACAAGAGCATCCTTTGGTCTTGCTTTATTTATGGCTGAATATAGATACATTCTTGTTAGTTAATTTTGACTTTATCTAAATGCCCTTTGTGCTGCCTTTCAATGACTGATTAGTAGGACGCAAACCTAGAGTGGAGAAACACCCCCCAAAACTTGCGCAGGATGCCTGACAAGCCAGCAGACATCATCCCCTCTCCAGGAATAGTAATGCTTTACCCTCCCCTCCCTCCGCCACCCCCCCCCCCCCACTCTTTTGTAAGATTGGCACACATTCAGATGGTTTGAAAATAGAATTGCAGACCTGTTGCAGTTGTTCAGGTGTTTAATAAAATTATTTTTAACCAAAGCCAGTCCTTAGGAAAACAGCAGCCTTTCATAACTTTTTATTTGAATGCTGGCTGCTTTGAGGATGTGCCAACAACACATTTGTTTTTGTTGCGAGCCTAAGGTCGACAGTTCTTTTCTCAACAGCCTAAGGTCGACAGTTCTTTTCTCAACCCTGGTATGTCAGCCTGTCTCTCTCTGTGTTCCCACCTTTTGCAGGGCAGCCTGCTCCTTCCTCTGTGCCCCCCACCCCCCAGCCCAGCATACCTACCACTTAGTCCCAGCCCCCCAGGCCTTCATTGTGGTGATGTGGCACAGGCCAGTAGCTTCAAACTATTAAATTTTTAAAATATTGGAACATTTTTTTTCTCTTTTATTTTAAAGATTTATTGATTTTACAGAGGGGGTGGAATGAGAAGTATTAACTTATAGATACTTCACTTTAGCTGTTCATCTCTTACCTGTTGTATGTGCCTTGACTGGGCAAACACAGGACTTCAAACCATCAACCTCATTGTTCCAGGTTGATGCTCTATCCACTGTGTCACCACAAGCCAGGCAGGGAACTGCATTTTCTAAAATGACATCTTATACAGGTTCTCAAGATATAAATGAATTAAACTGCTCAGGTTTATTCTGAATTGGAACCCAGAGCTTCCTCTGCTCAAGGTTGAGGATTCAACCCAGGTATCTTATATATCCCTCTGATAACACAGAACCCAGGTGGAAAATTGCTAGCAGAGTTGAAAGAGCACAGACTTCACCACTTAGTAGATGTGTGACTTACGGCAGGCCGCGCCCTACCTTTTTCTTTATTGATTTGTGAGGAGAGAGAGAGACAGGGAAGCAAGAGAGATGAGAAGCATCAATTCGTACTTGCGTCACATTGTTTATTGATTGCTTCTCATATGTGCTTTGATGGGGGTCTGGGGGTGGGGGGCTCAAGCTGAGCCAGTGACTCCCTGCTCAAGCAAGTGACCTTGGGCTTAAGCCAGCGACCTTGGGCTTTAAGCCAGCGACCATGGGATCATTTCAATGATCCCGTTCTCAAGCCCCTGACCCTGCACTCAAACTGCCAAGCCTGCGCTCAAGCAAGATGAGCCCACCTTCAAGCTGGTGATCTCGGGGTGTCAAACCTGGGACCTCAACACCACCACTGGTCAGACTGTGTTTTTCCTTCTTAAGGGAGAAGCATGAAGCCTTAGTGATCAGGTGGGGGAGTTTATTTTATTTTTGAGATTTTTATTTACTGATTTTAGAGAGAGGAGAGAGAAAGGGTGGGGACACGGAGCAGGAAACATCATCTCATAGTAGTTGCTTCTTATATGTGCCCTGACTGGGCAAGCCCTGAGTTTTGAACAGGCAACCTCAGCTTCCAGGTCAACATTTTATCCACTGTCCCACCCTGGTGATAAGCGTTGTCATTTCTAAAATGGAAATACCGTATTTCCCCATATATAAGATGCATCTTAATTTTGGGGCCTGAAATTTGAAAAAAAAAAGTATTACATCAAGTTATTGAACTTAAGTTTTATTCATCATAAAATTCATACAGTTTATCACTGTCAAAACTCCCATCCATTAGCTTGTCCTCATCTGTGTCTGATGATGAATTACTGTCCTAACAATGTACGGAAAAACAAGTGCAAAAAAGCGTGAAATGCGAGTAAAAATACTACAACCACTATATAAGACACACCCAATTTTTAGACCCCAAATTTTTCGAAAAAAGTGCGTCTTATACATGGGGAAATACAGTAGTAATAGTTACCTCACTGAGTGGATACAAGGTTTAGATGAGATGTTTGTGATTAGCCTGGGATCTCAATGACTGTTAGCCTCAGTGGATGATTTGGTGATTCTCCTCTATCTTGTTTCGCCTTCTTCCCCCACCATGATCATCTTTTTTTCTTTCCCTGCCCCACCTCCCTCCCTTCTAGTCCAGTTTCTGTTTTACAGTCTTTCATGCCCAGCTTTCTCCATGGCCACCTCATTGCCTGTCCCTTAGTCACATGACTCAGCCTTCTCTAGAATACCTATAACATTTATTATATGTTTCATTAAAATGTTTTCAAAATGACATTTTCTCTATTTATAAAAGTCAAGTATTTATTGCAGAAAAGTTAGAAAATGTATATAAGCCTAGAAGAAAATAATTAAGATCTTTCAAGACAGAAACTCTCTTTTTATTTTTTTCTGTTCCTGATGTTTAAGTATAAGTGGGTACTACATACTTAATCATACTTTCTGATAGATTAACCCGGCTAATTGTTTTGTTTGTTTGTTTTGTATTTTTCTGAAGTGAGAAGTGGGGGTGGCAGACAGACTTCTGCATGCGCCGACCAGGACCCACCCGGCATGCCCACGAGGGAGTGATGCTTGGCCCATCTGAGGCGTTGCTCCGCTGCAATCAGAACCATTTTAGTGCCTGAGGTGGAGGCCATGGAGCCATACTCAGCGCCCAGGCCAACTTTGCTCCCATGGAGCCTTGTCTGCTGGAGGGGAAGAGAGAGAGATATAGAGAGAAAGGAGAGGGAGAAGCGTGGAGAAGCAGATGGGTGCTTCTCCTCTGTGCCCTGTCCTGGAATCAAACCCAGGAGTTCCACATGCCAGGCTGACGCTCTACCACTGAGCCAACTGGCCAGGGCCAACCCTGCTAGTTTTATGTTTTATTCACTAATTTTAAAGAAATTTAGATATTTGTGGTAAAGGAGGAAAAGGTGTCTCTATGAAATTATGAATGTAAAGTCCAGGGGAAGGTACTGCTGTGGGTGTTGTGAAGGATACAGAGTGGCCCAAGAAAGGATCCCTGTCTACAGGAGGTTACGATTCAGGTTGAGCTAAATGCTTTAAACATAATGTAGAAAGTGCTACAGCTAGAGTGCCCTGTGGGCTTATCAAGACTGAGGGGTCAGGTCCAGCTGGAGGTCTGGGAGGGCTTTAAGGCATTGAGATTAGAACCAGATCTTGAAGTAAGTTAAGACTTTTATAGATGTCCAGGTAGAAGGACACCTTCTGGTAGGGGAATGGGTAGAGGAAAGGTTATGAAGGTTGTTAGGTGGGTCTTTGTAGAAGAGCAGAGGAGGTGAGCAAGACCTGAGATGCCAGCTGACCTTCATTCAGCACAGAGGAGCCACTGCAGAGCTGCGAGTAGAGAGTGAGATGAACAGTCATGTGACTGGTGGGGGCACATGTGGGACAGAGAGCCCACCACAAAACCTAGCCAGGTGTTTAGAGTTGAGTTTCATCTCTGTCCGCTGTTGCACGAGTCTTGACACCTATCACAATAGTCCTGAATAGAGTCTTTCTCACTGTTTCAGCATGTATCAGAGTAATTTTTTTAACACAGACCTAGGAGCATGTTCTCATAAATGCATGAGAAATTGAATTGGCTTATGGCAGGAAGAGGGGTTGAACACATAACAGTATTTTCTTTTCTGCTGTTCTGGGTTTTTTATTGGCGCTGTCATGAGTGGTGTCTTGTGCCTTTTATTGGTTCTCCTTGTCGAGGCTTCTGTAGGTGGTGGGAATTGTCTCTGCTTAGAACTTCTCCCTGCTTGTCATTTTTCTTCTCCATTTCCCTTTCATACTCTCTATACCCATGCCATAGGGACACCTCCCTTCCTTACAGGTGTTTCGGGGAGAATTGATGTAATGAGAGGTATTGACCTGAGGATCTCATGCAGCTAGTTTATGCCTCCCTGATGTTTGTCTTCCATCTTTTCTCTGGTTTTCAAGCCATTCTCTCTGAAGAGGCAGCTGACCAGGTGAGCTCAGGCTTTAGAGCTTGTTTATGTTATTAAACTTTCAGGTTATTTCTCCAGCCTCTGACTGTGTTGTAAAGGCAGAAGGAAAAGTGGTGACTGATGAGCATGTTGACATATAAAAAACAGTTCATACTGAGGTAGGGTTATGACTTATGGAGGGGCAGAATTGAGTGAGCCATTTCGGGGGGGGGGCAAAACTTTGGTTCAGTGAACTTGTTATTCACTCTCAAGTGCTCAGTATGACTTGTGTGTCATCTTTTTTAATCAATCCTGGGACATAGATGATTTATGATTGTAGATGCATCTTTTACCTTCCCCAAGAGGTGTGAAACTATGGCTGGAAACGGCCTTCAGAGCTGTGGGAGTTCCTTATTCTTCCTCTTAGAGATCCGTGTGTTTTCTGGTTTCTCTACCACTAATTTAAAGTGTTAATTTCCTTCATTTTGAGAGCCTGATAGGAGTACTGTATAAGGGTGAAAATGCTGAAATACAAGGAATTATCCAAACTGCCTTGATTAATTTAACATTTGTGATTTTTGTGTCTTTAAAGAAACCCTAATATTTGTGATTTAAATTATTTAACAAAAGTTTTCATTTTATTACAGATTTAAATAGCTTGCATTTGCTAAAAGAAAGAAGGAAAAATTATTGTTGAGGTTTTTACTTTTGGTTGGTTTAAGAATTGAATCTTAAATTGAAATGTATGCACCCGGTCTCTTTGCCTGGTTGCTTTGCCTGGGCCAGTCACTGCAGTTTTCAGTGGAGTTGAGCTTTTTGGTGTGCTCTCACACAGACCTTTGTTAATGTGTGCAGTATCAACGACCTCTTGTGCCAGTTAGTCCAGGATTTTTCTCTTTTTTAACTAAGTCAAGGTCTCATTTCTAACTTAGCCTCAGTTTTGAGGGGCCTTCTGACCACAGTGGTCTTTATTAAATCACATAGCCAAAATATATTCTATCATAGGGCTTTATTAAACACTGTGCCTTAGAAAATTAAATGTTAAGACCATAAACTTACTCTATGAGGCTTTTTCTTGTGGTAAAATACTATAACATTTACTATATTAACCATTTTTTAAGTATACAGTTCAGTAGTATTAAGTGTACATCCACATTATTTGTGCAAACCATCACCACCAAATATATCTGTTATTGAACCTGGTATTTGAGTTTTTCTGCTTTCATGTACTTGTGAAAAGAAATGCATGAACGGGAGTTTGCAGTGTATGAAGGAAGTAGTTTGTTATAGAATTGCCCAGTCAAGAGTCAGGGAGTTAACGGGTTGAAAGACCCGAGTTCAAGATGACAGTGGGTTAGGAGGTTCAGGGTCATTTTCGGAGCTAAGTGGTTGGAGTTGTGGTAGGGTTAATAAATTATTTCTTCAGCGCTTGTGGACAGCTCTGAGGACAGCATTCCTCTGTCAGGGCTCATGGGAAAGTAGCCAGGGGGTCATTCCATCTTAGGGCTCAGGAGCCAAAATATAATTTAGGTCAAGATCTTTAGCCTGCCAGAGATCCAGACCTTATGGCTGTGAGTCAGGTCTGGGCTATTGTTTTCTGCTTCGTTGGGGGTTACTCATTATCCAAGGAAAAGGTTAGGTCTCTGAGGGTATAGAGAGAGGTAAAAATGTGATTTCTAAAGCTCTAGTCACAAATCAAATAAAAATCGTGAGAACTCTGGATGGTTTCACATTCAGTTAACTTTTTTCAGTCTTGTAAAATTCAAACTCTATACCCAGTAAACAAAGACTTCCCATTCTTCCTTCCCACCAAGTCCTGCAATCACTATTATACTTTTTATCTTTATGATTTTGACTACTCAATAAAAGAAAGAGTGGAATGATACATTATTGGTCATTTTATTACTGCTTTATTTCACTTAGCGTAATATCCTTAAGGTTTATTTATGATGTAGCATATTGCAGATTTTTTTTTCTTTTTAAGGTGGAATAATATTCCATTGTATGTATACTGTAGATCAAATTTTCTTGTTCATTCATCTGTCAATGGACACCTGAATTTCTTCCATGTCTTAACTATTGCAAATTGTGCACCTGTGAACATGGGTGTAAAATATCTGAGACCCAGCTTTCAATTGGTTTAGTTATATACCTAGAAGAATTGCTGGATCATAAGGTAGTTCTATTTTTAATTTTTTGAGGAACCTCCATACTGTTTTTCCACAGTGGCTATACCATTTTATATTCCTACCAATAGTGGACAAAGGTTCCAAATTCTCTGCATCCTTGCCATCCTAACTTTGATTTGCATTTCCCAAGTAATTTGGTTGTTGAGGATTTTTTTCATGCGGTTATTGGCCATTCATATATTTTCTTTGGAGAAATGCCTATTCAAGTTCTTGTCCATTTTTCAATTAGGTTGTGTTTTTATCATTGAGTTTTAGAAGTTTTTTATGCATCTCTTATCAGATACATAATTTGCAAATATTTACTCCTATCCTGTGGGTTGCCTTTTTGCAGTGTAGTCTTTATAAAAAAAATTTTTAATGATAGTGTCTTTCGATGAACAAAATATTTTAATTTTCATAAAATCCAGTTGGTCCATTTTTTGTCTTGTTATCTATGCCTTTGGTGTTATGTTATATCCAAGAAATCAGTGCCAAATTCAATGTTGTGAAGCTTTTATTTTCTAAGAGTTTTATTATTTAGGTTCTTGTTCTATTTTGAGTTCTTTTTTTTTTAATAAACTTTTATTTTTTAACAGGGACAGAAAGAGAGTCAGAGAGAAGGATAGATAGGGACAGACAGACAGATAGGAACGGAGAGAGATGAGAGGCATCAATCATTAGTTTTTTGTTGCTGTTGCGACACCATAGTTGTTCGTTGATTGCTTTCTCACATGTGCCTTGACCACAGGTCTTCAGCAGACCGAGCCACCCCTTGCTGGAGCCAGCGACCTTGGGTTCAAGCTGGCGAGCTTTTTGCTCAAGCCAGATGGGTTCGTGCTCAAGCTGGCGACCTCAGAGTCTCGAACCTGGGTCTTCCGCATCCCAGTCTGACGCTCTATCCACTGTGCCACAGCCTGGTCAGGCTTGAGTTCATTTTTATATATGGTGTTAGTTAAGGGCCCCACTCTTTCTTTTGCATATGGATATCCAGGTTTCCCAGCACTATTTGTTGAAAAGAGTCCTTTTACCATTAAATGGTCTTAGCATCTTTGTCAAAAATCATTTGACCATATTTTTGAGAGTTAATGTCTGGGCTCTCTGTTCCATTGGTCTACAGCAGTGGTTCTTAACCTTTTTTGAGGTACCGAACCCACCAGTTTCATATGCGCATTCACCGAACCCTTCTTTAGTGATAAGTAAAATATGATTTTTTCCCCCAAATTCAAGACATAAGTATATGTTTTTTTACTGGTGCACAAAATGAGCCGTGCATGAACATCACCTTGCTCAAAGAACAAAACCAACAAAGTGCATGAACTCAACAACAAATTACGGTATTACTTTATTCTGGCCTCCGCGGCAGAGGCTTCTCCGAACCCCTGAGACTGATTCATCGAACCCCTAGGGTTTGATAGAACCCAGGTTAAGAACCACTGGTCTACAGGTATTGGTCGACTTAAGACCTATGCAACTTACGACCATTCGACTTTATGACCACAATCACTAGCCACAACTGCTCCACGTCTGGACCAGTTTTTTGTATGCACCTGTATTTTGTAATTTTGTATGATTTGCAAATATTAAACCAGTTGTACTGGTAATGCAGTGTTTTACTTAAACCTGACAAATGTAAAAAGAAACAAAATGGTGTAGAGATGATACAAACGGTATAAAATGAACAAAGAAAATTATGATATATAACAATAATGAAAGAAAATTATGATATTTTAACATCATTTCACAGTACTGTACATATAGCCTTCTCAACTTTCGAACAAATCGTGTTATGACCAGTCGGAATCAATCGTGGTTGTAAGTCGAGCACTAGCTTGTATATGTTTTTATGTGAATACTTCAGTGTTTTGATTACTGTAGCTTTGTAGTAAGTTTCAAAATCAGCAAATGTGAGTCCTCTAGTTCTTTTTTTTTTTTTTTTTTCCTTTTTAGGATTGTTTCGGCTATTCCTGACCAGGTGTTGGATAGAGCATCGGACTGGGACGCAGAGGACCCAGGTTCGAAATCCCAGGGTTACTGGCTTGAGTGCAGGATCATTCAGCTTTAGCATAGAGTTGCTGGCTTGAGTGTGGGATCATAGACCTGACCCCATGGTCAGTGGCTTTAGCCCAAAGGTTGCTGGCTTGAGCCCAAAGGTCACTGGCTTGAAGCCTAACGTCACTGGCTTGAGCAAGGGATCACTTGCTCTGCTGTAGCTCCCTGGTCAAGGCACATATGAGAAAGCAATCAATGGACAACTGATAAGCCACAATGAAGAACTGATGCTTCTCATCTCTCTCCCTTTTAGTCTTTTTGTTCCTCTCTCTGTCTTTGCGCCCCTCCCCCCCAAAAAAAGATTGTTTTGGCTATTTTGGGTCCCTTGAGACTTTACATGAATTTTAGGATGAACTTTTCTGTTTCTTCAATAAAATATTATTGAGATTTTGATAGAGATTGCATTAGATCTGTGATGGGTATATAGCGTTAGCTTACTGAGGAACTGCATATGTCGGGCTATATGCCACTTTTAGTTCCTGTGGGCCTTTTTCTTTTTTAAATTGAAAGGGAATGGCTTATTTTCATTTGTCCTATTGTTTATCAAAGTCTTCATTTATGGCTAGAGCATCTTTGGTGCTCCTAGGGGGAGGCAGAGCTTACATCCTTTGCAGAGATTTTAAATGCCCTTAGGTAACCCATAGCACAGTATGTGGGTGTCCTGGGGTTGGCACCTAAGAGGATTTTGGTCCATCTTAGCACTTATATTAGTATCTGACCGTGCAGTTGTCTCTGTCTCGATTGGCCTTCTCCTGTAATCCATGGTCTGCCAGAGTGCTGAGATCTCTTTAAGATCCCTTGTCCTTGGCACACAGTGTTTTGCACAGGGCAGATGCTGAGTAAATAGTACATGAAGCAGTGAATTTCTTTTCGTGAAAATCAAGCCCATCTTTTTGTAACTCATGGTAATGGGATCAGGGAAATCATAGAATTTGGAAACCAACAGATAGAGCATGGTATATAGAAAGCTGCAGTTATTCTTATGTTTCCTTTTGACTGGCAGTTTTATTCTTACTCTTTCCTAACTTGGTGTTTCATCTCCCTTATTCATTTCACTATATGAACTTGATGGGTAAGCTCAAGACAGTTTGATCTTTTTTGTTTGTTTGTTTGTTTTTGTATCTTTTCAAAGTGAGAAGTGCGGAGGCAGTTAAAACTCCCGCATGCATCTAACCGGGATCCACCCAGCATGCCCACTAGCGATGCTCCATTGCAACCAGAGCCATTCTGGTGCCTGAGGTGAGGCCATGGAGCCATCCTCAGCGCCTGGGCCAACTTTGCTCCAATGGAGCCTTGGCTGCGGAAGGGAAGAGATAGAGAGGAAGGAGAGGGGGAGGTGTGGAGAAACAGCTGGGCGCTTCTCCTGTGTGCCCGTACTGGGAACCAAACCCGGGACTTCCACATGCCGGGCCGGCACTCTACCACTGAGCCAACTGGCCAGGGCTCAAGACAGTTTGATCTTGACTGTGGGGCACTTGCATGAGAAAAGAGGACTCCTGTTGGGTAGGGTCAACCCTCATGTGAAACCATCCTGGTGGTCCTGAAGGTTATTTTGGTACATTGGGTGGTGTGCTAAGTACTCCCTGTAGTTCCCTGCTGGCTTTTCTGCTATGAAGCTCACTGGGCAGGTGTCACTCCCTCTGCTGTAGCCTGCTCATGAAGCATTGCTACTCTTGGGGTAAGTGACCATTTGCAACATTTCTGTAAACTCTGTGTTTCTTGTGCTCCCTGTTTTTTTATAAGGTTGTAATCTCAGCTCCAGTAGGGCAGGGAACATTGGAAGCACTAGGCAGATCAACTTTTCTCATTATTATACCCTTCCAGTGTTGGGTTTAAAGTGAGGTGTGTCAACCTGAGGTCATTGCAGTCAATTCAACATCCAACAATAATCCACAATTTGGGGTGGGGTGAAGAAGGAAATTTTATTCAGTGCAAACAGTTCAATTGTGATACAGCTAGTGTGGAACAACTCAGTTGTGTTACAGTATGGCTATGAAAACAGCACTGCTGTTAGGAGGCTCTGGGGTGAGGTGGCCCTTGGGCAGGCCATTTCTCCAGCTGGATGGCTCTGGGCAGGAAAGGCAGTCTTCAGTCTTTGGTGGAAAGGGAAAGTAGCTCCCAGCACCAAAGGGGAGCTGGCTTGTATAGACATAAGTCCCAGCCCCTGGTGTCATACTGGTTTGTCCTTATGGGCTCCATATTCTTGCAGTGTGATTAGCCCAAAAGGCACTGTCCTAATTGGTCAGAATGGAGCTACTCTGATTGGTCTGTTAAGAAGCCGATGGGGGGTGGGGTGAGGAGATAAAGCTGCACAGCTCTGATTGGATGTGGAAAATCTCAGTCCTGTTGGTTGAAATAGGATTTCAGGAACTCCTCTACAAGGGCTGCTCACATGACTGGAATTCAGGGCAGGCAGGTACTCAGTGCATGTTTCTCTCTGAGGTGCATTATTGGGCAAATGAGTTTGTAAAATTTGTATTTTTTGAGTTCGCTCACTTTTCTTGTTAGAAAATGGCACTGGGCAGCGCCAGGTATATGTCTGTGAAATTGCAAATTACCTTCTTGCTTGGGAAGAGCCATTGTCTTGCTAATGTTTGCTGGAGGAGTGGTTTTTGAGCCAGAAAGTTGGAGAGCTGAAGGAGAGAGAAGCCATGTTTTGCAGGGAGAGCAGACAATGCAGAGTGCTGAGAGAGAAGCCAGTTTGTGCAGAGAGAGAAGGTGTGCAGATGGGGAACCAGAGCTCAGGGGCTTTTACGAGCTTCGCTGAGGCTGGTGGGTGTAAGGTATTTTACCTTGCCGAGAAAGAAGAAAGGGGGGCCAGAGCCATAAAGTGTGTAATAGCAAAGGCTTTATCCTGTCTGACGAGGTTCCCTAGCACCGGGGACAGAGGCTAGGGGAGTCGCGTGAATTAAACCATGTGAGAGGTATTTAAAGGGGTCCTCTAGGGTGTGCGAGCTAATATGACGCGGTGAAATCTCACTGGCTGACGGAGGGTTGCTCTTCTCCCAAGGACCTCTGGGAAGTTTCTTTGTCTGGCTACTTTCTGCTGGTTAGGGGTGTTGTGGGAGGGGGAGATTGGCAGGTGGTGGCTTTGAGGGGTGTCTGGAGGAACATCTGTTTGGCCGTGAGTTGAGAAACTTTGCAGATGAAGTTCTGTAAGAATTTAAAAAAGAGAAGCAAATATGAGTTATACACTGATAATTAGAAGATTTAGGATAGGGGCAGCCCAGGTAAGAATGGGTGGCTGCCATCAGGAGTTAAGTGGGTTGTAGGAGGAGAGATTCTTGCTTAATTTTTTCGCAGATAGTTGAGGAGATTGAAGCTTCTTTTATCAGGCTAGTCTTACTGAACAGCATTGCTCCTTGCTTCAGCTCACTCTGGCGGCAGGTTCCTGGTGGGAGGGACAGGAGCAACAGGAGGGTCTGCAGGGCCCAACCTTTTGGTGAGCTGCAGACGAGTAGGGCCCAGTGATTCTGACTGCCAGCAATCTTGCATGGGAGTAAGCTTGAGGCGAGAGACATGGTTAGAAATGAGGGTAGCATTGATTATGGGGAGCCCTTGGTAGTGAGGAATGGTAGGAGTAAGTGGGAAGATGCTGTCAGCTGGATAGTGGCTTCGAGACTGTGTAGAATGTCTTGACCCAGAAGGGGTACAGGGCACGATGGCATAACTAAGAAAGAGTGCAAAACAGGATTCCATTCAAACTGCATGTCAGGGGTGGAGTGTGAAGGGGAAAAGATGGGGTCACGTCCATTCCCATAACCGAGACCTGTGAAGGAATTAGAGGTCCAGAGTGTGGTGGCAAAACAGAGAAGGCAGCTCCTATGTCCACAAGAAATGAGATGGACTTACCTGATAGTTGCAGCATATCCTGGGTTCTCAGAGTCCAGGCCGTGTCCTAGGAGTTTGAGGGATGCACCCACCTGGCTGACTCATCCATGTAGAGGCATTGAGGAAAAAGCCTGTTGCCCAAGGGGGCAATCACTCTGCCAGTGACCGGGCTGCTTGCAGTCAGGGCAGGGCTCAGTGGGCAGCTGCGGGCAGGGACACTGTTGGGCACAGTGGTCTTGCTTGCCACACTTAAAGCAAACTCCTAGTAGGGATTCTTTTTGCGGTCCAGACTTGGGCCGGGCACTTCCTCTGCTTTGCCCCTGTTGCTCTGCAGGCCTCAGGGTTGCCACAAGAGCCTGGGTTTGGAGCGTTACCTTCTGCTGCATGCGGGCCTGGCGAACAGCCTGGGCCTTTCCTACTAGCCGTGACCATTGAAAACTTTAAAGGCCATGTTCACAGGTCCCGGATAGGGGCCTGGGGTTGGGAATAAAAGGAGGAGGGCTCCTAGGGAGCCCAGCACCCAGATCCAGCCAGAAATGCTGGAGCCAGAGGCAGGACAGTGTCAGAACTTCCTGTAAGCAGATTGGGGTTGGGCGCCCTGCAAACTGGTGTAAAGGGCATCAAGCTGGTGTAAAGGGCCAATGGCAGGCTGAGAATAGCCTGACAGAGGAGGGACTTAAGAACGCAGTGGAGAAGGGAGGGGCCACTGGCCAGCAGGGGAGGAGAAAGAGAGACTGGTATTTGCAGGTGAATGAGAAACAGGATTTAGTGAAGGGAGGGGAGGGGGCTCTCTGGAGGGAAGAGAGTTGGGAGTCTGCGGAGAAGGAAAGAGCGGAGGGTTTAGGTTTCTCTGCGAGTAGAACAGGAGGCACAGAGATTAGGACGGGTGCACAAATAATTAGAAGCCCTGTATTTAAGCAATTTCCAATCCGCTCCCAGCTTTTTTGGCGGTACAGGTATTGATCTACTTACGACCTATGTAACTTTTATGACCACAATCACTAGCCACAACTGCTCCACGTCTGGCAGAGCAAGTGTTGCCCAGGTGGACATACGACAGTGCGGATCAGCTTCTGGCAGCACTACTATCTCCGCATGCACCATTTCAACTGTTATCCCAGACTCGGTACAGCAATTTGTGTTTTGTGTCTTAGATATTTTCATCAAACCCCTCCCAAGATGTCTACCAAGAGGAAATTGTCTTTGTATTTGACTTAAAGATTTTTATAACATCATTTCACAGTACTGTACATATAGGTTCTCAACTTACAACCAAATAATGTTACAACCGGTCTGTTGGAACCAATTGTGGTCATAAGTTGAGCACTAACTGTAGTTAAATTGGTGAGGGTGTTAAAACCGAAAGTTCCTTCAGGAGGCTACCTGGTCCAATTATGCAGTGGGTTCTGTGGCCTGGCCACAGTGGAGAAGAAGAACAGTTTCCCCATCTTTAGGGAGGGAGAGATTTCAGATAAGGCAACTCCCAGAGTGTTTTGGGATTCCTGTGCTCCCACAGACACCCTCAGTCCTCAGAGTAGTCAGAGTTGAGAACTGGTGTCCTAAAACTCAAGCTCTGGCCACAGACAGATAGGGAAAGTGGATGTGCTCGGATGTCTCCAGGGCACACACGCACTCAGACGGAAAAGACTTCCCTGACGTAGCTACAGTTTCCTGATGGAGTCTCGGCGGAAAGAACTGAGGGGAGTTTGGAGGCAGGGGACTTACCGCACCATGCGCTAAGTGGGTAGAAGGTCGGAGATCTTTTTTTATTTTCTCGGAGGGGATGGGGAAAGGAGTGGCCCCAGTGGGCTTCTAACTCCTTCCCAGATTTTCAGCACCAAATGTAAGGTATTTTTCCCCGCTGAGAAAGAAGGAAGGGGGGGCCGGAGCCATAAAGTGTGGAATAGCAAAGGCTTTAAGTACCACGCATCCCGCTGGACGAGGTTCCCTAGCGCCGGGGACAGAGGCTAGGGAAGTGTGTGAATTAAACCATGTGAGAGATATTTAAAGGGGTCCTCTAGGGTTTGCGGGCTAATATGACGCGGTGAAATCTCACTGGCTGACTGACGGTTGCTCTTTTCCCAAGGACCTCTGGGAAGTTTCTTTTGGCGCTCTTGGTTGTCGGCAGCCCTAGTGAAAAGTCCTGGGTCTGAGTTTCTCACGTGACCGTCCCCATTATCCACTGACCTTTGATTCTAGGAGAATCCGGAGAAGATTATCCTGGTTGTGGAACCGGAGGGAAGTATTTTCCCTGTGTTGTTTGTGGCCGGTGCAAGACTTGAATAAAGGTGCAATACTTTAAGCCATTTTTTGGCTCCGTTGTTTCTTTATCGTCTGCCTGAGTCTAATGAGAACCTGCGTGTGCATGGCAGTGATGGCTGTGACTACTGGCCATACATGTGGTTTGTGTGTGAAGCCTTGTGCAGAAATGGTTGCTGGGCTGTTTTTGTGTTTGTTTGTTTGCTTTTTAAATTTTATAATATTTTTTATTTGCACCCAGTTAAGCCACCAGGCACCCATCTCTGTAGGTATCTTCTTTCTTTGGGTCCTTAGGTTGTTCAAAGTAATGCTTGCATAGGAGCCCCAGGGACCCATTTGACCACATATTTCATGGTACAGCCCTGTTTCTGCTGTTGGCTGTGTGAAGTTTTGTAGAAAATAGGCAAAAAAACCTTGAAACTCTTAGGAAACTTTTGAATTCAAAAGGAATGACTGAGTCTAGGCAGCAGTGACATTTCTGATGGTATCCTCTCAGATGCCCTCTCACCATATAATTATATAGCTTTAGTGCCTGAAATTCTGCCTGCTGAGTTCGGTAAGTGTTATTATTCAATTCAATTAGTGTACCTCTGGGATGCCAGGGGCTGCCACTTATTTCCATTCAGGTTAGTTCAGGGAGGCAGCTTTTGAGTGGCTACCCAGCAGAGATTTCCAAACTTGAAACTTTTTGATTGATTGTGTCAGAGGTTAGGGGCACTCAGTACTTTGGGACAAGGAATACTTTGGAGGTTAGGACAGGCCCTTGACTTTTTCTGACTGGATTAGGGAGGACTTCTTCTAGGAGGAGTGGGAGAGACATAGGCTTGGTTGTGGGAGGGGTAGGCTTCTCCTCTGGTCAGCCTTGTGTGCAGGGCACCCAGTGAGCTCTGCTTCAGGACAGTGATTGAGCCCTGGGGCTGAAACAGGTACCGGGTTCCGCAGGGCCCAAGTCAGCAGCCCTCCCAGGAGGCTTCTCACTTGTGGAGAGATACAGACACTGCCTCAGTGTTGGGGGGAGGTGCCCCTTTTCCTCCCTGTTTCCTCTAGCTTCCTGTTCAGCTTCTCAGTTTGATCTGTGTGTGTGTGTGGCGGGGGTGGGGGGTGGGGTGGGGGTTGCTGTGTAGAGTGATATTACTGCCAGGTGTCAGGGGTAAAGGCAGGTATGACTTGAGTGCTGCCCTCAAGCATCGATGGTTCTGACTGAGTGGTCAGAGCATAATATCACAGAAGATTTTCAGTGGTCATTACTAACTTTGGGTTAAGATTCTCCAAGGAAGGGGTGGCCCAGAGCAGATAGGAATTGCCGCTTTGGGCTGTGTGTTTGTTTCCAGGGCAGGAGGAAAGGGGAAAAGTAGTGAGGCTGTGTCAGTTCTCTGAGTGGTGGTGTAGGAGAAACACGCTCCTCCAGACTGACGGGTTGTTGTTGGCAGTGCCGGTTGGGGGAGAGGGCCTGTTGGAGCGGAGGAACACCTGGTGGGTCCCAGGACCCTGGGGACCTGCCTTTTCTTGCAGTGAGTGTGGACACAGATGTGATCTTGATACCCTGTGTCTGAAGGTTTGATACATTTTGCCAGAGAATAGAAGCAGATCAAAAGACAGAAAGGCCCTGGCTGGAGAGACACCATCTCCATGATCTAAGTTGCATTCCTTAGAAGTCTGTCTTTGTGCAGAAGGTGGATTCGGAGGTGCTGCCCTGTGTTACTACATGAGCAGATGTTTTTGTTGTGGTCATGGAGCCCTCATGTTTGGTCGGGTCCTGTGTTTCCACTTGATCCAGTTTAGTTGTGTTCTGGGCCACCAGCTTTGTGAAGTTAGGGTACAGCTGAGAGCTCAGTGGTTGAAATGATCTGTCATCCTGTTCTCTAAATGTCAGTCTGTAATTCAGACTCCTAAAACTGTAAGTTTATTTTATTTTATTTTTTTGTGACAGAGATAGAGACAGTAAGGGGCATATAGGTACAGACAGCAAGGGAGAGAGACGAGAAGCATCAATTCTTTGTTGTGGCACCTTAGTTGTTCATCAATTGCTTTCTCATATGTGCCTTGACCGAGGGGCTACAGCAGATCGAGTGGCTCCTTGCTCAAGCCAGTGACCTTGGGCTCAAGCTGCTGAGCCTTGCTCAAACCAGATGAACCCACGCTCAAGCTGGTGACCTCGGGGCCTCAAACCTGGGTCCTCTGCATCCCAGTGTGATGCTCTATCTACTGCGCCACCACCTGGTCAGGCTAAAACTGTAAGTTTTGATAACTGCTCTTGAGGTGGAAATCTTGAATTTACAAAATGCACCATATTAAAAAATCTGTGTCTAGTTCAGTAAATTTGCAGATGAAATGTCTCAGTGCATGTTTCTTCCTTTAACAGGGACAGAGAGAGAGTCAGAGAGAGATAGACAGGGACAGACAGACAGGAATGGAGAGAGGTGAGAAGCATCAATCATTAGTTTTTTGTTGCCATTGCGACACCTTAGTTGTTCATTGATTGCTTTCTCACATGTGCCTTGACCGCGGGCCTTCAGCAGACCGAGGAATCCCTTGCTGGAGCCAGGGACCTTGGGTCCAAGCTGGCGAGCTTTTGCTCAAGCCAGATGGGCCCGCACTCAAGCTGGCGACCTCGGGGTCTCGAACCTGGGTCTTCCGCATCCCAGTCTGACGCTCTATCCACTGCGCCACCGCCTGGTCAGGCGTTTCTTCCTTTAAAACAACTGAAAATGTACTTCATATTTGCTGTATAATGTAATCAAACCACATTTGTGCAGTGAGATACTCAAGCTCTCTAGGAGGATGTCCAACCTGAGACTGACTGATGCAGCCTAGGAAAGCGTGAGAGCCTAGTCACCTGACAGCAGCTGCTCCTGAGAACAGGCACACGCAGCAGTTGGGCTCCATGGTCTTTTAGTTTTGTTAGGCTGATAGATGACTTGCTGCAGAAATGCATTTTGAGGTTCAGACAAATGTGTATACATCAACTTTTGAGAACTTGTGGGCTGACTAGGTTCTGTAGTGGTCGAGGCTAGGCAGGTTCACACGGAACTTGAGCATGGCAGAGGAGGTTTGGAGCCAGAAAATGGTGGGCCATTCCGTTTAGTAGAGTCTCACAACAGTGGACAAATAAGCAGACAGGGAAAACCGCTTCCCTCTCTTTCTCCCTCTCTCTCTTTCTCTGGACTCTCAAGCCAAACGGGGGGAGGGGCTTTCCCCAGCAAACGACCCCTCCCAAGCAGGCAGGCAGGCAGGCAATACAAGTTTGCAATCTGCCGCCCTGAGGGCAAGCACTCACAGCCTTACATAGATTATACACCAGGGGTCCCCATACTTTTTACACAGGGAGCCAGTTCACTGTCCCTCAGACTGTTGGAGGACCGGACTATAAAAAAAACTATGAACAAATCTCTATGCACACTGCACATATCTTATTTTAAAGTAAAAACCAAAACAGGAACAAATACAATATTTAAAATAAAGAACAAGTAAATTTAAATCAACAAACTGACCAGTATTTCAATGGGAACTATGGGTGTGGATGCATCCCATGCTCCTCTCATTGACCACCAAAGAAAGAGGTGCCCCTTTCGGATAAACGGCCTCAGGGGGCCGCAGTTTCGGGAACCCTGCTATACACACATGGTGCTGCCCCATGTGCATGGGCTCATGTACCAATTAGGCAAAGTGCAAGCTAGGAAACCCAACACACTGGTTTGCCTAACATAAAGGAAAACCGCTTTTTGTAATGGATGTCAAGGGATCAAGAGAACCACCACTCACTGTGGTGACTGAGAGAATCCGGGAACTGCACCTCGTGGTGGCAAGAAGAACAATCTGGGAGAATTGCCACCGAGAGAAAGCACCTATATAGCTTTTGATAGAGACACACATATGGTTTTTTCTACGTGCTCATGCACTGATTGTGCAGAAAGTACTTGCAGCCAGGAAACCAGAGAGCAGGCCTAACCACAGCTGTTTTCCCCATAGTTTCTCCCATTTTTATTTTTTTCACATTTTGAAAAATTCCTACTGTAGATATAAGCCATGTGTGCTTGATCATAAGGTAACTAAACGCATCTTGAAAGCAAGGATCACGTTTTGAATATCACTCCCTATTGTGACCAAATTCTAACTTCCTAACAAGTTATCAAGGCCGTGGACCAGTGTCCTGGCTGCTAACTTTCAGGTCTTTTCCTTGTATCTTCTCTATGCTCACAATGCTGTCCATCAGATGCCCACCCCTAAATTTAACAAGCGCGCTTCCTGTGTTGATTGTTATGCCTGCCAGGCAGGCTTAGTTTAGACCTGAGGTCATGCCACCAATCTCTCACCACCTCTGATAATCAGCACCCAAAATCAGACCCCCAGAGGGTTTCTTTGTCTCAGGGAAGGGCTGGTGCCTTGGCCTTCTCTACTCCTTTCTCCCGGAAGCCCCAATTACATTGGGCCTGCCACATAGTCCAGTATACACCTGTTCCAGGTGATAGAATGTGCACATCTTTGAGGTGTCGTTATTCACCCTACCATACCTAAGAAAAACAAAGACATAAAACCCAGTAACAGAGCTCCCAACTGAAAAAGTCAGAAAGTGGGGTCTGATTTTGGGTGCTGATTATCAGAGGTGGTGAGAGATTGGTGGCATGACCTCAGGTCTAAACTAAGCCTGCCTGGCAGGCATAACAATCAACACAGGAAGCGTGCTTGTTAAATTTAGGGGTGGGCATCTGATTGCAAAGGAAAAGACAGGCTAATTATTTTTGTTTGTTTTCTTTAATTGAAAATGAGTCATTTCTGTTCTGCAATAGATCTTTTATGTTTATGTACAGAGTAATGACAAGGAAATATGTAACTGGCCTTCCTTTTAGCAGACTCTAATAATATGCTCCCTTTGATGCATTGTGTGTGATAAAATTCCACGACTGTTATGTTGAGAGCCCAGAGAGAGCTATCTCGTATAGATTTGGGGATGCTTGGCTGAACACAGAACCAGACTCCAAACTGGTGTTTGAAGAGATATGCCCAGTAGAGATTAGGGTGTGTTGAGATGCCAGGCATATTGTTCTCCTAATGAAGGGCACTCAGGGATATGGAGCTGGAATGTCACCAAGACCTCTTGGACCTGCCCCCGCAATCTCTCTTGCTTGGTTTCAGCTACATGGATGGCTTTTCTTCATAATTGGATTCCCTTCCAGCAACACGTATTTGATATGGGTAGTTTCATAGAGAAAGTCTGGTGGACTTGGGGAAATACTAATAACTTTTTTTGGTAGTTTGACTAATAGAATCTCCCTGACATAGTCTGGGGGTTCTGTTCCTCTTCTCGTAGGGATGCTGCACAGTTATCTCCTCCTTGTCCCCCTCCCACACTTTGGGAATGAATGGCCAGGGCGCTTCATTTGGTCCCTTTGAATTAGCCAGTTCACAGAGGGAGAAGACACTTTGCATCATGGTCTGAACCCTTGTAGCTGCTAACCTGATTGGATTATTTGAAATAATTTCTTATTGATTGATTTATTTTTTAATTTTAATATTTTGTGTGACAGAGACAGAGAGAGGGACAGATAGGGACAGACAGGAAGGGAGAGAGATGAGAAGTATCAGTTCTTCATTGAGGCTCCTTAGTTGTTCATTGACTGCTTTATTTATTTATATATTTTAAAAGATTTTATTTGTTCATTTTAGAGAGGGGAGAGAGAGAGAAGGGGAGGAACAGGAAGCATTAGCACCCATATGTGCCTTGACTAGGCCAGCCAGGGTTTTGAACCAGCGACCTCGACGTTACCAGGTCAACGCTTTATCCACTCTGCCACCACAGGTCAGGCTTGACTGCTTTTTCATATGTGCCTTGATCAGGGGGCTCCTGCAGAGCGAGTGACCCCTTGCTCAAGCCAGTGACCTTTGGACTCAATCTAGCAACCATGGGGTCATGTCTATGATCCCATGCTCAAGCCAGAGACCCACACTCAAGCAGATGAACCCGTGCTCTTCCCCTTTCATCTTTCTTCCCCCGCTAAAAAAAAAATGCTTTGTTGAAAAGGTATGGCCACTGGCTGGCTCAGTAGTAGAGCATTGGCTCGGTGTGTGGATGTCCCAGGTTGGATTCCTGGTCAGGGTACACAGGAGAAACACCCATCTGCTTCTCTACCCCTACCCCTCTCACTTCTTTCTTGTTCTCTCTCTTCCTCCCCTGCAGCTATGGCTCAATTGGAGCAAGTTGACCCCCAGTGCTGAGAATGGCTTTGCACCCTCTGCCTCAGGCGCTAAGAAGAGCTCAGTTGCTGAACAACAGAACAATACCCCACACGGGCAGATCATCACCCCTGAGTGTGTTTGCTGGGTGGATCCTGGTTGGGGCACATTCAGGAGTCTGTGTCTACCTCCCCTCCTCTCACTGAATTTAAATAAAAAAGAGAAAGAGAGAGAGAGAAAGTATGTTTGTGTTCTAAAAGAGTTTTTGGTGACCAGCATCTCTCCCACCCTAATCCCTGCCACCAATCAAAAGAACTATTAGTAGATGTTTCCAGAGTTATTAACTGTTAGATAGTTAGAAACAGGAACATAAATGGTACAGTATTTACTGAAATAGTAGTTTCTGTGGGGAGAACTTAAGTATGTGAAAATAGCAGAGTGTCTTTCTTGTCCCTCCAGGGTTGTAACTTGTCCTCACCCCCCTTTCTTATTTGGGAATGGAATGGTTAATGTTACAAGTTGGGCTGTGGAATAGCTGCTGTGGAAACCTTAGCATGGATTTCTAGACTGTAGTGTTTTTCTTTTTAATAATAGGCATATTGTGGCATTGATCTATTATTTTAATGTGTACTTGATTTCTTTTGAGAGAAAAAGGTGGAAGAGAAGAAGAGACTTCTGAATGTGTGTTATGGACTGACTGAGATCAACTGCTTTGAAGTGCATGCAGAATCGCCCAAAATGAGCCTCACCGGATGGCTGGTGGCCTTAGGGGCAGCTATGTCTTAGCTGTGTCTGTATACCTAGTGCTGTGTGTTTAAAATCCTTGGACTCTGATTGCCCTGTTCCTTCTCAGATTTAATGAGAGCAGAAGAAGGGAACTGAGGGACAGGCGAGTGTGAAGTTCAGGCTGCAGGTGTGTTCTTGTGTGCTTGTGATGTTTAGCTGTCCTGTTAGATCAGGGGTCGGAAACCTTTTTGGGTGAGAGAGCCATGAACACCACATATTTAAAAATGTAATTCCGTGAGAGTCATACAATATGTTTAACACTAAATAAAAGTAAATGTGTGCATTTTATGTAAGACCAACACTTTTAAAGTACAATAAGTCTCTGAATTCTTTTTAATAACGTTGTTATGCTGTTGCTAACCAGTCATGAATAAAGTACTTCTTACCATTAATGCGACTTCTGGTGCTGCATGGTTTTGCTGATGGCTTTGTAGTCTGGTTGCTACGTGGTGAGGTTAAGCTTCATGCAGGTGTTGAGACTTCCATCCGTTTAACGTGATCGTAAGTTGGTCTTTAAACGTTCCTTAGGTGTGAGAAAGACTGCTCACATGCATATGTAGAGCCAAACATTGTCAGTACAGCAATACTCACATGCTGCAGTGTGTGGTTTGTGACAGGAAGTGCATTCCAAGTTTTCACATTCAGCTGGTCTGCGGGTTGAGTTTTTTTCATTTTTCTCCCCATTTGTGTTTGCTCGCCAGCTGCTTGCCGTCGTGCAAGTTTTTCCAAATCTTCATTCAGTGACTTGAACTTATTCACTCACATGTCTGAGGCTTTCAGATCAGCGACTTGGAGCTCAAAATCTCTGACAGAGACAACGGGGATTAAACTCAGGTCAGCACTGTCCACTGCACACTTGTGTGGATGGGTGATGAACTTAAAAAGACTAGTGCGCTCACGAAATTCTCCAAAGCGCGTTTTGAATAATAATCTTTTTTTTCTTTTTAATTTTATTTTCATTTATTCATTTTAGAGAGGAGACAGAGAGAGAGAGAGAGAGAGAAAGGGGGGAGGAGCTGGAAGCATCAACTCCCATATGTGCCTTGACCAGACCAGTGCAGGGTTTTGAACTGGCGACCTCAGTGTTCCCAGGTCGACACTTTATCCACTGCACCACCACAGGTCAGGCCAAAGCGCATTTTGAATGACTGCAGGAGATTAGAAGTGAAGCTGCTAGCTGCTGGAGATCAAGATGTTGAGCAGGATCACTTGCTGTGCATGCATCTTTAAACTCTCCCGGTTTTTCAAAGTGTAGTAAATGACCTGTTTCATTGTCAGTGATGAAGAGTTCCAGCTTGTTTTCAAATGCAAACACTGCTTGTTGAAGGGATAAGACTGTATTTCCAACTCCTTGTACTTTCACATTGAGCTGGTTCAGATGTTCAGTCATGTCCATGAGATAGTAGAACTTCAAGAGCCACTCAGTGTTAGCTAACTCAGGATGTTCAACGTTTTTCATTTCAAGAGAAGTCCAGATTTCGCTCAGACAAGCTGTGAAACGGCTGAGCACCTTCCCTCTTGACAGCCAACGCACATTACTGTACAGAAGCAGACCAGGATAATTATTTGTAACTTCATCCAGCAGTGTTTTAAACTGGCGATCATTTAAAGCTTGGACAACAATAAAGTTGACCACCCAAATGACCAGCGACATCACCTCACCAAGCTGCTCGCCACACATCTGAGCACAAAGCGCCTCCTGATGTAGATAGGATGCAGTGAAAACTTAGGATGGGTTTCTTTTCATGTTCATGAAGAAGTGCTACGAATCCTGTTTTTCCTCACCATGCATGGAGCACCATCAGTACACACTGAGATAAGTTTATCCATCAGTAGGTTTTTTTCTTTAGCAAACTCAGTGAAAGACTTGAATAAATCCTCCCCTCTTGTTGTCTCTTTCATAGGCAAAACAGCAAGACTTTCCTCACAATAGTGTGTCACCGACAGCATACCTTGCATTCATGTTGAACTGGGATAAATGGCTTATGTCTGTTGACTCATTCAAAATGAGAGAAAAGAATGGTGCTTCACTCGTGCGTTGCCTCAATTTGATTTGCCATCATGATGGTATGATCGTGAACAGTTTTTGCCGACACAGGCATGTCTTTTATTCGTTTGATTATCTTCATCCAAAAAGTTGTCAAAAAGTTTATTGACAACATCAAGCATGAATGTTTTGGCATACTCCCCATCTGTGAATGGCTTTCCATTTCTCACAGTTGCTAAAGCACCAGCAAAGCTAGCCGAATTCCCGTCACCTTATTGGGTCCAAGCAAGGAGTTGCTGCTGACTAGCTTGCACTCTGCACAGTAGCTGTTGACATACTTTCTTTCTACTGTCTCCTGCTGGATATTTTGATGCAAATGTAGTATGGCGTGTGTCCAAGTGCTGCTTTATATTGGACTGTTTCATTGATGCAATATTATCATTGCATATTAGACACACTGCAGAACCTACTCTCTCCACAAAGGCGAATTTCTCTGTCCATTCCTGCTGAAAAGTATGATACTCCTCATCTTTTTTTTCTTTTAGCCATCTTCTTTGTCAAAAGGGTTTCTGCAATGAGCTAGCTGTCTACTTGATTAAAAGGAGGGAAGTTTTACTTCCTGACCTCACGTTGACCTGTGTATGTTACACATATCCCATAAACGTTTGGTGTTGTCCCTAAGTACAGTTGTGATTGGCTCCAGCCACCTGCAGTCATGAACATGAGCGGTAGGAAATGAATGGATTTTAATACATGAGAATGTTTTATATTTTTAACGTTAGTATATTTTTTATTCAGGATTTGTCTGTGAGTCAGATGCAGCCATCAAAAGAGCCACATCTGGCTTGCGAGCCATACGTTCCCGACCCCCATGTTAGATCCTCATTGCCAGAAGGTGATACTGAAACCCAGGGCTCTATGAGAGGACTGCAGAACATTTATTCCTTCCAGCTGTTATTTCCAAATCAGTTGATTATCTGCCAGTCTCCTCTTTGAATAGCTGTAGCAAAAATTTATTTCGAGCAGGAGCAATTCTGAATTTCCCAAAGTATGTTTTGGGGGGAGTGCGTTGGGCAGGTAGTTGCTAATTTCTAGCAAAGCATCTTTCTTTCTTACTCAGAAATATTTTTTTGCTCAGCATAGTGGTATAATGGATTGAGGGAAATTTGTTTTCAGAAGGGAAAAGGAACAAAAAAATGTACAGGTTTGCTCTGGGATGTTGAAAGTGGAGTGAAAAGGCTTAGAGACCCTGACATTACAAACTGATTAGAACTAATCAGCAAACAATAGGGTTTCGTTAATGGTACACTGTGTGTATTTTTCTTTTGTCACCTGCTCAATTCTTATTCTTACTTCCTAGTCATGAAGAAAAGCAAAAATAAAGAATTAGTATTTGTAAAGCCAGTGGCCATCACCATGGCTGCATATGCAGGTCCCCACTGGGTTCAGGCAGACAGTGAAAGAACTGTGGAGCCAGAGGATGGTGGACCATTCCGTTAATTAAATTCTCCTTACAGAGGACGCGAATAAACAGGCAAGGAAGATTGCTTCCCTCTCACTCAGGGCTCCCAAAGCCCTGACTCATTTTCCAGACTCTCCTGGACTCACAGCCCCGCCGCCCCCAGCCTCAGCACCTTCTTTCTCTCTCTCTCAACTCTCTGCTCTCTCTGGATCCTCTCTGCATCTTCTTTGTACTCCTCTACCTTTCAAAACAGGCTGGGGAAAAAGAACACTTCTCCAGCAAACAATAGCCCCTCCTCCCAAGCAGGAAGGCAGTCTGAAATTTGCTATCTGACCCCCTGAGGACAAGCACGTGCAGCCTTCCATAGACTATACATACAAGGCACTGCACCAACACAATAAGCAAACTTAAAAAACATTTGTTTACCCAACATTTCACCCCTTTTACTCGCTTCACAGTTAACACCACAGGTATTCGTGTGCCAGGAATGAGGTACAATACATAGACAAATGACAGCAACAGCACAAGTTATACAATTGCAACAATTACAAAGGTGCCCTTCCTTGCATGATCACTCTGCCCAAGGCACATACTGGACACCTATCTCTAGTCCCCTACTCCAATATAGGTAGGAGAGCCTGTATTGTCCAGAGCTGTGTCCATGGAAACATTAAAGTGTCCTTGGTGCATCTCTCCAACTGGACGAGAGCAGCTTCTTAGTGTAGGATGGGCCCCCCCCATCAGGGTCGCTCATATTATCCAACAGTGGCATGTCTATCCGATAAGGGAACTGGTGCCCCCCTCTGGTTGCAGTCGAAGAGTCAGCCCACAATAGACAGCCTAGCTGTCTGTGCAAATCAAGGTAAAGGTCCATTATAGGCAACTAGGTTCACATAGGGCCTCAGGCCTCTCCCCTCATCCCTGTAGTCATGGCAGCTCTTAAGATGATGCCCCAAGGAGCAGTGTATGGCAACAGTGGCCAGCCTGTCCACCTCTGCTCCAGAGAGCATGATGACACCCACTCCTATGTCCCACAATCGCAGTAAGCCTACCGGGGCTCAGTTGGTACTCTTTGTTGCTGGGTTTTTACCTTCTGGACGACCACTGGCCGGGCTCTTGAGTGTGCGGGTGGCAGCCTCAGCCTGAGGCTCCTCAACCTCAGAAGAGGAGCTGGAAATGCCTGTTCCTGCTGACTCAGAGCCACTCATTCTGCTGGCACAGCTCCATCTTTGGCTCCATGGCTGCCGGTTCTCAGCCTGAAGCTGAACCTGTAGTCGTGTCTCCGCCAACTGTCACAGCCAATGTTCCACTTCCAGGGCAAACTGCAACTCATGAATACCTGTAGATCACTTCAGTTCCAGGTGCCATTGGTGCTCCGCAGTTCTTGAAGCTTGTTGGCCTCCTTTTTCTAGCACCCCGCTCCAGTTCCAGGATCAGCAGCTTTTCCTCCCATAACCATTCCAGCTTTTGCCGATGCTGCTGCTTGGTTTACAGATGTCGCACAGCCTCTTGCAGAGAGTTCTCAGTTTCCTTTTGCAGGGCTGTAAAAAAACAGCCAGCCCACGGTCCCCAAAAGGAGTGCCATGGGGAACCATACACCAGGCAGGGGGTTGGGGGGAGAGCAATGACCAGTCCTTTACCCCACTCCTCAAAGGTGTCTGCGGCTCCATACCAATCTGATCTGAATCCTGCCGGCTGTGCCAAATGCAGGTCCAGTGACCATCGCCGTGGCCATGCAGATTCCTATTGGATTCGGGCAGACAGTAAAGGAACAGCACACATTTAATAAATGGTGGGCCGTTTATTAAAGTCTCATAATGGCGGACGAACAAACAGGGAAGACTGCTACCCTCTCACTCAGGCCTCCCAAAGCCCTGACTCATTCTCCAGACTCCCATGCACTCACAGGCCCCACTAGCCTCAGCACCTTCTTTCTCTGGATTCTCTCTATACTCCTGCCCAACAAAGCAGACTAGGGAAAAAGCCCCTTCTCCAGCAAACAATAGCTCTTCCCCAGCTGGAAGGCAATCCACAATTTGCAATCTGTGGCCCTGAGGACATGCATCTCCAGCCTTCCATAGATTATACACACAAGGCACTGCACCAACACAAGCTAGCAAATTTAAAAAACATTTGTTTACCCAACAGTATTTTATCATGATGCAGGCACAGAGATGAAAACAGGAATCAAATTTACCCTAAGTAATAACTTCTCATTAGGCAAAGAAACTACATTAAGAAGGCTGTGTTTTCCCCAAGAACTTCTAGGAAAAGCTCTGACCCAAACCCAAATAGGAGGGGTGGTACCGTGCAGTCATCTGTCTTCTTGGGCCAGGTCCTGCCTGTGCCCTGGTGACCCTGTGTCCCAGGGAGCTTGTTGAGGTGTGCCTGTCAGTGCCTCCGCTGTTTCTTTAGAAGACCTGCCTGGGGGGTCTGCCATTCCAAGACAGGCACAGTGTGGCTGTGGTGAAGGCGTGCCACCCTGTAGATGCTATGTTGGAGATGGGCTGTGGCAGGTGGGTGGCTGGGCCACACATCCGGGATGTTTCAGTGACTGTTGAGCAACTGCAGGCAGCTGGGAAATAGCAGCTGTGCACAGAAGAAGGGCTGATGTCCTGCTGTCTGCAGGTCAGGTCAGAATGGTGAGAGGATGAGGAACAGAAAAATGTGATTTTAAAGTTTAAAAAAGCTGTCTTAATGTAAACATGATAAAAGATAATTCCCAGGAGGAAAGGCATAGTGTATAGGGTAGAGAATACCGTATTTCCCCATGTATAAGATGCTCCCTATTAAGCATGTATAAGACACACCTTAATTTTGGGGCCCAAAATTTGAAAATAAAATGTATTATATAAAGTTATTGAACTCAAGTTTTATTTATCATAAAATTCATACAACTCATCACTATCAAAACTCCCTTTAGCTTGTCCTCATCTGTGCCTGATGACAAATCACTATCTTCAACAATGAGCACAAAAATAAGTGCAAAAAGCAGGAAATGCAAGTAAAAAACCTACAACCACTGTATAGGACGCACCCAGTTTTTAGACCCCAAACATTTTGATAAAATATAAATCTTATACATGGGGAAATACGGCACTCTGAAGATCTCATATTAAAATAAAATAACTAAATATAATGTACAGGTAGAGATATTATGCCCCTATGTGAAAATGTTATCGGTTTTTTTGTTTGTTTGTATTTTTCTGAAGTGGGAAGCGGGGAGGCAGAGAGACAGATTCCCCGCATGCACCTGACTGGGATCCACCCAGTATGCTCACTAGCGGGCATTGCTCCATCGCAACTGTTGCATTCGCCGGGCCAAGAACAGACATCGGAGACTTTCAGGGCTTAAGATGTTACTTTATTGGCCAAGTTTTAACCTGCGCAGGGGCGAGCTCTCTAGGTGCTCAGGGACACCTCACCCACAGAGGGGCTGCAAATGAGAGTCGTGCGCGCGCGCTTACAGCCTTTCCCTTTTATATAGCCTAGCAAGCAAGTGGATTACAGAAGCAGATGTGGCCATTAGCTATTGGCTAATTCATATGAGTGCAGCATAACAACCCAAATATGGAATAGAATTTTTTTTTTTTTTTTTTTTTTTTTAGAAATCTCTAAGCTATCGGGGTGGGGTGGGGAATTATAATGGTCAGGTTCCTTGTTTTCACCGTTAACTCAACACACATCCTATTACTCTGAACATTCAAACTTCTTCTGATCCTAACAGCAACCAGAGCCATTTTGGTGCCTGAGGTGAGGCCATGGAGCCATCCTCAGTGCCTAGGCCAACTTTGCTCCAGTGGAGGCTTGGCTATGGGAGGGGAAGAGAGAAACAGAGAGGGAAGAAAGGAGGAAGGGTGGAGAAGCAGATGGGTGCTTCTCCTGTGTGCCCTGGTTGGGAATTGAACCCAGGACTTCCACATGCTGGGCCGACGCTCTACTACAGAGCCAACCGGCCAGGGCTACTTGTGATTCTCATATACAAATCAGATGGTACGGAAAAGCAAAGGAAGTATAAAACCCATCTGGTTCTGTCATTCTACAAGTCGGAAACTATAGGTGCGAGAGAGGGGACTGACTCTTCAGAATAATGTCAACACTCAGAGTAAGCTGAGGCTTACATTCTGAAGACAAAAGGAAGCAGTTTGCATTGTTGAGCAGGACCGAGAGCAGGACATGCCCACCAAGTGGGAGATGGTGCACAAAAAGCAGCTGGGTTCTCTCTGACCTTCATCCCTGCTCTGGCTGCACTCTAACCTGGCCATTTGGAACCCTGTAGGAGGACAACTATTAAGGGATATTATAAATTATTCCTCTTTAGAGGCTCAGGGGCAGGTGCATGCGGTACAGGTAAGAATTGTTAGGATATAGGCAAATAATGTCCTTGTTTTCCTAAAAGGGAGAAAAAGCAGCTTCTGTGCATGATGGATTACTGAGTTTGACCTTGCTTCCAGGCAAAAAGCTGGAAGCTTTTTGTTAAAGGCTGATTAAGCAGATAACATTTCTCCATGTATAAGACACACCCTTTCCTGAGAAATTTGGGGTCTAAAAACTGAGTGCGTCTTATACAGTGGTTATAGATTTTTTTACTTGCATTTCCTGCTTTCTCACGCTTGTTTTTGCAGTCACTGTTGAAGACAGTGATTCATAAGCAGACACAGATGAGGAAGACAAGCTAATGGATGGGAGTTTTGAGAGTGATGAGTTGTTTGAATTTTATGATGAATAAAACTTGAGTTCAATAACTTTATGTAATGCATTTTTTTCAAATTTTAAACCACCAAATTAAGGTGCGTCTTATACATGGGAGCATCTTATACATGGGGAAATATGGTAGTTTTTGGACACTTAGAAAACAAAGAGTGCTAACTAAGAGTAGGTGTGGGTCCAAACAGAAGAGGTTAGCATAAGAATGTCACATTCATTTCTGGGAGAGGAAAGACAGGGGAACTCTGGAGCTTGGTTGTGACCGGAGCTGCATGTGATTCACCTGCTGGCTTCTTTCTGACACTGTTGGTCTGGGCTGGGCCCAAAAACTTGCATTTCCAGAGTGGCAGGCAACATTGCTGCACCTGGTCTAGAGACCCTCTGCTTGTATATTTTCTGTTGCTGGATTTGAGGGAAGACTTACAACTTTTGGGAGAATATTGATAAATATGTTGGTTGGAAGTATTAACAGTGGAGGGTGGGGAGCTGCTGACTAACAAGTGTGTGCCATTTTGTTACCATTTTAATTGTGAGAGTAGTGTGACCTTGACCCTCACTTGTTAAACAATTTCAACAGGGGTCCCCAAACTTTTTACACAGGGGGCCAGTTCACAGTCCCTCAGACTGTTGGAGGGCTGGACTATAAAAAAAGTGAACAAATCCCTGTGCGCACTGCACATATCTTATTTTAAAGTAAAAAAACAAAACGGAAACAAATACAATATTTAAAATAAAGAACAAGTCCATTTAAATCAACAAACTGACCAGTATTTCAATGGGAACTATGGATGCGGATGCATCCTGTGCTCCTCTCACTGACCACCAATGAAAGAGGTGCCCCTTCCAGAAGTGCGGGGGCGGGGGGCGGATAAACGGCCTCAGGAGGCCGCAGTTTGGGGACTCCTGGGCTAAGATGATAAAAATGTTTGAAGCACACAAAATTGGGAGGGATAACTAACGTTGAATGGCTGAATGAGGGTTTAAATGATCTTGATGTATTGGAATTTGGATCAATAAAACAAGGTAAAACTTTGCAGTGATACATGTAAAATGTCTGCAGTTAGTTACATACATATTGGAGGCTTGAAAGCATCTGACAGGATCAAGGGTTAGGGATCAGGGTTGGTGGCAGTACTGTTGGAAATGAGAGTACAGTGGACTGTACCTTTCTATCTGGCAGCCTGTTTCTGCCTTCACTCTTACTTGGGAAAGAAAAGGCTGAGGTAAGTTTTATGACCCACTGAGGGATTTCTTCTATGGCCAGGCTATATCTAGAGTAGTTTGTGCAGGTCTAGCACCACATTTTAAGATTTTTGACAAAATTGAAAGTATATTTTGAGGAAAAAGACTAGAGGTTGCCTAGAATTTTAAGATTTTTGACAAAATTGAAAGTATATTTTGAGGAAAAAGACTAGAGGTTGCCTAGAATGGGTGAGGGAACACAGCATGCTTTACATAGAGACTGTTTAAAACAGGGGTAGTCAACCTTTTTATACCTACCGCCCACTTTTATATCTCTGTTAGTAGTAAAATTTTCTAACCGTTACCGGTTCCACAATAATGGTGATTTATAAAGTAGGGAAGTAACTTAATAAAATTTATAAAGCATAGTTACAGCACATGAAAGCATATAATAATAATAATTACTTACCAAGTACTTTATGTTGGATTTTCACTAAGTTTGGCAGAATAAATCTTTATAAAACAACTTACTATAGTTAAATCTTTTTATTTATACTTTGCATACATAGAAACTACATTAGTTAATTGAATTATTAGTGGCATCCCTGAGGCTGATGCTGGGAAACTAAATACTGAATATCCGGTTCAATTTTTGTGAGGAAGAAACGAAAGTCTTCCCTTTCGGAAATATTCAGGCGGTTTCTTTCTTTCGTCATAATATGATTAACAGCACTAAATCCTGATTCCACAAGATATGAGGTAGGGGAAGATATTAATATACTGAATACCGTTTTTCACATATTTGGATATAAGACCGCCATTTTTTTTTGCCATAGGTTTTCATATCCACCACTGTCGAATTTATGTTTACTTTTATCATATCTAATTTCTAACAGTTCTTCTTGGCAAGTTGTATCAGCCTCTTCAATATTTGCGGTAAAAGGATTTTTCATTCAGTCATATACCTTCAATTTTAAAATATCTTTTTTTAAAAAGATATTTTTCATGTTCAGTTTAAGTTTGTTGAGGTGGCTAATGAATCTGTCAATATCTTCTGGAGTTACATCATCTTTTATAGGTGATAATTGAGGAAACTGATGAAATTCTCTCCAATAGATTATGACAAAGTAGTTCGAGTTTGTCAATAAATAATAGCACAATACTTTGGCAACCTATAAGAGTTTTATTAGCTCCCTGAAGCTGCAAATTGACATAGTTAAATCTCTTGAAAATATCTGCCAAGTAAAAAGCATCATTCTTTACTGTTTTTAACTGTTAACACAGATTGGTCTCTATTACTTTAAAAAAATTGTATGACACTCATATAATGCTACAAATCTAGCCAAAGATGTACCCTTTGACAGCCACCAAACTTCTGCGTGCAAAAGTAACTTAATAAAATCTTCATTATTGTCCTGGCAAAGCTGCCGAAACATTCTATCATTCTTTGCATTGTATTTGATCTTGTTTATGGCTCAAATTATTATAGTTAATGATGAATGGAGACTTGTACCTAAATGTTTTCCTACATGATGTTGTCTGTGCACCACACAATGAATAATACATAAAACATTTGGCACTTCCTGCTTCAAAAAAGCAACAAATCTACAATAGTGACCTACCATTGATGGTGCTCCATCAGTAGCGCATGCAACAATATTATTCAAAGGAATATTATTTTTTGTAAAGTGTGTTCTCACAGTATTAAATATAGATAATCCTTTTGTATCTGTGATGAGATTTATTGTGAATAGCATTTCTTCTCGTCATATATTGTTTTCATCAAAATAGCATACATATGCCATCAATAAAGCATTATCTGCAATGGTAGATTCGTCAATTGCATGGAAAATGAAGAGTTTTGGAGAATACTTATAAGTTTGTTTTCAACATTAACTGCCATTTCATCAATTCGTTGCTTTACTGTGCTATCGCTTAGGGGCAACATTTTTAAAATTTGAGGTATATCCTGATGCATTATTGTTGAGATAAATTCTTTTATAGAGGGTATTATTACAGTTTCTTCAATATTATAGCTTTTACCACTTTTAGCAATTATTTATGAAATGTGATAAGTGGCAATTAATCCATCTTGGTTCGTTGTATGTTTCTTAAATGATGCAACGATAGTTGAACGATTTTGAAATTTTTTATATATTTCCTGAAAATATTCAATGGGTTTGTCCTTGTCATTTGGATGCTTTGTAGAAAGATGTTTTTGCAATCGACTTGACTTCATTGCCTCATTGGGTAATGTTTTATGGCACAATAAACACATTGGATGTTTTTTATTTGCAACAGATTTTATGAAACCCATCTTCAGATACTCTGGCGAATAGCCACGTGCTTATTTCTTTTTTTTGAGACATGGGCTTACGATATTTTACAATATTTTGTTTGAAGCTGTAAGCACGTGCTTGCTCTCAGAAATCTTAACTACATAATGACTTTAGTTTCGATTACGTAACGGTTTAGCTTCACTTACGTAACATGAACAAAACTTATGCACTTGAAGTCTGTTGCGTGGTCATGACGTTACAAGTGTCGTGGTTGAGCGGGAGTTTGTCTAGACGAGACTAAGTTAGTATCTGTGGTTGTGCGTTTCATAAAATTTTATGTAGTGGGTGTTGGCCAATGGCATGACTTCTTTGCGATCGGGCGAAGTAGCGAGACATCGGCTAGTTTTGGCAATCCAAGGGAGGGTTCCTAGAATGTCACCCTATTACCCTAAAATCCGGGAATCGAGACGAAAATATGAGTTAATTGGTGTTTCCATTGTCCGGCAGTTTCTGACCTAGAAAGAAACATCAAAGCATGGAGTTCTTTGTCTACGGGGTGATAAAACGACGAACTGCTAGTTTTTGGGCAACAGTAGCGGTCATAAACTGCCCACCGGATCGGGTGATGGGTGTGGACCCGGGGTCAGGTACCTGGCCGCTCACAGATGCAGGCCAGGTGGTCATGAAAGAAGTCGGGTGTGGTGCGGTCCCAATACAAATGCCCTGTAACAGAATCTGACCACTGTTCTGATCTTGACTGGTCAACAGTTAGTCGATTAGTATGTAATTGCGGTGCCGTTTGGTTGCTCTGCTATCGCCCACCATGAAAGCTGGAACGCCCACTAGTGGGCGGTAGGGACCAGGTTGACTACCACTGGTTTAAAACATCACATGATTGTTGTCGACACATATGAAGATGTTATATGTGTTTGATGTAATATTTGTGGTTTAAAAGTGGACCGAAGGCTGAAAAGTAATGGGATCTAAAATTTTCATCAATATTATGGGACGTTTTACAATGATGCAGTGAAATTTAAAAAGTCATGAGCTCCCCCTAAATGTGTTGTATTCAAGCTGAAGTCTGATGATTGTGTGGAATGATACAGAAAATATGGGATGGTTTTAGTGTAGCAAACCTTTGTTTCTTCTTTACACATCACATGACGTTGCAGGTGAGCTAAGCCCTACAGGGCTCTCTGCTTGGCTCATATTTTCTGTCAGTACTCAAACTGAAGGAGCAGCTCCTGTGTGGGATACACTGTTCTCATGGGAGAGGGCAAGACTGTAGGAGAATCTGATTCACAGCTTCTGCAGGACTGGGGAGGACATTTTGATTGTGCTCATTCCATTGGCTAAGAGTGCCACATGGCCGAAGTCAGAGAGGCAGAAGAGTGAACACCCACTAGATACAAAGATGCTGTAGTGATTGGTGGGAGGATGGGAGTTATAGCCTTGTTATGGGGAGGGAGAAGATCATTAGGAACAAGAATCTAATCTATCAGAGATTCAGTTACTTTAAATTTATTAATCATCTACAAAAAAATCAGGCATTGTTCTGTGGCATGGAGGATTCTGAGATTAATAGAAACAGTCCCTTGAGGAACTGAATCTAGAAGAGCAGAAGGAATTATAGTCAACTGAATTACTATTCAACTTTATAAATACAAAAACAGATATATATTCAGGTATGGAGGCAGCAGAGGTGGGAGGAGTGAGTGACTATGGGAGGTAGGGGATATAATAGGATTATTCCCAGACAGTTGGAGGGACATCTGGCCTGGGTTTTAAGGACTGAATTAAGAATGTCCTCGGTGGGCAAAACGATGTGAGTTGGATTGTGGATTAGGGACATTAGCATAAGTGAAACCAGGGCATAAACAACAGGCTTCTTCATGGGACTAAAGATTATTTTGTTCATTTGCCGTATCTTCTGCATCTACAACAGTTCTGTAAGGCCAGTGGCCGTGGCCATACACATGCAGGTTCACATTGGATTTGGGCAGATGGTAAAGGAACTATGGAACCAAGAAACTGGGCCATTCTGTTTTTTAAAGTCTTTTAACAGCGGACGAGCAAATAGGCAGAGAAGACTGCTTCTCTCTCACTCGGGGCTCACAAGCCCTTACCCTCTCCAGATTCATCGGACACAGCGCCCACAAACCTCAGCACTACCCAGCCAAACAGGCTGGGGCCCCAAAGAAAATATATATCCCTTCTCCGGCAAACAATTTCCCCTCCCCTTGGAGGCAGGCAATCTGCAATCTGCTGCCTTGTAGGTAAGCACCAGCTGCCTTCCATAAATCACACACGCATGGCGCTGCCCAGCACCAGTGCATCCATTTGGCAAAATACAAGCAAGCAAATTGAACTCACTAGTTTCACATTTGTTTGCCCAACAAGTACCTACTGAATGAATTATCTGTTAGGTATTAAGTCTTGGTGTTATGTTGGAGCTGGAAGAAGAGAGGAGCAAGAGAGGCAGACACCAAGAGGTGATTTTAATGCTATTCTTCATGGGATATTTGGGGATTCGGTAAGAAGAGAAACATCACTTCTCCTTACTGTTTTGGGCCTGAGCTGGTACCGTGTCCCAGCTTACCCCAGGGGTGACTTGGAAATGCAGGGAAGCACATGGGATGCTTGTCTTTGCTGTGTGTCCTGCTCTGCTCTGTCCTCTCAGAATAGCTCTCCTGTCAGGAACATAGTAGAGTCAGTCATCTTTGTGGACTGCAGTAGTGGTATTTGTAAGGCCAGTGACTGCTGCTGTAGCTATGCAGATTCTCATTGGATTTGGGCAGACGCTAAAGGAACAGTAACACCAGAAAATAGTGGGCCATTCCAGAAAATGGTGGGCCATTCAATTTGTTCAAGTCTTGTAATGTTGAACAAGCAAACAAGCAGGAAATACTGCTTTCCACTCACTCAGCGCTCCCAAAGCCCTGACTCATTCTCCAGAATGTCCTGGACTCACAGGCCTCCTTCAGCCTCAGCACCCTCTTTCTCTCTCTCTGCACTTTTTCTCTCTCTCTTACTCTTTCTCTGAATCCTCTTTGCACTCCTCTGCCCAGAAAAACAGGCTAGGGAAAACCCTTCAATAGCAAACAATAGCCACTCCCCAGCAGGAAGGCAATCTGTAATTTGCAATCTGTTACCCTGAGGGCAAGCACCTGCAGCCTTCTATAGACTATGTACACATGGCGCTGTCCCACGACAATGTAAAACACAAGCGAGCAAACCTATAAAACACTTTACAAACTGGAAACACATTGGTTTGTCCAACAGTGTCCTTTAGGGAACAACAGAAAGGACTGACCCCACAAGCTGTGTAGCATATTGTGGGATTTAGCATAAGTCTCAACTCCTGAATCCACCACTTCTGTTTGTGGGTGAATTAATTAACTTCTTTGCCTCAGTTTTTACATCACTAAAATGGGATTACTAATTGGACAGTGTAAAGCCAGTAGCGACGGCCAACATCACAGCCGCCTGGCCTATGCAGGTTCGTATTAGATTCAAACAGACGGTAATGAAACAATGGAGCCAAGAACTGGTGGGCCATTAGCTTGCACCTGGCAGGCAAGTATAAACACGTACACTGGGCTCCAAAACCCACTCATTCAGTGCTCACAAAGCCACTGACTTATCTGAGTTTCCTAGAATCAAAGGTTTCTAGCTCACCAGACTTATTCACCTCTGTTCTCTGTCTCCTTCTCCCTGCATGAACTCTGCACAAACTGGCTTCTCCTTCAGCACTCCGCCATCTTGGCTGCTTCTCCTGGCCTCCTTCACGTGGCCTGATTCTGCTCTCCTATAGCATGGGCTCCTCCTAGACCGTAATCACTCTTCTCCACGTGGCCTTTCTCTGCTCTCCTAGAATGTAATCCTCTTCTCCTGGAACAACGAAATCTCTCTTCCTTTTAAAACCTTTTGGCACAAAAACTCTCCCTCAACACATATTAACATAATCACACCCATCCCAAGCAATCACCTGGGTGACAGACTTCCATGTGGGCAGCACCGTCTTTAACAAAGTGAGCATAATATATTTTATCTGCCCAACAATCCATCCTATGCTCACTTTACTACCCACAATCTACACTACCGGCATCCCTGTACAAGGAAATTAGGCATATTACACAAATAACAACAACATGACAAATCATACAATTTCAACAATTACAAAGGTACATTTCACCAGTCTCTGAGCACTTTGCCAAAAGTGCAAAATGTCCTCGGACTTCTCTCAAACCATAGGAGAAGCTGCCTGGGGCAGGGGAGTGCTGCCCCCCACCCCCATTAGGGTATTTCACGTTGTCCAAAATCTGTAAGTCCATCCAACAAAGGAGTCAGTGTCAACTCTGGTTGTAGTCCGGGAAATCAGTCCACGTACATGGGGCCTCAGCCCCCACAGCCCCCATCCCTGCCATCCTGGCAGGTCTTACACTGTCCCAAGGAGAAGGACGTGGCAATGGCAGTCAGCATTTCCATTTTTGCTCCAGAGAGCATGATGGCATCCACCCCTATGTCCCAAAATTGCACACCTACCAGAAGAGTAGTACTTACATCAGTAAGATACTCCTTACTGCTGGACTTTCATCTTCTGGAGACTGCGGATTGCAACTCCAGCCTGCTTCTCCTCATCCTCCAAAGAAGAACTAGAAATGCCAGCTCCCCCTGCCAGGCTTGAGTCACAGGCTGCCACCACCTTCTGCTCTGCAGCCCCAGCTCTGGTCTCAGCCCCGGCCTCCCACAGCTGCTGGCTTTCCACAACGTCCAGGGCAATCTGCAACTCACGAACCTGTGATTCCTCCTCCAGTAGCTGCTCCATTTCCAGGCGAATCTTGCAAACCTGGTTGGCCTCCTCCTCCAGCGCTTCCTCCAGCTCCAGGTTAACATATGTTTCTCCCACGTTTGCTCCAGCTCCTTCCACTGCTCGGATTGCAGGTCCTAGGCAGCCTCTTCCACAGAGCTCTTGGTTTCCTCACATATGGCGGTTAAAGCCAGCCAGCTAATGGCCCCAAAAGGACAGCCATGGGGAACCATAACAGTAGGCAGTCCTCTACTCCACCACTCAAAGGTGGTGGTAGCTCCATACGGAACTGTATCAAATCCTGCCACAGATTACGCCATATGTCAAGCCAGTAGCCACGGCCACCATCACAGCCACCTGGCCCATGCAGGTTTGTATTAGATTCGGACAGACGGTAATGAAACGATGGAGCCAAGAACTGGTGGGCCATTAGCTTGCACCTGGCTGGCAAGTATAAACACACACACAGGGCTCCAAAACCCACTCAATCAGTGCTCACAAAGCCACTGACTTATCTGAGTTTCCTAGAATCAAAGGTTTCCAACTCACCAGACTTACTCACCTCTGTTCTCTATCTCCTTCTCCCTGCATGAACTCTGCACAAACTGGCTTCTCCCTTAGTACTCTGCCATCTTGGCTACTTCTCCTGGCCTCCTTCATGTGGCCTTACTCTGCTCTCCTACAGCATGGGCTCCTCCTAGAACGTAATCACTCTTCTCCCAAAACAACGTGATCTCTCTTCCTTTCAAAACCTTTTGGCGCAAAAGCCCTTCCCCAACACATATTAACATAATCACACCCATCCCAAGCAATCACCTGGGTGACGGACTTCCACGAGGGCAGCACCATCTTTAACAAAGTGAGCATATATATTTTATCTGCCCAACAGATAGTTGTAAATATGAAATGCTTATTGAATGACTCAAGTGTAAAATACTGCCTGGTATATGGTCAGCACTCAGCAGCAGCAGTGGCACTTACTCTCCTTGTTGTCTTTCAACAGCTCTCCCCTTTCATCCTGTGCCTGCAAAGTCATGGACCCTCTGCATGTGTCTGGGTGTCAGGAACTAATAAATCAGCCTCATGTCTGTTTATAGTTTTATCTGTGTGGGAAAGAAAAATGTATGATTGTTGGTCAAATAAGTTTGTAAATATAAAGTATATGTTTGCTAGCTTTGAGTGTGGGAAACAGGCTGTAAGCTGGCAAAGTCATTATTAGCCTAAGGCTTAGTTTTAAGATTAAGCCTTTCCCTCCCTTCTGATAGTAAGGTCTTCTCAAAACTAAGCTTTTCCCCACACCCTTGACTGTTGAATGATAGCGGGTGGTGCACTCTTATGAGGAATCCCATTTATGCCTCAGATAAGTGGCTTTGTATCAGACTTCCTTATTTGTATATTGGATTAAAGGTTTTAATTTTCTACACTATAAAATAAGACAGACCGGGGGCTCCCTCTCTCGGTTCCTGCTATCAGCATTGCAGGGGTCTCCCCGAACCCTTTCCCTCTATGGAAAAAGCAGGTTTTCTGCTTTCCCTGGGCTTTTCTTGTGGCTTGCCTCTCTTGGTGAGATACCAATAAACAGATTGGCCCAATGTTGGTCAAATAAGTTTGTAAGTATGATATATATGTTTGCTCACTTATAGTTTGCATTGGATGTGGGAGACAGGCTATAAGCTGGCAAAGTCATTATAGCCTAAGGCTTAGTTTTAAGACTAATATTTTCCCCACACCCTTGACTGATTAGATTATGTGGGGTGGTGCACTCTTATGAGGAATCCCATTACGCCTCATATAAGTGACTTTGTATCAGAGACTTCCTTGTTTGTATATTGGATTAAAGATTTTGGTTTCTACAATATAAAATGGCGGCAGACCAGGAGCTTGCTCTTTCTTGGTTCCTGAGATTAGCATTAGGGAGGAGAGCAGAGAAAGGCCCTGTGGAGGAGAGGATAAACAGCCAAGATGACAGAGTGCTGAAGGAGAAGCCAGTTTGTGCAGAGAAAAGGAGATAGGGAACAGAAGTAAATAAGGCTGATGACATAGAAATCTTTGATTCTAGGAAACTTGGATAAGTCGATGGCTTTCGGAGCCCTGAATGGAAAGGGAAGTGCTTTCCCACTGTGTGTATTTCTTGCCCGCCGGGTGCAAGCTAGGATTAAAGCTAATGGCCCACCAGTTCTTGGCTCCGTTGTTTTATTATCATCTGTCCGAATCAAATGCGAACCTCCATTGGCCAGGTGGTTGTGATGGTGGCTGTGGCTACTGGCTTTACACCCACCATCCTCCAACCCTGCCATTTCTTTACCGTCTGCCCGAAATCAATGAGAACCTGTATATGAATGGTCATGATGCCTGCCCCCTAGCAATACAGTGATGGTCAGTTTTTATTTTTTTTTATTCATTTTAGAGAGGAGACACGGAGTGAGAGAGAGAGAGAGAGAGGAAGAGAGAGAGAAAGGGGGGAGGAGCTGGAAGCATCAACTCCCATATGTGCCTTGACCAGACCAGTGCAGGGTTTTGAACTGACGACCTCAGTGTTCCCAGGTCGACGCTTTACCCACTGCGCCACCACAGGTCAGGCATGGTCAGTTTTAATTAAAATGTTTGACTGTGTTTTTCTTTGTCTTAATGAAGGGGTAATTTAGAAGCCTGTTCCTAAGCATGCTTTTGTCAACAAAGACTGCTTTGTAGAGGTTTTGTGTAAAGCCAATAGCCAGGGCCACTATCACAGCCGCCTGACCCGTGCAGGTTCGCATTGGATTCGAACAGTCCGTAATGAAACAACGGAGCCAAGAACTGGTGAACCATCAGCTTTAATTCTAGCTTGCACCCGGCGGGCAAGCAAAAACACACACTGGGCTCCAAAACCCACACATTCAGTGCTCACAAAGCTACTGACTTACCCGAGTTTCCTAGCATCAAAGCTTTCCAGTTCACTAGACTTATTCACCTCTGTTCCTCATCTCCTCCAGCACAAACTCTTAACAAACTGGCTTCTCACTCTGCACTCCACCATCTTGGCTGCTTCCTTTCCTCCATGTGGTCTTATTCTGCTCTTCTCTCTAATACTAACCTCAGGAATCCGGGAACCGAGAGAGCAATCAAGCTACTGGTCTCTCCCACTTTATACCATAGAATCAAAACCTTTTATCCAATTATACAAACAAGGAAGTCTCTGTATAATGGGATTCTTCAGGAGAGTGCACCACCCTACATCATCTGATCAATCAAGGGTGTGGAGAAGAGCTTTCTCTTAAAACAAAGCCTTAGGCCATAATGACCCGGCCTGCTTATATTACAGCCTTTCCACCACACCCATTCCAAGCATAAGGGCAAATAATATCACCTGGGTGACGGGCTTCCATGTGGGCAGCGCCATCTTTAACAAAGTGAGCATATTATATTTTATCTGCCCAATATTTTGCTTGTGCAGTTTTAATCCTCTGGTGATTGTCTCTTAAGTCTTCTCTTGAGCATTTGAGAGAATTGGATCTGCATCTTTTAATTGTGTTTTATTTTAAATTGTATGCTCTAGTAATAATAAATGACACTGATAAGGTGCCAAAGAATTGCAAAAATTAACATTAGTATTTTAAGTTTTTTTAAAAAATTTTATTCATTTTAGAGAGGAGACACACACACACACACACACACACACAGAGAGAGAGAGAGAAAGAGAAAGGGGGGAGGAGCTGGAAGCATCAACTCCCATATGTGCCTTGACCAGACCAGTGCAGGGTTTTGAACTGGCGACCTCAGTGTTACTAGGTCGACGCTTTATCCATTTTGGGCAGATAAAATATATTATGCTCACTTTGTTAAAGATGGCGCTGCCCACATGGAAGTTCGTTGATATTAATGTGTGTTCTGGAACAGGCTGTGGGCAGGCCGGGTCATTATAGCCTAAGGCTTAGTTTAAGAGTAAGCTCTTCCCCACACCCTTGACTGATTGGAGATGTAGGGTGGTGCACTCTCCTGAAGAATCCCATTATACAGAGACTTCCTTGTTTATATAATTGGGTTAAAGGTTTTGAGTCTATGCTATAAAGTGGGAGAGACCAGTAGCTTGATCTCTCTCTTGGTTCCTGAGGTATTAGAAAGGAGAGCAGAGTAAGGCCACATGGAGGAGAGGAAGCAGCCAAGATGGCAGAGTGCTGAGGAAGAGTTTGTGCTGGAGGAGATGGGAAACAGAGGTGAATAAGTCTGGTGAGCTAGAAACCTTTGATTCTAGGAAACTCGGATAAGTCAGTAGCTTTGTGCGCACTGAATGTGTGGGTTTTGGAGCCCAGTGTGTATTTTTGCTTGCCCGCCGGGTGCAAGCTAGAATTAAAGCTGATGGCTCACCAGTTTTTGGCTCCATTGTTTCATTACCGACTGTACGAATCTTATGAGAACCTGCACGGGTCGGGCGGCTGTGATGGTGACCCCGACTACTGGCTTTACAATCCACTGCACCACCACAGGTCAGGCAACATTAGTATTTTAAAAGGAAGAATCAAGCCCCCTTACCTTCTCCTTTCTGAAAAGAAAATTTAAAAACCCAGGGAAAGAGATTAAAGCGCCAAAAGTTATTTAGTAATTAGTCATAGTTCTCCGGAAGGACTGAGACAACTACTTGCTAGAGAAAAAAGAGAATAAAACTTATCTGAAAACTTCCTCTTCCTCTCTTTCTTTAAGAGCCTTTAGGAGACAATATTTGCATATCTTTTTTTATTCTTTTTTTTTTTTACAGGGACAGAGAGAGAGTGATAGGGACAGACAGACAGGAACAGAGAAAGATGAGAAGTATCAGTCATCAATTTTTCGTTGCGACACCTTAGTTGTTTATCGATTGCTTTCTTATATGTGCCTTGACCGTGAGCCTTCAGCAAACTGAGCAATCCCTTGCTCGTGCCAGCAACCTTGGGTCCAAGCTGGTGAGCTTTTGCTCAAGCCAGATGGGCCTATGCTCAAGCTGGGGACCTCGGGGTCTCGAACCTGGGTCTTCCGCATCCCAGTGCGACGCTCTATCCACTGCACCATCGCCTGGTCAGGCTTTTCCTATCTTAATTAAAAATTCCTACACTGATTCTAACTCTTCCTCCCCTCCTGGAGCTCTGAGAGTGATGTATACCTCTAGACAAAGGCCCACCCCCCTTGCTTGAAAGATCTGCATTCTGTAACATTTTATATGGTTTCTAATAATCATTCCTCTTGAAATACTTTATATGTATTAAAACTTGTAAAATAAAGAAGTGGGGATTAGCCCCAAATTTTCAGCAAAGGTATTTTCATTTAGCTTATCCTTATCCTAAGTTAACCAGTTCATTATGGCGACAGTGATGGGTATGGACACTAGAAGATTTGAGAATGTCTTTGCTGTGTATATAAAACAATTATCACTACTGTGTTATCTTGTGATCTTGATGTGAAGCATGGTTTTTCCTTTTAATAGATCCTCTAGATCAGTGGTTCTTAACCTGGGTTCTGTCGAACCCTAGGGGTTCGATGAGTCGGTCTCAGGGGTTCGGAGAAGCCTCTGCCACAGAGGCCAGAATAAAGTAATACCGTAATTTGTTGTGAGTTCATGTACTTTGTTGGTTTTGTTCTTTGAGCAAGGTGATGTTCATGTACGGCTCATTTTGTGCACCAGTAAAAAAACATATACCTATGTCTTGAATTTGGGGGAAAAAATCATATTTTATTTATCACTAAAGAAGGGTTCGGTGAATGCGCGTATGAAACTGGTGGGTTCGTTACCTCAAAAAAGGTTAAGAACCACTGCTGTAGATAGATGCTGTAAGCTTGTTAGTAATTGACTATTGTACCAATCTCCCTCCTTACCCATCTTAACCAGTACTTGATTTTGTATAAAAGAAGGTTTAGAACAGTTAGAGGACCTACATGATTTGGGATTGTGTCCTGTGTAGCTAGCTAGCTGGCTAATTAATAAACCCCTCAAAAATTCATTTGGACTTGGTGTCTCTATTTAACCCATGGATGATTAAGGTACAATACTTTACAACAACACAACTATCAGAGCTGACTTCTGCATGCTCTAGAGAACTGTAAGAAACTTCACTACATGTGTGAAGCCAGTGGTCAAGGCCACCATCACAGTCACCTGACTCATGCAGGTTCGCATTTGATTCAGACAGTCGGTAATGAAACAGTGGAGCCAAAAACTGGTGGGTCATTATCTTTAATCCTAGCTTGCACCCAGCGGGCAAGTAAAAACACACACTGGGCTCCAAAACCCACTTATTCATTGCTCACAAAGCTACTCATTTATTCGAGTTTCGTAGCATCAAAGGTTTCTAGCTCACCAGACTTACTCATCTCTGTTACTCCTTCTCCTCCTCTCTGCACAAACTCTGCACTAACTGGCCTCTTCCTCAGCACTTCGCCATCTTGACTGATTCTCCTCTTTTCCACATGACCTTAATCTGCTCTCCTCTCTAATACTAATCCCAGGAACCAAGAGAGAGCAAAGCTCCTGGTCTGCCCCACTTTATAGTGTAGAAATCCAAACCTTTAAATCCAATTTACAAACAAGGAAGTCTTTGATAGAAAGTCACTTATCTGAGGCATAATGGGAGGATTCCTCATGAGAGTGCACCACCCCACATCATCCAATCAGTCAAGGGTGTGGGGAAAAGCTTACTTTTAAAACTAAGCCTTAGGCTATAACGACCCAGCCTGCCCACAGCCTGTTCCCCAACACACAATAATATAATTACGCCCATTTCAAGCATAAAGGCAACTAATATCATCTGGGCAACAGGCTTCCTTGTGGGCAGCGCCATCATTAACAAAGTGAGCATAAGATATTTTTTTAAATGTTTTTTTTTTATTTTATTCATTTTAGAGAAGAGACACAGAGTGAGAGAGAGAGAAAGAAAGAGGGGAGGAGCTGGAAGCATCAACTCCCATATGTGCCTTGACCGAACCAGTGTAGGGTTTTGAACTGGCGACCCTAGTGTTCCCAGGTCGACGGCTTTATCCACTACGCCACCACAGGTCAGGCTCGAGCATAAGATATTTTATCTGCCCAACAGTCCATCTCTGTGCTCACTTTACTACCACACACATGGGATATTAGCCTACCCCCTCATTCCTGCCATCATGGCAGGTCTCACACTGTCGTAAAGAGAAGCATATGGCAATGGCAGCATTTTCACCTCTGCTGCAGAGAGCATGATGGCATCCACCCCTATGTCCCAAAATTGCAGACCTACCAGGAACGCAGCAGATCCTCCTTCCAGATGGGCTCTCATATTCTGGAGACTGCGGTAAGCAACTCAAGCCCGATTCTCTTCATCCTCCAAAGAGGAAATGAAAACACCAGTTCCTGCTGCTTGGCTTGAGCCCCGGGCCACCGCTGCCTTCTGCTCAACAGGCTCAGCCACTCCAGCCCCGGCCTCAGCCTCGGCCTCCCACTGCTGCTGGCTTTCCACAATGTTCAAGGCAATCTGCAACTCATGAACCTGTGATTTCTTCTCCAGCGTCTGTTCCATTTCCAGGCGAATCTCGCAAACCTGTTCGACCTCTTCCTCCAGCGCTTCCTCCAGCTCCGGGGTCAGCATCTCTTTCTCCCACGTTTCGTCTGGGTCCTTCCACTGCTCGGTATGCAGGTCCCAGGCAGCCTCTTCAATAGAGATCTCGGTTTCCTCACGCAGGGCAGCCAGTCTACAGTCCCCAAAGGGACAGCTATGGGGAACCATAACAGCAGCCAGTCCTCTACCATGCACCTCAAGGGTGCCAGCTCCTTGCCGATCTGTATCTAATCCTGCCACAGACTACGCCAAATATAAGGCCAGTAGTCGCAGCCATTATCACAGCCGCCTGACCAATGCATGTTCGCATTTGATTCGGACAGTCGGTAATGAAACAATCTAGCCAAGAACTGGTGAGCCATCAACTTTATTCCTAGCTTTCACCCGGTGGTCAAGTGAAAACACACATTGGGCTCCAAAACCCACTTATTCATTGATCACAAAGCTACTGACTTATCCGAGTTTCCTAGAATCAAAGGTTTCTAGCTCACCAGACTTATTCACCTCTGTTCCCCATTTCCTTCTCCAGCACAAATTCTACTCACACTGGCTTCTCCCTCAGCACTCCGCCATCTTGGCTGCTTCTCCTGGCCTCCTCCCCGTGGCCTTTCTCTGTTCTCCTCTCTAATGCTAATCTCAGGAACTCAGAGAGTGAGCTCCCGGTCTGGAAGCTTTATAGTGTAGAAATTCAAACCCTTAATCTAATCTACAAACATGGAAGTCTCTGATACAAAGTCACTTATCTGAGGCATAATGGGAGGATTCCTCATGAGAGTGTACCACCCCACATCATCCAATCAGTCAAGGGTGTGGGGAAAAGCTTACTTTTAAAACTAAGCCTTAGGCTATAATGACCCGGCCTGGCCACAGCCTGTCCCCCAGCACACATTAATATCATCGGAACTTACATGTGGGCAGTGCGATCTTTAACAAAGTGAGCATAATATATTTTATCTGTCCAACAACATGCTTGTAAGACCAAGCAGTTGACGTGGTTATGGCCATGCAGGTGCAGGTTCTCATTAGATTCAGGCAGATGGTAAAAAAAAACAATGTAGCCAAAAACTGGTGGGCTAATCCTTTTTGCAAGACTTGTGCACCACCTGGTGAGAAAACAAACACACAGGGCTTCCAAAGCCACTCACACATTCCCTGGTTTTTCTTAGAATCAAAGGCCCCCACCAATCTCAGTGGACTCACAGAAGTCCCTCACCTCTGCCAACGTGGCTTCTTCTTTGCACTCTGTATCCTCTGCTCTCACTCCGCAAAAAATGGCTTCCTTCTTCCTCCTTCTCCTTTTCTGTTCTTTTAAAACATTTTGGCAGGAAACTCCTTCTCCAACAAACATTAACATAAAAATGGCCCTTCCCAAACAGGAAGGTATTTACCAATTTCACAGACAGATGCTTGATGCTGCCCAGCACCGTTTTTAAAGATAAAAGTGAGCAAACTCAGAAAATACAGATCTTACAATCTCATTTGCCCAGCAGTGCTTCAAGGGTCTTTTGATCTGTCTCTGGGTTGACAAAGCTAGGACACGGAAGAGAAAGACACTAGGAATAAATAGTTCACCTCCCTGGCAGTCTGTTCTGTTCCCATCAGCTATTTCCATAAAACATTTGGCATGATGCTGTCTGACATTCATCTGATACCATTTGCGTTCAGTCTATTATTAAAAAGCTCTAAACCTTTGGCGTTTGGAATTTGTCTCCTTTAGGAATAGTCATCAGTAAAGCTTGAGGTCAAGGCTGGTAAGTGTAAAAATGGATTTCTTGCCTCAAGGTAGAAACAGTCATTTATCTTCATTTTTAGTAAAGGGCTTAAAAATTTATGTCACAGTGAGCTACATGCTGTCTTTTGTGTCAAGGCTTGCAAACCTGAAGGGCTGGGAGCAGGGAGGTAGGAAGCTGTTCTGTGGTTTGGGTGGAGTGTTAAATGAGCCTGTGTCACTCACAGCATGCACCTGGGCCTTTATCCAGTCAGGGATGGAGGAATGAAAGAGCTTGGAATCCCTCTGTAGGACAAACGTGTGTCACAAGTGTGCTAGTCTTGCTGGCTTGTACTTTGCATGATTGGTGCATGAGCACGGGGCAGCCATGTGTATATAGTCTATGTAAGGCTGGGGGTGCTTGTCCTCAGGGCGGCAGACTGCAAATTGACTATTGCCTGCCTGCTTGGGAGGAGCTATTGTTTGGTATTGTTTGCCCAGGGAAGGGTTTTCCCCCATTACTGCCTATTTGGTGCATGAGTCCTGAGAGAGAGGATAGCAGTTTTCCATACCTGCTTGCTCTTTCACTGCTGTGAGACTCTAGTAAATGGAACGGCCCACCATTTTCTGGCTCCACAGATCCTTTATTGTCTGCCCGAATCCAACATGAGTCTGTTAGAGATGAAATTAAGCAAGACTCCTGGAGACAAAATACCTCAGCAAGGCAACTTTAATCATTTCTACAGAAGGGTGTACTGCCACTATTGAAAGCCAGCCAGCAAGTGCAGGGGCAGATTTTGTTTTAATCCCTAATGCCAATCATAGGATTCTGGGTCTTTCTCCATTGGCTGGAGTGTTGACTTTATAATCTTATTTTTTTCTCAATTGGCTAGTTTAAATGGCTCCACCAAGATGAAAGGGAGAGATGGGGATATCATTAGCTGGGTAAGGGGGCTGGCCAGAGGCGGATTAAGGTTGGTTGAGGCCGTAGATACAGAAGAAAATATTGGGCCCCTTAAAAAAAAGAGACAGGGAAAATAAAAATATGTTAACTATATTTTTAAATAAATAAAAAATATACGTACTATTAATGTTAAAATTGCACATGAATCCAAACTTGGTGTCATTAGAAAAAAGTGTAAGTTGTGGGGTTTTTTGGGGCCCTTCAGAGGTCAGGGCCCAGGGCATGCGCTCAGTGCACCTGCCGTTAATCCACCTCTGGGGTTGGGGAATGGTTGGAAAAATGCCGGATGACCAGACCAAGGGGGTTGGGGGATTGGTAAACAAGTTAGTTCTTATTCTATTCCCTGGTTGGAGGAACTTGAATGAATGAAGATAGTTGGGAATTAGTTGAAGAGAAGAACATGAGTTAAACATTTCCTTTAAACCTTCATGACCATGGCCACTGGCCATACACCATCCTTGCTTGATAACTGCATATTTGAAAGGAACCAACTGTCCACAAAGCTCTCTTTGCCCAAGAGGGGGAAACTGAAAAAAAACAAGTCAGAAGCATGCTCTTGTTTGAACCCCCAGAGCAATTGGAGGTTCAACTTGTTTTCATATGTTAAGCTCTGAGAGCCATGTGCTATGGGCAGAGTATTAATTACATAGCTGTCGTCTGCAAGGCATTTACCACACATTCAGGTATAGTGTGGTCATGGTTGTAAGGTATTTTCCCTGCCAAGGATGAAGGACGGGGTGTCGCCACGAAGTGTGGAATAGCAAAAGCTTTATTCAGAGTGCTTCCTGGAAGATGTTCTCTGGTCCGGGGACAGGGGCCAGAGAAGTTGCGCCGCTTCCCCCATCCAGGGGTAATTTATTGCATCGGTAGGGTTGGGTTATATCATGTAGCAAAATTTCATTGGCTGACAGACAGTCGTTCTTTATCAAAGGGCTCCTGAGAAGTCTTTTGGCACACATGGGTGTGGGTAGTTCCAGCCAAAGTTCCTGGGCCTGGTTCCTCATGTGAATTTCCCCCATTGCCAACCAACCTCACATTCTGACGTTTTATGTTAGGGGCTTCACTATTCATCTGGCTACTTCCTGCTGGTTAGGGGTGTCGTGGGGAAGGGAGGTCGGAATGTGGTGGCTCTGAGGGGAGTCACGTATATGGGTGTAGGAACATCTGTGACTCGAGAAACCTTATGGATGTGGCCCTGTAAGAATTTTTAAAAAAGAGGAGCAAATATGAGTAATGTGTTGATAATTAGAAGAGGACCTAGGATAGGGGCAACCCAGGTGAGGATGGTTGGCTGCCATCAGGAGGTAAGTGGGTTGTAGAAGGAGAGGTTCTTGGGAAGTTTCTCTTGGAGATAGTTGAGGACCCCGATGCTTTCTTCTATTGGGCCAGTCTCATTGAACAGCATTGCTTTCTGCTTTAACTCACTCTGAATATAGGTTTCTGGTGGGAGGGACAGGAGCAATAGGAGGGTCTGCAGGGCCCAACCTTTTAGTGAGCCGGAGACGTGTGGGGCCCAGTGGTTCTGACTGCCCGCAGTCCTGTATGGGGGCAAGCTTGGACCGAGAGACAGGCTGCAGTAGGAGTAGTCAATATTACCATATGGGGTCCTGTCCACTGGGCTGTAGAGAGCCAGGCTGGAGCTCCCTTAGAAGAACCCTGTTTCCTGGCTGGAGGGGGACTGTTGGGTGTGCTTCATCTGAACCCCCTATGGGAGGAAGGGTCCAATCCGCGTGTTCCCTGAGAAGATGGCGAAGTAAAGACAGAAAGGGGAGGTAGGTGGCAAGAGGAGGGGGCTTTGGCTAAGAGAGCAAAATTGGGAATTCAGTGTCGAAAGAAGCCTATTAGATCAAGGAAAGAAAGAATCTGAAGGAGTGTGAGAAGGGGAATCCATCTAAACTACATGTAGGGTGGCATGTGAAGGGGAAAAGAAAGGGTCCCATCCACTCCCATAACTGAGACCTGTGAGGGAATTAGAGATCCAGAGTGTGGTGGCAAAACAGAGAAGGTAGCCCCCATGTCCACAAGAAATGAGATGGACTTACCCACTCCCTGTAGTGTTACCTTGGGCTCAGTGAGGGTGATGGGGGTCTTCGAGTCCTAGCCGTGTCAGTCGTCCATGAGGTCTAGGAGTTCGAGCGATGGGCCCACCTGGCTAGCTTGGCTTCCCATTTAGGTGGCTTGTCCTCCATGTAGAGGCGCTTAGGATGAGTCTGTTGCCCAAAAGGGGCAATCGCTCCGCCAGTGACCAGGCTTCTTGCGGTCAGGTCAGGGCTTAGTGGGAGGCCTCGGCAGGGGCACTGCCGGGACCAGTGACCCTTCTTGCCACATTTAAAGCAAGTTTCTGGTGGGATTCCTGTTTGTGACCTGGACTTGGGTTGGGCACTTCCTGTGCCTTGCCCCTGTTGCTCTGCCGGCCTCAGGGCTGCCACAAGAGTCTGGGTTTAGAGTGTTACCTTCTGCTGCATGGGGGCCTGGTGAATAGCCTCGGCCTTTTTCTACTAGCTGCGACCATTAAAAACGTTAAGTGCCACGTTCACTGGTCTCGGCTAGGGGTTTGGGGGTGAGAATAAGAGGAGGAGGCCTCCTGGGGAGCCTAGCACCCTGATCCAGCTGGAAATGCCGGAGCTAGAGGCAGGACAGGACCAGGCCTTCCTGCAAGAAAACTGGGATTGGGCCATGGGGTCAGGAGCCCTGCAAATTGGCATTTGGGCCGATGACCGGCCGAGGAGGGTATGATGGGGGAGGGGCTTAAGAACACAGCGGAGAAGGGAAGGGCTCCTGGCCAGCAGGGGAGGAGAAACAGGATCCAGGGAAGGGAGGGGAGGAGTTCAATAGGACAGAGGGAGCCTTGCAGGAGGGGAAGAGAGTTGGGGGTTGGCAAAGGAGGAAATATCAGGAGTGGAGGGTTTAGGTGAGATTTCTCTTGCCAAAATGGGCCTGCACTATAGGGCAGGCGGCACAGAAATTAGGACGGGAGTGCAAATACTAGAAGCCCTGAATATAAGGGATCTCCAACCAGTTCCCGGTTTTTGTTTTTGTTCTTTTTTTTTTTTTTTTTTTTTTTGATAGTTAAATTGGTGAGGGTGTTAAAATCAAAAGTCCCTTCAGAAGGCCACCTGGTCTGATTATCCAGTGGGCTCTGTGGCCTGAGCATAGTGGAGAAGAACAGTTTCTTCTTTTTTAGGGAGGGAGAGATTTTGGATAAGGCATTGCAGGAGTGTTTTTGAGTCAGGTTTAGATTCCTGTGCCTCTATGGCCGCCCTCAATTCTCGGAGTGATCAGAGATGAGAATTGGTGTCCTGCAACTCAAACTCTGGCCCCTGGATGGTTAGGTAGAGTGGGAGTGCCCAGGATGTCTCCACAGACACACAAGCACTTGGAATGAATAACAGGTCCCTGATGCAGCTGTGATTACAGACAGGGAGTCTTGGTGGAAAGAACTGAGGGAGGCTGGAAGCAAGGGACTTAATGCACTGTGTGCCGAAGTGGGTGGGAGGTCGGAGATCCTGGATCTTTCTCAGAAGGGAAAGGGAGAGGAGCGGCCTCAGTAGGCTTCAAACTCCTCCTAGATTTCGGCACCAAATGTAAGGTATTTTCCCCGCCGAGGAAGAAGGAAGGGTGTAGCCACGAAGTGTGAAATAGCAATCTTTATTCATAGCACTTCCCGGATGATGTTCTCTGGTCCAGAGGACGGGTCAGAGAAGTTGTACTGCCTCCCCCACCCAGGGATAATTTATAGCATCGGTACGGTGGTCGGGTTGATATGACATGGTGAAATCTCATTGGCTGACAGTCGTTCTTTTTCAAAGGGCTCCTGGAAAGTTTCTTTTGGCGCACATGGGTGTGGGCGGTTCCAGGCAAAATTCCCGGGCCTGGTTCCTCACGTGACCTTCCCCCATTGCCAACCAACCTCACAATGGTCCTGTGTAAGAATGATAACTGGGATAAGCAATAACAGATGTGCCATTGGGACTCCAAGGGGAGAGCACAGCCGTGAGGTACGTCTGGGGACAGTGGATGGCAGAGAAGAGCATAGTATTGTGGTTCTGAGTGACTCTGGAGTGTGACCAGATGTCCATCCTGGCCCCATTACTTACTCATGAAAGACCAAACGTAGGCAGTTATGTAATTGTGCTCAGTTTCTTCTGTGGTATGGGGATACTAAACATTGCTGTCTCCTGAAGGCCATTGTTACCAATTCAACACCAATACTAGTCCCCAATCTGGGGTGCAGTGAGGGGGTTAGGCATGTTATTCAGTGAAAACAGCTTTTGTGAAACAGTTTGGCTATGAGACAGCTCAGTTCAAGGAGCCCAGGCGAGGTGCCTTGGGCCAGGCAGCTCCCTCTGGTGTTAGAGCTCCAGCTCCAGGGTGTGCAGCCTAAGTGAAGCTGGCTTATATAGAGAAGAGTGCCCACCCTCGACCTCTGATTGGTCCATTTCTATGCAGATGAGGATTCCAGATTCTCACAGTTCGTACCAGATAGCACCATCCTGAGTTGTCAGAATGGAGTATCTGATTGGTAAAGATGCAGTTGAGAATATAACTGTATAGCTCCTTGGGGGTGAGGGGAATGAGTCTCAGTCCTACTGGTCAGATTTCAATCTTGAGCTCTTGTGAGGCTTGACTAAACCTGCAGAAATATAGTTCAGGAGACTTGGCAGCCAGCCTGTGGTCTTTTCCCAAAATGCAGTGTGCATGAGGGATTTTTGCTGTCTGTGGCTGCTGGACTCTGGTTGTTAATTGTGAACCCAGTTACCTATGAAGCATCCTTTTTGACAAGTATATATTCTTGCAGTCAACAAAGTAGTGTGAGTTAATGCATGTAAAGCACTTCGGATTCTGTCTTGACATACTTAAGTGCTCAGTTATATTATTACTAATTTGGGAAAATCTTAAAGGAAAGTTAATAACAAGTGGGCTGAGGCTTATTGTGAGCACCTCTAATGTGTTCTGATACTATGGGATTTGGATTCTGTCTTGTAAGCCTTAAAATTTTTAAGAAATGGCATGAAGAAAGGGTTGTAGAGACATTGCAACACTGGTAGGGTGTCTAGGGTAGAGTCAAGGTAGATAAAAATAATAGAAGTATTATTATAATGGGGGACAGTTCTTTTCTCATTTTCTGTTGCATGAGGTTTTAGAACATTTTCTGTATATGTATACATTGCTGATTCCAAATCTGAAATCCGTTTTTTGGCGCATGCTCTAGTTTTTATGCACTTTTAATTTCTTTTTGTTACAGTTAATGGCATGCACTGGTTTTTAAATTGGAGTTGAAGGGCAACGACTCTTGGATTGAACATAACCACAAGGCAATTAATGTCTTACAAACATCACTTTTACAAAATTATAGTTGTTTTTAAATGTAAAAAATTATCTGATAAAAACACCCTCTTATTTTGTTTTAATATTGAATCATGGCTTCTTCGAGTAGGCATAAATCTAATAATAGTCCTGAAACCTTCTGTTATATATGTGGCTATTACACACATCAATGTCAAAGGCGCAATATTTCGTCATTTGTGACACGTGCATATATTGCCTATTTTCAAGTTCCTGTTGGCGATCAGACAAGCATTGGGCTTCTCATATTGTGTGTCATAATTGTGAGGAAATGCTTCATGACTGGGCAAAAGGAAAACGCAAAGGGATGCCTTTTGGTATTTTCATGGTTTGGCGTGAACCTAAGGACCACAGCAGTGACTGTTATCTCTGTCTGATCCATACAAAGGATTTTGCATTGGCAAGAAAAAACGGCATATGATCACATATCCTAATATTTCTTTAGTAATATGACCTATCATCCCACACTCTGAGACACTCCCGGTTCTAGTTTTCAATGGTTTTATTTCTTCTAAGGATGAACAAAGTGAACATGGTGATCAAGTGTATTTTGATAAGATGCATGAGGAAATGGTTGTAGAATCTGAAGGGTCTTCTTCTGATGCCAAGCAGTCATTAACCCCTCAGCAGTTTAGCCAACCCGAATTGAATGACTTAGTAAGAGATTTGGGTCTATCAAAGAAAGCAGTTTAGTTATTAGCCTCCAGGCTTCAAGAAAAGAATGTATTTTACTGGTCAGCTAAGGTATCCCATTTCAGGAAGCAAAAACAAATTTTTGTGGACTTTATTTCCAAAGACAAACACTTTGTTTACTGTCATGATATCAATAATCTTCTCAGCCAGCTAGGGGTTACCACTTACAGTCCAACAGAATGGCAGCTATTTCTTGACAGCTCTAAACGGAGTCTGAAATGTGTTCTCCTATACAACGGTAATGTTTATGCAGCAGTTCCAATTGGTTATTCAGCTCATCTGCGAGATTATAATGACATAAAAATGGTCCTCAACTTTCTGAAGTATGAGAAGCATAACTGGATCATTTGTGTGGATCTTAAAATAGTAAGTTTCCTGCTAGGACCACAGAGAGGTCTCACAAAGTATCCTTGCTTTCTGTGTTTGTGGGACAGCCGAGCTTGGGAGAAACACGGGACACAGATGAAGTGGCCGAAGCGTGAAGCTCTGTAAGTAGAGATGCAAAATACTGTGAATGAACCTGTAGTTAATTGAGACAGGATCATTTTCCCCCCACTTCACATCAAACTTGGCTTAATGAAGCAGTTTGTTCAGGATTTGAATAGAGAAAGTGAATGCTTTCAACATATTATTTCTGCTTTTCCTGCCTTGTCTTTTAAGAGGATAAAAGCAGGTGTATTTGATAGATCTCAAATTGAAACCCTCATACATGACAAAGAATTTGCCTGTAAGATGAATAAGGAGGAGAAAGCAGCATGGCAGTCTTTTGTGGCAGTTACAAAGAACATCCTTGGCAAGAAAACAGAAAACTATGAACTTCTGGTTCAAAGAATGCTGTTGGCTTTTCATGACGTTGGATGTAACATGAGTGTTAAAATTCACTTCCTGAACAGTCACCTTGATAAGTTTCCTGAAAATCTTGGAGCTTTTAGTGATGAGCAGACTACTGCTGCAGCATCAAACAAGATTGTCCTCAACAAGTACACAAAGGCAAGAGCTACAAACGCAAATTTTTGCCTGAATAGAATTTAAATGTTTTGCACTAATTTTATGATTAAAATAAGTGTTTTAATATGTTCTATTTTGAAATTGTAGACATATTCTGATGCAATCATATCTTTTAGTGTATTAGTGTATTTACTGCATTGTATAAATTATTATATTTTCACAAAGTTGATGCCCAAGAGGACATTCTACTTTATTATGTTAAACTAAATGTTGAAAATTTTACAATAAAATGAAAACCTGAAATCTTGAATTGCAAAAGAACTGTAGCTTAGAGAGAAAAACTAATTTCGGATTTGAGATTACCACACTCGAATTAGGTAAGAACAAGTGTTTTCGTGTGGATGCAACAAAAATTTTGTTCCTCAGTGTTATAAATGTAAATTCCAGAAATTTTTACTTTAACCACTTTGTTCCCTGAAGAAAGCTGCATCTTGCTTTATCTTTTGTTTGTAAGTAGACATGTATATTGCAGCGTCTTAGTGATTCATTCTGTGCTCTGTGTAAGATGATTGCATGCTAGAGTTGTAGAATGTTTGCCTTAGATGCAGAAGACTCTAGCTGTGTGCTCCGGTTTTCGTGGCCCAGCAGTTAGGATGGAGCTGGGGGGGGGGGAACTGAGTCCTCCTGGGTATTCCTTAGTGGTCTTGTGTCTCCAGAAGAAGTGAAGATGCTGTGATGATATTTTTATGCTTCTGACATGACATAGGCAGTCTTTTGGTGATGGTATTCTTCCTGTGAATCTTTAATTTGAGGTCCAAAAGGAATGTGAAGATGGCCCCAGTGCAATTTGAGTGATGTGAAATCCATACCTGTGATGAAGTTTCTGGAGAGAGGAGTGTGAGACCAGGACCACCTTATCCTGTCCCTGATAATCCAACTGTGAGGAAAATTGCTCTCTTATCTCAAAGTCTCATTTGAAAATAAAAAACGTCTAATCTAAAAAACAGGAACGAAATGCTGAGTAAAGCTTTAAAAAATAGCTCCCAAGTTGTAAGAAACAGATGATTTCTCTTGGCAGTTTTACTTGTCAAACCTAAGCTGAGTGTGAATAGAAAAAAGAATGATTCTTAATTTGAAGTATAACTGAAAATTAGTCTGAATTCTCTTTTCTTTTTTCCTTTTTTATTCATTCAGTGAGCGGATGGGAGGCAGTGACAGATTCCTTAATGTGCCCCAGCCAGGATCCACCTGGCAAATCCACTAGGGGGCGATGCTCTGCCCATCTGGCACCTTGCTCTGTTGCTCAGTGACTGAGCTCTTCCTACAGCCAGGGGCCAACTTGCTCCAACCAATCCATGGCCGCAGGAGGGGAAGAGGCGGGGAAGAGAGAGAGAGAGAGAGAGAGAGAGAGAGAAAAGCAAGGTGAGAGGGGGACGGGTGGAGAAGCAGATGGACACTTCTGTGTGCCCTAGTGCCCCGACTGGGAATCAAACCCGGTACATCCCCATGCCAGGCCGACACTCTACCACTGAGCCAACCAGGCAGATGCTGAATTCTCATTTCAAAAGCTTACTTGAACTCTACTTGGTTGACTGGGGTGAAAAATATGCCATTGTTTACTAAGACAGAATCTTACCTTGTAGCAGTTAAAGCCAAAGGTGAGTATGTCATAGCCAAGTGTAAATTTGCATGTTTCCATTTATAAAGAACACAGCCACTTAACTGATGAGAGACCTGTCTTCTGACTGAGCTCAGGCTGCATTTCCATGTTCTGACTGCTACCTGCTCTTAGGCTGGGCAGACCTGACTGAGGACACAGGAGGCCAGGCAGCCACATAGGTGTCCAGCAGGCCACTTCCAGAGCAGCCCCCTCCCATGCTGATTGTGGGTTACAATTCTTGGGCCAAGTGTAAAAGGAGAGGAAACTCCTTCTTTTGGGTGGCATTGCAGCTTTCATGGACTTGACTGCTTCTCTTCTGGAAGCTCCAGTCACCTGTAGGAGAAGTAGTGGTGAATCCAATGCAGCAACGCAGAAGCTGTGATGCTTCTCCTCCCTCTGGCAGTGGTGCAAGTGTGAGGACCAGCACTGTCCAGACTAATGCAGGCAACACCTTTCTTTGGCTACACTAATCCCCCTCACCCCATTCCCCAATCACAAATGACCTGGATTTTGCTAGTCTTCCTTTGTTTTCTTGTCTCCAGTCTAAGGCCAAGTAGTTTTCTTTTTACTTCTTTTGGTATTTAGAATAGTGTTGGTCAAATAAGTTTTGTAAATATGGTATATATGTTTGCTTGCTTATAGTTTGCATTGGGTATGGGGGACAGGCTGTAAGCAGGCAGGGTCGTTATAGCCTAAGGCTTAGTTTTAAGACTAAACCTTTCCCACCCTAAGAGACTTTGTATCAGAGACTTTCTTGTTTTATATTGGATTAAAGGTTTTGATTTCTACACTATAAAATGGGGCAGACCAGGAGCTTGCGCTCTCTCGGTTTCTGCTTTCAGCATTGCAGGGGCCTCCCTGATCCCTTGCCCTTCATGGGAGAAGCAGGTTTTCTGCTTTTACCTTGTCTTCTTTTGTGACTTGCCTGTCTTGATGAGACACCAATAAACAGAATGGCCCACCATCCTCCGACTCCCACCAATTCTTTACTGTCTGCTCGAATCCAGTGGGAACCTGCATGTGAATGGCCACGATGGAGGCTCCTGGCCATACAAACAGGTTGTTTTTGTCAGGGACTCAGTTTCATACCCCTTTGGCTTTTTTCATAAATGCCTTGCTACTTTGTTCTCCTTGCCAGACTTCTTTATACTGGGGTCCGGAGGGAACTTTCCCTTTGGATATTGGCAGTCATCCCAGTTTCTTGAACTGACTCATTTTCCTTCAGGACGCCATGTCTCACAGCTCATCCTGTTTCCCCCCAATCCCACCATTACTTTCCTAATTTCTTTCCGTAGCCTGCCACAAACCTGCGTGGCTAGTAATTCCAGGTCCTGAGTGGGAACGGCATGGAATTAAGAAAATAGACTTAAAGAGAAAAAGGATAGGCTCAGGAGAACTCTGCAACGCAAAAATACAGCTTGCAAAAGGCGAATCTCCACCCCCCCCCCTTCACCTGCTTTATTTATAGGGCAAAATGAGGTCATTAGCAAATCAAAGATATCTTTAAAACAAAGTCACATTTGCAAGGCAACCCAAGAATTCTCCCAAGTGCAGAAATCCCCCACCATACATAACATCTTAACTTCACAAAACAAAGGATAAAAAGGAAACTGCCTCCAGTCATTCCAAGGGACAGGGAGGATGGGACCAGTACAAACAATCCAGCACCACAGCTAACACGTAGGTGTGGAGAAAAACCGTCTTTAGCAACTTCACCAAGCATGTGAGGTGGGGGGTTGGGCAGACTGTCAGTTTACTGTCAGTTCCCCACACCTCTCTCCCCCCAAAATCTAAACTGCAAAGACCATGTTGGCTTCTGGTCCCCAACAGTAGCCCACTAGGTTTGAATCAGAAACCTAGTTTTGTCTTTCCTTCAGATATTTTTCTTAATAAGAGCAAACGCAAACACAGTTATTACTGTAGGCAAGGCTTTGGGGATTTTAACTCAGTCTTTTTAACAGTCTTATGAAGTGGGTACTCCTATTACTCCATTTTTCAGACACGGCTAGGGAGGCACAGAGAGCATAGCTGCCTTGGGTCTTCCCGTTGCTACTTAGTAGGGCAACTCGGACAGCCCGGCTCTGGAGCCTGCTCTCAACCACTGCTCTACGTCCCACACCTCTGCTCTTCTTTCTATCTGGAATGGGTCAGCCTGTTCACACGATACTTAGCTACAGTTTTTTTTTTTTGTTTTAAGATTTTATTTATTGATTCTGATGAGAAAGAGACAGAGAAGTGGGATGAACGGGAAGTAGCAACTCATAGTTGCTGCACTTTAGCTATTTATTGATTGGTTCTCATAGGTGCCATCACTGGGCAAGACCAGGGTTTCGAACCAGTGACCTCAGCATTCCAGGTCGATGTTCTATCCACTGTGCCACCACAGGTCAGGCACCAGCTACAATTTTATATCGGCAGTTGTGTTGTTTTGGAAGAAGCACTGGGATGTGGGGTCCTGGTTTGAACACTTTCTTAACTGATTTTGGACAAGCTCTCTTTTGGGCAGATAAAATATATTATGCTCACTTTGTTAAAGATGGCGCTGCCCACATGCAAGTCTTTTTTTTTTTTTAATTTTATTCATTTTAGAGAGGAGACACAGAGTGAGAGAGAGAGAGAAAGGGGGGAGGAGCTGGATGCATCAACTCCCATATGTGCCTTGACCAGACCAGAGCAGGGTTTTGAACCGGCGACCTCAGAGTTCCAAGGTCGACACCTTATCCACTGCGCCACCACAGGTCAGGCCCACATGTAAGTTTTAAGAGTAAGCTTTTCCCGACACCCTTGATTGATTGGATGATGTAGGGTGGTGTACTCTCATGAGGGATCCTCCCATTATGCCTTAGATAAGTGACTTTGTGTCAGAGACTTCCTTGTTTGTTGATTGGATTAAAAGGTTTGGATTTCTACACTATAAAGTGGGGCAGACCAGGAGCTTGCTTGCTCTCGGTTCCTGAGGTTAGCATTAGAAAGGAGAGCAGATTAAGGCCACATGGAGGAGAGGAGAAGCAGCCAAGATGGCAGAGTGCTGAGGAAGAAGCCAGTTTGTGCATAGAGAAGGAGATGGGAAACAAGTGAATAAGTCTGGTGAGCTAGAAAGCTTTGATGCTAGGAAACTCAGATAAGTCAGTAGCTTTGTGAGCACTGAATAAGTGGGTTTTGGAGCCCAATGTGTGTTTTTACTTGCCCGCCGTGTGCAAGCTAGAATTAAAGCTGATGGCTCACCAATTCTTGGCTCCGTTGTTTCATTACCAACTATCCAAATCTAATGGGAACCTGCATCGGCCAGGCGGCTGTGATGGTGGCCCTGGCTACTGGCTTTACACTCTCTGACCTCAGTTTCCTCATCTGGTGATATGAATTGTCACAATAACATAATGTTATAGTAATTAAATATGTATATAGAAATACAGAAAAAATATGGAAGATATATAGAAATAAGTTAGGATATAAAATTAAAAGCCATTAAGGCAAGTGAATAAGGCTACACCCTCTGTGTTGTAAAGTACCCATACCTCAATTTTGCGGGTTTACGTAGAGACACCAAGTCCAGATGAATTTTGAAGGGTTTTATTAAAGGAGGAGATTTATTAAATATGCTGGCCGCATATGGCTGACATGGGGCAATTGCAAACCCAAATCATGTGCGCCAAAAACATTTCAGGGACTGGTTATATACTCTTGATCATACATGGGCAGGGGACATCATGGCACAAGCTTACAACATTTGTTTAGGGTATACACAGAAACATTAAGACTTTAAAGGTAACACAATCAAAGATGCTTACAAATCTTTTAGGGTTCATCTTCCCTCCTTTGCCTAGAGGTATGTTAGTCTCAGGATTCCAGGAAGGTTGGAGGAACTACAGTCAATGTAGGGTTTTATGTAAATCCTGTCTCCCATTGAAAGAGAAAAAGTTTCTGGGTTAGCCTTTATTTTAGATTTAAAATAAATGACCCATTGTTCTTGCAAGCCAGAAACTTCTACATTCTTCTCCCACCCCCTCCCCAAAGGAAGGACGGGACAGGAAAGCCTGACCTTTTCTCCTAGAACCGTAATGGCAAACCTGCAACACACGTGTCAGCACTGACATGCGTAGCCATTTTTGATGACACGCGGCCGCATGCAGCCACATACCAGAGAAGTATGGGGCCGCATGCCGAGAAGGACGTTTTCACCCTCGACTCCTGCATGGCCAGGTGCAGTAGCCGAGGATAAAACACTTGCTCTAGTGTAGAAACTCTGTGCCGGAGGTCTGTAGGCCAAAACAACAGAACTCCGGCACAGAAAGTCTAGTTCTGGGACTTCCGGTTAGGCCGTTTTTCTCGAAGTGACACACCACCTGAGTTATGCTCGGTATTTTGGTGAATTTTGACACACCAAGTTCAAAAGATTGCCCATCACTGTTCTAGAATATCAATATTTTTCAGCTCTTTGGTACCTTACTACACCTGGGTGGGAGCTAATCTAGTGTGCAGAGATATAATAGGCAAGACTATGCCCTCTGCGCAGGGCTCAGTTAGTGTGTGTGTAAAATTATACATAGGTAAAAAGAGTTTTCTATGAGGAATTCTCTAAAAGTGGCTTGATATGACAATCCCATAGATTAACACCTGTTAGAAGGCATGTGCCAGAAAGGGTACTTACTTAAGCCGAGGGGTCCCCAGCTGTAGTCAGCTGTCTATAGATTCCATGAACGTGGCCTATCTCCATGCCTCTCTGACCAAGGACAGCTGAGAGGAGCACACCGACAAGGGCCCTATTAAACTGCACCCAGGCACGCCATAGGATCTGTGAGTAATAAACTGCCTCTGTGATTTTTACAGTTAACTTGTGTGTCCGTCATGTCTTTCCTACGGTGGCAATTGGTCTCAGTACCAATAAGTAGAATCCTCATGGCCCCCTCAAGAGTAGTCTCGAAGAGGCTGCCAGCCCTGCTGTTACACGAGTGTCCTATTACATAGGGAATTCCAATCGGGGACACCTGATCAATGTAGAGCTAAGGCTCTACTGGGTCATGAATCACTGGAGAGGATTAAATATGAGTAAGTCGCACGATACTGGGTATATAGTAGATGTTTAGAAATGGCAATTATTAACCTTATTAAAAAATGTTCGGAAGTCCTGTCCTTTGGTGGTGCAGTTGATAAAGCATCGACCTGGAATGCTGAGGTCACCAGTTTGATACCCTGGGCTTGCCTGGTCAAGGCACATATGGGAGTTGATGTTTCCTGCTCCTCCCTTTTTCTCTCCCCCTCTCCCCTCCTACTTCCCCTCTCTCCCTCTCCCCTCCTTCTTTCCCTCTCTCCCTCTCTCTTTCTCTTCTCTCTTTCTCTTCTCTCTTCCTCTCTCTCTCTCTCTGTCTCCTATCTAAAAATAAATAAATAAAAATCTATAAAAGTGTTCAGAATTGTTACAAACTTTAGAAATATGCTAGTTTATGTTTATATTTAAATAGTCAGTTCTGGTCTGTAATGGATAGGGCCAATAAGAGATATTTCTCTAGTTTACATTCAGTTTGGGAGAAAGCAAGGATTTTATTTTGTCACTTAGGAAGTAAAGGGATAGGTCCTGGTTGGTTGGCTCAGCAGTAGAGCATTGGCCTGTCCTGTGGAAGTCTCAGGTTCAATTTCTGGCAGGCACACAAAAGAAGTGACTGTTTGCTTTTCCACTCCTCCCCCTTCCTTTTTTTTCTCTCTCTCTCCTCCTCTTCGCCTCCTGCAGCCATGGCTCCAATTATTTGACCAAGTTGGCCCTGGGCTCTGAGGATGGATCCAAGAAAGTCTTGCCTCAGGTACTAAAATAGTTCCGTTGCCAAGCAACAGAGCAGTGCTACAGATGGGCAGAGCATTGCCCCATAGTTGGCTTGTCAGGTGGATCCCAGTTGGAGAGCATGCAGAGTCTGTCTCTTCCTACCCACTTCTCACTTAATTTAAAAAAATAAAATAAAGAATTAAAGGTATAAGAGAGAATTTTGCCATTCAGAACAAAATATTTTTAACAAAGTTAAGTATAAAGATACTGACTTATTTTCGCACTTTTTTCTCTCTAGCTCTAAAAAATACTGACTCATTTACCTTATTTTCTCATGCATAAGACACATCTTATGTTTGGGCCTGAAATTTGAAAAAAAAAATGTATTACATAAAGTTATTGAACTCAAATTTTATTCATCATAAAATTCATACAACTAACTCCTCATCACTGTCAGAACTCCCATCTATTACCTTGTCCTCATCAGTGTCTGATGACGAATCACTGTCTTCAACAATGAGCACAAAAAGCAAGCGTGGAAAAGTGGGAAATGCAAGTAAAAAAATTACAGCTACTGTATAAGATGCATCAATTTTTAGACCCCAGATTTTTTGAAAAAGGGTATGTCTTATACATGGGGAAACACAGTAATTATCTAGCCAGAGTAAAGTCTCTTATAAAAACTTCCCCTAAAAGCACTGAGTTCCAGTTTCGTTGGAGTACTGCATCATCCAGTCACTGCCTTAACTGCTGGGGCTGAAATATCAGCTGACTTGTGGGCCTCCAGGGTGAGCATGTTGTGTGTGCTGAGCTCTCCACCTTCTTCCAAATAAGCCAGCTGGTTCTCTTGGGTAGTCTGTTGTCTGTGTGATGTTTGCCTTTAATTACCTTCCGCTTTCCAAAAATAGTCTTCTTTCCCTTATTTAATAATTTTCTACTGATAGAAGCTTTTATTTTCCCTTTAGGGAGGAAGCATGCTATGTGAGGTCGTTATTTTTGTGCATTGTAAAATAACTTTATTAAGGAATTTTCTCTGAATTTGTTGACTGGTAGCAGACATTTCTGTTGTTAGTGATTAAGTCTTGGAAGATAGATGGCAGTGCCTCCCAGGGTGCCCAGAAGCCTCCTAGAACCATGAGGACCCCAGAGGCTGAGGTCCCTAGAGGCTGAGGTTCCAGACAGTTTACTGGAGCTGAAGAGGGTATTAGTGGCTGGTTCTATTTGTTTTTATAACCAGTGCTGGATCTGATGTTTTTACTTATGCTCCCAGCCTGGTGCAGCTAGAGGACAAAGACAGTGTGGATGAGACATTTCCATAGAATTGTACCCAAGAGCAAATAGGTTCTTAGCAAAGGGACCTGGCTTGTAGGTTCATAACTTAAAGTTTTATTATTGACGTGACATGATGGAACTGAATTTAAATGCCAAAACCCATGAGGGTCCCATATCATTACTGGCCCTTGTGTCTTCAGGCAAAAAATCGTGAGGCCTGGTGACGGCACATTTCACTTCCCTAAACCTTAGTTTCTACTAGTAAAACTACCTTTACAGGGTTGCTTGAACTAGCTGCATGAGAACGTTACTAACTTCTATACACAAAACTGGTCAGCACACACCCTATCTGTATTTTGATTGTGTGCAAAGGAAAGCTAAAGTGGTAGCGAGTGAGGATAATGGTTCTCATATGAGGAAAGTGCATGAATTCTTTTAAAGAAGATATTTTGGTTATATAAATGCCTTTCAAACATATTTGAGGGTTTGAAAATTTTGAGATAATTAGCATTGCAGAATAAAAGACTCTGGAATAAAATCTACCTATATTTCTTCCATACATGGATAAAAAATATGGGATAGTGTTGCCTTAAAAAAAAAGACAGCTTTTCAAAAAGCTAAATGTAATTATTCTTTGGTGTGTGAGTGTGGTTATTTTTTGTTTAGAAGACAGTAGCTGCCGAAGGGCAGTATTGGGTGTGAGGAGTAAGGAAAGAGTGTGGGTCTGTTCCAGAGGCATGTGGGTTAGCCTGTGCTTCCCTTCTGCTACATACCAGGGTATGATATCTGCATTCCCTGTATCCAGGTGATTCCCAAACATATATGTCTCTCCTTGGCCTTTTTCCTTAGCTCTAGACCAGGGTCAGCAGACTTTTTCTTTCTCTACCATGAGAGAGAAAGAGGGAGTAAAGGGAGAGGGAGGGAGGGTGGAGGGAGGAAGGGACAGACAGATAGACAGGAAGGGAGAGAGATGAGGGGCATCAACTCGTAGTTGTGGCACTTTAGTTGTTCATTTATTATTTCTCATACATGTCTTGATGGAGGGGGGCAAGCCAAGCCAGAGATCTTTGATCTTTGGTTCAAGCCAGCGACCATGGGGTCATGTCTATGATCCCATACTCAAGCCAGTGACCCTGCACTCAAGCTGGATGAGCCTGTGCTCAAGCGCAGCAGACTTTTTCTTGAAAGGATCACATGGTCTCTGTCTCAGTTACTCAGCATTGCCACAGTACTGCAGAAACAGCCATAGACAAGATGGACATGAATAGGCCTGGCTGGGTACCAGTAAAGCTGTTTACAACAGAACCAGTGGCTACATTTGTCCATCCCTGCTCTAGATCCTTACTTCCCATGCCTCCTTTAGATGTTTCTTTGTAGGTGTTTCAGAATAATTTTTTATGTTACCAGTGTGCTAGACCCCTGTTCATGATGTCCAGGTTTTAAACATTGGAAACTTGGAATCTGCTGGTGGTGATTATCTGTGGGAAGAAAATAAAACACTTAAAAAAAAAAGGACATCCAGCTCTTGGAGATACAGAGACCTTAGGCTGCAGCAGGGATGGCCCCAAAAGCAGGGCCCAGAAGCAGGGCTTGGAGGAGAACAGCACATCATGGAGCACGCAGGAACTCTAGACCTTAGTTGTCCTACTTATGATGGATGCTGCATACTTTTGGTGATGGCACTTGTTAATTTTGCTGCTTGAGAGAGCTTCTAATTCATAAATCAAGCTGAAATATATATAGATTTTCATGTAGCTTTGCTGTTTTAAGACTATTTTTGCACATCATTTTGATTTATGTTCCCAAATTTATGTTATTTAAGGATGGTGCTCTTATTTGTGTTATTATTGAGCTCTGGGATTGAGGCACTGAGAAATTATGAGAATTTTCTCCATCCAGGAGTACTGCGATTGCAATCCAGAGTCCATTCATTCTGTGTTGTGAGCACACCTCCCCGCCAAGACCTCATTTGCCAGAACATAAAGGCGGGTCTTTTACGGCACTGGAATGAAATGGGTAGCATGTGTGCAGGTGACAGTAATTACTGAGTCTAGACCTGTAATAGAAAATCAGAGATGACTCTGTTCCTGAAAGTAGCATTGCAGAGGAGAGGCAGCCAGGATGGCGGAGTGCTGAAGGAGAAGCTAGTTTGTGCAGAGAGGAGATGGGGAACAGAGATGAATAAGGCTGGCGAGGTAGAAACCTTTGATTCTAGGAATACTTGGATGAATCAGTGGCTTTGGGAGCCCTGAATGGAAAGGGGAGTGTTTTCCCACTGCGTGTATTTATCACCTGCTGGATGCAAGCTAGGATTAAAGGTAATGGCCCCCCCACACACACAAAAAAATCAGAGATGATACATCTTCATGACAAGAGGGGGACTTTCCTCCTCCTCCTTTATTAAAGAAAGGGATATGTTAAAATTATACAGGCCTAAATTGCTTGAAATGTATAATACCTCAAAATGTCAATTTTATAGTTCTCCTTATACTAAAGGGATGTCAAGTCTAGTAGTAGAATTTTAATGTAGCAACTTAATTTTTATTACCAAATGCTAGAATTATAAAATAGTTTTGAGAAAAAAGCACTATTCCATAAAATTCCTTCCTTTGAAAAGTGGGCTTTTGTTCTCCTACCCTGTCTTTTCACCCACTTTTCCTGCAGGGGGTGTTGTGGTTTGAAGGTGGATGGGTATGGGTGGAGAGACTGCAACACTGACCTGTGTTTTGGGCTCACCCTTTGGAATGTGGCTTGTTTTACCCTGTTGCAGGATGGAGCCACTGTAAGTGGAAACAAGTTGGCTTTTAAACTATGGTTAGCAAAGAAGTAGCAACAATCTTTTTGAAATTACTTTCACTTTGGAAGAGATAGTGACAGAATAAGACTTTTTCCAGATGTTATGTGTTTGTGACCTTAGAGACACAGAGTTTCTTTTTCTTTGTTTTTACATTGTGAATACTTTTTGTTTCCTTATAGTGCTCTATTTAATAGTACTAGTTAGAAATTGGGCTTTTAAATGGAAAAAAGCAGTAAGTTATTAATTAGTATAAAACTGGTTAATACTAGCGTATCTTTTTTCTTCTTCTTTTTTTTTCTTTCCAAGTGAGAGGAAGGGAGATAATAGAGACAGATTTCCACATGTGCCCCGATAGGGATTCACTTGAAAACTCCTGTCTGGGGCCAATGCTCTGCCCATCTAGGGCCATGTTTGTGACGGAGCCATCCTCAGTGCCCATGGCCAATGCACTGGAACCAATTGAGCCATGGATATGGGAGGGGAAAGAGAGAGAGAGAGAGAGAGAGAGAGAGAGAAAGGGGCAGGGGGAGGGGGAGGGGGAGGAGTAGAGAAGCAGATGGTCACTTCTCCTGTGTGCCTTGACCAGAAATTGAACCTGGGACATCCCTGCTCTGGGCTGATGCTCTACTTCTGAGGCAACAGTCCAGGGTGCCTTGTCTTTTTCTATGTAAGGGTAGGAATCTTGCGTTCTCTTTTCCTGATCACATCTGAGACATGAGGAAGTTAAGTATCCTGCCTAAGGGCACACAGCTCTTGGTGGTCAAGCTGAGACACGAGCCAGTTCTTAGTCCTGTGTTCCCCAGTCCAGCAACCTGGAGCCTTTCCACCCTTCAGCCCTGAAATCATTCAGCATAACCATACCCAGTCTATAGGAGAGACTGGGCAGAGTTGGTTAAGTACTGGTTCACTGAGTGGCTGTGGGCCTTGAGTAGACTGTGAACCCCCCAGGAGCTGTGGCACCACAAGCAGGAGCAACCAGGGTGAAGGTTGGCTTCCACTCAGGTGTTTGCTCTTTAAAAATCTGGGCAAGCTGATTATAAGTGGGGATGTTTGTTATAGGGAAGAGCAAGGTTTCTGTCAGTGGAAGAGGATCTTCACAGCAGCAGGAGGGAAGGATCAGGTCAAAGTACACACCTAGCCTGACCAGGTGGTGGTGCAGTGGATAGAGTGTCAGACTGGAACGCAGAGGACCCAGGTTCAAAACCCCGAGGTCCCCAGCTTGAGCACAGGCTCACTAGCTTGAGCGCGGTTTGCCTGGAGGGTCTGGCACAACCCTGCCCCTCTGGGTGCCTGAAGGGAGTGGTGTGTGCACAGTGCCCAGTTACACTTGTAAAGTGTCTATGTGCCTGGTTCAGGTCTTCTTATAGAGCTGTTTTATTTGCTTAATTATTTTTGGGGCAGGGGCTTTCTAGTTGAATTATCACTGGAACAAAATTATTCTGCCTGGATGAGAGTAAAGCCAGTGAATGCTCTGTGGAGGAGGCAGGCTGTGATAGAGAACAAATCTTGGGTCGCTTTTCCTTTTCAAAAGGATGATTGGGTGACAGCTGAGAATCAGTAGCCATGCAAAGGGATGTTTAACCAGGGAGTTTTCAGAAGTTACTGGAAACTTTCTATGAATGATCAGTACTATCCTCCAAATACAGTACCCAGTGAAGGGTTACATTTTAATGAACTCTCTTGGAAATTATTACTATGGGAGAAAATATACCTCTTCTCCCTCACCAGGTAAAGGCAACCCTGAAATTAAAACTAATCACTGGCAACATTTTTCTCCTCTTAAAGGGCAGTTCCTTATATAATGCAAACAAGTAACATTTCTTGTTTGTTTAGTTTTTACAGGGACAGAGAGAGTCAGAGATAGGGACAGACAGACAGGAACGAAGAGAGATGAGAAGCATCAATCATCAGTTTTTGTTGCCATTGCGACATCTTAGTTGTTCATTGATTGCTTTCTTATATGTGCCTTGACCACGGGCCTTCAGCAGACCGAGCAACCCCTTGCTGGAGCCAGCAACCTTGGGTCCAAGCTGACGAGCTTTTTTGCTCAAACCAGATGGGCACACGCTCAAGCTGGCGAGCTGGGGGTCTTGAACCTGGGTCTTCCGCATCCCAGTCCGACGCTCTATCCACTGTGCCTCCGCCTGGTCAGGCACATTTCTTGTTTTCAATGTAGTCACATTAATTGACCAAAATTAAAAATAGAAAATAGAGGTTATTATTATTTTTAAGTGAGAGGAGAGGAGATAGATTCCTGCATGGGCCCCAACCAGGATCTATCGGCAACCCGTCTGGGCCCGTGCTCGAATTTGCTGAGCTATCCTCAGCACCTGAGGCTGATACTCGAACAAATAGAGGCACTGGCTGCACAAAAGGGAAAGGGAGGGCGAGAGAAGCAGATGGTTGCTTCTAGTGTGTGTCCTGACTAGGGATCGAACTCGGTGCTTCTGCACACTGGGCCAACACTATCCACTGAGCCCATAGGCCAGGGCTGAAAGTAGGGATATTTTATTGATCTTGGATTTCTTGGAATGCTGAGAAAAATTTTGAATAAAAAATAAAATTTCATCAAACCTGGCAGATTGTAGTAGGAAAAAAAATGTAACAAATGTGGATTTCTCTCTCTTTTCCAGCACAAGGAGTCAACGCAGAGGCTCTGCTTCCATTTCCCATCAAACATACCTCACCCCACCTTACACTGATGTAAGCTGCTTCTCTGAGATCCCCCGCCTCAGGGGATCTGCTGGACAGTGCCAGACCATGGGGCACTGAGTCCTGGGGTTGTTCCTGACTCTGGAAAGTCAGGACTTTACTTTTCAGCCATAGCTTGCAGAAGTCAAATGAATATGAATATTAATACAAAGTAATAAAACATAAGACTCGTTTAGATGCAAAGAAATAAAGCTTTCTCAGCAGTAACAATAGGTGGAGCTTTTTTGCAGCCTTTTGTGGCATGTCCTTAGAGCGTCTTACCAGCAATGTAGGAGCCCTCCCTTCTGATTGGATAGTTTTGTTCACTACTTTTCTCCCACATCTTCATTCCTTAAGATATCCTCTACTTAGTTTTTTTTCAACTTGCCCGCTGTCCTTGAGTGTTGCTTTGCCACTGTGACCTGAGAGGATCCTCAGGAAGAGACTTTCCAAGAACCCTTGAAAACCAGGAGGCTCTGAAGCCCAGAATCAGGATGAGGCTCATTCTAAACTCAACAGGAAGCAGTTAAATTGGAGCAGGGCAGAGGGTGAGGCCCCTTCTGCCATAGCCATTACCATGTGCTGTATGAGGCACATCATGTCAGCTGCAGCTGTTCTATGTGGCAGCTTCTTGAGGTATTCATGTGGGGCTTCCCTTTTGGAATAATAGGTTTGGTGATGGATTGGAAAGCCACCCACCATTTGGGTCAGAAACACCAGCCATTTCCGCATACCAGCAGTCTGCACATGGGGGCCAACTTTGCCAGGCTGTGTCAGGAGGCCTGTTAGCTGGCACTCCTGCCTTGCCTTGTCCTGCTGCTTCCTGCAGGGAAGGCTAGTAGGGGAGAGGTGTTTTGGTGTTCCTCATTGTTCTTTTGTGCTTCAGCTGCATTATTACTTAAGTAGGTATGTTTGGGGAAATAGATACAAAAAAGGCAATTCTGTTAGTTTCAATTTCCACACATTGAAAATGAAGCTTTGCCCATTGTTTCGCGGGTGGAGGTTCCTGGTCTTCATGGCTTCTAAGTGACTTCTTTAACTAGAGAAATTTAAGCTAGGGTTTTGCATTATTGAATCTTACAGAAGGAAGAACCAGTGACTTTTCAGTGATGGGATGGAATTTAAAGAGGCGTAAATAAGCTAGTGGTGGAAGGAATGAATAATCAAACCCCGGCAATACCAAATTTAGAAAGGAAAAGAAATCAATGGAGTTGCAAGGCTACAATTTGAAACAGCTGATATCTATCATCTGCCAAGACCTTGGGAAGTACATGTCAAGCAGAACTTTTAAAAACAGTAATTTAAATAGTTAAAATGATGAAACTTGGCAGCACATCCTTAACTTGGAAAGAAAGGGCAATAAATATCAAAAGCTCCGGGAATTTATGGGTATAAACAAATGACAAAATTTTCAGAGCTGCGAATTTTTTATCATTTACTAAAAAATAAGCAGTTGTAAGCCTGATTTGGGGTGTAAATTCATTTTATAGAACTCTCCTTCCTGATCATCAACAAAGAAAATAGATCATGGATGGTGTAAAGCCAGTACAGGTTCTCATTGGATTCGGGCAGATGGTAAAGGAACAGCAGAGCCAGAAAACAGTGGGCCATTCCGTTTATTAATGTCTCATAACAGCAGACGAGCAAACAGGGAAGACCGCTTCCCTCTCACTTGGGGCTCCCAAAGCCCCTTACTCATTTTCGGGACTCCCCCCGGACTCACAGGCCCCTACCAACCTCAGCAGGGCTCCCCAATCCCTCAGCTCTCCCTATCTCTCTCTCTCTCTCAACTCTCTGCTCTCTCTGGATTCTCTCTGTACTCCTCTGCCCAACAAAACGGGCTGGAGGAAATAAACTCCCTTTCCAGCAAACAATAACAACAGTGGCCCCTCTTAAGCAGGAAGGCAGTCTGCAATTTGTAATCTGCTACCCTGAGGGCAAACACCTGCAGCATTCTATAGACTACACACACCTAGCACCGCCCCAATACAAGCCAGCAAACCTAAAAAATCATTTGCTTACCCAACAGGTCATGAGTGACACTATCACTGAAGTTTCAGAGTAGTTAGTGGGCAGAGAAGGTGCAGGCACTGCCTCCCTAGCTGAATGGCTTCGTGTGCTAGGTGGTAGCTAGCTGCCCTGCTGGACTGGAGATGGGAACGGAGCAGTGTAAAGCCCTGGCCTGGCTGTAAATGCATGGCATTTAAGGGCAGTATGTTAGACCCAGCAGCATGCTGTCTCTGTGGGTCTGCCCTGCTCCCCCTCTGTGCTGGATCTCTGTGCATGGTCCCATTGCCAGCCACTGGGTGTCATCCTTGTCTGCATCTTGTCCTTGTGTTTGGCCTATTGTAACCTCACTACTTAGTATATTAATCTCTAAATTCATCTCCTTCTCTCAGCTACCTTTCCTCCCACCTGGATTATGACCACAGTTTTCTCCCTGATAACCTGTTCTCCAGTCTTGTCTTTTGACTTATTTCCCCCCCACATGCAGCTGTGATGGTTTTTTCTTATGTGGATTTGATCACATCACTCCACTCCTTCAATAACCCCCTGTTCCCCTTCCGATAAAGTCCCAGCTCTTCCATGAACCCTTTCTCACTATTTCTTCTCTTATACTCTTTATTTTTTAAATTTCATTTATTGATTTTAGAGAGAAGGGAGAGAAAGGGTGAGAAACATCAACTTGTTCCACTTATTTATGTAGTCAGTGTGTCCCAGTAGAGGCCGAGCTGTATGTAGTCTACCAGGCATCCCTGATTCGACTTCCCGTGCAGTGGGACACTCCTGCTTAAACAGCAGGGCTGGCAGCCTCTTCGAGACTACCCTTGAAGCGGCTATGAGGATTCTCCTTAATCAGTGTCGAGATCAACTGCCACTGGAGGAAAGGCACAACCAACACACAAGTTAGTTGCAAGGATCACACAGGCAATTTATTACTCACAGATTCTTTTGGCGTGCCTGGGTACAGCTTAAGGGGGCCCTGTCGGCGTGCTCCTCTCAGCTGTCCTTGGTCAGAAAGGCGTGGAGACAGTCCACGTTCAACAGTGGAGTCTGGGTGACTTCCTCAGCAGGGGAGACCCTTAGCTTTAGTACCTTTTCTGGCCTAAGCCTTCTACCAGGTGTCAATGTACAGGATTAGCACATCAATCTACCTTTTTGGGAGTTCCTAGCAGGGAGCCCTTTTTATGTTAATCTACTGAAATGTCACATTAAGCCCATTTTAAGTTGTTCCTAGGGAAGCTTCTTATTTATGTTAACTTACAGAGTTATGACATCAAACCACTTTTTATCCAGATATAACTTGGCGCACACACTAACTGGGCCCTGCGCAACAGGCAGAGTCTGCCTATCATATCTGTACACACTAGATTCATTCCTGTCCAGACGTCATAGCCTTATTCACTTGCCTTAATGGCTTTTAATATTATATCCTTATTTCTATATTTCTGTGTATTTAATTATTATAATATTATATTACTGTAACACAGTGGTTACTTCTTGCATGCGCCCTGACCAGGCATCAAAACCATAACCTTGGTGTATCAGGATGAGGCTATAACCAACTGAGGTACCTGGTTAGGGCTTCTCTTTTACTCTTACATATTTACAGTAGGTCTTAAAGGTGTGGTTCTCTTTCTCTCTTTCTGTTAACTTTGTCTTTGATACAGTACTGGTTCTACTGCCTATAATACCCTTCCTATCCTCCCTTTGGCTTGGCTGGCTACCCTATGTTCTTCCAGCAAGTCTCAGCTCTCTCCTGGGTTCTCTATAGCCTTACTTAGGAAAACACTTGTTTGTGTCTGCCAATTTGTCTGCTTCACACCTCATCCCAGACTTGGAACAATGGAGAGTCACAGGGTCACGCATCATTGTTTTTCCTGTACAGAATACCTGCTTGAGTTGATTCAGAATAAAAATTATATTAAGTGTTGTATTTTGTTAGGGGACTCAAAGGTCTCTACAGGTTTTCAGGGTATCACACTTTCTAGTTTTGTACAATTGCAGATTTAATCAATATTGCCTGTACTTAAAAGATCCAGTTGTTTGTTTGGTATTTTTCTATCAGCTATCTGAGGTTATTTTTTTCGTATTTTACTTTTAATGCTAATGTGTGCCTTTCTGGAGAGGCTGGTTGCTAGGCCGTTCTTTCTCTCTGAATTAGTCTGTCTGAGTTAATGGTTGATCCTTGCCAGCTTTTTCTTTCCCTGAGTTGTTGAGAAGAGGCACTTCAGTTGATCATTCTTTTATGCTATTTCCATTATTCAGCTTGCTTGTTAATTGTTGTTGAACATTTGAACTTTGCAACATGGTCTCTGTCCTTAGGTGGTACTGACTCCTGTGGGTGAGGGCCACTTCAGCCTTTATATGGGGCCACGAATCTCACAGGCTTTAACCTGTGTTGTCCTTGATTGTCATAAGGCCCCATGAAGTCTTCAGAATGTCACCATCATCCTTATTTTATTGAGACTCAGAGAAGTAACACAATTTTCTCAAGTGGCCAAGCAAAACCAGAATTAAGTCTTTTAGCTTTCATTCTACATTTTTTATCTTGTTCTCTGCTGAACCTTAAGCACTGCCAAGTGTTGTCCAATTAATTTATCTCATGTATAATTTTTCTGTTATATTTTTTTAAATTTAAACATCTTCAAGTTGGTTTTTCAGTGGATGTGTTTCTAAAGGGAAACACCAGCAATCAAATTTCAGTTGTTGAAAGAACCCCAGGCGTGCCATGTTGACTGTTTATAACTTTTTACATGCCCTTCCTTGCCTGATCTCTAGTGGATGTAGTATTAATCAGCACAAAAATGCTCACACCAAAAAAATAAATAAATAAATAAAGCCTCCGCCAAATCTTCAGTTTTAAAATGAGATTAGTTTGTAATGTGAACTCTGGCCAGAGTGACAACCTTTAAACTTTCAAACACTGAGACTATTACTTCTATGAGCAGGGACCTTACATGTCTTATATCATAGGTTCTGAGACAGGGTAGGCGTATCACCTAGTAAGGATATGTGTGTCTTTGTGAATAATTGTGTATGTGTATGAGCATAGGTGTATTGAAATCTGTACATGTAAATATGTGTATACAACATAATGATTAGACATTTATATAATTTACCAAGTGATCCCCCCATTAATTCTAGTACCTACCTGGCACCATACATAGTTATTAGAAGATATTACAATATTATTGACTATGTTCCCTGTGCTGTACTTTACATCCCCACGACTGTTTTATAACTGCCAATTAGTACATCTCAATCCTTTCCCCCTTTTCACCCAGTCCCCAAAATCTCTTCCATCTGGTGGCCATCAGATGTTCTTTATATCTGTGAATCTGTTTTGTTTTGTTTTTAGATTCTATAAATCAGTAAAATCGTATGGTATTTGCCTTTTTATCTCTGACTTCATTTAGCATAATATCTTGTAGATTCACCTGTATTGTTTTAAATGGGAGATTTCATTCCATTTTCGTAGCTAAATTACATTCCATTGTTTACATCATCATCATTGTCTTTTTTTAAATCCAATTTGTCTTTTCATTGGAGCATTTAATTCATTTAAATTTTAAGTAATTACTGACAAGTATGTATAATACTTACTGCCATTTTGTTGTTTCCTCATTGTTTTTTATAGTTCTCATTATTCTCTTGCTCTCTTTATATGTTGCTGACTTTCTGTAGTGTTGTGTTGTATTTGGCTTCATTTTTCTTTATTTCTTGTGTATCTCCTGTAGATTTTTGGTTTGTGCTTGCCATGTGTTTCATATATAGCAAGTTAAGTTTATAGTAGTCAAAAAGCTGATGGTTGCTTAAGTTTGACCACATAAAATCATTATCATTTTTACTCATCCCTTCACTTTTAGTTTTTATTGCTATTTTGTACTTTGTGTGTATGTTTGTCCCTTAATTTACTACTATAATTAAACTTGATCTTTCTACTTTTGCCTTTTAACCTATGTACTAGCTGTATTGTTGGGCAATCCACTGCTTTTATAATGTGTTTGCCTTTGTCAGTGAGTATTTTTTCTTTATATTTTTATCTATCTATCATCTATCTAATCTTTTCTTCCTTCTTCTTAAAGAAGACCATTTAACATTTTTTGTAATACTGGTTTGATGTTGGTGAATTCTTCTGCTTATTCTTATCTGGGAAACAATATCTCTCCTTTGATTCTAAATAATAGCTTTGCTGGGTAGAGTAATCTTGCTTGTAAGTCCTTGCTTTTCACCACTTTAAATATTTCTTGCCAATTCCTTCTAGCCTGAAATGTTTCTGTTAAAAAAATCAGCTAACAGTCTTGTGAGTTTTTTGGGAGCTCCCTTGTAGGTAACTAACGGCTTTTCTCTTGCTGCTTTTAAGATTCTCTCTTTTCTTTAACCCTTGTCATTTTAATTATGCTGTGTCTTGGTGTGGGTCTCTTCAGGATCATATTGTTAGCGATTCTCTACACTTCCTGGACCTTTGTGTTTATTTCCTTTGTCAGGTTAAAGAAGTTTTCCTTCATTATTTTTTTAAATGGTTTTCAATTCCTTGCTTTCTCTTCTTTTGATACTCCTCTGATGAAGCTGTTGTTATGCTTGATGTCATCCCAGAGGTCCTTCAAACTTTATTATTATTATTTTTGCTGTTCTGATTGGGTACTTTTTGCTATCTTATCTTTCAAAACACTGATTTGATGCTCTGCTTCCTGTAGTCTGTTGTTGATTCCATCTAGTATATTCTTCATTCCAATTATAGTCTTTATTTCTGACTGGTTCTTTTATTATGTTTTCTATTTCCATTTTATGTTTTCTATCTCTTTGTTGAAATTCTGAGATCACCGAGCATCCTTATAACCAGTGTTTTGAACTTTGCATCTGGTTTGTCTTCATTTTGCTTAGTTCTTTTTCTAGAGATTTGTTCTGTTCTTTAATTTGGGACACGTTTCTCTGTCCCCTCATTTGGTTGCCTCCTTGTGTTTGTTTCTGTGTATGAGGTAAATCTGCTGTATCTTCCAGGTTGGGCCAAGTGGCCTTAAGTAGTAGGTATTCTGTGTGGCCTGGTGACCCAGTCTCCCTGGTCCCCTGAGCTGGGTGCTCCTGACACGACATGTGTGTGGGTTGTGTGAGTCCTTCTGTTGTAATTGAGCCTGGATTGCTTTTGGCACCTCAGTGGGTCATTGGTTTTGTGAACTGGCCATGACTACAGTGGAAAGTGGATCCCGTGAGTGAGATTCTCTTTCAGCAGGGCCTGCTAAGTCTACACTTTGTCGCATTTATGAAGCTAATTGGGTGGTGCTCTGGTGTTAGTGTGAAGCTGGCCATTGGGTGTGTTAGTTCTGGGGCCTCCTGGGAGGAACTTGGGTTTAGGCCAAGGTCAGTTGCTACCTGTACCCAGCCCTAGGCCACCTGGTAGGAGCTACAAAATGATCTGGAGATGGTTGCCACCTGTGCTGGGCTTAGATGTGCCTGGGAGAAGCTGTGCTATGGACTGACATCAGCTGCTGCTGGTGCTGGGCTTGGGGCTGCTTAGCAAGCATTGCAGGGCATGCCAAGACCAGCTACTGCTTATGTGGAGTTTGTGGACCTTTGAGAGATTTTATGGAAATCCATAGCATGCACCCATGTTGGCTGTTTGTGTGGATTAACCTCTGAAAGAGGTATGGTGGTTTTGTGAATTGGGTATGGTAGATTCTCAGATAATCACCAGGGTAGGACAAGAGCAGAGGTAGCTAGCCAAGTTTATGGAGACTCAGATTAGGCACCCACCTGTGCTGGTGAGCTGGGTTGTAGGGAGGGCTCAACAAAGGAACAGTGGTGCTTGCCAGCATTTCAGTCCCAGACAGAGCTGCCTCTCCAGCTCTCACCTTAAAATCAGACAATTCAGTTTCTCTCCATATATTTCTGGTGCTCTCTGAGTTGCTGTCCCTTCAATTAAACCTAAGGCGAATGTTTGTGAACTGATGAGTCTGTGTTTGGGTCCGTTAAGACTGCTGGGTCTGCAGCAGCCTTTTGTCTCACTGGATGAAGTGCCCGCTGATTTTCACAGCTAGCTATGGTGGGGACTTCTCTTCCTGGCACTGGTACACTAGGCTGGAGAGCCTGGTGTGGGGCTGGGACCCCTCACTCCTTAGGGAGGACCTTTGCAGTCAAGATATTCCTCCCAGTTCTTAACCACCATATCTGGCTGAAGCACCAGCCTGATCAGCATCTACTCCTCTTCTATCAGTCTTGATATGGCTTCTTCTTTATATCCTAGTTGTAGGTTTTCTGTTCAGCTAGCCTTCTGGTGGTTCTCATGGTGGTGGTTCTGTAATTTAGTTGTAATTTTTTTTTTCCCCAGGGACAGAGAGAGAGTCAGAGAGAGGGATAGATAGGGACAAACAGACAGGAACGGAGAGAGGTGAGAAGCATCCATCATTAGTTTTCCCTTGCCATCGCAATACCTTAGTTGTTCATTGATTGCTTCTCACATGTGCCTTGACCGCGGCCTTCAGCAGACTGAGCAACCCCTTGCTGGAGCCAGGGACCTTGGGTCCAAGCTGACGAGCTCAAGCCAGATGGGCCCGTGCTCAAGCTGGCGAGCTTGGGGTCTCGAACCTGGGTCTTCCGCATCCCAGTCCTATGCTCACTGCGCCACCGCTTGGTCAGGCAAGTATAGCAGTGATTTACATAGCATTGACATTATATTAGGTATTATTGTGAGTAATCTAAGATGATTTAAAGTATAGGAGAAGATTGTATGGGTTATATGCAAGCATGACACCATTTTTTATACAGCATAAGGCCTTGAATGCTCAAGGAGTTTGCTATTCAAAGGTCCTGGAACCACAAATGTCCAGTTTGCAGCCTTTCTCAAAAGGATAATATTTGCTTTTTCAGTAAATAACAGTCTGATGAAGCAGAGAATGTGGGTGCTAATGTGGCTAAGGCAGGGGTATTTTGGGGTATTTTTTTATTATCATCTTTAACAAAGAAAAATACCACTTGCTTAACTGTGGAATGTAGGTGAGCAAGTCCTAGCTCAAAACTATGAGTGTATGCTGTGACTGCACTGCTGGCTTGTGGTGTCCTAGCAAAGAGGAGACTTTAGAGAAGACAGGAATGAGGCTAGCAGATCTCCAGCCAACTTGAATTCTCACGTGTGGTTTTCTCGGGGTTCTGAGCAGTGTCTTCACTTGGACCTAGAAGAAGCTACAGGCACAGTGACTGAAGGATTTTCACAGAATCCTTGAATATATTAGCAATTGAAGGTTGAAAAAATTGAAAATTAATCTTGACTTTCCTTAGTTATCAGATGGATATTTATATATTTTTTTTCTTTTTCTTTAAAGATTTGAACATGGAATTCAATCCTTCAGACCATCCCCGGGCCAGCACAATATTTCTCAGTAAATCTCAGACAGACGGTAAGTTACTAATTTATGTTTGTTTTCTTCTCTTTTCTTTTTATTTCCTTCCCTCCCCTTTCCCTCCCTTACCCCCTTTTCCCCATGCATTTTGATAAGTACTAGCCTAAATCTTGATTTTTCTACTAGATGTGATTCTCAAGGTAAAGCTAGAATCTCCTGTAATGACCCCAAACTCATTGTTTGATGGTGGTTCTCTTGAGGTGTCTTTGTTTTGTATTATGTTATGCTTCTAGAATTTGGTATTGGAAGCAGCTATCCTCGTTTTGCCAATAAGCTTTGTGCATTCTGTATCATTAGTTTCTATCCTGAGAGTCAAATATTTTTTAAAGAATTGATATCTGCATAAATACTCTAAAAATAATTATTTTTTTTAGACAGTATGTAAAGAAAGCAAAGTAAGTTTTATCCCAGGTGTATTGTAATTTCTCCTGGGTTTTCTCTTCTCAGCATTGGCTTATCTCACTGTTCCTTGGCCCTGCCTACAGAGGAGACATAAAACTTACACCATGCCATGAACATGAACCTTCTCATGTGGATTCCTATAGAAAAGAGTAGCAGCAGGACTGTGTCAGATGGTGATGCTGTACCCAGGGTGTTAAGAGTCCTAGGTGATTCTATCCCTGGCTCTCAGCAGATTGCTGAGCTCTAATTTAGAGAAGATACTCAACTGACTAGAAAATGATTTTTTAACATTTAAGACAGTTAGTTTATTATAAGAACAGATAACTCCTCAGTGATGATTAGGTAACAGTTTTGACATGGTATAATGCTGATTGGTGATCTTTAATTAAGAAGACCCCTGACTTGATTTGAGAGAATTTGCTGCATTTATTTTACAAACTCAATGTTTCCAAGGCTAAAAATAAATCATTGTAGGCTTTAAGTACTTAAGAGGTTTTGAGTGTATTGGGTAAAAACAAAGCATTTTTTTCTTGGCCTGATGAAGTAGGAAGCCATTGGAAGAGGTGTAGGATATTACAAGGGAAGGAAAGTTGCAGTGGGGATGAGGATAGTGAAAAATGAGAATCAAAACTATTTTTTGCACTTGATGATAGTGCCGTATAAACAGGTTACAAGATTGGCATACTTCTGGGTTTGGTTCTTGCTTCCAGTGAATTCAGGGCACAGACCAACATCATCCTGAAATTTATCTAGCTAGAGTTTCATGGAGTTGCAGCAGAGCCTCTGAGGAGATGACACGTACCTTGACCATCCTGTAAAAGGGCATGCAGCAACCTGACCAGGCGGTGGCACAGTGGATAGATCACTGGACTGGGATGCTGAAGACCCAGGTTCGAGACCCTAAGCTCGCCAGTTTGAGCAAAAGCTCGCCAGCTTGGACCCAAGGTCACTGGCTCCAGCAAGGGTTTGCTCGGTCTACTGAAGGCCCACGGTCAAGGCACGTGTGAGAAAGCAATCAATGAACAACTATGGTGTCGCAACAGCAACGAAAAACTAATGATTGATGCTTCTCACCTCTCTCCGTTCCTGTCTGTTTGTCCCTGTCTATCCCTCTCTCTGACTCTCTCTCTGTCCCTGTAAAAAAAAAAAGGTCATGCAGCAGTTGTCCGACCAACAAGGACTGCTCCAGAGGCAGTTAGGGGTGTGTGTCATCCCCTTCACCTTGCTGCAGATCTTGTCCTCTTCTTTTCTGAACACAGTACATCAGTCAGTCTGAGCCTTCTGGTCATTATTCAGTTTCTCCTTAATGCTGAAGCTGTCCAGTCAGCATGTGAGCCTGTTTGAGTCTCACAGTCCCGTACCTCCCTGAGCTGTCCCTCTCTCCTCTTCTTCAGTGACGGCTTCTGTGCCTTCTCCGCCTTGTCTGTCCCCACCCAGTCATCCACCAGCTCCACCTGGGCATGGCGTGTGGTCAGGGTGAACTGTTGACTGCTTTTGCTGCTGCTGCCAGGCGCCCTCTCTTTTCCTTTGGCTTCCCATCTTCAGACAGGTCAGTTCCTTGGAAACAAACCCATCTAATGAATAATTACTTTATAAATAATGAAAACAAGTTAAAATAGATGAATGGATAACTTTAACAAGATAATGATTTGGTGAATTGATTTCTAGAGAATTGAGTATTTGGGAAATTTATCCTGAGAACTCTTCTGTTTTTAAGGGTCTTTCTCAGTTATTTTAAGCACCATTTCCCATTCTGCCTTTTAAGTTAGTATTTTCTGGGGTTCTCTGCTTTATTCTCTTTTGTGTTTGCATAGTTTCTCACTGCTTCCATGTCAAATGTCATGTCTAGCCAGGTTTTCTCTGCATGCTTGAAACCCACAGACCCAACAGTTGAGAACAGTGGGCCCCCTAACGCCACCACTCTGTAAGCCTCCTGCCTGTGCCAGGCCAGGCTGAGGTGTGTAGACTCTTACCCTCCCCATCTCACCTCTGACAGTGGTGCTGAAGCTGACTCCACTGGCTGTGGGAGCTGATTCTGCATGTTTCTTCCCAGACCCAGATTCAGTGACAGCATGCTGGGAGTTTGAAATGGCCGTGACAGGACTCTGAGCCCATGGAGAGGGGCCAGTGCCACAATTAGGGCTTCTGTTTAAGCAGCACGTCATTGCGTCCAGATGATCAACGAGGTATTAATTTTTGCCTCCTTAGAATTCCTTGCATCTGACTACTCTGTCCTAGTTCTCCCACTGCCGCCTTTGCTCAGCTTCATAGTTTCTCACGTGGGCTACTGCAGCATCCCCTGAACCATCCTTTGACCTGATCCCTTTTCAGGGCTGTCCTGGCTCCTGCTAGGCGAGGAGACTATGCGCACACCAGACACGATTGTGTCACTTGCTTAAACTTTTTTAATAGCTCCCAAGTTGAATTCAGCTTAGAATTCAGCTCCAAAACCTTAATGTTCTGAGCCGGCCTTGGTGATCCATCATATGCAACTCCCTTGCGTGCCACTTGCCTATGTTTTTGTGTGCTCACCTGGCGTCCACACAGCTCAATTCTGCTGTCACTTTCTGACCCCTCAGGCTGAGCTGAATGGGCTTGGGTGAGCCCCGCAGTAGCCCATGAGTCTGCACCATATTGTGGTGTATTAAATCCTTTTCAGTCACAGCCAGCTCCCAGAGGGAACAGGACACTTGCTAGCAGGTCTCACTGCTCCCCATGCCTTGCTCCACCTGATTAGAAGAAGGCATAATGACAAACTAGGGAACATTCTTGATTTGGTTATGATCATTCTTTTCTTGGATGAACTTTTATTTATGTTCAAGACCCCCATACTCAAGATACCAGAGCAGTTCAGAACTGTGGTTTCCACCTGTTGCAGTTGTTTAATTGGAATAAATGCTATGACCTGCAGTTATAAGACATACAGCACCTTTTATATCTCTTTCTTTTGAGTGTTATGATCTCTCTTCAGGCTGCCGTAGAATAGGCTTGTGAGGTGGGGACCTCTCTTGGCTGATGAGTGTTATGTTAGGGCAGCTGCTGCTGGTTTCTGCTTTACAGACCTCATCCTTGCTGTCCCCAACACTTGATATCTTGACACATGGTTCCATGCACCTTGCTGCCCACCCGCCACTGTCTCTTGTCCTTATTTAGGTGAAACTGGCATGAAGTTATTAATTTCCTGACTGTTAAATTCCTTTTCCTCTGATACCAAAGAGGTCAAGGCTAGACTTGGATCCTTTTCTGAGTGTTCAAAAGGAGACTGGAAACTTGACCATCACCGGAATAAAATTGAGTGCTTGCCTAATTAGCCTTTCCCGGCTGGGTGCCATCCGGAAAGTTTTGTCCAAAGCCAGACTGACTGCTCTCAGTCATTTCTTCACACAATAGGATATAATTGCAGAATTTCTTTTTATGAGGACCATTCAACAAAGAAAGGACCAAGGGTTCTTTGTGGAGCGTGGGTGGTGGGGGAGCTGCCATATGAGAGAGAAATTAGCTCACTTGGTCTATCTTGGCTGTTCATGCTATCACATTGGCTTGTGGGGAAGAGTTGCTGTCCTGAGTGCCCTTTTCTTTTTTGTGCTGTTTTAATTCAAAGACATGAAAACCTGCTTTTAACTGTCAGGAGAAAGCAGCCACCTATACCTTCTTTATTTTTATTTATTTATATTTTTTTGTGAGAGAGGAAGGGAGAGAGAGAAAGACAGACAAATAAGAGAGAGAGAAGAGAAGCATCAACTTGTAGTTGCATCACTTTAGTTCATTGATTGCTTTCTCATATGTGCCTTGACTGGGGGACTCTAGCTGGGCAAGTGACTCTTTGCTCAAGCCAGACCTTTGGCTCAAGCCAGTGAGCTTGCTTTCAACCTGGAGAGCCATGTTCAAGCTGGTGAGCCCGTGCTCAAGCCAATGATTTTGTCTCAAACCTGGGTCCTCAGTGTCCCAGGCCACCACCTAGTCAGTCACACCTTTTTAATTTTCATTAATAATTTTTAGAAGTTCTTTGACTTACAAAGAATGTGGACAGAAATAAAACCATTCATGTGTGTAATCTCTGTGTTTCTCAACTTCTTTGAGATAATTAAAGAAATAAAAATACCGTCTCCTGTCTTGAAGCCAAAGTAGAAACATTAAAATTAAAAAATAAAAATATGAGCCATGGTTTTCTTTGTACATTCTTTCAGAATACTAAGATGTAAAACATCTTCTGTGGCCTTCCTTTGTTTGGGGTCATGCTTTTGTTCCTGGGCAGTATTGAACATGTGCATCAGGGAGAGTACCGACCTTTCTGTGCTCCTTTTACCTGGCAGTTAGCAGCCACTGACTACTGTGCCTGTCAGGGACCTCGTCCATCAAGCGCTCCCTGCCCTTCCTGCTTGCTGTTCCATCTGCATCTCTTCAGTTCTCTTTATTATTGTCCTGTGCACTGTCCATCACAGCCCTCTCCAGATGCCCGTCTATCACTGTCTCTGCCATGCTTATCAGGCCCCATAGGGATGGGACCCAAAGCTTTTACACTGATGATTTTCATACTTTTTCTTCTTGGTCTCCATGCTATGGAAAAATAATTTGAAAATTTATGAACTCTCTTAAACATTTTTATGTTGTCTTTAAAATTTTTTTACCCCATCAAAATATACAATTTCTGGTGTATTGTAAACATTGGTACTTTATCATTATTTTTTTTGGACTCAAAACTTTAATCAGAACACCAACATACACGCAAAAAGGTATTTCTACGCTGGCCCACAGCAACATGTCATTAGTTACAGAAACTGCCCCATCCCCCACTGTGGCTACAGATTTTCCACAGAGTTTCTGCCCTCTATTCGGTATCAAAACTCTTCATTGAACACACTTCTCAATTTGAGTTCCCACCTCTGCCCCACCCCACAACACTTTGTTCTCCCCTTTGGTGTATAAAAGACCTGCTGCCTAGACTGGACAGTTTCAAAGGCAGGGACCATGTACAGGAAGCTGAACGTTTTGGCCATTAGAAAACCAATAAACACATAGACACAGGCAGTAGGATGGCAAAATCCAGAGGAAAGGGAAAGTGGGATAGGTGGAGGAGGGCAAAGTGGGGGGGGGTATGGGGGTGGATAGAGGAAGCACGATGCGGTGTGTAGATAGTGTTGAGTTGTACACTTGAAACCTGTAAGGTTTTGAGAACCAATGTCATCCCAATAAATTAAAAAAAAAAAAAAAAAAAGAAAACCAGTATGCTCCCCACTGTGTAGTAGGCCTAGTGATCCACCATTAAGTCCCCAGTGTCAACAACAAAACAGGCAGAACTCAAGGTACAAAGTTTTAAAAGCCCAAGAGCATAGGGCACATACTCCTAAACTTTTTGAGTGCCAATAATATGAAAGATATTAAGTGTCCAATGTCTTCATAAGTTTCTATTTGTGCTTCAGCAAACATGTGACTAGTTCATTTAGTAGGTGGGGGTACAAGAGCCCAGAGATGAGGGGCTATCAAGAGGCACCAGGCTGTGTGGTTCCATGCGGTGAGTCCCTGCTGATACTTTAAATAAAACTACCCTCCTTAAAATATTTTTAAATTGATTTTAGAGAGAGACGAAGAGAGAAAGAGACTGACTTGTTGTTCCACTTATTTATGCACTCATTGGGTAATTCTTGTATGTGGTCTGACTGGGGATCAAACCCGCAACCTTGGTGTATCAGGACAACACTAACCAACTGAGCCACCCTGCCAGGGCAAAACTACTCTTCTTTTAAAACATGTTTCAAATAAAATAGTGATTTGATAATCTACCATCAGTCATTTAAAAATGTATGAACACACTCTTCTTTAATAGTTGGACTTGGATATTATCCGTTTTTCATCTTGAATTTGTATTTCCATGCCATTTTCTCCATAGAATTTCATTTCATGATGTGATATATTTTTATTTCTAGATGTCATTTATCACACTGTCATACTTCTCTATGAATGGATCAACCTTTATTTTTATGTTTCATAAGTCATTAAATGTTAAAAATAAATTCTGGATTGAGCTCTCATTATTATCATTAGCTCTTTGTTGATCAAAACAAATTGAAGCTTGAATGAATAATTGAATAGAAGAGTGATGATTTTTAGAAAAACATTTCTTACTATGATGCTTCCAATGATGCAGGTTCCATGTTGTGGGAAGGAGGCTGTGCTGGTCCTCAGTCTCTGTTTTGTAGATGCAGGTGCTCAGGCGCTTTGTTCCTGTGCTGAAATAGAAGGGGTGGGGAAGAGTTTGTGTAGTAATGTCACTAAATGTTTTTTCTCCATCTGATTTATATGTCACAAAATATCCACGGGATTTCTAATCCAAAGTAATTCCTATAACCAGCTACAGTTCCATCTTGTTCTTTTTCAGATTTGTTGCTAGTAAGGAATTGGAATCCACCTGATTTGCAAGAGTTTCTCATGCAGTTACAAAAGCTTCGCCCTTTTGTAGGTTCTAGGAACTGCACTAGAAAGGCTGTGATAGACACAAATACGTTTATTACATCTCCTCATTGGGTGTCACCTGGTTTAACCAGTACACTCAGGAGGCGTTGGAAAATGAATCTGTGCCTTACTTTAGAACACTTTTGCTGATGGCTTTGTCCCTGGTGCCTCTGCATAGCTCTCTGTGGAAGCTGTGGTCTCATCGCATCGTTAGACTCCTTGCCTGTCTTTTCTCCATTTACATCTGTGTGCATTAACTGACCCCTGGAAGACACTCATATATGTTGACTGAAGAACCCCCATCTGTGCATTTTTTCTGAAATAAGGTTTTTAGCTTTTCTTTTGAGTTAAGTATGTTTTTGTCAAAATGGGAAAAGTCCTTCACAAGACCTTGATGGCAAAACTCGGCATCATTGTCTAGGCAGTCAGTCAAATCAGACTTATTTTCTGTCAGGAAAGGTCTAGGTTCCTCTTTTTCAGTTCATGTAACAAGTTACTACATGTGCCTGTGACCACCGTCACTCTGCAGGCCCTTACACATGGGCCCTGTCCTGCTCTGCTTACTCCTGCCCCCGTGCTCTGCTCCACTGCCCCTCCCCTGCAGCTGTGCCTTTGAAGGGAGTCTAAGCAGGAGGCACAGTCCCAGGGAGATCGTCCTGACTGTGCACCACCTGCCGAGCAGGGCCAGAGGTCCTCCAGAGCCCTGGAAGGACTGTCACTGGACAGGGCGACTGCAGGCTGCGCTGGAGTGGAGGCGCTGCCTCCCCAGTGTCTGCTTGTCCTGGTGCCCTGGGCGAGGTCTGCCATGCTGAGTGGGCGCATGTCAGGGTGGGCTGGCATGCCTCATTCTGTGAAACGGGAGAAAGGGCCTTGTGAAGAAGGAGGTGGGGCTGAGCCTCTGCTCATACCTCAGCCATCTTCAAGACCTCCTTGAATGCCTGGTTTCAAGACTGGTGCTCTGGTCCAGCCCTGAGGTATTCTTTGACCAGGATATTTCAGGAAAGAATGACAGAAGCTGATCCTGTCTTTCCTTATCTTTTCTCTGTAGTCCGGAAGATAGGTGCCAAACAAGAGTCAGAGGGGGAGCAGGGAAAGGTCAGTGCATAAGCTGTGGAAGGATTGGCCAGCCCGGCTTGCAGGAACCATCCTTTGTCTCCAGTTTGTAGTCACGGCTCTGGCACTGACCTGAGGCCCTTGGATGTGCTCAGTGTCTGTTCTTGTTACCTATGAAGCAGGTGGTTGGTCACTCAGTGCTAAGCTTACACCTGAACTCCTTTGAGCCATGTTGTTGCAGGACCTTAGGCAGGGGATGTCGCTCCGTTTTGGCACTATGAGCATGTGTCCCTATGCATATTTTCCTCTACTAGTAGACACCCATCTGGCAATTCTGCAGACCCTCAGTGTGTCGTGTCCAAGTCAGACGGCACCATCTCTCCTCTGCCTTCCTCCTCTCCCCGTGCCCTGTTTTTTGGGGGAGGTAAACCCTCTGTCAGTCTGGGTCCCCAGCCAGCAACCCAGGAGTCCTGTGGTCACTGTCTTCCATCCCGTTTGTCTTCTAACAACTGGTGTTTTCCTTATTTCTTTCCTCCTTCAGCTATAGGAGCAGCTCATCCTCCTCCCTACCTGTAAACATGGCCCTGCCCCAACTCCCCCCCCCCCCCCGCCTCCACATCCTCTGCTTCTCCTTCACAGGGCTGCGCAAAGGAGCCTTCTCCCTGCTTAAACAGTCCCCCATCATCCACGCTCACCCACAGGGAAGAGGAATGGCACAGGCAGCATTCCCTTCTGCCCTTTTTGCCAGTCCTCCTCTACCACCACTCTGCGTTCTCAGTTCTGACTGCTCCAGTCTGCTGTGTGACATGGCAGTGACCGGCGTCCTCTGTCCACATGCCCTACAGCCCAAAGCCAGCCAGCTTAGGGGGCCGCCCTGATACCCCACTCTTAATCATTCCCATGGACTTGTCTCCCCAGCTGTGGTGTCTCTGAGTTAGAACAGGTGGTGATTGTTCACAGTTTATTGGCAGCACACTTTTTCTTGATGGCAGAAAGAATAAAGGTGTAGCATGAAATCAGTGGCATTAAATTTGATGTAACTTGTATATTTCTCTATTGTGCAGGTGATTCTTGTATGGTTTGTAAATACAGGAGTAGTGGGTTTATTTACTTACTGAATTCTGTGTTGCTCTAGGGTAGGGACTGTGTCTTTCTCATGTGGTGTTCTCTGGACCATGCTCAGACTGGCACATGGAGGCACCTTGGGAAGGGATTGCTTGAATGAAGTCTGAAGAAAATAAAGGTGGGAGTCTGTGGTTCATCCTCGCAGAGGAGCTGCAGCCCTGGGCATTCTCCCTGCCTAGGGGCTTTATCTCTCAGGCTGTGACAGCACTTTCTCCCACCTACCCTCACTGTATTAAAGACAGACACGTCCAGTACTTGGGGACAGGAGAAGGTCGGTGTTTCAGGCCCAAGTAGTTCCTCTCCCAGGTCTGAATTTGACTTGGCCATAATACCCTCAGGACTCATCCCCATCTCTGCAGTCACCTCTCAAGATGTACAAGTGGGGGTGGTTGCAGGTATCTGGAAGTTAAGTGGATAAGGGAGGTCTTTGGGGGGTTTTGTGGCCTGCGTTTCTTGGAAGCATCACTCTGCTTCAGTGTCTGGTCTCCTGGGCCTTGCAAGCCTGGGGACAGCTGCTTGCACAGCCGAGTCAGCTGAAATCAAATCAGACTCAGAAATCAAATCAGAATGTCATATGCCTTTTACTGTATCTTCTTTCTTGACCTGTGCATTTCTCAGATTCAATCATCAGGAAATTGCTCGGTGAATCGACCCAGAGCAAAAGCTGGGTGATTTGCCCCACCTGGGGTGGAGTTTGATGCCTTGTCCACCACCACTGTGACTCTGTCCTGTCAGCTGGTTGTGGTGAACTTGTTTTTCGTAACTTTCAGCTCTCCTTTATGAACCATGAGGACTTCTGTTCCCATCACTTTGCACCGGCTTACCTTTTCTGGACTTCTCACAGCCTCTCACATTTAGAGCCTGCCTTCATGGTGGATGACTTTGGTCAGATGCCCCGTAACATCTGGGGAAGCAGTGAATTTCATTGATAACCTGAGTCCATCACCATGCAAGAACAATTAACAGTTTGGAATGGTCTCTCAAAGACAGTGGTGGAGACAGAGCCCTCTGGATGCACCTGCTGGTGCTGCAAGCCCAGCTCCCTCACTGTCTGTGCGCATGTGCATCCGACCCCAGTGGTCCTTCTGAACCAGGTTTTTACCTGTGAGAGGAGAGTCAGTCAGGAGTGCCAGTGCGCCATCTCCCAGAGCTCCAAGAATAGCACCGGAAGCAGCATTACTTGTCAGTGAGTGCTGTCTGCACACTACAGTGCAGGTTCTCCTCGGCTCAGTGGGCTGATCTCATCCCTGACCTGGGTCTCTGGGGACTCATGTCATGCAGGTCCCAGGACCCAGCACAGGTCTTTTGTGTGCCCCCTCTGGTCACTTTCTGGCTAGGCCTGCATGAACCGCTTCATCATTCTCAAAGGAAGGAGGTTGGATTTCATTTTAGGAACTCGTTAGTCCTGACATCCTGTGGCTGATGGTGGCTGACACTTGCCAGTGGAAAGCCTACTTTAGAAATGGAACAGAGGAAACCAAAGTAACTCTTTAATGCCTATGTTTAAGAGTGGCCGTGTCCCCAGCACCCTGGCAGTTCATCAGGCATTGCAGACACCGCCTTTGCCCCTCCGCCCACACTCTGTGGGGGATGCATTGGTGTTTCTGCTAATGTCAGGTGGGTGACCCTTGAAGCCCCTACATGCTCTGCTTAAGTCGCTATGGACTTCAGCTGTGAATAGACTCTCTTAACACACCATCAGAGACTAGAGTAAGGTTGGCTGCTGCTGTTCCCCCAGAACCGGGAGATTGAGCCATCCACATCAAGTGCTCTCGGTTCTGTGAGCATGCTGAAAATTCAGAGGTTTTGACTGATGTTGGTAACCCACAGTATTCGGGTTTTAAAATGATCAAAGCCAATATCACAAACTAGTTGACATAATGCTTATACTGTACTGTTACATAAAACAAAATGAGTAGAGCACTTTGAGAGCTGATTAATGGCCTGAGTGGTTTCAGATTTATTTTAAAAACTGATTTAGAATTCGGTAATTTTATTTGTCTTTTTTGATGATATCAGAGTAAGAGATTCCACTTATTATTTTCTTACCATGGTGGTGTCTCAGTTCTGCTCCAGCTAGCTTAAGGGGAAAGGAGTGGTTAATTGTAAGGGTGTTTCAGAAATCTTATGAGTCATTGGAACTAGAGACTAAAAGCCATTAGGAACAAAGGCAGTACCTATCTTTTCCCTGTCATCCCCTGCATTCCATTCTCTGCATGTGTTGGGTGATCTCAAAACCACCCATTTCAGATCCAGCAGGAGAACTGTAGCACTCATAGGCTGGTCGTATTCTCAGCTGTGACGCACTACAGAGCAAGTGTGAAGCAGAAACAGTTCAAGGAAAGGGGGCGTGGGTGAGGTCCAGAGGAAGCCAGTTACAGGCCTCCAACAGTTCTTTGCAGGTAGAGTCACACAGGGTATACCCAGTTCTCTTGGTAATGACATGTGACATACTGCTAGCCAGGGAGGCTCATTAGAGACCCAGTGCTCAGGATTTTTATTGAGAATTGGGTAGGTGGACAGCTGCTGTGTGGTACATGCCAAAATTTCAGATTCCCAGGAGGAAGGAGATGTTTAGCACCAGCCATGTTGTTTGTATACAGTTTAGGCACAGGGAGCTGCTCTTACCCTCCCCAAATCCATGTTCCCAGACACTGGCTTTGCCCGCAAACCTTTTTCAGGGATGGCAGACCTGTTATGTTAACTCTTTTCTGCATAGCAGGAGATGTACCTCATCCACTTTATAACTTAAGTGAGATTCTAGCAGGGATGAACCAGGGGCTCTAGAATCCAGAAGAGAAAGTAAGTCCAGGTCATTATGGTCAGGGTGTTAGAAAACTTTACTGTTTCCTGGAGTATCTATAATATAAAAATTAATCTTAGTCTTTTGTATGTTTGTTTTATTTATGAATTCTGACTTTTTAGCAGACATCATGTCATGACTCAACCATGGAGACTAGAAACTGGCAAGGTAAACCCAATAAAAGCACAAAGAAGTCAAGTTTCAGAAAAATGTGACTTACCAAGTTGTAGTCTGGTTTCCTTCCTGCCAAAGCTTCCATCTGAAGTATATTCTAATGCAGCCCATTCAGCGCTCATGTATGCCAATTTCATTGCATGAATCAGATCATGAAGGTCAGATGAGTAGACAAATCCCCATTCTAAAATTCACCCTTGGATTAGAAGAGTGTCCCCTTTTTTATTCCCATTGTCTTGTCTTTTTCCAGAGCAAAAAAGTTAAATTTTTATGTGACTGCAATAGTCACACATCAGAATTCTTTAGGACTTAAACTTCACCTGTTCTGACTTACACATTTCAATGTCCTAAATCCACTACAGAAAGAAAAGAACACTAGACACATTACATGTCTAATGTTTTCCTATCATTATTCTCCATTAAGTTCCCAGTGCTATAAATTATACATGTTTATAGAATAAAGATTCTTGCTTCTTCTTCTGTTACTTAATTACCTTTGTCTACAGAAAGTAGTCAGAGCTCATCCATTGTCTGAGTTGCTGGTCCTGGGATGGAATTCATACCTATATCCGCTCGAGCAAATAGGTTGATGGTGAAGGTCCACACACTTTCTGCTGGAAGTCCCACTTCATGGTGTCTGTGGAGATGCTGCTAGTGACAGCGTGCTGCCAAGAACCCCAGTATGAATACTGTGGTGACGGTGCACACAGTAATGTGAGAAGGAAACTCAAGTGTTTTCAGCAAAAGAAGTTCTAGTTTAAAAGATTCCTCTTTTACCCACTTAATACCCCAGGACCTGGAGTGGGAAGTCATAGCAGCTACATCCTGCCTGTGTGTGAGGGTTACCCTGAACTATTTAGCATAAAAACTGGGGATTGATCTTCAGTATCAGTCTTACCTCACTCTGCCACTGCTTTCGGTTCCCCCAACTTCTGTTTCCTGGCTCTGACCCCAGGTTTTTCCCAAGCCCCAGGGGCTGCTTCTGTGAGGAAGAGGTGGAGTGGCAGGGAATCGTCTGTCACTTGCTGCATGGGCCACCATTGCTATACCTGCACACATGTATTTATTTAATATTTAAAGTGACATACTTTCAGAGAAGATTTACTTCATATTAAAGATTGCCTTATTCATTGCAGCTGCTGGATGATGACCTCCTGCGATTGATAGGAGGTTGTGTGTGGGGACAGGCAGTTGGTTGGGATCGCAGGAGACTCTCCAGAGGGAAGTCTCTCGTCAGGGCATGTGTGTGGACAAAACTCCCAGGTTGATACCACGGGCTGACCTTGCAGACACCCTTAGGGGCAGCATCATAAACTAGTACAGGAAAGGGTTCCAGATTGGAGAGGTGTGAGGAGTGAGCAGGTGATCTGTAACAATCAGACCACGTGCAACAAGGTTGTCCTGCGTGTTTGCAGTAGTCTTAGTGAACTCTTGTTTCCTGCTGTTCTCATTGCAACCAGTTGGTGTTCATGGGAATGCTCGGATCCCTCCCTGAAATTGATTCCTGTCTAGAGGTGCAAGAATAGAGCACTCTTTATAGTGCTTCTCCTTGTTTCTGTGCTGTGGGTGTTTTAAAGTGTACTTGTTTAAACTTTCAGTGAAAACATTGACCGGGTGACCAGTCAAAAGTGCACCATCGCTTTACGGACACACTGTAATTCTTAAGCTTTTTAGCAGTACCCATATAAGGAGCATTCATGTTTCTTTTTTATTATTTATTTTTTATATGTTTAGCCTTTCTTTTTTTTCTTTTAATTTATTGTGTTTACATAGATTCTAGTGTCCCCCCAAATGCATCACCCCTCGTGTTCCCCACAACATCCCCTCCCATCTCCCCACAATGCCCACCCCCTTTCTGTCTAGGATTAGTTTTTCTGTTCCTTGTAACACAGTTATGTGTATATAATTTCACCAATCTCTTTCCCTTTTCTGATCCCTTCCTATCATCCCCTTTTCCTCTGTCCACTTTTCCTCTGGACCCTTTGATCCCACCTCTTTCTCTGTTCCATTCCTCAGTTCATATTGTTCATTGGAATTGCTCAAATGAGTGAGGTCATATGATATTTTTCGTTCTCTGCCTGGCTTACTTCACTTAACGTAATTAATAGTTTACAGGTCCATCCATGTTGTCACAAAAGGTAAGATTTTCTTTTTTTTCATGGCCCCATAGTATTCCATTGTATATATATTTATCACAGCTTTTTAATCCACTTGTCCACTGAGAGACACTTGGGCTGTTTCCAGATCTTAGCTATTGTAAACAACGCTGCCATAAACATGGGGCTACATTTCTTATTTTGAATCGTTGATGTGGTGTTCTTAGGATATATTTCCAAAAGTAGGATGGCTGGGTCAAAAGGCAGTTCCATTTTTAATTTTTCAGGAATCTCCGTACTGTTTTCCTCATTGGCTGCACCAGTCTGCATTCCCACCACCAGTGCAGGAGGGTTCCCTTTTCTCCACATCCTCGCCAGCACTTACTCTGTGTTGTTTTGCTGATGAGCGCCATTCTGACTGGTGTGAGGTGATATCTCATTGTGGTTTTAATATGTATTTCTCTAATGATTAGTGATTTTGAGCATTTTTTCATCTACCTATTGGCCATTTGTATGTTCTCCATTTCTTCTGTCCATTTTTTGATTGGATTGTTTTTCTTCCTGGTGTTGAGTTTTACAAGTTCTTGATAAATTTTGGTTATTAACCCCTTATCAGATGTATTGTTGAATATGTTCTCCCATTGTGTGGTTTGTCTTTTTATTCTGTTCTTATTGTCTTTAGCTGTGCAAAAGCTTTTTATTTTGATATAGTTCCATTTGTTCATCCTGTCCTTTATTTCCCTTGCCTGTGGAGATAAATCAGCAAATATATTGCTGCGAATGATGTCGCAGAGCTTACTGCTTATGTTTTCTTCTAGGATGCTTATGGTTTCATGACTTACATTTAAGTCTTTTATCCATCTTGAGTTTATTTTTATGAATGGTGTAAGTTGGTGGTCTAGTTTCATTTTTTTTGAAGGTAGCTGTCCAATTTTCCCAACACCATTTGTTAAAAGAGACTGTCTTTACTCCCTTGTATGCTCTTACCTCCTTTGTCAAATATTAATTTCCATAAAGGTGCAGGTTTACTTCTGGGTTCTTTGTTCTGTTCCATTGATCTATATGCCTGTCCTTATGCAAGTACCAAGCTATTTTAAGTACTATGGCCTTGTAGTATAACTGGATATCAGGAAGTGTGATACCACCCACTTTTATTAGTCTTTTTCAAGATTGCTGAGGCTATTCGTGTTTTTCTTTGGTTCTATATGAATTTTTGGAATATTTGTTCTGTATCTTTGAAGTATGTCATTGGTATTTTAAATGGTATTGCATTGAATTTATAAATTCCTTTGGATAATAAAGACATTTTAATGATGTTTATTCTTCCTAACCGTGAACACAGTATATGCTTCCACTTGTTTGTATCTTCCTTGATTTCTTTTATCAATGTTTTATAATTTTCTGAGTACAAGTCCTTAACCTCCTTCGTTAAATTTACTCCTAGGTACTTTATTTTTTGTTGTTGTTGCAATAGTGAAGGGGATTGTTTTCTTAATTTCTCTTTCAGACTGATCATTGTTTGTGTATAAAAATGCCTCTGATTTCTGAGTATTAATTAGTTTTATATTCTGCCACCTTGCTGAATTCATTTATCAAGTCCAGTAGTTTTTTGACTGTGACTTTAGTGTTTTCTATGTACAGTATCATATCATCAGCAAATAATAATAGTTTTACTTCTTTTTTTCCAATTTGGATGCCTTTTATTTCATCTTCTTGTCTGATTGCTATGGCTAGGACTTCCAGAACTATGTTGAGTGAGAGTGGTAAAAGGGGGTACACCTGCCTTGTTCCTGATCTTAAAGCGATTGCTTTTAACTTTTGGCCATTGAGTATGATGTTTGCTGAGGGTCTGTCATAGATGGCCTTTATCATGTTGAGGTATGTTCCCTGTAGTCCCCTTTGCTGAGAGTTTTGATCATAAATGGGTGTTGGATTTTATCAAATGCTTTTACTGCATTTATTGATATTATCATGTGGTTTTCTCCTTTTTGTTTATGTGATGGATCACTTTGATTGATTTGCAAATATTGTATTGTACCAGCCTTGCCTCCCCAGAATAAATCCCACTTGACCATGATGTATGATTTTTTTCATGTATTGCTGGATCCAGTTTGCTAATATTTTGTTGAGAATTTTAGCATCTAAATTCATCCAAGATATTGGCCTATAGTTTTCTTTCTTTGTATTGTCTTTGCCTAGTTTTGGAATCAGAATTATGCTCACCTCATAAAAGCAGTTTGGAAGTCTTCCCTCTTCTTGAATTTTTTGAAAGAGCTTGAGGAGGATAGGAGTTAGTTCTTTTTTGAATGTTAGGTAGAATTCGCTTGTGAAGCCATCTGGCCTGAGGCTTTTTTTGGGGGGGAGTTTTTTGATAACTGTTTTGATCTCATTTATTGTAATAGGTCTATTTAGGTTTTCTGATTCTTCCAGATTGATTTTTGAGATTATATTTTTGAAGGAATTTGCCCATTTCACCCAGTTTGTCTAATTTTTTTAAATACAGTTCTTCATAGTATTTTCTTAAAATCCTTTGTATTTCTGCTGTGTCAGTTGTTACTTCTCCATTCTCATTTCTCATTTTTTTTGTTTGAGTTTTCTTTCCTTTTTTCTTGGTGAGTCTGGTTAAAGGTTCATCTATCTTGTTTACCTTTTCAAAGAACCAGCTCTTGGTTCATTGATCGTCTATATTGTTTTTTTAGCCTCTGTGTCATTTATTCCCACTCTGATCTTTATTATTTCTTTTCTTCTACTTCCTCTGGGCTTTACTTGCTGTTCTTTTACTAGTTCTTTTAGATGCAGGGTTAAGTTGTTTATTTGAGTTTTTTTAATCTTCTTAAGGTATGCCTGTAATGCTAAGAACTTCCCTCTCAGGACTGCTTTTGCTGTGTCCCATAAATTTTGAGTTGTTTTATGCTCATTTTCAAAAATTTCAAGGAAATTTTTTATTTCCTTCTTGATCTCATTGTTGATCCATTTGTTATTTAATAACATGTTGTTTAGTTTCCAAGTGTTTGAGTGTTTCTTCAGTTTTCCTATTGTAGTTGATTTCTAGTTTCATCTCATTGTGTCAGAGAAGATGCTTGATATGATTTCAATCTTCTCAAATTTGTTGAGGCTCATTTTATGCCCTAACATGTGGTCTATCCTAGAGAATGTCCATGAGCACTTGAAAAGAATGTATATTCTGCTGCTTTAGGGTGAAGGTTTCTGAAGATATCTATTAAATCTAGTTGATCTAGTGTGTCCCTTAATTCTACTGTTTCTTTATTAATTTTCTTTCTTGAGGATCCAACCAGTGATGTTATTGGGGTATTGAAATCCCCTACTATTATAGTATTGCTGTGGATTTCGCCCTTTATGTTTATCAAAGTCTGCTGTATATATTTAGGTGCTCCTATATTAGGCGCATAGATATTTATAATGGTTATCTCTTCCTGTTGGATTGTTCCCTTTATCATTATGTAGTGACCGTTTTTATCCCTTACTATAGTCTTTGTTTTAAAGCCTATTTTGCTAGATATGAGTATTGCTACCCCACCTTTTATTTCATTTGCCTGAAATATTTTTTTATATCCTTTTACTTTCATTCTATGTGTATCTCTTGTTTCGAGGTGGGTCTTCTATAGATAGTATATGTACGGGTCCTGTTTTCTTATCCATTCAGCTACCCTATGTCTTTAGATTGGAGCATTTAATCCATTTACATTTAAGGTTATTATTGATATGTAATTGCTTATTGCCATTTTTTAAAATCTACATTCCTCTTTTACCAGATTTTCCCCCCGCTTTGTTCTGTCTACAGTAGGCCCCTTAATATTTCTTGCAGCATTGGTTTGGTTGTAATGATTTCCTTGATTATTATTATTTTTTTGACTTGGAAGCTTTGAATTTGTCCTTCAATTTTAAACAATAGCATTGCTGTATAAAGAAGTCTTGGTTGTAGGGTCTTGTTCTTCATTACTTTGAATATTTTTTGCCATTGTCGTTTGACCTCAACTGCTTTTGTTGAAAAGTCGAATGTCATCCTTATGGGGGCTCCTTTGTAGGTGATTGACTGTTTTTCTCTTGCAGCTTTTAGTATTCTTTCCTTATTTTTTAGCTTTGGTATTTTGATTATGTGTCTTGGTGTAGGTCTCTTTGGGTTCTTTTCCAATGGGGTTCTCTCTGCTTTTTGAACCTGTGTGACTCTTTCCTTCATCAATTTAGGAAAATTATCAGCCATGATTTCTTCAATCAGGTTCTCTATCCCATGTTCTTTCTCTTGTCCTTCAGGGACCCCTATTATGCAGATACTGTTTGTCTTCATACTGTCACAGAGCTCTCTTAGAGTTTCATCAGACTTTTTTATCCTCTTTTCTTTTTGCTGTTCTGCTTCCATGCATTCGCTTATCTTGTCTTTTAAGTCATTGATTCAGTCCTCTGCTTCATCCAGCCTGCTTTTCATTCCTTCTAGTGTAGTCTTCATTTCTGATATTGTGTTTGTCATATCTTGTTCTTTTTTATGATTTTAGTGTTCTTTTTGATGCTTACAATTTATTTAGGTGCTCATTAAGTCCATCCATTGTAGCTTTGAGATCCTTTAGCATCCTAACAATTATTATTTTAAACTCTGCATCTGGTAACTTGATTACTTCCATTTCATTCATATCTTTTTCTGGAGATTTTTCTTGTTGTTTTATGTGGCTTACGTTCCTCTGTCTTCCCATTGTTTCTGTTTGTAGTTTGTATGCTTGTTTGAGTTGTGGTCTCCTTAACTAGTAGAACCTCTTATCCATTTTCTATATCTTAACTGGGTCAGGTGTGAGGAGCCCTTCCTTAAGATGTCACTCTTACAAGGGTTGTTAGGTCCTGAACTGATGCTCTCCATATCTAGCCTCTGGATTTGCCCTCCCTGGATCTTCTAGGTTGGAGCCTGGCACAGTCCAATGGGGGTTGCTGCCTATGACTAGACTTTATCTTTTTGGAGCAAAAGGCGATCCAGATCCTGTGGCTGCCTTTGCTGAGCCCAGGTGTCATTGTTAATATCAACTGCACTCTTAGGCTGGCTTTTATCAACTTTTGGCCTGGAGGATCTTTGTTTAAATGTTCATTCAGGTTCCCCTGAGTTCCGCTTTCTGCCATCTCTTATTGTTGGCTACTTGTTGGGCTCAGTACTGTAAATCAGGGGTTAGGTACGGCATTGGATATGGCTTGTCCATTAGTCTCAGGTGTCATTCTATCCAACCTTTTTTACTTTACTTTATATTTTTCTTCTTTTCAGCCCTAAGAAGGGTGTGGCCACAGGAGTCCAGTGGGTGTGGCCTTTGTGTTCCCGAGGTGCGGTCTGTCTGCAGGCCGGCCACCACCGCTGCTTCCGCCTGCTGCTGCTGTCCCTACAGCTTCCGCCTGGTCTCCACAGTGGGGCGGACACTGCACGCTTTGCCCCCTCTGCAAGCCCTGACTGCCGCCGCCCCCCACTCCCACCCTCACCCTCTGCCCTGCCCCTGCAGGTGGGACTGCATTCACATGCTTGGGCTGCAGCCGCAGCTGGCTCCTGGCTTCTGGCTTCCGCCCCCACAGATGGGACCGCTCCAGCATCTGGCTGCTGCTTGCCTGCGCTCTAGGGAGCACTCAGCAGTGTGGGGGTCGCGTTTGTAGCTCAGACCTCAGCACTTAGTGCTGTATCTCTGATGGCTTCCTGCTTTTAAGCGACTCTGCTCTGAGTGTCGTGGGAGAGCTTGTTTGGCTGGTGTCCTGCTTCTCTTTACTGATATTGCTTGTTCCAGGGGAAATATTCACTTTAGATTTGGGGGGTGACTCAGCCCGGGGTTAGGGTGACTGCCCCTCAAAGTATTTCTCCCTGTACTTCCTAGATTACACCGTCTTCCTGATGCTCCAGTCCTCTCCTCTCTCCCCATCCCCCAGAGTCCCAGGTTTGTGTTTGTGAAAGAGGTTTTCTGTTCGATCTCTTTAAGATGAATCTTGGGTCTGAGAAATCTGTCTCTTTCTCGCAAACAGTATCCTGACTTATTTCGCAGCTAAATACTGTCTGTACGCCTCTTCTAGGCTCTGGGGCTGCAGGCTGGGGCTTTGTTCCTGGGACCCAGCACCCTCTCCTATTTGGTATAACCCCACCACCACGTGATTCCCTTCAGGCCTCTGCTCGTTCTCGGGAGCTGGGCAGTCCTCTCCGCATTTCCACTTTTCCTACCAGTCTCAGTGTGGTTTCTTTGGTGATCTTTGGTTATAGATTCCTCTTAGTTTAGTCCAAAGTTGGTTTTTCCAGATGATTGTCCTTAAAATTAAGTCGTAATCCACTTTGGTTCTGGGAGGTGGAAGTTGGTACGTCTGCCTACTCCATCGCCATCTTGCCCCCTCCAGTTCTCATGTTTCTTGAGGCATGAATATCTTCTGTCTTGAAATGGGTGATGTAGCACAATGAGGTGACCTTGGAGGTGATTCCCATAGTTGGGAAACACAAAGCCTCTGCACAGCCTATTGCTAGGCAACATGGGAGGGGCTGTGTGTCACCTGTGGAATTTTCTGGAAGCCCTATGAGGTCTGATGCCTGTGTGGAAGGTATTCTCAGATCCTTTCAGTCCATAAAAATCACCACAGAGATGACATCATACTGCCCTGTGGTGGAGCAGACCTGTTAGATGCAGTGATTTCGGGTTGAAAATTTAGGGAAAGCATACACATGCACATATACATGCACACAAGTGTCAGTGCCGGGAGTCAAAACCCAGTTCCCTTGACAGCTAACTTTCTTACTCCTCTTGTTACAGTTTACCTCTGGAGGCTTATTTCAGGTCAAATCCCATGTGGTCATGCAGCCTCACGCTGCCCAGTAGATTAGTCCAGTGTCAGCTGTGCACTCCAAAGCAGCTAGGGCCCCACTCTGTGTGGCTGGTGCAACTCATGACCTTCTGTTGGACCCAGCTTTTTGATGAGGCACCTTCTCCCAAGAGCACGCTCAGGCTGGTTTTGTTTTTGTACTCCTGTGAGACAGGAAAAGGGACAGCAGTCATTTCAGAGAGGATAGGACCTCTAGGGAAATTGAGCAGAATGTAAATTAGGAAAACAATCCCCAAACTCCTCAATCAGATCAGCCAGAGGGCTTGAAATGGTGACTCTGCAATTGGGATGGGACTGTGGGGATTGGGAAGGTGGGGCTCAGATGATGAGCTAAATGAGTACCTAGCGTTTTAGGGTACCCTGGGATGGCATATTGATTCCTAGGTACTCAGGATGTCAACTCTATTGAAGGAATCCTATTCTTTATCTTCAATGATGTAAATGTGTTGATTGATTAGTACATAGTAGGTACTTCAGGAAACTAGGTCTTCAGGAAAGAAAGTGTGAAATTCATTGATATCAGATCATGAAAAAGCTCCTTTAGGGTTCCTACCTATCACCCTGTCCATTTCAGGCTGAGGACCCTGTTTCAAGAAGCACTGGTCTCCGTCTCTGACAGGGTGGAGTTTGGTGCCACGATGTTTCAGCCTGCATGAGCAGGCACTGCAGGAGGCCCTGGACTAAGCCAGCTCACTCCCTGGCCCCTCGCGTGGACAGGAACCGGTGTCCATGCTGATGGTGCCTCTGGCATTTTCTGTCCCCATCTTAGTGCCGTGATGGGTGTTATTGTCACTTACTGGTCACCCTGTAGCATGGCCTTTGTGAGTCTCCTCAGGGTAGAAATCAATAGTCCTGTTACTTGTTAATGCTCTTAAATTAATGGATGCATACAAGTTTTTGAGACTTACTAATTAATATTTTACTTAATTATTGGAAAGCTATTAACCGTCACTTAATTATAACTTCACTTGCTTTGTTACATGCCATACTCATGTGAGAATGTATTTCATTTTGTTAGCCAGGTTCAGATCTGCATGGTGCAGGTCACATATTCTTATATTGGGTAATGGAGCAATGGGGGATGTTGGTTGGTAGAAGTTGGGATCACAACACAGAGGCCTAGTCCTTGTAACCTGTGAGGGGTTGGCATGCAGGTGTGTAACATTTCTGTTGCATCTTTTGTTTTCACAGTGAGAGAAAAACGCAAGAGTCTCTTCATTAACCATGTAAGTGAAACTGTACCTTGTGTTCTCCCTATGACTGTGCAGTAGAGAGAACTTAAATAACTGTCTGGGTGGGTGAAATGCTTCAAGTCATTGTGTATCCTTGAGAAAATGTGAAGAATGTGGCAGTGACCTCCTGGCTTGTAATTGGACAGTCATAGTTTTTATTTGTCCCCCTGTCCCAGATGTTTTCCCAGAAGCTCAGACTGGTTGTGTCCACAGGAAGATGTGCGTGAGCGATATACCACATTAAACTCCACACGTGTCCAAATTTCTAATCCTTTCCTTCGACCCCCACCCCAGTATTCTGTCTCTGTCTGCAGCTCCATTCCATTTGAAAACACACATAACTTTTCCTTTGAGGCTGTTTGCCTGTGTACACTTCCCTTTCCATGAAAGTTGCTTATAGGTCCAGTAGGGTCTGCATGTTCTTCTGGTGCTCAAGGAAAGGTCAACTTGACAACACTTTAAATTTAAAGGGATTAAAAAGATTTAGCTCTAGACTTTGGGCCATCTGAGCAGTATTTTCTTCCCCTGCTTCCTGGAATAAAGCATCCCATTGAGATTGCTCATCCTTCCTGGGCAGCATGTGTAGCTGCGGCTCTATCTGAAGGCCTTCCCCTTGCCCCATTCCACCCCATGGAGCCCCAGCTAGCACACTTGTGACCTGTGGAGGGTGGAGTCCCTGAAAGGTATAGCCACCCCTTCTTTTTTTTATTATTATTAATTTTAATGGGATGACATTAATTAATCAGGGTACATAGGTTCAGAGAAAACGTCTCCAGGTTATTTTGACATTTGATTATGTTGCATACCCATCACCCAAAGTCATATAGTCTTCCGTCACCTTCTATCTGGTTTTCTTTGTGCCCTTCCCTCTCTTTCCACGCCTTTCTCTTAATGCATGCCTCTTTCTTTAGAAAGAACTATCTCCACGAGGTATGGAATGATGAAGTAGGGGCTTTGTCGGGATATGTAGACTGTCTGCATTCAAGTATCTTGAGTTTTGTTTTTGTTTTTTGTTTTGTTTCCTTTTTAGCAAGGGGGGTGGACAGGGTCAGACAGACAGGAAGGGAGAGAGATGAGAACCATCAACTCATAGTGGGGCACCTTAGTTGTTCTTTGACTGCTTCTTATATGTGCCTTGACTGGGGGGCTCCAGCTGAGCCAGTGACCCCTTGCTCAAGCCAACGACCTTGGGCTTCAAGCCATTCACCATGGGGGTCATGTCTTTGATCTCACACTCAAGCCAGCGACCTTACACTCAAGCCATTGGCCTCAGGGTTTAGAAACTGAGTCCTCAGCATCCCAGGTCAGTGCTCTATCCACTCTGCCACCGCATGGTCAGGTAGGTTCACCAGTTTTAACCAGTTTTCTCACTTTTGACTCATGTTCTGGTCACATTTCTTATATTATTGTTTCTGAATTGTTTGGGAGTCGGTGCCTTCATCCGGCCCTCACTGTGTGTTTCCTGGATAAGGTGCTTTCTGGCCAGATTCTGGTTGTGTCATATGACCCTGTAATGTCCTGTGTAGTATTTATTCTCTGGTGCTGGTTTTAATTCAGGATCACATGTGGGGTTAGTGAAGAGACCCTCACCTTTCTCTGTCTTCCATGATGCTGACCTGGTTGAAGAGTCGAGGGCCCAGTGTTTATTAGCTGACGTCCTTCATTTTGGATTTATCTGAAGGATTTGGGTTAGCACTTCCAGCCAGAACACTTCTTAGAGTGTTTCCTTGCCCTTGTCTGGGTATCAACCACACCTGATTGCATTGGTGATGTGGGTTTTGATCACCTCGCTTGTCTGGACTCTGCCCTGTGTGTATCAGCTGATTTTCACCTTACCGCTAACAAGAGGTCTGTGAGCAGACCCTGCACTTCATCCCATCCCCAGACTGAGCATCTGTGACCATCCTCGCCTGAACCAGTCTCTGTACTTTGAGTTCAAGTGACAATCTCTCAGGTGCTACCCCTGGCTCCTTACATTCAGAAGTCTCATTGTGATCCAAGAACCTCTCCTTCCCGTTCATCCATCCCTCCCTCTCTCCCATCCTCCCTGTGGACTGTGGATTTCTGTTTTCGGAGATTCATATATAGTTTATTGCTGTCCTCAATTATTTGGGTGCTCACATTGTCCTAGATTGGCTAGTGGCAGTCTTGTAAACTGACTCTGTGTTCTCATGGTATGCCCCCATCTATTTTCTTTCTCTTTATTAAGTACTCTTGCTTTTTAGCACAAAATGTTCCAGGCTCAGCTTCTTTCTCCCTGGGCCAGCCCTGGAATGAGCCATTTCTCTAGGGGCCCTGATTCCTTTCAGTGGTACACAGTGTTAGAAGCACAGGTCTAGGCTCTGTGTGTAACACTCACTACTTCTGGACCATTCATACCTAGGAAATAGACGTTTTAGACATCATGAATTCTTACTGACACCCTGATTTCCAATTCTAGTCCATCCCATAGGATTTTTTTTTTTTTTTTTTTGCCTTTGGTCTTTGGCTGTTTTTATTCTTTCTATAACATTTTTATTTTTAAAAACAGCTTTATTTGGATACAATTACATGCCATGAAATGGTTTTCAGTATATTCATGGAGTTGTACAGCTATCCCCACTGTCAATTTTAGAGAATATTCATTATCCCAAAAGAAACCCCCAGCCCAGCGACCTCACTCTGTGTCAGCCCAGCAGCAGTCACTCTCCCACCACTCCCCCAGCCTTGGCGACCATGACTCTGCTGTCTATCTCTGTGGATGTGTCCACTCAGACATTTCACATAAATGGTGTCATGCTTGGCATGGCCATTGTGTTTGGCTTCTTTCACTTAACGAATGTTTCCAGGGTCTGTCCTTATTGTAGTGTCTGTTAGAACTTCACTGCTTTTTATAGCCAGATAATATTCCATTGCAGAGGTCTGCACATTCTGTTTATTCATTCATCAGTGCATGGACATGTGGGTTGTTTCTACCCTTTGGCTATTATGAATGATGGTGCTGTGGGCATTCCTGTATGTTTTTCTGTGGTCATACTTTCATTGGTGTTAGGCATATACCTCAGAGTTGGAGGGTCCTATGGCCACTCTGTCGTTAACATTTTGAGGAATTGCCAAGCTGTTTTCTAGAGTAGCTGGGTTTGGCTTTTAATAATTTGTTTATAGTAAATAAATTGATTTAAATTTTTTAACTGATCAGCAATAAAATACTTGATACTTGTTTTTTCAAACCACAACTATTTTGTTGTTAGGTTTTTACTCCCTTTGGTATTTTTAATTTTAAAACATTTCCCAAGAGAAGAAGTGACCCAGCACCAGTACAGTTTTGACCACTGTAACTGCACGCACAGGGCCTTTTGAAGGGCTGCAGCCACAGAGCATGATGCCGCGGAGACTGTTCATTAATTAAACCTGGTGCCCGGGATGTGGTTCTTCTAACACATCTCTGCTCTGGATGCTGACTTCCTGGGTCAGCACCTGTGAAGGACAGTGCCCTTATCTCCAGGATGACTGTGGACGGCAGTGTGGATGGGATATGTGTAGGCCCTTAAACATTTGTGCTGTGCAAATACATACTTGACATAGAGTATTTTAGTGTCTGACTATTTACTAATTATGTAGGACAGAGAGTGCTAACAGTACAAAAGAAACTTAAATTTTTTATATACTGGAGCAAGTCTAACTCATATGAGTCTTTCTATAAATTAAAAATGTTAACACTTTGAGTAGTGAGTTTTTATCATGTTCGATGACCCCTGGAAGTGAGTTTTTTTTTTTCCAAAAATTGAAATTAGTTCCAGTTACAGTTTTATTAACTTAAAATCATGTTTGTTTGATAACCAATTTATGGAAATAAGAAGAACATACATTTGCCTTTTTTTAATGTTGTCTTACACATTTTAAAAATAAATCGATCGTATTCTGGATAGTCAGGGGGCACGAGGATGTACATGAATGTTTATACTACTCAAAGGGTTAATGCCTCTGTTTGAGTAAATAAGCATCTGCCCGCCTTGCACAGCATTCTTGAGTAAGTTCACTTCCCATCCCACCTCCCCTCAGACTACAGCTCGGAGTGTATGTGACCCTGCAGTCAGGGAGTAAAGTGATGGTAGACGACATGCATTTGGAAATGAGCCTCCTTAATTACAGAGCTGCAGTAATGCAGTGCCGGCTGCTGGGCAGGGGACATTCCTGTGGGAGCAGGCTGCTGAGGAGCTGCCTCACTGGTGGTGCTGTCAGGCCATGCCAGTCTGGGAAGGCAGTATTTCTGGCTTTGGCCTCACTGCCAGAAACGATAATGAGAAAAGTAATTGTCACTGTAGAGTCCATGCACAGAGTTGTCATAAAGCCAAGGTCTGACCTGAGACTGAAGTAGATTATGAACGAATGATGTCACAGGGACAGCACGCGTGACACAACAGAGTGCAGCTTCACCCTTGAATTGGCCTTTCCTAGGGCTTGTCCTGGAGACGGTGCTGGAGACCCATGCTGCCTTGTTTCCCTGTGCTCACAGGGATTGATGGTGGTGTTGCCTTTACTCTGATTGGGGGCTGTTTGCTCTTCCACTCACTCCCCTCCTGGGAAGAGTTGGTATACTCAGAGCTCTGTCACCTTCCTTTTTGTGTGTGTGGCAGAGACAGAGTCAGAGAGAGGGGACAGACAGACAGGAAGGGAGAGAAATGAGAAACATCAGTTCTTCATTGCGGCTCCCTAGTTGTTCATTGATTGATTTCTCATATGTGCCTTGACCAGGGGGCTACAGCAGACCGAGTGACCCCCTGCTCAAACCAGATGAGCCTGTGCTTGGGGTCTCAAACCTGGGTCCTCTGTGTCCCAGTCCAACGCTCCATCCACTGCACCACCGCCTGGTCAGGCGTCTTCCTTTTTCTTTCTGAAGTTGCCAGTTTAACCCCTTGCAGTCAAAGATGGGGGGTTTCTTTTGTTTGTTTTGTCCTTTTACCTTCATGTCTCTGCAGCTCATGGTGTGGAAGGGTGGTCATGAAGCCTTGCTGTCTCTGAGTGGGCCGTTGACACGCCTCCCTCTCCTCATGAGTGCGGGGTTTGCTCAGGGAGTTTTTACCTAGTTCTCTCGTGTTCACTCCACATTAGCTGTGTGACTTGGGTAAAGATACATTTTGATCTATTTCCTTATTTGTAAAGGAGGACAATACCCACCTGCCTCACAGTTTTGTGAGGCTGCACACTACGTGCACTTGCAGGTGGCAGGCTCTGTCCTTTGTGCTGTGCACACACCGGGCCTCGGCTAGTCTCAGAGCAGTGCTGGAATTCTCCTTCTCTGTCACAGTCTCCTCGGAATTAGGATTAAAATGTAAAGTATGCAGCATTCATTTTTACAGATTTTATTTATGTAACTTTTTTCTTTTTTTTACCAACATTTATAACTTCTTTTCCTCTGGTAATATTACTTATATATTTTAATGCTTTATTTTATTTTATTTTTTTACAGGGACAGATAGAGAGTCAGAGAGAGGGATAGATAGGGACAGACAGACAGTAACAGAGAGAGGTGAGAAGTATCAATCAGTTTTTTGTTGCCGTTGCGACACCATAGTTGTTTATTGATTGCTTTCTCACATGTGCCTTGACTGCAGGCCTTCAGCAGACCGAGCAACCCCTTGCTGGAGCCAGCAACCTTGGGTCCAAGCTGGCAAGCTTTTGTTCAAGCCAGATGGGCCCGCGCTCAAGCTGGTAACCTTGGGGTCTTGAACCTGGGTCTTCTGCATCCCAGTCCGACGCTCTATCCACTGTGCCACCGCCTGGTCAGGCAATGCTTTATTTTTATTTAATCCTAATGAAGTAGGACAGCCTTCCTCAACTGTTGAAATGGGGAGTTGAAGTACAGGGTCTAAGGCAGTGGTTCTCAAACTTTTTGAAGTTGGGCGCATTTAAATCCTACAAATAATTGTAGGCATGCTATATAAAAATTTCTGAGAATTATGTTATAATAATTAAGTCAAATATTAAAGAAAAAATATAAAGTTCAAGCGTGCTTTTATGGTAATTAAACAAAATAAATACAACAAAATGAAATTTATTCTGACATTAAAAAAACATTTTATGTTACATTTTTTGAGTTATACTTTTTAGAATTTGTAAAAAGATGAAAAAATGGCAAAAAGTTATCTTTTTATATATATAGATATATTCTTAGTAAGATTAGTAAATTTGGCAGGTCCCGGCGCAAATGTGTTAAGTTTTTTCATTCTTGTGTTTATGAGAAACATGAACCTGATGTGTCTTAGCGATTTCTTTAATGTTTGGGCATATATTTGAAAGGCAAACTCTAATTTCCTCATCAATACATTGAAGAATTCCTCTCTTTTTTACTCTTAATGTCTTGAGTGCAGAACACCCCCACCATACATATCATCTTAACTTTATACCAAACAAAGGATAGAAGAAACTTGCCTCCAGGCTTTCCAGGGAACATGGGGGTAGTGTAAACAATCCAGCACCACAGCTTAACAGCCTTTTACAACCTAATCAGGCAAGTGAGGTGGGAGTTTGGGTAGACTGTCAGTTTACAGCCAATTCCCCACAACTCTGTCCCTCAAAAATCTAAACTCCAGCCTGACCAGGCGATGGCACAGTGGATAGAGCGTTGGACTGGGATGCAGAAGACCCAGGTTCGAGACCCCCAAGGTCTCCAGCTTGAGCCCGGGCCCATCTGGCTTGAGCAAAAGCTCGCCAGCTTGGACCCAAGGTTGCTGGCTCCAGCAAGGGGTTACTCAGTCTGCTGAAGGCCCGTGGTCAAGGCACATGTGAGAAAGTAATCAATGAACAACTAAGGTGTCGCAACGAAAAACTGATGATTGATGCTTCTCATCTCTCTTCGTTCCTGTCTGTCTGTTCCCATCTATCCCTCTCTCTGACTCTCTCTCTGTCACTGTTAAAAAAAAAAAATCTAAACTCCAAAAACCCTGTTGGTTTTTTGGTCCCCAACAAGCACATATTTCTCTGGAATGCCATAGGGCGCACCTGGAAATCTTCTAGGGTGCACACTTTCAGAACCACTGAACTGAGGGTTAGAAGTGACTCAGTCACTGAGCACCCATGCTCTCTATCACAGTCCTCATGGCCTCTGCACTCCATGTTCTAAGGTAAAGACAGTGAGTCTTTGGGATGGGCACATGAGTATAAGAGGGGTGCTGTTACTGGTTACCTCAGGACCTGGGCAAGCCAGCGGGACTCGTGACCTTCCCATCCCTGCAGCTGCGTGTGGCAGTGCTACCTCCTAAGCTCCAGGCTCTCTGACCCCAGCCGTGCTCTGCCCATCGTGTCCTCTAGTAGATTGTCCACATTAGCTAACTCCAGGCAGGGCCACAGGTGAGCCATCCATGGCCCATTGGCACAGCCCTTGCCCAGAGCTTGACCTATGGCCACTCCTTTCTGCTGAGGCTGCATTGTTGTGACCAGCTCACAGAGGACCTAGCTGCCACCACGGAGCAGCTTCCTGTGTGGTGGCTGTGGTGTGGGCCAGCAGGCAGGACAGAACTGCTCCTCATATGCTGATGCAAGAAAATTCCAGTCTACCTCCAGGGGATGTGGGGTGTAGACCCTGAAGAGAGCAGAGAGAGGTGGATGACAGTGAGGATCGAGGGGTGCTGTGTGCGCCACAGGAAGGAGCCCAGAGCATCTGGGAGGACACTCAGCTGATAGTCTGGTGGCAGGAAGGGCCCCGAGCAAGGATTGTGACCAGGTGCTGAAGATGAGTAGGGGCAGAGAAGGAAGAGGGCCTGTGAGTGTTGTGTTGCAGGGTCTGGAAAGTGTGCCCCAGTGAAGACTTGGTGTCACAGTGAGGTGGCTTTGACCTCTGCTGTCTGAGGTTTGACGTTGGGCACATTACTTCTTTCTTTGACCTCTTTGACTTATCTGTGAAGGGGGGGACTCTGCTTGCCTTCTGGGTGTTTGTGAGTTATAAATGAGCACATGTAAAGTTTTGGAACATTTATTTTTTTAGTGACATGCATTTCAGATCAAGACGTTTGCCCAGTCTGTGAAGGTTGTAGTCCTGACATTCAACAAGTGGTATTTTAGACTGATGAGATACCCCCAAACTAAACACATTTATCAGTTAATACTTAGGGTTTTTCAGTTTAGAAATTGTTAAAGACTAAAAATTAGTTGGTGTATGTACCGTGGCAGACTGAGGGTGTTGCCCACAGCCCTTAGTGCTGGAAGGCTCCATGGCCAAGATGTTCCCCAGTTCTACCTTCTGACCCTTAGGAACAGAAGGTATCCTGCCACCCACTCTGGAGGGTAGTTTCCTAGACAGTGAGGGTGAGGTGTACGCCCCTCACGGTCATCTCTCAGCTCCTCTCCTGTCCTTGCTTCTGTCACATGTTGAGCCTGAAGAATTTGTGTCAGAGGAAATAGCTGAAACTGTACAAGAAATAGAAGTGAATTGTTACTGTCCTTTTGCTTCATTTTTGTTATTCCCAAAGTTGTCCTGTCTCTACAAAATTATTAACACATTCAGTAGTCATTGAATTTTTGTGTCAAACATACCTGTTAAGCTTTTGTTTGTAGTAGACTTTACACGGGTAGGGAGAACTTCATAAGGAGTTTTTGTAAGTTGCCTCCCATATACCTGTTATTAGATTCTGATTTTTTAGTGTCTTGTGTGACTTCAGTGATTACTACAAGAGCTTAAATAGAGAAAGAGAAATATTTTTAAGTGAGAGGAAGGGAGACAGACTCCCGCCTCAACCAGGATCTACCCAGCAACCCATCTGTGGCCAATGCTCGAATCAACCATGTCATGCTCAGTACCCAGGGCCCACACTGGAACCAGTCGATCCACTGTCTGTGAGAAGGAAAGAGACAGTAAAGAGGAAGAGGGAAGAAAAGAGAAGCCGATGGTCACTTCTCATGAATGCCCTGACCGGGATCGAACCCAGGACGTCCATATGCCGGGTCAACTTTCTACCACTGAGCGGAGCCAGGGCCAGAGAATTGTTTTTAATGCCCTAGGATTGTTTTAGTGAGAATGTTGTGATTGATTTAATAGATGTGAAAATGCCATGTTAAAAATTGACATTCAGGTTGTAACTTGAACTTCCCAAGCCCTCTTTGTGCCTTTCCTTAGGCCAGTGGTTCTTAACCTCTTTTGAGGTACCGAACCCACCAGTTTCATCTGTGCATTCACCGAACCCTTCTTTAGTGATAAATAAAATATTATTATTTTTCCAAATTCAAGACATAGGTATATGTTTCTTTACTGGTGCACAAAATGAGTCGTGCATGAACATCACCTTGCTCAAAGAACAAAACCAACAAAGTGCATGAACTCACAACAAATTACGGTATTACTTTATTCTGGCCTCTGTGGCAGAGGCTTCTCCGAACCCCTGAGACCAACTCATCGAACCCCTACGGTTCGATAGAACCCAGATTAAGAACCACTGCCTTAAGTGCAGAGCAGTGTGCTGAAGGAGGAAAGCCTGGGGACAAGCCTTGCCTTTTGTATTTCCTGATTTTGGTTACTTCCTTTTGACCCATAGCTATTTATATTGAACCAATGTGTGGGAGGACCCTGATGTTTCAGTAGTGCAGTGCCCTCTGGTAGTAATTTAAGGAACTGCATAATACTGTACTTAAGTATAATTTAGTTGTTGGTGTTTTCTTTGTTTTATTGTTTGTTTGTTTTTGTAGTGAGAGAGAGGGACGGGGACAGAAAGGAAGGGAGAGAAATAAGAACCATTAGTTCTTTGTTGCTGCACTTTAGTTCATTGATTGCTTTCCCATATGTGCCTTGACTGGGGGAGAGGGGATCTGGGTGAGCCGATGCTCAAGCCAACGACCTTGGGGTTTCAAACTTGGGTCCTTCGTGGACTCTATCCACTTTGCCACTGCTTGGTCAGGCAAGTATAATTTAGTTTGAGGGAGATTTTGTTTATAACATTGTTTTTATGTGTATCAGGCTGTTTCACATTTTCATAATTGCATCACAGAGGAAACCTTTTAAATAAAAGTAAAATATTAAAGTAGTGATGAGGGCATGTGGTCTCTGGTTAGCTTTCAGGCTTCCTTTACTTTCATAAATGGGATACGGGGGTGTATTGGAGGTGGCAGGTGAAGTTGGCAGCCCTATTCACCTGAAGAGAATCTACTTTTTGGTAGACTGTAAATGACACCAGGCAAGTAGAGACTCATTAGGATGATTTTATTTTGTTTTTAACTAGCTTTTGAGAAAGAATTATCCAGATTGATGCCTACTAATTATATTGGCCATATAGTTAGTTGCCAAAGCTCTACTTAGAATTTAATTAGATGTCATCATTGTATAATTTAAATTGTTATCTTTATTAGTACGTTTCAGAGGTAGCTCTCAGTTCTCAAGTTTTTCAAAGATGTCAAAAGTGGTACAGTTGTGAAATAACTAGTCGTAACACTGTACAGCCCTGCTGTGTGAAGGTCATCCAATAGCATGATTTTACAGTGTCACATCTTCCCTTTAACATGTACTTTGCCCTAACAAAGGAATGCTTTTTTGTTTTCTTCATAACCTCACCTCTTGAACTTCAAGCAGATTAACTAGGAGATTCTAAATTAACATTGTCTGCATTTTCCATTGCCCCCAAATACTCTGAACCCCAAGAATACAGAAAATGAGAGTGGGCCCTTGGTACATAAAGCCAGGACATTGCCTCAACTGAGGCTTTTGTGGGTGCAGCAAGCAGTCTGCTAGGTCACGTAGGCTCCGGGACTCTGCATACTGACGCGGGGTGGCAGGGGTGTGCTGTTGTTTCCATGGGACGAGGGCTGTGGTGGTGACTTTTACATGTTGAAGAACAAGCAGTCTTCATTGTGTGAAGTGTTTTTATGTTGCTCTTGCTGGTGCTAGTCACATTTCTTGCTAAGACGTTTCCCCTCTGTGATCTGATCTTGAGTTTAAGGGGATGGTGTCTTTTGGAAAAGTTGAGCCCTGTCTCATGGTCATTGTCTTGTTTCCTTGTTTTGCAGCACCCCCCAGGACAGCCAGCGAGGAAGTACAGCTCCTGCTCCACTATTTTCCTAGACGATAGCACAGTCAGTCAGCCAAACCTCAAGTACACAATCAAGTGGTGGGTATGCAGATTTCTGCTTAACTGAATGCTTTTTCTATACCTTAACCTGATTGCTAACTGGTTGGTTGTGGAGTCTGGCAGGGGGAAGCTACTGACTATGGACAATCTTTTTAAACAGTTATTTTGGTAGTTGAAATGTGGGATATTCAAAATAGTTGTTTATATTACCAGTTACGTAAAAAGATTAAATATAAAAGTTATTTTAAATGTAGATTAAAGGATACTTTTGATTTCTGCGCACATTTTCTACCTACCCACTCTTTAATAAAGCCATCCTTGCACAACTCCACTAATAGTCTACTTTCAGCATAGAACGGACTCCAGTTTAAGAAGGGGCAGGGCTGACACATTGAACGTGTCCTGGCCTTTGCTCTGTCACCCAGGCAGAGGGTTTGAGAAGATCCGTCTCTTTGGGATCTTATTTTCAAATGGAGTTTAAGGGATGATGGGGAGTCATTGTAGAAAATCCCTTTCCTTTTGGGCCTCAGTTTCTATAATTTAAAGTGGGAAGGAAGAGGAAAGAAATACTAGTTTGTCCTGTGGTATTCCCTCTAGCACTTTGATAACAAGATCACAGAGAACCAGCTGTGCTGGGTCAGTGCTCTTCAGCTTACCTGTAAAATGTCAGGTAGTTTATACTTAAGAAAACATACCTAGCAACAGTTCATGTTAGTGTTTGAAGTAAGTGTCTGCATTTCTAAACAGGAAGTATTCTGTTTCAGTGGGTCAGATTTTCAGGCTTAGAAGCCCTATTCTAAATGTTACCACATGTGACAGTCAGTCAGTTGGCCTTACGCAGTGGGTACTGTCATGGTCCTCTATGGAGAGAGTTTTTCCGTGGGGGCAGTGGGCCCCTTAGGGGGATGTTCCCTTCTCTTTTGTGGGGCTGCTCTTTTTAGGAGCTAATAGGAATGTAGCTCCTTCCCTCAGAACCTTTGTGGTCAGGGTGTGGTAAAAACAAGTGGGCACAGTCCTGCGGCTGGGAGAGGGTTAGAGCTCCACAGCACAGTCCTCAGCTGAGCCCAAGAACACTGCTGGGAACAAGAAGTCCAGCATTTTCTGCAATAAACTGTGAACATGTGTGTAGAGTAGTGGAGGGCCCTTCTGCAGGTCTGTGGGCATCTGCTCAGGCTCTGGAGCAGAGTGAGGGCTGCTGACTTCCTTTTATCCTGGGATCATCTTTGTGGGGAGCAAGGCAGAGTGGAGCCTAGAGACCTTCTTCAGGGCGAGTGGGGTTCTTGGGATGACAAGTGGCTCTGAATTTGTTGCTCAGTGCTTCATCCTTGGGTGAGTTAAACTTGCCAGTAGTTGTGACGTGGACACTTAGGAGTGGGTGGGAAAACTGGGTGACAATTTGATATTCTGGTGTCAAGTCTAAGAGGTGTAGTCACCTATGTTAAAACTGTGCTTCTCTGTAAATTGATGGTGCCAGCCTCGCTGTGCTAGGGGTCACTGGGAGCTTCCGCACATGACATGTGCTGCCACCCCATGCATTGGTGTGTGGGTGTTTAACCATTCAGGAGATTCTTGTAGGCAGCCAGTGCTTAAGACCTCTGGTAAAAGGGGACAGCTGCTCTCCTCTTCCCACCAAAGTTCCCTCGAAAGTTTTAAATAAAAAACCTATCAAGTATATTGGGATGACGCTTTCAGGGGCCAGATTAGTTTGTGGAAGTGTGAAGTTTATATTCCTTGTGGGCCTCAGAAGGCCAGGATTTTATACGTTGATTTTAAAGAGAGAGAAAAGATCGGACCTAAAGATGGCAGCACAGTACACAGATGTACAGACTCCCAGCTCACACCACCAAACTGGATTACAAAGTAATTTAGGAACAATCAGCATGAAAAACCAACTGTGGACTAAAAGAACAGCTCTCAGAAACCAAGGAGCAAAGAAGAAGTCACACCAAGCCTGGTAGGGAGCACTGAGGAGCAGTGGGTCTCCCCTGCTTACAGAAATGTACGGGGGGTGAGGCTGAGAGCTCCTTCCCCCTTTCTCTCTCTCTCTGTGTCTCTCTCTTGCTCTCTCTCATTCTGTGTCTCCTCTCTAAAATAAATAAATAAATAAATATCTACGCACCTAATATAGGAGCACCGAAATATATAAAGCAGACTTTGATGGATATAAAAGGCGAGATCAACAGTAATACATTAATAGTAGGAGATTTTAATACACCACTAAAATTATTAGATAGATCAAGAAAGAAAATTAACAAAGGAACAGCAGACTTAAAGGACACACTAGATCAGCTGGATTTAATAGATATCTCTAGAAAATTTCACCCTAAAGCAGTAGAATATACATTCTTTTGAAGTGCTCTTGGTACATTCTCTAGGATTGGCCACATGTTAGGACACAAAAGCAGTCTCAATAAATTTAAGAAGATTGAAATCATATCAAGCATTTTCTATGAACACATTGGTATGAAACTAGAAATCAATCACAACAGAAAAACTGAAAAATACTCAAACACATGGAAACTAAATAGCATGTTATTAAATAACAAAGGGGTTAACAATGAAATCAAAGAAGAAATTTTAAAAATTCCTAGAAATGAATGATAATGAACATACAAGAACATGTCAAAATGTATGGGACACAGCAAAAGCAGTCCTGAGATGGTAATTCATAGCACTACAGGCATTCCTTAAGAAGCTTAAAAAAGCTCAAATAACCTAACCCTTCATCTAAAAGAACTAGAAAAAGAACAGCAAGTAAAACCCAGAGGTAATAGAAGGAAGGAAATGATAAAGATCAGAGCGGAAATAAATGACATAAAGGCTAAAGAAGCAATACAGAGGATCAATGAAACCAAGAGCTGGTTCTTTGAAAGTGTAAACCAGATCAATGAACCTTTAAGGAGACTCAACAAGAAAAGAAGAGAAAGGACTCAAATAAATAAAATTAGAAATGAGAGTGGAGAAATAACAACTGACACAACAGAAATACAACATGTAAGAAAATACTATGAAGAACGGTATGCCAAAAAAATTAAGCAATCTAGGTGAAATGGACAAATTTCTTGAAACATACAATCTTCCAAAAATCAATCTGGAAGAATCAGAAAACATAAACAGACCGATTACAACAAAAGAGATCAAAACATTTATCAAAAAGCTTCCAAAAACCAAAACCATTGGGCCCGATTGCTTCACTGGTGGATTCTACCAAATATTCAAAGAAGAACCAACTCTTATCCTTCTCAAGCTATTCCAAAAAATTCAAGAGGAAGGAACACTTCCAAGTTCCTTTTATGAAGCGAGCATAATTCTGATTCCAAAACCAGGTAAAGACAACACAAAGAAAGAAAATTATAGGCCAATATTGCTGATGAATTTAGATGCTAAAATCCTCAACAAAATATTAGCAAACCAGATCCAGCAATACATGAAAAAATCATATATCATGATCAAGTAGGATTTATTCTGGGAAGGTAGGGATGGTACAACATTTGTAAATCAATCAATGTGAATTACCACATAAATAAAAGGAAGGAGAAAAACCACATGATAATTTCAATAGATGCAGAAAAAGCATTTGATAAAATCCAGCACCCATTTATGATAAAAACTCTTAGCACAGTGGGAATACAGGGAACATACTTCAACATGATAAAGGCCATCTATGACAAACCCAATTCAAACATCATAATTAATGTACAAAAATTAAAAGCAATTCCCCTAAAATCAGGAACAAGGCATGGGTTCCCCCCCTCATCACTCTTATTCAACATAGTTCTGGAAGTTCTAGCTACAGCAGTTAGACAAGAGGAAGAAATAAAAGGCATCCAAAGTGGAAAAGAAGAAGTAAAAAGTGTCATTATTTGCAGATGATATGATGCTGTATATAGAAAACCCTAAATTCTCAGTCAAAAACTACTGGACCTAATAAACAAATTCAGCAAGGTGGTAGGATATAAAATTAATACACAGAAATCAGAGGCATTTTCATATATAAACAATGAAATGTCAGAAAAAGAAATTAAGGACACAATCCCTTTCACTATTGCAACAAAAAAATAAAGTACCTAGGAATAAATTTAACCAAGGAGGTTAAAGACTTGTACTCAGAAAATTATAAAACTTTGATAAAAGAAATCAAGGAAGATACAAACAAGTGGAAGCATATACCATGTTCATGGTTAGGAAGAATAAACATCATTAAAATGTCTATATTACCAAAAGCAATTTATAAATTCAATGCAATACCAATTAAAATACCATTGACATAATTCAAAGATATAGAACACATATTCCAAAAATTTATATGGAACCAAATAAGAACATGAATAGCCTCAGCAATCTTGAAAAAGAAGAATAAAGTGGGTATCACACTTTCTGATATCAAGTTATACTGCAAGGCCATTGTATTCAAAACAGCTTGGTACTCGCATAAGAACAGGCATATAGATCAACGGAACAGAACAGAGAATGCAGAAATAAACCCACATCTTAATGGACAATTGATATTTGACAAAGCAGTAAAAACAGTCTCTTTAACAAATGCTGTTAGGAAAACTGGACAGCTACCTGTAAAAAAATGAAACTAGACCACCAACTTACACCATGCACAAAAATAAACTCATAATGTATAAAGGACTTAAATGTAAGTCATGAAACCATAGCATTCTAGAAGAAAACATAGGCAGTAAGCTCACCGACATCTATTGCAGCAATATATTTGCTGATTTATCTCCACAGGCAAGTGAAATAAAAGACACGATACACAAATGGGACTATATCAAACTAAAAAGCTTTTGCAGAAGTAAAGACAACAGGAACAGAATAAAAAGACAAACCACAAAATGGGAGAACATACTCAACAATACATCTGATAAGGGTTTAATAACCAAAATTTATAAAGGACTTGTAAAACTCCACACCAGGAAAACAAACAATCCAATCAAAAAATGGGCACAAGAAATGAATAGACACTTCTCCGAAGAGGACATACAGGTGGCCAATAGATAAAAAAATCGTCAACATCACTAATCACTAGAAAAATGCAAATTAAAACCACAATGAGAAACCACCTCACACCAGTCAGAATGGTGCTCATTAACAAAACAACACAGGATAGGTGCTGGGGAGGATGTGGAGAAAGGGGAACCCTCCTGCACTGCTGGTGGGAATGCAGACTAGTGCAGCCACTTTGGAAAACAGTATGGAGATTCCTCAAAAAAGAGAAATGTAACTGCCCTTTGACTCAGCCATCCCACTTATAGGAATATATCCCAAGGACACCATATCATCAACTGAAAAAAAGAAACGCACCCCCATGTTTATGACAGCATTGTTCATAATAGCGAAGATCTGGAAACAACCCAAGTGTCCGTCAGAGGACAAGTGGATTAAAATACTGTAGTACATGTATACAATGGAATACTACGGGGCTTTGAAAAAAGAAGGAAATATTACCTTTTGCAACAATATTGAGGGTCCTGGAAACTATTATGTTGAGTGAAATAAGCTAGGCAGAGAAAGAAAAATATCGTATGACCTCACTCATTTGAGAAATCCAAGGAACAATGAGAATTGAGGAAAGAAATTGAGACAGAGGAGGGATCAAAGGGACCAGAGGAAAAGAGGCAGAGGGAAAGGGGAGGATAGGATGGGATAAACCTGAAGGGAAGGGGGGAGGGCATTGTAGGGAGGGGCATAAGGGAGATGTTGAGGGGAATATGGGGGAGGAGTATTTATTTGGAGTGACCGAATGTAATTAATGTAAACACAATTAATTAAATTAAAGAAAACAAAACCTATCAGGTAGTACATAGACTGGGAGAAGCTGGAAAGATAGCCCAGGGCCGATGGCTGACATCATTCATTGGGCGTTTGGTGGCTTTCATGGTCCAGAAGTCTTTTATTCTGCACTACCCAAATTTGAAATTCTTTTAGTTAGTAGCTTAGCTGTTTTAAAATGTGCCTTGTTTTTAAAAATGTGCGTGTTGGACTTGGGAGCCCTGAAAATAAATGCGGGTGGAAGATGCTAAGTCTGAATGCCCCCTCATTCCAAAATGTTTCCTAAACCTTATCCTACATGTGCCAAAGGAAACTCTGGGCTTTCTCCCCCCATACATGAAAATCAAGGACACATTTCATTAACATAGCAGCTCATCTTTACTGTGGGTGTGGCAAGTATTTGTGGGCTGACTTTGTTTCCTGGAAAATTGTGATCTTATTTCTTTGAGACAATTCTGAGTCCTAAACAACTGATGTCTATTCGTATTTTTAAAAAGAAAATGCTTTGTAAGTTGGTGAGTTGCCAGAATGAACAAAGTTATTTACAAATTCTCGTTAGGGAGTGGGTGGAGGGTTGAGTGTTATTCTAACAGTGAAAGAGAAGTTTAAGTATGAAAACTTTGAACTGTCACTCTATGCTCATTTGTTTCATAGGAATGATTTGTTTTTGGAGAACTTGATTTTTCCATCTTTCCCCCCAAAACCAACAGCTATGGCATGCCCGAAATCCTGTAAAGAGCAAAGGCATGATGATCATGGACAAGGTGGGGGGTGGGGAGCCCCTCACACAGCTCCATGGCCCTTGGCCTCTGAGGGTCAGAAAGCAGTATGTACCCAACTGCCTCTTCATCCCTGGGTCAGCACCTCTGGATCCTCAGAGGTCTCAGGGTCCTCGTCTGCTTTGCTGTGAGTTAGTGACTGGTAATAAGTGAGGCAGGTGCAGAGCCAGTGATCACAGTCTGTTCTGTTTTTCTTGGTCAAGAAAATAGCATTTCTTCTTTCCTGGCTGTGTGGCACAGGCAGCTCAGCAAACTCTTTCATCCAGTTGCGCTTCTGGTTTGGCCCAGCTCATCTTTGTGGGAACTGACCCCTTTCTTAGGGTATGGAAGAACTGACCAGGCCTTCCAAGCCTGATTCCAGTTTCAGCTGGCGGAGATCACTTTTTTCTTCTTTTTTTTTAATGTTTATTTTATTGATTTTTAGGGACAGAGGAAGGGAGAGAGACAGGAACATTCTGCTTCTGTGTGTGCCCTGACTGGGATCAAACCGACAACCTCTGCACTTCTGGACAGTGCTCTAACCAACTGAGCTCTCTGGCCAGTACAGCAATCGCTTTTTTAAAGATAATCAACTAAACTGACCCATTGCCCTGGATTGTACATGAGTTCTCAGCTTGGTTTTCTTGCTTTCTGGGCTGTGACCTGGAGTGGAAATTGTCCTACAGGGCAGCTCCGCTTTTCGTGGACTTCTGAAACCACGATGAAATGCTGTCCTGCTTTTGGCTCTGGAGACTCAGGAGGTAGTGGCTTTGGGGTCCTGATAATTTCCACTCAGTCTGCAGAAGCCATAGACCTTTTGAGATGGAATTATTGGAAGGGCAATTGCAATAGCAACAACGGCTTTAGTTTTAGAAGTTTATATGGGAGACAGTGCTTTTCTGTATTTCATTTAGTTACGACAGCTCTGTCCTGTCGGCTGACCTGCCCTGCCTTCAGTCCTAGAGCAGGAAGGCGCTGAGAGTGAGTGACGCTGACTTGTGAGCCCAGGCAGCTTGGGTCACACTTATTTCCAGGGGCAGCAAGAACATTTCTTCTTTTTTCTTTTCTCAATCAAAGTGATTAATCACTACTGTAATGCCAGTGACCAAGGCCAGGCAGACCCACACTGGATTCAGGCAGACGGTAAAGAAACTGCGGAGCCACAAAGTGTTGGGTCGTTCCATGTAATAGAGTCTCACAACAGCGGACGAGCACACAGGCAGGGAAACCTCTTCTCCAGCACACAGACAGCAAGAATGGCCCCTTACAGTGGTGGGCAGGCAGTCTGCCATCCACAACCCTCCCAAGCGTGAGCACCTATATATAGTCTTATATGGGCCATATACTCACGTACCAGTCAGGCAAAGGGCTTGCAGCTGGTAAACCAGTGAGCAAGCCTAACACAGCTGCCCCACAACTACAAACCCAATCACATGAAACATTCAGCTTAAATCTAACATTAGATTAGAAGGTCAATCACCACAGCATGAATAAAACAGCCATTTCTTCCTTTTTTCCAGAGGCAACAGGGTGGAATGAAAGGGCACAGAACCGTTAACGTTTCAGGAATCCTGGCTTCTGGTGTCTTAACTGAAACTTCTCGTTTATAAAATAGAATTAATAGCATCTGTTATCCACTGCAGAGCTGTTCATGTCTGTGAAAGCACTTTTAAAACCCTATTATTACTTTTAAAAATTCTGAAGCCTTTCACCCCAATTACAATTCTTTGATCAGCATAGATTTTTTTCAAGATGTTAGGAGGAAGAATATATTACCTTTGCTCATGAATACTTTTAACACTCAGCTGAAATCACATGAAAGAATAATTTGGAAAGAGATTTGGGGTAATGTAAGTTTTCTAGTGATCCAATGAGATCAGCTGTTGTCATGTGAAGAAGTCATAGGTAGTTATCGGAGCCCTTGGACCCAACATGCATGTTATATCTCTAAACTGGTGCCCTTGAGTGAGGTACCATGCATGATAGTCTCTGTGCTCTGAGACCCAGTACACAATCTCATACAGCCAGCTAGTTGTGTTCTTAGAAGCTTAAAAAATGAATTTTGGTCTTCTCAGTAAATTTTAAAATTAAACAAATAGTGAAAAAAGCTAGTCAGTTTATAAAAGAGGAAATTTTTTAAAATTGGCCAGTTGACATGAATAACCCTGCCAATTTAGGTTATCAGAGAAACTCAAATTGAAAACAGGTACACCACTTTTTAACCTACCCAGCTGGAGAACCTTTTATCAGACATTTCAGGAGAGTTGCAGGGGTGAGGTGGAGAGTATACTGGGACTATTTTTTGCAAAGATATTTGGCAGTGTATGTGGGAAGCCCCACAGAAGGTATTAACAACTTTAGATGAGTAATTCCATTACAAGGTGTTCGCTATGGAGCTGGTATAGTCACAGGTTGCACAGATGTTTATCTCTGAGGATGTTTATTATGCTGTTAATTATAATTGCAAAATATTAGAAGCAAATACTCAATAGGAGGGGAACAGTTGATAAATTATTCAACTATACAATAGAATGTAGCCATTTACAATCATGTTTTCAAAGAATATTTTAATGGTAAGAAAAATGTTAGTGGGGATAAAAGTGGTATGTAAACCTGTTTATTTACATATATATCTCAAGCTGATAGTCATCTTTGGGGAAAAAGATTATTTTTATTTATACTTTATATATTTTTCTAAAATGTCTATCCAAGAATATAGTGCATTTTATAATCAGAAAAACATTTGAAAAATATTCAGAGAAGGGGAAGGTCTTCATTAAATTTTAAGGTCTTTTTAAAATGTAAAATAAAGTTGTAAGGTCATGGAACAAAGAAGAATCACAGCACCATTTCAGCAAATGGTGAGTATACAGACTGACTGCCAGGGCACTGTTGATTTAAGGGAAATATTGTCAAAACATTGTGAGTGACATATACATTTTTCTCGTAGTTATAAAGAAACAATTAATTTTCTAAAATAGTAGGTACTGACTGAAGATATCAAAAGGTGTTTAATGTGCACCACCTATATTTTTACGTAGTGCCTATATTTTACAAGTGAGGAAGTATAAGATTTCAGATGCTAAGAGAAATTTTTAAATATCACTTGAAGTTTTGGTATTTCTGGGAAAGATTTAATAATTTCTAGGAATGAGTACCAGATTGGTGTACTTTAATGAGAGCATTTTTTTAATTGGCATTATGAATGAAATGGGACTGTTTAGATGGATGGTTTGACTTTTGCTTATATTTAAATACCTATGGTCAGATTTATGTCAGATAACATAACATCTCGAATATGCTTTGAAACATTGAACTGCATTTTATTTTACAGTGTAGCTCTCGCAATATATTACCACATCAAAAACAGGTATGTGTATGATTAATTTTGTGCTAAAAACATTACATTTTATGTTTTTCTGTTTTTTCCCTGTAATGCTTTGGCCTGCATATTTTCATAGAATTTCTAAAGTTAGTATAATTAACCAAATTTCACAGGTAAGTGCTGAATGGCTTCTGAATCAAGGTAAACTAGAAGGGTGTCAGTTTGAAGCCAGCAGAACAACACAAAGCTTCTTGATAATGTCCAGCTTCCTCTTTACTCTTTATTTTCTCTGTAATTTGTTTAAACATTCTATCTTTAAATATTATTTTAAAAGTTTATGCAGCTTTAACAAAAAATGTTTAGTGTTTCAATATAGTAGAGGAAATTTTGGTATAAATTTAGACATAAGTTATATTCATGTAGTAGAAACTGTCTCTCTGAAGATACAATTTAAGAAGTCAGTGGAAACAGGGAATCATAGAAAAGTCACTTAAAAAACTTATCATTGACATTTTATTTCAACATGAAATACGTAAAAGTACATTCATTTGCCAGTTTTCATCAGGACTTTAGTTATGAGCGTGGGGCATTGATTCAGGTACCAAAGTGACTATTTTTTTTAATCCACACCTCTAATCCTTTTCCATAGAGGGTTTTCTTTTTCTTTTTAATCAGTGTAAAGAAAACTTAAGATATTTGCAAAACAGCCTGAGCACAGACTCTTCCGGGTTTGAGCATACCTTATCTACAGTGGATTTATTTCATTTTCATAAGAAGAAAGTCACTCTCATTGCAGTACTAGTTCATTGATTAAGTGACATTTATATATGTTATATGAATCTAATAACAACTACAACTTGTGTGAAAGAACAAAATTCAATCCAGTGAATTTGAAGTTCAGATTGGCTTTGTCAAGTGATTCATGAATTGGACTGCTGGGAGGCATTTCAGGGCTGATGCAGTGATGGCTTTTCTTGGGCAGAAAGAGGGCCACATTAAAAGAGTGGATGGTTTCTGGCAAGGACACCTTTCCATGGGGGGAAGGCAGGTTACTGCCCTAGTACTGACAGAAAACACTCTGAGAGAGGCTGAAACTGCAGTTAGGTTAGTTACTAAATTTTGGTTTGGTGACATGGCCTGGCAAAAGTGACTCCACTTGGGACTGTTACCACTGGGAATGAGCCTGGCCACCTCATGTTGGGAATGGATCTCAGTGGGTGGAGTGCACCCTGCTGTCCATGTGTTTTACAAAGGGACAAGGGAGCATGAGGTAAGTCTGTGAAATGGAGGTTAGATGATAGAGCTACTGATCAGTCTTATGGGAAAAAACAAGTATCTGGAGGTAAAGCTGCAAAGGTGTTCTCTGTGGTGACTTTTTTCTGTATTGTAATTGATTCATGGCTCTTTGTGGTGCTTGAGAATTTTGGATTTAAAAATTTACAAAATGTAGCCTGACCAGGTCTGGGACACAGAGGACCCAGGTTTGAAACCCTGAAGTCACCAGCTTGAGCATGGGCTCACCAGCTTGAGTGCAGGGTGTGGGTCATAGACATGACCCCATGCATTCATTTGCCAGTTTTCATCAGGACTTTAGTTTTGAGTGTGGGGCATTGATTCAGGTACCAAAGTGACTATTTTTTTTAATCCACACCTCTCATCCTAAAGGGCACTGGCTTGAAGCCCAAGGTTGCTGGCTTGAGCCCAGGGTCACTGGCTTGATCAAGGGGTCACTTGCTCTGCTGTAGCCCCCATCAAGGCACATATAAGAAAGCAATCAATGAACAACTAAGATGCTGCAATGAAGAATTAATGCTTCTCATCTCTTTCTCTTCCTATCTGTCCCTCTCTCTGTCACCAAAAAGATTTTTTTTTTACAAAATGTAGGCTGTTGGACCTTGGCACATATCAGTGGAAGTGCAGTTTTTGTCTTGCTTCTTATTTCTATGATAGTCATTCCAACTTTTTGATCATTTAAATCTCAAACAACAATGCCATGCTATTCATGGAACTCAGCTGCGTTCTCAAAGGAGCTAGTGTTGCCTTCACATCTCTAAGTGATTCTCCAGTCCTTAGACTACCACGGATCCCAGAGTTACCTAACAGCCATGGCTGATGATGATAGGTGAACTGTTTTCCATATGCATTGTCTCACAGCTTCGTGAGGTGATACTGACATCATCTCCATTTCACAGGGAAATAAACTGAGGCACAGAGAGGTGAAGTAGTTTGCCTAAGATTCTACAAGTAGTAAATTGGGGAACAGGGACTTGAATCCAAGCCATGTGCCATGGACACTTTTAGTCCTGTCCTCTGCTGGCCCAGGGCTGGGGAACTAGCCAGAAGTAAGCAGAGGAGGAGCAAGTACAGCAGAAGAGGGAGCATTGTGGACAAGCATGACCAAGTCTACAGCTGTGACGGTCTCTTGGGAGGAGGTGGCCGTGACTGTCTTTATACATCCTCTTGGGCACATCACACCGGCCAGACCTCTGAGCTGGGGACAGATTCGTGAGCTTGGTAGAGGCAGTGCTGTGCTGCTGAGACACATCCTTGAATGGAGGAGAAAGGAAAATTACCTCTCAGCGGAGTAATTTTAACTTAAATTGTCAATCTTCGTTTGTATTTTGAACCTATATTTTTATTATTTAAATTACTTCTGGTGAATGTTTCTTGAGAGTGCTGAGGGGCTTTTTGGGCTCTCATCAGAAAAACCGAACAGGACTGAAAAGCCCACAGAATGGGGTATTGGACCAAGCTTTACCTCTCACCAGCACCCTGTGTATCTTGCCGAGGCAGTGAGTGAGGTGAAGCATTGGCTGAGTTTTCTTAGCCAGGTTCTGTACAAGAAAGTGTCACCAGGTGCACTGGAAGGAGTGGGTTGATATTTTCAGACCCCACTTTCAGGGCCTGCCTGGTTGCACCTGTCTCTTCCTGGTGTGTATTTAAAGTCTTTGCTTCCTGTGTTCCTGCCAGGCGAGGGAAAGTAAGTGCAGGTATGAATGCCCAGTGTTTTTAAAACAATTAGTAATGCACATTGAGTTGTTCTGTTAAGATCTTTCTTTCTCTTATTTTATGTAGATGGCAGGTTCATAGAGCAGACATTGTAGTGTTTGCCACCATGAGAGTGTGGTGAGGATAGGTCTGCGTTCTTCTGGTGTTCACAGGCCTGACATTGGGAAATGATACACTGTTATCTGAAGCAGTGGTTTCCAAATATGGCTTATTTTTTCTTTTTTTTTTTAGCAGCGAGAGAGACAGGGACAGACAGGAAGGGAGAGAGATAAGTATTTGTTCTTCGTTGTGGCAGCTTACTTGTTCATTGATTGCTTACTCATATGTGACTCGACCAGGGAGCTCTAGCTGAGCCAGTGACCCCTTGCTCAAGCCCGCAACCTTGGGCTGCAAGCCAGTGACCCTTGGGCTCAAGCCAACGACCATGGGGTCAGGTCTATGACCCCATGCTCAAGCCAGTGACCCTGCATTCAAGCTGGTGAGCCCGCACTCAAGCTGGCAACCTTGGGGTTTTGAGTCTGGGTCCTCTCTGTCCCAGTGAAAAGCTCTATCCACTGTGCCACTGCCATCTGAGGCCCAAATATGGTTTTAAAGAAAAGTTTTTAGGCAAAATGACACAAAAGAGATGGAAAGTAGACTGTCCTTGGAGAGGTGGGGTGGTCCATGCAGGGCAGCTCTCTCCTAGGGTTAGAGCTTGCCAAATTGGCTTTGCTATAGATCACCTCTTGTTTTTTAATATAAAATTGTGAAACTCTTAATGAAATGGTTAAGTTGCATGTTGTAAAATCTTCAGATTAATTTCTAGGACACATTGAATGTTCATTCCACCCTCAGACTTGTCAACCACAACATACTAATAGTATAAGCAAGTCTGTCTGTCTTGTCTTTGGTCAACAAACAGGATGTTAAAGAAATAGATTTGGTTAACTTGGAAACTCAGGAAATAAAAAGTTGATATTTTTACTTAAATTAATTCATGACCTTTATTTCACCGACTATTCAAAAATTACCCAATACTCTCCCCAAGTAAAACAAATTATTATTCACTGCTTTTTCTTTCTTGAAATAACAGTTAAATCAAAATATAAATTTGTTGATTTTGACTAATATTCATTCTTACAGAAAGTAACCTCCATTTTCTATTACTTTTTCTCACCAGGGACCCAGATGGAAGGATGCTCTTAGATATTTTTGATGAAAACTTACACCCTCTTTCGGTAATCTATGTTTCCTGATACCGTTTCGTTACTTCTCTTTTGCTCTTACACGGTGGCCTGCCATCTGAAAATATTTTCTTCCCCAGAAATCCGAAGTGCCACCAGATTATGACAAACACAACCCAGAGCAGAAACAGATTTACCGTTTCGTTCGGACACTGTTCAGTGCTGCTCAGCTGACGGCGGAATGTGCCATCGTCACTCTGGTGAGTGCCTGCAGGGGACCGCCATCCTGTGCCCAGAGGACAGTGCACAGGGATGCCTATCAGGCTGCCGTGGAGGTGAGAGGATGGCTCTTCTGAAAGAGGGTGTAGAGTCTGTCTCACATCCCCTCCACAAATCAGTTGTGCAGTCACATTCATAACCAATAAATGTTGAAACCTGGAATGCTGGTAAGTCATCATGGGGCTGTAGGGGTAACACAAGGCTCCCCTCCCTGTGGGTGATTCCTTTCCTCTTGATTACTATAGAACAGGGGTCCCCAAACTGCGGGCCACATGCAGCCCCCTGAGGCCATTTATCCAGCCCCCGCCGCACTTCTGGAAGGGGCACCTCTTTCATTGGTGGTCAGTAAGAGGAGCACAGGATGCATCCACACCCATAGTTCCCATTGAAATACTGGTCAGTTTGTTGATTTAAATTTACTTGTTCTTTATTTTAAATATTGTATTTGTTCCTGTTTTGTTTTATTACTTTAAAATAAGATATGTGCAGTGTGCATAGGGATTTGTTCATAGTTTTTTTTTTTATAGTCTGGCCCTCCAACGGTCTGAGAGACAATGAACTCGCCCCCTGTGTAAAAAGTTTGGGGACCCCTGCTATAGAAGTTCTAATGACATTCATAGGTATAAATACAACAATCATACCCATGAATACCTGTATAAGAAGGACTGTGTATTGCTACTTTCTCTTTTCTGCTTTTGTGTAAATAATATGTCTGTAAGATAATCATAGACAACTGGGAGGTCATCTGCATTTTCAGATTTAAACAAGAGATAAAAGTCTATACTATTACTTAGATTCTTAAAACTTTAGGGACTAGCCAGGTCAAATATCATTTGTGAAATAAGTTTTTTTTTTTCTTTTTTTACAGGGACAGAAAGAGGGATAGACAGGGACAGACAGACAGGAACAGAGAGAGTTGAGAAGCATCAATCATTAGTTTTTCGTTGCCGTTGCGACACCATAGTTGTTCGTTGATTGCTTTCTCACATGTGCCTTGACCACGGGCCTTCAGCAGACCGAGCAACCCCTTGCTGGAGCCAGCGACCTTGGGTCCAAGCTGACGAGCTTTTGCTCAAGCCAGATGGGCCCGCGGTCAGGTTGGCGAGCTTGGGGTCTCGAACCTGGGTCTTCCGCATCCCAGTCCGACGCTCTATCCACTGTGCCACCGCTTGGTCAGGCTGTGAAATAGATTTTTACAGTGTAAGCCATTGTCCTGATCTTTTACGTTGTGCACAAATCAGATAATGAATTGTCCTGGAGGGGCAGAAAGCCATTCCCTGGGCTCCTGAGAAGAGGTTACTGTCTAACAGAAGGTGTGCAGGTGGCTTGAGGACCCTGTGTGTCTGTCACACTGAGAGCTTGTGCTCTTCAGCTGGTACAACAGCAAACCTGTTCGTTGTGCGTTCATTGCTTCTTCTAGTTGTGTGTTCATTCCTTCTTTCATGGAACCGCATATTCAGGAAGTTGTCACTAGGTGATTTGGATGTTTATAGGCTCTTATGTCATTCAGATATACGTTTATTGCTCAACTTTGTTTTCCCAAAGTGTTTCAAGTTCGTAAAAAGCACGACAGGGTTGAAATTTTTATGTAGGGAAATTGCGATAAAGAGAAAAGAAGGGTAGAAAAATTGGATAAAACCGTGGATGAGATCAGTGTTGAAAGTCAGGCCTTGAAGATTTATTTATCTGGAAGCTCCTGCAGGCTGCATGTGTTAGAGAAATTTTACCTTTAAACCCTAAGAAAATGATGACCTGACTGTCCTGGTAGTGCCTCATTGCTTAGGTCTGTTAGCACAATGTAAGATTTTCACCCTTGCCACTTCCCAGTTTCTGCAGAGGTGCTAAGAGGATGTCTGCGTGCTTCCCATCTTCATGGTGACAGGTGCATCCTTGGAGGGCTATAGGGCTGGTACACATTGACCAGTCCTCTTGATGGCTGAGATCTTCCTAGTTCCGTTGGATAAATGGGTAGCTTAGCAGGACATTGGTATATATTGGGGTCTTGCTGCTGGTTGCAACCCAAGGATGAGCATCTGTGGGGTTCTGCAGGGTAAACATAGCACTACAGATCGATTCTGTGGGGGCGGCTGTTTGCATTGGCTCAGAGTCAGCCACATGCTTGTGGGCAGAGGCAGACCAATGCAGCTCTGAGCCAAAACCGTGTGTGACAATTCTCCCTTCTTGGTGGTCCCAGGACTTAGAAACAGCCATTCCAAACAGACCCTGTCCAGCATGGACAGAAAGACACCGATCTGCCTTCTCCTGCATGTTCGCTCAGCATTTGAGCATGTTGCCCAGGAGGAAAGGCGAGAGGACAGCAGTTGCTCCCCACCACCACCACAAGGAACAGGCCTGCAGCAGTCTGGGGAGAGCTGCCAAGACTTGCACACACCCAGCACTAGTATACCCAAAGCAGATATTTCACAGCCTGATTAGCTCCACTTGAAAACAGTAACAGGGGCATAATATCACTAGATACATTTCTTTAGCTTTGCTGGATATGCTAAAGCTTTTCTATTTATACTGACCTGATGAAATTGAGTCACACTTTGGTGGGTTAGAGGTTTTCCTAAGTTGGGATAGGCGCATTTTATAACTATCTTAGCAGCAGCCGTGGGAAGCCGGAGTTGAGCAGAAGCCGTAGTGACCAGTGCCCCTCACCCATCTTTTCTCTCAGTGGTTCCTTGAGTTGAGTTGTCCTTAACGCCACAGACAGACACACATTTTCACCGCAGCGGTCCCTGGATGAGAACGTATAGCTCTCTGCTGTCTGAGCCAGGAGCTGTGATCACCTTAAAGATGCTGAGCCCCACAGAGAGGCCCAGGCAGGAAATGAGGAAGTCCTGAGTCCTTCTGCTGTGCCTGGGAGTGAGGCACTTCAGGCTGTGTGAGTAGGTGGCAGGTTCGGCTCCTCCTTCACTCTGGGCTGCCCCCTGTGCTCTGCCTCTTTTGCAGGCTCAGCACTGATTTTCATTCCGGTTCCCAGTCCTTGGCCCAGAAGGTATTGCTGAAAGAATGAGATTCTCCCACTGTGTTTGAGAAACACATTTCAAGGGTGCACATGTAGCAACATTTGAGATGTGGCTTACTAGAGGGTGTGTGGGGGGGGTGCACGTGCCCCTGCAGAGGCTGACTCTGCCCCATGCAGAACTGGGCTCAGCCTGGTCTGCTGCACAGGAAGGAGCCTTGTATGGCCAGTATCCACAGCCACCATCACAGCCGCCTGGCCCATGCAGGTTCACATTAGATTCAAACAGACGGTAATGAAACAACGGAGCCAAGAACTGGTGGACCATTAGCTTTAATCCTAGCTCGCACCTGGCAGGCAAGAAAATACACACAGTAGGAAACACTTCCCTTTCCATTCAGGGCTCCCAAAGCCACTGACTTATCCGAGTTTTCCTAGAATCAAAGGCTTCCACCTCACCAGTCTTATTCACCTCTGTTCCCCATCTCCTCCTTCTCCTCTACCTCTTCCTTCTCCTCCTCCTCCTCCTGCTCCTCCTCCTGCTCCACAAACTGGCTTCTCCTTCCCCCATTCTGCCATTTTGGCTGCTTCCTCCATGTGGCTTCCCTGCCCTGCTATACCATGGGCTTCTCCTCTCTACAAGAATGTGATCACTCTTTCTAAAATGGCCTCCTAGCTCCACATTTTAAAACCTTTTGGTGCGAAAGTCCTTCCCCAACATATATTAATATAACCAAGCTGCTTCTCAAGCAAGAAGAACATTAATATTATCACCTGGGTGACGGGCACGCCATCTTTAACAAAAAGAGTGAACAAAACCAGAAAATACAGATTTTACCACTCATTTGCCGACAAGTCTCTTTCCTGGCCCTTCCAGGGTTTCAGGTGTCCTTCTCTCAGATCTCCTCCCAGATTTTCCCAGGACAGACTCCTGCCATTATGTCACTATGTCACTGTTCTGGCTTCTGTGCTATGTGGCTGCGAGAACACCATGTCCCAGGGACTGGAAAGCCATGTCTTCTGTCCGCTGTGATGTCAGCGGCTAAAGCTGCCCTCCTTGTTAGTCCAGTCACTGTCCAATTCTGCGCCCCCTTCCTCTGTAAACAGCTGACCGGCTAATAGAAGCAGCTGTCCCAGCTCAGTCCCATCACACTCATTCACTCTGTTCAGATTTAGAGCACGAATAAGGTTTGATCGGCTCCATCAATGATTGGCTCAGTTCCTTTGCCATCAGATGTTCACCCTTAAAACAGTGTGAGTCAGTAATGTAAGAAAAAAGGGGTGCGGGGCTTTGTCCTGAGCCATGATTTTTCTTACTTTTTAGGCTTCTCTGCTTATAACCTCCTGTGGTTCTCCATTTTTCCTGAGCAGGACACCTTATGGGTCCCTAGGCCCAGCAGTATCATGGCTGTCACCGCCATTCTGGTCATTCTGCTCCAGCAACTGTAGCCCCCAACCAGAGCTGCCTGAGGGCTTTGGCACTTGACCCCAGCCTGGAGTCCTGTCTCCCGGATGTGTATGGCACCCTTGCCCTCCTTCGCATCTTGGCTCAGAGGGCATCAGTGGGGCCTGGTGTTTTGAATTGTGATCTCTCCCCCCTTCTTTGCATGCCATTTTCTTCATGCTTTTTTTTCCACAGCACTATTTTAATGTGTGGTACTTCATTCTTCTGTTATTGCCAAATAATAGTCCCTTATATGGATAGACCTCATTTTGTTTATTAGTTGGACATTTTTAGTCATTTCTACTTTTTAGCTATTATGAATAACGCTTCTGTGAACATTTGTGGATGCATTTTTGAGTGTGCATATGTTTCCATCTCTCTTGGTCAGATGATAAATCTTATTTAATTTTGAGAAGCAGCCTGACTGACTGCCTGTGTTTCTGCACCATTTTACATTCCCCCTGGCAGTGCTACAAGGGCTCCAGTTTCTCCACATTCCATCTATTGACTTTTGCCATTCCAGTGGCTATAGAATGATACCTCATTGTAGTTTAATTTGTATTTCCTAATGATTAATGTGTTTATTGGGGAGTTGTATGTCTTCTTTGGAGAAATGTCTATTTGGATTTTCTGCAAATTGTTAAATTGGGTTGTCTTTTTATTGTTGGATTCTGAGAGTTCTCTATATGTTATGGATACAAGCCCCTTGTCAGATAAATGATTCACAGGTATTTTTCCTAATCTCTGTGTTGTCATTTCAGTTTCTTAATGGTGTTCTTTGCAACATAGGTTTTCATTTTCATGAAGCCCGACTTTGTACATCACTTTCTTTTGTCACTTGTGCTTTTTAGTGTTGACTCCAAGAGACCACTGTATGATCCAAGGTCATGTGACTTACATTTTCTTTTACGAGTTACATAGTTTTAGCTCTCACATTTAGGTCTGCAATCCATTTTGAGATGTTTTTGTGAGCTAAGGGTCCAAATTCATATTTTTGCTTATATATTGTCCCAGTACCATTTCTTGAAGAGACTGTGTTTTCCTCTTTGAATTGTCTTGTCACCCTTGTCAAAATTATTTGACCATAAATGTCAAAATTTATTTCTACATTTTTATTATTTTTTTAGGGAAGACTGTGAGACAGGAAGGAAGAGAGATGAAAAGCATCAACTTGTACTTGTGGCACTTTAGTTTTTCATTGAATGCTTCTCATACGTGCCTTGACTGGGGGGCTCCAGCTGAGCTGGTGAGCCTGTGTTCAAGCCAGCGACTCTGTGCTCAAGCAGGCGAGCCCATGCTCGAGCCAGTGAGCCTGCACTCAAGCCAGTGACCTCAGGGTTTTAAGTCTGAGACATCAGTGTCACAGGTTGATGCTCTATCCACTGCACCACCACCACTCAGGCATATGTACTTTCAATTTTATTCCATTGATCTGTATATCTGTCCTTATGTCAATACTACACTCTTTTGATTACCATAGCTTTGTAATTAAAACCAGAAAATATGATTCTCCCAAATTTGTTCTTTTTCAGGATTATTTTGGCTATTCTCTGAACCTTGCGTTTTCAGATGAATTTTAAAATCAGTTTGTCAATTTCTGCAAAACAGAGAAAATCAACTGGGACTTTGATAGGGATTACATTGAGCATGTAGATCAATTTGAGGAGTATTATAATCTAATACAATATAATACTAAGTCTCTCATTCATGAGTATAAGTTATTCTTCCTTTTATGTAGGTTTTTCTCAATTTCATTCAATAATTTTTAGTTTTTAGTGTATAAGCCTTGCACTTTCTTTGTTAAACTTATTCCTAGGTACCTAATTCTACATCATGCTTTTTGTTAAGTGGAATTGTTTTCTTAAGTTTGTTTTCTGAATGTTCATTGCTAGTGTACAATTTATTTTTATAGATTGCTCTTATATCCTTTCACATTATTCAATTCATTTCAGTTCTAATATTTTTTTTTGCTAGATTCCTTAGACTTTTGTACAGGCCAGATTATGTTATCTGCAAATGGGGATAGTTTTACCTCTTCCTTTCCCGTTTGGATGCCTTTTGTTTCTTTGTCTGGCTTACTTGCCCAGGAGGACCTCCAGCACAGTGTTGAGTAGAAGTAGTGAGAATGTTTTGCCTTATTCTTTGTTTTTTCTACCACAGATAACTTTATTCTGTATGAAGAGAAAGTTGAAAACGGTATAAATAAATGGACACTTGAGAAAAAACTTAATATTTCTGTTTTTTTTTTAAATTGAATTTATTAGGGTGACACCGGTTAACAAAATAATGCAGGTTTTAGATGCCCAGTTCTACAACACATCTCCGTACACCATATTGTGTGTTTGTTTACCCCCCCAAATTAAGTCTGCATCCATCACCATTTATCCTTCCTCCACCTTCCCTCACCCCACAGTCGACACTGTGTTGTCCCTGTTCATGAGTTTTTTGCTTTTTTTGTTCTTTTTTGTCAATCACTCCACCTCCCTCAGCCAGCATTCCCCTGACAGCTGTCAGCTGCTCTCCATGGATGAATCTGTCTCTGTTTTGCTTGTTAGTTCATGTTGATCATTAGATGCCACATGAGTGAAACCACATGGGGCTGGTCTGATTCCTGATCTTAGGGGGAAGCGTAGTCTTTGTTCATTCACTACGACGTCAGCTGTGGATTTTCATAAATGCCTTTTCTCAAATTGGGGAAGTTTCCTTCTGTTCCTAATTTGTGAGGTGTTTTTTACCTTGTAGGAATATTGGATTCTGTCAAAATGCTATTTCTGCATCTATTGTGTATCCTTTATTTTATCAATATGTTAAATCAACCTTGCATTTCTGGAATGAGTTATCCTACTTGGTCATGGTATAGAAATATCTTTATATGTGCTGGACTTGGTTTGGTAGTATTTTGTTGAGGATTTTTACATCTGTACTTGTAAGGGATGTTGTTCTGTGTTTTTCTTCTGATATCTTTGGTTTTGGAATTGGCATAACATTGGCCTCATAGAATGCATTGGGAAGTATTTCTTCCAGTTGAATTTTTCTGAAGAGTTTTAGAAGGATTAGTATTAAATTTTATTTCAATCTTGGCCAAGATTTTTCTCTGTTGGAAGTTTTTGCATTACCAAATCAGTCTTTGCTTGTTATATATAGGTCTATTACAATTACATCTCTTCTTGAGTCAGTTTCTGTTGTTCTGGGAATTTGTCCATTTTATCAGAGTTAACCAATTTGTTGGCATATAACAGTTCATAGTATTCCCTTTTAATTCTTTTTATTTCTGTGAAGTCTATTGTATGGATCCTTTTATTTATTTTATTAATTTGAGTCTGATCACTTTCTTTGGTTGTTCTAGCTAAATGTCAATTCTATTGGTCTTTCCAAAGACTAGCTTTCATTTTTATTGATTTTTTTTCTATTTTTCTGTTCCCTATTTCATTTATTTTCACTCTATTAATTCCTTTCTTCCACTTGCTTTAGGTTTAGTTTGCTCTTATTTTTCTTCTAGTTGCTTAAGATAGAAAGTTAAGTTATTGATTTGAGAGCCTCTTTTTTTATTTTTAATTCAGTGAGAGGAGGGGAGGCAGAGAGATAGACTCCTGCATGTGCCCTGACCAGGATCCACGCAGCAAATCCATCTGGGCCATTGCTTTGTTGCTCAGCAACCAAGCTCTTCTTAGTGACTGAGGCAGAGGCTGTGGAGCCATCTTCAGTACCCAGGGCCAACTTGCTCCAATGGAGCCTTGGCTGTAAGAAGAGGAAGAGAGAGATACAAGCGAGAGGGGGAGTGGTGGGAAAGCAGATGGGCACTTTTCCTCTGTGCCTTGACCAGAATTGAATTGAATCCAAAACATCTACACGCTGGGCCGACACTACCACTGAGCCAAACCAGCTAGGGCCAAGCCTCATTTTATAATACAGGCATTTATAGTAATAAATTTCTAAGCCTTAGCTACATTGCATAAGTTTGGGTCATTTTCACTTCAACTAGTGTGTAAGGTAAGTAAGTTTTTAAAAATTAAAATTTAACTTTTCAAAAGTTAAATTTATGAGATAACATTGCTTAATAACATAAGTTTCAGGCATACAACTTTATAATACAACATCTGTATACTCCATTGTGTGCTCACCACCAAAAATCTAGTCTCCTATCACCATACATTTTATTTTAGATTTATAGAAAAATTGTGAAGATAGTACAGAGTTCCCATATGCCTCACCCTGTTTATTATTCACATCTTATATTGTTTTGTTATATTTTTTCCAATTGATGAACCAATGGTGATGTTACTATTAACTAAAGTTTATGCTTTATTTGGATTTCCTCAGTTTTTACCCACTGTCTGCTTTTTGTTCCAGGCTTCCATCCCAGACACCACATCATATTTAATTGTCCTGTGTCCTTAGGCTCCTCTGGGCTGTGATGGTTGCTCAGACCTTTCTTGTTTTGATTATCTCAACAGTTTTAAGGATTACTGGTCAGGTACATTGTATAGTGTCCCTAACTTGGGATTTGTCAGGTATTTTTCTTATGATTAGATTAGGATTGTGTGTCTTGGGGAAGGAAACCACAGAGATAAAGTTCCATTTTCATCATATTCTATCAGAGTTATATACTGTTAACATGACTGATGACTATTGCCAGTAACCTTGATCCCCTGATTGAGGCTGTGTTTGTCCAGCTCATCAGTTTGCTGCACTCGCTGGAGGAAATGAGTGTCTGCAGCTCAGTTAAGAAGTGTAGTGGGCTCTCTCTCCTTAGGTGATGTGTTGCTTGTACTTGGTATACTAGTACATCAAGAGTCATGCCCACTGATCTGGGCCCTAGCTTGGGTGGCCCTGGCAGGTTCAGTTGTTGAGACCACTCAGGCCCTGGGTTGCAGCCTGAAAGTGCCCTCAGCCTGGTGGTCTGATGATGAGGTGTCTTGTGGAATGTATTGATTCTGGCCCGGAACACTGCCTTTTTGGGTCACTTTATTCTAAGGCAGTCAAATGACATCTGTTCAATGATGAGTCCGCATATTTCACATGCTTTTCCGGTTGGTTGGAAGTAAGAAGCTGTGGTGCAGACATCAGTGGGCTCAACTCTGTGTGATAGGGGGTCTGAGGTTAATGACCATGGGTTACTCTTTAAGATTGGATTGGGTTAATTTCAGCATCATTAGACTTTTGATTACATATATCTTTGATTCCATAAGTTTGCATTTTACTCCTTCCCCGTGCATTTGTGAACAGTTTTGTTACATGCAATCAGATGAATACTCTGTGTAACTCAGTGATGCATGCTAACCTGTGTGTTCAAGAGACTCCTTAGGATAGCGCTTCTCATGAATTTAGAGCTGGAGTTTAATTGAGCAAGAGTATCCTATTTGCAGTGATCTAAGGATATTGTTTAAGAAAAAATAAATTGTATACTATTTTATTTGGCAGAGAATAAAAATACCCTAGTGGGAGCTTACAAAAGAAATGACACTTGCATATAGATTTACTGGCAAGTTCTGCTAAAGTACCGTATTTTCCCATGTATAAGACACACCCTTTTCCAAAATATTTGGGATCTAAAAGTGGGTGTGTCTTATACAGTGACTGTAGATTTTTTTTACTTGCATTTCCCTCTTTTTCGTGCTTGTTTGTGTGCTTGTTGTAAATTTTTTTACTTGCATTTCCCGCATTTTCATTCTTCTTGTTTCTGTGCTCATTGTTTCGCACTGCTGACTGGTGTATGACGGTAGGTTATGTTTTGCCACAGTGTGCCCAGAAATGGCTCAGAAAATATTTTTGTACAGTGCTGAGTTCAAGTTAAAAGTGATCCAGGCCTTGGCCAGTTTGCTTAGTGGTAGAGCGTCGGCCTGGCGTGTGGAAGTCCCAGGTTCGATTGCTGGCCAGTACACACAGGAGAGGCTCCCATCTGCTTCTTCACCCTTCTCCCTCTCCTTCCTCTCTATCTCTGTTCCCCTCCCGCAGCCAAGGCTCCATTGGAGCAAAGTTGGTCTGGGCGCTGAGGATGGCTCCATGGCCTCCGCCTTAGGCACTAGACTGGCTCTGGTTGCAACGGAGCAATGCCCCAGATGGGCAGAGCATCGCCCCCTAGTGGGCATGCTGTATGAATGAATCCCTAGTGGGCACGCTGTATGTATGAATCTTGTCTCTCTGTCTCCCTGCTTCTCACTTCAGAAAAATACAAAGAAAAAAACCCAAAAAACATCCAGTTTGCAAAAGTGAATGGAAATTGTGCTACTGAACATAAGTTTGGTCCTCCTTCAACTGAGAAATCAATCTGAGACTGGCTACAGAAAGAAGAAACCTTGCTGAAAATGCCACGGCAGAAGACGGCCATGAGAGGCAAGTCAGCAAAATGGCCTGATATAGAGAGGGAATTGAAGATACGAATTGAAGAGCAAAGGGCAATTGGAATTCCTGTGTCCACAAAGATGGTTCAGCATGAGGCAAGAAGAATTGCTGATGAAAAAGAAGTTACTGATTTCAGAGGAGGACACATTGGTGCTTCAGGTTCATGAAACAGAATGGACTAAGCATGTGTACACGCATCAGACTTGCCCAAAAGATGCCTGAAAGCTATGAGCAGAAGGTCCTTGAATTTCATTGTTTTGTCATTCAATGTCAGAAGACACATCAGTTTGAGTAGGGACAGATTGCATATATGGACAAAGTTTCCCTTCAATTTGATATCCCAAGTAATAGAACTGTTGATAAAAGTGGGTGAAAACTGTAACTGTGAAGACAAGTGGACATGAAAAGAGCCATTGTACAGTTGTTCTCGATCCCTGGTTGGCAAACTGCAGCTTACGAGCCACATGTGGCTCTTTGGCCCCTTGAGTGTGGCTCTTCCACAAAATACCATGTGTGGGCGCTACATCGATAAACATTGTACCTACCTATATAGCAGTGGTTCTTAACCTGGGTTCTATTGAACCCTAGGGGTTCGATGAGTCTGTCTCAGGGGTTTGGAGAAGCCTCTGCCACGGAGGCCAGAATAAAGTAATACTGTAATTTGTTGTGAGTTCATGCACTTTGTTGGTTTTGTTCTTTGAGCAAGGTGATGTTCATGTACGGCTCATTTTGTGCACCAGTAAAAAAAACATATACCTATGTCTTGAATTTGGAAAAGAAATCATATTTTATTTATCACTAAAGAAGGATTCAGTGAATGCACATACGAAACTGGCAGGTTCGGTACCTCAAAAAAGGTTAAGAACCACTGCTATATAGTTTAAGTTAAAAAAATTTGTCTCTCAAAAGAAATTTCAATCGATATTTGGCTCTGTTAACTAATGAGTTTGCTGACCACTGTTGTTGTGCCTATGGAACCAAGCTGCCTCCTATGCTGATTTTTAAAGCAAAAGAATGCCAAAAGAAGACATTCCTCAAAAAGTGATTGTCCATGTTCATGACAAGGGTTGAATGGGTCAGGATGGGGTGAAGATCTGGTTTGATAAAGTTTGAAGAAGAGCAGGTGGGCTCCTACGTAAACCTGCCCTATTGCTGTTTGGCACACATAACAAAAAACACAAAGAAGATTGCTGCAGAGCAAAAAACAAAACTTGTCGTCATACCTGGAGGCTTGACATCCCAGCTCCAACCACTTGATGTCAGCATTAACAAACCCTTCAAAGCTGCCATGAGAGATGAATGGAACCAATGGATGAAATCTTCTGGGGACAATTTGACACCATCAGGAAGAGTGAAGAAACCAACTATAGGAGAAGTTTGTACCTGGGTGAAAAGATCCTAGGATAATATTAAGATTGAGATCGTTGTCAGGTCATTTAAGAAGTGTGGCATTTCAGATGCCATAGATGGAACTGAAGAAAAGGCAATATATGAAGACCGTGATTCGTCATCAGACACAGATGAGGACCAACTAATGAATGGGAGTTTTGACAGTGGTGAGAAGTTGTATGAATTTTATGATGAATAAAACTTGAGTCAATAACTTTATGTAATACACTTTTCTTTTTTTCAAATCTTAGACCCCAAAATTAAGATGCGTCTTATACATGAGGAAATACGGTACCTATTGGAGCTTTTTATGAATGCCACATCTACTAGCATAACAATTGCCTTTTCCGGGTTAGGGACTGCACTGTGTGCCTAATTCCTTTAGTCAGCCCTAATGACAATATCCGACATGACGTGCCTGTTGGTTTTTTAAACATTAAATTAGATCCTTAATATAATCTAATATATAACCTTAATATACTCTTCAATATGTAGCAACTTGGATATAATGTAAGTAGTAAGGAAATCAAATAGCCACCTTTTTACCAAGCTAGTGTGACTATTTCAGTGGGGAGCTCGGAGTGATAAGCAGTGCTCACATGTGTAAAGAATAGTTTTGGGGGTATGGGTGAGGATCATTGTACAGCCTCCTCTTACTTACTATAAAGATCTGGAGGCTTAGTTAATTTCAGTCTCAGTGTGCTGTTCTTAGTGGTTATGCTCTACTTTCTGTCTCTCTTCTTGGAGAATGAGTCAAGTGGTCACTGGCCTTTGACTAAAAAGATTTAATCTGGGTCTCTAGGACAGTGTCCAGCTGAAATTTCACTTGGCCTGGCCTGGATCTCTATCTGAAGAATTAGGATTTTCACACAAATAAAAATCATGATCATAAACATTAGCTCACTCTTTATGCTCATTTAATATAATAAATGCCATTTCCAAAAATTGAAAAGATTGCTGAGCTCTGTTCAGTGAACTGCCAGTTCACTGATGGCTGTCACAGTGCAGGTGGAGGGAGTTGGGAGCTCCCACGTGGGTCCATGGTAATTAATGTCTTTCTGGCAAGCTCCCTAAAAGGGTACCTCTCCCTAGAGCCCTGATGATGGAACAGGTGTGGATTTGTTCCTTTTTTTAACCTTTCATGTCCTATTATGAGTACTGAGATTTTTTAGCTGAAAATAATCTATTATAAATAATTTATTTTTATAATAAATAAATAATATAAAATAATCTATACATTAGTGTACTTAACACTTTGCTTTCTGCACATGCCTTTTTAGAAGTTGCATATTTTAAGACTTTACTGACATTATAAACTATGAATAATTTTAATGCTGTCATCTGTGTTAAAAAGCAAGGTTTTTTTAAGTGTGTAAACAGTGATTACATTTGTTTGTATTTTCTGATGCAGTAGTTCCCCTTTGTAAATGATAAACTATAGAAAAATAACTTAATGGTTTAGACAATACAAAACATACTAATAAACAGATTTTTATCAACAGAAACTTTAAAAGGCTTACTTTGTTACCCAGCGCAGGTGGTGAGGTGTGGGGATGTTTCTGATGTCTGTACTTAAACTAAATAGTGCTAGTTATAAAATTAATTTTATATGGTTTTTTAATCTTCAGCTGAAATTATTTCATTTCAAAACAGGTTTATCATACCAAAACCACAGTGAGATGCTACTTCATACTGAAATAAGCCAGACACAAAAGGAAAAATACTGTGTGATTCCATCTCTGTGAGGCACCTAGAGTCGTCACATTCATGGAGACAGAGTAGAATGGTGGTTCCCAGGGACTCAGGGCTGGGGGGATATGGCATTGTAGAGAGGGTTCTGGTTGTGGGGAGGGAGGAGTGACAAGGTCTGAAGGTGGAGGTGGGCATGATGGGTCACAGCAGTGGGAATGGCCTTACTGCCACAGAACCTTCCCCACAGAAATGGCTAAGTGGTAAACTTTACATTAGGCATAGTTTACCACAATAATAAAAATAGTTTTAGCAACCCTGCATATAAATCTACAAATACTTCAAAATAAAAAGTTTAATTAAAAAAACTGCAGATAGAAAAAAAGTATGTTTATTCTTTTCACATTCTTTGTTCTGCTTATTGGAACATTGGTTGTTTGTTGAAATTGTGTCACTTCCATGTTGAGTGAGAAATTCACCTGTGGCTCCTGGAATTTGTTCCCGCCTCGCAGCCCGTTAAGATTCATCTGCATCCACACTGCCCTCTTAACCGAGTGTGCAAATTGTGCCTCAGACTCTTTGAGCCATTTAACTTTTTAAAAATAAGTATGCTCAGGTAATAGATCCCTGTGTGAAGCCTGGTGGAATGGAATTAAACAACTTTTGACTTTATGATGCTAATGTGGGAGAGAAAACAGGTCTGGCTGCCTAGCTCCAGTTGCCTAGCTCCTGTGTTTCCTGTGTCTCAGGTCTACCTTGAGAGACTCCTGACATATGCAGAGATTGACATCTGTCCAGCCAACTGGAAGCGCATTGTTCTCGGGGCAATCCTGCTGGCTTCCAAGGTGTGGGACGATCAGGCCGTGTGGAACGTGGACTACTGCCAGATCCTGAAGGACATCACAGTGGAGGACATGTGAGTGTGTCAGGGCTGTTTGGGGTGGAGAGTGTCCCTTCTGAATGCTCCTTGTGGTGCAGAGAGATGAATTTGACCCAGGGTCTGTTGGGAGCTGATGTACAAGGAGGGCAGGGCTGTGGAATATTATATGCAGAAACCTGTATTTCTTTTCCTTGCGGATTTGTGAATAGGTACGATTTTGTGAGACTGGCTTACTGAAACTGCTGCAGGTAACCTCCTTCACCTTTATTAGAGAGGTGGGGAGGAACAGTGCCTCGCAGCATGTGTGGGGTGTCCCAGCTGTGCTGTACCGCACAGGACACGCAGTTGTGGGAAAAGCTGAAAAGCTAACAGTATGTTTCTTCTTTTTTTTCTTATTAATTTTAATGGCGTGACATTGATAAATCAGGGTACGTATGTTCAGAGAAAACATCCCCAGGTTATTTTGACATTTGATTATGTTGCATACCTATCACCCAAAGTCAAATTGTCTTCCCTCACCTTCTATCTGGTTTTCTTTGTACCCCTCCCCTTCCCCGACCCCCTCCCTCACCTCTCCCCACCCCCCTCCCTCCGCCCATCCGGTAACCACCACTCTCTTGTCCATGTCTCTGAGTCTCTTTTTTATGTCCCACCTATGTATGGAATCATATAGTTCTTACTTTTTTCTGATTTACTTATTTCACTCAGTATAATGTTATCAAGGTCTGTCCATGTTGTTGTAAATGATCCGATGTCATCATTTCTTATGGCTGAGTAGTATTCCATAGTATATATGTACATCTTCTTTATCCAGTCATTTACTGAAGGGCTTTTTGGTTGTTTCCATGCCTTGGCCACTGTGAACAATGCTGCAGTGAACATGGGGCTGCATGTATATTTACGTAATAATGTTTTTGAGTTTTGGGGGTATATACCCAGTAGAGGGATTGCTGGATCATATGGTAGCTCTATTCTTAATTTTTTGAGGAACCACCATACTTTCTTCCATAATGGCTGTACTACTTTACATTCCCACCAACATTGGATGAGGGTTCCTTTTTCTCCACAGCCTCTCCAACACTTGTTATTACCTGTCTTGTTGATAATAGCTAATCTCTCAGGCGTGAGGTGGTGTCTCATTGTAGTTTTGATTTGCATTTCTCTAATAGCTAATGAAGATGAGCATCTTTTCATATATCTGTTGGCCATTTGTATTTCTTCCTCAGAGAAGTGTCTATTCATGTCCTCTTCCCATTTTTTTATTGGATTCTTTGTCCGTTGTTTTATGAGTTCCTTTTATATTTTGGATATTAGGCCCTTATCTGAGCTGTTGTTTGAAAATATCTCCCATTTAGTTGGCTGTTTGTTTTGCTGTCAGTTTCTCTTGCTGTGCAAAAGCTTCTTAGTCTGATGTAGTCCCATTTATTTATCTTTGCCTTCACTTCCCTTGCCTTTGGAGTCAAATTTATAAACTGCTCTTTAAAACCAAGGTCCATGAGTTTAGTACCTATGTTTTCTTCTATGTAATTTATTGTTTCAGGTCTTATATTTAGGTATTTGATTCATTTTAAATTAATTTTAGTACAAGGGGACAAACTGTAGTCAAGTTTCATTCTTTTGCATGTGGCTTTCCAGTTTTTCCAGCACCATTTGTTGAAGAGGCTTTCTTTTCTCCATTGTATGTTGTTGGCCCCTTTATCAAAAATTATTTGACCATATATATGTGGTTTTATTTCTGGGATTTCTATTTTGTTCCATTGGTCTGATTGCCTATTTTTCTGCCAGTACCATGCTGTTTTGATTGTCGTGGCTCTATAATATAATTTGAAGTCAGGTATTGTAATGCCCCCCAGCTTCGTTCTTTTTCCTTAGGCTTACTTTGGTTATTGGAGGTTTTTTATAGTTCCATATAAACCTGATGATCTTTTGTTCCATTTCTTTAAAAAATGACGTTGGAATTTTGATGGGAATTGCATTAAATTTATATATCGCTTTGGGTAATATAGTCATTTTTACTATATTTATTCTTCCTACCCAGGAACAAGGGATATTTTCCATTGTATCTTTTTCGATTTCCCTTAACAATGCTTTGTAGTTTTCATTATATAGGTCCTTTACATTCTTTGTTATGTTTATTTCTAGGTATTTTATTTTTTTGTTGCAATCGTGAAGGGGATTGTTTTTTTGAGTTTGTTTCCTGATGTTTCATTGTTGGCATATAGGAAGGTAATGGACTTTTTTATATTAATTTTGTATCCTGTGACCTTACTGTATTGGTTTATTGTTTCTAGTAGTCTTTTTGTGGAGTCTTTGGGGTTTTTGATGTATAGGATCATACCATCTGCAAAAAGTGAAACCTTTACTTCTTCTTTTCCAATATGGATGCCTTTTATTTCTTTCTCTTGTCTGATTGCTCTGGCTAGAACTTCCAGCATTACGTTGAATAAGAGTGGAGAGAGTGGACAACCTTGTCTTGTTCCTGATTTTAGGGGAAAAGTGCTCAGTTTTATGCCACTTAATATGTTAGCTGATGGTTTATCATAAATGGCCTTTATTATGTTGAGATATTTTCCTTCTATACCCATTTTGTTGAGTGTTTTAAACATAAAATGATGTTGTATTTTATCAAATGCCTTTTCTGCATCTATTGATAGGACATAAGGTTTTTGTCCTTTGTTTTGTTTATATGGTGTATTACGTTAACTGTTTTACGTGTGTTGAACCATCCTTGTGATTCCGGGATGAATCACACTTGATCATGATGTATTATTTTTTTAATGTGTTGTTATATTCGACTTGCTAGTATTTTGTTTAGTATTTTAGCATCTGTATTCATTATTGATATTGGTCTGTAGTTTTCCTTTTTTGTGTTGTTGTTGCCAGGTTTCAGTATGGGGGTTATATTGGCCTCATAAAATGTGTTTGGAAAACTTCAATTCTTCAATTTTTTGGAAAACTTTGAGTAGAATATAAACCAACTCTTCTTTGAATGTTTGATAGAATTCACTAGTATAGCCGTCTGGCCCTGGACTTTTATTTTTGGGGAGGTTTTTGATAGTTGTTGCTATTTCCTCCCTGCTTATGGGTCTGTTTAAGCTTTCTGCTTCTTCATGATTCAGTCTAGGAAGATTGTATTGTTCTAGAAATTTATCCATTTCTTGCAAATTGTTAAATTTGGTGGCATATAGTTTTTCATAGTATTCTACAATAATTCTTTGTATATCTATGATATCTGTAGTATTTCTCCTCTTTCATTTTGGATTTTGTTTGAGTCCTTTCTCTTTTTTCCTTAGTGAATCTTGTCAAGGGTTTGTCAATTTTGTTGATCTTTTCAAAGAGCCAGTTCTTTGTTTTATTAATATTTTCTATAGTTTTTCTGTTCTCTATTTTGTTTATTTCTGCTCTGATTTTATTATTTTCTTTTTTCTGCTGGTTTTGGGTTGCCTTTGCTCTTCTTTTTCCAGTTCCTTAAGATGTGAAGTTAAGTGGTTTACTTGGGCTATCTCTTGTTTGTTCATATAGGCCTGTAGTGATATGAACTTCCCTCTTATTACTGCTTTTGTTGCATCCCAGAGATTCTGATATGTCGTATTGTTATTTTCGTTTTTCTGGAGGTAAGTTTTGATCTCTGCTTTTATTTCTTCTGTGACCTACTCATTTTTAATACTATGTTGTTTAATTTTCACATTTTTGCCAGTTTGTTTACCTCTTTTTTTGCTGTTTAATTCTAGTTTCAAGGCTTTATGGTTGGAGAATATGCTTTGTATGATATAAATCTTTCTGAATTTGTTGATGTTATTTTTGTGGCCCAACATATGGTCAATTCTTGAGAATGTTTCATATACACTAGAGAAAAAATGTATACTCTGGCACTATGGGATGAAATGTCCTGTAGATGTCTATCATATCTAATTGTTCTAGTGTTCGTTTAAGGCCAGTATATCTTTACCGATTTTCTGTTTGGATGAACAACCTGGAGCTGTCAGCGGTGTATTGAGGTCTCCAAGTATGATTGTATTTTTGTCAGTTTTTGTTTTTAAGTCAGTCAGTAGCTGTCTTATATATTTTGGTGCTCCTTGGTTTGGTGCATATATATTAAGAAGTGTTATGTCTTCTTGATTCAGTGTCCTCCTTATCATTATGAAATGACCGTTTTTGTCTCTGATTACCTTTGCTGTCTTGTAGTCAGCATTGTTAGATACGAATATTGCTATACCTGCTTTTTATTGAATGTTATTTGCTTGGAGTATTGCTTACCAGCCTTTCACTTTGAATTTGTTTTTATCTTTGTAGTTTAGATGTGTTTCTTGTAGGCAGCATACAGTTGGATTTTCTTTTTTAATCCATTCTGCTACTCTGTGTCTTCTTATTGGTAAGTTCAATCTATTTACATTTAGTGCAATAATTGACATTTGAGAGTTTCCTATTGCCATTTTATATATTGCTTTCTGATAGTTTTGTATCTTGTTTGATTCTTCTCTTTTGTTTTTCTATCATTTGTTTGTTTACAGGGACAGAGAGAGAGTCGGAGAGAGGGATAGATAGGGACAGACAGACAGGAATGGAGAGAAATGAGAAGCATCAGTCATTAGTTTTTCGTTGCCGTTGCGACACCATAGTTGTTCATTGATTGCTTTCTCACATGTGCCTTGACCGAGGGTTTTCAGTGGACCGAGCCATCCCTTGCTGGAGCCAGTGACCTTGGATCCAAGCTGGCGAGCTTTATGCTCAAACCAGATGGGCCCACGTTCAAGCTGGCGACCTTAGGGTCTCAAACCTGGGTCTTCCGCATCCCAGTCTGACTCTCTATCCACTGCGCCACCGTCTGGTCAGGCCATTTATTTTTGTTCGGTTGTAATCCATACTTCTTTTCTCTGTTGCTTCTTTTTTCAAGCCATGTGCTTCTGTGGTGGTTTTTAAGGGGTGGTTACCATTAAGTAATGTAAAGGGTATCTATCATGTTCATTGTAGTACATTATCTCATGAGTGCTTCTGCACTCCATCTTCCTTTGCTACTGTTAATTTTTGTCCTCTCCCCTTTTTTGTTTCTGTTGTCAGAGGTTAAATGGGATTTTATTGTGTTCTTGATGGAGCTTTTACTTGTGGTGGTTTTGTTTTGTTTTATTCTTTGTATCTGGTCAAAAATACCCCTTTAGTATTTCTTGAAGATGGGGTTTTCTGGTCATAAATTTCCTAATCTTTTCTGTATCTGTGAATGTTTTTATTTCTCTTTCATATTTGAAGGAAAGCTTTGATGGGTATAGTATTCTTGGTTGGAAGTTCCTCTCTTTCAGAACTTTAAATATTGAGGTCTACTCTCTTCTAACTTGTAGAGTTTCTGCTGAGAAATCTCATGATAATCTAATGGGCCTTACTTTATATGTTGTTTTCTTTTCCCTGGCTGCCTTGAGAATATTTTCTTTGTCATTGGTTTGTGCCAATTCCATCATGATGTGCCTTGGAGTAGGTTTGTTAGGGTTAAGATAAGTAGGTGTTCTGTTTGCTTCTTGAATTCAAGGCTATAATTCTTTCCATAGGCTAGGTAAGTTCTCGTCTATTATTTGTTTAAATATGTTCTTCATTCTATTTTTTCTCTCTTCTCCTTCTGATATACCCATTATTCTTATGTTGCTCTTTTTGATGGAGTCAGACAAATCCTGTAGGTCTTTCTCATTTTTTTAAATTTGTGAGTCTCTCTCTTCTTCTCTCTGTAGTGCCTCTAGTTGCCTGTCTTCTATGTCACTCATTCTCTCCTCTGTTTGACCTGTTCTATTAGCTAAGCTTGTTATCTCGTTTTTCAGTTCATGAATTGTGTTTTTCATGTTTGATTCGTTTTTATAGTCAATTTTTTTGTTGATGTATTCTTTCTATTGGTTGAATTGTTTTTTGAGCTCCCTAAATTGCCTTTCTGTGTTTTCTTGTATATTGAGTATTTTTAGGATTTCAATTTTAAATTCTCTGTCATTTAACTCCAAGGTCTCCAAACTATTGAAATATTTTTTTGTAGATTTTTTGTCACATATCTGAGTACATCTCTGTCTTTTGTATCCATGATATTTGATTTCTTTTTCCTTAATGGCATTTGAGTGTGGTATTGTTAATAACACTAATAAGAGTTGATAAAGAATAAAGAAGAAAAAAATTAAAAATAATTTTTTTGAGAAAATACAGTGAAAAATTGAAAATTATATTGTGCGAAATAGAACAAAAACAACATTGAATGGAGGGCCTTAGTTGGGGAGAAGTGACAAAGAGGTGAAAATTGAGGTATGAACCCACAAAATGCTACAAGGAAAAAATTTGGATCAAGAATAAAATAATTTGTTTGTAAATGATGGTCGAATGAGAAATAAAGTGAAAGAGAAAAAAAGAAAAGTAGAAAAAAATACAGTGAAAGGTGCAATTTCTATTGTATTAAGTGGAACAAAAACTAATAGAATGGAGAGCCAGGGTTGGGGGGGAATGCTAATGAGATAGACAGTGAAGTAAAAAGCACACAAAGTGCCACAAAGAAAAACTTTGAATCTAAAATAAAATAATTTGTTTGTGAGTGAGGATCAAGTGAGAGGAAAAGAGAAAAGAAGAAACCAAAAGAGAGGGAGAAAAAAAGGAAAGAATAAAAAAAAGAGAGTTAAGGTTTTTGGAATGTAACGCTAATAGAGAAAAATAGGAATTGAAAATGTAATACCTATGAGTAATGAAGTTCAAAATGAAAAGAAAAGAATAAAACGGGAAGAGGATAAAAGGACCAAGGTGGAAGAAAAATGATACAAAAAGAAAAAGAAAAAAAATGGAAAAAGTTATGAAGACTGGATTTTTTCTGGTTTTGAGAGGTTTTCTTCTTCCTTTTTTTTCTTTCTTTCTCCTTTTGGCTGGTGGCACTGTAAAACAAGTTCTGCCCCTGTGGCACTCTTAGTTAGAGATTTGCTGTTGTGTCGTTATGGCGATGACATAAACTAGGCCTCAGTCTCATTGGTAGGTGGGGCTTGTCAGTGTTTGCAGGATTTGACAGTGGAAGAGTTCATTTCCCTGGAGCCTATCCCCCAGTTTCTTCTTCCTGAACCAGCAGCCTGGGGACTCAGCTGTGAAGTTGCAGCTACTACTGCCTGGAGAGCAAGAGGCTCTAAGAGCTGCCAGGTTCCTTTCAGTGATTCACCCCTCCATCCCCACTCAGTGCAGGGTTCTGGGTAAGGCTTTGATAGCCCGAGCCACCAGCATAATCAGGCTGGGCTGGGAGCCAATTGCTCCTCAGGTGTCTTTATATGGGCCTCCAGTATGCCTAGTATGCCTCAGCGCTTCGCGGGACTACTATCCCCAGGCCTTTTTTTTTTTATTTTATTCATTTTAGAGAGGAGACACAGAGTGAGAGAGAGAGAGAGAGAGAAAGAGAGAAAGGGGGGAGGAGCTGGAAGCATCAACTCACATATGTGCCTTGACCGGACCAGTGCAGGGTTTTGAACTGGCGACCTCAGTGTTCTCATGTCGGCGCTTTATTCACTGCGCTACCACAGGTTAGGCTATCCCCAGGCTTTTTGCACTTTGTAACCTGTATTGGCTGGCAGGAAGATGCCCCAGTCACTGCCTGCAGAACAAGAGGTTTTCTTTTTTATTGGTAATTTTTCTGTTTATTTATTTTTTTATTAATTTTAGTGGGGTGACACCAATAAATCAGGGTACATATGTAGAACGAAAACATCTCCAGGTTATCTTATCATTCAATTATGTTGCGTACCCATCACCCAAAGTCAAATTGTCCTCTGTCACCTTCTATCTGGTTTTCCCTGTGCCCCTCCCCTCCCTATCCCTCTCTCTCCTCCCTCTCCCCTACCCTGTAACTACCACTCTCTTCTCTATGTCTCATAGCCTCACTTTTATGTCCCACCTATGTATGAAATCATGCTCTTCTCAGTTTTTTTTTCTGATTTACTTATTTCACTCCGTATAATGTTATCAAGGTCCATCCATTTTGTTGTAAATGATCCGATGTCATCGCTTCTTATGGTTGAGTAGTATTCCATAGTATATATGTACCAATGCTTTTTAATCCACTAGTCCTCTGACGGACACTTGGGCTGTTTCCAGATCTTTGCTATTGTGAACAATGCTGCCACGAACATGGGGGCGCATTTCTTCTTTTCGAACATTGCTATGGTGTTCTTAGAGTATATTCCTATAATTGGGATAGCTGGGTCAAAAGGCAGTACAATTTTTAATTTTTTGAGGAATCTCCATACTGTTTTCCACAGTGGCTACACCAGTCTGCATTCCCACCAGCAGTGCAGGAGGGTTCCCTTTTCTCCACATCCTCGCCAGCACTTATTCTGTGTTGTTTTGCTGATGAGCGCCATTCTGACTGGTGTGAGGTGATATCTCATTGTCATTTTAATTTGCATTTCTCTAATGATTAGTGATGTTGAACATTTTTTTCATATGCCTATTGGCCATCTGTATGTCCTCTTTGGAGAAATTTCTATTCATTTCTTTTGCTCATTTTTTGATTGGGTTGTTTGTCTTCCTGGTGTTAAGTTTTATAAGTTCTTTATAAATTTTAGTTATTAACCCCTTATCAGACGTGTTGTGGAATATGTTCTCCCATTGTGTGGTTTCTTTTTATTCTGTTCTTATTGTATTTAGCTGTGCAAAAACTTTTAGTTTGATATAGTGCCATTTGTTTATCTTGCCTTTTATTTCATTTGCCCGTGGAGATAAATCGGCAAATATATTGCAGCTACAGATGTCAGATCTTGCTGCCTATGTTTTCTTCTAAGATACTTATGGTTTCACGGCTTACATTTAAGTCTTTTGTCCATTTTGAGTTTGTTTGTTTTTTTTGTGAATGGTGTAAGTTGATGGTCTAGTTTCATTTTTTTTCCCAACACCATTTGTTAAAGAGGCTGCCATTACTCCATTGTATGTTCTTCCCTCCTTTGTCAAATATCAGTTGTCCACAAAGATGTGGGTTTATTTCTGGGTTCTCTGTTCTGTTCCATTGATCTATGTACCTGTTGTTATGCCAGTACCAGGCTGTCTTGAGTATAATGGCCTTGTAGTAAACCTTGATATCCGGAAGAGTGATAGCTCCTGCTTTATTTTTTCTTTTTAAGATTGCTGAGGCTATTCATGTTGTTTTTTGGTTCCATATACATTTTTGGAATATGTTTTCTATATTTTTGAAGTATGTCATTGGAATTTTAATTGGTATTGCATTTAATTTATAAATTGATTTGGGTAATATAGACATTTTAGTGATGTTTATTCTTCCTAGCCATGAGCATGGTATATGCTTCCACTTGTTTGTATCTTCCTTGATTTATTTTATCAAAGTTTTATAGTTTTCCGTGTACAAGTCCTTAACCTCCTTGGTTAAATTTACTCCTAGGGCCTGACCTGTGGTGGCGCAGTAGATAAAGCGTCCACCTGGGAACACTGAGGTCGCCAGTTCAAAACCCTGCACTGGTCTGGTCAAGGCACATATGGGAGTTGAGCTTCCAGCTCCTCCCCCCTTTCTCTCTCTTTCTCTCTCTCTCTCTCACTCTGTGTCTCCTCTCTAAAATGAATTAAAAAAAAATTTTAAAAAAATTTACTCCTAGGTACTGTATTTTTTTGGCTGCAATAGTGAAGGGGATTGTTTCCTTAATTTCTTTTGCTGATATTTCATTGTTGGTATATAAAAATGCCTCTGGTTTCTGAGTATTAATTTTATATCCTGCCACCTTGCTGGATTCATTTATAAGGTCCAGTAGTTTTTTTACTGAACTTTAGGGTTTTCTATATACAATATCATATCATCTGCAAATAATGACAGTTTTACTTCTTTTTCAATTTGGATGCCTTTTATTTCTTCTTGTCTGATTGCTGTAGCTAGGACTTCCCGAACTATGTTGAATAAAAGTGGTGAAATGGGGCACCCCTGCCTGGTTCCTGATCTTAATGGGATTGCTTTTAATTTTTGTCCATTTAGTATCATGTTTGCTGTGTGTGGGTTTGTCGTAGATGGACTTTATCATGTTAAGGAATGATCCCTGTATTCCCACTTTACTGAGAGTTTTGAGCATGAATGGGTGCTGGATTTTATCAAATGCCTTTTCTGCATCTATTGAAATTATCATGTGATTTTTGTCCTTCCTTTTGTTTATGTAATAAATCACATTGATTGATTTGTGAATATTGAACCAGCCTTGCCTCTCCAGAATAAATCCCACTTGATCATGGTGTATGATTTTTTTTCATATATTGCTGGATCCGGTTGGCTAATATTTTTTTGAAAATTTTAGCGTCTAAATTCATCAGGGATATTGGCCTATAATTTTCTTTCTTTGTGTTGTCTTTGCCTGGTTTTGGGATCAGAATTATGCTCGCCTCATAAAAGGAGTTTGGAAGTCTTCCTTCCTCTTGAATTTTTTGAATTAGCTTGAGGAGGATAGGAGTTAGTTCTTCTTTGAATTTTTGGTAGAATTCACTTGTCAAGCCATCATGCCCGGGACTTTTCTTTTGGGGGAGTTTTTTGATATCTGTTTTGATCTCATTTGTTGTAATTGGTCTGTTTAGGTGTTCTGATTCTTCCAGATTGATTTTTGGAAGATTATATGATTCAAGAAATTTGTCCATTTCACCTAGGTTGTCTAGTTTTTTGGCATAGAGTTCTTCATAGTATTTTCTTACAATGCTTTGTATTCTGTTGTGTCAGTTGTTATTTCTCCACTGTCATTTCTAATTTTATTTATTTGGGTCCTCTCTCTTTTTTTCTTGGTGAGTCTAAAGGTTCATCAGTCTTGTTTACCTTTTCAGAGAACCAGCTCCTGGTTTCATTGATGCTCTGTATTGTTTCCTTAGCCTTTATGTTATTTATTTCTGCTCTGATCTTTATTAATTCCTTCCTTCTACTTGTCCTGGGCTTTATTTGCTGTTGTTTTTCTAGTTCTTTTAGATGCAGGGTCACGTTACTCATTTGAGCTTTTTCTAGCTTCTTTTGGTATGCCTGTAGTACATTGAACTTCCCTCTCAGTACTGCTTTTGCTGTGTCTTATAAACTTTGAGTTGATGTATGCTCATTATCATTCATTTCTAGAAACTTTTAATTTCTTTTTTGATCTCATTGTTAATCCATTCATTATTTAATAACGTGCTATTTAGTTTCTAAGTGTTTGATTATTTTTCTGTTTTTCTTTTGTGGTTAATTTCTAGTTTCATGGCATTGTGATCAGAGAAAATGCTTGATATGATTTCAATCTTCTTAAATTTATTGAGACCATTTTTGTGTCCTAACATGTCTATCGTAGAAAACGTACCATGAGCGCTTGTGAAGAATGTATATTCTACTGCTTTAGGTTGAAAAGTTATGAAGATATCTATTAAATCGAGTTGACCTAGTGTATTCTTTAAGTCTGTTGTTTCTTTATTAATTTTCTTTCTTGAGGATCTATCTAGTGTTGTTAGTGTGGTATTGAAATCCCCTACTATGATAGTATTGCTGTTAATCTCGCCCTTTATATCCATCAAAGTCTGCTTTATGTATGTTGGGGCTCCTATATTTGGTGCATAGATATTTATAATAGTTATATCTTCCTGTTGAATTGTTCCCTTTATCATTATGTAGTGTCCTTCTTTATCTCTTACTACAGCCTTTGTTTTAAAGTCCATTTTGTCAAATATAAGTATTGCTACCCCGGCTTTTCTTTCCTTTCCATTTGCATGAAATATTTTTTCCATCCTTTTACCTTCAGTCTTGTGTGCATCTTTTGTTTTAAGGTGTGTCTCTTTTAGACAGCTTATGTATGGGTCCTGTTTCTTTATCCACACAGCTATCCTATGTCTTTTGATTGGATCATTTAATCCATTTAAATTTAAGGTTATTATTGATATGTCGTTGTTTATTGCCATTTTATTCTTTAAAGCTGTATTCTTCTTTTGCTATATTCTTTCCTCCCTTTGAACTGTTCACAACAGGCCCCTTAGTATCTCTTGCAGAGTTGGTTTGGTTTTAATGAATTCTTTTAGGCTTTCTTTGTCTGGGCAGCTCCTTATTTTTCCTTCAATTTTAAACGTTAGCCTTGCTGGATAGAGTAGTCTTGTTTATAGGTTTTTGTTCTGCATTACTTTGAATATATCTTGCCATTCCCTTCTGACCTCAAGTGTTTCTGTTGAGAAGTCAGATGTCATCCTTATGGGGGCTCCTTTGTAGGTGATAGCCTTTTCTTCTCTAGCAGCTTTTAAAATTTTCTCTTTATCCCTTAGCTTTGGTATTTTAACTATGATGTGTCCTGGTGTAGATTTTTTTGGGTTTCTCTTTAATGGAGTTCTTTGTACTTCTTGAAGGTGTGGAGTGTTGCCCAGCTTTAATTTAGGGAAGTTTTCTGCTATGATTTGATTGAACAAAGTTTCTATTTCTTGTTCTCTCTCCTCTTTTCAGGAACCCCTATGATACAAATGTTGTTTCTCTTCGTGTTGTCACAGAGCTTCCTTAGTTTCCTCACATTTTTTGAGTCTTTTTTCCTCTTTCTTCTCTGCTTCTGTGCCTTTGTTTATTGTGTCCTCTAACTCGCTGATTCGATCCTCAGTGTCATTCATCTTGCTTTTAAATCCTTCCATTGTGGTCTTCAGTTCTGATACTATGTTTGTCATTTCTGTCTGATTCTTTTTTATTATTTCAATTTCATTTTTTATACTTGTTATCTCTTTATTTAGGTGTTCATAGTGACTATCCATTGTTGCTCTAATTTCTTTGAACATCCTAAGTATCATTATTCTAAATTCTGCTTCTGGTAATTTGGTTATATCTGGTTCATTCAGGTCCTTCTCTGGGGATTTCTCTTGATTCATTTGGTTTGCATTCCTCTGCCTGCCCATTTTATCTGTGTATAAGCAAGTTGTGGCCACTGGAGTCCATTAGGTGTTGCCTTTGTGTTCTCTAGGTGTGGTCTCGAACAAGAAGTTTTAAAAGCTGCCAAGTCCCTCTTCCAGGTCCTTTTAAAGCACATCCCTGGGTGTAAAAGCTCTGCCGACCATAGCCACCAGCTTAAGCAGGCTGGGGAAGCGAGCTTACTTCTGGTCAGGCTCCTTTCTAAGGTTTTCTGGGTATGTCTAGTTAAATTTGCCTTATCACTCTGCGGGTCTGCTCTTCACAGGCTTCTCCCTTGTTGGGAAGCCTACAGCCCGCCTAACTTCCGCAGTGTTCTCTGAGGTCTCTTTGTAGGAATGTGTTTTTTACCCTGTATCGGCTGGCAGGAAGTTGCCCCGGCCACTGCCTGTGGAGTAAGAGGCCCTAAGAACTATCAAGTCCCTTCTCTGGGTTCTCTCAATTCATAGACCTGGGAAAGAACACCTTGTCAGCCAGAGTTGCTGACAGCGTAAGCCAGGTGTGCTGTGAGCGGACTGCGGGTTCATTTTCTTTCAGCAGTTCGCGTGTCTGCTCTCCATAGGATGTCTGCAAGCTGCATGTGCTCCTGCACACCCTTCCCCAGCACTTCCATAGTTTTCTTCCTGGGGAATTTGCTTTGTTACCCTGTATGGCTGGGAGAGGTGCCCCACCCAGAGAGATCTGAGCGTAGGGAAGCAAGGTTTCATGCACTTCCCTCATGCTGTTATTTGGGGAGCAGAGATTTTACAGAGACTCTGGCTGCAGCCCACGCAGAGGACCACTGCTGACAGTCTCTGATCCAGCCCCTTCGTTTGGGAACACGGGCCGCCACGGCCGTGGCACTAGGAGAAACCACTCTTATACTGCCTGCGCTCACTGATCTGGAGACTGGGGTCAAACAAAGCCCACTCTGCAGTCAAGCCACTCGCCCACTTCTGCCGGGGTTTGCTGCTGGTGTTAGCTTCGTGTAGGTTGAGCTGTGGGCACACTTTCTCCTCGGCTTGAATATCTCCTTTCCTTCCCTTTCCCTCCTCTCCCCTCCCCTCCCCTCCGCTCCCCTCCCCTCCCCTCCTCCACATGCACCCTGACTGGAATCCACTCGGCAACCCCTATCTGGGGTCAATGCTCAAATCAGCAAAGCTATTCTTAGAACCTGAGGCTGATGTGCTGGGACACACCAAGGTATCCTCAGCAACCAGGGCCACACTTGAAGCAATCGAGCCACTGGCTGCAGGAGGAAAAGTGAGAGAGAAAGAAGAGATGGTTACTTATTGTGTGTGCCCTGACCAGGGATTGAACCCAGGATGCCTATTATCTAGGCTGACACTCTATCCACTGAGCAAACTGGCCAGGGCCTGTTTGGCTTTCTTGAGGTAACTTTAGGCTGGGCAGGTTCCCCTCTGGTTTCAAACCAGCTGGTCCCATACCAACCACATCCATATCCCTGGACCCAGTAATCCTGGGGTATAGGCTTTCATAGTGCCCGGAGGGTGTCCCAGGCTTCCTCACCAACCTGGGGTGCCTGTTTTGTGACTGCTGTGAAGCATACTTGTTTGTATTCTCAGGTCTTCTTTTGCCAAGCTGATTCCTGCTACTGACCTACAAAACTCCTTCCTGTGTCCGTCATCCTCTGCTATAAAAGCTAAGAAAAGTGTGAAGATGTTCCTAATAATAAAAATGAAATCCTTGATTATATTTCAAAATGAAAACAGCTATGAAAGTAATTGTTACTCAGATCATAAAGGAGAAAGACATTAGAGTGCACAGTGTCAGAGATACTGACTTGACTTGACTTTACTGGGGTTATTTTCTCATCAACTCCCTGGTATCTGTGATCCTGAACTGCACGGCTCAGGGGTCACACCAGGTTATCTCTTCTCCTCTGAGTGAGTAGATGATGGTGTGCGTGGCAGTACCGAGGTTCTGGAGAGAAGTTGTACTACCTCAAGTCAGGGTAGCTCGAAAACCTTCTCATCCTTTATGTCCCGGCTGGGCAGTGAGACACAGGTGCAAATAAGAACCACCACAGAGGAGCAGAGCAGAGCACGCCTGGGGGAGATTTTTTTCTGTGAATTCACCAGTATCATCAAAGCTGAATTTTGTGTAGACTTCGGGTCCCTGGAGAATCCTTCTATTTTGTTTATAAGTTGCGGTCAGTACTCATGCCTACCAGGGGGTGATGCTTGGCCCCTCTGGGGCGTTGCTCTGCTGCAGCCGGAGCCATTCTAGTGCCTGAGGCAGAGGTCATGGAGCCATCCTCAGCGCCTGAGCCAACTTTGCTCCAAAGGAGCCTTGGCTGCTGGAGGGGAAGAGAGAGATAGAGAGAAAGGAGAGGGGGAAGGGTGGAGAAGCAGATGGGAGCTACTCCTGTGTGCCCTGACCGGGAATTGAACCTGGGACTTCCACACGCCAGGCCGATGCTCTACTGCTGAGCCAGCTGGCCAGTGCATTCTTTTATTTCCATTTTTCTTAAAGTTGAAATTTTTTATTACTCTTTTCTCGAACTCATCATTTCCTTCCTGGTTTCCTCTCATACAGGTTTATTCCTCAAAGTTCAGTATAACAAAAATGTACACATAAGTTAAAATGGAATGTTATTTTCTGGATCCTAAAATTCTAACTTATTAAAAACATCTTAGGCGAGTTATTAATATGCAGTTGATCAAACCAATACCAGTATAAATATAAATTTTTATATAAATTAATAAGTATAAAAGCTAAAATCTTATGGAAAATAGATATATATTTTTCCCCCATTGGTTTGAGAGAGAAAGAAAGGAACAGAGAGAGGTGAAGGGAGGGAGAAAGAGAGAAGCACCTTGCTGTTTCACTTAGGTGTTCCATTTAGTTGTGTGCTTTTAGATTGCTTCTTGTATATGCCCTGACTGGGGATCTAACCCATGAACTTAACATGCCAAGAAATGTATTTCTTAATGAAATGAGTAGAGTTGCTTTTTTCTTTATTAGTTTATATTTTTGTGTATTACTTTTACTTACTGGAAAACTTAAGCCAAGGTCAATATTAGTTTTATTTATATTTTTCTTTTTTTAACTTGAGAGCCAACATAACATGCATAAGTGTGTACATGAATTTCCAAGATTTGTTGTAATATTGTCACTCAAATGAGTCTTAAAATGCTTTTAGAATTATATGTTAAAATGACATTGTCACCTGTCAGTAAAAGTTGTTTAAATGAGTCTGTCAACTCCTTCAGTTTGTTAACAGCAGAAATTGAAAACCACTTAAGTTATTAACCTGTCACTAGAGTTACTCACTCTTTCAACACCAAATATTGAAATAAACTCCTTTACTTGTCTTCTGAGAGATTCTTCTCCTGATATGAAGAACTTGGTAGGGTGGGTGATAGGCCTTCCTTTCCCTCCCAGAGAGTGAGAGGGAAAGAGAACCTGTACCACGCTGGTCTGTTCTGGGGAAAGTCAGTTTTTGTTTTGTTTTGTTTGTTTTTAGAGGGAGAAGCATCAATTCATTGCTTCACTTAATTTTGCATTGATTCTTTTTTAAAAAAATTTTTATTACTGATTTGAGAGAGAGAGGAACATTGATCTGTTCCTCTATGTGCCCTGTCTGGGGATTGAACCAGCAACCTCTACACTTCCGGACTTCCAGATGATGCTCTAACCAACTGAGCTATTTGGCCAGGGCTGCACTGATTGCTTCTCATATGTGCCTTGACTAGGGATCAAACTGGTGACTTCAGCCTCAAGCCGACAACTTTGTTCTTAAGCCAGTGTGACCTTGGGATCAAGCTGGCAACCTCAGACTTTAAACCAGAAACATTGGCATTCTGGGTCAACATTCTATCCACTGAGCCACCAACTGTCAGGCTTGGGCAAATCAGTTTCAAAAGAAAAATGAAAGCTATAGATATAGAATTTATTCCCTAGTGCTGTTGTGTCCATGGCTTACATGGACAAATCTATGTGCTGGACGGGAAAGCACATCCCATGTGAGGACAGTGCCCCACTGTACCCTATTGCAGATGCCCAGTGTTCTGGATGCAGCTTGCTCCCTCATAATTCACATGTGCATAGCCAGGCCGCCAGTGTCTCAGCTGGGACTGCATTTGGAGATAAGGTCTTTAATTTTTTTAAATTCATTTTAATTATTTTATTTATTCATTTTAGAGAAGAGAAACACACACACACAGAGAGAGAAAGATAGATAGAAGTGAGGGAGGAGCAGGAAGCTTCAATTCCCATATGTGCTTTGACCAGGCACACCCAGGGTTTTGAACCAGCGACCTCTGCGTTCCAGGTCGACGCTTTATCCACTGTGCCACCACAGGTCAGGCCTGGAGATAAGGTCTTTAAAGAAGGTGATTAAGTTAAGTGGGGTCTTTAGGGTGGGCATTAATCCCATATAACTAGAGTCAGATAACATAGGCACAGTGACAGCATGTGAGAGGCAGAGAAGACGGCCTTCTACAAGCTGAGGAGAAGAGCCTCAGAAGAAACCAAACCTGTTGGCACCTTGATCTTGGACTTTAAGCCTAAGAGCTGTGAAGGAATACATTTCTGTTATTTAGGCCTCCTCATCTGTGGAATTTTATCTTGGCAGGAGCAGGGCAACGTAGATTTTGGTGCTGGGAAGTGGAACCCCACCGCAGTGAATATCTAAGATGTGGAAGCAGCCCTGGAATGCAGTAACAGGTGATGAGTTTTGAGGCTCATGTTAGAAAAAGCTAGATTGACTTAAAGAGCTTGTTAGAGGTATGGTATTAAAGGCAGTTCTGATGAGAACTCTGCAAGAAAAGCAGGAACTGTAGTAGAGGAGACGTCTGTAATCTTAGTTCACACAAGGAGAATATCGCTGAGAACGTGAGTGTCCCAGGTGCTTCTAAAACGAGATCTCCGACAGCTTGAAGAGGATGCTGCTGGGCACAGAGGAAAGGGATCCTGTTGTAAAGTGGCAAAGAACATGGCCACAGTGAGTTTCAGTGTTTTTTGGAAAGTAGAACATTTCTTTTTTTTTTTTTACAAGGAGAGAGAGAGAGTCAGAGAGAGGGATAGACAGACAGGAACAGAGAGAGGCGAGAAGCATCAATCATTAGTTTCTCATTGCCATTGCGACACCATAGTTGTTCATTGATTGCTTTCTCACATGTGCCTTGACCGCAGGCCTTCAGCAGACTAAGCCACCCCTTGCTGAAGCCAGCGACCTTGGGTCCAAGCTGGTGAGCTTTTTCTCAAGCCAGATGGGCCTGTGCTCAAGCTGGGGACCTCGGGGTCTCGAACCTGGGTTTTCCGGCATCCCAGTCCGACGCTCTATCCACTGCGCCACCACCTGATCAGGCAGGAAAGTAGAACATTTCTTAAGTAATTCTTTTTCAATTACAGTTGATATACATTATTAGTTTTAGATACACAACATAGTGATTAGACATTTACATAACTTATGAAATGATCACCCCAATAAGTAGTACCCACCTGGCACCATACACGGTTACTACAATATCATTGACTGTATTTTGTATGCTGTATTTTGTATCCCTGAGACTGTTTTTATAACTGGCAATTTGTGTATCTGAATCCCTTCACATTTTTCACCCAAACCCTCAATCCCTCATCTTAAAACTATCAATTTGTTTTATGTATCTATGACTTTTTCTGTTTGTTTATTTATTTATTTATTTATTTTTATTTCACATATAGGTGAAGTCATACAGTATTAATTCTTCTCTGACTTATTTTACTTAGAATAAAGAGCTAGGTCCATCCATAGCAAATGGGAGGATATCTTTTTTTATAGATGAGTGATTTTCCTTCGTACAAATGTACATCTTTATCCATTCATCTGTTGGTGGGCACTTAGCTATTGTGAGTAATGCTTCAGTGAACATATGGGTGCATATATATTTTTTATTATTTTTTAATTTTATTATTTTTATTTATTCATTTTAGAGAGGAGACACACAGAGAGAGAGAGAGAGAGAGAGAGAAAGGGGGGAGGAGCTAGAAGCATCAACTCCCATATGTGCCTTGACCAGACCAGTGCAGGGTTTTGAACTGGTGACCTCAGTGTTCCCAGGTCGACGCTTTATCCACTGCGCCACCACAGGTCAGGCCATATATATTTTTTAATAAGTATTTTGGGTTTCTCTGGATAAATACCCAGAAGTGGAATTGCTGGGTCCTTCTTTGTGTTTTTATGGACTTTGTTTTGAAGTTTGCTTTGTCTGATATATATATATATATATATATATATATATATATATATATATATATATATATATATATATATATATATATTGCTACTCTCTCTTTTTAAAAATTTTTATTTGCAATAAAATACCTTTTCCATCTCTTCACCTTTAGTCTCTGTGTCTATTTCTATCTGAAGTGTGTCTTGTAGGCAGCATATGTAAGGGTCTTGTTTTTGTGTCTGTTCAGCCACCTTATGTCTTTGATTGAAGCATTTAATCCATTAACATTTAAAAAGTAGGTATGTAGTTACTTCCATTTCAATATTTATGTTTTTGACTTTCTTAAAGAAGTCCCTTTAACATTTTTTTGTAAGACTGATTTTGTGGTAATGAACTCCTTTGCTTTTTCTTGTCTGGGAACTTATTTGTATCTCCTTCAATTTTAAATGATAGCCCTGGTTGGGTAGAGTAATCTTGGTTGTAGGTTTTTGCTTTTCATCACTTTGAGTAATTTGTGCCATTCCCTTCTGACCTGAAATGTTTCTGTTGAGAAATCAGCTGACGGTCTTACCGTAGCTCCCTTGTAGGTAGCTAACTACTTTTCTCTTGTGACTTTTAGGATTCTCTCTTTGTCTTTAACCTTTGGCATGTCAATTATGATGTGTCTTGGTATGGGCCTCATTGGGTTCATCTTGTTTGGGACTCTCTGTACTTCCTGGATTTGTATGTCTGTTTCCGCTACCAGGATAGGAAAGTTTTCAGTCATTATTCCTTCAAATGTATTCCTAATCTCTTGTTCTCTCTCTTCTCCTTATGGTACACCTGTGATATGAGTGTCATCACACTTGATGGTGCCCCTTATTCTTTTTAATTCTTTTTTCATTTTGCAGCTCTGATTGGTTGTTTCTGCTGCCTTCTCTACCAAATTACTGACTTAATCCTCTGTTTCATCTAATCAGCTGTTGATATCTGCTAGTGTAGTCTTCATTTCAGTTGATAGGCTTTTTTGACTGATTCATTTTTATGGTTTCTGTGTCCTTTTTTACGCTTATTGTCTCTTTGTCGAAGGTCTCACTGAGCTCCCCTAAGTTCCTTGAACATCTTTGTAACCACTGTTTTGAACTCTCTGTCAGACAGATTGCTTGTCTTCATTTCATTTAGTTCCTTTTTAGGTGTTTTCTCCTGTTCTTTTAATGGGGCATTTTTGTTTTTCTGTCCCCATTTTAGCTGCCTCTGTGTTTGTTTCTGTGTATTAGATAGGTTTCTATATGTCCACTCTTGTTAGGGTGGCCTTTTGTAATAGGTTTCCTATGGGACTCAGTGGCATAGACTCCGTGATCATTTGAGCATAGGGCTCTAGTAATGTCCCTTGAAAGGGTTATGCGGGCTCTTCTGTTGTAATTGGGTCTTGATTGCTGCTGGCCTGTTTGTGTGTGTGGTCTACTCTCAGGCTGGCTGACTATGAGGATATAACCACAGTGTCTGAGCCGCTCTGCAGGCGCTGACATCAGCAGGGTCTGGTGCCTGCCAAGATCTCCTTTTGGATATGCTATTTGTGGAGTTAATTGAGTTATGCTTTGATGTGGGCTAAAGCTGGCCACCAGGTATGTTGGTTCTGGGCCTCTTTGGAGGGATTCTGTGCAGATCAATGTCAGATGGTACCTGTGTCCATCCCTGGGCTACCTGTTTGGAGCTATAAGTGATCTACAGTTTGGGGCTGCCACTGCTAGGCCAGGGTTGATGTCGGGGGGACCAAGCTGAGTTCCATGGCCTGCTTCCACCAGCAGTGAGTCCAGGGGCAGGTCAGCAGAAGACCCAAGGGACCCCAAGATTAGCCTTCACTTCTCAGCTGCCCACTAAGCACAGTCATGGAAAGAATCTGTGGTATGAGTTGTGTGAAGTAGAGTCACCAGGTAGTGCTCAGTAGCATTTACCAGGCAGATAGAGATTCAAACTAGGCAGCAGTGCTGGGTCTGAGGCCACCCAGCAAAAATCTAGTGTATACCCAGGCCAGCTGACACATGCCTAGGGCCTCAGGAACCTTTGTGGTGGGACAGGGTTTCAGAAAGTCTCAGGGTGAGGCCAGCAGAGTGCCTCAGGCTCAAACAGATAAAGATTTGGACCTGTGGAGGGAGAGCTCTGCAGTGGAATGATTGGGGAATAAAACAATAATGTTTTATTATTAATTGGGGAATGTGGGAAACAGCCCTTGCAAGGTTCAAGCAAGCTCAGCAAGCTGGGACTTCCCCACCCCAGGTTCCCTCTAAGAAAGTCTATACTGCTGGCCTTGGCTGGCCAAAGCCAGCTGACTCCTCCATACGGCTCAAGCTCGGCAGGGCAGGGCCAGACCACAAGCATTTGGGTGGGTGGGACTATTGCATTGCCTCAGGTTGATGCCATATGGAGGGGAATCTTGACCCAGGAAAGATGGTGTTTATAGGTTATGTGAGAGAGGGACTCAGCACAGGGATTATGGTGGTTGTGCCTTCCTTCAGCCCTCTCCTTAAAGCCACACTGTGCAGTCTCTCCTTTTTATTCTGAGCCACAGCCCAGGATGAGTGGCTATGAATGAAATTCTGTGCACTGGCTCTTGAAGAGGACACCTGGGAAGGTCCTGGCCGGGTGGCTCAGTTGGTTAGAGCATTCTCCTGATACACCAAGGTTGCAGATTTGATCCTCAGTCAGGGCACACACAGAATCAATGAATGAATGCATAAATAAGTGGAACAACAAATCAACATTTCTCTCTCCCACACACACAAAGATTACTAAAACATTCAGAAAGAAAATATGAGAAAAGAGTACCCCTATGTCCCTAGCAGACTCCTGCCTGTCCTGGCAGACAGTGTGGGCACCTCTTCCCTGTGCTGGTTGGTGCTCAGGGTTGGGGAGCCCAGTACAGATGAGACCTGTTACTCCTCAGGGGGGACCTCTGAAGCTGAGCTGTACTTGTGAGTTCTCAGCTGCCACCATGGGAGTGGGGCCAGCCTTTTTTCTGTCTCCACCCTTCCTCCCAGTCTTGAGGTGGGTTCTTCTGTAAATTTTTGGTTATAAGACTTCTCTTCAGCTGAGTTTTCAGTTGGTCATTCAAGATTATTGCACTATAATTTAGTTGTCATTCCAATTTGGTCCTGCGAAGAGGGAAGTGTAACTTCTACCTACTTCACCACCATCTTGGATCCGTCAACATTATTGTTTTAATAAAATCTTACCTGGTTCCAGTATTTTACAGATCTCTTATTAAATCTCATTTAAATGAGGTATGAATAAATGTCATTTAAAGTAAAAATCATCCCAAAAGTAATTAAAGTTCCATAGAAGTATGAAATTTAGCACAATATATATGTTTTGAGCTTGTTAACTCTTATTAGGCTGCACGAAAACTGCACATTGTGCTGTTTTTCCGTTAAAAGACCTGAGTGTGACTTCTTGGTCTTTCCACTTGGACTACTCAGGTTTTCAGCAACAACCTGCTAAAGTTTCTTAATTCTGATTTGTCCAGTAGCCTCTCTCTCGAAAGCCACCCACCCTTGCTGTCCTCCGCACCTCCTTAGTGCTCCTATCTCCTGTTGTCACAACAGCATGAAATTGGGACACAGTTGTCCTCAGTCTCTGATGGCCATTTGGGGTGGTTCACCAGCAGCAGACTTGGACTTGCAGGCATAGCATGCAGACAGGATGACACCACTTTGGTCTGAGGCATGAAAAGCTTGACTCTGCTCAGGAGAGTGCAAAGGCTGTACCAGGAAGGTGAGGCCTGGCCCTGGGGACAGGCTTGTCAGCCTTCGGCTCCACCTGCAGGAGACGATGTGTACTCCTGTGGGTGTGGGGTGGTTTCAGGGGCGTCCACACTGGCTGGACTCAGTCAGCTCTCATGTCTCTGGCCCCATGAGGCCACCCTGACCCCTGCCCGGGCAGAGAATGGTAGTGCGTTCACTAACGGTGATCGCTGAGTAGAAGCTCCATGTTAGGTACTGTGCTAGTGGTGGGCACATGAGGTCAGATGTCATGGTTTCTGTGTCTGTGGAGAAAAGGAGGGGAAATTGAGTTAAGGCAGCAGTTACAGCAGAGTGTGAGGAAGGGCAGAAGTGCGGCACTGTGTCATATGCTGGGGGCACAATTGTTTCTAGGGAGGGGGTACGGCGCTGAGCCCAAGATCCCACCCTAGGATCAGCACTCAACCCCCCTGGCCAGGGGTGGGGTTGGGGGCGCTCTGTTGAACAGAATATCATCTCAATACACCAAGGTTGAGGGTTCGATCCCCAATCAGGGCACATAGAAAAATAAACCAATGAATGCACAACTAAGTGGAACAACAAATTGATCTCTCACTCTCCTTCCTTTCTCTCTAAAACCAGTAAATAAAAAAATTAGAAAACAAAATAGATTGCTGAGAACTTTTCATCCCCAGATGGTAACTGTTGAGAAATAGTCTGAATTTAAGATAACTGAAATGAGGGCATTCTCAGAGTAGAAGTTTTAAAATGCACTATGGCTCCCCATCATCAGCTGTCATCAGCATATAACTTAGCACCTGCATCGGGCCATGCCTGACCATATTCTATACTGAGTGGTTCTGAGTGTGGCCAGGACCCAAGTGTCGGTATCCAAGGAGGCTGGTCAGAAATGCACATTTCCAGGCTCGCCCAATCCGCTGAACCAGAGACTGCAGCCCTCGGGTGATGGGCTGCATACTTGGGTTTGGGGACTGTGGCTTTTATTCTCTGGGGGAGGCTGAGCTGTGATTCATTTTTCCCTTTCTCCTGTGCCCGAGGAGCCTGCCAGCAACCCCTCCACTCTTCTCCAGAGGCGGGGAATGGCTATCAAGGGGCACCCTCTGCCCCAAGCTCTGCTCTGGGCTGCACTCTTGGCCTGCGCTGCCCTCCACCCAACAGCTATTGGTGCTCTGCTGCCTTGCACCCGAGCCAGTGGTCTGTGCTGGTTCTGCCGCTGGGCCTGCTCTGCATCAGGTCCTGGGTGCCAGTTACCTGCTGACCACATGTCAGGCCTTGACCTTCGGAGCATTCGGCAGTGGACTTGGCTTGTAATACCAACATGGTGGTTAAACTGCAACTCTTGTCCAACCAGGCAGTTCATGAGACGGCTTTTCTCCTCAGTGATGTGCATGGCTGGAGCCTATATCCAGCAGGGGCCATGGCAGTTGTGCAGCGGGACAGCAGCTGGCAGTGTGCTCTTCTGTCTTTGCAGGAACGAGCTGGAGCGACAGTTTCTTGAATTGCTCCAGTTCAACATCAATGTTCCATCCAGTGTTTACGCCAAGTATTACTTTGATCTACGTTCTCTGGCGGAAGCGAACAACCTGAGCTTCCCCTTGGAGCCACTGAGCAGGGAGAGGGCTCACAAGCTGGAGGTAATGTGCTTTATTTAACATGGTGCATTTGGTGCACTGTTGCTGAGGCGTCACCAGGGTGCACAGGCGGGTGTGATACCATGTGATCTCTCCCTATGTGTGGTTATAAAACAAAGACAGGGTACCTTGGACTTAGAGCTTTTCAGGTAATTTAGTTGATTATAATTTGTACAACTTTATGTTTTCTTCAGCTATCTTACAGTTAGTTTTTATTTAATGTTCATTGTTCTATTTTTTAAATCAAAGGTTTTTCAAAGGTTCTCTTTTTTAAAAAATAAGCCACAGAAAGGATTTCCTAGCATGCAGTTTTATAAAGAAAAAGATACTAGAAGGTCCTAACTATTGGGAATCCAAAAAGAATTGATTCTGATTTTTAGTTTGCACATTTATTTTTCCCACAGCCCAGCTAGAGTGAAGGTGGCCCCCTTTGGCCTGCATCTGAGCTCTAGACCCCTCATTGTTACGTTGTATGACTGTGTACTACACTTGTGTGGAGCTCAGCTTCTGGTTTGCACCTAGCTCTTCCCACCTGTTTTTGTCTGGATGGTAATGCTTGTGAAATAGAACTCAGTATCAGGGTGAACATGAACCCAGTTTCAGTCTGCGTAGCTGTTCTCACACCCCTTTTGTGCTCTGAGGTGAGGCGAAGAGAGGAGCTTGGAGCCCCTGGATGCCACTCAGCCCCGAAGGAAAACAGGTCTGTTCTCTGAACGAGAGTATTTAGTGGCTCACATCAGCTGCACGGGATGCACCGGCTGGGTGAGACCAGGGAGCCAAGCTGCTATCACTGCATTCACTCATCTGAGGTGAAGGAGGGGAGAGTACGCTTGCTCCTGGTCCGGCCATGCCAGGTGCCCGGGCAGGAGAAAGGCCAGTGGCTGATAGCATGTGCTCTCTCCTCCTTAGACACAGACCTCTCTCCTGCTGGGCTGGGCAGAGACTCTCTGGGAACACAGACAGTGCCCCTTTGAAGTGATTTCTTAGGATGGGGTTTCATTGCTAACCAGACCCCAGCATTTCTATTGGTACATTGAGTTAACAAACTTGAACCCCATGTTGGAAAGCCAGGACTGAGACCTTGTAGGAGTTGCCATGACTTGAAGTTCTGTGCCTATTCAGATGCCCCACCAGTGGACTATTTGATTGTGCTGGGGGCAAGGTAAACTGGAAATAGGGGTGTACCAAGAGCCAGGGCAAGTGCAAAGTGGCCTTTTCATTAGCAGGGTCATTTCTCTTTGAAATAAATTGATACCTTTATGCACATAGAAGATATGGTTAATTCTAACCTCAGGTTGCATAATAAAATCTAGAATAAAATAGTACATTGCTAATTTATGATATATATATTCAGACTCACTTTTGGAAGGTTAAATAAATAAAAACAGCTTGCTTTAAAAGTTGACTGTTCAAATGCCCTTAAGAAATCTGAATCTTCTCTTCTTCAGATATGCCCTCTTTACGCATGCAACATGTTTCAAAGGCAGTGAGCGGTCTCAGCTTCAGCACCTGCCTGCGACCCTGGCTCATCCTCATCTGTAGGAAGACGCCCTGGTCTCCTTCCCGTCTCTCCCCTTAGTCCATCCTCCCTGCTGCCAGTAGGGTGGTTTTACTAAAGTGCAGGCATAGGTTTGGGACATTCATTCTTAAACTCACCAACACTTGTGCTTTGCTACAGAATAGTGCCTGGGCCCTGGTGTAGGGCGGCCGCAGTGTCAGCCTCCCTGGCATCCCTGCCCTGCCTCTTCTGCTGCCAGTGGTGCCGCCCTTAGTGCACCCTCAGCTGCCTGGCCACCCAGCACCTGCCCTACTGATGATGCCAGTCCCTCCTGAGGGTCACCTGAAGGTCTGGTTCCGATGCCCATCCTCAGTCATGAGTGCCCCTTAGGGACTCCCCCAAATAAAATCAGTTGTTTGGTCCCGTTTCTGGTGCTTTGACCATGTACTTGTTATGTTCATGCCTCTATGTCCACAGCAAACAGGAACAAGGCTCCATTAGACACAAGTGTACTCAGGGTCCTGTGGTCCAGTGCTGGCCCAGATATCCCCTGAAGCGGCTGTGAGCAAAGCTGGGAGCCTGCTCTGCTGAGGAGACAGACATCATCTGCCCCACGTTTCAGGGTCTCTGCCTTCTGCAGCAAGGGTCTAGAGGGGACTCGGACACTTGTCATCTTCTGTTCTGATGGGTCTCTGATCAGTGATCGTGGCTGAGGACTGCGCTCTTCCCCACCCGTTTCTAGGAACTCCAGAGCTTCACAGCCACCCATGGGGAGGGCACCATCATGGCCCCAATGAAGACAGGGTCTCTAAGGACTTCAGTGGGGCCCAGGCCAGGTCACAGCCCTGAGTACAGGGCCAGCGTTGAGCCTGGAGCTGGCTGACTTGGGCTGCACTACCTCATGGTGGTTGCACGTTGTGAGGTTGTTTTCTCAGCCGACTCTGTCTGTCCTGCCTCATGGGCTGCACTCCATGTGAAGCAGGGCTCATCTAGCTTTGTTCCTGTGCACCCTCTGCTGCATGTGGACTGGTGCTGCACATAGCCATGCAGTGTCTGAGGAGTGGGGGGTGGGCAAGGGTCTCCTGCCCTGACCTGAGCTGTCTCTCCTCAGGCCATCTCCCGCTTGTGCGAGGACAAGTACAAGGACCTGCGGAGGCCTGCGAGGAAGCGGTCTGTGAGTGCTGACAACCTGACCCTGCCACGGTGGTCTCCAGCCATTATCTCCTAACTGTGGCCTCCTACTGGAGGCTGCTCCACCCCTCGGCGTCCTTCAGTTTGAGAAAAGACAGATTTGGGGTGGTTTTGTTTTCGTTTCTTTCCTTTTTTAAATTCGTAGCTTCATCGGGCTGCCTTGGTGACAGCGCAGCACTGTGCGCCCTCACAGCAGGCATCAGGGACATGAGACCAGCGCCTGGGGTCCTGCCCGCATCCACCTGTTGTCTGAGCAACGCTCCTCATGGAGAAAGAGACTCTAGTCCTGAAGGAGGAGGAAGGGAAGGGGGTGAAGGGTCAAGGGCACGGCCATTTCTCACGTCTCCCATCAATCAGTAGGTGAATACAACGGAAACCATAAGAGTAGTAACCGCTTAGATGTGCATTAAAGACAGCGTGCCGCCTGTCACCTCCGTCTGGTCACTCTGTTCTGTGAGACTTCTTGCATTCCTTCTAGCTGCTTTTTTGGGATTTGGGGGGCTTTTGTTGGTTTTTATCTGTTTTGGTTTTGGCCCCACAGAGCAGAAAATAGAGTTTGTACCATGGCACAGACATCCCAATAAACAGTCCTGGTTGTTTCTCTTGGCACTGGGCCTGCGAGATGTCTCCTGAGCTTTCTTCTCTCAGTGGACGCACTTGCTACACTTCTCCACTTTACTTTGTACCGTTTTTTTCAACAATGGCAATGTTAACTTTATACCACTGAACCAAAAGAATCCCTTTCCCTCTGTATTCCTCATAACCCCCAAATTCTAGATGACATGGGTGCTTGTGCCTTCTGATTTTCATGCAGTTGTTTTTTATTCATGTGCCCTGAAGTTGTAGTTGCAGATCAGCCAGACCTCGTGGGTCAAGGAAGCTGCAGAAGAGGGTCCTCTTGAGTACTCTCCCAGAGTGGAGTGTGCCTGAGGTGGAGCGTCCCTTTATGCCCCTGTCAGTTCATGCCTCCACTTCCACACCCATCGTCACAAGCAATATTCTTGTCAATTTTTATATGCTTACTTTAAATCGAAGTTAATCTATTTGTATAAATTTTTTTAAAAACCTAAAATTAAAATTAAAAAACGGGGTGGGTAGTCCAGTGGGAAGATCATTGAAGGGCAAAATGTTACTATTTACTGAGGTATTTTTCATAGAATGATTGAATAAAAAAAAAACTTGCATTTTCATTGTGGGTGCTTAGAGAAGTTATACAAAATTCAAACTGTGAAGGTTTATGCTTCATTAATTATGACCGTATGTTTTTGTTTTCTGGCTGTCCCTAATTTCCTTATGGGCTAGTTACGAATTTTTTATATCAAGTAAAATAAAAAGGATTAATGATCAAATGTCAGAGTAAATTTGCTATGAAGTCCGAGAACCTGAGTCAAGAAAGCATGTCCTTCTGTGGGGTCTTACATGTCTCCTTGGGTCACAGTGATGGAGGTCTGACTCCTTTCCTCTCTCAGTCTCTCTGAGGCAAATGGCGGCAGCTCTTCCGGATTTCAGCTTCCTCCCATATGAGCTTGGAAAACTGTGGAGTCTTGTATTACTGGTCTTGAATACCCATTGGAAACAGAAGGAATTTGGAAAGTTGAAATCCTAAGAAAGCCTCACTGAACGTGCTCGGCAGGCTTCAGTGAAATTTTCTGTCTTGTGTAATCAGAACTGGGCCAGAAATAGAGTCGAATTCTTTCAAAAGCAGCAAGTCGAAAAGAACAAGTTAATTATTTTTCCATTATAATTGTGCTGATACACTGTATGGGTACCAAAATCAGTGTCTCTCTTCAAGTAAGAGTTGGATTTAGAATTTAAGAGATCTAAAAATGTAGAAAATAACCTTTTATATTCCCTATTATGTAGAGCTTAAAAAGGGACATATTTTCTTAGCTGAATATGAATACCTCTCAAGTATAAATTAGTTCCTCTCATGGAAATGACCTTATTTTACCAATCCATTTCAGGAAAGAGGTTCTGCTGCCTTTAAAGCAGAAATCTTATTTTTATCCCTTTTATTTGAATGAGAGAGTTTTGAAAATTGAATTATGTAAATATTTCAATGCATCTACTATTATTTTGTGGAGTTTATTAAACTACTTAAAAATTGTATAGTCTATATATTGTATGTACATAGAGTCTGATAACTTAAAATTGAATCCCATAAACCCCGGCTCAGTCTTTGTTTAGACTACTTAATATTGTTTTAGCCTTGTGCACTGGACTCTACCTCTGTATAGGAAAATTTTCCATATTCATTAATAAGTATTGATCTGTATCAATTGGTTATGTTTCATGCACTAAGGATTTTAAAAACTCTGCTATAAGTGAAGACTTGACTTTGCAGTATGAGTCACTTGACACATAGGCAGACACTTTACTTTTATTTTTCTACATGATGATGAAGACAACCTTCTGTTCTTTGGTTTGTTCTGACTTTGCCAAAAAAAAAGGTACACCAAAAAACAAAACCCACCAACAGTACAAGTGTAGTCTGTATTGATAAGGGTTAGCAACTGTCATTTGTTTGCAAGGTAATGCAATGTCTTATTATTAAAGCTGGGTTGCTCTTTAGGAATATGTTGTCTTAGTGTAGTTTTTGAACGTAGTTTCATCATCAATGAAGGATGAAGAAGACCACACAATTCATTGATTTTAATTTTAGATGTGACTTAAAGTCACTGGGAGAGTGAATATCACGGTGAGTTATTTTGGTTTATTTTATTTTATTATTTTTAACTGGAAAAGAGAAGTCAGATTTTAAACCAAATTGGAAGGCAGGTTGGATCCATGCCCCAAGGCCTTGCTGCAGGAAGTCAGAGCTGGGGTAGCCTGCGCAGTCTGGTCTGCATAAGCGAGGGAGCCCATTCCTTGGGCGTTGGCAGGGCCTCTCCATCTTGGAGGTTCCCTTGGTTCTGGGGTTTTGAACTTCAGCTGAGCAGCAAAGCAGAATTTTGGGAGTGAGGGATTTTGACCCTTTCCGGTTGCTTTTGGTAACTTCTCACCTGGGGCCATATTTTACAGCTTTGAATTTTTAAAAAAATAAAATATCATTCCTGGTTCATTGTAGGTATTTAATAAGTGTTAAATAAATAAATACATAGAACAAATAATGCCTGCCTCCTGCTGCATTTGTTTGAATATTGATGTAAAATTCAACAGATTTTGTGGATGTTGAGTGAACCAGGTCTTTGCAAGAGCAGTGGAAACTTGTCTTAGTCCTTCAAGTCTTGAGTGGCTCAGGAAGTTACTCAGACTACGGAGAAATCTCCGACACTGAAATGCTTGCCCACTGGCAACCTGCTGAAGTGCATCCCGCTTGACATCCCTTTCTCCCTGTGACTTGACTGCCATGTCTCAATACTTGGGTTGGGTAGATCTTAGAAACGTGGGCCATCTGGAAGCCCAACCAGAGAGCCCCTATTGTTGAAAAAGAGGAAGAAATGGAAGCCATGCCCTTGAGTTAAAGCAAGGAGAGAATACTTATTTGGGGTTTGTATTTTAAGCTCTGTGGGTTGCAAGCAAAACCTATACACATCTTCGCTAAGGTCATGGTTTGCTGTTACGAAATGCACGGTTACTAGAGCAATTGCACTTGAACACAGATCACCTCACAGATGCCAGATGGACCTCAGCACAGATAGGGGGTGTGTAAGGGTACTCACAGCCACAGAAGTGGTGATGGAGTTTGCTCCTGAGCAGGTCAGTTAACTTTCTTTCCAGTCTTTCTGTTCTGTGTTCTTACTAAGTCTGTACATGTGAGGCTGCTGAGTGTCTGTCGTGTTGCTTCTGATGAGAAAGTTTGTTCATGAGTTCTAATCAGCACCAAGATGACCTGCTGTCATTCATCTAAGCTGCAAGAGCCATTGGAGGCAGCTGTGTGTACGGTGTTGCACACCCGAACTGCATGCCAGGTGAGGACTTGTCCATTGTAGGTCTTCCTAGAAAACCTTTGGGAAGAACCTGTCACAGTGAACTCAGACTGGGTATCTGATGGAATGATATGACAGGTCTCAATAAGCTTTGGTGACTGAGTTGGGTAGAGGGCTTTATTCTTTTGGAGAATTTTACATGAATGAGTTTCCAAACACAAGCTAGAAGAATGGTATTCCAAAGTGAATTTTTAACGATTTGGACAAAGATACTCAGTATAACTAGAACTTGTGCAAATGTTATGTTAATGGAGGTATCGATGTGTATTGTGTTGGAAACTTGTATTTTAGTCTCAGTCCAGTGTTTAACTTGCTGTGTGGCCTTGTTCCTAAGGTTATTTGATGCTGATCAGAACTTGATTGTCCTCAGGGATTAATGATTAAAGTCAGTGGTCCTGCAAGGGAGAATGAGGCAAGTAAGCCAGGGTGCTGGACGGGGCCAGTGTGAATCAGAAATAAAGAAAGGACAGAAGGTTTCTGTACAATAACAATGTCAGTATTTTGAGTACCTTAAAGCAGATATGGTTGCTACCAAGAAAATTAGAAAAAACGACTGGAAAATGATGAATAAGAATTTAGTAAGATTACAAGATCACTATACAAAAAACTGATAGTTTTCCAAGTAAGCAGTTATAACCAATTACCAATTAGAGTATATAACGAAGATGAGATATCATTCTCAATTGCAGCTAATTATAACATCTCCCAGAGCAAACACATGAAGTGCTCACAATGTGCCCAGCATAGTTTATGCCCTCCACATATGTTAATTCATTCACTACTCGTGGTTTTATGAGGGAGCTGCTAGTATTCTTGGTGAGGGAGGAGGCTTAGGCTTGAAGAGGCTAAACACCTTCCCCTGGACCAAGATCAGAAAGTGGGATGAGCCAGGAAGCCTGACTCCAGAGTTTAATTTAACCTCCATGCCATATAGCCTTCCATTGCCACACATTAGGGAAAACAACCTGTCCAGAAACATAGTGGGCTTGAGAGTGTCCTCCCAAATTCATGCCAACCCAATACCTGTACAGGAGACCTTATTTGGGAATGGGTTCTTTGCAGATGTAATTAGTTAAGGTATGATCATTCTGGAGTCTGGTGGGCCCCAAATCCAATGACTAATGTCCTTGTAAGGAGTGGAAGATTTGGAGGCACAAGGACAATGCCCTGTAACAACAGGGAGAGATTGGAGTGACACAGCCGCAAGCCAAGGACACCATGCAAGAGCACCATCCTGCTGGTACCTGGATTGCAGGCTTGCAGGCTCCAGACTGTGAGAACACCTTTCTGTTCAAGCCACAAGTATGTGGAAATTTGTGACAGCCACCTTGGGAAACTGGAACACTAGTTTCCAGTTAAAAGAATAAAGAGTATGCCAAAGTCTAGTCAGGCATCAAAAAGATGTGAATGAGACACACCACACACTGTAAGAAGGTCCCTCCCCTTTGTCCAATGTACATGAAAGGACACCAACTGCTGTCCCCACTTAGGACTTTTATCTGACCTCTCATTTCTGTTTGGCATGTCCCCCTACATTTTTCCTATTCAGGCATCTGCCTAAATGTCACATTGAAACCTCTTGTGCCCCTACACCCACCCACATGTGCAGGTGGTAGACTCCCCACCCCTCTAGCTGCACCTGCAGCAAGGTGGGCACAGCTCTGCACTCTGCTTTTTTCCTTGTTCATCTGTCATCCTGCCCCTGTTACTTAGAGGACTGAAAACAGTCCTGAGGTGGGAAAGAAGCAGAACTTGAACTAGGTTTGTGTGGATCTGGGAAACTGAGCTGAAAGGAATCCCGCTCAGAAATTTTCTCTGTTCCTCCCCTCTCTCTCTTCCTCGGTCTATCTCTCTCCCTTCTGTATCTTTCTCCCTCTCCTTTTCCTCCCCTCTTTGTCCCTCTTCCCCTCTGTCTCTCTTTTCCTCAGCCAGCCCTCTCCATCTCTTCCCCTCCGGCTATTTCTCCCCCCCTTCTTTTGCTCCCTCTCTTTTTGTCTCCCTTTCTCCCACCTCTCTTCTTTCTTTCCACTTCCTCCTCTCCTTTCTCTCCCCTTCCTGGCCTCCCCCTTATTTCTAAGGGACAGAGTTAGGGGAGATTACTCTCTGCACATGTAAATACAAAAGTCTGTAGAAGTCAGAGAAGTTTCAACAGTGTCATTTAATCTATAAATAGTTGCCTTAAGCATAACTTCCCCCCCCAGAAATGTAATACAGCCCGTTATATTCTGCGCAATTCCAATGTAGGAACTTTTCTTACTCATCTCAGCAACTCCTCGATGTAGATGCAGCAGGCGCTGTCGCCCACGCTTTCCAGGAGCTGAAGTCCAGAAAGGTCAGGCAAAGGTCAGAATCAGAAACCAGCAGGGCCTCCAGTTCATCTGCAGTCACCCCTAAAACTGCCGAGGAGGACAGCTACTCCTTACCCTTGACTCTCCATGTGTGTCGTTCCTGGAGAAGGGACACATGATATTTTTGCTTGTTACAAAAGCATAGCAATTCTGTAAACATGGGTGGCATGCAGGATGTTATTTTTATGGCTGTTAAATGCAGTCAACATGCAGATGATGGGTCCAGCTGCTCAACACGAATTTTATAGAAGTTTAGGAGTTGTCGTTCCAATGTTGCTGCTTGACTCCAGTGACATCCCCTGCCCCAGGTGTCCGTTCAAGTGCTTAAGAGGGTCTGGGACTTCTTACGTAGCACCCACTGTCCCCTCCCCTGAGGCCACGGCCCCTCCTCTGACATGTTTGGGTCTCTGCACTGTGGTTTTATCTTTCTGTGTTTGAGGTACGTTTTATGACTCCCAGTCAGGCTGGCTCATGGGCTCCAATGTGTGTCTCAGTTCACACTGTTCTTCCTTATTCATGTTTCAGCTCAGAAGTCAGCCCTGGTGGTCCTTTCTAGTCCCTTTACCTGCAGTAGTACAGACTTCCACCTCCCACTGTCAACAAAAGAACGTTTAGGCCGAGAAAAACTCTTATAAGGGTTTACCTGAGTCAAACTGATGACAGTTGCTGGGAAGTAAAATTTTTTTTTTTTTACAGGGACAGAGAGAGAGAGTCAGAGAGAAGTATAGAGTGAGACAGACAGACAGGAACAGAGAGAGTTGAGAAGCATCAATCATTAGTTTCTCGTTGTCATTGCAACACCATAGTTGTTCATTGATTGCTTTCTCATATGTGCCTTGACTGCGGGCCTTCAGCAGACCGAGCAACCCCTTGTTGGAGCCAGCGACCTTGGGTCCAAGCTGACGAGCTTTTGCTCAAGCCAGATGGGCCCGCGCTCAAGCTGGTGACCTTGGGGTCTTGAACCTGGGTCTTCCACATCCCAGTCCGACGCTCCATCCACTGCACCACTGCCCAGTCAGGTGCTGGGAAGTAAAATCTTAATTGAGAAAATGATCTAGAGAATGGCAGTTTGGCAGCTTATTTTATACATCAGACTCAACGAAGAAGACATAAAGAGGGGAACATGAAATCTCCATTGGTGGTAGATTAGGGGAGGGAGAAAGCAAAGCAGGGAAACCTTGGATTGGATAGAAAGCAAATCAGAGATACTCATACTTCTTCATTAGTGGGTACAGGACAGGTAAAAATTCATGTTTGCAGCACAGAGAGATGGTGTGCGGGCCATAATGTAACAAGGAGGGCTTTCCCTGCTCCCCTGCTCTGATGCCAGGGGTTGTGTCTGGAAAAAGGAGATCACTCTGACATTTCAAAGGCGTGTTAGCTCAGATGCCCAAAGACAAACAATTCAAAGTTAAAGCTAGGACATGACTACCCACTGTTTTAGGAATTTTCATGTTCAGACCATCCTGTGTGGTTGCTGCCAGTCTCTGTGTTTGCAGGGCCACTATGCTGGCATCCCCTGGGCTTGGCGGGGTTGGCATGCGGCCCTATTTCTGTGCACACACCCTGTCACTCGCTGTTAACCTCCTTGTTTTATTTCTTCCATGGCATTTTCTAGTGCCGCTCATTACTGAGGGTTTGACTTACCTGTGTCCTCACCAAAGGCAGACCCCACTCCAGTGGTGGGATTCAAATAATTTAGCAGCCTGACTAGGCGGTAGCGCAGTGAATAGAGCATTGGACTGGGATGCGGAAGACCCAGGTTCGAGACCCCGAGGTTGCCAGCTTGAGCACAGGCTCATCTGGTTTGAGCAAAAGCTCGTCAGCTTGGACCCAAGGTCGCTGGCTCCAGCAAGGGGTTACTCGGTCTGCTGAAGGCCCTCAGTCAAGGCACATATGAGAAAGCAATCAATGAACAACTATGGTGTTGCAACGAAAAACTGATGATTGATGCTTCTCACCTCTCTCTATTCCTGTCTGTCTGTCCCTGTCTATCCCTCTCTCTGACTCTCTCTCTGTACCTGTAAATAATAATAATAATAATAATTTAGCAGCTGGTTCTCTGCCCTAATGACCATTTTAAGTATAAAAAAATGATATACAGAAAGGTAGTTTATTATTTCATGCATTTAATACTTAAGAATGATAAAAGAGGTACATAAAACTAGGTTATGTTATGAGAGTTTAAAAATATTAATGAAAAAATATTAAATAATACCTTAAAAACCAATAAAACTGTTATTTAAGATATTTTCATATTGCTTCTTGATTATTGTCCTCACTTGCAATTTTTTTCATCTGTGGATGGAATGAACATTACTACGGGTGCTTAGAATACTCTGTTGTGCAGATGAACGTTAAAAAAGAGTAACCTGGGAACACTGAGGTCGCCAGTTCAAAACCCTGCACTGATCTGGTCAAGGCACATATGGGAGTTGATGCTTCCAGCTCCTCCCCCCTTTCTCTCTCTCTCTCTCTCTCTCTCTCTCTCTCTCTGTGTCTCCTCTCTAAAATGAATAAAAATAATAAAATAAATTTTTTAAAAAAAGAGTAAGGAATGTAAATTTGTGATTTTCACATTGGGTGCTGCCCAGATGCCCACCTTGGAGAGAACCTTGGTTACAAGCGCCATTTTAATAACTGGTTCACCAAACTCAACAAAAAATTAGGTATCAGTTCTGCTGCACTGGTGCAAACTGGCTGAATCCCATCACTGCCCCACTCAGTCTGTAACAGGAAATTGTGCCTCCATCAGCTCCGTGGAGCTTGAACCGCCTGCTGCTGTCCCAGCTGCCACAGTTTCCTGGGGTCACTATCACAGCACCCACAACTGCAAGTGGTGAGGCCCAGACCTCACGAGTGATTCGCATTCGCGCACCCCCCCACACACACACACACGAAGCACTGGTGTCACAGAACACAGGCCTCCCAGCAGTGGCACCTGCCGGTGGGGACAAGAAGGCCAGCACCACAAAGGTCTTGGGAACAATTAAGTGGTTCAATGTAAGAGACAGATACGGTTTTATCAGGAGGAATGACATGACCAGATGGCGATGAAGAACCACCTAGGAAGTCCCCTCACAGTAGCAGAGAGACTGGAGTTTGTTGTTGTTGAAGGAAAGGGGGCTGGAGGTGGCAGATGTTACAAGTAAGGTGGGAAATACGAAGTAGATGTGACCATTCTGATGCTGTCCGTGCCACAGGCACCCTCCACAGAATTACTAGCAGAGTTACCAGAACAGTAGGAGTCGGTAAGGAGAGGGCTCAGAGACTCAGTGGGCGTGAACCAAGTGTTCTTCCTCTCGCGCAGTGAGGCAGAGACGGGGTGGAGGCTGCTGACAACCTGGGTGCAGGAGTACCAGGTAGACTGGTCAGACAGAATATGCATCAGAGCACAGACCACAATTCTGCAGGGACCCTTCTCACAGTGACAGCCTACAGAGGGTAACAGTGAAGGAGGTAGGAATAGTCAGGAGCTAAGACTCCAGGTCTGCAACCCCTCCATGCCGTACCTGCGATGACTTTCATTTCTGACACAGATACCATAGGACAGCAAAGAGACAAAGCAGTTGCTGCAGCAGCTGAGCACTGCCTTCCCCTGAGGCAGGCTGGCCCCCTCTACCTTCATCCAGAACGCTCCCCCAATAAGCAGTGGACACGAAATTCCAGCGATCAGAAATGAACAGAAGATTGGAGCTGAAGACCTTTAAGTGCTTGGTTTTTGTCCATTGACCAGATGACTAGAACTATCTGCATGATCTATGCAGCATGGGGTTTTATTATTTTTATTTAAAGAAGTCTCTTTTTGGTAATGACAGAAATTTTTTTCTTCTTTTCCAAGTGAGGGGCAGGGAGATAGACTCCTGCATGCACCCCAACCGGGACCTGGCAACCCATGTCTGGGGCCAATGCTCTGCCCATCTGGAGCCAGGCTCGTAACCCAGCTATTTTTAGCACCTGAGGTTGAGGATCTACTGAGCCATCCACAGTGCCTGGGTTGATGCACTGGAATGCATAGAGCCATGGCTGCAGGAGGGGAATGGAGAGAGAGAAGGGGGAGGGGTGGAGAAACAGATGGGCACTTCTCCTGTGTGTCCTAACCTGAAATCGAGCCTGGGACATCCAGAAGGCTTTACCACTGAGCCAAACAGCCAGGGCCCAGATTACGCTTAGATCTAATAGTGCCCCTGGGCAGAGGCTGCTAATCTGGCTCTGCTCTCTGCTCCATTGCCCAGTCGCTCCACTGTCCACATGGTCCATTTCTTCCACACTGCATCTCCTGCCTTAGCGCTCGCTGTCTTGCTGGCACATTGAAACAGCGAGGTAGTTGCAGGGTTGGTTCTGGGCAGGGCCCGGCACTCCAACAGCACTGTAGCATGACAAGGGGATTTTCTACCTTCCTTTCCTTCTTGTTCCTTAAGAGTTAGCGATTTAAAAGACTCTCTGAGGAGATCCCTGTCTGTTAAACTGTTGGGGTGCCAGGCACGACATGGGCTCAGAGATGAATGAACTGTTGTCTGCTCTTGGAGACACCGCTGTCTGGGACTTCTGAATATACTTTTGTTTGTAGCAAACTGGCTATTCACTTGTCTCAAATCAAAGTGGTTGTGAATATTTTGAGGATTAGTGTTCAACAGTAGTGAGTTTTAAAATAGATCAAATTCCTTCATTCCACCTTCTAGTATTTCACAGTAGGAAACAGGCAGAGAGAAGCATACAGAGGGGCACATGAGCTAGTCTGTGCGTCTTAGCAAGACTCTTTCAACACAGAGCTCCCATGTTTGCAGCCACTCAGGGTCTGCAGCCCTCCCTTCCTCTCTCTCTCATCTTCCTTCCTTCTCTCTGCTATTGTCTAAGACATAAACATGAATTAGAGGAAAACACGAGGACTCACACACCTGTATGTGGTCTTTGGACTATGTAAGAAGGTTGAAGCTTGGGAAAAGGCGACTGTGTTTATGGCACCCCTAATCGAGGTCTTTGATTCCAAGAATAATGTTTCTAAACTCACACTACAGTGAAAATGACTGATAGGAATGAGTGTGCTACCTCTGCCAGATGTAGTTTCATCATTTTTAAAAGCCAAATTAAAAAAAAAAAATGAAACCCTGGTCAGATAGCAAGCTAGTTAGAGCATTTTCCTGGAGCACAGAGGTGGCCAGTTTGATTTCCCAGTCAGGGCATATACAGGACCAACTTGATGTTCATGTCTATCTCTCCCTGCCTCTCTCTCCAAAATAAATAAATAAATAAACAAACAAACAAACAAACAAACAAAGGACTTCTGGCATTTAACACGGTCTATTAGATAAAAGGTAAAGGTGTCTGAGGCAAGATGGCCTATCCTGAAACTGCCTCTCAGTTACTCAGAGGGAAATAATTAAACTAATCATTGCTCCCCCCGCATCTACCTTTATTAGAAAACAAAGCAACACATGTAAAAAACAAAGCTTAATGAAAATACTGTCACTTAAAAGGTTTTAGAAAACACCGCATGCACAATGGTTGCAGGGAGGCCCTCCTCCCCACACTGTCATTTGTGAAATAAATATAGCATAGTTAAAAATAGACTGTGCCAACAAAAAAGTACATGTGGGTCTTCTATCCAGGGGGCCAGACTTATGCATGGGACGAGCCCCCGCCACTCAGAGGGGCTCCTGTTGATGTCTGGGGAACATCAGGGGCGCCCGGATCCTGTGTTCTCTGAGGAAACAATGTGAACCCTGACGGCTCTGGGCAATGCAGATCTAGGCAACACGCCCAGCCTCCAGAAGCCCTTAGCTTCTGGGCTGAACACAGAAGTGTTGGGACAAAATAATTGACACCAAACATCTAGTCCCAAGGTAAACTGAGTCAGGAAGGGCTCAAAATATAAAAGCTTCTGGCGTGCTGTGACTGCTTTGGTCACTGAGCAAGGAGAGGAACCACTCTGGCTGGTTGGCCAGGCCAGAAAGGCCTGTCCTGGACAGAGAAGGAGGGGGCATGAGAAAACATAAACTCAATTATTCCTGCCATTTATGGAGTCTTTCCACCATGCCCAGCTGTTTACATGTGTTGCCTCATTTCATGCCCTGAACCACTTCAGATGCAGGTGTTGTTGAACCACCTGTTCTACAGCAGAAGAAGCATGGCTCAGAGTAAGCAAGGGGCCAAGACGTAAATCCTCCCCTTCTTGTCTTCTCTCTACTCCTCTGGTGTTGAGCCAAGAGGCAGTAAGGATAAAGGAAGATGGCTGGACAGTGAGGAATCTGGCTGTGGTCTCATGGGACAGGAAGGCAGGGTGCAGAGGCCGGGGGGGAGGAGGGCAGGCCCTAAACAATTGCTGATGCCCAGTATCCCCCGTCATAAGCACAGGACACCCCATGAGCACGAGCAAGGCCACAAAACCTGATCTTGGGTGAAGGGAAGGCAGTCTATGGAAGCCAACCAGAGAGAGGAGAAGGTGCCCCGCGGGAGGGAACTGCTATGGCAGTTCTCAGAGGCAGACAGACCACCAAGGCTGCATGAGGGCAGAAGGTGGGTGGGGAAGATCCTTGGTCTTGTGAGGCTTCTGGACCTGGTCCCAGAGGCAATGGGGAGAAACTGAAGGGCCTTAAGCAGTAAAACTTTTCAAAAAGTGTTTAAAGCAAGTTGAATGGTGGGATTTGGGCTTGGGTGAATTGCATCTTGGTGTCACTCACCTAGAGAGAGAACGCAAGTGTTAGCATCTTGGTTAGTCTGAGGTGTAAGCTCTCCTGGTGACGTCCAGTGTGGCACTGAATTTGCAGTCTCCAATTTTCCCTCACAGTACCTTTCTGAAAATCTCATTAAATTCAATACATGATAGACCAGTATTATCCAATTGTTTCTGGAAAGTTTTATATTTTTAAATTAAATCAAATTATTTATTTTAAATATTTGATTTATTAAATTTAGAGAGAGGAGAGAGAGAGAAAGAAAGGAGGGCATGGAGGGAGGAACAAGAAGCATCAACTTGTAGTTGTTTTCCAAATGTGCCTTGATGGAGCAAGCCTGGGGTTTCCAACTGGTGACCTCAGTGTTGTTCTAGGTCGATGCTTTATTCACCATGCCACTACAAGCCAGGCTGGAAAGATTTTCATTTTAACTCCCTGGACATATTTTGTGCTTAAGATGCCATTTAAATTTTGCTTTTTCCTTTCTAGATGAATACAGAGTTAACTAGCTGATATCTGACTCTTTGTTGAGGCCATCTAGTGGCCCACAGAGTCTGCTCGATGATTCCCACCCATTGTCAACTCTCTGGACTTGCTGAGGTCTGTACTCCTGGTCACTGCAGTTTTACTGTTATTGTCCACTTTCTACTGACTTTTCCAAAAGAGTAAAGAAAAGTCATGGAATTTGGTAGGAATTTGGTGACAGCCTCTTAACTTGCCTTCAGCTCCTAGCTACGTGACTACTTCTTCTGCGAGGTCGACCAGGGCATCTGTGGGTTGCTCTGTCACAGGTGCCCACAAAGCAGTGCCCACACCATTCCTCCCCCTTCCCCTTTGACTGTACTGTAACTGCTCCTACATCACATTTAAGACGATCTTTCTGCCAAAGGCAGCAACCCACTAGCTCCTTCTTGCTTGTATTCCCAAGACTTGGCAGGGAAGGAGTCTCCCTCATACTAATTACTCTGTTAGGAATGAATAAATTCTCAACTCCATGAAGAACATACTATCACCCGCATTTCAAAGATGAGAAGGTGAGCTCAGATAGGTAACTACTTGCTGAAGGTCAAACACGAGCAAATGGTTGGGGTCAGAACTGAACCTAGTCTCTCTATCCTTGAAGTCAGTACAGTAGCCCTCTCTATTACCTCTGACTACCAGCGACTTCTCTGATGAGCAATTTTTAACTAATTTGCCTTAAAACAAACAAAAAAGCCCACCAGTGAAGAGTAGGTGTCTTGGTGGCAAGTTTAGTACCCTCTACTGAACACCTGCAGTGTTTATGTAAGACACCCTGGAGGACACCTGGGAGCAGTCCCATCTAGTTAGTCTCTGCTCTGCAATGTGTCTCCACGGCTCACCTGTGACCTAGATGTTCAGTGAAGTCACTAGAATTACAGTAGATAGTCTGGTCTATCTGTGTGCAGGCTCTAGAAAGGATTTAGGAGCATTCTATAATTCTCAAAATGTGCTACATAGTCCAGAGTCCAGGTGAGTTAGGAAAAAGAGCCTGCATTCACCAGGATGGGGTGTGGCTCAGGATGTCCACGGAGCTCCCTTCCTCACCTGCCTCAGTCTTTGTTCCAATGTCCCCTTCTCTGGAGGCTGTCCCTGACCACCCTGCAGGACTTCGGCATCTATGACTTGGTTCTGTTCCTTAGCCCTTGTCACCGTCCAATTAATAATTGGTTCTGTTCCTTAGCCCTTGTCACCGTCCAATTAATAATTCATTTTGCTAAAGATATTGGTCTGGTTTATGCATCTTTCCCATTAGAATGCAAGTTTGGTGAGAGTGAGGACATGCATCTGTTTCATTCTCTACCTGGAATAGTCTCTGAGACATGGTCAGTCCTCAGTGGATATCACTACCTGAGTATGTGCATCATACTACCAATGCTATCTTCAGAGTCATCCATCATAAAAGAACATTGATATTGCGAGTAATTAGTATGAGGGTGACTCCCTCCCTCCTGGAGGGTGAGAAGGTCTGTTGGTTGAATTTCATCTGACATCCGAGTGTCTCAGTCCATGCGGGTGGCTATAATGGAACACCACAGGTTTATCAATAAGAGAAGTTTAACTCCTCACAGCTCTGGAGGTTGGACGTCCAGGATCAAGGAGCTGGAAGGTTTGGTGTCTGCTGAGGACAGGCTTCTGATTCATGGATGGCTGTCTTTTCCCTGAACCTCTCATGGACAGAAAGAGCAAGGGTTGTTTCTTGGGCCACTTTTAAAATGTCACTAATTCCATAAATCACTTTCTAAAGATCCTGCCTCCTAATTACATCATGTTAGCAGTAGGACTTCCAGATACGAATTTTGGAGGAGACATTTACAACCTAGTACCCAGGAAGGGTGTTCTGACAAGATCTGTGAATAACAGGTAAGGTGATGGTGAAAACTTTGCTTTCTTCACAAAGAAAACCCAGTTTAGTGCAGCTGCCGGGCATCTGAACACCCTCCTGTGTGTGCAGTCTGTCCTGCTTCTGTGCCGTAGGAGCAGGACGTGGCTCAGCAGAGGTAAGTTACCTCCTTTTACCAGCTCTCCAGGGGTCCTGTTGCCTGCATTGTTGATTTTCAGCTGTAAGTCTAGAGTGGGGTGGTATGTGGATGTGGGTGGAGAGTGTCTGCACAGAGCTGGTTCACATAGAGTGCCTGTGCTTATGGTAAGCTGTATTGTCAAAAAAAGATAATTGGCTATAGCCTCATTTGTTACTAGGTTTTACAGAGGCAGGTGAGATGCAGCTCTAGACATGATTTGTTTGTTGGTACAACTGTCGAAACTTGCTTTCTGTGAGCAGTCCTGAAAACTCATTTAAACTGTGAGAACAAGCAAAACATTCATTTTTCAAATTAGACAATCAGGCTACTCCTTAGTCATGCACACAAAACAGGCATCATCATTTCTAAGCCCTCCAGAAGCTGAATTCGGTGTCCCCAGGAGCCCCTTGTTATGCTGAACCTGGAACAAAACTTGTCCTTCTCCTGCCAGGCTTCTGGGCTGGACAGGTAGGGCCTGGGGAGAAAAAGCCCCCCCAGGCTCCCCACCTTTACTGCTACCCTAGGAGGACTGGCAGGCTTTGAGTACACAGCATCGGTGGCACTGTCATGTGCTTGATGTATCTCTCACTTAGTCACAGTTATTCTAGGGCTTCTAGGGACACAGTTCTCTTGAGAATTGATCCTTATTAGCCTCAATTTCTCTTCTCTCTAGTACAGCCATTTTCAACCGGTGTGCTGTGGTATCTAACTATGTAATCAGGGGCACTTTTTCCTTAAGATGTCAAATAAAAATGACATAACAACAGCCGTTCAATGTGGATGCCTTGTCTTGAACCATAAGTCATATGAATTGCATCTTATTGGTCACGTTGTATAATAGAGTTGTGTCTGATTGGTTAATTCTTGGCACTAGAAATCTTTATATACAAATATAGACACCTGATTTTTTTTAAAAGTCATTTTGGAGCAAAAAGCGTAGGTAATTACTACTGTTTCTGATTGGTAAATCAATCAAAAGTATACCTATTTTTGGTCAGACCAGTAAAAATATATTTTTTGGTGTGCTGCAGAATTTTAGTAATTAGTTTATGTGTGCCAAGAGATGAAAGAGGTGGACAGTCACTGCTCAAGTAGGTCAGCATTATTAAATGGTCAATCCTTGTTATTTGTGGATTCTGTATTTGCAAACTCAGTGACTTGCTTAAATTTGTTTGTAGCCACCAAATCCATACTCTTGGGCTTTCATGGTCACTTGTGGACACAGAACACTGGCTGTTTGCGACTTCCAACACCTTGTTTGTTCCCAACAGAGGCAGTGCAAGGTGCTGCTCTGCTTCCTGTTTCAGTTTTCAAATTGTGAATACACTTTTTAGAAAGTCTCTTTAGTGTCTTGTTTTTCAAAAACTTTTGTGCTTTTTGTTGGTGATTTCACTGTTTAAAATGGCCCCCATGCATGGTGTTGATTGCTGTCTAGTGACCTAAGAGCAGGGAAACTGTGATGTACCTGACAGCGGATTCACACGTTAGGTTAGCTTTGTTTATGCATGTGTTGTAGTGCTGTTGGCCATGAGTTCAGTGTTAGTGAGACAACTGTGTTTGTTCTGTGGTATATGTGTTACATAAGATGTCTTTAAATAGAAACAAACACAGAGCAACATTATGTGTTGATTGACAAAAATGTTATGACCAGAGGCTCATAGGAACCTAACTCTGTCTTGCACCTAGGAGCCCCTAGTCTTCTCTAATTCTGTGTTTGTGGCAAATTTATAAAATGTAACTTCCACAAATAATAAGAAGTGACTGCAGTTAGTACTGAGAGCTTCTTAGAAGTCAAACTATGTGCTACAACTTCATTTAAATGGATCCTGATTCTCAATGACCCTATAAATGAAATATTATTACCTTTACTTTATAGGTGGTACAAGTGAGACCTGAGTGCTTTGCCAATTTTCCTAAGCTGGAAGGGATGACACCCAGACTGAGTGGCAGATGCTCCTGTTGTTCTCTCTTTTTTATCAAGTTCATTTTGGGAAGTTGCCCTAGCTGGGCATCTTACACAATTCTGCCACACCTACGTCCCTGACTCCCACTTGGTTTCTGGGTTGAACACAACACTCCCTAAATGTTTTCTGCACTCCTCAGACACACACATGGGAAATATCCCAGGGACCCAGGACACTTTATACAAACAGTGCCCCATGACTGATGCTCCAGCCACATCCTTCTCCACTGCCCCGTCCGTGCCCATCAGGTTGCTGGCAGCCCTGGGGCTAGGACATCAGGCAGAGCACAGATGTCTGCTAGCATGCAAGAGAGGGCACAAAGGAGGAAGAGGACAAAAGGCAAAGGATGGGATCAGGGCAGACCTAGAGAAGGAAGAGCCTGAGTGATAAGTGTGGGAAGGGACAAGCAGCCCTGCCCGTTGGGAAGATGCTTGGGAGCAAAGAGAAAGACCAAAGGGCAGGATACAGACAAACAGACCCTGAGATATACCCGTCCCTGACTCTTGGGCAATTCTTTATATTTGAAAGTCCTTTTTATTCTGTCTGTGAGCTCATTTTGCACATCACAACCACTCTGCATAGGGCAAGGGCATTTGAGTTTTCTACCTGACAGGTGAAAAACCAAGGTCACAACATTTTACTTTATTGCACATTCAAAATAGTCTCTTAGTATTTCAATTTGTAAGCCAAACCAAACACCATATAAATATAGTCTACCAGGCAGCAAAGATATTTTTCTTTATTTTATGCTTGAACCACGTGACTATTTCAATAATTTTACTTTTCTACAACTTCTGTAAATTTTACTGCACTTGTCAAAACATTTGACTGAACTAGAGCAAAGCCTCTGTTCTTTTTAAAGGGGGTCAAACTGTTTTTAGTGGATGGAAACATGCCATGTGAATCAAGATGAAGGTGGCTTTGTTGTACTTCTGGGAATCTTTTTAGGGATACCACAAAAGTCAAGAATAGATCAGAAAGGGAAAAAAGATAGGAATATAAAGAATGACTTTCATGGAAAATTGAAATCATTCCTTTTAAGGTTTAAAATTCTACTCTGATGAAGAATGGGTTCTTTCCAGAGATGAAGGCCGCGGCCATAGCCAGATTTTGATGCACCTATGATTCATAGAGAATTTACTTTTCTTTCTTGGGCTAAATGTGGTCACTTCTATTATGTTTTCTGAAGCCTCTTTCTCTCCTGGTGGAGACATGTGAGCACTGCCAAGGGGCTGGAATGTCCCTCCCAAGAGGATAAGAATAGCCTGCAATGAGAGATGACTCCTGTTGTCTTCTGGTCACTGCAGTTGTCAGAGCCACTCGCTTTAGAGGCAAACAGCTCAGGGGCTGTCTCAACTTGGAGACAGAAAAACTGGCCTCTTGCTCCTGGGCTCCAATCTTTCCTTTCCTATTTCCAGTTTTCATTTTTAAGTCTTTTGTAGTTCACATACATTTACCCCTGCAAAGACTTCCCATCTCCTTGAAGACCGCAGATTTTGGACATCTCTGGCAGCTGTGGGTCTGCAGCGTTCTGGAAGCATGGACCATTACGATGTGCTAGGGTTCCTCATCATCACATTAAACTGCAACGTGACCATTGTAGGTGAGTATGGAAGATACCTCCAGAACTCTTACTCTGTTTTTATTGGTTGACCTCACCCCCACCTCCCCCTCAGACAGAGGCCTGTGTAGGGCTGGAGCAAAAGAGGCTCTGCCTGTGCCTGGGCGTGAGTGCTGTTTCTCTCCTGGGGCCTCTTCCTGCTGCCATTCTGGTGCTGAGTCTGAAGCCTGAAGCAGGTGTCACTCCTGTCGGACTGCATTACCAGAAAAAGAAACAATACAATGAAGGTTCAGGGGAAATGAATGTCTCCATTATTATGCTTTCCTCATTTGTCTTTTTGGAGTTTAATCTTGAAGATTTTTAAAGATTAGCAATTTCTCTTGTATTTTAAAACAAATGCCTATTTTAGTTTATTTTTTATTTTTTAAGAAAGAAAGTAATAAGGATTTCTAAGTTTAGTGCAGAGAAGACACATTTTAGAGAAGTGTAGGTGTCCTAGAAAAAGGGGTTGAGAAAACAATTAGTTATTGATATTTTTTTTACTCCTCCTTTTGTAGAATTTAAATAAAATCAACTTGGTCTTTAGAATCTAGTTTGAGTCAATAACTTTATCAAGTAATAATGTTCTTTAACTGCTTTTGTTTCTAACGGCATTGGGTGATGTTTTCTGGATCTCATCACAACACAAAATATTTACAAATTATTTTGACGGAGTCTTAGACATGTTCCCACATAGTTGACTCATGACATGAAAAAACTTTGAATTTATTGTGATTCTCCAGGTTGGCCATATTTATTCATGATAAGTTTTTTTTTCATAAGTTTTAAGAAAAAGAAAAATACCAATTCTCATTAATTCATAATGACTGAAATAGGGGAGAAGGAATTCTGAGTTACTGAAAAAAATCTGAAAAATTGAATGTTCTTACAGAATTTGATTCCAAGAGGCATCAAGCAACACTGAATACAAACCTTGTTGTGAAATGAAGGTCTTAGGGACCACTATCATAAATAAGCACTGAAATTAATAGTTGTATTTGACCCTTAAAGGGCTTAAGCTCCTAAAAAAATTAAGATATTTTTTGTATCATTGTTCTCATCCCTGCGCTCTTTCTAGACCCGTCAGTTCAGATATTAGCAAAAGTCGGAACTAGTGGTGTCGAATTAAACATTTTTAGCATGTATGCTTTTTAAAACCTGTTAATCTTTAAGCATTTTACACACAAGTTGTTCAAAGTGTCGGACAATTGTAAGTGCTCTACAAATATCTGTCGCACGAGCTGGTAGCTGACACTGTTGCTATGACCCGAAATGCGTGCTTAGGGACCTTGGTTTCTCCCTCAGCCCAGCACGTGCTGCAGCACAGTGGGCAGGAGGAAGCACGCTCGCACGTGGTGTTCATCCTGTCTCCTCTTTTCCAGGGAAGATCTGGCTTATCTTCATGATCCTGCTGAGACTGGTGGTAATCGTGGTGGGTGGGGCCCCAGTCTACCAGGACGAGCGGGAGAGGTTTGTGTGCAACACGCTGCAGCCGGGCTGCGCCAACGTCTGCTACGACACCTTCTCCCCTGTGTCCCATCTGCGCTTCTGGCTAGTCCAGAGCGTGTCGGTCCTCCTGCCTTCCGCGGTTTTCAGCGTCTACGTGCTGCACAGAGGAGCCGAGCTCGCCGCCCGGATGCCCTCCTGGCCCGAAGGCGGCCCCAGGGACCAGGTTCCCGGCGACCCGAGCCCCAGGGAGGCGCGCAGCCCGGTGGTGCCAGACTTCTCCGTCGGCTACATCGCACACCTCTGCCTGCGGACCTTGGCGGAGACGGTGTTCGGGGCCCTGCATTACCTCCTGTTCGGCTTCTCGGTGCCGCCCAGGTTCTCCTGCGCCCGCGTCCCCTGCTCGGGTGCAGTGGACTGCTACGTTTCCCGGCCCACGGAGAAGTCCACGTTGATGCTCTTCCTCTGGGCGCTCAGCGCGCTGTCGGTGCTGCTCAGCGCGGTCGACCTGCTCTGCAGTGTGCGCCGCAGAACGCGCATGAGGCCGGGGGGCCACGGGGGCGGAAGCCCCGGGTCGGCGCTGCTGCTAGGGCCATGGGCGCAGGGGACGGCGCTCACGCACCCTGGTGCGTGGATCGGAGGGCACGGTGTCCACAGCACGGACGGTCAGTCCGCTGCGTCCGGGCGGATGGGGCTCCCAGACGAGGATGAGAGCGAGCTGTCCTTGGTTAGTGACAAGCTGCCCCGGGCTTGCGCGGAGCCCGGGGGAGTATCCCGAGCGGCGGTCCCTCAGGGGCGCAGGAGCGAGCATCCCTGTTCGCCCCGCGGTTCGCCAGCGCGCCCCGCTGGTGCCGGGAGCGCCCTGGTCCTGGAGTCCCGACGGTCCGAGTGGGTGTGAGAGCGCGGATCGGCGGCGCAGGGATTGAAGCACACACGGACCGAAGGGGAGGCATCGCCTTGGCACGTGGGGAGTGTTAGTGTTCCTGGAGAATGTCACCAGGCGGGAAGGCAGCTGCATCTGGTGGGAGACTGACAAACCGATTTAATCAGATTACGCTTTCTGCCGAGAAAGTCCTCGGGGTTTGGAGGCGTGCTGATCGCACAGGTGCGGAATATAGACGCTCTGACCCATCCACTGTCATACTTTTTCCTAGCTAGCACATATTGTGTGCTTTATGTAAAACGTGTTCTTTTACATTGATAAAGCTTATTAGTGTTGTACTGTTTTTCTGGTGAATTATTATGAGGTTTTCTTTTATTTCTCTTTCCCTTTTTGTTTGTTTTTCTGCTTGGATGAAAGAGGCATCTCATGCTTGTCATAAATAGAAAAACATGAGTTTCAACTCCTCTTAACCTCTTCAATAAAATCAGTGCTGGCTGCTTGTGACATCATTGTGTTCCAGGAGAAAGGACAGATGCAGGAAATGGGATGTCTCTGGGGCGTCTTTGATGGTTGTCGCACGTGGGTGGAAGGTGTCCAGGGTGCAGGTGGGCCCGTGTGTCTCTGAATGCTCCTCCCCACTGAACAGAGGGAGCTCTGTGCTGCCGGTGAGTGACCCTGGAACCGCCCCACTTTTTCTAGTCTGGGTTTTGTCTGTGTCCTTTAGAGAGAGCCTTTCTGTTTCAGGGGAGTGGAGGAGAGACACTGGGGGTGCTGTGAGGTCACTGTCCCTGCTCTGGGGAGGGGCTCCCCACAAGCTCCTCTCTGTGCTTCTCTGAGCGGTTCTAGTATGTGTGATTCTGTAGGACGTCCAGTGCTGCCCTTAACTGCCTAATGGTGGACCCAGTAGAGCAGAAACAGGTGCTATGGGACAGGACACACCTGCTTGCCTCCCCCAGAGAGGAGGAAGAGCCACCTGCTACCCTTCCAGAATTAATGAATAGCTAAGGAAGAAGAATTGCGCTCGCCCATTCAAATAATAAGAAAGCTGAACAGCCTGACCTGTGGTGGAACAGTGGATAAAACATCACTTTGGAATGTTGAGGTCCCCCATTGGAAACCCGGGGCTTGTGTGGCCAAAGCACATATGAGAAACAACTATGAGTTAATGCTTCTCAATCTTCTCCCCACTTCTCTCTCTCAAATCATAAATATAATTTTAAAAATAAAGGTGAACAAATGTACTCATGCGTAACTAATGTGTATTTTTAACTGTTCTAAAGACTTTGACAATGAATTATCTGCCAGAATGGTGAATAACTTCCTATGTGATGTATCCACAGGATGTCCAAGCAATTGGTTAAAACTTAACATGTAATAAAATATTAGTTTTGGCATAAAGCTATTAGAATGAATGTGCCTATATTATACATATGCAGTAAATAAGTTTCTCACTCTCTTGCTCCTCCATTCACTGAGGACTGTGAGCCATGACTCAGACCCCTTTATTCAATACTTAGATAAATGTCTTCACATAACAAATGAATGTGATTTTGGGATCTCATATCCCTAAACTATTCAGGAGCAAATCTGGTTTTTGTCTCTTGCAGCATTCAATTTTAGATTCCCCAAGGTTGAGCATAGCCTTAGAGATATAAGAATTCTCTAGGGCTTTGTTATTACTTTCCCTCTCCTCCATATCAACACATGGCTTTTTTTGCATCTTTAAAATATCACAAGTAAGTCTGAGGAATCATTCAGCATCTTGCTGTTTTTTGTAGCTAGATAACTTAGATCTTATTCATCAGCCTACTGAATTGCTCCTTTTCCAGAAACATAGATCCCATCCACAAATGTTCTGATATCCTTACTATTAACTGTTAAGACTTGTTGGATCAAAGCAGCTGAATTTGATACAAGTCCAATGACATTTCCTTCAAGAATTGACTCATCTTTCTGGGCTTACGATACAGAACCAGCAATGCCTGACCTCACCTGAACCCTGCAGATGTATTTTTCGCCCCAAAAGTTTCCGATTTCAAGAGAACCATTCTCCTGAATAACAACATTGATGGGGAATGGAGAGCAGACAGTCTTCATCTTGTAACGGAGGCCCAGAGTAACACCCTTGATTGTGTTCTGCATGTAACTACAGATGATGCTACTGGTGGACAGTTTCTTTCTGTTTCTCCACCATTTGTCAACCTGGAACCTCTTCTTTTTCTTTCCAAGGATACTGAGTTTTACATGGATGTGATTGGCACCCCTGGGACCCTTCAGAATAACTCTGCGTCCCTTCCGAGTGATGTTAACATTTTCTGAGATGTCGTCTGTCTGATTGCTGAGAATGGTCTTCTTCTTCTCAGTAGATGTGACAGAGAGCTTCATTACTATTTTAAAAGTAAGCTCCACAGGTACCTCAAATTCTCAACTATTAGCATTGATAATGGTGCGTGATGGAATCAACTCAATACTGGCGGCGTGCACCCAGTCAGGGTGCACGGAAAATAGCTGGAAAAAGAAGGTGGATTGATTTAAAATCACAAGTGTGATTTTATTTGGATGGCATCGGGTAAAGCTGGTTTGGCCTCTTCACTGATGTTGACAATCTCACTTTCAGAAAATCAGAGATTTGGGTTTGTTCCATGAAAATGTCTATAAACTATTCAGAGTGATGGGTGCTAAGAGGGAAGGAGAGAGGGAGGGAGTCAAGGGTAGACTCTGGTTTCTTATCCCATGTCCACCATTATTTAGCAGGTCACTTCTATACTCTGGGACTGTTTCTTCTCTAAGTGACAAGGGACTCAGACAGATGGTTCTACAAGTTTAGGAATTCATCAATGAGATTAACTGAATATGGGTTAATTCTTTAGGTCCTTCCATCCTATTAACTGTCTAAGCATAGGTTTTGATATGATGAAGATGGATAGAACAAGAGAGGCCTGTGTGTCCTGGGAAGAGCTGTCATGCAAGAGAACAGGGGAACCCATGGAGCATGGGAGGGGCTGAGGGTGATTCACTAACCTCATGCCCTATTGAGTGATGGCAGAAGACTTAGTGGACAGACACTAGGGTCATCCTATGTGACCCCTCCTGTGAGGAGGAAACATGCAGACGTGGCTTTGAGTGTCTGGAACACAGGTGGTCGTGGTGTGACCAGGAATGCATTGCTGGAACATGCAAGTGGAGGAAACCCTTCTTTCTCTTTCCTTTGCTATCACCCAGGAAACCTAGTTGTGCAACTTAGGTTCTGAAGCCTTTTTTAGTTATTTAAGGGGAGGAAAAAGAACTTAGACTGTATCTAAAAGGTAAAAAATGTAGAGGGTCATGTGGCTATCAATATTCTTTTTCAAGATTTTTAAAAATAATTTCAACTTAAAGAAAAGATTTTATTTATTGATTTGAGAGAGAAAGAGAGAGAGAGAGAGAAAGCAAGAGAGAGAAGAGGTGGGGAGGAATGGGAAGCATTAACTTGTACTAGTTGCTTCTCGTATGTGCCTTGACTGAACAAGCTTGAAGTTTTGAACTGGCAACCTCAGCATTCCAGGTTGTAGCTTTATCCACTGTGCCACCACAGGTCAGACCCTTTTCAAGATTTTAACTTGCTTCTCTGCCTCTTCAATACACTGGATACATGAAAGATGAGTCCCAGTATGTGTCCCTCCTGCAGAGTTACTGAGTCACCATCGCCTAAAGCAGAGGCAGTGACAAGTTGAGGTAATTGTTGCTGCTGTAACAGGTGAAGCCCAGTGTTAGCCACTTAACACAGAAGTTTTGTAAAGTATACACAGAGTGTTCTGGAGAGTACAGAGAGCATGGACCTCTCCCTCCTGCAGCCCTCATCATCTCCCACCCACAAGCCAAGGCAGCTGTGGTAGGGACAGGTCCAGTGCTATAAGTCAGACTTCACAAGGGTTGTCAGCTCGTCTAGCACATTCTCTAGTGAGAACTCAGCCCTGACTGCTCTGGAAGTTATTATGTGCCCAGACAGAAGGAGGAAAAGCCTGGCCAACAGCTAACCAATGTTCACCTCCAGCAGCAACAATTTTCTGAGCACTTGTCCCATATGAGGCATTAAATAAATCTTTAGTGACCAACACACTTGTCTCAGAGTAGTGGAAGTGAAAGTAAAGACATGGTCCTTTGTGTGGGTTGTCTTTTCATTTTGTTCATGGTGTCTTTTGTTGTGCAGAAGCTTTTTAGTTTGATGTAGTCCCATTTGTTTATTTCTCCTTTTTTTCCCTTGCCCATGGCACTATATTGGCAAAAATATTGCTACGAGAAATATCAGAGAGTTTACTGCCTATATTTTCTTCCAAGATGTCTATGGTTTTGCAACTTATATTTAAGTCTTTTATCCACTTTAAGTTTATTTTTGTGAATGGAGTAAATTGGTGGTCTAGTTTCACTTTTTTGCATGTACCTGTCCAAATTTCCCAACACTATTTATTAAAGAGACTGTCTTTACTCCACTGTATGCTCTTACCTCCTCTGACAAATATCATTTGACCATAAAGAAGTGGGTTTATTTCTGGGTTCTCTGTTCTGTTCCATTGATCTGTATGCCAGTTTTTATGTCAATACCAAGCTGTTTCGAGTACAATGGCCTTGTAGTATAATTTGATATCAGGAAGTGTGATACCCTCCACTTTATTCTTCTTTTTTAAGATTGCTGAGGCAGTATTTGGGTTCTTTCCTGGTTCCATATAAAATTTTAGAATATTTATTCTATATCTTTTAAGTAGCCATTGGTATTTTAATAGGAATTGCCTTGAATTTATAGATTGCTTTGGGTAGTATAGACATTTTAATGATGTTTATTCTTCCTAGCCATGAGCACGGTATATGCTTCCACTTGTTTGTATCTTCCTTGATTTCTTTTATCAATGTCTTATAATCTTTTGAGTACAAGTCTTTTACCTCCTTGGTGAAATTTACTCCTAGGCACTTTATTTATTTATTTTTGTTGCAATAGTCAAAGGAATTGTTTCCTTAATTTCTCTTTCTTACAGTTTATTGTTGGTGTATAAAAATGCCACTGATCCTTGCCACCTTCTCGAATTTATCAGGCCCAGTAGTTTTGGAATGAGATTTTAGGGTTTTCTATATAGAGCATCATGTCATCAACAAATAATTATAATTTTGCTTCTTCTTTACCAATTTGGATGCCTTTTATTTCTTGTTCTTGTCTGATTGCTGTGGGTAGGACTTCCAGTACTATGTTGAATAACAGTGGTAAAAGGTGGCACCCCTGCCTTATTCCTAATCTTAAGGGGATTGCTTTTAGTTTTTGTCCATTGAGTATGATGTTGGCTGTGGGCTTGTCATAGATGGTTTTTATTATGTTATGTTCCCTGTATTTCCAATTTTCTGAGAGTTTTGATAAAAAATGGGTGCTGGATTTTATCAAATGTTTTTCTGTACCTATTGATATAATCATGATTTTTATCCTTTCTTTTGTTGATTTGTGAATATTGTACCAGCCTTGCCTCCCCAGAATAAAATCCACTTGATCATGATGTATGATTTTTCTGATGTATTGCTGGATTTGTTTTGCTAATATTTTATCGAGAATTTTAGCACCTATGTTCATCAGGGATATTGTCCTATAGTTTTTTATTTATAGTGTCTTTACCTGGTTTTGGAATAAGGATAATGCTTGCCTCATAAAACAAGCTTGAAATTCTTTCCTCCTCTTGAATTTTTTGAAATAGCTTGAGAAGGATGTTAGTTCTTATTTGAATATTTAGTAAAATTCACCTGGGAAGCCATCCAGGCCAGGACATGTTTGTTGGAATTTTTTTGATAACTGTTTCAATTTCATTTGTTGTAATAAGTCTGTTTAGGTTTTCTGATTCTTCCTGATTGAGTTTTGGAAGATTTATTGGGGAACAATTTTTTTTTCATTTTCTGTTGCATGAGGTTTTAGAACTTTTTCTATATATTTCTGCATTGCTGATTCCAAATCTTAAATACATATTTTGGTGCATGCTCCAGTTTTAATGCAATTTTAATTTCTTTTTTACAGTTAATGGCATGCATTGGTTTTTCAATTGGAGTTAAAGGGCAACAACTGTTGGATTGAATATAATCACAAGGCAATTAATGTTTTACAAACATCACTTTTACATAATTGTAGTTGTTTTTAAATGTAAAAAATTATCTGAAAAACACACCCTCTTATTTTGTTTTAAGATTGAATCATGGCTTCTTCAAGTACGCGTAAATGTAATAGTCCTGATGCCTTCTGTTATATATGTGGCTGTTACATACTTCAATGTCAAAGGCGCAATATTTCATCTTTTGTGACACATGCATTTATTGCCTATTTTCAAGTTCCCCTTGGTGACCAAGACAAGAATTGGGCTCCTCATATTGTGTGTCATGATTGTGAGGAAATGCTTCATGACTGGAAAAAGGAAAACACAAAGAAATGCTTTTTGATATTCCCATGGTTTGGTGTGAACCTAAGGACCACAGTAGTGACTGTTATTTCTGTCTGATCCATACAAAGGATCTTTCTTGCATTGGCAAGAAAAAATAGCATATGATTGCATATCCTAATATTTCTTCAGCAATGTGACCTATCCCACACTCTGAGACACTCCCAGTTCCAGTTTTCAATGGTTTTATTTCTTCTAAGGACAAGGAAAGTGAACGTGGTGATCAAGTGTATTTTGATAAGATGCATGAGGAAATGGTTGTAGAATCTGAAGGATCTTCTTCTGATGCCAAGCAGTCATTAACCCTTCAGCAGTTTAGCCAACCTGAATTGAATGACTTAGTAAGAGTTTTGGGCCTATCAAAGAAAGCAGCTGAGTTATTAGCGTACAAGCTTCAAGAAAAGAATATACTTCACCGGTCAGCTAAAGAATCCCATCTCAGGAAGCATGAACAAGTATTTGTGGACGGTTTTTTCCAAAGAAAAACACTTTGTTTACTGTCATGATATCAGTAGTCTTTTCAGCCAGCTATGTGTTACCATTTACAGTCCAACTGAATGGCGGCTATTTCTTGACAGCTCTAAACAGAGTCTGAAATGTGTTCTCCTACACAACGGTAATGTTTATGCAGCAGTTCCAATTGGTTATTCAACTAACTCATCTGTGAGAAGATTATAATGACATAAAAATTGTCCTCAACTTTCTGAAGTATGAGGAGCATAACTGGATCATTTTTGTGGATCTTAAAATGGTAAATTTCCTGCTAGGACAACAGAGAGGTTTCATGAAGTATCCTTGCTTTCTGTGTTTGTGGGACAGCTGAGCTCGGGAGAAACACTGGACACAGAAGGAGTGGCCGAAACATGAAGCTCTTGAAGTAGGGATGCAAACTATTGTGAATGAACCTGTACTTAGTCGAGACAGGACCATTTCCCCCCCACTTTACATCAAACTTGGCTTAATGAAGCAGTTTGTTCAGGTTTTGAATAGAGAAAGTGAATGCTTTCAACATATTATTTCTGCTTTTCCTGCCTTGTCTTTTGAGAAGATAAAAGCAGGTGTATTCGATGGACCTCAAATTCGAACCATCATACGTGATGAAGAATGTGCCAGGAAGATGAATAAGGAGGAGAAAGCAGCATGGCAGTCTTTTTTGGCAGTTACAAAGAACTTCCTTGGCAACGAAAAAGCAGAAAACTATGAACTTCTGGTTCAAAGGATGCTGTTGGCTTTCTGTGACATTGGATGTAACACGAGCATTAAGATTCACTTCCTGGACAGTCACCTTGATAAGTTTCCTGAAAATCTTGGAACTGTTAGTGATGAGCAGGGAGAATGCTTTCATCAAGATCTGAAAACGATGGAAGAGCATTATCAGGGTGATGGGACAGAAATATGATGGCAGACTACTGCTGGAGCATCAAACGAAATAGTCCTCAACAAGTACACAAACACAAGAGCTACAAATGCAAATTTTTGCCTAAATAAAATTTAAATAAGTTTTGCACAAATTTTATGATTAAAATAATTGTTTTAATATATTAAATTTCAAAATTGTAGACAAATTCTGATGTAATCATATCTTTTAGTGTATTAGTTTATTTACTGCTTTATATAAATTATATTTTCACAAAGATGATGCCCAAGAAGACATTTTCCTTCATTATGTTAAACTAAATGTTGAAAATTTTACAATAAGATGAAAACCTAAAATCTTGAATTGCAAATAATGTAGCTTACAGAGAAAAACTAGTATCAGATTTGAGATCAGCACACTCGAATTAGGTAAGAACAAGTGTTTTTGTGGATGCAACAACAATTTTGTTCCCCAGTGTTATATGTTTCTAGGAATTTATCCATTTTGCCTAGATTGTCCTATTTTTTGGCCTATACATCTTCATAGTATATTCTTACAATCTTTTGTATTACTGTGGTGTCAGCTGTTACTTCTCCACTTTTATTTATAATTTTATTTGAGTCCTCTCTTTTTTCCTTGATGAGTCTGGTTAAAGGTTCATCAATTTTGTCTACATTTTGAAAGAAACAGCTCTTGGTTTCATTGATCTTTTGTACTTTTTTTATTTTTAGCCTCTATGTCATTTATTTCTCCTCTGATCTTTATTATTTCCTTCCTTCTACTTCCTCTGGGCTTTATTTGTTGTTTCTTTTGTAGTTCTTTTATGTGCAGGATTACGTTGTTTATTTGAGCTTTTTCTTGCTTCTTAAGGTATGCCTGCAATGCTATGAACTTCCTTCTCAGGACTGCTTATGTTGTGTCCCATAGGTTTTGAGGTATTGTATGTTTATTTTCATTTGTTTCAAGGAAATTTTTGATTTCTTCCTTGATCTCATTGTTAACCCATTTGTTATTTAATAAAATGCTATTTAACCTTCAAGTCTTTGAATGTTTTTCAGTTTTTCTGTTGTAGTTGATTTCTATGTTTCATGCCATTGTGATCAGAGAATATGCTTGATATGATTTCAATCTTCTTAAATTTATTGAGACTCATTTTGTGTTCTTACATGTGGTCTATCCTAGAATGTACCATAAAAATTTGAAAAGAATGTATATTCTGCTGCTTTGGGGTGAAAGGTTCTGAAGATATCCATTAAATCCAATTGATCTAGTGTGTCATTTAAGGTCACTGTTTCTTTGTTAATTTTCTGTTTGAAGAATCTATTGATGCTAGTGGGGTATTAAAATACCTTACTATTATAGTATTGCTGTCAATCTTGTTATTTATGTCCATCAAAATCTGCTTTATATATTTAGGTGGTTCTATGTTAGGTGCATAAATATTTACAATGGTTATATCCTCCTGATGGATTGCTTTCTTTATCATTATGTAGAGAACTTCTTTATCCCTTTCTATAGCTTTTGTTTTAATGTCTATTTTGTCAGATATAATAAGTATTGCTCCCCCAGCATTTTTTTCCATCCATTTGCATAAAATACTTTTTTCCATCCCTTTACTTTCAGTCTATGTGCATCTTTTGTTCTGAGGTGGGTCTCTTGTACACATCATATATATAGGTCCTGCTTTCTTGTACATGCAGCTAACTTACGTGTTCTGATTAGAGTATTTACATTTAAGTTTATTATTGATATGCACTTATTTATGGCCATTTTATTATTTAAATCTACAATCCTCTTTCTGTCAATTTCTTTTATCCTTTGCTTTTATTATAGCAGGCCCCTTAACATTTCTTGCAGTACTGGTTTGGTTGTAATCAATTTCTTGAGTCTTTTTTTTTTTTTTTTGTCTGGGATGCTTTTTATTTCTCCTTCAACTGTAAATAAGAGCCTTGCTGGGCAAAGTAGTCTTGGTTGTAGGTTCTTGTTTTGTATCACTTTGAATATTTCTTGCCAATCCCTTCTGGCTTGAACTGTTTTTGTTGAGAAGTCAGAAGTCATCCTTAAGGGGGCTTCTTTGTAGGTAATTAACTGCATTTCTCTTGCTGCTTTTAATATTTTTCTTTGTCTCTTAATTTTTGGCATTTTATTATGACGTGTCTTGGTGTAGGCCTTCTTGGGTTCCTCTTTAATGGGACTCTCTGTGCTTCCTGAACTTGTGTGACTCTTCCCTTTATCAATTTAGGGAAGTTTTCAGCTATGATTTCTTCAAATAAGTTCTCTATCCCTTGCTCATTCTCTTCTCCTTCAGGAACCCCTATGATGAAGATGTTGTTTCTCTTCATGTTGTCACAGAGGTCTCTTAGAATTTTCTCAGTCTATTTGAACTTCTTTTCTCTTTCCTGTTCTGCTTCTTTGCTTTCACTTATCTTGTCCTCTAAATCACTGATTCAGTCCTCTTCTTCATCCAGCTTGCTGGTGATTCCTTCTAGTGCAGTCTTCATTTCTGATATTGTATGTGTCATTTCTGACTGGTTCTTTTTTATGATTTCAATGCCCTTTTTGATACTTGCTATCTTTTTTTTTTTTTTTTTTTTACAGGGACAGAGAGAGAGTCAGAGAGAAGGATAGATAGGGACAGACAGACAGGAACAGAGAGAGGTGAGAAGCATCAATCATTAGTCTTTTGTTGCCATTGTAACAGCTTAGTTGTTCATTGATTGCTTTCTCACATGTGCCTTGACCGCAGGCCTTCAGCAGACCGAGTCATCCCTTGCTGGATCCAGCGACCTTGGGTCCAAGCCGACGAGCTTTTGCTCAAGCCAGATCGGCCCACGCTCAAGCTAGTGAGCTCAGGGTCTTGAACCTGAGTCTTCCCCATCCCAGTCCGACACTCTATCCATTGCGCCACCACCTGGTCAGGTGATACTTGCTATCTTTTTATTTAGGTGCTCATTATGTACATCTATTCTAAGATCCATAAGCATCCTAAAAATCATTATTTTAAACTCTGCATTTTGGTAGTTTAGTTACTTCCATTTCATTTGGTTCTTTTTATGGGGATTTCTCTTGTTGATTCATTTGGGTCACATTTCTCTGCCTGCCCTTCTTGTCTATGTATTAGGTAGTGTTGTCTGACTTTGAAATTTTTTGGTGTCTTTTTGTAGAAGATTGGCTCAGTGGTACTGACCTTCAGATCACCGGTTTTCCTTGTTCTAGTAATGCTTCTTGCTATTTTTCCTCTTGTTGTATTTGAGTGTTGAATGTAGTTGGTCCTTTCGTGGGTAAGGTTATCCCTTTAGGCTGGCTGGCTCTAAGGGTCAACCTTGGTCATGTGTATTAGACACTGTGCAGTGTCTGTCTTGTTGGGTGTATTTATTCTCCAGTGTCTGCTGCCTGCTGGGCTCCTTCTTTTTGCGTGCTACTTGTGTAGTTAGCTGAGTCTAGAGTTAGCGCTCTCTGTAATAGTCACCCATTACTGGTTGTGTTGGTTCTATATCTTCTTGGGTTGGCATCAGCTGTTGTTTGTAATCTGATGTGGGCTATCTATCTGAAGCTACTGCTTTGTTTGCTGTTATGGCTGCGTTTTCTGTGCCTGGGCAATGTGCAAGGGGCCATCTGTGTATAAAGATCAGTTTCCTCCTGCTTAGAGATGACAGCAGCTCCATAAAAACCCCAAGCTCCATAAGCTCTGCCTCCACTTTTCAGATGTTCTCCTCTTGTATCTGCCTGATTTTCCCACAGAGTCTTCTGTAAAAAGACAATCTTGGTGTGGCTTCTTCTGTGATCCCTCATTATGGACTCCTCTTCATTTAGTCCAAAGTTGGTTTTTTCAAGATGATTGTTCTTAAATTAAGTTGTAATCCAATTTGGTTCTGGGCAGTAACGGTTGGAATGTCTGCCTACTTGGTCACCATCTTGGAATCCCCTGGTTTGTGGGATTTGCCACTGAAAGGAAATAAAGACTTAGGTTAAAGAACATTTGTCAGATTTTGTTACGTGCCCAATATGGTTCTTGAGAAAGAAGCTGAGGGAGTGATTAAGACTTGTACTCCAGTGACAATGACATATTTCCATTCACTCACTAGCTCAGGGCTCCAAGATCAGCTCTTCTCTGTGTGTCTTCCTTTCCTCATCTAGATTAAAATAAAAAGCTGAGAATGAGTTGTGTACAGGAGACACATGTGCAAGGACTCGACATGGCTGCTCCTTCATGGAGGTGGGAGAAAAAGAAGAATGAGATCCCAGTATGGCCTCCTTGGTGGCATTCACCTGAAGAGAGCAGCCTGGTGGGGCAGGTGCTGGTGACCAATAGTGTAGACATGCCAATGCAGAGGTATCTGTGGAAAATTGAGGAGGAGAGGTACGGTGGGGAAGTTGGACTCACTGGATTGGAACTCAGAGAAGGTTCAGCAGGAGGTAGTTTAAGAATCATCAATGTAGAGCTTCTGTATAATCTTTAGGTGTCTTTGCCCACAGCCTCAACCTTACACCTCTCTGGTGACCCTGAAGAACAGAGAGGCCGATGGTGTCATCAAGTCTGTTAGGATCCCTACAATGGCTTCCAAGGGAGTGAATCTTTTATTTTCCAGTTTGAGAATCAGATCTTATAGCAAAGGAACCTCGGCATATTTACCCTGAGCCGTGCCTGGGCCAAGGGCACAAACAACAGACCTGTGGTCTCCCAGATGACAAATACTCATGCATGAGTTTATATATTTCTTTAAACTTTTTCTGTGCTTCTTCTTCTGACACTATCCAGGTTTCTACCCAAAACCTTTGAGGGGATGGATGGTGTGGACCCCAGGTGGGTTCCGTGCTGGTCACACCAGGGCAGAGAGCCATGCTCAGGTGACCTCATACCTGTTGGGTGTATACAATAAGAACAAAGTTACTTATTGACCTAACATTATTTTTATAGGCATGAGTTGGTGTTAAATCTGTTCTCCGTTTTTGTTAAACTGTCTTCATACTGTTGTTTTTATTGGTATATTGCCTTTTTCTAAGATTAAATTGACCCCTTTTGGATGCAATATATTTAAATTTCAATATGCCAGTCTATTCTATTGCCAATTTTACTTTCCAAACACAAATGGACAGGATGACCCAGGTACAGTGCGCAGATTGCTGGGAAGAGAGAACCACAGCAATGGCCTTTCTGGAGAAAATGATCCACACACCCAAACTAGGGCCATTATAAATTTCCAGTCTCTAGTGAGGTCCCTAACACTGTTCCTCCAACTTTCCTATCAGTTCATGTTCTCCTCGTACCTCAGCAATGGCAAAATCGTCATTCAGCAGGGACATCTCAGCTGCCCACAGCTTCTCAGCCTGTCCCCTGACTTCTCACTTGCATGGCTCTCCTGCTCATTAGATCCTAACACTCAGTGTGGGTTCCCTGAGTGCCAGGGGTCATTCTGTGCCTCATCTGGACTGTCCGATCCAATCTGTCATAACGCCCCTAAGAGACAGCAGGGAAATGGCAGAGTTCTCAGGGAACGGATGAGGACATCATGATCAGAGAAGGTTCTGTAAGCTCCAAGTTTCTCACGGTAGTCTTAACAGATGTGATAGTGTCTGGGACTGGACAGGTGTTTGATACATAATTTTCAAAATTAATTTTAATATAGGAGAAGCTTAAAGCTTCTGGGGCAAAGGCGGCACACAGGGAAGGTTTGAAGACGTGACAGAGAGAGAATTAAATATAGAAAAGTCATCGAATCAACAGAGAAGCAAGTAACACAGGTGAGGGGGCTTGTTCTGAGAGGGACAGAGGTGGGCTCCAGTTACATAATTGGTTAGTGAATGGTACTTATATGACAGTGTATAGCGGAGAAGGGGCAGATGTGGAGCACATACGGCTGCTCCTTGGAAAGTGAGGGAGTTTCTGAAGCCAAGTGTGCTTGGACAGAGATGAGGAAAGGAAGTGAGTCTGGAATAGCCACGGTAAGAAATGGGGGTGAGGAACCAAGGACACACAGAAGAGGTCATCTAGTGTTCCTGTGGCTGGAGAAGGAGGACATTTGTTAAGTGCCTACTGCACAGGTCACGTCATTTTATCCTCCCAGTAACTCTGTGACTTATTTTACAGATGAGAAACTGAGGCTCACTGCTAACTTTCTGCAGGTCGCACAAATGGGGATGGGAATTTAGATCTGGTTCAAAAACCTGTGTTCTTTCCCATGGCTTCCAGTGAGTTTTTTTGGTTCAAAATGAAGAAAAGCACCTCCCACCCTGTAATTAACTCTTGGCTGGCTTATGGCTTTTTAATCATTCGGCTGCTAGGTCAGGAACAGAGGGAGGATGCTTATGGTCACAGAAGTTCTACCTTTGCCAACTTCTGATTTTTTAATCAGAAGAGGAATTTTTTAGCTCCTTGATTAACTCATTGTACGTGCCTCTCTCCAGCCAAGTATGTAGACGTCGGTTGGCACCTAATTTTATCAGATGCATTATATTAGATACCACGTATGCACAGAATCAGTCTGCTCTGGGTGTCAGGCAGTCACTTCAACCATGTGTATTTATACAACTTAAATTTCAAAAACGACATCAAACAAAATTCAACACATCTTTAAAACAGAGGTGTAAAGTGGTATTCCTATAACTCTTGGCATTTTTTTCTTTCTAATTGGGTGGGTCTGCCTATGGCTGATTTTTGAAATTACCCATGAAAGATTTAGCTCCTAGGTTAAGTATTCAAACATGGATACCATTTAAAAACTAAATGCTTTAGGAAGAACTGTTGCCTGTATCAGTCAGTTATACTTTGGTGAGCATGACTAACTGATGTTAATAAGACTGTCTCTAAATAGGGCCATCATAGGTCTGAGAAAGATTCCTTTGATCAGTGTGGGGTAAAGGAGTGAATGCAGCCTCTTTTGTGGCAGGATGGATGAAATGTTGGGAGACTCAGCCCAGGACCATGCCAATAACCCTGGGTATATTTCTAACACCAATGTTTCCTAATAACTTGTTACTCAGTAAGTACTGTTGGGTCAGGAAGCATACTCTCTATATTATCTATTTTTTACATCTCACAGAAATTCTGAGAGGACCAGGGAATGTGCTTTGTTTTGTATTCCTTCTTGGGAGTCTCGTTGGGATTGGCTAGCAAAGAGATGAGTAATGTATTTCATTGTAAATAAGAGAATGCAAGACAGAAGTTGGTACCTGAGAAAGAACAATGATAGTTATCAAAGAGGAGGAGAGAGGAAGATGGCAGGAGGGATCTGAAAGTCACATCTTACCTGTTTCTCCAATTGGTCCTTGCTCTAACCACAGCAAGGCACTTCCAGATAGGCTTTGGTCCAATGGGCGATGCTACTGGAGATTAAAAGGCAAAATATAGGTCTGGAGAATTACATGACATAGGGGGTCAGATGGCACCCAGGTTGTTTCTGCAAAGCCATGATGAGGCTAGGGAAGTAGCACTGTAGACAGTCCACATGGACTTAATTGAATACCTTTTGTTATTCATTTGATGCTTGTCATGCAAGTTAGTGAACAGCTTACTGTAAAACTAAATCAGTACCTTTAGGGTTATTGACTTACGTTAGACCAGTGGTTCTTAACCTTTTTTGAGGTACTGAACCCACCAGTTTCATATGCGTATTCACCGAACCTTTCTTTAGTGATAAATAAAATATGATGTTTTTTCCAAATTCAAGACATAGGTATACGTTTTTTTAGTGGTGCACAAAATGAACCATGCATGAACATCACCTTGCCCAAAGAACAGAACCAACAAAGTGCATGAACTCACAACAAATTACGGTATTACTTTATTCTGGCCTCCGCAGCAGAGGCTTCTCTGAACCCCTGAGACCGACTCATCGAACCCCTAGGGTTCAATAGAACCCAGGTTAAGAACCATCGCGTTAGACCCATCTGTCACAACACACACACACACACACACACACACACACACACACACACACACACACACACACCAGAGCCACTTTAACATGGAACTAGAGCTGCTATCCCCGAGGAACTTCTTGACATGTCTTATTCCTCAAACATCTGGAATATTAAAGCAGGGCAAAATAAGCTTTGGACTGGGCCTAAGCAACATATAAATGAATTCATGGCATTTGTCTTTCTCTAATTTATTTCACTGAGCACAATACCCTCTCGGTGCATCCATAGTGTCACCTAGATTTCAATTTTTATGGCCGAGTAGTATTCCATTGTGTAAATGTACCACTGCTTTTTTTACTCACTTACGTACTGATGGATATTGGGTCAACACAGTGTTTTAAAGGAATAATATTGCACATTATCATAAATTTGAGGATCAATTATATGCTTGACACAAAGGTGAATAAGACTGTATCTTGACTCTCAAATACAGCCCAGTGGGAGAGAGGTAGACAAGAATGAATGATGTATACTGTGGACAGTGTAATCACTGGGAAGAATAAATTGAGAAGGTTTATCTGCAAACACACCTGAGGGAGGAGCTAAAGCTCTGTGTGAGGCATTAGGGGAGGCTACAGAAAGGATTAAAAACTCTGGAAGTGTCTTTAGGAAGAAAAGACCCCAAACACAAATATGGGGTTTGTTAGTAGAGAGGGCCTTTCAGGCAGGGGCAACACATGCAAGGCACAGGGCATGAGGGTGTTGTGAAAATCTGAGAGGTTGAGAGGGACTGGAACAGAAAGTGCCCAGGGAAGGTGGTGCACGTGGTGACTCTGCCTTCATTTCCAGGTACAGAAGGTGGGGCAGGGTAAGGGGAACGATTCTCAACCCTACTGAGACAAAAATTCTGAAGGCAACAAGGTGTAGATTCTACTGCACAACCAGGATCAAAACATTAAACTAGGTGGGCTCACAGTTTCTTTCAAGATCAGAAACATCATGATTCCATAAAAATATACCTATTGTTTGGTTCTCACTATGCTTTTTAATATCGACTTCCATTTTAAGGATATTAGTTCTAAAGATAGAATTTTTACTAACTGGATTTGAATGAAGTTTGTGTAACCTTAAGGTTTAAATAATATTTTATGCTTCTTAAGCATAGATAGATTTTTAAGATAATGATTATGGGTTCTAAGAGAAATTATTTGCATAAGCTGGTGTTTATTAGTCAGGAAATGACACAACATGGCCTCTCTGGACTTGGCTTTGGAGTTGGTACCCTGCCCTGTCCCTTGTGTTGGAATCCAGCCATCCTCCAAACCTAACCATGCCGTGGGATTTATTCTACAAGAGCCATTTTTGCAGTGAAACGGTGGGCTTAGTTCAGACTCTGGGCAGAATCAATACTGAACTTTCCTTGCTATGTAGGTAGATAGGCCCTATAAAGCAACAAGTGTTTATTGGAGATTTTATAAGTTAATCAGGTAAAAATAATGTTCATTATAAGATATTTTCCAGAATGATTAAATTGAATTATTAGCTTTTCTTTTCCTTTTTTTTGGTTCCTCTTAAGTATAAACAAGAAGTGCTCTTTAAGGCATTATGCAAAGTTTGTACCCCTTTCGTGGGTTTGACCTATGACCCTCTGCTTAGACTTTTTCTTACAAAATGAGAGTAAGGTGTACGAGTTAAGATCCAAAGTCATACTTGTTACATAGAGTAAGGAAAACCTCAGAGTTTACTTTGTGAAAGTGCATCTCACTTCCAGGGTCTTCTTTCAGGGTCTCCAGAGAAAGCGTCGATTTCTCTACAGAATAAACATTCCTTTAAAATTCTAAAACTTGAGCAAAGTTCTAGCATTAGGGAACACAGTATTAGGTTCCTTTGAAAGATACATATATTGGCATATATTCAAGATCCCAGGCAGCCTGCTTCCTGGACGACACAACAGACACCTTGGTCTTGGAAAGTCATGCCCAGACTAAGTCAATATAGCCTCATTTCAGACAGAGTTCATGTCAGTAAATAAATATTTACTGAACGAAAAGACATTTTAAATATCTTTACTAATCATAACTCCACATTATTGGTTTCTCCTCAGTTCACAGGTTGGGTTTACTGTCTATTTCAATCATACCCTGTGTACCCAAAGTTTTGTTTCTTTACAGGTGAAAAAGCAGGGTTATCAAAACAACAAAACATGAACTTCTCTTTTAGGATCAGGTGAGAGTGTTCCTGGCCTCTCCCAAATATTTACATACTCAAGGTAACAAAAAGAAAAAAAATATCACTTCCATGTAACCAAGTTGGATGCAAGAGCTAGTCTGCTTAATTAATTCCTATTTCTATTTGATTGTTTCATTTTAAATTGCCACGGACCAGCGCAGTTTGTAATTCTGGGTCTTGAGTGAGAATGGTGTGGAATTAAGAAAACAGACTCATTAAGAAAAAAGGATGGGATTCTGAGGCCTCTTCAATGCTGATGGCAATATCCGAGTGCCCCATAGCCTCAGTTTGCTTTATTATATAGCCATATGTAAATTAAGAAAGTTTTTGATATAAAGTTACATACCTGAGGCTAAAACAGGAACTCTTCCAAGGCATAAACAGGAATCCCCCTACCATGTATAAGTGAAACCAATATCTGAACAAACAAAGAGAGTAAGAGGAAGGGCATGTAAATTGCTTCTAGCAACTTAAGCAAGCAAGTGAAATGAGTGCAAATCCTCAGCATCATAGTCAATCTGGAGGTGGAGGGGGGAGAATTTAGCCTTTTGCTAATCCTCAAATTTACAAAACTTTTTGCCACTTGTAGTCTACAACATATCCCCCTTTTCTTTTTAATTTGTGTGTTGAGATTTGCATATGTTTGATTTCCTAGTTTCCCAGATTCTAATTTGGAGGCAGACTGAAAAAACACAGAATAAACATAAAATTAGTATAGCCAATGTTAACAGATACTTAAACAAGTATTTTAATACATTATAGGGATTAAAGCCTTTAAACAAACTCTTAGCCAATATAACAGGATTTGTAAGAGTCTTTGTTGTTTTGAATGTCTTTAATATGTTTACCAAGTTTAAATTGGTATTATTAGCATTTCATATTCCTGCAAATGTAACCCAACTTCAGTTCAGTCTATAAGAGCTGTCACAAGGAGTAGGAGTTTAGGAAACACATCTAGGAAAAGTCTGCATGGCACTGGAATTGTTGTCTTATTTTTATACTTTGTAGCTAGCGTCTAAGTCTCAATGACTGTTGCTTCTAGCTGGTAACATTCAGGTAGACTGGAAGAGTTATTTTCAGGCATGTGTGAAGACGGAGCTTTTGTTTTTTTTTTTAACTGGAGAGATGAACTCAGGGAGCCTTTCCCTGAGTTTTATAGCCATGGGGTGGTGAGGAGAACCTTGGGATATACTATGCTGGGTGGCAAAGGTAAATTCGTAACAGAAGATGGCAAGAAAGGAGAAAGAGAGCTTTAAATTAGGAGTAGGTTTTAGCCTAAAGTATGCATGGGCATTGAGGCAGGAGGAATAAAGGAAACACTATATATTAAACAAAGCAGCAGAAAATAGGACTATTAACACCCACAATAGAGATTTTCAAGAGATGAATAAAAACCCAAATACATAGTTAAGTGGTCCTTGTGTCTGTAAGAAATGAGATTAATTTACCTGTTATTTGGAAGAAATACCCTAGGCTTGTCTATGGTGCCGTGAGATAGGGCCAATGGCCCTGGGCAACTTTAGCCTTTAGTGGTAAATCCCAGCAGGCTGGGCAAGGTTAAGTTATAGGTGGCTGGAGTAGGGCTGGAAGAGACTGAACCCTCCCTTAGAGAAGCGAGAGGGCAACTTATTTTCCAGTGTCTCTTTTTCCTCACAGTAAATGTATGCAAGCCTGGCAGGCTTTAGCTTAATGACTCCTTTTTATTATTGAAGCAGGGCCTAGATGGAGTCTTATGAGACCCCCTCGGAGCATTGGAACCTTTAAGGGTGTATGCCAAGAGCTGGTATTTCACCTGATTTTTTTTGGGCTTTGTCTGCCTCTTGGTCATTATAGACCTTAAAAGCTATGCTCAGAAGATTTCACTGAGGAGTTTGAGGGTCCTCATCCGTCTATATAAACTTTTTCCATATATCTGGAGCTATTTGGAAAAAGACAAAATAGTGTTATTAGCTGGATTAAATAAGAGAGGGTAGAAGTTTGCAGAAGAAAGAGGTTTGGCATCTCCTGTATATTAGCATTAAAAAAAATTTTTTTTAAAGTAAAAAGCATGATTCCAGGATATGACTCCCCTTTTTATATTTTTTTAAAATTGACTTTAAATATTTGTTGGGTATATTTTAATAATATTTTTATTTTAAAGATTGTAAAAAATATTTGTAACTTGAAAGGTTTGATAAAATATAGTAAATGTTTTTTTATATATGTAAGAGTATTGTTAGTTTTAATTAGTTTAGGAAGTTTAATAAAAGAAAATGTATATAGTTAATGAGTTATAACATGCTTAGTAGTCTCTTCTGTTTTGGTAGAGGTTATTATAAATTTAGAATATTTGTTAAAGTTGTTTTGGTAGGAGTTTTTGAAGGTTAATTTTAAATGAAGGAATAGATTGTAGTATAAAACATTTTGGATAGGATTTAATAATTTGTCATGTTATTTTTTGAGAAAGTTGAAATTGTTTATGTAGGGCTGTAGTGTTTTGGTGATGAATAGTATGAGACTGGATTGTTTGATTTGTTATGGTTGTTTTAATTTTTTGGGGGTAGCTTGATTAATAAGGGTATTTTTAGTGTTAAAGCTTTAGGGAGTATGGAGTGAGTTTGAATATGTTTTATAAAATATGGAGTTTTATGTTGATGTATAAGTCTTTGAAGAAGGAGAAATTGTTGAAATAGTTTTTATTAGTAGTTGATTTTAAGACAGCAGGTTTTATAGTGGAAATAATTATAAGTAAACATTTGTTGTCTGTATATAGATTAAAGGAGGAATATGGTAAATGTTGAAAAGCCATGATGATGGCATGTAATTTTATTTTTTGAGTTGATTTTAAGGCGATTGTTTTAGTATAAATTTGTTTATTGATTATTAAGTTTGTTATTTTTGAGCTGGATTTATTAGTAAAAATTATAGGTGTTTTAGAAATGGGTTTATTAATAATTGTTTTAGGAAATATAAATGTAGTAATTAATGAAAATTGAATTTTATTATTAGTTGGGTAGTGAGAATTAATTTGGCTTGTAAAATTTGTAAAAGTAATTTGCTATTTAGGGGAAGTTTTTTAGAGTCATTGTTGATTTTTTGAAAAAGGAATAATAATTTGAGGCTTAAAATTTATAAGTTGTAAGAGTTGTTTATTTTTTTGATAATTAAGGAGGCGATAAGATAAAAATATGGAGGTAAAATATTAGTAATAGTTAAATGAATTTATTTAATAGGATTTGAAGCTTGTTATAATAGTCTTGTTGGAGTGTAATTTGAGGGACAAATTAGTAAGGCAATTGATTTTTTAGGACTTATGTGTTTTAGTTGTGCTTGTTGTAAGGCTTTTTTTAATAAGCTTTAAAGTTTGTTGTTTTGTAGTTGTAAGTAGTGAGAAGTTGGTTTAGCTGAGTTTTTTAAGAATATTAAAAAGTGGCTTTAGTTTTTTGGTAGTTAATTTTAAGGAAGGTTTAAGTTAATGTTTTTTAGTAATTTTTGGAAATTGTTTAAAGTTTGTAAATGATTTGTTTTGACTTATTTCTTGTGGATGAATTTGTTTTTTAATAATTTGTCTTAAATAAGATAAAGGTAAAGATTGTTGTATTTTTTTAGGAGTTATATAAAGTCTTGATTTTTTAAAAGAATATTTTAGTTGTAAAATGGTTAATATAGTGTCTTTATTTGAATGAGTAATAAGAATATTATTTATATAATGAATTTTGTATGTTTTAGGGTGTTGTTTTTGTATTGGGTAGTTTGAGTTATATATTTTTGGTATAAGGTAGGATTGTTAGTCATACTTTGAGGCAAAATTTTTTATTTGTATTGTTTTATTGGAGTTTGGAAATTAAGTGAAGGAATATTGAATGTAAAATGTTTGTAATTATGAGGGCTTAAAGAAATAGTAAAAAAGTAATATTTTAAGTCTATAATTATAAGATGGAAATTTTATGGAATGGTAGTAGGATAAGGGAGTCTATGTTGGAGAGAATTTATAATTTTTATAGTTTTTATTTATTGCTTTTAAATTTTGTAATAGCCTCCAGTTTTCTGATTTTTTTAATGACAAATATAGATGTATTTTATGGGCTATCAGATGACTTAATGTGTTTAAGTTGTAACTGTTTTTGTATTAATTGAGTAGTTGTCTTAAGTTTTTTATAAAAAAGGGCTATTGTTTATTTATATAAGATTATTTGATTTTTAAATAATTGGGTCTTTATAATGTAGTATTGGGGTAGCAGGAGCTATTAAGGCCTTTATGTTAAATTTTGATATTTTAATTTATGTTTTTTGGTATTGGGTGTCACTTTTATGGGGGTGAGAATTCCTCGCTTTATTTATTATTTTAGTCTTTTAGTGGGCAAAAATTCTTGATTAAGTGTTTGACTATTGACTAAACTATTAGGACTGATTAGCAATGCTCCCATATTTTTCAAAATATTTCTACCCTATAAATTAACTGGCAATTTAGGGAGTATATAAGGCTTTAAAAGTCTAGAATCACTTTTTAAATTTTTTTTATTGTAAAAAACTAGAGTTTTATTGAGGATATTTATTCTGTCTTATATTTTATAATTCTGTGGTTATTGCATGAGTGGGCCAGGAAGGAGGCCAATGTAGCTTAGTAATAACAAGTATATTAGCTTTAGTATTTACAAGTTTTTAAAATTCATTAGTTTATTGTTAGTTTTATTTTAGGGCATTTCTGACTCATTTTTTGAATTTAATAGGCAAAATTAGAGGAGCCAAATTATTGATTTCCTTGGGGTCCCTTTTGCAGGATGTGGCCTGAGAGTGATTTATTACAGCCTTGCTTAATTTTGCTTAAGTTCTTTGTTTTGCCTACTTGAGTATAATTTTATACATAAATAAGACAATTTATGCACAAAAAACATAAGTATAATATATAACTTTGATTAATTCTCATATTTGAATTGCTATTTGGCTTTTAAATTTGAATATACCTTATAATGCATTAATTAAATTAGTAAGTCTTAAGGATTTATATTTCATTTTATTTAAATTTAAATGAGCGTTTCTTATAAGTTTTTAAAATTATTTTATTTTTTCAATATTAGAGCCGGCATTTCCAATTTTTGTATGCAAAAAATTAATTCAGGCCTCAAAAACAGACACATTTAGATATTAAACAAAGACTTCACATATAATTATACAAATCAAGAGTAGAAATTAAAACATGGCCTGCTTGATTTTACGTAGGGCTATTTTAATAAGGATAAATACCAAACAGAAATTTCTCTCGAAAAATATCAAGACGGCCATATGAGATTTTTGTTTAGCAATATCCAAACAGGCGCCCCCTTCACTCTTTCCAGGCAAAGAATAAGAAAGAAACAAAAATGATAGTTCAGAATATTGTAGTTAAAACATTAAAGAAAATCAGACTGTAACAGGGAAAGCTATTAACTTTTTTAATACCTGAGTCTCCTATCCATTCTCAAATTCTATAGTTGCTGTAACTGGCAGTTCAGGTTGACTATGCTGAGATTTCTGCCCTACCTCAACTTTAGCTGAGCGACAGACTAAGCAGCCGGAGAGAACCAGAGGTAATTTACATTTCTCCACCCCTAAGCTGCAGAGTACAGCACCAACTGCCAGAGAGACTGCCACTTTTATTCTTCCTGCCATAGCCTCCTCATACCACTGCCTTCTCAGAACTTTACCGACTTGCTCCCCTGTAGCAGAAATAACCATTCCCTCCTCCGGGAACCATGGGCACACGTCTTGAACATATCACAAAAAGCATTTTAGCTGCATAACTATTCTTACAAAAAAGGTTTGACCCTAATTGTCCCATAATTTTTTACTCCTGACTACACTTTCCCCAAAATCTTTCTTTACTCACTGTGCACACTTGGGGAGTTCAGTCACCTGCCTTCAGTTTAGTTTTCTCTTACTCAAGTCCCTGTTCAGGTGCCACTTGCCACGGACCAGCACAGTTTGTAATTCTGGGTCTTGAGTGAGAATGGTGTGGAATTAAGAAAACAGACTCATTAAGAAAAAAGGATGGGATTCGGAGGCCTCTTCAATGCTGATGGCAATATCCGAGTGCCCCATAGCCTCAGTTTGCTTTATTATATAGCCATATGCAAATCAAGGAAGTCCTTGATATAAAGTTACACACCTGAGGCTAAAACAAGAACTCGCCCAAGGCATACACAGGAATCCTCCTACCATGTATAAGCGAAATCAACCAACATCTGAACAAACAAAGAGTAAGAGGAAGGGCATGTAAATTGTTTCTAGCAACTTAAGCAAGTGAAATGAATGCAAATACTCAGCTTCATAGCCAATCTGGAGGTGGAGGGGGGAGAAGCCTTTTGCTAAGCCTCAAATTTACAAAGGCTTTTTGCCACTTACAGTCTACAACGTTAGATCATAACACCATCTTTAATGACATGCACTGGTTGTCAATGCTGGCTATGAAAGGAAATCACCTGAGGCTAGTTCAGATTCTATCCTCAGAAATTCTGACTCGGTTCTGACTCAGTTGGTCTGGGGTGCTGCTAGGGCACCCGTATTTTTTTTTCTACAGAGACAGAGAGAGAGTCAGAGAGAGGGATAGACAGGGACAGACAGGAACAGAGCGAGATGAGAAACATCAATCATCAGTTTTTCATTGGGACACCTTAGTTGTTCATTGATTGCTTTCTCATATGTGCCTTGACGGTGGGCCTTCAGCAGACTGAGTAACCCCTTGCTCGAGCCAGCGACCTATCCAAGCTGGTGAGCCTTGCTCCAACCAGATGAGCCTACGCTCAAGCTCGCGACCTCAGGGTCTCAAACCTGGGTCCTCCACATCCTAGTCCGACGCTCTATCCACTGCGCCACCGCCTGGTCAGGCCAGGGCACCCGTATTTTTAAGAAGCACCACCAATGCTTGTGGGTAGGCAGGGTGAGAACTGCTGCTGGGGTGTTAGAAGTGGATTTGTTAGGGCATAAAAGCTGGAAATTGTTTTTCTAATTTAGTGTCTGGATCACCTGAGTGTTTAAGTGGATATAAATAGGTACCTTGGTCCTCTGTGAATGATTCTCCCCAAGGCTTGGAAAAACCATTAAAACTTTGCATTCAGTTAAAATTTATCTTAATTTTGCTCTTGCCCTGGTCAGTTCTTCTTTATGTCCATCCTTATTTTGCCATATCCCTTTTCAGGAACTACCCAACTCCTTAGGTCACCTCCTGGGTCTGTGGTTTAGCTCAGCAGAGCTAAACTCCTTTACAACTTATTCTCTCATTCCAGAGATTTCTGTGATGTTCCCCTAGGACCCTGTAGGTCCTGAACCCTATTTCTTGTTCCCTGCTCTGCCCTCGCTTCAGTGCCCAGTGGCTCTGTGGTCTGCCTTCCTCCCTGGCCCTGACCAGGCTCTCCCTGAAGGGTCCCCAGACCTCTGCTGACCAGGGCAGATGATTCCCGTATGAACTTCAGCTGTCAGCAACAGAGTCCTTTCATCCTTCCAGACTGTGTGTTCAGATGTTTCTATGTAGGTCAAAACCACTCAGGGAAAAGCTGCACTCTGGTGTGATTCTGGAACTAGGTGGACACAGCCCCAGTCGGTTGATGTTCAGGGACAAATGCACATAGTGATGGCGGAAGGAATTTTCACAAACCTCAGGGCAGCTGCGAAGGCAAACCTAGGAGTGACCAGTAGTAGGCTCCAAGTCTTCCAGTCCCTGCCTTGAACTTGACTGTATGATCCTTGGCAAGTCCAGTCCTCTGGGCTTCAGTGTAGGGCTGACCTGTGCATGCCAAACACTTGGCGATCTTGTTAAAACGCAGAATCTACATTCCCATCATACTGCTAGGTCTTGTCTCTGCCAATTGTTTATGAATAGTGAGATCCCCGATAGCCCCTGGGAACTGTCTTAAAAATTGCATGCTCATGGTAGGTGACCTCTCAGATCTTTAATCTGTGCCCTCTTAACCAATGCTTCCTCTTTGACTCCGGCCTCCAGCAGCCACCAAGCCTTCAGAAACAGGAAGTCTCTGGCTGTGGGTTTCATGAGGCTGCAGGGCCTCCCCACACAGCTGTGTTGTGGAACTCTCCTCGCAGAGCCCAAGTGTCCCACAGCACCTGCTCCCCCCTCTTACTTTTGGCTGACCCTTTTCCATAGCAGCTTCTATTCCTTGGTTTGTTTCCAAAAACACCTGGGCAGACACTAGGGATTGCCTGCATCCTCCCCATCCCTGCATCATTCATGTGTAGCACTGGAGCCTGTCCACTGGATGCGGCGGATGGACTTCTACATGGGATACTGGAATGTGACTCCTTTAAACAGGCAAGTCAACTATATGCCCCCTCAGACAGTTCTTCACAGCTCAGACCTCCTTCCTTTTCCCATTAAAAGGTATAGTGAGTCATTGGGAAGCAGCCCACTGTTGAAATAAAAGTTTAACTCAGGATATAATTTTTAAAAAAGATAAATCTTTGGGTTTCAACATAGCTTAACTCTATTTTTAGTATAACCATTAAAATTTTTACTTCAATTTAAGTCTTGTGGGGCTGTAAACTGATAAAGTTAGTCTTGAGAGAAAGAATTCAAAATTATGAATACAGAATACTTGCAGGTCCTCTGGGAAGGGTCTGTGTGGTACAAAGCCTGGACTGTGGGGCTCTACTTTTGGATGAACCTTTGTGGTACCACAAGGTGGCAGTATAGCATCAAATGTGGAAGCTGGTTCACTACACTTGGGATTTGCTGAGCCTCAATTGAACGTTTGCCCCTGTACTCTGAATTGCATCCTGTGCTCTGTAACTGCTTTTTTTCTTTTCTGTTCGTATAATATATATATATTTTTTCCCTTTGGCTAGACAATACAATTTCCTGCCCCCCAACTGAAGGATTTACAGGAACCCCCAACACCCTCAACACAGGTTAAGAAACTGTCATGGTAAGTTTGTTCCTTAAACTTCTACATTACCCCTCACCCCCACTCCCTTCTGTTTTATGGTACTTTCAAATTGCATTTATTATAAAGCAAAAAGAGTTTCACATAACATCTCCCATGAGTAGTTTAAAGAGCTTTGGCTTTAATGGTTTTAACCATATTAGACTTTATTTAAATTGACCTGGCCACAAAATAACCATATCCCCCCCACCCCATCCCTCGTATTTGACAAGATTTTAAAAAACTGATACTTGTTTCATATAGAAAGTAAGGGCTCACCTGAAAAGCACAGAGGGGCTGTTTTGGCAAGGGACCCATTCACTTGTCTAATGGCAAATAAATACTCTTTCTCCCTTTTCCCATCCCCATATCAACGTTGGTTTATCTTTTTATTCCCTTCATAGATACAATCTGAGTATTGGCAACTTGCAACTCAAGGTTTAGCTTTAAAGGCAAAGAATCAGCACTTGTGTTTTACTATCATTCTCTAGTGATTATAGGTACAAGTTTTTTTACTGAGAGCTGTCCCTGTCAATAGATTTTTTTATTTTATTTTTTTGGTTAGCTTGCTTCTATTAAGCTCATGTACAGCATTTTGTATGTTATCAAATATGGCATTTTACAAAGATATACTAAAGAAACTTAAAGCAAAAGAGCTTTAACATTTTTCACTGGGTCTATAATAAAAATATTACATTAGAAAACCAACATGCTAACTAGTGACTTTTAGCTCTCTCTCCATCCCACATCTGTGGTCGACTATGAGAACGCCTTCAAATGTTACTTTATAACTGAAAATGTAAAGTTGATGGCTGGTTTGTATACAGTTACAGCATACAATCACCACATTGGTTAGATGCAGGCCTTATTGGAACCTAAGTTACAAAACTGCAATTCTTGAATGGATAAACTGCTGAAAGGTGAAGATTTTACAATGTCCCTTACTTTAAAAAAATAATGTCAGCATGACCGCTGAAGTGGGTGTTTTTTACTGCCTATCTAATTGCAACAATCCAATTAATACCAAGAATGACTCTGGAAAGGACCTGCAACACAGTTTTTACCAAGAAGTCTTCGTAGAAGCCTCTCCCATGAATAAGATAAGCCAAGGAACTTCCTAGTTTCCATCTTATTAATTAAAAAATATATTTCAAAATCCCTAAATACTCCTATGAGGATAAGTAAAGAGAACAAACATCTGACAGGCTGCCGAGAACACGTTCACCACTGCACAGTTTGATGTCCCCATCATTAGCTGGGTAGCTGCCCAATTCTTATCTTGATTGACAGTTTAATAAGGGACCCGGGGCTATCTTCTCAGGATGAATATACAACCTCACCAATTACTTTTAAATTATTGCTAATCTGTCAGAAAAATAACAAGCATGAGAAATAAAAATACACAAGAGGGAGAAGTGGCTGCTGGGGCAGCCTTTACTTTCCTGGTGCTTTTTAAAGGTTCTTTTCAGAAAGCTTGGCAGAATTTTAGTCAATAGAATTGAGGCGCTGTTTTTTTTTTTTTAAGAAAAACTTGTATTTTATAATAGTTCACTGGTTCAATTAAGAGTAAAAAAGAAGGGAGTTTTGTAATACAATTGTTCAGCAAAGGAAAACGCTTTAAATTGGGGGATTATGTCAGCAGACCACCTGTAGGGCATTCAGAGCCCTTTTCTATAATGCTTCAACCCATGCTTAGCTGCCTGCAGGCTGGCTAACAATGTCTGGAAAAGCTGTTTAAAAGGCTGAGCGCACTTGTGCCTCTGGTCTTCACTAACTGTTACAAGTCTTCCTCTCCCTTGCTCTCTCTCCTTTTAAAGTAAAAGTCCCACATCCCTTTAATGGGAGAATTTTAAGGCTGCATGGTGGCCAATTGGTCTGCATCAAGAGGAGCCCAGCAGCAGGGAAAGAAACTTCAGACTATACAGCACATTTGGAGAGGAGAAAAGATCAAAGTTTTTCAAACTCAAAAGACCAAGTTCCCTACAGATTAACCCTATTCATTTAGCTCCTCTGAAAGGAATGGTGTGCTGGGCCACTGGGTACACAGGTAAAAAAATTCAACAATTGCCACAGCATTCTTCTGTTAATTCAACAGCCTTCTGCTCAAATAAATTAGCTTAGTCTTGACAGAGGAACAATAGCGTTTTCTCTAGGAAAAGCAGCACATTTGATATATGCAAGCCTGGAAGGTTATTAAGATGTTAACCAGTTAGTTAAAGCCATTAAGGATGCCTGCTCCACCACAAGGGTGTCAAGTGACTTCTACTGCATAGCCTGTAAAACATCTGCCTTGACACATCAACAGCATGCTCACTCAGGTGTTCTCAAAATCACAGACATGGGAGAGAAGTAAATGTGGGGTTTTGAAGCCTTTATGATTTTACACAAGATGACTAACAAGGCCTGAGTGGAATTACTTTCTTGCAACAGTCCACATCATGCTGAGTAAGGTAAATGTATTCCATTGTTCAAAAAACAGCTACCATTAAAAACAGCATCTTTTTGGAAGGTGCAAAAACTCAGTTTTGTTTTCAGTTCAGCAGTGGTTATTTACCTTGCTAACAAATTACGAATGAGACTTTATAACAAGTCATTTTCTCCATGCCTAACCTAAGGTCAGTGTACAGAGAAACCAGAAATATGTCCATCCCCCCGCCAACATGTCCTTAGCAAGCACTCTAAAGGTAACACAGCTTTGAAGAGGTAGGGGGAGAGGGCAATGTTTAAGTCACTTATCAAAAGTCATTTTATTGACAAAATAGAATACTTATATTTGTTCTTACAGGAGTGGCCTCTAAACTTTTTACAAAAATGTACAGATGTATGTATATCTCTGGATATGTACATATTTTACAATTTAACAAATAATTATATAAATACATCCTCTAATGTAAGAAACCCGTATTTACTTGGAGTGTATATTTAAGACATTTCTTGTTTATTTGCTTAAGGCATTTGCCTGGTCATTATGAATACCCAAACCGAGTAACCCAGTAACCCCGTTAGGTCGCGATCATCGCTCTTCCAGGATGCTTAACAATTTAACGTAGGAGAAAAGTAGGTCCTGCAGATGAAATTTGTAGAATCTGGCTTCAAGCTTAACGAACGGCAACCAGCGAGGGCTCTAAGCTTTGGCTTCTGGGCACCTGGTAAGTTCACCCTCTTGGACCAAGAGAAACCAACGCCTCGCGGGAGGAGCTCCTCGCAAATCAATGGAGTGAAGGGAGGTGAATCTGGAAGCCGTCAATGCCAGGTACTTTGCTCTAAGCGAGTCATTTAAGTCCCAGCTAATGGATACCATTAAGAGTTCATTATCATGCTAATAGCAGTCAACATGGTGAAGGGGTGGGAACCTCAGCCCGTCCGAATGTCCCTTTGTAGCACTTGGTCTCCTCGCCCCCACCCTCCTTCCGGGGGGCCCCACTCTCCTCTGCTCAGACTTGGGACAATGGCATTTGCTTTGGGTAAGACACGGAGCTGGCTGTGCCAGAACGCCACGTCAGGCCTGTGCTGACGTCACTGTAGAGCGAGCCCGCTCCCCCGCCCGGCCCTCCACCCCCTCCGGGCCCGCCCGTGTCCCTCACGCCCGCACCCCCGCCCACCGCAGCACCCTTGCTAGCCCAGCAGCAGCGGGTGCACAGCGCCCGCCACGACTCGAGCGTCTTACCCGACCAGACCCACACGCCCGAAGTGATGCCCACCACCAGGCACATGAAGTACTTGAGCATGAAGACCGCGTAGTCGGGCCGGCGAGCCTGGTCCGGCTGCAGGTCACGCAGGCACGGGCAGTTGTGGGTGGCCTCCCAGCGCGGGCGGTTGTGCTGCTCGTAAAAGAGACAGGCAACCACGACGGCCGCGGGCACAGTGTAGAGCACGGTGAAGAGACCCAGGCGGATCATGAGCTTCTCTAGCTTGTGCGTCTTAGTGGGGCCGCCTTGCTGTTTTATGACTGAGCGTATGCGGAAGAGCGACACGAAGCCGGCCAGTAGGAACATGGTGCCGATGAAAAGGTAGATGACAAGCGGCGCCAGCACGAAGCCGCGCAGGTTGTCGAGGCTCTGGTTGCCCACGTAGCAGATGCCCGCCACTGGGTCTCCGTCCACGGAGCTGAGCGCCAGCACCGCGATGGACTTGACGCTCGGCACGAGCCACGCGGCCAAGTGGAAGTACTGCGAGTAGCCGGCGATGGCCTCGTTGCCCCATTTCATGCCTGCCGCCAGGAACCACGTGAGCGACAGAATCACCCACCAGATAGAGCTGGCCATGCCAAAGAAGTAGACGAGCAGGAAGACTATGGTACACAGGGCCGGGCCTGTGGTCTCGTAGCGCACGTGCTGTTCCACTGCGCCCAGCTCCTCGTACTGGCCGCGTCCGCCCGGGCCGCCCGCGCCCGCACCTGCAGCACCAGCGCCGGCCGCCGCCGCGCCGCCCGCGCCGCCCGCGCCAGGTGCGCCACCGCTGCACGCCACCTTCTCATGCCCCGCCACCAGGCGTACCAGGTACCCGACCGAGACGAAAAGGTAGCAGGCCGAGAGGAAGATGATGGGCCGCTCGGGGTACTTGAAGCGCTCCATGTCTATGAGGAAGGTGGACACGGTGGCGAAGGTGGACACAAAGCACAGTACAGACCACAGGCCGATCCAGAAGACGGTGAAGGCCCTTTCGTCCTGGCTGAAGAACGGGTTGTGGCAGGGCAGCGCGCAGTTGGTGATCTGGCCGGTCTTGACGCGATTATACAGAGGGTGCCGCTCGCTGGCCACGTTCACCATCGGAGCGCGGCACTGGCAGCCTGGCTCGCAGGGCGCTTTCCCGCCGCCAGGGGGCCGCGCCTTCCCGCCGCCGCGTGTAGGGGGCAATGCCGCGTCCCCGCTGACCCCGCCCCTGCCTCTGGACGCCGGCCTGGCCCCTGGCGGGTGGCCGTGGCCACTGCCGTAGGGCGGTTGTTCGCCGGGAGACGGCGGCGGCGGCAGGCGGCGCGGCGGGCTAGGCGCAGCCGTGGTGAGGTCGGTGCGGTTGTAGTCCATGCACAGCGTGTCAGGGTTGCCCTGCTCGGGCAGCCGGTCGCAGCGCATGCGGTCCGGCCAGGCAAAGCCATACTGGCGCATGAGGGGTGCGCATCCGGCCTTGGCGCGCTCGCACACCGAGCGGCAGGGAGGCAGGGGCTTCTTGTAGTCCTCCAGGCAGATGGGCGTGTACATGCTGCACAGGAAGAACTTGAGGTCGGGCGAGCACTGGATCTCCACCAGCGGCCAGAACTGGTGCACCTCCAGGCCCGCCTCGTCTTGGGTGTCATGGTTGAACTGGTTGGGCATGTAGGTGTAGTTGTAGCCGATACCTTTGCACAGCGGCACGGTGATCTCTTGGCACGCCAGCTCCTTGGCGGAGGCGGCTGCAGCGCCGCTGGAGCGCTGCAGCAGCGCCAAGGCAGCTAACAAGGAGGTCACTTCCAACAGGTAACCCCACTCCATGCTGCGTGCCGTGTCCCTCCAGACAGCGCTCAGAGGTACTCTGGAGGATCCAGCGAGAGAACTGGAGAGAGAGCGGGTGCTCTTCTGGTCTTTCTTCTGCTTCTCTCTGGAGGGAATATGCCGATAACCTAGTCCCTTCCCGGGACACCTCCACACGGCGCGGTTCGCCGTTCCGGGGAGGTGAGGGAGGCTGCAGCAGTGCGCTGCAGTCCTCGAGGGTCTACCCTGGTCGAGTTTAGCCCTTTCGGAGCAGAGTGGCTGCCCCCCGGCTCATCGTCCCCCTACTCGCTCACGTTCTCTCCCGCGTGCTGTGCCACTTCTAGCCGCGCCGGCGCCGGTGACTTGGCTGGGCGCAGAGGGCGGCGGCGCAGCAAGTTTCCTTTCGGCCTGCGGCGCGCAGTCAAGATGGCTGGGCCAGGCCTCTCCGGAGCCGGTTCAGCCCCTAGGTCCCACTTTCGGTCCCCGGGGGTTCATGTTCGTTCCCAAAGCTGCGCTGCTGTCTCCGGAGATAGGGACCCGCCTCCGCCGAGGCCGCCGCCCTCTCTTCTCGGCGTGGGTACGGAAAAAGTCCGCTCGGCGCTCCGGCCAGCAATTGGCGATGTGCAGGCAGTCTCCTCCTCGCTAAACACGCAGAACCAAATCCAGACCGGAAGGAGCAGAGCAGACACCTGAGCGGCACCGCGCGGCGGATCGCGCGGCCGGTGGCCACCTCTCTCCGTGGGAGCTGCAACCCTCACCCAACTTCCAGGCTGCGGCCCCACTAGCCTCGTAGCAGGCTCATGAATATTTATACCGCGCGGACTCTGTCTCCGCCCTCTTCCTGCCACACCAATCGCAGGGATCGGGGCGGAGTTTCCGCGCACTCAAGGTCCAGATTTCCTTAAGGAGGTCGGAGTGTCCGCAAGATCGTGCGCTCTACCTTCGACCGGAGAGTTTCGGTAACCTTGGGCATTGACCACAGAGAGGTTTTGCCACGACTGTCGCCCCCATACCCTCTCTGGGTGCTCAGTGCATCTCAGGACTCGGTTTCATTTCCAAGTCTGCACTTGGAGACTGAGAACGACGTTTTAACGCAGCGCGCCCTCTCCCAGGCCCGTTGTAAACAAATTAAATCTTCCCTTAGGACTCAACCCAAATGTGGGTGACCTCCCGGCGAAGGGACTCGCATTTCATCGTGAGCTGGGCGCTGTGGAAAGGGTGCCCCATTTGGAGTTCTCAGAATGGTGGTCTTTAAGGCTTGGAAATGTGGGCGGAACAGGCTTCGCTGCAGTTTATTTTGAATGGTGGGGCAGGGCCGGGGACAGCCCGGACGGAGGTGTCCAGGCGCCTAGCGCTGGCTCAGTAGAGAGCGGAGCTCAGGGGCGGTCTCGGTTCTCTTTTCGCCTCTGCGGAGAGACCGGGGCGACCTTCAGTGGCCTTATGAGGAGAGCGGGGTAATAGTACATATCTCAAAGGGGGTTCTGATAATTAGGTGAGATAAAATATACAAGGAATCCAGGACCCAGTGCTTCCTTAAGAAAAGTAATTCCCTTTTTCCTTTAAAAAAAAAAAAAAGAAAAACATAAATAGGACAGACCGGAAACTGGCTGGATTCACTCCATCTCGTACTTTTGGAACATACATCTATCGAAAGTTCACGTTTTTGCCAGAGCCTCCTTTTCTTGGGTGGGAGTTGGTGCTGCGCCCTGGCGCTGACGTGCGGACACGTCTAGGTGATCTGCAAGGAGCAGAACTGAACCCCGGCTGCTTAGGGCAGTCACTCGGGAGACCACCAGCTCTGCCGGCGTCAGCTCCGAGACCACCTTAAGTGGGGGTGGAGGTGAGGGCGGACAAGAGGCTGGTGACCTGGCAGGTTCATTTACGTTTGTTAGGACGTCCCAGGAGGTTGTCTTTCTCCTGGAATGAAGTGTTTATTTTTTTAATTGATGTGCTGTTTCATTTAGCGCTTATGTGGAATTCATGCTGAGGCTGTAATTACTGTAATCTTGGGAACAAGCATTTCAGTGAGCCAGGAGGGTGGCAATGTGCGTTGGTTCTCTCCTCCCTCTCCACCCCCTCCTCCCTCTCTCTCCCTCCTTCTCTTCTCTCTCTCTCTCTCTCGCTCGTTCTCTGGTAAGGTTTTTGCTATTTGTCAGGTTTCACAGCAGGAATGAGTAGGGCTTGAGAATTCAAGTTGTTGAGCGTGTGGGAACAGAAGAAGAATTAAAGGTACATTTGAGGCCAGTTCACTTTTTCGGGGGGGGGGTAGTTGGTGGTTTGTGTTTAAAAACAACTCTTCTCGAGAAATAAAAATAGCACATTTATACAGTATATTGCTTGAGATAATGGAATCTGTCTTCACATCCTCCTGTTTTCTCTAGTTTGGTAACCTTATCATGCACCACGTTCTCAACAGACAGGTATTACCCCCGCCCCCAGTTTTTGGTAAATTCTGTATTTTCGCCAAGAATTCTAGGCATACCCACCAAACTCTAGTTACACACACCCCTGTCCCCCCTCCCCCCAACTGAAGTCTAGTTAGAGCCTCTTTATTCTGAAAAATAATACTTCCTTCCCACTTTCGTTTTGGAAAAACTGAACTCCGTTGGAATTTGAAATTCAAAGCGTCAGAAGCATTAGCTGATTCAGCAGAAAATGGTCTATCAAAAATATAAAGACTCGACCTTGATTTGATCTTTCTACCGATTATTTTCCCCTCTCTCCTCCTAATCCGTATTCCCTTTTCTGGTTTATTGAATGTAGAAAGTCACCTATTTCTTTTGTTACTGCCTTGTTAATGGAGGGCCATTCTCCAGAACATTCAACTGCAGAGCAACCATGGGTAATTCCTGGAGTTAGCTTTCCTTGTGCAGTTGTAAAAGCCTACCCCCCCCCCCCCCCCCCGGGTCTTGGGCTGCGTGGCTGGACCTCAGATGGGAGGGGCTGGTTTCTAAAGCCGCAAAGCCGCACAGAGGGTGAAAAGTTTCTGACTGCTTTTCTTCACCAGGGAAATGTCAAATAGAGAAGTTTAGAATTGCACTATATAAATTTACTAGAATTAGGTGAAAACAAACTGACATTGAAAACCGAGGCTGAAAATACTTGCTTTTGGCTTTTAAATGTTTTTTTTTCTTTTTCTCTTTTGAGACAAGATGAAAGCTTGGATGATGTGGAATGTAGAAATTTTTGGTAAAGTATATTAAACTTGTAGGAGAAAATAAGCAGACAAAAGTTTAGGCTTTCAAAAATCACATAAGCTGTTTAGGGGATGTTACTGATTTGTGAAATTAAAACCATTTACATAAAATCATTAAAACTTGCTTTTAATTGAGAGAATATGAGAATGGCATTTAAAATGTACTATTAAATTAAATGGTTACTTGACAATCTGAGAGCAGGAATTTAGGAAGCCAATTAGTGTGTTCAGGGCCAGGATGGGGCAGCTAGAAGCAAACCAGAAACCTTTATCAACATTACTGGCTGAATCATTATTTTTTCTTTTGTATGTAAAGCAGTGGGTTTTTTTGTTTTGTTTTGTTTTTTTAAAGGGAGGTAAATGGCTTTAGTAATGTCATAAATAATGTAAGAAACTTTCTAGAGGGATTGCTGATGAGCTTGGAGGGCTCATTCCTAAAGAGCCCTACAAGTTTAATAATCTAAAGAGCGGAAGACATGATTTTCACTTAGAGGAGAATCTTTTACAGACCACGATACCAAGTGAGATAGGAAACTATCAATACGTTGTCTGTCTCGAATTTAAGAAACTTGGGGGAAATTATGTTTCAATGGATTTTAATTTAAAAATGCAAAATAAAAGTCTTGATGCCAGAAAGGGTCGAACACATGCCAATAAAAGAATATGTTCCAGAGACTAAACAGAGAACTCTTTGCTAACAAAATTTTCTCAAATTTTTTATAAAATAATAATTGTTTCTCCTAAAAGCTTATTTTCTTTCAGGGAAGCAATCATATACTAAATTGTTAGAAACTATAAAACTCTATCAAGTGATACTGGGTTTCTTGCTGTTTTAAAATCTTTCTTTGAAAGTATGATGTCTCCTGAGTCACCCACTTTATCGCTGGAAGGAAAGGTAGTGATTAACTGGTCTTGCTTCAGTCTCTGTTAAACTTAGAATGGGTGACATTACTTTTAGATTCTTTGTATTAACATTAAATCTAGTAGTAGTCTTTCTCCTATTTTCTCCACCACTAGGAAGAGGGTTCTGCCAGACAAAAGTACTCATTACTATGTCTGCTGTAACAAGGCCAAGTTGCAACAGGCAGAGATGAATGAGGTGATGGGTTCCTCGGGCCAGGAGTCAGATTCTCACTTTACATGCTACTGCTGTTTTGAAAAATGGCAACTGGACTGTCATTTAGTATTATAATTATTATAAAATAAGTTCTAAAAATTAGTAATTGATTTTTTTCCTCATTTACACTGGAGTGTTAGCCAAATACTGAAATCCTTAAGACAATAGAAGGTATTGTGCATTAGTTTGTGAACTTTCAGGTGCAATAAAGACCTTCTAAGTGAAACTGGCTTAGCCAAGAAGGGCATGTAATAATATCAAAAAGTCTAGAAGCAGGAAGTTTCACCACTGAACAATGTCAGGCCTGATGGCGAACTTCTAGACTCTTGGCTTGCCCTCTTCTTATGTGGAGCCTCCCTCTGCTGAATCATGACATTTCACAGGACAGTAGCTGAGCAGGAAGATTGGCAGGACCTTACTTTGTGCAGCTCTACTGATAGAAAATAACACACACACAAAAACATTTTCCAAAGGCTTTTAACTAACTTCCCCTTAGGTCTCACTGGTCATACCATGCTTACCTGCAAGGGAAGCTGTGAAAGCTAGGATCTGGTGGGGGGCTTGTGGCAAGAAAGCTGAGAAGGGGAGAATGGCTATTGTAGACAATACAGTGGACAAAGAGCACTCATCCACACAGTATTATTTGGAATTAACTTTCAATCAATCTTATTTAGCCAACATGCCTAGTCTTCCAGAGTATTTTCTTCAGGGTTATGAATCATCTGGATTTAAGAAAATATTGGTGTCTACATATTTTTCTCTTTTGAAATTCTCACCATACAGTTCTCTGTACCATTGGTATAAAATAAATGTCAAACAGCTTACTACTTATTTCATTCAAATGTGTAAAAACTTCATAATATAACTCCTTAGTTCCTTTTTATCTTCTTAAAAAATTTATTTAGAAAACTAAATTTAATGTGGTGACATTGATCAGTAAGAGTACATAGGTTCCAGGTAAACATCTCTATAGCATTAAAACTGTTGATTGTGTTGTGTGCCCATCACCCACAGTCAAATCATTTTCCATCACCATGAATTTGTCCCTCTTTACTCCCCTCCTCCTCCATCCTTAGTTCTTTTTTATAAAGCCTACCCCTCCCTTTTGGAGACTTCATTAAAAACAACTCAATTTGGTAATCTTAGGTTTTTTTCTTTTAAGTCTCATACCATGTAACTTGAAAAGAATTGACAACATTAAATATAATGTAGAAGAAACTATTGAATAACATCTCTGAAGGGCTTATGGATGTGAAAGAACCTTTATACTAAAAACTTTAGTATTGGTAAGAGTTTACTTTGGTAACAATAAAATGTGATCTGACACAATACTAAAATTTACATTAGTAATACAAATATTATTAGGGTACTAAGGGCATGGAGGTAGGGTTGCAAGCCATTTCTATGTCATATTTCCTTTTGACCAGGTTCAGATAAACAGGTGTAATTTTTTTTTATAGATTGTTTAGGTTTAAAAATTTTTTTTTATTTAGAAAATTAAATTTAATAGAGTGACATTGATCAATAAATGTACATAGATTTTGGACAAACATCACTACATCATTTGAATAGTCAATTATGATGTATATCTATCACCCAAAGCCAAATCATTTTCCATCACCTTATATTTGTCCCTCTTTACACCCTTCCCCAAACCTTCCCTTACACCTACCCTCCCCCTGGTAACCACTGCACTCTTATCCATGTCCATGAGTCTCAGCTTTGTATCCCAACTAGGTATAAAAATCATGCAGTTTTTAGCTTTCTCTGATTTACTTATTTCACTCAGTATAACGTTCGCAAAGTTCATCCATGTTGTAAATGACACAGATATAATATTTTTTTGAGAGGTGACAACACTTGATCTTTTTCTGGTATGAGTCTTGTTTGCTCTTAGAAGCAAATGTATTTCTATAGCATTAACCTTATAGTTTATAATAAGTATAATTTATAGTCTAATTAATACAGATAAAACACTAAAAATTTGATCACATTAATGTGTTGAGCTTATTGTAGTAAAATCACAACATTAATATGAAGTCCTGGTATGCATTCTCAAAACAGTCCAGTAGGGTTCAACTTGAAAATCCTAGTTTAGTATATGTTCAAAATATACCAATAAGTGAAATAAACCAGAATATAGAGCAATACAGTATGAGCCCAATTACATTGTTATATGCATTAAAAAAGACTAGAAGAAAGCCCATCAAAATGTTACCTATAGTTGTGTTTAAGCTAGATTTAGCAGGATTAATTTTTATTACTGCACTGGTAATGGATTGGAGGGTAGTGAGAGGAGGCTGAATAGACCAGGTTGGAGTAGAAAAATAATATTAGCTACCACATATAGCATGCTTTGAGGTGGGAAGATCCAGGCTTGACTTTTTTTTTTGTAATTCATTAAGATTTTTTGGCAACTTGTAACAGTTGACCCTACTCAAACTGGCTCCTTGCAAGATGGAAATTTATTATCTCACCTAACAAGAGGTATATAAGTAGGGTCAATTCCCAGATTGGTTGATACATATTTTCAAAAGTATTGTCAAGGATTCAGATTCTATTTGTATGTTCTGCCTCTCTTAAGGAAGTTAACAGTGGTGACATCAAGGTCGGAAGATGGTGAAAGCAGCCCCAGTTTCACATCCAGAGATAAGATCTCAAAGACAGACAGCACTCAAAACCGGGGTTGCTTCATTTCTTTTCTCTTTCCCAGGTGTCTCCTGGAAGACTTCATTGGCTGCTCAGGCTGAATCCCGGTTCCTAAAGAGGAAAAGGAATGGGATAAATAAATCAGGTCACCCGTCTCTTGGAGCTGGGACTTAGTTCCTCTTTTTCTGAAGTACCTGGCCATGTGGATGAGGGTGAAAATCTGAATAAAATTATTTTTTATAAGAAATAAAGTACTATTTTATAAGAAGTAAAGAAATAAAAAAATTTTATAAGAAAGAAAAAAGGAAAGATGGATATTGACTAGGCAACCAATGTTCTGCTATGTAACAGAATCCATTTCTATGTTTATCTCCATCTCTACATACTTCTAATGTCTAAGCCTCATGAAAAATCTGCAAGATAGATGTTAAAAGTAATTTTTTAAAAATTTTATTATTATTAATTTTAATGGGGTGACACCAATAAATCAGGGTACATATGTACAATGAAAACATCTCCAGGTTGTCTTATCATTCAATTGTGTTGCATACCCGTCACCCAAAGTCAAATTGTCCTCTGTCACTTTCTATCTGGTTTTCCCTGAGTAATTTTTCTTTTTTTACAGATGGATTGGGCTCATTCCACAACCACATTTTTTTTCACAGTGTTTTTAAACAATGGAATATTTTCTTTCAAGCAAATCTTGCACCGAACTATACAGTGTGTCCGTAAAGTCATGGTGCACTTTTGACCGGTCAAAAGTCAAAAGCGCACCATGACTTTACGGACACACTGTATATAAACCGATAAAAAGATATAAGTTCTCATAATGAAATGGTCAAAATATCAATTAGAAAACCCCTTTGAGGTTATTTTGATGAACAGAAAAATTAAAAAATATCAGTTATGGATGATATTTATGGCATAATATGCACACCCAAATTCAGAAAAAGACAGTGCTGATCTGCAGCTTTCCCAACCAATATATCATAAGAAGCACAGAAATGACCAAAGCATGCTTTCTTCTGGGTGCTTCATGTAAATGCTGATCTCACAGCATAATTACTGTGTTGAGGGTTTTAAATCACATGTGTAAGTTTGGGGAGTGTCTTTTCCCTCTTCTGACATTCCTTCTAAGTGGAGTATCTTCCCTGGCATAGCACTCCTGGATGCTCACTTGTCTCTCCTAACGTATTTGGCATTGGTTTTAGAGGCCTGGGGGATGTGTTGTCCTCTGTTCTCCACCTGCTGTCCCTCTGGCATGCTCTGTTAACTGCAGATAAAGGTCTGCCTCTGTCCAGGACTGCCAGCAACCTAGAGTAAGTCTGCTCTGTGTTGGGGTTCAGTATTAGGAAACAGCCCATAAGTAAAAGCCACATTTTCTATGATCAACTTTGTTGTTTATAAAGCTGTATTTTACCGTCCATTGGCTGCCTCATACCTTTTTCAATTGTTTTGTAATCCAGAGAGTAATAGAGTTTCTGCTACATTTCCCACAGAGCCCCATCATAACACTTGTTTGTTTTCTTTTATTAAAAAAAAGAAAAAACATATTATAAAACATTTCAAAATAGAAAATACAGAAAATGCAACAAATATACAAGCCATATTTAATGTGCTAATATTTTGACACATTGGTCTCAGATCTTTTGTCTTTAAATAAATAAAATTTTACAAATATGTCTAAAATCTTACACCCCAAGCCCCTCTTTCCCTAGAAGTAAACACCATCTTAAAGTCATTGTGAATTGAACCCTTGTTTCTTTGTTTTCTTTTGTGACAGACAGAGAGAGAGAGAGAGAGAGACAGAGACAGAGAGAGGGACAGATAGGAAGGGAGAGAGATGAGAAGCATCAATTCTTTGTTGCGACACCTTAGTTGTTCATTTATTGCTTTTTCATGTGTTTCTTAACCAGGGGGCTTCAGCAGACTGAGTAACCCTTTGCTCAAGCCAGTGACCTTGGGTTCAAGCCAGCGACCTTGGATTTCAAGCCAGTGATGTTTGGGTTCAAGCCAGTGATCATGGGGTCATGTCTATGATCCAACGCTCAAGCCAGCAACCTCGTGCTCAAGCTGGTGAGCCCGCACTCAAGCTGGCGACCTCAGGGTTTCGAACCTGGATCCTCTGCATCCCGGTCCAATGCTCTATTCACTGCCCCTCTGCCTGGTCAGGCAGAACCCTTGATTGTTTTTGCACTTTTTATACATGCATAAACTATATAGTATTGTTTTGAATAGAGTTTAAAATATTTTACAAGTGGTATTTTATTTATCCTTTTATTTCTAGCTTTATAAATTCAATTGTATTTAGCCACATTGAATAAGCCACACTATAATTTACTCCACTATTGACTAGCATTTGTTGGCTTCCACATTTTCACTAGTATACTTAATGTTGCAGGGAATATCTTTGTATATGTTCGCTTGGGCACAGGTTCAGGAGTATCCTTAAAGAAGATATCTAAATTTATAAAGTAGAACTTCAGTTGACCTGTCAACTGTGCTTAATTTCAAATTGACTAAATATTGTCAAATTGCTCTTTAGAGTGATTGAACCAATTTATCTGTCCATAGAACATGTATAGGAGTTTCTGATTTCCCACAATTTCACCAACACCTGAGAGATTTAGACTCTACCTGTCTGATGAAATGACAAAGAAAATTTATCATTTAAATCTGCATTTCTGATTACTAATGAGATTAAACACACAATATATATATATATAATTTGTATATATATATATAATTTGTATATATATATATATATATATATATATAATTTGTGTGTGTGTGTGTATAATTTAACCATTTGGGTTACTTTATCTATAAGTTACCTCTTCTTGTTCTTTGTCCATTTCTTTGTTCTCCTGAGCTGTTTTGCCTTTTTTGTTTTGATTTGGGGGCTCCTAAAAATGTCTTGGACATTCATCCTTTATGCTTTGAAGACATTTTTCTCTGAGTCTGTGGCTAATCTATTAATTTTGTTTATTATATTTTTAATAATACAGTCATAACGATTTTAATCTGCTCAAATTTATCAATCTTCTCTTTTATGTTTTTTGCTCTTGGTTAAGCATTCCTTCCATAAAATGTTGTAAAGTTATTATGTTAATTTTTAATAAAAGTTTTGAGTCTTTTGTGGCCATATTTAGGTTTTAATCCATATGGACCTTGTTTGTGTTCTTTGTGTGAAGTAGGCATTTCATTTTACTTCTTCTCATATGTATTGCCAGTTCAGATGGTATAGGCACTGAACAGCCCATTTTTTTCCCCCTCTTCATTTGTAATGTTACCTCTAGTATACACCTAGATCTTTTATATACCTAGGTTTTATGTACTAGGTTCTATCCAGCTACTTTGATTTAATTTCTATATTGGAATTAATAACATTTAAAATTAAATTTGTTGGGGTGACATTGGTTAATAAAATTATATAGGTTTCCAGTGTATAATTTCATAATACATCATCTATATGTTGCATTGTGTGTTTACCATTCAAAGTCAATTCTCCTTCTGTCACAACATATTTGACCCCTTTCACCTTTTCTCCCCCACCTCCATTTCCCTCCAGCAACCCCTACTGCTTGTGTCTATGAGTTTTTGTTTGTTCATTTGTTGCTTATAGTTTTATATCTTACATATGAGTGAAACTGTATGGTTATTGACTTTTTTCATCTGATTTATTTTACTTAGCATGATATTCTTAAGATTCATTCTTGTTGTTGCAAATGATAGTATTTTGTCTTTTCTGATGGCTGAGTAGTATTCCATTGTATGTATATATCACATCTCCTTCATTCAATCATCTATCCAAGGACATGACAGTTGTTTTTATGTCTTGACACCACAAATGATGCTGCAGTGAATATAGGGATAGATATGTATGTAAAAATAAATGTTTTCAGAATTTTCAAGTAGATACCTAAAAGATGGGTTGCTGGGTCATATGGTAACCCTATTCTTAATTAAATACTTTTTTAAAATTAATTTTAAATTTTTGTGTTAAGATGGATTCAAGTGTCCCACTCAATATAACTTGCTTACTCCATCCTTTTGTCCCCCATTACACCCCCTTTACCCCCCTCCCCTTAACTTCCTCTTGCGTTTCCCTCGATATTTGCTGTCTTGTTATCTGTATCTATGTGTCATGTGCTGATATATATAATTTCACTAATACCTTCACCTTCTCTGATCCCATTCCCTAACTGCCCTTCCCTCTGACATCTGTCTGTCTGTTCCCTGTGCCCCTGCCTCTGCCTCTATTCCATTCCTCAGTTCATTTTGTTCATAAGATTACACATATAAATGAGATCATATAACGTTTATCTTTCTCTGCCTGGCTTATTTCACGTAGCATAATAATCTTCAGGTTCATCCATGCCATCACAAAAGGTAAGATTTCCTTCTTTTTCACGGCCATGTTGTATTCCATTATGTATATGTACCATAGCTTTTTTTTCGTTGTTGTTGTGCAAATGGTTTCTTTTTTTTTTTTCTTTTTATATATATATATTTTATGATTATTAATTCTAATGGGATGACACCAATAAATGAGGGTACATATGTACAATGAAAACATCTCCAGGTTATCTTATCATTCAATTGTGTTGCATACCCGTCACCAAAAGTCAAATTGTCCTCTGTCACCTTCTATCTGGTTTTCCCTGTGTCCCTCCTCTCCTCCCTATCCCACTCTTCCCTCCCTCCCCACATCTCTTAACCACCACTCCCTTGTCCATGTCTCATATTCTCACTTTTATGTCCCACCTATGTATGAAATCATGCTGTTCTCAGTTTTTCTTTTTTTCTGATTTACTTATTTCACTTCGTATAATGTTATCAAGGTAAATCCATTTTGTTATAAATGATCCGATGTCATTGTTTCTTATGGCTGAGTAGTATTCCATAGTATATATGTACCAAAGCTTTTTAACCCACTCATCTTCTGACGGACACTTGGGTTGTTTCCAGATCGTCGCTATTGTGAACAATGCTGCCATGAACATGGGGGCACATTTCTTCTTTTCGAACAGTGTTATGGTGTTCTTTTAGGGTATATTCCTATAAGTGTTCTTTTTATTCTGTTCTTATTGTCTTTAGCTGTGCAAAAACGTTTTAGTTTGATATAGTCCCATTTGTTTATGTTGCCTTTTATTTCATTTGCCTGTGGAGATAAATCGGCAAATATACTGCTGCTACAGATGTCGGAGAGCTTGTTGCCTATGTTTTCTTCTAAGATGCTTATGGTTTCACGGCCTACATTTAAGTCTTTTATCCATTTTGAGTTTGTTTTTGTGAATGGTGTAAGTTGATGGTCTAGTTTCATTTTTTTGCAGGTAGATGTCCAATTTTCCCAACACCATTTGTTAAAGAGGCTGTCTTTACTCCATTGTATGTTCTTTCATCCTTTGTCAAATATCAGTTGTCCATAAAGCTGTGGGTTTATTTCTGGGTCCTCTGTTCTGTTCCATTGATCTATGTGCCGGTTCTTATGCCAGTACCAGGCTGTCTTGAGTATAATGGCCTTATAGTAAACCTTGTTATCTGGAAGAGTGATACCTCCTGCTTTATCTTTTTTTTTAAGATTGCTGAGGCTATTCGTGTTCTTTTTTGGTTCCATATAAATTTTTGGAATATGTGTTCTATATCTTTGAAGTATGTCATTGGTATTTTAATTGGTATTGCATTGAATTTATAAATTGTTTTGGGTAATATAGACATTTTAATGATGTTTATTCTTCCTAGCCATGAGCACGGTATATGCTTCCACTTGTTTGTATCTTCCTTGATTTCTTTTACCAATATTCTATAATTTTCCGAGTACAAGCCCTTAACCTCCTTGGTTAAATTTACTCCTAGGTACTTTATTTTTTTGGCTACAATAGTGAAGGGGATTGTTTCCTTAATTTCTTTTGCTGACAGTTCATTGTTGGTATATAGAAATGCCACTGATTTCTGAGTATTAATTTTATATTCTGCCATCTTGCTGAACTCATTTATAAGGTCCAGTAGTTTTTTGACTGAGACTTTAGGGTTTTCAATATACAATATCATATCATCTGCAAATAGTGAGAGTTTTACTTCTTCTTTTCCAATTTGGATGCCTTTTATTTCTTCTTCTTGTCTGATTGCTGTAGCTAGGACTTCCAGAACTAGGTTGAATAAGAGTGGTGAAAGGGGGCATCCCTGCCTGGTTCCTGATCTTAAGTGGATTGCTTTTAATTTTTGTCCATTTAGTATGATGTTTGCTGTCGGTTTATCGTAGATGGCCTTTATCATGTTAAGGAATGATCCCTGTATTCCCACTTTACTGAGAGTTTTGAGCATGAATGGGTGCTGGATTTTATCAAATGCCTTTTCTGCATCTATTGAAATTATCATGTGGTTTTTGTCCTTCCTTTTGTTTATGTGATGAATCACATTGATTGATTTGCGAATATTGAACCAGCCTTGCCTCTCCAGAATAAATCCCACTTGATCATGGTGTATGATTATTTTCATATATTCCTGGATCCGGTTGGCTAATATTCTGTTGAGAATTTTAGCGTCTAAATACATCAGGGATATAGGCCTATAATTTTCTTTCTTTGTGTTGTCTTTGCCCGGTTTTGGGATCAGAATTATACTCACCTCATAAAAGGAGTTTGGAAGTCTTCCTTCCTCTTGAATTTTTTGAAGTAACTTGAGGAGGATAGGAGTTAGTTCTTCTTTGAATTTTTGATAGAATTCACTTGTGAAGCCATCAGGCCCAGGACTTTTCTTTTTTGGGAGTTTTTTGATAACTGTTTCGATCTCATTTGTTGTAATTGGTCTGTTTAGGTGTTCTGATTCTTCCAGATTGATTTTTGGAAGGTTATATGATTCAAGAAATTTGTCCATTTCACCAAGATTGTCTAATTTTTTGGCATATAGTTCTTCATAGTATTTTCTTACAATGCTTTGTATTTCTGTTGTGTCAGTTGTTATTTCTCCACTGTCTTTTCTAATTTTATTTATTTGAGTCCTCTCTCTTTTTTTCTTGGTGAGTTTAGTTAAAGGTTCATCAATCTTGTTTACCTTTTCAAAGAACCAGCTTCCAGTTTCATTGATCATCTGTATTGTTTTGTCAGCCTCTATGTCATTTATTTCTGCTCTGACCTTTATTATTTCCTTTCTTCTACTTGTCTTGGGTTTTATTTGTTGTTGTTTTTCTAGTTCTTTTAGATGCAGGGTCAGGTTGCTATTTGAGCTTTTTCTAGCTTCTTATGATATGCCTGTAGTGCAATAAACTTCCCTCTCACAACTGCTTTTGCTGTGTCCCATAAATTTTGAGTTGATGTATGCTCATTATCATTTGTTTCTAGAAACTTTTTAATTTCTTCTTTGATCTCATTGTTAATCCATTCATTATTTAATAACATGCTATTTAGTTTCCAAGTGTTTGAGTATTTTTCAGTTTTTCTTTTGTGGTTAATTTCTAGTTTCATGGCATTGTGATTAGAGAAAATGCTTGATATGATTTCAATCTTCTTAAATTTATTGAGATAATTTTTGTGTCCTAACATGTGGTCTATCCTAGAAAACGTACCATGAGCACTTGAGAATGTATATTCTACTGCTTTAGGGTGAAAAGTTCTGAAGATATCTATTAAATCAAGTTGATCTAGTGTGTCCTTTAAGTCTGCTGTTTCTTTCTTAATTTTCTTTCTTGAGGATCTATCCAGTGTTGTTAGAGGGGTATTGAAATCCCCTACTATGATAGTATTGCTGTTAATCTCGCCCTTTATATCCATCAAAGTCTGCTTTATGTATGTCGGGGCTCCTATATTTGGTGCATAGATGTTTATAATAGTTATATCTTCCTGTTGAATTGTTCCCTTTATCATTATGTAGTGTCCTTCTTTATCTCTTACTACACCCTTTGTTTTAAAGTCCATTTTGTCAGATATAAGTATTGCTACCCCAGCTTTTTTTTCATTTCCATTTGCATGAAATATTTTTTTCCATCCTTTTACCTTCAGTCTATGTGCATCTTTTGTTTTAAGGTGTGTCTCTTGTAGACAGCATATGTATGGGTCCTGTTTCTTTATCCATTCAGCTACCCTATATATTTTGATTGGATCATTTACTCCATTTACATTTAAGGTTATTATTGATATGTAGTTGTTTATTGCCATTTTATTCTTTAAAGCTGTATTCTTCTTTTGCTCTATTCTTTCTTCCCTTTAAACTGTTCACAAGAGGCCCCTTAGTATCTCTTGCAGAATTGGTTTGGTTTTAATGAATTCCTTCAGTCTTTTTCTGGGAAGCTCTTTATTTCTCCTTCCATTTTAAACGTTAGCCTTGCTGGATAAAGTAGTCTTGGTTGTAGGTTCTTGTTCTGCATTACTTTGATTATATCTTGCCATTCCCTTCTGGCCTCAAGTGTTTCTGTTGAGAAGTTCGATGTCATCCTTATGGGGGCTCCTTTGTAGGTGATAGCCTTTTTTTCCCTAGCAGCTTTTAAAATTTTTTCTTTATCCATTAGCTTTGGTATTTTAACTATGATGTGTCTTGGTGTAGATCTTTTTGGGTTTCTCTTTAATGGTGTTCTGTCTGCTTCTTGAACATGTGGAGTGTTTCCCAGCCTTAATTTAGAAAAGTTTTCTGCTATGATTTGATTGAACAAAGTTTCCATTTCCTATCCTCTTTCCTCTTCTTCAGGCACCCCTATGGTGCGAATGTTCTTTCTCTTCATGTTGTCACAGAGCTCCCTTAGAGTTTCCTCACATTTTTTGATTCTCTTCCTTTTTCTTCTCTGCTTCTGTGTCTTTGTTTATTTTGTCCTCTAACTCTCTTATTCGATCCTCTGCGTGATTCATCCTGCTTTTAATTCCTTCCATTGTCGTCTTCAGTTCTGATACTATTTGTCATTTCTGTCTGATTCTTTTTTATTATTTCAATTTCATTTTTTATACTTGTTATCTCTTTATTTAGGTGTTCATAATGACTATCCATTGTTGCTCTAATTTCTTTGAACATCCTAACTATCATTATTCTAAATTCTGCTTCTGGTAATTTGGTTATATCTGGTTCATTCAGGTCCTTCTCTGGGGATTTCTCTTGATTCATTTGGTTTGCATTTCTCTGCCTACCCATTTTGTCTGTGTATAAGCAAGTTGTGGCCACTGGAGTCCAGTAGGTGTTACCTTTGTGTTCTCTAAGTGTGGTCTGTCTGAGGCCCCCCACCCATCTGCCGCTGCCTAGGGTGGTTGGGTATGAGCGTTGCCAGTGCAGGCCCTCTGTGGCTTTTGCTGTGATTTCTGCCTCTCCTCCGCGGGAGGGGCTGTCACTCAAGCCACAAGCCTCAGCACCAAGGGTAGAGGTGAGCACCTTTGCTCAGCTGCGGACCCAGCCTATTTCCGGACTTCCGCCCAGAACCCGCAGTCAGAGCCTGCTCACCACAGTTTCACGGGTTGGGCGGGTCTTTTGACGTGCTCTCAGCTGTGAGCCTTTGCCCGTCTGGAGCTTTAGCCCCACCCTCGAGGCCAGGGCCCTTCTGCGCAGGGTCGCAGACCCAGGTTTATTGGGCCGGGCGTGTTTGCTGGCTTCCGCTCAGCTGCACTCAGCTGCGTACTTCCGCTCGTCCCGGAATCTACGCCGCCCCGCTTTCAGAGCCCGCTCGTGCACATAGTATGGCATACCGCAGTTTCTCCGGCCTGGCGGGGCTGGTAACGTGAGCTCAGCCGCAAGCCCCTGCCCGTCCCTGGTCCTAGCCCGTTCCCCGTGGTCAGGGCCGGCTTGCGCAGTGTTGCAGAGTGATCTGCCCGTTCCTGGCCTCCCGCTTTGTCCCCATAAGTGGGATTAAAGGCAGGCCCGCACCTTCCGGACCGTTTTTGCGCATTCCCTCCGACCCTGCTGGGCTAGACTGAGCTCACACCGGCTTGGCCTCTGCCCACGCCGACAGAACCGCGTTTCAGCGTCATGCCGCCCCAAACCCTTCATCAACCCTCAGCAGAGTAGGAAGGGACCTAATACTCCACACTGTAGGCCTGGGAGCTCCCTCACTTGTTTCATATCTCAAAACTATCCAAACGCCTCTTCTAGGCTCTGGGACTGCAGGCTGGGGCATGGTTCCTGGGACCCAGGTCCCTCCCTCTCCGCCAAATTTTCCTCCCACCACGCGGGTCCCTCTGGGCTGCCGTTTGCTCTGGAGAGCTGGGCAGCCCTCTTCGCGTTTTCGCTATTCCTACCAGTCTCAATGTGGCTTCTCCTGTGTTCCTTGATTGAAGAGTCCACTTAGTTCAGTTCATAGTTGGTTTATCCAGATGATGGTTCTTTAAATTGAGTTATAATCCACTTTGGTTCTGGGAGTTGAAAGTTGGTACATCTGCCTACTCTGTCGCCATCTTGCTTCTTCTCGCAAATGGTTTAATATAGAGAGTATATCATGGGAAGCACATAGACAGTTGTTAAGCTATTCCACTGTATTATAAAATTCTTGAATTAGTACATTCTTAACCAGTCCTGGGAGAAAAGCGCCATCCGGGCGCGCGTCAGGGCTGCGTGGTGCAGACGGCAGGCAGGGCCGGGAGGCGGCAGCGGCGACGCTGTACTAGGCGCAGGACTGGAGCTGGGGGACACGGAGGTGGCGGTAGCCACGGCGGGGGCGCAGGGAGCTGCGGGTGGGGAGGGCGGTGGATCTCGAGCTGCTGCGTGGCGCACGCTCTCTTGTACCATAGCTTTTTAACCCACTCTTCCAATGATGAACACTTGGGCTTTTTCCAGATCTTGGCTATTGTAAACAATGCTGCAATAAATATGGGGTGCATGTCGTCTTTTGAATCACTGATTTAGTATGCTTAGGATATATTCCTAAAAGTGGAATAGCTGGGTCAAAAGGTAGTTCTATTTTTAATTTTTTGAGGAAACTCCATACTGTTTTCCACAGTGGCTGCACCAGTCTGCATTCCCACCAGCAGTGCAAGAGGGTTCCATTTTCTCTACACCCTCATCAGCACTTATTATGTGTTGATTTGTTAATGAGTGCCATTCTGACAGGTGTGAGGTAGTTATCTCATTGTGGTTTTATTATTCATTTTTCTGATGATTAATGACATTGAACATTTTTTCATATGCCATTGGCTATCTACATGTCCTCTTTGGAGAAGTGTCTGTTCATTTCTTTTGCTCATTTTTTAATTGGATTTTTTACCTTCCTGGTGTTGAGTTTTAGAAGTTCTTTATAAATTTTGGTTATTAACCCCTAATCAGACATATCGGTAAATATGTTCTCCCATTGTGTGCGTTGTCTTTTTATTTTGTTCATGGTGTCTTTTACTGTGCAAAAGCTTTTTAGTTTGATACAGTCCCATTTGTTTATTTTGTCCTTAATTTCACTAGCTGTGGAGGTATATTGGCAAAAATATTGCTACAAGAGATATCGGAGAGTTTACTGTCTATGTTTTCTTCCAAGGTGTTTATGGTTTCACAACTTACATTTAAGTCTTTTATCCATTTTGAGTTTATTTTTGTGAATGATGTAAGTTGGTGGTCTAGTTTCATTTCTTTGCATGTAGCTGTCCAATCTTCCCAACACTATTTGTTAAAGAGACTGTCTTTACTTTGTTGCATGCTCTTACCTCCTTTGTCAAATATCAATTGACCATAAAGGTGTGGGTTTATTTCTGGGTTCTCTGTTCTGTTCCATTGATTTGTATGCCTGTTCTTATGCCAGTACCAGGCTGTTTTGAGTACAATGGCCGTGTAGTATAACTTGATATCAGGAAGTGTGATACCTCCCACTTTATTCTTCATTTTCAAGATTGCTGAGGCTATTTGTGTTCTTTTTATGGTTCTGTAAAAATTTTTGAAATATTTGTTCTATATCTTTGAAGTATGCCATTGGTATTTTAATAGGAATTTCATTAAATTTATAGATTGCTTTGGGTAATATAGACATTTTAATCATGTTTATTCTTTTTTTTTTGTATTTAAAAATGTGTTTTATTTTTGGGTTATGTCAACTTTCAAATTTAAAATGAGTAATATATTCATAGAAAAATTGTTTTACAATAATTAGTTTTAAGATATTTGTGAGATGTTTTTTCTTTTAAAAAATATTTTAATAATTCTAAAAATTATTTTTAGGAGGCACAGTGAAGAATGGAGGAGGAAACTTCAGGGTTTCTGATTAGTGCTTTTTCTCCAGTCCAGTAAGGCTAGTAAAGTTTCATAAGGAAAATGTTTTAGCAAACCAAGGTGATGAAAATAACATTCAACTTGAGATCATACCATCCAAGAAAAAGATTGAGAAAACATCTTGGGAAAATCAAAATAATTATAATATTTTGCACAATCAAATTATATTCATTAGATTCTACTCTTAGTAGCAGAAACACTCAGTATATGCAACATAAAAATAATTCTTACCATTTATTCAGCTTCTCTCATTTACCAGGCACTGTGCTAGGTACTTTAATTCATGACTTCTAATTCTAAAAGCCATTCTTAGGTAAATAGTTAAAGCTGTTTTTTGAAACAGAAGAAACTGAAGTTCACTAAAGTTAATGATTCATCTAAAGCACAGTGTTATCACAGATAACCATAATAAGCTATTTTTGTCCTCAATTCCAATAATTTAGAACTTTTTACTCAAAACAAGAAGCTCTTTGGTTGAAATGTAAAACAATATTCTATTTAGTAACAAACACAAAGCTCTAAAACTGCATTTTGAACCATTTCTGCTTAATAAGAATCTAGCCTGCACTTGTCAATTATAGAGAGAATATTAAACTAAGAAGTCCCTGGAGCGGTCCCAGTGTTGACTAAATTCAACATGATGGTGGGGCCTACACAGACAAAGGAAACAAAGCTAGGCCCTTCCACACAGCCACAAGTCCTTGCAATGACTTCATTTTAAGTCAATGTCTCTTCATGTCACACATATTCAACAGCGTCTGCTTGATTAAATACCACAATTGCCATGGGGACTACTTTTCTGCTGTCCTGTGCAGACTTTGCTGCCACCCCAAAACCCAAAGGGATGTCTGCCATGGAGTACACCACTCCTTGGTACTGAGAAGTATTTTCAGTGATTTGATCCCGTCTAGATTTTAACACATGGTTCCCATACAAAGAGGACTGCTCTGCTCCAGGCTTTATCCATACTTTATACTTGGCATAGGGTGCAAGATAATTCAGAGCTGTGATGTGCAACTGGAATTGTGAGTCTTAGTGAATTTTCTGAAGCAAGTTCCTAGCGACACAAGATTGTCACCAGAGATGTTGGCGGCCAACTTCAAGATCTTTTCACTCGTGTAGTACCAGGTGTTGTGCAGCCTGATACAGTAGTTGCCATCAGGCCTGTAGACCAGCAGCTGAAGATTCTCCCCGATGTATTTTGATATCTTCTCAAACATGACAGGGGTCTCTTCTTCAGTCAAAGGCTGCATTTTCCCCCTGTTAGAACACCGGATCTCTGTGCCTCAGTCATGGGGAGCTGATATCTATTCTTCCTATCCATGAACATAGTATATACTTCCACTTGTTTGTATCTTCCTTAATTTCTTTATCAATGTCTGATAATTTTCTGAGTACAAGTTTTTTACCTCCTTGGTTAACTTTGCTACTAAGTACTTTATTTTTTTTTGTTGCAGTAGTGAAGGGGATTGTTTCCTTAATTTCTCTTTCAGACAGTTTATTGTTGGTAACAATGCCACTGGTTTTTGAATATTAATTTTATATTCTGCCACCTTGCCAAATTCATTTATCAGGTTTAGTAGTGTTTTAACTGAGACTTTAGGGATTTGTATGTGCAGTATCATGTCATCAGCAAATAATGATAGTTTTACTTCTTTTCCAGTTAGGATGCCTTTTATTTCTTCTTCTTGTCTGATTGCTGTGGCTAGGACTTATAGAACTATGTCGAATAAGAGAGATGAGTTTTGATTATACATAAATGGGTGCTGGATTTAATCAAATGCCTTTTCTGCATCTATTGATATTATTATGTGATTTTTATCCTTCCTTTTGTTTATGTGATGAATCACATTGATTGATTTGTGTATATTATACCAGTCTTGCCTCCACAGAATAAATCCCGCTTGGTCATGATGTATGATTTATTTTTTCATGTATTGCTGAATCTGGTTTGCTAATATTTTGTTGAGAATTTTGCATCTAAGTTCATCAGGGATGTTGGCCTATAGTTTTCTTTCTTTGTAGTGTCTTTACCTAGTTTTGGAATGAGGATAGTGCTTACCTCATAAAAGGAGCTGGAAGTTTTCCCTTCACTTTAATTTTTTGAAATAGCTTGAGAAGGTTAGGTGTTAGTTCTTTTTTGAATATTTGGTAAAATTCACCTATAAAGCCATCCGGTCCAGGACTTTTGTTTGTTGGGAGTTTTTGATGTGTTTCTATTTTATTTGTTGTAATCAATCTGTTTAGGTTTTCTGATTCTTCCAGATTGAGTTTTGGAAGATTGCATGTTTCTAGGAATTTATCCATTTCACCTAGGTTGTCCAATTTTTTGGCATATAGATCTTCATAGTATTTTCTTACAATCCTTTTTATTTCTTCACTGTCAGTTGTTACTTCTACATTTTCATTTCTAATTTTATTTTTTGAGTCCTCTCTCTTTTTTTCTTGATGAATCTGATTAAAGGTTCATCGATCTTGTTTACCTTTTCAAAAAACAAGCTCTTAGTTTCATCGATCATTTGTATTTTTTTTTTAGCCTCTATGTTATTTATTTCTACTCTGATCTTTATTATTTCCTTCCTTCTGCTTCCTCTGGGCTTTATTTGTTGTTCTTTTTCTAGTTCTATTAGGTGCAGGCTTAAGTTTATTTGAGCCTTTTTTTGCTTCTTAAGGTGTACCTGTAATGCTATGAACTCCCCTCTCAGGACTGCTTATGCTGTGTTCCATAAATTTTGAGTTATTGTATGTTCATTTTCATTTATTTCAAGGAAATTTTTGATTTCTTCCTTGATCTTGTTGTTAACCTATTTGTTATTTAATAACATCTATTTAGCCTCCAAGTGTTTGAATATTTTTCAGTTTTTCTATTGTAGTGATTTCCAGTTTCATTCCATTGTGACCAGAGAAGATGCTTGATATGATTTCAATATTCTCAAATTTATTGAGACTCATTTTGTGTCCTAACATGTAGTCTATCCTAGAAGATGTACCATGAGCACTTGAAAAGAAGGTATATTCTGCTGCTGTGTGGTGAAAGGTTCTGAAGGTATCTATTAAATCTAGTTGATTTAGTGTGTCATTTAAGGCTGCTGTTTCTTTATTAATTTTCTGTCTGGAGGATCTCTTCATTGATGTTAGTGGAGTATAAAAATTCCCTACTATTACAGTATTGCTGTTGATCTCGCCCTTTATGTTCATCGAAATGTGCTTTACATATTTTGGTGCTTCTTTATCAGGAACATAAATATTTACAATGGTTATGTCCTCCTGTTGGATTGCTCCCTTTATCATCATGTAGTGACCTTCTTTATCTCTTACTATAGCCTTTGTTTTAAAGTCTGGTTTGTCAGATATAAGTATTGCTACCCAAACTTTCTTTTCATTTCCATTTGCATGAAATACTTTTTTTCATCCCTTCACTTTCAGTCTATATGTATCTTTTGTTCTGCAGTGTGTCTCTTGTAGACAGCATATGTATAGGTCCTGTTTTCTTACCCATGAAGCTACCTTATGTCTTTTGATTGGAGCATTTAATCCATTTACATTTATGGTTATTATTGATATGTAGCTATTTATTGCCATTTTATTCTTTAAATCTACAATCCAAGGTGACGACTGCAGTACTGGGAATGATTCAGCACAGGAGTTCTGGTGACCTTATCCCACAGTGTCTCTCCCTGAGCCTTCAACTTTACACTCTCCTCATGAAACTTTAGTCCTCTCAGCTCTTCCTCCACCAGAGCCCTGGTTAAGTGGCTGTGAATGAGATATTTTTTGTGCTGGCCCTTTCAGATGGAGCCTGCATCTCCAAGAGCTCTGTCTCTTTCTTGAAGATAGAAACCCAGCTCTTTTCACCACCAAATGCTGTGTGGGCTCTGGGGCTCTAGGTTGGGGCTGAGGACCTATATATCTCAAGGCAACCCTTCCCACAGTGAGAATCCTTTTGGATCCTCAGCCACTATTTTCTCCTGGGAGCCAGGCAGTTCCCTCTGCATCTCTGCCCTTCCTACCAGTCTTGGTATGCCTTCTTCTGTGATCCTTGGTTATAGCGTTCTCTTTGTTTAGTCCAAAGTTGGTTTTTCAAGATTCTTGTTCTTAAATTAGTTTGTAATCAAATTTGATCCTGGGAGGTGGCAATTGAAACATCTGCCTACTCCGTCATCATCTTGGAAATCAAGTCCTTATTCTTAATTTTTTTGAGGAACCTACATACGGTTTTCCATAGTGGCTGTACCAGTTTACAATCCCACAAGCAGTGACTGAGGGTTCCTTTTTCTCTACAACCTCTCCAACACTTGTTATTACTTGTCTTGATGGTAATAGCCATTCTAACAGATATGAAGTGCTAACCCATTGTGGTTTAAAAAAATATTTTTGAAATTCACTCTTGGGGTGACATTGGTTAACAACTTTATGTAGGTTTCAAGTGTACCATTTTGTATTACATCATCTGTACATTGCACCACGTGTTTACAACCCTAAGTCGTCTCCTTCCATCATTATTTATCCCCACTTTACCCTCTTCCACCTCCCTTCACCCCACTCTTTCTCTCCCATAATCACCACACATCACCACACTAATGTCAATGTCTATGATCTTTTTTTTTCCTTGCTTAATTTCTTTACCTTTTCCATCTAGTCCCCAATTCCCTCCCTTGTGTTTTTGATTTATCTTTCCTTAACAGCTAATGACATTGAACATCTTTTTATATATCTGTTGGCCATTTGTATGTTTTCTTGGGAGTCTGTTCAGGCCCTCTGCCTATTTTTAATTAGATTGGATTTTTGTTGTTGTTGTTGTTGAGTTGTATGAGTTACTTAAGGTAATAATACATATTTTAGCCACTATGGTTTTATACACTTTAGTTTCTAGTGAATGAGGACTAGACTCTATGGTTTTGTTTCTTCATTATTACTAATTTGAATCATTTACTTATTTTCCTTAAATAACCTCACCAGAAATTTGTCCATGTTTTAGTCTTTCAAGAAATTTGTTGAATTAAAAAATTTTTTACTATAATTAATATTTTGAACCAAAAATTATTCAAAAGAGTATTATAATTTCAACTTTTATCACATTTTTATTAGAGGACACGTTCTGTATAATGTAGATTGCTTTTGAGACCTGTTTTATGACTTAGTTCATTGTCAGTTTTTGTAAATGTTCCATATGTAGTTGAAAAGAATATGCTTTCTGTGTTGTCATCAGGGTTCTATAAATGACCATTTAATTTATTATCAGGAAATTTAAGTTAAAAGCACCTGATAAAATCATGAATTTCTAGCTTCTTTACAATAAAACCATTTTGTTTGATCTGAGGCTCTGTTGTTAGGTGCATAAAGATTCAAAATTTTTCTGGTGAGTTAGTTATTCCTTTAATTATTAAAGAATAACCTTCTTTTATTTCTAATTCACACCCCTTCAAGTCAATTTTGCTAATGGTTATATAATTATATGAGGCTTTGCTGTTGTTCATATTTTTTAGATATTACCCTACCCAACTCATTTCTTTACTTTTAATTTTCAATGTCATTATGTTTTATAAGGCTAGTCTCTTGCTAACAATATATAACTAGATTTTCAAAATATAATTGATGTCTTCCTATTTTATTTGGGATGTCTAGTTTCTTTGCATTTATAATTGTTATCATTTTACTCCATTTCTTATCCTCTTAGCTGCCATTGATAGTAAGATGTAACATCATTTAAGAAACAAAGCAATACAGCAACATAATAGTTATCTTGAACTTATTAAAAGAGCTCTTTTAGATTTAATTAGACATTTAAAAATCATTTGCTGATCTTATGCATAAATAAATTGATAGTTATTTCTAAAAAATTGTTACACTCAGAGTTTAACACTTCTCTATTAGCTTTTGATTCAGGGTCACCAATGTTAGTACTTTTTGAAGGCCCTCTCAAGCTATCTAGAGAAGCATTAAAAAATAAAAAGAAAGCGGGGGGGGGGGGAAAGAACTAAAAGTCATTAGAATTGGACCTTAATCTGACTTTGCAATTATGTGTAACAGATTCTTTTTTGCATCTAGTTTTGGGAATGTGGTTAAACCTGTTTGATTCAAGTGTTCTCTCCTTCCCTACAGCTATTTGGTTCTTAATAGTGAAAAATACTACTGTTTTCAGAATTTTCTTCTGAGATACTGCACCCATGTGCAAGTTTTGATGGTTTTGGCATTTTTTGGTGTTCATGCATGCAGAATTATTGACATCCATGTGTCATGGCCAGCGGGGATTTTAAACACTACCAATTGAAATATACATCCTGCTTTTAGTGATGTTAAAATATGAACACATGTGTGCCTTAGAATTGATGAAACATTTTATACTTTATTTACATATAAAGATATAAAAGTTATTTTTATTCTTTATTCTGCCTTCTCTTTATTCTCAGAATATTTCCCCTCCTTTTCTGCCTTCTAGTTTATCAAGTTTTCTTTAGTTTACTTGCACTGAAAGTTTCATTTTTTTTCCTGTAAACTTTAAGTTTTTAATATCTATATTTGACTGATAAAGTTAATAAATATCTTTATTTGCCCCTTTAATAATATTTCACTAATTTGGTTGTGTTGACTCTACTCCATCTTCATCTTATATGGAATTGTTATTTCATATAACAATTCCATATAAGAATATGTACAATAGTTTCAACTTATTTTTAACTATCCAAATTTCTCATCATCATTAATATTGTTATAATTTTTATTCATTTAAGATCAGTACTTACTCAGATTTACCCACATCTCTGACAAAGTCCTTCCTTACCTTTACTCCTTAGATCTGTGTCTTCATTCTGAATTCAGTTTCCTTCTTCCTGAGATACACTTTTTAGTTTGAAAATGTCTATATTATTTATGTTCTCATTCTTCAATGATAGCTTAAATGGGTATCAACTTTTTCTTTTTTTTTTTTAAAGGAGAATTATAGTAGTTTCTGGTACTAGGAATGTGTTGTAAATCAGGTTCCAAATGTGTCCATGCCCTCAGTTTAAAAAATAAGCATAGTACTGTTGTCTGCTGTTCAGGTTAGTAAGTGGGGCTTTTTCCATTCCTGTCTGACTGAGATAGAAGCCCATGGTTCTGGCTTAGTTCCACCTGTGAGTTCCACTGGGTGTGTGCAGTTGGCCCACTCTCTTGCCTTCCATTCCTGCTCAACTTTTGGCTTTCAGGCCCCTTCTTATTGCTGGGTGTTAGGAATTTCTCTCTCTGTTGTCTGAGGACAGGTCTGTATTACATTTTGGTCTTTCATTTCTAGGTGTTTCATGGAGGGAATATTTTGCATTGGCTCAGCGTGACTTTCTGTGGGCCCTATGAAACAACTGTAAAATTTTCCTTTCACAATGTATTTCTTAAATATTTAAAAATAGTCAGGACTGTGTTAAAAATGGAAATTCAACTTCTGGTTCCATGGACATTGGTTTTCTATAAAAAAGGATCTTTAAAATACTGCTCTATTGAAGCCCATTGTTAACTGGCTGCCTGGGCTTGATGTCTCAGGCTTAGCTAGTGGGGGATAGAACAGACAGACTATAGGCAAGGAGTCTCCCCCTCAAGGTCAGGAACCCTGTGGCAGATACATGCCTGGAATATCAGAAAGTTGCAGACTCTGGGTTGCCCCCTGTAGTGTAGCTAATGTACATGTCAGTGCACCTCTCTAAGCTGTTGATCTATATAGCTCCAGGTAGGTCAGATTAGAATAAGTTGTCTGGGAATGGCAGAGTTGTCAATCATTATATAGAAATGAGAGAGAATGTCTTTTTGTATGCTTATTGGCTGGTTGCATTTCTTTTTCTTTCATGTAAAAGAAAATCACCTCATTATTTTTCTATGATGTGATGTCAAGGACATGAATATTCTGATAGCCAGCTGATAGGGATATAAAATTGTATTGCTAATTTGACCCTCTTTTGGTCAGTTAGCTTTTGATGTGTAAAAGGCCATTCCAAAATGTAGTAGTTTAGAAACAATACACATTATTTCTCACACTCTGTGAGTTCGCTGTGCAGTGCTTCTGGTCTGGGCCAGCACAGTTCAAGCTGAGAGGTCTAGGATGGCTTCATTTACTGGACTGAGGTATGACGGGCTGGTTGACTTGGTGGGTCACAGCTGGAACATCTTGCCTCTGCTCCATGTGGGCTAACCCTGGCCTCTCCACAGTGATCTTAGCCTTTCAAAAGGCAGTGAGAGAAAGCAAGCTCACTGCACAAGTACTTTTTCAGGCCCTTGTCTGTGTTATATTTTTTAAATGTCTTGTGGGCTAAAGCATAAGATGGGAAGAGATAAAAGTCATGTTGCAAAAAGAGTGCACATGCAAGGATGGGGATAACATTTTGTCTATTGTTTTAACCTACCATAGTATACAATATATTCAGTTGACCCTTGAACAACATGGGGGTGAGGGGTGCCAACCTTCTTTTTTTTTTATTCTTTTATTTATTTATTTTTATTTTTTTTATATATATATTTTATTATTATTAATTCTAATGGGGTGACACCAATAAATCAGGGTACATATGTACAATGAAAACATCTCCAGGTTATCTTATCATTCAATTGTGTTGCATACCCATCACCAAATGTCAAATTGTCCTCTGTCACATTCAATCTGGTTTTCCCTGTGTCCCTCTCCTCCTCCCTATCCCACTCTTCCCTCCCTCCCCCGATCCCATAACCACCACTCTCTTGTCCATGTCTCATAGTCTCACTTTTATGTCCCACCTATGTATGAAATCATGCTGTTCTCAGTTTTTCTTTTTTTCTGATTTACTTATTTCACTCCGTATAATGTTATCAAGGTACATCCACTTTGTTATAAATGATCCGATGTCATCGTTTCTTATGGCTGAGTAGTATTCCATAGTATATATGTACCAAAGCTTTTTAACCCACTCATCTTCTGACGGACACTTGGGTTGTTTCCAGATCGTCGCTATTGTGAACAATGCTGCCACGAACATGGGGGCGCATTTCTTCTCTTCGAACAGTGCTATGGTGTTCTTAGGGTATATTCCTAAAAGTGGGATAGCTGGGTCAAAAGGCAGTTCGATTTTTAATTTTCTGAGGAATCTCCAAACTGTTTTCCACAGTGGCTGCACAAGTCTGCATTCCCACCAGCAGTGCAGAAGGGTTCCCTTTTCTCCACATCCTCGCCAGCACTTATTCTGTGTTGTTTTGCTGATAAGTGCCATTCTGACTGGTGTGAGGTGATATCTCATTGTGGTTTTAATTTGCATTTCTCTAATGATTAGTGATGTTGAGCATTTTGTCATATGCCTATTGGCCATCTGTATGTCCTCTTTGGAAAAATTTCTATTCATTTCATTTGCCCATTTTTTGATTGGGTTGTTTGTCTTCCTGGTGTTGAGTTTTATAAGTTCTTTATAAATTTTAGTTATTAACCCCTTATCAGATGTGCTGTCGAATATGTTCTCCCATTGTGTGGTTTGTCTTTTTATTCTGTTCCTATTGTCTTTAGCTGTGCAAAAACTTTTTAGTTTGATATAGTCCCATTTGTTTATCTTGCCTTTTATTTCAGTTGCCCGTGGAGATAAATCGGCAAATATACTGCTGCTACAGATGTCGGAGAGCTTGCTGCCTATGTTTTCTTCTAAGATGCTTATGGTTTCACGGCTTACATTTAAGTCTTTTATCCATTTTGAGTTTGTATTTGTGAATGGTGTAAGTTGATGGTCTAGTTTCATTTTTTTTGCAGGTAGATGTCCAATTTTCCCAACACCATTTGTTAAAGAGGCTGTCTTTACTCCATTGTATGTTCTTTCCTCCTTTGTCAAATATCAGTTGTCCATAAAGCTGTGGGTTTATTTCTGGGTCCTCTGTTCTGTTCCATTGATCTATCTGCCTGTTCTTATGCCAGTACCAGGCTGTCTTGAGTATAATGGCCTTATAGTAAACCTTGATATCTGGAAGAGTGATACCTCCTGCTTTATTTTTTCTTTTTAAGATTGCTGAGGCTATTCGTGTTCTTTTTTGGTTCCATATAAATTTTTGGAATATGTGTTCTATATCTTTGAAGTATGTCATTGGTATTTTAATTGGTATTGCATTGAATTTATAAATTGCTTTGGGTAATATAAACATTTTAATGATGTTTATTCTTCCTAGCCATGAGCACGGTATATGCTTCCACTTGTTCGTATCTTCCTTGTTTTCTTTTATCAATGTTCTATAATTTTCCGAGTACAAATCCTTAACCTCCTTGGTTAAATTTACTCCTAGGTACTTTATTTTTTTGACTGCAATAGTGAAGGGGATTGTTTCCTTAATTTCTTTTGCTGATATTTCATTGTTGGTGTATAGAAATGCCTCTGATTTCTGAGTATTGATTTTATATCCTGCCACCTTGCTGAATTCATTTATAAGGTTCAGTAGTTTTTTGACTGAGACTTTAGGGTTTTCAATATACAATATCATATCATCTGCAAATAGTGACAGTTTTACTTCTTCTTTTCCAATTTGGATGCCTTTTATTTCTTCTTCTTGTCTGATTGCTGTAGCTAGGACTTCCAGAACTATGTTGAATAAAAGTGGTGAAAGTGGGCAACCCTGCCTGGTTCCTGATCTTAGGGGGATTGCTTTTAATCTTTGTCCATTTAGTATGATGTTTGCTGTGGGTTTATCGTAGAGGGCCTTTATCATGTTAAGGAATGATCCCTGCATTCCCACTTAACTGAGAGTTTTGAGCATGAATGGGTGCTGGATTTTATCAAATGCCTTTTCTGCATCTATTGAAATTATCATGTGATTTTTGTCCTTCCTTTTGTTTATGTGATGAATCACATTGATTGATTTGCGAATATTGAACCAGCCTTGCCTCTCCAGAATAAATCCCACTTGATCGTGGTGTATGATTTTTTTCATATATTGCTGGATCCGGTTGGCTAATATTTTGTTGAGAATTTTAGCGTCTAAATTCATCAGGGATATAGGCCTATAATTTTCTTTCTTTGTGTTGTCTTTGCCCGGTTTTGGGATCAGAATTATGCTCGCCTCATAAAAGGAGTTTGGAAGTCTTCCTTCCTCTTGAATTTTTTGAAATAGCTTGAGAAGAATAGGAGTTAGTTCTTCTTTGAATTTTTGATAGAATTCACTTGTGAAGCCATCAGGCCCAGGACTTTTCTTTTTTGGGATTATTGTGGTAACTGTTTCGATCTCATTTGTTGTAATTGGTCTGTTTAGCTGTTCTGATTCTTCCAGATTGAGGTTTGGAAGGTTATATGATTCAAGAAATTTGTCCATTTCACCAAGATTGTCTAATTTTTTGGCATATAGTTCTTCATAGTATTTTCTTACAATGCTTTGTATTTCTGTTGTGTCAGTTGTTATTTCTCCACTGTCTTTTCTAATTTTATTTATTTGAGTCCTCTCTCTTTTTTTCTTGGTGAGTTTAGTTAAAGGTTCATCAATCTTGTTTACCTTTTCAAAGAACCAGCTTCTTGTTTCATTGATCCTCTGTATTGTTTCCTTCGCCTCTATGTCATTTATTTCTGCTCTGACCTTTATTATTTCCTTCCTTCTACTTGTCTTGGGTTTTATTTGTTGTTGTTTTTCTAGTTCTTTTAGATGCAGGGTCAGGTTGCTATTTGAGCTTTTTCTAGCTTCTTATGATATGCCTGTAGTGCAATAAACTTCCCTCTCAGTACTACTTTTGCTGTGTCCCATAAATTTTGAGTTGATGTATGCTCATTATCATTTGTTTCTAGAAACTTTTTTATTTCTTCTTTGATCTTATTGTTAATCCATTCATTATTTAATAACATGCTATTTAGTTTCCAAGTGTTTGAGTATTTTTCAGTTTTTCTTTTGTGGTTAATTTCTAGTTTCATGGCATTGTGATTAGAGAAAATGCTTGATATGATTTCAATCTTCTTAAATTTATTGAGATAATTTTTGTGTCCTAACATGTGGTCTATCCTAGAAAACGTACCATGAGCGCTTGAGAATGTATATTCTACTGCTTTAGGGTGAAAAGTTCTGAAGATATCTATTAAATCAAGTTGATCTAGTGTGTCCTTTAAGTCTGCTGTTTCTTTCTTAATTTTCTTTCTTGAGGATCTATCCAGTGTTGTTAGAGGGGTATTGAAATCCCCTACTATGATAGTATTGCTGTTAATCTCGCCCTTTATATCCATCAAAGTCTGCTTTATGTATGTCGGGGCTCCTATATTTGGTGCATAGATGTTTATAATAGTTATATCTTCCTGTTGAATTGTTCCCTTTATCATTATGTAGTGTCCTTCTTTATCTCTTACTACAGCCTTTGTTTTAAAGTCCATTTTGTCTGATATAAGTATTGCTACCCCAGCTTTTTTTTCCTTTCCATTTGCATGAAATATTTTTTTCCATCCTTTTACCTTCAGTGTATGAGCATCTTTTGTTTTAAGGTGTGTCTCTTGTAGACAGCATATGTATGGGTCCTGTTTCTTTATCCATGCAGCTACCCTCTGTCTTTTGATTGGATCATTTAATCCATTTATATTTAAGGTTATTATTGATATGTAGTTGTTTATTGCCATTTTATTCTTTAAAGCTGTATTCTTCTTTTGCTCTATTCATTCCTCCCTTTAAACTGTTCACAAGAGGCCCCTTAGTATCTCTTGCAGAATTGGTTTGGTTTTTATGAATTCCTTGAGGCTTTCTTTTTCTGGGAAGCTCTTTATTTCTCCTTCAATTTTAAACGTTAGCCTTGCTGGATAAAGTAGTCTTGGTTGTAGGTTCTTGTTCTGCATTACTTTGATTATATCTTGCCATTCCCTTCTGGCCTCAAGTGTTTCTGTTGAGAAGTCAGATGTCATCCTTATGGGGGCTCCTTTGTAGGTGATAGCCTTTTTTTCTCTAGCAGCTTTTAAAATTTTTTCTTTATCCATTAGCTTTGGTATTTTAACTATGATGTGTCTTGATGTAGATCTTTTTGGGTTTCTCTTTAATGGAGTTCTTTGTGCTTCTTGAATGTGTGGAGTGTTTCCCAGCCTTAATTTAGGAAAGTTTTCTGCTATGATTTGATTGAACAAAGTTTCCATTTCCTGTCCTCTCTCCTCTTCTTCAGGCACCCCTATGATGCAAATGTTGTTTCTCTTCATGTTGTCACAAAGCTCCCTTAGAGTTTCCTCACATTTTTTAAGTCTCTTTTCCTTTTTCTTCTCTGCTTCTGTGCCTTTGTTTATTTTGTCCTCTAACTCGCTTATTCGATCCTCAGCATCATCCATCCTGCTTTTAATTCCTTCCATTGTGGTCTTCAGTTCTGATACTGTATTTGTCATTTCTGTCTGATTCATTTTTATTATTTCAATTTCATTTTTTATACTTGTTATCTCTTTATTTAGGTGTTCATAGTGACTATCCATTGTTGCTCTAATTTCTTTGAACATGCTAAGTATCATTATTCTAAATTCTGCTTCTGTTAATTTGGTTATATCTGGTTCATTCAGGTCCTTCTCTGGGGATTTCTCTTGATTCATTTGATTTGCATTCCTCTGCCTGCCCATTTTTTCATGTATAAGCAAGTTGTGGACACTGGAGTCTAGTAGGTGTTGCCTTTGTGTTCTCTAGGTGTGGTCTGTCTGCAGGCCCCGCACCCCCTCTGCCGGTGCCTAGGGTGGTTGGGTATGAGTGTTGCCAGCGCCGGCCCACTGTGGCTTTTGCTGTGATTTCTGCCTCTCCTCCGTGGGGGGGGGGCTGTTACTGAAGCCACAATACTTAGTACGAAGGGTAGAGGTGAGCACCTTTGCTCAGCTGCGGACCCAGCCTATTTCCGGACTTCCGCTCAGAACCAGCAGTCGGAGCCTGCTCGCTACAGTTTTGCGGGTTAGGCGGGGCTTTTGACGTGCTCTCAGCTGTAAGCTTTTGGGTGCCATCCTTCTTATTAATGACCTACTCTTGAATAGAAGCCTTATTGATAACATAAATAGTTGATTAACAAGATTATATGTTATATTTTTTACATACTATATTCTTAAAATAAAATAAGCTAGAGAAAAAACTGTTATTTAGAAAATTATAAGGAAGAGAGAAAACATTTATAGTACTTTACTGTATTTATCAATACTGTAGGTGTACATAGTCTGTTTACAAGATGAATTGCTGGTACCTACACTAATATTGTCTTATACGATACAAAATACTGTGTGTGTTATATATATTACTAACACCAGACACAGAAAATGAAATGATAATGTGAAAAAAATTTATATTTATTTACAAGTATGAATCATGCCTTGATAATGAAGAAACCACAGTATGGTTGCTTTATGGTAGCCCAGTGTAATTGATATGATTGCCTTATGGTAGGCTAGGCTATACACTAATGAAAGAACCATTATAAAATTTTTATGATATAGAACATTTCAGTCATGTTCATCATACAGTACTAGAAACATTGTTGCATTTAAAAAGGCACTTACCTGTGATGGGAGGCTGATGCATAGTTTATCCAATTATGATAAAGAGATGCATATTGTGTTTTAGTGATTATCTTGTTTGGCTATGTTTTAAATCCTGTGAAATCTTGCACAACATCTGGACACATTTTTTTCTAGCAGGAATTTATTGTTTTGGGGTTTGTGGCCTTTATTGCTCTTTCTCTGTAACAGAGATGTCATCTTTAATGGCATAACGCTTCCAGACTTTGATGGTATCCTTTCTATTGGGTTTCTCTTCCATAGCATTGACAACAGGGTACTATGTTTAATGACCCTCTGATCTAGAGGCTGAATTAGAGTCATTGTGTTTGGGGGCATGCAAACTGTTTTGACACTTCTGGTGTTGAACTCATGGGATTCTGGGTGACCAGAGGTATTGTTCAATATTGAAAGTCCTTTAAAAGACAGTTCCTTCCTGGCAACGGACATCCTGGCTTCAGGACAAAACGTATATGGAACCAATCCAGAGAGAGGACTCTTGCTGTCTGTGCCTTTCAGTTGTACAACTGAAAGACTAGTAGCTACAGTTGATCTTTTCTTTTAAGGCTTGGAGGTGAGCAGCTTTATAGATAAGGCGGTCCTGATTATCAACTCAGCTGCATTTGTATAAAACAGTATACATAGCTTATCTCTTCCTGTCTTAAATCCTTGTGCTCACTTCTCTTCCTTAGTAACACCGGGGAACAAAATTTTTGTTGCATCCACAAAAACTTGTTCTTACCTAATTCAAGTGTGCTGATCTCAAATCTGACATTAGATTTTCTTTGTAAGCTACAGTTCCTTTTGCAATTAAAGATTTTAGGTTTTCATCTTCTTGTAAAATTTTCAACATTTAGTTTAACATAATGAGGTAGAATGTCTTCTTCGGCATCATCTTTGTGAAAATATAATAATTTATATAATGCAGTGAATACACTAATACACTAAATGATATGATTGCATCAGAATTGGTCTACAATTTTGAAACAGAACATATTAAAACACTTATTTTAATCATAAAATTTGTGCAAAACTTATTTAAATTCTGTTCAGGCAAAAACTTGCATTTGTAGATCTTGCATTTGTGTACATGTTGAGGACAATCTCATTTGATGCTAATCAAATGAGCAGTAGTCTGCTCATCACTAACAGCTCCAAGATTTTTGGGAAACTTATCAAGGTGACTATTCAGGAAGTGAATCTTAATGCTCATGTTACATCCAGTGTTGCGGAAAGCCAACAGCATCCTTTGAACCAGAAGTTCATAGTTTTTGGCCTTTTTGTTGCTAAGGAAGTTCTTTGTAACTGCCACAAAAGACTACCATGCTGCTTTCTCCTCCTTATTCATTTTCCTGGCAAATTCTTCTTCATGTATGAGGGTTTGAATTTGAGGTCCATTGAATACACCTGCTTTTATCTTCTCGAAAGACAAGGTAGAAAAAGCAGAAGAAAAATATGTTGAAAGCATTTATTTCTCTATTCAAAGCCTCAACAAACTGCTTCATTAAGCCAAGTTTGATGTGAAGTGGGGGAAAAATGATCCTGTCTCAATTAACTACAGGTTCATTCACAATATTTTGCATTCCTACTTTCAGAGCTTCAGGTTTCAGCCACTCCTTCTGTGTCCAGTGTTTCTCCCAAGCTCGGCTGTCCCACAAACACAGAAAGCAAGGATACTTTGTGAAACCTCTCTGTTGTCCTAGCAGAAAATTTGCCATTTTAAGATAGACAGAAATGATCCAGTTATGCCCCTCATACTTCAGAAAGTTGAGGACAATTTTTATGTCAATATAATCTTCTTGCTGATGAGTTGAATAACCAATTGGAACCACTGCATAAACATTACCGTTGTGTAGGAGAACACATTACAGACTCCAATTTAGAGCTGTCAAGAAATAGCCACCATTCTGTTGGACTATAAGTGGTAACACCTAGCTGGCTGAGAATACTACTGATATCATGACAGTAAACAAACTGTTTGTCTTCATAAAAACAGTCCACAAAAATTTGTTTTTGCTTCCTGAAGTGGGATACTTTAGCTCAGAGGTCCCCAAACTACTTCCCGCAGGGCGCATGTGGCCCCCTGAGGCCATTTATCTGGACCCTGCTGCACTTTCAGAAGGGGCACCTCTTTAATTGGTGGTCAGTGAGAGGAGCACAGGATGAGTCCGCACCCATAATTCCCATTGAAATACTGGTCAGTTTGTTGATTTAAATTTAATTGTTCTTTATTTTAAATATTGTATTTGTTCCCTTTTTTTTTATTTACTTTAAGATATGTGCAGTGTGCATCGGGATTTGTTCATAGTATTTTTTATAGTCTGGCCCTCCAACGGTCTGAGGGAAAGTGAACTGGCCTCTGTGTAAAAAGTTTGGGGACCCCTGCTTTAGCTGACCAGTGAAATCCATTCTTTTCTTGAAGCCTGGAGGCTAAGAACTCAGCTGCTATCTTTGATAGGCCCAAATCTCTTACTAAGTCATTCAATTTGGGTTGGCTAAACTGCTGAGAGGTTAATAACTGCTTGGCATCAGAAGAAGACCCTTCAGATTCTACAACCATTTCCTTATGCATATTATCAAAATACACTTGATCACCATGTTCACTTTCTTTGTCCTTAGAAGAAGTAAAACCATTGAAAACTGGAACCGGGAGTGTCTCAGAGTGTGGGATAGGTCATATTGCTGAAGGAGTATTAGGATATGTGATCATATGCCACTTTTTCTTGCCGATGCCCTTTGTATTGATCAGACAGAAATAACAGTCACTGCTGTGGTCCTTAGGTTCATGCCAAGCCATGGGAATACCAAAAGGCATTTCTTTGCGTTTTCCTTTTGTCTGGTCACGAAGCATTTCCTCACAATTATGACACACTATATGAGGAGCCCAATTCTTGTCTTGATCACCAAGGGGAATTTGAAAATAGGCAATATATGCATGTTTCACAAATAATGAAATATCGTGCCTTTGACATTGAAGTGTGTAACAGCCACATATATGACAGAAGGCATCAGGACTATTCTTACATTTACACCTACTCGAAGAAGCCATGATTCAATCTTAAAACAAAATAAGAGGGTGTTTTTATCAGATAAATATTTTTTGCATTTAAAAACAACTAAATTATGTAAAAGTGATGTTTGTAAAACATTAATTGCCTTATGGTTTTGTTCAGTCCAAGAGTCGTTGCCCTTTAACTCCAACTTAAAAACCAATGCATGCCATTAACTGTAACAAAAAGAAACTAAAATTGCATAAAAACAGAGCATGCACCAACACGCGGATTTCAGATTTGGAGTCAGTGATGCAGAAATATATAGAAACAGTTCTAAAACCTCCTACAACAGAAAATGACAAAGGAATTGTTCCCCAGTGTAATAATGTCTATTGTGGCACCCTGCTCCCCAAATAGGACATTTCTGTATGCACTAGAAAAGCCCATTCTGGCAATAATCTTTCTCCTTCATGATTTTCTTATCTTGTCATTCTTTTTCTAATCCTCTAGCTTTGGTTCTTCACCTTTATTTTGCTTTTAGTTGTCACATAATGACTGCTTTTCCTCACATCATAGAGTTTCTAGGTGTGCCTTTTTTATAGCAATCTTGCAGGTACATAACAGCTGCATTTTCAATACAAAATAAAAGGGTATTTCACAAAAAGTGCAATATTTTTGAATGTGCTGGCATAGCTGCATCAACGGCTTCACATATTTCTTTTCTTTCTTTCTTTTTTTTTTTTTACAGTGGTTCTTACAGTGGATCCCTTTATTTTTAAATGGGAGGAGACTGCAGCTGCAGATCTTGATTTCTGGTACCTATCAAGCAATATAACATTTTCTTGTAATCCATGACTTTTCTTTGCTTCTTGGGAGCACTTTCAAGCATCGCAGGTGGCACTTTGTATGGGTCCTACAGTATTAGTCAAGGTTCACAACATTGCATGAATACGACAAAAAACCTGCAAGAAGGCAAGAGATGACTTTTCCCTGTGATATGTAATTTACTGGAAAGACAAACTGTTCATGAGTAGTTGATTAGCATCACACGGGGTTTTCAGTGCTTACCGAAAACACAAGCTCACCACAATAACGACAGGTGGTTGTGCAGTTATATTAGTAGGGTATGCGCTAGTTCATTTCATGCAATTATAATTTACTTCCACCTTTACATTTGTTTACATTCTCTCAACATGAACTGTGCTCGTTTGCATAAGTTTTGATATATTTTAATTTTTTATAGTAGATTTGTGTGTATTTTATGGTAGTAACTGATAACATAGAATAGTATCTATTTTTTACATTCATGACATATCTTTTTCTTAATTTCTTTTTATATTTTTGATCACATGGTTCATCTGAGTTTTTTCAAATTGTTGCAAATCTCCAAAATTTTTTCCAGTATATTTATTGAAAAAAGAATCCACCTGTATCTGGACCTACACAGTATAAAAACATTGTTGTTTGAGGGTCAACTGTCAACTCTTTCTAGTGTCTGTGCTAGGGGACCCTTGCACATGTGACAGAGTGTGTAGTGTATGCTAGATATGTATGAAGATGTTTCTCTCCATCCCTCTTTTTATAATAGAAGAAAATTGGAAACTACTAAAATGTACACAAGTTGGGAAGTGATAAAAAGAATTGTGCTATTGAATTCCATAAAACAGTTAAAGAGAACGTGATAGATTCATGTATACAACCCTTAATAGATATAATTTTAAAAAAGCCAGTTTCTCAATCATATACCTCCCAACATACATACAAAAATGAAATTCCAGAAGGTACATCTACAACAGTTATGCATATGCATAACAAATTGTTCCCATGTGTACATACTAGGTTGATAATAGCAATTACTTCTGTGGAGTGGTGGGATTGAGTGGTAGTCATTGGAACCTTCATTTCATATTTTGGTGATCATTTGTGTGTGTGTGTGTGTGTTTGTGTGTGTATTACAAAACTACTACGTGTGTATTGCTTCTTAAAAATGAATAAAATTTAAATTTCAACTTAGAAAAAAGAAAAAAAACTTAGGATGATTCTCGTGCATTTGGCTTCAGTCCTGATCATTGAAATGACCATGGAGATAGTGTTGCATTTGTGCAGACTTTCTTGTTTCCCTGCATTCTCATGGTTGGAGTGGTTCAAGGTTAGTAAACTGGATCCCAGGAACAGTACACTTCTCCAAGACTTATTCTTGTAAAAATACAGTATTCAGCCTCATCATTATGGTGCCCAAATGCCAGACAGCACAATTCCTGTTTGTGTAGTTTTGGCATTCTATCTGTAAATACCATACCAAATGTTTTGGTATCATTTCCTCCAAATAATTTCAACAAAGTCTGAAGTTAGCTCTTTTGTGACACTTGCAGAATCTAGTGAATTATAATTTTGAGGCTGACCCAAGTAGAGATTAAATTTTTGCTGTTTCCTGTTCATTCCAGTCAAAATCTTTATTTTCTAAAAGTTTGATATTTCCATGGTGTAGTATAGAAAGTTAGTTCACTGTTCACAGGGACCGATGAACCATTTCTTTATTCTCTGTCTATACAACCCTTTTGTGGTTCTTGGGGGAAGGAGCGATGCCAGAGAAAATAGCAAAGTTATCCCTTTGGCTTGCACATATAACTTACAGAAAGCAGCCCAAGGAATGCTTGAATTTATTGACCAATTAGAATTGAAACAATCAGTATCTAAGAATAAAAGCTTAGTCCTGGCCAGTGGCTCAGTGAATAGAGTATGAGCAGATTGGATGTACCGGGTTTGATCTCCAGTCTGGGCACCCAGGAGAAGTGACCGTTTGCTTCTCCCCTCCTTTCCCTCTCCCTTCTCCTCCCACAGCCAGTGGTTTGATTGGTTTGAGCGTGGGCCCTGCTCAAACCCTGCTGTAGAACACAGACACACACAGGAAACATTATACAAGAGCTCTCTGAAGAAGACCCGTGTGCTACAAAGATAAACCAAGTGTGCACTGCTCACTTACACTTATACCTCATGTTATCATTCCACATTTGGAGGGGCTGTCTAGTCTCTGGGGAAATGTTAGCCTCTGAGAATTTTTTTGGTTTGACATCACAGAACTAATGGTACTAATTAGATCCAGACACACCTATAAATTATGAGATCTGGCATGTAGGTGATTTCCATAAAGCTTCTTGATTCAGGGGTGTGTGTGGGGTTCTTATTTAGATACTAACTTTTAGAGCATCATGTGTCCTTTGCAAGTGCTGGAGTTCTTATTGGGAGAAATAATATTGCAACTGACATAGGTATAAAATATTTTGCTGTTAACCTTTAAATTTTTCTTCAAATTTGGTGAACAATGCAATACATTAGTAACTATTATTTATTGAAAGCAATTGAAAGCAAAGTAACTGGTCTGACAAAAAACATTCTGCACAAGTAAAGTCAAGAAAGTGTAATTTGCCAAAATGTTTCCTGGAAGTCAGTGAAATATTAATATACACATAAAACTTTCCTTATTAATAAATCAATTTATTGTGAAATTTTTGGATGTAAAAGTTCTGAAAATATTTAGCTTTGCATTCTCAATTTTTGCTAAAAGTGCAGGGGATTATTGTGTAGCCACATTTTTAGTCCAAATAAATGAATGCAGTTTAATGTTTATGTCAACTTTATCACTAAAAGTTTTCACGAATATGGACAAGTTAGTTTCCGAGAGGGTGTTTATTCTAAAGAGGTCCAGATTTTCACCCAGCAAAAATGATTTACCTCCTGGATTTTGGCAGACACTGGTTTCATATTTAGAAGCCAATCCATCTAATAATAGGATGTTAAAGGAGTATAGACTTATATTTGTGGGAAGAATTCGTTCTGATCTGCTCTGCATTCCTCTCATTATCTTATATACAGTACTATTGACACACAGCTACTTGTGAGTGATAGCTTTCAGCTGTCTTTAACTCCTCTCACTTCCATTTACCCCCTCCTGCATTGGCACAGGCAACACTGCAGCTAATTAGTTTTGGGGAGGAAGGAAAGAGATTTCTTATATAGGTTGTGGCCCATAAGTGACCATCCTCATAGTTGAAAAAACTTCATCTTTTACTTAACCTTTAGTAAACAGTCTTTCCCTTCAGTGACCAACTGTTGGGCTCACAGCTTCTAGTGGAATTGAGCAATTTGCCACATGAATTTTCTCCCCTTCAAGGTAGTTCACAGTGGGTAATGCCTATGAATATGCACCTTAACGTAATGACTTCTTTTTTCTTTTTTTTTAAATTCAGTGAGAGGAGGGGAAGCAGAGAGACTGACTCCAGCATGTGCCCTGACAGTGATTCACCTGGCAAGCCCACTGAAGGTGATGCTCTGCCTATCTATCTAGGGTATTGTTCCCATTGCTCAGCAATCGAGCTCTTCTTAGCACCTGATTGCTCCAATCAAGCCATGACTGTAGGAGAGGGAGGGAGGGAGGGAGGGAAAGAGAGAGAGAGAAGCAAGAGGAAGAGGGCTGGAGAAGCAGATGGGTGCTTCTCCTGTGTGCCATGACCAAGAATTGAACCCAGGACATCCACATGCCGGGCCAACGCTGTACCTACTGGTCAGAGCCTGAATGATTTCTTAAAAGTATGCTTTCCAAGTTTACTTGGAAAAGTTTAACGTAAAAATGGGCTATCTTTCCTGCCCTTCATGACAGATTTATATAGTTTATTGAAAATTCTGTTCTTGTGATTCCATTGGGCAATATTTTTTAAAGAACTTTATCCAATTTTGAATTCATTGAAAGCAAGATATAGTGATTTTTTTTACACTTGAGGGTCTTTACCAGGTCACCTTATTGCAATGAAGATAATAGGTTCTGAAAATGTTTTTTATAGGTGTTTCCAGAGCAGACAGCTATACCCATGGCCATGTTCTCATTCACACTTTATTTTTTGTATTTTTTCCAAATTGCGAAACGAGTGTTAGGCAGACAGACTCCCACATGCACCCAACAGAGATTCACCGGGCATGCCCCCAGGGGGTGATGTTTGGCCTCTCTGGGGTGTTGCTCCATTGCAATCGGGGACATTCTAGCACCTGAGGTGGAGGCCATGGAGCTATCCTCAGGGCCCTGGCCAACTTTGCTTTAAAGGAGCCTTGGCTGTGGGAGGGGAAGAGAGAACTAGAGAGAAAGGAGAGGGGGAAGGGTGGAGAAGCAAATGGGCACCTCTCCTGTGTGCCCTGGCCAGAAATCGAACCCGGGACTTCCACACAAGGAGCCAACACTCTACCGCTGAGCAAACCGGCTAGGCCTTTTCATTCACACTTTTTGAGTTCCTGTCTGTTTATATGGAGTGCCCATAGTTGCAATATCTTGGTGTTGCTATTTTTTATAGTATTTTATTTTTAAAATTTTTATTATTTTAATTTATTATGTTAACATGGATTCAGTGTCCCACTTCAATATAACTCCCTCAGCCCCACCCCCTTGTCCCCCATTGCACCCCCTTTGATCCCCTCCCCCTAACACCCTCCTCCCATCCCTCTGGGACCTGCTGTCCTGTTATCTGTATCTATGAGTTATGTATATATAGTTTCACTCATCCCTTCACCTTCTCTGATCCCACCCCCTCATCCCCCTTCCCTCTGACAGCTGTCCTTCTGCTCCCTGTGACCCCATCTCTACCTCTGTTCTTCCTCAGTTCACTTTGGTGTTGCTATTTTAATTGCCCTCTCTCCCAACAAAAACCATGGTGACTTTTTCTACAAGTCAGCACTGACTAAGTGAGATTCTGTGTTGACATGAGTTTTCTAGAAAGATTAACGCCCTCTCTTTCCTGAAGTCTCTCTAGGGCCGACATTGGAATTTTTACTCAGGCTTTCTCCCACACACAACACCAGGAAATATGGAAATTAAGGCTTCCAATCTCATTTCTGATTAAACAATATGTTGTCTAAGTGCAGTTAATTTAAGGCACTTACCATGGAAAAAAACAAAGATATGCTAATCTTATTAAAATATGCCTGGTTAAATATAGCTATAAATTTCATTCAGGAACTTCTGCTTTATGCATTGTTTTAAGTCAGAATGTCTGGGGACAAGAACCACCCACTGTGTAGGACTCAGAGTTAGCAATTCGGAAAGGTGAAAAGTTTACTTATGAGTTTATCTTCTGGGAAAAAGTGAAACAAGGCTGAATTCTTAATTTTTGTGTTTGTTTAGATTAAAGCCATCTCAGGCTCTTTCATATTATTTACATTTCTGTTGCTCTGACAGTAAGAGAAGCTTTTAACATTTTTCTGTTTCATTGGAATTGAAATTGTTTTTAATATATACAAGTGAAGGAAAGAAAGAACATTAACCAGAGTTCAACATTGTTTAAACAGACTTGATCAATTTTTAATTTCTTAGATAAAGAAGATAGTATTTTGAACTGTGGCTAAAGACCTAATGAGGAGTTTAGAGACCAAGAGTTTCAATCCTGACTTTTTTCTCATCTTGTTTTGTAACTTTGTAGGCATTATAGAGCCTCCCAATACTTTAGTTTTTTTTTTATGTTAATCTGGGGGTAAATCACTGATGTATTTAAGAAGAATTTTTATGAGTAAAATATATGTTCTTTATAGCATATTTATAAACATTAATATGTAACATTTATAATATTTGGGTAAACATAAACATACACACACATGCACTATCATTCATAATCCAACTACTCAGATGTAACTCTACTTAATTTTGACTAGACTCCTAGATACTTAGCCATTCATCTGTGCATACCTGCCTGTATCCGTTAGTATTAAATCACACTGTAGCTATTTTTACAACTTTCTATATTCTACCTTTTCACATTATTAGGTATTCTTTTATATCATGATAATAATTTTATTTTTGAAAAAAACTACCCATAATTTATTGAATAAGGACCATATTGCTGGGCATTTAGTTTGTTCCATTTTCTTTCTCTTTTGTTATTAATTGTAAACAATGTTGCCAGGAAAATCTCTATGCATTATATCCTTAGGCACAGCTATGGTTATTTACATAGTTTGGTTTAGATTGACTATGATAATATATGTAAAAAACATGTGTATATATATATATTTCATCATGGATAAGTGCTTATAGCATTATAATAAAGATATTTTCAATAAAACTTTGATTTTAACTATTTTTGTTATTTTTACATTATAATATTTTAGCTCTGTTTAAAAATCTAGATTATTCAACTATTTACATTGATTGCTGAAAATGTAATTGACTCTAGTGATTATGAATCAGTGGCAGAAGTGAAAAAAAAATAGAAGGATATGGTTCGCTATAATGGGCACATGTAAAAATTACTTAAGTCTCTAAATTTGTTTTCTAAATTTTTATTGTAGAGAAAAGATTTTGGATTCAGAGATATAGAATATTATGCATAATTCACTACTTCCTAGCTGTGTGATCTTAGTCAAGTTTTTCATTTTCATTAAATTTTAGTATTTTCAGGAAAAGTGTGGGTATGTAATAACTAACATAAGAGACTGTTTGGAGGATTGAGAGCAACAGTATCTGTGTAAAGAACAGAGAGGACAAAGGTGGAAGTATGGCCAGTGCTATATGAGAGCTATTCAGTTTCACGCACTTACTGATTGTTAGGAACCAGACTATTTCTGTTGTTTGCTGCTAGCACTTCTTCACACTTGGATTGCGGAAACGAGTTAAGTCGGCTCCCGTGAATTGCGCGTACTCCGCGGGAGCCGTCTTAACTCGGTTCATATAGATTTGCGGTGGAGTGCGGGAAACGTGTAAACTCGGGCCGATTGTAACTGCGTATTACCAAATATTTGTTTGTTTGCCGTTCACAAAGATACCTACCTGCGTATGCGAACCGTTTCATACCCATTTTGGTGGGAAATTCACCCGACACCGTAGTGTTCATAGAGGCCCAGAGCTCAGAGCTATAGAGGGTGGAGCTGGGGATGCCAAGATTTTCTTGGAGAAAATATCTGACAGAGAACTTATTTATTTTCTAACATCCTTTCAATTTAAAGAATATCAAAAACATTTATAGAGTATTGTGCTCGAGCTAGCCTATCCTTGACCTCACAACACGCATTATTTTAATGTGGGCTCTTAATCTTTCATGGAAAGGTTACGGGAGTTGGTTACTCTATTAGCAATTGGAGATTTCCTCATTGCTTGTAAAAAGTAAGTTGAGATGTAAGACAATAATTTAGGTATTTTGGGTAGAAAGTTTTTATATTTTAATTAAAAATAGTTGGATAATTCATAAAATAAACTGATGACTAGATTTTTTAACATTTTTATTTATGTATTTTGCTCTATCACTGAACCAACTGGCCAGAGCTGATGACTAGATTTTAACTAAAAGACATGGGTATGAATACAACTCAAAAATTTTGTAGCTGTGTGATTTAAGGCTTACCTTACACAGTATTTTCTGCCTCAATTATAAAAAAAGACCTGTGAAATGAGACTGCAAATCATATAGATTTATAAAGGACATTAACAAAATGACTTCTTCCTTTTTTGTCTTTCCTGATATTTTTTTGTGCTCTTGAATTTTACCTTCACTTTGTAAATCCAAAGAGACAGGGTTCAGAAAATATTTTTAATTGGGACACAGATGGTCTTTAAATTTAATTATATAAATATGTAAAACATTTACAGTGATAGGTCTTTTAAGCACTCTCTTTTTCAACGAACTTTACCAGAATACAGGACCCATAGAGAGTGATGAGAACTCCTGCGAAAGAAGTCTAAATCTCAAAGAGTAATTTCAAACTCATGTTTGCGTTTCGTGTTTATAGTGTAAGAAAGCAACCAGCTACCTGTTTATAGGATTGAAAGAAACATTGTTTTTAACCGACTTTCACTTGGCTTACTGTACAGGAGTAATGATTCCTGGCTCATGGTTCTAACTCCTCTTTGATAACTTTGTGTGGACAAAGTTGCTACCCCAACAATTTCTAAATGTGACCAGCCATTTTCTAAGTTGAAGGTTTGTTAAAACGAAAACACAGCTGGACCATAGGTTTGGCCTGTGTAGGACCTCACTGCTCACGTAAAAGCCATTCACAGGTGAAGTGCTATTAAAGGGGTTAGCAAAGTCACCTTTGTATGTTTGAAGAGATGTAGAATGCAGCAATACTTAAGTTTTACCCTAATAACTTATTGGGAAAATGTAGCACTCCTTATCTCCAGTTCTAATTGATGTGACTTCTCTTATGCAACAGAATTTTGTTGAAGAAGAATGAATTAAAAAAATAAAGAGGAGTTTTGTGTTGATAATTTTCCAAAGAGCTGCAGTTAGGAAATCACAAACTCTGAGAAGACAGTGGCTTTTATTATTTCTACTGCATGCCACAGTACCTGGCATACTGTTGGTGTTCAACAAGTGCATGTAATATAAAATTAATGCAATTTCTACTTCATTCCATATGCTATCTGGTTGTTTAAAGTAGACCTAAACTTTTAATTAAGCTTATGATCACATACACATTGCCATTAGTTTAGAAAGAAAATGTGCATAAGTTTGATGTATTTCACCAATACAGTTGAATAATCATGGTCATTTTTCACACTGGCTGGAAATATTAGAATAGATGAATTTTTCTAAGATTAAAAATTTTCTCTCATGAATTTATCATCAGTTTTTGACATTAGATACTGTTTTCAGATCATAGCTGTATATTATAGATTAAATTAAAAATGTTTTGCTTTAACCTGGTCTATATTGTCAGATAAATGCTCTATTTTGAACTCTGTATTGTAGAAACTACCACTTGAAAATTAGTGCTATTTGCTGGACTCTCTCAGAAGGTAGGGCTATATATACTATGTTTTTGTTAGTAAAAACATTGCTAGATGTGAAAAATTAGGTAATTAGTACAATAAATTAGACTAAAACCCATTTGCCTGAAATAGCATATTAAAAAATGGTGTGTTTTTCTCTTGTTATTGAGGTAAAAGCTCTTTCCTTTCCTTTCCATGAGAGAGAGAGAGAGAAGCTATGAGCCACACTGACCTATACCCACAGTGGAGTAAACTGGACCCATCCCTTGTACAAATCAGGGTATGCCTCTAGATTACACTTAAATTTAAAAGTTGTTCCTGTCCATCATCATCAGCAGCAGCAGCTACAACAGTAACAATTAACAACAGCTGTGCTTTTAAGAGTAAATCCCTGAGGTAAGTAGCAAAGCTGACAGATATCCTTGTTTGTTAGCAAATAGTTTTATTGTAGCTTTGAAATAGGTTACAACGTGTTGTTTAATCACACTCATTACTGGGAGACTGAGTCTCCTGCATTTTAATAGTTCCCAGACTCTCATAAACACAAGGGCTTGTGAAAAAGTCAGACTGCACATTCTTATTCCTGATGCATGAATAGGAGTCATTATGTTTAGTATCTTAAACTCAATAATTTCAGCGTACAACAATATTATGAATCTAGACAAATTCCAATTATATTCAAGTGATTACTTTGAGTAAGGACTCACTTTAAGCATGACACAATGAGTCTTAGCATTTTCTAGATTGTAGAAAAGTTATAATTTAACTTTTAATAAGTTAATTGTTTAATAGACTTTATTTTTTTTACAGTAATTTTAGGCTCAAAGCAAAGCTGAGCAGAAGGTACAGAGATTTTCCATCTACTGCTTGCCCCCAAGCATGCATCGGCTCCCACATTATCAACATCCCCCACGAGAGGGTACATTTGTTATAACTGATGAGTCTACACTGACACCTCATTTGAACCAAAGTCCATAGTTTACATTAGGGCTTGCTCTTGGTGGTATACATTCTATGGGTTTGGACAAATGTATAATGACATGTGTCCATTATTTTAATAGCATAGAGACTATTTTCACTGCCCTAAAAATCTTCTGTGCTCCTCCTAGTCATCCCTCCGCTGCCCAATATCTGGCAACCACTACCGCTGCCCAATATCTGGCAACCACTAAACTTTTCACTGTCTCCATAGTTTTACCTTTTTCAGAATGTCATGTAGTTGGAATCAGATAGTGTGTATCCTTTTTAGATTGGATTCTTTAACTTTGTAATTTGCATTTAAGGTTCTTCTATGTCTTTTTATGGCTTGCTAGCTCAGTTGTTTTTTCTTTTTAAGTGAGAGGGAGGGAGATAGTGAGACAGACTCCCGTTTGCACCCCAACTGGGATCTACCTGGCAACTCCCATCTGAGGCCAGTGCTCAAATTAACTGAGCTATCCCAGTGCCTGGGGCCAATACTTAAACCAGTGGAGTCACTGGCTGCAGGAGGGAAAGAGAGAGAGAAGGGGGAGAGGAAGTTGGAGAAAAGCAAATGATTGCTTCTCATGTGCGCCCTGACTGGGGATTGAACCTGGGACATCTGCACTGCAGGCGGATGCTCTGTCCACTGAGCAAACTGGCCAGGGCCAACTTGTTTTTTAGTGCTAATTAACATCCATTGACTGAATGTACCACAATTTATTTATCCATTCACCTATGTAAGAACATCTCAGTTGCTTCCAAATTTTGGCAATTATGCACAATGCTGCTATGAACATCTACGTACAGGCTTTTAGTGGACATAAGTTTTTAACTCACTTAGGTAAATACCAAGGGGTCTAATTGTGGGATGTAAGGTAAGAGCAAGTTTAGTTTTGTAGGAAACTACCAAACTGTCTCTCCAAGTGGCTCTGTCATTAGACATCCCCACCAGCAGTTGGGATGTGTCATGCTGCCAACTTTGCTCTTCTCTTTCTGTGTTGAGCTGGTTAGTTTGAACATTTAAAATTATTTTTGCTTCTCCATAAATATTTAGAATCAGTTTATTTATATTCACAAAGAACTTGCTGGGATTTTGATTGGGAAGTATGGAATCTGCATATCAAATTGGGAAGAACTGACATTTTGATAATATTGAATCATCCAAGCCATAAATATGGCTTAATTTATTTATTTATTCTTTCCATTTATTTAGTTTTTCGATATCTGTAATCAGAGAAATGTGGTTTTTCTTATATAGGTTTTATACATATTTTGTTATATTTGTTCCCAAATATTTAATTTTTAAAAATTTTATTTTCTTATTAATTGATTTAATTTTTGGTATAATGTAAATGATAATGCATTTTTAATTCCAATTTCTACTTGTTTATTGCTGGTATTTAAAGAAGTGCTTAACTTTTGTATATTACAGACAAAGACTTTATACGAAATGTATCCTACAGCCTTGCTATAATCCTTAATTAATTTAAGGATTTTGTTGTTTATTCTGTTAGATTTTCTACATAGACAATTCTATCATATGTGAACAAAGACAGTTTTATTTTTTTCTTTCCAATACGTCAGCCTTTTATTTATTTATTTTATCTTGCATTAGCTAGCACCTCCAATCACCTCCAATGCAATTTGAAAAGCAACAGTGAAAGGAGGCATCCATGCCTTATTTCTGATCTTAGTGGAAAACTTCAATTTTCAAATTATTAAGAGTGTTGTTAGCTATAGTTTATTTATTTATTTATTTTGTAGATTTTAAAAATATTAAATTGAGGCAGTTCTCTGCTATTCCTAGTTTGTTGAGAGTTTCAATCATTAATGGGGATTGGATTTTTGTTAACTGCTTTCTTTTTGCATCTGTTGATATTGATTACAGGGGGTCCTCAGGTTACGACAGTCTCGACATACCACGTTTCAAGGTTACGACGTTCACTCCCATATAAACTTAAAAAACTTAAGACGTGAGTGTTTTGGCTTACGCTGTTAGTGTTGTACTTACAGACTACATCATACTTACAGACAAGCCTGCAACAATTCTTTAAGAAGGTAGAGAGGTCTGCAACAGATCCTGTATCCTCTATATCAGCTGCTTCTTGAGATGAAGCATCTGTAATACAGGTAGAATCCTCTCCAGCGGCTCCTACATGTTCCTTAGACAATCCTGATTTACCTGCCCCAATATCTCCAGCACCTTCTGCAGGTTCTCCTACCTCTCCAGCTTCCTCCTTCCAATAGGTCATTCTCTCGCACCTTGTAATGCCCCTTCCAGTGTGCAAGCCAACCACAGGAATAAAGGTAAGAAATATTTTTACACTCATTTTTTTTCTGTTACTACAGTACAATGTACAATAGAGTATATTTATGTCCTTTTCCTTTTTCTGTGGCTTAGTTGTGTTTTTGTATTCTAGATTATGGTGTTACAACTGTATTAGGATAGGTAAGTGACTTAGGCTAGGGTTTGTTTTGACTTACCCTAAAATTCGGGTTTCATCATTGTCATAGGAATGGAACTGTGTCATAACCCAAGGACCCCCTGTATATGTTTTTCGTTCTTAGCCTGTTGACATGATGGATAGCATTAATAAATTTTGCAATGCTGAAGCAGCCTTTCATACCTGGGATGAATCCAGCTTGGTCATAGCATATAATTCTTTTTAGGAAATATTAGATTCTATTTTCTAAAATTATGCTGAGAATTTTGCTTTTGTGCTTAGGAGAGACATTGGTCTGTAGTTTTCATTTCGTATAAAGTCTTTGTCTGGTTTTGGTACTAAGGTACTTCTTGACTCATAAAATGAGTTAGAACGTACTCCCTCTGTTCTGCTCTCTGAAACAAATAGTAGAGAATTGGTAAAATTTCTTTCTTAAAAATTTAGTAAAATTCACCAGTGAATCTATCTGGACCTAGTATTTTCTGTTTTGGAAGCTTATTAATTACACTGGGGAACAAAATTTTTGTTGCATCCACAAAAGCACTTGTTCTTACCTAAATCGAGTGTGCTAATCTCAAATCTGACATTAGTTTTTCTCTGTAAGCTACAGTTTTATTGCAATTCAAGATTTTAGGTTTTCATCTTCTTATAAAATTTTCAACATTTAGTTTAACATAATAAAGTAGAATGTCTTCTTGGGCATCATCATTGTGAAAATATAATAATTTACATAATGCAGTAAATATATTAATACACTAAATGATATGATTGCATCAGAATTTGTCTACAGTTTTGAAATAGAACATATTAAAACACTTATTTTAATCATAAACTTTGCACAAAAATTATTTAAATTCTATTCAGGCAAAAATTTGCATTTGTAGTTCTTGCATTTGTGTACACGTTGAGGACAATCTCATTTGATGATCCAGCAGTAGTCTGCTCATCACTAACAGCTCCAAGATTTTCAGGAAACTTATCATGGTGACTATTCAGGAAGTGAATCTTAATGCTCATGTTGCATCCAATATCATGAAAAGCCAACAGCATCCTTTGAACCAGAAATTCATCGTTTTCTGCCTTTTTGTTGCCAAGGAAGTTCTTTGTAACTGCCACAAAAGACTACCATGCTGCTTCCTCCTTATTCATTTTCCTGGCAAATTCTTCTTCATGTATGAGGGTTTGAATTTGAGGTCCATTGAATACACCTGCTTTTATCTTCTCAAAAGACAAGGCAGAAAAAGCAGAAGAAAAATATGTTGAAAGCATTCACTTTCTCTATTCAAAGCCTCAACAAACTGCTTCATTAAGCCAAGTTTAATGTGAAGTGGAGGAAAAATGATCCTGTCTCAATTACCTACAGGTTCATTCACAATATTTTGCATCCCTACTTTCAGAGCTTCATGTTTTGGCCACTCCTTCTGTGTCCAGTGTTTCTCCCGAGCTCAGCTGTCCCACAAACACAGAAAGCAGGGATACTTGGTGAGACCACTCTGTTGTCCTAACAGGAAATTTACCATTTTAAGATAGACAGAAATGATCCAGTTATGCCCCTCATACTTCAGAAAGTTGAGGACAATTTTTATGTCAATATAATCTTCTCGCTGATGAGTTGAATAACCAATTGGAACCACTGCATAAACATTACCGTTGTGTAGGAGAACACATTACAGACTCTGTTTAGAGGTGTCAAGCAATAGCCGCCATTCTGTTGGACTGTAAGTGGTAACACCTAGCTGGCTGAGAATACTACTGATATCATGACAGTAAACAAAGTGTTTGTCTTTGGAAAAACAGTCACAAATATTTGTTCATGCTTCCTGAAATTGGATACTTTAGCTGACCGGTAAAATCTATTCTTTTCTTGAAGCCTGGAGGCTAAGAACTCAGTCAATTTGGGTTGACTAAACTGCTGAGGGGTTAATAACTGCTTGGCATCAGAAGAAGACCCTTCAGATTCTACAACTATTTCCTCATGCATCTTATCAAAATACACTTGATCACCATGTTCACTTTCTTGGTCCTTAGAAGAAATAAAACCATTGAAAACTGGAACCGAGATTGTCTCAGAGAGTGGAATAGGTCATATTGCTGAAGAAATATTAGGATATGCGGTCATGTGCTATTTTTCTTGCCGATGCCTTTGTATTGATCAGACGGAAATAACAGTCACTGCTGTGGTCCTTAGGTTCATGCCAAGCCATGGGAATACCAAAAGGCATTTCTCTGCGTTTTCCTTTTGTCTGGTCACAAAGCAATTCCTCACAATTATGACACACAATATGAGGTGCCCAATTCTTGTCTTGATCACCAAGAGGAACTTGAAAATAGGCAATATATGCACGTGTCACAAATGATGAAATATTGTACCTTTGATGTTGAAGTGTTTAACAGCCACATATATTACAGAAGGTATCAGGACTATTCTTACATTTACACCTACTTGAATAAGCCATGATTCAATCTTAAAACAAAATAAGGGTGTTTTTATCAGATAAATATTTTTTGCATTTAAAAACAACTACAAATATATAAAAGTGATGTTTGTAAAACATTAATTGCTTTGTGGTTATGTTCAATCCAAGAGTCGTTGCCCTTTAACTCCAGTTGAAAAACTAATGCATGCCATTAACTGTAACAAAATGAAACTAAAATTGCATAAAAAGTAGAGCATGCACCAAAAAACAAATTTCAGATTTGGAATCAGTGCTGCAGAAATATATAGAAAAAATTCTAAAACCTCATGCAACAAAAAATTTAAAAAAAATTGTTCCCCAGATTTATCAATTCAATATTTTTAAATTCCTTTTCTTTGTTTTTTTTTTTCAGGTTTTTTTAAAAATTTTATTCATTTTAGAGAGGAGACACAGAGTGAGAGAGAGAGAGAGAGAGAGAGAGAGAGAGAGAGAGAGAAAGGGGGGAGGAGCTGGAAGCATCAACTCCCATATGTGCCTTGACCAGACCAATACAGGGTCTTGAACTGGCAACCTCAGTGTTCCCAGGTTGACGCTTTATCCACTGCGCTACCACAGGTCAGGCTAAATTCCTTTTCTTATTATTTTTTTAATTTTTCTGAAGTGAGAAGTGGGGAGGCAGAGACTCCTGCATATGACTGACTGGGCTCCATCTGGGATGCCCACTATGATGCGATGTTCTGCCCATTGGGGCCGTTACTCCATTGCATTTGGAGCCATTGGAGCCATTCTAGCAACTGAGACAGAGGCCATGGAGCCATCCTCAGCGCCCAGGCCAACTTTGCTCCAATGGAGCCATTGCTGCAGGAAGGGAAGAGAGAAATAGAGAGAAAGGAGAGGGGGGAAGGGTGGAGAATCAGATTGGTGCTTTTTCTGTATGTTCTGGCTGGAATTTGAACCTGGGACTTCCACATGCTGGGCCAATGCTCTACTTCTGAGCCAACTGGCCAGGGCCTTAATTCAATTTAATAGAAATAGACCTACTTTTCCTTCTTGTGTAAGTTTGGCAGATTGTATCTTTCAAGGACTTGGTCCATTTTATCTAGGTTATCAAATTTGTGGGCATAGAGTTGGTTATAATATTCTTTTCAATATTTCGGTGCTTTGTTGTGATGTTCTCTGTCTCATTTCTCATGGTAGAAATTTGTATCTTTACTCTGTTTTTCTTAAGAAGTCTGGCTGAGGGCTTATCAATTTTATTGATCTTTTTACAGAACCAGCTTTGGTCTTAATTTTTTTTAATGCTTTCCTGTTTTCAGTTTCTTTGATTTATAACCTAATTTTTATTTCTTTTTCCCTTTATACTTTGGATTTAATTGCTCTTCTTTTACTAGTTTTCTAAAGGTCAGACTTAGTTTGTTGATTTTATACTATTTTTCTTTTCAATTCTATATATCCAGTGCTACAAATGTTCCTCTGAGTCCTGCTTTTTGCTGCATCTGACACATTTTGATATTATAATTTCATTTTCATTTACTTCAAACTTTTTAAAATTTCTCTTGATATTTCTTCTTTGACTCATTTATTATTAAAACAATGTGTTAATACTCTGTTTTGTTTACTCTCTAAGTATTTTGGGATTTTCAAGTTATCTTTCTGTTATTGGGTTGTAGCATATATATGGTCTGAGAACAGACATTGTATGCATTCTATTCTTTTAAATTTGTTAAGGTACATTTTATGGCCCAAATGTTGTCTATCTTGGAGAATAATCTATGTGGGCTTAGAAAGAACATGCAAACTGTTTTTACTGGGTAAAATAGTCTATAGATGTCAATTATAACCAGTTGATTGATGTAGCTGTTGAGTTCAACTATGTCCCTACTGATTTTTTGCCTGCTGGATCTGTCCATTTCTGATAAAAGACTGATATAAACTCCAACTATAATAGAATAGTAGAACTATAATAGAATATATAGAATATAGTAGAACTATAATATAGTGCAACTATAATAAAATAGATTCACCTATTTCTTCTCTCAGTTCCATCAGTTTTTGCTTCACATAGCTTGCTGCTCTGTTTTTGTGTATATACAATTAAAGATTGATATATACAAATAAGGATTATTATATATTTTTGAAGTATTGAGCACTTTATCCCTGATAACTTTCTGTGTTTTGAGGTATGTTTTGAAATTCATATAACTTCTAGTTTCTTTTGATTAGTGTTAGCCTGGTATATCATTCTTTATCTCCTTCCTTTTAATCTATATGTGGTTTTATATTCCAAGTAGGTTTCTTATAGATAACACATGGTTGGATCTTGTTTATTTTTATTTTTATTACAGAGACAGAGAGAATCAGAGAGAGGAATAGATAGGGACAGACAGACTGAAACAGAGAGAGATGAGAAGCATCAATCATCAGTTTTTCATTGCGACTCCTTAGTTGTTCATTGGTTGCTTTCTCACATGTGCCTTGACCGTGGACCTTCAGCAGACCAAGTAACCCCTTGCTCGAGCCAGCGACCTTGGGTCCAAGCTGGTGAGCTTTTTGCTCAAACCAGGTGAGCCTGTGCTCAAGCTGGCGACCTCGGGGTCTTGAACCTGGGACCTCTGCATCCCAGTCTGATGCTCTATCCACTGCGCCACTGCCTGGTCAGGTGGATCTTGCTTTTTGATACACTCTGACAATCTCTGTCTTTTAATTGGTGTACTTAGACCATTGATGTTTAAAGTGATGGCTGATATATTTGGATTAATATCTCTCATATTTGTTATACTTTTCTACTTCTTGCCCTTGTTTTTTGTTTGTATTTTTGTCTTCTACATGTTCTATTTTTTTAATTGAGCATTTTATGTAATTCTATTGTCTCTCCTTTCTTCGCTGATCAATTATGTTTCTTTTTTATTTTAAAGTAGTTACACATGAGTTTGTAGTACACATTTACAACTAACTCAAGTCCACTTTCAAATAGCACTTTATCACTTCGTGGGTAGTACAAGTACTTTGAAATATTGAAATATACCTAATTACTCACAACTTCCTGTCCCTTATCTCATTGATATTCATTTAATTTATACATAAGCATATGTGAATATATAAAAAATAAAATACATTATTATTATCTTGAAAAAACTTTATATGTGAAGTAAATTAAAGATAAGAAAATAAAAGTTGTTTTTTTATTTTACCCTCACTTATTCAATTTTTGATGTTCTTCCTTTCTTTAGGTAGATCTAAAGTTATAACCTATATCATTTTCCTTCTCTCTGTAGAACTTCTTCTAATATTTCTTGCAAGGTACGTCTACTTGCAAAAAATTCCCTCAATATGTCTTCTTGAGAAAGTATTTCTCTTCCACTTTTGAAGGATAATTCCTCATGTTACAGAATTCTAGGTAGATGCTTTCTTCTAACAACACTTGAAATATTTTATTCTCTGCTTGCTTGAATGACTTCTGAGGAGAAGCCTGGTGCAATTCTTATCTTTGCTATACTATAGGTGCGTTGCTTTTTCCTCTGATTTCTTTCAAGAATTTTTCTTTATCTTCGATTTTCTAAAGTTGAAATTTGATATGTCTTTATGTAGGGTATTTATTTATTTACTTTAGTATTTATCCTGCTTGGTACTCTCTGAGTTTCTTGGATGTGTGGTTTTATATCTGACATTAATTAAAAAAAATTCTCAGTTATTATTGTTTCAGATATTTATTCTATTCCTTTTCTCGTTTCTTTTCCTTTTGATGTTTTTCCATTATGCATATGTTATATATCTTTTGTATAACATGTTATTACAGAGAAAAGTGTTGTTCCACTGTTCCTGGGAATTCTGTTTTCTTTTTTTTCCCCAGTCATTTTTCTCTCTGCTTTTATTTGTTTATTTGTTTATTTATTTATTTATTTATTTATATTTTTCATTGAGGGGAGGAAAGGCAGAGAGACAGTCTCCCGCATGCGCTCTGACCATGACCTACCCAGCAAGCCTGCTAGGGGGCAATACTCTGTGCATCTGGGGCATTGATCTGTTTGTTGTTCAGCAACTGAGCTCTTAGTATCTGAGGTGGAGGCCATGGAGCCATCCGCAGTGCCTGAGGCCAACTTGCTCCAACTGAGCCAAGGCTGCAGGAGGGGAAGACAGAGAGAAAGTGAGAGAGAGGGGCAGGAGGGGTAGAGAAGCAGATGGTTGCTTCTCCTGCGTACCCTGAGCAGGAATCAAACTAGGGAGATTTATATGCTGGGCCAACACTATCACTGATCTAACCAACCAGGGCCACTTTCTGCTTTTCAATTTTGGAAGTTTCTACTATTATATCCTCATGCTCAGAAATTCTTTCCTCATCTGTGTCAAGACTACTAATGAGCTTATTATCAAAGGCATTCTCTATGTTTGTAACAGTGTACTATCTCTAGCATCTCTTTTTGATTATTTCTTAGAATTTCTATCTCTTTGCTTGCACTGTCCTTACATGTTGTCCACTTTCCCCATTAAAGCTCTTATCATAGTAATCATAGTTTTAAAAATCACTGCTTTAATGATTTCAACATTCCTGTCATATTTGACTTTGTTTCTGATACTTGTTCTATTTATCTTTTCATACTATGTTTTTGCCTTTTAGTATATCTCATAATATTTTTGTTGCAATGCAGACATGATATACTGGGTAAAAGGAAATGAGGTAAATTGTCCTTTAGTAATGGAGTGATAAGGTGTAAGGGGAGGGAAAGTATTTATTTTATAGTTCTATATTATGTCTCAGTCTTTTGGTAGGTCTTTACCCTAGACTGTGAACTTCCACTATGCATCTCAATTTTTTATTCCCTATGTGGGAAAAAATGGCTAGAGCTGGCTGGAGTTGGGAATTTCTTTTCCCCTAAGTCTGTTAGGTTCTGATAAAATTCCATCAGGTTAGGTTCTGGTTAGACAATTTTTTCTGATTGTTAAGAAGAACAAAGTATTCTAATGTATTTCAAAATGCATCAAAATGCAGAAAGGCATGGGGGATTTTTCTCCACTATTCCCTGAGAAGACCTAGGAGAGCTCCTGGTGGCAAAGCACAGTAAAGCATGCCCCTTCCTTGCCATAATGGGGTCCCTCTGGGATTTTTAACTCTCAGCCATGTCCAAACTGAGTCTCTAGCAATTTGTGAAAGTTTTCCTAACTGAGTATTGCTTCCAGTGAAGGTTTTTGCTCTGATAAATTGTGATTCTCTGTATATACTTGTTTGTTTTTACATTTTGGGGGGGAATTGTGACCTCTCTTCCCTGACAGATCTAAGAAGAGACCTGTTGATTTTTTAGTTTGTTCAGCTTTCAACCTTTTATTAGAATGGAATGGCAATGTCTAAACTCTTCACGTGCTAGACCAGAAACTGAAGTTGCTCTTATGATTTAATTCTTTCTTTTTGATTTTTTTCCTATTTATATATATATTTATTTATTTTTATTAATTTTAGTGAGGTGACATTGATAAATCAGGGCACATATGTTCATAGAAAATATTTCCAGCCTGACCTGTGGTGGCGCAGTGGATAAAGCGTCAATCTGGAATGCTGAGGTCGCTAGTTCAAAACCCTGGGCTTGCCCAGTCAAGGCACATATGGGAGTTGATGCTTCCTGCTCCTCCCCCTTTTCTCTCTGTCACTCCTCTAAAATGAATAAATAAATAAAAATAATTTAAAAACACTGCAACCCTGCACTCAAGCTGCTGAGCTTGTGCTCAAGCCAGCGAGCGACTTTGGGGTTTAAAAAAAAAGGAAAATATTTCCAGGTTATTTTGACATTTGATTATATTGCATACCCATCACCCAAAGTCAAATTGTCCTCTGTCACCTTCTATCTGGTTTTCCCTGTGCCCCTCCCCTCCCTATCCCACCCTCTCATCCCACCCCCCACCCCGTAACCACCACACTCTTGTCCATGTCTCATAGTCTCACTTCTATGTCCCATCTATGTATGAAATCATGTTGTTCTCAGTTTTTTTCTGATTTACTTATTTCACTCCGTATAATGTTATCAAGGTCCATCCATTTTGTTGTAAATGATCCAATGTCATCATTTCTTATGACTGAGTAGTATTCCATAGTATATATGTACCAAAGCTTTTTAATCCACTTGTCCTCTGACGGACACTTGGGCTGTTTCCAGATCTTCGCTATTGTGAACAATGCAGCCATGAACATGGGGGCGCATTTCTTCTTTTCGAACAGTGCTATGATGTTCTTAGGGTATATTCCAATAAGTGGCATAGCTGGGTCCAAAGACAGTTCAATTTTTAATTTTTTTAGGAATCTTCATACTGTTTTCCACAGTGGCTGCAGCAGTTTGCATTCCCACCAGCAATGCAGAAGGGTTCCCTTTTCTCCACATCCTCGCCAGCACTTATTCTGTGTTGTTTTGCTGATGAGTGCCATTCTGACTGGTGTGAGGTGATATCTCATTGTGGTTTTAATTGGCATTTCTCTAATGATTAGTGATGTTGAGCATTTTTTCATATGCCTATTGGCCATCTGTATGTTCTCTTTGGAGAAATTTCTATTCATTTCTTTTGCCCATTTTTTGATTGGATTGTTTGTCTTTCTGGTGTTGAGTTTTATGAGTTCTTTATAAATTTTGGTTATTAACCCCTTATCAGACATGCTGTCGAATATGTTCTCCCATTGTGTGGTTTGTCTTTTTATTCTGTTCTTATTGTCTTTAGCTGTGCAAAAACTTTTTAGTTTGATTAGTCCCATTTGTTTATCTTGACTTTTATTTCATTTGCCCGTGGAGATAAATCGGCAAATAGATTGCTGCTACAGAGGTCAGATCTTGCTGCCTATGTTTTCTTCTAAGATGCTTATGGTTTCACGGCTTACATTTAAGTCTTTTATCCATTTTGAATTTCTTTTTGTGAATGGTGTAAGTTGATGGTCTAGTTTCATTTTTTTGCAGGTAGATGTCCAATTTTCCCAACACCATTTGTTAAAGAGGCTGTGTTTACTTTATTGTATGTTCTTTCCTCCATTGTCAAATGTCAGTTGTCCATAAAGCTGTGGGTTTATTTCTGGGTCCTCTGTTCTGTTCCATTGATCTATGTGCCTGTTCTTATGCCAGTACCAGGCTGTCTTGAGTATAATGGCCATGTGGTAAACCTTGATATCCGGAAGAGTGATACCTCCTGCTTTATTTTTTCTTTTTAAGATTACTGAGGCTATTCGTGTTCTTTTATGGTTCCATATAAATTTTTGGAATATGTGTTCTATATCTTTGAAGTAAGTCATTGGTATTTTAATTGGTATTGTATTGAATTTATAAATTACTTTGGGTAATATAGACATTTTAATGATGTTTATTCTTCCTAGCCATGAGCATGGTATATGCTTCCACTTGTTTGTATCTTCCTTGATTTCTTTTATCAATGTTCTATAATTTTCCGAGTACAAGTCTTAACCTCCTTGGTTAAATTTACTCCTAGGTACTTTATTGTTTTGGATGCAATAGTGAAGGAGATTGTTTCCTTAATTTCTTTTGCTGACGTTTCATTGTTGGTATATAGAAATGCCTCTGATTTCTGAGTATTAATTTTATATCCTGCCACCTTGCTGAATTCATTTATAAGGTGCAGTAGTTTTTTGACTGAGACTTTAGGATTTTCTATATACAATGTCATATCATCTGCAAATAGTGACAGTTTTACTTCTTCTTTTCCAATTTGGATGCCTTTTATTTCTTCTTCTTGTCTGATTGCTGTGGCTAGGACTTCCAGAACTATGTTGAATAAGAGTAGTGAAAGGGGGCATCCCTGCCTGGTTCCTGATCTTAAGGGGATTGTTTTTAATCTTTGTCCATTTAGTATAATGTTGGCTGTGGGTTTGTCATATATGGCCTTTATCATGTTAAGGAATGATCCCTGTATTCCCACTTTACTGAGAGTTTTGAGCATGAATGGGTGCTGGATTTTATTAAATGCCTTTTCTGCATCTATTGCAATTATCATGTGATGTTTGTTCTTCCTTTTGTTTATGTGATGAATCACATTGATTGATTTGCGAATATTGAACCAGCCTTGCCTCTCCAGAATAAATCCCACTTGATTGTGGTGTATGATTTTTTTCATATATTGCTGGATCCGGTTGGCTAATATTTTGTTGAGAATTTTAGCTTCTAAATTCATCAGGGATATAGGCCTATAATTTTCTTTCTTTGTGTTGTCTTTGCCCGGTTTTGGGATCAGAATTATGCTCGCCTCATAAAAGGAGTTTGGAAGTCTTCCTTCCTCTTGAATTTTTTGAAATAGCTTGAGGAGAATAGGAGTTAGTTCTTCTTTGAATTTTTGATAGAATTCACTTGTGAAGCCATCAGGCCCAGGACTTCTCTTTTTTGGGAGCTTTTTGATAACTGTTTCTATCTCATTTGCTGTAATTGGTCTGTTTAGGTGTTCTGATTCTTCCAGATTGAGATTTGGAAGGTTATATGATTCAAGAAATTTCTCCATTTTACCAAGATTGTCTAATTTTTTGGCATATAGTTCTTCATAGTATTTTCTTACAATGCTTTGTATTTCTGTTGTGTCAGTTGTTATTTCTCCACTGTCCTTTCTAATTTTATTTATTTGAGTCCTCTCTCTTTTTTTCTTGGTGAGTCTAGTTGAAGGTTAATCAATCTTGTTTACCTTTTCAAAGAACCAGCTTCCCGTTACATTGATCCTCTGTATTGTTTCCTTCGCCTCTATGTCATTTATTTCTGCTCTGATCTTTATTATTTCCTTCCTTCTACTTGTCTTGGGTTTTATTTGTTGTTGTTTTTCTAGTTCTTTTAGATGCAGGGTCAGGTTGCTTATTTGAGCTTTTTCTAGCTTCTTATGATATGCCTGTAGTGCAATAAACTTCCCTCTCAGAACTGCTTTTGCTGTGTCCCATAAATTTTGAGTTGATGTATGCTCATTATCATTTGTTTCTAGAAACATTTTTATTTCTTCTTTGATCTCATTGTTAATCCATTCATTATTTAATAACATGCTATTTAGTTTCCAAGTGTTTGAGTATTTTTCAGTTTTTCTTTTGTGGTTAATTTCTAGTTTCATGGCATTGAGATCAGAGAAAGTGCTTGATATGATTTCAATCTTCTTAAATTTATTGAGACCATTTTTGTGTCCTAACATGTGGTCTATCCTAGAAAACGTACCATGAGCGCTTGAGAAGAATGTATATTCTACTGCTTTAGGGTGAAAAGTTCTAAAGATATCTATTAAATCAAGTTGATCTAGTGTATCCTTTAAGTCTGCTGTTTCTTTCTTAATTTTCTTTCTTGAGGATCTATCCAGTGTTGTTAGAGGGGTATTGAAATCCCCTACTATGATAGTATTGCTGTTAATCTCGCCCTTTATATCCATCAAAGTCTGCTTTATGTATGTCGGGGCTCCTATATTTGGTGCATAGATATTTATAATAGTTATATCTTCCTGTTGAATTGTTCCCTTTATCATTATGTAGTGTCCTTCTTTATCTCTTACTACAGCCTTTGTTTTAAAGTCCATTTTGTCTGATATAATTATTGCTACCCCTGCTTTTTTTTCCTTTCCATTTGCATGAAATATTTTTTTCCATCCTTTTACCTTCAGTCTATGAGCATCTTTTGTTTTAAGGTGTGTCTCTTGTAGACAGCATATGTATGGGTCCTGTTTTTTTATCCATGCAGCTACCCTATGTCTTTTGATTGGATCATATAATCCATTTACATTTAAGGTTATTATTGATATGTAGTTGTTTATTGCCATTTTATTCTTTAAAGCTGTATTCTTCTTTTTCTCTTTTCATTCCTCCATTTAAACTGTTCACAAGAGGCCCCTTAGTATCTCTTGCAGAATTGGTTTGGTTTAAATGAATTCCTTGAGGCTTTCTTTTTCTGGGAAGCTCTTTATTTCTCCTTCAATTTTAAACGTTAGCCTTGCTGGATAAAGTAGTCTTGGTTGTAGGTTCTTGTTCTGCATTACTTTGATTATATCTTGCCATTCCCTTCTGGCCTCAAGTGTTTCTGTTGAGAAGTCAGATGTCATCCTTATGGGGGCTCCTTTGTAGGTGATAGCCTTTTTTTGTCTAGCAGCTTTTAAAATTTTTTCTTTATCCATTAGCTTTGGTATTTTAACTATGATGTGTCTTGATGTAGATCTTTTTGGGTTTCTCTTTAATGGTGTTCTTTGTGCTTCTTGAATGTGTGGAGTGTTTCCCAGCCTTAATTTAGGAAAGTTTTCTGCTATGATTTGATTGAACAAAGTTTCCATTTCCTGTCCTCTCTCCTCTTCTTCAGGCACCCCTATGATGTGAATGTTGTTTCTCTTCAGGTTGTCACAGAGCTCCCTTAGAGTTTCCTCACATTTTTTAAGTCTCTTTTCCTTTTTCTTCTCTGCTTCTGTGCCTTTGTTTATTGTGTCCTCTAACTCGCTTATTCGATCCTCAGCATCATCCATCCTGCTTTTAATTCCTTCCATTGTGGTCTTCAGTTCTGATACTGTATTTGTCATTTCTGTCTGATTCTTTTTTATTATTTCAATTTCGTTTTTTATACTTGTTATCTCTTTATTTAGATGTTCATAATGACTATCCATTGTTGCTCTAATTTCTTTGAACATCCTAACTATCATTATTCTAAATTCTGCTTCTGGTAATTTGGTTATATCTGGTTCATTCAGGTCTTTCTCTGCGGATTTCTCATGATTCATTTGGTTTACATTCCTCTGCCTACCCATTTTTTCTGTGTATAAGTAAGTTGTGGCCACGGGAGTCCAGTAGGTGTTGCCTTTGTGTTCTCTAGGTGTGGTCTGTCTGTAGGCCTCCCACCCCCTCCGCCGGTGCCTAGTGTGGTTGGGTATGAGCGTTACCAGCGCCGGCCCACTGTGGCTTTTGCTGTGATTTCTGCCTCTCTTCCGTGGGAGGGGCTGTCACTCAAGCCACAAGTCTTAGCACCAAGGGTAGAGGTGAGCACCTTTCCTCAGCTGCGGACCCAGCCTATTTCCGGACTTCCGTACAGAACCCTCAGTCAGAGCCTGCTCGCCACAGTTTTGCGGGTTGGGCGGGGCTTTTGACGTGCTCTCAGCTGTCAGCGTTTGCCCGTCTGGAGATTTAGCCCCGCCCTCAAGTCAGGGCCCTTCTGTGCAGGGTTGGAAACCAAGGTTTATTGGGCCGGGCGTGTTTGCTGGCTTCCGCTCAGCTATGTGCTTTCGCTCGTCCCGGACTCTACCCCGCCCCCACGTTTGGAGCCCGCTGGTGCACGTATGAATGCAATTCGCGGTTTCTTCGGCCGGGCGGGGATAGTAGCGTGAACTCAACTACGAGCTTCCACTTGTCTCGGGGTCTAGCCCGTTCCCGCGCTCGGAGCCCGCTCGCGCACGTATAGTGGCCAACCGCGGTTTCTCCGGCTGGGCGAGGCTGGTAGCGTGAGCTCAGCCTCAAGCCCCCTGCCCGTCCCTGGTCCTAGCCCGGTCCCCGCGGTCAGGACCGGTTTGCGCGGGGCCTGCCCATTCCTGGCCTCCCGCTTTGTCCCCTTAAGTGGGATTAAAGGCGGGCCTGCAGCTGCCGGACCGCTTTCGCGCGTCCCCTCTGACCCTCTGTGCTAGATCGAGCTCCCACTGGCTTGGCCTCTGCCCACGCCGACAGAACCGCGCTTCAGCGTCCTGTCGCCCCAAATCCCCAAGCAGCCCTCAGCAGAGTTGGAAGGGACCTAATACTCCACACTGTAGGCCTGGAAGCTCCCTCAGTTGTTTCACAGCTCAAAACTGTCCAAACACCTCTTCTAGGCTCTGGGACTGCAGACTGGGGCTTGGTTCCTGGAACCCAGGTCCCTCCATCTCCGCCAAACTTTCCTCCTGCCCCGCGGGTCTCTCCGGGCTGCCGTTTGCTCCGGGGAGCTGGGCAGCTCTCTTCGTGTTTTCGCTATTCCTACCAGTCTCAATGTGGCTTCTTCTGTGTTCCTTGTTTGAGGAGTCCACTTACTTTAGTTCATAGTTGGTTTATCCAGATGATGGTTCTTTAAATTGAGTTATAATCCACTTTGCTTCTGGGAGTTGGAAGTTGGTACGTCCGCCTACTCCGTCGCCATCTTGCTTCCTCCTATGATTTTTTTTTTATATATTACTGGATCTAGTTGGCTAATATTTTGTTGAGAATTTTAGCATCTAAATTCATCAGAAATATTGGCCTATAATTTTCTTTCTTTGTGTTGTCTTTGCCAAGTTTCGAGATCAGAATTATGCTCGCCTCATAAAAGGAGTTTGGAAGTCTTCCTTTCTCTTGAATATTTGAAATAGCTTGAGGAGGATAGGAGTTAGTTCTTCTTTGAAATTTTGATAGAATTCACTTGTGAAGCCATCAGGCCCAGGACTTTTCTTTTTTGGGAGTTTTTTGAAAACTGTTTCGATTGCATTTGTAGTAATTGGTCTGTTTAGGAGTTCTGATTCTTCCAGTTTGATTTTTGGAAGATTATATAATTCAAGAAATTTGTCCATTTCACCTAGGTTATTTAATTTTTTGGCAAAGAGTTCTTCATAGTATTTTCTTACAATACTTTGTATTTCTGTTGTGTCAGTTGTTATTTCTCCACTGTTCTTTCTAATTTTATTTGTTTGAGTCCTCTCTCTTTTTTCTTGGTGAGTCTAGTTAACTATTCATTGATCTTGTTTACCTTTCCAAAGAACCAGCTTCTGGTTTCATTGATCCTCTGTATTGTTTCCTTAGCCTCTATATCATTTATTTATGCTCTGATCTTTATTAATTTTTTCCTTCTACTAGTCCTGGGCTTTATTTGCTGTTCTTTTTCTAGTTTTTTTAGATGCAGGGTCAAGTTGCTTATTTGAGCTTTTTCTAGCTTCTCATGGTATGCCTGTAGTGCTATGCACTTCCCTCTCGGTACTGCTTTTGCTGTGTCCCATAAATTTTGAGTTGATGTATGCTCATTATCATTCGTTTCTAGAAACATTTTTATTTCTTCTTTGATCTCATTGTTAATCCATTCGTTATTTGATAATATGCTATTTAGTTTTCAAATATTTGAGTATTTTCAGTTTTTCATTTGTGGTTAATTTCTAGTTTCATGGCATTGTGATCAGAGAAAATGCTTGATATGATTTCAATCTTCTTAAATATGTTATGACTGCTTTTGTGTCATAATATGTGGTCTATCGTAGAGAATGTATCATGAACGTTTGAAAAGAATGTATATTTTGCTGCTTTAGGGTGAAAGGTTCTGAAGATATCTTATTAAATCGAGTTGATCTAGTGTATCCTTTAAGTCTGCTGTTTCTTTATTAATTTTTTTTCTTGTGGATCTATCCAGTGATGTTAGTGGGGTATTGAAATCCCCTACTATTATAGTATTGCTGTTAATCTCGCCCTTTATATCCATCAAAGTCTGCTTTATGTATGTTGGGGCTCTTATATTTGCTGCGTAGATATTTATAATAGTTATATCTTCCTTTTAAATTGTTTCCTTTATCATTAGGTTGTTTCCTTCTTTATCTGTTACTACTGCCTTTGTTTTAAAGTCTATTTTGTCAGATATTAGTATTGCTTATCTCGGCTTTATTTTTTCATTTCCTTTTGCATAAAATATTTTTTTCATCCTTTTACCTTCAGTCTATATGCATCTTTTGTTTTAAGGTGTGTCTCTTGTAGATAGCATATGTATCGGTCCTGTTTTCTTTATCTATGCAGCTACCCAATGTCTTTTGTTTGGATCATTTAATCCATTTACATTTAAGGTTATTATTGATATGTAGTTTTTTATTGCCATTTTATTCTTTAAAGCTGTATTCTTCTTTTGCTATATTTTTTTCTCCTTTTGAACTGTTCACAACAGACCTCTTGCAAAATTGGTTTGGTTTTAATGAATTCCTTGAGGTTTTTTTTTGTCTGGGAAGCTCTTTATTTCTGCTTCAATTTTAAATGTTAGCCTTGCTGGATAGAGTAGTTTTGGTTGTAGGTTCTTGTTCTGTATTACTTTGAATATATCTTGCCATTCCCTTCTGGCCTCAAGTGTTTCTGTTGAGAAGTCAGATGTCATCATTATGGGGGCTTCTTTGTAGGAGATCGCCCTTTTTTCTCTAGCAGCTTTAAAAATTTTTTCTTTATCCCTTAGCTTTGGTATTTTAACTGTGATGTGTCTTGGTGTAGATTTCTTTGGGTTTCTCTTTAATGGAGTTCTCTGTGCTTCTTGAATGTGTGAAATGTTTTCCAGCCTTAATTTAGGTAAGTTTTCTGCTATGATTTGATTGAAGAAAGTTTCTATTTCTTGTTCTTTCTCCTCTTCTTCAGGCACCCCTCTGATGTGGATGTTATTTCTCTTCATGTTGTCACAGAGCTCTCTTAGAGTTTCCTCAGAATTTTTGAGTCTCTTCTTTTTTCTGCTCTGCTTCTGTGCCTTTGTTTATTTTGTCCTCTAACTCCCTGAATCAATCCTCAGTTTCATCCATCCTGCTTTTAATTTCTTCCATTGTGGTCTTTAGTTCTGATACTGTATTTGTCATTTCTGTCTGATTCTTTTTTATTATTTTAATTTCCTTATACTTGCTATCTCTTTATTTAGGTGTTTGTAATGACTATCCATTTTTGCTCTAAGCTCTTTGTACATCCAAACTATCATAATTTTAAACTCTGCATCAGGTAGTTTGGTTATAGCTAATTAATTCAGGCCTTTCTCTGGGGATTTCTCTTGTTTCATTTGGGTTTCATTTCTCTGCCTGCCCGTTTTGTCTGTGTGTAACAAGGGTTTAGCTTCTGGAGTCCAATGGGTGTTTCCTCTATGTTCCCTAGGTGTGGTCTCTCTCAGGCCTGCCATATCCTCTGTGACTGCCTAGGGCGGTTGGGTATGGTTGTTGCCAATGCCAGCCGCTGCACTGTTTCTGCTGTTTCTGCCTCTCCTCCATGGAAGGGGCTATGTTCTCGTTCCTGACTCTATAAGCCCCAGCCAGTCTCGGCCTTCTCCCCTGTCCCATGGGTGGGATTGCACACTACACTCAGTCCACAAGCCTGGGCACCAAGGGCAAGGGCGAGCACTTCTGCTCAGCTGCTGGTTCCTGTCAGCTGGTTCCTCCAGCAGGGAGTTGCTTCTGGTGCATGCTCAGCTGTGAGCCAGGCTTCCACCCCGCCTCTGCCAACCTTGGCTCCTCGGCTGTGCTGCTGGTGCATGCTCAACTGCGTGCCTGAGCTTCTGCCCCACCTCCGCGGCAAAGCCGGTTTGTGCAGGGCTTCAAGCCTTGGCTGCCAGGTGAGACTGTGCACCTTCTCGCCCCTGCTCAGCTGCAGATCTCTGCCTATTTCCGACTCCCTCTTTTCCTCCACAGGTGGGGTCACAGACGGGCCGCAGCCCCCGGACCACTTTCACGCATCCCCTTCGCCCCCACTGAGCTAGACCAAGCTCAAGCCAGCCGGCTCCACTTCTGCCCCCACCGATGGAACCGCAATTTCGTGTCTTGCCTCTTCCTGCCCTCCAGCAAGCCCTCAGCAGTGTCGGTGGGGCGCTGCATCTCAGACCATAACATTCCATACTGTAGTCCTGAAAGCTCCTTCTTTCTAATTAACTGTGCTCTAAATGCCGCAGGGGGGCCTGTTTGGCTGGTCTCCTTCTTTCCCTTGCTGTTTCCAGGGGAAATATCAGATTTGTGGAGTGACTCAGTTCAGGGTTTAGGGTGGCTGTCCCTCAAAGCTTTTCTCCCGGTGCCTTTCAGACCTCTTTCTTTTCCTGATACTCCAGACCTCTCCTCTCTCCCTGTCTCCTGGAGTCCTGGGTGAGTGGTTGTGAGAGAGTTTTTCTGTGCCGTCCCTTTAAGAAGAATCCTGGGTCTGAGCAACTGTCTCTTTCTCACAAACAGTATCCTAACCTGTTTCTTAGCTAAATACTGTCCATCTGCCTCTTCTAGGCTCTGGAGCTGAAGGCTGGGGTTTTGATCCTGGGACCCTGGTCCCTATCCTTCTTCTATTCTCTCTTCCCACCACAGGAGCCTCTCCGGGCTGCCTTTCACTCCAGAGAGCTGGGCAGCTCTTTCTGCATTTTTGCTTTTCCTACCACTCTCGATGTGGCTTCTTCAGTGTTCCCCAGTTGAAGAGTCCTCTCAGTCCAGTTCAACGTTGGTTTATCCAGATGGTTCTTAAAATCAAGTTATAATCCACTTTGGTTCTGGGGGTTGGAAGTTTGTACATCCGCCTACTCCATCACCATGTTTGATTTTAATGAAAAATCTTAAAAGTTTCTAGATAAAATTAACAAGTTTCCCGAGCTGCATGCGGATTCCTGCTGCCAGCTGCATCCTGCTGCCCCATCCCATGAACACTGCAGTGCCCCTGGAGTGTGCAATGAGGAGCCCCACCAGTGCATGGCTGGAGCTGAGGAGTTGAAGGAGGGAGCCCTGATTTAATTCTTGAAGAATTTATTTTAAAAACCAGCCAACCTATACCATCAACATATCTGTATATAAGAACAAATGTAGAGAGATGGAAGATGGCGATGGAGTAGGCGGTTGTACCAACTTCCAACTCCCAGAACCAAAGTGGATTATAACTCAATTTTAAGAACCATCATCTGGATAAACCAACTTCGAACTAAACTAAGTGGACTCTTCAACCAAGGAACACTGAAGAATCCACATTGAGACTGGTAGGAATAGCGAAAACGCGACGAGGGCTGCCCAGCTCCCTGGAGCAAACGGTAGCCCGGAGAGACCCGTGTGGCGGGAGGAGAGTTTGGCAGAGAGGGAGGGACCTGGGTCCCAGGAACCAAGCCTCAGCTTGTAGTCCCAGAGCTGAAAGAGGCTTATGGACAGTATTGAGCTGTGAAGCAAGTGAGGATACTGTTTGTGAAAAAGAGATAGTTTTCTCAGACCCAAGAATCTTTTCAAAGGGACAGCGCAGAAACCCTCTCTCACAACCACGCACCCGGGGCTCTGGGGAATGGGGATAGAGGAGAGGAACAGAGCAGCTGGAACAGAGAGTGCACTGAAGGCACCAGGACACTCTGAGGGACAGCCACCCTGACCCCTTGGCTAAGTCATTTCCCTAATCGAAAACGAATATTTCCCCTGGAACTAGCAATACCAGCAAAGGGAGACAGGACACCAGCCAAACAAGCTCTCCCGTGGCAATTAGAGCAGAGCTGCTTAGAGGGAGGGGGCTCCCAAGACTACAGTGTGGAGACTTAAGACACTGCCATCTCTCTGAGGGTTGCTGAAGGGATGTTGGTGACAGGATGCTGAAACGCGGTCCTTTCGGCGTGGGCAGAGGCACAACCGATGTGAGCTCGGTCTAGCCCCGCCACGCAAAAGCGGTCCAGCAGCTGCAGGCCTGCCTGTAATCCCACTTGTGGGGAAAAATACGGGCAGAGATCTGCTCTGCGACCCTGCGCAAGCCGGCCCTGAACGTGGGGATGGGGCTAAGACCAGGGATGGGCAAGGGGCTCGTGGCTGAGCTCACACTGCCATCCCCGCCTGGACTGAGAAACCACGGTTTGCCATTCTTTGAGCGCAAGCAGGCTTCTAACGCGGACAAGGGGTAGACCCCGAAACGAGTGGAGGTTTGCAGCTGAACTCATGCTACTAGCCCTGCCCGGCCAGGGAAATCCTGGTGGTTTGCCATCCTACGTGCGCGAGCTGGCTCCAAACGTGTGGGCGTGGTAGAATCCAGAACGATCAGTAGCTAGCAGCTAAGCTCACGCCAGCAAACACGCCTGGCCCAATAAACCATGGTTTGCACCCTGTGCAGGAGAGCCCTGGCCTCGAGGGCGGGGCTAAATTCTGGACGGGCAAAGGCTCACAGCTGAGAGCACATCAAAGGCCCCGCCCAACCCACAAAACTGTGGTGAGCCGGCTCTGACTGCTGGGGCTGGGCGCAAGCCTTCCAGAAACAGGCTGGGTCCGCAGCTGAGCAAAGGTACTCACCTCTACCCTTGGTGCTAAGGCTTATGGCTTGAGTGACAGGCCCTCCCACGGAGGAGAGGCGAAAATCACAGCAACAGCCACAGTAGGCTATCACTGGCAACGCCCATACCCAACCACCCGAGGCAGCGGCAGAGGCGGTGGGAGGCCTGCAGACAGACCACACCTAGAGAACACAAAGGCAACACCTACTGTATTCCAGTGGCCACAAGTTGCCTATACGCAGATAAAATGGGCAGGCAGAGGAATGCAAACCAAATGAATCAAGAGAAATCCCCAGAGAAGGACCTGAATGAACCAGATATAACCAAATTACCAGAAGCAGAATTTCGAATAATGATAGTTAGGATGTTCAAAGACATTAGAGCAACAATGGTTAGTCACTATGAACACCTAAATAAAGCGATAACCAGTATAAAAAAGGAAATTGAAAAAATAAATAGAATTAGACGGAAATGACAAATACAGTATCAGAACTGAAGACCACAATGGAAGGAATTAAAAACAGGATGAATCACGCTGAGGATCGAATCAGCGAGTTAGAGGACACAATAAACATAGTTACAGAAGCAGAGAAGAAAAAGAAAAAGAGACTTAAAAAATGTGAGGAAACTCTAAGGGAGCTCTGTGACAACCTGAAGAGATACAACATTCGCATCATAGGGGTGCCTGAAGAAGAGGAAAGAGGATAGGAAATGGAAACTTTGTACAATCAAATTATAGCAGAAAACTTCCTTAAATCAAGGCTGGGAAACATTTCACATGTTCAAGAAACACACAGACCTCCATTAAAGAGAAACCCAAAAAAATCTACACCAAGACACATCATAGTTAAAATACCAAACCTAATGTATAAAAAAAAAATTTTAAAAGCTGCTAGAGAAATAAAGATTATCACCTACAAAGGTGATAATCCCTCTTAAGGATGACATCAGACTTCTCAACAGAAACACTTGAGGCCAGAAGGGAATGGCAAGATATAATCCAAGTAATGCAGAACAAGAACCTACAACCAAGACTACTCTATCCAGCAAGGCTAACGTTTAAAATTGAAGGAGAAATAAAGAGCTTTCCAGACAAAGAAAGCCTCAAGGAATTTATTAAAACCAAACCTATTCTGCAAGAGATACTAAGGGGCCTGTTGTGAACAGTTCAAAGGGAGGAATGAATATAGCAAAAGAAGAATACAGCTTTAAAGAATAAAATGGCAATAAACAACTACATATCAATAATAACCTTCAATGTAAATGGATTAAATTATTTCATCAAAAGACATATGGTAGCTGCGTGGATAAAGAAACAGGACTGTCTACAAGAGACACACCTTAAAACAAAAGATGCACATAGACTAAAGGTAAAAGAATGGAAAAAAATATTTCATGCAAATGGAAATGAAAAAGAAGCCGGGGTAGCAGTACTTATAGATGACAAAATGGACTTTAAATCAAAGGATGCAGTAAGAGATAAAGAAGGACACTACATAATGATAAAGGGAACAATTCAACAGGAGATATAACTATTATAAATATCTACGCACCAAATATAGAAGCCCTGACATACATAAAGCAGACTTTGATGGATATAAAGGGTGAGATTAATAGCAAAACTATCATAGTAGGGGATTTCAATACCCCACCAACACTGGATAGATCCACAAGAAAGAAAATTAATAAACAGCAGACTTAAAGGATACACTAGATCAACTTCATTTAATAGATATCTTCAGAACTTTTCACCCTAAAGCAGTAGAATATACATTCTTCTCAAGCGCTCATGGTACGTTTTCTAGGATAGACCACATGTTAGGACACAAAAATGGTCTCAATAAATTTAAGAAGATTGAAATCATATCAAGCATTTTCTCTGATCACAATGCCATGAAAGTAGAAATTAACCACAAAAGAAAAACTGAAAAATACTCAAACACTTGGAAACTAAATAGCATGTTATTAAATAATGAATGGATTAACAATGAGATCAAATACGAAATAAAAAAGTTTCTAGAAACAAATGATAATGAGCATACATCACTCAAAATTTATGGGACACAGCAAAAGCAGTACTGAGAGGGAAGTTCATTGCACTACAGGCATATCGTAAGAAGCTAGAAAAAGCTCAAATAAGCAACCTGACCCTGCATCTAAAAGAACTAGAAAAAGAACAGCAAATAAAACCCAGGACAAGTAGAAGGAAGGAAATAATAAAGATCAGAGCAGAAATAAATGACATAGAGGCTAAGGAAAGAATACAGAGGATCAATGAAACCAGAAGCTGGTTCTTTGAAAAGGTAAACAGGATTGATGAACCTTTAACTATACTCACCAAGAAAAAAAGAGAGAGGTCTCAAATAAATAAAATTAAAAAGAACAGTAGAGAGCTGACCTGTGGTGGCGCAGCGGCTAAAGCGTCGACCTGGGAACACTGAGGTCGCCAGTTCAAAACCCTGCACTGGTCTGGTCAAGGCACATATGGGAGTTGAGCTTCCAGCTCCTCCCCCCTTTCTCTCTCTCTCTCTCTCTTTCTTTCTCTCTCACTCTGTGTCTCCTCTCTAAAATTGAATAAAATAAAAATTAAAAAAAAATGAAAATTAAAAAAAAAAAGAACAGTGGAGAAATAACAACTGACACAACAGAAATACAAAGCATTGTAAGAAAATACTATGAAGAACTCTATGCCAAAAAATTAGAGAATCTAGATGAAATGGACAAATTTCTTGAATCATATAAACTTCCAAAAATTAATCTGGAAGAATCAGAACACCTAAACAGACCAATTACAACAAATGAGATAGAAACAGTTATCAAAAAACTCCCAAAATAGAAAAGTCCTGGGCCTGATGGCTTCACAAGTGAATTCTATCAAAAATTCAAAGAAGAACTAACTCCTATCCTTCTCAAGCTATTTCAAAAAATTCAAGAGGAAGAAAGACTTCCAAACTCCTTTTATGAGGCGAGCATAATTCTGATCCCAAAACCGGGCAAAGACAACACAAAGAAAGAAAATTATAGGCCTATATCCCTGATGAATTTAGAAGCTAAAATTCTCAACAAAATATTAGTCAACCGGATCCAGCAATATATGAAAAAAGTCATACACCATGATCAAGTGGGATTTATTCTGGAGAGGCAAGGCTGGTTCAATATTCACAAATCAATCAATGTGATTCATCACATAAACAAAAGGAAGGACAAAAATCACATGATAATTGCAATAGATGCAGAAAAGGCATTTGATAAAATCCAGCACCCATCCATGCTCAAAACCTCAGTAAAGTGGGAATACAAGGAACATTCCTTAACATGATAAAGTCCATCTATGACAAACCCACAGTCCACATCATACTAAATAGACAAAAATTAAAAGCAATCCCGTTAAGATCAGAAAGCAGGCAGGGTTGCCCACTTTCACCACTCTTATTCAACCTAGTTCTGGAAGTCCTAGCTATAGCAATCAGACAAGAAGAAGAAATAAAAGGCGTCCAAATTGGAAAAGAAGAAGTAAAACTGTCACTATTTGCAGATGATATGATATTGTATATAGAAAACCCTAAAGTCTCAGTCAAAAAACTACTGGACCTTATAAATGAATTCAGCAAGGTGGCAGGATATAAAATTAATACTCAGATATCAGAGGCATTTCTACATACAAACAATGAACTGTCAGCAAAAGAAATTAAGGAAACAATCACCTTCACTATTGCAGCCAAGAAAATAAAATACCTAGGAGTAAATTTAACTAAGGAGGTTAAGGACTTGTACTTGGAAAATTAAAAAACATTGATAAAAGAAATCAAGGAAGATACAAACAAGTGGAAGCATATACCGTGCTCATGGGTAGGAAGAATAAACATCATTAAAATGCTTATATTACCCAAAGCAATTTATAAATTCAATGCAATTCCAATTAAAATACCAATGACATACTTCAAAGATATAGAAAACATATTCCAAGAATTTATATGGAACCAAAAAAAAAACACGAATAGCCTCAGCAATCTTAGAAAGAAAAAATAAAGCAGGAGGTATCACTCTTCCGGATATTAAGGTCTACTACAAGGCCATTGTACTCAAGACAGCCTGGTACTAGCATAAGAACAGACACATTGATCAATGGAACAGAACAGAGAACCCAGAAATAAACCCGCCGCTTTATGGACAACTGATATTTGACAAAGGAGGAAAGAACATACAATGGAGTAAAGACAGCCTCTTTAACAAATGGTGTTGGGAAAATTGGACATCTACCTGCAAAAAAATGAAACTAGACCATCAACTTACACCATTCACAAAAACAAATTCAAAATGGATAAAGGACTTAAACATAAGTCGTGAAACTATAAGCATCTTAGAAGAAAACATAGGCAGCAAGCTCTCCGACATTTGTAGCAGCAATCTATTTGCCGATTTATCTCCACAGGCAAATTAAATAAAAGTCAAGATAAACAAATGGGACTATATCAAACTAAAAAGTTTTTGCACAGCTAAAGACAATGAAAACAGAATAAAAAGACAAACCACACAATGGGAGAACATATTCGACAGCACGTGTGATAAGGGGTTAATAACCAAAATTTTTAAAGAACTTATAAAACTCAACATCAGGAAGACAAACAATCCAATCAAAAAATGGGCAAAAGAAATGAATAGAAATTTCTCCAAAAAGACATACAGATGGCCAAAAGACATATGAACAAATGCTCAACATCACTAATCATTAGAGAAGTGCAAATTAAAACCACAATGAGGTATCACCTGACACCAGTCAGAATGGCACTCTTCAGCAAAACGACATAGAATAAGTGCTGGCGAGGATGCGGAGAAAAGGGAACCCTTCTGCACTGCTGGGGGGAATGCAGACTTGTGCAGCCACTGTGGAAAACAGTTTGGAGATTCCTCAAAAAATTAAAAGTCGAACTGCCTTTTGACCTGGCTATCCCACTTTTAGGAGTATACCCTAAGAATACCATAACACTGTTCGAAAAGAAGAAACGCGCCCCCATGTTCGTGGCAGCATTGTTCACAATAGCGAAGATCTGGAAACAGCCCAAGTGTCCGTCAGAAGACGAGTGGATTAAAAAGCTTTGGTACATATATACTATGGAATACTACTCGGCCATAAGAAATGATGACATCGGTCATTTACAACAAAATGGTTGTACCTTGATAACATTATACGGAGTGAAATAAGTAAATCAGAAAAAAATAACTGAGAACAGCATGATTTCATACATAGGTGGGACAAAACAGTGAGACTATGAGACATGGACAAGAGTGTGGTGGTTTCGGGGTGGGGCGAGGGAGGGGAGGGTGGGATAGCGAGAAGGGTAGGGGCACAGGGAAAACCAGATAGAAGGTGACAGAGGACAATTTGATTTTGGGTGATGGGTATGCAACACAATTGAATGATAACATAATCTGGAGATGTTTTCATTGTACATATGTACCCTGATTTATTGGTGTCACCCCATTAAAGTTAATTTTAAAAAAATGAACAAATGTACAAAATATAAACCTGCGTGAAACTTCACATTACACTGTCAGTTTTGGGAATTTATTAACAACATGTATTAAAACTATTGCATTTCATTACAGAGAGTTCACCTAAGTATAGATTTGCTTACATATGACACAAAGCATTTTCATTTTATATAATATATTTTGGGGATGAAAGAGCTTGGTTAGTTACATTGCATTAATGCATTGATATTTACATGTATATTTAAATTAATTTCACAAATGAAATGGGTTAACTATAGATTTTTAACCATATAAAAACAGATATGCACCACTAAAATACTTGAAAATTTAACGACTATATTACCTAAAAATAGTCTAAGCTACTTTAAGAGTAATTTTAATTACTGCTACAACTAATAATAATAATAATAATTTAAAAATTATTTTCATTTTCTTTCAGTAGAGTTACAAATATCTTCTGGAAATTTTTTTGAACATAAAATATGATGGAATTGACTGATAATAAAAGTGGAAATAAACTGATTGACACTGGAGAGTATGAGAATGTGCCTGACTAGTTCATTTGGATGTGCATGTAATCTTGTTTGGCATGTTGTTCAGAAAGAAGAAATTTATGTTTTCTAGACTGAATTACTGCTCTTGAGTGGGAAGGAACTTCTCCATGATTACACAAATAATGTATGCTTGTTATAAAAACAAAAATTTGAAAGGGCACAGAAATGTGTAGTCTAGAAATAAATAGACTCTTGTAATCTTTTATCTGCCTGCTGGCCACTCCTTGATAAATACTGTTAACTTTCTCATGGATATTGCAATAGGTATAAGTTAAAATTATTATTGGATGTATTAATATAGCATAAATATATTCAGGCACTAATATTTTCAATAATGATGTTTTGCACATTTTTTGGTTAGTCTTATAGATAGCAAGCTCATTAAAAAAACTGCCTATTAGTTTATTGTATATTTTACCATCTGGTCATAGTTTACTTTTACCAATTGCCAACTGCTGTTTCTATTTTTTTAACTCTTAGAAACAACGTTGAAAAGAATATCTTTGTTCATGCATGAGAGCATTTCCTTAGAAAATGCTCTGTAAGTAGAGTTGCTGAGTTAGAGGATGCACATATTTTTAATTTTCATAGCTAGTGACAAATGACCCTACCAAAGGCTCATATCGGCTTAACTTCTGTTTACTGGTTTGACAGTCAACCCTGATTGCTGTCCATCTTCTAAAATCAATTTAATATGTAAAAACATTCTATATTATTTCTTAAGCTTCATATATTATTACAATATTAACATACGTTATATGAATGTAGTATTACTATTAGTAAAAGCATTTTTGATATGCTTATTTATAATTAAAACAATGTACAATGAACTAATTAGTTAAGTACTTTACTGACCGGTTAGTTTAAATATGATTTTATTGCTAACTTGTTTTATTCTCAATAAAAATTTAAGGAACTAAAATTAGCTGACTTTTTTCATTTTTTACCTGTGTGAGATAAAATGATGTAACTTGTAACTTGTCTTGTTCTGGGTTTTGGTGGACACTGTTCATAGGTGCTGGTAGCTGGTGAGTTTAGCTAAAAATTGTAACTCAATAAAGCTGAATTCATCTGATAATTTACGTGATAGCAACATAACACCCCAGAGTTATGAAATCTTAATGAGATGCTATTGATACTATGGTAACCATCTGGGTGTAAAGTGAAACTAGTTTGACAGGCTATGCACCACCAAAAAATCTGTGTCACTTTTCTCTTCACAATTTTTTGTCCTCTTTTTGAATTGACTTGTTCCTATCTGCTGCACTTTTCAATGCCCTTTATAGGACATAATTATGCATTTTGTTTCCCCCTTGCCTCATAGAAATTCCTTTAAGTGTCCAACTTATTTAAGATTATGATTTCCTGACCAGATTAAATAACGAGACCCTCATTACTCTTTTGAGAGAAAGTTGAGGTAGGCTCTCCTCTGAGCTAGTCTGTAGTTGAGTTTCTAAACATGGTTCCAGTCCTGATAAGCATTAGCTGCGGCTGTCTGAAAACCCATTGGACCTGGAAAGAGTCCTAGTGTATGTAAGGGGTCAGTCTTCCCTCGCCCACGCCTAAGGCAGCTTGTTCCACCTCTCCTTCTGTGTTCAAGTTCAAGTTCACTTGCAACTGTGTACTTCTTTTATTCTTCTCTTCACGGTATTATTTTCCTCCAGGCTGTGTTTTAGGAGCAAAGGAAGAACATATTTGGGACCTCTGCCTCATTTGTTCTTAATTTAGGTACCAAGACTAATAGTCTCCTTGGATGTTTGCATTGGCTATTCTTCCATTTCCATATCACTATCCAAAGTCTTTGCTTTAAATCTCTACCTCAGTGCCTACAGCATACCTTTCATTAATTCATATTACTTGGCTAATTCATTTCCTCCCTGGAACAGGTCCTTGTACCTCTAGAACTCCAGAGGGAGCCCTCTACTCCCTCAGAGTTATTCCAAAATCCTCTCCCACTGAAGTATATTTTAGTAAAGGGACCCAAGGAAGACACTAGGTCCTGCCCTCTGTCTCTGAGCTAACCATTGGCCAAGACTTTCTACATCTCTTCACAAACCACTTAGCATGTTTAATCATACCTGTTTCTTATTAGATTTATTAGGGTAACATTAATAACATTATATAAATTTCAGCTGTACAACTTAATGGTGCAAAATTTGTATAACATTTTGTGTGTTCACCTCCTGAGGTCTAGTCTCCTTCCCCTTCCTGTTTCTTATTATTTACATTTTCACTCCAATTGCTCTCTTCTATCTTGATTCATTTGCTCATGGGTTTATGTATTCCTGAGATATTTAGTAAGTTTCAACAAGGTACATAGGGCCTTGTGAAGTGCCCTTGGGATGAAAGGTATTAGTAGAGGGCCAGGGAGAAGTGGTCTCACCTCTTTCCAAGGAATCTGCAGTCTAGATGGAGATGCAGGCATTTATTCATAGGAAAGTTGACTCTGAATATGATTAAGTGACATATTTTTGGTACAAGTTGGTACAAGCAATGTGTACCTTGGGATGTCAGAAAAGAGGTACATTTCCTTTGATGGGAGAATGGGGTTGAGAGGTAGGTGTGTGAAGGAGTTGGCCTTAAAACATGGATAGGATTTGAGAGTCAGGGAGAGGGTGATTTCTACAAAGGAGAAAGGAGATATGGTAGGCAGACCCAGCCTGATGGAGTTTCAGACAGGATGTGTGGAGACACAGCACTTGGGCAGGAGCTCCAGTGGTCATTTGTTTGGGGAGCCCTTGGCAGTACTTATTCTAGTCTTCCTGTGCTTTCCATAGCAAGATTAAACATTGCTTTAAAAATTAATTTTTTTGCCTGACCTCTGGTAGTGCAATGGATAAGGCATAAACCTGGAACACTGAGGTTGCTGGTTTGAAGCCCTGGGCTTGCTCAGTCAAGGCACAAACTTGAGAGGTCACTGCTGCAAGTTGATGCTTCCTGCTTCTCCCTGCCCTTTTCTCTCTCTGTCTCAAATCAATAAATAAAATCTTTAAAAAGAAAGTATCTAAAATATTAAATTTATTGTGATGACATTGGTTAATAAAAGTATATATGTTTCAAGTGTATAGTTTTGTATATGGGACATAAAATTTAAAGCAACAAAGGACAAACAAGACACACAAACAAAAACTGGCAGATGCAGACATCTGGTATGCTGGTTACCAGAGGGAAGCGGGAAGTGAAGCATAGAAAGGGTTGAGTGTGTGGTATTACAGCAAGACTTTTATGGAAACACAGAGATGGAGACTTTCTCTTCAGCTTTCTGATCATTGTTAAGAAAATTAACATGTGATTTTCTGCTGCTCTGAGGAGTAGAGCCTCCAAGAATATCTGTTACCTCCATGGGGGCTTGTCTCCCTTAAAAAGGGCCTAGAAAATTTGTCATAGTCTTTCCTCTAGCTACCTTCTCACAGAACTAGAAGTTTTATTTCTATGTACAGGGCATCTTCAAACTTCTACCTGTGAACATGGAATTCTTTCTTATGTTCCCTCTATGCCACATTAATATGCAAAGTAAAGTTCTTGTGTTTAATTGAGGTTTGAAAAGGTTTTCTGTTCAATCCTGAGAGCTTGATGCTAATTTCTACCTGTCTAGTTAGCTATTATCTCTTTGGCTAGCATTTCTCTCTACTGCTCTCCCATCTATCTCTCTATTATCTCTCTATCCTCTATCCATATATATGTGTTTGTGTGTGTGTATGTGTGCATGTATGTGTGTGTATGTGTGTAAATATAAAAACTATGTCTTTATTTCTAGCAAAACTGGATCAAATAGTACTTTTTATCAAACTGGCTATAAACTAACCTTCACATAAATTTGTGAGAACAAGTCACTACATACAAAGAAGACCAAGATTAGCAAAAGCAATAAAAAGTTTAGAATAATTGCAATTAAAAGTGTGCTGGGATTATCTCCACACTCAAGATCATTTCTTTTTAAATGTGAAAATATTTGGTAGAGGGAAATCACTTCTTTCCCGGTTATGCCTTTAAAGAGCTATTTCTTCTTCTACCATTTGCAATTCTTCCACAAATATGATCAAATAAGCCACAGGTTCCAATAACATCATATTCTATGAGATGCAAAATATTAATATGGCTCAGGATTTTGCTCAAATTGGGAAAAATAGCTTCGACTTGAGGAAGGCCTAAAGGATGTTCTTTTTTTTCTTTTTACAGAGACAGAGACAGAGTCAGAGAGAGGGATAGATAGGGATAGACAGACAGGAAAGGAGAGAGATGAGAAGCATCAATCATCAGTTTTTTGTTGCCATTGCGACATCTTAGTTGTCAATTGATTGCTTTCTCATATGTGCCTTGACCGTGGGCCTTCAGCAGACTGAGTAACCCCTTGCTGGAGCCAGCAACCTTGCGTCCAAGCTGGTGAGCTTTAGTTCAAACCAGATGAGCCCACGCTAAGCTGGCGACCTCGGGGGTCTCGAACCTGGGTCCTTCCGCATCCCAGTCCAATGCTCTATCCACTGCGCCACCACCTGGTCAGGCCTAAAGGATGTTCTTAATGTGTATTTCTGTGAGATACATGTTCTATTAAGAAAGATTTCTACAGCTAGTGCTCGAGTTACGACCATGATTGGTTCTGGCAGACTTGTCGTAACACGATTTGGTCGTAAGTTGAGTAGGCTATATGTACAGTACTATGAAATGATGTTATAAAAATTTTTAAGTCAAAGAGAAAGACAATTTCCTCATGGTAGACATCTTGGGAGGGGTTTGATGAAAAATATCCAAGACACAAAACACAAATTGCTGTACCAGTCTGAGATAACAGTTGAAATGGAGCACGTAGAGATAGTAGTGCTGCCGGAAACTGGTCCGTACTGTCGTTTGCCCAGCTGGGTAACGCTTGCGCTGACAGATGTGGAGCTGTTGTGGCTAGTGATTGTGGTAGCAAAGTCGAATGGTCGTAAGTTGCATAGGTCTTAAGTCGATCAATACCTGTACTTAGAAAGTTTTAGGTGCTACTCATAGCCTTGATTTTGTGTTCATTCTGTTTCCTAAAATTTTCTTATATGTTTCTTTCCACCAGGATTTCTCAGGAAAAGTTCTCAAGTTTTTCATCTATTCTTCTTCCCTTTATCCTTTCACCACTTTGGCCTAATTATGAAACAACTTCAAATAAATACAAAAAATTTAAAACAACAAGAACAGAAAATCCCATTCTGCTTCCAGTAAACAATTAACTAGTTTTTTCCCCTCCCTCTTTTCTCTTCAAGAGTGCATATTCATTGGTGTGTTGTGCAGTTGGCTGGGCCTGAGATTTCTGGGAGCTGTAATTGTGTCTCATGAATTCTTACTGTAATGGAGAATAACTAGAAGGGATGTGCAATTAGTGGTTTGGCCAATGAATGGGGCAGTTAATCAGCAAACAAAGGATGGGGCCCATTAGGCTGAAAGGAAGTGTGAGAGCCATCCCAAGCTCCAGGAATACACAGGGACATGCCTACTCATTGGAAAGGCTCAGAAGACTATATGTCTTTTGTGAAACCAGCTCTCTTCTTCTTCTTCTTCTTTTTTTAGTGTGGTATGTGTTTATTCAAACACATGAGAGATTTCTGGGTCTCCTGCTATTGTACACCATATATTTTCCTCACCTTATAATAGCTGGCATAGGCATTCCCCCCCCCCTGCACAAATAAACCCAAATACACATACAAGAAAAATGCAAAAACAAGCCAAAAAGCCAACCAACCAATCCTCAACAATTAAAAAAAGAAAACAGCATAATACTGCTTTACTGAAGTATATTAGAGATAAAGGTCCTTAGCTTACCCTTTTGTCATCAGACAATAAATGAATGTGGAAACCAATGACATTTAAATAAGCACTGTTTTGTCACTCAGTTGTACCCTCCGTGCTCACCTCTGTAAAGTGGACCTTCACCCTTCTGAGTGGAGGTGCTTTCAATTACTGTAAGTGTATACAGGTAAGTATATGAGCTTAAAGTGTTGTAAGACTTTTGGATTATGTGAGTGTTCCTTTTTTCTTTTCTTTCTTTCCTTTTTTTGTGAGAAAGTTTTATGAAATTACTTTTGGACTTTGAATACAAAAGTTAACCCATCAGAATAATGTTGCTTTTTCCAGGCCACATACCTAAGAAGACCATGTGATAAAAGTTGCAGGTGGAATCCTTCGAAATGCTATAAATATGAAGTGCTGATAATATAAGAAAATGGATTTATCAAAATAGTACATTGCTATGTGGTAATTCTGAGTTCATGCAAACAGTGTTTCAGATGAAATGACATTTTCTAAGCAAAGCATACATTTGAAATAGAGAAAAAATGATTGCATTTGCTTTAAAAAATGAAACTATCTTAATAATTAACTTATTTCCTAAGTCAAATGCAGGCCTGAAAATATAGGTAGGTTTTCTTTTCTTCCTATTTTATCTTCTTTGGATTCACATTGGAAGCAGAAACGTTCAAAAATGAATTCTCTTAGGCATTATATTAAAAAATAGTTGAATAAATAAATTTTTAAAATATTTGAAACATTTTTTACTCTTAGGTAAAGAACAGCGTAGTGAAAGATGAGAATTACCAATGATGAGCTGCATTACTTTTTCAGCTGAACCCTTCTTATCAATTAATAAAGAATGAACCCATTCTACCTCCTTTTCTCTTATTTAGAGGTTCTTCTCTAATGAACTATTACATTCAATGCAGCACAAAGTGTCCTTTTCCCTTGATTGATGACCAATATGCATTTATTTCAGAAAATGAACACTGCTGAGTGGAAGGCAGGGCAGGCCTGTTCAGTCTCAGCTCACTGTTAGCCCACTGCATACAGCCAAGATAGCTTCAGTTTTCCTTTCTGTAAAATGGGAATTTTTAACCTAGGTGATCTCCCAGTTTCTTTTCAAGTGTGCTCTTTTTGACTCCTTTGGACCGACAGTGAAACTATTTCAAGTGTCTTTTTGTGTGTGGGTCTTGGAGTTTATGCCTAGTATTTAAAGCTATCAAAACCATTGTTTGGATTTGCAGCTGCTATCTCTGTGGCCATGAGCTATGACCTTGTTCAGAAACTGATGCTGTCGTCCAAATAGTTGTGAAAGGGCTTCCTTTCTTATCATTTTTCCCCTCATTGGCCTGATTTGCCTAATTGCCAACAGTTCACTTCATTTCCTAGTGAAGAAGACTCCATCTTTCTGGAGAATGTTTTTATTACCTTGGTCTTTCTCATGGCATGTTGTTGGCCTGCTGGTATCTGTGAGCAGTCTCTGCTGGGCTGGCTTTTAATGTTCTGTCTTATAAATCAGTAACAAGTTGACTTTAAAACCCTCAGCATGATGTAAGAGTTTTCGGCTCACGTTGCTTTATAAAGCAGACTTCTGTGGGATACATCTTAGAACTACCAACATGCTCAATTTTTCATCAGGAATGACTTTGATTGCACTCAGCCCCTAGCCTATGCAGGAAAAGTGTTTTTTTATACACAGTGTGGCCACACGCCTTTCTGGCTGGAATTCCTGGTCTTGCTCAGGGTTACAGTCAACTCAGTCCTTCCGGTTACTAGGTCTTAATTCGGCCACTTTCCTTCTTCCAATTCTTTAATAACATTTTAAGTTTTAGAGATCCTTTCTGCCGTTTACACTGTACCGGACAAAAATGCCTTTCCATTTGTTTCTGCCAAGACTTTCTTCAGGATCAGTATGACCTTTAAAAAAATGCAAGAAAAAATATCAGTAAATGATAAATATACTTATTACTTATTTATAGTTCAGAGTCAAAAATTCCTATGCCAACATGGGCCAGGCAGAGAATCTGGAGCCATGTGAGCCACATAGAAAACCACAGAAGGCAGAGGGAGGTAGTAGTGCCCTCAAGAATACCAGTAGAGGATGACTTGGCTCTAGAGGATGACTGGCATTCCATCCAGCTAATTATCTCCTCATGGGCACAAGCTTGAGACTGTCAGAGCTTCTTCTTCTTATTTATGTATTTTTAAAAATAAGTTGAAAATGCAGATTTCATGGGAACTCTCCCAATTTTTCAGGAATTAGTTCATAAAAACTACACACTTTCCTAACCAGATAAATGACATCTGTGTCAACATTGGTCACTGGGCAGCCAGAGGGTCACCTGGGCATCATGCAGGCCACTTCCTTTCATGAAGGTGTCAATGGGATGCTGAGTAGTCTAGAAATCCCTCTTGTCCTTCAAGATTCAGATGCTCCACATACATTTAGTCCTGTTTTACTGATGAAATTAACCAACTTGATTGAATTCTGTAAAGAAGTTTGGGCACTCTGCTCTGGAAGCAAGGTGCTTTCCTGTATATTTTAGTGGGTCTTCTCCTTTTTATTTATTTATTTTTCATTATTTAAATTTTTAATATTTCCCAATTATAGTTGATATACAATATTAGATTAGTTTCAAGTGTACAGCATAGAATTAAACATCTATATAACTTACAAAACAAGTCCCTAGATAAGTCTAGTAATTGCCTGGCAACATACACAATTATTACAATATTGTTGACTATATATTACCAATGCTGTATTTTATATCCCTGTGACTGTTTTGTAATTGCTGATTTGTACTTTATAATCCGTTTCTCTTTTTTACTCATCCCCCAACTCTCCTTCCATCTGGTGCCCATCAGTTTGTTTTCTGTGTCTATGAGTTTGTTTCTGTTTTGCTTGTTCACTTATTTTGTTCTTTAGGTTCCAGATATAAGTGAAATCATCTGGTCTTTGTCTTTCTCTGCCTGGTTTATTTCACTTTTGCACAACAATCTCCAGGTCTATCTATTCTTGCAAAAGGTAAGATTTCCTTTCCTTTTTTATGGCCAAGTAATATTCTATTGTATATACATACCATCTTATCTTTATCCAGTTGTCTAAAGGTTGCTTACATATCTTGGCTATTGTAAATTATGCTGCAATGAATATAGGGGTGGCATATTTCCTTTCAAATTAAGGTTTTGGCTTTCCTCAGATAGATAGAAAAAATGATATTGCTAGATCATACAGGAGATTTAGTTTATATATATTTTTGATAAACCTTTATACTATTTCCATAGTTGGCTGTATCAGTTTGTATTTCCACCAACAGTTCACAAGGGTTCCCTTTTCTCCACAACTTCATCAATACTTGTTTGTAATTATTGATAGTCATTCTGACAGGTGTTAGATGATATTTCATTGTGGGTTTAATTTGCATTCTCTTATGATTAATGACATTGAGCATCTTTTTGTATGTAGTCTTTTGGCCAACTGTATATCCTCTTTAGAGAAGTATCTATTCAGATTCTCTGCCCATTTTTTAACTAGATTAAAAGATTTGTTATTTTTAGTGTTACATAGTATGAGTTCTAATGTATTTTGTATAGTAATCACTTATTGAATGTATTGGTGATTATCTTGTCCCATACTCAGGGTTGTCTCTTTGTTTTGATGGTTTCCTTTGCTGTGCAAAAACTTTTTAGTTTGATGTAATCCCATTTGTTTATTTTATTTTCTTTAAAATAGTTTTTTAAAATTGATTTTAGAGAGGGGGAAGGGAGAGAGAGAGAGAGAGAGAGGGAAACATTAATCTGTTTCTGTATGTGGCCTGACCAGAAATTGAACTGTCAACCTCTGTGCATTGAAATGATACTCTAACCAACCAAGCTATCCCACCAGGGCTGTTTATTTTTTCTTTTATTTCCCTTGTCTGAGGGGACATATCTAAAAAAATATCACTAACAGCAATGTCAGAGAGATTTCATTGACTATGTTTTCTTCTTAGAGTTTTATGGTTTTGAGTCCTACATTTAAGTCTTTAATTCATTTTTACTTTATTTTTCTTTCTTTAGATTTTATTTATTCATTTTTCAGAGAGAGAGGAGACAAAGAGAGAAAGAGAGAGAGAGAGAGAGACAGAGGGAGAGATGGGAGGAACAGGAAACATCAACTCCCATATGTGCCTTGACCAGGCAAGCCCCAGGTTTCAAACTGATGATCCCAGCATTCCAGGTCAATGCTTTATTTACTCCACCACTACAGGTTAGGCGACTTTATTCTTGTGTATGGTATAAGCAAGTAGTCTCTTTTCATTTTTATTTTGCATGTATCTGTCCAATTTTTTCAATACCACTTATTGAATAGACTGTCTTTACCCATTGTATATATTTACCTTCTTTGTCATAGATTAATTGATGATAGAAACATGCAGAGGAGATTAAGGTTGGTTGAGGGCCCGGGTGCAGAAGAAAACAGTGGGCAGAAAAAAAAAAAAAAAAAAAAAAAAAAAAAAAAAATATATATATATATATATATATATATATATATATATATATATATATATATTTAAATAAAAGAGAGAGACAGGGAAAACAAAAATACATGTTAACCATATTTTTAAATAAATAAAAACTATTATGTACTATTAATGTTAAAATTACACATAAGAAACTAAACTTGGTATCATTAGAAAAAAGTGTCAAGATGGGGTATTTTGGGGCCCTTCAGAAGTCAGGGCCCAGAGCGTGTGCCCCATGTGCCCACCATTAAATCTGCCTCTGTAAACATGGGTTTAATTTTGGGCTCTTTATTCTGTTCCATTAATCTATGTATCTGTTTTTATGCCAGTACCATAAAATTGTTTATTTGAGAAAACTTTATACTGATTATTAATTTTAATGGGGTGCCATTAATAAATCAGGGTACATAAGTTCAAAGAAGACATCTCCAGGTTCTCTTATCCTTCAATTATGTTGCATACCCATCACCCAAAGTCAAATTGTCCTCTGTCACCTTCTATTTTGTTTTCTTCGTGACCCTCCTCTTCCCCTCTCCCACCCTCTCCTCCCTCCTCCCACACCGTAACCACCACACTCTTGTCCATGTCTCATAGTCTCACTTTTATGTCCCACCTATGTATGAAATCATGCTGTTCTCAGTTTTTACTGTTTTATTTATTTCACTCCATATAATGTTATCAAGGTCCATCCATTTGGTTGTAAATGATCCGATGTCATCATTTCTTATGGCTGAGTAGTATTCCATAGTATATATGTACCAAAGCTTTTTAATCCACTAGTCTTCTGACGGACACTTGGGCTGTTTCCAGATCTTCGCTATTGTGAACAATGCTGCCACAAACATGGGGGCGCATTTCTTCTTTTCGAACTGTTCTTAGGGTATATTCCTAAAAGGTGGATAGATGGGTCAAAAGGCAGTTCGATTTTTAATTTTTTGAGGAATCTCCATACTGTTTTCCACAGTGGCTGCACCAGTCTGCATTCCCACCAGCAGTGCAGAAGGGTTCCCTTTTCTCCACATCCTCACCAGAACTTGTTCTGTATTGTTTTGCTGATGAGCACCATTCTGACTGGTGTGAGGTGATATCTCATTGTGGTTTTAATTTGCATTTCTCTAATGATTAGTGATGTTGAGCATTTTTTCATATGCCTATTGGCCATCTGTATGTCTTCTTTGGAGAAATTTCTATTCATTTCTTCTGTCCATATTTTGATTGGATTGTTTGTCTTCCTGGTGTAGAGCTTTGTAAGTTCTTTATAAATTTTGGTTGTTAACCCCTTATCAGATGTGTTGTGGAATATGTTCTCCCATTGTGTGGTTTGTCTTTTTATTCTTTTCTTATTGTCTTTAGCTGTGCAAAAACTTTTAGTTTGATATAGTCCCATTTGTTTATCTTGCCTTTTATTTCATTTGCCCGTGGAGATAAATTGGCAAATATATTGCTGCTACAGATGTCAGAGAGCTTGCTGCCTATGTTTTATTCTAAGATGCTTATGGTTTCGCGGCTTACATTTAAGTCTTTTCTCCATTTTGTGTTTGCTTTAATGAATGGTGTAAATTGATGGTCTAGTTTCATTTTTTTGCAGGTAGATGTCCAATTTTCCCAACACCATTGGATAAAGAAGCTGTCTTTAGTCCACTGTATGTCCTTTTCTCCTTTGTCAAATATCAGTTGTCCATAAAGGTGTGGGTTTATTTCTGGGTTCTCTGTTCTGTTCCATTGATCTATGTGCCTGTTCTTATGCCAGTACAGCGTCTTGAGTACAATGGCCTTGTAGTAAACCTTGATATCTGGAAGAGTGATACCTCCCGCTTTATTTTTTCTTTTTAAGATTGCTGAGGCTATTCGTATTCTTTTTTGGTTCCATATAAATTTTTGGAATATGTGTTCTATATCTTTGAAGAATGTCATTGGTATTTTAATTGGTATTGCATTGAATTTATAAATTGCTTTGGGTAATATAGACATTTTAATGATGTTTATTCTTCCTAACCATGAGCACGGTATATGCTTCCACTTGTTTGTATCTCCCTTGATTTGTTTTATCAATGTTTTATAGTTTTCCGAGTACAAGTCCTTAACCTCCTTGGTTAAATTTACTTCTAGGTACTTTATTTTTTTGTTGCAATAGTGAAGGTGATTGTTTCCTTAATTTCTTTTGCTGACATTTCATTGTTGGCATATACAAATGCCTCTGATTTCTGAGTATTAATTTCATATCCTGCCACCTTGCTGAATTTATTTATCAGGTCCAGTTGTTTTTTGACTGAGAATATAGGGTTTTCTATATACAATATCATATCATCTGCAAATAATGACAGTTTTAGTTCTTCTTTTCCAATTTGGATGCCTTTTATTTCTTCTTCTTATGTAATTGCTGTGGCTAAGACTTCCAGAACTATGTTGAATAAGAGTGGTGAAAGGGGACACCCCTGCCTGGTTCCTGATCTTAAGGGGATTGTTTTAATTTTTTCTCATTTAGTATGATGTTGGCTGTGGGTTTGTCATAGATGGCCTTTATTATGTTAAGGAATGTTCCCTGTATTCCCACTTTACTGAGAGTTTTGAGCATAAATGGGTGCTGGATTTTATCAAATGTCTTTTCTGCATCTATTGAAATTATCATGTGATTTTTGTTCTTCCTTTTGTTTATGTGATGAATCACATTGATTGATTTTTGAATATTGAATTTTCCTCTCCAAAATAAATCCCACTTGATCATGATGTATGATTTTTTTCATATATTGCTGGATCCGGTTGGCTAATATTTTGTTGAGAATTTTAGCGTCTAAATTTATCATTGATATTGGCCTATAATTTTCTTTCTTTGTGTTGTCTTTGCCCAGTTTTGGAATCAGAATTATGCTCGCCTCATAAAAGGAGTTTGGAAGTCTTCCTTCCTCTTGAATTTTTGAAATAGCTTGAGGAGGATAGGAGTTAGTTCTTTTTTGAATTTTTGGTTGAATTCACTTGTGAAGCCATCAGGCCCAGGACTTTTCTTTTTTGGGAGTTTTTTGGAAATTGTTTTGGTCTCATTTGTTGTAATCGGTCTGTTTAGGCATTCTGATTCTTCCAGATTGATTTTTGGAAGATTATATGATTCAAGAAATTTGTCCCTTTCACCAAGGTTGTCTAATTTTTTGGCAAAGAGTTCTTCATAGTATTTTCTTACAATACTTTATATTTCTGTTGTGTCAGTTGTTATATCTCCACTCTCATTTTTAATTTTATTTATTTGAGTTCTCTCTTTTTTTTTTTTGTGAATCTAGTTAAAGGTTCAGCAATCTTGTTTACCTTTTCAAAGAACCAGCTCCTGATTTCATTGATCCTCTGTATTGTTTCTTTAGCCTCTATGTCATTTATTTCTGCTCTGATCTTTATTATTTCCTTCCCTCTACTTGTCCTGGGCTTTATTTGTTGTTGTTTTTCTAGTTCTTTTAGATGCAGGGTCAGGTTGCTTATTTGAGCTATTTCTAGCTTTTGGTATGCCTGTCGTGCAATGAATTTCCCTCTCAGTACTGCTTTTTCTGTGTCCCATAAATTTTGATTTGATGAATGCTCAGTTTCATTTGTTTCTAGAAACTATATTTTTTCATTTTAATTAATTTATTATTTAATAACATGCTATTTAGTTTCCAAGTGTTTGAGTATTTTTCAGTTTTTCATTTGTGATTAATTTCTAGTTTCATGGCATTGTGATTAGAGAAAATGCTTGATATGATTTCAATATTCTTAAATTTGTTGAGACCATTTTTGTGTCCTAACATGTGGTCTCTCCTAGAAATTGTACCATGAGCGCTTGAGAAGAATGTATATTCTACTGCTTTAGGATGAAAAGTTCTGAAGATATCTATTAAATCGAGTTGATCTAGTGTATCCTTTAAGTCTGCTGTTTCTTTCTTAATTTTCTTTCTTGAGGATCTATCCAGTGTTTGTAGTGGGGTATTGAAATCCCCCACTATTATAGTATTCCTGTTAATCTCCCCCTTTATATCCATCAAAGTGTGCTTTATGTATGTTGGGGCTCCTATATTTGCTGCGTAGATATTTATAATAATTATATCTTCCTGTTGAATTGTTCCCTTTATCATTATGTAGTGTCCTTTATTTCTTACTACAGCCTTTGTTTTAAAGTTCATTTTGTCAGATATAAGTATTGCTACCCCAGCTTTCTTTTTCATTTTCATTTGCATAAAATATTTTTTTCATCCTTTTACCTTCAGTCTATATGCATCTTTTTTTTTAAGGTGTGTGTCTTTAGACGGCATATGTATGGGTCCTGTTTCTTTATCCACACAGCCACCCTATGTCTTTTGATTGGATCTTTTAATCCATTTACATTTAAGGTTATTATTGATATGTTGTTGTTTATTGCCATTTTATTCTTTAAAGCTGAATTCTTCTTTGCTATATTCTTTCCTCCCTTTCAACTCTTCACAACAGGCCCCTTAGTATCTCTTGCAGAATTGGTTTGGTTTTGATGAATTCCTTGAGGTTTTTTTGTCTGGAAAGCTCTTAATTTCTCCTTCAATTTTAAATGTTAGCCTTGCTGGATAGAGTAGTTATGGTTGTAGGTTCTTATTCTGCATTACTTTGAATATATCTTGCCATTCTCTTCTGGCCTCAAGTGTTTCTTTTGAGAAGTAGGATGTCATTCTTATGGGGGCTCCTTTGTAGATGATAGCCTTTTTTTCTCTAGCAGCTTTTAAAATTTTCTCTTTATCACTTAGTTTTGGTTTTTTAACTATGATGTGTTTTGGTGTAGATTTCTTTGGGTTTCTTTTTAATGGACTCTCTGTGCTTCTTGAATGTGTGAAGTGTTTTTCAGCCTTAATTTAGGGGAGTTTTCTGCTATGATTTGATTGAACAAAGTTTCTATCCCTTGTTCTTTTTCCTCTTCTTCAAGAACCCCTATGATGTGGATGTTATTTCTCTTCATGTTGTCACAGAGCTCTCTTCGAGTTTCCTCAAAATTTTTGAGTCTCTTTTCTTTTTTCTCCTCTCCGTCTGTGTCTTTGTTTATTGTGTCCTCTAACTCGCTGATTCGATCCTCAGCGTCATCCATCCTACTTTTAATTCCTTCCATTGTGGTTTTCAGTTCAGATACTGTATTTGTCATTTCTGTCTGATATTTTTTTATTATTTCAATTTCCTTTTATATACTGGTTATCACTTTATTTAGGTGTTCATAATGACTATCCATTGTTGCTCTTATATCTTTGAACATCCTAACTATCATTATTTTAAATTCTGCATGTGGTAATTTGGTTATATCTAGTTCATTCAGGTGCTTCTCTGGGTATTTCTCTTGATTCATTTGGGTTGCATTTCTCTGCCTGCCCATTTTGTCTGTGTATAAGCAATTTGTGGCCACTGAAGTCCAATGGGTTTTGCCTTTGTGTTCTCTAGGTGTGGTCTGTCTGCAGGCCCATCACCTCCTCTGCTGTTGCCTAGGGTGGTTGCGTATGGGTGTTTCCAGTGCTGGCCCACTGTTGCTGTTGTTGTGATTTCTGCCTGTCCTCTGTGGGATGGCTGTGTTCTGGTACCTGGCTCTACAAGCCTCAGCCTGCCTGGCCCTTCACTTCGCCCCCACAGGTTGGGTTGTGCACTGTACTCAAGCCACAAGCCTCAGCACCAAGGGTAGAGGTGGGCACCTTTACTCAGCTGCGGACTTAGCCTGTACCCTGGCTTCCATCTAGCCCCTGCGGTCAGAGCCTGCTTGCCACATTTCTCGGGTTGGACGGATCTGCTGACATGCAATCAGCTGTGAGCCTCCGCTTGTCCGGAGCTTTAACTCCACCCCTGAGGCCAGGGCCTGCCTGCGAAGGATCGCAAATCGTGGTTTCTCAGCCAGGTCAGGCTGCTGGCGTGCGATCAGTTGCAAGCCTCCATTCGTCTTGGGCTCCAGCCCCGCCCCCAATGTCAGATTCAACTCACGCACACAGGATGGCAAATCGCAGTTTCTCCGCCGGTGGGGCTGCGGGCGCACGCTCAACTATGAGGTTCCACCTGTCCCTGGTCCTAGCCCCTGCCTCATGGTCAGGGGCGGCTTGCACAGGGTCAAGGGTCACAGAGCAGATCTCTGCCTGTTCCTGGCCTCCCGTTTTTCCCCTGCAGGTGAGGCTGCAGGTAAGCCCGCAGCTTCCGGACCGCTTTCGTCCATCCCCTCTACCCCTGCTGGGCTAGACCGAGCTCACTCCGGCTGGGCCTCCGACCCCGCCGACAGCACCCCGTTTCAGCGTCCTGCCGCCACCGTCCTTCCAGCAAGCCCTCAGCACTGTGGGTGGGTGCACTGCAGCTCAGATCCTAACACTTCATACTATAGTCCTGGAAGCTCCCTCCGTCTAAGCAGCTGTGCTCTAAGTGCCGCGGGAGAGCTTGTTTGGCTAGTGTCCTGTCTCCCTTTGCTGGTATTGCTAGTTCCAGGGGAAATATTCGTTTTGATTAGGGAAGTGACTTAGCTCAGGGGTTAGGGTGGCTGTCCCTCAGAGTGTTTGTCCCTGTGCCTTCCAATCCACCGCTGCTCTGATCCTCTCCTCTGTCCCCATTCCCCAGAGCCCCGGGTGAGTGGTTGTGAGAGAGGTTTTCTGTGCTGTTCCTTTAAGAAGAATCTTGGGTCTGAGAAAACTGTCTCTTTCTTACAAACAGTATCCTCACTTGTTTCACAGCTCAATACTGTCCAAACGCCTCTTCTAGGCTCTGGGACTGCAGGTTGGGGCTTTGTTCCTGGGACCCAGGTCCCTCCCTCTCCGCCAAACTCTGCTCCCACCACGCGGGTCTCTCCAGGCTTCTGTTCACTCCAGGGAGCTGGGCAGCCCTCTTTGCGTTTTCGCTTTTCCTACCAGTCTCAATGTGGCTTCTTCAGTGTTCCTTGGTTGAAGAGTCCACTTAGTTTAGTTCAAAGTTGATTTATCCAGATGATGGCTCTTAAATTTAAGTTATAATCCACTTTGGTTCTGGGAATTGGAAGTTGGTACGTCCGCCTACTCCATCGCCATCTTGCTGTCCTCAGTACCATGACATTTATGTACACCTCAAGTGCCTTCTAGCTTACTCTAGTTCTTATTTTAAAATACTGTTTTAAATGAAAAATGATGGAAAAGGTAAATAGTGCAACAATTGAAACTCCCTGGCTGGTGACTCAGTGGATAGAGCATTGTCCTGCTGTATGGTCATACTGGTTTTGATTCCTGGACAGGACACACAGGAGAAGTGACCATCTGCTTCTCTCACACCCCATTCCTCTTCTCTCCCTCTTCTCCTCCCATAGCCAGTGGCTTGATTGGTATGAGTGTGGCCCCAGGTGCTGAGGATAGCTCTGTTGGTTGGATTGTCCCCAGACAGGGTTGCCTGGTTGGGTTCATGTGGGAGTCTGCCTCACTATTTCCCTCCTCTCACCTAAAAAGAAGGAAACTTCCTTTCTACTTTATTTATGGTTAGGAACTACTATTTGCGTCTGTGTTTCAGAGCTACTGTAGGAATAGACTGAATGTTGAAGGATAAGCCAAAGCAAGTATGAATGGACCAACAAGAGGATGCTTTAGAAAAAACAAGAGACACAGACAATGCCAACTTGGGTGTTTGCAAAATGGGCCACTGCAGTGCCGGTAGGCTGTAGGCTAAGGAACGTGATTGATTGAAGTGGAGCTAGGTTCTCCTGTGCATGAAGCAGGTTCTGGTCCAATATGGACCCATCAGGGCTTGGAGGAGATGGTGAGTCCAGGGAGCCAGGCATCAGACTAGAGTCTCAGATGGGCTTCCAGGGGTGTGGAGATGGTGTCATCATCTTTCTTTCAGATGCAAACATTTTACCTGAAATGCTTTCTTTTACTTTCCAGAAGCTGAGTTTGAATGGTGGGTATAGGAGTTAGTGAGGGCTAATCCTGAATTATTGATTCAGGCTGCATGCCAGAATGTGCCCTGCAGGTCTGTCTGTTCACTCAATAACCTTTTGTGGGCTGCCACAGTGGGGAGCAGACATAGGTGGGGAAAGCAGAAAGGGGAAGGCTAGCTCCTTGCCTGTTAGGTGCAACCAAGACAGAGAAGGACTCTTGGCATTGCAGGGTCAACGCAAAATTACATGCGTAGACCCTTGTCTTTTCAATGTAAGGCACATTTAGAATGAGAGTGTGTGCATCTTTGCTGTTGGTGTGCTCCCCAGATGATGGGCCATAAAGTTGGAATTAAAAATTTGTTGTGTGATAGACTAGATCTCAAGTTGGGGGTGAAAAAGAGGAGTAAAACTCAATTACTTCAAATTTGGGTCACAAAATACCACTCCAACTTTTTGAAAGGCAAAGCTGGAGGGGTGGGAGCGTGCGTGCATGTGTGGCAGGGTTCTTTTCTCCTCTCAGGTACAGGCACTTTGCCCTCTTCCTGAGGTTCTGTGAGTGGTGGCTGCTGCAAATAAGCACCTGGTACCGAATGAAAACTCAGCTGCCTGGGTTTGACCAGGCTTCTGGCTTATAAGCTTCTGGTTTATAAACCTGTGACTGGAGCTGGAGATTTCTAGAACCTCCGGCAGAGGAGAACAGGGATGGAAAACTGATACAGACCTGCCTACCTCCTTTTCATTGTAACCAGCGACTCTGAGGGACAGGCAGGCTGCTAAACCATTTATTTTCCAGATAATACCAGGAACTGATGAGAAATCCATTCAGAAGGAAAACACAGTAATTAATTTGTCACTAAAACCTGAGGTGTGTTTGGCTCCATTCATAGGTGATAATGAATGTTTTGCATGCAATTAGCAAGAATAATTAGCACATTCATGGTAACAAATAGACTGCCTAGTCCTCTGCACACAAATTAATTGTGCTAAAAGCGGCAATTGTGTCTCTTTATTGTCTGACTGTGTTCCTATTTGCACTAATACGTACTTCAGATCTCTGCAGCTTTGTGCAGAGAGGAAGGGGAAACTATAAAGTAGTACTTCTTCCATCTGCTTCTCAGAAATTTCGGAACCACCAGGGGACTTGTTTGTCAAAACTCGTGAAACAATTTGTAATCTTTAACATGTGTTTTACTGTATTAATGGATGAACCGTTCAAATCAACTCAGTGGTTAGGCTGGGAAAGCTACTCTAATCAATCAAATGCTGACATTTTAAACTCTGGGACCTTTTTTTTTTTTAACCTTTCCTGGAAAAGGAATATATAAAAACAAAAACATTGCACTGGAAATGAGAGGGGGAAAACTTCAAGTTAGGTTCTCCCAATGCACCTAGGGTGATGTCTGCTACCTCCAGGTGCAGCTGTGTGGTTTGCATTAGTAGGCTTGCTAAGAAGAGATGGGGTGGGGTTCATGCCATAGTCCTTTACACCCTTTTAGACCACTTGTAACATTTATACACACAGAAGGCTTCTTTCTCCCTAACTTTGAAACATATCTTTTTAAACTTCTGAAGCTGACAATAAAGGAAAATAGTTTTAAGGAACATGAATGTTCTATCCCAGGCTAGTTACAGAAGCTGAGGATGCTGGCACATGTCAGAGAGGGCCCTTTAACAGGGCTGCACCCCTGTGGATGCTCAAAAAAGTATTATGTGAACTGAATGGATGCTGAGTTTAGGCAGCCAATGGCTCTGCAAACACCAACTTGGCTCTCTGTACAGAGCAGAGTGGGGCAAGGTTGGCCTTGAACTTGAGGCAGGGATATGTATAGGTCTCTCAGTGGACCTGCCTAGGGTACCTTTCATTAACAGTTACTTCTCATTCTGGAAATTGCCTTCTTCTGGGTTTCTGCAACTGTTTTCTCCCAACTGTCCTCCCACAACCTTCTCCCCTGATGTACACCTGCCTTTGGATGACTCTCCTCTGCTTCTGGGGCCTTGCTTACAACCTTCAGAGTGACACAGGTCAATGGTCTCATAACTTCATTTTCATTTCTGTCTCCTAGTTTCAACTCTTGTCGATTACGTCAATCCATATGCACCACTGTCTTCCCAAGTACCAAGAGAGATGTGCCTGTAACAGAAATTTATTTTCATCCTCACAGTCCCAATTTCTTGTCATGAAACAAACATTTTATCAGCCACAGAGTACAGACATCTCTGGGTTATCTCTATTTCTTCCAATTCCAACCAACTGTTAAGTCATATTTGGTATTTTCTGAACAATATCTCTTTGTTCTTTTTTGTTCCTTTGCCACTACCCTATTAAAGCCCTCATTTGGACCACTCTATGAGCCTCCTCCGTGATTTTCCTGTTGTCTTCCTCTATTCATACTAATCTTCCTAATGAACTACTTTGTACCATGTTGTTCCTGGCTCAAAATGTCCAGGTACCCCTTGTTCAAAATCCAAAGCCCAACCTCCTTCACTTGATGTTCCAAATTCTCCATAGTGTAACCTCAGTAGTTCCTGTGTAGAAATATGCTCTAGTGAGACATGCTGTTTCCAGATGAATTTTATTCATCCTGACTTCATGAAACCTCCTGGCCTGGACATCTTACCTTTTTTTCTCATTGCAATCCAGCTGCCAAAGCCCTGTTTTTGTTTCCCTCCCTCACTGATGCCCCCTGAACACTGAGAGCTGTAGTAAAATTCTCACTTGAACCCTGCATCACTTTGGTCCAATCAATAGTTGGGGCTCAACATGTATTGCCTACTGTTGGCATTTTCCTTTTCCCAATCTATGTCTGGTCTCCACATTTAAATTTCTCATGGTGGGGAACTGTGCCATTTTGAAGTTGTTGACAATTCAGTTGTGCATCAATCATATTTTACATTTTTTTCAAAATGAATTTCCATTAAAAGTTGTCCTTAAAGATGATTTCCCCTTTTTCTGGTTCTGTTTTAGGCTCTGGGTCTAGATTCATCTTTTGCTTGTCCAGATGGTGGGAACTCCTGAGCCAAGATTTTAGCCCATGCAGGGAAAGAGCACTTATCTGAAGTAGTGTACCCTTGTGCCTCCAGCAGGGAGGGGTCATGTGCTAGAGGATAAATGGAAACTGTCTGGGAGATTGCACAGGTCGTGTCTTTGGAGAGGGGACATGAATGATGAGGTAGGACAGTGACTACACATCAGAGGATGGATGCAGGTTCTAGTCCTGCCCTGCTGTTGACCAGCTGTGTGACTCTAGGAACATTGCTTTGCTTCTCTGAATCTTACTTCCTCACCTGCAAAATCCATCCACTCATTCATTCCTACTGTAAATAATTTTAACTAGGGGAATCTCATACAATGCAACTCCTATAACACTTTATTCATATTTTTATCACATTGTCCTAAAATAGTCCTATATTTACCATTCTTCTCAGATAATCGACTCCTTGATTATCCTTGTATTTCCAGCAATGAGCAGAGTATACCCTTGGACCAGTGTGTTTTGAATGAATGGTCATGCAAACCCATCATTCCCAAGTGAGAACAGCTATAAAAGAGCAGCCATTTACTGTTGACTCTTCTTACAGAAACCTGAGCTTTTGAGTTCTTACTTTTGGGAAGTGAAACAAATATTTTGTGGAAATGTCCCACTTTGGTAAATTGACCACTGACTTTAAATAGAATAAATTATAGTTAATCTTCTGGCCCACAAGCTTATCTCTTATGTGAAAGCTGCCCATGAGCCTTGCCATCAGGTTTCTTGATGTTGGCCACTTTTTACATTGATGTCACATACATCCCCAGGATTTCTATTCATCTGGTTCAGACGATTACAGGTGGTTTAGGAGAAAGAAATTGCAATGAATTTCATATTCCGTAGGGGGTAGTCAGGAGGGAGGAAGGAGACCGTTCTAACGGAGAAAGTTGCGTAAGCCAAAACTTCAGCCAGTGGAAAGACAGACCTACGCTCTACTTTGTACTGTCGACAAACTTCCAAAGACTGAGACCCAAGCGCCTCCTTGCTTTCCACCACAGCTGGACTTGCATTTCTGGCTTCCTTCCATTCTTATTATAGGTAATCCTTATTAACTGATGATATGGCATGGACTAAATTCTTAAAACAAACATGGAGATTTTATTAAGCTAAAATTACTTTAAATTGTTTTACTTTGTTTAGTGTTCAGTAAGGATGAGTAAATCAAGAAAATTCTCTTTTTCTTTCTGGGAGTATTCTCAAATGGGGCTTCTCCTGGGTGTTCAGAAAAATGAAATAAATGTTTGGGTAGATTACTTTTTTGATAATCAATAGAAGTGATAAGTATTTTGAAACACATATGATGAGACACTAGAACTCAAGTTTCATGGTCTTAGTTAAATCACAATGTTAGAGATGCTCTCAGCTTCACTTATTCCCATCTCTGTGTGACCTGACCTCAGGTCTGAGCTTTCTTCCCTTCTTTACTTAGTCGCTACCATTACACAGACAATGAGTGTCAGTGGCTTTCCTGGGTGAGAAGACAGTTTCTCATGGCTTTGGGTTGCTGGGCAGCAAGGGGACTGTTCACTAGCTGAAATTTTTGCACAAAATACAGCAGGCATCCTTTTACATGCTCTATAGAAATGAAAAAATGGAATTTGGTCAGTTGAGAAGAATGTATTCAGAGATACATGAGTCTTGCCCTTCAGAATTCTGAAGCATCTTTAAGTCAAGGATTTCTGAAAATATGTGGAATTAATTAGATTGTCCTTAATATGCAGGAAAAGACTATATTTTCTTTTTATGCTCACTTGAAATATAAGGCAGTGCCTGACCAGTGTTGGCACAGCAGATAGAGCATCAAACTGGGACACTGAGGTCCCAGGTTCAAAACTCTAAGGTTGCTAGCTTGAGTGTGGGTTCATAGACATGACCCCGTGGTTGCTGGCTTGAGCCCAAAGGTCACTGGCTTGAAGTCTAAAGTCACTGGCTTGAGCCAGGGATTACTGGCTCAGTTGGAGCCCCCTGGTCAAGGCACATATGAGAAAGCAATCAATGAACAACTAAATTGCGCCCTACAAGTTGATGTATCTCATCTTTCTTCCTTCTTGTTTCCTGTTTCCTTTCTTCCCTCCCTTTCTCCCTCTCTCTCTGACAAAAAAGTCTATCTTTCATCTATCTATCTATCTATCTATCTATCTATCATCTATCTATCTATCTATCTATCTATCTATCATCTATCATCTATCTATCTATCATCTATGTATATGACAAATGTCCATTCTGTTCTGGACATTTGTTGGTACTAGTAAATGTTCTTTTAGCTCTAAGAAGTTATAAATAGTAGCTGATTTAAATTTGAATCAAAGATGCTGCTATTTTAATAGTGAAATCCCTGTCCTACTGGAAAATTCTTCATGGTTAAATTTTAGATGACTTTCCTTTCAGTCAGAGCATTTTCAATTGCTTGCTCCTCATTTCATGAGCACACAAGGAGTTCTTTCTTCTTCTCACCAAGTGATATATAAACACAGCTTCCCAGTATGTGAGCTTTGTGCTAAACCGTAATGAGTCAAACATGCTCTTATGTACATAATCGTGGACCCCTCCTTCATTGCCCTCCAATACCCCTCTGCACTGTCTTCCCCGAGTCCACACAGTGTCTTGAACTAAACTCACTCTGTTTCAGGGAAAGTTTGACTTTCCCTGAAACAGAGTAATGAAGTCATACAATGATTTTAAGGTTGAGTTATTATGTTGCCAGGTATTTGACATTTAAACCTTGAAGCTGAAATAGGAGTCTTGTCTCTCTATATTCTCTTGTGATGAATATCCTTGAAACATTGTACTTAAATACTCAGCTGGAGTCAGTTCACACTTCAACTGTGGACATCATTAGGAAATGGAAAGAGGCAGGTTTCTTTGTTAATAACTGGGAGGTCAGCCAGTGACCGAAATGGCAAGGTTTTTCTTTTTCTTCTTTTGAGCTGGCATGGTTTGATCCCCACACCCCTTCTACTTCTCTCCTTGTCAAAGTAAAAACTGTGGTAGCTTTCTCTAAGTTGTCCATAAGGTGACTGATATTGGGGAGCCAACTGTTTTAAAACATTTATTAACTGTCATAGTAAATAAGTTTCCATGAGCAGAACTGTGTGATGGGTAAATTCAATCTCCTTCACTCTGGTGTACACATGTCACATGAATGGACAATTCCATCACTTGCAGTAAATAACCTAAATAATTTTTGAGCTAGATTGAAGTAAATATCATAATAGTAACAAGGCTGTTTTAAACATTGCTTTCTTATTTTTGGAGTAGTTCTTTTCTGAGGGAGGAATCTTTTATCCCAAGTATGTCATTTATATTCGGCATATGTTTGGGACATGTATGGATGGGCCCTTTTTACACTAACAGATGTTGAACATGAGAATTTGAGAATACACTGGGCATTCATCGTGACTTGACTGGTCAGCTATGGGAAGGGTAGAACAAAACTGGAAAAAATAGCTGAAACCACACCAAAACAAATTTAAAAGAAATATATCAGCTTAAATATTGGAAACATCTATAGCATTGGCACTAAGCTTTGAATTTATTGGGTTTGTGAGAGTCTCAGTATCTCTGTTTTTCATATTTGTATACCACAAAGGGAGTATTTCTCATCTTATTGGTTTCACAAGTGATTTTGAGCTTCTTAACTAAACATGGAGCCTGCTTACTTTTGACAGAGACCACTTTGAACTTTAAGCCCTTTTCAAAGTCTTTTCTTTGACTATTACTTTGCAGTCGAATGCACTGATGACCTTTCCCACCAGACTGGGCCCTTTGGAGAAACCTCACATCATGGGGCACTGATGGCACCAGGGTCATGATGAATGTATATTTTCATTCGACCTTGTTTTTTTCTTGTATGTCACAAACTCATTTTATTATTTTTTTTAACTTCATTTGAATTTATTGGGATTGCATTGGTTTGCAAAACCATACAGGTTTCAAGTGTACAACTCAATATAACACCATTTACACATGGCCACATGCACCTTCCACCCCAAGCAAAGTCTCTTTTCATCTAATTTGCTCCCTTTTCCCACCTCCACCCACCCTGCCCCCCCTTTTCCTTTGGTTATTGCCACTCTTGTCTGTATGTCTGTGTTATGTAATATATTTCTAGACTAATACCTTCAATTTCTTTTATCCAGTTACCATGCCCCCTGTTCTCTGACAGTTGTCCATTTGTTCCACCTGTCCATGCCTTAGTTTCTATTTTGTTCATCAGTACATTCTGTTCATTAGATTCCACATGAGTGAGATCACATGGTACTTGTCTTTCCCTAATTGGCTTGTTTCACTTAGCATAATAGTCTTCAGGTCCAACCATGCTTGCAAAAGATAGATTTCCTTTCTTCTTATGGCCACATACAGTGTGTCTGTAAAGTCATGGTGCACTTTTGACCCGTCACACGGTGAAAAGTGCACCATGACTTTATGGACACACTGTACTATTCCATTGTGTATATGTACCAAAGCTTATTTATCTACTCATCCACTGATGGACACTTGGGTTGTTTCCAGATCTTGTATTGTATTCTAGATCTGGGCTATTGTAAACAATGCAGCAATGAACATGAGGTGCATATTTTCTTTTGAATCAGTGTTTTGGGATTCTTAGGAAATATATTCTGAAAAGTGGGATATCTAGCCTGACCAGGTGGTGGCACAATGGATAGAGCATCGAACTGGGATGCGGAAGGACCCAGGTTTAAGACCCTGAGGTCACCAGCTTGAGCGTGGGCTCATCTGGTTTGAGCAAAAGCTCACCAGCTTGAACCCAAGGTTGCTGGCTCCAGCAAGGGGTTGCTCAGTCTGCTGAAGGCCTGCGGTCAAGGCACATATGAGAGAGCAATCAATGAACAACTAAGATGTCGCAACGGCAACAAAAAACTGATGATTGATGCTTCTCATCTCTCTCCTTTCCTGTCTGTCTGTCCCTATCTATACTTCTCTCTGACTCTCTGTCTCTGTAAAAAAAAAAAAAAGTGGGATATCAGGTCAAAAGGTAGTTCCATTTAAAAATTTTTGAGGAATCTCCATACTGTTTTCTACAGTGGCTGCACAAGTCTGCATTCCCACCAGCAGTGCAAGAGGTTTTCTTTTCTCCACACCCTCTCTAGCACTTGTTGTTTGTTGATTTACTGATGATAGCCATTCTGACAGGTGTGAAGTGATATCTAATTGTGATTTTAATTTGCATCTTTCTGATGATTAGTAATGTTGAGCATTTTTTCATATGCCTATTGGTTGTCTATATGGCCTTTTTGGAGAAGTGTCTATTCAGAAAATTGCATTGTTTGTCTTTCTGCTATTTAGTTTTTGAAATTCTTTATAAATTTTGGATATTAACCCGTTATCAGATGTATCAGCAAATATATTCTCCTATTGAGTGGGTTGTCTTTTCATTCTGTTGATGGTTTCTTTTGCTGTGCAAAAGCTTTATAGATTGATGTAGTGTCATTTGTTTTTTTTCCCTTGATTTTCCTTGCTCTAAAGGATATATCACCAAAAATGTTGCTATGAGAGATGTCTTAGATTTTACTGCCTATGATTACTTCAAGGATTTTTATGGTTTTGTGACTTACATTTTAGTCTTTTGTTCATTTTGGGTTTATTCTTGTGGATGATGTAAATTGGTGGTCTCGTTTCACTTGATCTTCATGACAACCCTGACATAGACAGAGCAGAGGGGTAGAAATCCAGCCCTGAGCAAAGGCATGCACTCTCAGGGACTCAGGGGCAGGGGGTGCAAGGAAGCCAGAACTCAAATCCAGGACTTTTGATTTCAACTCAGGACTTATCTCATGTCACCACCAGATGAGGAACTGTCATAACAGTTTAAATAGTGGTTAGATGAGCATGATTCTCCTGTTACAGATGAAGACACTGAGGCACAGAGTTTCCTCAGTTTGTAAGTGGCAGAATTGGGAGGTGCCTGCAGGCCATGTGTTGCTGGCACTCTTAATTCAGGAGACCTCCTGCTTTCCCTTGTTTTAGGTGATGGACCGCTCCTTGTGCAGCATGAGCCTCACTAAACCCACTCTTACCAGAAAGCTAGTAAGTGAGTTCCAGGCTTTTCAGGGGACTCTGACCCAGCGAAAAGCTCCCATCAGGATGTATCTCCCCCTAGGCTCCCATCATCAATGCCTCCAGCTTCAGTGCAGGAACCTCCATCAGTCCCCACCTTGAGGAAGAGGTGCAGAGGGATGGTCTTTCTGGACCCAGAGAGGAAAACCAGGTTCTCCTCTGTATTCAGGAAGGACACCACTATTCCACGGGTATTTCTTAGGCCTGTCTTCAACATTTTGGTTAGTTTACCCTTCCTTCATTCATTCATGCGTTCACATCCCCTCTTAAAATGTGGAGACAAAAACTGAACACAATACCTTTAATCGTCAACAGACCTAAAGAATTAGGGCATAGTCCTATTTCTATTTCTGGTCCTTGTGCATCGTTCCCTGGAGCTCCTGTCCCCGCTCCATGTTACCTTTTCAGCAGCAGTCTTGGCTCAGGTTCAGTGTGTGAACAGGTGGCTGCCTGGGTCTTGCCAACCTTGTTAAATGTGGCCTTCTTGGTTCCACACAAATCTCCTTTCATTGAAAGAGGAATTTGACAAAAAATGCAATCCTATGTATATTTTATAAATTATGTTATTTAGTGTTTAGTGTAGAAACCTAAGCATAAATTGCCAATATGGTACACTTTCTTGAGCTAGTGGACCCCTTGGATCTCTCTCTCAAACACACACACACACGCTCGTGCAAGCAAAGTCCAGGATAAATTATAGCAAAAGTCTATAAGTAGCTTTGTTTTCTACTATGCTACCAAGGGAAGTGGTAAAAGTTCCAAGTATTTCAGGCTCATAACTGAGTTGGAAATATTCTGGAAAATACTGGGAATTGCTGTGAATTGGCACAAAGACAAGTAGATAATTCAGAAAGTTGTGGTGGTATGTTCTACAAGTGCTGCATTCTTTTTGCCAAAGATTTTCTATTCAAATTTAATACTACTCAATAGCCTAAGCAGAAATATGTTTTTTATTATATAGATAATTTGACCATATACATAATATTGTAATGTAATAAAACATTTCACTGTTCAGAGAGAGAGAGAATTTTATAGTTATATAATTGCAATAACTGTATTCTCAAGGTACATAAATGAATTCATTACTCAGGGCAGAAGCATAGAAAACTATTTGAATAATGTAAGCCCTTAAGAATTCACTTAATTATTCCTAAAATCAATTTAACATTGATTGGACTTGTTTCCATGGCTCAAAAATTGGAAGCTGTGTAAGGAATATAAATATAGAATTAAAATTAAGCTGGATAGAAGAACACTTAGTGGTGGTTAATTGCTATGTGTAAATAGTGGTTTTGCTGGTAGGTGTGATTGTCATGTGTTGTGTGTGTATATAGGTGGTGTGTGCATGCATAGTTATATGCACATGTGTATGGCATGAGTGTTGTGAGTGCTCATGGTGTGTGTACATCTATGTGTGACATGTGTGTGTGTGTACATATTTGTATGCCCATTGATGTGTGCATTTAGTACATGTATATTTGTGTGTGTTTTTACATGTGTGTGCATGCATCTGTTAGTGAGCTGTGAAGCTAGAAGTGTGAGTTTAGGTATCGGCTCTGGCTGTTGGCCCTGCCTTTCTAACCCTTCCAATGGTTTGGCACCGTTTGCAACAGAAGCTTTATGGCCCGAGGGTTGCTAATTGCACAGACCACATTTTTCCTCCCTGGATTTCTCATGACATTTCTGGTGACACACAACATTAATGTCCAAACTCTGAAAAAGTATTTTTTAATGAGGCAAATGCACATGCAGCTGTTTTCAAATACAGATGTTTTCTCCTGGTAACTATTGACTTCCAGCAAGACATCCTGGAGGGACCAATGAGGTGAGGAGGGGATGGGATACTCAGGAAGCAGGAAGCCTGCCCCACCAGCCCACCTGTGTTCTGCCTGAGGCTGCTTGCTTGCCTCTTACCTTTGTTGTCCTGTCTTAGGCTTTTCTCATTGTTTTCTATTTTCTGTCCTTCTTGCTGTTTCACCTTCCCTAATTTCACCCACCTAGTCCACAAATTCAATGATTTTCACCTGTCCCAGTTCCCAATCTACTCCACACTAATAATCATTTATTTGTGTCCCCCATAAGTACTAGGCATCGTCATTAAGTTCTTTCCATATTTCATCTCATAATCATCGCACTAACTATGATGGAGGCACTATTATTATTTCAATTCTATTGCTTTGGAAAATAAAGCTCAGGTTGAATATTTGCCGAGATCATACAGATACCAAGGAGAAGATTGAGGAAACTGTGTTATGCCTGCTCTTATTGCACCACACTGCCTCCCTTCTCCCTCTTCTCTACACTCATTTACATTTATATTAGGGGTACGGTAGTCTAATTTTTAGTAATAGCTCTTTGTTCTCTCGACCTCTCTTTGTTTCCTGTGACTGGATACCATTCATCCAAAGAGATTGTGGTCATCCTGTATCTCTTAACTGGTGAGTTTTTCCATTTATAACTCTTGGCTTTTCTACCACTTTATTTAGTTGTTGCTTATACTAATTTTATTATGAATCACTCATCCCCTCCTTTCTTGCTGTCTTTTGCATCCCACCCTTCCATTTTATTTTATCTACTGTGTAGGAAATAATTGTTTTGAGAGAGATGTATGGAGAGAGAGAGAGAGAGACAGGAAAATGGAGTTGCTCCTGTATGTACCCTGACCAGGCAATTGAACTGGCAACCTCTGTGCTCTGGGATGATGCTCCAACCAACTGAGCATCCAGCCAGGGATTAATTTTTTTTTTTTTTTTATAATTTTTTTTATTTATTCATTTTAGAGAGGAGACAGAGAGAGAGAGAGAGAGAGAGAGAGAGAGAGAGAAAGTGGGGAGGAGCTAGAAGCATCAACTCCCATATATGCCTTGACCAGACCAGTGCAGGGTTTTGAACTGGCGACCTCAGTGTTCCCAGGTCGATGCTTTATCCACTGCGCCACCACAGGTCAGGCCAGGGATTAATTTTTATTGATGCTTTTTTTCCCTGGAGACAGAGAGGAAAGGAGAGAGAGGGGAGGGGAAAACAAAACATTTATTGTTCTATTCAGTTGTGCTTTCATTGGTTGCTTCCCATGTGTGCCCTGATTGGGGATCAAACCTGCAACCTTGTTGTCTTGAGATGATGCTCTTAACTGCCTAAGCTAACCAGCCAGGGAAGAAAACACATTTTATTTCTATTATTTATTGATTTCATTTGAAGTTGTACTTGTTAAATATAAAGTGTGTAAGTGCTTTCTTCTCCTCTGTAAACATACAAGAACTTGTACCTGAACTCCAATCACCCATACATATCCATACACTGCTATTGCCTAGCCTTTGCAACTCATTTTCTAAAAGTTTCACAAATTGGATGTTACCAATATTTTTCTTATATTTAATTTTATCCACATGTGGACTGATTTCTTCACTAGCCATTTCTTTGTATATCATAGATTTTCTTTCTGAAATATTTTCCCTTCTTCCAAAAGTCCTTTCATTAGCAGTGTTTCCAAAATCTGATACTGTTCTGATTATTATTTTTTTCTTGAAAGAGAGTTTTGCTTGATGCACCATCCCATTCTGACAAGAGGCACCTCACGATTTTGAGGACATTCCACTCCTGTTTATCCTCCATGATTGCTGTCAAAAGTCTGCTGTCAGTCTAATTGTTCTTTTATTGGCAATTTAGCCTTTCACTTTGGGTGTTCGTAAGGTTCTTTTCCCTCTCTTTTTCTAAAATTATCCCTCAGTTGGACTATGTTTTAAAGAATTAATGTTTTCTTTATGTTCACTCTCTTGGTATATTTTGTGTTTCTCTTTTGTTGTGGATTCATGATTTTAATTACAATTCTGGAAAAGTTTCAGCAATGACCTCTTTATATATTTCCTGTACTTTTTATCTTTATTTCCTTTCTCTAAGTTTCCAGTTAGACAGATACATATGAGGGTTTTTTATTCTTGCCTTCACATCTCGTATCTTCTCTCATTTTCCCTTTTTTCCTCCTCTGTACTCTATCCTACTAACTTACTCATTTTTAATTTCTACCCTAGCCAGAGGTGGATTAAGGTCAGTTGGGGCCCCGGGCGTAGAAGAAAATATTGGGCCCCTTAAAAAAAAGAGAGACACAGGAAAAATAAAAATACATGTTAACCATATTTTTAAATAAATTAAAAAATATCTACAATTAATGTTAAAATTGCACAACTGAAACCAATCTTGGTGTCATTAGAAAAAAGTATGAAGTTGGGGTTTTGTGGGGCCTTTAGAAGGTGGGGCCCAGGGTGTGCCTGGTGTGCCCGCTGTTAAATCTGCCTCTAACCCTAGCTGAGGCATGTAGCTATTTTTCCAGCCTGCTCTTTTTCAGTTCTATTTTCTTATTATTCTACTCATGATTTTTCTCTTCCATTTTAACCTCTCAGACTCACTGGCATGCATGTATGTGTGAGGCTGAGAATGTTGAAATAAATGCAGCTGTTCTTACTTCAATAATCAGGCATGTGCATACTGGCCCAGATTTTCTTTCTATATAACTTCATGGGAACTCTCCCAAGACATGATTCAGATGACTGACCTTAAACAACCACCTCCCTGTTCATCCATCAATCATTCACAAATTCATCTGTTTCTGAGTAGGTTGTTCCAATTGCACCAAAACACTTAGCATCTACAGTCTCTGGGGAAATGTGTTGCAATTCTCATCAGTGGTGCTTTCCTTTATGAAAATGTTAATACAGAAAACAAGCCTTTCATTATAAATTGTATATATGACGGCCATGATCGGTACCTACTATGACAAAACCATGGGCTGTGATTCTGATGATTTGGACAGCACACAGTGGAACTAGTAGTTTACTCAAACAAGGAAAATTTTTTTGAGATGAAAGAAAATGTTCCATATTTTCCATCTGCTTATACCTTGACCATAAATATACTGTTGTAACTTTTGCTTTGTTGAGTTACAATGCTTGCCTTAGATTTCTAAATTGCCTGATTGTTTCCTTCAGTTAATTCTGTGTATCTTCAATGCCTTTGTGTAGCTTATGTTCAGGTGTGTGTGTGTGTATGTGTGTGTGTGTGTGTGTGTGTGTGTGTGTGTGTGTGTGTGTTGAGGGATAGTGAAGGGCACAGGAAAAAAATAAGGAAAAAGACATGGTGGCTATCTTCATCTTCACTTTCATAGGCCACTTTTCAGATTTCATTTTGAAATTAAATTCAGCCACAATCCCAATCATTACAACAACCTCTCTCAGGTGCACAGGACTCCACCATTTCTGTAAATCCTACCAATTTTTTTTCCTCTTCTACCTCTTACTTGTGGCACACCTCAGAAGACTTTTGCATTAGTTTCCAGTGCCTCCCTCAACCATCCACTTTCTAGAGGAGATCATTCGCTTTCATGGTTTGTAAAAATACCTTTATACTCTTGGTTTTCAAATGTGCATGAATCTAGAGGCTACATCACCATTATTTACTGGTCACCTTTCAGTGGATTTCTGTCGTCAATTCAAGTTTTCAAAGTACAAAATCAAAATTATCTTCCTCTTCAAATTGATTTCTCTTTTTAACTTCTTCACTTTTTTTTAGAAGTGCTGCCATCCTTCACATTCTCTGCTTAAAATTTTTACAATCATTTAAAACTTTTATCTCTCTTATATCCTCTCAGTGGGAAATCATTTATCCATTAGGCATAGTAAGCATGTTGCCTAGAGTCTATGATAGTTTTGGGGCCCCACAAAATTGTTCTAATTGCTCTTCAAATATGAAGAAAAATTTTAGGTTAAAAAAACCTGTTGTAATTTAACACTGCCCATGAAGGCAGAAGTTTTTAGCCTTCAGTGATTAAACAGTCCTTGAATGTTACTGATTCTTGTGTTGCATTGATTACTTTCCTTTTTATATTTCTTCTTTGTGATCAGCTTAATATAATCCCTTACTTCCTTACTTGGGACTACTACCAGCTGAGTGCTATGAGTGCTCTAAGGTAACACATGTGGATGGGTTAGACAGAGCAATCCTCATCAAAAGTAAGTGAACCCAACTTTCTGCCTCACAAAGATAAACAAGAGTAGGAAGAACACTGGTCTTAGAATTGCAAAAGCTACTGTTTGTGTTCTTGACAAATCTGAGCCTTGCTTTTCTTGCCTTTAAATTGGTTTAGTATTCACTCTTCCTTCCTTATAGTGTGGAGGGGACCAGAGGAAAGAATGGAATTGAAGTAAACGTTAAAGTGTTATTCTACTATAAGGAAGCTCTGCTTTCTTTGTGTCCATTCTTTTCTTTGTAAATAAATGTTTTTTAAAAATTATTTATTTATTTTTAGAGAGAGAAGTGAGGGAAAGAGAAAGAGAGAGAAAGGGGAAAGAGCAGGAAGAATCAACTCCCATATGTGCCTTGACCAGGTACGCCCAGGGTTTTGAACTGGCCACCTCTGTGTTCCAGGTTTATGCTTTATCCACTGCACCACCACAGGTCAGGCACTTTGTGTCCATTCTTGAACCAATAATGTACAGAAATTTCTTGAATTTATCAAGTTCAACAACTGACTGACTTAGGGCTCTCTCTAAGTGGGTCCCACTCTCCTTCCTCTTGTCTCCTACCAGACTTCCCTGTGCTGATTCCTCAGTCCTTGGCCATTCCCACAGTCACACCTTGCTCCCAGCAACCCCCTCATCAACATGCTTTTTATGTCTAATTCTGAAATGCATTTCTCACTCTGCATGTGTTTTTCCAATTAGTTTCCATCCTCCTCAAGGAAAGATCAGATTCTCTTCATGTATCTCCTAGTGTGTGAAACTACATCTTGCATCTGCTTTCTGCAATGACCTGATACCCATTGCCCTCGGATTAACTGTGTCTGTGAAGATAATAGCTTCTCCTTCCTGCCCATCTCTCTATAACCCACTCACCTCTGAGTCTCACTGAAGGCTTGAATTCTTCACCAAACATTCTGGTTATGGCACCCCTGAGACATTGCTATGTGCTGACCTCCTGCTGCACTTCCTGACTTGTTCAGCACCTGACTGCAGAGCTTGTGCATCTCTGGATGTAAAAGAAGAAAACATTGTCAAGGGATTACAATGCTTTGGATGGGCATTTTCTGAGCCTTCCGTGTATTTTTCAGGATGCAAAAAAAATAAATAAAAAGACTCATGGGAAATGATCTTCATGAAGACATGCAACATAGAAGAGACCTATGTGGCCCGAATGCAGACAGATTAAAGCAATTATTTTTTATTATTGTTATGGAGAGAACAGCAGTTCAGGATTTACAGACTACCAAGGAAATGAAAGTATAGGCATCTGAGCTCTCCCAATTTGGCCTTAGAAGAGCTGACAACAAGATTCTGTGGAAGCCATGTGTACTAATCCAACTCTGCCCCAGGAACCATGCACTAGCCTGACACCTTACTTCCCTGCCGAATTGTTATGATTAATTTTTGCACTTGTAACACAATACTTGGCTCTGTGCTTTAACAGGGATGCAAAGAATCTCAGAGCTCTTCAGTTCCTGAGTAACTAAAGGAATTCATGAGTGACTTGAGGTGGTGAATGGCTTTTATGAATAAATAGCAACTGGGTCTTTGGGTTGAATGTGAGATGTTTCTGGGTTCCTGATGGGATAGGTATGGCATGTGAATTCTTTCTGTGATAGAGGGAAATATCTATTGAAAGCAAATTGCTTATTTTGGACCATTTGAACCTGGTTTTAACATTAGAGAAAAAACATACCACAGCTGCTAAGGAGAGAGCATTTCACTGCAGTCTGGGTTCTTGTGCATGCCTGTGCCCACCTTATGCCTGATGCCTGACACCTGAAACCTGAGGAGCTGTGGGAGCTGACAGATAAGCCACACAGGATGCATTCTCCAGGGTATGTGTTGGCCCTGGGACTAGAAACATAGTCCCGGGATGGGGATGTACAGGGTACAGTTGAGTAGATCAGCACCAGTTTTAACTATATGTGACTATTGATATACTGCTGTTTGGGGACACATTTTAAATAGTAGCATAAGATAGTTGGGTAAGTTGGCAGCAAGAAACCTAGATATTACGCCCCCTCCCCCATAAATACCTTTTGAAATAACCAATTTTTCTTCCTCTTCCTATATGACTCCCCCATCTGTCTCTCTAGAAACCGAGAGACATTTCTGCTAAGAATATGCCACTGGACTTAAAATGAAGACAAAAACCCTCACAAAATGACATAGTTTTTTGCACCTGGTGTGCCTGCTGTTAAATACTCCTGATACTCCTGAGAGACAATGGCATAACTACAAGTCAGAGAGGTGGCCATGGGAATTTACTAAGAATTCCTGCCACCCAAAGTTTAGATTGTCTCTAAGGCACAGGTAGTATGTGGAAATGGATTGCAGGGACATTGGGATATTCAGTGCTAGGCTGACCCTGACCTCTCTCAACCAGTGTCTTCAGGATCTGAACAGTTTTTAAGGTCCCCCTGCTTGATCCTGAAAAGACTGTCTCAGGAAAAGGAGACTTGGGCACAGAAAAGCCTTCTTTTGGGATCCATCTATTTCATGGAAAGAGGCTATGCCACACTCTGCAAGGTAGCCATTGAGCCAGGTTTCACAGACAAGTAGCTACCTCCCAAACTGAAGCAAATTATAAGAAAAAATAAAATCAAACCTCTTTCACCACCTCTCATTCCAAACAAAAACAGTTTGTACTAATTCACTCTTCTTTTTCTTCTACCAGGGGTTGCTTTGGGAATTTGAAACATAACCACCCTTGACTTCTGTTTGGCAATACTCAATAATTGACATGTACAGGTCTCTCTATGACTGGCAAGAACATAGAAAAAAGTATGCAGTATCTCTTTTTTCTTTGACTAATTTTCAAAGCAGTTTCTGAAAAAGATGTCATTACAAGAAACATGAAATTCAATGAATGCAGTGAATAGATCGCTAAGTAAAGAAAATCAAACCAAAGAAATGGAAAGCAAACTGGAAGAAGTTTTAGAGAACAAAAAGAAAAGAGATAAAAGGATGAAAACATAAGAGAGAAAATTATAGCTATAGAGAGCATCTATCAGAGATGTAGTCAGTGTAAAGGTAATAGGCTTGCTGATAAAGCAGAACAAGTTTTGATATAAATAAGGAAACGCCAAAGACAAGTTTATTTTTTTCTTTTTCTCCCCACTCCCTTATTCCCCCTAAGGCCCCCCCCCATAAGACAAGTTTCTTGCCCTAAATGAAGACTTCAATGAAAATGTTTGAAATTAGGTAAAATTCATGAAGACCCATTTTTAGAAATCATACTGAAAACTTTAGACACTGAAGACAAACAAAAGAAAATCTTCTAAGTGTTTAAAAAGGAATACCATGAGGCCATGAAGATAATTGTAGTTATGTCTTTACAACAGTAACTACCAGCAGAGAATTGGTTCTGGTCATATGCCAGTGCAGGCCAGAGGACAGGATCAGAAGTGATGTGTCCAGTTACCCTTTGAAAGATGAGGCTGCTTGTTCCTTTCCACAGGTTGGAATGTCACCAGGACCATTGGGGTGGGGGTCAATTTCTGAGGAAATGGTGGGGTTGTACACTAATCAAGCCTGATTCTCCAAGATTTCTAGCAAGTCCTGACTGCTTGCTTTGGACTGTTACATTGAAATAGACTTCTACCTGGTGTGAACACACAATACTTTATTACAGTCATGTAGCCTATGTGTAACTGAAACACCCACATCTTGTGCATGCAGACAAATTGTCAACCACAAATGACATCAAAGAAAAACGTTCCCATAAAGTGAAGTAACCCAATAGCAGTTTGACAAATGCTTTTTTAACAATTGGATATCTATAGGCAAAATGAAATCTCGACCTAAACCTAACACCTTATACAAAAATTAACTCAAAAGGAATCACAGACCTAAATGTAAAATGTAAAACTAAAGACTTCAAAAGAAAATCTATTGGATCTAGAGCTAGGCAAAGAGTTTATAGATTTAAACTGAAAGTGCAATTTATAAAAGGAAAATCGATGAATTGGACCGCATTAAAATTAAAAAGTTTTGCTCTGTGAAAGCCTATGGGAAGGGAAAAGACCAACTACATACTAGGAGAAAGTATTTGCAAACCACATATCTAACAGAGCTTAGTATTTAGAATTTATAAACATCCTTAAAACTGAATAGAAAAGTAATCCAATAGAAAACAGGCAGAATGCATGGAGATATTTTACCAAACTCAATATACAAATGGAAATAAGCCCATGCCAAGGTATTCAACATCAATAGCCATCAGGAAAATACAAATTAAAACCACAATGAGATATTACTATGCATTTATCAGAGTGCTAAAATAAAAAAGTGACAGATACTGGAAAAATTTTGAAAAGATTGGACCACTTATGAATTGTTGGTGGGATTGTGAAATGGTACAGTTACTGTGGGAAACAGCTTGGCTGTTTCTTAAACAAAACAAAACAAAACAAAACTAGAGATGTTATTACCTACAAACTAGCAATTACATTCTTTTTTTTAATTTTTAAGTGAGAAACAGTGAAGCAGAGAGAAAGACTCCTGCATGCACCCAAACCAGGATCTGCTTGGCAAGTCCTCTACCCCGCGATGGTCTGCGCATCTGGAGCGTTGCTCGGTTGCTCAGCAACTGAGCTATTTTAGTACCTGAGGCAAGCCCATGAAGCCATCCTCAGCCCAGGGCCAAATTGCTTGAACTCTTCAAGCCACGGTTGCGGGAGGGGAACAGAGAGAGGAAAAAGATGAAAGAGGAGGAAGGGTGGAGAAGCAGATGGACACTTCTACTGTGTGCCCTGACCAGGAATCAAAACCCTGGACTTCCACACACCAGGCTGATGCTCTACCACTGAGCCAACTGGCTAGGGCCAGCAACTGCATTCCTAAGCTGATATCGCAGAGAAATAGAAACTCATGTTCACACCAAAACCTGTACACCAATCTTCACAGCAGTTTTACTTGTAGTAACCAAAACCTGGAGATATACTTGATGTACTTCAACAGGTGAATAGTTAAATAGTGTAGCATCTAAACTACAAAATATTACTCAGCATTAAAAAAGGAAAAATTATTAGAACCCTCAAGGAATTGTATAAATCATCAGGGAATTATGCTGAGTGAAAAGCTAGTCCCCAAAGATTATCTGATTCCATCTGTATGGTATATTTATTAAGAAACAATATTTTTTTAAAAATTAATTTCAATAGGGTGACATTAATAAATCAGGGTACATATGTTCAAAGAAAACATCTCCAGGTTATCCTGTCATTCAATTATGTTGCATACCCATCACCCAAAGTCAAATTGTCCTCTGTCACCTTCTATTGGTTTTCTTTGTGCCCTCCCCTCCCCACTCTCCCTCCTTTCCCTCCTTCCCCCCACCCCGTACCACCACACTCTTGTCCATGTCTCATAGTCTCACTTTTATGTCCCACCTATGTATGAAATCATGCGGTTCTCAGTTTTTTTCTGTTTTACTTATTTCACTCTGTATAATGTTATCAAGGTACATCCATTTTGTTGTAAATGATCCGATGTCATCATTTCTTATGGCTGAGTAGTATTCCATAGTATATATCTACCAAAGCTTTTTAATCCATTCGTCCTCTGACAGACATTTGGGCTGTTTCCAGATCTTTCCTATTGTGAACAATACTGCCATGAACATGGGGGCATATTTTTTCTTTACGAACAGTGTTATGGTGCTCTTAGGGTATATTCCTAAAGGGGGGATAGCTGGGTCAAAAGGCAGTTCGATTTTTAATTTTTTGAGGAATCTCCATACTGTTTATCACAGTGGCTGCACCAGTCTGCATTCCCACCAGCAGTGCAGGAGGGTTTCTTTTTCTCCACATTCTCACCAGCACTTATTCTGTGTTGTTTTGCTGATGAGTGCCATTCTGACTCGTGTCAGGTGATATCTCATTGTGGTTTTAATTTGTATTTCTCTAATGATTGGAGATGTTGAGCATTTTTTCATATGCCTATTGGTCATCTGTATGTCCTCTTTGGAGAAATTTCTATTCATTTCTTTTGCCCATTTTTTGATTGGATTGTTTGTCTTCCTGGTGTTGAGTTTTATAAGTTCTTTATAAATTTTGGTTATTAACCCCTTATCAGACGTGTTGTCAAATATGTTCTCCCATTGTGTGGTTTGTTTTTTTATTCTGTTCTTATTGTCTTTAGCTGTGCAAAAACTTTTTAGTTTGATATAGTCCCATTTGTTTATCCTGCCTTTTATTTCATTTGCCCGTGGAGATAAATCGGCAAATATATTGCTGCAACAGATGTCGGAGAACTTACTGCCTGTTTTCTTCTAGGATGCTTATGGTTTCACGGCTTACATTTAAGGCTTATATCCATTTTGAGTTTGTTTTAATGAATGGTGTAAGGTGATGGTCTAGTTTCATTTTTTTACAGGTAGATGTCCAATTTTCCCAACACCATTTGATAAAGAGGCTGTCTTTACTCCATTGTATGTTCTTTCCTCCTTTTTCTTATATCAGTTGTCCATAAAGGTGTGGGTTTATTTCTGGGTTCTCTGTTCTGCTCCACTGATCTATGTGCCTGTTCTTATGCCAGTACCAGGTTGTCTTGAGTACAATGGCCTTGTAGTAAACCTTGATATCTCGAAGAGTGATACCTCCTGCTTTATTTTTTCTTTTTAAGATTGCTGAGGTTATTCGTGTTCTTTCTTGGTTCCATATAAATTTTTGGAATATGTATTCTATATCTTTGAAGTATGTCATTGGTATTTTAATTGGTATTGCATTGAATTTATAAATAGCTTTGGGTAATATAGACATTTTAATGATGTTTATTCTTCCTAAGCATGAGCACGGTATATGCTTCCACTTTTTTGTACCTTCCTTGATTTCTTTTATCAAAGTTTTATAATTTTCCAAGTACAAGTCCTTAACCTCCGTAGTTAAATTTACTCATAGGTACTTTTTTTTTTTTGGATAAATAGTGAAGGGGATTGTTTCCTTAATTTCTTTTGCTGACATTTTATTGTTGGTATATAAAAATGCCTCTGATTTCTGAGTATTAATTTTATATCCTGCCACCTTGCTGAATCCATATATCAGATCCAGTAGTGTTTTGACTGAGACATTAGGGTTTTCTATATACATTATCATATCATCTGCAAATAATAAGAGTTTTACTTCTTCTTTTCCAATTTGGATGCCTTTTATTTCTTCTTCTTGTGTGATTGCTGTAGCTAAGACTTCCAGAACTATTTTTGAATAAGAGTTGTGAAAGGGGGCACACTTGCCTGGTTCCTGATCTTAAGGGGATTGCTTTTAATTTTTGCCCATTTAGTATGATGTTGGCTGTGGGTTTGTCATAGATGGCCTTTATCATGTTAAGGTATATTTTCTGTATTCCCATTTTACTGATAGTTTTGATCTTGAATGGGTGCTGGATTTTATCAAATGCTTTTTCTGCATCTATTGCAATTATCATGTGATTTTTGTTCTTCCTTTTGTTTATGTGATGAATCACAAGAATTAATTTGCGAATATTGAACCAGACTTGCCTCTCCAGAATAAATCCCACTTGATCATGGTGTATGATTTTATTTCGTATATTGCTGGATACGGTTGGCTAATATTCTGTTGAGAATTTTCGCATCTAAATTCATCATGGATATTGGCCTATAATTTTCTTTCTCTGTGTGTCTTTGCCTGGTTTCAGGATCAGAATTATGCTCGCCTCATAAAAGGAATTTGGAAGTCTTCCTTCCTCTTGAATTTTTTGAAATAGCTTGAGGAGGATAGGAGTTAGTTCTTCTTTGAATATTTGATAGAATTCACTTGTGAAGCCATCAGGCCCAGGACTTCTCTTTTTTGGGAGTTTTTTGATAACTGTTTCAATCTCATTTGTTGTAATCGGTCTGTTTAGGTGTTCTGAGCCTTCCAGATTGATTTTTGGAAGATTATATGATTTAAGAAATTTTTCCATTTCACCTAGGTTTTCTAATTTTTTTGCATAGATGCCTTCATAGTATTTTCTTACAATACTTTGTATTTCTGTTGTGTCAGTTGTTATATCTCCACTCTCATTTCTAATTTTATTTATTTGATCCCTCTTTCTTTTTTTCTTGGATAGTCTAGTTGAAGGTTCATTGGTCTTATTTACCTTTTCAAAGAACTAGCTCCTGGTTTCATTGATCCTATGCGTTGTTTCCTTAGCCTCTATGTCATTTACTTCCATTCTGATCTTTACTAATTCCTTCCTTCTACTTGTTCTGGGCTTTATTTGCCGTTGTTTTTATAGTTCTTTTAGATGTGGGGTCAAGTTGCTTATTTGAGCTTTTTTTTTAGCTATACATGATATGCCTGTAGTGCAATGAACTTCCCTCTCAGTACTGCTTTTGCTGTGTCTTATACATTTTTAGTTGATGTATGCTCATTATCATTTGTTTCTAGAAACTTTTTTATTTCTTCTTTGATCTCAGTGTTAATCAATTTGTTATTTAATAACATGCTATTTAGTTTCAAATGTTTGAGTATTTTTCAGTTTTTCTTTTGTGGTTAATATCTAGTTTCATGCCATTGTAATCAGAGAAAATGCTTGATATGATTTCAATCTTCTTAAAATTTTTGAGACCACTTTTCTGTCCTAACAAGTGGTCTATCCTAGAGAATGTACCATGAAAGCTTGAAAAGAATATATATTCTACTGCTTTAGGGTGAAAATTTCTGAAGATATCTATTAAATTGAGTTGATCTAATGTATCCTTTAAGTCTGCTGTTTCTTTGTTAATTTTCTTTCTTGAGGATCTGTCCAGTGATGTTAGTGGGGTATTGAAATCCCTTACTATTATAGTATTGCTGTTAATCTCGCCCTTTATATCCATCAAAGTCTGCTTTATGTATGTCGGGGCTCCTATGTTTGGTGGATAGATATTTATAATGGTTATATCTTCCTATTGAATTGTTCCCTTTATCAATAGGTAGTGTCCTTCTTTATCTCTTACTACATACTTTGTTTTAAAGTCCATTTTGTCAGAAAGAAGTATTACTACCCCAGCTTTTATTTCATTTCCATTTGCATGAAATATTTTTTTCCATTCTTTTACCTTCAGTCTATGTGCATCTTTTGTTTTAAGGTGTGTCTCTGGTAGACAGCATGTGTATGGGTCCTGTTTATTTATCCATGCAGATACCCTATGTCTTTTGATTGGATCATTTAATCCATTTATGTTTAAGGTTGTTATTGATATGTAGTTTTTTTCTTGCCATTTTATTCTTTAATGCTGTATTCTTCTTTTGCTATATTCTTTCCTCCTTTTGAACTATTCACAACAGGCCCCTTAGCATCTCTTGCATAATTAGTTTGGTTTTAATGAATTCCTTGAGGTTCTTTTTTTTTTTTTTTTTTGAGAAGCTCTTTATTTCTTCTTCAATTTTGAATGTTAGCCTTGCTGGATAGAGTAGTCTTGGTTGTAGGTTCTTGTTCTGCATTACTTTAAATATATCGTGCCATTCCCTTCTGGCCTCAAGTGTTTCTGTTGAGAAGTCAGATGTCATCCTTATGGAAGCTCCTTTGTAGGTGATAGCTTTTTTGTCTCTAGCAGCTTTTAAATTTTTCTCTTTATCACTTAGTTTTGGTATTTTAACTATGATGTGTGTTGGTGTAGATTTCTTTGGGTTTCTCTGTAATGGAGTTCTCTGTACTTCTTGAACATGTGAATCGTTTTCCATCCTTAATTTATGTAAGTTTTCTGCTATGATTTGATTGAACAAAGTTTCTATCCCTTGTTCTTTCTCCTCTTCTTCAAGAACCCCTATGATGTGGATGTTATTTCTCTTCATGTTGTCGCAGAGCTCTCTTAGAATTTCCTCAGAATTTTTGAGTCTCTTTTCTTTTTTCTGCTCTGCTTCTGTTCCTTTGTTTATTGTGTCCTCTAACTCGCTGAATCAATCCTCAGCTTCATCCATCCTGCTTTTAATTCCTTCCATTGTGGTTTTCAGTTCTGATACTGTATTTGTCATTTCTGTCTGATTCTTTTTTATTATTTCCATTTCCTTTTTTATACTTGTTATCTCTTTACTTATGTGTTCGTAATGATATCCATTGTTGCTGTAAGGTCTTTGAACATTCTAACTATCATTATTTTAAACTTTGCATCAGGTAGTTTGGTTATATCTGATTCATTCTGATCCTTCTCTGGGGATTTCTCTTGATTCATTTGGGTTGCATATCTCTGCCTGCCTATTTTGTCTGTGTTTAAGAAGGGTTTGGCTACTGCATGTTCGCTAACCCCTCTGCTGCTGTCTATGGCGGTTGGGAGTGGGTGTTGCCGGTGCTGGCCGTTGAGGCTGCTGCTGCGATTTCTACCTCGCCTCTATAGGAGGGGCTGTGTTCTCGTGCCAGGCTGTATAGGCCTCAGCCGGTCTGGGCTTTTGCCCCTCTCTCATGGGTGGGACCGTGCACCACACTTGGGCCACAAGCCTGGGCACCAAGGGCAAGGGTGAGCACTTTTGCTTAGCTGCTGGTCCTTGTCAGCCTGTTACTCTGGCCGGGAGGGGCTCTGGTGTGCACTCAACTGCTAGGCCGGGCTGCTGCCCCACCCCCACCAACCTCGGCTCCTGGACTGAGCAGGGCTGCTGCTATGCACTCAGCTGCATGCCTGGCTTCCACCTTACCTCTGTGGGCAAAGCCAGTTCGTGCAAGGCTTTAAGCCTCGGAGCCCAGGTGTGGCTGTGTACCTGCTCACCCCTACCCAGCAGTGGATCTCTGCCCGTTCCGAGCTCCTGCTTTTTTTCCACAGGTAGGGTCACAGGCAGGCCCATAGCTGCTGGATCACTTCTGCACGTCTCCTTGCCCCAGATGGGCTAGACTGAGCTAACACCAGCTGGCTCGGCCTCTGCCCCCGTCAGTGGAACCGCGCTTCGGCATCTCACCACCGCCCGCTCTCCAACAAGCCCTCAGCAGTGTGGGTGGGGGCGTTGCAGCTCAGACCCTAACACTCCATACTGTATTCCTGAAAGCTCCTTCCTTCTAAGCGACTGTGCTCTAATTGCCACAGGAGGGCCTGTTTGGCTGGTGTCCTGCTTTCCCTTGCTGTTTCCAGGGGAAATATTGTTTCAGATTTGTGGAGTGACTCAGCCCAGGGTTTAGGGTGACAGTCCCTCAAGTCTTTTCTCCCTGTGCCTTCCAGACTGCACTCTCTTCCCGCTGCTCCGGTCCTTTCCTCTCTCTCTGTCTCCCAGAGTCCCAGGTGAGTGGTTGTGAGAGAGGTTATCTGTGCTGTCCCTTTAAGAAGAATCCTGGGTCTGAGACAACTGCCTCTTTCTCACAAACAGTATCCTAACCTGTTTCCCAGCTAAATACTGTCCATAGGCCTCTTCTAGGCTCTGGGGCCGCAGGCTGGGGTTTTTATCCTGGGACCCAGGTCCCTTTTCTTCTACTAGCCTCTCTTCCCACCACACGAGTCTCTCCGGGCTGGCTTTCGCTCCAGGGAGCTGGGCAGCCCTTTCCATGTTTTTGCTTTTTCTACCAGTCTTAATGTGGTATAAGGCCAGTAGTCGTGGCCACCATCACAGCCGCCTGACCCGTGCAGGTTCGCATTTGATTCGAACAGTCGGTAGTGAAACAACAGAGTTTTTTCACTACCGACTGTTTTTTCACTACCGGTTCCAAGAACCGGTGAGCCATCAACTTTAATTCTAGCTTGCACCCGGCGGGCAAGCAAAAACACACACTGGGCTCCAAAACCCATACATTCAGTGCTCACAAAGCTACTGACTTATCCGAGTTTCCTAGAATCAAAGGTTTCTAGCTCACCAGACTTATTCACCTCTGTTTCCTATCTCCTCCTGCATAAACTCTTCCTCAGCACTCTGCCATCTTGGCTGCTTCCTCTCCTCCATGTGGCCTTAATCTGCTCTCCTTTCTCATACTAACCTCCGGAACCAAGCGAGAGCAAGCTCCCGGACTGCCCCAGTTTATAGCATAGAAAATCCAAACCTTTAATACAATTATACATACAAGAAAGTCTCTGATACAAAGCCACCCATCTGAGGCATAATGGGATTCCTCAGGAGAGTGCTCCACCCTACATCATCCAATCAGTCAAGGGTGGGGGGAAGAGCTTACTCTTTAACTAAGCCTTAGGCTATAACGACCCAGCCTGCCCACAGCCTCTTCCAGAACACACATTAATATCAACGAACTTCCATGTGGGCAGCACCATCTTTAACAAAGTGAGCATAATATATTTTATCTGCCCAACATGTGGCTTTTTCAGTGTTCCCTGGTTGAAGAGTCCTCTCAGTCCAGTTCAGTCTTGTTTTATCCAGATGATGGTTCTTAAAATCAAGTTATAATCCACTTTGGTTCTGGGAGTTGGAAGTTGGTACGTTCATTTACTCCATCGCCATCTTGCCCCTCCAACTTCAATTCCAGCCAGGAGTCACAAGATACCTTGGATCAAATCAATTAAGCCTGGGCATGGAACTGGATGCACCCACAGTCACCGATACCACTGCTCAAGGGCCGAAGACCTAATTCTCTCCGGAGAAGGAATGGAGCAGGAGACAGGGCAGGGAGAGAAAGAGAAGAAGGAGGACAAAGATGGAGAAAGCAGCAGAGGAAGAAAAGAAAGAGAGGAGGAGGAGGATGCTGCCGCTGTGGCCGCCGAGATCCCACGCAGCCCCTGTATGGCATTTTTGAAATATGGAAATTTTAGAGATATAAAGCAGATTGGCGGTTGCCACGGATTTAGGGCAGGGTGTTGGAATGAGATGAATGTGATTATAAAACGGCAGAATGAGGGATTTCTGCCATAATAGAGCTGTTCAATATTTTGATTGTAATGGTAGGTACATGCATCTACACATGAGATAAAATTGTAGGCTCTGCACACTCACTCACTCACACACACGCACAACTAAAATTAGGAAATTTATATAAAATTGGTAAATTCTATCAGTGTAAAAATTTTGGTTGTGATATTGTACTTCTGTTTTGCAAAATGTTCCATTGGGGAAACAGGGTAAATGGTACCTCAAAAACCACTCTATAATTTCTTACAACTGCATATGGCTTTACAATTACCTCAATAAGTTTCAATTAAAACATGAAGTGTCTCAGGAAATATGCACTACTTTCCTTAGAAACTAGTTAATATAATTTTTTAGAACAATAAAAAGTAAAACAAAATTAGGAACTCTAGTTAGAAAGAATTGGAAGTAAGCTGTAAAATTATAGTTAATTATGAGTAAGGGTTTTATATACAAAGATATTTTAAAGAGACAATCTACATTTATAAAATATAATATTTATATATCCAAATAAAATTTTTAAAGATTGTGATAGATTATGGAATGTTGCAAAAGTTCCAAATTTCTTACCTTCTGTAAAGAAAAATAAACAGCAACAAAAAAACCCACCGCTCTGATTCTGCTGTTGATAATTAAATGAATATCTAAGAATTGCACTGCCAACAAAACTTAGAGGATCAGGAAACTTGAAGATACTTCAGTATTTCAGCCTTTTGTATAGTGCATTTTCACCAATGAAATAAAAGTTGATTTTGCATCTCATTTGCATAACTGAACAACTTTCTTTACTTGTCATTTGCTTTTCCTTATTTCTTTAAAATTTTATTTAGACAATTAATTTTAACAGGGTGACATTGATCAATTAGAGTACATAGATTCAGAGAAAACATCTCCAGATCATTTTGATTATGTTGTATACCCATCACCCAAAGTCAAATTGCCCTCCATCACCTTTTATTTGGTTTTCTTTATGCCCCTCCCCTCCCCCTTCCTCTCCCTCCCCCTGGTAACCACTGCACTCTTATATATATGTCCATGTGTCTCAATTTTGTGTCTCGCCTATGTATGGAATCATACAGTTCTAAGTTTTTTCTGATTTACTTATTTCACTCAGTATAATGTTATCAAACTCCATCCATGTTGTCATAAATGATCCTATGTCATCATTTCTTATGGCTGAGTAGTATTTCATAGTATATATGTACCACTTCTTCTTTATCCAATCATCTATTGGAGGGCTTTTTGGTTGTTTCCATGTCTTGGCCACTGTGAGCAATGCTGCAATAAACAGGGGGTTGCATGTGTCTTTACATACCAATGATATTATTATTTTTTTAATTTAATTTTTTTAATTTAATTAATTGTGCTTACATAGTTTCTAGTGTTGCCCCAAATGCATCCCCCTCTCCATATTCCCCTCAACATCTCCCTTTCCTCCCTCCCAACAGTGCACACCCCACTTCCCTTCAGGTTTATCCCATCCTGTCATCCCCTTTCCCTCTGTCTTCTTTTCCTCTGTTCCCTTTGTTCCCTCCTCTGTCTCAATTTCGTTCCTCAGTTCACATTGTTCCTTGGATTTCTCAAATGAGTGAGGTCATATAATATTTTTCTTTCTCTGCCTGGCTTATTTGATTTAACATAATAGTTTCAAGTCCATCCATGTTGTTGCAAAAGGTAATATTTCCTTCTTTTTCATGGCCCCATAGTATTCCATTGTGTATATGTACCACTGTTTTTTAATCCATTCATCAACTGACGGACATTTGGGCTGTTTCCAGTTTTTCGCTATTGTGAACAATGCTGCCATAAACATGGGGGTACATTTCTTTTTTTGAGTCAGTGATATGGTATTCTTGGGATATATTACTAGCAGTGGGATGGCTGGGTCAAAAGGCAGTTCCATTTTTAATTTTTTGAGGAATTTCTATACTGTTTTCCACAGTGGCTGAACCAGTCTGCATTCCACTAGCAGTGCAGGAGGGTTCCCTTTTCTCCACATCCTTGGCCAGCACCTATCATGTGTAGTTTTGTTAATGAGTGCCATTCTGACTGGTGTGAGGTGATATCTCATTGTGGTTTTAATTTGCATTTCTCTAATGATTAGTGCTGTTGAACATTTTTTCATCTCTCTATTGGCCATCTGTATGTCCTCTTTGGAGAAGTGTCTGTTCATTTCTTGTGCCCATTTTTTGTTTGGATTGTTTGTCTTCCTGGTGTTGAGTTTTACAAGTTCTTTATAAATTTTGGTTATTAACCCCATATCAGACATATTGTCAAATATGTTCTCCCATTGTATAGTTTGTCTTTTTATTCTCTTCATATTGTCATTAGCTCTGCAAAAACTTTTTAGTTTGATATAGTTCCATTTGTTTATCTTGTCTTTTATTTCACTTGACCGTGGAGATAAATCAATAAATATATTGCTGCGAGAGATATTGGTAAGCTTACTGCCTATGTTTTCTTCTAAGATGCTTATGGTTTATTTTTGTGAATGGTGTAAGTTGGTGGTCTCTTTCATTTTTTTGCAGGTAGCTGTCCAATTTTCCCAACAACATTTGTTAAAGAGACTGTTTTTACTCCATTGTATGCTCTTACGTCCTTTATCAACTATAAATCGTCCATAAAGGTGTGGGTTTGTTTCTGGGTTCTCTGTTCTGTTCCATTGATCTATATGCCTGTTCTTATGCCAGTACAAAGCTGTTTACAGTACAATGGCCTTGTAGTATAATTGGAAATCAGGAAGTGTGATACCCTCCATTTTATTCTTCTTTTTCAAGATTGCTGAGACTATTCGTGTTCATTTTTGGTTCCATATAAATATTTGGAATATTGTTCCATATCTTTGAAGTATGTCATTGGTATTTTAATTGGTATTACATTGAATTTATCAATTGCTTTGAGTAATATAGACATTTTAATAATGTTTATTTTTTCTAACATGAACACAATATAAGCTTTCACCTGTTTGTATCTTCCTTGATTTCTTTTATCAAATTTTTTTAATTTTCTGAGTACAAGTCTTTAACCTCCTTGGTTAAATTTACTCGTAGGTACTTTGTTTCTTTCTGTTGCAATAGTGAAGGAGATTGTTTCCTTAATTTCTTTTGCTGAGAGTTCATTGTTGGTATATAAATATGCTTCTGATTTCTGAGTATTAATTTTATATCCTGCCACCTTGCTGAATTCATTTATAAGGTCCAGTAGTTTTTGACTGAGACTTTAGGGTTTTCTATATACAGTATCATGTCATCTGCAAATAATGATAGTTTTACTTTTTCTTTTCCAATTTGGATGCCTTTTATTTCTTCTTCTTGTCTGATTGCTGTAGCTAAGACTTCCAGTACTATGTTGAATGAGAGTGATTAAAGGGGACACCCCTGCCTTTTTTCTGATCTTAGGGGGATTGCTTTTAATTTTTGCCCATTGATTATGATGTTGGCAGTGGGTTTGTCATAGATAGCCTTTATCATGTTAAGTTATGTTCTCTGTATTCCCACTTTGCAGATAGTTTTGATCATAAATGGGTACTGGATTTTATCAAATGCTTTTTCTGCATCTCTTAAAATTATCATGTGGGTTTTCTCCTTCCTTTTGTTTATGTGATGAATCACATTGATTGATTTACAAATATTGTACCATCCTTGCGTCCCCAGAATAAATCTCACTTGATCATGATGTACAATTTTTTTCATGTATTGGTGGATTTGGTTTGCTAATATTTTGTTGAGGATTTTAGCATCTAAATTCATCAAGAATATTGGCCTATAATTTTCTTTCTCTGTGTTGTCTTTGCCTGGTTTTGGAATCAGAATTATGCTCGCCTCATAAAAAAAGCTTGGAAGTCTTCCTTTCTCTCGTATATTTTGCAATAGCTTTAGAAGGATAGGAGTTAGTTCTTTGAATATTTGGTAGAATTCACCAGTGAAGCCATCAGGCCCAGGGCTTTTGATTGTTGGGTGTTTTTTGATAACTGTTTCAATCTCATTTGTTGTAATTGATCTGTTTAGGTTTTCTGATTCTTCCAGATTGATTTTTAAAATATTATATGTTTCAAGGAATTTTTCCATTTCATCTAGGTTGTCTAATCTTTTGGCATACAGTTCATCATAGTATTTTCTTACAATTTTTTATATTTCTATTGTGTCATTTGTTATTTCTCCACTCTCATTTCTAATTTTATTTATTTGAGTCCTCTCTCTTTTTTTCTTGGTGAATCTGGTTAGAGGCTCATCAATCTTGTTTAGCCTTTCAAACAACCAGCTCTTGGATTCATTGATTGTCTGTATTGTTTCTTTAGCCTCAGTCATTTATTTCTACTCTGATCCTTATTATTTTCTTTCTTCTGCTATCTCTGGGCCTTACTTGCTGTTCTTTTTCTAGTTCTATTAGATACAGGGTTAAGTTGTTTATTTGAGCTTTTAAAGGTATGACTGTAATGCTATGAGCTTCCCTCTCAGAACTGCATTTGCTGCGTCTCATAAATTTTGAGTTGTTGTATGCTCATTATCATTCATTTCTAGGAATTATTTTTATTTCTTTTTTGATCTCATTGTTAACCCATTCATTATTTAATAACATGCAATTTAGTTTCCAAGTGTTTGAGTATTTTTCAGATGTTTTTTTGTGGTTGATTTCTAGTTTCATGCTATTGTGATCAGAGAAATTGCTTGATATGATTTCAATCTTCTTAAATTTTTGAGACTGCTTTTGTGTCCTAACTTGTGGTCTATCCTATATAATGTACCATGAGTGCTTGAAAAGAATGTATATTCTGCTGCTTTAAGGTGAAAGGTTCTAAAGATATCTATTAAATCCAGTTGATCTACTGTCTCATTTAAGTCTGCTGTTTCTTTGTTAATTTTTTTTCTTGGGGATTTATCTAGTGATGTTTAGTAGGGTATTAAAATCCCCTACCATTATAGTATTGCTGTTGATCTCGCCCTTTATATCCAACAAAGTCTGCTTTATATATTTAGGTGCTCCTATATTAGTGCATAGATATTTATAATGGTTATATCTTCCATTTGGATTGCTCCCTTTATCATTATGTAGTGACTTTCTTTATCTCTTACTATAGCCTTTATTTTAAAGTCCATTTTGTCTGTTATAAGTATTGCTACCCCAGCTATTTTTTCATTTACCATTTGCATGAAATATTTTTTCCATCCTTTTATCTTCAGTCTATGTGTATCTTTTGTTTTGAGGTTTGTCTCTTGTAGACAGCATATGTATGAGTCCTGTTTTCTTATATATGCAGCTACCCTATGTCTTTTAATTGGATCATTTAATTCATTTACATTTACGGTTATTATTGATATATAGTTGTTTATTGCCATTTTATTCTTTAAAGCTATATTTCTCTTTTACTGTATTCTTTCCCCCCTTTGTTCTGTTTACAACAGGCCCCTTAACATTTCTTTAGCATTGGTTTGGTTGTAAGGAATTTCTTGAGTTTTTTTTTTTTACTGGGAAGCTCTTTATTTCTTTTTCAATTTTAAATGATAGCCTTGCTGGATAATGTAGTCTTGGTTGTAGGCTCTTGTTCTGCATTACTTTGAATATTTCTTATCATTCCTCTCTAGCCTCAAGTGTTTCTGTTGAGAAGTCAGATGTCATCCTTATGGTGGCTCCTTTGTAGGTGATAGCCTTTTTTTCTCTAGCAGCTTTTAACATTTTCTCTTTATCTTTTAGCTTTGGTATTTTAATTATGATGTCTCTTGGTGTAGATTTCTTTGGGTTCTTCTGCATCAGTTTAGGAAAGTTTTCTGCTATGATTTGATTGAACAAGGTTTTTAACCCTTGCTCTTTCTTTTCTTTTTCAGGAAAACCTATGATGCAGATGTTATTTTTTTTCAGATTGTTACAAAGCTCTTTTAGAGTCTCCTTACATTTTTTCCAACCGCTTTCCTTTTTCTGCTCCACTTCTCTGTTTTTGTTTATCTTGTCTTCTAAATCCCTGATTCGATCCTCTGCTTCATCCAGCCTTCTTTTAATTGCTTCTAGTGTAGTCTTCATTTCTGATATTGTATTTGTCATTTCTGTCTGGTTCTTTTTTGTTATTTCAATGTCCTTTTTGTTGCTTGTTATCTCTTTATTTATGTGCTCACTGTGTCCATCTATTGTTGTTCTAAGATCTTTCAGCATTCTAATAATCATTATTTTAAAGTCTGCATTCATTAGCTTGCTTATTTCCATCTCACTCAGTTCTTTTTCTGGGGGTTTCTCTTGTTGATTTATTTGGATTGCACTTTCCTGTCTTTCCATTTTGTCTGTGTTGTCCTTGACTTTTCTGGCCTGGGCCTGGTGTAGATCAGTGGGGGTCACTGCCTATGACTGGTTCTTATCCACCTTTTGAGAGCTACAGGTTATCCATATGTTGTGGCTGCCTCTTCTGTGTCCAGGTGCCATTGTAAATATCAGCTGCGCTCCTAGGCTTCCTTTTATCTCCTGTTGGCCTGGGAGAAGTTTCTTTAAAAGTTCAAGTTCCCCTGAAATCCACTTTCTGTTTCCTTTTATTGCTGGCTACTTGTTGGGCTCAGTTCTATAATTGAGTGATTAGGTATGATATTAGATGAGACCTACTCTTTAGCTTCAGATTTCATTCTATCTAGACATTTTATTTACTTCTTTTCTTTTCTTTTTTGTTCTTTTTCAGCACTTCGTAAAGTGTAGTCAAAAGGGTCCAGTGGGTGTGGCCCATGTGCTCCCATTGTGTGGTCTGTTTACCAGGCCACCACTGCTGTTGCTGTCTGAAGCTTTTGAGTTCAGATGCTGTTGGTACCAGCCCACCTCCATGACCACTGCTGCCCCAGTTGGGCTTGTGCATGCCGGCGCGCCTATTTGGTCTGATTCCTGAGCCGCCCCAGCCTCCACTGCCCCCAAGAGCCGGTTGTGCCAAGGGCACCCCTGCTTATTGGCTTGGGCGTCTGCCCTGCCCTTACCACCATGGGTGGGGCTGCTCATGCCCGCTGGAACTACTTCCAAGGCTGCCTCCTCTCCAGAGATCTGTGAGTCCGGTCAGTCTTGGGTAGCCACTGCGGAGGGACTGTATTCATTCTCTCAGATCACTGCTGAGGGTAAACCCCACCCCAGGCAGGTTTGCATGCTGGCCCAGATCCCAGCCTCAGACGCCCACTTCCACCTTTGCTGGTGGGCTCGTGTGTGCCCACATAGCCCCTCTGCCAATGTTCGGGCCTCTGCTCAACCAAGGGTGTGCCTACTCAGCGAGAAGAACTGTGCGTGAGCCCGGACTTCTAGCAGTGGCAATGGCGGTTCCTAGCTTCGCAGGCCTACTTGCGTGTGCTTGCTGGAACTTCTGCATCTGCATCCCACTGCCTCTGGCCTGCCTGCTCCAGGCAAGCACTCAGCAGTGTGGGGTGGTGGTGGTGTAGCTTAGACCTCTGCACTCCCTATTTGTGTCCCTAACATGGCACCTGGCTCTAAACACCTTTGTTCTAGCTAGGGTAGGGGAGCCTCCAGTGGATAGGGCTCTCTATTTCCTTTGCTGGTGATGCTGCTCCCAGGAAAAATGTTCACTTTAAATTTGGGGAGTAACTCAGCCCAGGGGGTAGGGTGTCCTCTTGGAGCTCCAGGAAAGTGGCTGTGAGCGAGGTTCTCTGTGCAGTTTATTTTACTATGGAGCCTGAGTCTGAGGGTCCTGCCTCCTCTCAGACTGTGTCTAGGCTTTTTCCTCAGCCAAATATAGTCCATAAGCCCTTTCTAGGCTCCAAGGCTCTAGGCTGGGATTCCGGTTTTGGGGATAAGGACCTACAATTCATTGGCCAGCCTTCCCTGTCATGAGAAACCCTCCCAGCCGCTGTTGCTCCTGGTAGCAGAGCAGTCTGTTTCCTGTCTTTGCCTTTCCTACCAGTATCAGTGTGGATTCTTTGGTGGTCCTTGGCTGTAGAATTCTCTTTGTTTAGTCCAAAGTTTGTCTTTCACGATGAGTGTTTTCAGATTTAACTTGTAATCCACCTTGGTTCTGGGAAGTGGGTGTTGGAGCATCTGCCTACTCTGTGGCCATCTTGGAACCCCCTACGTACCAATTGTTTTGAGTTTTTGAGGTATATACCCAGTAGAGGGATTGCTGGGTCATATGGTAGTTCTAGTCTTAATTTTTTGAGGAACCACCATACTTTCTTTCTTAATGATTGTACTACTTTACATTCCCACCAACAGTGGATGAGGGCTCCTTTTTCTCCACATCCTCTCCAACACTTGTTGTTACCTGCCTTGTTGATAATAGTTAATTTAACAGTCATGAGGTGGTATCTCATTGTAGTTTTGATTTGCGTTTCTCTAATAGCTAGTGAAGATGAGCATCTTTTCATATATCTATTGGCCATTTGTATGTTTTCCTGGGAGAAGTGTCTGTTCATGTGTTCTTCCCATTTTTTTTACTGGATTGTTTGCTTGTTTGTTGTTGAGTTTTGTGAGTTCTCTGTATATTTTGGATATTAGCCCTTATCTGAACTGTTGTTTGAAAATATCATCTCCCATTTAGTTGACTGTCTGTCTGTTTTCTTGTCAGTTTCTTTTACTGTGCAAAAGCTTCTTAGTCTGATGAAGTCCCATTCATTTATTTTTGCCTTTATTTCCCTTGCCATTGAAGTCAAATTCATAAAATGTTATTTATGGCCAAGGTCCATGACTTTATTACCTATGTTTTTTTCTATGTAATTTATTGTTTCAGATCTTATATTTAGGTTTTTGATTCATTTTGAATTAATTTTTGTGCAAGGGGACAAACTGTAGTCGAGTTTCATTCTTTGGCACGTGGCTCTCTAGTTTTCCCAGTACCATTTTTTGAAGAGGCTTTCTTTTCTTCATTGTATGTTTAATTTATTTATATTTTTTAATGAAAACATCTCCAGTTTATCTTAACATTCAATTGTGTTGCATACCCGTCATCAAAAGTCAAATTGTCCTCTGTTACCTTCTATCTGGATTTCCCTGTGTCCCTCCCCTCCTCCCTATCCCACCTTTCTCTCCCTCCCCCCACCCCATACCCACCACTCTCTTGTCCATGTCTCATAGGCTCACTTTTATGTCCCACTTATGTATAAAATCATGCTGTTCTCAGTTTTTCTTTTTTTCTGATTTACTTATTTCACTTCGTATAATGTTATCAAGGTACATCCATTTTGTTATAAATTCTCCGATGTCATCAATTCTTATGGCTGAGTAGTATTCCATAGTATATATGTACCAAAGCTTTTTAATCCACTCGTCTTCTGACGGACACTTGGGCTGGTTCCAGATCTTCGCTATTGTGAACAATGCTGCCAGGAACATGGGGGCGCATTTCTTCTTTTCGAACAGTGCTGTGGTGTTCTTAGGGTATATTCCTAAAGGGGGCATAGCTGGGTCAAAAGGCAGTTCGATATTTAATTTTCTGAGGAATCTTCAAACTGTTTTCCATAGTGGCTGCACCAGTCTGCATTCCTACCAGCAGTGCAGAAGGGTTCCCTTTTCTCCACAACCTTGCCAGCACTTATTCTGTGTTGTTTTGCTGATGAGTGCCATTCTGACTGGTGTGAGGTGATATCTCATTGTGGTTTTAATTTGCATTTCTCTAATGATTAGTGATGTTGAGCATTTTTTTATATGCCTATTGGCCATCTGTATGTCCTCTTTGGAGAAATTTCTATTCATTTCTTTTGCCCATGTTTTGTTTGGGTTGTTTGTCTTCCTGGTGTTGAGTTTTATAAGTTCTTTATAAATTTTAGTTATTAACCCCTTATCAGATGTGCTGTCAAATATGTTCTCCCATTGTGTGGTTTGTCTTTTTATTCTGTTCTTATTGTCTTTAGCTGTGCAAAAACTTTTTAGTTTGATATAGTCCCATTTGTTTATCCTGCCTTTTATTACATTTGCCCGTGGGGATAAATCGGCAAATATATTGCTGCTACAGATGTCGGAAAGCTTGCTGCCTATGTTTTCTTCTAAGATGCTTATGGTTTCACGGCTTATGTTTAAGTCTTTTATCCATTTTGAGTTTATTTTTGTGAGTGGTGTAAGTTGATGGTCTAGTTTCATTTTTTTGCAGGTAGATGTCCAATTTTCCCAACACCATTTGTTAAAGAGGCTGTCTTTACTCCATTGTATGTTCTTTCCTCCTTTGTCAAATATCAGTTGTCCATAAAGCTGTGGGTTTATTTCTGGGTCCTCTGTTCTGTTCCACTGATCTATGTGCCTGTTCTTGTGCCAGTACCAGGCTGTCTTGAGTATAATGGCCTTATAGTAAACCTTGATATCTGGAAGAGTGATCCCTCCTGCTTTATTTTTCCTTTTTAAGATTGCTGAGGCTATTCGTGTTCTTTTTTGATTCCATATAAATTTTTGGAATATGTATTCTATATCTTTGAAGTATGTCATTGGTATTTTAATTGGTATTGCATTGAATTTGTAAATTGCTTTGAGTAATATAGATATTTTAATGATGTTTATTCTTCCTATCCATGAGTACGGTATATGCTTCCACTTGTTTATATCTTCCTTGATTTCTTTTATCAATGTTTTTTAATTTTCCAAGTACAAGTCCTTAACCTCCTTGGTTAAATTTACTCCTAGGTATTTTATTTTTATGGCTGCAATAGTGAAGGGGATTGTTTCCTTAATTTCTTTTGCTGACAGTTCATTGTTGGTATATAGAAATGCCTCTGATTTCTGAGTATTGATTTTATATCCTGCCACCTTGCTGAATTCATTTATAAGGTCCAGTAGTTTTTTGACTGAGACCTTAGGGTTTTCAATATACAATATCATATCATCTGCAAATAGTGACAGTTTTACTTCTTTTCCAATTTGGATGCCTTTTATTTCTTCTTCTTGTCTGATTGCTGTAGCTAGGACTTCCAGAACTATGTTGAATAAAAGTTGTGAAAGGGGGCACCCTTGCCTGGTTTCTGATCTTAAGGGGATTGCTTTTAATTTTTGTCCATGTAGTATGATGTTTGCTGTGGGTTTGTCGTAGATGGTCTTTATCATGTTAAGGGATGATCCCTGTATTCCCACTTTACTGAGAGTTTTGAGCATGAATGGGTGCTGGATTGTATCAAATGCCTTTTCTGCATCTATTGCAATTATCATGTGATTTTTGTCCTTCTTTTTGTTTATGTGATGAATCACATTGATTGATTTGCGAATATTGAATGAGCCTTACCTCTCCAGAATAAATCCCACTTGATCATGATATATGATTTTTTTCATACATTGCTGGATCCAGTTGGCTAATATTTTGTTGAGAATTTTAGCATCTAAATTCATCAGGGATATAGGCCTATAATTTTCTTTCTTTGTGTTGTCTCTGCCCGGTTTTGGGATCAGAATTATGCTCGCCTCATAAAAGGAGTTTGGAAGTCTTCCTTCCTCTTGAATTTTTTGAAATAGCTTGAGGAGGATAGGAGTTAGTTCTTTGAATTTTTGATAGAATTCACTTGTGAAGCCATCAGGCCCAGGACTTTTCTTTTTTGGGAGTTTTTTGATAACTGTTTCGATCTCATTTGTTGTAATTGGTCTGTTTCTGTGTTCTGATTCTTCCAGATTGATTTTTGGAAGGTTATATGATTCAAGAAATTTGTCCATTTCATCTAGATTCTCTAATTTTTTGGCATAGAGTTTTTCATAGTATTTTCTTACAATGCTTTGTATTTCTGTTGTGTCAGTTGTTATTTCTCCACTGTCCTCTCTAATTTTATTTATTTGAGTCCTCTCTCTTTTTTTCTTGGTGAATCTAGTTAAAGGTTCATCAATCTTGTTTACCTTTTCAAAGAACCAGCTTCTGGTTTCATTGATCCTCTGTATTGTTTCCTTCGCCTCTATGACATTTATTTCTGCTCTGATCTTTATTATTTCCTTCCTTCTACTTGTCCTGGGTTTTATTTGCTGTTGTTTTTCTAGTTCTTTTAGATGTACGGTCATGTTGCTTATTTGAGCTTTTTCTAACTTCTTATGATATGCCAGTAGTGCAATAAACTTCCCTCTCAGAACTGCTTTTGCTGTGTCCCATAAATTTTGAGTTGATGTATGCTCATTATCATTTGTTTCTAGAAACTTTTTTATTTCTTCTTTGATCTCATTGTTAATCCAGTCATTATTTAATATCATGCTATTTAGTTTCCTAGTGTTTGAGTATTTTTCAGTTTTTCTTTTGTGGTAAATTTCTAATTTCATGGCATTGTGATCAGAGAAAATGCTTGATATGATTTCTATCTTCTTAAATTTATTGAGACCATTTTTGTGTCCTAACATGTGGTCTATCCTAGAAAACGTACCATGAGCGCTTGAGAGGAATGTATATTCTACTGCTTTAGGGTGAAAAGTTCTGAAAATATCTATTAAATCGAGTTGATCTAGTGTCTCCTTTAAGTCTGCTGTTTCTTTATTAATTTTTTTTCTTGAGGATCTATCCAGTGTTGTTAGAGGGGTATTGAAATCCCCTACTATGATAATATTGCTGTTAATCTCGCCCTTTATATCCATCAAAGTCTGCTTTATGTATGTTAGGGCTCCTATATTTGGTGCATAGATATTTATAATAGTTATAACTTCCTGTTGAATTGTTCCCTTTATCATTATGTAGTATCCTTCTTTATCTCTTACTAAAGCCTTTGTTTTAAAGTCCATTTTGTCAGATATAAGTACTGCTACCCCGGCTCTTTTTTCATTTCCATTAGCATGAAATATTATTTTCATCCTTTTACCTTCAGTCTATGTGCGTCTTTTGTTTTAAGGTGTGTCTCTTGTAGACAGCATATGTGTGGGTCCTGTTTCTTTATCCATGCAGCTACCCTATGTCTTTTGATTGGATCATTTAATCCATTTACATTGAAGGTTATTATTGATATGTAGTTGTTTATTGCCATTTTATTCTTTAAAGTTGTATTCTTCTTTGGCTATATTCTTTTCTCCGTTTAAACTCTTCACAACAGGCCCCTTAGTATCTCTTGCAGAATTGGTTTGGTTTTTATGAATTTCTTCAGGCTTTCTTTGTCTGGGAATCTCTTTATTTCTCCTTCAATTTTAAACATTAGCCTTGCTGGATAGATTAGTCTTGGTTGTAGGTTCTTGTTCTGCATTACTTTGAATATATCTTACTATATTCCCTTCTGGCCTCAAGTGTTTCTGTTGAGAAGTCCGATGTCATCCTTATGGTAGCTCCTTTGTTGGTGATAGCCTTTTTTCCCTAGCAGCTTTAAAATTTTTTCTTTATCCATTAGCTTTGGTATTTTAACTATGATGTGTCTTGGTGTAAATCTTTTTGGGTTTCTCTTTAATGTTGTTCTGTATGCTTCTTGAACGTGTGGAGTGTTTCCCAGCCTTAATTTAGGGAAGTTTTCTGCTACGATTTGATTGAACACAGTTTCCATTTCCTGTCCACTCTCCTCTTCTTCAGGTACCCCTATGATGCGAATGTTGTTTCTCTTCATGTTGTCACAGAGCTCCCTTAGAGTTTCCTCACATTTTTTGAGTCTCTTTTTCTTTTTCTTCTCTGCTTCTGTGCCTTTGTTTATTGTGTCTTCTAACTTGCTGATTCGATCTTCATCGTGATTCATCCTGCTTTTAATTCCTTCCATTGTGGTCTTCAGTTCTGATACTTTATTTGTCATTTCTGTATGATTCTTTATTATTATTTCAATTTCGTTTTTTATACTTGTTATCTCTTTATTTAGGTGTTCATAATGACTATCCATTGTTGCTCTAATTTCTTTGAACATCCTAACTATCATTATTCTAAATTCTTCTTCTGGTAGTTTGGTTATATCTGGTTCATTCAGGTCCTTCTCTGGGGATTTTTCTTGATTCATTTGGTTTGCATTCCTCTGCCTGCCCATTTTTTCTGTGTATAAGCAAGTTGTTGGCACTGGAGTCCAGTAGGTGTTCCCTTTGTCTTCTCTAAGTGTGGTCTGTCTGCCGGTCCCCCACCCCCTCTGTCGCTGCTTATGGTGGTTGGGTATGGGCGTTGCCCAAGCCGGCCCACTGTGGCTTTTGCTGTGATTTCCGCCTCTCCTCCATGGGAGGGGCTGTCACTCAAGCCACAAGCCTCAGGACTAAGGATAGAGGTGAGCACCTTTACTCAGCTGCAGACCAGCTTGTTTCCGGACTTCCGCCCAGAACCAGCAGTCGGAGCCTCCTCGCTACAGTTTTGCGGGTTGGGCGGGGCTTTTGACATGCTCTCAGCTGTAAGCCTTTGCCCATTCAGAGCTTTAGGCCCGCCCTCGAGGCCAGGGCCCTTCTGGGCAGGGTCGGAAACCAAGGTTTTTTGGGGCGGACGCATTTGCTGTCTTCTGCTCAGCTGTGGACTTCCACTCGTCCGGGACTCTACCCCGCCCCCGCGTTTGGAACCCGCTTATGCACGTGGGATGGCAAATCACGGTTTCTCCGGCCGGGCGGGGATAGTAGTGTGGGCTCAGCTGCGAGCTTCCACTTGTCTCAGGGTCTATCCCATCCCCGCGCTCAGAGCCCGCTCGCGCACTCAGAATGGCAAACACGGTTTCTCCGGCCGGGCGGGGCTGGTAGCGTGAGATCAGCCACAAGCCGCCCGCCCGTCCCTGGTCCTAGCCCGGTCCCCGCAGTCAGGGCTGGCTTGCGCAGGGTCGCAGAGCAGATTTCTGCTCGTTCCTGGCCTCCCGCTTTGTCCCCACAGGTCAGACTACAGGCGGCCTGCAGCTTCCGGACTGCTTTCTTGCCTCCCCTCCGACCCTTCTGGGCTAGACTAAGCTCACACCGGCTTCGCCTCTGCCCACGCCGACAGAACTGCGTTTCAGCGTCCTGCTGCCCACCGTACCCTTCAGCAGCCCTCAGCAGAGTAAGATGGGACCTAATACTCCACACTGTAGGCCTGGGAGCTCCCTCACTTGTTTCACAGCTCAATACTGTCCAAACGCCTCTTCTAGGCTCTGGGACTGCAGGCTGGGCCTTGGTTCCTGGGACCCAGGTTCCTCTATCTCCGCCAAACTCTCCTCCCGCCACACGGGTCTCTCCGGGGTGCCGTTTGCTCCGGGGAGCTGGGCAGCCCTCTTCGCATTTTCGCTATTCCTACCAGTCTCAATGTGGCTTCTTCTGTGTTCCTTGGTTGAAGAGTCCACTTAGTTTTGTTCAAAGTTGGTTTATCCAGGTGATGGTTCTTAAAATTCATTTATAACCCACTTTGGTTCTGGAAGTTGGAGGTTGGTACATCCGCCTACTCCATTGCCATCTTGCTCCGCCTCTTCATTGTATGTTTTTGGCTCCTTTTTCAAAGATGATTTGACCATATATATGTGGTTTTATTTCTGGGCTCTCTATTCTGTTCCATTGTTCTGAGTGTCTGTTTTTCGGCCAATATCATGCTGTTTTGATTATTGTGGCTCTATGATATAATTTGAAGTTCAGTATTGTAATGCCCCTGCTTTGTTTTTATCTCTTTAGAATTACTTTGGTTATTTGGAATTTCTTATGGTTCCATATAAACCTGATGATTTTTTGTTCCTTTTCTTTAAAAATGACATTGAAATTTTGCTGGGAATTGCAATAAATTTGTATATTGCTTTGGGTAATATGACCATTTTAACTATATTTATTTTTTCTATCCATGAACAAAATTTTTTTTCATTTTATTGTGTCTTTTTACATTTCCTTTAATAATACTTTGTAGTTTTCAGTATATAGGTTCTTTACATTCTTTGTTATGTTTATTCCTAGGTATTTTATTTTTTTGTTGCAACTTTAAAAGGTATTATTTTTTTGAGTTCATTTTCTGAAGTTTTATTGTTGGCATATAGGAAGGCAATAGACTTCTGTATATTAATTTTGTATCTTGGAATCTTACTGTATTGGTTTATTGTTTCTAGTAGTCTTTTTGTGAAGTCTTTGGGGTTTTTTATGTACAGGATCATATCATTGGCAAAAAGTGAAACCTTTACTTCTTTCCTATAATGAATGCCTTTTATTTCTTTCTCTTGTCTGATTGCTCTGGCTAGAACTTCCAGCACTATGTTGAACTAGAGTGAAGAGAGTGGGCAACCTTATCTTGTTCCTGATTTTAGAGGAAAAGTCCTCAGTTTTTTGCTATTTAATATGATGTTAGCTGATGGTTTGTCATAAATGACCTTTATTATGTTGAGATAATTTCATTCTATACCCATTTTGTTGAGAGTTTAAACATAAAATGGCGTTGTATTTTTTCAAATGCTTTTTCTGCATTTATTGATAGGATCATATGGTATATTATGCTAATTGTTTTATGTATGTTAAACCATCCTTGTGTTCCTGGGATGAATCTTGCTTGATCACAATGAATTATTTTTTAGTGTGTTGTAATCGATTTTCTAGTATTTTGTTTAGGAGTTTTGCAACTTTATTCACTAGAGATATTAGCCTGTAGTTTTTTTTTTGTGTGTGTTGTCCTTTCCAGGGTTTGGTATTAGGGTAGGTTGACCTCATAAAATGTGTTTAGAAGTATTGCTGCGTCTTTAATTTTTTGGAAAACTTTGAGAAGTATAGGAACCAAATCTTTGAATGTTTGGTAGAATTAACTAGTATAGCTCTCTGGCCTTAGACTTTTATTTTTTGGGAGGTGTTTTATAGTTGTTTCTATTTCCTCCCTGCTTATGAGTTTGTTTATGCTATTTACTTCTTTTTAACTCAGTCTAAGAAGATTGTATTGTTCTAGAAATTTACCCATTTCTTCTAGATTGTTAAATTTGGTGGCATATAGTTTTTCATAGTATTATACATGTATATATACAATTATATCTGATATCTGAGGTGATTTCTCCCTTTTCATTTTGTATTTTGTTTATTTGAGTTTTTTCTCGTTTTTCTTTAGTGAGTCTTGCCAAGGGTTTGTCAATTTTGTTGATCTTTTCAAAGAACCAGCTCCTTGTTTTATTGATTTTTTTCTATAGTTTTCCTGTTCTCTATTTCATTTATTTCTGCTCTGATTTTTATTATTTTCTTCTGCTGGTTTTGGGTTGCCTTTGTTTGTCTTTTTCTAGTTCCTTAAGATGTGATGTTAAGTTGTTTACCTGGGCTCTCTCTTGTTTGTTCATACAAGCCTGTAGTGATATGAACTTCCCTCTTATTACTGCTTTTGCTGCATCACAGAGATTCTGATTTGTTATATATCATTTTTATTTATCTGTATACATTTTTTGATCTCTGCTTTTATTTCTTCTTTGACCCAATCATTTTTTAGAAGTATGTTGTTTAATTTCCACATTTTTGTGGGTTTATTTACTTCTTTTTTGCAGCTAAATTCTAGTTTTAAGGCTTTGTGGTCAGATAATATGTTTGATATAATTTCAATCTTTCTGAATTTGTTGAGGTTAGTTTTCTGGCCCAACATATGGCCAATTCTTGAGAATGTTCCATGTACACTGGAGAAAAATGTATACTCTGTCATTTTGGGATGAAATGTCCTGTAGATGTTTATCATATCCTATTTTCTAGTGTTTCATTTAAGGCCAACATTTCTTTTATTAGCTAAGCATGTTACCTCACTTTTCAGGTTGAGTTTTTCATCTCTGTTTGGTTCCTTTATATAGTTTCAATTTCTTTGGTGACGTATTCTTTTTGTTCATTGGAATTTTCTTGAGCTCTCTAGATTGCCTTTCCTTACTTTTTAAAATTTCCCTGAGTATTTTGAGGACTTTAAGTTTTTATTCTCTCTCATTTAATTCCAAGGTTTCCAAGCAATTGGATTTTTTTTCTAAAGATTTTTTATCATCTATTTAAGCTACATCTCTGTCTTTTGTATCCATAGCATTTTATTTTTTTTCTTAATGGCATTTGAGAGTGGTATTGTTAATAACACTAATAAAAGATAATTAAAAAGATAAAATCAAATTGGAAAAGATACAGTGAATAAATAAAAATTCTATAATGATAAGTGAAATAAAAACTACAGGAACAAGGAGCAGGAACTGAGGAAGGATGACAAAAGAGATAAATGAAGTAAAAAACACACAAAATGTCACAAAGAAAAATATAAATCCAAAATAAAAGAATTTGTTGATAAATGATGATTGAATGAGATAAAAAGAGAAAGAAAAAGAAAAGAAAAAGTAAAGGTTTTTGAAACAAAATCCTCAAGAAAGCAAGAATAAAAAATGTATCTATGGATAATGAAAGCATCAAAAGAAAAGAAGATAAAATGACCAAAATGGGAAATAAAAAGAAAAAATTCATAAAAATATAATTCTGTTTCCTGGTTTTGAGAGATGGCTTTTTTTTTTTTTTTTTTTTTCTGCAGGTAGCGCTATATTACAGTTTTGCCCCTGTGGGGCTCTTGGGCAGAGGTTTGCTGTTGTATTGCTTGGAGGCTCTGACAATCAGAGACTCAGTTTTCTAGGTCCTCTCTCCACTGCTCTCCCACCTGAGCTAGCTGCCTGGGGAGTTATCTGTGAGGTTTGGTCCAGCCACTGCTTGCAGAGCAAAAGGCTGTAAGAACAGCCAGGTCTTTTCTCCAGTACCACTCAAAGCACAGTTTTGGGTAAGGCTGTGCCCACAAGAGCCGCCAATGAGTGCACGCAGGGCTGAGAGCCAATTGCCAATCTAAGGGCTTTTCTACGGGCCCCCTGGCATGTCTAGTATGCCTCAGCACTCCACAGGTCTAATCTCCACAGGTTTCTCTCTTGTGCCCTGTCTGGAAGCCTGTACCAAGCCATGTGCATACCCAGCCTCCAAGCCTTCAGCCATGCATATAGAAGATTGCACCCACCCACTTAAGCAGAAAGCACCTGTGATCTCAGTCAGAGCCGTGAATGCAGGCCTGCACAGGCACCCCACCTTGACAGTCTCAGGCTTCTGGACAGTCTCAGGCCCAGGGATCCTGGTGTTTGTGCACATCCAGTGCTGTTGGTGGAGTTGGGGCTGCACAAAGATGCTGGCAACAGCCGACACAGATATTTATTGCTGATAATCTTGGGCTAAGCCCTCCAGCCCACGTGTGCGTGCACCCACACCAGTGGTGGGTGCCAGGTGGAGCCACTCATACACCGCCCATGGTCATGGAGCCAGGAGTGCACAAAGCTGCTGTAGTCGGCGCTGTCTTCCACAGACACCCTGTACTGGAAACCTTTGTTGGAACCTGCTGCCCATGCTTGCCCCATGTCCGCGATCTCAGGCAGAGCTAAAGTGTTCTTCATTCTGCTTGATCATCCACCCCAACCCAGCTTCCTCCCTCTGCTTTTGACCCTCCTCTTTGTTTGGCTTCAGATGAAAGTTTTCCTTCCTCAGATCAGTGAGGAAGTGAAATACCTCATTCTCCATCTTATTTCCTTCAGAGTGGATTATATATTCAGCCACTTTTTCGCCCAATCATACCTTTGTCTGGTGTGTGTATATTTCAGGTGCTCCTGAGATTTTTTTCTCTCTCTTTAATTGTTGAAATTTCAAGGGAAGATATCAGAAGCACCCCTCATGGTGCGATTTCTCTGATGTGTCATTTGATTTTCTGATGTTCTTGTTTAATAAAAAAATCAAATGCTAATTTTTAAAATCACCTCATATTCATTTTGAAATATCCCCTAATTTTTGTAAGCAGTGTATTTTGGAAAACTTGGTTGCTATCATAAGAATTAAAAACAGAACGCCCAACTTCTGAATCATCGTAGAACAAAAGCAAATATACACTTTATAAACATACACACACAAGGCTGTGTATTGTTATTTAGAGGACTTATTTTCAGCAGTTTTGAATGATGATTATTCTGTAGTTTAATTGTAATTTTGTTGGGGGTCAAAGTAGAAAGCAAGCACAGAATTTACCTGCTCTGCCATCTTGACCAGAAGTCTTGCCATACTGTCTTTAAAAAACCTGGAAGTAGAGGAACTTGAAATACTACATTAGGGCTGGGATGTCTTGAAGTCTGAGTTGGGCACTGGGATGGGGGTTGGCTTTGTCCACAGGTCATAGAGTCAGGAGTTGGTTGTATCCTGAGAGATAAATCTAGGATAAGAAATGAAACAGAAATGCAGACACAGTCTAAAAAGCTAGTTAAACATTCAGGCTGGGTGCAGATATAATCCCCTCGCACTTTCCAAGTGGCCCCAATAGATGTGGGGCCACTTGGAAAGTGCGAGGGGATTCAGCACGGAGGTCATGATATGGCATCTGGAAAGATTTCCCAAACCATTTGGTCATAAGAGAATTAAAAAAATACCCTTTGCTTTGCTATAATTAGGAAAGACCTATTTAAAGTATAAGAACAAATTAAAGATGTTTTCTATGGGAGCTACTTTTGAAATAACTGATGAGAAGAAAGTATCTCTTCAAGGTAATAAAAAGCTAAGCAAAAAATAATTCTGGGGGATAAAGGCTAGAAGGCATTCTCTTTGAAAAAGTGTCTATGCCCTTCCTAGGTCTCACCTCAGCTTTCTCTTAAACCCTTTCCACTCAAGCTTCTCTCCCTGCTGCCTCATGGAACTGATGTTATAAAGTCATTCATGGGCTCCACAAAGTGATCTGCACTGGCTATTTGTCAGTGCTCATCTCACCTGATACATCAGGCACTTCTCAGGGGGTCACTGTGCTGAAACAGTCTGTGCTTGGCTCTCAGGACACTGCTGCCTTGGCCTCCTTCCTCTGCTGATTTCTCTCCTCAACTTCCTTTGCTGGGTGCTCCTTGTCTCTTTGGAATGACTCAAGACTCAGTCCTTGGACCTCTTAAAAACAATTTTAAAAAATCACTATCTATACTCATTTCCTTGGAGAACTCGTTTCATCTCCTAACTTAAAATGCCGCTTATATGCAGATGAAAAGGAAGAGAGAGATTTGTTCTGCGTGTGTGAGTGACTGCTGGGGAAGCCAAGGCAGGGCTTCCCAGCACATGTACTGGTCTCAAAGGCTGGTTGAATGATGCCATCTAGGTCAGGGTTTCTTGGCCTTGGCACTATTGATATATGGAACCAAATAATTCTCTTTTGTGGTTATTTTCCTGTGGATGTTTAACAGCATCCTTGGTTTCCACCCACTGGACACCAGAAGAAATCTCCCCCAGCAAAGTTGTGACAATTACAAGTGTCTCCAGACAGAACCACTCGCTGGTATTGATAATGACGAAGGAAGGTGAGCAATAATCCGCACAAAGAAGGAGGGAAGTATCAAAGAAATTGAGTCAATTTACAAATTAAACATGAACACCATGAAATCTGGAGAAACAGGAGATTCCTGAGGTAGAGTTGTTAATCTTCTGAGTGCAGAGAAATATTTTGTGCATAGTTTGTATCAAAGCACCCTTGAAGGAGCTTGAGGAGGTACATCCCAAAGGGCCAAGATGACGTATTTTTCTGTATAAATATCTATATTTATAAAAGAGAGGAAAGTTAAGTGATTGTCCAGAGAAGTAAAAATTCTAGATATTGATTTGTTTGATTGCTGACCTTCTTAATCATATCCTTTTTCATTGAATGCCACAAAATGAAACTGAATTTTCTTTTGGATCCATAAATACATAACTCCAGGACTCCTTTTTAGCTTATTAGATATTTCTGTAAGGCCAATCAATATGGTGAATCAGCTCAGCTATCTATCAATGCTATGAATGCACCTATCACAAAATGGTCATTTTAGGTCTACTATACAGGGTTCAATGAGTCACTTATTGTAATATTAGCTGAACAAGAAGTGAAAGTGGGGTTTGAAGATGAATTACACAGGGTTTTCCCTCTTCTTTCTTTTTTCCCTATCTCTCTCATTCTTAGCTCCTATTCATTTTTTTCCCACTTAAAAAAAATAATATTCTTTTGTAAAAGGCAAAGGGTAGAATAGAGTTGATTATGGGGAAAGGGCCACATATCTTTGATTGAAGTTGAGAAGGAATTATAATGTTTTAAACAAACAAATCCTGAAGTCTTCATATTGTCATTGGTCTAAAATAAAGGGAATGTTTTTTAGATTAGAAAGAGATGACAAATTCATACTCCTTGTAATATTTATCTTTTGTAAATCTTATATTTGTCATCCTGTGGTTTTATTATAGATTTTGAAAAAATGTACTTAGATTAACTGCTAAAGCAATCTGAATATAACTGTAATTGTCTAGAGTTTCTGTGTCTTGTTTTACAGTATGTTCTATAATTAAAACCTAGAAAATGCTTGTATTTTGCAGTTCTTTTTTATTTTATTTTTTGCAGTTCTTATTGGGCCAGTAATTATTTTCACGTGAACTCAAAAATATCAAAATTCAAGAATATCAGTCTAATTTTGCTTTATGTACATTCAGATGGTTTTTAAATAAAAGGCAAAGTGGAAAAATAAATGTAATGCTATATTTATTATGATGACATTCAAAGTGAATGTTAAAAAGGAAGAAGGAAGTTTGAAAAAAAAGTCTTGATTATATTTCCATAAATATTTGTTCAAGAGATGCAGCAAACTCTATATGCTAAAGCTATTAAAATAAACCTTATTTTCTTTCCCAAGAGCTGTGCAGAATTTCTAACTACATTTTTACTCTCCCCATTCAGAAAGATACATTTGCATGTTATGAGGCAACATACTTAATCATTAAGAAAAAGTAGAAAATTAAAGGCAAAGTTTTGTGCCGTGGACCACAGATTTTGTACATTTTAAACTGCTGATGGGATTGCAGACACAATGGGATTGGTATCTGAGCCTCATTCTGTTTACCTTGGTGATTTCTGATGGAAGTGATCCAGACATCACAATTTCTTGTGAGAGAGTAAAAGAATATATTTCAGTTCATAAGATAAAAATGAACCTCAGTGGACACTCGCATTTGTTTTCCTTAAGATAACTGAGTGGTGTTTTTAGAGATGGATTGAGAATCTGCTTTACTAATCAAATTTCTAACAAGTAGAACAAGGGCAATGTTTTTACCCAGAAAAAAAGTAAACACCATTTAAACAAATTGATCAAACTCCTATGACCTGGCTTGTGCTTTTTCTCAAAATTTACTTGTTTAAAAATATTCTGGAAATGTCAACTGGACATTTTTTTTTCTGATTGGAGAATGTCTGTTTAGAAATGCAAAGTTGACTATAGCAGAAAGGCCCCCAAGTTATCACCTTTGCTCAGGTGTTGTGGCATCCCTACTGTTCTGTTGGACCTCTGGTTCTTCATCTCCAAAATGGGGTGATTGAAATCAGAACCCTCCACAGTCTGTTCTGGCAGCCCATGCTGACCTGCTCTTTAAGTCGTTAGGTGGAACACTGATGCAAATTAGGGACACTTTTGAGGGTGCTAGATTGCTTTAGATCTTCTTGTCTCATTCTCAGACCAAAAAGATGTAGATCTTTTGCTTTAGAGCTTCATTCTTTGGTGAACTTATATTTTTGCTATAAATTAATGAAAAAAATTTTTGATCTTGGCTGGTTGGCTCAGTGGTAGAGTATCAGCTGGTGTTTGGATATCCTGGGTTTGATTCCCCGGTCAGGGCACACAGGAGAAGCAGCCATCAATTTTTCCATCCTTCCTTTTCCCCTCCCCCCCTTTCTCGCTTTCTCTCTCTCTCTCTCTCTCTCTCCCCCTTCCACAGCTGTGGGTTGAGTGCATCAGCCCTAGGTACTAAGGATGTCTCTGGCCTGTCTCAGACACTAAAAACAGCTCAGTTGCCCTAAGCCAGTGGTTCTTAATCTTTTTTGAGGTACTGAACCCACCAGTTTCATATGCACATTCACCGAACCCTTCTTTAGTGATAAATAAAATATGATTTTTTTTTCCAAATTCAAGACATAGGTATATGTTTTTTTACTGGTGCACAAAATGAGCCGTGCATGAACATCACCTTGCTCAAAGAACAAAACCAACAAAGTGCATGAACTCACAACAAATTACGATATTACTTTATTCTGGCCTCCACGGCAGAGCCTTCTCCGAACTCCTGAGACCGACTCATCGAACCCCTAGGGTTCGATAGAACCCAGGTTAAGAACCACTGCCCTAAGCAAAGAAGCTCCAGATGGGCAGAGCGTTGTCTCCTAGTGGGTTTGCTGAGTGGATCCTGGTTGGGGTGCATGTGGGAGTCTCTCTATCTCCCCTCCTGTCACTTAATAAAAAGTAAAATAAAAAATTTATTTTACCAATGTTAATTTCATATGGACATCATGGTGGTTAGACATTTATATAACTTATGAAATGATCTCCCTCCTAAGCCTAGTATCCCTCTGACTCTATAGAGAGTTATTACAGTATTACTGACTGTATTCCCTGTGCTATACTTTACATCCCTGTGACTGTTTGTTAACTGTCATTTTGCTGCAAATTAATTTTTCTCTCTGTCAAAGTTTCCTTTTGGAACCAAAAGCAAATGTAAATTCTCTGCTATCTTCTAAATCCTCCTCATCCTTGCATTTTCCAGAAAATATTATGGCCATTGTATTCTAATTAAACCTAGGATAGAAGCATGAACTAGCTGGAGAATAACAGTTTAAGTGAATATCTATTATGTGTTGTTACAGCTTTTTGCTATATTTTGTCACTAAACAGAGAAGCATTTTGAAGCAAATTGGGATGAGAGACAGGATTTTGGCCTAAGATAGATTTTGTAAACTCAGAAAAAATGGTGTTTGTGTGTAGCTTTGAATCCAAGATTCTGATAGGATGGATTAGGAAAAATAAAACTGACTTTTCTGTTTATTCATTCTGTTTCATCTCGGAGCTTTGCTTGGGTCAGAACCTCTTAATCTTGAGTTACTGCCTTTAGACTCAATGAACTCATTTTTTTTCTTTGTGTCATTACTCTTAGATCTCTACTTATTTCAAAAAAATCTTCCTCAACCAACTGGGTGAAAATTGTTGCCTTCCAATAACCTTTTCTCTTCTATTTCCTTTTAATCCTCAGTCTTGACATAAGAATAGAATAAATGAAGAAATAATATATATTTTTTGCTTTGAAAAAAATTTTATATCCCCCAATGCTTCTGAAAATTTAAAAACCATTTTTACACTCACTTTCATTTTCTTTTTTAAAAGTTTTATTTAGAAAATTAAACTTAACAGGGTGACATTGATCCATAAGAATGCATCCCTTCAGGTAAACATTTCTATAACACTGGGGAACAAAATTTTTGTGGCATCCACAAAAGCATTTGTTGTTACTTAATTTGAGTGTGCTGATCTCAAATATGATATTAGTTTTTCTCTGTAAGCTACAGTTTCTTTTGCAATTTTAGGTTTTCATCTTATTGTAAAATTTTCAACATTTAGTTTAACATAATGAAGTAGAATGTCTTCTTGGGCATCATCTTTGTGAAAATATATTTATATAATGCAGTAAATACACTAATACACTAAAAGATATGATAATATCAGAATTTGTCTACAATTTCAAAGTAGAACATATTAAAACACTTATTTTAATAATAAAATTTGTGCAAAACTTATTTAAATTTTATTCAGGCAGAAATTTGCGTTTGTAGCTCTTGCGTTTGTGTACTTGTTGAGGACAATCTCGTTTGATACTACAGCAGTACTCTGCCATTATATTTCTGTCCCAACGCCCCTGATAACACTCTTCCATCATCTTCAGATCTTGATGAAAGCATTCTTCCTGCTCATCACTAACAGCTCCAAGATTTTTGGGAAGTTTATCAAGGTGACTGTTCAGGAAGTGAATCTTAACACTCATGTTACATCGAATGTTGCGAAAAACCAACAGCATCCTTTGAACCAGAAGTTTATAGTTCTCTGCTGTTTTGTTGCCAAGGAAGTTCTTTGTAACTGCCATGAAAGACTGCTATGCTGCTTTCTCCTCCTTATTCATTTTCTTGGCAAATTCTTCATCACGTATGAGGGTTCGAATTTGAGGTCCATCGAATACACCTGCTTTTATCTTCTCGAAAGACAAGGCAGGAAAAGTAGAAATAATATGTTGAAAGCATTCACTTTCTCTATTTAAAGCCTGAACAAACTGCTTCATTAAGCCAAGTGTGATGTGAAGTGGGGGAAAAATGATCCTGTCTCAATTAACTACAGGTTCATTCACAATATTTTGCATCCCTACTTCCAGAGCTTCAGGTTTCAGCCACTCCTTCTGTGTCCAGTGTTTCTCCCGAGCTCGACTGTCCCAGAAACACAGAAAGCAAGGATACTTTGTGAAATCACTCTGTTGTCCTAGCAAGAAATTTACCATTTTAAGATCCACAGAAATGATCCAGTTATGCTCCTCATACCTCAGTAAGTCAAGGACAATTTTTATGTCACTACAATCTTCTCGCAGATGATTTGAATAACCAATTGGAACCGCTGCATAAACATTACCGTTGTGTAGGAGAACACATTTCAAACTCCATTTAGAGTTGTCAAGAAATAGCTGCCATTCTCTTGGACTGTAAGTGGTAACACCTAGCTGGCTGAGAAGACTACTGATATCATGACAGTAAACAAAGTGTTTGTCTTTAAAAAAAAGTTCACAAAAACTTGTTCACGCTTCCTGAAATGGGATACTTTAGCTGACCAGTGAAGTTCATTCTCTTCTTGAAGCCTGGAGGGTAATAACTCAGCTGCTTTCTTTGATAGGCCCAAATATCTTACTAAGTCATTCAATTTGGGTTGGCTAAACTGCTGAGGGGTTAATGACTGCTTGGCATCAGAAGAAGACCCTTCAGATTCTACAACCATTTCCTCATGCATCTCATCAAAATACACTTGATCACCATGTTCACTTTCTTCATCCTTAGAAGAAATAAAACCATTGAAAACTGAAACCGAGAGTGTCTCAGGTGTGGGATAGGCATATTGCTGAAGAAATATTAGGATATGTAATCATATGCTGTTTTTTCTTGCTGATGCCCTTTGTATGGATCAAACAGAAATAATAGTCACTGCTGTGGTAGTTGCCAAACCATGGGAATACCAAAAAACATTCCTTTGCGTTTTTCTTTTGTCCAGTCAACAAGCATTTCCTCACAATTATGACACACAATATGAGGAGCCCAATTTTTGTCTTGATCGCCATGAGGAACTTGAAAATAGGCAATATATGCACATGTCACAAATGATGAAATATTATGCCTTTGACGTTGAAGTATCTAACAGTCACATATATAACAGAAGGTGTCGAGACTATTCTTACATTTATGCCTACTCGAAGAAGCCATGATTCAATCTTAAAACAGAATAAGAGGGTGTTTTTATCAGATAATAATTTTTTACATTGAAAAACAACTTCAATTATGTAAAAGTGATGTTTGTAAAACATTAATTGCCTTGTGGTTATATTCAATCCAAGAGTCGTTGCCCTTTAACTCCAATTTAAAAACCAATGCATGCCATTAAATGTAACAAAAAGAAATTAAAATTGCATAAAAACTAGAGCATGCACCGAAATAATGGATTTCAGGTTTGGAATCAGCAATGCAGAAATATATAGAAACAGTTCTAAAACTTTATGCAGCAGAAAATGAAAAAAAAAGTTGTTCCCCAGTATAATATTTGAACTGTTGATTATATTGTATACACATTACTCAGGGTCAAATCACTCTTGGTAAGCATATATTTGTCCTCCCCCTCTATACTCTTCTCCTCCACCCCATCTGTGCACATCTTCATCCCCCTGGTAACCACTTCACTTTTATCTATGTCCATGAATCTCAGTTTTGTATCCCACCTATGTGTGAAATCATATAGTCCTTAACTTTTATAAATTTACTTATTTCACTCAGTATAATGTCCTCAAGGTCCATCCATGTTGTCGTAAATGGCAATAGGTCATCATTTCTTATGGCTGAGTAGTATTCCATTGTATATATGTACCACATCTTTTTTATTCAATCCTCTATGAAGGGACACTTTAGTTGTTTCCGTGTATTGGCCACTGTGAATAATGCTTCCATGAACATGGGGGTGCATGTGTCTTTATGTACCCATGTTTTCGATTTTGGGGGGTATATACCCAGTAGAGGTATTGCAGGATCATATAGTAGTTGTAGTCTTAATTTTTTGAGGAACCACTATACTTTCTTTCATAAATTGTTGTACTGATTTACATTACCACCATCAGTGAATGAGGGTTCCTTTTTCTCTCCAATCTCTCCAACCTTTGTTATTACCTGTCCTCTTGATGGCAGCCAATCTAACAGGTGAGAGGTGGATCTCATTGTAGCTCCCTTCTGTTTTATAGACTCACTAAAGCTGAGGAAAATGTCCTTGAGTGTTTTAATTTCTGATATTTGTGTTCTCCAAAATGAATTACTCAAACTCCACATTTTTTCCCTCATACAGTTTTAATCAACATATGTCCTAGAGTTTAAAAACATCATATTTCCCCCATGGAATCACAAACTAGTCAATTCTGGGCAGGATGTGAATAAATCATAACTATTTCAAGTTGATTGTGGCAGGATGGGTACCTGGGAGTCTTTGTCGGGTCAGTGCTGCAAAAGTCGAAGGACCTGTTTAAGTTTCCAACTTCAAGTGAGAGAAGTAAGTCTTCTCTATAAAATGATGTTGGGGTGGTTCAAGATGGCGATGGAGTAGGCGGACATACCAACTTCCAACTCCCAGAACCAAAGTGGATTATAGCTCAATTTTAAGAACCACCATCTGGATAAACCAACTTTGAACTAAAATAAGTGGACTCTTCAACCAAGGAACACTGCAGAAGCCACATTGAGACTGGTAGGAATAGTGAAAACGTGAAGAGGGCTGCCCAGCTCCCCGGAGCAAACGGCAGCCCGGAGAGTCCCGCGGGGCAGGAGGAGAGTTTGGCGAAGAGGGAGGGACCTGGGTCACAGGAACCAAGCCCCAGCCTGCAGTCCCAGAGCCTAGAAGAGGCATTTGGACAGTATTGAGCTGTGAAGCAAGTGAGGATACTGTTTGTGAAAAAGAGAGAGTTTTCTCGGACCCAAGAATCTTTTCAAAGGGTCAGCGCAGAAACCCTCTCTCACAACCACGCACCCGGGGCTCCGGGGAATGGGGACAGAGGAGAGGAACAGAGCAGCGGGAACAGAGAGTGGACTGAAGGCACGAGAACACTCTGAGGGGCAGCCATCCTGACCCCTGGGCTAAGTCATTTCCCTAATCGAAAACAAATATTTCCCCTGGAACTAGCAACACCAGCAAGGGGAGGCAGGACACTAGCCAGCCAGGCTCTCCCGCGGCAATTGGAGCGGAGCTGCTTGGAGGGAGGGAGCTCCCAAGCCTACAGTGTGGAGACTTAAGACACTGCTATCTCTCTAAATGCTGCTGAGGGGCAGTTTGCGGCAGGACGCTGAAAAGCGGTCCTGTCGGTGTGGGTGGAAGGGTCTGAGCTCATTCTAGCCCAACAAGGCCGGAGGAGACACACGAAAGCGGTCCTACAGCTGCGGGCCGCCTGTGACCCCACTTGTAGGGGGAAAAATATGGGCAGAGATCGGCTCTAAGATCAATGTAAGCCAACCCTGACCATGGGGACGGGGCTAAGACCAGGGACGGGCGAGGGGCCCGAGGCTGAGCTCATGCTGCCAACCCTGCCCAAAAGGAGAAACCTCGGTGGGTTGAAATCCTTTGTGTGCAAGAGCGGCTTCCGTGGCTGAGCTCACGCCACTGGCCCCGCCCGGCGCGGCTGGGCCCCCACGAGCGGTGACGGCCGGCGCGCAAGCGGCTTCCGCGGCTGGGTCCGCCCGACCGGCACCGCCTGGCGCCTGGCTTCCGCAGCTGGGCTCGCGCTACTGGACCTTCCTGGCGCGCAAGCGGCCTCCACGGCCCCGCCTGGCAAGTGAGCGGCTTCTGCGGCTGAGCTCACCCTACTAGCTCCGCCTGGCTAGAGAAACCCCGGCTGGTGGCCACCCTACCTGCGCGAGCTGGCGACAAACGTGGGGGTGTGGCAGAGTCCTGATCGATCGGAAGCTAGCAGCTGAGCTAACGCCAGCAAACATGCCCAGCCCAATAAACCACAGTGTGCCACCCTACGCAGGAGGGCCCCGTCCTCGAGGGCAGGGCAAAATTCTGGACGGGCAAAGGCTCATAGCTGAGAGCACGTCAAAAGCCCCGCCCAACCCGCAAAACTGCGGCAAGCAGGCTCTGACTGCGGGGGCTGGGCATAAATCTTCTGGAAACGGGCTTGTCTCGCAGCTGAGCAAAGGTGCTCACCTCTGCCCTTGGTTCTAAGGCTTGTGGCTTGAGTGACAGCCCCTCCTGCGGAGAAGAGGTGGAAATCACAGCAACAGCCGAAGTAGGCTGTCATTGGCAACGCCCACACCCAACCACCCTAGGCAGCAGCAGAGGGGGTGGCAGGCCTGCAGACAGACCACATCTAGAGAACACAAAGGGAACACCTACTGGACTCCAGTGCCCACAACTTGCCTATACACAGATAAAATGGGCAGGCAGAGGAATGCAAACCAAATGAACCAAGAGAAATCCCCAGAGAAGGACCTGAATGAACCAGATATAACCAAATTACCAGAAGCAGAATTTAGAATAATGATAGTTAGGATGTTCAAAGACATTAGAGCAACAATGGATAGTCACTATGAACACCTAAATAAAGAGATTACAAGTATAAAAAACAAAATTGAAATAATAAAAAAGAATCAGACAGAAATGACAAATACAATATCAGAACTGAAGACCACAATGGAAGGAATTAAAAGCAGGATGAATCACGCTGAGGATCGAATCAGCGAGTTAGAAGACACAATAAACAAAGGCACAGAAGCAGAGAAGAAAAAGGAAAAGAGACTCAAAAAATGTGAGGAAAATCTAAGGGAGCTCTGTGACAACATGAAGAGAAACAACATTCGCATCATAGGGGTACCTGAAGAAGAGGAAAGAGGACAGGAAATGGAAACTTTGTTCAATCAAATCATAGCAGAAAACTTCCCTAAATTAAGGTGGGGAAAAATTCCACACGTTCAAGAAGCACACAGAACTTCATTAAAGAGAAACCCAAAAAGATCTACACCAAGACACATCATAGTTAAAATACCAAAGCTAATGGATAAAGAAAAAATCTTAAAAGCTGCTAGAGAAAAAAAGGCTATCACCTACAAAGGAGCTACCATAAGGATGACATCAGACTTCTCAACAGAAACACTTGAGGCCAGAAAGGAATGGCAAGATATAATCTAAGTAATGCAGAACAAGAACCTACAACCAAGACTACTCTATCCAGCAAGGCTAACGTTTAAAATTGAAGGAGAAATAAAGAGCTTTCCAGACAAAGAAAGACTCAAGGAATACATTAAAACCAAACCAATTCTACAAGAGATACTACGGGGCCTGTTGTGAACAGTTCAAAGGGAGGAAAAAATATAGCAAAAGAAGAATACAGCTTTAAAGAATAAAATGGCAATAAACAACTACATATCAATAATAACCTTAAATGTAAATGGATTAAATGATCCAATCAAAAGACATAAGGTAGCTGCGTGGATAAAGAAACAGGACCCATACATATGCTGTCTACAAGAGACACACTTAAAACAAAGATGCACATAGACTGAAGGTAAAAGGATGGAAAAAAATATTTCATGCAAATGGAAATGAAAAAAAAGCCGGGGTAGCAGTACTTATATCAGACAAAATGGACTTTAAACCAAAGTCTGTAGTAAGAGATAAAGAAGGACACTACATAATGATAAAGGGAACAATTCAACAGGAAGATATAACTATTATAAATATCTACGCACCAAATATAGGAGCCCTGACATACATAAAGCAGACTTTGATGGACATTAAGGGTGAGATTAACAGCAATACTATCGTAGTAAGGGATTTCAATACCCCACTAACAACACTGGATAGATCCTCAAGAAAGAAAATCAATAAAGAAACAGCAGACTTAAAGGATACACTAGATCAACTGGATTTAATAGATATATTCAGAACTTTTCATCCTAAAGCAGTAGAATATACACTCTTCTCAAGCACTCACGGTACGTTTTCAAGGATAGACCACATGTTAGGACACAAAAATGGTCTCAATAAATTTAAGAAGATGGAAATCATATCAAGCATTTTCTCTGATCACAATGCCATGAAACTAGAAATTAACCACAAAAGAAAAACTGAAAAATACTCAAACACTTGGAAACTAAATAGCATGATATTAAATAATGACTGGATTAACAATGAGATCAAAGAAGAAATAAAAAAGTTTCTGGAAACAAATGATAAATGAGCATACATCAACTCAAAATTTATGGGACACAGCAAAAGCAGTACTGAGAGGGAAGTTCATTGCACTACAGGCATATCATAGGAAGCTAGAAAAAGCTCAAATAAGCAACCTGACCCTGCAGCTAAAAGAACTAGAAAAACAACAACAAATAAAACCCAGGACAAGTAGAAGGAAGGAAATAATGAAGATCAGAGCAGAAATAAATGACATAGAGGCTAAGGAAACAATACAGAGGATCAATGAAACCAGAAGCTGGTTCTTTGAAAAGGTAAACAAGATTGATGAAGCTTTAACTAGACTCACCAAGAAAAAAAGAGAGAGATTTCAAATAAATAAAATTAAAAAGGACAGTGGAGAAATAACAACTGATACAACAGAAATAGGAAGCATTGTAAGAAAATATTATGAAGAACTCTATGCCAAAAAATTAGACAATCTAGATAAAATGGACAAATTTCTTGAATCATATAAACTTCCAAAAATCAATCTGGAAGAATCAGAACACATAAACAGACCAATTACAACACATGAGATCGAAACAGTTATCAAAAAACTCCCAAAAAGAAAAGTCCTGGGCCTGATGGCTTCACAAGTGAATTCTATCAAAAATTCAAAGAAGAATTAACTCCTATCCTCCTCAAGCTATTTCAAAAAATTCAAGAGGAAGGAAGACTTCCAAACTCCATTTACGAGGCGAGCATAATTCTGATCCTAAAACCTGGCAAAGACAACACAAAGAAAGAAAATTATAGGTCTATATCCCTGATGAATTTAGACGCTAAAATTTTCAACAAAATATTAGCCAACCAGATCCAGCAATATATGAAAAAAATCATACACCATGATCAAGTGGGATTTATTCTAGAGAGGCAAGGCTGGTTTAATATTCGCAAATCAATCAATGTGATTCACCACATAAACAAAAGGAAGGACAAAAATCACATGATAATTGCAATAGATGCAGAAAATGCATTTGATAAAATCCAGCACCCATTCATGCTCAAAACTCTCAGTAAAGTGGGAATACAAGGAACATTCCTTAACATGATAAAGGCCATCTATGACAAACCCACAGCAAACATCATACTAAATGGACAAAAATTAAAAGCAAGCCCCTTAAGATCAGGAACCAGGCAGGGTTGCCCACTTTCACCACTCTTATTCAACATAGTTCTGGAAGTCCTAGCTATAGCAATCAGACAAGAAGAAGAAATAAAAGGCATCCAAATTGGAAAAGAAGAAGTAAAACTGTCACTATTTGCAGATGATATGATATTGTATATTGAAAACCCTAAAGTCTCAGTCAAAAAACTACTGGACCTTATAAATGAATTCAGCAAGGTGGCAGGATATAAAATTAATACTCAGAAATCAGAGGCATTTCTATATACAAACAATGAACTGTCAGCAAAAGAAATTAAGGAAACAATCCCCTTCACTATTGCAGCCAAAAAAATAAAATACCTAGGAGTAAATTTAACCAAGGAGGTTAAAGACTTGTACTCAGAAAATTATAAAACATTGATAAAGGAAATCAAGGAAGATACAAACAAGTGGAAGCACATACCGTGCTCATGGCTAGGAAGAATAAACATCATTAAAATGTCTATATTACCCAAAGCAATTCATAAATTCAATGCAATACCAATTAAAATACCAATGACATAATTCAAATATATAGAAAACATATTCCAAAAATTTATATGGAACCAAAAAAGAACATGAATAGCCTCAGCAATCCTAAAAAGAAAAAACAAAGCAGGATGTATCACTCTTCCAGATATCAAGGTATACTATAAGGCCTTTATACTCAAGACAGCCTGGTACTGGCATAAGAACACGCACACAGATCAATGGAACAGAACAGAGGACCCAGAAATAAACCCACAGCTTTATGGACAACTGATATTTGACAAAGGAGGAAAGAACATACAATGGAGTAAAGACAGCCTCTTTAACAAATGGTGTTGGGAAAATTGGACATCTACCTGCAAAAAAATGAAACTAGACCATCAACTTAAACCATTCACAAAAACAAACTCAAAATGGATAAAAGACTTAAACATAAGCCGTGAAACCATAAGCATCTTAGAAGAAAACATAGGCAGCAAACTCTTCGACATCTGTAGCAGCAATATATTTGCCGATTTATCTCCACGGGTAAATGAAATAAAAGACAAGATAAACAAATGGGACTATATCAAACTAAAAAGTTTTTGCACAGCTAAAGACAATAAGAACAGAATAAAAAGACAAACCACACAATGGGAGAACATATTCGACAGCACATCTGATAAGGGGTTAATAACTAAAATTTATAAAGAACTTATAAAACTCAACACCAGGAAGACAAACAACCCAATCAAAAAATGGGCAAAAGAAATGAATAGAAATTTCTCCAAAGAAGACATACAGATGGCCAATAGGCATATGAAAAAATGCTCAACATCACTAATTATTAGAGAAATGCAAATTAAAACCACAATGAGATATCACCTCACACCAGTCAGAATGGCGCTTATCAGCAAAACAACACAGAATAAGTGCTGGCGAGGATGTGGAGAAAAGGGAACCCTTCTGCACTGCTGGTGGGAATGCAGACTGGTGCAGCCACTGTGGAAAACAGTTTGGAGATTCCTCAGAAAATTAAAAATCGAACTGCCTTTTGACCCAGCTATCCCACTTATAGGAATATACCCTAAGAACACCATAGCACTGTTCGAAAAGGAGAAACGCGCCCCCATGTTCGTGGCAGCATTGTTCACAATAGCGAAGATCTGGAACCAGCCCAAGTGTCCTTCAGAAGACGAGTGGATTAAAAAACTTTGGTACATATATACTATGGAATACTACTCAGCCATAAGAAACGATGACATCGGATCATTTATAACAAAATGGATGTACCTTGATAACATTATACGAAGTGAAATAAGTAAATCAGAAAAAAAGAAAAACTGAGAACAGCGTGATTTCATACATAGGTGGGACATAAAAGTGAGAATATGAGACATGGACAAGAGAGTGGTGGTTACGGGGTGGGGGGAGGGAGGAGAGGGTGGGATAGGGAGGAGGGGAGGGACACAGGGTAAAGCAGATGGAAGGTGACAGAGGACAATTTGACTTTTGGTGACGGGTATGCAACACGGTTGAATGATAAGATAACCTGGAGATGTTTTCATTGTACATATGTACCCTGATTTATTGGTGTCACCCCATTAGAATTAATAAAAAATATATATATATATAAAAATGATGTTAACAACCCCATGTCATGGTCCCCACAAGCTCTGCTATGCCCTCTGTCCCCTGCAAAGTGCTACCAGCTAGAATCTGATTAGACAGAGGGAATATAGACAAGGTTGTATTCTCCTGTTAGAGGGCTAGTCAGCTACGGTGATCCAGACTTATGTGCAATGGTATCTGAAGAGAGCAGGCTTCCATAGAAATGTGCATGTGGAATGCAGCAATCACTCAAACATTCATGGAGAATGGGCATGTGCAAAGACCAAGCAAAGTAGAGACCACAGGGGCCTGGAATCAGTCCTTGGCCACCTGAAGAGAGTTCACAAACTCTCTTCTGAGGGAATGGGAGATAGGTGCAAACATCCACTGTAAACTCTTTAAGGTGCATTGACTACAGTTGACATAGAGTACATTTTCTATTACCTCAATTCACCTATTCTCAATGAATTTGTGTTGCTTCAAAAATCCCCTAATATTCTAGAATTAGCTGTTGTAACCTGTAGCAATTCGAGTTTCAGTAGCATAATGTAAATAGACATTTCTCACTCATGTAATAGTCCAATGTAGGAGCTTCTGGCCAGCAGGGACATTTATGGACTCAACTTCTTTCATCTACGGCTCTGTCTTATCCTAGGGTTTCAAGCCCTATGCACTGAAATGCTGGATAGGGAAGCAACATTTTACCTGCTTTGGTCATTGTGGGTGACTCTTCACCATCAAGTGCAGCTCAGACATTAACTCTGAATTAATCACATTATATTTTTGGTAGCATCTGGTTTATGGAAGGCCTGTATCTTAGTCTGAACTGTTGTAACAAAACACCTCTGACTGAATGACAACTAAATAACAGAAGTTTATTTCTCACAATTCTGGAGGCCAGAAGTCCAAAATCAGGGTGCCAGCCGGGTATGGTGTCCATGTACCAGCGAAGGGCATAAACAAAGCACTAATTCCTGAATGACTTTGTTACCTCCTAACACATAAATATGGGGGGGGGGGCAAAAACGTGCAGACTTCAGCAGCCTGTGAACCAATAGAGAAAATTTGGAGGAAAATCTGTTGAAGGGGAAACAACTTCCACTTTAGTGAGTCTGTAAAGCAGAAGGGAGCTACAATGAGCTACAACCTCAAACCTGTTAGATCAGCTATTATCAAGAGGACAGGTAATAACAAGGGTTGGAGACGCTGTCGAGAAAAAGGAACCCTCATTCACTGTTGGTGGGAATGTAAGAAAGAGACATAAAGAGCCAGAAGAGAGTCATTCTTTATTCTTTTCTTTCTCTGGATTGTTGCCTGTTTGTGGTGCTAGTGACCATGACCAGGTAGGCATAAAGTCATTCCTAGGTGGGGTCTTGTCATGTGGTAGTTAAGAACAAGGACATACACACAAAGATAGGCATGAATAAACTATGAAATATGAATTATGTGGGTCTGGTGGGCCTGCCTATGAGTTAAATGGTCTTATATTTATAATTAAAACGGGCCTTGCACAATCTAAAGATGATGGTAACATTCATGCAATAATTCAAAATTTTCATTTTTATTTGGAATGACATTAAATACTGAATAAATAAATACACCCCACCATGCCAAGTCAAGAAGGAGAGTGTGAAAGAAAAGAAAAACTTTTTCTTAGACCCTTTCCCAGTGCCTCATCCTGCATTTTGGACAACAGACGGTGCTGCAGTCATGTAGCTGGAACAAGGTTCCGAGTGCAGCACAGAGGTGGTGAATGACGTCATGATGCCACAGAGATTGCACAGGTAGAGTGCAGTATAAGAACAGAAGAGGACCATGAGCCCAAACATTTCAAGGGTGAGCAGAGAAACAGGAGCTTCTGAAGAAGGCCAAGCGGATGGCCATAGAGACAGCAGAGCAAGGTGGGCTAAGAACCAGGGAACTGTTTCTCCAAGGCAAGAAATCAAACAGCAAGATATCAAGGAAACTGAGACCCAAGAGTTTGGCAAAGAGCAAACTGGGGCCTCTCCATTATACGTGTGTTTTCCAAGCAGTCAACCCAACCACGCGATCATGTGTACTTCTTGTGTTCCCACCAGGTGCACAGGTGGTGCCCCCAACCTTGGCCTTGTGGCTGACCACCTTGTGTGCTCCTGCAGGCCTGCCCCTGCATATGGTGGTAGAGGATAGTTGAGCCCCAGGGTCCACTGGATAGCTGTAACTGGATCAGGGCTCACTTTAACTTCCCAAGAGGTTGCAGCACAGTTCCAGTAGCCTCAGGCTGACACAGAGGAACTCCAGTTTCCCGAGGATGGTTGCAGGGCTGTCTACAGAATTTGTAAAGTCTACAGAATTTGTCCATGATGATGATCCAAACCACAGCAGACAAGTAATACAGAAACCCTCAAGGGACTATATCCTTTGCTTGGAGACATACTTGTGCCTGGATTGAGGGTAAGAGGCCTCTGCCTAGCTCTGTTCAATGTTCCTGACTCTGCCATCCCAGAGAAGGGGTGGCTGCTGCCTCACTGGCCTGAGATGCCATGTGGAGTGCCCTTGTTGCAGGAGTGGAGAAGGGTGGCCTGGCACTGGTCCTAGGAAAGTGGGGAGGCAGCAAGAGGTAGACCATGTTCCACCATTCTGTGGGGCTTCACTTATAAAACACAAATTAAAAAATATAATTGTGAAAAATTTCAGGACAGAAACAGTAGAGCATTAAACTTGGAGCTTGGGCCTTCTCAGTGAGTCAGCCCCCATGAGGTACACCATTTCCTTCCTTTTTTTTAGGTGACCAGTATGACAATTGTTTACCTGTCTGTTAACCAATCCCCATCAAAGAGAAAACACAGTGTATAAATAATTTTCTTCTTCCTCTTCTCCCTCGCTCCCTCCTCCTCCTTCTCTTCCTCCTCCCCCTCCTTTTTCTTTTGTGGAAAAGGCTCATTGAACCCAAGTGCATGATGCATATAGTTGAGCATCATTGATTGAGATCACATCTTCCTAGCCTCTTTTGAAGGGATTCCAGGAGATCTGAGATACAGTGGCTCCCAATAGGGGGATCGTTTTGTCTCTGTCACAGTTGGGGGTGAGAACTACTGACTGGCATAGAGTAGGTGGAGTCAGGGAGGCTCCTAAATATTTCATAATACACAAGACAGCCTCATAAGAAAGGATCATCCAAGCCCGAATTTCAACAGTGATGAGGAGGTTGAGAACCTCTGTGCAACATTATAATCAGTATTCTTGAATTTCCTCAATGAACTAACTTGCATTTATATTCTGAATTCTTGGATATTACACACAGAATTAACAAGTGGAGACATCTCTGTAGGCTAACAGAATTGTACAGAACAGAGGGCTAAAACTAACTCTGAAAATCATCTAATGGTGGTTTTATTCTTTAGTTTCCCTCATTAAAGATGAATTATTATGTTCTTGGGTTAAACCCCAATGAAAAAAAGGGAGGAAGGCTCTTGATTTTCCAAACTGTCCCTGGGCACCTTTCTGAAGACTTTGAGTCCTGCTCAACACAGTTTAAAAAATACTCATCTAGTTTAAGTCAACCTATAAGAAACTAGAAGCTTTAAGAGGTGAAGTGTTGTTCCCAAGATTACAGATGGCTGGTGAAAGACAAAGATCTTTTAATTTAATGTTCTTCCAAAACAGAGTAGAAACAATAGCAACAACTAAACCACTTATTATTGCTCTTTCTGAAACAAATTTCACCAAGCTATATCTGTATAGATTATCAAAATAGTTAATAAAATCATATCTAAGTTTGCTAGGGCTGCTCTAGTTTCTTTGAAAGTCTGTGTCCTTACGGGGTCTTCCCTCTGTACCTGTCTGTGTCCAGATTTCTTCTTATAAGAACATCAGTCGGCCTGACCTGTGGTGGTGCAGTGGATAAAGCGTCGACCTGGGAACACTGAGGTCGCCAGTTCAAAACCCTGCACTGGTCTGGTCAAGGCACATATGGGAGTTGATGCTTCTAGCTCCTCCCCCCTTTCTCTCTCTCTCTCTCTCTCTCTCACTCTGTGTCTCCTCTCTAAAATGAATAAAATTAAAATAAAAGAAGTAAAAAAAATAAAATATAAGCATTAAAAAAAAAAAAAAAAAAAAGAACATCAGTCATATTGGACAAAGACCACCCTAATGACCTCATTTTAAACTAAATTACCTCTTTAAAGATTCTGTATTCAAATACAGTCACATCCTGAGGAACTGGGGTTGGGGGTTAGGGCTTTAGCATATGAATTTTTTTTAGGAACACAATTCAGAACATAACAATACATAGATAATTTTGTGTTTGTTGAAAAGAGTCACCACCACCCTCAAAACTATTAGCAGAGTTCCATGGATGTGCCATATGATCTGAGACTTATTCTCATTTGTAAAATAGGAATAAATTTTTCTACCATTTTTTACAGAGTCACCATGAGCTGATACATAGAGAAAGTTGTTAAATACCTTATATTAAGAAATGATCCACAGGCAGTCAGTGTGCTGTGAGATCCCTTAAATACAATTTTTAAATAAATTTTTCACACTGGCAAGTCTGAATTATAATCATATTATTGCATCATCGTTTCTGCCACAAGCACATTTACGACAACGTTGGAAGCTCCCCAAGCACTTTCTGCCAGGATGCAGAAAGCTGGCTTGAGGAAACGGAGCCACACACATGAGTTTTTCTCATTTATCAGAAATATGAGCCTTGGGATTATATGCCCGTTGTGTTCTGCCTTTGGAAACTTGGAAGTTGGTGTTCAAACTCCAGGTTTAAACTTTGGAGAACAAGGTTTCTAGTGTTGTGCTTGGATTGTGTAACTGAAGACTTTTGTACAAAATATCTGCCTTCTGTCATACAGTGTGGATTTGTCCAAAGCAAGTCATGTGTCTTACCTTTGGGAAGATGTGCACATCTAGGTAGGGGGAATTCTCTACCCACGAGAAATAGAACTTAATAGCATTACTTTATTTATGTCTTAGAAAAAGAAAGACCTTGTCAAGTTATGATACTAGGCTGACAAAAATGGCTCTTTGTGACACAATGACTTTGTTGAACCTTGGAAGAAGAGTTTGTGTCTCCGATGTTTGTCCCCTGTAACTTGCTGTGTCTGTCGTGACTGTCCTAATCTCTGGTTCGTGTTTCCTCTTGCTCTGGAAACACTGTCCCACTCATCCAGCCCACAGAGACATCTGATCACACTCTTTCTCATACTCCTCTTGACAGTGGAGGGATTCAGCCGGTTTGCGCTGGTCTGGCAGAACTGATTCCTGTTTTTTGTTGAGTTTGGCGAACTGGTTTTAAAAATGGCATTTGTAATCAGGGTTCTCTCTAACGCGGGTGCCTGGGCAAGCTGTCCAATGTGGAAATCACAGATTTACATTTCTTACTCTTTTTTCATGTTCATCTGCACAACAGTGTATTCTAAGTGCCCGAAGTAATGTTCATTCTGTACATAGGTGAAAAGAATTTCATGGAATTCATGGAACTATGCTTGTAATATTTACTTATATATTTTGTAAAACTTGTTATACCTTTGATGAAATACAACATTTTAATTCTTCTGCATTTCTTACTTCAGTAAACAAACATAACATAAAGAGAAAAAGTGCCAAACAACCAGGGGTGACAACTTCAATTTTTTTTTTTTGGATTTTTTACTGAAGTGAGAAGCAGGAAGGCAGTCAGACAGACTCCCACATGTGCCTAACTGGGATCCACCTGGCATGCCCACCAGGGAGCAATGCTCTGCCCATCTGGGGCACCGCTTTGTTGTGGCCAGAGACATTCTAGTGCCTGAGGCGGAGGCCATGGAGTCATCCTCAGTGCCCAGGCCAACTTTTCTCCAATGGAGCCTTGGCTGTAGGAGGGGAAGAGAGAGTTAGAGAGGAAGGGGAGGGGGAAGGGTAGAGAAGCAGATGGGCACCTCTCCTGTGTGCCCTGACCGGGAATCGAACCCAGGACTTCCGCAGGTTGAGCTGACAATCTACCACTAGCCAACCAGCAAGGGCAACTTTTATTGTTTTTTGTCAGGTATTATTTAATAATTTTTTATTAATATTTTAAAAATCTTTCTTATAACATAATCAGGTTCTGTGTAACTCTTTTATTGTTCTTATTTAAGTATTAAATGCATGAAATAATAAGCTACCTTTCAGTATGTAACTTTTTTTATACTTCAAATGGTCATGGTCATTAGGGCAGAGAACTGGTTGTTAAATTATTTGAATTCCACCACTGCCTCTTGGAAACCTTTGGGTGGTGCCCCCATTCCTTAGAGACTTTGGTTCACTGTGTGTTCAAGTTCCTCTGTCTCTAGGCTGCCCCTCCAGTTCTTGCCTTTCTCACCTGTGAGCTCTGAGATCTGACCCTCTAGGACTGTTTGCTGGGGCTCTGATTCCGTTCCATTTCCTTTCTTCTGGGCCTCTATTGAAATTGTTTTTGAATACTCTCCGTTCCACCATGTAACCCATCAGACTCATTTCTTATATTCCAACCTTTGCTCCTCCTCCCTGAGACATCCGGGTGACCTCAATGTGGCTGAACTTTATTAGGTGCTGTACATCTTGCCATCCATTTTGTATGTGAGCTTTCTTTTATGTGTCAGTTTTCCTCCAGACTAAACCTAAAAGGTTGGGACTGTATCTCATTCACAGGCCATTTGTTCTTGTATAGAGACCCAGAAGAGCTTCTTTGTATAGGGGACAGCCTCAACTGATACCAGTTGAAATGAGGAATGGAAACCATCCTCTAACTCTACATGATGACAGTTTATACCATCTTTAAGGGTCTGGGATGCTGTGAAGTCTGAAGCAGTAACCACAGTGAACTGGGGTTAGAGGTGTTTGAAGGCTGGACAGATTCTCAGAGTCAATTTCCAGTGTAGGCTGCAACATGCATTACTAATTATAGTAACGCATGAACTTCTGACATGACTTTCTTATTGCACTTGGAAGTTTTGATAGATAACTATTGATATCAGTAATTGTAACAAACTAGAACTGGTGCTCTCAGAAGCACTGGCTTGTTTGGGAAGTCTTGATTCACTTGGATATGCAGTGTGGAACTTTTACAGTCATGCTTCAAGATGAGCTGTGGATTCTGATGTAATTTCTGTGTCTGATTCAATGTGGGTTGCTGTTCTAACTGAATATCCATTTCTTTCTGCTGAATTCAAACATGGCAGATGCATATGAAATTTCTGAAGATTTCGGTATTGAGTTGATTTTATTTACAGAGTATTTTGTAGGCAGAATACTCATGGACTAAATACACTGTATTTACCAAATTTTAAGATATATTTTAGCTTTTGTCTTTTTTCCTCTAAGTTTACTTTGACATCCTTAAGTATACAATTTCTTACTTATATGCACAGCTGTACAGCCTTATTTCTCATTTCTCTCTTTTTTCTTCCTTTTTTTCCCTTTTTTCTTTTTGTAAGGAAGGAGGGACAGACAGGGACAGAAATAAGAAGCACCAATTCTTTGTTATGGCACCTCAGTTGTTCATTGATTGCTTTCTCATATGTTCCTTGACCAAGGGGCTCCAGCTGAGCCGGTGACATCTTGCTCAAGCCTGCAACATTTGGGCTCAAGCCAGCAAGCTTGAACTCAAGCCAGAAATGATGGGGCCATGTCTATGATCCCACACTCAAGACAGCACTCCTGCACTCAAGCTAGTGAGCCTGTACTATAGCCAGATGAGTCCATGATCAAGCCGGCAATTTTGGGGTTTTGAACCTGGGTCCTCAGCATCCAGGTTGATGCTCTATCCACTCTATCCATGTCACCACCTGCTCAAGCAAGGCCCTTAGTTCTTAAACTATTTTCTGCCTCCTTTGCTCTCCTTTACTTCTGAGACTACCATTGCAAGTATATTGGTACATTTGATGTTGTTGTTGAGTTCTTTGAGGCTCTGATGACTTTTCTTCTATCTTTTTTTGAGATTGGATAATTTCTACTGATCTGTCATTAAGGTCACTGATTTATTTTTTCCTTCAACTCAAACCTGCCATTGTAGTCTCCTAGTAAATTTTCTATTTAAGTTATTGCACTCTTCAACATCAGAATTTTCATTTGATTCTTTAAATATAAACTTTCTCTCTTTATTCAGATTTACTTGTGGAGTCATTGCTATATATACTTTTTAAATTTTTTAAATTGAATTTATTAGAGTGACACTGGTTAACAAAATTATATGGGTTTCAGGTGCATGATTCTACAACACTTTTGTACACTGTTGTGTGTTCACCACTCCCCTCCCCCAGTCAGTTCTTTATCTATCACCATTTATCTCACCCATACCCCTCTTTGCACTCTTCCCTTTCCCTGGCAATCACCACACTGTGGTCCATGTCCATGAGTTTTCTTTCTCTTCTTTTGCCCTTTTTTGCTCAATCCCATCTCCCCTTTATTCTTTAAACCTGGTTTCCTTTAGAGTTTTGGACACACATTATATCTGCTGTGAAGTTTTTGTCTATAAATTCCATCATTGGTGAACATTCATATATAGTTTCTATTCATTGCTTGTTTTTTTGAGTATTGATCACACTTCCTTGTTTCTTTGCATGCCCACTAATTTTTGTTGTTGATGCATTCTGGTCATTGAAGGTAATATATTGTAACAACTCCAGATTCTGGGTTTGTCTCAGATGGTTGTCAATCTTTTGTTTAATAACTTGCTTAGACTAAGTTTGTCTCTTCATTATGCGTGACTACTAATAGCTCCTCTCAGTTACTTTTTAAAAACTGTTTTTAAAATCTTATTTCCCAGGGTTTGAGTGTCTGTATAGTTTAACATTAAGCAAAAGGTTAGCAAGGTTGTATTCAATCTCTTTGTCAGTAAAACTTCTGTTTCATGTAGTCCTGGAAGCACATTCAGATTCAGCCCATTTTCATGTCTGTCCTAGCTTTTATGTTATGCCAGTCCTCTTGTAACTCTTCTGCTTCTGTCAGTGGACTCTGCCAGCTAGAGGTACATTGAAGGCTTGGACTTGTTCTGGTCTCTGCTGTGAATGCACAGAGCCCTGAACATTCACAGGGCTCTGTGCATTAAGTCAACCTGAAATATGTAGAAATCTTCTCAAACTCCTCTTTTTGTCTTTTCTCCTGGAACTTCCTGAGTACCAGAATAGTCTGCTTACTTATGCCATGACTACATCCTTGGGTAAGTAGAATCAATATTGCTTTCTGTTTGCCAGGTCTGGTTGTATCATTTGCAGATCATAGTGTAAAATTAATATGCAGGGCTTCTTAATAAAATATTATTACTTATATGTATGCTGGTTTACAGGGTATAGATTATATTGCTATAATTTTTATTATCTTATATTTTAAAAACACACCCTAAATCATATATTTTTCTAACAAGACTAAAGTTATCCAATATTTCTCTCCTCTGGTGCATGGTATAAATCTTATTATATTTTCTCATTAAGCAATATTTTCTGATACTCTTTTATGATTGTCATCTAGGATTTTGTTTTGATGTGTTTCTTTAATATAAAAAGAGTTAAATTCATCTTTTCCACTAAAGTCAATTTGAATTAACTCATATGATTTTTAATTTATTTTTTATTAACTTTAATGTGGTGACACCCATAAATCAGGGTACATATGTACAATGAAAACATCTCCAGATTATCTTATCATTCAATTGTGTTGCATACCCATCACCCAAAGTCAAATTGTCCTCTGTCACCTTCTATCTGGTTTTCCTTGTACCCCTACCATTCTCCCTATCCCACCCTCCTTTCCCTCCCCCCACCCTGTAACCACCACTCTCTTGTCCATGTCTCCTAGTCTCACTTTTATGTCCCACCTATGTATGAATTCATGCTGTTCTTAGTTTTCTTTTTTTCTGATTTACTTATTTCACTTCGTATAATGTTATCAAGGTACCACCATTTTGTTGTAAATGATCCGATGTCATCGTTTCTTATGGCCGAGTAGTATTCCATAGTATATATGTACCAAAGCTTTTTAATCCACTCGTCTTCTGACGGACACTTGGGCTGTTTCCAGATCTTCGCTATTGTGAACATTGCTGCCACAAACATGGGGGCGATTTCTTCTTTTCAAACAGTGTTATGGTGTTCTTAGGGTATATTCCTAAAAGTAGGGTAGCCGGGTCAAAGGGCAGTTCGATTTTTAATTTTTTGAGGAATCTCCATACTGTTTTCCACAGTGGCTGCACCAGACTGCATTCCCACCAGCAGTGCAGGAGGGTTCCCTTTTCTCCGCATCCTCGCCAGTACTTATTCTGTGTTGTTTTGCTGATGAGTGCCATTCTGACTGGTGTGAGGTGATACCTCATTGTGGTTTTGATTTGCATTTCTCTAATGATTAGTGATGTTGAGCATTTGTTCATATGTCTTTTGGCCATCTGTATGTCTTCTTTGGAGAAATTTCTCTTCATTTCTTTTGCCCATATTTTGATTGGATTGTTTGTCTTCCTGGTGTTGAGTTTTATAAGTTCTTTATAAATTTTGGTTATTAACCCCTTATCTGACGTGCTGTCGAATATGTTCTCCCATTGTGTGGTTTGTCTTTTTATTCTGTTCTTATTGTCTTTAGCTGTGCAAAAACTTTTTAGTTTGATATAGTCCCATTTGTTTATCTTGCCTCTTATTTCATTTGCCGATGGAGATAAATCAGCAAATATATTGCTGCTACAGATGTCGGAAAGCTTGCTGCCTATGTTTTCTTCTAAGATGCTTATAGTTTCATGGCTTATGTTTAAGTCTTTTATCCATTTTGAATTTGTTTTTGTGAGTGGTGTAAGTTGATGGTCTAGTTTCATTTTTTTGTAGGTAGATGTCCAATTTTCCCAACACCATTTGTTAAAGAGGCTGTCTTTACTCCATTGTATGTTCTCTCCTCCTTTGTCAAATATCAGTTGTCCATTAAGCGGCGGGTTTATTTCTGGGTTCTCTGTTCTGTTCCATTGATCAATGTGTCTGTTCTTATGCTAGTACCAGGCTGTCTTGAGTACAATGGCCTTGTAGTAGACCTTAATATCCGGAAGAGTGATACCTCCTGCTTTATTTTTTCTTTCTAAGATTGCTGAGGCTATTCGTGTTCTTTTTTGGTTCCATATAAATTTTTGGAATATGTTTTCTATGTCTTTGAAGTATGTCATTGGTATTTTAATTGGTATTGCATTAAATTTATAAATTGCTTTGGGTAATATAGAAATTTTAATGATGTTTATTCTTCCTAGCCATGAGCATGGTATATGCTTCCACTTGTTTGTATTTTCCTTGATTTCCTTTATCAATGTTTTATAATTTTCTGAGTACAAGTCCTTAACCTCCTTGGTTAAATTTACTCCTAGGTATTTTATTTTTTTGGCTGCAATAGTGAAGGGGATTGTTTCCTTAATGTCTTTTGCTAACAGTTCATTGTTTATATACAGAAATGCCTCTGATTTCTGAGTATTAATTTTATATCCTGCCACCTTGCTGAATTCATTTATAAGGTCCAGTAGTTTAATGACTGAGACTTTAGGGTTTTCTATATACAAGATCATATCATCTGCAAATATGACAGTTTTACTTCTTTTCCAATTTGGATGCCTTTTATTTCTTCTTCTTGTCTGATTGCTATAGCTAGGACTTCCAGAACTATGTTGAATAAGAGTGGTGAAAGTGGGCAACCCTGCCTGGTTCCTGATCTTAAGGGGCTTGCTTTTAATTTTTGTCCATTTAGTATGATGTTTGCTGTGGGTTTGTCGTAGATGGCCTTTATCATGTTAAGGAATGTTCCTTGTATTCCCACTTTACTAAGAGTTTTGAGCATGAATAAGTGCTGCATTTTATCAAATGCCTTTTCTGCATCTATTGAAATTATCATGTGATTTTTGTCCTTCCTTTTGTTTATGTGATGAATCACATTGATTGATTTGCGAATATTAAACCAGCCTTGCCTCTCCAGATAAATCCCACTTGATCATGGTGTATGACTTTTTTCATATATTGCTGGATCTGGTTGGCTAATATTTTGTTGAGAATTTTAGCGTCTAAATTCATCAGGGATATAGGCCTATAATTTTCTTTCTTTGTGTTGTCTCTGCCCGGTTTTGGGATCAGAATTATGCTCGCCTCATAAAAGGAGTTTGGAAGTCTTCCTTCCTCTTGAATTTTTTGAAATAGCTTGAGGAGGATGGGAGTTAGTTCTTCTTTAAATTTTTGATAGAATTTACTTGTGAAGCCATCAGGCCCAGGACTTTTCTGTTTTGGGAGTTTTTTGATAACTGTTTCGATCTCATTTGCTGTAATTGGTCTGTTTCTGTGTTCTGATTCTTCCAGATTGATTTTTGGAAGTTTATATGATTCAAGAAATTTGTCCATTTCATCTAGATTGTCTAGTTTTTTGGCATAGAGTTCTTCATAGTATTTTCTTACAATGCTTTGTATTTTTGTTGTGTCAGTTGTTATTTCTCTACTGTCGTTTTTAATTTTATTTATTTGAGACCTCTCTCTTTTTTTCTTGGTTAGTCTAGTTCAAGCTTCATCAATCTTGTTTACCTTTTCAAAGAACCAGCTTCAGGTTTTATTGATCCTCTGTATTGTTTCCTTAGCCTCTATGTCATTTATTTCTGCTCTGATCTTTATTATTTCCTTCCTTCTACTTGTCCTGAGTTTTATTTGTCGTTGTTTTTCTATTTCTTTTAGCTGCAGGGTCAGGTTGCTTATTTGAGCTTTTTCTAGCTTCCTATGATGTGCCTGTAGTGCAATGAACTTCCCTCTCAGTATTGCTTTTGCTGTGTCCCATAAATTTTGAGTTGATGTATGCTCATTATCATTTGTTTCTAGAAACTTTTTTATTTCTTCTTTGATCTCATTGTTAATCCAGTCATTATTTAATATCATGCTATTTAGTTTTCAAGTGTTTGAATATTTTTCAATTTTTCTTTTGTGGTTAATTTCTAGTTTCATGGCATTGAGATCAGAGAAAATGCTTGATATGATTTCAATCTTCTTAAATTTATTGAGACCATTTTTGTGTCCTAACATGTGGTCTATCCTAGAAAACGTACCATGAGCTCTTGAGAAGAATGTATATTCTACTGCTTTAGGATGAAAAGTTCTAAAGATATCTATCAAATCAAGTTGATCTAGTGTCTCCTTTAAGTCTGCTGTTTCTTTATTGATTTTCTTTCTTGAGGATCTATCCAGTGTTGTTAGTGGGGTATTGAAATCTCCTACTATGATAGTATTGCTGTTAATCTCGCCCTTTATGTCCATCAAAGTCTGCTTTATGAATGTCGGGGCTTCAATATTTGGTTTGTAGATATTTATAATAGTTATATCTTCCTGTTGAATTGTTCCTTTTATCATTATGTAGTGTCCTTCTTTAGCTCTTACTACAGCCTTTGTTTTAAAGTCCATTCTGTCAGATATAAGTACTGCTACCCCGGCTTCTTTTTCATTTCCATTTGCATGATATATATTTTTTAATCCTTTTACCTTCAGTCTATGTGCATCTTTTGTTTTAAGGTGTGTCTCTTGTATACAGCATATGTATGGGTCCTGTTTCTTTATCCACACAACTACCCTATGTCTTTTGATTGGATCATTTAATCCATTTACATTTAAGGTTATTATTGAAATGTAGTTGTTTATTGCCATTTTATTCTTTAAAGCTGTATTCTTCTTTTGCTATATTCTTTCCTCCTTTTGAACTCTTCACAACAGACCCCGTAGTATCTCTTGCAGAATTGGTTTGGTTTTAATGAATTCCTTGAGGCTTTCTTTGTTTGGAAAGCTCTTTATTTCTCCTTCAATTTTAAACATTAGCCTTGCTGGATAGAGTAGTCTTGGTTGTAGGTTCTTGTTCTGCATTACTTTGATTATATATTGCCATTCCCTTCTGGCCTCAAGTGTTTCTGTTGAGAAGTCAGATGTCATCCTTATGGGGGCTCCTTTGTAGGTGATAGCCTTTTTTTCTCTAGAAAAAAAGATTTTAAGATTTTTTCTTTATCCATTAGCTTTGGTATTTTAACTATAATGTGTCTTGGCGTAGATCTTTTTAGGTTTCTCTTTAATGGAGTTCTGTGTGCTTCTTGAACATGTGTAATGTTTTCCCGCCTTAATTTAGGAAAGTTTTCTGCTATGATTTGATTGAACAAAGTTTCCATTTCCTGTCCTCTCTCCTCTTCTTCAGGCACCCCTATGATGCGAATGTTGTTTCTCTTCATGTTGTCACAGAGCTCCCTTAGAGTTTCCTCACATTTTTTGAGTCTCTTTTCCTTTTTCTTCTCTACTTCTGTGCCTTTGTTTATTGTGTCTTCTAACTTGCTGATTCGATCTTCATCGTGATTCATCCTGCTTTTAATTCCTTCCATTGTGGTCTTCAGTTCTGATACTGTATTTGTCATTTCTGTCTGATTCTTTTTTATTATTTCAATTTTGTTCTTTATACTTGTTATCTCTTTATTTAGGTGTTCATAATGACTATCCATTGTTGCTTTAATTTCTTTGAACATCCTAACTATCATTATTCTAAATTCTGCTTCTGGTAATTTGGTTATATCTGGTTCATTCAGGTCCTTCTCTGGGGATTTCTCTTGGTTCATTTGGTTTGCATTCCTCTGCTGCTCGTTTTATCTGTGTATAGGCAAGTTCTGGGCACTGGAGTCCAGTAGGTGTTCCCTTTGTGTTCTCTAGGTGTGGTCTGTCTGCAGGCCGCCACCCCCTCTGTTGCTGCCTAGGGTGGTTGGGTATGGGCGTTTCCAATGACAGACTACTGCGGCTGTTGCTGTGATTTCCACCTCTCCTCCACGGGAGGGGCTGTCACTCAAGCCACAAGCCTTAGTACCAAGGGCAGAGGTGAGCACCTTTGCTCAGCTGCGGAACCAGCCTTTTTCTGGAAGGCTTACGCCCAGCCCCTGCAGTCAGAGCCTGCTCGCCACATTTTTGAGGGTTGGGTGGGGCTTTTGACGTGCTCTCAGCTGTGAGCCTTTGTTCGTCCAGAATTTAGCCGTGCCCTTGAGGCCGGGGCCTTCCTGCATAGGGTAGTAAACTGTGGTTTATTGGGCTGGGCATTTTTGCTGGCGTTAGCTCAGCTGCTAGCTTCCCATCGATCAGGAGTCTACCACGCCCCCACGTTCGGCGCCAGCTCGCGCACGTAGGGTGGCCAGCCGTGGGGATTTCTCTGGCCAGGCGGGGCTAGAAGCGTGAGCTCAGTTGCGAAAGCCAGCTGCGCTCATGTAGTTTTGCAAACCACCAGGGTTTCTCTGGGCGGGCGGGGCTAGTAGCGTGAGCTCAGCCACGAATGCCAGCTCTCACGCACAAAGGATTTCAAACCACCGCGGTTTCTCCCTCCGGGCGGGGTTGGCAGCGTGAGCTCAGCCGCGAGCCCCTCGCCCGTCCCTGGTCCTAGCCCCGTCCCCGTGGTCAGGGCTGGCTTGCACAGAGTCGCAGAGCCGATCTCTGCCTGTATTTTTCCCCACAAGTGGGATCACAGGTGGCCCTCAGCTGCCGGACCTCTTTCGCGCGTCCCCTCCGGCCCTGCTGGGCTAGACTGAGCTCTCATCGGTTGTGCCTCCGCTCACACCGACAGGACCGCTTTTCAGCGTCCTGCCGCCAACATCCCTTTACCAACGCTCAGAGAGATAGCAGTGCCTTAAGTCTCCACACTGTAGGCCTGGGAGCTCCCTCCCTTTAAGCAGCTCTGCTCTAATTGCCGCGGGAGAGCTTGTTTGGCTAGTGTCCTATCTCCCTTTGCAGGTGTTGCTAGTTCCAGGGGAGATATTCGTTTTCGATTAGGGAAATGACTTAGCCCAGGGGTCCGGATGGCTGTCCCTCAGAGTGTCCTTGTGCCTTCAGTCCACTATCTGTTCCCGCTGCTCTGTTCCTCTCCTCTATCCCCGTCCCCCAGAGCCCGGGGTGCGTGGTTGTGAGAGAGGGTTTCTGCGCTGTCCCTTTGAAAAGATTCTTGGGTTTGAGAAAACTCTCTCTTTTTCACAAACAGTATCCTCACTTGCTTCACAGCTCAATACTGTCCAAATGCCTCTTCTAGGCTCTGGGACTGCAGTCTGGGGCTTGGTTCCTGGGACCCAGGTCCCTCCCTCTCCGCCAAACTCTCCTCCTGCCACACGGGTCTCTCTGGGCTGCCGTTTGCTCCAGGGAGCTGGGCAGCCCTCTTCACGTTTTCGCTATTTCTACCAGTCTCAATGTGGCTTCTGCAGTGTTCCTTGGTTGAAGAGTCCACTTAGTTTAGTTCAAAGTTGGTTTATCCAGATGATGGTTCTTAAAATTGAGTTATAATCCACTTTGGTTCTGGGAGTTGGAAATTGGTACGTCTGCCTACTCCATCGCCATCTTCCCCCCTCCACTCATATGATTTTATTATTTACTGTTCTCAATAATTTTTATTGTATGTTTTAGAAGTTCATTAATTTAGGTTCTAAGGAGATTAAACTCTCTTAATCTGCATGTCTAGAAATACCTCTAATTTGCTCTGAGTGATCATGTGGTATATAATTTTAAATTAAGACTTCTTTTTATTCATGTCTTTTATACCATTCTTTTGAAATATGTTGTTGATGTCAGTCTAATTATTTTCTCTGTATAAGTAATTTGTCTTTTCTCTCTGTTGGCTTTTCAGATTTCTCTTTATGTTCATTTACATTTATGTCTCTGATGTTTATTATAATGTGCCTATTTCACATTTTCTTTATTTTTTTCCTGTTGAGTACCTGGGATGCAGTTTTCTTTTATACACCTATTACCAAAAAGTTCCCAGCTAGTATTTCTATCTTGCTGTTTATTGTTTCTTCCATTGTACTTTCTGCAACTCATTTCAGATCTGTGTTAGAGCTATGATCCTGAACAGGAGGCAAAATGCCTCACAGGGGAAAATGTCTGGAATCACTTTTTCTCCTTAAAACTAGGGGATACTACTGACTTTTAGTGAGTAGAAGCCAGGGATACTATTAAACATCCCTTAAAGACTAGGATAGCCCCCCGCCCCCAACAAAGAATTACCTTGAACAAAATGCCAATAGTTTCTAGCTGAGGAAGTCAGTTAAAATACACTCTCAAACATAAAATTCATTTCTCATTACTTAAAATATACTGTTGACTACTTTCTACTATATTTTAGGTGACTTCCTCAGAACTATGTTTCAGTTCTTTCATTTATTTTCTGTTTTCATTTTTAATAGTTATTCCATTGAGTTTCCTTTTTAAAATTTACTTGACTACATTTTTTATTTCCAAGATTCTCAAATGTATTTTTTAATAATTTTTTTCTTTTTCTTTTTTAATTCTGCTGTTCATTTTCCAGCTCTTTCTTACTTTCTTTTAATTGAACTTATTTCATTTATATCTTTAAACATCTAAAAATACTTATGTAAAGTCTGTATTATACAGTTTTATCACATTATTTTTGCTCCCATTAATAAAAATTATGACCATCTTACTTGTGTTAGATTTTTCCACAGTTTTTGAAATTTAAGTTTTTAGGCTAATTTTAAATGGTGAGTTTTAGGTTTATTTATTTATTTTTCTATTCTTTCTTTGTTCTTACTTCTCTTTAACTATTGGCTTTTTAATTTTCTCCGCCAGCATCTCTGGGCTCCAATCCTGATCAGGTTTTATAATGTTATTTTGAAGATGCTCAGTTCAAGTCATAATAAGGATTTGCAGATTCAGTCACTGGATGAGTAGTTGCCTTGATCAGTTTTTGTTATGAGGCTGTGTCTGAACTTTTCCCATTTTTAAGTCCTGCAGGTTGTTCAAGGTTTTTTCTTTTCTTTTTATTAAGGAGAATGTCCAGTATTATTTTCTTATCTGCCAGCTTCTGGCTTTGAGCCTTGCTCTGGCCAGCCATGTGATATACAAAGTGTCTGGTTTTGCCTAGCCTACTTGAGTCAAACTCTGGCTACCACTACCAGCAGGTTTGTGGCTTTAATCAAACGGGTTGTTTTATTTCTCTTTTCTGTTGTTTTCCTTCTCTTGTTTTGAAACTGGTTCTGTTTTTTCATTTTACTCTATATTTTGTTTTGAATTGCTATGTGTTTGAAACAGAGAGAACTTCAAAGTGTGAATCCACCATGCTATTGTGTCAAGAAAATTTAAAACATTTTTTAGTATGTATTATTCCTCTCAGCATTCAGTGCATCATTTAAATTCATGAAAGTGCATTCTTTCTGATTTAAGCTTCAAAATGCTCATTGTTTCTATATCTTTTTTTCTTTTCTTTTTAACTAAATTTATCGGGGTGACATTGGTTAATAAAATCCTATAGGTTTCAAGTGTACAATTCTATGGTACCTCATCTGTGTATTGCATTGTGTGCCCACCACCTAATGTTTATCTTCTTCAGTCACTATAGGTTTTATCCCACTTACCCTTTATTACCCCTATCCCCTTCCCTCTGGTGATCACCATACTTATGTCTGTGCCTATTAGTTTTGTTTGTTTTTCTTGATTGTTCATTTATTGCTTCCAGTTTTATGTCATGCATATGAGTGAAATCACATGGTTTTTTATTTTTTCTTTCTTATTTTGCTTAGCATGATATTCTCAAGATCCACCATGTTGTTGCAAATGGCAGTATTTCATATTTTCTTATGACTGTGTAGTATTCCATTGTATGTATTTAGCACATCTTTTTCCAATTATTTTTCAAAGGACACTTCAGTTGTTTCCATGTCTTGGCCACTGTGAATAATGCTGCAGTGAACATAGCAGTGCATATATCCTTGAAAATAAATGTTTTCAAGTTTTTTAGGAGATACCAGGAAGAGGGATTGCTGGGTCATATGGTAACTCTAGTTTTTATTTCTTGAGGCAATGCTATACTGTTTTCTATACTGGTTATACCAGTTTATATTGCCAACAGCAGTCAATGAGGGTTCCTTTTCTTCCACAGATTCTCCATTTGTTATTATCAGTCTTGCTGATAATAGCCAACTAACAGTTGTGAGGGGTAGTTATGATTTGCATTTCTCTAATAGCTAGTGAAGTTGAACATTTTTTGATATATCTGTTGGTTTATTGTATGTTTTCTTGGGAGAGTGTCTGTTCAAGTGATCTAACCATTTTCAAATTGGATTGTTTGGTATTGAGTTGTATATGTTCTCTAGCTTTATATATATATATATATATATAATCTGCATTCTGTATTATCAGGTCTTTTCTTGATCTGCTCCTTTCATTAAAATAATTTTTCATGTTTATTTCTTATCTTTTATACCTAATTGTGAGTTTCCTAGGTGCAAGAACTTTATATTTTATGTCATTTATGACTCTGCCATGCATAGAATAAAGCTTTGAATAGAATACATGCTCTCTATATTTTTGTTGCATTATTCTATATAAAGCGTCCCTGTTAGTGAACTCTACATACAAAAACTGTTTGATCAGGTTATAGCTTCCAGATATGGAAATGGGTACTTTGATGTTAGAGGTAAGATAACCTAGCATTAATTTTCTTTGATTAAATCCTATTGATGAGGTGAATGAGGACTGAATGCTGGAATCATGTAGCATTTGACCTGGAAAGAATTTACAAAACTTTTATTCTGAAACCTTCTTTCAGTAAGATTGTGTTTGGCTGCTAGAAAAGGAAACTCAAAAACAGTGTTTTAAACAAATAAAAGTTATTTTTCTTCTGTAAGAAGTGAGAAGTAAGGCCAGAGGCATCCAGTGCAGGCCCAGGTTGATTGAACATATCAGAGGGATCCAATTTCTTCCATGGACCTGCTTTTCTACCTTGGTATGTTGTGGTAGGGGCCCATATGGCTGATTGAGAGAAAGAATTGTGAGCAAATGAGCACACAAAAGAAGATGTGTTCCCAAGAGAGAGGGGATGAGAAAGAGAGAGAGAGAAAAAAGAAAGAGAGAGAGAAGGGGAGAGAGAGTGAGAGAGAGCTTGCTTTTGTTAGGCTTGGGAAGAACCAGACACTCTTTCAAACTAACCAATCTATTTGCCAAACCTACACTGGCTTGTGCTGGATCCTTTCCCTATCCAATCCATCCTAGATCTTCTGGGATCCTGTGTTCCTTATCCAATACAATCCTTTTCCCAGGTTAGGCTCCGCCATTTATGGTCATCATCTTAGTTCCTACTGTGTATGTTTTAACAGGGTCATTTACCCTTTATTATTTTCTCTCTCCCTGGGTAATCCTGGCTAATGACCACTGATGATCCTTCCTGCCAGTTCAGGGATTAGCTCCTGAGAATGGAGGATGCAGCAGTCCTCTGGGGAGCCTTTGGAGCCTATGAATGCTGCAACTTCCTAGTGAAGCAGGCTTATTGTCTGATTCTGCTCCCTAGTTTATTATGCTTATGTCTGATTCCCTTTGCTCCCATTCTTTATTAACACTAATTAGTTACTTAGGCTAACATGATGTCTTTTCTGTCATGACAAGAATTACTCCACCATGTTAAAACTCATGAAGCTACAGATTGGACATGTAGTTTGCTATGGCTCTACTATGGGTGTCTCCCCAAAATTAACATCAAAATTCTAATATCCGAAAACAATGGTGTTAGGAGGTAGAGCATATGTCAGGAGAGTGGAGCCCTCATGAACAGGATTAATGTCCTCATGTGAATACATAGTGAGAAGACATCTGCTATGAATCTGAAAGAGAACCCTTGCCACAACATAACCATGCTGGTGCTTTCATCCTTGACTTCCCAGCTGTCAGATGGGGGAAATGACATTGTTGTATTTTGTTATGGCAGCCTGAATGGACAAAGACATAGTCTGAATCACAGAGAGTGGTGCCTACCATTATTTTTTTTCCTAGAAAATAACATTCCATAAAGATGTTGTCACTTGAGTAAATGTAAAAAAACAAGTTTTCCCCCCAAAATCTAAGTAATTTTATAGAACACAATTTCAAAATTTATTTTTATTTTTTTATTAAGACAATTAAACTTAACAGGGTGACATTGGTCAACCAGAGCACATAGATTTAGAGAAACATCTCCACATCACTTGAATAATTGATCATGCTGTATATCCATCACCCAAAGTCAAATCATCCTTCGTCACCCTATATTTTGTTTCTCTTTAAGCCCTGCACCTCCCCCATCACCCTCTCTCTCCTCCCTTCCCCTTCCCTTTTCCTTGGTAACCACTACACTTTTATCTATGTCCATGAGTCTCCATTTTCTGTCCCATCTATGGATGGAATCATACAGTTCTTAGCTTTTTCTGATTTACTTATTTCACTCAGTATAATGTTATCAAGTTCCATCGATGTTGTCGTAAATGGTAATATGTCATTATTTCTTATGGCTGAGTAGTATTCCATTGTATATATGAACCACATCTTTATCCAATCATCTATTGAAGGGCATTTCAGCTGTTTCCATGTCTTGGCCACCATAAACAATGCTGTGATGAACATAGAGGTGCCTGTGTCTTTACATACCCATGTTTTTTATTTTGGGGGGTATATACCCAGTAGAGAGATTGCTGGGTCATATGGTAGTTCTAGTCTTAAGTTTTTGAGGAACTACTATACTTTCTTCCATAACGGTTGTACTACTTTACATTCTTACCAACAATGAATGAGGGTTCCTTTTTCTCTGCAGCCTCTCCGACACTTGTTATTACCTGTCTTATTGATAATAGCTAACCTAACAGGTGAGAGGTGGTATCTCATTGTAGTTTTGATTTGCATTTCTCTAATAGCTAATGAAGATGAGTGTCTTTTCATATATCTGTTGGCCATTTGTATTTCTTCTTGGGAGAAGTGTCTCTTCATGTCCTCTTTCTATTTTTTTATTGGGTTGTTTGCTTGTTTGTTGCTGAGTTTTGTGAGTTCTTTATATATTTTGGATATTAGCCCCTTATCTGAGCTGTTGTTTGAAAATATCATCTCCCATTTAGTTGGCTGTCTGTTTGTTGTCAGTTTCTTTTGCTGTGCAAAAGCTTCTTAGTCTGATGAAGTCCCATTCATTTATCTTTGCCTTCATTTCCCTTGCCTTTGGGGTCAAATTCATAAAATGTTCTCTACTGTCAAGGTCCGTGAGTTTGGTACCTATGTTTTCTTCTATGTAATTTATTGTTTCAGATCTTATATTTAGGTCTTTGATTAATTTTGAATTAATTTTTGTACAAGGAGACAAACTGTAGTCAAGTTTTATTCTTTTGCATGTACCTTTCCAATTTTCCAAGCACCATTTATGGAAGAGGCTTTCATTTCTCTATTGTGTGTTTTTGCCTCTTTTATCAAAGATGATTTGACTGTATATATGTAGTTTTATTTCTGGGCTCTCTGTTCTGTTCCATTGGTCTGTGTGTCTATTTTTCTGCCAGTACTATGCTGTTTTGATTATTGTGGCCCTGTAGTATAATTTGAAGTCAGGTTTTGTAATGCCTCCAGCTTTGCTTTTTTTTTTAGGATTACTTTGGTTATTTGGGATTTCTTATGGTTCCATATAAACCTGATGATTTTTTGTTCCATTTATTTATTAGATGACATTGGAATTTTAATGGGTATTGCATTAAATATCTATATTGCTTTGGGTAATATGGCCATTTTAACTATATTTAATCTTCCTATCCATGAACAAGGAATATTTTTCCATTTCATTGTGTCTTTTTCAATTTTCTTTAATAATGCTTTGTAGTTTTCAGAATATAGGTCATTTACATTCTTTATGTTTATTCCTAGGTATTTTATTATTTTTTTGTTGCAACTATAAAAGGGATTATTTTCTCGAGTTCTTTTTCCGAAGTTTCATTGTGGGCATATAAGAAAGCAATAGATTTCTGTATATTAATTTTGTATCCTGCGACCTTGCTGTATTGGTTTATTGTTTCTAATAGCCTTTCTGTTAAGTTTTTGGGGTTTTTGATGTACATGATCATATCATCTGCAAAAAGTGAAACCTTTACTTCTTCTTTCCCAATATGAATGTCTTTTATTTATTTCTCTTGTCTGATTGATCTGGCTAGAAATTTCAGCACTATGTTGAACAGGAGTGGAGAGAGTGGGCAACCTTGTCTTGCTCCTGACTGACTTCAGAGAAAAAGTTTTCAGTTTTTTACCATTGAGTATGTTGTTGATAGTTTGTCATAAATGGCCTTCATTATGTTTAGGTATTTTCCTTCTATAGCCATTTTGTTAAGTGTTGTAAACATAAAAGGATGTTGTATTTTATCAAATGCCTTTTCTGCATCTAATGATAGGATCATATGGTTTCTGTTCTTTGTTTTGTTGATATGGTGTATAACCTTAATTATTTTATGTATGTTAAACCATCCTTGTGTTCCTGGGATGAATCTTGCTTGATTATGATGAATTATTTTTTTAATGTGTTGTATTTGATTTGCTAGTATTTTGTTTAGGATTTTAGCATCTGTATTCATTAGAGATACTGGTCTGTCGTTTTCTTTTTTTGTGTTGTTTTTGCCAGGTTTTAGTATGAGGGTTATGTTGGCCTCATAAAATGTGTTTGGAAGTATTGCTTCTTCTTCAATTTTTGGGAAGACTTTGAGAAAAATAGGATCCAAGTCTTTGAATGTTTGATAGAATTCACCAGTTTAGCCATCTGGCCCTGGACTTTTATTTTTAGGGAGGTTTTTGATAGTTGTTTTCTATTTCCTCCCTGCTATGCATCTGTTTAGGCTTTCTACTTCTTTGTGATTCAGTCTAGAAAATTCTGTTGTTGTAGGAGTTTATCCATTTCACTAGATTGTTGAATTTGGTGGCATATAGTTTTACATAGTATTCTACAATAATCTTTTGTATATCTATGATATCTGTGGTAATATTTCCTCTTTTATTTTGGTTTTATTTATATGAGTCATTTCCCTTTTTTCCTTAGTGAGTCTGGCCAGGGGTTTGTCAATTTTGTTGATCTTTTCAAAGAACCAGCTCTTTCTTGAATATTTTTCTATAGCTTTTTTGATCTTTACTTAATTTACTTCTGCTCTAATTTTTATTATTTTTGTTATTCTGCTGGTTTTGGGTTGCTTTTGTTCTTCTTTTTCTAGTTCCTTAAGATATGATATTATATTGTTTACTTTGGCTCTCTCTTGTTTTTTCATATACACCTGTAGTGATATGAACTTCCTTATCTGCATCTTAGAGATTCTGATATGTTGTGTTGTCATTTTCGTTTGTCTGTATATATCTTTTGATCTCTTCTTTTATTTTTTCTTTGACCTAGTCATTTTTTAGAGGTAATTTGTTTAATATTCACATTTTTGTGGGTTTGTTTACTTCTTTTTTGCAGTTGAATTCTAGTTTTAAAGCTTTATGGTCAGAGAATAGGCTTGGTATATGTAAAGCCAGTAGTCAAGGCCACCATCATAGCAGCCTGACCCGTGCAGATTCGCATTGGATTCGGACAGATGGCAATGAAACAATGGAGCCAAGAACTGGTGAGCCATCAGCTTTAATTTTATCTGCCCAACAGTATAATTTCAATTTTTCTGAATTTGTTTATGTTAGTTTCCTGGTCCAACATATGGTCTATTCTTGAGAATGTGCCATGTACACCAGAGAAAAATGAATACTTTGATGTTTTGGGAAGAAATGTCCCATAGATGTTTATTATGTTCATTTGTTCTAATGTTTTATTTAAGGTCGATATTTCTTTATTGATTTTCTGTTTGGATGAATGATCTAAAGCCATCAATGATGTATTGAGGTCTCCAAGTATGATCATATATTTTTGGGTTTGTACTTTTAAATCAATTAGTAGATATCTTATATATTTTGGTGCTCCCTAGTTTGGTGCAGATATATAAAGAAGTGTTATATCTTCTTGATACAATGTTTCCTTCATCACTATGGAATGTCCATCTTTGTCTCTGGTTACTTTTGTTGTCTTGTAGTTAGCACTGTCAGATGTGAGTATGGCTACACCTGCTTTTTTTGGATACTATTTTCTTGGAGAATCATTTTTTCAATCTTTCACTTTGAATCTATTTTTATCGTTGTAGCTCAGATGTGTCTCTTGAAGTCAGCATATTTTTGGGCTTTGCTTCTTGATCTAATCTGTCCCTCTTTATTTGTCAGTTCAATCCATTTACACTTAATGTAATCATTGACACTTGAGGATTTCCTATTGCCATTTAATATACTGCTTTCTAATAGCTCTGTGTCTCGTTTGGTTCTTCTTTTTTGTTTTTCTGTCATTTGTTTTGTTTGGTGGCATTCCATACTTCTATTTTCCATTTCTTATTTTTTTAAGCTATGTGTTTCTGTAGTGGTATTTTCAGGGGTGGTTATCATTAGGTTATTAAAAGACTAGTTATTATATTTATTAGAGTCCATTATCTCATGAGTGCCTCTGTACTCCATCCTCCTTTGCTACTGCTGATCTTTATTCTCTCCCCTTTTATTATAACAGATTATCCTTGTTTTCATTGTGGTTTTGTTAAAATTTTTTACTTGTAGTTTTGTTTTGTTTTGTTCTTTATATCTGGTCAGATAGCCCCCTTTAGGATTTTCTGTAGTGGGCATTTTCTGGTGGTAAATTCTCTTAGCTTCTGTATGTTAGTAAATGTTTTCATTTACCCTTCATATTTGATAGATAGTTTTGATGAATATAGTATTCTTGGCTGGTAGTTCTTCTCTTTCAGTATTTTAAATGTTGGGGTCCACTCTCTTCTGGATTGCAGAGTTTCTGCTGAGAAATCTGATGATAGCCTAACAGGCCTTCTTTTATATATTATATTCTTCTTCTCCCTAGCTGCCTTGAGGATTCTTTATTTGTCATTGATTTGTGATAATTTCATTATAATGTGTCTTGAAGTAGGTCTGTTTGGATTGAGATAACTCAGCATTCTGTTTGCTTCTTGAATTTGAGGCTCTAACTCTTTTCACAGGCTTGAGAAGTTCTCATTTATTATTTTTTTCTATATGTTCTTTACTCCCTTTTCCCTCTCTTTTTCTTCTACTATACCCATTATTTGTATACTGCTCTTTCTGATGAAGTTAAACTATTCTTTTAGGTCCTTCTCATTTTTTTTAGTTTGTGAGTCTCTCTCTTCTCTCTGTAGTATCTCTAGTTGCCTATCTTCAATGTCACTGATTCTCACCTCTATCAGGCCTGTTCTATTAGCTAAGCATGTGACCTCATTTTTCAGTTCATGTATTGAGTTTTTCATCTCTGTTTGGTTCCTTTTTATAGTTTCAATTTCTTTGATGAAGTACTCTTTTTTTCATTAAGTTGTTTTCTGAGCTCACTAAATTGCCTTTCAGTGTTTTATTGTATCTTATTGAGTATTTTTAGAATTTAAATTTTGAATTCTCTGTCATTAAGATCCAAGGCTTCCATGTAATTGAGATTATTTTCTGGAGATTTTTTATCATCTGAGCTACATCTCTGTCTTGTATATCCATATTTGATTTCTTTTTCCTTGACAGTATTTGTGAGTGGTATTGTTAATAAGCCTAACAAGAGATAACTAAAAAATAATAGGAAAGTATTGAAAAAAACAGTGAAAAAATGAAAATTCTATAATGATAAGTAGAAAAAAACTACAGATAATAAAAAGCAGAAACTGAGAAAAGGAAACAGAAAAAAATGAAGTAAAAAAAAGCACAATGTCACAAAAAGTAGTTTGAGTCTAAAATATAATAATTTGATGAAAAATGTTTATCAGGTGAGAGGGGGGGAAAAGAGAGAAAAAAAATAAAATAGAAAAGGGAATAAAAAGGTGACAGAAAGAAGGAAGAAAGGTGAGAGAAAAAAAGAAGAGAAAGTATCAGAAATGAAATCCTTGCAAAAATCAAGAATAAAAAATATAACAACTAAAGATAATGAAGTTCACATGGGAAAAGGAGAAAGAAGAAAAAGAGAAAAAGAAAAAGTGAGATAAAGTAGAAAAGGAAAAAGAAAACAAGTATATTTCCCCCTCAGTTTTGATAGGTAATATTCCTTTTTCTGGTAGGAGGCACTATACTACAAGGTTTGCTGAGGCGTCTTTGTGGTAATGATGCAGTCAAGGCTGTCATATTGGTAGGAGGGGCTTGTTGTTTGGGCTTTGCAATTTTATGGCTCTAGCAATGGCCAACCAGGAGTCCTCCAAGGCAGGTTCCAACCTAGTGAGGGATCAAGCACCCGAGCACCCCCGCTTCTTGCAGGAGAGAGCAACCTGGAGACTCAACTGATGGGTGGGGGGTCTGCTACCGCCACTGTTCGCACAGCACGGGGAGCAATGCGGGACCGGGAGGCTGTGGTGACACAGTCCAGTCCCTCCTCAGATACTACTCTAAGCACGCAAAGCGCAGCCCTGGGCAGGGCAGGAGTTGTGTACCACAAGCCTGTGTCCAAGCTTTGGGAGCAGTTGTGGCAGAGACTGCAGATCAGGGGCATCCCACTTACATATGCTATACTCTGCCAGGCAAGCTGGTGCCCGAGCTTGGAGCGGATGGGGCGCAGATCCCAGATCAAGTGCGTCTGGCGCCACAAGGCTAAACTCTGCCAGTTGAGCAGGCAGATCAAGCGCACCCCAGTGCCTGGTAGTCTTACCTCCACAAGCTATTTGCACGCAGTTTTTGGGAGCATGTCATGGGCTATGTGTGTGCCCAGCACCTGCAATAGCCCAGTGCCTGCAATCATGAGTGCAACAGATGCTGGGAAAGGGCCCTGCTCTCCATTCTTGGTCGTTGGCTCTATCTCAGCTCCTTCCCCCCAGACTCTCCTCTTCTCCCAGCTCTGGCTCTGAAGCAAAGCCTGTGCCAACAGTGTTCCCTCCCTCAGGTCCTTGAGGAAAAAGAAAGACTCAGTCCTCTGGAATTTTTTTCTTCTGTGAGCAGATTCTACCTTTGGCCCACCTTCTTGCACAATCATACCTTTGTCTATGTGGTGTGTGTATATTTCAGGTTCATCTGGGTTTTTTTCTTTGTGTATAGTTGTAGAATTTGTTGAAATTTCAAGGGGAGAGATCGGGAGTATCTCTCATGTTGCTGTTTCTCTGATGTCACCCTAGTTTCAAAATTTTAAAGTCACATTGTCAATATGGCTGCCATGTATGATTCTCTATAGATGAAATTTTTCAACAAACAAGAGCAACTACATCTTGAAGCTGCAACTCAAATTAGTGAAAGCATTAAAGAATTTACATAATCTGTGGTCTAGCTAATGGGACAAAATGTAGTTTTGATTGTTGGTACAATATAATTCTTTGAGTTGGTATGTTTCTAATGGAGGAAACTAGTTCAATTATGTAATAATTTTTTAGGAGAAGATAGGTTTTTAATGATCATTTAGAACCATTTACTCGCTTGACACTTAGGCTCAGAGTGAGTATTTGAGTTATCTGTGGTCATAAACCTGCTTAAATATGTTTTTAGCTTGCCTGGTCTATGGGGCTTTACAAAGAATAAAGTATGTAAAGAACGTAATTGGGAATGCCTTTTTAAATGTGTTTTGATGGCACATCTATTAAATTTTATTTTTCTTTTTCTGTTCACCAATCTTTTCTCTTTCTTCTGAAGAACCCATTTCACATGGCTTCAGGTGAGGATGATTTCCCCACTGGTGGTCAAAACACACTGACTTGGTCACTGGGAATTCTGGACTTCTCAGGTCACACAATGAGTTCAGAAATGGGTATGGTTACCCAGCTAAGCTGGTCCATCAGAGCCCTCCCAGGCTCACTGCTGGAAGCTTTAGGAGAGTGGTACTTTTTCTCTTTTATATTTGCTAGATTTAAGCCTAAAATGAAAGGTGGCTGTCTTCAGAGAAAGAAACCCATGTGGAAGAAATAGGAGCAAACTGAAAGCCTATGTCTTTTTATTTTTTATTTTATGTGATACAGAGAGAGACAGAAAAAGGGACAGATAGGGACAGACAGACAGAAAGGGAGAGAGGTGAGAAGCATCAATTCTTCACTGCAGCACCTTAGTTGTTCATTGATTGCTTTCTCATATGAGCCTTGACCAGCGAGCTACAGCAGACCGAGTAACCCTTTGCTCAAGCCAGTGACTCTGCGCTCAAGCTGGTGAGCCTTGCTCAAACCAGATGAGCCTGCGCTCAAGCTGGCAACCTTGGGGTTTTTAGCCTGGATCCTCCGCATATCAGTCAAATGCTCTATCCACTGCATCAGTGCCCGGTCAGGCTGAAAGCCTGTGTCTTGATGATAGTGTGAACATCTGGACTCTGCCATATCTGAACCTAGGTGCACCTCCAGTTGTCTTCCTAGTTAGTTACACACATCAAGAATACTCTGTGCTGAGCTTATTTGGACTGGTTTTCGGTACTTACAATGTGAAGACTCCTATGTTATGGAGTGCCAGGGAAACACAAAACTCTTTGGCATTTTTTTTTTTTTTTTTGCCTCCATAATGCTCAAATAATCACCTTCTGATTCTCAAACAAGAAGGAAGAAGGAAGTGGCCAGGATATTGGGCTGTTCCCATGCACAAAGTCAGAAGGTGCTACTCACCCAGAAGATAGTGTAAACGGCCCCTGTAGATGTGCAGCTGCACCCCTGCAAGTTGTTAAGGTAAGAAGGGGGCATTGTCTGAAAAATGCCTTTATCTTTCACTTAAAGAATTTTGATCAGTTCCAGCAATTTTGTGGTGACTTCTTACCCAGGAGCTACATCAAGACGAGGAGTGGGACCTTTGGGTCTGCCAGAGTCAGGGAAGCAGTGCTATGCACAGGGGAGCAGCAGCTGCTGGGGGGTGCTGACTTTCTAGCCAGCTCTGTGGCCGTGGGCAATGCTTCCTGGCTCTAACACAGGTTTTGGGAAATCAAGGTGCTGGTAGTACTGATTTATAGGGCTACTGAGAATGGATTAAGATGTTACCTGGGAGAAACTTAGACCAGTGCCGAGCACATGGCTATGTGCAGTAAATGTCGGCTGACTTATAATTTTTGTAACAAGTAAGTAGATTGAGGGCCATTTTTGTTTTGTATTAGCCTAGTGCCTTGAGAATGTTGGCCAGAACAGAACTTAGGCAGGAACTTACTTGTATGGTCCTGAATTTCACAATTCCGACCCACAGAAGTTTAGTTCCCTTTAAATGACTAAGATTTTTGGTCCTCTCCATCTCTGGAGAACCCAACATGTGTCTGCATACTCCTGTTCCTGGCATGGAATTTTTTTTGCTGTCACCAAGGAGAGGCCCATGCCTGACCATTGCAAAAGAAGGGTTAATTTCTTAGAAATGGATCTGAGGAAACAGCTGCTAACAGACTCACTCATATAATACTTGCCCTCAGGGAGTGTTCAGTCCAGAAAAGGAGCCAAGACAAGTAGTACATGGGGAGTGAAATGATACTGCCAAGTTCAAGAAAAGAACAGGCTTCAGGGAGTGTTCACTCCAGAGAAGGAGCCAAGACAAGTAGTACATGGGGAGTGAAATGATACTGCCAAGTTCAAGAAAAGAACAGGCTTCAGGGAGGTGGTCAGCAAGGAGCCCAGAGTCACTGTGGACAAGCTGAGCAGCAGCAGTGTGTGCAGTTGGGGTGGGGGCCTGCAGGGTCAGGGATGAGATCACTCCCAGGCAGGGAGGCCTGGAAAACGTGGGGGAAACATTTAGTCACTGTAAGTCTCTCACAAACGTTTAAAAGTCTGGGTAGGTGCAAAATGTATTTATCATTCAAATTAAAGACTATATTCATGAGGAGTCACATGACTTTTTTTTTTTTTCTTCTGAAGCAGGATAGTCAATGAGAGGGAAGTAAAATCCTTGAAAACATGGCCTCTATTTTATGAGCTCTGTAGTGTGTATTCAAATTCAGTCCCTGGGTCTGGATTTGGCATTTTCTCCCAGAAGGGTCTCCCCTCTGGTGCAAGTGAAGGAAACCTAAGAGCTCCTTAGCACCCAAAAGTATATTTTTTCCTATTGGGAAAGCACACAGGAACAACTCGTTAACTTATTGCTCTTGAATTATTAACCAGTACCTGGGCTCCTGGCTGCTGGTGCACAGACCATTCTCTTTCAGGGAGTTCTGGGTCTCCATGTAGCAATTATGGACCAGAACATGAATACCAGAATTGGAAGGAAGTGGAATTTGTTTCTTCTAAATACCAATTTATAAGCATCTGTTAAAGATGCCTATGTGTAGTCTGCTCATTAATTAGTTTTTCTGCTGAGAGAAAAAATTTATTATATACATGATTGGGGACTTGATTTCATAGTACCCATAGTTGAAGTCTAAAGTTATTCACTTCAAATATGCATCTTCTCCCCCCACCCCCCCAAATACTGGTTAGTACTGGTATATTTATATTTTCTCATTGGCTTAAAATGATAATTGAGGCATAAAAGGCACAGACTTGAGCCATTTGTAATTAAACAGTTGTGATGCTGGTGTCTAATACAGAAACCTACAATATCATGTCTCTTCAGGCCTTGTGTCAGACCTCGTGATGAATCTTCCCATTTGAAGATCCAAAGTAAGAGACTAGAGGGGTGGCATGTGCTCAAATCCAGCTCTGCTATGAACCAGGACATCCTTAGGACCACAAAAGTTGACAGAAAGATGAAGGTGGCTGTAAAAATGAACCAATCAGTCAACCAATACGTTTTTATGAGTAGCATCAAGTGTGTCTTAAACATTGTGACTATAGCCAGGAGTGTACAGCAGCACTGTCCTCAGGAAGTTAAGACCTAACGCAGATGCACAGAGGCTTGAAGAACAGACCAGAATAGGTTGTGGCAAATGTGGGGTTGTCACCACCTGTGTTGAGTGACTACCCTGGGCAGCACTTGTGGTTATCAGGAAGGAGGCAGCCTCATTGTCAAAGTGTTGATAAGCAGTGTATGAGGAAGCAACATATGAAAATGGAAATGACTTAATCCTTATGGAGTGGGATGAATTAATAGCTACCAGAATTTCAAGGGGTGGGAGACATTACTCTGACCTAGTGCAATGGTCAAGGGTTCATTGAAGAGGTGGCATTTGAAGATGATTCTTGAGATGGAAGTATAATGTAATAATGTGGAAAACATAGTATCTAGAGAGTCCTGTGAAGGTGATCTCTGAGGGTGAATTACAATTCAGGAACACCAGGTTCTACCCCCTTTCAATCATTTGTGAATTCCCCCTTTTTTTATGACACTAGTTAATAAGGTGTGATACAGACTAACATGGTTGGTTATACTTGGTGAAGCTGACAAAATTTGATGGATTTGGATAATACCAAAAAGCAGGTGTTATATGGTTATTTTTCAGAGACCTCTGTTAGTCAGTGATTGAGTCAGTCATGTTTGGTCTGTTGTGAAAAATAAAATTAAGCTGCTTTAAAAGTTCTTGGCAACTCATACAATTTAACACCCCAAAAATCCAATTGAAAATGGACAAAGGATCTTAATAGATACTTCTGCAATGAGGACATACAGATGGCAATAGACTAATGAAAAGATGCTCAATGTCACTAATCATTAGAGGTATGCAAATTAAACTACAATGAGATATTACTTCACACCTGTCAGAATGGCTATCATCAATGAATCAACAAATAACTATTGGGGAGGATGTGGAAAAAAGGGAACTGTTGGTTGGAATGCAGATTGGGGCAGTCACTATGGAAAACAGCATGGAGGCTCCTCAAGAAACTTAAAATAGAACTACTATATGACTCAACAATCTCACTTTTGGGAATTTATCTAAAGAAACACCAAAACACAAATTCAAAAATACATATGAACCCTTATGTTCACTGCAGCATTATTTACAATAGCTAAAATATAGGTGCAATCTAAGTATCAATTGACAGCTGATTGGATAAAGAAGAGGTGGTACATATATACAATGAAATATTACTTAGCCATAAAAACAATGACATTTTAACTTTTGTGTCAACATGGATAGACCTAGAGGGTATTTTGCTGAGTGAAATAAGTCAAACAGAGAAAGACAAATACCAAATGATTTCATCTATATGTGGAATCTAAAAAACAAAATAAGCCTGACCAGGTGGTGGCGCAGTGGATAGTGTGTCACACTGGGATGCAGAAGACCCAGGTTCGAGACCCCAAGCTTGCCAGCTTGAGCGCGGGCCCATCTGGCTTGAGCAAAAGCTCGTCAGCTTGGACCCAAGGTCGCTGGCTGCAGCAAGGGGTGGCTCAGTCTGCTGAAGGCCCGTGGTCAAGGCACATGTGAGAAAGCAATCAATGAACAACTAAGGTGTTGCGACGGCAACAAAAAACTAATGATTGATGCTTCTCACCTCTCTCCATTCCTGTCTGTCTGTCTGTCCCTATCTATCCCTCTCTCTGTCCCTGTAAAAAAACAAACAAACAAACAAAAACCAAAATAAAAAATAAATGAATAAGCAGAACAGAAACAGAATTATAGATACAGAGAACTTTTTGATGGTTGCCAGAGGGGACAAGAGTTGGGAGGTTGCTTGAAAATGATGAAGGGATTAAGAACTACAAATTGGCAGTTACAAAATAGTCACAGGGATGCACAGTACAGCACAGGAAACATAGTCAACAAAATTGTAATAACTTTCTATGGTGCCAGGTGGGTACTAGAAATATCAGAGTGACCACTTCATAAAATATATAATTGTCTACTACTCTGCTATCTACTTTAAACTAATATAATATTGTGTACTGTAATTGGAAAATAAAAAAATATATTTAAATTAAGAAAGCTGAAACAAAATGAAATAAATGAAAAGATATAATGGCAACACAGAGTTAGGCAGGCCAACTTCTGACCAAGTTTGTGGAGGATTTTAATACTCAAGGTCATGTGAAAAAAAACCCTATAAAGCAGCAATGTAATTTCTCAAATGGTGAACAGGGTCAATTCACTGCTCTGGAAAGAAATCCTCAGTGAGTACAAGGACTGTATCTGGGGTCTCATTGTCTGCTGAAGGCAAAATAAAAAAAGATCCCAGAGGCAGGAGACCCAATTCGGGTGAAATTGAATTGGCTGGACATGCATCTGTTTGAGGATTAGTGACACTGCTCCAGCATAAAACAGCATGTAACCTGCTATGTGGATGCAGCCAGTGATACTTTTGTGATGGAAAGATAGTGCTCCTTAGCCTCTAAGTCTACAGGAACTTGACTTCCAGGATTGCTGGAGCGGACCTGGCCTCTGTCCTGCCCATCCAATCCCCAGTACTTCAAGCCCACTTAAAAAAAAAGAAAGGACAAAAATATCTCCCCCAAACTTGAGAAGCCCTTTAAATAAGTTTCTTTTGATTTAAATGTATTTTTCACTGGTGATGATAGTACTTCTTAGAATGATTCTCTAGCTGGTAGAAGCACTCTAGATTCTACCGTGCCCCTGTATGTAATGTGAGCTCTAATAAGGAAACATAATTTCAGGACTTTGACAAGAATTTAATACTTGTCAGTGCCACAGAGGATATGTGTGGTGTTAAGTTGACTACCTTTGGTAATTAAAAGGTTAAGTTGTAAAGACAAATTCTATATGTAAAATGTCTAAGAAGTCAAAAGGAGAAAGCACAAATCTGGTGTCCAGTTGGGTTGAAAACATCCTCTCCCCATTCTTGGTAGCTCTTTCCTTCTGAGGATGGGAAACAGAGAGGGAGAAGGAGGCAGTGGAAGGAGAGGGGAAGGAGAGAGGGAGGGAGGCAAGAAAAGAGAGAGACAGAAAAATTTTAAATCTCTTCAAAACATCACAAATATAAATATTCCTACTACTAGAGGCAGTAAGTGGAGATTTCACTAAACAACAACAAAATAACCAAAAACCCAGTGCGCGCGTGCACACACACACACACACACACACGAATGAAATGTCTCACGTTCTGCTGTTTTCATAGCAAAATGATAAAGACCTATAGTCTGCATGGATTGTGACACCCTTTCTGCTTTTGTGATCCAGCCTGTCTTCTCTTGTTTAGAACCAAATTTTCAATGGTTTCAATGGGCTTCTCTTTTGCCTCCCCACAGCCTCATTCTTGTACCCCAGCTTCTTCCTGAGCTTTGTCTTCCCCTCGCTACCAGGGCACTGCACAGTGTCTTAATATTCTGGGCTCTTCATAATGCTGTGCTGTTTCTTTGTGAACCACTTTCCTTTTAGTGCCCTCTAATTATGAGGACTGTTCAGAAAGACACTGAGCAGTATGCACAGCTATCCAAATCCATAGGGTTATTAACCAGATCATTTTCTAACACTTGTGTCTTTTCTCACCAAAAGTCAATCTGTCCTCTATTGCCTGCTTCCACTGTCTCCCTCTTTTCCTTGTCAAACCTAATCTCACACATTCCTCTCAATGTTGGGCTTCACTCTGCTGTGTCACTAATGTTTAGTCAACTTGGACAGAAGTCCCAAGATGATGGTGTGGACGGCATGTGGTCATAACTGGTCTGAGCACCTATCAATGAGAGAGGGAGGTTGACATTCTTTTAATGAATATTCTCCGCCAACAAGAGTTATATTCTATCAGGAGGATGGAGTAATCAACAGTTTGGGTCTTTGACCCACCAGTAGTCTTTCTGAAATGACTGCTTTCTGGGTTAATCTTCCTCTTCTTTGATCTTTCTTCAATCTTTTCAATGATTCTGTAATCAGTTTACTGTATTCACTCCCAGGTATGCCCAGTGCTGTCTCTGTTCTCTCAGCTACCACTCCCCTCTACCTTTCCAATCTCCTCAGGGACCTGTCCTTCCAGCATGGTCATCTGCTCATCACCAAATCCCAAAATTGACTGCCAAGTTCAACAATAGTTATAAGTTTGACAAAGACGTAGTATAAGGCATGTGTGTGAGGGAAGGCGGGGGTGGATAGTGGTACCAGTGGTGATACTGATTTTTATTTTAGCAGTTTGTTATAGTCTTTCTGGAAGAATTAGAAAACATAAGTAACATTTTTGACTTAGCTGTAGACTTTCAGGTATATGTTGACTTTGGGTTATGTCTGGAAAGAAAGCATATGCAAAGGTTTAGAATAAAATCTTAATGAAATGATAACAGTGTCTGATTCAGTCCTTGATGCCCTAGCATTTTCTGACTGTCATAGGTCCCAGTAAGCAGGTGACATAAGGGCTGTGCAAGCACAAAGCCACCAGGCCAAGCAGATGAGTTGGGATTGATGCCCACACTGCTCTGTGCACTCCAAGCCATTGTTTAGAGGCAGAGCTGCAGTCCTCTATACAAGAAATTTTCACACCTATTGCTGCTGATATTTACATAATTATAATAATCACAAGTAAGATAAAAGTTAATTTAACATCACTTAATTCAAAATAGTTTGGAGAGAGAGTAGCTTTTCAGCCATGCCTAGAAGCAAGCTATCGGGGCTGGCACAGGTAGTGGGAGTTCCACTTCCAAAAACCATGTAAGGTAAACTCACCAATGAAAAGTCACTAATGTGTGTTCTTGGGACACATTCTCAGTCAATTTCTCCAACTGGTCAGCACCTCCTGAGGAAAAAAATGTCTGCTTGTTCTTTGGCAGATTCTGAATCTGAGCCTCTGTGTTTAAAATGCATGGAATCTAATTCTGAGAATGAGTCCCCTGCACCCACCTTGGTTTAAGCTCCCCTTAACTGACTATATTAAAATCAGTGCTCAATTCAATCACATTTGCCCTCATTGTTGAATGATTATAAGTTGACCTGAGTTTTAGTGTTCTCTGTTCAGATCTAATTGGACTAGAACGTGTCATTGAATGCTTTTCTTGACATTTTAGTGCTGATAAATAAACCATAAACTCTATTTAATTCTAAGTTGAGATGTTTTTCAAATATGCATCTATCTGCACCCCATCTTTGAATAGCATTTCCAGAGCAGCAAAATGACCAAGGCACATGAAACTAAAGGGAAACCCCATGAAATGGCAATATCTCAAGAAAGAAAGAGCCCTGAACCTATGGAATATTGAATGAGATTATAAAAGTCAAGTACTCAACATGATGCCTATTGCACATGCTCAATTAATGCTAGGGGCTGCTATAGCAGTCTTACCAGCAAGAAGAAGTGAACACAGGAAAATGGGTAATTGGTATTAATCAATAAACTTGCTATATCAGATATGAAAAAGGTATTTAATATGAAATAAATATTACATTGTTTCCATATTTCTTCAAGCCTTGCCCAAATTATTTTACTTCACTGTCTTGAGGCAACCCTTAGAAGAGTCAGGTAGCATAGCATACAGCTTATTTGTGAGCATTAGTTGTTTGTTTCTATCTATAAGGCAGTAGTCATATCTATGTGACATTTGTGACTGTGCTTAATAGTTCTTCTACTTGTGCCAATGGTCCCAATAAATGCAGGTATGTCGTATGTCTTTTCTTGTGTCTAATGGACTACAAAATTTGGATCTGAATACTTAGGAAAGATGTTTTAGAAAATGTCAAATTCTATTTTTTTTTCTTTTTATTGAATTTATCAGGGTGACACTGGCTAACAAAATTATAAAGGTTTCAGGTGCACAATTCTACAACATATCACTTGAATACTGTATTGTGTGTTCACCACCCCAAGTCAAATCTTCATCCAGGAAATATCAAGTTCTAATTTATGTTTATTAAGTTAATGAGTGACCACAACTGAAACAAGCAAGTAACTGTAATCCACAAATAAAATATATTTTCTAAATGTTGAAGGGAGAACAAATTTTATAAACTTTTATTCCTTTAATTCTAAGGAAATAACGTATCTTGATACAAACTGGAGCTTAAATGAAATCTAGAATGGTTCTTACTTGCACAATTTATCATAAAGCAGAATTTTTGCTTAATTTTCAATAATTATACCCAAAATTCAAACCTACTTAACAAATAAAAAACATTATTAGATCAAAAATTCTTTGGGCTTAGAGCAATCACAGTTAGAATAAAAGCCAACCTAACCTTATTTAATGCAAAATGATATTTTTCTAGTTAGAAAAGTTTTCTTGTCCAATGTCTCTATAGAATATAAAGAATAACCTAAAATTTCTGCAAATTTTTTTTCCACTGAGAGTGATGGTAAAAATTTAAGAACAGTTCTTGAACCAATTTGAAGTTCGAGTATATAAGTTACTATGGAGAGTCAGTTAACAGAGACATACTCATTACTCTTTTAATCTCCAGGACCCTAAAGGCAAATGATTTAGCCCAAGGTTCAGCTTGTAAAAAGAAAATATGAGAAGGCATTTACTTAACTTTTTGTATTTAATAGGTATTATAGAAATACTGTAGCCAGGTACCATAATAGTGATAGCTGACAATCATGCCATTAGGATGCGATGATAATTTTAACTATGAAAATTTATTTTTTTTGGTGCTAGCTGACTTTAGAATTATTGTGTAAATCATACATAGTCTTATTAGAATATAAAAATCATAAGCAAAACTATAATTCTTTTAAATGGTCAAAAAATCCTTATAAATCCAACTATTAGTGGAGGGTGAGAAAGAGGACATGCACAAAGTGCTCACAACATGAAATGCAAGTGACAACCTTCTTAGCATTAGTACAACCAGGTAAGCAAGCTACACAAGAACATTGCAGAAAAGAAAACTACAGGCCAGTGACCACAGTGAACATAGATGCAAAAATACTTAACAAAATACTAGCAAACTAAATTAACAGCATATTCAAAGAATCATACACCATTTTCAAGTGGGACTATTTCTGGGATGCAAAGATGGTTCAACACACACAAGTAGTAAATCTGACATACCACATCAGCAGAATGAAGGATAAAATCATAGGATTATTTAAGTAGATGCAGAAAAAGCATTTGGCAAAAATTTTCATACATTGATTATAAAAATTCTGAACAAATTAGGTAGAGGAAAAATGTACTTCATTATAATAAAGGCCATATATGACAAGCCCACAGCTCACATCTATTCAATAATGAAAAGCTAAAAGCATTACTTTTAAAATGAGGAGCAAAACAAGAATGTTTATTATTTCCATTTCTTTTTTTTTTTTTTAATTTCTTTTTATTTATTCATTTTAGAGAGGAGACACAGAGTGAGAGAGCGAGAAAGAGAAAGAGAGAAAGGGGGGAGGAGCTGGAAGCATCAACTCCCATATATGCCTTGACAATCAGTGCAAGGTTTTGAACTGGCGACCTCAGTGTTCCCAAGTCGACGCTTTATCCACTGCGCCACCACAGGTCAGGCTATTATTTCCATTTCTATTCAACATAATACTGGAAGTCCTAGGCAGAGCAATTTAAACAAGAAAAATACTAAAATAGAAAGTATCCAAATTAGAAAAGAAGTAAAATATTGTCTGTTTGCAGATGATATAATGTTATATAACCACTCTAAAGATACCATCTAAAAACCGTTGAAATTAATAAATAAAATTCAGTAAAGTTGCAAGGTATATAATTAACATGCAAAATTGATTATGTGTGTATAAAATAATGACAAACTACCTATAAGAGAAATTAAGAAAACAATCCCATTTATAATAATACTAAAAGGAATAAAATACAGGAATAAATTTAACCACATAGATAAAAGGCCCATACATTGAAAACTATAAGACATTGATGAAAGAAACTGAAGAAGACACAAGTAAATAAAAATATATTCTATGTTTATAAAGTGGAAGGATTAATATTATTAAAATGTTCATACTGCTCAAAATAATTTACAGATTCAGTGTGATCCCTATCAAAATTCCTGTGACATTTCTCACAGAAATAATACAAGATTCTAAAATTCATATGGAACCACAAAAGACCCAACTAATCGAAGTACTCTTGAGAAAGAAGCTTTCTAATTATATTACAAAGCTATATTAATTGCCTAACCTGTGGTGGTGTAGTGGATAAAGCGTCAGCCTGAAATGCTGAGGTCACTGGGGTCAAAACCCTGGACTTTCCTGGTCAAGGCACGTATGAGATTGCCTGCTCCTCTTCCCCTTATTTCTCTCTCCCCCCTCTCTAAAATGAATAAATAAAATCTTAAAAAAAGCTTTGTTAAAATAAACAAAATGTATTTGATACAAAGATTGAAACAATACTCTGGTAAGGCAATATGAGTGAAAACACTTCGGATAAAATATATTACGTAAAAATTGTAGATTAGCTGATATTTAAAAAAAATGTTAAGTCATTTACTATAAGATTTGTTTCCTTATAGATTTTTTCTCTCTAATGATTTAGTGGTTTTAAATATCATTTTTATTTCCCCTTTTTGTTTCAAGTTTAAAAAATATATTTATCCACATTTTTCTCTAACGGTCAACACCATAAATGAAGTGGTGACTACCTACCCTTTCCTTATAAAAGGACATATTTACAATGAGATAATTTCTCCTCATTCCTCACTCTATTTTCTAGTTCATTTTGATAAAACTTGAATTCAAGATCCAGATGATTACTATTCAGCTACCCTTTATATCCTATACGTACATATTATTTTTAACACTTGCATTTTGTTATTTGACCATATAAATAATAATCTTGAGTTACCTAATTTTTCCCATCTCTTTAAACTACATTTTTTAATAATTTGTACTTTCAGTGTGTGTGTGTGTCTATGTGTGTGATTGCATTTCTAATCTCCATGCATTTAAATAATAACTTGAGCCTGACCAGGAAGTGATGCAGTGAGTAGATGATCACACTGGGACACAGAGGACCCGAGTTCAAAACCCCAAGGTTGCTGGCTTTAGTGCGGGCTCATCAGCTTGAGCACGGGGTCACTGGCTTGAATGTTGAATCATAGACATGACCCCATGGTCGCTGGCTTGAGGCCAAAGGTCACTGGATTGAATTCCAAGGTCATTGGCTTGAGTCTAAGGTCACTGGCTTGAGCAAGGGGTCACTCGGTCTGTTGGAGCCCTCTGGTCAAGGCACATATGAGAAAGCAATCAATGAACAACTAAAGGAGTCACAACTAAGAGTTGATGCTTCTCATCTCTCTCCCTTCCTGTCTGTCTGTCCCTATCTGTCCATCTCTCTGTCTCTGTCACACACAGAAAAATAATAATAATAGCTTGAATGAGTATAAATTTCTTGATTCCATTGTCCTGTGGTATGTAAAGTTGCCAAGAAGTCTGAGGCAAAATTTATGGGCATTTTAAAAATAAATAGTGTTCTCTTTTTGTCTGGATGTTTGTTTTGTTCTGTGTCTTTGAATGATGCAAGTAGATGTTTGCCTCAACCTCGGGCCCAATGTCACAAGGACCTCCTCCATGAAGATTTTAGGGAAATGGACATTTTCTCCTGTACATCACTCAAAGATGTTACCTTTCTTTTTTTAAAATTTTTATTAATTTTAATTTGTTGTGTTTACATGGATTCAAGTGTGCCACTGAATATAACTCCCTCACATTCCCCCCATGTCCTCCTTGTCCCCCTCTTCTCAACACCCTCTCCTCTTATCTCTAAGATTTGCTGTTCTGCTGTCTATATCTCTGTGCTATGTATATATAATTTCACAAATCATTTTACTTTCTCTGATCCTATCCTTTCATCCCCCTTCCCTCTGAACGCTGTTTCACTGGTCCCTGTGATCCTCTCTCTGCCTTTATTCTATTCCTCGGTTCACTTTGTTCATTAGATTCCACATATAAGTGAGATCATATGATATTTGTATTTCTCTGCCTGGCTTATTTCACTTAGCATAATAGTCTCCAGGTCCATTCATGCTGTCACAAAAGGTAAGATTTACTTCTTTCTTATGGCTGCATAGTGGATATGTACCACTGCTTTTTAATCCACTCGTCCACTGACGGACACTTGGGCTGTTTCCAGATCTTGGCTATTGTAAACAATGCTGCAATAAACATGGGGGGTGCATTTCCTCTTTTGAATGAGTGATTTGATGTTCTTAGGTTATATTCCTAAAAGTGGGATAGCTGCGTCAAAAGGCAGTTCCATTTTTAATTTTTTGAGGAAACCCATACACATCTTCACAGTGACTGCACCAGTCTGCGTTCCTACCAGCAGTGCAGGAGGGTTCCCTTTTCTCCACACCCTCACCAGCACTTATTGTGTGTTGTTTCATTAATGAGCGTCATTCTGACAGGTGTGAGATGATATTTCATTGTGCTTTTAGTTTTCATTTCTCTAATGATTAGTGATGTTGAACATTTTTTCATATGCATATTGGCCATCTGTAAGTACTCTTTGGAGAAGTGTCTGTTCAGATATTTTTCTCTCTCTTTTTTTTTAAATTGGATTGTTTACCTTCCTGGTGTTGAGTTTTAGAAGTTCTTTATAAATTTTTGTTAACCCCTTATCAGATGTATTGGCAAATATGTTCTCCCATTGTGTGGGTTGTCTGCTTATTTTGGTCATATTTTCTTTTGCTGTGCAAAAGCTTTTTAGCTTGATATAGTCCCATTTGTTCATTCTGTCCTTTATTTCACTTGACTGTGGAGATAAGTCAGCAAAAATAGTGCTACGAGTGATGTTGAAGAGTTTACTTCCTAAGTTTTCTTCCAAGGTGTTTATGGTTTCATAACTTACATTTAAGTTCTTTATCCATTTTGAATTTATTTTTGTGAATGGTGTAAGTTGGTGATCTAGTTTCATTTTCTTGCAGGTAGATGTCCAATTTTTCCAACACCATTTGTTCAAGAGGCTGTCTTTACTCCATTGTATGCTCTTACGTCCTTTGTCAAATCTCAATTGTCCATATAGGTGTGGGTTTATTTCTGGGTTTTCTGTTCTCTTCCATTGATCTGTATGTGTGTTCTTATGCCAGTACCAAGCTGTTTTGAGTACAATGGCCTTGTAGTATAACTTGATATCAGGAAGTGTGATACCTCTCACTTTATTCTTCTTTTTTAAGATTGCTGAGGTTATTCGTGTTCTTTTTAGGTTCCATATAAAATTTTGGAATATTTGTTTTATATCTTTGAAGTATGCCATTGATTTTTTAATAGGAATTTCATTAAATTTATAGATTGCTTTGGGTAATATAGACATTTTAATGATGTTTATTTTTCTTATCCATGAACATGGTATATGCTTCCACTTGTTTGTATCCTCCTTGATTTCTTTTATCAATGTTTTATAATCCTCTGAGTATGAGTTCTTTACCTCCTTGGTTAAATTTATTCCTAGGTATTTTATTGATTTTTTTGCAATAATGAAGGGGATTGTTACCTTAATTTCTTTTTCAGGCAGTTTATTGTCAGTGTATAAAAATGCCCCTGATTTCTGAATATTAATTTTATATCCTGCCACCTTGCCAAATTTGTTTATTAGGTCTAGTAGTTTTTTGACTGAGGCTTTAGACTTTTCTATATACAGTATCATGTCATCAGCAAATAATGAATATTTTACTTTTTCTTTTCTAATTTGGATGCCTTTTATTTCTTCTTGTTGTCTGATTGCTGTAGCTAGGACTTCTAGACCTATGTTGAATAAGAGTGGTGAAAGGTGGCAGGCACTCCTGCCTTGTTTCTAATCTTAAGGGTATTGCTTTTAATTTTTGTCCATTTAGTATGATGTTGGTTGTGGGTTTATCATAGATGGCCTTTATCATGTTGAGGTATATTTTCTGTATTCCAACTTTGCTGAAAGTTTAGATCATAAATAGGTGCTGGATTTTATCAAATGCATTTTCTTCTTCTATTGATATCATCATGTCATTTTTATCCTTCCTTTTTTTTATTGAATGAATTACATTGATTTGCGATTATTGTACCGGTTTTTCATCCTTAGAATAAAACCCTCTTGATCATGAGGTATGATTTTTTTTTCATGTATTGCTGGATCTGCTTTACTATCATTTTGTTGATAATTTTAGCATCTATGTTCATCAGTGATATTGACCTATAGTTTTCTTTCTTTGTAGTGTCTTTACCTGGTTTTGAAATGGGGATTATGCTTGCCTCATAAAAGGAGTTTGGAAGTCTTCCCTACTCTTGAATTTTTTGAAATAGCTTGAGAAGGATAGGTGTTAGTTATTCTTTGAATATTTGGTAAAATTTGCCTGTGAAGCCATCTGGTGCAGGATTTTTGTTTGCTGAGAGTTTTTTTGATAACTGTTTTAATTTTGTTTGTTGTAATCATTCTCTTTAGGTTTTCTGATTCTTCCAGATTGAGTTTTGGAAGAGTATATGTTTCTAGGAATTTATCCTTTTCACCTAGGTTGTCCAATATTTGGCATACAAATCTTCATAGTGTTTTCTTACAATCCTTTGTATTTCTGTCATATCAGTTGTTACTTCTCCACTTTCATTTATAAGTTTATTTATTTGAGTCCTCTCTCTTTTTTTCTTGGTGAGTCTGGTTAAAGGTTCAACAATCTTATTTACCTTTTCAAAAAGCCAGTTCTTAATTGCATTGATCTTCTGTATTTTTTTTTAGCCTCTATGTCATTTATTTTTGCTCTAATCTTTATTATTTTCTTCCTTCTACTTCCTCTGAGCTTTATTTGTTGTTCTTTTTCTAGTTCTTTTAGATGCAGGGTTAAATTGTTTATTTGAGCTCTTTCTTGATTCTTAAGGTATGCCTGTAATGTTACAAACTTCCTTCTCAGTACTCCTTTTGCTGTGTCTGTATGACCAGTAGCCAGGGCCACCATCACAGCAGCCTGGCCCATGCAGGTTTGCATAAGATTCGAACAGTCGGTAATGAAACAACGGAGCCAAGAACTGGTGAGCCATCAGCTTTAATTCTAGCTTGCACCCAGCGGGCAAGCAAAAACACACACTGGGCTCCAAAACCCACTCATTTAGTGCTCACAAAGCTACTGACTTATCCGAGTTTCCTAGAATCAAAGGTTTCTAGCTCACCAGACTTATTCACCTCTGTTCCCCATCTCCTCCTGCACAAACTCGCTTCTCTCTCAGCACTCTACCATCTTGACTGCTTCTCCTGGCCTCCATGTGGCCTTAATCTGCTCTCCTCTCTAATACCTCAGGAACCAAGAGAGCAAGTTACTGGTCTGTCCCACTTTATACTGTAGAAATCCAAACCCTTAATCCAATCTACAGACAAGGAAGTCTCTGATACAAAGTCAGCCGTCAGAGGCATAATGGAATTCCTCAGGAGAGTGCACCACCCCACATCATCCAATTAGTCAAGGGTGTGGGGAAAAGCTTACTCTTAAAATCAAGCCTTAGGCCATAATGACCTGGCCTGCTTACATTACAGCCTTTCCCCTACACCTATCCCAAGCATAAGGGCAAATAATATCACCTGGGTGACGGGCTTCCATATGGACAGCGCCATCTTTAACAAAGTGAGCATAACATATTTTATCTGCCCAACAGTGTCCCATACATTTTGAGTTGTTGTACATTCATTTTCATTTGTTTCAAAGAAATTTTTTATTTCTTCCTTGATCTTGTTTGTTAACCCATTTGTTATTTAATTACATGCTATTTAGCCTGTAAGTTTTTGAATGTCTTTTCAGTTTTCTATTGTAGTTGATTTCTAGTTTTATGCCATTGTGATCTGAGAAGATGCTTGATATGATTTCAATGTTCTTAAATTTATTTAGACTCTTTTTGTGTCCTATCATGGGGTCTATCCTAGAGAATGTACCATGAGCACTTGAAAGAATGCATACTCTGCTGCTTTGGGATAAAAGGTTCTAAAGATATCTAGTAAATCCAGTTGATCTTGTGTGTCATTTAAGGCCACTGTTTCTGTGTTTATTTTCTGTTTGGATGATCTATCCCTTGATGTTAGTGGGGTATTAAAGTCCCCTACTATTATGGTATTGCTGTTGATCTCACCCTTTATGTCCATCAAAATCTGTTTTATATATTTACGTGCTCTTATATTAGGCGCATAGATAATTACAATGGTTAATCCTGTCAGATTGCTTCCTTTATCATTATGTAGTGACCTTCTTTATACCTTACTATAGCCTTTGTTTTAAAGTCTATTTCTTCAGAAATATGTATTGTGACTCCAGCTCTTTATTAATTTCTATTTGCGTGAAATATTTTTTTTCATCTCTTCACTTTCAGTTTATGTGTATTTTATTTTTTGAGGTGGGTCTCTTGTAGGCAGCATATGTATGGATCCTTTTTTTTTAATCCACACAACTACCCTATGTCTTTTGATTGGAGCACTTAATTCTTTTATATTTAAGGTTATTATTGATATGTAGTTGGTTATTGCCATTTTATTTTTTAAATCTACATTCCTCTTTTTCTCTCTCTATATTTTCCTTTGCTCTGTTTACAACATGCACCTTAACATGTCTTGCAGTATTGGTATGATTGTAATGAATTCCTTGAGGGTTATTTTTGTCTGTGAAGCTTTTTATTTTCCTTCAATTTTAAATGATAGCCTTGCTGAATAAAGAAATCTTGGCTGTAGATTCTTGTTTTGCATCTTTCTGAATTTTTCTTGTCAATCTCTTCTGGCCTTAAATGTTTCTGTTGAGAAATTGTATGTCATTCTATGGCTCTCCTCTGTAGGTAATTAACTGCTTTTCTCTTATAGATTTTAGTATTCTTTTTTTGTCTCTTAATTTTGGTATAGTAATTATGATGTGTCTTGGAGTAGGCCTCCTTGGGTCCCTCTTTAATAGGACTCTCTGTGCTTCTTGTATTTGTGTGACATTTTCTTCATCAGTTTAGAAAAGTTTTTAGCCATGATTTCTTTAAAGAGGTTCTCTATCCCTTGTTCTTTTTCTTCTCCTTCAAGGACCCCTATGATATCGATATTGTTTCTGGTCATGTTATCACAGAGCTTTCTTAGAGTTTCCTCAGACTTTTTGAGCCTCTTTTTTTTTTTGCTGCTCTGCTTTTGTGCTTTGTTTATCTTGTCCTCTAAATTGCTGGTTCAGTCCTCTGCTTCATCCAGTCTGCTGTTAATTCCTTCTAGTGCAGTCTTCATTTTTGATATTGTATTTATCATTTTTGAATGATTCTTTTTTATAATCTCAATGTCCTTTTTGATGCTTGCTATATCTTTATTTAGTTGCTCATTATGTCCATCCATTGTTGCTCTTAGATCCTTGAGCATTCTGAAAATCATTGTTTTAAACTCTGCATCTGGTAGTTTGATTACTTACTTCCATCTCATTTAGTTCTTATTCTGGAGATTTATCTTGTTGATTCATTTGGATTGCATTTCTCTGTCTTCCCATTTTGTCTGTTTATAAACTCCTCCTTTGGGTGTGCTGTTCATGTAGCTTGCAGAGTGAATGTCTCCAGCTTCCAGTTGTGCTGTTTCTAGATTTTCTTGGGTTTGCATCAGCTGTTGTTTGTAATTCACTCTGGGCTACTTGTTTTCAACTACTGTTTTTTTGCTGTTTGTATGGGCATTTTCTGTGCCTTAGCTAGGTGAGGTGTGAGCCCTTCCTTAAGATAGCACTCTAACAAGGGTTGTTAGGTCCTGAACTGATTCTCTCTCTATCTGGCTCCTGCATGTGCCAGCCCTAGACCTCCCTGGTTGGAACCTGGTGCAGACCAGTGGGGGTCACTTCCTATGACTGGCCCTTAGTAACTTTCTTGGAGCCACAAGCAATCTAGAGTTTGTGGCTGTCTCTGCTGGGCCCAGGTGCTGTTGTAAATATCAGCTACACTCCTAGGCTGGCTTTCATCTACTCTTGGCCTGGAGAAAGTCCACGTAAGAGTTTGAGTTCCCTGAGTCCTGCTTTCTGCTGCTGCTTACTACTGGCTGCTTGTTGAGCTCAGCATGGGACTTCAGGGATTGGGAAGGGTAGTGGGTGTGGTTTGCCCCTTGGCCTCAGGTGTCATTCTATTCAGACTTTTCTTTTTTTCAGACTTCAGTAAGGTATGACCACAGGAGTCCAGTGAGTGTGGCTTCTGAGATCCAGAGGTGTGGTCTGCCTACTGGCACACCGAGTGTGCTGCTGCAGGGCCTGCCTGTCCCACCCCCCATGAGTACTCAGCAGTGTGTGGGGGCCATGTAGCTCAGGCTTCAGTACCCAAAACCTGGGTCTCTGACACACCCCCCTGCTTCTGAGCAATCCTTTGCCCTGATGGAGTAGGAGAGACTCCGGTGGGTAGGGCAATAGCTTCCCTTTGCTGGTGTAACTGAAAGGTGTTGCTTCTCGCCCCCAAAATGACTACTTTAGTATTGGAGAATGACTTAGCACAGGGGTGGCCTTTCCTCATAGTGTCTCTCCTTGGGTGTCCAAGGTTATATTCTTTTCTGGCAACTCTAGTCCTCTCAGCTCTCCCCACCACCGGATTCCAGGGTAAGTGGCTGTGAAGGAGGTTTTCTACGCCGGACCTTTAAGATGGAGCCTGGGTCTGAGAGTTCTATCTCTTTTTCACAAACAGTAACCTGGCTCTTTTCTCAGTTAAATACTCTTCTAAGCTCTGGGGCTCTGGTCCTGGGGCTGAGGACTCACACCTCTCAAGCTACCCACCCTGCTGTGAAAGTCCCTCTGAGCTGCTGCTTGCTCCTGGGAGCAGGGCAGCCCTTTCCACGTCTTTGCCCTTCCTACCAGTCTCGGTGTGGCTTCTTCTGTGATTATTAGTTATAGATTCCTCATGGTTTAGCCCAAAGTTGGTTTTTCAAGATGATTGTTCTTAAATTAAGTTATAATCCAATTTGATTCTGGGAGGTGGCCATTGGAACATCTCACTACTCCATTGCGATCTTCTGTCTTATTACCTCTTTCTTCATTGCCGTTAGGACACCATAGTTGTTCATTGATTGCTTTCTCACATGTGCCTTGACTGTGGGCCTTCAGCAGACTGAGCCACCCCTTGCTGGGGCCAGCGACCTTGGGCCCAAGCTGGCGAGCTTTTGCTCAAGCTAGATAGACCAGCGCTCAAGCTGGCGAGCTCGGGGTCTCGAACCTGGGTCTTCCACATCCCAGTCTGACGCTCTATCCACTGTGCCACTGCCTGGTCAGGTTTACCTCTTTCTTTAGTGCTTACTGAGAAGTGTTTTCTTCACTGCTTACTCAGTCCTCTGTGCCTTATCTGACCCCTGAATGTTCTGTCTCCTTCCTGCCTCAGTGAAGTGATGCTGGAGGCAAGACCAACTTGTCTTGACTGCTGGCTTGTTACTTCCCCACAAGACCCCTTTGCAACTTTTTTACACAAAAAACCTTGAGGGTAACTAGAGAATATTAAAAAATAATGAAAGGTCCTAAAACACAATGCCAAGGATAGTGTTCTATTAAGCCTAAGGGAAAAGAATAAAGAAAAGATAAATATTTTATTGACATCTCCTCATTGCTTCACTTTGATGGGAGTATTTTGCTTTGCTGCTTTGAATTTCACCCTCTCTTACACTCTCCCCAGAGTGTCCTGCCTTCACCAGTTCACTATAAGTATTTCCACATTATTAAGAACATAATGTCCTTAGCCCCAGCAGTGATTTTTTAAGCAGGTACAACTTAAGTACAATCAACAGGTCTTAAGTGCACAGGTCCATGGAGTTTTACATGTGTGTCTCATTTCCCCAGGGCATTTCAGAGGACCCACTAATTCCTAGTCACACATTTCCCAAGGCATGACTGATGAGGCTGGGCCGACACATGAGACTTTAGCACAGGAGTCAGGCAAAGCAATCTAGAGTATATTCTGTACCATGCTGATTAGTCCCTCCCAGTGTTTCCAGGAGGGTGGGCTGAAGATGCACTCCCTCTGTCTTTCCTGGGCTTTTTGGGCAGCATACACTTCCCTTTCCAAGGACAAAGAATAATTTGCAAAGTCTTTTAACATGAACTTAAGGAAGCATTTTCCTAAAGGCAACATTCACAGTGTTTCCCTACTCCTGGTGAAGACAGTGTTCTATATTATCAAGATTTCATTCCAGAGTTGCCATATGACCCAGCAATCCCTTTTTTGGATATCTATCTGAAAAACTCAAACACATTTGTTCACAAAGATATATGCATCCCTATGTGACATTATTCATGGTGGTCAAGACATGGGGACAACCAAAGTGTCCCTCAATAAAGTATTGAATAAAGAAGATGTGGTACATATGTACAATGGAATATTACTCAGCCATAACAAGAAATGATGAAAGCCTGACCTATGGTGGTGCAGTGGATAAAGTGTCGACCTGAAATGCCGAGGTCACCGGTTTCAAACCCTGGGCTTGCCTGGTCAAGGCACATATGAGACTTGATGCTTCCTGCTTCTCCTCTTTCTCTCTCTTTCTCTCTATGTCTCTCTCTTTCTTTGTCTTTCCTCTCTAAAAAAATGAATAAATAAAAAAATGATGAAATACTGCTATTAGTGACAACATGGATGGATCTTGAAACTGTTATGAGGAATGAAATAGTTTAGTCAGGAAAAGCTAAGAATTGTATGTTTCCACACATATGTGAGATATAAAATGGAAACCATAGACAGAAAACAGTATGGTGGTTGCCAGAGGGAAGGGGTGGGAGGTAGTAAAGGGAAAAAGGGACCAAATATATGGTGACAGAAGATGACTTGAGTGTGGGTGGTGGGCACATAGTACAATATACAGATGTGGCATGAAATGTACACTTGAAACCTATATAATCTTGTGAACAATGTCACCTCAATAAATTTAATAAAAAAGAGGGTTTGTAAGAGTTAGCATGTAGAAATGTGCAAAGCAGTATAAAAAAAAATGTTTCACTTTCTACATAAAACACAAAAATATCCCGTTTTTATCTTTTTTCCCAGAGCTCCCCATTCACAGAAGCAGGGCCCTCACTGTGCATTCCCCACTTGGCCACTACTTCTGCTGGCCATGACCGTTAGATATCCAAGCATGACTTTTTCTTTGCTTAAGGTTAGCTCAAATTGTGGGCATGGTTCCTTCTCTTCTTAGCCATCTCTCTAAATGGAACATCTTCCTAAGAGGAAAATAATAGTTGCCTTTATTTCTTGCCTCATGCAGAGTAAGATCTAGGGGCTTGGGGAAGCAGTTCTGCAGATTGCATCTGGAGAAATTAAAATGGTTCACCAAGGTCCATCGGCACCTTGCTCTCTTTTCATGAAGGCTGCCGAGCTGCTTGCTGGGAACTGCAGATGTACAGGTTCCTGTTGCTCTTCAGTCTAGGGATTTCTTGCTCTCAGCTTTTAAATTATTTCCTCTCTTTTTGTGTTGATTTCCCCCTCTGGATTATGCTTATTGCAGTAAACTTTTTGTTTTTGGGATTCTTTGGCTGCCCGTCATTGATCTTAGTCTGATTTCTTTTTGGGGAATTGCGCCTTTCTCGTTGGAAACAGTCTGTGGAACTGTTTATCTGGGAGCCCTGCCCTTCCCTAGCCAAGGAATGTAAGTCCTCCACCCACCCATTGGAATATGAATTTTGAACAGAGTGATATAAAGACCGACCGGGTTGGAGTTCATTTTCTCCATTGATTGTGTTGGGATAAGACTGTTGAGCAGTCCCTGAACCCTTACTCTTCCAGCTTGGATCTCAGAGCCTTGTTTGGACAACACAGTGAGGTTCTTGGATCTTGTCCATTGCTTCCCTCAGGCTTAAGTTAGCCAGAGCTGGTCTCGGAAACAGGCAACCAAAGAAGCATTGTGGATACACTTAGGCATGGGATGTGTTTCTTTGCTCTGTCTTTCATGCTTATTTTTTATGTGCATGTCTTTATCTTTCATTAAATTTGTCTTATCCTTTAATAAAAATTTTTGGCAGCTTCTGACACATTTAAATGTTGCTGCCATGTGTTCATCCAATTTTGTCTCAAATGATTTCTTTCAGCTTCATCTTCAGCCTTTGTCCTCCTCCACTCTATTCTCTAGTCACGATATGTGGCTTTTCTTTCTGATCCTGTCATTCTCCCTCTGTCTTTCCTGCCCATGTCTTTGTCCTAAAAGACTTTTCTACAAAGTTTTACTCAAACATTATCTTCTTTTGGAAGCCTTACCTAGTTCCATAGACGTATAAAGAAAGATACTGTTTTGTTTTGTTTTTACACTCCTTCAATTGGGACCCCTTAACACTTGGTCTTTTTTTGATATATCCCTTGAACTTGGAATATTTTAATCATGCCTTCTTTCTAATAAAGTGGGAACTTCCGGAAGATAAAGCCCGTGCTTCACTTATTTCTGTATTCTGAGTGTCTCACGTAGTCCCGAGCACTTTTTTAAAAAAAATTTTATTAATTGTAATGGGGTGACATTAATAAATCAGGGTACATATGTTCAAAGAAAACATCTCCAGGTTATCTTATCATTCAATTATGTTGCATACCCATCACCCAAAGTCAAATTGTCCTCTGTTACCTTCTGTCTGGTTTTCTTTGTGCCCTTCCCCTCCCCCCTCTCCCTCCCTCTCCTCCCTTCCCCCACCCCTTAACCACCAAACTCTTGTCCATGTCTCATAGTCTCGCTATTATGACCCACCTATGTATGAAATCATGCTGTTCTCAGTTTTTTTCTGTTTTACTTATTTCACTCCGTATAACGTTATCAAGGTCCATCCATTTTGTTGTAAATGATCTGATGTCATCATTTCTTATGACTGAGTAGTATTCCATAGTATATATGTACCAAAGCTTTTTAATCTACTCGTCCTCTGACGGACACTTGGGCTGTTTCCAGATCTTCACTATTGTGAACAATGCTGCCACGAACAAAACTCCTCAATAGGTGTTTATTGAATGACTGAATGAGTAGATAAAAGTTATTCATGAAATACCCCCCATCCCCTCCAAATGAAAGACAGGCTCCTTGTTGGAACTCTTAGCATGCTGCTGCATATGGAGCACACTTACCTGTTCAGGTGTGTTGCTCCTTTTCCATAATTATACAACAATGACTAGCTGTTTAGTTCTGAACATCTTACTTTTGGCTTTTTCTTCTGGCTTTGCCAAATATAAGAAAGCACTGATTCACTTATTCATCCAAGCAATATTCATTCACTTATCCATGCAATATCTGTAATATGCAAAGCTGGTCACCACATACAACACAAAGGTGAATCTGACACAATACAGTCTTCAGTGGAGACGCTGTAGAATGATGTAATGTCACAAATAACAACAGGTGAGACATGTTCCCGAGGCACTTGAGGACAGCCTTGGCACACCGTTAACGTTTCACGACCAGGAGATGAGAAGAAGGTGATTTTGAAGTACTCATTAATTAGAGGTCTCTTTCCTTTTTATAAATAATGAAGTATATATTTCTTGTATTACAGAGGGCCCATTTGGAGACTTTTAATTCATAATTTTAAGTGATCTTGAAATTCACCTAGAGGTCATTAGAGTATTTAAGTGTTTTTCCAACTGCAACTGACATACAATATTATATTAGTTTCAGGTGTACACCTCAGTGATTAGACATTGTATTACTTACAAGTCAGCAATTTTCAAGCTTTTTCATCTCACAGCACACATAAACTAATTACTAAAATTCTTGTGGCACACTTATTAAATATTGCTGTATTAAGTGATCATCCCAATAAAACTCATACCCATCTGATACCATACATAGTTATTAAAATATTGACCATATTCTTATGTTGTACTTTACATCCTTATGACAATTCTGTAACAATCAACTTGTACTTCTTAACCCCTTCACCTTTTCAGCCATCCTTCCACATAGCAACTGTCAAAATATTCTCTGTATCTATGAGTCAGTTTGTGTTCTACTTGTTTATTTATTTTGTCTTTTAGATTAAATTGTTGATAGATATATGTTTATTACCATTTTATTGTTCATATCTTTTATCTTTTTCCCCCCTTCTCCTTAAAAAAAGACTCTTAAATGTTGGTTTGGTGGTAATGAACTTCCTTAGCTTTAATTAATTAATTAATTCATTTATTTTAGTTTGGGAGCTCTTTATCCGTCTGATGGCTTTGCTGGGTAGAGTAATCTTATTTGTAAGACCTTGCTTTTTATCACTTTGAATGTTTCTTGCCAATCCTTTCTAGCTTGCAAATTTTCTGTTGAGAAATAAGCTGACAGTCTTGTGGGAGCTCCCTTGTAGGTAACTAACTGCTTTTCTCTTGCTGCTTTTAAGATTCTCTCTTGTCTTTAACCTTTGTCAATTTAATTGTGATATGGCTTGGTGTGGGCCTCTTTGGTTGGATTCATCTTATTTTGGAATCTCTACACTTCCTAGACTTTTATGTTCATTTTCTTCACCAGATTAGGAAAATTTTCTGTCATTATTTTTTCTTGTTCCCTCTCTTCTCTTTCTGGTACCCCTATAAAGTGAATTTTGGTACACTTTAAATTCACAATCCTCAAGCTTTTGGATTCTTTTTCTTTTTACTGTTCTGATTGGGTGTTTTTTTGCTTCCTTATATTTCTTTTTTTTCTTTTTTTTTTAACAGGGACAGAGAGAGAGTCAGAGAGAGGGATAGATAGGGACAGACAGACAGGAATGGAGAGAGGTGAGAAGCATCAATCATTAGTTTCTCATTGCTGTCGCAACACCTTAGTTGTTCGTTGATTGCTTTCTCACATGTGCCTTGACCACGGGCCTTCAGCAGACTGAGCAACCCCTTGCTGGAGCCAGTGACCTTGGGTCCAAGCTGACGAGCTTTTGCTTAAGCTAGATGGGTCCACACTCAAGCTGGCGAGCTCGGGGTCTCAAACATGGGTCTTCGGCATCCCAGTCCGATGCTCTATCCACTGTACCACCACCTGGTCAGGCTGCTTCCTTATATTTCAAATCACTGATTTGATTCTCAGCTTTATCTGTTGCACTTTTGATTCTCTGTAAATTAATCTCTATTTCAGTTAGTGTTTTATTCCGATTTTTTTATGGTTTCTACATATTTTTTTAGTGCTGTTAAAATTTCTCATTAAGTTCATCTACTTTTTTTTTAAGTTCATTGAACAACTTTATAACCAGTGTTTTGAACTCTGAATCTGGTAAATTGCTGGTCTTCATTCTGTTTAGATATTTTTTTCTGGAGTTTTGTTCTGTTCTTTCATTTAGGACATGTTTCTTTGTGTCCTCATTTTGGCTACTTCCCTGTGCCTGTTTTTATGTATTAGGAAGACCTGCTACAATCCTAAATTTGGTAGAGTGGCTTACTGTAATAGGTGTCCTGTAAGGTCCAGTGGCACACCCTCCCTGTTCACCCAAGCTGGACATTTTCAGGTGTGTGTCCTCACTCGCCCACATACATGCCCCTTCCCATCATGTGCACTGTGTACACTCTTCCATTATAGTCGAGCCTTGACTGCTATTGTCATGTCAATGAGAGGGATTTTCCCCTAGGCCAATCAGCTGCAAAGACTGACTGTGACCACTGTGGAAGATCATCTGTGCAAGGGCTCACCCCAAGGAGTAGGATTTACTTCGGTGGAGCTTTGATGCTAGCTTAGTTTACCTCTTGAGTGTGTCTCTATGGAGGAGGTTGAGTGGTGTTTCAGCAAGGTCTGAAACTATCTACCAGCTTTACTGGCTCTGGGGCCTCTTAGGAGGTACAGGTCAAAGTCAGCCTCCACCTGTGTTATTCTGGGACCATGTGGTATGAACTGCAAAGTGCTCTGCAGGTGGCTGCTACCTGTGCTGGACTTGTAGGTGCCCAGGGGAGGTCAAGCTAAAAATCAAGGCTCATGCTGGGTCAGGGGTAAGTTAGCAAGAGGTATGGGACATGCTGAGGCCAGATAATACTTGTTTGAAAGATTTTAGGGAAATCGGATGCATGAGCCAAGACAGGCTATTTGTATGGCTAAGCCACTAGAAACAGCTTAGGTGGGCCTACAAGTTTGTGGGACAGCATCTCAGGCAATCACCAGCACAGATCAAACAGCAATAGCCAGGTTGATGAAAACTCAGATATGATGCCTACCTGTTGGCTCTGTGGGAGAAAGACTCAGAAAAGAAACAGTGGCCTCTGCCAGCACTTTTGCCTGTCAAAAAGCTGTGGTTTTTGCTCTCACTCTTAAGCCAAACTATTCAGTTTCTCCCATAGTCCCTGGTGCTTTTCAAGCTGCTGTCCCAGTGCTGGAGCTCAGAGAAAGTCTGAGCTCCTCCTACCAGTCTCTATGTGGCTTCTTCTTTAATTTCCTAGTTGTAGGACTTCCATTTAGCTCAACTGAATGCTGTACCTTACATCCTCATGACTATTTTGTAACTACTAATTTTTACCTCCTAATCCCTTCAGTTTTTTGAGTCAGAGTAAGTCTGTGCATGGGCCCTTTAAGAGGAACTGCCTGGGACTCCAGCAGCCTTGGTTTCCCTCAGCCTCAATTCCTGTTGGTATTCATAGTTAGAAGTTATGGGGACTTCTCTTCCTGGCACTGGACCCCTGACCTGGGGGGAGGATCTTGTATGGGGCTGGAACCCCTTGCTTCTCAGGGGGTACCTCTGCAGCTAAGGTATTCCTCCCAATTTTTACTCACCACATGTGGGTGTGGGACCATCCTGCTCTGTGTCTCCACCCCTCCTACCAGTCTCTATGTGGCTTCTTCTTTAATTTCCTAGTTGTAGAACTTCCATTCAGCTCAACTGCTGTTGGTTCTGAATGATGGTTGTTCTGTAGTTTAGTTGTATTTTGATGTAATTTTTGGGAGGAGGTGAGTACAATGTTTACCTATGTGGCCATCTTAACCAGAATGATCTTGGAAGTCTTTTTTAAAAAAACCTTTAATGCAGAGAAAAGACAAATAACATATGAATTTACTTATATGTGGGATTTAAGAGCAAAATAAATGAACAAATAAAACAGAAATAGACTCACAGCTACAGAGAATATTTTGACAGTTGCCAGATGAGAGGGGAGTGGGGCTGCAGGCTCAAAAAAGTGAAGGGATTAGGAGGTACAAATTAGTAGTTACAAAATAGTCATGAGGATGTAAGGTACAGCATAGGGGACATAGTCAATAATACTGTAATAGTAACGCATTTTGCCAGGTGGGTACTAGAATTATCGGGCGACCACTCTGTAAAGTATATGATAGTCTAACTGCTATGCGGTATGCCTGAAACTAATATAAAATAAAAAAAGTCTTTAAGGGACTCTTTGGATATGAAAATGCTTTTACAATGTTCAAGGAGATTTAGTTTTCTTGATATTTTCACCAAGTTCTCACAAGACAAACAACTTTATTCAAAGCATTTTGACGTTGTGACATCTGCCTGATGAAAATTGCTGGCCCTTTGTTATTTTGATTGGCTTGAAACTCTGCCCACAATTGAGTATGAAGTCACCAGTAAGAGCTGAAGCTGCTGCCCCAGGGGGCTGACCAGTGGTGCTGCAGAGGAGGAGCATTGATCATGTGCTTTCCTAATGAGGTCTCTCACCAAAGGGCTATTAAGGTTGCTGCTTCCCAAGGTTACTAGGCAGGAGGAGAGTCAGACTAAGGAGAGATGGCAGCCATAAAGAAAAGCATGAGGATGTATCCACAATCACACTGAGCCAATGCTGGCTTGGAACGACCTCTACAGAGTGGGGCAAGGGTAGGTTTATGGTTGTTTGTATGGAAAATGATACAATAATTAATAGATTAATTAATTAATAATAATCTGTGCTTTGTGTACTCCCAACTATAAACCTACTTTTGCCTCACCCTGCATTGTTGCTCAAATTGGTCCAGATTCAGTATTTACCATGTTTCTTAAAGTAAGCGCATGAAGAGAATAACACTTAATTACAAGGGTCCTTTCAGGAAACATGAACCCAGCACAACGGTTGTGGCAGAGGAGAAATATGGGGCCTCTGGAAGATCCAGACAGAATGATAGCTTTGGCCTCAATGGGGAAGATTAGCAATGATTTCTCAGTCAGAAAGAACTGGGGACTCATATGAGTACAACCGTATTTCTTTTAGTGGTTCATTATATAACAGTATGCCTCTAACACAGTCCGGATTCTCACTGCAGACTGTGTGTTCAGTCATTCTTTTTTTTTTTTTCTTTATTAAACCAATTTTTTAAAAATTCATTTTAGAGAGGAGACACAGAGTGAGAGAGAGAGAAAAAGAGAAAGGGGGGAGGAGCTGGAAGCATCAACTCCCATATGTGCCTTGACCAGACCAGTGCAGGGTTTTGAACTGGCGACCTCAGTGTTCCCAGGTCGACGCTTTATCCACTGCGCCACCACAGGTCAGGCTGTTCAGTCATTCTTAACAAACTCTTTTTTCATTTTCATAGTGTTCTGAGTTAAACGACCTCTCTAGATATTGTTCAATATACAACACAAGTGAGTAAAATTTACTTGATCATTAGAATTATTTCCAGAAGTGGGTAAAACTAGATTAGTAGATTTCTCTTTGCATATACTAGAGGTTGTGACATTGTTATGGAATTCAAACATTTAAACTCACTGAGTTACTTATAGCCATGTATTTAATATTCTTACCATCTACGTATCCTATGAATTAAGTTGAATTAATTAATATTTATTAAGTACCTACTAAAGTAAAAAACTGTACTAAATATTATTCTAGAGTACAAATACTTTTGTATGTCAAAAAAGACTCTGCTTTCAAGAATTTTCTAACCTATCTGAGAAAGACAAATATGCATAAAATTCAATAAAAATATTGGCCTTGGTCAGTTGGCTCAGCAGTAGACCATTGGCCTGGCATGTGGATGTTCCAGGTCCAATTCCCGGTCAGGGCACACAGGAGAAGCAACCATCTAGTTCTCTACCCCTCCCTGTTCTCCTCCTTTCTCTCTTCTCCTCTCACAGCCAGTTGCTTGATTGGTTCGAGTGTTGGCCCCGGGCACTGAGGATAGCTAGGTTGATTTGAGCATTGGCCCCAGACAGGGTTGCTCGGTGGATCCTGGTTAGGGGACGTGAGGGAGTCTGTCTCTCTATCTCCTCTCCTCTCACTTAAAAAAAATAGTATGTGAGCAGTAAGAATGGCAGTGAAAAAAACAACATGGCAATAAGAGAGTCCCATGTGGTCTGACAAGTCCAGTGTTAAAGGAATGGTGCTACAAGGGCCTCAAGAAAGCAAGCATCTGCACACCTCAGTGACCTGCTTGGGGTTGGGGAGTCAGGAATTAGTTAACATTTGGAAGTTTAAGTGGAATTTATCTGGGCTCTAGGAAAGGAGGACAGGTACTCATAGTTTGAGTGAAAGCTCCAATACTGGGTAGTGCCCAAAGAGATCTGAGATGAGGAGTGAGCCAGGTGAGCTTCTCCATAGGGTTGTAGAGTGTAGAAGGTGGAAAGAGAGACTGAAAATACTTTGTCGCCAGACTGGGGAGAGATGATTAGATGACCTCCTCTGCAGGGTACATAGGTCGAAAAGTAGAAAGAAGGTCTTCTTTCTAAAAATATAATCATTAATTCTTATGTTAATGCATAAGGATAACTTAATATAATGGGCAGACCAAATAAACTGAAATCAGAGGCCCTAGAGACCACTGTGGTTACCATCTAGGGCAAATTTCATCCCCCTTAGCTTTTAGGTAAAATGCAAATGCAGGAATTGCTGGCCTCTTAGGTTCCATTGAATTCTAAAATCTTGTTGCCCCTTTGTGCCCTGCCAAGTATTCTGGGTGATACGGCTCATTATCCTACAAGTGAATAACTTTAGGAAAGAAAACGATTTGTAGGTTGGAGAAATTGGAGCCAATGATGATTTCTGCTATTATTTCTGCGAAAGAGAGAAAGATGGAAATGGAAAAAAAGGTAGAAAGGCAAGAAGGAAGAAAGAGGCTGGCAATACAAGAGAAAATAAAAATCCATTTCATAAAGATTGTCTCAGTTATTAGTGAATTCAGACAAAAGGTACATTTCCCTCCACCCATGACTCTTTCCTGCTCCAGCCCACCCCAAATACCAATGGCTGGCAAACAACAGTCTGGGAAGGCATTTTGTTCAGCAAATGCTCCCTGCCTCAGAGGTAGCATTGCTGGGTGGGAGTACAGGGGTTTGCTGGGTGATCATCGAATTCCAACATTTAGAACAGCAAAGAAAACTTCACCAAGGGCACCAAGAGCAGAGGACGGACAGGGATGGTGTCAGGCAAGGCTCTGGTGAGCTTTATGCTCCAATAGGCTTTGGAGAAAAGGCCCTGAAGAACTTGAAAGTGCACATAATGGGCAACACACACCTTTCTTGAGTAGATGAGTCATTACTTTCTTTAAAAAAATAATTTAAAGATATTTTAAAAAGAAGGGCCAACTTACCTTAAAAGATTTCTCACAAACATACATGGATTCCATGGGAAAGACAGAATAGCCTTGTGATAGTAGGATGAATGAGTCAGGTGAAGAGGCTGTTAAATGAAATATTCTAGTACACATTTACAGCTGGAATGGCCATGGTAATAGGTAAAAGCCATTTCTACAAGTCAGATGACCATTTACTGAGGGCTGTTTCCTTTTTCTGTTGAATTTAGAGAATTGAGCAATTGCCATTACAAGTGGGTTTTGCAGGCATTTTCTCATTGTTCTATGGCTAGAACTAATTTCTTCCATGTCTACTCTAGGTGGACTTTGGGATCCTATGCCTCCCACTTCTGAGTTGTGCCCAGGAATTGTTAGATCTATTATATAATGAGTAAAATTCTGGCATTCTCATTTAGAAAAGGCTATGATTATCATTAAAACTGTTTGCTTTGTCTTGCAGAGATCATCCAAATAATCATAAAAGAGCAACAAGAAACATAAAATCATGGAAACTCTCATACCATACAGAGGTCATTCAACTTGGCAAGAATTGTTACATCCAAAATTTTTATCCCATTTCTTAATTTTTGGATCGCATTTTAAGAAAACCGTGATTACTTAAAATTTTAATACAATAAATCATCTTTGGATAAATTTTAACTTGTATTTCTTTGGGGAAAAGACAAAAATCTTGTGAACTAAAGATGGAAAAGTAAACTTAATTTTTACTTACTCTTCACTGTTGTTTTTTTAATCCAATTTTTTTAAATCCAATTTTTAACCACCAGAAATGGATCCAAATTTTGGAGGACCTAAATCTTATACAATTTGGAGGGCCCTTTTGAATTTATTTATTTAGTATAAAGTTAGATATGAAATTGAACATTTATTTAGAATGAAAAACATCACAACAAAATAAAAATTCATAAAAGCTGACAAATACAGCAAACATAAGTACAGAAAATGACAATGTTAAAATAATTCTTGACATGCTGCTATAATAGTTTTCACCCTATATTTTCTTAGATTACAATTTTTATACATCATTTGGTTTGAAGGTGTTCCAAGACTAGCTTTTGCCTAAATTTGTTTTAAACTTTGTTTCCCATTTTTTATCACTGAATATTATAAGTTTCATTTTTAAAACAATACAACATCAGGCCCTGACCCTTATTTTATGATGCCAAGTGAGTCACAGGGTAGACGGTAGGGGTATTCCTAGAAGTCATTTCTACCCCGTGATGGCTCACAATAGCTACACAGAAGTGACTACAAACTAGAAAAACAAGTTTCTAGATCCAAATTAAATGCATCCTTAATGCATCTCCTTAATGTGAACTCCAAAATGCCCATGGCTGCTGAGATTCTGCTAGATGCCTTTATAGTATGATAGAGGGAAGTTGGAGAAGAAAGAGACAGAGCCTCACTTGACTGAAGTTAAAATCTATTATGTGGTCAAAGAAGGGGCCACATACTAAGCCTGACAAGCTCAGGGGAAGCCTGCACGGTATCTTTGCAGACTCAGAGACCTAAAAAGTAACCACATAGGATGGTTTGAAATTAAAACTGTATAAGTATATGCATTTCATGGTGGGCAGTCATGTCCTAGGGAAGCATTTTGTCCTAACAAAGATAAATGTTTACCTTGACTGAGCCTGCCTGTTGTCTCTTTGGATCTACAATGTGACTGAGAACATGCCTTTGAAAGGTTAGAGTAATCTTTTATAGATCCTTCTCGGTGCAGCCAGTCCATCAGAACAAAGATCACAAATCCCCTCATTGTTATTATCACATTATTGTTAACTATCCTATACTTGCTCATGTAAAAGGAGTATATGTCTATACATTTCACTTTTTATTCAATCCCAAAGATTTTCCTGTTTTGCCTTCTCCCACCTATCTAATTTATCAACAGTGGATTTCATGTAACCCCCTTAAATCTTCCCCTTTGATTCTGATGTATAAAATAAATGGCAAAACTGCCATTTTCTGGACCATTTTCTCAATCCTGTGAGATTTTGCTTCCCAGCAATTTTTGACAGTTTGGATGTTTTTTAGGTTGACAGCTCTGTGACACAGAAACATATACCCTTGTGAACAAATTTCTAACATCCCTCCTAGAACCTTGGAAGGGCCTGTGCAGTGAGGGGTCCAAACAGTGATAAAGACACCTCTGCTAATAATGTTCACTTTTCCTAATGACAGTTTTAATATATTTTGGCAAAAGTAGTGTTAGACCTACTTCTCTGTTTTCCTCTTCCCACCACCTATCAGCTAGATTGAGGGGTTTTGCATTTCAGCTCCATCTTCCTTTTTCTCTTCCTTCCCTCCCCAAACCCTGGCTCAATCCTGATGATGTCAGAGTCCAGGTTGGTCTCGTATTTTTTCCCCCCAAAGTTAGAAGTGGGGAGGCAGTCAGACAGACTCCTGCAGGCGCCCGTCTGGGATCCGCCGGCATGCCCACCAGTGGGTGATGCTCTGCCCATCTGGGGCATTGCTCCGCTGTGGCTGGAGACATTCTAGCGCCTGAGGTGGAAGCCATGAAGCCATCCTCAGCACTTGGGCCAAGTTTGCTCCAGTGGAACCTTGGCTGTGTGAGAGGAAGAGAGAGATAGAGAGAAAGGAGAGGGGGAAGGGTGGAGAAGCAGATGGGCGCTTCTCCTGTGTGCCCTGGCTTGGAATCAAACCCGGGACTTCCACACTCCAGGCCGACGCTCTATCACTGAGCCAGCTGGTCAGGGCCCAGATTGGTCTCTTGCTTAAAACTTGACTACTCAGTATAATTGCCTCAAAAACACTTCTTCTATTCAACCATGGTTCAGTGGTTTTTCAGATCTGGACATCCTCGGAACTGCTGTGCTCCTGAGTTCTGCTATCTGACCACACTTTTTTATACTACTGCTCTTACCCTGTCCTAGTCCTATGGCCTCTGCTCTTTCACACTACAGAACAGTCCACATGTTGAGTTTTGCTTTCCTGTCTACAGCCCTTTCCCTGGCCTCTGTATTTTCCAATAGGTAGCCTAGACTCTGTGTTCTATCACTTCAAATACTTTGGGTACCTCAACCTTTCTCCTTTAGCTTCCAGTATCAATTTTCCTTCACAAACTCATGGACCAATCACTACCTCACACTCCCTCCTCCTATACCTTACCTTCCTTGCCAGCTCCTTCATGCCACATGTGTCTACATATGTACTAAGGTTTCCTCCATGTTCATAACAAGGCTTTAACTCTGTCTCCCTCTCTAGCCTCTGACATGCGTACATTTCCCCTGCCATTTCCAAAAGTTTTTCTAGCTAAAATCAACAACTACTTCTTAATTGACAAATCCCATGAACACAATGTTTTTAATTATTACGAACATTTTCAAAAGTACAGATAATAATAGTATACACATATTTGCTGAGCACCAAGAAAAAAAATCTTATTTAATTAAGGTATGTAAAGATTTTTGTTAGTTTAGCAAAAAAACATTTATGGTAATCCATTTGAAATAGGTTTCATTCATTCTTCATTTCCTTTCTTCCCTGACAGTTAAGTGATATTATGAAGTTGATATTTATTCAATATGCAATGTTCTTTTATGTGTTTTAAAATTCACACAATAGGTAATGCATTGCATTCCAAAAACAATTCATTCTGTGGCTTGCTTTTTTTTAAAATTCAACATAACATATTCAACATTTATCCATATGGATACAATTATATCTTGTTTATTCTAATTTCTCTGATGTAATATATTTTATGAACTTACTGCAATTTATTCTTTCTTTTATTGATATTCATATTGTTTCTAATTGTTCAATATTTTACACAAAGCTATAATAAACATTCTAGTACATACCTTCTGTGTATCAAGTGGTAAAGTTCACTTTGTAACACAATTCACCAGTCATCCAGTATGCCAACCTTTACTTTTATTAGACATCACTGTATTGTTTTACAAAGTGGCATGTAAATTTATGCAACCATTCGAAACATGAAATGTCCATTTCCTCACATTCTTGCCAATACCTGGAATTTTAACACTTCAAAATTTTGCCAATATTATGGAAATGAAATGGTATCTTATTTTAAATTACAATGACCTTATTATTAGAGAGTATGGGTATCTTTATTTATTTTAATTAAAATTTTATTTTTCTAATACAGTTTAGATTCAATATTATTTTGTATTAGTCTCAGGTGTATGGTATATTAGTTAGACAATAATTTACTTTACAAAGTGAACCCCCATATATTTCAAATACCAACTTGGCACTATACATAGTTACTACAATATTATTGACTATATTCCCTATGCTATACTTTATATTCCCATGATTATTTTGTAACTAACAATTGCACTTCTTAATCCCTTCACATTTTTCACCCAGTCTCCCAAACCCTTCCCTTTTGGCAAACATTAGTCTATTCTCTGTACTTATGAGTCTGTTTCTGAATTTTTGTTTTGTTTTGTTTTTTGGATTCCACATATAAGAGAAATCATATGGTATTTGTCTTTCTCTGACTTATTTAATTTCGCTTAACACCCTCTCAGTTCATTTATGCTATTGCAAATAATAAGGTTTTATTTTTTCATGGCTGAGTAGTATTCCATCGCATATATGTTCAACAACTTTCCTATCCACTTATCTATTAATGGGCACTTGGGTTCTTTCCTAAGCTTGGTTATTGTAAATAATGCTACAATGAACTCAGGGATGCATATATATATATATTTCAAATTACTGTTTTGAATTTCTTTGGATATATACCCAGAAGTGGAATTGCTAGGTTATAAGGCATTTCCATTTTTAATCTTTTGAGAAAACTTTATATGGTATTCCATAAAGGCTCTCTGTGCCAATCTGCATTCCCACCAACAGTGCAAGAAGGTTTGAATTTCTTTTCTTTTCTTAGATTTTATTTATTCATTTATAGAGAGAGAAAAAAGAGAGAAAGAGAGAGAGAGAGAGAGAAGGGGGAGGAAAAGGAAGCGTCAACTCCCATATATGCCTTGACCAAGCAAGGCCAGGGCTTCAAACTGGCGACCTCAGTGTTCCAGTTCGATGCTTCATCTACAGAGACACCACAGGTAGGGCAGGTTTGAATTACTTTACATTCTCACCAATATTTGTCATTTTCAGGTTTATTGATGGGAGCCATTCAAACAGGTAGGAGATGATATATTGCGGTTTTAATTTGCATTTCTCGGATGATTAGTGAATTGAACATCATTTCATTTGTCTAAAAGGTCATCTGCTATTCTTTTTATAAAAGTGTGAACTCAGGCTCTTTGCTCATTTTTGAAGGTTTCTTTTTTTGTGTGTGTGTCTGTGTGTTAAGTTGTATTATATTTATATCATAGGTAATTAACTTCTGACATTCAGTAGGTTGTCTTTTTGTTTTGTTGATGGTATTCTTTTTATTTTATTTTTTATTTTTATTATTATTAACTTTAATGGGGTGACACCAATAAATCAGGGTACATATGTACAATGAAAACATCTCCAGATTATCTTATCATTCAATTGTGTTGCATACCCATCACCCAAAGTCAAATTATACTCTGTCACCTTCTATATGGTTTTCCCTGTGCCCCTCCCCTCCCTCCCCCCATCCCATAACCATCACTCTCTTGTCCATGTCTCATAGTCTCACTTTTATGTCCCACCTATGTATGAAATCATGCTGTTCTCAGTTTTGGTTTTCTGATTTACTTATTTCACTCCGTATAATGTTATCAAGGTCCATCCATTTTGTTGTAAATGATCCGATGTCATCATTTCTTATAGCTAAGTAGTATTCCATAGTATATATGTACCAAAGCTTTTTAATCCACTCGTTTTTTGATGGACACTTGGTCTGTTTCCAGATCTTTGCTATTGTGAACAATGCTGCCACGAAAATGGGGGCGCATTTCTTCTTTTTGAACATTGCGATGGTGTTCTTAGGGTATATTCCTATAAGTGGGATAGCTGGGTCAAAAGGCAGTTCGACTTTTAATTTTTTGAGGAATCTCCATACTGTTTTCCACAGTGGCTACACCAGTCTGCATTCCCACCAGCAGTGCAGAAGGGTTCCCTTTTCTCCACATCTTCGCTAGCACTTATTCTGTGTTGTTTTGCTGATAAGTGCCATTCTGACTGGTGTGAGGTAATATCTCATTGCTGTCGAATATGTTCTCCCATTGTGTGGTTTGTCTTTTTATTCTGTTCTTATTGTCTTTAGCTGTGCAAAAACTTTTTAGTTTGATATAGTCCCATTTGTTTATCTTGCCTTTTATTTCATTTGCCCGTGGAGATAAATCGGCAAATATATTGCTGCTACAGATGTCGGAGAGCTTGCTGCCTATGTTTCCTTCTAAGATGCTTATGTTTTCACGGCTTACGTTTCAGTCTTTTATCCATTTTGAGTTTGTTTTTGTGAATGGTGTAAGTTGATGTTCCAGTTTCATTTTTTTGCAGGTAGATGTCCAATTTTCTCAATACCATTTGTTAAAGAGGCTGTCGTTATTCCATTGTATGTTCTTTCCTCCTTTGTTAAATATCAGTTGTCCATAAAGGTGTGGGTTTATTTCTGGGTTCTCTGTTCTGTTCCACTGATATATGTGCCTGTTCTTATGCCAGTACCAGGCTGTCTTGAGTATAATGGCCGTGTTGTAAAACTTGATATCCGGAAGAGTGATACCTCCTGCTTTATTTTTTCTTTTTAAGATTGCTGAGGCTATTCGTGTTCTTTTTTGTTTCCAAATAAGTTTTTGGAATACGTGTTCTATATCTTTGAAGTATATCATTGGTATTTTAATTGGTATTGCATTGAATTTATAAATTGCTTTGGGTAATATAGACATTTTAATGATGTTTATTCTTCCTAGCCATGAGCACGGTATATGCTTCCACTTGTTTGTATCTCCCTTGATTTCTTTTATCAATGTTTTATAATTTTCCGAGTACAAGTCCTTAACCTCCTTGGTTAAATTTACTCCTAGGTACTTTATTTTTTTGGCTGCAATAGTGAAGGGGATTGTTTACTTAATTTCTTTTGCTGACAGTTCATTGTTTGTATGTAGAAATACCTCTGATTTCTGAGTATTAATTTTATATCCTGCCACCTTGCTGAATTCATTTATAAGGTCCAGTAGTTTTTTGACTGAACTTTAGGGTTTTTTATATACAATATCATATCATATGCAAATAGTGACAGTTTTACTTCTTCTTTTCCAATTTGGATGCCTTTTATTTCTTCTTCTTGTCTGATTGCTGTAGCTACGACTTCCAGAACTATGTTGAATAAAAGTGGTGAAAGGGGGCACCCCTGCCTGGTTTCTGATTTTAAGGGGATTGCTTTTAATTTTTGTCCATTTAGTATGATGTTTGCTGTGGGTTTGTCGTAGATGGCCTTTATCATGTTAAGGAATGATCCCTGCATTCCCACTTAACTGAGAGTTTTGAGCATGAATGGGTGCTGGATTGTATCAAATGCCTTTTCTGCATCTATTGAAATTATCATGTGATTTTTGTCCTTCCTTTTGTTTATGTGATGAATCACATTGATTGATTTGCGAATATTGAACCAGCCTTGCCTCTCCAGAATAAATCCCACTTGATCGTGGTGTATGATTTTTTTCATATATTGCTGGATCCGGTTGGCTAATATTTTGTTGAGAATTTTAGCGTCTAAATTCATCAGGGATATAGGCCTATAATTTTCTTTCTTTGTGTTGTCTTTGCCCGGTTTTGGGATCAGAATTAGGCTTGCTTCATAAAAGGAGTTTGGAAGTCTTCCTTCCTTTTGAATTTTTTGAAGTAGCTTGAGGAGGATAGGAGTTAATTCTTCTTTGAATTTTTGATAGAATTCACTTGTGAAACCATCAGACTCAGGACTTTTCTGTTTTGAGAGTACTTTGATAACTGTTTCGATCTCATTTGTTGTAATTGGTCTGTCTAGGTGTTCTGATTCTTCCAGATTGATTTTTGGAAGATTATATGATTCAAGAAATTTGTCCATTTCACCTAGGTTGTCTCATATTTTGGCATAGAGTTCTTCATAGTATTTTCTTACAATGCTTTGTGTATTTCTGCTGTGTCAGTTGATATTTCTCCACTGTCCTTTCTAATTTTATTTATTGAGTCCTCTCTCTTTTTTTCTTGGTGAGTCTAGTTAAAGGTTCATCAATCTTGTTTACCTTTTCAAAGAACCAGCTTCCAGTTTCATTGATCATCTGTATTGTTTTCTTAGCCTCTATGTCATTTATTTCTGCTCTAATCTTTATTATTTTCATCCTTCTACTTGTCCTGGGTTTTATTTGCTATTGTTTTTCTAGTTCCTTTAGATGCAGGGTCAGGTTGCTTATTTGAGCTTTTTCTAGCTTCTTATGATATGCCTGTAGTGCAATAAACTTCTCTCTCAGTACTGCTTTTGCTGTGTCCCATAAATTTTGAGTTGATGTATGCTCATTATTATTTGTTTCTAGAAACTTTTTTATTTCTTCTTTGATCTCATTGTTAATCCAGTCATTATTTAATATCATGCTATTTAGTTTCCTAGTGTTTGAGTATTTTTCAGTTTTTCTTTTGTGGTTAATTTCTAGTTTCATGGCATTGAGATCAGAGAAAATGCTTGATATAATTTCAATCTTCTTAAATGTATTGAGACCATTTTTGTGTCCCTAACATGTGGTCTATCCTAGAAAACGTACCATGAGCGCTTGAGAAGAATGTATATTCTACTGCATTAGGGTGAAAAGTTCTGAAGATCTATTAAATCAAGTTGATCTAGTGTGTCCTTTAAGTCTGCTGTTTCTTTCTTAATTTTCTTTCTTGAGGATCTATCCAGTGTTGTTAGTGGGGTATTGAAATCTGCTACTATGATAGTATTGCTTTTAATCTTGCCATTTATATCCATCAAAGTCTGCTTTATGTATGTCGGGGCTCCTAAATTTGGTGCTTAGATATTTATAATAGTTATATCTTCCTGTTGAATTGTTCCCTTTATCATTATGTAGTGTCCTTCTTTATCTCTTACTACAGCCTTTGTTTTAAAGTCTATTTTGTCAGATATAAGTACTGCTTCCCCAGCTTTTTTTTCCTTTCCATTTGCATGAAATATTTTTTTCCATCCTTTTACCTTCAGTCTATGTGCATCTTTTGTTTTAAGGTGTGTCTCTTTTAGACAGCATACGTATGGGTCCTCTTTCTTTATCCACGCAGCTACCCTATGTCTTTTGATGGGATCATTTAATCCATTTACATTGAAGGTTATTATTGATATGTAGTTGTTTATTGCTATTTTATTCTTTAAAGCTCTATTCTTCTTTTGCTATATTTTTTCCTCCCTTTGAACTGTTCACAACAGGCTCCTTAGTATCTCTTGCAGAATTGGTTTGGTTTAAATGAATTCCTTGAGGCTTTCTTTTTCTGGGAAGCTCTTTATTTCTCCTTCAATTTTAAATGTTAGCCTTGCTGGATAGAGCAGTCTTGGTTGTAGGTTTTTGTTCTACATTACTTTGATTATATCTTGCCATTCCCTTCTGGCCTCAGGTGTTTCTGTTGAGAAGTCCGATGTCATCCTTATGGGGGCTCCTTTGTAGGTGATAGCCTTTTTTTCTCTATCAGGTTTTAAAATTTTTTCTTTATCCATTAGCTTTGGTATTTTAACTATGATGTGTCTTGGTGTAGATTTTTTTGGGTTTCTCTTTACTGGAGTTCTGTGTGCTTCTTGAACGTGTGGAATGTTTCCCAGCCTTAATTTGGGGAAGTTTACTGCTATGATTTGATTGAACCAAGTTTCCACCTCCTGTCCTCTTTCCTCTTCTTCAGGCACCCCTATGATGCGAATGTTGTTTCTCTTCATGTTGTCACAGAGCTCCCTTGGAGTTTCCTCACATTTTTTGAGTCTCTTTTCCTTTTTTTTCTCTGCTTCTGTGCCTTTGTTTATTGTGTCCTCTAACTCGCTGATTCGATCCTCAGCATGAATCATCCTGCTTTTAATTCCTTCCATTGTGGTCTTCAGTTCTGATACTGTATTTGTTATTTCTGTCTGATTCTTTTTTATTATTTCAATTTTGTTTTTTATACTTGTTATCTCTTTATTTAGGTGTTCATAATGACTATCCATTGTTGCTCTAATTTCTTTGAACATCCTAACTATCATTATTCTAAATTCTGCTTCTGGTAATTTGGTTATATCTGGTTCTTTCAGGTCCTTCTCTGCGGATTACTCTTGATTCATTTGGTTTGCATTTTTCTGCCTGCCCATTTTGTCTGTGTATAAGCAAGTTGTGGCCACTGGAGTCTAGTATTTGTTGCCTTTTTGTTCTTTAGGTGTGGTCTGTCTGCAGGCCTGCCACCCCCTCTGCCACTGCCTAGGGCGGTTGGGTATGGGTGTTGCCAGTGCCAGCCCACTGTGGCTGTTGCTGTCATTTCCACCTCTCGCCCCTCCGCAGGGGGGGCTGTCACTCAAGCCACAAGCCTCTGCACATAGGGTAGAGGTGAGTACCTTTGTTTAGCTGCAGACCCAGCCTGTTTCTGGGCTTCCACCCAGCACCCACAGTCTGAGCCTGCTTGCCACAGTTTCGCAGGTTGGGCGGGGCTTTTGACGTGCTCTGAGCTGTGAGCCTTTGTCCGTCCAGAGCTTTAGCCCCACCCTCGAAGCCAGGGTCCTCCTGCGCAGGGTCACAAACCACGGTTTATTGGGCATGGCTGGCGTGCACTCAGCTGTGGAATTCCGCTCCTCCTGGGCTCTACCCCGCCCTTGCGTTCAGAGCCAACTCGCTCACGCAGGATGGCAAACCCCGGTTTATTGGGCCGTGTGTGTTTGCTGGCGTAAGCTCAGCTGCGAGCTTACGCCCGTCCCGGGGTCTATGCCACCCCCATGTTCCAAGCCAACTCAGGCACGCAGCATGGCAAACCGTGGTTTATTGGGCCGGGTGTGTTTGCTTGTGTGAGCTCAGCTGCGAGCTTCCGCTGGTCCCAGGGTCTGCGTTCGGAGCCAGCTCGTGCCTGCAGGATGGCAAACTGCGGTTTCTCTGGCCGGGCGGGGCTGGTAGCGTGAGCTCTGCCCCGAGCACCCGCCCGTCCCTGGTCCTAGCCCCATCCCTGCGGTCAGGGCTGGCTTGCGCAGGGTTGCAGAGCATATCTCTGCCCTTTCCTGGCCTTTTGCTTTTTCCCCCGCAAGTGGGGTCACAGGTGGGCCCGCAGCTGTCAGACCGCTTTCGCGCGTCCCCTCCTCATCTGCTGGGTTAGACCGAGCTCACACCGGTTGGGCCTCTGCCCCCACCGACCGAACCGCATTTCAGCGTCTTGCTGCCACCATACCCTTCAGCAACTCTCATCAGAGTAGGAAGTGCCCTAAGTCTCCATACTGTAGGCCTGGGAGCTCCCTCCCTCTAAGCAGTTCTGCTCTAATTGCCGTGGGAGAGCTTGTTTGGCTGGTGTCCTGTCTCCCTTTGCTGGTATTGCTAGTTCCAGGGGAAATATTCGTTTTTGATTAGGGAAGTGACTTAGCCCAGGGGTTAGGGTGGCTGTCCCTCAGAGTGTTTGTCCCTGTGCCTTCAGTCCACACTCTCTTCCCGCTGCTCTGGTCCTCTCCTCTGTCCCCGTTCCCGGGAGCCCCGGGTGCGTGGTTGTGAGAGAGGTTTTCTGCGCTGTCCCTTTAAAAAGAATCTTGGGTCTGAGAAAACTGTCTCTTTCTCACAAACAGTGTCCTCACTTGTTTCACAGCTCAATACTGTCCAAACACCTCTTCTAGGCTCTGGTACTGTAGGCTGGGGCTTGGTTCCTCGGACCCAGGTCCTTCCCTCTCCGCCAAACTCTCCTCCTGCCACGCGGGTCTCTCCAGGCTTCTGTTCACTTTGGGGAGCTGGGCAGCCCTCTTCGCGTTTTCGCTATTCCTACCAGTCTCAATGTGGCTTCTGCAGTGTTTCTTGGTTGAAGAGTTCACTTAGTTTAGTTCAAAGTTGTTTTATCCAGATGATGGTTCTTAAAATTGAGTTATAATCCACTTTGGTTCTGGGAGTTGGAAGTTGGTACGTCCGCCTACTCCATCGCCATCTTCCCATCCCTGTTGATGGTATTCTTTACTGTGCAAAAACTCTTTAGTTTGATATAGTTCCATTTGTTTATTTTTAAATTTTCTTTGCTTAGGGACATATATCAGAAGTAATATTGCTAAGAGAAGTGTCAGAGATTCTACTGTCTGTGTTTTCTTTTCAGAAGTTTATGGGCCCTGGCCAGTTGGCTCAGTGATAGAATGTTGGTCCAGCGTGTGGAAGTCCCAGGTTTTATTCCCAGTCAGGGCATGCAGGAGATGCTCCCATCTGCTTCTCCACCCTTCCCCCTCTCACTACTCTCTTTCTCTCTCTCTCTTACTCTCTCTCTTCCCCTCCTGCAGCCATAGCTTGATTGGGGCCAGTTAGCCCTGGGCGCTGAGGATGGCTGCTTGGCCTCTGTCTCAGGTGCTAAGGAGAGCTCTGTTTCTGAGCAATAGAGCAATGCCCCAGGTGGGCAGAGTATCACCCCCTAGTGGGCTTTCCAGGCAGATCTCAGTAGAGGCACAAGGGGGATTCTGTTTCTCTGCCTCCCCTCCTCTCGCTGAATAAAAAAAAAAAAAGAGTTTTATGGTTTTGATCTTACATTTAAGTCTTTAATCCATTTTGTGTTTAGTTGTGCACATGGTATATGAAAGTGGTCTAATTTCATTATATTTTTGCATCTATCTGTCCACTTTTCCAAACACCATTTATTGAATAGACGGTCTTTATCCCATTGTGTATTCTTGAGTTCTTTATCACATATTAATTGACTACATAGTTCTGGGTTTATTTATGAGTTTTTTATTCTGTTTCATTGATCTATTTGTCTGTACTTGTACCAGAACCATGTTTTTTTGTTTAGACCTGTAGTATATAGTTTGATATCAAGTAGCATGATACCTCCAAGTATGTTCCTCTTTCTCATGATTACTGTGGATATTTGGAGTCTTTTGTGGATATAAGTTTTTGAATTATTTGTTTTAGTTCTTTGAAATGTGACATTGGTATTTTGATAAGAATTGCATTGAATCTGTAGATTGCTTTGGGTAATAAAGACATTTATGAGCACAGTATATGATTTTCTTTGTATTTTCTTTAAATTCTTTCCTTGATACCTTACAATTTTTTGAGGACAGGTCTTTTACCTCCTTAGTTAAATTTATTATTAAGTATTTTAAATATATCTATTTATTTTATATTTTAAACTTTATAATTTTTTTATATTTAAATTTTTTTATATTTACATACATTATTATATTAGTTTCAGATGTACTCTCCAGTGATTCAACATTATACAACTTGACAATACATAGTTATTACAATATTATTGACTATTTTCCTTATGCTGCACTTTACATCTCTGTGACTATTCTGTAACAAACAATTTGTACTTTTTAATCACTTCATCTTCTTTGATTTGAAGCAGACTTCTGACCCTCAAAACTGTGAGATAATCAATTTGTGTTGGTAATAAGTTTGTGATGATGTTTTGAGGTAGTAATAGGAAACTCATACGGGGACAAGATATTTAACATTCCAAGGCCTGATTACCTCATCTGTACAATGGAACTATAAAAGTGTTGTTATTTTTATAGGGAGATCCTAACAGGTAAATTAGAAACACAATAAAAATGCTTAAGAGAGGGCAAGATGGCGATAGAATAGGTGGACGTACCAACTTCTAACTCCCAGAACCAAAGTGGATTATAACTTGATTTTAAGAACCATCATCTGGATAAACCAACATTAAACTCGACTGAGAGGACTCTTCAACCAGGGAACACTGAAGAAGCAACATTGAGACTGGTAGGAAAAGCTTAAATGTGGAAAGGGCTGCGCAGCTCCCCATAGTGAAAAGCAGCCCGGAGAGACTTGTGTGGCGGGAAGATAGGCTAGCGGAAGGGTAGGGACCTGGGTCTCAGGAACAAAGCACCAGCCTACAGCCCCAGAGCCTAGAAGAGGCATATGGACAGTATTTAACTGGGAAACAGGGTAGGATACTGTTTGTGAGAAAGAGACAGTTGTGTCAGACCCAGGATTCTTCTTAAAAGGACGGCGCAGAAAACCTCTCCCACAACCACTCACCTGGGACTCTGGGAGACAGGGAGAGGAGAAAGGACCCAGGCAGGGGGAAGAGAGTGTGGTCTGGAAGGCACAGGGAGAAAAGCTTTGAGGGACAGACACCCTAAACCCTGGGTTGAGTCGCTCCACAAATCTGAAATAATATTTCCCTTGGAAACAGCAAGGGAAAGCAGGACACCAGCCAAACAGGCTCCCCTGCGGCAATCAGAGCACAGTCACTTAGAAGGAAGGAGCTCTCAGGACTATAGTATGGAGTGATAGGGTCTGAGCTGCAATGCCCCCACTCACATTGCTGAGGGCTTGCTGGAGGGCAGGCGGTGGTGGGACATGGAAGTGTGGTTCCATCAGTGGGGACAGAGGTCGAGCCGGCTGGCGTTAGCTCAGTCTAGCCCAGCGTGGGCAAAGGGGATGCGTGAAAGTGGCCCGCCTGTGACTCCACCAGTGGGGGAAAAGCGTGAGCTTGGAATGGGCAGAGATCCGCCGCTGGGCAGGAGTGAGCAGGCGCGCAGCCTCACCCAGCCTCCGAGGATTGAAGCCCTTCACGAACTGGCTTTGCCTGCGGAGGTGGGGCGGAAGCCCCGGCTCGCAGTTGAGTGTGCACCAGCAGCCCGGTCGAGGAGCCGAGGTTGGCAGAGGCAGGGCGGAAGCCTGGCTCGCTGCTGAGCGTGCACCAGAAACCTCTCCCGGCTGGAGGAACCAGCTGACAGGGACCCACAGCTGAGCAGAAGTGCTCACCCTTGCTCTTGGTGCCCAGGCTTGTGGCCCAAATGTGATGTGCAATCCCACCCATGGGGGAGGGGCAAAGGCCGAGACTGGCTGAGGCTTATAGAGCCTGGCACAAGAACACAGCCCCTCCTGTGGAGGCGAGGCAGAAACTGCAGCAACAGCTGCAGCAGCCGGCGCCGGCAACACCCATACCCAACCAGCCTAGGCAGCGGCAGAGGGGGTGGCAGGCCTCTAGACAGACCACACCTAGGGAACATAGTGGCAGCACCCATTGGACTCCAGTAGCCAAACTCTTCTTACACACAGACAAAATGGGCAGGCAGAGGAATGCAACCCAAATGAATAAAGAGAAATCCCAGAGAAGGACCTGAATGAATCAGATATAACCAAACTACCTGATGCAGAGTTTAAAATAATGATAGTTAGAATGTTCAAAGAGCTTAGAGCAACAATGGATAGTCATTACGAACACCTAAAGAGATAGCAAGTATAAAAAAGGAAATTGATATAATAAAAAAGAATCAGACAGAAATGACAAATACAATATCAGAACTAAAGACCACAATGGAAGGAATTAAAAGCAGGATGGATGAAGCTGAGGATCGAATCAGTGAGTTAGAGGACAAATAAACAAAGGCACAGAAGCAGAGCAGAAAAAAGAAAAGAGATTCAAAAATTCTGAGGAAACTCTAAGGGAGCTCTGTGACAACATGAAGAGAAATAACATTTACATCATAAGGGTTCTTGAAGATGAAGAGAAAGAACAAAGGATAGAAACTTTGTTCAATCAAATCATAGCTGAAAACTTCCATAAATTAAGACTGGAAAATGTTTCACACTTTCAAGAAGCACAGAGAAGTCCATTAAAGAGAAACCCAAAGAAATCAACACCAAGACACATCATAGTTAAAATACCAAAGCTAAGTGATAAAGTGAAAATTTTAAAAGCTGCTAGAGAAAAAAAGGCTATCACCTACAAAGGAACCCCCATAAGAATGACATCTGACATCAGGAACACTTGAGGCCAGAAGGGAATGGCAAGATATATTCAAAGTAATACAGAACAAGAACCTACAACCAAGACTACTTTATCCAGCAAAGCTAACGTTTAAAGCTGAAGGAGAAATAAAGAGCTTCCCAGACATAAAAATCCCTTCAAGGAATTCATTAAATCCAAACCAATTCTGCAAGAGATACTAAGGGACCTGTTGTGAACAGTTCAAAGGGGGAAAAGAATATAGCAAAAGAAGAATACAGCTTTAAAGAATAAAATGGCAATAAACAACTACATATCAATAATAACCTTCAATGTAAATGGATTAAATGATCCAATCAAAAGACATAGGGTAGCTGTGTGGATAAAGAAACAGGACCCATACATATGCTGTCTACAAGAGACACACCTTAATCACTTCATCTTTTTCATTAATTTTCCCAACTCCCTTTCATCAGACAATAATCAAAATTCTCTGTATCTGTAAGTCTGTTTCTGTTCTTGTTTCTTTTTTTAAGGTTCAATTTTATTTTTAATTTTTATTACTTTTTAATTTATTGTGTTTACATGGATTAAAGTGTTCCACTGAATATAACTTCATAATATCCACACCTGTGTCCCTTTTTATACTCTCTTTGTCCCCTTCCCTGTAACTCGCTCCCACCTTCCCTCTAGGATTTGCTGTCCTGATATCTATATCTCTTGGTTATGTATATATAGTTTCACTTTACCTTCTCTGATCCCATTCTCTCATTGCCCTTCCCTCTACCTGCTATCGCTCTGGTCCCTATAACTCTCCCTCAGCCTCTATTCTGTTCCTCAGTTCACTTTGTTCATTAGATTCCACATATATGTGAGATCATATGACTTTTGTTTTTCTCTGCCTGGCTTATTTCACTAGGCATAATACTCTCCAGGTCCATCCTTGCTGTCACAAAAGGTAAGATTTTCTTCTTTTTCATGACTGCATAGTATTCCATTTTGTATATGTTTCACTGCTTTTTAATCCACTCATCCATTGACTGACACTTGGGCTGTTTCCAGATCTTCGCTATTGTGAACAATGCTGCCATAAACATGGAGGTGCATATCTTCTTTTTAATCAGTGATTTGGTATTCTTAGGATATATTCCTAAAAATGGGATAGTTGGGTCAAAAGGCAGTTCAATTTTTAATTTTTTGAGGAATCTTCATACTGTTTTCCACAATGGCTGCACAAGTCTGCATTCCCACTAGCAGTGCAGGAGGGTTCCCTTTTCTCCACACGTTTGCCAGCAATTATTATGTGTTGTTTTGTTAATGAGCACCATTCTGACAGGTGTGAGGTGGTATCTCATTTTGGTTTTAATTTGCAGTTCTTTGATGATTAGTGACATTGAACATTTTTTTTCATATGCCTATTGGTCATTTGTATGTTCTCTTTGGAGAAGTGTCTATTCAGTTCTTTTGGCCATTTTTTTAAACTTTATTTTATTTATTCATTTTAGAGAGGAGAGAGAGAGAGAGAGAGAGAGAGAGAGAGAGAAAGGGGGGAGGAGCAGGAAGCATCAACTCCCATATGTGCCTTGACCAGACAAGTGCAGGGTTTTGGACTGGCAACCTCAGCATTCCAGGTCGACGCTCTATTCATTGCACCACCACAGGTCAGGCCTTGGCCATTTTTTAATTGGATTATTTACCTTCCTGGTTTTGAGTTTTACAAGTTCTTTATAAATTTTTGTTATTAACCCCTTATCAGATGTATTGGTGAATATGTTCTCCCCTTGTGTGGGTTGTACTTTCGTTTTGTTCATAGTGTCTTTAGCAGTGCAAAAACTTTTTAGTTTGATGTAGTTCCATTGGTTCATCCTGTACTTATTTCACTTTCCTGTGGAGATAAATCAGCAAAGATATTGCTATGAGAGATATTGGAGAGTTTACTACCTATGTTTTCTTCCAAGATGTGTATGGTTTCACGTATTATATTTAAGTCTTCTATCCATTTTGAACTTATTTTTGTGAATGCTGTAAATTGGTAGTCTAGTTTCATTTATTTGCATGTACCTGTCCAATTTTCCTAACAACATTTGTTAAAGAGACTGTCTTTACTCCACTGTATGCTCTTACCTCCTTTGTCAAATATTAATTGACCATAAAGGCATGTTTTATATCTGGGTTCTCTGTTTTATTCCATTGATCTTTATGCCTGTTCTTAAGTCAGAACCAAGCTGTTGTGAGTACAATGGCCTTGTAGTATAATTTGATATCAAGAAGTGTGATATCTCAATTCTTTATTTTCAAGATTGCTGAGGCTATTTGTGTTCTTTTTTGGTTCCATATAAATTTTTGGAATATTTGTTCTATATCTTTGAAATATGCCATTGGTATTTTAATAGGAATTGCATTGAATTAATAGATGGCTTTGGGTAATATACATTTTAATGATGTTTATTCTTCCTATCCATGAACATAGTATATGCATCCACTTGTTTGCATCTTTCTTGATTTCTTTTATCAATGTTTTATAATTTTTTGAGTACAAGTCCTTTACCTCCTTGATTAAATTTACTCCTGGGTACTTTATTTTATTTTATTTTTGTTGCAGTAGTGAAGGGTATTGTTTCCTTAATTTCTCTTTCATATATTTTATTGTCAGTGTATACAAATGCAACTGATTTATGAATATTAATTTTATATCGCACCATCTTGCCAGATTCAGTTATCAAGTCTAGTAGTATTTTGACTGTGATTTTCAAGTTTTCTATGTACAGTATCATGTCATCAGCAAATAATGATAGTTTTACTTCTTCTTTTCCTATTTGGATGCCTTTTGATTCTTCTTCTTGTTTGATTGCTGTGGCTAGGACTTTCAGAACTATGTTGAATAAGAGTAGTGAAAGGGGCACCTCTGCCTTGTTTCTGATCTTAAAAAGATTGCTTTTAATTTTTGCTCATTGAGTATGACATTCGACATGGGTTTGTCATAGATTGCCTTTATCATGTTGAGGTATATTTCTTGTATTCCCACTTTGCTGAGAGTTTTGATCATACAGAAATGGGTGTTGGATTTTATCAAATGCTCTTTCTCCATCTATTGACATTTCATGTGATTTTTATCCTTTTTTATGTGATGAATCATATTTATTGAATTGCAAATATTGTACAAGCCTTGCCTCCCCAGAATATACTCCATTTTATCATGATGTATGGTTTTATTTCATGTATTGCTGGATCTGGTTTGCTAATATTTTGTTGAGAATTTTATCATCTATGTTCATCAGGAATATTGGCATATACTTTTCTTTCTTTGTAGGTTCTTTTTTCTGGTTTTGGATTAAGGATTATGCTTGTTTTATAAAAGGAGCTTGGAAGTCTTTCTTCCTCTTGAATTTTCTGAAGTAGCTTGAGAAGGATAGGTGTTAGTTATTCTTTAAATATTTGGTAAAGTTTGCCTGTGAAGCCATCTGGTACAGGACTTTTGTTTGCTGGGAGTTTTTTAAAAACTGTTTCAATTTTGTTTGTTGTAATCATTCTCTTTAGATTTTCTTATTCTTCCAGATTGAGTTTTGGAAGAGTATATGTTTCCAGGAATTTATCCTTTTCATCTAGATTGTCCAGTTTTTTTGGCATACAGATCTTCATAGTATTTTCTTACAATCCTTTGTATTTCTGTCATGTCAGTTGTTACTTCTCCATTTTCATTTCTAATTTTATTTTTTTGAGTACTCTCTCTTTTTTTCTTGATGAGTCTGGTTAAAGGTTTATCAATCTTATTTACCTTTTCAAAAAACCAGGTCTTGGTTGCATTGATCTTCTGTATTGTTATTTTAGCCTCCATGTCATTCATTTCTGCTCTAATCTTTATTATTTTCTTCTTTCAAGCTTTATTTGTTGTTCTCTTTCTAGTTCTTTTAGATCTTGCAGGGTTAAATTGTTTATTTGAGCTCTTTCTTGATTCTTAAGGTATGCCTGTAATGTTATGAACTTCCCTCTCAGTACTCCTTTTGCTGTGTCCCATAAATTTTGAGTTGTATGTTCATTTTTATTTGTTTCAAGAAAATTTTTTATTTCTTCCTTGATCTCATTATTAACCCATTTGTTATTTAATAACATGCTATTTAGCTTCTAAGTGTTTGAATGTTTTTCAGTTTTTCTATTGTAGTTCATTTCCAGTTTCATGCCATTGTGATCTGAGAAGATGCTTGATATAATTTCAATCTTCTTAAATTTATTGAGACTTTTTTGTGTCCTAACATGTGGTCTATCCTTGAAAATGTACCATGAGCACTTGAAAAGAATGTATACTCTGTTGCTTTGGGATGAAAGGTTCTGAAGATATCTAGTAAATCCAGTTGATCTATTGTGTCCTTTAAGGCTGCTCTTGCTTTGTTAATTTTCTGTCTGGAGGTTCTATCCATTGATGTTAGTGGGGTATTAAAATCCCCTACTATTATAGTATTGCTGTTGATCTCTCCTTTTATATCCCTCAAAATCTGCTTTATATATTTATGTGCTTCTATATCAGGTACATAGATATTTACAATGCTTTTATTCTTCTTTTGGATTGCTCCCTTTATCATTGTGTAGTGACCTTCTTTTTCCCTTACTATAGCCTTTGTTTTAAAATCTATTTTGTGAGATATAAGTATTGTGACCCCAGCTTTTTATTTATTTCCATTTGCGTGAAATACTTTTTCTGTCCCTTCACTTTTACTTTATGCGTATCTTTTTTTTAAAATTCATTTTAGAGAGGAGACACAGAGTGAGAGAGAGAGAGAGAAAGAGAGAGAGAGAGAGAGAGAGAGAGAGAGAAAGGGGGGAGGAGCTGGAAGCATCAACTCCCATATGTGCTTTGACCAGACCAGTGCAGGGTTTTGAACTGGTGACCTCAGAGTTCCCAGGTAGACGCTTTATCCACTGCGCCACCACAGGTCAGGCTTTATGCGTATCTTTTGTTTTGAGGTGGGTCTCTTGTCGACAGTATATGTACAGGTCCTGTTCTCTTATTCATACAGCTACCTTATGTCTCTTGATTGGAGCATTTAGTTTGTTTACATTTAAGGTTATTATTAATTTGTGGTTGTTTATTGCCATTTTAGTCTATAAATCTACATTTTTTTTCCTTTGCTCTTTTTATACCAGGCCCCTTAACATTTCTTGCAGTACTAGTTTGTTTGTAATGAATTCCTTGAGTATGTTTTTGTCTGGGAAGCTTTGTATTTTTTCTTATTAATTTTAAACGATAGCATTGCTGGATAAAGAAGTCTTGGTTGTAGTTTCTTGCTTTGCATCACTTTGTATATTTCTTGCCAATCCCTTCTGGCCTCAAGTGTTTTTGTGGAGAAGTCGAATGTCATTTTTATGGGGGCTCCTTCTTAAGTAATTAAGTGCTTTTCTCTTGCAGCTTTTAGTAGTCTTTCTGTGTCTCTTAACTTTGGCACTTTAATTATGATGTGTTTTGGTGTAGGCCTCCTTAGGTTTCTTTTTATGGGATTCTCTGTGCTTCTTGTATTTGTGTGACTTTTTTCTTCATCAATTTAGGAAAGTTTTCAGCTATGATTTCTTCAAAGAGGTTCTCTATTTCTTGATCGTTCTCTTCTTCAGGAACTTCCATTATGCAGATATTTTTTTCTCTTCTTGTCATAACAGAGCTCTCTTAGAGTTTCCTCTGACTGTTTGAGCCTCTTTTCTTTTTGCTGCTCTGCTTCCCTGCTTTCATTTATCTTGTTTTCTAAATAGCTGATATGATCCTCTGCTTCATTCAGCCTGCTGTTAATTCTTTACAGTGAAGTCTTCATTTCTGATATGGTATTTGTCACTTATGATGGTTCTTTTTTTATGATTTCAATGTCTTTCCTGATGTTTGCTATCTCTTTATTTAGGTGCTCATTATGTCCTTCCATTGTTGCTTTAATATCCTTAAGCATCTTAAAAATCATTGTTTTAAACTCTCTACTTTTCAGCTGTTTCTCCTCTTTTTCAGCTGCCTGGTCTTCCCACAGAGTCTTCTGTAGTAAGAATGTAGTGTAGGCTCAGATTGGCCTTACCCAACCAACCCCTCTACAGGTTGCATGCTTGGTGATTTAGGGCAGCTGAGGTTGTAAATACAGTGTTTGTGGGACCCACTACCTCAGGGGCCCCTTGGTCAGGAGCTCAGTACAGGGAATGTGGCCCCTACTCCAGAGCTTGACTTTTCAGCCACTCCTAGATACTCAAATTTTATTTCTCCCCAACAAGGTGAACAGCATGTTCAGTTTTAGTGTGACTGACAGTTCCCACTGCAGTAGTTCTTTTAGCTGTTGTGACCCTGACCTTAGGGTGGAAGACTGAGAGAGTTCTTTCCTGAGGCTAACTGTGCCCCTCCTGAAGGTAGCTATGCCCCTGACCAGATCCAACAATAAACTCACAGGGACCCGCATTTTATTTATTTATTTATTTATTTATTTATTTATTTATTTATTACAGGGACAGATTGAGAGTCAGAGAAAGGGATAGATAGGTATAGACAGACAGGAATGGAGAGAGATGAGAAGTATCAATCATCGCTTTTTCATTGCGGCACCTTAGTTGTTGGGACCTGCACTTTAAATGTCCATGCTCTAAGCCTCTCTCCCTTCCTCCTGTGGAATCTAGCCTAGCAGACAGAATATCCAGTGCCCTGGCTGGCTGACTGTGAAGCTCCACCCTATCCAGTGCACATGAGCTGCTGTACCGGTGCTGATTACAGAGAGTGGAACTCGCCTCAGCTGGGCTAGATGTGAGGAGCTTTTTCTTAGGATACCACTCTAGCAAGGGTTGTTAGGTCCTGAACTGATGCTTCCTGCAGCTGGTCCCTGGATGTGCCAGTCCTGGACCTCCCAAGCAAGAACCCAGCCCCAACCATTGGGATACACTGCCCATGACTGGCCTTCAGCAACCTTTTTGAAGCAACAAGCAATTCAGAGTTTGTGGCTGTCTCTGCTGGGCCCAGGTGTAATATGGAAATACCAAGTTGCACTCCAAGGCTAGCTTTTACCCTCTCTGTTCCTGAGGGAAGGTCTGCTCAAAGAGACAAGTTTCCCTGAGTCTCGCCTCCTGCAACCTGTCTACTGGTGGCTTGTTGGGCTCGGCTGCTAAAAAAAACCTCTGCTAGAGTCTGAAGACTGCTGCAATGCAGCAATTAGGAAGGGTGGTGGGTGTGGCTCTGCCCCTCAGCCGCAGGTGTCAGTCTGAACAGACTTTTTTCACAGACCTCAGTAGGGTGTGGCCCTAGGAGTCTGGTGGGTGTGGCCTATGAGACCCAGAGGTGTGGTTTGCCTGCCCACAGTTTCAACTGAGTTTCCTGTGAGGTGGAAGCAACATTCATAGACTCAGGAGAGTGTAGGGACGACCTCTAGTTTCAACACTGGAAAACTGAGTCACTGACATGCCCCCTGCTTCATGTTCTCTCAGAATGACCCATCGCCATGACTGGGGTAGGAGAGACTCCCAAGGGTGGAGCAGCTGCTTTCCCCAGGTTGATGCTACTCAGAGGGGTTTGGTCCACCCAAGAAATATGGCTACTGCAGTTCTGGAGAATGACTCAGCACAGGGGTTCCGGTGGCACTCCTCCACAGGGTCTCTGCCTGGGCCTCCAACTTTACACTCTCCTCCTGCAACTCCAGTCTTCTCAGCTCTCCCTTGCCATAACCCTGTGTAAGTAGCTGTAAATGAGGTTTTCTGCTCAGGACCTTTAAAATGGAATCTGTGTCTGAGAGCTCTGTCTCTTTCTCGTGGACAGAAATCCAGCTCTTTTCACAGCTAAATGCTGTCTGGGTGCCTCTTCTAGGCTCTGGGGCTCTAGGCTGGGGCTCTGAACCAAGGCTAAGGGCCCACACCTCTCAGAGCAGCCCACCGCACTGTGGGAGTCCCTTCAGACCCTCAGCAGCCACTTGCTCCTGGGAGTGGGGTGCCCTTTTCATAACTCTGCCCTTCCTACCAGTCTCGTTGTGGCTTTTTCAGTGATCTTTGGTTATAGACCCCTCTTTGTTTAGTCCAAAGTTGGTTTTTCAAGATGATTGTTCTTAAATTAAGTTGTAATCCAATTTGGTTCTGGCAGGCAGCAGTTGGAAAGTCTGCCTACTTCTTTGCCATCTTTCTTCGCCCTTAGGTTCAATTATTGATAGATATATATTTATTGCCATTTTATTATTCATATATATATTTTCTCATTATATATTTTTTTTACAGGGACAGAGAAAGAGTCAGAGAGAGGGATAGATAGGGACAGACAGACAGACAGGAACGGAGAGAAGTAAGAAGCATCAATCATTAGTTTCTCGTTGCCGTTGCGACACCATAGTTGTTCATTGATTGCTTTCTCACATGTGCCTTGACCGCGGGCCTTCAGCAGACTGAGCAACCCCTTGCTGGAGCCAGTGACCTTGGGTCCAAACTGGCAAGCTTTTGCTCAAGCCACATTGGCCCATGCTCAAGCTGGCAACCTCAGGGTCTCAAACCTGGGTTTTCTGCATCCCAGTCCGATGCTCTATCCAATGCGCCACCGCCTAGTCAGGCTATATTTTCTTATTCTTAAAGAAAATACTTTAACATGTTAGGTAAAATTGGTTTGGTGGTGATGAACTTTAGCTTTTTCTTGTCTGGGAAGCTTTTCTGTTTTTTTATTCTAAATGATAACTTTACTGGGTAGAGTAATCTAAGTTGAAGGTCCTTGCTTTTTTTTTCATTTGCAATATTTTGTGCTAATCCTTTCTTGCTTGAAAAAGTTTCTGTTGAGAAATCAGCTAACAGTCTTGTGGGAGCTCCGTTGTAGGTAACCAACTGCTTTTCTCTTGTTGCTTTTAAGATTCTCTCTTTGTCTTTAACCTTTTGCATTTTCATTGTAATGAGTCTTTTGGGTATTTTGATTATGTGAATATTTTTATGCTTGATGTTGTCCTAAAGATTTGTTAAAATTATTTGCATTTTCTGCTATTCTGATTGGGTGTTCTTTACTATCTTGTCTTACAAATTGCCAGTGTAGTCATTTATTTCATCTAATTGGCTACTGATTTCTTCTAGTGTGTTCTTCATTTCAGGTATTGTATTCTTTATTTCAGGTATTGCATTCTTCATTTCTGACTGGTTCTTTTTATCATTTCTGTGCATTTAAAATTTTTTTTTACTATCTCTGTTGCAGTTCTCACTGAGCTCATTTTTCTTTCCCCTAAGTTATTTGAGCATCGTTATAACCATAGTTTTGAATTCTGTATCTGTTAGATTGCTTGTCTTTATTTTATTTAGGTATATTAGTGGGGATCTGCCTGCCCCCCTTTTTTATTTGGGGTATGTTTTATTGTATCTTTATTTTGGCTACTTGTGTTTGGTTATGTGTGTTACGTGTGTGTGCTATGTCTCCCAGTCTTGGGAAGGTGACCTTATGTAGTTGGTACTTTGTGGGGTTCAGTGGCACAGTCTCCCTAATCATCTAGTTGTTCTAGGAATGTCTTTTGTGAGGGTTATCTGAACTTTCTTTGTCTTGATTTCCATTGGCTAATTTGTTATTGGGTTGAGTCACTGGCTGTCTGACTGTGAGAATTGGCACCAACCACAGAGTATGAGCTGCTTTTTGTGGGCTGACTCCACAAAACGGCATTTACCCAAGTGGTTTCTATTGCTTGATGAGTTATCCTTTTGCGTGTTTTGCTTTTGGAGCTAGTTGGGTTTTGCTCTGATGTGGTCAGGTTCCTGCCACTGGTTTTCTTTGTTCTAGAACTTCTTGGGAGGAACTTCAGCACAGGTCATATCAGACACTGCCTGTGACTGGCCTTGGGCTACCTCTTAGGAGCTATATAGCAATCCATGATTGGTGGTTGCCACTGCTGACTCTGGGTGAATGTGACAGGGGCATGCTGCATTGAGGTCAGCTTTTACAAGTACTGAGACCAGAAAAATGAACAAAATGCCCAAAGCATCATTAGATCTACTTCCACCTTCCAGCTGCCTTTTAGTCTCAGCCACTAAAACAGCCTTGGACAGCACTCAAGTTACATGAAGTAGGTTCTCAGTGAGTCACCGGGTAGTGACAAGTGGTGTTTACCAGTTGAAATAGGTTTTAACTTAATACAAGTGTTGGATCTGAGGCCACTCAGCAAAATTCTCATGGTACCATGATGTCAGCTGTCACCTGCCTGGCTCATGCAGACTTTTGCTGTGGGGCAAGATCACAGGGAGTACTCTAGATGGGGCCAGTAGAGTTCATTTGGCTAAAACAAATAAAAATTTGGCAGTATGGATGGAAGACTCTGCATAGAAATGGTGCTGCTGGTCTGGACATACAGGAATAAATAACCCTTGCTCTAGAGCCACACAACTCAGTCTCTCCTTGTGTATTTCTAACTGCCCATCATCTTGAGTCTGCTAGGATCTCCTCGAGAACCTTCCCAGAAAGACTGTTGTTAGGTGATTCTATCACAGGTCACAAACTTGGCAGGATGAGGCCACAGGGAGTCATGAGAGGGTCTAGTGCAGCTACCAGGGCTATGATGAATTGACAGGTGTGTTTGACCGAGGAATGATGGTGTCTTTGGGAGAGGAAGTTAGCACAGGGACATAGATGGTTGTCCCACCAGCCTTCTCCTCAAATACACACACCCCTTCTCTCCCTATATGAATCCAGTCTCCCCAGAGCATAGTGTGACTCCAAACAAGATTTTATGCACTGTTCCTTTAAGAAGATGCCTGGGTTTTTAGCAGTCTCCCCTATCTTCTTGGCAGATGGAATCTTAAACTGATTTTCACAGCCATATGTTATGTTGGCTCTTCTTTCTGGCACAGATGATACAAGCTGGGAACCCAGTGCAAGGTCAAGAACCTTCACTTCTCAGAGGTGCTTTTTAGCTGAGATATACCTCCAGATTTTTAACCTCCACATGTGGGTACAGGGCCATCTATTTTCACATCTCTGTCCTTCTTATACCAGTCTAAAGGAGGCTTCTTCTGTTTATCCTTGGTTATACGAGATCTGTTTAGCTAGTCCTCAGTTAGTTATTTAGGCTGATTGTTATACAATTTAGGTGTCATATTGATTTGATCCTGGGAGGAGGTAGGTGTAATTTCTACCTACTCTCTAGCTGTCTTGAATACTCAAGAGAATGTGTAAATTTCTTATTTGTGTTCTTTGTGTATTCTTGTACCATGAGAAATATTTGTATATTGTGACTATTAATATTTTGTTGCTTTGGAGTATTGTTATGTCTTTCTAATTTTCTATTTTTAACAGAGGAACTCTTTTTTAAAAAATGTAACCATCTTGACTATTAGTTCTAGATTTGTTTTTTTATTTTATGTTTTTAAAAAATTTCAATGTATTAATTATTCACTGTAGGAAATTTGGAAATTTGAGAAAACTCTCAAAAATATTTCCAATTCTTTGGGTAATCATTGATAATATTTTGGCATTTTTTTTTTCTTGCCTAACATATTTTAAAATGTATTTCTTACTTTTTAAAAATTTTAAACACTTTTTGGGGGGGTTCTTTTTATTAACTGAGCCTATTGGACACATTCTGCTCTTTGTTTTAATTAAATATATTTTATGAGGGAGAGAAAACTTTGTTTTGGAAGACAGGCATATAGTAGGATATAATTTTTTTTCCTCTTGGTTTTCTTATTCATTCTGTGTGGCCTGACAGGGTGGGGCAGTTCTGAGTGTTCAGATGATGTCGTCAGAGTGACTGATTTTCTCAGTTTGTGTATAACTAAGACTCAGAATGCTACTTCAGAAAGCATCATAGAATATGACTAGAGTTTCCCAAAGTGCCCTCTCTGAGTAATTCTCTCACTAAGAAAATCTGGGTGAGATCAGTTCCTTCTTAGAAGAATTTACTATTAGCTTCTGAGAGATGAAGGAAACATTGGCATTATATTGCCCTTTAGATTTAGAAATTACAACCTTAAAGGAAAAATATGTAAAGATAAAAGCTGAGAAAAGCTTTATTTTGTACCTTTTGGTTTACCTTTCCAAATAGAAAAAAAAAAAATCACCACCTTCTACCCGCTCCTTGTTTCCCCAAATCAAGCTTTCTTAGACTTCTTCATTAAAATGGACTTTCAAAAGTCTAGATGATTTAAATAATCTAAAATCTCAGACTATCTTTCAGTAAGAAAAAGAATATATTGTTGGAAAGACAGTCCCTGGAGCTCTGAGTGAGAAGCCTTAGTAAAAGCATGTGCACAAGCACAAAGCTGTTCTGCTGTAGCACTCTTCTGTCACTTTATTACCTTTTCTATGTATGAAATTAGTTCATAAGTCTATTCTTTTAAATTTATTATTTTTGTTTTTTTTAGATGCCACCTTTGTCATAGATAATCTTTAAGTGAGGATTTATTTCTGGACTCTTTATTTTATCCCATTTCATTTATCTATATATCTATTTCTTTGTCAATACCATACTGTTTTGATTATTAGCTTTGTGGTATAGTTTGATATCTGGTAGCATGATACCTCACACTCTGTTCTTTCTCAAGAATTTTTTGGCTGCTGAGGGTCTTTTGTGGTTTCATATAAATTTTAAGATTGTTTGTTTTTATTCTGAGTATAATACCATTGTTATTTTAATAGAGATTACAGTGAATCTGTATATTACTTTAGGTAGCAAAAACTTGGAACAATATTAATCTTTCTAATTTATAAACATTATATAAGCTTCCATTTATTTGTATCTTGTTCAATTTCTTTCTTCAGGAGTCTTAAAGTTTTCAGAGAACAGGTCTTTACCTCCTTGGTTAAATTTATTCCTAAATATTTTATTTTTTCTTTTCTATTTCTTTAGTAATGAAGTCCTGCCATTATTTATTATTTATTTATTTTTTAAAAAATTATTTATTTTTTATAAATTTTAATGGGGTGACATTGATAAATCAGGGCACATATGTTCAGAGAAAATATTTCCAGGTTATTTTGACATTTGATTATATTGTGTAACCATCACCCAGAGTCAAATTGTCCTCTGTCACCTTCTATCTGGTTTTATTTGTGCTCCTCCCCTCTCCCTCTGACCTACCCCTCCCCCCGGGTAGCCAGTACACTCTTGTCCATGTCTCTGAGACTCAATTTTATGTCCCATCTATGTATGGACTAATATAGTCCTTAGTTTTTTTCTGATTTACTTACTTCACTCAGTATAATGTTATCAAGGTCCATCCATGTTTTTACAAATGATCCAATGTCATCATTTCTTATGTCTGAGTAGTATTACATAGAGTATATGTACCAAAGCTTTTTAATCCACTCATTCTCTGACGGACACTTGGGCTGTTTCCAGATCTTTCCTATTGTGAACAATGCTGTAACGAACATGGGGGAGCATTTCTTCTTTTCGAACAGTGCTATGGTGTTCTTAGGGTATATTCCTAAAACTGGGATAGTTGGGTCAAATGACAGTTCAATTTTTAATTTTTTGAGGAAACTCTATACTGTTCTCCACAGTGGCTGCACCAATCTGCATTCCCACCAGCAGTGCAGAAGAGTTCCCTTTTCTCCACATCCTCGCCAGCACTTATTCTGTGTTGTTTTGCTGCTGAGCACCATTCTGACTGGTGTGAGGTGGTCTCTCATTGTGGTTTTAATTTGCATTTCTCTAATGATTAGTGATGTTGAGCATTTTTTCATATGCCTATAGGCCATCTGTATGTCCTCTTTGGAGAAATTTCTATTCATTTCTTTTGCCCATTTTTTGATTGGATTGTTTGTCTTCCTGGTGTTGAGTTTTATAAGTTCTTTTCTTTTTAAAGTTATTGAACTCATTTTATTCATTATAAAATTCATACAACTTCTCATCACTGTTACAACTCCCATCCATTAGCTTGTCCTCATTTGTGTCTGATGACGAATCACTGTCTTCAACAATGAGCACCAAAACAAGTATGAAAAAGCAGGAGATGCAAGTAAAAAAAAAAAACTGCAACCACTGTATAAAATGCACCCAGTGTTGAGTCTTCAAATTTTTTCGGAAAAGGGTGCGTCTTATACATGGGGAATTACGGTAACTAATGGAGGCTGTGGGTGGGGACGTTTTTGAAGGCTCTTTTTCTTTTTTTAAATTTTAATGGGGTGACATTGATAAATCAGGGAACATATGTTCAGAGAAAATATTTCCAGGTTATTTTGACATTTGATTATTTTGGTACCCATCATCCAAAGTCAAATTGTCCTCCATCACCTTCTATCCTTTTTTTTTTTTGTCTACAGCAATAGAGAGAGAGTCAGAGACGGACAGACAGGGACAGACAGACAGGAATGAAGAGCAGTGAGAAGCATCAATCATTAGTTTTTCATTGCCGTTAAGATACCTTAGTTGTTCACTGACTGCTTTCTCACATGTGCCTTGACCTCGGGCCTTCAACAGACCAAGCTAGCCCTTGTTGGAACCAGGGACCTTGAGTCGAAGCTGGTGAGCCTTACTCAAGCCCAATGGGCCCACGCTCAAGCTGGCAACCTTGGGGTCTTGAACCTGGGTCTACTGCATCCCAGTCCGATGCTGTACACACTGCACTTCCGCCTGTTCAGGCACCTTCTATCTGGTTTTATTTGTGCCCCTCCCCTCTCCCTACCCACTCTTTAACCTCCCCTGCCCCCCAGGTACACAGTACTCTCTTGTCCATTTTTCTGAGTCTCATTATTATGTGCTATCTATGTAAGGACTCATATAGTCCTTAGTTTTTTCTGATTTACTTACTTCACTCAGTATAATGTTATCAAGGTCCATCCATGTTGTTATAAATAATCCAATGTCATCATTTCTTATGGCTGAGTAGTATTCCATAGTGTATATGTACCAAAGCTTTTTAAAACACTCGTCCTCTGACGGACACTTGGGCTGTTTCCAGATTTTCGCTATTGTGAACAATGCTGCCATGAACATGGGGGTGCATATCTCTTTTCGAACAGTGCTATGGTGTTCTTAGGGTATATTCTTAAAAGTGAAATAGCTGGGTCAAAAGGCAGTTCAATTTTTAATTTTTTGAGGAATCTCCATACTGTTTTCCACAGTGGCTGCACCAGTCTGCATTCCCACCAGCAGTGCAGGAGGGTACCCTTTTCTCCACATCCTCGTCAGCACTTATTTTGTGTTGTTTTGCTGATAAGCGCCATTCTGACTGGTGTGAGGTGGTATTTCATTGTGCTTTTAATTTGCATTTCTCTAATGATTAATGATGTTGAGCATTTTTTCATATGCCTATAGGCCATCTGTATGTCCTCTTTGGAGAAATTTCTCTTCATTTCTTTTGCCCATTATTTGTTGGATTGTTTGTCTTCCTGGTGTTGAGTTTTATAAGTTTTTTATAAATTTTGGTTATTAACCCTTTATCAGACATATTGTCGAATATGTTCTCCCATTGTGTGGTTTGTCTTTTATTCTGTTCTTGTTGTCTTTAGCTGTGAAAATCGTTAAGTTTCATATAGTCCCATTTGTTTATCCTGCCTTTTATTTCATTTGCCCGTGGAGATGATTCTGCAAATATAATGCTGCTACAGATGTCGGAGAGCTTACTACCTATGCTTTCTTCTAAGATGCTTATGATTTCACAGCTTACATTTAAGTCTTTTATCCATTTTGAGTTTGTTTTCGTGAATGGTGTAAGTTGATGGTCTAGTTTCATTTTCTTGCAGGTAGATGTCCAATTTTCCGAACACCATTTGATAAAGAGGCTGTTTTTGCTCCATGGTATGCTCTTTACTCCTTTGTCAAATATCAGTTGTCCATAAAGGTGTGGGTTTATTTCTGGGTTCTCTGTTCTGTTCCATTGATCTATGTGCCTGTTCTTATGCCAGTACCAGGCTGTCTTGAGTACAATGGCCTTGTAGAATACCTTGATATCCGGAAGAATGATACCTCTACTTTATTTTTTTTTTAAGATTGCTGAGGCTATTTGTGTTCTTTTTTGGTTCCATATAAATTTTTGGAATATGTTTTCTATATCTTTGAAGTATGTCATTGGTATTTTAATTAGTATTGCATTTAATTTATAAATTGCTTTGGGTAATATAGACATTTTAATGATGTTTATTCTTCCTAACCATGAGCACGGTATATGCTTCCACTTGTTTGTATTTTCCTTGATTTCTTTTATCAATGTTTTATAATTTTCCGAGTACAAGTCCTTAACCTCCTTGGTTAAATTTACTCTTCGGTACTTTATTTTTTTGGTTGCAATAGTGAAGGGGATTGTTTCCTTAATTTCTTTTGCTGACATTTCATTGTTGGTATATAAAAATGCCTCTGATTTCTGAGTATTAATTTTATATCCTGCCACCTTGCTGAATTCATTTATAAGGTCCAGTAGTTTTTTGACTGAGACTTTAGGATTTTCTATATACAATATCATATCATCTGCAAATAATGACAGTTCTACTTCTTTTTCAATTTGGATGCCTTTTATTTCTTCTTCTTGTGTGATTGCTGTGGCTAAGACTTCCAGGACTATGTTTAATAAGAGTGGTGAAAGGGGGCACCCCTGCCTGGTTCCTGATCTTAAGGGGATTCCTATTAATTTTTGTCCATTTAGTATGATGTTGGCTGTGGGTTTGTCGTAGATGGCCTTTATCATGTTAAGTTATGTTCCCTATATTCCCACTTTACTGAGAGTTTTCACCATGAATAGGTGTTGGATTTTATCAAATATTTTTTCTCCATATATTGAAATTATCATGTGATTTTAGTCCTTCTTTATTTCTTTATGTGATGAATCACATTATTGATTTGCAAATATTGAACCAGCCTTGCTCTCCAGAATAAATCCCACTTGATTATGGTGTATGATTTTTTTTCATATATTGCTGTATCCGGTTGGCTAATATTCTGTTGAGAATTTTAGCATCTAATTTCATCAGGCATATTGGTCTATAATTTTCTTTCTTTCTGTTGTCTTTGCCTGGTTTCGAGATCAGAATTATGCTCGTCTCATAAAAGGAGTTTGGAAGTCTTCCTACCTCTTGACTTTTTGAAATAGCTTGAGAAGGATAGGAGTTAGTTCTTCTTTGAGTATTTGTTAGAATTCACTTGTGAAGCCATCAGGCCCAGTACTTTTCTATGTTGGGAGTTTTTTGATAACTGTTTCTATCTCATTTGTTGTAATTGGTCTGTCTAAGTGTTCTGATTCTCCCAGATTAATATTTGGAAGATTATATGATTCAAAAAATTTGTCTATTTTATGTAGATTGTCTAATTTTTTGACATAGAATTCTTCATAGTATTTTCTTATAATACATTGTATTTCTGTTGCGTCAGTTGTTATTTCTCCACTCTAAATCCTAATTTTATTTATTTGAGTGCTCTCCTTTTTTCTTGATGAGTCTAGTTAAAGGTTCATTGATCTTGTTTACCTTTTCAAAGAACAAGCTCCTGGTTTCATTGATCCTCTGTATTGTTTCCTTAGCCTCTATGTCATTTATTTCCACTCTGATCTTTATTATTTCCTTTCTTCTACTAGTCCAGGGGTTTATTTGCTGTTGTTTTACTAGTTTTTTTAGATGCAGGGTCAAGTTGCTTATTTGAGCTTTTTCTAGCTTCTCATGGTATGGTTTTAATGCTGTGAACTTCCCCCTCAGTACTGCTTTTGCTGTGTCCTATAAATTTTGAGTTGATGTATGCTTATTATCATTTGTTTCTAGAAACGTTTTTATTTCTTCTTTGATCTCATTGTTAATCAATTTGTTATTTAATAACATGCTATTTACTTTTCAAGTGTTTGAGTATTTTTTAGTTTTTCTTTTGTGGTTAATTTCTAGTTTCATGCCATTGTGATTAGAGAAAATGCTTGATATGATTTCAATCTTTTTAAATTTGTTTAGACCACTTTTTTGTCCTAACATGTGGTCTATCCTAGAGAATGTACCATGAGTGCTTGAAAGGAATGTATATTCTATTGCTTTAGGGTGAAAAGTTCTGAAGATATTTATTATATTGAGTTGATCTAGTATAATGGTTCTTAACCTTTTCTGAGGTAACGAACTCACCAGTTTCATATGCGCATTCACCGAACCCTTCTTTAGTGATAAATAAAATATGATTTTTTTTCCAAATTCAAGACATAGGTATATGTTTTTTTACTGGTGCACAAAATGAGCCGTGCATGAACATCACCTTGCTCAAAGAACAAAACCAACAAAGTGCATGAACTCACAACAATTTACGGTATTACTTTATTCTGTCCTCCATGGCAGAGGCTTTTCTGAACCCCTGAGACTGACTCATCGAACCCTTAGGGTTCGATAGAACTCAGGTTAAGAACCACTGATCTAGTATATCTTTTAAGTCTGCTGTTTCTTTGTTAATTTTCTTTCTTGAGGATCTATTCAGTGATGTTAGTGGGGTATTGATATCCCCTACTATTATAGTATTGCTGTTAATCTGATCCTTTATATCCATCAAAGTCTGCTTTATGTATGCCGGGACTCCTATGTTTGGTGCATAGATATTTATAATGGTTATATCTCCCTGTTGAATTGTTCCCTTTATCATTATGTAGTGTCCTTCTTTATCTACTACTACAGCCTTTGTTTAAAAGTCCATTTAGTCAGATATAAGTACTGCTACCCTGGTTTTCTTTTCATTTCCATTTGCATGAAATATTCTTTTCCATCCTTTTACCTTCAGTCTATGTGCATCTTTTGTTTTAAGGTGTGTCTCTTTTTTATTTATTTATTTATTTAATTAACTTTAATGGGGTAACACCAATAAATCAGGGTACATATGTACAATGAAAACATCTCCAGATTATCTTATCATTCAATTGTGCTGCATACCCCTACCCAAAGTCAACTTGTCCTCTGTCACCTTCTAATTGGTTTTCCCTGTACCCATCACCTTCTCCCTATTCCACCCTCCCTTTCCTCCCCCCATCCCGTAACCACCACACTCTTGTCCATGTCTCATAGTCTCACTTTTATGTCCCACCTATGTATGAAATCATGCTGTTCTCAAATTTTTTTTTTCTGATTCACTTATTTCACTCCGTATAATGTTATCAAGGTCCATCCATTTTGTTGTAAATGATCCGATGTCATCATTTCTTATGGCTGAATAGTGTTCCATAGTATATATGTACCAAAGCTTTTTAATCCACTTGTCTTCTGATGGACACTTGGGCTGTTTCCAGATCTTCGCTATTGTGAACAATGCGGCCACGAACATGAGGGCGCATTTCTTCTTTTTGAACAGTGTTATGGTGTTCTTAGGGTATATTCATAAAAGTGGGATAGCCGGGTCAAAAGGCAGTTCGACTTTTAATTTTTTGAGGAATCTCCAAACTGTTTTCCACAGTGTCTGCACCAGTCTGCATTCCCACCAACAGTGCAGAAGGGTTCCCTTTTCTCCACATCCTTGCCAGCACTTCTTCTGTGTTGTTTTGCTGATGAGTGTCACACTGACTGGTGTGAGGTGTTATCTCATTGTGGTTTTGATTTGCATTTCTCTAATGATTAGTGATGTTGAGCATTTTTTCATATGTCTTTTGGCCATCTGTATGTCTTCTTTGGAGAAATTTCTCTTCATTTCTTTTGCCCATATTTTGATTGGATTGTTTGTCTTCCTGGTGTTGAGTTTTATAAGTTCTTTATAAATTTTGGTTATTAACCCCTTATTAGACGTGCTGTCGAATATGTTCTCCCATTGTGTGGTTTGTCTTTTTATTTTGTTCTTATTGTCTTTAGCTGTGCAAAAGCTTTTTAGTTTGATATAGTCCCATTTGTTTATCTTGCCTTTTATTTCATTTGCCCGTGGAGATAAATCGGCAAATAAATTGCTGCTACAGATGTCGGAAAGCTTGCTGCCTATGTTTTCTTCTAAGATGCTTATAGTTTCACGGCTTACATTTAAGTCTTTTATCCATTTTGAATTTGTTTTTGTGAATAGTGTAAGTTGATGGTCTAGTTTCATTTTTTTGCAGGTAGATGTCCAATTTTCCCAGCACCATTTGTTAAAGAGGCTGTATTTACTCCATTGCATGTTCTTTCCTCCTTTGTCAAATATCAGTTGTCCATAAAGGTGTGGGTTTATTTCTGTTTTCTCTGTTCTGTTCCATTGATCACTGTTCTTATGCCAGTACCAGGTTGTCTTGAGTATAATGGCCTTGTAGTAAACCTTGATATCCGGAAGAGTGATACCTCCTATTTTATTTATTATTTTTAAGATTGCTGAGGCTATTTGTGTTCTTTTTTGGTTCCATATAAATTTTTGGAATATGTTTTCTATATCTTTGAAGTATGTCATTGGTATTTTACTTGGTATAGCATTGAATTTTTAAATTGCTTTTGGTAATATAGACATTTCAATGATGTTTATTCTTCCTAGCCATGAGCACGGATTATGCTTCCACTTGTTTGTATCTTCCTTGATTTCTTTTATCAATGTTTTATAATTTTCCTAGTACAAGTCCTTAATCTCCTTGGTTAAATTTACTCCTAGGTATTTTACTTTTTTGGCTGCAAGAAAAGGGGATTGATTCCTTAATTTCTTTTGCTGACAGTTCATTGTTTGTACATAGAAATGCCTCTGATTTCTGAGTATTAATTTTATATCCTGCCACCTTGCTGAATTCATTTATAAGGTCCAGTAGTTTTTTAACTGAGACTTTAGGGTTTTCTATGTACAATATCATATCAAATGCAAATAGTGATAGTTTTACTTCTTCTTTTCCAATTTGGATGCCTTTTATTTCTTCTTCTTGTCTGATTGCTGTAGCTAGGACATCCAGAACTATGTTGAGTAAAAGTGGTGAAAGTGGGCAACCCTGCCTGGTTTCTGATCTTAAGGGGATTGCTTTTAATTTTTGTCCATTTAGTATGATGTTTGCTGTGAGTTTGTCGTAGATGGCCTTTATCATGTTAAGGAATGTTCCTTGTATTCTCACTTTACTGAGAGTTTTAAGCATGAATGGGTGCTGGATTGTATCAAATGCCTTATCTGCATCTATTGAAATTATCATGTGATTTTTGTCCTTCCTTTTGTTTATGTGATGAATCACATTGATTGATTTGCGAATATTGAACCAGCCTTGTCTCTCCAGAATAAATCCCACTTGATCATGGTGTATGGTTTTTTTCTTATATTGCTGGATCCGGTTGGCTAATATTCTGTTGAGAATTTTAGCGTCTAAATTCATCAGGGATATAGGCCTATAATTTTCTTTCTTTGTGTTGTCTCTGCCCGGTTTGGGGATCAGAATTATGCTCGCCTCATAAATGGAGTTTGGAAGTCTTCCTTCCTCTTGAATTTTTTGAAATAGCTTGAGGAGGATAGGAGTTAGTTCTTTGAATTTTTGATAGAATTCACTTGTGAAGCCATCAGGCCCAGGACTTTTCTTTTTTGGGAGTTGTTTGATAACTGTTTCAATCTCATCTCTTGTAATTGGTCTGTTTCGGTGTTCTGATTCTTCCAGATTGATTTTTGGAAGTTTATATGATTCAAGAAATTTGTCCATTTCATCTAGATTGTCTAATTTTTTGGCATAGAGTTCTTTATAGTATTTTCTTACAATGCTTTGTATCTCTGTTGTATTAGTTGTAATTTCTCCACTGTCCTTTCTAATTTTATCTATTTGAGACCTCTCTCTTTTTCTGTTGGTAAGTCTAGTTAAGGGTTCATCAATCTTGTTTACCTTTTCAAAGAACCAGCTTCTGGTTTCATTGATCCTCTGTATTGTTTCCTTAGCCTCTATGTCATTTATTTCTTCTCTGATCTTTATTATTTCCTTCCTTCTACTTTTCTTGGGTTTTATGTGTTGTTGTTTTTCAAGTTCTTTTAGCTGCAGGGTTAAGTTGCTTATATGAGCTTTTTCTAGCTTCTTATGATATGCCTGTAGTGCAATAAACTTCCCTCTCAGAACTGCTTTTGCTGTGTCGCATAGATTTTGAGTTGACGTATGCTCATTATCATTTGTTTCTAGAAACTCTTTTATTTCTTCTTTGATCTTAATGTTAATCCTTTCATTATTTAATATCATGCTATTTAGTTTCCAAGTGTTTGAGTATTTTTCAGTTTTTCTTTTGTGGTTAATTTCTAGTTTCATGGCATTGTGATCAGAGAAAATGCTTGATATGATTTCAATCTTCTTAAATTTATTGAGGCCTTTTTTGTGTCCTAACATGTGGTCTATACCAGAATACGTACCATGAGCACTTGAGAAGAATGTATATTCTACTGCTTTAGGGTGAAATGGTCTGAATATATCTATTAAATCAAGTAGATCTAGTGTATTCTTTAAGTCTGCTGTTTCTCTATTGATTTTCTTTCTTGTGGATCTATCCAGTGTTGTTAGTGGGGTATTGAAATCCCCTACTATGATAGTATTACTATTAATCTCGCCCTGTATATCCATCAAAGTCTGCTTTATGAATGTCGGGGCTCCTATATTTGGTGCCTAGATATTTATAATAGTTATATCTTCCTGTTGAATTGTTCCCTTTATCATTATGTAGTGTCCTTCTTTATCTCTTACTACAGCCTTTGTTTTAAAGTCCATTTTGTCTGATATAAGTACTGCTACCCTGGCTTTTTTTTCATTTCCACTAGCATAAAATATTTTTTTCCACCCTTTTACCTTCAGTTTATGTGCATCTTTTGTTTTAAGGTGTGTCTCTTGTAGACAGCATATGTATGGGTCCTGTTTCTTTATCCACCCAGCTACCCTATGTCTTTTGATTGGATCATTTAATCCATTTATATTTAAGGTTATTATTGATATGTATTTGTTTTTTGCCATTTTATTCTTTAAAGCTGTATTGTTCTTTTGCTATATTCTTTTCCCCCTTTGAACTGTTCACAACAGGCCCCTTAGCATCTCTTGCAGAATTGGTTTGGTTTTAATAAATTCTGAGGTTTTTTTGTCTGGGAAGCTCTTCATTTCTCCTTCAGCTTTAAATGTTATCCTTGCTGGGTAAAGTAGTCTTGGTTGTAGGTTTTTGTTCTGCATTATTTTGAATATATCTTGTCATTCCCTTCCGGCCTCAAGTGTTTCTTTTGAGAAGTCTGATATCATCCTTATGGGGGCTCTTTTTCAGTTGATAGCCTTTTTTTCTCTAGCAGCTCTCAAAATTTTCTTTTTATCATTTAGCTTTAGTATTTTAACTATGATGTGTCTTGGTGTAGATTTCTTTGGATTTCTCTTTAATGGAGTTCTCTGTGCTTCTTGAACATGTGAAGTTTTCCAGTCTTAATTTAGGGAAGTTATTTAGCTATAATTTGATTGAACAATGTTTCTATCCCTTGTTCTGCTGCGTCCGTTGCTGCAGTTTTTGCCTCATTTCTGAAGAAGGGGCTGTGTTCTCATGCCAGGCTCTATAAGCCTCATCTGGTCTCAGACTTTGCCCCTCTCCTTCTAGTGGTATTGCGCACTACACTTGGGCCACAAGCCTGGGCACCAAGGACAGGGTAAGCTCTTTTGCTCAGCTGCTGGTCCCTGTAAGCTGGTTCCTCTTGCCAGGAGCAGCTGCTGGTGTGCACTCAGCTATGAGCTGGACTTTCATCCTCCCCCCCCGCCAATCTCGGCTCCTTGTCTGGGAGGGGCTGCTGGTGTATGCTCAGCCGCAAGCCAGGCTTCTGCCCCACCCCTGCCAATCTTGGCTCTTTGGCTGTGCTGCTGGTGTACACTCAACTGCAAGCCCAGGCTCCCTCCTCACCTCCGCTGGCAAAGCCGGATTTTGCAGGGCTTCAAGCTCAGAGTCCGGGTGAGGCTGCATACCCACTCGCCCTTCCCAGCTGCCAATCTCTGCCTGTTTCGAGCTACTGCTTTTCCCTCACAGGTGGGGTCGCCGGCGGGCCCGCAGCTGCTGGACCACTTTCGTGTGTCCTTTTTGCCCCCGCTGGGCTAGACCGAGCTAACCCAGCTGGCTCGATCTCTGCCCCTGCCGATGGAACTGTGCTTCCGCATCTCACCGAGCCAGCCCTCCAGCAAGCCAGCAACAGCATAGGTGGGGGCGCTGCAGCTCAGACCCTATCACTCCATACTGTAGTCCTGAGAGATCCTTCTGTCTAAGCAACTGTGCTCTAATTGCCACAGAAGATCCTGTTTGACTGGTGTACTGCTTCCCCTTGCTGGTTCCAGGGGAAATACTGTTTCAGATTTTCAGACTCAGCCCAGGGTTTAGGGTGGCTGTCCCTCAGAGCTTTTCTCCCTGTGCCTTCCAGACCACCACTCTTCCTGCTGCTCCGGTCCTCTCCTCTCCCTGTTTCCCGGAGTCCTGGGTGAGTAGTTGTGAGAGAGATTTTCTGCGCTGTCCCTTTAAGAAAAATCCTGGGTCTGAGACAACTGTCTCTTTCTCACAAACAGTATCCTAACCTGTTTCTCAGCTAAATACTGTCCATAAGCCTCTTCTAGGGCTGTAGGCTGGGGCTTTATTGCTGGGACCCAGGTCCCTACCCTTCCGCTAGCCTCTCTTCCCACTGCATGAGTCTCTTCGGGCTGCCTTCCACTCCAGGGAGCTGGGCAGCCCTTTCCGCGTTTTCACTTTTCCTACCAGTCTCAATGTTGCATCTTCAGTGTTCCCCTGTTGATGAGTCCTTCTAATTTTTGATGCAATTGTAAATGGATTGTATTTTAAAATTTTCTTTCTGGTAGCTCTTTATTGTTTTATACAAATGGAACATATTTTTTAATATTGATTCTGTATTCTAAAACTTCACTGAATATGTTCAAGTGCTAGTATATATATATATACATATTTTTTGACTCAATAGGGTTTTCTTTGTGTAGTGTTATGTCATTTGTAATTAGTAAAAATTTTATTCTTCCTTTCGGATTTGGATGCCTCTTATTTCTTTTTCTTGTCTGATTGCTGTGGCTAGAATTTTTAATACTGTGTTGAATAGAAGTGATGGTGGTATTGTTGTCTGTTTCTAGTCTTTAAAAAAAGATTTCAGAGAGGGCAAGATGGCGATGGAGTAGGCAGACGTACCAACTTCCAACTCTCAGAACCTGAGTGGATTATAACTTGATTTTAAGAACCATCATATGGATAAACCAACATTGAACTGGACTGAGAGGACTTTTCAACCAGGGAACACAGAAGAAGCAACATTGAGACTGGTAAGAAAAGCTTAAACGAAGATAAGGCTGCCCAGCTCCCCAGAGTGAAAGGCAACCTGGAGAGACTCAAACATTTGGAAACTAAATAGCATGTTATTAAATAACAAATTGATTAACAATGAGATCAAAGAAGAAATGAAAACGTTTCTAGAAACAAATGATAAGCATACATCAACTCAAAATTATGGGACACAGCAAAATCAGTACTGAGAGGGAAGTTTATAGTACTACAGGCATACAATAAGAAGCTAGATAAAGCTCAAATAAGCAACTTGACCCTGCATCTAAAAGAACTAGTAAAACAACAGCAAATAAAGCCCAGGACTAGTAGAAAGAAGATAATAATAAAGATCAGAGTAGAAATAAATGACATAGAGGCTAAGGAAACAATACAGAAGATCAATGAAACCAGGAGCTTGTTCTTTGAAAAGGTAAACAAGATCGATGAATCTTTAACTAGACTCACCAAGAAAAAAAGAGGACTCAAATAAAGAAAATTAGAAATGAGAGTGGAGAAATAACATCTGACAAAACAGAAATACAAAGTATTGTAAGAAAATGCTATGAAGAACTCTATGCCAAAAAATTAGACAACCTAGATGAAATGGAGAAATTTCTTGAATCATATAATCTTCCAAAAATCAATCTGGAAGAATCAGAACATCTAGACAGACCAATTACAACAAATGAGATCAAAACAGTTATAAAAACTCTCCAAACAAAGAAAAGTCCTAAGCCTGATGGCTTTACAAGTGAATTCTACCAAAAATTCAAAGAACTAACTCCTATCCTTCTCAAGCTATTTCAAAAAATTCAAGAGGAAGGAAGACTTCCAAACTCCTTTTATGAGACGAGCATAATTCTGATCTCGAAACCTGGCAAAGACAACAGAAAGAAAGAAAATTATAGACCAATATGCCTGATGAATTTAGATGCTAAAATTCTCAACAAAATATTATCCAACCGGATCCAGAAATATGTAAAAAAAATCATACACCATTAACAAGTGGGATTTATTCTGGAGAGGCAAGGCTGGTTCAATATTTGCAAGTCAATCCATGTGATTCATCACATAAACAGAAGGAAGTACAAAAATCACATGATAATTTCAATAGATGCAGAAAAAACTTTTGATAAAATCCAGCACCCATTTATGATCAAAACTCTCAGTAAAGTGGTAATACAGGGAACATAACTTAACATGATAAAGGCCATCTATGACAAATCCACAGCCAACATCATACTCAATGGGCAAAAATTAAAAGCAATCCCCTTAAGATCAGGAACCAGGCAGGGGTTCCCCCATTCACCACTCTTAGCCACAGCAATCAGACAAGAAGAAGAAATAAAAGGCATCCAAATTGGAAAAGAAGTAGTAAAACTGTTACTATTTGCAGATGATATGATATTGTATATAGAAAACCCTAAAGTCTCAGTCAAAAAACTACTTGACCTGATAAATGAATTCAGTAAGGTGGCAAGATATAAAATTAATACTCAGAAATCAGAGGCATTTTTATATACCAGCAAAAGAAATTAAGGAAACAATCCCATTCACTATTGCAACCAAAATAATAAAGTACCTAGGAGTAAATTTAACCAAGGAGGTTAAGGACCTGTTCTCGGAAAATTATAAAACATTGATAAAAGAAATCAAGGGTCTCACCAGGCAGTGGCGCATTGGATAGAGCGTCAAACTGGGATTCGGAAGACCCAGGTTCGAGACCCTGAGCTTGCCAGCTTGAGAGCGGGCCCATGTGGCTTGAGCAAAGCTCGCCAGCTTGGACCCAAGGTCGCAGGCTCCAGCAAGGGGATGCTCGATCTGCTGAAGGCCCATGGTCAAGGCACATGTGAGAAAGCAATCAATGAAAAACTAAGGTGTTGCAATGGCAACGAAAAAATAATGATTTATGATTCTCATCTCTTTGTTCCTGTCTGCTGTCTGTCCCTATCTGTCCCTCTCTCTGACTCTCTCTCTGTCCCTGTAAAAAAAAAAAAAAAAAAAAAAAAAAGAAAGAAATCAAGGAAGATACAAACAAGCGGAAGCATATACAGTGCTCATAGTTAGGAAGAATAAACATCATTAAAGTGTCTATATTACCCAAAGCAATTTACAAATTAAATGCAATACTAATTAAAATACCAATGACATCAAAGATATAGAACACATATTCCAAAAATTTATATGGAACCAAAAAAGAACACAAATAGCCTCAGCAATCTTAAAAAGAAAAAATAAAGCAGGAGGTATCACTCTTCCGGATATCAAGGTTTACTACAAGGCCATTGTACTCAAGACAGCCTGGTACTGGCATAAGAACAGGCACATAGATCAATGGAACAGAACAGAGAACCCAGAAATAAACCCACACCTTTATGGACAGCTAATATTTGACAAAGGAGGAAAGAGCATACAATGGAGTAAAGACAGCCTCTTTAACAAATGATGTTGGGAAAATTGGACATCTACCTGCAAAAAAATGAAACTAGACCATCAACTTACACCATTCATGAAAACAAACTCAAAATGGATAAAAGACTTAAACGTAAGCCGTGAAACCATAAGCATCTTAGAAGAAAACATAGGCAGTAAGCTCTCTGACATCTGTCGCAGCAATATATTTTCTGATTCATCTCCATGGGCAAATGAAATAAAAGGCAGGATAAACAAATGGAACTATATCAAACTAAAAGGTTTTTTTCACAGCTAAAGACAACAAGAACAGGATAAAAAGACAAACCACACAATGGGAGAACATATTTGACAATACGTCTGATAAGGGGTTAATAACCAAAATTTATAAAGAACTTATAAAACTCAACACCAGTAAGACAAAGAATCCAATCAAAAAATGGGCAAAAGAAATGAAGAGAAATTTCTCCAAAGAGGACATACAGATGGCCAATAGGCATATGAATAAATGCTCAACATCACTGATCATTAGAGAAATGCAAATTAAAACCACAATGAGATATCACCTCACATCAGTCAGAATGGCGCTCATCTGCAAAACAACACAGAACAAGTGCTGGCGAGGATGTGGAGAAAAGGGTACCCTCCTGCACTGCTGGTGGGAATGCAGACTGGTGCAGCCACTGTGGAAAACAGTATGGAGATTCCTCAAAAAATTAAAAATTGAACTGCCTTTTGACCCAGCTATTTCACTTTTAAGAATATACCCTAAAAACACCATAGCACTGTTTGAAAAGAAGAAATGCGCCCCCATGTTTGTGGCAGCATTGTTCACAATAGCGAAGATCTGGAACCAGCCCAAGTGTCTGTCAGAGGACGAGTGTTTTAAAAAGCTTTGGTACATATATACTATGGAATACTACTCAGCCGTAAGAAATGATGACATTGGATCATTTACAACAAAATGGATGGACCTTGATAAAATACTAAGGACTATATGAGTCCATACATAGATGTGACATAAAATTGAGACTCAGAGATATGGACAAGAGTGTACTGGGTACCTGGGGGGAGGGGGTGTGAGAGAGGGGAGAGGAAGAGAGGAGGGGCACAAATAAAACCAGATAGAAGGTGATGGAGGACAATTTGACTTTGGATGATGGGTACGTAAAATAATCAAATGTAAAAATAACCTGGAAATATTTTCTCTGAACATATGTGCCCTGATTTATCAATATCACTCCATTAAAATAAAAAGAAAAAAGAATTAAAAACAAAAAGCTTTCTGCTTTTCACTGAGGACAGCTGTGAATGTGTTATTTAGGACCTTTATTATGTTAAGATTTTTCTTTACATACCTTCTTTGTTGAGAGTTTTTAATCTGAAGAGGATGTTGAATTTTGTCAAATGCTTTTATTCATCTTTTAAAATAATCATATAAATTTTATTCTTTGTTAACGTAATGTATCACATTGATTGATTTATGGAAGTTGAATCATCCTCTTATCCTTGAGATGAATCTCCTTTGGTCATGGTGTATACTTCTAAAATGTTGTTAAATCTGATTATCTAATGGTTTAATGAAAATTTTTGTATCTGTGTTTATCAAGGAAATTGACCTATAATATATTTTTGAAATATTTTTATCTGGTTTTGGGATCAGCATAATGCTGGCTTTATAAAATGAGTTTAAAATTATTCTTTGCTCTTCAATTGTTTGGAAATATTTTAAGGAGGTTAGATATTAATTCTTCTTTGAATATTTGGTAGAATTAATCTGTGAATTGATTTGATCCTGAGCTTTTATTTGTTGGGAATTATTTGATTACTGTTTCAATTTTATTGCCAGTGGTCTGTCTGTTTAGGTATTTTGTTTCTTTCTGGTTCAGTCTTCGAAGGTTATATACTTTTAGAAAGTTATGCATTTCTTTCAGATTGCATTGGTTGTTGGCATAATATTGTTCATATATTTAATAATTCTCTGTATTTCTGTGGTGTTGATTGTAATTTTTCCTATAAATTTATTTATGTGGGCTCTCTCTGTTTTTTTCTTGATGATGTTAACTAAAGGTTTGTTAATTTTATTTATCTTTTCAATGAACCCACTTTTAGTTTAATGAATCTTTTCTATATTTTTAAATTTCTTTTTTATTTATTTCCACTCTAATTTTAACTATTTCCTTCCTTACCTTTATTTTTTTCTTTTTCTGATTACTTAGGTGTAGAGTTAGATTGTTTATTTGGGATTTTTCTTGTCTCTTGAGGTAAACCTGTACACCTATAAACTGCTTTTGCTGCATTCCATAAATTTTAAAAGGTTGTGTTCTTATTTTTATTTGTTTCAAGATAATTTGTGATTTCTTATTTGATTTTCTTTTTTATCCATTGATTGTTTAGCAGCATGCTGTTTAGTCTCCATATATTTGTGTGTTTTTTTCAGTTTTCTTTCTGTAGTTTCATGGCATTGTGACTGGAGAAGATACTTTATATATTTCAACTTTCTTGAATCTATTAAGGCATGTTTTGTGGTATAACATGTCATTGATCCTGGAGAATGTTTCATGTGCACTTGAGAAAATATTGTGTATTGTACAGTTTTTAATAAAATGTTCTATAACTGTTTATTAAATCAATCTCATCTAATATGACATTAAAGGCCATTATTTCATTATTAATTTTATGTCTGGATAATCTATCTATTGATGAGAGCAGGATATTAAAATTCTCTATTATTGATGCATTACTTTAGATTTCTTCTTTTATGCCCTTTAACAGTTCACTTACATATTTAGGTGCTCTTATTTTGGGTGTGTTGATATTTATGCTTGCTATATCCTATTCTTGAGTTGTCCTTCTTTGTCATTTTTTTTAAAACCTCTTTGTTAAGTCTGTTTTTTTTTCTAATATAACTATTGCTATACCAGCTTTATTTTTATTTCTATCTCTACTTGCATGGAACATCTTTTCACTTCTAGTCTGTATGTGTCTTTTGATCTACAGTGAGTTTCTTGTAGTTAGCATGTAGATGGATTATGTTTTTAAATCCATTTAGCCACCCTACATCTCTTTATTGGAGCATTCACTCCATTTACATTGAAAGTAATTATTAATAACTATGTGCTTATTGCCATTTTGTGAATTGTTTATAGGTTGTTTTTAAAGTTGTTTCATTTTTTTTCTCTTAATCTCTTTCTTCTGGTTTTCTGTTTAAGTTCCTCTATCTTTGTTCTTTGTATATCTTTTGTAGGTTTTGATTTGTGATTACCACGAGGTTTGTGTGTATCATGGTGTATCTATTGTAGTCTATTTCATGCTGACATGCATTTAAGTTAAACTCTATTCTATTAGGGTTATATTTTAACTCCCTCCTTCATGCTTTATGTTATTGATGTCATGTTTTAGATCTTATTGTGTTGTGTATATTTTTCTTACTTATTGTCGTTTTGAGTTGAATTTGATACTTTTTACTTTTTTCTTTGAACCTTCATAGTGGCTTTTTAAAAGTCTGATTTGCTGTATTTATTGAATATTTATCTTTATCTGTGAAGTTTTCCTCTTTCTCGTGTTTTTTTTAAAAAAATATTTCTGATTATGGCCTTCCCTTTTCCACTTAAAGAGTACTGTTTAGTATTTCTTGTAAGGCTTGTTTAATGGTGATGAAGTCCTTTAGTTTTTGCATGTCCTGGGAAACTCATGATCTCTCCTTCAATTGCTGGTAAGGTATTCTAGGTTGTAGGTTCCTTTCTTTCAGCACTTGAAGTTGCCCTGCCCTCCCTCTGGCCTGTAACATTGCTGATGAGAAGTGAGCTGACAGCTTTGAAAGGTAGTCTTGGTTTGTAACTCATTTTTGTCTTCCTTCAGGTTTGTTTGTTTATCCTTAACTCTTGCCACTTTAACAAAGATTGTCTTGGTATGGGTCTCTTTGGGATCATTTTATTTGAAGTTCTTTATGCTTCCTGGACCTGGATATCTATTTCTTGTGCCAAGTTAGGCAAGTTTTCAGCCATTATTACTTTAAATTAAGTTTCTGTTTCTTCTTTTCCTTCTGGGGTTACTATAATGCAAATATTTGAACACTTGATGTTATCCCAGAGGTCCGTTAAACTATCCTTATTTTTGAAAAGATTTTGCTGTTCTTATTTGTTGATGTTCACTAGTCTGTCTTCCAAGTCACTAACCCCTTCTGTATTAGCTAATTGGCTGTTGATTTCTTCTGACATGTTTTTAATTTCAATTATTATATTCTTAGGGTCTGCTTCATCTTTTCTTATACTTCTTAATTCTCTGTTGAAGTTCTTCCAAAGTTCTTCTGTACTACTGTCAAGTTTAGTGAATGTCCTTATGGCCTTTTATTTCAATTCTTTATTATACAAAATACTTATTCCTGTTTTTTATTAGGATTTTTTTCCTGGGGACGTTTTTTGTCCCTTCATTTGAGAGATATTCTCCTGTCTTTTTATTTTATTTGTTTTTACATATTTATTTATATGAATTAGACAAATTAGTTGTCTTTTCCAGTCTTAGAAAAATGGTCTTGTGTAGAAGTAGGCTCTGTGTAGACTGTGTATGATGAGTGGTTTTGGCAGACTGGTAGGAGCCAAGGGTGTGTCTAATGTGTCTGGGGTCTGGCTTCTGAGCCAGAGCAGCTCTGGGGTGAGGTGGAGACCAGGTGCATGCAATTAATGCCCTACTAATTCTGCTTGCTTCCTTTTTTCAGACAAAATAGGCTTGGATTATGTGTTCAGAAACACACTGCAGAGACCTTGCAGTCTGGCTAGAACATCTGAATAGAGTCCCTGCTCATTCTGTGAAGGTGAAAAAGGGTATAAGCAATGATACTGATTGGCTCCTCCAACCCCAGAAGTACTTCTGCAGCACCCAGAGAACTGCAGCTCTTCCATCTTCTCTGTACAGTCTCTTCCTTGTTTGTTGTACTAAAAGTTGTACTATGGAGATGTGACCTCTGTGTAGTTGCTATGTGCTGCATAGTTCTGTGTAGCCACTGGAAGGTGAGCAGGCACTAAAGGCATTCCCTGTACCTGGCACTCTTGCCTGCCACCGGGGACAGCTTTCAGAACACAGGCCACTTGATTGTGGTCACGCCCTGGTGCTTTCACTTGCTCTCTTTATTCAAAGGCAAAGGCTTTGAGCAATGTACCTGTGAACATATGTGGTGACCTTGCAAGCAGACCAAAGCTTCCAAAAAGAACTCCAATATGCCCTATAGAAGTGGAAAGTAACAAACAGTGGTGTTCACTGGCTCCTCTCCCTAGAAAGTGCCCTCAGCTCCTGGGGGCTCCCTCAGCTTCTCAGCCTTCTCTGTTTGGTCTATCTTGCTTGTTCCCAGAAGCTGTGAATTTAGGCTCAGTTGTCCACAGGAGTAATTGTTACCTATACACATATGTATCTAATTTTGCTCATAGGTGGGGAAAAAGTTCAGAGCTCTCTCAAGCCAAAACCTTCTTGGGCATCCCACAAGTTTATTCAGTTGACACATTCTTCTCTTGTTTTAGGAATTTTTAGTAACGGGTTTGGGGAATAGACTGAACTGATTCTAAAGCAGATCAAAAGCTTTCAACAGCTAAATACATCTAGAACAAGTTTTAATTACTTAAAAAAATGGCTAAAACAAGGAACTTCGGCAATTAGTTGAAAACAGAAATAAGATTTCAAGTCTGCATAGCAGTACTACTGGCTTACCTTATTTGTATATGACCTGTAACTACCTTATCCTGGCAGTTGTGTGAACATCTGAATGTTTTGTTGTTCTCTCCACCTAATATCGGCTGTTGACTGTCATCTCTAAAATGCTAAGAGGAAATCAATATCTGTGTTTTAGGAAAATGGTCTTTCTTGCCTCTTTAGATGCATGATTGACTTTCCGGGCAGCAGCAAAGCTGAATATTATTTGGAATTCATTTTCCAGTGAATATCTGTGGTGACACATAGGCCTTTTGCTGTTGCTATTGTTCTATAGTTCCTTCTCCCCCATTTTAATTCTTCTTCAGACTTTTGTTAATATATGTTATTTGTTTTCCCAGGAAAATTTGGCTCTGGAGCCTGGTGGCAGAGCTGGTTCTGTATAATTAATGATGAGTATACATTTCAGTTGCTTCTCTCTTCTCTACAGCGAGAGCAGAGACACAAGGTCATATCTGTGAGGTCTTGACTTAGACTAGGAGCCTTCTGTGTTTTCTTAAGATTTCAGGAAGTTTGAGTCATTTGTTTAGTGTAGCACAGTTAAAACAAAATTAGATTGGCTTCTGGAAGGCTAAGAAATTCAGGTGTCTACTTGTAGCTAAACCACTTAACCATCCCTGGTTCCGATGAGGTTGTCAGGCACTGTGCTGAGGTGAGGAACACCTCCAAGTTTATTACATTTTAATCAGGCATGGCCCAGTTAACCTGTGAATTTTCTCAGGTTCATCAGGAAATAGACTTGAGTGCTCATTGCTTAATGCTATTTTTAGCATTTGTCTGTTTTAGTATCCTGAAGTCTAGTCCTGAGTTAGGATTGCGGTTAAACTTACACAATACCAAAGGAGAAAGTCAAATAATAGGAAATGTGTGAGAGCTAATCCACAGAAACGAAACCAAATCTTTGACTTGCAGTTTTATTGGAATTTCCCCTTGACTCCATTTCCCTTTAAGTCAATAATAAACTAAGGTTGCTTCTTAAAACTTCTAGGTTTTTGTTTTTGTTGTTGGCAGCTGCTTTGTGGGACCTCAATTCCATTTCTTCAGGGGTTATTCTGAGCAGTGGTGGGATTAAAATAATTTAACAACTAGTTCTTTGCTCTAATGGCCATTTTAAGTATAAAAAATAATATACTGAAAGGTAGTTTATTATTTCATGCATTTAATACTTAAATAAGAACAATAAAAGAGGTACACAAAACTAGATTATAAGAGTTTTAAAATATTAATGAAAAATATTAAATAATACCTGACAGAAAATAATAAAACTGTTATTTCTACATTGCTTCTTGATTGGCATCCTCACTTGCAATATTTTTCACCTGTGGATGGAATGAACATTACTAGGAGCACTTAGAATATGCTGTTGCACTGACGAACGTTAAAAAAGAGTAAGGAATGTAAATTTGTGATTTCCACATGGGGCGGCTGCCCAGGTGCCCACCTTAGAAAGAACCCTGATTACAAGTGCCATTTTAACAACTGATTTACCAACCTCAACAAAAAATAAGCTATTGGTTTTGCCAAACTGGTGCCAACCAGCTGAATCCCACCACTGGTTCTGAGTCTTTTTGACAATTCTGGAGGGGCTTTTTCAGGAACTTATGATAACTGTGGTGAATGCAGTCATGCTGATTAGAACTTCCTGATGTAATAGTGTTTACTTCAATCGCATTCAAAAGGCACAGAGTTGGGTCTACACATGAAATAAATGATCAGATCACTTTTTGATATGGAGGCTCATTTCTGGAAAGTCATGCTGGACTGTAGACACAGGAAAAATGCTAAAACAGAAGCAAATGGGTAAACATACTATGCACTTTATTGATGAAGATAAAGGAAGATATGTTGTCTCCTACAAGACATCTTTGGTGTCACCTGAGTTACATATGTCTATTTGTGTTCTGAAGTTGATAGCAGACCTAGAGCACAACACTGTTTCTGCACTGTAATTTCTAAAATAGAAATGACTCTGCCCGCCCGGCCTCTACATTTCTCAGGATGTTTTGATAATAAATGAAAGAATGGCTTTTAAAGAGTGCTTTACAGACAGAAAAAAGTTAGGAGGACAAGTGGTTAAAACCTTAGCCTTTTTAGTTGGACAAATGTGGGTTTGAGTCCTGCCTCCCTCATTTCCTCGATGTGTGTTTTTGTAGAAGTCTAATCTTATACCATTATAATCTGCAGAAGATGGCCTATCACCAAACATGTAAAGCATTCAGAGTGTTGTCCCACATGTAACACTATTACACAACTGTTAGCTGGTTTATATGGATGATATGGATGTGTGCGTGTTGGTAATATGGAGGAGGGTATTTGTGTAAATAGTCTGAGATGGGAAAGTATCTACTTCTCAGGTGATGGATGCAGGGTCTGTCTTCCTTCCTGCCCATAGCTGGGTGACTTTTCTCCAACCAGTTCTGCCTCTGACTAAGCCTCCCTCTTCAGCCTTGCTCCACAGGCTGGATCTTGAAGTCTAGTCCTGAGTAGAACATGCTTCCTGCTGTATCCCATAAAGGAACATAAATCCCACTGTATCCTGCACCAGGGGGGCATGATATCACCAGACTCTCCCTCTTGACACCCTCTCTACCATCATTCCCCTGCCCTGCACCTACTCAGGTCACAGTGGTGCCAAGCTCTCCCTCTCAGCTGGTTGTCGGCTTAGGTATTGGCTAATAACAGAGCTATGAACAGATAGGACTTAATATCTTTGAATGGTATTTTAAAGGATCAGGAAACCTTTAAGACTTAATAAAATAATGGAGTAATGACAGGCATTAACTCTCTTTCTCTGTGTGTGTGTATGTGTGTGTGTGTATGTGCGTGTGTGTGTGTGTGTGTGTGTGTGTGTGTGATACGTAACAATAATGTAGCTTCCTTGGTCTAAAACTGAAACTGATCTCATTTAGAGACTGTTTTTCTATTTTAGATTTAACACATGTTACTTTTAGCCTAGGAAGCCTCAGAGAAAGCATAATAAAGTATCATTAATTAAAGTGTTAACATATTTATATACCACATGTTTTGTGATTAAATAAGAGAGTAACTCACCCCATGGTCAGAAAAAGGATAGTCACAAAAAGTATAATAAAAAATATAAAAATACCCTTTAAGAATAAACTACTTACCAAATACTTCAAGTTAAAAATGTTCAAATTAAAAGAATAGTAAATATAAGAAAGCAAAACATCTATAATACCTCTTTAACTGGAATGTCATATCTGTCTTGCCATGTATTTGACATTGGGACCAGAACAGAAAGCTGCCTGTGTACAAGCTGAATCACACTTAGGAGATTTGAAACTTAATAGTGTTCTAATACAAGTTGGAAAAAAAATACAACCCTGCAGGGAACTTGCTTGTGGATAATTTGCAAATATTCAACTAATTTTGCATCAGGACAACTGTCATTAAATGTTGGCAACAATTTATCAATTACTGTATGGCCACATGTGAGCCTCATGTGTATGTGTACATTGCCTTTTAAATATTATTACAATGCTTTATAGATTGCAACTAATCGTAGTATGCTGAGTTATATTTCGAGTAATAAAAGAGAGTTGACTGTTGAATACTGTTTCTCCAATAGGACACCTTTTGCATCTCCAAGGACTTTCTGAAAGTTTCCAAGACCAGTGGAAGTAGGAGAGCGTGAATCAGGAGGAGCTGTGGAAGGGATGGCATTGTTGGCCACTTCCAACCATAGAGTATATTCCATTCCTTCATTTAGCAAATGTTTATTGAGCTCTTATTATGTGTATGGCTATTGTCCAGAGTTTATGAACACAAGGTAAGAAAAAAAAATCAAGAAAGAAAGGAAGAAAGAAAGAAAGGCATATGGTCACTATTCTTGTGGACAGAGGTTGTGGAGCTATGCATATGCCACTTGGTTAGAAAGAGCCAAGGCTTCCTTAGAGAAATAACAATTGGGCTGAGATTTGAGGGGTGAGTATTCACGGAAAAGAGGAAAGATGCTTCAGGAAGAGGAACCAAAAGGGGGTCGATGTGGTTGGAGCCCAAAGAAAGAGGAGAATGATGCCAGATTAGAGGGGAAAAGAGACAAGAGAGACTATTTGGATGCTCAGGAAACAACAACCATTGCAAAAGACGTGGAAAGTTGAAGAAGCACCTTCTTGAGTCCAATGAGGGAAAGGAGACCAAGAACCTTATTTAGAAGGGGAATCTGGGAGTCAAAGGCCACTGTGAATATCATCACACTGAAAGAGGCAATGTAGGTTCATGACCAAGAGCACAGATTGCTTGCAGTGAACCCAGTGACAGTCAGGCCTGGAACTCTGGCTCTACTGTTTACTGGCTATGTGACCTTGGACAAGTGACTTAATCCCCCTGGGTCTTGGTTTCATTATCTGTAGAACCCCTTGTGGGGCCGTTGTGAGGATTACATGAATCAACATACACTGAGAGTTTAGCACAGTGACTGGCATATTGTAGATGCTCCCTAATCATTTACTTTCTTCCTCTTCCTCTCCTTCTTCTTCTTCTTCTTCTTCATGATCATCATCATGATCATCATCATCTGTGTGCTTGGTTACTCTCCAAGGATGCCATGGCATAGGCAAACAAGTGTTACATGTGACAAACACACTCACAGAGTGTAGGTGCTTTTTAGACATTTTATTTCATTTCATAGGAATCTCTGGCAATACATATTATTCACATTTTAGAGATGAAAAACTCGAAATGCAGAAAGCTTAAATATCACATCAGTTTACAACCAATGGAGGCTGATTCAAACCAAGATGAGTCTGGATTTAAAGTGTGTACTGCCTCCCAGCTAAGATGCATCTGAGGATGAGCCATTGACTACTATGGTAGATATTGACTTAAACATTGGAAGAAGACAAGTGAACTCATATTTCCCTGATAATTTCTATGTATCAGTGTAGAAGCCATCTGCTGGTTCCCGGTCTTTCTCCATGGCCCCATCCTGTTATTTTGGATTAATGAGGAGCCTGGGAAGCCCCATACCTCCCATTTTTTGAGGTTGCAGGAAACTCTGGGAAGTAACCATCTGTAAATAAGTCATACAGCATTTGCAGTAAAAATGCATTTCACAGAGGTTATTTCAACATGCCACAGGTTGGAGTCTTGGAAAGCTAGCTCAGAATTAGAAAATGATCTCTGCTCTTTGCTCCATTTGGGACTCTATGTCCACATCTCCAGAAGCAGGTATCAGATGGGATTGTGGGAGTACCTGCCTTCCCTTTTGTGCTGCCATTCTTGTGACCTTCACAGAATGTCAAACATTGGCCTCAGGGTTTACTCTCACTTTGATGTATTCAATGCTTTTATTCTAAAGTCAGTCACAATAATAAATTTAGCCTAAAAAATTAGGTTGTACATTATACTGCAGTTGTGGTCAGTATTCTTTATTTCAACAGCTTCTTGATTTCAATAATGTTATATTTATCAACAACTTCTCATTTAGCAGTGTTGTTGTAGATGTGTATGGAACACTTGGGGAAGTTCTCTGATGACAAGAAATGTGCTCTTGAAAAAGTAATTTTTGTGCCCCAAAGAAAGTTTCTGCAGCGTGGAGATTTGTGGCACATCTTGTTTAGTTATAGGGGATTGCTGTTCCTGAAGGGCTGCTAATAAATGTCACCTCTCAACCCTGCTGGGGATCTAAAGAATTTGACATTTTATGTAGGAGCTGCAGATAGGAGCTGATATATCACATTAAAAAGAGCAAAGTTGAAATATATGGCTTTAGGTCTGGTAGCCAAGTGGGCTTGTTAGTAGTGAACCTAGAGGCAGGCTTGTCTGCCTGCCACTCAGGGTAGCACCACTGGAGGAAGGCCTCCCTGGAGGGTGACTATATTACATACTTTTCTAGGAAGACCATAATGACATGTCAAAGATTAGATAGTTTAAAACAACAGAGATATATTGTCATGCTGTTACAGAGGCTAGAAGTCTGAGATCAAGATGTCATGCTACCTCTGAAACCAGTAAGGTGGAATCCTTTCTTATCTTTTTTTAGCTTTGATGGTGGCTGTCCATCCCTGGCTAGCAGCTGCATCCCTCCAGTGTCTGCCTCTGCTGTCACATGGCCCTCTTCCTGTTCATCTGTGTATTTGTCCAAATTTCCCTTCAGATGAGGATACTAGTCATACTAGTTGAAGAGCTCACTCTAATGAGCTTAATTGGATGATGCCTGCAAAGACTTGATTTCCAAATGAGATCATACTCTGAGGGAGTTGGGGTTAGGATGTCAACACATTTTTTCATGTGAGACCCACATCAAGCTATCATTGTGGGTCTCAGTATAGTTTATGGCACTGAACACAGAGAATACTTGATCTCTGAGCACAGCTGTTTCTCTCCAAGATGAAGAGCCATAGGCCAAGTTTTGTCTCATGTTCAACATCAGTTCAAAAGAATCACCTTCCCCAGAAACAAAAAGCAAAGACTCAGGGAGAAGTGCAAAGAATCAACCAAAGTTCTGCCTCCTGAGGGGAAACTCAGGAGGGAAGAATAGTTGGACCTTCCTCGCATACATTTTTGTGTCCACTGGATAGTCAACTTAACAAATGTCAATGAGAAACCATTTCCAACGTATTACATTGGTTGTGAACTCGAGAAGTAAGTTTTCTTTGGTATGAGGATTCTCTGCATTTTGCTTACAACTCTTATTCTTATTTTATTATATTATTATTGTTATTATTTTTGTGCATCCATGCATGTGAGAGAGACTGACAGAGACAGAGACAGACAGGAAGGGAGAAAGATGAGAAGCATCAACTTGTAGTTGTGGCACCTCAGTTGTTCATTGATTGCTTTCTCATATGTGCTTTGACTGGGGGGCTCCACCCAAGTCAGTGACCCCTTGCTCAGCAACCTTGGGCTTCAATCCAGCTACCTTGGGCTTCAAGCCAATGACCTTGGGGTTATGTCTATGATCCCACACTCAAGCTGGTGACCCTGCACTCAAGCTGATGAGCCTGAGCTCAAACCAACAACTTTGGGTTTCGAACCTGGGTCCTCAGAGTCCCAGGTCGATGCTTTATCCACTGGGCCACTGCCTGGTCAGACCCTACTCTTAGGAGAAAAGAATATCCCCTGACAATCCAAGCATAGGGCCAGAAGAGGCTTCTGATGAGCCTCAAACCCCCATGCCCAGATCAACCGCTGGGATGCAGCAAGTGAGGTGCTTGGTAAGGCCTGGGTCATGTGCTCTCTAAAAGGAACAGAATTGCACAGAGGCTCTGCCCCACTTGAACCAATGAGCCTGGATTTTATAGAACAGCCTGACAGCATGCCTCCAGATCAGAGACAAATTAGCCACAGGTTGTATGAATGCATTTTGGAATTACAGTATTTAAGAACAGTGCTTTTAGTGGAAGTGGGAAGCATTTCAGAAAAGTGTAGGCATATTTTAGCTTGTCAGAAACTAGGAGGCACAACTAACCTGTAGTGGGAGGAGTCCAGGGAGTCTAGAAATTGGGTCAAGATATGAGTGCAACAGATGGGAGAGTCCTATAGAACAAAGAGTTCTGTGTCCTTGTGTGACCTTCAGATGTCCTTCTTGATAGTGCTGTAAGGGAAACCCCTTTTCTGCTCTTTTTTATATATGAATGCAAGGTCTATTTTACAACATTCAATACATGTTGAATTTTCTAGGAATATAACGACTGTGTCAAACAAGGGTAGATTGAATATTGTGTCTATTTTGAACTTTACCAAGAGTTGTTCATCATCCAAGAAAAATCATTTTGCTAACTGCAACGCCTTTATGTTGTTTGGGGGGCTGATCTTGATACCAGATTTGGGGCTGTCACCTTCATGGTGGTTTTATGACTTTCCAATCAAATGAGCAACCATTTGTATACTGAAATGCCTATTATTATAAACAACATTTCTTCTTTCTCTTTTCTTTAGTACAGTTCATGAACCATATTGATTAAGTTATATCTATAAGAAGGTTATCTTACCTGTGAATTTCTTTTCAGGAGAGTAAGAAGTGTGCCAGAAGCTATTTGTAGCAATGAGGGTTACAAATTAGGTCTAATTGAGTTGAAAAGCATTGATCTAAGTCTCTGGGCTTATATGTTCCTTCAGGGAGCCTTCATTAAAACACCTCCTGGCTGGCCCTACTGAGTCCTCACCTCTGTGGAGCTATGAGACACTTTTACTCTTTGTTTCCATGGAGTGACTTACATTTCTCTTATGCTAATTGCTTGTTTATAATGTGTCTTTCCTGGTAAGTCATGTGCTTTCTCAGAGTAGGGATTCTCATTATTAACAGGTATTTAAGAAGTATTTGTTGAATACTTAAATGGTTGACCAGCTACCATGAATTTGCTTTCTATTCTTTATTATTACATTTTTTGACACCTCATCTTTTCTTATTTTATCTCTGCCTCTGAGTTCCATTGATCACCTGAGTCTCTCTAGATTACATGGTTTGAACTCCTGTTTCTGGTGTCATAATTCCTTTAGGGAATATTCTTGGGTGTTTTAGCCTGACCTCCACTTGGTCTGATCAGTCATCCAAAACCCACTTTCTTTCACGTGGAAACACCTTGATCAAATCTCACTAGAATCTGCTTAGCAGTTTTTCATTTGACTTCCTTTCATAAACTTTTAAAAAATTGTTCTGAACTTCTAAACCATAATGCTCCATTCACTGTTAGATGTGAGACTCTTTTGGAAATAGAGGTCTTGGGGTGGCTGTTCACCTTCATTCACCTGAGATGGATCACCAGTCTGAGTCTGATGAAGAGAACTGTGTCAATATTTACCATATTTTTCCATGTATAAGATGCACCTTAATTTTGGGGCCTGATATTTGAAAAAAAATGTATCACAAAGTTATTGAACTCAAGTTTTATTCATCATAAAATTAATACAACTCCTCATCACTGTCAAAACTCCCATCCATTAGCTTGTCCTCATCTGTGTCTGATGACAAATCACTGTCTTCATATATTACCTCATCCTCAGTTTCATTTATGGCATTTGAAATTCTACAACAACTGTATAAGATGCACCCAGTTTTTAAACCCCAAATTTTTTGAAAAAGGGTGCGTCTTTCATATACGTGGGGAAATACGATATTTTGATCAAAGCCAAGTGGGAATCAGTGAGTGCAAGAGCCATGAAACCATTGTATGTGATAGGTGCCTGGCAGCTTCAAGTTCTCCTGTGGAGAACAAAACCTACAGACAGTGTGCTCCTGGGTGATGAGTGGAAGAGTCTTCCTGTGCAAGGAAAGAGAAAGAGAGAAGGCAACATGTGTGTGTGTATGTGTGTGTGTGTGTGTGTGTGTGTGTGTGTGTGTGTGTGTGTGTGTGGTGGGGAGGAGAAAGGAAAGTTTGGGTTTTAGTCCTTTGGCTTCAAGTCAAATTTAAATGCAAATATATTATGAAAGGGGTAATATTTAAAAATATTATATAATAATAGCTAGGGATGAATTTGTTTCCAAAATTAGAGACTCTGGGGCTGGAAGAGTTTGGCAGAGGACTAATAAGCTTTGAAGGACCAGCATGAGTCTGTCAGGTAGAAGAGGGGCAGACCTGTGTGTAGGTCCCTGTCACTGGAGAGGGGGTGGTCAGGGGAGCTCCAAGAGCCAAAGGAAGAGTGACAGAAAAGACAGCAAAAAAGAAAAAAAAGAGTCAGAAGGAACACCCAAACCATATGCTTGAATAAACCCTGTGTAAAAAGGTTATATGATAAGTATTGCATGAACGAAGAATTCTTGTGTTCCCAGACAGAGAGACCAGGAAACTCAAGCTTTGTTTTACCTCACTTCATTTTCCTGGTCCTGATGGCAGTCTGGTGGGACTGAGGCTGTGAAGGAAGATCAAATCCTTAGTTACAGTGTTGCTTTATTTTGCACAATAATCAGTAAAATCTCAGTACAAACTACTTTTAGTTGCTCTAAGAGCAGTTGCTATTCAAAGAGATGTTGTGGTGACCCTTTTGGATAAAGCAAACAATCTTTCATTCTTGTATTATCAAGCAAGCAACCACCTCACTGCGTCTGCTCTCCATCAGCCTTTGCTGCCTCATATCAGGTGTGCTGGGCGCACCTGCCTTGCTTCCCTATCAAGCATGGGCAATGTGCTGCGTGCTGTTGGAGGTCTTCTTAAGCAGGTCGGGCTAATCTGAGTAGCTCTCCAGTTTCTCACACAATGCGTGGTAACCGCTGCCTGACCAAACAGGCTAATGCAGTTAGCTGAATGAATAAACTCCCTTTCTAAATTCATCTAAACAAACAGTTGTACAATGAATACTGATCAAGACACCAGGACCATTAACCACTATGTCTGGAACTGACAGTTTGCCTGACCTCTTCAGGAAGAGTCTCTTAGTGAACCTTTCAATTTTTTGCAGTTCACGCTGTGACCTAACCAGGAATGTCTGTGTGTGCACAATATGTGCTTGCATCCACTCCTGTTTATTTATGCAGTACTCTCCATGCCCAGAGAGTGGCAGTTCTGGCAGAAGGAGGGGATGTTTCTGCTCAAGTCACAGCACAGACACCATAACTTGAAAGAACCCTTTGATTCTTTCTTCAACTCAACATAGCCAAAAGAAGGTTTTTAGGAAAATAATCACTTGAAGAATATGGATAAAGTTGATCTTTAACTTGAGACCATTAATGCCAGGAAATGGAGGTGAATTTAAAAGTCTTCTTGGCAGTTATTTTGTATTCATACTTGCAATTATGTCCCTACCTTTTCGTATTTTCCCACAAGGGAAAAGGGCCAGTGAGGGCAGAGTTGGGAACATGGGTTAATGTTGTGATTCTAATAAATTCTTAACTTCAATGTAATTTTGCGACCAGGTTTCCTTAGGCATTGAATTCAAATCACTTTTTTTCTTGGAAAGTCTGTTATTTTTGTTGTTGTTGTTATTATTTTTATATTTTTCTGATTGCCACTTTAGTCCTACAGGTATATTCATATTTGGAAATCTCCCTCATGAAAGAAGTTGATATGAATAGTGGGAAGGCTTCCACATTGAGATAATCCTATAACTTCTACCCAACCACTAATCACCATTCCCAGGTGAGTGGACAATGACTTAACAGTTATTACAAAATGACTCATAAGCAATCATGACCATTTTCAGGAAAAAAAAGGCAATTATCAATTTCATGGACTAATGTGTGATCGTGACCACTTTCAGGGACTTACAATTATCAATTACCCATTCCCTGATTAATTAAGAGCTTAATTTTCTCACACATATAATGTGAACAACAGTGCCCTGTTCCAAGCTGCCTATTGTATTTTCTGAGGACAAAGACCAAAGGGAATGGTGATAAGAAAGACTCAGAACTGTTGCTCTAAATTTCTTGCCTCTGAAGCCAAATACAATAGGCACAGCTCAGTATTAACAGACTCTCACATTTGCTCTAAGCTGGGATAATGCCTTTCAGCACAAAGCCAACATTTAACATGTTTTGCCTTTTGGCTTCTAAATCAGCATTTAAAAAAAAAATCTTGACAAATAGTGGGCAAGACAGTTGGCCAAGATGGAAGAACTGTCTCAAATACAGAGCAAATTGACATCAATTCTTCAGTTCCTGGCTGTGTTTCCAACAAGCAGCTTTCTAAAGACTGCACTCCTGACTGTGCGCCTACAGATGAGGTCAGTGATTATCTTGTTGCTGTTGGGACTGCCACTTCTAGACTCTTCTTTCTCTTCCTTCTTTTTCTCCAGGGTCCCTGGACTTCAATGGTATTACCTCTGCGGTCTACAATCCCAGAGTCACTACCCTGGCTCTCTGTTGGTCTTTTCAACACAACTGTTACCTTAACTTCCTTGTACATGACCCTTTTCATTTTCAGGTTTCTCAGTTCCTTGACACTCACTGTGAATATCACTTCAGTCCCATGTTTCTTATCATACCCCACAGTGACCATGCACTCCCAAATCTGCATCTTAAGCATCCCTATCTCTAGCCACACCCTACTTCCCATTTCACACCTGTCTTTACTGCCCCTCCCTCAATAACACTTTTACACGACAGCTTGTGTATCCTGTGTCCCTTTCCTTGTCACTCCTCCTCTTCATGCCCCTTCCTCTCCATACCCGGCTTAGATCCCAGCTTCATCATTATAATAGATTCCTTGTATCACTTCCGATCTTTCCCCCATCTCTTTTAATCAGACTTACCTTGCAAAACCTGAACACTTATTACCCCTACTTGCCACTGACTCAAGTAGCTAAGTGTGGCCAGAGGAAAACATCTGCCCAGACTGACCAGACTAACTCTGACTTAGGACCATAAGTAAAGGTCTTTGGCGGGCCTTTAATGCATGTAGCCATCAAACTACATGTCTCTGGTCTATCAGACCCTCCTGGCCCTTGTCCATGACTCTTCCTATCCTCTTCCCTCACATGCCTTCTTCATTCAACTGATCACCTTGCCTCCTATTTCATTCATTGAGAAAGCAGAGGTGGTCAGAAAATTTGCACATGTCCTTCATTCTGTCTGCCCCCATACCTGCCTCTGGGTCAGTAAACCACATCTTTCCTTTCATTGCAGAGAGGCAATTGACCAAGACAGCAGAGGTGAAGGCATTAGATGACTTGAAAACCCAGAGGGGAACAGGTGATAAAACTTGGGAGGGTCAGCTGAGTGGTGCATTTCAAGACCTCTGTCTTCTGCCAAGTGGAGGTTCCTCTCATCCATGCAGACTTACCCTGAAGAGTTAAGAAAACTAAGTATTCATCCAAAGGGATGGAATTCTTTAAAAGAGATCATCTAAACCAGGGCTGACAGGGAGTTGATTCTTGGGAACAATCACTTAAAGACAATATTTGTACTAGAAGAGGTTGTGTTGCTTTTCATTAAAAGCTTGTTGTCTCTTCCACCTGGGTTGTAACTCATGAGTTATAGACAAAGTAAGGGAGCTACACTTTCTTGGCATATTTGAGAAATAATGAGTGCCTTGGTTCCACCTCATCTTGCCCTCACCTCTGCTTTCACCTTGGATTGAGCACTTTTAGTTCCCATTTAGGTTGTAGTGACGGTCTACCATCTGTCTACCTCTCTAATTTTACCTGTTCCAGTTCACCTTGCCCACGGCTCTCAGCCCCTAGAACACAGAAAGGAGTGTTCTGCTTCTCTTCTTATACCTGTTCACGGTTAAGGCCCAAATGTCTGGTATGGCATGCCCTGCATGGCTGCCTCTCTTTCCTCTTGCTTCTTCACTGTAGGCATGTGATACCTCCCAGTTTGTGACTGTGTGCTCTAGCCACCAGCCATCTGTGCAAGTTCTTGTGTGTGTCCTTTCACTGGATCGAATTCTCCAACCTTATCCAGCAGGTAGACTCCTCTCCTACCTCAAGGTCTGTCTGTAGGGTTTCCTCTAGTGAAATAACCCATTAGCACCCTGGATGAGCTACCTGCTTTCTTTGTGAAGCCCTTGGGGTATCTCCTCCACATGCTTCTATGACAAAATGAGTATAGTTAATTCTTTGATTCTTTATTTATATATCTTATGTTCCTCTGGGTGTAGGGGTCAGTTCTGACTATTACTGTCCCATCAGTGTATAGCAGAGTGTCTTGCACATGGTAAATTCTCAGTGTATATTTGTTAAATAAAAAAAAAATGAATCAACTAACATAATGTTGACCTTTTTTCTAGGTCTTGGGTCTAGTCACAGATTAAAAGGATAGTAAATGTAGCAATTTAGAAAAAGTAAAAAGTTAACAAAGTGAATTATAACAACTTAAATAACATTTTTTAAGTGAGAGGAGGAGAGATAGAGAGACTCCTAGATGCACCCTGACTGGGATCCACCCAGCAACCCCCATCTTGGGCCAATGCTTGAATCAGCTGAGCTATTTTCAGCTGTTGAGGCCAATGCTCAGACCAGCTGAGTCACTGGCTGAGAGAGGGGAAGAGAGGGAGGGAGAGAGGGGTGTAGAGAAGCAGATGGTTGCTTCTCATATGTGCCCTGACCAGGGATTGAACTCAGGATGTCTGCATGCTGAGTCAACCCTCTATCCACTGAGCCAACCAGCCAGGGTCATTAAATAACACTTACTCTCAAGAATCAGTAGTTTTGTTTAAGGGCCAGTCCTCACTTTCTCCCTGTCTCATTTTAATGTAGAACTTCTAATTTGAATGATGCTCCCCCTTTAAAAAAATCTGTTTTTTTATATGGTCGCCTATGCAGGAGTGCTCAGTAACCAGTGAACACAGTGCCGAAGACTCACACAGCAATGCTTTGCAGCACATTAATAAGTAAACAGAAGGCAAGAGCCCAGGATTCAGACACTGGAATGTGAGGATCGAATCAGTTAAAAGCATCAGCTTTATCATGTCAGGTGACTCAGAGGAATCCTACTGGCTTGCTGCCATCGAAGTTTTATACCCTGTTTTGCTGTCATCTGTGTGCCTTATTTTGCTCATGCTACGCTGTGCTGAACTAACTCTGTTTCACGTCGGGTTGTACCAGTACTGGGAAGATGAACATTGTAAAACTCGGAAGTTGATGGGAGACAGTGAACTTCAGTGAAATATCAGAAAAGCTTTTCTCTGGGTACTGTAAAAGAGCCCCTCTGCATTAGAGTCAATCTGAGATACTTTGTTGACTACAGTCTACTTGTACATATGCTCAAGTCTCGTACAAATGGAATCTAGCAGAAGCTCTGAATAATTAAATGTGGGCTCGCTAGGACATGTCAGTGTGAAGATGTTACAAATTTTAAGCCATAACAGGAACAATAGAACAAGTGATTCATCATGGCTGAGCCTACTAACCCCCAGCTTCCGGGTCTGTGTTTCCACTTGTCTGGCTTACTGCTGAGTCTTGAGAGGGTGGCTGGTCATGGAGCCTTGTGGCTGGGGCAGAGAGGAACAGGAGGCCAGAGAATCATGTGCAGTGCTTTCTGTCACAGGGCTGCAGATGACTCCAGTGAGGTCCCATGCAGAGTTTGTTGCAGCCACTGGGAGAAGGGGTCCTTACTTAGTGCATGGCTCTTGCAGCCAGCAGCAGGGGCACCACTTACCTGTCCTACTTGAAGAATGCAGTCGGTTATGGGTAGCTAATGTCACCACAAGGTGGGGCACAGCGGTTTCCAGATCAGTATGCACTGTTCCCCTGGCTCTATCCTAGCTCAGGAGAAGCATCTGATGAAATAATCGCTATTTGATGACTGATTCCACAGAAGTCACGGAAGGCATGATTCATGAAAGTAAAGATTAACCAAGTAGCAATCACCCTAAGAACGACTTTAGGACCAAAGTGGGCATGCGTTTATTTTTCCAGAGCAGGATGAGGATGCTCAGCTGTGCTGTGTCTGAGGGACATGTCCCTGTGCTGCTTTCCTTACATGGCCACTGACCTTCAGGTGACTACAGGTGTCCATGGAAGATGTTAGGGCAGGGGTCCTCAGGCACATAAAAGGCTGATTGGTGCTAAAAGCTGCCATGGGTGACCAGCAGGCTAGAGTGACTCTGGAAGGCAGTTATCTGAAAGGCAAAGACGGGGGCGAATTAAGGGCACTATAAGTACCTGGGAAGGATTTGATCTCAGAAAAGAATGAAAGGGGTGAGGGAAAGAGGAGGATGCAGCAGAGGTTGGCAAGGAAAGAGGAGGTTGACATCTTGAAACAAATTCAAAGTACTCTGTCTCAGTTCTGCCCAGACCCAACCTGTGCCATGGCGACCAGGCACAGCCTGTGGTTCTGAATGAAGCTCCAGGCAAGAAGTTCCACTGTTTGCCACAGGCACCTGTTCCCTCAGGCCTCAGAAACCAAGCAGGGTGGGCAGTGGCTCTTTAGGGCACTCCTCATTACAGCCACACCTGAGCCCTGAATGCCAAGCCTGCTCTGTGATGGCTGGCACAGGACATCCTGTATGTCCAGTTGCATCTTTGAAAATCTGAGATGGGGGTTCCAAAATAAGACTTCTCAGTGGTGACACATGCTAAGAGTACAGGATTTTTATCCTTCTTTAATTGACAAGGGTTCCCCTTTTTTTCATTCCTCTTTGAGAGAGGAAGCTATTCATGAGCCTTGCCTTAAGAAAGACACTCTCATATTTGACATTAGTAAAAGTGATTATGTCACCCTTTCTGAGCAATGCCAATCACTTTGCACATTTTCCTAAATTTTAAATATATATATTTATACACACACACACACACACACACATATAAATATACATACACACATACATATACAAATATATATATATATACACACACACACACACACACACACACACATTAAATGAAATGCTGTGTAGTAGGCAGATAACACTGGAATCCATTTATGTATCTATTTGTTAATTTATCAGTCACTTATGGAGTGCCTACTGTGTGTAATTACAGATGTTAATGGAACACTCCACTCTGGAATAATCCACAAATGACTTATTAGTTTGCATCTGCCCAAGTAATAAAATGGGAATAATAATGCTTAAGCTACCATTGTGAGAATTAAATTGTGAGGTGCAAAGGTTCAGAGAAAAATATAAAATTCCCACTGTGGCTCCAGGAACAAACTGACTCATGGGGTCAGACCATGTGGCAATCATGTGATAAGGCTTTGAGGGAGAACAGACCTAGGCCAGTCTCACTCAGGAATGATCATGAAATGCTCCCCTGGGGATCCCATTGGTCCAGGAATGGGGAGTGTAGAGAAGGTGAGGGGAGACCATTAAATGTGGAGGTGCCATGGTAGGAACAGACGGTCACCGACTGTCCCTTCTATGAAAGGCTGGGCAGGCTGTGAGCTGCTGTGACAAAGCATTCCTGTGAGACCAGACAGCCCTCCATTGGTTGGCCAAATGCAGAGCGTGAGGGCAGCATAGCTCTCCTGCCTGGCTCCACTGCCCCCACCAGCCCAGCCTTGGAAGCAGAGCTGGAAGCCAAGCCAGTGGCTGTGGTCTTTCAGCCCAGGGTGTGGACCCCTCAGCCTCTGAAAGGTGCCCTATAAGGCTGGCATTCTGGCACTCTAATGAAGACATGGGAAGGATTATTTTGAAGTGAATATTCATGGGCTGAATGGACACTGTTCTCAGACTGGTGTAGACTGGACAGAGACTCAGGTGGTGGAGTGAGTCGAGCTCACTCTTGGGCTCTGTTTCCAGCCCAGTGTTCTGTTGTCAGAGCCCTGGCTTGGGTTGGCAGTTTTTCAGGGGGCTTGTTCATTTGTGTGTAGCAGCTCTCTTCTTCTTTCTCTTTTTTTGTAACATGGACAGAAACAGAGAGAGGGACAAACAGAAAGTCAGGGAGAGATATGAGAAGCATCAATTCTTTGTTGTGGCTCTTTACTTGTTCATTGATTACTTTCTTATATCTGACTTGATCAGGGGACTACTGCAGAGCAAGTGACCCCTTGCTCAAGCCAGTGACCCTGGGCTCAAGCCAGCAACCTTGGGCTTCAAGTCAGTGACCTTTGGGCTCAAGCCAGTAACCATGGGGTTATGTCTATGATCCCACACTCAAGCCAGCGACCCTGTGCTCAAGCTTGTGACTTTGGGGTCTTGAACCTGGGTCCTCTGCATCCCAGTATGATGCTCCATCCACTGCACCACTGCCTGGTCAGGCTAGCAGCTCTCTTCTCATTAAGGTGACTGCTCCATGGTTGTTGACAAAAAAATAAATTCTTGAGACACCAAAATGAGAAAAGCAAGAAAAAACTAGGGGTTCCCTGGGGATGTAACATTCCTGGTTATGCTCCCCTGCAAAAGTTTGGAGGAAAGATCTGAACCCAGGCCTCTCTCAATGCTCAAAGCTCTAGTTTCCCTTGTTGTATTAAACTTTACATTGTTTTAACAATTTGAGTTCTGGGCACATGTATACGCCTTTGTTTTCTGAAAAGTGAAGATCTCAGGAGGCACTTGTATAACCTGGGTGTCTTGTATGTCTCATTGAGAAGTTTCTAGCCACTTGCTACTGCTACCTCACCAAAATCTTTAATATTTTTCTCACTAACTGCCCTGAATTTGAACCAGAGAGGAGATGCTTTGTATCCTGTTTCTTCACCTGCACATTTTCTGAAGGTGGCCCAGCCTATCTGTTGGGAGAAAGAAGCCACTCTTGCCTACATATTTACTTTCCCCAGAGTTTGCTGATGAGATAAAATTTCAAGAGAATCCTCCAAAATTACTGTAGCATGGAAGAGTAGTGGGATACAGAGAATAACTGAGTTACTTATAAAGCCAGTGCCTTTCTCTGTGGCATGCTCACCATGAAAGAGGGGAGATGTGGCTAAAACACCCCCACTCCTGCGGTGCCTGTGTCCTCTCTGGGCCTGTGTAATAATGCTGGCTCTTCCTGTTGTCACTGCGCATTTCCCAAGTCTCTGTAGATGGCACTTGACAATTTCCTCCTGCAGCATGGATGGAAATATGTCAGAAATATTGAAGGCAATAGCCCTGGCAGACAAAGCCAGTGGGAATAAAGGGGCTCCAAACAAAGCCTGGTGACCCCCCTGCAATACCTCACCATACCTCGATTGTCACCAGAAGATGTGACGGGAGAGAGTTTAGGGTAGACATGCAAATTAAAAAAAAAATCTATTTTAAATAGAAGCCAAATACTTTCTACAGTGGATTAAGCCCGTTAATTTATACTTCTTTAATAAAGCATGTAATAACTTATTCTCTGTTGGAGTAATAGTAAGAAAGTTCATTTTCTACTCTTACCCTAATTAACCTCTCCAAACACAAATTGCACAGTAAATTTGTCAAATACAAGTTTCTCCAAATGAATACAGCAGGTCAAGTATATGAAGTAAGCTCACCAACGGTAGAAATGCGGAACTTAATTTCCATCATTGAGAGAAATGTATAATGCTTATGTTCCCACCAGTATTTTTTTTTTAATTTATAAAAAAGAAAACAAAGTCAAACTAAATTGAAATTATTCATATAAAAATTGCCCTGAGTTGTAGAGTTTTTTCAAATTGAATTTACTGGGGGTGACATTGCTTAGTAAAACCATACAGCGTTCAAGTGTACAACTCCACAAAACATCATCTGCACACTGTAATCGTGCACCCATTTCCCAGAGTATAGTCTCTTTCCATGTCCATTTATCTACCCTATTCATTAATGTCAATGGGGTGGAAAAAATCCCAACTATCACTGTATTATTATTGATCTCTTCCTTAATATTTATCATAATCTGCTTTATATATTTAGGTGTTCCTATGTTGGGTGCATAAATGTCTGCAAGGGTTATATCCTCTTGTTAGATTGCTCCCTTTGTCATTATGTAGTGTCCCTTTTTGTCTCCTACTATAACCTTTGTTTTAAATGCTATTTTGTCAGATATAAACATTGCTACCCCAGTTTTCTTATTTCTTTCCATTTGCCATAGAATATTTTTTCCATCCCTTCACTTACAGTCTGTGAATTGCACTCTTCCCCTTAGCTCTGTGGCCGTACTTGCTCAAGCCGTGGACTGGAGCATCTGAAGGAGACATGTTATGAATGTCCTAACTCTGAACAATGTTCTCTTCCTCCCATGAATCTGAAATCAGCAAGATGAGGCCAGATGAATTTGGAAAAGCAAATCAAGGCAGTCTTCTTTTGGGGTGGAACTGGCCCATGAGATGAGGGAAAGACTGCCTCCTGTTCTAAACTCATACAGTTCAAGAACTTCCCATAGTTTCTTCAGAAAAACAGCACACTGTAGGTCCCTGTTGGGTGCAGCCAACAGTCCGTTTTTTGTCAGACTCAACGTTGGCACGGTAGTGTCACCAGTATTTGGAGGATCAGGTTAGTGTACTCTTTTAGTTGGTGCTGTAAGAATAGGAGTGACTGAAGATGGTGCTGTAAGAATAGGAGTAACCTGGAAGATGGTGGGGGATGATGACTCAGGAATGGGACCTCAGTAGCTGACCACCCAGATTTTCCCTTTTTGACTCCTATATGCCCCAAGTCACCTTCTCTCTACTAGAGCTCCTGGTGAATGCCCAAGAACAAGCATCCAGGATTCTAGCAAACTTCCCTTTCTTTCCAGCAGACAGAGTCCCCATTCATTATTGTCAGATGCTATGTAGTCTCTTCTTCCCAGCCCTGATGCTCTGGGTTGGGAGTCCTGGCATGGAGTTGAAACCCTTTGGTCCTCAAGGGGAGTTTTACAGCCAAAACATTCCTCCAGCTTCTCAGCTGCCATACCTGGGTGGAGAAAACACCTCTCCCCACATCCCTACCCTTCTTACCACTCTCTGTGTAGCTTCTTATATAAATCCTTTGATATTACTGAGGAAAAAAATTTTTGTTGCATCCACAAAAACTCTTGTTCTTACCAAATTCGACTGTGCTGATCTCAAATCTGACATTAGTTTTTCTCTGTAAGCTACAATTTTCTTTGCAATATAAGATTTTAGGTTTTTATCTTATTGTAAAATTTTCAACATTTACTTTAACATAATGAAGTAGAATGTCTTCTTGGGCATCATCTTTGTGAAAATATAATAATTTATATAATGCAGTAAATACACTAATATACTAAAAGATATAACTGCATCAGAATTTGTCTACAATTTCAAAATAGAACATACTAAAACACTTATTTTAATCATAAAATTTGCGCAAAACTTATTTAAATTCTATTCAGGCAAAAATTTGCGTTTGTAGCTCTTGCGTTTGTGTACTTGTTGAGGACAATCTTGTTTGATGCTCCAGCAGTGGTCTGCCATCACTAACAGCTCTAAGATTTTCGGGAAACTTATCAAGGTGACTGTTTAGGAAGTGAATCTTAACGCTCATGTTACATCCAATGTCACAGAAAGCCAACAGCATCCTTTGAACCAGAAGTTCATAGTTTTCTGCTTTTTTGTTGCCAAGGAAGTTCTTTGTAATTGCCACAAAAGACTGTCATGCTGCTTTCTCCTCCTTATTCATCTTCCTGGCAAATTCTTTGTCACGTATGACCATTCGAATTTGAGGTCCATCGAATATACCTGCTTTTATCTTCCCAAAAAACAAGGCAGGCAAAGAAGAAATAATATGTCAAAAGCATTCACTTTCTCTATTCAAAGCCTGAACAGACTGCTTCATTAAGCAAAGTTTGACGTGAAGTGGGGGAAAAATGATCCTGTCTCAATTAACTACAGGTTCATTCACAATATTTTGTGTCCCTACTTCCAGAGCTTCACATTTCGGCCACTCCTTCTATGTCCACTGTTTCTCCCGAGCTCAGCTGTCCCACAAACACAGAAAGCAAGGATACTTTGTGAAATCTCTCTGTTGTCCTAGCAAGAAATTTACCATTTTAAGATCCACACAAATGATCCAGTTATGCTTCTCATACTTGAGAAAGTTGAGTACAATTTTTATGTCACTATAATCTTCTCGCAGATGAGTTGAATAACCAATTGGAACCACTGCATAAACATTACCGTTGTGTGGGAGAACACATTTCAGACTCTGTTTAGAGCTGTCAAGAAATAGCTGCCATTTTGTTGGACTGTAAGTGGTAACACCTAGCTGGCTGAGAAGACTACTGATGTCATGACAGTAAACAAAGTGTTTGTCTTCATAAAAAAAGTCCACAAGAAATGTTTTTGCTTCACCAGCTTCAGCTGACTGGTGAAGTCCATTCTTTTCTTGAAGCGTGGAGGCTAATAACTAAGCTGCTTTCTTTGATAGGCCCAAATCTCTTACTAAGTCATTCAATTTGGGTTGGCTAAACTGCTGAGGGGTTAATGACTGCTTGGCATCAGAAGAAGACCCTTCAGATTCTACAACCATTTCCTCATGCATCTCATCAAAATACACTTGATCACCATGTTCACTTTTTTTGTCCTTAGAAGAATAAAGCCATTGAAAACTGGAACTGGGACTGTCTCAGAGTGTAGGATAGGTCGTATTGCTGATGGAGTATTAGGATATGCGATCATATGCCGTTTTTTCTTGCTTATGTCCTTTGTATGGATCAGACAGAAATAACAGTCATTGTTGTGGTCCTTAAGTTCACGCCAAACCATGGGAATACCAAAAGGCATTCCTTTGCGTTTTTCTTTTGTCCAGTCACAAAGTATTCCTTCAGAATTATGACACACAATATGAGGAGCCCAATACTTGTCTTGATAGCCAAGGGAAGCTTGAAAATAGGCAATATATGCACATGTCACAAATGATGAAATCTTGTGCCTTTGACATTGAGTGTGTAATAGCCACATATAGAACAGAAGGTGTCATGACTATTCTTACATTTATGCTTACTCGAAGAAGCCATGATTCAATCTTAAAACAAAATAAGAAGGTATTTTTATCAGATAATAAATTTTTACATTTAAAAACAACTCCAATTATGTAAAAGTGATGTTTGTAAAACATCAATTGCTTTGTGGTTATGTTCAATCCGAGAGTTGTTGCCCTTTAACTCCAACTGAAAAACCGATGCATTCCATTAACTGTAACAAAAAGGAATTAAAATTGTATAAAAACTAGAGCATGCACCAAAAAAACAGATTTAGATTTGGAATCAGCAATGCAGAAATATATAGAAACAGTTCTAAAACCTCATGCAACAGAAAATGAAAAAATAAATTGTTCCCCAGTGTATTATACTCCTGTTCAACTGCCTTCAGTTAGTCATTCAGGTTGCTTATAATTTATTTGTAAATCTTGTATGTGTAGCTTGTACCTACTTCACAGCCATCTTGTATCCTCAGCAATGCTATTGTTTGCCCTGTGTAGACTTTGAATATTTTTAACTTTATCTGAGTAAAATGACAGAAGAAGCTGTTTACTCCTGTAGCAAACACTATCAACCTTATGGATATGTTTACATTTATGATGGCTGAAATGTGCTAAGTAAATTATTTTATTGCACTTTTAGCCAAATGTATTGAATGTTCTCAAAATTAGTAAATGTATAAGGTTAAAAGTGATTTACGCTTTGTACCTCATCATTTACAGATGAGGCAATGAAGGCCCAAATGACCAAGTTGCTTGAGATCAAATAACTAATTAGTGGATAAATCAGAACTAAAACATAGATTGTTGCCTCACTAATGTGTAGTTTCTTCACACTGCTAAATAGATTTAGACTTGTGGTCATTTTGGGCAAATTGATGGCAGCTTCCTTATCTTAATCTGTTTTTATTGTTGAGATTTTTAAACTCCAGAGTGTCTAAAATTGTTGCCCTATTGAATCTTCCTTGTATCCTTTGTTCTTTAAAGGCAACAGATTCCCAGTGCCAGATGACATGTGCGCTGAAGGGTTTGCAGACCTGCCGGGTTCCCACATCAGCAGAGATGGTAGAAGGCAGTGGTTTTGTCCTACCTTGTGTTCAGGAAGACTCCTTTAGCCCCAGATCACCCTGGTCATACTGCCACAGGGCCCTTCAAGCATAGCTGGTGTATTAATCAAAGCCTGGGCACAAAGAAAAGGGAAAATTAGGTTGAGAACGCATTGGGTGGCACCAGAGTGGCATAAAACAGACCACATACTGGTCAAGAAATCTGATTGTAGGTGTTTGCTTTTATTGCCAGGCTTGTGCCAGTGTTCCTTATGATTCAGAGAAATATGAACATTTGTTGGGCCTTGCTGCCAGGCAGCATGTGATTTCTTGGGGAGGAATTACTTGCCAGCATACCAAGGTCATTGTAAGTCCTACAGGGAGAGAAAACTTCTTAGTCTCTGCCTCCGCCTTAGTATTCTTTCCCAACCAAAGATGTCTCTATTTAATTTGTCCCATTCCAAGACCTAAACTGGCTACTTTACAAGTAGACATGGTCGCCATGAATCAAAGGGCAAGGGCCCTGTGCCACCTTCTCTTGGTTGGAGGTCACTAGGCTCAGCCCCTTCTTGCATATCCAGCTTGGTTTTGCTTCTCCAGTGTGGGCGTCCATGTATGGGAATGCTGTTTATAACTGTGGTCAGTTATTTATTTTCTGATTGCAAGACAGGGATTTGGAAAATAGAGGAAAAGCCCTGCATGGAGCTTGAGCCTGGACCTGGAGTTGTAGCCTTGAGGTGTATGTAGGGTTCCACATCCAGACAGTAACAATGGAGCACATGGGTACCCTTTATTGGCTAGAATTCCTGGTGAAAACACTTCTTTGGAACTTTTATCATAAAACAGGTGATTAGCAGGGCAGAGTCTCAACATTTCTTGCTCTTAGCTATGCTTTCATACATCCCCACCATCACCTCTCATGGCAGGTATCGGTAAGAAAGTGTTGCTTGACCAGGCCATGGCACAGTGGATAGAGCGTTGGCCTGGGAGACTGAAGACCCAGGTTTGAGACCTGAGGTTCCCGGCTTGAGTGCAGGCTCACCAGCTTGAGCGTGGGGTTACTGGTTTGAGTGTGGGGTCATAGACAAGAACCAATGGTAACTGGCTTGAAGCCCAAGGGCACTGGTTTGAGCAAGGGGTCACTGGCACAACTGTGCTGAAGCTCCCTCCACCCATCAAGGCACGTATGAGAAAGCAACCAATGAATAATTAAAGTGCTTGAACTATGAGTTGATGCTTCTCATCTCTCTTCTTTTCTAACTGTCACTGTTTGTCCCTATTTCTCTCAAAAGAAAAGAAAGAAAGAAAGAAAGAAAGAAAGAAAGGAAGAGGTGGTAGTGTTGAAAGAACCAAAAGACTGCTAGTTTAAGAACCATCAGAGTAGCAGATGCAATTAGCTAAAGGCATGTTAATATACATAAAGAAAGACAGGATAAAATATCACCAAGAAATGTTTGGAGTGAAAACTTCCCTTCCACAAGGAAACGTATGTCTTCCTAGAAACTACCAACAAACGGATAAAGGCTATGTGATGTTGAATTGATGTGATTGAGTTAGGGGCTGTGAGGCCCAATGCAGCACAGTTGCCTGTGTCTTATGAAGTGATTCCTGGGACAGGCAGCAACTGGACTTAGAATAAATCTGTTTCACTAAAGAATAATTGCTTTAAGAAAGCAGGGTGCAAAAACATTTTTGAGGGGGGGGGATTTGTGATGCCCTGTATGAAACCCCAGCTCTTTCAATCTCACTAAAAGCTCTCTTTCCATTGGGCCCTTGGACTGGACATCCTCATGCTTCTTCTATATTGTGTTGGCTTGAGGGCATGCGAGACTGATGGGGGATGTGTTAATGCAGGTCCCTAAGGGAAGCAGGGAGCTCTTAAAATAACATTTGTAGACAAGTGAAGGGAAGACTCTTGCCTGGTTTTTTTCTCTGTGGTGAACTTGGAAGACTTTGAGCTGACATCACTGTGTGAAATTCAGCATTAAAATGAAATGCTTTTGCTGTAACAAAATGTAGAACCTGTGTAGAACGTGCAGTTTCACTTTTAACTGTATCTGTATTTGTGCAAAAATTTGTGATGGAATGGGAAAAGACAACATCCAAAAGTAGTTTTGCTTTTTTGTTCTTAACAACTTTGCAATTAATTCATTTATTTTGTAAGTGGGGTGCGTGGGTGAACAGAAGACTAAGAAAGGGAGTGAGGGCAGAGAAAAGGAAAAGGGATGACTAGAGGGGAGGCAAGGGCTACTTGTCTGTTCCTTGCTACAAAATGATGACTGACAATGATTGATCTAGATTGACCATTAAAGTGAGTGAAATAACATGGCCAACATAGACTTATGTAAACAATTTCATATTTGAGTTACATTGCATACTCGGACCACCTAGCTTTTTTTTTTTTTTTTTTTTTTTTAAATTGTCTCTGGTCTAAATCTTACCTCCTTAACAAAATCTTTCCCCATCAGAAATATTGTTACTTCTCTTTACATATTTTGACCACATCATTCATTTGAGTTAATCTCACAGAGCTCTATTCTATATAACTATCTCTGTGGGCACACACATCTCATATCTCCCCAAAGACATTTTTTTCCTAGGGGAGGGAGGAACCATGCTTCAAATGTTTCCCCCATGTGTTTCCTATATTGTGTTCTGTGCAGTAGATGTTCAATGAGCATTTGCCGGGGGCCTGGTACTTGCAAACTGCATTTTAATGGTACTGACAGAAAACCAAGTCTTTAGGTTCCAATTATGTATTTTGTGTCCTGATTTTATTTTAGTAAGATATTGTTAGGTATTGGACAAGGTATTGTCCAACACCTTTTTTTTCCTCCTCTCTTCTACAGTAGTAATAATCTAACTTATACAAATGTTTTGAAGAATAATGAATAAATCAGATCTGGCAACGAAACACAAGTTCTGAAAATGTATCTCTGAACAAAGGTAATGTTAATGGAGATTGATAAGCTATACTAGCCAGTGGTGATGTGGAAATGATAAAGGCTATTAGTTACATTTTAAGTTCTTTCCTTGTATAGATACTGTTTTTGCAAACCAACTTTCACATGGCTAAATAAAAAATGATTTGAATAAAATAGATGGAATTTTGAGGGTAATTCTAAGTGAGGTATAAGAGAAATTTAAAAATTCTGAGGTCTTATGATAGGAATTTCCAAGACAATAACCCTCTTAGCTTTTTGCACCCTGCTTAACTAGAATAGGTACTGATGTTGTTTAAACTTTTAATTAGTCTATTTTTGATCAGATAATGCGCAAGTAAAAAATTCAACAAAACTAAGTCTCTTTTAGAAAACTTCTCTGTTTCTTGCATTTTTTCAGAGACATTCTGAGTGACTACATGTATATTTACTTCTAAATATACCTTTCCAACATTATGGCATGAATGTTGACATACTGAAAAGAAAGTCCGTTACCTTCTTTTTTTTTACTAATATATTTAGAGATTACTTCATCTCAGTACATGTAGGTAGGTCTACTTCATTTACTTTTTCTTGGATATTTCTCATAGGAATATTTTTTGCTGAGCTATCTCCTTGGGCAAGGGAAACAAAAGAAAAAAATAAACAAATGAAGCTGCATCAAACTAAAGAGCTTTTGAACAGCAAAGGAAACCAAATTAAAACATAACCTACTCAATGGGAGATATATCTGATATATCTGATAAGGGGTTAGTATCCAAAATTTATAAAGAACCTATAAAACTCAACACCCAAAACAAACAAACAAACAATCCAATTAAAAAAATGGGCCAAGGGCTTGAATAGATACTTCTTCAAAGAGGACATACAGATGGCCAATCGGCATATGAAAAGATGCTCCATGTCACTAATCATAAGAGAAATGTAAGTTAAAACTGCAATGATATATTATCTCACACCTCTCAGAATGGCTGTCATCAGTAAATCTACAAATGTCAAGTGTTGGTGAAGATGTGAAGAAAAGGGAACTCTCATGCACAGTCGGGGGGAACGCAGATTGGTGCACCACTGTGGAAAGTAGTATGGAGTTACCTCATTTTTTTTAACACTGTTTTTTTTAACTATGTTATGAACAGAAGGGACATAAGTGGTTAGGCAGATCATCTCAGCTCAACATATTCAAGGTTGTTATATAAGAAAGGTCATTTTTAGTGGCTATGTTTTCTTCAGAGCAGGATTGGGCTTTCAATGTGGCATATAGAATTATTGCTGGGGATTAACAGTTACATTCTCTAGACCACACTAGAGTTCTACATTATAGCAGAACAGTTACATTCCTGAGGTCCTGTGCCTTAACATTTCAATTATGACTGGGTATTCTTCAGTCCTTCTGTACTATCATCTGCCTTGAACTTTGCTTGAAATTCTCCTAGTTTTGAATTTCTTCTTTAATCTTCAGTAGCAATGTATGGAAGAGTTTGTAGAAGTTAAATTTTTTTGAGTCTTTGAATATCTTAATCTTTATTCTGTTCTCATAATAAATTTGATATTTTTGTTATAGGCATCTTGGTTGGAAATATATTTTTCCATAATATTTTAGGCATTAGTCCAGTGTTCATTATTTCTATTGAGAATTCTGGTGGTTTCTTTTTCTTCAAATGTAACCTATTGCTTTGATCTAAAAGTTTTTAGGATTCTTCATCTTTGGTTTTCTGACCTGTCATTGTAATGTGCGTTTTTTTTTCTTTCTTGTTTTTCCTTTTAATCTGGAGAATTGTATCCTTTGGTTCTAGAAATATTACTGTATTGTTTCATTGAACAGTTTGATCCATCTCAAAATTTTTTTTTCCTGTTTTCTCTTTCTGTAATTCATATTTCTTGGGAATTTGGTCACTTGGCTTCAATCCTTACTATTTTTCCCCTCATATATTTTATTTCTTATGAAGGCAGAAATTTCTTTTAGTTTTATTCACTTTTATTTCCACTACCCAGAACACTTGGAACATGGGAAGTACTCAATGAATATTTATTGGAAAATCTCTTTCTATTTTATATCTAGTAGATTTATTCAACTATAGCTTCCATTTAAAAAATATTTTCTAATTTTTACTTTTCAAGAATTCTTTCTTGTTTTCTGTTTTTTACTTACTACAATATCTTGTTCTTGCTTTATTGATGAGATTTAATCCTCTGATTTTCTCTGAGGACGTTCATGTTTTTTTAAAAAATAATTTTTTTAGCTCAAGCATTATCTCTGTTTCATTTGGCTTCATTTTTCTTTGTTTATTTTGGCCTTTTTCTCATGTTTGGCCTTTTTCTTGATATCTTCTGTGGGCTTGGATGGGATTTCCAGCTGGAGGACTTCACTTTGGGGTGAAGAGAGCTGGATGGTTCATTGGGGGAATACCACAAAGCAGAATGTGGAAGTCTTTTCTCTGTAGGTATTCAGTTTTTACAGTAATTTCTGGGCAGGAACCTGACCATGCCGTGGGCTTGTTTTGAATAAACACCCTGTTTTAACTTCCATGGTGCACTTCTTATTTAACTTTTCCAGGAGAAAATGAAACTCTGAATTTTTCTGCCCAGGTGAGGTGAGGTGAATTGGAGAAGCACTTGGATGTTAATGTCATAGGCAGAGGGTGGAGGAGAGGACCTCAGCACTGCTTCCTCCTGGTTTTGATGACTCCATTTCCTGAGTTTTTCTGGGCCCTGCTGAACAAGATGACACATTTCTAAATGGCATGCCCTTGAGGTTGTGGTTGCCACTCCTTTCCCAGGCCAGGTTTCATTTTTCTCTCTAGGACGCCATGGAACATTTGTTGAAAATTTTCATCCAATGATGTCCCCTTTTCTGCTTTAAGTGTTATCTTTATCAGTTTTTTAAAAAAATTCACTTTACTAGAATTTGCAGAAGGTGAGACATAAGCTTCTATAGTCTATATACCATCTTTACCTGACAGAAAATCTGCATCCTGAGAAATGTGTCATTAAGCAATTTCATTGTTGAGTGACAATCATCGAGTGCACTCACACTGACCTTGATAGTACAGCTTGCTACACACCTAGGCTATGTGCTGCAGTCTATTGCTTGTGGGCTGCAAGCCTGTATGGCATGTTACTGAATATCGTAGGCAATAACTACACAGTGATAAGTATTTGTGTATCTAAACTTATCAAAGCATAAAAAAGGTAGAGGTAAAATAAGGTATAAAAGATAAAAAATGGGTGACCTGTAGAGGGCACTTACCATAAATGGAACTTGCAGATGGAGGGTTGCTATGGACCAGTCAGTGAGTGAGTGGTGAGTCACTGTTAAGACCTAGGACATTACTGGCCTGACCAGGTGGTGGCACAGTGGATAGAGCATCGACCTGGGATGCTGAGAACCCAGGTTTAAGACACTGAGGTCCCCAGCTTGAGCATGGGCTCACCAACTTGAGCTCAGGGTTGCCAGCTTGAGCAAGGGATCGTAGACATGACTCCATGGTCACTGGCTTGAGCCCAAGGTTGCTGGCTTGAGCCCAAGGTCACTGGCCTGAGCAAGTGGTCACTGGCTTGGCTGGAGCCTCCCAGTCAAGGTAAAAATAAGAACCAATCAATGAACAACTAAGGTGTGACAACAAAGGATTGATGTTTCTCATTTTTCTCCCTTACTGTCTGTCTGTCTCTTGCTAGAAAAAAAAAAAGACCTAGGTCTAGGACATTACTATACACTGCTGAAAACTTATAAGCACTGTACACTTAGGATACACTAAGTTTATAAAAAACATTTGTTTAACAATACATTAACATACTTACTGTAACATTTTTACTTTATTAACTTTTTATTTTTTAAAACCTTTCTATTCTTTTGGGATAATACTTAGCTTAAAACATACATCCATTGTACAGTTGTACAAAAATATCACTTTCCTTATATCCTTATTTATGAGCTCTTTTTCTATCTTCATTTATTTTTGAATTAAAATCACTTTTTTTTTCCATCAGAAACTAAGACACAAAAACACAAGTTAGCTTAGTCCCACAGAGGGTCAGGATCAGTATCATTGCTTTCCACAGCTTGACCACTGGGAAGTTTTCAGGGGTGGTAACATGCTTTCTCTTTTTCTTTTTTTTGCCATTTTCTCTCCTTTGGTCTCTTCTTTAGCTATGTGCTCCTCTTCCACTGCCAACAACACTCCTTTAGTCAATTCCTCAGGAAGCTCCTCCAGGGGCTCCCCCATGTCATTCTCGCCCACATCCAGGTTAAAGTTGTTTGCTTTTTCAACCACCCACTTGTAGATTTTTATAGCCTCTCACATTTGGAAGTTCCTTTGAAGTTATGAACAAACCTCTTGAGTGTCTTCTTCCCGATGCCATTTTTACCCTGCTTGGTGGCATCACCGCAAGCCCTACCAAGGTTTCTGATGCAGTTGGAGATGTAACCCTTACAGAATTGCACCAGTGTCTTCCTTGGTTGCAGTGATAGTATGGATCAAGTTCCTCCACAAGTAGTAGGCCTTAAAAGCTGCTAGAACTCCTTAGCTCCTTGACTGTAATAAATAGGTGGCATTTGGAAAGAGAAACTCCTCTTTGATATTGAAATGAAGATCACAAATAAAAGGAGGAGGTCCAGGAAAAATATTAATAATAAGCAAATGCTCAAAAGGTATGTTATTCTCCAAGCTGCACTTCTTCATTTCTTTGGCATAAAAATTCAGAAGGGCATTTTGGAAGCAGAGTTGGGTCATCATGACTTATTATTGCTCTTGCAATAGACTGGAAGTATGTGTTTAGTGATGTGCTTCAAGGCCCTGGTGTTATTACTGTGCTGGATCACAAAGGGTTTCAATTTATAGCCTGCAACATTGTCATAAAAAAAATGTTATCTTGTCCCCAAAAGACTTGAAACCTGGCTTTGACTTGGCCTCTTTCTGAGCAAAAGTCTTTCTAGGCCTCCATTTCTAGAATAGAGAGGTTTCATCTATATTGAATATTTACTCTGGCAAGTAATTTCTCTCCACAATCAGCTTAGCTAGCGTTTCCAAGATTCTTCAGCTGCCTTTCTATCAGCACTCATAGACTCACATTATAGAATAAATAACAATTCTTGAATTATTTAAACCACCCCAAGCTGGCACTAAATTCAACATTGTAGTTGAGTCCAGCATTTTCCCCCAATGTTGCAAACAAAGTTTTAGCTTCAGCAGTGGTCATGATGGTGCTGAGAAGGACAGCCTTCTGTGTCTGGTCTTCGATCCAGGTCATTAGAAGTTTCTTCATGTCGGATCTGGGCCCTACTTGGATTTTTGTTAGTTTCATTGCCTTTATTGAAACAGAATCTTTAACAGCTTTCACTACTCTGTTCTTATACTTCAAGGTCATAGTTGTGGTGGAACGGGACATGCCTGACTGGCATTCAATAACTATCATGATATTTTTTTATCTTCATAATCATTAATCACTTTTAATTTTGTTTCCAGGTCAGGCACTTGATACATCCTCTTACTGGTGACATTAGCCAGTGGATTTTGTCTGTTTAGGGGTCATGCTGAACATAATAACGTGGAAAAGTATCAAGCACAGGAGAAAAATGATGCAATGAAGAGGTGCAGTAAAAAGAGATCCATGTCTTTAACTTTTAGCATTTTAGTGATGATGTGTCTTAGTGTGGGCCTTTTTGGGTTCATCTTATTTGGGACTTTCTGCACTTCCTGGACTTGTGTGTCTTTGTCTTTCACCAGATTAGGGAAGTTTTCAGTCTTTATTTCTTCAAATAGGTTCTCAGTTCCCTGCTCTCTCTCTCTTTCTGGTACCCTTATGATGCAAATGTTGTTACACTGAATGTTGTCCCACCTGTGCTGGGCTTGGAGACACCTGGGAGAGGCTAAGCTTCAATCTGAGGCTGGCTGCCACTAGTGCTGGGCTTAGGGTCACTTAGCAAGAGGTACAGGGCATGCTGAGGTCAGCTGATGCTTGTTTGGGGTTTTTGAACATTTGAGAGATTTTAGGAAAGTCTGCAGCATGAGTTGAGACAGGCTGTTAGTGTGGAAAAGTTTGGGCTGGGCACTTGGATTGCGTAAGGTGGGATCTCAGGGAATCACCAGGTCAGGAGAGTGGTGTTAGCGAGGATGATGGAGACTTACATTTGGTGCTGGCCTGTGCCTTCCAGCTGGATTGGGACAGGACTCAACAAAGGCACAGTGGCATGTGCCAACATTTCTGTCCCTAGAGTGAGCTTCCCTGATCTCTACCTCCTCAACCCTTTGCCCAAAGCCAGGCAATTCAGTTCTTCAAATGTCCCTGGCTCTTTTAGAGCTGCTACCGCAGCACTGGAGCTCAGGGCCAGTGAGTTTGTGAGCAAGTAAGTCCATGTGCTGGTCCTTTAAGAGGAAGTGCCTGGGACTCCAGTACCCTCCGTCTCCCTCAGCCTCAATCCCCACTGGTTTTTACAGCTAGAAGTTGGGGGCTTCTCTTCCTGGCCCTGGAACCCTGGACTGGGAGACCTAGTCTGGGGCTGGGACCCATTACTTCTTGGTGTGTGTGGGGGACCTCCACAGCCAAGATATTCCTCTCTATTTTAACCGCCACAAATGTGTATGGGACTAACCCATTCTGTGTCTCTACTCGTCCCACCTGTCTTGACCTGGCTTCTTCTTTATGTCCTTAGTTGTAGGATCCTGTTCAGCTAGCTTTCAGGTGGTTCTCAATGGTGGTTTTGTAATTTAGTTGTAATTTAGATATGGTCATGAGAGGAGACCAGTGCAGCATGTACCTACAGATGAGGTGCATGAAGCTGCTACCTGTGTAACACAGCATCTTGTTTTATAGTGAACTTTATTAATAAGTAAAAAGAGTACAATCTAAAATAATAATAAAATGTATAGTATGGTAAATACATAAACCAGTAACATAGTGGCTTATCATCATCATCAAATATTATGTACATAATTTTTTGCTTTGCTTTTTATACAACTGGAAGCACAGTAGGCTTGTTTCCACCAGTAACACTGCAAACACTTGAGGAACACAATCGGTACCATACCTGTAGGTGATGGGAAACTTTCATCTCCACTATAATCTCCTGCTACTACCTTTGCATATGTGGTCCATTATTGACCAAACCATCATTACATAATCAGGTCAGTTTTAGGATTAGGAACAAAGCTCTCTAACAAAATTATCAATCTTGTCCTCATCTCTTTAGTTCCCACCTCGCTTTCTCCCTCCGTATTAGAGTCCCACCTCTGGGTGGAGTTGCTTATCCATGATGCTAGTTTCTCACCTCCTTTTTCCTCTACCAACTTCAGTCTAGCATCCAGCTCCAACACTGCATTGAATTGTCACAAAATGACCAGTAAGCTCCGTGCCATGGCGTCTACTGGACACTCTCCAACCATTGGGGTCACTGAGCAGCATTTACCAATGCAGACCACTCTCTCTTCTCATAACACTCCGTCCTTGCTTCCTCTGTGTCATTTCCTCCCTCCTTCTTTTTTTTTCTTATTTTCTGTACTTCTCTGGCTGTGTTCTCAGTCTCCCTGTCCAATTGTTTCTTCTATTTTTTGCCTTTAACAATGGTAGTCAAATTCTCTTTTCACACTATAGTCTTTTTCTAGGTGACTTCTCCAGACTAGTGCTGGCCAAAGAGTAAAAATTTTCATCTCTGTTACTGCTACTCAACTCTCCCATTGCAAGGAAAGAGATATAACAGCTCAGTGAATCAATGATCTTCACTGTGATTTTTTTTTTCATTTTCTTTTCCAAATGAGATGAGGGGAGACAGAGAGACAGACTCCCACATATACCCCTACAGGGATTCACTTGGAAACCCTGTCTGTGGTTGATGCTCTGCCCATCTGGAGCTATGCTCACAACCAAGTTATTTCTTAGCACCTGAGGCAGAGGCTCCATGGAGCCATTCTCAGCACTTGGGCAGATACGCTTGAACCAATTGAGCCATGGCTATGGGAGGGGAAGAGAGAGAAAGTAAGGGAAGGTAAGGGGAGGGAAGAAGGAGAGAAGTAGATGGTTGCTTCTCTTGTGTGCCCTGACTGGGAATTGAAGCTGGGATATCTACATACCAGCTGACCCTCTACCACTGAGCCAACTGACTAGGACCATTGGCTGTGTTTTAATAAAACTTTATTTGTAAGAACTATGGCCTGTGGGTCATAGTTTGTTGACCCCTGATCTAAGTCTAGGGCTTTAATGACCACCTGTATATGGATAACACTCTGTATCTTTAGTCCAGAATTTCTTTTGTGCTCTAATGGCTTATTGAACATCCCTGGGCTTAGAATAAAAAAAATGATGTGCTGATTCCCTGGGGTCTTGCTGGAATGACTGTGTTTGGGAAACAATCTGTCTTTTGAACCAACAGTGACAGACACCAGTACATGCGTGTCCATGTTTGGTGCTGTGGGGTCCAAAGGTCTCTGCCCTATGGAACTTGAGGAATCTACTGCAAAGCACATAAGAATACATTTAAAAACACAACTTGTACTGTATTTTATACATCAGCTGAGTTACACAATACCACACGGTACTGACTTTTTTGAAAAATATGAATGCTAGCAATGCTTGAATAACAAAAAAGATGGAAAGGTGGAAGAGACAGGTTTGTTCATTGAAAGATCTTTCTTGGGAACCTTCCATATGTGAAGACTTATCTAGGCAGTGGGGATGTAGCAGTGAACAAAACAGGCACTGTTCCTACTTTTATGGATATGTGAGGAAGAAAAATAGCAAATCATAGTGAGTCGATCTTGTTGCCTAAAACTACACTATCCCATATGGCAGCAATGAAACACATGTGGTTATTTAATTTTAAATTCACTTAAATAAAATAGATAAAATAGCAAAAGAATTAATATCCTCAGTCATACCAGCCACACTGTAAGGCTCAATAGCCATATATGGACAGTGGTTACCATATTGGACAGAGCAGATAAAATATACTTCCATCATCACAAAGTTCTATTGGACTGTACTCTTCCAAAATGTAACATTTAGGTTTAAAGAGATTTTTAAGATGAATAACCTGGTCTCAATGAATACACTGATTTTTTGGGGGAAGATGCTGGACGTAGGGAGGGGTCTTAACAAGGGCAGTGGCATGTAGAAGGATCTTGCAAGGGGTGGGATAGACAGTCTCTCATATAAGAACAACAGCTAGTGATGACTCAGGGATTCTAGCCTAAGTAACCAGAAACAAGATGTCCTTAAAGAGACACTGGGGAGTTCAAAAAAAGGGTAATTTTAGAGGTCATATAATGAGAACAAATTTAGACTGTTCAAAACAAGACAGCAAACAGAAATGTTTAACCGAAGGGGGTCTAGAAGAGATTTGGGAGTGAGAGCAGGCACAATTGGCTCCTTATAAATTAGCCAACATCTTACATAGGATTTCTCATGTCATCATTGGATTAACTGGCCTGATCTTCTAGCTCAACTGGTGTTCAACATGTCGGATTTGGAGATCTGGGTTTTGAAAAAAATAAAATTGAGCCACAGTTTTCAAACTTAAAAATAGAATTAAACTTAACTTCTTTCCCCCCAGTTTTTATTAAGATTAAATGTGGTAATCAGTACCTTGCATGGTTACTGACCCTGAATGGGCAATCTATATAGGATAGCATTCTTTCTTTAGTGTGGGGGTACATGCAACACTACGTCTCTCATGAATCTTTAATAGCTCAGCTGGATTCTGCAGTCATTTGTTTTTTGTGGAGCTATAGCATGCCTGTGGGACACTGTGCTCTTGTTCCTGATGGAGTGACAGTAGCTCCCCACCAACCATAGAGGCAGCAGGGGCGGAGAACCAGCTCTGGGTGAGGGTGGGTCTTTGAGGGATGTGGCCCAGCCCATGTGTAAATGAGAAGGTTGAACTGACTGATTTCTAAGTTCCCTTCTGATCTGGTTTATGTGATCTCAGCTCCTGGGCCTGGGGAGGATCCCTTGCTTCCTCCAGAGTGTCAACTGCCAGATGGACCTTCTGTGGATCTGAAGCAGATGTGCTTATGCAACTTGAAATGCTCCCAATGAAAAGAAAAAGAAATCACAGTCATCTAGACATGGTATCCAGTAGACATTCAACAATGGCAGAACCAAGGCAGAGTAGGACCCTGTGACTTTGTGAGGCCATGGTGGTGGCCTCTGAGCATGGAACTCTCAGTGTAAAGACTGATGAATTCTTTTGAAAGCAGAATATTCAGCACCTTTGATGTCACAATTGACTAAATTGGTCTTCTTGATCCTAAGGTGTATGACAGAATTGTGAGGAGTAAACAGACACACAGCAAAGGACCAGAGAGGCAACCACAACCGGAATGGCGTTCCCCTCTCACCTCCCACTGCAGAATCTGTTTTAGACTAGAAATCCAAATTATAATTGGGAGTGCAGTGAGAAAAAAAAAGTGCATTTTAATGAAAATCCAATTAGAAGAACAATTAATTGGGCACACATTACTCACAAAGCATGTTGCTTGATGATTTTAAGTAGACGAGGATAAATCAAATAAGGTCTGTGCTCTGAAGGAATTTATGAGGGAGTGGGGGTGGTTGGTGTTGGAGCAGAGTAAACAACAAAGGGATGGGGTGGGTGTGAATGCAGCTCATGTGGAGGTAGCATCTGAGTTTGTGCAGCTGGCTTAGACCAAAGCCGCCTGAAGAGAGGTCGTCCTGGGAGGCTTTCTGAATGCCACCTTCACCGAAACCTCCATCCCACCCCATCCTCAAGCATGCTTTGTGCTTTGAAAGAAATTTAAAAACTTTGGTAAATGGTGACTCTCCTTAATGAGACAGCTGTAGTTTTATGCTTCATGCTCAGCCAAATCCTGTTTAATTAATCTACTTAGACTTGTTGATTGAGGTTAATTGGAGCCTAGGATTGATGTTAATTGCTATTGTAAACTGCCAATGTTATAGGCAGGACATTTTGAATTTGGTTAAAAACCCCCACAAAACCTGAGGTAAAGGTCTATTTTTCTTAGCTTGCTTACTTTTTGTCTTCTGTTTCTTCCTCCTTAGGTAAAAGGGCGTTTCTGCTTTCCTAAGTGTAGTTTACTTTGTGTTTGTTGTGGGTTGTGATAGGTTATTATAGGAGTTGATTTTATTTTGATCATTAATGCCTCAGGTATTATGCAGTCTCTCTTGATTCTTCTTTTTCTTTCCCCTTTCTGATTATGACCTACTCAACTTGTGCACAAGTATGTGCACACAAATGTACACATGGACAAATGTGCAAACACACACACACACACATCACACCACATGGTCGACTCCTTCTTTTACTCTTCAAATCTTTGTGCATTTCTTCAGGTGATAGCATTCCGTGTCCCCCTGGAAGAAATGAAGGAAGTCCACTGGGAACTGGACAGGACACTCAATGGATGAGCAAAGACAATGAGTGGCCTTTGGGTGAAATGTGTGTGTATATGATAATGATGGTATTGGTGTTGGTGGTGTGTGAGGAGGGCAGAAAAGAAGACAAATAAATAGAGCAAAAAATAAAAGAGAAGGAGAAACAAATTTTCAGAGTCAGAACAGGTGAGGGGTGATCTCTTTCCTCCATTTTATTTCAGGGATAAACATTCAAATTCAGGAGGACAAAGTCCTATGCCACTCACATGGTCAGCTCCTCCCACAGTACTTCTTTGTCAGGTCTAAGTGCTCTTTTGAACATGAACTCAGTTCAGCTAAAACTGTTGCATCAAAGGCTGTCTCTCCTCACACATATGAGTAAATGTATCTACATGCATAAAATGCCATGCATATTTTCACAAAATACCTAAGTAAAGAGGTAGTTTGAACCTCAGGGCTGTCTGGAGTGCTGTGAAAACACTTTGAGATGCCATCTTTAGGCCTTGTGTTCATACATTTCCTGTCTGCGCCCCACCCCTTTTGGCCTCAGTTAGGGATGGTTCTGTGTCTCCAGCTCTGACCTCTGTTCCTGAGCAGATGTCAGACAGGTTGGGGTCCAGTCTCTATTAATCTCTCGATGTGGACACCTTTGACTGGCTTGTCAGTCACAGAGTGGTAACTAAAGCAGGAAAACCTTTTTATTCTTCTCTGATGCCATGGACTTGAACATCAGAACATTGTAGTAGTGAGATTAGAAATTAGACCTCAAAACCAGGGCAACTGAACTTTAATAAACAGAGAAACAAGGGGGCAGGTCTTTATGTGTGTGCATTCATATGTTTGTGTATGTGTATATAATTGTTTTTGTACAACTTGTTGAGTCTGTTGATATGTGTGTATCCATGAAACCATCACCACAAATCTATGCTGTAAACATTTCTTCACCTTCAAAAGTTTTCTTCTCCTTCTTTTATTTATTGTTTCTGTGTGGTAACAACACAACATAAGATGATACCCCTTAGAAAAATTTGAAGTCTACAATACATTATTGTTAACTTTAGAGTTTATGCTAGGACTTATTCATCTTGTGTGACTGAAAGTGGGTACCCTTGGACCGATACTTCCCCACCCCCCACCCCCAGCCCCTGGTTACCACCATTCCACTCTCTGTTTTTATAAGTTTGACTCTTTTAGATTCCACAAGAAGTGGTATCATGTAGCATCTTTCCTGTGTTTGGCTGATTTCACTTAATGTCCTCTAGGATTATTCACGTTACTGCACATGGTAAGATTTCCTTCTCTTTAAAGGCTAAATATTATTTTGTTGTATATGTACACCACATTTTCTATATTCATTCATTCATCCACATTTTATTTATCCATTCATCCAATCATCATGGACAGTTTGTTGCTTTCACGTTTTGGCTATAGTAAATATCTAATATCAAGAGCTTGGGGAAAGAAATACAATGTTAACATCTCATTTTCTGATTTTATGAACCATATCACTCTTCTTCCATGGCCCATTTGCTTTGTGTGTGTGTTTTCCTTTTCTTTCTTTTTTTTTTCTTCTGACAAAGACAGAGAGAGACAGAGAGAGGGACAGATAGGAACAGACAGACATGAAAGGAGAGAGATGAGAAGCATCAGTTCTTCACTATGGCACCTTAGTTCAGTGGTTCTCAAAATGTGCATCAGGGCACATGTGCCCTAGAACATTTCCCGGTGTGCCCTATGGTATTGCAGAGATTTCTGTTGGGGACCAAAAAACCAACAGGGTTTTTGGAGTTTAGATTTTTGGGGGACAGAAAGGTGTGGGAATTGGCTGTAGGCTGACAGTCTGCCCAACCCCCCACCTCACTTGCCTGATTAGGTTGTGAAAGGCTGTTAAACTGTGGTGCTGGATTGTTTACACTACCCCCGAATATTCCCCGGAAAGACTGGAGGCAAGTTTCTTCTATCCTTTGTTTGGTGTAAAGTTAAGATAATATGTATGGTGGGGGTTTTGGATTGATGATTAAACATAAGGAATTGTCTCTTGAAGCCTTTTGGATTTCTATAAAATAAGAATATGTAGCAATATCTAAAAAAGCTTTGAATATTTTACTACAATTTTCAACATCCTATTTATGTGAATTAGGATTTTCTACCCTCCACACAATTAAGAGTAAAAAGAGAGGAATTCTTCAAAGTATTGATGAGAAAATGAGAGTTTTCCTTTCAAATATATGCCCAAACATTTGAAAAATCGCTAGGACACATCAGGCTCATGTTTCTCATAAACACAAGAATGAAAAAACTTAACACATTTGTGCTGAGACCTGCCAAATTTACTAAATCTTAGTAAGAATGTATCTATACATATAAAAAGATAACATTTTGTCATTTTTTTTCATTTTAATCCCTCTTTTTTACGAATTCTATAAAGCATAACTCAAAAATTATAACCTAAAAATGTTTTTTAATGTCAGAATAAATTTAATTTTGTTGCATTTATTTCATTTAATTACCATAAAATCACGCTTGGATTTTATATATATATATATATATATTTAAAATTTGACTTAATAACATATTTCTCAGAAATTTGTATATAGTGCGCCTACAGTTATTTGGAGGATTTTAAATGCACCCTGACTTCAAAAAGTTTAAGAACCACTGCTTTAGTTCATTGATTCCTTTCTCATATGTGCCTTGACCGGGGGGTACTACAGACAGAGTGACACCTTGCTCAAGCCAGTGACCTTGGGCTCAAGCTGGTGAGTCTTGCTCAAACCAGATGAGCCCACGCTCAAGCTGGTGACTTTGGGGTTTTGAACCTGGGTCCTTTGCATCCCAGTATGATGCTCTATCCACTGTGTCACTGCCTGGTCAAGCTGTGTGTGTGTTTTCTTAAAAAAAAATTTCTTCCAGTTTTTTTGCAATTCTACAGTGGTGTCTATACATATTAAAACTTTAAGTGAGGTGAAGTTCAATCTGTCATGAAGAATACATTATGAACATTCTCATTTGGTTTCTGAAAAAGGCTTAATATTTTATATATTCTAAATTAAAGAACAGTCATGTTTAAAAACTAATTTTTTTAGTTAGAGAGCTCTTATCTTACATCTTTTACTAATACAGGTGTGTATAGTGACAGCAGTTTAAAAATATTTTAATAGTGTACTACTTAATTAATCATGTCAATTCTCTTTTCCAAATGAACAAGATTGAGATTGATTTTGGCACAACTTACAAAGGAGCTCATTTATTTTATTATATAATTTCATAATTTAAGTTTGAAAGCCAGATTTTTGTCTCTGGCAATTATCTTCTTTGCAAAGTTGCTTCATACTATTAAGAGTATAAGTATTTTCATATTTACCTTATAAACATTTTTATGTCATTATTATATATGCCATTCCCTATGCCAGATGCTGAGGCTTCATGGATAAGACAGTGTCTCATCTCAGGAAGCTCACACTTTTGTTATAAGAGAGAACAGTCAAGGTCATGCAGGGCAGGAGCTCCAGCTATGGTTAGAGTTCTGGGGAGTTGAAAAGCTTCTTGGAGACAATAGCTATGAAGATGATCCTTGAGTCACAAGTAGGAATTAGTCATGTTGGGTTTAGGGGTTTGCTTTCAGGAGATACTGAGGATATTTTTAACCCAGATAATATATTCATTGTTCTTGTGTCTACAAGCCTTGCTGGTCCATGTGTGGTAAAGGTTTGGAACTGTAGGATCTATTTATTTGTTATTTGTATTTTACCTACTTCCAAAAATTTCTTACATAGATGATGATGATGATAATGATGATGATGATGATGATGATGATGAATGTGTGTGTCCATGTACAATGTGTTACATGCTACTGAGTTGGCTCCAAATCTTGGCAACTTAATAAATGAGGAATATCCACAATTTCTTGACCTCAGCATCCCAGCTCAGCTCCTGGAGACTCATGCCTGTGGCTTCTATTATAGATTTTGTCCATCCCATATATGATCTTCCCTTCTTTCTGCTGCCTTCCATTTACATTCACATGCACTAGAAATATCTGAATGAAAACCAAACACCACAGCCTGACAAGGCAGTGGCGCAGTGGATAGAGCATCGAACTGGGATGCGGAAGACCCAGATTCAAGACCCCGAGGTGACCAGCTTGAGCGCAGACCCATCTGGATTGAGCAAAAACTCGCCAGCTTGGACCCAAGGTCACTCACTCCAGCAAGGGATGGCTCGGTCTGCTGAAGGCCCGCGGTCAAGGCACATGTGAGAGAGCAGTCAATGAACAACTAAGGTGTCGCAAGGGCAATGAAAAACTAATGATTGATCCTTCTCACCTCTCTCCATTCCTGTCTGTCTGTCCCTATCTATTCCTCTTTCTGACTCTCTGTCCCTGTAAAAAAACAAACAACCAAAAAAACCCCACAAAAAAACAAAAAAACAAAACACCACAGAGTGAGAAGGGTGAATGAAATTAAAATTGTTGGCTAGGGTTTTATAAATCAATATGAAATAGACTTCCAAGTACACCTTTGCAAAGTAATTGATGTGTTTTATATTTCCTTTTGCCAGATAAAATACAAGTATGACATTCATGAGGTGAAACAGACTTTGTCTTGGTACTAAATTCCAAAAAGAATGTATTGTGTGGATCTCTATATAAGGGATTTTGAACAATTCCATTTTTTAGAGACATAGAGAAAGGTAGGGAGAGAGAGACACAGAGAAAGGGAGAGAGAGAAAGAGACAGAAAGAGAGAGAGAGAAAGGCATTTATTTGTTGCTCCACTTAGTTGTGCATTCACTGGTTGCTTCCTGCATACACCCAGACAAAACTAGCAACCTTGGTGTTTTTGGGAGGTACTCTTAATTGACTGAGCTAAACAACCACAGAGAGCAATTTCTTTCTGAAATACTGTTTGTTTCCATGTGCAGAGAGCAACACTGAGCAGAGATTTCAGGCTGTGTTCTTTGGCAAGTGTCTGGAGAACAGAGCCTCTGCTGCTAATTGGAGGCACATCCTAATTCATCAGAGACCGAATGCACACATGGCAATGCTGACATTTTTTGTGAAGAGTAAGGAGCCTTTCTCAAGGAAATTCCATTCTCACCAATGTGGAACTGAGCAAGGGCCACATTTTCTTGAGGTGGCAGCTTTGGATCTGCCCCCTTGCTTAAGCCCCCACTGTCCCATGACATAGGTCATAGAGGAGATGACATAAGCCTTGAAAACATCAAGGGGGAGGTTTTGCCAATTGGCCAGCCTTAGCATGGAAAACCTTGCCATGATCCCTGTGGAACAGTTAATTTTAAGTGCTCCTGCCTCCCTATGTGGGAATTAACCACACAGTATACCATGAGGGAACAATTCTAGCCTCTAGGGTGGAATTATTTAATATCTTTAATTTAAACAATGGATGTGGTATGTCCCAAATCATGATTTTTGATTCCAGCATTATTTTTGTTGACTTATTCTTTTTGATTGTACTCAGACGTCAGATCCCTTATTTTCTTGAGACAATTTCATGTTCACAGTAGTAAAAATAGATTTTTAATTCATCTAAAATCTTTGTCAAATTATTTAGATATGGAGAAAGAAGGGGGCTAGAAAACAGTCTACTCTCACACCATTTGGGATTAAAATTGGACCTGTGATAAAATCATTCTTGCCCTCTCAAATTGTTAGTAACATGTTCTGACCAGGGCTTTGAAGAGGCAACAAAAGCTAAAAATTGACACCAGGATCACACAATCTGACCCAGGGATAACTTCTACCTATGAAATCAGAAGCTTGTATTAGATCAGGTAATATGGTGACTTAGGTTATGCGGGCCCAGTGGTGGTAGAAAATGAGACAGAGTACATGCTGGATGTCACTGGAAACATTGTGCTTGCACATCTTAGGTGTAAGATAAAATATTAATGTGTGTCACTCTTGTAAAGCACGACTGTTATGAGGGGCTTTCACATACGTCTATGCTTTTGATTTTCATAGCAGTCTTATGAAGTATGGAAGGCAGTGGGGTTACCCTTGTTTCACATGAAATGGGCCTAAGATGACACTCTGAGAATTGATCAGTTCATGATCACATGGAAAAGATGAGCAAATCTCATAATGTATTTGGACTTGGAATTTCTGACTCCCAATCTAATCTTCCTGCTATAGCTAAACAAATTCACTTTAGAGAAAGCTTACTATAGAGCTTGCATGAATTTAGAAGTTAAATTGATTGAAATTATAGACTAAATGTTGAATTATGAATCATTGTGAGATACTTGCAAACTCTAGCATTAGCACAAGTTCAGACTAAACAAAATAATGAATGCAATAGTTTAAATGTATTACTGGGTAAAATAAATGAAATTATATACCGATCTTTTTTGTGATGAGGGAAAATATTTTTAAGAGGCTCTTAAATCCTTAGAAACAATAAAAAGCTATAAAGGACAGCATAAGCTTGGTAGTCACACAATAGTCACGGGGTAATAAAGTACTACATGGGGAAGATAGTCAATATATTGTGATAACTATCTATGATATCAGGTCGTTCTAACCACTATACTGACAGCAATACAGAATAATATTGAATGTAAACAGTAATTGAAAAATAAAATTACAAAGCAGAACAATGCAGGACTTCTGCTCCATTACAATGGCTGTGCAGTTTCTTCTGCTTCAGCAAAGATAGTCTCCAATGATGTGCTCCCAAGCAATGTGTACACAGGGGTGCGGTGGCCACAAAGAGCATGAAAATAAGTCATTGTGGTAGTGTTATTGTTTAGATTCTTTGTGCAATCCATTCCAACAACTCTGGGCAGACTCAATAACATAATTGAACTTCAAAACCAGCAAAGCAGTGTCCCAAAGGGACAAAATATTCTTTGTTTCTTAAGACATGTTAAGACATTGTGGTACAAATGTGTGATGTGCTTATAGAACAAAACCTCAGACTTCTTACCAGAGGCTCCCTCTTCCTTCTTTATACTTTACTTATATATCACCTGTGTTCTCAACTGGTGTCAAAAGACCCAGGAGCCTTTCATTTGCCCGTCTACATTGTTCATGCCTTCTTGGCATCACAGGACCCCCTCTCTTGCTCTTTCCGGGTTGTCCTCCCTCCCCCTGCTAAGATGAGCTGTCACTATTTTAGTGACTACAAACAACCAATTGTTTCATATTTTAATCCACAAATATCTCATCTTTTAAACTTCATTACATTTCACTGTCTCTTCATTTTGAAACAATCTGGCATCCCTGTTATTTAGGCACATAAAACTATAAAACTAGGCACACTGGTGGTCTAGAAACACTGAACACATGCCAACAAGCACCCAAAAAACCTCAAACATGTAGAAGACATCACACTTAAGTAAGAAAATTACAAAGTGTTCTGCTTAGTAGCTAAATGAAATGAGGTGCAACTTGTTCCTGACTGGTGTTCATCAGATTCTCAGCTTGTTTAAAGAATTTTGAAGATTGGAATTCTATTTCCTCAAATATTCATTTGAATGCAATAATTGCCTTATTGGGAAAATATGGAAATTAAGTCACAATTTGGCTGATTTTACAACTATTGTTATCTACTAGCATCTTGTTAATTATTCTGAATGCATTAGAAATTGCAGTGCTTACTAGACACAAAGCATTGTGTCAGACTCTACAAGGAAGAAATAGGAGTTACTTCTTCCAAAGAGCATATTAACTAGTAAAAGTGAAAATACTTAACCAAAAACAATTTTCTAATGACTATAACAGCCAGCCTCCTAGACACCATGTGACTTCTGTGAGTCATAAAAGGCATTGCAGTTTCTGCCATGAATGCTTGGATTTGTTTACTCCAGGGGAGGCGGGGAGCCAACCTTTTGCCAAGAGAACATTCTATCAATCCTCTAGAGAGACCCCTGTGAAAAGTACTGAGGTTCCCTGTCAAGAGCCAGAACTAACTTGCTAGCCAGGTGAGTGAGTCACATTAGAAGTGGATCCTCCAGTTCTAGTCAAGTGTTTAGATCTCTGCGACCCAGGTTGAGATCTGATGCAACTTCTGGGGGCACTCTGAGCCAAAATCATCCGATGGGTTGCTTCTAAATTTCTGGCCCACAGAAACTGTGAGAGATAATTAATGACTTTTCGTTTGTTTGTTTTTAGCAAGCAAATTTTGGGGAGAAATTTTAACACAGTAATAGAGAACTAATACATTGAGAAGCTAGTTTGTGCTCTTCTGGGGAACAAAATGGTGATCAAGATAGACAATGTCAGTAATATCCCTCCTCCCAGAGCTTATAATTTACCAAGAAGATAGTCAATTAAGGAATAAATGTGAGAGAGGATTCTAAGATGGTAGAGTAGAAAGCATCAGGAATTTGTCCCACCCCTAAACAATAATTGCACTGCCAGAATATGTCTGATGTAACCATTTTGGAACTCCAGACTCTATTGAAGCAGTGCAACTTCCCAAAGGAAGATTTGGTTAATAAACTGAGCTTAATTTTGATCAAGTTCAGCTCTTAGCACAGTTGTAGCTTTCTATGCCTTGCCACTAGCCACACAGCAAGCTGCTACATGTTCTTAGGACATCTTGCACACAGCTTGCGGGAGCCAGGTAGACAAGAAGGGCCTTGTCCTACAAATATTGAGAGTCTGTGCTCTGACGACTGATTGCTGCTTCTGATCACAGGGGTTTAGGCAAATAGGGCTAATTGTTGTTACACCTCTCCCCATTGTTGCAAGCCCCTTCTCCTTAAGCTACTGAAGTGTGTTCCAGAGAGATTTAATGGGTTGGTGACCTTTCCCTACCCCTTCATTTTTTGCTTTTTTTCCCTTTTGGCAGCCAGGAATTAAAGATTAGGACATTAAAAATAAAGTACTGCATATAGCAGTAAAATTAGAAAGTGACCATAGATGCCCAGGAAAAGGCTCAGAAAGGATCTGAAAAGACTTTAAGTTTATACCTCAGTACAGAGACAGACTTTGACAATAATAAAAACCCAAAACAGTAAAACAATAAACCCTAGGGAAGAGAGAGGATCTGATTTTCAGATTAACTCCATTATTAGATGCAAATGTCTAGTGTACAACATCAACAACAAAATTACAAAGCATACAAAGAAACAGAAAGTATAGATTATTGAAAGGAAAAAGAAATAAACAGAAACTCTCCCTGAAAGACTCAGTAGTAGATCTACTAGAAAAAGATTTTAAACATCTGTTTTATAGGTGTTCAAAGAATTAAAAGATGATGTCATGAAACTCATGGAAAATAATGTGTGTACAAAATGAAAATATCAATAAACAGAAAACCTTAAAAGGACCTAAAAAGAAAGCCTGGAGCTAAAAAGTGCCATAATCAAATATTAAAATTCTCTAGAGGAATTCAAAGGTAACTCTGAGCAGACAGAAGAAAGATTCAGCAGACCAGAATATGAGACAATGGAAATTATTCTGTCTGAGGAACAGAAATAAAAGATTGAACAAACCTGAGCAGAGCCTAAGGAACCCATAAAACACTACCAAGCAAGTTGACATATACATTGTGAGGCTCTCAGCAGAGAAGAGAGTGGGATAGTAAAAAAGAGAATATAGGAAGAATTAATGGCTGAAAAAAACTTTCCAATTTTATGAAAGACATGAATATAAACACAAAAGAATCTCAGTGAATTCTAAATAAGATGAAATCAAAGTGACCCACAGTGAGACATGTTACAATGAAACTTTCACAAGCAAAAGACAAAGAAAAACACTTGAAAGCAGCAGAGAGAAACAAATCATCATATAAAAGAAATCTCCAATAATATCATCAGTTACTTCTTATTAGAAACTTTGGAGGCCAGATGACAGTGAGATCATGTATTCAAAGTATTAAAATTAAAAATAAAATAAAAACCCTGTCAATCAAGAATCCTATATCTGGTAAAACTACACTTTAATAATGACAGAGAAATTAAGATATCCCAGTTAAACAGAATTTGATGTGATTTGCGACCACTAGACCTGCCAGAAAATGACCAGATGTAAGATGAGGTAAAAGGATATTAGACAGTGACTTGAAGCCATGTGGAGAAATACGATTTCAATAAAGGTAAATACATGGAAAAAAAATTTTTTTATTTTCTTATACATATTTATTTATTTTTTATTAATTTTAATAAGGTGACACCAATAAATCAGGGTACATATATACAATGAAAACATCTCCAGGTTATCTTATCATTCATTCAATTATGTTGCATACCCATCACCCAAAGTCAAATTATCCTCTGTCACCTTCTGTCTCCTTTTCCCTGTGCCCCTCCCCTCCTCCCTACCTCATCCTCCCCTCCCTGCCCCCACCATGTAACCACCACTCTCTTGTCCATGTCTCATAGACTTACTTTTATGTCCCACCTATGTATGAAATCATGCTGTTCTCAGTTTTTTTTTTTCTGATTTACTTATTTCACTCCGTATAATGTTATCAAGGTACATCCATTTCGTTGTAAATGATCCGTAGTCATCATTTCTTATGGCTGAGTAGTATTCCATAGTATATATGTACCATCGCTTTTTAATCCACTTGTCCTCTGAGGGACACCTGGGCTGTTTCCAGATCTTCGCTATTGTGAACAATGCTGCCACGAACATGGGGGCACATTTCTTCTTTTCAACGAGTGCTATGGTGTTCTTAGGGTATATTCCTATAAGTGGAATAGCTGGGTCAAAAGGCAGTTTGATTTTTAATTTTTTGAGGAATCTCCAAACTGTTTTCCACAGTGGCTGCACCAGTCTACATTCCCACCAGCAGTGCAGGAGGGTTCCCTTTTCTCCACATCCTCGCCAGCACTTATTCTGTGTTGTTTTGCTGATGAGCACCATTCTGACTGGTATGAGGTGATATGTGGTTTTAATTTGCATTTCTCTAATGATTAGTGATGTTGAGCATTTTTTCATATGCCTATTGGCCATCTGTATGTCCTCTTTGGAGAAATTTCTCTTCATTTCTTTTGCCCATTTTTTGATTGGATTGTTTGTCTTCCTGGTGTTGAGTTTTATAAGTTCTTTATAAATTTTGCTTATTAACACCTATCAGACGTGCTGTCTAATATGTTCTCCCATTGTGTGGTTTGTCTTTTTATTCTGTTCTCATTGTCTTTAGCTGTGCAAAAACTTTTTAGTTTGATATAGTCCCATTTGTTTATCTTGCCTTTTATTTCATTTGCCCGTGGAGATATATCAGAAAAATATTGCTGCTACAGATGTCAGAGAGCTTGCTGCCTATGTTTTCTTCTAAGATGCTTATGGTTTCACAGCTTACATTTAAGTCTTTTATCCATTTTGAATTTGTATTTATGAATGGTGTAAGTTGAGGGTCTAGTTTTATTTTTTTTGGAGGTAGATGTCCAATTTTCCCAGCACCATTTGTTAAAGAGGCTGTCTTTACTCCATTGTATATTCTTTCCTTTTTTGTCAAATATCAGTTGTCCATAAAGTTCTGGGTTTATTTCTGGGTCCTCTGTTCTGTTCCATTGATCTATGTGGCTGTTCTTATGCCAGTACCAGGCTGTCTTGAGTATAATGGCCTTGTAGTAGACCTTGATATCCGAAAAAGTGATACCTCCTGCTTTATATTTTTCTTTTTAAGATTGCTGAGGCTATTTGTGTTCTTTTTTGGTTCCATATAAATTTTTGGAATATGTGTTCTATATATTTGAAGTATGTCATTGGTATTTTAATTGTTATTGCATTGAATTTATAAATTGCTTTGGGTAATATAGACATTTTAATGATGTTTATTCTTCCTAGCCATGAGCACGGTATATGCTTCCACTTGTTTGTATCTTCCTTGATTTCTTTTAGCAATGTTCTATAATTTTCCGCGTACAAGTCCTTAACCTCCTTGGTTAAATTTACTCCTAGATACTTTATTTTTTGGCTGAAATAGTGAAGGAGATAGTTTCCTTAATTTCTTTTGCTGACAGTTCATTGTTGGTATATAAAAATGCCTCTGATTTCTGATTATTAATTTTATATCCTGCCACCTTGCTGAATTCATTTATAAGGTCCAGTAGTTTTTTGACTGAGACGTTAGGGTTTTCTATATACAATATGAATAATGAGAGTTTTACTTCTTCTTTTCCAATTAAGATGCCTTTTATTTCTTCTTCTTGTCTGATTGCTGTAGCTACGACTTCCAGAACTATGTTGAATAAGAGTGGTGAAAAGAGGCACCCCTGCCTGGTTTCTGATCTTAAGGGGATTGCTTTTAATTTTTGTCCATTTAGTATGATGTTTGCTGTGGGTTTGTCGTAGATGGCCTTTATCATGTTAAGTTATATTCCTTGTATTCCCACTTTACTGAGAGTTTTGAGGATGAATGGGTGCTGGATTTTATCAAATGCCTTTTCTGCATCTATTGAAATTATCATGCGATTTTTGTCCTTCCTTTTGTTTATGTGCTGAATCACATTGATTGATTTGCTAATATTGAACCAGCCTTGCCTCTCCAGAATAAATCCCACTTGATCATGGTGTATGACTTTTTTCATATATTGCTGGATCTGGTTGGCTAATATTTTGTTGAGAATTTTAGCGTCTAAATTCATCAGGGATATAGGCCTATAATTTTCTTTGTGTTGTCTCTGCCTGGTTTTGGGATCCAAATTATGCTCGCCTCATAAAATGAGTTTGGAAGTCTTCCTTCCTCTTGAATTTTTTGAAATAGCTTGAGGAGGATAGGAGTTAGTTCTTCTTTGAATTTTTGAAAGAATTGACTTGTTAAGCCACCAGGCCCAAGACTTTTCCTTTTTGGGAAATTTTTGATAACTGTTTTGATCTCATTTGTTCTAATTGGTCTGTTTAAGTGTTCTGATTCTTCCAGATTGATTTTTAGAAGATTATATGATTCAAGAAATTTATCCCTTTCACCTAGGTTGTCTAATTTTTTGGCATAGAGTTCTTCATAGTATTTTCTTACAATGCTTTGTATTTCTGTTGTGTCAGTTGTTATTTCTCCACTGTCCTTTCTAATTTTATTTATTTGAGTCCTCTCTCTTTTTTTCTTAATGAGTCTAGTTAAAGGTTCATTGATCTTGTTTACCTTTTCAAAGAACCAGCTTCTGGTTTCATTGATCCTCTGTATTGTTTTCTTAGCCTCTGTGTCATTTATATCTGCTCTTATCTTTATTATTTTCTTCCTTCTACTGGTCCTGGGTTTTATTTGCTGCTATTTTTCTAATTCTTTTAGATGCAGGGTCAGGTTGCTTATTTGAGCTTTTTCTAGCTTCTTATGATATGCCTCTAGTGCAATGAACTTCCCTCTCAGTACTGCTTTTGCTGTGTCCCATAAATTTTGAGTTAATGTATGCTCATTATCATTTGTGTCTGGAAACTTTTTTATTTCTTCTTTGATCTCATTGTTAATCCATTCATTATTTAATATCATGCTATTTAGTTTCCAAGTGTTTGAGTATTTTTCAGTTTTTCTTTTGTGGTTAATTTCTAGTTTCATGGCATTGTGATCTGAGAAAATGCTTGATATGATTTCAATCTTCTTAAATTTATTGAGGCCTTTTTTGTGTCCTAACATGTGGTCTATCCTAGAAAACGTACCATGAGCGCTTGAGAAGAATGTATATTCTACTGCTTTAGGGTGAAAAGTTCTGAATATATCTATTAAATCAAGTTGATCTAGTATATCCTTTAAGTCTGCTGTTTCTTTATTAATTTTCTTTCTTGAGGATCTATCCAGTGTTGTTAGAGGGGTATTGAAATCCCCTACTATGATAGTATTGCTGTTAATCTCGCCCTTTATATCCATCAAAGTCTGCTTTATGTATGTCGGGGCTCCTATATTTGGTGCATAGATATTTATAATAGTTATATCTTCCTGTTGAATTGTTCCCTTTATCATTATGTAGTGTCCTTCTTTATCTCTTACTACAGCCTTTGTTTTAAAGTCCATTTTGTCTGATATAAGTATTGCTACCCCAGCTTTTTTTTCCTTTCCATTTGCATGAAATATTTTTTTCCATCCTTTTACCTTCAGTCTATGAGCATCTTTTGTTTTAAGGTGTGTCTCTTGTAGACAGCATATGTATGGGTCCTGTTTTTTTATCCATGCAGCTACCCTATGTCTTTTGATTGGATCATATAATCCATTTACATTTAAGGTTATTATTGATATGTAGTTGTTTATTGCCATTTTATTCTTTAAAGCTGTATTTTTTTTTTTTTTGCTATATTCTTTCCTCCCTTTGAACTGTTCACACTAGGCTCCTTAGAATCTCTTGCAGGATTGGTTTGGTTTTAATGAATTCCTTGAGGTTTTCTTTGTCTGGAAAGCTCTTTAATTCTCCTTCAATTTTAAACGTTAGCCCTTGCTGGATAGAGTAGTCTTGGTTGTAGGTTCTTGTTCTGCATTACTTTGATTATATCTTGCCATTCCCTTCTGGCCTCAGGTGTTTCTGTTGAGAAGTCCGATGCCATCCAAATGGGGGTTCCTTTGTAGGTCATAGTCTTTTTTTCTCTAGCAGCTTTTAAGATTTTTTCTTTATCTATTAGCTTTGGTATTTTAACTATGATGTGTCTTGGTGTAGATCTTTTTAGGTTTCTCTTTAATGGAGTTCTGTGTGCTTCTTGAACATGTGGAATGTTTCCCATCCTTAATTTAGGGAATTTTTCTGCTATGATTTGATTGAATACAGTTTCCATTTCCTGTCCTCTCTCCTCTTCTTCAGGCACCCCTATGATGCGAATATTGTTTCTCTTCATGTTGTCACAGAGCTCCCTTAGAGTTTCCTCACATTTTTTGAATCTCTTTTTCTTTTTTTTCTCTGCTTCTGTAACTTTGTTTATTGTGTCCTCTAACTCACTGATTCGATTCTCAGCGTGATTCATCCTGCTTTTAATTCCTTCCATTGTGGTCTTCAGTTCTGATACTGTATTTGTCATTTCTGTCTGGTTCTTTTTTATTATTTCAATTTCATTTTTTATACTTGTTATCTCTTTATTTAGGTGCTCAAAGTGACTATCTATTGTTGCTCTAATTTCTTTGAACATCCTATCATTATTCTAAAATCTGCTTCTGGTAGTTTTGTTATACCTGGTTCATTCAGGTCCTTCTCTGGGGATTTCTCTTGGTTCATTTGGTCTGCATTCTTCTGCCTGCCCATTTTATCTGAGTGTAAGCAAGTTGTGGACACTGGAGTCCAGTATGTGTTGTCTTTTTGTTCTCTAGGTGTGGTCTGTCTGCAGGCTTGCCACCCCCTCTGCCGCTGCCTAGGGCGGTTGGGTGTGGGCGTTGCCAGCGCCGGCTCACTGCAGCTATTGCTGTGATTTTTGCCTCTCCTTTGCGGGAGGGGCTGTCACTCAAGTCACTAGCCTTAGTACCCAGGGCAGAGGTGAGCACCTTTGCTTAGCTGCGAAACCAGCCTTTTTCCAGAAGGCTTACGCCCAGCCCCCTCAGTCAGAGCCTGCTCGCCATCATTTCGTGGGTTGCGCGGTGCTTTTGACGTGCTCTCAGCTGTGAGCCTTTGCCCGTCCAAAATTTAGCCTCACCCTTGAGGCCAGGGTCCTCCTGTGCAGGGGATTATTTGGCTGGGCGTGTTTGCTGGCGTGAGCTCAGCTGCTAGCTTCCGGTTGTTCCGGATCCTACCCCGCCCACACGCTCGGAGCAAGCTCGGGCACGTAGGGTGGTAATTCGCAGTTTCTCCGGCCGGGCAGGGCGAGCAGCGTGAGCTCAGCTGCGAACTTCCGCTGGTCTCAGTGTCTCCCTCACCCCCGCGATAGGAGCCCGCTCGCGCACACAGATGGCACACCGCGGTTTCTCTGTCTGGGCGGGGTTGCCAGCATGAGCTCAGCCGTGAGCCCCTCTCCCGTTCCTGGTCTTAGCCCCATGCCTGCAGTCAGGGCCGGCTTGCTCAGGGTTGCAGAGCTGATTTCTGCCCGTATTTTTCCCCACAAGTGGGTTCATAGGCTGCCCACAGCTGCCGGACAGCTTTTGCGCATCCCTTCCGCCCCTGCTAGGCTAACCTGAGCTCCCACCGGTTGTGACTTCGCCCACACCGACAGGACCGCGTTTCAGCGTCCTGCCCCAACCATAGCCTTCAGGGGGCTAGAAGTGCCCTAAGTCTCCACACTGTAGGCCTGGGAGCTTCCTCCCTCTAAGCAGCTCTGCTCTAATTGCCGCGGGAGAGCTTGTTTGGTTAGTGTCCTGTCTCCCTTTGCTGGTATTGCTAGTTCCAGGGGAAATATTCGTTTTCGATTAGGGAAGTGACTTAGTCCATGGGTCGGGGTGGCTGTCCCTCAGAGTGTCTCCGTGCCTTCATTTCACTCTTTGTTCCCCTCTGCTCTGTTCCTCTCCTTTGTCCCAGTTCCCCGAACCCTGGGTGCATGGTTGTGAGAGAGGCTTTCTGAACTGTCCCTTTAAAAAGATTTTTGGGTCCGAGAAAACTCTCTCTTTTTCACAAATAGTATCCTCACTTGCTTCACAGCTCGATACTGTCCAAATGCCTCTTCTAGGCTCTGGGACTGCAGTCTGGGGCTTATCCTGGGACTCAGGTCCCTCCCTCTCCGCCAAACTCTCCTCCTGCCATGCAGGTCTCTCCGGGCTGCCCTTTGCTCTGGGGAGCTGGGCAGCCCTCTTCGCGTTTTCGCTATTTCTACCAGTCTCAATGTGGCTTCTGCAGTGTTCCTTGGTTGAAGAGTCCACTTAGTTTAGTTCAAAGTAGGTTTATCCAGATGATGGTTCTTAAAATTGAGTTATAATCCACTTTGGTTCTGGGAGTTGGAAGTTGGTACGTCCACCTACTCCATCGCCCTGGTATGGTTTTAATGAATTCCTTGAGGCTTTCTTTTTCTGGGAAGCTCTTTATTTCTCCTTCAATTTTACACGTTAGCCTTGCTGGAAAGAGCAGTCTTGGTTGTAGGTTTTTGTTCTGCATTACTTTGAATATATCTTTCCATTCCCTTCTGGCCTCAAGTGTTTCTGTTGAGAAGTCAGATGTCATCCTTATGGGGGCTCCTTTGTAGGTGATAGCCTTTTTTTCTCTAGCAGCTTTCAAAATTTTTTCTTTATCCATTAATTTTGGTATTTTAACTATGATGTGTCTTGGTGTAGATTTCTTTGAGTTTCTCTTTAATGAAGTTCTGTGTGTTTCTTGAATGGGTGGAATGTTTCCCAGCCTTATTTTTGGGAAGTTTACTGCTATGATTTGATTGAACGAAGCTTTTATCCCTTGTTCTTTCTCCTCTTCTTCAGGAACCCCTATGATGCGAATGTTGTTTCTCTTCATGTTGTCACTGAGCTCCCTTAGAGTTTCCTCACATTTTTTGAGTCTCTTTTTCTTTTTCTTCTCTACCTCTGTGCCTTTGTTTATTGTGTCCTCTAACTCGCTGATTCGATCCTCAGCATCATTCATCCTGCCTTTTTTTTACTTCTTTTTTTTAAAATTTCTTTTTATTTTATTCATTTTAGAGAGGAGACACAGAGTGAGAGAGAGAGAGAGAGAGAGAAAGAGAGAAAGGGGGGAGGAGCTGGAAGCATCAACTCCCATATGTGCCTTGACCAGACCAGTGTAGGGTTTTGAACTGGCGACCTCAGTGTTCCCAGGTCGATGCTTTATCCACTGCGCCACCACAGGTCAGGCTCATCCTGCTTTTAATTTCTTTTATTGTGATCTTCAGTTCTGATACTGTATTTGTCATTTCTGTCTGATTCTTTTTTATTATATCAATTTCATTTTTTATACTTGTTATCTCTTTATTTAGGTGTTCATAGTGACTATCCATTGTTGCTCTAATTTCTTTGAACATTCTAACTACTATTATTCTAAATTCTGCTTCTGGTAATTTGGTTATATCTGGTTCATTCAGGTCCTTCTCTGGGGATTTCTCTTGATTCATTTGGTTTGCATCCCTCTGCCTTCCCATTTTGTTTCTGTATAAGCTAGTTGTGGCCACTGGAGTCCAGTAGGTGTTGCCTTTGTGTTCTCTAGGTGTGGTCTGTCTGCAGGCTTGCCACCCCCTCTGCTGCTGCCTAAGGCAGTTGGTTATGGGCGTTGCCAGTGCCGGCCCACTGGGGCTGTTGCTGTGATTTCCGCCTCTTCTCCGCAGGAGGGGCTGTCACTCAAGCCACAAGCCTCAGCACATAGGGTAGAGGTGAGCACCTTTGCTCAGCTGCAGACCCAGCCTGTTTCTGGGCTTCTGCCCAGCATCTGCGGTTACAGCCTGCTTGCCACAGTTTCACGGGTTGGGCGGGGCTTCTGATGTGCTCTCAGCTGTGAGCCTTTGCTTGTCTGGAGCTTTAGCCCTGCCCTCGAGACCAGGGCCCTCCTGCGCAGGGTCTCAAACCAAGGTTTATTGGGCCGGGCGAGGCTGCTGGCGTGTTATCAGCTGCGAACATTTGCTGGTCCGGGGTTCTACCCTGCCCCCGTATTCAGAGCCAACTCGCGCACGCAGGATGGCAAACCACTGTTTCTGTAGCTGGGCATGGCTGCTGGCGTGAGCTCAGCCATGAGCCTTCACTCATCCCTGGTCCAAGCCCCGTCCCCGCAGGTCAGGACCAGCTTGCTCAGGGTCGCAGAGCAGATCTCTGCTCATTCCTGGGCTTCAGCTTTTCCCCTGCAGGTGGTGTTACAGGTTGGCCTGCAGCTGCAGGACCACTTTCGCACGTCCCCTTCGCTCCTGCTGGGCTAGAATGAGCTCACACCGGCTGGGCCTCTGCCCTCACTGACAGAACCGCATTTCAGCGTCCTGCCGCCACCATCCCTTCAGCAACCCTCAGTAGAGTAGGAAGGGCCCTAAGTCTCCATACTGTAATCTTGGGAGCTCCCTCCCTCTAAGCAGCTCTGCTCTAATTGCCGTGTGGAGAGCTTGTTTGGCTGGTGTCCTGTCTCCCTTTGCTGGTATTGCTAGTTCCAGGGGAAATATTTGCTTTTGATTGGGAAGTGACTTAGTCCAGGGGTTAGGGTGGCTGTCCCTCAGAGTGTTTGTCCGTGTGCCTTCAGTCCATACTCTCTTCCTGCTGCTCTGGTTCTCTCCTCTGTCCCCATTCCCCAGAGTCCCGGGTGCGTGGTTGTGAGAGAGGTTTTCTGCGCTGTCCCTTTAAAAAAAAAATCTTGGGTCTGAGAAAACTGTCTCTTTCTCACAAATAGTATCCTCAGTTGTTTCACAGCTCAATACTGTCAAAATGCCTCTTCTAGGATCTGGGGCTGCAGGCTGGGGCTTTGTTCCTTGGACCCAGGTCCCTCCTTCTCCACCAAACTCTCCTCCCACCACACGGGTCTCTCCGGGCTGCTGTTCACTCTGGGGAGCTGGGCAGCCCTCTTCGCGTTTTCGGTATTCCTACCATTCTCAATGTGGCTTCTCTGTGTTCTTTGGTTGAAGAGTCCACTTATTTTAGTTCAAAGTTGGTTTATCCAGATGATGGTTCTTAAAATTGAGTTATAATCCACTTTGGTTCTGGGAGTTGGAAGTTGGTACGTCCGCCTACTCCATCGCCATCTTGCTCCTCAATACATGGGAAATTTTAAAAGGTAGTATCATTCTAACAATGTTTAGTAACTATACTTTTAATTTTCTATGTGACTTAAGAGACTAATACATTTAAATAAAAAATAATTATTACTGTTAAAACTAGCATTTCTGAAACTTTGGTTTATAACTTCTGATATTGATTTCTACATAATTTCAGAAACTAATGCATTTAAAAGGATTGTTAGTTTATGATTTTAGGTACATAAAAAAGGGTGTAATTTTGGGACATCAACAATGAAAATGGGTCGAGGCATAGTTGAAAAGAAGCAGAAGTTTTGTATGTTATTGAAGTTAAACAGATATAAAATTAAATTAAAGTATAATAATTTTAGGATGTTTAATGTAATCCCCAGGGTAACCACAAAGAAAATAGCTATATTATATACACAAAAGCAAATGAGAAAAGAATTTGAACATTTTACTACCAAAATCAACTAAACACAAAAGAAGACCGTAGTGTAGGAATAAAATAGGTTAAAAAAGGTTAAAAATAGTATAAGATACAGAAAATAAATAGCACAATAGTAGAAGTAACTTCTTTCTTACCAGTAATTAAATATAAATGTACCAAGATTCCTAATCAAAACACAAAGATTGACAGAATGGATAAAAACTCCTACTATATGCTCTCTATAAAAGTGTCACTTGAGATCCAAAGAATAAACAAGTTGGAAGTGAAATATTGAAAAATGATATTCCTGAAACCTATATACTCTATAAATCAATATCACCCTGTTAAATTTAATTTTCTAAATTAAAAAAAATGAAAAAGAAAAGATATGCCATGCAAATAGTAACCAAAAGTGATTAGGGTGACTGCACTAAGAAATAATAGTTTTTAAATTAAAAAAAGATTTAAGAGACTAAGCAGGACACTATATATTAATAAAAGTTTTGATATGGCAAGAAAATATAAAATTATAAACACTTATACAACTAATGACAGATGATCAAAATATATTTCAAGCAAAAACTGAAAGAACTGGAGGGAGAAGTAAACAGTACTATCATAATAGTTGGAGATTTCAATATTCCACTCACAATAATGAATAGAACAACCAGCCAGATGATATGTAAGGGAATACAGGACTTAAAAAACACAATAAACCAATTAGATCTAACAGACATCTACAGAACATTTTACTCAGCAACAATAGAATACCCATTTTTCTCAAGTGCATATTGCACATTTTCCAAAAATTAAGTGCCAATAGACTTTAAAAGACAGACATTATACAAAGTGTCTTTTCTGACCACAGTGCGATAAATTTAGAAATCAACAGGGAATAAAACCCTAAAAGTTTCACAAAATTGTAGAAATTAAACAACATGTTTTTAAACAACCAATAAGAAATTACAAGAAAAATTAGAAAATACTTATGGAAGAATGAAAAGAAAACATATAAAAAATTATGAGATACAGTAAAAGCAGTGTTAAGGGGGAAATTTATAGCTATAAAGACTCATATTATAAAAAAAAAACAAGAAAAAGTTTTAAATCAGCGCCCTAACTACAACTTAAGGAACTAGAAAAAGAGGCACAAACTAAACCCAAGTTAGCAGAAGGAAGGAAATAATAACAACTAAAGCAGAGATAAACAAAATGGAGAATAAAAAAACACTAAAGAAAATTAATAAAACAAAAAAATTTGTTCTTTGAAAAGACCAACAAAATCAATTTTAGGTAGATAGAATCAAATTACTCAAATCAGAAATTTAAGTGGGGACATTATTACTGATTCTATAGACAGAAATGACTATGAGAGAGTATTATGATTAATATAACCCAATTTGTTGGCAACTGTATGTATGCCAACAAATTGGATAACCTTGATGAAATGGATAAGCTCCAAGAAATAGAAAACCTACCAAGACAAAGTCACACTGACATAAACAAACTGAACAGACCTGTTAACTAGAAAAGGGATAAAATCAATAATAATAATAACAACCACATAAAATAATCTCTTTTCAATAAGAGCCCGAACCTAATGTCTTCTGATAAATTCTACCAGACATTTAAAAAAGAATTCATACCAATTTTTCTCAAACTTTTGTAGAATATGAAAAGAAGGGAACACTTTCTACCTCATTTTATAAGACCAGCATTACTCTGATACCAAAGCTAGACAAAGACACTACAAAAAATGTATTAACTACCTGCTGTAGGTCTGTCACACTGGTAGGCATTTGGGGGACCAAATGAATAACAAACCACCTTTGGCCTCAGGGAATGTATGCTCTCACCGGGGATACAAAACACACACCCGTGAATGGCAGAGCTCTTCAAGACCATAAGGAAATAATGTTAGAAATGAGAGGGCAGCAGTTACTCAGAGCAACAGTGTTGTCCATATCATAGTGAAAGCTTATGTCCTGCTTACCCTGTGCCGAGGGCTCTTCCAGGACTTATTCAGTAACACAACCCTTACACAAGATGGGCAACACTAGTGTCCCCTGTGTCACAGGCAAGAGAACAAGTTGTGAAAAGGTTAAGGGGCCCACCCACCTGAACCAGGGCGTTCATGGAAGGATTAAATATCTGGATAAAGAGGCTGCGACTAACCACTACCCCATTGTGATGCTCAGAGATGTTGTTAGACTTACCCAGGCCTGAAATGTACCAGTGCTTTCATCCCTCATTAATTTGTTTAATTGGTAGTAGATGTGAATTGTTATTCATTATCCAGTTGGAGGGTGCACGCCTTGTGTCCCACCATTGCTGAGCTTGTCCCACAGCAGAAGAGCACTAGCTGTAGTTACCAGAACACAAGGTAAGGTGATATCTTGTGGTGGTATTTGGTACACCTAAACTTCTACAATTAATATTTTTAAAAACATAAGTGTTGTAATTACATTCCCAGTGGAATAGCACTTATAAACCTATACAGAATACAAATGAGATGTGGAACATCATGGATCTGGGATTCTGAGCCCTGAGCTGTCATGTGAGCCCTCTAAAGTCGCTTTCCTGACCCTGTTCTGCATGGCAGGGCTCACAGTACCTGCTTCCCCTCTCACTTCCCTAATGATTCAGTAAGATAACATGGTCTGTAACAACTAAAATTAGATTTTTAAAAGCCGCTGGTAGCAATAAAAGTAGTCCTAGACACACACACACACACACACACACACACACACACACACATACACACACATGCACACATGCACACACACGCACACACACCAAGAACCCGGGTGTGGCACTTACTTCCTTGTATAAAGGACCATCTGTGAAAACAAAATCCTTTTTTTACAGGATTGTTGGGATATTACGTGTGAAAACCCAATGTGCCAAGTAAACACTAGCTACACATAAACAATCAAATGTTAGACAAATGTTAAATAGTGCTATTTTTATTTTTTTGGTTGTGTCTCACAATTCTTTGAAGAAAACCAAAATTTCCAGGCTGAACTAGGGAAGTTCTAGAATACCACAGCAGGGTTTGTCTAGTCCTTTTTATTTTTTTCCCTAACAGCTTGTTTTGAAAGCAGAAGTACTGGAAATATTGCATAAAGATCCAGGATGGCTGGATTTCAAGGCCGGTTTCTAGACCAGAGTGGCTTGGATCAGGTTAAATAAGATTCTAACTGTTTGGCTGAAGAGGCCAAACTAAACCCCAGCAAACTGAGAAAATGACAAACCGAGAATTTTCAAATTATGGGATGGTTTAGGAGCTACAGGCAAATGTCCATTAGCGACAAGAATGCAATTACTGAGCTCACAATAAGACCATGTCCAAAGGGTCAGTTTTTATTTTCAGCTGGTCTCTTCAGATGTGAAATTTCTGCTTGCTGAGGACATGGCCACAGGAGTAATTAGAACAAGTGATTCTGGTCAGTTTCCGGTTAAAATATGGCTTAAAAGTTGTCAATGACATTGGCGATGACTAGTTTGTACTTACTTTATAATTCTTCCAGCCAAAAGTTACCATAATTAATGGATTGGTAATAAATAGTTATAATGTATTATTATAATAATTTATGAAGTTATTCTATTGAATTACTGAGTCCCTTTTATGTACCAGATGATGCCGAGCACTGAGAACAGATGTAAACAAGAGGGTGGCCCTGGCCTTAGGGAGCTTGCACTATGTCAGGGAGATAGCCAGGTTGGCAGTCAATGGGGACCCAGTGTAGTGTGTGTGGGTCATCATTGAATGATTTTACTCCCATGATGGGAGACCTTTTGCTCAGCATCAGTGATGTGCCATGAGCTGGAGCTGTTCAGGGTGTGTTCTCTGTGCTGTTTACAATTTTTGCACTCTCACTCTGTGTGTATCTTACCTATGGGGAAACTGAGGCTCAGAGGAGTAAGGGGCAACACTGGCGTGTAGCTCTGCATGTGTCTGTTTCCAGTGTTCCCCTCTTGTCATGCTTCACGTATATTCTTGTGTACCTGTAGATTCTTCTTTTTCTGGAAACCAGAAAAACTTGGAAGACCCACAAGGACTTGGAAAGCGGTGTAGACTCCTTCTGCACAAAGTGATGCTTTTGGGAGGTTGGGGGGCTGGATGGGGCAGAGTTTCCACTTATTTTGGTAGGAGCCCCACTGGGTCCTCCAGCTGCGGCTATGCACATAGGTGGCTGCTTGTGCATTGGAAGCCACCTTTGTCCTGCTCAGAGAGCTCAAGGGGACAGCCACACATTACACAGTCCAATGTATTTTTAATGATGTGGACTCAAAAAGTAGTTCCAGAAGGTGAGTAAACTTCTAAGTTAATTGTGTGCTGCTGCTCAGCCTTCCTCTCCCAATGTAGTCTTCAAGGAAAGGTGGCTGAAATATCAGTTGTCAGACAATGAATATTTTAAAGAGAATCCTATTATGCACCCAAGGTTCACTTGCTTTCATAATGAGAGTAATGAGGACTATTACCTTTAGGGAAAGGAAGTGAGGTCACTCTTGCCACTTACTGAGGGGCTGGTTTGACAGGTGTCTGCTCTGAGCACTGGCTGTGTCAGGGGAAATTACAGCTGCTTGTCATAACCTCACCTGGTGGGAAAAGCCCTCACCTTGCAGGTGTTGAAACAGTGGTTCTTAACCTTTTTTGAGGTACCGAACACACCAGTTTTATATGCGCATTCACCGAACCCTTCTTTAGTGATAAATAAAATATGACTCTTTTCCCCCAAATTCAAGACATAGGTATATGTTTTCTTACTGGTGCACAAAATGAGCCCTGCATGAACATCACCTTGCTAAAAGAACAAAACCAACAAAGTGCATGAACTCACAACAAATTACGGTATTACTTTATTCTGGCCTCCGTGGCAGAGGCTTCTCTGAACCCCTGAGACCGACACATCGAACCACTAGGGTTCAATAGAACCCAGGTTAAGAACCACTGGGTTGGAACCAGCTCTGTCTGTGGTGGAGAACTGGCTGCACACTATTCTTATTCCCTTGGCTGATTGTGGAGGTAGAATCTATCACCTGATGAATATTCAATGAATGAAGTGTGGGGGGGCTATTTCTCCTTTCCTGCAATGTTCTCTGCAGACTCAACAGAAAGAAATCAAAAGGCAAGAGTGGAAAGGCACACCCCTCTCCCCTCAATACAGATACTTCCCAGAGATGCTGGGAGAGGTCTGATGCCAGGACAGGCATGGCCAAGGGATCTGAAGTTATCAGAGAGAAAAGAGGACAGCTTTGCAATTAGAAATATATGAAGGCCCTGGCCAGTTGGCTCAGCAGTAGGGCAGCAGCCAGCATGTTAATGGCCTTGGTTTGCCAGTCAGGGCACACAGGAGAGGCACTCATCTGTGTCTTCACCCCTCCCCCTCTCGCTTCTCTCTCTTTCCCTGCTGTAGCCATAGCTCAATGGGAGCTAGTTGGTCTTGGGTGGTGAGTACAGCTCCATGGCCTACACCTCACGTGCTAAGAAGAACTTGGTTGCTGAGCAACAGACCAACACCCCAGATGGGCAGAGCATTGCCCCCTAGATGGCTTGCTGGATGGATCCTGTGAGGTGCATGTGAGAGTCTGTCTCTCACTGAGTGGAAAATAAATAAATATATGAGACGTGAGCCAGCAGATCCCATATTGTTGTTCCTCAAATCTATTCTAGGCTATTGAGCTTTTCCTTGAGTTTGGAATGGAGGGTTGGGCACCAAAAGGAGAAAAGGAACCTCACTGTGCTGCTCTGTGGTAGGTGGCTCTGATGAGGTCTGTCAGAGGTCAGGATGTGGCAGCCCTGCCTGGAGTTGGTACAAATAGCACATGATACATGTTTACAAAGGAGAAAAGCAGACAAGACTTCTCTCTCCATGCACTGTGTTATGAAGTCAGGTTGGTTGATTGTGCAGTGATTCTTTGTCAAGCTCCACATGAAGCACTTGTTAGTTTTGCCTGGGTGGTGCCAGAAGGATCTGATGGACAGTATGGCTGCAGAGGGACTTCACCAATCCCGGACAAAAGGGTGAAGGAGGCACCATTTGCTTTTCTCATCGCCTTGCACGTACGCACAGTGCTTAGTCCACTGGCTGTCTGTCCCTAACCCATCCCCTGCTGTCACTGCAGCTGCATGCTTCTCCATAGGGCTGGTCTGCCTGGGAAAGCCATGCAGAAAGGAACCAAGGAGTCAGGCACACAGCATAAAAGAGTTTAGAAAGCCCTTGATAATAAAATCGGCATGGGTGTTGTGCTTTCTTGATGACTGGTGCTCGTTAGGCACATCACAGCTTATCTACCCCGCTAGAATGCATTTTCTTCATTTTACAAATAAAGTCAATGGGGCTCAGAGAGCTTAAGCAGTTTTACCAAAATCACACAGCTTTAAACAGTGCAGCTGGATGTAGAAACCAAGCTAGCCTCACACCTCACAGCCTGTGCTCCATTTTTTTATATATAACTTTGGGAAGACTGGAGGTATAAGGAAGTGCTCTGGTCTCAGGGCTGGGGGACTCCTGGGGAGGGTAGAAGTCCTTTCTGGTATATTGCTTCCTGGTCTTGGGTGATCATAACCTGGCTCCAGGCAGCTGTTTGTGAAACCTCAAGTGGCCACGCACACACATGGATCAGGACAGGGGCAGTGCATGAGGAAGTTCTAGCCTGAAAGCCACCTCCACCCAGAAATAGTGTTGCAGCAGTGAGGGTTAGGGGTTCTAGGCAGGCCCTGGCCTGTAAAAGCTGGAACAGAGATGCTGGAAGATAAAAAATAAATAAATACAGTGGTACCTTGAGATACAAATTTAATTCATTCTGTAACCAAGCTCATAAGTCAGTCAACTCGGATATCAAACTGCCGATACTGGACCCGTGTGCCAGCACGCCACTAGCGGCAGCTTCCCAAATCATGACTTGTGTCTTGGAATTTTGCTCGGATCTCGAACAAAATTATGGACCGAGTTGCGGCTCATATCTTAAAAAATTGGTCTGTTCGTATCTCAAGTTACCGCTGTAAATAAAAATGCACACAATCAGTTTTAACCGCCAAGTACAGCAATTTAATAATAGAAACACGGAGGTCTAGTTTTCACCTAAAAATACTTTAGGCAGTTTTTTCAGTCCAATAAAAAAGTTCTGGGTTAGTGACACCAATGAAATAAATATAGTGCCTAATGGAAAAGATGAGTAACTTGACCATCGAGAGCAGAGAAAACTCATCTGCTGTGGGAACCGCACCCTAAACAGGGTCTGTGTGAGGCTTCTAGCCCAGGCCAGCTGGAAAACCATCACTGGTGTTTCTCTGGGAGCTGATCTGTGCAGGACACTTCATTTCTACTTCAGACGTAAAACAATTGCAAAAGGGAAGGACTATTTCTTCCACTTGCAAATGAGGGAGTTGAAACTCCAAAACTTTGATTGATTTGCCAAAGACCGTGCAGTGACAAAGCCATAGGACGGGGGTTTGAACTTGGCCCTATTTGAAAGCCAGCCTTTTTGGCAGGGTTCTGCTATCTCTCTCCTCCCCAGGGATGCTCCTCTGTAGCCTTGGTAAGTGGCACCACATGTCCATCTCACAGGGCACCTCTCTACTGATTAGATGTGTTCTCAGCACAATCAGGATTCCCTTAGCTCTCGTAGGGCCTCCACACTCCCTACCCTCATGCAGGGGACTTACATGTGTCAGCTATTCATCGGTGACTGGAGTTTCCATGCCTAAAGACAGTTTCCCTTTACTCCTTGTCCCTAGGACAGAGGTTTCCTTCATTCTCACCTGGACAGCTCAATGTTCCTTCTTTGGCTCCTTCCTCCTCTTTCCCAGTCTCAGTTGTAGCTTATCTAGTCCTAGAAAGCAAATCTAATTACACATACCTGACAGAGGATCTTAGGCACCATTTTGTCCCTCATTTTCTTGTAGGCTGAAGAAGGGGAAATGGTGTTTGAAGCACCAGGTTGCCACCTCCAGTTGACCTTCACTGGGAGTGACCTAAAGCTAACCTAATCTCCTGACAGATGCTTAGCCAAGCATTGTTTGGCTGAAAATGCATTCAAAGTGAGGATGCTGTAAGGTTGGGCTCTGTGACCATGCAGGTTCACAGTGGATTTGGGCAGATGGTAAAGGAACTGTGGAGCCAGAAAATGGTGGGCCGTTTTGTTTATTAGAGCCTCGCAAAGACGAGCAAAACAGGCAGGGAAGACCGCTTCCCTCTTTCTCTCCAGACTCTCCAGCCAAATAGGTAGGAGGGAAAAACCCCTTCTCCCACAAACAATAGCAAACCATGGCCCCTCCCAATCAGGCAGACAATCCACAATTTGTAATCTGCTGTCCTGAGGACAAGCACCCCCAGCTTTATATAGACTATACACACATGGTGCTACCCTATGCTCATGCACCAATCAGGCAAAATACAAGTGAGCAAGCCTAAACACACTTGTTACACACTTGTTTGCCCAACAGGTGATTTTAAGCTTCAAACTACCAAAGTGTAACTAGCAAATTTGGCACAAAACCTGAAAAGAGGCTCATTCTTGTGATTGTCCTTGAAGCTGAGGCATCGTTATCATTATGGCAAATGTGCCCTGGGCACAGGTGGTAGATTACTTCTGGTGAAGCCCCACCTGGTTGTGGGAGGTAGTGAGGGAGGACTACTCCTCACACACTAGCTATCAGGTTAGAATTGAACTATTTCTATGCAGACACATATTGGTCTAATATTCACCCCAAGCAGGTACAACATAGTTTATAAACCTGTTCTGCAACTCAGTGAAGCCCCACCTCTGGGACTTTTAGAGGTTCCAACCACAAAGTGTCTGTCAAAGCAAGTCCTGCACTGAGTGGAGCCCAATCTCACGTGCGCTTTAGGTGCACCTATATAGACCACCTGCTAGTCTATGCCCACTTCAAGCAAGAATGGAATATTTATAAACGATTTTTAGTATCTCCACATGCTCTGAATACCTTCAATTTCACCAATAAAAGAGCATATCTAATATTTGTCATGCTACTTAAAAGTGATTAATTTTACCAATGAAAACCCATTTTCGACATTCTGTATGCTTATTCACAAAAAGGTTTTAAATTTTGTTTGTAAATTATGATGAAATACACATAATGTAAAATTTACAATCTTAACTGTTTTTAAGGAAATAGTTCAGTGGCAATAGGTACTGTTGGGCAGATAAAATATATTATGCTCAATTTGTTAAAGATGGCGCTGCCCACAAGGAAGCCCGTTGCCCAGGTGATAACATTAGTTGCCCTGCCCTTCCTGCTTGGGATGGGCGTGACTGTATTAATGTGTGGTGGGGGAGGGCTTTTGCGCCAAAAGGTTTTAAGAGGAAGAGAGATTACCTTGTTCGGGAGAAGAGTGATTGCATGCTAGGAGGAGCACATACTGTAGGAGATCAGAGTAAAGTCACATGGAGACCAGAAGAAACAGCCAAGATGGCAGAGTGCTGAAGAAGAAACCAGTTTGTGCAGAGTTTGTTGCAGAGAAGGAGATGGGGAACAGAGGTGAATAAGACTGGTGAGCTAGAAACCTTTGATTCTAGGAAACTCGGATAAGTCAGTAGCTTTGTGAGCACTGAATGAGTGGGTTTTGGAGCCCAGTGTGTGTTTTTACTTGCCTGCTGGGTGCAAGCTAGGATTAAAACTAATGACCCACCAGTTCTTGGCTCTGTTGTTTCATTACCAACTGTCTGAATCAAATGCAAACCTGCATGAGCCAGGTGGCTGTGATGGTGACTGTGGCTACTGGCTTTACAGGTACATCTCACATTGTTGTGCAAATTTCATCACCATCCACTGTAGGGAATCACCCATCTAACCTTGAACCCTCTATGACTTGGATTGGGGAACTTTAGTTAAAAGCCCTGAGTGAATGTCTATTGGATGCAAACACCAAGAAGCTGTATGAGTGAGTGAACTTTGTGCAGACACAAAGGAATGCATGTGAACGGGCTTCAGAATATAAGCATAGAGGTCCTAGATTGCCCCTTCCTTTGCACTTGTTAATTAGCAAAAGAAAAGGATTGTACCTGTACTGACCCAAATTAGCTCTTTCTCCAAGTCAGCAAAAAGTAGATTAGCCATTCTTTTCCTTATCATCTTATCCCTCTCCTCTGTAATCCTGTTACCTTTGATCTGCTTCTCATCAATAAAAGCTGAGGGAGAGAAAGATTCAGAAGATCTTTGCCTCTCTTGGCAGGCCTCTCCCTCTTTTTCTTGACATCAGTTTGTTTCTTGAGTAGGTTTTTTCCATGTGATACTGGTAGTTCCCAGTGGGCTGGAGTACTACAATCCACCCTGCAACTGTCTTTACCCTGCAAAACTGAAACTTTGTATCCATTAAACATTAACTCCTCCTAACCTCTAGTAACTGTCGCTCTACTTTCTTTCTCTATGATATATATTTTTTCTTCTTTTCCAAGTGAGAGGGGAGATAGAAAGACAGATTCCTGCATGTGCCCTTACTGGGGTCCACCCGGTAACTCCCCATCTAGGGTTGATGCACTGCCCATCTGAGGTGATGCTTACAACAGAGCTATTTTTAGTATCTGAGGTGGAGGTTCCACAGATATATTCTCAGCACCTGGGGCCGATGTGCTTGAATCAATTGTGCCATGACTATGGGAGAAGAAGAGAGAGAAGGAGAGGGAAAAGGGGAAGAGGATGGGTGGGGAAGCAGATGGTAGCTTCTCCTGTGTGCCCTGACTGGGCATTGAACCTGGGACATCCACATACTGGGCCAATGCTCTACTACTGAGCCAACCTGCCAGGGCCCCTTATGATAATTTGACTATTACAAGTGTCTTATATAAGTGGAATCATACTCTATCCTTTTGTGACTTTTGTGACTTGTCTCTTTTACTTAGTATAATGTTCTTCAGATTATTTTCTGTTCTAACTGCAGCCAGAATTTACTTTCTTTTTAAGCTTAAATGGTATTCCATGTTACGTATGTGCCACATTTTGCTATTCAATTGTCCTTCGATTGGACACTCAGACTGCTTTTGCCTCTGCTACTGTGAATGTGGGTGTGTAAATATCTCTTCGAGAACCTACTTTTAAATCTTTTGGATATAGATTTAGAAGTGGGATTGCTGAATCACATGGTGATTTTAGTTTTAACTTTTTTGACGCATTGCCATACTGTTCTGAAAATGTCAGTTTTTGATGGCAATCATGACAACAGAAGAACTCAATCACTGTGTGGCCCATTCTAGGGTGGCCCTTTCAAAGCTGTCTGGCCCAGGCATTCTGGACAGCACAGGGGAGCTGAGCATTCCTAGACTGAAATGCAAACTCGCTGCCTCTAACACAGAATCACAATGCTGTCCTAAGATATTGTAGCTGGTAACTCATAGCCACATGACCAAACAGGGTGAGAAACCCTTTGGAGATAGAGATCAAGTCTAGTATTTCTGTACTTTTTTTCCTTTGTCTTACGATAGCTATTCATGTCAAAGAGAGAAAAAAAGAAGATATCTCATCTTTGCTTTTAATTAACAAAGTCAGCAGGTTTTATTTTTTTAATCTTAAAATGTCAGATGCAGAAAATAAAAGAAGCCTTTATATAAATAATAAGAAAAAAGGTTTTGTCTGTTAGTAATGGAAAGCACTTTTGAGGAGAGCTCCCCAGAGCTCTGGTGGGTTTGGTGCTTCTGTTGGACAGATAAAATATATTATGCTCACTTTGTTAAAGATGGTGCTGCCCACATGCAAGTTTTTAAGAGTAAGCTATTCCCCACACCCTTGACTGATTGGATGATGTGGGGTGGTGCACTCTCATGAGGAATCCTCCCATTATGCCTCAGATAAGTGACTTTGTATCAGAGACTTCCTTGTTTGTAGATTGGATTAAAGGTTTTGATTCTACACTATAAAGTAGGGCAGACCAGGAGCTTGCTCTCTCTTGGTTCCTGAGATTAGCATTAGAGAGGAGAGCAGATTAAGGCTGCATGGAGGAGAGGAGAAGCAGCCAAGATGGTGGAGTGCTGAGGGAGAAGCCAGTTTGTACAGAGAGAAGTAGATGGGAAACAGAGGTGAATAAACCTGGTGAGCTAGAAGCCTTTGATGCTAGGAAACTGTGATAAGTCAGTAGCTTTGTGAGCACTGAATGAGTGGGTTTTGGAGCCTAGTGTGTGTTTTTACTTGCCCACCAGGTGTAAGCTAGAATTAAAGCTGATGGCTCACCAGTTTTTGGCTTCATTGTTTCATTACTGACTGTCCAAATCTAATGGGAACCTGCACTGGCTAGGCGGCTGTGATGGTGGCCTTGGACACTGGCTTTACAGCTTCCTTTGGGTAAACTTTCCCAAACACCATAACATAAATTATTGATTTGTCCAAGTCTTCTCAGGATAGGCTAGTAAGAGTCTCATTTTAATAGTGTCTTAATGGAAAAACAAACAGTGTAAGAATCTGTTATCTAAGCCATAAAATAAATCCTTCTGATTCAACAACAATGTGAAAAACTTAGCTTTTTAACAACTGGCTTTTATTTCAGCTTCATGACAGGCTTGACAAAGATTCTGTGAAAAAAAGATTATTCCAAGAATTTGTTTTTGTTCTCTCACACATTTGTCTGGAAAACTTGATCAAGGAGCAGGGAAGGGTGATCTTGTTTCCTTTGCCCTGTCAGATCCAGACCCTCGAATCCTCATCCAGAGGTGGAGACTGGACTAAATCCCTTCTAGCCATTTGCCATGTTGAGTGTTAACTGTCAGTCACAGGGATGGACAGCTGTGAACTCACTCCTGTCTGGGGTAGGCTTGTTTCCTTTGGGTGGGTTATATGAGACCCACCAAAGTGCGTTAGCTGGAGCATGCCATCTAACTCCTGTCCCCACTGTAAAACATATCTTGGGACCTGCCGGGACACCAGCTGATCCTCACTGCACTGGGCAGCATGGCTTGAATGCTCCTTGCCATTGACATTCCCATTCTTCCAGAAGAGGTTCCCCCGGAGCCTCCCAGTCCTCCGATCTTGGCCTTGCCGAACCTGTGACTTCTCTGCATTTCTGATGTGGGGTTCCTCCCTTGCTTTAGCGCATTTGGGAACAGACTTGAAGCAAAGAGGGGAGAGAGACAGGCAGTTGTGGACAAGGCCCACCCGAGGGTGAGGACAATGGAGACGCACAAGACCTGACTCCAGGGACAAGGTTCAGTGACACAAATCCAATTTATTACAGAAGTAAGCTAGCTTATATACATGGGTTCAGCCAATAGAATGTCACAGCAGGGTAAATGGCCTAAAAAGGTCAGGAGACTGCCTGGTTGGTGCTGATTCATTTCCGTTTAGTGGGTGAGCTCCCTTCCTGGGTGTTCCCAGGAAGGATTCGGGAGCTGGAGTATTCTCACAGTATTGCATCAGTCACAGCTACTAGGTAAATGCTCTGCACTCTACCTACATCTCTCCCTTCTCTTTTAATTAAGGCCAGTTGAACTTGCTTGATGACTGCTTGTTGCTGTTGTAGCTTCTGAATGCTACGCATTATGCAACGGAACCCTAGTAGAACTAAAACAACTATAATACCTATTATTAGCTGTATTAAACAATGAGGCAAGCTTACTAGTTAGGAAATAGAACGGGGGTCTTAAACAGGGGGATTCCTCCCAGGGTTGGGGATGTCATTTCCTTCCCATTGCATTACAGAGACCTTCCAAGTGCCATTAAACACAGTTCCACTTTTGATTGTAAAAAATGGACATAGGTCCATGCACTCCCCCTTCTCACTAAGGTCCCAGCATCCAAACACGGAATGGATGATTTGCCATGGGCTGTGTACTGCATATGATTGCATACTGTCTCTCAGCTTTCGATGCCAAACTCTGAGGTTGATGGTCTATGTATCCAGGTCAGAGGCAATGCGGCAGTCTCTTCAGGGAATTCCTTCCCTTGGCGGTGTTCTTAGATGTTCGTCATACAGGAACGGGAAAAGAGGTGACCCTTGGAAGGCAAGGTTAGTGGGGTGGGCCCAATTGTTGGTAGCTAGGGGGAGGAGGGCTTGTAGGCCAAGTACTGAGCCTTGGTTGGTAGTACCGTTTTCAGGAAAGTACCCTGTAGTATGACTTCAAAAGAGGACTCACCCCTCCGAGAGGATAGTGTTAGTAAACTTAAGAAGCATCGGGTCACTGAGGTTACCCCATATAGTGCTGTTCCACTGTTGGGATTCCCCACCACTATTGTCACAAGGGAGACTAAGGGAGCAGTTACTGGAATATACTGCTGGAAACTCTGGGCTATTAACTTCAACAGGCATAATTATGCCAGGGTGGGGAACAGCCACCCAGACATGAGGATCTCCTTGCGTCTGGGAGTTCACTGTGATAATGGCACATGTGAGGAGGAACAGAGTGCCTGGACCTAGGGGTCCGTCAGGGGCTAATCTTTGAGCCTGGTCTGCTAGCGCCTTCATATCTCCCCAGGTTATGTTATGAGCATGTTGGTTACGGGGTCTCTTCCTGGAGCGCTGAGAATCTCCTCCAGGCGGCTGTTCATCAAGGCTGAGGCTGGCCCTCTCCTGAACTGGAGGGTTCACAGATGTTGGAGACGTCGTTGGTGGGGTCTATCTTGGGTCACTAGGAGTAGCTGTACATTCCTTCCTGGGATCCAAATTGGATGCGGGCTATTTTCTGGAAAAACACAAGCATAACCTCTTCTTGGCATTAGAAGGGGGTGCGGTCCCTGCCACTGAGCTGTGGTTGGGTCCTTCCAGCATACCAATGGCAACAGTGTCGGTTGGCTACGAAGGCCTCCCCAATGTTTATAAGCGGGAATTACTCCTTCAGAATCTAAAGTTAAATAATTGAGAGTGAATACAGCACTGAGGAGCACTTCTCTAGTGAGGCCCGGGGCATATCCCCCCTTTTTGAATTTGAAGCTTGATGTCTCTGTGTCACCGTTCTACAACAGCTTGTTCTTGGGGATTATAAGGAATGCCAAGGCAGTGTGTGATTTGCCATTGGGAACAAAAGGCTTTAAATTGGCTGCTGGTATAACAGGGCCCATTGTCAGTTTTAATTTCCCAAGGTACACCAAGGCAAAGCATGGCCTGTTAAAGAACACAAATTGCATGTTTAGTTCTCTCTCTGGCCAGGGCAGTGGCCGAAATGGCTCCTGAGAAGGTGTCTACTGCTACGTGTACTTAGCAAAGTTTGCCAAATTGGAGAACATGAGTGACATCTACTTGCCATACAGCATTAGGCTGTAGACCCTTAGGGTTGACATCTTGTGGTTTTAGGGGGCCTAAGGGTAGTAAAGGCCTGCATTGTTTACATGTGCGAACAAGGTGTTTGCAGGCTGTGTGAGTGAGATCGGGAAAGAAAGATTTGACAGAATGGGCAGACATATGAAATCGGGCATGCAGCTGCCTAGCTTGCTCAATAGGAGAAACTGTTAAAACTAGGTGATCTGCCTGTGTACTGCCTGCTGTAAGAGGACCAGGTAAACCTGAGTGAGAGTGAAGATATTGAATATACCAAGGGTGCTGATGCTTCTCTAGTGGTTCTTTAAGCTGGCTGAGGGCCTTATCAAGTATGGTCTGCTTTGGTCGGAAGGTGGAACGGGCAAGACCTTTAATTGTTCGTATAGCAAAAGCACTACCCGAGAAGATATTGAGGGGAGCCTGTTGCCAGAGACGTAGGACATAATAGATGGTTAGTAGCTCGCCTACTTGTACTGACCCCGCATAACTGTATTTATGGAACTTTGTGCTTTCTGTTGGGGATTTGAATACTATCCCACAATGATAGCGCTAGCGTCGGTGAACACGAGTATGCTATGTGGGATAGGGGTAGAGGTTGGATAGGAATGAGGGGTTCTTTGTAATGAGACTTTCTGCAGAGTTTGCAGGAGTTTATCATTGGGTAGGTGATTGTCTATTTGATCAGGAAAGTTAGCTACTTCTAGTGATTGTACTTCTAGGTCATTAGGAAGGAGGAACTGTATATGGTCAAGAGGGATTGGTAGGATGAATACATTCGGTTTTCGACCATACGAGGTGACACGAGTGTATCATAGCTTCCAGCCAAGAATGCAGATTGTGGTCTTGCTGGGGATGATTTTAGACAGCTGACTGTATAGTAGGTGTACCCAATTAAGAGGTTTGTTCTGAAACAGGACTCCGGTAGGAGTGCCTTTTGTGGACAGGACAATCGCTGAAATTGGCTGAGTAGGGTCTAGCCTGGTTGTCGACACAGAGCGAATAGCAGTGTTAATGTCTGTTATAACCCACTTTGCTGCTGTAGTGAGATAGCGGATACTAGTGGGCTCTGTGTCACTCTCAAGGAGGGAGAACAAGGGGTCTAATTCAGCAGTAGATATAGATAGGTATCTACGTATCTAGTTTATTTGACTACATAGCTCTTGTAATTCATGTAAAGAGCATTGCTGAGGGACTGCGAGCATAGGGGAAATAGGCGTTATTCCCTCCTCTATGTGGTATCCTAAGAAAGTAAAAGGAGGCTGGGTTTGTACTTTCTCTGGTGTTACAGAAAGTCCAATGGCATTCAGATTAGCTAAGAGCTGCTGGTAACAGTCCTCTAATACCATAGGCTCGACATGAGCTATTAATACGTCATCCATATAATGGTATATGAGGCATTGCTCCTGCAAGGGTTGTGTTGTGGTGCCTACAGACTGCTGGCAGATGGCGGGGCTATTTTTCATACCTTGCAGAAGGACTGTCCACTGATATCTTTGAGCCGGAAGGGCATGACTAGTGGAGGGCGCAGTAAAAGCAAAATAAGGCTTGTCTTCCAGATGGAGGGGGATTGAAAAAAAAACAACCTTTGATGCCTATAATTTTGATATGGGCTACCTGCGGTACTGCAGAGGGATGTGGCAAGCCTGGTTGTAAAGTGCCCATCTTTGCCATGTGCTTGTTAATAGCCCTTCAATCATGAAGGAATCTCCATTTTACAGATGTCTTTTTTGAATTACAAAAACAGCTGAATTATGAGGACTAGTGAAAGGCTTGTTTGCCTTCTAATTGTTGCTGAACTAGTTTGTATAATGTTTTTAATTTAAAGGCTGTTAATGGCCACTGCTCAATCCAAATTGGTTGGTCGGTATCCCATGTAAGTTTGATGGGTTCCAGAGTCTTTAATTGAGCAGTGGCCTTTAGAATTGGAGGGGGGGGGCTGGCTGGTAATAGAGACATGGAATAAAGACAGCACATCCCGTCCCCAAAGTGTATGTGGCAATTCAGTCATAAATAAAGAACTGAAAACTCCAGTCGCCCCATCAGGATCTGTCCAATGGAGTGGCCATACAGCTTGTTGGGCTGGTCACACTCCGCTAACTCCCTGTACAAGAGGCCCGGGCCACGTGGCCCAGCCTTCCTTTTTATCTTCTTCCCTAATTACAGAAACATCAGCACCTGAGTTTATAAGCCCAGGAATGGGGTGGCCTTCTACTCACAGGGTCAGAAAGGCCTTATTTTGAGTTAGGGTTAAGGTCTAATAGACTCCTGTGTGGAGTTACTCTCTTATAGGTGGGGCTGAGAGCTGCCCCACTTCCTGTTTAAAGGCTCTAGGGGCTTTCCATTGAATTAAGTCTCCCATGGTGAGACTGCTTGGGATAACGTCTTCTAATAGTGGGGACAATTTAAATCAATACTGATATTCTCAAGTAATTGCTGAACATAGGGAGAGTGAAGGCCATCTTTCTGGATGTCCTTCCTGAGAGTAACGACTGTTTTTTGGTCGTGTGAATACCAAGCTTGTGGTTGTACAGCAATAGGGTTAATATTGACTGGAAAAAGGTGAGGGGACTCTAGTCCTAATGCTGCATGGGAAATATCTCTTTGCTGACATATAGGAGTGTATAAGCTGGCCATGGGTCTGCAGCAGGAACATGTGTTGGAGAAAATGGCATCTGAGAGGCTGGGGTGGGGCATTGAGCCCCAGCAGGGAATGAGAAAGTAGAGACTTCTGCTTCTTCGGGTGGTGGAGCTGATGGCATGGTTTCTAATGTATCTAGTTTTATTTCTGCATGCTTGACTGCAAATCCATCAAACTTGGTGGCCCAACCCTCTTCTTCCTCTACAGGGGTAGGTGAATACAGAGGTAGGGGCTCCTCTGAAAGAGGAGTATCCTGTAGGACCTTAGGGGCTGGCAGAAGGTCCTCAGCCGGAGCACCAGTCAAGCAGGCATGTATTGCCAATAAGGCAGGAGTTAGGCCAAGAGGAAAGGTTTGTCCTTCATGTACTTTGGCTGAACAAATGCATCGCAGAGTTTGGGCCCAAGCATCTGGGTCCCAGAGGGGCATGTCCTCAACCCAGGGATTGAGACCAGAGAGAATCTCCCAGTAAGTACAGAGATCCTTTTCACAAACTTCAACTCACCTACTTTGCAATAAGGCATGCAGGACTCGAGCCTGCGGGGCTTGAGAATAAGGGACAAGGTTTCCCATTGCAGAGGGTCACTCACCCATCCGTATATGCCGGTTAGGTACCTGCTCGAGGCACCAGTTGTGGACAAGGCCCGCTCAGGGGTGAGGACGATGGAGACACATGAGACCCAACTCAGTGACACAAATTCACTTTATTAGAGAAGTAAGCTAGCTTATATACATGGGTTCAGCCAATAGAATGTCACAGCAGGTCAAATGGCCAAAAAAGGTCAGGAGGCTGCTTGGTTGGTACTGAGTCACTTCTGTATAGTGGGCGAGCTCACTTCCTGGGTGTTCCCAGGAGGGATTCGGGAGCTGGAGTATTCTCACAGCATTGCATCAGCCACAGCTACTAGGTAAATGCTCTGCGCTCTACCTACAGGCAGTCAGGACAAAACCTACGGGGATCCTGTCTTTGCAGGCAAGGTATGTGTTTTTGCTTTCTTGATTGTTATAGTCTGAACTTTGGTATTGACTGATTTCCTGCATTGAACCTTACCTCACAATGTGATGTATCCAGAAGTAGGGCCTTTGGAGAAGTGATTAGGAGTTTATGAGGTCAAGGGAATAGATGTCCTGAAGAAGACATGTGGCCTTAGAATTGTCACAAGAGAGTTTGCTTCCTCTCTCTGCCCTCTGCCATGTGAAGACATAATGAGAAGTTGATAGCCTGCAACCAGAAGAGACCCTCCTTGGAAGCTGATCCTGCTAGCACCCCAACCTCAGACTTTTTTTCTGCCACTAGGATGGGGAGAAACCCATTTGGGTTGCTTCTAAGTCATCTAGTTTATACAATTTTGTTACAGCAACCTGAACTGACCAAGAGACCAACTCCACAGATGGAGAAGTTGTGGACAATCAGACAGCCAGAAAATGGCAAACCCAGCTTGGAATGAGAAGAGTTCTTCAGTCTTGGTCTAGTGCCCCTTTGAGGATATGACACTGTAGCTTGGAAACTGGTGTTGGAAGAACCAAAGAAGAAATATATGGTTGATGTAAAATCAAAAGACTTAGGCTGGAATGCTAGTCTAGTTACTTAGTGCTCCTAATATCTCAGCATTTAAATACTCTGAGTCCTTTTTCCATTTTCTGTCATGTAGAAATGGACTATTTCTACTGCATAGGATTTCTGGAAAGATAAAAAACAGAACAAAACATGAAGTATTGTTGTAAGGTACCAAAGGATACAGAATTAATATTAATATTTTAGGAAGCTTAAAGAACATTTTATTAATTTGGGCTAGGCATACAAAGAGATTTTTTAAAATGATCTTTGTACTTGTATGATTAGCATAAACCAAGATGGCCAATGACATTGTGTTGTAAATGCAAAGGCGAAGGAGACTTGGATTCTCTGTCCTTACAACACACCTGTGGGAAAAGGGGTGAATAGCTAGCTAGTTGGAGGCAGAGAAAAATTAAATTAAACCTTTTCTTATATTAATGGGCCATTTACAGGCATTTGTCCTCATGGAAACTACCTCTTCCTTCCTGAAAGCATTTAGTTAATGTATGTATCTCTGGACAAAGGAATAGCAAATGAACACTAGAAAATATAGGAGTGTCTTGTAGTATGTGACATTTTTACCATTGTGTCACCTTGTAAGTTTTAATGTGAAGAAATGTACTTTTATGAATCCTATAGACAGATGTTATAAACTTGCTAATAAATTGTGTCCCGTCGTCCCTCCCTTCATTCTTTTCCCAAACCTGTATAGGAGAAAACAAAAGGTATAAGTTTATGCTGTGATGTCAGGCTTTTCTCCCTGCCCATGTATAATTAAAGGTATATAACCAGCTCCTAGACTATTATAAAGGCACATGATTTGGGACTGCCCCATATAAGTTATATGCTGCCGGCATATTTAATAAATTTCTTCCTGTTGGGCAGATAAAATATATTATGCTCACTTTGTTAAAGATGGCACTGCCCACGTGCAAGTTTTAAGAGTAAGCTTTTCCCTACACCCTTGACTGATTGGATGATGTGGGGTGGTGTACTCTCATGAGGAATCCTCCCATTATGTCTCAGATAAGTGACTTTGTATCAGACACTTCCTTGTTTGTAGATTGAATTAAGGGTTTGAATTTTTACACTATAAAGTGGGACAGACCCCTGGAGCTTGCTCTCTCTTGGTTCCTGAGGTATTAGAGAGAAGAGCAGATTAAGGCCACGTGGAGGAGAGGAGAAGCAGCCAACATGGCAGAGTGCTGAGGAAGAAGCCAGTTTGTGCAGAGTTTGTGCTGGAGAAGAAGATGGGGAACAGAGGTGAATAAGTCTGGTGAGCAAGAAACCTTTGATTCTAGGAAACTCGGATAAGTCAGTAGCTTTGTGAGCACTGAATGAGTGGGTTTTGGAGCCCAGTGTGTGTTTTTGCTTGCCCGCAGGGTGCAAGCTGGAATTAAAGCTGATGGCTCACCAATTCTTGGCTCCATTGTTTCATTACTGACTGTTCGAATCTAATGCGAACCTTCACTGGCCAGGTGGCTGTGATCCTGACCGTGACTGCTGGCTTTACACCTCCTTTAATAAACTCTTCAAAAACTTATTTGGACTTGGTGTCTCTATGAAAACCCATGGAATTGTGGATTAGTACTTTATAACAGTATGATAAGCTTCCTTATATCTTAAGTATGTGAAGATTCTTCCATCCCTTCAAAAAAATTCACAAGACTATTAAAATTTTGAAGTCAGCCTGGCTGGTTTGCTCAGTGGATAGAATGTTGGCTTGGTGTATGGACATCTTGGGTTTGATCCCTGGTCAGGGCACACATGAGAAGCAACCATTTGCATCTCTTTCTTTCCCTCTCCTTCTCTCTCTCTTTTCCTCTTGCAACTAGTGACTTGGTTGGTCTGAGAGTAGACCCTGGGTGCTGAGGATAACTCAGTTGGTCTGAGCACGTCAGCCTCAGGCACTAAAAATGGCTTGGTTGATTCAAGCTTCAGCTCCAGATGACAACTGCTGGGTGGATTCCAGTCAGGGCACATGTGGGAGTCTGTCTCTCTGTCTCACCTTCTATCACTTATAAAAACAGAAAAGAAAAAAAAGGTTTTGAAGGTCACTACATTTTGTGTCTGACAAGTTCATTTATTAAGCACTCTCCACACAAGAGGGTGTCCAGCAGGATGGAGGGAAGAGAGCCTGGGTATAAGAGCTCTGGGAAGCTGTGGCATTGGTCTTTATTACAGTAGCAGAAGAGCATAGCCCTAATAAAGAGAAGTAGAAAATGCCTCCAGGACACCAGGTAGTTACCTTATCTGTAATGAATGGGTGGAATGATTGAATAAGAATCACAGCAGCTTTCTTATTTAATGATGATGCCATCAATACTAGTCACTATTCTAGGGGCGAGTTGCAAGCAGGCCAGACAGGCTTCTTTCCTTCCTAGATTTCACATGAGAGTGAACACACAGATAATAAAGACATAATACAACAACACAGAAGGAATGCTTTGTTCTTGGGAAAACAAAGCAGGGTGTGGCCAGCTAGAATAACTGGGAACCTTCTTTAGATTGGAAGGTGAGAGGAGGCCTTTGAGTGAAGGAGATGTTATCCCCTCATCCTGAAGAAGGAGCCAGCTAGACCAGGAATAAGTGTGGTGGCTAGAGGCATAGGGCGGTCACTGATGAGCTGTGCAATGGAGAGGAACACTGATGTGAGCAATCCAAAATTGTGGCTCATTCAGAAGTGACAACTGTTTGTGCTGGAATATTTCCTTAAAGGCACATACCCAGGATGCAGGTGAACCTTCACATATGGAACAGTCAGGCTTATCATTTAGAAGATGGAGTTTGGTTTCTAGTTGCTGATCCTGACTGAGAAGGCAAAGAGGGCATGTGGGATATCTTCAAATACACACCCTTGTGCACCGGGTGAGGTCAGAGTCCCTCCCAAGTGAACAATTAGGAAGTATAATGAGGCAATTTAGGCTTTCTGAAGGAGATGACTTATTCTCTGGGTTTAGAGGGTGAGGCTGAGAAGGTAGCTTGGGTGGATTGAGGACTCAAGTTTGGCTGTAGCACCTGAGAACAATGTGAGGGGCCCATGAGTAGGTGGGTTTGGCTGAACATAAGATTCTTCAGGAGACTAAGGAGAAGCAGCCCTAGTGACTAGGAAGGATGTATTGGTAGGGGGCATCCTAGAGGACCTGAGGCACTTGGATTTCAAGGGACAGGCAGTGGACAGGCTTGGGCAATTACTGAAAGTAGATTTCCTATAGAGGGGACACTTACCCTTGTCCACCTCTGAAGGAGGATGCCCAGAGTGTTGTTTCCTCTTGTTACCCTCTTCACCCCTTCATCCCTCCTCCATGTGTCTGTCTAGTTGAGAAGGCCGGGCTCATGACTTCCTTATCTAGTTAAATATGCACCTCCTTCCAGATGCAATCAACCCCTCCCCTGACAGCCCAGGTTTATCATGTGAAGTTTGCCATGACAATGATATAGCAGAAATGTCCAATAGAATTTAACTGCAGTTCTGCCAGAAAGAGCTAATGTTGAGTGTCAGTAAATGAGTGGTAATTAGGGACAAACCTTACACTCAGGTCAGGCTTGGGAGGTTAACAAGAATTCCCAACTAACAGAATACAAACAAGGGCCAGTCATGCACTCACAGCATCTGGACATTGGTTAGGAATTTGATGTCCTTATTTTTTTCCCTTCAGAAGGGAAAGATGGTCTGTGACGGTCTGCTGAAAATCTTTTACATCTTTCCCTTGTCTATACTGCTCTTTATTTGCACCTTCTCCCTCCTTCTCTTCACCAGTCTGTCACCATGCAACTTTTTATAGAGTTAAACACAGTCTTACCTGAATTTCCAAAGCCCTTCCAACCTATGCAGAGAGCAGGAGGGGTAACGGGGCCTTCTAACTATCCCTCACTATGTGATGGTATTTCAGGAGAGATGTGATGAAACCTCAAACCTACACTTTGGATAGAAAAAAGATAATTATTTCTAACACTTTTCTTTCTTTTTTTTTTGTATGTGTGTGAGACAGAGAGAGGGACAGACAGGGACAGATGGACAGGAAGGGAGAGAAATAAGAAGCCTCAATTCTTTGTTGTGATACCTTAGTTGTTCATTGATTGCTTTCTCATGTACCTTGATGGGCGAGATGGGGGAGGCTACAGCAGAGCAACTCCTTGCTCATGCCAGTGATCTTGGGCTCAAACAAGTGACCTTTGGGCTTAAGTCAGCAACCTTTGGGCTCAAGTCAATGACTATGGGGTTATGTTTATGATCTCATGCTCAAGCCAGTGACCTTGGCGTTTCAAACCTGAGTCCTCTGCATCCCAGTTCAATGCTCTATCCACTGTGCCACTGTCTGGTCAGGGTCATTTTTTTAACAGTTTTTAAATGTTCTTTCTTTCCTTCTCTATCATTTCTTCACAAAAGAGGTAGTTTGCTTTAAAACATCTTTTGTCTTAGTGTCTCTTTTCAGGACTTTGTGAAAGAGTTCTTAAAGCAAGGAAAATAGCACATCTAAATTTTGATTATTTTGCCCTGGTTTCTTTCCATGCAACTGTAGCAAACCACAATTCTTTAGTGTATGGCCAGTAGCCACGGCCACCATCACAGCTGCCTGGCCCATGCAGGTTTGCATTGGATTTGAACAGATGGTAATGAAACAACGGAGTCAATAACTGGTGGGCCATTACCTTTAATCCAAGCTCGCACCCAGCGGGCAAGAAATACACACAGTGGGAAAACACTTGCCTTTCCATTCAGGGCTCCCAAAGCCATTGACTTATCCAAGTTTCCTAGAATCAAAGGTTTCTACCTCACCAGCCTTATTCACCTCTGTTCCCCATCTCCTTCTCTCTGGACAAACTCTACACAAACTGGCTTCTCCTTCAGTACTCTGCCATCTTGGCTGCTTCTCCTGACCTCCTCCAAATGGCCTTTCTTAGCTCTCCTCCCTAATGCTAATCTCAGGAACTGGGAGAGAGCAAGCTCCCAGTCTGCCCCATTTTATAGTGTAGAAATCAATATACAGACAAGGAAGTCTCTGATACAAAGTCACCTATCTGAGGCATAATGGGATTTCTCATGAGAGTGCACCACCCCACATCAAAAAGGGTGGGAAAGGCTAAGTCCTAAAACCAGGTCCCAGACTACAAGGATCCTACTTGCCCACAGCCTGCCCCCAACACACATTAATATAATCACACCTATCCCAAGCAAGAAAGGCAACTAACTAATATCACCTGGGTGACGGGCTTCCATGTGGGCAGTGCCATCTTTAACAAAGTGAGCATAATATATTTTAGCTGCCCAACATTTAGTAAAGGGAAGATGCAACTTATAAAGGCTGTTGAAGTTTTTTTTAGGTTTTTTTAGTAGCTGTTGAGGAGTAAATACATTTTAGCTAAAATGCTTACTAGTCTATCTATATAATTGTAATAGAGTGAGTCATACTATATACTAAATGGTTACCAACAGAAACATATGGTTAGCCCTGGCTGGTTGGCTCAGTGGTAGAGTGTCAGCCTGGTGTGTGGATGCCCCAGGTTCAATTCCCAGTCAGGGCACATAGGAGAAGCAACCATCTGCTTCTCTGATCCTCCCCTTATACCTTCTCTCTTACTCTGTTTCCCTTCCCCCAGCCATGGCTCGATTGAAGTGAGTTGGCCTCAGGTGCCAAAGATGGTTCCATGGCCTCCACCTCAGGTGTTTAAAAAAAGACTCTGTTGTTGAGCAACAGACAGAGGCAGATTTAATGGTGGTTGCACTGGGCACACGCCTTGGGCCCCAACTTCTGAAGGGCCTGCAAAACCCCAACTTTACACTTTTTTTCTGATAATACCAAATTTGGTTTTATATGTGCAATTTTAACATTAATAGTACGTAATATTTTCTATTTATTTAAAAATATTGTTAACATGTATTTTTATTTTCCCTGTCTCTTTCTTTGTTTTAAGGGGTCCAAAATTTTCTTCTGTGCCCAGGGCCTCAACCGACCTTAATCTGCCTCTGGCCACAGATCAAAAGCCCCAGATGGGCAGAATGTCACCCCGTAGTAGGTTTGTTGGGTGGATCTCAGTTGGGATACATGCAGAAGTCTGTCGCTCTGCCTCCCCAACTCTCACTAAAAAAAAAAAGAAAGAAAGAAAGAAAAAGAATAAAAGAAACATATGCTTGATTTCTGTTGATCTGAAAGAAAAGAAGAAAAGTAACCTCAAGTGAATTATACTCTATCTGAAAATTACCTAAAGTTTTCATGTAAGCATTTTGGTCTCAGTTAATCTTGTGATAATGTAATGGAAAAATTATAAAATAGGCTAATTTTATACACCTTACATCTCTTGTGAGTCCTGCTCTATAAGTTTTAATACTGAGTCTTCTTTTCTGTGCCAAATACTCTCATTCTGCCGAAGCTTTGGGCAGAAATTAAGTGACTCTATTTTAACAAATATATAGTTGAGTACATATACTGAGCAAAGGAATCTGATAAGCCAATTTACCCAAAAGTGAGAATTAATAAGTATATCTCTTTGGGAACTATTTGTATCTGAGAAATAGTAGAACAGTAACAAAAGAAAGAGAAGAAAATAAATAAAAAGTATCTACATTAGATTGGTCATTGGAGCATTATTTGCAAAAGCAAAAGATTGTAAACAACTCAAATCTCCACCAATAGAGGCAGAATGGGTTAAAAACTGTGACACATCCATACAATGGAGCTATAGAAAAGAAGAAATATTTTTACATGTGTAAAGCCAGTAACCAAGGCCACCATCACAGCCGCCTAGCCAGTGCAGGTTCGCATTTGATTTGAACAGTCGGTAATGAAACAATGGAACCAAGAACTGGTGAGCCATCAGCTTTAATTCTAGCTTGCACCCGGAGGGCAAGCAAAAACACACACTGGGCTCCAAAACCCACTCATTCAGTGCTCACTAAGCTACTGACTTATCCGAGTTTCCTAGAATCAAAGGTTTCTAGCTCACCAGACTTATTCACCTGTTCCCCATCTCCTCCAGCACAAACTCTTAACAAACTGGCTTCTCCCTCAGCATTCTGCCATCTTGGCTGCTTCTCCTAGCCTCCACATGGCCTTAATCTGCTCTCCTCTCTTCTAATACTAACCTCAGGAACCAAGAGAGAGCAAGCTACGGGTCTGTCCCACTTTATAGTGTAAAAATTCAAACCCTTAATCCAATCTACAAACAAGGAAGTCTCTGATACAAAGTCACCCATCTGAGGCATAATGGGATTCCTCATGAGAGTGCACCATCCTAGATCGTCCAATCAGTCAAGGGTGTGGAGAAAATCTTACTCTTAAAACTAAGCCTTAGGCTATAACGACCCAGCCTGCCCACAGCCTGTCCCAGAACACACATTAATATCAATGAACTTCCATGTGGGCAGCGCCATCTTTAACAAAGTGAGCATAATATATTTTATCTGCCCAACAACATGCTATTATGAATTAACTCCAAGATATTTTTAAATGAAAAAAGAATGATTAAGAAAACTGTATGTAATATACTACCTTATAATCCAAAAAGGAAGGATAATAATATATAGATACTTATTTGTCTGAGTGTGTATGCACACATATATAAATAAAACAAATATACATATTTATATAAAATAAACTAAAACCTAACAAAAATTCACTCAATGGGGAAAGAAGAAGAAGATAAAGACGGTAGACTTCTCTGAATATGCTTTTTTTTTGTAGCAGCAATTTAGAAACCATGTGTTTTTATTAATTTACAAATTAAGATAAAATTTAATAAGCAATTCTTAAAAAAACCCCAAATGAACAGGGTAGCCTAACAGTGTATGAAATTGGTGGCATAACCCACACAAAGAAGAATATTTATAAATGGGGTTTAACACAGTGATTTGTTTATATATCTCTGGAGAAATACAATGATAACTTTGATATAAACTCATGAAGTATTTTCTCTTTGGAAAAAGAATGTATACCCTGGTTCAGTCCTAGACTTGGAATAACAATCAGTTCATGATCACTTAGTGCCACTAGTGGGCAGATTATGGTCTTTAATATCACTTACTACATCTAAGAAATAACATTTCTCAGGTAAATGGCTGATTCCAGGTCTGGAGCAGGAAGTATACAAGATGAGAAAGTAAGGAGTGTACCAAAAATTGTATCAAAAGGAGCTTCGAGGCAGCTTGAAGAGGCTACCATGGGTAAAAAGCAGGACTACCTGAGTCATGACAAGAATAATAACAGCAGTGGATTGTAATATATCAAACATGCATAAATCAAGGTGGTCACAGTAATACTAATAAAAGAGTTTTTTTAATGGACCTGGTAAAACAAATGATTATTATGGAAATTAGTAAATAAAGGAAAATAATCAGAAACATTCCTCAGAAGAATGCATGTCCTGTGTCTCCGAGTCACCAGATACTTAATGGGGGCATGTTCTCTCTACAGAAATGTTCTACCTGTTGGATGAAACAGAAATAATGGAATTAGAACATGATTTTGCAACCCTAAAGGAAGTAATGAACCCAGACAATGATCACTGATGGCAGTTATTAAAACATAAGACACAGCCTGATGCAATAATGCACCTTTTGATAGAAATAGACACCACCAGTTGTGAAGTATTTTGGGAAAAAAAAGAAACCTGAACTTGATTACACACAGGGAATTAAGTACAAGGAGATGTAGGGACAGAAGGCTATTCAATAGCACCAAGTGGATGCAATCATCTAAAATCAAAACTCGAGAAATCTTACAGGTCATAAGACCCAGCTTTTTAATAAATACATTGCAAGGAAAAGTAAATAAGTTGAAGAGAAAACCCTACAGATTTAAAAAGGACTCCAGAGACCACCACATCATTTGTAATATGTGGTTCTGGTTTATGTGCTAATTAAGAAAAAAATTGTAAAAATATTATTTGAGATAATTGAGGGAATTTGAACACTAATTGTATCTTTGGTGATATTGACAAGTTAGAGCTCAACTTACGTATTTATTTATTTATAGTTATGTTTTCTTTAAAATTAAGTTTATTTGGGGTGACACTTTTTAATAGGATCATATAGGTTTCAACTGTACACTTCTATGATACATGATCTGCACATTGCATTGTGTGTTCACCACCTAGAGTCATATAATCCTCCATCACCATATATTTGGCCCCCTTTACTCTTTACTATCCAACACCAAACAAACAATTCATTTAAAAAATAGGGAGAGGTGAACATATACTTCTCCCAAGAAAACCTACACAAGGTCAACAGATACACAAAAACATGCTCAACTTCACTAGCTGTTAGAGAAATGCAAATATAAATTACAATGAGTTATACGTGTTAGATTGGCTGTTACCAACAAGACAGTTAATAATAAGTGTTGGAGAGGCTGTGGAGAAAAAGGAACCCTCATTTACTTCTGGTGAGAATGTAAACTGGGACAGCCACTATGAAAGACAGTATGGGGTTCCTTAAAAAATCAAGAATAGAGTTACCATATGACCCAGCAATCCCTCTTCTGGGAGTATTCATTCGCAAAGACATAGCTCCCCTATATTCACTGCAACATTATTAAGACATGGAGAAAATCAATTCATTTTTGATGTGTTCAGAATATGGTGTGTAAAAAAATACTTTTACAGCTCATACATAAAAACTTACAGGTAAAAACATGTTTTTCTGTCTAGTATTTGGCCCATAGTAATCCAGTAGGGTGTGAGTAGGGAGGGTAGGGACCAGGTAGGTAGATATGAACTGGTTTGGCCATGAGTTAGTAAGTGTGGAAGTTGGCTTATGCATATGTGGGGGGTTATTATACTATTTCTTCTGCATTTGTGTAGGTTTGAAGTGTCTGACAGTAAAACAGTTAATGATACTATAACAGAGAGAGGGAAACAATTTAACCCAGAGAACAAATGGTGGTAGTTTCAGGCCCAGAGGGAAAAATGCTTTCTTGGACCTCTCAAATCATACAAAAGGGACCAAATAGGCAGCCTTTGGTGGTATCTCTGTTTAGGAAAGACATCTTCAACAAATCTATTTTGTTCTGCAATTCAGTATTATTCTTTTGATTCTCTAAAAATTGGTGTTTGTGACTGCCTGCACAGCCCTGGGCACTGCCTAACAGCCACGTGCACTGTTAATCAAGTTTGCTAAACTGCCACAAGTCTTGGGGTCATCAATCCCTCTGTTCAGTGCTATTGATTCCTGCCTGATGCTCAATGGTCTGTGACCTTCCTAAAGGCCCTGTGGCCTGTGTTTACTGTCTCTCAAGGATCACACTTGTCTGCTCCCTGTTTTCCCTGCTGTGGGGAATGAGTGCAGTGCAGTGCACAATAAAATCTGTTTAACAACATCAGGTTCAAGGTTGGCTCCTTCCGCAGAAGGGTTAAGTCCTATCTGCTTTCAGCGCTGCTCTCCCTCTGGTACAGAGCCAGACTTGTTAAAGGTTTTCGGGACAATTGGTTTGCAAGCTGTCTCTGCTGACCCTGGCTTTTGCCTCAGAGGTGACCTTTCTCCAGGCTGTATTATTTATGTGTATCCTGCCACCTCACTAGGGAAGTGTGTTTTGGCCTCCAAACAAAGATTACTGTCTCCTGTTATGACCTCAAATATATTTCCCGGCATAAGGCTCTCCAGTGGTATACTTTGCTGAAGTTTGCTTACTTTTTATTTTAGTTGCTTGAGACTGTTTCATTCCTAAGGTACCAGGGGCATCTCTTTGGGGATTGGTTGTACTCAGTCAATAGGTTAAACAATATATGCTACAACAGTGGGTGTAATATTTAAAGATGAGTTCCAGAAGTCTTGGGAGCAAGGGAAAGTAGTGCTTTTCAAGGTAAAGAGGACCAAATGTACTTTCGAATTTAGAACTAAGGTTGTTCAGTGGTTAGGATTATGGCCGTTGTCAGGCCTGACCTGGGTCTAGATACCAGCTCTGTCATAGTTGTGTGATTTTGAAGACTTAGCTAGCCATGGAAACTTTAGTTTTATTAACTTGATTATAGTCCTTGTCTCAGGGTGTGTGGTAAAGAATAAAAGAAGTATTATATATGTGCTTGCCACATAGTGACTGCTCATTACATAGTCGTTATTCATCAAGTATTTTAAAATTTAAACACAGTATATAGTCATAATTTTTATAGTGACAGTGTCCAGAGCTTAGAGCACTTCATACATACAACTATTATAACAGTACTTTGTGTTAATTCTTTTCTTGACTAGTTTCCCAGCCTAGACTAAATGTCAGACACTCCCTCTTATTTATTTTTTCTTTCTAGTATTTAGTGCATGCCTTAGCACCCAATAGGTACTCAATATTAGTTAATTAAATGCATGGTGGTGACTGTTATCAGCAAGTAAACCTGTCTATTTTTTAGTCATAAAACATAGCATGTATGTGCATATACCTCCATATCCACAATAAAGTTATTGACGATCCCCAACATTGATCTATCATACTTCTGTCTTTCAGAAGTGGCAATGAAAGATGACTTCAACCAAACTCCTATGGGCCTTCGCACTACTTACACTGAAGAGAACGGAACATAGAGGTAGGCTTTTGAAGTCCTCAGAGGAAAATGAGCTTGCTTCTGACTTTTGCATTTTGTTCTTCTGCGGTTAGAAATGGAGTAAATGGTGTACACTGAAGAGAGCAGAACATAGAGGTAGGCTTTTGCAGTGCTCAGAGAAAAATGAGCTTGCTTCTGACTTTTGCATTTTGTTCTTCTGCGGTTAGAAATGGAGTAAATGGTGTGTGTGGGTGCTTGGGATGGGGTGGTACAGGCCACTGGGGAATCTTCCATCAGAATTAGGTAATAGAGATGAGTGGCAAAGGCACCTTGCTTGATTAGGCTTTCTCTACAAACATATAGCTTTGCTAAAATAATACTATAAGCATTAATATTATAATATCAATCTTTAACTAAAGCTGAAAAGTTATTCACTCAGAGTGAAGGCACTATTTGAGCAAGATTTATAGAAATAAATCTACAATTTTCTTGAGGCTTACTCATGTTATGTCCTAAGGGATTTATTTCCTAGGTATAACACAGGAGGCTCAGACCTGGAAAATCAATCTGGTGTTGTTTCTACATCTCAAACAAATCACAAGGAGGACCATATGGAGCGGACATAGCCTTTATTACTTACATACAAGGGCAGCACTGATGATGGCAGGCCAGCAACAGCTCAGCACCCTGTTGATGGGCTCAAGGTTTTTATAGCTAAGCCCTGGTCAATAGCTCAAGCAAAACTCTTTGTCTACCAGCAAGCAAACAGGTGAGCAAGCAAGCAGAAGGTAGAGGGAAGTGTCCATGCTATTCTGAGCTGTTTTTCCTTGATAATATCTGGAGATTCAGTTCCTTTGTCCTTAGTAAAACCTCAGCTGAAATTTTATTACCCTCTCTTTCATAGCTTGTGGCCAGTATTTGTGACCACTGTGCCAGGGAGTGGGGAGGGAGAAGGATCATGTTCAGCATTGACTCTAAACTAGACCATTCTTCTCTTTGGTCAGAAGCCCTTCGCTGACTTGACCAATTACCCTGCATTGAGCAGATCTTGATTGCATTTTAAAGTTCTTTGAGGCAGGTCTGGATTTGAGTGAAACACTTCTATTTGTTATAAAAATGACAACAACAACAATAAAACACACACAAAAAATTTCCATCACCTTTACTCCAGGTACATGAGAAAACTATAAAAATTATTGCCTCAATCTTTTTTTTCTCCTCATAAACATAACACCTTCAAATAGTTTCTAAAAAATATTTAATCTCCCATTGCATTTTCCCCCACTGTGCATCTATACCTGTAAACACCCCGCCACACCCCCCCAGTCACTACACAATAATAACATAGAACTTCAATTTTCTTTGACATTTTTTAAACTTACAGAATTCAGATTAATTTTTCAATGAAGAAATAATCTCTGAGAGGTTCAGAGCCATTTTCTGCTGATAAAAGTCAGCAAATTTGTTGGATGAAGTCATATTTTTCTGAAATTTAGAAAGTCATCTTCAGTGGCTTCAAAGTTCCTCTCTTCTGGAGGCCTTACTAGTTTGTCACTTCTATGTTTCTAAAGAAAAATATTATTGCCATGTGTAAAATATATAATTTTAAAAGTAAATGAAAAAGAAAAGTTCCTGTATTGCTGTCTCTGAAGACAGAGAAATATTCTGTATATCTGGCCAACTCCACCATGGTGGCATAGATTCTAGTATTTTCTCAGGGGCACAGGGAATGGCAGAACAAGAGAGTAAATTGTAATTTAGATAAAGCCCTTACCCCAAGCCTCAAGGCAGTAGAGGAAAAAGTCTAGGGACAAGATCATGATCAAATATATTTAATTAAAGTCAGAGTTCTGTGTCAATATTACTGTGTGTCACTCAGTGGTGAAATTCAAATAATTTAACAACTGGTTCTATGCCCTAATGACTGTTTTAAGTATAAAAAATGATATACCAAATGATAGTTTATTATTTCTTGCATTTAGTACTTAAATAAGAATAATAAAAGAGGTAGACAAAACTGAATTGTTATAATATTGTAAGGTGCCAAAAGCTACAGAATTAATATTAATATTTTAGGAAATTAAAGAAAACAGAAACATTTTATTGGTTTGGACTAGGTGTGCAAAGAGAGATTTTGAAAATAATCTTTATACTTGTGCGATTAGCATAAAACCAAGATGGCCGATGGCATTGTGTTGTAAATGCAGAAGAGAAAGAAGACTTGGATTCTCTGACCTTCTCCCATACCTATGGAGCAGTGGTTCTTAACCTGGGTTCTATCAAACCCTAGGGGTTCGATGAGTCGGTCTCAGGGGTTTGGAGAAGCCTCTGCCGCGAAGGCCAGAATAAAGTAATACTGTAATTTGTTGTGAGTTCATGCACTGTGTTTGTTTTGTTTTTTGAGCAAGGTGATGTTCATGCACGGCTCATTTTGTGCACCAGTAAAAAATCATATACCTATGTCTTGAATTTGGAAAAAAAATCATATTTTATTTATCACTAAAAAAGGGTTCGGTGAATGTGCATATAAAACTGGTGGGTTCGGTACCTCACAAAAGGTTAAGAACCACTGCTATGGAGGAAGGGTGAATAGGTAGCCAGATACAGGAAGAAAAGGATTAAATTAAATCTTTTCTTATACTAATGAACCATTTACAGGCATTTGTCTCTATGGAAACTATCCCCTCCCCTCCTGAAAGCATGTAGTTAATGTATGTATCTCTAAACAAAAGGTACAAACTTATGCTATGATGTCAGTTTTTTTCCCCCTCCCATGTATAATTAAGAGTATATAAACAACCTTGAAACTATTTTTGGGGTCTGCACAATTTGGGTCTGTTGCCCTGTGTCAGCCATATTTGGTCGGCATACTTAATAAATTTTCTCCTTTAATAAAACTTTTCAAAAACTTATTTGGACTACATGACTCTACAAAAACCCGCAGAATTGTGAATTGGGTACTTTATAACATTTGGCGCCCAACGTGGGGCCTATGGTGTGTCGTGTCCCTGGGTAGAGGCACCCCGAATCGGCTGGTCTCTCTGGGAGGTTGCCTGGTCCTGCTTGAGTCCCGAGGAGAGGCGCAACACCTGAAATGTTGTCAGGGCTCCCAGTCTTCCTGTGGGTCCAGACAGTTCCTCAGTTGACATCCCCAGTTCCCAAATTTGACAATTTGGACTATTTGGCAGAGAAATCAAGGAGGTAAGTAAAGCAACACTTTCTGCTTTACTAAATTTTTCTGGCTTTCCTCTGAATACGTTCTTTCACTTTTCTGTCTGAGACTGGTGCTGGTCAAATTTGTTTGGGACTAGAAGTAAGTAAAGTGGATTTGGGGGCTTTGCTGATTTGGAACTCTGGGAATGTGGAACCCTGATGGAGTAAGTAGGGCCTCCGAAAACTACTTTGCTGTTTGTAACTAGTCTATAGTCTTTATGTTTTGGGGAATAGGTCAGACACGGTCAGCATGTTTGCAGTACGCTCTCCAAGACCAAGACGTTGATGGAGAGATTCTAGGTCCTGCCTCGGACTCTAGGGGATATCTGCTTGCACTCTGGAGGGACATTAGTGAGAACTGAGTTGACCAGGTCCACCAGTTCTGCCTCAGGCCCTCAGGGACGTCAGTTTCTCTAGAGAAATATAGTGGGGACTTTGTGCTCTAGGGAGGCATATTGGAGATTGAGTCTGTCCAGGATTAGTCAGTCTCACATCACACTGAATCAGTAGAGACTGAGCTGACCTGGATTAATTAATCTCACCTTGGACTTCCAGAGTCTTCTCTGTGTCTGTCCACGTGCACCGGAGAGGCTACGAGGGGGGGGGGGCTTTCCTCATCAATGAGGCTTTGTTTTTTTTAATCAGATTATCTGGTATTATTTAATTGAAATAGGTGTGCATTGTTTGTGTGTATAAATCCTTTATTTAATGTTTAAATGTGTCTGTTTGAGTCTTTTGTGTCAAAATTGGAAGCTTCTGACTGAAAAGCAATCTTAAGCAGAGAATCATTGTCCTCTTTTTGTTCTCAAATTAGCTTCGGGCGTCTTGGCAGTTTTCTTCTCTGAAAAGAATCATTCTCTTCGGTTGGCTTCTTCCCTTTGTCTTGTGTAATAATTAATAGCTCTATAGTCAAACACCTTTTATTCTGGGTGCTAGTTAATTATCTGTCTTATCCTTTTGTTTTTATTGGTGCACTAATTTCTGGATTTTTCTGAAGTAGTTTTAATTTTGTAATTAGTAACCTTGGCTATTAAATATAGGAGGAGGGGCCAGTTCACAGAAGACCCCACTAGGTTGTCTTTTAAAGCACTTTCAAGAAGCTTATGGAGTTGGTCATAAATATGGAATTAAATGGTCCAAGAAAAGTCTATGCTATCTCTGTGACTCAGAATGGCCTATTTTAGGAATAGGATGGCCGACAACTGGAACTTTTAATCTTCCGCTAGTAGAGAAAGTCTGGAATATCATAACTGAGGATCCAGGCTACCCTGATCAGTTTCCATACATTGATCAATGACTAAATTTAACATTAGATCTGCCACAATGGCTAAAAGCTTGTTCAATACAGAAAGGGCAATATGTCTTCCTAGTCTGTCCAGACTTATATCTAAAACAGAAAAGAGATTCGAAAGAAAAAATTAGAACTCAGGAAGGAATCAATGTACATATTGCAATAGGGAATATGGCCGGGAAAGTATTTCTCCAGCCTATAGGAGAAAAGGCTGGCAAGCAAGTGATTTAAATGAGAGAACAGAGAAAAGCTGAGCAGGGATGCGTGTTGTGCGGAACAATAGAGTGGGGGTGCAGCTGTGGAGAGACAAATGTGAACATGCCTCCTCCCTCCCTAGCCACGCTCCAGCCCTCACCACCACAGTGCACCCAAGCCGAAGGCAAACCACGCAGTAGGCCGAGCACCAAAAGGCGAGGCCCACCACCACCTCCAGATGCATGGTTAAAATAAGGTTCAATTTGCTGTGTGGGTGTCAGGGGAGAAAGAGCAATAGAGAAAGGATGAAATAGCTAAAATATAAAATAAAAATTAATTTCAAATGTCCACCTGTGAACCAAAGGAGGTTTTGCCCATTTGAAAATGCAGTGTAGGAATAGTATTAAAAAATTAGAACTTTGTTTACAAAAAAAAATCTTAAAGGAGAGAAAAAAGAATTTAGAAATTAACAAACCATAGGTGTGGATCTTGCTAGTTAATTGGTGGTTTCTTAAATTAAATTGCAACTCCTGAAGGAGTGATAAAAGCATGAGTAATAGAATTATAGAAAAAAAGAAAGCTCTCCATGGGTTGGAGATAATAGTTTGTTGCTCTCCACTGGTGTAAAAATAAGGGAAAAGGTTCCAACACTCTCTCACAGGTCGAGGAGGTGGTGAAATCCTCTCCAACTCTCTCAGTTACATAGAAGACATGGAGTTCATAAAAACCCCACAGCATTAACCATAATGGTAAAAACTGTAAAAAGAATTTTCAGGGAATTTTGGGAAAGACTGGAAACCTCATATAGGTTAAAAAGCAGCCCATTATTAGAAAAGTAAATTTATAAAAATTGTATTTCATTTGCTGCTTTTATTGTAAGAAATAAAGCTAAACAAATGCTGGGGAAGGAAATAAAAGTCGACTTGGCTTTTGAAAATGCTAGGTCCAAATGCCCACCCATCTGTGCCACCTCTTCCATGATAACTGTGTTCCTAATCCGATGACAAAGGAGAAGGGAACAGAAGTCCCGAGAGAGTGCCGCTTTGGGACTGAGCCCAGAGCCTCGCCGCTTGGCCAGGCTTGGGTTCAAGTCAGCCCTTGAGTTGTGCAAAGAGGGACAAACAAGTCGAATGTCTTTTCCTTTTCCCCTCTCCTAAGAATTCTGGTTGGCAAGCTGCCATTTGCAAACAGCTCATGGGCCACAAAAGGCCTTTCTGCCCTTTTGGGTGTGGCTTTCCAATGGAGTGCCAAGTGTGGGCGCTGCTCAATGAGGAGGGTGCCTATATATGTAGTTTAAATTCAAAATTTGGCTCTTAAAAGAGAATTCAGTTATTGTACTAATAGTAATTGACTCTGTTGACTAATGGGTTTTTTAACCACTGGGTTAAGAGTAATGATTTATTGTTCCCCCACTGTTGTGTAAAAAGTATTTTCCATGTTAAAATATATATAATATATCAAGGGCCTTTTTGTTAATTATTTGCTGTTCTATAGCCTTGTGATATTGAGATCTTAATTTAAATATTAAGAATTTTTATAATATCTTTTATATAATGTTTTAGTTTATTATGATTTTGAAACAATATTGTTTAATGAAAGGAGTCATATCTTAAAACTCATACAAATCTATTTTATCATACTTTTGTTAAAATTTCTTTTAAATACTAATGTACTAAGTTATTCAGCAGTAAAGAGATTCTGAAATTCTTAAGGAGGCACCAAAAACCTGTTTTTCTTGATTTAATCCAGCTAATAACATTGCTTTTGTCCTTTTCCAAGAGTTTATATAGACAGAAAAGGGCTCTCAAGCCCCTCAGTGAGATCTTCTGAACATGGCTTTTAAGGCCTATAATGACCAAAATAGAAACAAAAAAGGCAAATAAGGCCCAAAAGAGATCAAGAAAATACCAGCTTTTGTCATATACCGTTAAAAGGCTCCAACTCCCCAAGGGGACTTAATAAGATTTCATCAAGGCCTTGTGTCAAGAGTGGAAAAAAAGGTCATTAAGCTGAGGCCTGACAGGCTTCTCAACTCCAACCAGGGGAAACGTCTTTGCTGTAGAAAGAGAAACACAAGAAGGTAAGCTGCCCCCTTGCTCCACAGAGGGAGGGTTCAGTCTCTTCTACCCCTTTCCAGCTACCTGTGACCTGACCTTGACCAGCCTGTTGGGACCTGCCACTGAAGGCCATTTACAAGCCTAAGGAAATTTATCCCAAGAAGCAGGTAAAACTGATCTCATTTCTTATAAATACGAGGGCCATTCACTATGCCTTGCCTAAATATTTAAGTTTTATTTATCCCTCAATGATCTTTACTGGAGGTAATGACAGACTGATTTTTGTTGCTTTATTTAATGTATAGTGTGTCCTTTATTCCTCTTGTCTCAATGTCCCATGCCTATTGTAGGCTGGGACCTAATCCTAATTCTAATTAAAAGCAATAATCATAAAAGCTTTAAACTCTAGCTGCAAAGTATAGAAATATGACCATGGTTCCAGTGCCTTGTAGACTTTTCCTGAATGTGTATAATTCCTGCTCTTTAGGACATTTCTCAAATTGAAATAGAAATTAGGTTACATTTATGAATAATATAAAGCTGCAATAATGTCAACATAAATTTAGTAAAATTACGTTAACATATTTAAGGCATTTGCGACTGTAAAAATTTTATTTTAAATCCTGTTATATTAGTTAGAATTTTATTTTTGTTTAATAATCTAAGAGGCTTTAGAAATTTATTATATATTTTTTCAGAGACAGAGAGAGTCAGAGAGAGGAACAGATAAGGATAGACAGACAGGAACAGAGATAGAAGAGAAGCATCAATCATTAGTTTTTCGTTGCCTTTGCGACATCTTAGTTGTTCATTGATTGCTTTCTCACATGTGCCTTGACCATGGACCTTCAGCAGACTGAGCAACCCCTTGCTGGAGCCAGCGACCTTGGGTCCAAGCTGATGAGCTTTGGCTCAAGCCAGATGGGCCCGTGCTCAAGCTGGCGACCTTGGGGTCTGGAACCTGGGTCCTTTCACATCCCAGCCTGATGCTCTATCTACTGCACCAAGGCCTGGTCAGGCCTTTAGTCATTTTATTGTATTAAAATGCTTATTATAGTATTTGTTAACATTAGCTATTTGAATTTTATTATTAATTGTATATTCTTCCAGTCTGCCTCAAAATCGGAACATAGTAATTCAAATGAATAGATGCCACCCAGAATCAGTGAGGGTTGGGACCTTTATTGCCAAAGGCTTATTTGAAACCAATCAGAAAACATTTAAAAACAGAAAAGAAAGGAATTTTCTCAAGTAAACATTTAGAAAGACTTTAATAAATTAATTGACAATTGTTAGGAAATTAGTATTTATATAATTCTTTTCAGGTTTAGCTTGCCCATTCTAGTATTAGACCTGTATTCGTGTCCACAGTCTCAAAGCTAGTAGAAAAGGAACTCAATATTAATTAGAAGCTAATTTAAAGTTACATTGTACCCACAGGTATCAAAAGATTCAAGGCAAGTAAATTACATAAATAAATAATAAAAGAAACGTAACCACTCTTTCCTAAGTACTTGCAGGATTTATAGGTTATTCAGCAAACTGTTCAAAAGAGTGTCCAAAGGTGCTTTGTAAAGCCAGTAGTCGAGGCCACCACCTCAGCAGCCTGAAACAACGGAGCCAAGAACTGGTGAGCCAGCAGCTTTAATTCTAACTTGCACCTGGCGGGCAAGCAAAAACACACACTGGGCTCCAAAACCCACTCATTCGGTGCTCACAAAGCTACTGACTTATCCGAGTTTCCTAGAATCAAAGGTTTCTAGCTCACCAGATGTATTCACCTCTGTTTCCCATCTCCTTCTCTCTACACAAACTCTGCACAAACTGACTTCTTCCTCAGCACTCTGCCATCTTGGCTGCTTCTCCTGACCTTCTCCATGTGGCCTTAATCTGCTCTCCTCTCTAATACCTCAGGAACCAAGAGAGCAAGCTACTGGTCTGTCCCACTTTATACTGTAGAAATCCAAACCCTTAATCCAATTTACAGACAAGGAAGTCTCTGATACAAAGTCACCCATCTGAGGCATAATGGAATTCCTCAGGAGAGTGCACCACCCTACATCATTCAATCAGTCAAGAATGTGGGGAAAAGCTTACTCTTAAAACCAAACCTTAGGCCATAACGACCTCGCCCTCTTACATTAAAGCCTTTCCCCCACACCCATCCCAAGCATAAGGGCAAATAATATCACCTGGGTGACGGGCATCCATGTGGGCAGCTCCATCTTTAACAAAGTGAGCATAATATATTTTATCTGCCCAACATGCTTCCAGCAAATCCAGTACATAACCCAAGAACTGACTTCCACGCAGATGGGTCTACACACAGTGATCGTGACAACTCCCACTACTGCCAAAATAGAAGACATTAACCACAAACAGGAAGCTGTTGGTCTCTGTATGGCCAATATATGAAGAAACTAAGAACTCTTTTTAATCAGATTTTGGAAAAAAGGAAACTAGGGTAAAACAAAAGCCAACTTAATTGTCACTAAAGATGAAAGTTTTTTAAAGTTCTGACTAAAAGTAAATTATTATAAAAGCCAATTAGTTTTATGTTAGTTGCAAAAGGTTTGTGCAATGTAAAGCCAGTAGCCAGGGTCAGGATCACTGCCACCTGGCCAGTGCAGGTTCACATTAGATTCAAAAGTCGGTAATGAAACAATGGAACCAAGAACTGGTGAGCCATCAGCTTTAATTCTAGCTTGCACCCGGAGGGCAAGCAAAAACACACACTGGGCTCCAAAACCCACTCATTCAGTGCTCACAAAGCTACTGACTTATCCGAGTTTCCTAGCATCAAAGCTTTCTAGCTCACCAGACTTATTCACCTCTGTTCCCCACCTCCTTCTCCAGCACAAACTCTGCACAAACTGGCTTCTCCCTCAGCACTCTGCCATCTTGGCTGCTTCTCCTGGCCTCCACGTGGCCTTAATCTGCTCTCCTCTCTAATATCTCAGGAACCAAGAGCGAGTAAGCTACTGGTCTGTCCCACTTTATAGTGCAAAATCAAAACCTCCAATCCAATTACACAAACAAGGAAGTCTCTGATACCAAGTCACCCATCTGAGGCATAATGGGATTCCTCAGGAGAGTGCACCACCCTACATCATCCAATCAGTCAAGGGTGTGGAGAAGAACTTACTCTTAAAACTAAGCCTTAGGCTATAACGACCCAGCCTGCCCACAGCCTGTCCGAGAACACACATTAATATCAACAAACTTCCATGTGGGCAGCGCCATCTTTAACAAAGTGAGCATAATATATTTTATCTGCCCAACATGCAATTTATAAGAAATTAATCAATAACATTTGTTTCTTTAGTAAACTGTATTACTATTAATGCTGTCAAATATCTGTTACATGTTAAAAGTTAATATTCCTAGACAACAGCCTTATGCTCATCAGTAAATTAAGTCAAAGATTTGACTTAGAAAATAGAATCAGTGGGATTGTTGTAAGGTGCCAAAAGCTACGGAATTAATATTAATATTTTAGGAAATTAAAAAAAAAACATTTTATTGGTTTGGGCTAGGCATGCAAAAAGAGATTTTGAAAATAATCTCTATACTTGTGTGATTAGCATAAAAACCAAGATGGCCGATGTTATTGTGTTGTAAATGCAAAAGACGAAGGAAACATGGATTCTCTGACCTTCTCCCATACCTATGAGGAAGAGGGAATAGCTAGCCAGGTACAGGAAGAAAAAGATTAAATTAAATCATTTTTTATACTAATGAACCATTTATAGGCATTTGTCTCTATGGAAACTATCCCCTCCCCTCCTGAAAGCATGTAGTTAATGTATGTATCTCTAAACAAAAGGTATAAACATGCCATGATGTCAGGTTTTTTTCCCCTCTCATGTATAATTAAGAGTATATAAACAGCCCCGAAACTATTTTTGGGGTCTGCACAATTTGGGTCTGTTGCCCTGTGTCAGCCATATGTGGTTGGCATATTTAATAAATTTCCTCCTTTAATAAAACTTTTCAAAAACTTATTTGGACTACGTGCCTCTACAAAATCCCACGGAATTGTGAATTGGGTACTTTATAACAATAAGAGTTTTAAAATATTAAATAATACCTGAAAAAAAACAATAAGACTGTTATTTAAGATGTTTTCATATTGCTCCTTGATTGGCATCCTCACTTGCAATTTTTTTCACCTATAGACAAATGAACATTACTATGGATACTTAGAATACATGGTTGCACAGATGAACGTTAAAAAAGAGTTAGGAATGTAAACTTGTGATTTACACATTGGGCAGCTGCCCCGTGTTCACCTTTGAGAGAACCCTGATTACAAGTGCCATTTTAACAACTGGTTCACCAAACTCAACAAAACATTAGGTATCAGTTCTGCAGAACGGGTTCGAACCATCTGAATTCCACCACTGGTATCACTACTCATTCTGTCCTTTAGCACAAAAAAAAAATAAATTGTGCATATTGTGCCTATTAGTCCAACTTAAATGAAATTCCCTTAGTGTGAGGAACACCAGAAGTTGGGTTTGCTTTGCTCCTGAAAAATTGTGAAGCAGATAAAGTTTATGCTGCTGGAATGTTACTTTCCCTCTCTTTCCTGACTTCCTGTCGTCATTCCTCAGACTCACTCCCGTGTCCGATTCCCAGGGGCCTCCTTGCTGTCAGTTAATAATAGCTTTCAATGCTGTTATTATTCTCAGAGATTTTGCATTTTAATAGGGCCCCCAGGGATTAAAAATGTTACGAGACCCAAAAGAGTGAATCTCTAATGGTGGAATTTCAGGTATTTGTGACAGGCATTGTGGGAGGTTTTCTATGAAAAACTCTCAGAAGACAAACACCCAGACAGCCTTCACACTGTACTGATGGTGTGGCTGGCCTTGTAGAGGAGTACAGGAATGTGAATTAATCAGCATGGAAATAGTGAGTGTTATGGAAGAGAACCCCTTAAACATTGCTAATTATAGCTGAGTGTTTTAATCAGTGCCCCAATCAATGACTATGGTAGTAATGTTGGAAGCACTTCCAGCTGGGAAAACAGCCAGTAGCTTAGGAAGAGTTTCCCCAGTGAGGGTGCCCTAGGGAGGGGAGACTGTTGGGATGAAAATGCTTAACTATCTGGGCTCCAGGGTTTACCCTTCACTGGAAGAAGCACAGGATACAGAGTAGGATCCCAGCACAAGCATGATATGGTAATAAACCTCACACTGCACTGTGGTTCCTGTGCCCATGTTGTATATGGACAGAAAAAGAAGAGAGGACAGAATATTCTCCCCAAGGTCCAGCCTGAGAGTGTGAGACTCCTGCACTTTATCAGGACCTCACTATCACCCTTCCCCCCACCCCCTGCTAAGTAAACAGTGCAGCTTCATTCATTATTCAGCTATCAGAGGCTGTCAGGATTTTCTGGCTAGAGAACTGAAGAATTCTTACATTTCTCTAAAAATGTGGAAAAAATGAATTTGCAAGTTTGCAGGAAAGGGAAATGAAGAAAGATATCAACCCCTACAATATAATCCTTGGGATGCTCCCCCAGAGGCTTAACTTCAGTTGTTCTTTAGTAATGGAAATTTGTTTTTTTTTTTTTTTTTTTGTGGGTTGTCATTTATACTTAACTACCTGTGGCAAGTGCGATGGAAGAGAGAAGCTATTGTACTCAGGGTTGTGGCTCAGCAGAAAAAAGGGCATCCAGTGAGTTAAAGCCCAGAGCAAGCTGTTCAGGGCTCTGTCTTAGAGCCACAAACACACTGCCCTTCCTGCCACAGGCGCACAAGCGTTACAAATGTGCTTTATAGCTCTTGGAAGGCTGTCTGCATTTTTTTCCATGTTGAATGCTGAGGTTTGAAATCTTTCTTTGGAGACATTTTTCAGGTCCAAAGCTGCAGGTCGAAGACTATGGAAAACAATGTAAAATCTTGTGCACAGAAACATCTATGTTTTTGCTTCTGCCTTTGAGATTAGGGACAGTGACTTCTGCACTTGGAAGGAGAGAACAGCCTCAAAAGGTGAAGACTGAAAGGGAAGAGGGATGAGGAGGTGATCGGGAGCCTCCCACCCACTTAAAAACGGGCTCTGGACTCCACTTCTGGGTGATATTTCCATCAGCATCCAGGAAATCCCAGAGCCCAACTCTGTTTCCACTTTAACACAGCAGGGTACAGACCTTGTTGTGAGTCCTGTTGTGAGTCTACAATCCTGCTTGCTGTGCAAGTGCAAGTCTTCTAGCAGGGGATTCACTGCACCCTCATATTTTGTGAAAGATCCTTCCTTCCTTCCTTCCTTAACACATGAGTAGAAAGGGTTACAGTACTTCCCTCCTTCCTTCTTTCCTTCCTTCCTTCCTTCCTTCCTTCCTTCCTTCCTTCCTTCCTTCCTTCCTTCCTTCCTTCTTTATTTTCTTTCTTCTTGTTTTGTAAATTAAAAAACATTATTTGGAGCTGACCTGTGGTGGTACAGTGGATAGGGCGTTGACTTGAACGCTAAGGCTTTTGATTCAAAACCCTGATCTTGCTTGGCAAGGCACATGTGAGAAACAACTATGAATTGATGCTACCTGTTCCTCCCCCTCTTTCTCTCTCTCTTTCTTTCTCTAAAGTCAATAAATAAAATCTTTAAAAAACACTATTAAAGTATAAGGTATTAGAATGATGGGAAAGTTATTCTGGTGAATTTAACACTACCTGCATCAGTGAAACTAGAATATATTATTAAATGCATTAGGTAGTGCTCAGAATAGAAATGAATGAGATTGCATTGGTAGACAAGGAAAAGGAAGCCAACTTCCTTCCTTTTCTTTATATAAGCTGATTGCTATTAAAGTAGTACATTACTGTAAACCTGATATAATCATTCATACCAAGGAAGGAAGGGCAGCCCCCCACCTTCCCTAAGAAGGAAGGAAAGAATGCAAGGGAAAGGAACCTGGATAGGTAACTGTCAGCCAGTTATAGATTAACTACAGTTCTCTGAAAGGTTGCCTAGAGCTGGTTGTAAAACAAAGCAAGAAGAATGGGACTTGTACATAGCTGAAACCAGTGGTCCGGAAATCCCATTGAAACTTACCCTCCCCTCTTGATGTCATAAGAGTGATGTGTACATCTAAACAAAGAGATCACGGGCCCTTTGCATGAACACATGTATTCTGTAAAAGGTATATAAGATGTAAGGAATCTAACTTTGAGGAGCTCATGGTTTATTGCCTCTTTTACGGTCATGCTGCTCTGCTGCCTATTAAAATCCTACTTCCTTCATCAACTTGTCTGGGTGTCTCTGTACCCCTTGATTCCAGCTATAATACTTTTAAATGTCACTAAAAAATTCTTTCATGATAGAATGCACATGCTCAGGGAGAAATGATGGTAGTAATGATTGTTGACACACAGGAAGCATTTGGTGTAAGTAGGGAGAACTGTTGAAAGAAGTAATCTAGTCAGAGAGATCCACTTTGTGAGCAAATTTACATCAAAGTCACCAAAATTATCTCAAAGAAAAGAGAGTCTCAGGGGAAAGTTACATATATTGAAATACATGTTTCAATATATTTATCAAGAGCTGTCCTAATAGAGCCTAAGCTCTATGTCCATCGGACACCCCCGATTCTAATTCCCTGTACTGTGGGACACTCCTGCTTAACAGCAGGGCTGGCAGCCTCTTCGAGACTACTCTTGAGGCAGCTATGAGTATTCTACTTAACAGTGTTGAGACCAACTGCCACCAGAGAAAAGACACGACAGACACACAATGTATTTGCAAGAATCACACAGGTAGTGTATTACTCACAGATCCTTTTGGCATGCCTGGGTACAGCTTAAGGGGGACCGTTGACATGCTCCTCTTGGCTGTCCTTGGTCAGAGCAGCTTGGAGACAGTCCACTTTCAACTTTGGAGTCTGGTGACTTTTACAGCTTTAGTATCTTTTCTGGCCTACGCCTTCTAACAGATGTCAATCTGTAGGATTATCACATCAACCACCTTTTTGGGAATTTCTAGCAGGGAGCCCATTTTATGTTAACTTACAGAGATATGACATCAAGCCTCATTTTATCCATATATAACTTCACACACACACACACACACACACACACACACACACACACACACACTCTAACTGGGCCGTGCACAAAAGGCAGAGTCTGCCTATCATATCTGTATATACTAGATTAATTCCTGTCCAGACATCATAGCCTTATTCACTTGCCTTAATGGTTTTTAATATTATATCTTAATTTATTTCTATATATCTTTCATGTTTTTCTATATTTATATATATTTAATTACTATAACATTATATTACTGTAACAGTGGCTCCATGAAGACAAAGAAGATATCTGTGCAAATCCAAGTGGACTAAACAGTATGATTGATGAAATGATTAGAATTTGAAATAGAGTCCACTAAAAACAAATATCTGAGCACTCACAACTCAGATACAAGGGGATGGATAAGGTGACCAGACATCCCGCTTTTGATGGGACAGTCTCAATTTTTAACATTTGTCCTGCGTCCTGTGGAGTTTTAAAAAGTCTCAATTTTAAAAAATATATCACAATACTATTTTTTCATTCTATGAAATTTTTTTTTTTTCTCCATATAGACCAAATTTTTAATCAAGAACCCCCCATCTATGGTGTTCCGCTTTACCAATTTTAAAATCTGGTCACCTTAGACAGAGATAAGCATAGTGGGGATTTTTACAATTTAACTGGGAGATAAAAACATAAACAACTAAGTAAAATGTAATAAATTATATAAAATTTAAGCCTGAATTTAAATCTTTGTTTTAATTTGTGTAATCTTAGGAAAATTACACTGAAATTTTTTAAAATAAAATTATCTTTAGAGAGAGAGTGTTAGGGAGAGAGAAAAACATCAATTTGTTGTGTCACTCATCTATGCATTTATTTGCTGATTCCTGTATGAACCCTGATCAGTGTCAAACCTATGTACATCATTGGCATATCAGGATGTGCTTCAGCCAACTAAACCATCCAGCTAGGGCTATGCTTACTTTCTAAAAGTCTTAATTTTATTATCTACCACAGGGGTCCCCAAACTATGGCCCGCAGGCTGCATGCGGCCCCCTGAGGCTATTTATCCGCCCCCACCGCACTTCCGGAAAGGGCACCTCTTTCATTGGTGGTCAGTGAGAGGAGCACAGGATGCATCTTCACCCATAGTTTCCATTGAAATACTGGTTTGTTGATTTAAATTTACTTGTTCTTTATTTTAAATATTGTATTTGTTCCCGTTTTGTTTTTTACTTTAAAATAAGATATGTGCAGTGTGCATAGGGATTTGTTCATAGTTTTTTTTTTGATGGGAACTTTCACTAATGTTTTTTTTATTAATTTTAATGGGGTGACACCAATAAATCAGGGTACATATGTACAACGAAAACATCTCCAGGTTATCTTATCATTCAATTATGTTGCATACCCATCCCCCAAAGTTAATTCCCAGAACCAAAGTGGATTATAACTCAATTTTAAGAACCATCATCTGGATAAACCAACTTTGAACTAAACTAAGTGGACTCTGCAACCAAGGAACACAGAAGAAGCCACATTGAGACTGGTAGGAATAGCGAAAACGCGAAGAGGGCTGCCAAGCTCTTCGGAGTGAACAGCAGCCCGGAGAGACCCATGAGGTGGGAGGAGAGTTTGGCAGAGAAAATTCATAGTTTTTTTTTATAGTCTGGCCCTCCAACGGTCTAAGGGACAGTGACCTGGGCCCTGTGTAAAAAGTTTGGGGACCCCTGATCTATCACATAGACTAATAATAGTATCTACTTTAAATTCTTTGTGAGTGTACAGTAGTACAGTGCAAGTCAAATAGTCTAGTGGCACAGAATACTGTACATTTAAACCATTATTATTGTTACTATCATAATAGTTATTTATTATTTAAGAATAATATAATATAGGTAAAAGTTCAAAAGGTACAATCTTCGAGTTATAAAATAAATAAGTCACGGAGATGTAAAGTGCACATGGTGACTATAGTTAATAACATTCTACTGCTATTTGAAAGGTGTTCAGAGGGAAGACCTTGAATATTCTCATCCCAAGAAACAATTTTGTAGCTATGTGTGGAGATAGATGTTAACTATATGTGATCATTTCACAATAGATACAAATACTGAATCATTATGTTGTATAAGTGAAACTAATATGATGCTATATGTCAATTATACTTCAGTAAGAAAGAACATATAATTATATAAATTATATATAACTATTATACAATTAGTTATAATTACATAACAGGTCATTCATCTTTTAGGTGGGATTTCTTCAATCATTGGGAGGTTGGAATAAGGTCTAACCCCTGGGTTTTATTATTTGATAGTTAATTGCATGTCATGTCTATGAAGAAATTTCCTTCTTGGAAGAAAATTATATGTAAAATTATTTCTTGTTATGCTCTACTCCTTAACTTCTCAGGGAAAGAACTGATTTAAAGTGGCTAAAATTCAGCAATAAGAATAAGTGACATTTTTATTTTACATAGTTGTCATAACTGGGGCTGTGATTGGGAGGACTGGAAGCAAGCCACTGGAAAAAGAACCCCTATTTTAGTATCAGTTAAGTGGGAGCGAAGAGGCCAGATGCCTTAGTTAAAAGCAGTGGGCTGACCCTGAGTTCTGTTGGGAAACTAAAGGTTTTAAGATTTGGATGGTGATGTCTTTCTATGCAGTTATTTTTCCACTAGAAATTTATTGAACCCTTGCTCTGCCTTGTCCACGGGGCCAGTACTGTGTGTTAGAACCATCTTTAGGACCAGCTTCTTGATTTGTTACTATTTTAACGTGCTCCCAATAAATATCAGACGAGTCTAATGGATGGTAAGATTCTGTTTCCTTTTCCTTGAACTGAAGGGATTGTCTTAGAGTGTTGTGTAAGTTTCCTTCTAACATGTAAAATTATTTGATTCCATGGTGATGTTCTTTGCAATGCTTTAAAAACTCTGCTCCTTGATTGATTCAAGTCACAGGAGCAACACTCTGCTGTTGGCAGTGTTGCTAAGTGTCTGTCCACTGTTGTTCTGGGTGCTTTCATGGGTTGTAAGGTAGGTAGTACGACTCTTATTCATAGCCAAAGAAGCTGAGACTCAGGCAGATTAATAATGGGATCAAAATCACACAGCTAACAGAAACTAGTTTTGACTGTATAACTCTTTCTGTCTTACAGCAATGAGGAACAATCAAAGCTTTTGACGAGTGATATTGGGAATGCCAACTTTTGCTTGGCAGTGAAGTCATATTGCCTTTTGTCTTGGAAGTATTGATTCTTGTATCTGGTATCTAAGAATCAAAGGTGGTAACTATGGTCTCTTTACCTCCCTCCCAAGGTTAAAGTGTTTTTTGTTTGTTTTTGGTAGGATTGTAAAGGGGAGAAAGGAAAAAGGAAAGAAGATATATTTGAACAATCATGGAAGTATTTGGATTTTTCTTGTACTTAATTATGTATTTTCCCCCTCTACAGCTTTAATACCATTTTTGTTTGCTGTAATTCTAATTAATGCAAAAAGAAAATGTACTTTCACTTAATTTTTTTTTGTGTGTGTACAAAAACAGACTCTGGTTTTGCTTTTAAAATCCACTTGAGCTCAGAATGTCTTTCCAATTGAGTATGTTATGGCTAGAAAAGTTGTTGGGAAATCCTGGACATGTAGTAGACAATGAGGGCATTTAAATTCTTATCCAATGCTAGGTAATAAGTTATTTCCATTTGCATGGCTTGTGAATACTAACAGAAATTACATGAAATTAGCTTTACTTCTCAGACATGAGTTTCTATATCTCCATTTTTATCAATCATACAGTCCTGTGACTGCAAATGTCATTTAGTTGTGTTATTGCCACGAAAGCCCTCAGCTCTACCTATTTTAAAATGAACAAACCAACTATGTGAGATATAGTTCTCTGTAAAGCCCCAAAACAGGGGATGGCAGGCTGTCAATGTTATAAATTTGTGATGTTTAGGTTCAAACGTCTGTCAGAACTTTGAATCATCTAGATATTAGATACTAACTAACAAGCTAAATAATTTGTTCAGCAACATGTTCAGAATTGAAACATCAAGAGAAAATAGATGAATCATTTTAGAACCTGGAGAATTCAGTACGTAGATCTGTTTTTACTTTGTATGACTTCATTTTTAAACATTTTAATGAAAGTTTTTCACATCCAGTTTTCACTGTATACTTGTAAAAATAAACGAGCACATGGCATGTGCTGTGTATTTGTGTATGTGTGTGAGAAACCTTTGGGGTGTTGGGCAGACAGGTGTGTAACAAGTGTGTTAGGCATGCTCACTTGTATTTTGCCTAATTGGTGCATTAGCACAGGGCAGCACCACGTGTGTATAGTCTATGTAAGGCTGCAGCAGATTGCAAATTTCCGATTGCTTGCTGCCATTGGGAGGGGCCATTGTTTGCTATTGTCCTGAAAAATGGGTCTCCCCGCCCCTGCCTGTTTTGCTGGAGAGTCCGGAGAGAGAGAAAGGGAAGTGGTCTTCCCTGCCTGCTTGCTTGTCCACAGTTGCAAGATTCTAATAAATGTAATGGCCCACCAGACCCTCATCTCCATAGTTTTACTGTCTGTGGATTCCATGTGAACCTGCCTGGCATCGCCTCTGCCTTACATGGCAGGAGCAGGATGGTGCCGATGAGAGTTTGCACCTAAGCAGAGAGGCTTTAAAGTTAGATACATTTTAGGTAAGAATGCCTCACAACTGCAAAATGGAATAATAAAATGACCTACTTTGTAAGGTCTCATAAAGAATAAGTAAGATAATCAATGCATGTAAAGTACTTGGCTTAATGCCTGGACCTTAGCCTGGACCTGTGTTTACATAATTAAATGATAAGTGAGTCACCCTCTTTATCAACATTAATTATCATCACCATTATCATCTTATTTTAAAATACAAAAATGCTTTGAAATCCTTTAGAAATGATGGTTTTCCTTTTATAAACTAACTTCTAGGTAGGTATTTGCTGCATTAGCAATGAAGGGCATATGTGCAAATGTGAACATGAGTGTTAGCGTATGATCGTGTTGGTCAGTGTTAGTGTGCTCATTTTAATAGAGCCAAGGGGGCTAAAAGCTCTGTTTGCTCTTATTAGTCTTCATTTAAATTAATTGCTTCATTTGCTGAACTACTGCCTGGTATAAACATAGAATAATTAATTCCCTTTCTCCTTTTAATATAAGGATGCACTACTGAGTATGTTGTTACAGTGAATGTTAAAATAATGACTAATCAATAACACAAGGGGCCGATTTAGCAGGAACCCTTAATCATGGCTTCCTGTCACTACGCTCCTATTAGAAATGTAATATTAAAGACAGTAATTGTAAATAACTCAATACCAGGCCAACAGAAATTTTTTGAGCTTTTTTCAATATACTGGTAGGTTTTAAGAAACTGAACTTATCTTGGGAATAATTGTGCTTTATCTTTGTCTCTCCTCCTCTGCTCCTCTTGGTCGCAGTCTCCAACCAGCAATTCACAACTGCCAGAAGGCAGTCACTGCTTTCTCCCCACTGGTTAAAACTAACAGTCAACATCCAGTGTCAGGGATCTCAGGGGAGCGTCTGTTGGAGGACAGGTTACAACAAAATTGCACACACTCTTCTTTTCATTTGCAAGGTTATAATTGTATGATTCATTTTTCCATATTTTGTAAGATCATTAAAAATATGAAGTGTGAGGTCTGTCAAATAGAAAATATTAAACACTATATCTATTGTATATTGGCCCATGGTATATATATAGAGTTGTTGCTGTGTAAACACTTTATCTAATACACTTAAACAGGGAGTCAAATGTATTCTGACACTGAAGTGCTAATTGGTACCTCCAATTGGAAACAGCTCCAGGTTCAAGGATTGGAAATCTGGATTCTAGGACTGCTTCTACCAAGGGCAGGGTGATATGCAGGCAACTGCCTGGGAGCTTCAATTTTCTCATTTTAAATATTAAGATTTTGATTGCTGATAATACCTGTAGTTCTTTAAAACCATTGTAGCATGCTTGTGGAATTTTTCAAGTGTTTTAATTTTATACAGATATTGTGCTTAGTTTGTAGTCCCTTCCTTCCTTCTTTCCTCCCTCCCTCCTTCCCTTTCTTCCTTCATTTCTCCCTCCCTCCCTCCCTCCCTCCCTCCCTCCCTCCCTCCCTCCCTCCCTCCCATCTTTCCTCTTCCTCTGTCTACTTCTTTCCAACACCTCAATCGGGTGTATACTATGTGTCTATTAAACCTTGTGCTAGCTTAACAGACACATAGTATATACACTATGTGGTATACACTATGTGTGTGTAAGTGGTAAATACAGCAAATGTTTTCTTTGCTATCACAGAGAAGACATTTTAAAATTATAGTTTTATGTTTATAAAGGCAATGAAAAATGTTCACAGGTGTCAGAGTTTGTAATAGGGGACCTAACTTGCTCTATGGTGGGTGGACAAAAAAAATGAATGCAGCAAGATACCACCTGGATTTGAGGGTGGGAGAAGAGAAAGCTACGTGAAATGGGATGGAAAGCAAGTGTTCTTATCCAAGGGAACAGCACAGGTTCGATGAAGACCGCGTAGCAGGAAGGAAGAGGCCATGGGACCTGGAAAGAACTGGTAAAGTAATGAGTTGGGGGATAAGGGACAGAGGAAGGTCAAGCTGGGGGTTTTGATCTTTAATTCTAAGAGTAGTAAATAGCAATGAAATAATCTTCAAAATGTTGGTGTTGAAACACAATATTCCAAACATCCTGATAGTCATCAGATGTACTAAACAGATATTGGCCATGCAACTTTATAAGATTTGGAGATTTTGTCCTAGTTTCTTCCTTCTATATAACTCTAAAATAATACAGCAATAGGTGCACATGTAGTTCTTGTGCTCACCTCTCAGATTGCATTCTCTCACTTCTCCCAGAGATAATCACTCTTTAGAATTTTTGTCTACCATTCCCACTCAAGGCTTTTATACTCTTACCTAAAACTTCATGTAGCAACAAACAATATATAATATAGTTTTTCAAGGTTTAAAGCTTTATATAATAAATGTTATACTCTGTGATTTGCAACCAGCTTTCTTTCACAAAACACAGTTTTTGAGATTTATACATTTTGGTATATAAGATTATTTTTTAACTGCTATATAGTATTTTAGTGTGTGACTGTACTCTTTCTATATCGCCACTTATTTATGCATTTTTCTATTAATTGGAAGTTAGTAACTCTTCTAATTTTTTTGCTGATATAGACAGTGCTACTAAAAATAGTCTTATACATGGTTCATTATGTAAATAAGCGTTTCTTGAAGAAATACTCCTAGAAGTAGAATTGTTGGATTGAACAATATGCAGCATATAATATATGCTATAGTTGAATAATAAGTCTTGGTGTTTTATATGGCAAGTCTTTATTCTAATTCATTAAATTTGTTTTCCATACAAACTGAAAGATCAGTTTGTCCATGACTTGCCTTTTCCTGTCCTTTGCCTGTGTTTCTTACTGTATTGTGTATCTTTCTCTGAGTGAGTTTTCAGTACTTGCTGATTTTAATCATTTATACATTGTATGCATAGTATGTAACCTCTGCAGTTCAGTGATTTATCTTATTTATTGACTTATTCACTCTTGTTCATTATTTTTTCATATACAGTAATTATTCTCTTTTAATCTATTAAGATATTTCATATTTTTATTTATGATTTGTATTTTTTCATTGTTCAGTTTAAGAAATAATTACCCCAAATGCTATAAATTTTCTTCCCATATTATTTTTATTTAAATAATATTACCCTTCAAATTTAGATCTTTAATCTTCCATGTGAAACTTACTTTTGTATGTGGGTATAATTTTACTCTATTTCCTTATGAATGATCAATTGCTCTAGCAGTATTTGAGTTTTTCATCCTTTTCTTTACTGACTAATATTGTCACTTTTGCCATCTATCTAGTTTTTATATATATGTTGTCTTTCTATATTCTCTGTCCTGTCCCATTGGTCTGCTTGTGTATCTCACTGTTATAGAATATATAACATAACATTATTGAAAATCTTGTTATCATATGTGGTTTAGTCACTGTTCTAGCTCTTTAAATTCTCTATATAAATTTCAGGATTAGCTTGTGAATAAAAAACCCTCTTAACCTTTTAATCAAAATTGCTTTAAATTTATTAACTCATTTTTTAAGAACTATTTTTTGAAATTTATTGTTTTTTCATCCATAAATATGGTTGCTATCTTAAGAACCTCTGTGTGTCTATTAATTTTCCATAAAGTTCTTATATATTCTGTTTTATTAATACCAGGTAATTATAATACTGATAAAAATTTTAACCATTATATTTTCTATTTTATTTTTAGTAGTTATTACTGGTATATAATATAGCTATATTGCACTCTTTTATAAATTCAAACACTTTGTGAGTTTAAAAAGATCAGTAAGAGCCAACCAAATAAACTCTTAGCCAACTGAACCTCCCACATGTAATAATAGTATATACTTGACAAAAATAAATTAATAAATAAATAAGCAAACAAAAAGGAAAAGAAAACAATAAATAAAATAAATACTTGAAGGTGCTGAAAGGTAAGCTAGAGCAGGACTATTGAGGAAGGAAGCTGACATGCAGATGAAGGGAATGCCCTTAGATAACATTTAAATTTTTAGGAAACCTGAGGAAGTTTTCTAACATCTTAGGCAGCTGAGAGAAAACCTGTGGTATTTCTGGAATGTACAACCAGAGAACAAATTCAGGCAACTCCATTCTTTGGAAGTTAAGAGGGAATCTCAGAAAAGAAGAGCCCAAGTAGGAATCCCCACATTCTCTAAAAACTCTGTCCAGATCTTGTTGACACTTGAGTCAAATGTATGTGAGGCAGACTCTGAGAAGCTAGTCTAAATATAAAAGAATTAAACTGATATTGGATCTCCCATCCAAGATACAGAGTATTCAGTTTCAGTCAAACCATTTTAATTGCCTTGGAAACAAATAAAAACAGCCCAACATCTTTGAAAGACTATTAACAGAATCCAGAGTCTTTATAACATGATATTCACAATGTCTGGGACACATCTAATGTGACTCAAGTTTCAGAAACATAGGAAAATGTAACCCATTCTCTAGGAAAAGAATATTAACAAAAAATAATCCCCTGATGTTGGAATTATCTGGCAAGGCTTATAAAGCAGCAGTTACAACAATGCTCAGTGGTGTAAAGAAAAATATGCTCATAATAGACAAAAAGAAAAGAGAAAAATCTCAGCAGAAGAATAAAAGCTATAAAATATGGAAATTCTAGGAATGAGGAATAAAATAAATTCAGTAAATAAGCTTAACAACTGATTGAAGATGATAGGAAATTATAATTAGCTTAATAAATTACTTAATTTAGTAATTCTTTTAATTCCTTCTGGGTTTCAGCTATATTTCAACAATAAGAAGGTGTTGAATTTAATAAAATGTTTTTTAAAATTTATTAAGGTGACTTTTTTCCCTTTTAATCTCTGATAAAATCTATATTAATAGATTTTCCTGATGTTTAAACATCCTTTAACTCCTATGATATCTATTTGGTCTTAGGTATAGTTATATTACTATGTGGTATATTATTTTCATAAATAGCTAAATTTGATTTTAAACAATTATTTTAAAGGATTTTTGCATTTATGTACATAGAAGAGATTTTACTATAATTCTCTTTTATGACTTTGATTTTGTCTCTTTGACCTTGATATTTACCAATATCCCTAAGTGGGTATCTTCTTTTCTTTTTTAGTTTACATATCTCTGAAACAGTAAAAGAGAAATTATTTGTTGCATAAAATTATTTGTTTATTTCCAATTTCTCTTTTTTCTGTTCTTCATATTGAATAATTTATATTGATAAAGAAAGTTTTGGTGTAACTCTCCTCTAAAACACTCTGGATCTGAAGCTTTTTGTAGATGGAGATTTGATTAATAATTTAATTTTAAAATGAATTCAGTTATTTCTTTCCTCTATAATCAATATTGGTAATTTTTATTTTCTAAAACAGTTATTTTAAACTTTCAATTTTATTTTTATCAAACTATTTATTGAATTCTCTCTAACATATTTTCATTTCTATAATCATGGCATATTTTTATTTTTATAATCATTAATTTGTTTTTTTTATTTATCAGTCTTACAAATGTGTATCTGTTTCATTATTTTTTCCAAAGGACCAGCTTTTAGATTACCTGTTATTTCTTTTTTTTTATTATGTTCTTATTTTTATCATTTCACTTTTTTTTTTAAGACATATTCTTTCTCACCTAGAATCTAGGTTGAATGCTTAACTCATCTATATTTAATCTTGTTTTAAAACTTAAACAAAAACAACAGCAACAAAAAAACCCGCATACAGACGACAATATAGTGATTGTCAGAGAAAAAGGAGGTGGAGGGAGGTAGAAGATGGTACAGGGGGAATAAATGGTGATGAAAGAAGACTTTACATGGGGTGGTGAATACGTAATACAGTATACAAATAACGGATTATGGAATTGTATGCCCCAAACTAAATAATTTTATTAACAAGTGTCACCCAATATATTCAACAAAAATAAAATGATGAGTAATACATTTAACACTATAATTTTATACTTAAATAGCCTATGCTTTCATCTTATAAGATTTTTATGTAGTTAATTCATTATTGTTCAGTTTTAAACATCATTGATTTCTACTATGAATTCTTTCTTTTTTTTTTTTTTTTTACAGGGACAGAGAGAGAGTCAGAAAGAGGGACAGATAGGCACAGACAGACAGGAACGGAGAGAGATGAGAAGCATCAATCATTAGTTTTTCGTTGCCGTTGCGGCACCATAGTTGTTCATTGATTGCTTTCTCACATGTGCCTTGACCACGGGCCTTCAGCAGACTGAGCCACCCCTTGCTGGAACCAGCAACCTTGGGTTCAAGCTGATGAGCTTTTGCTCAAGCCAGATGGGCCCCCCCTCTCAAGCTGGCGAGCTCAGGGTCTCGAACCTGGGTCTTCCGCATCCCAGTCCGATGCTCTATCCACTGTGCCAGCGCCTGGTCAGGTTCTACTATGAATTCTTATTTTGCCTATGAGTTACTTTTGAGTTTTAACCACACATTTTTTGGTATAGTTTTCTATGTTTGTATGTTATTTTATTACATTTTGGACAGAGATATGGTTTATATGATACTAAATCTTTGCTTTTCATTGAGAATTCCTTTGTGACCAAAAATATCACTAAAAAATAACTGATGTAGAGAATGTATACTGTCAGTTCTCTGAGTACAGAATATATAATTCTGTTCCTTTCTATCTCTATTATACCCCTCCTAATCCATTTTTTCCTCAAGTTTCTTCCAGGTGTTAAAATTACTATAATAGTTTGTTATTAAATAATATATTTGTATGACATTATTTATCCTTTAATTTTTTAACCCTGCAGTGTCTTTTGTTATAGATGACCTTTTGCAAGTAGTTGTATAGTTGGGTTATTTTTAAAGCAAATCAGATCATCTCTATCTTTTAATAGGTGGGTAAATCCTTTTTGTGTGTTTTTTCAGTTAGTAGTTAAAATAAACTTACCAACCTGACCAGGCGTGGCGCAGTGGATAGAGCGCCGGACTGGTATGCGGAAGACCCAGGTTCAAGACCCCGAGGTCGCCAGTTTGAAGGTGGGCCCATCTGGCTTGAGCAAAATCTCTCAGCTTGGACCCAGGTGGCTGGCTCCAGCAAGGGGTTGCTCGGTCTGCTGAAGGCCCGTGGTCAAGGCACATGTGAGAAAGCAATCAATGAACAACTATGGTGTTGCAACGGCAATGAAAAACTAATGATTGATGCTTCTCATCTCTCTTCGTTCCTGTCTGTCTGTGCCTATCTATCACTCTCTCTGACTCTCTGTCCCTGTAAAAAATAATAATAATAAATAAAAATAAGTAAATAAACTTACCAAAACATTTTATCGTTTTTTTCTTATCACCTTTCATTTTTAAATTCTATATATATTTTCTGAGTTTATTTTCCTTTTTCATGAAATAATCCTTCAGTGTTTTTAAAATAAGGGCTGATGGTTACTTAACTTTTAATTTTACTATATCTGAACACATAGTTTTTTCCTCTGAGTCTTGAATTATAGTTTATCTGTGAAAAATTTGAGGTTGAGAATCACTAATATTTCTCAAGTTGAATATAATATATTATTCCATTGTCTTGTGTCATCTATTGTTGCTGAGAAAATGTTCCCCTATTAGTCTAAGTGTAATGACTTTGTAGATGATGTCTTTTCTTGCAGTTGTAAACATTTTCTCCTTATTCTTCATGTTCTGTAGCTTTACTATGATGCATCTGAGAATGGCTTTCCAACGATTTGTCCTGATTGGTACTTGGAGTGTATTTTCCATCTGAAGATTCATTGGACACGTGTCTTCAAATTTGGACCATTTAAAATTCTGAGTAGTTCTTCCATTTCCTTGTTTGAGAACTCCTGTTGGACACTCAGCTTCCCCATCCACTCTGTGCATCTTACCTGCATGGAGCCTCCCTCCCTGTGTTCTGGGTGGATCAACCAGGAGGCACCTCTTCCCTTTATCAGTTCCCAGCATATGTCATCTATTGAATTTTTAAATTCAGTGCCTTTATTTTTAAAATTTATGTCTGTTTTTATTTTAAATTTTCTCACTCTTTTTTATTTTTAAACAGGGACAGAGAGAGAGAGAGTTAGAGAGAGGGATAAATAGGGACAGACAGGAACGGAGAGATGTGAGAAGCATGAATCATTAGTTTTCGTTGCCGTTGCGACACCATAGTTGTTCATTGATTGCTTTCTCACATGTGCCTTGACCGTGGGTCTTCAGCAGACTGAGCAACCTCTTGCTGGAGCCAGCGACCTTGGGTCCAAGTTGGCAAGCCCTTGCTCAAGCCAGACGGGCCCGCGCTCAAGCTGGCGACCTTGGGGTCTTGAACCTGGGCCCTCTGCATCCCAGTCCAATGCTCTATCCACTGCGCCACCGCCTGGTCAGGCAGAATTCTTATAAATTTTCTCACTCTTTTAAGAGCTAAGTTATTTGTCTCATGCAACCAAACGTACGTGTTTTACAGTTTTGCCAGATGGTTCCACAAACTTAATTTCCTCTGGGCATATTCAAGTTTTGAATGTTAATTTTGTTGGCTGTCTTTCTCAGTACTAGAGTTTTTCCTCTGTTTTGGAGTGTTGCTTTGCTTATTTTGAATGGGAGGCTTTTGTTTTTGTTTTTCTTCTTTCTGTTTCTTTTGGTGCTCACCCCTACTGGGCCAGTGGTCTGTTGTTAACTTTGCCAGATGCTTTGCACTCCCAGCCCTGAAACCACAATACGGGGCTCTTGTCCACAGTGGGATTGGGATATTGTGCCTTGCTTCCTGACTTGATTAGAGACTGCATTCCTATCTTCTTTTTCTTTCCTAGAATGATGGCTTATTAAAAACTCTAGCCCCAGGACTGATTAGCTAGAGATTTCAGTTTCTTTAATGGGTGGGTGTTGGGAATTGGTGTGGGGATGGTCAGTAATATAAACCCATCCTCATTTATTTTTATCTTTTTAATTTTAAAATTGATTTTAATTTATTGTGTTTACATAGATTCAAATGTACCACTGAATATATCTTCCTCCCTACCCCGTGTTCCCCTCGGCACACCTCTTGCCCCTTTCCCCAACGACTCACCACTTTCCTTCAGGATTTGCTGTCCTGCTCTCTATAACACTGTGTTATATATATATAATTTCACTAATTTCTTTCTTTTCTCTGATCTCATCCTCTCATCCCTCTAGTCCCTTTGATCCCACCTCTGCAACTATTCCGTTCCTTAGTTCACATTCATCATTAGATTCCTCAAATGAGTGAGGTCATATGATATTTTCCTATCTCTGCCTGGCTTATTTCACTTAGTATAATAGTTGCCAGGTCCATTCATATTGTCGCAAAAGGTAAGATTTTCTTCTTTTTCATGACTGCATAGTATTCCATTTTGTATATGTACCACTGCTTTTCAATCCACTCGCCCACTGACAGACACTTGGGCTGTTTCCAGATCTTGGCTATTATAAACAATACTGCAATAAACATGGGGGTGCATTTCTTCTTTTGAATAAGTGATTTGGTATTCTTAGGATATATTCCTAAAAGTGGGATGGCTGGGTCAAAAGGCAGTTCGATTTTTAATTTTTTGAGGAATCTTCATACTGTTTTCCACAGTGACTGCACCAGTCTGCATTCCCACCAGCAGTGCAGAAGGGTTCCCTTTTCTTTGCACCCTCTCCAGCACTTATTCTGTATTGTTTTATTAATAAGCACCATTCTGATAAGTGTGAGGTGATATCTCATTGTGGTTTTAATTTGCATTTCTCTAATGATTAGTGATGTTGAACATTTTTTCATTTGTCTATTGGCCATCTGTATGTCCTCTTTGGAGAAGTGTTTATTCATTTCTTTTGCCCACTTTTTGATTGGACTGTTTATCTTCCTGATGTTGAGTTTTACAAGTTCTTTATAAATTTTGGTTATTAAGCCTTTATCAGACTTATTGTCGAATATGTTATCCCATTGTGTAGTTTGTCTTTTTATTCTGTTCATATTGTCTTTAGCTGTGCAAAAGCTTTTCAGTTTGATGTACTCCCATTTGTTTATTTTGTCTTTTATTGCACTTGCCCATAGAGAGAAATCAGCAAATATATTGCTGTGAGAGATGTCAGAAAGAAATTACTGTATATGTTTACTTCTAGGATGCTTATGGTTTCAGAATTTACATTTAAGTTATTTATCCATTTAAAGTTTATTTTTGTGAATGGTATAAGTTGGTGGTCTAGTTTCATTTTTTTGTAGGTAGCTGTCCAATTTTCCGAGCACCATTTGTTAAAGAGGCTGTCTTTACTCCATTATATGCTCTTACCTCCTTTGTCAAATATCAATTGTCCATAAAGGCATGGGTTTATTTCTGGGTTCTCTGTTCTGTTCCATTGATCTGTATGCCTGTTCTTAAGCCAGTACCATGCTGCTTTGAGTACAATGGCCTTGTAGTAAAATTTGATATCAGAAAGTGTGATACCTCCCAATTTATTCTTTATTTTCAAGATTGCTGAAGCTATTTATGTTCTTTTTGGTTCCATATAAATTGTTGGGATATGTGTTCTATATCTTTGATGTCATTGATATTGTAATTGGTATTGCATTGAATTTATAAATTGCTTTGGCTAATATAGACATTTTAATGAGGTTTATTCCTCCCATTCATGAACACAGTATACACTTCCACTTGTTGGTATCTTTCTTGATTTCTTTTATCAATGTTTTATAATTTTCTGAGTACAAGTGTTTTACCTCTTTGATTAAATTTACTCTTAGGTACTTAGAGTTTATTGTTGGTGTATAAAAATGCCACTGATTTCTGAATATCAATTTTATATCCTGCCACCTTTCCTAATTTATTTGTCAGGTCTAGTAGTTTTTTGACTGAGACTATAGGGTTTTCTATGTACAGTCTCATGTCCTCAGCAATTAATGATATTTTTACTTCTTCTTTTCCAATTTGGATGCCTCTTATTTCAACTTCCTGTTTAATTGCTGTGGCTAGAACTTCCAGAACTATGTTGAATAAGAGCGGTAAAAGGGGGCACCCCTGCCTTATTTTGATTTTAAGGGGATAGCTTTTAATTTTTGTCCATTAAGTATGATGTTGGCTGTGGGTTTGTCATAGATGGTGTATATCATGTTGAGATATGTTCCCTGTATTCCCACTTTGCTGAGAGTTTTTTATTTATATTTTATTATTATTAATTTTAATAGGGTGACAACAATAAATCAGGGTGCATATTTATAATGAAAACATCTCCAGGTTTTCTTATCATTCAATTGTATTGCATACCCGTCACCAAAAGTCAAATTGTCCTCTGTCACCTTCTATCTGGTTTTCCCTGTGTCCCTCCCCTCCTCCTTATCCCACCCTTCCCTCCCTCCCCCCACCCCGTAACCACAACTCTCTTGGCCATGTCTCATACTCTTACTTTTATGTCCCACCTATGTATGAAATCATGCTGTTCTCAGTTTTTCTTTTTTTCTGATTTACTTATTTCATTTCGTATAATGTTATCAAGGTGCATCCATTTTTTTATAAATGATCCGATGTCATCATTTCTTATGGCTGAGTAGTATTACATAGTATATATTTACCAAAGCTTTTTACTCTTTTTTATTTTCTTTTTATTTTATTCATTTTAGAGAGGAGACACAGAGTGAGAGAGAGAAGGAGAGAGAGAGAGAAAGGGGGGAGGAGCTAGAAGCATCAACTCCCATATGTGCCTTGACCGAACCAGTGCAGGGTTTTGAACTGGCGACCTCAGTGTTCCCAGGTCGACGCTTTATCCACTGCACCACCACAGGTCAGGCTATTTACCAAAGCTTTTTAATCCACTCGTCTTCTGACGGACACTTGGGCTGTTTCCAGATCTTCGCTATTGTGAACAATGCTGCCACAAACATGGGGGCACATTTCTTCTTTTCAAAGAGTGCTATGGTGTTCTTAGGGTATATTTCTAAAAGTGGGATAGCTGGGTCAAAAGGCAGTTCGATTTTTAATATTTTGAGGAATCTCCAAACTGTTTTGCACTGTGGCTGCACCAGTCTGCATTGCCACCAGCAGTGCAGAAGGGGTCCCTTTTCTCCACATCTCCAGCACTTGTTCTGTGTTGTTTTGCTGATGAGTGCCATTCTGACTGGTGTGAGGTGATATCTCATTGTGGTTTTGATTTGCATTTCTCTAATGATTAGTGATGTTGAGCATTTTTTCATATGCCTATTGGCCATCTGTATGTCCTCTTTGGAGAAATTTCTATTCATTTCTTTTGCCCATTTTTTGATTGGGTTGTTTGTCTTCCTGGTGTTGAGTTTTATAAGTTCTTTATAAATTTTAGTTATTAACCCCTTTACGAACGTGCTGTCAAATATGTTCTCCCATTGTGTGGTTTGTCTTTTTATTCTGTTCTTATTGTCTTTAGCTGTGCAAAAACTTTTTAGTTTGATATAGTCCCATTTGTTTATCTTGCCTTTTATTTCATTTGCCTGTGGAGATGAATCAGCAAAAATATTGCTGCTACAGATGTCGAAGAGCTTGCTGCCTATGTTTTCTTCTAAGATGCTTATGGTTTCACGGCTTAAATTTAAGTCTTTTATCCATTTTGAGTTTGTTTTTGTGAATGGTGTAAGTTGATGGTCTAGTTTCATTTTTTTGCAGGTAGATGTCCAATTTTCCCAACTTCATTAGTTAAAGAGGCTGTCTTTACTCCATTGTATGTTCTTTCCTCCTTTGTCAAATATCAGTTGTCCATAAAGCTGTGGGTTTATTTCTGGGTCCTCTGTTCTGTTCCATTGATCTATGTGCCTGTTCTTATGCAAGTACCAGGCTGTCTTGAGTATAATGGCCTTATAGTAAACCTTGATATCTGGAAGAATGATTCCTCCTGCTTTATTTTTTCTTTTTAAGATTGCTGAGGCTATTCGTGTTCCTTTTGGTTCCATATAAATTTTTGGAATATGTGTTCTATATCTTTGAAGTATGTCATTGGTATTTTAATTGGTATTGCATTGAATTTAGGTAATATAGACATTTTAATGATGTTTATTCTTCCTAGTCACGAGCACAGTATATACTTCCACTTGTTTGTATCTTCCTTGATTTCTTTTATCAATGTTTTATAATTTACCGAGTACATGTCTTAACCTCCTTGGTTAAATTTACTCCTAAGTACTTTATTTTTTTGGCTGCAATAGTGAAGGGGATTGTTTCCTTAATTTCTTTTGCTGACAGTTCATTATTGTATATAGAAATGCCTCTGATTTCTGAGTATTAATTTTATATCCTCCCACCTTGCTGAATTCATTTATAAGGTCTAGTAGTTTTCTGACTGAGACTTTAGGGTTTTCAGTATACAATATCATATCATCTGCAAATAGTGACAGTTTTACTTCTTCTTTTCCAATTTGGATGCCTTTTATTTCTTCTTCTTGTCTGATTGCTGTAGCTAGGACTTCCAGAACTATATTGAATAAGAGTGATGAAAGGGGGCATCCCTGCCTGGTTCCTGATCTTAAGGGGATTGCTTTTAATTTTTGTCCATTTAGTATGATGTTTGCTGTGGGTTTGTCAAAGATGGCTTTTATCATGTTAAGGAATGATCCCTGTATTCCCACTTTACTGAGAGTTTTACGCATGAATGGGTGCTGGATTTTATCAAATACCTTTTCTGCATCTATTGAAATTATCATGTGATTTTTGTCCTTCCTTTTGTTTATGTGATGAATCACATGGATTGATTTGCGAATATTGAACCAGCCTTGCGTCTCCAGAATAAATCCCACTTGATCATGGTGTATGATTTTTTTCATATATTGCTGGAGCCGGTTGGCTAATATTTTGTTGAAAATTTTAGCGTCTAAATTCATTAGGGATATAGGCCTATAATTTTCTTTCTTTGTGTTGCCTTTGCCCGGTTTGGGGATCAGAATTAGGCTCGCCTCATATAAGAAGTTTGGAAGTCTTCCTTCCTCTTGAATTTTTTGAAATAGCTTGAGGAGGATAGGAGTTAGTTCTTTGAATTTTTGATAGAATTCACTTGTGTAGCCATCAGGCCCAGGACATTTCTTTTTTGGGAGTTTTTTGATTACTGTTACTATCTCATTTGTTGTAATTGGTCTGTTTAGGTGTTCTGATTCTTCCAGATTGATTTTTGGAAGGTTATATGATTCAAGAAATTTGTCCATTTCACCAAGATTGTCCAATATTTTGGCATATAGTTCTTCATAGTATTTTCTTACAATGTTTTGTATTTCTGTTGTGTCAGTTGTTATTTCTCCACTGTCCTTCCTAATTTTTTTTATTTGAGTCCTCTCTCTTTTTTTCTTGGTGAGTCTAATTAAAGGTTCATCATTCTTGTTTACCTTTTCAAAGAACAAGCTTCTGGTTTCATTGATCCTCTGTATTGTTTCCTTATTCTCCATATCATTTATTTCTGCTCAGGTCTTTATTATATCCTTCCTTCTACTTGTCCTGGGTTTTATTTGCTTTTGTTTTTCTAGTTCTTTTAGATGCAGGGTCAGGTTGCTTATTTGAGCTTTTTCTAGCTTCTTATGATATGCCTGTATTGCAATGAACTTCCCTCTCAGTACTGCTTTTGCTGTGTCCCATAAATTTTGAGTTGATGTATGCTCATTATCATTTGTTTCTAGAAACTTTTTTATATCTTCTTTGATCTCACTCTTAATCCATTCATTATTTAATATCATGCCATTTAGTTTCGAAGTGTTTGCGTATTCTTCAGTTTTTCTTTTGTGGTTAATTTATAGTTTTGTGGCATTGTGATCAGAGAAAATGCTTGATATGATTTCAATCTTCTTAAATTTATTGAGACCATGTTTGTGTCCTAACATGTGGTCTATCCTAGAAAACGTACCATGAGCGCTTGAGAAGAATGTATATTCTACTGCTTTAGGGTGAAAAGTTCTGAAGATATCTATTAAATCAAGTTGATCTAGTGTATCCTTTAAGTCTGCTGTTTCTTTCTTAATTTTCTTTCTTGAGGATCTATCCAGTGTTGTTAGAAGGGTATTGAAATTCCCTACTATGATAGTATTGCTGTTAATCTCGCCCTTTATATCCATCAAAGTCTGCTTTGTGTATGTCGGCGTTCCTATATTTGGTGCATAGATATTTATAATAGTTATATCTTCCTGTTGAATTGTTCCCTTTATCATTATGTAGTGTCCTTCTTTTCTCTTACTACAGCCTTTGTTTTAAGTTCCATTTTGTCAGATATAAGTATTGCTACCCTGGCTTTTCATTCATTTCCATTTGCATGAAACATTTTTTTTCCATTCTTTTACATTCAGTCTATGTGCATCTTTTGTTTTAAGGTGTGTCTCTTGTAGACAGCATATGTATGGGTCCTGTTTCTTTATCCATGCAGCTACCCTATGTCTTTTGATTGGATCATTTAATCCATTTACATTTAAGGTGATTATTGATATGTAGTTGTTTATTGCCATATTATTCTTTAAAGCTATATTCTTCTTTTGCTATATTCTTTACTCCCTTTAAACTGTTCACTACAGGCCCCTTAGTACCTCTTGCAGAATTGGTTTGGTTTTAATGAATCCTTGAGGCTTTCTTTTTCTGGGAAGCTCTTTATTTCTCCTTCAATTTTAAATGTTAGCCTTGCTGGATAGAGCAGTCTTGGTTGTAGGTTTTTGTTCTACATTACTTTGATTATATCATGCCATTCCGTTCTGGCCTCAAGTGTTTCTGTTGAGAAGTCCGATGTCATCTTTATGGGGGCTTCTTTGTAGGTGATAGCCTTTTTTTCCCCAGCAGCTTTTAAGATTTTTTCTTTATCCATTAGCTATGGTATTTTAACTATGATGTGTCTTGGTGTAGATCTTTTTGGGTTTCTTTTTAATGGAGTTCTGTGTGCTTCTTCAACGTGTGTAGTGTTTCCCAGCCTTAATTTAGGTAAGTTTACTGCTATGATTTGATTGAACAATATTTCCATGTCCTGTCCTCTCTCCTCTTCTTCAGGCACCCCTATGATGCGAATGTTGTTTCTCTTCAGGTTGTCACAGAGCTCCCTTAGAGTTTCTTCACATTTTTTGAGTCTCTTTTCCTTTTTCTTCTCTGCTTCTGTGCCTTTGGTTCTTGTGTCCTCTAACTCGCTGATTCGATCCTCAGCGTGATTCATACTGCTTTTAATTCCTTCCATTGTGGTCTTCAGTTCTGATACTGTATTTGTCATTTCTGTCTGATTCTTTTTTATTATTTCAATTTCGTTTTTTATAATTGTAATCTCTTTATTTAGGTGTTCATAATGACTGTCCATTGTTGCTCTAATTTCTTTGAACATCTTAACTATCATTATTCTAAATTCTGCTTCTGGTAATTTGGTTATATCTGGTTCATTCATGTTTTCCTCCGGGGATTTCTCTTGATTCATTTGGTTTGCATTCCTCTGCCTGCCCATTTTGTCTGTGTATAAGCAAGTTGTGGCCACTGGAGTCCAGTAGGTGTTGCCTTTGTGTTCTCTAGGTGTGTTCTGTCTGCAGGCTCGCCACCCCCTGTGCCGCTGCCCAAGCCGGTTGGGTATGGGCGTGATTTCTGCCTCTTTTCTGTGGGAGGGGCTCTTACTCCAGCCACAAGCCTCAGCACCAAGGGCAGAGGTGAGCACCTTTGCTCAGCTGCGGACTCAGCCTGTTTCTGGACTTCCGCCCAGCACCCGCATCAGAGCCTGCTCGCCACAGTTTTGCGGGTTGGGCGGGGCTTTTGACGTGCTCTCAGCTGTAAGCCTTTGCCCTTCTGGAGCTTTAGCCCTGCCCTCGAGGCCAGGGCTCTTCTGCGCAGGATCGCAAACCAAGGTTTATTGGGCCGGCCGTGTTTGCTGGCTTCCTCTCAGCTGCTAGCTTTTGCTCATCCCAGACTCTACCCCGCCCCCGTGTTCGGAGCCCGCTCGTGCATGCAGGATGGCAAACCGCAGTTTCTCTAGCCAGGCGGGGCTAGTAGCGTGGGCTCAGCTGCAAACTTCCGCTCATCTCAAGGTTTACTACGCCCCCGCATTCGGAGTCAGCTCTCACACCTAGGATGTCAAACTGCGGTTTCTCGGGCTGGGCGGGGCTGGTAGCGTGAGCTCAGCCATGAGCCCCCGCCCGTTCTTGGTCCTAGCCCCATCCCCTCGGTCAGGGCCGGCTTGCACAGGGTCGCAGAGCAGATTTCTGCCCTTTCCTGGCCTCCTGCTTTGTTTCCACAGGTGGGATTACCGGCGGGCCCACAGCTGCTGGACTGCTTTCGCACGTCCCCTCCTCCCCTGCTGGGCTAGACTAAGCTCACACTGGCTTGGCCTCCATCTACACCGACAGGACCGCGTTTCAGAGTCCTGCCGCCACCATACCCTACCGCAACCCTCGGCAGAGTAGGAAGGGCCCTAATACTCCGCACTGTAGGCCTGCGCACTCCCTCACTTGTTTCACAGCTCAAAACTGTCCAAACGCTTCTTCTAGGCTCTGCGACTGCAGGCTGGGGCTTGGTTTCTGGGACCCAGGTCCCTCCCTCTCCACCAAACTCTCCTCCCACCACGTGGGTCTCTCTGGGCTGTCGTTTGCTCCTGGGAGCTGGGCAGCCTTCTTTGCATTTTCGCTATTCCTACCAATCTCAATGTGGCTTCTTCTGTGTTCCTTGGTTGAAGAGTCCACTTAGTTTAGTTCAAAGTTGGTTTATCCAGATGATGGTTCTTAAAATTGAGTTATAATCCACTTTGGTTCTTGGAGTTGGAAGTTGATACGTCTACCTACTCCGTCGCCATGTTGCTCCCCTTCAATCTTTTTTTAATTAATTTTAATGGGATGACATTAATCAATCAGAGTACATAGGTTCAGAGCAGAGATATCCAGGTTTTTTTGACATTTGATTATGTTGCATACTCATCACTCAAAGTCATATAGTCTTCTGTCACCTTCTATCTGGTTTTCTTTGTGCCCCTCTCCGCCCTCCATCCCCCCCCCCCCCCAGTAACCACCACACTCATGTTGATGTCCCTGAGTCTTCTTTTCATGTCCCACCTATGTATGGAATCATATAATTCTTAGTTTTTCTTCTGATTTACTTATTTCACTCAGTATAATGTTATCAAGTTCCATCCATGTTGTTGTAAATCATCCGATTTCATCATTTCTTATGGCTGAATATATTCCATAGTATATATGTACCACACCTTTTTTATCCAATCACCTATTGAAGGGTTATTTTTGGTTGTTTCTATGTCTTGGCCACTGTGAACAATGCTGCGATGAATAAGGGGGCTGTATGTGTCTTTATATATTAGTATTTTTGAGTTTTGGGGGTATATATCCAGTAGAGGGATTGCTGGGTCATATGGTAGTTCTATTTTTAATTTTTTGAGAAACCACCATATTTTCTTTCATAATGGTTGTACTACTTTACATTCCCACCAACAGTGAATGAAGGTTCCTTTTTCTCCACAGCCTCTCCAACACTTGTTATTACCTGTCTTGTTGATAATAGCTAATCTAACAGGTCTGAGGTGGTATCTCATTGTAGTTTTGATTTGTATTTCTCTAATAGCTAATGAAGATGAGCATCTTTTCAAATATATGTTGTCCATTTGTATTTCTTCCTGGGAGAAGTGTCTGTTCATATCCTCTTCCCATTTTTTAATTGAATTGTTTGCTTTATTGCTTGTTTGTTCTTGAGTTTTATGATTTTTTTGTATATTTTGGATAATAGGCCCTTATCTGTGCTGTTGTTTGAAAATATCATCTCCCATTTAGTTGGCTGTCTGTTTGTTTTGTTGTCAGTTTCTCTTGCTGTGCAAAAGCTTCTTAGTTCGTTGTGGTCCCATTCATTTATCTTTGCCTTCATTTCCCTTGCCTTTGGAGTCAAATTCATAAAGTGCTCTTTGTAACCAAGGTCCATGAGTTTAGTACCTATGTTTTCTTCTATGTAATTTATTGTTTCAGGTCTTATATTTAGGTCTTTGATCCATTTTGAATTAATTTTAGTACAAGGGGACAAACTGTAGTTGAGTTTTATTTTTTTGCATGTGGTTTTCCAGTTTTCCCAGCATCATTTGTTGAAGATGCTTTCTTTTCTCCATTGTGTGTTGTTGGCCCTTTTATCAAAAATTATTTGGCCATATACATGTGGTTTTATTTCTGGGCTTTCTATTCTGCTTCTTTTGTCTGAGTGTCTATTTCTCTTCCAATATGATGCTGTTTTGGTTATTGTGGCTCTATAATATAATTTGAAGTCAGATATTGTAATGACCCCAGCTTCATTCTATTTTCTTAGGATTGCTCTGGCTATTTGAGATCTTTTATATTTTTGTTCCATTTCTTTAAAAAATGACATTGTAATTTTGATGGGAATTGCATTAAATTTGTATATCACTTTGGGTAATATAGTCTATATTTATTCATTTTGACTATATTTATTTTTTCCATCGAAGAACACAGAATATTTTTTCATTTCATTATATCTTTTCCAATTTTCCTCAACAATGCTTTGTAGTTTTCATAATATAGGTTCTTTACATTCGTTGTTATATTTATTCCTAGGTATTTTTGTTGTTGTTGTTGCAACCATGAAGAGGATTACTTTTTTGAGCTTGTTTTCTGATGTTTCATTGTTGGCATATAGGAAGGCAATGGAATTTTTTATATTAATTTTGTATCCTGTGACCTTACTGTATTGGTTTATTGTTTCTAGTAGTCTATTTGTGGAGTCTTTGGGGTTTTTGATATACAGAATCATATCATTTGCAAAAAGTGAGACCTTTACTTCTTCTTTTCCAAAGTGAATGCCTTTTATTTCTATTGTTTGATTGCTCTGTCTGGCACTTTCAGCACTATGTTGAATAAGAGTGGAGAGAGTGGATAACCTTGTCTTGTTCCTGATTTTATGGAAAAAGTCTTCAGTTTTATGCCATTTAATATAATGCTAGCTGATGGTTTATCATAAATGGCCTTTATTATGTTGAGATATTTTTCTCTATATGCTTTTTGTTAAGTATTTTAAACATAAAATGATGTATTATATCGAATGCCTTTTCTGCAACTATTGATAAGATCATATGGTTTTTGTTCTTTGTTCTGTAGATATGGTGTATTACGTTAACTGTTTTACTTATGTTAAATCATTCTTGTCATTCTGAGATGAATGCCACTTGGTCATGCTGTATTATTTTTTTTAATATGTTGTATTTAATTTGCTAGTATTTTGGTTAGTATTTTAACATCTGTATTCATTAGAGATATTGGTCTGTAGTTTTCTTTTTTTGTGTTGTCCTTGCCATGTTTTGGTATGAGGGTTATATTGACCTCCTAAAATGTGTTTGGCAGTATTGCTTCTTCTTCAATTTTTTGGAAGACTTTGAGGAGAATAGAAACCAAATATTTTTTGAATGTTTGATAGAATTCACTAGTATAGCCGTCTGGGCCTGGACTATTATTTTGGGGGAGGTTTTCAATAGTTGTTTCTATTTTCTTCCTGCTTATGGGTCTGTTTAGGCTTTCTGCTTCTTGATGACTCAGAGAAGCAAGATTGTAGAGTTCTAAGGATTTATCCATTTCTTCTAGATTTCTAAATTTGGTGGCATATAGTTTTTCATAGTATTCTACAATAATTCTTTGTATATTTATGGTATCTGTGGTGATTTCTCTTCTTTCATTTTGGATTTTGTTTATATGAGTCCTTTCTCTTTTTTCCTTGGTGAGTCTTGCAAAGGGTTTGTCAATTTTGTTGATCTTTTCAAAGAACCAGCTTCTTGTTTTATTAATTTTTTTCTATAGTTTTTCTGTTCTCTATTTTGTTTATTTCTACTCTGATTTTTATTATTTTCTTTCTTCTGCTGGTTTTGGGTCATCTTTGTTCTTCTCTTTCTAGTTCCTTAAGATGTGAAGTTAAGTGGTTTACTTGGACTCTCTCTTGTTTGTTCATATATGCCTGTAATGATATGAACTTCCCTCTTATTACTGCTTTTGCTGTGTCCCAGAGATTCTGATATGTGGTATTGTTATTTTTGTTTATCTGTATGTATCTTTTGATCTCTGTGCTTATTTCTTCTTTGACCCACTCATTTTTAAAAGTATGTTGTTTAGTTTTCACATTTTGGGGGGTTTGTTTACCTTTTTTTTTACAGCTGAATTCTAGTTTGAAGGCTTTATGATCAGAGAATATGCTTGGTATAATTTTAATCTTTCTGAATTTGTTGATGTTATTTTTGTGGCCCAACATCTGGTCAGTTCTTGAGAATGTTCCATGTACACTAAAGAAAAATATATACTTTGGCACTTTGAGATGAAATGTCCTGTAGATGTCTCTTATATCCAATTGTTCTAGTGTTTCATTTAAGGTCAATATTTCTTTATTGATTTTTTGTTTGGATGAACAATCTAGAGCCATCAGCAGTGTATTGAGGTCTTCAAGTATGACTGTATTTTTGTGGATTTTTATTTTTAGGTCAATCAGTAGCTGTCTTATATATTTTGGTGCTCCTTGGTTTGGTGCATATATATTAAGAAGTGTTATGTCTTCTTGATTCAATGTCCCCCTTATAATTATGAAATAACCGTTTTTGTCTCTGATTACCTTTGCTGTCTTGTAGTCAGCATTGTTAGATATGAGTATTGCTACACCTGCTTTTTTGGGGGATGTTATTTGCTTGGGGTATTGTTTTCCAACCTTTCACTTTCATTTTGTTTTTATCCTTGTAACTGAGATGTGTTTCTTATAGGCAGCATACAGTTGGATTTTTTTAATCGATTCTGCTACTCTGTGTATTTTTATTGGTGAGTTCAATCAATTTACTTTTAGTGTAATTATTGACACTTGAGGGTTTCTTATTGCCATTTTATATATTGCTTTCTGATAGTTTTGTATATTGTTTGGTTCTTCTCTTTAATTTTTCTATCATTTGTTTTTGTTTGGCTGTAATCCATACTTTTTTCCTCTGTTGCTTCTTTTTTCAATCCATGTGCTTCTGTGATGGTTTTTTCAGGGGCGGTTACCATTAAGTAATGGAAAGGGTACCTATCATGTTCATTGTAGTACATTATCTCATGAGTGCTTCTGCACTCCATCCTTCTTTGCTACTGTTAATCTTTGTCCTCTCCTCTTTTTTGTTTCTTTGTCAGAGATTAATCTTGTTTTTATTGCACTCTTGATGGAGCTTTTACTTGTAGTTTTGTTTTGTTTGTTCTTTGTGTCTGGTTGGAAAACCCCCTTTAGTACTTCCTAAAGTGGGGGTTTTCTGGTGATAAATTCCCTCATCTTTTCTGTATTTGTGAATGATTTTATTTCTCCTTCATATTTGAAGGATAGCTTTGGTGAGTGTAGTATTCTAATTTGTAGAGTTTCTGCTGAGAAATCTGTTGATAATCTAATGGGCCTTCCTTTATATGTTGTATTCTTCTTTTCCCTGGCTGCCTTGAGAATTTTTTCTGTCATTGGTTTGTGCCAACTTTATTATGATGTGCCTTGGATTAGGTTTGTTAGGGTTAAGATAACTCGGTGTTCTGTTTGCTTCTTGAATTTGGGTTTTAGTTCTTTTCACAGGCTTGAAAAGTTTTCACTTATTTGTTTGAATATGTTTTCCATTTCATTTTCTCTCTCTTCTCCTTCTGATATACCCATTATCCTTTTGTTGCTCTTTCTGATGGAGTCAGACAATTCCTGTTGGGCTATTTCATTTTTTAAAATTTGTTATTGTCTCTCCTCTTCTCTCTATAGTACTTCTAGTTAGCTGTCTTCTATGTCACTAATTCTCTCCTCTATCTGGCCTGTTCTATTGGCTAAGCTTGTTACCTCATTTTTCAGTTCATGAGTTGAGTTTTTCATCTCTGATTCATTCTTATAGTTTCAATTTCCTTGGTGAAGTATTCTTTCTGTTCATTGAATTGTTTTTTAAGCTCCCTAAATTGCCTTTCTGTGCTTTCTTGTATATCCCTGAGTATTTTTAGAACTTCAATTTTAAATTCTCTGTCATTTTACTCCAAGGTTTCTAAGCTATTGAGATATTTTTCTATAGAGTTTTCCTCATCTATCTAAGCTACAGCACTGTGTTTTGTATCCATGATATTCAATTTCTTTTTCTTTAATGGCATTTGAGTGTGGTATTGTTAATAACACTAATAAGAGTTGATAAAAAATTTTTTTATAAAATGCAGTGAAAAACAAAAATTCTATTGTTCTAAGTGGAACAAAAATAAGTATAACAAAGGGCCTGGGTTCGAGGGAGTGGCAAAAGGCAAAAAAATGAAGCAAGAGCCCACAAAATGCCACAAGAAAAATATTTGGATCAAGAATAAAATAATTTGTTTGTAAATGATGGCCGACTGAGAGAAATAGTGTAAGAGAAAAGAAAATAAAAGAAAAGGAGGAAAAAGAAAAAATACAGTGAAAAATGAGAATTCTATTTTATTAAGTGGCACAAAAACTATATAATGAAGAGCCAGAGTTGGAGGAAATGCTAAAAAGATAAAAAGCAAAGTAAAATGCACACAAAATGCCACAAAGAAAAAAATTTGAATCCAGAATAAGATAATTTGTTTCTGGGTGAGATTCAAATGAGAGAAAAAGTGAAAGAGAAAAGAAGAAACAAAGAGAGAGAGAGAGAGAGAGAGAGAGAGAGAGGAAAAAAAATGAGTTAAGTTTTTTGGAATGTAGCACTCATAGAAAAAGAAAAAGAATGGAAAATGTAACACCTTTGGGTAATAATGTTCAAAAAGAAAAGAAAAGAATAACATCGAAAGAGGATAAAATGTCTAAGGTGGAATAAAAAAATGATAAAAAATACAAGAAAAAAAATGGAAAAAGTTATAAAGACTGTGTATTTTTCCTGGTTTTGAGAAGTTATCTTCTTCCTTTTTCTTTTTTCTTTCTCTATTTGGCTGGAGGCACTGTACCCCAGGTTCTGCCCCTATGGCACTCTTAGGCAGAGATTTGCTGTTGTGTTGCTATGGTGATGACATAAACTAGGCCTCAGTCCCATTGATAGGCGAGGCTTGTTAGTGTTTGCAGGCTCCAAAAATGGGATAGTCTGTTTTCCAGGAGCCTCTCCGAAATCTCTCCTTCCTGAACTAGCAGCCTGGGACCTAGCTGTGAAGTTGCCCCAGCACTGCCTGGAGAGCAAGAGGCTCTAAGAGCTGCCAAATTCCTCTCTATCCCCACTCAATGCAGGATTCTGGGTAAGGCTGTGCCAGCCAGAGCTGCCAGCATAATTAGGTAGGGCTGGTAACCGATTGCCTTACAGGTGTCTTTCTATTAGCCTCTGGGCATGTCTAGTATGCCTCAGCACTCCGCAGCTCTGCTCTCCACAGCCTGTCTGCAAGCTGCCTGTGCATCCTTTCCCCCACCACTTCCGTAGTTCTCTTCCTCAGGAGGGTGCTCTGTTAGCCAGTATGGCTGGTGGAGGTGCTGCGCCCAGACAGGTCTGGGTGTAGGGAAGCTTGCTTTCATGCACTTCCTGCGTGTTGTTGTTTGGGAAGCCGGGATTATTTAAAAACTGGTCACAGCCCACACAGCGTGTCACTACTGACAGTCTTTGATCCAGCCCCTCCATCCAGGAACCTGGGCACCCATGCCTGAAGTGCCAGGTGGATCCACTCACACACTGCCCAAGCTCACCAACTGAGATACCAGAAGTAAACAAGGCTTACCCACCTCTGCCAAGGTCTGCCCCTGGTGTTAGCTTCATGTGGGCTGAGCTGGGGGCACACTCTCTCTTCGGCTTGAATGTCTCTGCCCTAGCCCAGCTTTTTACGCTCCCCCAGCTCTCGCTTTCTCTCAGTTCCAAGTGAAAGCAACCCTTGCTCAGGTCAGCGAGAAAAGTGGAATACTTCGTTCTCTGTCTTATTTTGTTCAGAGTGGATTAAATATTCAGCCACCTTTTCACCCAATCGTACCTTTGTTTGATGTATGTGTATTTCAGATGCTCCTGAGGTTGTTTTTCTGTCTCTAGGTGTTGAATTTGTTAAAGTTTCAAGGAGAGGTATCGGGAGCACTCCTCATGGGACCATTTCTCTGATAAAAGGTTCATCAATTTTATTTACCTTTTCAAAAAACCAGCTCTTGGTTTCATTGATCTTGTGTTGTTTTTTTAGCCTCTATGTCATTTATTTCTGCTTTGATCTTTAGTATTTCCTTCCTTCTACTTTCTCTGGGCTTTACTTGTTCTTTTTCTAGTTCTTTTACGTGCAGAATTAAGTGTTCATTTGAGCTTTTTCTTGCTTCTTAAAGTATGTCTGTAATGCTATAAACTTCCCTCTCAGAACTGCTTTTGCTATGTCCCATAGATTTTGAGTTCTATGTTCATTTTTGTTACAAGGAAATTTTTTATTTTTTCCTTGATCTTATTGTTAACCCATTTGTTATTTAATATCATGCTTTTTAGCCTCCAAGTGTTTGAATGTTTTTCAGTTTTTCTATTATAATTGATTTCTAATTTCATGCCATTGTAGTCTGAGAAGATGCTTGATATGATTGCAATCTTTTTAAATTTATTGAGACTCATTTTTTGTTCTAACATGTGGTCTATCCTAGAAAATGTACCATGAGCACTTTAAAAGAATGTATATTCTGCTGCTTTAGGGTGAATTGTTCTGAAAATATCTATTAAATCCAGTTGTTCTAGTGTGTCATTTAAGGCTGCTGTTTCTTTGTTAATTTTCTGTCTGGAGGATCTATCCATTAATGTTAGTGGGGTATTAAAATTTCTTATTATAGTATTGCTGTTGATCTTGCCCTTTATGTCCATCAAAATCTGCATTATATATTTAGGTGCTCCTATATTAGGCACATAGATATTTACAATGCTTATAGCCTCCTGTTGGATTGCTCCTTTTATCATTATGTAGTGACCTTCTTTATCCCTTACTATATATAGCCTTTGTTTTAAAGTCTATTTTGTCAGGTATTATTATTGCTACCCCATAGTTGTTGGGGTTTTTATTTCATTTCCAGTTGCGTGAAATATTATTTTTCATCTCTTCACTTTCAGTCTATGTATATCTTTTGCTCTGAGATGGGTCTCTTGTAGAAAGCATATGTACAGGTCTTGTTTTCTTATCCACATAGCTACCCTATGCCTTTTGATTGGAGCATTTAATCCATTTACATTTAAAGTTGTTTATTGTCATTTTTAAATTTTTATATGTACAATCCTCTTTTTCTTGATTTTTATTGCCTTTTCTCTTTTTTCAGCATGTTTTTTTTAAACATCTCTAGCAGTACTAGTTTGGTTGTAATAAATTCCTTGAGTTTTTTTGTTTTTGACTGGAAAGCTTTTTATTTCTCCTTCAATTTTAAATGATAGCCTTTCTGGATAAGTAAGTTTTGGTTGTAGGTTCTTGTTTTGCACTACTTTGAATATTTCTTGCCAATCCCTTCTTGCCTCAAGTGTTTCTTTTGAGAAGTCAGGTGTCTTCTTTATGGGGGCTCTTCTGAAGGTAATTCACTGCTTTTATCTTGTAACTTTTAGTCTTCTTTCTTTGTCTCTTAACTTTGGCACTTTCATTATGATGTGTCTTGGTGTAGGCCTCCTTGGGTTTCTCTTTAATGGGACTCTGTGCTTTTTGAACTTATGTGACTTTTTCCTTTATCAATTTAGGGAAGATTTTAGCTATCCATTCTTCAGTCAAATTTTCTATCCCTAGTTTGTACTCTTCTCCTTCAGGAACCACTATGATACAGATGTTGTTTCTCTTCATGCTGTCACAGAGCTCTCTTAGAATTTCCTCAGACTTTTTGTGCCCCCCTTTTTTTTTGCTGCTCAACTTCCATGCTTTTGTTTATCTTGTCCTCTAAATTGCTGATTCAATCCTCTACTTCATCCTGCCTGCCTTTAATTCCTTCTAGTGCAGTTTTCACTTCTGATATTGTGTTTGTAATTTCTGACTGATTTTTTTTTTTTTTTATGATTTCAATGTTCTTTTTGATGCTTGCCATCTCTTTATTTAGGTGCTCATTATGTCCATCCATTGTTGCTCTAAGACTCTTGAACATCATAAAATTCATTGTTTCAAACTCTGCATTTGGTATTTTGGTTAATTCTATTTGGTATTGAGTTCTTTTCCTGGGGATTTCTTTTGTTGATTAATTTGGGTCATATTTTTCTGTCTGCCCATTTTGTCTGTACATTAGGTAGCACTGTCTGACTTTGAAATTTTTGTTTGGTCTTTATGAAGAAGAAGGGCTCAGTGGTACCATCTTCCAAGCCACTTGTTTTCTTTGTTCTAGGAGTGCTTCTTGAGGGTACTATTTTCCTTCTTGTTGTATGTGAGTAGTAGATGCAGTTGGTCCTTTTGTAGGTACGGTTATCCATTCAGGCTGGCTGGCTCCAAGGGTCAACCTTGATCATGTGTATTGCATACTGTGCTATGTCTGTCCTGTTGGATGTATTTATATTCCACAGTGTCTGGTGCCTGCTAGACTCCTCCTTTGGTTGTGCTGCTTGTGTAGGGAATTAAGTCTAGGTTTGGTGCTGTTTACCACCCACTACCAGTAGTGTTGGATCCAGTTTTTCTTGGTTTGGCATCAGCTGTTGTTTGTAACCTGCTGTGGGTTACCTGTCTGTAGTTACAGCACTTTTCTCTGTTTATGTCTATGTTTTCTGTGCCTTTGTACTGTGGGAGGTACCAATCTTTGTATAAGGATCAGTTTCCTCCTGCTTAGAGATAACAGCAGCTCCATAAAACTTCAAGCTCTGTAAGATTTGTCTCCACTTTCCAGCTGCTCCTCCTCCTCTTGCAGCTGCCTGGCCTTCCCACAGAGTCTCTGTTATAAGACTGTATTGTGTGCTCAGACTGGCATCATCCAACCAACTCTCTACAGGTTACATACTTGGTGGGTTAGGGGAGCTGTAGTTGTGAATACAATATCTGTGGGATGCCCTACTTTAGCATCTCTTGGTCAGGAGCTCAGTATGGGACATGTGGCCTCTACTCCACAGCTTGATTCCTCTGCCACTGCTGGATATTCAAACTTTATTTCTCTCCAACAAGGTGAGCCACAGTTTCAGACCAAGTGTGGCCAACAGACTCCTTTGCTAAAGTTCTTTCAGCTAGTGAGACCTGGTCTCAGGGGAAAAGACTGAGAGAGTCCTCTCCTGGGGCTGGCTGTGCCCCCCCCCCAATGGTGGCTAAGTCCCTCGACTAGATCCAACAACAAACTCATAGTGACCCACATGTTAAATGTCCAGGTTCCAAGCCTTTCTCCTTTCCCCCTGTGTAATCTAGCTCAGTGGGGCAGGATATCCAGCACCCAGGCCGACAGACTGTGATGCTCCACCACATTCAATGCACATGAGCTGCTTTGCCGGTGATGATCACAGAGAGTGAAACTCTCCTCAGCTTGGTCAGGTGTGAAGAGTTTTTCCTTAAGATACCATTCTAGCCAAGGCTGTTAGGTCCTGAACCAATGTGTTCTGCAGCTGGGCCCTGGATGTGCCAGACCTGCTTCTCCCTAGGAAGAATTCAATGCAGACCAGTGAGAGACACTGTCTGTGACTGGCTCTCAGCAACTTTCTTGGAGCTATAAGCAATTCAGAGTCTGTGACTGCCTCTGCTGGTTCCAGGTTCACATGGAAATACCAAGCTGCATGACTAGGCTGGTTTTTACCCACTGTGATCCTGGGGGCAAGGCTGCTCAAACAGCCAACTTTCCCTTAGTCCCGCCTCCTACAGCCTCTCTCTGCTGGCTGCTTGTTGGGCTCAGCTGCTGAAAACACCTCTGTTAGTCTAGAGTCTGTGGCAATTCAGGAATTAGGAATGTTGGTTGGTGTGTCTCCACCCCTTGGCCCCAGATGTCAGACTATCCAGACTTTTTCACATACCTCAGTAGGTTGTGACCCCAGGAGTCTGGTGGGTGTGGCCTCTGAGACCCAGAGGTGTGGTCTTCCCACACTCCAGACAGTTTCAACTGAGTCTCCTGTGAGGTAGAAGCACCAATCATAGACTTGGGAGAGTGTGTGTGTGTGTGGGGGGGGGCTCCAGTCTCAACACCAGAAAGCTGAGTCATTGACATGCCCCTGCTTCCTGGCCTCTCAGAACAACCCGTTGTCATGACTGGTGTTGGAATTATTCCCAAGGGTGGAGCAGCTGCTTTTCCCCAAGCTAATGCCCCTCAGAAGGGATTGCTTTATATAAGAAAGATGGTGACTGCATTACTGGAGAATGACTCAGCACAGGGGTTCTGGTGGCCTTCCCCCACATTGTTTCTCCCTGGGCCTCCAACTTTACACTCTCCTCATGCAACTCCAGTCCTCTTAACTGTCCCCCGCCAGAGCCCCGGGTAAGTGGCTGTGAACGAGGTTTTCTGCAAGGGCCCTTTAAGATGGAGTCTGCGTCCGAGAGCTGTGTCTCTTTTTTGCAAACAAAAACCTGGCTCTTTTCACAGTTAAATACTGTCTGGGCACCTCTTTTAGGCACTGGGGCTCTAGGATGGGGCTCCGGGCTTGGGGCTGAGCACCCACACTTCTCAGGTGATCCTCCCCTCCATGAGAGCCCCTGCAGACCCTCACCTGCCACTCACTCCTGGGAGCAGGGCAGCCTCTCCGTGTCTCCACCCTTCCTACCAATCTCGGTGTGGCTTTTTGTTGATCCTTCTTCTTAGTTTAGTCCAAAATTGGTTTTTCAAGATGATTGTTCTTAAATTAGGTTATAATCCAATTTGGTCCTGGGAGGTGGCAGTTGGAATGTCCACCTACTCCGTTGCCATCTTTATTTCTCTCGTGGTATAAAATTAACTCTTTTTTTTAATTAACTCTTTTTTTAGGGACCATCAGTCTATATAAAATGTACTGTAAAATTCGATAGGAGTACGAAACTAAAGTCTCATTCTGCTTTAGTCTAAGATTAAGAAAATGGAGCAGACATAAAAGATCCTAAAGCTGTGAAATATTGAAGTTAAATAAAGCCCCCTCATCTGATACCTCCACCTTTCAACTAAATGCTCGTATCAGCTGTTCCATGATGTGCAGAAATTAAGGCACACTGCATAATGCATTTACATAATTGCACAAATTAAAGCTGCCTCAGAGTATGAGGTTTCCTGGTGATTGTCCTCTGCACTTTCACTTGCTGGTTACAAAATGCTGAGTGCTCTTACCTTGTTCCAGCCTTGCTTCCCCCTCAGCAGGGTACCGGGAACAATTGCCCTGCTTCTCCATGACAATGACCATCAGGACACATCTGAGTGGCAGCCTTTTTTGGGAAAACAGAGGGGAGTGGCCAGGGCCCCAGTCCAGCGGTTGCCCCAGCCGAGGTAGCTACTCTCCCATCTTAGGTGCCCTCGTACACCTGCCCTCCGTATTTCTCAGCTTCAGGATCTGCAAAAGGACAGCCTCAGATTAGGTGTAATCTTGGGGACCTGTGTTTGTTAGGCAGTTTATCTTTCCTGCCTTTGATTATAAATTGCCCTTTTAAAAGTTCTGACAAGTTAACTGCTCCTGAAATGATTTGCTGGAAGAAACTCCTGTGCTTCCAACACTGAACGGTGACAAAAGTCAACTTTTTAAAGGTTGTAGAGCTGGGGCAAATTATCAAGAAACTAGACCTCATTTAGTCTGAGGAAATATTCCTGTGCACAGCGCTGCCTGGTTCTGTGGAAAAAGAACTTGATGAAGAGATGACAGATGTGGTTGCAGGGACCACTCTGCCTGGACCAGTGGACCTTTCTTCCCTAACTGATTTTCCATTTGTCAAACTGCAGAATACAATGTCTTCCATGCTTGTAGTATATAGTTTTATTGTTAGCATCAAGTTCAATAACTCTCTGTCAGTTTGAAAAGAAATTTATATTAACACGAAGGTAAAAAGCATCGTCAAATGAGCATGAACTTTGGAGTCAGTAATCCTGGGTTTAAGTGCTGGCTTTACCATCGGCTACATTAGCACAGGCAGGTGGCTCAATTTTTATTTTAATTTGTAAAAAGGGGTGGCAAGACTTGCCCTGCCTGCCTTGTATTGATGCTGTCACTCAAATGGATAGTCTAAGTACACGTAAAAGTGTAACGGTAGTAAATTTCACACCCATACGTGAGAGGTGCCTAAAGTTTTGCCATGTGCATGATGTGTTCTTAAATCCCCAAAATGACCCTTTGAGGAAAAGGATGATGTGATCCTCTTTTTTCATGAAGAAAACTGAGGCTCGGGGATGTGCAGCCACACGCTGGTCAGTGGAGCCAAGATTCAAACACCCCTCTGACTCCTGAGCTCCTGTTCTGAATCACGTTCTACACAACTGTCAATGACTTAAACCTGCTGCCTTAATGTTTTCAGTAAACAACAATGACATCATGAAGGCACAGAGGATGTTATTTTCTCAGAGAGGGGGTTTTTCTGGATGACCAGGTAACATTCCTTTTTATGGAACATTTAATATTATCCCTCAATTATGATTGCAGGTCACCAGAGATGTTAAGTAATAACTTTCAAAAGACCAAGGGGAGAAAGAACAGGATTCAGGAAGCACCCCCTTCATAAATTAGCTCTATTGCTCGAGTATAATTATTAATTCTTCCTTGTGTGGATTATATTCTGAATGTAAATTAAGATGTCTGGGAAACAAATTTATCGCAAACATGATTCCTCCTTTAGGGCAGTAAAGGATGTCTCTTTTCTGTTGCCTTTGGTCATTTGTAAAAGGGGGAGGAGAGTCCAAGGTCAGCCCAGATATAGGAGGTATGAGGGCTGGGAAAGACTGTTCATGTTGGGCTAAATTTGTAAGTTGAATATGGATCCTTATGACTTATTGATGTATTTGTTCTTTCTGGCTTTAGAGTATTCGCTTTCTTGTTATTAGAGGACACTCTTAGAAGAAAAATTGGCCACTTGTCCTCGTTCTCCTTGTACTTTCTCTTAAGTTTGAGAGTTTTTGTGAGGAAGCAGGGATCGTTCTTCTGTGCAGAAAAGATATGACTCTGGAGAGAGACTAGTAAAGACAAGGGAAAAAAAGAGGGTTGGAGGTAACAATGAAGCTATTTAAGAAAGAGGATGGATGAAAAAAATGAAGGGATTTAGGAGTATAAATTGGCAGTTACAGAATAGTCACAGGGTTGTAAAGTATAGCACAGAGAATATAGTCAACAATATTGTAATAAATGTGTGTAATGTCAGATGGGTACTAGATATACTGGAGTGATCACTTAGTAAGTTATATAGAGTCTAATCACTGAGCTGTACACCCAAAATTAATATAATATTGTCTGTCAGTTGTAATTAAAAAATAAAGAATTATTTAAAATTAAATAAAAAGAAGGTAAAAAGGGTTTGTTTTCATTAAGTAGAAGCTGTTTGTGCTTGGGGACAACAGACAAAGAAACAAACTAACAACAACCCACCAACTATTTACTGAGTATGTTCTGTGCTCCCAGCATTTGGGATGTCCAATGCACTTGGTTGGAATTCCCTTTCTAATGAGAAAATGGTCTTGGATGGTGGGAAGGAGGTGGGTGAAGGGATATAAATTGCTCACTAGGGCCAGATGGAGGGAAATGACTTTCGGGAGGGAAGAGCAGAAATGCCTTACATTTATAGGAGTTGTCAGGTCAGATAGTTTCAGAGGCTGACCATTAAGGTGGTGACCAGAAAGGAGGGACTCTGTAAGACTTCCCAGTCAGGGTACACAGCATCCTGTGTCAATTAGAGAAGGATACAATTACCCTAACTTGAGCATAGGTTATTCCCTGACTCATGTCAACTCCTTTATGAAGGAAGTCTGATAGAAAAAAAACGAGGTTATTCAGGTGGTTTATTTGAAGAACCTAGACTCAGAGTGAGGTTGGAGAAGTTGGGGCAGTAGGTACAGACCAGAGTCATAAGACACTGCTGGACACAAACAATTGAGACCCAGCATCTCCATTGTCTTAAGCTTTAAGTCAAGCCTGTTGATCCTCTTTCAGAGTGTAATGCTTCTGATTTAGAAAGAAAATCAAGCAATGCCCCAAAACTCACTCAAAGGTCTACATTTTAACATTCTGCAGCTGCCTTTTGGCTTTCTTATCCTTTCTAGAAGTTGGTAGCTACATCCAGCAGAGGAAGTATACTGTTAGCTTGAATGATAGCCTACTCGAGTTTCAGTTTGTGTTTTGTAGTTGTTTCATGACTTCATGTTTAAGAAAAAAATACTTTATTATGAAGTCTGTGCAGATTTTTCTTACAGCAAAATGAAGGCAAGAGAGTTATCATATTGAGTTAGTTTTATCCAAGATTTCCAGCTAGTCGCTTTGATTTCTTTACCAGGTTGAGAGTGGAAACTCTGTTTCCTGAAGCCAGAGCAGATAATCTATATGATCCATGAGCAGATGACCCTAGGATCCATAAGCAGAGGCCACTATGATCCCGTGAGCAGATGACACTATGACCTCACGAGCAGATATCTTCTAAGCTCCCTCTCTACAGCCTATGGGTCTTACTCCTTTTTATCCTATTATGTGGCACTGTCAAAACTTTTCCTTAGTTTCTTCATCCAGCACTTTTCCCCTACAAGCATCAGAATTAGGGGAATATAAAGCATCTTAGGATAAGGGTGCTTTGCTAAACTGAAGGGAGAAGAGAATAAAGACTCTAAATTATCAGGACTATCACAGCTCTAAGATATATTACTCAGAGGAAAGCAATACTCAGAGCTACAGTGGCATTTAAAATGCAATGCAGGGCCCTGGTCAGGTAGCTCAGTTAGATATTGTCCCAAAACACAAAGGTTGCAGGTTCAATCTCTGGTCAGAGGACATCCAATAAACAACCAATGAATACATAGATAAGTGGAACAACAAATAAATAATGTTTCTTTCTCTCTGTCTTCCTCTTTCTCTAAAATCAATCAGTCAATAATTAAAAAGTATAAAGTGCATGCCTGACCAGGCAGGGCTGCAGTGGACAGAGTGTCCGACTGGGACGCTGAGGACCCAGGTTCAAAACCCCAAGGTCGCTGACTTAAGCTTGGGCTCATTCTGGCTTGAGCATGGGCTCACCAGCTTGAGTGTGGGGTTGCCGCCTTGAGCATGGGATTATAGACATGACCTCATGGTTGCTGGCTTAAGCCCAAAGGTCACTGGTTTGAGCCCAAGGTTACTGGCTTCAGCAAAATGTCACTTGCTCTCCTATAACCTCCTGGCAAATATGAAAACGCAATCAATGAACAACCAAGGTGCCACAGCAAAGAATTGATGCTTCTCATCTCTCTCTTCCTATCTGTCTGTCCCTATCTGTCCCTCTCTCTGGCTCTCTTTCTGTCTCTGTCAAAAAAAATTATATATATTATATATATATTATACACACACACACACACACACACACACACCACATACATTGCTCACAAAAATTAGGGGATACTTTATAGCTTCATATTAATTTTGAACTAGCTCTAAGTTTTATGAGTAGTATATATAAAGCGCAATACTAGAAAGCAACAAATTTTATTTCCTAACTTTGACATTCCCTCTTTTCTTTTTTCTTTTCTCCTTCTCTTTCTGCATTTGTGTTCACAAAGTTTAAATACATTGACATTCACAAAGTTTCAGAGAATGGTGCACTTATTTTTCTAATCTGTGCTCTGAAAGCAGAGGCCTAGTTATGTATCTCTATTAGCATTTTTCTTCTCAAAACAATTGACCATCAATAATCCTGTCATTCATCCACAGATTTATTTATTCATTATATTCATTGATTATATACTTTGTTGTCACCCAAGTGTTTTCAGAAGAGTAAAAAACAACAATAACTATTTCCTATCAAAATATTTTATAGGCCAAATCCATTCACTAAACGGTCCTGACAGCATAATTAGGACTGCCCATGTTCCATATGGAAATACAAGATTTTGGGAATATGAATGACTTTTCCAAGGTCATCAGAGGTCACAGCAATTGGGTTATAGCAGTGGTTCTTAACCTGGGTTCTATCAAAACCTAGGGGTTCGATGAGTCAGTCTCAGGGGTTCGGAGAAGCCTCTGCCGCGGAGGTAAAGACACACTTGTGTAAAGTCGTGATGACATGCCCCGCTTGGCCATCACTTGCTGCAGAGGATCAGCATTGCTTGGCCAACCAGTGCTGCGGGGAATTTAGTGCGCGCAGTAGTCAACGGCTGTCGTAGTTGTACGTCATGTGGTTTCTTTCTTAATATTTTAATCTGTAGTAAATATGTCGAGCAAAAAAAGAAGGTGGTCAGACGAATATGTACAACATGGATTTACATGTATCATGGAACGGGATGGGAGTCAGCGTCCTATCTGCATGATATGCAATGCCAAGTTGAGCAACTCTAGTCTCGCACCGGCAAAACTAAATTTGGAAAAAAATCATATTTTATTTGTCACTAAAGAAGGGTTCGGTGAATGCACATATGAAACTGGTGGGTTTGGTACCTCAAAAAAGATTAAGAACCACTGGATTATAGACTGCCACCTTGGTTACATGTGATGCTTTTTCTGGGCCAGTGGCTCTCAAATGTAAGCTGCATCAAAATTGCCTGAAAGATTTTCTTTAAAAAAATCACATCCCGGCCATATTCCTAAAGTCTGAGAATTTGTATACCTAATAAGTCCCCATTATAAGGTGCTAATGAAACCCTACTTTGAGAACCAAGGCTCTAGTCCAACGATTTTCAATGTCTTCCATCTCACAGCACACATAAGCTAATCACTAAAATTCTGCAGCACACCAAAAAAATATGTTCTTATTTTTTGCTGATCTGCCAAAAAAAATGGTCTGATTTTGATTCATTGACACTAGATGACTATCATTATGTTGGCTGTTGTCATTTTTTAAATTTATTTGATAGTCTAAGGAAAAAGTGGTCTGTGCCCCTGACTAAACAGCCAGATATTGCATGTTTTAAAAATTCCTGCAGCACAGCAGTTGAAAACAGCTGCCCTAGGCTATGCCATCTTTCTGCCCCCTTCCTCTGTTGGTGCAGTTGCTTTAAGGAATATGGAAGTTACCCTTGTAGTGTCGCAGCTCACGTTCACAAAATGCTTGTGAATAGAAGGGCCAGCTCTCTCAGCCAAGACACCACAGAGCCGCCTCTATCTTGCGCAGGATTTCTATCTGTGAATCTGAGGGTTCTACTGTTTCCTCAGGGCTTTCTGAGAAAATATGTCAGTGAGGAAGCTGTTTTCAATGGCAAGTGCATCCTTATAGGATAATATATTTACTATGCCCTCATATGCTGGCAGTGGAAGTACATACAATATAGACATCTAAATAACTCCCCAATGCAGTTCTGCTCAGCATTCCAGGGTTGGAGCATAGCTATTCTGGAACATCTTTCTGAATCTTGAAAGCAAATAGCAAAAACAGCTGCTGTATGGAGTCCATTTATTTATTCGAATCTCTCATGGGCAATGACAGATCATTACTTGGCCTGACAACGTCACCTCGCTTCAGCAGGAACCTCGCACAGCAGGGCCTACTGGCCCTTCCTGTGTCTGCAAACAGTGTCAAAGAGAAAACAGAAGGAAAATGAGAGTAAGGAAATAGGGTTGAGTTGCAAAACATGAATAAAACAATGGGCGTTGCAATGCCCAGGATACGTGAGACACCACTGGAAGGTGGAGATACAAGTTCTAGGGATGGCTCTGCTCTCTGGAACTGGGGGTAGGCACTTTTTGCAGCCTAGGGTCCACCCTGCCTCCATGGAAGCTATTTGCAGTTTGCACAGTAGGACAGCTCTGTGAGCTGGCCCACTCATTTTTATGAGGGTCTCCGGGTTAAAGCAGTTATACAATCATCCCCCAGCACGTGACCTTCAGTGAAGTACTAACTGAAAGTAGGTCATCTGGGACTGAAAGCAGGTAGTGCCAAGCAGTTAAGATTTAAGTTCAGTTTGGCAGTGACCTGTCTTGTTATGATAAGATAGAGGCATGAATAGGGTCTGCGTGGGGAGAAAGAGCAAGTGAGTAGGGGATGACTAATTCACAGGGCTCCTTCCAGACACTGTTTCGTGGAAGTGACAGAAATCCTGCTTATCCAAAAAAGACTCTAAAATTTAACTGCTGGGATGATGTTGGGCAAATAAGTTTGTAAAATGTGTTTAGGTTTGCTCACTTGTATTTTGCATTGGCGCATGGCAACACCGTGTGTGTAGTCTATGGAAGGCTGCGGGTCCTCAGGGTCGCAAATTGTCCTCAGGGTGGCTGCTTGTCCTCAGGGTGGCAAATTGCAAAGTGCGAATTACCTGCCTACTTGGGGAGGAGAAATTGTTTGTTATTGTTTGCTGGAGAAGGGTTTTTTCTCCCAGCCTGTTTTGTTGAGAGGAGAGAGAGAGAGAGAGAGAGAGAGAGAGAGAGAGAGAAAGCAAAAGAGGTAAGTTGGGTCTTGGGAGTCCTGAGATATTGGCCCGGCCTGTTTGGCTTGGGAGTGGTTTTTCGCTGTGGGGGCCTAGAAGTTCAGTAAACCTGGAGATCATTCTCTGATTAATCCAGAGTGCTAAGGGTCTTGTGAGCCCTGGGAAGGAGAGACGAGGGGTCTTCCCTACCTGTTTGTTTGTCTGCTGTTAGGATATTTTAATAAACGGAATGGCCCACTGTTGTCTGGCTCCACAATTCCTTTACCATCTGCCCAAATTCAATGCAAATCTGCATGGCCACAGTGGTGGCCACTGGCCTTACAGATAGATAGTCTTTCACATGACTTCTTGGATTTGCTTGTTGAGGGAATGACAACGTCTACCAAATATATGGTCAGTACTTCATCATCCTCACACAAGGAAGCTTTGAGATCTTAATGAGCTTTCCAGGACACACTGACATATCCCCAGCAAACCTGGGGAGGGTGTTCTTGGGTTGACAAATGTGTTTCCTTAGCTTTGACTTCATAAAGAGACAGGGTTAATTAACTAGACTATTGATCTTAAATGTATCAGCAGACTAAGGAGCAGGTGACTGTCCAATCCCAGTCAGCTCCCAGAAAAATGAGCATTTTTTACATTTAGAGTGATGCCCAGCTTCCTAATCACATCCAAGCATTTAAAAATTAACTTTACAACGAGCAGTCCAAGAGGCAGAATGAATGCAGGGTGGGCTTCTGATCTTCTGCCTTCCTTCCTCCCAAGCCTGTGTTCTTTACCTGTGCCTCTGGCTAACTCCTGGAATGTTTCTCTCTATTTCAGTTTTGCAACACAATTGGTGGTTTATTTGGTGAGTCTCCTGATAAAGCAATTTTCTAGAACTTCACCAATTGTGAATGACCACCAGTTTAGCTGAGTTGTACCTGCACAGGAAGAGACAGGAATCCTTCCAGTACACTTTCTTTCAGATGGTTGCTTCCATTACACTGGTCAGTGATAAAGGTTTTAAGGATTACATAGGCTGAAGCAAAGGGATGACTCAAGGCACCAAGATATTACTTCTTACATGACCATGTGGTCATTTTTTAAACAAACACTAGAAACAATTTGATAAATATTTGATTAAAAATGGCTAGTCAGCCAATACCAATGACAAGAGCAGTAGGACAACTGATCCATGTATAAGTGGAAGTTGTAGTCACATTTTAATTTAATGTGGCCTACAATTCAACTTAAAACTCAGCATTTAAGCCTGTGATCTCTAATTACTTTGTAGTTTTGAATTCAATAGAGGACGATATAATTTTCTGGTAGCATGTGAGTGATAGTGGTACTTTTCTTGCCTCACTCAGAGAATCAGTATAAAGATTCACAAGACTTTTATCAATTGAAAGGGAATGTGCCAACATAAGACATTTTGGCATGTTCTTTTTAAATTTTTTTCTTTTCTTGTTTTTTGAGAGCGGCAGGGAGAGACAGAGAGAAATAAGAAAATTCAGCTGCTCCTGTATTTGCCCTCACTGGGTAAACGAACTGGCAATCTTCATGCTGAATTCAGGACAATGCTCCAACCAACCAAGCTATATGGCCAGGACCTAATTTTTCTTTATTTTTAGAGAGACAGAAAGTGGAGGAGGAATGGAAACATTTGTTTCTTGTTCCACTCAGTTGTGCATTCTTTGGTTGCTTCCCATGTATGGCTTGACTGGGGATTAAACCCACAACCTTGGAATGACACTTTTAACTGACTAAGGTAACTGGCCAGGGCCAATTTTTAAAATATTTTAATAACACAGTTGCTTGTCAATTGTGCTTTAGTTTTAATTATTAAAATTACATGCAATACAGATAAAGATTGACTGCTATTTTAAATGAACATAGTCAGTCTAGAGGATCTGGTCTATAGGAGGAGCTCTCACATTCTCTGTCCTCTGAGAACCCTACAGGAAAAACTCTTTGCTTATAAGAGAGCTCCCCTTCGCTTCCTCTCTCCCTTTACATACACTCTCCACCTAGACACAGCACAGAGTGTACACATGGCTGGCCATGTCTGTGAGCACTGTGTTGCAAACCTTCTTTTTCCCAAATCAACTCTTCTTGGTGATGAAACACCTAGTTCATTTTGTTTTTATCAGTTGACAACATCATTCCTTTAAAAGTTGTTTTCTTTTTATGCAATGCTCTACAAAGTAAAATCTTTACTTAAGAAAACTCCTACATTAGAAGAGATTAATTTTTAAAAAAATGGACCTAATGGAGGCATTATCAAGAGTTAATTTGGGTTGTAAAGGAAAGAATGAAGTATTTGCATGTGAAATGTGTGTGTGTGTGTGTGTGTGTGTTATATTCAAGCATTCATCATGGCATGAATTTGGGTAGAACGGAGGCCCTTCCTTCTCATTAATTAGAACAGCTAAGAGGCCAGGGGGTAGGTTCCTCTTATTTCAATATTGACCACGGAGCCTGACCTGTGGTGGCGCAGTGGATAAAGCGACGACCTGGGAACACTGAGGTCGCCAGTTCAAAACCCTGCACTGGTCTGGTCAAGGCACATATGGGAGTTGATGCTTCCAGCTCCTCCCCCCTTTCTCTCTTTCTCTCTCTGTGTGTCTCTCTCACTCTGTGTCTCCTCTCTAAAATGAATAAAATAAAAATAAAAGACAATATTGACCACGGAAACAGGTCTACCTACATTCTAAGAGGCCAGTCTTGAAAAATGAGCAGAAGTTCAGGTTCTGTGTCCTTATTAAAGGGAAAAATCCCTAAACTTACATTTCTCATTATGCCCAGTCTGTTGGAGGCGGACTGGCAGCAACACCTCTTAGGTTTTCCCATAACAAGATATTCATCTCTTGAGGCTATCCTGGAGAGAGCTAAGCCATACATAAATCTATGCTAATTAACTATGTGCCTCTCTAGGGGGAGATGCCTTCATTATAGGGACTTATTTCAGGGGATGTGCATATCTGTATTTCACGGAGAGACACCAGTGTATCTTTGCAAGTGAGCAGATATACCCTCCCTCTTTTCCTGCCTGCATCTTTCTTCTTGCTATCTAGAGATTCACATACAACACATCTCTTGGGACTGAACATCCTTTTAAACATGTGAAGTTAAACCCTTTTCATATGCAGGCATCTTCCCATTATGAGTATAGTGAGAAGCTGTCTACAACTCTAACTTTAATGATGTCATCTCTCATGGAAGCACCTGACCCCAAGAAGAGTTAATGAATGAAGTTGATGAATATTTTCTGGTGGTAAAGATAATGAGCTCTTGGTCTCAACTAAGAAGCGTTTCTTTTTGTTGTTGTTGTTAAACACAGACCAGAGAAAAGAAGCCCACCTACAGGTTAGTGGACAGTGTCCTCTTCTAGCTTGTTTTTAAAAATTAAAGTCACTTTTAAATCTTACACAAAATAGTTATCCACAACCCAAAACTGAGTGGTGAACCATACTGTTTTAGAACTAGAGAAGTAAGGGAGGTTCTGGAGGCACTTGGCATGCAGGGAAACGGATTTGCCCCTTCCCTCTCTTTTCCCAAAGCCACACTTCCACACAAGAAGGGGTTGTGAACAGGTGCAAGAATATTCAGTTTTGGCTTGTTTCTTTGTAATGTGATTGGAGAAGAGTGAAATACCTGAGTCACCAGACCTTTGTGAAACAACATTACAGTCTAATTGAGGGTTATAGCTGTTGTATGACATTAGGCACCTGGCAAGTCAGAGACATTAAGCCAGGGATGCACAATACAAGCATTTCCATACATCATTATATTCATAAGACATTTGAGTTTATTGTAAGAAGATTTGACGTTCTTAGATTTGTGTCTTTGTTGATTTTTATGTTTTCAGAGAAAATATGAATTATATCAGAGGGTTTTAAGTATAGTGAAGAAGAACATGATTATTATGGTTGTCAGCATGGGCAGTTAGTTAGTTATTAAGGGAGAAGAAGGGAGGTGGAAGAAGGAGTAAAAATATAAAAGTTAGTAAAACTGGAGGGTCTGCTTCAGTGAGAAGCTGCAACCTCCCATCTAGAGAAATTACTAGAAGGCTGAAAGCATTCATAAACTGAATTGCACATTTCAGGAATCCACTGTGCCCTCAGAGCTGGATGTGCCTCAGCCCTCCAGATTCAATTCTTAGCCATTTGGGAGGAATCTCCTATGGCACTGCTGGTCAGGTTCTGGGGGTGGCAGGAAGTGTTTATCTTCTTACACCTTAAAATTGTGCATCAGCAGAACCATCATCTGGGGAAGAAAGATGGCAATGGAGTAGGCGGACGTACCAACTTCCAACTCCCAGAACCAAAGTGGATTATAACTCAATTTTAAGAACCATCATCTGGATAAACCAACTTTGAACTAAACTAAGTAGACTCTTCAACCAACGAACACAGAAGAAGTCACATTGAGAGGGGTAGAAATAGCAAAAATGTGAAGAGGGCTGCCCAGCTCCCTGGAGCAAATGGCAGCCCGGAGAGACCAGAGTGGCGGAAGGAGAGTTTGGCGGTGAGGGAGGGACCAGGGTCCCAGTAACAAAGCCCCAGCCTGCAGTCCCAGAGCCTAAAAGAGGTGTTTGGACAGTTTTGAGCTGTGAAACAAGTGAGGATACTGTTTGTGAGAGACAGTTGTCTCAGACCCAAGACTCTTTTTAAAGGAATAGCGCAGAAAACCTCTCTCACAACCACGCACCCGTGGCTCCGGGGAATGGGGACAGAGGAGAGGACCAGAGCAGCAGGAAGAGAGTATGGACTGAAGGCACACGGACAAACACTCTGAGGGACAGCCACCCTAACCTCTGGGCTAAGTCACTTCCCTAATCAAAAACAAATATTTCCCCTGAAATTAGCTATTGCAAAGGGAGACAGGACACCAGCCAAACAAGCTCTCCCTTGGCAATTAGAGCAGAGCTGCTTAGAGGGAGGGAGCTCCCAGGCCTACAGTATAAAGAGTTAGGGCCCTTCCTACTCTGCTGAGGGTTGCTGAAGGGATGGTGGCGGCAGGACGCTGAAATGGGGTTCTGTCTGTGGAGATGGAGGCCCAGCCAGTGTGAGCTAGGTCTAGCACAGCAGGGGCGGAGGGGACGCACGAAAGTGGTCTTGCAGCTGCCGGCCCACCTGTAACCCCACCAACGAGGAAAAAGCGGGAGCCCAGGAAGGGGCAGAGATCTGCTCTGCGACCCTGCTCAAGCCGGCCCAGACTGCGGGGACGGGACTAGGACCACGGACGGGCGGGGGTTTGTGGCTAAGTTAACGCCAGCAGCTCTGCCCAGCTGGAGAAACAGTGGTTTGCCATCCTGCAAGTGCGAGTTGGCTCCGTATGTGGGGCCGGGGTAGAGCCCAGCACGAGCGGAAGTTCGCAGCTGAGCGTACGGCAGCAGCCACGTCCAGCCCAATAAACCTTGGTTGGCAACCATGCACAGGAGAGCCCTGGCCTCAAGGGTGGGGCTAAAGCTCCGGACGGGCAAAGGCTCACAGCTGAGAGCACGTCAGAAGCCCCGCCAAATCCGCAAAACTGTGGCAAGCAGGCTCTAACCACGGGTGCTGGGCGGAAGCCTGAAAACAGGCTGGGTCGAAAGCTGAGCAAAGGTGCTCACCTCTAACCTTGGTGCTGAGGCTTGTGGCTTGAGTGACAGCCCCTCCCATGGAAGAGAGGTGGAAATCACAGCAATAGCCACAGTGGGCCGGCAGCAGAGGGAGTGGCGGACCTGCAGACAGACCACACCTAGAGAACACAAAGGCAATACCTACTGGACTCCAGTGGCCAAAACTTGCTTAAAAACAGACAAAATGGGCAGGCACAGAAATGCAACCCAAATGAATCAAGAGAAATCCCCAGAGAAGGACCTGAATGAACCAGATATAACCAAATTACCAGAAGCAGAATTTAGAATAATGATAGGATGTTCAAAGAAATTAGAGCAACAATGGATAGTCATTATGAACACCTAAATAAAGAGATAAGAAGTATAAAAACAAAATTGAAGTAATAAAAAAGAATCAGACAGAAATGACAAATACAGTATCAGAACTGAAGACCACAATGGAAGGAATTAAAGGCAGGATGAATGTCACTGAGGATCAAATCAGCGAGTTAGAGGACACCATAAACAAAGGCACAGAAGCAGAGAAGAAAAAGGAAAAGAGACTCAAAAAATGTAAGGAAACTCTAAGGGAGCTCTGTGACAACATAAAGAGAAACAACATTCGCATCATAGGGGCGCCTGAAGAAGAGGAAAGAGGACAGGAAATGGAAACTTTGTTCAATCAAATCATAGCAGAAAACTTCCCTAAATTAAGGCTGGGAAACATTCCACATGTTCAAGAGGCACACAGAACTCCATTAAAGAGAAACCCAAAAAAATCTACACCAAGACACATCATAGTTAAAATACCAAAGCTAATGGATAAAGAAAAAATTTTTAAAGGTGATAGAGAAAAAAAGGCTATCACCTACAAAGGAGCCCCCATAAGGATAATATCTGACTTTTCAACACAAACATTTGAGGACAGAAGGGAATGGCAAGATATATTCAAAGTAATGTAGAACAAAAAGCTACAACCAAGACTACTCTATCCAGCAATGCTAACGTTTAAAATTGAAGGAGAAATAAAGAGCTTCCCAGAAAAAGAAAGCCTCAAGGAATTCATTAAAACCAAACCAATTCTGCAAGAGATACTAAGGGGCCTGTTGTGAAGAGTTCAAAGGGAGGAAAGAATATAGCAAAAGAAGAATATAGCTTTAAAGAATAAAATGGCAATAAACAACTACATATCAATAATAACCTTAAATGTAAGTAGATTAAATGATCCAATTAAAAGACATAGGGTAGCTGTGTGGATAAAGAAACAGGACCTATACATATGCTGTCTATAAGAGACACACCTTAAAACAAAAGATGCACATAGACTGAAGGTAAAAGAACGGAAAAAAATATTTCATGCAAATGGAAATGAAAAAAAAGCCAGGGTAGCAGTACTTATATCTGACAAAATGGACTTTAAAACAAAGGCTGTAGTAAGAGATAAAGAAGGACACTACATAATGATAAAGGGAACAATTCAACAGGAAGATATAACTATTATAAATATCTATGCACCAAATATAGGAGCGCCGACATACACAAAGCAGACTTTGATGGATATAAAGGGCGAGATTAACAGCAATACTATCCTAGTAGGGGACTTCAATACCCCACTAACAACACTAGATAGATCCTCAAGAAAGAAAATCAATAAAGAAAAGCAGACTTAAAGGAGACATTAGATCAACTTGATTTAATAGATAACTTCAGAACTTTTCGCCCTAAAGTAGTAGAATATACATTCTTCTCAAGCGCTCATGGTACGTTTTCTAGGATAGACCACATGTTAGGACACAAAAATGGTCTCAATAAATTTAAGAAGATTGAAATTATATCAAACATTTTCTCTAATCACAATGCCATGAAACTAGAAATTAACCACAAAAGAAAAACAGAATAATACTCAAACACTTGGAAACTAAAAAGCAGGATTAAATAATGAATGGATTAACAATGAGATCAAAGAAGAAATAAAAGTTTCTAGAAACAAATGATAATGAGCATACATCAATTCAAAATTTATGGGACACAGAAAAGCAGTACTGAGAGGGAAGTTCATAGCACTACGGGCATACCATGAGAAGCTAGAAAAAGCTCAAATAAGTAACATGACCCTGCATCTAAAAGAACTAAAAAGACAACAGCAAATAAAATGCAGGACCATTAGAAGAAAGGAAATAATAAAGATCAGAGCAGATATAAATGACATAGAGGCTAAGGAAACAATACAGAGGATTAATGAAACCAGAAGCTGGTTCTTTGAAAAGGTAAACAAGATTGATGAACATTTAACTAGACTCATCAAGAAAAAAAGAGAGGACTCAAATAAATGAAATTAGAAAAGACAGTGGAGAAATAACAACTGACACAGCAGAAATACAAAGCATTGTAAGAAAATACTATGAAGAACTCTATGCCAAAAAATTACACAACGTAGATAAAACGGACAAATTTCTTGAATCATATAAACTTCCAAAAATCAATCTGGAAGAATCAGAACACCTAAACAGACCAATTACAACAAATGAGATCGAAACAGTAATCAAAAAACTCCCAAAACAGAAAAGTCCTGGGCCTGATGGCTTCACAAGTGAATTCTATCAAAAATTCAAAGAAGAACTAACTCCTCTCCTCCTCGAGCTATCTCAAAAAATTCAAGAGGAAGGAAGACTTCCAAACTCCTTTTATGAGGCGAGCATAATTCTGATCCCTAAACCGGGCAAAGACAACACAAAGAAAGAAAATTATAGGCCTATATGCCTGATGAATTTAGACGCTAAAATTCTCAACAAAATATTAGTCAACCGAATCCAGCAATATATGAAAAAAATCATACACCATGATCAACTGGGATTTATTCTGGAGAGGCAAATTTTAATAGATGCAGAAAAGGCATTTCATAAAATCCATCACCCATTCATGCTCAAAACTCTCAGTAAAGTGGGAATACAGGAAACATTCCTTAACATGATAAAGGCCATCTACGACAAACCCATAGCAAACATCATACAAAATGGACAAAAATGAAAAGCAATCCCCTTAAGATCAGGAACCAGGCAGGGGTGCTCCTTTTCACCACTTTTATTCAACATAGTTCTGAAGTCCTTGCTACAGCAATCATACAAGAAGAAGAAATAAAAGGCATCTAAATTGGAAAAGAAGAAGTAAAACTGTCATTATTTGCAGATGATATGATATTGTATATAGAAACCCCTAAAGTATCAGTCAAAAAACCACTGGACCTGATAAATGAATTCAGCAAGGTGGCAGGATATAAAATTAATACTCAGAAATCAGAGGCATTTCTATATACCAACAATGAACTGTCAGCAAAAGAAATTAAGGAAACAATCCCCTTCACTATTTCAGCCAGAAAAATAAAGTACCTAGGAGTAAATTTAACCAAGGAGGTTAAGGACTTGTACTCGGAAAATTATAAAATATTGATAAAAGAAATCAAGGGAGATACAAACAAGTGGAAGCATATGCAGAGCTCATGGCTAGGAAGAATAAACATCATTAAAATGTCTATATTACCTAAAGCAATTTATAAATTCAATGCAATACCAATTAAAATACCAATAACATACTTCAAAGATATAGAACACATATTCCAAAAATTTATATGGAACCAAAAAAGAACACGAATAGCCTCAGCAATCTTAAAAACAAAAAAACCCAGGAGGTATCACTCTTTCGGATATCAAGTTTTACTACATGGCCATTATACTCAAGACAGCCTGGTACTGGCATAAGAACAGGCACATTGATCAATGGAACAGAACAGAGAACCCAGAAATAAACCCACAGCTTTATGGACAACTGATATTTGACAAAGGAGGAAAGAACATACAATGGAGTAAAGACAGCCTCTTTAACAAATGGTGTTGGGAAAATTGGACATCTACCTGTAAAAAAATGAAACTAGACCATCAACTTACACCACTCACAAAAATAAACTGAAAATGTATTAAAGACTTAAACGTAAGCTGTGAAACCATAAGCATGTTAGAAGAAAACATAGGCAGGAAGCTCTCTGACATCTGTAGCAGCAATATTTTTGCCGATTTATCTCCACGGGCAAATGAAATAAAAGGCAAAATAGACAAATGGGACTATATCAAACTAAAAAGTTTTTGCACAGCTAAAGACAATAAGAACAGAATAAAAAGACAAACCACACAATGGGAGAACATATTCGACAGCACGTCTGATAAGGGGTTAAGAACCAAAATTTATAAAGAACTCATAAAACTCAACACCAGGAAGACAAACAACCCAATCAAAAAATGGGCAAAAGAAATGAATAGAAATTTCTCCAAAGAGGACATACAGATGGCCAATAGGCATATGAAAAAATGCTCAACATCACTAATCATTAGAGAAATGCAAATTAAAACCACAATGAGATATTACCTCACACCAGTCAGAATGGTGCTCATCAGCAAAACAACACAGAATAAGTGCTGACGAGGATGTGGAGAAAAGGGAACCCTTCTGCACTGCTGGTGGGAATGCAGACTGGTGCAGCCACTGTGGAAAACAGTATGTAGATTCTTCAAAAAATTAAAAAATGAACTTCCTTTTGACCCAGCTATCAGACTTATAGGAATATACCCTAAGAATACCATAGCACTCTTTGAAAAGAAGAAATGCGCCCCCATGTTCGTGGCAAAATTGTTCACAATAGCGAAGATCTGGAAACAGCCCCAGTGTCCTTCAGAGGACAAGTGGATTAAAAAGCTTTGGTACATATATACTTGGAATACTACTCAGCCATAAGAAATGATGACTTCGGATCATTTACAACAAAATGGATGTACCTTGATAACATTATAAGGAGTGAAATAAGTAAATCAGAAAAAAAGACTATGAACAGCATGATTTCATACATAGGTGGGACATAAAAGTGAGACTATGAGACATGGAGAAGAGAGTGGTGGTTATGGGTTGGGGGGAGGGAAGGTAGGAGAGGTTGGGATAGGGAGGAGGGGAGGGGCACAGGGAAAACCAGACAGAAGGTGATAGAGGACAATTTGACTTTGGGTGATGGGTATGCAACATAATAGAATGAATGTTAAGATAACCTGGAGATGTTTTCGTTGTACATATGTGCCCTGATTTATTGGTGTCACCCCATTAAAATTAATAATAAAAAATAAAATAGCTACCTAAAAATAAAATTATGCAACAGTAGCCAGAACTGTGACCATAAAGGGTTGTCATTCTAGGCTAGAAAAAAGATCTGATTGGTTAGTGGGAGGGAGCAATGCAAGCCCATGAAATTTTAAAGAAACTTATTGGTTGGCTTAAAGAAAAGCTAGATCTTCCTAGCCCAAAAAGATAAACATGGGCTTAACAAAGATCTGACCCATTTTTACCCTTTTTACCCTTCTCTCTGTCTTCCTCTGAGAGAAACATGTTTAGTCATGCTTGCCCCCGAGTACAGGCTTTGAGCAGTGCGTGGGCTGGACTGAGCTTTGGTACAAGCTAAACCATGATGGAGTATATCTGGACTTTGATTTTTATACTGGATTTATTGGAGACTAGCCTGGACTTTTTCCTTGGTAAGACAGAGCGGAATGAGACATTGGGAACTTATGAACAACCTTTTCTTTCAACTTGAAATGAATCTTACTGCAAAAGCTTAAGCTTTTCCAAGTGTGAGTTTTATAAAATTAAGGTGACCAACTGTTTTACAATGAAAAGGAGGACAAAAAGATATAGAAGAACACAATATCATAAATAAAAGAAACATTTTATTCATTGAAACAATAATACACTATAATATGATAAATGCATAATAAAACATTTGTAATATTTTATATTGTATTATGCTTACATGCCTATTAATTTTTAATAATAATTGTAAGAAAAAAGTACTCATTTAGATACAAGTATGTCACATCATGTGCAATGAATTGACTCTGCATCAATTGAATATGGACATTTACAGATTAGTCTTCCAATATCAAAAGGAGGACATGTAGGAGGATACTTTTCAAGGGAGGACAGAACTTACAAAAGAAGGACTGTCCTCCCTAAAGGAGGATAATTGGTCACCTTAATAAAATGCTTTTTAGATGACACTGTACATGAAGCCCACCAGAACCAGCTTTACAGCCAATGTTATGGTGACACCTGAGAAAGCTGTTTAACCAAATGTCCATTTAATGCAGCATAGATCTGCTATTAGAGTATTTTTCTCTTTCTGAAAGTTATAGTTTCTATATTTACCTTGCATTGATGATATTTCTGCCCTTATGTATTCAGATGGTGTGAAAACTCTGAATTTTCCCTGGAGACAGTATCAGTAAATTGTGGTCAAATTAAACTTGACTCAGTATTCTCATTTTAGGATTTACTTGGGCTCATTAAGGACCTTCTTTTTGATTGATAGGTCAGACAATTTTGGGTCATTCACAATGAGGATGCACACAGAAAATCTGTTTCAAATTGAAACCGTAATCTTTTAGTCCCATGTGCATTTTTACTTTTCTTAAAAATAAATTAGATTTTAACTTTAAGGATAATACCCTTTCTTCTCAATTAAAATGTTATCTTGTGAGAATTTCTATTTATGAATGACCAAAGCAAATCAAGACCAAAATAATTCTTATGAAATGACTTCTTTGGTAAATTAAGGGAACAAAGATTTTGATCAATACTCTAAGGCAGTGTTTTTTAACTGCAGGTCTGTTGATGGAGCAGTTCACCAGAAATTTTGTGCCAGTCTGTGAAAGAATTAAGCACCTTGATGTTGTACAAAGGTTATAGACTCAATGATCTTAGTCAAATTAGCTTATGGTCAGGGTGATCTCTAAGATAATTTTCCTATCATCACCGGTCCCAAGTTTAAAAAGGTTGAAAACCACTAATTTCTTTAAATTAATTGATGCTATATTAAAAATACCACACCCTACCTTACCATTAAAATGGCATGACTTTTCTCCTCCAGATAATGCATGGTATAGCAAAGTGTGAATTCAGAATCTGTTCTGAGTTCTTGGAGTATAGTCTGCATGTCGCTCAATGAAATTCCTTTTCTTTTTTTTAGTGAGATGTAATTGAGATATAATGTAACATTGCATTAGTTTTAGGTGTATAACATACTGATTTGATATAAAGCATATATTGCAAAATGCTGACAGCAATAAGTTCAGGTAGCATCCATCACCACATATAGGTGACATTACTTTTTTCTTGCTATTCTTTTAGCAACTTCCAAATATGCAATTAAGTATTGTTAAGTACAGTCACCATGCTATACATCATATCCCAAGGACTTATTGATCTTATAAGTGGAACTTCATACATTTTGACCCCCTCCAATCATTTCACTTATCCGTCCCCTCCAACTTCCACCTCTGGAAACCAGCAGAGGTACCTATAAGTTCAGGTTTTTTAGATTCTACCCATAAGTGAGATTGTATAGTATTTGTCTTTCTCTGTCTTGCTTATTTCATTTAGCATGATGTCCTCAAAGTTCATACATGTTGTTGCAAATTTCAAAACTTCCTGGAATAATATTCATATATGTATACCACATTTTCTTCATTCATTCATTTATTCATTCATAGACACTTAAGTTGTTTCTATGTCTTGGCTATTGTAAATAATACTGCAACAAACATGCATCCATGTAGTGATTTTGTTTCCTTTGGAGAAAGACACAGAAATAGAATTGCTAGATTATATGATAGCTCTATTTTTAATTTTTTTGCAAAAAATTCATACTGTTTTCCATAATGATTACATCAATTTACATTTCCACCAATAGTGCACAAGGGTTTTCTTTTCTCCACATTCTTGCCCACATTTATCTCTTGTCTTTTTGATAATAGTCATTCTAACAGCTGTAATGTGATTTTCATTGGGGTTTTAATTTACACTTCTCTGATGATTAATGACAGTAAGCACCTTCTCATGTGCCTATTGGCCATCTATTATGTTTTCTTTAGAAAATTGTTTATAAATATCCCCTGCCTATTTTTAAATAAGATTGTTTCTTTCTTTCCTATTAAGTTATATGGGTTCTTTATATATTTTGGATATTAACTCCTAATCAGATATATGAATTGCAAATATTTTCTCTCATTCTTTTCATTTTGTTGATGGTTTTTTTGCTGTGTAAAACTTTTTGGTTGATGTAGTCTTAGTTGTTTTTGTTTATGATGTCAAGTCCAAATGCCAAGATCGATGTCAAAAAACTTACTCTCTCTGGAAAGAGTTCTAAAAGTGTTATGGTTTCAGGTTTTACATTCAAGTTTTTAATTCAATATGAGTTGATTTTTGTTTATGGTGTAAGTAGTATTTCAGTTTCATTCTTTTGCATGTGGCTGTCCAGTTTTCCTAATATCATTTATTAAAGAGACTGTCCTTTTATCATTGTATATTTTTGGCCCCTTTGTCATAAATTAATTAACCATATATGTGTGGGTTTATTTCTGGGTTACCTATCCTATTCTATTAACCTATGTCTCTTTTTATGTCAATACCATAATGTTTTGATTACTATAGCTTTGTAATATACTTTGAAATCAAGATTTATTACGTTTTCAGCTTTGTTCTTTTACTTAATTACTTTGTCTATTCAGGGTGTTGTATAATTTCATACAAATTTTAAGATTGTGTGTTCTATTTCTGTGAAAAGTGCAATTGGAATTTTGATAGGGATTGCACTGAATGTATAGATTGTTTTGGGTGGTGAAGGCATTTTAGCAATATTAATTTTTTGGATTCATGAGAATGGAAAACTTACCATTTATTTGTGTCTTCAATTTCTTTCATTAATGTCTTAGTTTTTTCAGTGTATAGGTCTTAATTTTATTCTTAAAATACCTCCTTGCTTAAATTTATTCTGAGGTATTTTACTTTATTTCATTTTTTTTTTCTGAGATAAGTATAAATTGGATTGTTTTCTTAATTTTTCTCTCAGATCACTATTGGATAGACAAGCAAATAATTTTTAGATATTACTTTTGTATCCTGCAATTTGACTGAATTTGTTAATTAGTTCTAACAGGTTTTTTGGTGGAGTCTTTAGGATTCTCTATATAGAAGAATATATCTTCTGCAAACAAAGACAATTATACTTTTTCTTTTGTGTTTGGATGCTTTTTTTCCCTTTATTTTATTGCCTGATTGATCTGGCTAGGGCTTCCAGTACTATTTTGGATAAAAGTGGTGAGAGTGGACACTTGTCTTATTTCTGGTTTTAGAGGAAAACCTTTCAGTTTTTCATCATTGTGTATAATGTCAGAAATAAATTTGTGCTGTTTGTAAACTGTTCAGGCTGTGGTACCTTCTTATAACAACCTGAACAAGCTAATGCAGTAAAATTAGTGGGAAGTATATATAAGCAACATTAGGAACAAACTATAATCTGAGATACTAAGCTTTAGCTGCTGTAATAGAAATGTTATGCAATAAAAAACATGGGACAAAATTCCAGGGGGTGAATTCTCTGCCAGGTGCTGTCATGTTAGGCAAACCACAAACACTTTTCAACCAAGTTGAAGATGATCTTAGTAGAGCTTAAAAAAAATGTATTTATAAGGGCATGACCAAGCATGTCAGCAAATAAAAATATATGTAATGAGAACCAATGAATTGTTCTGATTTTTTTTTCCTGTAAAAAGACTAACTTCCCACTCTAGTAGAACAGGTCTCTGTTCTGCAACCACCACAACTCTAAAAGGTAGTTGAGTTTGGTACGAGCCAGGCAAAGTGGTTTCTAAATTTTTCCTCAGTGCTACTAAGTAGGAAAACTTGAGGTAAGTTTCTTAGGCTTTCTAAGTCTCAGGTTGTTTTTTTTTTATCTCTTAAATGAAACTAAAGGTAATATTCTCAGAGTGACATCAGAGAAATGGCGCCATGAGAGATACTACCAATCTTTTCCCTTGAAATTTCAACAAATTCAACAATTAAACACAGAGAAAAAATCTCAGGAGCAACTGAAATATACACACACCAGACAAAGGTATGACTGGGTGAAAAGGTAGCTGAATACATAATTCACTCTGAAGGAAATAAGATGGAGAATGGAGTATTTTGCTTTCTTCATTGATCTGAGTAAGGGGCACTTTTGTTTAAAGCTGGTCGAAGCAAAGGGCCTGAGCTAGAGGGGAAGGAGCTGAGTTAGGGTAGGTGCTCAAACAGAAAATAGAATACACCAGCTCTGCCTGAGATTGCTGATGCAGGGTGCATGCACAGGTGGTGGGCTCCACCTAAAATGATAAGTACCGGGTGTCCATGTGAGCCGGTACCAGCATCTTTGTGCATTCCTGGTTCTACAATCACCGGTGGTGTGCGATTGTCTTCACCTGGCATCACCCATGTGTGTGCACGGGCCAGAGGGCTTAGACCAAGATTATCGGTAATAGCATCTGCGTGGGCTGTTGCAACCATTTTTGAGCTTTCCTGGCTCCACAACCACCAGTGCAGGGTGCGTGAATGGGCCAAAACCCTTGGCCTGAGACTGCCTGGGCTGGGTTTGACCCCCTCCAGGGGCCGATGAAGGCTTCTGAGTGCATTCCCAGCTCTGATTGAGATCACAGGTGCTGGTCATCTGAGTGGGTGAGTGCAGGCCTCTGTGTGCATTGCTGGAGTCGTGGGAACTGAACACACATGGTTTACTCTGGGTTACCAAACAGTGAATGAGGGAGAAGCTTACGGAGATTAGACCCACTGCACACTAAACCATGCTAGACCAGCCCGGGGGCCCATAGAAAGGTGCTTGATCTGTAATCAGATTCCAGCCCAACCAGATGGCTCTGGTTGCCACTACCTTACTCAGAACTGTGCTTTGAGTGGTACTGGAGTAAAGAACTGGCTGCTCTTAGAACCTCTTGCTCTATAGACAGTGACTGGGGCAAACCTCACAGCTAAGTCCCCAGGTTGCTAACTCAGGTGGGAGGGACATGGGGAGAGGCACTTGGAAAACTGAAACTTCCATTGTCAGAGCCTCCAACCCCTAACAAGCCCCACCTACAATGGGACTGAGGCCCAGCCTATGTCATTGCCCCAGTAACACACCAGCAGACCTCTGCCCAAGAGCCCCAAAGGGGCAAAACCTGTAGTACAGTGCCACCTAACAAAAAAGAAAAAAAGAAAAGAAAATGTTACCTCTCAAAACCAGAAAAAAAGTTACATTTTTATAACTTCTTTTTCATTTTGGTCGTTTAATTTTCTTTCCTTTTTCTTTCTTTTCTTTTTGAACTTCACTATCCATAGTGGTTACGTTTTTCATTCTTGTTTTTTTGTGAGGGTTTTATTTCAGAAACCATTACTTCTTTTTAGTTTTTGTTTTTGTCCTTTCTTTTCTCTTCTCTCTTTTTGTTTCTTCTTATTTCTTTTTCTCTCATTCGATCATTATTTATCATCAAATTATATTTTGGACATATTTTTCTTTGTGGCATTTTGCTTGTTTTTTACTTCATTTTTACTCTCTTATCATTTTCCCTCAGTTCCTACTCCTTGTTCTCTGTAATTTTTGTTCCACTTCTTATAAAATTTTCATTTTTTCACTGTATTTTTAAATTCTTATTTTATTTTTTAAATTATCTCTTATTAGTGCTATTAACAATACCACTCTCAAATGACATTAAGAAAAAAAGAAATCAACTATCATGGATACAAAAGAGAGAGATGTAGCTCAGATAGATGATGAAAAAATCTCTAGAAGATAATTTCAATTACTTGGAAACCTTGGATTTAAATTTTAGAGAACTCATAATAGAAGTCCTAAAAATACTTAGTGAAATACAAGAAAGCTCAGAAAGGCAATTTAGAGAGCTCAAAAACCCATTTAATGAAAAAAAGGAATACTTTACCTAGAAAATTGAAACTATAAAAAGGAACCAAAGAGAGATGAAAAACTCAACATATAAACTAAAAAATGAGGTGACAAGCTTAGCAAATAGAAAAGGCCAGATAGAGGAGAGAATTAGTGACATAGAAAATAGGCAACTAGAAATACTTCATAGAGAAGAATAAACTCAGGAATTTAAAAAAAAGTAAGAAAGCCCTACAGAAATTGTCTGACTCCATGAGAAAGAGCAACATAAGAATAATGGGTATATCAGAAAGAAAAAAAAGAGAAAAAAAATGGAGAACATATTCAAACAAATAATCAATGAGAACTTCCCAAGCCTTTGAAAATAATTAGAGTCTTGAATCCAAGAAACAAACAGAACACCAAGATAACTTAGGCTATTGTCAGGTTTCTCAGCAGAAACTCTACAAGTCAGAAGAGATTGGACTTCAATATTTAAAGCACTGAAAGAGAGGGACTTACAGACAAGAATACTATATCTATCAAAGCTGTCCTTCATATATGAAGGAAAAATAAAAACATTCACAGATATAGAGAAGATGAGGAAATTTATCACCTGAAAATCCCCACTTCAGGAAATACTAAAGGGGGTTAACCAACCAGATACAAGTAAAAAGACAAAACAAAATTGCAAGTAAAAGCTCCAACAAGATCACAATAAAAACAACAATAATCTATGAGAACAAAATAAAGAGGAGAGAACAAAGATGAGAAATAGCAAAGGAGGATGGAGTGCTGAAGCACTCATGAAATAATAAGAGGGAAGTTCATATCACTATAGGCCTATATGAACAAACAAGAGAAAGCCCAAGTAAACCACTTAACTTCACATATTAAGGAACTAGAAAAAGAAGATGGAAGGCAACCCAAAACCATCAGAAGAAAAGAAATAATAAAAATCAGAGAAGAAATAAATGAAATAGAGAACAGAAAAACTATTAAAAAAATTAATAAAACAAGGATGTGGTTCTTTGAAAAGATCAACAAAATTGACAAACCTTTGGCAAGACTCACTAAGGAAAAAAGAGAAAGAACTCATATAAACAAGATCCAAAATGAAAGAGGAAAAATCACCACAGGTATCACAGATATACAAAGGATTATTATAGAATACTATGAAAAACTATATGCTACCAAATTTAATGATCTAGAACAGGAGTCCCCAAACTTTTTACACAGGCGGCCAGTTCACTGTCCCTCAGACCATTGGAGGGACGCCACATACAGTATTCCATAGACTGACCACCAATGAAAGAGGTGCCCCTTCTGGAATTGCAGTGGGGGCCAGATAAATGGCCTCAGGTGGCCGCAATTTGGCCCACGGGCTGTAGTTTGGGGGCCTCTGATCTAGAAAAAATGGATATATTCCTAGAACAATACAATCTTCCTAGACTGATTCATGAAGAAGTAGAAAGCCTAAACAGACCCATAAGCAGGAAGGAAATAGAAACAACTATCAAAAGCATCCCAAAAAATAAAAGTCCAGGGTCAGATGGCTATACTAGTGAATTCTATCAAACATTCAAAGAAAATTTGCTTCCTATTCTAGTCAGTCATCCAAAAAGTGAAGAAGCAATACTTCCAAACACACTTTATGAGACCAATATAACCCTCATACAAAAACCTGGCAAGGACAACACAAAAAAGAAAACAGACCAATATCTCTAATGAATACAGATGCTATAATCCTAAACAAAATACTAGCAAATCAAGTGCAACAACACATTCAAAAAGTAATACACCATAATCAAGTGGGATTTATCCCTGAATCACAAGGATGATTCAACATACATAAAACAATTAACGTAATACACCATATCAACAAAACAAAAAATAAAAACCACATGATCATATCAATAGATACAGAAAAGGCATTCGAAAGTATACAACATCATTTTATGTTTAAAACGCTCAACAAAACAAATGGGGATAGAAGGAAAATATCTCAACATAATAAAGGTCATTTATGATAAACTATCAACTAAAATCATATTAAATAGCAAAATACTAAAATCTTTTCCTCTAAAATATAATTAAAATGAACAAGACAAGGCTGCCCACTCTCTCCACTCCTATTCAGTAGTGCTGAAAGTTCTTGCCAAAGTAATCAGACAAGAGAAAGTAAAAAAAGACATTCATATTGAGAAAGAAGTAAAGATTTCACTTTTTGCAGATGATATGATCCTGTACGTAGAAAACCCCAAAGACTCCACAGAAAGACTATTAGAAACAATAAACCATTAGAGTAAGGTCACAGGATACAAAATTAATTTACAGAGGTCTATTGCTTTCTTATATGCCAACAATGAAACTTCAGAAAATGAACACGAGAAAATATTCTCTTTTATGGACACAACAACAACAACAAAAAGAACCTAGGAATAAACATAACAAAGCATGTAAAGGACTTATATACTAAAAACTACTAAGTCAGTGGTTCTTAACCTGGGTTCTATCGAACCCTAGGGGTTCGATGAGTCGGTCTCAGGGGTCCGGGGAAGCCTCTGCCATGGAGGCCAGAATAAAGTAATACCGTAATTTGTTGTGAGTTCATGCACTTTATTGGTTTTGTTCTTGGAGCAAGGTGATGTTCATGCACAGCTCATTTTGTGCACCAGTAAAAAAACATATACCTATGTCTTGAATTTGGAAAAAAAACCCTCATATTTTATTTATCACTAAAGAAGGGTTCGGTGAATGCACATATGAAACTGGTGGGTTTGGTACCTCAAAAAAAGGTTAAGAACCACTGTACTAAGTATTGTTAAAAGAAATCGAAAAAGACACAATGAAATGGAAAAATATTTCTTTTTCTTGGATAAGAAGATTAAATATAGTTAAAATGATCATATTACCCAAAGCAATATACAGATTTAATGTAATTCCCATCAAAATTCTAATGTCATTTTTTAAAGAAATGGAACAAAAAATCATCAGGTTTATATGGAACCATGAAAAAACCCAAATAGCCAAAGTAATCCTAAGGAAAAATAATGAAGCTGAGGGCATTACAATACCTGAATTCAAATTATACTATATAGTCACAATAACTAAAACAGCACAGTATTGGAAAAAAAATAGACACTCAAACCAGTGGAATAGTATAGAGAGCCCTGAAATAAAACCACATATATATGGTTAAATCATCTTTGATAAAGGAGCCTAAAACACACAATGGAGAAAAGAAAGCCTTTTCAATAAATGGTGCTGGGAAAACTGGAGAGCCACATGCAAAAGAATGAAACTCGACCATAGTTTGTCTCCTTGTACCAAAATTAATTCTAAATGGATCAAAGACCTAAATATAAGATCTGAAGCAATAAATTACATAGAAGAAAACATAGGTACTAAACTCATGGAACTTGGTTATAAAGAGCGCTTTATGAATTTGACCCCAAAGGCAAGGGAAGTGAAGGCAAAGATAAATGAATAGGACTACATCAGACTAAGAAGCTTTTGCAAAGAAAGAGAAACTGACAACAAAACAGACAGCCAACTAAATGGGAGATAATTTTTCAAATAACAGCTCAGATAAGGGCCTAATATCTAAACTATACAAAGAACTCACAAAACTCAATAACAAACAAGCAAACAATCTAGTAAAAAAATGAGAAAAGGACATAAACAGACATGTCTCCCAGGAAGACATACAAATGGCCAATAGATATATAAAAAACATGCTCATCTTCACCAGCTATTAGAGAAATGGATATCAAAACTACAATGAGATACCACCTCACACCTGTTATATTAGCTATTATCAACAAGATAGGTAACAAGAAGTGTTGGAGAGGCTTCAGAGAAAAAGGAACCCTCACTCACTGTTGGTGGGAATGTAAAGTAGTACAGCCATTATAGAAGAAAGTTTGGTGGTTCCTCAAAAAATTAATAATAGAACTACCATATGACCCAGCAATCCCTCTACTGGGTATATACCCCCAAAACTCAAAAACATTGATATGTAAAGACATGTGCAGCCCCATGTTCATTGCAGCATTGTTCACAGTGGCCAAGACATGGAAACAACCAAAAAGCCCTTCAATAGATGACTGGATAAAGAAGATGTGGTACATATATGCTATAGAATACTACTCAGCCATAAGAAATCATGACACAGGATCATTTACAACAACATGGATGGACCCTGATAACATTATACTGAGTGAAATAAGTAAATCAGAAAAAACTAAGAACTGTATGATTCCATACATAGGTGGGACACAAAATTAAGACTTATGTACATAGATAAGAGGGCAGTGGTTACCAGGGGGAGGGGAAGGGAGGACAGCGAGAGGGTGGGAGAGGGGAGGGGAATAAAGAAAACCAAATAAAAAGTGAAGGAGGACAATTTGACTTTGGGTGATGGGTATACAACACAATCAAATGTCAAAATGATCTGGAGATGTTTTTCATAAATCTGTGTACTCTAGTTGATCAATGTCTCCCTGTTAAAGTTAATTGTCTAAATAAAATTATTTTTAAAAAGTAATATTCTCTCATAGGTTATTGTAAGCACTTACAAAGTATAAGTCTTACTGCATAGGACACACATACTTGTCCTTTCTTCAAGATTAGCCTGCGAATTCCAGTTCTGCACATGAGCCAACTAGAGCTTCCAAGGAGAAGTAGGCTTAGCTGTCTAGCAACTGAAACCAGCTCCAGGTGCAAGAAGTAGGGGTTACCAGGTTAGCTGGCGAGCTTGTCTCTAAGGGAATAACTGTTCCTCTTTTAAGGGACTCTGCATAGAGCTTTTCCAGCCTCAATCTGCAGAAGTGCAGAGGAGAGAGAAATTGCCAAGAGAATGGATTCAGCCAGGGTCGGGAACCCTTTCCAGTAGGAGAAGTGGACAGAAACTACTCATTCAAGATAACACAAGGTGGGAAACCAAAGACTGTGTGCTTATTTCTCTGGCCTCATTAATAACTCCTTGTATTCTGCTGCAACTATGAGAGAGTAAGTCTTGATATGGAGCAACTTGAGATCCTTGAATTGACAACCAGAGAGAGATGAACTCTGGGATTTAGGCCAGAATTCTAACTAAACTCAGGGAATATTGTTCTTCAGGCTTATTCTCAGACATGAGTGTCTAGCTCCAGCCTTGTGGGGAAATGCTTTAGACAATACTCCTCTTCCTTGTGGCTTTGGGGCATGGTGTGCCTGCCAAGTACTTTCCTAACACCCAGCCCTAAACTGATCTTGAATCTGCTTATATTAGACCTTCTTCTTGTGAAATCTTGCCTGATATAACCTCTTTGTACCTTCCTTCCCCAGCTAATTCTTATATTTACTTTATAATTATAATCAATACTAATTTGAAAATAAGACTTAATGCAGCTGAAAGTGCTAATGCCACTCTCAGTGCCAACTGAGGGTGATAGGGGAACTCATGAGTTAGACATTTAGCTAACAGTAGCTTTTAGTTATAATCATTAAGATGAATAATTGATGCAAGTAAAAATCTTTGTTTCAGGTGCTGGATACATGAATGGGTCTACGTAATTTCATGAGACTGCGAGCAGTTCACCTTTGGGCTCCAGGCTCAGAAGATCCACAGAGGAGATGGTATCTCAGCCTGACCAGGTGGTGGTACAGTTGAGAAAGCACTGGAATGGGATGCAGAGGACACAGGTTCAAAACCCTGAGGTCACTGGCTTGAGCGTCGGATCATCCAGCTTGAGCATGGGTTTACCAGCTTGGGTGCGGAGTCTCAGTCTTGAGAGTGCTATCATGGGCATGACACCATGGTTGCTGGCTTGAGTCCAAAGGTCACTGGCTTGAAGCCCAAGGTCGCTGGCTTGAGCCCAAGGTCGCTGGTTTGAGCAAGGGGTCACTCACTCTGCTATAGCCCCTCAGTCAAGGCACATATGAGAAAGCCACAACGAAGAATTGATGCTTCTCATCTCTCTCCCTTCCTGTCTGTCGGTCCCTATCTGTACCTCTTTCTGACTCTGTCGCATACACAAAAAAAGAAAAAATGATGGTTATCTCAGCTCTGATACTCCAAGGATGGAACATCCACTGACAAGAATGCATATAAAGAAGTACAGTGGTCCCTTGTCTATTGAGGGGGTTAGGTTCCAGAAACCCCTGCGATAGGCAAAAATCTGCGAAGTAGTGACTATATATATATGCTTTATAAACCCTCCCCACACTCTTATAAACCTTTCCACACTGTTTTTAACCTTTCCTACACTCTTATAAACACTTCCTATGCTCTTGGACACTTTCTACGCTCTTAAACCTATGTAATTTTAGCAACACATAAAATTATACATGAGTACTCATCAGTGAATATATTTAAATTTATTTTATTTTTATTTTATTCATTTTAGAGAGGAGACACAGAGTGTGAGAGAGAGAGAGAAAGAGAGAAAGGGGGGAGGAGCTGGAAGCATCAACTCCCATATGTGCCTTGACCGGACCAGTGCAAGGTTTTGAACTGGCGACCTCAGTGTTCCCAGGTCGACACTTTATCCACTACGCCACCACAGGTCAGCCATCAGTGAATATATTTAATATTCTTTTAATATGTTTTAATTAATATTTTATATTTTTATTTTTTAGTCTAGAAAATGCTTGTTTTACCACAAAAATAATTAGAACAATAAATATATAAACTATCTATATTCCGCAAAATCCTGCTATATAGCGAATGTCTGTGATACAAAATTATACATATACAATTTTAAAATTCACAGTACTGTGATACCATTAAAAGTGAACCGCGATATGGCGAGGGATGACTGTACTGGTCAGCAGATGAAAAAACTCTGGAAGAATCCTTGGACTGAAACTTTGATCTAATTAACTTTTTCCTAAATTCCAAACACCTGAACTACCCCTTTCTTCCCCTTAGAAAAAGGTAGGTTGGGATGTTAGGATAGTTTTTTGGGGAAACCGAACCTCTGTCTTCTCAGATCGCTGGCCATCTGAGTAAAGTGCCCATAAATATTCAGTCTCTAGTTATTTGGCTGAGTGGTGACTGGCAGCATGAACAAGGATATTTTTCCAGTTTCAAGGGGAAAAACTCAGACATACAGAAATTCTGCCCCCTCTCTAAAAAAAAGGAGAGGGGGGTGATAAATATTCCTGTTGGCAATATAAAAGGCTCTCAGATCTGCCTTCTTTCCTGGTTAAATGATTGATAGGTTATGGGTGGCCAGAGATTGTGGGTTAGGATTGGATAAGTGAGGCTGCCTGGAGCAGGGCCAGAAACATTTTGTTTTGTTTTGTTTTTTAGGGGAATGTTTCAAATAGAGTGGTAACCTTATTTCAAGAAAAAAAAGTTGCTTAAAGCTCTCCCTCCTACAGAAGCAGCTGTCTGGGGGAGGCATTAGAGAGGTTGCACAACAAAGACATATTGCCCAGTTTTACCACCTTCTCACCTCAGTGTGACTGGTAAATCTTCTCTTACTGTTTGTTTCCTCTTTTGCTCATTTTGGTTAAATGATAAATCAATAGTAGCAGGCACACTATGTTTCTATTTATTTGCTTCAGTGCCTAGCAGCAGAGCATACTTGATACATGCTAACAGGTAATACTGTGACAATAACAGGAAGACTGTGAACCAGGGTGGCATTTAGAAAACCAGAGGGAAATAGGAGCCCAAAAATAAATACAATCTTGGGCAAAAAAAAAAAAAAAGCTACCTTTGCAATTAAGTAGCTTTCAAAATATACTGCATCCTGTAACAATTTGAATGGAGGCCTTATTCACTAGTAGCAAAGTATGTGCAAATTGTAGCAAATTCAAGCTGTAAACCCAGGAAATAGTATCCAGAGGAGCCCAGGGTATGGCAGCCAAGGAGGAGCCTAACCTTGTGAACCATCAGAGCTGCTCAGAAACTACAGAGTGATCCTGCCTGATCTGCTCACCTGAGCCAGCTTGGCTCCAGGTTGGGACTGCAGTGGAGGATGGAACAGTGACTGCTAGATGGGAACAGTCTTGTCAGGGATGCCTTTTGTCCTTTGTTTGTTCCTATTTAGAGGTGAGGGATGATGGTTTTTGTTAACCAAAACACAAGATGGAAAAGTAATGATTTATTTTTAAACTGGGAATTTAATATTTTTTAATTACCACATGTTGATATGCATAAATCATTTGTGAAATACCATCATAATGAAATAAATGTGATACAGAACTACAGAACTGATGCATGATCATGATATAGTTGACAAAAACATGGAAATAAAGCCATTACAGTAATACCTTGAGATACAAACAAATCAACATACATTTTTTTTTTTTTGATACGAGCTGCGACTCGGTCCATATTCTTGTTCAAGATCCAAGTGAAATTCCAAGATACGAGCCGTGATTCGGGAAGCTGCCGCTAGTTGGTGCATTAGGACACAGGTCCAATATTGGTAGTTTGATATACGAGTTGACTGACTTACGAGCTCAGTTACAGAATGAATTAAATTCGTATCTCAGGGTACCACTGTATTTGTAGATATAGACAAGGGTTTCAGCAAAGGAAGGATTACATAGAAATTTGTTCTGTTAACTGAAGGAGCTTGAGAAAATAGTATTATTGGCCACTGATAATAGATAACCAATTTCCAATAATAATATCTGGTTTAAATTACATAAACTTGATTATTTCAATTCAAATGAAAGTGGCTAAATTTTGGATCCTGAATTTTTGGTAAAAGGTTGTAAGATCTAGTTTAAATAAATGCTCTATATTATAGATGTAAAATGCAATTTATATATTTTACAATAAATATGACATTATTTAAAACTATATCTAGGGTTGTTTTCAATTAAATATACTCTAAATACTCTGTAAATAATTAATAGTTAAGCAAATATACCATTATCTATAAACAAAATTTTATTAACCTGAAAGTAAAGATAAGTTTTCTATTTCTTGTCAGGATCCATGTTGCTAAATATTTTTTCTTTTTCTAATTTTTTCAAGTGAAGCAAGAGATTGCATTTATCCATTTTATGTAAGTGCTCTTGAGTATTCTTGTAAATAATTTTTAAAAGCTCCATGTTGGGCAAATAAGTTTGTAAAATGTGATTTTTATGTTTCCTCGCTTTGTTAAAAATGGTGCTGGTTTGAAATTGCTAATTACCTTCCTGCATGGGAAGGGGCTTTGTTACGCTAATGTGTTCTGGAGGAGGGTTTTTTGCACCAAAAAGTTTAGAAAAGTAAGTTGGAAGAAGAAGCCAAGATGAAAGGGAAAGAGAGAGAAGCTAATTTTGCAGAGTAAGAAGTCATGTTGGCAGATGGGGAACCAGAGGTGACTAAGGCTGGTGGGGGCTTTGACTCTAGGAAAACCCAGATGTGTCAATGACTTTGGGAGCCCTAAATGGAAAGGGAAGTGTTTTCTCTTTGTGTGTTTCTTGCCGGCCGGGTGATAGGCTAGAATAAAGGAATGGCCCACCATTTTTTGGCTCCGCAGTTTCTTTACCGTCTGTCTGAATCTAATGGGAACCTGCACCAGCCTGGCAGACTATTGGGCCTATACTACATTACTGTAAATAGTTATTAAAAATCATAATAAATTTGCTCTTTTTAAAGATTTCTGTGAGAAATGCATTGTAGAATTTTAGCTTTAACATTACAGATTACTAGGCCATGTCCTGGATATAGAATATCAGCTTCAATTTTCAATAGCTTGTGGACCCTAAGAAGATACCTACTAAGAAGAGTTCCTAGTGGCTAACTGGGCTCAAATTTAAAAATAAAAGAGCTTCACAGCCATTTCTGCACAGAGCCTCTCATGGGAACTGTACTTCAGGGAGAAGCCTGCATGGAGTTATGTGCTTGCACTGTTTCTGCCATCTGAGCAGCCCTTAATAGAAGAGTTATTGGAATCCTATTTCAACCAATAGGACTAAGGTTTTTCCTGTCTAATCAGAGTTGTGCATTCCAGCCAACCAGAATAGCTTTATTTTGACCAATCAGGACAGTGCCTATTGGACCAGTCAAACTTCAAAGATTTGAAGTCCTTATTTGCATGAGGACAAACCAATCAGGGACCAGGGAGTGGACTTTTGCCTGTATAAACCAGCTTCTCTATGGCTTTGGGAGCATAATTTCCCTTCCTACCAGTGACTGAAGATTGCATTTTCCCAGCTAGAGCTGAAATACTGAAACATCTCCAGAGCACAGCAGACAGGCACAGGAAAAGATAGGCAAAGCAGAACACAGCTGCCTAGATGAAGAGGAGCCTGACCCCAGGGCAGCCTCATAGCTGTGCTGTGTCATCATTGAGCTATGTGCACTGAATTGTTTCCCACTTCGCCACACATCAAATTGGGATTTCTTGAATTGATGCCATTGGTTGTTACATTCTTTTAGGGAGTTCATTATAGTTGTAGAGGTTTTCAAATACAATTCCTTCCCCTGGGATATAATCTCCAGAAAAGAGCATTTTCCTCTTCTCAAAGTAAAATCATATGATCATCAGTGTGGCTAAGTGTGTATATCATTCTTAGAGTAGCACCCTCAATCTCAGTCACAGCTCCAGCTTTCAAATAAATATATCGTTGCTCCTGTAAACCAATGGTCATTGGTGCCAGTTTAACACCAGCAAAAATTCTCAATTTGAGGTGCAGTGAAAAGGAAACGGTATTCAGTGCAAAGCAGCTCAGTTGTGATAGCACAGCTGTGATGTGGCCCTGGAGCCAGGACCCTCTCTCGCTAGACAACTCTTCTCTGCTCCTCTCCGCTCCTGGCTGGCCAGCTCTGTTCTGTCTCCTTTGGTGTTTCAGCTCAAATAGGGAGACACAGTTCTTAATAGTAAGACAAAGTGCACGCCCAGAGCTAGATGGGAGCTGGCTTATATAGACAGAAGTCCCCAGCCCTGGTCCTTGATTAGTCTGTCTTCATGCAAATAAAGACTCCACATTTTCAGAGTTTAATTGGTCCAAAGGACACTTTCCTGATTGGTCAAAATGGAGTTGCTCTGACAGGTCAATGAAAATATTGGGGCTGTAGCTGCACATCTCTGATTGGACAGGGAATGACTCAGTCTTATTGGCTGAAATAGGACTCCAGGAGCTCCTCTATAAGGGCTGATAAGATGGCAGGGACACAGTGCTGTCAGGAAGTTCAGTGCATGGACAGGCTTCTCAGTGAAGTACAGTTTGCATCAGGGGCCCATATGTAGCCACCAGAAGTCCTTCTTAGTAGGTAACTTCTTTCTCAGGTTCTACATTCTCCATTTCTTATAATTTCTTCTCTCTTCAGATTCCATGGAAATTTTTAATTGTGATATCTAGTGTCATTTTTCATGTTTTTACAAATATCTTGTATACCTCTGATATGATCACAATGCCAGTGAATCCCAATGATTTCATAGGTTGCTGTGTTAAATTCATTCAAAGCCGGCTTTAAACAGCTGATATATTTTGCAATTGCTGGTTCTCCACCATCTCAATGAGTGTTCTCCTGGGGTGGATCCCTACCAGGTGTCCTGCTGGGTTGTGAGACCTGGGTTACAATCTAGGGCACGCCACATGACAGATAGCTCTGGATCGAATGTAGGGGGACAGCCATCTCTGCCTCAGCCTCCCATGGGCACGCAGCTTATGATGTGGCCAGAGCTTGGAACCTGGAAAGTGATGATTTTTTAAAATGTTTATTGTATTCATTTAGAGAGGGGTGTGGAGAGAGACAGGAACATCGTTCTGCTCCTGTATGTGCCCTGGCTGGATATTGAACCAGCAACCTCTGCTCTTTGAGATGACACTCTAACCAACTGAGCTATCTGGACAGGGTAAGTGATGATTTTTAAGAAATCATTTCGATCGGCTGGGAAAGCAGATTTGCTGTCATAAGAACCAAGTCAGTAACTTGAAAATATATACTTTCTATATCCCCAGCGTGCAGGTTAGGTCATTTGCCTTTGGGAATGTACAAAGCAACATGCTGAAAACAGCAGGGCCCCAGAGGTGGAGGTAAATTTCTCCAAAGGCCTGGTAGCACCAGCTTGTTCGCACCTGACCCCTCAGCAGGGTACTTACCTGAGATGGCCAGAGCAGGCTAAGGACTTCAGCATGGCTCTGTCATAAAACGGAAGAAATAAGAGAGCTTAGGAAGTCCCTGTGGGGGTCAAGGACACGAGGGCCCTACAGACCCTACAAAGATTGACTGCCCTTTTATCCTGCCTTCCTCAGAGACTTCTCACCCAGTTCCACAGTACTGAAGGCCTCTTACTGTGAGAGCTTGACCTTGGAGGCACTTTCAGGAGGGTTTGAAGAGCAGCTTGGTGAAGCATCTGGAACATGTCAAGGCTTCCTTGGTTGTGGGATAGATGGGTGGGCTGTGCAGTGGGACTTGCAGTAGGGTTTGTAAAGGGGGATCTTTCTCCTGGTTCCCCACCCAGCCAAGTGCCTGGGCTCCTGGACCCCCAGCCCAGCTCTGCCCAGATTTCTTTGCCTGCTGATAACTTCCATGAACTGAGGATGACCTGCTGCAGTACAAGTGCACTTCTGAGGCCTTTGGGGGCCTGGCTCCCTGCAGTTCCCTTGCTTATAGCTGCCCCATTTTAGCTTGCCCCGCAGTAGAGAATAATAATTTCTTACATTTAAAGAGAGAACTCTTTAAATCTTTCAAAATCTCCTTGCACAAGTTATCTGAATCTTTGTGGCCACCTTGTGTGGTAGCCATAATGTCTGTTGTGAAGGTGAGGATAGATAGGGAGAACAGTGAGCTCCCCTACTGTGATTGATGTGGATAAGTCACAGCTTGCCCCATGGCTGTAACAGCCAGCAGAGTGCTGCTGCTTGCAGCCCTGGCCCCTAGAGCCCGCCCCATATTGCACGGTGGCCTGTGAGGCAGGGCAGCACAACATGGTGATCAGGTTTTACTTCTGTCACCAGGCTTCCCCAAGGAGAGTCAAGCCTCCACGAGTGATCAGCTGTGTGACTGAGATGTGTGTGCTTACCTCTGTGCCTCAGCCTCTATCTGCAAAATGGGACGAGAGATAGTGCCCATCAGAAGGTCGTATTAACACAAGTAAAGTGCCCACAATGACAGAAATGGTGTCTTTGTGCTTATGTGCCTGGCTCCCTGCTGTGCACCCAATGTATAATTCATCCCTTCACAACAAGAACCCTAGGAGATAAGTGTACTTATCATTCCCATTGTAAAGGTGAAGAAACTGAGGCACAGAGAGTCAGACAGTTCCTTAGTGGGGGAAAGATCAGGGACTATGTCCTTAACCACAACACCAGACTTTCTTTTCAAACAGACCGTGGCTCTGGGTAAGTACTCAAAACACTCTGGCTGCGGCTCTTGTTGGTGTGCAGGGGTATGCTATCAGGGTCCCACCACCCCAAATGCCTCCTCTCCAAATCAGTTCCTGTGTCTGGAACACCTTCATCAGGACTTCGGTTTTTTGAAATAGTACTTCTGTCTCCTGCTAAAATGCAAAGCCCCCTAGGACAGCTTTAATTATGTCTTGCCCGTTATTGGTGAGTCCAGAGACTGAGGGGTGGGGCATTGAGAGAGGGAGAGAGAGTCTGAGGTCACCATCCACAGGCTAATGAGAGACATTGTGCCTGGGTGGAGGTGGCAGGATGAGGAGGAATATTTATCACAGGGAGGTCAAGGACTTCTCTTCCACTTTCCCCAGCTGCTGAAACAGTCCATATTGTAGAACCTCATTGGAAGTTCATTTTCCAAGCCCTCTCTTCACGTATTGTGTGAGGGCTGTTCTGGGTCTGGTGTCACAGACAGACAGGGCTTTGCTGACAGAGGGGAAATTCAAACTGTTGAGATGTCTTGTAATGAGACAGCAAAAATACAGCCTGGGCACCCTGGGTCCTGCCTCCCGGGACAAGTCTCACATGGAGCTATGGTGTACGACTCTGGCAATCAATTAAAAACATGAGTGTTAAGTTTCCCACTTGGCTTCAGCGTGGAAATGAGGGTCAGGGGCCCTTCCTGGCTGGTTTTGGCACCAAAGCTGAGAGTCTTTGGTAGCAGGTTTGCGATTTAGCATAGTTTCCAATCTCCTCCTCCAAAAACCAGGTGTAGGGACATTCCCTGCCTTCCAGGTTAATGGGAGGTTTAATTAGATAATGTTTGCACAGGGCTTTGAAGATGAAAGCACCATCTAATTGTTGTTACATAGCATCTTTTCCAGAAACCGGTAGCATTTCTCCTTCAGGGAACACTTGAATGTGTCCTTACATGTCAGACTCACTTTAGGATAAACTTTGTCAGGCATCACTGCACTAATGATATTCTGCAGAGCATGGAGGATCAAATGGTCACAAAGAAGAAAAAGCAAAACAATAACAATAGGCACAAAGAACTCTTTGGGTCACTAGGAAGCAGCTGTCAGGGACTTTGGTGATTGGGTGAGCCCACCCGTTCAGTAGCTAGCTGCTGGAAGAACTTCCATAAATGGATCCAACCCAGTGGAGGGGACATGGGTCAGTGAGACTGTTGTGGTTTCACTGGCCAGAGAGCACTGAAACCAATAGGAGAAGCAAGAAATACGTTGGAAGAGCAAGAAGTGTCATTTGGAGCGAGGCATGTCCTGGGAAAGGAGTGACATAGTGGGGAAAGGTGCTGTTGACCATATCTGAATATTATTTCTAGAGTCTGCTGGTTGGCCATCCATGTTCTATTCATTGTCAAACAGACTACACTTATCATCATGGCATGTCTGTGGCTTGTAACCCTTCAGGACCATCCCCTGGTTTGGAAAATGAAGTCCAGTGCTTTTAAACCCTTGCTGTGGCCTTCCAGACCCTCTATCATCAGTCTCTTGTTGACTTTTTTTACTCTTTTCCTTCACACATTTCTCTGTATAGGCACTGTCCCAAACCAGCTCATGCTGCCCCAATACACAAAGGCTAAAAGGCCCTCCCGCCCCAGCACTTTCACCCACAGGACTTCTGGACATCTAGCCCAGGTCCTACTTCCCTGCTGACTCCTCCTCTGCTAGTGGAGCTCCCAGGAGTTCCCTCCCTTCAGCCAATTCTGTTTTCTGTTTATTTAGCACTTATGTATGTATTTTCTTATATTAGCACAAATCTGTTTATTCAAATGTTTCCTATTTGCTGTTTGGATTACAAAATCAGGAAGACTGGGGTGGGGGGAGTGTTTCGGGCATTTACTTAGAACACTGACTCGGAAAGTTTTAAACTCCATGAGGGAAGGAGCACCTCCAAGGCCTAATACCATGCCTGGCATACATTGGGTAATTGTTCCAAGTATCTCTTGCTAAATGTAAGTAGCAGGCTGCCCACACTCAGTGGTGTAATATAACAGTTATTATTATCTCTTTTGGTCCTTGGGTTGACGTGGTTTTGCTAAGGGTGTCTCATGTGATTGCAGTCAGATGGTGCTTGGGCTGGACTCATCTCAAAGGTCCTACTTAGGTGTTCTTGGCCTGAACTTGGAAGTCAACAACAGCTGATACCACCAACGCTGTGAGGGGTGTTTCTCTGTCTCTATGTGGTTTCTCCATGTGGTCTCGCTAACAAGTCAGGTTTAGGGTAGTTGGACCTTTTCCCAAATGACTCAAGCTTCACAACATGTGTCCCAAGAGAACCCTGAAGGACTGCATGACCATTTTCTACCCTATCTTGGGACTCAGACTGCATCACTCCACTGCAATCTGCTGGAAAAACACCTCACACTCCAATCTGCATTCCTCGATGTGGCAAGTGTCAAGGAACTTGAGGACATGTTTTAAAACCACCCCAGTACTCAATAAATACTTGTTGATTAATTGGATACATAAATAAATAAATACATAGTCATTATTACTGTTTCCAATTTGAGAAAAAGGCAATATAGTAGCAAACTGAAATTGTCTTACGGTTGACATGTTAAAGATATTTGTTCATTTTTTTTTAACATGTTAACAATTCATGGGGAAGTATGCATTCCTTTTGTCCTTCTCATAGACCACATTATGTTATGTTATGATAACGGACTCAAATTAATGGCATTTGGACTTCATTTCTTTACATATTAATTTAATTCTGGGGTTGCCCCAGAAATAACTATAAACACCAGCTTTAATGAATGCTTGCTGGAATCTGAAAAACAAACAACAACAAAACCAGTATGATTGTCCAACATCATTGCTGCCTCTTATTTCTTGTTCATCTCATGCTAATGTACTACTTTGTTGGGGCAAGTTAGGCAAGTTTATAAAAATTTTGCCCAATCCTCCAAATTGCTCTGAGATCCTCATAAGAGTAAAAAACAGTCAATTAAAGAATAACAACCTGGGTCTACCTAAAAAACATGAAAACACTAGAATATAAAGAGACATGCACCCCATGTTCATCACAGTATTGTTCACAGGGACCAAGTCATGAAAACAACCAAAGTGTTCTTCAATAGAGGATTGAATAAAGAAGATGTGGTACATATATTCAATGAAATACTACTCAGCTATAAGAAATGATGACCTATTGCCATTTACAACAACATGGATGGACCTTGAGAACATTCTACTGAGTGAAATAAATAAGTCAGAAAAAGATAGAACTATATGATTTTACACATTAGTGGGATATAAAACAGACACTCATGGACATAGATAAAAGTGAAGTGGTTACCAGGGGAGGGGAATATGAACACAAGGGGATGGAGGGAAGGAAGTAAAGAAAGAAAAATACATGGTAATGAAGACTGATTTGACTTTGGGTGATGGGTACACTATATAATCAACAGTTTAAATGCTACAGAAATGTTTACCTGAAACCTATGTATTCTTATTGATCAGTGTCACCCTGTTAAATTTAATTTTCTAAATAAAATTAAAATGAAAGTAAACAACTTTTATATATGTGTATATCTATCTATCTATCTATCTATCTATCTATCTATCTATCGATAGATATAGATATATATATATAGTTTCCATTTTGGTGGCTGTCAGTCTATTCTCTGTGAACCTGTTACAATTTTATTTATTTATTTTGTTCTTTAGATTCCTTATATAAATGATGAAATAAATGGTATTTGTCTTTCTCTGTCTGACTTATTTATTTCATTAGCATAATACAGTCAAGGTTCATCTATGTTGTCATAAATGGTGAGATATCATTCTTTTTTGTGGCTAAGTAATATTCTATGATATATATGTACCACAGCCTTATTATCCACTTGTCTATTGATGGGCACTAGAGATGCTTTTATAATTTGGCAACTGTAAATCATGCTGCAATAAACATAAGGTGCATATATTGTTTTGAATTCATGTTTTGAGTTTCTTCGGATATATACCCAGAAGTAGAATCACTGGATTATAATACAGTTCCATTTTAAATTTTCTGAGGAATCTCAATACCGTTTTCTACAATGGCTGCACCAATCTGCATTTCTACCAACATTGTACAAGTTTCTCTTTTCTCCTCATCCTCGTTAAGATTTATTGTTTGTAGACTTTGCTGATAATCACTCTGACAGGTGTGAGGTGATATCTCATTGTGGCTTTAGTTTGTATTTCTCTGATGATTAGTGCCATTAAGCATCTTTTCATATGTCTATAGATTCTCTGTGTGTCCTCTTTGGGGATATGTCTATTCAGGTTCTTAGCCCATTTTTAAATTGATTTGTTTGGTTTCTGATGTTGTTGAGTTGTATGAGTGCTTTATAAATTTTAGATACTGAACCCTTAACAGATATTACTGATGAATTGTCTTCTGTCATTCAGAAGGCTGAATTTTTGTTTTGTTGATGCTTTCCTTTGTTGTCTTGATTGGAGCATTTAATGTATTTACATTTAAAGTGATTATTGATAAGTATGTATTTATTGCCATATTTATGTTATGTTACCCTTGTTTTTCTTTCTTCTTCTTAAAGTAGTTCCTTTAACTTTTTGTAATACTGATTTGGTGTTGGTGAACCCTTTTAGCTTTTTTTGTCTAAGAAGCTTTTTATTTCTTCTTCAATTTTATTATTATTATTATATTGTATTTTTCTGAAATGATAAAGGAAGGCAGAGAGACAGACTCCTGCATGTGCTCAACAGAGATCCATCTGGCAAGCCCACTAAGGAGTGATGCTCTGCCCATCTGGGGTGGTGCTCTGTGCAACCAGAGCCATCCTAGCTTCTGAGGCAGAATCCATGGAGCCATCCTCAGTGCTCTGGCCAACTTTGCTCCAGTGGAGCCCTGACTGCAGGAGGAGAAGAGAGAGATAGAAAGGGGAGGAGGGGTAGAGAAGCAGATGGACCCTTCTCCTTTGTGCCATGGCAGGGAATTAAACCCATGACATCCACATGCTTTGCAGACGCTCTACCACTGAGCCAATCAGCCAAGGCCTTTCCTTCAATTTTAAATGATAACCTTGTTGGGTAGAGTAATCTTGGTTGTAAGTCCTTGCTTTTCATTATTTTGAATATTTTGTGCCAATTTCTTCCTGCTAAAGTGTTTCAGTTAAAAAATGAACTGACAGTCTTATGGGAGCTTCCTTACAAGTCACTAACTATCTTTCTCTTGCTGCTTTAGAAAGATTCTGTCTTTGTCTTTAACCTCTGGCATTTTAATTTTGATGTGTCTTTTTGTGGCTTTCTTTGGATTCATCTTGTTTGGGACTTGTCTGTCTTTTTTCTTTACCTGCTGGGGAAGTTTTCAGTAATTATTTCTTCAAATAAGATCTCAATATTTTGCTCTCTTCTTCTTCTAGTTTCCCTATGATATGGATGGCATTGCGCTGGATATTGTTCTAGAGGATTTATAAACTAATCTCATTTAGACTTTTTCTTTTTGCTGCTTTGATTGGGTGTTTTCTGCTATCTCATCTTTCAAATTGTTTATTTGATCTTTCACTTCATCTAATCTGTTGTTGATTTCTTCTAGTGTAATCTTCATTTTAGATATTGTAGTCTTCATTTCTGACTGGTTCTCTTTTATGGTCTTTTTGTCCTTTTGTATGATTCTGATCTTTTTATTTAAGTCCTCACTGAGTTCATATATTTTTTCTTTTAAGTTCCTTGAGCATCCTTATAATTTTTGTTTTAAACTCTGTATCTGGTAGGTTGTTTGGCTTTATTTCATTTAGTTCTTTTTTGTTGACATTTCTTTTCATCTTTAATTTGGGACATATTTCTTTATCTCTCCATTTTGGCTTATTTTCTGAATATGTTTCTCCATATTAGGTAGATCTACTATGTTTTCCAGTTTTGATAGGGTTGCCTTTTCTATTAGGTGTCCTGTGGGGCTCAGTGGTACATTCTCCTTGTTCACCTGAGCTAGGTGTTCCAGTACTGTCCTGTGTGTGGATTATGTGAGCATTCATGTTGTAGTTGAGTCTGGATTAGTGTTTGCCTCTTCATAGATGAGGTTAACTCTCAGGCTGACTGACTATGAGTGTTGACCCCAACCACAGTGTACTTGCTGCTATGTGTGGGCAGACTCTAAGAAATAAAATTTGTCTCAACAGATTTTGATGCCTGCTGAGATTTCTCTTTCGGTATGCCACTTTTGGAGCTAATTTTTCTGATGTGGTCTGATACCTCCATTAGTTGTGTTGTTTCTGGAAATTCTTGAGAGAGACTTTGGTGTAGATCAATTTCAGACATTGCCTTTGGATGGCCCTGGGTTACCTTAAAGAACTACAGTGGGATCCACGATAGGTAGCTGCCTCTGCTGGACCTGGGTGCACATGGGAGGGGTTCAGGTATATACCCAGGCCAGCTTCCACCAGTATCAAGCATATATCAGGTCAGCAAAATGCCCGAGGAACCCTGATATCTACCTCCACCTGTCAGCTGCCTGTTAGTCTTATTCATTAAAACAAACAAACAAAAAAGCTCTGGTTGTATATGAGTTGTATGAAGTTGGTTCTCAGTGAGTCACCAAGTAGGAGTGAGTAGAGTACCAGGCTGATACAGATTCATACTTGGTGCCAGTGCTGGACCTGAGGTCACTCAGCAATAGTCTCTGGGTATACCAGGGTCAATTTTTATTTTTCTGGCTGTTATGGACCTTTTCAGTGTGGCAGTGGTTTCAGGGAGTACATTAGAATTCATCAGGATAAAACTGATTAAGATTTGGCCATGTGGTGGGAGGGCTCTACACAGGAATGGTTGTGCAAGTCATGGCACTTGAAGAAAGTGGCTCTCAGCAAAAAGTCACACAGGTCAGTTTCTCCCTGTTCTTCTCTGTTGCTTCCTTAGTCTGCCTGGATCTTCAAGAGTCTTCTAAAGAAGACTGCACCATGGGCCCATGCTAGCCCCAACAAGCTGATTCTTACACAATGCAAAAACTTATCAGGGCAAAATCACAAGAAGCAGGAGGGTGAGAGTAGTGTGTCTCTTCAGGATGATGCCATATGGAGGTGAATGCTCAACCCAGGAAAGATTGATGCAGTTGGCAGTGTGGGAGAAGTACTTGGTCTCCCATCTTTCTCTAAGCGATAGGTTTCCTCTGAATTTTCCAAACAAAGGTTGTATGAACACCTCTTCCTGTGCTCTGTGCTGGGGAGTTCTGTGTGGGATTAAAACCCCTCACACTTTAGGGAATATGTTTGCAGCTGAGGTAAACTTCCAGATTCTCAACCACTGCACTTGTGTGTGGGGTGAGTCCTTTTTGCAACTCTACCTCTCCTACCAGTCTCAAGGTGACTTCTTTTTTATACTCTTGGCTATCAGACTTCTGTTTAGCTAGTCTTCAGTTGGTTATTCAGGTTAATTGTTTACAATTTAGTTATTTAGTTGTAATTCTTATTTAATCCTGGGAAGTGATGAATATAACTTCTTCCTACTTCACCACCATCTTGGATTGCTCAGGTTGATATATATATATTCAACATTGTTGTTCCACTCTATCCTTGGTAATTAATCATCTTTGACCCCTGAAAAAATGTATGCATAAATAATACTTAAAGAAACATTTTACCTTATAATTATAACAATCATTTAAAAAATCATTTATTGATTTTTAGAGAGAGAAAGAAAGAGAAGAAGAGCTTTTCTCTTTCACATGCACACAATGATTATTTGTTCCACTTATTTATGCATTTATTGGTTGATTCTTACCCTGAGCAGGGAAGAAAACCCGCAACCTTGCTGTGCAGTATGACGCTCTAACTAGTAGAGCTTCTGGTCAGGACTATAACAATCTTAATACATATCTCTGTTTATTGAGTTATGTAGAAATTTTTTGTGTTATAGGGCATGTGCTAACAGAATTTTACTACACATTGTTAGATTGCTTACCAGAATGGTTGTAACAGATATTTGGACATGTGAAAGTATCTATTTCCCCTCATACTTGCTGACATTGGCTTTTACCTGAAAATTCATTTTTTTTAGGTGAGTGTAGCTTTAAATTGATGCTTATATTTTGAAATTTCCTTATTACTTACTAACAAGGACAAGCATCTGTTCACATTAGTCATTCCATTTCTACTTCAGCAACTTGAGCATTTATATCTATTGTCCATTTTGCTATTACATTGCCTCTCTTACTTTTAATGATTTATAGAAGTTACTTACTTAAATATTCTGGATATTTCTTGGTTATATTGATATATACTGAAAATATTTTTTCTTCCTTTATCATCTGTCTCTTAACTTTGTCTATAATTCATTTTGTTGAGAAGAAATCTTGAATTTTGATGCAACCAGATCTTTCCATTTTCCCTTTAAAGGTAGTACTTTTTCTGACATGGTTAAAAAAAATTATTCCTGGTCTCAGGGTTGTAAAGTGATTTTCCTACACTCCCCTCTCCAATAGCTTATTTTATACTAAGATTTTAAACCCATCTAAATTTATTTTTGCTTATAGAGTGAGGTAGGAATATATAATTGAATATTTTTATTACAATGAACTAATTTTCCCTATACAACTGACAAAATTACCCATGTTTTCTCTGCGTATGTGTGATGTCACTTCAATTATAGCTCAGTTTTGATATGAGTATAGGTCTGTTTTTAAACTCCCCATTTTGTTCCATTGCTCAGATTTGTTTTTTTTTTTTATAACTGAACTAGAACTATAATTTTTAAAATTGTTTTTGACATGAATCATGTCTTAATGTCTTGTAGAATATTTCTAATGACTTGGCTCTCATTTTTCAGAATCCAGCTGTAATGTTTATTGAAACCATATTGGTTTAATATAATCCTCAGTAGGATTATATATGACGTTTACCTTTTCACATGTTGAGTACTGTCTCCAAATAGCACATGAACTCTGCAAATTAATTGCAAAAGGCCCAAATTTCTAGAGAAGAAATAAATTTCTGTGCTATATCAAGCTTTCAAATTCTGTACTATCTATGGTGATGTTGTTGTAAAACTCCTCTCATGAGTGCTAATTCATTTGTACATGCACTCACCTGCTTCCAAACTCTAATTGGACATCTTCTGTGTCTGTTGCACAACTTTAAGTGTTGTTGATAAATGTTTCTAAATGTCCACATCATCACTCACATGTTTTAGACAAACCAACTCTACTTTTTGTTGTAAGGGTTTTAAGAGCTGCTTAGATAATGAAATGTCAGGATCTATATTTTGTGTGAAAGAAGACTGCTAGTATATTTTAGTAAAGGATTTTGACACTGTCATGGCTTAATATTGTTTTATGTGGATCTTAGTATTAATAGATATTCTCTGGCGGTCTGGACTTTGGCCACCAACTAGTGGGTCATTTAAATGATCTAATTTTATGTTTCCTCACTGGTAAAATTAAGGCTTTCGACTAGTTGGTCTCTACAGTCTCTCTCAGATCTTACATGAATTCATTCTTTGATTACACATGCAAGGGTGCCTGAAGGTCTGGATAGTGAGTTGACAAGCATGGAGAGGATACATTCTGGAGAAGTGTAGATGTGGCACAGAGGCTGCAGGACAAGAGAGACGCGGTTTAGTGAAAAATGCAGAAACCAAGGATAATGACAAAAAAAAAGTGAATCACAGAGGTGAAGACTGGAAGGTACAGTTTTCTTGTTGAAAGATACCTGAGTTGAACCTGAAGGTTTGGTAAAAGGAGAGAATGTCAGTTGTTCTGAGACCTTACAATGATTAATATTATTATTAATAATAACATACCCTTTGTCTACTTTACAATATAAAGTGAAGTCATATGTTACCTAGTTAATTTTTAGAATCCCATCCTATACATATTAAGTATTCTTTTTTAAAATATATATATATTTTATTATTATTAATTCTAATGGGGTGACACCAATAAATCAGGGTACATATGTACAATGAAAACATCTCCAGGTTATCTTATCATTCAATTGTGTTGCATACCTGTTATATAAAATATGAATTCAAAGTTACAATTGTACTTTTTTCTTTAGTAGTATATGTTAAACCCCTGAAGTCAAGTTAGGACATGGCCAGGATTATTTTCAAGATGATTGATTAATTTGATGGTTCATGTAATGAAATTTTAAGAAATCACCCAGACAATAGCTGATGATGTTAGGATTCTGCTTTATCTCAGCCAAAAGGAAAAGACCCAGTTAGAAAGATAAGTTTCTATTTGAAATATGTAGATGCCTTCTGCATGTTCCTTGAAGATTCGTTCTCCAGGCCAGCATCAGAGCCATCATCCAGGGTCAGCTGTGCTGTTGGTTGGGTGGGCAGTTGTCTAATTAGGTGAACTGAGAGGCACTAGCAGGATCCCAGGCCCCAAACATCTTAACTTTCTGTTTGTACATTGTTTATTTGTATAGTTAAATTTTAAAATAATATCATATATATTTAATAAAACCTTATAAATAGATTAATATCTCATGCCATTATCAGAAAAAAGAAAGTTGCATTTTATTACATGTAGCATGACAATTGTGTGTGTGTGTGTGTGTATAGTGTACAACTTGATGTTTAGAGGTACATATTTATTGTGAAATAATCACCACAATCACACTAATTAAGGTGTCCATCACTTCAAAGTTACTATTTTTTTTCTTTTTTAAAATGAGAACACTTAAATTCTACATTCTTAGCAATTTCAAGTAGATAGGACAGTACTATTAATTACAATCGCTATTCTGTACATTAAATTTGAAGAACTTATTCAACTTGTGTATATTATATGAAACTGTAATTTTTGACAAAATTGGGTGCATGTTTCTATAGTTGGTCTCCTAAGAGAATACAATATTCAAAATAACTTGTAAATATGTACTCAGATGTGAGCAACAGAAAACTCAACTCAAATGACTTAACAAGTAAAAGTTATTATCTCTTATAAATTTAGAAGAAGATTAGGCCCATGGGAAGTTAATCTAAAGGCTCAACCAAGAGACAAGCTTTTCTTTATGTTTTCCCTCTGCCATCATCAACACACTGCCTTTTGTTCTCAGAATTGCACCTTTCATGGTGCAAGATAGCTGTGGAGTTCAATGTGTCTCATCCTCATACACCACTTTCTAAATGACAGAAGAAGAAAAAGAGAGCTCAATCCTTTTCATGTTTTGTCTTATAAGAAAAATATCCCCAGGAGAACTAAGAGAAATCTCACGTATCATGAGACAGAATTGCCACATAGGCCCTTCCTGATCCACTTACCAGCAAGAGGAATGAGATAACTTAGCTCAGAGGTAGCCTGTCTTTCCTGGAGCACACAGTTACTCAATACCTAGCTGAACTGGGATTGTGGAGTGTAAAGCCAGTAGCCGCGGCCACCATCACAGCCGCCTGGCCCGTGCAGGCTCACATTTGATTCAGTCTGATGGTAATGAAACAACGAAGCCTAGAACTGGTGAGCCATTACCTTTAATCCAAGCTTGCACCCAGCAGGCAAGAAATACACACAGTGGGAAAACACTTCCCTTTCCATTCACGGCTCCCAAAGTCACTGACTCATTCGAGTTTCCTAGAATCAAAGGTTTCTACCTCACCAGCCTTATTCACCTCTGTTCCCCATCTCCTTCTCTCTGCACAAACTCTGTGCAAACTGGCTTCTCCTTCAGCACTCTGCCATCTTGGCTGCTTTTCCTCTGCATTGCTAATTTCAGGAACAAAGAGAGAGAGAGTGCTCCTGGTCTGTCTCATTTTACAGTGTAGAAAGTAAAGCCTTTAAGCCAATATACAAATAAGAAAGTCTCTGATACAAAGCCACTTATCTGAGGCATAAATAGGATTCCCTATAAGAGTGCACCACCCCACATTATGCAACAGTCAAGGGTGTGGGGAAAAGCTTAGTTTTGAAAAGATCTTAGTATTAAAAAGGCGGGAAAGGCTTAGTCTTAAAACTAAGCCTTAGGATATAATGACTTTGCCGGCTTACAGCCTGTCTCTCACACCCAATGCAAATCATAAGCGAGCAAACATATATATCATATTTACAAACTTATTTGACTGACACTGGGGCAAGGACTAAGTGGAAGAATGATCGTTTGGTAGGCAACCAACAGCTCTCTGCCACATATTTTCAGTCCTGCTAGTCTTGAGAATTACACACTCAGGTCAAGCTTTTCAGATGCTTGCATCACTGTCAAAAGCTTTCATCTGACTTTAAATGAAGCCTTGTCTGGACAGAAGGAGATGTTGGAGATGGCATCTCAAGTACAGGCTCTGCTCATGATAGTCAGGTCTTCAGCCTCATTAGACTTTACTTTCTGTTTGTACAAAATAGGGGATTGGGTACACGACCTCTGGCATTTCTTCCAGGACTATATTGGGTCTTGCTTCTCATTTTTTCTTTTATAGTTCTTTATTTATTTATTTATTTTAATAATTCTAATGGGGTGACACCAATAAATCAGGGTACATATGTACAATGAAAACATCTCCAGATTATCTTATCATTCAATTGTGTTGCATACCAGTCACCAAAAGTCAAATTGTCCTCTGTCACCTTCTATCTGGTTTATCCTGTGCCCCGCCCCTTCTCCTTATCCCACCCTCCCATCCCTCCTCCCACCCCGTAAACACCACTCTCTTGTCCATGCCTCATAGTCTCACTTTTATGTCCCACCTATGTATGAAATCATGCTGTTCTCAGTTTATTTTTTCTGATTTACTTATTTCACTCCGTATAATGTTATCAAGGTACATCCATTTTGTTGTAAATGATCCGATATCATCATTTTTAATGGCTGAGTAGTCTTCCATAGTATATATGTACCATAGCTTTTTAATCCACTCGTCCTCTGAAGGACACTTGGGCTGTTTCAAGATCTTTGCTATTGTGAACAATGCTGCCACGAAAATGGGGGCGCATTTCTTCTTTTTGAACAGTGCGATGGTATTCTTAGGGTATATTCCTATAAGTGGGATAGACGGTTCAAAAGGCAGTTCGACTTTTAATTTTTTGAGGAATCTCCATACTGTTTTCCACAGTGGCTGCACCAGTCTGCATCCCCACCAGCAGTGCAGAAGGGTTCCCTTTTCTCCACATCCTCGCCAGCACTTATTCTGTGTTGTTTTGCTGATGAGTGCCATTCTGACTGGTGTGAGGTGATATCTCATTGTGGTTTTAATTTGCATTTTCCTAATGACTAGTGATGTTGAGCATTTTTTCATATGCCTATTAGCGATCTGTATGTCCTCTTTGGAGAAATTTCTATTCATTTCTTTTGCCTATTTTTTGATTGGATTGTTGTCTTCCTGGTGTTGAGTTTTATAAGTTCTTTATAAATTTTGGTTATTAACCCCTTATCAGACGTGCTGTCGAATATGTTCTCCCATTGTGTGGTTTGTCTTTTTATTCTGTTCTTATTGTCTTTAGCTGTGCAAAAACATTTTAGTTTGATATAGTCCCATTTGTTTATCTTGCCTTTTATTTCATTTGCCCGTAAAGATAAATCGGCAAATATATTGCTACTACAGATGTCGGAGAGCTTGCTGTCTATGTTTTCTTCTAAGATGCTTATAGTTTCACGGCTTACATTTCAGTCTTTTATCCATTTTGAGTTTGTTTTTGTGAATGGTGTAAGTTGATAGTCTAGTTTCATTTTTTTGCAGGTAGATGTCCAATTTTCCCAATACCATTTGTTAAAGAGGCTGTCTTTACTCCATTGTATGTTCTTTCCTCCTTTGTCAAATATCAGTTGTCCATAAAGCTGTGGGTTTATTTCTGGGTTCTCTGTTCTGTTCCATTGATCAATGTGCCTGTTCTTATGCCAGTACCAGGCTGTCTTGAGTATAATGGCCTTGTAGTAAGCGTTGATATCCGGAAGAGTGATACCTCCTGCTTTATTTTTTCTTTTTAAGACTGCTGAGGCTATTCGTGTTCTTTTTTGATTCCATATAAATTTTTGGAATATGTGTTCTATATCTTTGAAGTATGTTATTGGTATTTTAATTGGTATTGCATTGGTTTTATAAATTGCTTTAGGTAATATAGACATTTTAATGATGTTTATTCTTCCTAGCCATGAGCACGGTATATGCTTCCACTTGTTTGTATCTTCCTTGATTTCTTTTATCAATGTTTTATAATTTTCCGAGTAAAAGTCCTTAACCTCCTTGGTTAAATTTACTCCTAGGTACTTTATTTTTCTGGCTGCAATAGTGAAGGAGATTGTTTCCTTATTTTCTTTTGCTGACAGTTTATTGTTGGTATATAGAAATGCCTCTGATTTCTGAGTATTAATTTTATATCCTGCCACCTTGCTGAATTCATTTATAAGGTCCAGTAGTTTTTTGACTGAGGCTTTAGGGTTTTCTATATACAATATCATATCATCTGCAAATAATGATAGTTTTACTTCTTCTTTTCCAATTTAGATGCCTTTTATTTCTTTTTCTTGTCTGATTGTTGTAGCTAGGACTCCAGAACTATGTTGAATAAGCGTGGTGAAAAGGGGCACCCCTGACTGGTTCCTGATCTTAACAGGATTGCTTTTAATTTTTGTCCATTTAGTGTGATGTTTGCTATGGGTTTGTCGTAGATGACCTTTATCATGTTAAGGAATGTTCCCTGTATTCCCATTTTACTGAGAGTTTTACGCATGAATGGGTGCTAGATTTTATCATATGCCTTTTCTGCATCTATTGAAATTATCATGTGATTTTTGTCCTTCCTTTTTCTTATGTGAGGAATCACATTGATTGATTTGCAAATATTGAACCAGCCTTGCCTCTCCAGAATAAAGTCCACTTGATCATGGTGTATGATTTTTTTTATATATTGCTGGATTCGGTTGGCTAATATTTTGTTGAAAATTTTAGTGTCTACCTTCATCAGGGATATAGGCCTATAATTTTCTTTCTTTGTGTTGCCTTTGCCCAGTTTTGGGATCAGAATTATGCTTGCCTCAAAAAAGGAGTTTGGAAGTCTTTCTCTTGAATTTTTTGAAATAGCTTGAGGAGGATAGGAGTTAGTTCTTCTTTGAATTTTCGGTAGAATTCACTTGTGAAGCGATCAGGCCCAGGACTTTTCTTTCTTGGGAGTATTTTGATAACTATTTCGATCTCATTTGTTGTAATTGGTCTGTTTTGGTGTTCTGATTTTTCCAGATTGATTTTTGGAAGATTATATGATTCAAGAAATTTGTCCATTTCACCTAGGTTGTCTAATTTTTTGGCATAGAGTTCTTCATAGTATTTTCTTACAATGCTTTGTACTTCTGCTGTGTCATTTGTTATTTCTCCACTGTCTTTTCTAATTTTATTTATTTCAGTCCTCTCTCTTTTTTTCTTGGTGAGTCTAGTTAAAGGTTCATCAATCTTGTTTACCTTTTCAAAGAACCAGCTTCTGATTTTATTGATTCTCTGTATTGTTTCCTTAACCTCTATGTCATTTATTTCTGTCCTGATCTTTATCATTTTCTTGCTTCTACTTGCCTGCATTTCATTTGCTGTTGTTTCTCTAGTTCTTTTAGATGTAGGGTCAGGTTACTTATTTGAGCTTTTTCTAGCTTCTTATGATATGCCTGTGGTGCAATGAACTTCCCTCTCAGTACTGCTTTTGCTGTGTCCCATAAATTTTGAGTTAATGTATGCTCATTATCATTTGTTTCTAGAAACTTTTTTATTTCTTCTTTGATCTCATTGTTAATTCATTCATTATTTAATATCATGGTATTTAGTTTCCAAGTGTTTGAGTATTTTTCAGTTTTTCTTTTGTGGTTAATTTCTAGTTTCATGGCATTGTGATCAGAGAAAATGCTTGATATGATTTCAATCTTCTTAAATTTATTGAGACCATTTTTGTGTCCTAACATGTGGTCTATCCTAGAAAATGTACCAATTGCGCTTGAGAAGAATGTATATTCTACTGCTTTAGGGTGAAAAGTTCTTAAGATATTTATTAAATCAAGTTGATCTAGTGTCTCCTTTAAGTCTGCTGTTTCTTTATTAATTTTCTGTCTTGATGATCTATCCAGTATTTTTAGTGGGGTATTGAAGTCCCCTACTATGATAGTATTGCTGTCAATCTCGCCCTTTATATCGATCAAAGTCTGCTTTATGTACGTTGGGGCTCCTATATTTGGTACGTAGATATTTATAATAGTTATATCTTTCTGTTGAATTGTTCCCTTTATCATTATGTAGTGTCCTTCTTTATCTATTACTACAGCCTTTGTTTTAAAGTCCATTTTGTCAGATATAAGTACTTGTACTCTGGCTTTTTTTTTCATTTCCATTTGAATGAAATATTTTTTTCTATTTTTTACCTTCAGTTTATGTGCATTTTTTGTTTTAAGGTTTGTCTCTTATAGACAGCATATGTATGGGTCCTGTTTCTTTATCCACACAGCTACCCTATATCTATTGATTGGATTATTTAATCCATTTACATTTAAGGTTACTATTGATATGTAGTTGTTTATTGCCATTTTATTCTTTAAAGCTGTATTATTATTATTATTATTATTGCTATATTCTTTCCTCCTTTTGAACTGTTCCCAACAGGCCACTTAGTATCTCTTGCAGAATTGGTTTGGTTTAAATGAATTCCTTGAAGCTTTCTTTGGGAAGCTCTTTATTTCTCCTTCAATTTTAAACATTAACCTTGCTGGATAGAGTAGTCTTGGTTGTAGGTTCTTGTTCTGCATTACTTTGAATATATCTTACTATTCTCTTCTGGCATCAAGTGTTTCTGTTGAGAAGTCCAATGTCATCCTTATGGGGGCTCCTTTGTAGGTGATAGCCTTTTTTTTTTCTATCACCTTTTAAAATTTTTTCTTTATCCATTAGCTTTGGTATTTTAACTATTATGTGTCTTGGTGTAGATTTTTTTGGGTTTCTCTTTAATGGAGTTCTGTGTGCTTCTTGAATGGGTGAAATGTTTCCCAGCCTTAATTTAGGGAAGTTTACTGCTATGATTTGATTGAACAAAGTTTTCACTTTCTGTCCTCTTTCCTCTTCTTCTGGCACCCCTATGATGCGAATGTTGTTTCTCTTCATGTTGTCACAGAGCTCCCTTAGTGTTTCCTCACATTTTTTGAGTCTCTTTTCCTTTTGCTTCTCTGCTTCTGTGCCTTTGTTTATTGTGTCCTCTAACTCGCTGATTCCATCCTCAGCATGATTCATCCTGCTTTTAATTCCTTCCATTGTGGTCTTCAGTTCTGATACTGTATTTGTAATTTCTGTCTGATTCTTTTTTATTATTTCAATTTCATTTTTTATACTTGTAATCTCTTTATTTAGGTGTTCATAATGACTATCCATTGTTGCTTTAATTTTTTTGAACATCCTAACTATCATTATTCTTAACTCTGCTTCTGGTAATTTGGTTATATCTGGTTCATTCAGGTCCTTCTCTGGGGATTTCTCTTGATTCATTTTGTTTGCATTCCTCTGCCTGCCCATTTTGTCTGTGTATAAGCAAGTTGTGGCCACTGGAGTCCAGTAGGTGTTGCTTTTGTGTTCTCTAGGTGTGGTCTGTCTGTAGGCCCACCACCCCCTCTGCCGCTCTCCAGGGCAGTTGGGTATGGGCATTGCCAGCGCCGGCCAACTGCGGCTGTTGCTGTGATTTCCACCTCTCCTCTGCAGGAGGGGCTTTCACTCAGGCCACAAGCTTCAGTACATAGGGTAGAGGCAAACACCTTTGCTCAGCTGTGGACTCAGCCTGTTTCCTGGCTTCTGCCCAGCACCCGCTGTCAGAGCGTGCTCGCCACAGTTTTGTTGGTTGGGCGGGGCTTCTGACTTACTCTCAGTTGTGAGCCTTTGCCCATCCGAAGCTTTAGCCCCGCCCTCGAGACCAGACTCCTCCTACATCACAAACCACGGTTATTGGGCCGGGCATGTTTGATGGCTTTTGCTCATGTGCGAGCTTCTGCTCGTCCCAGACTTTACCCGCCCCTGTTTTCGGAGCCAGCTCGCGCACACAGGATGGCAAATCGTGGTTTCTCCAGCCGGGCGGGGCTGGTAGTGTGAGCTCAGCTGCGAGCCCCCACCAGTCCCTGGTCCTAGCCTCGTCCCCGCGGTCAGGGCTGGCTTGCGCAGGGTTGTAGAGCCGATCTCTGCCCGTTTCTGGGCTCCCGCTTTTCCCCGTCGGTGGGGTACAGGTGGCCTCGCAGCTGCAGGACCTTTTTCACGCGTTCCCTTCGCCCCTGTTTGGCCAGATCGAGCTCACATCAGTTGGGCCTCCGCGCACACCAACAGAACTGCATTTCAGCGTCCTGCCGCCACCATCCTTTCAGCAACCCTCAGCAGAGTAGGAAGGGCCCTAATACTCCACACTGTAGACCTGGGAGCTCCCTCCCTCTAAGCAGCTCTGCTCTATTTGCCGATGGAGAGCTTGTTTTGTTAGTGTCCTGTCTCCCTTTGCTGGTATTGCTAGTTCCAGGGGAAATATTTGTTTTTGATTAGGGAAGTGTCTTAGCCCAGGGGTTAGGGTGGCTGTCCCTCAGAGTGTTTGTCCGTGTGCCTTCAGTCCATACTCTCTTCCTGCTGCTCTGGTCCTCTCCTCTGTCCCTGTTCCCCAGAGCCCCGGGTGGGTGGTTGTGAGAGAGGTTTTCTGCGCTGTCCCTTTAAAAAGAATCTTGGGTCTGAGAAAGCTGTCTCTCTCTCACAAAGAGTACCTCACTTGTTTCACAGCTCAATACTGTCCAAACTCCTCTTCTAGGCTCTGGGACTGCAGGCTGGAGCTTGGTTCCTCAGACCCAGGTTTCTCCCTCTCTGCCAAACTCTCCTCCCGCCACACAGGTCTCTCCGGGCTGCCATTTGCTCTGGGGAGCTGGGCAGCCCTCTTTGAGTTTTCGCTATTCCTACCAGTCTCAATGTGGCTTCTGCAGTGTTCCTTGGTTGAAGAGTCCACTTAGTTTATTTCAAAGTTGGTTTATCCAGATGATGGTTCTTAAAATTGAGTTATAATCCACGTTGTTTCTGGGAGTTGGAAGTTGGTACGTCCGCCTACTCCATTGCCATTTTCAGTCCTTGGGTCTTTCTTCTTATTTGATGGGCACAGAACACAGTCAATAGTTTAAATGCTATAGAAATGTTTTATCTTAAACCTGTATACTCTTATTGATCAATGCCAACCCATTATATTTCATTTTCTAAATTAAATTTAAAGAGGGAAAGAAATTAAGAAAGAAAAGAAAAGAAAAGGAGAAAGAAAGAAAGAAAGAAAGAAAGAAAGAAAGAAACCACCAAACTCATCAGGAACTCTCAGAGAGTAGGTTCTGCTGGACTGAGTGTTGCAGAAGGCATGCTCTCCTCCCAGGTTTAGCTGTTGGTGGAGAAGGTTTTACTGGCTCATCCTTCCAAACTGCTTTACATCACAATTGGAGCTCCCTCAGTGAGCCTGACATGATTAATAATAATAATAAAAAAAACCCACCAAGAAACAAAAACCTGCTTGCTAATAATTTACGAGGTGTAGGACCTAAGGAGACACACCTTACTGAGTTCAGTTTCATAGAGGAAAGGCTTGTGGAAGGAACAACGGTGCTCACTCAGGCTCATCTAGACAGACTGGCTTACCCTGGAAAACATGCACCTGTGATTAGAGAGCAGACCAGGGAAAACTGCAAAACAAATGTGAATGACAGAGTGGGCCTCTGAGTTTTTAAAATACATGATAAGTTTACTCCTAAGTATTTAAATATAAATATTTAATATAAAATTTTTATCTTCTCACATCCTTTTTTCCTCATAAGGATAAAACAATATCTAACAGAAATAGAAAGCAAACAAGTTAAAAAAGAAAAAGATTTCCAGTAAAGAAAATACACACGTAGTTATAGAAAGGTCTATAATGGTTTTAACTTGTTCAGGTTTATGGCACACATATCCAGACACATTGCTTAATATTGATGATCTTGGACAGAGACAAGTTTTTCTTGTCCCTGTTTGCTTCTTCCCATGAAGAAAGTATCTGGGGACAGCATCTTACAGTGGATTCTTGACTTCTTAAAGATAATAAAACAGACTTTTACCTCCCTTCCCTTCCCTTCCCTTCCCTTCCCTTCCCTTCCCTTCCCTTCCCTTCCCTTCCCTTCCCTTCCCTTCCCCTCCCCTCCCTTCCCCTCCCCTTCGCCTCCCCTCCCCTCCCCTCCCCTTCCCTTCCCTTCTCTTCCTTTTTCTTCCTTTTCCTTCCCTTTCTTAATTCAATGAGAGGAAGGGAGGCAGAGACAGAATCCCACACACGTCCTGACTGAGATCCACGTGGCATGCCCACTAAGGGGCAATGCTCTGTCCATCTGGGGTATTGCTCCTTTGCTCAGTAAACAGAACTCTTCTTAGCTCTTGAAGCAGAAACCATGGAACCATCCTCAGCACCCAGGGCTACAGGAGGGGAAGAAGGGGAGGAGGGTTGGAGAGAGAGAGAAGCTAGAAGGGGAGAGGTGGAGAAGCAGGTGGGTATGTCTCCTGTGTGTCCTGACTGGGAATCGAACCCAGGACTTACACACACCAGGCTGATGCTCTACCACTGAACAAACTGGCCAGGGCCCCTTCTATTTTCTGATTCTGGGTAAATGTGTGTTCTTGTCTTGCACTGTGGTTTGACTACCACTACATTTTTATAGGACTTTCTTTTACAATAATTATTTGAAAAATAACCTATAAATGCATATTTGAACATTTAATAGGATGTAAAACAAACATCTAGTTACATGCCTGCAGTTTTAAGCTTTCTCTGGATGTTAGGCATTGTGTAGATCTCTATGAAATATACTAGTTTGCAATAATTCAGTTGATTTTTAGTATGAATCAAAGCCACAAGCTCCCTTATCAAATGAGTGTAGATATAGTTTCAAAGAAAGAGGAGAGCTTTCTGAACATTCTCATAAATATGAGTCACTGTAATTATTTAAGTCTATTCATTAGAGTATTGGCTTAAGTTTCAGGGGGAAATCAAAGCAGTCAGAATAATTACATTCTAGGTAAACAAAAAGATGTCATTGTTATACTACGGGTAAAAATCCCCGCTGTCGATCTGAAAACTGCTGCAGCTGCCAGTTCTTTAGTTCCTGTTAGGATTTAGAGGACTGTCAAAGACACAGATGAGCCTGATCTGTGGTGGCTCAGTGGACAAAGCATCGACCTGGGAATACTAAGGTTGCCAGTTCAAAACCCTGCACTGGTCTGGTCAAGGCACATATGGGAGTTGATGCTTCTAGCCCCTCCCCCCTTTCTCTCTCTCTCTCTCTCTCTCTCTCTCTCTCTCTCTCTCTCTCACTCTGTGTCTTCTCTCTAAAATAAATAAATTTAAAAAAATTAAAAAAAAACTATTAAAAAAAAAAAAAGACACAGATGAACCAAAGAGGTCTTTTGCACAGAGGTAGATATTGTATGTAGCAGAACCTAAAACCAAGGCTAAACTATTACTGGAACACAAGTCATAAATATTGCCTTTATTTGGCCCTGGCTGATTTGCTCAGTGGGTAGAGCATCATGCAGAAGTCTAGGGTTTAATTCCTGGTCAGGGCACACATGAGAAGCAACCATCTGCTTCTCTTCCTCTCCTGTTCCCCCTTTTACCCTCTTACAGCCAGTGGCTCGGTTGGTTTGAGCATCTCCCGGATGCTGAGGATAGCTCAATGATCTGAGTGTTGACCTCAGGCTCTGAAGATAGCTTGGTTGATTCAAGCATCAGTCCCAGACAGGGGTTGCTGACTGGATCTTGGTCAGGGCACATGCGGGAGTCTGTCTTTTTATCTCCTCTCCTCTCACTTAAAAATACAATACAATATAAAAACCCATAAAAAATAAATATTGCCTTTATGATTTGCTAAAATTGTCTATGGTGTTGTTATATATTGCTAGGGGACAAGGCTAAAGGTTATATGACATTCACTCTAAACTGATAGCTGGAAAATGCTCAAAGATTGATATGAGATTACATTCTTTTAACTTCTTTTTCAATAAATAACTAATGAATGTTTTCATTGGTCAAAAATGAAAAACTGATCAAGATTAATTAATATCAGTATTGCTAGCAATAAAAGTATATAATTTAGTTTGAAAATATTCACTTACTTTTTTCTAAGTTGCTTTGTAATTTGCTGAAGCAGAGAGTTGAAAAATAAAAGACAATAAAATAATTGTTTTTTTATATGACATAATTTCCCCTGAGATACTGGTTATTTTGATGCCATGAATATGCTAAATCGGAAAAAATGAAACAAATATTTTCAGAGTCTATGAGCCAGTTATGTTCAATGCACCATGTGGGGTATGTAGGATTCTCCTCATTTTAAAAATGAGGAAGATTAGGCTCTACGTGGTAAATTGTCCAAATTCTCACCACTGAGAATTGGCAGTCCAGGAGTTTGAACTCACACTTGTGCAACTCTGGCATGCCATCCAAGCAAAACATGGGAAATATTTTCTCTGCCACCAGCACTCTGGAAGAAGTTCAACTCCTTAAGTACAACGTAACCTACTGTGCATTACTTTTCTTCCAGGAATCTCAAATTACAAATGAACAGTCTGGTGTGCTTGTTACTATTTCATGCTTATTAAGCAGAATCACAGAGTCTTTGGGTCAGTTTAGAGGAGAACAATGCAGAGCTAAGGGAAGTTCTCAAAGAGTATTATAGACATTTTCAGAAGCATCTTGAAAAGAAGATTATTCAGCATCCTCTATTTCCCAGCAGTTAAGGCACAATTTCTAGGTCTAACAATCACACTTTTCAGACTTTTCTAAAAGTTGTGATTGCTACCAAAATATAAAATATTATATTATGTACCGAGACATAATTTACTCTTTTTTTATGGGCTGTGAAAATTTCTTTTAAAATCATCATGTGGTCTTAGAAGGAAAAATGCACAACTATCTTATTTCAGCACACATGAGAATTTGGAAAGTAGCAAGACACAATATTTGTAATGTTTAGATTAGACCACAAAAAAAAAGAAAGTTATAATAAGGCCGGGAAGAGATGTATGAAGTAATGTCTTCTCTGTGTTTACAGAGACCAGATGCACTGTAAATAAATTTATTAATCTCAACCTTTCAATCTTCGTCTTTGAACATATTAATCACCAATTCTAGCCATTACTCTGTGTGTGTGTATATGTGTACATAGGTATGTGTATCACATGGGTGTGTTTTTTGTATATGTAGGTATTTGTGTATACTTGTGTAAGGGTGCATATTGTAGTATGTGCCTTTCTGTGTACATGGGTTTGTGTATGTTTTGGAATGTCATAGGTGTGTTTCTGTGTTGTATGTGCATGTGTGTGTAAGTGTGTATTTATGTCTATCTGTGTGTGTATGTATACTTATCTCCCTTGCTGTACTCAGGCGTCTTTTGACTTCAAATAACCTAACAGATCTTTCCTTAGTCCTTTCCAACTCAATGTGCTGAAGATGATCTTGCTTCCTCTTATGTTAGGAAGACCATTTCATGAAAAACTATAGAACTTGTTCTTTTCTCATAGATGTTATAAATTTCACATCGAGAATGGATGGAGTGCTGGACTTGAGTCAGAAGGCTTGAGTAGAACCTCATTTCTACTACTACCTCATTGTGTCAGTCAGGCACAACTGCACCACAAGGGGACGGGACAGAGACCAAAAGTCCCACCACATGTAAGCATCTTAGCAAACAGCAGTGTGGTGGGTGGGAGAGAGCAGGCTGTGTGCTCAGCATAGCAATGACTGTGTTAGCTGTACAGTGACCACTGGATTTGTACCTGATGACCTTCAGGGACTCTAAACAACCCAGGGTTAAATTCCAATTTTACAAACCTTGCAAACTTACCAAAATGACCTATAACAACTTTTGCTAAGACTGAGATCCTGTAATTATACCTTAAAAATGGGGTTAAATAAATATATTATCTAAATTTAAAGTTTAAAAAGAATTAAGTGTTGAATAAGTAAATAAGAAGTTACCAATTTTTATTAAATAAGGAAAAGATGACATATTCTAACTCATAAAATATGAACTAGAAATGTGGGACCATTGAGGACCACATGATGAAGGCGTTTTTACTGTACAGTGTTCATTGATACAATTATTTTATGTTTATAGAAATAGTGAAGGTATTTATTTTAAATTTTTCATAAGAAAATCAAAGTTTCATTGAGATTTGCTTTCTAGCCACTGTTGGAGATGAGATAACTAGAGGCAATGAACCCTTTTTACACATAAGGGCTCTGACACACAGTTTAATAAAATGACATCATAACATGAGATAGAATTTTAAGCTTTGAAAGTGAACTTGTTATAGCAGGTGCTCAAGAAATATGTGGGTTGAGGTTTAATTAACTTTTGGGTATTTAGTCAGGGTTAGAACTCAGAGAAATCATTTGCACCCATGATTGTTTATTAGTACTATAGGTGTGTTCTTTTGTTCCAATTTCACAGATAAAAGAGTTGAAAAAATAAAATCTAAGCGATAATATTTGCTTTGGTCATTAGGAGTCTTAACATCTAATTTAAAACCTAACTGCTAGCCACAGTATATACATTTTGAAATTATTTATTTCCTTTATGTTTTACTCATAATTTATTTATCTGTGTGGTTTTTAAACCTGTTTTATGTATTTCTGTAAGTCATCTCAGTTGCTTGTTTTCAACTGTGGGTTTGTGTGTGTGTGTTTAAAGTGGAGAAAATCAAGTTGATGAAACACATGATATATAATAGTTGTATGTGCCTGAGCTCTTGTTTTGTTGTTAATCTGTGACTGAGCCAGGCTGGACCCCAGGCTGCCCAATGCCCTTCCTTGAGGGCTGGATTCTAAACAATTACACAAGTATCAAGTGGGATTCCTCTTTTAAAAACTGCAATTCTGCTCAGTATAATTCATGAACTGATTGGTGTGAGAAAAAGAGTGGAAAACAAACACACTAATGGCCCAGACACCTCAAGTAGCGTTCAAAAGCAAGGAGGACACCATCCCAGGTCTGTTCCCTTGGAGTGTGCAGCCTGAAAGCTGAAGACCAGATCTGACTTCAATAGAGCTAAAAAAGAAAGGCAAGTCTGGCCATGCACGGCTCCAAATCAACTGGTGCTTCTTTCAAACGGGATACCGTGGTTAACAAATGGAACTTTTTGAAGACATCAAAAGGCAGACAAGAGTGAGGGCAAAGTTCCAAATGTGCCTCACCAACCTAACTGAGCATACTTGCCAAATCGCCGTTATGAGAACTCCTGCTATGGCCCCTTGGGACTCAGTAAGTGCAGCAACAAACTCAGAACGTGTCAAGTATGGAGTGGAGAGATGTTTCTTCAAACCACACAAACAACCTATGTATGTCATCATTTGTTGGTGATCCACTGGGATTTGCACCTGTGTGTTTAGTCAGCTCTGTATACATCAGACAGCATAATTTTTAGCTTATTGACTTACTTTAGGGTAAGAAAAAAGAGAGAGAAATTACTTTAGAAAGTGTCTTCTCCATAGGTATTTATTAAATGTTGAATATAAAAACAACTAAATTAATTTAAAAAAGCAAATAAAATAGACGTTTTTGACAGAGGGTTAGATTCAAGAAGGTTATACAAGTTTGGTTCAAGAGAGATGATTCTAGTTTGGCCAGAGGTAGAACCAATCCTTTTAATGAAAAGGTGTTTTATAACAGAGATTTAGAGATGTAGAGACTTGAAAAGTTATGATATTGGATGTTATTTTTACTAGAAAGAACCAACATGAAGCAGAACAGGTTACAACCCTGAGAATATTTCTTTTAGAAATCAAAGACAGATCTACAGTTCTAGTAGATGAGCAAATAAACAAGTATTGCTGATAATAAAATATACTGGGTTGGAAAAAGTGTAAGTCACGAGCTCTATGCCCAAGCACAGACACAGCTGACAATTACTAGATGCCCAGAGAAAGTCACAACACAGCAATTTGAACTATGTTGTTTGGAAGCTACAGTCAGAAAACTGTGTGTGCAAGTCACGAAATCACAGGTGGCACCCAAGTGGAGCATCCAGGAGGCAAAGGAACAGAGGAGGTTACAGAAAAAGCATTTTAGGGTCCTGGCTGGGGTAAGACTGCAGAAGAAGCTCTATAGGGAAGTGATATAAACTAAATAATAAAGTAGGAAAGAGCCCAAATTGCAGCGACACCTGTTTCTGTATGCTTTGCTGTAAATGGACTATTTGAGGACTGCAGGCAAGATGGGAAGGAAGACAAAATGGTTGCTTATAATGGCACCACAAATAATTCTATTATTTTAGTAACGTGAAACTGAGAAAGAATGAAAGGAACAGAGAAAAGACTTGAATTTCTAATTTAGTTTCAGATTATCTCTTTTTTTTTACCTATTAAATCAAATTTTAAAAAACTATATTTTTAACCTATTTGATCAAGTTTTTAAAAATAGAATAAAATGAAAAAAAAAATAGAATAAAATGGATGACTCCAAGCAATATTGTCTTGGCCATTTCTGCTTGAAAGGGAAACAAAAGAGCCCACACATTCTGGAGTAGTGAAGGGAGGGGAGAAGGCTCAAGGGGGTGGGAAAGTTTGGGAACCTTGATAAATGAGGAGAAATCAGAGGATGGATTTCAACATTCCTGGAGTCCTATCTCATACTGAGTTCGGAGTTCCTGTTCAATCGTCAGATACTGACTCTAACTCCCATATTGGAATGCATTGCTCTCATATCTACTAGGAGAATTACAGTGAATAGAAGAAAAACTGCTAGAAAGTGTTAAAAAAAATTGTAGGGCAATTGAAATAGTTACTTATTATTTTGGATCAAAATTTTTTATCAAGTGGAGTGGACAGACATTATTTTTAGGTGAGTTGGCCAGCTGTGGTAATCATGGAAATTCCTTATTTAAGGAAAGGTCACTAAATTAATCATGGTGGAAATGTTGAGTGATTTGCATTCTCATAGGGCCAGAAAATTCAGAACTTGTTTTCTTCTAAGCTCACAATAGACTTCCCTTCCCCTGCAAAACGTAGGGTGTGGGGTGGGGGCATGCCACCCAGTACTTCCTCTTTTATTGTCCTGGTGGTTGAATTTAGAAGAAAGAGTAGGCCCGACCAGCTTACTCAGAGGTAGAGTGTTGGCCAGGTGTGTGGAAGTCTTGGGTTCGATTCTCGGCCAGGGCACACAGGAGAGGTACCCATCTGCTTCTCCACCCTTCCTCCTCTCCTTTCTCTCTGTTCCTCTCTTCCCCTCCCACAGCCAAGGCTCCATTGGAGCAAAGTTGGCCCAGGTGCTGAGGATGGCTCCATTGCTTCCACCTCAGGCACTAGAATGGCTCCAGTTGCAACAGAGCAACACCCAGATGGGCAGAGCATCGTCCCCTGGTGGGCATGCTGGGTGGACCCCGGCCCAGTGCATGAGGGAGTCTGTCTGACTTCCCCTCTCCCCCTGCCCCACCACTTTGGAAAAATACAAAAAATAAAATAAAAATAGAAGACAGAGTAATCAAGACTTTGAAGTATTTATCATAGTGGGCATCAGGAACTGCTCAAATTAACCTGTTTTTCTTTCCCTTGACTTTAAAATTATAATTCTTTCACTTCAAATGGATTTTGATCTTTTTTTTCCCTGCTAGTCTTTGCAGAAATATAGCCTGGATAATTTGTGTCTAGTGTATTGATTGACATTGATACCAATGTCGGGTATACATATACCCACTTGTTGAGTTAGCCTAGTTTATCATTACTGGATTTTCACATCTAGCCTAGGGTTGGGTGGTAAGAGAGACACAGCACTTCCACATTCCCCTGCTTGCCAAAAATTTCTCTGCAACCAATTAACTTGAGTCTTTGATTTGTAAAAATTCTTGCTAAACTTCATTTGTGAATGTAATTCTTTTTACTTTTGTTATCTTTATTTCCATTTTGTTCCAAAAGACACTGTAGTAAACATTTTTCATTTATTTAGAATTTGCAAATGATTTATGGTGGTGTTCTTCAGGTGATGAGAGTAGTTTCTCTCATTGTGTTTCACAAAAACACTTCATCCTCAAAGGCAAAACTTAATTTAACACGCCTACCCCTTTTATTTACTAGCAAACTCTAGTCAACACTGTGTTCATTAAGGAAGCCCAGATCATGTAGAGAGATCCCAGTCCATTTTGTGGCTGAAGACTCTGAGGCATGGGGTTAAGTGTGACTGGCTCAGGATGGTGGCACTGGGTTGGCTTCCCTTGCCTCTCCCCCAGGACAGTCCTGGGCCAGATTTCTCCTGAGTCTATCTTTCCTCTGCATGATACATGCAAGTTCCCTTTCTGTTTCAGCAGTGCTGGGTCTCGGCTCTGTCTGACTGTCAGCAAGAGAAGCAGAGCATGGAGAACTCCTGACTGTGTCTCAAGAGCATTCCTCTGGCTTTTCTATATACCATGGAGATGGTCTCTAAAAACTGCATCTTGGCCACTACTGTGGGTTTACCTCTAATACAGTGCTTTTTAAGTGACACAGCCACCCCTCTACAAACTTCCATTTCTGGAGCCTGCCCATGTTTCTGGCTTGCTCTACAATTCCCTGATCAGACTTTAGACAGAGACCTATTTGGGGAATAGAAGACTTGAAAGCCCACGGAGGAGGTGGCATGTGTGAACATGCTTTGGCCTGAAAACTTATTGGACTCAGAAAACGCAAAAATAGTTAACTGCAAATCTGATTTACGTCCTGACTGGGATGGAAAATGTTGGAGGTTTTCCAAAACTGTGAGTTATGCTTTGTGTGTTTGTTTCTCCAACAGCACTGACTGTCCTGACTTTATTTTTTATCTTTACTCTATCTCCACTCATTGAAGGGTGACTGCTGGGTCACCCAGGCCTGCCCTTGGTGATGCAAAGCCTCTCTCCCTTTCTCCATGTAGAACATTGCCCCTGCTCCATCCATAGTGCTGTCCACCTTTATGGTGTGGTTTAAAATTCCTTATGAATTCTACAATGAAATGCTTCTGATAATTTTAAGAATAGAAAGAATATAACTTTGACAGAAAGAAAGTGTACTGAGTTCTTTGTTTAAAAGCAAAACACAAATTCAATGACAATTTATTTTTCTTTTTGGACTTGTTAATGAGGTATTTTCCAACCAAACTATGGATATTTTCTAACCAAATCACCTTAATAAATATCTATTTGATAAAAACTTGTTCTCTGATTTTATGGGAAATATATTCATTTAGAATTAACATGGAAAGTGACCCCCATATATTTTTTTGCAGTTGAGCTACTTATGCAACTTTTGTTGAGATTTTGTGGGCTAGTTTTTCAAGATGTGGAATAAAATCCAGTTTTTGTAGCTGACATTATTTCTCACACTTGCTTAGAGAAAAGTCCTGCTATAAAAATAAAGATGCTCTAAGTAGGAGAAAAAAATTCTTTAAAAATTTTTTAAAGTCATAAACAGCATTTTCTTGGTGTAACACGCTGGTCTTGTTGTCGGTCCTTCACATTTCACTGTGTTTCCATATTTCCCTCTTCCCACTATCTGGCCACACAGTATGTCCTTGCACTGGGAGTCATAGCAGAAACACACTGATTTCATACCTCTAACACCCATCACTCAGAGCATCAATGTGCTGGTCCACAAACCCTTCCCTACAAAAGATTTTGTAGTAAAGTAAGCCTCCCAGGATGACAAGCTCCAGTAAGAAGACAATGGAAAGTAGCAGCTTGTTGGTTACTGTTCTGGACATTGACCAAAAAATCCTTCGACTTTTGCTCAAGTTTTCACTTGTGTTTGTTGTCATTAGTGTGACTTTAGAATTATAGAGTTTTACAAAACCACAAGAGAAATATAGAATCCAACTAAGTGTCATATTAGCATCTTTAAAAATGATGGCTTTTGAAAAATAGAAAAAAATAAAAGAGAAAATAATTATTGAATCTGATCTACCCAAGTTCAAGAAATAAAACATACTAAAGAAATACATTAGAGTTAGACGGATCAAAGGAAAAGTGACACTAGAATCAGACAGAAAGACATTAAAAGGTTAGCATAACAAAATCAAACAAAACAAACAAACCTGCAAATCCAAATAAGCAGGGAAGCAAATTCACTGTACCTGAAAAAATAGGCTCAGATCAGAGGGAAGAACTAAGCAATATGGAATTTCAACCTATGGTGGTAGGCTGGGAAGGCTGTCCCTCCATATGTTATGGATTTCCTTTTCCATTGAATCTTTCTTGCTGTGTCTATGAGCTTTTTTTTCTTAATCCCTTTACCTTTCTTACCCAGCCCTGCATGGCTGCCCCAACCTGATAACTGTCAGTCTGTACTCAATTTGTGAGTCTGTTTCTATCTTGTTCGTTAGTTCATTTATTCATTAGGTTCCACATGTAAGTGAAATCATATGGCCTTTTACTTAGCATAATAATCTCCAGGTCCATCCATGCTGTTGCAAGTGGTTATATCTATTTCTTTCTTTTACAGCTGAGTAGTATTCTGTTTCCATTGAATTTTACAATGACTTTTACAAATGTAACTATTGTTACAATGACTGAAAAATATTAAACCTGTTTCATCTGTTCTTGGGAAGTATTTTAATCTTGAACTTCAGTTTCAAATTTTTCTGGATAATATTTAATCTTGCCACCCTCCCCACCCCCCAAGGTGCTTGGGGTAATACAATGCTCGTCATGGTCCATCCAGGCTGCTAGAACAGAATACCATAGACTGGATGGCTTATCAATTGCAGAAACTTATTGTTTTACAGTTCTTGAGTCTGGAAGTCCAAGATTGAGGTGCCTGTGTAATCAGGTTCTGATGAGGGTCCTGAGGCACAGACATGATGGAAGGGAAAGGAGCTTCCTCAGTGTCTTTTATAAGGACACTAATCTCATTCACAAGGAACCCCACACTCATGACCTCATCACCTCCCAAAAGCCCCACTTGCTAATACCAACACATTGAGCATTAGGTTTCAACATGAGAGTTTGAGAAGTGGACACAAATATTTAGGCCATAGCAGCCCCTCTAGTGGTCAGTGTCTTTTAATCTGGGATTGATGAGGAAATTTATAGGAATGACAAAGTAAATCTGACCCACAATATCCCATATAGAAATTATTTGTATGTGTTTGCATAACTTAAATAGTAGCCAAATCTAACAAATAGGCCTCATGATTAATATCCAAAATATAGTTGATATTACTATGCTTTTAAGTCAAAAGTTTGAGTTTATTAACCATTTAAACAGTGTTAAGATGTCAAGAAGGTTTAAGAATTGTCAAATTTATAAATTTAACTTTCTTAATTTATAGAACTTTTATTTTAAAAAGTTTCTAGTTCTTAGAAGCAATTGAAAATCAAATATATTAAATTTATACATGCAGTGCAAGCCAACTAATTTTCCCTTACTGAAGACTCCTTATACATAATAAATTTATCAGATTTTAAATAGTATTTTTTAAATAATTAAGATATATTAGTTAATATATCTTTTAACATCTTTATGAAATTATAAAATAAGCTTTAAAGCTTAAGAAATATATAATTTTGAATTATTACCATAATTTTGATAAACATATTAAAATCCAGAGTAACTATTGTCTTTTCTGTGGCTGAAAGCAACCCTCAAGGTCACCTAAAATAATTTTGCCATTTGAACTAGAGGTTGAGTTAGCAGTCAAGTGTTTGAGAACCCAAATAGCAGTGGTTTTTTTTTTTAAGGCTTACTTTGCTCTTTGTTAATATAAAACAAACAGGACTGGAGCTTTTCTCTTGTAAGGTGAATAGCTATGAAGAATTTTAAGAAAACCAAGATTAGTTTTTTCCAAACAAATACCATCACCAATGCTTGAGATTCCTACAATTAAAAATGCATTCAGCCTGACCAGGTGGTGGCACAGTGGATAGAGTTTCGGACTGGGATGTTGAGGACCCAGGTCTGAAACCCCGAGATCGCTGGCTTGAGTGTGGGATCATAGACATCACCCCACGCTCATAGGCTTGAAGCCCAAGGTCGCTGGCTTGAATCCAAAGTTGCTGGCTTGAGCAAGGTATCACTTGCTCTTCTGGAGCCCCCTGGTTAAAGCACATAGGAGAAAGCAATCAATGAATAACTAAGATGTCACAATGAAGAATTGTTGCTTCCCATCTCTCTCCCTTCCAGCCTGTCTGTCCCTGTTTGTTTTTCTCTCTCTCTTCTTCCCTCTCATTCTCTCTCTCTTGCTAAAAAAAAAAATGCATTCATACAACACTGACTCTCTTAGACTTAGAGATAAAGAGGCAAGTTTCTAGTATCAATATTTTGGGACGTTATTATCTTGTTGTGGAGGTAGGAATGTTTAATAGTGACTAAAAAGTGGTGTAGAATATGAAAATGCTAGAAGAAGAAGTCATGAGACATAGAGGGGTGGACAACAGAACTGTGTTTGAAGAGAGGGTAGAAAGCAAGTCTGGAAAGACTTTCTGAAGGACGGCATTTAAGGTGATGTCAGAAAACTTACAGATAGAGGTGGGTTGGGAGGGCTACCAGCTGGCCATATCAGTGCAGCAGAGGTGCAGAGATGGGAGATGTGAGGGCTCATGTAGGGAGTGATGAGAATATCATGAGGATAAAAGTCAAGAGGAGATGAAAGGTTGCATAATTTTGTGCCCATTTTTACTTTTGTGTGTGCTGTGCTATTTTTCTTCCCCAAGCACCATCCCAAAATTTTCCCCTCCACGTCCCAAGAATGCCTCTTCTTTCATTCACATTCTCCTTATGAGACTCATGCCAAGATTGTTCCTTTACTCCAAGATGTTAGATGATATCTACCTTCCCTAAAGTTCTTGTTCAAACTAGTTCTCTGTCGTGTAATTACTTATTAAGTTGGACAGCTTTCATGGTGAATTGTTAGAGTGGCACTTATTCTCAATGTCTCTTGTTTCCAGAAGGAAGATTTTCCCCTGTATACACTGGCTTCTTGCCATACTTGATGGGGCTGGGATGAGAAACTGGGTGGTAACAGCTTGGCGTCTTCTCGTATTTTGGTGACCAGCCTGCCCTACACATTATTTCTTGCTTCTCTGCTTAAAACATTTTCTGAGGACAACTTTAGTATAAAATCCTGTGGTGTCCAGTGTCTATGACTGGGTGGATTTTCCTAGTTCTAGAATTTCACATTAGGAAGCCCATTACTGGCACACACTAAGGTTACATTTTTCAACCCAGCCTTTCTCAGTAGGAAGGTATTACCATATTTTTTGCTCCATAAGACACACCTGACCATAACACACACCTAGGGTTTCAAGGAGGAAAATAAGAAAAAAATATTCTGAAACAAATGGTGTTAAAATATTTAATAAAATACCACATTTTTCCCTCCATTAGATGCACAGGTATTTTCCTCTCCATTTTTGGGGGGAAAAAGTGCATATTATGGAGTGAAAAATATGGTATTTTGACCTTCATTTTCCTGCTTGTTGCCCATTTCTTAATTGGTTCAGAACTTGATGATGGCAACCCTGAAATAAATATTTTATTTCTACCATGAGACCACCAATACAAACAGGGATGATAATATGTACTTTGCCCACCTTTTGGCATTCTCTTATTTGTTCTTTCAGCAAACATTTATGGATTGTACACCATATCCTCTGTCGATAGATGCTGTTTTATTTCCTCCTGAGAAGTACAGCTATATAATAACATGTTAGGAACTCAGATACTTATTGATTTGTTGATGTAAGGAATTTGGATTTCACTCCATAGGCAAAGGAGAGTAGCCCCAGTGGAAGGAGGCATGGTCAAAGTCTTCCTCTCTTGCTCCCATTCAGAAATCAGGTTTAAAATCCAGTGGAAATAGGGGACACACTGACTTAACTGCCCATTTATATATAAATAACTGGTCTTTTCCTAGATGCAGGTTTTGCTTGGGTTAGGATAAAGAGGACACAAAATAAGTCTAAGGAGTGGTACGGAGTGATAGATGGGTGCAGAAAGATTAGATTGGGAATACTTAAAACATTATTAGATAAGTATGAGAGAATGATGGAACACCTAAGCATAGTGAATGATAAGGTCTTTCATGTGTCTGTCCTTATAAGGTTCCTTATTTCTTTGCCAAGTACCCTAAAAATCTCAAAACTCTGTCATTGATTGTAAAATCTTTTCCTCATTAAAGCTGAAGCACCAGTCCTGGCAGGCAGTTTCTGACAGGTAGTCCCAACTAGAGCAAAAGTCTTAAGTTTATTGTGTCAAGATGCAGATTGTGACACTTGAGACTTTACAGAAAAGCGATGACCTGACAGGCTCACATTGTTGGGTTTATTTATAATAGAGAACAGCAGCATGTTAAATAATTGGATTTTACCTAAATGCAGCCAATGTTGCAGGGGCAGTCATCTCTTTTCTTCTGCCTGGGAAAATCTTAGCCCTGCTGGGATATGTCAGGGGAAAGATCTGTGCTCCCTGCTGCTCTGAGGGTTGGACTACAGAAAGACAGAATATAGTTCAGAGTATGTGAAAGTGGGACAGACAGACTCTACAGACGGTCCTTGGGGTCCCACCCCAAATCTGGAGTCAGATACCACACGCTGCTGAAAAATTGCCTTTTTTAAAAAAAAAACAGAGGCATTTTATGTAACCAAATCTGAAAGCTTTGTGGTTCTGTTCAGATGAGTGTGTGACTTATCACAATGTGTTTGCAAAGTCAAAAGGAGCTTGAGGGAACATATGTGTATTTAATTCCCCAGCCACGTCCACTTCCCCAGCAGGGGCTGGCACTCAGGGCTGTATTGGTTTTCACCAGCTGTTTGGAGATTGAGACACATGACAGGTGGGTGAGGCTGGCAGACTCAACAGTTTACTTTCTGATTGCTGAGAAACAGATTGGCTACAAATGAGGTCTGTCTGAGGAGCTGGGTGTCTTTTACACAGAAAAGAATATATGGCCACTCTGAGAGGGAAAAACACCAACATATCCAAAGTGTGCTTGGGTGGTCCCAATTTTAATCACTGACCACGTGACAGACCAGTCAAATCCCATGTCCTGACATATCACTGTGCACATCTAGGTTGATTATCGGGCAATGAGCAAATTGTACTTGGTTGTCATGGGGTCTGAAATTACATTAATAGGAATTAAACACTTGGCTCCTAAGGTTTTCTGTAAAGATTTCAGGAGGCTCTATTAAAACCACCAACTTTATAAGTCATGACTTGCTGAGAGTACAGCTACTATCACATGGTGACGGGTTGTTGGGAGTGGAAGAAGGCCATTTAAGTCTTGGTTGATAGGGCCACTGAAGAGAAACTCAATCTTGTTCGAAGTCTAGTCCATGGCAACACCTCCTATAGGGCCTCACTAATTTATTTGATGATTGCATTAAAACAAATAGAGTGAAAAAGTTTGTTATTGAGATAAAGCAAGAGTTTGTTTTGTTCTGTTTAAAATACTGTATATTTTAAAAAAAAGTTAGATCATGTGTGATGCCTTAAACATTAAAGAATAGTAGAAGTGAATTTATAGAAAAGGTTCTTTGTAATTAGAACAGTGACTGTAAGATTTTTGGGTCCCCAAAGTTAGGGCGAACTGAAGGAAACTTAGGAACTAGAGCAATAGAAGCAACTAATTGGAAGGAGATAACCAAATGTCACAAACATTATTTTTTGCCATTATCTCATTTTTGCTTTCTGTTTGGACAAAAGGCAAAAGTCATGATAGGGCTCAGAAAACTATAGGCTTCCTCTCACTTTATTGGGAGTGATTAAGTCTCTCTTATTGGATGTACAGGATGTGGCAAAAGTAGCTTCACAGTTGTTCTTATGAAAAATAATACAATAATTAATAAACAAGAATAAACTGTGTTTTGCATACTGACAACTGTAAACCTACTTTTGCCTCCACCCTGTCTATAATCAAAGGCAAATGGAAGCTCTCTGAAAGAGAAAAAGCATGTCTCACCCTTGGGTATAGTCCTACAAGACCTAGAACAGTTCATTAGCCTTTTGTTAAATCAAGACTAAGGAAAGTTAGGCAAGTGCAAACTCAAATGGAAATGTCAACAGTTTTTAGATTAGTAAGAGCTCTACCTAGTTGTTTCCAGTTATGTGAAATGAGTAAGGTCTAGAATCTGCTGTATAGCCTTGTGCCTACATTGAACAATACTTAGGCATTTCTTCAGAGGGTAGATTGCATGTTAAATGTTCTTGCCACAATTAAAAAAAATCAATCTATCTATATAATGCCGTTTTTGAAAATCTTTTTCTAAATATATTCTTAATCATTTATCCTTTATTAACTCATCTGTTGGTAGTATTGTGTTCTATATTCTCTGATTCAGATAACTGTGTCTATGGCATGTGAACTACTTGGACCATGAAAAAGTGTTGTTTACCTGATGGCATTTTATGTTGACTGTGTTATGACATTGACTAAAGATATAGATATAAAAACAAAATGAGGAGGAGCAAGATGGCGACGGAGTAGGCGGACATACCAACTTCCAATTCCCAGAACCAAAGTGGATTATAACTCAATTTTAAGAACCATCATCTGGATAAACCAACTTTGAACTAAACTAAGTGGACTCTTCAACCAAGGAACACAGAAGAAGCCACATTGAGACTGGTAGGAATAGCGAAAATGCGGAGAGGGCTGCCCAGCTCCCCGGAGCAAACGGCAGCCCGGAGAGACCCGCGTGGCAGGAGGAGAGTTTGGCGGAGAGAAAGGGACATGGGTCCCAGGAACCAAGCCCCAGCCTGCAGTCCCAGAGCCTAGAAGAGGCTTTGGAAAGTTTTGAGCTGTGAAACAAGTGAGGGAGCTCCCAGGCCAACAGTGTGGAGTATTAGGTATCTTCTTACTCTGCTGAGGGTTGCTGAAGGATATGGTGGCGGCAGAATGCTAAAACGCAGTTCTGTCGGCGTGGGCAGAGGCCAAGCCGGTGTGAGCTCGGTCTAGCCCAGCAGGGGAGGAGAGGACACGCGAAAGCGGTCCGGAAGCTGCGGACCGCCTGTAATGCCACCTACGGGGACAAAGCGGGAGGCCAGAAATGGGCAGAGATCTGCTCTGCGACCCTGCGCAAGCCGGCCCTGACCACGGGGACGGGGCTAGGACCGGGGACGGGCAGGGGCTTGTGGCTGAGCTCATGCTACCAGCCCCGCTCAGCCGAAGAAACCATGGTTTGCCATTCTATGTGCGCGAGTGGGCTCCGAGCGCGGGAACGGGGTAGAACCCGAGACAAGTGGAAGCTCGGAACTGAGCACACGCTACTATCCCCGCCCGGCTGGAGAAACTGTGGTTTGCCATCCTACGTGCACGAGCAGGCACTGAAAGCAGGGACTGGGTAAAGTCTGGGACGAGCGGAAGACCGCAGCTGAGCGGAAGCCAGCAAACACGCCCGGCCCAATAAACCTTGGTTTGCAACCCTGCGAAGAAGGGCCCTGGCCTCGAGGGCGGGGCTAAAGCTTTGGACAAGCAAAGGCTCACAGCTGAGAGCATGTCAAAAGCCCCGCCCAACCTGCGAAACTGTAGCGAGCAGGCTCTGACTGCAGGATCTGGGCGGAAGTCCGGAAACAGGCTGGGTCCGCAGCTGGGCAAAGGTGCTCACCTCTACCCTTGGTGCTGAGGCTTGTGGCTTGAGTGACAGCTCCTCCCATGGAGGAGAGGCAGAAATCACAGCAAAAGCCACAGTGGGCTGGCCTGGCAACGTCCATACCCAACCGTCCTAGGCAACGACAGAGGGGTGGTGGGCCTGCAGACAGAACACACCTAGAGAACACAAAGGCATCACCTACTGGACTCCAGTGGCCAAAACGTGCTTATACACAGAAAAAATGGGCAGGCAGAGGAATGCAAACCAAATGAATCAAAAGAAATCCCCAGAGAAGGACCTGAATGAACCAGATATAACCAAACTACCAGAAGCAGAGTTTAGAATAATGATAGGATTTTCAAAGAAATTAGAGCAACAATGGATAGTCATTATGAAAACCTAAATAAAGAGATAACAAGTATAAAAAACTAAATTGAAATAATAAAAAAGAATCAGACAGAAATTACAAATACAGTATCAGAACTGAAGACCACAATGGAAGGATTTAAAAGCAGGATGAATCACGCTGAGGATCAAATAAGCGAGTTAGAGGACAAAATAAACAAAGGAACAGAATCAGAGAAGAAAAAGGAAAAGAGACTCAAAAAATGTGAGGAAATTCTAAGGGAGCTCTGTGACAACCTGAAGAGAAACAACATTCGCATCATAGGGGTGCCTGAAGAAGAGAAGAGAGGACAGGAAATGAAAACTATGTTCAATCAAATCATAGCAGAAAACTTCCTTCATTAAGGCTGGGAAACACTCCACATGTTCAAGAAGCACACAGAACTCCAATAAAGAGAAACCCAAAAAGATCTACACCAAGACACATCATAGTTAAAATACCAAAACTAATGGATAAAAAAAAAATTTTAAAAGCTGCTAGAGAAAAAAGGCTATCACCTATAAAGGAGCCCCCATAAGGATGACATCGGACTTCTTAACAGAAACACTTGAGGCCAGAAGGGAATGGCAAGATATAATCAAAGTAATGCAGAACAAGAACCTACAACCAAGACTACCTTATCCAGCAAGGCTAACGCTTAAAATTGAAAGAGAAATAAAGAGCTTCCCAGAAAAGAAGAGCCTCAAGGAATTCATAAAAACCAAACCAATTCTGCAAGAGATACTAAGGGGACTGTTGTGAACAGTTTAAAGGCAGGAAAGAATATAGCAAAAGAAGAATACAGCTTTAAAGAATAAAATGGCAATAAACAACTACATATCAATAATAACCTTCAATGTAAATGGATTAAATGATCCAATCAAAAGACATAGGGAAGCTGGGTGGATAAAGAAACAGGACCCATACATATGCCATCTACAAGAGACACACCTTAAAACAAAAGATGTACATAGACTGAAGGTAAAAGGATAAAAAAAATATTTCATGCAAATGGAAATGAAATAAAAGCCGGGGTAGCAGTACTTATATCTGACAAAATGGACTTTAAAACAAAGTCTGTAGTAAGAGATAAAGAAGGACACTACATAATGATAAAGGGAACAATTCAACAGAAAGATATAACTATTATAAATATCTATGCACCAAATATAGGAGCCCTGACATACATAAAGCAGACTTTGATGGATATAAAGGGCGATATTAACAGCAATAGTATCATAGTAGGGGATTTCAATACCCCTCTAACAACACTGGATAGATCCTCAAGAAAGAAAATTAATAAAGAAACAGCACACTAAAAGGATACACTAGATCAACTTGATTTAATAGATATCATCAGAACTTTCCACCCTAAAACAGTAGAATATACATTCTTGTCAAGCACTCATGGTACGTTTTCTAGGATAGACCACATGTTAGGACACAAAAATAGTCTCAGTAAATTTAAGAAGATTGAAATAATATCAAGCATTTTCTCTGATCACAATGCCATGAAACTAGAAATTAACCACAAAAGAAAAACTGAAAAATACTCAAACACTTGGAAACTAAATAGCATGTTATTAAATAATGAATGGATTAACAATGAGATCAAAGAAGAAATAAAAAAGTTTCTAGAAACAAATGATAATTAGCATACATCAACTCAAAATTTATGGGACACAGCAAAAGCAGTACTGAGAGGGAAGTTCATTGCACTACAGGCATATCTTAAGAAGCTAGAAAAAGCTCAAATAAGCAACGTGACCCTGCACCTAAAAGAACTAAAAATACAACAACAAATAAAACCCAAGACAAGTAGAATGAAGGAAATAATAAAGATCAGAGGAGAAATAAATGACATAGAGGCTAAGGAAACAATACAGAGGATCAATGAAACAAGAAGCTGGTTCTTTGAAAAGGTAAACAAGATTGATGAACCTTTAACTAGACTCACCAAGAAAAAAAGAGAGAGGACTCAAATAAATAAAATTAGAAAGGACAGTGGAGAAATAACAACTGACACAACAGAAATACAAAGCATTGTAAGAAAATACTATGAAGAACTCTATGCCAAAAAATTAGACAATATAGATGAAATGGACAAATTTCTTGAATCATATAATCTTCCAAAAATCAATCTGGAAGAATCAGAAACCTAAACAGACCAATTACAACAAATGAGATCATAACAGTTATCAAAAAACTCCCAAAAAAGAAAAGTCCTGGGCCTGATGGCTTCACAAGTGAATTTCATCAAAAATTCAAAGAAGAACTAACTCCTATCCTCCTCAAGCTATTTCAAAAAATTCACGAGGAAGGAATACTTCAAAACTCTTTTTATGAGGCGAGCATAATTCTGATTCCAAAACCGGGCAAAAGGCAACACAAAGAAAGAAAATTATAGGCCTATATCCCTGATGAATTAAGACACTAAAATTCTCAACAAAATATTAGCCAACCGGCTCCAGCAATATATGAAAAAAATCATACACCATGATCAAGTGGGATTTATTCTGGAGAGGCAAGGCTGGTTCAATATTCGCAAACCAATCAATGTGATTCAGCACATTAACCAAAAGGAAGGACAAAAATCACATGATAATTTCAATAGATGCAGAAAAGGCATTTGATAAAATCCAGCACCCATTCATGCTCAAAACTCTCAGTAAAGTGGGAACACAGGGATCATTTCTTAACATGATAAAGGCCATCTAGGACAAACCCACAGCAAACATCATACTAAATGGACAAAAATTAAAAGCAATTCCCTTAAGATCAGGAACCAGGCAGGGATCCCGCTTTCACCACTCTTATTCAACATAGTTCTGGAAGTCCTAGCTACAGCAATCAGACAAGAGGAAGAAATAAAAGGCATCCAAATTGGAAAAGAAGAAGTAAAACTGTCACTATTTGCAGATGATATGATATTGTATACTGAAAACCCTAAAGTTTCAGTCAAAAAAGTACTGAACCTTATAAATGAATTCAGGAAGGTGGCAGGATATAAAATTAATACTCAGAAATCAGAGGCATTTCTATATACCAACAATGAACTGTCAGGAAAAGAAATTAAGGAAACAATCCCCTTCACTATTGCAGCCAAAAAAATTAATTGCCTAGGAGTAAATCTAACCAAGGAGATTAAGGACTTGTACTCAGAAAATTATAAAACCTTGATAAAAGAAATCAAGGAAGATACAAACAAGTGGAAGCATATACCGTGCTCATGGCTAGGAAGAATAAACATCATTAAAATGTCTATATTACCCAAAGCAATTTATAAATTCAGTGTAATACCAATTAAAATACCAATGACATACCTCAAAGATATAGAACACATATTCCAAAAATTTATATGGAACCAAAAAAGAACACAAATAGCCTCAGCAATCTTAAAAAGAAAAAATAAAGCAGGAGGTATCACTCTTCCAGATATCAAGGTTTACTATAAGGCCATTATACTCAAGACAGCCTGGTACTGGCATAAGAACAGGCACAGTGATCAATGGAACAGAACAGAGGACCCAGAAATAAACCCACAGCTTTATGGACAACTGATATTTGACAAAGGAGGAAAGAACATACAATGGAGTAAAGACAGCCTCTTTAACAAATGGTATTGGGAAAATTGGACATCTACCTGCAAAAAAATGAAACTAGACCATCAACTTACACCATTCACAAAAACAAACTCAAAATGGATAAAAGACTTAAATGTAAGCTGTGAAACCATAAGCATCTTGGAAGAAAACATAGGCAGCAAGCTCTCCGACATTTGTAGTAGCAGTATATTTGCCGATTTATCTTTACGGGCAAATGAAATAAAAGGCAAAATAAACAAATGGGACTATATCAAACTAAAATGTTTTTGCACAGCCAAAGACAATAAGAACAGAATAAAAAGACAAACCACACAATGGGAGAACATATTCGACAGCACATCTGATAAGGGGTTAATAACTAAAATTTATAAAGAACTTATAAAACTCAACACCAGGAAGACAAACAATCGAATCAAAAAATGGGCAAAAGAAATGAATAGAAATTTCTCCAAAGAGGACATACAGATCGCTAATAGGCATATGAAAAAATGCTCAACATCACTAATCATTAGAGAAATGCAAATTAAAACCACAATGAGATATCACCTCACACCAGTCAGAACGGCACTCATCAGCAAAACAACACAGAACAAGTACTGGCGAGGATGTGGAGAAAAGGGAACCCTTCTACACTGCTGGTGGGATTGCAGACTGGTGCAGCCACTGTGGAAAACAGTTTGGAGATCCCTCAGATAATTTAAAATCGAACTGTCTTTTGACCCAGCTATCCCACTTAGATGAATATACCCTAAGAACACCATAGCACTGTTTGAAAAGAAGAAATGTGCCCCCATGTTTGTGGCAGCATTGTTCACAATAGCGAAGATCTGGAACCAGCCCAAGTGTCCGTCAGAAGACGAGTGGATTAAAAAGCGATGGTACATATATACTATGTAATACTACTGAGCCATAAGAAATGATGACATCGGATCATTTATAACAAAATGGATGTACCTTGATAACATTATATGGAGTGAAATAAGTAAATCAGTAAAAAAGAAAAACTGAGAACAGCATGATTTCATACATAGGTGGGACATAAATGTGAGAATATGAGAAATGGACAAGAGAGTGTTGGTTACGGGATGGGGGGATGGAGGGAAGCGTGGGATAGGGAGGAGGGGAGGGACACAGGGAAAACCAGATAGAAGGTGACAGAGGACAATATGACTTTTGGTGATGGGTATGCAACACAATTGAATGATAAGATAACCTGGAGATGTTTTCATTGTACATATGTATCCTGATTTATTGGTGTTACCTCATTAGAATTCATAATAATAAAATATATAAAAAAATGAAAAAGATTAAGATATTAACACTCTGTCACAAGAATCACTATAGATACTAATAACTTAAGTGTCACCACATCACTGAAATTGCCCTTGCCAAGGTATCTATTGTCTCTTCTTTTCCAAGTCAAATAGCAGAATGTCAGTCTTCTTTTCATTGACCTTTCTGTGACATTTGACGCTGCTTACTGACAATGTTCTCCTTAGAATCTTTTCTCCATTTTCTTTTCTGAGGCTACCTTTTCCTAGTTGTCCTTCTACTGCTCAGATTGCTTTATTATATTTTTTCTTTACTTTTTTTTTCTTACCATCCCAAATCAAGTTCCCTTCCATCACCATTTATTCCCCCTACCCACACACCCAACAAATCCCCTCTTTCCAGGCTTTTCCACAGGCTTTCCTCCTGTACATCAAATATTGGTAATCCCTAGGATTTTTATCCCTATTGGACTTCTTCCCTTCCCTCCCTACCCCACTGTCCCAGGCAAGACAACTTGCAGCATTATGTTATGCCTTTTTGTCTGACTACAACTTTATTTCTCCCCATTCAGCAACTAGTGTTCTAAATGTCAGTATTGCTACACTACCCACTGTTTTCTGCACAGATCGGGCTGCTCTCTCCCTTCACATCTTTGCACCTGTGTTCCTAGTACCTAGAGTCACCCCTCTGGCCTTATCTCCTGGGGACCTCCCACATAGAGGCTCCTTCTTCTGACATCATTTCACAGGGTGAGTCATTGTTATTCTCCTTCTCTGCTCCCTTCCTACCTTATTTTTACTTCCAGTGCAAGACTTACACTAACTGCAATTTTTATTTTGCCTATGAGATTATGACCTATAAAAGACCAAAGATGGTCTCTTATGTATTTCTGTATTTCTTGTTACCACCAGAGATGTTATTATTTAAGAAATAAAGTGTAGTCAACAAAACAGATGAAGCTAGTGCTTAGCTCTATAAAATGGCTCCATGGATCACAGTTTCTTTCTCCCATGTCATACCCCAAATTTATAGGGACAATACTGTGTTGACCAAGCAGCTAATTGGAAAGCCTGAATTGACTAATTTTAGATATATTCATTCGACTGAAGAGAGAATGACAGAAAGGGTTGGATTTCAGTACCTTCTATTTATTTTGTAAATTGGATAAGATCAGATTTTCCTAATCTCATCAACATCATTAGAGGTGTTAGGTTCCCAGTCAACATATTACACATGTTCACTTAATCTAAGTAAAACTCTCACACCCAAACCCTAACTCTCCACTGATAACCACACCTTTTACTTTTCTAAAAAATAGATGCCTATTTTTAGAAACTCCAATTGTCAACTCCCTTTTCCCTTAATTTTCCAGTTCAAATTTATCCTATCATTCATCTTTTTCTTCTCTTCTGTTGTAGAAAAAAGGTTTAACCTTTTTCTCCTCTGATCCCTTTCTCTCCTTCTCCCCCTCTCCTTCTTCCTCTCCATCTCCTTATTTTCCTCTTCCATTTAAATGTATGTTCTGACTTGTTTTTGGTTGCCCCCTGCATTGATTTGTTTTAACCTTTAATTTGGTCTTTTTTTGCTGGTTCTTTTTTTTTTTTTTTTAAGTTTCAACATGTTCAACTTTTCTCTATCCTAAAAAGACTTCTCAAATGTGCCCGCCTTTCAGGGTATCAATCTAATTTCTACTTTGTGACTACCAACACCAACCTTTGATCTATTGCAATCTGCTTTATTCCTCAGTCTTTCTCTGTTGCTGCTGGTCTTGCTAAAATCACTCAGCCATTAGCTTTGTGTCTTGTCTTATCATCTTGCTTTCTCTCTAGAATCAGACATTGTTGATCACCCCTTTTTCTCATTTTTTTGTGGTAGACATTTTTGTTTGTTTTTAGTTTTGATCTTTCTGATACTCTAGATTAGCCTCTGTATTCATTTGTTAGGGTTTCCATAACAAGGTACTATGGACTAGATGGCTTATCCAACAGAAATAAATTTTCTAATAGATCTGTTGGCCTAAAATCTAAGGATCAAAGTGTCAGTAGTATTGGATTTTAAGATCTCACCTGTTGGCTTGTGGATGGCTGCCTACTCCCTATGTCTTCACATGGCTTCTTACCTCTGGCCATGTCTGTGTTCCAATACCCCATTCTTGTAAGGGCACTAGGCATATTGGGGTAAGGCCCACCTATATGACCTACTTTTAATATAATTACCTCTCCAAGGTCCTATCTTTAAATCTAGTCACATTCGAAGGTACTCGGTTGAAGTCCTTAGTCAGGAACTTGGGGGACACAAAGTGGGTCCTGTATGAATTGCTTGTTCCTCCTGCATTGCCTCTTTTTTGCTGGTGCCCTCAGGGATTGTCTCTGGCCTCCTCCTGCTCTGTCTGCACTGAGTATCTCAGAATGTGGTCCCAGTAACCACCTGTACCAAGTATTTATCCCTTAGCCACATTCCAGACCGTGTGAATCAGAGTATCTAGGGAATAGCCCAATGATCTCTTAATAGGTTTCTTAGATGACTATTATTCACTTTAAAGTTGGAGAACTATTATTCTACACAATCCCTGGCTTTTGCTACTGCTTCTTTATTTACTTATTTTTTTCAGGTTAGGGCTTCAAATACACTTTTGCAACTGTCGTGGAGACAGACTCATCTTGGTATCTTATTAATATTTCAAATTCTACATGTCTGAGGTGAAGTGCTTTATCATTCTCCCTAATTTAGTTCTTCAAGTGCTAGAACACAGCGATTGGTGTTCCTCTTACTCACATGTCAGAGTTAGAAGCGTTAGAGCCATCCTTCATTTTTCCTCTTCATTTACCTCACTTTTCTCCTCACACACTTCAGGTGGTTCTGACACAGGAACGTCTCTCTGGTCTGACCTTTCCCTTCCCCATAGAACCTTATTCCTTGTTCCAGTCCTCAGGTCATTGTGATGTTCTTCCTGTTGGCATCTCTCATCTCTCCAAATTGCCATTCAAGTCAGGAGTCACTTTTCCAAAATCTAAATGTAATCATCACTTTCTTTATTTTAAATCCTTGTGTGACATTCCTGGTCAGTTGTGGGTAGGGTGTCACAGGAAGGCTGGATTATTGGAGTAGCTGAAGTCGTTGGTAACTACTCAGACTCCTGGGCTCTCACACTCTCCTGAGTCATTGGTCTGGGCTGAGCTGCTGGTTATCCTGAGGCTCAGCACATCTGGGAACACCTCACAGTTGAATCTCAGCTTGCAGGATAGAGAGCACACTTCTCAGCTTCACTGCATCCCTGTCTGACTTCAACTGCCTCTTCTACCCCATCCCACACTTGCCTTCACATTCACCTGAGAAGGACTCAACTAGAATTTAAACTGTGACTCAGCATCTCACCATGACATTATGACTTCTTCCACTCAAATTTCCTTTCTCTACCACCAATTGGCAAGCGTTTACTCATCATTCAGAATCCAATTTAAATATCCCCTCTCTGGTCAAGTTTTTCTTAGCCCTTGCTACCCACCAGCTTGTCATTTATATATTTCTGTCACACATTGCAATGGTATTGAACCATATACATAGCAGCTCTCCAAAAGACCAGAAACTTCTCAAGTATCTAGTGTGTTAGGGACAGAGAGCATGAGCCTAGGAAGCATTTATTAGGTGAATGACCTGGGCCAGAATTTAATATCCTGGTGTCTGATCTTATGAATAAGAATAGCAGCCACAAGAGCTTCTTGCCATGATCAGAACATCCATTTGTTCGGAACAAGATTCTAGCAACGGTCTGGGCTTACAACTATTCTTTGAGAGACCAGAAACAGCAGAATTCAACAGGCTGTAGCTCAGGATAAGCTTCTAGACCTAGCAGAGTGAAAAACGTCCATCAGAAAATGGATTCAGTATCACAGTTAAAAGACACAGAACTACATAGCAGAGGGTGTTACTTCATGTTGGCAAGTATGCTGTGATGGATTAAAAATGGTTGCAGACTTGAAGTCAGGTTCCCCACCATGTGGACTGGCTTTGCCTAATAGGACACGATAAATGGTGCATTGCATGACTTCTGACCTCAAGAACCTTTGTAACTTCTCCTCTGGCCCTCTTGGAATGCTTCTGTCATCATGGAAAAAGAGCCCTATCTAGCCTACTGAAGGATGAGAGGCCACCTGGAAGAGAAATGAGGTACCTTATCTGACAGCCCAGGCAGCTGCAAGGCATAGGAGTGAGGCCAGCCAAGACAAGCCAACCCCTAACATGAAGGGGCACAGTCAACACTCCATGAGCACAGACCAGCCATTCCAGCTCTAACCCACCCTCCCTGTAAACCACCAGCAACGTAATGAATTAATTAATGGTTGGTTACCTTGCACCACCAAGTTGTAGGGTGGTTTGTTATGCAGCAATAGATTATTAAGACATGGCTTGATAGTCACAAGAGTGGTGTTTTTGAACACCAATAGCAGGTGCTGATGTTCCGTAAAACTCGGTCAGGACTGGCTTGTGGATGGGATAGAGCAACAGCTGAAGCTTTCAGCCAGACTTCATTTTCAGCAGCTGAGAGGCATGGGGAACACAGACACTGTCAAGAAGGGGGCATGGCCAGTAGCACCACTCACCAGCATGACCGTTTTCCATGATCACCTTGTGCCTGGATGCGTGTAGGTACTCATGGAAAGATGGATATTGTCACTTTCGGATAGATAAAAATATAGCTGAAAGTGTAACGGACTCTAAAAATATGGTCTTTTCCTGAGAACTCCTTAAAAAAATCTATAATTGTCAAAGTCATCTTTGGTTCCAACTGTCTTATGTACTGTTGTTTAAAACCGCTTCCTGATGTGGTACAAACTCTGCTTCGCATGTGGGAATGCTTTACCGTCGTAGCCTCCTCTCTCAAGCAGTGGCTTTCGGAAACATCCCTTTCGTGGCTTCACAGACCCAAATGCCCGGTGACAGAGAGGCAAACACCTTGGCAGGATCCATAAAGTGTGGCAGTGTTTGTTACGTGAAGTGCCACGTGGTTTTTGAGACCTGTTCTGCAGCAGATGCAGTGTAGCCCTTGTTGTTCATACCCCCTTACCCCCTGTCCCAGCGCGATGGCTTTTGTTTGTCATCATAGCACAATGTCCTTCAGAATTCAGCTTCTGTTGTAATTTTTCACTGCTCTCTTTTATAAGATTTCATTACAGTTTCCACGTTTTAATCCAAACAGCCAATGCCAGGGAGAAAAAAAGAAAGGGAAGAAAGTTCAGCTGCAGTGAGTCATTAAAGTGGTTCTTCCCGCTGTTTCACTGTTGTGTCTGGACCCACTGCACCCTCTTAGAGGCTAAGAAAATGTTCTGTTCAGGCTTTCTGAGGATGGGAATTTATAGATCACTGAGTTCCTTGTATTAATAAACCTTTTTTTTTTTACTTTTCTTAAATGAGAAGTGGGGAGGCAGAGAAGCAGGTTTCTGCATGCACCCTGACTGTTATACACCCATCAAGCTCCCAATGGGGCGATGCTTTGCCCATATGGGGAGGCTGCTCTGTTGCTTGGCAACCAAGCTATTTTAGCACCTGAGGTGGAGGCTATGGGGCCAACTTCCTCCAGTCAGCCATGGCTGCAAGAGGGGAAGAGAGAGAGAGCAAAAAAGTGGGAAGGAGGAGGGGTGGAGCAGCAGATAGTTACTTTTCATGTGTGTCCTGAACAGGAACCAAACCTAGGAAATCCACATGCCAGGCCAATGCTCTACCACTGAGCCAACCAACCAGGGTCAATGAACCCTTCTTACCAGCTTAGGAGCAATGGAGCATAGGGACACAGGGAGGAGATGAGAGTGAAACTGTTCTCACATGGCACTAAAAGTCTGGGGTGCCAGAGCCAATGGTCAGGTTTAAATCAGTGGTGAGGTGAAATGATGACAGCTCCAGGCACTGAAATGTCTGTTTAACCTCTCTGTGTCTCTATCAGTGACATGGCGATGCTATTTAAGTTTAGTAATTTAGGTTCAATAAGTAGATATTGATTTAGAAATGCACCAAGGCAGTAGCTGGGGCAGTCACAGCAGCTGTGATTATGTTGCAGGTTTCCCCACTATCCCTTCCCCGCTGAGGCCTGGGCTGTGCATTGTGCTGTCCCTGCAGCTGGGTGTGGAGGAAGTGTGTGTAGCGGCTGCCTGCCAAGCTGGGCCCAATGATTCTGGTGTATTGTTTTCATCAAACTCACAACACAGGGCTATTTACACCTATTACAGCTGTCAACATACCACAGATGGAGCATTGATCTGTCACCAGAACAGCCAGGCTCTCTTCCCTACTGCCTTTCAGAGTTGAGGCGATACTCTACTGCCTTCCACAGCTAGCAGCTACACTGGCCAGTTAGGAGAGCCCCCCTGTGCACCCTCAGTCTCCAGTCCCCTGCCACCATTGGGCACCTGGGATTTGTGGGAAAAGTTTTCCTTTAAGAGGTGGCTGGGCTAATAATTAAATAACCCAGGAGCTGGAAGGCAGGGTACAGTGCTGGAGCTGGTGTGGTACTTGGGCTGAGCAGGAGAGTGTGAGTGTGCTGCTGGTCACCCACATCTCTTTCCGTAAGTAACTCACCTGGCTCCCTTTTGGGAGAAATAATAAAAGTTTTGAATTAAAATACCTCAAAGAAACCTGCTAGCTCCCTATACTTCTGAATGTTACAGCACGGAAAACTCACCCCAATTTGCTTAATTTATATACCAGAAATAACAACAACAACAAGCAGAGCTTGGTGCACATGCTCCTGGGCCCAGTGACATAATGAACATGTGGTTTTGCCTCTCATTTATTTCTGAAGTCAGCATCACTGTGGCTGCTGCTTGACAGGACTTTTGGTTTAGAGTAAAAGGGGATTGAGGGAAATTTAAATTCATGACAATTATTATTATTATTATTATTTTTAGTGAGAGGAGGGGAGGCAGAGAGACAGACTCCTTCATGCCCCCAACTGGGATCCACCCAGCAAATCCATTAGGGGGTGATGCTCCATTGCAACTGGAGCCATTTTTTTAGTGCCTGAAGTGAAAACAATAGAGCCATCCTCAGCACTTGAGGTCAACTTGCTCAAGGCCAATCAAGCCATGGCTGCAAGACGAGAAGAGAGGGGGGCGGCGGGGGGAAGGGTGGAGAAGCAGCTTCTTCTGTGTGTCCTGACGGAATTAAATGCAGTACAACCACACACCAGGCCTACGCTCTACCACTGAGCCAATGGCCAGGGCCTCATTACATTCTTAACAGGAACATGACCCTTTTGTTCATGAATGTGTGTATGAGGCAAAATGTCCACATGCAGACAATAGATTAATATAATTAGCAGTGGAATACCTGGCCAGAAAATATTATAAGGTTGTTTGACTAGGAGTTAGTTGGATGTTAAAAAGGAGAAATGTATTTGGGGTTTTTTTGATTGATTTGAAAATAAAATAGAAATTCATTGTAATTCTAGCTTCTGATTATTATTATAAACCTGTCTTATTTCAGAAGAGGACTTATCATACATATTTATTATCAAAGCCCAACATTTGTGAGAATTTTTGACTAGGCATGAAGATTTGGAAAAATCCAAAAAAAAGTTACCCAATCACTCAAATATATATATGTTATTGAAGATTATGATAATAGGATGGGAGCTAATTCTAGTGATTGATAGGAATGTTAAATATTACATTTTATATCACTTTAGAAAAAAGGGTGAAGGAAGATCTCGGCATGAGAAGATTATTGTTATATAGCCTTAGTTTTCATAGAAGTTGAAACTCTAGTGGTTTGTGGTACAAAAGCTTTTTGATTTCAAGAACAGTCGGATGCTAGGTCCAAAAACCTGAGAAAAATCCCTAAAACTCATAGTTACTGATTTGCAGGTAAAATGGCACATGTACAACCTTATCATCAGCACCATCATGAAAAATAGTTTATTGGTACCTTTAAATATTTATCCAGATTTTGTCACTGAAACTTCATGCTTGACTGCTCTCAAATTTTAAATGTTGAATGTTCATCAGTCAAGAAAAATAAGGCTCATTGTGTCAGATGACTGGGTTGTTCTGCTTTTGTTTTCTCTACCTTTCTTCAATGTACCTGTTATTTATTGTGAAGGTCAATGTACAACTTCAAATCTACGAACACAGTCTAACTCATTAGAATTCAACATAGCAAAGACCAAATCAGTATGAGGGTCTGAGGCACGCGCTCAAAAAGAGCCTGCAGGAGAACATAAAGGGGAGCAGCTCTGGGCACTGTAATGACCCCTGTGATTGCTCGAAAGACCTCTTAGACCTTGACTATATTGTAAAGAGTTGAAGTTGCAAGACAATGAACTTTGTTTGATAAGTGGAGATAACTCCCATTTAGGGATGACTGGTGCTAAATTTTAGGATGTTCTTTTTTAGTACAAATCTCCAGTTAACCTCTCTTGTTAGAATATTTACTAATTTTCTTGAAGGCATTTCCAATGTTATGGCCCATGCTTCTTACTCCTATCTTGGTCTCACCTCTCTTTTCCCTCTAGACTTGACTTTCTTTAATGTCTCTTTACGTTTTCATAAACTGCTCTGTTTGCTTGGGCTCCCTTCTTCTTGTTTTGTGTAGTATACTCCTACTCATATTTCAAAGCCTCATTTCTCACTTTCTTTGTGAAACCATCCTGCATGTCTCTAAGAAATGTCAATCTCCTTGTCCCTGGCTGCTTACACTTAATGTCTTTGAGCTTCTCTCCACATGCCCTCTTCAAGCAAGCAGGGCAAACAAACAATGGGAACTTTGTGTTTTCAACTTAGTAGATCTACTACTTTACAGATACTCTCTCTATGGCAATGTCTTCTTGATCTACACACTGCCTTAAAATCTTCATCCTTCTCCCTGGTCTTTGGCATACAGGGCGCAGCAGTGTCCTCATACTGGTTCTTCCTTTTTTCTTTTCTCCCGAAGGAAGCAAAAAGACCAGTGGTATTTACTGTCTCTGTTTGATTAAAATAGAGGCAACTTTTTCCTTATTTTCTTCCTAGGAACTCTCTTTCTGGAGAGGAAATGCCATTTCTTTCTTTCTGGAGAAATTCCACTCTTTGCATGGATTTGTCGAAACCAGACCATCACATCCTATGAGTCATTGTCATGGAAAGTTTAGGGCTCTGATATGCTCGGTGCAACATAGAAAATACAGGTACCTAACAGATGCCCACATGCAGTAGATTAATTCTTTTTGTGATTTAGCAAGAATAGTCTGTTTTGATTTGAAGATACCCAGAAAGAACAGATCTGGAAGAAAATCTAGGCAAAAAAATAAAAATTAAAAATAACTAACTTAAACATAAAAGCTACATGATGGAATAGCCATTGTCCTGAGCCTTAATGCAATTTGCCAAAAGAGAGAAATATTGAAAACCCAGGAAAGAAGCACAGATGTCATGTTCATAGAATACAGAGCTGTGTCTGCTGATTGACCGTTTACAGGAGACAGAGTGACAAATCTTGCACTACATCCCTGACTCGTTTTCTCAAAGGCTTTAACTTTGTAGCCTGGCTGAGATTTTATGGCTTTGGTAGCTCTGGCTACTGCATCATAGGACAGAGATGTTGATGGGCTGGGCAAAATGGGTAACTAAGCAGTTTGCAGTGGTGAAGCTTCTCCTCTTCTCTTTCCTCCCAAAAGGGAATCCTGGAAAAGGATTCACTTTGAGTGGGGAAGCCTAGTCCAAGTCTGATTTGCCTCTCCTCGCAGTTTCAGGGAGTCCTGCTCCCAGTCTTGCCGCATACTCTGGCCAGTCTTAGACCTAACTGTTATATGTCTCTGCATTGGAGTGAAGCTGTCGCAGCATTCGAGAATGGCTATCTTCTTACCATTCCAATTCAAAACAACAGAACTGAAATTTCCTCAAGGCACATGGCAAATGTGATGACTAAGATGAATTAACCAGCTTACACTTCAATCATGGTGGTCAATAAAGCACTGGGAATTTGGAAGTGCTTTATGTCCAATCAATTGGGAATGAAAATACAGCAATTGTTTCTGTTTTTCTCACACTGTAGCTCTTCCTCTGCCACACTATCCAGAGGACTTGAAGCATCTGTGACCTGAGACATTACACTCAGTCCCCATCTGAGAATGTGCACCAAGCGTCAGTGGGGGGAGGGGGGGAAGGAAGCTGGAATCACTCCTTTTACATCCCACTTCATTCTCTTCACATGGGCAACTCCACTTCACACAACAGTGTAATTGTGGGACAGTAATTCCCCCAAATGGAAGCAAGGGCAGTGAAAATAAATGAAAACAAAAAAGTAAAATGTACAGAGTCCACAGAGAATAACGAAGGGGGTGGAGAAGCTGTTCATCACTACAGACAGGCCTGCTCACCACCTTTTCCACCACATCTCCAGCTGCAGGCTGAGCCCATACTGTGTTTGGAATGGCCTGTTCTTCTCTGGGCATCAGTTCACTTCCCACAGACTGGGTCTTGAGATGAAGTCATCAGGACACATGAGGGTTGTTCCAAATCTCCTTGCTTGTAGTAAATAAATGTGGATTTATACAAGCCGATTGCAGGTCAGAATTAATGCCTCATGAGCTCTCAAGCACCCTGTGCCTCCTTTGTTTGTGTTCACGTCACAATTTATTCCAGTTCTCTACTTAATTATTTCTTTCCCTCACTCAACAGCATGTTTGATGGGGCAGAAACCCTTTTTACCTCACCATTAGCCCTGGAACTTCTTCAGGCTCTTAATAGTTGCTCAACAACATGTTGAAAATACACCTGCTCACAAAAATTAGGGGATATTTCTTGTCCAGTTTGACATGCTTCTGTTCGTCCCCACCAATATGTCACTTGCTACTCAATTCGATAGTTGAGTTTGCATCTCATTTGTATGATCAAACAACTTTCTTTGACTTGTTTGTGTATAGCCAGTAACTGTGGCTGCCATCAAAGCTGCCTGGCCAACGCAGGTTCAGGTTTGATTTGGACCGATGGTAAATAAAACAGGTTGAGCCAAAAGCTGAAGTTCCATTATCCTTTATTCTAGACTCCCACCTGGCGGGTGAGAAATAAACACAGCAGGAAATACTTCCCTTTCCATTCAGGGCTCTCAAAGCCACTGACTCATCCGAGTTTCCTAGATTCAAAGGTTTCTGCCTCACCAGCCTTACTCACCTCTGTTCCCCATTTCTTTTCCTAATCCACCATTCTGGCTGCCTCCTCCATGTGGCTTCCCTGCCCTGCGTCCATGGGATCTTTTTAGAATGCAATCACTCTCCCTTGGAACAACGTGATCTCTCTCCAAATGGCCTCCTAGCTCCACTTTTTAAAACCTTTTGGTGTGAAAGCCCTCCCCCAATACATATTAACACAACCATGCCCTTCCCAAGCAAGAAGGGCAAATAATATTATCACCTGGGCAATGGGCATCCATATGGGCAGCACCATCTTTAACAAAGTGAGAAAAAATAACTTTATCTGACCAAGTTTGCTTTTCTGATGTTCTTGTTTAATAAAGTAAAATCAAATGTTTCTTTTTTTTATTGCTTCATATTTATTTTGAAATATCCCCTAATTCTTCTTACCAGTATAAATGAGTCCCCTCAGGTTGACTCCAAGCTTTCTTCATGACCTTGGAAACTGCTTCAGGAGTTGCGTCTGGATCTGGTTCACAGGCTGGGGGTGGGGAGGTTCTGCTGTCAGGACACTTCTCTGGAGACCATACTATGCTGGAAGCTATGTGTCAGCTGCACCAGTTGTCATATTATCTTTCGGTAGGCATATTTAAGCTTATCCACGTCAATCTTTAAGTAGCACCAACATCTATGTTTACAAGAAGTTGGGACATTTGGTTGCATTGGAGACTGAACGGTCTTCCTGAGGCTGGAGTACAGAAACTTCTACATGACCTGTTGGGCAGATAAAATATATTATGCTCACTTTGTTAAAGATGGCTCTGCCCACATGCAAGTTTTAAGAGTAAGCTTTTCCCCACACCCTTGACTGATTGGATGATGTGGGGTGGTGAACTCTCATGAGGAATCCTCTCATTATGCTTCAGATAAATGACTTTGTATCAGAGACTTCCTTGTTTATAGATTGGATTAAAGGTTTGGATTTCTATACTATAAAGTAGGGCAGACCGGGAGCTTGCTCTCACTTGGTTCCTGAGGTTAGCATTAGAGAGAAGAGCAGATTAAGGCTACATGGAGGAGAGGAGAAACAGCCAAGATGGCGGAGTGCTGAGGAAGAAGCAAGTTTATGCAGAGTTTGTGCAGAGAGAAGGAGATGGGAAACAGAGGTGAATAAGACTGGTGAGCTGGAAACCTTTGATGCTAGGAAACTCAGATAAGTCAGTAGCTTTGTGAGCACTGAATGAGTGTGTTTTGCTTGTCCACCAGGTACAAGCTAGAATTAAAGCTGATGGCTCACCAGTTCTTGGCTCCATTGTTTCATTACCGACTGTCCGAATCTAATGAGAACCTACACTGGCCAGATGGCTCTGATAGTGGCCTGGGCTACTACTGGCTTTACACCACCCATCTCATGTCTTTTAATTTTTCCCTTCTGGGCAACCTACGCATTGAGATCAGAGATGCAAGCCAGCTGAACTACATCCCCTTTGCCCACTTGTGTCACATAACTCTGACTCTTTCTCTCAAAAATGAACTTCCAAAATTTAAAGCATCAAAGAACCATCTCAGTGGAAGATAATACCAAGGCATAGCGATATTTAGAAATTGTAAGTCGTGGCTCCCTTGGATGCCTTTCAATTCCAAACTGGAACTCAAATGCATAGGGCTCACTTACTCCAGCGATGGGCTCTTCAAATGATGGGGATTGTTAGGGGCACTACTGTAAGGTATTTTCCCTGCTGAGAAAGAATAAAATCAGTGTAGTTATTAAGTATTAATTATTGAGGCTTTATTTGGTACAGAGCATTACTCAGTCGGGACTCACTGGCACATGATGAACGCCATGAATCTCTCTCGTGCTGGGGACTGCATGGCGCCAGATTTTAAAAGGAGCCCTTCCAGGGTCGTCTGGCTAATATGACGTAGTGAAATCTCACTGGCTGACGGGCAGTCGCTTTTTTCCCAAAGGTTTATGGGTAGTGTAGTTTCCATGCGCCTGGCCATGTAGGCAATCCCAGACAAAGACTGGGGCTCTGATTTCCCACTTGACTACCCCATTGCCAACCGCCCTACATCCCAGCCTTTTTGGTTAAATAGAAATGGGGCACCGTTAATCATTCTGTCTGCTTCCTGCTGATTAGGGGCATTGTGGGGAGGGGGGGTTGGCTGGTGGTGGCTTTGAGGGGTGTCAGGAGAAACATCAGTTTGGCCGTGAGTCGGGAAACTTCACGGATACGCTTCGAACAGTACTGCTCCCTGGTTCAGTCCACTCAGTGGCAGGTTCCTGGTGGGAGGGACAGGATGCAGAAGGAGAATCTGCAGGGCCCAATCTCTTGGTGAGCTGCAGACGAGTAGGGCCCAGTGGTTCCAAACTGCCAACGATCCTGCATGGGAGCAAGCTTGAGGCAAGAGACCTGGTTAGAAATGAGGGTAGCATTGATTATGAGGGAGCCCTTGGTTGTGAGGAATGGCAGGAGTAAGTGGAAGACGTTGTCAGCTGGATAATGGCTCTGACATTGTGTAGAATGTCTCGACCCAGAAGGGGTACAGGGCACAATGGTATAACTAAGAATGTGTATGAAAAGGGGATTCCGTCCAGACTGCATGTCAGGGGTAGTGTACGAAGAGGAGAAGAAGGGGTCTCATCAATCCCCATAACCGAGACCTGTGAGGGAACTAGAGGTCCAGAGTGTGATGGCAAAACAGAGAAGGTAGCCCCCGTGTCTACAGAAATGAAATGGACTTACTCTCTACCTGTAGCTTCACCTGTAGCTCAGAGAGAGGGTAGGGTGGGTCTCCGAGTCTGGGCCGTTGTCAGCTGTCCATGAGGCCTAGGAATTCAAATGATGGGTTTACTTCGCTAGCTTGGTCTCCCATCTGAGCGGCCTGTCCTCCATGCTGATACGCCAAGGATGTGCCTGCTGTCCAGAGGGGGCAATCGCTCTGCCAGTGACCAGGGTGCTTGCTCTTAGGACAAGGCTTAGTAGGTAGCCTTGGGCAGGGGCATTGTCAAGACCAATGACCATTCTTGCCACACTTACAGCAAGCTCCAGGTGGGGATCCCATTTGTGGCCCAGACTTAGATTGAGCACCTCCTGTGTTTTGCCACTGTTGCTCTGGCCTAAGGGCTGCCACAATAGCCTGAGTTTGGAGTGCTACCTTCTGTTGCATGAGGGCCTGGCGAAAAACCTTGGCCTGTTCCTCTCAACCATTAAAAACCTTAAATGCCATGTTCATCAGGTCTCGGATAGGGATTTCCGGGCCCTCCTCTGCCTTCTTAAGTTTCTTCCAAATGTCCGGGACCAACTGGGAAATAAAGTGAGTAGCTAATACAGTGGCCCAGGCACTGGAATTAGGGTCTAAACGAGTATGGAGGACCATAGCATCAGTGAGGCGATTTAAGAAGAGAGCCAGATTTTCCTCAGGTCCTTGAGTAATTTCCCTTAACTTGTCATAGTTAACTACCTTTTGTGCTGCATCCTGCATGCCAGCTATAAGACATTCAGCCATCTGATCACATTGTCTCCTACCTGGTTGTTCCTTCTGGTAATCCTAGTTGGGGTCCGTGTCAGGGACCACCTCTGGGCCCACTGGCATTTGAGCATTGGAGGTGTGGACCTTATCTGCATGAGCTTGTGCTACTGTCCGGATCCGGTCTCGTTCGTCGGGGGTGAGGGTAGAAGACATAATAATATAGAGATCATGCCAAATAAGGTCATATGCCTGAGTGAGATATTAGAATTCCTTGGTATAGTTGGTAGGATTAGAAGAATAGAAGCCCAAACGCTTTTCAATTGCAGACATATCAGAGAGGGAGAAAGGCACATGGACTCTAATGACCCTTTCCATCCCGGCCACCTCGCGGAGAGGGCATAGGAGGTTGGCTCTCTCTTGTGGCCTGGAGTGGGATTGGGTGTGAGCGCTGACAGGAGAGAAGAGAGAGGGATCAGCATTTGCCGGTGGCGGAAGAGAAAAAGGATTCAGTGAAGAGACGGAATGGGACCAAGGGAGTGGTACAGGAGGAAAACAAAGTTCCTCAGGGGAGTCGGCAAAGGAGGAAAAATCTGGAGTGGAGAGTTTAGCTGATGTTTCTCTGGCCAGAAGGCCCTGCATTGTAGAGCAGGCAGCGCAGAGATTAGAACGAGAACGCAACTGAAGAAACCCCTGTATATAAAAAATCTCTGTCCATTTTCCAACTTCTTGGCAATAGTTCTGTAAACCAATAAGGATGTTAAAATCGAAAGTTCCTTCCTGAGACCACCTGGTCTGGTTATCCAGTGGGTATTGTGGCCAGGTTATGCTGCAGAAGAAAATTATTTCTTCCTTTTTAGGGAGGGATCAATGTTTGGGAGGTTTCGAATAAGGCACCCAGGGGTGTTTTAGAGTCAGGCTTCGATTCCTTTGCCTCCATGGTTACCCCTCAGTTCTCGGATAATGGTCAAGAGATGAGTTACTGGCATCCCAAAAACTCAGACTCTGGCCACAGAACGGATAGGGAAAGTAAATATATGTATGAACGTCTTCAAAACACACATTTACTTGGTTGGAAAAGGCTTCCCTGATGTAGCTACATTTTTTGGACAGGGAGCCTCGGCAAAAAGAACCTGAGGGGGTTTGGAGGCAGGGAGCTTACCACACCGTGTGCTGAGGTGGAAGGTCGGTTGGATATCCTGGGTCCTTGTTTTCCTCGGAGAAGACAGGAAAAGAGGTACGGTCTGTTGTGGACTTCAAACTCCTCCCGGGTTTCGGCACCAAAAAATGTAAGGTATTTTCCCCGCCGAGAAAGAATAAAATCAGTGTAGTTATTAAGTCTTAATTATTCAGGCTTTATCTGGTACAGAGCGTTACTCGGTTGGGACTCACTGGCATGGGTGATGAATGCCAGGAATCTCTCTCGCGCCGGGGACCGCATGGCGCCAGATTTTAAAAGAGGCCCTTCCGGGGTCGTCTAGCTAATATGACATAGTGAAACCTCACTGGCTGATGGACAGTCGCTTTTTTCCCAAAGGTTTATGGGAAGTGTAGTTTCCGTGCGCCTGGCCATGTGGGCATTCACAGACAAAGCCTGGGGTTTTGATTTCCCACTTGACCACCCCATTGCCAACCACCCTACAACTACTTTGCCAGAAATAAAAAGTGGGTGTTGTTTAGTGTATTTCTATCAAACACAATACACACACACACACTCACACACGCACGCACACACACACACACACACAAGCTAAGCAAGTCCAGTACTGTCTCAACTGTTTGATTCAGTGATTGTTATTAAGCAGTGAACTCACACCCACTGTGCAGTCATTGTGCTTCTGAAAAACATAAAAGTCACTTTTTTATTTTGGTTTCTAAAAATTATTAAGCTAAGAGAAAGATAGCAATTCCTAAAGTTTGCTCGAATGATAAAATGCAGGAGAATTAGCATTACTCCTGAGAGCTGCCATTGGTTTGCTGGAGGGAAAAAGGATATCAATTATACATAATCTAAGGAGCCTCTGCATAGTAATCAGGCCCAGTAGGGGCTCTGGGGCAGCTTCTTTATTCTCTTGTAAACACAAGAGCTCAGATAAACATGTCAGTCAGGAGTAGCAGCAGCAATTTCTCCTTTTTAACACCTTCACATTCTATTGCTTCCATATGCAAACAAGGCTGTTTAGTTAAGGGTAGTGCTGGGGCTAATGAGCTCCCTGCACTAACCCTGAAGTAAAAAGGTTCAGTTTCACAGCTGCTGAGAGACAGCTCCTCTGGGCATGCTCAGGTATAGGGAAAGAATGTCTTTTAAACAGAGAAATGCCAATCAGGATTTTGTGTCCCTTCCCTTTTCTCCCTGTGTTAATGCAATTACTTCACAACTTGTGAAGTCCCAGCGCATTTGTTTGGTGCTTTCTCTCTGAATGATGCCCTCAGAGCAGAGAGGTGGAGGGGAAAAGGCTGGAAATGACATGGGAATGGGATAAATGGCCTCTTTTAATTCCTCAAGGACGGTATAGTGGAGCTCCCATTTCTACCTTAAACATGAACAGTTCTTTTATCTATTTTTTTTTTTTTTATTGATTTTGAAAGGGGAGAAGAGAGAGAGAGAGAAAGAGGAGGGAGGAGCAGGAATCATCAACTTGTTGTAGTTGCTTCCTGTATGTGCCTCGACCAGGCAAGCCCAGGGATTCGAACCAGCGACCTCAGCATTCCAGGTCAACACTTTACCCATTGCGCCACCACAAGTCAGGCTCTTTTATCTATCTTTTTTTTTTAAATAGTATTATTTCTCTCTTTTTTTTCCCTTGGGGCCATTTTAATGACCTGAATGTATAATGTAGATCAGGACAGGCTTCTCAAACCAGAGGATTTGTGCCCCAATCTGTGATTTGAGATCAGCCCGGGTCCAGGGCTCTGGGCCTCCCTATAGCGAGGCGATTCCATAATTGGCTGAGCAAAGACACACAGGGGCCTGAGGAGAGGGGCAGCAGTGGGGGTGGGGCTCACGTATCAGCTGACAGTTTCGAATCAAGACACAATATATGATGGCATTTCAATATCCAATTATTCTCATGAATAAAGAAATTCTCTGCACAGAACTATTCTCTTCCCAATCCCCACCGGGTTAATTTACCATCTACAGAAACCACTCAGCTTTGCTAGCTAAATAGCATAGTGTGTGATTTCCTGTGTAATTATAGGACACTCTACTCCTTGCCATTAATTCAATCCCAGGGCCGTGCCTTCTAGGTGTGTGACACAGAAGACAGGGCCTGTCCATTGTGCCTGATAAATGGATGTGAAGCACAATCACAGATATCAACTCTTAACTAGTGCTTTTAACTCTCACATCCATAAAAGAGGTGTTCTATTTTCCTGTTTTTTAGTGAACCAATCAGTGGGCAGGTCTCTGTTTATGACAGTGTAGCCAGGTACTACACAGTCAGCAAGAAAGGCTTCCTGCTGGATTACTCTGCATTTAAATTATTTATTATGCAGGCTCTGTGGCATATCAGAACCTATTTGAGACAGGTAAAGTGAACTCCCTTCTGCCACAAGAAGGCTCATTAAATGGCCATCATGACTGGTCAGACTTAATTGCTTTATACTGGGTCATTCTCTGTTATGATTCAAAACCCTAGAAAGGCAGCTGACCCCAACTCTCAGAGTGATTTGATTCACCCCTAACTTGGCAAATGAGAGCCGGCTAGGAGTTGGCTTGCACATTTTAGCATCTGGTTAAAGATGTGCAAAGCCAGAAGGTTGCTGTGTGAAACAAACGATGAGTGACTGTGTGGGGTAAACAGTCCATTTAACCTTAGAATCTATTGTTTAGTTTTAATTCCTTTGTTTAAATGATCATAAAATTATTCAAGTTATTTGGAAGGAGACATGTTTATAAAACTAAGTCATAATCATTGATAAAGTCATTGATGCTTATGAGTAGAACATAATGTGAAGCACAGATTAACGGCACCATTGTATTCAAATTCAAATGGCAAGTCATTTTGGCAAGATTGCCTGTACATCTGACTGATCATTGTAAGGCCATGCCAGATCTGAGTAAAATAATAAAGATGTGAAGCCAAGTAGAATTTTAGTTTTCTAAATTGTTGCTATGCTAGTTCAGTGCTTAGATGGTGTCTCCTGCTCTATCATGAGAAAGACTGTGGCCTATGGATAAGAGTGCCAACTTTTGAGGTGGACCTTTTGTGTTTTCCAGCTCTGTGACTTCCTGGCTATGTTACCTTGGTCTGCACTCCAGTTTCCTTATCTGTAAAACAGGCATAATAATAAAACCTGCCTCGCAGAGCTGTTGCTAAGATAAATGGGTGACTATTTGGGAAATTATTAGAACTCAATACACACTAGGTATCTGAATAGTTGTTGTTGCTCATTACTTGTAGCCATTTTCACAGTGGAGACATCTGGATAGGTCTTCATCTATGTCTGTTGTCATACAGTGGCCTGGACTTGCAGTTTGCCGGGAGCAGGTCCTTTATGGTGGGTTGCTTGAAAAAGTGACCTCGGCAAAGATATGCCCCAAATGCTAAGTCAGCAGTTTGTTATTTGGATAATAATTTATCTAATTTTATTGTCTGTCCTGTTGATATTTAGAAATTGGGCCTCTATTAAGGTTTGTGCCACAGTAAAGCACCTGTGGATGGATTCATTTATTGCTCTTATAATGACTTAAAAAAAAGAGAAACCCAAACTCCTCCTGTTCATCATTTAGACACCCCTGATACTGCTAAGTAATTTGCCCTCATAATGCATGACTGATACTATTCAATAAAGAATAGTGATACTGTTTCAATGGCTTAATTCCCCCCTGTGCTAGAAAATGGATTTATCCTTTGCTCATATGTTCTGATTGTCAGAGTAATGATAAAATGATAAAAAAAAAAGACACTCACATGTGCTCTGAAGGAAGCAAGTAGTTTCTCAAGACAATTCAAACTGGATGAGTTGTGGCATTTTTTTCCCCACCTTCTTCTTCTTCTTCTTCTTCTTTATTTTTTTTTCATATCCTGGCTATGAATGGGAGAAAAATATAGATCCCTAGAAATTGGTATAAGATGTCATTTAAAAAATTGTTCTTATTTTTCACTAACCTGCTATTTGCTCTATAATTTCAGCAGTTGTCACGCCCACAGTAAATTCTGGAAGTTCTACATAAAGGGGGGGGGTCTTTGACAACCTTATAATTAACTGAATGATGAACTAAAGGTGTGCCGACATTAACCTTCCTTCTCCCAAATGTCAAAGGGAGAGATGGAAAAAAGGGGAAACACATTTTGCATTTTGACTCACTCAGGGAGCTCCCCTCTAATGGATAGAATAAGACAATTGAAGAAATGAAAGTATAAATTACTATTTTTGAAAGACATCTTTAAAAATAATGCTGCTATGCTGAATAAATTGGGGGGGAGTGTCTTTTTTCTAGCACCTGGAAGTTAATTATATGTGAAATTCTAACGGTTAATGTTTTTGATATTTTTCCACCATCAGATTTGATCACAGTCTGATGGGTAAGGAGGTGGAGGATATCTTCCAGTATAATTGCAATATGTATGACTCAGAAGGGTGTTACACTTGGCTGAATGCCTATGTAACTGTTCTAACAATGTCTTGAACAAAGGGTTCCATATTTGTGTTGAATTCTACAAATCATGTAACCAGATTAGACTGCAATCAATATTCAGACAATATCAGTTCTATTTATTGCTCATATTCCCCATGCCTCCAGCCTAAGATAACTAGGATGCTAGGATGAATGCTTGCACAGCAGAGATGTTATTTTGGAAATAGTTCATGATTTAGGTTCTCTTGTAGTTAAGCCAATTTCTCTCTTGGCTCTTTTTCTGCCTGTAAGGGTAAGACATGTGACTAGGATATGGACAAAGAGAGATATGGAACAAGGGCAGAGCTAGAAGGAAACTCTGTCACATCAGTGAATGGTGAAAGGTGGGGAAAATGGGAAGATCAATGCTTTTAGAAACAGCCATATAAGCATGAAGGAGCTTTTTTTGACATGGCCGGGAGCAGGTTGACAATACCTAGGAATACCTCAGCTTGGGCCAGAGCCCTTCTGTCCTAATGTGGGGTTGATGGGTGGATATGGCAACAGGAACAGTCTGGAATTGTGTGTCTGGGCCAGAACCCTCGGCTCTTCTGTGTGTACATGAATTGCTCATGACTTAGACATTTGTCCCCCACTCAAGGGATGCTCAGCTGCTGGAGGGATATGGGATGGGTGGAGGTGGGATTCAGAATGAAGAGGTCACATGTGCATGAAGAACTCTGGAACTAGAGTCTGGGAGTAAGGACAATGGACTGTATCCATGGAAGCCAGAATGTCACTCTACAAGGACAGATGATGCAGTGCCACCTCCCCTTTCCTCACTGGGTATAAACTAGGGGCCAGACAAGAGAAGGTGTTCTCAGCAAAGGGCACCAAAGACCAAGTGGGCACACATGGATTCTATATTATCTTTTATCCCATGATTCTGAGAACCTAGAAAAAGTTTTTGAAAGCATAGTTTGACAAAGATATTAGTTACTACAAGAAATTATGTGCACATAGAATCATTTTGAGTTTGTCATATTGTCTAAATAGATCTACATTCATCCTTGTCCACTTCCCTTATCAGTAAGGAGACTTGCATGGAAGATGGATACGTTATGGAAAAGAAAGGGAAGGAAGAGAGAGAACCAAAGAAGGAAGTTATGTCCTCATATACCATGTGAGAAGATGTGCAACTCTGAGGCGTTTGCTTCAGTGAATGATAAAATAGTAAATTTGGTTCTCTATGTGTTAGGTCAGGTAAGTCTTTTAATATGTCACATTATCCCATCTCCCATTTCTTCTTTCTTTCCCTCCCCACATCCCCAATTCTGGAAAGTACTCTGGGCACAAATAGGAAACCCATAATCTCATTGAGTCCTCATCTTAGAAGGGAAATTGACTTCATTCTATTTCTTTGGACTGTGGTAGAAGACAGATTTGCATAAATGAGTTCTTTGGTTTCTTCTACTTACACCCTCAGTTATGCCTGCTGTGATTCTTTCATGTCCACCTGGGCAATATTTGTATGGTTTTACTCAAGCACCCGGGTTCACAAACTGTGCTGCACATTGTAATCACCTGGGAAGCTCTAAGTAGCACGGATGTCCAGGGCTTGTTTCATTTTCATTAAATCAGAGCCTGGGGCAGGGTTGAGAAGCAGACAGAGGCATTAGGAGTTTCTTAAGCTTCCCAGGAGAGTCTCATAGGCAACCAAGGCAGAAAACCCATAGGTCAGGATAGCGAGTCTTTTCAAACTTGCTGGTTATAAGAATAATTTGTGGCTCCTTTTAACTGCACAAATTGCTTGGCATGTTCCATAAAAATTTGGGTTTGGCAAGTCTAGGTTTGGGGATAAGATTGTATATTTTTAATACATTGGCAGAGAGTTGTTTTTGTAGTATGGATGAAACAGCTTTTGGGAAATTGGTAGAAACTTCTGCAGTGGTTCAAAATTTTTTTGTAGCGAGACTAAATAATTAAGCGAGGAAAGAGAATGATCCTAACTATAGCAGTAAATTACACGTTTGGATTCCCTTTTTGCATTTTAAGAGAAATACAATTGAAGGATTGTAGTTACTTTACAATTTCTTGTGGACGCAGACTGTGTTTCACCGCATAAAACATTTTTCCAAAACTGGACTACAGGGGTCTGTATACTCAGTTGGGGTTATAATGGGAAGAGGAGGCATAGTTATATTAGGATGAAGGATATACTAAGGAGTTGGGAGCTCAAGGGATGCTAGAAAAGTTTGAAGTAGCTCCTGAAGAGCAAAGTGGGAGGACCTCATTAGAAACATAGAATAAGGGTGTTGTGTGAGATAATGGCTGAGATGGGTTAGCACCCTTGTCTAGCAGCCTTATATGAATAGTTTTGTGATTTTCTCCTGGGTGACTTAACCACACAAATGTAAATGTTGAGGAAGCAGAAATTTAGATTAATCAATAGATGGACCTTTTCCAGGAAGGTGATATTGCAGACCACAGAGACAAGAGAACTGAGCATGCTGGAGAGATGAGGATTATTTTGGGATGGTGGTCACATTGCTATTGTTACTATAACGCTACATAAATAGCCACATTATCAACTACATGTGTCAGGTAGCTCTCATTGCTCATGCATCTAGGAGGGAGGAAGGAAGAGGACTTTCTGGTCTTGTCTGAGCTCCTCCACATGTTTGGGATGTGCTGGCTACCAGCTGACACTGGATGTCCTCAAACTATATGGCAAAACCAAGTTATATGGCCAAGTGTGGACACAGGGCAGGTGAAGAATGGGGGAACCCTTTGTGCCATCTACCACAGTAGCTGTCTATGGATTATTAGCACCTTTGAAATAATCTGGAAGTAAATATTCTGTACATAGAGGACCAAATAAGTGAAAAAAAAATTATTCAGATCTCCCCTCCCCCCCATAAAATGCTGTATATTACTGTTACCACTATCAAACCAAACCTCACTTTCCATAATGACTCCAAGCATCTGGACCAAGAAATACTCATTTTCCTTATTCCTCTTGTGTGTGTGTGTGTGTGTGTGTGTGTGTGTGTGTGTGACCCATGTCTATAAAGATATCTCTTAATTATCTCAATTGAAATTAATAAAACATTTTCAAGATATAAAGTATGAAGGTTAAAATTAAATTCTGCCTTTATAAAATCATTTCTGATATTAAGTTCTCTTCAGGACATTCAATTTTTTAAAAAATGCATTAATGCATGCAAAAGAACTTTCTATTTTGTCTCACTATAAAAGTGCCTGGAGCCTGACCAGGCGGTGGCGCAGTGGATAGAGCATCAGACTAGGATGTGAAGGACCCGGGTTCGAGGCCTTGAGGTCATCTGACTTGAGCAAAAAGCTCACCAGCTTGGACCCAAAGTTGCTGGCTCGAGCAAGGGGTTACTTGATCTGCTGAAGGCCCGCGGTCAAGGCACATATGAGAAAGCAATCAATGAACAACTAAGGTGTCGCAATGAAAAACTGATGATTGATGCTTCTCATCTCTCTCCGTTCCAGTCTGTCTGTCCATATCTATCCTTCTCTCTGACTCTCTCTCTGTCCCTGTAAAAAAAAAAAAAAAGTGCCTGGAGTGAACTTTTTCTACACTAAGCTAAATTGTTAATTAGTTCAAGGTACATCAGAGATGTGATCTTGGAATATTCTATTAATAAATGTTTGTTAAACTAGTAGCTGTTGGTCTTGCTTAGATTTATTGGGAGGGAAGGGGAGGTTTGAGTAATTTCAATGTGTTGCAAAAATAAGGATTGAAGTATTTGGTAACCATTGAAGCAGTTGTCTACCTAACAAGAAACACCACTGCCTCTTTTATCAGGGTTTCTAAATTGTGCTGTCTCATCTTGACACTTCTTTTTAATCTTCATATGCACATTTAATTTGACAAATGACACTTTTCCAGGGACCTTATTATTTGCTCTTGCTACATTTTACCCTTTTTTTTTCTGTTATGAAAATGGCTTGTAATGTTTGGTGTGGCAAGTTGACTAGCTCCCCTCCCCCTTTGTGAGAGTCATGTGGGCATGATCCTGAAAGCATTCTCAGCAGCTGGCACTCAGTGGGTGCTCCATGAACAAATGAATGAGGCCATTTCTTGCAAGGACAAAAAATGGTCACTGCCTGCGTAGAGTTATTTGAAGCAATCGAGGGCATACTTTGCTGCCTCTAAACGTTTCTCTGGTCTGATCCTACAAAGATCTTTCTCACATTAAGCTCTGGGACCATCTGAAAGGAGGCGAGCTGATCTCATAGTCCTGAAAGAAATGCGAAACTTCATCAGTACCTGATCAGTTTCCTTTTCAACATCTTTTGTTTTGCTGAAATGGAAACTGTATACTCCATTGAATTCTTGTTCCCCACTCTTATCTCTGAAGCTAGATCTTAACAAACCTCCCACCTCCCCAGTCTCAATTCTGCAGAGCCTGTCAGAACAAAACAGTAGTCTAAGGTTTTGTAAACTGGGAGCCTGATATCCCCTGAGACCCTGGTCACAGATCCAAGGCTCCTTGCTGGCCCCTGTCAGCCCCTGCCCAGCCTCAGGCTGGACAGACCACTCTGCTTCTTGGGGCCTTGGAGACACTTGTGTGATCAACAAAGCTTGGGATCAGCCCTAAAATCCAAATTGCCCAGGTTTTTACTTTGTTTGATTTTCATTCTTTCTTTTCAAAGGAAAGAAGAAAAAAGATTTTTACATGTGCTTCATCAAACAATGCATGTATTTTCCACTTGACTATTTGAAGGAAGAGAAAAGAATTCCCTCTTCAAATAACCTCTTACCTTGTAGAGAGGACTTTTATTAATACCTTTGCTTTTTTTTTTTTTTTTTAAGATTTGTGAAACAAACTGCTACCCTGACAACTTTCTCAGTCCTCAGATACCTCTTTCCAAATGTGCCTCTGGCATGGCCTCATCCTTCCTGGAGCCCTGAATGCACACCCCCAAAAGCCTCAGGAGAGTCTCCAGTCATCTCTGCATTCATACAACTCTCAACTGTCGACTGTCTGTCAGAGTTCTGCCTTTTAAGTCTGAAATTAACCACTGACAGTTTGCAACGTGAAGTCCAGAGTAACTCTCCCAGGTATTCAAACTGGAAATGAGTAGACATAAACAAGAGGATACTAGCTTTTGAGGCAAATAACACTATTTTCAAGCTCACCTGGAGGTTGATTTGGATGAGGGTTTTTCAGGGCCTCCATTAACGATTGGAAGAAGGCCAAACACTTTCAGACCTGCATGGTTTATTTGCAAAAAAGCGAACATCCAAACAGTTGAGTCTGGTGGGGGGACATCCTTGGAGCTATGCTCGAGCAAAAGGGGATGGGATGGAAGGTTTGCCTTCCTATTACTCTTATTTTTAACACATATCTCTGTCTTCCAGGATTAAAATCCCAGAAGAAATTTCATTGTCTTGGTGTATGGTTGGAGCAGGCAGTCTACAGGTAGGTGGGGTGAGAAAGAAACAGGCTTAAATTATTAGCATTATTATTAAATTCTGGTCACCTCCTTATCTCTCCCAGATCACCTGATTTTGGTGGGGAGGAGCTGAGAAAGGTTGGTTATTATATAATTAAATTTGCCTTTATGATAATAGCAGTAGTCTGTCAAAGCAATTGTCTGTCAGGTGCTTTGGTTGAGATGACTTTGATATCCTGAACTATGATATCGTGAATTATGATAATCTAATGGATTAGCCATTAGCCAGCTGGTAATATATTTATTATTATACAAACTATAATAATTCTTGGGCCCTGTAAGGAATGGGCAAGTGAATAAAATACAGTCCCTGCCTTCAAGAACTATTGGGACCATATGAGTAGTACAGATAGTCCGTATGGTTTAAGGCAAACAGGGACATTTGTGATTCTGCTAACTACTTTTTCTTTGCCTGTGATTACCAATGGTCCATGGGCCTAAAGCTTCTGTGAAAGTGTTAACAATATATATCAGATTCCTGTTTGTAGCAAAGCTGTGGAAATTGGCACTGGCACTAATGAAGGATTTCAAAGTTCCAGATGAAATCCCTTGAGGGATCCTGTGAAAAGGACCCATATTGGCTAAAGCTACTTGGAGTGCAATTTAATGTCTGGCAAATGATCCCCTGTGGGTGAAGTGTGGGAAGTGTCCCCTTCCCCCAACTCTTTTACTCTCATTCCCTTTTTGTCTCACTTCTCTCTTATTTCCCCTGACCCTTTTGCTCATTTTAGTAGATTTATCAGTCTAATTGGGATTCTCTGTAACAGAGGGGCATTGAAGGCTGGAGGAGAAAGGAGGGATATTGAGTGAAGGCAGGACCCTATAACAAAAGCAGTCTGCCCCTAAGAAAAATTTTATATCTAACAAATGTACTGCCCTATTTCAGATTCACTGCAATTAAAACTCAACTGCATCATCTAACCATATTAAGCTAATACACTAACTCCTGGGATATAGTTTTGAGTGTTCACCTTATAATCGTAAAATTGTAACACCAATCAATTCTCACTGGATCTGTTGAGCTTTAATATCTAATAGAGAGGTTCTACCATGGTGGGAATTCCACTTAGTTCTTCTTCCAAGAAGCAGAAATGTTTCCATGAACCTTTGGTGAATGAAATACACAGAGTCTCGTGGAAGTCAAACTCTCTTAGTCTTCTGGATGCTGAATTAATTAATACAAGGAAAAAATAGGTTAAGATGATTCCTTGGGCAATACTTGTGTATAAGTGGAGGGAGTTGAAAAGAATACATAGCAGAAGAACAAGGCCGTATGGCTGTGAACAGAGAATGGGTTCATTCTGATTTTAGAATGTTGAGAACAGTATGGTTGGTTAGGAGGAGCATGATGGACAGGTATATACCTGCAGGAAGGTAGGGCATCTTTGGGGTAGACTTTTAATAAGTAATTATAAGAGTTAGAATTAAATTTTAGAACTTAGAAATCTCATTATAGGGCAAGATATGGGGAAGTGAAATATAAAGTATCTCTTTTTTGGTGGAGCGGTGGATAGAGTGTCAAGCTGGAATGCTGAGGTTCAAAACTCTGGACTTGCCTGGTCAGGAAACATACAACAAGCAAGCAATAACTAAAGTGAAGCAACTGTAAATTGATACTTCTTTCTCAGTCCCTCTCATCTCTCTGTAAAAATCAATAAATAAAATCTTTAAAAAAAATAAAGTGTTTTTTTTCCACACCATCAATAGCTGTTACAGATAAAATCTGATACTATTCTTGGTTGGGGATACTGTAAATGTTGGTCTTCCTTACACAACTGTTTCCTACACTTTTTTTTTTCTTTCTTTAAGTGAGAGGAGAGGAGATAGTGAGACAGACTCCTGCATGTGCCCTTACCAGGGTCCATCTGACAATTCTTTTGGGCTGATGCTTGAATCGATCGAGCTATTTTAGTGCCTGAGAGTGAAGCTGGGGCCAGTGAGCAATCCTCAGTGCCTGGGCTGACGCTCAAACCAATCAAGCCACTGGCTGCGGGAGAAGAAGAGGGAAAGAAGTGAGAAAGGGAGGGGGAAGAAGCAGATGGCTACTTCTGCTGTGTTCCCTGACCAGGAATTGAACCTGGGAGATCCACATGCCGGACTGATAGTCTATCCATTGAACAAACTGACCAGGGCGCTAAACCTTCTATTTGGCTTAAGAATTATAACCTTCCTTCTCTGCCAGCAATTTCTATTTATTTCATGTGATTTATTTATTTATTTATTTATTTATTTATTTATTTATTTATTTATTTGTATTAGAAATTAAATTAAATGGGGTGATATTGGTCCATAGGACCACATAAGTTTCAGGTAAACATCTCTATAGTATGTGAACTATTCATGGCATTGTGTACCCATCACCCAATGTTCAAACACATTCTGTCACTATATATTTGGCCCTTTTTACTACCTTCTCCCCACTCCACTCCCTCTAGTAATCACTTCATTTTTGTTTATGTCCACGAGTTTCAGTTTTACATTTTACCTATGTGTAAAATGATAAAGTTCTTAGCTTTTTCTGATTTAATTATTTCACTTAGCATTATATTTTGAGTTCTATTCATGTTGTTGAAAACGGCAATATGTCATTATTTCTTATGGCTGAGTAATATTGCATTGTCTATATGTACCATTTCTCCTTTATCTAGTCCTCTATCAAGGAACACGTTGGTTGTTTCCATGTCTTGGCCATGTGAATAATGCTGCGATGAACATGGGGGTGCATGTGTCTTTGCATTAAAATGTTTTTGAGTTTTTGAGATAGATACCCAGTAGAAGGATTGCTGGGTCATATGACCCATAGTTTTCATTTTTTGAGGAACCTCTATACTTTCTCCCATAATGGTTGTACCAGTTCACATTCTCACTAGTAGTGAATGAGGGTTCCTTTTTCTCTACAACCTCTCCAGTAGTTACTACCTGTCTTGATGATAACAGCTAATCTAACAGGTGCGAAGTAGTATCTCATTGTATACTACCCACAAAAAATATGGGGTATTTTCAAAATGAATATGAAGCTACCAAATATCTCCTAATTTTTTTGAGCAGTATACTTTTGATGATGAGTACATCTCAATTGCCTTTGGAATCAATTTAAACTTGAGCATGTAGCCATGGATATCTCTTTCCCTTCACCTTTTCTCCATATCTCCTTTCCTCTCTCACAACACTGATTTGACGGTCTAGCCACGACTAATGTTCTACAATCAAGTATATTTAGTCCTTAATTCTACTGTCTCTCAAATCTGGTGCACAGCAAACATCGTTCTGCATGTCTTCATAAAGCCGTCTGTATTCCACAGTTAGTTGGCTGGGAAGGTCGTCCTGTGAATGTCATTGTAGCTGGTTGTCCCTGGAGTCTCAGAACATGACCTTACTTGGAAATGGTCTTTGCATATGTAATTAGTTCAGAGGATGTCTTAGCTCAGATGACTGTGACAAAACACCACAAGCTGGTGGCTTATAAACAACAGAAGTCTATTTCTCACAGCTCTGGAGGCTGAAAGTCAAAGGTTATGGAGCCAGGCTGGTCACACATTCTGGTGAGGGACTCCTTCCTGTTTCTTACCTGGCACTTTCTCTCTGTTTCTATACATGGGGGAAGGGGTTTGGGGTCCCTCTGGAAGCTCTTGTATAAAAACACTACTCCATCCATGAGGGTTCCACTCTCATGACTTAAGCAGCTTCCAAAGGCCCCACTTCCTAATACTATCACTTTTAGAGTTAAGGACTTCACCATCTGAGTTTGAGGGTGGACTTACTCAGATGACAGCAGATGAGATCACTCTGACTGTGAGATGGATCATGAAATTCAGTTGTTGGTCTCGTAAGAAGAGAAGAGGAGACCCTGTGCTGACAAAGGAAGACACTGGAGTGATACAGGCAAGGAATGCCAAGAGTCACAAGAATGCAGAAGAGGGAAAGATGGATGCTCCTTTAGAGCCTTTTAAAGGGGTGCGGCCCTGCCAACAACTCAATTTTAGAGTTCTGGCCTCAAGAACAATGAGATAATTCACTTCTTTTGTTTTAATCAATCAAGTGTGAGGCCCTTCATTATGGCAGATCCAATCATTAAGGTACAGCAGAATGAACATGAACATGAATCCTGTAGGAACTCCAGGTTTGGATTTGGACACTCCTAAGCTTGTGCAAGTAACCTAACCCGTTAACCTCAGTTTCCTTACTTGTACAAATAGAGATAACCATATATCTACTATGCTGTGGGTGTGACTGTTGAATCAGGTAACACATATACAATGCCATGGAAGAATTCACTTTTCTTCTCATGCTCTTGTACCTCCACCTACAAAGGTGGTACCTATTTTTTTCTCCACCTGAAGAGTGATAGAAGGGAATATCAGAACTGTTTGTTCTCTCTGGACCTACTTACTTATTTCTCCAGTTATTGGTAATGTTTTTGATCAACACTTGACATTTATTGGGTCATTCTTCCCAATGGGCATTGCCCCTGTGTGGAAGGTGAGAGCAGACAGTCTTACCTTCTCTCCTGTTTCCTCTTCCTTCGTCCCCTGGGTACTTGGGCATATGAGTCAGGGATAGGTTCCACTCTCTAAAGTTGAATGGGTCAGATTTCTTGAGCTTTGATAGGCCTTTGTCCTGTCTCTACAGACCTCACTAATAAGCCAATTCCAGAATAAAGATTAAAAGAGTTACCTGGCCTAAACTGTGTTTTCCAATCCAGAGGTTTCTGCAATTGGAGCTGTAGATTTTGTAAAACTTATAATGGAAGGGATTTCTTTTTGTTTTTGTCTATCCTCCTCCATCCAATCAGACTTCCAGCAGGTGGGGGATGCAAGAGGCACACCAGACAGGCAGCAAAACCCTCAAAGTATTCTAGCTCCTATTGCACACTGGCCTGTTCCCTGGAAGAGCGAATGGAATTTACAAAGGTGTACGTCTAAATATGTGAGTGGCAACCATAACACCTGTTCATTTAACCTAACCATGTCAAGAGAGAGAGAATGGGTGGGGGAACCAGTTCTTCTGCACACATAGAATCACCCATGTATTTTAGTTTCAGTGGACGGGCCTCTCTGCCATGTATGTCACGGTGCAGTTCTGCATAATGGCATCAGCTAGGGAAAAATGCCTTTTGTTTACCAACAGAGTTTCATGACTGCTTCTGCCTCTGCTGAAAATTTTTCTGGCTTCAAGTGAAAGATTCTGTGCTGACAAATTCTACAGGTAAGAAAAAAAGTTTGTGTTTTCATGATGTGCTTGACTTTTACATGATTAGTCCACAACACAACTTTGGCTCAAAATAAAAAAAGATATTAATTTATGTATTTATAAGGGTCACATGATAGATTTTGCAAACTCAGACTGTTGTTTCCCCCTTCCCATTTTATGCTAGTTTTGTTCCCTGCAATGTGCTCCCCTTGCACTACTCTCCAGACCCAAAGCCTCCCTTCCATGAGTGTCCCAAACAGCACAATGGGTGCTCACAGCCCTCTCATCCACAGTGCTGCAATTTAATCTCACGGCACACTCTTGGGCAGAGGCGGATTTAATGGCGGGCACACCAGGCGCGTACCCTGGGCCCTGACTTCAGAAAGGCCTTGAAAAACCTCAACTTTACATTTTTTTTATAATGTAAGGGGCTCAATATTTTCTTCTGCACCCGGGGCCTCAACTGACCTTAATTCATCTCTGCTCTTGGGCCATCTCTTGGTCCTTCATTTACCCATTGATTGAAGGCAGCTTATCTCAGCTGCTGTGCCTACTTGGGCACTCAGCACTAGCCCTTGTTCTTGTCTAAAGATCTGGGCTTTTGCCCTGGAAACCCCTCTAATCCACTGCAGCAACCAGCCCTGTTTTATCCTCTTGATCCATGCTCAGTACCTACACTGCTCAGGGGTTGGTTTTTCTTTGGAGCTCCCATTTTTTTTCCCTGATAAGCTTGTGTTTGTGCCACCCAAATCCTCCCTGTATGTGGCTGACCTCCTGCCCACCAAGTATGCTGACTATCTGTTATGCTGCACTCATTCAGGCCATGTTTTTCTTTTTTTTTTCTTTCATCTTCGTGGGGTAATTGGGGTTTGATGGAGGCCCCAGAGGTGGAAAAAGCCTTTTTTCAACAGAGGGAAGATCTAAACTCTTTATCCTGTTGCCTCCTATCAGATTTCTCTGAAGCAAACTATATCTTTACAGAACTTTAGACATAACGGGATGTCTGAGCTCAGCATTCAAAACCTTCATGAGGCCCTGGCATGTTAGCTAAGTGGTAGAGCATCGGCCTGGTGTGTGGAATTCTTGGGTTCGATTCCCAGTCACAGGATACAGGAGAAGCGTCCATCTGCTTTTCTACCCTCTATCTCTCTTTCTATCTTTTGCTCTTCCTCTTCCACAGCCATATCTGGATTAGAGCAAGTTGACCCTGGGTGCTGAGGATGGCTCCATGGCCTCACTTCAGGCTCTAAAATAGCTTGGTTGTTGAGCAATGCAAAAACAGCCTTAGACGGGTAGAGCATTGTCCATTAGGGGACTTACTTGGTGGATCCCAGTCAAGGTACGTGCAGAAGTCTGTGTCTCTGCTTCCCCTCTTCTCACTTAAGAAAAAAGAAAGACCTTCATGATATGATGATCTGAGGAGACTTTCTCAGATTCACTTTCCATGGACCTGATGCTTTCTTCCTAAGCTGTGAAGCTCAGTTGTACTACACTGCTCATCATCTCTTGAGCACATCATGTTCTCTTCCCTTCGCAAAGAGCAGATGACAATCTTGCTCGCGAGTACCCCCTGATTCCTCACTCCCTAACCCACCACCGATTTGGATGGTGGCCTATAGATGTCCTGCAAAAACTCTATCCCCGGTGGCCCTCTGATCCCCACCACTACTGTTCTCACCTGTTTGGGTCCCAGTTATAGGGCTTGTTATCTTGACGGCACAGGTAGCAATTAAATATATACCACCTGATTGTTTTGTGATGATGTGTGTGGACACTTTCTGGTAGTGGAACATAGACTACCAAACACACGATTAAATTATTTGGTACAAAAAGCACATTTCCTTTTCTTCAGGAGGCACATGTTGCTGGTCTGGGAGGCTTGCTCTGTCTGTCTTTCTGTGCTTTCCTCTGTGTTACCTCCCCTGATCTCTAATTTCCTTTTTCTCTTTCATTTTCTCAGTTTATCTTATCACCCTTTCTTTCTCTTCCCCACTTGACCAGCTCTCTTTCATTGAATATGCTGACCTCTATGTGGATACTCAAGCTATGCATATATGTAAGATGTTATCATAAAGTGACAAAATTTCCTATTCATACATGAAGGTCATGCTTACATATTTGACTGTACATAACATATGTGTACAATTCATAACAAATGTGCATGAACACACAAATGTAATCATCAAACTTAAGAAAGAATAATACCAGGAACTTTGTAAGTTCTTACTGTGTCTCTTCCCAAATGTATCCTTTTATTTCTCCAAAAGTAAACACTATCCCTTTTTATTCCTAATATTGTATATTTGTGTCTTCCCAAATGTTTCCTTTAGATAGCTTGTGAAAGTCGACAATTGTGTTTCTTAAAATAATTCCTTTTTAAATGTTTATGTGATAAAATTAGCTTATTTATTTCACTCTTTCTTTTCAAATGCATGTGTGTAATACTGTATAGTTCAGTCTGGCAGACTCCGGCAGGCGCCCGACTGGGATTCATCTGGCATGCCCACCAGGGGGCGATGCTTTGCCAATCTGGGTGTTGCTCTGTTGCCACCTGAGCCATTCTAGTGCCTGAGGCGGAGGCTTGGAGCCATCCTCAGCACCCCGGGCCAACTTTGCTTCAATGGAGCCTTGGCTGCGGGAGGGGAAGAGAGAGAGGAGTGGGTGAAGGGTGGAGAAGCAGATGGGCGCTTCTTCTGTGTGCCCTGACTGGGAATCAAACCTGGGACTTCCACATGCCTGGCTGATGCTCTACCACTGAGCCAACCAGGGCTCTATAAAATTTTAAATGCAGTTCACAGCTTTAAATGCAATATTTTTCATCATCATTCAGTTTTAAGTATTTATAATATTTATTCAATCCATGAGTTATTTTGCTATGTTTTAAAATATCCTTTTTCTTTTACATTTAATATTGTTTTATATTAGTTTTAAGTAAGATTTTTTCTTTTTTTTCCCCTCTTTTTGTAATGGTAACATTTTTTTTACTCTTTTTTTTATTATTTCTTTTTATTTTATCCATTTTAGAGAGGAGACACAGAGTGAGAGAGAGAGAGAGAGAGAGAGAGAGAGGGGGGAGGAGCTGGAAGCATCAACTCCCATATGTGCCTTGACCAGACCAGTGCAGTGTTTTGAACTGGTGACCTCAGTGTTCCAGGTCGACGCTTTATCCACTGCGCCACCACAGGTCAGGCCTGTAATGGTAACATTTATTGGAGAAAAAACACAGGACTGTGTCCCCCCCCACCTCCCCCCCCAGTGCCAGATGTCCTATTTATGAGCAAGTAGTTTAGCTCCATCTCACTATGAAAGAAGTCGAGTTTCTGGAGCTACAAGCCTGCACCCACACCCATCAGACCCAGGAGGGTCAAGACCAAAAGATGCAGAACTTTTGTGTGCCTTATTTCCCCATCTGCACATCTGCAAACAAGGTCTGCTGGTACCCTCACTGGGGTCATCACTGCTTGGCTGCCTATGGCTACTAAAAAGAGTGAGAACCCCAAGACTGTTAAATTGAGAGAGAGTAGGCTTTCCTTCAGTCTGACAATCTTCATTCTAATACTGCTTAAATTTGCACTGGGCCCTTCCCACATCCAATCCCTTTCCTAGATCCTCAGGGGTTCCTGGTTCTGTATCCCTTCTCCTACCTATCTGATCCTGTTTCTTCGTTTTCCCAAGTTAAACTCCTTCCTTTCGTGGTCACTATCCTGACTCCTGCTGTGCATGCCACAGCAGAGAAATTCCCCCCTTACTGGTTCTTCCTTCTCCAGTAGTCTGTGGGAAGGAACTGGTTATTCCCTGAAAAGATTGGCAAGACAGTCCTTCCTACTTGGAGGCAGGGAGGGGATGTTAATCCTTGTGGTGGGGCAATGAGGCTATCCCCTGGAGTGTCGAGAAGTGCTAGTTTCTTAGTTCATTTGGCTTAATTAGATGTCTGGATCCTTCTCTTTTGTTAATATCCAACTAGCTACCTACATTAATATTCCCCCCTCAAGAATTCTGGGCTTTTGTAGTCTTTCAAGGGTGAACAAATGTAGGTCTTCTTTTCTGTACCTTCTTCCTGCTGTCCAGAGGTGTAGTCCTGCCTACTTTCAGTCCTAGAAAGTCTTGCTATCTGCTGAAAGAACAGAGTCACAAGGGAAGGGGAGCCTTCACATGGGGAAAGAGGAATTTTGTAAAGCCTGGGTCAGTCTGTTGCTATCTTTAGAAGGCCCCCTGAATACTGTCAAGAGGATGGTGCTGCTGGACAAGTAGGTATCCTTAATGTATCCTAGAGGTGACAAATGTGATAAGAAGGCTAAAAAGGCATGGTCCAAAAATGAGAAAGAGAATTATAGCAACTAAAGGTCTGATATAAGGTAAGAACCAGGTGATAGGGAGAGGAACTAACTTTATAAGGTCCCAGATTAAGTTGGAGGAGGAGCTTCCTTGGATAAAGGTGTGTCACACCTGTCTGAAGCCTTCCTGTTTACCATCCTTAATTCAAATTAGGTTAAGAACATTTTAAGATCCCCCTTCTGAAACAGGTTTTTTCTGTCTCGAGCAGGAAGGAGGAAGGTCAAAGGTTCCCTTTGAGTCTTCTGTTTCCCAATAGACAGCATAAATCAATATCCCCTTGAAAAAAGCAGTTTCAAGGTGGCAGAATTTTGGTCCCTCCAGTCCTGCTTAAATAATGTTTTCCCTGGCTGGATGGCTCAGTGGATAGAGTGTTGGCCTGCATATGGATGTTCCAGGTTTGATTCCTGGTCAAGGCACACAGTAGAAGTGGTTATCTGCTTCTCTTCCCCTCCCTCTCCCCCTTCTCTCTCTCTCTTCTTCTCCTGCAGCCAGTGGCTCAACTGGTTTAAGCATTGGCCCCAGGTGCTGAGGATAGCTTGTTGGTCTTAGTGGCAACTTCAAGAGCTAAAAATTGGTTGGTTCATTTGAGCATTGGCCCCAGATGGGGGGTGCTGAGTGGATCCCAGTTGGGGTGGATATGGGAGTCTGTCTCACTATCTGTCTTCCTCTCACTTAAAATAATAATTAAATTTTACATTTCAGAAGCAAAGCTGATAGACTGCTTCATACTTCACTGACTCAACCATCTAGTCCTGAAAACGAGTCAGTTCAGCTAACCACTGAGCATATTTTCAGGAGGTAATGATGCAAATGGGCTTCCAAAGTGAGGCATGTATCATGTAAACAAGCAACCATGTACTTAATAAAGTGTATGCCTGTGGAACAGAAGAAAGGAAATCCCACAAATGTTAATAATCAGAGTAAATCATATACCAGTTTATGATTCTGTAAGAGTGTCAGTTGAGAAGACTTTTAGATGTAAAGCTTTTGTTAGAATGAAAACAAGCAATAACAATTTGACAGATTCTGTTTGTCAGCTCTGATGGTGTCTTCAGGTACTCAGGTGAATTCTGTATCATGTACACAGCTTTAGGAAAAACTTTTAGTTCTCAATATTCTCATTCCAATGACGGGAGAAAAACAAAACATTCATATGGAGAGTTAAAAGAAAACTGGAAGAATTCATGATCTAATTCAGTTTAGAGGTAACAAACAAAGCATTGAAGGGAGAATTAACTGAACTAGAGTTTTATATTTACAACTGGGCATTGTGATTTCTAGTAAAACATTTTTCCCCTAAAATTACTGTAATTTTTAATAAAGAGCCAAGTTAAGACCAATTTATTTATTGCATTAAGTCCAGTATTAATTTGGCCTATTTGCATAAACACAACAAAAATAGCAATTGACCATATAGGCTCTTTAAAATCTGCTTGGTAAGGAATCTCATGAGGAATCTCCAGATTGAGTTTTAATTAGTTCCTTGGGGTAAAGAATTCAAGCCACATAGTTGCCTATGAGACTTGTAGGTTTGGGTAAATTCCTCATTCTTTTTTTTTTTTTATTTTTCTTTTTATTAATATTAAGTGAGAGGAGGGGAGGCAGACACAGACCCCCACATGTTTCCTGACTGGGATCCACCCAGCAAACCCCCTACAAGATGATGCTCTACCCATCTGAAACCACTGCTTCGTTGCTTGGCAACCAAGCTATTTTAGCACCTGAGGTGAGGTATGAGCCATCCTTAGCACCCGGTGCCAACTTGCTCTCACCTTCTGAGCCATGGCTGTGGAAGGGAAAGAGAGAGAGAGCCAGAGAGACAGAGGGGGGGGGCAGTAGAGAAGCAGATGGTCACTTCTCTTGTGTGTCCTGGACAGAATCAAACCCAGGACTCTCACATGCCAGGCTGATGTTCTACCACTGAGCCAACCAGCCAGGGCCCAATTTCCTCAAGTTCTTGAATTTTCCCAAAATGTCTTAAAGTTCTTTTTCTGCCATCTCCCAGGAAAGCAACCTCCGTTCCTTATCTGTAAAGACTGCTATGAACTATGTATATAAATAAGGTTTCAGGCTACTTCTCCAGAGGGCTTTTATTAACTTCCATAGTCAATCATAATTTCTTCAAGCTTTCTGGTGGCATCCAAAGTTCAGGCTTGACATTCCTGACAAAGTCTAGGTTAATAAAACCACTACTGAAAAATGGTTTTATGTGTCCTATTATAAAAAGAACAGATTCTTACTGGGTTTATGCAATTAATCGTATTGCCACGACTTACTGGTTAAGAGTTGACAGTTCTGGAGAGACTGGGTAGGAAGAAAATTATAAAGCAAAAGAAAAATTCTTGTCTCTTTTAACAAAGTGGAAGAGACCCAAACTTCAACTCTGTATTAGACAGTTAAAAAAATGAACACTTTTAAAAATTAATTAATAGAAAGCAATGAACATTCTTTAGATTGGCAAATACATTTAATAACTTCTACCAAATAGACTCCTTTATTGACAAACACACTTTTAAGAGGCATACTTCCATGAGATAGGTGTTACAAAGCAAAACTGTTAAATATGTACATATGCGTACTTTTATGCTATATTTTTGATAATGAGTTTTATTTTAATTGTGTTATAGACAGAGAATGTGGTGTATAATCATTCTGTTATAAATAAAAATTCTGTAATATTTGCTGAGACTTCTTTACAGTCAATTTCATAAATGGTTTAATGGATGTCGCACTTGAAACCTGTATGGTCTTGCAAACCAATGTCTCCTCAAGAAATCCAATTAAAAATGTATATTCCTTATTGAATACTTTTTAATATAAGTGCATGAGATCAATTTTGTTAATTTTATTGTCAGTCATGTTGTATTGTTCTATACCTTTTCTAATTTTTTTTTTTAGTTTGTTTGATTTATGAAGTTCTAAGAGGGGTGTCCTGAAACTTTTTTATTGTGATAGAAAACTTCTTTATTTATTCTGGAAGTTCTAAAAAGATTTGGTATATATATAGTCTGAGTGCTATTATATGCATTGAAGTTTAGACTTTTTATATATTTATAATTAATTAAAACTTTGAACAAAATAAAATGACCTTGTGTATTGCACCCACCCAAGGACATACTCATTCAGGACTCCTGGCTATTTGAAAAGTTCCTTATCTGATCTCATATTCTGCTTGGATATCCCAGCACATTGCTTTGTTTTTTGAGAAATGTTGGCCTATTCCATCCTAATTTCCAGCTTCAGAGATTAACCAATAAAAACTGCAAACATCAGACCTTATTTTATTATCTGCTTTATTTTCTGCTTTTTTTCTTCCAGCTTATTTTATTCAGTCTCAAATAATTTTTTAACTTCACATAAATTTGAAAAGTTTTTGTTTGTCTTTTTAAATATTTTATTCATCATTTGTGTATTCTTTATTGGATTTTTTTATCAAAACATTTATCATCATATTTTTTCAGAAATAAAAATCTCATTTTCAGTACTTTGTGTATATCTGAGGTGCGTCTCTATGTTGTCCCTTAATTCCTTAATTTTCTTCTTATTATTATAAACTACTGTTACTTAGACAATAAAATTTTTAATGACTATGCATTTTTAATATGCCTTGTATTGTATTTCAATTCATATATACCATAATTCTCCATGTATAAGTTGCCCCCATGTGTAAGATGCACCTTAATTTTGGGGCCCAAAATTTGAAAAAGAATATATTACATAAAGTTATTGAACTCAAGTTTATTCATCATAAAATTCATTCATACAACTCCTCATCACTGTCAAAACTCCCATCCATTGGCTTGCCCTCATCTCTGTCTGATGATGAATCGCTGTCTTTATATATTGCCTCGTCCTCAGTTTCATCTATGGCATTTGAAATACCACCCTTCTACAACCACTGAATAAGTTGCACCCAGTTTTCAGATCCCCAAATTTTCAAACAAAGGGGAAATATGATATTATAGAAGTTTGTAAACCATAGTAAAGTATTGAGAAGATAAAATTATTTAAAAATATGCAATGCCAATAGAAATCATTCAGTATTTTGGGGGAGGGTCAGGATCATTGAGGTATGGGGTGGTAAACACAAAACACAATATACAGATGATGTGTTATAGAATTTTGCACCTGAAATATATATAATTTTATTAACCTATCTCACCCCAATAAATTCAATATATAATAAAAAGCTAAAATATGTTTCCAGTCAAAAAAGATAAAATTTATATTTTTAAACTTTGCAATTAGATGAATTTTGACAAATGTTTACATGGCATAAAACCACCATTGTCATGATACAGAACATTTCAAACATCCCTTTTCCATTTCTTAACCCCTGGCAACCATTCACATGCTATAAAAAAAATAATTTCGCTTGTTCTAGAATTTTGTAAAGATGGAATAATATAGTATAAAGTCTTTCATGTTACTATAATGCTTTTGAGATTTAATGTTGCTGCATTTATTATTAGTCTGATTCTCCTTTTTAACTCTGAGTTGTATTCTATTGCATAAATATACTAAAATTTGCTTATCCATTCATGAGTTAAATGATTTAAGTTGTTTCCAATTTTGGGCTATTGTGAAAATACTGCTCTCAAAATTCACATAGTATGCAAATATTTTTTGGAAATCAATTTTTATTTCATTTGGGTCAATACGTACAACTTGAAAGACTTAGTAATATACAGAGTAAAGTCATGGTGCACTTTTGACCAGTCGACACTGTAGTAATTTATATTTGACTTTGCAAGGCACTGCCAAACTCTTTTCCATAGCAAATGTATCATTTTGGATTCCCAACAGCATAAACATTTGATATTATAATACTTTTTAATTTCAGCCATTTTAGAGTATATGAAGTGTTATTTCACTTTAGTTAATTTCCATGTTCTTAATGCAGTGGTTCTCAAAGTGTGTGCCAGGACACATTGGTGCTCCATAGAAGATTTCCAGGTGTGCCCTATGGTATTCCAGAGAAATATGTGCTTGTTGGGGACCAAAAAACCAACAGGGTTTTTGGAGTTTAGATTTTTGGGGGACAGAGGTATGGGGAATTGGCTGTAAGCTGACAGTCTGCCCAAACCCCCACCTCACTTGCCTGATTAGGTTGCAAAAGGCTGTTAAACTGTGGTGCTGGATTATTTACACTACCCCCCATGTTCCCCGGAAAGACTGGAGGCAAGTTTCTTCTATCCTTTGTTTGGTGTCAAGTTAAGATGATATGTATGGCCGGGGTTTTCTGCACACAACACAATTAAGAGTAAAAAGAGAGGAATTATTCAATGTATTGATGAAGAAATGAGAGTTTGCCTTTCAAATATATGCCCAAACATTGAAGAAATGCTAGGACACATCAGGCTCATGTTTCTCATAAACACAAGAATGAAAGTTAACACATTCATGCTGGAACCTGCTGAATTTGCTAAATTTTACTAAGAATGTATCTATATATATAAAGGGATAACATTTTTGTCATTCTTTTATTTTTTAATTCCTCATTTTTACAAATTTTAGAAAGTATAACAAAAATATAACTAAGAAATGTTTTTTAATGTCAGAATAAATTTAATTTTGTCGTATTTATTTCATTTAATTACCATAAAAGCATGCTTGGGCTTTATATATTTTTCTCTAACATTTGACTTAATTATTATAACATATTTCTCAGAAATTTGTATATAGTGCACTTACAATTACTTGTAGAATTTTAAATGTGCCCCAACTTCAAAAAGTTTGAAAACCACTGCCTTAATGGATAATAAATTTGAGCATGTCTTTTTCAAGTGGTTATTGACATTTGCATATTACTTTTGTGAAGTATTCAAATCTTTGATCCATCTTAAAATTTGAGTTTATCTACTTAGTATGAAGTTGTAATTATTCTTTGTATATTCTTTATTTCTGTTCACTACTTAAATATATAGCAAATATTTTATTGAAGTTTTTGGTTAGCCTTCTAATAGTCTCAACAATATTTTTTGAAAAGCAAAATGATGTAATTTTGATGTCAAATTTATCAGTTTTTCTTTCACATTTTATGGGTGTTGGTCAAATAAGTTTGTAAAGATGACATATATGTTTGCTCACTTATAGTTTGCATTGGGTGTGGGGGTCAGGCTGTAAGCAGGCAGGATCCTTATAGCCAAAGGCTTAGTTTTAAAACTAAGCTTTTCCCCACACCCTTGACTGTTGCATGATGTGGAGTGGTGCACTTTCATGAGAAATCCAATTATGCCTCAGATAAGTGGCTTTGTATCAGAGACCTCCTTGTTTGGATATTGGATTAAAGGTTTTGATTTCTACACTATAAAATGGGACAGACCAGGAGCTTGCTCTCACTTGGTTCATTAGAGAGGAAAGCAGAGAAAGGCCACATGGAAGAGAGGAGAAGCAGCCAAGATGGTGGAGTGCTGAAGGAGAAGACAGTTTATGCAGAGTTTGTGCAGAGAGAAGGAGATGGGGAACACAGGTGAATAAGGCTGGTGAGGTAGAAACCTTTGATTCTAGAAAACTTGGATAAGTCAGTGGCTTTGGGAACCCTGAATGGAAAGGGAAATGTTTTCCTACTGTGTGTATTTCTTGCCTGCCGGGTGCAAGCTAAGATTAAAGCTAATGGCACACCAGCTCTTGGCTTTGTTGTTTCATTACCTTCTGTCCGAATCAAACCTGAACCTGCACAGGCCAGGTGGTTGTGATGGTGGTCATGGCTACGGCTTTACAATGGGTTCTTTTGTGACCTATTAAAATATCTTCCTAATCTGAGATGTATTAGGATTTTTTTTCATCTTTTTTATTAGAAATATTATAGTTTTCACTCTACATTTAAGTTTCCAGTACATTTTATTTTAATTTTTGAGTAGGATGTGAGGGAAGAGGCAATATTATTTAATTCTTAACTTAATTTATTATAGACATTTTTATGTGTTATTACCTGTTCTTAAAGCATTTTTTTCTTCTTGGGGCACTCTCCTCCTCTAGCTGTGATTCTTGAGATTCTCTGGGTTAAACAAGGATATGTATATATTATTAATCTTGTTCTCTCCTTTCCTTTTTCTTTCATCTTTTCCTTCCTCTCTCACAACCTCTGTTTTTGTTACATGAAAGAATGTAGATTTGAACACAATGAATATGTTTATGCTGAAGATCTGGGTATCAATTATGCCCTCTGTTTTTGTAACTCAATTCTTTATGAAAATAATTTTAAATTCTAGCTCAAGGACAAGAAGGTAAGTGGTATTTTTTTCATTGAATTTGAGGAGATTGAGATACAATGAACTTAAATTGAGAGGCAGTGTGTTGTAAAGTACCATACCTCACTAATGTTGTAAAGTACCATACCGCACTTCCGCGGGTTTACATAGAAACACCAAGTTCAGATGAATTTTGAAGGATTTTATTAAAAGGAGGAGATTTAGCCTCACCAGGTGTTGCACAGTGGATAGAGCATCAAACTGGGACACAGAGGACCCAGGTTCAAGACCCAAGGTTGCCAGCTTGAGCGCGGGCACATCTGGCTTGAGCAACGAGCCCAGCTTGGACCCAAGGTCGCTGGTTTGAGCAAGGAGTTACTTGGTCTGCTGAAGGCCCGTGGTCAAGGCACATATAAGAAAGCAATCAATGAACAACTAAGCTATCGCAACGGTAACAAAAAACTGATAATTGATGCTTCTTATCTCTCTCCATTCCTGTCTGTCTATCCCTATCTATCCCTCTCTATGAATCTCTCTCTCTGTCCCTATAAAAAAAAAAAAAAAAGGAGGAGATTTATTAATATGCTGGCCACATATAACTAACACAGGGCATATCTGACCCAAATTGTGCAGCCTCAAGAATATCTTAGAGGCTGGTTATATACCCTTTGACAACATACAGGTTGGGGGAAGATGACATCATGGCACAATCATTAACAAGCTTATAATATTTGTCTAGGGGATCCATTAAAAACAAAACTTTCAAGGTAATACAATCAAAGACATTCACAAATCCTTTTAGTATCTATCTTCCCTCCTTTGCCTAGAGGTATGTTACTCTCAGGATTCCAGGAAGGGAGGGAGAGTTAAAATCAGTATAGGGTGGTATATAAATTTTGTCTCTTATTGAAAGGGAAAGGAAGTTCTTTAGATAACCTTGATCCTTTCAGAGAACTAAAGCTAAATGACCCAATTGTCCTTGTAAGTCAGGAGACTTTCATATCTTTCTCCCTCCCTTTTCCAAGGAAAGGACAGGACAGAAAGCCTGTCTTTTCCTTTTAAAATGGCATTGCCAATACTAAGTTTTACAGTTCTTTGGCACCTTATCACATTCTCCGCTGGTTTTATATCCTGAGTCAAATTCTTGACTCATTTTAACGAGGTGCATGAGGCAATCCTTAATTTTTATAAATTTTCTTAATTATTCAGAAATAACTGGCTTTTATAACAATTTACTTTCTTCCTTTCTTTTTCAAAAAGTATTGCTTTGCTCTATATTTTTTATTACTATCCAATTTCTTTTAGTCAGAACTCTTTAAAAAACTTAACCTTTAGTGACAACCAACCTGGCTTTTGTTTTACCCCAGTTTCCCTTCTTCCTCAAAGTCTGATTAAAAGGGAGTCCTTAGTGAGTTTCTTCATGCATTAGCCATATGTAGACCAACCAGCTTCCGGTTTGTGGCTGGAGCGGGGCATGCCATCCCTCTCAGGGTTAACTTACAGGGGTTGGTAGGGTCAGTCTTTGCTGCCCACAAAAATGTCTCTGCTAGGACTGCAGGTTTCCTCCAGTTATGGTGGACTCAGGCAGGCATGCCTTCTACCTTGGCAGCAGTGGGAGTGGTCAGGATCACAGTGTGTGGACCCATTTACATGGGAGTCAGTCCTTGGGTGAGGTACTTCTTTACTTGGACTGAGTCTCCAGACTGAAAAGGATGTACTGGATCTCCTGGCAGTGCTGGAAATGCCTCTTGGACAGTCTTTTGAACAGCCTGCTGAGTCATTTGCAGACTTTGCAAGTACTTAAGGATGTTATGGTTACGTTTCCTTTATGATTTGATTTATGCATTCTATTTGCCCTGAACTTTTGGGGCCAGTGGGCACAATGTAACTTAAAATTAGTTTTTAATTAATATTGGGTTCCCTTCCTACTAGCTGTGAGATTTTGGACATAAATGCAGGCCTAACATCAAAATGGGCAAGCTAAATTTGGAAAGAATTGCACACAGCAACTTCTTAAAAACTCTCACTGTGGCCCCACTCTCAGTAGGAAAAGCTTCTATTTATCTGTTATTTCATTAAGGTCTGTTTCTAAATGTTTACCTGAGAAGGTTTCTTTTTCTCTGTTTCTTTTCACAATTTTCTTACTTTGCTTAGTATTTACTTGGACATAAACTAAACACTCTGATATTATATCTTCTGCAATGGAGTCTAAATCTAGTTTTTTAATTATTCCTTTTCTGCTGGCAAAATATTTTTCTAATTGGTTTTGAATAAGCCTTTAGCAATAAGGGTTTTAGTAAAGTTACTAAAATTTTCTAGAAGCCCCACTAGTTTTAGGTAGCCTCTTCAGCTGCTTTTTTTTTCTTTTTTTCTTTTTTTGAGTTCTTAGAGTCTTCTTTCTTTTGGTGTCCTGGACAATGGATGACCTGTATTACTGGGATGAGTATCTGAGCCTCACCTTTGTTAGTTTTTAAGCCATCTATTTATGGCCCCTTTTACAACTGTGCCTGTCTTAGGTTGTTCCTTCTTTCAGAAATCCTATCCGTTGTTGACTAACCAGTCATCTTAGGAGCTAGGCAAACTTATTGATTAAGGGAGGAGCAATGTCCCCTCCAAAATGCTTAGTTTTATTTACTTATTTATTGTTAGCAGCTGATGATGCTACCCTTTTAAAATTTATAATATATTTTCTAATTTCTAGAGCTGATTGCTATGTAAAAACTAAGTTGACTGCCTCAGTATTTTTTCTGATCCTGGCTAACAGAAACTGAGGGAAAATGTCTAAATATTCCTCATTTGCTTGGGAGCTAGAATTCTATTTAAGCTACTGTTGGGCAGATAAAATATATTATGCTCACTTTGTTAAAGATGGCGCTGCCCACATGTAAGTTCGTTGATATTAATGTGTGTTCTGGAACAGGCTGTGGGCAGGCCGGGTCATTATAGCCTAAGGTTTAGTTTAAGAGTAAGCTCTTCCCTACACCCTTGACTGATTGGATGATGTAGGGTGGTGCACTCTCCTGAGGAATCCCATTATGCCTCAGATGGGTGGCTTTGTATCAGAGACTTTCTTGTCTGTAGATTGGATTAAGGGTTTGGATTTTCTATGCTATACACTGGGGCAGTCTGGGAGCTTGCTCTCTCTCTTGGTTCCTGGGTTCCTGAGGTTAGTATTAGGAGAGCAGAGTAAGGCCACATGGAGGAGAGGAAGCAGCCAAGATGGCAGAGTGCTGAGGAAGAGTTTGTGCAGGAGGAGATGGGAAACAGAGGTGAATAAGTCTGGTGAGCTAGAAGCCTTTGATTCTAGGAAACTCGGATAAGTCAGTAGCTTTGTGAGCACTGAATGTGTGGGTTTTGGAGCCCAGTGTGTATTTTTGATTGCCCGTGGGTGCAAGCTAGAATTAAAGCTGATGGCTCACCAGTTTTTGGCTCCTGTGTTTCATTACCGACTGTTCGAATCTAATGTGGACCTGCGTGGGTTAGGCAGTTGTGATCCCGACCCCGACTATTGGCTTTACAGCTACTGTTGGGCAGATAAAATATATTATGCTCACTTTGTTAAAGATGGCATGAGTAAGCTTTCCCCCACACTCTTGACTGATTGGATGATGTAGGGTGGTGCATTCTCATGAGGAATCCTACCATTATGCCTCAGATAAGTGACTTTGTATCAGAGACTTCCTCGTTTGTATAATTGGATTAAAGGTTTTGATTCTACACTATAAAGTAGGGCAGACCGGGAGCTTGCTCTCTCTTAGTTTCTGCTATCACCATTGCAGGGGCCTCCCTGATCCCTTGCCCTTGTCTTCTCTTGTGGCTTGCCTGTCTTGGTGAGACACCAATAAACAGAATGGCCTACCATCCTCTGACTCTGCCATTTCTTTACCGTCTGCCCAAATCCAATGGGAACCTGCATGTGAATGGCCATGATGGAGGCTCCTGGCCATACAACTGTTGTAGTCGGCAGGATTCAGAGATCGGTATAAAGCCACCACCCTTTAGGGTTGAGGTATAGGACTGGTTGCTGTCCTGGCTCCCCATGGCTGTCATTTTAGGGGCTGTGGACTGCAGGTTTTTTACTCAAGAGAAAACCAAGAGTTCTGTGCAAGAAGCTGCCCAAGGTCAAAAGCTTCAGTATGAATTGCAAATCAAATGGCAGAAAAGGCTGGAATTGTAACAGATGCTGAAGAAGGAATCACAGGTTTGTGAGTTGCAGATTGCCCTGGACATTGTGGAGAGTCAGCAACAGTGGGAGACTGGGGCTGATGCCGGGGCTGGAGCTGCAAGGCCTACTGAGCAGAAGGCAGTGGTGGCCTGGGCTCAAGCCCTGCAGCAGGAGCTGGTATTTTCAGTTCCTCTTTGGAGGATGAGGCGAATTGGGCTGGAGTTGCTATTTACAGTCTTCAGAGATGAGAGCCCAGCTGGAAGGAGTACTTGCTACACTCCTTGTAGGTCTGCGATTTTGGGACATAGGGGTGGATGCCATCATGCTCCCCAGAGCAGAGATGCAAATGCTGACTGCAATTGCCACATGCTTCTCTTTAGGACAGTGTGAGACCAGCCATGATGGCAGGAATAAGGGGGGAGGCTAACACCCCATGTGCGTGGACTGATTTCCTTGACTACGACTGGAGTGAGCACTGGCTCCTTTGTTGAATGGACTTTTGGATTTTGAACAATGTGAAATACACTGATGGGGGTGGGGGGCGACTTTGCTGGAGGCCTTTCCCCTTCCCCGGGGAGCCTTTCAAATGGCAAGAGAGAATGCCGAGGACATTTTGCACTTTTGGCAAAGTGCTCAGAGACTGGTAAAGTGTATCATAGTAATTGTTGAAATTGTATGATTTGTCATGTATTTGTGGTAATTTGTGTAATGTACCTAATTTTCCTGTACAGGGATGCTGGTGATGTAGATTGTGGGTAGTAAAGTAAGCATAGGGGTGGATTGTTGGGCAGATAAAATATATTATGCTCACTTTGTTAAAGATGGCACAAGTAAGCTTTTCCCCATACTCTTGAGTGATTGGATGATGTAGGGTGATGCACTCTCATGAGGAATCCTCCCATTAAGCTTCAGAAAAGTGCCTTTGTATCAGAAACTTCCTTGTTTGTATAATTGAATTAAAGGTTTTGATTCTATGCTATAAAGTGGGACAGACCGGGAGCTTGCTTTCTCTCAGTTCCTGGGATTAGCAGTAGAGAGGAGAGCAAAGAAAGGCCACATGAAGGAGGCCAGAAGAAGCAGCCAAGATGTTTGTTGGGCAGATAAAATATAATATGCTCACTTTGTTAAAGATGGTGCTGCCCACATGGAAGCCCGTCACCCAGGTGATATTATTTGCCCTTATGCTTGAAATGGCTGTGGGGGAAAAGCTGTAATGTAAGCAGGCCGGGTCATTGTAGCCTAAGGCTTGGCTTTAAGATTAGCTTTTCCCCACACCCTTGACTGATTGGATTAAGGGTTTGGATTTCTACATTATAAAGTGGGATAGACCAGTAGCTTGCTCTCTCTTGGTTCCTGAGGTATTAGAGAGGAGAGCAGATTAAGGCCACGTGGAGGCCAGGAGAAGCAGCTAAGATGGCAGAGTGCTGAGGGAGAAGTCAGTTTGTGCAGAGTTTGTGTAGAAGGAGATGAGGAACAGAAGTGAATAAGTCTGGTGAGCTAGAAACCTTTGATTCTAGGAAACTCGGATAAGTCAGTAGCTTTGTGAGCACTGAATGAGTGGGTTTTGGAGCCCAGTGTGTGTTTTCACTTGCCTGCCGGGAGCAAGCTAGAATTAAAGCTGATGGTTCACCAGTTCTTGGCTCCTGTGTTTCGTTACCGACTGTTCGAATCTAATGTGAACCTGCATGGGTCAGGCAGCTGTGATCCTGACCCTGGCTATTGGCTTTACAATGTTGGAGTGCTGAAGGAGAAGTCAGTTTGAGCAGAGTTTGTGCTGCAGAAGGAGATGGGAAACAGAGGTGAATAAGTCTGGTGAGCTAGAAACCTTTGATTCTAAGGAACTCGGATAAGTCAGTAGCTTTGTGAGCACCGAACGAGTGGGTTTTGGAGCCCAGTGTCTGTTTTTACTTGTCCATCGGGTGCAAGCTAGAATTAAAGATGATGACCCACCAGCTTTTGGCTTCGTTGTTTCATTACCAACTGTCTGAATCTAATGCGAATCTGCATGGACTAGGTGTTTGTGTTTGTGTCTGTGACTACTGGCCATACAGCTAGGTAACTAGAAACATTTTCTTGAGGTTGTTTTGATTGTCTCACAGTCCCGTTATACCATGAGGCTTCCTTGATAAAGGGAATTTTGAGCTTTCTAATTTTATAGGCCAGTTGGGAAAAAGGATTTAAACTATTTTCTGTTACATTTATGTCTCAAATTTTAAAGCTTTAATTAAAATTATTAACTGAAATTCTTGCAAGGTACCAAAAAGCTGCGAAATTAATATTGATATTCTAGAAGGAAAAGGTCAGTCTTTCTTATCCTTTCTTTGGAAAATGGAGAAAAAGGAATGTAGAGGTTTCCTGACTTACAAGGGCAACTAGGGTCATTTGGTTTTAATTTCTCTGAAAGGATTAAAGTTATCTGAAGAATTCCCTTTCACTTTCAATAAGAGACAAAATTTTCATACCAGCCTATACTCATCTTAGCTTGCCCTCACTTCCTGTAATTCTGAGATTAATGTGTACCTCTAGGCAAAGGAGGAAAGATAGATACTAAAAGGATTTGTGAATGTCTTTGATTGTATTACCTTGAAAGTTTTAATGTTCTTTGTAAATGCCCTAGACAAATGTTAATCTTGTTAATGTAATTTTGTCAAATATTAATCTTGTTTAAATGTAACATAAATCTTCTTAAATGTTAATCTTGTCATGCAGTAATGCCCCCCCCCTTACACCTGTATGTATTCAAAGGATATATAACTAACCTCTGATATATACTCCGTGCACAATTTGGGTCTGCTATGCCCCGTGTCAGCCATATGTGGCCAGCATATTTAACAAATCTCCTCTTTTAATAAAACTATTTGTAAAGCCAGTAGTCAGGGCCACCCCTAACAGGGTCGCCATGCCAGTGCAGGTTCCCATTAGATTCGGACAGTCGGTAATGAAACAATGGAGCCAAGAACTGGTGAGCCATCAGCTTTAATTCTAGCTTGCACACGGTGGGCAAGCAAAAACACACACTGGATTCCAAAACACACTCATTTAGTGCTCACAAAGCTACTGACTTATCCGAGTTTCCTAGAATCAAAGGTTTCTAGCTCACCAGACTTATTCACCTCTGTTTCCCATCTCCTTCTCCAGCACAAACTGCTCAAACTGGCTTCTCACTCAGCACTCTGCGATCTTGGCTGCCTCTCCTGGATTCCACGTGGCCTTAATCTGCTCTCCTCTCTAATACCTCAGGAACCAAAGGGAGCAAGCTACTGGTCTGTCCCACTTTATAGTGTAGAAATCCAAACCCTTAATCCAATCTACAAACAAGAAAGTCTCTGATACAAAGTCACCCATCTAAGGCATAATGGGATTCCTCAGGAGAGCGCACTACCCCACATCATCCAATCAGTCAAGGGCGCGGGGAAAAGCTTACTCTTAAAAATAAGCCCTAGGCTATAAAAACTTAGCCTCCTTACATTACAGCCTTTCCCCCACACCCATCCCAAGCGAAAGGGCAAATAATATCACCTGGGTGACGGGCTTCCATGTGGGCAGCGCCATCGTTAACAAAGTGAGCATATTATATTTTATCTGCCCAACACTCTTCAAAATTTATCTGGACTGGGTGTCTCTACATAAACCTGATGGAGTAAGGTATGATTTCAGAATCTGGGGTACAGTAATTTATAACAAAATGACTAATATTTTATAACTAATTAATAGTAATATTTTTCACTCTGGGTTTGGTGACCTAACATTTAACAATACTGCTTCAAAATGATAATAAACTAAACATTACATAAAACATTATTAACAATCTTTACACATTCTCTAAAAACCAAACCAAGATTCCAATATCACAGGTCTATGAAATAAGAAATGAAAAGGAGAATTAACAAAAAGGCTTTTGAAAAAACATACATTTCTAACATGGAAAATACTTTTTACACAATAAGGAATCCTTGGTACAAAAAGGAAGTCTTTGGATTCGGCAGGCTATACAATTTTATATGCCTTGTGTTGGGCAGATAAAATATATTATGCTCACTTTGTTAAAGATGGCGCTGCCCACATGCAAGTCCATTGATATTAATGTGTTTTGGGGGACAGGCTGTGGGCAGGCCAGGTCATTATAGCCTATGCCTTAGTTTTAAGAGTAAGCTTTTCCCCACACCCTTGACTGATTGGATGATGTAGGGTGGTGCACTCTCATGAGGAATCCTCCCATTATGCCTCAGATGGGTGACTTTGTATCAGAGGCTTCCTTGTTTGTAGATTGAATTAAAGGTTTGGATTCCTACACTATAAAGTGGGACAGACCAGGAGCTTGCTCTCTCTCAGTTCCTGAGGTTAGCATTAGAAAAGAGAGCAGATAAAGGCCACGTGGAGGAGAGGAGGCAGCCAAGATAGCGGAATGCTGAGTAAGAAGCCAGTTTGTGCAGAGTTTGTGTAGAGAGAAGGAGATGGGAAACAGAGGTGAATAAGTCTGGTGAGCTAGAAACCTTTTGATTCTAGGAAACTTGGATAAGTCAGTAGCTTTGTGAGCACTGAATGAGTGGGTTTTGGAGCTCAGTGTGTGCTTTGCTTGTCTGCCAGGCGCAAGCTAGAATTAAAGCTGATGGCTCACCAGTTCTTGGTTCCGTAGTTTCATTACCAGCTGTCCCAATTCAATGCGAATCTGCATTGGACTGGCTGCTGTGATGGTGGCCTTGACTACTGGCTTTACACCTTATTAATATAATTTTAGTATGGTTTACAATAAGAGGATTGTAAACTACTACCCCATGAAGTATTGATTGACTGAGAAAAATAAGAAATGGTCAAAATGCACTCACTATTTCGTAACTACCCAGCTGTTATGGAGATACTAATCCTCTTTTTGACCTACAGTGCTTTACATTATTAAGTCAATATAAGGGTCGGGGTGCCTGGGATTCCTGGTGCCAAGAGGAAGCAGGTTCTGGGAGCTGTGAGAGGAACCTGCTGCTTTTATTTATTTATTTTTTCTTTTCTCCGATATTTTTTCTGCAGTCATTAGTAAAACAATGGTTTCTTCCCAGCAGGAACTTAATCCAATCTGCCACCTGCAACCAACTGCCTTGCTCTGAGCAGCTGCCCAATGCTATTTCCCACAACAAAAGCAGCAAATTAAAAAAAAAAATACAAATTTTACAAATTTACCTTCCCAACAGTGGGCTGCTTTAGCTCACATGAGGCTTTTAATTTCCCTGCAATTCCCCAAAATTCTCTTTTATAATTTTTTACTATTATGGCTAAAACAGTGGGTCTTCCCCATGAATCCCATGCCTCCCATGTCAGACAACAACCATGCAACATGAAGGAACTGGGGAAGGGTAGGGGAAACTTGGAGGGGACACAACACCTGCTTCGACCCTGTGGGAGAGAGTCCAAACCCTTCTCCCAGTGCCAGTGTACATTTTACATTTATTTTTTTCTTCCATAACTTCCTACACACCAGTGGAGGGCAATAAACCATTAATCCCAACCCATGGAGGGCCCATGCAACCCCTATGTCTAGAAGGGGGAAGGGCAAAGGCAGCCAGAGGGTCTGTCCCTGATAATTCTATCTCACATAATCCTGTTATTTATGATTCTATTACTCATTCTGGAGCTGCAATTTATTTCAAGAAACTGATAACCAGCATGATTCACACCGTGGTTTGTTAATTTCTAAGCCAGGGGACCCCAAACTTTTATACAGGGGGCCAGTTCACTGTCCCTCAGACCATTGGAGGGCCGTTCATAGAAAAAGCTATGAACAAAACCCTATGCACACTGCACATATCTTATTTTAAAGTAAAAAAACAAAACGGGAACCAATACAATATTTAAAATAAGGAACAAGTAAATTTAAATCAACAAACTGACCAGTATTTCAATGAGAACTATGGGTGCAGATGCATCCTGTGCTCCTCTCACTGACCATCAATGAAAGAGGTGCCCCTTTCAGAAGTGTGGCGGGGGCTGGATAAATGGCCTCAGGGGGACGCATGCAGCCTGCAGACCGTAGGTTGGGGACACCTGTTCTAAACCTTTTTACCTGGCCCTGTTTCCTTTTCTTTTTCTAAGATTTTTTCTAAAGCAAAGTTCTAATTTTTAATGCTATTTCTATTCTGTATTTTCCAAATGAGTAAAACTTCTTTTGGTCAGTAAGTGGATATCTGAATATCTGAAATTAGTTTTTATTCTATATTTCTTCCAATCACTTCACCCTTAATCCAGTGCCCTTCTCTTGTTACTATGCACACAGCATGTTATGGCCTTGCCTTCCACTCTTCTCTCACTGAAACTGCTTACTTGCTAACCCTTTTCCCTCACAGGCTGGAGAAACACTTCCCTTTCCATTCCAGGCTCCCAAAACCACTGACTTACCTGAGTTTCCTAGAATCAAAGGTTTCTACATTATCAGCTTTCTTTTCCCATATTTAATGTCTGGGGCACATATAATTAGTATTTAGAATAAAGGATGTTTGACTATAGAGGTATTAATTATTACACAAGACAATGGGAAGGAGCCAACAGAAGAGAATACTTTCTTCAGGGGAGAAATCTAACAGAGTGCCCTGAAGTCAGAGGTCTTGGATCCAAAAAAAGATAAGTAGTGGCTCTGAAGAGAGAGGCCCAAACCATGAAATGTCACAAGAAATTTCTCAGATAAACAAAGAGAATCTACAGTGCAGACAATTCACCATTTAGATATTTTTATTACTTCTATGAATTTTACTAGTTTTTATAATTTTGTGGGCTTCGGTAGACAGCCACTAACCCAAAATAAAGTTTACAAATTTCCTTTCACTTTTGCCCTCTGGTTTTTAAGCCAGAAATTTTCAATATTTTCTATGCAAGAACTTAATTCAGGCTTTAAAAAACAGACACATTTAACCAAAGACTTCACATACACAAATCACCAATTACAAAATTTAAATGAGCTTGCATTACTTATTTCAATTAAAATTATACCAGAGATTTTCTTGACAAAGAGACAAAACAGATCACTTCACACAGCTCAATAGATAAAGGAAGAGATTCCCCCCATTAGAGGCCTCTCAGATGCCTACTCAGTCGTGTCCTAGCAGGGAGGGCTTAGGTTCAGGCATGAGAGATTCCCACTCACACACTATTCAATCACTCATTCGGTGCTTTCCTAACTGTGTTCCTGGAACTTAGGCTCAGGCACCAGAGATTACCACTTACACACCAATCACTCAGGGGATTTAAACAGAAACATTAAAAACAAAGAATGAGATCTCGACAAACACAAAGGTGTCCCTGGAAGTCCAAGACAGGACTGATCAGAGGGCTTAGTCTCAGGCACCAGAGATTTTCACTCTTACACTAATCATTCCTCTCAGGTGCTCACCCAGCCACATTAACTCAGTCCCTACTCAGGTCACTTCCTGAGATAACCCCCAAATGTCCCCACTAATGTGTCCCTTTGAGAGCACTACTAGATGTCTCTGGAAGTTCTGGGTAGGATGAAGTCCCCAATAATTGTCCCCTATAGTGCAAGCAGACATCTCTGGGGTTCTGAGGCAGGACTGACTTAACCTGGTTAACTCGGTCCCCACTAAAGACCCCTAGAGTGTTGGGCAGATAAAATATATTATGCTCACTTTGTTAAAGATGGCGCTGCCCACATGGAAGTTCGTTGATATTAATGTGTGTTCTGGGACAGGCTGTGGGCAGGCCAGGTTGTTATAGCCTAAGGCTTGGTTTTAAGAGTAAGCTTTTCCCCACACCCTTGACTGATTGGATGATGTAGGGTGGTGCACTCTCCTGAGGAATCCCATTGTGTCTCGGATGGGTGGCTTTGTATTGGAGACTTCCTTGTTTGTGTAATTGGATTGGAGGTTTTGATTTTACACCATAAAGTGGGACAGGCCAGGAGCTTGCTCTCTTGGTTCCTGAAGTATTAGAAAGAAGAGCAGATTAAGGCCAGGTGAAGGAGAGGAAGCAGCCAAGATGGCAGAGTGCTGAGGGAGAAGCCAGTTTGTGCAGAGTTTGTGCTAGAGAAGGAGATGGGAAACAGAGGTGAATAAGTCTGGTGAGCTAGAAACCTTTGATTCTAGGAAACTCGGATAAGTCAATAACTTTGTGAGCACTGAATGTGAGGGTTTTGGAGCCCAGTGTGTGTTTTTGCTTGCCTGTCGAGTGCAAGTTAGAATTAAAGCTGATGGCTCACCATTTCTTGGCTCCATTGTTTCATTACTGACTGTCCGAATCCAATGTGACCTGGGTTGGGCAGATAAAATATATTATGCTCACTTTGCTAAAGATGGAGCTGCCCACATGTAAACCCGTCACCCAGGTGGTATTATTTGCCCTTATTCTTGGGATGGGTGTGGGGGAAAGGCTGTAATGTAAGCAGGCCAGGTCTTTATGGACTAAGGCTTAGTTTTAAGAGTAAGCTTTTCCCCACACCCTTGACTGATTGGATGATGTAGAGTGGTGCACTCGCCTGAGGAATCCCATTATGCCTCAGATGGGTGGCTTTGTATTGGAGACTTCCTTGTTTGTGTAGATTGGATTAAAGGTTTTGAATCTACGTTATAAATGGGGGCAGGCTGGGAGATTGCTCTCTCTTTGTTCCTGAGGTATTAGAGAGGAGAGCAGAATAAGGCCACGTGGAGGCCAGGAGAAGCAGCCAAGATGGCAGATTGCTGAGGAAGAAGGCAGTTTGAGAGAATTTGTGCAGGAGGAGATGGGGAACAGAGGTGAATAAGTCTGGTGAGCTAGAAATCTTTGATTCTAGGAAACTCGGATAAGTCAGTAGCTTTGTGAGCACTGAATGTGTGGGTTTTGGAGCCCAGTGTGTGTTTTTGCTTGCTCGCCAAGTGCAAGCTAGAATTAAAGCTGATGGCTCACCATTTCTTGGCTCCATTGTTTCATTACCGACTGTCTGAATCCAATGTGAACCTGCACGGGTCAGGCTGCTGTGATGGTAATCCTGGCTACTGGCTTTGCAACCTGCACCAGTCAGGCGGCTGTGATGGTGGCCTCGACAACTGGCTTTACATAGAGTGTGAACAGATGTCCCTGGGAGTACAAGGTAGAACCCAATTCCCACTAATTGTCCTTCTTGAGTACAACCAGACATCTCCCAGAGGAACCCAAGGCAGCACCAAAAACTCTCCACCGAGGTCGTGGTCTTGGAGAGTGCACAGAATGAGTAAGATTGCATCTAATTTTCATACAATGGTCCAAAATGACTAGTCCCTAACAAATTTCAGCAAAGCAAAAGATTTACTTTACCTACATACCTCCTTGATCTTTCTGTCAATTTGTCCAAATTGTTGAATTTGTGAACTGGGGACGTCTACTGAAAAACTGTCTGAACCCTACATGAAAATGGGGAGCCTTGAAAACATCTTAGGTGGTGCCTCTCCTCAAAATTTCAGCAGGGTCAGGCAGTCCCCCAAAGAGACCAGCTGATTTGGATGTCTCAACCTGGTCACACAGAACACCAGATCCTGGACGAGCCCCCAAATGTTGTAAAGTACCATACCTCACTTCCATGGGTTTACATAGAGATACCAAGTCCAGATGAATTTTGAAGGGTTTTATTAAAAAGAGGAGATTTATTAATATGCCGGCCACATATCACTAACATGGGGCATGTCTGACCCAAATTGTGCAGCCTCAAGTATATCTCAGAGACTGTTTATATACCCTTTGACCACATACAGGTTGAGGGTGTTATAAAGTACCATACCCCAGATTCTGAAAAGTACTGTACTTCACTTAAGTGGGTTCTTATAGAGACAGCAAGTCCAAAAATGAATTTTGAGGAGTTTTATTGATTAAGCTGGTAGCATACATGGGAGATTCTTCAGACCCAAATCATGCAGCCCCAAGTATATTTCAGAGGCTGGTTATGTACTTTTTGATTAAATACAGGTTAGGGGGGGCATGACAGCATGACATAATCATTAACAAGATTAACATTTAACAAGATTTACATTACATTAAAAAGGTTAACATTTGTCTAGGGGATTTACAGAAAATGTTAAAACTTTCAAGGTAATACAATCAAAGACATTCACAAATCCTTTTAGTGTCTATCTCTCCTCCTTTGCCTAGAGGTACATGTTAATCTCAGATTCCAGGAAGGGAGGGAGAGCCAAGATCAGTGTAGGGTGGTATGTAAATTTTGCCTCTTATTGAAAGGGAAAGGAGTTCTTCAGATAACCTTAATCTTTTCAGAGAACTTAAAACCAAATGGCCCAGTTGTCCTTTTAAGTCAGGAGATTTCTATATCCTTCTCCCTCCATTCTCCAAAGAAAGGACAGGACAGAAAGCCTGACTTTTCTTTTTAAAATGGCATTGCCAATACTAAGTTTTACAGTTCTCTGGCACCTTACTACAGGGAGAGCATGACATCATGGTACAATCATTAACAAGCTTATAATATTTGTCTAGGGGACCCATTAAAAACAAAACTTTCAAGGTAATACAATCAAAGACATTCACAAATCCTTTTAGTATCTATCTTCCCTTCTTTGCCTAAAGGTATGTTACTCTCAGGATTCCAGGAAGGGAGGGAGAGTTAAAATTAGTATAGAGTGGTATGTAAATTTTGTCTCTTATTGAAAGGGAAAGGAAGTTCTTTAGATAACCTTGATCCTTTCAGAGAACTAAAGCTAAATGACCCAGTTGTCCTTGTAAGTCAGGAGACTTTCATATCTTTCTCCCTCCCTTTTTGAAAGAAAAAACAGGACAGAAAGCCTGACTTTCCCTTTTAAAATGGCATTGTCAATACTAAGTTTTACAGTTTTTTTGCACCTTACTGCAGTGGAGTGAGAGAGAGTATGGGCTCTTGTCGTCTGAATTTTCCTGATTTGGATACCACTTCTGCTACTTATTAGCTTTGCAATGTTCTGCAAGTCACCTAGACATTTTGTGCTTTAGTTTCTTGATCAATAAGGTGAGACTAATAATAATATTTACTTCATATGGTTATCAAAATAAATAAAAACTAAAAAATTAAAAAATAATAATAATAAAAATTAAAATAATAAAATATAAGTGTTGATGACTTTACCCATGTGAAATTATTATAGCAATGTCTAGAACATAAAACCTGTAAAGCCAATAGCCAGGGCCACCACTACAGCCGCCTGACCTGTGCAGGTTCGCATTGGATTCGAACAGTCAGTAATGAAACAACGGAGCCAAGAACTTGTGAGCCATCAACTTTAATTCTAGCTTGCACCCGGCGGGCAAACAAAAACACACACTGGGCTCCAAAACCCAAACATTCAGTGCTCACAAAGCTAATGACTTATCCGAGTTTCCTAGAATCAAAAGATTTCTAGCTCACCAGACTTATTCACCTCTGTTTCCCATCTCCTCCTGCACAAACTCTTAACAAACTTCCTTCTTCCTCAGCACTCTGCCATCTTGGCTGCTTCTCCTCTCCACGTGGCCTTAATCTGCTCTCCTCTCTAATACTAACCTCAGGAACACAGGAACCAAGAGAGAGAGAGATCAAGCTACTGGTCTCTCCCACTTTATACGGTAGAACCAAAACCATTAATCCAATTATTCAAACAAGGAACTCTCTGTATAATGGGATTCCTCAGGAGAGTGCACCACCCTACATCATCCAATCAGTCAAGGGTGTGGAGAAGAGCTTCCTCTTAAAACTAAGCCTTAGGCTATAATGACCTGGCTGCCTGCCCACAGCCTGTTCCAGAACACACATTAATATCAACGAACTTCCATGTGGGCAGCGCCATCTTTAACAAAGTGAGCATAATATATTTTATCTGCCCAACAAAACCTTAATAAATGTTTGTTATTAAGAGACACTTCCAGGGTCAGTCACAGAATAACCATCAATGTAAAATAAACTTTAGCTCTTCTAACTGAAAGCATATACTGTTTTATTTTTTTATATAAAATAATGTCACTCTATAAATTATGATCATTAAAAACCTTGATGAATTCTTTTCTCTTTCCTTCTTTGTTGATAAGCTTATAAAAATTCAGTTTGATTTTCACTCAGACTGTGTGACTCTGAGTTTTCCTCTTTAGAGCCAGTAGCAATGGCCATCATCACAGCCACCTGTCTCATGCAGGTTCTCATTAAATTCGAGCAGATGCTAAAGAAATGGTGAAGTTAGAGGATGATGGGTGTTGGGCAGATAAAATATAATATGCTCACTTTGTTAAAGATGGCACTGCCCACATGAAAGCCCGTCACCCAGGTGATATTATTTGCCCTTGTTATGGGGATGGGTGTGGGGGAAAGGCTGTAATGTAAGCAGGCCAGGTTGTTATGACCTAAGGCTTGGCTTTAAGAGTAAGCTTTTCCCCACACCCTTGACTGATTGGATAATGTAGGGTGGTGCACTCTCCTGAGGAATCCCATTATACAGAGATTTCCTTGTTTGTATAATTGGATTAAAGGTTTGGATTATCTATGCTATAAAATGGGAGAGACCAGTAGCTTGAGCTCTCTCGGTTCCTGCTATTGCCATTGCAGGGGCCTCCCTGATCCCTTGACCTCCATGGAAAAAGCTGGTTTTCTGCTTCTCCCTTGTCTTCTCTTGTGGCTTGCCTGTATTAGTGAGACACCAATAAACAGAATGGCCTACCATCCTCCGACTCTGCCATTTCTTCACCTTCAGCCCGAATCCAATGGGAACCTGCATGTGAATGGCCACGATGGCGGCTCCTGGCCTTACACCATCCTTTTACCTTCAGTCTATGTGCATCTTTTGTTTTAAGGTGTGTCTCTTGTAGACAGCATATATATGGGTCCTGTTTCTTTATCCACGCAGCTACCCTATGTCTTTTGATTGGATCATTTAATCCATTTACATTTAAGGTTATTATTGATATGTAGTTGTTTATTGCCATTTTATTCTTTAAAGCTGTATTCTTCTTTTGCTATATTTTTTCCTCCCTTTGGACTGTTCACAACAGGCCCCGTAGTATCTCTTGTAGAATTGGTTTGGTTTTAATGTATTCCTTGAGGCTTCCTTTGTCTGGAAAGCTCTTTATTTCTCCTTCGAATTTAAACGTTAGCCTTGCTGGATAGAGTAGTCTTGGTTGTAGGTTCTTGTTCTGCATTACTTAGATTATATCTTGCCATTCCTTTCTGGCCTCAAGTGTTTCTGTTGAGAAGTCTGATGTCATCCTTATGGGGGCTCCTTTGTAGGTGATAGACTTTTTTTCTCTAGCAGCTTTTAAGATTTTTTCTTTATCCATTAGCTTTGGTATTTTAACTATGATGTGTCTTGGTGTAGATTTTTTTGGGTTTCGCTTTAATGGAGTTCTGTGTGCTTCTTGAACGTGTGGAATGTTTCCCAGCCTTAATTTAGGGAAGTTTTCTGCTATGATTTGATTGAACAAAGTCTCCATTTCCTGTCCTCTTTCCTCTTCTTCAGGCACCCCTATGATGCGAATGTTGTTTCTCTTCATGTTGTCACAGAGCTCCCTTAGAGTTTCCTCACATTTTTGAGTCTCTTTTCCTTTTTTTCTCTGCTTCTGTGCCTTTGTTTATTGTGTCCTCTAACTCGTTGATTCGATCCTCAGCGTCATCCATCCTGCTTTTAATTCCTTCCATTGTGGTCTTCAGTTCTGATACTGCATTTGTCATTTCTGTCTGATTCTTTTTTATTATTTCCATTTCATTTTTTATACTTGTTATCTTTTTATTTAGGTGGTCATAGTGACTATCCATTGTTGCTCTAATTTCTTTGAACATCCTAACTATGATTATTCTAAATTCTGCTTCTGGTAATTTGGTTATATCTGGTTCATTCAGGTCCTTCTCTGGGGATTTCTCTCGATTCATTTGGTTTGCATTTCTCTGCCTGCCCATTTGTCTGTGTATAAGCAAGTTGTGGCCACTGGAGTCCAGTAGGTGTTGCCTTTGTGTTCTCTAGGTGTGTTCTGTCTGCAGGCTTGCCATCCCCTCTGCGGCTGCCTAGTGGTTCGGTATGGGTGTTGCCAGCATCAGCCTACTGCGGCTGTTGCTGTGATTTCTGCCTCTTCTCCGCGGGAGGGGCTGTCACTCAAGCCAAAAGCCTCAGCACCAAGGGCAGAGGTGAGCCCCTTTGCTCAGCTGTGGACCCAGCCTGTTTCCGGAAGGTTTATGCCCAGCACCTGCAGTCAGAGCCTGCTTGCCCCAGTTTCGCGGGTTTGGCGGGGCTTTTGACGTGCTCTCAGTTGTGAGCCTTTGCCCGTCCAAAATTTAGCCCCGCCCTCGAGGCCAGGGCCCTCCCTGCGCAGGGTCACAAACCGCAGTTTATTGGGCCGGGCGTGTTTGCTGGTATGAGCTCAGCTGCTAGCTTCTGATTGTCCTGGACTCTACCCCGCCCCCGTGTTCGGAGCCTGCTGGCGCACATAGGATGGCAAACCGTGGTTTCTCTGGCCAGGCGGGGCTGGTAGCGTGAGATCAGCCACGAACTTCTGCTCGTCTCAAGGTCTACCCAGCCCCCACGTTCGGAGCCTGCTTGCGCACACAGGATGGCAAACCGTGGTTTCTCCGGCTGGTCGGGGCTGGCAGTGTGAGCTCAGCTGCAAGCCCCTTCGCCCCTGGTCCTAGCCCCATCCCCGCGGTCAGGGCCGGCTTCCTCAGGGTCACGGAGCAGATCTCTGCCCCTTCCTGGGCTCCCGCTTTTTTCCCGCAGGTGGGGTTACAGGTGGGCCCGCAGCTGCCGGACCGCTTTTGCGTGTCCCCTCCGACCCTGTTGGGCTAGACCGAGCTCACATCGGTTGTGCCTCCGCCCATGCCGACAGGACCGGGTTTCAGCGTCCTGCCGCCATCATACCCTTCAGCAACCCTCAGAGAGATGGAAGTGCCCTAAGTCTCCACACTGTAGACCTGGGAGCTCCCTCCCTCTAAGCAGCTTTGCTCTAATTGCCGCGGGAGAGCTTGTTTGGCTGGTGTCCTGTCTCCCTTTGCTGGTATTGCTAGTTCCAGGGGAAATATTCGTTTTCGATTAGGGAAATGACTTAGCCCAGGAGTCAAGGTGGCTGTCTCTCAGAGTGTCCCCGTGCCTTCAGTCCACATTCTCTTCCCGCTGCTCTGTTCCTCTCCTCTGTCCCCGTTCCCCGGAGCCCAGGGTGCGTGGTTGTGAGAGAGGGTTTCTGCGCTATTCCTTTAAAAAGAGTCTTGGGTCTGAGAAAACTGTCTCTTTTTCACAAACAGTATCCTCACTTGTTTCACAGCTCAACACTGTCCAAACGCCTCTTCTAGGCTCCGGGACTGAAGGCTGGGGCTTGGTTCCTGGGAACCAGGTCCCTCCCTCTCCGCCAAACTCTCTTCCAGCCACGCAGATCTCTCCAGGCTGCCGTTTGCTCCGGGTAGCTGGGCAGCCCTCTTCGCCTTTTCGCTATTCCTACCAGTCTCAATGTGACTTCTACAGTGTTTCTTGGTTGAACAGTCCACTTGGTTTAGTTCAAAGTTGGTTTATCCAGATGATGGTTCTTAAAATTGAGTTATAATCCACTTTGTTTCTGGGAGTAGGAAGTTGGTACGTCCGCCTACTCCATCACCATCTTCGTTCCCCTTAGTGTGTGTTTTTGCTTGCCCGCCGGGTGCAAGCTAGAATTAAAGCTGATGGCTCACCAGTTCTTGGCTCCATTGTTTCATTACCGACTGTTCGAATCTAATGCGAACCTGCTTTGGCCTGGCGGCTGTGATGGCGGCCTTGGCTACTGGCTTTACAACCACTTTGCCAGGGTGGATGTTTGGGTCATACCACTATGTGGTTTGGTTGCCCAGTCACTCACCCATCTTGCAATAGGGTATGAGGTCTTGAATGTAACGGGTATTGTGGTCTATTGGGCAGATAAAGTATATTATGCTCACTTTGTTAAAGGTGGCGGTGCCCACATGGAAGCCCATCACCCAGGTGATATTATTTGCCCTTATGCTTGGGATGGGTGTGTGGGAAAGGCTGTAATATAAGCAGGCCAGGTTGTTATAGCCTAAGGTTTGGTTTTAAGAGTAAGCTTTTCCCCACACCCTTGACTGATTGGATGATGTGGGGTGGTGCTCTCTCCTCAGGAATCCCATTATGCCTCAGATGGGTGACCTTGTATCAGAGACTTTCTTGTCTGTAGATTAAATTAAGGGTTTGGATTTCTACAGTATAAAGTGGGACAGACCAGTAGCTTGCTCTCTCGGTTTCTGAGGTTAGTATTAGAAAGGAGAGCAGATGAAGGCCACATGGAGGTGAGGAGAAGCAGCCAAGATGGCAGAGGGCTGAGGGAGAAGCCAGTTTGTGCAGAGTTTACGCTGGAGGGGATGGGGAACAGAGGTGAATAAGTCTGGTGAGCTAGAAACCTTTGATTCTAGAAAACTTGGATAAGTCAGTAGCTTTGTGAGCACTGAATGCGTGGGTTTTGAAGCCCAGTGTGTGTTTTTGCTTGCCCATCGGGTGCAAGCTAGAATTAAGGCTGATGGCTCAGCAGTTCGTGGCTCTGGTGTGTCATTACCGACTGTCCGAATCTAATGCGAACTCGCACGGGTCAGGCGGCTGTAATCCTGACCCTGACTCCTGGCTTTACATGATCGTAATACTCTCAGTGGCCAGAAGGGCAGTATACACAGCTGCCAACTGCTTCTCCACTAATGAGTAATGGATTTCAGTGCCTTTCCACAATTGGGACCAAAATCCAGTAGGTTGCTCTTAGCGCTCTGTCAGTTGCCACAAACCCCATCTAAATCCCTCCGAGGTACATGAACATCCAGCTCACAGGGCCTGTCAGGACCAAACATATTTAAGACCCGTGCCACATTGAAAACTCTCTGAGCTGCTGCAAATGAACTTTGCACTTGCTTAGTCCCAACAAACTCCCTTCCTAATAAGGTTGTACAAGGGGCATAGTAACAAGCCAAATGGGGTATAAATGCTCACCAATACCCCATCAAACCTAAGAATTCCTGTAACTGTTTTACCCTAGTGGGTACAGGGTATGCTTGGATCTTATCTATAACTGTGTCAGGGATAACTTTTGTCTTACCTGACCAGACAATTTTCAAGAACTTAACAGGTAACCCAGGTCTTTGTAATTTGTTCTTGTTGACTGCCCAGCCTCAAGCTTTCAAATGGGATAGCAGGGTAGGGACTGCTTGCTCCAACTCTGGAAGAAAATCACTAGTTAGCATAATATCATCAATATAATGATGCATGCAAACTGCCTCTGGCTGTTTCCATTTAGCCAGGTCAGCAGCAACCAACCCAAGGCACAAGCTGGGGCTATGCAAATAGCCCTGGGGTAAGAATGTAAAAGTCCATTTTCTCCCCTCCCAACTGAAGGCAAACTGTTCTTGACTCTCTGCAGCTATATCAACAGAGAAAAAGGCATTGGTCAAGTCTGCCACAGAGTGGTATGTTCCCAACTCATGGCTTAACCAATCCATCATGTAAGCTATCAAGGGAACAGCAGCATGCAAAGGGGGGAACAACTTTATTAAGTTCTCTGTAATCTACTGTCATTCTCCAGGTTCCATCTGGTTTGCGCACAGGCCATACCAGGGAGTTGTAAGGACTGTGTGCTGGCCAGATAATCCCCACCTTTTCTAGTTTGATAATTGTCCCTGTGATTTCTTCATAACCACCTGGCAGGTGGTACTGCTTGGTGTTAGTCACATGCCTAGGGATAGGTAATTGCAATGGGGAATGTGATGTGTGTCCCCACAACACTGACTTTACAATTATGATTCATAGCCAGAACTCCCTGGCTGTAGTTTCCAACCACAGTCCTTGCAAGATGTTGGGCAGATAAAATAAATTATGCTCACTTTGTTAAAGGTGGCGCTGCCCATGTGGAAGCCCATTGCCCAGATGATAATATTAGTTGCCCTTCTTGCTTGGGATGGGCATGATTATATTAATGTGTGTTTGGGGAGGGCTTTTGTGCCAAAAGGTTTTAAAAGGAAGAGAGATCACATTGTTCTGGAGAAGAGGGATTAGGTTCCTGAGATTATCATTAGAGAGGAGAGCAGAGAAAGGCCACGTAGAGGAGAGAAGAAGCAGCCAAGATGGTGGAATGCTGAGGGAGAAACCAGTTTGTGCAGAGAGAAGGAGATGGGGAACAGAGGTGAATAAGGTTGGTGAGGTAGAAACCTTTGATTCTAGGAAACTCGGATCAGTCAGTGGCTTTGGGAGCCCTGAATGGAAAGGGAAGTGTTTTCCCACTGTGTGTATTTCTTGCCCACTGGGTGAAAGCTAGGATTAAAACTAATGGCCCACTGTTTGGCAGATAAAATATAATATGCTCACTTTGTTAAAGATGGCACTGCCCACATGGAAGCCCGTCATCCAGGTGATATTATTTGCCCTTCTGCTTGAGATGGCTGTGGGGGAAAAGCTGTAATGTAGGCAGGCCAGGTCATTATAGCCTAAGGCTTAGTTTAAGAGTAAACTCTTCTCCACACCCTTGACTGACTGGATGATGTAGGGTGGTGCACTCTCCTGAAGAATCCCATTATCAGAGACTTTCTTGTGTGTATAATTGGATTAAAGGTTTGGATTATCTATGCTATTAACTGGGGCAGCCCGGGAGCTTGCTCTCTCTCTCGGTTCCTGGGTTCCTGAGGTTGGTATTAGAGAGGAGAGCAGATTAAGGCCATGTGGAGAAGAAGCAGCCAGGATGGCAGAGTGCTGAGGAAGAAGCCATTTTGTTAAGAGTTTGTGCTAGAGGAGATGGGGAACAGAGGTGAATAAGTCTGGTGAGCTAGAAACTTTTGATTCTAGGAAACTCGGATAAGTCAGTAGCTTTGTGAGCACTGAATGAGTGGGTTTTGGAGCCCAGTGTGTGTTTTTGCTTGCCCGCCGGGTGCAAGCTAGGATTAAAGTTGATGGCTCACCAGTTCTTGGCTCCTGTGTTTTATTACCGACTGTTCGAATCTTATGCGAACCTGCATGGGTCGGGCAGCTGTGATAGTGGCCCCGACTACTGGCTTTACACCCACCAGTTCTTGGCTCCATTGTTTCATTACCAGCTGTCCAAATCAAATGCAAACTTGCATGGGCCAGGCAGTTGTGATGGTGGCCATGGCTACTGGCTTTACACAAGACATCTACCCCCCAAATATGTTCAGGAATAGGAAATACATATGCCTTATACGGCTTAGGAGGCAGTCTTTTATACCCAAAGGAATAGTTATTGGCTTCACTCGAACAGTTTGGCCCTTGTAAATATCAATGGCCACTGGAGTCCCAGAAAACCCCTCTGGGTTTCCATTGTGGGTAAAATAAGTTTGCAAATACGATGTATATGTTTGCTTGCTTAGAGTTTGCACTGGGTGTGGGAGACAGGCTGTTAGCAGGCAGTGTACTTATAACCTAAGGCTTAGTTTTAAGACTAAGCCTTTCTCAGCCTTTTAATCCTAAAATCTTCTCAACACAAAGGTTTTCCCCACACCCTTGACTATTGCATGATGTGGGGTGGTGCACTCTTATGAGAAATTCCATTTATGCCTCAGAATAGTGACTTTGTATCAGAGACTTTCCTATTTGTGTATTGGTTTAAAGGTTTTGATTTCTACACTATAAAATGGGGCAGACCAGGAGCTTGCTCACTTGGTTCCTGAAATTAGCATTGCATAGGATAGGCAGCCAACATGGCGGAGTGCTGGAGGAGAAGCCAGTTTGTGCAGAGAGAAGGAGGTGGGGAACAGAGGTGAATAAGGCTGGTGAGGTAGAAACCTTTGATTCTAGAAAACTCAGATGAGTCAGTGGCTTTGGGAGTCCTGAATGGAAAGGGAAATGTCTTCCCACTGTGTGTATTTCTCACCCACTGGGTGTGAGCTAAGATTAAATGTAATGGCCCACCAGTTCTTGGCTCCGTTGTCTCATTACCATCTTTTCAAATCAAACCTGAACCTGCATGGGCCAGGTTGCTGTGATGGTGGCCCTGGCTACTGGCTTTACACCCACAGAACAGGGAACATTCTGCACCTGTGTTCACAAAGGTCAACACCTGTTGCACATTGAAAGGGGACCAGCGGATAGCCAGTTCCATGTGTGGCCTCTGGTCCTCACCCTTCCCTGTTAGATGGGTCCCTTGGCCGTTTTTCTATTCAAACTTATACAATGGGTCTTAGGAGTTCTCCTCTCCCTTAACTGTTTCCATCATATAATCTTGTAACCAAACTGTCTGTGCACTAAACGTTTCATTGGTAGCTGCTGGGGCCTCTCGTCTCAGTGGCTGGAACTCCTGTTCTGGTTTAAGGTGCTGTCAAAGTTCCAAAAGAATTTTATTAGACTGGCCATCTAATTTCTCCTTATCTGCTCCAGCCGCAATCAAATCTACCCACATATGTGTTCGGGTAAACTTTGCAGGCCTGTTTTCCTTGTTAGTCAGGGTGGGGAGCAACATAGGCAGCAGCCCTCACTGCTTTATGATCCCATGCAGCCTCCAGATCTCCTAAATCTACTACCATCTGTGTAACCGCATTGATGGGCTGGCCCACATAGGGGCCCAAGATAGTCACAAGTGACCCAAAATGGGTTGATGGGGTGTTAGCAAGAATAAAATCTCTCATTTTTGCTGTAAACACTTTCTCATCTGGCCCATGGGATGCAGGGTTGAAAGCAGCATTCTTTATACATAGTTCCTAAAGGACCTTTACTAACTCACTGTAGCACTGCCACTGACTCACTGCCCTCAGCAATTCTCCAGCATTCTGCCAGACCATACGAATGGCGGCCATTACCCATTCTAATAGGGTATGGTTTCCTAGGTTGTCATAGCAGTTCTGAAGATGCTCCCTCAAGAAGGAGTGTGTGGTAATGGCAGACAATTTCTCCATCTCTATTCTGGAGAGCATGATGCCATCAACACCTATGTCTCATAATCGTAGTAACCAGACTACCAGGAATTCAGTAGGTTTCTGCCTAAATTGTGCCCCCAACTTCATCAGTTCTGCCTGGGTATAGGGCTGAGCCACAGTGTTTCATTAACTGGGCAGGAGGCTGTGGCTGCTTGTAAAGCCAATAGTTGTGACCATCATCAAAGCCACCTACCTGGCCAGTGCAGGTTTGCATTAGATTTGGACAGTCGGTAATGAAACAACGAAGGCAAGAACTGGTGAGCCATCTGCTTTAACCCTAAAAGGACTGCCATGGGGAGCCATAACAGCAACCAGTCCTCTAACCCACCCCTAAAGGGTGGCAGCTCCATATTGATCTGATCCAAATCCTGCCACAAACTAGGCCAGTTGTAGGGCGAGTAGCCACAGACATCATCACAACCACCTGGCTCATGCAGGTTCTCATTAAATTTGGGCAGACAGTAAAGAAACGGGAGAGTCAGAGGATGGTGGGTGTTGGTCAAGTCAGTTCGTAAATAAGATATATATGTTTGCTTGCTTGTAGTTTGCATTGAGTGTGGGGAACAGGCTGTAAGCAGGCAGGGCCGTTATAGCCTAAGGCTTAATTTTTGTTGTTGTTGTTGTTTTATTAATTTTAATGGAGTGACATTGATAAATCAGGGCACATATGTTCAGAGAAAATATTTCCAGGTTATTTTGACATTTGATTATATTGCATACCTATCACCCAAAGTCAAATTATCCTTCGTCACCTTCTATCTGGTTTTATTTGTGCCCCTCTCCTCTCCCTAACCTCTCCCTCACCTCCCCCACTCCCCGGGTAGCCAGTACACTCCTGTCCATGTCTCTGAGTCTCATTTTTATGTCCCATCTATGTATGGCCTCATATAGTCCTTAGTTTTTTTCTGATTTACTTACTTCACTCATTATAATGTTATCAAGGTCCATCCATGTTGTTACAAATGATCCAATGTCATCATTTCTTATGGCTGAGTAGGATTCCACAGTATATATGTACCAAACCTTTTAAATCCATTCGTCCTCTTACAGACACTTGGGCTGTTTCTAGATCTTAGCTATTGTGAACAATGCTGCCACGAATATGGGGGCACATTTCTTCTTTTTGAACAGTGCTATGGTGTTCATAGGGTATACTCCTAAAAGTGGAATAGCTGGGTCAAAAGGCAGTTCGATTTTTAATTTTTTGAGGAATCTCCATACTGTTTTCCACAGTGGCTGCACCAGTCTGCATTCCCACCAGCAGTGCAGGAGTGTTCCCTTTTCTCCACATCCTTCCCAGCACTTATTCTGTGTTGTTTTGCTGATGAGTGCCATTCTGACTGGTGTGAGGTGATATCTCATTGTGGTTTTAATTTGCATTTCTCTAAGGATTAGTAATGTTGAGCATTTTTTCATATGCCTATTGGCCATCTCTATGTCCTCTCTGGAGAGATTTCTATTTATTTCTTTTGCCTATTTTTTGATTGGATTATTTGTCTTCCTGGTGTTGAGTTTTATAAGTTCTTCATAAATTTTAGTTATTAACCGATTATCTGACGTATTGTCAAATATGTTTTCCCAATGTGTGGTTTGTCTTTTTATTCTGTTCTAATTGTCTTTAGCTGTGCAAAAACGTTTTAGTTTGATACAGCCCCATGTTTATCCTGCCTTTCATTTCATTTGCCCGTGGAGATAAAACGGCAAATATATTGCTGCAACAGATGTCGGAAAGCTTACTTCCTACGTTTTTTTCTAAGATGCTTATGGTTTCATGCCTTACATTTAAGTCTTTTATCCATTTTGAATTTGTTTTGGTGAATGGTATAAGTTGATGGTCTAGTTTCATTTTTTTTGCAGGTAGATGTCCAATTTTCCCAACACCATTTGTTAAAGAGGCTGTCTTTACTGCATTATATGCTCTTTCCTTCATTGTCAAATATCAGTTGTTCATAAAGGTGTGGGTTCTCTGTTCTGTTCCATTGACCTATGTGCCTGTTCTTATGCCAGTACCAAGTTGTTTTGAGTACAATGGCCTTGTAGTATAACTTGATATCCGGAAGAGTGATAACTCCTGCTTAATGTTTTCTTTTTAAGATAGCTGAGTCTATTCGTGTTATTTTCTGGTTCCATATAAATGTTTGGAATATGTGTTCTATATCATTGAAGTACGTCATTGGTATTTTAATTGGTATTGCATTGAATTTATAAATTGCTTTGGGTAATATAGACATTTTAATGATGTTAATTCTTCCTAGCCATGAGCACGGTATATGCTTCCACTTGTTTGTATCTTCCTTGATTTCTTTTATCAATGTTTCATAATTTTCCTAGTACAAGTTCTTAACCTCCTTGGTTACATTTACTCCTAGGTACTTTATATTTTTGGTTGCAATAGTGAAGGGGATTGTTTCCATAATTTCTTTTGCTGACATTTCATTGTTGGTATATAAAAATGTCTCTGACTTCTGAGTATTATTTTAATATTCTGCCACTTTGCTGAATTCATTTATCAGGTCCAGTAGTTTTGTGACTGAGACTTTAGGGTTTCCTTATAAAATATCATATCATCTGCAAATAGTGACAGTTTTACTTCTTTTCCCATTTAAATGCATTTTCTTTTTCTTCTTGTCTGATTGCTGTGGCTAAGACTTCCAGAACTATGTTGAATAAGAGTGATGAAAGGGGGCACTCCTGCCTGGTTTCTGATCTTAAGGGGATTGCTTTTAATTTTTGTCCATTTACTATGATGTTTGCTGTGGGTTTGTCCTAGATGGCCTTTATCATGTTAAGGTATGTTCCCTGTATTCCCACTTTAGTGAGAGTTTTGATCATGAATGGGTGCTAGATTTTATCAAATATTTTCTCTGCATCTATTGAAATTATCATGTAATTTTTGTCCTTCCTTTTGTTTATGTGATGAATCACTTTGATTGATTTGCGAATATTGAACCAGCCTTGCCTCTCCAGAATAAGTCCCACTTGATTATGGTGTATGATTTTTTTCATATATTGCTGAATTCAGTTGGCTAATATTTTGTTGAAAATTATATCATCTAAATTAATCAGAGATATTGGCCTATAATTTTCTTTCTTTGTGTTGTCTTTGCCTGGTTTCAGGATCAGAATAATGCTTGCCTCATAAAGGGGGTATGGAAGTCTTCTTTCCTCTTGAATTTTTTGAAATATCTTGAGGAGGATAGGAGTTAGTTCTTCTTTAAATTTTTGGTAAAATTAACTTGTGAAGTTATCAGGCCCAGGACTTTTCATTTTGCCAATTTTTTTGATAATTGTTTTTATCTCATTTGTTGTTATTAGTCTGTCTAGGTGTTCTGATTCTTTCAGATTGATTTTTGGAAGGTTATATGATTTGAGAAATTTTTCCATTTCACCTACGTTGTCCAATTTTTTGGCATAGAGTTTTTTCTAGTATTTTCTTACAATATTTTGTATTTCAGTTGTGTCAGTTGTTATTTCTCCACTCAACTTTCTAATTTTATTTATTTGAGTCCTCTCTCTTTTTTTCTTGGTGAGTCTAGTTAAAGGTTCATCGATATTGTTTACCTTTTCAAAGAACCTGCTCCTAGTTTCATTGATCCTCTGTATAGTTTTCTTAGCCTCTATGTCATTTATTTCCACTCTGATCTTTATTATTTCCTTCCTTCTACTAGTCCTGGGCTTTATTCGCTATTGTTTTTCTAGTTCTTTTAGATGCAGGGTCAAGTTGCTTATTTGAGCTTGTTCTAGCTTCTTATGTTATGCCTGTAGTGCTATGTACTTCCCTCTCAGTACTGCTTTTGCTGTGTCCCATAAATTTTGAGTTGATCCATGCTTATTATCATTCATTTCTAGAAACTTTTTTATTTCTTCTTTGACTCATTGTTAATCCATTCATTATTTAATAACATGCTATTTAGTTTCCAAGTGTTTGACTATTTTTCAATTTTTTTGTGGTTAATTTCTAGTTTTATGCCATTGTGATCAGAGAAAATGCTTGATATGATTTTAATCTTCTTAAATTTGTTGAGACCACATTTGTGTCCTAACATGTGGTCTATCCTAGAAAATGTACCAGGAGAGCTTGAAAAGAATGTATATTCTACTGCTTTAGGGTGAAAAGTTCTGAAGATATCTATTAAATCGAGTTGATCTAGTGTATCCTTTAAGTTTGCTGTTTGTTTGTTAATTTTCTTTCTTGATGATCTCTCCAGTGATGTTAATGGGGTATTGGAATCCCCTACTATTATAGTATTGCTGTTAATCTAGCCCTTTATATCCATCAAAGTCTGTTTTATGTATGTCGGGGCTCCTATGTTAGGTGGGTAGATATTTATAATGGTTATATCTTCCTGTTGAATTGTTCTCTTTATCATTATGTAGTGTCCTTCTTTATCTCTTCCTAGAGCCTTTGTTTTAAAGTCCATTTTGTCAGATAAAAGTATTGCTACCCTGGCTTTTTTTTTCATTTCTATTTGCATGAAATATTTTTTCCATCCTTTTACCTTCAGTCTATGTGCATCTTTTGTTTTAAGGTGTGTCTCTTGTAGACAGCATATGTATGGGTCCAGTTCTTTATCCACGCATTTACCCTATGTGTTTTGATTGGATCAATTAATCCATTTTAATTTAAGGTTATTATTGATATATAGTTGTTTATTGCCATTTTATTTTTTAAAGCTGTATTCTTCTTTTGCTATATTCTTTTCCTCCTTTGAACTGTTCACAACAGGCCCCTTAGCATCTCTTGCAGAATTGAGGTATTTTTTGTCTGGGAAGGTCTTTATTTCTCCTTCAATTTTAAATGTTAGCCTTGCTGGATAGAGTAGTCTTGGTTGTAGGTTCTTGTTCTGCATTACTTTGAATATATCTTGCTATTCCCTTCTGGCCTCAAGTGTTTCTCTTGAGAAGTTCGGTGTCATCCTTATGGTGGCTCCTTTGTAGGTGATAACCCTTTTTTCTCTTGCAGCTTTTAAAATTTTCTCTTTATCACTTAGGTTTGGTATTTTAACTATGATGTGTCTTGGTGTAGATTTCTTTGGGTTTCTCTTTAATGGAGTTCTCTGTGCTTCTTGAACATGTGCAACGTTTTTCAGTCTCAATTTAGGGAAGTTTTCAGCTATGATTTGATTGAAAAATGTTTCTTTTTCTTGTTTCTTTTCTTCTTCAGGAACCCCTATGATGCGGATGTTATTTCTCTTCATGTTGTCACAGAGTTCCCTTAGAGTTTCCTCGGATTTTTTGAGTCTCTTTTCTTTTTTCTGCTCTGCTTCTGTGCTTTTGTTTTGTTCCCATCTAACTTGCTGATTCTATCCTCAGCTTCATTCATCCAGCTTTTAATTCCTTCCACTGTGGTCTTCAATTCTGACCTGTATTTGTCATTTCTGTCTGATTCTTTTTTATTATTTCAATTTCCTTTTTAATACTTGCTATCTGTTTTAGCTGTTCATAATGACTATCCATTGTTGCTCTAAGCTCTTTGAACATCCTAACTATCATTATTTTGAACTCTGCATCAGGTAGTTTGGTTATACCTGATTCATTCAGGTCCTTCTCTGGGGTTTTATCTTGATTTATTTGGGTTGCATTCCTCTGCCTGCCCATTTTGTCTGTGTGTAAGAAGGGTTTGGCTACTGATGTCCAATGGGTGTTGCCTTCATGTTCCCTAGGTGTGGTCTGTCTGCAGACCCGCTACCCCCTCTGCCGCTGCCTAGGGTGGTTGGATGTGGGTGTTGCCGGTGCCGGCAGTTGCTGCTGCTTTTTTGGTCTCTGCCTTGCCTCCACGGGAGGAGATGTGTTCTCGTGCCAGGCTCTGTCAGCCTCAGCTGGTCTCAGCCTTTGCCCCTCTCCCACAATTGGGATTGCACACCACACTCGGGCCACAAGCCTGGCACCAAGGACAAGGGTGAGCACTTTTGCTCATCTGCTGGTCCTTGTCAGCCATTTCCTCTGGCTGGGAGAGGCTTCTGGTGCTCGCTCAGCTTTGAGACAGGCTTCCGGTCGCCCCCACCAACCTCGACTCCTCGCCTGGAATGGGCTGCTCTTACACTCTCAGCTGCAAGCTGGGCTTCTGCGCTGACCCTGCCAATCTCGGCTCCTTGGCTGGGCTGCTGGTGCACACTCAACTTTGTGCCGGGGCTTCCGCCCCACCTCCGCAGGCAAAGCCAGTTTATGCAGGACTTCAAGGTTTGGAGGCCTGGTAAGGTTGTGCGCCCACTCACTCCTGCCCAGCGGGGGATCTCTGCCCATTCCATATTCCCGCTTTTCCCCCACAGGTGGGGTTGCAGCCGCGCCACAGCCGCTGGACCACTTTTGCACGTTCCCTTCACCCCCACTGGGCTAGACCAAGCTCATGCCAGCTGGCTCTGCCTCTGCCCCTGCCAACGAAACCGCACTTGCCCGTCCCGCCGCCACCTGCCCTTCAGAAAGCCCTGAGTAGTGTGGGTTAGGGTGCTGCAGCTGTGAACCTAATACTCCATACTGTAGTCCTGAAAGCACCTTGCTTCTAAGTGACTGTGCTCTAGTTGCTGCGGGGGAGCCTTTTTGGCTGGTGTCCTGCTTCCCCTTGCTGGTTCCAGGGGAAATATTGTTTCAGATTTGTGGAGTGACTCAGCCCAGGGTTTAGGGTGGTTGTCCCTCAAAGCTTTTCAGACCACACTCTCTTCTCGTTGCTCTGGTCCTCTCTTCTCTCCCTATCTCCCAGAGTCCTGGGTGAGTGTTTGTGAGAGAGATTTCTGTGCCATTCCTTTAAGAAGAATCCTGGGTCTGACACAACTGTCTCTTTCTCACAAACAGTATCCTAACCTGTTTCCCAGCTAATTATTGTCCATACACCTTTTCTAGGCTCTGGGGCTGTAGGCTGGGGCTTTGTTCCTGGGACCCAAATCCCTACCCTTCTACTAGCCTCTCTTCCGGCCACATGAGTCTCTCTGGGCTGCCTTTCACTCTGGGGAGCTGGGCAGCCCTTTCCGCGTTTTCGCTTTTCCTACCAGTCTCAGTGTTGCTTGTTCAGTGTTCCCCGGTTGAAGAGTCTTCTCAGTCCAGTTCAATGTTGGTTTATCCAGATGATGGTTCTTAAAATCAAGTTATACTCCACTTTGGTTCTGGGAGTTGGAAGTTGGCACATCTGCCTATTCCATAGCCTTCTTGCCTTCCCCTGCCTAAGGCTTAGTTTTAAGACTATGGACTATGCTTTTCCCCACACTCTTGACTGTTGCATGATGTGGAGTGGTGCACTCTCATGAGGAATCCCATTATGCATCAGATAAGTGGTGCCTGGCCAGTGCAGGTTCACATTATATTCGGACAGTCAGTAATAAAACAACAGAGCCAAGAACTGGTGAGCCATCAGCTTTAATCCTAGCTTGCACTCGGCAGGCAAGTAAAAACACACACTGGGCACCAAAACCCACTCACTCAGTGCTCACAAAGCTACTGACCTATGCGAGTTTTCTAGAATCAAAAGTTTCTAGCTCACCAGACTTATTCACCTTTGTTTCCCATCTCCTTCTCTCTGCTCAAACTGGCTTCTTACTCAGCACTCTGCCATCTTGGCTGCTTCTTCTGGTCTCCTTCACATGGCCTTTCTCTGCTCTCCTCTCTAATGCTAATCTCAGAAACTGAGAGTGAGCAAGCTTCCAGTCTGCCCCACTTTACAGTCTAGAAATCCAAACCTTCAAGCCAATCTACAAATAAAAGTCTCTAATACAAAGCCACTTATCTGAGGCATAATGGGATTCCTACATCACCCTACATCATGCAATCAGTCAAGGGTGTAGGAAGAAGCTTAGTCTTAAAACTAAGCCTTCAGCTATAACAACCCTAACTGCTTACAGCCTGTCCTCCACACACAATAATATAATTACACCTATCCCAAGCATAGGGTAACTAATATCACATGGGTGATGAGCATCCACGTGGACAGCGCAATCTTTAACAAAGTGAGCATAATATATTTTATCTGCCCAACCCTGCTCCTGAGGGACTCTTTGTAGCTGGATTTTTACCTTCTTGGCAACCACTGGTCGGGCTCTGAGTTTGTATGGCAGCTTCAGTTTGAGCTTTCTCATCCTCAGAAGAGGAGTTGGAAGCTCCTGCTCCCACTAACTCAAAGCCAGTTCACTGGAATGGATGCTGCTGCTTCTTTGGCAATTGTTTAAGCTCCTGTGGCTTCTGGACTCTGGTCAGAAGCTGAGACTTGAGCTCTTGAATCCATAGTTGTTTCTCTAACAACTGCCAGTGCAAACTTTCAGCTTCCAGGCCATACTGCAACTCACAAACCAGTAATTCCTTTTCCAGTGCTTGCTTAAATTCCAGCTTTATCTGCCATTCAATTTGCAATTCATCCTGAAGCTTTCAACCTCAGGTGGCTTCTTACACAGAACTCCTTGTTTCCTCTTGAATAAAAGACACCTAGCCAGCCCCCTAAAACTACTGCCATGGAGAGCCATACAGCAACCAATCCTCTACCCCACCCCTCAAGGGTGGCAGCTCTATATTGATCTGATCCAAATCCTGCCACAAACTATGCCATCAGGGCCAGTAGCCCACAAACTATGCCAACTAGGGCCAGTAGCCACAGCCATCATCACAGCCACCTGGCTCATGCAGGTTCTCATTAACTTTGGGCACACAGTAAAGAAACAGCAGAGTTGGAGGATGGTGGGTGTTGGTCAAATCAGTTAGTAAATATGATATATATGTTTGCTTATTTATAGTTTGCATTGAGTGTGGGGAACAGGCTGTAAGCTGGCAGGGTCATTATAGCCTAAAGCTTAGTTTTAAGACTATGCTTTTCCCCACACCCTTGATTGTTACATGACGTGGAGTGGTGCACTCTCATGAGTAATCCCATTATGCATCGGATAAGTGGTTTTGTATCAGAGACTTCCTTGTTTGTATATTGGATTAAAGGTTTCATTTCTACAATATAAAATGGGACTGAGGAGCCCATGCTGGAGGAGAGCAGAGAAAGGTCACATGGAGGAAAGGAGAAGCAGCTAAGTAGGTGGAGTGTGGAAGAAGAAGCCAGTTTGTGCAGAGTTTGTGCAGAGAGAAGGAGATGGGGAACAGAGGTGAATAAGGCTGGTGAGGTAGAAGCCTTTGATTCTAGAAAACTCGGATGAGTCAGTGGTTTTGGGAGCCCTGAATGGAAGGGGAAGTGTTTTCCCACTGTGTATATTTCTTGCCCACTGGGTGCAAGCTAGGATTAAAGATAATGGCCCACCAGTTCTTGGCTCTATTGTTTCATTACTGTCTGTTTGAATCAAGTGTGAACCTGCACGGGCCAGGCGGCTGTTATGATGGCCATATCTACTGGCCTTACAGTGGGGCATTCTGTTTACTGGTGTCTCACCAAGACTGTCAAGTCACAAGAAAAGCCAAATGAAAAGCAGAAAACCTGGTTTTTCCATGGAGGGCAAGGGATCAGGGAGAGGAGAAAGAAGAAAACCTCCGGTACCTCTTGGTGGTGGGAGCAGAATCTCTCTTCTGGTAAACATTAGCGAGACCATGGCCCCACCCAATCAGAAAGGCAACCTGCAACCTCACAGATCACTATATCTGGCACTGCCCAACCCCCAATGCAAACTGTAAGGGAGTAAACATATATATCATATTTACAAACTTATTTGACCAACATTCTCCATCAAAAGTTTGTAAAATAATTTGTACTTTTGTTATTCTAGGGACATCAAAGATTACTCTCAATCATTTGAAACCAAATTTATTGCCTTTCTCTCATCATGGCTGAGAAACTTATTGTATACCAGTAGAAAAACAAATTTTACACTTTCTGGTAGAAATGAATGTTCAGTGTATGGAGATATATATATATGAGAAATGATGTCAAGACCATCAGAATGGATTTGAGAATTTTAAATATTTCTGTGTTTCCGTGTTACTTCTCTCTCTCCTTTTTTTTAATTAAGTTAGGAAAGTAGAACTATCTATTAGATATTGTTCTATGTCTAGACAAAAAATTTGTTTTAATTAGTTAAAACATAAATTTAACTTTGCTAAAACCCAATTAATAGTTTCAGTGGTATTTATGAATTTGACTGGTTTAGAGCATTAAGTGATTATTCAATTTAACAAAGTATTATATAAAAACTGTCTGATACCAATGTTGGCTTAGTTTTTGGCTATTGGTATATTTAGTAACTGGATTCATTTATTTTCACTTTATTTAAATTAAGGGAAAAAAGATCAATATCTTCCATATTAAAGGAAGTTGAATATGGGCCTCATAGTCTGTATCCACTACCTCTTCCATAATTCCATAATATTTTTTTCTCTCTTCTTTGGGAGTTTGAAAATAGTTTTTGATTGTGGGAAATACCACTCTGCTCATGTCATGGTGACAAAGAATCTTATCAATCCTCTCTTCTTTGAACAAAAAATAGAAGAGAAATGCCTCTCTTTCTCTTTTGCTTCAGAATAGACTCTTTCTCTGTTGGGATGAGGAGCTCTTGGTGATTGTGGTTCTTGTACTTCTTTCCTAGATTAACAATTGCACCAGCGTGTTCAGAAAAATGAGAACCTATGATCGTCTTTGTTTGATCTTCCTCTGTCCTCTTTAGAGCAGCCATATTTTCTCTAAAGACTGCAACTGAAAATTTTTCTAGTTGTTGCCAATTGCACTTCTATAGCGATATGAGGAAGCATTCTAACCCCTCTAAGTGTCAAAGTGCAAAATGAGTACTGGCAATATGCTGGAAACATCTTTGGGTTGTACAATGGCCTTGTTTTCTCTCCTGAGTAGTTCTCTTGGAACAGGACATTCCTGCCTTGGTGCGTGTACAGCCTCAGCCATATAGCAAAAGCTATGAACTATTGCAACTGCTCAGGCACACCTCCTATAGTAAGAAGGGCTCATTAGCTAATACTCTGAAACTGCTATCACCTATCCGGTTAACTGTCCATAAGATCACTGTAACATTCTGGAGTCAGTATTACTTACAGTTTGAAAGCTCATTTGTCAAAATAATTGTTTGGTCAAACCAATCTCTGTGGGCAAATCTCTAGAAAATCTGAGAGCAAGTTTCTCTGTCAGGTTTAGGAAATGTCTAATCCCTTTAAAAATTTATTAATTTAAAATCAAACATCTGAGCATGACTATTTTCTAACTACCAATCAGTACTTCTCAATCCCTTTACCCTTGAAGCCTCCTCACTAGGTGGGTACTGGAAATATCAAGGGAACACTTTGTGAAGTGTGTGATTATCTAACCACTGTCCTGGACACCTGAAACTAATACAAAATAATATTGACTATATACTGTCATTGAAAAACAAAATTTAAATAAAAAATTAATAAAATCAGGCACCTGTATGGAAAAATAGAGCAAATCAGAAACCATCTACTGGAACCCACCAAAGTGTTAGGTCCAGAGACTCCTCAGCATTTTGGGACATGTGAGTGTAAATAAGACCTGGCCTATATTCTCGTGAACTTGGTAGTGTGAACCTAGAGAAAAATTTCTTGCGGCTAACTGGGTACCAGTTCATAACTGGAGTCTAGCAGCCATTGCCAACAGAGGTAGCTCAGGCTGCATTTCAAACAAAAACTACAGACTGGGCTGCCAAGGCTCTTGCACTGTGTTCCTGCCATCTAAGCTGAGTTCCAGGAACCATATTTCAACCAAATAAGACTAAGACTTGCCTGCTCCAATTGGAGCTATACAGCTACATCTTTATTTGCAGCTTTACTGGCCAATAAGAAATTGCAGGTTTGAACTTCTCATTTGCATAAAAATGGACCCATCAGGGACCAGGGAAGGCACTTTTTTTCTATAAGTGGGCCTCCTGTCTGACTTGGGGAATTACACTTTCAGTTGCCTCTGGAGACATTTCCCAGGTTTGCAAACTGTTTATCTGTATAAAGTTTCTCTTTTTACAGCCTCACAGATTGGGGTTTTCTATTGGCATGAGACTGGTGGCAGCAGCTTTTGTTGACAGTAGCATGATGGGAGAGAAAGGTGTAGTGAGAACTGAGTTTCTTCCCCTTTTGAGAAGCAGGCAGTCTGATATGACATACTTATGGGACACCTGGTAGGTTACTGAGCTTCCCTGGTGTGCTCTGAATACCCATCAGGCATGGGCAGACATCTCTGAAATCAATGATGTATAAGCGTGCTGGTTGGTGGCCACAGTTCTGCTGAGTACGCTGCCTCGTTGCACACATGGGGTTACAGATATGACTCATTTGGAGATGTGAGTCAAGAGAACTTGTTATTTGGTTTTCTTCCTCCTGATCCAGATATGATATTTAGTTACGGTCATTAAAAAACCCCAACCCCCTGAGACAGCATCTGGTTCATAAGAGGGGTTTCCAAATGTTTTATCTTTTGTATTTCCAGGAGAATTGTATGGAAAAGTATGAAACTAACTCTTCTATAGTTTTCTCACTACACAAATTATTGGGTATCAGGTATTTTACCTCTTGACAAAATTTGGGTGTTTTGTAAGATAAAACTTCTAAATTAAGGTGGAAGTATTTTCTATCATGGGAAATTACTTAGGAAGCATTAAAAATAAAAATGTGTTTTGCTCATGGCAAAATTTGCAAGTCTTCAGTAAAAAGTACATGTTTTTGCTCAGTGCTAAAGCTGGCAAAAAGTCAAATTTGTCCATGTCTTTTCATTTGGGTAGTTTTTTGAGCATTGAACTCCCATTCCCTGCCTGTGCTTCATTTTTCATTGGGGATATAATTAGAGCAGCAGGGGTGAATATTTTAGCAGAAGCATAAAGAGTGTCAGGAAGGTAAGTACCCCAGGATCTCATATATCTAAGTCTGGAGTTAAGTCTTACTATGCTGCCTTCCTTTTTCCAAATTCATTACATTTTAAAAGTATAAAGTTATTGGGGGGTTTATATAACTAAGACCTCTCTCTGATTTCTGAACACAGAGATAATTTGAGCATTTGGGTAATGTGTGATGATGTCTACCGTCAGCTATAAACCGTTTACTGTCTCAATGGTAGGAAAGCAGATAAATTAAAATATTAAATATATAATGGCCAGTTAAAATATTAAATATATAATAGAGAAATTAGAAGTCTTCTTACTTTAAATAGCTGCTAATTAATTTGTCTTTCCTGACTCTAAGAAATAATAAAGCAAAGTATTAGAATAATCTGAGGCCAATTTTACTAAATAGCTTATATTACATTGTATCAGTGAAAAAATGTGACACTGAAAATAGTTTGTATTGTGGAATTATTTTGAGTGTTTTCTTTTAAGTAGCTGAAATGATTATATCAATTGAAAATATTTTTTTCCAGACCCATCAACAAAAGAGCCAATATTTAGTTAGGAGTACTGGATATTTAAAGATTATTGTGCCTTGTGATAGGACACAAAGAAATGACCAACACATACTTTAAAAATAATGTAATGTTCCTTTTGTGGAAACTGCTCATTAGGAAGGTTTCTTCCCAAATCTAACGCTAACTTAAGGTATTGTTCACATAAGCTATAAAGGAAACAGAGAAGCTTGATCATTGATTTTGTGATATTTCAGATATCAGGATGATGTTCAGAATGGTGTACATGTGTGGGTGTGTATTGTGTGTGTACATGTATAGTGCGTGTGTGTGTGTGTGTGTGTGTGTGTGTGTGTGTGTACAAGATAGGTATTCCGTGTTTTTTTGTAAAAGTTTATCTATAAGCTTGGTGTTTCTGGATTCTCCTAACTTTAAGACAACTTTAATATATTTACATAGTCCCTCCACTACTCTTGCTAGTTTTCTAGGCTTTAAGACAAACATTCTTTAGAAAATTTTCTTATGTCTGAATATTTTTAGATTATTTTTGCATATATATAACAATTATAATGATGCTAAATCTTCTTAAATATTTTATATTCAAATTAGTTTATTATTATTACCATTATTATTGTTATTATTATTATCTTACTTTTTTTATGCGTGCCTGGGATTTTTGTTAGCTTCTGTTTCTAGCCAGAAACGTTCTCTTTTGAGTTCATAGCCAGTTGAAAATTAAGAATCAAGAAACAGATAAGTCCTTCCAGAAGGCAATGGAGTAGGTGGACGTACCAACTTCCAACTCCCAGAACCAAAGTGGATTATAACTCAATTTTAAGAACCATCATCCGGATAAACCAACTTTGAACTAAACTAGGTGGACTCTTTAACCAAGGAACACTGCAGAAGCCACACTGAGACTAGCAGGAATAGCAAAAACGCAAAGAGGGCTGCCCAGCTCCCCGGAGCAAGGCAGCCCGGAGAGACCCACGTGGCGGGAGGACAGTTTGGCGGAGAGGGAGGGACCTGGGTCCCAGGATCCAAGCCCCAGACTGCAGTCCCAGAACCTAGAAGAGGCGTTTGGACAGTATTGAGCTGTGAAGCAAGTGAGGATACTGTTTGAAAAAGAGATAGTTTTCTCAGACCCAAGAATCTTTTCAAAGGGACAGCGCAGAAACCCTCTCTCACAACCATGCGCCCGGAGCTCCGGGGAACTGGGACAGAGGAGAGGAACAGAGCAGCGGGAACAGAGAGTGGACTGAAGGCACGAGGACAGTCTGAGGGACAGCCACCCTGACCCCTTGGCTAAGTCATTTCCCTAATCGAAAACGAATATTTCCCCTGGAACTAGCAATACCAGCAAAGGGAGATAGGACACCAGCCAAATAAGCTCTCCCGCGGCAATTAGAGCAGAGCTGCTTAGAGGGAGGGGGCTCCCAAGACTACAGTGTGGAGACTTAAGACACTGCCATCTCTGAGGGTTGCTGAAGGGATGTTGGTGACAGGATGCTGAAACGCGGTCCTTTCGGCGTGGGCAGAGGCACAACCAATATGAGCTCGGTCTAGCCCAGCAGGGGCGAAGGGGATGTCCAAAAGCGGTCCAGCAGCTGTGGGCCCGCCTGTGACCCCACTTGTGGAGAAAAATACGGGCAGAGATCTGCTCTGCGACCCTGCGCAAGCCGGCCCTGACCGCTGAAATGGGGCTAGGACAAGGGATGGGCAAGGGGCTCACGGCTGAGTTCACGCTGCCAACCCCACCTGGATGGAGAAACCGCGGTTTTCCATTCTTTGTGCGCAAGCGCGCTCCTAATGCGGAGAAGGGATAGACCTCGAGAGGAGCGGTCTACGTGCGCGCGAGCTGGCTTTAGCGGCTGAGCTCACGCTACTAGCCCCCCCGGCCAGAGAAACCCCGGTTGTCTGCCATCCAACGTGCATGCAAGCTGGCCTTCGTGGCTGAGCTCATGCTACTAGCCCTGCCTGGCCAGAGAAATCCCGGCGGTTTGCCATCCTACGTGCGCTAGCTGGCGCTAAACGTGGGGAAGTGGTAGAGTCCGGATTGATCGGAAGCTAGCAGCTGAGCTCATACCAGCAAACACGCCCGGCCCAATAAACCCCGGTTCGTACCCTGCTCATGAGGGACCTGGCTTCGAGAGTGGTGCTAAATTCTGGACAGGCAAAGGCTCACCGCTGAGAGAACATCATCAGCCCCGCTCAACCCGCAAAACTGTGGCAAGCAGGCTCTGACTGCGGGGGCTGGGCGTAAGCCTTCTGGAAATGGGCTGGATCCGCAGCTGAGCAAAGGTGCTTACCTCTGCCCTTGGTGCTAAGGCTTGTGGCTTGAGTGACAGCCCCTCCTGCGGAGGAGAGGCAGAAACCACAGCAACAGCCACAGTAGGCTGTCGCTGGAAACGCCCATACACAACCACCCTAGGCAGCGGCAGAGGGAGTGGCAGGCCTGCAGACAGACCACACCTAGAGAACACAAAGGCAACACCTACTGGACTCCAGTGGCCACAACTTGCCTATACACAGATAAAATGGGCAGGAAGAGAAATGCAAACCAAATGAATGAAGAGAAATCCCCAGAGAAGGACCTGAATGAACCAGATATAACCTAATTACCAGAAGCAGTATTTAGAATAATGGTAGTTAGGATGTTCAAAGAAATTAGAACAACAGTGGATAGTCACTATGACCACCTAAATAAAATGATAACAAGTATAAAAAACAAAATGGAAATAATAAAAAAGAATCAGACAGAAATGACAAATACAGTATCAGAACTGAAGACCACAATGGAAGGAATTAAAAGTAGGATGAATCATGCTGAGGATCGAATCAGCGAATTAGAGGACACAATAAACAAAGTTAGAAAAGCAGAGAAGAAAAAGGAAAAGAGACTAAAAAAATGTGAGGAAACTCTAAGGGAGCTCTGTGACAACATGAAGAGAAACAACATTCGCATCATAGGGGTGCCTGAAGAAGAGGAAAGAGGACAGGAAATGGATATTGTGTTCAATCAAATCATAGCAGAAAACTTCCCTAAATTAAGGCTGGGAAACATTCTACACATTCAAGAAGCACACAGAACTCCATTAAAGAGAAACCCAAAAAAATCTACACCAAGACACATCATAGTTAAAATACCAAAGCTAATGGATGAAGAAAAAATCTTAAAAGCTGCTAGAGAAGAAAAGGCTATCACCTACAAAGAAGCCCCCATCAGGATGACATCGGACTTCTGAAGAGAAACACTTGAGGCCAGAAAGGAATGGCAAGATATAATCAAAGTAATGCAGAACAAGAAGCTACAACCAAGACTACTCTATCCAGCAAGGCTAACGTTTAAAATAGAAGGAGAAATAAAGAGCTTTCCAGACAAAGAAAGCCTCAAGAAATTCATTAAAACCAAACCAATTCTGCAAGAGATACTAAGGGACCTGTTGTGAACAGTTCAAAGGGAGGAAAGAATATAGCACAAAAAAAAAAAATACAGCTTTAAAGAATAAAATGGCAATAAACAACTACATATCGATAATAACGGATTAAATGATCCAATCAAAAGACATAGGGTAGCTGCGTGGATAAAGAAACAGAACCCATACATATGCTGTTTACAAGAGACACACCTTAAAACAAAAAAGATGCACATAGACTGAAGGTAAAAGAATGGAAAAAAATATTTCATGCAAAAGGAAATGAAAAAAAAGCCGGGGTAGCAGTACTTATATCTGACAAAATGGACTTTAAAACAAAGGCTGTAGTAAGAGATAAAGAAGGACACTACATAATATTAAAGGGAACAATTCAACAGGAAGATATAACTATTATAAATATCTACACACCAAATAAGGAGCCCCAATACAAATAAAGCAGACTTTGATAGATATAAAGGGAGAGATTAACAGCAATACTATCATAGTAGGGAATTTCAATACCCCACTAACAACCCTGGATAGATTCTCAAGAAAGAAAATTAATAAAGCAACAGCAGACTTAAAGGATACACTAGATCAACTCAATTTAATAAATATCTTCAGAACTTTTCACCCTAAAGCAGTAGAATATACATTCTTCTCAAGCACTCATGGTACGTTTTCTAGGATAGACCACATATTAGGACACAAAAATGGTCTCAATAAATTTAAGAAGATTAAGTCATATCAAGCATTTTCTCTGATCACCATGCCATGAAACTAGAAATTAACCACAAAAGAAAAACTGAAAAATACTCAAACACTTGGAAATGAAATAGCATGATATTAAATAATGAATGGATTAACAGTAAGATCAAAGAAGAAATAAAAACGTTTCTAGAAACAAATGATAATTAGCATACATCAAATCAAAATTTATGGGACACAGCAAAAGCAGTACTGAGAGGGAAGTTCATTGTACTACAGGCATATCATAGGAAGCTAGAAAAAGCTCAATTAAGCAACCTGACCCTGCACCTAAAAGAACTAGAAAAACAACAACAAATAAAACCGAGGACAAGTGGAAGGAAGGAAATAATAAAGATCAGAGCAGAAATAAATGACATAGAGGCTAAGGAAACAATACAGAGGATCAATGAAACAAGAAGCTGGTTCTTTGAAAAGGTAAACAGGATTGATGAACCTTTAACTAGACTCACCAAGAAAAAAAGAGAGAGGTCTCAAATAAATAAAATTAAAAAGGACAGTGGAAAAATAACAACTGATACAACAGAAATACAAAGCATTGTAAGAAAATACTATGAAGAACTCTATGCCAAAAAATTAGGCAATCTAGATGATATGGACAAATTTCTTGAATCATATAACCTTCCAAAAATCAATCTGGAAGAATCAGAACACCTAAACAGACCAATTACAACAAATGAGATCGAAACAGTTATCAAAAAACTTTCAACAAAAAAAATTCCTGAGCCTGATGGCTTCACAAGTGAATTCTATCAAACATTCAAAGAAGAACTAACTCCTATCCTCCTCAAGCTATTTCAAAAAATTCAAGAGGAAGGAAGACTTCCAAACTCCTTTTATGAGGCGAGCATAATTCTGATCCCAAAACCGGGCAAAGACAACACAAAGAAAGAAAATTATAGGCTTATATCCCTGATAAATGAAGATACTAAAATTCTCAACAAAAAATTAGCCAACCGGATCCAGCAATATATGAAAAAAATCATACACCATGATCAAGTGGGATTTATTCTGGAGAGGCAAGGCTGGTTCAATATTCACAAATCAATCAATGTGATTCATCACATAAACAAAAGGAAGGACAAAAATCACATGATAATTTCAATAGATGCAGAAAAGGCATTTGATAAAATCCAGCACTCATTCATGCGTAAAACTCTCAGTAAAGTGGGAATACAAGGAACATTCCTTAACATGATAAAGGCCATCTATGACAATCCCACAGCAAACATCATACTAAATGGACAAAAATTAAAAGCAATCCCCTTAAGATCAGGAACCAGGCAGGGTTGCCCACTTTTACCACTCTTATTCAACATATTTCTAGAAATCCTAGCTATAGCAATCAGACAAGAAGAAGAAATAAAAGGCATCTAAATTGGAAAAGAAGAAGTAAAACTGTCACTATTTGCAGATGATATGATATTGTATATAGAAATCCCTAAAGTCTCAGTCAAAAAACTACTGGACCTTATAAATGAATTCAGCAAGGTGGCAGGATTCCAAATTAATACTCAGAAATCAGAGGCATTTCTGTATACAAACAATGAACTGTCAGCAAAATAACTTAAGGAAACAATCCCCTTCACTATTGCAGCCAAAAATATAAAATACCTAGGAGTAAATTTAACCAAGGAGGTTAAGGACTTGTACTCAGAAAATTATAAAACATTGATAAAAGAAATCAAGGAAGATACAAGTAAGTGGGAGCATATACCTTGCTCATGGCTAGGAAGAATAAACATCATTAAAATGTCTATACTACCCAAAGCAATTTATAAATTCAATGCAATACCAATTAAAATACCAATGACATACTTCAAAGGTATAGAAAACATATTCCAAAAATTTATATGGAACCAAAAAAGAACACGAATAGCCTTAGCAATCCTAAAAAGGAAAAATAAAGCAGGAAGTATCACTCTTCCGGATATCAAGGTCTACTACAAGGCCATTATACTCAAGGCAGCTTGGTACTGGCATAAGAACAGGCACATTGATCAATGGAACAGAACAGAGAACCCAGAAATAAACCCACAGCTTTATGGACAACTGATATTTGACAAAGGAGGAAAGAACATACAATGAAGTAAAGACAGCCTCTTTAACAAATGGTGTTGGGAAAATTGAAAATCTACCTGCAAAAAAATGAAACTAGACTATCAACTTACACCATTCACAAAAACAAATTCAAAATGGATAAAAGACTTAAACATAAGCCGTGAAACTATAAGCATCTTAGAAGAAAACATAGGCAGCAAGCTTTCCGACATCTGTTGCAGCAAAAAATTTGCCTATTTATCTCCACGGGCAAATGAAATAAAAGGCAAGATAAACAAATGGGACCTTATCAAACTAAAAACTTTTTGCACAGCTAAAGACAATAAGAACAGAATATAAAGATAAACCACACAATGGGAGAACATATTTGACAGCACGTCTGATAAGGGGTTAATAACTAAAATTTATAAAGAACTTATAAAACTCAACACCAGGAAGACAAACAATCCAATTAAAATATGGGCAAAAGAGCCTGACTTGTGGTGGCGCAGTGGATAAAACGTCGACCTGGTAACACTGAGGTCGGCAGTTCAAAACCCTCCACTGGTCTGGTCAAGGCACATATGGGAGTTGATGCTTCTAGCTCCTCCCCCCTTTCTCTCTTCCTCTCTCTCTCTCTCTCTGTGTCCTCTCTCTAAAATGAATAAATAAAAAGAAAAAGAAATGGGCAAAAGTAATGAATAGAAATTTCTCCAAAGAAGACATACAGATGGCCAAAAGACATAAGAAAAAATGCTCAACATCACTAATTATTTGAGAAATGCAAATTAAAACCAAAATGAGGTATCACCTCACACCAGTCAGAATGGCACTCATCAGCAAAACAACACAGAATAAGTGCTGGAGATGTGGAGAAAAGGGAACCCTTCTGCACTGCTGGTGGGAATGCAGACTGGTGCAGCCACAGTGCAAAACAGTTTGGAGATTCCTCAGAAAATTAAAAGTCGAACTGCCTTTTGATCCGGCTACCCCACTTTTAGGAATATACCCTAAGAACACCATAACACTGTTCGAAAAGAAGAAATGCGCCCCCATGTTTGTGGCAGCATTGTTCACAATAGCGAAGATCTGGAAACAGCCCAAGTGTCCGTCAGAAGAGTGCATTAAAAAGGTTTGGTACATATATACTATGGAATACTACTCGGCCATAAGAAATGATGACATTGGATCATTTACAACAAAATGGTTGTACCTTGATAACATTATACAGAGTTTAATAAGTAAATCAGAAAAAAACACCCTGAGAACAGCATGATTTCATACATAGGTGGGACATAAAAGTGAGACTATGGGACATGGATAGGAGTGTGGTGGTTACAAGGTGGGGGGAGGGAGGGGAAGGTGGGAAAGGGAGAAAGGTAGGGGCACAGGAAAAATCAGATAGAAGGTGACAGAGGACAACTTGACTTTGGGTGATGGGTATGCAACACAATTGAATGATAAGATAATCTGGAGATGTTTTCATTGTACATATGTACACTGATTTATTGGTGTCACCACATTAAAGTTAATAATAATAATAAAAAAAGTTCCTTTCATCACATATCCACTAAGTGAGTCACACAGAAGAAGTTCTAAAGAGTGTGATTGATTTCCTGGCTTTTATTTTCTGATATATTTCTTATATATGAGTGTAAAGCCAGCAGTCAAGGCCACTATCACAGCAGCCTGACCCACGCAGGTTCACATTGGATTCGAACAGATGACAATGAAACACCGGAGCCAAAAACAGGTGAGCCATCAGCTTTAATTCTAGCTTGCACCCGGCGGGCAAGCAAAAACACACACTGGGCTTCAAAACCCACACATTCAGTGCTCACAAAGCTACTGACTTATCCGAGTTTCCTAGAATCAAAGGTTTCTAGCTCACCAGACTTATTCACCTCTGTTTCCCATCTCCTCCTGCACAAACTCTTAACAAACTGGTTTCTTCCTCAGCACTCTGCCATCTTGGCTACTTCTCCTCCACATGGCCTTAATCTGCTCTCTTCTCTTCTACCTCAGGAACCAAGCAAGAGAGAGATGAAGCTACTGGTCTCTTCCACTTTATACCGTAGAATCAAAATCTTTAATCCAATTATACAAACAAGGAAGTCTCTGTATAATGGGATTCTTCAGGAGAGTGCACCACCCTACATCATCCAATCAGTCAAAGGTGTGGAGAAGAGCTTACTCGTAAAACTAAGCCTTAGGCCATAACGACCTGGCCTGCTTACATTACAGCCTTTCCCCCACACCCATTCCAAGCATAAGGGTAAATACTATCACCTGGGTGACGGGCTTCCATGTGGGCAGCACCATCTTTAACAAAGTGAGCATATTATATTTTATCGGCCGAACAATGAGCCAAGGCAATAAAGCAATGAGACAGATTCCACAATAGCCTTGAGCAATTAGCCTCATTACTGTATAGCTACGTTTTATGTGTGTCTTTCTCAGTGTACAGAGGGCATGTTTGTGAGCCTGTCATCATATCTGTCGTCCTGAGCACAGTTCAGGTCTTTTTAGTTGTACTGCTGATGTGCCTTAGAGTGGGTGGGACACAGGTGGTGACCGATGGTTGTATAAATAAATGAACGAATGCACCAAAAATAAATAAATAAATAAAAGAAACAGATTAAGGGGTCTAAAGTCAGCTTTATTATTGATAGTGCCATTTGAAGAAGATGGTTCTTGCTATGTGGGCAAAAAGGCAGTTTAAACATCCTATCTGAATTAGATGAACTTATATTTTTGATAACTGGCAGCCCTCAGCATCTCCAGACTACCCTAGGGGCGAGCAGGGACCGCAAGGCAGAAGGAGGATCGTCAGCACTGTGACCTTGCAGGCAGACTGGCTCCCTGAGGGCAAGCAGAAAACACTGAGATGAGTTTCCTCTATTGCCTCATTGATTAGAAAGTCACTTGTCCCTGATGTTCAATGAAGTGTGAGGCAGGGCAGTGGGATGGGGTGGGCAAGTCCCATTAAAGTGTTTTCTGCATAAAAAGCCAGTGGGGAATGCAAGTTCCTTGCTAACAACGGGTAGAATGGATTAATCCTCTGAACTACAATACTTAGTAAGAAACAATTTGTGCTGAGACCAAGCTCTGCTGTTAGTGTCTTTACCTCTAGCGGCATACATTCCTTTTTTCCAAGACTGTCTTATTTGTGCCGGTTGGCCTGGAACTCCTTAATTAATAAATCTCCTTTTACTTTCAGATCTGTCCCGTTGTAGATGATAAATTATATGGTCCCGCAGTTTCTGGAGATAAAGTGGTCAATAGATTTAACCTCCTTATGTAGCCTGACAGTAAACTCATATATGTGTTTTTCTTGGAGCTTGAGATTGTTTTCCCGGATATTTATTTGGTGGAATTTCATAATAACAACAGTGACTGCGGCAATGTGAAAACACCACTTGCTGTGGAACTTTGGTGAAGACCTTTCCAGACTGCATAGCATGTTCTGCTGGACCAGACATTGTCTCATTTCAAAGATGGTGATTTAGATTGAATTTCCTCCCTTTCCATGACCATTGCTGTAGCATTTATTGATAGATTATGTCTTTTAGTACACCGGAATTATGATGGTATTAAGTCTCCAGCCAGGAAGGCATTCCTGGGGGGAAGCGAAGCACAAGAAACAAATGGAGAAGTGGGGAGAACGTAGGATGTTGTCTCAGAGAAGTGATGTTTATAGCAGAGTATAGAAAATGAATTCAATCCCCTAATGTGGGCAGAAATGGTTGTGAGACCGGCATCCTAGACAAACTCTTTGCTGCTATCTTGGTTAAGCTATAAGGGGGCAGATTATTTACAGTAAGATGCCATATGCTCACATATATTGTCCCTGGTGTCTAAAGGAACATTTAAAAATATTTGTTAAAAATCTTGTAATTCAAGGTCAGAATTTGAGTTTCCTTTTTTATTACTTGATGACCATTTGGTGGTCTCTGTCAGAAATCTTTAAATAACAATCAGAATTCCAAACTTAAAGAGGTGCTAATGGGGCAGCTCTTAGAAATCCCCACTCTGAGCTGCTGGGCTAACATGTTCATTTCTTACTCAACATTTGAGAAGTACGTTGGCTGATATTGGAAGTTCCCTAAACTTGAGGTGTTATCTAGAGAACAAAGGTAAAAATGAATCATTTGCCTCCCATATACTTCTTTAGACTATGTGACACTTAATTCTACCGAGGAAGCAAGAAGAAAATGTTCAAATATCAATATGTTTATTTATTTGCAAGTAAATGTAAACCTTCAGCAGGAGCAAGGCTCCTAACGATAATCTGTTTCAAGACATTCTGTACTGACGAGAGAGTCAGAGACCCAAAGAAAGCAATTATCCAACAAAGGCAGGATAAATGTGAAGAACAAGATGTGAAAGGTGGCATATTTTATGGAATAAAAGGGATTCAATATGGTTAAAGCATAGAGAAGGAGAGAAAAAGGAGTTGAGGTAAATCAGAAGAGATACTCAGGGACTAAACCCTGGACTACAGTGTTTCCTAGGTATCCACAGGGCATTGGTTCCAGGATCTGGATACAAAAATCCGCAAGTCCTCAATAAAAATGGTGTAGTGTTGCACACATCATCCCATAGACAGCAATTGCTTGTTTAAAGGCGCCCATCAGTTCTGCAAGTTGAGCAAAGTGATATATATCAAAACCAATGTTAGCAGAGGCTAATTGATATAAATAAGAGTTAAGTTCCTACAGCATTTTTCAATGTTATAAAGAAATGATGTTGGATACAATGACTCAGAGGACCTGTGGTAGTTTAAATTATCTCTAGATTACTTATAATGACTAATGCAATGCAAATGTTATGTAAATAGTTGTTATAAAATTTAGTGAATAACGAGAACAAAAATGTCTGTACGTGTTCAGTACGAACAAAACCATCGCTGGTCTGACCACATAGTACAAATCAGTAACCACATAACTATTTTTAAAATCCACTAAGCAAACCAGCCAAGGCCACTTTTTCCTTATTATTGTAAATTATTTATATTCTCCAAATATAATTCTTCTGATATTTATATTGTTTTTAATCTTTCTATCATTATCTTATATTTTGAATGTCATTGTTTGAAAACTGTAAATCTTTTATTTCATTTTATTTTTTATCTCTTTTGAAGATAAATTTTCCTTGCTTAAGGTTTTTCTTTTTTTAATTCTCATTTTTTTCTACTACTTCCATAACTTTGTTTTGCTACATTGCTTCATTTTATTTTGTTTGTTTGGTTTTTTTTGTAAGAGAGAAGGGAGATACAGAGACAGACTCTTGCGTGCGCCCAGATCAGGATCCACCTGGCAACATCCGTCTGGGGCTGGTGCTCTGCCCACCTGGGGCCACTTGCAACTGAGCTATTTTTTAGCACCTGAGACAGATGCTCAAAAGAGCCATCCTAAGCACCCTGGGCCAACATGCTTGAACCAATCAAGCTTGGCTGCGGGAGAGAAAGAAAGAGAGAGAGAAGAAGGGAGAGGAGAAGGGGAGAAACAGAAGTTGCCTCTCCTATGTGCCCTGACTGGAAATTGAACCCAGGACTTCCACATGCCAAGTCGACACTGCTACTGGGCCAACTGGCCAGGGCCACTACCTTGCTGTTTTTAATAGCCATAAACTAAGAACAAAGTGAATGTTGCTGATGAAATCATGGTACATTTATGAAACAGGACACTTGGCATGAGTCCATGTTAATAAACAGAGTTACCTGAGTGTAATGTGGAAGGGCTTTAGGACGTGATAAATAAAAAATGTAAATCACACTATGAAATAGAATGATCACATTCATATAAAAATTTGTTGTCGAGGAGCACAGTGCATGGAGAATACCTGAAACAATACCCACACTCCCAAACATGGCTTACTTCTGAAAGGGGAAATCAATTGTTTTTTTACTCAATATTTTGTGTTATTTGAAATCAAGAATGTAGCACAAAAATAAAGAATAATAGAAAGGGAAGAATCAACCCAAGCTATCTGTTCTGTGGAAACCACAAGAACTCCTTTCTCAGCAGTGTTCCAATTGAGGTCAGGCTACTGTCCTGCAGGAACACAGAATTGTGAGAACTCTGGACCAGTAACCAGGAGGACCGCAGCAGCATGGCTCCAACACTCCCATGTAAAGTTCATGAACTTGATTGGCCCGTGAGGAGTCAGCCTAGGGCAGGAACCAGGTCACAAATTAGAAAGACTTGTTTGGAGAGGCCTGGGTTCAAATCCAGACCTCCCCTATTCTGACTTTCTTCATCTATTTGTAGTAAAGGGACCATGATGCACACCTTATGGGGTGTGGGTAGGTTAGATGCATGTTCTCACCTATTGCCTAGTTACTATTTCTTTTTTGGGAGGTTATAAAATAAAGATTTCTAAGGTTCTTTATGGTTCTTGTGTTTTAATGGTCTTTTGAAGTTAAGGAAGGTGGTGTTGGTAGGTGCTGGGCAAAGAGCTGTGTTAAGCTTGCTCGCTTGCACTTTGCATGATTAATGCATGAGCCTGTGACAGAGTCACATGTGTGTAGCCTATATAAGGCTATGGGTGCCTTCAGGGTGATTTTTTGCAGATCACTTGGCCATGACTTTGAGGAGAGGTTTTTCCTGGTCTGTTCACTTGCCTGCCATTGCGAGGATCAAATAAACAGGAATGGCCCACTGTTTTCTGGCTCTGCAGTTCCTCTACTACCTGCCTGAATCCAATGTGAACCTGACTGGCCTCAGCCACTGGCCTTACAGCTGGATAGACCTTTTTATTCATTCTGTCAGGTCCATGACACACATTTATGATGGGTGCCTCTCAGTGAGGCCTGCTGGATTAGATTAATTATTTGCTATGGATAAAACTGGATTTTAATTATGGGCTCAACTAAGGTTCTGGTGTAATTCATCCAAGGCAATGATAAGATGTTAATTTTTTTCTAATGGCTCTGATAACAAAAGGGGAAGGTATTTCTGGGAATGTAAAAAAGGGATAAATAGCCACAGTGGTTTCATTACAACAATGTAGAGATCAGAGGCAGGACAACAAAAGGTGACGTGTATGATCCCATGATATGCTAATTAGAAGTTTTCATACGTGTCAGTTTGCAAAATACTATTCAATACATATTAGGTATTTTTGCAAAGATCTTGCAGAGGAGAATTGCATTATTTCAGGGTGTACTTGCTCCGACTACAGGGACTTTCCAAGGAGCACTGGTCACGGTGAGAAAATGACTCTCAGCAACTGTTCTGCAGTCAGGAATTTGCAACCCTGGTAACTGATGAAAGAGCTGATGAGGGCTCTGCAGGAAGGTGACATGTGTGGATTACAACGGGAAGGTGGCAGTGATTTAAGAACTGGGCCATGTACCGTGGCAACTGTCCTTAGTAGGTGACAGGGCTGTGGTGGAGGGAACAGGGGAGTTGGTCCTGTCATGTTCTTGTTTCTCCAGTTTGACTTAGGTCATTTTTTATTTTTACTGTCATTATGTGCATATTTGTCTTCCCAATGAGGTTTTAAGCGACATGAAGGAATAAACTAGGCAGGTACAAGGTTGGGCAAAAGCAAGGGCACTGTGGCACTCTTGAGTTACCAAAGTTATTGTAATAGTCATAACCTGCATGACCTTTTCTACACCAACAACTGTGCACCTATCATTGCCCACTCTTCGTTCATCAGTTAACCCTCAGTGCTTAGTGTCATAGTTAGCATTAATAGTTGCTGGATAAATGCTGGCCGAATTGAATTTTCATATATTTAGTGCCAGGTCAATTTATTGCACGGATTCTCATTTAAACAGTTGGCTATAGGCATAGACAGAGAAGCAGGATGGGTTTGTGCTTGGTCCTGGAGAGCAGAGGACTGACTATCAATTACATCTCTTGACTCCTCGTCTGTGTTTGACGGAACTGCTTGGATGCATTTCTGGTTGGGAGCTGTTGTTGGAGAGTGGCACCAACACTCAGAGGTGGATTTCAGCGGGCGCACCAGGTGCACACCCTGGGCCCTGACTTCTGAAGGGCCCCACAAAACCTCAACTTTACACTTTTTTTCTACTGATTTCAAGTTTGGTTTCAAATGTGCAATTTTAACATTAATAGTGCATAATATTTTTATTTATTTAAAAATATGATTAACATGTATTTTTATTTTCTCTGTGTCTCTCTTTTTTTCAGGGGCCCAATATTCTGTGCCCGAGCCCTCAGCCAATCTTAATCTGCCTCTGCCAACACTAGTCTGAATTTTTAAAACCTCCAAAGGAGGAAGAATGGAAGAAACTAAAATCAGCTCTGAGGCAACTGATTCTAATTTTCACACCATCAATGCTTCTTTCTGTGTAACTCTCTTCCCATAAGACATATTTTAACCATTTTAGTACTTCCCTTTTCTCCCGGTAGAGATGGACGTAGGTCACTGTGCTGAGCTGTGTGGAAGTGTCAATTAGGCTCTTTACTGTGGTAACAAGATTATGTCCCAGAGCTTGCTAAAGAAGGCTGGGACAGGTCACTTTTGGTCTGTTTTCTTCATTAATTGGTAAACTGCAGGGTCAGGTGCCATCCTTCACCCTATACCACCTGACTACTTTCTTCAGCTCAGGTATTAGTTCAGAGGTAGAGATAAGGAAGTGGCAGTCTAAGAAAAAACAAACAAACAAAACTAAGCAAAGCAAAACAAAACAAAAACATTAACTGCCTTCTTCATTTGGACTGATTGGTTTGCTGGGTGAACAGAAGGTCTTTCTTGTGGCCTAAGACTGAGGAACATTCTGCTTTCTATGCTCCCACAGAAAGCATAAGCCTTGTGACACTCAAGCAAAGAGGGAAAATGTCAAGTTTCTTCTTGCCTGAACTATTCTTAACAGCTTTTTCAGAACCTTGGGTTTTTTCTTTTCCTTTTCTTCTCAGCTAGCAAGGATAGCTGAAGACAAAACATTGACTTTGAATGGGAGAGGGGACTGAAGGCTGCTCCTGCTACCTCACAAGTCAGTACCTTAATAAACAGCTCTGAAAAGCACACATGTACTCAGAGTTCCTCTCTCATCGCTGAGCTGCTCAGCCGTGGATAGTTTTTCAGGATACTTGGGAAATGCTCACAACTGCAGCACATGATTTATGATGTGTCCCTCCTTCCTTCCCCAGCAGGAAAATTCATTTCCTCTTTCTTTTCCTAAGTGAACGGTGTACTGCTTCCTTCTCAATTGAGTATCCTTTCCTTTGGGATGAGGGGATCAAATCTGTGTCTCTGTCCTTCTGAAGTATAAATACTTGATTTAACAAGACTGATTTTAAGTGCACTTTTTTTTTTAGATTTTATTTATTGACTTTTGGAGAGAGGGGGAGATATAGAGGAAGAGAGAGAGTGAGAAAGAGGGGGGAGAAGCAAGAAGCATCTACTCATAGTTGTTGCTTCCTGTATGTGCCTTAACCAGGCAAGTCCAGGGATTTGAACCACCAACCTCAGCATTCCTGGTTGACGCTTGAATGTTCACCTTTTTAAAAGTTGGGATGGAACAATAAAAAACACCCTCAACCCTTTGTTTTTAATGATGAGTTATTTAATACTTAACTTCTAATATTAAATAGCTACTTAAATATCAAGCTGGGTAAATTTCTGTTTGTTGCTACTGCTGGAACCAACGATGATGAAAGAAATGATTATTCTTTGCAGAATTGAGCTTGAAATATAAGTTGCTGCCAGTGTATTAAGCATAGTTAACTTTTATCAAGTGATTGTGAATGAAATACTTGTTAATTACTTTGTGTGTATTATCTCATGAAATTCCAAGTAGAACCTTAAGACATAGATGCTATTCTTATTACTATTGGCCATAATTCATCTCCAGGTTAAAGAGTTAAGTAACCAAACCCACGATTACATGGCCAAGAAAGAAAGAAGGAGGACTTGAACCAGCAGGTGAATGCAGGAAACCACTATCTTATACTTTTAGGTAAACTGTGAATGGTTAAAACCTACCCCTGCTGGGTGCCAATTGCTTGACATTGTTTCTGGGAGATTGTTTTCTCAGTAGATGTAGTTGGCATCATGATTACTTTCCCCACTTTAACTTTTACTTTTATTTATATTCTAGAATGTTTGCAAATGCATGCATTTCAGTTGATGGGGAGATGATTTTTTAGCAGAAAAGCACATATGCCACTTCATGGAAGAGTAGGAATTTAAAGTTGGCCTTGATCAGTAAACAAGGTTTGGAATAATTAAAAGGAATAATGAGGGTGAAGTTTAGATATCTGCTGCCCAAGCATAGTCTAGATCAGGGGTAGTCAATCTTTTTATACCTACCGCTCACTTTTGTATCTCTGTTAGTAGTAAAATTTTCTAACCGCCCACCAGTTCCACAGTAATGGTGATTTATAAAATAGGGAAGTAACTTTACTTTATAAAATTTATAAAGCAGAGTTACAGCAAGTTAGATCATATAATAATAATTACTTACCAAGTACTTTATGTTGGATTTTTGCTAAGTTTGGCAGAATAAATCTTTATAAAACAACTTACTATGGTTAAATCTATCTTTCTTTTTATACTTTGGTTGCTCTGCTACTGCCCACCATGAAAGCTGAACACACACTAGTGGACGGTAGGGACCACCAGGTTGACTACCACTGGTCTAGATGAACTGAGGCTTTTCAACATTATCTCCAAAACATGCAAAATTGTTTTCTTCTTAAGTGAATAGATAATATTATTCACTTAACCTGCACAATAAACTTACCATAATTTTTGCTTGCAGATGCTATAGTTTTGTAGAGTCTTGTAGTCACACATGCCTGTGTTTGGTTTTACAGCATTTGGCAATTCTATTTAGGAGCTCAATTTCATCATGCAGATCATGATAAATAAGGGAGAACCAAGATTCCTAACAGAAACCAAAGGGCTAGGTGACTATCCCTTCTTCCCTGCTTCTTGCCACTGACACGATCTAGACGTGGTCAATCAGATATTCCTGAACAACACGGTAAGACCATCTGCAGAAATGTACAGCAGGGGTGAGTATCCAGGGGAGGCAGCACCAGTCTTGAAGTCTAGCCAGGCACTTTGATGTAGACTTGGCTGCCTTCTGCACAGCACACTTCTGTTTTCTGCCAATATCCTGAGAGTAGTCTCCGGTACCATGCTGTTTTGATTACTATGGCCTTGTAGTATGGTCTGATATCAGGTAGCATAATTTCTCCACACTTGTTCTTCTTCCCCAATATTTCAATGGCTAGTTGGGGTCTTTTGTGTATTCATATATATCAGACAAAATAAACTTTAAAACAAAAAAGGACACTACATAACAATAAAAAATCAATCCAACTAAAGGACAAAACCCTTGTAAACTCTTATGCACCCTACATAGCAGAACTTAAAACTTAAAGCAAAGTTTGATGGACATGAAGAGAATAACCAAAAGTAATACAATCATGTTAGGGGATTTTAATACCCCATTGACATTAGTAACTTAATCTTCCAGACAAAAAAATCAGTACAAAAACAGTGACCATAAATGCTACACTATAATATAAAGGTTTAATTGATATCTTCAGAGCAGTTCACTCAAAAGCAGCAGAATATACATTCTTTTAAAGTACACACTGATTTGCCTGACCTGTGGTGGCGCAGTGGATAAAGCATTGACCTGGAGTGCTGAGGTCACCAGTTTAAAACCCTTGCCTCCCTGATCAAGGCACATATGGGAGTTGATGCTTCCTGCTTCTCTCCACCTTCTCTCTCTCTCCTCTCTAAAATAAATAAATAAATAAATTTTAAAAATGAAGTACATACTGATTTGATTTTCTGCTTTATCTAATCTACTTATTATTTCTTCTCGTGTATGCCTCATTTTAGATATTGTATTCTTCAATTCTGACTGGTTCTTTTTTATGATTTCCATGTCTTTTTTCATGCTTATTATTTCTTTGTTTAAATTCTCACTGACTTCATTCATCTTTTCCCTAAGTTTCTTGATCATTATTATACCCATTGTTTAAAGCTCTATATATGGTAGATTGCTTACCTCTATTTTATTTACTTATTTTTCTGTAGATTTTTATGTTTGTTTCATTTGGGGTATGTTTCTTATTTCTCTCTTTTGGGTGCCTCTTTGTGTATGTTTCTGTATATTATGTAGATATGTTATATATCCCAGTCTTGGTCATGTGAACTTATGTAGTAGGTGTCTTTTGGGAGCCAGCTGAGCTATCTCCTTGATAACCTGAGCTGGGAGCTCCAGGAATGATTTTTGTGTGGGTTATGTGAGCCTTTCTATTGTAATTGAGTCTTGATTATTGTTGACTACTTAATGTGTGGGGTCAACACTCATGCTGGCTGAGTGTAAGGGTCAACATTGGCCATAATGTATGAGCTACTATGCAGGTGCTGACCACATGTAGCAGGATTTGCCTCAGCAGATTCTGAAGCCTGTGGAGATCTCCTTTCAAATGTGTTGCTTGTAAAGCTAACTGGATCCTGCTCTGATGTTTTTGAAGCTGGTCATTGAATATGTTGTGAGGGACTATGGTGCAGGCCAATGTCAGACACTGCCTGTGACTGGCCCTCTGCAACTTATTGGAGCTATAAAAGTAATCCACAGCTGGTAGTTGCCTCTGCTGGGCCTGAGAGCATGAAGGAAGAACCAAGCTGTACACCAAAGCCAACTTCTACCAGCACCAATCCAGGGGCAGGTTAGCCAAAGTTCCATGCCACCCTGAGATCTACCTCTGCCTTCTTCCACTTGTTGACTGTCTGTTAGGCTCAGTCACTCAAAAAACCTCTGGTTGTACTTGAGTTGTATGAGGTAGGTTCTTCATGAGTCATGAGGTAGGGGTGACTGATGTTCGCCAGATTGATACAGGTTCTAATTTAGTGTCAGTGCTGAGTCAAAGGCCACTCAGCAATAGTCCTAGGGTACACCAGGCTAGCTGCCACTTACTGAATGCCTGCATACCTTTGTGATAGGACAGGGATTCAGGAGTCATCAGGGTGAGGCCAGCTGACTTTATCAGGTCCAAACACATCAAGACTTGGCTGTGTGAAGGGAGGGCTGTGCACTAGTCAGGGGTGAGATGGAAAAATAGCCCCAGTCTTAGGACCACACAAATAAATCTGTCCTGGATTCTGTCTAGACCTCGTGGAGAGCTTGACCTCGCAGGATGGGGCTCACAGGTATTGGGAGTTTGGGGCCACTGAGAGTCCAGAAGGTGTATCTAGTGGATCTCCCCTATGAGGGGGAGAAGCTGGTCAGGTTTATGGAAAGGTAAGAGGAATGTCACTTGCTCCAGAGCTACAAAACTCAGTCACTGACCACCCGCCCCTCCCCTACCCTGAGTCTGCCTGGACCTCTACATACAAGCTTAGGCAGTTGTCTCCTCTGCAAAGTGTGAGGTTTTCAGGGTGAAGCAGCAGGGAGTTTGGAGGGCTGAGCTATTTTATTCTCCCCCGCCCCCACCAGATGCTGAATGGAAGGGGGTGCTCCACCCCAAAAATATGGCATTTGCATTATGGAAAAAGGGACCTCAGCACAGGGACCCTGGTAGAAGAAGTTCCTTCAGATCTCTCCCTGAAGCTATAAACCCGTCTCCTCACAGGACTCTAGTCTGCTCTGCCTTCCCTCTGCTAAAGCCCAGGGTAAGTGGCTATGAACTAGATTTTGTGCATTGACCTTTCAAGAAGGCACCTGGATCTCTAGCAGACTCCTGTCTCTCCCTAGCAGATAAAATCCCCACTGATTTTTAAAGCCCGATATTATGTTAGTGCTTTTTCTTGGCTCTGGTGTTCTGGGCTAGGGATCCCAGTATGGAGTTAAGACCCCTCACTCTTCAGGGGAAATATTTGCAGCTAAGCTATCCTTCCAAGATCTGAGCGAGTGCTCATAGGGGCAGAGACAGAAAGCCCTTTTTGCCTCTTTGTCCTTCCTACCAGTCGTGATTGGCTTCTTCTGTAAATCCTTGGTGAGAAGGCTTCTGTTCATCTAGTCTTCAGTTGGTTATTGAGGTCAATTGTTCTATATTTAAGTTGTAATTCATTTGGTACTGGAAGGAGGTGAGTGTAACTTTCACCTACTCAGCTACCATTTTGGATAATATTACATTTATAATTTTTAATTCCTATTTTTAAGTATGTCGCTTTTCTATACTTATTCTTATGTCTCATCCACTTTTAAAAATGATAACTCTACTCATAACTCTTTCTTTTTCTTTTTCTTTTTTTTTTTTTTTTTACAGGGACAAAGAGAGAGTCAGAGAGAGAAATAAGGGATAGACAGGGACAGACAGACAGGAACAGAGAGAGATGACTAGCATCAATCATTAGTTTTTTGTTGTGACACCTTAGTTGTTCATTGATTGCTTTCTAATATGTGCCCTGACTGCGGGCCTTCAGCAGACTGAGTAACCCCTTCCTAGAGCCAGCAACCTTGGATCCAAGCTGGTGAGCTTTTTGCTCAACCCAGATTAGCCTGCACTCAAACTGGTGACCTCGGGGTCTCAAACCTGGGTCCTCTGCATCCCAGTCCGATGCTCTATCCAGTGCGCCACCGCCTGGTCAAGCTGCCCATAACTCTTGTTTATTTATTTATTTATTTATTATTAACTTTAATGGGTGACACCAATAAATCAGGGTACATATGTACAATGAAAACATCTCTAGATTATCTTATCATTCAATTGTGCTGCATACCCATTACCCAAAGGCAAATTGTCCTCTGTCACCTTCTATCTGGTTTTCCCTGTACCCCTCCCCTTCTTTCTATTCCACCTTCCCCTCCCTCCCCCCATCCCGTAATTACCACACTCTTGTCCATGTCTCATAGTCTCACTTTTATGTCCCACCTATGTATGAAATCATGCTGTTCTCAGTTTTTTTTTTCTTATTCACATATTTCACTCCGTATAACGTTATTAAGGTATATCCATTTTGTTGTAAATGATCCGATGTCATCATTTCTTTTTTATTTTATTTTTTTTTATTACTAACTTTAACGGGGTGACACCAATAAATCAGGGTACATATGTACAATGAAAACATCTCCAGATTATCTTATCATTCAATTGTGCTGCATACCCATTACCCAAAGTCAAATTGTCCTCTGTCACCTTCTATCTGGTTTTCCCTGTACCCCTCCCATTATCCCTATTCCACCCTCCCTTCCCTCCCCCCATCCCGTAACCACCACACTCTTGTCCATGTCTCATAGTCTCACGTTTATGTCCCACCTATGTATGAAATCATGCTGTTCTCAGATTTTTATTTTTTCTGATTCACTTATTTCACTCCGTATAATGTTATTAAGGTACATCCATTTAGTTGTAAATGATCCGAAGTCATCATTTCTTAGGGCTGAATAGTGTTCCATAGTATATATGTACCAAAGCTTTTTAATCCACTCGTCTTCTGACGGACACTTGGGCTGTTTCCAGATCTTCGCTATTGTGAACAATGGTGCCATGAACATGGGGGCGCATTTCTTCTTTTCGAACAGTGTTATGGTGTTCTTAGGGTATATTCCTAAAAGTGGGATAGCTGGGTCAAAAGGCAGTTCGACTTATAATTTTTTGAGGAACCTCCAAACTGTTTTCAACAGTGGCTGCACCAGTCTGCATTCCCACCAGCAGTGCAGAAGGGTTCCCTTTTCTCCACATCCTCGCCAGCACTTATTCTGTGTTGTTTTGCTGATAAGCACCATTCTGATTGGTGTGAGGTGATATCTCATTGTGGTTTTCATTTGCATATCTCTAATGATTAGTGATGTTGAGCATTTCTTCATATGTCTTTTGTCCATCTGTATGTCCTCTTTGGAGAAATTTCTATTCATTTCTTTTGCCCATTTTTTGATTGGGTTGTTTGTCTTCCTGGTGTTGAGTTTTATAAGTTCTTTATAAATTTTGGTTATTAACCCCTTATCAGACGTGCTGTCGAATATGTTCTCCCATTGTGTGATTTGTCTTTTTATTCTGTTCTTATTGTCTTTAGCTGTGCAAAAACTTTTTAGTTTGATATAGTCCCATTTGTTTATCTTGCCTTTTTATCATTTGCCCGTGCAGATAAATCGGCAAATATATTGCTGCTACAGATGTCGGAAAGCTTGCTGCCTATGTATTCTTCTAAGATGCTTATAGTTTCATGGCTTATGTTTAAGTCTTTTATACATTTTAAATTTGTTTTTGTGCATGGTGTAAGTTGATGGTCTAGTTTCATTTTTTTGCAGGTAGATGTCCAATTTTCCCAGCACCATTTGTTAAAGAGGCTGTCTTTACTCCATTGTATGTTCTTTCCTCTTTTGTCAAATATCAGTTGTCCATAAAGGTGTGGGTTTATTTCTGGGTTCTCTGTTCTGTACCATTGATCAATGTGCCTATTCTTATGCCAGTACCAGGCTGTCTTGAGTATAATGGCCTTGTAGTAAACCTTGATATCCGGAAAAGTGATACTTCCTGCTTTATTTATTCTTTTTAAGATTACTGAGGCTATTCGTGTTCTTTTTTGGTTCCATATAAATATTTGAAATATGTTTTCTATATGTTTGAAGTATGTCATTGGTATTTTAATTGGTATTGCACTGAATTTATAAATTGCTTTGGGTAATATAGACATTTTAATGATGTTTATTCTTCCTAGCCATGAGCACGGTATATGCTTCCACTTGTTTGTATCTTCTTTGATTTCTTTTATCAATGTTTTATAATTTTCCGAGTACAAGTCCTTAACCTCCTTGGTTAAATTTACTCCTAGGTACTTTATTTTTTGGCTGCAATAGTGAAGGGGATTGTTTCCTTAATTTCTTTTGCTGACATTTCATTGTTGGTATATAGAAATGCCTCTGATTTCTGAGTATTAATTTTGAATCCTGCCACATTGCTGAATACATTTATAAGGTCCAGTAGTTTTTTGACTGAGACTTTAGGGTTTTCTATATACAATATCATATCATCTGCAAATAGTGACAGTTTTACTTCTTTTTTATCAATTTGGATGCCTTTTATTTCTTCCTCTTGTCTGATTGCTGTAGCTAGGACTTCCAAAACTATGTTGAATAAAAGTGGTGAAAGTGGGCAACCCAACCTGGTTCCTGATCTTAAGGGAATTGCTTTTACTTTTTGTCCATTTAGTATGATGTTTGCTGTGGGTTTGTCGGAGATGGCCTTTATCATGTTAAGGAATATTCCTTGTATTCCCACTTTCCTGAAAGTTTTGAGCATGAATGGGTGCTGGATTTTATCAAATGTTTTTTCTGCATCTATTGAAATTATCATGTGATTTTTGTCCTTCCTTTTGTTTATGTGATGAATCACATTGATTGATTTGTGAATATTGAACCAGCCTTGCCTCTCCAGAATAAATCCCACTTGATCATGGTGTATGATTTTTTTCATATATTGCTGGATCCGGTTGGCTAATATTTTGTTGAGAATTTTACATCTAAATTCATCAGGGATATAGGTCTATAATTTTCTTTCTTTGTGTTTTCTTTGCCCGGTTTTGGGATCAGAATTATGCTCGCCTCATAAAAGGAGTTTGGAAGTCTTCCTTCCTCTTGAATTTTTTGAAATAGCTTGAGGAGGATAGGAGTTAGTTCTTCTTTGAATTTTTGATAGAATTCACTTGAGAAGCCATTAGGCCCAGGATTTTTCTTTTTTGGGAGTTTTTTTTTTAACTTTTTCGATCTCATCTGTTGTAATTGGTCCGATTAGGTGTGCTGATTCTTCCAGATTGATTTTTGGAAGGTTATATGATTCAAGAAATTTGTCCCTATCATCTAGATTGTCTAATTTTTTGGCATGGAGTTCTTCATAGTATTTTCTTACAATGCTTTGTATCTCTGTTGTATCAGTTGTTATTTCTCCACTGTTCTTTCTAATTTTATTTATTTGAGACCTCTCTCTTTTTTTCTTGGTGAGTCTAGTTAAAGGTTCATCAATCCTGTTTACCTTTTCAAAGAACCAGCTTCTTGTTTCATTGATCCTCTGTATTGTTTCCTTAGCCTCTATGTCATTTATTTCTGCTCTGACCTTTATTATTTCCTTCCTTCTACTTGTCTGGGGTTTTATTTGTTGTTGTTTTTCTAGTTCTTTTAGATGCAGGGTCAGGTTGCTTATTTGAGCTTTTTCTAGCTTCTTATGATATGCCTGTAGTGCAATGAACTTCCTTCTCAGTACTGCTTCTGCTGTGTCCCATCAATAGTGAGTTGATGTATGCTCATTATCATTTGTTTCTAGAAACGTTTTTATTTCTTCTTTGATCTCAATGTTAATCCATTCATTATTTAATATCATGCTATTTAGTTTCCTAGTGTTTGAGTATTTTTCAGTTTTTCTTTTGTTGTTAATTTTTAGTTTCATGGCATTGTGATCAGAGAAAATGCTTGATATGATTTCAATCTTCTTAAATTTATTGAGACCATTTTTGTGTCCTAATATGTGGTATATCCTAGAAAACATACCATGAGCGCTTGAGAAGAATGTATATTCTACTGCTTAGAGTGAAAAGTTCAGAAGATATCTATTAAATCAAGTTGATCTAGTGTATCTTTTAAGTCTGCTGTACCTTTATTAATTTTTTTTCTTGTGGATCTATCCAGTGTTGTTAGTGGGGTATTGAAATCCCCTACTATGATAGTATAGCTGTTAATCTCGCCCTTTACATCCATCAAAGTCTGTTTTATGAATGTCTGGGCTCCTATATTTGTTGCGTACATATTTATAATAGTTATATCTTCCTGTTGAATTGTTCCCTTTATCATTATGTAGTGTCCTTCTTTTCTCTTACTACAGCCTTTGTTTTAAGTTCCATTTTGTCAGATATAAGTATTGCTACCCCTGCTTTTTTTTCATTTTCATTTGCATGAAATATTTTTTCCATCCTTTTTCCTTCAGATTATGTGCATCTTTTTTTTTAAGGTGTGTCTCTTGTAGACAGCATATGTATGGGTCCTGTTTCTTTATCCATGCAGCTACCCTATGTCTTTTGATCGAATCATTTAATCCATTTACATTTAAGGTTATTATTGATATGTAGTTGTTTATTGCCATTTTATTCTTTAAAGCTGTATTTTTATTTATTTATTTATTTATTTATTTAGTTGCTATATTCTTTCCTCCCTTTGAACTGTTCTCACCAGACCCCTTAGAATCTCTTGCAGAATTGGTTTGGTTTTAATGAATTCCTTGAGGTTTTCTTTGTCTGGAAAGCTCTTTATTTCTCCTTCTATTTTAAACGTTAGCCTTGCTGGATAGAGTAGTCTTGGTTGTAGCTTCTTGTTCTGCATTACTTTGATTATATCTTGCCATTCCCTTCTGGCCTCAAGTGTTTCTCATGAGAAGTCCGATGTCATCCTAATGGTGGCTCCTTTGTATGTGATAGTCTTTTTTTCTCTAGCAGCTTTTAAGATTTTTTCTTTATCTATTAGCTTTGGCATTTTAACTATGATGTGTCTTGGTGTAGATTTTTTTGGGTTTCTCTTTAATGGAGTTCTGTGTGCTTTTTGAATGTGTGGCATGTTTCCCAGCCTTAATTTAGGGAAGTTTTCTGCTATGATTTGATTGAACATAGTTTCCATTCTGTCCTCTTTCCTCTTCTTCAGTCACCCCTATGATGTGAATGTTGTTTCTCTTCATGTTGTCACAGAGCTCCCTTAGAGTTTCCTCACATTTTTTGAGTCTCTTTTCCTTTTTCTTCTCTGCTTCTGTAACTTTGTTTATTGTGTCCTCTAACTCACTTATTCAATCCTCAGCATGATTCATCCTGCTTTTAATTCCTTCCGTTGTGGTCTTCAGTTCTGATACTGTATTTGTCATTTCTGTCTGATTCTTTTTTATTTCCATTTCGTTTTTTATACTTGTTATCTCTTTATTTAGGTGCTCATAGTGACTATCCATTGTTGCTCTAATTTCTTTGAACATACTATCATTATTCTAAATTCTGCTTCTGGTAGTTTGGTTATATCTGGTTCATTCAGGTCCTTCTCTGGGGATTTCTCTTGGTTCATTTGGTTTGCATTCCTCTGCCTGCCCATTTTATCTGTGTATAAGCAAGTTGAGTCCAGTAGGTGTTGCCTTTGTGTTCTCTAGGTGTGTTTTGTCCGCAGGCCTGCCACCCCCTCTGCCGGTGCCTAGGGTGGTTAGGTGTGGGTGTTGCCAGTGCCTGCTCACTGCAGCTATTGCTGTGATTTCCGCCTCTCCTCCATGGGAGGGGTTGTCACTCAAGTCACTAGCCTCAGCACCCAGGGTCGAGGTGAGCCCCTTTGCTTAGCTGCTGACCCAGCCCGTTTCCGGAAGACTTACGCCCAGCCCCCGCAGTCATAGCCTGCTTGCCCTAGTTTCATGGGTTGGGTGGGGCTTTTGATGTGGTCTCAGCTGTGAGCCTTTGACAGTCCAGAATTTAGCCACACCCTCGAGGCCAGGGCCCTCCTGCTCATGGTCTAAAACCGAAAACCGTGGTTTATTGGGCCGGGCGTTTTTGCTTGCATGAGCTCAGCTGCTAGCTTCTGATCGTTCCGGATCCTACCCCGCCCCTACATTTGGAGCCAGCTCGGGCACGTAGGATGGTAATCTGCCGTCTCTCCGGCTGGGCGGGGCTAGCAGCGTGAGCTCAGCCACAAACTTTCGCGGGCCTAGGTCTCTCCCTTACCCCCACGCTAGGAGCCCCCCGCTCGCGCACACAGAATGGCACACTGCAGTTTCTTCGTCTGGGCGGGGTTGGCAGTGTGAGCTCAGCCGTGAGCCCCTCCCCTGTCCCTGGTCCTAGCCCCGTCCCCAGCGGTCAGGGTCAGCTTGCGCAGGGTCGCAGAGCAGATCTCTGCCCAGTTTTTTCCCTGTAGGAGGCATTGCAGGTGGGCCCACAGCTAAAGGACCGCTTTTGCGTGTCCCCTCCGCCCCTGCTGGGCTAGACCGAGCTCACATTGGTTGTGCCTCCGTCCACACCGACAGGACCGCATTTCAGCGTCCTGCTGCAACCACACCCTTCAGCAACCCTCAGGGAGATAGAAGTGCCCTAAGTCCACACTGTAGGCCTGGAAGCTCTCTCCCTCTAAGCAGCTCTGCTCTAATTGCCGCGGGAGAGCTTGTTTGGCTGGTGTCCTGTCTCCCTTTGCTGGTATTGCTAGTTCCAGGGGAAATATTCATTTTCTATTAGGGAAGTGACTTAGCCCAAGGGTCGGGGTGGCTGTCCCTCAGAGTGTCTCCGTGCCTTCAGTCCACTCTTTGTTCCCACTGCTCTGTTCCTCTCCTCTGTCCCAGTTCCCTGGAGCCCCAGGTGTGTGGTTGTGAGAGAGGGTTTCCGCGCTGTCCCTTTAAAAAGACTTTTGGGTCTGAGAAAACTATCTCTTTTTCACAAACATTATCCTCACTTGCTTCACAGCTCAATACTGTCCATACACCTCTTCTAGGCTCTGAGACTGCAAGCTGGGGCTTGGATCCTGGGACCCAGGTCCCTCCCTCTCCGCCAAACTCTCCTTCCGCCACATGGGTCTCTCCGGGCTGCCGTTTGCTCCGGGGAGCTGGGCAGCCCTCTTCACATTTTCGCTATTCCTACCAGTCTCAATGTGGCTTCTGCAGTGTTCCTTGGTTGAAGAGTCCACTTAGTTTAGTTCAAAGTTGGTTTATCCAGATGGTTCTTAAAATTGAGTTATAATCCACTTTGGTTCTGGGAGTAGGAAGTTGGTACTTCCGCCTACTCCATCGCCATCTTCCCTCTCACATTTATGCCCATAACTCTTTTAAGAAATGAAATTGGTCATGAGATTTTGGGAAGTCTATTTGAAAAGTAGTTAATAATAATAATAATTATAATGATACCCCAAATTAGATATTTTTCTTCCTCAGTTAGCATTTATTGAATTAAGCATCAACCACTTTAAGAAAAATCCTGTTATCAAGTAAAGAAAAATTGTGTAAGAAAGTTTTTTATTGATACAAAAATGAAAATGTGAGTCACGAGAAAAGGTTTAAATTTCTAAGGGGGAAGCTATGTGGCAAAAACTTGTTTATGATTTGTTCTGATACATACATTTAAATTGAATGATTGCACTTAAATCAAATGATGCACATATGTACCCATGTGCTATATATAGAAAGATAAGGAGTGACTAAGGATAGTCTGTACCCTCAAAGATTTTACAACTAAGTTGGTGCGATAAGACATATAACATTAAACAACTAGAGAACATATTACAAGGCACAAACATTAGAACACTGTAAATCAGGAATGGTGAGATGTTTGTCTTATGGTTTACAGAAGGGCTTCTTAGACATGGGGGTACTTCAGATGTACCTGGAAGAGTGAGGAGGAAGGGTGAATAAAAAGAAAGAGGGAGGACTGGTTAGGGAGCCAATATTAGCAAAGATGAGCTGCCAAGAGAGAATGCTGCTTTGATGGGGCATTTTCTTTGTCTGTTTTCAGTGGTGTAATTATGAGAACTTGGATCAGTAGTTCTCAAACTTTTAAAGTCTAAAGATCCTTCTACAGTAAAAAAAATTATTGAATGTGTCAAGGGATTTTTGTTTATGTGGGTAATTTCTGCCAGTACTTATCAGATGTGAAATTAAAAATCAGAAATTTGGAAGCATTTATTATTGTATATAAAACCTCAATAATAAACTGCAAGTGAAAAATGATAAATTTTTATAAAAATAATTGTTTTCTAAAACACAACATTTTAGTGAGAAGAGTGGCATTGTGGTACAATTTTTTTTTATGACAGAGACAGAGAGCAAGTCAGAGAGAGGGAAAGATAGGGACAGCGAGACAGGAAGGGAGAGAGATGAGAAGCATCAATTTTTCTTTGCAGCACCCTAGTTGTTTATTGATTGCTTTCTCATATGTGCCTTGACCAAGACACTACAACAGAGCAAGTAAACTCTTGCTCAAGCCAGTGATCTTGGGCTCAGGCCAGTGACCTTGGGCTTCAAGCCAGCAGTCTTAGGGATCAAGCTAGTAACCAAGGACTCATATCTATGATCCCGTGCTCAAGCCAGAGACCCTGCACTCAAGCTAGTGAGCCCATGCTCAAGTCGGTAACCTCAGAGTTTCGAACCTGGGTCCTCCACATCCCAGTTCGATGTTCTATCTACTGCTGCACCACCTGGTCAGGCTACAAATCTTAATAGAAGACAGCAGCTTCTGCATTCAATCTGTAGCTAGAAGTAAGTACTCACATAGACATGTTGTTAGAAATGGGAGAAGTATTTTGATAGCATTTTCAGATAAGTGTGAATATTTTTCTGTGATATTGCACTGGAATATGACAATATCATTTTTTAAGTTAGTTGCAGTTATAGAATCTGAAGCCATACTAATATACTTTTATTTTCTGTTACATCACACTCCATGAGTTCACTGTGGATAGGTCTTTTACCTGGGTGTACCTTTGGATCTTCATGTGTTAGTTATTTGTAAAATACAAGTCCATTAAGTTGTGCAGAGCCTCCAAATGCTGACATACTCCATTAAAAAAAATCAAAAGATCACATGTGTTATGTCATCCTTCCACCTCATTAGGAAAGCCCAGATATTGGGAAGCTGTCAAGATCATGATGGCAGGCACATGTTTTCCTAAAATCTCATTTTCACTTGAAAGCTAGAATTTCATCATTGCCAAGTTTTGTCACTGGTTTTCCCTGAGGTAATAGTGTCATACCATTCATTTAAGAGATGATATCTAAAGAATTTCCAAATCTGAAGGACCATAGTTTGTCTGTCAATAGTTTTTTTAAGGTAAAAACTTATTGCACAAAAAGTGGCTTGTTCTGCTCACCATCAAATGGTCACACTTGACCTTTCGTGTGCAGCAAAAGTACTGTATGTGTACTTCCTGTTTTGTCTCCCTGAATACTAGATACATGCACTTGTGAACTGAGACTTCATAAAGTTAGTTAATTTACTTCTTTACCACTTTGAGGAAATTCATATATTCTTGTGTAACACTGATTTTTTCATATTGGGACTGTGGTGCTGAAGATGACAGTAAGTGATCACCTGGCCTGTTTGGAGTCCTGATTCCTGTGAAGATGTCAGCAGCTCTACCCACTACTGTGTTTGCACCATCAGTGAAAAAGGCAAATACTGTCTTATTGTTATGAAGATAGTTTTGGTGGCATCCTCTACCCCTATCCCTGAAAGAGACTGGAGGTCCCCAAGAGTTTGCCTACTCAACCCATAAGGAGGCTGAGAACCAGATGTTACCTTTCAAAAGTCACAGAACTGGGGCACACAAAAGCATAATCTGGTTTTAGCTGGTATGGATGACACCAAGCACTGAAAGCAGACTCTAAGTTTTTTTTTCTAGTTTCTTAGTGTGTGTTAGGAGATACCAATAGGACCCCTCCAGTGCTCCCAAAACCAGCAAGCTAACCTGGATCAAAATGATGACAAAGGCGTGAGCTGGCATGGTTAGCAGCTGACCTCAAAAGCACAGTTTAACAGAGATTCGTGGAATTCAATCCAGTGGCAGATTTTTTACCACCCAGAACCCATTAAGAAGCCAAGAGTCCATCACTTAAGAAGGTTTAATAACAGGAACCAAATCTGGACACACATAAGACTAATAGTTCAACTCTGGCAGGTTAGAATTTCTGTTCTTTCTTGCTCCTTCCACATTCTTTGCCTGAGGTGATTTAGTTCAAGCTTATCTCAACTCGGTCCTGGAATTAAAATTAGTAAACATACATAGTTCCTTCATTCGCGAGCCAGCATAGCTAGTAATTCCAGGTCCTGAGTGGGAACAGCATGGAATTAAGAAAACCTCTCTCACAACCATGCACTCTGGGCTCCAGGGAATGGGGACAAAGGAGAGGACCAGAGCAGCAGGAAGAAAGTGTGAACTGAAGGCACAGGGACAAACACTCTGAGGGACAGCCACCTGTAAAGCCAGTAGTCGCGGCCAGGATCACAGTCGCCTGACCTGTGCAGGTTCGCATTAGATTCGAACAGTCGGTAATGAAACAACGGAGCCAAGAACTGGTGAGCCATGAGCTTTAATTCTAGCTTGCACCCAGCAGGTAAGCAAAAACATACACCGGACTCCAAAACCCACACATTCAGTGCTCACAAAGTTATTGACTTATCCGAGTTTCCTAAAATCAAAGGTTTCTAGCTCACCAGACTTATTCACCTCTGTTTCCCATCTCCTTCCCCAGCACAAAACTTCACAAACTGGCTTCTCCCTCAGCACTCTGCCATCTTGGCTGCTTCTCTTCTCCTCCATGTGGCCTTAATCTGCTCTTCTCTCCAATACCTCAGGAACCAAGAGAGAGCAAGCTTCCAGCCTGCCCCACCTTATACTGTAGAAATCCAAACCCTTAATCCAATCTACAGACAAGGAAGTCTCTTGTAATATTGGCTCCCTAACCAGTCCTCCCTCTTTCTTTTTATTCAGCCAAATCCTCCTCAATCTTCCAGGTACATGTGAAGTACCCCCATGTCTAAGTAAAAATCACCCATCTGAGGCATAATGGGATTCCTCAGGAGAGTGCACCACCCCACATCATCCAATCAGTCAAGGGCATGGGGAAAAGCTTACTCTTAAAACAAAGCTTTAAGCTATAAGGACCCGGCCTGCTTACATTACAGCTTTTCCCTCACAGCCATCCCAAGCATAAGGGCAAATAATATCACCTGGGTGATGGGCTTTCATGTGGGCAGCACCATCTTTAACAAAGTGAGCATATTATATTTTATCTGCCCAACACCACCCTAACCCCTGGGCTAAGTCACTTCCCTAATAAAAAACAAATATTTCTCCTGGAACTAGCAATACCAGCAAAGGGAGACAGGACACCAGCCAAACAAGCTCTCCCGCGGCAATTAGAACATGGGTGTTTAGATGGAGGGAGCTCCCAGGTCTACAGTATGGAGTGTTAGGATCTGAACTGTGGGGCCCCTTCCTACTCTGCTGAGGGTTGCTGGAGGGATGGTGGCAGCGGGATGCTGAAACACGATTCTGTCGGGGGAGGTGGAGGCCCAGCTGGTGTGAGCTCGGTCTAGCCCAGCAGGGGTGGAGGGGATGCGTGAAAGTGGTCCAGCAGCTGCGGGCCCGCATGTAACCCCACCTGTGGGGGAAAAGCAGGAGGCCAGGAACGGGAAGAGATCTGCTCTGCTACTCTTCACAAGCCAGCCCTGACTGCGGGGATGGGGCTAAAACCAGGGACGGGTGGAGGACCGTGTGTGAGCTCACGCCAGCAGGCCCAACTGGCAGGAGAAACCGCGGTTTGCCATCCTGCATGCATGAGTTGGCTCTGAACATGGGGGCGGGGTAGAGCCCGGGACGAGGGGAAGTTCACAGCTGAGCGCACGCCAGCAGTCACGCTTGGACCAATAAACCTTGGTTTGCAACCCTGTACATGAGGGCCCGGGCCTCAAGGGCGAGGCTAAAACTCCGGATGGGCAAAGGCTCACAGCTGAGAGCACGTCAGAAGCCTCGTCCAACCCGCGAAACTGTGGTGAGCAGGCTATGACCGTGGGTGCTGGGCGGAAGCCTGGAAACTGGCTGGGTCCACAGCTGAGCAAAGGTGCTCACCTCTATCCTTGGTGCTGAGGCTTGTGGCTTGAGTGACAGCCCCTCCCGCGGAGGAGAGGTGGAAAACACAGCAACAGCCACAGTGTGCCGGTGCTGGCAATGCCCATACCCAAAGGCCCTAGACAGCGCAGAGGGGGTGGCAGGCCTGCAGACAGACCACACCTAGAGAACACAAAGGGAACACCTACAGGACTCCAGTGGCCACAACCTTCTTATACACAGACAAAATGGTCAGCCAGAGAAATGCAAACCAAATGAATCAAGAGAAATCCCCAGAGAAGGACCTGAATGAACCAGATATAACCAAATTACCAGAAGCAGAATTTAGAATAATCATAGTTAGGATGTTCAAATAAATTAGAGCAACAATGGATAGTCACTATGAATACCTAAATAAAGAGATAACAAGTATAAAAAATGAAATGAAATAATAAAAAAGAATCAGACAGAAAAGACAAATACAGTATCAGAACTGAAGACCACAATGGAGGAAATTAAAAGCAGGATGAATGACGCTGAGGATTGAATAAGCAAGGTAGAGGACACAATAAACAAAGGCACAGAAGCAGAGAAGAAATAGGAAAAGAGACTAAAAAAATGTGAGGAAACTCTAAGGGAGCTCTGTGACAACATGAAGAGAAACAACATTTGCATCATAGGGGTGCCTGAAGAAGAGAAAAGAGGACAGGAAATGGAAACTGTGTTCAATCAAATCATAGCAGAAAACTTCCCTAAATTAAGGCTGGGAAACACTCCACACATTCAAGAAGCACACAGAACTCCATTAAAGAGAAACCCAAAAAGATCTACACCAAGACACATCATAGTTAAAATACCAAAGCTAAGGGATAAAGAAAAAATTTTAAAAGCTGCTAGAGAAGAAAAGGCTATCACCTACAAAGGAGCCCCCATAAGGATGACATCTGACTTCTCAACAGAAACACTTGAGGCCAGAAGGGAATATAGTAAGATATATTCAAAGTAATGCAGAACAAGAACCTACAATCAAGACTAATCTATCCAGCAAGGCTAATGTTTAAAATTGAAGGAGAAATAAAGAGCTTCCCAGACAAAGAAATCCTCAAGGAATTCATTAAAACCAAACCAATTCTGCAAGTGATACTAAGGGGCCTGTTGTGAACAGTTCAAAGGGAGAAAAGAATATAGCAAAAGAAGAATACAGCTTTAAAGAATAAAATGGCAATAAACAACTACATATCAATAATAACCTTAAATGTAAATGGATTAAATGATTCAATCAAAAGACATAGGGTAGCTGCGTGGATAAAGAAACAGGACCCATATATATGCTGTCTACAAGAGATACACCTTAAAACAAAAGATGCACATAGACTGAATGTAAAAGAATGGAAAAAAAATGTTTCATGCAAATGGAAATGAAAGAAAAGCCAGGGTAGCAATACTTATATCTGACAAAATGGAACTTAAAACAAAGGCTGTAGTAAGAGAAAAGAAGGACACTACATAATGATAAAGGGAACAATTCTACAGGAAGATATAACTATTATAAATATGTACGCACCAAATATAGGAGTCCCAACATACATAAAACAGACTTTGGTGGATATAAAGGGCGAGATTAACAGCTATACTATCATAGTAGGGGATTTCAATACCCCACTAACAACACTGGATAGATTCTCAAGAAAGAAAATTAATAAAGAAACAGCAGACTTAAAGGATACACTAGATCAACTTGATTTAATAGATATCTTCTGAACTTTTCACCCTAAAGCAGTAGAATATACATTCTTCTCAAGCGCTCATGGTATGTTTTCTAGGATAGACCACATGTTAGGACACAAAAATGGTCTCAATAAATTTAAGAAGATTGAAATCATATCAAGCATTTTCTCTGATCACAATGCCATGAAACTAGAAATTAACCACAAAAGAAAAACTGAAAAATACTCAAACACTTGGAAACTAAATAGCATGTTATTAAATAATGAATGGATTAACAATGAGATCAAAGAAGAAATAAAAAGTTTTCTAGAAATGAATGATAATGAGCATACATCAAATCAAAATTTATGGGACACAGTCAAAACATTACTGAGAGGGAAGTTCATTGCACTACAGGCATACCAAAAGAAACTAGAAAAAGCTCAAATAAGCAACGTGACCCTGCAGCTAAAAGAAATAGAGAAGAAACTACAGCAAATGAAGCCCAGGACCAGTAGAAGGAAGGAAATAATAAAGATCAGAGCTGAAATAAATGACATAGAGCCTGAGGAAACAATACAGAGAATCAATGAAACCAGAAGCTGGTTCTTTGAAAAGGTAAACAAGATTGATGAACCTTTAATTAGACTCACCAAGAAAAAAAGAGAGAGGACCCATATAAATAAAATTAGAAATGAGAGTGGAGAAATAACAACTGACACAACGAAAATACAAAGCATTGTAAGAAAATACTATGAAGAACTCTACGCCAAAAATTAGACACCCTAGGTGAAATGAACAAATTTCTTGAATCATATAATCTTCCAAAAATTAATCTGGAAGAATTAGAACACCTAAACAGACCAATTACAACAAATGAGATCGAAACAGTTATCAAAATACTCCCAACAAAGAAAAGTCTTGAGCCTGGTGGCTTCACAAGTGAATTCTACCAAAAATTCAAAGAAGAACTAACTCCTATACTCCTCAAGCTATTTCAAAAATTCAAGAGGAAGGAAGACTTCCAAACTCCTTTTATGAGGCGAGCATAATTCTGATCCCAAAACCGGGCAAAGACAACACAAAGAAAGAAAATTATAGGCCTATATCCCTGATGAATTTAGATGCTAAAATTCTCAACAAAATATTAGCCAACCGGATCCAGCAGTGTATGAAAAAAATCATACACCATGATCAAGTGGGATTTATTCTGGAGAGGCAAGGCTGGTTCAATATTCACAAATCAATCAATGTGATTCATCACATAAACAAAAGGAAGGACAAAAATCACATGATAATTTCAATAGATGCAGAAAAGGCATTTGATAAAATCCAGCACCCATTCATGCTCAAAACTCTCAGTTAAGTGGGAATACAAGGAACATTCCTTAACATGATAAAGGCCATCTCCGACAAACCCACAGCAAACATCATACTAAATGGACAAAAATTAAAAGCAATCCCCTTAAGATCAGGAACCAGCCAGGAGTGCTGAGATTTCTGTACCTCAATTTTAGTCAAGTGGCAAAATAAGTTGACAGGTCCTGGGAAGACTCTATTGTCTGTTTTCTTGAATCATGTGTCCTTCAAAAGTATACTTGATTTACATTCATTCGCCCAATGTTTCCCTCTCCTACAGCAAATGGCAGAGGTCTGGAGCTATAGGAGCTGGCTGCCCTTTAAAGAGAGGCTCAGACTGACATCCGGGCGGAGCAGGGCAATTTCTAGCAAAATGTCCTAAACCCCTGCATTGGAAACAAGATCCACTGGCAGAAGTACTTCCCTGACCTTCCTTCTTTTGTTTGTTCTGCCATTTATCAAAGTACTTTTCTGGAGGCCTCCCCTGAAACACTGAGGCAATAGCCAGACCTTGCATATATGAAGGCCCAATATCAGTGCTAATTCTTATGTAATCCTCTCTATTTTGAGCCTTATCTAAAGCTTGTGGGAGTGGGAGTCTTCAAAGGTCTGAGACAAAGACCCCGGGAGCAACCAGATAAGCGTAAGAAAGAGCAGAGGACAGTGGAGGCACAAAGGTTAAGGCAGCCATAGTTGCAACATCCTCATTATCTCCTGAGTAATTCTCCGACCCCAAGGCTTTCTCATATTTATATCCCTCTGTTTCTAGCTCATTCTGATCAAACAACAGCTTCCCTCAAATAAAAACATTTGTACAAAAAGAAAAAGGTTCCTTATATTTTACCCTAACTGTCCCATAATTTATTACTCCCAACCTTACTCTCCCCCAAAACTTTCTTTATTCTAAAACTACACTTATTGTGTGCACCTGGGGAGTTCTGTCACCTGCCTTTTGTTTAGGTTTTCCCTCCCGTTCAGGCGCCACTTGCTGCAAGCCAGAGCAGCTAGTAATTCCAGGTCCTGAGTGGGAACAGCTTGGAATTAAGAAAATGGGCTTAAAGAGAAAAAGGATGGGATCAGGAGGTCTCTGCAATGCTGATGGCAAGAACAAAGCACACTCTCCACCCTAAACCCTGCTTTATTTGTAGGGCAAAGTGAGGTCATTAAAAAATCAAAGAGATCATTAAAACAAAGTCACATTTCCAAGGCAACCCAAGAATTCTACCAAGTGCAGAAAACCCCCACCATACATAACATCTTAACTTCACAAAACAAAGAATTGCCTCCAGTCTTTCTGAGGGACATGGGGAATAAGATGAGTATAAACAATTTAGCACCACAGCTAACATGAAGGTGTGGGGAAAAAATAGCCTTTAGCAACTTCACGGAACAAGTGAGGTGGGGGGTTGGGCAGACTGTCAGTTTACTGCCAGTTTCCCACACCTCTGTTCCCCCAAAATCTAAACTGCAAAGACCCTGTTGGCTTTTGGTCCTCAGCACCTTCATAACCTCATCCTTTAAATTCACTCTAAGTTTTTGTCTGGGTAGACTGACCTGAACCTTGCGCTCATCTCTCTGTCTGGCTGCCTGACAAATAAATCTTACTTTTATTTATTTATTGTTTGTGAAACCTTTTGCCTCAAACTTTAGATATCTTCCACTGCTTTCAGGAGCTACCTTCTGCATTTTGCCATCATTGTTGTCCCCTAGGGCAAGCGGCAATGTGCACTTTTCCAAGCCTGGGCCTTGAGAGGAAGAGAAAAAGAGAAAAAGACAAAGAGGGCTGTGTACAGAAGGTCACCTCTTTGGAGGAAGGATGCTATAGTCATCCTGTAGCTACCTTGCAGGGTGGTACCTTGGGGAATATATTCATCTTCAGCTGGAAGCTAGAGAACAAGGGGACTCTGTGATGGAATGGAAGCCGTCTATCCCCATGAACTTGTAAGAGTTCCTTGGTTGGTATATCTTATATTTCATCTTGGTACTAAGTTCTATACTTTTTTTCTCACACAGCTGAAGGATAAACAGGTGTTTATCCACAACTGTGTAGAGGGCATAGTTTATATGGCACAATTTTTCTCACTGGTGTTTCAAGGCAAATATAGCTTACCCTATACATCTGGCTATGGTTTTTCCTTACAGAAGACTCAGAGCAGAGTTCTCTTGCTCCATGTGTAGTTGTCTATTTACCATACTATTTTCCATGTATAAGATTCACCTTTTTTGGGAAAATTTGGGGTCTAAAAACTGAGTGTATCTTATACAGTGGTTGTGGCATTTCAAGTGCCATAGATGAAACTAAGGATGAGGCAATATATGAAGATAGTGATGCGTCATCAGACACAGATGAGAACAAGCTAATGAATGGAAGTTCTGACAGTGATGAGTTGTATGAATCTTATGATGAATAAAACTTGAGTTCAATAACTTTATGTAATACATTTTTTAATCCAAATTTTGGACATTCCCCTTCTACATCTGCAGGGAGGAACTTCAGCTTCCCATATAAATTCTCTAAATGGTAGTGGAGGCTGCCACTTTGTGTATGGGTCTTGGCTTTGCTCATCCATTTGTCAGAAATCTTATCAGTTCTTACTTTTTTTTTTTTTTGTATTTTTCTGCAATTAGAAGCAGGGAATCAGATAGACTCCCACATGCACCTGACCAGGATCCACCCGGCATGCCCACCAGGGGGTGATGCTCTGCCCATCTGGGGTGTTGCTCCCTTGTAGCCAAAGCCATTCTAGGCTAGCGCCTGAGGTGGGGGCCATGAAGCTGTCCTTAGTGCCTGGGCCAACTTTGCTCCAACAGAGCCTTGGCTGCGGGAGGGAAAGAGATAGAGAGGAAGGAGAGGGGGAAAAGTGGAGAAGCAGATGAGTGCTTCTTTATTGTGCCCTGACTGGAAATTGAACCCGGGACTTCCACGTGCCAGGTGGATGCTCTACCATTAAGCCAACTGGCCAGGGCCAGTTCTTACTCTTCAACTGATTCAAGGACCTTCATTCCAGAGGCTGCCGAGCACTCTTCAGCTCTTCAGTGGTGACCACTCCTTGCTTTTTTTGGAGATGCAAACATTAATTCATTAGTCCTTAGCAGACAATTGAAGTCATTGGAGAAGAGTTGGAGGAACTCACAGTTGAAGCACTCTTTCCGATGGCCCCTGGATAAGTCACCTATGCACTGTCCAGATCCACTGACTGAAGATGGCTAATTCTATGTGTTAGCTTGCCTAGGCTGTGATGTCTGGTTGTTTGGTCAAACACCAATCTTGAGGTTGTTGTGAGGGTACATCTTAGATGTGGTTAGCATTTAAGTCAGTAACCATTTGCCCCCTTCCCCCCATCATGTGATGGGCTTTACCCAATCAGTTGAAACAAGAAAGGCTGAGATCTCTTGAGGAGGAAGAAAGTCTGCAACATCAACTCTTCCTTGGACCTGCAGCCTACTGGCTTGCTGGGTAATTTTTGGACTTGACAGACTCCACTATCACATGAGTTAATTTCTTAAAATTACCTATTATCTATCTATCTATCTATCTATCTATCTATCTATCTATCTATCTATCTATCATCTATCTATCTATCTATCATCTATCTATTCATCTATCTATCTATCTATCTATCATCTATCTTCTTTCATCTATCATCTCATCTATTTATCTCATCTATATGCCTCCACACACATTCTATTGTTTCTGTTTCCCTAAAGAACTCTGGCTGAAATAAACTAAGCTTTTCTTTATTGATATCAGAATATACAGAGAAAGTTATTTCAAAAGAACTATTTAATTTTTTTTTTATTTGGTTAAAACTATGCAAATCTCTTAAGGAGTTGCAGCGATTAGTTCACTGTTTCTAATCCTGACTATACATTAGAATCAACTGGGAAGATTAAAAAATAGTGATGCCCAGGCCACACTCTAGACCAAGGGAAAATCTCTAGGCTGTGACCCTGGCACATGGGTTCTAAAAAGCTCCAAGGCAACCCTCATATGTATCCAGGGTCACAAACCAGTGAATTAGGTGCTCTCTGGGAAGAGGGAATAGCTGAGGAGGCACAAAGATAGCCCATCTCCCTGGGGCATAAAATGCAGCCGCTGACAAGGGACAAAGTGATCAGGAACAACACTTACACCAATTACACCTCTTCACCCCTGGCATTCACTCCCAGGTCACGGGCACTTTCTGTTTCAGAAAACCTATAATGTGTGGAATTCCTTTGAAGACACAGTTGTGTACAATGCTTGTCTGTCTGCCATCCATCAGATGATTTTGTCACTCCATGTGGGTAGGACCAATATGAATAGTCAGAATCAAGCTCCTGCTGGACTTGAAGGAGGATTACCTGTCTATTCATAATTACTTGATGTCATTGGCAAAAAACTTTGCCCTGGATTCATAAGACTACAGCTTGACAAATTACCTTACGCTACTGGACAGGCTGAAGAAATAGTGTCTTTTGAACAGCAATTGGAATTATATTTATATCCCTCCAAGATAAATAGATTCTGTTGCACATGTTCATTTTTTAAAGACTATTCAGTATTGAGGAACATGAACCGGGTCTTTAGTTGAGTGGTACTGTCAGAACAAGATGAAGAAAGAAGAGGCAAGTTAGTGAAGGTTGTACCTTGGGACTATCCCATTGCTGCTACCAAGTTTTCCTCTGCTAGAACCTTGGCCTCTAACCCTTATCTTAATTTATTGAGGTGAAGCTGGAAAGTGAAGCTATTTTTACCTTTGGGCACAATAACAGCCAGCACCACATGGAAAAGGAGTGCTCTGGGCAGCAAAGGTGCATGGGATATAAGTATTGGTTCTTTGACCATAGCATTTGCTCCCTGGTGTATTTCCCATCCCAGGTGAAGGGTCTATGCAGAAAGGTGCCCATGATCCCTGTGGAGGGCTGTGCAGCCCTACTTCCCACCTGCAAAAACACCACTGCCTTCCTACAACTATGCTACCACCCTGCCTGCAAGAATGCTACCATCTGCCTGCCATAATGCTGACACCTGCTTGTAACAATGTCACCACCCACCTACAACACCACTACCCACCTGCAACAATACCACCATCTGCTTGCAACAATATAACTACCTGTCTGCAACAATGCTATAATTCTTTTGTAATAATACTACCACCCATGACCTGCCTGCAACAATGTAACCATTTCCTTGCTGAACTCATGCCATTCTCATTCCATTTAGATTTCCACAAATTTAACCAACTGAGGGCAAAGGAATTAATGAAGAGTCAGAAGCAGGGGCAAGTAGACAAAGGCCACAAATTTTCACCTTCATTATTCATTCATTTTGTCAGCATTTATTGGGAGATGAGTGTGTCCCAAGGTTGTATGAGCACTTGGGATTCAATGTTGAGCAAGCCGCAGTTTCTAGCGTAAATTGTTCAATGTGGAATAACAAAGTCAGGCATTATTCGGAGAGTAAATTCAGTAGAGGTGTGTATTAGTTGCTAAGGGAGCTCAGAGGATAGCATGTATCTGATTGGGTGAGGTGACAGAGAACAGGTACTGAGTTTTTACAGAAGAATGACTGTTTACCTAGAACAGGGGTGCTCAATACATTGATCGCGATCTACTGGTCCATCGCGAAGGAAGTGTGGGTAGATCGCATGACATTAAAAAGACATTTGTCTTTTGATTGGCATACAGGGTAGCCAATCTGACGTCTGAACTTTTGACACCCTACGCATGCGCGTTAAACCGCACTAACTTGTTCAGTTACATTGCTGCGTAGTTAGCCTTCAATTTACTTAAACTAAATACAACAAAGGGTATAAAAATGAGTGTCGTAGCTGGTCCGAGTAAGAAGCCTAAAACCTACCACTTTCATACAGAATGGGAGGGGATTTTTTTCACTATGTCTTATTCTAAGTGCGTTTGCCTCATCTGTCTGTGTGCCATTGCTATTCCAAAGGAGGGAAATGTGGAGCGGCTTTTTCGGACTGTTCATAAAAACTATGACAGTGACTTTCCTCCACAAAGAGAGCTGAGAAGGAGAAAGGTGAAAGAAGAATACACGATATTAAATAGTAATACTAGTAACTTAAATAATGATAATATAGAAGAAATAAATTTATGTTTTGCATTTTTATTGTAGGTAGATCATTTTGACTTGGTCATCTTATAAGTAGCTCGCAAGCTGGAAAAGTGTGGGCACCCCTGACCTAGGAGATAAAGAGAAGGACATTCTCAGGATATCGAGACCTTGCACAAAGACACAGAGGACAGTGGCTGGGGTTGGTGAGTGATTTCCTGTGACTAGAGAATACATTTGATGGTGAGATAGTGATGAGAAATGAAAATCAAAGGGAGGTTGAGCTCTGATCATGGTAAATAATTAGGGCTTTCTTTTCTAAGTCCATGTTGTCAAATTGTGGGTCTCACAATCCAGTCATAGGTCATGAAATAATTTGGTGGGTTACAGTCTGCAGTAACACGCACACACACACACACACACACACGAAAATATCACAGCACATCATCCATACTAAGATTAAGTATGTTTATAAAGATTTTTTATTTTTCAAAAATATTAAAAATAAAATTTTCCATTGATTTGAGAGAGAGAGAGAGAGGAAGGAGGAGTGAGAGAGAGTAAAAAAGAGGAAGGAGGAAATAGAAGCATTAACTCATTTTACTTAGTTGTTCCATTTAGTTGTGCTCTCATTGATTGCTTCTCATATATGCCCTGACCAGGGATCAAACCCGCAACATCTATGAGCTGGGATGACACTCTATTCACTGAGCCACCCAGCCAGGGCTTAAAAAATTTTACTCTGAGACAATTATAGCTTCACAGGAAGTTGCAAAGAAATATGTAGGGAGGCCACACATCTCTCTCTCTTATCTTCCTGTAGGATTAGTGCTCTATACAACTGTAGCACAATATAAAATGAGGAATTTGACATTGGTGTAGCCCATAGAGCTCATTCAGATTTCTCACTTGTGCACACACACTTATCTGTCTGAGTGTGAGTGAAGAGATCCATGTGATCCCATGGCAGTGTAAGTGCCTCAGGTAAGTGCCACGACTATCAAGCAGCAGACATCTACCATCACCATCAGGCTCCTTGTGCTGCCCATTCCTTACCATTACACGTTCCTGTTGACTGTCAAGATATTATCCATTAAATTAATTCTTTTAGTTGTGTATGTACACATGTGTATATGTACTGGGTCAGGATATAATTTTTTTTTTTCCTGAAAGCCACATTAAAAATAATTGAAAGCCACCACTGCATTCTATGGAATTGTAGTCTGGGGTGGAGGTATGGAATAACCAAATTTATTTTAGAGGTTATTCTGGAAGGTGGACTGACAAAAAGAGTGAAGGGGGAGCAAGGAGATCAGCTCTCTGCCTCAGTAAATTCTGCAGTGAATTTCAAGTCATGTAGTGGTTACATGACATGTAGTGGTGACAGAGCAATTTCCCTTCATCTGTTTCTTTATTTCTTCTTTCTCTGTTTCCTTTTCTTCTTTAGATCATTAAATATGGCCTTTATACTATGAAATTTATATTTATAATCTAGTATAATATATTATATATAACATATATGTAACATTATATATACTATAATAGATATGAATATATGCCTATATCATTTCCTCTTACTCTTAACAATTTTATCTTGTACTCTCTCTTTTTTCCTTGATGAGTTTGGTTAAAGTTTGGTCAATCTTGTTTACCTTTGAAAGCACCAGCTCTTGGTATCATTGATCTTTTGTATTGTTTTGTATAGTCCTTATGTCATTTATTTCTGCTCTGATCTTTATTATTTCCTTTCTCTACTTCCTCTGGGCTTTATTTGTTGTTTTTTTTTCTAGTTGTTTTAGTTGCAGAAATAGGTTATTTGAACTTTTTCTTGCTTCTTAGGGTATGCCTGTAATGCTATGAACTTTCCTCTCAGGACTGCTTTTGCTGTGTCCCATGAATTTCGTGTTGTTGTATGTTCATTTTCACTTGTTTGAAGGAAATTTTTTATTTTTTCCTTGATCTCGTTGTTAACCCATTCATTATTTAATAACATGCGATTTAGCCTCCAAGTGTTCAAATGTTTTTCAGTTTTTCTATTGTTGATTTCTAGTTTCATGTTATTGTGATCAGAGAAGATGCTTGATATGATTTCAATCTTCTTAAATTTATTGAGACTTGTTTTGTGTCCTAACTAACATGTGCTCTATTTTAGAGAATGTACCATGAGCACTTAAAAAGAATGTATATTCTGCTGCTTTGGGGTAAAATGTTATAAAGATATCAATTAAGTCCAGTAGATCTAGTATCTAGTATGTCATTTAAGACTGCTGTTTGTTAATTTTCTGTCTGGAGGATCTATCCATTGATGTTAGTATGGTATTAAACTCCCCTCCTATTAGAATATTGTTGTTGATCTCACCCTTTATGTTCATCCAAATCTGCTTTACATATATGGGTGCTCTTTTTATCACTATATAGTGACCTTCATTATCCCTTACTATAGTCTTTGCTTTAAAGGCTATTTTGTCAGATATAAGTATTGTTACCCCAGCTTTAAAAAAAACTATTATTTGCAAGAAATATTTTATCCACCCCTTCACTTTCAGTCTATGTGTATCTTTTATTCTGAGGTGGGTCTCTTGTAGACAGCATATGTATGGGTCTTGTTTTCTTATCCATGTAGCTACCCAATGTGTTTTGATTGAAGCATTTAATCTATGTACATTTAAGGTTATTTTTTATGTGTAATTCTTTATTGCCATTTTATTCTTTAAATCTACAATCCTTTTTCTCTTGATTTATTTTGGTCTTTTTTGGCAGGTCCCTTAACATTTTTTGCATTACTGGTTTGGTTGTAATGAATTCCTTGAGTCTTTTTTTGTTTGGGAAGTTTTTTATTTCTCCTTCAATTTAAATTATAGCCTTGCTGGATAAAGAAGTCTTGGTTGTAGATTCTTGCCTTGCTTTACTTTGAATATTTCTTGCTAATCCCTTCTGGCCTTTAGTGTTTCTGTTGAGAAGTCAGATGTCATTCTTATGTGGGCTCCTCTATAGGTAATTAACCGCTTTTTTCTTGCAGCTTTTAGTATTCCTTTTTTTGTCTCTTAACTTTGGCATTTTAGTTATGATGTGCCTTGGTGTAAGCTTTCTTGGGTTCCTCTTTAATGGGACTCTCTGTACTTCTTGTATTTGTGTGACTTTTTCTTTCATCAGTTTAGTGAAATTTTCAACTATGATTTCTTCAAACAGGTTTTTAATCCCTTGTTTGTTCTCATCTCCCTCAAGAACCCTTATAATGCCAATGTTGTTTTTCATTATCTTGTCACATAGGTCTCTTAGAGTTTCCTCTGTCTTTTTTACCCTCTTTTTGTTTTTGCTGCTCTGTGTCTGTGCTTTTGTTTATCTTGTCCTTATAAATTGCTTATTCTATTGTCTCCTTCATCCAGCCTGCTGTTGATACCTTCTCGTGCATTCTTAATTTCTGATATTGTATTTGTAATTTCTGACTGGTTTCTTTTTATGATTTCAATTTCCTTTTTGGTGCTTGCTATCTCTTTGTTTAAGTTTTCATTGTAACCATCCATTATTGCTATAATTGCTCTAAGATTCTTGAACATCCTGAAAATCATTATTTTAAACTCTGCATCTGGTAGTTTGGTTACTTCCATTTCATTTAGTTCTTTTTCTGGGGATTTCTCTTGTTGATTAATTTAGATCATATTTCTTTGTCTGCCCATTTTGTCTGTGTATTAGGTAGTGCTGACTGATTTTGAAATTTGTGATGTCTTTCTTAGGAAGATTGACTCAGTGATACTGACCCCAGGCCACCTGATCTCCTTGCTCTAGGAATTCTTCTTGAGGGTAGTGTTTTCCCTTCTGTTGTATGTGAGCATTGAATGCAGTTGGTTCTTTCATGGGTGTGGTTATCCTTTTATGTAGGCTGACTCTAAGGGTCAACCTTGATTATGTGTATTAGACACTGTGCAGTTTCTGTCCTATTGGGTATATCTATTCTCCACAGTGTCTGGTTCCTGCTGGAATCTTCCCTTGTGCATGCTGCTTGTGTGGTTAGCTGAGTCTAAGGTTGGTGCTGTCTGTCACCCATTACTGGTTGTGTTGGGTCTAGGTCCTTTTGGGTTGGCATCAGCTATTGTTTGTAACCTGCTGTGGGCTACTTGTCTGAAGCTACTGCTCTGTTCACTATTTGTGTCTGTGTTTTCTGTACCTGGGTAGTGTAGGAGGGGCAAATGGTGTATAAGGATCAGCTTTCTCCTGCTTGGAGATGACAGCAGCTCTGTAAAAACACCAAGCTCTGTAAGATCTGCCTCTACTTTTTACCTGTTCCACCTCCTCTTGCACCTGTGTGATCTTCCCACAGAGTCTTCTGTAGAAAGACTGTAGTGTGGGCTCAATACTGGCATTACCCAACCAACCCCTCTACAGGTTGCAAACTTGGTGGGTTACAGCAACTGAGATTGGAAATACATTAATGGGACTTCCTACTTCAGAGGTCTCTTGGTCAGGTGCACAGTACGGTGAATGTGGACATTACTCCAGAGCTTAATCCCTCAACCACTGCTGGATACTCAAATTTTATTTCTCCTCAAAAAGGTGAGCAGCAGGTTCAGATCAAGTGTGGCCGACAGTCTCCTCTGCAGAAGTTCTTTCAGCTGGTGAGACCCTGGTCTCAGGGAGAAAGACTGAGAGAGTTGTCTCCTGGGGCTGACTGTGATTCCCCCAGAATGTGGCTAATCCCCTTGAACAGACCCAACAATAGACTCACAGAAACCCACAATTTTAATGTCTGTGCTCCAAGCCTCCCTCTCTTCCCCCAGTGGGATACAGCCTAACAGGACAGAATATCCATTGCCCAGGCCAGATAACTGTGAAACTCCACCTTATCCAACACACATGAGCCACTGTGCCAGTCTTGATCGCAGAGATCAGAACTCACTCAGCTGGGCCAGGTGTGAGGAGCCCTTCCTTAGGATACCATTCTAGCATGAGTTGTTAGGTCATGAACTGAGACTTTCCACCACTGGCCATTGGATGTGCCAGCCCTGGGCCTCCCTGTAGGAAACCTGGCACATACCAGTATGGGATGGACACTGCTCATGACTAGCCTTTAGCAACTTTTTGGAGCTACAAACAATCCAGAGTTTGTGGCTACCTTGCTAAATCCAGGTGTACATGGAAATACCTAACTGCACTTCTTGGCTGGCTTTTACCCATACGTGGCCTGGGGGAAGATCCACAAAATGTCAAGGTTCCCTGAGTTCCGCCTCCCACAGCCTCTGTCTGCTGGCTGCTTGTTTGGCTAGGCCATTGAAAAAACCTCTGGTAGACTCTAAAGCCTGCATTCAATTCAGGGAGTAGGAAAGATGGTGGGTGTGGCTTGGCCCCAGGTATAGGTCTGTCCTGACTTTTTTCACAGAGCTCAGCAGAATGTGTTCCCAGGAGTCCAGTGGATGTGGCCTCTGAGGTCCAGAGATATGGTCTGCCCACAGTTCAGCAAGTTTCTACTGAGTCTCCGGGGATGAGGGGGATGGAAGTGTGGAGGGAGAGAGGGGAGTGGGGGGGGGAGAGAAGCACCAGTCAAAGACACTCGAGCATGTGGGGGAAAGCTCAGGCCTCAATGCCAGAAAATGGAGTCACTGACGTGCCTCCTGCTTCCTGGCTTCTCAGATCAGCCTAGTCTCCATAAGGTAGGGCAAGAAGAATTCCTGAGGGCAAAGCAGTTGTTTTACCGCAGGCTGGTGTTGCTCAGAGGGGATTATTCTGCCCAAGAAAGATGGCAACTACGGTATTGGAGAATGATTTAGCACAGGGGTTCTGGTGACTTTCTCCCACTGTGTCTCTCTCTGGGTCTCCAATTTTATACTGTCCTCAAGTGACTCCAATCCTTCCAGCCCTCCCTTCACTAGAGCCCAGGGTAAGTGGCTGTGAACATGATTTTCTGTGCTGGCTTTTTAAGAAAAAGCCTGTATCTCTGAGAGCTCTGTGTCTTTCTCACAGACAGAAGCCTCAGCTCTTTTAACCACCAAATGTTGTGTGCGTACCTCTTCTAGGCTCTGGGGCTCTAGGCTGGGGCTCCAGGCATGGGGCTGAGCACCCACATCTCTCAGGGTGACACTCCCCACAGTGAGAATTTCCCCGGACCCTCAGCCTCCACTCGCTCCTGGGAGTGGGGCAGCCCTTTACGTGTTTCTGCCCTCCCTACCAGTCTTGGTGTGGCTTCTTTTGTGATCCTTGGTTAGAAACTCCTCTTCAGTTAGTCCACAGTTTGTTTTTTAGGATGATTGCTTTTAAATTAAGTTGTAATCCAATTTGGTCCTGGGAGGCAGCAGTTGGAACATCTGCCTACTCCACTGCCATCTTGGAATTCTTCTATCTTGCACTCCTTTAAATAATATCTCTTATACTGACAGCTGAATACCCATGATTAATTAGAATAGTAGTATGATTATTTAATTATTTTTTATTTTTCACAAACTCTACCTATGTTGGTGACCATAAGATGTCATGGTTCTGTTACTGTCATTTATTTTTAACTCTTTTACCACATTTTTATTCTGTACTATGAGGTTGTTTTTTTTTCCCCCAAAAGATTCCAACTTGGTTAATTTGATTTGTCATTGTCAATGAAGTTTTCCTGATCAATAAAGGGTAGCAAACCACCTAAGCAGAGGTTGTTATTGTCAACAAGAAAGTTAGGTTGTGAGCCATTTCACAGAGAGCAGTGAAGGTTGGTTCTGATTTACTAATTCTACTCAGTTCCTTGCACTTCCACTGGTGGAGTGAGTCAACATGTGAATGCAGAGAGAGAGAGCTTTGAAAGCACTTTATAGGTGTAGATAAATATATCACACATATATTCGAGAATAAGTCTATTTTAGTTTGTTAGTACAGTACATGGTGAGGAAAATAACATGGAGAGAGAGAGAAAAATATGAACAAGATGAACAGGTTTTGTCTAGGTTAACACTAATTAGGTCATGTGCAGAAATCTAAATATTGTCAGGATTCAGGTTTTATGGATAAGCAAGGGGGTGTACTGAAACACCAGAAAAACCAATATTGGAAAGCTTAGAGCACCAAGATGAAGTTTGCTGAAGAGGTAGGTGGGAAGTATGTAGTTTTGGGGAGTCAGTGGCCAATGGTTAGTAGGGATATCAAGAATCATAGGAAAAGGGAAGCATCACCTACTTTTTCTATTCTTGGAGGAAGGTAGATGTGTTACTTTTCTCTAAAATTGAACTTTAATAAACCCCCTTTTATAAATATCCTTAGCTGTTAAATCAAAATCATATTTTCTAGGTCACATTGTGATTATGAGAATTTAATCCACCTTATACATGCTGTCTTTTGTTGTTAGCATTAAAATGCCTGTAAATAAATAAATGTTTTTTTCTTCTTCTTCTTCTTCTCCTTCTTCTTCTTCTCCTCCTCCTCCTCCTCCTCCTCCTCCTCCTCCTCCTCCTCCTCCTCCTTCTTCTTCTTCTTCTTCTTCTTCTTCATTTTTCTTTAATGAGCCAAAGCACAAGCACAGGGAGGGTGGAAACTGGTAGTGCTGGAAAAGTGTTGAGCTTTTTTTCTTTCCTTTGTAGAAAGAACCCTTGAACTGTAATGCACACTTTCCAGTTCTGCTTCCCATCCAACAGTGCAGTGACTCATTGTGAAGTTGTGGTCTCTCCCAGTGCATCTAGTCTACCCTGTTCTGACTTGTGCAAAGCTCCTTGTCTGTAGGGGGGCATTGTTCTTTGCCTTTTGCCTCTTGACTCAGAATCCATGGTGAAATTTCAAGCATTTACATCCTAGCTCATTTAACAAGGACCTGGTCAGAGGTACCAAAGATTTGTCTTAATGAACAAAATTTGCTCAGCCTTCAGATTTTTGGAGTGGTGCATCTCTGACTTTATCCTTGTCTGTTGGATGGTCTCAGGATGCTGTTGCTCCTTTGGCAGGAAACTGGAGAAGAGGTCACCAGGAGGTCTTTCTATATTCTGGCCTAGGATTCTCTTTAACTGTGAAATTGTGTTTAAAAAAATGCCAACAGGGTGTCTTGGGTGTCTTGTTATATAGAGAGTGCCTTGTTTTGCAGTCTGTGCAGTGTTTTTCCTTTCCTTTTGAGAGATACTGAATGATCACTGAAACATTTTAGCTAATAGAAAATGACCAGTTGGAGGCCCTATCTTTCAGGCAAATTCAGTAGCTGTCTTCTCCAAATACCGGATATATGATAATCCTGAGTTTTGTTATTAGTCCAGAGCAACTGGAGACTGTACCCAGACCATAGCCAAAGTACTAGGTTTCCAGGTGGTCTGGGGAGAGAGGCAGCCAGGTAGCTCAATGATCTCATATCTGGGAGCTGAGGTGCCAGTTGTTTTAATAAATTGGAGTAAAAGCACCAGTGCAAAGCCATGAACAAAGAAAAACTAACAATTTGAAAGAATTTTCCATATATTCCCATCAGCTGAAGCTTTGCACTCAGTTGGGATATAAAGCATCTTCTCTCTCTTTTCATAAAGGAACTTCTTGAAGAAATATCAAAAGATCTTAGCGAGAGAGAGCTGTAAAGATGAAGCTTATCTGAGGAGCTCTTAGGCTTTCTGATCTTTGCACCTGCCCCTCCATCATGGTTGAAGAGGCATAAGTGTTGCTAACACAAAAGGGAGTGGGAAGTTGCTCATGACACCTGTTAGTCTCATGCATGTAGTGTCAGCCATTGTTTATCTTTTTCTTTGTTTGACTCTTAGTCTGAGATGGCATAGGAAGGAACTATGGGGTGTGGGAAGAGAAAATAATCTCCATACTTGAACAGAAATGAGACCAACTCTGTTCTACCAAATAAATACAATGTAGGATGTCCATGGCTGAGCCATGGGGTTCCATGTTCTTAGTAGATGCCAATAACCAAAGATGTAAAAATCAGACTGTAAATTGTGTCTTGTTATATAGACAGTGCTACATAGTGTTATATAGCATCAAAATGGTATATATACATTATGCTATAGTGTTATATAGTTAAATGCTGTGAAGAATGGGGACCCTTTTGGGTACTCTTAGACTCCATGCTCTGGTTCTTTCTTAATGACTCGTGGAAATCAGAATCATCAAATTGGGAAGCTATGTCCAGGTTCTCTTAGAAAGAGAAGCAGCCTGAGGCAAAAAGCCCCAGGTGTTAGGAGGAAGCTGCTGAGCTGCCCCTGAAGGTCATTATCATCAGGGGAAGGAGAGGTGACCCTGTGCCTTTCACTTGCCTAGTATAAACAACCAAGGGCTATGTCAACATGAGGGAAGGCAAATGAGCCTATTACCTTTGAGAAGCTATCCCAAAACGTTTTTTTTTCCCTAAAGTATTCTAAAAATAGAGTCAATAGTGAGCTGAGGAAAGGAGCAGGGTGAAATAAAAGCTCATATTTACCGGATAATTGAATTCATTATCTATTTTAACTTTTGGACTTTGAATATTGACTTTAGTCCATTTATACTGCTTTTAAAACTTCTTTTTTTATTTTATTCATTTTAGAGAGGAGACACAGAGTGAGAGAGAGAGAGAGAGAAAGAAGGGAGGAGCTGGAAGCATCAACTCCCATATGTGCCTTGACCATACCAGTGCAGAGTTTTGAACTGGCAACCTCAGTGTTCCCAGGTCGACGCTTTATCCACTGTACCACCACAGGTCAGGCCATACTGCTTTTAAAACTTATATTTTCTTTTCTTTTTTAAAAATCTTATTTAGATAATTAACTTTAACAGGGTGTAAAGCCAGTAGTCGCGGCCACTATCACAGCCGCCTGACCCATGCAGGTTCACATTAGATTCGGACAGATGGCAATGAAACACCGGAGCCAAAAACTGGTGAGCCATCAGCTTTAATTCTAGCTTGCACCCGACGGGCAAGCAAAAACACACACTGGGCTCCAAAACCCACACATTCAGTGCTCACAAAGCTACTGACTTATCCGAGTTTCCTAGAATCAAAGGTTTCTAGCTCACCAGACTTATTCACCTCTGTTTCCCATCTCCTCCTGCACAAACTCTTAACAAACTGGCTTCTTCCTCAGCACTCTGCCATCTCGGCTGCTTCTCCTGGCCTCCACGTGGCCTTACTCAGCTCTCCTTTCTAATACCAACCTCAGGAACTCAGGAACCAAGAGAGAGATCAAGCGACTGTTCTCTCCCACTTTATAGCAGACTCAAAACCTTTAATCCAATTATACAAACAAGGAAGTCTCTGATACAAAGTCACCCATCTGAGGCATAATGGGATTCCTCCCTACATCACCACCCTACATCATCCAATCAGTTAAGGGTGTGGAGAAGAGCTTACTCTTTTTTTTTTTTATATATATATATTTTATTATTATTAATTCTAATGGGGTGACATCAATAAATCAGGGTACATATGTACAATGAAAACATCTCCAGGTTATCTTATCATTCAATTGTGTTGCATACCCATCACCAAAAGTCAAATTGTCCTCTGTCACCTTCAATCTGGTTTTCCCTGCGTCCCTCCGCTCCTCCCTATCCCATTCTACCCCCCCTCCACCCATCCCATAACCACCACTCTCTTGTCCATGTCTCATACCCTCACTTTCATGTCCCACCTATGTATGTAATCGTGCTGTTCTCAGTTTTTCTTTTTTTCTGATTTACTTATTTCACTCCGTATAATGTTATCAAGGTACATCCATTTTGTTATAAATGATCCGATGTCATCGTTTCTTATGGCTGAGTAGTATTCCATAGTATATATGTACCATCGCTTTTTAATCCACTCGTCTTCTGACGGACACTTGGGCTGGTTCCAGATCTTCGCTATTGTGAACAATGCTGCCACGAACATGGGGGCGCATTTCTTCTTTTCGAACAGTGTTATGGTGTTCTTAGGGTATATTCCTAAAAGTGGGATAGCTGGGTCAAAAGGCAGTTCGATTTTTAATTTTCTGAGGAATCTCCAAACTGTTTTCCACAGTGGCTGCACCAGTCTGCATTCCCACCAGCAGTGTAGAAGGGTTCCCTTTTCTCCACATCCTCGCCAACACTTATTCTGTGTTGTTTTGCTGATAAGTGCCATTCTGACTGGTGTGAGGTGATATCTCATTGTGGTTTTAATTTGCATTTCTCTAATGATTAGTGATGTTGAGCATTTTTTCATATGCCTATTGGCCATCTGTATGTCCTCTTTGGAGAAATTTCTATTCATTTCTTTTGCCCATTTTTTGATTGGGTTGTTTGTCTTCCTGGTGTTGCTTTTTATAAGTTCTTTATAAATTTTAGTTATTAACCCCTTATCAGATGTGCTGTCGAATATGTTCTCCCATTGTGTGGTTTGTCTTTTTATTCTGTTCCTATTGTCTTTAGCTGTGCAAAAACTTTTTAGTTTGATATAGTCCTATTTGTTTATCTTGCCTTTTATTTCAGTTGCCCATGAAGATAAATCGGCAAATATACCGCTGCTACAGATGTCGGAGAGCTTGCTGCCTATGTTTTCTTCTAAGATGCTTATGGTTTCACGACTTACATTTAAGTCTTTTATCCATTTTGAGTTTGTTTTTGTGAATGGTGTAAGTTGATGGTCTAGTTTCATTTTTTTGCAGGTAGATGTCCAATTTTCCCAAAACCATTTGTTAAAGAGGCTGTCTTTACTCCATTGTATGTTCTTTCCTCCTTTGTCAAATATCAGTTGTCCATAGAGCTGTGGGTTTATTTATGGGTTTTCTGTTCTGTTCCATTGATCACTGTGCCTGTTCTTATGCCAGTACCAGGCTGTCTTGAGTATAATGGCCTTGTAGTAAACCTTGATATCAGGAAGAGTGATACCTCCTGCTTTATTTTTTCTTTTTAAGATTGCTGAGGCTATTCGTGTTCTTTTTTGGTTCTATATAAATTTTTGGAATATGTGTTCTATATCTTTGAAGTATGTCATTGGTATTTTAATTGGTATTGCATTGAATTTATAAATTGCTTTGGGTAATATAGACATTTTAATGATGTTTATTCTTCCTAGCCATGAGCACGGTATGTGCTTCCACTTGTTTGTATCTTCCTTGATTTCTTTTATCAATGTTCTATAATTTTCTGAGTACAAGTCCTTAACCTCCTTGGTTAAATTTACTCTTAGGTACTTTATTTTTTTGGCTGCAATAGTGAAGGGGATTGTTTCCTTGATTTCTTTTGCTGATATTTCATTGTTGGTGTATAGAAATGCCTCTGATTTCTGAGTAATAATTTTATATTCTGCCACCTTGCTGAATTCATTTATGAGGTCCAGTAGTTTTTTGACTGAGACTTTAGGGTTTTCAATATACAATATCATATCATCTGCAAATAATGACAGTTTTACTTCTTCTTTTCCAATTTGTATGCCTTTTATTTCTTCTTGTTGTCTGATTGCTGTAGCTAGGACTTCCAGAACTATGTTGAATAAGAGTGGTGAAAGTGGGCAACCCTGCCTGGTTCCTGATCTTAAGGGGATTGCTTTTAATCTTTGTCCATTTAGTATGATGTTTGCTGTCGGTTTATCGTAGATGGCCTTTATCATGTTAAGGAATGATCCCTGTATTCCCACTTTACTGAGAGTTTTGAGCATGAATGGGTGCTGGATTTTATCAAATGCCTTTTCTGCATCTATTGAAATTATCATGTGATTTTTGTCCTTCCTTTTGGTTAATGTGCTGAATCACATTAATTGATTTGCGAATATTGAACCAGCCTTGCCTCTCCAGAATAAATCCCACTTGATCGTGGTGTATGATTTTTTTCATATATTGCTGGATCCGGTTGGCTAATATTTTGTTGAGAATTTTAGCGTCTAAATTCATCAGGGATATAGGCCTATAATTTTCTTTCTTTGTGTTGTCTTTGCCCGGTTTTGGAATCAGAATTATGCTCGCCTCATAAAAGGAGTTTGGAATTCTTCCTTCCTCTTGAATTTTTTGAAATAGCTTGAGGAGAATAGGAGTTAGTTCTTCTTTGAGTTTTTGATAGAATTCACTTGTGAAGCCATCAGGCCCAGGACTTTTCTTTTTTGGGAGTTTTTTGATAACTGTTTCAATCTCATTTGCTGTAATTGGTCTGTTTAGGTGTTCTGATTCTTCCAGATTGATTTTTGGAAGGTTATATGATTCAAGAAATTTGTCCATTTCACCAAGATTGTCTAATTTTTTGGCATATAGTTCTTCATAGTATATTCTTACAATGCTTTGTATTTCTGTTGTGTCAGTTGTTATTTCTCCACTGTCCTTTCTAATTTTATTTATTTGAGTCCTCTCTCTTTTTTTCTTGGTGAGTCTAGTTAAAGGTTCATCAATCTTGTTTACCTTTTCAAAGAACCAGCTTCTGGTTTCATTGATTCTCTGTATTGTTTCCTTCACCTCTATGTCATTTATTTCTGCTCTGATCTTTATTTTTTCCTTCCTTCTACTTGTCTTGGGTTTTATTTGTTGTTGTTTTTCTAGTTCTTTTAGATGCAGGGTCAGGTTGCTTATTTGAGCTTTTTCTAGCTTCTTATGATATGCCTGTAGTGCAATAAACTTCCCTCTCAGAACTGCTTCTGCTGTGTCCCATAAATTTTGAGTTGATGTATGCTCATTATCATTTGTTTCTAGAAACTTTTTTATTTATTCTTTGATCTCATTGTTAATCCATTCATTATTTAATAACAAGCTATTTAGTTTCCAAGTGTTTGAGTATTTTTCAGTTTTTCTTTTGTGGTTAATTTGTAGTTTCATGGCATTGTGATCAGAGAAAATGCTTGATATGATTTCAATCTTCTTAAATTTATTGAGACCATTTTTGTGTCCTAACATGTGGTCTATCCTAGAAAACGTACCATGAGCGCTTGAGAAGAATGTATATTCTACTGCTTTAGGGTAAAAAGTTCTGAAGATATCTATTAAATCAAGTTGATCTAGTGTATCCTTTAAGTCTGCTGTTTCTTTATTAATTTTCTTTCTTGAGGATCTATCCAGTGTTGTTAGAGAGGTATTGAAATCCCCTACTATGATAGTATTGCTGTTAATCTCGCCCTTTATATCCATCAAAGTCTGCTTTATGTATGTCGGGGCTCCTATATTTGGTGCATAGATATTTATAATAGTTATATCTTCCTGTTGAATTGTTCCCTTTATCATTATGTAGTGTCCTCTTTTATCTCTTACTACAGCCTTTGTTTTAAAGTCCATTTTGTCTGATATAAGTATTGCTACCCCTGCTTTTTTTTCATTTCCATTTGCATGAAATATTTTTTTCCATCCTTTTACCTTCAGTCTATGAGCATCTTTTGTTTTAATGTGTGTCTCTTGTAGACAGCATATGTATGGATCCTGTTTCTTTATCCATGCAGCTACCCTATGTCTTTTGATTGGATCATTTAATCCATTTACATTTAAGGTTATTATTGATATGTAGTTGTTTATTGCCATTTTATTCTTTAAAGCTGTATTCTTCTTTTGCTATATTCATTCCTCCCTTTAAACTGTTCACAAGAGGCTCCTTAGTATCTCTTGCAGAATTGGTTTGGTTTTTATGAATTCCTTCAGGCTTTCTTTTTCTCGGAAGCTCTTTATTTCTCCTTCAATTTTAAACGTTAGCCTGCTGGATAGAGTAGTCTTGGTTGTAGGTTCTTGTTCTGCATTACTTTGATTATTTCTTGCCATTCCCTTCTGGCCTCAAGTGTTTCTGTTGAGAAGTCTGATGTCATCCTAATGGGGGCTCCTTTGTAGGTGATAGTCTTTTTCTCTCTAGCAGCTTTTAAAATTTTTTCTTTATCCATTAGCTTTGGTATTTTAACTATGATGTGTCTTGGTGTAGATTTTTTTGGGTTTCTCCTTAATGGAGTTCTGTGTGCTTCTTGAATGTGTGGAGTGTTTCCCAGCCTTAATTTAGGAAAGTTTTCTGCTATAATTTGATTGAACAAAGTTTCCCTTTCCTGTCCTCTCTCCTCTTCTTCAGTCACCCCTATGATGCGAATGTTGTTTCTCTTCATGTTGTCACAAAGCTCCCTTAGAGTTTCCTCACATTTTTTAAGTCTTTTTTCCTTTTTCTTCTCTACTTTTGTGTCTTTGTTTATTGTGTCCTCTAACTCGCTTATTCGATCCTCAGCGTCATCCATCCTGCTTTTAATTCCTTCCATTGTGGTCTTCAGTTCTGATACTGTATTTGTCATTTCTGTCTGATTCTTTTTTATTATTTCAATTTCATTTTTTATACTTGTTATCTCTTTGTTTAGGTGTTCATAATGACTATCCATTGTTCCTCTAATTTCTTTGAACATCCTAACTATGATTATTCTAAATTCTGCTTCTGGTAATTTGGTTATATCTGGTTCATTCAGGTCCTTCTCTGGGGATTTCTCTTGATTCATTTGGTTTGCATTCCTCTGCCTGCCCATTTTTTCTGTGTATAAGCAAGTTGTGGCCACTGGAGTCCAGTAGGTGTTGCCTTTGTGTTCTCTAGATGTGGTCTATCTGCAGGCCCCCCACCCCCTCTGCTGGTGCCTAGGGTGGTTGGGTATGAGCGTTGCCAGAGCCGGCCCACTGTGGCTTTTGCTATGATTTCTGCCTCTCCTCCGTGGGAGGGGCTGTGACTGAAGCCACAAGATTAGCACCAAGGGTAGAGGCGAGCACCTTTCCTCAGCTGCAGACCCAGCCTATTTCCGGACTTCCGCCCAGAACCAGCAGTCGGAGCCTGGTCGCTACAGTTCCGCGGGTTAGGCGGGGCTTTTGACGTGCTCTCAGCTGTAAGCTTTTGCCCATCAGGAGCTTTAGCCCCGCCCTCGAGGCCAGGGCCCTTTGCGCAGGGTCGGAAACCAAGGTTTATTGGGGCGGGCGTGTTTGCTGGCTTCTGCGGAGCTGCGTACTTCCGCTTGTTTCGGACTCTACCCCGCCCCCGCGTTCGGAGGCCGCCTGTGCACGTATGAACGCTATCAGGGGTTTCTCCGGCCGGATGGGGATAGCAGCATGGGCTCAGTTGCGAGCCTCCGCCTGTCTTGGGGTCCACCCCGTTCCCGCGCTCGGAGCCCGCTCACGCACGTATACTGGCCAACCGCGGTTTCTCCTGCCCGGGGGGTGAGGGGTGCGGGACTGGTAGCGTCAGCTCAACCACAGCCCCTGCCCGTCCCTGGTCCTAGCCCGGTCTCCGCGGTCAGGGCCGGCTTGTGCAGGGCCTGCCCGTTCCTGGCCTCCCGCTTTGTCCCCGTAAGTGGGACCAAAGGCGGGCCCGCAGCCTCCGGACCGCTTTCGCGGTCCCCTCTGACCCTCTGGGCTAGACCGATCTCCCACCGGCTTGGCCTCTGCCCACGCCGACAGAACCGCCTTTCAGCGTCCTGCCGCCCCAAAACCTTAAGCAGCCCTCAGCAGAGTAGGAAGGAACCTAATACTCCACACTGTAGGCCTGGGAGCTCCCTCACTTGTTTCACAGCTCAATACTGTCCAAACGCCTCTTTTAGACTCTAGGACTGGAGGCTGGGGCTTGGTTCCTGGGACCCAGGTTCCTCCCTCTCCGCCAAACTCTCCTCCCGCACCGCGGGTCTCTCCGGGCTGCCGTTTGTTCCGGGGAGCTGGGCAGCCCTCTTCACGTTTTCGCTATTCCTACCAGTCTCAATGTGGCTTCTTCTGTGTTCCTTGGTTGAAGAGTCCACTTAGTTTTGTTCAAAGTTGGTTTATCCAGGTGATGTTTCTTAAAATTGAGTTGTAATCCACTTTGGTTCTGGGAGTTGGAAGTTGGTACGTCTGCCTACTCTGTTGCCATCTTGCTCCCCCAAGAGCTTACTCTTAAACTAAGCCTTAGGCTATAATGACCCAGCCTGCCCACAGCCTGTTCCAGAACACACATTAATATCAACGAACTTCCATGTGGGCAGCGCCATCTTTAACAAAGTGAGCATAATATATTTTATCTGCCGAACACAGGGTAACATTGATCCATTAGAGAACACAGGTTTCAGGTAAACATCTCTATGGCATTTGAACTGTTGAATATGTTGTGTGCCCATCCCCCAAAGTCAGATCATTTTTTGTCACCTTATATCTGTCCCTCTTTATACTCTTTTCCCCCTCCCCCCTCTTTGTCCCCTCCCTCACAACCCTTCTCCCACATTCCCCTCCCATGGGATTCTTCAACTTTTGTAACCCCCAACAGTTATTTTTCCTTTAAATCAGAATCCATGTATGTATGGAATACTCTCACTTATAAATCACATTTTACTTTTCTTTGGAGAAAATATAAACTATTTTTTATTATAAAATAAGAAAACAAACTATAATAAAATATATCAATATAAAGATCCAGGGTAAATTTTGTTTTTTGTGAAATATCTCTTTCTTGGTAAGATTCAGCTTTCTACATTGGTTTCTATTTTGCATAATATTATTTATATTACCACATTGTGCCTTCTTATATTGTGGTCTAGAAATGTCATGCTTCTTCCAATTAGTTTTCAGAGGTAATCTTCTGACCCAATCAGTAAGGTAAGCTCTTTAAAACATTCCCCAGATAGGTTTAAAGGTAATAAATCCAATGAAGGCTTTTCGAAATAAGTCAAAACAATAGGAAGCTGCTTCATTTCTTCTTTTTGAATTGCTATATAGCACAAAAGTCCATGTCAATGCACTTTTGTTTACTCTCTCTCTCTAAGTTAATTGATGAGCAAGGATATCATGTTCTCTGTTGACTAAGATGAACAGTGGAGTTGGAGAATATCTATATAAAACTTATAATTATTATCCTTTGAGATGCGGTATGTTAGGATGTTCTGGAGAATACTCATATTATGACATTGTTCTGAAGGAAACCAAGAGAGGACTCTTCGGGTGGGCTTAATTTAACATATTGAAAACCCTTTAATTGAGTGCTATGTGAGTCTAATGGAAAACTCTCTTTCCATTGAATAGACATTCATTTGTTTGCCCACAACCCCTTCCTCAATATGGATGCCTGCATCACCAAATGACCCCTCAGCTTTCAAGCTCTTGGGTCCTACTTTGTCTAGGCAATCATTCTGCAAGAAAAGTTTCCTGTTTCCCACTCTTTCCCCAATATTATGGTTGATATCAAGGTCCGCCATCTACAAAATACCTCTTTGTTCACACATTAATGTAGCTTCTTGATCCCATTCTTGCAGAAATTAAATCTAGGCACATGCTCATAACATCTTATATAAGCTTCTGAGGGAGAATATGCACTATTTTATATTCTGATCTGGTAAACGTGGTAACTTTTTTTTTTTTTTTACAGAGACAGAAAGAGAGTCAGAGAGAGGGATAGATACAGATAGACAGACAGGAACGGAGAGAGGTGAGAAGCATCAATCATCAGTGTTTTGTTGCCGTTGCGACACTTTAGTTGTTCATTGATTGCTTTCTCACATGTGCCTTGACCGCAGGCCTTCAGCAGACTGAGTAAACCCTTGCTGGAGTCAGCAACCTTGGGTCCAAGCTGGTGAGCTTTAGCTCGAACCAGATGAGCCTGCGCTCAAACTGGCGACCTCGGGGTCTTGAACCTGGTCTTCCGCATCCCAGTCCGACGCTCTATCCACTGCACCACTGCCTGGTCAGGAAAACATGGTACCTTTTATTTTTAATTACATATTGCATTTTTATTGAATTTATTGGGAGATATTGGTTAATAAAATTATACAGGTTTCAAGTGTACAACTCTTGTAATCCCCATACTGTTGTCTGTATCTATGAATGTTTTTTTTTTTTGCTTAATGCCTTAAATATTTTTCACCCCGCCCCCCAAACCACCTCTCCTCTGACAGCTGTCAGTCAGTATTCTGTATCTATGAGCCTGCTTCTATTTTGTTTGTTAGTTTATTTTGTTCATTAGATTTTATATATAAGTGAAATCTTATGGTACTTGTCTTTCTCTGACTGGTTTATTTCACGTAGCATAATGCTCTCCAGTTACATCCATGCTGTTGCAAAAGGCAAAATTTCCTTATTTTTTTACAACCAGGTAGTATTACATTGTTTAAATGTACCACAGCTTTTTAGCCACTTCTCTACTGATGGTTACTAGATATACAATGGGATAAAGAAAGTCTAGTCAATAAATGGTGTTGGGAAAATTGGACAGATTGATGCAAAAATAAAAATAAAAAATGAAACTAGACTACCTTCATAAATTATATAGAAGAATAAAATCAAAATCAAATGGATTAAAGACTTAAATGTAAGTTTCAAAACCATAAAAAACCTAGAAGAAAACAAACAGTACAATCTATGGCATTTCTCTTAGCAATTTTATTTTCTAATTATCTCCTTGGACAAGGGAAATAAAAGAAAAAAAGACAAATGGGACTGAATCAAACTAAGAAGCTTTTACATGGCAAAGAAAACCATCAACAAAATTACAAGTATGAAAGGGAGAACATACTTGCTAATGATATATCTGATACAGGGTTAATATTCAAAATGTATAAAGAACTTATACAACTCAATAACAAGAAAACAAACAATCCAATTTAAAAAAATGGGCGAAGGACTTGAATAGACACTTTTCCAAAGAGGACATACAGATGACCAATAGACATATGAGAAGACGTTCAACATTACTAATCATCAGAGAGTAGTAAATTAAAACCACAATGATACATCACCTCACACCTGTCAGAATGGGTATCTATCATCAATAAATCAACAAACAACAAGTATTGGCGATGGTGTGGAGTGTGGAGAAAAAGAGAACATTTGTGCACTGTTGGTGGGAATGCAGATTTGTTCAGTCACTATGGAAAGCAGCATGGCATTTCCTCAGAAAACAAACAAACAAACAAAAATTTACAAGTCCATGATTTGTATTGGGCTATTCTCAGGAGTGATAATTTTACTATTCTTTTCCCCTTGAAAACTTCCGATATTGGTGCACAGGTAGAAACTAGTCGCAGGATGTGAACAGCTTAGAAGAGACAAGGTGTCTCACACAGGTTGCCTGTAGGACATCTGGGAAGAAGGTGTCACCTTCGGGGATTTATCAGCTATGCAAGTGTGTTCAGCCCCAGCAGACAGAGTGTAACCCTCTGCCCCACGGGCTGCCAGTCTGCAGACAATACAATAGAGTCACTAACTTGCCACAGGCAAAAGAAAAAGGTCAGAATCCTTTAGGCTGAGCTGCCTCTCTGCTTCTTATTCCAAGGCTGGCTCTGAAAATAGTCTGCCACTCAGCAGCATTTCTAAAATTGACATTGGATAATTAAGGAATTCATTGTGGAATACTTAATAATTTAGGAGTGTATATCTAAATCACTGAGTACTTATATTCATGGGAAATGGTAAATGTTCATATGAAGTTAGCAATTACAAAAAGTATACAAGGCAAAATCAGCAACCTCTCTGTCTTCACCAGGGTTGTTCCGCAGGTGAAATAATGTTATATGCATGGCACCATAGCGTGGCATTTAGGGAATGGGGTGTAGACAAGACAAAAGATATGGTGACGCTGACAGAGACAAGCTATAAAATGGAATTGTGTTCTTTTAGCCTCTTGGAAGGCTGTGTTGTGAAAAGAATACCACAAGTAATCCAACCTCTCTTTTCCCTACTCTTTTTTTTTTAAGTGTAAGGAGGGGAAATAAAGAGACAGATTTCTCTGTGCGCTCTGATCAGGATCTCTCCGACAACCCATATCTGGGGCTGATGCTCAAAACAATCAAGCTATCCTCAGTGCTGAGTCTGATGTTCAGACCAACCTAGCTATCCTCAGTGCCAAGGACCAATGCTTGAACCAATTGAGCCACTGGCTGCGAGAGAGGAAGAGAGAGAGAAGGGAAAGAGGGCGGGGGAGAGAAGCAGATGGTTGCTTCTCCTGTGTACCCTATCCAAGGATCAAGTCCGGGACTTCCGCAAGTGGGCCAATGCTCTATTCATTGAGCAAACTTGCCAGGGCCCCTACTCTGCTTATAAGGAAAGCAGGGTTAAGAATAGTACCTGACTGCCCACGTTAAATCATAACTAATATTTGTAAGACTTTACTATGTGTCAGGAACTATTTTGATAGCTTAATATATATTTACTCCTTTAGCCATCAAGCCTACAAAGTAGGCATCATTATTATGCCCATTTTATGTGTGAAAGCTATGGTACTGAAGGTGTGCAACTCATAAGCAATAGAACTGCCTCCAAAGCCATGAATGTGTATCTGTTCTTCAATACATTTCACAGGATGATTGCTCAGATCAGGTTGCTTCTTTAGTCCTGACACGAAGCACAAATATTTGATGTTATGATACTGATGACAATGTTGATATGCCAGAATGACCTTGTATACCAGTCTTTATCTGGCTAGTATATTTTAAGGGTTTGAATTGATTTCTGTACTATTAAAATGCATGAAATAATAAGCCACACATTATTATAAACTTTCCAAAATGTAGAACTAAAATAGCAAACTCAATCTTCATGGTGAAGATCAAGGGGAAACCTATTTTAGCACTCAGATTGTCAGCCAGAGGTAGTTGGAGAGGTAGCTGGTCCAGAGTTATTAAGAATGAGAGTGTGCATGCTGGCTCTGCATCTATTAATTCTATGACAGTAGGGATATCATTTGGTATCTGTGCCTAGGCTTTATATTTATAAAATGTGGACAAAAGTGTTACTTCCCTTACAGGGTTGTGATGAGGATGAAAGTGGTATAATATCAGCACTTGGAAGAATATTGGCCACATAAAGCTCTTTCTATGGAGGTTATCTATTATCATTCAGGCTATTCCAGAATAAACTTCATTTCCAAAATTAGTGCAGACTGCATCTAAAACAGGCAGACAGAGACTTTTCCTGAATATTATGTGTGTTAGGAGAAAAAGTATGAAAGATGGAGAGTAAGAGGCTATGTACTGTATACAAATTGGGTAAAAATTTGCAGAGCAGAGGGAGAGAGTGATGACTTGGCAGAACAAAATGAAAATGCATCCTGAGGAAGACTGGAAACTCCCCGTGGGAGACCCTGACAGGATCCAGGAAAGTAGGCACAGGTGCATGTCCTTGGCCTCTCTCAGGCTAGCCCAGTCCTCACTCTGACACATGGATGAGCTTATTTGGCAGGGAAGTGTCTGCCACTGGCTAGAGACTGACAAACAATGCTAACTCATTCTCTTAGAGCTATGGAGGCTCCATCTATTGCATTTTTCTTTATGTCAGTTCTTATTGCTTGTGACAGATGTTCAGAGGCCTCCAAAGCAACCTTATTTTTCATAGCAGCCACAACCTGAGCTAAGCATATTCCCACACATGGCAGAATGGCTTTGATGTGCAGCTGTAGTATACATTTTTTAGCTTGTAGACAAATGTCAAAGGTCCTCCCCAGAAGATGTTTCTTTATTAGCATTCTATTGTCCAGAGCTTGGGTTAAGGCACGAAATATCCTCCACATTTAAATACAAATAAGAAAAACATATAATCTGAGACTCCATACCTCTCTGAGGATGAGAAAGAAAGTCAGCCAGACACAATAAACCAGCGAAAATATGTGAGAAATTAGGAGAAACAAGCATGTATGATTTCCGGTATTAATGGATACATAAAGACTTAGCCAAGAAGTTTTAGATTGTAGAGTTAGTTCTTGCTCGTGAAAACATCATGATTTTCAGTTATGTATAATCAACCTCTGTGAAAACTATCACCTTTTAAATGCAGTGTTAGTTATACCAGCAACGTGTTTAATACGTTTAAATGATGTTATAAGACTTAATGATTTTTGCAATTCTGAATAGCAGGGTTCCAATTCGTGTGCTTTTATGTTTGTAGGAAAGCAATCAGTGCTTCTGCCTAGCAGATTGTTTAAAAGAAACATGTGATTTCTTTCATGGAATGCCATGGTTTGTCTTAAGTTTCAGTGTTTGGTTTGGGGAACAGGTGAAGGCCCAGTGATGGGGCAAAATGGAAACCATTCTGGGGTCAGACAGAGTGGATTTAGCGTTCTGGCTCTGCCACTTCCTAGTCTTGATCTCTTAGACATGTCAGTGACCCTTCTGAAACTGAGTGTCCTCATCTATAAGCTGCAAGTTTGAAGATGAAGGCAAGAGAGGATATACAAAACAGCCCCATTTCTGATACCTCTCGGTACTCAAAAGTTAGTGGTTATTTTCCCTAGTTCTAGTGGTTGTGGTATCTATCAGCATATTCTGTGACTCACCTCCCTCTAAAAGGCAGAGTCTGATCCTCCTGCCACCACATGGGCTCTCACTTGTTGGGAGTAGAAGGTGATGAAGTGATGGCGTGTGACTTCCAAGACAAGGTTCTAAAGAAAATGGAACGTTTGCTCCACATTGAGAGAATGCCAACTTTCTTTCAGGTCTGGTCTCACTGCCATGCTGACACTCTGCCAGATGGCCTTCCCTTTTCTCCCCCTTCCCCTTGCTAATGTATGCCTTTCATCTGTCCTCAATTGTCACATTCTCAGCAAAGGCTTCTCTGCCCCTCCTAACTGATAGAACTTCCCTCATCATAAAACTCCAACTTGATGCCTACTATAATTATGAAATTTTGTACAATCCTTTATGTCGCACATGTTTATTGAGCAACTACTGTGTGCCAGACACAGCTTCAAATAAAATATTTGTTTTTATCTGTCTGACATTTCACTCAGCACAATACCTTGTAGGTCCATCCATATTGTTGCAGATGGCAGGATTCAATACTAGTGGCAGAGTAATATTTCACTGTATACATGCACTGCTTCTTTATAAACTCACCTATTATTAAATACTTAAATTGCTTTATATCTTGGTTATTGTAAATAATGCTGCAATAAGCATATGGATGGTAGCTATGTATTTATTACCATTGTATTATTCACATTTTTTCTCTTTTTAATTTTACTTCTTAAAAAAAACTCTTTAACACTTCATGTAATAAGGGTTTGGTAGTGATAAACTCCTTTAGCTTTTTCTTCTCTGGGAAGCTCTTTATATGTTCTTTGCTTCTAAATGATAGCTTTGCTGGACATAGTAATCTTCTTTGTAGGTCCTAGCTTTTCATCACTTTGAATATTTCTTGCCAATTCCTGCTGGCCTGCAAAGTTTCTGTTCAGAAATCAGCTGATAGTCATATGGAAGTTCCCTCACAGGTAACTAACTGCTTTTCTCTTGCTATTTTTAGATTGTCTCTCTGACATTAACTTTCGGTATTTTAATTATGATGTTTCTTAGTGTGGACTTCTTTGAGTTCATCTTGTTTGGGACTCTGTGATTCCTGGATTTGTATGTCTATTTCCTTGACCATGTTAGAAAAGTTTTCAGTCATAATTTTTTCAAATTCTTGCTTTATCTTCTCCTTCTGGCATCTCTATAATGCAAATGTTGGTACACTTGAAATTGTCCCAGAGGTTCCTTAAACTATCCTATTTTGGGGGGATTATTATTATTATTATTATTCTGTTCTGATTGTTTTCTTCTTCCTTGTCTTCCAAATTGCTGATTTGATCCTCTGCTTTACCTACTCTACTGTTGATTCTCTGTAATGTATTTCACAACTTAGTATATTTTTTATTTCTTACTAGTTGTTTTTTGTATTTTCTATTTGTACTTATATCTTTTAAAAAAATATCTTTGTTGAAGTTCTCACTAACTTCATTGAGCATCCTTATAACCAGTGCTTTGAACTCTGTATCTGGTAGATTGCTTGTCTCCATTTTGTTTATTTCTTTTTCTGGAGTTTTATTCTGTTCTTTGAGATATGTTTCTTTGTCCTCTCATTTTGGCTTTCTCCCTTTATTTGTTTCTATATATTAGATAGAGCTGCTATGTTTCCCATTCTTGGTAGAGCGGCCTTGTGTAGTAAGTGTCTTGTAGGGTTCAGTAGTGTAGCCTCCCTGATCATCCATGATGGACACTTGATGTGTGCTCCTGAATGGACTGTGTACACTCTCCTGTTGTAGTTGAGCCTTGATTGCTACCAATGGGAGGGATTTGTCCCCAGACTGATCAGCTGTGAAGACTGGCAGTAACCATAGCAAAGGATCTGCTGTACAGGGGTTGACCCCACAGAGCAGAAATTGCTCACTGAGTCCTCCCCTTGAGTGAGTCAATTTTCGAGGTAGTTCAGTGATGCTTTGGCATGATCAGAATCTGTCCACTGAATGTTCTGGATCTGAGGTAACCCAGGAGGTATAGGCCATAGTCAGCTGCTGCCTGGGTGCTCACTGGGGTTACCTAGTATAAGCTTTGGAGCAATGTGCAGATGGCTGCTACTTGGATGTGCTGGGCTGGAGGTACCTAGTTGAGGCCAAACTTGGAACTAAGTCTGGTTGCTGCTAGTGCAACATTTTAATATGCACATATATTTATTATTCATTGATTAACTAAAATATATTTATGAGTATTTCATATTTACTAGGCACTGGGATACACAATGATGACTCAACTGGATATGGACCATCCTTCATAAAGATGTTGAGCATGAAGAGAACAAAGATGAAAGCAAGCTGATACAGGACTGTGTGATAAAGCTCAGAGGAAAGAAGCCAAGATGGCTGTCAGGAATTAAAGAGAGGACCCAACCTTTATGCCTAAATCCAGGGTTTATCTTTAAAACAGATTACAGATAAATGGAGTGATTAACTTACATATACATCTTCAAAATAAAATTTAATCTTGTCTAAGAATCCTATTGGAAATATTAGATAATTGTCATATCTAAGATTCGTGAATAGGTTTTATATTATTATTATTTTATTTTATTTTCTAACTTGCCTCATGATGTGTCCAGAATTTTAGAGAAAGTTTAGAAAAATATGTAACTGTTGGGAAATTGACAGTTCTTTTTCATTTGTTGTGGACTTCATGAGAAAGTTGTTTATCTCTGGTTCCTAGGATTTGCTGGAACTTTATAAAAATCACTTGACAGGCAGTTTTTGCGGAGATGGAAGCTTTCAAAATTTATATTTCAAACTTTTCACTGAAGTCCCTTGATACCAGATTCTCTAGCTTCTGGGCTAGCTACATTTAGATGGGCTTTTCTGTGAAAACTGGGTGTATTCCACAGTCATGTTCCTGTCCAGCAACACCTCATAAAAGCATCCTAACGAAGTGGCCTTGTCACTTGGGCACTGGTGATCTTCTTGTGAAAGAGTGATCTTAGCCTGTTTGCCAAAGCAGTTTGCTTTCTTTGTTACAAATGCCCCTTTTCTGCTGCTCTCTGAGTTTTATAGTATCTGAGGGAAAGGTGAACAAAATATGTCTTTTGCTCACTATTCATTTCTGTCTTTTGCTCACTATTCATCTTCAAGATGTGCAGTGCCTGACATGGTATTTGTTCACTGATTATTTATTAAATGAGGGAAGTGTATGTCTGGAACAACTTTAAGACATAGGGAAAACAAAAGGATAAGCTAATTGATCTTAGCCTGTTTGCCAAAGCAGTTTGCTTTCTTTGTTACAAATGCCCTTTTTCTGCTGCTCTCTGAGTTTTATAGTATCTGAGGGAAAGGTGAACAACATATGTGGAAACAGCTAAAATTTCCGCAGCCTCTCTTGTTTCCAGTGCCCTGCCTCACCTTTCTATAGCTGGGTCACTATTTCTCTACAGACCCTAGAAAAGCACAAGGAATATAAGCTCTGAGGAAATAAGTTTGTTTTCAATAGTGTGTTCTAATTATCTTTACATTTGCACACTTTACATTTTAATCCATTGTGAGTGAAAGGAACAGCCTGGGAGGCAGGGGTTATGGGCCCATCTGCTTTGGGCTGCTTACCTCAGAGTAAAACAAACATATGGTGTGTGCTGCATCTGAGCCCCAAATGCTAACCTGGCTTTAGAGGTACAGGGGACAGTATAAGCCAAACTATACGGTAGTCTTCATCTAATTATTTCAGATCATTTCATGAAGACACAGGAAAAAAGAGACTATGTTTTTCCAAGAAACCTCAAGAAATTTAGGGCTACCAGAGAAGGTAAAGGATATAAGAGAAAAGCTTCAAAACAAGGTAGAATAGGAAATGCACACCTGAGGACCTCTTTGCTCCCTGGAGAGAGAGGAAAAGTGGTCTGATAAGGATGACAACTGTCATTGTGCATGGATGTTGGACCCATTTTCTAAAAAAGAGACAGCAAAGGCCATATTCATTGTGTGCTTAGGGACCAGAGAGAACTGTTCGAAAGCACGAGGGTCTTACCTGGACATTGGGTCAAAGATGTGTTCTAGCTAGCACCAGGAAACGCATACTTGATAGAGGAAGGGAGCTCAGAGTGATGTTTAGATTGTCTGCCTGAAAAAATGATTATGGGACAGGTAGAAAGGAAAAGCTAGTTTTCACAGTATTTTCTTCTCCAGCAATGTAATGCTGGTGTTATAGTATCCCTTTCACCTAAATCTTTAGACTGTATCTGTAAAACAGTGGATTCTTTCATCCAATCACCCTATGTCAGGATGGCTGCAGTAATTATGATGCTAGTGTATATACAGTAATTTCTGGCTTGTGCATGCAAATATGTGTAAAATTAAAAAAATATTATAAATATATATTATTATAGTATATTATATATGATGCATATTTAAAAATATATATAACAAAGCTAAATAAGTTATTGAACATGATATGTAAAATGTGTTTTCTTCAGCATGATAGCTGTCATTGTAGGAAAATAGAATATATTAAACTTATGTCATTTGAATTGAACATTTAGGCCCTGACCGGTTGGCTCAGTGGATAGAGAATTGGCCTGGAGTATGGACATCCTGAGTTCAATTCCTGGTCAGGACACAAAAAAGAAGTGACCATCTGTTTCTCTCCCTTCGCCCTTTGCCCTTCGCCCTTCCCCCTTGCCTTCTCTCCTTTCCCCCCTCCTGCAGCCAGTGGCTTGATTTGTTCGAGTATGGCCCCAGATGTTGAGGGTAGCTCAGTTGGTCTGAACCCATCAACCTCAGGCACTAAAAATAGCTCAATTGATTCAAGCATCAGCCCCAGATGGAGTTGCTGGGTGGATCTCAGCTGGGGTGCATGCAAGAAACAATCTCACTATCTACCCTCTTCTCACTTAAAAAAATGGGTTGAACATTAAAAAATTGTAAAATATAAGTGATTTTTATTATTTGATTTATACTGCTATTCACAGTAGTACAAATTATTTTTTCTGTTCATACTATTTATGGTGGGATGTCAATATATGTAATATAAAATAAATATTCTGAAACAATATATTCTTCTAATGATTTAATAATAGATATTTTACTAACACCACATGCATCTTGTTTTCAATTAATGTGAATTATTTGTTAGAAACTGTGAATCAGTCTGACTATATTTGAATGCATGACTATGATGTAGAAGGCTTTCTATTTTAAGAGCTAGTTATATTTTTCAATGTATTTTTGTAGTTTCTGCCTAATACTTACTATGGTGCTTTAGTACAATACTTAAAATTTTTATTCAAGAGGAAAAAATCATAATAATTCCTTTTTATAAGAGTTTCCTTAACTCATTTAATATGTTTATGTAGAAAAAGGCCATTAGATAGTACCTCTCATACATATGATGGTTATTTATTTTACTAATTACCTTTGTCAGAGTATAGGTGTATATATTAAATCTATACCTTGTAAACACATGGTTCTTCATGATTCTGTCAAAACAGTATGTTTCTTAGAATTTACAATTACAGTTGAGATGTCTGATGCTAGCTTGAATCTCTTTCTTATCTAAGTAACTACTTTTGCTTTTAGAATTGGATTATTCTCTTTGTAGAATCTTGACAAGGAGGTATCTTAATGTGTTTTTCTTTTTAATATTATTGTTCAGCAACCCTTTGTATACTTTATTTCTATGACTTAAGTCCATCTTCAGCTGAATTTCTTGTGTTTTTGATCATTGACTCGGTAATTTAGTTCACTCTTTTTGGGTCACGTATGGGTTCTTTTGTCCTCATAACTCAAGTGTATCTTCTGCCCAAGAGATTTCCTTTTCTATTTGATTCAAAATGATTTCTCCATCATTGACTTCATCTCTTCTTTAACTACTGTATCTTCTGGCTCTGTATTTCTTGTCTCTTAAGCTCTCTTCCATGCTTTCTATCTTTTATTTTAAAATTATGTAAGAATTACTCAAGATGAGATTTCAAATTACCAATTCAGTTTTCCTGAGCATGTTTTATGCAATTGTTTTTAATCCATTATTTTTTTTAATTTCAACAAGTACATTAAATTATTTTTAAGTTTTATTATTTTTAGTTGGGTTTATTGGGGTGACAGTGGTTAGCAAGTACATTTTTAAATTCCCAAGAGGACTTTCAGGTTCTCTGATGATCCCATTGACATTATAGCCTGCTCTGTTATGGGTATGATAGTTCTTGAAACCAAGATTTATAGTTAGTTCCTTTTTAAAAAATTAGTTATACCCTATTCCTTAATGTCTGTCTTTTTATGTATTTCTGTGTTTGTTTTTAGAGAATATATTTATTTTGTTTATCCACTTTCAGACTGCTAATTTTCCACAAGTAATCAAAAGTGCTTTGTGTATTCACATTTATAGGTCAACAATTAGGGGGCATCAAGAGTTTTGCAGGTAATTTAAATTTTCCTTTGGAGATGAAGACTGACTTTGTATGTAAAGACATATGCATCCTCAGCTTTATTCACAGAGGTCAAGACACAGAAACAACCTATGTGTTCCTCAATAGAGAACTGGATAAAGAATAAGTGTTACATATAGACAATGGAATACTACTCAGCCATAAGAAATGATGACATATTGGTATTTTTGATCACATGAGTGGAACTTGAGAATATAATATTAAGTGAAATAAGTAAATCATAAAAAGCTAAGAAATAAATGATTTTATACATAGTTGGGACATAAAACTGAGACTCATGGGCATTGATAAAAGCAAAGTGGTTACCAGAGGGAGAGGGTGGGGAGAAAGTAGTAAAGAAGGACAAATAAATTGTGACAGAAAGTGTTTTGACTTAGGGTGATGGGCACACAATGAATAGGTCACACACAATGGAGATGTAAACCCCAAATCTATGTGGTCCTATGAACCAATGTTACCCCATTAAATTTAATTTCTAAATATAAAATGAAATAAAGCAGGTAAAGAGAATGGGAATTGCTAGCATAGAAGGAAAATTGCAACTGTAAGTTGAATAGAGGGGTTAGGGTGGATCTTGTTGAGAAGGTGACATCTGAAAAGGGGCTTCTTAAAGCAGGTGACATAGCAGGCCAGGAAGGTCTCAGGTGAAACATGTTCTATCCCAAGGGAACAATAGGTGTGATGAGACTAAGGCAGGAATGTGTCTGGAATGTTTTGGGAACAGCAAGGAGGAAACTGACTGCAGTGATGTTATTGAGTGGAGAAGAATTGGGAATAAGGTAAAAAATATGATGCAAGACTGAATGATTTAATATCTTGCAGACTTTGGCTTTTAGTCTGGGTAAATTGGAGAGTCATCAGAGGGTTTTGCGTAAAGCAATGCCCTAATTTTTTTTTAATTTTAAGAGACTGGTTGAGACGTTGAGAATAATAGCAAGAGCAGAAGCAGGGAGACCAGTAAGAAGGCTAATGCAGGGATCCCACAGGGACAGCAATTGTGACGGGGCAAGGTTGCAGCAGTACCAGCAGCAAGAGGCAGCAGATTCTAGGTGTATTTAAAGACAATTGGATTTGGTGATATATTGCATGTGAGGCATTTGACAAAGATAAAGGTCAAGGATGTCTCCCAGATTTCTGTTCCAGTCACAGAAAGGGAAGAGTTTTGATTACCAAGATAAAGAATGTGCGGGTGTAGCAGGTTTTAGGAAGCAGCTAGGGGTTCAGTTTTGTACACATGGTACTTGAAGTACTGATACAGATGTCACCAAGGCATTTAGATGTATACATGTGCAGTCCATGGAGATATACACAGTCACGGGCTTAGAGCTGGTGGTTAAAGCTATTGTTCACTTAGAGATAGAAAGGTCTTTCTAAGTAAAAGGCAAGGAGCATTTATTTGAAAACAATAAAAATAACTATTCTGGATGCACTAATTCAGGCAGAAGTCTAAATAGTGTTCTGATTAGGAGACAAAAGTGATGGGTGTTTAGGAGAAAACAAAGAGGAACAATTACATCAGTAGAAGAAAGGCATTTCAACAGGGTGCAGATAACATAATTTAACAGTGATGTGAATTCTAAACAATGTTTATAATTTTCAGTCCAGTAGCCATTTGTCCAATATTTATAATTCTTTCTTGTTATGTTTTCATACAGTCCACAGTAACACACTATACCATAGGCCCAGTTCAAAGGTTATTTTGTCCTGTTTTAACATTCCAAAGTTTTGACTCATAAGATGTGCAAAGCAGTCTTCTCTGGTGTGGCAGTTCTGGCTCCATTTTAAGTGGCTCCATTGATTTATTATTTTTTGATGTTTCTCTTCTTTTGCTCAAGATCTTTTATTGAAAGCATATCTGATCAACCATTGAAAAGTAGCACTAACCAGTTATTAAAAGCATCTTAGTTCTACATTGCTATTGTTGATTGCCCATCACCAGGAAGGTCATTCCCTATGTCGGAGGGAAAATCATTTCTTAGGAGTCTCAGGCCACATTTAAGCAACAAGGGTGTCAGAATGGAGAAGGGCTTTACCTTCTAGTTCTTTTAAGGACAAGCATCTTCTGTATATTCTTGTAATTTCTCATATGAACTCTCATAGACTTTATACATCATCCCAAAACACCGAGTAACCATTACTGGAGTGGTGTCTTTGTACATTGATCTATGCAAAAAAAAAGTTTTATGAGAGTAAAGAAATTTATAATAGCAAATAAATGCTAAGCGAAATTGAAAAATAGATCAGAACCAAAAGGCAATACCTGGGGGCCGTCAGCTGAAGGTACTGAAGAACCATGAGGTGTCAGTGGGAATTGCATTTCACCATTTGGCTTGTGACCAGATTTATCTAGTCTCATTGCTATTGTACCAGAGATGTTTAATCCAGGTACAACAAGAGGTAAGCACAGAGCAGGCCTCTCATTTCTTGGCTAGGAAATGTTCAAGAGCAATTGTATTGTCTAATGTAACTCATCAAAGGAATGTAATGATCTTCCTGGTTGGCCATTGCTGTGACACTTATTGTAATACTTACCTGAGGAGAAAGCATTCTGCCCAATCTGGTGCCTTCACTGAGGCTGACATCACTAGGTATTCAGCATCCTCAACCACGTGTCTAAGAAGTTACATGTTTTGACCTGTGAAGAGGTCTAAAAATAAAGCACAATATGGAGTCATCTTCTCGCTCAGATACTAAGAGGGGAAAGAAAGCAATACTTATTACAGTGAGTGCTCGGTCTCTCATAAATTTTTGTTGTTGTTGTTAGGAAGAAAACAAATCAAGGAAAAAAGAAAAACAGACAATAAAATGAGAGTGCACATTGGTTCAGAATTTTGGGTTGATGTCCACAACAGATGTCATCAGCTTCACTTCCTAGTAATTATAATTTCAATTCCTCTATTGGTTGAGAATTCAAGTTAGGTATTAAAGGTGTAGAAGCTTTTCTAAAATTAGGAAATGTAAATCCAAAAGTGGACACCTTTAAGTTTGGTAACTTGTGTATTATTTAGGAATATCGAAAAAATTGGAAAAATCAGATAAGATGAAAAAGATGAATGTTTTAATTTTGCTTACAAAAGCATATTTATCAAATTTCTATAGCTCATAGGAAGCTTAGGAGAAAAATATTCTTATATTTGCGAAACAAGAATAAAAAACATGCCACAACTATGAGCCAATGCTTCTGATATCTCAGACTGATCTGTGGTGGCACAGCAGATAAAGCATCAACCTGGAATGCTGAGATTGCTGGTTCAAAACCCTGGCCTTGCCTGGTCAAGGCACGTATGGGAGTTGATGCTTCTTGCTCCACCCCCCTTCTCCTCTCTATCTCTCTCTTCTCTCTAAAAAGAAAAAAGCTTCTGATCTCTCTCCCTTTATGTTTGTCTGTCACACTTTCTCACTAAAAAACAAACAAATAAATAAATAAAATAAAACACCAAGCCCTGGCCAGACAGCTCAGTTGGTTAGAAGGTTGTGTGTAAGTGCAGATGTTGCCAGATCATTTCCTAGTCAGGGCACATATAAGAACAGCTTGATAATCCTATTTCTCTGTAAAAAAGTAATAAAATTATAATCATCCACATCAGTTCATTTAAGTCCATGTTATTAATTCTTGCTCATTCTTATATTTTTTTGTTAGCAGTTTTATGAATCCAGTATTTTCTTAGAGGTCTGTACATCTTTATTCAGTTCAATGGTATGATGTGAAAGTTCTACTGTGTGCCTTGACTGGAAATCAAACCCAGACTTCTATGCGCCAGACTGACGCTCTATATATTGGGTAACCAGACAGGGCCCATAATACATTAACAAGCCCAAACATCATTAGTTTTCTGTAGTAAGAGGCCAACAGTATGCTAATCTATAGTCATTTAATAATTAATGGGTCAGTATTCTATATTATTTGGAACTTATGTATTCAATAATTTTTCAATATTTTAAGTTAATTTAGTGAAATTCTAAGGTTGTGTGTTACCAAAAGATTTTCAGAACGAATTTTTAAGTATATAAAGCATAAAACAATTATTTTTGAAGTTTCATGTGAAACCTTTTATTCGATTTATATTTATCTAATTTATTATTATTTAATAATTACATTTAGATTACTCATGGAAATTTTATGAGACATGAGTCAAAGTCAGTTATCATCTTAAAATTTTTTTCATTGATAAACTTTATTTTTTAAATCATTTTTTTATTTTAATGGGGTGACATCTTTAAATCAGGGTATATATGTTCAGAGAAAACATCTCCAGGTTATTTAGACATTTGATTATGTTGCATACCCATCACCCAAAGTCAAATTGTCTTCTGTCCCTTTTTATCTGGTTTTCTTTGTGCCTTTCCCTTTCCCCTCTCCAGACCCTCTCCTTCTATTTCCTCCCCCCCCCACCCCAGTAACGACCACACTCTTGTCCATGTTTCTGAGTCTCATTTTTATGTCCCACCTATGCATGGAATCATATAGTTCTTAGTTTTTTCTGATTTACTTATTTAACTCAGTATAATGTTATCAAGGTCCATTCATGTTGTAAATGATCTTATGTCATCATTTCTTATGGCTGAGTAGTATTCCATAGTATATATGTACCACCACCAGTCATCTATTGAAGGGCTTTTTGGTTGTTTCCATGTCTTGGCCACTGTGAACAATGCTGCAATGAACATGGGGCTGCATGTGTCTTTACTTAGTATTGTTTTTTGGGGTATATACCCAGTAGAGGGATTGCTGGGTCATATGGTAGCTCTAGTCTTAAGTTTTTGAGGAACCACCATACTTTCTTCCATAATGGTTGTACTACTAGACATTCCCACCAACAGTGGAAGAGGGTTCCTTTTTCTCCACAGCCTCTCCAACACTTGTTATTACCTGTCTTGTTGATAATAGTTAATCTAACAGGTGTGAGGTGGTATCTCATTGTTGTTTTGATTTGCATTTCTCTAATAGCTAATGAAGATGAGCATCTTTTCATATATTTGTTGGCCATTTGTATTTCTTCCTGGGAGAAGTGTCTGTTCATGTCCTCTTCCCATTTTTTCATTGGATTATTTGTTGTTGAGTTTTATGAGTTCTTTGTATATTTTGGATATTAGGCCCTTATCTGAACTGTTGTTTGAAAATATCATCTCCCATTTAGTTGGCTGTCTGTTTGTTTTGTTGTCAGTTTCTCTTGCTGTGCAGAAGCTCCTTAGTCTGATGTAGTCCCATTCATTTATCTTTGCCTTCACTTCCCTTGCCTTTTGAGTCAAATTCATAAAATGCCATGAGTTTAGTACCTATGTTTTCTTCAATGTAATTTATTGTTTCAGATCTTATATTTAGGTCTTTGATCCATTTTGAATTAATTTTAGTACAAGGGACAAACTGTAGTCGAGTTTCATTCTTCCGCATGTGGCTTTCCAGTTTTCCCAACACCATTTGTTGAAGAGGCTTTCTTTTCTCCATTGTTTGTTGTTGGCCCCTTTATCAAAAATTATTTGACCATATATATGTGGTTTTATTTCTGGGCTTTCTATTCTGTTCCATTGGTCTGAGTGTCTATTTTTTTGCCAATACCATGCTGTTTTGATTGTCGTGGCTCTATAATATAATTTGAAGTCAGGTATTGTAATGTCTCCAGCTTCATTGCTTTTCCTTAGCATTGCTTTGGCTATTCGGGTTTTTTTTTATAGTTCCAAATAAATCTGATAATTTTTTGTTCAATTTCTTTAAAAAATGACATTGGAATTTTGATGGGAATTGCATTAAATTTGTATATTGCTTTGGGTAATATAGTCATTTTGACTATATTTATTCTTCCTATTCAGGAACAAGGAATATTTTTCCATTTCACTGTATCTTTTTTGATTTCACTTAACAATGCTTTGTAGTTTTAATTATATAGGTCCTTTACATTCTTTGTTATGTTTATTCCTAGGTATTTCATTCTTTTTGTTGCAACCATAAAGGGAATTATTTTTTTGAGTTCATTTTCTGATGTTTCATTGTTGGTATATAGGAATGCAATCAACTTTTTTATATTAATTTTGTATTCTGCTACCTTACTGTATTGGTTTATTGTTTCTAGTAGTCTTTTCGTGGAGTCTTTGGGGATTTTGATGTATAGGATCATCTCAACTGCAAAAAGTGAAACCATTACTTCTCCTTTTCCGATATAAATGTTTTTTATTTTATTTTCTTTCTGATTGCTCTGGCTAGAACTTCCAGCACTACGTTAAGTAAGAGTGGAGAGAGTTGACAACCCTTTCTTTTTCCTGATTTTAGGGGAAAAGTCCTCAGTTTTATGCCATTTAATATGACGTTGGCTGATAGTTTCTCATAAATTGCCTTTATTATGTTGAGATATTTTTCTTCTATAGCCATTTTGTTGAGTGTTTTAAACATAAAATTGTGTTGTATTTTATTGAATGCCCTTTCAGCATCTGTTGATAGAATTATATGGTTTTTGTCCCTTGTTTTGTTGATATGCTGTATTACGTTAACTGTTTTATGTATGTTGAACCGGCCTTGTGATTCTGGGATGAATTCCACTTGATCATGATGCATTATTTTTTAAATGTGATGTTGTATTTGATTTGCTAGTATTTTGTTTAGTATTTTAGCATCTGTATTCATTATGGATATTGGTCTGTAGTTTTCTTTTTTTGTGTTGTCCTTCCCAGGTTTCGGTATGAGGGTTATGTTGGCCTCATAAAATGTGTTTGAAAGTATTGCTTCTTCTTCAATTTTTTGGAAGGCTTTTTGTAGAGTAGGAACCAAGTCTTCTTTGAATGTTTGATAGAATATAGTATTCTACAATAATTCTTTGTATATTTATGATGTCTGTGGTGATTTCTCCTTTTTCATTTTGGATTTTGTTTATTTAAGTCCTTTCCCTTTTATCCTTAGTGAGTCTTGCCAAGGGTTTGTCAATTTTGTTGATCTTTTCAAAGAACCAGCTCTTTGTTTTATTAATTTTTTTATAGTTTTTCTGTTATCTATTTTGTTTATTTCTGCTCTGATTTTTATTATTTCCCTTCTTCTGCTGGTTTGGGTTGCATTTGTTTTTCTTTTTCTAGCTCCTTAAGATGTGAAGTTAAGTGGTTTACCTGAGCTCTCTCTTGTTTGTTCATATAAGTCTGTATTGATATGAACTTCTCTGTTAATACTGCTTTTGCTGCATCCCAGAGATTCTGATATATTGTATTGTTATTTTCATTTGTCTGTATGTAACTTTTGATCTCTGCTTTTATTTCTTCTTTGACCCACTCATTTTTTAAAAGTGTGTTGTTTACTTTCCACATTTTTGTGGGTTTGTTTGCCTCTTTTTCGCAGTTTCAAGGCTTTATGATCAAAGAATATCAATCTTTCTGGATTTGTTGATGTTATTTTTGTGGCCTAACATATGGTCAATTCTTGAGAATGTTCCATGTACACTAGAGAAAAATGTAAACTCTGGTACTTTGGGATGAAATATCCTATAGATGTCTATCATATCCAATTGTTAAAGTGTTTTATTTAAGACCAATATTTCCTTATTGATTTTCTATTTGGATGAACGATCTAGAGCCATTAGTTGTGTATTGAGGTCTGCAAGTTTGATTGTATTTTTGTCAGCTTTTGTTTTTAGGTCATTCAGTAGCTGTTTTATGTATTTTGGTGCTCCCTGGTTTGGTGCATATATATTAAGAAGTGTTATGTCTTCTTGATTCAATGTCCCCTTAATCATCATGAAATGACTGTGTTTGTCTCTGATTACCTTTGTTGTCTTATAGTCAGCGTTGTTAGATATGAGTATTGCTACATCTGCTTCTTTTTGGATGTTATTTGCTTGGAGTATTGTTTTCCAGCCTTTCACTATAAATTTGTTTTTATCCTTGTTACTGAGATGTGTTTCTTGTAGGCAGCATACAGTTGGATTTTTTAAAATCAATTCTGCTATTCTGTGTCTTTTTATTGGTGAGTTCAATCCATTTACAGTTAGTGTAATTATTGACACTTGAGGGTTTCTTATTGCCATTTTATATATCGCTTTCTGATAGGTTTATATCTTGTTTGATTCTTCTCTTTTGTTTTTCTATCATTTGTTTTTGTTTGGTTGTAATCCATACTTCTTTCCTCTGTTGCTTCTTTTTTCAATCCATGTGCTTTTGTGATGGTTTTTTCAGGGGTGGTTACCATTAAGTAATGGAAAGGCTACCTATCATGTTCAATGTAGTACATTATCTCATGAGTGCTTCTGCACTCTATCTTCCTTTGCTACTGCTCATCTTTGACCTCTTCCTTTTTTATTTTTTATTGTCACAGATTAAGTTTGTTTTTTTCTTGAAGCTTTTACTTGTGGTTTTGTTTTTTTCTTTGTATCTGGTTGGAAAACCCCTTTTAGTATTTCCTGAAGTGGAGGTTTTTTGGTGATAAATTTCCTTATCTTTTCTGTATCTGTGAATGATTTTATTTCTCCTTCATATTTGAAGGATGGCTTTGATGAGTGTAGTATTCTTGGCTGGAAGTTCCTCTGTTTCAGAACTTTAAATAATAGGGTCCACTCTCTTCTAGCTTGTAGAGTTTCTGCTGAGAAATCTGATGATAATTTAATGAGTCTTTCTTTATGTTATATTCTTCTTTTCCCTGAATGCCTTGAAAATCTTTTCTTTGTCATTGGTTTGTGCCAATTTTATTATGATGTGCCTTGGAGTAGGTATGTTATGGTTAAGATAACTCAGTGTTCTGTTTGCTTCTTGAATTCAAGGCTCTAGTTCTTTCCACAGGTTTGGGAAGTTCTCGTCTATTATTTGTTTGAATATGTTGTCCATTCCATTTTCTCTCTCTTCTCCTTCTGATATACCCATTATTCTTATGTTGCTCTTTTTGATGGAATCAGAAAATTCTTGTAGGGCTTTCTCATTTGTTTTAATTTGTGAGTTTCTCTCCTCTTCTCTCTGTAGTGCCTCTAATTGCCTGTCTTCTATGGCACTAATTCTCTCTTATATCTGGCATGTTCTATTAGCTAAACTTGTTATCTCATTTTTCAGTTCATGAATTGAGTTTTTCATTTCTGTTTGATTCACTTTTATAGTTTCAATTTCCTTGGTTATATAGTCTTTCTGTTCAATGAATTGTTTTTTGAGCTCCCTAAATTGACTTTCTGTGCTTTTTTGTATATCCCTGAGTATTTTTAGGATTTCAATTTTAAATTCTCTGTTACTTAACTCCAAAGTTTCCAAGCTATTGAATTTTTTTTCTATAGATTTTTCCTCATCTATTTGAGCTGCATCTCTTTTTTTTTGTATCCATGATATTTAATTTCTTTTTCCTTAATGGCATTTGAGAGTGGTATTTTTTTTTACAGGGACAGAGAGAGAGTCAGAGAGAGGGATATACAGGGACAGACAGACAGGAACAGAGAGAGGGATATACAGGGACAGACAGACAGGAACAGAGAGAGAATAGAAGCATCAATCATCAGTTTTTCGTTGCAACACCTTAGTTGTTCATTGATTGCTTTCTCATATGTGCTTTGACTGTGGACTTTCAGCGGACCAAGAAACCCCTTGCTCAAGGCAGTGACCTTGGGTTCAAGCTGGCGAGCTTTTGGTCAAGCTGGATGGGCCCGTGCTCAAGCTGGCAACCTCGGGGTCTCAAACCTGGGTCTTCCACATTCCAGTCCAACGCTCTATCCACTGCTCCACCGCCTGTTCAGACAGGAGAGTGGTATTGTTAATAACCCTAATAAGAGTTGATAAAAAATAAAAATATAAAAATTAAAAGAAAAGAAAAAAGAATTAAAAGATTTATTTTTGGAGAAAATACAGTGAAAACTGAAAATTACAGTTTGCTAAATGCTAAATGGAACAAACACTACATAGAATGGAGGGCCTCAGTTGGGGAGAGGTGACAAAGAGGCAAACAATGAGGTAAGAACCCACAAAATGCTACAAGAAAATAATTTAGATCAAGAGTAAAATAATTTTTTTGTAAATACTGTTCAAATGAGAGATATAGTGAAAGAGAAAAGAAAAAAATAAAAAAATAAAAAAAAGTACAGAAAAAATGCAAATTTTATTGTATTAAGTGGAACAGAAATTACATAGAGTGGAAGGCCAGAGTTGGGGGTAATACTGATGAGATAAACAGGAAAATAAAAAGCACAGAAAGTGCCACAAAGAAAAAAATTGAATCCAAAATAAAATAATTTGTTTGTGAGTCAGGATTGAATGAGAGGAAAAGTTAAAGAGAAAAGAAAAAAACAAAAGAGAAGGAGAAAGAAAGAGGAAAGAGATAAAGAAAAAGAAAGAATGAAAGATGGACAATGAAGTTCAAAATGAAAAGAGTGAAACAGAAAGGGGATAAAAGGACCAAGGTGGAAGAAAAAGAGATACAAAAATGAAAAGAAAAGGAAAAAAATGGAAAAGTTTATAAAGACTGTGAATTTTTTCTGGTTTTCAGAGGTTATCTTCTTTCTTTTTCTTCTTTCTCTTCTTGGCTGGTGGCACTGTACCCCAGGTTCTGCTCCTGTGGCACTCTTAGGTAGAGATTTGCAGTTGATGTGTTGCTATAATAATGATATAAACTAGGACTCAGTCCCATTGATAGGCAGGGCTTGTTAGCGTTTGCAGTCTCTCACAATAAGAGAGTCCATTTTTCCTGAGCCTCTCCCCCAGTCTCTCCTTCCTAAACCAGCAGCCTGGGGACCCAGCTGTGAAGTTGCCGCTGTCACTGCCTCGAGAGCAAGAGGCTCTAAGATCTGCCAAAACCATCCTCTATCCCCACTCAATGCAAGGTTCTATGTAAGGCCTTGGCAGCCCAAGCTGCTAACATAATCAGGCAGGTCTGGGAGCCCCTTGCTCCTCAGGCATCTTTCTATGAGCCTCCAGGTATGCCTAGTATGCCTCAGTGCTTCACGGGACTACTCTCCTCAGGCTTTTTGCACTTTGTAACTTGTATCAGCTAGCAGGAAGATGCCCTAGTCACTGCCTGGAGAAAAAGAGGTCTTAAAAGCTGCCTAGTTCTTCTTCCAGGTCCTTTTAAGGAATAACCCTGGGTCTAAAGGCTCTGTTAACCAGAGGCACCAGCTTAAGCAGGCAGGGGGTGAGCTGTCTTCTGGTCAGGCTCCTTTCTAGGGTTCCCCGGGTATGTCTAGTTAATTTGCTCTTCTCAGGCTTCTCCCTTATTGGGAAACCTACAGCCCAGCTCACCCAACTTCTGCAGTTTTCTCTGGGGTCTGTTCCATATGGATGTGTTTTTAACCCTATATTGGCTGGCAGGAAGTTACCCCAGACACTCCCTGCTGAGTGAGTGGTCCAAAGAACTATCAAGTCCCTCCTTCGGGTTCTCATTATTCACAGACCTGGGAAAGTAGACCTTGTTAGCCAGAGCTGTTGCCAGTGTGAGCCAGCTGGGCAGTGAGCAGACTGAGGGTTTGGTTCCTTTCAGAAATCCACAGGTCTGTTTTTCATAGGCTGTCTGCAATTTGCCTGCACACCTTTCCCCCCAGCCCTTTTCCCGAGAATTTGCTTTGTTAGCCTGTATGGCTTGCAGAAGCGCCCCGCCTGGAGAGGTCCAGGTGTAGGGAAGCTGGCTTTTATGCACTACCCATGTGCTATTGTTCGGGGAGCAGGAACCACACAGAGACTCTGGCTTCAGCCCATGCAGAAGACCACTGCTGACAGTCTCTGACTCAGCCCCTCTGTCGGGGAATGTGGGCCCCCATGCCTGAGGCACTGGGAGGAGCCACTTGTACACTGCCCACGCGCACTGATCCAGAGACCAGGGGTAAACAAAACCCACTCTGCAGGCAAGCCACTCGCCACCTCTGCCTGGGTTTGCTGCTGGTGTTAGCTCCATGTGGGTTGAGCCGCAGGCACATTCTCTCTTTGGCTTGAATGCCTCTGCCCTAGCCCTCCCTTTCTCTCAGTTCCAAGGGAAAAAATGTTTCCTCGCATCAGTAAGGGAAGTGGAATACTCCATTCTCCATCCTATTTTCTTCAAAGTGGTCTATATATTCAGTCATCTTTTTGCCCAATCGTACCTTTATTTGATGTATGCGTATTTTCAGAAGCTCCTAGGATTGTTTTTCTGTCTCTAGCTGTTGGACTTGTTGAAATTCCAGGGAAAGGTAGTGGGAGCCCCCTTCACAGCACCATTTCTCTGACATCCTCGATAAACTTTGTAACAGAGAAAATATTGCCTAACCTGTGGTGGTTAAAATTTGTGGATAAAGCATCAACCTGGAAGGCTGAGATCGTCAATTTGAAACCTTTGGCTTGCCTGGTCAAGGCTCATATGGGAGTTGATGCTTCCTTCTCATTGCCCTTCTCTGTCTCTCTCTCTCTCCCCCCTCTAAAATGAATAAATTTAAAAAAATTAAAAAAAGGAAACTATTAACTTATTTTTTTCTAAACCCAGACAATATAAAAATATTATATTAAATGTTGATAACTTTATAGACATGCCTGTTTTACCTAAACAAACTTAGTTAAATTCGTTTTAATATTAAATATTTTTTCATACCACATGATCTTGAAAAGCAACTGGGTTAGTTTCTGTTCTATTTCTGAATCTATGTAAGGACTTAATTTATTTAAGCCAATTAAACAGAGTTCTATATATATGGCCAATCTAATAATCTAATAATCTTGCAGATGCTGTCATATATGTAATATATATGCACACACACAACGCATTAATTTATAACAGTTTGAATAAGTTTATTTATTTAGATAGGTAAGGACTTATGATTTTTATTTATTTTTGAAAATTTTTAAGGAAATGGGAAGGTGGGTGGTGGTTTATGGTAGGCAGCTTTTTCAGCTGCCTCTGTGTGTGTGTGTGTGTGTGTGTGTGTGTGTGTTTAAGGGTTTTATTGTCCCATGTTTTTCTGACAATTTATTTGTTTAGTCTCAGGTAGCTGTGGGCTGCGTTTGCCTCTCTGGTTTTCAGTTGGAAGACCTTGAAAGCTACTGAGGCTTAGACATTCCCATTAGACTTCTAATTTTGTAAAATTTGTGAACATAAAGTGATTAGATTCTTTTAAATATCTTGTCAGGTTTTAGGTAGGACAAACTGCAAGACACTACAGCCCCTGCTCAGATTGCTAGCATTTCTTTTAGGATTAATCTGAAATTATTTAGTCTTTTAGAAACTTCTATTTAACAATTAAAGACTGCAGTTTTTTAGAGGCACCATTAAATGAGTAAACACCCATTCTGCGGAATCCAATGTCATACCAGCACCAGGGGAAGTCACCCATACCTTGAGGAAGAATCCCTCTAGATTTCAGATAATGGGATTTGATGTCTACCAAAGTAAGAGGTCCTTGGAGTTCCAGTGGCGCAATCAGCGCTTGGTACTTATACAAAGTAAGAGGTATGTGTGAATGAGGAAGATGCCCAAAGATGTCTGCAAGTTTGCAAGTGGCTTTTTCTGGACCTGTGGTTGTTGTGCTTTTGTTTGGGGTGTGTGACTATCTGTGGACTCCATCAAATCAGAGAGTAGAAAAAGGTGCTTCTATAAGTGAAGTACATGAGACATTTCTTTGCCATCATGGTCAGGTTATTGCTCCTTTAGGAGTAAGGGTGTGAAAAACCTGATGTTGGATGTAGCACTACCTTTTGAGTCTCTTGCCTTAATGTCCATACTAGGTTCCACTGTGACAGTCTCTCATTTTACAGAGAGAAGCTGTTTGGTCAGTAGAAACGTGGCACACCACTGCTCCATTCTGTGTGCACAGGACATAGCGTGAGCCCAGTCCCCAAGACTTTCAATAGGCTTGCAGTGTGCTCCACAGTGTGCTCCACGTGGGAGGTTTTGCTGGAGTTTCGTTAGGATAATGCATTTTCATGTATCTTATCTAGAAGTGACCTGAACTGAATCATAGCCACTCATCTATAATTAGGTGTTTGGGCAAAATGATCTTTTTTGTGTTTATTTTACAGAAATTATATAGTTTCTGGATCATCTATATAATCTCATCCCATCTATTTTTATTCCAGTGCAGTAATGGATGCGTGTGTGTGTGTGTGTGTGTGTGTGTGTGTGTGTGTGTTTTGGTGTGCACACTTACACATGGATATGAGAGGTACCGTTCAATGAGATTTGGGATAAGTGGAAAGGTGAATGCAGACTTACTTGAAGTTGGAGCCATTCAAAAATTTCATTGTGCTTCAAAAAAAGGTATAGTTACATTACTACTTATTTAAAAAGAACTCTGAAAACACATGAGACTATAAAATTACCAATCATAAAAGATCTTAGTAAATACTTAAGATGTAAAATAAACTTTAAGTCCCAGATGTTATAATGTTCATAAAAATATCAAGACCCTTAAAGTCTCTGGAGCCATTGCAGCTACAACTGTGTACAGAGTTGGCTTCAAATAAAATCAGAGCAAGAGCTCACCTTACTAGATAACAGCTTTAAGAGCAAGAGAACATTGTCACGGCAACACTGAATCTGAAGATCAAACTAGAGCAATTCTGTCCTTCTAAAGATGACGGTTCAGTGATATTACCTGTATTGGTGGGATTTTTATTAGCAGTGATGTTTCTTCTCAGAATAGTGTACTAATATGGCTTATTTTGGGGGTCTTTAACCAATTTCACTGTGCAGGCTATAAAATGGGAAAGCAGTTAAATTATCAAATTTAGGAAAACAATGTATTTGACCTTGGGGACACTCTGATTGATCATATTGTTTGTGATGTGACACATGTAATCGATCTAGGGTGAAAAGGAGACAGAGCCTTATGCATACTGAGCAGGAAAAAATAAGTTTCATAGGAAATCCCAAGCCACCTAGCTTTCATGCTAAATCACAGTACTCAAGATAATAGCCAACATAATTTGCATAGTTACTAATCATACTCTTTCAAAGTAACATACTACACTTGAGTTGATCTAGGAAATAAGTTCAATTACTCCCTAAGAATTTAGAAAGGGGTCACTTATACAAGTGGATCATATACTATATATCTATATAAGTATACAGGGTTAAAGAAAAGTAGGTTTACAGTTGTTTTGTATGGAAAATAATACATAACTAATAAATAATAATACAAGAATAAACTCTGTTTTTGTGTACTCACAACTGTAAACTTTAGCTTTACCCTGTATATATTTGTATACATATAAACATATGTATACAAATATATCTAACATAAATAATCTATTTATTTTCATATATAATATATAAATATAAATAAATATCTCAATAAAATATAGTACATAATATGTATATATTGTATATATCTATCTGTAATAAATTTATGTTGTATTTATTATTTATTATAAAAAAATACTATTGTATTATAATTAATAAAAATATTAAATATATAATATAAATTCATATATAGATAAAATATATAATATAAATTCATATAAAGATCAATATATATTTGCTATATAAATATATATGTATACATTTAATGTTGAGAATTCTACCAAATGGATTGGATTCTTAGTGTTTCAGTGCCTGAAGCACAGTGTTTGTCTTAAAATACAAACCCTACTGCTATTTTCAGATTTGAATAGGCAGTTGTTATATAACTAGCAAGATTTGTGACACTGGAAATTTAGTACTCACATCTCAGCTTCCCTCAATTTTGTGTGTTATATAGTAGTTTGTGTGAGCTGTTATAGATGGTGCTGTGCTGGCTGTTTCCCGATGGACACCCTCCCCTGCTGCCACCTGCTAGTCTCTGTGTACTAAGTTTGTCCCAGGCAGGCTGATCCCCATGGACTACACCTCCATCCAAGTAGTGCAGTGTGTCCAGTGGAGCTTCAACCAGATACTAGAGGCAGAAGAAGAGAGAAGTGGAGGTTCTCTTTCTCCTTTCCTCCCTGTTTCCATGTTTCTTGTTCAGAAGCACTTGTGCTCCTCTATGTCTGCAGCTTTCCTCTACTCTTCCTCTGGAGTTCCGGTTCTCTCAGGGACCTGCCCACATTGCCCATCACCTGCCTTTGCCCTTTCTGCCCCAAGGGTGGTAATAGCATCCTGTAGCTGAAAAGTTATGAGCACCTCAACATCCTTTATAGGTATCCTGAACGCCGCTCACACCTCTAACATTGTTTCTTAAAATCTCTTCACGTGAGCCATCAGAGTGGAATTCTTTTCCTGCTGGGATCATGACTACCAAGATCAGCACAATGATGCTGATGTTCCATGACAGACCAAGCAGCAAGATTTCACAAGTGCTTCCCTCACCATCATGGCTATAAGTACTGGAGAGATTTGAATCTATTCTCTGAGAATGTTGACACCACTCAAGAATAGAGCCTTAGTCATTATGAGAATTACCTGAATATGAATTATGAGAATAGGCAGGTAGCCCTACATTTTGAGACCAAATTGAATAAGGATACCACAGACAATTATACCACATATAGTCAGGAGCCTCAAGAAAAGAGGGGCTGTAACCTCTAGACTCAGCTCTCCCATTCTGATTGTGCAGACCAGTATTCAACCCAGGCCCCATGAAAGAAATGCCAATTTGTCTATTCCTACTTCTGAATATCTTCCTAGGAAAAATGTTAATGCATAGTTTTAGTTAACTTGAGATGACCGTGAAAGAAAGTTCTACACCAGATATGAAATCAGGAAGAGCTAGCAAAGAGAAATGATGTTTTATTTATTTATTTATTTATTTATTTATTTATTTATTTATTTATTTATTTATTTATTTATTTGAGAGAGAAAGATAAGAACTTCAAACTCCACCTGTATGTGAGTTGACTAGGGAATCGAACCGACAATCTCTGTCCTCCAGGACAACGCTCCAACCAGCCAACTTATCTGGACAGTTAATTATTGATTGAATTTTAGAGAGACAGAGAGAGGAAGGGAGAGAGAAGGGAGGAGAAACAGGATTATTCAGTTGTTGTTCAACTCAGTAGTGCACTCATTGGCTGCTTCCCGTGTGTGGCCTGACTGGGGGTTGAACTTGCAACCTTGTAGTTTTGGGATGACTCTCTTAACCACAGAGCTAACCGGCCAGACTGGAAATGATGATTCTGTTCACAAATGAAATGCCTCTTTAAAACTATACTGCTTTTACGAGAGCTAAAAATTGGGTAGTTACATCTGGGTCTCGAATATTTAGTGCAGGTACATCTTTGGAGATTCCTGAGCTCCTTTTCTGTTCTACCTGGGCTAGCTTAGTCTGCATCTGTCTCTGAGATAAATAGCCCCTCCAGGCTTTGTCTTCTGAGCTCTCTGGCTGGAAATATTCTATGAGATTTGGCCAATGGGAGACACCAGTTAGAAATTACAGAGAAAGCCCTGGCTGGTTCGCTCAGTGGTAGAGCATCAGCCAGGCGTGTGGAAGTTCCAGGTTCAATTCCTGATCAAGGCACACTGGAGAAGCGCCCATCTGCTTCTCCACCCTTCCCCCTCTCCTTCGTCTCTGTCTCTCCCTTCCCCTCCTGCAGCCAAGGCTCCAATGGAGCAAAGATGGCCCAGGCACTGAGGATGACTCCATGGCCTCCACCCAGGAGCTAGAATGGATCCAATTGCAGCAGAGCAATACCCCAGATGGGCAGAGCATCTCCCCCTGGTGGGCATGCCTGGTGGATCCCATTTGGGTACATGCGGGAGTCTGTTGGACTGCCTTCCTGCTTCTAACTTCGGAAAAATACAAAAAAAGAAAAAATAGATCGCGAGATCAAGGATGACCTCCTCAGCACTCTTTCCCATGTCATGGCTGTGTGTGTGTGTGTGTGTGTGTGTGTGTGTGTGTGTGTGTGTGTGTGTGTGAGTGATGGTTCTCTTGCTTTCATGGACTTCTGTAACAGCTGTTCATCTCCCTGCTCCTTCAGCCCTTCTGCTGGAAACAGTTCCTCACTGTTTCACATCTGGATGTCTCAGGAGTCCTTGCTAGCTACCTTAACATTTTTCACAACTCTCTTCATAACTCCTTCATTAAAGTATTTTTATTTGAAACATCTGTTGGTTTTCTTTCTGTTCTATATTCTTTTTTGACTGTTTATTCTTTGAGTCATGTGAGCTCTGAGATCATCTTGAGTTGGTTTGTAGTGATGAGATTTTAGTCAGAGTAGTGCTTAGCATGTCATTTTTTTTTTTTTTTTTTTTAGAATCATGAGACCTTCTGCAAGTAGAACCAAAACAAGCTTAGTAACATTGAATCTTAAGAATCAGGCAATAGATGTACTTTTTCTTTATGGCTACAAAAAATATAACAACAACAAATATAGCCAAGAATGATCCTAAAGGCAACCCTCTCAGTAGCTGAAAACATGATTAGCAGTGGTTTGTTGAACAAGTCTTGGTGATGTCCAAAATATGGAGCATTCTACCTTGTAAATAGCTGTGTAACAGATAGAGTTTTACAGGCTGACTGAGAATTAGCTCTTTCTCCAGTTTTTTCTTTTTTAAGTGAAAGAAGGAGAGATGGAGAGACAGACTCCCACATGTGCCACAACCAGGATCTACCTGGCAACCCCAACTGAGGCCAATGCTCAGAACAACCTTGCTATACTCAGCACCTGGGGGTGGACGCTCAGACAAGTCAAGCCACTGGCTGCAGAAGGAGAAGAGGGAGGGAAGAGGGAGAGGGAGGGCAAAAGAAACAGATGACTGCTTCTCACGTGTGCTCTGACTGAGGATTGAACCCAGGATGTATGCATGCTGGGCTTGCACCTAGGTTTTAAAAAGATACACTATTTGACATTTTGGATTTATGGTCTTATTTTTCTGTCTCTTTTAATTTAAGCTTTCCTTTACATCTAGGGCTCTATTTTAATATATCACATTAAAAAGTAACTACATTGCCTTTCCTGAATAAAATTATATAACAATTTTATAGACATATGTATGCCATTATTTGATAAAGATGTTAAAATGTCAGTATTTTATTTAAAAGACGTGTATAAACATTTACATTAGAGAGAGAAACAGAATGGAGAAAGTATGCATAGAGGGCCCTGAAGGACTGACTAAGGAAGAGGAACTCAAAGTAAGCAGGGTGTGAGTCTTGGGCAGGAAAAAAAGAAAAGGTAAACTGGAGAGAGAATGATTAGTTTTTAAGCTAAGACATTAAACTCTTTTTTCAATAAAATAAGTGGAAGTTTAAATCATGGTGCTGAACATGGATTTTAAAAAGGTAGATGCAATGGCTTGAAATACAAGGATGGGCCGTGGGTTCCTAGAAGGTGGCAACAATAGCTGTTAGCAAATAAAAAATATGGGGGATAAATTGATACAGCCAAGAGGGCAGCACCACAGCACCTGGGGGATGCTGTGACAAGGACATTTTAAATATTCAGTTTTGGGCCCCAGCCGGTTGGCTGAGTGGTAAAGTTTCAGCTGGTGTGTGTTGTCTTGGATTCAATCCCCAGTCAGGGCACACAAAAGAAGTGACCATCTGCTTCCCCACCCCTTCTCTCTCTCATTCTCTCTCTTTTCTTCTCCCACAGCCATGGCTGGATTGGTTGAAGTGCATTGCCCTGAGTACTGAGGATGGCTCCATGGAGCCTCTGCCTCGGGCCCTAAAAAGAACTGGGTTGTAAGCACGGCCCCAGATGAGCAAAGTATTGGCCCCAGATGGAGGTTGCCGGGTGGATCCCAGTTGGGGTGCATGCGGGAGTCTGTCTCTTTATCTTCCCTCCTCTCACTTTGAAAAGAAGAAAAAAATCAATTTCAGCAAAACTGTATGACCATGACCCCATCAAAATGTCAAGTCATGTTATAAAGTTATACCCCTGCATCTTATTCTATCCTATCCCACAAAGTCTATTGGGTCTTTTTATTCATTTTTGTATTATTCATATTTTTGTAGGTAGTTATTATTTTTGTTTCTTTTAGTTTACCTAGATTTTATTTTAAATATATTTAAAATTCTTTTTATTATCATTACCACTACTAAATTATATACTTTTACAATAAAAAAATTGAAAAATCTATTTAGTATTGTTGATTTTTAAGTTTTATTGATATATAACTTACCATAAAATTCACCCTCTTGAAATGTAAATTCAGTTCTTTTCCATATACTCACAAACATGCTCACTTGTTGAGATAGTAAATTTTAGAAACTTTTTGTTAGCTCAAAATAAACCCTTTATTTTTTTAGCTATGTTTCTCTCATCGTCATCCTTTTAAACCCTAAACACCCGCAAATCTACTTTTTCTCTCAATAAATTTTTCTATTTTGGAAATTTCATAATAATGGAATTGTATGTTATGAGGGCTTGTTGGAACTAGCTTTGTTTATTTAGACTTTTTAAAGATTTATCCATGTTGTAATTCCTTTTTATGGTTCAATAGTATACTATGGTATAGGTATAACACATTTTGTTTATCCATTAGGTGATGGACATTATTTGGATTTATATTTTGGCTATTAGAATAACACTATTATGTACATTTGTGTGTAAGTTTTTGTTTGACATACTTTTATTTATTGGTTATATATCTAGGTCAAGTGGTGACTCTATGTTTAGCCACTCAAAGCACTACCAGACTACTTCTGAAAGTGACTCCCCCGTATTATTACCACCATTAAAATTAAGATATACAGGTCTTCCAATTTTATAATTTTCAAGATTGTTTTGTCTATTCTAGGTAATTAGCAATGCCATATAAATTTTAGAATTACCTTGCCAATTTTTACAAAGAAACCAGCTGGGATTCTGAATGGGACTGTACTAAATTTGTCGATTAGTTTGGGGAATATTGCTATCTTAAAATCAAATTTTTCTATCTTTGAATATGAGTTGATTTCTTCATTTGTTTCTATCTTTTAAATTTTTAATGTATTACACTAAAAATGTTACAAACCCAGTATTACATTATCATTATGACTTTGTATAGATTTATGCTTTTTAAAGAAACAGAAAAGAAATGACAACAATACATATTTATATCCTTTGTTATATTAACCTTCTTCCTTACCATTATTGGATCTTTTGATTTGTTCTGTTCCCATAAGTTTAAATAACCACCTGGAGGGATTTCATTAGCCCTGTACAGCTTTACTCCTTCCTACCTCTTCTACACTCTTACTTACACACGTATTTCTATGTGTTTATTTTAGGCTTTAAACTATATTACATGCATTGTGTTTTATAGAATTGTCTTTTATGTTGAGAGAAGTAAAGAGAAGACATATGCATGTATGCTATGTTTATAATCACATAGTAACCTTCCTCAGCACTTTTTTTAAAAAATAACTTTACCCTGTGGGACTGCTTGTTTTTAGTCTGAAGAACTTTCTTTACTATTTTTTTGTAAGGCAAGCCTGCTAGCTAGTTAGGTATGAGTCAATGTTCTCTGGCTGTGTTCAGATTTTTTTTCTTGTCTTTGGTATTGAGAAGTTACTGTAGCATTTATAGATGTGAAACTCTTTTGTTTACCCTATTTGGAGTTTGTTGAGCTTCCCATGTGTGCACAATTATGTTTTTCTTTGAATATAGGGTTGTGAAAAAGTAGGTTTGCAGTTGTAATACAAATAATTAATACAATGATTAATAAATTATAATACAAGAATAAATTGTTTTGCATACTCACAACTGTAAACCTATTTTAGTCCATTCCTGTTTGTTTCTGTTTATCTCTCTCTCCTCTCTTTCTGGCCCTCCCATCAAATGTATCTTGGTGCAGTTAATAATGACCTACATTGTCTCAAGGCCTTGTTTTTTCCCACTCTTTTTTCTTTCTTTTCTTAGATTACATAATCTTTATACATTTATCTTCAGGTTTGTGAATTCTTTCTTCTGCCAATTCAAATATACTGCAAAACTCTCCTAATAATTTTTTTTTAATTTTAGTTATTATTTTTTTCAACTTCAGAATTTCCATTGGTACTTTTAAAATAATTTTTATATATTTATTGATAGTCTGTATTTGTCACCAAACTTTCTTTAATCATCGTTCTTTTAGTTCTTTGGGCATATTTATAAATGGTTAATTTGAAATCTTTGTTTTTTTAATATGTCATATTTTTCCTCTCACAGACTATTTCTGTTGTCTGCTTCTGCTCTGCCTGCTAGCCCCAATTTACAGGTTATTCTTGCATTTGGAAATTTTAGATATATATTATAGCAATTCTTAGAACTGGTTACCCACTCCCTTGTGGCTTTGTAGACTTGTTAATTTTATTTACATGTTCATTTGTGTAGTGACTGTCTGGATTACTGTGGGGAAGTCTTTGCTGTCCCACCCCCTACTTCCACAGCATGAAGCCACTGATATAGCTTTTCAGTGGGCATAGCTTTAGGTATGTGCACAGTGAGACCTAACTCTCTGGTCAGTATTTGAGATCTATTCTGATTTCCCACAGGCTCCTCCACATTGTTTCTTTCCCTAGTTTGCTCTTGCAAATTATTGGGTCTATAGTTGAACCTCTATCTCCAGTGAATTTCTTAACCTCCTTCCCATTGCCTCTCCACCACAGCCTCCACTGCTTTTGAGGGTGTCATTAGGCTTGAACGTCTCTGCATTCTACTGCAATGATACTAGTTCTTTGGGAAAAGAATAGGAACTTTTTTATGATCTGCTTCTCTTCTTTGGCCAATGTCTCTGAGCCATGGCTCAGGAGCTGGAGATGAGAGCATTGTGCTTCCTTTTGTGTGATGCCACAGATTAGGAGCTTAGTGCTCAGTGAGGGGAGGGGGCAGTAGCCACAAGCTCTTTTGGTTGCTGACATAGGACATTTCAGTGCCCCCCGCTGCCTCAGGGAGTGATTGTGCATGCTGTCATACCAGAAATGGAATCTCATTTTAATAGTCGATTTGCTTTCAGAATGGCTATTAGTCCTATAGTCCAAAACCTAAGATATTCTGCATATGAACTACATTACTGAGATAAATATAACTGCAGATTTCTTATGCAGCCTGAATGACATTGTTTTTTCTTAATAATTCCCTCTAGTTATGAATGTGGAGTTTTCAAAATATTAATGCTGTCTCAGAGAAAAGGCAGAGAGTGTTCTCAGAGCAGCTGGAAGTCTGTTTTGGAGGTGGGAAGTAATGGTTGCACATGCTTCTCAGGAATCTGCAGTTTCTCTGCCCAACTCCTGTCCCATCTCTGGTTCTGTACCCTTGACTTGCATCACTTTGCTTAGGCCCACCTTACAGGTTGGAGGTCTGAAATGGGTAAGGGTCAAGGACAGTAAGTCTTTGCACAGAAGTTACTTCTGTAAAAGCTTAGCTAATAACATTTTATATTTTAAGTTGTTCCAAAATGTTGAGGATAGAAATAACCCACAACTGAGTCAAAGAGCCCCTAGCATTGAAATGGTGGCAGGGGAACAAACAGGTTAACCATGTTATAGATATGTACCAGAGGGAGGGTATTTTTGTCAGCCTCTAAATTTTAGTGGGGAGAAGAAGGATTGGGAACATATGCTAATGGATGGTTAGCATATCTTTTAAGGAGGATCAGTCACAGGATCCAAGACTGTCTGAGAAAATGAGAAAACTAAGGCCTGAGTCCCAGCATCACACAACTCTGAGCTCCTATATGGTGATACAGAATGACTGTTGTGAGGTAATGTAACCAAGAAATTCTCAGTGATTTTTTTGCAGACCACACTAAATATTAGAAGGTAGTGGTATCTCAGGTCTTCTGTGAATAAGACTTTTTATTAAATGTAACTTTTTGCAAATATTAAATATTTCCCAGAGTATGAACACAGGAGACTATAACTTTTATTATGTCAGTAATCTATAGGACTACTTGCTATAAAAGTTCATAAAAGATATGATACAGTGAAATAATATTACTCTATGTATTGCAAAAAAAAAAAAAAAAAACGTAGCTGCCAGTTGCCAATGTGAAGTGAGAAAATAACTGACAACAGCCAAGAGTCTGAGGCCTTGAGTTTGACACATGCTACTTTGAGTCATTTGTATTTTCTCACAATGCAGAGTGTGGTTTTGGGAGTCAGGTCTCCTAAAGGAGAAAACGAGGAAGTCCAGGTATTGTGCCATTCTGTTCTATTAAGTTTAAGCAAACTCCTTGTCCACCTATGTTGCATGATGCTTTAGCAACATTTTATCTGCATTAAGTGTGCCTCATCAGCTTTTAAGCACCAAACAAAGATAAGTACTTAGCATTAGATAAATGTTTTCTTGAGGTTCTAACTGTACACAATAAAGAAGGCAGATAAATAGTATTCCTGTAGCTATAGTTAGAGATGCATAGTATTTGTTTGGAGAAATGAGTTCTTCTCAAACATAACTCATAAATTAAAACAGAAGCATTCCTAGTTTATTGCACAGCATGTACAGAAAGACCTGTATGCATATACTTATGTACACATAAAAATATGTGTGCACATTTTGTAGTGAAAAGCCTATAGCATCTATTAAATGGCTGTTGGTTAATTTATAGTTAAAATATTCCCATAACTTTTTGTTATGTTTTATCACTTTTAGTAACTGCATGATAAGTCTTGTACATAAAAAGATCATTCCGCACTTGCCACTCTGCAGTTCTAACAGAGGTGCTATAAAGTTAAAGGACAAAATGTGAAAATAAAGAAAAAAGCTAAAAATGGCTGCAGTCCATTCAAAATTTATTTGTCAAATTGAAATGCCTAAGTTGGCATGTAGTTTTTTGAAATAATAAGAAAAATAATAGGATAATTTTAGAAATCATTTTAATGATTAACTCATGGTCATGTATCACAAGTTATTTATTGTCCTCTTAATGATCCAATCCATTTTTACTTAAAAATAATGTACGTGAAGCATATACTTCATTAGGAAAGGCATCCAGTAAGGTTTTTGATGAGGATAAAGTGATTTCAGGCATTTATTCAGAATGAGACCAGATGTTTTCCCAGAAGCCTGCATTCCTAACCACAGGCTAGTGTCTGCTGGATTTGAGTGTTAGGTCTCAAAAAAAAAATAAACACACTGGGCTTAATGCAAATTAAATTAGAATGAGAAAAGTAATTATCCAGGAATCTGTAATGGCCAGTAAAGAAAGGAGATGACTGTCTTTTATACAAGGAAGTGCTGCTTGCTACTCAGAAGGTAAGTTCCTTTGAGATTTTTGTTATTATTATAGCTGTGAGGGGTAGTGCTAAGCTAGCTAGCTATGTGTTCTCAGGCTTCCTGTCCCCTTATTCCTAAAGGTGCACTTGAGAAAACAGCTGGATGTGCTTAAGGAATGACTTCTCTAAAAAAAACACACACACACACAAAAAAACCTGCCTAACAGAAGATGTGGCTTAATCCATCTACAAAAATAAATGTTGGCCTATGTGCTGAGATAGTTCTGCTAGGTGGGAGGGCAGATGGAGGTCATGCTGATAAAAATGTAGGTCAACTTTGGTCAAACAAATAATAGGAGTGGGCCAAAAATATTTTCTGCTTTCCTTTTCTCTTCTGCCATTTTGTTTGTTTGTTTGTTTCCATAAGCATTTAGCAGGGAAGGGAGACCAAGGAAATGAAAGATGATGATTTACTACTCTCCCTTCACATTGATTCATGTCTTTATCCAAACAAGTTCTGATTTCACATCCTGAGGATTAACTGCACCATTGAACGGGGGAGAGGATAAACCAGGACACCCCAGGGGGAAACTTGTAATAATCCTAAAACCCGAGGCTAGACCTAATTCTATGTAAATTAATGTGTTGTTGGGGGTGGGAATTTGGATGAATTTACACTGCACTGTCTTCCGCTATGAAAAGCTAGCTAGTCTGTGTTGCGAGTCAGCATCACCTGCAGGAAGAAGTACAAACTGGTGGTTGCAGAATTGTCACGGGAGTGTAAGTGAAGCATCGGGAATAGTATAGTCCATAGTATTGCGATGGGTACTGGAAACATTGAGGAGACCACTGATATAAAATAAAAATGAAAAGAAAAAGAGAGAAGAGAAAGAAAGCATTAATTTTAGAGGTATAGAAATTTAGATTTGGAAGCTATATCTAGTTTCATAAATAAGTAAGTAAGTGACTTGTCCAAGGTCACAAAGCCTGTGGTCATCTCTCCCCTGATAATAGCTTTTAGTATTTTGGGAGACATTAGCTTTTAAACAGAATGTACACAGTATCAGTTCAGGAATAGCCTGAAATTTCAAAGGCTTCAGTCTTGATTTGGACAGTTTCTTGAATGCTTGTATTTTCTTGAACAACCCTAAATTTAAACAGTATGTGTTATTGAGTCTTTGAGCCATACCTGAGAGTATGTGCACTTGTGGCAGTTGCAAACCTCAGAGAAAAGCATGATACAGTTTTAAAAAAAGTATTGTTTACCTGCAAACATAGTGTGCAAGCCATCCAGGTTTGTGGTGGGAGTCGTGCTTCTCTGAAATGTGGATTTATAAGTGAAGGGTTAAGGAGCCACTGAAAAAAGCAATTGCATATGTGTATTCACCTCTGAAATCTTGTTCTCTCCATCACTGCTTAAAGTGAATTTGGGCACAGTAGAATTTGGCAGGTACCTGTTCAATTTGTGTCTCTACTTGTGGTAAACATGATGCTCATTTTCACCACATGTGATTTCTGAGAATCAAGGCTGGGATGAGGGGAGTTTATTTTTTCCAGAGCAACATAATTTTAGAACAGGAATGTGCAATAAAGACCATTTTACCCCTCTATGTATTATTGGGAAGCTGAGTAACACCAGACATGAGGCCACTTATCTAGGATATGGAACTAGAACTCAATTTTCTAGTGTTTTGCCTGTTCTCCTTTTAGCATGTTTGTGTCTTCTTTATTTGATGTGTTCCTATGTAAAACAGTAATTTATAATGTGGTATGAAAAATGTTTAAGATACGTTCTATTGACTTGGGCAAAAGAAATCTTGTTTTTGAAACAACTAGTAGGTTTACATTTAGATATGAGCTATAAACATATTTCCAAAACTGGAACCCTATTTTATTATAAAAAGAAAAATGGGATAATTTTTATTAATTTTATATTAAGAGAAGGAAGACAATAATATAATTCTTTAACTATACTTTCAGAGAGAGTACAAAAATATAGAACTATCAGTGTGAGCCAGTTTTACTATGAGTTAAATTTCAACTCTGACTCTTTAGAACTTGCCTTCAGAAATGGAGCTGGGCCACTGAATATATTTCACAAAACCTTTGAGTCTGGGATTGTGGAGTGAGCTTCACAGTCACATTGCCATAACACTGATTTCATACATGAAAATAGTAAGTGCTACAAGAGCTATGACTTGCTTATGACCATATAGCCCATGGTTCTCAAACTTTTTGAAGTTGGGGTGCATTTAAAGTCCTAAAAATAATTGTAGGTGCACTATAAACAAATTTCTGAGAAATATGTTATAATAATTATGTCAAATATTAGAGAAAAAAATATAAGGTCCAAGTGTGCTTTTATGGTAATTAAACAAAATAAATACAACAAAATTAAATTTATTCTGACATTAAAAAACATTTTTATGTTACCTTTTTTGAGTTATGCTTATTAGAATTCATAAAAAAGAGGGGTTAAAATTAAGAAAATGACAAAAACATTATCTTTTTATATATATAAATACATTCTTAGTAAGATTTAGTAAATTAGGCAGGTCCTGGTGCAAATTGTTAAGATTTTTCATTCTTGTGTTTATGAGAAACATGAGCCTGATGTGTCCTAGTGTTTCTTCAATGTTTGGGCATATATTTAAAAGGCAAAATCTCATTTCCTTATCAATACATTGAAGAATTCCTCTCTTTTTACTCTTAATTGTGTTGAGGGTAGAAAATCCTAATTCACGTAAATAGGATGTTAAAAATTGTAGTAAAATGTTCAAAGTTTTTGTAGATATTGCCACATATTCCTCTTTTATAGAAATCCAGAAGGCTTCAAGAGACAATTCCTTATGTTTATGTCTTTTTTTTTCCTGTCCCTATCAGAGAGAGTCAGAGAGAGATATAGATAGGGACAGACAGACAGGAATGGAGAGAGGTGAGAAGCATCAATCATCAGTTTTTCGTTGCTGTCGCAACACCTTAGTTGTTCATTTATTGCTTTCTCACATGTGCCTTGACCGCGGGCCTTCAGCAGACTGAGCAACCCCTTGCTGTAGCCAGCGACCTTGGGTCCAAGCTGACGAGCTTTTGCTCAAGCCAGATGGGCCCGCGCTCAAGCTGGCGAGCTCGGGGTCTCAAACCTAGGTCTTCCGCATCCCAGCCCGATGCTCTATCCACTGCGTCACTGCCTGATCAGGCACAATTCCTTATGTTTAATCATCAATCCACAATCAGTGGATATAGCTGAGAGTTCTTATATTCTGCCTGTCAGCCTTCAAGTCCTATTTTATTTACACTTAACTTTTGCTCACTTCCAGAATCAGATTCTTCAGTATCATGCTTCTTTTTGAGAAATCTATTCATTTTATTTGGGAGTATTTATCTAAAAATAATATAATGATATGTTAATAATAAATGTAATAATGATGTGTTAGCAAAAAGAGCAGTAGTTCCATAATGAAATGGTATAAGAGAGTAACTATATTTATTTTTATATCTGGGCACATGCTGTGAACCAGCGCAGCTAGTAATTCCATGTCCCGAGTGGGAACAGTGCGGAATTAAGAAAATACGTGGAATTAAGAAAATACAGGGTCAGGAAGACCCTATAATTGCTGCTGGCAAGAACAAAGCACTCCCAAAAACTGCATCTTGCTTTATTTATAAGGCAAAGTGGGCCATAAGCAAATCAATAAGATCTTTGATCATGTTTCCAAGGCAACCCAAGAATTTTACCAAGTGCAGAAAACCCCCACCACACATATTATCTTAACTTTACAACAAGCAAAGGATAGAAGAAACTTGCCTCCAGTCTTTCCGGGGAACATGGGGAGTAGTGTAAACAATCCAGCACCACAGGTTAACAGCCCTTTGCAACCTAATAAGGCAAGTGAGGTGGGGAGTTGGGTAGACTGTCAGCTTACAGTTAATTCCCCACACATCTGTCCCCCAAAAATCTAAACTCCAAAACCCTGTTGTTTTTTGGTCCCCAACAGGCACATATTTCTCTGGAATGCCATAGGACGCACCTGAAAATTTTCTATGGAGCACCAGTGTGTCCTGGTGCATACTTTGAGAACCACTGACATAGCCATTTGAGTGATTTAGAGGCAAAGCTCACTTGTTCAAGCTTCTGATGTTCAAAGTTCATGAACTGTGCTCCTTTCATGGCCGAATATCTCAACATTATAAAAAGCATGATCTACTTGAACATGGTCTTCACATAGCCACTTTTTTGTGTGCAACAAAGCCATATTGTTAGTAATCTGACACTTAAATGCCTTTTTCAAGTTTCAGACCCTTGTCTCTTATATTCACTCAGGCTGCTTTTTCTGAGAAACCCAAACTTTTAACTGGTATTGAATATGTTTCATGGCTGTTTAGAATTTGGTCAAATTTCCCCATGAAGGCTGTGAATGCCAGCAGTTCTCTGAACCAAACTGTATAATTTTGCCCTAATCTAAGCTTTCATTTAAAGTGTTTCTCTAATGTATGAATTTGTGAATGAGAGCTGATGGCAGCAGCTGGAGGGTTACGGAACATTGAACGAGCTGTCACATTACCATAACCTGATTTAGATCCCTGAAAAACAGTTGTGACTGGAATTTTCTGGGCCAAAACGATGACAGGAGAGTCATATGCAAAGAGGTTCTGACACACTCAGGCTTGGAAGTGACTGTAAGGTCAGCGGGTTGTGACTGAAGGTGAAATTCATGGACATGGAAGAGAATGCTTTCAGGAAAGAACATGCAAGGACAGAGATAAATTAAATTTGGAACCCTAAAGGCATAAGCAATTTTGAGATCAGAGTAACTTGCAGTAGGTGCACTGAGTCATAAATCATAAGTGAAAAATAACAATCAAATGTCTGTCATCGCAATAAAGTAGCTGAGGGTGTGATTTAAACGACTTCATTTGGGAACTTTTTTTGTAGAAAAAAAATTAAACTTCCCATTCCAGAGGCAATCTTGGGCTAACGTTCTTCACATTATCATGATGAAGGAGCAGTCTGGCTCTGAGTAGTAGTGGGTCTCTTGGAACTGAATGGAGGCAGCTGCTCTGAAACCTTTTGTCTTAACAGAGAATGGCTTGCTGTAACCTTCACATTGGTCATGAGAAATACAGAGGTGACCACTCACTGCTGGTGAAGATGACAAATGTGGCTTGGAGAGCATGGCTTTGGATCGGTGCTGACTCCCTGTGTGAACCTGATGGGACAAATGAGATCACAAAGGTTTCCGTATCCTGAGTTGTGGCTGAAAAGTTCACATTGACAGAAGGCTTACCCTGTGCTTTTAGACATATGAATTACTGTACATCTCAGGATTCCTCTATATGCTGCATACTATATAGGCTTCCCCCACCCCCTCCTTGGAAATGAAAGGAGTTTAAGCAACTTGTCCTAGGTTGCACAGGTAAGATGTGAGCAGCCTAGGGTTTAAACTTGGGCCATTTTATTGCAAAGAGCTTTGAAGTGCGTGGAGTATGGCCAGGTGTCCTGAATTCTATCACCTACCCCTGGTTCCTATTTTCTGAAGGGACATTTTTATCCTTTCCATTGGCAGGGAGGTCATGATTCAAATCATACTTGTTTTATTCTCCCATGTGTACATCATGCCCTAGAGATACTGATCTCATGGCAGGCATTTCCTTATTAACAAGTAACTATTTGGACTGCTGGTTCAGCTACATTTGCAGAACTCCCCCCCTTAGCTAATGCTTAGTCTTCTCCCCTTAGACTGGGCATGCAAATACTGGACCAAAGATTTACTATGGAAATAAGAGGAGGTTTAAGCTTTTGCTCCTGAGATATTTTATAGGATACTGCTTTATTACCCACTGAGCTACGTGGCTACATGTGACTGTATTTTGTTAATTGGTGATTTATGGTATTATGCACCTCTATATGTTCCTCTGAACCTGAAATTTTTTATACTGTTTTTGAATTTGTGTATTTTTTGCAACTTTTTTTTCTATCATTCCTGTATTCCTTTTCATAGTTTTTTTATTTATTTTATTTTTTCAATTACAGTTGACACTGAATGTTATATTAGTTTCTGGCATATATCATAATAGTTAGACATTTATATAACTTATAAAATGATCCCCCTGGCAAGTCTAGTACCCACCTGACACCATACATATTTATTACAATATTATTGACTATATTCCCTGTGCTGTACTTTATATCCCTGTAACTATTTCATAACTACAAATATGTACTTCATAATCCCTTTACTTTTTTCATTGGGCCCCCTAACCACCTCCCATCTGTCAGCTGTCAGTTTGTTCTCAGTGTCTATGAGTTTCCTTTGCTTTGATTGCTTACTTATTTTGTTTTTTAGATTGCATATATAAGTGGAATCACATTGTATTTTTCTTTCTCTTTCTGACTTATTTCATTTAGCATAATACCTTCTAGGTCTAACTGTTGTTGTAAATGGTAAGATTTATTTCTTTTTTATGGCCAAGTACTATTCCATTGTGTATATGTACTACTTCTTCTTTATCCACTTATCTATTAATGTGCACTAGGGTTGCTTCCATATCTTGACTACTATGTATGAAATGTCTTTATTGTCTTGTTATACACTTTTTTAAAAGTCTATTTTGTCTGGTATAAGTATTGTTTTCCCAGCTTTTTATTTTTTCCCCCATTTACATGAAATATCTTTTTTCCATCCTTTTACTTTTAGTCTGTGTGTATCTTTCCATCTGAAGTGGCTCTCTTGAAGATAACATATGTAAGGATATTATTTTCTTTTTCTTTTCTTAGATTTTGTTTATTCCTTTTTAGAGAGAGAATAGAGAAAAAGAGGGAGGAGCAGGAAAGCAGGAAGTATCAACTCCTGTATGCGCCTTGACCAGGCAAGCCCAGGATTTTGAACCAGCGACCTCAGCATTCCAGGTCAACGCTTTATCTACTGTGCCACTGCAGGTTAGGCCAGGGTCTTATTTTCTTATCCCTATGTCCTTGGATCTCTTATTTTATTTACATTTAAATAAACATTTATAAATTATACTAATAATGATTGATAGGTATGTAATTATGCTATTTTAGTATTCGTATTTTTTTATCCTTTTTCTTCTTCTATTTCCTTTAACATTTCTTGTAATACTGGTTTGTTGGTAATGAACTCCTTTAACTTTTTCTTGTCTGGGAAGCTCTTTTTCTGTTCTTTGTTTCTAAATGATAGCTTTTCTGGGTAGAGTAGTCTTGGTTGTAGGTTCTTACTTTTCAACACTTTGAATATTTCTTTCTTTTTTTATTTTGCCAATCCATTCTGGCATGCATTGTTTCTTTAGAGAAATCACCTGATAGTTTTATGGGAGCTTCCTTGTAGGTAACTAACTGTTCTTCTCTTGCTGTATTTAAGATTCTCTCTTTATTTTTAACCTTCGGCATTTTAACTATGATGTGTCTTGGTGTGGGCCTCTTTGGGTTCATCTTGTTTGGGACTCTGTTCTTTATGGATTTGTATGTCGGTTTCCTTCATCAGGATAGGAAAGTTTTTCATCTTTACTTCTTCAAATGGGTTTTCAATTACTTTCTTCTTTTTCTGATATTTCTATGATGTCAATGTTGTTAGGCTTGGAGTTGTCCCAGAGGTGCCTAAAACCATGTTCATTAAAATTATTTTTTTGCTCTTCCAATTGGGTGGTCTCTGCTACTTTGTCTTCTGAATCACTGATTTGATTCTCTGCTTCATCTACTCTATGATTGATCCCTTTTAATGTAGTCTTTATTTCAGTTATTGTAGTCTTCATGTCTGCCTGGTTGTGTTTTATGGCTTCTATTTCTTTATGTAAGTTTCCATTGATTTCATTAATTCTTTCCCTCAGTTCATTGCATAGCTTTATAACCAGTGTTCTAAACTCTGTAGCTGGCAGATTGCTTGCCTTCATTTTTATTTTTAGTTCTTTCTCAAAAATTTTATCTCAGTCTGTCGTTTGGGATGTGTTTCTTACTTCCCTCATTTTGCAATCCTCCCTCTGTGTGTTTCTGTGTTTAGGTAGGTCTGCTACATCTCCTGGTCTTGGCAGGGTGGTTCATTGTAGTAGGTGTTGTGTGGGGTCCAGTGACAAAATGTTCTTCGTCATCTATGCTGAGTGATCCAAGGATGTCCTTTGGGTCATTGTGTGAGCCTTCCTGTTGCAATTGAGACTTGATTGCTGTTGACACATCAGTGGATGGGATTGACATTTAAGCTGACTGAGGACTGTAACCTCAGTGGAAAAGCTGTAGTACAGGTATTGCTATAGCACAGCTCTGGTGCCTGTTGAGTCTGCCCTATGCATGTGTTGTTTCTGGAGATAGTGGATGATATACTAATGTGGTCTAAAGCTGGGGCTTCTTGAGAGGGGCTGAAGTGCAGGCCCAGGTCAACTGCTTCCTTTGCCCTGCCCAGGGCCACCTGGTAGGAGTTATAAGTCATCTGTAGTTTATAGCTCTCTGTAATGGGTTTGGAAGCATCTGAGAAAGGAGAGGCTGCAAACTGAGGGTTTGCCAGTGCCAGAGCCACTTAGCAAGAGGTACAGGACATGCTGAGGCCAGAAGCTGCTTGTCTGAAGTTTGTTGACATTTGAGAGATTTTAGGAAAACCCACAGTATGGGTCAAGGCTTGCAGCTTGTGAGAAAAATCTACTTAAAAGGGTTTGAGTTAGTGCCTGGGTTGGGTCGGGTGAGTTCTCAGGAAATTACTAGGGTGGGGTGAGTGTGATAGAGACTCAGGGTTGGTACCCACCTGCATATGCAGGCTGGGTGGAGGGAGAGTTCAACAAAAAACCAATAGCACCTGCCAGCAGTGTAGTTCGAGAGAAAGCTGCCCCTCCAGGTCCTACTTGTAAACAGACAATTAACTCTTTGAGTAGTAAGTTTTTTTTTCATTCTAGCTAACCCCTGGGAGTGAGGTTTTTTTTTTCAAAAAATAAAATTAGTTACAGTTTCAGTTTTATTAACTTAAAATCATGTTTATTTGATATCCAATTTATAGAAACAAGAACATACATTTGTCTTTTTTAAATGTTGCCTTACACATGTACAATTGTACTATGGATCGTCAGGAGACACGAGGATGTACATGAACGTTTGTACTACTCAAAGGGTTAAATTCCTCTTCATATGTTCTTGGTGCTTTTGGAGCTGCTGCTGCATTGCTGGAGCTCAGAGGGAATGAGTCTGTCAGCAAGCGAGTTCATGTGAAGGCCCTTTATAAGGAATGCCTGGGACTCTAAAAGCCCTCCATCTCACTTGAACAGAATTCTTGCTGACCTTCACAACCAGATGTTGTGGGGACTCCTCAGCACTGGTGGTCCAGGATGAGAAGTCTGGTCTGGAGCTGGGGTCCCTCACTCCTCAGGGGAGACCTCTACAGCTGAGATATCCCTCCCAATTTCTTAATTACCATACTTAGATGTGGGACCAGCCACTTTGGTGTTTTCGCCCCTCCTACCAGTCTTAATGTGACTTCTTCTTTATATCTTTAGTTATAGGACTTCTGTTCAGTTCATCTTCAGGTGGTTTTTAAAGGTGACTGTTCTGTAGTTTAGTTGTAATTTTTATGTGGTCATCGGAGGAGGCAAGCACAGCGTTTGCCTATCCTGCCACCTTGACTGAAAGAAAACACTGAAATTACTCATGCTCTTAAAGTTTCAACTTTAACACTTCATTTTTGGTCTCAGGATTATTTCATTCTTCTCAACTCTACAATCAAAATAGATTCTTGAAAACATAAAGGTTAAAAAATGAAAGCAGAGATACAAATTCAGGAAGATATTAAGCATATCTATGTCCAAATTTTTCATTCTAAACCCAATAAATTATGATGCCAGTTGTTGTTTTTGATAGACCGTTTATTGGGGGACAGAGCCAGAGGTAGCTCAAGGTTTCCTGCTCTCTTTAGTGTGAAAAATAAGTGAATACAACTCTACTGTTGAGTAGGTCATTTTGATTATATTTTATTCATTCACATTTGTTTATTCATTTATTTATTATACATTTACTAAATTTCTGGTATAGAGTCCCTACTTAAAGTGTTTGTCATCCAGCAGAACCACAAGGCAACATCAATCTTAATGGGATGTAATAAATGGAGGAGATTACAAACTAGGAATTATTTCTACACTCTTTATCAATTTATGTATGTAGCTGAGAATAAACAAAGAGTACAAGTCATCCAATTTAAGAACAAATAAGTATCTTAATTGTTCATTTATAAACTGGCTGTATGGAACCCCAGCCATATTTACTTTCAGATTAGATTACAGATCACTGCTGATGCCACTTTTATCTGTGTTTTAATTCTGGTAGCAGTGAAGAGGAGGACTGTAAGAGAACAGAAATTAGGAGGGTAAAAAGAGAATATAGACCCTGATCAGTTGACCCAGAAGACAGAGCATTGGTCTGACATAAGAAAGTCCCAGGTTTGATCCCTGACCAGGGCACATCTGAAAAGTGACTGTCTGCCTCTCTTCCCCTCCTTCTCCCCCTTCTTTCTCTCTTTTCTTCTCATAGCCAGTAGCTCAATTGCTTTGAGAGTAAGCCCTGGGTACTGAGAATAGCTCAGTTGGTCTGAGCATGTCAGCCTCAGGTGCTGAGGATAGCTTGGTTGATTTGAGCATTAGCCCCAGATGGGGTGGATCCAAGTCGGGGTGCATGTGGGAATTTGTCTCTATCTCTCCTCCTCTCACTTAAAAAAAGAGGGAGAGGGAGAGAGAGAGAGAGAAAGAATAGAGTGAGGGCTGCATGAAATGGTGGCAGTAGCATGGCCTGACTCTGACTCTGGGCAATTTCCTTGATTGCTCTGAGCTTCTGTTTCTTTATCTGCTAAAGACATAAAACTACCTAACTTTTCAAAACTATGAAACATCTGGTAATGTCTAGCACCTCTTTCCTTGGGTAGAAACTTTCTACCAGTCCTACATTTTCTCATGCCCTAATTTATAGACTTCTTCCCTTCTCTGTTCAGACTACTCTTCAAACTAGCTTACTCTATCAAATTATTTTTCACCAAAAATACCCATTTTTTGCTTTCCAGCTTTTAAAACTCTATTCAGTTCAGAATTGTTGATAGCTGAGGGTTAAGGAAAAAAAGCAATCAAATTGAACTAGATCACATATTATATGCATGAAGGATTTGATATTTTGAACCCTCCTAGAGTTAGTTGCATTAAAAAAATGGTTATGATTTAGAAAGCATATCAGCCAGCATCCCAAAATGAAGTCAAAACTGTGGGCACAGCAGGAGACAGATATTTGGGGTTGCTGAAGGTCAGTTTGCTCTGTGCATCTGTCCCTGGTCAGCTCAATGCTGCATTTCCTTTTTCACAATATCTGTCCTTTCTTTATTTAGGAACCTCCAATTTCTCTAAAGCTTTTGGCCCAGCCACAATGGCTTCTTTTTTTCAGTATCACTGGGGGTTCCAGAGGTGAGAAGAGAAAGAAGGAAGGGGCATTTACACATGCTGCTCATACTCCTGAGTCATCTGTGGGTGGTGTTCTTTCTATGAGCATTGCAGATGCCCTTGATAACATTGTGATCATACTTCTGGAATTGTTGAGTTGTGAGTTTTGATAGAAATGCTCATTAACTATGGAAGTATAAATTAATAGAACTTCTGAAGACTTTCCAGTAGCCCTAGAAGTAAGTTTTGTAAGAATGATAGACTTATAAATAGTTTTACCAAACTGAAAACCATTTATGTTTGAATGGGCATGATCTTAGAGAGTTATTTTGTCTTTGTCCCTGTTCATATTAAATACAAGGAAACCATGTTCCAGAAGATAAGCACAGACAGCATCTATAATTGCTCCTCTTTGCATTCCCTCTGGCTCTTTCTCACAGCTGCAGGACCAGATGTGGAGTGACAGCAGCAAAGTCTGCCCATATCTGTGACTTGGAAACAGGTTCCTCCCCAGATAGTGAGCTTTAAAAAAGAAGCTGGTGAGGAAAGTCATGGCGACGGCCAAAAATGTGGCTATTATGGCAAGTCAGCTGAGGGTGTGAGGCAGGGAATAAGGAAGGGAAACTTCCACAATAGGCATACTCAGAAATGTTAACAAAAGAGGCCATCTAAGTAACGTCCTTCAAATTTCTTCTCACCTCAGCGGTGGTTGGGAGATGTGAAAATGAGACCAGAATGACTGTCTGTCAAGCTCACTCCATGTCGCACAGGATTATCATGTAACACCCAAACCCTTTGCTGCCTGCTGTTCTTCTTCATTTGCTAGTTAAGAAACCCATTGCGCCTGACCTGTGGTGGTGCAGTGGATAAAGCGTCGACCTGGGAACACTGAGGTCGCCAGTTCAAAACCCTGCACTGGTCTGGTCAAGGCACATATGGGAGTTGATGCTTCTAGCTCCTCTCCCTTTCCCTCTCTCTCTCCCTCTCTCTCTCTCTCGTTTCTCCTCTCTAAAATGAATAAATAAAAATTTTTTAAAAAAAGAGAGGGCCTGAGTCTCTGCAGACTTCCTCTTAAAAAAAAGAAAGAAACCCATTGCTACCCTTCAAAAAGGGATGAAAACATTTGACTCTTTACAGAATGGATGGGAGTACCAAGTGAGATAATCTATAAAAAAGTCCTTTATGAAGCAAGTGTACAGAAATGCAAGATGTTCTTATTCTGCTAATCATCTTTTCCATGGTTTGTTTTACTTCACTTCTCTTCCATCAGAATGTATTGAGCTTTTTCGTCAGGCTTAAGTAATTCTCATGGTTCTGTGTTTTACATCTGGTACTTAAATGCACTGCTAAAGAGAATATGGAGGGTTGGAATCAAAACTCAGTTAGATTTCTCATTGTCATTGATCCTTTGTATTTCTCCAAACAGTACAGGTCTGTGGGCAAATGTTCTAATGCTTGCTGGGGAGTGCTGAGCCTGAAATAGTGAAAAATTAAATTAAGATTTGTGTGTGTGTGTTCCCAGCAGTAACAGCTACTGGATGAGTCAGTTGCTTGTGTGACTGAAGCCTGCAGTCATAATTGTGACTCTAGGCAGGTTATTAGAACACGTACCTTCCTCTTACTAATATTTTAATTATGTTACATAATTTTTGAACTTCCATGGAAAATACCATCTCTTGGTGAATCTTTGAATTTCCACTTCTCTTTGGCTCAGCATTTTTAATGAATCAAACATTAATCTTCTCAAAGAGATTTTAGAAGAACTGAGTAAGTTCTATTGTTTTGTCCTTCACCATATCAGTACTTGACCTGCGCTATCCAAAATTCATACATACACAATAATAATTATTTATTATTTAAAAACTATATAGATATTTGACTCAGCCAATTATAGAAACTATCTAAGAGGGTATTTATTTTGAAATTACCCAATTAAATATCAGAGTATGTGTCTTAATTTTATTTTTAATGTATATGTGTTTAGAGATGTAAAAAAAGTATAATCTATTTTCTAAAATATTGCTTAAACATATTTTAAGATTTTATATTAGTAATTTATAAAGCATCTATTAACCTTGGTGATGCATACATATTGCAAAAAACAAAAAGAAAAACTATCATAAATATTTTAAACAACTCACAGAACAAGAAATCTCTTGAAGTAGGATAGAATTTGCCAATGTTATGTAAGTATGACTGGTCAGAGTGTAGTATGTAAAGTCACAGTGGAAGGCTAGCTTTTAGAGCACAACGTCCAGGCAAAGACAAGACAAGGGTAAAGAGTATGCTACAGCCGTAGACTGGACACACAGAGGGGGTCAGGCAGAAACAAAGAATCAGGTAGATTTAAGAGTTCCTCTGTCAAAGAAGCACAAATAGACCAATCTTTGTTAATGAGGGAGGTTGGCCATAACCCTTGCAATTACAATAGGTCACTGAAGTGGATTTTATACCAAATAGGATTATTTTGCAAGTTTACTAAATGCTATGGAGCCTCTCTTTAAATGTATATGCTTTTTTATTTTACAATTTGAGGGCATCCATGGCTCATTGATGGCAACCTTCAAGTGTCCATGAATTCTAACATTAAACTATTCTCAATTGATGCAAAGTATTTTTATTTATTTTTTATTTTTATTTATTTATTTTTTTAGGTAACACATATGATCAATTTATTTCCCCTGAATTAACACTAGAATATATATATTAATATTTTATCTTATGAATATGAATACATATAAATATTTTAAATGTGGTTATTTTTTTTCCTTTTTTTATTTAATTTATTCTGTTTACATAGATTCTAGTGTTGCTCCAATTGTATCCCCCCATCCCCCATATTTCCCTTAACATATCCTTTGCTCTCCTCCCAATAGTTCCCTCCCCACTTCCCTTCAGGTTTAATTCTGTTCCTCAGTTAACATTGTTCCTTGGATTCTCAAATGAGTGAGGTCATATGATATATTTCTTTCACTGCCTGGCTTATTTCATTTAACACAATAGTTTCCAGGTCCATCTATGTTGTTGCAAAAGGTAATATTTCCTTCTTTTTCATGGCCCCATAGTATTGCATTGTATATATGTACCACAGCTTATAAATCAACTTGTCCACTGACAGACACTTGGGCTGTTTCCAGATCTTTGCTATTGTGAACAATGCTGCCATAAACATGGGGGTGCATTTCTTTTTTTTGATCAGTGATATGGTGTTCTTGGAATATATTTCTAAAAGTGGGATGGCTGTATCAAAAGGAAGTTCCACTTTTAATTTTTTGAGGAATCTCCATACAGTTTTCCACAGTGGCTGCACCAGTCTGCATTCCCACCAGCAGTGCAGGAGGGTTCCCCTTTCTCTACATCCTTGCCAGCACCTATTGTGTGTTGTTTTGTTAATGAGCACCATTCTGACTGGTGTGAGGTGGTATCTCATTGTGGTTTTAATTTGCATTTCTCTAATGGTTAGTGATATTGAACATTTTTTCATCGGTCTATTGGGCATCTGTATGTCCTCTTTGGACAAGTGTTTATTCATTTCTTGTGCCCATTTTCTGATTGGTTTATTTGTCTTTCTGGTGTTGACTTTTACAAGTTTTTTATAAATTTTGGTTATTAACCCCTTATCAGACATATGGTCGAATATGTTCATCCATTGTGTGGTTTGTCTTTTTATTCTGTTCATATTGTCTTTAACTGTACAAAAGTATTTTAGTTTGATATAGTCCCATTTGTTTATCCTGTCTTTTATTTTACTTACCCATGGAGATAAATCAGCAATATATTGCAGTGAGAGATGTCGGAGAGCTTACTGCCTATGTTTTCTTCTAAGATGCTTATGGTTTCACCAGTTACATTTAAGTCATTTATCCATTTTGAGTTTATTTCTGTGCATGGTGTAAGTTGGTGGTCTAGTTTCATTTTTTTGCAGGTAGCTGTCCAATTTTCCCAAAACCATTTGTTAAAGAGATTGTCTTTACTCCATTGTATGCTCTTACCGTTTTTGTCAAATATCAGTTGTCCATAAAGATGTGGGTTTATTTCTGGGTTCTCTGTACTGCTCCATTGGTTTCTATGCCTGTTCTTATGCCAGTACTAAGTTGTTTTGACTACAATGGCCTTGTAGTATAACTTGATATCAGAAAGTGTGATCCCTCCCACTTTATTCTTCTTTTACAGGACTGCTGAGGATATTCGTGTTCTTTTTTGGTTCCATATAAATTTTTGGAATATTTGTTCTATATCTTTGAAGTATGTCATTGGTATTTTAATTGGTAGTACATTGAATTTATAAATTGCTTTGGGTAATATAGACATTTTGATGATGTTTATTCTTCCTAACCATGAGCATAGTATATGCTTCCATTTCTTTGCATCTTCCTTCATTTCTTTTATCAATGTTTTGTAATTTTCCAAGTATAAGTCTTTAAACTTCTTGGTCAAATTTACTCATAATACTTAATTTTTTTGGTTGCAATAGTGAAGGAGATTATTTCCTTAATTTCTCTTTCTGACATCATTGTTTGTATATAAATTACCTCTGATTTTTCTGTATTAATTTTATACCATGCCACCTTGCTGTATTCATTTATCAGGTCCAGTAGTATTTTGGCTGAGACTTTAGGATTTTCTATATACAGTATCATATCATCTGCAAATAATGAGTTTTACTTCTTTTTTTCCAATTTGGATGCCTTTTATTTCTTTTTTTTTTTGTCTGATTGCTATTGCTAGGACTTCCAGTACTATGTTGAATAAGAGTGGTGAAAGGGGGCACCCCTGTCTTATTCCTGATCTTAGGGGGATTGCTTTTAATTTTTGCCCATTAATTTTGGTGTTGGCAGTATGTTTTTCATAGATGGCCTTTATCATGTTGAGGTATTTTCCGTGTATTCCGACTTTGCTGAGAATTTTGATCATAAATGGGTGCTGGATTTTATCAAATGCTCTTTCTGCATCTCTTGAAATTATCACGTGGTCTTTCTCCTTTTTGTTTATATGATGAATCACATTGATTGATTTATGAATATTGTACCATCCTTACCTCCCCAGAATAAATCCCACTTGATCATGATGTACGATTTTTTTCATGTATTGCTAGATCTAGTTTGCTAATATTTTGTTGAGAATTTTAGCTTTTTAATTCATCAGGGAAATTGGCCTATAATTTTCTTTCTTTGTGTTGTCTTTGCCTGGTTTTGGAACCAGAATTATGCTCTCCTCATAAAAGAAGTTTGGAGTCTTCCTTTCTCTTGAATTTTTTGAAGTAGCTTGAGAAGGATAGGAGTTATTTCTTCTTTGAATCTTTGGTAGAATTCACCAGTGAAGACATCTGGCCCAGGGCTTTTGTTTGTTGGGAGTTTTTGATAACTGTTTCAATCTCATTTGTTGTAATCGGTCTGTTTAGTTTTTCTGATTCTTCCAGATTGATTTTTCAAAGATTATATGTTTCAAGGAATTTGTCTATTTTACCTAGGTTGTTTCATATTTGGGTTTACAGTTCTTCATAGTATTTTCTTACAATATTTGTATTTCTGTTGCGTCAGTTGTTATTTCTCCACTATCATTTCTAATTTTAGTTATTTGGATCCTCTCTCTTTTTTTCATGGGGAGTCTGGTTAAAGGTTCATTGATCTTGTTTACCATTTCAAAGAACCAGCTCTTGGTTTCATTGATTCCCTGTATTGTTTCTGTAGCCTCCATGCCATTTATTTCCGCTCTGACCTATATTATTTTCTACCTTCTACTACCTCTTATCTTTACTTGCTGTTCTTTTTCTAGTTCTTTTAGATGAAGGGTTAGGTTGTTTATTTGAGGTTTTCTTAGTTTTTAAGGTATGCCTGTAGTGCTATAAACTTCCCTTTTAGTACTGCTTTTTCTTTGTTCCATAAATTTTGAGTTGTTATATGCTTGTTATTATTCGTTTCTAGAAATTAAAAAAAAAATTGTTTTGATCTCATTGTTAACCCACTCATTATTTAATATCATGCCATTTAATTCCTATGTATTTGAGTATTTTTCAGTTTTTCTGTTGTGGTTGATTTCTAGTTTCATGCCATTGTGATCAGAGAAAATGCTTGAAATGATTTCAATCTTCTTAAATTTTTTGAGACGTCTTTTGTGCCCCAACATATGGTCTAATCTAGAAAATGTACCATGAGCCCTTGAAAAGAACATATATTCTGCTGCTTTAGTGTGTAAGGTTCTGAATATATCTTTTAAATCCAGTTAATCTAGTGTATCCTTTAAGTCTGCTGTTTTTTTGTTAATTTTCTTTTTTGAGGATCTCTCTAGTGATGTTAGTGGGGTATTGAAATCCCCTACTATTATAGTATTGCTGTTGATCTTGCCCTTTATATCTATCAATGTCTGCTTTATATATTTAGGTGCTCCTGTATTAGGTGCGTAGATATTTATAATGGTTATATCTTTCTGTTGGATTGCTCCCTTTATCATTATGTAGTGACCTTCTTTATCTCTTACTATATAACCTTTCTTTTAAAGTCCATTTTGTCTTATCTAAGTATTTTTTTTTAACTTTTATTTTGTTATTTATTTATTTATTTTTACAGAGACAGAGAGAGAGTCAGAGAGAGGGATAGATAGGGACAGACAGACAGGAATGGAGAGAGATGAGAAGCATTAATCATCAGTTTTTCATTGTGACACCTTAGTTGTTCACTGATTGCTTTCTCATATGTGCGCTGACTGCGGGCCTTCAGCAGACCGTGTAACCTCATGCTTTAGCCAGGAACCTCGGGTCCAAGCTGGCGAGCTCTTTGCTCAAACCAGATGAGCCTGCGCTCAAGCTGGTGACCTCTGGTTCTCGAACCTGAGTCCACCATATCCCAGTCTGATGCTCCATCCACTGCGCCACCTCCTGGTTAGGCTGATAAAAGTATTGCTACCCCAGCGTTTTTTTTTTTATTTCCATTTGCATGAAATATTTTTTCCATCCTTTTACATTTAGTCTATGTGTATCTTTTGTTTTGAGATGTGTCTCCTGTAGACAACATATGTATGGGTTCTGTTTTTTATCCATGCAACTACCCTATGTCTTTTGATTGGATCATTTAATCTATTTATATTTAAGATTATTATTGATATGTAATTGTTTATTGCCATTTTATTCTTTAGACCTATCTTCCTCTTTTAGTATATTCTTTTCCCCCTTTATTATGTTTAAAAAAGGCCCCTTAACCTTTCTTGCAGCTTTGGTTTTGTTGTAATAAGTTTTTTGTTTGTTTGTTTGTTTGTTTGTTTGGGAAGCTTTCTATTTCTTCTTCAATTTGCAATGATAGCCTTGCTGGATAAAGTAGTTTTGGTTGTAGACTCTTGTTCTGCATTACTTTGAATATTTCTTGCCATTCCCTTCTTGCCTCAAGTGTTTCTGTTGAGAAATCGGATGTCATTTTTATGGGTGTTGCTCTGTAGTGATAGCCTTTTATTCTCTAAAAGCCTTTAAAATTTTCTTTTTATCTCTTAGCTTTGGTATTTTAATTATGATGTGTCTTGGTGTGGATTTCTTTGGAGCTCTCTTTAATGTAATTCTCTGTGCTTCTTGAACTTGTGTGACCATTTTCTGCATAAATTTTGAAAAGTTTTCAGCTATGATTTGATTGTACAAGGTTTCTATCTCTTGTTCCTTTCTCTCATTCTTCTTCAGGAACCCCTATGATGCAAATGTTATTTCTCTTCATGTTGTCACAGAATTCTCTTAGAGTTTCCTCAGACTTTTTGAGTTTTTTCTTTTTGCTGTTCTGCTTTTGTGCCTTTGTTTTGTTGTAAGGTACCAAAAGCTACATAATTAATATTAATATTTTAAAAAGCTTAAAGAACATTTTATTAATTTGAGCTATGCCTGCAAAGTATTTTGAAAATGATCTTTGTACTTGTGTGATTAACATCAAAACCAGGATGGCCGATAACATTGTATTGTAAATGCATAGGGGAAGGAGATTTGGATTCTCTGATCTCCCCCCACACCTATAAGAAAGCGAGTGAATAGCTAGCCAAGTGCAGGAAGAGAAAGATTAAAATAAACCTTTTCTTATATTGATAGGCCATTTATAGGCATTTGTCCCCATGGAGACTACCCCTCTCCTCCTGAAAGCTGTAGTTAATATATATATCTTGAAACAAAGAAATAGCAAGTGAACACTAGAAAATATAAAAATATATTTTAATATATAAAGTGACATTTTTACCATTGTGTTACATTGTAAGTTTTAATGTGTAGAAACATCTTTTTATGAATTTTATGAACAAATATTATAAACTTGCTAATGAATTGTGTCCCATCCCCCCTTCATCCTTTTCTGAAACCTGTATAGGTGAAAAAAAACGTTATAAGCTTATGATGTGATGTCATGCCTTTTCCCCACCCATGTATAATTAAGGGTATATAACTAGCACATAGATTATTATAGAGGTACATGATGTGGAACTGCTGCCCCATGTAAGCTATATACAGCTGGCATATTTAATAAATTTTCTCCTTTAACAAAACTTTTCCAAAACTCATCTGGACTTGGTGTCTCTACAAAATCCTGTGGAATTGTGGATTGAATACTTTACAACAGTTTATCTTGTCCTCTAACTCGCTGGTTTGATTCAGAGCTTCATCCACCCTGCTTTTAATTCCTTCCATTGTGCTCTTTATTTCTGATATTATAGTTTTCATTTCTGACTGATTCTTTTTTATTATTTCGATGTCCTTTTTTATACTTGCTATCTCTTTATTTAGGTGCTTGTTATGTCCATCTATTGCTGTCCTAAGAGCTTTGAACATCCTAACAATCATTATTTTAAACTCTGCATCTGGTAATTTGTTTATATCTGACTCATTCAAGTCCTTTTCTAGGGATTTTTCTTGATTCAATTGGGTTGCATTTCTCTGCCTTTCCCTTCTGTGTATAAGAAGGGTGAGGCCACAGGAGTCCAATAGGTGTGGCTGTGTTTCCTAGGTGTGGTCTGTCTGCAGGCCTGCCACTCTTTCTGCCACTGCCTCAGGCCTTCGGGTATGGGCATTGCCTGCGCCAGCCAAGCCCACATTTGCAGTCACTGTGGTTTCCACCTCTCCTCCATGGGTAGGCCTCTGTTCATGTGACCAGGTTACAAGCCTGGGCCAGCCTCAGCCTTCACCCCACCCCCTGTGCAGGACTGTACTCTGCTGGGGCCACAAGCCTTTTACCATGGGCAGGGCTCCACACCTATGATCAGCCATGGGTCTCTGCCCATTCCTGGCTTTCGCCCACCCTTGCAGGCGAGGCTATGTTCCCAATGGCCACAAGACCAGGCTCCTGGGTGGTGCTGAATGCCCCTGCTCAGCTGCGGCTCTCTGCCAGTTCTCCAGCTTTTGCCCAGCTTTCACCTTTCCCCTGCGGGCAAGATTGAAGGCAGGACCAATCTTGCTCACCTGGCCTACAGCAGGATCGACAGCTTTTGTGCGCCCCTTCCACCCTCACCAGGTAGAACTGAGCTTATGCCAGGCCTCATTTGTGGCTGGTCCAGCTTCCGCTCCTGCCAATGAGACAGAGCTTCCAAGTCCTATGCCCGCCCACCCACCCTCCAGCAAGCCCTCAGGTATGTAGGTGGGGGCACTGCACCTCAGAACTTAGCACTCAATACTATATTTCTGGTGGTTCTCTCCTAAACAACTCTGCTCTGAGTGCCATGAGAGAGCTTGTTTGGCTGGTGTCCTGCTTCCCTTTGCTGGTGTTGCTGGTTCCAGAGGAAATATTCACTTTAGATTTGGGGAGTGATGCAGCCCAGGGCTTAGGGTGGCTATCTGTTGGGAAGATAAAATGTATTGTGCTAACTTTGTTAAGGATGGCGCTGCCCACATGCAAGTTTATTGATATTAATGTGTATCAATTAACAGGCTGAGGACAGGCCAGGTCATTTTTGCCTAAGGCTTAGTTTTAAGAGTAAGCTTTTCCTTACTCCCTTGACTGATTAGATGATGTAGGGCAGTACACTCTCCTGAGGAATCCCATTATGCCTCAGATGGATGACTTTGTATCAGAGACTTCTTTGTATAATTGGATTAAAGGGTTTGGATTTTTACACTATAAAGTGGGACAGACCAACAGCTTGATCCCTCCTGGTTCCTGAGGTATTAGAGAGGAGAGCAGATGAAGGCCATGTGGAGGCCAGGAGAAGCAGCGAAGATGGCAGAGTGCTGAGGGAGAAGCCAGTTTGTGCAGTTTGTGCTGGAGAAGGAGATGGGGAACAGAGGTGAACAAGTCTGGTGAGCTAGAAACCTTTGATTCTAGGAAACTTGGATAAGTCAGTAGCTTTGTGAGCACTGAATGAGTGGGTTTTGGAGCCCAGTGTGTGTTTTTGCTTGCCCGCCAGGTGCAAGCTAGAATTAAAGCTGATGGCTCAACAGTTTTTGGCTTTGTTCTTTCATTACCATCTGTTCGAATCCAATGAGAACCTACACTGGCCGGGCGGCTCTGATAGTGGCCTTGAGCACTGGCTTTACACTATTCCTCAAAATCTTTCTCCCTGTGCCTCCTAGATTACACTCTCTTCCTGCTATTCTGGTCCTCTTCTCTCTCTCCTTTCCCCGGAGCCCCAGGGGAGTGATTGTTAAAGAGGTTTTTTGTGCGGTGGCTTTAAGAAGAATCCTGGGTTTGAGAAATCTTTCTCTTTCTCACAAACAGTATCTTGGCTTATTTTGCAGCTAAATGCTGTCTATATGTCTCTTCTAGGCTCTGAGACTGCAGGCTGGGGCTTTGCTCCTGGGGCACTGGACCCTCCCCTCTCTGCTAAACTCACTTCTTGCCATGCAAGTCCCTCCGGGCTGCCATTCATGCCCGGGAGATGGGCAGCCCTCTCACAGTTCCGCTTTTCATAACAGTCTCAGTGTGGCTTCTTCAGTGTTTTTTGGTTAAAGAGTCCTCTTAGTTTAGTCCACAGTTATTTTTTTCAGATGATGGTTCTTAAAATTAAGTTGTAATCCACTTTGATTCTGGGAGGTGGAAGTTGGTATGTCTGCTTACTCCATTGCCATCTTGCCACTCTATGCAAAGTATTTTTTAATTTGGAGATCTGCATCTTACTAATAATGATTAAAGATTAATTATCATTATCTGCAGCTAGCTGATTCTTAAATATATCAGGCAAATTCCTAGTTTTTTGGTTCCCCTATGAATGAGGTGTATTCATGTATCCTTGTTATTTCTTTCACCTTATGAAAACCTCTAAACAATCCAATATAATAAAAAAACAAATCAAACAAAACACAACAACCATAGGAACAAAGATAGTGATGGAGTAGGCAGATGTCTCAAATGCCACCTTCCAGAAGCAAATTGGATTAAAAATTAATTTAAGATCATCTTGAAAAACCAACTTTGGGCTAAACAAGAAGAAGCAGGACAACAGCCAAGGATCATAGAAGAAGCCACACTGAGACTGATAGGAAGGGCAGAGATGCAGAAAGGGCTGTCCCACTCCCAGGAGTGAGTGATGGCTGAGGGTTTGGAGGGACTCTCATTGTGGGGAGGGTCACTCTGAGAGGTGTGGGTGCTGAGCCCCAGGCCTGGAGCCCCAGCCTAGAATACCAGAGCCTAGAAGAGGTGCCCAGACAGCATTTAGCTGTGAAATGAACCGGGTTTCTGTTTGCAAGAAAGACACATCACAGACTCCAACTTAAAGGGCTTGCGCAAAAAACCGCAATCACAGCCACTTACCCAGGGTTCTGGCAGGGAAGAGCTGAAAGGACTGGAGTTGTGTGAGGAGAGTGGAAAGTTGGAGGCCCAGGGAGAGTCACTGTGGTGGTACGGCCACCAAACCTCTATGCTAAGTCATTCTCAGTATCTTTCTTGGGTGGAGCAATACCCTCTGAGTGGCATCAGACTGGAGAAAAGCAGCTACTCCACCCTTGGAATCTCTCCTACACCAGTCACGGTGATGGGTTATTCAGAAGCCAGAAAGCAGTGGGAGTGTAAGTGGATCAGTTTTCTGGTGTTGAGCATTCCCCCACAAGCTCCCAACTCTAAGACTTGTATTTCTACCCCACCAGAGACTCAGTTGAAATGGTCCAGTGTGCAGGCAAACCACACCTCTGGGTCTTAGAAACCACATGCACCTGACTCCTGGGGCCACACCCTAATGATGTCTGTGAAAAAAGTCTGGACAGACTGACACTTAAGGCCAAAGGGTAGAGCCACACATACCACCCTTTATAATCCTTGAATTGTCACAAGCTTTAGACTATAGCAGAGGTTTTTTTTTTTTAACAACTGAACCCAACAAGCAGACAGAGGCTATAACAGGTTGCACTTGGGGAAATTTGGCAGTTTGAGCAGATCTTGCCACAGGCCCAGTGTGGGTAAAAGCCAGCCTAGGAGTGCAGCTTGGTATTTCCATGTACAGCTGGGTTTAGCAGAAGCAGCCACAAACTCTGGATTGCTTGTAGCTTCAAGATGGTTGCTGAGAGCTAGTCATGGGTGTATTCTCCCACTGGTCTGCACTGTTTTTTTTTCTAGGAAGTCCCAGGGCTAGCACATCCAGGGGCCAGCTGTGGAAAGCATCAGTTCAAAGCCTAACAACCCTTGCTAGAGTGGTATCCTAAGGAAAAGCTCCTCACAACTGGCTCAGCTGAGGCGAGTTCCACTCTCTATGATCAGCACTGGCACAGTGGCTCATGTGAATTGGATGGAGTGGAACTTCACAGTCAGCCAACCTGAGTGCTAGATAATCTGTCCTGCTTGGCTAGATTCCACAGGGGGAGGAAAAGAGGTTTGGAGAATAGACATTTAACATGCTGTGAGTCTATTGTTGGATCTAGTCAAGGGGCTTAACCAACTTCAGAAAGGGCACAGTCACTCCAGGAGAGGGTTCTCTCAGTCTTCCTCCTTGAGACCGGGGTCTCATCAGCTGAAAGAACTTCTGCAAAGGGGACTGTCGGCCATACTCAGTCTGAACCTGCAGCTCACCTTGAGGGGAGAAATAAAATCTGAGTGTCCAGCAGTGGCTAAAGGATCAAGCTCTGGAGTGTAGGCCACATTCCTCATACTGAGCTCTGGACCAGAAACCCCTGAGGTAGGGGGTCCCACAAATGTTTTCACAATCTTAACTGCCCTAACCCAACAAACGTACAACCTTTAGAACGGTTGGTTGGGTGAGGCTAATCTGAGCCCACACCACAGTCTTACTATAGAAAACTCTATGGAAAGACCACACAGATGCAACAGGTGGAGGAGCAGATTAAAGAAAGAATACTAAAATCTGCAAGAGAAAAGCAGTCAATTACTACAGAGGAGACCCCATAAGGATGACATCCACCTTCTCAACAGAAATACTTGAGGCCAGAAGAAATTGACAAGAAATGTTCAAAGTAATGCAAATCAAGAACCTACTTTATCCAGCAAAATTATCATTTAAAACTGAAAAAGAAATACAAAGCATCCTTGAAAAAAAAAAAAACAACCAGAACTGCAGGAAATGTTAAGGGGCCTGCTGTAAAAAGAACAAAGGAAAAAAATCAAGAAGAAAATGATTATAGATTTTAAAAATAAAATGGCAATAAGCAACTACATAACAATAATAACCTTAAATGTAAATAGATTAAAAGCTCCAATCAAAAGACATAGGGTAGCTGCATGGGCAGAAAGCAGGACCCGTACATATGCTGTCTACAAGAGACCCACCTCAGAACAAAGAAACACATGAACTGAAAGTGAAGGGATGGAAAAAAGTATTTCACGCAAATGGAAATTAAAAAGAAAAAGCTGGGGTAGCAATAGTTATTCTGACAAAATAGACTTTAAAACAAAAAGGTCACTTCATAATGATAAAGGGAGCAATTCAATAGGAGGATATAACCATTATAAATATATGAAGTAGATTTTGATGAACATAAAAGGCAAGATCAACAGCAATATTATAATAGTAGGGGATTTTAATACTCCACTAACATCAATGAATAGATCCTCCATACAGAAAATTAACAAAGAAACAGAAGCCTTAAATGACACAATAGATCAACTGGATTTAATAGATATCCTCAGAACCTTTCACCCCAAAGCAGCCTTCTTTTTAAGTTCTCATGGTACATTCTCTAGGATAGACCACATGTTAAGACACAAAACCAGTCTCAAAAAATTTAAGAAGATTGAAATCATATCAAGCGTCTTCTCTGATCACAATGACATGAAACTAGAAATCACCTACAATAGTAAAACTGAAAAACAATAATATACTTGGAGGCTAAATAGCATGATATTAAATAAGAAATGGGTTACCAATGAGATCAAGAAAGAATAAAAAATTTTCTTGAAATAAATGAAAATTAACATAGAACAACTCATAAATGTATGGGATACAGTAAAAGCAGTCCTGAGAGGGAAGTTCATAGCATTACAGGTATACCTAAAAAACTAGAAAAACACAACAACAAATATATTCCAGAGAAAACTGAAGGAAGGAATTAATAATGATCATAGTGGAAATAAATATCATAGATGCTAAAAAAAAAAAAAAAAACACAGAAGATCAATGAAACCAAGAACTGGTTCTCTGAAAAGGTAAACAAGATTGATGAACCTTTAACTAGACTCGTCAAGAAAAAAATAGAGAGGACTCAAATAAACAAAATTAGAAATGAAAGTGGAGAAGTAACAACTGACACTACAGAAATACAAAAGATTGTAAGAAAAAAATATGAAGATTTGTATGCCAAAAAATTGGACAATCTAGACCAGTGGTTCTTAACCTGGGTTCTATCGAACCCTAGGGGTTCGATGAGTCGGTCTCAGAGGTTTGGAGAAACCTCTGCCGCGGAGGCCAGAATAAAGTAATACCATAATTTGTTGTGAGTTCATGCACTTTGTTGGTTTTGTTCTTTGAGCAAAGTGATGTTCATGCACGTCTCATTTTGTGCACCAGTAAAAAAACATATACCTATGTCTTGAATTTGGAAAAAAAAACTCATATTTTATTTCTCACTAAAGAGGGTTCGGTGAACGTGCATATAAAACTGGTGGGTTCGGTACCTCAAAAAGGTTAAGAACCACTGATCTAGACCAAATGGATAAATTCCTGGAAACATATAATCTTCCAAACTCATTCTGAAAGAATCAGAAAATCTAAATATACTGATTACAACAAATGAAACTGAAATAGTTATCAAAAAACTCTCATCAAACAAAAGAGTTGGGCCAGATGGCATTACAGTTGAACTTTACCAAATATTCAAAGAAGAATTTACACTTTTTCTTCTCAAGCTATTTCAAAAAATCCAAGAGAAGGGGAGACTTCCAAGCTTCTTTTATGAGAGAAACAATATCTTTATTTCAAAACCAGGTAATGACACCACAAAGCGAGAAAAGTATAGGCCAATATCCCAGATGAACTAAGACGCTAAAATTCTCAAAGAAATATTAGCACACTGGATCCAGCAATACATGAAAAAAATCATTCATCATGACCAAGTGGAATTTATTCTGGGGAGGCAAAGCTGGTACAATATTTGCAATTCAATAAATGTGATTCATCTCAAAAACAAAAGGAAGGATAAAAATCACATGATAATATCCATAGACGCAGAAAGAGTATTTGATAAAATCCAGAACCCATTTATGTATGATCAAAACTCTCATTGAAGTGGCAATACAGGGAACTAACCTCAAAATGATAAAGACCATTTATGATAAACCCACAGCCAACATCATATTCAATGGGCAATAATTAAAAGCAATCCCCTTCAGATCAGGTACAAGGCTGTGGTGCCCCCTTTCACCACTCTTATTAAACAAAGTTCTGGAAGTCCTAGCAATAGCAATGATAACAAGAAGGAAAAATAAAAGACATCCAAATTGGAAAAGAAGAAGTAAAACTATCATTATTTGCTGATGACATAATACTGTACTTAGAAAACTCTAAATTTTCAGTCAAAAAACTACTAGACATGATAAATGAATTTGGCAAGGTGGCAGGATATAAAAGTAATATTCAGAAATCAGTGGCATTTTTATACACCAACAATAAACTGTCTGAAAGAGAAATTAAAGAAACAATTCCCTTCACTATTGTAACAACAAAATACAGTAACTAGGAAAAAATTTAACCAAGAAGGTAAAAGACATGTACTCAGAAAATTATAAAATATTGAAAAAAAGAAATCAATGAAGATACAAACAAGTGAAATCATAAACCATGTTCATGGATAGGAAGAATAAATGTTATTAAAATGTCTATATTACCCAAAGAAATTTATAAATTTATTGCAATTCATATTAAAATATCAAAGGTATACTTCAAAGATAGAGAACAAATTTTCCAAAAATTTATATGGAACCAAAAAAGAACATGAATAGCCTCAGTGATCTTGAAAATGAAGAATAAAATGGGAGGCATCACACTTTCTGATATGAAGTTATACTACAAGGCCATTGTACTCAAACAGCCTGGCACTGGCATAAGAATAGATATATAGATCAATGGAACAGAACAGAGAACCCAGAAATAAACCCACACCTTTATGGTCAATTGATATCTGACAAAGCAGGTAAGAGCATACAGGGGAGTAAAGACAGTCTCTTTAATAAATGTTGTTGGGAAAATTGGACAGGTACATACAAAAAATGAAACTACACCACCAATTTACGGCATTCACAAAAATAAACTCAAAATGGATAACAGACTAAAATGTAAGTCGTAGAATTGTAAACATCTTGGAAGAAAACATAGGCAATAAACTCTCCAATATCTCTCGTAGCAATATTTTTGCTGATTTATCTCCATGGGCAAGTGAAATAAAGGACAGGATAAACAAATTGGGACTATATCAAACTGAAAAGCTTTTGCACAGCAAAAGACACCATGAACAAAATAAAAAGACAACCCATGCAATGGGAGAACATGTGTGCTAATATTTCAGATAAGGGTTAATAACCAAAATTTATAAAGAACTTCTAAAACTCAACACCAGGAAGGTAAACAATTCAATTTAAAAATGGGCAAAAGAACTGAATAGACGCTTCTCCAAAGAGAACATAAAAATGGCCAATAGGCATATGAAAAATGTTCAACTTCACTAATCATCAGAGAAATACAAATTAAAACCACAATGAGATACCACCTAATACCTGTCAGAATGGCGCTCATGAACAAATTCAACACACAATAAGTGCTGTCGAGGGTTTGGGGAAAAGAGAACCCTCCTGCACTGCTGGTGGGAATGCACACTGGTGCAGCCATGTGGAAAACAGTATGGAGATTCCTCAAAAAATTAAAAATGGAACTGCCTTTTGACGCAGCTATCCCACTTTTAGAAATATATCCTAAGATTACCAAATCACTGATTCAAAAGAAGATATGCACCCCCATGTTTATTGCAGCATTGTTTACAATAGCCAAGATCTGGAAACAGCGCATGTCTCAGCCAGTGGACAAGTGGATTAAAAAGCTGTGGTACATATACACAATGGAGTTCAATGCGGCCATGAAAAATAAAGAAATTGTACCTTATGAATGGACCTGGAGATATTTATGCTAATTGAAATAAGCCAGGCAGAGAAAGAAAAATATTATATGATCTCATTTATATGTGGAATCTAATGAAGAAAGTGAACTGAGGAATGAAATATAGGCAGAGATGGGGTCACAGGAACCAGAGGGACAGCAGTCAGAGGAAGGGGGATGAGGGGATGGGATCAGAGAAGGTGAAGAGATTAGTGAAATTATATATACATAACACAGATATACATAGCAGGACAGCAAATCCTAAAGGAAAGGGGGGAGGGACTGAGGGGGAGGGGTCAAAGAGGGTATAAAAGAGGACACAGGGCTGGGGGTGAACGAGTTATATTCAGTGGGGCATTTGAATCCATATAAACACAATAAATAAAAATTAATTAAAAAAACAGAAAAAACAAACCACAACAACAAGACAGGGAAAATAAAAAGCCTCTGAAGTGACTCCATTGCAAACTCTTTGTCATGAACCCCCTTTAGCAATTTTGTTGCTCTCTCTTTATGTCCTTTTTAAAATTTATTTTTATTTTACTTACATTTTAGTTTGCAATTATTGTTTCCATTCAACAGTATTTTTTATTAATTTCAAGTGTACAGCATAGTGTTTAGACAATCATATACTTCACAGAGTGATCTCCCCGCAATTCAAGTGCAAACCGAGCCACAGACATAGTTACTATTGGGTATATTTGCTCAAGCGTAATTTAAACCCTTGGACTGTTCTGTAGCTATCAAGTTGTGCTTATCAATCTCTTCACTTTTTTCTCCCAGGTCCTGAACACCTCCCCACCACTCAGGCAACCATCAGTTTGTTCTCTTTATCTATAAGTCTATTTCAATTTTAAAAATATTTTTCTTCAAGTTCCACATATAAGTAAAATCATCAGGTATTTGACTTTCTCTGACTTATTTCACTTAGCATAATGCCTTCTAGTTCATTTATGCTGTCACAGAAAGTAAGCTTTGTTTTATGGCTATGTAGAATTCCATTGCAGATATATATACCACAACTCTTTTATATACTTGTCTGTTGATGGGCAGTTGGGTTGCTTCCATATCTTGGCTATTGTAAATAATGCTTCAGTAAACATAGGGGTGCAAACGTTTCTTTCTAATTAGTGTTTTGGGTTTCTTCAGATATATGCCCCAAAGTGGAATGGCGGGGTTATTAAAGAAGTTCTATTTTTAATTTTTTTGAGAAAACTTAACAATGTTTCTCATAGTAGCTGCACCAATCTGCCCTCCCATCAACAGTACATCAGGGTTCCCTTTTCTTCACACCCCCACCTGCTTTTCTTTATTATCCCTAGCCATCTCCCTCTGTCTCTGCTTTGCTCAACTGGGTCAGGACAAACAGAAGCAGGACCTTTGTGTTGTGGCCCAAAGTGCTGTACAAGCTGGCCGCTCACTCTGCTCTGCCTTTTTTGACAGAAGGACTGATCTCTGGCTAAGAAGTTTCCTCTAAGTCCGTGATGGTGAACCTATGACATGCGTGTCAGCACTGAGAAATATGGGGCCGCACACTGAGAAGGACATTTCATCCTCGGCTCCTGCACGGCCAGGTGCAGTAGCTGAGGATAAAACATTTGCTGTAGTGTAGACACTCTGTGCCGGAGGTCTGTAGGACAAAACAACAGAACTCCAGCACAGAGTGTCTAGTTCTGGGACTTCCGGTTAGGCCATTTTTCTTGAAGTGACACACCACCCGAGTTATGTTTGTTCATTTGGTGAATTTTGACACACCAAGCTCCAAAGATTGCCCATCACTGCCCTAAGTGTTACACACTACTGGCTTAGGGAGTTGTAAAGCCAGTAGCCACGGCCACCATCACAGCTGCCTGGTCCATGCAGGTTCGCATTAGATTTGCACAGACGGTAATGAAACAATGGAGCCAAGAACTGGTGAGCCATCATCTTTAATCCTAGCTTGCACCTGGCAGGCAAAAAATACACACAATGGAAAAACACTTCCCTTTCCATTCAGGGCTCCCAAAGCCACTGACTTATCCGAGTTTCCTAGAATCAAAGGTTTCTAACTCACCAGACTTATTCACCTCTGTTCGCCATCTCCTTTTCTCTGCACAAACTTCGCACAAACTGGCTTCTCCCTCAGCACTCTGCCATCTTGGCTGCTTCTCCTGGCCTCCTTCATGTGGCCTTTCTCTGCTCTCCTCTCTAATGCTAATCTCAGGAACTGAGAGAGAGCAAGCTCCCTGTCTGCCCCACTTTATAGTGTAGAAATCAAAACCTTTAATCCAATATACAAACAAGAATGTCTCTGATACAAAGTCACTTATCTGAGGCATAATGGAATTCCTCATGAGACTGCACCACTCCACATCAAAAAGAGTGTGGAAGGCTTAGTCCTAAAACCAAGCCCCAGGATACAAGGATCCTGCCTGCCCACAGCCTGCCCCTAACACACATTAATATAATCACAAGCAAGAAGGGCAACCAACATCATCACCTGCGTGACGGGCTTTCACGTGGGCAATGCCATCCCCAACAAAGTGAGCATAATATATTTTATCTGCCCAACAGGGGTGAAGCAATGCAGACAGGGAAACTATCTCCCTCTTTTTTTCTGTGCAGTTGTTCTCAGGATTTCTGTTCCTCTGTGTTGCCAATATTTCTCAAATGGACTCCCGAGCTCTTTCAAGAGCTGTGTTTATTCATGGGTAGATGTGCTGAGATAAGAAACCCCCTTTTACTAAGAGGCTTAAAAGGCATTTTTTGATTTAGGCCAAGCTTTCAGAAAGATTTTGTAAATATGATTTTTATACTTGTGTGTGATTTACACCAGCTCAAGATGGCTGATCACATTCCTGCATAGGAGGGGCTATTATACTGTAAATAGAGAGGTTTTAGTACTAGAAGGTTTTGAGAGGAAGGAGACTCGGATCTCCTCCCTTCTCCACACCTGTGAGGAAGAAGGTAGACAGCCAGGAATAGGGGAGGGGGAAGGGAGATTTGAGTAGCCCTTTCCTCTCCCCTTTCTTTCTCCTTAATGGGTAATTTATAAATGCTTATCCTCCAACATCATTGTTGGTCAAATAGGTTTGTAAATATGATGTATATGTTTGCTCGCTTGTGGTTTGTATTGGGTGTGGGGGATAGGCTGTAGGCAGGCTGGGTTGTTACAGCCTAAGGCTTAGTTTTAAGAGTAAACTTTTCCCCACAGCCTTGGCTGATTGTATGATGTGGGGTGGTGCACTCTCATGAGGAATCCCATTATGCCTCAGATAAGTGACTTTGTATCAGAGACTTCTTTGTATTTTGGATTAAAGGTTTCGATTTCTATACTATATAGTGGGGCAGATGAGGAGCTTGCTCTCTTTTGGTTCCTTCTATCACCATTGCAGGGGCCTCCATGATCCCTTGCCCTTCTTGTCTTCTCTTGTGGCTTGCCTGTCTTGGTGAGACACCAATAAACAGAATGGCCCACCATCCTCCAACTCCACCATTTCTTTACTGTCTGCCCGAATCCAATGGAAACCTGCATGTGAATGGCCACAATGGCGGCTCCTGGCCATATAATCATGTAAGCCCCTTCCCATCCTGAAATCATGTGATTGATGTATGTACCTCTAGACAAAGGAATCACAAGATCCACATATGTAAACTTGTGTTCTGTAAAGGGTATATAAGATGTAAAAAATCTAATTTTGGAGAGCTCGTGTCTTTGGAGCTACAGGCCCCACATGCTCTGTTGGCTTTTATTAATAAATTCTCTTTTCCTCTTATAGTTATCTGAGTGTCAATCCTCCATTGGGTTGCTTTCCTGAAATAGTGCAATTGTAATTTGGCAGGGTAGAGGGGAGATGGAAACTACAACTAACTCTTAAATAATTCACAACATACCAATAGTGAGCATGTGTGTGTGTTTGTTAGAGAGAGAGAGGAAGTGTGTGACATGACAACAATTAATAAATCTCAGTGAATGCCATTTTTCAACTAAGTTTAAAGTTACTTTGGAAAAGTAATATCAGAAATATCTAAACTACTACTTGAAATTAAAAATTAAAAAAATAAATGAGGTAGTCTCTCTCAGGGTGCACCAGGTTTCCAGCAACACCCTGTTTACTTGAATGAAAGGGGTGGTCACTCTAGAATCCAAATGTAAGTCTACTGAGCCCATAGCCTACTTATTTATTTATTTATTTTATACAGAGACAGAGAGAGTGTCAGAGAGAAGGATAGACAGGGACAGACAGACAGGAATGGAGAGAGATGAGAAGCATCAATCATCAGTTTTTGTTTTGACATCTTAGTTGTTCATTGATTGCTTTCTCATATGTGCTTTGACCATGGGCCTTCAGCAAACTGAATAACCCCTTCCCGAGCCAGTGACCTTGGACTCAAGCTGATGAGCTTTTGCTCAAACCAGATGAGCCCATGCTCAAGCTGGCGACCTCAGGGTCTCAAACCTGTCTCTTCTGCGTCCCAGTCCAACGCTCTATCCACTGCGCCACCACCTGGTCAGGCCCATAGCCATTTTCTTAAAAAATAAATTTTTTACTATGAAATAAAGTATATTCCTTATATAACATCTCATATTCTAAATTCCAATTTACCTGAAACTAGAAAACATTTTCTCCTGAGTCATGACGTTTTTATCAGGTGATGCCCGGGGCAGACCTTCTCCATGGGGATCACAGACCCAGCACAACTCTATAGCCAGACCTCCTCAGCTTGGTTTCTTAGAAATTATGCAAATTTCTTAATCCCTTCTGTTGGGCAGATGAAATATATTATGCTCACTTTGTTAAATATGGTGCTGCCCACGTGCAAGTTTTAAGATTAAGCTTTCCCCCACACCCTTGACTGATTGGATGATAGGGGATCGTGCAGTCTCATGAGAAATCTTCCCATTATGCCTCAGATAAGTGACTGTGCATCAGAGACTTCCTTGTTTGTAGACTGGATTAAAGGTTTGGATTTCTACACTATAAAGTGGGGCAGTCCAGGAGCTTGCTCTCGCTCATTTCCTGAAGTTAGCATTAGAGAGGAGAGCAGATTAAGGTCACATGGAGGAGGCCAGGAGAAGCAGCCAAGATGGTGGAGTGCTGAGGAAGAAGAGAGTTTGTGCAGAGTTCGTCAGAAGAAGAAGATGGGAAACAGAGGTGAATAAGTCTGGTGAGCTAGAAACCTTTGATTCTAGGAAACTCGGATAAGTCAGTAGCTTTGTGTAAAGCCAATCGTCGAGGCCACCAACAGGACCGCCTGGCCAGTGCAGGTTCGCATTAGATTTGGATAGTGGATAATGAAACAATGGAGCCAAGAACTGGTGAGCCATCAGCTTTAATTTTAGCTTGCACCTGGCGGGCAAGCAAAAACACACACTGGGCTCCAAAACCCACTCATTCAGTGCTCACAAAGCTACTGACTTATCCAAGTTTCCTAGAATCAAAGGTTTCTAGCTCACCAGACTTATTCACCTCTGTTTCCCATCTCCTCTCTACACAAACTCTGCACAAACTGGCTTCTTCCTCAGCATTCCACCATCTTGGCTGCCTCCTCTCCTCCACATGGCCTTAATCTGCTCTCCTTTCTAATACTAATCCCAGGAACCAAGAGAGCAAGCCCCTGGTCTGCCCCACTTTATAGTGTAGATTCAAAGCCCTTAATCCAATCTACAAACAAGGAAGTCTCTGATACAAAGTCACTTATCTGAGACATACTGGGAGGATTCCTTATGAGAGTGCACCACCCTACATCATCCAATTAGTCGAGGGTGTGGGGAAAAGCTTACTTTTAAAACTTGCATGTGGGCAGCACCATCTTTTAACTAAGTGAGCATAATATATTTCACCTGCCCAACTCTTTGTGAGCACTGAATGAGTGGGTTTTGGAGCCTAGTGTGTGTTTTTACTTGACTGCCGGGTGTAAGCTAGAATAAAGCTGATGGCTCATCAGTTCTTGGCTCCTTTGTTTCATTACCGACTGTCTAAATCTAATGCAAACCTGCACTAGCCAGGTGACTCTGATGGTGGTCTTGGCCACTGGCCTTATACCTTCCAACTCCACTTTCTACATCGGGACTAAGTGAGAATCTGATGTCCACAGAGTTTTTAACAGATAACAACTGCTCAAAAAAATTAATAAAAAATAAAAGAAAAGATGACTTAATATTTAAATGTTTTATGAATAATGACTCAGTTTAGGCTTTCTTATACATTCTTTTTCTATTATTTTTTTTACTTCTTTTTATTTTATTCATTTTAGAGAGGAGACAGAGAGAGAGAGAGAGAGAGAGAGAGAGAGAGAAAGAGGGGGAGGAGTTGGAAGGATCAACTCCCATATGTTCCTTGACCAGACCAGTGCAGGGTTTTGAACTGGCGACCTCAGTGTTCCCAGGTTGACGCTTTATCCACTGCGCCACCACAGGTCAGGCCGCTTCCTTGTACATTCTTAATCTCTTTTATCCACAATGTCTAGTAAATTTTTCTCTTTTTTTTCAACATAATACCTAACAGTATTTCTCAAGACAGGCTAGGTTATGTGACGACAAAACACTCTCAAATTTCCATGGCTTTGTGGGATGAACAAATGTCCTGCAGCTTGATTCCATTCTGAGAATCTGCTCCTTGGCCAAGTGGAGGAAAAAGCAGAGGGTCATATTGTTATAAAGTACTCAATCCACAATTCTGCTGTCTTCGTAGAGGCACGTAGTCCAAATAAGTTTTGAAAAGTTTTATTAAAGGAGGAAATTTATTAAATATGCCAGCTGCATATATCTTACACGGGGCCATAGTCCCAAATTGTGTGTCTCATTTATATTGTAGGGGTTGGTTATATATCCTTAATCATACATGGGCGGGAAAAAAGCATGACATTACAACCTTTGTCTTTACCTACACAGGTTTGAGAAAAGGATGAAGGGAGGGGAAATGGGACACAATTCATTAGCAAATTTATAACATCTGTCCATAGGATTTATTAAAAGACGCTTCTACACATTAAAACTTACAGGGCAACACAACAGCAAAAATGTCACTTTACATACTAAAAGACATTCCCACACCTTCCAGTGTTCATTTGCTACTCCTTTGTCCAGAGATACACACATCAACTACATGCCTTTAGGAGGGGGAGAGGTAGTTTCCATGGGGACACATTCCTATAAATGGCCCATTAATATAAGAAAGGTTTGATTTAATCCTTCTCTGCCTGCACTTGGCTAGCTATTCACCCCCCCTCCACTCCCACCCCCGCCCCAGGTGTAAGGGAAGGTCAGAGAATCCAAGTCTCCTTCTTTTTTCTGCATTTACAACACAATACCATAGGCCATCTTGGTTTTATGCTAATCACACAAGTATAGAGATTATTTACAGAATCTCTCTGTACGCCTAGCCCCAAATAACAAACTGTTCTTTAAGCTTTCTAAAATATTAATATTAATTCTGTAGCCTTTGGTACTTTACAACAATATGGACGTTCTTTATTGCTTTCAATCCAAAGTGTCCCATGCCACTTTCCCCAACACTCCCTTGGCCCATACAGGGGCTGTGAACAACATCTTCTGCAGACCAGGAAGGAGAAGAAAACTATGAGGGGATCCTTGACAGCCTCTCCTTGGAGTTCTTTGCAGTATATGTTGCCTATGTCCTTAATCCTGCTGTCATGCACTTTCTTTTTCGTTTTTCCTTTTTTTCTTTTGGGTGTGAATATGTGTTTGTTTAGAAACTACTTTAAATCATTTTCATGAAAAGAACCTGTGGAGAATGATCTCTTGAGGTTTTTTCTTAGAACGATTGCATGTGTTCGCTGTTTTGCCATTTCCATTTCACATTATTAGGCTATGTGAGAATAATTCTTTGACTCCGTGAGAATCTACATCTCTGTGCTTTGTCAGTTTCCAGGAATTTATGCCTAGAGAATTTAGTCATTTTTCAGAACTATTTCACCAAAAAACTAATCCTCATATTACTTAAAGCTATTAGTACTGTTTACATTCTTTATGGAAGTAAATACGTTCTGGATGTAAAATTTAACGGAAGACATTAATGGACAAAGAGCAATGGTGGAAAAAACACTTTCCTGAGATGATTTTGATAGACATTTGTGTATTGTCAAAGCCCAAAGTATTTTCATTATGGCCAGGAACCATGAAAAAAACAAAAATGAGAAAGGGAAAGAGAGAGAGAAAGACAGGAACATCGATCTGTTCCTGTATGTGACCTGACCGGGGATCAAATCAGCAATCTTTGTGTTTCGGGGAGATGCTCTAACAAACCTCACTTTCCAGCCATGAAAATGGTCACTTTTTAAAGAGACCCTCAGAGAGAGCTGCTTATAAAACATACACTCACATAATGCCAACAATAACTAGGAAATTGTGTAAGTTTATAATTTTGAAAATTGTGATAATGTCCAGTTTGAAAAGGAATTCAAAAAATACCAAATGCTTAATCTTTTGTAAAATTTATTTTAAGAATAAGTCTGTAGATATGATTATTCTCAGTCTGTCTTATTATTTTACTTCATTGTGGTCAGAAACATAAGAAGTGTCTTATTTCTCAGGGTATTTTGAAATTTCAGTTTTAAATCCCACAAAGGGAAAGGAGATGAAAACTAAGGACTTTCTAGTTGCAATTTTTTTTAAGTGTTTTCTTTCAAATATAAGAATAATTAATTCAATGTTGTGCCCAATTTGAATTTGGGTTCCTAGGAAGTGATATTATTTCAAGGCAATACATAGGGGAAGGATGGGAATGGTACCTTCACCTCCAACATTAGAATGACTACCTCTTTCCACAGAGAAGTGACTGTGTAATGAAACAGATTTCTGAAGGGCTATGGGGGTGAGGGGTGAGGTTATGTTTAAACATGCAGACTTTCATGCTCACAAATAGAGCTATTTACAAGTCTATTGACTCTGCTGTCAAAACCCCTCTTGAATTACCCCTGTCTTCCCTGCTCACAGTCAAGTTCAAGCCACCACTGTGGCCTGTGCCAACACCTGCACCATGCAGCAGCTCGATGATCTGTCCTTGTACTTGACCTGGTGTACCCTTCATGTTGAAGCCTGAGAGATAGTGTAATGACACTAATTAATAATTCTCTCCTACCACTATTCTTCTTCTGGGCACATTACAGTGGCTCTCCATGGTCCACAGGACAAAATCTCAAAGGAGAACAAGGTCTCCCATGGCTTGTTCTGATGGTCCACTGCCCACCTCCCCAGTCTGGGTCTCTCCATCTCAGCTCTGCTCTTCCTTCTTCCCAGAGTGAGGCCCTACTATCGGGGTCCCCTGAAGTCTTCTGCAGAAATTTACAGAAGACAGAAGGGGAACATGAACATAAAACCTTAAATAACAATTTGAATAAAGTCTTTAGGTTCATGGGTTATGCACAGTAAAAACTAGAGCATTAACACAATTATTCTTCCTCATTTTACACAAACTGTTACATATTTTACCTGTTCATTTAATATGGTCTGATGGGATAGATCATTTAAAAAGTGTTTATAATTGGGCAGTTTCTGTTTGAAAGCAGGACACCTCTGTGGAAAGTTAATAGAATAAAAACTCTTGACACATTTTTTGTTTTTATGTTGCTCTAAACCAGTGATGGGTAATCTTTCGAGCTTAGTGTGTCAAAATTTGCCAAAAAAAACCGAGCATAACTCAGGTGGTGTGTCACTTCGCAAAAAACAGCCTAACTGGAAGTCCCAGAACTAGACGCTCTGTGCCGGAGTTCTGTTGTTTTGGCCTACAGACCTCCAGCACAGAGTGTCTAAACTACAGCAAATGTTTTATCCTCGGCTCCTGTACCTGGCTATACAAGAGCCGAGGATGAAACGTCCTTCTCGGTATGCAGCCCCATGGTTCTCTGGTATGCAGCCGCATGTGGCTGCATGTCATCGAAAATGGCTACCCGTGTCAGTGCTGACATGTGTGTCATAGGTTCACCATCATGGCTCTAAACCCATTTTCTGGTTTTATAAATCTTCTCTACAGGCTCAATTTTTAGTTTCAGGTAAAACCCTCAGTATCCTTTTCACTATTTTTAATGCATGCTAGTTTAAGCTAATTTACACATGCCCTGAATTGCGAATTGCTCCACTAACCAATTAAACAATGGTCTCTTTAAAAAGTGGACCATTGCCATGGCTGGATAGGTTGGTTGGTTAGAGCATCTCCCCGAAACGCAAAGATTGCTGGTTTGATCTCTGGTCATGGCACATACAGGAACAGATTGATGTTCCTGTCTTTCTCTCTCTCTTTCTCTTTCTCGTTTTTGTTTAGGAATAGTGTAAATGGCATGAATAATTGGTCAAAGGTAAAAATTACGGGACTTGCCTTGAAAGTGCACTTGCATGGCATGGCAAGCACTCCATCTTTTGTACAGATTTTATGTTTCTCTGTGATAACTTCAGAAGGCTAAAGCCACCACCCTCCCTGCCATTGCTACACTTAGACAAAGGGTGAGACATTTTCACTACTGTGTCATTGCACTAATATCCCAATAACTTGTTCTATTCTGAATTGGGCAATGTGGTGTTGTGTCTTTTGAGGAATGCCTGTCTCACACTCCTACACTATCAGATCTCCAGGGAGGGATTCAGGCTTATACCTACCCCTTTTTTCACATCTTCTCTCATTTTTGATATCTAGCTGAATCTCAATACATATTTTATGGATGAATTAGTGGTTACCTTGGAAATGTGTCTACTCACCAATAGAAACTGGCCGTGTGCACTGGGTCAGGTGTGTTCATGGCTGAATATTCTCAAAAGGGGAATTTAAATAATAGTTTGTTTCTTCAGTCTCTCCTTTTTGGCCTTTAATTTTAGATTTTAGGCCTTACTAAAGAAGTCATAATAATTAATTTCAAACAACTTCAAGAGTTGAGAACAGAAGGGATCTGAGATAATGAGCCAAGCATCCAGATGTGGAAATGGTGAGCTCCAGTGTCAACTCCCTGAGTTCACCAGGGTTCCGGGGACTGAGAACACAGATCCATTACTTTCCTCCTGGTGCCCTCTGAACTCTATGAGAAATGAAAGTCGAAGCAGCAGAGTGCTGGTTTTCCTCCCTTTGGGTTCTGGCCTCCTGTATGACCTGTTACTGGAGATAACTAAAAATATAATTTCAACTTTGGTTATATTTTTAAAGTATACTAATGAAAACCTCAGTTATGTTATAAAACATCCAGAGTGGTAGGGACTAGTAATATTGGGATATGAATTTAGAGTACAAGGTTCCATTTCTTTTAATAATCTACATAAAAGAGCTTGTAGGGTCAGTTTACATCTAAACTGTAGGAAATAGGAACAGAATCTACCTGAAGGAGCTACCTTGGTTTTAAAAGTTAATTAATTTGGCTGTGACCGGTTGGCTCAGAGGTAGTGTCTGCCTGTTGTGTGGATGTCTTGGGTTCAACCCCTAGTCAGGGCACAAAAGAGAAGTGACCATCTGCTTCTGTCCCCCTCCAGCTCCCCCTGCTTTTCCTCTTCCCCTCCTGCAGCCAGGGGCTTAATTGGTTCCACTGTTGGCCTAGGTACTGAGGATAGCTTGGTTGGTCCAAGTGTAGGCCTCAGGAACTAAAACTAGCTCGGATTTGAGCATCATCCCCAGACGGATGTTGCTAAATGGATCCTGGTCAGGTTGCATACAGGAGTCTGTCTCACTGTCTTGCCTCCTCTCCCTTTAAAAAGGAAAAGTTAATTAATTTTATGATTCATAATAGGAAGAATATTTCCTGTTTAGTGTATTTGGCAATTTAATTCTGTAATTTACCTCTCTTATTTATTTCTAAACAAGAGCTCTTTACTTAACAATTCTTATCTGGGGTTTTTGACTTCAGTTTTGTCATTCTCCACAAAAAAAACACCAGAAACATTTTCTGTACAAAAGTTGATAAACAGGACACCTATGCTGATAAACATGTGTCTTTCTTTGGTCCCTGTGTTATTTTAATTACTTTAGTGTGTTAAATAGTGGCAATTATAACACACATTAATAATTGAGCATTTTTTCTTCTTAATTTCTTGACTAGGTTTTATTATAGAAAAAAAATATGAAAATAGCATGAAATAATAGATTAATACTTTGATTCCATAACACACAGCAAATTTAACCTTGAAAGTAAAATGTAGAAAAGAAAATTCTCAGCATATCTGCTTTGCATTTTACAAACCCCTTTTAATCTTCAGATGATGTTAGTTTTCATATTTCCTGTCTGTTTGTGCCATTCTAGGTAGAATTCTAAGTTTTAACATTCCTCCGTAAAATTCACTAATGTTTTTTTTGTGGGGGGGATAATTATGGAAGGGTTATATTCATGGCCTATATTTCTTTTCTTTTAGGTTTAGTATTTTTTTCTCTCCTTGTCATCCCTTTGGGGACATTTCAAGGGCTGGGCTAAATTTTCATTATTATTTTTAAAAATGATTTTTTAATAGATAAAACCCTAACTTGCCTTTAATAAAATGAGTCTGGCTAATGAAAAGACTCTGATTCCAGGAGATTACAAGATGATGATGGAGCAGGCAGATTTTCCAGCTGCCACCTCCCAGGACCAAATTCAATTATAACTTAATTTAAGAACAGTCATCTTGAAAAAACAACTTTGGATTAAATGAAGAAGAGTTTATAAACAAGGATCACAGAAGAAGCTTCATGGGGACTGGTAGGAAGGGAGAAGATGCAGAAAGGGCTGCCCTATTCCCAGGAGTGAGTGGAGATTGAGGGTCCAGAGGGACTTTCACTGTGGGGAAGGTCACCCTGAGAGGTGTGGGTGTTCATCCCCAGGCCCAGAGCCCCAACCTAGAGCCCCAGAGCCTATAATAGGTGCCCAAACAGCACTTGACAATGAAAAGAGCAGAGTTCATGTCTGTGAGAAAGAGACTGAGCTCTCAAAGTCAGACACTCCACCTTTAAGAGCCGAAGCAAAATACCTTGTTCACAACCACTTACCCAGGGTTCCAGTGGAGGGAGAGCTAAGAGGACTGGAGTTGGATGAGGAGAGTGTAAAGTTGGCAGGCCAGGGAGAGACACTGTGGGGGATGGCAAACAGAACTCTTGTGCTGAGTTATTCTCCAATATTGCAGTCGCCATCTTTCTGGGGCAGAGCATCTCTTCTGAGCATCATCAACCTGGGGAAAAGCAACTGTACCACCCTTGGGACTCTCTCCTACCCCAATTATGGTGACAGGTCATTCTGAGAGGCCAGGAAACAGAGGCGCTTCAGTGACTCAATTTTCTGGTGTTGAGAACAATGTTCCTCCACACGCTCCTGACTCTAAAACTGGTACTTTCATCTCATGGGAGACTAGTAGAAACTGTCCAGAGTGCGGGAAGACCACACCTCTGAATCTGAGAGGCCATACTCACCAGACTCCTGGTGCCACACCCTACTGAGGTCTGTGAAGAAATTCAGGATAAACTGACACATGGGGCCAAGAGATGGAACCACACCCACAACCCTTTCAAATCCCTGAATTGCCACTGGTTCAAGACTCTAGTAGAGGTTTTTTAAATGGCCAAAACAAACAAGCAGACAGAGGCTGCAGGAGGCAGGACCCAGGAAAACTTGGTCTTTTAAGCAAATCTTTTTCCAGGCCCAGTGTGAGTAAAATCCAGCCAATGAGTGCAGCTTGGCATTGCCATGTGTACCTGGGCGCAGAAGAGGCAGCCACAAACACTAGATTGCTTGGAGCTCTAAGGTTGCTGAGGGCCACTCATGGGCAGTGTCTCCCACTGGTCTGGGCCTGGTTCCTGCCAGGAATGCCCATGGCTGGTACATCCAAGGGTCAGCTGCAGAAAGCATCAGTTCAAGACCTAACCACCCTTGCTAGAGTGATATCCTAAGGAAAGGCTCCTCACACCTGGCCCAGCTGAGGCAAGTTCCACTCCCTGTGATCAGCATCAACACAGTGGCTCATGTGCATTGGATAGGGTAGAGCGAGACAGTCATCTGGCCTGGGATCTGGATATCCTTCTCTGCAGGGCTATATTCCACAAGGGAAGGGAGAGAGACTTGGAGAATGGACATTTAATGTGTGGGTCCCTGTGAGTCTGTTGTTGGAATTGATCGAGGGGCTTAACCACCTTTGTGGGAGCAGCACAGTCACCCCAGGAAAGTACTGTCTCAGACTTCCTCCCTGAGACGAGGTTCTCACTAGCTGAAAGAACTCCTGCAGAGGGGACTATCACCCACACTCGGTCTGAACCTGCTGCTCACCTTGTTGGGGAAAAATAAAATTTGAGTACCCAGCAGAACCTGAAGGATTAAGCTCTGGATTAGGGATCACAATCCCTGTACTAAGTTCCTGACCAAGAGACCCCTGAAGTAGCGAGTCCCAAAAATGTTGTATTTATAACCTCAGCTGCCCTCATCCACCAAGCGTGCAACCTATAGAGGAGTTTGTTGGGTGAGGCCAGTCTGAACTCACACTATGGTCTTATTAAAGAAGACTCTGTGGGAAGGCCAGGCAGCTGAAAATTGTGACAAATCTTACAAAGCTTGAGCTTTTACAAAGCTTCTGTCATCTCTAAGCAGGAGGAAGCTGATCCTTATACAAATGTTCCTTCCCATATTACCCAGGCACAGAAAACATAGATACAAACAACAAAAAATTCAGCAGCTATACACAGGTAGCCCGCAGCAGGTTACAAACTTCAGCTGACACTAACCCAAGAAGATCTAGAGCCAAACACAACAAGTAATGGGTGACATACAGCACCAACCTAGAATCAGCTACCTACACAAGCAGCACGACCAAAGGTGGAATCTACAGGCACCAGACACCATGTGCAATAAATACACCCAACAAGACAGACATAGCACACAGTGTGTAATATACATGATCAAGGTTAACTCTTAAAGACAGCCAACCTGAAGTGATAACAGTACTCACAAAAGGTCCAACTGCATTTAATAAGAGAGAAAATAGTAATCTCAAGAACCATTCTTAGAAGAAGAAAAACAGGTGGCTTGAAGGTCAGTACCACTGAGCCCATCTCCTTCATAAAGACCCCACAAAAATATAAAAGTCAGACAGTGCTACCTAATGCACAGACAAAATGGACAGAAAAAGAAATGCAACCCAAATGAATCAACAAGAGAAATCCCCAGAAAAGGAACTAAATAAAATGAAAGTGCCTGACCTGTGGATAAAGCGCAGTGGATAAAGCGTCGACCTGGGAACACTGAGGTCGCCAGTTCAAAGCCCTGCACTGGTTTGGTCAAGGCGCATATGGGAGTTGATGCTTCCAGATCCTCCCCCCTTTCTCTCTTTCTCTCTCTCTCTCTCTCTCTCTCTCTCTGTGTGTGTGTGTCTCCTCTCTAAAATGAATAAAATAAAAATAAAATAAATTTAAATAAAATGAATGTAACCAAACAACCAGAGGCAAAGTTTAAAATAATGAGTTTTAGGATGCTCAAGGATCTTAGAGCAACAATGGATTGACATAATAAGCACCTAAATAGATAGCAAGAATCAAAAAGGATATTGATATCATAAAAAAGAACCAGTCAGAAATGACAAATACAATATTAGAAATGAAAACTGCACTAGAAGAAATCAATAGGCTGGATGAAGAAGAGGATCAAATCAGTGATTTAAAGGACAAGGTAAATGAAAGCATGGAAGCAGAGCAGCAAACAGAAAAGAGACTCAAAAAGACTGAGGAAACTCTGAGAGAGATCTGTGACAACATGAAGAGAAACAACATCCACATCATAGGGATTTCTGAAGGAGAATAGAATAAACAAGAGATAGAGAACCTGTTTGAAGAGATCATAGCTGAGAACTTCCCTAAATTGATGAAGGGAAAAGTCACACAAGTTCAAGAATCACAGACAGTCTCATTAAAAAGGAACCCAAGGATGCTTGCACCAAGACACATTATAATTAAAGTGCCAAAGTTAAGAGACAAAAGAAAGAATACTAAAAGCTGCAAGAGAAAAGCAATTAATTACCTAGAGAGGAGCCCACATAAAGATGACATCCAACTTCTCAACAGAAACACTTGAGGTCAGAAGGGATTGGCAAGAAATATTCAAAGTCATGCAAAACAAGAACCTGCAACCAAGACTTCTTTATCCAGCAAAATTGAAGGAGAAATAAAAAGCTTCCTAGACAAAAACAAAAACAAAAACAAAAAAACCTTAAAAGAATTCATTACAACCAAACCAGTACTGCAAGATATGTTAAGGGGCCTGCTGTAAAAAGAGCAAATGAAAAAATATAAAAAGTTAAAAAAGGAAGGAGAATTGTAGATTAAAAAAATAAAAAGGCAATAAATAAGTACATGTCAATAATAACCTTAAATGTAAATCAATAAATGCTCCAATCAAAAGACATAGGTTAGCTGCATGGATAAGAAAACAAGATTCATATATATGCTGTCTACAAGAGACCCATCTCAGAACAAATGATACACATAAACTGAAAGTGACAAAATGGAAAAAAGTATTTTATGCAAATGGAAATGAAAAGAAGCTGGCATAACAATACTTATATCTGAAAAAATAGACTTTAAAACAAAGGCTATTGTAAAGGATAAAGAAGGTCACTACATAATGATAAAGGGAGTAATCCAAAAGGAGGATATAACCATTGTAAATAATCATGCACCTAATATAGGAGCACCTAAATATATAAAGCAGATTTTTATAAACATAAAGGTTGAGATCAACAGCAATACTAGAATACTAGGGGATTTTAATACCCCAATAATATCAATAGATAAATCCTCCAGATAGAAAATTAGCAATAAAATAGCCACCTTAAATGACACACTAGATCAACTGGATTTAATTAATATAATCAGAAGCTTTCACCTCAAAGCAGCAGAATATATATTTTTTCAAGTGCTCATGGTACATTCTCTAGGATAGACTGCATGTTAGGATGCAAAACAAGTCTTACTAAATTTAAGAAGAGTGAAATTGTATCAAGCATCTTCTCTGATCACAATGCCATGAAACTAGAAATCAACTATAATAGAATAACTGAAGAACATTAAAACACTTGGAGGCTAAATAGCATGTTATTAACTAATGAATGGATTTAAAATGAGATCAAAGAAGAAATAAAAATTTTCCTTGAAACAAATGAAAAACAACATACAACAACTCAAAATTTATGGAACACAGCTAAAGCAATCTTGAGAAGGAAGTTCATAGATAGCATAACAGGCATACCTTAAGAAGCAAGAAAAACCTTAAATAAACAACTTAAGCCTGCATCAAAAAGAACTAGAATAAACAAGAACAAATAAAGCCAAGAGGAAGTAGAGAAAGAAAATAATTATGATCAGAGTGAAAATAAGTGACAGAGTCTAAAAACACAATACAAAAGATTAATGAAACCATCACCTGGTTCTTTGAAAAGGTAAACAAGATTGACAAACCCTTTATCAGACTCATCAAGAAAAAACAAAGAGAATTCAAATAAATAAAATTAGAAATGAGAGTGGAGAAGTAACGACCGACACTGCAGAAATACAAAGTATTGTAAGAAAATATTATGAAGATCTTTATGCCAAAAAATTGGACAACCTAGGTCTAATGGATGAATTCCTAGAAACATACAATGTTCCAAAACTCAATCTGGAAAACTCAGAACACCTAAACCAACCATTTACAACAAATGAAATTAAAACTGTTATCAAAAACTCCCAACAAACAAAAGTCCTGGACTGGATGGGTTCACAGGCTAATTTTACTAAATATTCAAAGAAAAACTAACACCAATCCTTCTCAAGCTATTTCAAAAAATTCAAGAGGAGGGAAGTCTTCCAAGCTTCTTTTATGAAGCAAACATTACCCTCATTCCAAAACCAGGTAAAGACACTATAAAGAAAGAGAACTAAAAGGCAATATCCCTGATAAACAGAGATGCTAAAATTCTCAACAAAATATTAGCACACCGGATCCAGCAACACATTAAAAAGTCATACATCATGACCAAGTGGTATTTATTCCAGGAAGACAAGGCTGGTAAAATATTTGCAAATCAATCAATGTGATTCATTACATAAATAAAAGGAAGGATAAAATCACATGATTATATCAATAGATGCAGAAAAAGCATTTGATAAAATCTAGCACCCATTTATGATCAAAACTCTCAGCAAAGTGGGAATACAGGAAACTAACCTTAAGATAATAAAAGTCATTTATGACAATCAAACAGCCTGCATCATAATCAATGGGCAAAAATTAAAACCAATCCATTGATGTCAGGAAAAAGGTGGGTGTGCCCTTTTTCACCACTTTTATTCAACATAGTTCTGGAAGTTTTAGCCACAGCAATCAGACAAAAAAAAAAAGAAAGAAAGAAAGAAAGAAACAAGCAAAAAGCATCAAAATTGGAAAAGAAGAATTAAAACTATCATTATTTGATGATGACATGATACTGTACATATAAAATCCTAAAATCTCAGCCAAAATACTATTAGATCTGAGAAATGAATTTGGCCAAGTAGCAGGATATAAAGTTAATATTCAGAAATCAGTGGCATTTTTATATACCAACAATAAACTGTCTAAAAGAGAAATTAAGGAATCAATTCCCTTCTCTATTGCAACAATAAAAAATAAAGTACCTAGGAGTAAATTTAACAAAGGAGGTACAAAACTTGTACTCAGAAAATTATAAGATATTGAAAAACAAAATCAAGAAAGATACAAACAAGTGGAAGCATACACTGAATTCATGGATAGGAAGAATAAATATCATTAAAATGTCTATATTACCCAAAGCAATCTATATATTTAATACTATTCCTATTAAAATACCAATGGCATACTTCAAAAATATAGAAAAAATAATTCAAAAATTTATATGACACCAAAAAGAACGCGAATAGCCTCAGCAAATTGAAAATGAAAAATAAAGTGGGAATTATCACACTTTCTGATATCAAGTTATACTACAAAGGCATAGTAATCAAAACAGCTTTGTACTGGCATAACAACAGGCATATAGATCAATGGAACAGATCAGAGAACCCAGAAATAAACCCACACCTTTATGGTCAATTGATATTTGACAAAGAAGGTAAGAGCATACAGTGAAGTAAAGACAGTCTCTTTAATAAATGGTGTTGGAAAAATTGGACAGGTACATGCAGAAAAATGAAACTAGATCACAAATTTATACCATTCACAAAAATAAATTCAAAATGGACAAAATACTTAAATATAAGTCATAAAACCATAAACATCTTGGAAGAAAATATAGACTGTAAACTCTCTGATATTTCTCATAGCAATATTTTTTCCAACTTATCTCTAAGACAAGTGAAATAAACAATAAAGTAAACAAATGGGACTATATCAAACTAAAAAGCTTTTGCACAGCAAAAGACACCATGAACAAAATAAAAAGACAACCCATTCAATGGGAAAACGTGTGCTAATACTTCTGATAAGGGGTTATTAACCAAAATTTATAAAGAACTTCTAAAACTCAACTCAGGAAGGTAAACAATCCAATTAAAAATGGGTAAAATAATTGAATAGACACCTCTCCAAACAGGGCATACAGATGGCCAAAAGGCATATGAAAAAATGCTCAACATCATTAATCATCAGAGAAATGTAAATTAAAACCACAATAAGATACCACCTCACACCTGTATAATGGCACTCAATAACAAATCAACACACAATAAGTGCTGGTGAAGGGTGTTGAGAAAAGGGAATTCTCTTTCAATGCTGGTGTGGAATGCAGATTTGTGCAGCCACTGTGGAAAACAGTGTGGAGTTTCCTCAAAAAATTAAAGATGGAACTACCTTTTGACCTAACTATCCCACCTTTAGGAATATATCCTGAGAATACCAAATCACTGATTGAAAAAAAATATGCATTCCCATGTTTCTTGCAGCATTGTTTACATTAGCCAAGAATTGGAAACAACCCAAGTGTCTACCAGTGCATGAGTGTATCAAAAAGCAGTGGTATAGCCTGACCTGTGGTGGCGCAGTGGATAAAGCATTGACCTGGGAACACTGAGGTCGCCAGTTCAAAACCCTGCACTGGTCTGGTCAAGGCACATATGGGAGTTGATGCTTCTAGCTCCTCCCCCCTTTCTCTCTTTCTCTATCTCTCTCTCTCACTCTGTGTCTCCTCTCTAAAATGAATAAATAAAAAAAATAAAAAATAAAAAAAAAGCAGTGGTATATATACACAATGGAATACTACACATCCATGGAAAATAAGGAAATCTTACCTTTTGTTATGGCATGGATGGACCTGGAGTTTACTATGCTAAGCAAAATAAGCCAGGCAGAGAAAAAAAAATATCATGTGATCTCACTTATATATGGAATCTAATGAAAAAAGTGAACTGAGAAATGGAATAGAGGCAGAGGTGGGGTCACAGGGAGCAGAGGGACAGCTGTCAGAGGGAAGGGGGATGAAGGAACGGGATCAGAGAGGGTAAAGAGATTGGTGAAATTATATATACATAACACATAGATATAGATAACAGGACAGCAAATCCCAAAGGAAGGAGGGAGGGAGTTAGGGGGAGGGATGCAAAGGGGGATAATGGGGATCAAGGGAGTGAGGGAGTTACATTGATTGGGACATTTGAATCCATGTAAACAGAATAAATTAAAATTAATAAAAAATTTAAAAAATTATATTAAATTTGAAAGAAAAGGCTCCAATTCCTAGTCAGTTTTAACACCTGTCAAATACCAAGCAGACATTTAGCGTTAATCTAGGTGGCAGCATATCAGTTAATTACAGAAATATTTCAGGAGGCATAAACAAGAAGGCAAAAATTAATTATGACATATTGAGTTTGAATGAATACTTACTTCATTTTTCACCAACTTTAAATTAAATTTATTTTTTAAGTCAAACTGTACAGAAAAGAATCTCAGTGCTTTTGGGGCAATAATTTTGTCAGATGATATAGATGGGTGTTTATTTGCCACATTCATTGTCAGTGCCTATGTTTAAAATTGTGAATGTTATTTGCTTAAAGCACCAACCTCTATCTTTTCTGACAGATAGCATCCAGAGGAATAGTAAAGAGTGACACACGGGTCTGCTAAACATTCCCCTGGTGTCTTTATTAATGTTTCATCCAGATATTTATGTTCATTGTATTGATTTTATTTATTTATAGCTCTTCTTATTTTACAAAGGATGTGCTTAAGAATCATTTCAACATACAGTAAAAAATGAAGAAATCTGCCCTTGCCAGTTGGCTCAGTGGTAGAGCTTCGGCCTGGCATGTGGAAGTCCTGGGTTTGATTCCCGGTCAGGGCACACAGGAGAAGCTCCCATCTGTTTCTCCACCCTTCTTTTTCTCCATTCTCTCTATCTCTCTCTTCCCTTACTGCAGCCAAGGTTCCATGGGAGCAAAGTTGGGCCGGGTGTTGAGGATGGATGGCTTCATGGCCTCCACCTTAGGTGCTAGCATGGCTCTGGTTGCAATGAAGCAATGACCCAGATGGGAACAGCATCACCTCCTTGTGGGTAATGCTGTGTGGATCCCAGTCAGGTGCATGCAGCAGTCTGTCTCTCAGCCTTCCCGCTTCTCACTTCAGAAAAAAAACTTAAATTATTTTTTAATGAAGAAAGGACTATGCCAGCTATTTGGTTGGGTAAAACCCACCTAGTACTTATGAAAATAAGTAGTTATTAGGCATGACCATTGAGATAGTTTTAAAGTACATCTGAGAATTCTTCGCATGCCTCCTTTAAAAAGATGGTATCTTAACAGTTTTCTCCAAATGAGGGCCAAATGAATAACACACTTCTCATGATAAGAACATTGTGGACATTGTGTTCAATGACCTTAGGTTTCTTGCTTTCTTTGCAATGTACAAGCTGGAAGGTCTGAGCCAATTTATGAAAAGTCTTTCTCCTTGAAGATGCCACGCTGGCGGGATAACCTACCAAGAGATGTACAGAAATCGGAAATTCCCAAGGAACCCAGCCTTGCTCTCTGAGTCTTCCCAGACCTTGTACTCAACAGAGGAAGAAGATGGCTGGCCAGGTCCCGTTCTGAGCTGCTACCTGACTGTTCCATCATGAGAGCACCTGAACCGGAACCGAAGAACCAAGCCACTCCAAAGGGCTGGTCTCCAGAAATTGAGAGATAGTAAGTGATGATGGTTGCTGTAAGCCATCAAGTTTAGCATGATTTGTTAAGCCGTTTAGATACCGGGAACAATTACCGCCACTGAGTTGAAATGTTGCAGAGAGTTGTTAAGGCCAAAGTAATGAGTGCTCCTGCCCTGAAAAAAAATTAAGTTATCAGAAAATGTCTTTTAAATTCAAGGGATCTTTAAATGCCCCTTTGCTGGGGCTGAGACTAATTTGAGATAAATCTAGTAGAACCTCTTCAAAACCTCTGTCCACAACTATGGACTAGGTCCAGGTCAGACCTGGCCTAGTTTAATTCTGGTAAATGGTAGTACCTCCTCTTCCATTTTAAGACCGGGCCAACATTGATCTCTTGATCATTGACTATGTGTGCATGTATATGTTTGTGTGTGTGTCTATGTGTATGTCTGTGTGTTCTTTTGTGTGTATATATGTATATGTGTTTTGAGTTTTTCCAGTTTCTCTGAAGGGATAAATAATAATACTGAACTTGCATTATGAACAAAATGCCAAGTTCCTAGGAAGAAAACATTTTTTTTATATATATATATTTTTATTATTAATTCTAATGGGGTGACACCAATAAATCGGGGTACATATGTACAATGAAAACATCTCCAGGTTATCTTATCATTCAATTGTGTTGCATACCCATCACCAAAAGTCAAATTGTCCTCTGTCACCTTCAATCTGGTTTTCCCTGTGTCCCTCCCTTCCTCCCTATCCCACTGTTCCCTCCCTCCCCCCATCCCATAACCACCACACTCTTGTCCATGTCTCATATTCTCACTTTTATGTCCCACCTATGTATGAAATCAAGCTGTTCTCAGTTTTTCTTTTTTTCTGATTTACTTATTTCACTCCGTATAATGTTATCAAGGTACATCCATTTTGTTATAAATGATCCGATGTCATCGTTTCTTATGGCTGAGTAGTATTCCATAGTATATATGTACCATCGCTTTTTAATCCACTCGTCTTCTGACGGACACTTGGGCTGGTTCCAGATCTTCGCTATTGTGAACAATGCTGCCACGAACATGGGGGCGCATTTCTTCTTTTCGAACAGTGCTATGGTGTTCTTAGGGTATATTCCTATAAGTGGGATAGCTGGGTCAAAAGGCAGTTCAATTTTTAATTTTCTGAGGAATCTCCAAACTGTTTTCCACAGTGGCTGCACCAGTCTGCATTCCCACCAGCAGTGCAGAAGGGTTCCATTTTCTCCACATCCTCTCCAGCACTTATTCTGTGTTGTTTTGCTAATAAGTGCCATTCTGACTGGTGTGAGGTGATATCTCATTGTGGTTTTAATTTGCATTTCTCTAATGATTAGTGATGTTGAGCATTTTTTCATATGCCTATTGGCCATCTGTATGTCCTCTTTGGAGAAATTTCTATTCATTTCTTTTGCCCATTTTTTGATTGGGTTGTTTGTCTTCCTGGTGTTGAGTTTTATAAGTTCTTTATAAATTTTAGTTATTAACCCCTTATCATATGTGCTGTCAAATATGTTCTCCCATTGTGTGGTTTGCCTTTTTATTTTGTTCCTATTGTCTTTAGCTGTGCAAAAACCTTTTAGTTTGATATAGTCCCATTTGTTTATCTTGCCTTTTATTTCAGTTGCCCGTGGAGATAAATCGGCAAATATACTGCTGCTACAGATGTCGGAGAGCTTGCTGCCTATGTTTTCTTCTAAGATGCTTATGGTTTCACGACTTACATTTAAGTCTTTTATCCATTTTGAGTTTGGTTTTGTGAATGGTGTAAGTTGATGGTCTAGTTTCATTTTTTTGCAGGTAGATGTCCAATTTTCCCAACACCATTTGTTAAAGAGGCTGTCTTTACTCCATTGTATGTTCCTCCCTCCTTTGTCAAATATCAGTTGTCCATAAAGCTGTGGGTTTATTTCTGGGTCCTCTGTTCTGTTCCATTGATCTATGTACCTGTTCTTATGCCAGTACCAGGCTGTCTTGAGTATAATCGACTTATAGTAAACCTTGATTTCTGGAAGAGTGATACCTCCTGCTTTATTTTTACTTTTTAAGATTGCTGAGGCTACTCGTGTTCTTTTTCGGTTCCATATAAATGTTTGGAATATGTGTTCTATATCTTTGAAGTATGTCATTGGTATTTTAATTGGTATTGCATTGAATTTATAAATTGCTTTGGGTAATATAGACATTTTAATAATGTTTATTCTTCCTAGCCATGAGCACGGTATGTGCTTCCACTTGTTTGTATCTTCCTTAATTTCCTTTATCAATGTTCTATAATTTTCCGAGTACAAGTCCTTAACCTCCTTGGTTAAATTTACTCCTAGGTACTTTATTTTTTTGGCTGCAATAGTGAAGGGGATTGTTTCCTTAATTTCTTTTGCTGATATTTCATTGTTGGTGTATAGAAATGCCTCTGATTTCTGAGTATTAATTTTATATCCTGCCACCTTGCTGAATTCATTTATAAGGTCCAGTAATTTTTTGACTGAGACTTTAGAGTTTTCAATATACAATATCATATCATCTGCAAATAGTGACAGTTTTACTTCTTCTTTTCCAATTTGGATGCCTTTTATTTCTTCTTCTTGTCTGATTGCTGTAGCTAGGACTTCCAGAACTATGTTGAATAAGAGTGGTGAAAGTGGGCAACCCTGCCTGGTTCCTGATCTTAAGGGGATTGCTTTAATCTTTGTCCATTTAGTATGATGTTTGCTGTCGGTTTATCGTAGATGGCCTTTATCATGTTAAGGAATGATCCCTGTATTCCCACTTTACTTAGAGTTTTGAGCATGAATGGGGGCTGGATTTTATCAAGTGCCTTTTCTGCATCTATTGAAATTATCATGTGATTTTTGTCCTTCCTTTTGTTAATGTGATGAATCACAATGATTGATTTTCGAATATTGAACCAGCCTTGCCTCTCCAGAATAAATCCCACTTGATCGTGGTGTATGATTTTTTTCATATATTGCTGGATCTGATTGGCTAATATTTTGTTGAGAATTTTAGCGTCAAAATTCATCAGGGATATAGGCCTAAAATTTTCTTTCTTTGTGTTGTCTTTGCCCGGTTTAGGGATCAGAATTATGCTCGCCTCATAAAAGGAGTTTGGAAGTTTTCCTTCCTCTTGAATTTTTTGAAATAGCTTGAGAAGGATAGGAGTTAGTTCTTCTTTGAATTTTTCATAGAATTCACTTGTGAAGCCATCAGGCCCAGGACTTTTCTTTTTGGGAGTTTTTTGATAACTGTTTCGATCTCATTTCTTGTAATTGGTCTGTTTAGGTGTTCTGATTCTTCCAGATTGATTTTTGGAAGGTTATATGATTCAAGAAATTTGTCCATTTCACCAAGATTGTCTAATTTTTTGGCATATCGTTCTTCATAGTATATTCTTACAATGCTTTGTATTTCTGTTGTGTCAGTTGTTATTTCTCCACTGTCCTTTCTAATTTTATTTATTTGAGTCCTCTCTCTTTTTTTCTTGGTGAGTCTAGTTAAAGGTTCATCAATCTTGTTTACCTTTTCAAAGAACCAGCTTCTGGTTTCATTGATCCTCTGTATTGTTTCCTTAGCCTCTATGTCATTTATTTCTGCTCTGACCTTTATTATTTCCTTCCTTCTACTTGACTTGGGTTTTATATGTTGTTGTTTTTCTAGTTCTTTTAGATGCAGGGTCAGGTTGCTTATTTGAGCTTTTTCTAGCTTCTTATGATGTGCCTGTAGTGCAATAAACTTCCCTCTCAGAACTGCTTTTACTGTGTCCAATAAATTTTGAGTTGATGTATGCTCATTATCATTTGTTTCTAGAAACTTTTTTATTTCTTCTTTGATCTCATTGTTAATCCATTCATTATTTAATAACATGCTATTTAGTTTCCAAGTGTTTGAGTATTTTTCAGTTTTTCTTTTGTGGTTAATTTCTAGTTTCATGGCATTGTGATCAGAGAAAATGCTTGATATGATTTCAATCTTCTTAAATTTATTGAGACCATTTTTGTGTCCTTACATGTGGTCTATCCTAGGAAACGTACCATAAGCGCTTGAGAAGAATGTATATTCTACTGCTTTAGGGTGAAAAGTTCTGAAGATATCTATTAAATCAAGTTGATCTAGTGTCTCCTTTAAGTCTGCTGTTTCTTTATTAATTTTCTTTCTTGAGGATCTATCCAGTGTTGTTAGAGGGGTATTGAAATCCCCTACTATGATAGTATTGCTGTTAATCTCGCCCTTTACATCCATCAAAGTCTGCTTTATGTATGTTGGGGCTCCTATATTTGGTGCATAGATATTTACAATAGTTATATCTTCCTGTTGAATTGTTCCCTTTATCATTATGTAGTGTCCTTCTTTATCTCTTACTACAGCCTTTGTTTTAAAGTCCATTTTGTCTGATATAAGTATTGCTACCCCTGCTTTTATTTCACTTCCATTTGCATGAAATACGTTTTTCCATCCTTTTACCTTCAGTCTATGTGCATCTTTTGTTTTAAGGTGTGTCTCTTGTAGATAGCATATGTATGGGTCCTGTTTCTTTATCCATGCAGCTACCCTATGTCTTTTGATTGGATCATTTAATCCATTTACATTTAAGGTTATTATTGATATGTAGTTGTTTATTGCCATTTTATTCTTTAAAGCTGTATTCTTCTTTTGCTATATTCATTCCTCCCTTTAAACTGTTCACAGGAGGCCCCTTAGTATCTCTTGCAGAATTGGTTTGGTTTTTATGAATTCCTTCAGGCTTTCTTTTTCTGGGAAGCTCTTTATTTCTCCTTCAATTTTAAACGTTAGCCTTGCTGGATAAAGTAGTCTTGGTTGTAGGTTCTTGTTCTGCATTACTTTGATTATATCTTGCAATTCCCTTCTGGCCTCAAGTGTTTCTGTTGAGAAGTCCGATGTCATCCTTATGGGGGCTCCTTTGTAGGTGGTAGCCTTTTTTTTCTCTAGCAGCTTTTAAAATTTTTCTTTATCCATTAGCTTTGGTATTTTAACTATGATGTGTCTTGGTGTAGATTTTTTTGGGTTTCTCCTTAATAGAGTTCTGTGTGCTTGTTGAATGTGTGGAGTGTTTCCCAGCCTTAATTTAGGAAAGTTTTCTGCTATGATTTGATTGAACAAAGTTTCCATTTCCTGTCTTCTCTCCTCTTCTTCAGGCATCCCTATGATGCGAATGTTGTTTCTCTTCATGTTGTCACAAAGCTCCCTTAGAGTTTCCTCACATTTTTTAAGTCTCTTTTCCTTTTTCTTCTCTGCTTCTGTGCCTTTGTTTATTGTGTCCTCTAACTCGCTTATTCGATCCTCAGCATCATCCATCCTGCTTTTAATTCCTTCCATTGTGGTCTTCAGTTCTGATACTGTATTTGTCATTTCTGTCTGATTCCTTTTTTATTATTTCAATTTCATTTTTTATACTTGTTATCTCTTTGTTTAGGTGTTCATAATGACTATCCATTGTTGCTCTAATTTCTTTGAACATCCTAACTATCATTATTCTAAATTCTGCTTCTGGTAATTTGGTTTTATCTGGTTCATTCAGGTCCTTCTCTGGGGATTTCTCTTGATTCATTTGGTTTGCATTCCTCTGCCTGCCCATTTTTTTCTGTGTATAAGCAAGTTGTGGCCACTGGAGTCCTGTAGGTGTTGCCTTGTGTTCTCTAGGTGTGGTCTGTCTGCAGGCCCCCCACCCCATCTGCCGGTGCCTAGGGTGGTTGGGTATGAGCATTGCTAGCGCCGGCCCACTGTGGCTTTTTCTGTGATTTCTGCCTCTCCTCCGTGGGAGGGGCTGTCACTGAAGCCACAAGACTTAGCACCAAGGGTAGAGGTGAGCACCTTTGCTCAGCTGCGGACATAGCCTATTTCCGGACTTCCGCCCAGAACCAGCAGTCGGAACCTGCTCGCTACAGTTCCGCGTGTTAGGCTAGGCTTTTGACGTGCTCTCAGCTGTAAGCTTTTGCCCGTCCGGAGCTTTAGCCCCGCCCTCGAGGCTAGGGCCCTTCTGCGCAGGGTCAGAAACCAAGCTTTATTGGGGTGGGCGTGTTTGCTGGCTTCCGCTCAGCTGCGTACTTCCGCTCGTCCCGGACTCTACCCCACCCCCGCATTCAGAGCCCGCTGGTGCACGTATGAATGCAATTCGCGGTTTCTCTGGCCGGGTGGAGATAGTAGCGTGGGCTCCACTGCGAGCCTCCACTTGTCTCGGGGTCTACCCCATTCCCGCGCTTGGAGCCCGCTCGCGCACGTATATTGGCCAATCGCGGTTTCTCCGGCCCGGGGGGGGGGGGGCTGGTAGCGTCAGCTCAGCTGCGAGCCCCTGCCCGTCCCTGGTCCTAGCCTGGTCCCCGCGGTCAGGGCCGGCTTGCGCAGGGCCTGCCCCTTCCTGGCCTCCCGCTTTGTCCCAGTAAGTGGGATTAAAGGCGGGCCCGCAGCTTCCGGACCGCTTTCGCGGTCCCCTCTGACCCTCTGGGCTAGACCGAGCTCCCACCGGCTTGGCCTCTGCCCACACCGACATAACCGCGCCTCAGCGTTCTGTCGCCCCAATCTCTTAAGCAGCCCTCAGCAGAGCAGGAAGGGACCTAATACTTCACACTGTAGGCCTGGGAGCTCCCTCACTTGTTTAACAGCTCAAAACTGTCCAAACGCCTCTTCTAGGCTCTGGGACTGCAGGCTGGGGCTTGGTTTCTGGGACCCAGGTCCCTCCCTCTCCACCAAACTTTCCTCCCGCCCCACGGGTCTCTCCTGGCTGCCGTTTGCTCCAGGGAGCTGGGCAGCCCTCTTCGCGTTTTCGCTATTCCTACCAGTCTCAATGTGGCTTCTTCTGTGTTCCTTGGTTGAAGAGTTCACTTAGTTTAGTTCATAGTTGGTTTATCCAGATGATGGTTCTTTAAATTGAGTTATAATCCACTTTGCTTCTGGGAGTTGGAAGTTGGTACGTCCGCCTACTCCGTCGCCATCTTGCTTCCCCCGAAAACATTTTTTATTGACTGAACTTTAGAACATGTGGGAGATTCCCTTTTTCCCACACCCTCGCCTACACTTGTTTGTTAATTTGTTAATGATAGCCACTCAGACAGGTGTGAGGTGATATCTCATAGTGGTTTTAATTTGCATTTCTCTGATGATTAGTGACATTGAGCATCTTTTCATATGTCTATTAGCTCTCTGTATGCCCTTTTTGGAGAAGTGTGTATTCAGATTTCCTGTCCATTTTTAATTGGATTGTTTGTGTTTTTTGATATTGAGTCGCATAAGGTCTTTATAGATTTTGGATATTAACCCCTTATTAGATGTATCTAATGAATAAAATAAACTAACAAATGAAATAGAAACAGACTCACTGATACAGAGAACAGACTGACAACTGTCAAAGGTGAGAAGAGTTGGAAGGCTGACTAGAAAAGTTGAAGAGATTAAGCAAAGAAATAAAAACCTCATTGACATACAACTGTATGGTGATTACCAGAGGAAAAGAAGAGGTGTTGAGAGAGGTAGAATGGGGTAAAAGGAGATAAATGGTGATGGAAGGAGACTCAACTTTGGGCGGTAAACACACAATACAATATACAGGTGATGTGTTACAGAATTGTACACCTGCAACTTATATAATTTTATTAACCAATGTCACACCAATAAATTTAATAAAAATATATAAAGCAAAAAAAAAAATCCACAAAACAAGACAAAAAAATATGTGGAAGAACTCTGAGGAAAAGAATGAATAAACCCCAAAGGAAAAATAACCCTGGCATTATTCTTTTTATCCACATGAATTTTAAATTAAGTTAAAAATAATATTTAATTGTACAAAGGCCTTGCTAAAGCTTTAGAATGTAACAATTGGTTGCAATTGTCACAATTACTAATATTACTGGAGAGTAAACTAAGATTATAGAAATGTTAAAAAGCTAATTTAATTGACAGTTTTCAAATCTTATTTTTTTCAGGGGCAGGCTAGCCTGTGCTATGCAACTTAATTTACTCTAAATAAAAAAATTCTTTCCTCCAATGACAAAATCACTTATAGTGTAAGTATAGACTATTCTATTTCTTGAGTGTGTGAGATTTCACTGACATATTTTCAGTGCCACGGGGAATAGAGTACTGTGCCCAATGGTAGAAGTCTTTCCTGGTCACCCAGGAATACGCGTGTTTAGGCTTTGAGGGGAAAATTGCTGTCTTTAGCTCATTTGTGTAAACAATAAAATAAGCTCTGTTAGTGACTATTAAAATATATATATAGTTTTATATCTACTACTACTACAGTACCAGATAAACAAATATGCTATTATTAATTTTAAATATAAAAGTTCATAAATTTATTATAAACCACATATTTAATAAACACATGGCAGGTTCTGTAGAGAGCTGTAGATATTCACTCAATATTTGCCATGGTTCAAATGGCTGCCTTAAGGTTGTCATGTCAAAGTCTAACTCCATAAGAGTAACCTAGGGTCCAAATGACTTTGGTTAAATTTAGCTTTAAAACCTAGATCTAGAAATCATTCTCTAGCTATCTACCTATCTATCATCGATCCATCCATCTATCCATCCACACCTCAGAGACCTTCTTTCTCCTGATAATTGGCAATCCCTGAGGCAACAGAAGAGAATGGCTGGGACTTAACTCATGGTCAGAAGGTCTGGACCTCTGTCAGGCTAAAGATAGAATCTTTGTGTGTTTGTGTGACATAGAGAGACAGAGAGAGGGACAGACACAGGAAGGAAGAGAAATGAGAAGCATTAATTCTTTGTTGTGGCACCTTAGTTCTTCATTGGTTGCTTTCTTATATGTGCCTTGACCAGAGGCTACAGCAGACCAAGTGACCTCTTGTTCTAGCCAATGACCTTTGGCTCAAGGTGGTGAGCCTTGCTCAAACCAGATGAGCCCACGCTCAAGCTGGAGACCTTTGGGTTTTGAACCTGAGTTCTCTGTGTCCCAGTCTGATGCTCTATCCACTGTGCCACTGCCTGGTCAGGTTAAAGGTAGCATCTTGACCTAAGTTATATTTCACCACCTGAGTCCTAAGGTGGAATGACCCCTGGAGCTACTTTCCCTTTAACCCTAAGAAAAGGATGCTGGAAAAGACCTCAGAATGCAAGACCGGAAGAAATGATGCATCATTCTTACCTCATCTCCCAGCTCAGCCCTAATTCTCTAACTCCTGGTATCTTGTGATATTATGCTACATAACCTGTCATCTACATGCCATCACGGAGTTTGGGCTTTTGAGCATTAGCTTTTCATTCTCCTGGGCTGCAATATTTATAATAAAATTGTCAGTATTTCTGCACTGCTCTCCTCTGTGCCTAGTGTCTGGCTCTGCTAACACCCATGGCTGAACTTTTTCTGTTCGATAACCACACCTTCAGAAAAAGGTCACCCTCTGATGATGATTACCAAGTTTCTGTAGAACCTCATCCTGAGGCACCTCACTCTACGCTGGCCTCACCCTAGATAGGATAGAATTTGCCTTCCCAGTTTGGCTCCAGACGTAGAACCACTGTGTTTTCAACCCACGGAGTAGTAGAGTGATTACTCCTGGTGGCAGTAGTGGTGGAGTAAGGAGAGGGAGATAACTGTAACTGAAATAACACACACAAGAAGGCTTTCCTCTAGGTAGCTTTAACAGAGTAGGGAAATTCACCCTGCTCATTTCTTGGAAGTACAAACCCTGAGCAGGAAGACATCTTCCATAATACAATTTAACGACAGCGTCAAGCTGTTCTTAGCTTTGAAACATCACATGACTGATTCAACCTGGCAATGACGAGCATATTTTGACTGACCTTTTACCAACATTCAGGTTTATTTAGCTCATTAAAATTTTTCTCAAGGCAAAGTGTATTTGTAGTGCCCTTTGTAATTATGAAATAAAAATGTTTTCTTTCTTGAGTCCAATAACCCTCCATGAGAGGCAAGTGGAAAGTAAAGAAAGACAGGTGTTCTTTTATCACAATTTAAAAATGCAATCTCTCTGTACAAGGACATAAATTTGATTCAGGGTAGTGCTCTCTCTTGTGTACCATTTGGGTTTTTTTGATGTGTTGGTTGGAGCAGAAGTTGGTCGCATTGCTAAAGCGGGATCATTGTGAAGCACACCATAGTTTTGAACAACTCCTGATAGGTGTCACAGCGGGATTCTTTCCACTGGTGAGGCTTCACAAGGTGTGAAATGAAAGCCACCTGCCGGCTCTAAACATGGAGATATGAGCTCCTTGTGCTTTAGCTGTTTTGTGCTTTTTGAATGACTCCCCTCATGAGCTGCCTTATTGAGAATCTTGTAAATAAGCCATATCTTGGGATATATCCCTTTCATCAAGAGGATTCAGATATGCTGAAAATCCAAAAGTGAACTCTGAATGTATTTTTAAAGAAGCATAAATATGTTTTTTTTAAGTATTTTCAATATAGGATTGTTACTTAGCAATAGGCATGGGCTTGATCATGTCCAAATGTGAGAAAGCAGTTGGGGAACGTGAGGTTTAAAAATATTATTATAACCATTCTTGGAAAAAAAAAATCCCTAAGGAGGAAATTGTTTAGTGAGTCCTTATAAGTTTAGTCATCCAGATGTCTCATGAGACAGACATCATATTTATCTGGTGAATCTGAAATCATTACTGCAATGTCATATTGTTCACAAATTAATATTAATAAACAGGGACCTAAAGTATAGCTTTTTCTATAAAAAAGAAATATTTTCTCAATCCCCAACACTGTTAGATGTCATCATCCTTACAATAAGAAGCCCTGAAAATTGCAGCCTGGACACTATCATCCTTGCAAATGATATAAAAGTCATATTATATGATTGTCCACAGGAGTTATGTCTTTTTTTAAGATTTTTTTATTTATTCATTTTTAGATAGAGGAGAGAGAGGAGAGAGAGAGATAGAGAGAGAGGAGAAGCAGAAAGCTTTCTCTATGTGCCTTGACCAGGCATGCCCAGGGTTTTGAACCAGTGACCTCAGTGTTCCAGGCTGATGCTTTATCCACTGTGCCACCACAGGTCAGGCCAGGAGTCATGCCTTAAAGGTCATGTTACCTGAGCTCAAGAATAGGTTTATCAACATTCTCATTTCGTATATTTGGGAAGGCACCCTACCCCCTGGGGACATTGTATTATATCTACATGTCCAGTATTATTTGTCTCTTTTGAACATTCATAGACAGAATCACAACCTGGGCTGCTCTGGTATTGGTAGTATGTCAGTATTTCAGGAAATTATTCACCAGGTGGGAATATATTATGTTCGCAGGGTGAGGTTGCTACATTTCTGTGGGTGCAAAACATACATGGGAAATTTATTCCACAGCTTGTGAAATGAGAAGAGGGAGGAAATGGGGATAGGAACAGAAGAGTGAAGCCATAGCCTTTGGCAAAGAGCTCTGACGTAGGACCTTTGAGGAACTGAGACTGTGAAGTGGTAGAGAGGTAGGCGGGTAGTCAAACGTCAAAGTGTCAGGTTAAACTTTAGTTTTGCAAAAATGGTTAAAGGGTATAGCACCATTTTGAGCTGAAACTGAGTGGCAACGTCAGTTCTGATAAAACTCTAAGGATGTGAGTCTTACAGGCAATTGAAATAAATTCCAAATAACTAAGCAAAAGGGTAATTATCATAAAAAAATATTTTACAAAAAGAAAAAGAAAAACCTTTCTACCATGGTTACAAAGCCTCCAATTTGTAATTGACAATATCCTTTTTTATTAAAAAAAGAATTTAAAAATTTAAAATATTTTTCTAAGTCCTTAGTTGATACTAGTCTTGTGTTAAGTACTGTACGCATATTTTTCTTTGTAATTGCATAAATAACTCCTTGTGTTTATGAAAACCATTTGTTAATCCCACTCATGTAGACCCAAATGACGAAGCCTTTTAATGGCTCTTACAGAACTCAGAGAACAATGAAATATGATTCCTTGGGCTTATTTGGAAAAAGCAATACATTTTGTCCCAAAGCTATGTGGCTACAGGTACTGTGAACAGGAAGAAAGCCTTTTCACAGCTCCGGGAACTTAGCTACCTGAAATGACAGTTGCCAAGAATAGAACAATATTTGGTATTTTTTTCTATTACTGTTTTATATCAATATTATCTATTACTATTATCTATTACTGCTCTATATATCAAAATAAATTTGCTACCAGTCTATCACACTTGTGTCCCAACAAATAACCTGTGTTTTAGTAATCACAAAGAGGAAATGTTATTTACAGAGTTATATTCTTTCAGATTTTATGTTTCATTTTTGTATTAAAATCCACAAAAAGTAGGTTGAAATTCTAATTGGAAAGGTTTTCAGTAAGATTCATTTTCAATGATAAAATTAGGTACCATTATTGTTTTATTTTTTCTTTTCTTTTCCTAATGAGAGGAGGGGAGATAGAGAAACAGACTGCCGCATACCCCAACTAGGATCCACCCAGCAAGCCCTGTCTGGGGCCTATGCTCTGCCCATCTAGGGCCGTGCTCACAGCTATTTTTAGCACCTAAGATGAAGGTTCCATGGAGCCATCCTCAGTGCCCAGAGCCAATGCACTCAAACCAATCAAGCCATGGCTGCAGGAGAGGAAAAGAGAGAGAGAGAAAGAGAGAGAGAGGAGGAGGAGGAAGAAGGTGGAAAAGTAGTGGTCGGTTCTCCTGTGTGCCCTGACCAGGAATTGAACCTGGGACATCCACATGCCAGGCTGATGCTCTACCACTGAGCCAGCCAGCCAGGGCCTCTTATTCTTTTTATGGTTTATTTTTCTTCCAGAATCACATGGGGATTTTTCAAATATATCATTGTGGATGTCAAGTTTAAATTCTTTCATGCTGGACTAGAAACAAGACTGTAGCAAATTTAAAAAGTGATCAGATAATAACCACCCACAAGACAACAACAGGCTTGGTTTTAAATCGCAAAGATTAAAAGGACTATACTCATTTAAGCTGAAAAAATGGTTATTTAATAGCAATCGTTATATTGACAGCATGATTACTACATAGGAAACGGCCAGAAATTGTTTTTCTGTATTAAAAAAAAAATAAAAAAGATAAATAGAGTTGAGCAACAGCATAAAGCATTGAATTCAGACTTAATAAAGGACCTCGAGAGATGAATTATTAAATATGTAGAAGAGGATAAGAATGTCTTCTCGCCTGACCAGGCAGTGGCCCAGTAGATAGAGCGTCAGACTGGGATGCGAAAGACCCAGGTTTGAGACCCTGAGCTCGCCAGCTTGAGCATGGGCCCATCTGGCTTGAGCAAAAGCTCGCCAGCTTGGACCCAAGGTCGCTGGCTCCAGCAAGGGGTTGCTTGGTCTGCTAAAGGCCCACGGTCAAGGCACATGTGAGAAAGCAATCAATGAACAACTAAGGTGTTGGGACAGCAACGAAAAACTAATGATTGATGCTTCACACCTCTCTTCGTTCCTGTCTGTCTATCCCTCTCTCTGTCCCTGTAAAAAAAAAAAAAAAAAAAAAAAAAGAATGTCTTCTCTAGAGTTTAAACAAAAGTAACATAGCCCATCATCTACTTGCTTGTATATTAGACATGGTCTTGTCCAACAAAATTAACTTAATAAATTCAAAGATCTACTCAGGTTTCTGATATTTTATTTTACTCTATTTTATGCTATTTTGACATTTATATTTATAAAGGATAATACAAAACTTCATTAGAACATGGGAAGTAAATTCAGCCAGAACCACAAAAATATCCTTTTGTATATGGCTGGTCTTACACAGCTTCTTACATTGATAGGAGTCAGGTTGACCTCTGAGATATGTGGTATTTTCATTTGAAATGATTTCTTAAAGAGTTGGGAGAAATATGAGTAGTCATTGTGATTGAATCCTTAAAATAAGTAATATAAACTTATTTAGCATAATATTAAAATATTTATAAAATATATATTTTTAAATTTATTCATTTTAGAGAGGAGAGTGAGAGAAAGAGAGAGAGAAAGGAGGGAGGAGTAGTAAGCATCAACTCCCATATGTATCTTGACCAGACAAGTGCAGGGTTTTGCACTGGTGACCTCAGCATTCCAGGTCGACGCTTTATCCACTGAGCCACCACAAGTCAGGCTATAAAATAAATTTTAAAACAGAGTTTAAGATAGTCCCAACATCATTTATTATGTAGACTATATTTACCCCATGGTATGTTTTTGCCTCCATTGTCAAATATTAATTACTATAAAGGAATAGGTTTATTTTATGGGCATTCTATTCTGTTCCCTTAATAAATGACACCAAACAAAAATGTAATTGGCCCTAATTTTTGGACTACTACATATATGTCCTTGAGAAACTAAACAAAATGACAACTCTTTGTTATATTGAGCATCAGAATAGATTCTAGAAACAATGAAATTGAAAAATAAATTTTGGAGATTTGCTTTTGGCATGATAAAGAAAATAATTTAGTAAACGCTCTTCTCAGAAAGCAACTGTAAAGTTAGACAGAACAGTAAATTAACCATTTTGATGCTCTAGGAATGGACTGATGACATTGAACAAGTCAAGAAATATCTATTCATGTAAATTACTGACCTTCAGATAAAAATAATTTGAAGTATATGGCATTCCTGCTTGAAGCAGCTCTGTTGGTATGACAGGTTAAACATACCTAGTATACCTACTCTTCTACGTTGTGGAACCTAATTATCATTTTGGAAAAATAATCTCAGTAGAAGAAAATTCTTTCTGATCAATTGGTTGAATTCAACATCAGAAACACTTTCCCTTAGTGTTCTCCTTGATGATGCTTAGTCTTTTTCCCCCTACAATTGAGCTGTTTAGGCCGTGTTTATTTTGCAATGTTAACTCATCCATCAAGGTTGTGCTGAATATGGAAAACAGGCACAGGGGTTTTGATAACAGAGCATGTGTGACAGGAGCCAGAATGTCACCTTACCCCTGCTCTGCTCTTCAGCAGTGGACTTGACTGATTCTAGAGTTGACACAAGGATAGCTCTCCTCTGCAATTAAACAAGGTTCCCGAATTTCAGGCTTGGAGGAAAATTAGCACAAGGCAAAGATCCAAGTTTTCATTCTGATTTAAATGGAAGTGTAAGCTTAAAAGAGAAAAATAGCTGGATTGAAGATAGACACAGACTCCCATTTTGCCTCAGTCTGCTTTAGCAGTTAAATTTCTTTTCAAGTGAAATGCAAATTAAAACCACAATGAGATACCACCTCACATCTGTCAGAATGGCACTCATTAACAAAACAACACATAATAAATGCTGGAGAGGGTTTGGAGAAAAGGGAACCCTCCTGCACTGCTGGTGGGAATGCAGACTGGTGCAGCCCCTGAAGAAAACAGTATAGAGATTCCTCAAAAAATTAAAAATGGAACTGCTTTTTGACCCAGCTATCCCACTTTTAGGAATATATCCTATGACTACCAAATCACTGATTCAAAAGAAGAAATGCACCCCTGTGTTTATTGCAGCATTGTTTATTTACAGTAGCCAAATTCTGGAAACAGCCCAAATGTTCATCATTGGACAAGTGGATTAAAAAGCAGTGATACATATACCCAATGGAATACTATGTGGTTGTGAGGAAGAAGGAAATCTTACCTTTTGCAGCAACATGGATTGACCTGGAAACTATCATGCTAAGTGAAATAAGCCAGACAAAGAAAGGAAAATACCATATGACCTCACTCATTTGAGTAATCCAATGAACAATGTGAACTGAGCAATGGAATAGAAGCAGAAGCAGGATTAAAAGGACCAGAGAAAAAGTAAAAAAGAAGATGGGATCATAGAAGGGAAAAAAATTAGTGAAATTACATATACATAACACAACATTATAGAGAACAAGACAGCAAATCCTGGAGGGGAAGAAGAAAGGCATTGGGGGGAGGGGACATGTGGGGGAGCTGAGGGAAATAAGGGGGTGTGGGGAGATATATTCAATGGGACACTTGAATCTATGTAAATACAAATTAAAATTATAAATAAAAAGAAAAGAAAATTTCTTCTCAAGAGAGGTTGTTGTTTTTGTTTTGTTTTGTTTTGTTTTTATACCTGGAAGGCTCTAGCTCAGGGGTCAGGAACCTATGGCTCGCAAGCCAGATGTGGCTCTTTTGATGGCTGCATCTTGCTCGCAAACAAATCTTTTTTTTCTTTTTTTTTTATCAGTGACAATTTATTTTTGTTTATTCAAGGAACAGTATGTATTTAGTAAATTACAGTGCTATTTGCTGGCAAAACTGCAAGGAAATTGGCATTCTCATATGTTACTGGTAAAAATAATTCTTTTGGATATTTATTCAACAGTTCTCCTATGTCTTCAAGATTACAACATCTCATGCTCTCATTCTCTTCTGAAATGTCTTTCCTCTTCATCTTGTAACAATTCCTTTATATCTTTCAAGACTCAACTCAAATGAGACTTCTTCTAGAACCATCACACCCTTGGTATCACTTTAAAAGACTACTTTTATGTTCACAAAGCAACACATGCAAATGTCTTTTAATGGACAAACTATTTTTTTTAATTTTAATGGGGTGACATTAATATTACAGGGTACATATGTTCAAAGAAAACATCTCCAAGTTATCTTATTACTCAATTATGTTGCATACCCATCACCCAAAGTCAAATTGTCCTCAGTCACCTTCTATTTGGTTTTCTTTGTGTCCTTCCCCTCCCCCCCTCTCCCACCCTTTTTGCCCTTCCCCCACCCAGTAACCACCACACTCTTGTCCATCTACCTGCAAAAAAAAATTGAAAGTAGACCATCAACTTACACCATCCACAAAAACAAACTCAAAATGGATAAAAGACTTAAATGTAAGCCGTGAAACCATAAACATCTTAGAAGAAAACATAGGCAACAAGCTCTCCGACATCTGTAGCAGCAATATATTTGCCCATTTATCTCCACGGGCAAATGAAATAAAAGGCAAAACAAACAAATGGGACTATATTAAACTAAAAAGGTTTTGCACAGCTAAAGGCAATAAGTACAGAATAAAAAGACAAACCACACAATCGGAGAACATATTCGACAACACATCTGATAAGGGGTTAATAACCAAAATGTATAAAGAACTCATAAATCTCAACACCAGGAAGACAAACAATCCAATCAAAAAATGGGCAAAAGAGCCTGACCTGTGGTGGTGCAGTGGATAAAGCATCGACCTGGGATCACTGAGGTCGCCAGTTCAAAACCCTGCACCGGTATGGTCAAGGCAAATATGGGAGTTGATGCTTCCAGCTCATCCCCCTCTTCTCTCTTTCTCTCTCTCTCTCTCTCTCACTCTCTGTCTCCTCTCTAAAATGAATAAAATAAAAATAAATTTTAAAAAAATGGCCAAAAGAAATGAATAGAAATTTCTCCAAAGAGGACATACAGATGGCCAATAGGCATATGAAAAAATGCTCAACATTAGTAATCATTAGAAAAATGCAAATTAAAACTACAATGAGATATCACTTCACACCAGTCAGAATGGCGCTCATCTGAAAAACAACACAGAACAAGTGCTGGCGAGGATGTGGAGAAAAGGGAACCCTTCTGCACTGTCAGTGGGAATGCAGACTGGTGCAGCCACTGTGGAAAACAGTATGGAGATTCCTCAAAAAATTAAAAGTCGAACTGCCTTTTGACCCAGCTATTCCACTTATAGGAATATAACCTAAGAACATCATAGCACTGTTCGAAAAGAAGAAATGCGCCCCCATGTTCGTGGCAGCATTGTTCACAATAGAGAAGATCTGGAAACAGCCCAAGTGTCTGTCAGAAGACGAGTGGATTAAAAAGCTTTGGTACATATATACTATGGAATACTACTCAGCCATAAGAAATAATGACATTGGATCATTTACAACAAAATGGATGTACCTTGATAACATTATACGGAGTGAAATAAGTAAAACAGAAAAAAACTGAGAACAGCATGATTTCATACATAGGTGGGACATAAAAATGAGGCAGGGCAGCTTCGAAGATGGCAAGGGAGTAGGCAGATGTACCAACTTCCAACTCCCAGAAGCAAAGTGGATTATAACTCAATTTAAAGAACCATCATCTGGATAAACCAACTATGAACTAAACTAAGTGGACTCTTCAACCAAGGAAAACAGAAGAAGCCACACTGAGACTGGTAGGAATAGCGAAAACGCGAAGAGGTCTGCCCAGCTCCCGAGAACAAACAGCAGCCCGGAGAGACCCGTGTGGCGGGAGGAAAGTTTGGCGGAGAGGGAGGGACCTGGGTCCCAGGAACCAAGCCCCAGCCTTCAGTCCCAGAGCCTAGAAGAGGCGTTTGGACAGTTTTGAGCTGTGAAACAAGTGAGGGAGCTCCCAGGCCTACAGTGTGGAGTATTAGGTCCCTTCCTACTCTGCTGAGGGTTGCTGAAGGGTTTGGGGCGACAAGACGCTGAAACGCGGTTCTGTCAACGTGGGCAGAGGCCAAACCGGTGAAAGCTCAGTCTAGCCCAGCAGGGTCGGAGGGGATGCGCAAAAGCGGTCCAGAAGCTGCGGGCCCGCCTTCAATCCCATTTACGGGGACAAAGCAGGAGGCCCGGAACGGGCAGAAATCTGCTCTGCGACCCTGCGCAAGCCGACCCTGACCGCGGGGACCGGGCTAGGACCAGGGATGGGCAGGGGCTCGCGGCTGAGCTCACGCTACCAGCCCCCCCCCGCCCCCGGAGGGCCGGAGAAACCGCGGTTTGCCAGTATACTTGCACGAGCAGTCTCCGAACGCGGGAACCGGGTAGACCCCGAGACAAGTGGAAGCTCGTACCTGAGCTCATGCTACTACCCCTGCCCAGCAGGAGAAACCCCGGGTTGCATTCATACGTACACGAGCGGGCTCCGAACTGGGGGCGGGGTAGAGTACGGGATGAGCAGAAGTATGCAGCTGAAAGGAAGCCAGCAAACACGACCAGCAAAATAAACCTGGGTTTGCGACCCTGCGCAGAAGGGCCCTGGCCTCGAGGGCGGGGCTAAATCTCCAGATGGGCACACGTTCACAGCTGAGAGCACGTCAAAAGCCCCGCCCAACCCTCGAAACTGTGGCAAGCAGGCTTTGACTGCGGGTTCTGGGCAGAAGTCCTGAAATAGGCTGGGTCCACAGCTGAGCAAAGGTGCTCACCTCTACCCTTAGTGCTAAGGCTTGTGGCTTCAGTGACAGCCCCTCCCGCGAAGGAGAGGCAGAAATCACAGCAAAAGCCACAGTGGGCGGGCACTGGCAACGCTCATAATCAACCACACTAGGCACCAGCAGAGGGGATGGGGGGCCTCCAGAAAGACCACACCTAGAGAACACAAAGGCAACACCTACTGGACTCCAGTGGCCACAACTTGCTTATACACAGACAAAATGGGCAGGCAGAGGAATGCAAACCAAATGAATCAAGAGAAATCCCCAGAGAAGGACCTGAATGAACCAGATATAACCAAATTACCAGAAGCAGAATTTAGAATAATGATAGTTAGGATGTTCAAAGAAATTAGAGCAACAATGGATAGTCATTATGAACACCTAAATAAAGAGATAGCAAGTATAAGAAAGAAAATTGAAATAATAAAAAAGAATCAGACAGAAATGACAAATACAATATCAGAACTGAAGACCACAATGAAAGGAATTAAAAGCAGGATGAATCACGCTGAGGATCGAATAAGCGAGTTAGAGGACACAATAAACAAAGTTACAGAAGCAGAGAAGAAAAAGGAAAAGAGACTCAAAAAATGTGAGGAAACTCTAAGGGAGCTCTGTGACAACATGAAGAGAAACAACATTCGCATCATAGGGGTGCCTGAAGAAGAGGAGAGAGGACAGGAAATGAAAACTTTGTTCAATCAAATCATAGCAGAAAACATTCCTAAATTAAGGCTGGGAAACACTCCATACGTTCAACAAGCACACAGAACTCCATTAAAGAGAAACCCAAAAAGATCTACACCAAGACACATCATAGTTAAAACACCAAAGCTAACGGATGAAGAAAATATTTTAAAAGCTGCTAGACAAAAAAAGGCTATCACCTACAAAGGAGCCCCCATAAGGATGACATTGGACTTCTCAACAGAAACAGTTGAGGCCAGAAGGGAATGGCAAGATATAATCAAAGTAATGCAGAATAAGAACCTACAACCAAGACTACTTTATCCAGCAAGGCTAATGTTTAAAATTGAAGGAGAAATAAAGAGCTTCCTAGAAAAAGAAAGCCTGAAGGAATTCATAAAAGACAAACCAATTCTGCAAGAGATACTAAGGGGCCTCTTGTGAACAGTGTAAAGGGAGGAATGAATATAGCAAAAGAAGAATATAGCTTTAAAGAATAAAATGGCAATAAACAACTACATATCAATAATAACCTTAAAAGTAAATGGATTAAATGATCCAATCAAAAGACATAGGGTAGCTGCATGGATAAAGAAACAGGACCCATACATATGCTATCTACAAGAGACACACCTTAAAACAAAAGATGCACATAGACTGAAGGTAAAAGGATGGAAAAAAATATTTCATGCAAATGGAAATGAAAAAAAAGCAGGGGTAGCAATATTTATATCTGACAAAATGGACTTTAAAACAAAGGCTGTAGTAAGAGATAAAGAAGAACACTACATAATAAAGGGAACAATTCAACAGGAAGATATAACTATTATAAATATCTATGCACCAAATATAGGAGCCCCGACATACATAAAACAGACTTTGATGGATATAAAGGGCGAGATTAACAGCAATACTATCATAGTAGGGGATTTCAATACCCCTCTAACAACACTGGATAGATCCTCAAGAAAGAAAATTAATAAAGAAACAGCAGACTTAAAGGAGACACTAGATCAACTTGATTTAATAGATATCTTCAGAACTTTTCACCCTAAAGCAGTAGAATATACATTCTTCTCAAGCGCTCATGTTACGTTTTCTAGGATAGACCACATGTTAGGACACAAAACTGGTCTCAATAAGTTTAAGAAGATTGAAATCATATCAAGTATTTTCTCTGGTCACAATGTCATAAAACTAGAAATTAACCACAAAAGAAAAACTGAAAAATGCTCAAACACTTGGAAACTAAATAGCATGTTATTAAATAGTGAATGGATTAACAATGAGATCAAAGAAGAAATAAAAAAGTTTCTAGAAACAAATGATAATGAGCATACATCAACTCAAAATTTATGGGACACAACAAAAGCAGTTCTGAGAGGGAAGTTTATTGCACTACAGGCATATCATAAGAAGCTAGAAAAAGCTCAAATAAGCAACCTGACCCTGCAGCTAAAAGAACTAGAAAAACAACAACAAATAAAACCCAAGACAAGTAGAAGGAAGGAAAAAATAAAGATCAGAGCAGAAATAAATGACATAGAGGTGAAGGAAACAATACAGAGAATCAATGAAACCAGAAGCTGGTTCTTTGAAAAGGTAAACAAGATTGATGAACCTTTTACTAGACTCACCAAGAAAAAAAGAGAGAGGACTCAAATAAATAAAATTAGAAAGGACAGTGGAGAAATAACAACTGACACAACAGAAATACAAAGCATTGTAAGAAAATACTATGAAGAACTATATGCCAAAAAATTAGACAATCTTGGTGAAATGGACAAATTTCTTGAATCATATAACCTTCCAAAAATCAATCTGGAAGAATCAGAACACCTAAACAGACCAATTACAACAAATGAGATCGAAACAGTTATCAAAAATTTCCCCCCCAAAAAGAGTCCTGGGTCTGATGGCTTCACAAGTGAATTCTATCAAAAATTTAAAGAAGAACTAACTCCTATCCTTCTCAAGCTATTTCAAAAAGTTCAAGAGGAAGGAAGACTTCCAAACTCCTTTTATGAGGCGAGCATAATTCTGATCCCAAAACTGTACAAAAACAACACAAAGAAAGAAAATTATTGGCCTATATCTCTGAAGAATTTAGACACTAAAATTTTCAACAAAATATTAGCCAACCGGATCCACCAATATATGAAAAAAATCATACACCACGATCAGGTGGGATTTATTCTGGAGAGGCATGGCTGGTTCAATATTCGCAAATCAATCAATGTGATCCATCACATAAACAAAAGGAAGGACAAAAATCACATGATAATTTCAATAGATGCAGAAAAGGCATTTGATAAAATCCAGCCCCCATTCATGCTCAAAACTCTCAGTAAAGTGGGAATACAGGGATCATTCCTTAACATGATAAAGGCCATCTACGATAAACCGACAGCAAACATCATACTAAGTGGACAAAAATTAAAAGCAATCCCCTTAAGATCAGGAACCAGGCAGGGATGCCCCCCTTCACCACTCTTATTCAACATAGTTCTGGAAGTCCTAGCTACAGCAATCTGACAAGAAGAAGAAATAAAAGGCATCCAAATTGGAAAAGAAGAAGTAAAACTGTCACTATTTGCAGATGATATGATATTGTATATTGAAAACCCTAAAGTCTCAGTCAAAAAACTACTGGATCTTATAAATGAATTAAGCAAGGTGGCAGGATATAAAATTAAAACTCAGAAATCAGAGGCATTTCTATATACCAACAATGAACTGTCAGCAAAAGAAATTAAGGAAACAATCTCCTTCACTTTTGCAGCCAAAAAAATAAAGTACCTAGGAGTAAATTTAACCAAGGAGGTTAAGGAATTGTACTCGGAAAATTATAGAACATTGATAAAAGAAATCAAGGAAGATACAAACAAGTAGAAGCATATACCGTGCTCATGGCTAGGAAAAATAAACATTATTAAAATGTCTATATTACCCAAAGCAATTTATAAATTCAATGCAATACCAATTAAAATACCAATGACATACTTCAAAGATATAGAACGCATATTCCAAAAATTTATATGGAACCAAAAAAGAACACGAATAGCCTCAGCAATCTTAAAAAGAAAAAATAAAGCAGGAGGTATACTCTTCCAGATATCAAGGTTTACTATAAGGCCATTATACTCAAGACAGCCTGGTACTGGCATAAGAACAGGCACAAAAATCAATGGAAAAGAACAGAGGACCCAGAAATAAACCCACAGCTTTATGGACAACTGATATTTGACAAAGGAGGAAGGAACATACAATGGAGTAAAGACAGCCTCTTTAACAAATGGTGTTGGGAAAATTGGACATCTACATGCAAAAAAATTAAACTAGACCATCAACTTACACCATTCACAAAACCAAACTCAAAATGGATAAAAGACTTAAATGTAAGTCGTGAAACCATAAGCATCTTAGAAAAAAACATAGGCAGCAAGCTCTCCGACATCTGTAGCAGCAGTATATTTGCCGATTTATCTCCACGGGCAACTGAAATAAAAGGCAAGATAAACAAATGGGACTATATCAAACTAAAAAGTTTTTGCACAGCTAAAGACAATAGGAACAAAATAAAAAGACAAACCACACAATGGGAGAACATATTTGACAGCACATATGATAAGGGGTTAATAACTAAAATTTATAAAGAACTTATAAAACTCAACACCAGGAAGACAAACAACCCAATCAAAAAATGGGCAAAAGAAATGAATAGAAATTTCTCCAAAGAGGACATACAGATGGCCAATAGGCATATGAAAAAATGCTCAACATTACTAATCATTAGAGAAATGCCAATTAAAACCACAATGAGATATCACCTCACACCAGTCAGAATGGCACTCATCAGCAAAACAACACAGAATAAGTGCTGGAGAGGATGTGGAGAAAATGGAACCCTTCTGCACTGCTGGTGGGAATGCAGTCTGGTGCAGCCACTGTGGAAAACAGTTTGGAGATTAATCAGAAAATTAAAAATCGAACTGCCTTTTGACCCAGCTATCCCACTTTTAGAAATATACCCTAAGAACACCATAGCACTGTTCGAAAAGAAGAAATGTGCCCCCATGTTCGTGGCAGCATTGTTCACAATAGCGAAGATCTGGAACCAGCCCAAGTGTCTGTCAGAAACCGAGTGGATTAAAAAGCGATGGTACATATATACTATGGAATACTACTCAGCCATAAGAAATAATGACATTGGATAATTTACAACAAAATGGATGGACCTTGATAACATTATACGGAGTGAAATAAGTATATCAGAAAAAAAGAAAAACGGAGAACAGCATGATTACATACATAGGTGGGACATAAAAGTCAGAATATGAGACATGGACAAGAGAGTGGTGGTTATGGGATGGGGGGAGTGAGGGAAGAGTGGGATAGGGAGGAGGGGAGGGACACAGGGAAAACCAGATTGAAGGTGACAGAGGACAATTTGACTTTTGGTGATGGGTATGCAACACAATTGAATGATAAGAAAACTTGGAGATGTTTCATTGTACATATGTACCCTGATTTATTGGTGTCACCCCATTAGAATTAATAATAATAAAATATATTAAAAAATGAGGCAAACAAATCTTTAATAAAAATAATAATAACATTAAAAATATAAAATATTCTCATGTATTACAATCCATTCATCTCCTACGGCTCATGTACATGGTTACAGGTGGCTGGAGCCCATCACAGCTGTCCTCTGGGACAATACCAAATTTTTATTGGATAATGCATATTGTACATGGTTATTTTGACGTCAGAAAGTAAACTTCCCTTCTTTTAATCAAGTAGTCAGCTAGCTAATTCCAAAATCCCTTTTGACGAAGAAGATGGCTAAAAAAAAAATATGAGAAGTATCATACTTTTCAGCAGGAATGGACAGAGGAATTTGCCTTTGTGGAGAGAGCAGGTTCTGGGTTGTGTCTAATATGCAATGATAAAATTGCATCTATGAAACGGTCCAATATAAAGCAACACTTCGACACATGCCATACTATATTTGCATAGAAATATCCAGCCGGGGACAGCAGGAAGAAAGCATGTCAAGAGCTACTGTGCATAGTGCAAGCTAGTCAGCAGCAACTCCATATTTGGACCCAAGGTGACTGGAATTCGGCTAGCTTTGCTGGTGCTTTAGCAATTTTGAGAAACAAAAAGCCATTCACAGATGGGGAGTATGCCAAAACATTCATGCTTCATGTCGCCAATGAACTTTTTTTTTTTTTTTTTTTTTTTTTTTTTTTTGCCAATGAACTTTTTGACGACTTTTTGGATGAAGACAAGATAATCAAATGAATAAAAGACATGCGTATGTCGGCAAGAACTGTTCATAATCAAACCATCATGATGGCAAATCAAATTGAGGCAACACAAGTGAAGGATATAAATGCAGCACCCACAATTCTTTTCTCTCACTTTGGATGAGTCAACAGATGTAAGTAAGCTGTTTATCTCAGTTCAGCGTGATTGCAAGGTGTGCTGTCAGTGACACACTACATGAGGAAGGTTGTGCTGTTTTGCTTATGAGAGAGGCAAGAGGGGAGGATTTATTCAAGTCTTTCACTAAGTTTGCGAAAAAATAAATCTACGAACGAATAAACTTATTTCGGTGTGCACTGATGGTGCTCCGTGCATGGTGGGGAAAAACAGAGGATTCGTAACACTTCTTTGTGAACATAAAAAGAGACCCATCCTAAGTTTTTACTGCATCCTACATCAGGAGGTGCTTTGTGCTCAGATGTGTGGCAAGCAGCTTGGTGAGGTGATGTCACTGGTCATTCGGGTGGTCAACTTTATTGTTGCCCAATCTTTAAATGATCACCAGTTTAAAACACTGCTGGATGATGTTGAGAATAATTATCCTGGTCTGATTCTGCACAGAAATGTGCATTGGTTGTCAAGGGAGAAGGTGTTCAGCCATTTCGCGCCTTGTCTGAGCGAAATCAGGACTTTTCTTGAAATGAAAAACGTCGAGCATCCTGAGTTACCTAACACTGAGCGGCTCCTGAAGTTCTACTATCTCGTGGACATGACTAAACATCTGAACCAGCTCCATGAGAAAATGCAAGATGTTGGAAATAAAGTCTTATCCCATCAACAAACAGTGTTTGCGTTTGAAAACAAGCTGGAACTCTTCATCGCCGACATTGAAACAGGTCATTTACTGCACTTTGAAAAACTGGGAGAGTTTAAAGATGCATGCACAGCAAATGGCCCTGCTTTAAATCTTGATCTCCAGCAGCTAGCAGACTTCACATCTAATCTCTTGCAGTCATTCAAAGCATGCTTTGGAGAATTTCATAAGCACACTTGTCTTTTTAAGTTCATCACCCATCCACACGAGTGTGCAGTGGACAGTGCTGACCTGAGGTACATTCCCGGTGTCTCCATCAGAGATTTTGAGCTACAAGCTGCTGACCTGAAGGCCTCAGACATGTGGGTGAATAAATTCAAGTCAATGAATGAAGATTTGGAAAGACTTGCATGACAGCAAGCAGAGTTGGAGAGCAAACACAAGTGGGGAGGAATGAAAAATTTCAACCCATGGATCAGCTGATTGTCAAAACTTGGAATGTGCTTCCCATCACATACCACACACTGCAGTGTGTGAGTATTGCTGTACTGAAAATGTTTGGCTCTACGTATGCATGTGAGCAGTCTTTTTCACATCTAAAGAACGTTAAAACCAACCTACAATCACGTTTAACGAATGGAAGTCTCAATGCCTGCATGAAGCCTAACCTCACCACGTATCAACCATACTACAAAGCCATCAGCAAAACCATGCAGCACCAGAAGTTTCATTAATGGTAAGAAATACTTTATTCATCATTGGTTAGCAACAGCATAACAACATTATTAAAAAGAATTCAGAGACTTATTTTACTTTAAAAGTGTTGGTCTTACATAAAATGCACACATTTACTTGTATTTAGTGTTAAACATATTGTATGGCTCTCACGGAATTGCATTTTAAAATATGTGGCGTTCATGGCTCTCTCAGCCAAAAGGTTCTCGACCTCTGCTCTAGCTGTTTAAATGCCATGTAAGCCATGAAATGGAATGAGTGATCAGATTTTTGCATTAGTCATAGAGAGACAATTTGTGCATTATTTTCCTCTGTGTTTCATCATGAAATACAGGTTATCTTCCAAACGAGTGTTTGCTTAACCAGGTCACATGCATTCTTAATTTACAAGCAGTGAAAAACAGTGTCTGAGAAGTAGGATCATTCCACTGTAGGACATTTGCAGGTGTTTTTGGCCAGCAAGAACACACTGGTTTACTGACCTTCCTGGACTTCACCACTGTCTTTGCCCATTTTGCTCTGTCATCTTGGCCAGGACTAACCTTCCACTCAGAAACCAATTCTGTGACAAAGAATGATTGTGAATATTTTTGTTTCAGGAGAAGACTGTACGTTTTTCACACATAGTAAAGTGCTATTCATTTGTATTTGATAATTTTCAAGCTTATAATTCCAATCATGGTCTGTAAAAACAATTAAATATAAATTATTAAAAGATTTTAGAATTTTACTTTAACTTCTAGTCAAAATTAAATAACTTAACAGTATTAAGGACTTAAGGTATGTCCCATAATATCCTCTACCTTATCTTCTACACTAACATTTACATATGCAAACACATTTCATGCTTCTGTTACACTGTCATGATTCCAGAGCCTTTCTGAGAGGTTTTTGTCACTCATCTCAGTTTGGCAATGATTGTCAGTTTGTATTTGGGTTCAGAGTTCTGCTGTGCCGGAAGAAATAAAACTTACATTCTGGAGAACAGGAACATCTGGCCTCAGTCTGGTCTGTGCCCCCGAGTACAACTTTGGTGTATAGTTGACAGCACAAAGCCTCATCATTGTGTTCGATGCTCACAACAAGCTGGAGCACAGGACTTTACCAGTGGATTTTTGTGAGCAGACCACCCTCCCTCCCTGCGCAGGCCAGAATTCAGTAGGAAAACTGTCACTGCTTTCCCCACTTTGAGGAAGGGTACTGCAGAAAATGCAACCTGGCTCCCATTCTGGCAAAAAATGCTGAGGGCAGTTCTAGGAAAATGGTTGGGGTACTGTAGTAAAAGGAGGACATATTTTTGAATATTAAAAATGGAAAAATAAATTTTCGTGAAAAGCAATATATTTTCTTTCATCATCACATATTATAACTGAAAACATACTATTTACCAAATCATAATATATGTTAGTACCAAGAGAGCTTTTCTCACCTCCATAATGTTCAGTGTTCCTAAAGTGTTACATTGTCTATAACCTACTACATATGTTGCATTTTCTGTGCTCCCCACGTTTTATGCAGAGATTGTGAACATGTGTAACTCTTTTGTTTCAACTAGGGACCTTCCTCATTCTCTGTACCTTATGGTTGGTTAATTCTAAATAAAGCTATCAAACACTGAGAGAGTATATAACAGCTGACAGGTTCCACAGCATCCTTAGTTGAAGAAAGATGTGCATCTCATAGAAAATAAGGAAATGTATCCTTTATGGAATTGCTAATCTGGACAATTGTGGTACCTGTTGAGAAGCGCTCCTGGTGGCTAACTGGGCTCACATTTAAAACCAGAGCTCAGCAGCTATTTCTGTACAGGGACCTCTCATGCAAACTGCATGTCAGGGAGAAGCCTGCACTGAACTGCCTGCCTGCACTGTGTTCCTGCTATTTGAGCCAATCCTTATAAAGGAGTTCTTAAAATTGTACTTCAACCAATAGGATTGAGACTTTTCCTGTGCAGCTTTGTACTAATTAACATCTTCACCAACCAATCAGAGCAGCTCCGTTCTGACCAGTCAGGACAATGATTGTTGGATCACACTGATGATTTGGAGTCCTCATTTGCATGGGAATGGACCAAACAGTGACCAGGAGTGAGAATTTCTCTTTATAAATCTACTCTCCTCTGTTATGTGGAGAACACTTTCAGTTTCCAGTGAGAACTGTATTTCCTTGGCTGGTGCTGTCACACAAGCAGTCTCTGGGATAAAGCTAGCTCAGTGGAGCTGTCTTATTGATGTACTGGGGGTAACACCAGAGCCACTTCACCCCAGAACTGCCTTGCCCCAAAATGCCTTGTTCCAGGGCCACCTCACAGTCATGCTTCATCATAAAAGAACCATGTCACCACTGAACTACCTTACAACCTTGATCTCCTATAGCTGTGCTATATCAAAATTGAGTTGTTTGCACTGAAAAAAAGTGTCCCTTTTTATTATTGCATTAAACTGAGGATGCCTGGACTTTGGCCAGTTGGCTCAGTGGTAGAACAGCAGCCTGGCATGTAGATGTCCTGGGTTTGATTCTCAGTGAGGGCACACAGGAGAAACGACCATCTGCCTCTCCACCCCTTTTCTCTCCATTCGCTTTCTCTCTCTCTTTTCTCCTCCTACAGCCATGGCTCAATTGGTTCGAGTACACCACCCTTGGCAATCTGTAGAGCCTCTGCCTCAGGTTATAAAAACAACTCTGTTTGGAGCATGGCCCCAGACAGGGTTTGCTGGGTAGATCCTGGTAGGCTGCATAAGGAAGTCTGTCTATCTCCCCTCCTCTCACTTGGAAAGGAAAAAAAAATTGAGAATGCTTATTGGTGTTGAATCGGTGCCAACAGCCATTAGCTAACAGTATGTATGGGCCCATTTTGAGATTTATAAAGAGTTAGTGTCATTATAAATATCTGTGAAGCATTGGTAGGCAAAACTATTTTTGGTTAAAAGCTTATTAAGTCTTGGTTTCTGCATGCTCTTTAGAGATATTTGCAGTATAGTTATTTATCATGGATTAACACAAAAAATGTCACTCCTTACTGCAGGGTACATTCACAGAACTACGTTTGGTTATGCAATACAGTTTTGAGAATAAAATGGTTGGGGTTTTAGTTATAAACAGCCACATAAATAATATCCTCATGTAATGCTTCTTAATTTTCTTTGCAAGTGGGTATCTAATTTTAAAGTAGGCTCCATGTGAGTCTCAGAAGGCAGTATTCCTAAGATTTAAGTATGCCTTAGCTCCTACCTAGCAAGGGTACATCAAAGAAGTAGCACAACAAAGTTTGTGCCACACAATCATTTTTCAGGTCATTATTTAGTTTGATGATTGGCTTGGTTTGCTCATCAGAGACTGCTATTTCCAACTGTACCACAGGCTTTCCCTTGGCTTTAATTTTATTTGCTTATTTTTCAAAAGACTATTTCATCCAAGCACCTTGGTCATGTACCAAAATATAGGGATGACTTCATGCCTCAGCTTGTTCACACTGTAAAGAGAGAAAACAATTTGCAAATGAATCCAGCCCAACTGAGATAGCATCCTAAAGGTTTTTCCAGGCTTGTCAGTCACTCTGGAATTTGCTGGGAAAACCCAGATTTGGTCAAGAAACATTGATATGATTATGGTATGCAAATGAAATTTGCTACATATTTGTAGATTTGCCTATTGGCATTATGCTTATTTATTTTTTTATGTTGATTTGTTTTAGAGAGACAGAGAAGCATTCATTTTGTTGTTTGACTTAGTTGTTCATTCCCTGGCTACTTCTCATATATGCCCTGACTGGGGATTAAACCCGCAACCTTGGCATTTCTGGAGGATGCTCTAACCAACTGAAGTAACCACACAGAGCATTTATTGACATTATGTTTATAGAAAACTTTTATACAGTACATGTCTCTTATTTAAAAGCATGTAAATAGACACAAGACTTCTGGCTAAGACGGCAGATTAAGTAAACTTTGTACTTGTCTCTTCTCATGATCACATCAAAATCACAACTAAGTTTTAGAGCAACCATCACTGAGAGCAACCTGGAGACTAGCTAAACAGAATTACTATAACTAAAAAATTTAAGAAAAAGCCATGCAAGACTAGTAGGAGAGGCAGAGATATGAAACTGGCAGGTCCTGCTCCTGCAGGGTGGCAGTTAAAAATGGGAAGGCTTATCTTGGAGGGTAGATCTCCCTATAGGAGCAAGAGGTTCCAGCCCCACATCAAGTTCCCCAGCTAAATGTGCCAATGGTGAGACAAGGAGTCCCCATAATAGCTGACTAGAAACCTGTGGGTATTATGTCTGAGAAAAACAAAAACTGACCCTCTTTAGGACCCACCCATAAACTCAGGACTCACAAATCCCCTTGCTCTAAGTTCCAAGATAGGGGCAGCAGCCTAAAAAACAACAGGGACAAGCATGGAGGAACTAAATCAACTAAATTCAATGTGAGGGCTAGAGGGACAGGTGTCTAGTGACTCTCTCTGAAGACAGAAGCTCTGACAAGTGTCATTGTTCCCATGTTGACCTCTCCTGCCACCCAGCTGGTCTGGCACAAACATGCACCCATGCTTTTCATTAACCTGGCTAACACTTTCCACCCTGCACTGGTGATTCTGAGACCATGCCCCACCCAACTTGCTTGCCTGGCTTAAACTTCTTTCAGTGGCTCCTTCATATAAGTGGCTAGCCTTGACTCGGCCTGCAGACTCACTCAAAGGACTGCAGACCTCACATTTGTGTTTGCTGCCCTAGGCTTGAGCTGCACAGTTTTCCAAAGGTCTGAAAACCCCACACAAGCAAGAGCCAACCTCAGTGTACATGGTAGCTCCTGCCAACTGGCCCTAAGCCCAGCACAAACAGTGGCTGATCTCAACTTACATTGCAACTCTTATTAGGTAACCCCAAATTTGACATAACCAGTCAGTCATGGCTTATAAACATAGCTCCAACTAAGTGGGCTCAAGCCCACCACAAGAAGCAACCAGAGAGGATCACTTTGAACCCTTACCAAGTAACCCCAAGCCAGGAACAAACAATGGCTAATGTTATCCTGTACCAGAGTGCCTCCCAAGAATCTCTAAACCCAGCACATCAAATGAGCAGCTTTAGACCACACCAGAACCCCGCCCAATGAACCCCACACACAACATATTTAAAGGACAACCTCTGTTGTCATGAGAGTCCTGCTCTGGGGTCAGCCCCTGAAAAATAGCTTATCCATAGTAGTCACAAACAATACTCACAGCAGATCAGCCAGAGGGTCAGCCCCACCCACTGATGTACCAGCAGGAATCAAGTCCTAACTACAACAGGAAGGCACACACAAACCACACAGGGACACTCTTGGAGTATATGGCTCAGGTGACTGCACCACTGGGTGTCATGGGACACCTTCTATATAATACCACTATGTCAAGACCAGAAAATGTAACAGCTTTAACTAATACATAGAAACAAACACAGAAAGTCAGCAAAAATGAGGAAAGAGACACATCTCAAATGTGTCAATGAGATATTTGGGAGAAAACACCAGAACAATAGATATAACACAGAAGAAAACACCAGAACAGGATGAAAACAAGCAATCTTCAAGATGCATAGTTCAAAATACTGCTCATTAATCTTACAGGGAAAATAAATAAACTTAGTGATAACTTCAACAAAGAGATTTAAAAACAGAAGAGTGAAAGCACAAAAAAGAACTAGTGAGAATTAAATAACACAATAATTGAAATAAAGAATATACTGGAAAGACCCAAAAGCAGATTAAATGAGGCAAAAAAATTGAACCAGTGATCTGGAAGTCAAGATAGCTGAACATATGTATCTTTATTTTAAAAGTCACCAAAGAAAGCTCACTATCAGGAAGAGGACAACCACATAGTGATGGAACAACGTCAAACATAGTCTTCAAGTCATGGTCCTCCATCAGAGAACAAAAAAGATATCAAAATACCCAATCATAAAAGCAAAAAGAAAAAACATAAATGAAGATAGTTTAAGAGATCCCTGGAGCAACATCAAGTGGAATAGCATTCACTTCAGAGGGATAACAGATGGAGAATGAAGGAAGAAAGGGATTACTTTTAAAAATAGTGACTAAAAACTTCCTTAAGTGGGAAAAGAAAACAGTCTTACTAGTCCAGGAAGCACAGAGAGTCTCAAATAAGATAAACCCAAAGAGGCCCATGCCACCAAGCAATGTTATTATTTTGGAGCAAAAGAGAAATAGTTTTCCAGAAAAGAAATAGATAAAAAAGCTATCACCAAAACACCATTATTACAAGAAATGTTAAAGTAGAAAAAAAAAGATAAAAATATTAACAAGGTAATAGGAGATAGATAAAATATTCACTAACAAAAAAGTGTTTAATAAAAGCTAGTTCAAAGGTAAAAAATCAAAAATAGGAAAATCATGTGAAATTACAAGTTAAGAAATACACATAAACACACATGCAAAAACAAATAAAAATTATGACCAAACATAAACTTATAGGGTGTGCATAAAAATGATAGTGATTTTAGAATGTGTTCAAACTTAAGCAAACATCAATTCAACATAGATTGTTATAAACATAGTTTTGTAAATATGAGGTATGTGGTAGCCACAAACCAGAATTCTATGAGATATACAAGAAATAAAGAGAATGAATTTCAAAAAGTGGAAGAAAACTGGAATAAAAAAGCAGAGAAGAATGCCCATACAATCTAGAAACAATTAAATAGAAATAATTACATGCTTAGGATAATTTACTTTAAAGGTAAATGGAATAAAAGCTCCAAAAAAAATACATTGGGTGTATGAATGAATAAAAAAAGACTCAAACATATGTTGCTTACAAGCAACCCACTTCAAATCAAAAGATACACACAGATTTAAAACAAAGAGACAGAAAAAGTGTTTTATGCACATAGAAATGAAAAATTAGCTCAGGCAGCAATATTTATATTAAACAAAATAGACTTTAAAACAAAGGCTATAATAAGAGATAAAAAAGATCACTTTATAAAGTGACCAATCCAACAAGAGGATATAACTCCTATAATATTGACACACCCAAGGTAGGAGTACCTAAATATATAAGGCAAATATAGATGGGCATAAATGGCAATAATGACAATAAAAAAATTGTATTAGGGGATTTTAACACTATATTGACTTTAGTGGATAAATCATCCAGACAGAAAATCATAAGGAAATAGTGGCCTTAAATGACATTAGATCAGGCAAAGTTAATAGATATATGCAGAACATTTTACACAAAACCATGAAAATATACATTCTTTTCAAGTACATATGTTTGACCACAATAAAGAACATTGAAATTATATCAAGTATTTTATATGATCACAATGGTATAATAGTGAAAGTCATTTACAAGAAGAAAACTGAAAAGTACACAAACATGTTGAGACTAAACAATATGCTACTAAGCAATAAATGAGCTAATGATAAGATCAAGAAAGAAAGAAAAAGATAATAAGAATATATTATAAAAACCCCTACAACACCCAAAAATCTATGGGACACAGCCAAAACATTTCAATGAGGGAAATTCATAGCAATACAGCCTTACATCAAGAAAGAAAAGCTCAAAAAAGAATTTAACCTTACAATTATAAGTAACAAAAGGACAAACAAAGCCTAAACTAAGTAGAAGAAAATAATAACTATCAGAAATAAAATAATAGTAAAAAATAGAAAAACATCTATGAAACCAATAGATTGTTTCAAAAAGATAAACAAAGTCAATAGTCCTTTAGTCAGATTCATCAAGAAAAAAAGAGAAACCACAATAAAAAAATCAGAAGTGAAAAATTGAAAACTGACACAGTAGAATAAGAAGTATTACCAAAAAAAAAAAAAAAAAGCTATGAGCAATCATATGCTAACAAATTGGACAATTTAGAAGAAGCAAAGAAAATCCTAGACATATATAATCTTTCAAGACTGAATCAAGAATAAACAGAGAACCTGATTAGATTAATAACTACTCACAAAATTGAATCAGCAAGTGTTAAAAAACTCCCAAGAAAACAATCCAGAACCAGATGGTGTCACAGGTAAAATTTACCAAACTTTCAAAGAATAATTAATACCTATTCTCTAAAACTATTTCAAAAAATTGAAGAAGACACCCAAATTTATTTTATGATGCCAGATTACTATGAAAATACCAATGATATTTTTCACAGAACTTGAATAAATAATCTTAAAATTTATATGGAACTACAAAAGAAGCCAATTAGTCAAAGCAATATTGGAAAAAAATAACAAAGTGGAAGATATCATACTATCTGATATCAAACTATACTTCAAGGCTATAATAATCAAAACAGCATGGTATTGGCTTAACAACAGACATATAGTTCAATGAAACAGAATACAGACCTAGATATAAATTAATACCTATATGGCCAATTAATCTATAATAAAAATGGCAATAATATACAATATGATATTGACAGTCTCTTTAGTAAATGGTTTTGGGCAAACTGGACAGACACATGTATTAAAGTAAAACTATGCAACTTCTTTACACCATTATTATTATTTTTTTTTGGATATATCTTCTTGGACAAGAGAAACAAATGAAAAAAATAAACAATTGTTACTAAATCAAACAACAGTTTTTGCTTAGAAAATAAAACCATCAAAAAAATAAAAAGAACTTACTGAATGGGAGAATATTTACCAATAATATGTCGTATAAGGGATTAACATAAAAATATATAGAGAACTCATACAACTAAACAACAACAACAACAAAACAATCATTTGAGGATGTGATGATCACTTTACATATTTACTCTTTATTTTGGGACAAATAACTAATATCAGTGATATATGTGCTTCTATTTCTCTACATTTTCTTCATATAGTCAATTACTATGGCTATGATTAAATAATGGCATGAATTTGCCAATAAAATTTTACTTTATTATCTTAATATATACAATGTATGACAAATGAATCATGTAATATTTAATTATAAAATTATTGGAAATTATAACACAGCTACATATAAAAACATATCAAAGTATATCTGGTCTTAAAACCTGGTTCTACCGAATTGTTTCGCAACTTTTATCCAGAACTATGACTAACATGAGGCAAGTAAAATTTAGAAAGAAAACAGAAAATTTAGTAATCAAGATAAATAATATGTTTTTTCAGACTATTTGGGGGAAAATTTTAAGTTGACAGCGAAATGAGGGGAAAATACAAGATTTTCCCAAGTACTGTTTGCCATAAACAGGCAGAACCTCCCATTATAACATTCTCGACCAGAGTACTATAGTAGCTTTGTTTCAGTTGATGATCCTACATTGTCACATTATAATCACACATAATTAATTTTTGTAAATTGAACTTATTGGGGTAAAATTGGTTAATAACATTACATAGGTGTCGGGTGTACCATTCTATAATACGTCCTTCATTGAGCATGTAAGGTTCAACTTTTATTTATCAAAAAAGAAAATGAAATGATAGTTTTAAAAAATATGTTTTCCTATAGTAGTGTTATAATTAATAGCTGTATGTATGTATACAATAATACAATTTACTGTTACATACAATAATAAATATATTGCATCAAGATTACTTTTAATTTTGTAGGTGTTTCATCCGTTTCTGCTTATTTTATTTGAGACAGGACACATGAAATATATTATTTTAATTTGTTTAAATATATTATTTTAATTTGTTTAAATATTAGTTGAATTAAGTTCACAATACAAAGACAAAAGCACTCACATATAGCTGAGTTTTGTAACTGCTACTTTTGATAAAAATATTGGTCAGTGCCATAATCTCTTGGGAGAGAAAATTCTTTAGAAATAACATGAAGAATACTTTTTTTTAAAAGCTCATACAGTTAAATACTTTTGATGCATTTAAGTACACCATCCCACATACAATCGAAGTGGAAAATGCCAAAAAGTGGTGGAAATATAATGTCTGAGTTCTTCATAGCTGGAGCTGTGGGGAAAAGAAAGAAAAAAGAAAGAAAGAGAATTTCTGAAATTCATCCTAAGTGCATACCTCTGCTTTATAACTTTAAGTAGATAACATAATTGTGATAATTTTAGATAATTGTTTCTATGTAGAGATGCTTACTGGAACTGAGCTTTCTAATCACTCATTGTGTCCACTAGAGGAATTCTTCTTTCTCTGGCTTCCAAAGACACTTCTGGGCAGCAGATAACATTAACTGCCTCCAAGGTTAGAAGTGGGAATACTTGTGATACTTCACCAAACTTCCTTGGATATATACTTCAATATCATAGCAGACAGTTATTTCATAAATAACTCCTTTTATGAAAAATTGAGATCTTGGGGAAAAAAACAATTGCTTCTTTCTTACTCAGTGAATTGCACAAGTAGATATTTTTGCCTTTTGGATTATTTCATTTGAAACAAATGAATTATTCTCAGGGCCTAAACCTTTAAAATTTAATTATAGTTACTTTTTCTTTTTTTTCTTTAGGTGCTATTTTGGTAGACCAGTCCACAATTCCAATAGATACAAGAAATGTAAGTAGGAAAAAATAACCAGTGAGTAGAATATCAGAAATTTTAGGAGGATCTTAGGTAGAAAAATATTAATGTTTAGTAGTGAAAACTGAGCAGGAAAGACATGAAGACCTGGGTAAATTAATACTTGGAGTTCTGTGAAGGAAAAGATAAGGCTGGTTAATTTTTACAAAGTAACCTGAATATATAATGTTAGCAAAAAAGGGTTAACAGGAGGTAGATGAAGTTTTACAAATATAAAAGGAAAATAGGTACTATGGAGAATTGCTAGCACCACTTAGCAATTTCAAGAGTGCTTTTCATCTTCAAAGAATCTTGCATGTTAACTAATTAATTTTTCCAACACCCTTGTGACGTAGATTGACAAACAAGGACAAAAGTGAGTCTAAAGTGACTAGTCTACAAAGCTCACTGTTTGAGAAAGAATTATGAAGACTTGCCAACTACTAATGAAGAAGATCCCAGATAGGGATTTTATATAGGATCATGTATGCATGTGTGTGTGTACACATACTTTCAAAATTTGTTTACAAAAATGTAGAGCAAATAATAAAAGTTTTAAAAATAATTTACTGCTACTTGAGCTTAATTAATGCTAGACTAATATGACATTCTCAAACAACTGAGACTTATGCCATAAATATTGGCCTCAGTTAGGTATTTGCTTTTTATGACACACAATTGATGCATTTAGATGATAAGCACCAAATACCTAAAAGTTCAGTTGGAGAAAGGGAATAAGTCTTATGTGTAATTTATACATTCTTTCATCTTTACCTAAACACCAAGAGAAGTACAGAAGGCCCAATAAACTCTTATTCACCAACTACTTAGTTTTAAAACATAATTGGGGTTGTGGTTAGTTTTTTTAAAGATCCAGGTCTGTTTCTTTATTTTTCTGCCTGCCTGTGTAATTCATCCTAAGTGCATACCTCTGCTTTATAACTTTAAGTAGATAACATAATTGTGATAATTTTAGATAATTGTTTCTATGTAGAGATGCTTACTGGAACTGAGTAAGCATCTGCCTTCTGTTACCCAATTATTACAGCAACATGCCTCTCCCCAAACTTGCAGAAGAAAATTGCATGAGTTCCTGACGATGGTACCCTGTGGTAGAACAGCAGCAAATCTCACTGATGATAAACCTGCTAACATGCACACCATCCTTTATTCTGTTTCTTGACAATGATATCTATTTTGGGCATTATTAGCCTTATTGTTACTATGACCTTTGAAACGGTATGGATTCACAATGAAAAATGGCTAAATATTCTCAAAGGCAAACCTGACTTTCTTTTCTGCATCACAGTAACAAAATTTTTCTCTAAATGCCTGGGTGTGGTGGGATAGACTTTTTCCTCCTTGGGTTCTCTTGGGTTAGCTTCACAATGTTATGCAAATATCCATCTCTTTCCTTCATTCCTTATTTACTTTCCCCCAAATAAACATGGATTTCCATCTCAGTTCCTAATTTCCTTAACATTGCATCTGGGTAGCTAAAGTCATGTTTTTTCTTGCCCTATAATATGGTGCAAAGTTGTAGAGAGTATTCATTTAGTCATTAAAACAACAAATGTTTGTTGAGCACTTACTATATGCCAGTCACTATTTTAGTCACAGTGATACAACACAGAATAAGACTAAGTCCTTGCCTCATAGGTATAACACTAACTGAGGTGACTAATACCAGAACACTCATAATGAAGAGCTATTAATTTTTATTTGGTCATAAAATTCAGTCAGACTACATTTCAATCACTCAAATACATTCTATTGTTTTAAATATCTTTCCTCATTTTTTTTATTGCTACCTGGGATCATTTTTCTTCTATTTGAAGAAAAACATTTATTTCATTTAGTTTTAATCTGCTGGCAACAGATTTTCCCAATTTTGGTAGGTGTGGAAATATCATTATTTAACTTTCACTCCTGAAAGTTATTTCTTCTAGGTATAGAAGTCTAGTTTAGCAGTTGTTTTTTCTATCCCCTTAAGCATATTCTACTGCTTTCTTGATTTCATCACTCCAATAAAACATTACCTGTAAGTTAGTTGTTCTTTTTAAGAGAATGTTTTTCTCTGATTATTTTTAGTATTCTCTTTTGTATCTGACGTTCAAGAGTTCTCTATAATGTGACCAAATGAAGGCTCTTTGTGTGTGTGTGAGTGAGTGTGTGTGTGTGTGTGTGTGTGTGTGTGTGTGTGTGTTTATTCTGCATGAGATCTAGTTTTTCTAAGATCTGTATGTTGGTTTGTTGTCAGTTTTTAAAATTCCATTGTCTCTTTAAATATTATTTCTCTTCTATTCTTTCTTCTTTTCTGAGCCTTTTTTCTCTCTCATATAAACATATATTTACATGTGTATATATATATAAAGATGTATACATATGTATTTGAGACATGTGTACATATTTTTTCTGTATTATTCTTTCTTTTGTTTTGTTCTTTATGCTTCAGCCTTTATTTATTTATTTTATCATTTCCTCTTGGCAAATTTACTAACCTTCTCCTTTTTTACACTGTATCAATCTACTGTTAAGATCATCAAAATCTAAATCAGTTTATCAAATTTTCAACTCTAGAATGTTTACTTTATTCTCTTTAATAGATTCTAATTCTCTAACAAAATGCTCTAATTTGTATTTCATTTTTCTTGAAAATATTAAATAATGCCGTTTTAAAGTCCATATCTGATAATTTTTATAGCTTGATTTAAGTGAAAGACTATTTCTAGTGTTCTTCCTTAGTATGCCTAGTAAATTTTTATTTAATGACAATTATTTTGTAGGAGTTGGTCTGATTATCTTTTTTTCCATGAAGGTTTATCCTAGCCAGTGCGAACCATAACATAGGGTCAGACAATGATAACCTAATCATGAATTGAACTTCTTTAAGACTGGGTTGTAGTTTGTGTACAACTGAGTTCAACTCTAGTTTTTCCATATTTCTAAGAGATAGGCCTCCATGATGTACCCTGAGGTTCTGAAAGATTTGCTAGGGTCTTTTTTCACTAATATGCCCACACTCCAATTTCTGTATCTTTAGCACTATTTAGATAGCAGAAAATGAAATAATTCTAAATTTTTAAAAAATTCTTTTCCCTTGGGAGTGTCTTATTAGAACTACATATGGGGTAGATAAAGGAAACTCAATTAAGAGTTTACAGTAATAGTTTGGGTATGAGCTAATAAGCCAAATGCAGGGAGTTGGCAGGAGGAATATATATGAAAGTACATATAAGGAAACCCTTGAAAGTTTCTATAAAAAAAAAAGAAAGGATGAGTCAACTTGTTGATTATGTGAAGGCTGATCTGTCAAAAAGTTTCCTCAAGATTTTGAGCCTAAGGAACTGAAATATTTTGTGTGGACAATTGGAAAAGTGAGATTGTAACTTAGGAGAGAATTTAGAGATGGAAATACACATTTGAGGGTACTGCACACATTGGAGGTGATTAAAGAGTTACAACCATAAGGAGGAAAAAGTGAAAGGGATAGATGACAGAATCATAGTGATCGCGTACATTTTGTGATAAATCTGGTGACGGGTGACTTCTCCTTTTACTTTCCCAATGTGAGCCCCTTAATATACAAGGTACAATTCCATCAAAGCAGAACATTTTGCATTCAAGCATAGATTGTGTTTAGTATTCATAAGGGACTTGCAATGATGTCAAACATAAAATCATTTTGATTTCTCTTATTTCTTCTTTTCTTGTGCCAAACAAACTAAAAAATTTATCAGCATGTATATACAGACTAGCAGTACTCCATTTTTATGAAAGATTTAGTGAACTCTTTATCCTTTAGAAGGTTACAACAACAGACTTGATATAGAGTGTACATGCAATTCTTCAAGTCGAAAGAGTTTAGAGTGAGTGAGTAGAGTAATGAGAATGTTGTCAGTGCCCAAAGTAAATCTACTTTGTGTCACCATGCACTGTGGAGCTGCTGGTATGTGATAACATATGGATGCTTGCTTTGGAACGCCCCTTGTAAGTGTTAAAATTAGGGTCTGAATATCATAACAATTCTTTGGGCTGTCTGACAAGGAATGCTTGCAAACATGCAGCACTGTAGCAGGCTTATCAAAGTCAACCACCAGAACAAACACAGAATTTTTCTATGTTAATCTTCGGGCAATACGTTTGCCCAGTTTTCAGTCACCATTTGCTGGGAGAAACTAACCTTAGTGATCTTCACGACACAGTCATTTTAAGAGCATGTTGGGATGGAAAGGAAGCCATAGTGTGAATAAAAAGTAGTGAATTTAATTGGGTCTTTTTGTAACTTTTCAGCATTCTATAGTTGACACATAAGTAATGTTTCTAGAGAAAAAATAAAATTATGGAGAAATATGTATTTAAAATATATATTTTGTGACTTCTATTTATGTACTGTAAATATATTTGTCTCTACATAGTTTTAGTTCATTAATAAAAGCATAGATTTATGGGTGTTTAACTTCACTTAATAGTTGTGCCCATGAAGCCCAGCCAGTTAAAGTTCATAAGCCTGCTATATTTAAAGATTTACTTTAGAATTTTAAAAATACCTTCTATTTCTTCACTATTTCTATTTCTCACCCCTTTATTTAGCTCCCATCAGTAGCTGTGTATATTTTTATAAATAACAAAGTGTGTAGGAACAAAAACAGACAAAATTTTGGCTAACTGAAGTGACATTTTAGCACCAACAGCATTAGCAAGCTTTTCATCTTCTGTTTTTGCAATCACAGGTTGGCAGGTTTGCACTAATCAGTCAGGCACAGGGATTCTCACATTGGCAGCACATTGGTATCACCAAGAAGCTTTAAACAGTACTGATGGTTAGGTCTTAACCGGATATTCTGGTTTTACTGGTCTGAGCTGCAACCTGGAAAGACAAGGTTTTTTAGAATTCCCCAAATAATTACAAAATGAGATCTAAAAGAAAACTCAGGATAGAGCCAATTCCCCAAAAGTAACTCTTATAATTAACTTCTTAGAAAACTCTGCCTGTATTTTTATTTTGTAAATAACACTTGATCTTTAGGGCTCCAAACGTACATATTGGCTATTACATATTCAAATATGAGTTCAGTGTGCTTTTGGGGATGGATGTACAGTGTATAAAATGCACACGCTTTATTTTATATGTATTACAGGGAAATTTTCCAGGTTTAGCAAATAAAAATAGAGAATGAACAGTTATATTGAAATTTGGATAAACAACAAATAGAACTTTTTAGAATAAGTCATATGCAACATTTAGGACACACTTATTTGAAAAAATTGTTTTTTGTTTTTCTGAAGTTCAAATGGAGCTAATGCCCTGAAATGATTTTTGGCAGCCCTAATTACAGGGCATACAGCAAATGTTTAGCTGTTCCATTTTAATTGAAGTATTTTTGTTGACTTGTAAGCAGTTTCCTATGAAACCATTATATATAGGTCTAATCATAGTTAAGTCACAAAGAGCAAGCAATCTAGTCAATGTGGCTTGGTCATTTAATCTGATTCACTAAGCCTCCTGGCCCACTTAATCATTTAAAAAATTTTATTTTGTCTAAAATATTTAATAAAGGATCAGTTTTAATTTTCTTTACCTTTAGAGCACGTACACACAGTTTGTAATTCCCCCATCAGAGAATTAGCTGCTTTCTAATACGGTTCTGGGGTAAAAACTTGGGTGCCAAAGAGGTTCTCTTGTACTCCAATGTAAATTGTCCGAACTGTCTTAATCTGTAGACCAATTTTCTCTACAGCCCCCTAAGGAAGGAACATGTTGATGTTGGCAGTGTTTACCTTTCCTAAATATATTTCAACATTTTCCAGACTAGTTGGCTAGGAGAAAACTGCTTTTAGTCAGCTTCTAATCCCCTCTCCTCCCATATTCCAGGAAAAGCTTTGTGTCCCTCACAGCTGCTGGAAAATAATCTGTAGTCATGATTAGGTAGCATCTGTGGAGAAGGCTGCGGAGTTCCTTTAGTTTTTTTTTCTACAAGAACAGAAGAATCTGTCAAAAACAATAAATAAAAGCTTCCAGCCTTTATTACTAGTAATATGAACTTTTACATGAAGAAAATGGAGAAAGGACCTGTTTAATTTTTGTTCCCTCCCTGTTTCTTAGTCCCACTCTTCATCAGCATAAAGGACTCTCCCTTTGCAGGCACCAAGTGGAAGCTGGTATCACTATAAATCAAGACACTCCAATGCATGTGTTGCAAAATAAAGTGTAATGCATTTGTTTATTAGATGTCTCTCCCATCTGCCTTCTCCAGAATAAATATTTTCAGATTTCATGGACTGTCCTCTTGTTTCTGTCAGTGATGTGCTAGAGTCTGTAATTCTGCCTATCAAAATTATCTTGATCTGAAAAGGATAATTTACATATATACATATTTTCCTCCAAGTCATACATCCTTGTTCTTTATGTTTGAAAACACAAGAGTTAAGGTATCGGGCTGTCATTCCTGCTACAGTCCCCACTGCACGCAAGGCATCTCCCACCTTTTCACGATTTCTGCTGCAGCCCTGCTCCTGGTATCTGGGGGCACATACCTCTCTACTCAGTGGTTGCTTCTTTTCCATTATGTTTTTTCAAGTTCAAACCCCTCTATCAAATATTTCTTACAATGGAGCCTAACTCTGGGGTGTGTTCATATTTTTTATTTTCTCCCTTTCCTATTCCAGCTCTTTCCAATTCTGCACTGAACGGAAGATTTCCTTTCTCTTGCAAGTGTCTTCTTTCTTGGATTACTTCCTTGCCTTCTTTGATCCCTCCTTTCTGCTCAGAATTGCTGTTAGAAAAAAAAAAGAATTGCTGTTAGCAATAAAATTTAGTATTTCAGTTCTCGAGCTTCTTTTTGCCATCTGGGTCAGGTCGTGGCGCTACTTAGCTTCCACCGCCTAGACTAGATTGATTGCAGGGTGAGAAGGATGGTGATGGATTTGTAATTCACTACTCAAGGCATTTTAAAATGTTGGAACCTGACCAGTAACACTTTGATTTAATGCTTCAAAACGAACTTGAATCTTGACCAAGTGCACCAAATACTTGGCTTAAATTCATAAACCTGAGTTGCAGTTAGCCTTACACTCCTGCTCTGTCAGTCCTGGAGTAGAATTCTCCTTGTGAGTAAAAACCAGAGCTCACTTTTGCTGGAGACTCAATATAGCTACTTTTCTATGATTTGTGGCCAAGGGGAAGGGCTAGGAGTGGGAAAAAGGAAAGGTGCGGATTCCTCTCTTCCCTTCAGCTCTCACAAAAGCTTTGTTCTGGTTTTCTTCTTAAGCAATGCCTTATTTACCCTGAAGTTTCAGATTTCAGTTTTTAAATGATTGGTAGTTCAAGTTATATACCCTTTTTAGTGTGTTTCAGGTATGAGTCCATGTTTTTGAAATGTGGTATTTGATATAGCTTTGAAATTTTGTGATATGTGCTTTAATATCACACAGATCAAAATAAAAGTAATATTTCCCTTACTAATCAAGTATTGACTATCCTGAAAAGTGAACTGTGGCTCTTTATTACATGTATGTAGGTAACTGAGTATTTAAAATTAATTTTCAGGTGCCATAGTAGCCCTAAGTCTAATATTTACATATTATTATTATTTATTTATTTTTTAAATGAGAAGAGGGAAGATAGTGAGGCAGATTTCCCACATGCACCCAGCTGGGGTCACCCTGGCAATCTGATCTGGGACCGATGCTCAAAACTGAGCTATTTTTAGCACCTGAATCCAATGCGCTCCAATGGAAATAGCCTTAGCACTCGGGAACAAACTCGAACCAACCGAGCCACTATCTGTGGAAAGGGAAGAGAGAGAGAAGGGGAAGAGGAAGAATGGGGAGAAGCAGATGGTTACCTCTCTTGTGTGCCCTGACAGGGAATCAAATCCAGGATGTCCATACATAGGGCTGGTGGTGCTCTATCCACCGAGCCAACAACCAGGGCCACATTTATTCTCTACAACAACATTTTCTCCCTATAGAAGATGTACTGTGATAACTATACTTGTCAAAGAGGCTGTCTTGGAAGACACCTCACAAGTGTGTGCAAACCCAGAGAGCCCTCTCATTGGTTCATGTCTGAAGCCACAGCAACTACTTGCTGCCAAATCAGTCAGCAGAGACATCCCAGCAACTTGGATGTAATTTTTATGTGAAAAAATATTAAGAGCTTTTCAGACACAATCAAATCAGTCCAGAAACCATATTAGAAAATCCCTCCATGTTTTTATTAGAATAAACTAAGTCACCAATCATTCCTTAACATTATTTTGGTAAAACTTAAAGTCAAAGCTTTGAGAAAAATGTTTGCTCTTTCCTCCACTCTTCCCACTGTCGTTGCCTTTGTTCCAACAAAATAACATTGATTTAGGGTCCGCCAAGTTAACAAGTTGCTTCTCAGTTAAGCTGAAAATAATTCCCGACTGATTTTACAATCTATTGGCTTCTAGAAAGTTTGACAAAACCCATAAATTTACTTAGAAAGGCTTAGTTTCTCTCTTTTGAAACTTTGACCCATGGACAGAACTGGATAACCTCAAATGTTGCAGGTTTGAACAGTCTGGCGGCTCAATGTGGAAAAGTTAAGTATCAATAAGAAAAACTAGCTAAAATGTTGGACTTACATTAAAACATATATACTATTTTTATTCTAATATAAAAAAAGCCTTTACACATAATACGCACAATGCTCAAAATATTGACACTGCATAGAAGCTACAAATGAGACATTGAGGTTTCAAGAATTTTTATTTATTTTTTATGAAATGCAAGACTATCAACATATTTACTTGACATTTGTGCTAAGAATGTAAAAATGTTGGATGTGGTATGGTAAAGTCAGTGTAGCCAGCAGGAAATGAAAACTAGGCATAAAAGGGAAAAGTTATACTATGAGTTCCAAAGAGAGTCTCTGAATGCTATGCATGGCCACAGTAGGGGCCACCAGATTTTGGTCAGATGGTGGAAGACAGAAATGAGGAGAAAATGTAAGCTAGAGCTTTTATTGAAATTTCCATGAGAAAATCAAGGCAACTCAGAGTAAAAAATTTAGGATTAAATCATTGGGAAATTTTGGACTCTAGGGTTAATATCTAGCTGGTGGTAACTGATCCAAGAATGACTGAGAACTTGGTGTGTGAGGGTTAGATAAGGGGGTATAGTAGGGCTATATGCTTGGATTGACTGGTTTGTCTATAAAAGATTTGGTCCCAGACCAGACCTCTGCTGTCTCTAACATATGCCCAATCTTGGTGGAGTCTGTCTCTCTTCGGCCAGAAAAGTTTTTAAGAGTCAAAACCTTAGATGGGGTACTCTCTTTCCTCCTAAAGCTTGCTAATTTATATCATCTGGAGGGGATTTGAGCTTTTGTAGTTTTTGGTGTTTCAGGTTATTGCTGAGGAAGTTAATTAACTGTATCTCTTAGGTCTTTACTTCAAGGGTCTGTGATACCTTGATCAGATTTTATTACTATGTTTGGGAAATTCTCAATTAGAGTTTTTCCATTAATGAAAGGTGGTGTTTGTTTTTCATTTTACTATAGACACTTTAGTATACATTAAATCAAAAGTTTCCAATGTTTTGTAATCTCCAAGGTTAGATTTCTTCACCAAATTTATCTTTCTTACAGTACTCTTCACAGTCGGTTGAAACATGTAGGTTTGCGTTGATTTAGTACATTTAGTCTGGTTTCTCATTTTTAATTTATTTTTTATTTTTATTTAAATTTATTGGGGTGATATTATTTAATAAGATTATATAGGTTTCAGGTGTACAATTCTATAACACATGACCTGTGTACTGAATTGTTTGCCCACCACCCAAAGTCAAATTCAGTCTTAAGAATGTATCTGGTAAACAAGCAAATATATTTGCCAAGATCTGATTATTTTTTTAAGCTTAATTGTCTTTCTTACAATCTCATAGAGAAAAATAACAATGGGATATGAGAGTAAGAATTTTATTCAGCATTGTCAAGTCCTGACTGTCTCCGAATACATCTAAGTAACAGTACAAGCTTCAGAAGGACATTCACTTTTAATTCAGATTTTCTGAAGAACAAATATATATGCCAGTATCTCGTGTTGGTTTAAAAACATTTAGCATTTTGCCTGACCTGTGGTGGCACAGTGGATAAAAGGTCAACCCGGGATGCTGACGTTGCCGGTTCAAAAGCTTGGGCTGCTTGGTTTAGGCACATACAGGAAGCAACTAATATGGGTTGATGCTTCCCACTCACCATCACCCCACATTCTCTCTCCACTATCTAAAATCAATAAATAAAATATAAAAAAAGACATTTAAGATTTTTATCACTTGAATGAATAGATTGAAGAATATCATGAATGAAACAATTTGAGAGAGATATTCTTTCTGTGTGATGCAGTTATTGTCAAATACAAGACTCCCATGGCATTGGTGTGAGCAATGATTCGTCTAATTTTAACCACTTGTCGATTTCTTCCTGTCCATGAAGACATCTGTTCTTCTTTAAGCAAATAGCACTAGACTGACAAATAATTCACATATTACTATTTCTTGTTAAAATAGAGAAAAATTATAAACATAGTCAATAAACATATCTTCATAAATAAAGTCAGTATAAATATAGAGAAAATAATCCAAAATATAATATGAATTAATTCCCTAAGAACCTGAAATCTTTTAACCAATTCACTTTTGTCTTGAGGGCCCTTGAAACTGCATTATTTGGCAATGTTGTGTTAGTAATTTTTATTTCTTTAGCTGTGTTGTCTTTTATCATCAAAAAGAGATTTTTTTCCCATATCTGAAGAATAAGACTTTTTAAAATTTTCTCTTTTTCCATACGCATAATCTTTCAAAGTGATTCTGAAATTGGTTATCAAACAAATCTCAAGCATTTAAACATTTTTAGTTTGTTTTGTGCTCTTTTATTTTTATTTATTTATTTTAGTGAAGAGAGAGGAAAGGGCAGAGAAAGAAAGAGAGAGAGAGAGAGAGAGAGAGAGAGAGAGAGGAGCTGTTCCTGTATGAGTCCTGACCAGGGATTGAACTGGCAACCTCTATGCTTTGGGACAATGCTCTAACAAACTGAGTTATCCAGTCAGGGCTGTTCTGTCCTCTCTTAAAAAGTGATTGAGCCAAGCCCTCTCTCTTGTTTAGTTGTATTTATGTTGAATTTGCCTTCAAATTGTCCATGATTTGTGTTAAATATACTTCAAAATAACAATTTCATATAGTTATTGTTCAAGGTAATTTATCATTATTACTTCTCTTTTTGCAAAAAGAGATAGCAAGTTTTCCACTCATTTTCATCCAGGCAACAATATAACTTGTGTTTTATGTAACTTGGATGTGCATTTTCTGCCTTGCTGTCTTTACTATCATCATGCCAGGGTAATGGCATCATCTTCTTCAGTTCAGGGGTGGTCTGGCATCTTAGCAACCCCACTTTGGCTGGTTCAGACAGTCTCATCTATATAACTACGGATACTAGACAAAGCTTGTGATTGTTATCAACCAACCTTGCTCTCTCATTTGAAACCATGTTTTAACAACTATCTTACTTTAAAGATGTCAAGTAAAGAGTTACCAAAAAACCGTATAATTTTCAGTAGTTTTGTGCAAAACATAAATTTATTTCTTCCATATTATCATTATTTAAGTTACTATTATTATTATTTAATATTGTGTATTCTTCTCTCACCTTTCTCCTTCTCAGCTCTCTTTTCGGAGGAAAGTCAATGTCATAGTTTTTATGAACAGTCCGAAAAAGCCGCTCCACATTTCCCTTCTTTGGAATAGCAATGGCACACAGACAGATGAGGCAACACACTTAGAATATAACATAGTGAAAAAAATCCCCTCCCATTCTGTATGAAAGTGGTAGGTTTTAGGCTTCTTACTTGGACCAGCTACGGCACTCATTTTTAGACCCTTTGTTGTATTTAGTTTAAATAAATTGAAGGCTAACTTCACAGCAATGTAACTGAACAAGTTAGCGCGGTTTAACGCACATGCGTAGGGTGTCTAAAGTTCAGACATCAGATTGGCTACCCTGTATGCCAATCAAAAGACAAATGTCTTTTTAATGTCATGCGATCTACCCACACTTCCTTTGCGATCGACCAGTAGATCACGATTGACCTAATGAGCACCCCTGCTTTAGTGGCTCACAGATCTCACAGAAACATTTACTTACCAAATTATTTAGGTTTATTATTAAAGAATATAACTCAGGAAGAGTCCAATGCAAGAGGTGTGCAGGGCATTGTGTGGGAAGGGCAACAAGCTTCAGTGCCCTTCCCAAGTGTACCACTCTTCTCACACCTGTGCATGTTCACCAGCCAAGAAGCTCTTTGAACCTAGCCCTTTTAGGTTTTTATGGGGCTTCATTACACCAGTACTGATTCCATCATTGCTCATTGGTGATTGAACTCTTATCTCCAGCCTGTCTCCTCTTCACAGAGGTGGGAGTGGAGAATGGGGTTGAAGGTTCCAAACCTCTAAACTCCAGTTGTATCCCTTGGCAATGGGCCCTTATCCTAATGTGCCATACCAGAGTCACCTCATTAACCTAAAAAGACAACTTAGGAAATTCCAAGGGTTTTGGGCCTGTGCCAGAAATGAGGACGAGGAAAAATATATGCATATTTATTACAAATCACAATCTCACAAGCAGATAAGAGACTGCTGAGAATGTGTATCCCATATTGAGAGAATAAGTGTAAGGGGTGAATATGACTTTTAGAACCAACTGAGAAAGTTTGAAGGCTGGCTATGCCACTTCCTTGCTATAGGATTGCAGGTAACATACTTGAGTTCTTTGAGCCGAATGTTCTTTTTTATTTTCAAGGACTGAAGGAAACAATGTGTATGATATAGAGAACAATTGCCCCATAAACTTTTTAAAACCTGCTAATTACTATGTGCATTTTTATTATGTACTCTTCATCTCTAAAATTATTTGACAATGGCCAGGTTTTTGAAAAATTAAATTTAGTTGTGCTGTTTTAGATTAGCCCATTAAACGCTAGGTTAAGTATAACCATTCGGCAATGCATGACATCAGGTGTTGAACTGGTCACTTTCTTTTCCGGGAATTCCAACATTTTCTAAGTGAAACCCACCACTTCACAGCAGCAGTTACAAGTTGGTGGGAAAATAGAATGATCCTCTCACAAGAAGTTAAGTTTTTCAGCTTGTATAATTTCCCAGTGAGTTCCGCTGACAGCTTGCGTGGGCAGAGAGGTACCCTACCTGCTGAGGTGGCTGTTTGATTTGACCATGGCATCATCTTCCCTTTCTGGAAGAGTAACAACAGACAAATGATGGTATCTATGCTTGTAAATTTTGTTGCATCCTGTCTTAGAGCTGACATAAAATGACATTTCTAATCCTTGTACACTTTTGGTTACAGCCTTGTATGTCAAAATAAAAGTCAGTGGAGAAAGCTGGAAAGTCTTACTAAACATACTCTCCTTTCTGATCTGCCCTCCTTTCTGCCTGGCCAGTCTGCTCCTGTGGCAGCTGTGTTTTGAAGAGTGGAAGCAGCCAGTTACCAGCACGTGTCATCCCAATTTGGGCTTGCAGCAATCCTTAACGAGCTGTCGAAGTCACAAGAGCATTTCAGGAGAAAAGGAAATATATGTGAATTTCATCTGTGTCATAAAACTTAACATGGTTGCAGCATATCTAAATTTTAGCAGTTTTCATTAGCAAGTGAAAAAAAATGTGCTTTTTTTCTTGTGTCCTTTGTTATCCACATAAAGGGAAGAACATAGAGCTAATTCCAAAGAATCACCAATGTCTGTGTTATTTTTGTTTTGCTTTAGAATGCTGTTCATGGTTGTCATTGGGCATTGAGCTCCTACTGCATACAAGCTGAGAGCAGATATATTTTTTTCACATTTTTTAAATTAATTTTAATGGGGTGACATTAATAAATCAGGGTACATATGTTCAAAGAAAACATCTCCAGGTTATCTTGTCATTTAATTATGTTGCATACCCATCACCCAAAGTCAAATTGCCCTCTGTCACTTTCTATCTGGTTTTCTTTGTGCCCCTCACTTACCCTCTCTTTCTCCCTCTCCTGCCTCCCCCCACTCTTGTCCATGTCTCATAGTCTCGTTTTTATGTCCCATCTACGTATGAAATCATGCAATTCTCAGTTATTTTCCGTTTTACTTATTTCACTCCGTATAATGTTATCAAGGTACATCCATTTTGTTGTAAATGATCCAATGTCATCATTTCTTATGCTGAGTAGTATTCCATAGTATATATGTACCATAGCTTTTTAATCCCCTCGTCCGCTGACAGATACTTGGGCTGTTTCCAGATCTTCGCTATTGTGAACAATGCTGCCACGAACATGGGGGTGCATTTCTTCCTTTCGAACATTGCTGTAGTGTTCTTAGGGTATATTCCTAAAAGTGGGATAGCTGGGTCAAAAGGCAGTTCGATTTTTAATTTTTTGAGGAATCTTTATACTGTTTTCCACAGTGGCTGCACCAGTCTGCATTCCCACCAGCAGTGCAGGAGGGTTCCCTTTTCTCCACATCCTTGCCAGCACTTGTTCTGTGTTGTTTTGCTGATGAGTGCCATTCTGACTGGTGTGAGGTGATATCTCATTGTGGTTTTAATTTGCATTTTTCTAATGATTACTGATGTTGCGCATTTTTTCATATGCCTATTGGCCATCTGTATGTCCTCTTTGGAGAAATTTCTATTCATTTCTTTTGCCCATTTTTTGATTGGATTGTTTGTCTTCCTGGTGTTGAGTTTTATAAGTTCTTTATAAATTTTGGTTATTAACCCCTTATCAGGCGTGTTGTCGAATATGTTCTCCCATTGTGTGGTTTGTCTTTATATTCTGTTCTTATTGTCTTTAGCTGTGCAAAAATGTTTTAGTTTGATATAGTCCCATTTGTTTATTCTGCCTTTTATTTCATTTGCCTGTGGAGATAAATGGGCAAATATTTTGCTGCGACAGATGTCGGAGAGCTTACTACCTATGTTTTCTTCTAAGTTGCTTAAGGTTTTACGTTTAAGTCTTTTTATCCATTTTGAGTTTGTTTTTGTGAATGGTATAAGTTGATGGTCTAGTTTCATATTTTTGCAGGTAGATGTCCAATTTTCCCAACACCATTTGTTAAAGAGGCTGTCTTTACTCCATTGTATGTTCTTTCCTCCTATGTCAAATAAAGGTGTGGGTTTATTTCTGGGCTCTCTGTTCCATTACATTGATCTATGTGCCTGTTCTTATGCCAGTACCAGGCTATCTTGAGTACAATGGTCTTGTAGTATACCTTGATATCTGGAAGAGTGCCACCTCCTGTTTTTTTGGGTTTTTTTTAAGATTGTTGAGGCTATTCGTGTTCTTTTTTGGTTCCATATAAATTTTTGGAATATGTGTTCTATATCTTTGAAGTATGTCATTGGTATTTTAATTGGTATTGCACTGAATTTATAAATTGCTTTGGGTAATATAGACTTTTTAATGATGTTTATTCTTCCTAACCATGAGCACGGTATATGCTTCTACTTGTTTGTATCTTCCTTGATTTCTTTTATCAATGTTTTATAATTTTCTGAGTACAGGTCCTTAACCTCCTTGGTTAAATTTACTCCTAGGTACTTTATTTTTTTGGCTGCAATAGTGAAGGATATTTTATCCTTAATTTCTTTTGCTGACAGTTCATTATTGGTATATAAAAATGCCTCGATTTTTGAGTATTAATTTTATATCCTGCCACCTAGCTGAATTCATTTATCAGGTCCTGTAATTTTTTGACTGAGATTTTAGGGTTTTCTATATACAATATCATATCATCTGCAAATAATGACAGTTTTACTTTTTCTTTTCCAGTTTGGATGCCTTTTATTTCTTCTTCTTTTCTGATTCCTGTTGCTAGGACTTCCAGAACTATGTTGAGTAAGAGTGGCGAAAGGGGGCATCCCTGCCTGTTTCCTGATCTTAAGGGGATTGCTTTTAATTTTTGTCCATTTAGTATGATGTTTGCTGTGGGTTTGTCATATTTGGCCTTTGTCATGTTAAGGAATGTTCCCTGTATTCCCACTTTACTGAAAGTTTTGATCATGAATGGGTGCTGGATTTTATCAAATGCTTTTTCTGCATCTATTGAAATTATCATGTGATTTTGTCCTTCCTTTTGTTTATGTGATGAATCACATTGGTTGATTTGCGAATATTGAACCACCCTTGCCTCTCCAGGATAAATCCCACTTGATCATAGTGTACGATTTTTTTCATACATTGCTGGATCCGGTTAGCTAATATTTTTTTGAGAATTTTAGCATCTAAGTTCATCAGGAATATTGGCCTATAATTTTCTTTCTTTGTGTTTTCTTTGCCTGGTTTTGGGATCAGAATTAGGCTCGCCTCATAAAAGGAGTTTGGAAGTCTTTCTTCCTCTTGAATTTTTTGAAATAGCTTGAGGAGAATAGGACTTATTTCTTCTTTGAATTTTTGGTAGAATTCACTTGTGAAGCCATCAGGCCCAGGACTTTTCTTTGTTGGGAGTTTTTTGATAACTGTTTTGATCTCCTTTGTTGTTATTGGTCTGTTTAGGTGTTCTGATTCTTCCAGATTGATTTTTGGAAGGTTATATGATTCAAGAAATTTGTCCATTTCCCCTGGTTGTCTAATTTTTTGGCATAGAGTTCTTCATAGTATTTTCTTACAATGCTTTGTATTTCTGTTGTGTCAGTTGTTATTTCTCCACTGTCCTTTCTAAATTTATTTATTTGAGACCTCTCTCTTTTTTTCTTGGTGAGTCTAGTTAAAGGTTCATCAATCTTGTTTACCTTTTCAAAGAACCAGCTCTTGGTCATTGATCCTCTGTATTGTTTCCTTAGCCTCTATGTCATTTATTTCCTCTCTGATCTTTATTATTTCTTCCTTCTACTGGTCCTGGACTTTATTTGTTGTTGTTTTTTCTAGCTCTCTTTGATGCAGGTTCAGGTTCCTTATTTGAGCTTTTTCTAGCTTCTTATGGTATGCCTGTAGTGCTATGAACTTTGAGAAAAGATATTGTTACAGGTTCGATTTCTTCTTCTTTCCTCCTTCCCTCCCTCCTTTTTTTCCTTCTTTTCTTCCTTCCTTCCTTTCTCCCTCCCTCCCTCTCTCCCTCTTTCCTTCTCTCCTTCCCTTCCTTTCTTCCTTCTGTCCTTCCTTCATCCCATTTCTTTCTTTCTCTCTTTCTTTATTTTATTTTATTTTTTAAATGTTTTTATTTTCTGAGCTTGGCAACTGCCCTAAATTGGAAACAGCACAGGGGCAACCTAATCGACTTAAAAATCTTTTTAACGCTAATTTTTGTATAATTTACCAATTAATAATGATAATGATAATACCAGAAACTAAAGTTTATTGATTCCTCATTATGTGTCTGAGCCTTCTATAAAAAGCTCAGTGTTGATATCTATAAAAGGAGAACAGTAGTGTTTATTTCAAAGGTTCTGTGTGCAAATTAAGGTAATATTCTCAGAGCACTTCTATTAGTGCTAGATCCATAAAGGCACATTAGATTCTCTCAGGTGTGAACTCACGGAGTCCTCATCAAAACACTGTCTACTTGTGGCTGTCGCAGGCACAACCTTACAGGAGAGAATACAGAAAAGCAGTTGATAACGTGCCCAAAGCCACAACTGTCAGTGGCAGAGCCAGGATTAGAACCCAAAGTGATCTGACTCCTCACTAACCCTGCTTATATTGTTTGAGTTTCTTCTCAGGCAAATTTTATAATCCCAGGAATTAATAATTGAGAATTACTTACATTGCATATGATTAAAGCTCAATGGGGGTCTATGAGGTAAACGACTGTGTGAATTGGTTGGTCAAGGCACTGTAAATCCCAGCTGAAAATTGAGGGCAATGAACTAAATGATCTCTAAGGAGCTTCCCAACTCTGTGAACACTCTAATAATAGTGTGTAAAGTTTATATACTTTCTCAAGCAATTTGACCTACAGGCAATGCAAAGTTGGTTTAAGTTGTACCAGAAGGATTTTTTTTTTTTTGTAAAAATGTTTTCTTGATAATAAGGCAATTAAACAGTGAGAAGAGAAGATTGCTTTGAAAGCTACTTACCTGTGGCCCTGGAAGAAGTTTGACTCTACTGCTGTCAGTGAGCACTTATTGCCTATAGGCTGAGCGCAGACTACGTTATACATTTCTTACAGCTAAGTGGTTCTGTTTTCATGTGAGAGTTGCTTCTTCCTGCTCCTCCCCTCTTCTCTCCATTCTCTCTCTCTCCTCTCTTAAATAAATAAAATGGTTTTTTAAAAAAATTTATCTAATATTTTAGGGAGATCAGGTAGGAGGAGAAGACAAATATTTTAAATTTGTTTACAAAAATATAATTTACCAAATTTCTATGGCTCATGGGTAGCTTAGGACAAAAATATCTTATGTCTAAAAACAAAAAAAAGATAAAAAACAGCAATATTTACATAAAAATTCATAAAATTATAATCATCCTTATCAGTTCATCTACTTCCATGTTATTAATTCTTGTAAATTTTTATCTTTTTGTTAGCAGTTTTATAAGTCCAGTTTTACCCTAGATTTCTGTACGTCTTTACCCAGTTCAGTGGTATAACCTGAAAGTTAATTAGAAACGTGTATGTTAGAGTGTTAGTCTTCTCCATGAATTTCTCTGAAGACAAAACATATCTTTAAAAACTTTTTTATGAAAGCATCAGAATTAATCAATAATGGTCCATAAATGACAAAAGACTTAAAAATATGGCCATGATTAGAGATCTGGTGAGAGTTCACACATATATAAGTACCTAGTAATAATGCTATTGACTTTATTATCCATTCCAAGTTAGTTTGACCATATATAAAACTCTTTCCACAAGATCCCTCCTCCACAAACCTATAACATCCAAAAACCTGCAACATACACAAACTTCTGCAACTTAAATATACCTATTAGTTTTTGTCCTGTATTTTCCTTCTTATTTTGAAACAGCTATTTTATTTTAGAACAAAATTACTTTCCTTTTTCTTTCTTTGCGAACAAAACAAACCAAAAGCAACACAAGTCCTTTGTGTCCTTCTATATGTAAAAAATACATTCTGCTCTTTTCATTTAACAAAAGCAACTCCATACCTTCTGCCAGCAAAAACACACATCCTCTTTCCCATATATAGTCATTGTAGTTTATCTTAATTATTTTCCAGTAGTTTTGTGAAAACCTTACCTCTTTTATAAATCAGTGTTGTCAAGAGGAGTTTATAGCACTCTGTATTTTTAAAAGACTCACTCTTTTATTCCTTCAGTCTCTGTGGGCAATATTTTGGTTAGTTCCTCAGTGTATACATTTCAAAGACATATTAAGAGTCACAACTTTTCCAGGTAGAGGACTGTAACTGTTTTTTAGCATTATTTGACAATGCTTCCCATGTAATTTAACATACCAAACAAGCCTAATTAGTTTCATTTCCTCTTTTTTTATAAAGATCAATTGTTCTTCAAGGCATTTGAAGGGTTCTTCTTAAAAACTGCAAATGTACTAAAATCTCAGATGTCAATAAAATGACTCTATTTCACTTGTTTATTTGATTCTTGGAAGTTTGTCAAGCATATCAAAAGTTTTAAAATGTTTTATTTTGAATAGAATCATTGGTTATTGTGGAACAATACTTGTTATTAATTTAATCCAAGTGATCATAACAATTTTAAAGACAAATATCAAAGGTTGCATGTTTGTAAGCAAAATTTTAGCATTTTCATTGTTAGGTAAACTTGCTTTGTTTAAACAATTAATGACCTGATAAAGAGCACAGAAAATTATTTATATAAAACTTAAAATTTTTGTTTTCCCTTATAATTGCTTATTTAGAGCATACTGATAGTACAGGAAAATTTTGTTCTTTTAGCAGAGAAATAACATTATCTTGTTTTACATAAACTTATCATTCATATTAAAGCTTAATTTAATTTTAAAAACTTTTATAATAACATATTAACTTTAGTCAAATAAAATAAAAGAGGTAAATTTTCTTTTTCTTTTTTTCTGATCTGAAGTAGCCAACAACTTTTGGGCTCAATCTAACAACCATGGGCTCATGTCTATGATTTCACTCTCAAACCAATAAGCCCATGTTCAAGCCAGCGACCTCAGGGTTTCTAATCTGTGTCCTCAGTGTCCCAGGGCAATGCTCTATCCATTGTGTTGCTGCCTGCCCAGGTTAAATGCTTAATTATTTAAGGCAATTGATTTTTTCATCAATGAGTTTTACTAATTTTATCTAGAGGTTGACATGCATGTACATATATAGAGGGACATAACCAGAGACTTGAACATTTCCTATTAAAATTTGAGAAGGAATGATAAGGGAAATCCATTAATTTATAATGGTTGAAATAAGTGAAGTTTATTTGTTCAGATGGCTATGCTTTTATGATTTTTATTTGTCCTTGATAAACAATTTTTAAGGAAATGTGGAGGCTTTCTTAAGAAAGGGAAACTTTTCAGCTGCTCTTCTTGACTTTTAAGACTTTTAATTTCCTTACCTGCACCTTTTTCTTTGGTTTTATAGTCTCAAGCTGTGTTTACACATCTATGTATCAACAGAAAGACCTTGAAAGTGAGCATAAGATCATTAAAAAAATCCTATTAGATTTCTAATTTTGACGAATTTCTGAACCTAAAGTGGTTAATTTCAGTTGCAATAATATAAGGTTATAGTAATTAAATATATAGAAAAATATGGAAGATATATAAAAATAATTCAGATATAATACTAAAAGCAATTAAGGAAATTAAATAAAGTTATGTTGTCTGGATAGGAATTAATATAGTGTGTATGGGTATGATAAACAGTCTGCCTTTCACGCAGGGCTCAGTTATAGTGTGTGTGTGTGTGTGTGTGTGTGTGTGTGTGTGTGTGTGTGAAGTTACATATAGATAAGAAGTGGCTTGATGTCATAACTCTGGGGGTTGATGTAGACAGGAGGCTTCACTAGGAACATCTAAAAAGTGGCTTGATGTAACATTTCAGTAGATTAACATAAAAAGGGCTCCATGCGAGGAACTCCCAAAAGGTGGTAGGTGGTTTGAGGTGATAATCCTATAGATTGACACCTGTTAGAAGGCATTGGCCAGAAAAGGTACTAAAGCTAAGAGCCCCCCTGCAGCAGTAGTTGCTCAGACTCCAACATGAACATGGACTGTCTCCATGCCACTCTGACCTAAGACACTGACGGGGACCCCTTAACCTGTACCCAGGCACGTCCAAAGGATTTGTGAGTAATAAACTGCTTTTGTGATTCTTGCAACTAACTCTGTGTTGGTCGTGTCTTTCCTCCAGTGCCAGTTGGTGTCGGCACTTATCAATAGCATCCTCATAGCTGCCTCAAGAGTAGTCTCGAAGAGGCTGCCAGCCCTGCTTGTAAGCAGGAGTGTCCCACTGCACGGGGAAGTCGAATCAGGGACTCCTGATCGACGTAGAGCTCAGGCTCTACTGGGACTACTTCTTTGACAGATATTGCTAAGTTTCAGATAGGACAAACCATAAGAAATTTCAACATACCTGTTCAAATGGCCAATTTCTTTTAAGATTCATTTAGAAATCATTTTGTCATTTAGAAACTTTAGTTTATCAAATAAAAAGCACGAAGAGGGTGAGTGAATGAGTAATTATTCATCAGAAAACAGCTTCCAGTCGCTCCTGAGGCATTCCAACACCTGATGGCGTCAGAGACATCACCTTCTTGGAGAAAGAAACCTCTCTCAGTCTCAGATAAAGACAGTTGACAAAACTTTCTTTTGTTATAAAAGAGTATACTTTACTTCTTTGAGAATTTTTCTTTTTATATTTCTAGTTGTCAGAGCAACAGTTGTATCTATGCCACAAATCCATTATACTTAAAACAACAGGTAAAAGTATTAAATCTATAACTACTAATATGAAAAACAACAACAACACAAGGAGTGAGATTGTGAACCTAAGATGGCTTCACAGTGAAGGAGACAGAAGACCATGCGAGCACTGAGCACAACAATACTCTATAGGTACCATACACCCTGTTTCAGGGGATGCCAGTCCATAAAGGTGAGGCCACTTTAGATCCTGTTCATGATGCCAATTATGTTAACTTAAAAATAAAGATGGCCTTTCAAAGTAAGAGGCTACAAGTGTTTCCATGAAATCAATGACTATACTGCTCACAAAAATTAGGGGATATTTTATAGCTTCATACTCATTTTGAAATATCCCCTAATTTTTGTGAGCAGTATATTTGGGATTCATTGATTCAGGCAGAAGCCCAAATAGTGTTCTGATTAGGAGACAAAGGCAATGAATGGGCATTTTGGAGCAAAAGGGAACAATTATACTAATAGAAGGCATTTCTATTGTTGCATAAAACATAACATAGCGATGCGAATTCTAAATCATATTTTCAATTTTCAGTCCAGTAGTCATAACTGCTTTCTTGTTATCTTTGCAAACAGTTCCTGAGAGCTTAAGAAAGAAATGTGATGAGTAGGACATTCATAGCAGCTGAAGTAGCCAATGTGTACTAGATAAGCCCAGATAAGTGACCTGTGGCAAACCCATGATAATGTCTCCCTTCCCTACTAGGCTTTACCTTTTAGGCAGAGTGATAAGTCTCCAGCCACTTGTTCTCCTGGGACAGGTAGGAAGAATTAATGATCTGCGGAGAGTCATTTGGTCTGATGGTTTCATTCTCATTAGAAAGGGATCACTGTAGGCAGTTTGTAGACCTTGTTTCTAAATGCCGTATTTAATACTTAGGAATTTAAGAACATAATCTTGTTTTCCTCTCTGTATTTTTTGCTGCCTTAATTAATTTCTTGACCCATTTCCTAATTCATTCTAGTCTCAGATTCACGCTTGATACATACCGGTAGTTGACTCACAGGCTTTGGCTCTGGGAAGTAAATTTAGTAAAGCTGGTGTTAAAATCCATATTATTTCCATCAGAAAGTTTATATATGTGAGCACTCATTTAAGTTAGCTCACAATTAGGCCAAGCAAACATAAGGCACAGTGTAGAACTATACTTGTTGAAACAAACCTGTCAATAAAGTTTCCTTTACTTTAGAGAAAACTGCTATTTGGTGCTACCAGACTGGCCTTGCTATAATTCTGTCAGGACAAGTTATGCCATGGCTATTGTTATTTTCACAAATAATAACTCTCTAGAAGTACTAGATAGTGCATGTAACTCAAGCTGGCATTGTTTTCTTACCTATTTAAGGGAGTTACTATTTGGTTCAAGAAAATCTAAATGAATGGTATTACAATTCTTCTCCTTTCTTCCTCTATCTATTCAATGTGGTCTATACCTTCTGTGTGGTTTATCACAGGTGTTTACTTCTCTGACCAGCATGGTTCCTACATGAACTTTTCAAATATAGATAAAAATATAACTTATGAAATATAATTTTCTTACTTTATGGGAGAGGCCAAAAATTAAGTAGAGTTAAAGAAAAAACAGCTTTATTCATTATCTTGGTCCTGTTCTGTTGTTGTTAAATGATTGCTGCTTGTTTCGAGGTCCTTTTGCCTAAGACCATCCCAAGTTCGAGACACTAAGATCACCCAAGCAACCAGCCTTCAGAAGAGAGCTACTCAAGAAAGCAGTGTGCTAATTAATAGAGCTGAAATTGCTGATGGTTACAGGAGGAAAAGCAGAACGTGAGTAACAGACCTGGGTTTACTGGCTGTCTAGGTAAAAATGAAAAAGAGAAAATTAATTAGCAGCTACTCTAGCAGGAAACTGCGAAAAGTCCTGGAGAAATTAACCTCTTGCTCTAAAATCTACTCACTCTCCCGGGCTCCGATGGGCTCTGCTGTGTTGCCTGACTACTGAAATATTAGGCCCTCTTTCCAGATTTCCGTTCCATGACCAACAAGAAGAAGGAACACCTGGCTGTGTTTGCAAAACCGCCAGGCCTATTGGGTTTTCTTGAGCTGCCATGATGTTGACTTATCTGGGCAGAGAGACAAAGGGGGACTGAAGCAGAGATCTTCATGTGAACAGGTAATTTTGACCTAGATTCTTCAGACCAGAGAGGACAGCTCCAAATCTGAGGACACATGAAGGTTAAACAGCACCAGGAGAAAATCACAAAAGATATGTAGACATCATTCCTACCCATTTGGAATTTGCTTTCATGTATGCCTGTTTTAAAATTATTTGTAGTGCCCTAAAAGTACAAATTCTACAATTGAACAAACCTAGCAGTTTTCTTTTAAGAATTTTGTGATAAACTCTTTTAGAGGTATCCATTAGAACATGGCATTCTATCTACATGGGAGAAAAGAGAAAAAAATCTATGATCCTAAGGTCAAGCAACGAATTTTAGAACCAGTTTCTTCACTTTTATGGGACACATTATGTACCTAGAATAGTATATATTCAGAAATAATATTTTCATAATGCATCTAGTTAGAACACTGAAGCCTTTCAGTCAATGATTCTGAAAAGGATTTTCCATTGTGATTACATTTCTGAACAGCCACCTGTGAATTTTCCCAGTGTGTATGAGAATTTTAGTTAAACTCACATTTATCTTATACATACAGCTGAGATTTGTCCAATAAATTTGTTAAAAATAAAATCTCTGAGACATTCTTTTATTAAGAGGTCATTAAATTCTTTTTTTTAAGTTCAAGTAATATTTTTTGTTTTTATTGAATCTATTGGTAAACAAAATTATACAGGTTTCAGGTGCACAATTTCACAACACATCTGTACACTGTATTGTGTGTTATCTTCACTAAGTCAAATCTCTGTCCATCTTCATTTATTTCCCCTATATCTTCCTCTACCTCCTCCCACTCACTCTCCCCTGCCAATCACTACACTGTTGTCTGAGCTGATGAGTTTTTTTCTTTTTTTCCTTTTTCAAATTCCTCTACCCACCTAACCAGCTCCCCCATTCAGCTTGCCTTCTTGCCTTTTTTCTCCTTCCTTCCTTCCTTCCTTCCTTCCTTCCTTCCTTCCTTCCTTCCTTCCTTTTGTTCCTTCCTTCCTTCCTTCCTTCTTTCCTTTCTTCCCTCCTTCATTCCTTCCTTCCCTCCTTTCTTCCCTCCTTCCTTCCATCCTTCCTTCCTTCCTTCCTTCCTTCCTTCCTTCCTTCCTTCCTTCCTTCCTTCCCTTCTTCCTTCCTTCCTTTTTTTCCTTCCTTCTTTCCTTTCTTCCCTACTTCCTTTCTTCCTTCTCCTTCCTTCCTTCCTTCCTTCCTTCCTTCCTTCCTTCCTTCCTTCCTTCTTTCCTTCCTTCCTTCCCTCCTTTCCTTCCTTCCTTCCTTTCTTCCTTGTCCTTCCTTCCTTCCTTCCTTCCTTCCCTCCTTCCTTCTTTCCAGTGAGAGGAGATAGAAAGACAGACTACCACATATGCCCCAACTGGGATCCACCTGGCAACCCCCCAGTCTGAGGCCAATGTTTGGGCTCTACTCAGTGCCCTGGGCTGATCTGATGCTCAGACTAATTGAGCCACTGGCTGTGGAAGGCAAAGAGAAAGAGATGGGGGGAAAGAGAAACTTGAAAAGAAGCAGATGGTCATGTCTTCTGTGTGCCCTGATTAGGATCAAACCCAGGACATCTTCATGCCAAGTCTACACTCTATCTACTGAGCCAACTGGCCAGGGCCACAGCTTGCTTTATAACAAGCAAAATAGACACAAATTCATAGATAAAAAGTCATTAAATTCTTAACCATTCATATGGGTGCCCCAACTCTGAAGCTGATTTTAAGCAAAGGACAAAGATATTTGACCATCTCACTCCTTTCTATTATCTTTATGGGCAGAATTTAATAAAAAGTATTTGCTTACTTAACCTGTTTAATTAAGTTTGTCCTTAAACTTGACATGGCTATTATCAGTGGCTATATTTTGATCAGGGAGGGAGCAGGCAGGTGAATAGGGATGCAAAGGCCGTATGTGACCTTGTCTCACTATTTGATGATCAGTGTACTTGTGGGCCACGTTAATGCAACACTCCAGAAATCAAATGAAACATTTAGGATGGGTTTAAATTGCACAGCCCTGGAGAAGACTACAAAGCCCCCTTTCCTTTTCTGGAACTTTGGTTGGGTCTGAATTTCTACCTATTGAAAATAAAAATATATAATTCAGGGTGATTACATAAGAAGGAGAAGGAAATGTAGAACTGTTATTGTACTGGGTAGACTCTGGAAGTTTTTCACATAATAGTCTTGTTGTAAATTTATTATTTTGAAAAAAAAATTGATATACAAATATATGTTTATGTCCTAGAAAAGAAGTAAAAACTATACATAATTTTTCTATGATGGCGGGTTGACAAACAATGTCTTATACACTGAATGTGGCCCAACATCTCTTTTTCTTTTCGAAAATTTTTTTTAAATTTAGAAATTAAATTTAATGGGGTGACATTGGTCAATAAGCATACCTAGGTTTCAGGTAAACATCTCTTTTTTTTTCTTTCTTTCTTTTTCAGGTAAACATCTTTATATAGTATTTGAACTGTTGATTGCATTGTGTGCCCATCACCCAAAGTCAAATCACTTTCCTTCACTGTATATTTGTCCCTCTTTACTCCCTTCCCCTACAACCTCCTCCTCCAGTAACCACTTCACTTTTGTCTGTGTCCATGAATCTCAGTTATATATCCCACCTATGTGTACAATCATGTAGTTCTTAGCCTTTTCTGATTTACTTATTTCACTTAGCATAATCTTCTCAAGGTATATCTATGTTGTCATGAATGGTAATAGGTTATTATTTCTTATGGCTTAGTAGTATTCCATTGTATATATGTACCACATCTTTTTATCAAGTTCTCTATCAAAGAACACTTTGGTTGTGCCTATGTCTTGACCACTGTGAATAATGCTGCAATGAACATGACGGTGCATGTGTCTTCGCATACCAATGTTTTTGGGTTTAGTGGGTAGATACTCAGTAGGGAATATCAGCTGGGTCAAATAGTACCTCTCTTCTTAATATTTGGAGGAACTTCCATACTGTCTCTCCACCAACTCTTTTTGTAAATAAAGTTTTATTGAAACACAGACCCACTCATATCATCTATGTGACCTTCTGTGCTGCATGCACAAAGTAGGCAGGGAAGAAACTATGTGACTCACAAAGCCTAAAATATCTACCATCTGTCCATCTACAGAAAATGTCTGCTGACTCCTAAATATTGATGACTTCAAGGAAGTAGTTTAGATTTAAGTGCTTCTCATATAATATAACATTCAGTGTTATTTATTAATTGAATTCAAATGTCTTTAAACTCTTAAATAATATAAGTCGGAATTATGTCTTATAAAATAGAAAATCTATAGTTACAGAAGTTTTTTCCCAGAATTTGGTGTTGTATAGGCTTTTTCTTGTCTATGCATGCTTAAGTTCTATCGTGGCTTTTCATGATGGGATATCTTGCTGATGGCTTAATGTTGAGAATAATATTGATAGCCTTCCATTTCTTTCTTTTATTTGGTTGTCAAATCAACCAAGATTAAGAACTAGACTTACATAACCAGAAGTAGATTCTGCAGCACTTCACTATGTAATGATACTCTGCTGGTGTAAAATACCTTTAGAGGTCCTGTGGCTAGAGATACCCTTTTAAACAGCAAAGTTGATCAAATTTGACCCCTGGATTTAAGAAACTAGTGCTCAATAAGTTCAGAAAATAGCTGGTGAGCACTGGCAGAGAGTTAGTCAAAGCCTAACTGTGAGGTTCCCAGGTCAATAGGATGTGACATCTGGAGGAATATACAATATTCCTTTGACCCTGAAGGACATGGGAAAGTCAGAGCAGCACTCTCAGACTGCAAGACCTGAGCTCCTATGGTCTCCAGGGAGACCTTAATCATATAACTTAATCTCTTGTGCCTCACTTTTCTTCTTTTTATAAATAAATTATTGTTGCCACCACATAGGATGAATGCAAAGAACTTAGTACAATGCCTAAAAAATTCTAAATGTGAGATATTACTATCCTATAAATGGAATGTCAAAGCAAATAAGGGTCTTGCAAAGTAATAAAATAATTTAACTATTGAAGAAAAATATGAAAAACTTCACATTTCCATAGGGTTTCTAATGAGCTAATCAGACTATTATGAAAATTACTCGAATACAACACCTCTTATTTGATGGGAGAATAATTTTCTATCTCTACCTCTCATTTCTCAGTGTTGAAGAAATCAAAAAGAAAAAGATTATGTATGTACTTTAAGTCTTAGATCTGCTATCTTTCGCTTAGGCAACCCCTAGCTTATTTTTCTTAAATTGACAACAGATTGATTACCCAACAGAAAAAGGAAGTTTAGTAAGTCAAAACATTGTCTCAGAAACTTGGTTGAAGTAATCCTTTTATCAGACGTACATGTCCTTACCTGTTCCATCTTTCTGAACATATGCAAAGTAACACATTTAACCAGTGTTGGATGATGTGAGTACGCTAGAACAGCAATGCAGCCAAACACATAAAAAGAACCACCACTGCAGTATACATAAGAAACCAGGTGGTTTTCTTTCCCCATTCTTCAAATATTCTATCTCACATAGTAAAACCATAACACCTTTATTGTGAAAACAAAGAAAAGCAAGCATTAAAAAGGCCAGTGTGGCACCTGGAGAGAATGAAATATATAGACCAGGGGTCCCCAAACTATGGCCCACGGGCCGCATGCGACCCCCTGAGGTCGTTTATCTGGCCCCCACCAGACTTCCAGAAGGGGCACCTCTTTCATTGGTGGTCAGTGAGAGGAGCACAGGATGCATCCACACCCATAGTTTCCATAGAAATACTGGTCAGTTTGTTGATTTAAATTTACTTGTTCTTTATTTTAAATATTGTATTTGTTCCCATTTTGTTTTTTACTTTAAAATAAGATATGTGCAGTGTGCATAGGGATTTGTTCATAATTTTTTTTTATAGTCCGGCCCTCCAATGGTCTGAGGGAGAGTGAACTCGCCCCCTGTGTAAAAAGTTTGGGGACTCCTGATATAGACCATTAAGTCTTCTCGCCACAGCCCACACAGAGCCACACTTCCAAAAACTTACTCAAAAATCTGGCCTCTCAATGGGTTTTCTTTTCCCAAAGATGAGTTTGATCTGCTAATGAAGGAAGTATCAAAACCCAGAGACTGCAGTATAACTTTATATTGATGCGAAATTTAAATATATGGCAACAAAACGCCTTCCTAAGGAAATGACCAGCCGAATGAAAAACTAATTTGGAGGATTAGTTTTGAAGGAAAAGCCAATCAAATATTGCTAAGAATGTACTTCTTGCAGCCTTTGTCTTTTTTTTCTATTATAGTAAGTTTCTTTCCCCACAGTGGGATTTTAAATTAATTTAGAATTATACCCACTTGCCAGGGATGAGAGAGAAATGACCTAATTACAGACCAAATAGATACCCTTTGGCTATACTGTAATTAGGGTGACTGGGGCCAGTACAGTGGTACCTTGAGATACAAACAGACCAACATACGATATATTTCTTTTAAGATACAAGCTGCGACTCGGTCAGTATTTTTGTTTGAGATCCAAGCAAAATTCCAAGATAAGAGTCGAGATTCGGGAAGCTGCTGCTACTTGGCACGTTAGCACACAGGTCCTGTACCAGCAGTTTGATATATGAGTTGACTGACTTACGAGGTCAGTTACAGAATGAATTAAACACGTATAGTTGGATTTATCCTGTCTTGAGTGAGTTTGGTGGTGAAACTAACAGTGGGACCTCAAGGTGGTTCCCATGGTCTGCAGTGTCATGTCAAAGTCTATGGAAATTACTTGGAAGAAAAAAATAATAATAAAGATAAAATGAAACTTGAAAAGTGACTGTAGAAGCAAAACTTCCCTTGCTCTGAACAGACACAAGCATAAACTGTGACAATCAACAGGGAAACCATATGCAAAGGGTTTTACTGCTGTCTCTGTGCTTAACTAGATTCTAATTAGTTACAATTAAGCTGCCAGAAAATAATGGCTACTGTGACATTGAAGGAAAAAATGCTCAGTTCTTACATAATTCTCACAATTACTTTAGATTTCACTCTCTTCCCTTTGCTGACACTTAGTTAGAAACGGTAGCGAAAGCAAAGGTCTTAACAGGTATCTAACAGGATCACTGAGGCAGCAAATTCCTTTTTAGTCATTCTTTGGCCTTCTTACTTTTTTCTCTGCACTCTACAGTAAAGAGAATGAATAACTGCTTTCACAATGTGCACTGAATTCTTTTCCCTTCCTACAGACAAGAAGGCCTTTCCCTGCCTATCTGCTCCAATCCCACCCTAAACAGAACACTTAACCTGCAATTTGAAAAGGTCCATGTTCTTTGCCTCATTAACAAAAATATTCTAGCAAATATGGAGTTCCTAAAGCTCACATGGAACAATTAGAAAAAGATGAAATGACTTGTCACTGAGAGGAGAAAATGAGCTAATTAATGTTCCAGTGGTGCGCTGGATGGACACAGACGAGGATATTGTCCTGGTGTGTACAATAGCGACTCTGAGTGTGTATGGATGCATGAGGTGATGAGACTGGGCCTAGAATGTATTCATTGAGACAGATTGTGATGGTATAAGACTGCTGACTGCAGGAGGCAGTTCTCAGTTCTTGCATTTGAACCAATTAATTATTTGGTTCTCTTTTCCATGTTTTCTTACATGTACAAAGAAATTATCTAAAGATATGAACTAGAGAATATCTAAGGGATAAATATGTTTGTGGCATCTTTGGTACACTTAGGTGGTTTTGTGGGAATTATGTAACACCCTTTTCATGAAATTATACATATTTTAGTGAGAGCTATTGGTTAAAAATAATTTGTTTAGATCTTCCAGGTGTAATTTATCCAATTAAAGTAATTTTTGAACAAAAAAATATGTTCAAATATGTATCAAAATACACAGTTTTAAATCATGAGATATTCTGTTCTTTGATTGTTAGGAGAAGATTTATCCTAAAAGGTAGGACTATGAAGCAAAGCAAAAACATAGGTACTTACTGCAGGAAAGGGAAAAATATTGAGATTTAAGTTACAGTTTTAACTATAACAAAATAGAGTGACCTGAACAAAGGAAAGTGTAATAGGAAATGAAAAAATATTCAAGAAGCTAAGTAACTCAACAGAAGCTATAAAGAACAATTTGGGTATCTCAGAAAATCAGGTAAGTAAATCTAATGGCTATCCATACACATAATATGCACAATTAATTACTGTGTGTGGGTGTGTGCTGGAAGAGACATAACATGGAGCTGAGAATCTATAGAAGCAACCAGCTCCAGACTGTCCCAACACCCACAAAGAAAACATACAGATGGAAACTATGAAATAACAAGCATGGACTCTGGTTTCATTTTTATGTTACTAAATGTAAGTGCAAATAGGTTTAAAGATGTAAAAGTCGTAGAATAAAAATAAAAAATAGAACGTCCAAGTCAGAGACCTTTTGAGTCAGATCCCGCACTTCCATTTCCTTACTACACCACTTAGGAACTGCTCAGTTTGGGTGGACTCTGAATTGCTTTTGTGCATCAGTTTTCTCCTCTTTAAAATGGCTATAATTATGATACCAACTTGTAGGTAACTGTTAAATGTGTTAATGTCTGTAAAACGTTCAGGACTGTACCTATCTTATGGAAATTCTTTCGTGAATATTGACTATTATGCTGCCATTACCATTAAGGGAAAGATCAATTGATTGGCCAAGAATCATGGTGCATAGCACATAGCTGCTTAATAAATATTATGAATGATCTAATGAATAAATATAAAAAACACAAGATAGTCAACAAGACATTTTAGTAAAGAAAAACATGAAAAGACATAAAAACACACAATTATTAGAATAAATATAAGTACAGTACATTACTCTGTTAAAAGACAAGGACCTTTATATTAATAGAAAAGAGTTCAGATATATTATTTCTGAGACATGGCTCTTCAAACAAAATGAAAGTTTAGTGATGGCCTTGGGTGATGGGCATATAATGCAATTTACAGATGGTGTATCATGGAAATTTGAAACCTATATAATTTTCTTTACCAATGTCACTCCAATACATTTAATTACAAAATGTGTAGGACAGGCTACGTTATACCATGTAAATAAAAACTAACAAAAGGCAGATAAGCAATATCAACATTACACAAAGGAGAATTAAAAATAAGCACACCTGAAATGGGAGGAAAAAATGTTATCTTAAGATAGAAGGTATGATTTGCAATGAGGATAGGAAGACATGTACCACTATGAACCTTGAACAGTATTCTGTATTTAAAGGAATAAGCATATGCCATATTTGAAGAAATAAATATATAGAAATATAAGGAGAAACTATAAGATCTCATAGTAAAAAGATGTATTTATAAAACATCTAGAAAAATTAGTGATAAAGAAAATTAGACCCATACCCCAATGTTTGGGGGAGAGGGGTCGGCAGAGAAGCAGAAGGTCACTTCTCTTGTGTGCCCTGACTGGGAGTTAAATCAGGGATGTCCATATGCTGGGCCTATGATCTATGCACTGGGCCAAATGGTCAAGGCCCTAACGTTCTTGATAAAAGTCTGTTTGAATAAAAATTTTCTCTAATCAGAATCCATTCCAGAACATAGAACAATTTAATGTTAAAAAGACTAAAACAATATATAGGAATAATATAACATGAATAGTATATATAAATTATAAGTATATAAAAAATATGTTATATATGCTTATATATAGACACAGATAAAATGTTTATGTACAGATTTTGAAGTCTGAAATAATATAATGTCAATAGTGGTTTAGTTCTAGACTGTAGTTTTATTTTTTAATCTATTCTTTCTAGACATTTATAATTAGCATCTATTTTTATTAGAATAAAATTGAATCCATTTCTATTTGCAAAAAAAGAAAGAACGTTGTCCAGAAATGACAATGTTGAAGGTTCGATCCCTGGTCAGGGCACACACAAAAAGCAACCAAAGTATGCATTACTGAGTGGAACAACAAGTGAATGTTTCCCTTCTCCCTCCCTTCTCTCCCCCATTCTCTCTCTGTCTCTAAAAATCAGTCAATTAAAAAATAAGCTAGATAGATAGCTTTGTTGGTTGGAGTGTCATCTCAGAATGCAGAGGTTGCCTGTTCGATTTCCCGGTCAGGACACATATAGCAACTCGATGTTCCTGTCTCTCTCTTCCTTTCTCAAAAAAGAAAGAAGGAAGGAAGGAAAGAAAGAGAGAGAAAGAGAGAGAGGGAGAGAGAAGGAAAGAAGGAAGAACAAAAAGAGAAAGAAGAAAGAAAGTGAAAGAAAGAAAGAAAGAAAGAGAAAGAAAGAAAGAAAGAAAGAAAGAAAGAAAGAAAGAAAGAAAGAAAGAAAGAAAGAAAAAGGAAGGAAGGAGGGTGAGAGGGAGGGAAAGGAAGGAAGGAAGGGAGAAAGGGAGGAAGAAAGGAGGGAAGGAAGGAAGGAAGGAAGGAAGAAAAGAAGAAAGGAAGGAAGGAAGGAGGAAAAGAAGGAGGGAAGGAAGGAAGAAAGGAAGGAAGGAAGGAAGGAAGAAAAAAAGGAGGGAAGGAAGGAAGGAAGGAAGGAAGGAAGGAAAAAAGGAGGGAAGGAAGGAAGGAAGGAAGGAAGGAAGGAAGGAAGGAAGGAGGGAAGGAAGGAAGGAAGGAAGGAAGGAAGGAAGGAAGGAAGGAAAAAAGGAGGGAAGGAAGAAAGGAAGGAAGAAAGGAAGGAAGGAAGGAAGGAAGGAAGGAAGGAAAAAAGGAGGGAAGGAAGGAAGGAGGGAAAGAAGGAAGGAAGGAAGGAAGGAGGGAAGAAAGGAAGGAAGGAGGGAAGGAAGGAAGGAGGGAAGGAAGGAAGGAAGGAAGGAAGGAAGAAAAAAAGGAGGGAAGGAAGGAAGGAAGGAAGGAAGGAAGGAAAAAAGGAGGGAAGGAAGGAAGGAAGGAAGGAAGGAAGGAAGGAAAGAAGGAAGGAAGGAAGGAAAAAAGGAGGGAAGGAAGGAAGGAAGGAAGGAAGGAAGGAAGGAAGGAAAGAAGGAAGGAAGGAAGGAAGGAAAAAAGGAGGGAAGGAAGGAAGGAAGGAAGGAAGGAAGGAAAGAAGGAAGGAAGGAAGAAAAAAAGGAGGGAAGGAAGGAAGGAAGGAAAGAAGGAAGGAAGGAAGGAAGGAAAAAAGGAGGGAAGGAAGGAAGGAAGGAAGGAAGGAAGGAAAGAAGGAAGGAAGGAAGGAAAAAAGGAGGGAAGGAAGGAAGGAAGGAAGGAAGGAAGGAAGGAAGGAAGGAAGAAAAAAAGGAGGGAAGGAAGGAAGGAAGGAAGGAAGGAAGGAAGAAAAAAAGGAGGGAAGGAAGGAAGGAAGGAAGGAAAGAAGGAAGGAAGGAAGGAAGGAAAAAAGGAGGGAAGGAAGGAAGGAAGGAAGGAAGGAAGGAAGGAAGGAAAGAAGGAAGGAAGGAAGGAAAAAAGGAGGGAAGGAAGGAAGGAAGGAAGGAAGGAAGGAAGGAAGGAAGGAAGAAAAAAAGGAGGGAAGGAAGGAAGGAAAAAAGGAGGGAAGGAAGGAAGGAAGGAAGGAAGGAAGGAAGGAAGGAAGGAAGGAAGAAAAAAAGGAGGGAAGGAAGGAAGGAAGGAAGGAAAGAAGGAAGGAAGGAAGGAAGGAAGGAAAAAAGGAGGGAAGGAAGGAAGGAAGGAAGGAAGGAAGGAAGGAAGGAAGGAAAGAAGGAAGGAAGGAAGGAAAAAAGGAGGGAAGGAAGGAAGGAAGGAAGGAAGGAAGGAAGGAAGGAAGGAAGGAAGAAAAAAAGGAGGGAAGGAAGGAAGGAAGGAAGGAAGAAAAAAAGGAGGGAAGGAAGGAAGGAAAAAAGGAGGGAAGGAAGGAAGGAAGGAAGGAAGGAAGGAAGGAAGGAAGAAAAAAAGGAGGGAAGGAAGGAAGGAAGGAAGGAGGGAAGGAAGGAAGGAAGGAAGGAAGGAAGGAAGGAAGGAAGGAAGGAAGGAAGGAAGGAAAGAAGGGAGGGAAGAATTTTTGTTTTTCTCTTGTAATATCTAGTATAGTGTATTATCCATAGAAAAGGCAGTAAAAATATTTATTGATTAAAACAAAGATTAGATTGTATTAACTGACAGGTTTGTTTTTTTTTAATGACTCTGAAATAAATATACAACAGACCTTTTTGAAGGCATGGCCTCCCCAGATGCTAGTCATACATTTTCAGCCTATTAAATACAGGACTAACTTTTGATTCTAAAGTACATCTACTTATTTTTCTTGGGAACAGCATCAGGTTTCTCTAGCCCTAGATTTAATTAGCAGGCTTGGATGTTGTCATTGTGATTTTTTCTGGCATTCAATTTGTGTTTTTCTTTGTGGCATTGCATTTTGATCAATCAGGGTGTGTGGGGGTTTGGTACAATGATTTTCCAACCTTCAGGTTTCTCCTTATTTGTCCCATCATCCCCCTCATTTCCAGCTCTGAAGCTACCATGACCTGTTACCAAGTGAGAATGGTCAGAGCTTCAGCATCCAACAGGGATAAAGCCATTAAAGCATCCTACTGGTGAGCCCTGGGTCCTCATAGGTCTTGTTAGATTTGTGTAGACACTTCAATTTTCCTTTCTCTGAACCTGCATGGGATTATTGTGCAAATGCAAACTGTTCGCGTTTGTCCCTAAACTCTGGATCCTGAGATCACAAATCTGTACCTCCCGCAGGCATATATCTTTTATTAATGGAGACACCAAAATTCTGGTGCAGCTTTGGCAACTCAGTTTGCAGAGAATTCTTAAGATCTTTTCAGTGTTCCAGAAAAGTAAGGGACACAACTGGTATTTTAAAAATGTCCTGTAGAGATAGGATTCTAGTCAATTGTATTACAGAAGAAGGAATAAATGGCCTTCACATTTTTTGTCATTAGTGAAAGTAGTTAATAGAAGCAAATTAGGTTTATGTGGGACAGACAGAGACGTTATCAATGAGCAGTGCCTAGGTTTTCAGTACCTTATATCTAACAAACAAACAAAAAAATTATTGTCTTTGGACTTAGAATCCTAAGTGTCACTAGACAGAAATTTATTTTCTCCTTTTTTGGTTCAATCATTTAAGCTCTCTCTCTCTCTCAAATATATATATATATATATATATATATATATATATATATATATATATATATATATAATCCTAAGTATCATTAGACAGAAATTTATTTTCTCCTTTTTTGGTTCAATCATTTAAGCTCTCTCTCTGTCTCAAATATATATATATATATATATATATACACACACACATACATACACACATTAGATTAGGTAATAAAAGCAGAAAATCTTAAGTTTCAGTGCCAGTGAAAAGCAGAATGACTACAGCTAATGTCATGTATCACATAATATCCACTTTTAAATGTGGGGACTGAGGGTTGCTTGACACATCAGAAAACTGAGATAGAAAGACCTCAGGCTGGGAACATGGGTTGTTCTTAGCTCCAGGGTCGTCAGGTATGTGAGATGATACTTCCTCAAAGGAGAGAAAATTCTCTTGGACCATATGTGATTGCAGGTACTGGTGTTCTGAAAAGTCATATTTCCTCAAATATGATCATAATTTGTCTGATTTTCCACCACCTGTCATCTAGGGAGTAGTTTTACCAAGGTCATTGTCTCAGTAGTTTCATGACGCAGTGTTTATTGGGTTTGCAGTCAAAGGGTTTATTCCCAAAGATTCTACTGAACTGAATTTGCTTCCCATAATTAAGGAAAAGTAGATATTTCAAATTTTTCTGTTATGCAAGAAAGAAGCAAGACAGGAATTAAAAACTAAACTACTCGTACCTTCACTGAGAACCCGGAAGGTAGGAAGTGGAAAACTTTAGTTTTAAGTTAAAAGAGGTGTTTTCAATGGGAACTATATTCATGAAAAGAATTCCATTACAAAATCATAGAAAAGACATGTTTAGAAAATTTTAACTGGATTTTTTGTATTTAATTAGTTAATGTCATGGCTTAAATGTAAAACTTTGTTGTAGGTAATTCAAAATGCTCACTATGTGACTAAACTAATCATCTGACAGTTAGTTAGTGATGGAACCAGATATGAACTTGTTTAGTCTGAATTCAGAGCTTTGTTAACTACCAAGTTGTTTGATTTTCCATTATTATAAAGTAATGGGAGATAGAAAGCTACTCAAGGCCATGAGTCATAAAAACAGTGAGTATACCCTCTGGTTTATTTACAATTTCTTTTATTTAAAAAAAATCCATTAATTTTAGAGAGAAAAGAAGAGATAGAGAGGGAGAGAGAGAAACATCAATCTGTTCCCATATGTATTAAAATCTCTTTTAGACCTCAGAGTTCTTCACCATATACCTTAAGTCTTCTAAAATAATAATTGGATGAAATATATAGAGTTATGGTATTATCACAATCTTGTATTGATGGTTCAGAAATTAGCCAAGAGGAAAATATTTCTTAAATTTTAAGAAGGTAACTATAATTTCTCTCTCCCTCCCTCCCTTCCTCCCTCTTTCCTTCCCTCTTTCCTTTCTTTCCTTTCTTTTGTTGCTTCCTTCTTTTCTTCATTCCTTCCTTCTTTCCTTCCTTCCTTTCTCCCTCCCTCCCTCCCTCCCTCCCTCCCTACCTCCTTCCCTTTCTCCCTCCCTTCCTTCCTTTCTTTCTTCTTTCTTACTTTTCTTCCCTCATTCCTTCCATTTTTTTATATTTGAATTTTATTCATTTGTTCTACAGGTTGAATTATCCATTTTACCAGTATCTCTAGTTTTCTTTTAAAAAGTATTAGATTTTTTATTTTTGTATTTTTAGACTTTATTTTTTAAGAGAGAAAAAATTGAGCCAAAATTAGTTTCCACATAACTTCATTCATCTTCAATTTCCCCTATATTTAACACTAGTGTCCATGAACCAATATTAATATATTATTATTAACTATATAACTAATGCATTCCTATTGAGTATGGACTAAACATAGTGATTTACTTCTAAAGAGTGGTGTAATGGACGTAACAGTATATGACTTACAACTCTGGATTATAAAAGGCATTGCAACTTCCTCTACAATTATTCTCTTGGAACACTTGTTCTAGGAGAAGCCAACTTTCAGGTCACAAGGACAGCAGGTCAAGCAGTCCTATGGAGACTTCTAGTGTGAGGAAGTAAGGCCTCCTGCTAAGAGCCATGTGAGTAAGCCTCCTTGGAAGTTGATCCCTCAGCTCTAGTTAAACCTTCCAATGACTATAGCCCTGGCCAACATTTTGATAGTAACCTCATGGGAGATTCCAAGACAGACCATTTATCTAAGTTGCTTCTAACTTCATAAGTCACAGAAACTATCTGAGGAAAAAATTGTCCATTGTCATGAAAGCTTTTGATTTCTATATAATTTATTTTACTGTAATATATCACTAATACCCAAGGAGAGATGATGTGTCAGAAATCATCCAACTCTTGAATATCAGAGAAAAAAGAGGGATACTGGAAGAAAACAAAGAAGAAAGGTCTACAACAAATAAAAACATGAAAAGAAATGGAGTGATGGACACTGAAATCATGTCGAATGAGCTAAATGAATACTAACATTGGTATTCTAAGCAAAATACTGTTATTTTTAGGATATAGTATTTAAATTTTTTGAGAACAATTTTCCTTGCAAACTCTATTGGTGTTTAGGTTTATCTAATGAGTCCATTTATCCATCCAATTTCCCAAGTCGTACACCTGGGAATCAGGTACACTCTACCCTTTAACTTGCTCTTTTTTTGCTAACTGGATACCATGTGCTGTCGGTTTTACAACTTAATTTTATTTAAATCTGTCTCCTCTCTTTTTCCCTCTACTGACTGCCTAATTCCAGGGCTCATTGCTTACAGCTTAGAATTCTGCAATAGACCCAACCAGCTCAATGTGTTCTTGACTGTGATGTCAGAGCAGAGCAGTCTGTCTAGAATACAAATCTAAGTCTGTCACGCTTCTCACATGATGAAGTTCAAAGTCATTATCTCAATATAGAGACTTCATATTTTGGCTTCAAATTGCCTCTTGGATTTTATTTCTGCAATCACACAATTTCTTGTGCTGCCACACTTAAAAGGTTGACAGTTCTCTTGACGAAATTGTTTCACACCTCTTTACCTCCTCATAGGTCAAACCCTAGCTCTGTTTCTGATTTGTTTGTGCCCACAACCTGGTTTCTCACCATCTCTAAGTCTCAGCAGCTTTATTTTTTAAAATAAGTGTCATCATTACATATGACCAATAAAGTTGTTTTGATGATTAATGAAATAATATGTGTAAAGTATTTAGATAGGCTTCTGATATAAATGCTTAATAAATGCCTATTATCTGTATAACGTCTTCCCTCTCCCTTTCCCCCCTTACTCCCACCCACCCCCTTCATTGAAGGACTAGCTCTTATTCTCTTTCAAAACTTTTTAAAGATGGTAACACCTTGGGAAGCCTACATTCAACCCTGGTTATACTGATTTTGATGCCTAATTTTGTGTTTTTACAGACCCCCTTGCTAAGATACTGGTCTACATTTTTCTTTTATTGTTACTTTACTATTAATTTCAATGTCTCTAAACATAGTTCTCATTATATATTTACTCCCTAGTATCTGGCCATAAGCTATTTAAAGACAAAAGTTTATTAAATAAATAAATGCACTCAGGATGGAAACTCTCTATACCTACAACTTAATTTCATTATGCTTGTGTACTTTTCTGTTCTTAAGGTTGATGAAAATTAGTGTTCACACTCACTAAAATTGCACAGAACTTAGTTTTGCAAACATGCCTAATATGGGTTTTAAGACTTCATAGTAACTATTATTAATCCACCGTGTATGACACTTTTGATTTAACAAACCAATTAAGCAAACAAACTGGTAAGCTAGGTATCAGGAGTCCAAACTTGAAAGAAATTGACTAACAACCCAACAAGTACACTGTAAAAGCTTTTTGCTATATATGTCATAATATTAGACAAAGTAGTATGTTAATTTATCCATAATACAAATGGCAATGATATTTTATAATGGGTAACAAAATTATTGGATAAAAACTTAAAGTTTGATTTTATATAACATAGTTCCACTTGTTACATCTTTTGAAATAATCTATTTAAAATGGATATTTTGCAATAATCGCCTATAAGCAGTCTACTCCATGTAAGTCCCTATTATATATGTTTATTTGCAAGTCAAATTTGTTTACTCCATTAATGCTTGTACCTGCAGTATCCAAACTATCATCAGGGGTATAGTGATGGACCCCAGATCCTCTTTAGAATGAAAACACTGATCTCCTTGGCTGTCAGACCTCTATAAGAATTGCCTTGTGCAGAAGAAAGCTATTTTCCTCAAGGTCATGCCTCCTTCCAGGAGGTATGACTGGTCAAGTAAGGGATAGAATGTCTCGGTATCCTCCTTGCAGTTCAGCTCAGTTCTAAAGGAACATTCCAGCTTCAGAGAACCCAGAGGGTTCTATTTGTGACTGCCATGCAACCCAGGTCAGCCCAATCTCCTGTGGTATCTTCTCTACCCCATAGGTGTTAATCCTAAAAACCCTTCCTCATAAACTTCCCACATGCTAATCTTTCTCTGGGTGTTGTCTTCCTGGGCAGTCTTTCTCACTCCATGTGTGAAATCCTCAAGTCATTATTGCAATTACATTTCCATAATAACAACTTTCTATGTTGCACATGCACTTGTTTGAGCACAAAACTTCATCACTCATTCACTAATCCATCTAATTTATGAATTCACTAATTCAACCCCTCTTCATGATGCTACCTTTTGAGACATTTCTAAAAGTATTTGGAAAACCATATAATATGTGGCTAAAATCAGAATTGCCCCATTTTATTCATTTCGAAAGCAGCTTTCTTTTATGTTTCCACATTGTACCATCTCTGCAAGTGAGAATACTTCTTACAGTTGATAGTGATTTATCATTTTTGTTGGTCAAACTCATATGATATTCATCACTGCCTATGAAAGTGCAAACTTGGTTGCTATCTTTATTATTTATTTATTTATTTTTGTTGAATTTATTAGGGTGTCATTGGTTAATAAAATTATATAGGTTCAAGTGTACAATTCTATAATACACCATCTGTATATTGATTATACTGTGTGTTCACCAGCCCAAGTCAAGTTCTCCCTCCATCATCATATTTTCCCCTTTACCCTCTTCTACCTCACCTTAACCCCCCCCCCTTTCTTCTGTTAATCACCACACTGCTATCTGTGTCTATGAGTTTTTTCTTTCTTCACCTTTTTAACCCAGTCCCCCACCCCCTTCCCTCTGACAGCTGTCAGATGTTCTTTGTGACTATGAGTTTTTTTCTTTTGTTTATAAGTTTATTTTGTTAATTATATTCCACATATAAGTGAAACCATATGGCACTTGTCTTTCTCTGACTGGCTTATTTCACTTAGCACAATACTCTTCAGGTCCATCCATGCTGTCACAGAGGGTAAGATTTCCTTCTTTTTTTACTGCTGCATAGTATTCATTCTGTAAATGTACCACAGCTTTTTCTTTATCTACTTATCTACTGATGGACACTTGGGCTATTTCAGATCTTGGTTATTGCAAATAATGCTGCAAAGAAACTAGGAGTGCATATATCCTTTCAAATTAGTGTTTCAGGTTTCTTCAGATATATTCCCAGAAGTGGAATCACTGGGTCATAAAGCAGTTCTATTTTTAATTTTGGGGGGGTAACTCCATACTGCTTCCCACCTTTCCACAATGGCTATACCAGTTTACATTCCTACCAGCAATGCGCAATGGTTTCCTTTACTACACAACCTCAATACGTTTTGTTTGTTGATTTATTAATAACTTTTCTGATAAGTATGAGATGATATATCATTGTGGTTTTAATTAACATTTCTCTGATGATTAGTGACATTGAACATCTTTCTCTTTGGAAAAGTGTCTATTTAAGTCCTTTGCCCATTTTTAAGTGTTATTTTATTTAGTGTTGAGTTGTTTTTGATTACAGACTAGACAATTGAAAACAATATTTGGTTGTTATACTATTTAGAGTCTATTGGAACTAATGTTAATTTTAACTGTTGACTATATACCTTTGATTTTTTTCCCATAATATCAAAAAACAACCAATGTCAAAGTGCAGAATGTTTTTTAACTTCTACCTTCATAATTGATTTAGACAGGGGATAATAATAAATAGTAAAAACATTATGTAGTAGATTTTTGAGAGAATGGAATTTTGACAAGGTTTTAGAGTATCTACCAATAGATTGTTATTAATTTTTAAGGAGAATATCATCTTTATAATGGGGAGGTAGTAGCTATCTGATTAATCAAGTAATTAAGCTTAGCCCATAACAGTAGTGAGAGACATGGACACTTGGCCTTCTTGATGTGATACTAGACATATACAATATTACCTATGTAGCATTTTACCAAAAATGTTCAACCTACATATTTTAATGAGTAACCCTTGAAATAAAACTGAAATGTAAGACATTCTGTAAGAAAACAGGTCTTTATGTTCCAACAGAATCAATTCGATGTCACACACATGTGAACACACACATGTACACACACACACACGTGAAGAACTACCCAAGATTAAGAAAGATTCACAGATACCAATACCAACTTGATTGGATCTTGAATCAGGAGAGCAGAAGGTTACAAAAGGTCATTTGGGGACAATTAGGGGAGCTTAACTATGGATTGCATGTGTTACTGATTTAAATGTAAATTTTCTTAGATAATATAATGGGAGTGTGGTTATGTAGGATAATGTCTTCATTATAGCAGATGCTCACTAAAATTTTTAGAAGTGACATGTAATGATGTTTGTAACTTATTTTCAAATGATGTTTATGACTTATTTTCAAATGGTCCATCAAAATGAAGAGAGATAAAGCAACTGTTCAATATATATGATATATCAGGGTTCACAGGTATTCACTGCATAATTTGTTTAACTTTATTTCATGCTTGATCATTTCAACATAAAAAGCTCTGGGAACAAATACTGTATATGTAAAACATACACACAGATTCATGCACAGAAACTTGCAGAATAGGTGTCAGCAGCTGGGAAGAAAATCCTAGAGATAAGAGTGGAGGAGTACTCCCAAGAAATATTACATTATCAATGTTCTTCATGTGATGGACTTTGAAACTGTAAAAGCACAGGCATCAACAATTATAAATTGGAGCAGGAGGTAACCTCTTTTTTGAAATACTGTTAACATTCTTTTTTGTTTTGTTTTTTGGTATGTCTAATTGTTATATAAAAAACAATGTGAAATTATCTTAAAATAATTTCTAATAAAATATCATTCAAGCCAAATAAAATAAAATATAAAGTAAGAGAGAACATTCAGTAGTTTAATTGGCAGGATATCTGAAAATACTGCTCAGGAAGTGAGTCAATGATACATAAAATATAACATATTTTTATGTTGAATGAAGAAAAACAGCAAAAGCAAAACATAACAGAACAAAAAAGAGAGAAAAACTATGCTAATAACATATCCTGTCATTCCTTATACTGAATATTTTATTGTACACATTGGAAAATATGCACATGTGAAGAAAGAACAGTTCATCCCTAGTACATCATCAGTTTGGGAAATGACTGATATTTGTCCACTGTCCACCATCTCAGTTGAAATGACTCAAGAAAGTGACTTACTTACAGAGAGATGTTTAAGTACTTCTGGTAGTCTCTTTTGAATCTATGATTTTTAAGTTGGTTGCTTCAGTGGATGTTTAATAAATATGTATTTACACTATATAAATAAATATACATTTCTGCACACATTTGCCTATATAGTTACACAGATATAAATACGCACATACCTGCATATAAACATGTGTTTGCATTTATATTTTGTAGCTCCCATTATATTTGTGAAGAAAGAATATTATTTGCTCTAAAGAATTAAAGAATCTAAATTAGATTTAAGATCATGATCATTCTAAGCTTCCATTCTTGAATTTTTTGAAATCAAGGGCAATGAAGATAACACAGTAAACAAGGACACGATCAAAATAAATCTATGGAAAACGGGAGCTTCTGTGAAGATATAGTTTCAAAACCTGAAGTTAGCACAGGTTATCATTACTTGCATGAAAATGTGACACTCTGCTGAATAAAGTTATTTTACAGTTGAGAAAATTTTACCCTGAATTGATTTACCAGATGTTACTATCACCCTACTGCTGATACGTAGAATACTTTTCTTCTTACTGCAATTACTAAGATTCTATAAATTCAGTTCTAGTTATTTGGGTTTTTACTCTTGGCTCATTTATAGTTTTAAGCCTGGGTACCATGCTATCCTTGATTAATATGCATTCTTCTGTTTGGCTATAGCTGGACCTCTCCAATATGAGTCAGGTGGAAAAATGCTACTTTTACTCAGATGGAAAAATTTGGAATTCAACAAGTCAATTGCATATGGAGGAAATAAGGCTCACTTCCTGAGCAGTATTTTCAGATATCCTGGGGTGTGGGGTAAACCATGTCTGGATTATTCAGTTCTCACTGTTTAGCATCCTATTTTAATTTCATTTTTCATTAATCACTATGCAGAATGTCTGAAAGCAGCAAGGCAATTGAACTACAAGGGATGTATTGAAGCACTGATTTTGAGCACAGCACTCAGTGCTTTGTCAAGATATAAAATATTGATGAAAACAAACTCAAGCATTTTTTTCTTTTTCTTTTATTTTCCTAGCTGGATAAAGATAGGCAAAACAATTATGAGATTATATTGAAACTATTTTGAGACTCAATGCTCATCAGAAAGAACCTGGGTGACTTTTATTAATGTTTCAAAGATGACTTTTTAAAAATGTTCAGCTTTTTATATATGGAATGGGCAGCAATAATTTTGTTGTTGATATTTACATGGCTCTGTGTTGTTGCAGAGAACAAGGGTTTTATTAAGGTTACATTTAAGTTTGTTTTTTAAAAAAACACATAAAATTATTTATAAATGAGTTTTTCTGAAATTTCACAATGTAATAAAAAAAACTGATTGTTAACAATCTTTAGATATTAATGGAGGTGCACACCTATAAAACAAACATACAGTTTTAAAATTAAATTGAAATCTTGAAAAAGAGCAGATATCGAAATCATTCTAAGTGATTTAAACACTTTGAATTTAAATACTTGGTTAAGATCCCAGATTATTTAAGAAATGACAGTTTCCTCTTGGTCCAACTATAGAACCCTGATGTAGTTATGTTATTGCAATTTGCAGGGCCCTAGCCACACAAAAAAACTCCTTTAAAATCACTATACATGTGCTATTTCTAAGTCTCTTCCTATTCCAAACAAGGAATGAATTATTGAAATGTGGTGAAATTTCAGGCAGAATTGGCAGCCAGTTTACAGGACAATAATTTAACCCTCACACCTTGAAACTGAAACTTACCTCCTCCACTCGGTGTAATTCCACTGACCAGCAGTGGGCAATCACATTTTTATTTTATTCTACTTTTATGAGCACAGAGAGATTTAATTACTTTAGCTGGAGCGGAAGAGCCTACCACTGCCTGTTGACAGCGCCTCTGGTGTGGGTAAATTACAGCAGATAATGTTACTGTGCCAGTGAGCTTCCTGATGGCGCCCCCATCTCTCTGTTCTGCTGCCTTGGCTTTGGGTCTCCTGACAAACATGAACCTTTTTGCAAAAAAAACACAAAACGAAACAAAAGATGCTTTGTAGATTACACTTGTGCACCCCTCTGCTGTCTCTGTAATCTCCTGCTTTTTCTTTTTGTCAACCCTTGCTTTTGGTCCAAGGCAAAATTGTGCACATTTTCTGTTATAACGAGTAAATGTGATCTCCTTTTAAGTGAAGAGTGTGGACCGCTAAATATACACTTTTTGTTTTCTGTTCTAGGAAAATACAGGATGAGCAAAAGTAGGTTTACAGTTGTGAGTACAGAAAACAGAAACACTAGAGTCCATTCTTGTATTATTATTCATTGATTATTGTATTATTTCCCACACGAACGGTAACCAACTTTTGCTCCACTCTGTGTAGTACAGGTTAGCTATCTTTAGGGTAGGAACACTCAAATTCTCTACCTTCAGAAAAAGAAAACAATGAAACAGATTTATAGTGGTGTATTTTAAATATTCCTTTTTCCCCAGTGACTGTTCACGGAGCAGGGAAACACTATTTTGATTCCCATCTAAACAGTAAGTCCAACTTTTACTGCTGTTGAATAGATGTACAATTCACGTTACTGTGTCTGAACTGAAAAATGTGGAAAGAATTACACTAGTCGTAAGCATTTGCTATACAACTGCACCCTGGAAACACACACACACACACACATACACACACACCCTTTTGAATGTATAGAATGCATAGCCTTGAATATTTACATTTTAAGTAAATGAATGAAACTGTTATAGATGGATGCAGATGAGGGACGTTGTTACCATTCATCTGGAGCAATGGCATGTTGTGGCTTCTTCACTCTTGAGTTGTTTACAAGGCGGGCCAGCTTCATGGGTCTCTAACCTGTGCGTTCAAGCAACGCTCTGCCTTTAGGAGTCCCTTGTATTTCATGTTCTTTTGTGTTCTGTCTTGAGATTCTTCATAATTCTTGAACAAGGGGCCCTTTATTTCCACTTTGCACTGGGGGATGGGGGAGCTGGCCAGTTCTGCAGCGGGTCCTGCCTGTCCCCTCACATTGCAAAAGCTGGTTCTGGATTCCCCAGGACCCCTTGTTCCTTCCTCTAGGGTGGGTTGCATGGTTCTCGTCTGAGTTATGGTGTTTAGCTTCTTCTTTTTTTTTTTTTTTTTTATCCTTTTAGGCGGCTTTCTATGCTCCCTGTGCATGGAGTTTAGATTACAGCAGACGTGGGCTTCCTGTGTCTCCGATCTGATCCATGAATCAGGCTGGAAGCTGAGAACGGAGGTTGTCAGGGGAGCTGCCTGTTTCCTGCTTCACAACAACAGGGGCCTGACAATTCCCTCTACAGGACTGCAAACTCATGGGTACATTCTGCAGCTCGCTCCCAGATGACATCACCACTAGCAATTGCATGGATCTAGACATTTTCCTTGAGGTCTAATTCCCGATAAATACATCTCTCAGGGGCAGGAAGACAGGGCATTTCACAATGCTACCATTTTCCCTTCTCCGAGTGTGGGACTTGCTTTCTTTCCTTTGTCGTTAGCAAAAACAACAACAAAAGCAAAAAATTAAATAAATAAAAAATAAATAAATAAACCAGCACCACACCTCATAATTTTACTTTTACACCAACTTATAACAGCCTATGTGCAACAGGGTTGATGAGAACGTATGGAGTGCTCTTGGACTGTGTTACAACAAACTTCAGTTTTAAAAAATATGTTTTTTTCTTTCCTGTTTCTCCCCCAATTATTTTTTTTCTTAGTCTCCAAAGCATGTTGACAATAATCGGCCAGAGTGTAACAGCAATTTAGAATTTTTCTTCAAGGCACTGTAACAATGTGCAGAAAGGTAGATTTCATTAGTGCATGGCATGTTTTTCAGTTATTTTTAAAACTAAATGTTTCAGTTGAAATGTGTAAATGAAAAGAGAGGAAGGAGAGAGAAAATAATGGAAACATCCCCTTCCTTCCAGAGGAAAGAATGATCTTTGTTATCATTATTTTGTATTTATCTAAGGGCAGAGACATCAGGGCTGAGCACAATGCACAAAATTGTTCCAGAGAGGAATACAATCCCTTCCTTGAGGTGCTTTCTGCCCAGGACTGGGTCAAGAGTACACTCAAGGGAAGGAAGTGAGCTGGAGATTTCAGAATTCTACTGTGTGGTAAATGCCAAGCCACCTGTGGGTTTTGAACAATGGTTTCAGTCGGGAAATGATGGAGAAATTCTTCTGAGACATAAAAACAGAGACAGTAAGGCTAGAAGGTTAGCAACTGTTATGAAGTGTGTGCGCGAATGAATGAATGGAAGAGGAAGAGATTGTTAATGTTCAACAAGTACTGATTATTTAGTTAAGTGGTGATGAGTGCACAACATTTAGGAAATTGAGAGGAGATGCAGAAATCTACCAGGGCTGGCTCTGTCAACCAGACTGTGGTTGCCAATCTGAGTAATTGATCGGAGAAGATATCAATAAATACCGTAAGGGTCATAACTTCTCTGCCAAAGATTCAGTCTTTTTTTCAAATTATAACCTTGATTATACACAAAAAGAAGCTGTAGTTCTAAATAAGGCTAAATAAAATGTGTCCTTGCTTGCTTCCACATTTCTAACTGCTTAAGTTATTATACGTAGAATGAAAATTTGTTGGTAAAAAGAGAAATGAAAACATATCAAGATAGTTTAAATTTTTGTGCAATTTCTTCCATGTACATTTTATTTTCATTTAAGATATTCATAATCAATCAATAAAGATGCATTATAAGGCAGAACAATATAGTAAGTAAATGGTATGGAAGAGTAAGAGAGAATAATTCTTGAAAAGATTATTATCAATAAAAAATTAAAAAGTAATATAGAAAGAGCAATAAATTTACTCTTTAAACCAAAGGTTAGATCCTTGGAAACTCTCAACAGAGTCTGTAGAATCATTCAAATTAAGTAAAAGTCCTTTCTCTACTGTGGTCCATCTATGCATTTTACACTGATACTATTCCAAGTATTCTACTCAACAAGTAGAAACAGATGCCCTCTTCTCACAAGTTTACCAAGACTGAATTTTTCTAGATTCTAATTCTTCTCTACTTGATTTTCTCTTTTTCACAGTGCATGGATTATCAGCATATGTAGTTTTTGGGTACAGATGAAATAATAAAAAATACAGGTAGAATAGAGAACCCCAAAATAAACTCTTGCATATTTTGTCCAATGATGCTCAATGAAGGTACCAAGACTGATCATTCACTGAGCAAAGAAGAGTCTTCTCAACAAATGGTAGAAGAGAGTTGGGTATCTATGTACAATAGAATGAAGTTAAAATTTTACCTTGTATTACATATAAAAATTAACTAAAAATGTATCAAAGATATAAATATGAGCAAACGTTATAAAGCTCTTAAAATAAATCACAGGGGAAAAGTTTTAGGACACTGGATTTGACAGAGATTCATTGGATATAACATTAAGAGCATAAGCAACAAAATAAAAAATAACTAAATTGGATTTCATCAAAATTAAAAATTGTATTCAACAAAGGGCACTAATAACGGGTAAAACACTAGCTCGTAGAATAGCATAAAATGCATGTCAATCACATCTCTGATATGATATTATCATCCAGAATATAAAAAGAACTTCTACAACCCAACAGAGACCAAAAAAACAACCCAATTAATAAATGGGAAAAAGAATTCCAAGATAGAGACAGAGTAGGCAGACGTTCCAACTGCTATCTCTCAGGACCAAATTGGGTAACAACATAATTTAAGAACAATCATCTTGAAAAACCAACTTTGAAGTAAACAAAGAAGAATCTATTACCAAGGATCACAGAATAAGCCACACAGAAACTGGTAAGAAGGGCTGAGACACAAAAAGGGCTGTCCTGCTCCCAGGAGCAAACTGCTGCTGAAGGTCTGGAGGGACTCTCACTGCAGGAGGGTCACCCTGAGAGGTGTGGGTCTTCAGGCCCAGTCCTGAAGCCTCAGTCTAGACCACCAAAGTCCAGCAGAGTTGTCCACACAGCATTTGGAGGTGAAAAGAGCCAGGTTTCGGTCTAAGAGAAAGAAACAGAGCTCTCAGAGATGCAGGATCCATCCTAAAAAGCCCAAATAGAAAATCTTGTTCAAACCCACTTACCCAGAGCTATGGTGGAGGGAGAGCTGAGAGAAATAGAGTTGCATGAGGAGAAAAAAGTTGGACAACCAGGGAGAGACACAGTGGGAGATGGCCACCAGAATATCTGTGTTGAAACATTCTCCAATACTGAAGGTGTCATCTTTCTTGGGTGCAGCAGTCCCCTCTGAGCAGCATCAACCTGGGGAAAAGCAGCTGCTCCACCCTCAGGAGTCTCTCCTACCCCAGTCATGGAGATGGGTTATTCTGAGAGGCCAGGAAGCAGAGGGTTCATCAGTGACTCAATTTTCTGGTGTTAAGGCTGAAGCTTTCCCCCACAAGTTCCTGAGTCCAAGACTAGTGATTCTATCTCATGGGAGACTCAGTAGAAACTGTCCAAAGTGTGGGCAGACCACACCTCTGGGTCTCAGAGGCCATACCCACCAGACTCCTGGAGCCACACCCTACTGATGTCTGTGAAAAAAATCTAGACAGACTGACACCTGGGGCTGAAAGGCAGAGCCACACCCACCACCCTTCTTATTTCCTGAATTGCCACAGGACATAGACTCTACCAGAGGTTTTATTTCAGGGGCTGAACCCAACAAGCAACCAGCAGGCAAAGGTTACAAGAGGCAGGGTTCAGAGAACCTTGGCCTTTTAAACAGACCTTCCCCCAAACCCAGTGTGGGTAAAAGCCAGCCTAAGTGTGCAGCTTGGTATTTCCATGTGATCCTAGGCCCAACAGAGGCAGCCACAAACTCTGGATTGCTTGTAGCTCCAAGAAGGTTGCTGAGCGCCAGTCACGGGCAGTGTCTCCCACTGGTCTGTGCTGGGTTTCTTCCAGGGAGACCTAGGGCTGACACATCCTTTGGCCAGCTGCAGAGAACATCAGTTCAGGACCTAACAACCCTTGTAGTGGAGTATCCTATGGAAGGGTTCCTCACACCCGGCCCAGATGTAAAGAGTTCTGCTTTTTGTGATCAGCACTGGCACAGAGGCTCATGAGACTTGGTTAGAGTGGAGCTTCACAGTCAGCTGACCTGGGTGCTGGATATCCTGCCCCGCTGGACTAGGTTTGTAGAGGGAAGGGAGAGAGGCTTGGAGCATAGACATTTAACATGTGGGTCCCTGAGATCCTGTTATTGGGTCGGTAGAGGGACTTGGACACTTTTTGGAAGGAAGACACAGTCTGATACAAGAGAGAACACTCTCAGTCTTCTTCGCTGAGAACAGGGTCTCACCAGCTAGAATAACTTCTGCAGAGGGGACTGTCAGCCCCAATCAATCAGAACCTGTTACTACCTTGCTGGGGAGAAATAAAATTTCAGTATTCAGCAATGGCTGAAAAATTAGGCCCTGGAGTAGGGGTCACATTACCTATACTGAGCTCCAGACCAAGAGGCCCCTGAAGTAAGGGTTCCCACTAATGTTTATTTCCAACCTCAGCTGCCCTAACCCACCAGGTTTTCAACCTGTAGAGGGGTTGGTTAAGTGAGGACAGTCGGAGCCCACACTACAGTCTTTCTATAGAAGACTAAGTGGGAGGACCAGGCAGCTGCAAGAGGAGATGAAGCAGCTCAAAAGTGGAAGCTAATTTTACAAAGCTAGGGGTATTTATGGAGCTTCTGTCATTTCTAAACAGGAGAAAGCTGATCCTTATACACAGGTTGGCCCCTCAAAACACTACCCAGGGGCAGGAAATGCAGACACAAGCAACAGACAGAGCAGTAGCTCCAACAGGTAACCCACAGCATGTAACAAACAATGGCTGAGCCAGTACAAGAAGACCTAGAACCAACATAACCAGTAGTGGGTGAAAACAGCAGCCACAGACTCAGCTAACTACATAAGCAGCACACACAAAGGAGGAGTCCAGCAGGCACAGAAACTGTGGAGAATAAATACGCCAAACAGAACAAACACTGCACAGTGTCTAATACACATTATCAAGGTTGACCCTTAGAACCATCCAGCATGAAGGGATAACCAACCCACAAAAGAACTAACTGCATTCAATACTCACATAAAACAGAAGAGAAAATAATACCCTCAAAAAGCATTCATAAAGGAAAACACATGGTCTGAAGCTTAGTACCACTGAGACCATCTTCCTCATGAAGACACCACAGCAAATTGCAGTTAGAGCAGAGCTACCTAACACAGAGACAAAATGGGCAATAAAAAAAATAAGACCCAAATGAATCAAAGAGAAAAACTCTCAAATAAAAAACTAAATGATATAAAAAAACCCAAACTACCAGATACGGAGTTTAAATATTTTATATATTTATTTTTTACAGGCACAGAAAGAGTCAGAGAGAGGGATAGACAGGAACAGAGAGAGGTGAGAAGCATCAATCATTAGTTTTTCATTGCCGTTGTGACACCTTAGTTGTTCATTGATTGCTTTCTCACATGTGCCTTGACCGTGAGCCTTCAGCAGAGTGAGCAACTTCTTGCTGGAGCCAACGACCTTGGATCCAAGCTGGTGAGCTTTAGCTCAAGCCAGATGGGGCTGTGCTCAAGCTGGTGAGCTTGGGGTCTCGAACCTGGGTCTTCCTCATCCCAGTCTGACACTCTATCCACTGCGCCACCACCTGGTCAGGCCAGATGCAGAGTTTAAAATAATGATTTTTAGGATGCTCAAGGATCTTAGAGCAAAAATGAATGGTCAAAATGAATACCTAAATAAAGAGATAACAAATGTCAAAAATGACATGGAAATAATAAAAATAATTAGTCAAAAATGACAATACAATATCAGAAATAAAAACTGCACTAGAAAGAATCAACAGCAGGCTGGATAAAGAAGAGGATCAAATCAGTGATTTAGAGAACAAGATGAATGAGACCACAGAAGCAGAACAGCAAAAAAGAAAGAGAATCAACAAAGCTGAGGAAACTCCACAAGACCTCTATAACACCATGAAGAGGAAAAACATCCACATCAAAGGGGTTTCTGAAAGAGAAGACAAGAAACAAGAGATAGAGAACCTGTTTGAAAAAGTCATAGCTGAAAATTTCCCTAAATTGATCAAAGAAAGAGGCACACAGGTACAAGAAGCACAGATAATTTCATTAAAGAAAAAAACAAACAAACATGGAGACCTACACCAAAACACATCATAATTAAAATACCTAAGTTAAGAGACAAAGCAAGAATACTCAAAACTGTAAAAGAAATGCAGTCAATTACCTACATAGAAGCCCCCATAAAGATGACATCTGATTTCTAAACAGAAACACTTGAGGCAAAAAGGAATTGGCAAGAAATAATCAAAGTAATACAAACAAGGACCTAGAACCAAGACTACTTACTCCAGAAAGGCTATCGCTTAAAAATGAGTAAGAAATAGAAAAATTCCCAGAAAAAATAAAAAGAAAAAGACTCAAGAAATTCATTACAACCAAACCAGTACTGCATGGAATGTTAAGAGGTCTGCTATAAAAAAAAATCAAAGAAAGAACAAAATTTAGAGAAAGAACATTGTAGACTTAAAGAATAAAATGGCAATAAATAAGTACATATGAATAATTACTTTAAAGGTAAATAGATTAAATGCTCCAATCAAAGCACATAAGGTAGCTGCAAGAATAATAGAACAGGACCTATACATATCCTGTCTACAAGAGACCCACCTCAGAACAAAAGATACACATAGACTGAAAAGTTGCAGTAACAATACTTATTATATCTGACAAAATAACCTTTAAAACAAAGGCTGGAGTAAGGAATAAAGAAGGTCACTACATATTGATATAGGGAGCAATCCAACAGAAGGATATAATCATTGTAAATATTTTACACCTAATATAGGAGCACCTAAATATATAATGCAGATTTTGATGGACATAAAGAGTGAGATCAACAGCAATACTATAATGGTAGGGGATTTTAATACCTGACTAACATCGATGAATATATCCTCCAGACAGAACATAAACTAACAGCTTCCATAAATGACACACTAGATCAACTGGATTTAATTTATATCTTCACAAGTTTTTACTCCAAAGCAGCAGAATATACATTCTTTTTAAGTGCTCATGGTATATTTTATAGGATAGAACACATGACAGGACACAAAACAAGTCTCAATAAATTTAAGAAGTTTGAAGTCATATCAAGCATCTTCTGTTATCACAATGGCATGAAACCAGGAATCAACTACAATAGAAAAACTGAAAAATATTTGAACACATGGAGGCTAAATAGCATGTTAGTAAATAATGAATGAGTTAAAAATAAGATCAAAAAAGAAATAATAAAACTTCCTTGAAACAAATGAAAATGAATATACAACTCAAAATCTATGGGACACAGCAAAAGTAGTCCTGAAAGGGAAGTTCATGGCCTTACAGGCATACTTTAAGAAGCAAGAAAAAGCTCAAATAAGTAACCTATTACTGCATCTAAAAGAACTAGAAAAAACAAATAAAGCTAGGAAGAAATAGAAAAAAAGGAAATAATAAAGATCAAAGTGAAAATAAATGAAATAAAACCTAAAAAAAAACAATACATAAAGTTAATGAAACCAAGAGCTGTTTTTTTGAAAAGGTAAATAATATTGACCAACCTTTAATCAGATTCATCAAGAAAAAACAGAAAGAACTAAAAACAATAAAATTAAAAACAAAAGTGGAGAAGGCCTGACCTGTGGTGGCGCAGTGGATAAAGCGTAGACCTGGGAACACTGAGGTCGCCAGTTCAAAACCCTGCACTGGTCTGGTCAAGGCACATATGGGAGTTGATGCTTCCAGCTCCTCCCCCCTTTCTCTCTCTCTCTCTCTCTCTCTCTCTCTCTCTCTCTGTGTGTGTGTCTCCTCTCTAAAAAAAAAAAAGTGGAGAAGTAACAACTGACACAACAGAAATACAAAGGATTGTAAGAAAATACTATGAAGATCTATATGCCAAAAAATTGGACAACCTAGGTGAAATGGATAAATTCCAAGAAACATACTATTTTTCAAGACTTACTCTGGAAGAATCAGAAAACCTAAACAGACACTTAAAACAAATGAAATTGAAACAGTTATCAAAAAACTCTTAGAATAGCTTCACAGGTGAATTTTACCAAACATTCAAAAAAGAACTAACACCTATCCTTCTCAAGCTATTTTAAAAAATTTAAGAGGAAGAAAGACTTCCAAACTCCTTTTATGAGGCGAGCATAATCCTCTTTCTGAAACCAGGTAGAGACCAAAGAAAGAAAACCATAAGCCAATATCCCAGATGAATTTAAATGTTAAAATTCTCAACAAAATATTAGCAAACCGGATTCTCAGCAATATATCAAAAAGATTATACATCATTATAATGTGGAATTTATTCCTGTGAGGGGAGGCCCATATAATATTTACAAATCAGAGGTTTTCAAGATGGCAGCAGAATAGGTAGATGCACAGACTGCCACCTTGTGGGACCAAACTGGATTTGAAAACAATTATTATGAAAAACAAACTTTGGACTAAAAAAACGGGACTCAAAAACCAAGGAGCATAGAAGAAACCACATCGAGCCTGATAGGAAGCACTGGGATGCAGTGGGGGCTCCCCGGCTCCCAAGAAATGGGGAGATTGAGGGTCAAGAAGGTGTCTCATTGTGAGGAGAGAGACCCTCAGTCCCAGGACAGGAGCCCCAGACTAGAAAGAGACTGGAGGAGACAGCCTGACAGAATTGAGTGAGGAGAAGAGTGGGATTTCTGTCTGTGGGAAACGGCTTGCAAAGAACTGGCAGACTTAAAGGGCCAAGCACAGAAGAAAATGTTTAAAGCCACTTGCCTGGTGCTCCAGGGGTGAGGAGGGCTGAGAGAACTGGTCTTGCATGAGGAGAGTGGGAAGATTCAAGGCACGAGGACACAAATGGTGATGGGGAGAAGAATACCTGAGCTGAGTCATTTTTCAGTGCTGAGGCAACCATAGCTGGGTGGGGCAGTTGCTCCTCCATCCAACACAAGCCTAGTGTGGAGCCAGTTGAGCAACCTCCAAAAAGCTCTCCAGCTAAAACAATCTGAAAGGTCATTCAGAAAGGAAGAAGTAAAGAAAAGGAACAGTGACTCAGGTTTCTGAGGAGACCTGAGCTACATCTCCCCCTTCTGATATAGAGAACATTCCCTGCCACCAGAGAGTAACTGGGCAGACCACACCTTCTGGTTCTCAGAGGTCACACCCATCACATTCCTGGATAAAGTTTCAACTGGAACCAAAGAACAAGATATGCCCACTCTTCCTGATCTAAATACAGAAGCTCCCTGCTGGGCCCAGCAAACACAGAAGCTCCCAGCTGGGCTCAGCAAACAAACAGCAGGGAAATTAAGACTTTTAAATGGCTCTACTAGTTAAGGAAAATTAAAATCTAAGAAACCAGCAGAGGCTGAGGGATAAAGGCATGGAGGAGAAGCCACATTCAATATACCAACCTCAGACCCAGAGCCCTAACAAGCTTGCAGACAGCACACAGAAAAAAATGGGAAGACAGAAGAATGTAATCCATATGAATCACCAAGAGAAATCTCCAGAAAAAGAACTAAATGAGATGGAAGAAACCAAATTACAGGATGCAGAGTATAAAATAATAATTGTTAAGATGCTTAAGGATCTCAGAACTACAATGGATGAACTTAATGAGCACCTAATTAAAGAAATTGCAAGCATCAAAAAAGACACTGAAATCATAAAAAAAAATCAATCACAAATGACAATTACAATATCAGAAATGAAGACTACACTAGAAGGAATCAACAGCAGGCTGGACGAAGCAAAGGATTGAATCAGTGAATTAGAAGACAAGATAAATAAAAACACAGAAACAGAGCAGCAAAAAGAAAAGAGGATCAAAAAGTCTGAGGAAACCATAAGAGAACTCTGTGACAATATAAAGAGAAATAACATCCACATCATAAGGGTTCCTGAAGGAGAAGAGAAAGAGGAGGGATAGAGAAACTGAAGAAATCATAGCTGAAAACTTTCCTAAATTGATAAAGAAAAAAGTCACACAGGTTCTATTAAGCACAGAGAGTCCTGGTAAAAAGAAATAATGAGGCATTCATCATGACACATTGTAATTAAAATACCAAAGTTAAGAGATAAACAAAAAATACTAAAAGCAGCAAGAGAAAAGAAGTCAATTATCTATAAAGGAGTTCCCATAAGAATGGTATCCTACTTTTCAACAGAAACACTTGAGGCCAGAAGGAAATGGCAAGAAATATTCCAAGTAATGCAGAACAAGAACCTACAACCAAGACTTCTTTAACCAGTAAGAGTATTGTTTAAAATTGAAGGAGAAACACAAAGCTTCCCAGACAAAAAAAAAAAACTCAAGGAATTCATTAAACCAAACCAGTACTGCAGGAAATGTTAAGCAGCTTTCTGTAAAAAAAGCAAAGAAAAAAGAAATTGAGAAAAAGACAATTATAGATTTAAAAAATAAAATGGCAATAAACAGCTACATATCAGTAATAACCTTAAATGTAAGTGGATTAAATGCTCCAATCTAAAGACTTAGGGTAGCTGCATAGATAAGAAAACAGGACTCATACATATGCTGTGTACAAGAGACCCACCTCAAAACAAAAGATACACATAGACTAAGAGTAAAGGAGTAGAAAAAATATATTTTATGCAAACGGAAATAAAAAAAAAAAAAGCTGTGATAGCAATACTAATATCAGACAAAATAAACTTTAAAACAAAGGCTATAGTAAGAGATAAAGAAAGTCACTACATGATGATAAAGGAGCATTAAACAGGAAGATATAACTATTATAAATAAATATGTGCCTAATATAGAAGCACTTAAATATCTAAAACAGATTTTGATGAAAAAAAGGGTGAGATCAATGGCCATACTATAATAGTAGAGGATTTTAATACCCCACTAACATCAATGATAGAACCTCCAGACCGAAAATTCACAAAGAAATAGCAGCTTTAGATAGCACACTGGATCAACTGGAATTAATAGATATCTTTAGAACTTTTCAACCCTTAGGCAGCAGAATATACATTCTTTTCAAGTGCTAATGGTTTATTCTCTAGGATAAACCACATGATAGGACACAAAACAAGTCTTAATAAATTTAAGAAGATTGAAATCATATCAAGCACATTCTCTGGTTACAACAGCATGAAACTAAAAATCAATGACAAAATAAAACTGAAAAACATTTAAACACTTGGAGACTAAATAGCATGCTATTAAATAATGAATGGGTTAACAATGAGATCAAGTAAAAAAATCAAAAACTTCCTTAAAACAAATGAAATGAACACACAAGAACTCAAAATTTATGGGATACAGAAAAAGTAGTCCTGAGAAGGAAGTTCATAGCATTACAGGCATATCTTAAGAAGCAAGAAAAAGCTCAAATTAACAACTTAACACTGCACCTAAAATAAGTAGGAAAAGAACAGCAAGTAAAACCCAGAGGAAGTAGAAGGAAGAAAATAATAAAGAAATAAATGACATAGAAGCAGAAAAAAAAATACAGAAGATCAATGAAACCAAAAGTTGATTCTTTGAAAAGGTAAACATAATTGATGAACCTTAAACTAGACTAACCAGAAGAAAAGAGAGAGGGCTCAAATAAATAAAATTAGAAATGAAAGTGGAGAATTAATAACTGACACAGCAGAAATTCAAAGGGTTGAAAGAAAATACTATGAAGAACTGTATGCCAAGTAATGGCACAACCTAGATAAAAATGAATAAATTTCTTGAAAAATATAATCATTCATACATCAGTCTGGAAGAATCAGAAAACTTAAACAGACTGATTACATCAAAAGAGATTGATACAGTTCACAAAAATCTCCCCAAAAAACAAAAGTCCTGGGCCTGAAGGCTTCACAGGCAATTTTTACCAAATATTCAAAGATGAACAGACTCCTATTCTTCTAAAGCTATTTCAAAACATTCAAGAGGAAGGAAGACTTTTAAGCTCCTTTTATGAGGTGAACATAATTCTCATTCTTGCAGCAATATATTGGCTGATTTAATCCCATGGGCAAGTGAAATAAAGGACAGAATAAAAAATGGGACTATATCAAACTGAAAAGCTTTTGCACAGCAAAAGACAACATGAACAACAACAACAACAACAAAAACCTCACACAATGGGAGAATATATTCGCCAACAAGTCTAATAAGAGGTTAGTAACCAAAATCTACAAAGAACTTGTAAAACTCAACACCAGGAAACAATCCAATCAAAAATTGGACAAAAGAACTAAATAAACACTTCTCCAAAGAAGATATACAGATGGCCAATGGGCATATAAAAAAATGTTCAACATCACTAATCATTAGAGAAATGCAAATTCAAACTAAAATGAGATACCATCTCACACCAGTCAGAATGGTGCTCATTAACAAAACAACACGTAACAAGTGCTGGAGAGAGTGTGAAGGAAAGGGAACCCTCCTGTACTGTTGGTAGGAATGCAGACTGGTGCAGCCAATGTGGAAAACAATGTGGAGATTCCTCAAAAAATAAAAATCGAACTGCGTTTTGACCCAGCTATCCACTTCTAGGAATATATCCTAAGAACAACAAATCACTGATTCAAAAGAAGAAATGCACCCCCTTGTTTATTGCAGCATTGTTTATAATAGACAAGATCTGAAAACAGCCCAAGTATCCATCAGTAGATGAGTTGATTAAAAAGCAGTAGTACATATAAATAATGGAATACTATGCGACCACAAAAAAGAAAAATATCTTACCCTTTGCAACAACATGGATGCACCTGTTTTCTATTATGCTAAGTGAAATAAGCCAGGCAGGGAAAGAGAAATATCATATGACCTCATTCATATGAGGATTCCAATGAACAATGTGAACTGAGGAATGAAAGAGAGGCAGAGAATGGGTTAAAGAGTGCAGAGGGAAAGAAAGCAGGCAGAGGGAAAGTGAATGAGAGGATGGGATCAAAGAAAGGAAAGACATTAGTGAACGTATATACACATAACACAGAGAGATAGAAAGCAGGATAATAAATTATGGAGGGGAAGGGGGAAAAGGGGAAGGTGGTGGGAAGAGGGAGCAAATGGGGTATCAAGAAGAATGCAGAGGGGAGGGAGGGAGATATATTCAGGGGTACATTTGTAACTATGTAAACACAACAAATTAAAAAGAGCAAATCAATATATGTGATTCATCACATAAACAAAAGGAAGGAAAAAAATCACATGATAATTTCAATAGATGCAGAAAAGGCATTTGATAAAATCTAGCAACAATTTATGTATGATCAAAACTCTCAGCAAAGTGGGAATACAGGGAACATACCTCAACATGATATAGGCCATCTATGAGAAATCCACAGCCAACATCATACTCAAAGGCAAAAATTAAAAGCAATCCCCTTAAGATAAAAAACAAGGCAGGGGTGCCCCCTTTCACCACTCTTATTAGTATGCTAAGTAAAATAAGCCAGGCAGAGAAAGAAAAATATCATATGATCACATATGTAGAATCTAATAAACAAGGTGAACTGAAGAACCAAATATAGGCAGAGACAGGGTCACAGGGAGCAGAGGGACAGCTGTCAGAGGGAAGGAGGATGAGGGAACATGATCACAGAAGGTGAGGGATTAGTGAAATTATATATACATAATATATAGATACAGATAACAGGGCCACAAATCCCAGAGGGTAGAGCAGAAGGAGGGAGTTAGAGAGCAGAGGCAAAGGTGGTATAATGGGGGCACATGGTTGGCAGTGAGGGTGTTATATTGAGTGGTATATTTGAATCCATATTAACACATTAAATTAAAATATAATTTTTAAAAAAGAAAGATAAAACAAACTCAATAAAGTCGCAGGATACCAAATCAATGTACAGAAATCCATTACATTCCTATATACTGGTATACTTGAATCCATATTAGCACATTAAATTAAAATATAATTTTAAAAAAAGAAAGATAAAACAAACTCAATAAAGTTGCAGGATACCAAATCAATGTACAGAAATCCATTACATTCCGATATACTAAAAATGAATTTTCAGAAAAAGAAATGGAAAAACCATTGCTGTTGTAATTGCAGAAAAGAATAAAATACTTAGGAATAAACTTAACAAAGGATGTGAAAGACCTATATATTGAAAACTAAAAAGCATTATTAAAGAAATTGAAAAGATAAAGTAAAATGGGAAAATATTCTATGTTCATGAATAACATAGTTAAAATGTCTATATAATACAAATCAATATACAGATTTAATGCAATCCACATCAAAATTTCTATTTCATTATTTAAAAAATAGAACAAAAAATTATCTGATATTTATGAAACCACAAAAGACCATGAATAGCAAAAGAAATCATGAGGAAAATTTAAAAAATAAAGCTGAAGGCAATACTCTCTGTGACTTCAAATTATACCACAGAGTAATGATAATCAAAACAGCATAATATTAGCAGAAAAACAGACACAAAGACCAATAGAACAGAATTGAGAGCCCAGAAAAAATATGTACTTGTTTATGGGGAAGTAATTTTCATCAAAGGAGCCAAAATTATACAAAAAAAAAAAAAAAATCCTCTTCAATAAATGGTGCAAGGAGCCACATGAAAAAGAAACTAGATTACTGTTTGTCCCAATAAACAATAATTTAATCAAAGTGGATCAAAGGTCTATCTGAAACAATAAATCACAGGGAAGAATACATGGGCACTAAACTTATGAATTTTGGTCTTAAAATTTTTATAAATCTGACCCTAAAGGTAAGGGAAGTAAGGACAAAAATAAGTGAATAGGACTGTATCAAACTAAAATGCTTCTGCACAGCAAAACAAACTGACAATAAAACAAAAAAAACCCCAACAAAATGGTACAAAATATTTGCAAAAAAACCCTTGACGAAGGATTAGTATCCATATATATATATATATATACATACATATATATATATATATTAAATTTATACAGCTTAACACCAAAAACAACAATCTAATTAAAAACTGGGCAGAGGACTTGAACAGACACTTTTCCCAAGAATACATATCAATGGCCAATAGGTATATGAAAAGATGCTCAACTTAACTAGTTATTAGGAAATTGCAAGTCAAGTCATCAATGAGATACCACCTCACACCTGTTAGAATGGCTATTATTAACGAGACAGGTAATAACAAGTTTTGGAGAGATTGTGGAAGAAAAAGACTCTCATTCACTGCTGGTGGAAATATAAACTGTTACAGCCAATATGGAAACAGTATGAAGTCTTCTTTAAAAAATTAGAAATAGAGCTACCATATAACTCAGCAACCATTCTTCTGTATATCTACCTGAAAAAATTAAAAACATTTATTCTCAAAGATATATGGTTCATTGATATTCATTGCAGCATTATTCGTGAAGTGTCCCTCAATAAATGATTGGATAAGGAAGATGTGGTACGTACGTACAATGAAATACTTCTCAGCCATAAGGAAAGATGAAATAAAGCCATTTGCAACAACATGGAACACACTGTAGGTTTCAAGTGTACAATTCTATGATGCATCATAGAGTGCCCATCACCCAAAGTAAAATCTTCTTCCATCACCATATATTTGACCCCCTTTACCTTTTACTACCCCACTCCCTTTTCTCTGGTATTTGTTTTCTATTTTTCTTGTTTGTTTATTTGTTCCTTTCAGTTTTATATCTCACATATGAGTGAGAGCATATGGTTATGGCCTTTTCTGACAGACTTACTTTGCTTAGCATAGTATTCTCAGGATCTGTCCATGTTGTTGCAAATGGCTTTATTTCATCTTTCCTTATGGCTGAGTAGTATTTCATTGTATGTATGTACCACATCTTCCTTATCCAATCATTTATTGAGGGACACTTCAATTGTTTCCATGTCTTGGCAACCATGAATAATGCTACAATAAACTTAATTTAAAAAAATAAGTAAAAAGAAAGCAAGTTCAGTTAAATAATTAATTTATACAATTAGGCACAGTCTGCAGATTATTATTACAGTTTTAGGACCAAACAAGTCTATATATCTCCTAAACCTTAACAATATGTTATTATTAATCTCCTTATTAAAACTGTATTGTGAGAGTGACATCAAAGAAATGGCACCATGAGGAGGGCTTCCATTATTTCTCCCCCAAATTCATCAAGTTCTACAACTAGAGACAGAAAAATTGATCCCTGGAGCATCTGTGGGTCCCACACACTGAACAAAAGAGTATAAAGTGTTGAAAAACTGACTAAATTTATAAGCAACACTGAAAGAAATAAGACAGAGAATGGAACACTCCGCCTCCCTCGCTAACCTGAGCAATGGCTGCTTTCACTTGGATCTGAGAGAGAGTGAGAGCTTTGGGCGTGAAAAGAGATGGGCTGTGGCACAGACATGTAAGCCGAGGAAAGAGTGGACCTGCCGCGGCTCAGCCCGCACGAGCTAATGCCGGCGCCATCCCAGCAGAGGCAGGCAAGTGGGTGCCTCCATTACCCTGATAGCCTGGTTGGTGAGCGCGGGCAGTGCGTGTGAGATTCCCCTTAGGGCCCCAGGCGTGGGCCTGCATTCCCAGACAGAGAGACAGGGTCAGAGACTCCTGTGTGGGCTGCGAGCAGAGGAACGGTATAATCCCTGCTCCACCAACAACAGCGCAGGGAGAGAGCATGAAAATGAACTTCCCTACGCCTGGTCTTCTCTGGGCAAGAAGGGCACCCTCACCAGCCATTCAGGCTAGCACTGGGGGAGGGGTGCATAGGCAGCTTGAAACAGTCTCTGTAGCAAATCTGTGAATCCAATCACTCAAGTTAGCTTAACTCACAGTTGGCTCATCACTCAACTAGCTTACACAGCTCTGGCTGAAAAGGTGTCTCCCAGCTCAGCGATCTAAGACAAGAGACATAATATTTTTTAGTGGTTCTTGCTTTGTATGGAGTGGTGGGGGCAACTTCCAGTCAGCCGATACAGGACGAAAAACCTGCCTTTGCTGGTGGCTCTGATTAGCAGAGCTTTCGTACTCAGGGCTGTGTGCTAAAAAGAGGGACTTGTCAGCTTTTAAGACCTCCTGTTCTGCAGGTCGCAACTAGGGCATCTTCTTCTTAGCCAAGACAGGGTACAACGTGCAAAGAGCCTGTGGAGAGTGGTCCCACAGAGTGCTGAAACATACTGGACATGCCTGGAGGCTCATAGAAAGTCACCTTGAGAGTAATTGGCTCCCAGCCCTGCCTGATTATGCTGACGGCTCTGACTGACAGAGCTTTACCCAGAGCTCTGCACTGAGTGGGGATAGAGTGGGGATTTGCCAGCTCCTTGAGCCTCTTACTATTCAGGCAGTGGCAGCGGCAACCTCATAGCTGGATCGCCAGGCTGCTAATTCAGGAAGAAGAGAGGCTTCAAGAAAACGGACTCTCCCATTGTTGGAGCTTGCAAATGCTAACAAGACCCGACTACCAACGAGACTGAGGCCTAGTATATGACATCACCATAGTGACACATCAACTGCAAATCTCTACCTAAGCGTGCCACAGGGGCAGAGCCTGGGGTACAGTGTCACTGACCAGGAAGAGGAAGATGAAGGAAAAAGGAAGAAGATAACCTCTCAATATTAAGAAAAATTCACAAACTTTATAACTTTTTCCACTTTTTAAAATTTCTTTCATTTTCTTATCTTTATTTTTTTTCTTCCACCTTGGTTCTTTTATCCTCCACTTGTCTTACTCTTTTCTCTTCATCTTGAAGTACATTACCCATAAGTGTTACATTTCTCATTTTTTTCTCTCTATGAGGGCTACACTCCAAAACCCTTAACTCTCTCTCTTTTTTCTTTATCTCCTTTTCCTTTTCTCTCCCTCTCTCTTATTTTCTTTTCTATTTTACTTTCCCTCTCATTCAATCCTCACTCATGAACAAGCTATTTTATTTTGGATTTAAATTGTTTCTTTGTGGCATTTTGTGTGCTTTTTACTTTGCTTTTTAACGCATTAGCATTCCCGCCAATCCTGGCTCTCCATTCTATTTAGTTTTTAATCCACTTAATACCATAGTTTTTCTTTTGCTGTTGTTTGTTTTTGTTTTGTTTTCATTTTTTTATTTCCTTCTTATCCCTTTCATTATATCTCTCCTTTGACCATCATTTGCAAGCAAATTATATTATTCTTGAACCAATTTTTTTCCTTTTTTCCATTTTGTGGGTCCCTACCTTTTTTTTTTTTTGCCCCTTTATCACTTCTCCCCAACTGAGGCCCCCTGTTATGGGTAGTTTTTGTTCCATTTAGCACAATATAATTCTCAGTTTTGTACAGCATTTTCTCAAAGAGGGAAAGAGAGGAAAAAAGAAAAAAAATAACTATTTTTGTTTAATTTGTTTTTTTCTTATTTTTTATTGATTGTCTTTCTTATTGTCTATTTTTTTTTAACATTTTATGTTTTTTTATTAATTCACATTACTGTTATTAACAAAATCACCCTCAGATGCCATTAAGAAAAAGAAAATCAAATATCATGGATACAAAAGACAGAGAGATAGCAGAGATAGATGAGGAAAAATCTATAGAAAGAAATTTTAATAGATTGGAAACCTTGGAGTTAAATGTTAGAGAATTTAAAATAGAAATCCTAAAAATACTCAGAGATATACAAGAAAACACAGAAAGGCAATTTAGGGAGCTCAGAAAAAACTTAACAAAAACAAAGAATATATTACCAAGGAAATTGAAACTATAAAAACAAATCAGAGATGAAAAACTCAATTCATGAACTGAAAAATGAGGTAACAAGCTTAGCTAAGAGAACAGGCCAGATAGAAGAGAGCATTAGTGCCATAGAAGATAGGCAACTTGAGGCACAACAGAGAGAAGAAGAGACTCAAGAATTTAAAAAAATGAGAAAGCCCTACAGGAATTGTCTTACTCCACCAAAAAGAGTAACATAAGAATAATAGGTATATCAGAAGAAGAAGAGAGAGAAAATGGAATGGAGAACATACTCAAACAAATAATAGATGAGAACTTCCCAAACCTGTAGAAAGAACTAAAGCCTCAAATTCAAGAAGCAAATAAAACACCGAATTATCTTAACCACAACAAACCTACTCCAAGGCACATCATAATGAAATTGGCACAAACCAATGACAAAGAAAAAATTCTCAAGGCAGCCAGGGAAAAGAAAAATACAACAAATAAAGGAAGGCCTATTAGATTATTATCGGATTTCCCAGCAAAAACTCTACAAGCTAGAAGAGAGTGGACCTCAATATTTAAAGTTCTGAAAGAGAGGAACTTCCAACCAAGAATACTATACCCATAAAAGCTATTCTTCAAATACAAAGGAGAAATAAAAACATTCACAGATACAGAAAAGATGAGGAAATTTATCATCAGAAAACCCTCACTTCAGGATATACTAAAGGGGATTTTTCAACTAGACACAAAGAACAAAACAAAACAAAACCACAAGTAAAAGCTCCACCAGGAACACACACACAAAAAAAACAAATTTAAACTGTGACAACAAAAACAATAAAGGGGAGAGGACAAAGATTAACAGTAGCAAAGGACAATGGAGTGCAGAAGCACTCATAAGATAGTGTACTACAATGAACATGGTAGGTACCCTTTTTATTACTTAATGGTAACCACCCCTGAAAAAACCACCACGGAAGCACATGACTTGAAAAAGAAATGAACAGAGGAAAGAAGTATGAATTACAACCAAACAAAAACAAATGACAGAAAAACAAAAGAGAAGTATCAAACAAGATACAAAACTAACAAAAAGCAATATATAAAATGACAACAGGAAACCCTCAAGTGTCAATAATTACACTAAATGTAAATGGATTAAACTCACCAATAAAAAGACACAGAGTAGCAGACTGGATTAAAAAAGAAAATCTAACTATATGCTGCCTACAAGAAACACAAGGATAGATTTGTTTTATCTAAACAAGGATAAAAACAAATTCAAAATGAAAGGCTGGAAAGTAATACTCCAAGCAAATAACATCCAAAACAAAGCAGGTGTAGCAATACTCTTATCCAACAATGCTGACTATAAGACAGCAAAAGTAATGAGACAAAAATGGTCATGTCATAATGATCAAGGGAAACTGAATCAAGAAGACATAAAACACTTCTTAATATATATGCACCAAACCAAGGAGCACCAAAATATATAAGACAGCTACTGACTGACCTAAAAACAAAAACTGACAAAAATACAATTATACTTGGAGACCTCAATACACTGCTGACAACTCTAGATTGTTCATCCAAACAGAAAATCAATAAAGAAATATTGGCCTTAAATGAAACACTAGAGCAATTGGATATGATAGACATCTACAGGATATTTCACCCCAAAGTGACAGGGTAGACATTTTTCTCTAGTGTACATGGAACATTCTCAAGAATCAGTCATATGTTGGGCCACAAAAATAACATCAGCAAATTCAGAAAAATTGAAATTGTACCAAGCATATTTTCTGATCATAAAGCCTTGAAAGTAGAATTCAACTGCAAAAAAAGAGGTAGACAAACGCACAAAAATGTGGAAACTAAACAACATACTTTTTAAAAAGGAGTGGGTCAAAGAAGAAATAAGTGCAGAGATCAAAAGATACATACAGACAAATGAAAATGACAATACGACATATCAGAATCTCTGGGACGCAGCAAAAGCAGTAATAAGAGGGAAGTTTATATCACTTCAGGCCTATATGAGCAAACAAGAGAGAGCCCAAGTAAACCACTTAATTTCACACCTTAAGGAACTAGAAAAAGAAGAACAAAGACAACTCAAAACCAGCCGAAGAAAGGAAATAATAAAAATCAGAGCAGAAATAAATGAAATGGAGAATAGAAAAAATTAATAAAAGTAGAAGCTGGTTCTTTGCAAAGATCAACAAAATTGGCAAACCTTTGGCAAGACTCACTAAGGAAAAAAGAGAAAGGACTCTTATAAACAAAATCCAGAATGAAAGAGGAGAAATCACCACAGATATCATAGATATACAAAGAATTATTGTAGAATACCATGAAAAACTATATGCCACCAAATTCAACAATCTAGAAGAAATGGATAAATTCCTAGAACAATACAACCTTCTTAGACTGAGTTGTGAAGAAGCAGAAAGCCTCAACAGACCAATAAGCAGGGAGGAAATTGAAAAAACTATTAAAAACCTCCCCCAAAATAAAAGTCCAGGCCCAGACGGCTATACTAGTGAATTCTATCAAACATTCAAAGAAGAGTTGGTTCCTATTCTGCTCAAAGTTTTCCAAAAAATTGAAGAAGAAGCAATACTTCCAAACACATTTTATGAGGCCAGCATAACCCTCATACCAAAACCTGGCAAGGACGGCACAAAAAAAGAAAACTACAGACCAATACTATGTGCCAGATTTTTGTTTTCTACTATATTCATGACTTATGAAAAATGCATTTGACTAATACACTTTCCATAAAGACAAAGTAGAATGATGGGTCTTAAAGAGTTATTCACCTTAGGTGAGAGTTTTTCTCTACAGTCGTGAGTCACTAGCATGCCCACTGATCCTATGCTGAGCATTTGACTCTCCAGAAAGGAACACCCTCCCTTCATTGTTTTCCTTGGCTTTAACGACTGAGGCTACATTTCTTGTTTACTAATTCTCTTATCACTAAATATTTACCAACTGACTCCTTCTCCAGAGAGGACCAGGACTTATCGTAAATGAATCAAGTCTTGCCTGGACATGTGTGAAGAACTTTATTTTCACAATGCACAAATGCGATCACACATTGTTCCATGACGTCAAATGTTATGGCATAAATCTCTTACAGAGGTGACTTAAAGAAACTTAAAGTAAGGATGGGGCTCTGATGATGCTTTTAGATAAGCTGTGCTTTATTTAGAAATACAGAATTCCAATAATGAAATGGGAATGAGCTGATTAAGGTGACATGCTATAGAAGTAGAATAAGAACACAAAATATGTTCTTTGAGCTGCTGACATAAAACATAAGAGACCTTTTATTTTTATTTGTTTATTTATTTAGAACTATTAATTGAGTGCTGTGTCATTGCTGAGGTCACATGTGATTAAGTATTTTCCTGATGCTTGCAGGGTAGTTTTGGGAGAGACACAAATACAAAAACAGTGGTACCTTGAGATACGAGCAGACCAATTTTTTTAAGATACGAGCTGCTACTTGGTCAATATTTTTGTTCGAGATCCGAGCAAAATTTCGAGATATGAGTCATGATTTGGGAAGCTGCTGCTAGTTGGCACATTGGTGCATGGGTCCAGTATTGGCAGCACAACACCAGCATCTCATTCTTTCTCACATGTTACCTGCAGCATCAAGTCAAATCTCATGTGCTGTATTCATTCTTGCATCATTTTTACATTTTTTATTAACTTTTTTTGTGTGCTATCATGAGGCCGAAAAAAAGTGAGTGTAAAGGACAGTGGTGAGAAGAAAAAGAGAATGATGTCAATAGAAGTAAAGCAAGAAATAAAAGAAAAACATGATTGTGGTGTACGAGTGATTGAACTGGCAAGGTTGTACGACCGCAATATATCTACAATTTGTACTATCCTTAAACAAAAAAATATGTCATCAAAAGCACAAATCTAGTGAAAGGAACTACAATTCTGTCCCAATTAAGGACCAATATTCATGAAGAAATGGAGGAGCTTCTGCTGGTATGGGTGAAAGAGAAAGAGTTGGCAGGAGATACAGTGATGGAGACTGTAAATAACGCGAAAAGGTACACATTATTTATGGCGACTTGAAGAAGAAAGAACCATCAACTTCAAAAAAGGCAGCAGAAGATACGTTTAAGGCAAATTACGCTGGTTTGAAAATTTCAAAAAGAGATCTGGCATCCACTCAGTGGTGAGGCATGGTGAAGCTGCGAGTGCTGATGTTAAGGCAGCTGAGGAGTATATTGCATGTTTTGTTGCGCTTATTGCAGTGAAAGGCTACATCCCCCAACAAGTGTTCAACTGTGATGAAACAAAATTGTTTTGGAACAAAATGCCCCAGAGGACTTTCATCACCGCAGAGGAGAAGAAGCTGGCAGACCATAAACCCATGAAGGACCATCTGACCCTTGCATTGTGTGCAAATGCTAGCAGTGACTGTAAAGTAAAGCCACTGCTAGTGTATCATTCTGAATATCCTCCAGCTTTTAAGACTCATAAGATTCTTAAAGAAATACTGCAGGTTATGTGGCACACCAATGCTAGGGCATGGGTTACTGCTAAGTGGCAGTAACCCATGCCTTAGCTAGGGCGGCAGTTTTTTTATTGAATGAGTAAATCTTGCCTTTGGTCCTGCAGTGAAGAAATATCTTTAAGAAAATAAACTCCTGATTAAAGCATTACTAATCCTTGATAATGCTCCAGCCCACCCACCTGGTTTGAAGATGACATTCTCGATGAGTTCATATTCATAAAAGTCCTCTACCTCCCACTCAACGTGACTTCAATCTTGCAACCTATGGATCAGCAAGTCATTTTCAACTTTAAAAAGCTCTACACAAAGCACTTGTTCCGCCGCTGCTTTGAGGTTACTGAGAATACAATTCTAACCCTTTGAGAGTTTTGGAAAGATCACTACAACATCGTGATATGTGTATGCATTGTTGACTTAGCATGGTAAGAGGTTACAAGAAGAACCTTGAACTTGTCATGGAAAAAGTTATGGCCTGATGTTGTTGCAGACAGGGACTTCGAAGCATTCGAACCAGAGACTGAGACTGAGGTAGAAGCTTTGGAGGAGATTGTGTCCCTTGGAAAGTTGATGGGTCTGGAGGTAGATGGGGGTGACGTAAACAAGCTTGTCGAGGAACATGAGGAGGAACTCTCAACTGAGGAGTTGAAGGAGCTACATTTTATGGAACATACAGAACTTCTGCAAGAGATTAGTAGTGAGGCGGAGGTAGAGTTGGAGGAAGTAATTTCTACAAGTGAAATTAAAGACATGCTGACAATCTGGGAGAAGCTTTCAAGTTTTATTAAAAGGAAACATCCAGAAAAAGTTTCAACTTGTCGTGCTTCCACACTTTTTAATGACACTTGTTTGTCACATTTCCATAACATTTTAAAAGGCAGGCAAAAGCAAACCTCTTTAGATAGATTTTTATTCAAAAGTCCTGCAAGTGAAAGTGCCACAAAAGTACAGCCAAAAAGGCAAAAACAGATGATGATTAAATGAAAAATACATAATGTTAAGCTTAGGTTAAGTTTAAAGTTAAGAAAGTGCATTTTATTACAACTAAGTTTTTGTGGTTTCATTTTAAGTAAAGAAAGTGCAGTTTTAGTTTTGCTTAAAGAAAATGCAGTTTTAGTTTACATGTAGTGTTAAAAAGTGCAGTTTTAGTTTACGCATCTACAGTGCCTGCATCCCTTCTTCCCTCCCTCCTCTTCCGCCATTCACCTCTGTTAGCCGCACTCATCTATCTCCAAGGTAAGAATACAGTATTAAATAACACTTTTTTCTTTTATTTCATATATTTTGTTATGCATTGGCAAAGTACACATGTATGTTTCTTAATTAAAAATGTCTTTTTTCATAATTTAGGATGGTTTGAGGATGTTTCACAGGGTTGGAACGAATTAAATCTATTTCAGTTATTTTAAATGGGAGAAATTTGTTTGATATACGAGTTGACTGACTTACAAGCTCGGTTACAGAACAAATTAAACTCATATCTCAAGGTACATAAAACACAGTCTGGTATGAGTGACATGAACAAAGTACTTAGGAGAGTACACAATTAATTTGGTAGGTAACCCACAAAAAATTTCTCTAAAGGTGCAATATTTGAGCTGGATCATGAAATATTTCTTTTTATTTATTTTTTCTTCCTTTCTTCTTTCTTTTTTTCTTTTTTGTTTGCAAAGAACAGAAGGAGAAAGAAATGAGTGAAAATAGTGAAAGGATTAAGAAGTACAAATTGGTAGTTACAAGATAATCAGGAAATGATCATTCCAGCATAGGGAACATGGTTAATAATATTATAATAATTGTGTATTGGACCAGTTGGGTAATGAAAATATCAGGAGGAACATTTTGTAAAGTACATGATTTTCTAATCACCATGCTTTACATCTAAAACTAAATATAAAATTATATTGAATATAAACTGTAATTTAAAAATAACCAATCAATAAAGACCAGATATTACCTGATTCTAATTTTTGGAACTTTCCAGAGTAGGCAAATCTCTATGGAGACAGAATATGGATTACCGGTTGCCTAGGACCAGGGATGGAAAAGGAAAGAGAGGGATGGGGGCCATAACTAAAGGTGTGAAGTTGCTTCTTAAGGTGATAAGAATTTGGCTGTGATGATGGCTGCACATATCTATGTATGTGTGCACATACAATAAAAACCTCTGAGTTTGCACAATCTTTTCTTCCCTATTTCACTAATATATCTTTCTGTAATTCAATTTACTATTTTAATATCCTATCAATTTGAATTAATCTATCATATTATTATGAAATTCTAAAAGGTGTCTTGGTAAATATTAAATTAATCTGTGCTTGTTTTAATAAAAATAGAGGAGAGAAAAACCCACCAGGTTTAAAGGGTGATTCAAAATAATGTATTTTTAAATTAAAGTTCCTAAGTCATAATCATTTTAAATATAAAATAAATTCATATTATACTTATGAATAATACTATCAATTTTGTTGGCTGACAGTATACATTTTTAATGTAAAGTAAAATAAACCTAAAATGTAATTTCTTTGCTTTTCCTTATTATAACACAAAACCATTTTAACAATGATAAACAAGGAGGTTCTGAGAAGGTGAAAGCCTCTAGCAAAGATAGAACAAAATGTGGTTAAAGTATTAAATTATTCCTCAATAAAGAGTATAGAAATGTAAGAGGGAAAGAAGGAATTGAGATTTTTTCAAAATTCATCAGCATTAAGAGAGCACAGAAATTATAGGATTAGTACTTGAGACAGTCTGGTCTGTTTGGCTTCCAGTCCTTCCCCTAGGTGAAACTTTTCCAAGGTTTGCTGAGTGATGTCAATACAGTTTCCCCTAACTTCCTGGAAATTTTACAAGCAATTCACAGGAGATACAAAACTATCTGGGGCCTTAGCCAAGAGCATTTCTCTGTAAATCCTGGCTTTCAATTTAATTTTTATTTTTCCTAATTGAGATTATGAAATCTAAAGATTTACAGTTAAGAATATGAAAAAAAAAATTTTAAGTAGAAAATGTGAAGATGATGCTCTTTTTTAACACTGTTGTGGACAGAATTTTCACTTTTTGTTACATAGAAACAGGCTGAATTTTTCTATGCAAGCATTATTTTAATTCGCTCTAGTGTGAAAAAATTCCCAGATAAAATCTTATTGGCGCTTATGAAGTGAATAGTTTAATGGATAGTAGTGAAAAAATGTAATTAATGTCATTTAAGAAAAGGGACACATCTTCTGAGCTGGGGGAGAAAAAGACAAAAAGATTTAAAAAATCATGCCTTATTTTTCTCAGTTTTTTTTCTTTTTTTTAAATTAAAATCAGTTTTTTCTTAGCACATTTTATTTATTGGTTTTCTTTTATGTGTCCTCTAATTCCATTGTCTGGTCACATGTCAGTGTGAGTAGTAAATAGGAGTTCGACACGACATTTGCTGCAACTCAGACTGAATCTTACTGTGGGTTACTAGACGGTGTCTGATCATGCTGACTTCTCACAAGCATAGCAAGCCTGGTCTCTGAAAGAGGTGTTTTTTTCTTGGGGTGGGGGCAGGGGGAATTGCTCAGGAAAAATGTGTGTCCCTCTTGCTGAGTTGTTCCAAGTGGGTGTCTCTGAAAGTATAGGGGGGTAGTGTCCCTTTAAACACAAGGAAAAGGCAGGTCCTGCTGTTATTCTTGACCCTCTGACCAAATAGTCAAGAGGTATTTGTAAAACAGCCAACTAATTAAAAGTATCCTAGGGTTATGGTGAACTAGGGCCAGTAAAATACACACCTGGATACCAGCTCACTTTCAGAACCAGCTCCTTTGTATTTTCTCTCTATTTTGTTTTCTTTTTTTATTTCAATTTTTTTCATGGCATCGTTTTCCTGCCCTCTGTCGCCTTGTTCTTCCCTACCTGTCAGCTAGTAGCACGATAAGTATCAGTATTATGGCTTCTCTAACTGGAGGTCTATCTGGAGCTACACTGCTCACAAACATTAGGGGATATTTTATCATTTCCCATTCATTTTAAAATAGCCCCTAAATTTTGTGAGCAGTATATTTGCTTCCAACCCCCCAGTCACCTCCAAATTTTGCAATGGTATTTCCCCCTCTTAATTTCAGAACAAGCTGTTAATTACTAAATGTACCTTGTAAGAGTACAGAAATAGAGTAACTCAGTTACACAGAAGAAGGATGAGATTGTTTTCATCATTTCATATTTTGTTTTCCTCTGGGATGTTTCTAATCAAGAGGGAAATCTGGAACCAGTCTTTGACCTCTAGTTGACCATATATCCCAATTAACCTAAAGCATTCTTGGTTTATGCCTATATTGAAGCCTTGATTATCAACTGTCTGTCTTTTCACCCTAAAAATTGTTCTGAATTAAACAATAGGAGGAGCAGCTCTTCTAGCAATTGCTCCAGTTGAACTGTTGAGTACTACTCAATGAATAGAGAAATTAGTTCTAATTTTGTTTAGAGAGTTCACAAAGCCATTTTCTGCTTTTGTTATTCAATAGTTATTTTTAACATTAATGGAAACAGTTTGAGGTATTTCCCACATGTCTAAATGGTATTAGGAAAGCCATAAAATAATACATGGGTTTTGTGTCAGGTAAAATGAGTCTAAATCCCTTATGTCACTCAATAGCTGCATGGTCTCGAGCAAACCATTGAACTTCTTGGATCCTAAGTTTCCTTTTCTGTGATATAAACATAAGAATGTCTGCTCTGATTGTCAGGAGTATTAAATAATAGATGGTTATAGTTATTTACTTATATTAACCCACATAGCCATCCATCTATCCTGACATCTTATTCTTTTAGACATTATTTAAATACAATACCTTGGCACTGCAACTCAAAATGATTTAAAACGATACATGTGTATTATGTTCCTTAGACAAAGCTCCGTATTTAAATATTGCAGGATTGATTAATTCATTTTCTAAGTTGAGTTTATCCTGAAGCTGGTTGCTCAGGATTTAAATCAAGTTATAGTTGTTTAAGACATCCCATCCACACAACAGCATCCAGAGGCAGAAGCAAGTCCTGCTTCTATCTTGTGGCTCTGGTTCATGTCCTTGTGAGGGAACTTGCTCTGAAAACCCATCACCATACCTCCTCTCCCCCCTTCTTGGCCTGAATTAGATCACATGCCAATGACCTTGTCTGTTGTTAGTAAGGAGAATGGGAGTCTCAGGTGAGATGGCCAATATGGCTCTCCCTGTCTGAAGAGACCTGTGTCTGATTAAATTAGGGATCTACGGTGCTAGCATGTGCTCTGAGTAGATAAAGCATGGGCATCTGGACAGCTAAACTTCTAGCTAAGGATGTGATATCAGATGGTCTCATGAATTTGAGAAAGTCTCTTTCCCTTGCAGGCTTCCAGTTTTATTGTTTGTTTGTTTGTTGTTGTTGTTGTTGTTGTTGTTTTTACAGGAACAGAGAGAGAGTCAGAGAGAGGAATAGACAGGGACAGACAGACAGGAACAAAGAGAGGTGAGAAGCATCAATCATTAGTTTTTCATTGCCTTCGCAACACCTTAGTTGTTCATTGACTGCTTTCTCACATGTGCCTTGACCGCGGGCCTTCAGCAGACTGAGCAACCCCTTGCTGGAGCCAGCGACCTTGGGTCCAAGCTGATGAGCTTTGGCTCAAGCCAGATGGGCCCGCGCTCAAGCTGGTGACCTCGAGGTCTCAAACCTGGGTCTTCCACATCTCAGTCCGATGCTCTATCCACTGCGCCACAGCCTGGTCAGGCCAGGCTTCCATTTATTTCTGTGTAAAGCATAGTATTGGCTTCCCTGTACTCTTGTAAAATCCCTTCAGCCATTAACATGCTCCTTGGTTTCATCTACTCAAAAGCACTTTAATCCTCAATTCACATGGGCACTCTTCCTGTTTTATAATGAGTTTCAGATTCACCACATACTTTTTAGATGCTGATGAACCGATAAGGGAACTAGAGTAAGAGCTGAAAGACTTGGGTTCAAGCCAAGATTCACTGCTTTCTTTCTTTTTTTTTAACACTCTGACTGCAATTTATTTAAAAACAAAAATATATTTTAAAAAAAAGCTCTGTTTCAGCCAGATTCCCTAGTTGGTTAAACCATTGTCCTGAAGCCCAGAGGTTGCCAGTTTGATCCCCAGTCAAGGTACATACAGGAGCAGATCGATATTCCTGCCTTTTTCTCCCTTACTCTCTCTCTCTCTCTCCCCAAATCAATACAATATACATTATATATGTTTTAAAAATACCTTTTGTAAGGTGTTCAAATTCAAATGATGTTTACTGTGCTTTTGCAGAACTACTATGATTTAAAACAAGACTTTAAAAAATGCAGGGTTCCTTTTGGAGCTCAGTTTGCATAATGAGCTTGGGGATGGTAGGACTCAGGACTGTACCTTGAACTTGTTTCCACATCTGCTTTTTGCTTCTCCTCCGGAGGAGTTGTGTGCAAAAAGAAAAGTGAGGCTTTTGTTTAATCCCCTATTTCCAACATGTTCCCTGTTTACAAGTGATTTTAATATACCAGGCTCAACCTTAGAACATGAAGATGTTGACGTGACTTGTCTAAAGTTATAAAATTAGTAAGTGGTAATGACAGAACCTACTGCTGCCAGGCGCTATGGTCTTTTTATCACTATGTGTCATTGTCCTTCAGTACCCAAGCTTAGACACGGCCATTTGGAAGTGATCAAATATATATGGCATGTCCTTAAAAACTTCCTGTGGCAGGTGTGAGGGTGTTGTTCCATTTTTGTAGAATAAAGTGAAGTGGGGAGAAAGCAGGGACAAAGCGTGTGCTCTGTGTGGAACCACATGTTTTCACTGATGAGTCAGTACACTTGTTCCGCAGAGAGCGCTGAGTCAAAGCACTGAATGTCTCTGAACCTTGGCTTCCTCCTGAAAAAAGTATGTGTGTGTGTTGGGGTAGAGGGAGGGTGTGAGGAGCAAGCTCTCTGATCTCTTTCCAGGATTAGCATTCTCATTCTCTGGTTTCTTTGAATGAGCCGTCCTGTAGCATCGGTGCAGAAGCATGGAGAATTGCACTGTGCAGAGTTACAAGTTTGAGAATGTGGGTGACCAAATGACAATAAGAGTGAAAAATGGGTGCTTCGAGAGCTGCTGACAGCTCCAAAGAGAGTGCCATCACGTAGGTGTGCTGTGGGAAGCTGCTGAGAGCTGCATTAATTGTAAGGAGGCTCTATTGAGGACCATGTAGCCACCTACAGGTGCTCCTAGGAGACACAGACAAGAGCCACTTTGAAGGATGGAACTGACACTGCTACAGAGGACAGCAGATTAAGTTTATGGCCAGGGGATGCTTATGACTTAAAGGTCTTCAATTCTTTACTATTTTTTGTCTTTCTAGAACGTGCCCTGATTTTTTTCTCATGTTTCATCTTCCTTCTGATTTTGAATGCCTGACACCATTTTAATAAATGATCACATTGTACCTTTTACCATTTCTTTCCCCTATCTTGGTGGAGAAATTTTCTGAAAAATAATTAAACCACATGTATTTATTGAAGATGCTCCTTAAGACCATCAACAAATGACAGTCTGTTATCAGCTGTCAATTTTTTTGTTATCATCCTAGTATTTTGGGGATTTTTTTATCCCCTTTCTCAGCTTCTGGTCATTTTTCTGCACATTAGCTCCTTGAGCTAAAAAGGTAATGGGAAACAAGATGGAATTTTAAACCTGTCAAATTGAAATCTGGTTAATAGCCACATGGAGCTATGATGGGCAGAGAAGAGAAAATAATTATACATACACACACACACACACACACACACACACATATACATATATATATATATATATATATATATATATATATATATATATATATATATATATATATATAATTTAGTAGAAATTGTAGCTGTGGTAGAAAAATCAATCTTAAGTCACTTTTCTTTTCCTGACTGTAACAGTCTCCAATATCTCCTATGCATGAAGCTGACTTTTTAAGTCTAGGTTTAAAGAATTATAGATATAAGAGCCTAAGAGATCATTTCTACCAACCAAATCTCTCAATTTACAAACAACAACAACAAAAACTGTGATCCAGATAAAAATGACTTGCTTCTAGAGATTAGACTAGTCATCATTTACTGAAGGCTAGTGCAAATTGAGGTTGGGCCCCCAAACCTGAATTTGACAGCCTTTCCACCATGCTGCATTGATTGCCAATGGTCAAAGTACTTGTGACAAACCAAAAGCCAACTGATCATACTTACTGAAGACCATTTAAAACAAATTTATTCTTAAACCTTTTGTAAGTTATAATTCCTGAGTACGAAAAGGGTATATTTAGTCTCTATACGTTCAGGGCCAACCATAATTATTGATAATTAAATTTTATTTAATTATCAAGATTTCATAACTAACTACACCTAGGGTTAGAAATATTTAGACTTTATCCAAAAAAGTCAAGGTGTGGATTTGATTGGCACTTGTGATGATGCAATTTTGGCCTTGATTCTTCGTGGTTGACTCTGGTAGCACCCAGGTTTCTTGCAACGTTCTTTCCTGCACAGGGAAGATTCACGCCAAACACGATTAGCACCGCTTTCTTTTCTTTCTTTTACTATTTAGTAGCAGAAAGATAATCATAGCAACAGCGCCAGAGGCCACCTGTTTTAGTTGCAGAAAGCATCTACCCAGTGCCTGATTCATAAACAACTGGTGCTCCGTGCACGACCTGCTCACCTTCCTCACTCTCCCAGAGACCTCCAAGTGGGCAGCAGTGTGACTGCAGCAGAACCTACCAGATAGAGGACTGCTATTTTTTTCCTTTTTATTTTTAATTTTTCTGCTTCCTGCAGCCTGGCGGATGAGGAGTCTCTCCCTTTTGAGAGACTTAAGGTGAAGATGCAAAAGCAAGACCTTGTCTCGGATTACCTGCGTGTGCATAGGCAGCTAGGCTGCAGGATAGCACAATCTGGTGTGTGAGATAACTGCGCTTCTGGGGGTCCCCGGAGCCAAGAGATGCGTTTCCCATTTGTGGCTGGATGCGGTGACCCTGGCTGCGTGGGGCATCTCCCCAGGAAGATACCAGGGCCTCCTGCAAACTGCTCTTCCTTTGGACGCTCAGCAGGGCCCCAGGAGACTCCCAGCTGACATGTTGGCCACTGCAGGTGTGAGAGTGAAAATAAGTTTGAGAAGAAGCAGAGTGCAGACACTACAGACCTCATAGCCCCAGGCAGACTCTAACTGCACGATTTTATTTTTTTTAAAGGAGAGCTGAGAGTAATAGTTATCACATGTAACCCACAGGGGCCTGGCAGGGGCACCCGCACCAGCCAGGAAGCTCCAGGAGCACAAGAGCCCCGATACTGGTTCACGCATCAAGAAAAAATAAGCAGCACCAACCGACACCAAGGCCTCACCCCTACGCGGGTAGTTTTCCCAAAGCTTGTGCTGTTTTTAAAATGAAGATCTTTGGGGATTTGAGTCCAATGTGGTCAGAGTGATTGAAGGTCAAATCTGCCTTCCAGAATGAGTATTCTGTCCAAAACTGGAAAAAAGAGAAGTGCCCATAAAGCCATCTGCCTCCATTTAGAAAGGCTCATATAACATGACTTTCTGTGGGTTTCCAGGTTTGAGGATAGAGATACAGAAGCCCAGCTGAGTGCTAGCACTGCGGGCAGGACAGAAGGTAATTAGAAGAGGCAGGTGAGGCCGTCGTGGACTCCCCTGTTGCGTTAATCCCTGCCCCTGTTGAAGGAAACTCACAACAACAACGATAAGAATTCTTCATGATTAATCCTGTGCAGTTGGGAGTTTGGCCTTCTGTGCAGTTAGTTGCTCCACCCGTACTAACAGCTCTATCGTTTCCAGGGAGCTGTGGTTGGATTAGTTAGAGACATTCTTCTCTACAACGAGATTGCTTCTAACAACTTGAGTAGAGCCCCTCCTCCACTCTCCACTCCCCACCTCTGCCCCATTTCCTGCTGGAGACCGTCTGAACGGGGAAACTTAAAATTGCTAAATGCTTTTTAGGTAAAGAACCTTTACTTTTCCACACGGAAGGAAGGAAGGAAGGAAAGAAGGAAGGAAGGAAGGAAGGGAGGGAGGGAGAGAAGGGAGGGAGGGAAGGGGGGAGGGAGATAGAGCTCCTGAATCTGGTAAATAGCATTTCTCTAATTAATTTTGTGGTTGCATAGCTGTTAAACTGGAGTTGTTGGATATGCTTGTGTTATTTATTTACCTTGGCACACAGCGTTATGATGCTGAGCAGTACAGTAAAAATGTGACAGGATAAGGGTAATAAAAGGAAGCAAATGTAAGAAAACCGGATTCTGAAAACCTTGCAGAATTTGTTCCCCTAAAGGGGGAAAACAGGAATAATTACCTTATTGTAAAACAGGCATTGCAACATAATTGACTATTCTGTAGATGACGGAAGCTCACAGTGAAAAACATCAACTTCATTTTTAGTGAAAGTTAAAATCAAAGTCAGTGCCCTGAGGCAGAGTATAACACAAGTTGGACAACATACCTGAAAAGCTTGCCTAGGAAGGTTTGGAATACAGTGGTCTCTCGTCTATTGTGGGGATTAGGTTCCAGAACCCCCCATGATAGGCAAAAATCTGTGAAGTAGCGACCTTATATATATTTTAATATATATATAGGCTTTATAAACCCTCCCCACACTCTTATAAACATTTCCCACAGTTATTAACCTTTCCTACACTTATTTTGCTGCAAAAGTAATTAAAATAATAAATATATAAAAATACCTATATACTGCAAAATCCCTCGATATAGTGAAAAATCCATGATACAAAATTAGATATATACAATTTAAAAATCTGTGATACAGTGAGACCACAAAAAGTGAACCGCGATATGGCGAGTGACGACTGTATGCTTTGGTTACAAGGGGAGGAAAAGAAGAGAGAGGAAAAGAAATCCTAACCATTGATCTCGTGGAGTGTGGTCTTGGGAAAGGGTACCTGGAAGGGGGGCATGTTAACAGAGGGTCTTTCTGGAGAGGTTTGCAGAGGAGGTGAAATATTAGTAAGCCAGGAACTTCTGGCCCTCCTGTCTCCTTTCTGTGGATTTCAGGTCACCATCCAACTAGAGTAAAACCAAAGCCACATCTTATCTGCACACATGAAGATCATCATTTTATACCTTTTCAAATATATATCAAAGAACAAAGGCTAAACAATTGTTTTTAAATAAATATTTATGAAGCATATGCTACATTCAGACTTAACTTTTCTGGGTATATTTGTAGGGCATGAATGGATTAACAAAGTTATTATTTTACCAGTCATAGAGAATTATCTAACTGGAGGCTATTCTGTACTTAGTCTTCCATGATATAACCCCATATTTTCTTATTAAATAGATCACCCCTTCAGTTCAGTTATTCATATATATATATATATATATATATATATATATATATATATTTTCTTTTTACAGGGACAGAGAGAGAGTCAGAGAGAGAGATAGATAGGAACAGACAGACAGGAATGGAGAGAGATGAGAAGCATCAATCATTAGTTTTTCATTGCCGTAGCGACACCTTAGTTGTTCATTGATTGCTTTCTCATATGTGCCTTGATGGTGGGCCTTCAGCAGACCGAGCAACCCCTTGCTAGAGCCAGCGACCTTGGGTCCAAGCTGGTGAGCTTTTGCTCAAGCCATATGGACCTGTGCTCAAGCTGGCGACCTCAGGGTCTCAAACCTGGGTCTTCTGCATCCCAGTCCTACGCACTATTCACTGCGCCACCACCTGGTCAGGCCATTTAAATATTTATCAAATGGTTTCAGGTGTTATATTAAAAGGTTAGCCCATTTTAAGATGGTTTTTATGTAAGTTGTAAGACAGGAAATCAGTTTATTCTTTTGCAATTTTTATTGACAGAACTACCCCTTTCCCACTGTATATTTTTGGCTTCTTTGTTAAATATTATATATAGTCAGTTACTATATATATAGATTTATATATACATGGACTTATTTCTGTACCCTTGATTGTGTTCTGTTGATTTATATGTCAGTTTTATGCAAATAACATATTGTTTTGATTGCTAGAGTTTTGTAATACAGTTTGAAATTTTTGTTCCTGTTTCTCAAGATTTCTTTGTCTACTCAAAGGATGTTATGGTCCCATATGAATTGTAGTATTTCTTTGTTGATTTCTGTGAAAAATATATTGGATTTTTTGGGGGATGCATTATATTTATAGATGTCTTAAGGAATATGGACATTTTATCAATACTAATACTTCTCGTCAGTGAGCATGAATTATCTTTTTATTTCCTTTGTGCCTTCCTGAATTTCTTTCATCAATGGGTTACAGTTTTTATCATATACATTTATCTCCTTTATTAAATTTATTCCTTATTGTTTTATTGTTTTTAAAGTTACTGTAAATAAGATTGTTTTTCTTAATTTGTCCTTCTGAAAGTTAATTTTTAGTGTATACAAGCACAACTTATTTTTGTTTATTGATTCTTCACCCTGCCACACTACTGAATTCATTTATTCTAACAGTTTTGAGGTGGAGTCTTTTAGGGTTTTCTACATAGTATCATGTCATTTGCAGATAAAGATAATTTTACTTCCTCCTTCCTGATTTGAATGACTTTTATTTTATTTCTTGCTTAATTGCTCTGGCTACAATTTTCAGTAATATGTTGAATAAAAATGGTGAAAATGGGAATCCTTATCTAGTTCCTGATCTTAGAGTAAAGGCTTTCATGTTTTTGCCATTGAGTATGATGTTAGCAGTTGACTTCTCATATATAGCTATTGGTATGTTTAGGTTCAATTCTTCTATCAGGTTGAATCAAGAGGTTTTATTACAAAAGGATATTGAATTTTGTCAAATAGTTTTTATACATCTTTTTTGTTTAGTATACAGTTATTTTATTCTTTATATGTTAATGTAATTTATACCATTCATTGATTTTTATATATTGAACATTGTTGCATCCCATAAATAAATCACATTAGATCATTGTATATAAAATTTTTAATGTACTGTTCCATTTGATTTGCTAGTATTTTGTTAAGAATGTTTGCATCACTATTTACCAGCGATATTGGCTTATAATTTTTTTTTTTTTTGATATCCTTGTCTGGCTTTAGTATGAAGATTAATTTGCTTGCAAATTTTCTTTCTTCTTTTTTGAAAGAGTTTGTAAAGAATTATATTAACTACTTTAAATGTTTGGTAGAAAGCACCAGGAAAGTTACTTTGTCCTGGACTTTGTTTTGTTGAGAGGGATTTGATGACTGAATCAATCTCCTTGTTAGTAATTGGTCAGTTCATATTTTTTATTTCTTCATGATTCAGTCTTGGTAAATTATTTGTTCTGAGGAATTTTTCCATATATTTTAGGTTGTCCAATTTGTTGATGCATAATAGATCATGATAGTCTTTTATGATCCTTTGTATTTCTGTGATGACAATCATAATGTCTTCTATTTAATTTATAATTTTGTTGATTTGGATATTCTCTTTTTCTAAGTCTAGCTGAAAGTTTGTCTACATTGTTTATCTTTTCAAAAAAATTTTTAGTTTTACTGAAATTTTCCTATGTTCTTTTTAGTCTATTTATTATTATTTTCTGCTGTTTATTTTATTCTATCTATTAGCCTTTAGATTAATCCTTTTTTTCTAGTTCCTTGAAGTGTACAGTTAGGTTATTTATTTAATATCTTTCTTTTTTCTTAATGTAGGCTTTAATCACTATGAACATTCCTATTAAAACTATTTTTGATGCATCTTGTATGTATTCTTATGTTTGTTTATATCTTAATTTTCTCAAATTATTTTTTAAAATTCTTCTCTTTATTTCTTCTGCCCATTGTTTGTTTAATAGCATCTTGTTTAATCTTCACATATTTTTGAATTTACAGTTTTCTTCTTGTAATTTGATTTGTAGTTTTATAACATTATGGTTGATTGAAAAATGAGATTGCTATGATTTCAATTTTCATATCTTTTGACAGTATTGTGGCTTCAAATATGAACAATTCTGGAGAATACTCCATGTGTGCTTGAAAAGAATGTGTAATCTTCTGCTATTAGATAGAATGTAATGCATATGTCTGTGAGATCAATCAGATCTAACCTGTATTTTAAGTACAGTGTTTCTTTTTTTAATTTTTAGTCTGGATGATCTATTCATTGTTGAAAGTGGGGTATTGAAATGTCCTAATATTATTATTCTGATATTTACTTGTTTTAGATCTATGTCATTCACATTATATATCAGGTGATCCTTTATTGGATATATAAATATTTACTAATGATATATTCTCTTGATATATTGATTCTTTCATCATTATGTAATGATATTTTTGTCTCTTATTACAGCCTTTGCTAAAAATCTGTTTTATCTGGTATAAGTATGGATAAACCTGCTATATTTTGGTTTCAATTTATACAGAATATTTTTTTTCTTCACTTTCAGTCTATGTGTGCCCTTAAAGTGTATCTCCTGTAGGCAGCATATAGTTAGGTCTTGGTTTGGGAGATTTTTAAAAAAACCATTTAATCACTCTATGTCTTTGTATTTGAGGATGGTCCAGTTACATTTAAAGCTATTATTGATAGGTATGGAGTTAGTATTGCCATCATGTTAGTTGTTTTATGGTTGCTTTGTAACTCCTCTGCTCCTTTTTTGTTCTCTACCTTTGTGCTTTGGTGATTTTCTGTAGTGGTATGCTTTAACTTCCTTCCCTTTCTTTTATGTATTTACTATAGGTTTGTGTTTTGTGGTAAACATGAATCTGACACAACACTTCTTATATTAATGAGCTCTTTAAAGCTGATTATAACTTAACTTTGAACTCATACTAAATACCTACTTCTTTTACACTTTTTTGTTTTGATGTCAAGATTTAAATTTTTATGTTTTGTGTACCTAGCAACAAATTATTGCACTTATGTCTATTTTTAGTGTTTTTGTCTTTTAATCTTTATACTAGTTGTAAGTGAATTGTGAACTACCACAACATGTAGAGTATTCTACATTTACTATGTATTGACTTTTACCAGTGAGTCTTATACTATTCTATGTTTTTGTTGTTTGTGTCCTTTTATTTCAACTTGAAAATCTCCCTTTTACATTTATTGTATGGCTCTTCCAATGATGATAAATTCTTTCTGCTGTTGTTTGTCTGGAAAACTGTCTTTCAGTTCTGGAGGACAACTTTCCATGTGTTCTTTGTTGTCAGGTATTTATTTCATTGCTTGGTGTATATCATTTTACTCCCTCTGGTCCTCAGAGCTTCTGCTGAAATATCTGCTGGTGGTCTATTGGGGGTTCCCTAGTAAGTAACAAATTACTTTTCTCTTGCTTTTTGTAAAATCATCTCCTTGTCTTTCACTTTTGACTATCTAATTATTATGTATCTTGGTGTGGGTCTCTCTTCATTTATCGTATTTGGTACTCTCTGGGATTCATAGATTGAAATATCTGTTTCTTCCAATAGGTTAAGGAATTTTTTAGCTATTATATCCTTAAATAAGTATCTGTTCCTTTGTCTTATTCTTTTCTCTCTGGAATTTTTATAATGTATATTTTCACACATTTGATGGTATTTCATAAGCCTTGTATGTTTTTTATTATTATTATTTACCTCTAAATAGATGAATTCCACTGCTATCCATTTGTGTTATCAGTGCCATGCTACCTTGGGGTATGTTTCTAAGGAAACAGCTTCCAAAGTTGAGATGCCAGAGGAAGATATTTTTGATTCAGCTCTGGCCTGAGGGAGAAGAGTGAGGATGTGGCTACAAGGTTTCCTAACCTCTAGGAAGGATCTCAGTCAGCTCACAGAAAAAAACCTGACCTTCAAATAACACCTTTTAACATATGCAAATGGTTTCTTTCAGGATAGTTCTGGGAGATATACATTTTTGCTTACGTCATTTTTACTGAGCCCTGGGAAAACAACCATGGTGAGTATTGATGTCCAGTAAGAATTTTTTATTTGCTGCTGTCCTGCGGGACCCAGGAATGGAAAAGTCCCACTGGCAATCATAACCAGACAATCCAATACCCCTCCTTTGGGTGGCAGTGGCAAACAAAGGTTGGGACACCGGGCATGTGTACAAGCTCATGCCATGGAAACTGAAAATTTGCAGCAGCTAGAGAAAAATGTGGGGAAGTGTTGGCTGTTTCCCTGGTCTCCAAGATGTGTGCTAAATTAGAAGTCAAACCCTCAGGCATTAGATTTTAAACTATATGGATGGACCAAAAGATTACAAATTTTCGGCATGGTTACCTGTTAGAATAAAAGTCAAAATTTTGAGGCATCTACTGGTGCAAAAGGACAGAGGTTTATTCTGGGGCTGAGATCTTGGAAGATGATGGATCCCTGTCTCAAACACCATCTTCTCTTCCTGCTCAAGACTGCGATTCTTAAGTGTAGGGAGAGGAGAGCTTTTAAAAAAGATCCAATATCTTGCTAGTTTTTGGTATGCTGGGCCCTGCCCATTAATCTCTCTAGCTTTTGGCACACTAAGTGTAAGGACCTCCACCTGCACCATCTTGGTCAAAGAGAGAGACTCCCACGTGTTCCCTGACTGTTTAGAGTAACAAATTCCCCCTTCAAAACTCGGGACCCTTATCATTTTTCAAGAGTAAATGGATAGAGGTCTCATCTTCTGTAGTTTCCTTCTGCTGTCAATAATGTAGTCTTATCCATCCCCTAATCCAGAGATTCTTGCTGTCCACTAAAGGAAGAAGGAGGTCAAAAATGGAGGAAAGCTTTTATATATCAAGATGTGGTGTTGAAGTGGGCTTCCAGAGAAAGACCTATTGTACAGATGAACAATCAAGTATTTAGTGAGGGGTATGCTTAGCAGTGCAGGTAGAGTTGTGGTGAAATCAGAAACTGGAGAGACTAAAGGATCCACATGATCTAATCCTGAGCAAGACCTTGGATGGCACACCTGAAAGTGGGATAATTTTATGAAAGAAGCCAGTCTGGGAAATGCCGACAAAGCATGGGTATGAAGTGTATCAACTGTCAAAAAAATAATAATACAATAAAATATACTTTTGTTGTTTAGTTTTGGGAGGCATTGTCCCTTTCCAAAAGAGGAATATTAAACCTCCTTCTGGAGTGCAAGGCCAGCTTCCCCTTGTAGTATCTACAACAGAGCAAGACCCTAGTCTTCTTCAAGCAGCCCCAGCTTTACCTATGTGTGGTGGATCCCAGGCTTTCTTCTTGTGAGCTTTTTGGAAGAATGTGTTGTCAGTAGGACATCATAAGGACCAGTCCATGGCTCAGCTAACTGCTGTTCAAGAACTTCAAGTCTACAGATCTCCCACCTGGAACAGATACAAGGGCTCCTCAGACAGGTAAACAGACCTACAATAATCAAGCATGCGAAGTTGTAAGAGTTTGCCTTAAATCAGGGATCGGGAACCTTTTTGGCTGAGAGAGCCATGAACGCCACATATTTTAAAATGTAATTCCATGAGAGCCATACAATATGTTTAACACTAAATACAAGTAAATGTGTGCATTTTATGTAAGATCAACACTTTTAAAGTACAATAAGTCTCTTAATTCTTTTTAATAACATTGTTATGCTGTTGCAAACCAATGATGAATAAAGTACTTCTCACCATTAATGCGACTTCTGATGCAGCATGATTTTGCTGATGGCTTTGTAGGATGGTTGATACATGGTGAGGATAAGCTTCATGCAGGCGTTGAGACTTCCATCCATTAAACATGATCATAGGTTGCTCTTAACGTTCTCCAAATGTGAGAAAGACTGCTCACATGCATACATAGAGCCAAACATTGTCAGTACAACAATACTCACACGCTGCAGTGTGATATGTGACAGGAAACATGTTCCAAGTTTTGACAATGAGCTGGGCTACGGGTTGAAGTTTTTTCATTTCTCCCAACTTGTGTTTTCTCGCCAACTTTGCTTACTGTCATGCAAGTCTTTCCAAATCTTCATTCAGTGACTTGAACTTATTCACCCACATGTCTGAGGCCTTCAAGTCGGCAGCTTGGAGCTCAAAATGTCTGATGGAGACACCAGAAATGTAACTCAGGTCAGCACTGTCCACTGCACACTCGTGTGGATAGGTGATGAACTTAAAAAGATGAGTGTGCTCATAAAATTCTCCAAAGCATGCTTTGAATGACTGCAGGAGATTAGATGTGAAGCCCACCAGCTGCGGGAGATCAAGATGTTGAGAAGGGCCACTTGCTGTGCATGCATCTTTAAACTCTCCCAGTTTTTCAAAGTGTAATAAACGACCTGTTTCAATGTCAGTGATGAAGAGTTTCCTCTTGCTTTCAAATGCAAACACTGCTTGTTGAAGGGATAAGACTGTATTTCCAACACCTTGCATTTTCACATTGAGCTGGTTCAGATGTTTCGTCATGTCCACGAGGTATCAGAACTTCAGGAGCCACTCAGTGTTAGTTAACTCAGGGTGCTCAACATTTTTCATTTCCAGAGAAGTCCTGATTTCGCTCAGACAAGCCGCGAAACTGCTGAGCACCTTCCCTCTTGACAACCAATGCACATTTCTGTGCAGATGCAGACCAGGATAATTATTCCCAACATCATCCAGCAGTGTTTTAAACTGGCGACCATTTAAAGCTTGGGCAACAATAAAGTTGACCACCCAAATGACCAACGACATCACCTCACCAAGCTGCTCGCCACACATCTGAGCACAAAACGCCTCCTGACGTAGGATGCAGTGAAAATTTGGATGGGTCTCTTTTCATGTTCACGAAGAAGCGCTACAAATCCTCTGTTTTTCCACACCATGCATGGAGCACCATCAGTACACACCGAAATAGATTTATCCATTGGTAGATTTTTTTCTTTAGCGACTTGTGAAAGACTTGAATAAATCACCCCCTCTTGTCTCTCTCATAGGCAAAACAGCAAGACTTTCCACACGTAGTGTGTCACCACAGACAGCATACCTTGCAATCACGCTGAACTGGAATAAATGGCTATGTCTGTTGACTCATCCAAAGCGAGAGAAAAAAATGGTGCTGCATTTATCCTTCACTTGTGTTGCCTCAATTTGATTTGCCATCATATTGAGGAAACAATGGTACAATTGTGAACAATTCTTGCCAACAGAGACATGTCTTTTATTCATTTATCTTGTCTTTATCCAAAAAGTCATCAAAACGTTCATTGGCAACATCAAACACGAATGTTTTGGCATACTCCCCATCTGTGAATGGCTTTTTGTTTCTCACAATTGCTAAAGCACCACCAAAGCTAGCCGAATTCTAGTCACCTTGTTGGGTCCAGACACAGAGTTGCTGCTGACTAGCTTGCACTCTGCACAGTAGCTCTTGAGATGCTTTCTTCCTGCTGTCCCCACTGAATATTTCGACACAAATGTAGTATGGCGTGTGTCGAAGTGCTGCTTTATATTTGACCGTTTCATAGATGCAATTTTATCATTGCATATTAGACACACCACAGAACATGCTCTCTCCACAAAGGCAAATTCCTCTGTCCATTCCTGCTGAAAATTACGATACTCATCATCTTTTTTTCTTTTAGACATCTTCTTCATCAAAAGTATTTCTGCAATTAACTAGCTGACTACTTGATTAAAAGGAGGGAAGTTTACTTCCTGACCTCACAATTTCCCATGTACTTTATGCATTATCCAATAAAAATTTGGTGTTGTCCCAGGGGACAGCTGTGATTGGCTCCAGCCAACTGCAACCATGAACATGAGTGGTAGAAAATGAATGGATTGTAATACATGAGAATGTTTTATATTTTTAACGTTATTAATTTTTTTTATTAAAGATTTGTCTGTGAGCCAGATGCAGTCATCAAAAAAGCCACATCTGGCTTGTGAGCCATAGGTTCCCAACCTCTGCCTTAAATGTTGTACATGTTATTTGATTTTGACTCATATTTTAAATATAAATGAAGTATTTCTAAAACAGAAACTTGTGTTTCCTGTAAAGTATTTCAAAAGGGCTTAATTTAAGCCTTCTTTGGGGCACTACCTTAATCCAGAGCAAGGCAATAAGGAATGAGTGCCCGGTTTCGTTTAAAAAGTGTTTCCTAGCATATTTTCACCAGGGTCTTCTTTATTTTGTGCTTTGTTTTCTCAGTCTTTCCTGTAGATTGGGGTCTTGAAGATACATGTAGTTTCCATTGAATCTGCAGTGCCTATCCTATCTCCTGAGAGATTTCTTAAGTCTGTTGTCACTTTGAATGCTGCAAGGACATCCAAACCTAGGGATTATTTCTTTAAGCAGAAGTTTTACTACCTCAGGTTGGCATGCTAGAGGTTGAATGAATGCCTATTTTTATAATTGTCTGGTGACTCCAATAACCAACATTACAGTCGAACTTTTCTTGGTTACTTTTGTACTTAGCACTGACTATGCGTTCCCATATCTACAAGAATGTCAATTAGCTTGCTCCTCACTGTCAGTGTACCTGGGGCTCCTGTGGAGAAACAGTAATAGTTTGGGAGGTGTCTAAGAAAGTCCCTTAGGTCTTCTCATTCATCATCAGATTTGTCATTTCTTTCTAACATTTTTAGGCAAGAGTGTTTATTCTTTTTATTTTTCTGTTGAGTTCCAAACAGTTTTTTTTTCCTCCAACAGCCTTCCTCTTTGCAACAGAGCATGATTGACACCTAGTAATCCTTTCCCCGTTCCTTTGGGGTCCGCCCCTCCTTCTGGTTTCCCCATACTGTTTCTATGAAACTGCTGACATTGCTTTAATTTCCTTGTTTCCTGGCAATGGTAGACTTTAAAGGCTAGGTCCACCACGTTGGAACAGTTCATTCCCAATGCACCGTCTAAATCCTGGAGCTTCAGGGGAAGCAAGATGGCGATGGAGTAGACGGACGTACCAACTTCCAACTCCCAGAAGCAAAGTAGATTATAACTCAATTTAAAGAACCATCATCTGGATAAACCAACTATGAACTAAACTAAGTGAACTCTTCAACCAAGGAACACAGAAGAAGCCACTTTGAGACTGATAGGAATAGTGAAAACGCGAAGAGGGCTGCCCAGCTCCCCGGAGTAAGCGGCAGCCCGGAGAGACCCTCAGGGCGGGAGAAAAGTTTGGCGGAGAGGGAGGGACCTGGGTCGCAGGAACCAAGCCCCAGCCTGCAGTCCTAGAGCCTGGAAGAGGCGTTTGGACAGTTTTGAGCTATGAAACAAGTGAGGGAGCTCCCAGGCCTACAGTGTGGAGTATTAGGTCCCTTCCTACTCTGCTGAGGGCTGCTTAAGGGTTTGGGGCGACAGGACGCTGAGGCGCGGTTCTGTCAAAGTGGGCGGAGGCCAGGCCGGTGGGAGATCGGTCTAGCCCAGAGGGTCGGAGGGAACGCGCGAAAGCGGTCCGGAAGCTGCGGGCCCGCCTTTAATCCCACTTACGGGGACAAAGTGGGAGGCCAGGAACGGGCAGGCCCTGCGCAAGCCGGCCCTGAACGCGGGGACCGGGCTAGGACCAGGGACAGGAAGGGGCTCGCAGCTGAGCTGACGCTACCAACCCCCACCCCGGAGAAAAAGCGGTTGGCCAGTGTGCGTGCGCGAGTGGGCTACTAGCGCGGGAACAGGGTAGACCCCGAGACAAGTGAAAGCTCGCAGTTGAGCTCACGCTACTATCCCCGCCCGGCCTGAGAAACCGTGATTGCATTCATACGTGCACAAGCGGGCTCCGAACGTGGGGGCGGGTAAGAGTCCGGGACGAGCGGAAGTACGCAGCTGAGCGGAAGCCAGCAAATACGCCCGCCCCAATAAACCTTGGTTTCCGACCCTGCGCAGAAGGGCCCTGGCCTAGAGGGCGGGGCTAAAGCTCCAGACGGGCAAAAGCTTACAGCTGAGAGCACGTCAAAAGCCCCGCCTAACCCGCGGAACTATAGCGAGCAGGCTCAGACTGTCGGTTCTGGGCGGAAGTCCGGAAATAGGCTGGGTCTGCAGCTGAACAAAGGTGCTCACCTCTACCCTTGGTGCTAAGTCTTGTGGCTTCAGTGACAGCCCCTCCCAAGGAGGAGAGGCAGAAATCACAGCAAAAGCCACAGTGGGCCGGCGCTGGCAACGCTCATACCCAACCACCCTAGGCACCGGCAGAGGGGGTGGAGGGTCTGCAGACAGACCACACCTAGAGAACACAAAGGCAACACCTAAAGACTCCAGTGGCCACAACTTGCTTATACACAGAAAAAAATGGGCAGGCAGAGGAATGCAAACCAAATGAATCAAGAGAAATCCCCAGAGAAGGACCTGAATGAACCAGATAAAACCAAATTACCAGAAGCAGAATTTAGAATAATGATAGTTAGGATGTTCAAAGAAATTAGAGCAACAATGGATAGTCATTATGAACACCTAAATAAAGAGATAACAAGTATAAAAAATGAAATTGAAATAATAAAAAAGAATCAGACAGAAATGACAAATACAGTATCAGAACTGAAGACCACAATGGAAGGAATTAAAAGCAGGATGGATGACGCTGAGGGTCGAATATGCGAGTTAGAGCACACAATAAACAAAGGCACAGAAGCAGAGAAGAAAAAGGAAAAGAGACTTAAAAAATGTAAGGAAACTCTAAGGGAGCTTTGTGACAACATGAAGAGAAACAACATTCGCATCATAGGGGTGCCTGAAGAAGAGGAGAGAGGACAGGAAATGGAAACTTTGTTCAATCAAATCATAGCAGAAAACTTTCCTAAATTAAGGCTGGGAAACACTCCACACATTCAAGAAGCACACAGAACTCCATTAAAGAGAAACCGAAAAAGATCTACACCAAGACACATCATAGTTAAAATACCAAAGCTAATGGATAAAGAAAATATTTTAAAAGCTGCTAGAGAAAGAAAGGCTATCACCTACAAAGGAGCCCCCATAAGGATGACATCGGACTTCTCAACAGAAACACTTGGGGCAAGAAGGGAATGGCAAGATATAATCAAAGTAATGCAGAACAAGAACCTACAACAAAGACTACTTCATCCAGCAAGGCTAACGTTTAAAACTGAAGGAGAAATAAAGAGCTTCCCAGAAAAAGAAAGCCTGAAGGAATTCATAAAAACCAAACCAATTCTGCAAGAGATACTAAGGGGCCTCCTGTGAACAGTTTAAAGGGAGGAATGAATATAGCAAAAGAAGAATACAGCTTTAAAGAATAAAATGGCAATAAAAACTACATATCAATAATAACCTTAAATGTAAATGGATTAAATGATCCAATCAAAAGACATATGGTAGCTGCATGGATAAAGAAACAGGACCCATACATATGCTGTCTACAAGAGACACACCTTAAAACAAAAGATGCTCATAGACTGAAGGTAAAAGGATGAAAAAAAATATTTCATGCAAATGGAAAGGAAAAAAAAGCAGGGGTAGCAATACTTATAACAGACAAAATGGACTTTAAAACAAAGGCTTTAGTAAGAGATAAAGGAGGACACAACATAATGATAAAGGGAACAATTCAACAGGAAGATATAACTATTATAATATCTATGCACCAAATATAGGAGCACCGACATACATAGAGCAGACATTGATGGATATAAAGGGCAAGATTAACAGCAATACTATCATAGTAGGGGATTTCAATACCCCTCTAACAACACTGGATAGATCCTCAAGAAAGAAAATTAATAAAGAAACAGCAGACTTAAAGGAGACACTAGATCAACTTGATTTAATAGATATCTTCAGAACTTTTCACCCTAAAGCAGTAGAATATACATTCTTCTCAAGCGCTCATGGTACGTTTTCTAGGATAGACCACATGTTAAGACACAAAAATGGTCTCAAAAAATTTAAGAAGATTAAAATTATATCAAGCATTTTCTCTGATCTCAATGCCATGAAACTAGAAATTAACTACAAAAGAAAAACTGAAAAATACTCAAACACTTGGAAACTAAATAGCATGATATTAAATAATGAATGGATTAACAATGAGATCAAAGAAGAAATAAAAAAGTTTCTAGAAACAAATGATAATGAGCATACATCAACTCAAAATTTATAGGACACAGCAAAAGCAGTTCTGATAGGGAAGTTTATTGCACTACAGGCATATCATAAGAAGCTAGAAAAAGCTCAAATAAGCAACCTGACCCTGCATCTAAAAGAACTAGAAAAACAACAACAAATAAAACCCGACAAGTAGAAGGAAGGAAATAATAAAGATCAGAGCAGAAATAAATGACATAGAGACTAAGGAAACAATACAGAGGATCAATGAAACCAGAAGCTGGTTCTTTGAAAAGGTAAACAAGATTGATGAACCTTTAACTAGACTCACAAAGAAAAAAAGAGAGAGGACTCAAATAAATAAAATTAGAAAGGACAGTGGAGAAATAACAACTGACACAACAGAAATACAAAGCATTGTAAGAAAATACTATGAAGAACGATATGCCAAAAAATTAGACAATCTTGGTGAAATGGACCAATTTCTTGAATCATATAACCTTCCAAAAATCAACCTGGAAGAATCAGAACACCTAAACAGACCAATTACAACGAATGAGATCGAAACAGTTATCATAAAACTACCAAAAAAGAAAAGTCCTGGGCCTGATGGCTTCACAAGTGAATTCTATCAAAAATTCAAAGAAGAACTATCTCCTATCCTTCTCAAGCTATTTCAAAAAATTCAAGAGGAAGGAAGACTTCCAAACTCGTTTTATGAGGCCAGCATAATTCTGATCCCAAAACCGGGCAAAGACAACACAAAGAAAGAAAATTATAGGCCTATATCCCTGATGAATTTAGACGCTAAAATTCTCAACAAAATATTAGCCAACCGGATCCAGCAATATATGAAAAAAATCATACACCACGATCAAGTGGGATTTATTCTGGAGAGGCAAGGCTGGTTCAATATTCGCAAATAAATCAATGTGATTCATCACATAAACAAAAGGAAGGACAAAAATCACATGATAATTTCAATAGATGCAGAAAAGGCATTTGATAACATCCAGCACCCATTCATGCTCAAAACTCTCAGTAAAGTGGGAATACAGGGATCATTCCTTAACATGATAAAGGCCATCTACGGTAAACCGACAGCAAACATTATACTAAATGGACAAAGATTAAAAGCAATCCCCTTAAGATCAGGAACCAGGCAGGGTTGCCCACTTTCACCACTCTTATTCAACATAGTTCTGGAAGTCCTAGCTACAGCAATCAGACAAGAAGATAAAATAAAAGGCATCCAAATTGGAAAAGAAGAAGTAAAACTGTCACTATTTGCAGATGATATGATATTGTATATTGAAAACCCTAAAGTCTCAGTCAAAAACTACTGGACCTTATAAATGAATTCAGCAAGGTGGCAGGATATAAAATTATTACTCAGAAATCAGAGGCATTTCTATACACCAACAATAAAATATCAGCAAAAGAAATTAAGGAAACAATCCCCTTCACTATTGCAGCCAAAAAAATAAAGTACCTAGGATTAAATTTAACCAAGGAGGTTAAGGACTTGTACTCAGAAAATTATAGAACATTGATAAAAGAAATCAAGGAAGATACAAACAAGTGGAAGCACATACCGTGCTCATGGCTAGGAAGAATAAACATTATTAAAATGTCTATATTACCCAAAGCAATTTATAAATTCAATGCAATACCAATTAAAATACCAATGACATACTTCAAAGATATAGAACACATATTCCAAAAATTTATATGGAACCAAAAAAGAACACGAATAGCCTCAGCAATCTTAAAAAGAATAAATAAAGCAGGAGGTATCACTCTTCTAGATATCAAGGTTTACTATAAGGCCATTATACTCAAGACAGCCTGGTACTGGCATAAGAACAGACACATAGATCAATGGAACAGAACAGAGAACCCAGAAATAAACCCACAGCTTTATGGACAACTGATATTTGACAAAGGAGGAAAGAACATACAATGGAGTAAAGACAGCCTCTTTAACAAATGGTGTTGGGAAAATTGGACATCTACCTGCAAAAAAATGAAACTAGACCATCATCTTACACCATTCACAAAAACAAACTCAAAATGGATAAAAGACTTAAATGTAAGCCGTGTAACCATAAGCATCTTAGAAGAAAACATAGGCAGCAAGCTCTCCGACATCTGTAGCAGCAGTATATTTGCCGATTTATCTCCACGGGCAACCGAAATAAAAGGCAAGATAAACAAATGGGACTATATCAAACTAAAAAGGTTTTGCACAGCTAAAGACAATAGGAACAGAATAAAAAGACAAACCTCACAATGGGAGAACATATTCGACAGCACATCTGATAAGGGGTTAATAACTAAAATTTATAAAGAACTTATAAAACTCAACACCAGGAAGACAAACAACCCAATCAAAAAATGGGCAAAAGAAATGAATAGAAATTTCTCCAAAGAGGACATACAGATGGCCAATAGGCATATGAAAAAATGCTCAACATCACTAATCATTAGAGATATGCAAATTAAATCCACAATGAGATATCACCTCACAGCAGTCAGAATGGCACTTATCAGCAAAACAACACAGAATAAGTGCTGGCGAGGATGTGGAGAAAAGGGAACTCTACTGCACTGCTGGTGGGAATGCAGACTGGTGCAGCCACTGTGGAAAACAGTTTGGAGATTAATCAGAAAATTAAAAATCGAACTGCCTTTTGACCCAGCTATCCCACTTTTAGGAATATACCCTAAGAACATCATAGCACTGTTCGAAAAGAAGAAATGGGCCCCCATGTTCGTGGCAGCATTGTTCACAATAGCGAAGATCTGGAACCAGCCCAAGGGTCCGTCAGAAGACGAGTGGATTAAAAAGCGATGGTACATATATACTATGGAATACTACTCAGCCATAAGAAACGATGACATCGGATCATTTATAACAAAATGGATGTACCTTGATAACATTATACGGAGTGAAATAAGTAAATCAGAAAAAAAGAAAAACTGAGAACAGCATGATTTCATACATAGGTGGGACATAAAAGTGAGAATATGAGACATGGACAAGAGAGTGGTGGTTATGGAATGGGGGGAGGGAGGGAAGAGTGGGATAGGGGGGAGGGGAGGGACACAGGGAAAACCAGATCTAAGGTGACAGAGGACAATTAGACTTTTCGTGATGGGTATGCAACACAATTGAATGATAAGATAACCTGGAGATGTTTTCATTGTACATATATACCCTGATTTATTGGTGTCACCCCATTAGAATTAATAATAATAAGATATATATATATAAAAATATATATATAAATCCTGGAGCTTCCTTCTGATATCCAGGTCACTCTGCCTGGTAAAAGTTATGATTACCATCCAGACATTTTCTGGTACCTGTGGGTCAGCATCAGTGTGCTTTTGATAGGTCTGATAAATCTTGTTTAAAAATTCAGAAGGTTCTATGCTTCCTGCTAAATTCCCTATATCATATTGAGGCTCTTTTGTTCAGACACCCCTTAAGTAAACCCTTCCAAAAAGGACCTTTTTTAATGTTTTAGGAAGGTTTTACGTTTTCACCATCCAGAACCCAGTTGTGCTCTGTCAATGGAATTACCCTAGTTGGGATGGGGGGAGGGGGTCCCATTGGAATTTTCTGATGGAGGCAATGAGCCTCTTCATTAATTTACCTATTACTAAACACCTTTCATCTACAATTAGCAGGAAGTTAAGGAGAGCCTGTACATCTTCCCAGTTTGAACAGTGAATGACAAAAATGAAGGTGATAAGGTCTGCCATTTTCTGAGGATCCTCCTTGTATGAAGGGTTAAAATTCTTCAAACTCAGTAAAATCTGAAGTGGAAAATGGGTTATGGGCTCATTAGTAGCCAGCAAATTGGTATTCCTGATTTATTCTGCTTATAGGGTGTTGTCTTAAGGGAATTGTCCCACTCCAAATAGAGATGCTTCCTGGACAATGTTGCCTTGCCAGGTCTTCAAGGAAGAGACCATTTCTTCATCATAGGAGTATCTGGCAGTGGGGGTGGAGGTAGGGGAAACCTTGTTGCTTCTAATCTTGTGTCCCCCCAAGTATAGGGTATTAGAGTGTCATCTCTTCAGTTTCCTTTACTCCCTGTGTCTTACTATCAGGGAGGAGTTTTGAAGCCAATTTCCTTCTCTGTATCATTATGTTGTTCCCTTTCTTTACCAAATCTTGATTGTGTAAAGACATAAATACCTGAACTTCAGGGATTTTGTCCCATTTTCCTGACCATTGGGCAAACAACTTCAACTCTGTGATGGTATAGCCATTTTGGGAACAATTTAAAGGCCATTCCCCCTCATAGACTACAGTATACACAGGCTAACCAATGTTATAATAGAACACCAATTCCTTTTTAGTCATTGGATCATAGCTATACGTGAACCAGTCTGATAAAATTTAGTCCAGTGGATCTCTTTAGGAGTCAAAACAGAACCACTCTTTATGGCACCAAAATTACAAACCCATAGAAAGACCCCAGACAGAGGTATATAAACAAAACTTGGGTCCATAATCCCATTCTTTCAAATACACACTCACAAGCAAGTCCTAGCTCTTATCTCCTGCCAACTGATACTGTAGGCAGTCTTGGCTGGACCTAAAGGGCCCAAAGCCCAGGTGACATGAAGTCCAAGGTAAACAAAACCCAAGTGGCAGGAATAGCCTGCCAACCTGTACTGCAAATGTTTCTGACTGTACCCAAGTGGCATGAGCTCAAGTAGCGGGGATAGAGGACCCCACTCAGGATGCACATCGATTCGACTCACCCATTCTTGGAGTGGTCTGTCTCCAGAAACCCACTTACTTTCACCAGCCAAGTGTTTCAGATGGCTGAGCCTTGAGGAGGAGTGAAGGGAAATTTCTGGGCAGCTGCAGGCAAGTCCTCACAGTCCTGAACCCAGGGTCAACCTGCCACAGGTAGCTGAGACCCTAGCTCAGGCTATCTGGAACTTACCCAGGTCCATGCTGTCCCAGAAGAGTTGCCAGAAATTGTGATAAAAAATAGCAAATGCAGGTTCGGCTGCCTGCCGCAACAAAAGTAAAAATTGTGAGGCAAGTATTGTTGCAAAAGAAAAGAGCTTTATTCAGGAGCTGTAAAATTTTTATTATTACTGCCTTAATTTTTTTGTACAACTTACCAGTGATACCATTGAAAGGTTTTTTAATGTTATTTATTTTTTCTGTGGGAAAAGTTTTAACTACAATTTCAATTTATAAAATATGTCTATTTTATATTGCCTGTTTCTTCCTAGGTGAATTTTGGTAATTTATATCCTTGATAAAACTCATTCGAGAACAAAATCTCATCCATTTCATTTAAATTGCTTAATCACCTAATATCTTGAAATGGAGTTTTTGTTTTTTGGGTTTTTTTGCAGGGACAGAGAGAGAGAGTCAGAGAGAGGGATAGATAGGGACAGACAGACAGGAACAAAGAGAGAAGAGGAGCTTAATCATCAGTTTTCTTTGCGACACGTTAGTTGTTCATTGATTGCTTTCTTATATGTGCCTTGACTGTGGGCCTTTAGCAGACTGAGTAACCCCTTGCTCGAGCCAGGACCTTGGGTCCAAGCTGGTGAGCTTTTCCCTCAAGCCAGATGAACCCACACTCAAGCTGGCGACCTCGGGGTCTCGAACCTGGGTCCTCAGCATCCCAGTCCAACGCTCTATCCACTGCGCCATCACCTGGTCAAGCTGGAGTTGTTTTTAACATTCTCTTATTTTTTTTTTTTTTGTCTATAATGTCTGTAGTGATATTACCACTTTTACTTTTTATATTGGTATATCTACTTTCTTTTTTTCTTGAATAGTATGCTTAGCAGTTTAGCATTTTTATGAATATTTCCAAACAACCAGAATTTGATTTTATTTTAATGTTTTTTTATTTTATTAATTTATGTAATATTTTGCATTATTTTCTTATTTTTATTTTCTTTAAACTTACTGTTATTTTTCTAGTTTTCTAAAATTGAAGCTAGTTGATTTGAGACTTTTCTTCTTTTCTAATGTTATAATTTAATGCTACAGATATTCTCCTATGTACTTCTTTACCTACATCACACAAACCTTTTTTAAGATGTTTTATTATTAATTTTGAAAACTAAGCTATGGATATACCCAATTTTGGAAGAAAGTGTAATAAATTTTTAATGCACTAAAGAAGGAAAAATAAGAAATGTCACACAGGAATTTTATTGCATTTTATTGGTATCTGTAGTTAGCATTCACAGTGTAGCTCAGTAGCATTCACAGTGTAGCTCAGAATCATAATCCTCATATTATGTCTTGGGATAAACTTGACATCTTTTCTTCAAGATATTTTGCTACCTATTTTTCTATGAAGAAACTATGGGATGGCATAACAGAATCTTAATGTTTTCTGACATTTTTCTGAGACATTCCTCAAAAAGGTAGGGGAGATCTCTCAGTGCATTGTCAAAACTATTTTCAGCAATATTTTGAGGGTAAATCTAATGAATTATTCTAACAAAACTAATCTTCAGGAAGGCAAAATTTTTGAAACATAGCAAAGTCTTGTCACAAGATACAAAAGTAGTATACAAAATTTACTGCTTTCCTATGGACTAAAAATAAAGATTTAGAAACTAAAATAAAAGGAACAATTCTTTTTACAATTGCAATAAAAAAACGTAGATATAAACTTAACAAAGGATGTGAAAGACATTGAAAAATACACAATGAAATGAAAAGATATTCTATGTTAATGGATTGGAAGAATCAACATAGTTTAATTTGCCATATTACCCAAAGCAATATACAGATTTAAAGGAATCTCCATTAAAATCCTAATGTCATTTTTTAAAGAATTAGAACAAATAAAAACCTCCATCAGATTTGTAGGGAACCAAAAAAAGACCCAAATAGCCAAAGCAATCCTGAGAAAATATAATGAAGCCAAAGGTATCACACTATCTAACTCCAAATTATACTACAGAGTCACAATAATCAAAACAGTATGATGTTGACATAAAAACAGACACACAGACATATGAAACAGAATTGAGAGATTCTAAAAAAAATCACATATATATGAGCAAATAATTCTTGACAAAAGAGCCAAAAACACACAATGAAGAAAAGAAAACCTTTTCAATAAATGGTGCTGGGAAAATTGGAAAGCCTTATAAAAATGAATAGAACTAGACTACAGTTTGTCTCTATGTACAAAACTTAATTCAAAATGGGTCAAAGACCAAAATGTAAGCTCTGAAACAGTAAATCACATAGATAAAAACATAGGTACTCCACTTATGGAGCTTGGTTATAAAGAACATTTTATAAATTTGATCCCCAAAGCAAAGGAGTAAAAGCAAAACTAAAGGAATAGGACTATATCAAACCAAAAAACTTCTGCACAGCAAAAGAAACCAACAACAAAGCAAAAAATTAACCAACCAAATAGTAGATGATATTTGCAAACAATAGTTTTGATAAGTGATTAGTATTTAAATTATATTAAAAACTCATAAACTCAACACCAAATAAACAAACCAACAAAAAAAATGGGCAGAGGATCTGAACAGACACCTCTCCCAAGAAGGCATAAATACAAATGGCCAATAGATATATGAAAAGATGCTCAACTTTACTAGCTATTAGGGAAATGCAAATCAAAACTATAATGAGATACCAGAGCTCACCTGTCAGAGTACCTGTTATCAACAAGACAGGTAATAACAAGTGTTGGAGACATTGTAGAGAAAATGGAACTTTTATTCAATGATGGTAAAAAATGTAAACTAACTGGTACAACCACTGTAGAAAACAATCCAGTGGTTCCTCAAAAAATTAAGAATATAGTTACCATATAAGCCAACAATCCCTCCACCAGGTATCTAACCAAAAAAAACTCAAAAACATTTATTTGCAAAGATGTATCCAGCATTATTATGTTGGCCAAAACATTGAGACAACCAAAGTGTTCAACAGAAGATTGAATAAAAAAGATGATACACACACACACACACACACAATGGAATGCTACTCAGTCATAAGAGAACATAAAATACTGCCATTTGCTACAACATGGATGGACCTTGATAATATTATGCTAAGTGACAATATGTCAGTCAAAAAATCTTAAAGCTAAGAACTATATAATTTTACTCATGTTTAGGGTGTAAAACTGAGACTCATAGACAGATGGTTACCAGAGGGAAAGGGTTGGGAGAGGAAGGTAAAGGGAACAAGAATATGGTGATGAAAGATGGTTTGATGTGAAGTGATGGGTTCACAATGCAATAGACAGATCATGCATCATAGAAACGTGCACTTGAAACCCATATTGAACAATGTTGTCCCAACACGTATAATAATCAAAATAAGAAAAAGACAATCAAAAGTCTTCACTGTGTAACTCTGATTCTGAGAAACACTAGCATATTTATATGCGCTATTCTACCACATTCTCCAGCAGTTACAGTTGTTTCCCTGGCAAACTGTAAAGTGGCTTCCTTACTACAGCAAAGATGGCTCTGTTGAGTTCTGGAGGGTAGAGGTCTGGAATCAAGGAGCCAGCAAGATTGCTTTCTTCTAACAGATGTCTTCAAACTTTTTATAGAAACAGCCCACTTTTGCAGTGCTGATCAACCTGGTCCGTATCTCCCACTAGTAGGCTTCCAGCTTTCATGATGGGCAGTAGTGGAGCAACCAAACGGCACCGCAATTGGCCCACCATGAAAGCTGGAACGCCCACTAGTGGGCGGTAGGGACCAGGTAGCCCAACACTGCAAAAGTGGGCCGTTTTTATAAAAAATTTGAAGACGTCTGTGAGGCTCTGAGGGAAAAACAAACCCATGCATTGCTCCTAGCTTCTCGCAGTTGCTGGCATGCCTTGGCATTCCTTGTCTCTTAGGTGCACTACGCAGATCCCTGCTTCTATCCTTGCATCACCTGTTACTCCCTGTGTCTCTGTGTTTTGTGTCTCTTACAAATTTTGCTATATTGTACTTTCATTTTCATTTGGCTCAAAATATTCTCACGTACTTAGAATATCTGAAACTTTTTTTGTAATTGATTTCTACTTTATTTTGTTATGGTAGTTGAGGTATATTTAAGTTTACACTTTGAGCATTCATCCCAACATTTACTCTGCAATTTTTTTTACTTTGTCCTTTTTTATGCTTATTTTTTCCTCTTGCTTTTGTTTGAATTTATTATCACTTGGATTCCCAACTTAAAAGGCGATTCTAGATTGACGGTTAGACAGATATTGTACCATTCTTGTCTTTAGGTACTTCTGTTATATGTAGGCTATCAATTTTTTTTTTGTAAGTTTAATATACCATATTTCCCCATGTATAAGACACACCTTAATTTTGGGGCCCAAAATTTGAAAACAAAAATATATTACATAAAGTTATTCAACTCAAGTTTTCTTCATCATAAAATTCATACAACTCCTTCTCACTGTCAAAACTCCCATCCATTAGCTTGTCCTCATCTGTGTCTGATGACAAATCACTGTCTTCAACAATGAGTGCAAAAACAAGTGCAGAAAAGTGGAAAATGCAAGTAAAAAAATCTACAACCACTGTAAAAGAGGCACACGGTTTTTAGACCCCCAATTTTTTCAAAACGGTGTGTCTTATATGGGGAAATATGGTAGATAAACTGTGTTACTCTGAATACTTTTAAATTTTTATTTTTGTCATTTATAGTTTTTACTTATACTAAAAAATTCTGGAAGTTTAGTTCTTTCTATTTATTCTGCTTTTAATACTGTAAACATTTAAATAGAGAATACATATCCTTATTAAATTCTGGATATATTTCAGCCACTAGGCATTCTAATAGTGCTCATTCCTCATTCTTCATCACAAAGCTCCATTTTTCTTTATCTTTGCTTTTTGTGTTAATTTGATATACTTTCCCAGTATTTAACTTCTTGCTTATTAAATATCTCCTCAATGGTAGCTAATCAGCTATTTAACTTTTATTGGGCTTTAAATTTCACTATGTGTCTGTGTGTGTATATGTATACAATACATATATATGTGATGTGTATATGTGTGTGTATATATATATATGTTTGCATGCATTTATATTATAGAAATATAATTTCTAGACATTCTTCTTGTTTTAATGCTTCTAGTAATTTTGATAGACTTTTATTCATGACCCTTCAGTCTGAGCAAGACTCACTGGGGATCTCTCATCTCCATCTCATCTGATACTAATTGGATAGACTCAAAGAGGGTGGTAGTATCTTCTCTTTTTTCTCTGGTTGCAGATTTTTTTCCACATAACTGTTTCCACAATGCAGTTTGACTTTCTCAGAGCATTATGTATGAATTCAAAGTGAGAGGATGCCAACACATAGAAAGTAGAAGCTCCCAGCTTCTTAAGGTCTGAGTCCAGAAACAAGCTTAGCATCATGTCCACTGGGATTGCATTGGTCATGCAGTCAGAGCCCGAATATTAGGAGAGGTCTTTGACCCTACATCTCAATTGGAGGAAATTCAAAGAACTGGGGGAACATATATTTCAATCTCCACAGATGTACTGACATGGTAATGTTTATTCTAGACTTTGAAAATCAGGGAAACATAGAGTAAAGCAACATTGCTTATTTGACATAATGGTTCTGGAGGCTCACTTTGGGCAAGGTATGCAAAGATTGATGTACATAATGCTACCTAGCTTCCTTTTTTGGTGGAGTCCTCTTTTTCTCTTTTTGTCTTTATATGACAGAGTCTGTCTTAAAATATAACAAACTTTTATACACTTGTAAAAATATTTTACTTTCATTTTACCAAAACATTTCAGCATCCCTAGGAACTCAATTAATGCTAGCTGGTTAGCTAGAGAACTATCAGTACACACACACATAGTGCAATCTCTACTTTCAAGAAGGAGACCCCTTTTCTGAACCTGTGGGGAAAAGCAATAAATACAATTTGATGGCAACGCTCACTTTTTGTCGTGATCAAATACTTATAAAATTTTCAGCAAACTTGTCGCTACAACTATGAAATCTCTAAGGGTATTATTAGAAAATTTTTAACTGCAAAATTTCTACTAGGTAGTCACCTCAAGGCCTTAAGAATAAATGGCTTTATGTCCAGATGAAATTTCCTAATTTCACTCTCATCTGCCTTCTCTTACAATAGAGCACTTTGAGCTGGGGAACTCAAGTGATAAATTTCATCTCGGGGCTTTCTGCTTTCACTAGATGTAAAGATAGTTTTGTGGTTGTCCTGCTGACAAGCCTTCAGAGACACAATTACATGAAGATGGTTGATTACATGATCAGGGAAAGCAAAACCAGGCTTTTATATTGGTGCATTGTAAAGCTGAGGATCCTGAAAAGCGCTTCCTATAAATGACTTCGATAGTTTCCACAGGGCCCGGCCAAATAATGACAAAAAATATATGTGTGTGTGTAAATGAATCCCAATTTGGCTTTGAATTGTGGTTTGCCTTTTACTGGATTCGCGTTAAAAAGTCAGCAGGCATAATGTTACCATTAGTTCTTTCAGAAGTCAGAAGCATATCTAAACGTGGACATGTGGAATTATCGTGCTTCTGGTAGACAAATTAATCTCCTCCCAAAACTCGAAAACCTAAAAGCCAAACTTTTGGCATATTTTCAGCTAGACTCTGAGGCATCAGACTAAGTCGGTGTTAATTTACATGCATGGACATAAATCTAAGAAAGAAAACCATTTATGTGTGTTATAAATTATAGGTGAACAGTGCCTGCAATGCAATCTGAATTGTTCCTTGAAAACCCACATTAGGTATTCAGAATGAAGCACTAAGACATGTCATGCATTCGTGTTCTTTTTCCGTGGGAAAAGAAACCCGCATTTTCCACATGCTAATCTAACCAGGTAGAAAATTATTTTACACACACCCTGACAGGTGAAAACAGTTTCCCCAACACAATAACACCTTTGTTCCAGTATTGTTCTGAGTTATAGTTAACTACAGTTCACTGTAGTCCTTTTATAATCCTTTGCTAATCTAATATTTTAAACAGATCATATTCGAGATAAATGTCATCTCTCCCATTTCTCAGCCGCTAACTTTTAAGTTTGAACTCAAGAGACTGGCTTAGACTAACTACACTGTCTTCCTCTCTTTTCACCTATGCAACTTAAATCCTTTTGACTTTGCCTCCGAAGTGTTTGAAATTTGCCCCTTCAGTATAGATTTCATCTGTCACTATTCTCATAGTTTGCTTGGACCAAGGCACTTGGCTTTTGGTATATCTCCTGGTTTCCAGAGCCTCCTTTTCAATATACCCTTGCCACCATGGTTAGGTTGTTAACTTTAAAAAACACAAATCTAAGCATGTCACACATTCGTTTATAAAGACATTGGAAGTTTTTATTGCCTAGTGCTGAGCAAAATCCAATCGGCATAGGCTAGCTTCAGACTTTCTTTCATCTACACAGCATCCCAAGAACACTGTTGCATTTGCGATGCATTTGTTATTTGGCTTATGTTCCTTCTTCTGCTTGGCATTACATCTCACTTCTTCCCTGCTTTACACTGCCTTTCAAGTTTAAACTTCCATCTCACCTTCTTTCCAAGTCTTCTTTGAGTCAAAGGAAAGCTAGTTTACTTTTATCTCTTTTTCTACTAACACTCTCAATGTGATATTTATATATACAATGAGATATTATCTATCTTTAGTAATCACTTCTTATTTAACTACCACAGTGTCTTAGTCAACTCAGGCTGCTATAACAAAATATTATAGACTCTGTGGCTTAAACAAAAGAAATGTATTTCTCATAGTCCTGGAGAGTGGAAATTCCAAGATAAAGGTGCCAACCAAGTATGTTTCATCCTGAGGCCCCTTCTTCTGGCATGTAAGGGGCCATCACTGCACTATGAGCTCACACAACCTCTTTTTTTGGTTCAGAGACAGAGCCAGCTCTTTTGCATCTCTTACAAGAACACTCATGTGAGCTCTACCCTCATGACCTAATTGCCTGCCAAATGCTCCATCTCCAGATACCACCACACTGGGGATTAGAACATCAATCTAACTTTGAGGAGACAAAAATTCCATCCATGTTACAGAACAACCTTATTTTACCTGTTGCGAGGAAACTGAGCTCAAAGAGTTTATTCACAGTCATGCAGGGAATAAGCGGCAAGCCAATTCCAGAACCGATAGCCTATTTTGATAAATTAACTTTGTAACTCCTTTGGCACTCCCTGTCTTCTACTCATCTTTGTAGCCAGGTGTCTAACACATAGGAGGTCATTGCCATAAGTGAGGTTCTCAGGTAAAGGAATCTAAGATAAAGACTTGTACATTGGTGGCTTATTGGGGACTGCTTTTATGATCAACACATGTAAGGGAAAAAAGACAGACAAAGTGAGAAACTGATACGTTTGTTGCAAAAACTTCAGCTCTGGATGTAAGATGGGTCTTAGGGTTCATTTTATCTTGAGGCAAGCAAGTTGGACATTTATATCCTGGCTTTGGCCATGTGCTGCTGGATGTGGGCTGTCACCAGAGAGAACGTAGAAACTTGTGCAAGGATGGGTATCAACAATCAGCACTTCTGGTACCTGAGGGAATGAATACCTCAGTCCCAAAAGAGGCTCCCACAGGACCCAAAATAGTACCTCTTGCTGTCTGTGTCTTCTCTTGTCCTTCTATATTCTCCGATGCTGTAATCATTTCCCCCTTTCTACTTTATTTCCCATGACTAGTTAGGATGTTATACATTCAATATTTTCCATGGATAGTCATACATTTTGATATACATGCTTGATTTATTTGTCTTTGAAGTTAATCACTATCACTTTCCAATTCCCAATTGACATAAGGACCCAAGAATAGTTTCAATCAGATCACCTGCTATCATCTTATGTGGTATTGTTCAGCCTTTATTTCTACTGTGTTTCTCAGCATTGTAACTGGTCATTTTGACCATAGTGCATTAGGAGGATTCACTAACGTGTTTAGCATTCATCACTCCTTATATCTCACTCCTTTTTCTGACTTCAACTTCAGTTTCTTTGATGCCTATACTACTGCAGCTTTTTCAGTGAGGAGCAATGAAATGTACATGCTCTCAGTTTCCACTTGTCTGAATGGTTTTGCCTGGCGCTCCTCTTGAGTGATCATCTAACAAACTGAGACTTCAGAATAGTAGTTATTTGTTTTTAGCACTTGAACATATTGTCCCACTTCTTCTGCCTTCTGTTGCCTATAAGATGTCTTCAGCAGAAATTGATTTCTCAACACTCAGTGATAGCTGTCAGCCCCAGTAGTTCAAGTAGCTGGGTGTGTGTGTGTGGGGGGATGAATGCCTCAGTTCAGCAAGGGGGATCTTGGTGGCTGACCAGACCACCCAGTGAGGTGGTCTATTAAAGGTAAGAAAGCAGTAAAAGAACAAGGGGTGGAGGAAAAACTCCAGTTAATTGTTTCATATCAAAATTAGAGCTTGTCTAATCTGAAAAGGCTCTTCTGCCAGGAGTCTGTGATTCAGTGGCAAAATATGCTGATTTTAAAAGTAATTTCATTTTCTGACAAGTGCAATATAATCTTCCCTTTTATCTATTGTGCCTCATTTAGTCTTGAAGCTGCATAAAGATTAGTTATTTATATTCTGATTTAGAAGAGGATTAAATTTTATTTTTATATGAACCCAAAAAGGAAGGCTCATAAAAACATGTAAAACTCCATTAAACTGAAAGAAGTTTATATGTTCAGGAATTTCTCTTTAGTAAGGCCTGGATCATCTCAGCAAACTTAGCTTATTATATACCTTCGCCCAAGAAATTTCTTTGGAAGAAAGTTTAATATCAGTATGTCATTATCTCTGTGAAGCAAGATGAGAAGAAATTGTTTCTTGAATAAATAGTGCAGTAAAGGAACATGTCACAATCCCTCTTTTTCTGATTTGGTGTTGTCTACACTAGTGTTTTTCAACCGCAGGTCCATTGACAGGTGCTGGTCTGTTGGTCTGCCAGAAATTTTGGGCCAGCAAAATTTCTGCTGGACCAGCACTGGTCTGCACACCAGATGTTGAAAACTGGTCTACATATGGAGTGGGCAAAAGTAAGTTTAAAGTCATGAGAAGGTGGAACACAGATTATTTTTGTATTATTACTTATTAATTATTGTATTATTTATATTTTATTTTTTTATTTAATGATTTTAGAGAAAAAGAAATGGGGAGAGAGAAAGATTGTGAGAGGGGGAGGGAGGGAGAGAAACATCATTAGTTAGTTGTTCCACTTATTTATACATTCATTGGTTGACTCTTATATGTGCCTGACTGGGGGTCAAATTACAACCTTTCATATCTGGAGGTCATTCTATCCAACTGAACTATTCAGCCTGAGCCTGTATTATTTATTTGTATTACAATTGTACATCTACTTTTGCCTACCCTATATTATATAATCACTGACCATGAATATCTATTGAATGTTACAATGTGTAAAGGATATCTTATAAATTATACCCACTGTTTTCATAAAAGATTTGAGACAATTTTTTAAAAATGAGATTTTTCTTTTAAATTGAATGAACATAAGTGAAAGATAATGAGAATCAATTAGTGTGAAAGTTAATACATGCAGATGCTTGGCACAGTCAAAAAGGTAGACCTATCACTGCTTTAGGCTTCTGAATGACTTGTAGTAAGAAAACATCTAACAAGTACAAAATTACTTTCATGCTTTAGATCATGACATGTAACTGTTTTTCTAAAAAGTTTGGAAAAAAATTTTACATTGATCTTTATTGCCCAAAATATAGCTAAATTTTTTTAAAAGTGTTTAATTTTCTATCTAGGCAGTCCTCAGGTTATGATAGTCTTGACATACATTTTGAGTTTACAACACTCACTCCCATAAAAACTTTTAAAAATTGAGACATGACTGTTTTGGCTTATGCCGTTAGCATCATACTTATGGACTATATGGGTGAACTAATTTGGTTGCTCATGGTGGAAGAATACGCAGTAACACAGCATATGAGTGAGGGAGTTGGCATCCCCAATTATGCTTATCTATGTCATTTTGGACTGTTAAAAGTGCAATTGTTCTATTTGTGGTAGGCTAGAATGTTTTTCGACTTACACCAAAATTCGGATTTCTGAGGCAGCTGTGTTAGGTTTGCTCGTGGGTTTTCCAGCTGCAAGCACTTTGCTTGATTAGGGCATGAGCACGTGCCAGAGGCATGTGTACATAGCCTATATAAGGCTATGGGTGCTTCCCCTGGGCGGTAATTCTCCCAGATCACTCTCTGGCCATTGTGAGGTACAGTTTTCCTTGCTCCCTTGCCTTTACTGCTAATAACAGATTTTCCTTTGTTTATTAGCTCTTTCCCTTTTCTTGTTTATTTGCTCGCCTGTCCTTCTGAACTTCCAATAAATGGGAATGGCCCAACACTTTCTGGCTCCACAGTTTCTCTACCGTCTGCTCGAATCCAATGTGAACCTGCCAGGCCTCAGCCACCAGCATTACAAGGTTACATCACTGTCATAGGAACAGAACTGTAACCCAAGGACCCCCCTGTATTATCTAAAGTGATATACTAGAAATATAAATTTATATAATTTTTTTACTATAAAATAGGAATTTACAGTCTGGTTTGACAGTAGGTAATAAGAATAAGAAAAGGATAAATGGTGACTTTCCCATCAAAATGACAGATAACAATTAATAGTTTTCTTTCCCAAGAGTTTCCTTTAAATACCTTGTGAAGGTGTTAAAATGCAAAATTGCAAAAGCATTGCCAACTCAGAGTAAATATCACAGGGTAGATATGGATGGACTGAGAAAATTAGCATGGTTAAACAACTCTTCCAATTCTATACCCCAAGGTTGAACAGAGAGAACAGAACATGTCAGGTTATCCATTGTCATTATATGTGTTCCACTTTATAAATTCATTGCCCACATCAAGTAAACCTGACTGCTTTTTTTTTTTTTTACTTTCTCAAAACTATCCATTCCTTTCTAACCACATTCATTTGCCCTTATATTATGTATTGACCTCATTTGACGTTGGTGGTCTATGAAAAGATATCCTTGTAACTTCTTTTACCATATCTTTTGTACAGCTATTGAGTGTTTCAAAGTCTCAGGTCAACATTCGGATCAAGTTGAAACTCACTACCACAACTGAAATTGTGCCATTATTGTATACCTCCTTTTCTAAGCTCACTAATATTATTCTTTAGCAATTGTGCTGTATTGTAAACTCTCATGCCTCTGGATCCTTGCACATACTATCTTCTCTACCTTGTATATATGACTGTCTCCAACTTGCTCTTCAAAATGTATTGAAGTGTCCCTCTTAAAAAGCCTTTGCAATGGCCTTATCTAAGTTAGTACTTTTCTAAAAGTAAGAATGAACATTTTTAAATATTTGAAAAAATAAAATACATTAGTGCTTTTATATACTACACATAGTACTCTACTCATATGTCTAACAGTTGCCACTCATGGTAGGTAGATGTGTCTATTATGCCTTGACTTTCTAGAGTTTGAAAGTTCTCTACTATGGAAGGGTTTGCTGAATCCACTAAGGAAAGAAAAAAGGGTCAATTCTGATCGGTGTTTTTGGCTGTAATGAATGGCTCATGAAAGATGGAGTCAAATTGGCCCAAACAGGTTTTCAAACTTGTCCTAGACTGAATTATTCCAAGTCTGCCATGGTCGCCTTTATCAAGGGTGTTTAAAGATAAATGTATTCTCTAATGATAACCTGTTCTTCATTTCATACAGTGTTTTTAGATTCTCTTCTTAGATATATTAATTTGTTGTATCTACTAAGTCAAATCAGAAAAATTCTCTTTTTTATTTTTAAATACAAGCCATGTTAGAAATTCTTTCTGCAGAACCTTTTTAATTTCTTTTTCTTTCTTCCTTTCTTTTTTTTCAGTTCAGTTCTAACATTATGCAAGTATATTTCTGTAACATTACCATATCACTTTGTGCCCTTTCATAAAAGCATTTCAACATATTATAATGTTTTAAATGTTTTTCTTTTACTAAATATGCCTTAAGCATAGACTTAGTTTAATAAAGCCTTGTATATATTCTAGGATTTGTCCACCTGTATTTCAGGAAAGCATTATACAAGCTCCTAAAAACCTGTGAAGTTCTCACAATGCCTGTGGACAGCCTGGTCAGTATTTCCTGGGTCTAAGTCTCTTCTTAGCACTTTGGAATAACTTAAGGTTAAATAATTGGTTTTCAGTGACTGCCATAGAAATATGCTGAGCTTAGGTCATGATTTTTGGCAAGTTACCAAAACCAGGCTAAATAATTAAAAATATTTTACAGAGTAGAAAGATAATAATTCAAGTATAACAAGAGTCAATGCAGTTCTCTAGTATACTGATTTGTATTCTGGTCTATGTCATGATGGCCTCCCAAGATGAGAGAGTTGTTCTTTCCTTGTTTTATTTTGCTTTCCCCATTTTCTTTCCTTCTGTTATCTTTCATGTGGGCTTGGTAAGTATATTTTAATTTTGGAAAACCAGGCCATTAAGTTGTGAGACAACATATTATTTTCCCATTAGTCAAGCAGAATCAGCTTTATATAACTCAGGTTTCTGGTTTTAAATTAAGAAAAATAATTTTACCAAAAAAATAATATCAATAAGACTATTTTAAAATTTTCCCGGGTCTAAAGATGTGCAACATTTTAAACTAGAAGATTCTTTAAGAGAAAACATTGAAATACAGATATAACTTATTTTGTCATCTCAAAGCAATGTAGAAAATAAAACAATAAATTGTGTGTACAGGTAGTGAAAAATCTAGGTTTGTAAATTAAGTAAACAAAATAGCACTAGAGTTTGGATGGTTATTTGTGACAGTTCCTGCATTTTCTACTTTGGAATAAATATTTTCTGGAAAAAAATTTGAAGTAGTGACTAACATGCATGTAAAGTAAAGGGAATGGGCATTTATTGAGCATCTGTTGTAAGTTCAAGTTTAGTGATCCTCAATACCTATGTATTGTATGTGTTTGTATGGCACATAATAGAACAGAGGCCTCAAATGAAAAGTGAAAGTCTCTGTCTCTGACCATCTAATATTTTCACAGTTAACCATTTTATGCATATATTTATGGAAAATATTTTTGGATATAAACCTGTAGAAGTAATGTCTTTCATATATTTACAAATTAAGTTATATTATTTATCCCACAATGCACCTTGAGTTTTTTAAATATTAAATAAATCTTAGAGAATATTTTATACTTACATACACAGCCTTACCTCATTTGTAATTGCAATACAGTATTTTTTATGAAAATAAATACTATAAGTATAATAATATAATAAATATAATATGATAATAAGTATATTTTTATATAGAGAGAAATACATTTGTAAGTATATACATAGAAGCAAATGCTAAAAGTGCAATTGAGGGGTCAGAAAATATCTGTGTTCAAAATTACAACGGATACTGTCAATTTTCTTTTCAGAATTGATATAACAGTTTTATGCTTCCCAACAGCCTCCCTCACACATTAACTCCATGCCTATTTTCTAATATTTTGTGATTCTATACTTACTTTACCGATGCCACTCCAGAACTTTTTCCAAACCAGGGATCTAAATATTCTGGTTCAGATAAAAAGCCAGCTCAGCACAACTGAAAACCTCTGTGAGATACTTCAATGTAATTTAACTTAATAGAATTTTGGGGGGAGGGAGATGAAGGGGAATATAATTAGGTAATAATATCAATGTGCTGCATAAACAAACTAATGTTGTTCTGTAAATCTCATGTTAAATTAATTTATTATTATTATTTTTTTTAGCAAGAAAGAGTGACAGAGACAGGGACGGACACACAGGAAGGGAGAGAGACAGAGGCGGATTTAATGGGAGGTATACGGGGCACATGGCCTGGGCCCCGACTTCTGAAGGGCCCCACAAAACCTCAACTTTACACTTTTTTCTAATGACACTAAGTTTGGTTTCATATGTGCAATTTTAACATTAATAGTACATAATATTTTTTTATTTAAAAATATGGTTAACATGTATTTTTATTTTCTCTGTCTCTCTTTTTTTTAAGGGGCCCAATATTTTCTTCGGTGCCTGGGGCCTCACCGACCTTAATCCATCGCTGGAGAGAGATGAGAAATATTAAGTTGTAGTTATAGCACATTCGTTTTTCATTGATTGTTTCTCATATGTGCCTTGACTGGGGGGCTTCAGCTGAGCCAGTGACTCTTATTTATTATTATTTAATTAATTGTGTTTACATAGATTCTAGGGTGCATCCCACATCCCTCATATTCCCCTCAACATCTCCCTTACCCCCCTCCCCACAACACTCTCCCCCCTTCCCTTCAGGTTTATTTCACCCTATCATCCCCTTTCCCTCTGTCCTCTTTTCCTCTGGTCCCTTTGATCCCTTCTCTGTCTCAATTCCTTTCCTCAGTTCTCATTGTTCCTTGGATTTCTCAAATGAGTGAGGTCATATGATATTTTTCTTTTTCTGCCTGGCTTATTTCACTCAACATAATAGTTTCCAGGTCCCTCCATATTGTTGCAAAAGGTAATATTTCCTTCTTTTTCATAGCCCCATAGTATTCCATAGTATATATGTACCATAGCTTTTTAATCCACTTGTCCTCTGACGGACACTTGGGCTGTTTCCAGATATTCGCTATTGTGAACAATGCTGCCACAAACATGGGGATGCATTTCTTTTTCTCAGTTGATGATATGGTGTCCTTGGGATATATTCCTATAGGTGGGATGGCTGGGTTAAAGGGCAGTTCTATTTCTAATTTTTTGAGGAATCTCCTTTACTAAAGCCAGAGACCTTGAACATCAAGCCAGCAACCATGGGATGATGTCTATGATCCTACACTCAAGCCAGTGAGCCCGCGCTCAAGCTGATGAGCTCGCACTTAAGCTGGTGACCTCTGGGTTTCAAAGCTGGATCCTCAGCATCCAAGGTCGATGCTCTATCCATTGCATCACCACCTGGTAAGGCTGAACAATTTCTTGAGTAGAATAAAAAAATCGAAAACAACATGGATACTAATGGAGAAATTTTTCTCACAGTAGAGAATAAATTAAATGGAGAAATTATGTAGAATAATAAGGCCAAAAAATTAATTCTTTCATTTGCATTTAATTTTAATCAAGAACTTACTGAGTATTGCTTATGTGAGTGAGGCATTGTGCTAAGGGACCTAGAAATTACAACAAGGACAGGATTGTGATTCTCCAGTCATTTACAGTTAAAGTTTCAAGCACCACAAAAACAGTTTAAGAAAACCCCCCCAAAAAACTACTACTCATCAGCAAATTGTCAAATAAATAGCCCCATAAAAGAATGCCTAGGAATTCAGATAGAAGAAATGTCTTATATAAGTAAAGGTTTTACAGGAAAGGTGAAATTTGAACTGGATCTTGAAGAACTTCTGTGTTCTAAAGAGGTAAGGCAGGCATAAATAGTGTTTCCAGGATAGAGCAAATTCAGTTTAATCTAATTGTTCATAACAGCATTGTTTAGTAAATTAGGCTCTTCAGAATGGGATTGCTTTGAGAAACTCAGGTTTCTGCTTTAAAATTCAGCCTGGGGCCAAATGCAAAGAGGCATTTGTTTAGTTTCTTTTCATTTTTTTATGTAAACACAATTTTATGTAATAGTTTAGTAAGCGAAAACATGCAAAAATTTCATAAAAAGTTCAAATGTCTTATTATCACAACATGTTACATTGTATTATTTCATGTTATGTTTTTTATTCTTTTTAAATTTATTTATTTGTTTGTTTGTTTGTTTATTGTGTTTACATAGATTCTAGTGTCTCCCCAAAAGCATACCTCCTCCCCCTTATTCCCCTCAACAACTCCCTTACCTTCCTCCCAAAAGCTCCCTTCCCCCTTCCCTTCAGGTTTAATTCCATTCCTCAATTCACATTGTTCCTTAGGTTCCTGAAATGAGTGAGGTCATATAATTTTTTTTTCTCTGCCTGGCTTATTTCACTCAACATAATATTTTCCAGGTCCATCCATATTGGTGCAAAATGTAATATTTCCTTCTTTTTCATGGCCCCATAGTATTCCAGTGTATATATGTATCACAGTTTTTTAATCTACTTGTCCACTGATGGACACTTGGGCTGTTTCCAGATCTTTGCTATTGTGAACAATGTAGCCATAAACATGGGGTGGATTTCTTTTTTTCAGTCAGTGATATGTTGTCCTTGGGATGTATTCTTATAAGTGGGATGGCTGGGTCAAGTGGCAGTTCCATTTCTAATTTTTTGAGGAATCTTCATACTGTGTTCCACAGTGGCTGCACCAGTCTGCATTCCCACTAGCAGTGCAGGAGGGTTCCCCTTTCTCCACATCCTCGCCAGCACCTATCCTGTGTTGTTTTATTAATGAGTGCCATTCTGACTGGTGTGAGTTGGTATCTCATTGAGGTTTTAATTTGCATTTCTCTAATAATTACTGATGTTGAACATTTTTTCATCTGTCTACTAGTCATCTGTATGTCCTCTTTGAAGAAGTGTCTATTCATTTCTTGTGCCCATTTTTTGATTGGTTTGTTTGTCTTCCTGGGGTTGAGTTTTACAAGTTCTTTATAAATTTTGGAGATAAATTAGCAAATATATTGCTGTGATAGATGTCGATGAGCTTACTTCAGATGGTTTCTTCTAAGATGCTTATGGTTTCACGACTTACATTTAAGTCCTTTATTCATTTTGAGTTTATTTTTGTGCATGGTGTAAGTTGGTGGTCTAGTTTCATTTTTTTGCAGGTAGCTGTTCAGTTTTCCCAACTCCATTTGTTAAAGAGACTGTCTTTACTCCATTGTATGTTCTTTCCTCCTTTGTCAAATATCAGTTGTCCATAAAGGTATGAGTTTATTTCTGGGCTCTCTGTTCTGTTCCATTGATCTCTATGCCTATTCTTATGCCAGTACCAAGCTGTTTTGAATACAATGGCCTTGTAGTATAACTTGATATCAGGAAGTGTGATATCTCCCACTTTATTCTTTTTTAAGATTGCTGAAGATATTCATGTTCTTTTTTGGTTCCATATAAATTTTTGGAATATGTGTTTTATATCTTTGAAGTATGTCATTGGTATTTTAATTGGTATTGCATTGAATTTATAAATTGCTTTGGGTAATATAGATATTTTAATGATATTTACTCTTCCTAACCATGAACATGGTATATGCTTCCCCTTGTTTGTGTCTTCTTTGATTTCTTTTATCAATGTTTTATAATTTTCTGAATACAAGTCTTTAACCTCCTTGGTTAAATTTACTCCTAGGTACTTTATTTCTTTTGTTGCAATAGTGAAGGGGGCTGTTTTCTTAATTTCTCTTTCTGACATTTCATTGTTCGTGTATAATAATGCCTCTGATTTCTGAGTATTAATTTTATATCCTGCCACCTTGCTGAATTCATTTATCAGGTCCAGTAGTTTTTTGACTGAGACTTTAGAGTTTCCTATATACAGTATCATATCATCTGCAAATAATGATAGTTTTACTTGTTCTATTCCAATTTGAATGCCTTTTATTTCTTCTTCTTGTCTGATTGCTGGAGCTAGGACTTCCAGTACTATGTTGACTAAGACTGGTGAAAGGGGGCACCCCTACCTTGTTCTTGATGTTAAGGGGATTGCTTTTTATTTTTTCCCATGGATTATGATGTTGGCAGTGGGTTTGTCATAGATCAGTGGTTCTTAACCTGGGTTCTATCAAACCCTAGGGTTTCAATAAGTTGGTCTCAGGGGTTCAGAGAAGCTTCTGCCACAGAGGCCAGAATAAAGTAATACCGTAATTTGTTGTGAGTTCACGCACTTTGTTGGTTTTGTTCTTTGAGCAAGGTGATGTTCATGCACGGCTCATTTTGTGCACCAGTAAAAAAAACATATACCTATGTCTTGAATTTGGGGAAAAAATTCATATTTTATTTATCACTAAAGAAGGGTTCGGTGAATGCATATATGAAACTGGTGGGTTCGGTACCTCAAAAAAGGTTAAGGACCACTGTCATAGATGGTCTTTATCATGTTGAGGTACGTTCTCTATTCCCACTTTGCTAAGAGTTTTGATAATAAATGGGTGCTGAATTTTATCAAATACTTTTTCTGCATCTATTGAAATTATCATGTGATTTTTGTCCTTCCTTTTGTTTATGTGGTGAATCACATTGATTGATTTATGAATATTGTACCATCCTTGCCTCCCCAGAATAAATCCCACTTGATCATGATGTATGACTTTTTTCATGTATTGCTAGATCCGGTTTGCTAATATTTTGTTGAGGGTTTTAGCGTCTAAATTCATCAGGGATATTGGCCTATAATTTTCTTTCTTTGTGTTGTCTTTGCCTGGTTTTGGAGTCAGAATTATGCTCACCTCATAAAAGGAACTTGGAAGTATTCCTTCCTCTTGAATTTTTTGAAATAGCTTGAGAAAGATTAAAGTTAGTTTTTCTTTGAATATTTGGTAGAATTCACCAGTGAGGCCATTGGGCCCAGGGCTTATTTTGGTGGGAGCTTTTTGATAACTGTTTCTATCTCATTTGTTGTAATCGGTCTGTTTAGGTTTTCTGATTCTTCCATATTGATTTTTGAAAGATTATATGTTTCAAGGAATTTGTCCATTTCATCTAGGTTGTTTAATTTTTTGCTATACAGTTCTTCATAGTATTTTCTTATAATATTTTGTATTTCTGTTGTGTCAATTGTTATTTCTCTACTCTCATTTCTAATTTTATTTATTTGAGTCCTCTCTCTTCTTTGTGAGTCTCGTTAAAGGTTCATCAATCTTGTTTACCCTGTCAAAGAACCCGCTCTTTGTTTCATTTATCCTCTGTATTGTTTCTTTAGCCTCTGTATCATTTATTTCTACTTTGATCTTTATTATTTTTTTTCTTCTACTACTTCTGGGCTTTACTTGCTGTCCTTTTTCTAGTTCTTTTAGTTCAGGGTTAGTTTGTTTATTTGAGTTTTTCAAACTTCTTAAGGAATGCCTCTAGTGTTATGAACTTTCCTCTCAGGACTGCTTTTACTGTGTCTCATATTTTGAGTTATTGTATGTTCGTTATCATTCGTTTCTAGGCATTCTTTTATTTCCCTTTGATTTCATGGTTAACCCATTTGTTATTAATAACATGCTATTTAGTTTCCATGTGTTTGAGTATTTTTCAGTTTTTCCTTTGTGGTTGATTTCTAGTTTTATGCCATTGTGATCAGAGAAAATGCTTGATATGATTTCAATCTTCTTAAGTTTGTTGACACTGTTTTTGTGTTTTAACATGTGGTCTATCCTACAGTATGTACCATGAGCACTTGAAAAGAATGTATATTCTGCTGCTTCAGGGTGAAAGGTTCTAAAGATATCTATTAAATTGAGTTGATATATTGTGTCCTTTAAGTCTGCTGTTTCTTTTTAAATTTTCTTTCTTCAGTATCTATCTAGTGATGTTAGTGGGTTATTGAAATCTTCTACTATTATAGTATTACTGTTGATCTCACCCTTTATGTCCATCAAAGTCAGTTTTATATATTTATGTGCTCCTATATTAGGTGCATAGATATTTATAATGGTTATATCTCCCTGTTGGATTTCTCCCTTTATCATTATGTAGTGAACTTCTTGATCTCTTACTATAGCCTTTGTTTTAAAGTCTATTTTGTATGATATAAATATTGCTACCCCAGCTTTTTTTCATCTTCATTTGCATGAAATATTTTTTTCTATCTTTTTACCTTTAGTCTATGTGCATCTTTTGTTTTGAGGTGTGTCTCTTGTAGACAGCATATGTATGAGTCCTGTTTTCTTATCCATTCAGCTACTCTATGTCTTTTGATTAGATCATTTAATACTTGTTATTTTTTTATTTCTGTGCTCACTGTGACCATCCATTGTTGTTCTAAGATCTTTCAGCATTCTAATAATCATTATTTAAACTCTGCTTCCAGTAGTTTGCTTATATTCATCTCACTCAGCTCTTTTTCTGAGGATTTCTACTGTTGAGTCATTTGTATTGCACTTCTCTGTCTTCTCATTTTGTCTGTGTTGCCCTGGACTTCCCTTGTTGGGGGTTGGGGCTGGTCAGTGAAAGTCACTGCCTGTGACTGGTTCTTATTCACTTTTTGGGAGCTACAGGTTATCCAGATCTTGTGGCTGCCTCTGCTGGGTCCAGTTGCCATTATAAATATCAGCTGCACTTCTAGGCTTGCTTTTATCTTCTCTTGGCCTGGGAGAAGTTACTTTAAAAGTTCAAATTCTCCTGCCTGACCAGGCAGTGGCACAGTGGATAGAGCGTCGGACTGGGATCCGGAAGACCCAGGTTCGAGACTCTGAGCTCGCCAGCTTGAGTGCGGGTCCATCCTTGAGCAAAAGCTCATCAGCTTGGACCCAAGGTCACTGGCTCCAGCAAGGGGTTGCTTGGTCTGCTGAAGGCCCGCGGTCAAGGCACATGTGAGAAAGCAATCAATGAACAACTAAGATGTCGCAATGACAATGAAAAACTAATGATTGATGCTTCTCACTTCTCTCTGTTCCTGTCTGTCTGTCCCTATCTATCCCTCTCTCTGACTTTCTCTGTCCCTGTAAAAAAAAAAAAAAAAAAAGTTCAAGTTCTCCTAAAATCCGCTTTCTGTTGTCTTTTATTGCTTTCTACTTGTTGAGCTCAGTACTGAAATTTAGTGATTAGGTACTCTATTAGATGTGAACTACTTCTTCGCTTCAGGTATTTTTCTATTTAGACATTTTAACTCCCATTTTGTGCTCTCTCTACCACGTCACCGCTGCTGTTGCTGCCTGGGGCTTTTGGGCTCAAGTGCTGCTGGCTCCAGCCCACCTCTACCGCCGCTGCCCTGGCTGGGCTCACGCGTGCCTGGGTGCCCTTTTGGACCACTTACAGGGCTACCTCAGTCAGCTCAGATCTCAGCAGCTGCCTCAGGGGTTTCACACGCCCTCTTGGATCTCCAGCGAGGTCGCCCGTGCTGACGTTACTTCTGAGGGTTTGTCTGCACCTTGAGCAGGTTTGTGTGCCACTCGGGTTCCTGCAGTAGCTGGCACGACTTCCGCCATCGCTGATGTACTCACGTGCGCCCCATGCTTCCCCACTCTGTTGCCACTGGGGCTCTGCATCATTGGGGGGGGCGGTGAACCCATGTATCTTTTTCAGTCAACATTTTACTTTTCTTTAGATAAACACCCAGAAGTAAAATTACTGTCATGTAGTACTTCTATACTTAATATTTTGAGAAACCTAGTTCTATTTTTTACTTTCCGGGAAACCTATGTTCATAGTACTGTTTTGCACAAACTAGTAATTCATTGTTAGTCTGCCTCTCAAGAAATTTGAGACACTATAAAAACACATAATATTTTAATTTTCACATTAAAAAAATTTTTGTAACCCTCTATAAGTCATATACTTGTCACATACACATGGTCTTTGTCTATATGATGCTAACACAACCACTAAGAAAGTAAAAAGTCAAATTAAACCGGTGATTTATTAGTTGTTTTATTGAATTCAATTTCTTTTTTTCACAATTTTATTTACTTTTTTTCTTTCCTTGCTTGATATAATAGGTCCAAATATCCAGTTTGTGTCTTTGTAATTAGACTTTATTTTCCAGACACTGGTGGCATAGTTCCCACTTTAAATATTTTAGGTAAATAATTTGTTTGACTTTATATTTGCACATTATAGATTTTAAAATTATTTTAATGGCTGAACATTCTGAGTCCAAAGACTTATTGATTTGTCTCCCTGAGCATTTTTAAACTGACAAGCTTTCTTTCTAAAATCAAAATAAAATCAATATGATTTATGATGTGCAACAAAAACTAGCTATATCATATTGTGTTTGTGTGGGTCTCCTGTGTTTATGAATGGGGTCTGGTCCTGTGGACTTGGAGGTGATACATTTACACTTAATCCCCAATGAGTGCCCGGCAATATGTATCTAGGCAGATTAGAAGCTGCTATAAAACATTGTGTTTAAAATTCATTATGATTTTTTATTATTGTTATAGATCTAAATAGTAGATTCAATTCTGTAAACCGAATTAAATTTGAACTTTGTCCATCTTTCCCAATTACATTGTGTCTCATTTCACTTATTTCAAAAGAATTATGCTTTTCAAAATGCCTAGTTGTCTTTTATACTAGTAAGGTATTTAAAATCAACTCAATGAAAAAATGCAAGTGACTGTTTATAATTAAAATGCCCTTAAATAACTTTCAATATTGAAGTAGAATAATTGACAAGTAATTTTAAAATGTTATAATTGGTTTGCTATCTTAAAGGAAGTCTTTATATTTTCAACTTGAAAGTATTTCTAAATTCTGATATATTTTAAGTACAAAATAATTTGACCAATTATAGTTTAAATAAATCTCATTATTTTCTTATATGTGACCAAAGAGTGTGCTGAAATTATTGACTTCTGAATAGGTTGTTTTTTACATTATCTAGAAGCAAACTAAGATACTTTCAACCTCAGAATCTTTGTCTAGGAGACTTGAATACATTCAAATAAGAAGACAGTAGAAAATTCAGTTGACTTGGGTTGTCATAACATAGAGTAACAGATACATTTAGATTTTTGAAAAGGTTTTATTCTTTTAAGATTCAAATAAACCTTCTGAGCCTGACCTGTGGTGGCGCAGTGGATAAAGCATCGACCTGGAATGCTGAGGTTGCCGGTTCAAAACCCTAGGCTTGCCCGGTCAAGGAACATATGGGAGTTGAAGCTTCCTGCTCCTCCCCCCTTCTCTCTCCCTCTCTCCCTTTCCTCTAAAATGAATAAATAAATAAAAATAATTAAAATATATATATACCTTCTGGGACAAATAAATTAATTTTGTGAGTATACTTTTACTAAGAACATTTGATTGAGCAACCCTAACTGAATTTTAAGCTCAGGAAAAACCATTGTGTTATTGGGAGCGGTTCTCACAGTAGTGCTGATTTTAAAGAATGATCTAATTGCCACATTAACCAAGTTTTGCCAAGCACCAACAATCAAGGAGGATGCAAACCCAAGAACTTAAAATGAAGCAACCAAAATCAAGATATCAAAGATGTTTGACTCTTATAACTAACCTGAATGTTCTACAATTGGTAAAATCACCTTGATATTTTTAAGACATCAAATTAGTAAAGCTATGTTTTTATATTGACAACATATAGGCTGTTACCTAACTTTCATCCTAAAATATTTCTCAAATAAAATAAAACATTTAACCAAATTATCCTTTTTAAAAAATAAAAAAATCTGGTTTGTATTTTAAGTACCAACTAAAATGATAGCAAATTATTATTATTTTTTTTAAGCAAGAAAGAGAGAGACAGAGACAGACAGGAAAAAAGAGAGATGAGAAGCATTAATTTGTAGTCGTGTCACTTTAGTTGTTCATTGATTACTTCTCATATATACCTTAACCAGGGTGCTTCAGTCAAGCCAGTAGCCCTTTGCTCAAGCCAGTGACCTTGAGCTTTAAGCCAGTAACCATGGGATCATGTCTATGATCCCACGCTCAAGCTGGTGAGCCTGCACTCAAGCCAGCGACCTCTGGGTTCTGAACCTAAGACCTCAGTCTCCCAGGCCGACACTCTATCCACTGCACCATCACCTGGTCATGCTAATTGCAAATTCTTAATAATTTTTTTATTATTAGAAGAAACTGAGTACCTAGTTGTATATAGATATTAACCCATAACTAATAATTATAGACTTTACTAAAATCAAATAATTATATAAAGTTACATTATTGTCATGTCATAATCTTACCATTTATTTTTGTTATTGAATTAATTTTTTTACATTAAAAGTGATTAAGATACCTAGATCATAACTATATATTTAAACACTAAAAATATTTTTATTGATGATGTCTTCAGTAGAGACTATGACTAACAAAAGTTATAGCTATTGACATCATTATACTAATTAATCAAAACTAATCTCAAAGCTTCTTTTTCTTTCCTTTTCTTTCTTTGAGCTCATATAGTTTTTAAATATGCTCTCTGTTTCCAGGCTTGTTTAACTAACCATTTAAAAAATGATGTTTTACAGAAAAAAATTGATTCATATTACCCTCAAACAAAACCAATCTCTATTTATAACAATTTATCAAAAACATTTTTAATTAAGAAACTGATAGACTACTTAGACTTTAGGAAGAGTTCTAGGAGAAGTTATATTATATCAATTTATTTTACTCTATGAGAAAAAAATGTAAACTTTTGCTTAAAGTATTAAAAAAAAAATTAGCATAAAATTTTTATATATATTTTGATCTTCAAATGTTATTGTATCTTAAACTTTACCACACATTCTTTTAATGTTTATTGTTCTATTTGTCTTATTTAAATTTTTGTATTATTGATCAAAATTGAAAAGTTTTGCAAGGACTATAAAACAACAGCTAAAGATATATTGTTAAATTTATAATAATGAAATGCATATAGATAGATCCCCTGGAATGTCTATAGTCTCACAAATGAGGACAAAAGATGAGTATGAACATTTAGGGATTTATTGCTGAATCCATCACTCTTTGAGACTAAGACAGTTTGCCAAAAATCAAAATATGTCCATTTAACTTGAAATGAAATTTGATTAAAGATGCCAAACTGTGTTAATTATGTGTTGAAAGTTTGTCTTGCAGGGTAGTAAACTACTTAGATTTTTAATATTAGCTTTCACATTTCTGTTTACCTTCTCTTTTGGTGTGTAATTGTTTAACAAGTTGCTTCAATAATATATAAAGCTTGAATGTCGTTGTTCCCACCTAGTACTATTTTAAGATTATAGGAAGCTTAGTAATGTTTTCTTTTCCTCTATTTAGCTAAAGAAAAAAATTTGAGAAAGAAAGAGAATACACATCAATATTAGGTGGCTAAAATTTAAATTTAGAATTTTTGACTGATAAAAGTTGAGATTGGACAATAAAGCTCTATCTGTTGCAATAATGGACTTCTCAACACTTTGAACACCCAAACTGAACTTAATCATCTTTAACAGGCAATACTGAGGGTCACAGTGTCCTCTTCGCCTGCTTAAGTCATAAAAGTACAACTGACTGGCTCATGACACAGGAATAGAAGGGACAAAAGTGTGCTATCCAATCCCTCTTTCCAAGCTCACTACCCTTGTCCCCACTCTCTTTCCCTGTTCCATCTAAGGGTAGAGCAAAAGGCCAGGGCTGTTCAGGAAAAAAATTCTTACTTAACCAGTGGTACAGGGAAAAAATAATCCTAAGAGCATACTTTAATTACTTTCTTCCTGTGAGTGCTATGTATGAAAGAACTCTTTCTACCAAAGGAAAACCAGAAAAGAATGGGCAATAGGTGACCAGAGCTTCCATGTATGAGTTAATAATATTTCAAACAAAAGCAAAGAAAGTTGGTGTATTATTTAGTTTCTGGAAAAGTATCTTTTTTTATGTATCTTTTAAATATTTTAAATATTTTATCAAGGTCTGTGATAATAATGAGTACATTGGGGGTTCCCAGGGGATCAAAGTATTATAAATTGGGAACCACATTCCTTTCTTAATCTTCTATGACTGTGAGCCATTTCTTGTCCCTTTTACTCAGGCAATTAATTACCTTAAATATTAATGCAAAATGGCAGAACTTCTCATTCTGCAACTTTCATAAAAAAGTCACACTCCTGGTAATTAGTCATCAAACATACCACCCACTGAGTTCTTGTTTCAAGAGTATTCTATAACTAATAATAGCAATACTAATAAATATTTTCTGTGACCCCCACTATGTGGAAAACACTACACTGGATTTTTAATATTCAGTAAGTAATTTACTTCTCCAACTAAATAAAATGCCCATGGACACATAGTTTATAACTAATAGAACCAGGATTTTAATCCTAGCCTGTGTTGTTCCAAAACATTGGGTATTTTAACTATACCACTACAAGGCAAATAAAAACAGCTATTTCTGAATGAATCTTTATGCTAAAGAAACCTTTATACTAAAGAAAAGATAAGACAAATTTTATTTTTCTTATAGGAAAAATTAAAATTTTTAATTTATTATAAGCAAATTTCATTTTATTTACTATGGCTTATTCTTCCTTTCAATTTTTGTTAATACTATATTTTTACTATATCTATTAATGATAACATTTTTTTTCCTTGACCTATCAAATTTAGATAATATTTCACAATGCCATTTTATATGTGTGTCATGGTTCGCTAGACAGATTTTTGGTTTACCTGGTGTTTCCAGTTGCTTTTCTTTTTTCTTAGTGGTAAAGTCTATGGCTTCATTCTATTGTGTTTTTTTTGTTTTGTTTTGTTTTTTTTATTATTTTTTTTTATTATTTTTTTATTTTTTTATATATATATTTTATTATTATTAATTCTAATGGGGTGACACCAATAAATCAGGGTACATATGTACAATGAAAACATCTCCAGATTATCTTATCATTCAATTATGTTGCATACCCGTCACCAAAAGTCAAATTGTCCTCTGTCACCTTCTATTTGGTTTTCCCTGTGTCCCTCCCCTCCTCCCTATCCCACTCTTCCCCCCCTTCCCCCTATCCCATAACTGCCACTCTCTTGTCCATGTCTCATATTCTCACTTTTATGTCCCACCTATGTATGAAATCATGCTGTTCTCAGTTTTTCTTTTTTTTCTGATTTACTGATTTCACTCCGTATAATGTTATCAAGGTACATCCATTTTGTTATAAATGATCCAATGTCATTGTTTCTTATGGCTGAGTATGTACCATAGCTTTTTAATCCACTCGTCTTCTGACGAACACTTGGGCTGTTTCCAGATCTTTGCTATTGTGAACAATGCTGCCACGAACATGGGGGCGCATTTGTTTTTTTCCAACATTATTGTGTGAGACCAATAGTTTTCTTCAATCTTCTCCTGGTGACTCTCCTGGCTTTTCTCTTCTTTCTTTCTCTTCTTTGCTTCAACTTCCTTTGTGTGCCTCTCTTTCTAATTTATTAAATATTAATCTTTCTCAATCTCTTACTAGTACCTTATACTCCTCACACTGTACATATATCCCTTGTGCAATGTCATCCTCCCCTTATGTTTACTTCAAATCTATATGTTGCAGACAACTAAGTTCTTTTTTTAATTTTATTTATTGAATTTATTGGGGTGATACTGGTTAGTAAAATTATGCAGGTTCAGGTGGAAAATTCTATAATACCTCATCTGTATATTGCATTGTGTGCTCACCACCCCAAGAGACATCTCCTTCCATCATCATCTACCTTCTTCTATTTCTCCCACCACCCTGTCCCTCTGGTAATCTTACAGATGGTCAGTGGACATATGAAAAGATTCTCAACATCACCAATCAGAGAAATGCAAATTAAAACCATATGACATATTATCTCACACCTGTCTGAATAGCTACTCATCAATAAGTCAATAAACTACAAGTAATGGCAAAGATGTAGAGAAAAGGGAACCCTTGTGCACTATTGGTGGGAATATAGATTAGTGCAGTCACTGTGAAAGACAGTATAGAGTTTACAAAAAAGTTAAAAATGGAACTTTCTTATGACACAGAGACTTGAAAGAATATATGTGCTCCTAAGTTTATTGCAGAGTTATTTACAATAACCAAGAGTTGGGAACAGCCAAAGTGCCCATCAGTGAATTAGTGGATAAAAAAAAGCTGTGGTACATATACACAATGGTATATTATTCAGCCTTTAAAACAAGAAAGAAAGAAATTTTACCTTTTGTGACAGCATAGATAGACCTAGAGAGTCTTATGTTAAGTGAAATAAGGCAGTCAGAGAAAAATAATTACCATATGGTATCATATGTGTAACCTAATGAACAAAACAAACAAAAAAATAAATAGACTCTTAGAATAGAGAACAGACTGACAGCTGTCCAAGGAGAGGGGCTGGGTAAATAAAGTGAAAGGATTAAACAAACAACAAAAAACATTCTCACAGATAAAGCCTTCTAAGTTTTTATTTCCAGCCATAATGCTCTGTGAGCCATGTTAACTTACCTCTCAAATATCTTCACTAAGGTGTCTCTCAGGCATTTCAAACTGGATGAGTCTAAAGCTAAACTCATCTTTCCTTTGATGTCAAGGTTTTCTTCACACCTTATTGTAGTTCTAGACTGGAGAGGAGTCCTTGAATTCTACTTACCCATATCAGCCCCTTCCTTTCACTTTCCCAAAAACACACTCAATTACCTTCTGTGTCCAGCTAGTTCCATTTTCCAAATTGCTCTGTTTTTCTACACTCTCTCTTACACAACCCTACCCAACCTATCCTAACTTTGTGAAGTCAGTGGGCACCCCTGGTCCTCTTCCCTCATCCAGTCTCCAAATTTCAATTAGAGCGATTTAAAAATAATAATAAATCTAGTTTTTTTACATACTTATATGAAATATTTTAATAACATCCCAATTTCTTAAGTTAAAGTGTGTCTCTGTCCTCACATTACTTCAGTGTGAGCTCTAGCCACACTGAACTCTATGTTAGCTCTCACTCCATGGTTTATTGTGCATGTTCCTCTCTCTCCCTGAGCCACACTCAACTATCAAGTTGCAAGTGTCATCACCTTTTAAAGACACTCCCTGATTTCTACAAAATGGTAGGTCTCCCTGAACTTCCCTTCTTGTATTGATTTAGCATTTGATTACACACTTGCTTAATGTCTACATTTCATTTTAGAGTATGTTTTATAACACCAAAGACTATTTGTGTATTTCTCACCAATATGTTCCTTGTCCTCACTGAGCACAGTGTCATGTACACAGTAGGCAATCAATAAATGCCTATGTGAATATACAAATGACCAAACACTTCCTGGCTCGTCTTGACGGATACAAGATTGTGAGGCCAAAGTAATATGGGAACAGAAAATTAAGCTGTTTTCTCATAATTGTGGATGGACTCATACCAGTCTATTGATATTTTTTCTCTCTGTGATTCACTGCATGCATTTCCAGGATGCCTAGTTGATAATATAAAGAGTCTGTGACCTTACCAAATAATGGTACAGCAGCCTCACGGCAGGTAGAACCCATGGCCTCATCCTCATCAGCACGGCAGTGTAAGACCAGTATGAATTCACAGCTGTATTTTTTTTCAACTTTATTGAGGTATAATTGACATATTTGACTCTACATTTTCACCTAGTACTACTTATATGAAATATGGTGAACTATATGCAGAAAATCATTACTATGAGAGAGGTTACCATATTTACCTATGTATAAGATGCTCCCATTTTAAGACATACCTTAATTTTGGGGCCCAAAATTTGAAAAATAATGTATTACATAAAGTTATTGAACTCAAGTTTTAATCATAAAATTCATACCACTCCTCATCACTGTCAAAACTCCCATCCATTAGCTTGTCCTCATCTGTCTGATGATGAATCACTGTCTTCATATATTGCCTCATCCTCAGTTCCATCTATGGCATTTGAAATGCCATACTTCTACAACCACTTTATAAGACGCACCCAGTTTTTGGACCCCAAATATTTCCAAAAATGATGCGTCTTATACATGGGAAAATACGGTAAGACGATTTTTGACAATTACTATTGTTAGGGCATACTGCCCAATTTTAACACACTGCAGAAAAAGGTTCAACAATCCCTGAAATTATCAACTATTTTAGTAAGTTGATTTTTTTTTCTTCTCTACTGTAGGTGCTTGCCAAGAGTGGAAGTCAAAAATCTGGATTACTTGACATTTATTGGGTAAACAGCATTTCATTTTTACATAAATGTTGACATTAATTTAGTCTTCCAGCATCTGGGATGTAGGTAACCATTTTGCTATTTTTTCAGAGCAGGAAATAAAATCATAGTGGCCTGGCAGATTGCCAATGTCACTGAATGAGTCAGTGTCAGGACTGGGAATACTACTCCGGAATCTTTTACTGTGAATCTTCTGTTCAACTAAACTAGCCTCAAAGAAAAGATTATATATGGGGTACATTTCTGTTTTTGTGTTTTCTATCGAACCTAGAAGGCTCAGGAACTTCATGAGCATTCCCTCATCTAACATAAGTTTTATGAGTGAGTGCCCCACAGTAAGCATTGCACAGGCATTTCTAATGGCATACGTCCACATGAATCGAAATTTTCAAAAAATAATTAGACTTTCAATTCCTTTGTCCTCTCTTTTATTTTTCTTTTTGTTCCTTAAAAATTTATTTCTACTGACCTGTGGTGACACATTGGACAAAGCACCAACCTAGAACACTGAACTGAGGTTGCTGGTTCAAAATCCTGGGCTTGCCTGGTGTGGGGAAGCTGTATTAGGCTTGTTTGCTGGTTTACCTGCCACAGCCTTTTGCCTGGTTAGTGTGTGAGCACATAGCAGCGCCACATGTGTATGGCCTTTATAAGGCTATGGGTGCTTATGTTCAAGACAGATGGGGGATTACGGATGCACAGATTGCCCGCCTGCCACTGTGAGGGGGTAATTTTGCTGTTTGTTTGCCTGAGAAGCAAATTCCCCTGCCTGTGCACTTGTCCTCCTTGTTAGACTTTATTAAAAAGAATGGCCCAACCCTTTCTGGCTCTGCAGTTTTTCTACCATCTTCCCGAATCTGATGGGGACCTGCCTGGCCTCTGCCTCCAGCATTATAACTGGTCAAGGCACATATGGAAGTTGATGCTTCCTGTTCTTCCCCCCCCCCATTCCCTCTCTCTCTCTCTCTCTCTCTCTCTCTCTCTCTTCCCTAAAATGAATAAATAAAATCTTCAAAAAAATTTTTAAATTTATTTTAACCCTCGCCACCCAACTTTTTAAAGAAAATTATTACAATTATAAGGCAAAGGATATCTAGCTAAATGTTGCATTGTTTTTATTTATAAAAGCCATTTTGTTGTCTGTACTATTTTAGTCATATTCTATAAATAAAAAATGTAATAAAACATCCACCTTTGAAAAAATGCATAATTGCTTAAAACTTTGTAGTGTAAGACCCAAGAAACAAAATAAATCACATCAAGTGTGAAATAGTCCATCTCCTTTTTTTCCAAGAGTCCTTTCTGATTCATTCAGTTTTTGTGGACAGAGGGAAATTGTCATGGATAATCTAGCTTGTGCTGGGGCAGCCAGGATGCTGCCACAGGTTGATCTGGGCTCCAAATTCATGTCTACAACCAATGTGCTGGGTGACCTTGTGAAAATCCTTTCACTCCTCCATGCTTCAATGTTCTCATCTGTGAAATGGGGATACCAGCAGTACCCACCTTCTGGGTGACTATAAAGATTAAATGAGTGAATCTATGTAAAACTTTTTAAGAAAGCATTTACATCTAATAAATATAACACATTTAGAAAGGCACCCAGACCACAGCCACACTAGATCAGTATCAGTTTTTAATCCTGTTTGAGATATAATTGCTATACCATGTGTGTTTGAAATTAGCTTTAGAGAAATATCTGAATGCTAACAGAATGCATTAAGTACAAAAAGGAAAACAAACGTTAGAACAGTAGATAGAGATGCCATCTGGCAGGGGGTAGGTTTTCATTTGTGCGTATTTCTGGAGTATTTTCATAAATTTCCCTTGAGGACAATGAAAAGTTGTGTAAAGTTATATTCCTGGCTTTGAGTGAACCCGGAGCAGAAGAAAATTATCACAGCAACATTGAAGGTGCTGACTGAGAATGTTCAGCTTCTTTTCTTCTTAGAAGAATGAACACATAAAAAAATGTGGGCAAATCATTTTTAGCATATTTTAAAATTGATCTCAGACAGTAGCTGATTTTTATTAACATTTGTTAGAGGAACAAAAAGTATGGTTATGTGTTAACATGTATATTTGCAAAGGAGCAGCCTTTATTCTTTCACTTTGGTAAATAACAAAAGATGCTGCAATATATAAGAACATAATTCTAGGGTGAAAGATGCATGCTTTACAACTATGGCTCAATGCACCAGTGCAGAATTTAAGGAAGAGAAAGGGTAACTTCTTCTTTCGTAATCACCTGCGGGCTTAAAACTTAAAAAGTACAATTCAAAATTTGGGGACTGCTATAAACTTCTAGATTGTATTTGAAGCAAGAGTATGTAGGAAATCTAAGAGTATCCAATGTGCTGATTTAGGTTACAATTGTAGAGAATCACTGAGAAAAGGCTTATGAACTAACAACAAAGTTGGAAGGATCACGACTAGTTCACAGTAATTAAAACACCATGATACTGGCATAAAGACAGACATAAAGATCAGTGGGATGGAACAGAGAACCCAGAAATAAACCTGCACCTTTATGGTCAATTAATATTTGATAATGGAGGCAAAAACATATAATTGGGTAATAAATGATGTTGAGAAAATTGGATGCATACATTAAAAAAATGAAACTAGACACCTTTCACCATGCACAAGAAAAAAATCAAAATGGATTAAAGACTTAAATAAAAAACTCAGAACCAGCCCTGGCCAATTGGCTCAGAGATAGAGCCCAGTGTGTGGAAGTTCCGGGTTTGATTCCCAGCCAGGGCACACAGAAGAAGCAACCATCTGCTTCTCCACCCTTTCCCCTCTTCTCTCTCTCTTTCTCTCTCTCTTCCCCTTCTTCAGCCAAGGCTCCACTGGAGCAAAGTTGACCCAGGTGCTGAGGATGGCTTCATGGCCTCTGCCTCAGGCACTAGAATGGCTCTGGTTGCAAAAGAGCAACGGCCCAGATGGGCAGAGCATCGCCCTTAGTGGGCATGCTGGGTGGATCCCGGTCAGGCATATGCAGGAATCTGTCTTTCTGCCTCCTTGCTTTTCACTTCAGAAAAATACAAAACAAAACAGAAAACAACCCAAACCTCAAAACCATAAAAATCCTAGAAGAAAGTATAGGCTATAAGATTTTGGACATTGCTTGGAAAACAAACTTAAAAGAGTTTGCACAGCAAATGAAACAATCAAAAAAATAAATAGGACAACCCATTAAATGGGAGAGCATATTCGCCAATGATACATCTGGTAAGGGGTTAATATTCAAAATTTATAAAGAACTTATATAACTCAACACACACACCCACACACAGTTCAATTTATAAATGGGCAAAGGACTTGAACAAATACTTCTCCAAAGAAGACATACAGATGGCCAATAGGCATATGAAAGGATGCTCAATGTCACCAATCATCAGAGAAATGGAAATTAAAATCAAAATGACATATTACCTCACATCTATCTGAATGGCACTCATTAACAAATCAACACACAATAAGTACTGATGAGGATGTGGAGAAAAGGGAATCCTTGTGCTCTGTCAGTGGGAACACAGATTGGTGCTGCCACTCTGAAGCAGTATGGAGTTTACTCAATAAGTGAAAAACGGAACTGCCTTATGACCTAGCAATTCTGCTTCTGTGAATAAATCCAAAGAAACATGAAACATGAATTAAAAAGAACATATGCACCCATAGTTCACTAAAGAATTATTTACAAAAACCAAGATCTAGAAACAGCCTAAGTGCCTATCAGTAGATGAGTGGAGAAAAAAATGCTGTGGTACATTTACACAACGGAATACTACAGAGCCACAAAAAAAGAGAAATAAATTTTACCTTTGCAACAGCATGGATGGACCTGGACAGCATTATACTAAGTGAACTAAGACAGTCTTAGAAAGACAAGTATCATGTGATTTCACTTATACGTGGAATCTAATAAACAAAATCAACTACAAAATAGCAACAGACTCATAGAAAGCAGGCTGACAGCTGGCAGAATGCAGAGTGAAAAAGGTGAAGGGATTAAGGGGGAAAAAACTCATTGAGTCAGAAAATAGTATGGTGATTACCGGAAGGAAAATAGGGTAAAGAGGGGATAAATGGTGATGAAAGGAGACTTGATTTGGGGTGGTGAACACACATTACAATATTCAGGTGATGGATTATAGAATTGTATACTTAAAAAATATATAACTTAATTAAATTATGTCACCCCAATAAATTCAATAAAATTTTGAGAAAAAAGGGAAGGAAAATAATTTATAGTATTTTACAGCTTTAGAGAAAAATCTAAATTTAGAGATATTCTGTATTTAATCTCAGGGACAGATTATCTAGTGTCCTCTTGAGTTTTGCTTTACCACATAAGACTTGTGGAAAATGTGTATTTTAGGGACTAGAAAACAGTGTTTGGTGTTAAAAAAGGCAGGAGGGGCGATTTTGCATCAAATGGAAAAGAATTTGGCTATTGTGACACAGGGCTCTATCTTGACTGTCCAAGTAACTGAAAATAAATGTACCTTACTCAACATTCATTTTAGAGTTGTAAGATGCTAAAAAAAATAATAATTGTTTACCAGGTATGGAAATTTAAATAAAAATTAAAAATCTATTGAATCATAACAAGCTATCTTCTCTTCTGTTTTGCTTGCCAGAATTCACTGTCCAGATGGAACACCCTATTGGTGAAACTTCTGGCAGGGGTCTATGCTTTCAAAATTATCACTCAGGAAATATGGTGGTTTTTCCCCCACGTATGCAAATAGGGGAAGAATAAAGTTTTTGACAACTGAATGCAATTTTTAGAAAGAAAGCATAATTTTAGTGTATTAAGCACTATTCAAATTTTGTCAGTTTAAAATTAAAGTTGAATAAAGATAATTAATCACGGGGTAAAACATATATCTTATCTTCTTATGTAGTCGAAGATAAGAAGACCTTCCTGGTCTTGTTGTCATGCGATGATTCTGTGCAGGTGGGGGCTAAACCATTCAAATGCTTTTTGGACTTTTTCACTAATTTAACCTGGTCTTTTGTTTTGTTTTCTAATAATTACATCAAATCAGTTAAGTAACCATAGAAAATCTAAACTTTAGTTGAAAAAACCTTACCCTGTTTAGAATTTGCTCTGTTTCCTCATGAACACTTAATTGAAACTCAATCACTTACAAGCCATCTTCTTTTAAATTTATGTAACAAATTAGGAGGTCCATAGACCGGCACTGTTAACATCACATCTTGGAGATACAGGATCACGAAGGGCAAGGGGCTTTATTCCTGATTTTCTGAATCAGAATGTTTTACCAAGATTATCACTGAAATTGGGGAAGAGTCCCTCTAAGGGGCTAGCCTCTGGAAGGGAGTGAGGCTCATCACAGATGCTTAACAAATGTGTGGATCAGTTGACTGACTACATGAATAAATGATTACACACACATACAGACATACACACACCACTGACCACTAAGTGAGCTGGAGGTAATAATCCTAACAGTAAGTGCACTATCACTTAGTGAAACATGCTAATCAATGCATAACCCCTGCGTGTTATCTTGAGATGAGGAAGAGTACAGTCACTAAAACAGTCTTATGATTAATGAAGTGAATGTTCTCCCATGCAGTCTGATGGAAATCACCTTCTACCAAGTCTGAGAGAAAAGCAAGACAGGAGCCTTTGATGAATGTTAAGAGATATCTCTGAGTAGAATTTTTATCTTTATAGTTGTCTAACAAACTTTGGCACATTTTCAGTGTGTGTGTGTGTGTGTGTGTGTGTGTGTGTGTGTGTGTGTGTGTGTGTTTCCTGACAGGGGATAAATTCTGTAAGTTGAATATTTGATGATGACCAGTACAATCAGTGAATGTTAATATTTGTGTTGGCCTGTATTTTGAAATTTACCCTCCCACATGTCCATTATTAGTGCATATTTTTGAGCGGCTTTTCCTATGAGGAGAACCTGCATGGACAAAAGCAGGTCCCCTCTCCAGGTCACACAAAGGGTGGTCTGCCTATAGAGTAGGACACAGCCAGCTGGCTGCTAGGGGAATCACACCATACCTTCCTCACTCCCTGGCTGTGGAATGTGCCCATAAAAGATTATTCTACTGAGAAAAGGTCAATGTGTAAAGAGGAGGGCATAAAACAGTTCACACAGGGGACCATTCTGCTGTGAGCATCACTATCCTCTAAGGTTAACTTGTGTCTGATGATTGAATTATTATAATTAGGGATTCTCAGGGAGACATCATCAAGTCACCAATTGGTACCAACAGCAGGACAAAATGCTGGTGGCTATGTGTGATGACTAAGAGAAAGTCTGTTTGTTGCATGGTGAAAATTTATTTTCAAAATGTTCTTTATCGTAATAAGCTTATCAAATGGTGTACAATTGCACTGTTTAAAAATTTGGTTGTTGGCAGAGTCAGATAAAATACATTACTGTGCTATGTCTTTCTAAAAACTGGGGAGCCAGCCAAGCCTGACCAGGTGGTGGCTCAGTGGATAGAGTGTTGAGCTGGGATGCAGAAGACTCAGGTTTGAAACCCCAATGTTGCCAGCTGAGTGCAGGGTCATCCAGCTTGGGCAAAGGCTTACCAGCTTGAGAACAGGGTTGCTGGCTTGAGCGTGGGATCATAGACATGACCCCATGGTCGCTGGCTTGAGCCCAAAGGTCACTGGCTTAAGCAAGGGCTCACTTGCCCTACTGTAGCCCCCAAGTCAAGACACATATGAGAAAGCAATCAATGAACAACTAAGCTGCTGCAACAAAGAATTGATTGATGCTTCTAACCTCTCCATTCATGTCTGTCTGTTCTTATCTGTCCCTCTCTCTGATTCTCTTTCTGTCTCAGTAAAAAAAAAAACAACAACAGCACACAAAAAAAGGTAAGCCAAAAACTATTATAATATGTACATAGAGATAAAGGAAAGATTCTTCTTTTGGATACTAAACAAAATAAAATAAAGTGCACACACACAACAACACATCACCGAGTGCCATTAATGTGTAGTTGCTCTGTATTTACCTTTGAATCTGATCACCAAAATGAGATCCTTGGGTGTAGATTTCTTGTCATTAGTGTCCATGTGCAAACCTGGGATTTCTTCCTTGTAGGTGGGACACATGTCCCCACACTCCTCCCCACACCAAGCTTCCCACTTCCCAGCCCTACGTGGAGGAAAGTCTCAGCAGCAGTTCCTCACCCACTCACCCTTCTCACCTGCCATAGATTTGCTTAGCTCTTTGCTGTGTCCTCGCAGTCAGTGCTCACAACATCTCTCTGTGTTACGGAAGAGGAAACAGAGGCTCTGCAAGGAAGGTGCTGTGTGCAAGACTCTCCAGCAGTCCAGTTGAGGATCTGGGGGTGACACGCCCAGTCATCCCTACTTCAGAGACTTCATTCCACCCTCTTTATGTGACTGCTCCTCCATGGTACCTTCAAAGAGGGATGGAACCACAGGCATCCCTCTCTGTTCCACAGGTCAGAAGGTTTCAGTTACATTTTCAGCCATTTTCACAAAGGTGAGGAAAGAATATTCTGCTTGAAAATACTTGACTAGGTCCACAGCCAATGTCACAGAGTTTAGAAGAGAGTAATCAATAACATTCATCCACCTAAAATCTACAAGAGACCAACTGAACTGTAGGCCATGGCCAGGCACCTAAAAAGTAACAAGGAAGAGTCAAACAGCCCCTGACCTTTTGTTTAATGGGGGAAGAGACATGTGTAAACTGATATGGCGATAAATACTATGAGTTTAAAATACATGAAAATGGGATTGGGAAACATGGTGGAGAAAGTAACTAACTTGTCCTAGCTCCTGGTAAAATATTTTAGAAGGAAGGTATGATTCACATGTTTTGAAGGATGAAGAGGAATTTTCAGAGCAGGTAAGTGAAAGGGTTAGGTTGAGAGGAGCATGCACAAATACACGACGTTTCTCCTAGATGGTGAATTAGGCGACGGTAAGTAGCTTCAACCCAGAACTGTGCTTTATTCAAACTCTACAGACCACACATAGATAATTTAGCTGAGCAGTCTAGGAGTGACTAATTTGAAAAGAGGAAAAGATCCATTTTGATTTGGGGCAGCGGTAGGCCTAGTTGGAGAAGAAGGATCAATCCTTGGATACAAGATGAGGATTTCAGAAAAGGGATGGGGGACTAGGCCAGAACTCTTGGTTGTTTCAGAAATCACTCATAGAGAGGACTCTAGCTGGAGCTGATTCCCGAATTGCAACAAAAGGGTGAAGCTGACCCTTGCAGTGCTTCTCTTTTTCTTTTCATTATCCACTGAGGCTTTCCCCTGGCATGTAGACATCAGGACTCCACTTCACACCTCTGTGCGGTCTTTAAGGAGGAATGGACAAAATGAAGGGATTCTGAAAAAGAAAGGGGATCTCATTGAACTCATTTCTTTTGTATGACTCCATAAGTATTCAGTTTGTTTATGTAAAAGTGATACTGATTATGATCCTAATTAAACATCCTTCTAATGTATCATTTCATTTGGTTCCCTTAGTAACCCCTTAACATAGGTATTAGGCTTATTTCTCATTTTCTGGGAAACTGAACCCTAGACATATTAAGAAAGATACCCAGAGATTCTCTGCTGCGTATTTTAATTGAGTGTCTCCTCTTTAAAATTTTTTTATAAAAATAAGTGTATTTTTTAAAATAAATATGCATCTGGGCCCTGGCCAGTTGACTCAGTGGTAGAGTGTCAGCCTGCTGTGTGGAAGTTCTGGATTTGATTCCTGGTCAGGAGACACTGGAGTGGTGACCATCTGCTTCTCCACCCTTCACTCTCCCCTTTCTCTCTCTCTCCTTCTCTCTCTCTCTCTTCCCCTCCTGCAGCCATGGCTCGAATGGCTCAAGCAAGTTGGCCCTGGGCATTGAGGATGTCTCTATAGCCTCCCTCAGGGGCTAAAATAACTCAGTTGCCAAGCAATCGAGCAACACCCTAGATGGGTACTGTATCGCCCCCTAGTGGGCTTGCCAGGTGGATTTGTTAGGGGCACATGCTGAAAAATCTGTCTCTCTGCCTCCCTGCCACCCACTTAATAAAAAAAAAAAAAAAAAAAAAAAAGGAAAGAAAAAAAGGGAGGGGTGGAACTCATTTCTTTTTATGAGTTCATAAGTACTCAGTTTGTTCATGTAAGAGTGATACTAATTAAGCATCCTTCTAATGTATCATTTCATTTGGTTCCCTTAGTAACTCGTTAATGTAAGTATTAGGTTTACTTCCCATTTTCTAGGAAACTATACCCTAGACAAATTAGGAAAGACACCCAGAAATTCTCCTCCAATGTCTTCTCTTTAAAAAATATATATGTAAACTATATATTTTTCTAAATAAATATGCATTTGTGCTCATTATGTGTTTAAACACTTTGCTAAGCCATGTGGTGACACAAAGATACCATTCTCTTTCTCTTCAAAGCTTATAAATGAGTATGAGAGGCAGTTGAGTACCCGGACAGCTGATGGAAAGGTAAGTTGGAGCTGTACTTGAATCCCAATGGTGCCACTTCTGTGGACAGCTCATGTCACTGCTGTGGGGCTCAGCAACATGGCCAGAAAAATGGAATTGTTTTTTCTCAGTGGATCAGGGCAATAAAAAAATAAAAAATAATACAATACAATACTAGGGCTCTGGCCCACCCAGATCAATGAAATCAGAAGGTCTGACATGGGGACCCAGGAATCAATCTATTTTGAAGCCTCCTTTGGTGTTTCTTCTCTTCAGCTAGATTGAGAAGCAGTGGATCCAAAACTAAGGTGTGAGTACACACCTCCCTTTTGGAGCTATCAAACTTGGGGCATGACTCACATCATCGATATGATGGCGATGGTGATGGGCTAATCTCAGGGCTGCTTCAAGGTTGAATGTGAAATAATGTAAGAGTGATACTAATTAAGCATCCTTCTAATGTAGCATTTCATTTGGTTCCCTTAGTAACTCGTTAATGTAAGTATTAGGTTTACTTCCCATTTTCTAGGAAACTGTACCCTAGACAAATTAGGAAAGACACCCAGAGGTTCTCCTTGTAAACCTTGACATACAGCTGCCATCTAAGAGGAACCTATATGCACTCAGCTGGTAGCACCTGTGCTTTGCAAATAGGCTGTGAACTGGCATCTTCAGAGTAGAAACTGAGTGGTCCTCAGGATCACAGAACAGATATCTGCAGAGACATTCCTGAAATCTGAGGTCTGGGTGAAGCTGGCATTGAGACTCAAGGTCAAAATGGTAGACACTGTCTCATACCAGAGCCTCAGGCCAGTAATGATGATGCCTACTGGTTCAACGTCACACAGGAGGATCAGGTTTCTTGACTTGCCATTGTACCACAACCCCCTCCCTGAAGTAAGGACGTGTTGCTGAAGTGGGAGGGGTAGTGTGGGCTTCTCAGACACCCATGTCCTGACATCAATCAGCTCCTCTTCCTAAACCCATGCATGGAAGGGTCGTTCTTCCCAAAGTCTCCCTATATACTTTTTTGTTATTATTATTTCCTCTGTTTATTTTTCATGAAGATTTTTAGTGACATTCTTTGGGGGAAAAAACATGTTCAGATTATTTAGTTTGTGAGAAACAGAACTGAGATTTGAGATGTAGCCTAACTGGGGACCCAGAGAAAATAAATGTTAATATCTTTTTGTAGCTGACTCATTTATTTCCAACCACCTGGCAGCATAGGAACAATGATTTAACACGAATAAATATTAAGTGCTATTAATTTTTTAGTAGTTCTGAATTTATTTTACATAGACATTACTTTTACAGAGTTTGGCTCACTCAGTAAGATTGAGGAAATATAATTGAAATCAATTGAAAGGAATATTGGCTAGAGTGAACAATGTATGACATCATCCAGTTTTCTTAGTTTACAAACTAGTACCAGCACTGTGCTCACTCAGAAACCTTACAGCGTTTGAAAAGAAGTGTACATAAAATGCCATTACTTTCATCCCTTTAGACTTGTGCAATCATTAGTGAAAATAACGAGAGTGGGTTTTGATAGGACCATCTGCTTCAGGCTTAGGGTAGGATACTTTAGAGCACAAAGTTAATCCTGAGGACAGCTAGCTGTCCCACAAACTTCTTGTGAAGTTCTTGGCTCACATAGAGAAAAATAGTGCAAGGTTCTTACATTTCCATCGCTTGGTTTCTGGAAACTAATGTGGATAAAATAAAAACATTTTCATGTATTTCCCAAGAAGTTGAAAGCTATATATTAACTATTTAAATTGCTTTAACATTTATATGTGTTTTAAAAGTTATTTTCCAATTTTGAAAATTTTCTTTTATAGCTCTGATCTTTCCCCACACTTATTTTATCAACATTTAGTAGAATTTTTTATGCAAAATGGCTTGAAGCAGAAAATACAAACACTAGATTGAGGTTCTCAGATTTTTGTTTGCTTTTACTAGCATGAGTTGTTTAATTTTTTAAAAAGAAAATTATAACATTAATTTTTTAAAAAGAAAACTATGACTATGAAATTTTTTAAAAAGAAAACTATCACATAAGTTTGAACTTTATGTTTGAAAAACATTTTCAAGAAAGGCTACCTTTTCTTTTAACTGCAGGGACATAGCTCTTAGATGACATGGAAGGATCAGCTTGTCCAAAAGTCTTAGAGGAAAATTTTATTCTCATACTGTACAGGGCTATTTGAACTGTCAGGACCAGGAATGCTCTTTATTTGCAAAGCACCATTGTAATGTTCTGAACTGAGCTGATCTGAGAGTAAAATAGCACTTCAAGACGGGCTGTGGAATATATTTCAACATCAACACAAAACTTCAGTGTAACTGTTTAATGAACTAAAGAAGAATGTGTTCATTTAAAAAATGAACTTTTGATTGTATCTTATCACAAGCTCTAACACAGTGGTCTGGGTGAGTAACTTAATCTTCTCCATTCACTACAGTTTATAGATAATTTTCAGCTGAGCTGATTGATGACTATTTAGTCCTGAGAAGGAAGCCCTATTATTTTATGAAGGTATCATGGGTGTTAATTTATATGAATTTTGCCCTATACTTTCATTGGATTCTTCTTTGGAAAATTGCTTTAAGTATGACTAACATCAAAATATCTTGTGGTGGTATAATCATTGCTTTTGTAAGAAGATCAATGCATTTGATTTCTAATTGTACTTCTTTGCTAAATGTTATGCTATAATTCAAATAATGTACCTAATATCTGTTTTTATGGGTAGACTAGAACCTTTTATAGTCTAACAAAAAGATGTTCAATGGCTCAGTTACTCTAGGATTAGGTCTCTAGTCTTCAACCTACAAACTCAGCCAACTTTGAATGTCATAGATAAATAAAAGGTGAAAGACCTTTGAATACTTTTACATTCTTTGAAGCCAAGAAAAAGAATGCAAGTAAAAAGTAGTCAAATGCAAACATACTGGTGTATCTATGTCCTGGGTTTAGAATGAAACTTGTCCACAGCACTCGCAAGGGTCCTCCCAGGCTCAGCACGCTGGATGTCGCTTCCTATTTCTCTTTTATGACAGTCTGCTGTTTTCACTTAACACATAGAGACAAATGTGTTCCTAGAAAACTTTATTTTTAAGATACACTTACTACATACTAACGAGAAGGTGATATCAATGACCAGAGCTGCTTCTCCTGTTTGCATTTTAATTCATGTTCTTTAAGCATAGCCCTGCCATGTTGTAAAAAATCTCAGCAGTGGTGAGATACACAACACACATATTCTATCTATCTATCATCTATCTATCTATCATCTGTCATCTATCAATCATCTATCTATCATCTATCCATCTAATGTAAATAATTGACATATATGAAATCAGATATTAATAAAAAGAGATCACATTTTACCTCCTAAATTTGTGTAAAGAAGACATGTTGTGTGTAACATTCATGAATGTAGATACTCAATTTATGCATATCTCCTATTTAGGTTTGTCTTCGGGAGCTGAAACACAAACACGCCAGGACATTACATTCTCTTAAGAGGTTGACTGATTTAACGTGTCAGCCAATGGTTATTGGCACCAATTTAACAACAAGAGTTCCTGTTTTGAGATGTGGTGAAGAAGAAAACTTTATTTGACTAAAAAATAGAACAAAAACAAAAACCTCAATTGTGATACACCACAGCTGTGAGGCAGCCCTGAGACGAGACCCCTCTCGGGATAGACAGCTCTGCTGTGACCCTCACTGTTGTCCTGTTTTTCTTTGTGCTGCACTGGCCTGCTTCCCTTTGGTCTGGTCTGCTCTGTTGTGCACCAGTTGGCTCTGGCCTGTCTGGGCTGCTCTGCTTTGCTTCAGTGAGACATCTTTGGTGTTTTAGCTCAGCCAGGGAAATACAGTCTTAAGCAGAAAGCAAAGTGGAAATTCAGAGCCAGAGGAGAACAGGATAAAATAGACAAAAGAACATGCCCCAGGATCTCTGTTGGTCTATCCTTATGCAAATGACAACTCAAAATCCTCACAGTTTGATTTGCCCAAAAGACAATGTCCTGATTGATCAGAATAGAGCTGCTCTGGTTGGTCTGAGCTGTGCAGCTCTGATTGAATGGGAAAATCCCCAGTCTTATTGGCTGAAATAAAATTCCAGGAGCTTCTTTATAAAGGCTGGCTCAGATGATAGAAATACAGTGCAGGCAGGTTAAGTGAAATAAACCAGTCAGAAAAGAAAAATACTATGTGTTTTCAATTATATGTAGAAGACAACAGACAAAATGGAAACACACATAGATACAGAGAACAGACTGACAGCTGTCAGAGGGTGGGGGTTTGAGGGGCTGGATGAAAACTGTGAAGAGATTAAGCAGAAAGAAGAAAGAAAGAAAGAGAGAGAGAGAGAGAGAGAGAAGGAAGGAAGGAAGGAAGGAAGGAAGGAAGGGAGGAAAGAAAGAAAGAGGGAGGGAGGGAAGGAAGGAAGGGAGGGTGGAAGGAAAACAGAAAAGAGAGAAAGAAAGAGGAAAAAAAATTCTTAGACCCAGACAACAGTATGGTGGTTACCAGAGGGAAAGGTTGGTGGTAGGAGGTAGGAGAGGGTAAGAGTGATAAATCATGATAGAATACTTGGCTTGGGATGATGAACACACAATATAATATACAGATGTAGTATTATAGAATTGTACCCTTGAGACCTACATAAATATCCAATATTAAGCAATTTTATTCCAATAAATTCAAGGAAAAATAGCTATTAACCTGTAAAGACAAAGAAGATACTTCAGCAGACAAAACATTTACACTAATCTGGAAAAGACAGAATTGGAGGAGTTATGTGTGCCTTAAAGAAGAAGAAATTATAAAGATATATCTTAAAAGTTTGTAGAGGTAAATTTGCTCTACAGAACCACTGAGAGGATAATTATTCTGAGGTGCAAACACCACAAAGGCAGCAGTAAATAAGGAATTGCCTGAATTCTGTCCCCAAGTCCTTTCTTTTGTCCTCCCAGAAGGGGCCTGACATGCCCTGACTGCTGCCTGCGCCTGCGTCTCCCTCTCATCAGGAACCAAGCTAGGGAGGCTCCAGCCAAGAAAGGCAAAGAGGCTGGGAGGTGCTAAAAATAAAGGAGTAAGAAAGAGTGGCCTCCTTTTCTCATGGAGATTTAAAACCCTGCCTCCCAGACAACCTAGAAAATCTCACCCTGAAGAAATAATATGTTTAAACAACACATAGCCTGACCAGGCGGTGGCGCAGTGGATAGAGCATCGGACTGGGATGCGGAGGACCCAGGTTCGAGACCCCGAGCTCACCAACTTGAGTGCAGGCCCATCTGGCTTGAGCAAAAGCTCACCAGCTTGGACCCAAGGTCACTGGCTCCAGCAAGGGGTTGCTTGGTTTGCTAAAGGCCTGCAGTCAAGGCACATGTGAGAAAGCAATCAATGAACAACTAAGGTGTCGCAATGGCAATGAAAAACTAATGATTGATGCTTCTCACCCTCTCCGTGTCTGTCTGTCCCTATCTATTTCCCTCTCTGACTCTCTCTCTGTCTCAAAAAAATAAAATAAAATAAAATAAAATAAAAATGTAAACAACACATAAACTCTTAACATAGGTATTAGGATTTTCTTCTTTGAAAAGGCCAGTGTCTTCCTTGATTGTCCTATGCAGTAACTCCCATCCAATATTTTCTACTTGTCCACAGGACTTCTGAGTAGTTTCCACTGTTTCTCTTCAATATGAATAGACAGCTCATATCACAAGACATTTTAGGGAAGCCTCAAATAGGAAAGAATAAACTTAAATAAATTTAAATAAGAGAAAGAGGGGAGAGGGAGGGGAAAAGGAAACAGGTTACAGAGAGATTAAAAAAATAAAACAAAAAATGATTTAAAACATTATTAAAAAGATGCCCTTATAACAAGAAAAAATTGTTACTAAGTAATACAGTAAGTCCTCAAGTTATAAACGTTCAACTTAAACACAGCCCATACTTAAGAACAGCGCACCATGAGAGCTATTGATAACCAACTGCAGTTGGACATCAGTGAAAATGATATCATAGAGCAGTGGTTCTCAAACTTTTTGAAGTCGGGAGGATTTAAAATCCTACAAATAATTGTAGGTGCACTATATACAAATTTCTGAGAAATATGTTATAATAATTAAGTCAAGTATTAAAAAATATATAAAGTCCAAGCGTGCTTTTATGGTAATTAAACAAAATAAATACAACAAAATAAAATTTATTTTGACACTAAAAAACATTTTTATGTTACATTTTTGAGTTATGCTTTTTAGAATTTGTAAAAAAGAGGGGTTAAAAAATTTAAAAAGTGACAAAAAAGTTATCTTTTTATATATAGAGATATATTCTTAGTAAGATTTAGTAAATTTGGCAGGTCTCAGCATGAATGTGTTAAGTTTTTTCATTCTTGTGTTTATGAGAAACATGAACCTGATGTGTCCTGGCAATTTCTTCAATGTTTGGGCATATTTTTGAAAGGCAAACTCATTTCCTCATCAATACATTGAAGAATTTCTTTCTTTTTACTCTTAATTGTGTTGAGGGTAGAAAATCCTAATTAACATAAATAGGATTTTGAAAATTGTAGTAAAATGTCCAAAGCTTTTTTAGATATTGCCACATATTCTTCTTTTATAGAAATCCAAAAGGCTTCAAAAGATAATTTCTTATGTTTAATCATCAATCCATAATCAGTGGATATAGCTGCCAGTTCTTCTTCTGTTAATGTTAAACCAAAATCACTTGAAGCTTTCATAAACTGTATTGTTCATTGTTAAGTGAGGGAAATGCTATAAATTAAATTCTTCCCATCAGCCTTCAAGGCCTATTTTATTTATACTTTACTTTTGCTCACTTCCAGAATCAAATTCTTCAGTATCATGCTTCTTTTTGAGAAATCTATCCATTTTGTTTGGGTGTATTTATCTAAAAATAATATAATGATGTGTTAATAATAAATATAATAATGATGTGTTAGCAAAAAGGGTGGTATTTCCATAATGAAATGGTATAATAAAGTAACTATATTTATTTTTATATGTGGGCACACGCTGCAAACCAGCGCAGTTAGTAATTCCAGGTCCCAAGTGGGAACAGTGCAGAATTAAGAAAATATGTGGAATTAAGAAAATATGGGGTCAGGAGGACCCTGTAATTGCTGCTGGCAAGAACAAAGCACGCCCCCAAACCACATCTTACTTTATTTATAGGACAAAGTGGGCATTAGCAAATCAACGAGGTCTTTGATAATGTTTTCAAGGCAACCCAAGAATTTTACCAAGTGTAGAAAATTCCCAGCATACATATCATCTTAACTTTACACCAAACAAAGGATAGAAGAAACTTGCCTCTAGTCTTTCTGGGGAACATGGGAAGGGGTAGTGTAAACAATCCAGCGCCACAGCTTAACAGCCTTTTGCAACTTAATCAGGCAAGTGAGGTGGGGCGTTGGGCAGACTGTCAGCTTACAGTCAATTCCCACACCTCTCTGTCCCCAAAATATGTAAACTCCAAAAACCCTGTTGGTTTTTTGGTCCCCAATAGGCACATATTTCTCTGGAATACCATGGGGCACACCTGGAAATCTTCTAGGGCACACCAGTGTGGCACGCACTTTGGGAACCACTGTCATAGAGTTACTTGACTCCACGGGAAAGAACTAACCAATGAAGACCTTATGGAACTAGAGCAGCAGATGATAGCATTTAGGGAAGAAAATTCTAGAACTGGAAAAGCTTTCTACAAAAGAATTAGCTGATGCTTTTCATCTCATTGAAGCATGAATGGCAAAGTTAGAGGAGCAAGATCCTGATGCAGAGAGGTTCACCAAAGTTTACCATACAGTTATTGAAGGCCTGAGATGCTACAGTGCCATCTATGATGAGAAAAAGAAAGCTCTGTTCAAACCTCCCTTGACACCTACTTCAATAAACTGACTCCAGCAGCAGAATTAAACCTTGATTCTAACACCATTCCCATCCTCTTCAACAAGTCCATCATATTCTGCACCATCCAAGGTTGTTTAAGGTTGTATTTGAAAATGTTTAAGTATTTATATGCTCAGAAAGTTAAAATGAATACCATGTTAAGGCAAACATTTGTCTAAGTTGCATTTAATACTTAATTAGGAGTGGGCTAGATTAATGATATATTTGTAATGTGCAAAGACTTAAAATACTTTTTGGAGAGTTGCTAGGCGACATGCTTAAGAAAAATAAAGAATGCAAGAAATAGGGAATTCAAAAAAAGAAAAGCAAAAGCTATCTCAGGCTTTACTGGGCACAGGTATAGAAAGAAGGCGAGGAGTAAGAAGAATATGATGGATTGTTTGCTGTGCCTCAGCATTTGATAAATATGTTAGATCACTTGGAGTTCACATAGCAATCTTGTGCAAATAAGGCAGACAAATGAAAAATAGTGGAGCAATGATTAAGTAAGGTGGAGAGAGTGTTATAATGAAACTAATTATAAATATGGACCACAAGAAATTGTCTAAAGTTCTGAAAATGTCTTCCTCTAGATGAATAAACTAGAGAATGGTAGATTGTATAGGATTGATAGGAATTTTCTTCTTTTATGAGCTAAGCATTTTTCTATTTGACTGTTTTTTAACCTATGTCAATTTATTTGACTAATAAAAATTAAAAATCAACATAAAAATAAAAATGAAGTAAAATTAACTGAGATTACTTACCAGGTATATTTTAAGAAGTAAATATAATTTTTTATGCTTATTAATTCTTTTTTAATGTTAACTTCCCTGGGATTTAAGTAAAAGCAAAAATTATTTATTCTAAAATTATTTAAAGTAAATTCTATAATGTTAATTATAACAGACACTTTTTAAAAATTATCTTGAAATATTTTAAACAACACAACTTTAAGATCTTATTATAAATTAAAGAAAAGAAAAACAGTAGAAAAAATGAGCACTATTTGGCCAGCATAGTCCATTTTATTGGATGTGGCCAAAAAAAAATAACACCTTGTCAATACAGTTTTTTAAATATATAATCTAAATATATTTACTTAAAATATATATGCCCAGCCAACCAAAAGGGAGATGATAGTCACAAACAACTTTGATGTGGGGTTGTTATCCAAAATATATAAAGAACTCACGAAGCCCAGCAACAAACAAACTATCCAATTAAAAAATGGGAAGAGGACCTGAACCAACACTTCTCCCAAGAAGAAATACAAATAGCCAACAGATATATGAAAAGATGCTCATCCTCACTAGTTATTAGAAAAACAAATCAAAACTACAATGAGATTGGCTTTATCAATAAGACAGGTAATAACAAGTATTGGAGAGGCTGTGTAGAAAAGAGAACCCTCATTCAATGCTAGTAAGAATGTAAACAGGTACAACCATTATGGAAGACAGTATGGTGGTACCTCAAAAATTAAGAATAGAATTAGCATATAACCCAGCAACCCCTCTAATGGGTATCTATCTAAAAAACATTGATATGCAAAGAAACATGCACTCCTGTGTTCATCACAGCTTTATTCATGGTGACCAAGACATGCAAAGAACCAAAATGTCCTTCAGTAGAGGATTGGATAAAAAAGAAATGGTACATATATATAATGGAATACTACTCAGCCATAAGAAACGATGACATAATGCCATTTACAACAACATGGATGGACTTTGAGATTATACTGAGTGAAATAAGTAAATCAGAAAAAGCTAAGAACTATGATTTCAGGCATAGATGGGATATAAAACTGAGACTTGTGGACATACAACTGAAGTGGTTACAATAAGGAGAGAACGGGGGAGGAGTAAGGAGGTACAAATATATGGTGATGAAAAATTACCTGACTTTGGGTGATGGGCACACAACGCAAAAATAAATGGATGAATGAATAAAATGTATATACCCTAATCTAGTAATTCATCATTTAGAATAACTCTTGACCATGAGTTAAATATTTACTTCTAAAATACTGAAACCATTGTGGTTGCAAAAGATCAGGATCTAGAATCAGTGAAATAATTAAAAAATAATATTTACTGTAATTTTACTATAGAATAATAACTGGCATACAGATATATTAAGTAGTAGTTACAGTTGTGCACAGATGTGTTAACAAACTCAAGGAGTTTGTCACTTTGGGTGTTCTACTCATGAAGGAGAGGTGTTTAGGTAGTTTTATTTACTTCCATCAAGTAAATGAGGTTCACATCTAAACCTCTGTCTCCAAGTCACCAGGAATATCTTACATTACTGATATTAATCTGACTAGCCATAGAATGGAACTAAATAAGAATGTATCAACAATCCAGTTTGCTACTCTTATGACCATGATTCAATACTACTGAGTGATTAAAGTTAGGTATCCTGTAACAAATCAGAAGTATATAATCTCTCCTATGCTTTCAACTCTGGCCAAGTCTTTGCTACAGTTGAAAGGCCTGTCGCCTCTGGCTGATGCACATCAAGGGTTCAAATCATAAGTGGGACTTACATGACTCTACCTCAGTCTCCCTTCCCTTCATTCCTACCATGCTGAGGCTTGCAGTTCCAATTCTTGCTCAAGGCCAATAGGACAACCTGATGAAGCAATGTGTGGGCATCTATTGCAAAGAACAATAACCCTAGTTTATGGCTATTTTCTAACTTCAGTTTTTATAACAACCAAAAAAGCAGAATCTGGCCTTCAGACATGCCAGCTCCTGGAGATTTGCTCATCTTCAAACCAACGGCACTGCAAACTGGTTTGCACTTAATTCCCTTAGCAAAGAACTCCTAAACCCCTCCTTTTAATTCCTTTGTTCTATTTTTTGTTCATTTCTCCTCCTTCTCCCTCTTATAAAAACCTTGCCTACACCAAAATATTAAGATGGGTTTTTCAGGACAAGAGTGCCCCCATCTTACCAGGTTGTGAGTTCTTGAATAAACCTCTTTCCTTTGTACCAGCACTTGCCTCTCATGAGTGTTGGCTTTTGTCACACCAGCCAAGCAAATCTTCCTTCACTAACATCCTTTAAGGTTGGCTTATCCATTGTTTATATCCACTACACGCAGTTTCTGGCTTATGAATGAGATAAGTTCTATAAGTTTGTTATTTTTTGTTGTTGCTGTTCTTTTTTTTTTTCTGAAGTGAAAAATGAGAAGGCAGAGAGACAGACTCCGCATGCGTCCAACCGGGATCCAACTGGCATGCCCACCCCGGGGTAATGCTCTGCCCATCTGGTGTGTTGCTCCCTTGCTACCAGAGTCATTCTAATGCCTGAGGCAAAGGCCATGGAGCCATCCTCAGTGCCCAGGCCAACTTTGCTCCCATGGAGCCTTGGCTGTGAGAGGGGAAGAGAGAAATAGAGAGAAAGAAGAGGGGGAAGGGTAGAGAAGCAAATGGACGCTTCTGTTACATGCTCTGGCCGGGAATTGAACTTGGATTTCCACATGCTGGCCAATGCTCTAGCACTAAGCCAACTGGTCAGGGCCAGGTCTGTTCTTAAGTTAAATCTGTATGCGATTTGGAACAGGTATATTTACCTATTAAATACAATTTAGACAGATTTTTGTCTTAACATAGCATTTATTTTTACTTTTCTGTGCATATAACTACTTAAACATTTTCAAACTTACAGAACCTAACTCATAGGTAACCTAGGGACTGTCTATACTTGATCAATTACATATTTGCTTCATTTATTTCATTGGATTCCAATCAATCTCATCTGTTTACAGCTGCATCTGCAAAATATTGTGCTACATTCTAATACTTAGCAAGAAGAGATTTACTAAGAACCACCCAGACCTTGAGACCCTTGTCCTAACATACGTGTACTTCATTTCACTGAAATGTCAAGCTAAAAATTATTAAAAAGATAAATTTTATATGATGTACATTTTACATCAATAAAATAATTTATCAAATACAAAAAATATAATTTTCCTTAAATCCGTCATTTATACTGTTATTCACTCCTATTTTTCATACAAAAATAACTGCAGCCCACTTATTCTCAGGCCTTTTGATCCCTACCACCCTAAGGTCACAATGAATCTGAATTGCATGGAATTCTGCATTAGGCACATTATATCTGGAAAACTCCAGGGCTTTTAGAATTTCTGCGTTACCAACAAGTCACATGGCTGAATTGTCCCTACTTGTACTTAGGGTGTTCTTTCCTGGCTGAAACTGAGGAGCAGCCTTTCAGAGTTCCTGACATGTCCCAAGTTCAGTGTTGTTCTAAAGTGACTTAAAGTGTCTTGTGCCTTAGACTTAAATCTAAACGTGACTCTGATTCTTATTTTCTGATCAGTATGGTTTACCAATATTCAGCAAAATAGAATTTATGTTTCACAGGATTTTTTTCCCAATGGCATGATATTTTAAATATTCAAAATGTTAAGCAGTGTTATATGTAAGTTTACTGGAAATTTTGACTATATAATTTGTTCAACTAGTTATATTATTTTTTATTATAATTACAATTTGAGTTTGTGTTTTTCCAAATGTATTAAAATAAATGAAATTAAATATAGTGAAAAATAGGGCAATTAGGAAAAAATAGATTAATGTAGCTCAAAGGGAACAGAGAGGAAAGATACTACTAGACACTCAGGATGGTCAGATTAACACAGTTTATTACGGAACCTAGCTTTCAATTTCCTGGCTGCTAAGTGATAAGGAAAACATATCACATCTCATAGGTTTTACTTTCAGACAGATAAATACATGCACATTCATCTGCAAAAACAACATTTTCCATGAATTTAAACACAAACAGAAATTTTTCTCCTTAGTTTTAATAAAAACATCTTTAGATAAGATAGTACATGATTTTTATTTTCCTTTTAGAGAGAGACAAGAAGGGAGAGACAATGGAGGAGAGAGAGATGAAAAGTATTAACTCATAGTTTCTTCACATTAGTTATTTATTTATTGTTTCTCTTATGTGTCTTGACCGGGGGCTCCAGCTGAGCCAGTGACCCCTTGCTCAAGCTGGTGACCTTGGACTCAAGCCAGTAACCTTGGGTTTCAAGCTAGCAACATTTGGTCTCTAGCCAGTGACCATGGGATCATGCAAGGATCCCGCACTCAAGCAAGAGATCTCGGGTATTTTGAACCTGGGCCCTCAGTGTCCCAGGCGATGATAAATTCACTGCACATTTACTGGTCAGGCAGTAAAAGATATTTTTTACTAAAATTTAATAAGATTTTATATCTAATCCTGTCTTTGTTGACAATATAAATACCTTGCATTACCTTTTATCTGGGTCTTGTTTGTTTTTTTTTTTACACACTTCGATCTGGATAATAAAACTAACTCTGAGGAAACATATGGTGGGATGACTTCTCTAGGGGACCTACCCATTATGATGACCTGTTTGGGGGTCGGAACAATAACAGATCTATGAACTGATGCACATGTTCGGTTAGCTGTGAAAGATGGGGGTCCCTTACATTCAAAATGAGAGCTGAGTCACAAAACCATAGGAGAGTAGAGGAAGAACTTGGGATAGACACAGCCAATTCTCTCATTCCCAAGTAGAACAACGGAGGCCAAGAAAATAGGTGAGCTCCATGTTTCCAGGCTGTTGAATGTGCTGATCTTACATCTAGACCACCCCAGACCTGTCTCTTAAAACAAAGGACACATTACACATTTACTGTTTAGTAGGTTTCTACTACCTTACCTTCCTTTCCACCCCATTCTTTCTCTAACCATCAAGAGGAGACTACACATAAAATCTAGAAATTGTAATGAAGCTTAATATATGGAGGGGCAAAAGAAGGTTTACCACTTTTTGTATGGAAAATAATGCAATAGTTAATAATAATAGTGAGCTGTCTGCATAGCTCAGTTGGTTAGAGCATCATCCCAAATTGCAGAGGTTGCCGGTTCGATCCTTGATCCAAGCACATACAAGAACAGCTCAATGTTCCTGTCTCTCTCTCTTTCTTTCTATTTTTGTCTCACTAAAATCAATAAAAATTAAAATTAAAAAATATATAACAACAAACTCAATGTTTACTTTTGCCCCATTGTATAGAGTCAGTAGAATCCAAAGTGTCTGGTTTTATTTAAAGTTAATATAGCATGTGCCTCGTATAATCTTCTCATATTAAAGTTTATGATTAACTTTGGGAAACAGTCTCAATTTAAAGTAATATTGTTTTGTTTTGTTTTTTATAAAGGTAATACATGTTTTTTATAAAGGTAATATAATGAAAGGTGGTTTATTTATACACAAGGTTGAAATAGTTTTCCCACAAATCAGAAAATTTATTAATCCTATCATGGGCCTAATTAAAATTTAGTGGTTATCAACATGACACATATTAGATGTTAAGTTGGGTGTGGTTTTTTTTTTATTCAGTTAATAAGAAGGTATTGACAGTACTATGTAGGTTCTCCTATGCATCACACAGCCTCAACTTGTCAAAGTGATGTATAAATTTGAGAATGACGTTTAGAGGCCTCCCTGCTTGTATTGTGTTATTTCCCTTCTTCTCATCTTTGCTTCCCCAACTCCCATGCAAATTTCCTACAAAGTCTGTTCTCTGAAGAAGAAACCTATGAAAACATCTTCTCCTCAGTACCTCACTATACATATGCATTAAACAACTGGGAGTTAGCAAATTTTGACTTCATTATCCCATTTTTATGCATTCTCTCTGTTTCAAATCTAGTAATTCTTATTTCTCACAAAAAAAAAAAACATGGGAGAGGTACTTGTTTAATTAAATGTTTGACACTGAACAGCTGTTTGAAGAAAGCCCTACCCCCAAAAAATAGAGAAAGCTCTATCTGTTTGCCAACGTGTCTTTCCTCCTCTCTGCCTTGCTCTTTGGATTACTGATGCACAGATGCTTGGATATGTAAACTGCTATCCAGAGGGATTATTAATCCTTTTAAGCCAAAATTTCAAGAAACAAATGGGTTTCATAAATGTATATTAAGCTGTTCTGCTTCAGAGAATGAAAACACACCATTCTGGTATGGATCATGTGAAACCCTAGCACCTCCGCAAAGAATGGAAGGGAAGGCTCTGAAGTGTCCGCAGCCCTGAGGCAGGGTGCTGCAAGAGGGGTTTTTAGGAATGCAAATAAGGAAACCCAAATTAGGGATAGTTCAATTTTGTTTAGCTGGTGAATTTAGTTACGCTCTCTGAATTCTAAAGGACGGGAGGTAACACCTTGAGTCATGCCTGAATGTGTATACCCAAGCTTTCCAAGGACAGTATTTTAGGTAAATGTCTCAACAATTAGTTGCTGAATCACAGTAAGACTGTAGGGCATATGTGCCCTCAGACCCCTTTGCTCAGAGGACTGCTGGGCTCCTGGTGACTAGCACACACATCAAGACCAGGAGGGCCCTTGGTTCATATGCCCAGACTCTGGTCCTAGTCCAGCGGGTTTTTGAGGAATTGGCCAAGACTCAGAATCTAAGAGAACAGTCAGTGTTGGGACAACGTCCACAGTGTTTAGGTCATTAACTGAATGTGCTGGGTATCCAAGGTATGTCATGCTCCTGTGTCTACAGAGAATTTTGCACAACTCCTGGTGTGATGGTGTTGTCAGTGACTTTTCATTGGTGTGTCATTGTATTGGAATACAACATCCAGTGGTGTGGAAATGTGTGGCCTACCCCCAGTGCACATCAACGGAATCTGTTTCCAGAGCTTACTTTGAATTCTCCAGAATCTCTCAGAAGGTATACGGGGTGGAAAGAAACATCTTTTAATTGGGGAGTCCTGACAACTGTGTTAGGCCCCTCCTCAGTCACATGTGAGCTGGTGAACTGTGGGAGTTGACTTGACCTCAGAAAGCCTATTTCTTCTATAAATAAAGAAAATAACTTCCTGTTCTACAAATTTCTCAGACTATCCCTTACATAAACAGGTGAAATGCACAAATTATTTGGAAAATATGAAAGCTATATAAATTAAAAAGAATAAATAAATAGCACATTAAGCACAATGGAATAATCCTATTATGAAAGTACAAAGACAGAGATACATTTTAAAGATTAAATATATTTACAATGTAATGGACATGAATGGAAATAGATTATACTAGATCTCTAATTTAGACCCATAAGACTATTTTGAAATATGTTTACTTTTGCTGACTTTTCCATAAAACATTATACTTCTTATATATTTTCCCAGTTTTGTCATGTGTCATCACTCACAGATCTCACAAACTGGTTGTCACAGGAATTTCTGGTTTACTACATTCTTGCTTTCCCTTTTAGTTTGTGTACAACATCTACATTCCATGACCCCTGGGGCAGCAGGATCATCCACAAATAAGATAGATAAATTTCAGGGTATATATAAATCAGGCTGATCTCTACTGAGCATAACCTCTCACAGAGAATTGACCTTTAGCCTTCTAAATAATGATTAGATTCAGTTCACTCCACTTCCCTATAAATTAATCTAAACGAACCCAAATGAACTCATTTCAGACTTCAAACTGAGACCACTTCTCAGCTGCTTGTGCAAGAATGAAACCCAGCCTGTTCCCCTGGCGAAGGTTCAAGTGGAAAGTGTAATGTTCAGGGAAGAGGTAGCTCAGCATACAGACCTCACATCAAGAGAAGACACAGGCATTCATCCTCCCACCATCAGCACCCAAGCAGGCTGTTGGGTTCAGTCAGTATTCTAAGTGCTGACTTCAGATCCCATTTGTAAACAAAAATGCACCAAGTATGTCCTTGTGCTACTTTTGCAGTTGCTGTTACAGGTTTAGATGTGTTTTTTTAGGTGTAACCTATATAATTCGCATCCTCTTGTCCAGTATTATGAGAGGGGTAACAGCAGCAGCAGGCGCGGTAGGAGGAGGAAAGGCAGCATCGTTAGTTCAGCACCAGCCAAAAGCCAGGCGTGTGTGAGGAGCGTCACATAAATCACTAACAATCTCATGAACGTTAGGCATAATTTATTTTATCATCCTTGTTTTATTAATAAGAAAACTGTCAGTTAATTTAAGACCGCAATTCCAATGGCTCCAAATTGCAAACTTTTTTTAACTCTTTTAACTGGCTACAAAATTAGTAGCAGTTTCATAAATACTAAGTCATCATAAAATAGAGCCGAGTTTTGTGAATACAGGCCAATGATTCTGAAAGTGTACAGACTACAAAGGGTCCTGCTCACAGTGATATTTAAAATAACTTACTTGAATAAATTTATTTTAATCTTAATAAGCTTGACCACACATAAAACTTTATCAGGATTCTTATATTATAATGACTTTGATATGCAATTCCCATTCATCATTTAATTTAGCTAACTTAACTTTAAAATTCCATGTTACCAAAGAAAACTTGAAAGAAACTTTTTATCTTATTTACATTTATTTAATTTAATTGCTCTTAAAAATTAAGTTTAGATTATCTGTAAAAACTTTATTATACCAAATTATTTTTCTTTAAAAAAACAACAACAAATGCTTATTGCATTGATTTTAGTGAGAGAGGAGGAAAGTGAGGGAGAGAGAGAAAGAAAGAGAAAGGAACATCTATCTGCTCTTGTATGTGCCCTGACTGAGGATCAAACCAGCAGCCTCTGAATATTGGGACAATGCTCTAACCAACAGAACTATCCAGCCAGGGCACAAGTTATATTTCTTGCTGACAAAATTTGCAACAGAGATAACATAAACTTATTTGACTAATAAACATAGGTAGAATAAAATTATTATTTAGCATTGATAATTATAAAGATATCCTTATTTAACCAAACCAAACTCTAAACCAGCTTTTATTTCAAACATTTAAACAAATCATATGATTCTGAAAACTTCTGTTATATTTTTCTCAAAGTTCTCATAAAAGCATTCATTTCTTTAAACCAATTTAATATTACAAATTAGTGATACCATTTAGTGGTAAGATTATGTTATACACATACATAGACATACGTAAATATACAGATAAACATAGAATAAGATCTTTCATTTTAAAACGCTAGTTTTTTTTTGTCTCAGGCACAACACAGAACTCAAGAAGTATTTTGCTCAGATGACCAAAGCTGTGCCAACTGTAAAAATTTTTATAAAGCCATCTTAAAATTATTTTATAATCAATCAAAACATGCATTTCCATTGTCTTTGAGGATATCACTCAGAGAACTTATGGACAAACACAAACATCAGAAGTGAGTGTATACAATCAGGTGGAAACCTTCAGATGACCTGCATGTAAAGTGGCAGGTTTTCCTAGAGCAATGTGGAACTGGGATGGAGACTGAGCACAGGAGGGTGGTGGCCACATGTCTGGAGTCAAAGAGATGGGGGGAAGGTAAGAAGCTTTAGACACCCCTTTACATCTGACTTCCAAGCAAAGTACACACAAACACCATTTTACTTACTTTCACACCCTATGATGGACACACAAATGACACTAGACAATAAACTGCCAACTCTCCTAACCAAATTTCAGATGCATGAAGCAAGTTACAAGTTCAAATTCAGATAGCCAAATAAATGCAAAGAAACTGATTTTAAAATTGGGTATAAGCCCTACAACTATTCTCCTCTTGAACAAGATACCCCAAAACAAATACCTAACTAGGAAAAATCTAAGTTAAGAGGAAAGGAGCTCCTGGTTGTATGTTTCAGGACCACTGACCCTACTCTCAAATTGAGCCCATGCAGGGAGACAGGGCAAACAAATGGGTACAGTCCCACACCCCTGACAACTCAGACAGGGCCCCACCAAGGCAGGTGCTTTTCTCTCAGGGAAAGAAAAACCTGCTAGATAAGAATCAAATCATCCCCATCCTACTCTCAGATCAAGGCCCCCTCCCCCCATGTAGACTGAAAGAGAAAGTGTCTAGAGGAAGGGTGACCGTCTGCACACACCAGAACAACTTACCTTACAAACAAACCCTGAAAGACTGAAATTCAAAACATTTTCTTCTTCCAAATGAGCTGTGGGCCAAGGGGCAGCTGCTTATTGACTCATGGAGGAGAACCCCATCTGGGACTGGTCTACCATAGACACAAGCTCTTGGCTGGTTCCCAGATTGTTGCCAGTCCAAAATCTGTGTGTTCGGTGCTTTGAATGGGCAAAACTCAAAATAGTAAGAGTTTGGAATAAGAAAACATATATTGGTCAAGAAAGCAGCAAATGAGAAAATGAGTCTTAGTAGTACCTAAATCTATCTTAAGAAAGTGCAGAGTTCATCCCTGGCAAGGTATATCAGTTATTTAGTGTCTTCCACGGTTGCAGGTTTGATTCCCAGTCAGGGTACATAAAAGACAACCAATGAATGTATAAATAAGTGGACCAACAAATCAATGCTTCTCTCTCCCTCTTCTGCTCTCTCTAAAAGCAATAAATTTTTTTAAAAAAATGAAAGAACAGAGTTCAGCCTTGGCTAGGTAGCTCAGTTGTTTATTGTCCTGATATTTAATGAGGTTGTTCACAAATGATCAAAGCACTGTTGCCCAAGACTACTTGATATCCTCTTTCTACCCCACCCCCAAAATAGTTTTGTTTATTAGTCTTTTTCTTACCTTTTTTCAATTTCATAAAATACATGCTGTTCTTGATCTATGTAAAGATTTTATGAGAAAGACAATTCTTAGTTTTAACTTGTTTTTGTGCAGGCTGCACACACAACAGACTAATGCAGACACTTAGTTCACATGCATAGTCCAGGGTCCCGACTGCTTCTTCTCTTTCTTATCGCTGCCCGTCTTTTGAGTTTTATTCTTCTTTTTATCTATCACATTTTTAACACTGGGGAAAAAAATCAAATCAGCTATTTTTACTATTTTTTAAATTATTTTGGTTTAAATATTTATGAATGATTTAAGATATTAATTGAAAAGAGCCACAGGACAATTGTTACTAATTATATTCACTTGGCTCTTACTTATTTGTGTCAACACACGTCCTTCACAGATATTTGATAGATAGTAGAGTCATTCAAGTTCTAACATCACATTATGAGAAAAAGTATCGTTGTAAATGAAGCTGGTAAACAAGTTGAGGAAATACAAGCTGGGTAAGAGAAAGGCGTTTGTGGACTATTATCATCTAAGCTTATTTCTTTTGGCAAAATCAGCCACTGATTATTTGTTGCAGTAGATTCAATTTGCATTAGAAATAATTTTTACTTTTATTTTACACATATGTTAATTAGCAATAGTTTTAGAAGGTGCTGAATCAAGACCAGTCTTAAAATTTTTATATTTAGTTAACTTCAACTGAACTCAAAATAAATTTTAAAATGCCTAGGTAAATACATGCAGAAGGAACATTCTTGGTCAAATAAGTTTGTAAAATAGTATTTTTATGTTTGTTCACTTATAGTTTGCATTGGGGGCTGAGCAGTGCTAGGTATATGTGGTCTGTGAAATTGCAAATTACCTTCCTGCTTGGAAAGAGCTTTTGTCTTGCTAATTTTTGATGGAGGAGAGGTTTTCAAGCCAAAAAACCTGAAAGTTTTTCTTTCATGTTTTGCTGGAGGAGAGGTTTTCAAGCCAGAAAGTTTTGAAAAGAGGGAGAAGGAGAGGAGGCTGAGAAAGAAGCCATAATTGCAGAGTGAGAGAAGAGAATGCAGAGTGCTGAAGAAGAAGCCAGTTTGTGCAGAAAGAAGGTGTGCAGATGGGGAACCAGAGCTGAGGGGCTTTGCAAACTCTGCTGACAGTGGTGTGGCCTTTAATTCTAGGAGAAACTGGAGAAGATTCTCCGAGTTGTGGAACTGGAGAATGTGTCAGTGGCTTTGGGAGCTCATAGTGAAAGGGAAGTGTTTTCCCTGTGTGTTTGCTTGTCAGCCAGTGTGAGACTTTAATAAAGGAATGGCCCACCATTTTTTGGCTCCACTGTTTCTTTACCATCTGTCCGAATTTAATGAGAACCTGCATGTGAATGGCCATGACCGTGGTGGCCCCTGGCCTTACAATATTTTCCCATTTATACCATGTTTTTTAATTGTGTCATCACACCAATGTTAATTATTAATCTTTGCATGTTCCATTTTTCAGCTTTTTTTTCTTTTACTTCCCCTCCCCATTGTTACAGTTTCAAAAATATATTAACATATTTCTGAACTGAGTTGCTAAACAAATAACTTTCAGTGTATTCTCTGTGCCTTTTTTCATTTTCAGTCAAGGGTTATAATACTACATTTTGCTGCTGTAGCTGCTGCTCTAGTTTTTATTGTAAAGTCAGTGGATAATGGGGACAGTCACGTGAGGAACTCAGACCTGGGACCTTTGGCTAGGGCCGCCCACAACCAAGCACGCCAAAAGAAACTTCCCAGAGGTCCTTGGGAGAAGAGCAACCGTCCATCAGCCAGTGAGATTTCACTGCGTCATATCAGCTCGCCCACCCTAGAGGACCCCTTTAAATACCTCTCACATGGTTTAATTCGCACACTTCCCTAGCCTCTGTCCCCGGCGCTAGGGAACCTCATCGGGCGGGATGTGCAGTACTTAAAGAAAGCCTTTTATTATTCCACACTTTGTGGCTCTGACCCCCTTCCTTCTTTCTTGGCGGGGAAAAATACCTTACATTTTGGTGCCAAAAACCCGGGAGGAGTTAGAAGCCTGCTGGGGCCGCTCATCTCCCCATCACCTCCAAGAAAGAACCAGGACATCCGACCTTCCACTTTGGCGCGCGGTGCAATAAGTCCCCTTCCTCCAAACTCCCCTCGTTCTTTCCACCAAGACTCCATCAGGAAACCGTAGCTACATCAGGGAAGTCTTTTCCATCCGAGTGCGTGTGTGCCCTGGAGACATCTGAGCACATCCACTTTCCCTATCCGTCTGTGGCCAGAGCTTGAGTTTTGGGATGCCAGTTCTCAACTCTGACCACCCCGAGGACTGAGGGCGGCTGTGGGAGCACATGAATCCCAAAATACTCCAGGAGTTTCCTTATCCAAAATCTCTCCCTCCCTAAAGAAGAGGAAAATTTTCTTCTTCTCCGCTGTGGCCAGGCCATTGAACCCACTGCATAATCGGACTGGGTCGCCTCCTGAAGGGACTTTCGGTTTTAACACCTTCACCAATTTAACTAATGCCAAAAAAGCTAGGAGCTGATTGGAGATCCCTTACATATAGGGCTAATTATTCATGTACCTGTCCTTAATCTCTGTGCTGCCTGTCCCACCGCGCAGGCCGTTTTCTTTGCCAGAGAAACCTGCACTCCTAATCTTTCCATCTCCATGGACTCCCAACTCTCTCCCCTCCTGCCTGATCCCCAGAAGCACCCCACTTTCTGGTCCCTCTGCAGACTTCTTCTGCTCAGCTCTCTTCCCTCCAGAGAGCCTCCTCCCCTCCCTTTGCAGAATCCTGTTTCTTATTCACTTGCAAATACCAGTCTCTCTTTCTCCTCCCCTGCTGGCCAGTGGCCCCGCCCTTCTCCACTGTGTTCTTAAGTCCCTTCTCTGTCAGGCCATTCTCTGCCTGCCATTGGTTCTTACACTGGTTTGCAGGATGCCCAACCCCAATCTGCTTGCAGGAGGTTCTGACCCTGTCCTCCCACTGGCTCCAGAGTTTCCAGCTGAATCTGGGTACCGGGCCCCCTAGGAGCCCTCCTCCTCTTATTCTCAAACCCCAAACCCCTATCTGAGACCTGTGAACATGGCATTTAAAGTTTTCCATGGTCATGGCTAGTAGAAACAGGCCAAGGCTGTTCACCAGGCCCATGTGCAGCAGAAGGTAATGCTCCAAACCCAGGCTCTTGTGGCAACCCTGAGGCCGACAGAGCAATAGGGGCAAAGCACAGGAAGTGCCCTGCCCAAGTCTGGACCACAAAGAGGAGTCCCACCAGCAGCTTGCTTTAAGTGTGGCAAGCAGTACCACTGTGCCCGACAGGGCCCCTGCACGTGGCTGCCCACTGATCCCTGCCCTAACTGCAAGCAGCCCAGTCACTGGGAAAGCAATTGCCCCTTTGGGCAACAGGCTTTTTCCTCAACACCTTTACATAGAGGATGAGGCAGCCATGTGGGCACATCACTCAAACTCCTAGGACATGACCTGGACTCGGAGAACCCAGGGTAATGCTACAGGTAGCGGGTAAGTCCATCTCATTTCTTGTGGACACGGAAGCTGCCTTCTCTCTTTTGTCATCACACTCTGGACCTCTAATTCCCTCACAGGTCTCGGTTATGAGAATGGATGGGACCCCTTCTTCTCCTCTTCACACACCACTCCTGACATGCAGTTTAAATGAAATCCCCTTTTTTTGCACTCCTTCGTAGTTATGCCATCGTGCCCTGAACCCCTTCTGGGTTGAGACATTCTACATAGTCTCAGAGCCACTATCCAGCTGACAGCATCTTCTCACTTACTCCTACCATTCCTCACTACCAAGGCCCCCCGCATAATCAATGCTACCCTCATTTCTAACCATGTCTCTTGCCTCAAGCTTGCTCCCATGCAGGATTACGGCAATCAGAACCACTGGGCCTTACTTGTCTGCAGCTCACCAAAAGGTTGGGTCCTGCAGACCCTCCTGTTGCTCCTGTCCCTCCCACCAAGAACCTGCTGCCAGAGTGAGCTGAAGCAGGGAGCAATGCTGTTCAGTAGGACTGGCCTGATGAAAGAAGCTTCAATCTCCTCAACCATCTGCGAGAAAATTAAGCAAGAATCTCTCCTCCTACAACCCGCTTAACTCCTAATAGCAGCCACCCATTCTTACCTGGGCTGCCCCTATCCTAAATCTTTTTCTAATTATCAGCGTATAACTCATATTTGCTTCCTTTTTATAAATTCTTACAGAACTGCGTACGCAAATTTTCTCAACTCATGGCCAAACAGATGTTCTTCCTGACTCCCCTTAAAGTCTTATGACCTCCTCTCCCCACAACGCCCCTAACCAACAAGAAGTGGCCAAATGAATAAATGGTGTGCCCCTATTCTATTTAACAAAAAAGGTTGAAATGTAAGGTCAGTGGATAATGGGAACAGTCATGTGAGGAACTCAGACCCAGGACCTTTGACTAGGGCTGCCCACAACTAAGCGTGCCAAAAGAAACTTCCCAGAGGTCCTTGGGAAAAGAGCAACCATCCATCAGCTGGTGAGATTTCACCACTTCATATTAGCTCGCCCACCCTAGAGGACCCCTTTAATACCTCTCACACAGTTTAATTTGGGTGACTTCCCTAGCCTCTGTTCCGGGACTAAGGAACCTCGTCAGATGAGATGTGCAGTACTTAATAAAGCCTTTGTTATTCTACACTTTGTGGCTCTGGCCCCCCTTCCTTCTTTCCCAGCAGAGAAAAATAACTTACACTTATTTTTCATAGTTTTTACAGAAAACAAGCTCAAAATAAATCTGCGTTTTAATGTTGATATAAATAAACACAACCATAAAAATCCTTATATGTGAGCTTAATCATAACCATATTTAATATGGTCTTTTGTCTTTAAAGTACTCTTTCCAAAGGGAAGGTGTGACTATCATATCCTTATTAAACCACAGATTCTTAGCACACTAATATATACCATTAAGTATGAACTAAATTTTTTACTGTCCAATATTATTTTATTGCACACAAAATAAAGCTTCTATTATCTTAACACAACTCTATTTGAGTCCTTAAAAAACTAAAATCTGTTTTAGTCATAAATTACTTTGTTTCACAAATTCATGATGTGTCAGCTATACATGTCTCTCTTCAGTGTTTGGAGATTAGATGGGAGACATTTCTGCCTACAACCTTCAGGTGTGTGTGTGTAATTGTATAAACTTTACAACTTGCATGCTGCTTCAATATGTTTAAAGACAATACCAGCATGATCAAAATAGTAGACAAAAATTTTCAGAGCTAAGCAATGTTGGAGAACCATAAAAATTGGATGTTTAAAAAATTATTTAATTTTTTAGAGAGATAATTTTGGAGTTTCTCAAGCTTATTCTAAATCAAAACCTAAGGGTTAGCCTGACTAGGTGGTGGTGCAGTGGATAGAGCATTGGACTGGGACACAGAGGACCCAGGTTAGAGACCCTGAGGTCGCCAGTTTGAGCATGGGCTCATCTGGTTTGAGCAAGGCTCACCAGCTTAAACCCAAGGTTGCTGGCTTGAGCAAGGGGTCACTCAGTCTGCTGTAGCTCCCCTGTCAAGGCACACATGGAAAAGCAATCACTGAGAAACTAAGTTGCCGCAACAAAGAATTGATGCTTCTCATCTCTCTCCCTTCCAGTCTGTCTGTTCCTCTGTCTCTCTCTGTCTCTGTCACAAAAAGCAAACAACCAAAAATAATACCCAAGGGTTAAAGTATTTCTATAGAATTCCACCTTTTGCACAATTTACTATATGATTACTTTTGCATGAGAAAACATATTTTATACCATGGAAATCTCTATAAATTGACACAAAGATATGTATTATGAGTCACAAGATGGCAGAGGAGTAAGCAGACACACAGACTCCCAGCTCACACCACCAAACTGGATTAAAAATTAATTTAGGAACAACCAGCATGAAAAACCAACTCTGGAATACAAGAACTACTCTCAAAATTCAAGGAGCAAAGAATAAGCCACACCGAGCCTGGTGGGGAGCGCCATGGAGCGGTGAGCTTCCCCTGCTTATAGGAACAAAAGGGGGAGGTGATTCTGAGAGCCCAGAAAGGCTCTCAATCCAAGGAAAACAGTAGAAAATATCACTCACAGCTATTTGCCTGGGGACCTGGGAACTAGGTATATTGAAAGAGCTGGATTGTTTTTCAAAAGGAAAGAGGGAGAAAAAGACAGCCAGTGTCAAACAGAGGAAGTCATGGGAGGACCTGAGCAGCAGCGGACTAATGCAGTGCTTGAAGCAGCAATACCTGAGGGAGGTGCTGGAGGTGGCCATACCTGGGGAGCGGTTTATCCTGCCATATAAAACAAGACTAAAGTGGTTACGGGTCAACCTTCTCAAGATATCTCTCCAGCTCTAATCAGCACAAGATACAGCTGGAAAAAAAAAGTGGAGAGGAGGGGCAGTTACTCAGGTCTCCATGGAGATCCTCCCCCTACTAAATCAGAGAAAGCACCCCGCACCCAGAGAGAGTAACTGGCAGATCAGATCTTCAGAGTCTCAGGTTACACCCAAACATTCCTGAATACAGTTACAAATAAGCCCTCTGTTGAGATCAGTAAACAAGACTACCATTGAATTAAGAAAACCAAGAAAAAACAAACAAATCAAGACATCAAAGGGGCTCTATTAGAAAAGCCAAATTCCACAGTGGATTACAAACAACAGCTGAAGCCAACCCAAGAAGACCTAGAAATAACACAACTGAAAATTGGAGGCAGACAACACCAAGCCTAGACTCAACCAGCTCTAAAAAAAAACACACCCAAACACACAGACATAACGAGAAGACAGAAAAGTGCAATCCAAATGAATCCACAAGAGAATCCTCCAGGAAATGAATGGAGCGGTATGGAAATAACCAAACTTCTAGATACAGAGTTTAGAATAATGATTGTTAGGATGCTTAGGGATCTTAGAACAACAATGGATGGTCATTATGAACACCTAAATAAAGAGATAGCAAGTATAAGAAAGGACATTGAAATATTAAAAAAGAATCAGTCAGAGATGACAAATACAATATCATAAATGAAGACCACAATGGAAGAAATTAAAAGCAGGATGGATGAAGCTGAGGATTGAATCAGCGAGTTGGAAGACAAGATGAACAAAGGCATGGAAGCAGAAATGAATAAAGAAGAGACTCAAAAAGTCTGAGGAAACTCTAAGAGAACTCTGTGACAACATAAAGAGAAATAACATCCGCATAATAGGGGTTCCTGAAGAAGAAGAAAAACAACAAGGGATAGAAACTTTATTCAATCAATCATAGCTGAAAACTTCCCTAAATTGATGCAAGGAAGGGTCCCACAAGTTCAAGAAGCACAGAGATCTTCATTAAAGAGAAATTCAAAGAAACCTACACCAAGACACATCATAATTAAAATACCAAAGCTAAGCGATAAAGAGAAAATAATAAAAGCTGCTAAAAAAAGAAAAAAGACTATCACCTACAAAGGAGCTCCTATAAGGATGACATCCAACTTCTCAACAGAAACACTTGTGGCTAGAAGGGAATGGCAAGAAATATTCAAAGTAATGCAGAACAAGAGCCTATAACCAAGGCTACTTTATCCAGCAAGGCTATCATTTAAAATTGAAGGAGAAATAAAAGGCTTCCCAGACAAATAAAAAAAAAAACTCAAGGAATTTATTACAACAAAACCAATGCTGCAGGAAATGTTAAGGGGCCTGTTGTGAACAGTTCAAAGTGGGAAAAGAATATAGCAAAAGAGAAATACACCTTTAAAATAAAAAATGGCAATAAACAACTACATATCAATAATAACCTTAAATGTAAATGGATTAAATGATCCAATCAAAAGACATAGGGTAGCTACATGGATAAAGAAACAGGACCCATACATATGCTGTCTACAAGAGACACACCTTAAAACAAAAGATGCACATAGACTGAAGGTAAAAGGATGGAAAAAAATATTTCATGCAAATGGAAATGAAAAAAAACTGGAGTAGCAATACTTATATCAGACAAAATAGACTTTAAAACAAAGGCTATAGTAAGAGATCAAGAAGGTCACTACATAATTATAAAGGGAGCAATCCAACATGAAGATATAACTATTATAAATATCTATGCACCTAATATAAGAGCTCCTAAATATATAAAGCAGACTTTGATGAATATAAAGGGCAAAATCAACAGCAATACTATAATAGTAGGAGATTTCAGTACCCCACTTACATCACTAGATAGATCCTCAAGAAGGAAAATTAGCAAAGAAACAGCAGACTTAAAGGACACACTAGATCAACTAGATTTAATAGATATCTTCAGAACCTTTCACCCTAAAGCAGCAAAGTATACATTCTTTTCAAGTGCTCATGGTACATTCTTCAGGATAGATCACATGTTAGGACACAAAAGCAATCTCAACAAATTTAAGAAGATAGAAATCATACTAAGCTTTTGTCTGATCACAATGGCATGAAACTAGAAATGAATCACAACAGGAAACCTGAAAAATACTCCAACACATGGAAACTAAATAGCATGTTATTAAATAACAAATGGGTTAACAATGAAATCAAAGAAGAAATAAAAAAATTCCTAGAAACAAATGATAATGAACATACAACAACTCAAAATTTATGGGACACAGCTAAAGCAGTACTGAGAGAAAAGTTCATAGCACTACAGCAGTGGTTCTTAACCTTTTTTGAGGTACCGAACCCACCAGTTTCATATGCGCATTCACCGAACCCTTTTATAGTGATAAATAAAATATGATTTCTTTTTCCAAATTCAAAACATAGGTATATGTTTTCTTACTGGTGCACAAAATGAGCCATGCATGAACATCACCTTGCTCAAAGAACAAAATCAACAAAGTGCATGAACTCACAACAAATTACGGTATTATTTTTTCTGGCCTCCGTGGAGAGGCTTCTCTGAACTCCTGAGACCGACTCATCGAACCCCTAGGGTTTGATAGAACCCAGGTTAAGAACCACTGGTCTAAAGAATTCTTTGAAAGAATGGTTTTAAATTATATATTAAGTATTTTTCTTTTGCTACTTAACGTAATCTCTTGCATGGCCTTTCTTTATTGACTCGTCTTGTTTCCATGGCATTGGCCAATATGAGACAGGTTGAGCCTCTTGTGAATGTGACTGGAGTTTCCAGCAATTTCTCCTCAAACCTGGTACCTAATTAGCAGCCAGATAGAGCAGCACCAAGTGCCCCTTTAAAGAGCCTCAACCCTAACACATGCACAGTTCAACCCCAGAATGACCTCTATGTGACCCTATCCTCTTTGTAGTCGGAGAATACATGCCCCTAAGAAGAGACCTAACAAGCTAGTGAGGCAGGAGATGCCTAAATAACAGGAAGTTCCACAGTAAGGGGCTCCTAGGATTTCCCTTTCTTTACCATGACCTTCCCCTTGGATGCCAACTTCCCTACCTCCACTTCTTTAAAGCTGTTTCTCAGCTTTTGTTTGGGGAATGGCAGCCATTTCTTCCCCCCACCACCACCACCCAATGTGGCAAGCTTTTTCATATCCCTGTCTCCTGAGCATCATGTCTGGAGTGAACTCCCCTGGTTTCCATCTCAAGACTCCCCAAGAACCTCAGACACTAGCAACAGATAGACAAATACCAGCATTTCAAAAAAAAATAGAAAGAAAATTTAAAACTGAAAAGATTGCTTTGCTTTTTTCTGAGCCTAGTTTATTGGTAAAATAATTACATAACTACATTTATTATAAAACCACTCACAATCTGAGGCAATACAACAGCTTATTTGGGTGCGGAAGATTAGAAACTACAAAATTCATAGAAAATGTCTGATTTGGTTTGGTCATTATCTCATAAAATCTCCAAACTCCTAGTACATGATGAATACAAATCGATAGTGAGAAAAAAGTAAAACATCTTTACTAGTTTATAATTATGTTGACTAAATTAATCATTTCTTCTGAGTCAAAAGGTTTAATGGCTAAATATGCACACACCATTTACATTTATACACCACCAATGTATGTCATATATGGCAGTCTCTTTGTACACAAAAATGAGTACAACTGAGTCTTGGCTCTCAGACGCTCTTAATCTTTGGGGATCTGAGGATTCTTTCTTCCGCAGAACACATCCATTAATAACAATAATCACCCCAAGAACAATAGCTGCGCCAGCAAAAACAATAATTTTTTTTTATTTACTTGTCAAGAGTGTATGTATGTGTGAACTCAACTTGTAATTCTTAAGATTTGACTCCAAGAGTTCTATTTGAAACAAAACACAGCAAATTTGGGAGGATCTTGAATAAGTTACTTGATCTCTGTGTTTCTTCTGCTTTTTATGCTTTTCAATAATAATCCAGAAGACTCTGTTCTCTAAGTCTGCTTACTCACTACTCTCTGTTAGTGACTCAAGGTCAGTTCCCTAATGGATCTTTACTGCAAAAATTCAAAGAGCAAAAATACGTTTTTTTGGACTAAGTTGGAAAAATATCCCAAGAACCCAGGATAGGCTTCATCATTTTGCTTCAGTATAAATTAAAATAGCTCATGTTTTCTCCACACACTCAACAGAAAACAATGACTTAGAAATTCTAGCCATGTCTCTCTTTCAAGATATGTATTGCAAGTCCCAGAATAATTGTAAATGAAATTCATAAAGAGGTAAAATCACAGTTATTAAGCAGGTGCACACCAACATGTAGGCCCCATTTTTTCTTTTGCAGAACTGATCTCACGGCTTGACAGCTGGAGTATACATGATTGTGTACAGTAAAGCAAGACTAGGGCTACCTTTCCCTGTGCTCCAAATGACCACTGCAATTTTAAGTGTATTTTCTTCTTTATAAAAAAAATGTTCTCTTAATAAAAAGAGAAGATGGGTACATCTTAGAAGAGGGTGTGTTTTTACAAAATTCAACTTGCATAAACATTAAGGGAAAAATAAAACTGTGACACATAATTTAAAAAAAGAAAAGTATTGAAGTTTAGTGGTTGGGTTGTAGGAGAAGCCACACACAACATAGTCAGCCCCATGAGGTCTGAGGTAAATGGATTACATGATGTGCATTTGAAGCTCAGCTGTGAACACTGTGATATTTTGAGAGGGAAAAAAATTAAATGCCATTGCTTTGTTGAAACTCTCTCAGAATTCTAACAAGTCCGATCATTTCAGATACAAAAAAACAGACATTAGTAATTGCAGAATACAAATGAGGTACAATATCCAAAATATATAATTACCTTGTTTAGATTACATTTAACTCTTTTATGTGAAACTTTTTATCTTTTGTATGAATGGAAAGACAAACCCAACTAAATTTTCCCCATTTTTATCTGGCTCTGATAACATGAGTTGCAACTTTTGTGAAACATTGAGCAGAATAAATAGACATTTTTATTTCAAAAAACAACTAGAGTTTAAGATTGAATGTGTGTTTTTCTGGGTTCTTTTTTTTTTAATATAGAGACCGAAAGAGAGTCAGAGAGAGGGATAGATAGGGACAGACAGACAGGAATGGAGAGAGATGAGAAGCATCAATCATCAGTTTTTAGTTTTGACACCTTAGTTGTGCATTGATTGCTTTCTCATATGTGCCTTGACCGCGGGCCTTCAGCAGACTGAATAACCCTTTGCTTGAGCCAGTGACCTTGGTCTCAAGCTGGTGAGTTTTTTTGCTCAAACCAGATGAGCCTATGCTCAAGCTGGCGACCTCAGGGTATCGAACCTGGGTCTACCACATCCCAGTCCAACACTCTATCCACTATGCCACCGCCTTGTCAGGCTCTGGATTCTTAATAACTCCAATGTGTATTAGAACCTCTCCATAGGTAAGGGGTGTGAAATGAAATTTAATTATGTAGCAATACTAACCACAATTTTCAGTTCCTTTAATAACATAAATATTTTCACATTTATTCATTTACTAAATCAATATTTTTTGTAACACCAACTATATATTTAGTGCTGTTTCAGATGTTAGAGATAATGTAGTAAATGAAACATATAAATATCTGTTTTTTATTACATTTATTGAGGTGCCATTGATTAATAAAATTATATAGGTTTCAAGTGTACAATTCTATGTATATTACATTGTGTTTACTACCCAAAGTCAAATCTTCTGTCACCTTATATTTGACCCTCTTTACCCTTTACTAGCCCCCCATACCCCTGCCATTGGTTAACCATTATGCTAGTGTCTGTGTCTGGAAATTTTTGTTTTTTTTATTATTCTTGTATGCTAATTTGTTACTTTCAGTTTTATATTCCACTTAAGAGTAAAATCATATGTTTCTTGACTTTTTCTGGCTCATTTATTTTGCTTAGCATGATATTCTTAAGATCTGTTTATGTTGTCACAGATAACAGTGTTTCATCTTTTCTTTCAGCTGAGTAGTATTCCACAGTATATATCTACTACATCTTATGTATCCAATCATTTATTTAGGATCCCTTTGATTGTTACTATATCCTGGCTGCCATGAATAATGCTGCAATGAACATACGGATGCATATATCTTTGTGAATAAATGTTTTCAATTCTTTTTATTAGATACCTAAAAGAGGAGTAGTTTGATCATATGGTAACTCTATTCCTAACTCTTTTAGAAACCTGTATACTGTTTTTCATACTTGCTGTACCAGTTTACATTCCCACCAGCAGTAAATGACAGTTCCTTTTTCTCCCCAGCCTCTCCAACACTTGTTATTACCTGTCTTGGTGGTAATAGCCATTCTAACAGGTGTGAGGTAGCATCTCATTTTAGTTTTAATTTGCATTTCCTTAATTTTTTCATATATCTGTTGGAAATTTTTACATCTTATTAGGTCATTTTATTCACATCTTTTGCTAATTTTTTAATTAAATTGCTTGTTTTTCCTTGAGTTGTTCGAGTTCTTTATATATTTTGAATATTGACCCCTTGTTCATTTCTTTTTTGTTTTTTTGACAGGTTCTTTAGCTATACATAAGGATTTGAATTTGATATAGTCCCATTCATTTATTTTTGCTTTTATTTCTCTGGCATTTGGGGTCAAATTTATAAAATCCCCACTAAGACCAAGGTCCATAAATTTAGCACCTATGTTATTTTCTATATAATTTATTGCTTTAGGTATTTTATTTAGTCTTTTATACATTTTGAACTCATTTTTGTACATGAGGACAAACTGTAATCTAGTTTCATTCTTTTGCACATAGCTTTCCAATATCCCCAGCCTGTTTATTAAAAGAGTTTTCTTTTCGCCTGACCTGTGGTGGCGCAGTGGATAAAGCATTGACCTGGGAACACTGAGGTCGCCAGTTCAAAACCCTGCGATGGTCTGGTCAAGGCACGTATGGGAGTTGATTCTTCCAGCTCCTCCCCCCTTTCTCTCTTTCTTTCTCTCTCTCTCTCTCTCACTCTGTGTCTCCTCTCTAAAATGAATACAATAAAAAGAAATTAAAAAAAAAACAAAAAAAACCCCCAGTATTTAAAAAAGCTTTCTTTTCTCCATTGTATGTTTTTTTATTCCTTTGTCAAAATTTTTTGTCTATATACATGTGGATTTATTTCTGGGCTCTTGATTCCATTGTTCTGTGTTTGTTTTTCTGCCAATATCATGCTATTTTAAATATTGTCATTTTGTCATATAATTTGAAGTCAGGGAGTGTGATAACTCTGGCTTTGCTCTTTTTATTCAGGATTGCTTTGGCTATTCAGGGTCTATTGTGGTTTCATAAAAACCTAACAATTCTTACCCATTACTTTAAAAATGCCTTTGGGCCTGATCAGGTGGTGGTGTGGTGTGGATAGAGCATCAACCTGAGATGCTGAGAACCCAGATTCAAAACCCCGAAGTCACTGTCTTAAGCCTAAGGTTTCTGGCTTGAGTTCGGGTCACTGCTTGGATTTAGACAACCTCACCGCCCCCCAATCCCTCATCAAGGCACATATGAGAAGCAATCAATGAATAACAGAGGTGCTGCAACTATGAGTTGATGCTTCTCCTTTCTCTCCCTTCCTGTCTATCTGTCCCTGTGCATCCACTGCCCTCTTTCTAACTAAAAATAAATAATATAATATAATTAATATAATATAATACAAAAACACCACTAGGGTTTTGATGGAGACAGAATTAAATTTGTATGTTTCTGTGGGTAATATAGCCATTTTGATTATATTCTATAAAAGGAAATAAACATTTTTATAAAGGTTGAGTGGTAAGATAAAAAAGTAATATACAAATGGAGGAGAATAAAACAGGGGGAGGACATGAAATGTAAGGGTAACAGCTGAAATTTTATATTTGATGTCTAGTCACTGAAAAGACTTTTGAGTAAATAACTGAAGGCATTGGTGTTAGCCACATGGATATTTCTTGCTTGGGTATTCCAAGCAGTGGGACAGCATGTGTCAAAGGCCTGAGATAGAAGTGTGCCTGGAGCATTTGAGAAAGAAAAATATGTGTGTGTTCAGGGTGGACAGAAAAATTAAATATTTAACTTTTGTGGTCAGAAGAATTAAATATTTAAATTTTGTGGGACAGATATATAGACTTTGTCACAACTACAAACTCTGCAGTTATAATTTTAAAAACATTCATGAATAATACAAAAATAACTAAGTATTGCTATTGTTACAATTGTTATAAAGTACTGTAATCCACGGGTTACATAGAGACACCACGCAGGTTACAGAAGAAATTTGAGGAGTTTATTAATTAGCTGGCTAGCTACATGGGCACAGTCCCAAATCATGTAGGTTGTCATACAGTTCTGAGCCTTCTTTTATACAAAATTAAGTACTTGTTGGAATGGGTAAGGAAGGAGCATGGTACAATAGTGAATTACTAACAAGCTTATAACATTTGTCTATAGGATCTGTTAAAATGAAAAAGCATTCCCACACATCAAGACCACAAGATAACACAGTAGTGATAAATGTTTTACATGCTCGGCAAAGACATTCCAAAACTTCTAAGGTCTACCACTCATCCCTGTCACCACAATAATGGGAAATGAAATGTTTAGCTTAGGATAAGGAGAGAAGCTAAATGAAATTAACTTTGCTAAAAGTTTTGGGGCTAGCTTACTAGGAAACCTAATCAGCTAGTCTCCACTTGTTTAGTTAACAAGTTCCATATATATAAAAAATTACAAAAGGGATAATTATTAGAAATCATGTAAAATGTTACAGAATGCAGGTTTTTCAAGCAAGGGGAGTGGGTTCTTGATCCCTTTGTCTAGGTATACATCACTCTCAGGACTCCAGGAGAGGAGGAAGAGTTAGAATTAGTGAAGGAATTTTTAATTAAGATATATAAACATTGTCTCCTAAAGGCTCTTAAGGAAGGGGAAGAGGAAGTTTTCAGATAAGTTTTACCTTCTTTGCTCTATCTAGGAAGTAGTGGCCTCAGTCTTTCCAGAGAATTATAGTTAAACTATGATTAGTTACTAGCTAGCTTTTACCCCTTTAATCTCTCTCTTTAGGTTGTTTTTATTTTCTCTTCAGAAAGGTGGGGTAAGGGGGCTTGACTCTTCCTTTTAAAATGCTAATGTTAACAATTTTTGCAATTCTTTGGCACCTTATCACACAATAAATTTTCATTTATAAAAGTACATAATGGAGGGGATGACATCAGCATGTTAGCAGAACAGAAAGCTACAGACCCTCAATTAATAATAGTGTATAGATGACACCCTGTGAGAACTCTAGAGACCAGTTGAGAAGTTATAGCCCCAGGCAATTATAAAACCATGAGGGGATTCCAATGAAAGAGTTAAGAATTGTAGTGTTTGCCATATGTGTCTCTGTTCCTCACCTTATCTAGCCTAATGCAGAGAAACTCTAGGGATATCCCTTAGAGGCAGTTTCTTCCTTTAGATAAAAACAAAATAATGGACCTGTATCCAACCTTCTGGCTTGTTGGAGGCTGCTTGAGTGACTGATTTCTGTCCCGCATGCCTCAGTGCTGACTAACCAGTGTTAGATTTCAGAAACAGAGGTGAGTACATAGCACACTAAAATTGCTGTTCCTTAGCCAGAGACCAGGGGAAACAAGATGAAATAAAAGTCTCAAGAGGTCCTAAAACCTCCAGCATAACTGATTGATGGTCTTACCTAAACAAAGCCAGTGCAAGAATAATTGTTTAATTCCCAGATACCAAAATAAAGTCACAAGGCCTAAGAAGAAACAGGTCAGCATAGTCTAATCAAAGGAACAGAATATAACTGTAGAAACTAGTTCTAAAGAAAAAGATTCATTAGCTACCTGAGAAATAATTTAAAATAAAGATGTTCAATAAGGTAAAGGAGAAAAAAAATAGACAACTAAATAAATCAAGGGCAATAAGTAAACAATGAAAATATCAGCATATTATATTAATATATGTTGGGCAGATAAAATATATTATGCTCACTTTGTTAAAGATGGCACTGCCCACATGGAAGCCCATCACCCAGGTGATATTATTTGCCCTTATGCTTGGAATAAGTGTGGGGGAAAGGCTGTAATGTAAGCAGGCCGGGTCATTATAGCCTAAGGCTTAGTTTTAAGAGTAAGCTTTTACCCACACCCTTGACTGATTGGATGATGTGGAATGGTGCACTCTCATGAGGAATCCCATTGTGCCTCAGATGAGTGACTTTGTATCGAGACTTTCTTGTTTGTAGATTGGATTAAGGGTTTGGATTTCTACAGTATAAAGTGGGGCAGTCCGGGAGCTTGCTCGTTCTTGGTTCCTGAGGTTAGTATTAGAAAGGACAGCAGATTAAGGCCACGTGAAGGAGAGGAGGCAGCCAAGATGGTGGAATGCTGAGGAAGAAGCCAGTTTGTGCAGAGTTGGTGCTAGAGAAGGAGATGGGGAACAGAGATCAATAAGTCTGGTGAGCTAGAAACCTTTGATTCTAGGAAACTCGGGTAAGTCAGTAGCTTTGTGAGCACTGAATGAGTGGGTTTTGGAGCCCAGTGTGTGTTTTTGCTTGCCCGCCGGGTGCAAGCTAGAATTAAAGCTGATGGTTCACCAGTTCTTGGCTCCAGTGTTTCATTACCGACTGTTTGAATCCAATGTGAACCTGCACTGCCCAGGTGGCTGTGATAGTGGCATTGGCCACTGGCTTTACAATATAAAAGAACTAAACATAAATTCTGGAGTACAAAATACAATACTTAAATTAAAAAGTTTATTAGAGGAGTTCAACACAGAGTTGAGAGGTGGAAGAACATATCAGTGATCTTTAGATAGGGCATTTACAATCAGCAATTAAAGGGAAGCAAACAGAAAAGATTAATAGCAAAGTAACTTAACGGGCTTATGAAACACGATCAAGCAGATGTCTGTACACATTATGTAAATTCCCTAAGAAGAGAGTGGGAAAGTTTCAGAGAGCTTATCTGAAGATATAATACCCCAAACTTTCCCAAATATAAGGAGAGAAATGCATATCTAGATTCAGAAGCTCAAAGAAAACTTTCAAAGGGAAACCTACTGACATATGTTAAAATCAAACTATCTAAAGCCAAAGACCAAATAAATAATAAAATATAAATAAATGATAGATGATAGATAGATAGATAGATAGATAGACAATCTTAAAAACAATAAGAGTGATTCATCACATACAAGAAAGTTCGCTTAAAACTGCCAGTGGAGCCTGACCAGGTTGTGGTGCAGTGGATAGAGCATTGGACTGGGATGCGGAGGACCCAAGTTCTAGATCCTGAGATTACCAGCTTGAGTGTGGGCCCATCTGGCTTGAGCAAAAAAAGCTCACCAGCTTGGACCCAAGGTCACTGGCTCCAGCAAGGGGTTACTCAGTCTGCTGAAGGCCCACCATCAAGGCACATATGAGAAAGCAATCAATGAACAACTAAGGTGTCAAAACGAAAAACTGATGATTGATGCTTCTGATCTCTCTCTGTTCCTGTTCTTCTGTCCCTATCTATTCCTCTCTCTCTGACTCGCTCTCTGTCCCTGTAAAACAACAACAACAACAACAAAAAAAAAACTGCCAGTAGATCACTTAGCAGAAAACTTGCAGGACAAAAGAAAATGGAATATTTTCCACCCTACTTTCAGGCCCTCCAAGCTGTTTCCAGTGGCTTTTCCATAAAAAGTCCCATCTTGGCTCATGCTTCATACTTTCCTAAAGTCTCTCAAATTAGCAGCATCTGGCCTCAGCAAACCCTATAATGCTCACTAAGTGGCCCCAGGGCTGACATGAATGGCAGCCAACCTTGGTCCACAGCTTGGTCTCTACTGGTCACCTCTAAGCCCAGCACAAGCAGCAGCCATCTGCAGATTGCTCATAGATCATAAAGGGTGGGTCTCAGGCAGGACACAGGCAATGACTGATCTTGCACTTCCTGGGAGGCCCCAGAGCCAGTTCACCCAGTAGACAGACAGCTTAAGACCACACCAAATTACATTACCACCTCCATGAGTGACACACTCAAAGGACAGACTTGGTGAGAACCAAAGCCCCACTGAAACAAGTCCTGCTTCACAGGGTCGACTCCTGCACAACTGCTTTTCCACTGTGGTCACAGCCAGTCCTCGGAAGAAGACTGGCCTAGGGCTCAATTCCTCTCAGTAACATGTCAACAGAAACCAAGGCTCAACTTCCCTGCCTAAGGAAGAGTTTGTTTTAAACTGTCAGACTGAGATCTCATATTCAGCCCAAAGGAGTAGACATTCTTTTGCAGAGTCTTGTTTTTATGACTTTCCTCTTCCAGAGCCTAAAAGTTGGATTTGGGGCCCTATTTTATTCTGTTTTCCCCTCATTTCTTATCATGCACATTTCTTATCATGTCTCTCAAAGACAGAAATTTTACAGAATAGAACTCATTGACATGAGTTAAGTAGTAACTTAAAATTTGGAAAGATAGTTTCAACTTCTTAAGGTTCAGAGATTTTACAGAACATTCAAAGGCTCATTTGAATATTTGAATGATCATATATCGGTTCAATCAATTGCCTCTGAAAACCAATAAGAAATCTCTCTGTGTCATAGGGAACCCAGAATATAAATCTTATAAGCTATCCATAGTTTTATTAATGCCTTTCAAGCCTTAAAACTGATCCACATTAATTTATTTGTATTGTGGTACTTCATTGCCAGTGAATACTCAGTGGGAGGGAAACAAACCTTAGCTGAGAAGTGGCGTAGAATCAACAGAGAATTACTTATAACTTAGGAAAGAAAAGCCTGAAGGTTGCCTGATGCGTGTGTTTGTCTTGAATCGTTTCTTACAATATGGATGAATATTCTTCATAATTACAACACCCACCAAACAGCCAAAGCAGAGAGAAAAATCCTCCTTTGCTTGGTTCCAAATTAAGCTGAAACCTGTTCGGCCTCAGCAGGTGCCAAAGGCACATTTTCTTGCCCGTGTTATTTTTAGTTGAATGCTACTCTTCTGTGGCAGCAAGAGTGCACATGCTCGTGAGGCTGAGCAAACCTGGTTATAGCAGAATACAGGCTCTCCCGGTGTACTCCTCTGCTGGTCCAGATTAAAAGAGAGAGCTTGTGTATACGTTGAAAAGGCTCCCATATTCTGAACCATCAAAGCAGTAGCTCTGGTTTTAGAGCAATACAACCTCCAGCTGTGTGCAGTGGGCGAGCGCCTATAGACTGTGCTGGAGCTGGGCTGCTGTTGTGCACAGATACTAATCGGTGTTTTGTGAGGAACTCTCAAGCAGTATACGAGCCTTACTTAGCACTTCATGTTATCTGGCGTGAAATATTGTGTACGTAGCCAAATATACACACTTTCCGTGCCTGCTGTCTTAACACTTTACTACTCAGGATATGGGCTCAGATCACATGGCATCTTGCCATGTCTGTGCTGCAAACACTTTATCATGTTTAAGCAATAATAAGAATAAAATAATAGTACAGTTTATTTGTAATTTGAATGTAAACTTTGAAAAGGATTGACATGAGAGTGTCAGAGATGTGTTCATCAGATTTTTTGCTTGCAGAATCTATAATCAGGAGACTGCATATAGACATAAACATCTCCTGCATTGTCTGATGGCTTGTCTGACCTTAGGACAGTTTGGGTACTTGTTTATAAAAGTTCCCCTACCAAGTCCTAAACACTCTATTTCTTCTGTGGTCTGTGCACCAGTGAGTAAGGTGAGTTACCTGTGTGTTTGGTTGTTGCTCCACAGTTTATGCTGTTTCTATTTTAATTATTCTGTTTAATTTTAATTTAAAAATGTCATTGATAATCTCATGAATGTTGGAAAAAATAAGAGCGCAAATTCTCAATCCATCAGATGTCCCCAGTGTCCTGTGCACTCAAGAGAGACTTCCTCTGAAGAAAGGGGGTAAAACCCCAGAACCAAAAAAGGCAATCATGAATTTGAGTCTTAATTGGTTTTTATACCTAAGTAGCTTTTTCCATCAGAGGCAATAATAGAACTGAGAAAGCTATATAATAGAAACTGAAACTGAGCCAACACATAGCTTTGCTTATGAGATAATTGATCAATAATGAGCTCTTAATATTAAAACTATGTGTAATCTTTTTTTTTTTATTTTTGCACATAGCACAAATAATTGTTTGTGTTCTAAGGATGTTTCTGGTTAAGTCAGTTGATTATTCTGGGCTTAGTGGGCTTCTATTCAAGGAACTGAATCTTTTCTAAATGGGTTTCTCAATAAAATTGTTGTTATGGTTGTATGATTTAGGCAGTGTAAAAATATTCTCATAATATTGCAATTCATCATTAAAGCCAAAATTTAATAATAACCCTTGGGGCAAGGGCAAGGTACTAAAATAATAGAAAGTCAGTTTCTGTTCTCAACAGTCAAAAGAAACCAAAATAATTCTTTTTTTGGTACCATACACATTTGGAAAATCTTTTTAAATTTGCTTTAATATATTTCAAAAACAGAGATGTTCACCCCAAATCAAATGACATTAAATTTTATATAAATTTCAACATTATCATGTAGTATTTTTATAGAAAGCAAAATTATTGTGTCATAAAATTTAGGAACTGTTACTAGTGAAATTGAATCTATATTGTTTACAAAAATGTTGGCATAATTATTATAAGAGAAATAGTTTTTCATCAGCATGTCTCTGTCCAGTGCTGTTTACACAGCATTTCCCTCCCTCTCTGTTCTCTACTTTCTACCACAAAACAAGTGATTTTTAAAAAAAACCATAGATTTTCTTATGGAGAAATTTTGAGCATATGTTAATCAGCTTTCTATTTTAAAATGGTATTATATAAATGTGTGCGTGCGCACGCAAGAGTGCATGTGTGCGTGCGCACGCAAGAGTGCATGTGTGCGTGTATGTTGGTTGAAGCTGCATAATAGATAAACAGAGAAAAAAGAGCTTAAGAAACTTCAGTAGTACCTGACCAGGTGGTGGCGCAGTGGATAGAGCATCGGACTGGGATGTGGAAGACCCAGGTGGAGACCCCAAGCTCGCCAGCTTGAGCGCGGGCCCATCTGGCTTGAGCAAAAGCTCGCTAGCTTGGACCCAAGGTCACTGGCTCCAGCAAGGGGTTGCTCAGTCTGCTGAAGGCCTGTAGTGAAGGCACATGTGAGAAAGCAATCAATGAACAACTAAGGTGTCACAACAAAAAACTGATGATTGATGCTTCTCATCTCTCTTTGTTCCCATCTGTCTGTCCCTATCTATCCCTTTCTCTGACTCTCTTTCTGTCCTTGTTAAAAAAAAAAAGGAAAGAAATTTTAGTAGCGAGACACAATATTAACTAGTGGAACATAAATTCAAACTCCAGGGTTCTACCTGTAACTTATTTAAGATTCCCTTGGATGCGATTTTGCTTCATATATCCAAAAAATAAAGTATTTAGATAACATAACATAGCTATTACCTCATGGCCTCATGTATCTGTGTACAAGTGTATCTCTAGAGAAGACCATTAAAAGATTATGAAGATGTGATCCTGGTGTAGGAGTAGGTGTTCAGTAATATACACAGTACAAGGGAAGAGATGTGTGTGCTGAGAAAACTTGTTGATGTGCACTAGTAATGGACACAAGGAACCCCGTCATCTTTAGTGTTTACATTTTATACTTTAATCTCTCTGTGTCATGATAAAACCCAAGCTCTTTTGGAAGTTTTCTCAGTAAAATGTGGGATGCCCAGCCACTTCCCACATGGACATGTTGGACCGTTGTTACCCAAATCTCTCTACCTCCCTATGTAACATTATCTCTCTTCTTCCCTTAACGTTTTTAAAAAATAATTCTCAACATTGCCGTTTTTATTTCTCTGCATTTGCACTGACACTAACCACCATCTCAAAACATCAGCCCCTACCCTTCCATTGCAAAGTGCTCTCAATAAGATTAAAAGACAGAACAATTGTCTTCTTTAACTGCATCTCTTCTAGCACTCGACACTCTGGACTCTTCTCCCCATGTTCTCTGGTATATACTTTGGTGACACAATTGTCCCGTGTCCAGCATTCACCCTTCTGGTCCCTTCCTCCTTATACCACTCAATGCATTCATATCTCAGTACAAAGGAAAGGAAAGATTGATTTCACAATTAGGCTATAGAGTCACTGTGTTGTCAATTTTCTTCTGATAGTGGGGGAGCCAGGACCACCCCTTGAAAGAATACATATCACAGGAGCAGAGGAAATAGTGAACCCAGTGAACAAACACACACACTAGCCACTAAAACTTCTGCCACTTCATTTTCATCACCTCTCATTGGCCAAAGCTAGTCACATGACCAAACCTGGCTCCCAGATATTGGTAGATATACTATGATCTTCGAACTCTCCTTTCGTCCACTGGCCTGTTGTCAGCCTTTTTGTGCTGCATTTCCTCTGATGTGCTAGGATCCTCATGATAAGATGTATGCACAGCCATGATATGAAATCCTCCATCAATCCACCGCCTTCATTTCTCTTCTGAATTTCTGTCACTTTGTCCAAGTACCGACCCACTGAAACATCTGTGACCCAAGGATATCCCAGCTCCAAGAGCTGAGAGAAAAAGTGAGAAAGTGGAATGAGGCTGGGTGGGTGGAGTTAGAAGAGGGGTGGGAAGATTTGGGGGTCCATGAGTATTCAAGTGATTGGCAGGCTTACATTTTAACTAGAAGTTTTATTATAACACTTCTGTTTATTTGTAAAATGGGAATAATAATTATTCCTGCTTCATAGTATGGTTCTGAAGACTGAGTTTATATATGCAGTATGCTAGGAATAATGGCTGGTTTTTTTGTGTGTGTGACAGGGACTGAGAGAGACAGAGGGAGGGACAGATAGGGACACATAGACAGGAAGAAAGAGAGATGAGAAGCATCAATTCTTTGTTGCAGCTCCTTAGTTGTTCATTGATAGCTTTCTCATATGTGCCTTGATCAGGGGATAGAGCAGACAGAGTGACCCCTTGCTCAAGCCAGCGACCTTGGGCTCAAGCTGGTGAGCCTCGCTCAAACCAGATGAGCCTGAGCTCAAGCTGGCGACCTCAGGGTTTTGAATTTGGGTCCTCCATGTTCCAGTCCAAGGCTCTTTCCACTGAGCCACCACCTGGTCAGTCAATAATGGCTGATTTATGTAATAATTTTTACATTGAAGTTTAAACATTGACAGGGAACCTAATCATTATCTAGTCTGTCTACTTCTACAGATGAGAAAAACAAAATTAAGAGAAATGTGAAGATTTGTACCTGACAGATGGTCGTGCAGCAGGTAGAACTCTGAGGTCCTGGGTTCAAAAACCAAGGTGACCAACTTGAGCATGAACTCATCAGCTTGAGCACAAGGTCACCAGCTTGAGCACGAGTTTGTTGACATGATTCCAAGGTCGCTGGTTTGAGCCCAAAGTTACTGGCTTGAAACCCAAGGTCACTGGCTTGAGCAAAGGGTCACTGGCTTGGTTGAAGCCTCCTGGCACATATGAGAAACAATCAATGAACAACTAAAGTGAAGCAACTACATGTTGATACTTCTCATCTTTCTCCTCCCTCTCTCCCCCTTCCCCTCTCTCTCTCTCTCTCTCTTTTTCTCTCTCTCTCAAAATCAATTTTAAAAAATGCAAATATTTGCAAAGTTGACAGCTTTAGCTGGTGGGTAGACTAGCTCTAGTACAAAACATACCCAATGCTCCACCAATCTACATTTCGGGACACCATATTACCAATTTTTTATATGAACCATAATAATAATTCAAACCAGAGATGCAGAACACAATTATGTAGACATAAGAAAGATTTTATTCTGATTGAACTCCACTTCTAGAATTCAACATGTCTCTTCATGCATGCTGATCCACAGAGGAGCCATGTGTAAGAGAGCTTGTACTCCATTAAACAAGGCCAAAATCTTGTTGCAGGATCTCATCTATTGGTTTAATTTGGAGAGTTGCACAAAATGTTCTGGTATCCCACAAATTAAAGTAGACTTACTATAATTTAGTGCTAAGTATACTACATGAAATCAAATTATATTGCATTACTATTGTTGTAGTTATCCTTAAAATATATTCCTATTTTTTGAAAACCAATAACAGTATACAAAAAACACTCAAAACTAGTCAAATGCAGCTAAAGTTTCTGTTTGTCATAAACAGAAAGAATGTCTTGAATATAATAAGTTGCTTTGGCAAATCTGTTTTTGTCTGATTGTGACTGACTGTATATTATAACTATGTCCATTATGGACAACATGTAATTTAAGAGCAGTGGTCTGTGAAGAATGAGGCAAATGGGAGGGTTGGTTTGGTTGGGTTGGAAACCTGAGTTATTCTGTTGACCAAACACATTTTAAAATTTTCTTAATTTTTCAAGAACCTACTAATCTCTGCATACTTGGCTCCGCAATGTTACAAAATCAAAATACTTTATTCAACTAAAGTTTTTTTCCCCCAAAGAAATCTTAATGTAAAGATTTCTGAGAAATGCATAGAGACTCATGATCAAGAACACAGACCTAATAAATTGTGCAATTGAAGATTACAACAGAAACTTTAAAAATGTGGAAGAAAAGTACATTAAGATGACAATGTTTACTTTATTTTCATCCTTGTAGAATTAAGAATAAAGTTAAAATACACTTTTCTGTATTTTGACTTTTCCATTTCATAAGCATAAATTTTCAGGCCCTTTTATATTTTGCCCCTTGTACATTTGTAAGTCCTAAGAATTGTTTATTGGAGACAATCTCTCACCTTTCTGTAAAAGATTAGGACCATGTAGAGAAGGGGTAGTCAACCTTTTCATATCTACCACCCACTTTTGTATCTCTGTTAGTAGTAAAATTTTCTAACCGCCCACCCGTTCCCCAATAATGGTGATTTATAAAGTAGAGAAGTAGCTTTACTTTATAAAATTTATAAATCAGAGTTACAGCAAGTTAAAGCATATAATAATAATTACTTACCAAGTACTTTATGTCAGATTTTTGCTAAGTTTGGCAGAATAAATCTTTATAAAACAACTTACTATAGTTAAATCTATTTTTTTATTTATACTTTGGTTGCTCTGCTACAGCCCACCATGAAAGCTGGAACGCCCACTAGAGGGCAGTAGGGACCAGGTTGACTACCACTGATGTAGAGTGTATGAGTGTGGAAAATGTGGAGAGCAGGAGAGAGAAGTGACATTCCGAAGACTAGGACAAGGGTAGATGTGTAGCTAGCTCCTCAAGTATTGGAGACCTGTGTTTTCATTCGACATCATATTAATGTTCAGGACCTAATGGGAAAGACTGTGTTAAGCATCTAGGAAGGGTGGCGTGAAGCACCTGAATTCTGGGTTTCAGCAAAAATTCTGGTGGCTGCCATGGCCAGATGCTCAGTAGGTTAAAGCATCACCCTAAAAAAGCGTAGAGGTTGCCAGTTTGATCCCTAGTCAGGGCACGTCCAGGAACAAATCTGTGTTCCCATCTCCCTCTCTCTTTCTGTTTCTCTCTCCCCCACTTTTCTCTCTCTAAAATCAATAAAATAAACAAACGAAACAGCCTAAAATAATAAAAATATTCTAGTGGCCAATATCTCACAAGAGCAAAAGCATTGAACTGCACTGGGTCCTCCAGCCTTGTGCAAGGGACACACTAGAAGCGATCACTATGGCTCAGAGATCAGAGGGTCCTTTTAATACATTTTTCTCTGCTTTGCACACTAGGATTTTTTAAAATATATATATATATACATATTATATCTATACATATATAATATGTATAGATATAATACATATGTAATGTATTATATAATATTTATTATGTGTTATGTAATATTGCATTATGTAATATGTATTATGGTCCACGCTCAATACATAGTGTATTACATAATACGTATGTAATATGTATATATAATATAAATATGTATATGTGTGTGTGTGTGTGTATATATATATATATATTTGCTGATAAAAAAAAAACCCTGAAAATCACTGCAGTTGAAATTCCCACTGGTTTATGATGAGCCTGAAATTAAATTTCCAGGGTAAAAACTGGTGTATAGAGAGCATCCATAGAAGACAGACAACAGAATGGAAAACTCCAAAAATATATACATAAAATTAATGTGTTTTACCCTACTTAAATCATCTTACCCTTTTTGTTGAGTTGGAAGGCTTAATTAGTAATTGACCTCCAGAAAATCAAGCAAAAAAAGCATAAAATATGTTAAAAGTTCATTTAGAATGCTGAAAAGAGGTATGTCTAACTTTATTTTTGTTAGTATATAGTTATTTTTGTGACTTCTATCACTTAACATTATACTTTTGGCATTTATTCATGGTCTTACATTGATCAGCAGTTCTGTAGAGAACTGTGGAGGGTTCACCTGCTCACATGCTAACAAATGAGCCTGCCATACTTTCACAGGTTTTGACAGATGCACTAGACTTCTGAGTCAGAGATAAAGGACTTTGTTACTTAGGTCCTGGCTAAAAGCATGAAATTCAGCATGTTCTCTTTCCCTTCCAAGTCCCCTAAGTGCATGGGATCTGTGTCACAGGGAAGGAATTCTGAGCTTATGAATCTGCCATCAAATCTTCTGGGAACCTGCCTTGCTTTCCTAGTGGAGAAAGACACTATCTTTACCACACTAGACAGGAAACCGAGCATCACCATGCAGACACTAACGTCATGTTCCCAGGCATTTTTTTGTACAAGCATCTTTTAAACAGAAGTCTTGAAAGAAGTTGTCTGAGAAAAAGGAAATAAAAAAGCCCCATGGGAAACTGTCATTCAGCTCTTTCCTTTTCATTGCTGCATAGTATTCCATTGTGAGGTTTACATAACAGTGTTTTCATTCATCAGATGATTAGCATGTCCTGTTAGACATCTTTACTTAGCAAAGATGTTCTGCTTTTTTTTGACATTTCAGTTTATAACTTTTTTATTTAATTTTCCTGTTTGATATGAGGTAATGTTTGAGATTCTTTTTTTTCCCTTTTAAGGTATGGATAGTCAGTTGTATCGACATTATTTTGCTTTCCTTTCACTGTGGAAGTGCTTTCATGCCTGTATCAAAAATCAATTAATTGTACCAGTGTGGGTCATTTTCTGGATTCTGTTTTGCTTCATTGATCAATTTGTTTATGTTTATATTTATATTAGTGTCATACTATACTAATTCTAGTAAGTCTTGACAACAGGACAACAGACAACAGAAATCTTCCAAATTTGCTCCTCCTCAATTTTTTTCTGGTCCATAGGTTTAGAAAGTTTCCATTTAGAAAGTCAGGTTTTTGTATTTCCTAATGGTCTTGTGATGGTGGCTGCATTTAATCTATGAATCAATTTTTGGGGAGATGTGGCATCTTAGCAATATTGAATGCTCTGTTCCATTAACAGGTTATATCCCTCTATGTGATCAGGGCTTATTTAGTTTCTCATAGGAAATTTGTCATTATACAAATGTTACACAAAATTTGTGTAAAATAAACATTATTATAAATAGTATTGTTTACTTAACTGCAATATCATTTCTGAACATTGTGAACAGAGAAGATGGAATGGACACCCTTACCTGGTTCTTAGTATTCTGTTTGGAACATGTTAACTGAAGATTTTGTTTCTAACATTCTTCATCAGTTTGAAGAAGTTTCTTTCTATTCACATTTTGCTAAGAATCTTTACCATGATATGTGTCGATATTGTGTTATTGTTTTGGTGTACCTACTGAGATGATTATATGATGTTTCTGTTATTCTATTATTATAACATTTACATTTTTCAATATTAAACCAACCTTACATTCCTGGTATGAGCCCCTTTTAGTTATGCTATATTATCTATTTTATATACTGCTAAATTTTATTTGTTAATACTTTGCTACATGTGTTTGTATTTTTGTTTATAGTTTTTTTGTTTGTTTTAATTATGTTTTGTTTTTTTCTGGTTTTTCTACTGGTGTAATGCTGGACTCATTAAACAAACTGGGAGATGTTTCCTCTGATTCGATTTTCTGAAAGATTGGCTGTAGACCTAGTATATTTTTTTCTTAAATAATTCATAGACCTCATTGGTTAAGCTACCTGAACTTGGACTTTTGTTTGAGGGGATATATTTTCACTATAATTAAACTTTTTTAAAAATAATTAAGGATTATATTCCTATAGATTTTGTCTACTTGTCTACTTGTTCTATCAATTACTAAGGGAAAGATATTAAAATCTGTATTATTTGTCTGTTTCTCTTATAAACTCTATTGGATTTAATTTTTTTTTCATCTCAAATTTCTACTTGAATTACTTTATAGCTTTCATTTATTTTATTACTGTTTATGTTTTCTTTTACATCCTTAAGCATATTTCTTATAGCTGTTTTAGGTCTTTGACTTGTAATTCCTCCTTCTTCTATCCTTTCTGTCTGTCACTATGGATTCATTCTCCTCCTGTTATGAGCCTATTCCTGCTTCTTTGCATGCCTGTCAAGTCCCTACTGAGTATAAGACACACTGAATGTATGCTCTGAGCACTAGAGTTTGTTGTGTTTCATTACAAATGCTGCATTTTGTGCAGATATTTGCAGATTGTTCCTAACCTGTTCAGGCTTGCTATTCTGCTTCGGTAAGGCACAGCCAGAGCCCTCACTGCTCGTGGGCCAGCTTTGCCCACTGTGGTGGCTATACCTTTTGATGATTTTTCCTAGTGTCCCAAGTATTTTGAGGTTTCTTTACTTTGGTCGAAGAGACACTGATTGTTTCCATCCCTCCGTTAGCTCTGGGAAATGATTAGCTGACTATTTGCAGATTTTCTTTCTGACCTTACAGATGGTCCCTCTCATTTACTTAGGTCAGTGCTCAGCTTGAGACACGTGGGAGTTCTTAGCATTTCTCAGCAGGTCTCTATCCCTGCGTGTGTGTGCACATGTCCCTGTTTTCTCATATTCTGTCACATAATTTCCAGCTATCAGCGTCACGCACTGTCTTCTCAACTCAGGAAGCCATGCCAGCCCAGGCTGACTTCTCCCTCCCTGCCCTGCAACCTAGAACTGCCCCAGGAAAGACACTGTCCTCTTGTTCCTTCTCCTCCTATAAGGTGTGCTGTGTCTCACTCCAGTTTTTCTTATGTAGACTAACTTCCATGTTCACCTATTCCATTTTGCTAATTCATCGACTTGCTAAAATATGTTTGCAAAACTCATGTCAGTCCTAGTGGTGCTTTTGCCTTATTTGCATCCAGACACCAAACTGGGAGAACATTTGAGTTTCCTAACACACACTGTCCCACACAGGGACACTCTGCCTTTTTGTTTCCCTTCCCATGCTCTAAGCACATGCCCTTTTCCAAATCTGCTTCGAGTCACATATATAGTTCATTTTGCAGTTTTATGGGGGATGTGTGTGTGTGTGTGTGTGTGTGTGTGTGTGTGTAGATATAGCTATAGATATATACTGGATATATACTGTAGATATATTTATATTTAGTGGGTGTTAATGGGTGGTGATCTCACTGTTTAAAATAGCTTTCACACGCAGTTACGGACATACCATCTCAAGTTTCCTAACATCAGAAAAGGCTGAGAGATCTGAAGGTGAAAAATATGTGTGTTGGGAAACCTCTCTGAGGCCTGAGTTATACTGCTGCTGGCTGTGAGATGAGGGCTAACGAAGTAACGCTGTGCATGAAACAAAGTACACGTGCTAAAACAGATGCCCATGTAGGATGAGATTTCCTGTAGATGCAAATGTTGCTGCCCAAGTCCCTGTGGGTTTCCTTCTTTATTATAAGACCTGTAACCAGATTCCTTTTGGCCAAAATATAAATATAGATGTACAATAAAAATTTACTTCTGAAGAACAAACATGTATTTAAAGTTTTCAGCCAGACCTCTTCTTCCCTCCTTACCTCCCTCAAAATACAACAGCACTAAAAACCTGTTTAATCCACGCAATCTTTGAGTCCTGTTTACAAATGTGCCCTAGACCTTTTGCTATGTCTCTAAATCCTTGACATATGAGTAATTCGACTCTAACCAGGACAGCTTCCGTATCCATCATCAACCTCAATGGTGGTCAGGGTAGTCAGACATTCTTACAAATGATTGCTTTTCTGTGTAACTAGATGTTTATGTGCAGGTCTTCTTGAGAATGGGTCCTTTTCTATTAACATTAGCTTTCCTCCTACATCTAGCAAAGAACCTACTCTTCTACTAGTTAATACCTGTGTAGCCACGACTCACACATATACACTGCGACATATTCTTAAAAGGCCTATAAGACAGGTGGTGTGTGTGTGTGTGTGTGTGTGTTTAAATCAGAATGACCTTAGTTGTATATAAAATACAAGTACAAAAGTGAACTCTTTTGTGGAAATATCACCTCCCATACAGTGTGAAATTCTACTACAAAATCACTAATTTTCTTGAGTGGGCAGGTATGTTATTTTAAAGACGCAAGTACATATTTGTGACATCCAAACAATTGCAATTTAACAGAATGGTAGGTGCAGTATTGTGCCAATCACATATTCTGATTTTCAAGGAGAGCTCTGTGTTCAAATAATCTGTCTTTTAAAAAAAATAAATTCTCCACTAATTTATTTAGTGTTTGTTTCCAAAAATAAAGTTGGCTTATGCCCAATGCATAGACCTCCAAAGAGTTGCAACAGTCATTTTCCATCTAAGTCTGAAATGCAATTATATATGCTTAGAAAACTGAAATTTGAAAGTACAGAAAAATAACAAGAATGGCTTTCTATATGAGAAATAGGACACAGAGAGGACTCCCAGAAAGCCAAGAATTCAGGAAGGCAGTGGACAGAAGGGCAATGTGGAGCCAGGAAGTAAAATAACAATTTTGAAAGGCATGCAGAAAGACCATAATTATATATTTACCAGAGCCCAGCTAGTATATAACTGTCAAAATACATTGACAGGCCCCAATTTTGGCGCCTAGGTATATTTGACAAAGAAAATTAATTCCATAATTGTGCTTATAATTAAACAATTTCCAGAAATCACTGAAATCCATGTTGTGACTTTTTTTAGTATTTTGTGATCCTAGGCCATGTGGTGGTCAAGTGTGTCAGCCACAAAGTTCGTGTATCCTTAGCCAAGACTATGCAGAGGTGGTGTGATTTACTTGGTCATGTCCTGTTTCCCCTGTGGTACAGGAATGCACTGCAAGAAGAAACAAGGGTGTCTGCACAGCTTTCTTCATGAACATAAACTAACAGACACTGCAATGACTGTGTGAATCATCACATCCTGAATGAACTTCTCAGATCCTGGTTTTGGTGGGTCCTGAAATCACATTTGTCAAACATCTGTTGCCAGGGCCCTGGATGGGAAGCCACATTTTATTTATTTATTTATTTTACAGAGACAGAGAGTCAGAGAGAGGGATAGATAGGGACAGACAGACAGGAATGGAGAGCGATGAGAAGCATCAGTTATCCGTTTTTTGTTGCCCTTGCGACATCTTAGTTGTTCATTGACTGCTTTCTCATATGTGCCTTGACTCCAGCCTTCAGCAGACTAATACCTTGCTGGAGCCAGCGACATTGGGTCCGAGCTGGTGAGATTTTGCTCAAACCAGATGAGCCCACGCTCAAGCTGGCAACCTCGGGGTCTCGAACCTGGGTCTTTCCACATCCCAGTCGGACATTCTATCCACTGTGCCACTGTCTGGTCAGGCGGAATGACAAGAAATTGCTACAAGGGGTAGCCGACTCTGCTGATAAATATTCCCAGCCTAGCATATAGGTAATATATTGAGAAGAGCATCAAATTTCTTTAGGAAAAAAATATTGTATTTGGTCACAATTTTGCAACTAGTTGAAGGCATGATCTTGGTGAAGTTTGTGGCTCTTCTCAGCAAATGGTTCATACCTTTTGAATTAGTCCTCACCTTCCCATTCCCACTGTTCCCACTTCACTAGCCATAATATTTTTTCACCCAGGTTAACCCAGAGGCCTCTTAACTGTTTTCCTCCTTCTGTCTCCTGCCCCATTGTTTCTCCAGGCAGAAGTCGGAATTGTTTCTCTAGCATCTGTTTATGTTAATCTCCCTCTCTCCCTGGCAGAGTCCAGACAAATCATGATCTGATTCCTGCTCGGTCTGGTGAATTCTGTCTGTCCACTTCTCTTAGTTTTTAATTGCAGCACTGAACTCCCTCCTGAAATATAGAAATATATATGAGATATATTGTTTTTCTTATGTATTTTCTTGTTTTTTTTATTATTTTTAAATTACAATTGACATTCAATATTATAACAGTGTCAGGTGTACAACAGTGCTTAGACATGTAACATGTTATTCACCTTCTTTAAAAAGTATTAAATCCCATAGTATATTAAAGCTACCTAAGCCCAAAGCTGAAGTCAATATTTTCCCATCAGAGGCACTTTATTTCCAGGAGCATTATTCATTCATCCAATAATAAATGAGAAGCTGTACATTTAAAATTTAGTTTTGAAAAATGTTCTTCACTCAATCAACAATTACATTTTTCCAATTTTTTTTCAGAAGAAACTTCATTCAATTTTTCATTCACACTATTTTAATTTTTTTTAATTTTTACATCTATCTCCCATTTATCCATAAGCTCTTTGAAGTTAGGAGATATCAGGCACTTTGATCCCTTACATGAGTGTAAACTCAGTTAACAGTTGGTAAATTGCTCCATATGTACAAAAAGGGAGTACATGGTGGCATTCCCTTTGTTCTATATGATTCAGAGTTATAAACTTAACCCTTTTATGGGATATAAGCATAATAGGTGAGCTCCTTTCTGACCCAAACTTGTTCCTGCCACAGTGAAGCAATACAGCAATGTTTTGAATGATAAAGAAATTTGGAATTCCCTAATCATAGACCATTACTAAAACATTTAAGAATCCTTATTTTAGTCATGAAGCAATATCACTGAAATTGCATCATCAATAATAGTGAAAAACCAGTTTAAAGCCAATACTGTGAAGAAATGCTGACAAAATATTATCAACCATAAAAAGAAAACTTGACAAAAGAACATTTACATTATAATCATAGTTTGTAAAATTTAAGGCCTATTTCTGTGCACATGAATACAAATATTTGGATGACTGGTCTTAAAACACTAGCAATTATAATCTCTTTGTTTGTTATTGTCTTTTATAGTTTGGGGGGGGGGTACATTGCTTCATTTTAAAAATTTCTTATAATAGATTACATATTGGTTTTTTTCCCAGAACTGAATATGTTATTAAAATATATAGTATATTTGTTATTAAAATATTAGTATATTTAGCTAATGTTGTTGCCAGACTCCTGAAAGGCCTTTCCTTTTGTGTACTATTCTTTGTAATGTAGAAGAGGTAGAGTTGATAAGTCCACTATGATAAGCAATGGTCCTTCATCAGGACTGTGAATGGGTTGCAGTTTAATAGTTAGAAGAGTAAAGTGGAAATCTGAGTGTCACAGATGAGTGGCGGGGAGGAGAAGCCTGTGTTTGTGTTCTGATGGGTGCACTGATATTTGCGATCTATAAAACAGTGGGAATGAAGAAAAGAGGAAGAAAATAAGTCAGCTTATAGGGGAGAATGGAGGTTTCTCAAGATCATTCTACATTTTTTTTTTTCTTTACAATTTTATAAAAATTTGTTCAATGAAAAATATATAAAATATTGCCCTACAAGGGCAGGTAAATCTGAAAATGTGCACGCATACACACACACAAAATTATGTACTTAAAATGAAGTTTTGTTTTGTTTTTAGCACAGACTACAGTTTCTAGTAAGAATTAAAATTGTGTTTTAACAGACATATAGCAGATTGACAGCTGTCAGAGATGTGGCAAATAAGGACAAAAAGAGAAAAGAAAAACTCATGAACACAGACAACAGTGTGGTGATTGCTGCGGCTAGAGGGGGAGAAGGTAAAGGAGGTTGAATGGTGAGGGACAGAGACTTGACTTGGGAGGGGTTGTACACTATAGGGTGTACAGAGATGTGCTGTAGAATTGGGCACCTGAAACCTGTTTAATTATGTTAACTAATGTCACTCAATAAATTCATTTTAAAAAATTTTGCCTTAAAAATTATGTCCATATGTCAGAGCAAATATACAGGGTTGGGCATAAATAAGACTTACAGTTGTTTATGTGGAAATTAACACCATAATTAACAGATAATAATACAAGCATAAACTCTGTAAATCTACTTTTGCCCCACCTCGTATATGGAGAAATTTTAAATTACTTTGAAGTTTTCTGGCAGAAAGAATAGCCACTAAATTAATAACCAAAGATTAACCATTCAGTCAAGAAATGCTCTGGGCTGTGCAAAGCAGGGGCTCACAAAAATAGTACAATTTAAAAAAATAACAATTTATGCTCTTGCATTAAAATAATATTGCCTAGTTTTTCTTATAACTTGTGGTACAAAAACAATTTGAAAATAATGTTAAAATCTCCTACCTGTAGCATAATTGTTTATGCTGATTTGGTGGGAGACCAGGAAATTGGAGAGGATGTTTCAGGATCTTATCTAGTAGTTTATTTGTAAAAAATCCAAGCAGGAAGTACTTATGCTTAGTAGCAAAAATAGTTACAAACTCATAGTACAAATTAATCTATGACTTTGAACTGTGTAACAGACAGTATTTCACTTTTTCTTTGATACTTTCAACCTTAGAGCCAAATATTTATTTAGCCCATTCTTGGTGCTGGTAAATGTTTCATAACTAGATCTCTGAGGGAAATGATAAGATTTGGTTTGTCATATCTGCCAATGTCAGAGGTGTAAATTTTACCAATAAAACTAATTTCAAGCTATCAACATAATGTCACACATGTAGATCTGGGGAAGTAAGATGGTGTGAACAAGTTCCAGTGTAAAGCTGAGCCCTTCCATTAGATTATGACTTTATCACATGCCTATCATGTATAGTCCTATTCCCACCTTTCTTTACCTTTCTTATTGTTTGTTTGTTTGTTCATTTGTTTTATCACATTTTTATTACATTTTACTTTGTATGGTTTATATGTGTGTAAACCATGTAAATTTCTTCTTGGAATATGATAAAATTAACATTCAATGATAACTAATTAGTAGGAAGATTTATTTCTTATACAACTTTTGTTAATATCTGCCCAAATCTAATTTTCACCTTGGTTTCATTAAGAAAAAACACTAGGAGGCATAATTTTCAGAAAAATTTCTGTAGTGTTTTTTTCTTTTTCAACATTTTCTTTAAAAGAAAAAAAGAATAATGCAATGTTAAGTAAGTATATCAATCTATAGTTCATAATCCTACTATGTATATTAGCTTACCTTTCATTAAACTCCTGAGTCACAAAGGGATGATACCACTATTTTTACTTTGTGGATAAAAATGTTTCAAAAGTCTAAAGATCCACTTGTCCACAGATGGACACTTGGGCTGTTTCCAGCTCTTTGCTATTGTGAACAATGCTGCCATAAACGTAGGAGTGTATTTCTTTTTTTTAGTTGGTGATATGGTGTCCTTGGGATATATTCCTATAAGAGGGATGGCTGGGTCAAAGGGCAGTTTCATTTCTACTTTTTAGAGTAATCTCCATACTGTTTTCCACAGTGGCAGCACCAGCCTGCATTCCCACCAGCAGTGCACAAGGGTTCTCCTTTCTCCACATCCTCCCAAGCATCTAAAATGTGTTGTTTTGTTAATGAGCACCATTCTGACTAGTGTGAGGTGGTATCTCATTGTGGTTTTAATTTGCATTTCTCTAATGATTAGTGATGTTGAGCATTTTTTTCATATGCCTATTGGCCATCTGTGTGTCCTCTTTGGAGAAGTGTCTATTCATTTCTTACGTCCATTTTTTTAAAATATATATTTTATTATTATTAACTGTAATGGGGTGACACCAATAAATCAGGGTACATATGTACAATGAAAACATCTCCAGGTTATCTTATCATTCAATTGTGTTGCACACCCATCACCAAAAGTCAAATTGTCCTCTGTCACCTTCAATCTGGTTTTCCCTGTGTCCCTCCCCTCCTCCCTATGCCACTCTTCCCTCCCTCCCCCCATCCCATAACCACCACACTCCTGTCCATGTCTCATATTCTCACTTTTATGTCCCACCTATGTATGAAATCATGCTGTTCTCAGTTTTTCTTTTTTTCTGATTTACTTATTTCACTCCGTATAATGTTATCAAGGTACATCCATTTTGTTATAAATGATCCGATGTCATCATTTCTTATGGCTGAGTAGTTTTCCATAGTATATATGTACCATAGTTTTTTAATCCACTTGTCTTCTGACGGACACTTGGGCTGGTTCCAGATCTTCGCTATTGTGAACAATGCTGCCACGAACATGGGGGCGCATTTCTTCTTTTCGAACAGTGCTATGGTGTTCTTAGGGTATATTCCTAAAAGTGGGATAGCTGGGTAAAAAGGCAGTTCGATTTTTAAATTTCTGAGGAATCTCCAAACTGTTTTCCACAGTGGCTGCACCAGTCTGCATTCCCACCCGCAGTGCAGATGGGTTCCCTTTTCTCCACAACCTCGCCAGCACTTATTCTGTGTTGATTTGCTGATAAGTGCCATTCTGACTGGTGTGAGGTGATATCTCATTGTGGTTTTAATTTGCATTTCTCTAATGATTAGTGATGTTGAGCATTTTTTCATATGCCTATTGGCCATCTGTATGTCCTCTTTGGAAAAATTTCTATTCATTTCTTTGCCCATTTTTTGATTGGGTGGTTTGTCTTCCTGGTGTTGAGTTTTACAAGTCCTTTATAAATTTTAGTTATTAACCCCTTATCAGATGTGCTGTTGAATATGTTCTCCCATTGTGTGGTTTGTCTTTTTATTCTGTTCTTATTGTCTTTAGCTGTGCAAAAACTTTTTAGTTTGATATAGTCCGATTTGTTTATCTTGCCTTTTATTTCAGTTGCCCGTGGAGATAAATAGGAAAATATACTGCTGCTACAGAGGTCAGAGAGCCTGCTGCCTATGTTTTCTTCTAAGATGCTTATGGTTTCACAGCTTACATTTAAGTTTTCTTTCCATTTTGAGTTTGTTTTTGTGAATGGTGTAAGTTGATGGTCTAGTTTCATTTTTTTGCAGGTAGATGTCCAATTTTCACAACACCATTTGTTAAAGAGGCTGTCTTTACTCCATTGTATGTTCTTTCCTCCTTTGTCAAATATCAGTTGTCCATAAAGCTGTGGGTTTATTTCAGGGTCCTCTGTTCTGTTCCATTGATCTATGTGCCTGTTCTTATGCCAGTACCAGGCTGTCTTGAGTATTAATGGCCTTATAGTAAACCTTGATATCTGGAAGAGTGATACCTCCTGCTTTATTTTTACTTTTTAAGATTGCTGAGGCTATTCGTGCTCTTTTTTGGTTCCATATAAATTTTTGGAATATGTGTTCTATATCTTTGAAGTATGTCATTGGTATTTTAATTGGTATTGCATTGAATTTATAAATTGCTGTGGGTAATATAGACATTTTAATGATGTTTATTCTTCCTAGCCATGAGCACGGTATGTGCTTCCACTTGTTTGTATCTTCCTTGATTTCTTTTATCAATGTTCTATAATTTTCCGAGTACAAGTCCTTAACCTCCTTGGTTAAATTTACTCCTACGTACTTTATTTTTTTGGCTGCAATAGTGAAGGGGATTGTTTCCTTAATTTCTTTTGCTGATATTTCATTGTTGGTGTATAGAAATACCTCTGATTTCTGAGTATTAATTTTATATCCTGCCACCATGCTGAATTCATTTATAAGGTCCAGTAGTTTTTTGACTGAGACTTTAGGGTTTTCAATATACAATATCATATCATCTGCAAATAGTGACAGTTTTACTTCTTCTTTTCCAATTTGGATGCCTTTTATTTCTTCTACTTGTCTGATTGCTGTAGCTAGGACTTCCAGAACTATGTTGAATAAGAGTGGTGAAAGTGGACAACCCTGCCTGCTTTCTGATCTTAAGGGGATTGCTTTTAATCTTTGTCCATTTAGTACGATGTTTGCTGTCGGTTTATCGTAGATGGCCTTTATCATGTTAAGGAATGATCCCTGTATTCCCACTTTACTAAGAGTTTTGAGAATGAATGGGTGCTGGATGTTATCAAATGCCTTTTCTGCATCTATTGAAATTATCATGTGATTTTTGTCCTTCCTTTTGTTTATGTGATGAATCACATTGACTGATTTTCGAATATTGAACCAGCCTTGCCTCTCCAGAATAAATCCCTCTTTATCGTGGATATGATTTTTTTCATATATTGCTGGATCCGGTTGGCTAATATTTTGTTGAGAATTTTAGCGTCTAAATTCATCAGGGATATAGGCCTATAATTTTCTTTCTTTGTGTTGTCTTTGCCCGGTTTTGGGATCAGAATTATGCTCGCCTCATAAAAGGAGTTTGGAAGTTTCCTTCCTCTTGAATTTTTTGAAATAGCTTGAGAAGGATAGGAGTTAGTTCTTCTTTGAATTTTTGATAGAATTCACTTGTGAAGCCATCAGGCCCAGGACTTTTCTTTTTTGGGAGTTTTTTGATAACTGTTTTGATCTCATTTTTGTAATTGGTCTGTTTAGGTGTTCTGATTCTTCCAGATTGATTTTTGGAAGGTTATATGATTCAAGAAATTGGTCCATTTCACCAAGATTGTCTAATTTTTTGGCATATAGTTCTTCATAGTATTTTCTTACAATGCTTTGTATTTCTGTTGTGTCAGTTGTTATTTCTCCACTGTCCTTTCTAATTTTATTTATTTGAGTCCTCTCTCTTTTTTTCTTGGTGAGTCTAGTTAAAGGTTCATCAATCTTGTTTACCTTTTCAAAGAACCAGCTTCTTGTTTCATTGATTCTCTGTATTGTTTCCTTAGTCTCTATGTCATTTATTTCTGCTTTGACCTTTAGTATTTCCTTCCTTTTCTTGTCTTGGGTTTTATTTGTTCTTTTTTTTCTAGTTCTTTTAGATGCAGGGTCAGGTTGCTTATTTGAGCTTTTTCTAGCTTCTTATGATATGCGTGTAGTGCAATAAACTTCCCTCTCAGAACTGCTTTTGCTGTGTCCCATTAATTTTGAGTTGATGTATGCACATTATCATTTGTTTCTAGAAACTTTTTTATTTCTTCTTTGATCTCATTGTTAATTCATTCATTATTTAATAACATGCTATTTAGTTTCCAAGTGTTTGAGTATTTTTCAGTTTTTCTTTTGTGGTTAATTTCTAGTTTCATGGCAATTTGATCAGAGAAAATGCTTGATATGATTTCAATCTTTTTAAATTTATTGAGACCATTTTTGTGTCCTAACATGTGGTCTATCCTAGAAAACGTACCATGAGCGCTTGAGAAGAATGTATAATCTACTTCTTTAGGGTGAAAAGTTCTGAAGATATCTATTAAATCAAGTTGATCTAGTGTCTCCTTTAAGTCTGCTGTTTCTTTATTGATTTTCTTTCTTGAGGATCTATCCAGTGTTGTTAGAGGGGTATTGAAATCCCCTACTATGATAGTATTGCTGTTAATCTCGCCCTTTATATCCATCAAAGTCTACTTTATGTATGACGGGGCGCCTATACTTGGTGCATAGATATTTACAATAGTAATATCTTCCTGTTGAATTGTTCCCTTTATCATTATGTAGTGTCCTCCTTTATCTCTTACTACAGCCTTTGTTTTAAAGTCCATTTTGTCTGATATAAGTATTGTTACCCCTTCTTTTTTTCATGTTCATTTGCATGAAATATTTTTTTTCATCCTTTTACCTTCAGTCTATGTGCATCTTTTGTTTTACGGTGTGTCTCTTGTAGACAGCATATGTATGGGTCCTGTTTCTTTATCCATGCAGCTACCCTATGTCTTTTGATTGGATCATTTAATCCATTTACATTTAAGGTTATTATTGATATGTAGGTGTTTATTGCCATTTTATTATTTAAAGCTGTATTCTTCTTTTGCTCTATTCATTCCTCCCTTTAAACTGTTCACAAGCAGCCCCTTAGTATCTCTTGCAGAATTGGTTTGGTTTTTATGAATTCCTTGAGGCTTTCTTTTCCTGGGAAGCTCTTTATTTCTCCTTCAATTTTAAACGTTAGCTTTGCTGGATAAAGTAGTCTTGGTTGTAGGTTCTTGTTCTGCATTACTTTGATTATATCTTGCCATTCCCTTCTGGCCTCAAGTGTTTCTGTTGAGAAGTCCGATGTCATCCTTATGGGGGCTCCTTTGTAGGTGATAGCCTTTCTTTCTCTAGCAGCTTTTAAAATTTTTTCTTTATCCATTAGCTTTAATATTTTAACTATGATGTGTCTTGGTGTAGATGTTTTTTGGGTTTCTCTTTAATGGAGTTCTGTGTGCTTCTTGAATGTGTGGAGTGTTTCCCAGCCTTAATTTAGGAAAGTTTTCTGCTATGATTTGATTGAACAAAGTTTCCATTTCCTGTCCTCTCTCCTCTTCTTCAGGCACCCCTATGATGCGAATGTTGTTTCTCTTCATGTTGTCACAAAGCTCCCTTAGAGTTTCCTCACATTTTTTTTAATTCTCTTTTCCTTTTTCTTCTCTGCTTCTGTGCCTTTGTTTATTGTGTCCTCTAACTCACTTATTCGATCCTCAGCATCATCCATCCTGCTTTTAATTCCTTCCATTGTGGTCTTCAGTTCTGATACTGTATTTGTCATTTCTGTCTGATTCTTTTTTATTATTTCAATTTCATTTTTTATACTTGTTATCTCTTTATTTAGGTGTTCATAATGACTATCCATTGTTGCTCTAATTTCTTTGAACATCCTAACTATCAATATTCTAAATTCTGCTTCTGGTAATTTGGTTATATCTGGTTCATTCAGGTTCTCTTCTGGGGATTTCTCTTGATTCATTTGGTTTGCATTCCTCTGCCTGCCCATTTTATCTGTGTATAAGCAAGTTGTGGCCACTGGAGTCCAGTAGGTGTTGCCTTTTTGTTCTCTAGGTGTGGTCTGTCTGGAGGCCCCCCCACCCCCTCTGCTGGTGCCTAGGGTGTTTGGGTATGAACGTTGCCAGTTCCGGCCCACTGTTGCTTTTGCTGTGATTTCTGCCACTCCTCTGTTGGAGGGGCTGTCACTGAAGCCACAAGACTTAGCACCAAGTGTAGAGGTGAGCACTTTTTCTCAGCTGCGGACCCAGCCTATTTCCGGACTTCCGCCCAGAACCAGCAGTCAGAACCTGCTCGCTACAGTTCCGCATGTTAGGCGGGGCTTTTGAAGTGCTCTCAGCTGTAAGCTTTTGCCCGTCCGGAGCTTTAGCCCCGTCCTCGAGGCCAGGGCCCTTCTGCGCAGGGTCGGAAACCAAGGTTTTTGGGGCGGGCGTGTTTGCTGGCTTCCGCTCAGCTGCGTACTTCCGCTCGTCCCGGACTCTACCCCGCCCCCGCGTTCGGAGCCCGCTCGTGCACGTATGAATGCAATTCGCGGTTTCTCAGGCCGGATGGGGATAGTAGCGTGAGCTCAACTGCCAGCCTCCACTTGTCTCGGGGTCTACCCCGTTCTTGTGTTCGGAGCCCGCTCGCGCACGTATACTGGCCAACCGTGGTTTCTCCGGCCCGGTGGGTGAGGGGCTGGTAGCGTCAGCTCAGCCGCGAGCCCCTGCCCGTCCCTGGTCCTAGCCCGGTCCCTGTGGTCAGGGCCGGGTTGCGCAGGGCCTGCCCATTCCTGGCCTCCCGCTTTGTCCCCGCTGCTTCCGGACAGCTTTTGCGCGTCCCCTTCCACCCTCTGGGCTAGACCGATCTCCCACCGGCTTGGCCTCTGCCCACTCCGACAGAACCGCGTTTCAGTGTCCTATCGCCCCAAACCCTTAAGCAGCCCTCAGCAGAGTAGGAAGGGACCTAATACTCCACACTGTAGGCCTGGCAGCTCCCTCACTTGTTTCACAGCTCAAAACTGTCCAAACTCCTCTTCTAGGCTCTAGGACTGCAGGCTGGGGCTTGGTTCCTGGGACCCAGGTCCCTCCCTCTCCGCCAAACTTTCTTCCTGCCCCGCGGGTCTCTCTGGGCTGCCGTTTGCTCCGGGGAGCTGGGCAGCCCTCTTCGCGTTTTCGCTATTCCTACCAGTCTCAATGTGGCTTCTTCTGTGTTCCTTGGTTGAAGAGTCCACTTAGTTTAGTTCATAGTTGGTTTATCCAGATGATGCTTCTTTAAATTGAGTTATAATCCACTTTGCTTCTGGGAGTTGGAAGTTGGTACGTCTGCCTACTCCGTCGCCATCTTGCTTCCCCCTCTTGCGTTCATTTTTTGATTGGATTGTTTGTCTTCCTGGTGTTGAGTTTTACAAGTCATCAGTGGACAAGTAGATTAAAAAGCTTTGGTACATATATACAATGGAATATTATGGCGTCATGAAAAAGAAGGAAATATTACTTTTTGCAACAATATGGAGGGACCTGGAAACTATTATGTTGAGTGAAATAAGCCAGGCAGAAAAAGAAAAATATCATATGACCTCACTCATTTGAGGAATCCAAGGAACATTGAGAACTGAGGAAAGGAATTGAGACAGAGGAGGGATCAAAGAGACCAGAAGAAAAGAGGACAGGGGGAAAGGGGATGATAGGATGGGATAAACCTGAAGGGAGGGGGGAGCGTGCTGTAGGGAGGGTGGTAAGGGAGATAGTTGGTGAGGGGAATATGGGGTAGGGGGGATCCAGTCAGGGTTACCCTAGAATCTATGTAAACACAATTAATTAAGTAAATTTAAATAAATAAATAAATAAATTGAAAAAATAAATACATAAAAATAAAGTCCTACACAGCTCTCATCCCAGTTTGTCAAAAGCATTGATCCTAATCTTTCACAGTAATCCATCAGTGAAATGTAATAAAGAGAAATGTCTCTGTTAAAAATAAAGTCTAAAGAATTTACCTAAAATCACTGAATTTGTACAGTAGCAGAACTTCTAGCCACGCTTTTCCTATCAAAATACCCTCAAACAAATCACAATTCTAACTGCTCTCTCCTAAGAGATCAACATGAATCAGATACTATTTGGTTGGTAGATATTTTTTGTGGGAGTTGAAAGCATTCATTTCAGCTAACTTAAGCATTGCTAGGATTTTGAACCCTAAATACAATAATGATGTACCTAGTTTTTAAATTCCAGTGTATACTGCTGCTTTTTACATTGTTAAAAATAACTAAGCTAAGGATAACCCGGAGTTAAGTGTCCTATTGCAGGATAATTTTTTTATAAGGAAATGACTGCCAACATAGTTGATAATAATGGGAACCTGTGCCTGATGAGTATCTTCAAGGGGCTGATAAATTCTTCACAACTCATTTAAGCTGTGAAATGTAAAGATGCAACATAGTCAAGAAAAGGTAGAAGAGCATTTGGATATATAGCATCTTGAGTTAGACATCTGAATGGAAACTAAATGTGAGTGCTCTTTAGAGCAGGGGTAGGGAACCTTTTTGGCTGAGAGAGCCATGAATACCACATATTTTAAAATGTAATTTCGTAAGAGCCATACAATATGTTTAACACTAAATACTAGTAAATGTGTGCATTTTATGTAAGACCAACACTTTTAAAGTACAATAAGTCTCTGAATTATTTTTAATAACGTTATTATGCTGTTGCTAACCAATAATAAATAAATTATTTCTTTCCATTAATGCGACTTCTGGTGCTGCATGGTTTTGCTGATGGCTTTGTAGTATGGTTGATACATAATGAGGTTAAGCTTCATGCAGGTGTTGAGACTTCCATCCGTTAAATGTGATCGTAGGTTGATTTTAACGTTCTTTAGATGTGAGAAAGACTGCTTACATGCATACGTAGAGCCAAACATTGTCAGTACAGCAATACTCACATGCTATAGTGTGTGGTATGTGACAGGATGCGCGTTCCAAGTTTTGACATTCAGCTGGTCTACGGGTTTTATCATTTCTCCCCACTTGTGTTTGCTCGCCAACTATGCTTGCTGTCATGCAAGTCTTTCCAAATCTTCATTCCGTGACTTGAACTTATTCACCCACATGTCTGAGGCCTTCAGGTCAGCAGCTTGTAGCTCAAAATCTCTGACGGAGTCACCGGAGATGTAACTCAGGTTTGCACTGTCCACTGCACACTCGTGTGGATGGATGATGAACTTAAAAAGACAAGTGCACTCATGAAATTCTCAGAAACATGCTTTGCATAACTGCAGATTAGATGTGAAGCCCACTAGCTGCTGAAGATTAACATGTTGAGCAGGGTCACTTGCTGTGCATGCATCTTTAAACTCTCCCAGTTTTTCAAAGTGTAGTAAACAACCTGTTTCAATGTTGGCGATGAAGAGTTCCAGCTTGTTTTCAAATGCAAACACTGCTTATTGAAGGGTTAACACTGTTTTTTCAATGCCTTGCATTTTCACATTGAGCTGGTTTAGATGTTCAGTCATGTCCATGAGATAGTAGAACTTCAGGAGCCACTCAGTTTTAGCTAACTCAGGATGCTCGATGTTTTTCATTTCAAGAAAAGTCCAGATTTCACTCAGACAAGCCGCCAAACAGCTGAGCACCTTCCGTCTTAACAGCCAACACACATTGCTGTGCAGAAGTAGACCAGGATAATTATTCCCAACTTCATCCAGCAGTGTTTTAAACTGGCAATAATTTAAAGCTTGGGCAACAATAAAGTTGACCACCAGAATAACTAGCGACATCAACTCACCATCTGCTCGTCACACATCTGAGCACAAAGTGCCTCCTGATGTAGGATGCAGTGAAAACTTAGGATGGGTCTCTTTTCATGTTCACGAAGAAGCATTATGAATCCTCTGTTTTTCCACACCATGCACGAAGCACCATCAGTATACACCAAAATAAGTTTATCCATCGGTAGATGTTTTTCTTTAGCAAACTCAGTGAAAGACTTGAATAAATCCTCCCCTCTTGTTGTCTCTTTCATAGGCAAAACAGCAAGACTTTCCTCACGTAGTGTGTCACCAACATCATACCTTGCAATCACGCTGAACTGGAATAAATGGCTTACGTCTATTGACTCATCCAAAGTGAGAGAAAAGAATGGTGCTGCATTTATATCCTTCACTTGTGTTGCTTCAATTTGATTTGCCATCATAATGGTACGATCGTGAACAGTTCTTACAGACAGAGGCATGTCTTTTATTTGTTTGATTATTTTTTCTTTATCCGAAAAGTCATCAAAACGTTCATTGACAACATCAAACATGAATGTTTTGGCATACTCCCCATCTGGGAATGGCTTTTTGTTTCTCACAATTGCTAAAGCACCAGCAAAGCTAGCCGAATTCCAGTCACCTTGTTGGGTACAAACACGGAGTTGCTGCTGACAAGCTTGCACTCAGCACAGTAGCCCTTGACATGCTTTCTTCTTGCTGTACCCCTCTGGATATTTTAATGCAAATGTAGTATGGTGTGTGTCAAAATGTCGCTTTATATTTGACCATTTCATCGATGCAATTTATCATTGCATATTAGATACACTGCAGAACCTGCTCTCTCCACAAAGGCAAATTCCTCTGTCCATTTCTGCTGAAAAGTATGATACTCCTCATCTTTTTTTTTCTTTTAGCCATGTTCTTCATCAAAAGAGTTTCTGCAATGAGCTAGCTAACTACTTGATTAAAAGGAGGGAAGTTTACTTCCTGACCTCACAACGTCCTGTGTGTGTTACGCATTATCCAATAAAAATTTGGTGTTGTCCTGGAGGACAGCTGTGATTGATTGGCTCCAGCCACCCCAACCATGAACATGAGCAGTAGGAAATGAATGGATTATAATACATGAGAATGCTTTATATTTTTAATGTTATTATATTTTTTATTAAAGATTTGTCTGCGAGCCAGATGTAGCCATCAAAAGAGCAACATCTGGCTCACGAGCCATAGGTTTCCGACCCCTGCTCTAGAGGAAGATGTGAAGAGATTTTATTAATTTATTTTTTGTTGTTGCGGCAAGGGTCTGTCAGCTCACTGTTGAGAGCCACTATGGCTTTATGGCCTGAGAACTACTTTGACATGGGCTGGGGAACAGCACTTTCAAGCATGTTTACAGTTCTAGTATTGATTGCTCAATTCTGCCCAACTACCCATTGCCATCAACAGCCCTGCTAGAGCCTGCATGGCTGGGAAGCGGTGATGCATTATTTAACAGCAGCTAATCATTGCAAAACCAGCCTCCTTTGTTACAGCAGTCTTGTTGATGGACTACTTCTCTGCTTTAATTTTTTATTATTTTGCATTGATCCCTGAACCTTCATTATGTATCTATCAATAACAGTGAGCTGAGCCCTACCTGACTAGAAATCTAATGTGATTCTTGAATCACAAACTACCTAGCCTGATTGAGAAATATTTTGTTGAGAGTTTAAACAAATCATTCAACTTTCTACTTATAAAATATAACGTATGACATGTTAAATGCAGAGGTTTGAGAAGGAAACCTATGGAAAAATCTGTGAAGGCAAGATTTTTGCTGTTATATATGGTCTGGGAGTAGACTCTCAGGTTCCCAATTAGCCTGGGTGAACATGGGGGAAAATTCAGGCATATGATTGTCATTAACACCTGTAATGACTTGTCCACTAAATCTTGCTATGCCAATGAAGGAAATGGACCCTTAGTTTTTCTCTTTCTCCATTTCTTTTTTTCATTTTATATCTTAGCTTATCTGGAATAAAACATTAACAGCAGCTACATTCAGGGTTGCTGCACCTGAATGCTGGTCCTAATTAGCCAGACTAGAACAAGATTTTACCTATTCATGTGAACAGTGTGGAGTGGATGGCAGGTGAGAACGAGCACACAGAGGTACCTGGAGATGGCACAGCTACCTGAACTGGGCAGAGATTCTGTCAGTCCTGTTTATTTATCACAGTGTTTTTGGCTATCTGTTTGGCCCATTATAAAGCAGTAACAAATAAAAGCTGGTTTTCAAATAATCCATAGAAGTTGGAGATTTATGTGCTAAAGATATTTTTGGTTAATTGTGTCATCAGTAAGTACTTGTTTAATAATGTGCTTTCAGATTACAAAAGAATTAAAATCTTTAAAAAAATATTTAGAAAGTACATGAGCACAAAGAAAATGCTAATTACCCCTATTCCTACTTATCAGATAACAATTGTTAAGTATAAAATTTCGTGTGCTCCTGTTCGAAAAGAAGAAATGCACCCCCATGATCGTGGCAGCATTGTTCACAACAGTGAAGATCTGGAAACAGCCAAGTGTCCATCAGAGGACGAGTGGAATAAAAAGCTTTGGTACATATATACTATGGAATATAACTCACCCATAAGAAATGATGACATTGGAACATTTACAACAAAATGGATGGACCTTGATAACATTATAGAGAGTGAAATAAGTAAATCAGAAAAAAAACCTGAGAACAGCATGATTTCATACATAGGTGGGACATAAAAGTGAGAATATGAGACATGGACAAGAGTGTGGTGGTTATGGGGTGGGGGACGGAGGAGAAGGTGGCAGATGGGGGATGGGAGGGGCTCAAAGAAAACCAGATAGAAGGTGACAGAGGACAATTTGACTTTGGGTGATGGGTATGCAACATAATTGAATGATAAGATAACCTGGAGATGTTTTCTTGGAACATATGTACCCTGATTTATTAATGTCACCCCATTAAAATTAATTTAAAAGAAAAAAAAATTTGTTGTGCTCACCCTCCAATTTATTTTCTTTTTTCTCCCCATATATTTTTAACACATGTTACTTGAAGTAAAAAAAAAAATATACAGAATACTATGTCCAAGTTCTACACACTTTTGTACAAGGCAATGGAGGTTAGTTTATGAACTATTTTTATGGTGCTTTAGTTTTTCTAAACTGCAGTTTAAAAAAGCATTTTGCCATGGCATGCTATACTAACTTTGAATGTTTGTGGTAAGTCTTAAAGTATAATTAATTTACTAAGATACAGAGGATTGTCAATATTTATTCACGGGTATAGGCTCAAGTATCTCAAGGCCAGTTTACTAAATATAAAGAAAAAGAACAAACCAGAAATGAAAATGGAAGCTCTGGGTAAATTGGAATCAGAAAGCCAGGAGACCACAGGGAAGTGGGCAGGACAGTTCAAGCTCACAAATCAAAATAGGCCATGAAAAGAGAAAGATAGAGAGTGTAGGTGTAGATTTCCAGTAATATCTATGGTGTCTCCATTCTAATTTTCTTCTCACCCATTTTTCCACCTACATCCCCTTTGGCCATTACTAGCTGATCTCTATATCTATGGATCTGTTTTTGTTTATTTGTTCTGTTTTGGTTTTTGGTTTTTTAGATTCTACCTATAAGTAATGTTATATAGTGTTAGTATTTTTCTGTCTGGCTTATTTCACTTAGCATTTTGTCCTCTGAGTCTATCCATGTTGTTGCAAATGGCAAGATTTTATTTCTTATTGCTAACTAACATTCCAATGTATACATGTACCTCATCTTCTTTATCCATTATTCTACTGATGGACATTGGGCTGCTTTCAGATCTTGGTAATTGTTTTAAAAAAATGCAATAGACATATATTCTCAAACTAGTGCTTTTATTTATTTTCTTCAGATAAATGCTCAGAAGTGGTAATGCTGGATGATATAGTAACTTAATTTTTTGAAGAATCTCCACATTGCATTTTAAAGTGATTGAATTAGTTTACTGTTCCACTAATGGTGTATGAAGATTTCATTGTCTCCATATCCTCACCAACACTAGTTATTTTTAATTTTTTATAATAGTCATTCTGAGAGTTGTGAGGTGGTATCTTGTTGTTTTCATTTGCTTCTCTCTGATGATTAGTGACATTGAGCATTTTCTCATACATCTATTGGCTATCTGTATGTCCTCTCTGGAGAAACATTTTATGTTTCTCTTTGGTTCTCCCAACACTACTTACTGAGGGTACTATCATTACCCCACTGCATGTTGTTGCCACATTTGCTATGGATTAGTTAACCATATAAGCAAGGATTTATTTCTGAGCTCTCTATTCTATCTCATGGATCTATAGATCTGCTTTTATGCCAATACCATACTGTTTTGATTTTTGTAACTTTGTACTATAGTTGGTTATCGGGGAGCATGATACCTCCCACTTTGTTTTTTTTTTTTTTCAAGTTTTCTTTGGCTATTTAGGTGGTTTTTTCTGTGGTTCCATATAAATGTTAGAATTAGTTGTTCTAGTTACAATAAAAAAACGTGGTACATTTACACTATGGAATACTACTACTCAGCCATAAAAAAAGAAAGAAACCTTACCTTTTGTGACAGCATGGATAGACCTGGAGAGCATTATGCTAGGTGAAATAAGCCAGACAGAGAAAGACAACTACAATGTGATTTCACTTCTATGTGAAAACTAATTTTTAAAAAATGAACTAACAAGCAAAATAGGACAGACACATAGATAGAGTGCATTGTCAGGGAGTGGTTGGGTGAGGAGAATAGAGAGGGATTAAGCAAAAAAGGACAATAACAAAAATAAAAAACCTCAAGGACACAAAAAAGAGTGTAGTGATTGCTGGACTAGGGGAAGGTGGTAGAAGGAATTGGAGAGATGAATAGTAATGGACAGTGATTTAAGTTGGAAGTGGTGGACACACAATATAATGTACATAAGATACGTTGTATATTTTTTCACCTGAAAGTTGTATAACTTAGTTAACTCAATGTCATCTAATAAATTAATTTTTTTTAAAGTGATAGTACAGACAAAAGAACCAACAAGAAATAACAGAAAAATTGAAACCTCACTAAGGTTTAATAAAATCCTATCAATAAACTGAGTAGTCATTATTAGCATTTTTTTCAATTTAAAGATGTAGGTGTGAAAGAGAACCAGATATGTCAGACTATATAAAAATGACCAGTCCTTCACCACTGTGTCTTATGGCTGCATTGAGTGGGGTTCAAGGCAAGAGCTGACCTGGAATCTAGTCTTAAAAGGTAGTTAGAATCTGGACATACTGAATTTAAAAAGGACTGGCTAGACTAAAGGTGAAACGAGGAAGGAAGTGTACCAGAAATATGGTTTAATTCATCTTGGAAAGACAGAGGTTGGAATGGGTACAAACCTGCTTAGGCTGCCTGATTAGGAGAATCAGGAGAACTCAGGAGAAATGCACCTGCTCTGGTATTCAGCTGCTGGATTTGACGGTGAGTTGCTACTAACTATTTGCAGAGTCTACAAGTGATCTAACTTCTCTGTCTTCCATCTGTCAACTTCAAGGGTTTCTGTGAGGATTAATATGTATGTGTTTGGAAGAACATTATCTAGAATATTGTTAGCACTACTTAAGTCTGGCCATTTTATTATCATAACCATTCATCAGTCGTACTTGAAAAGTAGCACTCATTCCAATTCCTAGGTTTTGATATATTCATTAAGAAAAAAATGCCATTTTATCTTATATTTGTTCTTATTTTGTCTTGGAACTTTATGGCATTGATTAAAGGCATTCAGGATTTTAAAAACTGTTTTAGGATTGTCTATTTTAATTCTTTGAGTAGTGAGTTTTTTTCATGCTCTCTGAATTCTGGGATTGAGGGTTGTTTTTTTTTTTCAAAAAATGAAATTAGTTCCAATTACAGTTTTATTAACTTGAAATCATGTTTGTTTGATAATCAACCTATGGAAAAAAAAGAACATTTATTTGCCTTTTTTAATGTTTCTTTACATATTTTTAAAATAAAAATGTTTTACAATTCTTGCAAACCTCCCATCTGTAAATAAAGAAGAACTGTTATTAGCAGAATCTCAAATTTGTTCTCACATATGATGATATTCTTAGGACAATTTATAGGTATTTCTATTTATTCCTTACATTTTAAATTTTTTCAAACTGTGCTATTCCTCAAAACATGGATGCAAGCAAAGAGGTTTGTTCATTCAATGCACATCACCTTGTGTGGCTCCATTTACACTCCCTTCTTCTAGTAGTTTAAAGACATACATGTACAATTGTATTGTGGATGGTCAGGAGGCACAAGGATGAACATGAACATTCATACTACTCAAAGGGTTAATGTTATTATTACAGTATGAAAAAAAAAATTGGGCTCCAAATAGGTGAGTGATTTGGCCGCAACCATGTGATGCCCTGGACCGTGCTCAAGCTTCCATGTGTACTGATGTAAAAGAAGAATTAGTAAATGTTCACCACATAGACAGCAAATCACCATCTAACAGGAGCAGAATTCTCAATTTTCTTTCAAAGAACGAATTTCAAATATTGGTTTATTTGTAAACTTGGTTGTCATGGTCTGTGTATGAATTTCAAAACTATTCTCAGCATCTTTAAAAGTCATTTTAAAAGTTTGCTATTGTTACCTTCCACATCCCTGTAGCTTACACTGTATAAAAGAGCTCTTCTTAGGAGTATTTTTGTCCACTTGATTTGGTTGAAATGACTTGGCCTAGTCAGTTACATTTCAAATAGATCTGTGTATAATTTCTAGGGATTTTAATTACATAGTTCCCTTCACTGAAAGAAGGTCTTCCTATCCCTGGCTGGATAGTTTGATTGGTTAGAGCATTCTCCAAAAGCACAGAGGATGCTTTCTGGTTACTGGTTCAATACCTTGTCTGGACACATGCAGGTACAGATTGATGTTCGTCTCTCTCTCTTCCTTCCTCCCTCTCTAAAAATCAATAAAATAAATATTGAAAAACAAAAAGAGAAGAAGAAATCTTTCTAGTGCTCCTGGACTCACCTCTCGAAATGTCTGCTTGACAACTTTGTTTAATGAGTTATTACCTGGTTATTCCTAACATACTTTTTCCAAAGTCTTTATAATGAAATTACATAATTTTTTTTTGTTTGTGTGTGCATATATATGTATATAAGCTAAAAGGAGTACTGCATAAATGTGTATAAGCACATAAATACACCCTTATATAATATAATGTTTCCAAGGAGCTCACCTTTTCTTGTTTATGGGTCATAACAATTATATCATATCTATCAACAGAATTCTATTTTATGAAGCTTCACTGGTTTTCTCCTTTTCCATATTATAATGTAACTCATAGGGATGTGTATTATATTACCTAATTTTATAATATGTATGATCTGTGCTATGCATGATGAGTCTTATTTTTATAATATAAGCTGAAGCATAATTTTAAAGAATTTGCAGTCAAGGTCAGATATATTCTTTGCTTTGCCTATATGCACAATCCTCTGTGATAACAAAAGAAAGAAGACAAATGAAATGGCATATATAAAACCAGTCAATAAAAAAATCCCTACTTGAAGAAGTTTTAATTGTCTTATAATTCATTATAAGTCACTTAACAAGTAAAATACTCTTTTTGATACTACTTTATAGTTTTATCATATTGTTCCTAATTCTAAGAAAAATATTTTTACTTCATAGCCTGAGAAAATGAGGAGGCATAGAGAGTTTATTTAGGTTGTGAGATTTACTTAAAATATAAACTATGTGTCAAGTATCAGAATTATGATATGAAATATATGGTATAATAGAAGTAGATAAAACATTTTGTAGGCCAGAAATGAAGTGTATGTTTAAGAGCATTTTCTGCATAATCTTCTAGCCTATTTTGCATTTGTGTCTTAATTGCCTTTAATTATTCCAATGTTGCTTTAAGTTTTAATACTTTCCATTAAAATAAGGTCATGCCATTATATAGGTAAAAAAAAATATTTTAATGGTCCCACACTCAATTTCCCCTTCCCTCTAAACTCCTCCTCCAGAAATTGGAACACACTCTGAAAAATTCATGGATTGCCAATGAAAGCTATTATTCGGTAACCAAGACAGCTGATTTCCTAAATAGAGTCTTAGCTAACAGATTCCATAAAGAAGTCTAACCAGATAGACATATCTAGTTTTCTCTAAACTGTTCACTAAAATATGCAGACAGAAAATAAAAGGTATTGGTAAATACACATTTTGTATAGAAACATAGTATTTTTTTTAATTAGCTCAAGTTGCTTCATAGATGTATGGCCCTTTAGTGTGAAAGAAAGGAAGGAAGGAAGAAAGAAAAGAAGAAAGGAAGAAAGAAAGAAAGAAAGAAAGAAAGAAAGAAAGAAAGAAAGAAAGAAAGAAAGAAAGAAAATGCAGGTTGTCAACTTTAACCTCTTGTTATAGTCTCCCTTTCCTTGGGGATAATGTGGTCAAGACTTCAGTGTTGTGATGAAGTCATCAGCCATCCTCTACACTGGCTGGTCTCCACTCTTCACTGATGGAGTCGGGATTACTTGTTGCATAAGAAAGACTGAAGATATACTGATCAGAGAAATAAAAATGGTAACTTTTTCAGTTTCTAGGTACATATATACTTTCAATGTTTCCTCCAAAAAACCCATAAAATTAATATGCCTACCCTTTCCACTAAAACTAAATATATTTTAAATGAAAATATTTATTTTCTTAAAATGTTAATATATTGGGTGGCCCCTCTTCACCAGTAGAGTTCATATACTCCTTTAAGAGTATAGATTTAGGACTTTTATTGTTAAAAAATGGCGCTGGGATAGGGCAGCAAGATGGTGATGGAATAAGTGGACATTCCAACTTCCACCTCCCAGAACCAAAGTGGATTACAACTTAATTTTAAGAATAATCATCTGGAAAAACCAACTTTGGGCTAAACCAAGAGGAATCTATAACCAAAGATCACCAAAGAAGCCACACTGAGACTGGTAGGAAAAGCCAAAAAGTGGAGAGGGCTGCCCAGCTCCCAGGAGCAGCAACAGCCCAGAGGAACTATTGTGGTGGTGGGTTTTACCATAGAGGGGAGGGTCCTGGGCCCCAGGACCAAAGCTCCAGCCTGCTTCCCCAGAGCCTAGAAGAGGTATATGGATAGTATTTAGCTGAGAAACAAGTTAGGATACTGTTTGCGAGAAAGAGATTTCTTAGATCCAGGGTTCATCTTAAAGGGAGCACACAGAAAACTTCCTTCACAACCACTCACCTGGGGCTCCGGGGGACAGGGAGAGCTGAGAGGACAAAAGTAGCAGGAAGAGAGTATAATCTAGGAGGCACAGGGAGAAACACTTTGAGGGACAGCCACCCTAACCCCTGGGTTCAATCACTCCCCAAATCTAAAGTGAATATTATTCCTGGAACCAGCAACACCAGCAAAAGGAAGCAGGTCATCAGCCAAATGAAAGCTCTCCTGCTACAGTCAGAACAGAGTTGCTTAGAAGCAGGGAACCTGTCAGGAATACAGTATTGAGTGCTGAGGTCTGAGCTGCAATGCCCCCCACAAAACTGAGTGCTCACCAGAGGGTGGGTGGTGGCAGGTCATAGAAGCATGGTCCCATCCACGGGGGAAGAAACTGGGGAACCTGCCTGGGCTTGCAGCCTGGGCTACACCAAAGCAGTTCCACCTGCAGAGGCAACAGAGAGGCCAGGGGTGGCTAAGGATTGCAACTCAGATGCATAAATGCAGTCCCATCTGCAGGGGAGAGGTGGGTGGTGGGGTTGAGGCTGGGGGACAAGCAGGCTTGCAGACAAAGCACAAATGCATTCCCACCTATGGAGGTGAGGTGGAAGCTGCAGCTACCGTAGTAGTGCCCAGAGCTGGCAATGCCAGTTCCTGAAAGCCTGAGGCAGCAGCAGTGGTGGTGGCAAGTCTGCAGACAGACCACACCTGGAGAACACAAAGGCCACACCCATTGGACTCCTGTGCTCACACACTTCTGAGGACTGAAAAGAACAAAAAATATAATATAAAATAAAATAAAAAAGAAGGTTGGATAGAACAACACCTGAGGCTAAGGGGAAAGCCACATCTAATACCTTACCTAACTTTTGATTTATAGTACTGAGCTCAACAAGTAGCCACCAATAAGAGGTGGCAGAAAGGGAATCTCAAGGGTACCTGAACATTTAAAAGAACATCCTCCAGGCCAAAAGTAGATAAAAGTCAGCCTAAGTTGATATTGACAATAGCACCTGGGCTTAGCAGAGGCAGCCACATGATCTGAATTACCTGTTGCTCCAAAAAGATAAATAAGGTCTAGTCATAGGCAGTGACCCCATTGGTTTCTGCCAAGTTCTAGCCAAGAAGTTGCAGAAAGGGCACATTTAGAGGCCAAATATGGATAGTATCAGTTCAGGACCTAACAGCCCTTGTTAGAGTGACATCTTAAGAAAGGGCTTCCCACACCTGACCCAGTTAAGATATAGAAAAAAGAAAAGAGGCTCTACTGGTTAAGGAGACCACAACTCAAACAAGCCTGCAAACCACAAACAGAAATAATGGGAAGACAGAGGAACAAAAGTCACATGAATCAACAAGAAAAATCTCCAGAGAAAGATCTGGATGAAGTTGAAGTAATCAAAATTACTGGATGCAGAGTTGAAAAAAATTGTTATGATTCTTAAGGATCTCAAAGCTACTTTGGATGGACTTAATGAGCACTTAATTAAAAAAATTGTAAGCATCAAAAAGGACACTGAAATCGTAAAAAAAAGAACCAGACAGAAATATGGGAATGAAGACTACCCTAGAAGGAATGAAAAGCAGGCTGGATAAAGCAGAGGATTGAATCAGTGACTTAAACAACAAGATTAGTGAAAGCATGGAAGCAGAACAGCAAAAAGAAAAGAGGATCAAAAAGTCTGAGGAAACTCTAAGAGAGCTACGTTACAACATGAAAAGAAACAACATCCACATCATAGGGGTTCCTGAAGGAGAAGAGAAAGAACAAGAAATAAAGAACCTGATTGAAGAAATTATAGCTGAAAATTTCCCTAAATTGATGCAGGAAAGAGTCACACAGGTTTAAGAAGCAGAGAGAACTCCATTGAAAAAGGACCCAAAAAGACCTACACATCATAATCAAAATACCAAAGCTAAGAGATAAAGAAAAAATACTAAAAGCTGCAAGAGAAAAACAGTCAATCACCTACAAAGGAGCCCCCATAAGGATGACATCCGATTTCCAAAAGAAACACTTGAGGCAAGAAGGGAATGGCAAGAAATATTCAAAGTAATGCAGAACAAGAACCGACAACCAAGACTTCTTTATCCAGCAAGACTATAGTTTAAAATTGAAAGAGAAATAGTTTCCCAGACCAAAAAAAGGAAGAAATTCATAACAACCAAACCAATGCTGCAAGAAATGTTAAGCAGTCTGTTGGAGAGAGAACAAAGCAGGAAAAAAATATAGTAAAAGAAAAATGTAGAATTAAAGAATAAAGTGGCAACAAATGACTACATATCAATAATAACATTAAATGTAAATAGATTAAATGCTTCAATCAAAAGACATAGGGTAGCTGAATGGATAAGAAAACAGGACGGGTACATATGCTGTCTACCAGACACCCACCTCAAAATAAAAGATACACATAGACTGAAAGTAAAAGGATGGAAGAAATATTGCAAGCAAATAGAAATGAAAAAAAAAGCTGGGATAGCAATACTTATATCTGACAAAATAGACTTTAAAACAAAGACTACAATATGGGATAAAGAAGGTCTGACATAATGATAAAGGGAGCAATCCAACAGGAAGAGATAGCCATTATAAACATCTATGCACCTAATATAGGAGCACCTAAATATATAAAGCAGATATTGATAAACATAAAGGGTGAGATCAACAGCAATACTATAATAGTAGGGGATATCAATATCCCACTAACATCACTAGATAGATCCTCAAGAAAAAAATTAGTAAAGAAACAGCAGAATTAAGGAGCACACTAGATCAACTGGAGTTAATAAATATCTTCAGAACCTTTCACCCCAAAGCAGCAGAATATGCATTCTTTTCAAGTGCTCATGGTACATTCTCTCAGACCACATGTTAGTGCATAAAAGGAGCCTCAACAAATTTAAAAAGATTGAAATCATATCAAGCATCTTTTCTGACCACAATGGGATGAAACAAAAAATCAACTACAATAGAAAAACTGAAAAACACTTGGAAATAAACAGCCCTGGGACAGATTGCTTCACAGGCAAATTCTACTGAACATTCAAAGAAGAATTAATGCTACTTTTATGTGACAACTATAATTCTGATTCCAAAACTAGGCAAAGAAAACACAAAGAAAGAAAACCATAGGCCAATATCCTTTATGAATTTAGATGCTAAAGTTTTCAACAAAATATTAGTAAAACCAGATCCAGCAATACATGAAAAAAAAATCATACACCATGATCAAGTGGGATTTATTCTTGGGAGGCAAGGTTGGTTCAGTGTTTGCAAATCAATCAATGTGATTCATCACATAAACAAAAGGAAGAAGAAAAACCACATGATAATATCAATAGATGCAGTAATAGCATTTGATAAAATCCAGCACCCATTTATGATCAAAACTCTTAGCAAACTGGAAATACAGGGAACATACCTCAACATGATAAAGGCCATCTATGACAGACCCACAGGCAACATCATACTCAATGAACAAAAGTTAAAAGCAATCTCCTTAAGATCAGGAAAAAAGCAGGGGTAATTCCTTTCACCACTCTTATTCAACATAGTTCTGGAAGTCTTAGCCAGAGCAATCAGGCAAGAAGAAGAAATAAAAGGCATCCAAATTGGAAAAGAAGAAGTAAAACTATCATTATTTGCTGATGATATGATACTGTACCTAGAAAACCCTGAAGTTGCAGTAAAAAAAACTGCTGGACCTAATAAATGAATTCAGCAAGGTGGTAGGATATAAAATTAATGTTCAGAAATTAGAGGCATTTTTATATACCAACAATGATCTGTCCTAAATAGAAATTAAGAAAACAATACCCTTCACTATTGCAAAAAAAAAAAAAAAATTAAGTCCCTAGGAGTAAACTTAACCAAGGAGTTTAAAGACTTGTACTTGAAAAATTATAAAACATTGATAAAAGAAACCGAGAAAGATACAAACAAGTGGAAGCATATACCATCTTTGTGGATAAGAGGAATAAATATCATTAAAATGTCTATATAACCCAAATCAATTTATAAATTCAATACAATTCCTATTAAAATACCAATGACATACTTCAAAGATATAGAACAAATATTCCAAAAATTTATATGAAACCAAAAAAGAACACGAATAGCCTCAGCAATCTTGAAAAAGAAGAATAAAGTGGGTGATATCACAGTTCCCAATATCAAGTTATACTACAAAGCAATTGTACTCAAAACAGCTTGGTACTGGCATAAGAACAGGCATATGGATCAATGGAACAGAACAGAAACCCAGAAATAAACCCGCACCTTTATGGACAACTGATATTTGACAAAAGAGATAAGAGCATACAATGGAGTAAAGACAGTCTCTTTAACAAATGATGTTGGAAAAATTGGACAACTACCTGCAAAAAAATAAAACTAAGCCACCAATTTATGCCATTCATAAAAATAAACTCAAAATGGATAAAGGGCCTGACTAGGCGGTGGCGAAGTGAACATAGCATCGGACTGGGATGCAGAGGACCCAGGTTCGAGACCCTGCGGTTATCAGCTTGAGCGTGGGCCCATCTGACTTGAGCAAAAGCTTGCCAGCTTGGATCCAAGGTTGCTGGCTCGAGCAAGGGGTTACTTGGTCTGCTGAAGGCCCATGGTCAAGGCATAGATGAGAAAGCAATCAATGAACAACTAAGGTGTCACAACAAAAAACTGATGATTGATGCTTCTCATCTCTCTTTGCTCCTGTCTGTCTGTCCCTATCTATACCTCTCTCTGACTCTCTCTCTCTGTCCCTGTAAAAAAATATGGAAAAAGGACTTAAATGGACATCATAAAACCATAAGCATCCTAGAAGAAAACAGGCAATAAGCTCTCTGATATCACTCACAGCAATATATTTGCTGATTTATCTTCACAGGCAAGGGAAATAAAGGACAAGGTAAACAAATGGGACTATATCAAACTAAAAGCTTTTGCATAGCTAAGGACAATAAGAACAAAATTAAAAGACAAACCACACAATGGGAAAACATATTTGTTAATATGTCTGATAAGGGGTTAATAACCAATATTTATAAAGAACTTGTAAAACTCAACACCAGAAAGATAAGCAATCCAATCAAAAAATGGGCAAAGAAATTAATAGATAGTTCTCCAAAAAGGACATACAGATGGCCAATAGGCAGATAAAAAGATGCTCAATATCACTAATCATTAGAGAAATGCAAAATAAAACCACAATGAGATATCACCTTACACCAGTCAGAATGGCACTCATTAACAAAATGACAAGGATGTGGGAAAAAGGGAACCCTCCTGCACTGCTGGTGGGAATGCAGACTGGTGCACCCACTGTGAAAAACAGTATGGAGATTCTTCAAAAAATTAAAAATGGAATTGCCTTTTGACCTAACTATCCCACCTTTAGGAATATATCCCAGGAATGCCACATCAATGATTCAAAAAAAGAAATGCACCCCCATGGTTATGGAAGCGTTGTTTACAATTGATAAGATATGTAAACAGCCCAAGTGTCCGTCATTGGACAAGTGGCTTAAAAAGCAGTGGTACATATACACAATGGAATACTATGGAACTATGAAAAAGAAGGAAATCTTACATTTTACTACAACATGGATGGACCTGGAAACTATTATGTTAAGTGAAATAAGCCAGGCAGAGAAAGAAGAATATCATATGACCTCACTCATCTGTGGAATCTAATGAACAGTATGAACTGAGGAACAGAATAGAGACAGAGGTGGAATCAAAAGGTCCAGCGGGAAAGTGGACAGAGGGAAAGGAGAAGATAGGAAAGGATCAGAAAAGGGAGATTAATGAAATTATACACACATAATATGACGTTATAGAGAGCAGAAAAGCTAATCCTGGAGGGAAAGGGGGAGGGCATTGCATGGATGAGGGAAAGGAGGATATAGTTGGAAACACGGGGGAGGGGTGATGCATTCAGGGGGACACTAGAATCTATGTAAATACAATAAAGTAAATTTATTTTTTAAATTTATAATAAAAATGGCACTGGGCTGCCAAGTGTGTGCTTGCCCTCAGAGCAGGGTAGTTGATTGCAAATTGCAGATTGCATTCCTGCTTGGGAGTGGCCATTGTTTTGCTACTGTTTGCTGGAGGAGAGGTCTCTGTGGGCCCAGGAAGTTTTGCAGAGAGAGAGGAGAGAATGCAGAGTGCTGAAGGAGAAGCCAGTTTCTGCAGAGAGAAGACAGTGTGCAGATGTGGATCCAGAGCTGAGGGCCTTTGCAAGCTCTGCTGAGACTCGTGGGAACTTTGATTCTAGGAGGAACCCGAGAAAATTCTCTAGGTTGTGGAACCAGAGAATGTGTCAGGGCTTTGGGAGCCCTGAATGAAAGGGAAGTGTTTTTCCCTGCCTGTTTGCTCGTTGGCCGGTGCCAGACTTTAATAAAGGAATCGCCCACCAAAAAAAAAAAAAAGGAAGAAAAAAGTATAGATTTAGGAGATCTCTCTAACCAAACTTTATGGGCTGGTGCCGTTGTTAGTAAGGCAGCGTGGTCAAATAACAGAAGTTGCTGTGAACAAAAAATATAATTCCCTAACACTGGTTCTAATCTAAAGCATATATAATCATTTGATAGAAATAAATTGAGTTGACTGTAGTGTGATTTTGTCTGTCAGAATAGCATCCAACAGAACCTTAGAAAAATAGGATGTTTTAGGCTATGGAGCAAAATGAGGTGTTCATGCATAGCTAACAAGCAGGTAGTTTTTCCCCAGACAGAAGTGAAGGCAGTAGTGGATGGCTCAGGTCAGGGCACAAGGCTGTTTTTCTTTCCCTCATTCAAAGAAAGTGTTTCAATACGTTTAATCGTAAAATATGACCTAAAAGTACTAGCAAGTACCCATGGGCAAGAAATAGCACACTAAACATAAAATTGACCTTATTACAAACTAATGACTTCAGCTCAATTTTATTTCTCTCTCTGCTGCTGCAATAGAGAAAACACAAACAGTAAAATTAGAAAAATGGACAAGAGAACAAAATTTCAAAACTCAAGTTTGTGAGTAATTGAACATTGGCTGTGATTAGGAGCCAAGACAATGTATATCATTACCCAGCAAACATTCACAGGAAAGACACACTAAACAAAATGTAAATTCTAAAGCTATTTACTTACTTGTCAAGGCTGAATTTGAACAAATTAATCTATTCTAACCTACATTTTTTTAAAAGGCAATTGGCATTCCACATCTGTGAGCATCGGAGATGCTTTTGAATTTGAACAATATGGTTCTACTTCAGACTTTGTAGGCTGGTGGTTCCAAACAAGATTTCAGTCTTTGCCTTGCTCTGTAAACTTCCTTTTTCTATCAGCATTCCTGCGCTTGCCAAGAGTGACATAACTTTGAAATTATTTGTTTCATTACCCAATGAACAAACCCAGCTTGTTAAGGAAATGGGCAGCCTATATAATTAGCAAGGAATATAATAGTGGGCTCAGAATTCAGTCTTGTTCGGTGAGCCCAAAGTGTTGCTTGTTTCTGGGAAATCTCTCTGATTTTAGAAAGAACCTGGTGTTTAAGCTGTGCTGGTAGGGCAGGGTGAGCATCTGGAGGCAGTTGGAGAAATGTCCCACCTCCTACATGATCCAGTCCAAATAACACTTGCACTCATTTTAATTGCACTGGCCATATAATAGTGGTCTTTCTTTGAACTGGGTTTGTTGGCAATGAAATAAAATCTTGACAGCAACTGTTACTGATTTATTTCTTCATAATAAAATTAATGCATTGCTACTGCAGACAAGTTAACAGTACTCTAAAGAATTGAGTGGAAAACCAAATCACGATCTTACCAGCCAAAGATGAAGCAGCGAATGCACACACTTATGTAATGATCCAACTGGAAGTAATGATCATACGCTATATGAAGTTTGCTTCAAGATAATGGAAACATGACATGACACCTGTTTGTTTCACAGAAATTATTGATTTAAAAGGAAAAACCAAACCATTCGTATTCCATGTTATTAATATTCTGTTTTTTAAATATTCTCTATTGTTCCATGTGAATAGTGTGATATCGAACAAAAAGATACTTCTGGGAAATACGTTAATAAAATATCTTGATTTGGAGAAAGACTGGTGTGTAGAATTCACCTAGAGAAATTATGTACTCTCTGTATTTCCTTTATAATCTATAAAGCAGCTTAGGAAGTTCATTTTATTCATGAGAAGGTACTATCTGCATGTGCTCCATATATAAAACTATATAGAAAGATACAGTTTGAAAACTCTTGCTAGCTATTCTTATCTCTGCCCATCCCATTATACCTTCTATTCTAATAAGACATGACCTTTATTAAGTTTGTGTGTATATATTCTTCTTTTCTTTATGCACACACAAGTACACATATATGTGTTTTCTTATTTTCTACCTGTTCTACATACATATTAGCTTACTATATTGAATTTAGGCACTTGGTAGTTCCTGCAGAATTTTTCATATGCATGTATAGAGAACTTCAGCTGCACATGTTCACAAACTCAGGACAATTGTACATTTTCCTACAGAAAGATAGTTCCTGTACAATTTTAGTGATTATAAATAATATTGCCATGACAACTTTAAGAAAATGATTTTTTGTAATTTTTCAGATATGCATTCAGCATAAATTTCCTAAAGTGGGTTTTCTGGGTCAAAGAGTAAGTTCTTATGCAATTTTGAAAGGCATTATCTTTCATATGGATTTTAACATTTTGCAATACCACCAGAAATGCCTGTTTTCTGTCAGTCATACCAACATTCTGTGTTGTCAATCATTCAAATATTTGTGATTCTGATGAGTGAGAGTTTATACCTTATTCTAGTTTTAGTGTGTATTAAACTTTTAAATGAAATTGAGCATTGGCCCTGGCCAAATGGCTCAGTTAGTTCGAACATCATCCTGATAGACCATGGTTGCAGGTTCGATCTCTGGTCAGGGCACATACAAGAGTCAACTAAAGAATCTGTAAGTAATTGGAACAACAAATCAGTGCTTCTCTCTTTATCTCTCTCTCAAATCAATAAAAATTTAAAAATGTAAAAAGATATTGAAGTCTTTGTTACATGTTTGCTAACATTTGGCTCCTTCTCTGGAAAAGTATTTGCACCAGTCTCTGCCTATTTTTCCGTTGGGTTCTTCCCAACGGAAAAATAGGCAGATAAGTTATGTCATCCTGAAAAGAAGCATTGCAAATCTTCTAATTTATCTTAAGTTTAATGTCATGTTTTCTCTTAAAAGGAAATGTTAACACTACAAACCTTTGGAATTTGACTATTCAATGGCTAATCCCACATACGCAGTACACAGCTTTTTATGATTATGAATAGTTGATGAGTTTATACACTTTTGCATTATGTAGACACAGATCTCAATGTCAATTTCAAGTGGTCTAAAATAGCTTCCTTGGATAACTAATGTAACTCAAAATTTCTTATATTAAATTAAATCATCAGGAGATATAGGTAGATATATGTCTCATGTATTCATTGCAGAGGCTTAAAAGTATAAAATGATATTCTTATATGTTAGTTTAATCCTCACATCACAGTCCTCAATCTATACAACTGGTAATATCTTGAGGTCAGTAACAATTGGGGCATTTCCTTCTGCTCTGAGCAGCTGGTACAAGAAGTTGTGCATACTAATATTTGTGGTAACAATCGAAGAATTTGCTTGTTCAGCTTCAGCTGCCTTGGGTGAGAGTCTGAACATGCCTTAACCTCTGCACATTAGGAATATTTACGAACTCTATCATTTATTCAGTGAGTTCTGATAATACTGCCGAGGTAGATTCAGAGCTAAGCCGCAAGGCTCCAGCTCTGATTGAAGAAGTCTCTGACAAATTCCCATAGCATTTCATTTGGACATGTATTGTGTTGTGTCATGAACATTTTCCCCTTGGCTACCACACCATGATAGCCCAGCAAGTCTAGTCCTGTCATACAAGAAACACTGCAGTGGACAGCACATCTTTGGTCTGATGCGACAGAGTCCAACTTTTAGTCTCAGAGGAGACATTCGGCATTTCAGTTTTCTAATTTTACAGGAATAATGGATGAGGAAATAAAGGTGATAAATGCCAGTGGGAAGCCAAGCCAAATCATACCTTCTCCTCAGATGAAAATAAAATAGTCATTCTAACAAACATTGTGTTAGTTCTACCTTTTAGATTACTGAAGACAGCACATCTGCCACAGATGCCATCCCTGGTCCTTCTTTATTGCCCTTAACCAGAACTCTTCTCTTTCTTTCCTAACAACTTCTTTATTAACTCCTTAAAAGATGTGTGACAGGTCTCCATTAACATAACATTTTTAGTCTACAATTTTTTTTATCATGGGTGCTTTATTTGAAAATATAAATTCAGTCATGGCCAGATGGCTCTATTGGTTGAAGCATCATCCAGAAGTGCAGAGGTTGCTGGTTTGATCCCTGGTTGGGGCACATAGAGGAGCAGCTCATTGTTCATGTCTCTCTGCTCTCTCTTCCTGCTTCTCTCTCTCTCTCTCTTTCTTTCTGTCTCTCTCTCTCTCTCTCTCTCTATATATATATATATATATACATATATATATTCTTGTAATATAATTGCAATATAAATAATTATATATATATAATTGTATGCATATACAATAAAACTTCAATCTGTGTTTATTTTCATTGTTTTTCTTGCTTTGACAGAACTTTTCAGTCACGCATTTGACTATTCATCAATTACACCGAGAAACAAAATTATTGTTGCATCCACAAAAACACTTGTTCTTGCCTGACCAGGCAGTGGCACAGTGGATAGAGCATCGGACTGGTATGCAAAAGATCCAGGTTCAAGACCCTCAGCTTGCCAGCTTGAGCGTGGGCCCATCTGGCTTGAGCAAAAAGCTCGCCAGCTTGGACCCAAGGTCACTGGCTCCAGCAAGGGGTTGCTCGGTCTGCTGAAGGCCCGTGGTCAAGGCATGTGTGAGAAAGCAATGAATGAACAACTAAGGTGTCACAACGGCAATGAAAAACTAATGATTGATGCTCCTCACCTCTCTCCATTCCTGTCTGTCTGTCCCTATCTATCCCTCTCTCTGACTCTCTCTCTGTCCCTGTAAAAAAAAAAAAGAAAAAAACTTGTTCTTACCTAATTCAAGAGTGCTGATCTCAAATCTGACATTAGATTTTCTCTGTAAAATACAGTTTCTTTGCAATTCAAGATTTTAGGTTGTCATCTTATTGTAAAATTTTCAACATTTAGTTTAACATAATGAAGTAGAATGTCTTCTTGGGCATCATCACTGTGAAAATATAATAATTTATATAATGCAGTTAATACACTAAAAGATATAATTGCATCAGAATTGGTCTACAATTTCAAAATAAAACATATTAAAACATTTATTTTAATCATAAAATTTGTGCAAAACTTATTTAAATTATTTTCAGACAAAAATTTGCATTTGTAGCTCTAGCATTTGTGTACTTGTTGAGGACAATCTCGTCTGATGCTCCAGCAATAGTCTGCTCATAACTAACAGCTTCAAGATTTTCAGGAAACTTATCAAGGTGACTGTTCAGGAAGTAAATCTTAACGCTCATGTTACATCCAATGTCACAGAAACCCAACAGCATTCGTTGAACGAGAAGTTTATAGTTTTTTGCTTTTTTGTTGCCAAGGAAGTTCTTTGTAACGGCCACAAAAGACTTCCATGCTTCTTTCTTCTCCTTATTCATCTTCATGGCAAATTCTTCATCATGTATGAGGGTTCGAATTTGAGGTCCATCAAATGCATCTGCTTTTATTTTCTTGAAAGACAAGGCAGAAAAAGCAGAAATAATATGTTGAAAGCATTCACTTTCTCTATTCAAAGAATGAACAAACTGCTTCATTAAGCCAAGTTTCATGTGAAGTGAAAGAAAAATGATCCTGTGTCGATTAACTACAGGTTCATTCACAATATTTTGCATCCCTACTTCCTGAGCTTCACATTTCGGTCAATCCTTCTGTGTCCAGTGTTTCTCCCAAGCTCGGCTATCTCAAAAACACAGAAAGCAAGGATACTCCATGAAACCTCTCTGTTGTCCTAGCAGGAAATTGACCCTTTTAAGATCCACACAAATGATCCAATTATGCTCCTCATACTTCAGAAAGTTAAGAACAATTTTTATGTCATTATAATCTTCTCGCACATGAGTTGAATACCAATTGGAACTGCTGCATAAGCATTACTGTTGTGTAGGAGAACACATTTCAGACTCCATTTAGAGCTGTCAAGAAATAGCCACCATTTTGTTGGACTGTAAGTGGTAACACCTAACTGTCTGAGAAGACTACTGATATCATGACATTAAACAAAGTGTTTGTTTTTGAAAAAAAAGTCCACAAAAATTTGTTCACGTTTCCTGAAATGGAATACTTTAGCTGACAGGTGAAGTCCATTTTTTTCTTGAAGCCTGGAGGCTAATAACTCAGCTGCTTTCTTTGATAGACCCAAATCTTTTATTAAGTCATTCAATTCGGGTTGGCTAAACTGCTGAGGGGTTAATGATTGCTTGGCATTAGAAGAAGACTCTTCAGATTCTACAACCATTTTCTTGTGCATCTTATCAAAATATAATTGATCACCATGTTCACTGTTTTTGTCCTTAGAAGAAATAAAGCCATTGAAAACTAGAACTAGGAGTGTCTCAGAGTGTGGGATAGTTTGTATTGCTGAAAAAATATAAGGATATGAGATCATATGCCATTTTTTCTTGCTGATGCCGTTTTTATGGATCAGACAGAAATAACAGTCACTACTGTGGTCCTTAGGTTCACACCAAGCCATGAAAATACCAAAAGGCATTCCTTTGCATTTTCCTTTTGTCCAGTCATGAAGCATTTCTTCATAATTATGACACACAATATGAGGAGCCCAATTCTTGTCTTGATCACCAAGTGGAACTTGAAAATAGGCAATATATGCACGTGTCACAAATGATGAAATATTGCATCTTTGATGTTGAAGTGTGTAACAGCCACATATATAACAGGAGGTGTCAGGACTATTCTTACATTTACGCCTACTCAAAGAAGCCATAATTCAATCTTAAAACAAAAGAATAGGGTGTTTTTCTCAGATAATTTTTTACATTTAAATACTACTACAATTATGTAAAAGTAATGTTTATAAAACATTAATTGCCTTGTGGTTATGTTTAATCCAAGAGTCATTGCCCTTGAACTCCAATTGAAAAACCAATGCATGCATTAACTATAACAAAAAGAAATTAAAATTGCATAAAAATTAGAGCATGAACCAATAAACAGATTTAATATTTGGAATTAGCAATGCAGATTATATAGAAACAGTTCTAAAACCTCATGCAACCAAAAATGAAAAGAAAATTGTTCCTTAGTGTTAACCATTTACTTTGTGTGAGCCATATATACCAGCATTGGCTAGGTTCTGTGACTACTTGGAAAATGAGACACAGCCTCTCACTATCAGGTGTTTCAGGTCTTTGAGAAAACACCTATATAAAGAGACAGCAATGCAACCAGTGACAGTTCAGAGAAGTGAATGCTAGTTGTTCAGAGTCGTTCTGTATTAGTACACTGAAGTAATTTGTTTCAGAATAATTCTCTTGACTCTTCTGAAATCATTGGAAACTGGCCCAAATCCACTAATAGCTAGTTGATAGGAGTCTGACATGAGCTGCAGCTCTTAGAGATATTGATCCTGGGCCACTCATGATGTCACTCTAGGCAGATTGGGGAATAGCCAGCCCCTTTACCATAAGGCATCCTGGGAATCTTCCCTAAGATAAAGAGTGCACTTACTTGCCAAATATTATCATATTTTTATTTCTGCTCTTGCATGCTTAACATTTCTTTTACTGAAATACTTAGGCCCCTCATTTTTCCCTTGTTCTCCATTAATTTTGTATTTAAGAACTGGAAGCTAGTTATCTTATTTTGCATTGTCTTGGTCCTATCCCTTGGGAACAGCTTGTTGTAATAAAAGAATCAGGTTTTTGTTTTGTTTGTTTGCTTTGTTATGTTTTTTGAGAGGGAGAGAGGCAGAAAGAGAGAGACAGGAACATCAAGGTGCTCCTGGATGTGCCCTGACCCAAGAATCAAACCGGAAACCTCCATGCTTTGGGACAATGCAACCAACTGAGCTATTCAACCAGAGCTTAATTTTTTAATTTATTGATTGGTTTTTCTTTTAGAGAGACAGAGAGAGAAAAGGAGAGAAATGGAAGGGGTAAGAGAAGTATTCATTTGTTGTTTCTCTCAGTTGTGCATTTACTGGTCACTTTCCGTGTGTTCCCTGACCAAGGATCTAACCTAAAACCTTGTCATTTCAGGATAATACTCTTAGCTAACTGACCAGGGCAAGGGGATCAGGTTTTCAGTGTTCATGTTAATCATGTTTTGTGATCGCATCCCTGGTTTCACTTAGTAGCCATGTGACTTTGGGTAACATAAATCTAAGAGGTTTTCTCCTTCATTATTATTCTTACTAACTTATTAATATTGTCATATTAATAATAATAATTACACTGTTTTTATTACTAAAAAGAAGCTCTATTCAAGGCAGTGTGGTGGGTGCTTTGCATGAATTCTGTCATTCTCATGATGTTATTGTGCTTGATAAACATCACACATTAGCTTGTATCATTGAGTGTCTAGTACATGCCCTGTTAAACATTATACATATATTTTTTCATTTAAAGTTTACAAGAATTATATAAAATAGATGCTGCAATTGACTTTATTTTACAAATAAAATATTGGAGCATGGATAAATTCATTGACATTTCCTATGTCACATATTTAGCAAGAATGCCCATTTAAAACAATGGTTGAGTAGCTCAGTTTGTTTGAGTGTCATCCTAATATGCCAAGGTTGTGGGTTTGATCCCCAGTCAGGGCACATACAAGAATCAACCAATGAGTGAAAAAATAAGTGGAAAAACAAATTGATATTTTTCTCTCTCTCTCTTTCTTCTCTTTCTCTCTTTCTCTAAAATCAATAAATAAAATTTAATAAGAAGAATACCCAATTAAAAACCAGGTATATCACATACCAAAGCAAGCCCAAATTCACACAAAAAAGTATTTTTATTCATAAAGCTAATATACATTTATGTAAAAATATTAGAACAGTAAAGATGAGAGTAGAATAACAATTGACAGCTTTGATTCTCAATTTCTTTCCCCAGAAGTGTACACTGTCATGCCAGAAATTGTCTATGTCTGGTCAGGCATAGGTTCACCCCTTACACACACTTGCACAGATATTATCTATATTCCAGGGAGTGGGTGAACATCTCCAAGAACCAAGAGTCTGTAAGGTTCTGATATACTTTTGTTCGTGATTCTGATTGTTATCTTAAAATGTTGTTACAAAAAAAAAAAGGATTTGTTTTGGGAACTGCATTACAATCAGACCTATAACCACGTCATTTTAAGTTTTTCTTTTTGTCATTTAGAGACAGCCATTGTTTTGGTCCGATGCATTTGCAAATAGATTATACCTTCAGGAAGATCTATAGGAAGAACTTAGATTTATTCTAAAATATGGGTTTCTAAAGACAAATGTTAAAATTAGACCTTTGAGCCAGATGAAGATTTATAGAACTTTGAGAGATAACTAAATTCATAGAAATACTGAAAACTAATCAGGATAAACAAATATTGATTAAGACTAAATGAACTGAGAATTATTTTCCTGACTCTGTTCAGAATATATTGCTTACAAAAATTAGGGGGGGCAGGGAACACGAAGATACTTTCTTTCAGCCTTTATATAGTACATTCAGCCTTTGTATAGTACATTTTCACCAATAAAATAGAATTTGGTTTTGCATCTCATTTGCATAATTGAACAATTTTCTTTGATTTGTTTGCTTTTTTTATTAATTTTAATTTTAATGGGGTGACATTGATAAATAAGGGTACATATGTTCAGAGAAAACATCTGCAGGTTATTTTGACATTTGATTATAATATTTGTTTGCTTTACTGATGTTCTTGTTTAATAAAAAGAATAAAATGCTTTTTTTTAATTGCTTCTTATTCATTTTGAAATATCCTCTAATTTTTGTGTGCAATATATTATTGATTTTTAAATCTTTTTTTATTTTTCAAATATAAAAAAACATTTTTTAAAGCAATTTAGTAAAATGTATCTTTATAAACAATATTAGGGCATTTATGTTTTTATCCCTACTTTATCCCTCCAGAATTCGGCAACTCTTTACAAGTAAGTATTATTGTTACAAGTAAGTATTATTGTAATAGTAATACATTTGTTTGCATGAATCCAGTAAGAATTTGTTCTCTTTATAAGACACATAGAACCAGTTTTCAATTTTGGTTTTATTAACTGAGACTTGGCCTGGAATGGCATGTGTGGAAAGGATATACCCAGACTCTGAATGTCACCAGGAAGCTTTAAAGAATTGAGACTGACATTGGAAGTTGACAACATCCTTTGGAGAAATGGACTGGCACCTTGCTTGTTCAGGTAGCTCATTGCAAGTCTTTCTCGGTAAAGGACAAAGGTTGCTTTCCTGGGAGATGGCAAGGAACAAACCTCAAGACATTTTTAGGAGCTTTAAGAGCTTGAGAAATTCACCCAAACTTACAAGCATTGTAGGCAAAGCAGCCTAACAACTGTGTGGTTGGCTTTTTCTTTCTTTCTTTCTTTCTTTTTATTTGCCCTGAGGGGCTAATTAAAACGCATTCTGAAAATCCCTTATGCAATTCCAGAAAAGCATATTTAAGAAAGCCTATATAATCAATCACTATTCTTGTTGTTTTTATGCAAACAGAACAATCAGGCTAAATTGAAACTGGACTCAATGTAGTAAGTAGGTCAGTATTAATTTAACTCTTTGCTAAAAATGACGGTAATTTTAGGGAGAAATTATGTTTAAATAGAATCTGTAACACAGTTATGAATAACAGAAACTAAACCAGATCCTGAATTTTTCTAATTTTTTTAAATGTTTTGATTTCAACCCTCTAAACCAGGGGTCCCCAAACATTTTACACAGGGGGCCAGTTCACTGTCCTTCAGACCATTGGAGGGCCCCCACATACAGTACTCCATACACTGACCACCAATGAAAGAGGTGCCCCTTCCGGAAGTGCGGAGGGAGCCAGATAAATGGCCTCAGGTGGCCACAATTTGGCCCGCGGGCTATAGTTTGGGGACCTCTGCTCTAAACTATTGTTTTGTTTCTTTCTCATCCTTTGACTTGAAATTATTGAGAACTAAATTTTGTTTCATACTTCTGTCATTCTAGCTTTGGCTCCACTAATACTGAGATTAGTAACCCAGTTTGTTTCCACCAGGTTACAAGCCCTATTCGTACTCAGAGAACACCACTTCCTCCTGTGCCTACGCCTCATCATCCCTTTGACAAGGAACAAGGATCTCTTGGCCTTGAAGGAGAATGTCACCCTCTTCAGCAAGAAGCAGCTACAGAAGAGACCCTGCATCCCTTTTCCTTGAGAAAATTTAGAGCTAGGATCCTTAAGGGAGGAATGTGGTAGGCAGTTAGACAGACATAAGCAGAGTAGGATTATTAGTGAGGAACAAAAATTCATCAGGGCTGAAAGCCTCGGGTGCCTAGCAATGGGTAACACTAGGAAAACAAAGACCCTGCACCTAAGGTAACCCTCCACTAGCATATTGCTAGTCATGCAGGTTAGACCTCTTAGAAGGGGGATGCACCAGGCGGCCAGAGAATAGAACTTAACCATTAACCCCTAGGAATAACATCAAGACCTCAGTTGTATTTTAGCTCAAAGCCCAGAAAAGCTGCAAAATAATTACTTCCATATAAAACAAATCTTATAGATATAAGATAGTTAAAACTAACCACGGGGTGGGGGTGGGGGGGCTGGTCAGTTGACTCAGCTGTTGAGTGTAGGCCTGGTGTGTGGAAGTCTTAGGTTCAATTCCCAGCCTGGGCACAGATTTTTGCTTCTCCACCTTTCCCTCTCTCCTTTCTCTCTATCTCTTTCTGTTCCCCTTCTGCAGCCAAGGCTCCATTGGAGCAGGGCTGGCCCCAGTGCTGAATATGGCTTCATGGCCTCCACCTCAGGCACTGGAATGGCTCAGTTTGCAACAGAGCAACACCCCAGATGGGCAGAGCATCGCCCTCTGGTGGGCATACCAGGTGGATCCCAGTAGGGCACATGCGGGAATCTTTCTGACTACCACCTTGCTTCTAACTTTGGGAAAATATTAAATAAATAAATAAATAAATAAATAAATAAATAAATAAATAAATAAATAACAAAAAAAAAAAAACCCTAACCACGGGGAATTACGTTAAGGATTAGGAAATAGTGAATTAGTACATTTGCTTTATATTCTCTGGTGACTTCTCCATGGCCCTTCTCTTTGAAGTATGGTGAGAAGCTTATCTTGGAGCATCTAAAGGAACCTACAGATTAAAAAATGGGATGGTCAGACTGAATCTCTAGGCCTCTGGAAAGAATGTAGAGATGAAGAGAAAGGAAAATAGCTTACCCAGGTGGTGGTGCAGTGGATAGAGTGTCGGCCTGGAATGCAGAGGACCCAGATTTGAAACCACAAGATTGTTGGTTTGAGCACGGGCTCATCAGCTTAAGTGTGGGATCATACACATGACCCCATAATCACTAGCTTGAAGCCCAAGGTCACTGACTTGAGTCCAAGGTTGCTGGCTTGAGCTAGGGGTCACTCACTCTGGTGTAGTCCCCAGTCAAGGCACATATGAGAGCAATCAATGAACAACTAAGCAGCTGCAAAGAAGAACTGATGCTTCTTATCTCTCTCCCTTCCTGTCTGCCTATCTGTCCCTCTCTGTCACTTTCTGTATCTCTCTGTGTGTCACTGCTGTCTCATTAAAAAATAAATAAAAAAATAAGAAAAAGGCAAATAACTTGTTATCTCAAGAGCAAAACGTACTGATCTGCCTTAGAAAGACTCAGTAACATTTCTTTTCCTTTTCTAACAGGCTCTGATCACCTTATATAAAAGGCCTGGCAACTGAGAATGGTAAGGCAGACTATGGTTCCAAGGCCCTCTGTCTGCTCAGGTTTGCTGGCAATTCTAGTAAAGACATTGTATGTTCACTTTACTCCTCATCTCTGTGTATTGGCTTCATAGCAATGGGCAGCACAAGCTCTGGCTTGTTCTGGTAGCAATTGCTGTGGCTAGGACTTCCTGTACTATATTGAATAAGAGTGATGAAAGTGGGTATCCCTATTATGTTCCTGATCTTACAAAAGAATGCTTTTAATATTTTGATTTTTTTCTCCATTGAGCATGATATTAGCTGTAGGTTTGGCATATATGGCCTTTATTATTTAAGGTATCTTCCCTCTGTTCCCACTTAGCTGATCTTTTATTAAATGGGTGCTGGATTTTGACAAACACTTTTTCTGTGTCTATTCATATAATATATTTTTTATTTTATTTTTTAGATATATCACCTTAATTGATTTGTGGATATTGAAACAACCTTGCATCCAAAAAATAAATCCTACTTGATCATGGTTTGTGATCTTTTAACTGTATTGATAAATTTGGATTGCTAATTCTTAGTTGAAGGTTTTGCATCTATGTTCATCAAGGATATTGGCTTTTAAATGTTTTCCCTGTAATGTTTTTATCTGGTTTAGGAATCAGGATAATATTGACCATATAAAATGAGCTTGGGAGCCTTTCCTCTTCTTGAACTTTTTAAAAATAGTTTGAAGAAGGATAGGTGTTAGTTCTTTTAATGTTTGGTAAAATTCACCCATGAAACCATACAATCTAGAACTTTTGTTTGTTGGGAGATTTTTTAAAATATTGATTGGATTTTATTGGCTGTAATCGGTGTATTCAGATTTTCTATTTCCTCTTGATTCAGTCTTGCAAGAGCATGTGTTTTTAAGAATTTATCTATTTATTCCAGATTGTCCAGTTTGTAGGCATATTATTGTTCAAAGTATTTTCTTATAATCCCTTGCTCTTCTATGATGTCAAGTTTCATGTCTCTATCATTTCTGCTTTTATATATTTGGGTCCTCTATCATTTTTTCTTTGATTGGTGATTTTTATTAATTTATTGGCATAACATTAGTTAAGAAAAATATATAGGTTTCAAGTATACACTTCTATAATACATCACCTGTATATTGCATTGTGTGTTTACCACCCAATGTCAAAACCTTTTTTTTTTACTGTATATTTGACCTCCTTTACCTTTGAATACCCCCTCACCACCCTTTCTTCTGGTAATTGAGTGCTCTCTCTCTCTCTCAAAATATCTTATTTTACCATACTTACCTTTTTACTTAAAGGAAGTACTTTACAGCTTTTTCTTGGCATATCTATCCAAATTGTTAACAGCACCATTTTTTCAGCTTAGGGTCATTATTTAGTAAAATGAGGGTTTCTGGAATGCAAGTACTGCAACAAGCATGACAATTGATCTGGTAACTGGAGGGCTACTAAGTGCCTAACGGGAGGGTTGGGGAAGTATCTACAGTATAGATATTCCTGGCTGGCTGGAATGAAGCTGGACAGTGCAAGGTTACATCACACTACACAGAACAGCACACAATTTAAAACAAGAATTCTTTACTTCTGAAATTTTTCAATTAACATTTTGAGATCTCTGTTGGCCAAAGAAAGTAAAGTTATGAATGAGGGAGCATTACTATAAACCTATTATTTCCCTTTTTATGACATATTTGAAAATGCAGTTTGCATAAATTAAATATATTAGGTTGACACTGGTTAATGCCCTTTTATAAGTTTCAGGTGTGCATCTTTATTGTGCTACATCTGTATACACTTGTGTACTCACCACATGATGTCTCGTCTTCTGACACCATATATTTGACCCCCTTTACCCTTTTCATCCTCCTCTACCTGCTTTCCCTCTGATAACTATCATTATGTTTGTATTTATGAGCTTGTTTGGGTTTTATTGTTTGTTTGTTGTTTTTTGGGTTTTTATTTTCTTTTCCTTCTTTTTCCAAGTGAGAGGAGGGAAGATAGTTCCCTTGTGATAAAATACACTTATTTTTTAGACTAATCATTTGGTAGAGACATTTATGAAATAAAATTTTATATCATATTGTAGACACTGTCAGAGGAAATATAGTTTATAAACTAATTAAAAACAGTGATATTTATTAGACTTAGTATTTTGTTGACAAAAACTTATTAGGTCACAGCTTCCAAACTTCACTTCTATTTTTAAAGATGAAGAGTCTAATCACCAACTTTAGTCTTTTTAGCACATGGTTTAATTATGTAAGCTATATGGATAGAAGCAGATTAATTAGTATCCTAGTTACATGTGTGAGTTTTTCATTAGCTTTCCTGGAAAGAGAAAATTGCCTGTAGAGGGTTAGAAGGTTTTCTGGAAAGATATTTTTGTGTACAAATCCATAGAGAAATGAGGGAGGCAAGACTGGGCAGAGGAAGAAATGGACCTATAACACTGGGGAACAATCTTTTTTTTCATTTTCTGTTGCATGTGGTTTTAGAACTTTTTCTATATTTCTGCATCATTAATTCCAAATCTGAAATCTGTTTTAGGTGCATGCTTCAGTTTTTATGCAATTTTAATTTTTTTTTGTTAGAGTTAATGGCATGCATTGGTTTGTAACCTGGAGTTAAAGGGCAACGACTCTTGAATTGAACATAACCAAAAGGCAATTAATGTTTTACAAACATCACTTTTACATAATTGTAGTTGCTCTTAAATGTAAAAAGTTATTATCTGATAAAAAAAACATCCTCTTATTTATTTCTAAGATTGACTCATTGCTTCTTTGAGTAGGCGTAAACGTAATAATAGTCCTGACACCTTCTGTATATATGTGGCTGTTACACACTTCAACTTCAAAGGCACAGTATTTCATCATTTGTGACAAAAGCATATATTGCCTATTTTCAAGTTTCCCTTGGCGATCAAGACAAGAATTGGGCTCCACATATTGTGTGTCATAATTGTGAGGAAATTCTTAGTGACTGGATAAAAAAAAAATGCAAAGAAATGCCTTGATCATTCTAGAAATGTCTTTAAAACATTAATTACTATGTGAAACCCAGTAATTGAGGAGCATAAATGGTATTCCCATGGTTTGGCGTGAATCTAAGGACTACAGCAGTGACTGTTATTTCTGTCTGATCCATACAAAGGGCATCGGCAAGAAAAAATGGCATATGATTACATATCCTAATATTCCTTCCACAATATGACCTATCCCACACTCTGAGACACTCCCGGTTCCAGTTTTCAATGGTTTTATTCCTTCTAAGTACGAAGAAAATGAACATGGTGATTAAGTGTATTTTGATAAGATACATGAGGAAATGGTTGTAGAATCTGAAGGGTCTTCTGCTGATGCCAAGCAGTCATTAACACCTCAGCAGTTTAGCCAACCCAAATTGAATGACTTAGTAAGAGATTGGAGCCTATTAAAGAAAGCAGCTGAGTTATTAGCCTCCAGGCTTCAAGAAAAGAAATGGACTTCACCTGTTAGCTAAAGTATCCCATTTCAGGAAACATGAACAAATTTTTGTGGACTTTTTTTCCAAAGACAAACACTTTGTTTACTGTCATGATATCAGTAGTCTTCTCAGACAGCTAGGTGTTACCATTTACAGTCCAACAGAGTGGCAGTTACTTCTTGACAGCTCTAAACAGAGTCTGAAATGTGTTCTCGTACACAACGGTAATGTTTATGCAGCAGTTCCAATTAGTTATTCAACTCATGTGCGAGAAGATTATAATGACATAAAAATTGTCCTCGACTTTCTGAAGTATGAGGAGCATAACTGGATCATTTGTGTGGATCTTAAAATGGTCAATTTCCTGCTAAGACAATAGAGAGGTTTCACAAAGTATCCTTGCTTTTTGTGTTTGTGGGACATCCAAGCTCGGGAGAAACACTGGACACAGATGGAGTGGCCAAAACGTAAAGCTCTGGAAGTAGGGATGAAAAATATTGTGAATGAACCTGTAGTTAAATGAGACAGATTATTTTTATCCCACTTCACATCAAACTTGGCTTAATGAAAAAGTTTGTTGAGGCTTTGAATAGAGAAAGTGAATGCTTTAACATATTTTTCTTCTGCTTTTTCTGCCTTGTCTTTCGAGAAGATAAAAGCAGGTGTATTTGATGGACCTCAAATTCAAACCCTCATATGTGAAGAAGAATTTGCCAGGAAAATGAATAAGGAGGAGAAAGCAGCATGGCAGTCTTTTGTGGCATTTACAGAGAACTTCCTTAGCAACAAAAAGGCAGAAAACTATGAACTTCTGGTTCGAAGGATGCTGTTGGCTTTCCACAACATTGGATGTAACATGAGCATTCAGATTTACTTCCTGAACAGTCACCTTGATAAGTTTCTGGAAAATCTTGGAGCTGTTAGTGATGAGCAGACTATTGCTGGGGCATCAAATGAGATTGTCCTGAACAAGTACACAAATGCAATAGCTAACAACTCAAATTTTTGCCTGAATAGAATTTAAATAAGTTTTGCACTAATTTTATGATTAAAATAAGTGTTTTAATATGTTCTATTTCAAAATTGTAGATAAATTCTGATGCAATAATATCTTTTAGTGTATTTATTGCATTATATAATTTATTATATTTTCACAGTGATGATGCCCAAGAAGACATTCTACTTCTGTTGTTAAACTAAATGTTAAAAATGTTACAATAAGATGAAAACCTAAAATCTTGAATTGCAAAAAAACAATGTAGCTTACAAAGAAAAACTAATGTCAGATTCGAGATCAGCACACTCGATTTAGGTAAGAACAAGTGTTTTTGTGGATGCAACAAAAATTTTGTTTGCCAGTGTAATCTGGTTAGTGATGAGGATTTCAACTGATTCTAAAGAAAACTCTGATGGGTCTTTGAAATTATCCCACATTGAAACAAAAGAGCTGGTCTTATGGATTGCCACATCAATAATTCCCCACTTTTCTCCGCCATTGGTAGGATCATGATTGGAAACTTTCCTGATTAGGAAGGCAATTCCCATAAGGCACACAGCTGTTGTCCTCACCACCACAGTATCACTCCTTGCATTGCACTAATGTACTTATTTGCCTCATCTCAGGGACAACCTCTTCAGGATTCTTCTTGGTCTTGTTTCCTAGATAAACTTACAAAATTTATATGTTGATGGCAAGGTTGTAATGGTACTTGTGAACTCCTCTCTGTGTTGTTTATTTCTCTCTCGTTACTTTTATCTTGTTCTTTCACTTGTGACATGCTTCTTTGACCCCTCATGATAGCTTCCTCTTTCTGTTTGTTTCTATGTATTAAGTTGACCTGCCTATATCCGGTCTTGTTAGGGTGGCCTTTTGTAGTATTTCAGTCTTCTTGGTTACCTGACCCAGGTGCTAAAGCAGTGTATTTTGTGTAGATTGTATGTGCTCTCCTATTGTGGTCAAGCCTTGATAGCTTTGGTTTATTAGTAGGTGGAGTTGACCCTCAGGCTGACTACCTGTGAGGACTGGCCAAGACTGTTTCGGCAGATAACCCTATAGAGTGGGACTCACTCCAACGGGAGTCTGGTACCAGCCAAAAACACCCTCTGAGTGTTCCTTTTGTGGAGCTAACTATGTGTGCTCTGTTGAGGACTAACACAAACACTGTGTGTTAGTTCTGTGGTTTCTTAGGAAGAGTTTTGATACAAGCTGAGGTTAGCCACTTTCTATGCCCTTCCTGGGGTTCACTAAAGAGCCTAACAGTGCTTTGCAGTTTATAGCTGCCTATGATGGTCCTGGGGGTGCATGAGAAAGGCCATGTTGCAACTTGAGTTCAGCTGCAATCAGCACTGGGTACTCAGCAAGATGCAGAGGGTACTCTGAGTTTAGCTAAGTGAATGAGTCTATACATGGGCCCTTTAATAGAACACTGGTCTTCCAAGAAGCACTTAGTCTCACTGTACAAAATCCTCAACAAGTTGGGTGGGGCAAAGTCTCAGAGAGTCACCAGGGTGGGGAGAGAAGTATTCACCAACACACCTGCCTGCACATTACAGCTGTGCAGTGAAAAGGTCCAACACAGGGGCAATGTTGGCCCTTGTCCTGAAACCACACAATTCAACTTATCCCTGAATGCCTTTGGCACTGTTTGAGCTGACCTCCTATGGCTAGAGCTTAACGTGAGTGTCTTTGAGGTTACAGTTTTGATTTATAGTAAGACTAAAAATTCCATGATACAAATTATAATGCTTAAAGGAGCTACTTAAATTATAGTAAAAAAAATGCATAACTAACAAGCTACCATAGTGAACATTTAAAATAAGAAAACATGCTAAATTCAATTAAGAAAGACAATGAAGGAGAGCGAAGAAATGTAGAAACTATGGTCAAAGAGAAGACCAATAGTAAAGAGTTGACTTAAATCCAAATTAGAAAAGAAAGTTACAGAGAAAGCTATACCACTAAAAAGGCACTTAAGGAAAACTAGCATAGTTATACTATTATTTAAAGTAGATTTTAAGAAATAAACATTTGTGTTGATTTTTTTAAAAAAGGTCTTTTATGAGGCTAAACAGATCAATTATCAAGAAGATAAATAATTAGGGAGACACAAGATGGCAGCAGAGTAGGCAGAAGAACAGACTTCCAGCTCACACTACCAAACTGGATTACAAATTAATTTAAGAAAATTCAGCTTGAAAAAACCAACTCTGGACTACAAGAACTGCTCTCAAAATCCAAGGAGCAAAGAAGCCACACCGAACCTGGTGGGGAGTGCCAAGGAGCAGTGAGCCTCCCCTGCTTACAGGAACAAAGGGATGGGATGAGGCTAAGAGCCCAGAAAGGCTCTCAATTTAAGGAAAACAGTAGAAAATATTACACACTGGGAACGAGGTGTGTTGAAAGAGCTGACTTGTTTTCTAAAAGGAAAGAGGGAAAGAGAGACAGCCAGTGACAAACAGAGGAATGCATGGGAGGACCTGAGCAGAGGACTAATCCAGTGCCATACCTGGGAAAGGTGCTGGAGACAGCCATAGCTGGAGGAGGGGTTGAACCTTCCACATAACACAAGACTAAAGTGGTTCTGGGTCAACAATCTCAAGGTATCCTTTCAGCCCAATCAGCACAAAAACACACAGCAGAAAACAGGAAGTGAGGAGGAGGGGGAGTAACTCAGGTCTCTATGGAGATCTGAGATACACCTCCCCCGAATGAAGCAGAGAAAGCACCTGCCCCCCCAGAGAGTAACTGGCAGATCAAGTCTTCAGAGTCTCTAGTTACACCCACCTCATTCCTAGATACAGTTTCAAATAAGCCCCCTGCTGAGATCAGTAAACAAGACTACCACTGAGTTAAGAAAACTGAGAAGAAAACAAACAAATCAAGACTTCAAAGGGGCTCTATTAGAAAAGCCAAATTCCACAGTGGATTACAAACAACAGCTGAAACCAACCCAAGAAGACCTACAAATAATACAACTCAAAATTGAAGGAAGACAACACCAAGCCTAGACTCAACCAGCTCTACAAAAAACACACCCAAACACACAGACATAATGAGAAGACAGAAAAGTGCAATCCAAATGAAACCACAAGAGAATCCTCCAAAAAATTAGCTGAGTGATATGGAAATAACTAAACTTCTAGATGCAGAGTTTAGAATAATGATTGTTAGGATGTTTAGGGATCTTAGAACAACAATGGATGGTCATTATGAACACCTAAATAAAGAGATAGCAAATATAAAAAAAGATATTGAAATACTAAAAAAGAATCAGTCAGAGATGACAAATAACAATATCAGAAATGAAGACCACAATGGAAGGAATTAAAAGCAGGATGGATAAAGCTGAGGATTGAATCAGTGAGTTGGAAGACAAGATGAACAAAGGCATGGAAGCAGAGCAGAAAAAAGAAGAGACTCAAAAAGTCTGAGGAAACTCTAAGAGAGCTCTGTGACAACATGAAGAGAAATAACATCTGCATAATAGGGGTTCCTGAAGAAGAAGAAAAAAAACAAGGGATAGAAACTTTATTCAATCAAATCATAGCTGAAAACTTCCCTAAATTGATGCAAGGAAGGGTCTCACAAGTTCAAAAAGCAGAGAGACCTCCATTAAAGAGAAACTCAAAGAAATCTACACCAAGATACATCATAATTAAAATACCAAAGTAAAATGATAAAGAGAAAATATTAAAAGCTGCTAGAGAAAAAAAAGCTATCACCTACAAAGGAGCCCCCATAAGGATGACATCCAACTTCTCAACAGCAACACTGGGGGCTAGAAGTGAATGGCAAGGTATATTCAAAGTAATGCAGAACAAGAACCTACAACCAAGACTACTTTATCCAGCAAGGCTATCATTTAAAATTGAAGAAGAAATAGAAAGCTTCCCAGACAAAAAAAAAAAACTCAAGGAATTCATTACAACAAAACCAATGCTGCAGGAAATGTTAAGAGGTCTGTTGTAAACAGATCAAAGTGGGAAAAGAATATAGCAAAAGAGGAATACACCTTTAAAATATAAGATGGCAATAAACAACTACATATCAATAACAACATTAAAGGTAAATGGATTAAATGATACAATCAAAAGACATAGGGTAGCTACATGGATAAGAACACAGGACCTGTACATATGCTGAATACAAGAGACACACCTTAAAACAAAAGATGCACATAGACTAAAGGTAAGAGGATGAAAAAAATATTTCATGCAAATGGAAATGAAAAAAAAGGCTGGATTAGCAATACTTATATCTGACAAAATAGACTTTAAAACCAAGGCTATAGTAAGAAATTAAGAAGGTCACTACATAATGATAAAGGGAGCAATCCAACATGAAGATATAACCATCATAAATATCTACGCACCTAATATAGGAGCTCCTAAATATATAAAGCAGGCTTTGATAGATTTAAAGGGCAATATCAACAGCAATACTATAATAGTAATAGATTTCAATACCCCACTTACATTGCTAGATAGATCCTCAAGAAAGAAAATTAACAAAGAAACAGCAGACTTAAAGGACACACTAGATCAACTAGATTTAATAGATATCTTCAGAACATTTCACCCTAAAGCAACAAAATATACGTTCTATTCAAGTGCTCATGGTACATTCTCCAGGATAGATCACATGTTAGGACACAAAAGCAATCTCAACAAATTTAAGAAGATAGAAATCATATCAAGCATTTTTTCTGATCACAATGGCATGAAACTAGAAATCAATCACAACAGAAAACCTGAAAAATACTCAAACACATGGAAACTCGATAGCATGTTATTAAATAATGAATGGTTTAACAATGAAATCAAAGAAGAAATAAAACAATTCCTAGAAACAAATGATAATGAACATACAATAACTAAAAATTTATGGGACACTGCTAAACCAGTCCTGAGAGGGAAGTTTATAGCACTACAGGCATTCCTTAAGAAGCTTGAAAAAGCTCAAATAAACAACCTAACCCTTCATCTAAATCAGTGGTTCTTAACCTTTTTTGAGGTACCAAACCCAACAGTTTCATATGCGCATTCACTGAATCCTTCTTTACTGATAAATAAAATATGATTTTTTTCCAAATTCAAGGCAAAGGTATATGTTTTTTTACTGGTGCACAGAATGAGTCATGCATGAACATCACCTTGCTCAAAGAACAAAACCAACAAAGTGCATGAACTCACAACAAATTACGGAATTACTTTATTCTGGCCTCCGCGGCAGAGGCTTCTTCGAACCCTGAGACTGACTCTTCGAACCCCTAGGGTTCGATAGAACCCAGGTTAAGAACCACTGATCTAAAAGAACTTGAAAAAGAACAGCAAAAAAGGCCCAGAAGTAGTAGAAGGAAGAAAATAATAAAGATCAGAGCAGAAATAAATGACATAAATGCTAAACAAACAATACAGAGGATCAATGAAACCAAGAGCTGGTTCTTTCAAAGGTAAACAAGATCGATGAACCTTTCACAAGATTCACCAAAAAAAGAAGAGAGAAAACTCAAATAAATAAAATTAGAAATGAGAGTGGAGAAATAACAACTGACACAACAGAAATACAACATATTGTAATAAAATATTATGAAAAACTGTATGCCAAAAAAATTAAACAACCTATGTGAAATGGACAAATTCCTTGAAACATACATCTTCCAAAAATCAACCTGGAAGAATCAGAAAACCTAACCAGACCAATTACAACAAAAGATATTGAAACAGTAATCAAAAAGCTCCCAAAAAGCAAAACCCCTGGGCCCAATGTATTCACCGGTGAATTCTACCAAATATTCAAAGAAGAACTAACTCCTATTCTTCTCAAGCTATTTCCAAAAATTAAGAGGAAAGAACACTACCAAGTTCCTTTTATGAGGTGAGGATGATTCTGATTCCAAAACCAGGCAAAGACAACACAAAGAAAAATAATTATAGGTCAATATCCCTGAAAAATTTTGATGCTAAAATCCTCAACAAAATATTAGCAAACCGGATCCAGCAATACATGAAAAGAGTCATATATCATGATCAAGTGGGATTTATTCTGGGGAGGCAAGGATGGTACAACATTCGTAAATCACTTAATGTGATTCACCACATAAACAAAAGGAAGAAGAAAAACCACATAATAATTTCAATAGATGCAGAAAAAGCATTTGATAAAATCCAGCATGCATTTATGATAAAAACTCTTAGCAAAATGGGAATACAGGGAACATACCTCAACATGATAAAGGCCATTTATGACAAACCCACAGCCAACATCATAATCAATGGACAAAAATTAAAAGCAATCCCCTTAAGATCAGGAACCAGGCAGGGTTGCCCACTTTCACCACTTTTATTCAACATAGTTCTGGAAGTCCTAGCTACAGCAATCAGACAAGAAGAAGAAATAAAAGGCATCCAAATAGGAAAAGAAAAAGTAAAACTGTCACTATTTCCAGATGATATGATATATCATATAGAAAACCCTAAAGGCTCAGTCAAAAAACTACTGAACCTGATAAATGAATTCAGCAAGGTAGCAGGATATAAAATTAACACACAGAAATCACAGGCATTTCTATACACAAACAATAAAATGTCAGAAAGAGAAATTAAGGAAACAATCCACTTCACTATTGCAACAAAAAAAATAAAGTACCTAGGAGTAAATTAACCAAGGAGGTTAAAGACTTGTACTCGGAAAATTATAAAACATTGATAAAAGAAACCAAGAAAGATACAAGCAAGTGGAAGCATGTACCGTGTTCATGCTTAGGAAGAATGAACATCATTAAATTGTCTATATTACCCAAAGCAATTTATAAATTGAATGCAATACCAATTAAAATACCAATGACATACATCAAAGATGTAGAAAACATATTCCAAAAATTTATATGGAACCAAAAAGGAACACGAATAGCCTCAGCAATCTTAAAAAGAAAAAATAAAGCGGGGGTATCACTCTTCCGGATATCAAGGTTTACTACAAAGCCATTATACTCAAGACAGCCTGGTACTGGCATAAAAGCAGGCACATTGATCAATGGAACAGAACAGAGAACCCAGAAATAAACCCACACCTTTATGGACAACTGATATTTGACAAAGGAGGAAAGAACATACAATGGAGTAAAGAAAGCCTTTTTAACAAATGGTGTTGGGAAAATTGGACATCTACCTGCAAAAAAAAAAAGAAACTAGACCATCAACTTACACCATGCACAAAAACAAACTTAAAATGGATAAAAGACTTAAATATAAGCCATGAAACTATAAGCATATTAGAAGAAAACATAGGCAGCAAGCTTTCCGACATCTGTAGCAGCAATATATTTGCCGATTTATCTCCACGGGCAACTGCAATAAAAGGCAAGATAAACAAATGGGACTATATCAAACTAAAAAGTTTTTGCACAGCTAAAGACAATAAGAACAGAATAAAAAGACATACCACACAACGGGAGAACATATTCGACAGCACATCTGATAAGGGGTTAATAACTAAAATTTATAAAGAACTTTTGAAACTCAACACCAGGAAGACAATCCAATCAAAAAATGGGCAAAAGAAATGAATAGAAATTTCTCCAAAGAAGACATACAGATGGCCAAAAGACATATGAAAAAATGCTCAACATCACTAATCATTAGAGAAATGCAAATCAAAACCACAATGAGATATCACCTCACACCAGTCAGAGTGGCACTCATCAGCAAAACAACATAGAATAAGTGCTTGCGAGGATGTGGAGAAAAGGGAACACTCCTGCATTGCTGGTGGGAATGCAGACTGGTGCAGCCACTGTGGAAAACAGTTTGGAGATTCCTCAAAAAATTAAAAGTCGAACTGCCTTTTGACCCGGCTATCCCACTTTTAGGAATATACCCTAAGAACACCATAACACTGTTCGAAAAGAAGAAATCCGCCCCCATGTTCATGGCAGCAATGTTCACAATAGCGAAGATCTGGAACCAGCCCAAGTGTCCGTCAGAAGACAAGTGGATTAAAAAGCTTTGGTACATATATACTATAAAATACTACTCAACCATAAGAAATGATGACATCGGATCATTAACAACAAAATGGATGGACCTTGATAACATTATACGGAGTGAAATAAGTAAATCAGAAAAAAAAAAACTTAGAACAGCATGATTTCATACATAGGTGGGACATAAAATAGAGACTATGAGACATGGACAAGAGAGTGGTGGTTACGGGGTGGGGGGAGGGAGGGAAGAGTGGGATAGGGAGGACGGGGGGGGACACAGGGAAAACCAGATAGAAGGTGACAGAGGACAATTTGACTTTGGGTGACGGGTATGCAACACAATTGAATGATAAGATAACCTGGAGATGTTTTCATTATACATATGTACCCTGATTTATTGGTGTCACCCATTAAAATTAATAATAATAAAAAATTTTGTAGTGCCTTTTTATGAGGAAGATGGTTCGATGGTATCAACCACCAGGCCACCTGTTTTTCTTGTTCTTAGAATGTTTCTTGCCCGACCTGTGGTGGCGCAGTGGATAAAGCTTCGACCTGGGAATGCTGAGGTCGCCAGTTCAAAACCCTGCACTGGTCTGGTCAAGGCACATATGGGAGTTGATGCTTCCAGCTCCTCCGCCCTTTTTCTCTTTCTCTCTCTCTCTCTCACTCTGTGTCTCCTCTCTAAAAATAAATAAATAAATAAAAATTTAAAAAAAAAGAGAATGTTTCTTGAGAGTACTATTTTCGCTCTTGTTCTCTTGTTGTACATGAGTATTGAATACTGTTGGTTCTTTCATAGATACGGTTATCCTTGCAGGTTGGCTCGCTCTAAGGGTCAACCTTCATCATGTGTATCACATACTATGCAATGTCTGTCCTGTTGGGCACATTTATTCTCCACAACTTCTGGTGCTAGACTCCACCTTTGGACATGCTGCTTGTGTAGCTAGCTGAGTCTAGGGTTGGTGCTGTCTGCTACCCACTACCAGTTGTGTTGGTTCTAGATCTTCTTGAGTTGTCATAAGCTGTTGTTTGTAACCCACCGTGGGCTAGCTGACTGTAGCAATTGCACTTTTCACTCTTTGTGTCTGTGTTTTCTGAGTCTTGGTAGTATGGGAGGGATCAACATTTGTATAAGGATCAGCTTCTTTCTGCTTAGAGATGACAGCAGCTCCATAAAAGCCTTAAGCTCTGTAAGATTTGTCTCCACTTTTCAGCTGCTGCTCCTCCTCTTGCAGCTGCCTGGTTTTCTTACAGAGTATTCTGTAGTAAGACTAGCTTGGGCTTAGACTGGTCTCACCCAACTAACCCCTCTACAGGGTGCATGCTTGGTGGTTTAGGGCATCTGAAGTTAGGTCTACAATGTTAGTGGGATCACTTACTTCTGAGGTCTCTTGGTCAGAAGCACAGTACGGGGAATGTGTCCCCTACTCCAGAGCATAATCCCTCAGCCACTGGTGGTTACTCAAATTTTATTTTTCCTCAACAAAGTGAGCTGAAGGTTCAGATTGAGTGTGACCAACAGTTCCCTCTGCAGAAATTCTTTCAGTTGGTGAGACCCTGGTATCAGGGAGGAAGACTTAAACAGTCCTTTCCTGGGGCTGACTGTGCCCCCCTCCCAGAAGGTTGCTAAGCCCCTTGACCAGATCCAACAATAGGCTCACAAGAACCCACACTTTAAATGCCCATGCTCTAAGCCTGGCTTCCTTCCCCCTTTGGAATCTAGCACATCAGGGCAGGATATCCAACACCCAGGCCAGCTGACTGTGAAGCACCACCCTATCCAATGCACATGAGCCACTGTGCCAGTGTTGATCACAGAGAGCGGAACTCACCTCAATGGGGCAGGTGTGAGGAGCCCTTTCTTAGGATACCAGTCTAGCAAGGGCTGTTATGTTCTGAACTGATGTGCCAGCCCTGGGCCTCTCTGGCAGGAATTCGGCGCAGACCTGTGAAAGACACTGCCCATGACTGACCCTCAGCAACTTTCTTGGAGGTACAATCAATTAAGAGTTTGTGGCTGCGTTGCTGGGCCCAGGTGCACATGGAAATACCAAGCTAAATGCCTAGGTTGGCTTTTACCCACTCTGGGCATGGTTAAAGGTCCACTTAAAAGGCCAAGGTTCCCTGAGTCCCATCTCTTGCATCCTCTCTCTTCTGGCTGCTTGTTGGGATCAACAACAGAAAAAAAACTCTGGTAGAGTCTAGAACCTGCACAAATTCAGAAATTAGGACAGGTGGTATATGTGGCTTCACCCCTCAATCCCGTTTAGTCCAAACATGGCTTTTCAAGATGATCGCTTTTAGATTAAGTTATAATCCAGTTTGGTCCTGGGAAGTGGCAGTTGGAACTTCTGCCTAGTCCACCACCATCTTGGAATCTCAGCATTTGGCTCTTTGGGCTCCTGAGAGATGAACTCTTCCTTTTCAGCAACACCAGGCTCCTTTCCCTTTCTTCTACCACTCACACTTCCCCTTCAGTGTCCAATTTAGAACACACAGAAGTGATTATATGTGCTGAATCTTTTAGGGAACTTATGGACAAAGCTGAGCTGTGGAAACCACAGCAGTGAGGCAAATAGTTTCCCCATACTCCTTCACCTTTGGACTACACCAGAGGCCAGTCTACAGACTGAGCCTGGGGTTTGGATCACAGCCTCATAAAAAGTAGCAGTCTTGGAAAAGAACATGACATGGAACTCACATTGAGCACTTACCTTTTTGTTTATTATGATTCTGCCCCCCACCCACCCCCTGTGTTGCAGATCCTTGTGTTGCTGCCAGCAATTCACCAGGCCACCTCACTGTTGCTCTTTCCTGATTGGAAGTGATTTCATGTTCCGAAGTGCTCTCCACATTTCTCCAGTCCCTTCAACATTCATTTTCTTCCATCTTTCACTTACTGATAAAACTTATGTCTGGGGGTTTTGGCGTTAATGTAGCTCACATGATTGGAAAATCATGGATATGGGATTAAAATTTAGGCCTTCATTCTCATAATCTTGCCGGTTTCTTGTTGATCACTTCAATATGCTATTCCATCAAAGTAGTTCTGAATAGCCCATTTTTTTCATCATATCATTTTATCCTCATATATCATGGAGTAAGCCACTTTCTGTTTTTGTTGCAAAAAAGCTCTCAAAGTTTCTCTGATTGTGTCTTATATAATATGGTCTAGAGTCTAAACTCTAGACACCTGCACTTTTACTAAAAACATCACCAGCCACAAAGAATTTGGAATGGAGAAATGAACCCTATGTTCAGAAAAGCTGTGGAAATAGTAACTGTATTAACCTAGTAGAATGAGAACACTATAATTAAAAAAAGATAAAACTTTTTCTAAAATTAAATCTAGAAAGAATTTGTTTGTCATTTTTATTGTGTGTCTAATTGTATTTTAGGGGCACAAGGTTATCCTGACCAGCCAGCAAGAGAACTGTTGGATGAGCTCATGTACAAACAACAGCTTCAAGATGTGGACAACATTTTTGTGGCTCATTATGCTTAGTTCTTGTTCAATGGCAAGTTCCTACTTGGGCAGTGAAATCCTGCTTATTTACTACTACCAAGAATAAATTACAGTTCAGAATTTGGATTTAGTTTTCACGGTACTCTTTGTGCCACCGTAAATAAGCATTGGCTATTAAATTGGCTGTAGGTAGAAGGCTTTCTAGCTTGTGAGAAGATATCAGTGAGATGAAGGAATGAATCATTCTACCTGAAAGTGTTTATAATGCCGAAGGGCTTTGGAAAATAGATGTCAAAGTCTGCAAGTTATCAGCATTTCCTAACGTTTACTTTGAGCTTGTATTTTTTTTTCTTATCAGGTAGGTAATGTTATTACTGAAGAATTCATTAGCACCGGGAACTGAGAAGTTGTCCTTGATATATTAAGTCGGTAGCGATGACTGCTCATCCTAAAATGCCACCCAGTGTCATTATCATCTCTGCGTATTGTCCCCTTAATGGAGTTTAGAGCAATGGCCTCACAAGCCTTGTAAAAAGTTCTAGCTTTTTGGTGGTATTAGTTAACATTCATTGAACATTTTAGAGTTTTACAACTGCAAAAGGGTCTTTTTTTTTAAATCCAGGTTGGAGGTGATTTTGAGTCTGAGTAGGAGGGCCTGATTCAATAAAATCTCAGCTTGAGTCTCCCAGCAGGATGCCCAAACCATGGGCATTCAAGTGAAGGATGCAGATCAGCTTCTGTGATACCGAAGCAGGACTGAATTTTCATTTCATTATTCTCAAGAAGTCAAACAAGACACTTTGGAATTAACTGGCAAACCTTTCAACAAGGAATTTCTCAGCCAAGTGGCCAGTTAGCGTTTAAACTGCAGAACTGCATTATATAAAAAGAAATGAGTAACTGAAGAAAAAATGTATCTTCCTTATTACTTAAAAAAGTAAACCAAAAAACATGAATATAAGCAAGTAATTTGGGTTCTTTTAATTATATTTATTCTATTTTATAACAGCTATAAAATAAGAATTTTCTTCTTGGACAGGGAAGATGCCACAGGGTTTTGGTGGCAAAGGAGAATAAAAAGGACCCAAATTATTTATTTATTCCCATGCTTTAGCTTGAATTGGCAATATTAGCTCAACTGATATTAGAAATTGCCCTGTGATTATATATTTTACATTACATTTAGAAAATAACTCAACAGCTCAGTTTTTAAGTTCTTTTATGTATTAGAAAACAAAAATAACACATTATATTTAGAAATGGTCCAGAATGACTTTTATGTATTCATAAAATCTTTGACCCATTGAAGTCTCCTTTCTAATTTTTAAATGCGCATTTCAGGGGTTTGGAGGCCAAATAGAACAAGACTTAGCTTAAAAAACAACACATATTTCTGACATGAATAACATAGAAAACTTAAAACTTCCAGAAATGTAGTTAAAAATGTATCTTCAGCAATTATTTATAATCTTTCTTCACATATGACCATTTAATTTCTAGCCTCTGCTCTCACCAAACTCATTAACTGTGCAAACTCACTTGTTGGTTCTCCAGAAATACTTAATGACATTGTTATCATTATGTGTTTGTATACATACATTAAATAATGAAATAGTAAAGCAAATTAGATGGCTGTCGTACTTTGCAATGTTCTCTTTTTTCTTGTCCCTCAGCACGATATTGCAGACAAATTCTATGGCATGAATTTGGTAGGACACCACGTTTGGTGAAGACCAGTAGTTGTGGACTGGAGTGAATCTGACCAGTTCTTATTCTGATGCCAGCATTCTGAAAGAGTGATACAGTTAGGAAATAAGGGGATCATTTTGATTTTTAAATAGATGGAGAGAGGATCCACTTTGAAGCTAAGGGCCAATCTACAGCATGTATTAAACATCCAGCAATGGGTGGACAGTCCACACAATTTCACAATGGCTTTTTAAATTATTATTTCTCAATTACAGTTGACATATATTAGTATATTAATTTTAGGTGTACAACCCAGTGATTAGACATTACATAACTTACTAAGTGACCATCCCTGTAAATCTCCCACCCATCTCTCTCCCTCCTCGTGGTCACTCAGCCCTCTGTGATCATTAAAGAGTAAGTGGAAAACTGAGGTGCAGGAAGAAAACAATAACTGACAAGCATTTGGTAGGATGAGAATTTATTAGAAGTCAATTGGAACATTCTTTTTCCTTTTGTGCCACTTTGCAGGTTGTTATTCTCTACAGCTGCAAAGATCCAACATGAATCACTTTTAATGGATACAGAGGTCATGTTGACATTGTTGGTGACTATGATGTCAGTGATCATGGAAACCCTGATGAGAAAACACCAACACAAGAGAACGGACATGTTCTTTGCAGTAAGTGCCCAATTAAAAGTCTACTGCAGCCTGACCAGGTGGTGGCACAGTGGATAAAGTATTGGCTTGGGACACAGTTGACCCAGCTTTGAAACCCCCTGAGGTTGTACGAGTTCACCAGTTTGAGCGCAGGGTCACCGGCATGAGCATGAGATCATAGATATGACTACATGGTCTCTGGTTTGAACCCAAAGGTCACTGGCTTGAAGCCCAAAATCATTGGCTTGAGCCTAAAATCTCTTGCTTGATCAAGAGGTGACTGACTCAGCTGGAGTTCCCCAGTCAAGTCACATATAAGAAACCAATCAATGAAAAACTAAGGTGCTACAACGAAGAATTGATGCTTCTCATTTCTCTCCCTCCCTGTCTGTCCCCCCTCTGCCTATAAATAAATAAATAAATAAATAAATAAATAAATAAATAAATAAAAAGTCTACTACATATGAACTTAGAAATGTTTCATTTAAGTTAGTAAATCTACTGTATTTCTCTTTTTAAAATTCTTGATCTTCCCTAACCAGGTAGCTCATTTGGTTAGAATGTCATACCAATAAGCCAAGGTTGCTGGTTCAGTCCCTGGTCAGGGCACATACAAGAATCAACCAATGAGTGCATAAGTAAGTGGAAGAGCAAACTGATGCTTCTCTCTCTTTCTCTCCTTTTCTCTCTCTCTAAATTCAATCAGTAAATAAAATTTTTAAAAATGATTATTGATTCTATCAATAAATTAAAAAGCTAGAAGAAAATGTTGTAGCTTCATATTACATAATACCTAGAAAGTGATTGAGTTATCACTAGCGATTTTTATATAACTTACTCAATTAAATTATTTAGACATTTTATCCCCTGCCCTCATCTACTCAAACACTTTGTTAATTTCTCATACCTGTGTAACTCCTAAAATCTCTTCTCTTGCTTACTAAGAATACCACAAAATTTCACAGTTCATGCCCACTCCACAATTTTCTTAACTTACTTGAAACAACCTTTTTGCTTATTTACCCAGCTCTCACCAACTTCCTTATATATTCCACACAGCAATTGTCTTTTATGCCTTTACTATCTCCTGAATCCCAAAGTTTCATTCTCTACTACTGACTAAATGATAACCTTTATCATAGTGGATGTTGCCCTGTACTCATTGCAAGTCTTGTATCTCAAAGACTTTTTAAATTTTTTCTTGACATACTTACGTAGACCAGTGCACCCTACCATTGTTTTCACTTCAAGTCCTCTTCATGAAGCACCTCACTCAAAATTTTCACCATATTTAGTCTCATGATCTACATCAATCTGGAATCCCGCATTCTGCCATCCATCCCCTTTAAATTCTGCTGGTTGCAAAGGAGCTGAGATATCCTGATGGGTTAATGTGTTGTTTCTCCCAAGGTAAAGAAACTATTGGTATTTAACAGGATCCTTGGGTGATAAGGAACAGCTAACCTCTAGAGCATTTTTGACTGAGTGGCAGGTTGCCAGGGGTATATTTTGGGGCTGATACAATTTCAGTACCTTACAAATCACATGGTGTAAGTGGCTGACGAGTTTATGTGTGTCTGTGAGAGAATGTGGGCGAGTCACATCAACATGCACCGTGTACTCATTCACAAATGTACCATGTCTCTCCAGTTCTTTTTGAGATTTCTAAGCTCAGTAGGTAATGGGAGCTCCAGCGTTCACCCACCTTCAGTTTCACAGAAAGCTGATAAGGACTCAATTATTCAGGGATCTAGATTCATACAAGATTATTTTATTATTATTTTAAATCACATCCTCAATTTTGTCTTACTATGAATAAAAACATTAATGGAAAATAAAGAATGCAATATCTAACATCCAGTTTGGATATTAATATTTTGAGAACATTTCATCTTTACCTTTAATTTCAACTTTACCTCTGTCTCCAGATTATATGCCCAGTTTCACAATAAAAAAAGAATACTTTTATAATAGTAGGGCTTTTAACCATGATGTAGAAAATACACTGGACCCTCAATATTGTACTATAGAAAGCTAAGCTTTTTAGTGCTTTAAGACCTGGTAGAACCTACCTCTTCTCCAATAAAAAATGAACACATGTTCTCAAAAACATTTGGATTCATGCTTTCTTTTTATTATTATTATTATGCTAAGTGAAATAAAGCAGTCAGAGAAAGACAAGTACCATATGATATCACTCATATGTGAAATCTAATGAATAAAATTAACTAACAAGCAAAATAGAGATAGACTCATGGAGAGAAGGCTGACAGCTGTCGGGAGTGGAGTTGAGTGAGGAGGTGGTGAAAAGATAGAAGGACAAAAAAAAAAACCCACAATGACACAGACAACGCTGTAGAAACTGTTGGAGACAAGAGGAGGTGGATGAGGATATAAGAGTGATAAATGGTGATGGATGAAGACTTGACTTACAGATGTGAACACACAATATGGGATACAGAGATGTGCCTTAGAATTGGGCACCTGATATCTGTATAATTATGTTAACTATTGTTACTATAATAAAATTTATTTTAAAATGCTCTTTTTTGTGAGTGTGACAGAGACAGAAAGACAGAGAGAGGGACAGATAGGCAGACAGGAAGGGGGGTGAGAAACATCAGTTCTTCGTTATGGCTCCTTAGTTGTTCATTGATTGCTTTCTCATATGTGCCTTGACCAGGGGGCTACAGCAGAACAATTGAACTCTTGCTCAAGCCAGTGACATTGGGCTCTAAGCTAGTGACCTCGGGCTCAAGTCAGCGACCATGGGGTCATGTCTGTAATTCCACGCTCAAGCCAGCAACCCTACAGTCAAGCTGGTGAGTCTGTGCTCAAGCCAGATCAGCCCACGCTCAAGCCAGTAACCTCTGGCTTTCAAACCTGGGTCCTCTGCATCCCAGTCTATCCACTGCACCACTGCCTGGTCAGGCTAAAATTTTTTTATTTTGAATTCACATAACAAACTTTTGGCAGTTAATACACTATATAAGATAATATTGGTGATTGTAGATCACAAGCAAATTCAGACAATCCAGGCGACCTTTCTTTTAGATTATTTGAAGATCATATTGTTGAAAATAACATTGCGAGACATTGATATGGTAGGCAGGTGGTGACACCCATAATGTTATAATAGTTCAAATAAGTCTATTTCACTCCTCTGGTTTTCCCAAATCTTGACTTAGTTTTATTGAAATTTAAAATGTGGGCTTAGTGAGCAATAGAGAGAAATTTGTATGTAGTCACTTAAGAAAATGATTTTTAAAATCTTGGTTTTAAGAATATTTCAGGCCTGACCAAGCAGTGGAGCAGTGGATAGAGCGTCGGACTGGGATGCGGAAGACCCAGGTTCGAGACCCCGAGCTCACCAGCTTGAGTGCAGGCCCATCTGGCTTGAGCGAAAGCGCGCCAGCTTGGACCCTAGGTCGCTGGCTCCAGCAAGGGGTTGCTTGGTCTGTTGCAGGCCCACGGTCAAGGCACATGTGAGAAAGCAATCAATAAACAACTTTGGTGTAGGAATGGCAATGAAAAACTAAAGATTGATGCTTCTCACCTCTCTTTGTTCCTGTCTGTCTGTCCCTATCTATCCCTCTCTCTAACTCTCTCTCTGTCCCTGTAATAAAATAAAAATAAATAAATTTTTTTAAAAAGGAATATTTCAGAAAGTTACTATGGAGTCTAAAAACAGATATAAATGTCTCAGTAAGAACGAAGTACATAAAAATATGGCCCATAATCAGAAATTAGTTTAACTTATATTTGTGTACAATATGAATAAATGCCAAGATAAAAATGAATACACAGGAGAAGCAAGATGGCGACGGAGTAGGTAGACGTACCAACTTCCAACTCCCAGAAGCAAAGTGGATTATAACTCAATTTAAAGAACCATCATCTGGATAAACCAACTATGAACTAAACTAAGTGAACTCTTCAACCAAGGAACACAGAAGAAGCCACATTGAGACTGGTAGAAATAGCGAAAACGCGAAGAGGGCTGCCCAGCTCCCCGGAGCAAACAGCAGCCCGGAGAGACCCGAGAGGCGGGAGGAAAGTTTGGCGGAGAGGGAGGGACCTGGGTCGCAGGAACCAAGCCCCAGCCTGCAGTCCTAGAGCCTAGAAGAGGCGTTTGGACAGTTTTGAGCTATGAAACAAGTGAGGGAGCTCCCAGGCCTACAGTGTGGAGTATTAGGTCCCTTCCTACTCTGCTGAGGGCTGCTTAAGGGTTTGGGGCGACAGGACACTGAAACGCGGTTCTGTCGGCGTGGGCAGAGGCCAAGCCGGTGGGAGATCGGTCTAGCCCAGAGGGTCGGAGGGGACACGCGAAAGCAGTCCGGCAGCTGCGGGCCTGCCTTTAATCCCACTTATGGTGACATAGTGGGAGGCCAGGAACGAGCAGGCCCTGCGCAAGCCAGCCCTGACTGCGGGGACCGGGCTAGGACCAGGGACGGGCAGGGGCTCGCGGCTGAGCTGAAGCTACCAGCCCCCCACCCCCCCCCCCGGGCCGGAGAAACCACGGTTGGCCAGTATACGTGCGCGAGCGGGCTCCAAGCGCAGGAACAGGGTAGACCCCGAGACAAGTGGAAGCTCGCAATTGAGCTCACACTACTATCCCCGCCCGGCCGGAGAAACCACGAATTGCATTCATACGTGCACGAGCGGGCTACGAACACGGGGGCGGGGTAGAGTACGGGACGAGTGGAAGTAGGCAGCTGAGCGGAAGCCAGCAAACACGCCCGCCCCAATAAACCTTGCTTTCCGACCCTGCGCAGAAGGGCCCTGACCTCGAGGGCGGGGCTAAAGCTCCGGACGGGCAAAAGCTTACAGCTGAGAGCACGTCAAAAGCCCCGCCTAACCAGCGGAAGTGTAGCGAGCAGGCTCCGACTGCTGGTTCTGGGCGGAAGTCCGGAAATAGGCTGGGTCCACAGCTGAGCAAAGGTGCTCACCTCTACCCTTGGTGCTAAGTCTTGTGGATTCAGTGACAGCCCCTCCCACAGAGGAGAGGCAGAAATCACAGCAAAAGCATTAGTGCGCCGGCGCTGGCAAAGCTCATACGCAACCACCCTAGGCACCGGCAGAGGAGGTGGGGGGCCTGCAGACAGACCACACCTAGAGAACACAAAGACAACACCTACTGGACTCCAGTGGCCACAACTTGCTTATACACAGAAAAAAATGGGCAGGCCGAAGAATGCAAACCAAATGAATCAAGAGAAATCCCCAGAGAAGGACCTGAATGAACCAGATATAACCAAATTACCAGAAGCAGAATTTAAAATAATGATAGTTAGGATGTTCAAAGAAATTAGAGCAACAATGGATAGTCATTATGAACACCAAAATAAAGAGATAACAAGTATAAAAAAATGAAATTGAAATAATAAAAAAGAATCAGACAGAAATGACAAATACAGTATCAGAACTGAAGAGCACATTGGAAGGAATTAAAAGCAGGATGGATGACGATGAGGATTGAATCAGCGAGTTAGAGGACACAATAAACAAAGGCACAGAAGCAGAGAAGAAAAAGGAAAAGAGACTTAAAAAATGGGAGGAAACTCTAAGGGAGCTTTGTGACAACATGAAGAAAAAAAACATTCGCATCATAGGGGTGCCTGAAGAAGAGGAGAGAGGACAGGAAATGGAAACTTTGTTCAATCAAATCATAGCAAAAAACTTTCCTAAATTAAGGCTGGGAAACACTCCACACATTCAAGAAGCACACAGAACTCCGTTAAAGAGAAACCCAAAAAGATCTACACCAAGATACATCATAGTTAAAATACCAAAGCTAATGGATAAAGAAAAAAATTTAAAAGCTCTAGAGAAAAAAAGGCTATTTCCTACAAAGGATCCCCCTTAAGGATGACATCAGACTTCTCAACAGAAACACTTGAGGCCAGAAGGGAATGGCAAGATATAATCAAAGTAATGCAGAACAAGAACCTAAAACCAAGACTACTTTATCCAGCAAGGCTAACGTTTAAAATTGAAGGAGAAATAAAGAGCTTCCCAGAAAAAGAAAGCCTCAAGAAATTCATGAAAACCAAACCAATTATGCAAGAGATACTAAGGGGCCTCTTGTGAACAGTTTAAAGGGAGTAATGAATAGAGCAAAAGAAGAATACAGCTTTAAAGAATAAAAAGGCAATAAACAACTACATATCAATAATAACCTTAAATGTAAATGGATTAAATGAACCAATCAAAAGACATAGGGTAGCTGCATGGATAAAGAAACAAGACCCATACATATGCTGTCTACAAGAGACACACCTTAAAACAAAAGATGCTCATTGACTGAAGGTAAAAGGAAGAAAAAAAATATTTTATGGAAATGGAAATGAAAAAAAAGCAGGGGTAGCAATACTTTTATCAGACAAAATGGACTTTAAAACAAAGGCTGTAGTAAGAGATAAAGGAGGACACTACATAATGATAAAGGGAACAATTCAACAGGAAGATATAACTATTGTAAATATCTATGCACCAAATATAGGAGCCCCGACATATATAAAGCAGACTTTGATGGATATAAAGGGCGAGATTAACAGCAATACTATCATAGTAGGGGATTTCAATACCCGTCTAACAACACTGGATAGATCCTCAAGAAAGAAAATTAATAAACAAACAGCAGACTTAAAGGAGACACTAGATCAACTTGATTTAATAGATATCTTCAGAACTTTTCACCCTAAAGCAGTAGAATATACATTCTTCTCAAGCGCCAATGGTATGTTTTCTAAGATAGACCACATGTTAGGACACAAAAATGGTCTCAATAAATTTAAGAAGATTGAAATCATATCAAGCATTTTCTCTGATCACAATGCCATGAAACTAGAAATTAACCACAAAAGAAAAAATGAAAAATACTCAAACACTTGGAAACTAAATAGCATGTTATTAAATAATAAATGGATTAACATTGACATCAAAGAAGAATTTAAAAAGTTTCTAGAAACAAATGATAATGAGCATACATCAACTCAAAATTCATGGGACACAGCAAAAGCAGTTCTGAGAGGGAAGTTTATTGCACTACAGGCATATCATAAGAAGCTAGAAAAAGCTCAAATAAGCAACCTGACCCTGCATCTAAAAGAACTAGAAAAACAAGAACAAATAAAACCCAAGAAAAGTAGAAGGAAGGAAATAATAAAGGTCAGAGCAGAAATAAATGACATAGAGACTAAGGAAATAATACAGAGGATCAATGAAACAAGAAGCTGGTTCTTTGAAAAAATAAACAAGATTGATGAAACTTTAACTAGACTCACCAAGAAAAAAAGAGAGAGGACTCAAATAAATAAAATTAGAAAGGACAGTGGAGAAATAACAACTGACTCAACAGAAATACAAAGCATTGTAAGAAACTACTATGAAGAACTTTATGCCAAAACATTAGACAATCTTGGTGAAATGGACAAATTTCTTGAATCATATAACCTTCCAAACCTCAATCTGGAAGAATCAGAACACCTAAACAGACCAATTACAACAAATGAGATCGAAACAGTAATCAAAAAACTCCCAAAGAAGAAAAGTCCTGGCATGATGGCTTCACAAGTGAATTCTATCAAAAATTCAAAGAAAAACTAACTCCTATCCTTCTCAAGCTATTTCAAAAAATTCAAGAGGAAGGAAGACTTCCAAACTCCTTTTATGAGGCGAGCATAATTCTGATCCCAAAACCGGGCAAAGACAACACAAAGAAAGAAAATTATAGGCCTATATCCCTGATAAATTTAGACGCTAAAATTCTCAACAAAATATTAGCCAACCGGATCCAGCAATATATGAAAAAAATCATACACCACGATCAAGTGAGATTTATTCTGGAGAGGCAAGGCTGGTTCAATATTCGCAAATCAAAAATGTGATTCATCACATAAACAAAGGAAGGACAAAAATTACATGATAATTTCAATAGAGGAAGAAAATGCATTTGATAAAATCCAGCACCCCTTCATGCTCAAAACTCTCAGTAAAGTGGGAATACAGGGATCAATCTTTAACATGATAAAGGCCATCTACGATAAACCGACAGCAAACATCATACTAAATGGACAAAGATTAAAAGCAATCCCCTTAAGATCAGGAACCAGGCAGGGTTGCCCACTTTCACCACTCTTATTCAACATAGTTCTGGAAGTCCTAGCTACAGAAATCAGACAAGAAGAAGAAATAAAAGGCAAACAAATTGGAAAAGAAGAAGTAAAACTGTCACTATTTGCAGATGATATGATATTGTATATTGAAAACCCTAAAGTCTCAGTCAAAAAACTACTGGACCTTATAAATGAATTCAGCAAGGTAGCAGGATATAAAATTAATACTCAGAAATCAGAGGCATTTCTATACACCAACAATGAAATATCAGCAAAAGAAATTAAGGAAACAATCCCCTTCACTATTGCAGCCAAAAAAATAAAGTACGTAGGAGTAAATTTAACCAAGAAGGTTAAGGACTTGTACTCGGAAAATTATAAAACATTGATAAAAGAAATCAAGGAAGATACAAACAAGTGGAAGCACATACCGTGCTCATGGCTAGGAAGAATAAACATCATTAAAATGTCTATATTACCCACAGCAATTTATAAATTCAATGCAATACCAATTAAAACACCAATGACATACTTCAAAGATATGGAACACATATTCCAAAAATTTATATGGAACCAAAAAAGAACACGAATAGCCTCAGCAATCTTAAAAAGAAAAAATAAAGCAGGAGGTATCACTCTTCCAGATATCAAGGTTTACTATAAGGCCATTATACTCAAGACAGCCTGGTACTGGCATAAGAACAGGTACATAGATCAATGGAACAGAACAGAGGACCCAGAAATAAACCCACAGCTTTATGGACAACTGATATTTGACAAAGGAGGAAAGAACATACAATGGAGTAAAGACAGCCTCTTTAACAAATGGTGTTGGGAAAATTGGACATCTACCTGCCAAAAAATGAAACTAGACCATCAACTTACACCATGCACAAAAACAAACTCAAAATGGATAAAAGACTTAAATGTAAGCCGTGAAACCATAGCATCTTAGAAGAAAACATAGGAAGCAAGCTCTCTGACATCTGTATCAACAGAATATTTTCCGATTTATCTCCACGGGCAACTGCAATAAAAGGCAAGATAAACAAATGGGACTATATCAAACTAAAAAGTTTTTGCACAGCTAAAGACAATAGGAACAGAATAAAAAGACAAACCTCACAATGGGAGAACATATTCGACAGCACATCTGATAAGGGGTTAATAACTAAAATTTATAAAGAACTTATAAAACACAACACCAGGAAGACAAACAACCCAATCAAAAAATGGGCAAAAGAAATGAATAGAAATTTCTCCAAAGAGGACATACACATGGCCAATAGGCATATGAAAAAATGCTCAACATCACTAATCATTAGAGAAATGCAAATTAAAACCGCAATGAGATATCACCTCACACTAGTCAGAATGGCACTTATCAGCAAAACAACACAGAATAAGTGCTGGCGAGGATGTGGAGAAAAGGGAACCCTTCTGCACTGCTGGTGGGAATGCAGACTGGTGCAGCCACTGTGGAAAACAGTTTGGAGATTCCTCAGAGAATTAAAAATCGAACTGCCTTTTGACCCAGCTATCCCACTTTTAGGAATATACCCTAAGAACACCATAGCACTTTTCGAAAAGAAGAAATGCGCCCCCATGTTCGTGGCAGCACTGTTCACAATAGCGAAGATCTGGAACCAGCCCAAGTGTCCGTCAGAAGACGAGTGGATTAAAAAGCTATGGTACATATATACTATGGAATACTACTCAGCCATAAGAAACGATGACATTGGATCATTTATAACAAAATGGATGTACCTTGACAACATTATACGGAGTGAAATAAGTAAATCAGAAAAAAAGAAAAACTGAGAACAACATGATTTCATACATAGGTGGGACATAAAAGTGAGAATATGAGACATGGCCAAGAGAGTGGTGGTTATGGGATGGGGGGAGGGAGGGAAGAGTGCGATAGGAAGGAGGGGAGGAACACAGGGAAAACCAGATTCAAGGTGACAGAGGACAATTTGACTTTTGGTGATGGGTATGCAACACAATTGAATGATAAGATAACCTGGAGATGTTTTCATTGTACATGTGTACCCCGATTTATTGGTGTCACCCCATTAGAATTAATAATAATAAAATATATATATTAAAAAAGAAATGAATACACAAACAGACACATAAACATGTGGGTGTATATAGCTCTCATTTTAGTATGACTTTGGATATATTAAGAAAAGTCCAGAAAAGTTACCAGAAACAGTTTTATCAATGTAAAGAGAGTTAGGATTTTTGTTTAAAACAAAATCAAATAAACAGACATGAAATTACAAAAACCTATACACAACACCCACAAATAAAAGAACGTAATTCATTAAGACAGTTCTTATTCCATGAGTATCCAAATTTTAATAGTTTTTTGTATCTTACAAAAGAAAAGTATTATTTACTACCTCATCTTACAAAAAAAATGAGTCAATTAAAATGTGGGTAAGATATGAAAAGCAAGAAACAAATGAAGCAGGATCAAGCAGATTAACTTATTCATTCACTCAATCAATTATTCCAGATAGCTATGCACTGTGTACCTGGGCCTTCATATTATTAATGCAGCACCTAACACAAATTCCAATAAAAAAGGTTTCTTAATCATTGCTTATTTTTACATTGAAGATTCTTTTTGCTCAGTTCATGTGCATTCCATGAGAAAAGAAAGTATATTTTGCCTCACCAGCCGGTGATGCAGTGAATAGAGCGTTGGACTGGGATGCCAAAGACCCAGGTTCGAGACCCCGAGCTCATCAGCTTGAACCCAAGGTCGCTGGCTCCAGCAAGGGGTTGCTCAGTTTGCTGAAGGCCCGCGGTCAAGGCACATGTGAGAAAGCAATCAACGAACAACTAAGGTGTTGCGACGGCAACGAGAAACTAATGATTGATGCTTCTCACATCTCTTTGTTCCTGTTTGTCTGAACCTATCTATCCCTCTCTCTGACTTTCTCATTATCCCTGTAAAAAAAAAAAAAAAAAAAAAGTATATTTTATATACTTTAAATGATACAGTTCTAGAGAACATATAGACAGTCTATATATAGAATATCTAAGACACAATCTTTTTGCAAAATGTATAAAATCAATTTGGGTAGGTAGTATTTGCACAAATTCCAAAGTAACAAGAACTGGTAAAAGAAAAAAAAGAAAGAAAAAAGAGGGAGAGAAAAAAAGAAAGGGGAGAGAGAATCATAGAGACAGAAGAGGGAGAAAAGGAGAAAGGAAAGGAGGAAAAGAAATTCTAAGAAATGAAGTTCAAGGATTAAGATGCGTATTATAGATTCTACACCATTCTACTGCAGCCTGAAATAATGGGAGAGGGAATATAAGCTTACACTTGAAAATGTACTATCTAGTGCATGTCATTCCAGATTTAAAAAAAAAATGTAATAGATATGAAAAGAAAAAACAACACATTTGAAATAGAATAAAAAACAGTTTTGACTTTTCAGGGAATGGAGAGATAATTTTTTTTATATATATATTTTATTATTTTTAATTCTAATGGGGTGACACCAATAAATCAGGGTACATATGTACAATGAAAACATCTCCAGGTTATCTTATCATTCAATTGTGTTGCATACCCATCACCAAAAGTCAAATTGTCCTCTGTCACCTTCAATCTGGTTTTCCCTGTGTCCCTCCCCTCCTCCTTATCCCATTCATCCCTCCCTCCTCCCATCCCATAACCACCACTCTCTTGTCCATGTCTCCTACCCTCACTTTCATGTCCCACCTATGTATGTAATCGTGCTGTTCTCAGCTTTTCTTTTTTTCTGATTTACTTATTTCACTCCGTATAATGTTATCAAGGTACATCCATTTTTTATAAATGATCCGATGTCATCGTTTCTTATGGCTGAGTAGTATTCCATAGTATATATGTACCAAAGATTTTTAATCCACTCGTCTTCTGTCGGACACTTGGGCTGGTTCCAGATCTTCGCTATTGTGAACAATGCTGCCACAAACATGGGGGCGCATTTCTTCTTTTCGAACAGTGCTATGGTGTTCTTAGGGAATATTCCTAAAAGTGGGATAGCTGGGTCAAAAGGCAGTTCGATTTTTAATTTTCTGAGGAATCTCCAAACTGTTTTCCACAGTGGCTGCACCAGCCTGCATTCCCACCAGCAGTGCAGAAGGGTTCCCTTTTCTCCACATCCTCGCCAGCACTTATTCTGTGTTGTTTTGCTGATAAGTGCCATTCTGACTAGTGTGAGGTGATATCTCATTGCGGTTTTAATTTGCATTTCTCTAATGATTAATGATGTTGAGCATTTGTTCATATGCCTATTGGCCATGTGTATGTCCTCTTTGGAGAAATTTCTATTCATTTCTTTTGCCCATTTTTTGATTGGGTTGTTTGTCTTCCTGGTGTTGTGTTTTATAAGTTCTTTATAAATTTTAGTTATTAACCCCTTATCAGATGTGCTGTCGAATATGTTCTCCCATTGTGAGGTTTGTCTTTTTATTCTGTTCCTATTGTCTTTAGCTGTGCAAAAACTTTTTAGTTTGATATAGTCCCATTTGTTTATCTTGCCTTTTATTGCAGTTGCCCGTGGAGATAAATCGGCAAATATACCGCTGCTACAGATGTTGGAGAGCTTGCTGCCTATGTTTTCTTCTAAGATGCTTATGGTTTCACGGCTTACATTTAAGTCTTTTATCCATTTTGAGTTTGTTTTTGTGCATGGTGTAAGTTGATGGTCTAGTTTCATTTTTTGGCAGGTAGATGTCCAATTTTCCCAACACCATTTGTTAAAGAGGCTGTCTTTACTCCATTGTATGTTCTTTCCTCCTTTGTCAAATATCAGTTGTCCATAAAGCTGTGGGTTTATTTCTGGGTCCTCTGTTCTGTTCCATTGATCTATGTGCCTGTTCTTATGCCAGTGCCAGGCTGTCTTGAGTATAATGGCCTTATAGTAAACCTTGATATCTGGAAGAGTGATACCTCCTGCTTTATTTTTTCTTTTTAAGATTGCTGAGGCTATTCGTGCTCTTTTTTAGTTCCATATAAATTTTTGGAATATGTGTTCTATATCTTTGAAGTATGTCATTGGTATTTTAATTGGTATTGCATTGAATTTATAAATTGCTGTGGGTAATATAGACATTTTAATGATGTTTATTCTTCCTAGCCATGAGCACGGTATATGCTTCCACTTGTTTGTATCTTCCTTGATTTCTTTTATCAGTGTTCTATAATTTTCCTAGTACAAGTCCTTAACCTCCTTGGTTAAATTTACTCCTAGGTACTTTATTTTTTTGGCTGCAATAGTGAAGGGGATTGTTTCCTTAATTTCTTTTGCTGATATTTCATTGTTGGTGTATAGAAATACCTCTGATTTCTGAGTATTAATTTTATATCCTGCCACCTTGCTGAAATCATATATAAGGTCCAGTAGTTTTTTGACTGAGACTTTAGGGTTTTCAATATACAATATCATATCATCTGCAAATAGTGACAGTTTTACTTCTTCTTTTCCAATTTGTTTGCCTTTTATTTCTTCTTCTTGTCTGATTGCTGTAGCTAGGACTTCCAGAACTATGTTGAATAAGAGTGGTGAAAGTGGGCAAACCTGCCTGGTTCCTGATCTTAAGGGGATTGCTTTTAATCTTTGTCCATTTAGTATGATGTTTGCTGTCGGTTTATCGTAGATGGCCTTTATCATGTTAAGGAATGATCCCTGTATTCCCACTTTACTGAAAGTTTTGAGCATGAAGGAGTGCTGGATTTTATCAAATGCCTTTTCTGCATCTATTGAAATTATCATGTAATTTTTGTCCTTCCTTTTGTTTATTTGGTGAATCACATTGATTGATTTGCGAATATTGAACCAGCCTTGCCTCTCCAGAATAAATCCCACTTGATCGTGGTGTATGATTTTTTTCATATATTGCTGGATCCGGTTGGCTAATATATTGTTGAGAATTTTAGCATCTAAATTCATCAGGGATATAGGCCTATTATTTTCTTTCTTTGTGTTGTCTTTGCCCGGTTTTGGGATCAGAATTATGCTCGCCTCATAAAAGGAGTTTGGAAGTCTTCCTTCCTCTTGAATTTTTTGAAATAGCTGGAGGAGAATAGGAGCTAGTTCTTCTTTGAATTTTTGATAGAATTCACTTGTGAAGCCATCAGGCCCAGGACTTTTCTTTTTTGGGAGTTTTTTGAAAACTTTTTCAATCTCATTTGTTGTAATTGGTCTGTTTAGGTGTTCTGATTCTTCCAGATTGAGGTTTGGAAGGTTATATGATTCAAGAAATTGGTCCATTTCATCAAGATTATCTAATTTTTTGACATATAGTTCTTCATAGTATTTTCTTACAATGCTTTGTATTTCTGTTGTGTCAGTTGTTATTTCTCCACTGTCCTTTCTAATTTTATTTATTTGAGTCCTCTCTCTTTTTTTCTTGGTGAGTCTAGTTAAAGGTTCATCAATCTTGTTTACCTTTTCAAAGAACCAGCTTCTGGTTTCATTGATCCTCTGTATTGTTTCCTTAGTCTCTATGTCATTTATTTCTGCTCTGACCTTTATTATTTCCTTCCTTCTACTTGTCTTGGGTTTTATTTGTTCTTGTTTTTCTAGTTCTTTTAGATGCAGGGTCAGGTTGCTTATTTGAGCTTTTTCTAGCTTCTTATGATATGCCTGTAGTGCAATAAACTTCCCTCTCAGAACTGCTTTTGCTGTGTCCCATGAATTTTGAGTTGATGTATGCTCATTATCATTGGTTTCTAGAAACTTTTTTATTTCTTCTTTGATCTCAATGTTAATCCATTCATTATTTAATATCATGCTATTTAGTTTCCAAGTGTTTGAGTATTTTTCATTTTTTCTTTTGTGGTTAATTTCTAGTTTCATGGCATTGTGATCAGAGAAAATGCTTGATATGATTTCAATCTTCTTAAATTTATTGAGACCATTTTTGTGTCCTAACATGTGGTCTATCCTAGAAAACGTACCATGAGCGCTTGAGAAGAATGTATATTCTACTGCTTTAGGGTGAAAAGTTCTGAAGATATCTATTAAATCAAGTTGATCTAGTGTCTCCTTTAAGTCTGCTGTTTGTTTATTAATTTTCTTTCTTGAGGATCTATCCAGTGTTGTTAGAGGGGTATTGAAATCCCCTACTATGATAGTATTGCTGTTAATCTCGCCCTTTATATCCATCAAAGTCTACTTTATGTATGTCGGGGCTCCTATATTTGGTGCATAGATATTTACAATAGTTATATCTTCCTGTTGAATTGTTCCCTTTATCATTATGTAGTGTCCTCCTTTATCTCTTACTACAGCCTTTGTTTTAAAGTCCATTTTGTCTGATATAAGTATTGCTACCCCTGCTTTTTTTTCATTTCCATTTGCATGAAATATATTTTTCCATCCTTTTACCTTCAGTCTATGTGCATCTTTTGTTTTACGGTGTGTCTCTTGTAGACAGCTTATGTATGGGTCCTGTTTCTTTATCCATGCAGCTACCCTATGTCTTTTGATTGGATCATTGAATCCATTTACATTTAAGGTTATTATTGATATGTAGTTGTTTATTGCCATTTTATTCTTTAAAGCTGTATTCCTCTTTTGCTCTATTCATTCCTCCCTTTAAATTGTTCACAAGAGGCCCCTTAGTATCTCTTGCATAATTGGTTTGGTTTTCATGAATTTCTTGAGGCTTTCTTTTCCTGGGAAGCTCTTTATTTCTCCTTCAATTTTAAACGTTAGCCTTGCTGGATAAAGTAGTCTTGGTTGTAGGTTCTTGTTCTGCATTACTTTGATTATATCTTGCCATTCCCTTCTGGCCTCAAGTGTTTCTGTTGAGAAGTCCGATGTCATCCTTATGGGGCCTCCTTTGTAGGTGATAGCCTTTTTTTCTCTAGCAGCTTTTAAATTTTTTTCTTTATCCATTAGCTTTGGTCTTTTAACTATGATGTGTCTTGGTGTAGATCTTTTTGGGTTTCTCTTTAATGGAGTTCTGTGTGCTTCTTGAATGTGTGGAGTGTTTCCCAGCCTTAATTTAGGAAAGTTTTCTGCTATGATTTGATTGAACAAAGTTTCCATTTCCTGTCCTCTCTCCTCTTCTTCAGGCACCTCTATGATGCGAATGTTGTTTCTCTTCATGTTGTCACAAAGCTCCCTTAGAGTTTCCTCACATTTTTTAAGTCTCTTTTCCTTTTTCTTCTCTGCTTCTGTGCCTTTGTTTATTGTGTCCTCTAACTTGCTTATTCGATCCTCATCGTCATCCATCCTGCTTTTAATTCCTTCCATTGTGGTCTTCAGTTCTGATACTGTATTTGTCATTTCTGTTTAATTCTTTTTAATTTCAATTTCATTTTTTATACTTGTTATCTCTTTACTTAGGTGTTCATAATGACTATCCATTGTTGCTCTAATTTCTTTGAACATCCTAACTATCATTATTCTAAATTCTGCTTCTGGTAATTTGGTTATATCTGGTTCATTCAGGTCCTTCTCTGGGGATTTCTCTTGATTCATTTGGTTTGCATTCTTCGGCCTGCCCATTTTTTCTGTGTATAAGCAAGTTGTGGCCACTGGAGTCCAGTAGGTGTTGCCTTTGTGTTCTCTAGGTGTGGTCTATCTGCAGGCCCCCCACCCCCTCTGCCGGTGCCTAGGGTGGTTGGGTATGAGCGTTGCCAGCGCCGGCCCACTGTGGCTTTTGCTGTGATTTCTGCCTCTCCTCCTTGGGAGGGGCTGTCACTTAAGCCACAAGATTAGCACCAAGGGTACAGGTGAGCACCTTTCCTCAGCTGCGGACCCAGCCTATTTCCTGACTTCCGCCCAGAACCAGCAGTCGGAGCCTGCTCGCTATAGTTCCGCGGGTTAGGCGGGGCTTTTGACGTGCTCTCAGCTGTAACCTTTTGCCCGTCCAGAGCTTTAGCCCTGTCCCAAGGCCAGGGCCCTTCTGCGCAGGGTCGGAAACCAAGGTTTATTGGGGCGGGCGTGTTTGCTGGCTTCCTCTCAGTTGCGTATTTCCTCTCATCCCAGACTCTACCCCGCCCCCTCGTTCGGAGTCCGCTCGTGCAGGTATGAATGCTATCCGCAGTTTCTCCGGCCGGATGGGGATAGTAGCGTGGGCTCAGCCGCGAGTCTCCACCTTTCTCGGGGTCCACCCCGTTCCCGCGCTCAGAGCCCGCTCGCGCATGTATACTGGCCAACCGCAGCTTCTCCGGCGCGGGGGGTGGGGGCTGGTAGCGTCAGCTCAGCCGCGAGCCCCTGCCCGTCCCTGGTCCTAGCCCGGTCCCCGCGGTCAGGGCCGGCTTGCGCAGAGCCTGCCCGTTTTTGGCCTCCCGCTTTGTCCCCGCAAGTGGGATTAAAGGCGGGCCCGCAGCTTCCGGAGTGCTTTCGCGTGTCCCCTCTGACCCTCTGGGCTAGACCGATCTCCCACCGGCTTGGCCTCTGCCCACGCTGACAGAACCGCCTTTCAGCGTCCTGCCGCCCCAAAACCTTAAGCAGCCCTCAGCAGAGTAGGAAGGGACCTAATACTCCACACTGTAGGCCTGGGTGCTCCCTCACTTGTTTCATAGCTCAAAACTGTCCAAACGCCTCTTCTAGGCTCTAGGACTGCAGGTTGGGGCTTGGTTCCTGCGACCCAGGTCCCTCCCTGTCCGCCAAACTTTCCTCCCGCCACACAGGTCTCTCCGGGCTGTCGTTTGCTCCGGGGAGCTGGGCAGCCCTCTTCGCGTTTTCACTATTCCTACCAGTCTCAATGTGGCTTCTTCTGTGTTCCTTGGTTGAAGAGTCCACTTAGTTTTGTTCAAAGTTGGTTCATCCAGGTGATGGTTCTTAAAATTGAGTTGTAATCCACTTTGGTTCTGGGAGCTGGAAGTTGGTACGTCCACCTACTCCGTCGCCATCTTGCTCCTGGAGAGATAAATTGAAAAGAAAATATTGCTTGGGTTGAGTAACAGTGTAAAGAATTTGGACTTCAAAAGGAATGACAAACCAAATTAATGTAAGGAAGAATCTCACAAAAATGTGCAAGCTAGATTTAAGAAGAAAAATGTTGTTTGACTTAACCCTGATGGCTGTGTCAATGACATTAGTGCTCAACAGAATTATAATAACATGTTTTATGAAAACTTAGTAATTGGGTAATGTTGGGTTAAGCAAAGTTGGGCAAATTTCCTTACTGTAGACATCCCTAGAACCCTTGATTTTCAAGTATTCCCTTTAAATCTCCAACTCAGGTGAAAAATATCTATGCACCATTTTTTATATGTATTGAATCATGGGACACAGGAACACAGTCTGTGGAATGCTATTCTAGGTATTCATTGAAACATTGAGACTACAAGGATCTTGCACTTTATTTGGGCAACTGTTATAGTAGGCAGTCAGTTGTTAACAAGGTAAGGGAATGAATAGAATCAGGTATTAAGTCTAATTAGGTAGGAAGTGGTAGCTTTGCAGCCAGGATGTAGGTGAGTAGGATGGGTTGGGGTGACAAACACAAGGGGGAAATTCTTCTGCTGAGACAAACTCAGTAGAAACCAGGTGGTAAAGCAGAACTCTGACACGTGCTAGTAGGAGCCACAATGGCAATCATAAAGGGCAGGAGTCTAGCCTGGAAAAATCTGGGAAAGGAGTTGGATAGGATAAGGGCCCAGAACCCCCTGCAGATCCAGGAAAGAAATTGGATAAGGGGTGGATCCAGCCCAAGTCCTCAAAGAATGAGGAAGAAGGTTGGTAAATTTGAAAACAGCTTCCACCTTCCCAAACCCAGGGAAATGCCACACAGAGTTCTGCATCTCTGGGTCCTGCCTGTCCTCCTGGGCATGGTGGGGACAAGTGCTGGCCTGGAGTTTAGAAACTGGACTTCTTTCATAGCAAGAGGTAGCTGAGACGACTGGTGGTGGATGAGATATCACCTAAGAGCCTTTCCTTTGTTGCCACTTCAATAACTTTTGCTACAATACCCTGCCTCCTACCTGTGTATCTCCAAATACTTTCCTGCAATACAACGAAAGAATCTTATTTTCACCAACAACATAACCACCTATCTGTGGTGTCAAAGCCAGGTGCTCCTGTAAACTCCATTGAGTATTCAAAGATAAAACTCTTGCCTGACCAGGAGGTGACACAGTGGATAGAACATCAGCCTGGGACCCAGAGTATCCAGGTTTGAAACCACAAGGTGGCCGGCTTGAGTGTGGGTTCATCAGCTTGGGCACGGTATCGCTGCCTTGAGCCCAAGGTTGCTGACTTGAGCAAGGGGTCACTGGCTCAGCTGGAGGTCCCTGGTCAAAGCACATATGAGAAAGTAATTAATGAACAACTAAGGTGCCAAAACAAAAAAATTTATTTATGCTTCTCATCTCTGTCTCCTTTCCTGTCTGTCCCTCTCTCTGTCTTTGTCTCTCTCACTAAAAACAAAGAACAACAACAACAAAAAAGCTCACCAATGACCACTTGTATATCTCCCAAGACAGCCTTTCCTGTCTATACACAGCTCTGATACTAGGAAGTTTTTTGCTATGTTATCTTTCTTTATTTATCACAGTTCTAGTTCTTAATCTCTTGTTTAGGGGAAAGAAAGACATTTTAGTGCAGTATTAAAATTCACATCATTTCCTTTAACATTTAGTTGGTTACTTGCTGGGGGAAAAATGTCCTGAGCAATAATTTTTGGCTAAATTAATTAGTTGTTCTCTACTGTCCCAACATTATAGTGTGAACAGTAGGTTTATCTGGGTCTTTGCCATAAATATAAAGTTGGAACTTCCCCTTGCAATGGTATCTTTATATTATTTAGACATAGCCATAGTTTATTTCTAAAGAAAAGACAAACGATTCTAATTCCCAGATACAAGGGGTCATGATGAGTATTCAGATTTTGCAACATTTTACCACCAAAATAGACTTCCTTTTTGTTGTTGTTGTTGTTTTTTACAGGGACAGAGAGAGAGAGTCAGAGAGAGGGATAGGTAGGGACAGACAGACAGGAACGGAGAGGTGAGAAGTACCAATCATTAGTTTTTCATTGCCGTTGCGACACCATAGCTGTTCATTGATTGCTTTCTCACACATGCCTTGACCACGGGCCTTCAGCAGACCGAGCCACCCCTTGCTGAAGGGAGCGACCTTGGGTCCAAGCTGGCGAGCTTTTGCTCAAGCCAGATGGGCCTGTGCTCAAGCTGGCGAGCTCAGGGTCTCGAACCTGGGTCTTCCGCATCCCAGTCCAATGTTCTATCCACTGCGCCACCACCTGGTCAGGCCCAAATAGACTTCTTTACATGGCATCCTTCGACTCCAGTGAGGACACAATATGGCACGGCTTAGTGATACGTTTGTGAGGGAGGCTGGGACACCTTTAGAGGTCTCTCCTGTGTATTTCACTTTTCTGACCCCACAGAAGTTTTAGGGATAAACTGACCTTCCTTATATTTGTTTAGAAAGATAGAATATTTATCTACTCCATGCACTTGAAGTTTTCTCTCTGTTTAAAAATCTTTCTTTGACACATAGAACATAGAAAAATTGTGATGGAACTAATGATTGTCAAAAAGAGAAAAATATGCAATCTCAGAAAAAGAGACACATATTACAGAAAATAGGGTACATTTTGATTATATTAATTTCAGTTATTACATACTTTTAAATAAAGTTCATCATTACTATTTAATACATGGATAAGTGTTTTGTCATGTGGTAGTCACAGTGTTATAAAAATATTTCTTTTGTAACCAAGAAATTATATACTGGGCTAGGCAAAAGTAGGTTTACAGGTTATTTGTATGCAAGCAATACAATAATGATTACATAATAATACAAATATAAACTTTCACATACTCACAACTGTAAACCTACTTTTACCCATCCCTGTATATAATTCATTTTAAGAAAAGCAGAGTAAAATTAAATCAAAGGCTATCTGGCAATTACTTATCTTGGATTATCCATCAAAGTGAAAACACTTAACGTCAACTTTCTTCACAATATTTTGTAATTCAGGCTACATGGTTACATATTGTATATGTAATATGTATATAATATAATAGATATCTTCTACTATAGAGATTGATAGAAAAAAAGGAGAAGTTTCCCTCCTACAGGGATGAGGAAAAATAAAAAACAGAAAATGCAAAGCTATTTGTATATAGGCATTAAACACTTTACTCTTATGAAAACAGTAATGTGCCAAATAATTGTTGTAATGATGGAAGAAGTTGGACAAGCCATGTACCATTCCATATTAAATCAAAATCAGAGTATTTTTTGGCCTGGTTTGCTGGTGCTCTCTGCAACCATGAAATTTGGCTGCAACGTGGCAACTCAATACTGGTGAGAAAACGCTGGGATTATGACCACTGTTTTTAAAGGACAAAGGAAGACCACGGAATAAAACAGATGCATGTAACACAGTGGATGTTTACTCCCATAACAAGTGAAGAATTGTCACTAGTGTGACTTAGAACTGGGGCCTGCAGACAGCAGTCAGCTATTTGTGTTAATGTCCTCAGGCCCTGAAAGGACTCACCTGGCAAGTGTCCCATGGCCCTGTGGGCTGGGGAGGCGCCTCTGCCCCACACTTGCTCTAACTCACAGTGTGGAACTGACTCTCCTTCCCTGTTACACAGGTATCAGGACACACATCCAAACAAAAGGAAACGTATGCCCAGCTTCTTTCCTTGATGTAGCTCCCATATTTACTGCTCAAGCCCAGAATCTAACATCTTAATGAGAGGACAGAAGCCCAGACTTCTTGCAAGAAATCTCTCCCTTGCCGCTTTTTCCTTCTCCCTGGTCTGGCCTCTCTCTTGGCAACACAGTAACCCTTTATTTCCACAAGAGAGACCGGGAAAAGAACTGGGTTTTAAAATATCAGGTTTGCTTTTCTTCCTGCTCTCCTCAGATTGTTTTTCCAAGAAAATAGAGAACAAGACATATATTGCTGGGGAAAAGCCCATTGTTTTATTGAAACTAAAAGCCTTTGAAATACACATGCCACAAATCTAATGACAGTCTGCAAGTTTGGAGATGAGCAGTCAACTCATAAAGTATCTTTTCTCTTTAAAACAATGTTGCCACAATTTATCTTTTAATTGATATGCAAAAACAGGTGCCCCTTTGATGTTCAAAGTCCCTATTTCATAGACAATTTTCTTTGTGTACGTACCTTCTGCTAATGTTTGCTGCTTATCAGGCTATCAGTTTGTAACAATTAATATTGAGGTTACATGAACAATGTGGCAGATACAAAGATTTAATTTCTTGGAGTTAGATTTTTCGTTTTAATTTCATGCTTTTATTTGTGTGTTCAGAAACAAATTGACATTTTCCCCCTTCAGTAAATAAAAGATCTTTTAAAGCTACAACTATTCTAGTTTTCATGGAAGACTTAGCCTGACCTGCTGTAGTGCAGTGGATAAATCACACTGGGGAACAATTTTTTTTTTAATTTTCTGTTGCATGAGATCTTATCACTGTTTATATATACATGTGCATCACTGATTCCAAATCTGAAATTTTTTTTTCGGTGTATGCTCTAGTTTTTATGCAATTTTAATATTTTTGTAACAGTTAATAGCATGCATTGGTTTGTAAATTGGAGTTAAAGGGCAACGACTCTTGGATTGAACATAACCACAAGGTAATTATGTTTTACAAACATCACTTTCATATAATTATAGTTGTTTTTAAATGTAAAAAATATTATCTAATAAAAACACTCTCTTATTTTGTTTTAAGATTGAATCATGGCTTATTCAAGTAAGTGTATATGTAAGAATAGTCCTGACACCTTCTATTATATATGTGGCTGTTACACACTTCAACATCAAAGGCGCAATATTTCATCATTTGTGACACATGCATAGATTGCCTATTTTCAAGTTCCCCTTGGCAATCAAGACAAGAATTGGGCTCCTCATATTATGTTTCATAATTGTGAGGAAATGCTTCATGACTGGACAAAAGGAAAATGCAAAGGAATGCCTTTTGGTATTCCCATGGTTTGGCATGAATCTAAGGACCACAGCAGTGACTGTTATTTCTGTCTGATTCATACAAAGGGCATCGGCAAGAAAAAAAACAGCATATGATCACATATCCTAATAATCCTTCAGCAATACGACCTATCCCACACTCTGAGACACTCCCGATTCTAGTTTTCAATGGTTTTATTTTTTCTAAGGATGAAGAAAGTGAAAATGATGATCAAGTGTATTTTGATAAGATGCATGAGGTTGTAGATTCTGATGGTCTTCTTCTGTTGCCAAGCAGTCATTAACTCCTCAGCAGTTTACCCAACCTGAATTGAATGACTTAGTAAGAGATTTGGGCCTTTCAAAGAAAGCAGCTGAGTTATTAGGCTCTAGTCTTCAAGAAAAGAATGTACTTTATCGGTCCAGCTAAAGTATCCCATTTCAGAAAGCATGAACAAATTTTTGTGGACTTTTTTTCCAAAGACAAACACTTTGGTTACCGTCATGATATCAGTAGTATTCTCAGACAGTTAGGTGTTACCACTTACAGTCCAACAAAATGGCAGCTGTTTCTTGACAGCTCTAAATGGAGTCTGAAAAGTGTTCTCCAACACAATGGTAATGTTTATGCAGTGGTTCTAATTGGTTATTCAACTCATGTGCGAGAAGATTATAATGACATTAAAATTGTCCTCGACTTTCTGAAGTATGAGGAGCATAACTGGATCATTTGTGTGGATCTTAAAATGTTCAATTTCTTGCTAGGACAACAGAGAGGTTTCACGAAGTATCCTTGCTTTTTGTGTTTGTGGGACAGCCAAGCTCGGGAGAAACACTGGACACAGAAGGAGTGGCTAAAACATGAAACTCTGGAAGTAGGAATGCAAAGTATTGTGAATGAACCTGTAGTTAATCGAGATAGGTTCGTTTTTCCCTCCACTTCACATTAAACTTGGCTTAATGAAGCATTTGTTCAGGCTTTGAATGGAGAAAGTGAATGCTTTCAACATATTTTTTCTGCTTTTCCTGCCTTGTCTTTCAAGAAGATAAAAGCAGGTGTATTCGATAGACCTCAAATTCAAACCCTCATATGTGACAGAGAATTTGCCAGAAAGATGAATAAGGAGGAGAAAGCAGCATGGCAGTCTTTTGTGGCAGTTACAAAGAACTTCCTTGGCAACAAAATAGCAGAAAACTATGAACTTCTGGTTCAAAGGATGCTGTTGGCTTTCCGCAACATTGGATGTAACATGAGTGTTAAGATATACTTCCTGAACAGTCACCTTGATATGTTTTTTGAAAAATCTTGGAGCTGTTAGTGATGAGCAGACTACTGCTAAAGCATCAAACGAGATTGTCCTCAATAAGTACACAAGTGCAAGAGCTACAAATGCAAATTTTTGCCTGCATAGAATTTAAATAAGTTTTGCGCAAATTTTATGATTAAAGTAAGTGTTTTAATATGTTCTATTTTGAAATTGTAGACCAATTCTGATGCACTCATATCTTTTAGTGTATTAGTGTATTTACTGCATTATATAAGTTATTATATTTTCACAAAGATGATGCCCAAGAAGACATTCTACTTTATTATGTTAAACTAAATGTTGAAAATTTTACAATAAGATGAAAACCTAAAATCTTGAATTGCAAAAACACTGTAATTTACAGAGAAAAACTAATGTCAGATTTGAGATCAGCACACTCGAATTAGGTAAGAACAAGTGTTTTTGTGGATCCAACAATAATTTTGTTCCCCAGTGTCATCAACCTGAAATGCTGAGGTCTCCACTTTGAAACCTTAGGTTTGCCTGGTCAAGGCACATATGGAAGTTGATGCTTTCTGCTCATCTTCCTTTCTCTCTCTCTAAAAATATGAATAAATAAAATTTTAAAAAAGACTTAAATTCCATGTCGTTGGTTTTGTTTTGTATTGTTTTGTTTTTTATGAGTCAAATTAAAGGTTACCTCCCTCCAAACTAGTTATTTGACTCTATGTGATAAGTAACTTTGTTCTGATGATTTAACTTCTGTCTTGGAATACCTAGCAGCAATTATGTGACTATAGTGTTATTCTGTGTGTAAGCTGCACCTCAAAGGAAGTTATTGCTTAATAGTGTAATGCTAGAGTATGGGGAAAATTTGAGTTTTTTAATTCCCTATAACACTATAATAAGCTTTAATTGAAAATGCATCAGTACTGTTCAAAGTAGAAGTATATGTATCTAATTATGAGCATAAATAGGCTTATATTCCTACAGGGGGTACTTGTGTGCGATCCTGAATGCCTGGCTGCCAGTTTCACAGCCAGAGACTCTTTTTGGACAGGTATGCAGTGTTCATCTTCAAGGCTGAGACAGCTGGGCTGAGAGGGACAGCACAGCTTCCCACTGTCTTCAGTCCTGCTTTCCCAGTTCATTTTCATTTTTCTCCTAAACTTTTGTCCAATAAACTCCAGCCTGTCATCACCTCCTTTCCTGCCAAGCTGAGTACGTCTGTGGGGACTGTGGGTAATGCTCCTTTCCTGCTTTTTTTAAGTTAGTTATGTTCCTGGTGACATCCAGGGATCCCTGTATAGAATCAGGCATTTCTAAGACTACAAAGAAACTAAAGGGCTACTTTCAAAAAAATGAACTGATGGTATTTGCTAAGCAACTACCATGAGTTCAGAATGGCTGCAATTCATCCAGAAATTCTTTAAGTGACCTCCCTGCCCTAAAGGATTCTGAGTTGGGAAGCCTGAAGCTAGGGAGAAACAACTGTAGTCTCACTCAGTCTTTCTGTTTTATTCTAAAAGCCCAGAGACGTCAAATCATTTACTCAGATTTCCACATTTGGGTTATCAAACCAAAAAGAACGCCAGGAAATCCAGCATGTTGTTATGTGTCTATAGTATCATGTGTCCCGAAGATATTTTACCCACATTCTTGTTTTCATTGTTTTGACAATGGAAGTGCTCAAAAGAAATTTGAGATGTTCTTCCCCTTCTCCCTGAACCAGAAGTCTAGAAACATCTGTTTCAAAATAGTGTCAGGGCCCGTGTCGCTTATCATTGAATCTTGTTCAGTGTTTCTCATGTATTTTTCTTGCAAGGAATTCAAGATTTCTTCCCACTGATTTACGAAGCTCCCTCTCATCCACTGAGTGGAGGTTACAGGGCCCAGACACAAATGACTTTCACCCTGACCTCCTGGTCACTTCTCACACTATCCCAGAGTAGCCTTGTCGACTGAACTGCAAACAGTAGAATCTAGATTTCTGCAAAAATTATTCCTAGTCCACAGCGCAGCAAATGTTAATATTATGCACACATGTGGCTGTGTGTGTATTAGGTGGGGGTTAAAAAGGGTAGGGGCAGTACTTTGATAGGATTCTATGTGTCTACTTAAAAAGGTGTCATGTGCGGACTTTTATGTGAAAGCAACTCCATTGTCTACTAAAAGTAAAAATAGAGTTTGGCTTTTATTGCAGCTAAAATATAATGTGTCTGCAATTACAAATATTATGATAATAATTATTTTATTTTATTTTTTGTTTCACTTCCTGCCCCCATTCTACTGTAAATCACTCGCGATTCTATCTTTTTTTTTTTTTTAATATATATTTAATTATTATTAATTCTAATGGGGTGACATCAATAAATCAGGGTACATATGTACAATGAAAACATCTCCAGGTTATCTTATCATTCAATTGTGTTGCATACCCATCACCAAAAGTCAAATTGTCCTCTGTCACCTTCAATCTGGTTTTCCCTGTGTCCCTCCCCTCCTCCCTATCCCACTCTTCCCTCCCTCCCCCCATCCCATAACCCCCACTCTCTTGTCCATGTCTCATACCCTCACTTTCATGTCCCACCTATGTATGTAATCGTACTGTTTTCAGTTTTTCTTTTTTTCTGATTTACTTATTTCACTCCGTATAATGTTATCAAGGTACATCCATTTTGTTATAAATGCTCCGATGTCATCGTTTCTTATGGCTGAGTAGTATTCCATAGTATATATGTACCATAGCTTTTTAATCCACTCGTCTTCTGACGGACACTTGGGCTGGTTCCAGATCTTCGCTATTGTGAACAATGCTGCCACAAACATGGGGGCGCATTTCTTCTTTTCGAACAGTGCTATGGTGTTCTTAGGGTATATTCCTAAAAGTGGGATAGCTGGGTCAAAAGGCAGTTTGATTTTTAATTTTCTGAGGAATCTCCAAACTGTTTTCCACAGTGGCTGCACCAGTCTGCATTCCCACCAGCAGTGCAGAAGGGTTCCCTTTTCTCCACATCCTCGCCAGCACTTATTCTGTGTTGTTTTGCTGATAAGTGCCATTCTGACTGGTGTGAGGTGATATCTCATTGTGGTTTTAATTTGCATTTCTCTAATGATTAGTGATGTTGAGCATTTTTTCATATGCCTATTGGCCATCTGTATGTCCTCTTTGGAAAAATTTCTATTCATTTCTTTTGCCCATTTTTTGATTGGGTTGTTTGTCTTCCTGGTGTTGCGTTTTATAAGTTCTTTATAAATTTTAGTTATTAACCCCTTATCAGATGTGCTGCCGAATATGTTCTCCCATTGTGTGGTTTGCCTTTTTATTCTGTTCCTATTGTCTTTAGCTGTGCAAAAACTTTTTAGTTTGATATAGTCCCATTTGTTTATCTTGCCTTTTATTTCAGTTGCCCATGAAGATAAATCGGCAAATATACCGCTGCTACAGATGTCGGAGAGCTTGCTGCCTATGTTTTCTTCTAAGATGCTTATGGTTTCACGGCTTACATTTAAGTCTTTTATCCATTTTGAATTTGTTTTTGTGAATGCTGTAAGTTGATGGTCTAGTTTCATTTTTTTGCAGGTAGATGTCCAATTTTCCCAACACCATTTGTTAAAGAGGCTGTCTCTACTCCATTGTATGTTCTTTCCTCCTTTGTCAAATATCAGTTGTCCATAAAGCTGTGGGTTTATTTCTGGGTTCTCTGTTCTGTTCCATTGATCTATGTGCCTGTTCTTATGCCAGTACCAGGCTGTCTTGAGTATAATGGCCTTGTAGTAAACCTTGATATCAGGAAGAGTGATACCTCCTGCTTTATTTTTTCTTTTTAAGATTGCTGAGGCTATTCGTGTTCTTTTTTGGTTCCATATAAATTTTTGGAATATGTGTTCTATATCTTTGAAGTATGTCATTGGTATTTTAATTGGTATTGCATTGAATTTATAAATTGCTTTGGGTAATATAGACATTTTAATGATGTTTATTCTTCCTAGCCATGAGCACGGTATGTGCTTCCACTTGTTTGTATCTTCCTTGATTTCTTTTATCAATGTTCTATAATTTTCCGAGTACAAGTCCTTAACCTCCTTGGTTAAATTTACTCCTAGGTACTTTATTTTTTTGGCTGCAGTAGTGAAGGGGATTGTTTCCTTAATTTCTTTTGCTGATATTTCATTGTTGGTGTATAGAAATGCCTCTGATTTCTGAGTATTAATTTTATATCCTGCCACCTTGCTGAAATCATTTATAAGGTCCAGTAGTTTTTTGACTGAGACTTTAGGGTTTTCAATATACAATATCATATCATCTGCAAATAATGACAGTTTTACTTCTTCTTTTCCAATTTGTATGCCTTTTATTTCTTCTTCTTGTCTGATTGCTGTAGCTAGGACTTCCAGAACTATGTTGAATAAGAGTGGTGAAAGTGGGCAACCCTGCCTGGTTCCTGATCTTAAGGGGATTGCTTTTAATCTTTGTCCATTTAGTATGATGTTTGCTGTCGGTTTATCGTATATGGCCTTTATCATGTTAAAGAATGATCCCTGTATTCCCACTTTACTGAGAGTTTTGAGCATGAATGGGTGCTGGATTTTATCAAATGCCTTTTCTGCATCTATTGAAATTATCATGTGATTTTTGTCCTTCCTTTTGTTTATGTGGTGAATCACATTGATTGATTTGCGAATATTGAACCAGCCTTGCCTCTCCAGAATAAATCCCACTTGATCGTGGTGTATGATTTTTTTCATATATTGCTGGATCCGGTTGGCTAATATTTTGTTGAGAATTTTAGCGTCTAAATTCATCAGGGATATAGGCCTATAATTTTCTTTCTTTGTGTTGTCTTTGCCCGGTTTTGGGATCAGAATTATGCTCGCCTCATAAAAGGAGTTTGGAAGTCTTCCTTCCTCTTGAATTTTTTGAAATAGCTTGAGGAGAATAGGAGTTAGTTCTTCTTTGAATTTTTGATAGAATTCACTTGTGAAGCCATCAGGCCCAGGACTTTTCTTTTTTGGGAGTTTTTTGATAACTGTTTCTATCTCATTTGCTGTAATTGGTCTGTTTAGGTGTTCTGATTCTTCCAGATTGATTTTTGGAAGGTTATATGATTCAAGAAATTTGTCCATTTCACCAAGATTGTCTAATTTTTTGGCATATAGTTCTTCATAGTATTTTCTTACAATGCTTTGTATTTCTGTTGTGTCAGTTGTTATTTCTCCACTGTCCTTTCTAATTTTATTTATTTGAGTCCTCTCTCTTTTTTTCTTGGTGAGTCTAGTTAAAGGTTCATCAATCTTGTTTACCTTTTCAAAGAACCAGCTTCTTGTTTCATTGATCCTCTGTATTGTTTCCTTAGCCTCTATGTCATTTATTTCTGCTCTGACCTTTATTATTTCCTTCCTTCTACTTGTCTTGGGTTTTATTTGTTGTTGTTTTTCTAGTTCTTTTAGATGCAGGGTCAGGTTGCTTATTTGAGCTTTTTCTAGCTTCTTATGATATGCCTGTAGTGCAATAAACTTCCCTCTCAGAACTGCTTTTGCTGTGTCCCATAAATTTTGAGTTGATGTATGCTCATTATCATTTGTTTCTAGAAACTTTTTTATTTCTTCTTTGATCTCATTGTTAATCCATTCATTATTTAATAACATGCTATTTAGTTTCCAAGTGTTTGAGTATTTTTCATTTTTTCTTTTGTGGTTAATTTCTAGTTTCATAGCATTGTGATCAGAGAAAATGCTTGATATGATTTCAATCTTCTTAAATTTATTGAGACCATTTTTGTGTCCTAACATGTGGTCTATCCTAGAAAACGTACCATGAGCGCTTGAGAAGAATGTATATTCTACTGCTTTAGGGTGAAAAGTTCTGAAGATATCTATTAAATCAAGTTGATCTAGTGTATCCTTTAAGTCTGCTGTTTCTTTATTAATTTTCTTTCTTGAGGATCTATCCAGTGTTGTTAGAGGGGTATTGAAATCCCCTACTATGATAGTATTGCTGTTAATCTCGCCCTTTATATCCATCAAAGTCTGCTTTATGTATGTCGGGGCTCCTATATTTGGTGCGTAGATATTTACAATAGTTATATCTTCCTGTTGAATTGTTCCCTTTATCATTATGTAGTGTCCTCTTTTATCTCTTACTACAGCCTTTGTTTTAAAGTCCATTTTGTCTGATATAAGTATTGCTACCCCTGCTTTTTTTTCATTTGCATTTGCATGAAATATTTTTTTTCCATCCTTTTACCTTCAGTCTATGAGCATCTTTTGTTTTAAGGTGTGTCTCTTGTAGACAGCATATGTATGGGTCCTGTTTCTTTATCCATGCAGCTACCCTATGTCTTTTGATTGGATCATTTAATCCATTTACATTTAATGTTATTATTGATATGTAGTTGTTTATTGCCATTTTATTCTTTAAAGCTGTATTCTTCTTTTGCTCTATTCATTCCTCCCTTTAAACTGTTCACAAGAGGCCCCTTAGTATCTCTTGCAGAATTGGTTTGGTTTTTATGAATTCCTTCAGGCTTTCTTTTTCTGGGAAGCTCTTTATTTCTCCTTCAATTTTAAACGTTAGCCTTGCTGGATAAAATAGTCTTGGTTGTAGGTTCTTGTTCTGCATTACTTTGATTATTTCTTGCCATTCCCTTCTGGCCTCAAGTGTTTCTGTTGAGAAGTCCGATGTCATCCTTATGGGGGCTCCTTTGTAGGTGATAGACTTTTTTTCTCTAGCAGCTTTTAAAATTTTTTCTTTATCCATTAGCTTTGGTATTTTAACTATGATGTGTCTTGGTGTAGATTTTTTTGGGTTTCTCCTTAATGGAGTTCTGTGTGCTTCTTGAATGTGTGGAGTGTTTCCCAGCCTTAATTTAGGAAAGTTTTCTCCTATGATTTGATTGAACAAAGTTTCCATTTCCTGTCCTCTCTCCTCTTCTTCAGGCACCCCTATGATGCGAATGTTGTTTCTCTTCATGTTGTCACAAAGCTCCCTTAGAGTTTCCTCACATTTTTTAAGTCTCTTTTCCTTTTTCTTCTCTGCTTCTGTGCCTTTGTTTATTGTGTCCTCTAACTCGCTTATTCGATCCTCAGCGTCATCCATCCTGCTTTTAATTCCTTCCATTGTGGTCTTCAGTTCTGATACTGTATTTGTCATTTCTGTCTGATTCTTTTTTATTATTTCAATTTCATTTTTTATACTTGTTATCTCTTTATTTAGGTGTTCATAATGACTATCCATTGTTGCTCTAATTTCTTTGAACATCCTAACTATCATTATTCTAAATTCTGCTTCTGGTAATTTGGTTATATCTGGTTCATTCAGGTCCTTCTCTGGGGATTTCTCTTGATTCATTTGGTTTGCATTCCTCTGCCTGCCCATTTTTTCTGTGTATAAGCGAGTTGTGGCCACTGGAGTCCAGTAGGTGTTGCCTTTGTGTTCTCTAGGTGTGGTCTATCTGCCGGCCCCCCACCTCCTCTGCCGGCGCCTAGTGTGGTTGGGTATGAGCGTTGCCAGCGCCGGCCCACTGTGGCTTTTGCTATGATTTCTGCCTCTCCTCCGTGGGAGGGGCTGTGATTGAAGCCACAAGATTAGCACCAAGGGTAGAGGTGAGCACCTTTGCTCAGCTGCGGACCCAGCCTATTTCCAGACTTCCGCCCAGAACCAGCAGTCGGAGCCTGCTTGCTACAGTTCCGCGGGTTAGGCGGGGCTTTTGACGTGCTCTCAGCTGTAAGCTTTTGCCCGTCCGGAGCTATAGCCCCGCCCTCGAGGCCAAGGCCCTACGGTGCAGGGTCGTAAACCAAGGTTTATTGGGGCGGGCGTGTTTGCTGGCTTCCGCCGAGTTGCGTACTTCCGCTCGTCCCGGACTCTACCCCGCCCCCGTGTTCGGAGCCCGCTCGTGCACGTATGAATAGTATCCGGGGTTTCTCCGGCCAGGCGCGGATAGTAGCATGGGCTCAGCTGCGAGCCTCCACTTGTCTCTGGGTCCACCCCGTTCCCGCGCTCGGAGCCCGCTCGCGCACGTATACTGGCCAACCGCGGTTTCTCCGGCCCGGGGGGGTTGGGGTGGGGGAGTGAGGGACTGGTAACGTCAGCTCAGCCACAGCCCCTGCCCGTCCCTGGTCCTAGCCCGGTCCCCGCGGTCAGGGCCGGCTTGCACAGGGCCTGCCCGTTCCTGGCCTCCCGCTTTGTCCCCGTAAATGGGATTAAAGGCGGGCCCGCAGCTTCTGGACCGCTTTCGCGGTCCCCTCTGACCCTCTGGGCTAGACCGATCTCCCACCGGCTTGGCCTCTGCCCACGCCGACAGAACCGCCTTTCAGCGTCCTGCCGCCCCAAAACCTTAAGCAGCCCTCAGCAGAGTAGGAAGGGACCCAACACTCCACACTGTAGGCCTGGGAGCTCCCTCACTTGTTTCACAGCTCAAAACTGTCCAAACGCCTTTCTAGGCTCTGAGACTGCAGGCTGGGGCTTGGTTCCTGGGACCCAGGTCCCTCCCTCTCCGCCAAACTCTCCTCCCGCCACACGGGTCTCTCCGGGCTGCCGTTTGCTCCGGGGAGCTGGGCAGCCCTCTTCGCGTTTTCGCTATTCCTACCAGTCTCAATGTGGCTTCTTCTGTGTTCCTTGGTTGAAGAGTCCACTTAGTTTTGTTGAAAGTTGGTTTATCCAGGTGATGGTTCTTAAAATTGAGTTGTAATCCACTTTGGTTCTGGGAGTTGGAAGTTGGTACGTCCGCCTACTCCGTCGCCATCTTGCTCCTCCCACTCGCGATTCTATCTTTAAAAAAATGATGCTTAATATTTTTATCAATTTTAGACCAATTTAAGATTTATCTGGTCTAGGAGAAACTCCTCCAACGATTTAAGCTATCTTGGACCATGATTTTTTTTCTTCCTCTTTATATAGCCTAAAATATTTTGACAATTAAACATACACAACTTTTGCAAGAAATCTGTTTTTCTTTTATCGCCATCTCTTCCAAATCCTTCAATATTTAAATGTTACTTGTCATTGCACATTCATTGTTGTTTATACTAGTGATGTGTGATTCGTGTTCATATCTATCTCTATAACCAAGTTGAAAAATACTTGGGAGAGATAACAATTCTTGGCTCCACTGCAAATATTAAGCCTTTGCATCTCTGCACCTAAAGACTCAACGCAGCACCATGATGGAATACAGTTCCAGCACAGGTTGCAGAACAGATGAGGTCTTGGTTAATTAAGTATTTTGAATACTTGGCAAATGGTATATGTTTAAAATAAGTATAAATGAGTTGAAATAAGACAAAAGATGAGCACAGTAGGAAATTTGTGTTCGGCATATGCTAGCATCCCTGCCATGTCTACTAGCCACCAATATTGACTGGGTATATACTACTTGTTAGACACTGCCTCACATACTTTTCATGCATTATCTCATTTAGTTTCTCTCATACCCTGTAATGACAGTATAATTATTATTCTCACTTAGAGGCAAGAAAATGGAAGCACAATAAGGTAAATAATTTGCCCAAGTTCATGCTGCTCGAAACTGATGGAGCTGGTATTTGCATCAAAGTTGTTTGACTCTAAGATTAAGCAATTAACCATAAGTACTTTATATTATTTCTGTCCCATAGAACTTGATAATAAATATTTACATTTTATTGAATTAAAACTTACAAGTAGTAATGTTTACTCTCCTTAGAGCATAGTTCTGTGAGCCTTGACTAATGCATGCAGTCATGTCAACCATCAACAAATTAAGATGTAAAATCTATCATCCAAAAAATTTCTCCATGTTGCTTTGAAGCCAACCCTTCTTACCACCTTAAGCTCTGGCAACCACTTATTTGTTTTCTATCCTTATTATTCTGATTATATTTTAAAGTGGAAAGGAATCTGGCTCCTTTCCTTTATTACTTTTGAGGTTCACCTATTAATCGCCATTTATCAGCAGTATGGTCCTTTTTGTTACTGACTGGTATCTATTCTAAGAACAAATGTACGAACAAATGTTATCACAGTTCATCCACTCACCAGTTGAAAGATAACTGGTTGGTATCAAACTTATGATGATTATAAAAAAAGCCACTATAAATATTTGCATACAGGTTTTTGTGTTAACATAAGTTTTGGTTTTACCCATAATACTAGAAGTAATATTAATGTTTTTGGTTTTTTTTACAGGGACAGAGAGAGTCAGCGAGAGGAATAGATAGGGACAGACAGACAGGAATGGAGAGCAATGAGAAGCATCAGTTATCAGTTTTTTGTTGCCCTTATGACACCTTAGTTGTTTCATTGATTGCTTTCTCACATGTGCCTTGAATGCATGCCTTCAGCAGACTCAGCCACCCCTTGCTGGAGCCAGTGACCTTGGGTCCAAGCTGATGATCCTTTGTTTAAGCCAGATGGGCCCGAGCTCAAGCTGGCAAGCTTGGGGTCTTGAACATGGGTCTTCCACATCCATGGAAAGTGTATGTTTATCTTTTTATTCTGTTCTTATTGTCTTTAGCTGTGCAAAAACTTTTTAGTTTGATACACTCCCATTTGTTAATCCTGTCTTTTATTTCATTTGCCTGTGGAGATAATCAGCAAGTATATTGCTACAATAGATGTCGGTGAGCTTACTGCCTACGTTCTAGGATGCTTATGGTTTCACTGCTTACATTTAAGTCCTTTATCCATTTTGAGTTTATTTTTGTGCATGGTGTAAGTTGGTGGTCATGTTTCATTTTTTTGCAGGTAGCTGTCCAGTTTTCCCAAGACTATTTGTTAAAGAGACTGTCTTTACTCTACTGTATGCTCTTACCTCCTTTGTCAAATATCAATTGTCCATAAAGATGTGGGTTTATTTCTGGGTTCTCTGTTCTGTTCCATTGATCTATATGCCTGTTCTTATGCCAGTACCAAGCTGTTTTGAGTACAATGGCCTTGTAGTATAACTTGATATTAGGAAGTATGATATCTCCCACTTTATTCTTCTTTTTCAAGATTACTGAGGCTATTTGTGTTCTTTTTTGCTTCCATATAAATTTTTGGAATATGTGTCCACACAATGGGAGAACATATTCAACAAGACATCTGATAAAGGGTTAATAACCAAAATTTATAAAGAACTTGTAAAACTCCAAACCAATCAAACAAACCAATCAAAAAATGGTCACAAGAAATGAATAGACATTTTTCCAAAGAGGACATACAGATGCCCAATAGACAGATGAAAAAATGTTCGACTTCACTAATCATTAGAGAAATGCAAAGTAAACCCACAATGAGATATCACCTCACACCAGTCAGAATGGCACTCATAAGCAAAACAACACACGATAGGTGCTGGCGAGGATGTGGAGAAAGGGGAACCCTCCTGCACTGCTGATGGCAATGCGGACTGGTGTAGCCACTGTGGAAAACAGTATGGAGATTCCTCAAAAAATTAGAAATGGAACTGCCTTTTGACCCAGCCATCCCACTTATAGGAATATATCCCAAGGACACCATATCACTGACTGAAAGAAACGCACCCCCATGATTATGGCAGCATTGTCCACAATAGCAAAGATCTGGAAACAACCAAAGTGTCCGTGAGTGAATGAGTGGATTAAAAAACTATGGTACATGTATACAGTAGAATACTATGGGGCTATGAAAAAAAGGAAATATTACCTTTTTCAACAATATGGAGAGACCTGGAAACTATGATGTTGAGTGAAATAAGCCAGGCAGAGAAAGAAAAATATCATATGACCTCACTCATTTGAGAAATCCAAGGAATAATGAGAACTGAGGAACGAAATTGAGACAGAAGAAGGATCAAAAGGACCAGAGAAAAGGAGGACAGAGGGAAAGGGGATGATAGGATGGGATAAACCTGAAGGGGAGGGGGGAGAGCAATGAAGGAAGGGGGCAAGGGAGAGGTTGAGGGAAATATGTGGGGTGCACTCAGGGTGACCCTACAATCTATGCAAACACAATTAATTAAATTAAAAAATTAAAGTGTATATTTAGCTTCATAAGAAACTGCTAAACTCTTTCAAAATTGCTGTAACATTTTATATTTCCACCAGAAATACAAATCCTTGCCAGAGTTTGATATTGTCATTTTTTAAAGTTTAGCCATTCAATTGTTTAATTTTAGGCTTTGCATTTTGATCTATGATTTCCTTTGAGCTTTTATTCTTAAAAATATAATGGAATTGTATGGATCAGAATGTGTTTTATTTTTTGCATATAAATGTCTAATTGCTTTGGTACTATTTGTTAAAGAGAAATTGTCTTTTCTCCATTTAATAGGTTTTCACCTTTCTCAAAATTGAATTGACTATAGATGTGTGAGTTTCCTTCTGGTAACTCTTTTCTAGGGTTTAGCAAGTTGTTTTGTTTATTTGTTTGTTTGTTTGCTTACTTTGTAAAAAGGAGCGAATAGTAAATACTCTAGGCGTTAGAGACCATAAAATTTCTGTTGCCATTCATATCTACTGCTGTAGTATGGAAGCAGCCATAAACTATATATAAACAAATGAGGGTGGCTATGTTGCAATAAAGCTTTACTTACAAAAACAGGCTGTAGGCTAAATTGTCTTGGGGAGTGTGGTTTGCTGATTTCTGCTCTATACTATTTCATTTATTTATGTGTCTATTTTTATGTCAATATAATGCTAGCTTTATTGATGTGTTATCATAATCAATCTTTATTAATATTTTGAAATTAAGTAAAGTGAATTCCTTAGAATCGTTTTGAAAATGATTTGACTGTTCGCCTTCACATATACGTTTTAGAAACAGCTAGTCAATTTCTACAACAAATCCTGCTGGGATTTTGATTGAAATTATACTAAAGCTATAAATCAACTTAGAGACAACTCAGAAATTTTGAATTTTTCCAATTACAAACATGGCCTCTCTTTCTCTCTGTCAGTCTTTATTGATTTCTTTCATCAGAGTTTTATTTTGGAATAATGTATTATCTTTTTATAGATTGCTGGATTTGACTTACTAGAATTCTGTGGTGGATTTGTTGTTGATTTTCTAACTTTCATTTTATTGTCCTTTTTCTAGTCAGACAGAAAGTTTTTCTTTTACAGCTTCCCTTTCAGTTACTTTGGGGCCATGTGATGAGTTCTGGCCAACTGAACAAAAGTGATGTATGCCATTTTAAAGAAGGTGAAGGGATTAGCCAAAAAGACAACATATAAACATAACACACAGACACAGTCAACAGTGTTGTGATGGCTAGAGAGAAAAAGGGTGAGGACTAGGTGGAGGGAAAAAGGTGGGGAAAATGGTGACAGAAAAGACATTGCTAGGGGCAGTGGGAAGATGGTGGTTTACAGAGTTGTACACTTGAAACCTGTATGATTGTGTGAAGCAATGCCATCCTAATAAGTTCAATAGAAAAATTAAGAAATAAAAAATAAAGTTGAAATATGAATTCTCTTTCTCTCAACCTTTGCCAAGGGGATTATGTTACTAGTGTGGATCTTCAAGACAAAAAGAGATGGGATCACTGCTATTAGGTCACTGCTGTGAAGGGAGTTTCTCTGAAGAATCTGCAACCTGCAACACCTTTGAGGGCAATGAATAAGAAATTTTGTTGATGAGTTACTGAGCTTTCAGGGTTAATTGGCTAACGGCATAAATTAGCCTATTACATTAAGTAACAATACAGGATTTCAATGGGTTATCATGTAAGAAAAAATATAAATAAAAATTATTATTTTAGGTAAAATAAATCAGTTCAAGACTATACCTCTATGGTCTTGAATTACAACCAAACTTAAGATTTAACTTAACCATTTGGTAAAAAATAATAATAATAATTTTAATGAATCACTGCATTCCAAGACTTAGTCAAAAATAGAAAGGGGGGCCTAACCTGTGGTGGCGCAGTGGATAAAGCGTCGACCTGGGAACACTGAGATCGCCAGTTCAAAACCCTGCACTGGTCTGGTCAAGGCACATATGGGAGTTGATGCTTCCAGCTCCTCCCCCCTTTCTCTCTTTCTCTCTCTCTCTCTCTCCCACTCTGTGTTTCCTCTCTAAAAAATGAATAAATAAATTTAAAAAAAAATAGAAAGGGGGTATTTTCCAACATTTTAAACTAAAAATTTTCTACAAAGTGAACTTCTAGAGCAGTTGGTTCATTTATAAAAGTAAGAATTAAGATTTCTAACATGAGACTACATAGATTCAGTTAGCTAATGTTGACCCTTGTCAGATCTAAAAGTGACCAGTGAGCACATCTGATTACCAGCAAGATCATCAGTTCATCAAAATGAACTCTCTTGAAAAAATTTACCTATGAGTCAGTTACTGATCATACCAAACAACTAGGAGGCACAATGGACAACTGTATTCCAATGGAGTTATCTTAGTGCCCTAAATCATTATTTTACTTAAACCCATCACTTTTAGCCAGGAACTGCCATATCAAAGAAGCATAAAAAACAGTAAACTTAATAAAAAGATTAACAATTTTAAACCATCCATTGTTTAGTTTGTGTTAAGCAAATGAGGGCAAATTATAAACATCTTTTTATAAATATATGCATTTAATTAAAAATTTAGAGTAAATGCTTGGGAGATTTCTGCCCAATTATCAATAAGCTGGTGAAGTTTTTTTTTAATATATGTTTTAAAATTGAATAAATGTAATATTTAAAGTCTCAAAAACTGGGATTTCACATAATATGAATTTTATGCTGCCATACAATATTACCTTTAGCAAAGTACCTTACCTTTTTAGAGAATAAATTTAAGAATGATCATTCTAAATATTTTTTTAATATTCAAAATATCTTGATATAAGAATAAATATTTTTGAAAATTCTATCCACTTATACCACCTTTCAGTGAATGAGACTTCTACATGTAATCAGAAGACTGGTCCAGGGGTTAAGTGAGATTCTCAAATGAACATAGAAGTCATCCATGTAAAATTCACATCCAATTTAGCTTGTAGAATTTATATATGATAGCAGGAACTGTCTATGCAATTTGTAAGGAAATCAGTGTCATAAGCAATACTTTTACTGTGGATACAAAAAAGGGGGAGTAGTTCTATAGAACATAACCTCATAGAGTGATATGATAATAAATTTCTAACTGGGTGGTTCATGGTGGATAGCGAGGCCCTAAGCATATAACTTCTTCAGTGAAAGGTTTATCTTTGCATTAAGCAAGCCTTGTCCATGTTTCTGTGCATCTAGGTTAACACACCTTTGACATAAACTGCAACCACCCTTGAGAGAATGCATAATCTTAAGTCTTGTAACCCCATCCCTGCCTTGCTTTATCCCACCTCCATGTCATCTTCCTTACATTCCCTCCTTAATTTCAAATGCATAAAAGAACTACACAGTTGGTACTATCCAGAGTATTGGAGATCTTGCTCCCTGGCATGTGATCCATTTGGCTCAAATAAACTCTTACAAAAATTCTCTGTACTTTTGGACACTTCTTATATAAATATTGACTCTGCATAGTCAGCAAGACTCCAAACAAGTCCACCCAGAACTACCTTTGGAGCCTGATCTGGTGCTAGGTACAAGCAGGGCCTCATGTGCCCTCTAGGCTCTATATTTCACATTGGGTGAACTGGACTTGGTTGTTTGTTCTGGAATATGGGGCCTCTTTGCTTGCCGTAGCAGGCTATGACTTTATTTAAGGATTTCTTAGGAAATTCTCAGGCCCTGGTCCATTGGCTTAGTAGTAGAGCATCAGGCCGGTGTGTAGATGTTCCAGGTTCAATTCCCAGTCAGGGCACACAGGAGAATCAGCCATGTGCTTCTCCGCCCCAACCCCTCTTACTTCTCTCTCTCTCTCTCTTTTACCCTCCTGCAACCATGGCTTGATTGGAGAGAGTTGGCTCCTGGCACTAAGGATTGTTCCAAGGCCTTCATATCAAGCACTAAGAAGAGTTTGGTTGCTGAGCAATGGAGCAACATCCCAGATGGGCAGAGCATCACTCCCTAGTGAGCTTACTGGCTGAATCTTTGTTAGAGAGCATGCAGAAGTCCGTCTCTCTGCCTCCATTCGTCTCATTGAATTTTAAAAAAGACAATTCTCATGGTGGATGAAGGTTGAGATAATCCAGTAAAAGAAAAAATATATATGGAAGGCTGTTTTCCAATTCAGTTCATTGGATTGCTTATTGCGAATCTTTACTGGTTAAATGAGAGAGAGACAAATCTCTCTTTAGCTTCAAAGAGAAACAATATCTGCTTCCTGAATAGTCAGTGGGGGTGAGGACAGTTGTTCAGACCCTGAATCCGGAGTGGTGGAGATGGGAACCTCGGGTACTAACTACAAGGATGCAGTGGATCCCGGAGCAGCTCGCAGGAGCCCTGGGAAGAATGGAAGGGTTTACCCCACCATAGAACCTGAGAGAGAAAGGAACCTGTGCCTTGTGTCAATGTAAGAAATGTCCAAACCTCTAAGAATATTTTTTATGAGTTTATTTGAGCCAAACTGTCAACAGTTGCCAGGAAGCAAAGTTTCAATGGATTGAGAAATTACTCTGGAAAATGGCAGTTCTACCACTTATTTTATACATCAGAATCAAAAGGGAAGACACAAAGGAGTTACACGAAATTTATTGGTGATAAATTAGGGAGGCGGGAGAAAGCAAAGTGGGGAAATCTCTGGGATTGGGTAAAAAGTAAAAATGTATATACTAAAACTTCTTTTACATAGGCAGAAATTAGGTAGTTAACAGTTAACAATTAACATGGTAACAATAACAATGAGGGGGTTTGCTGGATCCTGCTCTGGTGGGATGCCTGCCATGAGCTGGGGCAGGAAAAAAAGATTACTCTTACATTTCAAAGACATGTTCTCAGGCAACTGTAATTGTAGATGCAAAAGACAACAGATAGACTCCATTAAGGTAAGCGTTGACTTTCATTGAAGAAAAAGACCTCCCTAGGACAGGACTACCCCACCCCCCATTTGAACTGCTTTTAGTTAAAGTTTTTATTCCAACACATCCTGTGTGGTAACTTTAGGTCTCTGAGTTTGCAAGGGCACCACGCAAGGCTCACTTGAGTTTGTCAAGTTTAGATTGTGCTCCTGTCTAGGTTTCTTGTTTGTTTGTTTGTTTTCATTCACAACTGGAAAGCGACATGGTTCTACTAATGTCCAGTAAGCTCTCACTGGCCCTTGCTCAGGCACTTTTTTTTTTACAGGAACAGAGAGAGAGTTAGAGAGAGAGGGATAGATAGGGACAGACAGACAGGAACGAAGAGAGATGAGAAGCATCAATCATCAGTTTTTCGTTGCGACACCTTAGTTGTTCATTGATTGCTTTCTCATATGTGCCTTGACCTCAGGCTTTCAGCAGACTGAGCAACCCCTTTCTCGAGCCAGCAACCTTGGGTCCAAGCTGGTGAGCTTTTGCTTAAGCCAGATGGGCCCGCACTCAAGTTGGCGACCTCAGGGTATCGAACCTGGGTCTTCCACATCCCAGTCTGACGCTCTATCCACTGCACCACCACCTGGTCAGGTTGCTCAGGTATTCTTAGGAGAGGAAAAACTTTGTGATGTTGCCAGAGGAGAACTTCCTCTCTGGCATAAAGCAGACCTATAAAGATGTTCACTGCATTGGCTCTCTGGAGATGTGTACATCACAGCTGGTTTTCCCTAGGAGTTTGTTCAAACTCCACAGATCTCAGAATTAATATGGGAGATTATGCCTTCAAGGCTGACAAGTCCTATGAGATGTCAGCTTTACATTACTGCTAAGATGGCCAAGACAAGGATCCTTTGATACCTTCAAATTAATCTTTTGTGCACATAATGAGAAAAAAAACGGTTATAAAACTAGGCAGAATGAATGGAATATATATTTAATTGGTCTCTAAAGCTTCAATAAAATGATTTAGAAAAATAGATCAACTCATAATGTTTTTTAGGTGTCAACCCATTTCTTTGAGGTATTACAAATGACTGTTGCTATTTTGAAAGGGGGAAGGTTATTTGGAATTTGACTTGTTAGGGACATATATAAATTGTAAATGTCTGCAGGGCAAAATTGGATTCAATTATTCTTTTTTAAAGTAGTGAGTTTTCTTATGGCTTAAAGTCTCTGTGTCTGTCTTTATGTGTGCCTGTAAATATGTATATTGTAAATGTACATAAAGGTGTAAGGATGAGATGGCGCTTGAATACCAGGAGTGCAGACTTTATTAGAAGAGAAAGGCCTGCCAGGCACTTCTCCAGGAGAAGAGCATTGAAGCAGTTTTTGAGATAAAATTATGTAGGGTTTAAGCAAGTAGGCGTTGAGCAAGTGGGAGTTAAGCAAGTGGGCGTTGGGGCAGAAGTTCTGCTATGCTCCCTTCTGCGGTTTTATGATTTTGGCTTCCTGGAACTTCTCTCTTTGGGGCCGTTTACCAGTTTCTTGGAACTCTTCTGCCTTAGTGTGATAGTCCAGTGAGTAAGGGTGGGGTCAGGTAGACAAGCAGAACAGCAAAAGGGTAGTTAGAAGTCATGTATCTATCATTTCTCAACTCTGTGGTATGATAAAAAGAAAAAAGAGGTGAGGGGAAGAAAAGGGCATGAGGTCTAGGAAGGAGGTTTGTCTCAGGCCAGCTATCTTCTGGAGCTACTTCCTGCTGCTATCCCTATTGGGGGCCTCCCTCGTGGACCTCTCCCTGGGGCAGTTGAAGTAGGGGTTGTAAAAGCATTTGATTGTAGGTAACTCTGGAGATTTCTCTCATTCAAACCTGTAGGAACTTGATAAAGAAAGGGGCAAGCATTAAAATTAGGCACAAAATTAGGATTGGTCCTATAATTGGTGCTAGCATGGAGAATAAGGGGCTCTTCCACCATTGTTCGGAGTAGGGGTCAGTACTGGCCTGGCCACTGCAGATTCATTCTTGAAGTTTTCGGAGAGAGTTGATATTTTCCTCAACCAGGCCAGACTCGTTGATGTAGTAACAGCATTGTTCCTGTAAAAAGAGGCAAGTACCGCCCTTCTCTGCTGTTAGAAGATCCAAAGCCTTCCAGTTTTGTAGGGCGACCTGAGCTAGAGAGGTCAGTTGTCTTTGGAGGGAGGCTAGAGAGGTAGCTGAATTATCAAGGGCCTGTTCTAGGTCTGCCTTTAGTTGGTTAGTAGTCCATATACTATGGCCTAAGCCAGCCCCATCTATTCTCATAGCCGCTATAGAAGTGGCAAGGGTAAGGCCCAGAAGGACTGGGAGGAAGGCAGCCCATTTATTTCTGCTTGTCCTCAGTTGGTTTGAGAATTCTTCCTCTCCATAGTATGTTAGTTGTGGTGCAATTATTACCGGGACACAAGGAAGGGGGGAAAGGGCATTCATGGTTTTTAGAATAGTTCTATTGCACCAGAAGTGAGTTCCGTTAGGGCTGGTTAAAGAAGTTTTAACTGGGATTATTATATTATTATATGATGGGGTTGGCCGATTAGTGTAGCAGACATTTAAAGTTGAAGTGGGGTCTTCTAGGAAAAGGGGAACCCCAGAAAGAGAAAAAGGGTCTTGAGTTTTGGTGGTGTTGAGTGGGTATGGTAAAGGAACCACGGTGATGGGAGGCTTGTTAAGAAAGGCACAGAGAAAGCAGTGAGAAGTGTTGTATACAGAAGTGAGGTTGAGAACTCGGATGCCCTGTTTGATGAGTCCTAGCCACAATAAAGGTCGGGAGTAGGAGTTAGATGCTTTAAGTGTTTTAAGTTTGTCTTCATGGGTAAGGATAGAGTTAGTTAGTTCCTCTAGAACAGTGGTTCTTAACCTTTTTTGAGGTACCGAACCCACCAGTGTCATATGCGCATTCACCGAACCCTTCTTTAGTGATAAATAAAATATGATTTTTTTCCCAAATTCAAGACATAGGTATATGTTTTTTTACTGGTGCACAAAATGAGCCGTGCATGAACATCACCTTGCTCAAAGAACAAAACCAACAAAGTGCATGAACTCACAACAAATTACGGTATTACTTTATTCTGGCCTTCTCAGCAGAGGCTTCTCCGAACCCCTGAGACCGACTCATCGAACGCCTAGGGTTCCATAGAACCCAGGTTAAGAACCACTGCTCTAGAAGTTTTGTAGGAGATTTTTCTCTTACCCATTGTTTATTCAATGAAAGGATCCCAGAAGGTTTTTGAGATGCCGAGGAGAGATAGATTAATGCTGTTATTCCTTTTCCCCAGAATGGGGCCCAGGGGTCATTTATAGTCCAATTTTCCTTTAGAAGAGGTAAAAATTGACCATCAGTAGTTATGGCTTTTTTAGGTCCCACTGGACATGCTCCCCATCTTTCACCAGAGTAGAACGGTTTGCTTTGTAGGTGTGGAAAACATAGAGTAGGGTTTGAGGGGGTAGATTTTTGTAGGGTTTGGAAGTTTTGTGGCAGTATTGGGACTGTTACAGAAGATTGACATCCTGCACGGGAACGATCCACAGTTGCGACTGTTAATGGGGGTCATGATGAATATGAAGGTCCAACTGTCTCATTTAAGAATCTCCAGACATATTGTTGGCTGTTGGATTGGGAGCAAAAGAAAGATAGGAGAGTGTAGAGAGCTAAGCCAACTTGGCACAGAAGCGGGCTCATTCCTCCAGAATAGAGGAGAGTTTGAGAGTTAAAGGTCTTGTAGGGGTAGACAGATAGGATTTAGGAGGTTTGCTAATGTAGATTTGATATGAGAGAGGTGAGTCCAGTGGGTATCTCCTTCTATTTTAAGAGCTGTGGGAGTACTCAGGATGACTGTGTGGGGTCCTATCCAAACTGGTTGGAGTGGTGTTTTTCCTTGGGTCCTCTTGTATACCTGGTCTCTGGGCAGAAGAGAAAAATGTGTTTTAGTTGTGGGGAAAGGTTGGGGTAGTAGTTTGTTGACTGCAGCATGTAGATTGGCTCGCATGTGAGCCAGAGCAGAAAAGTAGGATCCTATAGTCAGATCAGAGGGTGTAAAGGGAGTAGAGCAGTGGTTCTTAACCTTTTTTGAGGTACCGAACCCACCAATTTTATATGCACATTCACCGAACCCTTCTTTAGTGATAAATAAAATATGATTTTATTTTCCAAATTCAAGACACAGGTATATGTTTTTTTACTGGTGCACAAAATGAGCCATGCATGAACATCACCTTGCTCAAAGAACAAAACCAACAAAGTGCATGAACTCACAACAAATTACGGTATTACTTTATTCTGGCCTCTACAGCAGAGGCTTCTCTGCACCCCTGAGACCGACTCATCGAACCCCGAGGGTTCAATAGAACCCAGGTTAAAAACCACTGGACTAAAGTCTAAGACGAAGGGTTTACCATACATAATCTCAAAGGGGCTTAGGTTTAATGGTTTCCTGGGTATAGCTCGAATTCTCATGAGAGCTAAGTGAAGAAGCTGAGGCCAAGGTAGGTGTAGTTCCAGGATGAGTTTTGTAAGATGAGTTTTGAGGACCTGATTTGCCCATTCAACCTTTCCTGAAGATTGAGGATGGTATGGAATGTGTAATTGCCATTTGAGTCCTAGATAGGATGAGAGAAATTGGGTGATGTGAGAAATGAAGGCAGGGCCGTTGTTAGATTGAAGTACAGAAGGGAGACAAAATCGGGGAATAATGTGTTCAGTTAAGATGGTAGTAACAGTGCTAGCATCTTCCCATTTAGTGGGGAATGCCTCAATCCATCATGAAAAGGTATCTACTATGGTGAGAAGGTATTTCAATCTTTTGTGCTTGGGCATATGGGTAAAGTCTATTTGCCAGTTCTGGGCTGGTAGTTGTCCCCGAGCCTGGTGGGCAGGGAAGGATTTGGGATGTATTCCTCCCTGTGAGGTGCAAGAAAAACAGATTATACAGGAGGAGGTAATTTGTTTAAGGTTTTTAGAGATATGGTGTCCTGTGAGAAAGGAGGAGACATATAGTAGGAGAGGTTGATAGACCACATGAAAAGACTCGTGTATAAATTGTAAGATGGTATCAGTTTGGGATTGTGGAAAAAGGAGTTTACCATCCTTGAGAAACCATACCTCCTTTTGTGGGAGAGAGGAATAGATAGTTTTTTCCTTAGTAGAATATTGTGGAGTGAGTGAGGTGAGGAAGTAAATTTGTGAATCAGGAGGCTGAGTTGCAGCCTTCTTGGCTACCTGATCAACTAAGTTGTTGCCAATGGATATAGGAGAGGTGCCTCTTCGATGTCCCTTACAATGAATGATGGTTGCTTGCTTGGAAAGTAGAGCTGCATTTAGAAGATTTTGTATGTAAGTGTGGTTTTGGAGAAGATTGCCTTTGGTAGTAAGGAATCTGCGCTCCCTCCAAATGGCTGTAGCTGAGTGGAGAATGTGATAACAATATTTTGACTCTGTGTAAATATTAGCCATCTTGCCAGAGCTGAGAGTCAGTGCTCTAGTAAGGGCTATAAGTTCAGCCTGTTGTGAGGTAGCACCCTGTGGTAGGGGCTGAGCCTCGAGGATGAGGTGTTGGTCAGTGATGATTGCATAGCCTGCCTGAGTGGAGTGCTTCCATCAACAAAGAGAGTGAGGTTGGAAGTGGGAAGAGGTGTAGAAGACAGGTGAGGGAAGGGGGTAGTGAAACGTGTGAGAGTTTCAATGCAGCAATGTGTTGAGGGTAAGGAGGAGGTAGGTAGGAGTGTTGCCGGATTTAGACTAGAACAGGGCTGGAAAGAGAATTCAGAATTTTCAAGGAAAATAATATGAACTTGTTGTAATCGAGAGGGTGATAAATGGGCTAAGGTCTTATGAGCAATAAGATCCTGCAAATTGTGAGGAGACCTGATGATGATTTTTTGTCCTAATGAGAGCTTTTTGCTCTCAAGGGCTAACAGGGCAGCGGCTGCCAGAGCTCTGAGGCAGGGTGTCCATTCCTTGCAAGTGGGGTCAAGCTGTTAAGAGAGATAAGCAACTGGTGTGAAGGAGGGTCCCTATTGATGTCCAAGGACTCCAAGGGCAAGCCCTTGTTTTTCTGTAACAGAGTTTGAATTCTGAGTTTAAGTCTGGAAGTTGTAAGGCAGGTGTTGGAGGAGAGCCTGTTTGAGTTTGGTGAAGGGTATTTGTATTGGGAATTTAGGGTCTAGGGGTTCTGTAAGGCTCCCTTTTGTGGCCTCATAGAGAGATTTTGCTAAAAGACTGAAGTTAGGGATCTATGATCTGAGGAAACCTGCAATTCCCAAGAAGGAGAGAAGCTCCTCTTTGGTAGAGGATGTTGGTATGGAGGATATTAGATGTTTTCTATTCATGGTGATGGCCTTCTGTCCTGGGGTCAACTGTAGTCCTAAATACATGACCTGCGATAGGGAGAGCTGTACCTTGGTAGGTGTTACCCAATAGCCTAGGTGAGCTAAGAAATTAAGTAGTTGAATGGTATCTGATTTAGAAGTTTCTAAGGATGGACTGCAGAGAAGAAGATCACCAACATATTGTAAGATGCTGCTCTGGGACAAGGTTAGTGATTTGAGGTCATTAGCTAACACCTGTCCAAAAAAGTGGGGGCTATCCCGGAAGCCCTGAGGTAGGACCGTCTAGGTTATCTGTTGTGAATATAAAGTGTCAGGATCAGTCCAAGTAAATGCGAAGAGGTTTTGACAGTCTGGATGTAAGGAAATAGTAAAGAAGGCATCCTTAAGATCTAGCACAGTAAAGTGTGTAGTATTAGCAGGTATGGTAGATAGGATAGTGTAGGGGTTAGGAATTACAGGAGTGATGGGAAGAACTGCTGAGTTAATGGCTCGCAGGTCCTGTACTAGACTATAAGTGCCATTGGGTTTAACCACCGGAAGGATAGGAGTGTTGTATGGCGAATTGGTGGGGATAAGAAGTTCTGCACTAAGGAACTTAGTGATAAGTGGTTTCAGTCCTAGGAGGTGTTTGTGAAAAATGGGATATTGGGGCATGTTAGGAAAGAGGAAGGGATTTTTAAGGGAAATTTGGACAGGGGTATAATGTCTACCTATGGACCACTTGCCAACATAAAGAGAATATTGGAAGTTTGCTGTTGTAATGTTTGAGTAGAATTGAATGGAAATAATTGGAGTGTAGTATTAAATTTAGTTAGAATGTCTCATCCTAGTAGTGGAGTGGGACATTGTGGAATAACTAGAAATTGATGTGTGAATGATGTTTGGTCTAGTATGCAATTAAGTGGTGGGGTTATAAGAGGGCTAGTGCGTAGACCTGAGACCCCAACTATGAAAGTATTAGAGGGACTCAGAGGTCCTCCGAATTCGGGGAGGGTGGAGTAGGTGGCCCCAGTTTCAATGAGGAAGGAGATTACCTTACCCACTACACAAAGTTTTACCCTGGGCTCACTGTTGGTGATCCGTACTGGGGCCGGTATCCCAGGGCTTCCTCAGTCCTCCATTGCCAGGCCTAGAAAATCAGTCACTGGCTTGTGTTAGTGGGGAGGTTTGACCCGATCCCTCTCTGGCAACTGGGGCAATTGATTCTCCAGTGACCCTCATGGTGACAATGTGGGCAAGGCCCTGGTGGTAGACGGGGATTAGGGCACTGCTTAGCCCAGTGTCCAGGATGGTGGCACTTAAAGCAGGGACCCGGCAGCCCAGATTTGAAAGACTGACCGTGGAAGGGTTTGGTTTTTGAGCCTGTAGTAGTGTTCCCTTGTAGGGCCTTCGCTAGCATTAGGTAATTCTCCTGATTCCTCTTTTGTTGTTCCTCCTTCTTCGTGTCCTCCCAATTATTGAAGACCTTAAAGACTAGATTTAAGAGGTCTCTTTGGAAAGTCTTGGGTCCATTTTCAAGTTTTTTAAGTTTGCGCCTGATGTCTGGAGCAGATTGTGAGATAATGTGTGAGTGTAAGAGGGTGGTCCCTGCTGAAGTTGTTGGGTCTAGGCGAGTGTACCTCTGGAAGGCCTGTGAAAGGCACTCCAAGAATTCTCCAAGATTTTCTTGGGGCTTTTGAATTATTTCTTTAATTTTGTCATAATTGACGGCCTTATTGGCAAGTTTGTTGAGGGCCTGTTGTAGCTAATCAATCATTTGATCTGTGCGTTTTCGATCGACATGATTGAGCTGATAATTCCAATTGGGGTCATCAAGAGGAACTGCTAGATGACCCATTGGGAGGTTGGTGTTCCTACTGTTTGCCTCATCTGCAATTTGTTGGGCAGTGGTCCATATTTGGTCCTTGTCACTGACTGACAGAGAGGAGGTGAGAATAATACTTAAATTGTGCCAGGTTAAGTCATAGGATTGGGTAAGGTATTTAAATTCCTTCACGTAAGTGTCTGGGTCTGAGAAAAATGACCCTAGGTGGTGCTCAGTTTGGGCAAGGTCAGAGAGGGAGAAAGGGATAGTGACCCTAACAATTCCCTCAGCTCCTGCAACTTCCCGGAGAGGGTGCATGCCTGGCTGGGGTTGGCTTACGCGGGCGTAGATAAGGGGGAGAAGCCAGAGGAGAGGAATTAGGAGAAGGAGGTAATGGAGTATTTTCAGGTAATTGTGTTTTATAGGGAGGGGGAGCAGCAGGGGAAGGAGATGGAGAGGAAGGTTCAGGTGACAGTGTTTGATAGGGAGGGGGAGTAGCAGGGGAAGGAAATGGAGAGGAAGTTTCAGGTGATGGTGTTTGATAAGGAGGTGGAGCAGTAGGAAAAGGAGATGGAGGAGTCGAAGTGGAAGGGATAGCAGAGTGGTGTTGAGGGTCAAAGCCATCAGATGGAGGGTCAGAGAGAGGAGAGTGAGTAGAAGGTGAGGTAGAAGTTCTGGCCAGAAGAACTTGATAGGTAGAACATGAAGAGCAAAGAGAAGGTCTAGACCAGAGATAGAAGAAGGCCTGCATGTAAGGAATCTCTAAAACCTTCCCATTTTGGGGGCAAAAGTTGTCATGATCTCTTAGGATATTATAATCAAAGTTTCCATTCTCTGGCCAGTGAGAGTCATTGTCTAATTTATATTGTGGCCAGGCAGTATTACAGAGAAAGATGAGCTTTTTTGGTTTTAGGTCAGACAGGCCAAGTTTGGCGAGATTTTTGATGACACAGCCGAGGGGATTCTGGCTGGACAGTTTGGACCGAGAAGAGCCCATAGTAGAGGAGACTGGTGAGAGAAGGGGCGTCCCTGCCTTCAGCCCCATTTCTGGGAGGAGAAAATCTCCTTAGAAAGAGAGTCTCAGACAGGAGGTCATCACCCCAAGGCTGAGATCTTGGGACGTAGAAGAGGACCTGGGTAGGTATGCCTAGACTTTCGTAGAAGTTCAGTAGAGGAGTAGAGGCAGATCACTCGTATATATGGGGTCCGAAGTCAAAACCGTCCGACCAGGAAGGGGTGTTTTGGAAGAAAATTTGGAGGCCAACTGGGAAGGGGAGGGAGAAACTCCTTACTTCCTGGTCCCGCAGGGGTTCAGGACAGAGTCGGACTGCTGGTCGCTCAACCAAGCTTACACAGCCAAAAAGAATCAGGGAGTCAGCCCGGGTGAGCTGCCGCTGTTCACTGCTTCTCTGGTTGTAAGTTCGACTGGCAAGAGGATTGTCCAGGCAACCGGTACCTCGTCCAAGGTTTCGACACCAGATGTAAGGATGAGATGGCGCTTGAATACCAGGAGTACAGACTTTATTAGAAGAGAATGGCCTTCCAGGCACTTCTCCAGGAGAAGAGAATAGAAGAAGTTTTTGAGGTAAAATTATATAGGGTTTAAGCAAGTAGGTGTTGAGCAAGTGGGAGTTAAGCAAGTGGGCGTAGAGGCAGAAGTTCTGGTATGCTCCCTTCTGTGGTTTTACGATTTCAGCTCCTTGGAACTTCCCTCTTTGGGGCCATTGACCAGCTTCTTGGAACTCTTCTGCCTTAGTGCGATAGTCCAGTGAGTAAGGGTGGGGTCAGGTAGACAAGCGGAACAGCAAAAGGGTAGTTAGAAGTTATGTATCTATCAAAAGGTAATTTTCTACCTCCAGATGGTACCATCAATATTAACTTAAAGGCAAATGCTTAGAAGGAAGGGTGTATGGCTAGTAATTGCAGCCGTCAGGGCCATGCACATTCAGGTTTCCATTAGATTGGGGTAGTGTAAAACCAGTGCCCGTGGCCACCATCAGAGCCACCTGGTCAGTGCAGGTTCACATTTGATTCGGACAGTCAGTGTTGAAACAATGGAGCCAAGAACTGGTGAACCATCAGCTTTAATTTTAGCTTGCACCCAGTGGGCAAGCAAAAACACACACTGGGCTCCAAAATCCACTCATTCAGTGCTCACAAAGCTACTGACTTATACGAGTTTCCTAGAATCAAAGGTTTCTAGCTCACCAGTCTTATTCACCTCTGTTCCCCATCTCTTTCTCTCTGCACAAACTGCATAAACTGGCTTCTCCCTCAGCACTCCGCCATCTTGGCTGCTTCTCCTGTTCTCCATGTGGCCTTACTCTGCTCTCCTTTCTCTGCTCTCCTCTCTAATGCTAATCTCAGAAACTGAGAGAGAGTAAGCTCCTAGTCTGCCCCATTTTATAGCGTAGATTCAAAACCTTTAGTCCAATCTACAAACAAGAAAGTCTCTGATACAAAGTCACTTATCAGAGGCATAATGGGAGGATTGCTCATGAGAGTGCACCACCTCACATTATCCAATCAGTCAAGGGTGTGGGGAAAATCTTAGTCTTTAAACTAAGCCTTAGGCTATAACAACCCGACCTGCCGACAGCCTGTCCCCCAACACACATTAATATCAATGGACTTGCACGTGGGCAGCGCCATCTTTAACAAAGTGAGCATAATATATTTTATCTGCCCAACAGGCAGACAGTAAAGAATCACTAGAGCTAAAAATTGGTGGGCCATTCCACACAGGGAAACACTTCCCTCTTCATTCATTCAGAGCTCACAAAGCCCTGACACATTATCTGGTTCCACAGGAGAATCTTCTCTGGTTCCTCCTAAAATCAAAGGCCTCACCAGTCTCAGTGTAGCTCACAAAAGCCCCTCACCTCTGGTTCCCCATCCACACACCTTCTCTCTCTCTGGTTTTTTCTTTAGCACTCTGCAGTCTCTCTGCTCTCTCTCTGCAAACATGGCTTCTCTCTCTCTCCTCTCCTTCTCTTCTTTTCAAAACTTTCTGGCCTGAATACCTCTCCTCCAGCAAATATTAGCAAGACAATGGTCCCTCCCAAGCAGGAATGCAATCTGCAATTTGCAATCAACTGTCTTGCTCTGAGGGCAAGCACACATGTGGTTGCCCAGTGTCGTTTTTTTAACAATAAAAATGAGCAAATTCAAAAAACAAATTTTACAACCTCATTTGCCCAATAAAGAGCTATCTAAAATTCTCAGAAAAAATAGAAACTAAATCATACTTTTCAAGTTCATGTGATCTAAGATTATCAGTCAATAAAACCTCACGTAAGTTGGTGAGTTTAAATAAAACAGACATGTCTTTATTTTTGCCTGGGTTATATAAAAATAAGTCCAGGTGGATAACTGACTTTCGGGTCTATAAAAAAATGTTTCTAAAGATTATAATATGTCCAAGCTAAGGAATGCTAATCAATTACTTCTTAGTTTTTACTAGACATTGAGGTTTGAAGGGTTAAAATATCACCATATGTAGGAATAATTTTCAGTACTCCTAAAGGCCCACTGAAAACCTTAGAAAATTCCATTGGAAGCATTGTAAAATTAGTGGTGGAAAACATCCAACATATATTATATGGGAAAACAATGATTGTAAAGTAAACAAATAGGGATATGGGAAGCCCAAGACAGCTGCTGTTTCTCTCTTTTCCCTGATCTCCATTTCTGGATTTTGCATTTCATAATGCATCACAGTGCATTTATGCTATACTGAGATAAAAGAGCTTACAAGCTGACATTACAGAAAAGAGACATCTTACACAATCGCCAAGGTTTGATAGAGTCACTTTTAAAAATATCTACTTGGTAACCACTTCCTTTCACAAGCAAGCTCCCAGTAGACGTAGACTTTAAAGATTATTGACTGCCACCTGGAAATTTTGTTTATTGGAAAGGACATCAAATAAAAGACACTCTCTTACCTCACTGGAAGGGATTTCATCAGATTCCTAAACCACAAAAAGACATCTTCCCCATCTACAGATGTCAAAGATTCCCAGAGGATAAGAAGCTGCTGACATCAGAGGTAGACAACTATCCCAAGACATTGCCAAGGCCTGTATGTTGATATTAAACTCAGAAACCAGTTGTTTGATTATCTTTATGTGCCTACTAAGAATAGTAGTCAAAATAATAATTATACTTATTCTTTGGGTTGTTCTATTTAAGTCCAACTGTTTATAATTACTAAACATGTATAAGATCCCTGTGAATACTCTTTTCATGGTGTAAAGCCAATAGTCAGGGCCAAGGCCACCATCACAGCAGCCTGACCCGTGCTAGTTCACATTGGATTCGGACAGTCGGTAATGAAACAATGGAGCCAAGAACTGGTGAGCCATCAGCTTTAATTCTAGCTTGCACCTGGCGGGCAAGCAAAAAACACACACTGGGCTCCAAAACCCACACATTCAGTGCTCACAAAGCTACTGACTTATCCGAGTTTCCTAGAATCAAAGGTTTCTAGCTCACCATACTTATTCACCTCTGTTCCCCATCTCCTCCTGCACAAACTCTGTACAAACTGGCTTCTTCCTCAGCATTCCACCATTTTGGCTGCCTCTTCCCCTCCACGTGGCCTTAATCTGCTCTCCTCTCTAATACCTCAGGAACCAAGAGAGAGATCAAGCTACTGGTCTCTCCCACTTTATACCATAGAATCAAAACCTTTAATCCAATTATACAAACAAGGAAGTCTCTGCATAATGGGATTCTTCAGGAGAGTGCACCACCCTACACCATCCAATCAGTCAAGGATGTGGAGAAGAACTTACTCTTAAAACCAAGCCTTAGGCCATAACAACCTGGCCTGCTTACATTACAGCCTTTCTCCCACACCCATCCCAAGCATAAGGGCAAATAATATCACCTGGGTGACGGGCTTTCATGTGGGCAGCGCCATCTTTAACAAAGTGAGCATAATATATTTTATCTGCCCAACACATGGCTTATGTAAGTGTCACACTACATGTCAAACACCAAATAAATGAGACTGGATCATGATAGTTCACAGGAAAAAAATAACCCAGACTTCAGTTTGCTTTCTTTTTATTGTGAAACCCAAAGACCTGACTGCCTTTCCTTCAGGGGGGAATTTGACCTCAACTCAGATCCCATAGTTACAGTATTGCCCTATTCCCAATGGTCAACAAGATGACTTTGCTACTGAGACTTTCTAGGAATGAGCCTTCCTAGCACTGTGAGACCATGCTATCAGACCAAAATATGACCAAAGGGGATACTTTGGTAATATACCTTCTTTAATTAAAAGTTTATCTTTACCTTCAGCAAGCCCTGTTTCTGTGTATGTAGGTTAATGTGCCTTTGAAGTAAGCTGTAACCATCCTCAGGAGAGCAAATAATTTTATTAACTATCTTGGAATCTAATCTCCACCTTTCCTTTTCTCCAACTCCATGTAATCATGTTGTCTTTCTTATGTTCCCTTCTTAATTTCAGGTCATAAAAGATGTTGCAAAACTGTTGTTCTCCAGAGTATTTGGGATCCCATTCCCTTGGCATATGTCATCATTTGACTCAAATAAACTCTTATAAAAATTTTACAGGTTCGGATGTTTCTTACATTGGCATTGCCTACACACACCATTTGGGAAACATAAGCCAATTTTTGAACGTGTATTTCTTCAATATTGTATATCTTAATAGCAAGAAGGAGTCAAATACTGTCCTCAGAAGAGGTGGGCCTGTGACTAACCACCATCCATGTTCCAGATATTTCACCTTGCATGCCATTATCATATTTATCCTGCCAGGTTATATCTCTCTTTACTGCTTCAGTTTCATGTAACTGAAAACACTCCATCCCACTCAAATTTAAACATTCATAAATTCTCTTCCAACTGTTATTTTTATAAAATATAGCATACCATATAAAATTATACAACCTGTACTAAGCTATTGAGAATTTGATTGGAAGGTTGGGTAAAAAAAAAAAAAAGTGAAAGGGTTAAGCAAAGAGAAAAATCTCATAAACATAGATGGCAGTATGGTGATTAATTCATTCATATTTTTAAAGAAATTCTATAAATTAAGAGTAATTATTAACATTTGCTATTTTACAGACCACAGAGAAGATTAAGCAACTTAACTAAGGTCACACAGAAATTGCTAAAACTGAGATAGAATATTAAAAGCAGATTGTATAGTTTTAAATATTGTGCTATAAAATAATAGAAGTCCGCCCTGGCCAACAGGCTCAACCGTAAAGCATCAGCCCATATGGAAGTCCCAGATTTAATTCCCAGTCATAGAACACAGGAGAAGCACCCATCTTCTTTTCCACCCTTCCCCTTTTCTCTCTCTCTCTCTCTCTTCCTTTCCTGCAGCCATGGCTTGAATGGTTCAAGCAAGTTGGCCCAGGACACTAAGGATGGCTCCATGGCCTTGCCTCAGCCATGAAAATACCTCAGTTGCCAAGCAACAGAGCAGCAGCTCCAGATGGGCAAAGTATCACCCAGTAGGCAAAATAGGGGACTTGCCCGGTGGATCCCAAATGGGGCGCATGTGGGAGCATGTCTGTCTGCCTTCCTGCCTCTCAATAAAAAATAAATAAATAAATAAATAATAAAATAATAGAAGTCACAAATCCCCGGTGTAATTAAAGATTCATTCACTTTATCTTTAAATTAAGATGATAGATGTGTTATAAATGCTTCTAGAATATTACCGTATTTCTCCATGTATAAGATGCTTCTCAATTTGGGGGCCAGAAATTTAGAAAAAAAGATGTATTACATAAGGTTATTGAACTCAAGTATTATTCATCATAAAATTAAACAACTCATCGCTGTCAAAACTCCCATGCATTAGCTCGTCCCCATCTGTGTCTGATGACAAATCACTGTCTTCAACAAAGAGCTCTAAAACAAGTGTGAAAAAGTGGGAAATGCAAGGAAAAAACTACAACCACTGTATAAGATGCACCCAGTTTTTAGACCCCAAATTTTTTAAAGAAAGGTGCATCTTATACATGGGAAATACGGTAATATTCTAGAAGCATTTATAACACATCTATCATCTTGATTTAAAGATAAAGTGAATGAATCTAACATGGTCTATAGCAGTGGTTCTTAATCTGGGTTCTATCAAACCCTAGGGGTTCGATGAGTCAGTCTCAGGGGTTCGGAGAAGCCTCTGTCGCGGAGGTAAAGACACACTTGTGTAAAGTCGTGATGACATGCCCTGCTTGGCCATCACTTGCTACAGAGGATCACGTTACATTGCTTGGCCAACCAGTGCTGCGGGGAATTTAGTGCGCGCAGTAGTCAACAGCTATCATAGTTGTACGTCGTGTGGTTTCTTTCTTAATATTTTAATCCATACTAAATATGTCGAGCAAAAAAAGAAAGTGGTCAGATGAATATGTACAACATGGATTCACATGTATCATGGAACGGGATGGGAGTCAGTGTCCTATCTGCATGATATGCAATGCCAAGTTAAGCAACTCTAGTCTCGCACTGGCAAAACTAAATTTGGGGGAAAAGTCATTTTATTTATCACTAAAGAAGGGTTTGGTGAATGTGCATATGAAACTGGTGGGTTCGGTACCTCAAAAAAGGTTAAGAACCACTGATCTATAGTAATATTTAACTTGAATCAAACAGGCAGGACAAGAGAGAGTGTAAAAATATTTTTCTATTAAATACAAATGTCTTATTGTTATAAAAATCAAATATAAAATATATGTATAAAAATTATATTCTTTGGAATAATATAAAAATATTTATTAATTATGTGAGGTAATCCTTGAATTTTCTCCACATAGTACAATATACGTTAAAATCCATTTATTTTTCAAATAATTTTCCTTGGGAATGCCCATAAGATTTGGAGATTTTGGAATGCAGCTTTGCTGCAGCTGAACTTACTGTGCACAGAAAGACAGGAGACTGCTGTGGAGCAAGGTGTTTCTATGATTTTGGAAGGAGAGCTGATCACCACATTGAGGGCACAACCAGTGCCCTCTGTGGCTCGTATCTGTTAGGAAGCTGAGCTCACAGGTGTGGCTGAATTCCCTGCCTGCAGAAAGGCAGGGGAACAGTGTAGAGCTGTAAATTTTTGTGGTATTACAAGGAGAGCCCCTCAGCTAGAGGTACTTAGAGGCTCTGAGTTTAAGGCTCTGGGATCTGGGGAAAAACAGGGTAGGGGCATAACACTAGGGTTCCTGTACTGAGACATTCTCCAATGTTATGGTTGCCATCTTCCTTGGGTGGAGCATTCCCTTCTGGATGGCATGGGGTAAACCAATTTTCCCACCTTCTGGAGGGCCTCTTGCTCCACTCTGTGGATATTAAATCCTTCTGAGGAATCAATGCCTGAGACAGAGAGTAGAGGTCTAGACAGACTCAGGAAGTGACAGCCACGCAGTTATCCAGTGTTAAGGTAGGGGATATTCCTCCCACTTTTCTGTGTATCTGACTGGTGTTTCCCCCTCACAGGAGATTTGGTAAAACCACCCTCCTAGATAGGGTCAGAGACTCTGAAGTTGGCACTGCACCAACCACCTTCCCTGAAGCCTGACAGACACCTTCCCTTCAAGTGTGAACTCTAGCCTCATCCTCCCAACTCCACCAGGGGCTCTTTTAGTGACCAAGCCAAATAGGCAACCAGCAGGCAGAGACACCTCAAGGCAGATCTAGGGGTGCCTGGATCTTTTGCTGACCTTCCCCTGAGCTGGGTGTTGGTAAAAGCTGACCTCAAAGTGCAGCTTGGTTTTTCCATGTGCACCTAAGCCCAGCAGAGGTAGCCACAAACTGTGGATCACTTGTAGTTTCAGAGAGTTTGTGGAGGGCCAGTAACAGGTAGTGTCTCACATTGGCCTGCACCAGGTTCTCTTTCAAGGGGCCCAGAACCATCATACCCAATGGACAGCTTTAGACAACATCAGAGCAAGATCCAATTAGCTTCATAAACAGCATATATATCCAAAGGGAGAGCTTATAAAGTACCAAACCAGCTGAAACACTTTCTACTTCCTGTGGTCAGCACCTGAGCACACTTTGGTCAAGGTAGAGCCTCACCAGCCAGCCTGAGGCTTGAGCTAATGCACAGCAGTCTAATAGCAATTAAGTCTCAATCACAACAGGAGGGTCCCCATAACTCACACAAAAGTTATTCCTGGGACACCCAGTTCAGGTGGTCAAGGAGATTGCACCACTGGACCCAACAGAACACCAACTATAAAAGGCTACCCCACCAAGACTAGGAATTATAGCAGATCTATATAATACATAGAAACAAACACAAAGAGGCAACCATAAGGAGAAGAAAAAGAAACAGGCCCCAAATGACAGAACAGGAAAAACCTTCAGAAAAAAATCTAAATAAAATGGGGATAAACAATGTTCAGATATAGAGTTCAAAGTAATGTTTATACAGATACACAATGAACAAGTGAGGAGGATTTCAACAAAGAGATAACAAGCATAATAAAGGAGATAAAAACCACAAAAAAAACCCAGTCAGAAATGAAGAATACAATATCTGATACCAAGAACACACTGGAAGGAATAAACAGTAGGTTGGATGAAGCTAAAGACTGAGTCAGCAATTTGGAAGACAAGGAAGAAAAAAACACCAAGTCAGAGCAGCAAAAAGAATAATAATTAAAAAGAACAGAAGAGTTTAAGGGGCCTTTGGTACAACATGGATTGCAACAACATCCACATCACATGGGTACTGGGAGAAAGAGAGAAAGCAAGGCATTGAGAACCTGTTTGAAGAAATAATAACTGAAAATTCCTCTAAGTTAGTGAAGAGAAAAGATACTCAAGTCCAGGAAGCAGAGAGTCCCAAACAAAATAGACCCAAAGAGGCCCACACCAAGACACATCATAATTAAAATGACAAACGTTAAAGACAAAGAGAGAATCTTAAAACTAATAAAAGAAAAGCAGTTCATTAATTACAAGGGAGCTTTCATATCACTGTCAGTTGATTTCTCAACAAAAACATTTTAGGCTGGAAGAGATTGGCATGAAATATTCAAAGTGATGAAAAACAAGGATGTACAATCAAGACTACTTTACCCAGCAAGGTTATAATTCAAAACTGAAGGAGAAATAAAGGGCTTCCCTGATAAGAAAAAGGAGGTTGTTACCACCAAACCAGAATTACAGGAAATATTAAAGGGACAAGGAAGAAAGAAAGAAGAAAGGAAGGAAGGAAGGAAGGAAGGAAGGAAGGAAGGAAGGAAGGAAGGAAGGAAGGAAGGAAGGAAGGAAGGAAGGAAGGGAAAGAAAGAAAGAAAGAAAGAAAGAAAGGGAGAGAAAGAAAACAGAGGAACACATTTAAAAGAAAAAGTGGTAATAAATGTGTATCTATCAATAATTACCTTTAACATAAATAACTTAAATGCTCCAGTCAAAAGACATAAGGTACCTGAATGGATAAGAAAGTGAAACCCATATATATGCAGTCTACAAGAGATCCATCTCAGAATGAAAAATACAGACTAAAAGTAAAGGGATAGAAAAAGATATTTTATGCAAATGAAAATGAAAATAAAATACTGAGGTAGCAATGCTTATCTCTGACAAAATAGACTTTAAAACAAAAGCTATATATAATAAGAGACAGTGAAGGATGTTACATAATGATATAGGGAACAATCCAACAACAAATAATAACCCTTGTAAACTTTTATGAACCCAATGTAGAAGCACCTAAATATGTAAAACAAACCTGGAGAAACATAAATTGAGAGACTGACATCAATACAGTCATAGTAAGAGATTTTAACACCCTACTAACCTCAATGAATAGATCATCCAGACAGAAAATTAATAAAGAAATGGTGGCCATAAATTGACACATTAAATCAGCTGGATTTAATTGATACCTTTGAGCATTCCACACCAAAGCAGCAGAATATACTATTTTTTTCAAGTGCACATGAAACATTTTCTAAGATAGTTAACATATTAGAACACAAAACAAGTTACAATAAATTGAAGGAGGTTAAAATCATATCACGCATCTTCTCTGACCATAATGGTATAAAACTAGAAATTAACCACAAGAGAAAAAAAATACACACACAAAACCTTGGAGCTTAAACAATATATATATATACAGGTTCAGAAAGAGATTTTTAAAAAAATCAAAAGATACCTTGAGACAAATGAAAATGAGAACATAACAACCCAAAAGCTATGGGACACGACCAAAGCAGTTTTACAAGGGAAGTTTATATCATTACAGGCCTATCTCAGGTGGCCTAAACTATATGACCTGCTATATCACAGGGGATAAAAGGCCACCCTGCTGGTGAGTTCTACTGCCCATTGCTAGACATCTAGGGCTTTCCACTTTGAATTGCTCAGCTAGACTATTCAGCTGTCTCAGTTTTCCCATTCTACTTGCCAAGAAATTTTCCTAGCATCTTATTACCTGCTTCATCCTCACAGCCCTATGGGTTATTCTCATCTTCAGTGGACGCTAGTGCACTACTGCACTCTGAAGGTCAGGACCTCAGTGCGGTACCAGGAAGTGCTTATTATTAAAACCAAGACTAAAAGAATACTTATGGCTACTTTCAGATAGTCTGAGAACAAATGTGTAAAGCATTTCTCTGCTGTCCCCTTGTATAAATTTGTTCATGAGTTCTACTCAATTTTCTCTATTGTCCATCCCAACTTTTGCTAAGTTCTCCTGGTTTAGCCTACTTTTGTCTTAGTTTTCTTATTCATTTTGGAATTCTTTCCCCTTTATTCTTTCTTATTTTCATCCAGCACAAGATTTTATAGTTTTGAGTAAAACTCTGAAGGGAGAAAATCTATTGTTTAATTAGTCTATGTAAGACACATAGAGAATTTCTGTAACAGTTTATTAGAGCCCTATGAACAACAAACTATTTTATTTTTCAAACACTTCTTATTTTTCTATGACCTTTCTTTTAGATTTATCTTTTGGTTTACAGACCAGCTCTGTGTGGTGGTAGTGAATACAGGTTTGAACATCCTTATTTCATAAGTAAAAATACTGAATATAAAATGTAAGTACACCTCCTCTGTGAACACCTGGTGTATTACATGTAATAAATATTCACCACATACTCATTATCTTTTTATTGATTTTAATTTATTGTGTTCACACAGATTCAAGTGTCCCATTGAATATCTCACCCTCCCCCCCACCCCATGTTCTCCTTGATACCCCCTTTGTCCTCTCCCCACAATGCCCTCCCACCTTCCCTCCAGGATTTGTTGTCCTGCTCTCTATAACGCTATGTATTAGCGTTATGTATATATAATTTTACTAATCTCTTTCCCTTCTCTGATCTCATCCTCTCCTCCCCTTTTCCTCTTTTTTTTCTTCTGGTCCCCTTGATCCTGCCTCTGCCTTTATTCCATTCCTCAGCTCACATTGTTCATTAAATTCCTCATATGACTGAGGTCAAATGATATTTTTCTCTCTCTGCCTGGCTTATTTCACTTAGCATAGTAGTCTCCAAGTACATCCATGTTGTCGAAAAAGGTAAGATTTCCTTCTTTTTCGTAGCTGTGTAATATTCCATTCTATATATGTTCCATTTTTTTTTAATCCGTTCACCCACTGATGCACACTTGGGCTGTTTCCAAATCATGACTATTGTAAATAATGCTGCAATAAACATCAGGTGTATTTCTTCTTTTGTATCAGTGATTTGGTATTCTTAGGATATATTACTAAAAGTAGGATAGCTGGGTCAAAAGGCATTTCTATTTTTAATTTTTTGAGGAATCTCCAAACTGTTTTCCACAGTGGTTGCACCACTCTGCATTCCCACCAGCACTGCAGGAGAATTCACTTTTCTCTACATCCTCGCCAGCACTTATTCTGTGTTGTTTTGTTAATGAAAGTCATTCTGACAGGTGTGAGGTGGTATCTCCTTGTGGTTTAAATTTGCATTTTTCTAATGATTAGTGATGTTGAACATTTTTCATATTTCTATTGGCCATCTGTATGTCCTCTATGGAGAAGTGTATATTCAGTTCTTTTGCCCATTTGTGGACTAGGATGCTTTCTTTCCTGGTGTTAAGTATTACAAGCTCTTTATAAATTTTGGTTATTAACCCCTTATCAGACATATTGGCGAATATGTTCTCCTATTGTGTGGTTTGTCTTTTTATTTTGTTCATATTGTCTTTTGCTGTGCAAAAGCTTCTTAGCTACATATATAGTCCCATTTGACTGTCCAAAAGCTTTTTAGTTTGATATAGTCCCATTTGTTTATCCTGTCCTTTATTTCACTTGCCTGTGAAGATAAATCAGCAGATATATTGCTGCAAGAGATGTTGGAGAGCTTACTGCCTATGTTTTCTTCTAAGATGATGATGCTTTCACGTCTTACATTTAAATGTTTTATCCATTTTGAGTTTAATTTTGAGTATGGTGTAAGTTGGTGGTCTAGTTTCATTTACCTGTCCAATTTCCCCAACAACATTTGTTAAAGAGACTGTCTTTATTCCACTGTATTCTTTTACCTCCTTTGTCAAATATCAATTGTCACTATAGGTGTGGGTTTATTTCTGGGTTCTCTGATCTGTTCCATTGATCTGTATGCCTGTTCTTATGTCAATACCAAGTGTTTTGAGTACAATGGCCTTGCAGTATAACTTGATATCAGGAAGTATAATACCACCTAATTTCTTCTTCTTTTTTAAGATTGTTGAGGCTTTTTGTGTTCTTTTTTGGTTCCATATAAATTTTTGGAATATTTGTTCTATATCTTTGAAATATGCCATTGGTATTTTAATAAGAACTGCTTTGAATTTATAGATTGCTTTGGGTAATATAGACATTTTAATGATGTTTATTCTTCCTATCCATGAACATGGTATATGCTTCCACTGTTTGTATCTTTCTTGATTTCTTTTATCAATGTTTTATAATTTTCTGAGTACAAGTGTTTAACCTCCTTGGTTAAATTTACTCCTAGGTACTTTACTTATTTTTTATTTTTTTGCAATAGTAAAGCAGATGGTTTTCTTAATTTCTCTTTCAAACAGTTCATTGTTGGTGTATAAAAATGTAACTAATTTCTAAACATTAATTTTATATCCCACCACCTTGCTGAATTCATTTATCAGGTTCAGTAGTTTTTTGACTGAGATATTAGGGTTCTCTATATACAGTATCATGTCATCAGCAAATAATGATAGTTTTACTTCTTCTTTTCCAATTTGGATGCCTTTTATTTCTTCTTCTTGTCTGATTGCTGTGGCCAGGACTTTCAGAACTTTATTGAGTAAGAGTGGTAAAAGGGGACACCACTGCCTTGTTTCTGATTTTAAGGGAATTGCTTTCAATTTTTACCCATTGAGTATGATGTTGGCTGTGAGTCTGTCATAGATGACCTTTATCATGTTGAGGTATGTTCTCTGTATTCCTACTTTGCTGAGAGTTTGGGTCATAAATGGGTGCTAGACTTTATTATATCGAATGTTTTTTCTGCATCTACTTATATTATCATGTTTTTTTCTTCTTTCTCTTGTTTATGTGATGAATCACAATAATTGTTTTGTGAATAATGTAATAGCCTTGCCTCCCCAGAATAAATTTTACTTGTTCATGATGTATGTTTTTTTTCATGTATTGCTGGATCCGGTTTGCTAATATTTTGTTGACAATTTTAGCATCTCAGTACAGCAGTGATATTGGACTAGAGTTTCCTTTCTTTATAGTATCTTTGCCTGGTTTTGGAATGAGGATTATGCTCTCATCATAAAAGAAGTTTGGAAGTCTTCCCCCCTCTTGAATTTTTTGAAATAGCTTGAGAAGGATAAGACTTAGTTCTTCTTTGAATAGTTGGTAAAATGTGCCTATGAATCCATCTGGCCCAGGACTTTTATTTGTTGGAAGTTTTTTGATAACTATTTTAATCTCATTTGAAGTAATTAGTCTGTTTAGGTTATCTGATTCTTCCAGATGAAATTTTTAGAGATTATATGTTTCAAGGAATTTGTCTATTTCACCTAGGTTGTGTAATTTTATGGCATACAGTTCTTCATAGTATTTTCTTATAATCCTTTGTATTTCAGCTGTGTCAGTTAGTACTTCTCCACTCTCCTTTCTAGTTTTATTTATATAAGTACCTTTTTCTTTCTGTCTTTCTTCTTTTTTTTTTTTTTTTGGTGATTCTGGTTAAGGGTTCATCATTCTTGTTTACCTTTTTAAAGAACCAGCTCTTGGTTTTTCTGTATTTTTTTAGCCTCTATATCATTTATTTCCTCTCTAATATTTATTATTTCCTTCCTTCTACTTCCTCAGGCCTTGTTTGTTGTTCTTTTTCCAGTTCTTTTAGATGTGGGTTAGGTGGTTTATTTGGGCTTTTTTTTATTTCTTAAGGTATGCCTGTAATGCTATGAACTTCCCTTTCAGGACTGCTTTTGCTGTGTCCCATAAATTTTGAGTTGTTGTATATTCATTTTCTTTTTTCTTTTTTTTCTTTTTTTTTATTAACTTTAATGTGGTGACACCAATAAATCAGGGTACATATGTACAATGAAAACATCTCCAGATTATCTTATCATTCAATTGTGTTGCATACCCATCACCCAAAGTCAAATTGTACTCTGTCACCTTCTATATGGTTTTCCCTGTGCCCCTCCCCTCCTCCCAATACCACCCTCCCCTCCCTCCCCCCATCCCATAACCACCACTCTCCTGTCCATGTCTCATAGTCTCACTTTTATGTCCCACCTATATATGAATTCATGCTGTTCTCAGATTTTTATTTCTGATTTACTTATTTCACTCCGTATAATGTTATCAAGGTACAACCATTTTGTTGTAAATGATCCGATGTCATCATTTCTAATGGCCGAGTAGGATTCCATAGTATATATGTACCAAGCTTTTTAATCCACTCGTCTTCTGACAGATACTTGGGCTGTTTCCAGATCTTTGCTATTGTGAACAATGCTGCCACAAACATGGGGGTGCATTTCTTCTTTTCGAAAAATGTTATGGTATTCTTAGGGTATATTCCTAAAAGTGGGGTAGCCGGGTCATAAGGCAGTTCGATTTTTAATTTTTTGAGGAATCTCCAAACTGTTTTCCACAGTGGCTGCACCAGTCTGCATTCCCACCAGCAGTGCAGAAGGGTTCCCTTTTCTCTGCATCCTCACCAGCACTTAATCTATGTTGTTTTGCTGATGAGTGCCATGCATACTGGTGTGAGGTGATACCTCATTGTGGTTTTAATTTGCATTTCTCTAATAATTAGTGATGTTGAGCAATTTTTTTTATGTCTTACAGCCATCTGTATGTCTTCTTTAGAGAAATTTTTATTCATTTCTTTTGCCCATATTTTAATTGGATTGTTTGTCTTCCGGGTGTTGAGTTTTATAAGTTCTTTATAAATTTTAGTTATTAACCCCTTATCTGACGTGCTGTGGAATATGTTCTCCCATTGTGTGGTTTGTCTTTTTATTCTGTTCTTATTGTCTTTAGCTGTGCAAAAACTTTTTAGTTTGATATAGTCCCATTTGTTTATCTTGCCTTTTATTTCATTTGCCCGAGGAGATAAATCGGCAAATATATTGCTGCTACAGATGTCGAAAAGCTTGCTGCCTATGTTTTCTTCTAAGATGCTTATAGTTTCACGGCTTATCTTTAAGTCTTTTATCCATTTTGAATTTGTTTTTTGTGCATGGTGTAAGTTGATGGTCTAGTTTCATTTTTTTTGCAGGTAGATGTCCAATTTTCCCAGCACCATTTGTTAAAGAGGCTGTCTTTACTCCATTGTATGTTCTTTCCTCCTTTGTCAAATATCAGTTGTCCATAAAGCTGTGGGTTTATTTCTGGGTTCTCTGTTCTGTTGCATTGATCAATATGTCTGTTCATATGCCAGTGCCAAGCTGTCTTGAGTATAATGGCTTTGTAGTAGACCTTGATATCCGGAAGAGTGATATCTCCTGCTTTATATTTTCTTTTTAGGATTGCTGAGGCTATTAGTGTTCTTTTTTGGTTCCATATAAATTTTTGGAATATGTGTTCTATATCTTTGAAGTAGGTCATTGGTATTTTAATTGGTATTGCGTTGAATTTATAAATTGCATTGGGTAGTATAGACATTTTAATGATGTTTATTCTTCCGAGCCATGAGCACAGTATATGCTTTCACTTGTTTGTATCTTTCTTGATTTCTTTTATCAATGTTCTATAATTTCCCGAGTACAAGTCCTTAACCTCCTTGGTTAAATTTACTCCTAGGTACTTTATTTTTTTGGCTGCAATAGTGAAGGGGATTGTTTCCTTAATTTATTTGCTGACAGTTCTTTGTTTGTATACAGAAATGTCTCTGATTTCTGAATATTAATGGTATATCCTGCCACCTTGCTGAATTCATTTATAAGGTCCAGTAGTTTTTTGACTTTGACTTTAGGGTTTTCTATATACAATATCATATCATCTGCAAATAGTGACAGTTTTACTTCTTTTCCATTTTGGATGCCTTTTATTTCTTCTTCTTGTCTGATTGCTATAGCTAAGACTTCCAAAACTATGTTGAATAAGAGTGGTGAAAGTGGGCAAACCTGCCTGGTTCCTGATCTTAAGGGGATTGCTTTTAATTTTTGTCCATTTAGTATGATGTTTGCTGTGGGTTTGTCGTAGATGGCCTTTATCATGTCAAGGAATGTTCCTTGTATTCCCACTTAACTGAGAGTTTTGAGCATGAATGGGTGCTGGATTTTATCAATGCCTTTTCTGCATCTATTGAAATTATCATGTGATTTCTGTCCTTCCTTTTGTTTATGTGATGAATCACATTGATTGATTTGCGAATATTGAACCAGCCTTGCCTCCGCAGAATAAATCCCACTTGATCATGGTGTATGATTTTTTTCATATATTGCTGGATCCGGTTGACTAATATTTTGTTGAGAATTTTAGCGTCTAAATTCATCAGGGATATAGGCCTATAATTTTCTTTCTTTGTGTTGTCTTTGCCCGGTTTTGGGATCAGAATTATGCTCGCCTCATAAAAGGAGTTTGGAAGTCTTTCTTTCTCTTGAATTTTTAGAAATAGCTTGAGGAGGATAGGAGTTAGTTCTTCTTTGAATTATTGATAGAATTCAGATGTGAAGCCATCAGGCCCAGGACTTTTCTTTTTTGGGAGTTTTTTGATAACTGTTTCGATCTCATTTGTTGTAATTGGTCTGTTTAGGTGTTCTGATTCTTCCAGATTCATTTTTGAAAGTTTATATGATTCAAGAAATTTGTCCATTTCATCTAAATTGTCTAATTTTTTGGCATAGAGTTCTTCATAGTATTTTCTTACAATGCTTTGTATTTCTGTTGTATCAGTTGTTATTTCTCCACTGTCCTTTCTAATTTTATCTATTTGAGACCTCTCTCTTTTTTAATTGGTTAGTCTACTTAAAGGTTCATCAATCTTGTTTACATTTTCAAAGAACCAGCTTCTGGTTTCATTGATCCTCTGTATTGTTTCTTTAGCCTCTATGTCATTTATTTCTGCTCTGATCTTTATTATTTCCTTCCTTCTACTTGTCCTGGATCTTATTTGTTGTTGTTTTTCTAGTTCTTTTAGCTGCAGGGTGAGGTTGCTTATTTGAGCTTTTTCTAGCTTCTTATGATATGCCTGTAGTGCAATGAACTTCCATCTCAGTACTGCTTTTGCTGTGTCCCATAAATTTTGAGTTGATGTATGCTCATTATCATTGGTTTCTAGAAACTTTTTTATTTCTTCTTTGATCTCATTGTTAATCCATTCATTACTTAATATCATGCTATTTAGTTTCCAAGTGTTTGTGTATTTTTCAGTTTTTCTTTTGTGGTTAATTTCTAGTTTCATGGCATTGTGATCAGAGAAAAAGCTTGATATGATTTCAATCTTCTTAACTTTATTGAGACCATTTTTGTGTACTATCATGTAGTCTATCCTAGAAAACGTACCATGAGCTCTTGAGAAGAATGTATATTCTACTGCTTTAGGATGAAAAGTTCTGAAGATATTTATTAAATCAAGTTGATCTAGTGTATTCTTTAAGTCTGCTGTTTCTTTATTGATTTTCTTTCTTGAGGATCTATCCACTGTTGTTAATGGGGTATTGAAATCCCCTACTATGATAGTATTGCTGTTAATCTTGCCCTTTATATCCATTAAAGTCTGTTTTATGTATGTCGGGGCTCCTAAAATTGGTGCGTAGATAGTTATATCTTCCTGTTGAATTGTTCCCTTTATCATTATGTAGTGTCCTTCTTTATCTCTTACTACACCCTTTGTTTTAAAGTCCATTTTTTTTTTTTTTTTTGTCAGATATAAGTACTGCTACCCTGGCTTTTTTTTCATTTCCATTTGCATGAAATATTTTTTTCCATTCTTTTACTTTCAGTCTATGTGCATCTTTTGTTTTAAGGTGTGTCTCTTGTAGACAGCATATGTATGGGTCCTGTTTCTTTATCCACGCAGCTACCCTATGTCTTTTGATTGGATCATTTAATCCATTTACATTTAAGGTTATTATTGATATGTAGTAGTTTATTGCCATTTTTTTCTTTAAAGCTGTTTTTTTTTTTTTTTTTGCTATATTCATTTCTCCCTTTGAACTGTTCACAATAGGCCCCTTAGTATGTCTTGCAGAATTGGTTTGGTTTTAATAAATTCCTTGAGGTTTTTTTTGTCTGGAAAGCTCTTTATTTCTCCTTCAATTTTAAATGTTAGTCTTGCTGGATAGAGTAGTCTTGGTTGTAGGTTCTTGTTCTGCATTATTTTGATTATATCTTGTCATTCCCATCTGGCCTCAAGTGTTTCTGTTGAGAAGTCCGATGTCATCCTTATGGGGGCTTCTTTGTAGGTGATAGCCTTTTTTTCTCTAGCAGCTTTTAAAATTTTTTCTTTATCCATTAGCTTTGGTTTTTTAACTATGATGTGTCTTGGTGAAGATTTTGGGGGGTTTCTCCTTAATGTTCTTTTTGTTTCTTGAACGTGGGAATGTTTCCCAGTCTTAATTTAGGGAAATTTTTTGCTATGATTTGGTTGAACACAGTTTCCAATTCCTGTCTTCTCTCCTCTTCTTCAGGCACCCCTATGATGCGAATGTTGTTTCTCTTTTTGTTATCACAGAGTTCTCTTAGAGTTGCCTTACATTTTTTTAGTCTCTTTTCCTTTTTCTTCTCTGCTTCTGTGCCTTTGTTTATTGTGTCCTCTAACTCACTGATTCAATCCTCAGTGTAATTCATCCTGCTTTTAATTCCTTCCATTGTGGTCTTCAGTTCTGATAGTGTATTTGTCATTTCTGTCTGATTCTTTTTTATTATTTCAATTTCATTTTTTATTATTGTTATCTCTTTATTTAGGTGTTCATAGTGACTATCCATTGTTGCTCTAATTTCTTTGAACATCACTATCATTATTCTAAATTTTGCTTCTGGTAGTTTGGTTATATCTGGTTCATTCAGGTCCTTCTCTGGGGATTTCTCTTGATTCATTTGGTTTGCATTCCTCTGCCTGCCCAATTTATCTGTGTATAGGCAAGTTGTGGCCACTGGAGTCCAGTAGGTGTTCCCTTTGTGTTCTCTAGGTGTGGTCTGTCTGCAGGCCTGCCACCTCCTCTGCCGCTGCCTAGGGTGTTTGGTATGGGCGTTGCCAGCGACAGCCTACTGCGGCTGTTGCTGTGATTTCTGCCTCTCCTCTGCGGGAGGGGCTGTCACTCAAGCCACAAGCCTTAGCACCAAAGGCAGAGGTGAGCACCTTTGCTCAGCTGCAGACCCAACCCGTTTCTGGAAGGCTTACGCCCAGCTCCCCCAGTCAGAGCCTGCTCGCCACAGTTTTGTGTGTTGGGTGGGGCTTTTGATCTGCTCTCACCTGTGAGCCTTTGCCCGTCCAGAATTTAGCCCCACCCTCGAGGCCCTCCTGCACAGGGTTGCAAACCACGGTTTATTGCGCTAGGCGTGTTTGCTGGCGTGAACTAAGCTTCTAGCTTCCGATCAATCCAGACTCTACCACGCCCCCACGTTCGGCACCAGCTCACGCATGTAGGATGGCCAACCGATGGGATTTCTCTGGCCAGGCAGTGCTAGTAGCGTGAGCTCAGCCACGAAAGCCAGCTCACGCGCACGTAGGATTTCAAACCACCGTGGTTTCTCCATCCGAGCGGGGTTGGCAGCGTGAGCTCAGCCGCAAGCCCCTTGCCTGTCCCTGGTCCTAGCCCCGTCCCCGCGGTCAGGGCCGGCTTGCGCAGGGTCGCAGAGCCGATCTCTGCCCATATTTTTCCCCACAAGTGGGTTCACAGGTGGCCCGCAGCTGCTGGACTGCTTTCACGCGTCCCCTCCATCCCTGCTGGGCTAGACCGAGCTCAAATCGGTTGTGCCTCCGCCCATGCCTACAGGACCGCGTTTCAGCATCCTGACACCAACATCCCTTCAGCAACCCTCAGAGAGATGGCAGTGTCTTAAGTCTCCACACTGTAGGCTTGGGAGCTCCCTCCCTCTAAACAGCTCTGCTCTAATTGCCGTGGGAGAGCTTGTTTGGCTAGTGTCCTGTCTCCCTTTGCTGGTATTGCTAGTTCCAGGGGAAATATTCGTTTTCGATTAGGGAAATGACTTAGCCCAGGGGTCAGGGTGGCTGTCCCTCAGAGTGTCCTCATGCCTTCAGTCCACTCTCTGTTCCCGCTGCTCTGTTCTTCTCCTCTGTCCTCGTTCCCCGGAGCCCCGGGTGCGTGGTTGTGAGAGAGGGTTTCTTCGCTGTCTCTTTGAAAAGATTCTTGGGTCTGAGAAAACTATCTCTTTTTCACAAACAGTATCCTCACTTGTTTCACAGCTCAATACAGTCCATACACCTCTTCTAGGCTCTGGGACTGCAAGCTGGGGCTTGGTTCCTGGGACTCAGGTCTCTCCCTCTTCACCAAACTCTCCTCCCACCACGCGGGTCTCTCCGGGCTGCTGTTTGCTCCAGGGAGCTGGGCAACCCTCTTCGCGTTTTCGCTATTCCTACCAGTCTCAATGTGGCTTCTTCTGTGTTCATTGGTTGAAGAGTCTACTTAGTTTAGTTCAAAGTTGGTTTATCCAGATGATGGTTCTTAAAATTGAGTTATAATCCACTTTGGTTCTGGGAGCTGGAAGTTGGTATGTCCGCCTACTCCATCGCCATCTTCGAGGAACTCATTTTCTTTTTATTTAAGAAAATATTTTATATCCACTTTGATCTTTTTCTTAACCCATTCATTATTTAACAACATGCTATTAAGTCTCCAAGTGTTTGAATGTTTTTCAGTTTTTGTATTATAGTTGGTTTCTAGTTTCATGCCATTGTAATCAGAGAAGATACTTGATATGATTTCAATCTTCTTAAATTTATTGAGACTTGTTTTGTACCCTAATGTGTGGTCTATTGTAGAGAATGTACCATGAGCACTAGAAAAGAATGTATATTCTGCTGCTTTAGGCTGAAAGATTTCAAAGATACCTATTAAGTGCATTTGACCTAGTGTGTCCTAAAGGCTGCTATTTCTTTGTTAATTTTCTTTCTTGAGGATCTATCCATTGATGATATTGAGGTATTACAATTTTCTACCATTATAGTATTGCTGTTGATCTCGTCCTTTAAGTCCATCAGAATCTGTTTTATAAATTTAGGTGCTCTTTTATTAGGTGCATAAATATTTACAATGGTTATATCTTCCTGTTGGATTGCCCCTTTTATCATTATGTAGTGACCTTCTTTATCCCTTACTATAGCCTTTGTTTTAAAGTCTATTTTGTCAGATATGAATATTGCTATCCTAACTTTTATTTCATTTCCATTTGCATGAAATATTTTTTTTCATTCCTTCACTTTCAGTCTGTGTGTCTCTTTTGTTTTGAGGTGGATCTCTTGTAGACAAAATATGAACAGGTCTTGTTTTCTTATCCACACATTTACCCTATATCTTTTGATTAGAGCATTTAATAAATTTACATTTAATGTTATTATTGATATGTATTTGATTATTGCCTTCTTATTCTTTAAATCTACATTCTGCATTTCTATATTTTTCCCCTTTGTTTTGTGTACAACATGACCCTTAACATTTCTTGTAGCTTTGGTTTGGTTGTAATTAATACCTTGATTTTTTAAAATATTTTGTCTATAAAGTTTTTCATCTTTTCTTCAATTTTAAATAATAACCTTGCTAGATAAAAAAGTCTTGGTTGTAGACTCTTGTTCTGTATTACTTTGAATATTTCTTGCCATTCCCTTCTGGCCTCTAGTGTTTCTGTTGAGAAGTCAGATGTCTTTCTTATGGGGGTTCCTCTGTAGGTAATTGACTACTTTTCTCTTACAGCTTTTAGTATTCTTTCTTTATCCCTTAATTTTTACATTTTAATTATGATGTGTCTTGGTGCAGGCCTTTCTGTGCTTCTTGAATTTGAGTGACTTTTTCCTTCATCAATTTAGGGAAGTTTTCAGTTATAATTTCTTCAAACAGATTTTCTATCCTTTGTTCTTTATCTTCTTCAGGGACCCCTATGATTTGGATGTTGTTTCTCTTCATCTTGTCAGAGCTCTCTTATAGTTTTCTCAGTCTTTTTGAGCCTCTTTTCTTTTTGTTGCTCCACTTCTGTGCTTTTGTTTATCTTGTCCTCTTAATTGCTGATTCAATCCTCTGCTTCATTCAGCCTACCTTTAATTCCTTCTAGTGTAGTCTTCATTTCTGATATTGTATTTGTCATTTCTGACTGGTTCTTTTTTATCATTTCAATGTCCTTTTTGATGCTTGCTATCTCTTTATTTAGGAGCTCATTATGTCCATCCATTGTTGCTCTAAGATCTTTGAGCATGCTAAAAATCATTATTTTAAACTTTGCATTTGGTAATTTGGTTATTTCCATCTCATTGAATTCTTTTTCTAAGGATTTCTCTTGGTGATTCTTTTGGATTGCATTTCTGTCTTCCTATTTTGTCTATGCATAGACTCCTCCTTTGGGTGTGTTGTTTGTGTAGCTAGCTGAATTTAGGGTTGGTATTGTCTGCCTTCAATTTCCAGTTGTGTTATTTCTAAATTTTATTGGGTTGGCATCAGCTGTTGTTTGTAATCCACTGTTGGCTAGTTGTCTGCTGTTACTGTTCTTTTTGTTATTTGTTTCAGCGTTTTCTGTGCCTTAGCTTGATCAAGTGTGAGAATCCCTTCCTTAAGCTACCACTCTAACAAGGGTTCTTAGGTCTTGAACTGATGTTCTCTGTATCTTCCCACTGGATGTGCTTGCCCTGGACCACCCTGGCCGGATCCTGGAGCAGATCACTGGGAGTCACTGCGTATGACCAGCCCTTATCAATCTTTTTGGAGATATAGGTGGTCCAGATCTTGTGACTGTCTCTGCTGGGTCCAGGTGCCATTGTAAATATCAGCAGCACTCCTAGGCTAGCTTTTATCTACTCTTGGCCTGAGGGAAGTTCATTTAAAAGTTTAAGTTTCCCTGAGATTTGCTTTCTGCTGCCTCTTATTGGTGGCTACTTTTGGGTTCAATACTGTAATTCAGAGATTAGGTACAGTATTGGATTTGGTTTGCATTAGCCTCAGGTCATTCTATCCAAATTCTTTTCTACTTTATTTTATTTTTTTCTTCTTGTTTAGCCCTCAGAAGGGTGTGTTCCTTATATGTGGTCCACTGTCCATTGGACTGCCATGACTGCTGCCACCACATCAGGCATTCATGTTCAGAAACTGCCGGCGCCGACTTGCCACTATGGCCACCGCAGATTCCACTGCCATGGGCATGCTTGTGCATGCCTGCTCAGGCTGCCATCATGGTCTCTGCAGCTTCCGCATTGCAGGTGGGCCTGCGGTGCCCATGCTTTGGCTGCTGATGACATTGCCGTGGCTTTCGCCACCATGGGCAGGCTTGCATGCGTGCGCTCAGGTTGCCACTGTAGCCTCCCAGTTTTTGCCACCATGGGTGGGCCTTTGCATGCACTCCTGCTACCCCCACCCCTGCAGCCATGCCCGCCGCTACTGGCCTGCCTGCCCTCTGGCAACTACTCTGCAGCATGGTGGGGGGCAATGTGGCTCAGACCTCAGCACTTATTACCTGTGTCCCTGAAGTGCTCCCTTTTTCTAAATTCCTCCTTGCTCTGACTGGAGCAGTGAAATCTCTGGTGGGCTGGGTAATTTCTTCTCTTTGTTGGTGTTGCTGCTCTCAGCCACTTTAGATTTGGGGTGTGACTCAGCCCAGGGGTTAGGGTGGCTGTCCCTAAAAGTGTTTCTCTTTGTGCCTCTGAGATTACACTCTCCTCTGGCAACCCCAGTCCTCTCAATGCTTCCTGCTCCCAGAGCCCCGATAAGTGGCTATGAGCAAGGTTTTCTATATGGTCCCTTTTAGACGGAGCCTGGGTCTGAGAGTTCTGTCTTTCACAAACAGTATCCCTGCTCTTTTCTCAGCTAAATACTGTTCGTATGCCTCTTCTAGGCTCTGGGGTTCTAGGCTAGAGCCGGTTCTGGGGCTGAGGACCCACAACTCTCTGGGCAACTCATCCCACCATGAGAGTCCCTCCGACCACTGCTTGCTCTTAGGAGCTGGGCAGCCCTCTTAGCATTTCCACCTTTCCTACCAGTCTCAGTGTAGTTTCTTTGGTGGCCCTTGGTTATAGAATTCTCTTAGTTTAGTCCAAAATTTCTTTTTCAATATGATTGTTCTTAAAATTAAATTGTAATCCACTTTGGTTCTGGGAGGTGGGAGTTGGAACATCCACCTACTCCATCACCATCTTGATGCTGCCTTACTACCTAGTCTAAGAATTTATTCATTTATCAACAAATATTAACTTAGCTTCAATTGTCACACTATTACTGTAAACAGTCAGGGAGCACTATGGAGTCTCCTCCATTGGCCAAGAAGGCACATGGACAGGTTCTTACATTGAGTGTGCCAATTGCTAGAAAGATAAGTGTGCAGGGCATGAGCACACCAAAAGTTAGCAAGATAACAGGATAAGAAAAGAAAAAGCCCTCTCCTCCTTATCCCTATAAGAAAGAACTATGGGTTTGAGCAAGAATATGAATATGAGATAGTCTTTGAAACAGGAGTCCACCATTTTCCCAGGTCACAGCACCTGAACAAACTATATTTTTTTGCACCAACACTTGAGTCACAAGTTTGGCTTTTGTTGCAGCAAGCAGACAAACCTACTGGTTTGATTACAGATTTTGGCAGCCAGCCAGGGGGGTGTAGACCTCAGGAAGTCCTGGGAGGCCTAGGCTCCAGTGCTAGCTTCCTTTCACTGGTTTATCCAGGGAGTGGGACTGTGGGAACTTTTCAGCAGCTGCCAAGAGTTTTCCTAGAGGAACTTACTTGCCCTCCTTCTCAAGGTGTCAGCCACCTAAAATGCTTGGCTGGTAAAAGGGAATGATTATGTGGGGAGTACACAAACCACAAAACTGTTTAAGCCAAACCAGTGTGTACACATGGGCCCTCCTATCTCTGCTGCTTGGGCTTCATGCCACTGACTGCTGCCTGCAAAGTCTGGATGAGCCAACCATGTGAAATTAATGATTGGGGTGCTACTGACTCCTGGGCTTTGCTGCTTCTGAGAGATCATGGACTGCTACCAACAAGCATTATACCAACAAAACCCTGCCATTTGGGCTTTGTGCCACTTGGGTCTGATTAGGACCATTCGCAGTACCATTTGGCAGGCTATCCCTACCACTTGAACTTCATACCACATGGATTTTGTGCTATTTGGGTCTGATCAGGATCACTTGCCGTACTGATTGGCAGGAGATCAGAAACAAGGACTTGCTTGTGAGTTCGTGTTTAGAAGAATGGAATTATGGATCCAAGTTTTGTTTATATGTTCCCACTTCATCTGGGGCCTTTTCATGGTTACAATATTGGGATTACATTTTTTGTGCCATCAGGAGTAGTACCGTTTCAGTTCCTGCTGGGAGTCCATTAAGCCAAATTTTAGCACACTGGTTTATGTACAGCTCTGATCCAGTGATTAAGAAGGAATTGGTTTTCTATTGTAACACTGGCATGCGTATACTGTAACAGGATTCAAGAACCTATGGCTCGCAAGCCAGATGTGGCTCTTTTGATGGCTGCATCTACTCTCAGACAAATCTTTAATAAAAAAAAATAATAACGCTAAATATATAAAACATTCTCATGTATTACAATCCATTCATTTCCTACCACTCATGGTCATAGTTGCGGGTGGCTGGAGCCAATCACAGCTGTCCTCCGGAACAACACCAAATTTTTATTGGATAATGCGTAATGTACATGGGTCATTGTGAGGTCAGGAAGTAAACTTGCCTCCTTGTAATCAAGTAATCAGCTAGCTAATTGCAGAAACGCTTTTGACTAAGAAGATGGCTAAGAGAAAAAAAATGAGGAGTAGCATACTTTTCAGCAGAAAAGACAGAAGAATTTGCCTTTGTGGAGAGAGCAGGTTCTGCAGTGTGTCTAATATGCAATGATAAAATTGCATCGATGAAACGGTCAAATATAAAGTGGCACTTCGACACATGCCATACTACATTTGCATCAAAATATCCAGCAAGGGACAGCAGGAAGAAACCATGTCAAGAGCTACTGTGCAGAGTGCAAGCTAGTCAACAGCAACTTTGTGTTTGGACCCAACAAGGTGACTGGAATTCGGCTAGCAATTGTGAGAAATGGAAAGCCATTCACAGATGGGGAGTATGCCAAAACATTCATGCTTCATGTTGCAAATGATCTTTTTGACGACTTTTCGGATAAAGACAAAATAATCAAACGAATAAAATACATGCCTTTGTTTGCAAGAACTGTTCACAATCCTACCATCATGATGGCAAATCAAATTGAGGCAACACAAGTGAAGGACGTAAATGCAGTACGATTCTTACTCTCACTTTGCATGACTCAACAGATGTAAGCCATTTATCCCAGTTCAGCATGATTGCAAGGTATGCTGTCAGTGACACACTATTTGAGGAAAGTCTTGCTGTTTTGCCTATGAAAGAGACAACAAGAGGGGAGGATTTATTCAAGTCTTTCACTGAGTTTGCTTAAGAAAAGATATCTACAGATGGATAAACTTATTTTGGTGTGTACTGATGGTGCTCCATGCATGGTGGGGAAAAACAGGATTTGTAGCACTTCTTCGTGGACATGAAAAGAGACCCATCCTAAGTTTTCACTGCATCCTATATCATGAGGCACTTTGTGCTCAGATGTGTAGCAAGCAGCTTGGCGAAGTGATGTCGCTGGTCATTTGGGTATTCAACTTTATTGTTGCCTGAGCTTTAAGTGATCGCCAGTTTAAAACACTGCTGGATGAAGTTGGAAATAATTATTCTGGTCTGCTTCTGCACAGCAATGTGCATTGGTTGTCAAGAGGAAAGGTGCTCAGCCGTTTCACGGCTTGTCTGAGTGAAATCCAGACTTTTCTTAAAATGAAAAACATCAAGCATCCTGAGTTAGCTAACACTGAGTGGCTCCTGAAGTTCTACTATCTTGTGGACATGACTGAACATCTGAACCAGCTCAATGTGAAAATGCAAGGCATTAGAAATACAGTCTTATCCCTTCAACAAGCAGTGTGTGCATTTGAAAACAAGCTGGAATTCTTCATTGCCGACATTGAAATAGGTCATTTACTACATTTTAAAACACTGGAAGAGTTTAAAGATTCATGCACATCAAGTGACCCTGCTCAACATCTTGATCTCAAACAGCTAGCAGGCTTCACATCTAATCACCTGCAGTCATTCAAAGTGCACTTTAGAGAATTTCATGAGTGCACTCGTCTTTTTAAGTTTCTCACCCATCCACACGAGTGTGCAATAAACAGTGCCAACCTGAGTTACATCCCTGGTGTCTCCATCAGAGATTTTGAGCTCCAAGCTGCTGACCTGGAGGCCTCAAACATGTGGGTGAATAATCTCAAGTCAATAAATGAAAATATGGAAAGACTTGCATGACAGCAAGCAGAGTTGGAGAGCAAACACAAGTGGCAAGAAATGAAAAACTTCAACCCACAAACCAGCTGGTTGTCAAAACTTGGAATGCCCTTCCCATCACATACCACACACTGCATCATGTGAGCATTGCTGTACTGAAAATGTTTGGCTCTATGTATGCATGTGAGTAGTCTTTCTCACATCTAGAGAATGTTAAAATCAACCTACGATCATGTTTAATGGATGGTAATCTCAACGCCTGCATGAAGCTTAACACCACATATCAGACTACAAAGCCATCAGCAAAACCATGCAGCACCAGAAGTCATATTAATGGTAAGGAGTACTTTATTCATCATTGGTTAGCAACAGCATAACAACGTTATAAAAAGAATTCAGAGACTTATTGTACTTTAAAAGTGTTGGTCTTACATAAAATGCACACATTTACTTGTATTTAGTGTTAAACATATTGTATGTCTCTCATAGAATTACATTTTGAAATACAGTATGTGGCATTCATGGCTCTCTCAGCCAAAAAGGTTCCTGACCCCTGCTCTAGACTATGGGGAGAAATGGCCCCTAAATGGTTCCATAAATAACTGCATTATATTACAGTTGAAATTGTTTTGTGAATGGTGAAGGAAATAATATAAAATTCTTTATGTCTAGATGTTTAGTTCTTTACACAATAAGATTCCAACAAAAAAGAAAGAATGAACTAAAACCACAGAGAAGGAAATTCACTTCAAAACCCCTCCCTCATAGTAACACACAGGAAAGGAAAAAAAAATAAGATGAGTTCCTTTAATATCCTGAAGCTGGGGAACTCAGGATTAGTAGCAGAAAGATTTGGCCTACCACCATGCCAGTGGCAAAAGCTAGAAACATAAATAAATAAGGCACACCGAAAGCTAGCAAGTAACTGGATTAAAAAAAAAGAAAGAAAGAAAGAAAGAAAGAAAAAAGAGAACAACAGCAAAACATCTCTTCCCTATTGATCCCTCTAAGAACTGTGGGTTTGAGCAAGGAGGCAAGTTAGTCTTTGGGATGGTGGTCTACCCTTCCTCCAGGTCAGGGTCTCTGAATAAACTTCTCTCCCTTTGCACCAGCATCTGTCTCTGTTTGCCTTTCATTGGGTCAGATGCCCAAACCACTTATCCAGTTACAATACTGGGTAGGTTGCTAGTTGTTGGGAAACTTTATCTAGAGTTAGGATGTTTCCTCTATAAAAACCCAGACTGTAAAGAACAGTACAAAAATTATTTTTAAAATATATCATTTGCTTTTAAAGTGGTCATAGCCCATTGGGAAATTGTTACCAATAATGACATCATGAAAATGCATTATTCATTATATTTGTGGTGGAATAAAGTGACTATTTTAAGGAAATAAAAAAGATGTTGTTGTTAGATTTCAACTGATAAGGGAATCCGAACTGGAAACGGAAAGAATGGTGGGCAGAAATATTTTATTTGCTGTGGGTGGCTGTCATAAACTTATAAACCTGATATTGTGAACAAATTTCAAAACAGCTTATTTTATGAGAGTCTAAAATATTTGCTAAAACAAGTTCTTTTTCTTCCTTTGATTAGACAAAGCAAGTTCTAAACTAAAGAATGCTAATGCCCTTCAATGTCCTTCAGTTCTACATCATGCCAGGACTCAAATTATGCAAAGTACCTCATCGGTACATAAAAATTATTCAGTTAATGTATCAGGGCCCACAAAAATGTAATCAGGGGTCTCTGGAGTACATATATCCCATCTGGGACTCATATTACAACTTTTGCAATAGTGAATTTTTACATGAGGGACAGAGTCTAGGGGAAATCCCGGAATCTCAACAAAGGAAACTGAGGGTCTGAGTAATGCTGTCCCTGCCTTGTGCTCTAAGCCACTTCTTACCTTGCAGCTCTTGCCAAGGCCTCGAAAATATTCCTTGACCTTAACTTGTTGGATCACCTACTGCAGAGCCATAGCTCACCACCAAAAGGTTGATAGTAACAGAAAGTTGAACAGGAATGAAGGGGTCTTTTCCACACAGATAAATGGAGACATGAAGGGATAAAAATAGTTATTTTTACTGTGTTCCATGTCACTTCATTTTGTTGGGGTGGTTCATTTTCTCTTTTTATCTGTTCTCCAAATATTATCACATTTTCTGTTAACCCAACATGACCTGGTTTTCATTATTTCTTTGACTGAATATCTTACAAAATGATCTTGCTTTTTATAACAAGTTTTTTCACCTGTTTAAAAAATAATAAAGAATTGGCTCCATCTCTTAATAAAATGCCATGTTACGTATTTTAGTTAGTTTGTTCGTTTATTTAGTGCTGATTACAGCGATTGAATATAATTACAAAGTAAGTATCATTTATTTTTAAGAAACCGAGCTGATGTTTGGAACAGGTCAATTCTCATTCTGCAGAAAACTACTAAAAATCTCAATTTCCTTTTCACTTCCTTTAGTTTCAGAATATGTCCTCCATAAGCACCAAGGATAGAAACAATCCCAGGGAAAGTGAGTTTAGAAACAGAAAAAATGTTAACAACCTACCAGCGAAGTCACCATGAGCACAATTTACATGAGTCATTACATAAAGTAGTAATAATAATTGAATATTTTATTGATAAAATTCTCTTTTCAGTGCACTTTTATATGTGTTTCTAACTTATTGCTCAACGAAGGTCAAACAGATTGGGAAATATTATGTCTCCATGCAAGGAAAGAGGTAGTCTACAAAAAAATCCAATGTTCAGTTGATAGAAGGACAAGAACTGTTTTTTTTTTTTTCAGGACATATCTTGGTGGTTTTACTTTTATTTCATTTATTTATTTACTTATTTATTTTTCAACTTAGAGCAATAGGAGCTAGGCAGCTGACAACATATTCCAAACTTTTATCCCTTCTAGTAACTATAACAAGGTAGTTTGGCTTTTTGTTCCAAAATTTCTAACACACATATTATCCTTTCTTTTTTTTTACTTCAAACAGCATAATTACCAGTAAATGATGTAAAGTACATTTAAGAATCAAGATAAACATAATGTTTTGTGTTTTTTTACTTTAATTTTTTTAAAGATTTTATTCATTTTAGAGAGGAGAGAGAGAGAGAAGGGGGAGGAGCAGGAAGCATCAACTCCCATATGTGCCTTGACCAGGCAAGCCCAGGGATTCAAACCAGCAACCTCAGCATTCCAGGTTGATGCTTGATCCACTGCGCCACCACAGGTCAGGCAATAAACATAATGTTTTTTATTTTATACTTAAACTTGCCAGTTATATAATTAATGGATCTGTTAGAAAATAATTGCCATGCCTGAATTCCAAAGTCATATCATATCACACACTTAGATATCACACTGACCCTGTACTTTTAGAATGAATAAAAGGTCTATAAACTTAATTTTGAAAAAAATAACTTAACATGAAAAATATGTTGTTTTTTAAGGTTATTTTCTTACTGTTAAATATATAAAATAGCCTTTCTATCGTTCAGGTTGGTATTTTATTTCAAAGTTTTAATTTTTACTCTGAAAGGAATATATCGATAGCATTTTATTTCCAATGGCAGAGAGAACATAGAATAAATGGTGCATCTTTGTTGGTTGATTGAGACTGGTTTAAAGATTGTAAATATTGGGCAGGGGGTAGAAAAGAGTAGAGGAGGGAAGGGGTCCTGACTTGGGGGGATGAACACACAATACGGTGTATAGAGATGTGCTATAGAATTGTGCACCTGAAACCTGTATAATTAACCAATGTAACCCCAATAAACTCAATTTTAAAAATCAAATATGTATCAAAATAATGAAATTTTCTTTAAAGAAAATACCATTATTTTTAAAGCTGACATATAGCCTCTTCCTCCTGTTTCTCATTGCCAATCTCTAACTTCCTACCCAAATCACTATTTTCCTTGATAATAGGGAAAAAGTAGGATCATTAAAGGAATTTTCTCAAAATACAATTGGCACTACCTTTGTGTTCTAAAGTTGACCTGTGACACACAGGAGCTAATAGAAAATTATTCCCTTTTCATTCTTCATGCTTCAGAAAATCTCCATTTTCAGACCTACTGCTTTTGGCACTGTCCAAATACAACAGGGCTGGTAGGCTGGCTCTCTTGCCTGGAATAGAAATTAAGGAATGTGTTTTTTTCCACTTCCTTAAAGCTTCTATATGCATGTCTTACCATGCCTTCTTCACAGAACTACTCATAGTGAAGAGTGTGTGTGTGCGCATACATGTGTGTTTTCTCTATCCTTATGCTATGGATGAAAAAAGAAAGATTTATGACATATGTGCCCCGCTATTAGTCTCAAGATGGTTGCTATGAGAAAGGAATGACTGAGGGAGACACAAGAAGGCAGTGGAGTAGGCAGACTCACAGACTCCCAGCTCACCCCACCAAACTGGATTACAAATTAATTTAGAAACAACCAGCATGAAAAAACAACTCTGGACTATAAGAACTGCTCTCAAAATCCAAGGAGCAAAGAAGTCACACTGAACCTGGTGGGGAGTGCCAAAGAGCAGTGAGCCTCTCCTGCTTACAGAAAAAAAGGGAGGGGGTGAGGCTGAGAGCCCAGAAAGGCTCTCAATCCAAGGAAAACAGTAGAAAATATCACTCACAGACACTTGCTGGGGGATCTGAGAATGAGGTGTGTTGAAAGACCTGCCTTGTTTTCCAAAAGAAAAGGGGGAGAGAGAGATGGCCAGTGACAAACAGAGGAATGCATGGGAGGACCTGAGCAGCAGACTAATCCAGTGCCATGCCTGGGAAAGGTGCTGGAGGCAGCCATAGCTGGAGGAGGGGTTGAACCTTCCACATAACACAAGACTAAAGTGGTTCTGGGTCAAGAATCTCAAGGTATCCCTTCAGCCCAATCAGCACAAAAACACCAGCTGAAAACAAAAAGTGAGGAGGAGGAGGAGTCTCCATGGAGATCTGAGATACACCTCCCCCAAATGAAGCAGAGAAAGCACCCCACCCTCAGAGAGAGTAACTGGCAGATCAGATCTTCAGAGTCTCTAGTTACACCCACCTCATTCCTAGATACAGTTTCAAATAAGCCCCCTGCTGAGATCAGTAAACAAGACTACCACTGAGTTAAGAAAACTGAGAAGAAAACAAACAAATCAAGACTTCAAAGGGGCTCTATTAGAAAAGCCAAATTCCACAGTGGATTACAAACAACAGCTGAAACCAACCCAAGAAGACCTACAAATAACACAACTCAAAATTGAAGGAAGACAACACCAAGCCTAGACTCAACCAGCTCTACAAAAAACACACCCAAACACACAGACATAATGAGAAGACAGAAAAGTGCAATCCAAATGAAACCACAAGAGAATCCTCCAGGAAATGAGCTCAGCGATATGAAAATAACCAAACTTCCAGATGCAGAGTTTAGAATAATGATTGTTAGGATGTTTAGGGATCTTAGAACAACAATGGATGGTCATTATGAACACCTAAATAAAGAGATAGCAAGTATAAGAAAGGACATTGAAATATTAAAAAAGAATCAGTCTTAGATGACAAATACAATATCAGAATTGAAGACCTCAATGAAAGAAATTAAAAGCAGGATGGATGAAGCTGAGGATCAAATCAGCGAGTTAGAGGATAAAATAAATGAAGGCACAGAAAAAGAGCAGAGAAAAGAAAAGAAATGCATAAAGTCTGAGGAAACTCTAAGAGAGCTCTGTGAAAACATGAAGAGAAATAACATTCTCATCATAGGGGTTTCTGAAGTAGAAAAGAACAAGGGATAGAAATTTTATTCAATCAAATCATAGATGAAAACTTCCCTAAATTGAGGCAACAAAATGTCTCATATGTTCAAGAAGCACAAAGAACTTCATTAAAGAAAAACCCAAAGAAATCTACACCAAGACATATCATAATAAAAATACCAAAGCTAAGTAGAAAGAGAAAATATTAAAAGTTGCTAGAGAAAAAAGGCTATCACCTACAAAGGAGCACCCCTAAAGATGACATCAGACTTCTCAACAGAAACACTTGAGGCCAGAAGGGAATGACAAGAAATATTCAAAGTAATGCAGAACAAGAAGCTACAACCAAGACTATTTTATCCAGCAAGACTACCGTTTGAAATTGAAGGAGAAATAAAAAGCTTCCCAGACCAAAAAAACTCAAGAAACTCACTACAACCAAATGAATGCTGCAAGAAATGCTAAGGGGCCTGTTGTAAACAGATTAAAGTGAAAAAAATGAATATAGCAAAAGAGAAATACAGCTTTAAAAAATAAAATGGCAATAAATGACTACATATCATTAATAACCTTAAATGTAAATGGATAAAATGATCCAAACAAAAAACATAGGGTAGCTATGTGGATAAGAAAACAGGACCCATACATATGCTGTCTACAAGAGACACACCTTAACACAAAAGATTAACATAGATTAAAGGTAAAAGAATGGGAAAAAATATTTTATGCAAATGAAAATGAAAAAACAGTCAGGGTAGCAATACTCATATCTGACAAAATGGACTTTAAAACAAAGGCTATAGTAAGAGATAAAGAAGGACACTACATAATGATGAAGGGAGCAATCCAACAGGAAGATAGAAACATTATAAATATCTACACGCCTAATATAGAAGCACCGAAATATATAGAGCAGACTTTGATGGATATTAAGGGCGAGATTAAAAGCAATACTATAATAGTAGAGGATTTCAATACCCCACTAACATCACTAGATAGATCCTCAAGAAAGAAAACTAACAAAGAGACAGCTGACTTAAAGGATAGACTAGATCAGAAGTGCCCACACTTTTTCAGCTTGCGAGCTACTTATAAGATGACCAAGTCAAAATGATTTACCTAAACTAAAAATGCAAAACATAAATTTATTTCTTCTATATTATCATTATTTAAGTTACTATTATTACTATTTAATATTGTGTATTCTTCTTTCACCTTTCTCCTTCTCAGCTCTCTTTTTGGAAGAAAGTCAATGTCATAGTTTATATGAACAGTCCAAAAGAGCTGCTCCACATTTCTCTTCTTTGGAATAGCAATGGCACACAGACAGACGAGGCAAACGCACTTAGCATATGACATAGTGAAAAAAAATCCCCTCCCATTCTGTATGAAAGTGGTAGGTTTTAAGCTTCTTACTCACACCAGCTACGGCACTCATTTTTATACCCTTTATTGTATTTAGTTTAAATAAATTGAAGGCTAACTTCGCAGCAATGTAACTGAACAAGTTAGCGCTGTTTAACGCGCATGCATAGGGTGTCAAAAGTTCAGATGTCAGATCAGCTACCCTGTATGCCAATCAAAAAACAAATGTTTTTATAATGTCAGGCGATCTACCCACACTTCCTTTGTGATAACCACTAGATCGCGATCAATATACTGAGCACCCCTGCACTAGATCAACTCAATTAAATAGATATCTTCAGAACCTTTCACCCTAAAGCAGCAGAATATACATTCTTTTTAAGTGCTCATGGTACATTCTCTATGATAGATCACATGTTAGGACACAAAAGCAGTCTAAACAAGTTGATGAAGATTGAAATCATATCAAGCATTTTCTCTGATCACAATGGCATGAAACTAAAAATCAACCACAACAGAAAAACTGAAAAATGCTCAAAAACTTGGAAACTAAATAGGATGTTATTAAATAACAAACAGGTTAACAATGAGATCAAAGAAGAAATTTTAAAAATTCAAGAAGTAAATGATAATGAGCATACATCAACTCAAAATTTATGGGACACAGCAAAAGCAGTACTGAGAGGGAAGTTCATAGCACTACAGGCATACCATAAGAAGCTAGAAAAAGCTCAAATAAACACCTTGACCCTGCACCTAAAAGAAGAGCAATTAATACCCAGGGGTAGTAGAAGGAAAGAAATAATAAAGATCAGAGCGGAAATAAATGGTATAGAAGCTAAAGAAAGAATACAGAGGATCAAAGGAAGGAACCATGAGCTGGTTCTCTGAAAAGGTAAACAAGATTGATGAACGTTTAACCAGACTCACCAAGAAAAAAAGAGAAAGAACTCAAATAAATAAAATTAGAAAGGACAGTGGAGAAATAACAACTGACACACAGAAATACAAAATATTATAAGAAAATACTATGAAGAACTGTATGCCAAAAACTAGACAACCTAGAAAAAATGGACAAATTTCTTGAAACATACAATCATCCAAAAATCAATCTGAAAGAATCAGAAAACCTAAATAGACTGATTACACCAAATAAGATCAAAACAGTTATCAAAAAATTCTCAACAAAGAAAAGTCCTGGGCCTGATGGCTTCACAAGTAATTCTACCAAATATTCAAAGAAGAACTAACACCTATTCTTCTCAAGCTATTTCAAAAAATTCAAGAGGAAGGAAGACTTCCAAGCTCCATTTATGAGGCGAGCATAATTCTGATTCCAAAACCAGGCAAAGACAACACAAAGAAAGAAAATTATAGGCCAATATCCCTGATGAATTTACAAGATAAAATCCTCAAAATACTAGCCAACTGGATCCAGCAATATATGAAAAAAATCATACACCATGATCAAGGGGGATTTATTCTGAGGAGGCATGGCTGATACTATACTTGCAAATCAATCAATGTGATTCATCATATAAAGAAAAAAAAGGACAAAAACCACATGATAATTTCAATAGATGCAAAAAAAGCATTTGTTAAAATCCAGCACCCATTCATGATCAAAACTCTCAGCAAAATGGGAATATAGGAAAAATACCTTAACATGATAAAGGCCATATATGACAAACCCATAGCCAACATCATACTCAATGGGGAAAAATTAAAAGCAATCCCCTTAAGATCAGGAACAAAGAACCACTCTTATTCAACATAGTCTGGAAATCCTAACCCCAGCAATCAGACAAGAAGAAGAAATAAAAGGCATCCAAATTGGAAAAGAAGAAGTAAAACTATCATTATTAGCAGATGATATGATATTGTATATAGAAAACTCTAAAGTCTTTGTGAAAAAACTAATGGACCTGATAAATGAATTCATCAAGGCGGCAAGATATAAAATTAATACTCAGAAATCAGAGGCATTTTATACAACAACAATGAACTGTCAGAAAGAGAAATTAAGGAAACAATACCCTTCACTATTGCAACAACAACAAAAAGAAAATAAAGTACCTAGGAGTAAATTTAACCAAGAATTTTAAAGACTTGTACTTGGAAAATTATAAAACATTGATAAAAGAAATCAAGGAAGATACAAACAAGTGGAAGCATATACCGTGCTCATGGTTAGGAAGAATAAACATCATTAAAATGTCTATATTAACCCAAAGCAATTTATAAATTCAGTGCAATACCAATTAAAATACCAATGACATACTTCAAAGATATAGAACACATATTCCAAAAATTTATATGGAACCAAAAAAGAACACGAATAGCCTCAGCAATCTTAAAAAAAAAAAAAAAGCAGGAGGTATCACTCTTCCTGATATCAAGTTATACTACAAGGCCATTGTACTCAAGACAACTTGGTACTGGCATAAGAACAGGCATATAGATCAATGGAACAGAACAGAGAACCCAGAAATAAATCCATACCTTTATGGACAACTGATATTTGACAAAGGAGGTAAAAGCATACATTGGAGTAAAGACAGCCTCTTTAACAAATGGTGTTGGGAATATTGGACATCTACCTGCAAAAAAATGAAACTTTTACACCATTCACAAAAACAAACTCAAAATGAATAAAAGACTTAAATGTAAGCCAGAAAACCATTAGCATCTTAGAAGAAAACATAGGCAGTAAGCTCTCCAACATCTCTCGCCGCAATATATTTGCCGATTTATCTCCACGGGCGAGTTAAATAAAAGACAGGATAAACAAATGGGACTTTATCAAACTAAAAAGCTTTTGCACAGCTAAAGACAATAAAAACAGAATAAAAAGACAAACTACACAATTGGAGAACATATTCGACTATACGTCTGATAAGGGGTTAATAACCAAAATTTATAAAGAACTTTTAAAACTCAACACCAGGAAGACAAACAGTCCAATCAAAAAATGGGCAAAAGAAATGAATAGACACTTCTCCAAAGAGGACATACAGATGGCCAATAGGCATATGAAAAAATGCTCAACATCACTAATCATTAGAGAAATGCAGATTAAAACCACAATGAGATATCACCTCACACCAGTCAGAATGGCACTCATCAGCAAAACAACACAGAATAAGTGCTGGCGAGGATGTGGAGAAAAGGGAACCCTTCTGCACTGCTGGTGGGAATGCAGACTGGTGCAGCCACTGTGGAAAACAGTATGGAGGTTTCTCAAAAAATTAAAAATCAAACTGCCTTTTGACCCAGCTATTTCACTTTTAGGAATATACTCTAAGAACAGCATAGCACTGTTCGAAAAAAAGAAATGCGCCCCCATGTTTGTGGCAGCATTGTTCACAATAGCGAATATCTGGAAACAGCCCAAATGTTCATAAGAGGACGAGTGGATTAAAAAGCAATGGTACATATATACTATGGAATACTACTCAGCCATAAGAAATGATGACGTTGGATCATTTACAACAAAATGAATGGACCTTGGTAACATTATATGGAGTGAAATAAGTAAAACAGGAAAAAACAGAGAACTGCATGATTTCATACATAGGTGGGACATAAAAGTAAGACTATGAGACATGGACAAGAGTGTTGTGGTTACGGGGAGGGGGGACGGAGGAGAGGGATTGAGAGGGGGAGGGGAAGGGTACAAAGAAAACCAGATAGAAGGTGACAGAGGACAATATGACTTTGGGTGATGGGTATGCAACATAATTGAACGACAAGATAACCTGGAGATGTTTTCTTTGAACATATGTACCCTGATTTATTAATGTCACCCCATTAAAATTAATTAAAAAATTAAAGAAAAGATGAGAGATATTGTTGATTTTAAAAAGACGCACATTTTAAGGAGGATTAAAAGCCAAGTAGAAGGGTGCTTCATGCACTCCCAACTGAATTAATAGTCTTATTCAGAAATATTTTCCGTTTAGGGAAAAGCACCCAGTGGCAATATATTTGGAAGGTAGAAGAAAGCAAAGGAGGGAATTTATGGGACTGGATAAATAGTAAAATGAATAAACACGTAATTCTTTTACATAAGGGGGTATAAGACAGTTAACAGTTAACAACTAATATGATAATAATAACACTGTGTTAATTTGTGGTCTCACTCTGGTGCAGTAGTTGTGCTTTGATTTTGTAAAGGTATGTTATTAGGTATGTTATCTTAGATGCAAAAAAAATAAAGAAAGGTGAAGATTGGCCTTGGTTAGAGAAAAATACTGCCCTAGAACATGACTACCCACCCTGATCCACTTTTAGTTAGAAAGTTTTAATTTCAGACCATCCTATATAGTTGCTTTAGTTGGCCTTGGCTGTTGGCTCAGTGGATAGAGCATCCACCCAGTATATAGACATCCCAGGTTCAATCTCCAGTCAGGGAACACAGGAGAAGCGACCATCTGCTTCTCTCCTCCTTCCTCTCCCACTTCTCTCTTTCTTCTTCTCCCACAGCCAGAGGCTCAGCTAGGTTGGTCTGAGCATCAGCCTCAGGCATTAAAAATAGCTCTGTACTTGAGCATGTGCTCCAGATGGGGTTACCCTGGTCCAGGCGCATGTGGGAGACTATCTCACTATCTCCCTTCCTCTCACTTAAAAAGAAAGAAAAAGATTATTTTAGGTCACCAAACAAGCCTCCCCTGAGCTTGTCAGGTTCAGTATATAGCCCCTATGTCATCCACAAAGATATACTGAAAAATAAATTGTGAAACTTTAAGAAAATCAATTAATAATATGTCTTTCCAACTTTCAAGGACCTTCAACTCAGAAAATACACAGCTAACTTTTCAAGTTTAAAGAAAATTAAAATAATATGTGTTATTCCCTTTCCCAGATCTGGGATGTTTTTTCTTTGTGTGGAGAGCTTCTGTGCTGGGAACTCTGTTTTTTATTTATTTGTATGAATTTGCTCTTGCATTTCAATTTCTCTTGTAACTCTTAATTGTGATTTTGTTCACCATTTGCTTAATTCTTATTCAACCCATGAATAAAACTTAGAGAAAACCTCCTATAATGCATGGCCTAGAATTTAACCAACTTAATCAGATATTTTGTCTTAAGGACCAGTTTTCAAGGTTACAGAGGTAGTCTTTCTTTTGCTTACTTACACAATTTGCAATACTTTGGGTTTAATTAAGTGACAGAATAAATTGACCATGGCAATTAGGAAGTGTTTTGATCCAGATTATTAGAATGGAAATTACACTTTGCTTTCCCAGTGAGTTAGAAGCCAGAATCTTTCACCATTAGATCTGACAACAAGAATTGACTTTGTATACCCTGATATAGTTTGTAAGGAGCAACAGGCCAGGGTGTATGTGTCCATAGGTTATAACACTCTGATTATTTATGCTGTAGTCATGAATCTAACCCATTAGAGACAAGCTCCATCCATCTATATAGCTGTCATCTCAACCATGAATGTAATGCTATTATGGTGAGAACCAAATCCACTGCTCATGCCAGATGTTGTTAGGAATTCAATCCATCCTATGTATGAACACTAGTTCCTTTAAACAACAAGATGTTGAGTGAATTAGATATTGAGTGCTGAGTTTCTTGGCATTTAATTATCCAGCTTAAAAAAAAAAAAAAGCAACTTCCCTAATCATTCTTGAGGTTATTCCCTAGCACATAAGTAAAAAAGATTTTGTGAAGGAATTGTATGATGTTTAGTAACTGTAAAGCCATTTCTAGTTATGGTAATGCTTTTTAATGGTGATTTTTATTTTATTTTTATTGTTTCTTAATTCTAGTATGTCAATAAAAATTAACCATCTTTTAGATGTGATGTCATTGTTAGACAAACTTAAGAGAGAAAATCCAATCATAATATAAAAAGCATATCTTTTTTTACCTTTTTGTGCATTGTATTATAATTCTATACCTATGTTAATATATTATAATGACTGCAAAAATGGAAGAAAACTTTTAAAAAAGTAAGTAATCACAGCTAGATGATAGTTCTACTGATTTGTGGACCATTGCAATTGTAGAAATTAACGTTTCCCTCTCAAAAACTATGTGGAACTGATGACAAAAGGACTTCATGGTTATTGTTAACAGCTTTGTTTACAGATTTCTTACTTTCAAAAATGAAGTGGAGGTTTAGAGAGTACCCAGTGTTTTATAATTTGGCCCTACGCTGATACGTTCCCACTCCCTAGACCCATCTGTCTTAGCCAATGCTAAATCATCCACTCTGAGTGCCCTCCTCACCTTCCTCCTTCTGCTGGTACCCAAACATTTCCCCTTTCAACTCTTCCTTTGTTCCTTCCCTTTCTCCTCTTATTGAGATGTGACTGGCATACTACACGGCTTCCAGTGAGCAACACAATGACTTGACATGAAATGATCACTGCAATAAAGGGAATTAACATCTATAATCAAAAGGAGTTACAACTTTTTGGTGATGAGAACTTTTAATATCTACTCTTTTAGCAACTTCCAAATTTATAATGAAGTATTATTAACTATAGTCACCATACTGTACATTATATTCCTAGAATTGATTTCTTTCATAACTGAAACTTTGTACTTTTTGACTCCCTTCACCCACTTTGCCCACCCTCCACCCCCTGTCACTGGCAAATACCAACCTGTTCTCTGTATCTATGAATTTCATTTATTTTTATGATTCTACAGATAAGTGAGGTCATATAGTATTTTTCTTTCTTTGTCTGATTTATTATACTTAAAATAATATCCTCAAGGTCCATTCATTATGTCAAAAATGGCTGAATATTCTAAGGTGTGTTGATATATATAAAAATATATATAATTGCTACTGTTATTATTGTTATTTATCAATTTATACACCAATAGACACCTAGCTACTTTTTACTACAGTGGGGAACAAAATTTTTTAATATATTTTATTATTATTAATTTTAATGGGGTGACACCAATAAATCAGGGTACATATGTACAATGAAAACATCTCCAGGTTATATTATCATTCAATTGTGTTGCATACCCGTCACCCAAAAGTCAAATTGTCCTCTGTCACCTTCTATCTGGTTTCCCCTGTGCCCCTCCCCTCCTCCCTATCCCACCCTTCCCTCCCTCCACCCACCCTGTAACCACCACTCTCTTGTCCATGTCTCATAGTCTCACATTTATGTCCCACCTATGTATGAAATCATGCTGTTCTCAGTTTTTCTTTATTTATGATTTACTTATTTCACTCCGTATAATGTTATCAAGGTCCATTTATTATAATGTTATAAATGATCCGATGTCATCATTTCTTATGGCTGAGTAGTATTCCATAGTATATATGTACCATCGCTTTTTAATCCACTCGTCTTCTGACAGACACTTGGGCTGTTTCCAAATCTTCGCTATTGTGAACAATGCTGCCACGAACATGGGGGCGCATTTCTGCTTTTCAAACAGTGCTATGGTGTTCTTAGAGTATATTCCTATAAGTTGGATAGCTGGGTCAAAAGGCAGTTCGATTTTTAATTTTTTGAGGAATCTCCAAACTGTTTTCCACAGTAGCTGCACCAGTCTGCATTCCCACCAGCAGTGCAGAAGGGTTCCCTTTTCTCCACATCCTCGCCAGCACTTATTTTGTGTTGTTTTGCTGATGAGTGCCATTCTGACTGATGTGAGGTGATATCTCATTGTGGTTTTAATTTGCATTTCTCTAATGATTAGTGATGTTGAGCATTTTTTCATATGCCTATTGGCCATCTGTGTGTCCTCCTTGGAGAAATTTCTATACATTTCTTTTGCCCATTTTATGATTGGATTGTTTGTCTTTCTGGTGTTGAGTTTTATAAGTTCTTTATAAATTTTAGTTATTAACCCCTGTGCAAAAACTTTTTAGTTTGATATAGTCCCATTTTTTTATCTTGCCTTTTATTTCATTTGCCCGTGGAGATAAATAGGCAAATATATTGATGCTACAGATGTCGGAGAGCTTGCTGCCTATGTTTTCTTCCAAGATGCTTATGGTTTCAGGGCTTACATTTAAGTCTTTTATGCATTTTGAGTTTGTTTTAGTGAATTGTATGAGTTAATGGTCTAGTTTCATTTTTGTGGAGGTAGATGTCCAATTTTCCCAACACCATTTGTAAAAGAGGCTGTCTTTAATGCATTGTATGTTCTTTCCTCCTTTGTCAAATATCAGTTGTCCGTAAAGCTGTGGGTTTATTTCTGGGTCCTCTGAACTGTTCCATGAGCTATGTGCCTGTTCTTATGCCAGTACCAGGCTGTCTTGAGTATAATGGCCTTATAGTAAACCTTGATATCTGGAAGAGTGATACCTCCTGCATTTTTCTTTTTTTTTTAAGATTGCTGAGGCTATTCGTGTTCTTTTCTGGTTCCATATAAATTTTTGAAATATGTGTTCTATATCTTTGAAGTATGTCATTGGTATTTTAATTGGTATTGCATTGAATTTATAAATAGCTTTTGGTAATATAGACATTTTAATGATGTTTATTCTTCCTAGCCATGAGCACAGTATATGCTTCCACTTGTTTGTATCTTCCTTGATTTCTTTTATCAATGTTTTATAATTTTCAGAGTACAAGTTATTAACCTCCTTCGTTAAATTTACTGCTAGGTACTTACTTTTTTGGCTGCAATAGTGAAGGGGATTGTTTCCTTAATTTCTTTTGCTGACAGTTCATTGTTGGTATATAGGAATGCCTCTGACTTCTGAGTATTAATTTTATATCCTGCCACTTTGCTGAATTCATTTATAAGGTCCAGTAGTTTTTTGACTGAGACTTTAGGGTATTCAATATACAATATCATATCATGTGCAAATAGTGACAGTTTTACTTCTTTTTTTCCAATTTGGATGCCTTTTATTTCTTCTTCTTGTCTGATTTCTGTAGCTAGGACTACCAGAACTATGTTGAATAAGAGTGGTGAAAGGGGGTATCCCTGCCTGGTTCCTGATCTTAAGAGGATTGCTTTTAATATTTGTCCATTTAGTATGATGTTTGCTGTGAGTTTGTCGTAGATGGCCTTTATCATGTTAAGGAATATTCCCTGTATTTCCACTTTACTGAAAGTTTTGAGCATGAATGGGTGCTGAATTTTATCAAATGACTTTTTGCATCTATTGAAATTATCATGTGATTTTTGTCCTCCCTTTTGTTTATGTGATGAATCACATTGATTGATTTTGAATATTGAACCAGTCTTGCCTCTCCAGAATAAATCCCACTTGATCTTGGTGTATGATTTTTTTCCTATATTGCTGGATCCGGTTCCTAATAATTTGTTGAAAATTTTAGCGTCAAAATTCATCAGGGATATAGGCCTATAATTTTCTTTCTTTGTATTGTCTTTGCCCGGTTTTAAGACCAGAATTATGCTCGCCTCATAAAAGGAATTTCGAAGTCTTCCTTCCTCTTCAATTTTTTAAATAGCTTGAGGAGGATAGGAGTTAGTTCTTCTTTGAATTTTTGATAGAATTCACTTGTAAAGCCACCATGCCCAGGACTTTTCTTTTTTGGGACTTTTTGATAACTGTTTTGATCTCATTTGTTGTAATTGGTCTGTTTAGGTGTTCTGATTCTTCCAGATTGATTTTTGGAAGGTTATATGATTCAAGAAATTGGTCCATTTCACCGAGATTGTCTAATTTTTTGCAAACAGTTTTTCATAGTATTTTCTTACAATGCTTTGTATTTCTGTTGTGTCAGTTGTTATTTCTCCACTGTCCTTTTTAATTTTATTTATTTGAGTCCTCTCCCTTTTTTTCTTGGTGAGTCTAGTTAAAGGTTCATCAATCTTGTTTACCTTTTCAAAGAAACAGCTTCTGGTTTCATTGATCCTCTGTATTGTTTCTTTAGCCTCCATGTAATTTATATCTGCTCTGATCTTTGTTATTTCTTCCTTCTACTTGTCCTGGATTATATTTGCTGTTGTTTTTCTAGTTCTTTTAGATGCAGGGTCAGGTTGCTTATTTGAGCTTTTTCTAGCTTCTTATGATATGCCTGTAGTGCAATGAACTTCCCTCTCAGAACTGCTTTTGCTGTGTCCCATAAATTTTGAGTTGATGTATGCTCATTATCATTTGTTTCTAGAAACTTTTTTATTTCTTCTTTGATCTCATTGTTAATCCATTCATTATTTAATAACATGCTATTTAGATTCCAAGTGTTTGAGTATTTTTCAGTTTTTCTTTTGTAGTTAACTTCTAGTTTCATGGCATTGTGATCAGAGAAAATGCTTGATATGATTTCAATCTTCTTAAATTTATTGAGACCATTTTTGTGTCCTAACATGTGGTCTATCCTAGAAAACGTACCATGAGCGCTTGAGAAGAATGTATATTCTACTGCTTTAGGGTGAAAAGTTCTGAAGATATCTATTAAATCAAGTTGATCTAGTGTATCCTTTAAGTCTGCTGTTTCTTTATTAATTTTCTTTCTTGAGGATTTATCCAGTGTTGTTAGAGGGGTATTGAAATCCCCTACTATGATAGTATTGCTGTTAATCTTGCCCTTTATATCCATCAAAGTCTGCTTTATGTATGTCGGGGCTCCTATATTTGGTGCATAGATATTTATAATAGTTATATCTTCCTGTTGAATTGTTCCCTTTATCATTATGTAGTGTCCTTCTTTATCTCTTACTGCACCCTTTGTTTTAAAGTCCATTTTGTCAGATATAAGTACTGCTACCCCATTTTTTAATTTCCATTTGTATGAAATATTTTTTTTTAATACTTTTACCTTCAGTCTATATGCATCTTTTGTTTTACGGTGTGTCACTTGTAGACAGCACATGTATGGGTCCTGTTTTTTTATCCATGCAGCTACCCTATGTCTTCCGATTGGATCATTTAATCCATTTACATTTAAGGTTATTATTGATATGTAGTTGTTTATTGCCATTTTATTCTTTAAAGCTGTATTCTTCTTTTGCTCTATTCATTCCTCCCTTTAAACTGTTCACAAGAGGCCTCTTAGTATCTCTTGCAGAATTGGTTTGGTTTTCATTAATTCCTTCAGGCTTTCTTTTTCTGGGAAGCTCTTTATTTCTCCTTCAATTTTAAATGTTAGCCTTGCTGGATAGAGTAGTCTTGGTTGTGGGTTCTTGTTCTGCATTACTTTGATTATATCTTGCCATTCTCTTTTGGCCTCAAGTGTTTCGGTTGAGTAGTTCGATGTCATCCTTATGGGGGCTCCTTTGTAGGTGATAGCCATTTTTTCTCTAGAAACTTTTAAGGTTTTTTCTTTATCCATTAGCTTTGGTATTTTAACTATGATGTGTGTTGGTGTAGATCTTTTTGGGTTTCTCTTTAATGGAGTTCTGTGTGCTTCTTGAACATGTGGGGTGTTTCCCAGCCTTAATTTAGGGAATTTTTCTGCTATGATTTGATTGAACAAAGTCTCCATTTTCTGTTCTCTCTCCTCTTCTTCAGGCACCCCTATGATGCGAATGTTGTTTCTCTTCATGTTGTCACAGAGCTCCCTTAGAGTTTCCTTACATTTTTTAGTCTCTTTTCCTTTTTCTTCTCTGCTTCTGTGCCTTTGTTTATTGTGTCCTCTAACTCGCTGATTCGATCCTCAGCGTGATTCATCCTGCTTTTAATTCCTTCCATTGTGGTCTTCAGTTCTGATACTGTATTTGTCATTTCTGTCTCATTCTTTTTTATTATTTCAATTCCGGTTTTAGACTTGTTATCTTTTTATTTAGTTGTTCATAATAAGTATCCATTGTTGCTCTAATTTCTTTGAACATACTAACTATCATTATTCTAAATTCTGCTTCTGGTAATTTGGTTATATCTGGTTCATTCAGTTTCTTCTCTGGGGATTTCTCTTGATTCATCTGGTTTGCATTCCTCTGCCTGCCCATTTTATCTGTGTATAAGCAAGTTGTGGCCACTGGAGTCCAGTAAGTGTTGCCTTTGTCTTCTCTAGATGTGGTCTGTCTGCATGCGCGCCACTCACTCTACAGGTGCCTAGGGCGGTTGGGTATGGGCATTGCCAGCGCTGGCCCACTGTGGCTTTTGCTTTGATTTCCACCTTTTCTCCACGGATGGGGCTTTCACTCAAGCCACAAGCCTAAGCACCAAGGGTAGAGGAGAACACCTTTGCTCAGCTGTGGACCCAGCCTGTTTCTGGACTTCCACCCAGAACCCGCAGTCAGAGCTTGTTCGCCACAGTTTTGCGGCTTGGGCAGGGCTTTTGACGTGCTCTCAGCTGTGAGCCTTTGCCCGTCAGAGCTTTAGTCCCACCCTCGAGGCCAGGGCCCTTCTGCGCAGGGTCGCAAACCAAGGTTATTGGGCCAGGCATGTTTGCTGGCTTCCGCTAAGCTGTGAGATTCCACTCGTCTCGGTGTCTACCCTGCCCCTAGCGCTCACGCACGTAAAATGGCAAACCGCAGTTTCTTCAGCCTGGCGGGCTGGTAGCGTGAGCTCAGCCGCGATTTTCCGCCCGTTCCTGGTCCTAGCCTCGCCCCCGTCCCCGCGGTCAGGCCAGCTTGTGCAGGGTCGCAGAGCAGATCTCTGTCCGTTCCTGGAGTCCCGCTTTGTCCCCGCACATGGGATTACAGGTGGGCCTGCAGCTTCCGGACTGCTTTTGCATATCCCCTCTGCCCCTGCTGGGCTAGACCGAGCTCACACAGGCATGGCCTCTACCCACGCTGACAGAACCGCGTTTCAGCGTCCTGCCACCACTATACCTTTCAGCAATCCTCAGCAGAGTAGGAAGGGCCCTAATACTCCACACTGTAGGCCTGGGAGCTCCCTCACTTGTTTCACAGCTCAAAACTGTCCAAATGCCTCTTCTAGGCTCTGGGACTGTAGGCTGGGGCTCGGTTCCTGGGACCCAGGTCCCTCCCTCTTCGCCAAACTCTTCTCCCGCCACGCGGGGCTCTCCGGGCTGCCGTTTGCTCCGAGGAGCTAGCTGGGCAGCCCTCTTCGCATTTTCACTATTCCTACCAGTCTCAATGTGGCTTCTTCTGTGTTTCTTGGTTGAAGAGTCCACTTAGTTTAGTTCAAAGTTGATTTATCCAGATGATGGTTCTTGAAATTGATTTATAATCCACTTTGGTTCTGGGAGTCGGAAGTTAGTACGTCCGCCTACTCCATCGCCCTCTTGCTCCTTGGGGAACAAAATTTTTGTTGTACCCACAAAAACACTTGTTATTACCTAATTCAAGTATGCTGATCCTAAATTTGATGTTAGTTTTTCTCTGTAAGGTACAATTTTTTTGCAATTCAAAATTTTATGTTTTCATATTATTGTAAAATTTTCAACATTTAGTTTAACATAATGAAGTAGAATGTCTTCTTGTGCATCATCACTATGAAAATATAATAATTTATATAATGCAGTAAATACACTAATACACTAAAAGATATGATTGCATCTAAATTTGTCTACAGTTTTAAAATAGAACATATTAGTACTCTTATTTTAATTATAAAATTTGTGCAAAATTTATTTAAATTCTATTCAGGCAAAATTTGCATTTGTAGCTCTTGCATTTGTGTACTTGTTGAGGACATTCTCGTTTGATGCTCTAGCAGTAGTCCGATCATTAATAACAGCTCCAAGATTTTTGGAAAACTTATCAAGGTGACTGTTCAGGAAGTGAATCTTAATGTTCATGTTACATCCAATGTCACGGAAACCCAACAGCATCCTTTGAACCAGAAGTTCATAGTTTTCTGCTTTTTTGTTACCAAGAGTTCTTTGTAAGGGCCACAAAAGACTGCCATGCTGCTTTTTCTCCTTTTTCATCTTCCTGGAAAATTCTTTGTCACGTATGAGTGTTTGAATTTGAGGTCCATCGAATACACCTGCTTTTATCTTCTCGAAAAACAAGTCAGGAAAAGCAGAAATAGTATTTTGAAAGCATTCACTTTCTCTATTCAAAGCCTGAACAAACTGCTTCATTAAGCCCAATTTGATGTGAAGTGGAAGAAAAATGATCCTGTGTCGATTAACTATAGGTTCATTCACAATATTTTGCATCCCTACTTCCAGAGCTTTACGTTTTGGCCACTCCTTCTGTGTCCAGTGTTTCTCCTGAGCTCGGCTATTTCACAAACACAGAAAGCAAGGATACTTTGTGAAACCTCTCTGTTGTCCTAACAGAAAATTTATCATTTTAAGATCCACACAAATGATCCAGTTATGCTCCTCATACTTCAGAAAGTCGAGGACAATTTTTATGTCATTATAATCTTCTCACAGATTAGTTGAATAAACAATTGGAACCACTGAATCAACATTACTGTTGTGTAGAGAACACATTTCAGACTCTGTTTAGAGCTGTAAAGAAATAGCCGCCATTCTGTTGGACTATAAATAGTAACACCTAGCTGGCTGAGAAGACTACTGATATCATGATAGTAACAAAAGTGTTTGTCTTCGGAAAAAAGTCCACAAAAATTTGTTCACACTTTCTGAAATGGGATCCTTTAGCTGACTGGCAAAGTACATTCTTTTCTTGAGCCTGGAGGCTAATAACTCAGCTGATTCCTTTAATAGGCCCAAATCTCTTACTAAATCATTTAATTCAGTTTGGCTAAACTGCTGAGGGGTTAATGACTGCTTGGCATCAGAAGAAGACTCTTCAGATTCTACAACCATTTCCTCATGCATCTTATCAACATACACTTGATCACCATGTTCACTTTCTTCATCCATAGTAAAAAAAAAAACATTGAAAACTGAAACTGGAAGTGTCTCAGAATGTGGGATAGGTCGTATTGCTGAAGGAATATTAGGATATGCGATCATAAGCTGTTTTTTCTTGCCAATACCCTTTGAATGGATTAGACAGAAATAACAGTCATTTCTGTGGTCCTTAGGTTCATGCCAAACCATGAGAATACCAAAAGGCATCTCTTTCCATTTTCCTTTTTTCCAGTCATGAAGCATTTTATCACAATTATGAAACACAATATATGGAGCCCAATTCTTTTCTTGATTGCCAAGGGGAACTTGAATATAGGCAATCTATGCAGGTTTTACAAATGATGAAATATTGCGCCTTTGACGTTGAACTGTGTAACAGCCACATATATAACAGAAGGTGTCAGGACTATTCTTACATATATACCTACTTGAAGAAACTATGATTCAAACTTAAAACAAAATAAGAGGGTGTTTTTTTCAGATAATAATTTTTTACATTTAAAAACAAATACAATTATGTAAAAGTGATGTTTGTAAAACATTAATTGCCTTGTGGTTATGTTCAATCCAAGAGTTGTTGTCCTTTAACTCCAATTTAAGAACCAATACATGGCATTAACTGTAACAAAAAGAAATTGAAATTGCATAAAAACTAGAGCATAAGTCAATAAACAAATTTCATATTTGGAATCAGCTTTGCAGAAATATATAGAAACAGTTCTATAAACTCATGCAACTGAAAATGCAAAATAAATTGTTCCCCAGTGTTATAAATAACACTGCAGTGAACCTGGGAGTACATATATCTTTTTTGGCATTATTCCTCATATTTTTTAAGGTGGTGCTTTTTATTTCCTTTACATAAATACCTAGAATTAAAATTGCTATGTCATATAAAATTCCCTTTTTAAATTTTTTTGAGAAAACTCCACACTGTTTCCATAGTGCCTACCCCAATTTTTTAGCCTCACTAGTGGTGCACAGGGCTTCTTCATACCCTTGCCAACATTTGTTATTTCCTGTCTTTTTAATAATAGCCATTCTGGCAGGTGTGAGGTGATATCTCATTATAGTTTTAATGTACATTTTCCTGGTGATTATTGGTGCTGAGCACCTTTTCATGTACCTATTAGTAATTTGGGTGTCTTTTTTAAAAAAGGTCTCTTCATGCCTTCTTGTCATTTTTTGATAAGATTTTTTTTGAGAGACTGAAGACGGCGATAAAGTAAGCGGACGTACCAACTTCCAACTCCTAGAACCAAAGTGGATTATAACTCAATTTTAAGAACCATCATCTGGATAAACCAACTTTGAACTAAACTAAGTGGACTCTTCAACCAAGGAACACAGAAGAAGCCACATTGAGACTGATAGAAATAGCGAAAAAGGGAAGAGGGCTGCCCAGCTCCCCAGAGCAAACGGCAGCCCAGAGAGACCTGTGTGGTGGAAGGAGAGTTTGGCGGAGAGGGAGGGATCTGGGTCCCAGGAACCAAGCCCCAACCTGCAGTCCCAGAGCCTAGAAGAGGCGTTTGGACAGTATTAAGCTATGAAACAAGTGAGGATACTGTTTGTGAGAAAGAGAGTTTTCTCAGACCCACGATTCTTTTTTAAGGAACAGCGTAAAAAACCTCTCTCACAACCACGCACCTGGGCCTCTGGAGAATGGGGACAGAGGAGAGGACAAGAGTGGCGGTAAAGAGTGTGAACTGAAGGCACAGGAACAAATACTCTGAGGGACAGCCACCCTAACCGCTGGGCTAAGTCACTTCCCTAATCGAAAACGAATATTTTCCCTGGAACTAGCAATACCAGCAGAGGGAGACAGGACACTAGCCAAACGAGCTCTCCCGCGACACTTAGAGCAGAGCTGCTTAGAGGGAGGGAGCTCCCAGGCCTACAGTATGGAGACTTAGGGCACTTTCTATTCTGCTGCGAGTTGCTGAAGTGTATGATGGTGGCAGGACACACCACACCTAGAGAACACAAAGGTAACATCTACTAGATTCCAGTGGCCACAATTTGCTTATACACAGACAAAAAAAGGCAGGCAAAGGAATGCAAACCAAATGAATCAAGAGAAATCCCCAGAGAAGGACCTGAATGAACCAGATATAACCATATTACCAAATGCAGAATTTAGAATAATAATAATTAGGATGTTCAAAGAAATTCAAGCAACAATGGATAGTCATTATGAACACCTAAATAAAAAGATAACAATAATAAACCGAAATTGAAATAAAAAAGAATCAGACAGAAATGACAAATACAGTATCAGAACTGAAGACCACAATGGAAGGAATTAAAAGCAGGATGAATCACGCTGAGGATCTTATAAGCGAGTTAGAGGACACAATAAACAAAGGCACAGAAGTAAAGGAAAAGGAAAAGAGACTCAAAAAATGTAAGGAAACTCTAAGGGAGCTCTGTGACAACATGAAGAGAAACAACATTTGCATCATAGGGGTGCCTGAAGAAGAGGAGAAAGGACAGGAAATGGAAACTTTGTTCAATCAAATCATAGCTGAAAACTCCCTAAATTAAGGCTGGGAATCATTCCACACGTGCAAGAAGCACACAGAACTCCATTAAAGAGAAACCAAAAAAAATCTACACCAAGACACATCATAGTTAAAATACCAAAGCTAATGGATAAAGAAAAAATTTTAAAGGTTGCTAGAGAAAAAAAGGTTATCACCTACAAAGGAGCCCCCATAAGGATAATATCAGACTCCTTAACAGAAACACTTGAGGCAAGAAGGAATGGCAAGATATAATCAAAGTACTGCAGAACAAGAACCTACAACCAAGACTACTCTATCCAGCAAGGTTAACATTTAAAATTGAAGGAGAAATAAAGAGCTTTCCAGACAAAGAAAGCCTGAAGGAATTCATAAAAAAAAACCAATTGTGCAAAAGATACTAAGGGCCCTGTTGTGAACAGTTCAAAGGGAGGAAAAAATATAGCAAAAGAAGAATACAGCTTTAAAGAATAAAATGGCAATAAACAACTACATATCAATAATAACCTTAAATGTAAATGGATTAAATGATCCAATCGAAAGACATAGGGTAGCTGTGTGGATAAAGAAACAGGACCCATACATATGCTGTCTACAAGAGACACACCTTAAAACAAAAGATGCACATAGACTGAAGGTAAAAGAATAAAAAAAATATTTCATACAAATGGAAATGGAAAAAAAAAGGGTAGCAGTACTTAAATCTGACAAAATGAACTTTAAAGCAAAGGTTCTAGAAAGAGATAAAGAAGGATACTAAATAATGACAAAGGGAACAATTCAACAGAAAGATATAACTATTATAAATACCAATGAACCAAATATAGGAGCCCCAGCATACATAAGCACACTTTGATGTATATAAAGGGTAAAATTAACAGCAATACTAACATAGTAGGAAATTTCAATACCCCACTAACAACACTGGATAGATTCTCAAGAAAGAAAATTAATAAAGAAACAGCAGACTTAAAGAATACACTAGATCAACTTGATTTAATAGATATCTTCAGAACTTTTCACCCTAAAGCAGTAGAATATACATTCTTCTCAAGAGCTCATGGTACATTTTCTAGGTTAGACCACATGTTAGGACACAAAAATGGTCTCAATAAATTTAAGAAGATTGAAATCATATCAAGCATTTTCTCTGATCACAATGCCATGAAACTAGAAATTAACTACAAAAGAAAAACTGAAAAATACTCAAACACATGAAAACTAAATAGCATGATATTAAATAATGAATAAATTAACAATGAGATTAAAGAAGAAATAAAAATGTTTCTAGAAACAAATGATAATGAGCATACATCAACTCAAAAATTATGGGACACAGCTAAAGCAGTTCTGAGAGGGAAGTTCATTGCACTACAGGCATATCATAAGAAGCAAGAAAAAGCTCAAATAAGCAACCTGACCCTGCATCTAAAAGAACTAGAAAAACAACAGCAAATAAAACCCAAGACAGGTAGAAGAAAGGAAATAATAAAGATCACAAGGAAAATAAATGACATAGAGGCTAAGGAAACAATACAGAGGATCAATGAAACCAGAAGCTGGTTCTTTGAAAAGGTAAACAAGATTGATGAACCTTTAACTAGACTCACCAAGAAAAAAAGAGAGAGGACTCAAATAAATAAAATTAGAAAGGACAGTGGAGAGATAACAACTGACCCAGCAGAAATACAAAGCATTGTAAGAAAATACTATGAAGAACTCTATGACAAAAAATTAAACAATCTAGGTGAAATGGACAAATTTCTTGAATCATATAACCTTCCAAAAATTAATCTGGAAGAATCAGAACACCTAAACAGACCAATTACAACAAATGAGATCGAACAGTTATCAAAAAACTCCCCAAAAAGAAATGTCCTGGGCCTGATGGCTTCACAAGTAATTCTATCAAAAATTCAAAGAAGAACTAACTCCTATCCTCCTCAAGCTATTTCAAAAAATTCAAGAGGAAGGAAGACTTCCAAACTTCTTTTATGAGGCGAGCATAATTCTGATCCCAAAACCGGGCAAAGACAACACAAAGAAAGAAAATTATAGGCCTATATCCCTGATGAATTTAGACACTAAAATTCTCAACAAAATATTAGGAACGGAATCCAGCAATATAGGAAAAAAATCATACACCATGATCAAGTGGAATTTATTCTGGAGAGGCAAGTCTGGTTCAATATTCAAAATCAATCAATATGATTCATCACATAAACAAAAGGAAGGACAAAAATCATATGATAATTTCAATAGATGAAGAAACGGCATTTGTTAAAATCCAGCACCCATTCATGCTCAAAACTCTCAGTAAAGTGGGAATACAGGGAACATTCCTTAACATGATAAAGACCATCTACGACAAACCAACAGCAAACATCATATTAAATGGACAAAAATTAAAAGCAATCCTCTTAAGATCAGAAACCAGGCAGGGGTGTCTTATTTCACCACTTTTATTTAACATAGTTCTGGAAGTCCTAGCTACAGCAATCAGACAAGAAGAAGAAATAAAAGGCAAACAAATTGGAAAAGAAGTAAAACTGTCATTATTTGCAGATGATATGATATTGTATATTGAAAACCCTAAAGTCTCAGTCAAAAAACTGCTGGACCTTATAAATGAATTCAGGAAGGTGGCAGGATATAAAATTAATACTCAGAAATCAGAGGCATTTCTATATACAAACAATGAACGGTCAGCAAAGAAATTCAGGAAACAATCCCCTTCACTATTTCAGCCAAAAAATAAAGTACCTAGGAGTAAATTTAACCAAGGAGGTTAAGAACTTGTACTCGGAAAATTATAAAACATTGATAAAAGAAATCAAGGAAGATACAAACAAGTGGAAGCATATACTATGCTCATGGCTCGGAAGAATAAACATCATTAAAATGTCTATATTACCCAAAGCAATTTATAAATTCAATGCAATACCAATTAAAATACCAATGATATACTTCAAAGATATAAAACACATATTCCAAAAATTTATATGGAACCAAAAAAGAACACAAATAGCCTCAGCAATCTTAAAAAGAAAAAATAAAGCAGGAGGTATCACTCTTCCAGATATCAAGGTTGACTACAAGGCCATTATACTCAAGACAGCCTGGTACTGGCATGAGAATAGGCACATAGATACAGAACAGAGAACAGAAAACCCAGAAATAAACCCACAGCTTTATGTACAACTGATATTTAACCAAGGAGGAAAGAACATACAATGGAGTAAAGACAGCCTCTTTAACAAATGGTGTTGGGAAAATTGGACATCTACCTCCAAAAAAATGAAACTAGACCATCAATTTACACCATTCACAAAAACAAACTCAAAATGGATAAAAGACTTAAAGTTAGTCATGAAACCATAATTATGTTAGAAGAAAACATAGGCAGCAAGCTCTCCGACATCTGTAGCAGCAGTATATTTGCCAATTTATCTCCACTGGTAAATGAAATAAAAGGCAGGATTAACAAATGGGACTATATCAAACTAAAATGTTTTTGCACAACTAAAGACAATAAGAACAGAATAAAAAGACAAACCACACAATGGGAGAACATATTCGACAGCATGTCTGATAAGGGGTTAATAACCAAAATTTATAAAGGACTTATAAAACTCAACTTCAGGAAGACAAACAATCCAATCAAAAATGGGCAAAAGAAATGAATAGAAATTTCTCCAAAGAGGTCATACAGATGGCCTATAGACATATGAAAAAATTCTCAACATCACTAATCATTAGAGAAATGCAAATTAAAACCACAATGAGATATCTCCTCACACCGGTCAGAATGGCGTTTTCCAGCGGAACAACACAGAATAAGTGCTGGTGAGAATGTGGAGAAAAGGGAACCCTTCTGCACTGCTAGTGGGAATGCAGACTGGTGCAGCCACTGTGGAAAACAGTATGGAGTTTCCTCAAAAAATCAAAAATTGAACTGCCTTTTGACCCAGCTATTCCACTTATAGGAATATACCCTAAGAACACCATAGCACTGTTTGAAAAGAAGAAATGCGCCCCCATGTTTGTGGCAGCATTGTTCACAATAGTGAAGATCTGGAAACAGCCCAAGTGTCCATCAGAAGATGAGTGGATTAAAAAGCTTGGTACATATATACTATGGAATACTACTCAGCCATAAGAAATGATGACATTAGATCATTTACAACAAAATGGATGGACCTTGATAACATTATATGGAGTGTAATAAGTAAATCATAAAAAAAAAACTGAGAATAGCATGATTTCATACATAGGTGGGACATAAAAGTGAGACTATGAGACATGGACAAGAGTGTGGTGATTACGGGGTGGGGAGAGGGAGGGGAGGGTGAGATAGGGAGGAGGGGAGGGGCACAGGGAAAACCAGATGGAACGTGACAGAGGACAATTTGACTTTGGGTGACGGGTATGCAACACAATTGTATGATGGGATAATCTGGATATGTTTTCATTGTACATGTGTACCCTGATTTATTGGTGTCACCCCATTAAAATTAATAATAATAATAATAAAGTTTTTTTCTACTGAGTTTTACAAGTTCTTTATATACCTTAGATATTAACCAATTATCACATATACTACTTGCAAAAGTTTCCTCTTATTTCATAGGTTGCCTTTTCGTTTTTTTTATGGTTTCAAACATTTCTTAGAAAAAAAATAGGTGGCATTTTAGAAAATATACATTACCAAATTATTATCAAGATAATTTATAGGAGCTTACAAGAGTCATGTAGATTAACAGTTGACAAACATTTCAGCTCATAGAACATATTATTTAATATAACATGATTTTATGTAATTCTATTTCAAAGTGAGTTGTCAAAATTACCTTCAATCAATCAAAATTTTAATCAAACTTACATCTTTATTACAAAATACATAGATTTTTATAATTTGAAAGATTTTCAGATCTTAAAAATTGAGATTTACACTGTAATTCTCAGTGTTTTTGGTAAATTTCTATTTTTAGGCTTTATTATAAGGTGACCAGATTTTAAAATTGGTAAAGCTGGACACCATTGACAGGGGAGGGGGGATTCTTGATTAAAAATTTGGTCTATATGGAGCAAAAATAAATTTTTATAGAATGCAAAAATAGTATTTTTACATATATTTTTAAATCTGGACTTTTTAAAAATGCCGCGGGACATGGGACAAATTGTTAAAACTTGGGACTGTCCCTCAAAAAGCGGGACGTCTGGTCACCTCTTAAACCATCATTGATAAAATTCCACTTTTAATTCATATATTTGCTTCTAAGATCATCAGAAAAAAATAGAAAACAATTATTTATCCATTCTGAGAGTGCATTTGTGCATTCTCTTAGCCAAGTAAATGTAAATTCTTAGAGGTATGTTACTCTAAAATCCAGAAGTCCCATGGTTCTTGGAGGTAAACTACTGAATATTTGCTTAACTCATTAAAAGCAATGAAGAAACTACTGATGGTATGCTCACAACTTCATATTTAACAACATCAGACACACTAATCAGATACTAAGAAGGATTTTACAAAAATCTGAATGCTGGTAGATGACTCTGACATGAGCGTAGATGACCTTATCAATTATGTGACAATAAAGTATTTCAGGATTCAAATTATACTTAAAGTGTTATTAGTGAAAAATTTTATAAAACTCAGTCTGGCATGAGACATAATAATCTGCTGAAATCCAGGCTACCATTGGTTTCAGCTTCCAATGCTTCACATTTTCTGTAATCTAAAAATTGCAATAAAAAGAACACACAATAAAACATCACATACCTATTATAATGGGAAATCAAAAGAGTAAAAACTGACAATGTCATTCCTTGTGTAGGTGTGAAGAAACAGGAACTCTCATTAGTTGCTAATGGGAAGATATAGTGAATACAGCCACTATTAGGGACAGCTTGGCTGCTTCTTACAATGCTAATGCTGCCACACATTTCGGCAATCATATTCCTAAGGACTTGCCCAGCTGGTTTGAAAAGGTTATGTTTACCCAGTAACCTGCATGCAAACATTTATAGCAGCTTTATTAATAATCACCCAAAACTGAAAACAAGCAAAATGTCTTTCAATAGGTGAATGGATAAATAAATCGTGATATGTCCATACAATAAACAGAATGCAGAATGTGATAAAATAATTTAAATGTATTACTAATATCAGAAACAACCTTACCCAAGACAAATGGTAATATTGTGCTGACCTAAGAAACATTGGAAATGAGTGCATTCTGTAAGAATAAGGGCCAGAGAATTGTACGTAAACACTATAGTCTAGTTAATGAATTTGGTCCTACAGGGTTAGATTAATAATTCACAAATTATCACACATGTATACTGGAATCTCACAGTTAAGTAAATAAATGGTAGATAGTTAGAACCTGTTTTCTCACTCTTGTAATAGAAAGTTATAGGTAAGCAATGGGAATAGACTAGAATAATCAATGAATAGTAAAGTGGAGAACTCTTATTTATATTATGTAGACACAGATTGTTTACCTATAAATTTGTTTAAGATATGTGTTTATATGCAGGTTGGTATACACACATCTAATATCTTGCTATGTCAACTGTGAAAGACTGAGATTAAATGACACTCTGAGTGCACCTGATACCCAGATATTGGTTTCTAATGTCATTCTCCTAAAGAGGAACAGGGTCTTTTTAAAGAAATCACTTATTCTGGGACTGGAACCAATGAGTATGGATCATCTTGTAGTGTCAGGTGGAAAAAGTGCTCAAAGGGAAAACAACAACAACATAATGATGGGAATACATTAGACACAAGGTCCAACTAAAAGAGCTCCCATTGGCCAAACCTGAAACAACTTGAGTGAGAAAATAAAGTAGGTTTGGGTTAAAATTCAATATATAAAATAAGTTTTCCTCTCTATGCTGGTACAAATAAATGATAGAATAAATTTTTAAATAGTAGGGAATAAACAAATCTTTTTACAGAAAATTTTAAATAATGTATGTAGACATTCTACCCTGAGGTAAGTAGGGCACTACTCCACATTCTTTAAGTGTGTGTTGTGTATAATGGCTTTCTTCCAAACAGGACCGTAAGAAAGGGGGTAGGGGGTGAGTAATTTCACAGTGGAGAAACCTGACTAGCACTACTTCAGGACAGGTAATCAAAGTTAACTTTAAATTAAATTTAAATACACCACTTGAACATAAGATGTTAATAAGAGAGGAAGCTAAGTGTTAGATAAAAGAGAACTATATTTATTATCTTTGCAATAATTCTGTAAGCCGGCCTGAAATGAAACTACTCTACATTCCCACTAGCAGTGAAGGGGGACTCCCTATTCTCCACATCCTTTTCAAAACTTGTTATTACTTGTCTTGTTGATAACAGCCATTTTAACAGTTGTACAGTGGAATTTCATTGTAGTTTTAATTTGTATTTATCCAACAGCTTGTTAAATTAGCCATCTTTTTATATAGCTGTTGGCCATTTGTATGTCTCATGGGAGGAGTGTCTGTTCATGTCTTCTGCCCATGTTTTAGTGGGTTATAAAACTAAAACCCATTGGTATAGACAGCAGTATTGTGGTTACCAGAGGGAAAAAGGTGTAGGGTAGAGGGTGGTGGGGTGGTGGAGTAACGGAGACTAAACATATGGTGACAGAAGATGGTTTGACTTTGGGCAGTGGGTACACAATGCTATATACAGATCATGTATCATAAAAATGTGTACTGGAAACAAATATATTATTAACCAATGTCACCCCAATAAATTTAATAAATAATAAACAAAATATAAAACAAAACTACTCTAAAATTTTTAATCTACTAAAAATTATCCCATATACATCTGTGTAATATAATTATTATTTAATTTTTACGATTAAAAATTTAATTAAAAATTTTAAACTATATATTTTTTAAAACTACTGAGCCATAATAAAACAGAAAGCATAAAGTTTACTTTAAATTTATGGAACTGACATACCATTCTATTGAAGGTGTTGACAGATATCTCATACCTAAATATCTCAAAGTATTTTGAGGATATTTAAAACTAGAAATAAGTATTGTAAATTTGTTAAATACTGATGATAGTGCTTCGATTTAACTCCCTGGATTATAGGTAGAAATAAAGAGCTATTTAGCTGCAATCTAAATTAATGTGACTTTTTGTAAAACAGCATTGATAAATAGTCAATAGAGTTCATCTTATATTATTTTTGTTACCAGACAAAATAGGTTCTCGTGGTGTCATGAAAAATGAATTTCAGGAACAAACATGTGAGAAAAGTTTAAGTGATAGTGGCAAGATTTATTAGCATGAAAAGAGATACTACATTATCCAAGAAGTAGGGAATGGGAAAGCTATCCTAGTGACCATTCCAGGATCCTTGCAAAGCCTCTATGTATTTTCTTGGATTCAGAAAAGTGCAGGCTTTTTTTTTCAAACAATCTAACCTCTTTCCTGACTTCTCCTAGGGTAATACAGGTATTTTCCCCCTATTCCATCTCTTTCCTGGATCTTCCGTGGTTCTGTGCCATTATCCTATCAGGTTTTTTCCCAAGATTTTCAAGGGTAGTCTCCTCCCCTTTATGGTTGCCATTTTGACTCCTACTGTGCATGCCTTATGTAGTCTAGCCTTGCACTCAGTAAAGCAGGGGTTGGGAACCTATGGATGACAAGCCAGATGTGGCTCTTTTGATGGCTGCATCTGTCTTGCAGACAAATCTTTATTGAAAAAAATAATAACGTTAAAAATATAAAACATTCTCATGTATTACAATCCATTCATTTCCTACCGCTCATGTTCATGGTTGCGGGTGGCTGGAACCAATCACAGCTGTCCTCCAGGACAACACCAAATTTTTATTGGATAATGCGTAATGTACATGGGTTGTTGTGAGATCAGGAAGTAAACTTCCCTCCTTTTAATCAAGTAGTCAGCTAGCTCATTGCAGAAACCCGTTAGACGAAGAAGATGGCTACAATAAATAAAAGATGAAGATTATCGTACTTTTCAGCAGGAATAAACAGAGGAATTCGCCTTTGTGGAGAGAGCAGGTTCTGTGGTGTGTCTAATATGCAATGATAAAACTGCATCCATGAAACAATCAAATATAAAGTGGCACTTCGACACATGCTATACTACATTTGCATCAAAATATCCAGCATGGGACACCAGGAAGAAAGCATGTCAAGAGCTACTGTGCAGAGTGCAAGCTAGTCAGCAGCAACTTCGTGTTTGGACCCAACAAGGTGACTGGATTCAGCTAGCTTTGTTGGTGCTTTAGCAATTGTGAGAAATGAAAAGCCATTCACAGATGGGGAGTATGCCAAAACATTCATGCTTCATGTTGCCAATGAACTTTTTGACGACTTTTCAGATAAAGACAAGATAATCAAACAAATAAAAGACAGGCCTCTGTCGGCAAGAACTGTGAATGATCGTATCATCATGATGGCAAATCAAATTGAGGCAACACAAGTGAAGGACATAAATGCAGCACCATTCTTTTCTCTCACTTTGCATGAGTCAACAGATGTAAGCCATTTATCCCAGTTCAGCGTGATTGCAAGGTATGCTGTCAGTGACACACTATGTGAGGAAAGTCTTGTTGTTTTGCCTATGAAAGAGACAACAAGAGGGGAGGATTTATTCAAGATTCAAGTCTTTCACTGAGTTCACTAAAGAAAAAAGTCTACCGATGGATAAACTTATTTCAGTGTGTACTGATGGTGCTCCATGCATGGTGGGGATAAACAGGATTTGTAGCACTTCTTCATGAACATGAAAAGAGACCCATCCTAAGTTTTCACTGCATCCTACATCAGGAGTGCTTTGCGCTCAGATGCATGGTGAGCAGCTTGGTGAGGTGATGTCACTGGTCATTCGGGTGGTCAACTTTATTGTTGCCCGAGCTTTAAATGATCGCCAGTTTAAAACACTGCTGGATGAAGTTGGAAATAATTATTCTGGTCTGCTTCTGCACAGCAATTTGTGTTGGTTGTCAAGAAAAAAAGTACTCAGCCATTTCACGGCATGTTTGAGCGAAATCCAAACTTTTCTTGAAATGAAAAATGTCGAGCATCCTGAGTTAGCTAACACTGAGTGGCTCCTGAAGTTCTACTATCTCATGGACATGACTGAACATCTGAACCAGCTCAATGTGAAAATGCAAGGCATTGGAAATACAGTCTTATCCCTTCAACAAGCAGTGTGTGCATTTGAAAACAAGCTGGAATTCTTCATCGCCGACATTGAAATAGATCATTTACTCCACTTAGAAAAACTGGGAGAGTTTAAAGATGCATGCACATCAAGTGACCCTGCTCAACATCTTGATCTCCAGCAGCTAGCAGGCTTCACAGCTAATCACCTGCAATCATTCAAAGCACGCTTTGAAGAATTTCATGAGCACACTCATCTTTTTAACTTCATCACCCATCCACACAAGTGTGCAGTGGATAGTGCCAACCTGAGTTAAATCCCTGGTGTCTCCATCAGAGATTTTGAGCTCCAAGCTACTGACCTGAAGGGCTCAGACATGTGGGTGAATAATCTCAAGTCAATGAATGAATATTTGGAAAGACTTGCATGACAGCAAACAGAGTTGGAGAGCAAACACAAGTGGCAAGAAATTTAAAAATTCAACCCACGAACCAGCTGATTGTCAAAACTTGGAACGCGCTTCCCATCACATACCACACACTGCAGCATGTGAGTATTGCTGTACTACAATGCTTGGCTCTACGTATGCATGTGAGCAGTCTTTCTCACATCTAAAGAACGTTAAAACCAACCTACAATCACGTTTAACGAATGGAATTCTCAATGCCTGCATGAAGCTTAACCTCACCACATATCAACCAGACTGCAAAGCCATCAGCAAAACCATGCAGCACCAGAAGTCGTGTTAATGTTAAGAAGTACTTTATTTATCATTGGTTAGCAACAGCATAACAATGTTATTAAAAAGAATTCAGAGACTTATTGTACTTTAAAAGTGTTGGTCTTACATAAAATGCACACATTTACTTGTATTTAGTGTTAAACATATTGTAGGGCTCTCACAGAATTACATTTTAAAATGTGTGGTGTTCATGGTTCTCTCAGCCAAAAAAAGTTCCCGACCCTGCAGTAAAGGAACTTCCCCCTTGCATTTCTCCCTCCCCCATTAATCCTGTGGAAAGGGAGGGTTGTACTCGAGTGCTGGAAAAGTTGGACTTCCTGCACACTCCTGGAGTGATCTGGGATAGTCCCTGAAGTGTTTGTGAAGCTGTCAAATCTTGACTTAGTCAGGCTTAGCTAGTTTTCTTCCTTCTCTCGGGTTAATATAAGGTGACCAACTTTTTTACAATGAAAATGAGGATAAAATAAATTGAAGAAAACAATATCGTAAATAAAAGAAACATTTTATTCATTGCAACAATAATACACTATAGTATCATAAATGCATAGTAAAAACATTTATATTTTATATTGTAATTAAATTATGTTTACATTCCTATTAATTTTTATAATAATTTTTATAAAAAAGTACTCATTTAGATAATGTTATCTAAATAAATACTTTTTCATTGAATGAATATTTTTGTCAGTGTATCATCTTGTAACAATATATTGGAAATATCTGAACAAAAAACATCCTTTATATTGAATTTTACAGCAAGTGCTGCAGCTAGATTATCAATATTCAATCTCAATTTCTCACTTGTCCAAAAATCATTAGAAATTGAAAAAACTCTTTCAACTGCTGCATTAGTTCCAGGGCAGCACAATGTAAATTGAATAAGGATAAATAAATTTTCACATGGAATATGTTCATTTTTAAATGGCTGAATATTTTTACTCATCTTTTATCAATTTTGACATGTTCATTTTCTCACTGTATGAATTTTTCAGAATTTAAATATACATTCAATCTTCTAATTTCTTCAAAGAGACAATTGTGATCTATTTTGATGTCAGGCATTTTTTTAGATAAAAGCTCAAGACAAGATTCAATATCTGTCCAATATACTTGTGATGAAGTAAAAAAACCATTGAAAACTGTTATTTTTCATGATGATATATTGAAAAAATGTCTGGTAAAAATTCTGCACTTCTTTGATAAACTTTTCTGTTATGCCTGGATTTGATTCCTCCAAGTCTGACAATTTTCTTTTCATGATTAAAGGAAGAAATTTTTCTTCAAAACAAGATTTATATTGAAGGATAAAGTCATTCAAAGTAAGACTAACTTTTGTAGCTGAAATGTATTCACCTTCAATCTTTTGAATCGTTTTGTGAAAAATAGGTGCTTGATTATGTACAAAATACATTAATATCTCAAATACTTCATTATTGAAAAATGATTCCAGTACTTTAGGACATTTATCTACACTTAAAAAATATGAATGGAGATGCTCAAATAATTGTAGAACATGCTCTATAGAAGGTGTTAGAGCAAGCCCTCTAACTTTTGAATATCCTAAAAAGTTTTTTTGTATTCAACATTTGCTTCTTTACAAAATTGTTTTAAAGTAGCAACATGAATGGTAAAACAAGTAAAATGCAAATAAATTGTAGTTATTATTACTTCTACATCAATTGGCATGGCACGTGATGTTGTGTTTATTGTATTTGACAAAATATGTGCATTATAACCTATTTTTAGTATTTTCTTTTGGAGTAACTCTTGTAATTTTACATACACCTCTTTGCATCTTCTCCCCCCAAAATTTGTATTTGTATTATCAGCCATTAGGGTAACAACAGTGGGTTTCAAATTGTTTTCATTTATTACTCTGTATAGATGGTTTGACAAAATTTCAGAAGTTTCACCTTCAATGGATTCTAAATTTAAAATTTTTACTTGAATGCCCTTGGTAACATTAAAATATCTTACTATTATTGGATACAATTTAATTTCATTATGATTTGATGCAGCAGATAAAATCATTACAAATGCTACAGTTTCCAAGTCCTCTGTAAGTATTTTGTCACAGTAATTTTTAAATACTGATTTCAAAATAGCTTTGCATTTTGTCCTGGCACATGAAAATTTTGCATTGTAAAAATTTTTAATAATTTAGTTGTATAACCCATACTATAAAAACTTTGTGAATTATGGCATGAAATGCAAATGTTCCCTCCATTGCAGCCAACTGTTTTTCATCTTCAGAATAATTTAAAGTTTTAAAAACACTTGTCATGTTATAACTGGAAGCTGATGCATCTAATGATTGCTTATGTTTATTGGTGGTCAAGTGTTTTGTTATTGCTGCTCTGACCCCAACTGCAATACAAAATTCTCCGCTGCAAATATTTCTGAAAACAATGGTATCTTCCTTTGATATGAGGAATGGAAGTTTCCTTTTCAATTTATCATTGAAATGGCATTTTCTCTTTTTTGATCTTTCCATCCCTTAAATAAAATTTAAAATAAAATATAGAGCTACACAAACGATGCAAACACATTAGGAACTGTGTGCATTACATCATGGTAGGCAAATTTTCCGGAAGCTAAATTAACAAAACTAAATATCAAACAAAACCACTAATTGGGAGTGAATGTCTGTTTCATGCAAATATTTAATCAAAATGCATTATTAATAGATATGTTTTGAGGTTAGGTTTCCACTTTAAAACTCTAATTTTGGGAAAATACTTATAAATAAAATTATACGTATTTGGAAATTATTAAATAGATAATGAATTAATAAAACATGAATTGTGTTTACCTGTCTATGATTCAATATTCACTGAGAAAGAAATAATCATGAATCTACAATGTCATATGTGCCATGTCGTGTTTCAGTAAGAAGTATACAAAGCCATTTGTGTGCTTGATATATCACACGCTCTCTCAAGGTCTCTTATGTGGAGCGCATGCATTTCATAATTGTGTTTCACTGCACTGTATTGATCCTTGATGAATCATCATGTCAAATACAAATAAATCATATAACACGCAACGGATAGACTCTGCACCGATCAAATACAGATATTAACAGGTTAGTCTTCCAATATCAAAAAGGAGGACATGTAGGAGGACACTTTTCAAGGGAGAAAGGAACTTAAAAAAGGACTGTCCTCCCTAAAGGAGGACAATTGGTCACCTTAATTAATACCTAATTGCCTATGCTAACACTTTGGCAGAACTCAACTTTCTGAGTTACATGACAGCTCCAGAATATTTATGTTTCTCTGATAACCCCACTGTTCAGGAAAATTCTGTTTAAGTGGAAGTCTTTATAAGGTGTCTTAATAAGCAAATATCCAAAATAGCAAATGAATCTCCTCTGTTATAGGCATGAACATTTAAATTGTAATTACAAAACAAGCATTAAAACTACACTGCAATAGAGTGAAAATATCTAATTTTATGTGCATCTGAAAATGTGATTCTGGATTGGTCACAGAGATAAAAAGACTAATAATGGTTTATGATTTTTTTCAAGTCTATGTATATCTTTTCCTTTGCTGTCTTTCCTTGCTTTCTTTCTGTTTGTCATATTCCCAGAGCCAGTTCCCAGCAAGTAATGATCACACTGGTTTAACAATCCAATATTTTAGTAATGGAACTTAAATCATTTTGTAGAATTTTAGTAGTCATCACTTGAGACTATAAAATAAATGCTCTCATTAACCTTTGATTCATGTTAAATTCTTATGTTAGCAACCACTTTATAGCTCAGTATCAGAAACAGTTTCAACTACTTATGCTCTTGATAGAAGTGTTGATCTAAGCAAGAATAAGTTGAGGCAGGTGAATTCCTCCCATGCATCTAGACCCCTTCTTACTAAATAATAAGTCTGTTCAGGTTTAGTTATAGGGGCCTACCCCCTGAGATAACTGTTTTCAAAGAATGATTCCTGTCTGCAACATGTTCCTTAATACTCCTAGTGTCCTGGGCACCTTTAATGCACCCCTACCCTCATTGTACTCAGACTCTGGTTTTCTAGTGAGCCATGGATTATCATTTTCTCTTTATTCTACATTATTGTTACTTTCATGCAACCATGAGGGCAGCCATTTTCTCTTGGTTGTGCTGTCATTCTTGCTTTACTTTCTTCATGAGGTTCTACTAAGAGAAACAGGAAAGGGAGAGGAACAGATTTGAACACCAATCACTTGTATATTAATTTTACAGTGTTGGTGTTATTATCAACATGTTTTGCAGATTAAAAAAAACTTTGATTTGAAAAGGTTAAATAATTCACTCAAGGTGACAGACTTTTGTGCATTTTTCCCACATCCTAATACAAAGAGGCTGGTTTCATTGCATCTTTTCCTGCTTGATGATGTCACTGACATTATAATCTATAAACTCTAATATACCAGAGATGACTTCAGGCACTGGGAATAAAACTAGCAGAAATCCCTGCTCTTCTCAAGTTTATACTCTACTAATCCCAAAATAAAAATCAAAGCAAAATTAACTTCAAATGTTCAGTTTTATTATATTTTGAAAATTTTATAAGGAAAATGTCAATGATGACTATCAGGTTTTCGGCTTTTGAGTAGTTGAATAATGATGCCACAACATTCAAAATAAAAGAAAGTAAACGATTCATTTTAGTTTACTTGATTTACTTTATTTCTATTTTGTGTAATTTCTTAATTTACCTTCTGAAATCATTATTGTTCTTCGAGGGATTAGGTGAAATACTCTTGTATTTCAACAATTGGATCTTCAATGAAATAAATCAAATGAATACATGATTTTGATTTTCCCCTCAAATGCAGTTCATTTCTATAGAAAATCTATGTTTGTCTCATTTAAACACTGATTTTCAAAAATGTTATTATTTGTTACAATGGTTCTATTTATTTTGTAATTGAAAAATACACATAAACTAATTTATTTCCAACTTTCATCTCCTAAATTTTGTAATCATTGATTCTAAAGAGATGTTTGCAGCTGCATCTCCACAAATATTTCAATTCTCAAACCAAATATAACTTCCCAAAGATATTGGCTCTGTAACTCACCAGGAAGCAAAATAAATAAGAAGATGAGTAGAGGAAACTATTCCTATGAGACTCCTGATTTCAGATGTTTCAGTTACTGTATTGACTTAAATTGCACAAATCTTCTTTAAATTCTTAGATTGCAAAAGATTGTATTCTGTTTCTTTCTAAACACCTTTATAAATCCTTAGTACAGTTGACACCTAACAGAGGAAAGAGCAAAATATGTCAAATCACAATAAATCCTATCCAGTATTAAAAAAACATACTTAATTGTCCCAAGAGTTGAGATATGTCAATTCAGCACCATATTTAAGGCATTTCATGTTTTTAGTTTTTGTTATTTACTAGTAAGCCATTCTGAAAATTAAATTTGATTGAAATAATTTCTAATTATATCTATTACCTTAAATTTTTTACCTTTTTCCTCAGTGCTCTCCTTGACTAAATTTAACAAAAACTGAGAAAAGTAAAACCTACATATTTTACATAATTATTAGCACATGTATTTTAGGTCAGATGGATTGGCTGCATTAATCCTGCAAACCTCTCATTTGTAATTAAATAATGACAATAATGTTGTCTTCATTCTACCTTCTTACTGTTTTGTTTAAAAAAATCTTGATGAAATAAACCTTATTTTCAGTCTTTTCTTAATGTCATGTTATTACCATAAATTTCTTTATTGATTTAAATTTTTTGTGTTTACATGGATTCAAGTGTCCCATCGAATACATCCTCCCCAGCCCTGTGTTCCCCTCACATCCCACCTTTCTCCCTCCCCTCAAAGACTTCCCCCCTTTCCTCCACTATTTGCTTTTCTGCTCTCTATAATACTGTGTATGTATATATAATTTCACTAATCTCTTTCCCTTCTCTGATCTCATGCTCTCCTCCCCTTTCTCTCTGTTCTCTTTCCCTTTGGTGCCTCTGACCCGGCCTTTGCCTCTGTTCTGTTCCTCGGTTCACATTGTTCATTGGATTTTTCAAATGAGTGCAGTCATATGATATTTTTTTTACTCTGCCTGACTTATTTCACTTAGCATAATAGTCTGCAGGTCCATCCATGTTGTCGTAAAAGGTAAGATTTTCTTCTTTTTCATGGCCCCATAGTATTCCATTCTGTATATGTACCACAGCTTTTTAATCCACTCATCCACTGATGGACACTTGGGCTGTTTCCAGATCTTCGCTATTGTGAACAGTCTTTACTCCATTGTATTTTTTTACCTCCTTTGTCAAATATTAATTGTCCATAAAGGTGTGGGTTTATTTCTGGATTTTTTATTTTGTTCCATTGAACTGTATGCCTCTTCTTATGCCAGTACCAAGCTGTTTTGAGTACAACAGCTTTGTAGTATAACTTGATATCAGGAAGTGTGATTCCACCCACTTTATTCTTCTTTTTCAAGATTGCTGAGACTATTTATGTTCTTTTTTGGATCTATATAAATTTTTTAAAATATTTCTTCTATATCTTTGAAGTATGTCATTGGTATTTTAATAGTAATTGCATTAAATTTATAAATTGCTTTGGGTAATATAAACATTTTAATGATATTTATTCTTCCTCTCCATGAACACAGTATATGCTTCCACTTGTTTGTCTCTTTCTTGCTTTCTTTTATCAATGTTTTATAATTTTCCAAGTACAAGTCTTTAATTTCCTTGGTTAAATTTACTCCTAGGTACTTTATTTTCTTTTTGTTGTTGTTGCAATAGTGAACGGGATTGTTTCCTTAATTTCTCTTTCTGACAGTTCATTGTTGTTGTATAAAATGCCTTTGATTTCTGAGTATTAATTTTATATCTTGCTGCCTTGATGAATTCATTTATCAGGTCCAGTAACTTTTTGACTGAGACTTTAGGGTTTTCTATGTACAGTATCATATCATCAGCAAATAATGATAGTTTTACTTCTTCATTTCCAGTCTGGATAACTTTTATTTCTTCTTCTTGTCTGATTGCAGTGGCTAGGACTTCCAGAATTATGTTAAATAAGAGTGGTGAAAGGGGGCACCTCTGTCTTGTTCCTGATCTCTGCTTTTTATTTTTGCTCATTGAGTATGGTGTTGGTTGTTGGTTTGTCATAGATGGCCTTTATTATGTACAGGCATGTTCCCTGTATTTCCACTTTGCTGAGAGTTTTGATCAAAAATGGGTGCTGAATTTTATCAAATGCTTTTTCTGCATCTATTGGTACTATCATGTTATTTTTTTCTCCTCCCTTTTGTTTATGTGACAAATCACATTGATTGATCTGCAAATATTGTTCCAGCCTTGCTTCCCCAGAATAAATTCCACTTGATTATTATGTATGATATTTTCATTTATTGCTGATTCCAGTTTCTTAATATTTTGTTGAGAATTTTCTCATCTAAATTCATCAGGCATATTGGCCTGTATTTTCTTTCCTTGTATTGTCTTTGCTTGGTATTGGAATCAGAATTATGCTCGCCTCATAAAAGAAACTTGGAAGTCTTCCCTCCTCTTCAAATTTTTGAAATAGCTTCAGAAAGATAGGAGTTAGTTCTTCTTTGAATATTTGGTAGAATTCACCTGTGAAGCCATCTGGCCCAGGACATTTGTTTGTTGATTTTTTTTTTTTTTTTTTACAGGGACAGAGAGAGAGTCAGAGAGAGGGATAGATAGGAACAGACAGACAGGAATGGAGAGAGATAAGAAGCATCAATCATCTGTTTTTTATTGCAACACCTTAGTTGTTCATTGATTGCTTTCTCATATGTGCCTTAACCGCAGGCCTTCAGCAGACCGAGTAACCCCTTTCTTGAGCCAGTGACCTTGGGTCCAAGCTGGTGAGCTCTTTGCACAAACTAGATGAGCCTATGCTAAAGCTGACAACCTTGGGTTCTCAAACCTGACTCCTCCGCATCCCAATCCAACGCTCTATCCACTGCGCCACTGCCTGGTCAGGCTGTTTGTTGAAATTTTTTGATAATTGTTTCAGTCTCATTTGATGAAATCAGTCTGTTTAGGTTTTCTGATTCTTCTATATTGATTTTTGAAAGATTAAATGTTTCAAAAAATTTCATCTATTTCACCTAGGTTGTCTAATTTTTTGCCATACAGATCTTCACAGTATTTTTTTACAATCCTTTGTATTTCTGCTGTATCAGTTGTTACTTCTCCACGCTCATTTCTAATTTTATTTATTTGAGTCCTCTCCTTCTTTTCTTGGTGAGTCTGGTTAAAGGTTTATCAGTCTTGTTTACCTTCTCAAAGAACCAGCTTTTGGTGTCATTGATCCTTGGGTTTTTTTAGCCTCTATGTCATTTATTTCCACTCTGACCTTTATTATTTTTTTCCTTCTACTTCCTATGGGCTTTACTTGCTGTTCTTTTCCTAGTTCTTTTAGTTGCAGGATTAAATTTGTTTATTTGAGCTTTTTCTAACTTCTTAATGTATACCTGTAATGCTATGAACTTCCCTCTCAGGACTGCTTTTGCTGTATCCCATAAATTTTGAGATGTAGTATGTTCATTTTTATTTCTTTCAAGGATATTTTTGATTTCTTCCTCAAGTGTTTCTGTTGCTAAGTCAGATGTCATTCTTATGGGGGCCCCTTTGTAGGTGATTGCTTTTCTCTTGCAGCTTTTAGTATTCTTTTTTTATCTCTTAGCTTTGGTATTTTAATTATGATGTGTCTTTGTGTAGGTCTCTTTGGGTTCCTCTTTAATTGAATTCTCTGTTTCTTTAACATGTGTGACTCTTTTCTGCATCAATTTACGGAAATTTTTAGGTATAATTTCTTCAATCAAATTCTCTATTACTTGTTCTTTCTCTTCTCCTTCAGGAATCCCTGTAATGAGGATGTTGATTCTCTTCATGTTGTCACAGAGCTCTCTTATAGTTTCCACAGACTCTTTGATCCTCTTTTCTTTTTGCTGCTCCGTTTCCATGCTTTCACTTATCTTGTCTTCTAAATCGCTGATTTGATCTTCTGTTTCATCTTGCCTGCTTTTAATTCCTTTTAGTATAGCCTTTATTTCTGATATTGTATTTGTCATTTCTGACTAGTTCTTTTTATTATTTCAATGTCCTTTTGATGCTTGTTATCTCTTTATTTAGGTGCTCATTATGTCCATCCAATGTTTCTCTAAGATTTTTGAGCATCCTAACAATCATTATTTTAAACTCTGCATCCGGTAATTTGATTATTTCCATCTCATTCTGTTTTTTTCTGGGGATTTCTCTTGTTGATTCATTTAGATTACATTTCTCTATCTTCCCTTTTTGTCTGTGCATAGACTCCTCCTTTGGGTTTGTTCTTTATGTAGCTAGCTGAGTCTATGGTTGGTATATTGCCTGCCTTCAATTTTCAGTTGTGTTGTTTCTAGGTCCTCTTGGGATGGCATCAGCTGTTGTTTGTAATCCACTGTGGGCCACTTATCTGCTATCACTGTTCTTTTTACTATTAGTGTGTGCATCTTCTATGTCTTACCTGGGTCAGATGTGAGGAGCCCTTTCTTATGCTAGCACTCTAACAAGGATTGTTAGGTCCTGAAATGATGCTTTCTGTATCTGGCCACTGAATGTGCCTTCTCTGGACCTCCCTGGCCTGAGCCTGGCACAGATCAGTGAGGGTCACTGCCTATGATTGGATCTTATCAACCTTTTTGAAGCTACAGGCAATCTAGATCTTGTGGCTGCCTCTGCTGGGCCCAGGTGCCATTGTAAATATCAGCGGCACTTCTAGTTAGCTTTTATCTACCCTTGCCTTGGGGGAACTTCCTTTAAAGATCAAGTTACCCTAAGATCAGCTTTCTGCTGCCTCTTATTGCTGGCTGCTTTTGGGGCTAAGTACTGTAATTCAGTGATTAGGTATGGTATTGGATGTGGTTTGCCCCTTAGTCTCAGGTGTCATTCTATTCAGACTTTTTATCTTTTTATTTTATTTATTTATTTTTCTTGTTTTTCAGCACTCAGAAGGGTTTGACCACAAGAGTGCAGTGGGTGTGGCCTCTGTGCTCTCAATGTCTGGTCTGTTCGCTGGCCCGCCACTGCTGCTGCTGCCACTTCCAATGTTTGGGCCTGGGCACTGACAGTGCCAGCCCACCTCTGTGGTCACTGTGGTTTATGCCACCCCAGATGGGCTCACGTGCTCCCACACAAACCACCTCCGCAGTTACCCTGGCCTCTGTCACCATGGGCAGGCTTGAGCACATGTGCTTGAGCCGCAGTTGTGGCCTCCATTGCTTTTGCCTCTGCGAGCTGGCTTACGTGTGCCTGCTCAGACCACTTCTGAAGTTGCCCTGACCCGCTCAGACTGCTTCTGAGGTCACCCCAGACCATGCCATGGCCCAGTTGAGGGCCAGCCCACTCCATTTGCAGGCACACATGCAAGGTCAGACCTTTGCAGCTGCTGCCACAGACGATTGCCTGGGCCTCCACCACCACCAAGGGTAGGTTCGCACTGCAGGCAAGCTTCTATGCAAGCTCTGAACTCCACAGCAGCTGCTGCCGCTTCCAACTCCGCAGGTGGACCTGCATACACTTGCTAGGCCTGCCCCTGCCCCCAGCGTGCACTTTGAAGCATGGGAGGGGGGGGCGGGTGTAGCTCAGACTTCAGCACTCACTACCCATGTCCCTAATGTGCTGCCTGCCTCTAAGTGCCTCTTTGTTCTGGGTGGAGCAGGGGAACCTCCCGTGGCCGGGGTAATTTTTTCCCTTTGCTGGTATTGCTGCTTCCAGAAAAAATGTTCACTTTAGATTTGGGGAGTGATTCAACCAGGTGTTAGGGTAACCATCCCTCAAAGTGTCTCCCCCTATGCCTCTGAGACCAGTCTCTCCCCTGGCAACTACAGTCCTCCCAGCGCTCCCCACTAAAGAGCCTAGGGAAAGTGGCTGTGAGCAAGGCTCTCTGTGCAGTCCCTTTAAGCAGAGCCTGGGTCTGAGAGTTCTTTCTTTTTCTCTCAAATAGTATCTAGGCTCTTTTCTCAGCCAAATATAGTTTGTATGCCCCTTCCAGTCCCCAGGGCTCTAGGCTGGTACTCTGGTTCTGGGGCTGGGGACCCACAACTCACCGGGCAACCCTCCCTGCCACTAGAGTCCCTCCTGGCTGCCACTCGCTCCCAGGAGCAGGGCAGCCCTTTTCATGTCTCTGCCTTTCCTACCAGTCTCAGTTTGATTTCTTTGGTGTTCCTTGGCTATAGAATCTTAGTTTAGTCCAAAGTTGGTCTTTCAAGATGACTATTCTCAAAATTAAGTTGTAATTCACTTCGGTTCTGGGATGTGGGAGTTTGAATGTCCACCTACTCTGTGGCCATTTTGTCTCTCCACCATAAATTTCTTAAACAACTCTTTTTATTCTTGTTGTCCCTTAATATTGTTAGCACAGAAGTGTCACAAATGATTAATATGTCATCACCATCCAAGGAGTATGTGTGTTTTGTATGGTGGACCTTGCAATTTATGACTGAAGGGGAATGAAAGACCTAAAGTGTAGGTTCACAATTTCTAGAAAAATAGCCAAAAAATTACATTTGGGAGAAAGTAAAAGTTTTTACCTCAAGACAGATGTTCTTTAGCCTATTACACTAAGGTCAAGACAAGGCAAGTTGTGGGCCAGGCTGTTAGCTTAATTGGAGAAGTGCAAGCAGAGAAGGATATATACTCTGCCTACCTGTAGAGTAGTGTCAGCCCTGTGAAGTGTGGATATTTACAGTCTTGCAACACTGGAAAACCATTGGGAATTCAGAGAGCTATCATAATTTTTCATCAATCTTTTCTGGGTAGAAATACCAGGTTATCTGATTTGAGGGCAAATAACCTCATTTGTCTCAAAAGTTCAAAACCTAGTTTATATTTTTGAGTTTGAAGAAAAGCATAAAAAAAAAACCCAGCATTCTTCCTTTGTCCAAAAAGCCTCCAAGGGCCCAGGACCTGCCCAGTGGAGAAAATGGTCAGCCTTTTAGGGTACTCCAGCAGATATTCAAATGGAAAGAGGAAAGATGGTAGGATCTCCATGTTGCTTTGGATACACAATGACAAGGGCATGACTAAGACTAGGAAGCTTATATAAATAGTATTCATAGGGCCTCTTGATGGTATTATTGACTACTGCTTAACAGATCAATGAAAGAAAATAGAGAACCCAGAAATATAGCCCATATAAATAGAGGGCCAATATAAATATAACCAACAGATTTTGAAAAGGGAATAACAGCTATGCAATGAAGCAAAGGTAGGTTTTTCAACAAATGGTACTAGAACAACTGAACATCTACATGGGAAAAATTATTATAAACACAAACATTATATCATTCACAATAATTAACTTAAAATGGAGTGTTGATCTAAATTTAAAAGCAAAACTATAAAATTCCTTGAAATAAATTACCGTGGTACCTTGAGATACAAATTTAATTCATTCTATAACCAAGCTCATAAGTCAGTCAACCCGTATATCAAACTGCTGATACTGAACTCGTGCACCAACACGCCAACTAGCGGCAGCTTCCCAAATTATGACTCGTATCTCGGAATTTCTCTTGGACCTCAAACAGAAATATGGACAGAGTTGCCGCTCGTATCTTAAAAAAAAGAAAAAATTCATATGTTGGTCTGTTCGTATCTCAAGGGACTACTGTATAGAAAAATGGGGTTTTTTTATATAACAATGAGATATAATACCAAATGCATAATCCATGAAAAAAATGTGATTATTTGAACTTAATTAAAATTTAAAGCTTCTGCTCCCTGCCCTGGCTGGTTAACTCTGTGAAGAGTGTCAGACATGCATAAAAGTTGCCATTTCAATTCCCAGTCAGGGCACACACAGGAACACCTCATTGTTCTTAACTCTTTCTCTTTCTCTATCTCCCTATCTTTTTCTCTCTCTGTTCCCTTCCTCTCTCTCACTAAAATCAATAAATCTGGTGTGGATGGATCAACAACAACAAAAAATAAAAACTTCTATTCTGCAAAAGATACCATCAGTATAATGGAAGGACAAACTACAGACTAGGAGAAAATATTCATAAAAGGTATATCTTGTTAAGGACTCAATCAAAATATGTAAAGGTTACTTAAAATACAATAATAAGAAAACAAATGACCCAATTAAAAAAGGACAAAAACCTGAATAAAAACATCACCAGAGAAGATATACAGATAGCATATAAGCATATAAAAAGATACTCTACATCAGGGGTCCCCAAACTATGGCCCGCGGGCCACATGCAACCTCCTGAGGCCATTTATCCGGCCCCCACCGCACTTCTGGAAGGGGCACCTCTTTCATTGGTGGTCAGTGAGAGGAGCACAGGATGCATCCGCACCCATAGTTCCCATTGAAATACTGGTCAGTTTGTTCATTTAAATTTACTTGTTCTTTATTTTAAATATTGTATTTGTTCCCGTTTTTTTTACTTTAAAATACGATATGTGCAGTGTGCATAGGGATTTGTTCATAGATTTTTTTATAGTTCGGTCCTCCAATGGTCTGAGGGACAGTGAACTGGTCCCCTGTGTAAAAAGTTTGAGGAACCCTGCTCTACATCATATGTCATCCAAGAACTTCATATTAAAACAACGGTGATATACCATCCTTTATGAGAATAGTGAAAACTTAAAAACCTGACAACACAAATTCTCATTTACTGTTGGTTTGAATGCAAAATGCTACAGCCATTTTAGAAGTCACCATGGCAGTTTCTTACAACACTAAACATACTCTTACCATATGATCCAACAATCGCACTACTTGGTATTTGTCCAAATGAGCTGAAAATCTAAGTCCTTAAGTTGAAAACTTGTACTGGAAATATCAGGAGGAACATTTTGTAAAACACATGTTTTTCTAAACATTGTGCTATACACATGAAAATAATACAAAATAATATTTAATGTAAGCTAATGGAAAAAATTAAATAAGTAAAAAATAAACATAAGAAAAATAAATAACAGAAAACTTATAAACACATAAATGTTTATAGTGGCTTTATTCTAATAACCAAAACTTAAAAGTGAGCAAGATGTCCTTCAGTAGATGAATGGATAAACTGTGGTATATCCAGATGGTGGAATATTATTCAGCTCTAAACACAAGCGAGCTGGTCCTGGCTGGTTGACTCAGTGGATAGAGCATCAGCCTGGCTTATGGACGTCCCTGGTTTCATTTCTAGACAGGGCACACAGGAAAAGTGTACATCTGCTTCTCACCTCCTCCCTCTTCCTCTTCTCATTCTCTTCCCCTCCCATAGCCAGTGGCTGGATTGGTTCAACTGTCAGCCTTGGCATGAAGGATAGCTTAGTTGATTCGAGCATCAACCTCAGATGAAGATTGTTGGGCCGCATGTGGGAGTCTGTCTCACTATCTCTCCACCTCTAACTTAGAATAAATAAATGAATGAATAAATAAATAAATATTTTTTAAATGAGCTAGCAAGTTATGAAAATATATGGTGACATTTTACATGCCTATTGCTAACTAAACAAAATCAATCTAAAAAGACAGCATGCTGAATTATTTATTATAGAACATCCAGAAACAACTATGGAGACAATAAGAGGATCAGTGGTTGCTAAAAGTTGAGGGATAAATGGAAATAAATATAAATAGAAGGATTTTAGGGTATTGCAACTATTCTGTATGATATGATAATAGTGACCATATGTTATTACACATATGTCAAAACCCATAGAATACATAAGGTCAAGAGTTAACTCTAATGTCAAGTTTAGAGTTTGACAATGATGCATCAGCATAAGTCATCAGTTGTTACACATGTACCATCTGGTGCAGTGTTTGATAGTGGAAGATGTATCCCTAGCATTATAGTTGCAGGCATCCTCTTCTTGATTGCAGTTCTCCACTTGGCTTTTGGTACTTCACTTGGCTTTCGGGACCCTGTGTCTCCATGGTTTTCTTCCAACCATGTGAATGTCTTTTCTCAGACTCATCTGTTGGGTCATCCTCTACTTTCTTAACTCCTATCAAAAAGGATCCCAGGACTTAGTTTTTTCCCTTTTTTTCTAGCCACAGTGACTCAATGGGTAATTTAATTTAAAAATATCTTAATAACAGTTTGAACTTTAGTTGCTTATTCCTTAAGGTTTACCTCAAGATTGTCTTCTTCTCAACATTAATGCCTAGTAAAATCAATTTGTAGTTTCTAGATGTGCTCAAATGGCTTCTAAAAATGTGTAGAAAAGATATATAACATTAATATTCTGCATAAAGGCTGACTCGTTGGTTTGTAAGCTGTTGCTTAAAAGCTATAAGTGAGGCGATACTTTCAGGGATTATATTTAGAGGTGGTTACTAGAGAACTTCACTGCATGTGTATAGCACATGAAACCATGTAGAGGCGGAACAGCATTGTCTCCTGAGCAGGAGGCCAGCTCTTGGTGTTGCTTTTGCAACTGCTGTTGGCCATTGATAACCTTTCTCCTCTTCCTTTGGAAGAGCAAGAGGGGGAGAATGCAGTCTGAGGGGGTTTAAAACAGCAACAGAAAAGCCATAAGCAGTGTTGCTGCTTCAGCCATTTATATATACAGGAGGTTGTTCTCTTACAATTTACTCTAACTCTTTAGATTTATTTTTCCATGCTCACAGTGAAAAGAAATTAAAAAATCTTTTAAAATTCATATGAGATACCTAAATAATATTTAAAAATTATATTAATTTAATGTAATCTTGTGATAAAAACATTTATTCATAGACATGCTCTTTATCTGAAACAGTTGACTATTTGAACTTGCCTGTCTGTAACTTAAGGTTTTAATGATTGTTCTTTTATAGTCTATATTTTGCCCCATTTATAAAAATAATAATTAAGACATTTTTATTGACATCTGTTTTCTAAGATTTTGTGATGAAACATTTATTCATAAAAATACTCTTTATCTGAAGCAGTGACCATAAAACCCACCTGTCTGTATCTTAAATAAGTCAAACTTACATGCCCAGGTGTAAATAATTTACCAAATGCACAAATGTTGTATTATTTTTAATTAGGCAAACAGTAGCTTAGAGGAGGAAGCAGGGAGCTATACATGGAAATCTATATATAGACTTATGTATTCTGAGAGAGCTTTGAAATCATAAATAACACTTGGGAACAAAATTTTTGTTGCATCCACAAAAACACTTGTTCTTACCTAATTCAAGTGTGCTGACCTCAAATATGGCATTAGTCTTTCTCTATAAGCTACAGTTTTTTAGCAATTCAAGATTTTAGGTTTTCATCTTATTGTAAAATTTACAACATTTAGTTTAACGTAATGAAGTAGAATGTCTCCTTGAGCATCATCTTTGTGAAAATATAATAATTTATATCATGCAGTAGATACACTAATACACTAAAAAATATGATCGCATCAGAATTTGTCTACAATTTCAAAATAGAACATATTAAAATACTAATTTTAATCATAAAATTTGCATAAAACTTATTTAAATTCTATTCAGGAAAAAATTTGCATGTGTAGCTCTTGTGTTTGTATACTTGTTGAGGACAATCTTGTTTAATGCTCCAGCAGTAGTCTGCCAATATTTCTATTCCATAGCCGCTGATAACGCTCTTCCATCATCTTCAGATATTGATGAAAGCATTCTTCCTGTTCATCACTAACAGATCCGAGATTTTTGGGAAACCTGTCAAGGTGACTGTTCAGAAAGTGAATCTTAACGCTCATGTTACATCCAATGTTGCAGAAAGCCAACAGCATTCTCTGAACCAAAAGTTCATAGTTTTCTGGTTTTTTGTTGCCAAGGAAGTTCTTTGTAACTGCCACAAAAGACTGCCGTGCTGCTTTCTCCTCCTTTTTCATCTTCCTGGCAAATTCTTTGTTGCATATGAGGGTTTGAATTTCAGGTCTGTTGAATACACCTGCTTTTATCCTCTTGAAAGACAAGGCAGGAAAAACAGAAATAATATGTTGAAAGCATTCACTTTCTCTATTCAAAACCTAAACAAACTGCTTCATTAAGTCAAGTTTGATGTGAAGTGGGGGGAAAATGATTCTGTCTTGATTACCTACAGGTTCATTCACAATATTTTGCATCCCTACTTCCAGAGCTTGACGTTTTGGCCACTCCTTCTGTGTCCAGTGTTTCTCCCAAGCTCAGCTGTCCCACAAACACAGAAAGCAAAGATATTTCGTGAAACATTTCTGTTGTTCTAGCAGAAAATTTACCATTTTAAGATCCACACAAATGATCCAGTTATGTTCCTTATACTTCAGTAAGTCGAGGACAATTTTTATGTCATTATAACCTTCTTGCAGATGAGTTGAATAACCAATTAGAACTGCTGCATAAACATTACCATTGTGTAGGAGAAAACATTTCAGACTCCATTTAGAGCTGTCAAGAAACAGCTGCCATTCTGTTGGACTGTAAGTGGTAACACCTAGCTGGCTGAGAGAACTACTGATATCATGACAGTAAACAAACTGTTTGTCTTTGGAAAAAAAGTCCACAAAAATTTGTTCACGCTTCCTGAAATGGGACACTTTAGTTGACCAATGAAGTACATTCTTTTCTTGAAGCTTGAAGGCTAATAACTCAGCTGCTTCTTTGATATGCCCAAATCACTTACTAAGTCATTCAATTTTGGTTGGTTAAAGTGCTGAGGGGTTAATGACTGCTTGACATCAGAAGAAGACCCTTCAGATTCTACAACCATTTCCTCATGCATCTTATCAAAATACACTTAATCACCATGTTCACTTTCTTTGTCTTTAGAAGAAATAACACCATTGAAAACTGGAACAGGGAGTGTCTCAGAGTGTGGGATAGGTTTATTGCTGAAGGAGAATTAGGATATGTGACATATGTAGTTTTTTCATGCCAGTGTCCTTTGTATGAATCAGTCAGAAATAATAGTCACTTCTGTGGTTCTTAGGTTCATTCCAAACCATGGGAATACCAAAAGCCTTCCTTTGTGTTTTCTTTTTGTCCAGTAATGAAGTATTTCCTCACAATTATGACACACAATATGAGGAGCCCAATTTTATTGTGATCACCAAAGGGAACTTGAAAATAGACAATCTATGCACATGTCACAAATAATGAAATATTGTGCCTCTGATGTTGAAGTATGTAACAGCCACATATATAACAGAAGGTGTCAGGACTATCCTTACATTTATGCCTACTTAAAGAAGCCATGATTCAATCTTAAAAAAAGTAAGAGGGTGTTTTTATGAGATAATTTTTTAATTTAAAAACAACTACAATTATGTAAAAATGATGTTTGTAAAACATTAATTACCTTGTGGTTATGTTCATTCCAAGAGTCGTTGCCCTTAAACTCCAATTGAAAACCAATGTATGCCATTAACTGTAACAAAAAGAAATTAAATTTGCATAAAAACTAGACCATGCACCAAAAACAGATTTCAAATTTGAAATTAACGATGCAGAAATATAGAAAAAGTTGTAAAACCTCATGCAACAGAAAATGAAAAAAAATTGTATCCCAGTGTAATTTAGCCTGGAAGGACACTACACACAGTTCAGTTTTAGTGATACATAGTCTTGCATGTTAAATGTGAAAAACACCAAAATGTATTTTCCTGTGTAAATTGAACATGCCTCTCAATGACCTGTGTGTCTGTCTGTACACTCCCATGGATTTGTAGCCCTGCACAGCTCAACTCACCCTCTTTCTTTTTCTGGAATATTTCTGCTTATTTTCCTTCAGATCTCACACTGTAACCCCTTCACTCAATGTACTCAGTTGACTCCTTACACTGCCAGGTTTTTTTTTATATATATATTTTATTATTATTAATTCTAATGGGGTAACACCAATAAATCAGGGTACATATGTACAATGAAAACATCTCCAGGTTATCCTTATCATTCAATTGTGTTGCATACCCATCACCAAAAGTCAAATTGTCCTCTGTCACCTTCAATCTGGCTTTCCCTGTGTCCCTCCCCTCCTCCCTATCCCACTCTTCCCTCCCTCCCCCCATCCCATAATCACCACTTTCTTGTCCATGTCTCATATTCTCACTTTTATGTCCCACCTATGTATGAAATCATGCTGTTCTCAGTTTTTCTTTTTGTCTTTTTTTCTGATTTACTTATTTCACTCCGTATAATGTTATCAAGGAACATCCATTTTGTTATAAATGATCCGATGTCATCGATTCTTATGGCTGAGTAGTATTCCATAGTATATATGTACCATCGCTTTTTAATCCACTCGTCTTCTGACGGACACTTGGGCTGGTTCCAATCTTCGCTATTGTGAACAATGCTGCCACGAACATGGGGGCGCATTTCTTCTTTTCGAACAGTGCTATGGTGTTCTTAGGGTATATTCCTAAAAGTGGGATAGCTGGGTCAAAAGGCAATTCGATTTTTAATTTTCTGAGGAATCTCCAAACTGTTTTCCACAGTGGCTGCACCAGTCTGCATTCCCACCAGCAGTGCAGAAGGGTTCCCTTTTCTCCACATCCTCGCCAGCACTTATTCTGTGTTGTTTTGCTGATAAGTGCCATTCTGACTGGTGTGAGGTGCTATCTCATTGTGGTTTAAATTTGCATTTCTCTAATGATTAGTGATGTTGAGCATTTTTTCATATGCCTATTGGCCATCTGTATGTCCTATTTGGAATAATTTCTATTCATTTCTTTTGCCCATTTTTTGATTGGGTGTTTGTCTTCCTGGTGTTGAGTTTTATAAGTTCTTTATAAATTTTAGTTATTAACCCCTTATCAGATGTGCTGTCGAATATGTTCTCCCATTGTGTGGTTTGTCTTTTTATTCTGTTCCTATTGTCTTTAGCTGTGCAAAAACTTTTTAGTTTGATATAGTCCCATTTGTTTATCTTGCCTTTTATTTCAGTTGCCCGTGGAGATAAATCGGCAAATATACTGCTGCTACAGATATCGGAGAGCCTGCTGCCTATGTTTTCTTCTAAGATGCTTATGGTTTCACGGCTTACATTTAAGTCTTTTATCCATTTTGAGTTTGTTTTTGTGAATGGTGTAAGTTGATGGTCTAGTTTCATTTTCTTGAAGGTAGATGTCCAATTTTCCCAACACCATTTGTTAAAGAGGCTGTCTTTACTCCATTGTATGTTCTTTCCTCCTTTGTCAAATATCAGTTGTCCATAAAGCTGTGGGTTTATTTCTGGGTTTTCTGTTCTGTTCCATTGATCTATGTGCCTGTTCTTATGCCAGTACCAGGCTGTCTTGATTATAATGGCCTTATAGTAAACCTTGATATCTGAAAGAGTGATACCTCCTGCTTTATTTTTTCTTTTTAAGATTGCTGAGGCTATTCGTGTTCTTTTTTGATTCCATATAAATTTTTGGAATATGTGTTCTATATCTTTGAAGTATGTCATTGGTATCTTAATTGGTATTGCATTGAATTTATAAATTGCTTTAGGTAATATAGACATTTTAATGATGTTTATTCTTCCTAGCCATGAGCACGGTATATGCTTCCACTTGTTTGTATCTTCCTTGATTTCTTTTATCAATGTTCTATAATTTTCCGAGTACAAGTCCTTAACCTCCTTGGTTAAATTTACTCCTACGTACTTTATTTTTTTGGCTACAATAGTGAAGGGGATTGTTTCCTTAATTTCTTTTGCTGATATTTCATTGTTGGTGTATAGAAATGCCTCTGATTTCTGAGTATTGATTTTATATCCTGCCACCTTGCTGAATTCATTTATAAGGTCCAGTAGTTTTTTGACTGAGACTTTAGGGTTTTCAATATACAATATCATATCATCTGCAAATAATGACAGTTTTACTTCTTCTTTTCCAATTTGGATGCCTTTTATTTCTTCTTCTTGTCTGATTGCTGTAGCTAGGACGTCCAAAACTATGTTGAATAAGAGTGGTGAAAGGGGGCAACCCTGCCTGGTTCCTGATCTTAGGGGGATTGTTTTAATCTTTGTCCATTTAGTATGATGTTTGCTGTCGGTTTATCATAGATGGCCTTTATCATGTTAAGGCATGATCCCTGTATTCCCACTTTACTGAGAGTTTTGAGCATGAATGGGTGCTGGATTTTATCAAATGCCTTTTCTGCATCTATTGAAATTATCATGTGATTTTTGTCCTTCCTTTTGTTTATGTGATGAATCACATTGATTGATTTGCGAATATTGAACCAGCCTTGCCTCCGCAGAATAAATCCCACTTGATCATGGTGTATGATTTTTTTCATATATTGCTGGATCTGGTTGGCTAATATTTTGTTCAGAATTTTAGCGTCTAAATTCATCAGGGATATAGGCCTATAATTTTCTTTCTTTGTGTTGTCTTTGCCCGGTATTGGGATCAGAATTATGCTCGCCTCATAAAAGGAGTTTGGAAGTCTTCCTTCCTCTTGAATTTTTCGAAATAGCTGGAGAAGAATAGGAGTTAGTTCTTCTTTGAATTTTTGATAGAATTCACTTGTGAAGCCATCAGGCCCAGGACTTTTCTTTTTGGGGAGTATTTTGATAACTGGTTTGATCTCATTTGTTGTAATTGGTCTGTTTAGGTGTTCTGATTCTTCCAGATTGAGGTTTGAAGGTTATATGATTCAAGAAATTTGTCCATTTCACCAAGATTGTCTAATTTTTTCGCATATAGTTCTTCATAGTATTTTCTTACAATGCTTTGTATTTCTGTTGTGTCAGTTGTTATTTCTCCACTGTCCTTTCTAATTTTATTTATTTGAGTCCTCTCTTTTTTTTCTTGGTGAGTCTAGTTAAAGGTTCATCAATCTTGTTTACCTTTTCAAAGAACCAGCTTCTTGTTTCATTGATCCTCTGTATTGTTTCCTTCGCCTCTATGTCATTTATTTCTGCTCTGACCATATTATTTCCTTCCTTCTGCTTGTCTTGGGTTTTATTTGTTGTTGTTTTTCTAGTTCTTTTAGCTGCAGGGTCAGGTTGCTTATTTGAGCTTTTTCTAGCTTCTTATGATATGCGTGTAGTGCAATAAACTTCCCTCTCAGAACTGCTTTTGCTGTGTCCCATAAATTTTGAGTTGGTGTATGCTCATTATCATTTGTTTCTAGAAACTTTTTTATTTCTTCTTTGATCTCATTGTTAATCCATTCATTATTTAATAACATGCTATTTAGTTTCCAAGTGTTTGAGTATTTTTCAGTTTTTCTTTTGTGGTTAATTTCTAGTTTCATGGCATTGTGATCAGAGAAAATGCTTGATATGATTTCAATCTTCTTAAATTTATTGAGACCATTATTGTGTCCTAACATGTGGTCTATCCTAGAAAATGTACCATGAGCGCTTGAGAAGAATGTATATTCTACTGCTTTAGGGTGAAGAGTTCTGAAGATATCTATTAAATCAAGTTGATCTAGTGTCTCCTTTAAGTCTGCTGTTTGTTTATTAATTTTCTTTCTTGAGGATCTATCCAGTGTTGTTAGAGGGGTATTGAAATCCCCTACTATGATAGTATTGCTGTTAATCTCGCCCTTTATTTCCATCAAAGTCTGCTTTATGTATGTCGGGGCTCCTATATTTGGTGCATAGATATTTACAATAGTTATATCTTCCTGTTGAATTGTTCCCTTTATCATTATGTAGTGTCCTCTTTTATCTCTTACTACAGCCTTTGTTTTAAAGTCCATTTTGTCTGATATAAGTATTGCTACCCCTGCTTTTTTTTCATTTCCATTTGCCTGAAATATTTTTTTCCATCCTTTTACCTTCCGTCTATGAGCATCTTTTGTTTTAAGGTGTGTCTCTTGTAGACAGCATATGTATGGGTCCTGTTTCTTTATCCATGCAGCTACCCTATGTCTTTTGATTGGATCATTTAATCCATTTACATTTAAGGTTATTATTGATATGTAGTTGTTTATTGCCATTTTATTCTTTAAAGCTGTATTCTTCTTTTGCTCTATTCATTCCTCCCTTTAAACTGTTCACAAGAGGCCCCTTAGTATCTCCTGCAGAATTGGTTTGGTTTTTATGAATTCCTTGAGGCTTTCTTTGTCTGGGAAGCTTTTTATTTCTCCTTCAATTTTAAACGTTAGTCTTGCTGGATAAAGTAGTCTTGGTTGTAGGTTCTTGTTCTGCATTACTTTGATTATATCTTGCCATTCACTTCTGGCCTCCAGTGTTTCTGTTGAGAAGTCAGATGTCATCCTTATGGGGGCTCCTTTGTAGGTGATAGCCTTTCTTTCTCTAACAGCTTTTAATATTTTTTCTTTATCCATTAGCTTTGGTATTTTAAGTATGATGTGTCTTGGTATAGATTTTTTTGGGTTTCTCTTTAATGGAGTTCTGTGTGCTTCCTGAATGTGTGGAGTGTTTCCCAGCCTTAATTTAGGAACGTTTTCTGCTATGATTTGATTGAACAAAGTTTTCATTTCCTGTCCTCTCTCCTCTTCTTCAGGCACCCCTATGATGCGAATGTTGTTTCTCTTCATGTTGTCACAAAGCTCCCTTAGAGTTTCCTCACATTTTTTAAGTCTCTTTTCCTTTTTCTTCTCTGCTTCTGTGCCTTTGTTTATTGTGTCCTCTAACTCGCTTATTCGATCCTCAGCGTTATCCATCCTGCTTTTAATTCTTTCCATTGTGGTCTTCAGTTCTGATACTGTATTTGTCATTTCTGTCTGATTCTTTTTTATTATTTCAATTTCATTTTTTATACTTGTTATCTCTTTATTTAGGTGTTCATAGTGACTATCCATTGTTGCTATAATTTCTTTGAACATCCTAACTATCATTATTCTAAATTCTGCTTCTGGTAATTGGGTTATATCTGCTTCATTCAGGTCCTTCTCTGGTGATTTTTCTTGATTCATTTGGTTTGCATTCCTCTGCCTGCCCATTTGTTCTGTGTATAAGCAAGTTGTGGCCACTGGAGTCCAGTAGGTGTTGCCTTTGTGTTCTCTAGGTGTGGTCTGTCTGCAGGCCCCTTACCCCCTCTGCCGGTGCCTAGGGTGGTTGGGTATGAGCGTTGCCAGCCCCGGCCCACTGGGGCTTTTGCTGTGATTTCTGACTCTCCTTCGTGGGAGGGGCTGTTACTAAAGCCACAATACTTAGCACCAAGGGTAGAGGTGAGCACCTTTGCTCAGCTGTGGACCCAGCCTATTTCCTGACTTCCGCCCAGAACCAGCAGTCGGAGCCTGCTCACTACAGTTCTGCGGGTTAGGCGGGGCTTTTGACGTGCTCTCAGCTGTAAGCTTTTGCCCGTCTGGAGCTTTAGCCCCGCCCTCGAGGCCAGAGCCCTTTGCGCAGGTTCGGAAACCAAGGTTTATTGGGGCGGGCATGTTTGCTGGCTTCCGCTCAGCTGCGTACTTCCGCTCGTCCCAGACTCTACCCCGCCCCTGCGTTTGGAGCCCGCTCGCGCACATATATTGGCCAACTGTGGTTTCTCCGGCCCGGGAGGTGGGGTGGGGGTCGTGGGGGCCTGGTAGCGTCAGCTCAGCCGTGAGCCCCTGCCCGTCCCTGGTCCTAGCCCGGTCCCCGCGGTTAGCGCCGGCTTGCGCAGGGCCTGCCTCTTCCTGGCCTCCCGCTTTGTCCCCGTAAGTGGGATTAAAGGCGGGCCCGCAGCTTCCGGACCGCTTTCGAGCGTCCTTTCCGACCCTCTGGGCTAGACCGATCTCCCAAAGGCTTGGCCTCTGCCCACGCCGACAGAACCGCCTTTCAGTGTTCTGTCGCCCCAACCCCTTAAGCAGCTCTCAGCAGAGTAGGAAGGGACCTAATACTCCACACTGTAGGCCTGGGAGCTCCCTCACTTGTTTCACAGCTCAAAACTGTCCAAACGCCTCTTCTAGGCTCTGAGACTGCAGGCTGGGGCTTCGTTCCTGGGACCCAGGTCCCTCCCTCTTCGCCAAACTTTCCTCCCGCCCCGCGTGTCTCTCCGGGCTGCCGTTTGCTCCGGGGAGCTGGGCAGCCCTCTCCGCGTTTTCGCTATTCCTACCAGTCTCAATGTGGCTTCTTCTGTGTTCCTTAGTTGAAGAGTCCACTTAGTTTAGTTCATAGTTGGTTTATCCAGATGATGGTTCTTTAAATTGAGTTATAATCCCCTTTGCTTCTAGGAGTTGGAAGTTGGTACGTCCGCCTACTCCGTCGCCATCTTGCTTCTCCCCCTACACTGCCAGGTTTTTGGATGTCTTCCTTGACTGGATTAGATCTCTCTTGTGGGCATTCCCCATGGATTATACTTTTTTTTCTTTCTTGAATCACAACTTGCACTCTAAAGTAACTTTGTGCTTTATGTTATACTGTCATCAATAAATGCTATGACAACAGAGGGCTTTGTCCCAGACATAGAGCAGATGCTAAAAAGTTATAGGTTAATTTGCAATCTTAACAACTAAAATAAACTAACAGAAAGCATTTTGTGTTGTGATTGAGATAAGGTAGACAATACATTGGAAACAAAAGTAGGTAAGTTGCAAACTGACGTTAAATTCATGTATTCAAGGTTCACGCAGGGAACTCTTTCTATTGGAGTTTCCTACTCCAGAATTGCTTTGAATATGAGTAGCTCCATCTGCTCCTGCCTCTGATGCTGAAAATGACTTCTGCTCTCTATGGAAAGACTGTTGTTTATACCAAGAACAGAGAAATATGATGGAGGAGAAAACACTACATATTGTTAGCCACAAATCTGTCACAACACCAACAGTCCACGTCATCGGGCACAACATCTCAGGCTGCATGATACATTCTCTGTGACACTTTTGTTCATGGATAGTGTTGAGTAGTTGTTGTTGTTGGCAGAAAGGGCAAAACAGGTGACATCTTCTGCTGCCACAATATTGACATCACTCCTCTGTCTATATTCCTGATCTCATGTATTCTCCACAGAACCAAAAATCATGTCAATGTTAAAATCAAGTTACTAGTTATAATAGCTTTGTAACTTACTAACTTTAACAGTAACTAAATGCGTGAATATAAATGAATTCAAAGAAGTAGTATCTCATATCAAGAAACTACATTAAGTTTGGAATGGTGATTTAAAACATGTCAGTTATTTTAGTGAAAGTATTCTACTATTGTGCATTTAGATTACATGAAACAGCAAATTATAGAAGTATTCTTGCTTTTCAGGAAAAAAAATGTTAAATGCTGGATTATTGAGACATGAAAGGTAAAACATGACATTTTATTTGACTCATCAGTATTTGGGTTATTCAGGAAAACCAGAATGATGGAAGTGTTTGAGCAACTACTGAATTCAGAATAGAGTAAAAATGACTAGAATTTTTCAGTCATGAATAATAAAAGCCAGCATGAATAAAATCTCTGATAGTATGAAGTTGGTTGGTAAGATGAACACTTGTTTAATCAAGTCAAAGAGTGTTAGGAAAAAAAATAGAATGTGTGGGGAATGTAGTGCAAAATTCTACTGAGTAATTGCAAACAGAAGTTTCTTTGTGTTTATTATTTTCAAATTCTGGTGCCACTGCTCAGTGGGCCAGAGTTTTTCTCTTCTTTCCACTGTGGTCTTGGAGTGCTGCATGTCCCCTTTGTCCTCATTGTGACATTTCATCAATCATGAATTCTATCAGTCAATAGCATACTTTTAGAGAACTATACATAATACGAAGACAACTATGATTTAGTGTTAGGAGTTTGAGAATGAAAAACAGAAATTGGGAAGCAATAATCTTCACTAAGCTTAATCAAAGTATCCATCCTGCTGTCTAATGCATAAACCTTACACTTTTCATTTTAACTCATTTCTTCTTAGAGGTTGATTTAAAGAAGAAAAGTGTGCTCTGGTTAGCTTTCAGCTTGAGACTCTATTTCCAATTTAAATTTGGTTCTCAGAAAAATAATGTTTGTTTTTAATTTCTTTTTAATCTGTCATAACTGTCTATTTGACTTTCTCATAATAGATATTATTTAGCCAGGAAACACAATATAAGTACTTAGCATATCTATTCGTTCATTCAAATGTATTCATCAAACACTTTTTTCCTGTACCATTTTCTTTATGAGATTCTATAAAACCAGAGGAATATAGGCAATGTCCCTAATATAATGGAGCTTTCTAGTAGTAAAGAATCTAGGACTTATGTAGCCATTACAATAAAATATATGAGGGATATGATGGGGAAGGAAGATGGTAACATTTAAAAGAGGACACTAAGCTTGGGGAAAGTGAGCATTGTAGGCAGAATATAAACATGCAGAACATAGGTTCTGTAAACTAAAAAGAATTACGATCTGAAAAAGACCTTGCCAAATATGAGGCTGAAGTTTCAGGCAAAGGGTTGATATGTTACAATTGTAAACTGTATAAAATTAACAATTATGGAAAGATGTTACTTTCCTATTTAGGAAATAATGTAATTATATTTGCAACATGGAAAAATTGCAAATCCTATTGACTACAGTGTAAGAAATTGATTAGGAGTGAATGAGAATAGAGGGCAATTAGTGCAGTTTGAAAGCTTGTTGCTTTGTTCTGAATAAGAATTTATCTAAACTAAGAAAGTGATGATAAAATAAAAATATATTGTGTGAAACCTAAGAAAGAAGACACCTACTAAGAATGGCTTCTAGTGGCTAGCTAGACTCAAATTTTATAAAAAAGATTCTAGCTGCCATTTCTGCACACGAGCTACTCACACAGACTGCACTTCAGGGAGAAACATGCACTGAACTACCTGCCTGCCCTGTGTTCTTGCCATTGAAGCAGCCCTTATAGAGGAGTTCCTGAAATCCTATTTCAACCAAAAGGACTGAGACGTTCCATATCCAATCAGAGCTGTGCAGCTTTATCTCCCCCACACCCCATTGGCTTCTTAACAGACCAATCAGAGCAGCTCCATTCTAACAATTAGGACAGTGCCTTTTGGACTAATTAAACTGCAAGAATTTGGAGTCCTCATTTGTATGAGGACAAACCAATTCAAGACCAAAAGCAGGAACTTCTGTATCTATGAGCCAGCTCCTTTCTGGCTCTGGGGGCACACATTTTCTTTCTATCAAAAACTGTAGACTGTGTCTCCCTGGCAGAGCTGAAATATCAAAGATGTCTGGCCAGAGAGGAGAAGAGCAGAGCAGACTAGTGAAGTCTAAAACAGACTGGCACAAAACAACAGACCAAAGCATAGAGGACACAGACCAGCACAGCACAAAACATACAAGCATGGAACAGACCAGAGAGGTTCAGAGCAAAGCTGTCTAGCCAGAGAGAAGACTGGCCCCAGGACTACCTCACAGCTGTGTTATATCACAATTAAACTGCTTTACACTGAACAGATTTTTCTTCTTCACCTCAATCCAAATCATAGATTCCTATTGGCATTGACTTGGTGCCAATGACCATGAGTTGAAAATAGAAATATATAAAATATTTTTTAATGTGGGGTTGTAAATACTTGGTTACTGATTCTAGTGGTTTCACTCTCTGAACCATCTGAGTCCATTTCTAATGTTTCTTAGCTGGTGTATGTTTTACTTAAGAAAAAATAAATCCAAAAGTGAACTGGATTAAATGATGCATTACTTGAAGGGGAACTTGTAAAATTTGTACGCGCATTAGAAAAACACTGAGATGTTACTGTAGAGCATCTCAGTAGGCTTGGACATGCATTTTGCACTCACTATGCTTCTTGCAGCAGTAAAGCAGGAGATTGAGAAGTATTCACATGCAGAAACTGTAGAAGACCATAACTCGAAATTGATGAGCACTCTGGGTTTTCTGTAGTGTAACCACATGAAATCAACATTGAGGTGTAGGATACAGACAGCTGTGGCACCCTCCTCCTCTCCTTTGCCATCTGAAGCCCACATGTAACACTTTCTAAAATAAGAAATAAAAAATATGTTAGTAATGGTACTTTTATATTCCAAAGCCACCTGCGAGTCCAAGTGAAACATATGAATGTTTATTTCTTTTTCTAGTTGTTCCAAGAAAAGAAACTGAAAAATGCTTCAGGCAAAAAAAAACAACTTTCTTTCCCTGTTTTTCATTTTCTTACTTCTCAAGCCCAGATGCCATGAGTGAATTTTCAAAAAGAAATATTATATTATACTAGCCAATTTCCAAAAATACCTTAAATATATACACAATATCATTAAATCACAGTATGAAAAAGGACATCTTTTTCCAGAGGCAAAAGTGAAATTGGAAAGGTTCCAAAAAATAATAGAAGTTTTTTCTCTAAAATCAGGAACAACCAAGGCTGCCCATTCTTTTCATTTTTATTCAACTTAGTGCTGGAAGTTCTAGCCAGAGCAATCAGATAAGAGAAAGAAATAATAAGCATTCATATTGGGAAAGAAGAAGTAAAAGTATCACTTTTTGCAGATGACATGATTCTATGTATAGAAAACCCCAAAGACAAAAAACTATTATAAATAACAAACAAATAAAGTTATAAGATAAAAGATTAACATGCACAATCTACTGTTTTCCTATTTACCAACAACAAAATCTCAGAAAATAAATTTTTAAAAATTCCTTTTACCACTGCAAAAACAAAAAATAAAATAAAATACCTAGGAATAAACTTAACAAAGGATGTGAAGACCTATATACTAAAAACTACAAAGCACTATTAAAAGAAATAGAAAAAGACACAATGAAATGGAAAAATATTGCATGATCATGTATTGGAAGAACTAACATAGTTAAAATGGCCATATTACCCAAAACAATATACAAATTTAATACAATCCCCATTAAAATCCCAAAGTCACTTTTTAAAGAAAAAGAATAAAAAATCACCAGATTTGTATGGAACCATAAAAAAATTAAATAACCAAAGCAATCCTGAGAAAAAAGAATGCAGCAAGAGGCATCAACTACTTGACTTCAGATTATACTACAGAACCACAATAAACAAAATAGCATGGTATTGGCAGAAAAATAGACATACAGACCAATGAAACAGAATTGAAAGCCCACAAATTAAACCATATATATGTGAATGAATAACACTGGGAAACAATTTTTTTTCATTTTTGTTGCATGAGGTTTTAGAATTTTTTTTCTCTATATCTCTGCATCGCTAATTTCAAATCTGAAATTCGATTTTGGTGCAAGCTCCAGTTTTTATACAATTTTAATTTCTTTTTGTTACACTTAATGGCATGCATTGGTTTTTCAATTGAAGTTAAAGGGCAACGACTCTTGGATTGAACATAACCACAAGGCAAGTAATGTTTTACAAACATCACTTTTTACGTAACGGTAGTTGTTTTTAAATGTGAAAAATTGTTATCTCATAAAAACACCCTTTTATTTTGTTTTAAGATTGAATCATGGCTTCTTCGAGTAGGCGTAAATGTAAGAATAGTCCTGACACCTTCTGTTATATATGTGGGTGTTACACACTTCAACATCAAAGGCGCAATATTTCATCATTTGTGACACGTGCATAGATTGCCTATATTCAAGTTCCCCTTGGCGATCAAGGCAAGAATTGGGCTCCTTATATTGTGTGTCATAATTGTGAGGAAATGCTTCATGACTGGACAAAAGGAAAATGCAAAGGAATGCCTTTTGGTATTCTCATGGTTTGGCATTAACCTAAGGACCACAGCAGTGACTTACTTCTGTCTGATCCATACAAAGGGCATCGGCAAGAAAAAATGACATATGATCACATATCCTAATATTCCTTCAGCAATACAACTCATCCCACACTGAGACACTCCTGGTTCCAGTCTTCTTCTTTTTTCCTGTTTTAAAAATTTTTATTTTTCAACTACAGCTTACATTTAATATTATTTTGTATTAGCTTCAGGTGTACAGCATAGTGGTTAGACAATCATATACTTTACAAAATGTTCTCCCCTGTATTTCAAGTACCCATCTGGCACCATACATAGTTATTTTTCTTAATTTCGTTATATATTTACTGTGTTTACAAAAATTTTAGTGTCTCCCCAAAAGCATTCCCCCTCCCCCATATTCCCTTCAACATCTTCCTTACCCTTCTCCCAACCAGCCCCTCCCCACTTCCCTTCAGGTTTAATTCCATTCAAGAGTTCACATTGTTCTTTGGATTCTTCCAAATGAGTGAGGTCATATGATATTTTTCTTTCTCCACCTGGCTTATTTTACTCAGCATAATATTTTCCAGGTCCATCCATATTGTTGCAAAATGTAATATTTCCTTCTTTTTCATGGTCCCATAGTATTCCATTGTATATATGTAGCACAGCTTTTAATCCACTCGACCAAAGACAGACACTAAGGCTATTTCCAGATCTTCGCTATTGTAAACAAAGCTGCCATAAACATGGGGTGCATTTCTTTTTTTCAGTCGGTGATATGGTGTCCTTGAAATATATTTCTATAAGTGGGATGGCTGGGTCAAAGGACAGTTCCATTTTTAATTTTTTGAGGAATCTCCATACTGTTTTCAACTGTGACTGCACCAGTCTGCATTCCCATCAGCAGTGAATTAGGGTTCACCTTTCTCAACATCCTCGCCAGCACCTATCCTGTGTTGTTTTGTTAATGAAGCGCCATTCTGACTAGTGTAAGGAGGTATCTCATTGTGGTTTTAATTTGCATTTCTCTAATGATTAGTGATATTGAACATTGTTTTATCTGACTACTGGCCATCAGTATGTCCTCTTTGGAGAAGTGTCTATTCATTTCTTGTGCCAATTTTTTGATTGGATTGTTTGTCTTCCTGGTGTGGAGATATACAAATTTTTTATAAATTTTAGTTATTAACCCCTTATCAGATGTATTGTCGAATATATTCTCCCATTGTGTCATTTGTCTTTTTATTCTGTTCATATTGTCTTTAGCTGTGCAAAACTTTTTAGTTTGATATAGTGTCATTTGTGCAACCTGCTTTTTATTGCACTTGCCTATGGAGATAAATCAGCAAATATATTGCTGCGATAGATGTCGGTGAGCTTGCTGCCTGTTTTTTTCTAAGATGCTCATGGTTTCATGACTTACATATAAGTTCTTTATCCATTTTGAGTTTATTTTTATGGCTGGCGTAAGTTGGTGGTTTAGTTTCAATTTTTTGCAGGTAGCTTTCCAGTTTTCCCAACACCATTTGTTAAAGAGACTGTCTTCCTTGTATGCTCTTCCTTCCTTTGTCAAATATCAGTGGTCCATAAAGGTGTGGGTTTATTTCTGGGATCTCTGTTCTGTTCCATTGATCTATTTACTGTTCTTATGCCAGTACCAAGCTCTTTTGAGTACAATAACCTTATAGTATAACTTGGTATCAGGAAGTGTGATACCTCCCGCTTTATTCTTCATTTTCAAGATTGCTGAGGCTATCCGTGTTCTTTTTTGGTTCCATATAAATTTTTGGAATATGTGTTTTATATCTTTAATGTATGTCATTGGTATTTTAATTGGTATTGCATTGAATTTATAAATTGCTTTGGGTAATATAGACATTTTAATGATTTTTTTTTTCTAACCATAAACACGGTATATGCTTCCACTTGTTTTTGTCTTCCTTGATTTCTTTTATCAATGTTTTATAATTTTCTGAGTACAAGTCTTTAATATCCTTGGTTAAATTTACTCCTAGGTACTTTATTATTTTTCATGTTGTTGCAATAGTAAATGGGACTGTATCCTTAATTTCTCTTTCTGACATTTTATTGTTCCTGTATAGAAATGCCTCTGATTTCTGTGTATTAATTTTATATTCTGCTACCTTTCTGAATTCATTAATTAGGTCCAATAGTTTTTTGACTGAGACTTTAGTAGTGTTTTCTATATACAGTATCATATCATTTACAAATAATAATAGTTTTACTTCTTTTCCAATTTGGATGCTTTTCATTTCTTCTTGTCTGATTGCTGTAGCTAGGACTTCCAGTAGTATGTTGAATAAGAGTGGTTAAAGGGGGCACCCCTGCCTTGTTCCTGATTTTAGCAGGATTGTTTTAATTTTTGATCATTGAGTATGATGTTGGCTGTGAGTTTGTCATAGATGGCTTCTATCATGTTAAGGTATGTTCTCTGTATTCCCACTCTGCTAAGAGTTTTGATCATAAATGGGTGCTGTATTTTATCAAATGCTTTTTCTGCATCTATTGAAATTATCATGTGGTTTTTCTCTTTCCTTCTGTTTATGTGGTGAATCACATTGATTGATTTGCAAATGTTGTACCATCCTTCCCTCCCCAGAATAAATCCCACTTGATCATGATGTATGATTTTTTTTATGTATTGCTGGATCTGGTTTGCTAATATTTTGTTGAGGATTTTAGCATCTAAATTGATCAGGGATATTGGCTTATAATATTCTTTCTTTGTGTTGTCTTTGTCTGGTTTTGGAATCAGAATTATGCTCACCTCATAAAAGGAACTTAGAAGTGTTTCTTTCTTTTGAATTTTTTGAAATAGATTAGGAAGAATAGGAGTTATTTCTTCTTTGAATATTTGGTAGAATTCACCAGTGAAGCCATCAGGCCCAGGGCTTTTGTTTTTTGGGAGATTTTTGTTAACTGTTTTTATTTGTTGTAATTGGTCTGTTTAGGGTTTCTGATTCTTCCAGATTAATTTTTAGGAGATTATATGTTTCAAGGAATTTGTCCATTTCACCTATGTTGTTTTAATTTTTTGGCATACAGTTCTTTACAGTATTTTCTTACAATATTTTGTATTTCTGTTGTGACAGTTGTTATTTCTCCACTCTCATTTCTAATTTTATTTATTTGAGTCCTCTCTCTTCTTTTTTTGGTGAGTCTGGTTAAAGGTTTATTGATCATGTTTACCTTTTTAAAGAACCAGCTCCTGGTTTTATTGATCCTCTGTATTGTTTCTTTAGCCTCTATGTCATTTATTTCTCCTCTGGTTTTTATTATTTCCTTTTTTCTCCTGTCTCTGGGCTTTACTTGCTGTTCTTTAGCTAGTTTTTTGATGCTGGGTTAGGTTGTTTATTTGAGCTTTTTCAAACTTTTTAAGAAATGCCTGTAGTGCTATGAACTTTCACAACTGCTTTTGCTGTGACTCATAAATTTTGAGTTGTTGTATGTTCATTATCATTCGTTTCTAGAAATTTTTCTATTCTTTGATTTCATTGTTAACCCATTTGTTATTTAATAACATGCTATTTAGTTTTCATGTGTTTGAGTATTTTTCAGTTTTTCTGTTCTGGTTGATTTCTGGTTTCATGCCATTGTGATCAGAGAAAAATGTTTGCTATGATTTCAATCTTCTTAAATTTGTTGAGACTGCTTTTGTGTTTTAACATGTAGTCTATCCTAGAGAATGTACCATAAGCACTTGAAAAGAATGTATATTCTGCTGGTTCAGAGTGAAAAGTTCTAAAGATATCTATTATATCAAGTTGATCTAGTGTATCCTTAAAGTCTGCTGTTTCTTTGTTAATATTCTTTCTTGAGGATCTACCTAGTGATGTTAGTGAGGTATTGAAATCTCTTACTATTATTGTGTTGCTTTGATCTCGCCCTTTATGTCCATCAAAGATGGCTTTATATATTTAGATGCTCCTATATTAGGTGCATAGATATTTTTTTTATATAATTTTATTTTATTTTATTTTATTAATTTTAGAGAGGAGACAGAGAGAGAGAGAGAGAGAGAAAGGGGGGAGGAGCTGGAAGCATCAACTCCCATATGTGCCTTGACCAGACCGGTGCAGGGTTTTGAACTGGCGACCTCAGTGTTCCCAGGTCGACGCTTTATCCACTGCGCCACCACAGGTCAGGCTAGGTGCATAGATATTTATGATGGTTATATCTTCCTATTGGATTGCTTCCTTTATCATTATGTAGTGACCTTCTTTACCTCTTACTATAGCCTTTGTTTTAAAGTCTATTTTGTCTGATATGAGTATTGCTACCCTGGCTTCTTTTTATCTCCATTTGCATGAAATATTTTTTTTCATCCTTTTACCTTTAGTTCATGTGTATCTTTTGTTTTGAGGTGTGTCTCTTGTAGACAGCATATGTATGGATCCTGTAACTTTATTCATGCAGCAACTCTATGCCTTTTGATTAGAGCATTTAATCCATTTACATTTAAGGTTATTATTGATATGGAGTTGTTTATTGCCATATTGTTCTTTAAAGCTATATTCCTCTTTTGCTGTATATTTTTTCCTCTTTGTTCTGTTTACAACAGGCCCCTTAACATTTTTTGCAGCCTTGCGTTGGTTGTAATGAATTCCTTGAGGTTTTTTTGTTTTTTGTTTTTGTTTGTATATTTTTGTCTGGGAAGATTTTTATTTCTCTTTTGATTTTAAATGATAACCTTGCTGGATAAAGTAGTCTTGGTTGTAGGTTCTTGTTCTGCATTACTTTGAATATTTCTTGCCATTTCTTTCTGGCCTCAAGTGTTTCTGTTGAGATGTCAGATGTCACCCTTTTGGGAGCTTCTTTGTAGGTGATAGCATTTTCTCTAGCAGCTTTTAATATTTTCATCTCTTAGCTTTGCTATTTTAATTATTATGTGTCTTGGTGTGAATTTCTTTGTGTTTCTCTTTAAATGAGTTCTCTGTGCTTCTTGAACTTGTATGACTTTTTCTGCTTCAATTTAGGAAAGCTTTCAGCTATGATTTGATTGAACAAGGTTTCTAACCCTTGTTTATTCTCTTCTTCTTCAGGAACTCCTATGATGCAAATGTTGTTTCTCTTTAGGTTGTCACAGAGCTATCTTACAGTTTTCTCAGATTTTTTCATTCTCTTTATTTTTGCTGCTCCACTTTTGTGTTTTTATTTATCTTGTCTTCTAAATCGCTGATTCGATCCTCTCCTTCATCCAGCCTGCTTTTAATTGCTTCTAGTGTAGTCTTCATTTCAGATATTGTATTTGTCATTTCTGACTGGTTCTTCTTTAATATTTCAATGTCTTTTTGTAATATTTTATTTTTCTATTTATGTGCTCACTGTGACCATCCATTGTTGTTCTAAGATCTTTCATCATTCTAATAATCATTATTCTAAACTCTTCCTCCAGTAGTTTGCTTCTATCCTTCTCACTCAGCTTTTTCTGAGGGTTTCTCTTGTGTCATTTGGATTGCACTACTCTGTCTTCCCATTTTGTCTGTGTTGCCCTGGATTTCCCTGGTTGGGGCCTGGGGCAGGTCAGTGAGAGTCACTTCCTGTGACTGGTTCTTATCTACTTTGTGGGAGCTACAGGTTATCCAGATCTTGTGGGTGCTTCTTCTGGGTCCAGGTGCCATTGTAAATATCAGCTGCACTTCTAGGCTTGCTTTTATCTACTCCTGGCCTGGGAGAAGTTACTTTAAAAGTTCTAGTTTCCCTAAAATTTACTTTCTTTTGTCTTTTATTGCTGGTTACTTGTTGGCCTCAGTACTTTAATTCAGTGATTAGGTATGGTGTTAGATGTGGCCTACTTCTTCATCTCAGGTATTTTTCTATCTAGACATTTTAGCTCCTATTTTGTGGGCTCTCTACCAGGCCACCACTGCTGATGCTTCTCAGGGCTTTTGGGCTCAGGTGCTGCTGGCTCCAGCTCACCTCCCCAACCACCACCACCCTGGTTGGGCTCACACGTGCCCATGCACCCATTTGGATTGCTTACAGGGCTACCTCGGTCAGTTAAGATCTCAGCAGCTGCATCAGGGGTTGTGCATGGCCTTTCGAATTTCTACTAAAATTGCCCATGCTGCCATTACTGCTGAGGGTGTGTCTACACCTTGAGCAGGGTTGCACACCGCTGAGATTCCTGCAGTAGCTGGTGCAACATCCATTGTCTCTGGTGGACTCACATGTGCACTGGCACTTCCCCACTCAGTTTCCACTGGGTTTTCACCTCCACTGGGAATACTGATAAGGGCACACCCCACCCAGGGCCAGTTTGCATGCCTGCCCAACTCCCCATGGATGCCAGGTGACTTTTGCCTTTGCTGGTGGGCTCGTGCATGCCCGTGCATTACCCCTCTGTTGATTCTCGGGCCTCCGTGTCTGCCTAGGGTGGGCCACTCAGAAAGCAGGGTGTGCGTGAGCCCAGGCTTTTTCAGTAGCAACAGCAGACCAGGTTTTATGGGCCAGTTTGTGCATGCTTGCTTGAACCTCCGCAGCTGAACCCTGCCACCTCTGGCCTGTCTGCCCTGGGTGAGCACTAAGCAGTGCAATGGGTGGTATAGCTTAGACCTCTTTATTCCCTATTTGTGTTCCTAACATTGAACCTGGAGCTAAGGCCTTTGTTTTAGCTAGGGTAGGAGAGCCTTTGGTGGACAGGGCACTTTCTTTCCTTTACTGGTGATGCTAGTTCCCTTTAAATCTGAGGAGTGACTCAGCCTAGGGGTTGGAGTAGTCCTCCTAGAGCCCCAGGAAAGTGGCTGTGAGCGAGGCACTTTGTGCAGTTCCTTTAATACAGGGCCTGGGTCTGAGAGTCATACCTCCTCCTCTCAAACTGTGTCTAGGCATTTTTCTCAGCCAAATATAGTCTGTCAACCCCTTCCTGGCTCCAGGGCTAGAATTCTGGTTTTGGGGATAAGAACCTGCAACTCACTTGGCAGCCCTCCCTTTCATAAAAATTCCTCCCGGGCACTGTTTCCTGGTCCCTGCTTCCTGGTACCAGGAGCAGGGCAGCTTTCTTCATGTCTCATCCCTACTACCAGACTCAGAGTGAGTTCTTTGGTGGTCCTTGGTTGTAGAATCCTCATATTGGGGATAAGAACCTGTAACTCACTGGATGGCCCTCCCTTTCATAAAAATTCTTCCCAGGCACTGTTTCCCAGCCCCTGCTTCCTGGTACCAGGAGCAGGGCAGCCTTCTTCACATCTCAACCCCTCCTACCTGACTCAGAGTGGGTTCTTTGGTGGTCCTTGGTTATAGAATCCTCCTAGTTCAGTCCAAAATTTGTCTTTCATGATGTGTGTTCTCAAATTTAAGTTGTAACCACCTTGGTTCTGGGAAGTGGGAGTTGGTGCGTCTGCCTACTCTATGGCCATCTTGGTTCTTCTCCCAGTTCCAGTTTTCAATGGTTTTATTTCTTCTAAAAAGGAAGAATGTGAGCATGGTTATCAAGTATATTTTGATAAGATGCATGAAGAAATGGTTGTAGAATCAGAAGGGTCTTCTTCTGATGCCAAGCAGTCATTAACCCCCCAGCAGTTTAGCCAACCAAAATTAAATGACTTAGTAAGAGATTTGGGCCTACCAAAGAAAGCAGATGAGTTATTAGCCTCCAGGCTTTGAGAAAAAAATGTGCTTTATGGGTCAGCTAAAGTATCCCATTTCAGGAAGCATTAACAAATTTTTGTGGACTTTTTTTCAAAAACAAACACTGTGTTTAATATCATGATATCAATAGTCTTCTCAGCCAGCTAGGTGTTACCACATACAGTCCAACAGAATGGCGGCTATTTTTTGACAGCTCTAAATGATGGCAGATTACTGCTGAAGCATCAAACAAGATTGTCCTCAACAAGTACACAAACACAAGAGCTACACATGCAAATTTTCGCCTGAATAGAATTTAAATAAGTTCTGCACAAATTTTATGATTAAAATAAGTGTTTTAATAAGTTCTATTTCAAACTTGTAGACAAATTCTGATGCAATCATATCTTTTAGTATATTAGTGTATTTACTGCATGATATAAATTATTATATTTTCAGAAAAATGATGCCCAAGAAGACATTCTACTTCATTAAGTTAAACTAAATGTTGAAAATTTTACAATAAGATGAAAACCTAAAATCTTGAAATGAAAAAAAGCTATAGCGTACAGAGAAAAACTAATGTCAGATTTGAGATCAACACACTCAAATTAGGTAAGAACAAGTGTTTTTGTGGATCCAACAAAAATTTTGTTCCCAGAGTAATCTTTGGCAGAGAAACCAAAAACACACAATGAAGAAAAGAAAGCCTCTTCAATAAATGGTGCTGGAAAAATTAGAAAGCCACATGCAAAAGAAAAAAACTTGAATAGTTTGTCCCTCTGCACAAAAATTAATTCAAAATGGATCAAAAACCTAAATACAAAACCTGAAACAATAAGTTACATGAAAGAAAATATACATATTAAATTTACCACCCTGGCCACAGAGAATATTTTATGAATTTGACCCCAAAAGTAAGAAAAATAAAGGCAATAATAAATGAGTGGGACTATATCTAACTAAAAAGCTTCTGCAACAACAAAAGAAACCAAAAATAAAACAAAAAGACAGCCAACCAAGTACATAATGATATTCACATAGAACAGCTCCAATAAAAGGTTAATATCCAAAATATATCTAGAACTCACAAAACTCAGCAACAAACAAGCAAACAATCTAATTCAAAAATGGGGAGAGGGCCTTAACAGATACTTTTCCCAAGACACACAAATGGCAAACAGATATATGAAAAGATACTTATCTTCACTAGAGATTAGAAAAATACAGGATAAAATGTTATTCATAAAGGGCGGCAAGACAGCGATGGAGCAGGCGGATGTACCAACTTTCAACTCCCCAAACCAAAGTGGATTATAACTTAATTTTAAGAACTATCATATGAAAAAACCAACTTTAGACTAAACTAAGAGGACTCTTCAATCAAGGAACACTGAAGAAACCACATTGAGACTGGTAGGAAAAGCAGAAACGCTAAGGGGGCTGCCCAGCTCCCCAGAGCAAACGGCAGCCCAGAAGGACTCACATGGCAGAAAGAGTTTAGCGGAGAGGAGAGAGACCTGGGCCCCAGGAACAAAGCTCCAGCCTGCTGCCCCAGAGCCTAGAAGAGGTGCATGGACAGTGTTTAGCTGTGAAACAAGTTAGATTACTGTTTATGAGAAAGTTTTCTCAGACTGAGGATTCTCCTTATAGGGATGGGCGCAAAAAACCTCTCTCACAACCACTCACGCAGGGCTTTGGGGGACAAGATGAGAGGAGAGGACCAAAGCAGCAGGAAAAGAGTGTAATCTAGAAGGCACAGGGAAAAACACTTTGAGGGACTGCCCCCTTAATCCCTGGGCTGAGTCACTCCCCAAATCTGAAGTGAATATTTCCCCTGGAACCAGCAATACCAGCAAAGGGAAGCAGAACATGAGCAAAACAAGCTCTCCCATGGCACTCAGAGCACTGCTGCTTAGAAGGAGGAAGCTTTCAGGACTACAGTATGGAGTGTTAGGGTTTGACCTGCAACACCCTCGCCCACATTGCTGAGGGCTTGCTGGAGGGCAGGCGGTAGCGGGACATGGAAGCATGGTCCAGTCGGTAGGGGGTGGAAGCTGGGCCAGCCGGCAGGAGCTCAGTCTAGCCCATTGGGAGCAGTGGGGATATGCAAAAGCAGTCTGGTCGGCTGCAGGATTGCCTCTAACCCCACCTGCGGAAAAAAAGCAGGAGCCCGGGAATAGGCAGAGATCCGCCTCTGAACAAGGACATGCTGACACAGCCTCACCTGGCCTCTGAGGATTGTGGCACTGTGCAAGCTGGCTTCACCCACAAGGCAAAAGCCTAGGAAAGGTGGAGGTCCACAGCTGAGTGCATCCCAGCAGCTCACCTGGCCAGTGGAGCCAAGGCTTGAAGCCTGATGTGTGAACCCACTTCACCCATGGGGTTGGGCAAAAGCCCGGAAAAAGGCAAAGGTCTACAGCTGAGAGTGTGCCCACAGCCCCACCTGGCCCCAGGAGCTGAGGCTTGCAGCCTAATGTGCAAGCCAGCTCTGACAGCAGGGGCTGGGCAGAAGCCTGGGAACAAGCTGAGACCCATAGTTGAACAAAGGTGCTCACCGCTGTCCTTGGAGATGAGGCTTATGGCCCATGGGTGGCGTACAATGCCACCCATGAGGTAGGGCTAAGACTGAGACCGGCTGAGGCTTGTAGAGCCAGGCACAAGAACACAGCTCCTCCCATGGAGGATAATTGGAAACTGCAGCCACAGCCAGCCACAGCAGGCAAGCACCAGCAATGCCCATACAGACCACACCTAGGGAACACAGAGGCAACACCCATTGGACTCTAGTGGTCAAATTTTTCTTATACACAGACAAAATGGGCAGGCAGAGAAATGCAACCCAAATGAATCAAGAGAAATCCCCAGAGAAAAACTTCAAGGAGTCAGGTATAACCAAAAAAACAGATTCAGAGTTTAAAATAACAATTGAAAGAATGTTCAAAGAGCTTAGAATAACAATGGATGGTCATTACAAACACCTAAGAAAAGAGATAGCAAGTATAAAAAAAAATTGAAATAATAAAAAACAATAAGACAGAAATACAATATCAAAATTGAAGAACACAATGGAAGGAATTAAAAGCCAAATGGATGAAACTGAGGATCAAATCAGCAAGTTAGAGGACAAAATAAACGAAGGCACAGAAGCAGAGCAGAAAAAAGAAAAGAGACACAAAATGTCTAAGGAAACTCTAAGGAAGCTCTGTGACAACATGAAGAGAAATAACATCCAAATTATAGGGGTTCCTGAAGAAGAAGAGAAAGAACAAGAAATAAAAACTTTGTTCAATCAAATTATAGCTGAAAACTTTCTTAAACTGAGGCTGGAATACATCTCACATTCAAGAAGTACAGAGAACTCCATTAAAAAGAAACGCAATGAAATCTACACCAAGACACAACATAATTAAAATACCAAAGCTAAGTGATAAAAAAAAAATATTAAAAGCTGCTAGAGAAAAATAGGTTATCACCTCCAAAGAGCTCCCATAAGGATGACAATCAACTTATCAACAGAAACACTTGAGGTCAAAAGGGAATGGCAAGATATATTCAAAGTAATGCAGAATAAGAACCTACAACCAAGACTACTTTATCCAGCAAGGCTATAGTTTAAAATTGAAGAAGAAATAAAAAGCTACCCAGGCAGGGGCAAAGCAAGATGGTGACGAAGTAGGTGGATGTACCAACCTCCAACTCCCAGAACCAAAGTGGATTATAACTCAATTTAAAGAACGATCATCTGGATAAACCAACTATGAACTAAACTAAGTGGACTCTTCAACTAAGGAACACAGAAGAAGCCACATTGAGACTGGTAGGAATAGCGAAAACGCGGAGAGGGCTGCCCAGCTCCCCGGAGCAAACGGCAGCCCGGAGAGACACGCGGGGCGGGAGGAAAGTTTGGAGAAGAGGGAGGGACCTGGATCCCAGGAACGAAGCCCCAGCCTGCAGTCTCAGAGCCTAGAAGAGGCGTTTGGACAGTTTTGAGCTGTGAAACAAGTGAGGGAGCTCCCAGGCCTACAGTGTGGAGTATTAGGTCCCTTCCGACTCTGCTGAGGGCTGCTAAAGGGTTTGGGGAGACAGGATACTGAAAAGCGGTTCTGTCGGCATGGGCAGAGGCCAAGTCGGTGGGAGCTCGGTCTAGCCCAAAGGGTCAGAGGGGACGCGCAAAAGCGGACGGGCAGCTGCGGACCTGCCTTTAACCCCACTTACGGGGACAAAGCGGGAGGCCAGGAACGGGCAGAAATCTGCTCTACGACCCAGCGCAGGCCGGCCCTGACCGCAGGGACCGGGCTAGGACCAGGGACTGGCAGGGGCTCGCGGCTGAGCTCACGCTACCAGCTCCCCCCCCAGGCCGGAGAAACCGTGGTTGGCCAGTATACGTGCGCGAGAGGGCTCCGAACGCAGGAACGGGCTAGACCCCGAGACAAGTGGAAGCTCGCAGTTGAGCTCACGCTACTATCCCCGCCTGGTCGGAAAAACCGCGGATTGCATTCATACGTGCACGAGTAGGCTCCGAACGCGGGGGCAGGGTAGAGTCCAGGACGAGCGAAAGTACGCAGTTGAGCGGAAGAAAGCAAACACGCCCGGCCCAATAAACCTGGGTTTGCGACTCTGCACAGAAAGGCCCTGGCCTCGAGGGCGGGGCTAAATCACCAGACGGGCAAACGCTCACAGCTGAGAGCACGTCAAAAGCCCCGCCCAAACCGCGAAACTGTGGTGAGCAAACTCTAACTGAGGGTTCTGGGCGGAAGTCCGGAAATAGGCTGGGTCCACAGCTGAGCAAAGGTGATCACATCTACCCTTGGTGCTAACACTTGTGGCTTCTGTGACAGGCCCTCCCACGGAGGAGAGGCAGAAATCACAGCAAAAGCCACAGTGGGCCGGCGCTGGTAACGCTCATACCCAACCACCCTAGGCACCGGCACAGAGGGTGAGGGGCCTGCAGACAGACCACACCTAGAGAACACAAAGGCAACACCTACTGGACTCCAGTGGCCACAACTTGCTTATTCACAGAAAAAATGGGCAGGAAGAGGAATGCAAACCAAATGAATCAAGAGAAATCCCAAGAGAAGAACCTGAATGAACCAGATATAACCAAATTACCAGAAGCAGAATATAGAATAATGATAGTTAGGATGTTCAAAGAAATTAGAGAAACAATGGATAGTCATTATGAACACGTAAATAAAGAGATAACAAGTATAAAAAATGAAATTGAAATAATAAAAAAGAATCAGACAGAAATGACAAATACAGTATCAGAACTGAAGACCACAATGGAAGGAATTAAAAGCAGGATGGATGACGCTGAGGATCGAATAAGCGAGTTAGAGGACACAATAAACAAAGGCACAGAAGCAGAGAAGAAAAAGGAAAAGAGACTTAAAAAATGTGAGGAAACTCTAAGGGAGCTTTGTGACAACATGAAGAGAAAAAACATTCGCATCATAGGGGTGCCTGAAGAAGAGGAGAGAGGACAGAAAATGGAAACTTTGTTCAATCAAATTATAGCAGAAAACTTTCCTAAATTAAGGCTGGAAAACACTCCACATTCAAGAAGCACACAGAACTCCATTAAGGAGAAACCCAAAAAAATCTACACCAAGACACATCATAGTTAAAATACCAAAGCTAATGGATAAAGAAAAAATTTTAAAAGCTGCTAGAGAAAAAAAGAATATCACATACAAAGGAGCCCCCATAAGGATGACATCGGACTTCGCAACGGAAACACTTGAGGCCAGAAGGGAATGGCAAAAAATAATCAAAGAAATGCAGAACAAGAACCTACAACCAAGACTACTTTATCCAGCAAGGCTAACGTTTAAAATTGAAGGAGAAATAAAGAGCTTCCCAGAAAAAGAAAGGCTCAAGGAATTTATAAAAACCAAACCAATTCTGCAAGAGATACTAAGAGGCCTCTTGTGAACAGTTTAAAGGGAGGAATGAATAAAGCAAAAGAAAAATACAGCTTTAAAGAATAAAATGGCAATAAACAACTACATATCAATAATAACCTTAAATGTAAATGGATTAAATGATCCAATCAAAAGAAATAGGGTAGATGTGCGGATAAAGAAAGAGGACCCATACATATGCGGTCTACAAGAGACACACCTTAAAACAAAAGATGCTCATAGACGGAAGGTAAAAGGATGGAAAAAAATATTTCATGCAAATGGAAATGAAAAAAAAGCAGGGGTAGCAATACTTATATCAGACAAAATGGACTTTAAAAAAAAGGCTGTAGTAAGAGATAAAGAAGGACACTACATAATGATAAAGGGAACAATTCAACAGGAAGATATAACTATTGTAAATATCTATGCACCAAATATAGGAGCCCCGACATACATAAAGCAGACTTTGATGGATATAAAGGGTAAGATTAACAGCAATACTATTATAGTAGGGGATTTCAATACCCCTCTAACAACACTGGATAGATCCTCAAGAAAGAAAATTAATAAAGAAACAGCAGACTTAAAGGAGACACTAGATCAACTTGATTTAATAGATATCTTCAGAACTTTTCACCCTAAAGCAGTAAAATATACATTCTTCTCAAGCGCTCATGGTATGTGTTCTAGGATAGACCACATGTTAGGACACATAAATGGTCTCAATAAATTTAAGAAGATTGAAATCATATCAAGCATTTTCTCTGATCACAATGCCATGAAACTAGAAACCACTAAAGAATAACTGAAAAATACTCAAACACTTGGAAACTAAATAGCATGTTATTAAATAATGAATGGATTAACAATGAGATCAAAGAAGAAATAAAAAAGTTTCTAGAAACAAATGATAATGAGCATACATCAACTCAAAATTTATGGGACACAGCAAAAGCAGTTCTGAGAGGGAAGTTTATTGCACTACAGGCATATCATAAGAAGCTAGAAAAAGCTCAAATAAGCAACCTGACCCTGCATCTAAAAAAACTAGAAAAACAACAACAAATAAAACACAAGACAAGTAGAAGGAAGGAAATAATAAAGATTAGAGCAGAAATAAATGACATAGAGGCGAAAGAAACAATACAAAGGATCAATAAAACCAGAAGCTGGTTCTTTGAAAAGGTAAACAAGATTGATGAACCTTTAACTAGACTCACCAAGAAAAAAAGAGAGAGGACTCAAATAAATAAAATTAGAAATGAGAGTGGAGAAATAACAACTGACAAAACAGAAATACAAAGCATTGTAAGAAAATACTATGAAGAACTCTATGCCAAAAAATTAGACACTCTTGGTGAAATGGACAAATTTCTTGAATCATATAATCTTCCAAAAATCAATCTGGAAAAATCAGAACACCTAAACAGACCAATTACAGCAAATGAGATCGAAACAGTTATCAAAAAACTCCCAAAAAAGAAAAGTCCTGGGCCTGATGGCTTCACAAGTGAATTCTATCAAAAATTCAAAGAAGAACTAACTCCTATCCTCGAGCTATATCAAAATTTCAAGAGGAAGGAAGACTTCCAAACTTCTTTTATGAGGCGAGCATAATTCTGATCCCAAAACCGGGCAAAGACAACACAAAGAAAGAAAATTATAGGCCTATATCCCTGATGAATTTAGACGCTAAAATTCTCAACAAAATATTAGTCAACCGGATCAAGCAATATATGAAAAAAATCATACACCACGATCAAGTGGGATTTATTCTGGAGAGGCAAGGCTGGTTCAATATTTGCAAATCAATCAATGTGATTCACCACATAAACAAAAGGAAGGACAAAAATCACATGAAAATTTCAATAGATGCAGAAAGGCATTTGATAAAATCCAGCACCCATTCATGCTCAAAACTCTCAGTAAAGTGGGAATACAGGGATCATTCCTTAACATGATAAAGGCCATCTACGATAAACCGACAGCAAACATCATACTAAATGGACAAAGATTAAAAGCAACCCCCTTAAGTTCAGGAACCAGGCAGGGATGCCCCCTTTCACCATTCTTATTCAACATAGTTCTGGAAGTCCTAGCTACAGCAATCAGACAAGAAAAAGAAATAAAAGGCATCCAAATTGGAAAAGAAGAAGTAAAACTGTCACTATTTGCAGATGATATGATATTGTATATTGAAAACCCTAAAGTCTCAGTCAAAAAACTACTGGACCTTATAAATGAATTCAGCAAGGTGGCAGAATATTAAAATAATACTCAGAAATCAGAGGCATTTCTATATACCAAAAATGAACTGTCAGCAAAAGAAATTAAGGAAACGATACCCTTCACTATTGCAACCAAAAATATAAAGTACGTAGGAGTAAATTTAACCAAGGAGGTTAAGGACTTGTACTAGGAAAATTATAAAACATTGGTAAAAGAAATCAAGGAAGATACAAACAAGTGGAAGCATATACTGTGCTCATGGCTAGGAAGAATAAACATCATTAAAATGTCTATATTACCCAAAGCAATTTATAAATTCAATGCAATACCAATTAAGATACCAATGACATACTTCAAAGATATAGAACACATATTCCAAAAATTTATATGGAATCAAAAAAGAACACGAATAGCCTCAGCAATCTTAAAAAGAAAAAATAAAGCAGGAGGTATCACTCTTCCAGATATCAAGGTTTACTATAAGGCCATTATATTCAAGACATTCTGGTACTGGCATAAGAACAGGCACATAGATCAATGGAACAGAACAGAGGACCCAGAAATAAACCCACAGCTTTATGGACAACTGATATTTGAGGAAGGAGGAAAGAACATACAATGGAGTAAAGACAGCCTCTTTAACAAATGGTGTTGGGAATATTGGACATCTACCTGCAAAAAAATGAAACTAGACCATCAACTTACACCATTCACAAAATCAAACTCAAAATGGATAAAAGACTTAAATGTAAGCCGTGAAACCATAAGCATCTTAGAAGAAAACATAGGCAGCAGGCTCTCCGACATCTGTAGCAGCAGTATATTTGCTGATTTATCTCCACTGGCAAATGAAATAAAGGCAAGATAAACAAATGGAACTATATCAAACTAAAAAGTTTTTGCACAGCTAAAGACAATAGGAACAGAATAAAAAGACAAACCACACAATGGGAGAACATATTCGACAGCACATCTGATAAGGGGTTAATAACTAAATTTTATAAAGAACTTATAAAATTCAACACCAGGAAGACAAACAACCCAATCAAAGAATGGGCAAAAGAAATGAATAGAAATTTCTCCAAAGAGGACATACAAATGGCCAATAGGCATATGAAAAAATGCTCAACATCACTAATCATTAGAGAAATGCAAATTTAAACCACAATGAGATATCACCTCAAACCAGTCAGAATGGCACTCATCAGCAAAACAACACAGAATAAGTGTTGGCGAGGATGTGGAGAAAAGGGAACCCTTCTGCACTGCTGGTGGGAATGCAGACTGGTGCAGCCACTGTGGAAAACAGTTTGGAGATTCCTCAGAGAATTAAAAATAGAACTGCCTTTTGACCCAGCTATCCCACTTATAGGAATATACCCTAAGAACACCATAGCACTGTTCGAAAAGAAGAAATGCGCCCCCATGTTCGTGGCAGCATTGTTCACAATAGCGAAGATCTGGAACCAGCCCAAGTGTCCATCAGAAGACGAGTGGATTAAAAAGCGATGGTACATATATACTATGGAATACTACTCAGCCATAAGAAATGATGACATCGGATCATTTATAACAAAATGGATGTACCTTGATAACATTATACGGAGTGAAATAAGTAAATCAGAAAAAAAGAAAAACTGAGAACAGCACGATTACATACATAGGTGGGACATGAAAGTGAGGGTATGAGACATGGACAAGAGAGTGGTGGTTATGGGATGGGGGAAGGGAGGGAAGAATGGGATAGGGAGGAGGGGAGGGACGCAGGGAAAACCAGATTGAAGGTGACAGAGGACAATTTGACTTTTGGTGATGGGTATGCAACACAATTGAATGATAAGATAACCTGGAGATGTTTTCATTGTACATATGTACCCTGATTTATTGATGTCACCCCATTAGAATTAATAATAATAAAATATATGTAAAAAAAAAAAGAAAAAAGACACAGAGTAGCAGAATGAATTAAAAAGAAATCCAACTGTATGCTGCCTACAAGAAACACATCTAAGCAACAAGGATAAAAACAAGTTCAAAGTGAAAGGCTGGAAAACAATACTCCAAGCAAATAACATCCAAAAAAAGCAGGTGTAGCAATACTCATATCCAACAATGCTGACTATAAGACAGCAAAAATAATCAGAAACAAAAAGGTCATTTCATAATGATTAACGGGATACTGAATCAAGAAGGCATAACACTTCTTGATATATATGCACCAAACCAAGGAGCACCAAAATATATAAGACAGCTATTGACTGACCTAAAAACAAAAACTACAAAAATACAATCATACTTAGAGACCTCAATACACCCCTGATGGCTCTAGGTTGTTCATCCAAACAGAAAATCAATAAAGAAATATTGGCCTTAAATGAAACACTAGAGCAATCGCATATGATAGACATCTACAGGACATTTCATTCCAAACTACACATTTTTCTCTAGTGTACATGGAACATTTTCAAGAATCAACCATATGTTGAGCCACAAAAATAACATCAGCAAATTCAGAAAACTTGAAATTGTAACAAACATGTTTTCTGATCATGAAGCCTTGAAACTAGAATTCAACTGCAAAAAAAGAGGCAAACAAATGCACAAAAATGTAAAAACTAAACAATATACTTTTAAAAAATGAGTGGGTCAAAGAAGAAATAAGCGCAGAGATCAAAAGATACATACAGACAAATGAAAATGACAATATGACATATCAGAATCTCTGGAATACAGCAAAAGCAGTAATAAGATGGAAGTTTATATCACTTCAGGCCTATATGAACAAAAAAGAGACAGTCCAAGTAAACCACTTAACTTCACACCTTAAGGAACTAGAAAAAGAAGAACAAAGAAAACCCAAAACCAGCTGAAGAAATGAAATAATAAAAATCAGAGCAGAAATAAATGAAATAGAGAACAGAAAAACTATTAAAAAATTAATAAAACAAGGAGCTGCTTCTTTGAGAAGATCAACAAAATTGACAAACCTTTGGCAAGACTCACCAAGGAAAAAAGAGAAAGGACCCATATAAACAAAATTCAGAATGAAAGAGGAGAAATCACCACAGATATCATAGATATACAAAGAATTATTGTAGAATACTATGAAAAACTATATGCCACCAAATTCAACAATCTAGAAGGAATGGATAAATTCCTAGAACAATACAACCTTCCTAAACTGAGTCATGAAGAAGCAGAAAGCCTCAACTGACCAATAAGCAGGGAGAAAATAGAAAAACTATTAAAAACCTCACCCAAAATAAAAGTCCAGGCCCAGAAGGCTATACTAGTGAATTCTATCAAACATTCAAAAAAGATTTGGTTTCTATACTACTCAAAGTCTTCCAAAAAATTGAAGAAGAAGCAATACTTCCAAACACATTTTATGTGGCCAACATAACCCTCATACTGAAACTGGGCAAGGAAAACACAAAAACAGAAAACTGCAGACCAATATCTCTAATGGATACAGATGCTAAAATACTAAACAAAATACTAGCAAATCGAATACAACAACATATTTTAAAAAATAATACATCATGATCAATTGGGATTCATCCCAGAATCTCAAGGATGGTTCAACATACATAAAACGTTTAATGTAATACACCATATCAACAAAACAAAGAACAAAAGCCACATAATCTTATCAATTGATGCAGAAAAGGCATTCGATAAAATGCAACATAATTTTATGTTTAAAACACTCAACAAAATGGGTATAGAAGGAAAATATCTCGACAAGATAAAGGCCACTGATGATAAACTATTAGCTAACATCATATTAAATGGCATAAAACTGAGGAATTTCCCCCTTAAATCAGGAAGAAGACAGGGATGTCCACTCTCTCCACTCTTATTTAACGTGATGCTAGAAGTTCTAGCCAGAGCAATCAGACAAGACAAAGAAATAAAAGGTATCCATATTGGAAAAGAAGAAGTAAAGGTTTCCCTTTTTGCAGATGATATGATCCTATACATCGAAAACCCCAAAGTCTCCACATAAAGATTACTAGAAACAATAAACCAATACAGTAAGGTCGCAGGATACAAAATTAATATACAAAAGGCCATAGCGTTTTTATATGCCAACAATGAAACAATAGAAAACAAACTCAAAAATATAATCCCCTTCACGGTTGCAACAAAAAATATAAAATACCTAGGAATAAACATAACAAAGAATGTAAAGGACCTATATAATGAAAACTACAAAACACTGTTAAGGGAAATCGAAAAAGATACAATAAAATGGAAAAATATTCCTTGTCCTTGGATAGGAAGAATAAATATAATTAAAATGACCATATTACCCAAAGCAATATACAAGTTTAATGCAATCCCAATCAAAATTCCAATGACATTTTTTAAAGAAATGGAACAAAAAATTATCAGATTTATATGGAACTATAAAAAAACCCGAATAGACAAAGCAATCCTAAGGAACAAGAATGAAGCCGGGGATATTACAATACGTGACTTCAAATTATATTATAGAGCCACAACAATCAAAACAGCATGGTATTGGCAGAAAAATAGACACTCACTCCAATGGAACAGAATAGAAAGTCCACAAATAAAATGACATATATATGGTCAAATAATTTTTGATAAAGGGGCGAACAACCTACAATGAAGCAAAGAAAACCTCTTCAACAAATGGTGCTGGGGAAACTGGAAAGCCACATGCAAAAGAATAAAATTTGACTATGGTTTTTCATGTTGTACTAAAATTAACTCAAAATGGGTCAAAGACCTAAATATAAGACCTGAAACAATAAAGTTTATAGAAGAAAACATAGTAACTAAACTCATGGACCTTGGTTTCAAAGAGCACATTTTGAGTTTGACTCCAAAGGCAAGGGAAGTGAAGGCAAAGATAAATGAATGGGACTACATCAGACTAAGAAGCTTTTGCACAGCAAGAGAAACTGGCAACAAAATATACAGACAACCAACTAATTGGGAGTTGATACTTTTAAACAACAACTTAGATAAGGGGCTAATATCCAAAATATACAAAGAACTCACAAAACTCAACAAAAAACAAACAAACAATCCAATAAAAAAATGGGAAGAGGACATGAACAGACACTTCTCCCAGGAAGAAATACAAATGGCCAACAGATATATGAAAAGATGCTCACCTTCTTTAGCTATTAGAGAAATGCAAATCAAAACTACAATGAGAGCCTGACCTGTGGTGGCACAGTGGGTAAAGCGTCGACCTGGGAACACTGAGGTCGCAAGTTCAAAACCCTGCACTGGTCTGGTCAAGGCACATATGGGAGTTGATGCTTCCAGCTCCTCTCTCCTTTCTCTCTTTCTCTCTCTCTCTCTCATTCTGTGTCTCCTCTCTAAAATGAATAAATAAAAAAAATTTTTTAAATCTACAATGAGGTACAACCTCACACCTGTTAGATTAGCTATTATCAACAAGACAGGTAATAACAAGTGTTGGAGAGGCTGTGGAGAAAAAGGAACCCTTATCCACTGTTGGTGGAAATGTAAAGTAGTAAAACCACTATGGAAGAAAGTATGGTGGTTCCTCAAAAAACTAAAAATAGAACTACCATATGACCCAGCAATCTCTCTACTGGGTATATACCCCAAAAACTTAAAAACATTGGTATGTAAAGATACATGCAGCCCCATGTTCATAGCAGCATTGTTCACAGTGACCAAGACATGGAAACAACCAAAAAGCCCTTCAACAGATGACTGAATAAAGAAGATGTGGTACATATATACCATGGAATACTACTCAGCCATAAGTAATGATGACAGTGGACATTTACAACAAAATGGATGGATCTTAATAAAATTATATGAAGTAAAATAAATAAATCAGAAAAAATTAAGAACTACATGATTCCATACATAGGTGGGACATAAAAAAGAAAAAAGAGACTAAGAGACATGGACATAAGTGTAGTGGTTATGGGAGGGGATGAGAGAAAGGGGGAGAGAAAAAAAAAGGGGCACAAAGAAAACCGGATAGAAGGTAATAGAGGACAATTTGACTTTGGCTGGTGGGTATGCAAAATAACTGAATGAAAAGATAACCTAGAGATGTTTTCTATGAACATATGTACCCTGGTTTATTAATGTCACCCCCTTAAAATTAATAAAATTTAAAAACATTAATACTCAGAAATCAGAGGCAAATTTAAACAACAACATTAAACTGGAAGAAAGAGAAACTAAGGAAACAATCCCCTTCACTATTGCAATCAAAAACTAAAGTACCTAGGAGTAAATTTAACCAAGGAGATTAAAGACTTGTGCTCAGAAAATTATAAAACATTGATAAAAGAAATCAAGGAAGATACAAACAAGTGAAAGCATATACCATCCTCGTAGTTAGAAAGAATAAACATCATTAAAATGTCTATATTACCCAAAGGAATTTATAAATTCAATGCAATACCAATTAAAATACCAATGACATACTTCAAAGATATAGAACACATGTTCCAAAAACTTATATGGAACCAAAAACAAAACCACGAATAGCCTCAGCAATCTTCAAAAGAAAGAATAAAGCGGGAGGTATTACTCTTTCTGATATCAAGTTATACTACAAGGCCATTGTACTCAACACAGCCTGATACTGGCATATGAACAGGCATATAGATCAATAAAACAGAACAGAGAACCCAGAAATAAACCCACATCTTTATGGAAAATTGATGTTTGACAAAGGAGGTAAGAGCATACAATGGAGTAAAGACAGCCTCTTTAACAAATGGTGTTGGGAAAATTGGACAGTTACCTGCAAAAAAATGAAACTAGACTGTCAACTTACACCATTCACAAAAATGAACTCAAAATGGATAAAAGACTTAAATGTAAGCCAGAAAACCAGAAGCATCTTAGAAGAAAACATAGGCAGTAAGCTCTCCAACATCTCTCGCAGCAATATATTTGCCGATTTATCGCGACGGGCAAGTAAATAAAAGACAGGATAAACAAATGGAACTATATCAAATTAAAAAGCTTTTGCACAGCTAAAGACAATAGGAACAGAATAAAAAGTCAAACTACACAATGGGAGAACGTATTTGACAATATGTCTGATAAGAGGTTAATAACCAAAATTTATAAAGAACTTGTAAAACTCAACACCAGGAAGACAAAAAATCTAAAGAAAAAATGGGCAAAAGAAATGAATAGAAATTTCTCCAAAGAGGACATACAGATGGCCAATAGGCATATGAAGAAATGCTCAACATCACTAATCATTAGAGAAATGCAAATTAAAACCATAATGAGATATCACCTCACACCAGTCAGAATGGTGCTCATCAGCAAAACAACACAGAATAATTGCTGGCGAGGATGTGATAAAAAGGGAACCCTCCTGCATTGCTGGTAGGAATGCAGACTGGTGCAGCCACTGTGGAAAACAGTATGGAGATTCCTCAAAAAATTAAAAATCGAACTGTCTTTTGACCCAGCTATCCCACTTTTAGGAATATACCCAAAGAACACCATAGCACTGTTTGAAAAGAAGAATGCGCCTCCATGTTTGTGGCAGCATTGTTCACAATAGCAAAGATCTGGAAACAGCCCAAGTGTCCGTCAATGGACAAGTGAATTAAAAATCTTTGGTACATATATTCTATGGAATAGTACTCAGCCAAAAGAAATAATGACATTGGATCATTTATAACTACATGGATGGACCTTGGTAACATTATACTGAATGAAATAAGTAAATCAGATAAAACTAAGAACTATATGATTCCACACATAGACGGGACATAAAAATGAGCTTGTTGGCTACAGGGGTGGGGGGAAGAGGGGAGAAGTAGGGAGAGAGGGAGAGGGTAAGGGGAGGGGTGAGGCACAAATAAAACCAGATTGAAGGTGATGAAAGACAATTTGACTTTAGGTGACGGGTATGCCACATAATCAAATGTCAAAATAACCTAGAAATGTTTTCTTTGAACATATGTACCCTGATTTATCAATGTCAACACATTAAAATTAACAAAAACAATTTTAAAAAAATACAAAGCAAAACTACAATGAGATACCACCTTACACTTGTTAGATTTACTATTATCAACAACACAGGTAATAGTAAGGGTTAGAGAGGCTGTAGAGAAGGAACCCTTATTCACTGCTGGTGGGACTGTAAACTAGTACAACCATTATTGAAGACAGTATAGTGGTTCCTCAAAAAATTAATAGAATTACTGTATAATCCAGCAATCCCTCTACTGGGTATCTTCCAAAAAAACTAAAAAACATTGGTACACATGTATCCCCATGTTCATTGCAGCATTAATCACAGTGACCAAGGCATGCATACAACCAAAGTGTCCTTTCATAGAGGATTAGAATAAGAAGATGTGGTAAATATATACAATGGACTACTACTCAGCCATAAGAAATGATGACCTAGTGCCATTTACAACAACATGATTAGAACTTGAGGGGGTGGGGCAAGATGATGATGGAGTAGGTGGACGTACCAACTTTCAACTCCCAGAACCAAAGTGGATTATAACTTGATTTTAAGAACCATCATCTGAATAAACAAATGTTGAACTGGACTGAGAGGACTCTTCAACTGGGGAACACTGAAAAAGCAACATTGAGACTGGTAGGAAAAGCGAACACACAGAAAGGGCTGCCCAGCTCCCTGGAGCAAAATACAGCCCAGAGAGACTCGTGTGGCAGGAAGAGAGTTTAGCGGAAAGGGAGGGACCTGGGTCCCAGGAACAAAGCCCCAGCCTACAGCCCCAGAGCCTAGATGAGGTGTATGGACAGTATTCAGCTATGAAACAAGTTAGGATACTGTTTGTGAGAAAGAGACAGTTGTCTCAGATCCAGGATTCTTTTTAAAAGGATGGCACAGAAAACCTCTCTCACAACTGCTACCCTGGACTACTGAAGACAGGGAGAAAGGAGAGGACTGAAGCAGCGGGAAGAGAGTGCGGTCTGGGAGGCACAGGGAGAAAAGTTTTGAGGGACAGCCACCCTAAACCCTGGGCTGTCACTCCACAAATCTGAAACAATATTTCCCCTGGAACCAGCAAGGGGAAGCAGGACACCAGCCAAATAGGCTCCCTGCGGCAATCCAAGCACAGTCGTGTAGAAGGAAGAAGCTTTCAGGACTACAGTATGGAGTGTTAGGGTCTGAGCTGCAGCGCCCCCAGCCACACTGCTGAGGGCTTGCTGGAGGACAGGCCATGGTGGGACGTGGAAGCGCGGCTCTGTTGGTGAAGGCAGAGGCCGAGCCTGCTTGCGTGAGCTCGGTCTAGCCCAGCGGAGGCGAAGGGGATGCGCAAAAGTGGTCTGGCGGCTGCAGGCCCACCTGCGACCCCACCTGTGGAAGAAAAGCAGGAGCCCGGAATGAGCAGAGATTGGCAACTGGGCAGAGGCAAACAGGCGCACAGCCTCACCCGGCCTCCTAGGCTTGAAGCTCTGCACGAACCGGCTTTGCTTACAGAGGTGGGGCAGAAGCCCGGGCTCTCAGTTGAGCACACACAAGCAGCTCAGCTGAGGAGCAAAGGTTGGTGGGGGCAGGTTAGAAGCCCTGCATGCAACTGAGTGCATAGCAGCAGCCCCTCCCAGCCAAAAAGCCAGGTTGCTAGGGGCAGGGCGGAAAACTGGCTTGCAGCTGAGCACGCATCAGCAACCCCTCCCAGCTGAGGAGCCGAGGTTGGCAGAGGCTGCGTGGAAGATTGGCTCGCAGCTGAGCACGCACCAGAAGCCCCTCCAGGCTGGAGGAACCGGCTGACAGGGACCCGCAGCTGAGCAAAAGTGCTCACCCTTGCACTTGGTGCCCAGACTTATGGCCCAAGTGTGGTGCGCAATTGCACCCGTGGGAAAGGGGCGAAGGCGAAGACTGGCTGAGGCTTATAGAGCCTGAATGAGAACACAGCAACTCCCATGGAGGAGAGGCAGAAACCACAGCAACAGTCGCAGCAGCCAGTGCCCACAACACCCATACCCAACCGCCCTAGGCAGTGGCAGAGGGGGTGGCAGGCCTGCAGACAGACCACACATAGGGAACATAGAAGCAACACCCATTGTACTCCAGTAGCCAAACCCTTCTTACACACAGAAAAAATGGGCAGGCAGAGAAATGCAACCTAAATGAATAAAAAGAAATCCCCAGAGAAGGACCTCAATGAATCAGATATAACCAAACTACTGGAGGCAGAGTTTAAAATAATGATACTTCGGATGTTCAAAGAGCTTAGAGCAACAAGGGATAGTCATTATGAACACCTAAATAAAGAAATAATAAGTATAAAAGTAGAAATTGAAATTAAAAAAAAGAATCAGACAGAAATGACAAACACAATATCAGAATTGAAGAACACAATGAAAGGAATTAAAAGCAGGATAAATGAAGCTGAGGATTGAATCAGTAAGTTAGAGAATAAAATAAATGAAGGCACAGAGGCAGAGCAGTAAAAAGAAAAGAGACTGGGAGGGAAGCAAGATGGCAATGAAGTAGGCAGACGTACCAACTTCCAACTCCCAGAACCAAAGTGGATTATAACTCAATTTAAAGAATCATCATCTGGATAAACCAGCTATGAACTGAACTAAGTGAACTCTACAACCAAGGAACACAGAAGAAGCCACATTGAGACTGGTAGGAATAGCAAAAACGCGAAGAGGGCTGCCCAGCTCCCCGGAAAAAAACAGCAGCCCGGAGAGACCTGCATGGCAGGAGGAGAGTTTGGCGGAGAGGGAGGGACCTGGGTCCCAGAAACCAAGCCCCAGCCTGCAGTCCCAGAGCCTAGAAGAGGCATTTGGACAGTTTTGAGCTGTGAAACAAGTGAGGGAGCTCCCAGGCTTACAGTGTGGAGTATTAGGTCCCTTCCTACTCTGCTGATAGTTGCTGAAGGGTTTGGGGTGGCAGGACGCTGAAACGCGGTTCTGTCGGAGTGGGCAAAGGCCAAGCCGGTGTGAGCTCGGTCTAGCCCAGAGGGTCAGAGAAGACGCGTGAAAGCGGTCCGGCAGCTGCAGGCCGCCTTTAATACCACTTACAGGGACAAAGCAGGAGGCCAGAAACAGGCAGAAATCTGCTCTGGAACACTGTGCAGGCCGGCCCGGACCGCGGGGACTGGGCTAGGACCAGGGACGGGCAGGGGCTCGCGGCTGAGCTCACGCTACCAGCCCCGCCCAGCCGGAGAAACCACGATTTGCAATTATACTTGACCGAGCAAACTCCGAACGTGGGGGGCGGGGTAGAGTCTGGGACGAGCGGAAGTAAGCAGCTGAGCAGAAGCCAGCAAACATGCCCGGCCCAATAAACCTGCGTTTGCAACCCTGCGCAGAAGAGCCCTGGCCTCGAGGGCGGGGCTAAAGCTCCGGACGGGCAAAGGCTCACAGCTGAGAGCACGTCAAAAGCCCCGCCCAACTTACAAAACTCTGGCGAGCAGGGTCTGACTGCGGGTTCTGGGCGAAAGTCCAGAAATAGGCTGGGTTAGCAGCTGAGCAAAGGTACTCACCTCTACCCTAGGGGCTAAGACTTGTGGCTTGTGTGACAGCCCCTCCCGCGGAGGAGAGGCATAATCACAGTAAAAGCCACAGTGGGCCGGTGCTGATAACGCTCATACCCAACCACCCTAGGCAGCGGCAAAGGGGGTGGGGGACCTGCAGACAGATCACACCTAGAGAACACAAAGGCAACACCTACTGGACTCCAGTGGCCAAAACTTGCATATACACAGAAAAAATGGGCAGGCAGAGGAATGCAAACCAAATGAATCAAGAGAAATCCCCAGAGAAGGACCTGAATGAACCAGATATAACCAAATTACCAGAAGCAGAATTTAGAATAATGATAATTAGGATGTTCAAAGAAATTAGAGAAACAATGGATAGTCAATAAGAACACCTAAATAAAGAGATAACAAGTATAAAAAAAGAAATTGAAATAATAAAAAAGAATCAGACAGAAATGACAAATACAGTATCAGAACTGAAGACCACAATGGAAGGAATTAAAAGCAGGATGAATCACGCTGAGGATAGAATCAGCGAGTTAGAGGACACAATAAACAAAGGCACAGAAACAGAGAAGAAAAAGAAAAAGAGACTCAAAAAATGTGAGGAAACTCTAAGGGAGCTCTGTGACAGCATAAAAAGAAACAACATTCGCATCATAGGGGTGCCTGAAAAAGAGAGAGAGGACAGGAAATGAAAACTTTGTTCAACGAAATCATAGCAGAAAACTTTACTAAATTAAGGCTGGGAAACACTCCACATGTTCAAGAAGCACACAGAACTCCATTAAGGAGAAACCCAAAAAGATCTACACCAAGACACATCATAGTTAAAATACCAAAGCTAATGGATAAAGAAAACATTTTCAAAGCTGCTACGGAAAAAAAGGCTATCAACTACAAAGGAGCCCCCATAAAGATGACATCGGACTTCTCAACAGAAAAACTTGAGGCCAGAAGGGAATGGCAAGATATAATCAAAGTAATGCAGAACAAGAACCTACAACCAAGACTACTTTATCCAGCAAGGTTAACATTTAAAATTGAAGGAGAAATAAAGAGCTTCCCAGAAAAAGAAAGCCTGAAGGAATTAATGAAAACCAAACCAATTCTGCAAGAGATACTAAGGGGCCTCTTGTGAACAGTTTAAAGAAAGGAAAGAATAGAGCAAAAGAAGAATACAGCTTTAAAGAATAAAATGGCAATAAACAACTACATATCAATAATAACCTTAAATGTAAATGGATTAAATGATCCAATCAAAAGACATAGGGTAGCTGCATGGATAAAGAAACAGGACCCATGAATATGCTGTCTACAAGAGACACACCTTAAAACAAAAGAGGCACATAGACAGAAGTTAAAAGGAAAAAAAAAATTTTTTTCATGCAAATGGAAATGAAAAAAAAGCAGGGGTAGCAATACTTATATCTGACAAAATGGACTTTAAAACAAAGGCTGTAGTAAGAGATAAATAAGGACACAACATAATGATAAAGGGAACAATTCAGCAGGAAGATATAACTATTATATATATATATATACACCAAATATAGGCGCCCCAACATACATAAAGCAGACTTTGATGGATATAAAGGGCGAGATTAACAGCAATACTATCATAGTAGGGGATTTCAATACCCCTCTAACAACACTGGATAGATCCTCAAGAAAGAAAATTAATAAAGAAACAACAGACTTAAAGGAGACACTAGATCAACTTGATTTAATACATGTCTTCAGAACTTTTCATCCTAATGCAGTAGAATATACATTCTTCTCAAGCGCTCATGGTACATTTTCTAGGATAGACCACATGTTAGAACACAAAAATGGTCTCAATAAATTTAAGAAGATTAAAATCATATCAAGCATTTTCTCTGATCACAATGCCATGAAACTAGAAATTAACCACAAAAAAAAAACTGAAAAATACTCAAACACTTGGAAACTAAATAGCATGTTATTAAATAATGAATGGATTAACAATGAAATCAAATAAGAAATAAAAAAGTTTCTAGAAACAAATGATAATGAGCATACATCAACTCAAAATTTATGGGACACAGCAAAAGCAGTTCTGAGAGGGAAGTTTATTGCACTACAGGCATATCATAAGAAGCTTTAAAAAACTCAAATAAGCAACCTGACCCTGCATTTAAAAGAACTAGAAAAACAACAACAAATAAAACCCAAGACAAGTAGAAGGAAGGAACAAATAAAGGTCAGAGCAGAAATAAATGACATAGAGGCAAAGGAAACAATACAGAGGATCAATGAAACCAGAAGCTGGTTCTTTGAAAAGGTAAACAAGATTGATGAACCTTTAACTAGACTCACAAAGAAAAAAAGAGAGAGGACTCAAATAAATAAAATTAGAAAGGACAGTGGAGAAATAACAACTGACACAACAGAAATGCAAAGCATTGTAAGAAAATACTACGAAGAACTATATGCCAAAAAATTAGACAATCTTGGTGAAATGGACAAATTTCTTGAATCATATAACCTTCCAAAAATCAATCTGGAAAAATCAGAACACCTAAACAGACCAATTACAACAAATGAGATCGAAACAGTTATCAAAAAACTCCTAAAAAAGAAAAGTCCTGGACCTGATGGCTTCACAAGTGAATTCTATCAAAAATTCAAAGAAGAACTAACTCCTATCCTCCTCAAGCTATTTCAAAATATTCAAGTGGAAGGAAGACTTCCAAACTCTTTTTATGAGATGAGCATAATTCTGAACCCAAAACCGGTCAAAGACAACACAAAGAAAGAATATTATAGGCCTATAACCCTGATGAATTTAGACGCTAAAATTCTCAACAAAATATTAGCCAACCGGATCCAGCAATATATGAAAAAAATCATACACCATGATCAAGTGGGATTTATTCTGCAGAGGCAAGGCTGGTTCAATATTCGCAAATCAATCAATGTGATTCATCACATAAACAAAAGGAAGGACAAAAACCACATGATAATTTCAATAGATGCAGAAGAGACATTTAATAAAACCCAGCACCCATTCATGCTCAAAATTCTCAGTAAAGTGGGAAAACAGGGATCATTCCTTAACATGATAAAGGCCATCTACGATAAACCGACAGCAAACATCATACTAAATGGACAAAAATTAAAAGCAATCCCCTTAAGATCAGGAACCAGGCAGGGATGCCCCCTTTCACCACTCTTATTCAACATAGTTCTGGAAGTCCTAGCTACAGCAATCAGACAAGAAGAAGAAATAAAAGGCATCCAAATTGGAAAAGAAAAAGTAAAATTGTCACTATTTGCAGATGATATGATATTGTATATTGAAAACCCTAAAGTCTCATTTAAAAAAAATACTAGACCATATAAATGAATTCAGCAAGGTGGCAGGATACAAAATTAATACTCAGAAATCAGAGGCATCTCTATATACCAACAGTGAACTGTCAGCAAAAGAAATTAAGGAAACTATCCCCTTCACTATTGCAGCAAAAAAAATAAAGTACTTAGGAGTAAATTTAACCAAGGAGGTTAAGGACTTGTACTCAGAAAATTATAAAACATTGGTAAAAAAAATCAAGGAAGATACAAACAAGTGGAAGCATATACCGTGCTCATGGCTAGGAAGAATAAACATCATTAAAATGTCTATATTACCCAAAGCAATTTATAAATTCAATGCAATACCAATTAACATACCAATGACATACTTCAAAGATATAGAACACATATTCCAAAAATTTATATGGAACCAAAAAAGAACACGAATAGCCTCAGCAATCTTAAAAAGAATAAATAAAGCAGGAGGTATCACTCTTCCTGATATCAAGGTTTACTATAAGGCCATTATACTCAAGACAGCCTGGTACTGGCATAAGAGCTGGCAAATAGATCAATGGAACAAAACAGAGGACCCAGAAATAAACCCACAGCTTTATGGACAACTGATATTTGACAAAGGAGGAAAGAACATACAATGGAGTAAAGACAGCCTCTTTAACAAATGGTGTTGGGAAAATTGGACAGCTACCTGCAAAAAAATGAAACTAGACCATCAACTTACACCATTCACAAAAACAAACTCAAAATGGTTAAAAGATTTAAATGTGAGCCGTGAAACCATAAGCATCTTAGAAGAAAACATAGGCAGCAAGCTCTCCGACATCTGTAGCAGCAGTATATTTGCCGATTGATCTCCACAGGCAACTGAAATAAAAGGCAAGATAAACAAATGGGACTATATCAAACTAAAAAGTTTTTGCACAGCTAAAGACAATAGGAACAGAATAAAAAGACAAACCACACAATGGGAGAACATATTCGACAGCACATCTGATAAGGGGTTAATAACTAAAATTTATAAAGAACTTATAAAACTCAACACCAGGAAGACAAACAACCCAATCAAAAATTGGGCAAAAGAAATGAATAGAAATTATTCCAAATAGGACATACAAATGGCCAATAGGCATATGAAAAAATGCTCAACATCACTAATCATTAGAGAAATGCAAATTAAAACCACAATGAGATATCACCTCAAACCAGTCAGAATGGCACTCATCAGCAAAACAACACAGAATAAGTGCTGGCGAGGATGTGGAGAAAAGGGAACCCTTCTGCACTGCTGGTGGGAATGCAGACTGGTGCAGCCACTATGGAAAACAGTATGGAGATTTCTCAGAAAATTAAAAATCGAGCTGCCTTTTGACCCAGCTATCTCACATTTAGGAATATACCCTAAGAACACCATAGCACTGTTCGAAAAGAAGAAATGTGCCCCCATTTACGTGGCAGCATTGTTCACAATAGCGAAAATCTGGAAACAGCCCAAGTGTCCGTCAGAAGACGAGTGGATTAAAAAGCTATGGTACATATATACTATGGAATACTACTCAGCCATAAGAAACGATGACATCGGATCATTTATAACAAAATGGATGTACCTTGATAACTCTATACGGAGTGAAATAAGTAAATCAGAAAAAAAGAAAAACTGAGAACATCATGATTTCATACATAGGTGGGACATAAAAGTGAGAATATGAGACATGGACAAGAGAGTGGTGGTTGTGGAATGGGGGGAGGGAGGGAAGAGTGGGATGGGGAGGAGGGGAGGGACACAGGAAAAACCAGATAGAAGGTGACAGAGGACAATTTGACTTTTGGTGATGGGTATGCAACATAATTGAACGATAAGATAACCTGGAGATGTTTTCATTTTACATATGTACCCTGATTTATTGGTGTCACCTCATTAGAATTAATAATAATAATATATATATATATATATATATATATATATATATATATATATATATATATATATATATATATATATAAAGAAAAGAAAAGAGACTAAAAAAGAATGAGGAAACTCTAAGGGAGTTTTGTGACAACATGAAAAGAAATAAATTCGCATCATAGGAGTTCCCGAAGAGAAAGAGAAAGAAGAAGGGATAGAAACTTCCCTAAATTAAGGCTGAAAAATGACTGACATGTTCAAGAAGCACAGAGAATTCCATTAAAGAGAAACGCAAAGAAATCTACATCAAGATATATCCTAGTTAAAATACAAAAGCTAAGTAATAAAGAGAAAATATTAAAAGCTGCTAGAGAAAAAAAGGCTATCAACTACAAAGGAGCCCCATAAGGATGACATTGACATCTTAACAGAAACACTTGAGGCCACAAGGGAATGGCAAGACATATTCAAAGAAATGCAGAACAAGAACCTACAACCAAGACTACTCTATCCAGCAAGGCTAATGTTTAAAATTGAAGAAGAAATAAAAAGCTTCCCAGACAAAAAATACTCAAGGAATTCATTAAAACTAAGCCAATCCTGTAAAAAATGCTAATGGGCCTGTTGTGAAAAGATCAAAGGGGGAAAAGAATATAGCAAAAGAGGAATACACCTTTAAAGAATAAAATGGCAATAAACAACTACATATCAGTAAGAACCTTAAATGTAAATGAATTAAATGATCCAATCAAAAGACATAGGGTAGCTGCGTGGATAAAGAAACAGGACGCATACATATGCTGTCTCCAAGAGACACACCTTAAAACAAAAAATGCACATAGACTGAAGATAAAAGGATAGAAAATAATATGTCATGCAAATGAAAGTGAAAATAAAAGACAGAGTAGCAATACTTATATCTGAAAAGATGGACTTTAAAACAAAGGCTCTAAGAAGAGATAAAGAAGGACACTACATAATGATAAAAGGAGCAATTCAACGGGAAGATATAACCATTATAAATATCTACGTGCTGAACATAGAAGCTCAAAAATACCTAAAGGAGACTTTGATGGATATAAAGGGCAAGATCTACAGCAATACTATAATATAGGGGATTTCAATACCCCACTAACTTCAATAAATAGATCCTGAAGAAAGAAATTTAACAAAGAAACAGCAGACTTAAATAATACACTAGATCAACTCGATTTGACAAATATTTTCAGAACCTTTCACCCTAAAGCAGCAGAATACACATTCTTTTCAAGTGCTCATGGTACATTCTCTAAAATAGAGCACATGTAAGAACACAAAAGCGGTCTCAACAAATTTAAGAAAATTGAAATTATATCAAGCATTTTCTCTGATCAAAATGGCATAAAACTAGAAATTAACCACAAAAGAAAAACTAAAAAATACTCAAACACTTGGAAACTAAATAGCATGATATTAAATAACGAATGCATTAACAATGAGATCAAAGAAGAAATAAAAAAGTTCCTAGAAATGAATGATCATGAGCACACATCAACTCAAAATTTATGGGACACAGCAAAAGCAGTACTGAGAGGGAAGTTCATTGCACAACAAGCATACCATAGAAGCTAGAAGAAGTTCAAATAAGCAACTTGTCCCTGCATCTAGAAGAATTAGAAAAAACAGCAAGTAAAGACCAGGGGTAGTAGAAGGAAGAAAATAATAAAGATCAGAGCAGAAATAAATGACATAGAGACTAAAGAAACAATACAGAGGAAAAATGAAACCAGGAACTGATTCTTTGTAAAGGTAAAGAAGATTGATGAACCTTTAACTAGACTCACCAAGAAAAAAAGAGAGGACTCAAATAAATAAAATTAGAAAGGAGAGTGGAGAAATAACAACTGACACAGCAGAAATACAAAATATTGTAAGAAAATACTATGAAGAATTGTATGCCAAAAAAACTAGACAACCTAGATGAAATGGACAAATTCCTTGAAACATACAGTCTTCCAAAAATCAATCAGGAAGTATCAGAAACCCTAAACGGACCGATTACAACAAATAAGATCAAAACAGTTATCAAAAAACTCTCAAAAAAGAAAAGTCCTGGGCCTGATGTCTTTACAAGTGAATTCTACCAAAAATTCAAAGAAGAACTAACACCTATTCTTCTCAAGCTATTTCAAAAAATTCAAGAGGAAGGAAGAATTCCTAGCTCCTTTTAAGAGACAAGTATAGTTCTGATTCCGAAACCAGGCAAAGACAACACAAAGAATGAAAATTATAGGCCAATATCCCTGATGAATTTAGATGCCAAAATCCTCAACAAAATATTAGCCACCTGGATCCAGCAATATATGAAAAAAATCATACACCACGATCAAGTGGGATTTATTCTGGAGGGGCAAGGCTGGTCCAATATTCACAAATCAATCAATGTGATTCACAACATAAACAAAAGGAAGGACAAAAACCACATGATAATTTCAATAGATGCAGAAAAAGTATTTGATAAAATCCAGCATCCATTCATGATCAAAACTCTCAGTAAAGTAGGAATACAGAAACATAGCTTAAAATCATAAAGGCCATCTATGACAAACCTACAGCCAACATTATACTCAATGGGCAAAAATTAAAAGCAGTCCCCTTAAGATCAGGAACAAGGCAAGGGTGCCCCTTTCACCACTCTTATTCAACATAGCTCTGGAAGTCCTAGCCACAGCAATCAGACAAGAAGAAGAAATAAAAGGCATACAAATTAGAAAAGAAGAAGTAAAACTATTAATTTTTGCAGACGATATGATATTGTATATAGAAAACCCTAAAGTCTCAGTAAAAAACTACTGGACCTGATAAATGAATTCAGCAAGGTGGCAGAATATAAAATTAATACTAAGAAATTCGAGGCATTTTTATACACCAACAATGAACTGTCACAAGGAGAAATTAAAAGAAACAATCCCCTTCACTATTGCAACCAAAAAAATTAAGTACCTAGAAGTAAATTTAACCAAGGAGATTAAAGACTTGTATTCAGAAAATTATAGAACATTAATAAAAGAAATCAAGAAAGATACAAACAAGTGGAAGCATATACCATGCTCATGGTTAGGAAGGATAAACATCATTAAAATGTCAAATTACCCAAAGCAATTCATACATTCAATGCAATACCTATTAAAATACCAATGACATACTTCAAAGATATGAAACACATATTCTAAAAATATATATGGACCAAAAAAGAACATGAATAGCCTCAGCATTGTTGAAAAAGAAGAATAAAGCAGGAAGTATCACTCTTCCTGATATCAAGTTATACTACAAGGCCATTACTGTATTCAAGACAGCCTGGTACTGGCATAAGAACTGGCATATAGATCAATGGATTAGAATGGAAAAACCAGAAATAAACCCACACCTTTATGGACAACTGATTTTTGACAAAGGAGGTAAGAGCATACAATGGAGTAAAGACAGCCTCTTTAACAAATGGTGCTGGGAAAATTGGACAGCTACCTGCAAAAAAATGAAACTAGACCATCAACTTACACCATTCACAAAAACAAACTCAAAATGAATATAAGACTTTAATGTAAGCCAGGAAACCATAAGCATCTTAGAAGAAAACATAGGCAGTAAGCTCTCCAACATCTCTCACAGCAATATATTTGCTGATTTATTTCCACAGGCAAGTGAAATAAAAGACAGGATAAACAAATTGAACTATATCAATCAAAAAAGCTTTAGCACAGCTAAAGACAATAAGAACAGAATAAAAAGTCAAACTACACAATGGGAGAATATATTTGACAATACATCTGATAATATCAGAATTGAAGAACACAATGGGAGAACATATTTGACAATACATCTGATAATATGTATTCAGGAGGGTTGCCTTTTCTCTGCAATCTCTCCAGCACTTATTATGTGTTGTTTTGTTAATGAGCACCATTCTGACAGGTGTGAGGTGGTATCTCATTGTAGTTTTAATTTGCATCTCTCTAATGATTAGTGATGTTGAGCATTTTTACATATGCCTATTGGCCATCTGTATGTCCTCTTTGGAGAAATTTCTATTCATTTCTTTTGCCCATTTTTTCATTAGATTGTTTGTCTTCCTGGTGTTGAGTTTTACAAGTTCTTTATAAATTTTGGTTATTAATTCCTTATCAGATGTATTAGCAAATATCTTCTCCCATGGAGTGGGTTGTCTTTTTATTTTGTTACTGGTGTTGTTTGCTGTGCAAAAGCTTATTAGTTTCATACAGCTTCATTTGTTTATTCTGTTCTTAATTCACTTGCCCATGGAGATAAATCAACAAAAATATTGCTACGAGAGATATTGAAGAGTTTACTGCCTATATTTTCTTCCAAGACGTTTATGGTTTTATGACTTACATTTAAGTCTTTTATCCATCTTCAGTTTAATTTTCTGAATGATGTAAATTGGTGATCCAGTTTCATTTTTTAGCAAGCATCTGTCCAATTTTCCCAAAACCATTTGTTAAAGAGATTATCTTTACTCCATTGTATGCTCTTACATCCATTGTCAAATATCAATTGTCCACATAGCTCTATTTATAATTTTTGGGGGAAACACCATACTTTCTTCCGTAATGGTTTTACTACTTTACATTCTCACCAACAGTGAATGAGGGTTCCTTTCTCTCCACAGCCTCTCCAACACTTGTTATTACTTGTCTTGTTGATAATAGCTAATCAAACAGGTGTGAGGTGGTATCTCATTGTAGTTTTGATTTGCATTTCTCTAATAGCTAATGAAGGTGAGCATCTTTTCATATATCTATTGGCCATTTGTACTTCTTCCTGGGAAAAGTGTCTGTTCATGTCTTTGTCCCATTATTTTATGGGATTGTTTGCTTGTTTGTTGTTGAGTTTTATGAGTTCTTTGTATATTTTGGATATTAGGCCCTTATCTGTGCTGTTGTTCGAAAATATCATCTCCATTTAGTTGACTCTCCGTTTGTTATGTTGTCAGTTTCTCTTTCTGTGCAAAAGCTTCTTAGTCTGATGTAGTCCCATTCATTTATTTTTGCCTTCACTTCCCTTGCCTTTGGAGTCAAATTCAAAAAGTGCTCTATGTAACCAAGGTCCATGAGTTTAGTTGCTATGTTTTCTTCTATGTAATTTATTATTTCAGGTCCTATATTTAGGTCTTTGACCCATTTTAAATTAATTTTAGTACAAGGGACAAACTGTAGTCAAGTTTTATTCTTTTGCATGTGGCTTTTCTGTTTCCCCAGCATCATTTGTTGAAGAGGCTTTCTTTTCTCCATTGTGTTTTGTTGGCCCATTTATTAAAAATTATTTGACCACACAATTGAATGATAAGATAACCTGGAGATGTACCCTGATTTATTGGTGTCACCCCATTAGAATTAATAATAATAAAATATATATTTTAAAAAAAAGACAGAAAAAAAATTATTTGACCATATATATGTGATTTTATTTCTGGGATTTCTATTCTGTTCCTTTGGTCTGAGTGTCTATTTTTCTGCCAATACCATGCTGTTTTAATTATTGTGGCTTTATAATATAATTTGAAGTGCGGTATTGTAATGCCTCCAGCTTTGTTCTTTTTCCTTAGGATTCCTCTGGCTATTTAGGGTTTTTTATAGTTCCATATAAACCTGATGATTTTTTGTTTCATTTTTTTAAAAATGACATTGAAATTTTGATGGGAATTTCATTAAATTTGTATATCGCTTTGGGTAATATAGTCATTTTGATTATATTTATTCTTCCTATTCAAGAACAAGAAATATTTTTGTATTTCATTATATCTTTTTCGATTTCCATTAACAATGCTTTGTAGTTTTTATTATATAATTTCTTTACATTCTTTGTTATGTTTATTTCTAGGTTTGCCTTTTGTTTGTTTGTTTGCAACCATGAAAGGGATTGTTTTTTTGAGCTTGTTTTCTGATGTTTCATTGTTGGCGTATATAGGAAGGCAATGAACTTTTGTATATTAATTTTGTATCCTGCAACCTTACTGTGTTTGTTTGTTGTTTTTAATAGTCTTTTTGTGGAGTCTTTGGGGTTTTTGATGTACAGGATCATATAATCTGCAAAAAGTAAAACGTTTACTTCTTCTTTCCCAATATGAATGCCTTTTATTCCTTTCTCTTGTCTGATTGCTTTGGCTAGAACTTCCAGCACTCCGTTGAATAAGAGTGGAGAGAGTGGACAACCTTGTCTTGTTCCTGATTCCTCAGTTTTATGCCATTTAATATAATGTTAGCTGATGGTTTATTATAGATGGTCTTTATTATGTTGAGATATTTTCCCTCTATACCCATTTTGTTAAATGTTTTAAACACAAAATGATGTTGAATTTTATCAAATGCCTTTTCTGCATCTATTGGATCATATGATTTTTGTTCTTTGTTTTGTTGATATGGTGTATTACGTTAACCGTTTTTACATATGTTGAACAATCCTTGTGATTTTGGGATGAATCTCCTTTGATCATGATGTTTTATTTTTTAATGTGTGGTTGTATTTGATTTGCTAGTATTTTGTTTAGTATTTTAGCATCTGTATTCATTAGAGATATTCGTCTGTAGTTTCCATATTTTGTGTTGTACTTGCCAGATTTATCTTTGAAGTATGTCATAGGTATTTTAATAAAAACTGCATTGAGTTTATAGATTGCTTTGGGTAATTTAGACAACTTAATGATGTTTATTCTTCCTATCCATGAACATGGTATATGCTTCCACTTATTTGTATCTTCCTTGATTTCCTTTAACAAATTATCTAAATACAAGTCTTTAGCCTCTTTGGTTAAATTTACTTCCAGGTACGGTATTTTATTGTTGTTCCTACAACAGTGAAGGGGATTGTTTTCTTAATTTCTCTTTCAAACAGTTCATTGTTGGGGTACAAAAATGATACTGATTTCTGAATATTGATTTTATATCCTGCCACCTTGCTGAATTCATTTATCAAGTCCAGTAGTTTTTTGACTGAGACGTTAGAGTTTTCTATATACAGTATCATGTCATCAGAAAATAATGATAGCTTTACTTCTTTTCCAATATGGAAGCCTTTTCTCCCTTCTTCTTTTCTGGTTGCTGGGGTAAGGACTTTCAGAACTATGTTGAATAAGAGTGGTTAAAGGGGGCACCCTTGCCATGTTCCTGATCCTAAGGGCATTTTTTTTCATTTTTGTCCATTAATTATGATGTTGGCTTTGGGTTTGTTATACATCGACTTTATCAACTTGGGGTATGATCCCTGATTCCACATTTTGCTCAGAGTTTTGTTTATAAATGGATGCTGGATATTATCAAATGCTTTTTCTGCATCTCTTCATATTATTATGTATTTTTTATCCTTCCTTTTGTTTATGTGTTAAATCACATTGACTGATTTGCAAATATTGTACCAGCCTTGTCTCCCCAGAATAAATTGCTCTTGATCGTGATGTTTAATTTTTTTTTTATGTATTGCTAGATCCGGTTTGCTAATATTCTTTTGAGAATTTTAGCATCTAAGTTCATCAGGAATATTGTTCTATAGTTTTCTCTCTTTGTAGTGTCTTTGTTTGGATTTGGAATCAATATAATGGTTGCCTCATATAGGAGTTTAGAAGTCATCTCTCCTCTTAAATTTCTTGAAATAGCTTCAGGAGAATAGGAGTTAGTTCTTTTTGGTAAAAATCACCACTGAAGTAATCAGTCTCAGGGATTTTGTTTGTAGAGACTTATATATATATATATATATATATATATATATATATATATATATATATATATATATATATATATATATATATATATATATAATTAATTCTAATGGGGTGACACCAATAAATCAGAATACATATGTACAACAAAAACATCTCCAGGTTATCTTATCATTCAATTGTGTTGCATACCCATCACCAAAAGTTAAATTGTCCTCTGTCACCCTCTATCTGGTTTTCCCTGTGTCCGTCCCCTCCTCCCTATCCCACTCATCCCTCCCTCTGCCCATCCAGTAACCACCAATCTCTTGTAAATGTCTCATATTATCACTATTATGTCCCACCTATGTATGAAATCATACTGTTCTCACTTTTTCTTTTTCTCTGATTTACTTATTTCACTCCGTATAATGTTATCTAGGTACATCCATTTTGAAATAAATGATCCAATGTCATCATTTCTTATGGCTGGGTAGTATTCCATAGTATATATGTACCATCGCTTTTTAATCCACTTGTCTTCTGACGGACACATGGGCTGTTTCCAGATCTTCCGTATTGTGAACAATGCTGCCACGAACATGGGGGCGCATTTCTTCTTTTCGAACAGTGCTATGGTGTTCTTAGGGTATATTCCTATAAGTGGAATAGCTGGGTCAAAAGGCAGTTTGATTTTTAATTTTCTGAGGAATCTCCAAACTGTTTTCCACAGTGGCTGCACCAGTCTGCATTCCCACCAACAGTGCAGAAGGGTTCCCTTTTCTCCACATTCTCGCCAGCACTTATTCTGTGTTGTTTTGCTGATGAGTACCATTCTGACTGATGTGAGGTGATATATCATTGTGGTTTTAATTTGCATTTCTCTAATGATTAGTGATGTTGAGCATTTTTTCAAATGCCTATTGGCCATCTGTATGTCCTCTTTGGAGAAATTTCTATTCATTTCTTTTTACCATTTTTTGATTGGATTGTTTGTCTTCCTGGTGTTGAGTTTTAAAGTTCTTTATATATTTTAGTTATTAACCCCTTATCAGATGTGCTGTCGAATATGTTCTCCCATTGTGTGGTTTATCTTTTTATTCTGTTCTTATTGTCTTTAGCTGTACAAAAACTTTAGTTTGATATAGTCCCATTTGTTTATCTTGCCTTTTATTTCATTTGCCTGTGGAGATAAATCGGCAAATATACTGCTGTTACAGATGTCGGAGAGCTTGCTGCCTATGTTTTCTTCTGAGATGCTTATGGTTTCACGAATTACATTTAAGTCTTTTATCCATTTTGAGTTTGATTTTGTGAATGGTGTAAGTTGATGGTCTAGTTTCATTTTTCTTGCAGGTAGATGTCCAATTTTCCCAACACCATTTGTTAAAGAGGCTGTCTTTACTCCATTGTATGTTCTTTCCTCCTTTGTCAAATATCAGTTGCCCATAAAGGTGTGGGTTTATTTCTGGGTCCTCAGTACTGTTCCATTGATCTAAGTGCCTGTTCTTATGCCAGTATCAGGCTGTCCTGAGTATAATGGCCTTATAGTAAACCTTGATATCTGGAAGAGTGATACCTCCTGCTTTATTTTTTCTATTTAAGATTGCTGAGGCTATTCGTGTTCTTTTTTGGTTCCATATAAATTTTTGGAATATGTGTTCTATATCCTTGAAATATGTCATTGGTATTTTAATTGGTATTGCATTGAATTTATAAATTGCTTTGTATAATATAGACATTTTAATGATGTTTATTCTTCCTAGCCATGAGCACGGTATATGCTTCCACTTGTTTGTATCTTCCTCGATTACTTTTATCAATGTTTTATAATTTTCCGAGTACAAGTCCTTAACTTCCTTGGTTAAATTTACTCCTAGGTACTTTATTTTTTTGGCTGCAATAGTGAATGGGATTGTTTCCTTAATTTCTTTTGCTGACAGTTCATTGTTGGTATATAGAAATGCCTCTGATATCTGAGTATTGATCTTATATCCTCCCACCTTGCTGAATTCATTTATAAGGTCCAGTAGTTTTTTGACTGAGACTTTAGGGTTTTCAATATACAATATCATATCATCCGAAATAGTGACAGTTTTACTTCTTCTTTTCCAATTTGGATGCCTTTTATTTCTTCTTCTTGTCTGATTGCTGTAGCTATGACTTCCAGAACTATGTTGAATAAGAGTGGTGAAAGGGGGCATCCCTGCCTGGTTCCTGATCTTAAGGGGATTGCTTTTAATTTTTGTCCATTTAGTATGATGTTTGCTGTCGGTTGTCGTAGATGGCCTTTATCATGTTAAGGAATGTTCCTTGTATTCCCACTTTACTGAGAGTTTTGAGCATGAATGGGTGCTGGATTTTATCAAATGCCTTTTCTGCATCTATTGAAATTATCATGTGATTTTTGTCCTTCCTTTTGTTTATGTGATGAATCACATTGATTGATTTGCGAATATTGAACCAGCCTTGCCTCTCCAGAATAAATCCCACTTGATCATGGTGTATGATTTTTTTCATATATTGCTGGATCTGGTTGGCTAATATTTTGTTGAGAATTTTAGCGTCTAAATTCATCAGGGATATAGGCCTATAATTTTCTTTCTTTGAGTTGTCTTTGCCCGGTTTTGGGATCAGAATTATGCTCGCCTCATAAAAGGAGTTTGGAAGTTGTCCTTCCTCTTGACTTTTTTGAAATAGCTTGAGGAGGATAAAAGTTAGTTCTTCTTTGAATTTTTGATAGAATTCACTTGTGAAGACATCAGGCCCTGGACTTTTCTTTTTTTGGAGTTTTTTGATAACTCTTTTGATCTCATTTGTTGTAATTGGTCTGTTTAGGTGTTCTGTTTCTTCCAGATTGAGTTTTGGAACTTTATATGATTCAAAAAATTTGTCCATTTCACCAAGATTGTCTAATTATTTGGCATATATTTCTTCATAGTATTTTCTTACAATGCTTTGTATTTCTGTTGTGTCAGTTGTTATTTCTCCACTGTCCTTTCTAATTTTATTTATTTGAGTCTTCTCTTTTTTTTTCTTGGTGAGTCTAGTTAAAGGTTCATCAATCTTGTTTACCTTTTCAAAGAACCAGCGTCTGGTTTCATTCATCCTCTGTATTGTTTTCTTAGACTCTATGTCATTTATTTCTGCTCTGATCTTTATTATTTCCTTCCTTCTACTTGTCTTGGGTTTTATTTGTTGTTGTTTTTCTAGTTCTTTTAGATGCAGGGTCAGGTTGCTTATTAGAGCTCTTTCTAGCTTCTCATGATATGCCTTTAGTACAATGAACTTCCCTCTCTGAACTGCTTTTGCTGTGTCCCATAAATTTTGAGTTGATGTATGCTCATTATCATTTGTTTCTAGAAACCTTTTTATTTCTTCTTTGATCTCATTGTTAATCCATTTATTATTTAATATCATGCTACTTAGTTTACAATTGTTTGAGTATTTTTCAGTTTTTCTTTTGTGGTTAATTTCTAGTTTCATGGCATTGTGATCAGAGAAAATGCTTGATATGATTTCAATTCTCTTTAATTTACTGAGACCATTTTTGTGTCCTCACATGTGGTCTATCCTAGAAAACGTACCATGAGCACTTGAGAGGAATGTATATTCTACTGCTTTAGGGTGAAAAGTTCTGAAGATATCTATTAAATAAAGTTGATCTAGTGTCTCCTTTAAGTCTGCTGTTTCTTTATTGATTTTCTTTCTTGAGGACCTATCCAGTGTTGTTAGAGGGGTATTGAAATCCCCTACTATGATAGTATTGCTGTTAATCTCACCCTTTATATCCATCAAAGTCTGCTTTATGTATGTCGAACAGCCTTTGTTTTCAAGTCCATTTTGTCAGATATAAGTATTGCTACCCCTGCTTTTTTTCCATTTCCATTTGCATGAAATATTTTTTTCCATCCTTTTACCTTCAGTCTATGTGCATCTTTTGCTTTAAGGTGTGTCTCTTGTAGAGAGCATATGTATGGGTCCTGTTTCTTTATCCATGCAGCTACCCTATGTCTTTTGATTGGAACATTTAACCATTTACATTTAAGGTTATTATTGATATGTAGTTTATTGCCATTTTATTCTTTAAAGCTGTATTCTTCTTTTGCTCTATTCTTTCCTCCCTTTAAACTGTTCACAACAAGCCCCTTAGTATCTCTTGCAGAATTGGCTTGGTTTCTTTGAATTTCTTCAGGCTTTGTTTTTCTGGGAAGCTCTTTATTTCTCCTTCAATTTTAAATGTTAGCCTTGCTGGATAAAGTAGTCTTGGTTGTAGGGTCTTGTTCTGCATTACTTTGATTATATCTTGCCATTCCCTTCTGGCCTCAAGTGTTTTTGTTGAGAAGTCTGACGTCATCCTTATGGGGGCTCCTTTCTAGGTCATAGCCTTTTTTTCCCTAGCAGCTTTTAAAATGTTTTCTTTATCCATTAGCTTTTGTATTTTAACTATGATGTGTCTTGGTGTAAATCTTTTTGGGTTTCTCTTTAATGGAGTTCTGTGTGCTTCTTGAATGTGTGGAGTGTTTCCCAGCCTTAAGTTAGGAAAGTTTTCTGCTCTGATTTGATTGAACAAAGTTTCCATTTTCTGTCCTCTCTCCTCTTCTTCAGGCACCCCTATGATGCGAATGTTGTTTCTCTTCAGGTTGTCACAGAGCTCCCTTAGAGTTTCCTCACATTTTTTGAGTCACTTTTCCTTTTTCTTCTCTGCTTCTGTGCCTTTGTTTATTGTGTCCTGTAACTCGCTGATTAGATCCTCAGCGTGATTCATCCTGCTTTTAAATCCTTCCATTGTGGTCTTCAGTTCTGATACTGTATTTGTCATTTATGTCTGATTCTTTTTTATTATTTCAAATTTCGTTTTTTATACTTGTTATCTCTTTATTTAGGTGTTCATAATGACTATCCATTGTTGCTCTAATTTCTTTGAACATCCTAACTATCATTATTCTAAATTCTGCTTCTGGTAGTTTGGTTATATTGGTTCATTCAGGTCCTTCTCTGGGGATTTCTTTTGATTCATTTGGTTTGCATTTCTCTGCCTGCCCATTTTGTCTGTGTATAAGCATGTTGTGGCCACTGGAGTCCAGTACGTGTTGCCTTTGTGTTCCGTAGGTGTGGTCTATCTGCAGGCCCTCCACCCCCTCTGCTGCTGCCTAGGGTGGTTGGGTATGGGCTTTGCCAGTTCCGGCCCATTGTGCCTTTTGCTGTGATTTCTCCCTCTCCTCCGCTGGAGGCTGTCACTCAAGCCACAAGCCTCAGCATCAAGGGTAGAGGTGAGCACCTTTGCTCAGCTGCAGACCCAGCCTGTTTCTGGACTTTCGCCCAGAACCCGCAGTCAGAGCCTGCTCGCCATAGTTTTTCGGGTTGGGTGGGGCTCTTGATGTGCTCTCAGGTGTGAGCCTTTGCCCGTCCGGAGCTTTAGCCCCGCCCTCGAGGCCAGGGTCCTTCTGCACAGGGTAGCAAACCAAGGTTTATTGGGCCGGGCATGTTTGCTGGCTTCTGCTCAGCTGCGAACTTCCGTTCATCCTGGACTCTACCCCGCCCCCACGTTAAGAGCCCGCTCGTGCACTTAGGATGGCAAATCGCGGTTTCTCCGGCTGGGCATAATAGTAGCGTGGGCTCAGCTGCGAGCTTCCACTTGTCTCGGGGTCTACCCTGTCCCTGTGCTCGGAGCCCGCTCGTGCACGTAGAATGGCAAACCGCACTTTCTCCGCCGGGCGAGGTTGGTAGTGTGAGCTCAGCCGCGAGCCCCCCGCCCATCCCTGGTCCTAGCCCTGTCCCCGCGGTCAGGGCCGGCTTGCGCAGGGTCGCAGAGCAGATCTCTGACTTTTCCTGGCCTCCCGCTTTGTCCCTGTAGGTGGGATTACAGGTGGGCCCACAGCTTTTGGACCGCTTTTGCGCGTCCCTTTCGACCCTGCTGGGCTAGACCGAGCTCACGCCAGCTTGGCCCACGCCCATGCCTACAGAACCGCGTTTCAGCATCCTGCCGCCACCAAACCCTTTAGCAACCCTCAGCAGAGTAGGAAGGGACCTAATACTCCATACTGTAGGGCTAGGAGATCCCTCACTTGTTTCACAGCTCAAAACTGTCCAAACGCCTCTTCTAGGCTCTAGGACTGCAGGCTGAGGCTTAGTTCCTGGGACCCAGGTCCCTCCCTCTTTGCCAAACTCTCCTCCCGCCACGTGGGTCTCTCCAGGCTGCCGTTTCCTCCAGGGAGCTGGGCAGCCCTCTTCACGTTTTCGGTATTCCTACCAGTCTCAATGTGGCTTCTTCTGTGTTCCTTGGTTGAAGAGTCCACTTAGTTTAGTTCAAAGTTGGTTTATCCAGATGATGGTTCTTAAAATTGAGTTATAATCCACTTTGGTTCGGGAGTTGGAAGTTGGTACGTCCACCTACTCCGTCGCCATCTTGCTCCTCCTGTTGAGAGTTTTTTGATAACTGTTTCTATCTCATTTGATGAAATCGGTCTATTTTTTTATTCCTCTATATTGATTATTGAAAGAATATATGTGTCAAAAAATTTGTTCATTTCACCTAGGTTGTCTAATTTTATGGCATACAGTTCTTCATATTATTTTCTTACAATTTTTTGTATTTCTGCTGTGTCAGTTGGTACTTCTCCATTCTCATTTCTAATTTTATTTATTTGAGCTCTCTCTCTCTCTTTCTTTTTTTTTTTTGGCTTGGTGAGTCTGGTTAAGGTTCATCAATCTTGTTTACATTTTCAAAGAACCACCTTTTGGTTTAATTGATTCTTGGTATTGTTTTTTGAGCCTCTATGTCACTTATTTCTGCTCTGATCTTCATTATTTTCTTTCTTCTACTACCTCTGGGCTTTACTTGCTCTTCTTTTTCTAGTTCTTTTAGATACTGAGCTAAATTGTTTATTTGAGCTTTTTTGTAGCTTTGTAATGTATACCTGTAATGCTATGAACTTCCTCTCAGGACTGCTTTTGCTGTGTCCTATAAATTTTGAATTGTTTTATGTTTGTTTTCATTTGTGTCAAGGGAATTTTTTATTTCTTCCTTGATCTCATTGTTAACCCATTCGTTATTTAATGGCATTCTGTTTAGTTTTTAAGTGTTTGAGTATTTTTCAGTTTTTCTATTGTAGTTGATTTCTAGTTTTATGCCATTTTGATCTGAGAAGATGCTGGATATGATTTCAATCTTTTTAAATTTGTGGAAATTCATTTTGTGTTCTAGCATGTGGTCTATCCTAGAGAATATATCACGAGCACTTGAAAAGAATGTATATTCTGTTTCTCTAGAGTGAAAGTTTCTAAAGGTATCTATCAAATCCAGTTGATTTAGTGTGTCCTTTAAGTCAGCTGTTTCTTTGTTAATTTTCTTTATTGAGGATTTATCCAGTAATGTTAGTGGGGTATTAAAATCCCCTGCTATTATAGTATTGCTGTTGATCTCACCCTTTATGCCCATCAAAATCTGCTTTATGTAATTAGCTGATCTATATTAAGTTCCTAGACATTTATAATGGCTATATCTTCCAGTTGGATTGCTCCCTTTATCATTATGTAGTGATCTTCTTTATCTCTTACTATAGCCTTTGTTTTATAGTTTATTTTGTCTGATATAAGTATTGCTATCCCAACTTTTCTTTTCTTTTTCATTTGCATGAAATATGTTTTTGCATCCCTTTACTTTCAGTCAATGCGTATATTTTGTTTTGAGGTGGGTCTCTTGTAGACAGCATATGTATGGGTCCTGTTTTCTTATCCATGCAACTACCCTATATCTTTTGATTGAAGCATTTAATCTATTTACATTTAAGGTTATTATTGATATGTAGCTGTTTATTGCCATTTTATTCTTTAAATCTACATTCATCTTTTACTAGATTTCCCCCCCCCTTTGTTCTGTTTACAGCAGCCTCTTAACATTTCTTGTAGGATTGGTTTGGTTGTAATAAATTTCTTGAGTTTATTTTTTGTTTTGTTTTGTTTTCGTTTTGTCTTGGAAGCTTCTTATTTCTCCTTTAATTTTAAATGATATCCTTGCTGGATAGGGATTTCTTGGTTATAGGCTCTTGTTTTGCATTACTTTGAATATTTCTTGCCATTCCATTCTGGCCTCTAATGTTTCTGTTGAAAAGTCAGACGTCATCCATATGGGGGTCCTCTGTAGATAATACACTTCTCTCTTGAAGCTTTTAGTATTCTTTCTTTTTCTCTTAATTTTTGTATTTTAATTATGATGTGCCTTGGTATTTGGCCTTTCTGGATTCATTCTTAATGGAACTCTCTGTGCTTCTTGAACTTGTGTGACTTTTTCCTTCATCAATTTAGGAAAATTTTCAGCTATGATTTCTTCGATCAAATTTTCTATTCCTTGTTCTTTCTCTTTTCCTTTAGGAACCCCTATGATGTTAATGTTATTTTTCTTCATGTTATCACAGAGCTCTGTTAGAGTTTTCTCAGACTTTTTGAGCTTCTTTTTTTTTTTTGCTGCTGTGCTTCAGTGCTTTCGTTTATCTTGTCCTCTAACTCACTGATTTGATCCTCAGCTTAATCCATTCTGCTTTTAATTTATTCCAGTGTGATCTTCACTTCTGATATTATATTTGTCATTTCTGATTGATTCTTCCTTATTATTTCAATGTCCTTTTTTATACTTGCTATTTCTTTATTTAGGTGCTCATTTTGTCCATCCATTGTTGCTGTAAGATCTTTGAGCATCCTAACCATCATTATTTTAAACTCTGCATCTGGTATTTTGGTTATTTCTGATTCACTGAAATCTTTTTCTGGGAATTTTTCTTGATTCATTTGGGTTGCATTTTGTCTTTGTATAAGAGTGTGGCCACAGGAGTTTTATGTGTGGTCTCTGTGTTTCCTAGATGCAGTCAGTCTGCAGGTTTGCCACACCTTCTTCCACCACCTTGGACGTTAAGGCATGGGTATTGTTGGTGCTGGCCTCCTGCGGTGGTCACTGCGGTTTCTGCAATGCCTCTGCGGGCAGACTGTGTTCACATGTCCAGGCTGCAAGCCTTTGCTGGCTCAGCCTCCACATCTCCCCTGAGGTCTGGACTGTGCTCATGTGCCTTGGCTGCAAGCTCTGACTGGACCCCAGCCTTCACTCTGCCCCCACAGGCAGAATTGTATTCACATGTTTGGGCTGCAAGCCCTGGCTGGCACCCTGCTTTTGCCCCACCCCCACGAGCAGGACTGTGCTCTTGCATTGGGGCTACAAGCCTTGGCTGGTTTTGCCCTTTGCCCCACCCTGTGGGCCAGGCTGCACTGGCGCCTGGCCTCAGTTGTGGCCAGCCTCAAATTCTGTCCCCATGGGCACAACTGCACTCTTGCCCAGACTGCAGCTACGGCCAGCCCCCAGCTTCCACCCCTGCCAATGGTACCAAATTTTCATGCTTCACCTCTGCTCGTCCCCCGGCAAGCACTCAACAGTGGGCTGGAGGGTGATGCAGCTCAGACCTTAGCACTCAGTACTGTGTTCCTGATGGCTCCTTGCTTCTAAGTGACTTTGACCTGAGTTCAGCAGGAGAGCTTCTGTTTGGCTGGAGACCTGCTTTCCTTTGCTGTTATTGCAGGTTCCAGTAAAAATATTCACTTTAGATTTGGGGAGTGACTCAGCCCAGTGGTTAGGGTGGCTGTCCTTTAAAGTGTTTTTCCCTGTGCCTCCTAGATTAAATTCTCTTCCTGCTACTTCAGTCCTCTCATCTCTCCTCATCCCCCAGATCCCCAGGTGAGTGGTTGTGAAAGAGTTTTTCTGTTCAGTCTCTTTAAAAAGAATCCTGGGTCTGAGAATTCTGTCTCTTGCAAACAGTATCCTGGCTTGTTTCATAGCTAAATACTGTCTCTACACCTCTTCCTAGCTCTGGGGCTGCAGGCTGGGGTTTCAGTCCTGGGGCCCAGGACCCTCCCCTCTCCAGGAAACTCCCCTTTCACCATGTGAGTCCTTCCAGGCTGCCACTCACTCCCAGGAGTTGGGCAGCTCTCTCCATGTTTCTACTTCTCCTACCAGTCTCGTGTGGCTTCTTCAGTGATCCTTGATTAAAGCATCCTCTTAGTTTAGCACAACGTTGGTTTTTCCAGATGATTGTTCTTAAAATTAAGTTATAATCCACTGTGGTTCTGGGAGGTGGAAGTTGGTACATCTGCATACTTCATTGTCATCTTGCTACCCACTTAGCTAGAGCTTCTTGTTAAAGTGATTGCAGAGCTGGGTGAGAGGCTTTGGCAGACCCAAGATTTTAGTCATTATAACAACATTCTTTAACATGTGGTTTTGTCTACTTTAGCTGTGTTCTATACATCAGAAACAAGTGAGTAGATATAGTGATTGATTCAGCATGTTTTACTATTAGTTGTTCATCTAAACCAAAGCAGAGTCAAAGCAATAATTGACAGTCTTCCATTTGCCAATTAATTAATAAATGTTCTCTATATTTTTCTACTTTTGTGTTAAAATTAACTTTTATACTATTCAACTTTTCTGAATTTGATGATCTCACCTTTAAACTAAGTAACAAGTACCTTGACAGACTATATTTTTCCTTTTCTATATTTTTACCATATTTAGAACTTTGTTAGGGTTTAATAACTCCTTAAAATTATTTAATAGTTAAACTAAACAATTAGGTGTTTTAACAGGAGAGAAAACATATTATCAGAAGCTGGTTCTTTAATCATGGAGATGTTGCACTTAATTTTCTATTATAACAAGAAAAGCTCTTTAATAGAAACAATCTGGCTCTGATAAAGTAGCTCTTACTCTGAAACTCACTAAACCCCAGAATAGCTACTCACTTCTCTGTGCCAGGAATTAAAGTGACTTTCACCAATGTGTTAGAAAACTTATGTGGTCTGAGAAGGTAAAGTTTCATTGCAGCTTTAATAGCATACAACTGCACTCTATCAAGTCAAAATGGTGATAGACATTATAATAGTCACGTGGCCTATCAATAATAATTTTTGTTAATTTTCTGAATGTAGCTTTATCAATGAATATCCCTAACCCTGACAAAGTTGTGGCTGATGATGAATACAACATTCCCTACAGAACCAACCATCATTCACAATAGCCTCATTTCAGCAGGATCCAATGGGCACTAGGTACCCACAGAAACTAGCAACAAAGACATCATCAACTCTGCCCTACAAGATCTAAAGCATGGTTCTTAACCTGGGTTCTATCGAACCCTAGGGGTTCGATGAGTCGGTCTCAGGGGTTCGAAGAAGCCTCTGCTGTGGAGGCCAGAATAAAGTAATACCGTAATTTGTTGTGAGTTCATGCACTTTGTTGGTTTTGTTCTTTGAGCAAGATGATGTTCATGCATGGCTCATTTTGTGTACCAGTAAAAAAACATACCTATGTCTTGAATTTGGAAAAACATATATATTTTATTTATCACTAAAGAAGGGTTCGGTGAATGCGCATATGAAACTGGTGGGTTCGGTACCTCAAAAAAGGTTAAGAACCACTAATCTAAAGTCACAAAGGTCAAGACAGTATCAGTCATTTCATCTCTAGATCCAGAGTTACACCATAGCGCTTTTTGAATGCACAGACAACATGTACTATGGTAGGCGCTCTGTTTCAAATCACAGGCTTGTTTGAAGAGTTATAAAGTAAAATTCAAAAATTTTCTGTGTTTATAACAAAGAGCAATGATCAAAGGTGGAATTATGGAAGTTTCTAAAAATTTACTTTGTAGTATTGCTTAAAACTGTCCCTGAGGGAGATGAAAATATGGAAAATGGTCTTTATTATTTTATCTTTCTTGAAATTATAGGCCAGTATTTATGGACCCACCTTAGTTAACTGACAGGAAATCTTTTAATTGCAGAACACTTCCTGACATATGAAGGGACCAAGTTAGAAAGAACACATGGGGTAGGGTGAAAAAAATAAACATAAAAAAATGTTTTTACTGATAAAAATCATGAAAAGATGTAGTAATATGGCCCTAAAGGAAATCCCAGCACTGAATTATTTCACTCTGTTTAATAAAAGAAGAAAATAGATGAACTGTGTTGTACCCTGAGGCTGAACACATAAACTTGCAAAGTATGAGATGTTAGGATCTGTGAGGAATGTAGTAATTAAGAAATTCTGGAATCCAGTGAATTCTGTCAATGGGGCTTCAACCTGAGTGCTATGCAAAACAATAAATGCAAGAGGAAACACGTCAGAAATTGCTTCGATGGAATGAAAGGCCCATTAAACCTTTTAAGGTTGTGTAGTGCTACCTAAAGAAAGCTGAGATCTATGCTATAGGAGCAAGCCATGTACAGTCAAGACTTGAGAAAGAGATAGTAATTAAAAAGAATGATTTCATATCATTTTCTTTAACACTAGTGAGATATATTTATTTTAAAGAATGATCTTGATGGACGGACAAAGAAGACAGGCCTTCAGAGCATCATTTTAAAAAATGTGGAATTGCCATCAACAACAAAAAAGGTAACTAACTAAATGGAAGAGAATATTAGCAAACAACAGCTCTAACCAAGGGTTAATATCCAAAATATATAAAGAGCTTGTACAACTCAAAACAACAATAGAAAAATAATTTTTAAAATCCAGTGATGAAATGAGCAGAGACCCTTTTCCCAAGAAGACATACAAATGGCCAAAAGATATATGAAAAGATATTCATCTTCACAAGCTGTTAAGAAAATGAAAATTAAAACTACAATGAGATACCACCTTATACATGGCTATTATCAACCAGACAGGAAATAACAAGTGTTGGAGAGGTTGTGGAGAAAAAGAAACCCTCATTCACTGCTGGTGAGAATGTAGACTGGTACAGCCACTAAGGAAAACAGTACGGAGGTTCCTAAAAACATTAAAAATAGAGTTACCATATGACCTAGCAATCCCTCTACTGGGTATCTACCGGGAAAATTTGAAAACATTTTTTTGCAAAGATTTATGCACCCATTTATGTTCATTGCAGCATTATTCACAGTGGCCAAGGCATGAAAACAACTGAAGTCTCTTTCACTAGATAATTGGATAAAGAAGATATAATACATATATATTATGGAATACTACTCAGCCATAAGAAAAGATAAAATACTGCCATTTGTGGCTGCAGACCTTGAAAATATTATGCTAAGCAAAATAAGTCAGACAGAAAAGTTAAGAACCATGATTTCACTTATATGGGGACCATGAAGCAGAAAGCAAAAACTAAACAGCAACACAAACAAAAACTGGTGGTTCCCAGAGGTAAGAGGGGGTGGAAGTAGCAAAGGATAAAAGAGGTCAAATAAATCATGATGAAAGATTATTTGACTTTGGGAAGTAAATACACAATGCAATACATAGATGATATATCATAAAAATGTACACTTGAAAACTATATAATTTTATTAACCACTGTCACTTCGATAAATTTTATTTTAAAATGTAAAATAAATAATAAATAAAATGTTGTTTTGTTTACTACCTTTGTGTTCTTTGTGTACTTTATATGTAACTAATATGACTCATGAAATTATAGGATTTTTTAGACAGTAAGAATTGAACTTTACTATTATACTTGTGTTGGGGTACTGTTGAACTTAATCATGTAGTAACTTAACAGTTTCCTTAAGGAAGAACCACTAGATAAACTTGAATCATGGTGTATTTACTTTCCTATTATAAAGTTTAGTCCTGTATTAGCTTAAGTAAAATGCTGTGCATTGAGTAGAAGCATTGTAATGAACAAATATTGTTTAACTTGTATTTTAAAACTCTTGAAGGGATTAAAACATTTCAGTCACAAAAGTATCAATGAGTGTATTTAATGTAAATACTTCAAACATAATGTTTGCAGGATTCCATTCAATGAATTTAGTTCTGTATTTGCACAATACCATAACATATCCTTTTACCTCTAATTATTTCTGTTTATCATATTTGCATAGGTTGGCCATATTGTGCCTTGTCCACAAGAGTTTTTAAAAACACATCCCTGAATAAATATATATCAATATGCAATTCTGACTCTTTGGTATAAAAATTCCTTTAGCAATATGGTTTCTGTTTTAGCCAGATAAATAAGATAAGATGAAACTTTCTATTTTTTATCATATATACACCACTTATAATCTTGTCAATATTTAAGAAAAAAATACTCCCATTCTTGAAATTATGGGGCAACGAACATGTTATCCAGCACATGCAAAAGAGATTGTAGGTGGTAGGTAGTATTAGAGAAAGACTAGACAGGAAAGTTAAATAACAATAAATTTTATAGAGATAGGGATATAAAGCAAAGAGTAGAAGAAAAGATTATTGTTTTTTCCAATAAAAAAGTATTTTGGAGTATTCTTTGGGCTGGCTTGTTTAACTTTCATTTCAATATTCTTTAAATTCAGTTGTTTTCAATTTTTTTATTACTATCTGTAGGAGATGACTCTGCTCCAGTATAAATGGCAGTGAATTGCAGAGCAAGGGTTATTTGGAGACTGGAGATCTTGGAGTGTGTTGGCGATGGAAAGACACTGGCCTGGGTTACTTGAGTACATGTACACAGGATTCTTGGAAGAATGCCTCCAAGAACCAGATGTCCTTTGTGATTGATAAGCTCTGAGACTCTGACTCTTTTTGTGTCCTTGTTCATGAAAAGAAATAATAGATGTGCAGGGTTGGGGAAGAAATGGATGGGAAAAATGGCTTGTGTAACTTTCTAGTTTTAATTGCTGAGCTATAGTTTTTGGAACTCAATAAATATGCAGAGGTACTGTTTCTCAGGGCTGATTCCATGTAAGAGTTTCAGCACTCTGCCCGGTGTATATAGAACCTGGTGTGTCTTTTGCCTTGCAATTTTGAGCTGTGAAAAAATTCACAACATCTGGTGCCCAACACAGAGCTCAAAGAGGTCAGATGTTGCAGTCTCAGGATCATCAGATTGAATGGGATATAAGACCGCTCTGTAAGTAAGCGAATCCTTTGGGAGGCAGAGTGATGGGGAATTCTCACGCTAATTTCTTAATGAAGAACCAAAAATACTACTGCAAACATTATTAGAGGATCAGGGTGTAACTGTAAATAGTAAAAATATTGTTATTAATTAAAAATATAAAGAAGCATTGTAACTGGTTTCAAGCACAAGAAAAGGCTGCTTTAAGTTTAAAAACCTGAAACCAAGTAATAATGAGAGCTTTATGGCATGATTATCAACAAGGAGACACTATTCTTTCTGTTTGGTCTCTTTGTAATTTAATTTCTTTAGTTTTGCAGCCATTACAGTCTTATTCTGAATTCTCATGGCCTCCAGCTCATCAGCTAAAGTCTGATATTGATATCAGTAACTGTTAAAAGGAGAGAAGCTTGAAGTATTACATCAATTGGTACAAACTCAATTAGAATTAGGACATATAGAAGAATCACGAATTCCTTAAAATTCTCCAGTCTTTGTAATAAAGAAAAAAACTAGAAAACAGACAATGCTTACCGATTTTCTTTAATGTTTTAGATACAATCCTCTGAGCTATCATTCTGTTTCTTTCTTGTTCTTTGCCTGGAAATTTAGACGGGTGACTCCTGATGGATATGATTACAAAATCTTTTAGTGGCCACCGAGTTTTATTTTCTTCTCGGGAGATTTTGATTCATCTCATCCATCCTTAGTCTCTGTCAGAAAATACTCTGATTAAAATCAGGCAGGCATCTTTCTAGTCTGATTGTACTCTGAAATCCCAGGTTTCTCTCTGGTTTGTCTGAATTGTCTGAATCTAGTTTCTGTTTAGTTTCTGTTTGATGTTGTCTAAAATGTAATTATTTAAGGCCTGAATTAAGTTCTTGCATGCAAAAATTGGAAATGCCAACTCTTATATTGAAAAAATAGTTTTATGCATATACTTTTGTTTTAAAATTAGAACTTGTAAGTAGCACTCATTTATATTTAAACTGAATAGAATATGGATCCTTAAAACTTGCTAATTTGGTTAATGCATTGTACAGTGTATTCAAAGTATTAGAATTAATTAAAGTTATATGTTATACTTATGCTTCTGTGCTGAAAATGGTCTTGTTTGTGTGTAAAGATATGCTCAGATCTGTAAAAGAAAGGAATTAAGCAAAATTAAGTCATTTCAATAATTTATCTCAAGCTGCTTCAGGCAGTTTGCTGCTTGTCAGGTCACATCCTAAAAAAGGAGGTCCCAAGGAAAGAGGAAATTTAGCCTCTAATAAAGAAAAACATTTAACTTCTAAACAATTAAAGGAGTGACTTTTTAAATTACAGTTTAAACTATCTGAAAAGGAATTTTTTATACTCATGAGTTTCTATCAAAACTCTTAAAGAGTTAAAAACAGCTTGCTCCCAGTATAGAACTAACTGTCCTTATACACCGGAACTGCTATCCTCTTTCATGGATTCTGAATGTTTTATCTCAAAAAATTTAGAGATATTAGCTCAGACTGTTCTTTCAAAAGCAAAATAGTTACAATTTATGACTTAGTAGAAGAATCAGGCTTTTATTCAAGCTAATCAGAATACTAACACTAACCCTTTTATTAATATTACACAAGATGAACTTTTTAGATGGACAGTTTGCTAATTTACAACAGCAATGTAGGCAAAATGTAGGGATGAGGATTTGCTCTTATCTCCACAGATACAGGAGACCAGTAGATACCTTCCAGAATATTGAAGCCTCAGCATGAGTTGGAAATAGAAGAAAGGGAGAGTTGACATCTTTAAGCCGTCAAAAGAAGAAATGAAGAGACTAAGCCTAGAGCCAACGCTTATTACAGAAATAAAGCTACAGGCAACAACACAAAAAAAAACTGAACTGCCTACTTAGGGGCAACTAAACAAACTTACCCAGGAGGCAAAAAATATTTTAATTAAGGCTAAGACTTCAAAAACACCTTTGACTCTGTTTCTAGCAATGTTAGCTGTTGTGTCTATAACAATAAGCAGAACTAACTATTCTTACTAAGTTTACATTACTTCCACAAGGACAAGTGATTATTGAGTGCAGTAATCACACTTTAAAAAATATGTTACTTTTCACCCCATTAGAATTAATAATAATAAAATATATATTAAAAAATAAAAAATTAAAAAATTAAAAAAAGGAAAAAACCTTTTTAATGTTAAAAAAAAGAAAATAATATGTTACTTAAACAAAAGGGGGGAGAAGGAAGGAGATTATCTCTTAGAATTATGCTACATAGAACTTTATTTACTTTAAATTTTTTAAATAAAGGAAAAGAAAAAAACATTTGTTTTTGTTACAAGGATATGAATTTAAAGGTAATACATCTGTACATGATCCTGAACCTCCACCTGATTTACCACCCTGTCAAACTGCAATGGTTAATCAGCTAAGTGAATGGGTGCATTGGGAAAATTGCAGAGAAGAAAATGCTTGGGTTTTACTTAATATTTCCTATGGAAATGTCATAGATTAAAGCCCTCATGGTTCCACCCGAGTAAAAGGTCAGGGTGCTGATTTAGGTATCATAAGAACAATGGTTCAATTACAGCTGATGGTCAAAGTAATTATACTATCATATGGCATGGAGGAAGGATGTCACCTCAAGCGCCACATATAAAATTTGGCCCTATACTATATTATTTGTGGAAAGTAGCCATGGCACTTAAACATATGTCAGCATGGAAAGGAGAAATCTGGAGAAATTATTCTTCTAATCATACTATGTTAACTTTTAAAAAGAATGAGACATATTTCATATCTGCTTGTGTTAGATTGCCTTATATGTTTATTATAGGTGAAACCAAATGGACAGCTGAAAATAATTAAATAACTTGCTTTTATACATGTATTAACTCTTCTATTCTTTTTAATAAAAATAGTCAAAGTCTATACATTTTAAGAGCCTGAACAGGAGTCTGAATTCCAGTGCAGATGCATTGGATGTGGCAAGATGCCCCTTCCATGATGCTGTTGCAACATCTTATTAAGTCTTTGAAGCGAAACAAGAGACTGGTTGGACTGATCATCGCCATCATTATGGTACTAATAGCTGTAACCACCGTGGCTGCTGTATCTGGAGTTGCATTACATCAAAGCATACAGACTGTGGACTTTGTACAAAAATGGCATAAAGATTCTGAACAACTGTGGACTTCTCAATGATGTATAGATAGTAACATTAATGCTAAATTTAATGATTTAGAACAAACTATGATTATGTTAGGAGATCAAATTGTTAGCCTGCAAAGATAAATTAAGCTAAAATGTGATTGGAATGTAACTACTTTTTGTGTTACCCCTATTCCTTGGAATCATACTTATTTTCCTTAGAAAAAAATGTTAAAAATCATTTGTTAAAAAATGGAAATTTAACTATGGAAATATTAGATTTACAAAAGCATATTGATACTACTTTTAAGGATCAGTTAAAATTGATTGATGGAGAAAATTTACTAACTGCTGTTTCTGATTAAATCAGTAACTTGTTTCATGTAAAACAATATAAGATTTTTGGAGGAACTGTGGGAAGCATTGTACTACTAATCATTTGTTTTATATTTCTTTTCTTATATATAGTTAGAAGAGACAATCAGCGACAAAGCAGAATAGAGCGGCAATCTGCCATATTATCTCTTATGCTGCATAAGATGCAATTTTAATAAAAAGCAATGTAGTCTTTATCTAGTATTAAGCTCTAGAATTTAGAAAGGAAATGTATTATAAGTTTTTCAATAGGTAGAAACATCAGCTACTAAAACTAAGCATTTCAGAAAAAACATTGCTCCTCTCTCTCTTATGGCTATGAATGACTCTGTTTGGCCTCTAAGATGGCTGGTTAGCCAATGATGGGTAATATTTCTGATGGCAGAAACAACCTAAGACAGGAACAGTCAAAGAGGAACCATCAGGAGAAGACTAGAGGTATGTTTTCTGTATTCCCACTTTGCTGAGAGTTTTGATCAAAATGATGCTGGATTTTATCAAATGCTTTTTCTGCATCTATTAATATTATCATGTGGTTTTTGTTCTTTCTTTTGTTTATGTGATGAATGACGTTGATTGATTTGCAAATATTGTACCGGCCTTGCCTCCCCAGAATAAATTCCACTTGATCATGATGTATAATTTTTTTTTCATGTATTGCTGGATTCGATTTCCTAATATTTTGTTGATAATTTGAGCATCTAAGTTCATCAGGGATATTGGCTTACAGTTTTCTTTCCTTTATAGGGTCTTTGTCTGATTTTTGAATGAGGATTATGTTTGCCTCATAAAAGAAGTTTGGAAGTTTTTTCTCCTCTTGAATTTCTTAAAATAGCTTGAGAAGGATAAGAGTTTGTTCTTCTTCGAATATTTGGTAAAATTCACTTGTGAAGTCATCTAGCCCAGGACTTCTGTTTTTTGGGAGTTTTTTGTTAACTGTTTCAATTTCTTATTGTGTAATCAGTTTGTTTAAGTTTTCTGATTCTTCCAGATTGATTTTTGAATGATTATATTTTTTCAAGGAATTTATCCATTTTATCTAGGTTGTGTCATTTTTTGGCATACAGTTCTTCATAATATTTTCGTACAACCCTTTGAATTTCTGCTGTGTCAGTTGTTACTTCTCCACTCTTATTTTTTAATTTTATTTATTTGAGCCCTCTCTCTCTCTCTCTCTCTCTTTTTTTTTTTTTTTTTTTTTTTTTTTTTGGTGAGTCTAGCTAAGATTTCATCAATTTTGTTTACCTTTTAAAAATCCAGCTCTTGGTTTCATTGATCCTCTGTATTGTTTTTTAGGTTCTATGTCATTTATTTCTGCTCTGATCTTTATTATTTCCTTTCTTCTACTTCTTCTGGGCTTTACTTGCTGATCTTTTTCTAGCTCTTTTAGTTGCAGGGTTAAGTAGTTTATTTGAGCTTTTTTTAGCTTCTTAAGGTATGTCTGTAATGCTATAAACTTTCCTCTCAAGACTGCTTTTTCTGTTTCCCATAAATTTTGAGTTGATGGATGTTCATTTTCATTTGTTTCAAGAAAATTTTTTATTTTTTCCTTAATCTTATTGTTGACTTTCTTCTTATTTAACAACATGATGTTTAGTTTCCAAGTGTTTGAATGTTTTTCAGTTTTCCTATTGTAGTTGATTTCTAGTTTCATGCCATTGTTGTCAGAGAAGAGGCTTGATATAATTTTAATCTTTTTTTAATTTGTTGAGAATTGTTTTGTGCCCTAATATGTGGTCTATCCTAGAAAATATACTATGAACACTTGAAAAGAATGTATATTCTGCTCCTTTAGGGTGAAAGGTTCTGAAGACATTTATTAAATCCAATTGATCTAGTGTGTCCTTTAAGTCTGCTGTTTCTCTGTTAATTTTCTTTCTTGAGAATCTTTCTAGCAATGTTATTGGGGTATTAAAATCCTCTACTATTATTGCTGATTGTTGGATTGCTCCCTTTATCATTATGTAGTGACCTTCTTTATTTCTTACTACAGCCTTTGTTTTAAAGTATATTTTGTCAGATATAAATATAGCTACCCCAGTTATTTTTTCTTATTTCCGTTTGCATGAAATATTTCTTTCCATCCTTTTACTTTCAGTCGATATGTATCTTTTGCTTTGAGGTGGGTCTATTGTAGACAGCATATGTACAGGTTCTATTTTCTTATCCATTCAGCTACACTATGTCTTTTTTTATTTAAATGGGATGACATTGATAAATCAGGGTACATATAATCAGACAAAACATCAAGTTATATTGACATTTCATTATGTTACATACCCATTGCTCAAAGTCAAATTGTTTTTCGTCACCTCTATCTGGTTTTCTTTGTGCCTTTCCCTCCCTCTCTTTTCATCACCTCCCTCTCTTTCCGACCATCTCCCCAGTAACCACCACATTCTTGTTCGTGTCTCTGAATCTCGTTTTTATGTCCCACTTATGCATAAAATCATATAGCTCTTAGGATTTTTTTATTTATCTATTTCACTCAGTATAATGTTATCAAGGTCCATCCATGTTGTTGTAAATGATCCAATGTTATCATTTCTTATGGTTGAGTAGTATTCCATGGTATATATGTACCACATCTTCTTTATCCAGTCATCTATTGAAGGGTTTTGGGTTGTTTTTATGTGTTGGCCATTGTGAACAATGCTACAATGAACATGGAGCTGAATGTGTCTTTACATATCATTGTTTTGAGTTTTGGGAGTATATACACAGTAAAGGAATTGCGAGGTCATATAGTAGCTTTATTTTTAATTTTTTGAGCTGTTGTTTAAAAATATCATCACCCACTTAGTTGGCTGTCTCTTTGTTTTGTTGTCAGTTTATCCTGCTGTGCAAAAGTTTCTTAGTCTGATATAGTTCCATCCACTTATCTTTGCCTTTGGAGTCAAATTCATAAAGTGCTCTTTATAACCAAGGTTCATGAGTTTAGTACCTATGTTTTCTTCTATGTAATTGATTGTTTCTAGATTGCATTGTTCTAGAAATTTATCCATTTCTTTTTGATTGTTAAATTTGGTGGCATATAGTTTTTCATAGTATTCTACAATAATTCTTTGTATATCTATGCTGTCTGTGGTAAATTCTTCTCTTTTATTTTGAATTTTGTTTATCTCAGTCCTTTCTCTTTTTTCCTCAGTGAGTCTTGCCAAGGGCTTGTCAATTTTGTTGATCTTTTCAAAGAACCAGCTCTTTGTTTTGTTAATTATTTTTATAGTTTTTGTTCTCTATTTTGTTTATTTCTGCTCTGATTTTTATTATTTCCTTTCTTCTGCTGGTTTTGGGTTGCCTTTGTTCTTCTTTTTCTAGCTCCTTAAAATTTAAAGTTAAGTAGTTTACTTAGGCTCTCTCTTGTTTGTTCATATTGGCCTCTATTGATATAAACTTCCCTCCTTTTACTGCTTTTGCTGCATCCCAGAGATTCTGATATAACATATTGTTATTTTCATTTGTCTGTATGAAATTTTTTATCTCTGCATTTATTTTTTCTTTAACCTACTCATTTTTTAAAAGTATGTTGCTTAGTTTTCAAATTTTTGTGGGTTTTTTTACCTCTTTTTTGCAGTTAATTTCTAGTTTCAAGGCTTTATGATCAGAGAATATGCTTGATATAATCTCAAGTGTTCTGAGTTTGTTGATGTTATTTTTGTGGCCCAACAAATGGTCAATTCTTGAGAATATTCCATGTACACTAGAGAAAAATGTATACTCTGGCACTTTGGAATGGAATGTCCTATAGATGTCTATCATATCCAATTGTTCTAGTGTTTCATTTAAGGCCAATATTTCTTTATTGATCTTCTGCTTGGATGAACGATCGATCTAGAGCCGTCAGCGATGTATTGAGGTCTCCAAGTATAATTGTATTTTTGTCGGTTTTTGTTTTTACATCAGTCAGTAGCTATCTTGTGTATTTTGGTGCTCTTTGGTTTAGTGCATATATATTAAGAAGTGTTATGTCTTCTTGATTCAGTGTCCCTTTAATCATTATGAAATGACCGTTTTTGTCTCTGATTACCTTTGTTGCTTTATAGTCAGCATTGTTAGACATGAGTCTTGCTACACTTGCTTTTTTTTGGATGTTATTTGCTTGGAGTATTGTTTTCCAGCCTTTCACGTTTAATTTGTTTTTATTCTTGTAGTTTAGATATGTTTCTTGTGGGCAGCATACAGTTCGATATTTTTTTAATGCATTCTACTATTCTGTGTCTTTTTATTGGTGAGTTCAATCCACTTACATTTAGTGTAATTATTAACACTTGAGGGTTTCTTATTGCCACTTTATATATTACTTTCTGATAGTTTTGTATCTTGTTTGATTCTTTCTTATTTTTCTATCATTTGTTTTTGTTTGGTGTAATCCATACTTCTTTCCTCTGTTGCTTCTTTTTTCAGTCCATGTGCTTCAGTGGTGGTTTTTTCAGGGGTGGTTACTATTAAGTAATGGAAAGGGTACCTATCATGTTCATCATAGTACATTATCTAATGAGTGCTTCTGCATTCCATCCTCATTTGCTACTGTTAATCTTTGTCCTCTTCCCTTTTTTGTTTTTGTTGTCATAAATTAAGTTTATTTTTATTGTTTCCTTGATGGAGCTTTTACTTGTGGTTTTGTTTTGTTCTCTGTATCTCGTCAGAAAACCCCCTTTAGTATTTTCAGAAGTGGGGGTTTTCTGGTGATAAATTCCCTCATCTTTTCTCTATCTGTGAATGATTTTATTTCTCATTCATATTTGAAGGATAGCTTTCATGGGTATAGTATTCTTGGCTGAAGGTTCCTCTCTTTCAGAACTTTAAATATTGGGGTCCACTCTCTTCTAGCTTGTAGTTTCAGCTGAGAAATCAAATGATAATCTAATGGGCTTTCCTTTATATGTTATATTCTTCTTTTCCCTGGCTACCTTGAGAATTTTTTCTTTGTCATTGGTTTGTGCCAGTTTCATTATGATGTGTTAGAGTAGGTTTGTTAAGGTTAAGATAACTCAGTGTCTGTTTGCTTCTTAAATTTGAGGCATTAGTTCTTTCCACAGGCTTGGGAAGTTGTCATCTATTATTTGTTTGAATATGTTGTCCATTCCATTTTCTCTCTCTTCTCCTTCTGATATACCCATTATTCTTATGTTGCTCTTTTTGATGGAGTCAGACAATTCTTGTAGGACTTTCTTATTTCTTAATTTGTAAATCTCTCTCCTCTTCTCTCTGTAGTGCCTCTAGTTGCCTGTCTTCTATGTCACTCATTCTCTCCTCTATCTGGCCTATTCTATTAGCTAAGCTTGTTATCTCATTCATGAATTGAGTTTTTCATCTATTTCATTCATTTTCATAGTTTCAATTTCCTTGGTGTAGTATTCTTTGTGTTCGTTGAATTGTTTTTTGAGCTTCCTAAATTGCCTTTCTGTGCTTTCTTGTATATCCCTGAGTATTTTTAGGATTTTAATTTTAAATTCTCTTTCATTTAATTCCAAGGTTTCCAAGTTATTAAACTTTTTTTCTATAGATTTTTTCACATCTATCTGAGCTACATCTCTGTCTTTTGTATCTATGATATTTGATTTTTTTCTTAATGGCATTTGAGAGTGGTTTTGTTAATAATCCTGTATTTGATATATGCATATTTCAGATGCTCCTGGGATTGTTTTTCTGTCCTTAGTTGTTGGACTTGTTGCAATTTCAGGGATAGTTATCAAGAACCCCCTTCATGGCGTCATTTCTCTGATGTCACTCCACTCTATTTCTTTTAATTGGAGCATTTAATCCATTTACATTTGAGGTTATTATTGATATATAGTTGTTTATTGTCATTTTATTCTTTAAATCTATATTCCTCTTTTACTAAATTCCCGCCCCCCTTGATCTGGCTACAACCGACCCCTTAACATTTCTTGGAGCATTGGTTTGGTTTTGCTGAATTTCTTGAGGGTTTTTTGGTTTCTTTTTGTTTTGTTTTGCTTTGTTTTATTCTTTGTCTGAGGAGCTTTTTATTTCTCCTTCAATCTTAAGCAATAAATAGCCTTGCTGGATAAAGAAGTCTTAGTTGTAGGTTCTTGTTCTGCATTACTTTGAATATTTCTTGCCGTTCCCTATTGGCCTCAAGTATTTCTGTTGAAAAGTCTGATGTCATCCTTTGAGGGTTCCTCTGTAGGTGATTGACTGTGTCTTGCAGCTTTTAGTATTCTTTCTTTATCACTTAGCTTTGGTATTTTGATTATGATGTGTCTTGGTGTGGGTTCTTTGGGTTCTTTTTTAATTGGGTTCTTTCTCTTCTTGAACCTGTGTGACTCTTTTCTGCATCAATTTAGGGAAATTTTCAGCTATAATTACTTCATTCAGGTTCTCTATCCCTTGTTTTTTCTCTTCTCCTTCAGAAAACCCTCTTGTATGGATATTGTTTCTCTTCATGTTGTCACAGAGCTCTCTTAGAGTTTCCTTAGACTTTTTGATCCTTTTTTCTTTTTGCTGTTCTGCTTCTGTGCTTTCTCTTATCTTGTCCTCTAAGTCACTGATTCAATCCTTTGCTTCATCCAGCCTGCTTTTAATTCTTTCTAGTGTAGTCCTCATTTCTGATATTGTGTTTGTCATTTCTGTCTGCTTCTTTTTTGTGATTTCAATGTCCTTTTGATGCTTGCTATCTCTTTCTTTAGGTGTTCATTATGTTCACCCACTGTTGCTTTAAGATCTTTGAGCATCCTAACAAACATTATTTTAAACTCTGCATTTGGTAATTTGGTTATTTCCATCACACTCAGTTTTTTTCTGAGGATTTCTCTTGTTGATTCATTTTGATTGCATTTCTTTTTTCTCACATTTTGTCTGTGTATACATTCTTCCTTTGGGTGTGTTGTTTGTATATCTAGCTGAGTCTAGGGTTGGTATTGTCTGCCTCCAATTTTCAGTTGTGTTGTTCCTAGGTCTTCTTGGGTTGGCATCAGCAGCTATTGTTTGTAATCTTCTGTGGACTGCTTATCCGCTATCCCTATTCTTTTTGCTATTTGTGTTGGTGTTTTCTATGTCTTAGCTGGGTCAGGTGTTAACAGCCCTTCCTTAAGTTAGCACTTTAACAAGAAATATTGGGTCCTGAACTGATGCTCTCCATATCTGGCTGCTGGATGTGCCTGCCCTGGACCTCCCTGGCCAGAGCCCGGTGCATATCAGTGAGAGTCACTGCCTATGACTGGCTCTTATCACCCTTTATGGAGCTATAGGTGATTCAGATCTTGTGGCTGCCTCTGCTGGGCCGAGGTGCCATTGTCAATCTCAGCTGTACTCCTAGGTTAGTTTTTATCTACTCTTGTCTTTGGGGAAGTTATTTTAAAAGTTCAAACTCCCCTGAGATCCCCTTTCTTCTGCCTCTTATTGCTGGCTACTTGCTGGCCTCAGAACTGTAATTCATTGGTTAGGTACCGTATTGGATGTAGCTTGCTCCTTCACTTCAGATATCTTTTTATCCAGACTTTTTATTTATTTTATTTTACTTTGTTTTTTTCTTCTTTATCAGCACTCAGACGGGTGTGGTCTCAGCAGTCCAGTGGGTGTGGCCTCTTTGCTCCCAGCCCCACTGCTGCTGTTGCTACCTCCAGTTTTTGAGCTAAGACACTGCCAGTATTAGCCCACCTCTATGGCTGCCACCACTTCTGCTGCCCCTAGTGGGCCTACACATGCTGCTCAGACCTCCACTAAGGTCTCCCAAACCCCAGCCATCTCCATGGGCGGGCTCACGCCACAGCCTGGATTGCATGCAAGCTCAAACTTCCACAGGGGCCTGCCACAGCTTCTGCCACCACTGATGGCCAGCTGCACATTTTTGGACCACTTTTACTGCTGCCCAGGCTTCAGCTGCCTGACAGGGGCAGCCCACGCCACAAGCGTTATTGCGCGCAAGCTTAGACCTCCACAGCAGTGGTCGCAGCCTCTGCCTCCACGAGCAGGCCAGTGCACAGCGCTCAGACTGCCTCCACTGTTGTCTGGGCTCCCTCTGTTTCAAAGGGCAGGCAGGCCTTCCTGCATGCTCTGACCTTTGCAGCAGCCCCACCCCCAACTTATGCCTTCACAGGCGCTCTCACTCATGCTCACCTGAACCACCCTGGCTCCTCCTGCTGCTGTGCTTTGCCGCCACTGGCCCACCTGTTCTCAGTGAACACTCATCATCGTGGTGGGGGTGGTGTAGCTCAGACCCTAGCACTACCTGTTTCCCTAACATGCTCCCTGCCTCTAATTGACTCTTTGTTCTGACTGGAGCAGGAGAGCCTCCAGTGTGTGGGGTAATTTCTTTTCTTTGCTGGTGTTGTTGTTCTGAGAAAAAATGTTCACTTCAGATTTGGGGCATGATTCAGCCCAAGTGTTAGGGTGTCAATCCCTCAGAGTGTCTCCCTTTGTGCCTCTGAGACCACATTCTGCCCTGGAAACTCCAGTCGTCCTAGCACTCCCCACTCCCGGAGCCTTGGGCTGGTAGTGACTGTGAGCGAGGTTCTCCATGAGGTCCCTTTAATGCAAAGCCTGGGTCCGAGAGTTCTGTCTCCTGTGAAACAGTATGTAGGCTCCTTTCTCAGCCAAATACAGGTCATTCACCCCTTCCATGTTCTAGATATCTAGGTTGGGACTCCACTTCTGGGGCTAAGGACCTACCACCCACAACTCGTTGGGCATTCCTCCTCACTGCAAGAGTCCCTCTGAGCCCCTACTCACTCCTGGGAGTGGAGCAGCCCTTTCCACATCTCCACCTTTTCTACCAGTCTCAGTATGGTTCTTTGGTGGTCCCTGCCTATAGAATCCTCTTAGTTTAGTCTAAAGTTGGTCTTTCAAGATGACTGTTCTCAAAATTAAGGTAATCCACTTTGGTTCTGGGATGTAGGAGCTGGAACATCTACCTACTTCATGGCCATCTTGTCTCTCCAGGAATGGGCTTTTTCATTATAATGAGAGCCTAGCCAGAGGTGAAATTACAGGATTGGTTATATAAGTTTTTGATTTGTTATAGAATACATATCTGGGATGACTAAATTAGTCATGCTGAATTATGATTATAAGAGCAACAAATTGAATTTAACATTTTACAGAAATTCTTTTATAAGCTTACTTTTGTAGTACATTCTTATTTAACTTTATTTTATGACTAGTCAGAGTAATATCTATAAATCAGTAGTATAGCTTATTTATTCCTGGTTATAGTATGAACATTTCCCTTTGGGCAACTCTCCAACACAGGATAAAAACTAGGAACCCTTTCTATGTTGTGTCTCTATTTTTAAATGATGGCTTGCAAAACCTGTTCTGGAGTTGTCTCCATTCTAGACACTGAGAAAAGAATAACTCACTCTTTGGTGAGAGGTATAGGCTTGGCTCTGACTTACATTCCTGCTTCTCGCCATTTCATTGGTTAGAACACAGGTGCATGACTCCACTTCCCTGGGAACTATAGTCCAGTGTGCAACCTAGAAAAAAAAGAAGTCAATTGAGTTATTACCTAGCAATATCTTCTACAGATGCTGAAAGTAATACAGAAATATGAGAACCACATCAATGGAAGAAGCTTGATACAGTTTACAGATATACAAAAGAAAAAGAAAAACTACATTAATGTAAATTCTAACAATGAAATATTAACACCTAAGATTTTAAAAGGACATTTAGGAGTAAATGACTATTTACACACACACACAATAGTCAATTAGAACATAGATACAAAATTACATACAATTTTTTATTGTGCATGCAAATTTATACCGCACACAATCTTATTCTATTCATTAATGCCCTTAAGTACTTCTACTGGAAAATAACATAATTTTCTTGCTAATCTCCTTATAAAATTGCTTGTGCTATTAGTGGTATTCGGAGTAATAAAACTGCTATCAGTGGGCCTTGAAATAAAATTAAAAATTTTTAAGTACATTGCAATTTTAGCACAAAACTCCCACTTAAATACATTAAAAATGCAATATAAATGTATAGATTAAATGTAGCTTAAAATAGGTGACCTATGGTAGGCAATAAAAAAACTAAAATGATGTAATGGGGAACAAAATTTTAGTTAGAATCTATTCATTTAGAGAACATAATTGAACGTGTGTCGTCAGTGACATTTTAAAAATACCAAAAGAAAGAAAAGGAGGTAAAAAATAAACAGTAGAGATATAAACACCATAGGAAGTTAAGGTTACAAAGTAAAGGCCAGTCGGAAGAGGGAGGTGACACAGAGTGATAAAGAAGTCAAAGAAACACACAAGAACTACATTGAGTTTCTTCAAATGTCTCCATTTGTCAGAGAGACAAATGGGAAAGGTAGTTTATTTAAAATCTCTAACAGAAAGCTTCTTTATTTATTATTATTAATTTTAAGTCTGGAAAAAAAGAAGTTTAATTTAGATCCAAAAGAACAGCTGAAGTACATAAACTAGATAAGCTGTGAGTCAGGGTTCCCCAAACATTTTATACAGGGGGCCAGTTCACTGTCCCTCAGACCGTTGGAGGGCTGGACTATAAAAAAACTATGAACAAATCCCTATGCACAATGCACATATCTTATTTTAAAGTAAAAAAAAACAAAACGGGAACAAATACAATATTTAAAATAAAGAACAAGTCAATTTAAATCAACAAACTGACCAGTATTTCAATGGGAACTATGGATGCAGATGCATCCTGTGCTCCTCTCACTGACCACCAATGAAAGAGGTGTCCCTTCCTGAATTGCGGTGGGGGCTAGATAAATGGCCTCAGGGGACCACATGTGGCCCCGCCCACAGGTCGTAGTTTGAGGACCCCTGCTGTTAATGGTGGTTTTTACAGATACAAGCAATTAGCTCCCTGTGGCTTACTTGATCCTTTAACCTCAAAAACATCTTTTCCATGGGTGCAATTATCTAATAACCTGCTATTATTGATTTTTCAGATAAAACACATTATCTGCAGGGTAACTTTCTGAAAGTCATAAACCAGCATTGGAGAACCCACAGGCAAAAGATTTGTAGAAATTTTAAAAGACAGCTAGAGGCAACAGTGGGAGCAGTGGGAGCCAATCACCAAAAATCCCCTCTGCCTAATAAGTGCTCGGCAGAACTAAATCTATTTAAAGCAAAGCCCAGAAAATAGACTTGACACCATGTTGCCACCATCTGCAACTGCAGCCTTGCTGGAAAAAAGTCACAAGTCTGACCTTACAGATTTACAAACAGCCTTCCTGCAGGAAAAGCAAAGAAACCCTTTAATAATCTAATCCGGTGACAATATACATTTTTTCACCATGTCATTCTCAAGGTGCAAGCTGGTTTCTCTTCTAGAATAATTCAGGGAACTAAGTATTATTCTGTATAATAGAAACTATGTGAACCTAATATCTTATCTTAAAAAAGAAAACCAAAACTGCTCTCATTGAAAGATTCAAATTGCTCAAAACCCATCTGTCATTTGAAACTTGAAAGCACCCTTTCTGATAATGGTATACAGGGGGTCAGGGTCATTGGGTTACAACAGTCAGGAAATATGACATTTTGAGTTTACAATGCTCACTCCCATAAAAACTAAAAAAAAATTGGAAATTGAGTGTTTCAGCCTACACCATTAGTGGCATATTTAACAGACTATGTGGGTGAACTAGTTTGGTTGCTTGCAGTGGAAGAATACATAGTACAGTGTACAGTACAGTGTATTTATGTCCTTTTCCTTTTCTGTGGCTTTATTGTGCTTTTACGTTCTAGATTGTGAGTTTACAACTGTGTTCAGATAGGTAAGTGACTTAGGCTAGGGTGCATTTCGACTTACACTAAAATTTGGGTTACATCACTGTCATAGGAACAGAACCTCATCAAAACCCAAGGACCCCCTGTACTTGTAATTTGATCCTGGCTTCAGTAGCACAAAAGCAAATCCAGGAGAACAAGTCTACATATCTACCCATTGTAATGACATATATTTTTCTCCTGGTGATTCATAATGTAATCCTAGGAATAGCAAGGTGAGACCAGCAATTAAAATTTTAAGAATATTTCTATGCATTTTTCATTATCTCTCCTCAGTTTAGTATTAATAGCATAATAGCCTGTTTAAGGGAGTGAAGTAACTAAAAAAACTCTTTCTTTCGCTTCCCCTTCTTTCTCTCTCTCTCAAACACACACACACACACACACACACACACACAAGCATTCAAAACTCAACTGTACTTTCTATTATATTTAATTCAGAGTTTGTTCAAAGTTAGATGGACCAAATTACCTTCTTTTTAATATATTTCACTTTTGTTGGTTTTCCCCCCTTTGGCATCCCTGTGTCCTCTATTTGGCCTACATTATATAATTTATGCTTTTTCTTTGGGAATTTTTCTGCCTCCATCAAACCTCATTGGTCTGAGGCTCACTGTAATTTTAATTATACAGAATGATGTTTTTAAAAATCTGAAAAACGTGACAGGAAGAAGATTCTGAGATATCCTAAATTAAATTGTAGTAGGCTAGAGGGTGGGAGGTTAAGAGACCAGAGGTCAATCAGTTAACAACTACAAGGCAAATCCAACGAAAAGACTGCATAGTTTCTGAGTGTCTGTCGCGGACCACCAGGCACCACCGACCCCTCCCCCCCCCCAGGCACCTTTGCTCCTTCCTTAACATGAACTTTCTGAATAATTGTCCGCAGCCAATCCAGAGGAGCAAACACTTCTTCCCTATGGCCTAGGTACCTATCCCAGAAGTGGCCCTAGGGCTCCTTCTTCAACAACCTTCTTTATCTCTAGCTAATGTAAATTCTTTCAAAACAGCTTTCATCTTTATTCCACCTGTTTGATAGTTTGCCTTTTTACCTAGCCCTGCAGCAGGTGATTCAGACTTCATGCCCCAGGTCCTTGTCTGGCTAGCGTTTAGCTGAGTAAACTCATTCTTTCAGAAAAGCTATCAAACCTCAAAGTGTTGTTTCACACAGGTAATAAGACAAGGTTTTATAATGAATTAATGTTTACACCTGAAGAAAAAAAGTGCATTTAAAAGATTATTTTATGTTTGAAAACTAAAATAGCCCTGGCCAGTTGGCTCAGCCGTACAGTGTCAGCATGGCATATGCAAGTCCTGGGTTCAATTCCCAGTCAGGGCACACAGGAGAAACACCCATCTGCTTCTCCATTCTTCCCCTTTTCCTTTCTCTCTATCCCTCTCTTCCCCTCCTGCAGCCAAGGCTCCATTGGAGTGGGGTTGGCCTGGGAACTGAGGATGGCTCCATGGCCTCTACCTCAGGCGCTAGAATGGCTTTGATTGCAGCAGAGGAACGCTCCAGAGGGGCCAAGCATCACCCCCTGGTGGGCATGCCAGGTGGATCCCAGTCTGGCGCATGTGGGAGTCTGTCTGCTTCCTCCCCTGCCCCCGCCCCCGCTTCTCACTTCAGAAAAATACAAAAAAAGAAAAAACTGAAATAATATTCACCCATTTCTCCCACCCCTGACTGCCTCACCTCTCACAACCACCATGCTTCCCTCTGTGTCTATGAGCTTTGTTGTTTTGCTTTGAGCTTTTTTCTAAAGATTCCACATAAAAGAGTGATCCTACCATATAGTGGTACCTTGAGATACGAACAGACCAACATACAAATTATTTTTTAAGATACAAGCTGCGATTCGTTCCGTATTTTTGTTTGAAATCTAAGCGAAATTCTGAGATACAAGTCATGATTCGGAAAGCTGCCGCTAGTTGGCACGTTGGCGCACAGGTCCAATATTGGCAGTTTGATATACGAGTTGACTGACTTACAAGTTCGGCTACAGAACAAATTAAATTTGTATCTCATGGTACCACTGTATTGGTCTTTCTCTGTTTGATTTATTTCACTTAGCATAATACCCTCAAGGTACATTAATATCTCAAGTGGCAAGATTTAATTCTTTTTACAACTTAATAATATTCCATTGTACATGTATATCACAAATTCTTTATCCATTTATTAATTGATGAACATTTAGGTTGTTTCCAAGTCTTGGCTATTGTAAGTAATGCTTTAATGAATATGGGGTAAAGATATATATGCCTTTTTGAATTAGTGCTTCTGTTTTCTTCAGATAAATACCCAGAAATGAAATTGATATAATTTGGAATTGATACCCAGATAATGGTAGTTCAATTTTAATTTTTTGAGGAATCTACATACTGTCTGAAAAAATTGCATTCTAAATGGAAAATTCTGGAGGGAAAAAAAACCTAATTTAAGTGTGGGATATATGTAACCAGATACAATTTTACTTTCTTTAATATGAGACTTGATCAGACTGACCTAATTTCTTAAATAAGACTGGATTTTTAGGGGAGAATTTCTAGTCACTGCCTGGCAGAGGGCAGGTTCTGTTAACACAATTAAAAATACAGAGAGAAACCCCTGACACTATCATTCTCAGGGTGTGGGAATTATAATTACTATTAGATAAGAGCATAGAGGTATTATTTGCTAAATTTCCTAATTTTGCAGCCAATATGGGCAAAGATACAATATCAAAACAACCTTTTCTTAAGTAATTTATCCATTATTTTTGTATAATTTTTACTATAGCTTTTTACAATATGTTATATTGTCCCCATTTTGCAAATTAACACCAAAGCTTGTTTGATGAGCATTGGTGTTAGGCAGGAAAATGAATAGAGAGCAAGGGGAGTTTATCTCACCCACTAAATGAGGAGTCAGCAGTTCTGAGAAAGGACAAAACAAGATAGCAAAGTATCCCAAATAGTTACAAAAAAACCTACAAAGGGGAACCTTGAAATTCTGTCCATTAGCCCTGATAATAGGGAAACCAAACCTGGAAGCTAAGAGTATCTAATTCTTGTGACCCCAATTGACAGGGAGCTCAGACGAGCTGAGTCTGCCACTTTGTGCCTTGTGCCAAGCGTATAGCTTTGTTTAATAACCTGCTTGCTTTGCTTGAACACTGCACCCTAATTTTTGTCTAAATTTTTTCTAATGTGAGTGACAAGAACTGGGGAGGAAAAAGCCCCAGGGACTCAAGTCTTCGCCAGTGACATTTTTCTGGGTGCCCAGCCTCAGATCACTTTGAGTTTAGTCCCTTCCAGAAACTTTTCTGCTCCTGTTTGTTGCTTTCCTGTGACAACCAAAGAGGTATAATTATAATAATTTAATTGAAATTTATATTCAGAGTTGTGCTCACTGACAGAAATAATAATAGTTTATAATGAGTGCTCAAGTTCGCCCAGGCTCCAAATATTGAAGACGCACTTCCTCCTTCTGATTTAAGCTCTGGATGGTCTCACATAAGTAAGAACCCAGCAGAGGTGTCTGAAATTATTCCTGAGATGTGCAGGGACCCAAATGGACTTCCATTTCACTTGTAATAATTACTTTGGCTCATCTGGCGACATGTCTATAAGGACTAATCACCCAATGCTCTGAGCCATCCTAGGTGTTTTAGACATTTAAGGGGAAAACCAAGACATGTAAGAGAGTGAGGGATGTTCATAAGCAACACACTTAGATCCATCATACTAAATGCTTAATCTTTCTGTGAAACATGACCTCCAAAATGATAAGTTTAATCCATAAATCGACTACAGCACCTCTCCTCCCTGGCTGGCTATTGGCAGCTTTATCTGCACTTGTACCCACCTTGTAGAACGTGCAAGCAGGGTTTTGCTGCCTTTGACAGGCTGCAAAGAGGAGACCTCAATAGGGGTCTCTTATATTTCTAACATACCACCCAAGCTTCGATATAGCTTGCCTATATCTGCACTGTCAGGACAAACACTGGGTCATTAACAGACAATATTTCTTGGTGTTCAGTGCAGACCAGAGGAGCAATTGCCTGCAGTAAGAATTCAGAATTAGCCCCCTCTCCTTGAGCAGAGGCAAGTATTAGAAGATTTCCCCAATTGCCGTTCTATTACTACTGGTGCGAATTTTCTGATTTATTTTTTTTTCTTCTCCTATTTCAAATAGTTTCAAGTTTAAATCCAGAATCTCCCTCAGCCCTAATTTCAAGTGGCTTTACATTGTTGCCCAGCAATGAACCCATCAGCCTCCTCTGATTGTGCATTAAGGGAGGGGTGGCTGAAGCTTGCTGGACCCCAGTATGCAGCTCAGCCCGGGAGCAGAAAAGCCAGGACCAGGAAGATTTATATTAAACTAATTATTTAAAGGAAACCTCCACAAAACTAAACTAATCTAAAGAGTGCAGGAAGCACAGGTGGTTTCCTCCTTAGACTGATTGGCAGGAATAAAATTATTAAAATTTTTATTTCCACAAGGAACTTGACAGGAAATAAGAGTTAACTCTTAGTGGGTCTATCATTTCTTTAAGACTGGACTGCATCTGAAAAGAATTAAATTTTCTTTCAAATGCCCTCCACAAGAAAGCTGGAGACTGGAAACAGAAGTCAAGGATGTAGATTTCATGGCAAAAATAAAGACATAAGGAGAGCCTACAGGTGCTGGGCTGCAATTAAGCATTATACAGTAAGGCTAGCTGATTCTGGAAACCCATGTCTGAGATGGCCCACCCTCTCCAGATGGTACATACATCATGGGAAGAGAAACAGGGGACACCCAATCTCTCCTATGATCTCCTCTAGCCTCTTTAATATGAGAAATCAAGGCTCCATACCACAAGCTATGCCTCTAGGATGCATTCTTAAGAATTGGAATAAATTTGACCCACAAACTTGTAAAGAAAAAAATCATTAATATTCTTCTGTAATACACCATGGCCTTCAAATAAACTAAGAGATAGAGAAATGTTACCTAAAAATGATCATTTCAATTGTAACATTATCTTGCAACTAGATCTATTCTGTAAGAGAAAATAAAAATGGGCAGAAGTGTCACATGTACAGGCCTTTAAGAAATAATCCTGGGTTATACAAAAATTGTAAAATAGTTTTTCTCCTCTTGCCAATTATGAGTACAAAAAGACCCCAAGGACATAGAATAAAAAGTTTTAAAAAGAAACCAGTTACTTATAATAATCCACCACCCCCCATGGAAGATATGTTAAAGGTAACTTCTTCAATGTTCTATAATAGAGATCAAGAAGAGAGGACAACCCTAGAAAATGAAAAACACAAAAAGGGAAGAGGTAGGCTCAGTTATAGCTTGAGGCCAAGGTGAATGGCCTCAAGATCCACAAAAAGGAAAGCCCAAGGGAACTCTCTCTAATAATTGTCATAAATGTGGAAAGCCTGGATACTGGAAAGTGGGATGCCCAGGGAAAGGGCCTCCCTGAAAACTGTGCCTCTTATGACAAATGTTTGGTCATTGGAAGAGGGAGTTCCCTGAGGGCCGAAGAAACTCCCGGACAGCACCCTTAAACTGACAGGGTTCTACATCCCAGTCTACACCCACTAGGAACATCTTCACAGAAGAGATGGAGCTAAGGCTAACTCTTGAAGTGGCAGAAAGGCCTATTAATTTTCTTTTAGATACAGGAGCCTCCTTGTCTATGTTAACCCCCTATCAAGGGACCCCTCTCTTCTGATCACACTATCATTAAAGAAGTAGCTATCACACCTTGGGCAGAACATTTTACTCCACCCATAAACTGCCTCTGGGGTAATCCACCTCTTCACACCAATTTTTAATTATGATAGAATTCTCTACTCCATTGTTAGGCAGAAATATTATAAGTTAACTTAGTACTCAAGTAATTTTCTCCATAGACATTGCGAAATCTGTTCTTATTATGGCATAAGAACAAGGCATAAATATTATCTTTTAAAAGAGGATCAACTAAAACTGATATAGATAAGAAACAAAAACAACTCTCAAGTTTAGGCAACAAGAATTCCTGGCTGGATTCTTAAAGCCAAACCAGTTACAATCAAATTAAAGAATCCAAATCAATTTTTCTAATAGAAGACAATACTCCATAACTTGAGAGGCCAGGGAACAGCAATAGAAAATCATTACTACATTCCTTGCTCATGGGTTATTAGTTACTTGCAATTATTTCTGTAATACCCCATCTTACCTGCTAAGAAGAAGAACGAAACTTATAGATTACTGCAGGGCTTAAGGGTAATCAATGAGGCCATTGTCCCTATTCATCCTGTAGTACCAAGCCCTTATACTCTCTTGAGGCAAATTCCTCCTCAAACCCAATGGTTCTCTGTGCTAGACTTAAAGGATGCCTTTCCAGCATCCCACTAGACCCAGCTTACCAATTTTTATTTGCTTCTGAAAGGATAGACTCTTTGAGACATAAGCAACAAAGAATCTGGAATGTTTTCCCCAAAGGATTCACAGAGAAAACACATTTATTTGAACAAGCATTGGCAGAGGACTAAGAGACCTATCACTTGAGGGGCAGTCAAATAATTCAATACGTAGATAATTTACTTATCTGCTCTTTTATGGAGGAGCTAGGACACAGACCCTGAATACCCTGAGGGGTCAAGCATATAAAATACCTAAGAACAAGGCATAAATATTACAACAAGAAGTAGAATGCTTAAGCCTTATATTAACTTCTAGAAAGAAAGAAAAATCACTAACCTCAAATAAAATACATTGAATTTTAAACCTTATTTAACCCACTGCTTAGAAACAGTTCTAAGCATTCTTAGCATTAACAGGCTTTTTATTGCAGAGTATGGATTTTAGGATTTGGAGAGAAGGCCAGACCCCTCTATAGAGCTTTAAAGTAGAGAAATCAACAAGGGTCAACTAGTTTATATTTGAGAGAACAACAAAGTGTTCACAAACAACTAAAAGAAGATCTAACACAGGCTTTAAGCTCATTAAATTTAGAAAATCCCTTCCAAGTATATATTACTGAAAAACAGGGAATAGCATTAGAGTTCCTGACTCAGGCATTGGGACCAACCAAGAGGCCTATAAGCTAATTTTCAAAAGAACTAGATACAGTGGCTCAAGGCTAGCCTCACTGCCTCAAGGGAGTAGCTACAGAAGCCTTGCCTATGAAAGAAGCATTTAAGATAGCGTTAGGGCAAGATATAACTCTATATACTTCTCATCAAGTTGACCAGTTATCTAATGCTAAATGACCCCCTCTATTTACCAATTGTAATATGTTAAATATCAGGTTATCGTAATAGAAAACCCAAAGGTAAAGATTGAAAGCTGCTCTGTCTTGAATCCAGCTACCCTAATACCTACCTCACACACAGAGGCTACACATAATTGTTGTGACATCATAGCTCAAGTTCATGCCAATAGACTAGATCTAAAAAACCATCTACTCCAAAATCCACATGAAGTTTGGTTCTTACATGGAAGCAGTTTTGTAAGTGAAAAGGTATGTTATGCTGGATATGTGGTAGTGTCCCAGCATGCTGTCGTAGAGGCTCAAGCTTTACCCCCAGGAATCATGGCACAATTAGCAGAACTAATAGCCCTCACAAGACCCCTAGAGTTAGGAAAGGATGAAAGGTTAAAGATATACGCTGATTCTAAATATGCTCATTACATGCTCATGCAGCTGTTTGGGGGGGAAGGGTAAGAGGACATCTAAAGGCAAAACAGAGACCAGTAGAATACGGACCTCACATTGTACAACCAGAAGCTGCCTCGACCAGCATAACTCATAATTGTCCAGGTCCTGAGGGAGAACAGTGGGGTACTAAGAAATAAACACAGAGAGAAAAAGGATGGGATTGAGAGGCCTCCTGTAAACTGATGGCATACATGAGCTGGGAAAAAAAAACCCGATCAGCTTTATTATATAGTGCAGAGAACAACACCGTTTGCAAAACAAGAAAGTCTCTGATACAAAGTCACATATTTGAGGTATAAACAGGAATCCTCTTAATAGTGCACCACCCCACACCATGCAACAACCAAGGGTGTGGGCAAGAGCTTACCCTCCAGATGGTGTGGGGAAGAGTTTAGCCTCCAGAGGGTGTGGGGAAGAGTTTAGCCTCCAGAGGGTGTGGGGAAGAGCTTAGCTTTAGGCTAAGCCTTAGACTGTACATACTTTGTCAGTTTTCAGCCTGTCTTCTACAAGAAGCTATTAAATTGCCTCCAAGAAATAGCAGCAATTCATTGTCAGGGCGACCAAAAACAAAGAGCTGAAATTGCATCAGGAAACATGTTTGCTGATAGCACTTGTAAATATAGTGGCTACCCCAAGAGAACTGGCAGTCGGGGCTCTGATACCCACAACCAGCTTAAGTCAATTTATACCTCACTACACAAGGGAGGAGAGTGAATGGGTTGAACAGCATGTATATACTAAAAATAAAGCAGGATGGTGTCAAAAAGAGGACCTTATCCACTTTCCCCAAAATACATATTTAAAGATTATCAAAGGCTTATATGGCTACAAGGCCAAGCAACTCCAGACCCCAGCCGAGAAACGATAGAATTCCTAGTCTAGTGTCTGATCATGGAGTTCTTGGCTGCTGCCCTTTCTAGGTCCCCTGGCCTTCCTGCTTTTCCTGGTTCTTTTAGACTTTGTATTCTTAATGTCCTTGTCCACTTTGTGTCTTCCAAGCTGGAAACAATTCAATGGCCATCCAAGCAGGATATTTAAGCATACTTCTCAACCCTCTAGATCAGGCTGCTGACAAATTCTATACAAAACCCTGATTGATCCTCATCTGCCCAGACAGGAAACAAATGCTACCATCCCTGAACTAGCTCTACATCCTCACTCAGCATGAAGTAGGTACGAAAGACAGCCCATCAACCTTCAACACACCAACAGCATTTGGATGGTATCATTTGAGGAGGAAATGTTAGGCAAGATAGTTATCAGGGCAGGAAAATGGGAAAGGAGCTAGGGAAGTTTTATCTCATTCACTAAATGAGAGATTCTACAGTCCTGAGACAGGAATAAACAAGATAGCCAGGTTTCCCAAAAGTTACAAGAAAAACTATAAATAGGAACCTTATCTATTAACCCTGATAACAGGAAAACAAAGCCTTGAAGCTAAGAGTATCTAACTCCTGAGACCCTAACAGGTGGGGCACTCAGTATGAGTGCCAGCTCCTACCATCCAACCTCACCTTAAGGAGGCCACTTTCCTGAGCACCAGAGTACAGAGGGCCCTCAGGTTAGGACACAGTTCTATTCCTATGACAATGATGTAACCCTAATTTTGTTGTAGGTCGAAACACACCCTAGCCTAAATGTGTTTGCTCGCTTGTGCCTTGTGCCAAGTATATACCTTTGCTTAAATGCTTGCTTTGCTTGAATGTTGCATCTTGTCTCTTGGCTGAATTTTTTTTCATAAACATGACAAGAACTGAGGAGGGAGAAACACTAGGGACTCACTCAGGTCTTCTCCAGTGACCTAGTAGGTTCAGAGCTAAGATGCAAACTCACAGTGACCTGACCCCAGAACATAACCTTTGGCCCTGTGTTGCAGTGCTTGAGAGAATGACATGGAAATGCAGAGAGTTATGTCATTTGGTTAGAAGTATACACCCTTGAGTCTGGTGCAGACCTCTGTCCAGCTCCTATCATCCAACCTCACCTTAAGGAGGCCACTTTCCCTGAGCACCAGAGTACAGAGGGCCCTTGGGTTAGGACACAGTTCCGTTCCTATGACAATGATGTAACCCGAATTTTGTTGTAGGTCGAAACACAACCTAGGCTAACACAAATGCTTATAACAGTCCAAAAGGGCATAGATAAACATACTGGAAGATACCAACTCCCTCACTCATATGCTGCATTACTGCATATTCTTCCCCCGCACGCCACCAAACTAGTTTGCCCATGTGGTCTGTAAGTCCTACATTAACAGCATAAGCTGAAACACTCATGTCTCAATTTTTTTTTAATTTTTTATGAGAGTGAGCGTTGTAAACTTGAAACGTCATATGTCGAGACTATCATAACCCAAGGACCCCCTGTAGGTATGTGAAAATGTAGTCAGCTTCTCAGATAAAATGACCCTCTAGAGAGAAAAAGAGACCCTGTGTTCTAAAATTCTAACTCCAGCCAGAAGATGAATGAACATGAATCACACATTGTCTTCATGCTTGTTTGTACAATCATCAGGGGTTATTTGGAATTAGGGAACATAAAAGAGTATTTAAATATTAAATTTAAGAAAGTAAAATATTGGGTAATTTTTAAATATTGTAATAAAATTAGTTTTTTTTTTAATCTGAAAACTATTTCTCTAATGAATAAGATTCATTTTAACTATTTAAAGTTTTTTATTTTTTTTATTTTATTCATTTGAGAGAGAGAGAGAGAAAGGGGGGAGGAGCTGGAAGCATCAACTCCCATATGTGCCTTGACCAGACCAGTACAGGGTTTTGAACTGGCGACCTCAGTGTTCCCAGGTCGACGCTTTATCCACTGCGCTACCACAGGTCAGGCACATTTTAACTATTTAATCACCTGAGTTTATCACGCTTAGGTAACAAGAATTTTATATTAAAAATATTATTATAGTTAAGTTCCTTTTTATTTTTTCTGTGACTAATATTAAATCCCAGACTATACTACCCAGGGTTTAGTATTCTTACCTTCTTTTCAGGTTGTGTTTTTCTTCCTTATATTAAGTTCTTAAAAAGATTATTGTAATCTACTTATTTTGAAAGACACGTTTTTCAAACTTTTTTCAATTTGGGATAATGTTTATCTCTATTTTTAAAAGTAAAAATGTTGTGAGCCAAATATAGTGCCAATACTGTATAAATAATAGTTGTTTGCCCTGGCTGCATAGCTCAGTTTGTTAGAGCATCATCCTAAAAAGCAGAGGTTGCCAGTTCAATCCCCAGTCAGGGCATATACAGGAACGGATTGATGTTTCTGTCTCTCTGTCTCTCTTTCTCTCTCTCTCTAAAATCAATAAAATATACATTAAAAAAATAATAATGGCTGTTCTACAATTACATATGGGTTTTTTTATTACTTCTGATGCCTCAAAACTTGAGAAATACAATGACACAAAATAAAAATAGTCTGTTTTTTTCAACTTTTCTGATAAATAATTACTTCACATGTTTATCTGATACCTGATTTTGTAGGCCTATCTCTATATGTGTTGCCCTTCTAAATGGCCAATGGAAAAAGGTTTACACCAAATTCTGGCAGTTCTTTAGTTGACCTTATTTAAAAATGGAATTTAAATTTGAAAGACAGTAGTATCTTTTTATATTTGGCTTATTGTTTGGCAGATAAAATATAATATGCTCACTTTGTTAAAGATGGTGCTGCCCACATGGAAGCCCATCATCCAGGTGATATTATTTGCCCTTATGCTTGAGACGGCTCTGGGGGAAAAGCTGTAATGTAGGCAGGCCAGGTCATTATAGCCTAAGGCTTAGTTTAAGAGTAAACTCTTCCCAACACCCTTGACTGATTGGATGATGTAGGGTGGTGCACTCTCCTGAAGAATCCCATTATACAGAGACTTCCTTGTTTGTGTAATTGGATTAAAGGTTTTGAGTCTATGCTATAAAGTGGGAGAGACCAGTAGCTTGATCTCTCTCTCGGTTCCTGGGTTCCTGAGATTAGTAGAAGAGAGGAGAGCAGATTAAGGCCATGTGGAGGAGAAGTAGCCAAGATGCAGAGTGCTGAGGAAGAAGCCAGTTTGTTAAGAGTTTGTGCAGGAAGAGATGGGGAATAGAGGTGAATAAGTCTGGTGAGCTAGAAACCTTTGATTCTAGGAAACTCGGATAAGTCAGTAGCTTTGTGAGCACTGAATGTGTGGGTTTTGGAGCCCAGTGTGTGTTTTTGCTTGCCCGCCGGGTGCAAGCTAGAATTAAAGCTGATGGCTCACCAGTTTTTGGCTCCGGTGTTTCATTGCCATCTGTTTGAATCCAATGCGAACCTGCACGGGTCGGGCTGCTGTGATGGTGGCCGCGACTACTGGCTTTACATTTGGTGTAGTCTGTGGCAGGATTCGATACAGATCGACATGGAGCCACCACACCTTTGAGTGGTGGAGTAGAGGACTGGTTGCTGTTTTGGTTTCCCATAGCTGTTTTTTGGGGGACTGTAGGCTGGCTGACTTTTACAGTCATGCGTGAGGAAACCGAGAGCTCTATGGAAGAGGCTGCCCAGAACCTGCAGGCCGAGCAGCATAAGGAGCTGGAGGAAACGTGGGAGAAACAGATTCTGACCCTGGAGCTGAAGGAAGCGTTGGAGGAGGAGGCTGACCAGGTTTGCGAGATTCACCTGGAAATGGAGCAGACGCTGGAGAAGAAATCACAGGTTCGTGAGTTGGAGATTGCCCTGGAGTTGTGGAGAGCCAGCAGCGGCATGAGGCTGGGCCTGAGGCCGGGGCCAGAGCTGAGGCCAGGACTGGGGCTGAGGCCAGGGTTAGAGCTGCAAGGCCTGCTGAACAGAAGGAGGTGATGGCAGCCCAGGACTCGAGCCCAGCAGCAGGAGCTGATGTTTTCAGTTTCTCTTTGGAGAATGAGGAGAATCGGGTTGGAGTTGCAATCCGCAGTCTCCAGAAGGTGAGAGCCCAGCAGCAAGGAGTAGCTACGCTGCCGGTAGGTCTGCAATTTTGGGACATAGGGGTGGATGCCATCATGCTCCCCAGAGCAAAGATGGAAATGCTGACTGCCATTGCCACATGCTTTTCTTTAGGACAGTGTGAGACTTGCCATGATGGCAGGAATGAGGGGGGGGGAGGCTAAAGCCCTATGTGTGTGGACTGATTTCCTAGACTATGACCGGATGGGCACAAGCTCCTTTGTTGAATGGACTTACGGATTTTGGACAATGTGAAATACCCTGATGGGGGTGGGGATGGCTTTGCTGGAGGCCCTCCTGCCCCGGGAAGTTTTTCCCATGACTAAAGGCCGAGGACATTTTGCGCTTTTGGCAAAGTGCTCAGAGACTGGTGAAATATACCTTTGTAATTGTTGAAACTGTATGATTTGTGCTATTGCTGTAATTTGTGTAATGTACTCATTTCCTTGTACAGGGATACCGGTGGTGTAAATTGTGGGTAGTAAAGTGAGCATAGGGGTGGATTGTTCGGCAGATAAAATATAATATGCTCACTTTGTTAAAGATGGTGCTGCCCACATGGAAGCTCATCATCCAGGTGATATTATTTGCCCTTATGCTTGAGATGGCTGTGAGGGAAAAGCTGTAATGTAGGCAGGCCAGGTCATTATAACCTAAGGCTTAGTTTAAGAGTAAGCTCTTCCCCACACCCTTGACTGACTGGATGATGTAGGGTGGTGCACTCTCCTGAGGAATACCATTATGCCTCAGATGGGTGGCTTTGTATCAGAGACTTTCTTGTCTGTAGATTGGATTAAGGGTTTGGATTTTCTATGCTATAAACTGGGGCAGTCCAGGAGCTTGCTCTCCCTCGGTTCCTGGGTTCCTGAGATTAGTATTAGAGAGGAGAGTAGATTAAGGCCATGTGGAGGAGAAGTAGCCAAGATGGCAGAGTGCTGAGGAAGAAACCAGTTTGTTAAGAGTTTGTGCTGGAGGAGATGGGGAACAGAGGTGAATAAATCTGGTGAGCTAGAAACCTTTGATTCTAGGAAACTCGGATAAGTCAGTAGCTTTGTGAGCACTGAATTTGTGGGTTTTGGAGCCCAGTGTGTGTTTTTGCTTGCCTGCCAGGTGCAAGCTAGAATTAAAGCTGATGGCTCACCAATTCTTGGCTCCCGTGTTTCATTGCCATCTGTCCGAATCCAATGCAAACCTGCACTGGTCAGGCGGCTGTGATAGTGGCCGCAACTACTGGCTTTACACTTATGATAATTCATCTGAAATGGGGAATTGGAAATAAAATGTGTCTTTTAAATAAGTCCACCTAAAGGTTTAGCTTACTATTTTTTCTTTTGTCTTTCTAAGTAAACGCACTTGTGCTTATTAGCTTGTTTACTTGTCTATGTGTTTTTGGTTGCATGTATGTGCATGTTTATGTTGGGGGTGGCAAAAATGGCTCCCAGTGTTAAACTGGTGGAGTCAGGCTGGACCTGCATTTAGCAGTCTCTATACTTGCATTCTGGCTAAGAAAATATTCAGAACTATAACTCAAACTGTAAGAGATAGTTTATTTAGGAAGTCACAGAGGTAGAAGTGATCAATAGAAGAAATGGGCTCAGGATACAAGTTACAGAGGCAAAAGAAGGTCCCTTGCAGTTTGGGAGAAAAAGAGAGAGAGAAACAAGGAAACATGCCTGAGGGAAGGGGTGTGGGAAGGCCCTGTGTGCTTTAGTTGTTGGCACACTAAGAGAGTGTGCTTCATTGTTGTTTCATTGTTAAGGATTTTAAGGGTGGAAATTGTAGGGGAGGTTCCAGAGGAGAAGCTCAGTAGAATAGTCATCAGCTTTTCAGGTCTCTGCTGATTGGTCAGCACCAGGGGTCTTCAGTCAATGCAGCTGGTCTGGAGGTCAACCATGACATCTCTTGTCTGGTTTTGCTGTTTTTCTAGTTCTGGAGCTGAAACAAAACTGAGGCTTAGCTATTACTCTGCAGGTAGCATGCTTATCCACAACTCACTCTTGTGATGTAAACCTCTCAGCTGTTTTTCTGCTTAAGCTAATTTAGGAAGGGCTTTATGTATGGTCAAGCTTATTAAGATTAAATTTAATCTAGTATAATGAATTTAAATATCAAAAGTAAGATAATGCAAATTAAGTTGTGTTTTCTCTCTTTGCTAAAAAGAACAAAGTTTCTTAGACTATTTATTGGTCTGATACTGATAGTGTGACAAAGTGTTCTGCTTAGGAAACAAAAGATTCTCAGTGGAATAAAAATAATTTTCTGTGTTTTATGTTGTCTTGACCCGATCCTTGACTACTTACGAAATCAGAATATCCTCAATAAAAAGAACTAAGTTTTTCTAATAGTCCTGTAAACATCTGCATTTGTGTTTGGAATTTTCTGTCGCTCCTTTGGTTAAATAAATAAGTATTCCTTTATAATGACTTAAAATTTTATTTAATCAAATGTCCAAACCATTTAATATATTTTGACAAACTCCCCAAATTTAAATTTTAAATAGAATTTTGACCTAAAAATAACTGAGGTATTTCAGAGGAACCCTGGAACACCTCAAAAATAAAAACTTATTTTCTCTTCTTACAAAAGCGAAATCTTAATTAGGATTATTTGGTTGTGTTAAAATGACATGAAAATCTTTGTCAAATGAAAAAATAATTATGTTGTAGACCCGGGTTTGTTGGCTCAGTGGTAGAGCATCAGCCTGGTGTGTGGATGTCCAGGGTTTGATTCCCAGCCAGGGCACACAGGAGAAGTGCCCATCTGCTTCTCTATGCTTCCCCTTCTCCTTTATCTCTGTCTCTCTCTTCCCCTCCTACAGCCAAGGCTCAATTGGAGCAGAGTTGGCCTGGGTGCTGAGGATGGCTCCGTGGTCTCCACCTCAGGTGCTAGAATGGCTCCAGTTGTAATGGAGCAATGCCCCAGATGGGCAGAGCATTTTCCCTCAGTGGGCTTACCGGGTAGATCTCAGTCAGACATATGCAGGAGTCTGCCTCTTTGCCTCCCTGCTTCTCACTTCAGAAAAATACAAAAAATAAAAATATAAAGAAATAATTATGTTGCATTTGTGCATATATTCTTATTACTAAAGTAAATGTTCTAAATATATAAAATTCTCCAAGAGTCTACAAAGTTTTGATATAATTTTATTTATAATTCTAATTATCTTAAAATGTTGTTACAAAAAAAGCAAATTTTTTGTCAACTACATTATAATCCAATCTATATTGTGTCACTTTAAGTTTTTTTATTTACAGTCATTTTTAATCTGTTTTTGCAAATATTTTTCATCTTAAAGATCCATGGAGTACTCTCTAGCTTATTCTAAAATACAGGATTCTGAAAATAAATTGTCAAATTAGAACTTTAAACTGGAGAAAGATTTATAGAATTCTAAAAATTATCTGGATTCCTAAAATGCTGGCAAATGGAAACAAGGTTATTTATATGAAACTGAGTGAACTAAGGATGATTATAAATTTTATAACTTTTTTTTAAATACTGCTGATTTTTTAATCTAATTGTTTTCCAGATTTAAAAAAAAAAATTTTGTGCTCCTTAGAACAGATAATTAAATTATAACTTTGTAAACAGTATTGAAACATTTATGTTTTTATTCTTACCTGATCTCTCCAGAATTTGGAAACTTTTCATGAGTATTATTATTTTCATGGCAACATGTTTGTGTGCATAAATTTGATGAGACTCTGCTTCTTTATAACAGGGAACAACTGAAAACTAGTTTGATTACTAAGGCTCTGACTGGAGTGCCATGTTTGAAAGAGACATACATAGACTCTAATATGACCAGAAAGCTTTAAAGAAATTAGATTAAGCCTGGCCAGGTGGTGATGCAGTAGGTAGAGCACTGGACTGGGATGCAGAAAACCCAGGTTTGAAACCTTGAGGTCACTGGCTTGAGCACCCATGGTCGCTGGCCTGAGCTCAAAGGTAGCTGGCTTGAAGTTCCAGATCACTGACTTGATCCCAAGGTTGCTGGTTTGAGCAAGGGGTCACTCGCTCTGCTGTAGCCCCCTGGTTAAGGCATATATGAAAAAGCACTCCATGAGCAAGCAATCAACAAACAACTAAGATGCCCCAACAAAGAATTGATTTTTCTCATCTCTCTCTCTTCCTGTCTGTCTGTTACATCTGTCCCTCTCTCTGACTCTCTGTCTTTGTCAAAAAATTTAAAAAAAGAAATTACTGTATATTTTACTCCATAAGACATACTATTTTCCCCCCAAAAGTGGAGGGGAAAATGCCTGTGCATCTTATGGAGCAAATGTTCATTTTTTTAGCTGCTGTGGGGTACTGTGTCGGTAAACATATGTAGACTGAGTGCCAGTGGTAGCGTAATTGTACCTGCCATGGCAACGTGCAGAATTCCGGCATCTGCTGAGTGATTTCCTGATTCCAGTTTCCACAATTTCATGCAGCACAGGAGGGAAGGTGAGCAAAGTTGTGTGGACACATTCACCTGTTATCACAGAGGACAGTGAGAGAGGTGCACTACAGCGGTGGAGGGCTTCACTGTAGTTGCTGGAGCTCTGTGTGAAGTGCTGATGTCACTTGCTGCCTTATTAGTACTTGACCAGTTTAGAGCACATATTAGCAAAACCACAAAAAAAAAAAAAAACTTTAAAGAAATGAAGACTCATCTAGCAGTAATTCCTGGGGGTCTTACTGTTGCAGCAAAACAACCCAATGGAGGATAAGAACTCAGACAACTTTATAAGAGGAAAAGAGATTTTATTAAAAGCCAGCAAAGCATGCAGGCCTAGTAGCTTCAAAAACACATGCTCCCCAAAATTAGATTCTTACATCTTATATACCCTTTACAGAATACAGGTTCACATACATGGGTCTCATGATTCCTTTGTCTAGAGGCACACACATCAATCACATGATTTCAGGATGGAAGGGGGTTTAGATGATGTCAGAGAATAAGCATTTGTAAGTCACCCATTAAGGTCTCAGAAACTGAAAGGGAAGAGGAAGGGGCTACTCAGATCTCCCTTCCCCCCTGCATTTCTTACTTGTTTGTCTTCCTCGGGTGTGAAGAAGGGGACAGGAAGTCTGATGTCTCCTTTTTCCTTCATTTCAAACCTTCTAGTAGGACAATCTCTCCATTAGCAATATAATAGCCCTTCCTAAGCACGAATGTGGTCTGTAACTTTACTGGTCATCTTGAGCTGGTGTTGCCTAGCCCTCATTGTAAATCACACACCAGTATAAAAATCATATTTATAAAATTACTTGGCTAACATCTTATCCCTTCTGCTTACTTTGCCATTTACATCACAGGCATTCCAACACAAGGAATGAAGTACATTACAGTAACAGTACGAGTCGTATAATTACAAAGGTGTTCTTTACAAAATCTCTCTGAATACTTGGTTTAAATCATAAAATGTCCTTGAAGCCTCTTATTCGGGGTTGGAGGGGGGTCCTATCTCATTACCAGTCAGTTGCAACCTCTCAATGTTTCCATCAACAAACCATTTAAAGTCTTCATGCGAGAAGAGTGGAACAAATGGATGGCTGCTGGTAATCATGATCTGACACCAACTGGACGAATGAAGAGACCCACAATCACTCAAGTTTGTGAGTGGGTGAAAACATCATGGCCGTCAGTGAAGAATGAAACTGTGGTGCGGTCATTTAAAAAATGTGGCATTAACAATGCCTTAGATGCACTGAAGATGGGATCATGTATGGAAATAGTGAAGAAAGTGATACCAGTGATTGTGAGCAACTGAGCTTCTTAAATTCTGACACTAGTGATGATGAGTTCCTGGGGATCCCAGACTAGAAGAGTATTTGAACATTAAAGTCTCTTCTCCTTTGTTAATAACAGTGCTAATGGTTGTTAATACCGCTGTTGAGTTTACGTTGTTGAAATATTATTGTGATATGCTTTATTAAATATATTAACACATCATTTGGTTCAGAATGTTTTTTTCTTATTTTCCTCTTTAAAACCCTAGGTGTGTCTTATGGTGATGTGTGTCTTATAGAGTGAAAAATATGGTAGATTAATTTTTGAAACCAATAAAAGTCTCGTCTCAGTAAAACAGCTTGGTACCTTTTCTACATGTCTTTCATGTAAGGAACAAAGTTTGCTTTCCTGGGAGATAGCAAAGAAAAAACTTCACAACATTTGGGGGTGATCTTGAGAACAGAAGGAATTTACACAAATCTGTAGGTCTCATGGCAAGAATGTGGCTTGGCTTCCTAGCCTTGAGAAGTTAAATAAAGTTCAATCAGGGGATACTTTACAAATATTCCAACAAAACAGATTTCAAAGTGCCTATATGATTAATTGCTATTCTTTTTATTTATACAAATAATTTGGCCAAATTTTTTGAAACTAGGCTTACACAATACATGTTAGTCTTAATTTGGCTATCTCTGATAAAAGTCAGAGTAATTTTAAAGAGCAAACTTCTTTTTCAATAGAAACCACAGTACATATTTGTGAATATTAGATTCTAGTTCAGTTCATTGTCTCTATAATGGTCTCCCTTACTGTAAACTGGATCCTGAATTCTTTCTAATTTTCTTAAACATCTGATTTCAACCCTTTGAAGTAACATTGGATTTTCTTTCTATCCTTGACTTGTAATTATTTGAATGCTGCTATTACAAACTGCAGCTAGATGACATGATATAAATTTTTAAAACATTGCCATAAAAGTTCATACTTAATCTCAGGGACAACCTGCATGGTGATCATGCAGACTCAAAGACCTAAAGCAACCACACAGGATGGTCTGAAATTAAAACTTCTAAGTAAATGCAATTCATGGTAGGTAGACATATCTTAGAGAGGTATTTTTCTCTAACAAGTCTATCGTTAACTTAATCCAACCTGTCTTTTTTTGCATCTACAATAACATACCTGATAACATGTGGGTAATATTATTTTCCTGCCCCCACCCAGGGCAGGCATCCCACAGAGCAGAAACCAACAAACCCCCTCACTGTTGTCATGTTAATTAACTGTTAACTATCTTATTCCTGTCCACTTAAAAGAAGTTGCAGTATATACATATTTAGTTTTTATCCAATCCCAGAGATATCCCTGCTTTGCTTTTAACTGTATGTTTTCACACATAGGTATGATATAAAACGGAGACTCAGGGACATGGATTAACGTGAAGTGGTTACCACTTCGCTGGTAATCAATGTCACCTCACTAAATTTAATTTCAAAATAAAAAAATAAAAGAAATGGATGACACTGGTGGGAAAGACAAGATAAATGTGGGGGAGGGAGGGACGAAAGATGGCGATGGAGTAGGCAGACATACCAACTTCCAATTCCCAGAACCAAAGTGGATTATAACTCAATCTTAAGAACCATCATCTGAATAAACCAACTTTGAACTAAACTAAGTGGACTCTTCAACCAAGGAACACTGAAGAAGCCACATTGAGACTGGTAGGAATAGCAAAAACGCGAAGAGGGCTGCCCAGCTCCCCGGAGCAAACGGCAGCCCGGAGAGACCCGCGTGGCAAGAGGAGACTTTGGCGGAGAGGGAGGGACCTGGGTCCCAGGAACCAAGCCCCAGCCTACAGTCCCATATTCTAGAAGAGGCGTTTGGACAGTATTGAGCTGTGAAGCAAGTGAGGATACTGTTTGTGAAAAAGAGATAGTTTTCTCAGACCCGAGATTCTTTTTAAAGGGACAGCGCAGAAAACCTCTCTCACAACCATGCACCAGGGGTTCCGGGGAACTGGGACAGAGAAGAGGAACAGAGCAGCGGGAACAGAGAGTGGACTGAAGGCATGGGGACACTCTGAGGGACAGCCACCCTGACCCCTGGGCTAAGTCATTTCCCTAATCGAAAACAAATATTTCCCCTGGAACTAGCAATACCAGCAGAGACAGGACACTAGCCAAACAAGCTCTCCCGCGGCAATTAGAGCAGAGCTGCTTAGAGAAAGGGAGCTCCCAGGCCTACAGTGTGGAGACTTAGGGCACTTATAACTCCCTGAGGGTTGCTGAAGGGTATGGTGGCAGCAGGACGCTGAAACGCGGTCCTGTCGGCGTGGGCGAAGGTACAACCGGTGTGAGCTCGGTCTAGCCCAGCAGGGGCGAGGGGATGCGCGAAAGTGGTCCTTTAGCTACGGGCCCACCTGTAATCGCACCTGCAGGGAAAAAAACGGGCAGAGATCTGCTCTGCGACCTTGTGCAAGCCAGCCCTGATGCAGGGACGGGGCTAAGACCAGGGACAAGAGAGGAGCTTGCGGCTGAGCTCATGCTGCCAACCCCACCTGGACGGAGAAACCGCGGTGTGCCATCCTGTGTGCACGAGAGGGCTCCTAAAGCGGGTGCCAGGGAAACCCCGACCAGACCAGCGGAAGTTCGCGGGTGAGTTCATGCTACTAGCCCCACCCGGCTAGAGAAACCGCGGATTGCGTCCCTACATGCGCAAGCTGACTCCAAACATGGGGGCGGGGTAGAGTCCGGAATGATCGGAAGCTAGCAGCTGAGCTCACGCCAGCAAACACGTTGGGCCCAATAAACCTCAGTTTGCGACCCTGCGCAGGAGGGCCCTCGCCTCGAGGGCAGGGCTAAATTCTGGGCGGGTAAAGGCTCACAGCTGAGAGCACATCAAAAGCCCAGCCCAACCCACGAAACTGTGGAAAGCAGGCTCTGAGTGCAGGGGCGGGCGTAAGCCTTCCGGAAACAGGCTGGGTCCGCAGCTGAGCAAAGGTGTTCACCTCTGTCCTTGGTGCTGAGGCTAGTGGCTTGAGTGACAGCCCCTCCCGCAGAGAAGAGGTGGAAATCACAGCAACAGCGGCAGTGAGCCGGCACTGGCAACGCCCATACCCAACTGCCCTAGGCAGCGGCAGAGGGGGTGGCAGGCCTGCAGACAGACCACACTTAGAGAACACAAAGGCAACACCTACTGGACGCCAGTGGCCACAACTTGCTTATACACAGATAAAATGGGCAGGCAGAGAAATGCAAACCAAATGAATCAAGAGAAATCCCAAGAGAAGGACCTGAATGAACCAGATATAACCAAACTACAAGAAGCAGAATTTAGAATAATAATAGTTAGGATGTTCAAAGAAATTAGAGCAACAATGGATAGTCACTATGAGCACCGAAATAAAGAGATAACAAGTATAAAAAAGCAAATTGAAATAATATAAAAGAATCACACAGAAATGACAAATAAAATATCAGAACTGAAGAACACAATGGAAGGAATTAAAAGCAGGATGAATCACGCTGAGGATCAAATCAGCGAGTTAGAGGACACAATAAACAAAGTTACAGAAGCAGAAAAGAAAAAGGAAAAGAGACTCAAAAAATGTGAGGAAACTCTACGGGAGCTCTGTGACAACATGAAGAGAAACAACATTCGCATCATAGGGGTGCCTGAAAAAGAGAAGAGAGGACAGGAAATGAAAACTTTGTTCAATCAAATCATAGCAGAAAACTTCCCTAAATTAAGGCTGGGAAACATTCCACACGTTCAAGAAGCACACAGAACTCCATTAAAGAGAAACCCAAAAAGATTTACACCAAGACACATCATAGTTAAAATACCGAAGCTAATGGATAAAGAAAAAACCTTAAAAGCTGCTAGAGGAAAAAAGGCTATGACCTACAAAGGAGCCCCCATAAGGATGACATCGGACTTCTCAACAGAAACAGTTGAGGCCAGAAGGGAATGGCAAGATATAATCAAAGTAATGCAGAACAAGAACCTACAACCAAGACTACTCTATCCTAAAGGCTGTTTAAAATTGAAAGAGAAATAAAGAGCTTTCCAGACAAAGAAAACCTCAAGGAATTCATTAAAACCAAACCAATTTTGCAAAAGATACTAAGGGGCCCTTTGTGAACAGTTCAAAAGAAAGAAAGAATATAGAAAAAAAAATACAGCTTTAAAGAACAAAATGGCAATAAAAAACTACATATCAGGGGGAGCAAGATGGCGACGGAGTAGGCGGACGTACCAGCTTCCAACTCCCAGAACCAAAGTGGATTACAACTCAATTTTAAGAACCATCACCGAGATAAACCAACTTTGAACAAAACTAAGTGGACTCTTCAACCAAGGAACACAGAAGAAGCCATATTGAGACTGGTAGGAATAGCGAAAACGCGAAGAGGGCTGCCCAGCTCCCCGGAGCAAACGGCAGCCCAGAGAGACCCGTGTGGCGGGAGGAGAGTTTGGCGGAGAGGGAGGGACCTGGGTCCCAGGAACCAAGCCCCAGCCTGCAGTCCCAGAGCCTAGAAGAGGCGTATGGACAGTATTGAGCTGTGAAACAAGTGAGGGAGCTCCCAGGCCTACAGTGTGGAGTATTAGGTCCCTTCCTACTCTGCTGAGGGCTGCTTAAGGGTTTGGGGCGGCAGGACGCTGAAAGGCGGTTCTGTCGGCGTGGGCAGAGGCCAAGCCGGTGGGAGATCGGTCTAGCCCAGAGGGTCGGAGGGGAAGCGCGAGAGTGGTCCGGAAGCTGCGGGCCCGCCTTTAATCCCACTTACGGGGACAAAGCGGGAGGCCAGGAACGGGCAGGCCCTGCGCAAGCCGGCCCTGACCGCGGGGACCGGGCTAGGACCAGGGACGGGCAGGGGCTGTGGCTGAGCTGACGCTAACAGTCCCCCACCCCCCACCCGGGCCGGAGAAACCGCGGTTGGCCAGTATACGTGCGCGAGCGGGCTCCGAGCGCGGGAACGGGGTGGACACCGAGACAAGTGAAGGCTCGCAGCTGAGACCACGCTGCTGTCCCCGCCCGGCCGGAGAAAACGCGGATAGCATTCATACGTGCACGAGCGGCTCTGAACGCGGGGGCGGGGTAGAGTCTGGGACGAGCGGAAGTACGCAGCTCCGCGGAAGCCAGCAAACACGTCCGCCCCAATAAACCTTGGTTTCCGACCCTGCGCAAAGGGCCCTGGCCTTGAGGGCGGGGCTAAAGCTCCGGACGGGCAAAAGCTTACAGCTGAGAGCACGTCAAAAGCCCCGCCTAACCCGCGGAACTGTAGTGAGCAGGCTCCGATTGCTGGTTCTGGGCGGAAGTCCGGAAATAGGCTGGGTCCGCAGCTGAGGAAAAGTGCTCACCTCTACCCTTCGTGCTAATCTTGTGGCTTCAGTCACAGCCCCTCCCACGGAGGAGAGGCAGAAATCATAGCAAAAGCCACAGTGGGCCGGCGCTGGCAACGCTCATACCCAAACACCCTAGGCACCGGCAGAGGGGGTGGGGGGCCTGCAGATAGACCACACCTAGAGATCACAAAGGCAACACCTACTGGACGCCAGTGGCCACAACTTGCTTATACACAGAAAAAATGGGCAGGCAGAGGAATGCAAACCAAATGAACCAAGAGAAATCCCCAGAGAAGGACCTGAATGAACCAGATATAACCAAATTACCAGAAGCAGAATTTAGAATAATGATAGTTAGGATGCTCAAAGAAATTAGAGCAACAATGGATAGTCATTATGAACACCTAAACAAAGAGATAACAAGTATAAAAAATGAAATTGAAATAATAAAAAAGAATCAGACAGAAATGACAAATACAGTATCAGAACTGAAGACCGCAATGGAAGGAATTAAAAGCAGGATGGATGACGCTGAGGATCGAATAAGCGAGTTAGAGGACACAATAAACAAAGGCACAGAAGCAGAGAAGAAAAAGGAAAAGAGACTTAAAAAATGTGAGGAAACTCTAAGGGAGCTTTGTGACAACATGAAGAGAAACAACATTCGCATCATAGGGGTGCCTGAAGAAGAGGAGAGAGGACAGGAAATGGAAACTTTGTTCAATCAAATCATAGCAGAAAACTTTCCTAAATTAAGGCTGGGAAACACTCCACACATTCAACAAGCACACAGAACTCCATTAAGGAGAAACCCAAAAAAATCTACACCAAGACACATCATAGTTAAAATACCAAAGCTAATGGATAAAGAAAAAATTTTAAAAGCTGCTAGAGAAAAAAAGACTATCACCTACAAAGGAGCCCCCATAAGGATGACATCGGACTTCTCAACAGAAACACTTGAGGCCAGAAGGGAATGGCAAGAAATAATCAAAGTAATGCAGAACAAGAACCTACAACCAAGACTACTTTATCCAGCAAGGCTAACGTTTAAAATTGAAGGAGAAATAAAGAGCTTCCCAGAAAAAGAAAGCCTCAAGGAATTCATAAAAACCAAACCAATTCTGCAAGAGATACTAAGGGGCCTCTTGTGAACAGTTTAAAGGGAGGAATGAATAGAGCAAAAGAAGAATACAGCTTTAAAGGATAAAATGGCAATAAACAACTACATATCAATAATAACCTTAAATGTAAATGGATTAAATGATCCAATCAAAAGACATAGGGTAGCTGCATGGATAAAGAAACAGGACCCATACATATGCTGTCTACAAGAGACACACCTTAAAACAAAAGATGCTCATAGACTGAAGGTAAAAGGATGGAAAAAAATATTTCATGCAAATGGAAATGAAAAAAAAGCAGGGGTAGCAATACTTATATCAGACAAAATGGACTTTAAAACAAAGGCTGTAGTAAGAGATAAAGGAGGACACTACCTAATGATAAAGGGAACAATTCAACAGGAAGATATAACTATTGTAAATATCTATGCACCAAATATAGGAGCCCCGACATACATAAAGCAGACTTTGATGGATATAAAGGGCGAGATTAACAGCAATACTATCATAGTAGGGGATTTCAATACCCCTCTAACAACACTGGATAGATCCTCAAGAAAGAAAATTAATAAAGAAACAGCAGACTTAAAGGATACACTAGATCAACTTGATTTAATAGATATCTTTAGAACTTTTCACCCTAAAGCAGTAGAATATACATTCTTCTCAAGCGCTCATGGTACGTTTTCTAGGATAGACCACATGTTAGGACACAAAAATGGTCTCAATAAATTTAAGAAGATTGAAATCATATCAAGCATTTTCTCTGATCACAATGCCATGAAACTAGAAATTAACCACAAAAGAAAAAATGAAAAATACTCAAACACTTGGAAACTAAATAGCATGTTATTAAATAATGAATGGATTAACAATGAGATCAAAGAAGAAATAAAAAAGTTTCTAGAAACAAATGATAATGAGCATACATCAGCTCAAAATTTATGGGACACAGCAAAAGCAGTTCTGAGAGAGAAGTTTATTGCACTACAGGCATATCATAAGAAGCTAGAAAAAGCTCAAATAAGCAACCTGACCCTGCATCTAAAAGAACTAGAAAAACAACAACAAATAAAACCCCAGACAAGTAGAAGGAAGGAAATAATAAAGGTCAGAGCAGAAATAAATGACATAGAGGCTAAGGAAACAATACAGAGGATCAATGAAACAAGAAGCTGGTTCTTTGAAAAGGTAAACAAGATTGATGAACCTTTAACTAGACTCACCAAGAAAAAAAGAGAGAGGACTCAAATAAATAAAATTAGAAAGGACAGTGGAGAAATAACAACTGACACAACAGAAATACAAAGCATTGTAAGAAAATACTATGAAGAACTATATGCCAAAAAATTAGACAATCTTGGTGAAATGGACAAATTTCTTGAATCATATAACCTTCCAAAAATCAATCTGGAAGAATCAGAACACCTAAACAGACCAATTACAGCAAATGAGATCGAAATAGTTATTCAAAAACTCCCAAAAAAGAAAAGTCCTGGGCCTGATGGCTTCACAAGTGAATTCTATCAAAAATTCAAAGAAGAACTAACTCCTATTCTCCTCAAGCTATTTCAAAAAATTCAAGAGGAAGGAAGACTTCCAAACTCCTTTTATGAGGCAAGCATAATTCTGATCCCAAAACCGGGCAAAGACAACACAAAGAAAGAAAATTATAGGCCTATATCCCTGATGAATTTAGACGCTAAAATTCTCAACAAAATATTAGCCAACCGGATCCAGCAATATATGAAAAAAATCATACACCACGATCAAGTGGGATTTATTCTGGAGAGGCAAGGCTGGTTCAATATTCGCAAATCAATCAATGTGATACACCACATAAACAAAAGGAAGGACAAAAATCACATGATAATTTCAATAGATGCAGAAAAGGAATTTGATAAAATCCAGCACCCATTCATGCTCAAAACTCTCAGTAGAGTGGGAATACAGGGATCATTCCTTAACATGATAAAGGCCATCTATGATAAACCAACAGCAAACATCATACTAAATGGACAAAGATTAAAAGCAATCCCCTTAAGATCAGGAACCAGGCAGGGTTGCCCACTTTCACCACTCTTATTCAACATAGTTCTGGAAGTCCTAGCTACAGCAATCAGACAAGAAGAAGAAATAAAAGGCATACAAATTGGAAAAGAAGAAGTAAAACTGTCATTATTTGCAGATGATATGATATTGTATATTGAAAACCCTAAAGTCTCAGTCAAAAAACTACTGGACCTTATAAATGATTTCAGCAAGGTGGCAGGATATAAAATTAATACTCAGAAATCAGAGGCATTTCTATACACCAACAATGAAATATCAGCAAAAGAAATTAAGGAAACAATCCCCTTCACTATTGCAGCCAAAAAAATAAAGTACCTAGGAGTTAATTTAACCAAGGAGGTTAAGGACTTGTACTCAGAAAATTATAGAACATTGATAAAAGAAATCAAGGAAAATACAAACAAGTGGAAGCACATACCGTGCTCATGACTAGGAAGAATAAACATCATTAAAATGTCTATATTACCCAAAGCAATTTATAAATTCAATGCAATACCAATTAAAATACCAATGACATACTTCAAAGATATAGAACACATATTCCAAAAATTTATATGGAACCAAAAAAGAACACGAATAGCCTCAGCAATCTTAAAAAGAAAAAATAAAGCAGGAGGTATCACTCTTCCTGATATCAAGGTTTACTACAAGGCCATTGTACTCAAGACAGCCTGGTACTGGCATAAGAACAGGCACATAGATCAATGGAACAGAACAGAGAACCCAGAAATAAACCCACAGCTTTATGGACAACTGATATTTGACAAAGGAGGAAAGAACATACAATGGAGTAAAGACAGCCTCTTTAACAAATGGTGTTGGGAAAATTGGACATCTACCTGCAAAAAAATGAAACTAGACCATCAACTTACACCATTCACAAAAACAAACTCAAAATGGATAAAAGACTTAAATGTAAGCCGTGAAACCATAAGCATTTTAGAAGAAAACATAGGCAGCAAGCTCTCCGACATCTGTAGCAGCGGTATATTTGCCGATTTATCTTCATGGGCAACTGAAATAAAAGGCAAGATAAACAAATGGGACTATATCAAACTAAAAAGTTTTTGCACAGCTAAAGACAATAGGAACAGAATAAAAAGACAAACCACACAATGGGAGAACATATTCGACAGCACATCTGATAAGGGGTTAATAACTAAAATTTATAAAGAACTTATAAAACGCAACACCAGGAAGACAAACAACCCAATCAAAAAATGGGCAAAAGAAATGAATAGAAATTTCTCCAAAGAGGACATACAGATGGCCAATAGGCATATGAAAAAATGCTCAACATCACTAATCATTAGAGAAATGCAAATTAAAACCACAATGAGATATCACCTCACACCAGTCAGAATGGCACTTATCAGCAAAACAACACAGAATAAGTGCTGGCGAGGATGTGGAGAAAAGGGAACCCTTCTGCACTGCTGGTGGGAATGCAGACTGGTGCAGCCACTGTGGAAAACAGTTTGGAGATTCCTCAAAAAATTAAAAATTGAACTGCCTTTTGACCCAGCTATCCCACTTTTAGGAATATACCCTAAGAACACCATAGCACTGATCGAAAAGAAGAAATGCGCCCCCATGTTCGTGGCAGCATTGTTCACAATAGCGAAGATCTGGAACCAGCCCAAGTGTCCGTCAGAAGACGAGTGGATTAAAAAGCTATGGTACATATATACTATGGAATACTACTCAGCCATAAGAAACGATGACATCGGATCATTTATAACAAAATGGATGTACCTTGATAACATTATACGGAGTGAAATAAGTAAATCAGAAAAAAAGAAAAACTGAGAACAGCATGATTTCATACAGAGATGGGACATGAAAGTGAGACTATGAGACATGGACAAGAGAGTGGTGGTTAAGGGGTGGGGGGAGGGAGGGGAGGATAGGATAGGGAGGAGGGGAGGGACACAGGGAAAACCAGATAGAAGGTGACAGAGGACAATTTGACTTTTGGTGATGGGTATGCAACACAATTGAATGATAGGATAACTTGGAGATGTTTTCATTGTACATATGTACCCTGATTTATTGATGTCACCCCATTAGAATTAATAATAATAAAAAATATATATATTAAAAAAAAAAAAAAAAAAAACTACATATCAATAATAACCATAAATGTAAATGGATTAAATGATCCAATCGAAAGACATAGGGTAGCTGTGTGGATAAAAAAACAGGACCCATATATATGCTGTCTACAAGACACACAACTTAAAATAAAAGATGTACATAGACTGAAGGTAAAAGGATGAAAAAAAAATATTTCATGCTAATGGAAATGAAAAAATAGCCGGGTAGCAGTACTTATATCTGACAAAATGGACTTTAAAACAAAGACTGTAGTAAGAGATAAAGAAGGAAACTACATAATGATAAAGAGAACAATTCAACAGGAAGATATAAGTATTATAAATATCTACACAAAAAATATAGGAGCCCCGACATTCATAAAGCAGACTTTGATGGATATAAAGGGCGAGATTAACAGCAATACTATCATAGTAGGGGATTTCAATACCCCACTAACAACACTGGATAGATCCACATGAAAGAAAATTAATAAAGAAACAGCACACTTAAAGGATACACTAGATCAACTTGATTTAATAGATATATTCAGAACTTTTCACCCTAAAGCAGTAGAATATACATTCTTCTCAAGCGCTCATGATATGTTTTCTAGGATAGACCACATGTTAGGACACAAAAATGGTCTCAATAAATTTAAGAAGATTGAAATCATATTAAGCATTTTTTCTGATCACAATGCCATGAAACTAGAAATTAACCACAAAAGAAAAACTGAAAAATACTCAAACACGTGGAAACTAAATAGCATGATATTAAATAATGAATGGATTAACAATGAGATCAAAGAAGAAATAAAAAAATTTCTAGAAACCAATGATAATGAGCATACATCAACTCAAAATTAATGGGACACAGCAAAAGCAGTACTGAGAGGGAAGTTCATTGCACTCCAGGCATATCATAAGAAGCTAGAAAAAGCTCAAATAAGCAACCTGACCCTGCATCTAAAAGAACTAGAAAAACAACAACAAATAAAACCCAAGACAAGTAGAAGGAAAAAAATAATAAAGATCAGAGCAGAAATAAATGACATACAGGCTAAGGAAACAATACAGAGGATCAACGAAACCAGAAGCTGGTTCTTCGAAAAGGAAAACAAGATTGACGAACCTTTAACTAGACTCACCAAGAAAAAAAGAGAGAGGTCTCAAATAAATAAAATTAGAAAGTGGAGAAATAACAACTGACTCAACAGAAATACAAAGCATTGTAAGAAAATATTATGAAGAACTCTATGCCAAAATATTAGACAATCTAGGTGAAATGGACAAATTTCTTGAATCATATAAACTTCCAAAATTCAATCTGGAAGAATCAAAACACCTAAACAGAGCAATTACAACAGATAAAATTGCCTGACCTGTGGTGGCGCAGTGGATAAAGCATCTACCTGGGAACACTGAGGTCGCCAGTTCAAAACCCTGCACTGGTCTGGTCAAGACACATATGGGAGTTGATGCTTCGAGCTCCTTCCCCCTTTCTCTCTCTCTCTCTCTCTCTCTCTCTCTCTCTCTCTCTCTCCTCCCTAAAGTAAATAAAAGAAAAAGAAAAAAAAAAGAAATCGAAACAGTTATCAAAAAACTCCCAAAAAAGAAAAGTCCTGGCCCTGATGGCTTCAAAAGTGAATTCTATCAAAAATTCAGAGAAGAACTAACTCCTATCCTCCTCAAGCTATTTCAAAAAATTCAAGAGGAAGGAAGACATCCAAACTCCTTTTATGAGGCGAGCATAATTCTGATCTCAAAACCGGGCAAAGACAACACAAAGAAAGAAAATTATAGGCCTATATTCCTGATCAATTTAGACACTAAAATTCTCAACAAAATATTAGCCAACCGAATCCAGCAACATATGAAAAAAATCATACACCATGATCAAGTGGGATTTATTCTGGAGAGGCAAGGCTGGTTCAATATTCGCAAATCAATCAATGTGATTCATCACATAAACAAAAGGAAGGACAAAAATCACATGATAATTTCAATAGATGCAGAAAAGGCATTTGATAAAATCCAGCACCCATTCATGCTCAAAACTCTCAGTAAAGTGGGAATACAAGGAACATTCCTTAACATGATAAAGGCCATCTACGACAAACCGACAGCAAACATCATACTAAATGGACAAAAATTAAAAGCAATCCCCTTAAGATCAGGAACCAGGCACAGTTGCCTACTTTCACCACTTTTATTCAACATAGTTCTGAAAGTCCTAGCTACAGCAATCAGACAAGAAGAAGAAATAAAAGGCATCCAAATCTGAAAAGAAGAAGTAAAACTGTCACTATTTGCAGATGATATGATATTGTATATAGAAAACCCTAAAGTCTCAGTCAAAAAACTACTGGACATTATAAATGAATTCAGCAAGGTGGCAGGATATAATATTAATACTCAGAAATCAGAGGCATTTCTATATACAAACAATGAACCGTCAGCAAAAGAAATTAAGGAAACAATCCCCTTCACTATTGCAGCCAAAAAAATAAAATACCTAGGAGTAAATTTAACCAAGGAGGTTAAGGACTTGTACTCGAAAAATTACAAAACATTGATAAAAGAAATCAAGGAAGATACAAACAAGTGGAAGCATATACTGTGCTCATGGTTAGGAAGAATAAACATCATTAAAATGTCGATATTACCTAAAGCAATTTATAAATTCAATGCAATACCAATTAAAATACCATGACATACTTCAAAGGTATAGAACACATATTCCAAAAATTTATATGGAACCAAAAAAGAACACGAATAGCCTCAGCAATCTTAAAAAGAAAAAATAAAGCAGGAGGTATCACTCTTCCGGATATCAAGGTTTATTACAAGGCCATTATACTCAAGACAGCCTGGTACTGGCATAAGAACAGGCACATTGATCAATGGAACAGAACAGAGAGCCCAGAAATAAACCCACACCTTTATGGACAACTGATATTTGACAAAGGAGGAAAGAACATACAATGGAGTAAAGACAGCCTCTTTAACAAATGGTGTTGGGAAAATTGGACATCTACCTGCAAGAAAAATGAAACTAGACCATCAACTTACACCATTCACAAAAACAAAATCAAAATGGATAAAAGACTTAAACATAAGCCGTGAAACTGTAAGCATCTGAGAAGAAAACATAGGCAGCAAGCTTTCCGACATCTGTAGCAGCAATATATTTGCCGATTTATCTCGATGGGCAAATGAAATAAAAGGCAAGGTAAACAAATGGAACTATATCAAACTAAAAAGTTTTTGCACAGCTAAAGACAAAAAGAACAGAATAAAAAGACAAGCCACACAATGGGAGAACATATTCGACAGCATGTCTGATAAGGCGTTAATAACCAAAATTTATAAAGAACTTATAAAACTCAACACCAGGAAGACAAACAATCCAATCAAAAAATGGGCAAAAGAAATGAATAGAAATTTCTCCAAAGAAGACATACAGATGGCCAAAAGACATATGAAAAAATGCTCAACATCACTAATCATTAGAGAAATGCAAATCAAAACCACAATGAGATATCACCTCACACCAGTCAGAATGGCACTCATCAGCAAAACAACACAGAATAAGTACTGGCGAGAATGTGGAGAAAAGGGAACCCTTCTGCACTCCTGATGGGAATGCAGACTGGTGCAGCCTCTGTGGAAAACAGTTTGGAGAATCCTCATAAAATTAAAAGTCGAACTGCCTTTTGACCCAGCTATCCCACTTATAGGAATATACCCTAAGAACACCATAATACTGTTCGAAAAGAAGAAATGCGCCCCCATGTTCGTGGCAGCATTGTTCACAATAGCGAAGATCTGGAAACAGCCCAAGTGTCCGTCAGAGGATGAGAGGATTAAAAATCTTTGGTACATATATACTATGGAATACTACTCAGCCATAAGAAATGATGCCATCGGATCATTTATAACAAAATGGATGTACCTTGATAACATTATACGGAGTGAAATAAGTAAATCAGAAAAAAAAAAACTGAGAACAGAATGATTTCATACATAGGTGGGACATAAAAGTGAGACTATGAGACATGGACAAGAGTGTGGTGGTTACGGGGGGGGGCCGGGGGGGGAGGGAGGGGAGGTTGGATAGGGAGAAGGGGAGGGGCATAGGGAAAACCAGATAGAAGGTGACAGAGGACAATGTGACTTTGGGTAATGGGTATGCAACACAATTGAATGATAAGATAATCTGGAGATGTTTTCACTGTACCTATGTACCCTGATTTATTGGTGTCACCCCATTAAAGTTAATTTTAAAAAATGTGGGGGAGGCAGGCAAGGGGTACAGTTTGTAAAGAAGGACAAATATAAGGTGAAGGAAAGTTATCTGACTTTGGGTGATGGGTATACAATATAATCAACAGTTCAAATGCTATAAAAATGTTTACCTGAAGCCTATGTACTCTTATTGATCAATGTCACCCTGTTAATTGTCTAAATAAAGTTTAACAAAAATTTTAAAAAGAACAAAATTAACAAACAATACCAAAACAGACTCATAGGTACAGAGAACAAACTGATGTTTGTCAGAAGGAAGGAGCATTGAGGGTCTGCATATAAAAAGTGAAGGGGTTAAGAAATGCAAATTTGTAGTTTCAAAATAGTCACGGGGATGATAGGCAACAGTATAGGGATTATAGCCAATAATATTGTAATAAACATGTATGGTGCCAAGTCGGTAATTGAAATATTAAGGGCTAACTTTGTAAAGTACAATATTATCTTACCACTATGCTGTACATCTGAAACTAATATAAAATAATAATAATATCAACTGTAACTGAAAACAAAAATTAAAAATAAATAAATTATTTTGTTAAAAAAGAAACTTTGTTTATTCTAATATCTTGGATTGAATTGGGTCAACATACATCTATTTCTCCAAGAACAAGCAATAGCAACAAAAAAGCTCTATTCTCAGTCAGTACAATGCCCACGCAAACTTAAAGAATGATCCTACAAACAAAGAAAATATTTCTCATAATGGGACCCAGTTTATGGATTTGAGAGCCAACACATAGTAATGAAGCAAATACTTGAAATTATTTTAGCAAAAGGAGGAAAATGTCAGCATCAAACCAGTTATATTGATAACCGAATTCACCAAGGACCTCTATCTTCTTCCTGCCTAGGGTTGAGACTTTGGGTGTTACGTGGGGTGTAAGCTGATATTCTGTAGGTACAAGGGTTGAGTGGCTGCAACTAAAGAGTCAGTACACTATGGTGGAAAACAGCAAAGCTGGAAATTATGCTGATCGCCCGTCGTGAACTTTTGTTGCTCATCTACGTCTGAAGACACTCTGCTCAATTGAACTAGGGAACTACCTCTGAATCAAAAGCATATGGCGTAGGCACACCCTCTTTGACTGTAATAATATCTACTTGAATAATAAGACTGGTCTTTAACAAACAGAGCATTCTGTGAGTGCCCCTCGCAGAATGTCATGAGGGTTAATTGCGGGGTTAATATAATGATAAACTTTGTTATCCTCAGCAGGTGGTGACAAGGCAGCACAGTCATTCACACGTGCAACTATTTAGGGGGTTGTCTCAACTTTGGTACATTAAGAGCAGGTATAGAGAGAACATAATTGCATGTGTGGTTATAAATAGCCTTTTAATTGTAGCTCCAAAAAAATTGCAGCCCCAGAAAGCACTTCTTTCTGCTACATGATGCCGAGCATTCACGGTTGCCCAATGTGATTTCTGAGAAATTCAAACCAGGTTAGGAAGCTCTACTACAAGTAAGCATGTGCTTCTTATGAGAAAGCCTAATGAGGTTTAACTTAACCTTCCTGTTTACCAAGTGCAACTGAGTATTATTAAGTGTATGTGATGTGTCTCATAGGTGAGAGAAGGTTAGGAAAGCTCTTAAGAAATCCCAGCCAGATATACCTGTTTCTTTTGAAAGATGACAACATTGATGTCACAAATCACGAACTCTGAGTCTCTGTCTTAACCCATGCAAAAATAGTAGCTTGCACTACACAGCAGGAAAGCAAAACAGTCACTAATTTTTTTATGAATGTTAAAAGCCAACTAATTAACCATAGAGAGGATAAAGAGCTAGCGGTTCTTTGCACTTTCCTGGCCATCAGCATCAGGATGATAAATGGAAAAGATGGGAAGACGGTCATGGAGAGGGGCCTCCTAATCATTTGCATGTCAAGTATTTTTACTTCCCTAAATGACACTAGGGGGAAGGACAAGATAAAGTATGTGGCTGAGCTTCTAGAGCTGTCACTGAACATTTTATATAAACAATGAGAAAATGCCAAAGAGAAAACACTATACTATAAGCAAAAGAAGAGCAGACTTCAGACAAGAGATACTAGTTCTAGTTTAAACTCCTTCTACTTCTTACTTCCCATGTAAATTTGAAAAATCACTTGAGCTCTTTGAATGTAAGTTTAGCTACCCATAATATACCTTAATTCTTTAGACTGATTATGTGATGCAAAAACTCACCAGATTTTCAAGATAGTCATTTGCTTCACCGTAGATCGCAAAGATTTGAAACCTAGAAATAAAGTGTCTTTTAAAACTTGCACTATGAAAAAAACATCCAGCCTGACCAGGTGGAGGTGCAGTGAATAGAGTGTCAGACTGGGATGTGGAGGACCCAGGTTTGAGACCCCAAGGTCGCCAGCTTGAGTGCAGGCTCATCTGGCTTGAGCAAAGCTCACTAGCTTGGACCCAAGGTCGCTGGCTCCAGCAAGGGGTGGCTCCGTCTGCTGAAGGCACGCAGTCAAGGCACATGTGAGAAAGCAATCAATGAACAACTAAGGTGTTGCAATGGAAAACTGATAATTGATGCTTCTCATCTCTCTCTGTTCCTGTCTGTCTGTTTCTATCTATCCCTCTCTCTGACTCTCTCTGTCCCTGTTTTAAAAAAAAAAGAAAGAAAAGAAATAGACATCCATTTCTTTTATTTTTTTTATTTTGAAATTAAATTTAATAAGGTGATATTGATCAATAAGAGTACATATATTTCAGGTGAACATCTCTATAGCTTCTGAACTGTTGAGTTCATTGTGTGCCCATCACCGAAAGTCAAATCATTTTTTGTCACCATATATTTGTCCCTTTTTACTCCCCCACCTGCCCTCCTCTCCCTGGTAACCACATAACTTTTATCTATGTCCATCAAACTCCATTTCTTTTAGCATTTACTGATTAACCATGTTTGGGCCACATAAACCATTTCATAATATGCATTATTGGGACATTTTTAAAGCAGTTACTAAAATTAACACGTTCAGCTTTGCAAAAGCTAAAGCTTCTTTTACAACCATATTCAATAAATACCTAACAAACTACCATTCTAACCCAAAATCCTTTTGAATCTTTATTACCTGAGTTCTTGGTTTTGTTTAAAACTTTACAACAGCATCTGAAAATCTTAAATAATCGAGGCTTCCCACTGGTTCTAAGCGACTCTACTCACAAAGAGTTTGTTATCCAGATTTTATTCACACATATTCAGTAGCATTTAAGAAAAACAAAACATTGAGGTAACATTCTATTTATTTAGAGGAGTAGAGGATTTAGAAAGTGATTATGACTTCTCATTAAAAAAACAACACAAAACTATTTTATCAGAGGTGAAGGTTAACGTGTGAGATACCCTAAAAAGTACATTTCCAGTTTATAGGTATTCCAGGACCTTCAAAGGAAGTAGTCTATTCTTTTAAGACTCTGTTACTCTCTGAAAATTGTATATCTACAACATATAGAATGTGACTGCCTGCAGTTCAACCTCCTTTCTGTCTTGCCAGGCACATACAATCTTTGATGCTGAGTCCAAATTCTACCTCCTGCATTAATCCTTTGATAATCACTTTAATTGTCATGTCTGTTTTCTCCTCTGATCTTCTAAATCAGGGGGCGGGAACCGTTTTGGCTGAGAGAGCCATGAACGCCACATATTTTAAAATGTAATTCCATGAGAGCCATACAATATGTTTAACACAAAATACAAGTAAATGTGTACATTTTATGTAAGACCAACACTTTTAAAGTACAATAAAAATATGAAATTTTTAAATAACGTTGTTATGCTATTGCTAACCACTGATGAATAAAGTACCTCTTACCATTAATGCGACTTCTGGTGCTGCATGATTTTGCTGATGGCTTTGTAGTCTGGTTGATTCATGGTGAGGTTAAGCTTCATGCAGGCATTGAGAATTCCATCCGTTAAATGTGATCGTAGGTTGGTCTTAACATTCTTTAGATGTGAAAAAGACTGCTCACATGCATACATAGAGCCAAACATTGTCAGTACAGCAATACTCACACACTGCAGTGTGTGGTATGTGACGAGAAGCATGTTTCAAGTTTTGACAATCAGCTGGTCCACGGGTTGAAGTTTTTTCATTTCTCCCCACTTGTGTTTGCTCTCCAACTCTGCATGCTGTCATGCAAGTCTTTTCAAATCTTCATTCAATGACTTGAACTTATTCATCCACATGTCTGGGGTCTTCAGGTCAGCATCTTGTAGCTCAAAAATCTCTGATGGAGACACCGGGGATGTAACTCAGTTTGGCGCTGTCCAATGCACACTCGTGTGGATGGGTGATGAACTTAAAAAGATGAGTGCGCTCACAAAATTCTCCAAAGTGTGCTTTGAATGACTGCAGGAGATTAGATGTGAAGCCCGCTAGCTGCTGGAGATCAAGATGTTGAGCAGGGTCACTTGATATGCATGCATTTTTAAACTCTCCCAGTTTTTCAAAGTGTAGTAAATGACCTGTTTCAATGTCAGCGATGAAGAATTCCAGCTTGTTTTCAAATGCAAACACTGCTTGTTGAAGGATAAAACTGTACTTCCAACGCCTTGTATTTTCACAGTGAGCTGGTTCAGATGTTCAGTCATGTCCACAAGATAGTAGAACTTTAGGAGCCATTCACTGTTAGCTAACTCAGGATGCTTGACATTTTTCATTTCAAGAAAAGTCTGGATTTTGCTCAGACAAGCCGCAAAACGGCTGAGCACCTTCCCTCTTGACAACCAATGCACATTGCTGTGCAGAAGCAGACCAGGATAATTATTCCCAACTTCATCCAGCAGTGTTTTAAACTGGCGATCATTTAAAGCTTGGGCAACAATAAAGCTGACCACCTGAATGACCAGTGACATCATCTCACCAAGCAGCTCGCCACACATCTGAGCACAAAGCGCCTCCTGATGTAGGATGCAGTGAAAACTTAGAATGGGTCTCTTTTCATGTTCACAAAGAAGAGCTACAAATTCTCTGGTTTTCCCCACCATGCACGGAGCACCGTCAGTACACAGTGAAATAAATTTATACATTGGTAGGTTTTTTTCTTTAGTAAACTCAGTGAAAGACTAAAATATATCCTCCCCTTTTGTTGTCTCTTTCATAGGCAAAACAGCAAGACTTTCCTCACGTAGTGTGTCACTGACAGCATACCTTGCAATCACGCTGAACTGGGATAAATAACTTTCGTTTGTTGGCTCATGCAAAGTGGGAGAAAAGAATGGTGCGGCATTTATGTCTTTCAGTTGTGTTGCCTCAATTTGACTTGCCATCATGATGGTACGATCGTGCACAGTTCTAGCCGACAGAGGCATGTCTTTTATTCATTTGATTATCTTGTCTTTATCTGAACAGTCATCAAAAAGTTCATTGGCAACATCAAGCATAAATGTTTTGGCATACTCCCCATCTGTGAATGGCTATCCATTTCTCACAATTGCTAAAGCACCAGCAAAGCTAGCTGAATTCCAGTCACCTTGTTGGGTCCAAACACAGAGTTGCTGCTGACTAGCTTGCACTCTGCACAATAGCTCTTGACATGCTTTCTTCCTGGTGTCCCCCGCTGAATATTTTGATGCAAATGTAGTATGGCGTATGTCGCAGTGCTGCCACTTTATATTTGACCATTTCATTGATGCAATTTTATCATTGCATATTAGACACACTGCAGAATCTGCTCTCTCCACAAAGGTGAATTCCTCTGTTTATTCCTGCTGAAAAGTACGATACTCCTCATCTTTTTATTTTTTTAGCCATCTTCTTCATCAAATGGTTTCTGCAATTAGCTAGCTGACTACTTGATTAAATGGAGGAAAGTTTACTTTCTGACCTTACAACGACCTGTGTACATTACTCATTATCCAATAAAAATTTGATGTTGTCCTGAAGGACAGCTGTGATTGGTTCCAGCCACCCGCAACCATGAACATGAGCGATAGGAAATGAATGGATTGTAATACATGAGAATGTTTTATACTTTTAACATTATTATTTTTTTTATTAAAGATTGTCTGCAAGCCAGATGCAGCCATCAAAAGAGCCACATCTGGCTCACGAGCCATAGGTTTCCAGCCCCTGTCCTATATTATCTGGTGTGTAAGCTTATAGTTATTTCTTTCTGATTTCCCCAGAGCTTCAAAACAGACACACCCATTCTTTTGCATGGGCCACTCAGAGGCTGATCTCTTAGCCTCGGTTCTGACACCTATAAGGTAGCAGAATACCTGGCATGGACTCTAGAATGTTGAACTATAACATTCAGTCTTTCATGCAGGTGCTACAAATGTTATAACACTAGTGAAAAGCATTGCCCATTATCACCAGTTGCTCACTAAGCAGTAGATATAATTCTATAAATATGGATACATAATTATCTTTGCCCTTCCAGTATTTTCATGACTCTATTTTTATTTTCCCTTCTTCAGTAAAATATATCATGTAACAAGGTACCTGGACCTATCCATGTGATAAGATGAAAGAATTCATGTATAGTAAGAACTAAAAATGAGAAAAGAGAGACTATTTTGATGTGATATTCCTTTGAAATAATTTGGGTAATTTTATGAGTCTCACCAATTTGGAAATAGTCATGCTATCTTTAAAATAAAAAACTACAGCCTGACCAGGTAGTGGCGCAGTAAATAGAGCATCGGACTGGGATGTGGAGGACCCAGGTTCGAGACTCTGAGGTCGCAAGCTTGAGCGAGGGCTCATCTGGTTTGAGCAAAAGTTTACCAGCTTGGACCCAAGGTCGCTGGCTCGAGCAAGGGGTTACTCTACTCAATCTGCTGAAGGCCCACGGTCAAGGCACATATGAGAAAGCAATCAATGAACAACTAAGGTGTCGCAACAAAAAACTGATGATTGATGCTTCTCATCTCTCTCTGTTCCTGTCTGTCTGTCCCTATCTATCCCTCTCTCTGACTCTCTCTCTGTCTCTGAAAAGAAAAAACAAACTACAAGTAAAATATTCTAGGCAATTATTCTTTTTAAGGCTTCTGAAATAGTAGCTAACCTCACATTTTTTTGATTAATTAGTCAAAACATATACTAGTAAAGAAAAATATAAATTGTTAAATCTGAATCTTATCTATTAAAAAGAAAAGCAATCATGGAGAATAGAAATTACTTTCACTAAATGACTCAGGAGAAAAATCTGCACTGGTAAAATAAATTTTTCTTTCTAAAATAAGAAAATAAAAAAGGTAATTCTATGGAATTAAACCTGAAGGGAAGGGGAGAGGGAGCTGTTCTGAGGCGGGGTAAGGGAGATGTTGAGGAGAATACAGGGGAGGGGGGATGCTTTTGGGGAGACATTAGAATCTATGGAAACACAGTAAATAAATAAATAAATTTTAAAAAAGGTAATTCCAATAGCATCATTTATAGTATATCAAGACATTTTTACACTGACCTTCAAAGAAAGCCAGATTTAAAATAACCTGAACCCAGCTGCAATTTTATCAGAGCCATGCTGCTCTATTACCTTAACCATCATTCATCATCTAAGTCAAACAATTTATAAAGAGAGACCATAAATTCTAACCCAAAGTCAAGAATGCTATCAATGGGTTAGGAAGTTTACATTCTGTTAGTGTGAGGTCACTATTTGCTGTCACTGGTGATCAATGACCCAGCAAGTGTCTTTAGCTCAAGGCTACCTAACTGGATTTAAGAAATTGCCCCATTTTAACAGGTTTACTTACAAAAATCTTAGAAAATGGTTTTCTCCTGAAATTCATCAAATTACATGTTGGTGATATAAAATAGCAAACTATCTTCAAAAAAACAGTAGTAGTCTAAGTTAGCAAAGAAATGGTTGATTGTTCAGAAACAGTGATTGATGAAACAGGGAGAAAGAATTATTTCTATAAATAAACAGACTCTTAAAACCTTTTAGAGATCATTCAATGTCACCCAGTTTAATCTCTCATGACAATTATTCTGATCTTCTGGCAGCTTGACAATCTCTCCCAATGATTAAAAAGGTATTATTTTCTTCCTTGAATTCATACACAAATGACTGGGGGTACTGTGCTTCGTATTTTACTGAACTGTTGAAAAGTCATAGGTTTTTCTCAATCAATAGGTACTGCCATTTTAACCCACTTATCCTGATTTATTCAAGTTCTTGATAGTGCCAAAAGAAGAATGCATTTTGCCAGAAGGATCTGTAATGAAGGCAGTTTGACATATGCTTTCCTTCTCTTCCTTCTCTCTGAAGGGGGTGGTGGGGGGTCAGCTGTCCCATTGCTATTTCATGGGGCAGCAGTCTCTAAGATTATTATTTTTTTTACTGTTTTTTTTATTAATTTTAAGGGGGTGACACCAATAAATCAGGGTACATATGTTCAAAGAAAACATCTCCAGGTTATCTTATCATTCAATTATGTTGCATACCCATCTCCCAAAGTCAAATTGTCCTCTGTCACCTTCTATCTGGTTTTCCCTGTGCCCCTCCCCTCCTCCCTCTCCCACCCTCTCCTCCCTCCCCCCTAAGATTATTTTTTATATGGTGAAGTTTTATGCCCTCACAGGATTTTGAAAACCTATAGAAAAAGTAAAATGACCTTTCAAATTAATTTCAAATTTTGTTAAAAAGCACTCAAGAATTTTAACTCAAAATTACAATCAGAGATAACTGAAAGGATAAATTGGGGGAAATGCCCCAATGATATAGAAAAACTGTCCTTGGCAAATTCCAAGCTACTGCCCCTGCACTGGAGTACAGAGGTAGTGACTGAGAAAGAGCAAGTCTGAGCACAAGCTCTTCAAGAGGAGTACCTCCAGCCCTAGCTGGGTAGCTCGGTTAAAGTATCATTCTGACATAGCAACATTGTGGATTCAATCCTGGGTCAGGGCACATACAAGAATCAACCAATGAATATATATAAATAAGTGAAACAACAAATCAATGTTTCTCTCTCTCTCTCTAAAAAAAAAATTAAGAAAAATGCCTACATCTTATTCAGATGCAATCCCTGCTGGTTTTTCCAGCCAGATGTTATAGGAACTCCTCTTCCCAGAACTGGAATCTGAAAAGATATGGGGGTAGAGCTCTCTGTGCCTCCGTGAGTATTCCTCAGCTAAGGTATTCTCTCCCAGTTCTTAGTAACCACACAGTGTGTCACCTGTTTCATGTCTCCTCACTACCTACCAATCCTGCCATGCCTTCTGCTGCATATCCTTAGTTCTAGGACTTCAGTTAGTCTTCAGGTGATTCTCAATGGTGGTTGTTCTATAATTTACTTGTAATTTTGACATGATCACTCCAGGAGCAAGCACAGTATTTACTAATCTGCCGTCTTTTCCAGATGTCCCAGGTCCACAAGCTTTTTAAAGGTTTAATGCTTTTTAAACATTTGTCTAAGCAGTAGATTTTTAAAACAATCCTTTTTAAAAAATAAAAGGAGTACATTTTATATTATGTCAATCTCAAATCAAATGAAGACATTTTATTTTTTAATCTAAAGAATATAAATACATCTGAAATTATGTTCAGAATGTTCATCATGAGAGATATTACTGATAGTTGAATTAACAGTTAAGGATTATGTAATGTTAACAGAGATAATAATCCAGTTCTAATTTAGATCTCAAGGTATCGGAGAAAATTCCCATCCTGTCAAGCTCTATTGTGCAAGTGGGTCATCACAATTTTTAAATACACAGTTTCTCACCACCTTGTACAATGTCATTAATTTCTCTACTGTCTATTTTGCATATATTCAGGACCTATAAGAAACTTGTACTTTCTTTTCTTTATTTTTCTTTAGTTTTAGAACTGGAATTACTAAAAGCACGCATTTATACTCCTAAACTACCTGTCATTTCTGAACTTTCTAACATTGTGATGAAGAGACACGTTTATATTTCTATATTTTCCATAAAAATTAACTCTAATGTTCTGTTTGTTCACTGAGAAAGCATTTCTTGCACGTGGTTTGCCCAATGTGTCATCTGTATTATCTATACATTACCTACATCCTCACTCTGCAATCGGTGGTGGGAGGTTTGTTTTTTATGAGCTTTGGTAGCTAGTGATCACAGATACTTCTTCTATGTGCTTGACATCTACTGTCCCCCAAAGTTATATCATCAGAAATGAAAGCAGTCCATCTGGGAAATGGGAATGGGCATGACATTTCTCTGCACATGTTCTGTATGGACCCCTGGGACCTGTCCCGTGGCAAAGAATGCTCATCAATGTCTCCTGCACAGCAGTCTGGTCTGTGAGTGCACACAGAAGGGGCTCACAATGAACACCATACAAACATTATTTTGTCTTCCACCTATCTATACAATTTTTAATCATGAAAAGTCACATCTATCATTCACCAAGAAAAGATTAAATCAATACATATTGTTGCTACCTTGCTTTGCAAACCGAGCAGTGAAGTTATTAGCCGGAAAGTAGAAAGAACGTATAGATTAGCAAAGCAATTAAAACTGTATCCTAAATTGCACTGTGGTATTGATTACTATGAAGCTAAGTGTCACTATAGTAGAACACCAATGCATCTGTACTCGAGAAGCAGGGGGAGTAGAGAAATATGGCTATTTGGAATCTCAAAAATGTTGTATTTTTCCATCTCTATCAGTAGCAGGAGAAGTTTTAACCAATCCTCTTTTTTATGTTACAACACTAACACCAAAATATCAATTCTAATTCTATCCTCAAAAACTAAAAACAAAGAAACAAACAAAATCTCAGACTCTTTGATGATAATGAATTTCATGTTTTAAAATGCCATTAATCTGAAACATTTCATTACAGAACAACAAAGGTACTTTGCAAATTTTAGATGAAAAAGTGTTCATTCAAAGAATCTCTTACTAGTCAATTTGTAACAGTCAGAACATAAAATACAAACAGTAATAGTTCTATTGCATTTTATTTGATAATAAGGACATAATATTTCGAGAATGCAATAATTAAATTTCTCTAGAAAAGTTGAATTTTTAAAAGAGCAAATGCTCATAATAATCCTTAAAATAAATAAAATGTTAATACAAATTGTTGGGGGGAGCAAGATGGCGACGGAGTAGGCGGACGTACCGACTTCCAACTCCCAGAACCAAAGTGGATTACAACTCAATTTTAAGAACCATCACCTGGATAAACCAACTTTCAACAAAACTAAGTGGACTCTTCAACCAAGGAACACAGAAGAAGCCACATTGAGACTGGTAGGAATAGCGAAAACGCGAAGGGGGCTGCCCAGCTCCCCGGAGCAAACGGCAGCCCGGAGAGACCCGTGTGGCGGGAGGAGAGTTTGGCGGAGAGGGAGGGACCTGGGTCCCAGGAACCAAGCCCCAGCCTGCAGTCTCAGAGCCTAGAAAGGCGTTTGGACAGTTTTGAGTTGTGAAACAAGTGAGGGAGCTCCCAGGCCTACAGTGTGGAGTATTAGGTCCCTTCCTACTCTGCTGAGGGCTGCTTAAGGTTTTGGGGCGGCAGGACGCTGAAAGGCGGTTCTGTCGGCGTGGGCAGAGGCCAAGCCGGTGGGAGATCGGTCTAGCCCAGAGGGTCAGAGGGGACGCGCGAGAGCGGTCCGGAAGCTGCGGGCCCGCCTTTAATCCCACTTACGGGGAAAAAGCGGGAGGCCAGGAACGGGCAGGCCCTGCGCAAGCCGGCCCTGATCGCGGGGACCGGGCTAGGACCAGGGACGGGCAGGGGCTGTGGCTGAGCTGACGCTGCCAGTCCCCCACTTCCCCACCCCAACCCCCCCCCCCCCGGGCCGGAGAAACCAAGGTTGGCCAGTATACGGTGCGCGAACGGGCTCCGAGCGAGGGAACGGGGTGGACCCCGAGACAAGTGGAGGCTCGCAGCTGAGCCCACGCTGCTATCCGCGCCCGGCCGGAGAAAGCCCGGATAGTATTCATACGTGCACGAGCGGGCTCCGAACGCGGGGGCGGGGTAGAGTCCGGGACGAGCGGAAGTACGCAGCTCGGCGGAAGCCAGCAAACACGCCCGCCCCAATAAACCTTGGTTTCCGACCCTGCGCAGTAGGGCCTTGGCCTCGAGGGCGGTGCTAAAGCTCCGGACGGGCAAAAGCTTACAGCTGAGAGCACGTCAAAAGCCCCGCCTAACCCGCGGAACTGTAGCGAGCAGGCTCCGACTGCTGGTTCTGGGCGGAAGTCCGGAAATAGGCTGGGTCCACAGCTGAGCAAAGGTGCTCACCTCTACCCTTGGTGCTAATCTTGTGGCTTCAGTCACAGCCCCTCCCACGGAGGAGAGGCAGAAATCATAGCAAAAGCCACAGTGGGCCGGCGCTGGCAACGCTCATACCCAACCACCCTAGGCACCGGCAGAGGAGGTGGGGGGCCTGCAGATAGACCACACCTAGGGAACACAAAGGCAACACCTACTGGACTCCAGTGGCCACAACCCGCTTATACACAGAAAAAATGGGCAGGCAGAGGAATGCAAACCAAATGAATCAAGAGAAATCCCCAGAGAAGGACCTGAATGAACCAGATATAACCAAATTACCAGAAGCAGAATTTAGAATAATGATAGTTAGGATGTTCAAAGAAATTAGAGCAACAATGGATAGTCATTATGAACACCTAAATAAAGAGATAACAAGTATAAAAAATGAAATTGAAATAATAAAAAAGAATCAGACAGAAATGACAAATACAGTATCAGAACTGAAGACCACAATGGAAGGAATTAAAAGCAGGATGGATGACGCTGAGGATCGAATAAGCGAGTTAGAGGACACAATAAACAAAGGCACAGAAGCAGAGAAGAAAAAGGAAAAGAGACTTAAAAAATGTGAGGAAACTTTAAGGGAGCTTTGTGACAACATGAAGAGAAACAACATTCGCATCATTGGGGTGCCTGAAGAAGAGGAGAGAGGACAGGAAATGGAAACTTTGTTCAATCAAATCATAGCAGAAAACTTTCCTAAATTAAGGCTGGGAAACACTCCACACATTCAACAAGCACACAGAACTCCATTAAGGAGAAACCCAAAAAAATCTACACCAAGACACATCATAGTTAAAATACCAAAGCTAATGGATAAAGAAAAAATTTTAAAAGCTGCTAGAGAAAAAAAGACTATCACCTACAAAGGAGCCCCCATAAGGATGACATCGGACTTCTCAACAGAAACACTTGAGGCCAGAAGGGAATGGCAAGAAATAATCAAAGTAATGCAGAACAAGAACCTACAACCAAGACTACTTTATCCAGCAAGGCTAACGTTTAAAATTGAAGGAGAAATAAAGAGCTTCCCAGAAAAAGAAAGCCTCAAGGAATTCATAAAAACCAAACCAATTCTGCAAGAGATACTAAGGGGCCTCTTGTGAACAGTTTAAAGGGAGGAATGAATAGAGCAAAAGAAGAATACAGCTTTAAAGAATAAAATGGCAATAAACAACTACATATCAATAATAACCTTAAATGTAAATGGATTAAATGATCCAATCAAAAGACATAGGGTAGCTGCATGGATAAAGAAACAGGACCCATACATATGCTGTCTACAAGAGACACACCTTAAAACAAAAGATGCTCATAGACTGAAGGTAAAAGGATGGAAAAAAATATTTCATGCAAATGGAAATGAAAAAAAAGCAGGGGTAGCAATACTTATATCAGACAAAATAGACTTTAAAACAAAGGCTGTAGTAAGAGATAAAGGAGGACACTACATAATGATAAAGGGAACAATTCAACAGGAAGATATAACTATTGTAAATATCTATGCACCAAATATAGGAGCCCCGACATACATAAAGCAGACTTTGATGGATATAAAGGGCGAGATAAACAGCAATACTATCATAGTAGGGGATTTCAATACTCCTCTAACAACACTGGATAGATCCTCAAGAAAGAAAATTAATAAAGAAACAGCAGACTTAAAGGATACACTAGATCAACTAGATTTAATAGATATCTTCAGAACTTTTCACCCTAAAGCAGTAGAATATACATTCTTCTCAAGCGCTCATGGTACGTTTTCTAGGATAGACCACATGTTAGGACACAAAAATGGTCTCAATAAATTTAAGAAGATTGAAATCATATCAAGCATTTTCTCTGATCACAATGCCATGAAACTAGAAATTAACCACAAAAGAAAAAATGAAAAATACTCAAACACTTGGAAACTAAATAGCATGTTATTAAATAATGAATGGATCAACAATGAGATCAAAGAAGAAATAAAAAAGTTTCTAGAAACAAATGATAATGAGCATACATCAACTCAAAATTTATGGGACACAGCAAAAGCAGTTCTGAGAGGGAAGTTTATTGCACTACAGGCATATCATAAGAAGCTAGAAAAAGCTCAAATAAGCAACCTGACCCTGCATCTAAAAGAACTAGAAAAACAACAACAAATAAAACCCCAGACAAGTAGAAGGAAGGAAATAATAAAGGTCAGAGCAGAAATAAATGACATAGAGGCTAAGGAAACAATACAGAGGATCAATGAAACAAGAAGCTGGTTCTTTGAAAAGGTAAACAAGATTGATGAAGCTTTAACTAGACTCACCAAGAAAAAAAGAGAGAGGACTCAAATAAATAAAATTAGAAAGGACAGTGAAGAAATAACAACTGACACAACAGAAATACAAAGCATTGTAAGAAAATACTATGAAGAACTATATGCCAAAAAATTAGACAATCTTGGTGAAATGGAAAAATTTCTTGAATCATATAACCTTCCAAAAATCAATCTGGAAGAATCAGAACACCTAAACAGACCAATTACAGCAAATGAGATCGAAACAGTTATCAAAAAACTCCCAAAAAAGAAAAGTCCTGGGCCTGATGGCTTCACAAGTGAATTCTATCAAAAATTCAAAGAAGAACTAACTCCTATTCTCCTCAAGCTATTTCAAAAAATTCAAGAGGAAGGAAGACTACCAAACTCCTTTTATGAGGCGAGCATAATTCTGATCCCAAAACCGGGCAAAGACAACACAAAGAAAGAAAATTATAGGCCTATATCCCTGATGAATTTAGACGCTAAAATTCTCAACAAAATATTAGCCAACCGGATCCAGCAATATATGAAAAAAATCATACACCACGATCAAGTGGGATTTATTCTGGAGAGGCAAGGCTGGTTCAATATTCGCAAATCAATCAATGTGATTCACCACATAAACAAAAGGAAGGACAAAAATCACATGATAATTTCAATAGATGCAGAAAAGGCATTTGATAAAATCCAGCACCCATTCATGCTCAAAACTCTCAGTAAAGTGGGAATACAGGGATCATTCTTTAACATGATAAAGGCCATCTACGATAAACCGACAGCAAACATCATACTAAATGGACAAAGATTAAAAGCAATCCCCTTAAGATCAGGAACCAGGCAGGGTTGCCCACTTTCACCACTCTTATTCAACATAGTTCTGGAAGTCCTAGCTACAGCAATCAGACAAGAAGAAGAAATAAAAGGCATACAAATTGGAAAAGAAGAAGTAAAACTGTCATTATTTGCAGATGATATGATATTGTATATTGAAAACCCTAAAGTCTCAGTCAAAAAACTACTGGACCTTATAAATGATTTCAGCAAGGTGGCAGGATATAAAATTAATACTCAGAAATCAGAGGCATTTCTATACACCAACAATGAAATATCAGCAAAAGAAATTAAGGAAACAATCCCCTTCACTATTGCAGCCAAAAAAATAAAGTACCTAGGAGTAAATTTAACCAAGGAGGTTAAGGACTTGTACTCGGAAAATTATAGAACATTGATAAAAGAAATCAAAGAAGATACAAACAAGTGGAAGCACATACCGTGCTCATGGCTAGGAAGAATAAACATCATTAAAATGTCTATATTACCCAAAGCAATTTATAAATTCAATGCAATACCAATTAAAATACCAATGACATACTTCAAAGATATAGAACACATATTCCAAAAATTTATATGGAACCAAAAAAGAACACGAATAGCCTCAGCAATCTTAAAAAGAAAAAATAAAGCAGGAGGTATCACTCTTCCTGATATCAAGGTTTACTACAAGGCCATTATACTCAAGACAGCCTGGTACTGGCATAAGAACAGGCACATAGATCAATGGAACAGAACAGAGAACACAGAAATAAACCCACAGCTTTATGGACAACTGATATTTGACAAAGGAGGAAAGAACATACAATGGAGTAAAGACAGCCTCTTTAACAAATGGTGTTGGGAAAATTGGACATCTACCTGCAAAAAAATGAAACTAGACCATCAACTTACACCATTCACAAAAACAAACTCAAAATGGATAAAAGACTTAAATGTAAGCCGTGAAACCATAAGCATCTTAGAAGAAAACATAGGCAGCAAGCTCTCCGACATCTGTAGCAGCGGTATATTTGCCGATTTATCTTCATGGGCAACTGAAATAAAAGGCAAGATAAACAAATGGGACTATATCAAACTAAAAAGTTTTTGCACAGCTAAAGACAATAGGAACAGAATAAAAAGACAAACCACACAATGGGAGAACATATTCGACAGCACATCTGATAAGGGGTTAATAACTAAAATTTATAAAGAACTTATAAAACGCAACACCAGGAAGACAAACAACCCAATCAAAAAATGGGCAAAAGAAATGAATAGAAATTTCTCCAAAGAGGACATACAGATGGCCAATAGGCATATGAAAAAATGCTCAACATCACTAATCATTAGAGAAATGCAAATTAAAACCACAATGAGATATCACCTCACACCAGTCAGAATGGCACTTATCAGCAAAACAACACAGAATAAGTGCTGGCGAGGATGTGGAGAAAAGGGAACCCTTCTGCACTGCTGGTGGGAATGCAGACTGGTGCAGCCACTGTGGAAAACAGTTTGGAGATTCCTCAGAAAACTAAAAATCGAACTGCCTTTTGACCCAGCTATCCCACTTTTAGGAATATACCCTAAGAACACCATAGCACTGTTCGAAAAGAAGAAATGCGCCCCCATGTTCGTGGCAGCATTGTTCACAATAGCGAAGATCTGGAACCAGCCCAAGTGTCCGTCAGAAGACGAGTGGATTAAAAAGCTATGGTACATATATACTATGGAATACTACTCAGCCATAAGAAACGATGACATCGGAGCATTTATAACAAAATGGATGTACCTTGATAACATTATACGGAGTGAAATAAGTAAATCAGAAAAAAAGAAAAACTGAGAACAGCACGATTATATACATAGGTGGGACATGAAAGTGAGGGTATGAGACATGGACAAGAGAGTGGTGGTTATGGGATGGGGGGAGGGAGGGAAGAGTGGGATAGGGAGGAGGGGAGGGACGCAGGGAAAACCAGATTGAAGGTGACAGAGGACAATTTGACTTTTGGTGATGGGTATGCAACACAATTGAATGATAAGATAACCTGGAGATGATTTCATTGTACATATGTACCCTGATTTGTTGATGTCACCCCATTAGAATTAATAATAATAAAATATATATTAAAAAAAAAAAAAAAATACAAATTGTTCACATAGAGAGTTGTAATATAAAAGAAGAATAGATATAGTAGCATTAATTGGTATATTAATTTATATGGAAATTTTATTTCCTCTGTAAACTGAATATATTAAGGCTAGACCTGTGGTGGCACAATGGATAAAGCATCGACCTGGAGTGCTGAGGTTGCTAGTTCGAAACCCCAGGCTTGCCTGGTTAAGGCACATGTGGAAGTTGATGCTTCCTGCTCCTCCCCCCTTTCTCTCTCTCTCTCTCTCCTCTCTAAAAATAATAACTAAATTAATAAATTTTAAAAAAAGAGACAAGTACAAAAAAATAAAGATTTTTTAAAAAATTGAATATATTTATAAATGCACTACTTACTGTTAAAAACAAATTCTGAAACTCAGTTTAATAAAGTTTTTTCTCAAGTCACAGTTCAAATCTCTGCTCCACTCACATTCCATTAATAAAAAATCACATGACCACAATTAACTATAAAAAAAATGAGAAAGAGAATTGAACTTTGTGTCCCAGAATAAAATGAAACTTGCTTATGAATAATTAGCCAAACTTTATCCTAATATGATACCATGTTTCTAACTCTGCAACAAATAAATAAACAAATAAACAAACCAAGGGCTTCTGAATAACTAAAGCATTCTGGAAAAATAAGTACTGTCTTCTAAAGCAAGGTTTGGCAAAATGTTGACTAAAGTGTGGTGAATGTTTTAGTCTTTGGTCTCTATGCCAACTATTCACTTCTACTATTGTGCAAAAACAGGCATAAACAGTCCCTAAGTAAAAAACTGGATGTGTTTCCATAAAACTATTTATGAAAACAGGCGGCAGGCCTGGAGTTAGGTGTGCTAAATTCTGCTTGAGCTGAAGGGTGACTGATCAGCAGTGGTTGGCACACATATTAATTAAGTACAAAGAAAGTTGAAGTGGTAATTAACTCTATTCATCACACATATTAAATAAATAGAAAGAACATTTAATAATGTTCCAAAAAAACAAATTAACCAAATTTCTTAAAATGCAGAGATAATTTTATCTCCTAGGAGAAATATTTCTATCTCCTAGATCTAATAATTGTAATAAAATTATATATATATATATATATATATAGTTTTTATGTTGTGGGAATAAAATAGGTCAATATAATTACAAGAAGACAGGTAATGACAAAAGTACACATTTAGGGTCCATTACAGATTTTAAGAAAACAGAACTAATATGAATGTGTGAATGCTAAACATTATTGGTTTGGCACAATTTAGGTTTAACAATAAATTAGAAGTTAGGTATGATGATCAGTGTTATATATTTAAATAACTTTCACCTGCTCACCAGGACCAGTACCTTAGGGGAAAAAATAGATTAATGACTTATATTGAGATATCAACTTGTCTAAGCCAAGATTTATTTTTTGTATTATTTTAGAATAATTATTAAGACCATAGCAAGATTAAGTTGGAAAGAAATAAAATGAATGATGATAAAGATACAAATTTAAATCACTGATACCAATAAACAGTATTTATATTTATAATTAGTATTTTAACCTATTCCATGGTAAGCATTCAAATAAATTTTATAATTTGTCTGCTTTTTAAGTTGCTAAAGCATGTAAGAGAATATGATGTGTTAGAATAGTGATTTTAATTTAAAATTTTAAAATGATTGTGTTTGCAATAAATGTATAAATGTTAAAGAAATTTTAACCTTTTAAATCCATACAGATTTATGGTATTTTTAATGATGTACAACTTTTTAGAGGGATTGATCATTTAATCCAGTGGTAGTCAACCTGGTCCCTACCACCCACTAGTGGGCGTTCCAGCTTTCATGGTGGGCAGTAGCGGAGCAACCAAATGGCGCCATGATTACATACTAATCGACTATTGACCAGTAGATAGGACAGTGGTCAGACTCTGTTACAGGGCATTTGTATTGGGACCACACCCAAACTCCTTTGCGACCACCTGACCCGCATCCGCTAGCAGCCAGGTACCTGACCCCATGTCCACACCCACCTCCCGATCAGGCGGGCAGTTTATGAGTGCTATTGTCACCCAAAAAGTAGCAGTTTGTCATTTTATTACCCCGTAGACAAAGACCTCTATGGTTCGACGCTTCTTTCTATGACAGAAACTGCCGGACAACGGAGACACCAATTAACTCATATTTTTGTCTCAATTCCCAGATTTTAGGGTAATAAGGTGACATTCTAGGAACTCCCTCTTGGACTGCCAAAACTAGCTGATGTCTCGCTACTTCGCCTGATCCCAAAGAAGTGATGCCATTGGCCCACACCCGCTACATAAAATTTTAAAAAACGCACAACCAAGGATACTCACTAACTTAGTCTCGTCTTGACAAACTCTCACTCAACCACGACACTTGTAACATCGCAACCGCGCAACAGACTTCAAGCACATAATATTTTTCACATTACGTAAGTGAAGCTAAATCATAACGTAATCGAAACTAAAGTCGGTACATAGTTAGATTTCTGAGAGCAAGCACGTGCTAACAGCTTCAAACAAAATATTGTGAAATATCATTAGCCCATGTCTCAAAAAAAAAATATGTACACAGCTATTCGCCAGAGTATCTGAAGATGAGTTTCTTCGAATCTGTTGCAAATAAACATCCAATGTATTTATTGTGCCATAAAACATTATCCAATGAGGCAATGAAGCCAAGTCGATTGTGAGAACATCTTTCTACAAAGCATCCAAATAAAAAGGACAAGCCCATTGATTATTTTCAGGAAATATATAAAAAATTTCAAAATCATTCAACTATTGTTGCAGCATTTAAGAAACAACATACAACAAACAAAAATAAATTAATTGCCACTTATTGCATTTCACAAATAATTGCAAATAGTGGTAAAAGCTATAGTATTGGAGAAACTGTAATAATACCCTCTATAAAAGAAATTATCTCAACAGTAATGCATCAGGATATACCTCAAATTTTAAAAGCACTGCCCCTAAGCGATAGCACAGTAAAGTGACGAATTGATGAAATGGCAGTTAATGTTGAAAACAGACGTAAGTATTCTCCAAAAGTCTTCATTTTCCATGCAATTGGACGAATCTACCACTGCAGATAATGATACTTTATTGATGGTATATGTACGCTATTTTGATGAAAACAATATATCAGAAGAAGAAATGCTATTCGCAATAAATCTCATCACAGATACAAAAGGATTGTCTATATTTAACACTGAGAATATACTTTACAAAACATAATATTCCTTTGAGTAATACTGGTGCATGTGCTATTGATGGAGCACCATCAATGGTAGGTCGCTATCGTGGATTTGTTGCTTATTTGAAGCAGGAAGTGCCAAATGTTTTATGTATTCATTGTGTGGTGCACAGACAACATCTTGCAGGAAAACATCTAAGTACAAGTCTCCATTCATCATTAACTATAATAATTCGAGCCAAAGCAAGATCAAATACAACGCAAAGAATGATAGAATGTTTCGGCAGCTTTGCCAGGACAATAATGAAGATTTTATTAAGTTACTTTTGCACACAGAAGTTCAGTGGCTGTCAAAGGGTACATCTTTGGCTAGATTTGTAGCATTATATGATGGTGTCATACAATTTTTTGAAAGTAATAATGAGACCAATCTATGTCAACAGTTAAAAACAGTAAAGAATGATGCCTTTTACTTGGCAGATATTTTCAAGAGATTTAACTATGTCAATATACAGCTTCAAGGAGCTAATAAAACACTTATAGGTTGCCAAAGTATTGTGCTATTATTTATTGACAAACTTGAACTACTTCGTCATAATCTATTGAAGAGAAAATTTCATCAGTTTCCTCAATTATCATCGATAAAAGATGATGTAACTCCAGAGGATATTGACAGATTCAGTAGCCACCTCAATTGAACTTAAATTGGACATGGATAAATGATTTGAAGATATTTTGAAATTAAAGGTATGACTGGATGACAAATCCTTTTACCGCAAATATTGAAGAAGCTGATACAACTTGCCAAGAAGAACTGTTAGAAATTAGATATGATGAAGAAAGTAAACATAAATTCGACAGTGGTGGATATGAAAACCTATGGCAAAATTTAAAAATGCTGGTCTTATATCCAAATATGTGGAAAATGGTATTCAATTTATTGATACCTTTCCCTACCTCATATTTTGTGGAATCAGAATTTAGTGCTGTTAATCATATTATGATGAAAGAAACCACCTGAATATTTCCAAAAGGGGAGACCTTCGTTTGTTCCTCACAAAAATTGAACCGGATATTCAATATTTAGTTTCCCAGCATCAGACTCAGGGATCCCACTAATTATTCAATTAACTAATGTACTTTCTCTGTATGCAAAGTATAATTAAAAAGATAGATTTAACTATAGTAAGTTGTTTTATAAAGATTTATTCTGCCAAACTTAGCAAAAATGTGACATAAAGTACTTGGTAAGTAATTATTATTATATGCTTTAACTTGCTGTAACTCTGCTTTATAAATTTTATAAAGTAAAGTTACTTCCCTACTTTATAAATCACCATTACTGTGGAACCAGTGGATGGTTAGAAAATTTTACTACTAACAGATACAAAAGTGGGCAGTAGGTATAAAAAAGGTTGACTACTCCTGATTTAATCTTTAAACTATGCTAGTTGAAAAACAAATCAATAATGTTGAACACCATATAGAGCTTGTTTTCTTTTGTATTGTTTCAACAAAACCTTTTAGCAACTCAATAAGCTATTTACAAACTGAAAACCAAAATAAAAACACAAAACTGTATCATAAAGTAAAATTGTAAAAGCCTTCAGAGTAAAAAATGGTTAATTGTTTCATCAGCAGTTAAACAGTTAAGCATTTTTAAAACAGTGTTTTGTTCACTAATAGCAATTACTCCATGCAGAGTTTCATTGATGAGCACTGAAGACAGTGCATCTTATAATCAGCATTATTTACTCTTCTATTTAAGCACTTGGCACACTGAACAGTGTTCTAGACACCTGATTTCCACTAAGTCAACAAGTCATGTCCAGAAAAGATCACAGTGTTGAAAGATGACTAAGAAATGATTTTGGGGGCGAGGAGTAATTATAAAATTGATGATAGCACTGAGGAACAAAATTTTTGTTGCATCCACTTGTTCTTACCTAATTCAAGTGTGCAGATCTCTAATCTGACATTAGTTTTTCTCTGTAAGCTACAGTTGTTTTGCGATTCAAGATTTTAGGTTTTCATTTTATTGTAAAATTTTCAACATTTAGTTCAACATAATGAAGTAGAATGTTTTCTTGGGCTTCATCTTTGTAAAAATATAACAATTTATATAATGCAGTAAATACACTAATACACTAAAAGATATGATTGCATCAGAATTTCTCTAGAATTTTGAAATAGAACATATTAAAGCACTTATTTTAATCTTAAAATTTGTGCAAAATTTATTTAAATTCTATTCAAGCAAAAATTTGCATTTGTAGCTCTTGCGTTTGTGTCTTTGCTCAGGACAATCTCATTTGATGCTCCAGCAATAGTCTGCTCATCACTAACAGCTCCAAGATTTTCGGGAAACTTATCAAGGTGACTGTCCAGAAGTGAATCTTAACGCTCATGTTACATCCAATGTTGCAGAAAGCCAACAGCATCCTCTGAACCAGAAGTTTATAGTTTTCTGCTTTTTTGTTGCCAAGGAAGTTCTTTGTAACTGCCACAAAAGACTGCCATACTGCTTTCTCCTCCTTATTCATCTTCCTGGAAAATTCTTCATCATGTATGAGGGTTTGAATTTGAGATCCATTGAATACACCTGCTTTTATCTTCTTGAAAGAAAAGGCAGGAAAAGGAGAAATAATATGTTGAAAGCATTCATTTTCTCTACTCAAAGCCTGACAAAGTGCTTCATTAAGCCAAGTATGATGTGAAGTGGGGGAGAAATGATCCTGTCTCTATTAACTACAGGTTCATTCACAATATTTTGCATCCCTACTTCCAGAGCTTCACGTTTTGGCCACACATTTTGGCCACTCCTTCTGTGTCCAGTGATTCTCCCAAGCTCGGCTGTCCCACAAACACAGAAAGCAAGGATAGTTTGTGAAACCTCTCGGTTGTCCTAGCAGGAAATTGACCAGGTTAAGATCCACACAAATGATTCAGTCATGCTCCTCATACTTCAGAAAGTCGAGGACAATTTTTATGTCATTATAATCTTCTCACAGATGAGTTGAATAACCAATTGGAACCGCTGCATAAACATTACCATTGTGTCAGAGAACACATTTCAGACTCCATTTAGAGCTGTCAAGAAATAGCCACCATTCTGCTGGACTGGAAGTGGTAACACTTAGCTGGCAAGATTACTGATATCATGACAGTAAACAAAGTGTTTGTCTTTGGAAATAAAGTCCACAAAAATGTGTTCACGCTTCCTGAAATGGGATACTTTAGCTAACCAGTGAAGTACATTCTTTTCTTAAAGCCTGGAGGCTAATAACTCAGCTGCTCTCTTTGATAGGCCCAAATCTCTTACTAAGACATTCAATTCGGGTTGGCTAAACTGCTGAGGGGTTAATGACTGCTTGGCATCAGAAGAAGATCCTTCTGATTCTACAACCATTTCCTCATGCATCTTATCAACATACACTTGATCACCATGTTCACTTTCTTCGTCCTTAGAAGAAATAAAACCATTGAGAACTGGAACTAGGAGTGTCTCAGAGTGTGGGATAAGTCGTATTGCTGAAGAAATATTAGGTTATGCGATCATAAGCTGTTTTGTCTTGCTGATGCCTTTTGTATGAATCAGACAGAAATAACAGTCACTGCTGTGGTCCTTAGGTTCATGCCAAACGATGGGAATACCAAAAGGCATTTCTTTGCGTTTTCCTTTTGTCCAGTCACAAAGCATTTCCTCACAATTATGACACACAATATGAGCAGCCCAATTCTTGTCTTGATCGCCAAAGGGAACTTGAAAATAGGCAATATATGCACGCGTCACAAATGATAAAATATTGCGACTTTGACATTGAAGTGTGTAACAGCCACATATACAACAGAAGGTTTCAGGACTATTCTTACATTTACTTCTACTCAAAGAGGCCATGATTCAATCTTAAAACAAAATAAGAGGGTGTTTCTATCAGATAACAATTTTTTACATTTAGAAACAACTGCAATTATGTAAAGGTGATGTTTTTAAAACATTAATTGCCTTGTGGTTATGTTCAATCCAAGAGTCATTGCCCTTTAACTCCAATTGCAAAACCAATGCATTCCATTAACTGTAACAAAAAAATTTAAATTGCATAAAAACTAGAGCATGCACCAAAAATTGGATTTTAGAATTGGAATCAGCAGTGCAGATATACATAGAAACAGTTTCAAAACCTCATGCAACAGAAAATGAAAAATAAAGTTGTTCTCCAGTGTAAATGGGAGGCAACAATAAAATATATTTCCTGTGAGGTCTAATAGCTGCTACTGTTTATTTACATCTGCTGGTGTTAAAATTATTACTCAAAGAATAAAAATAATTTGTAACTTGATTATTTCTATATAGTGCATCTTTTATCATGTAAAACCAAAAATCAATATAGGGAGACTACTTCAGATGTCACTAAAATAATTTCATTTTAGTTTATAAAAGAGGTTTACATGTGTATCAATATCAGTTTCTGTATATACTCATCATCCCTGTCCTCCAGGCAAAAAAGTGTTAAAATACTGAGTGAAGCTAAAAAAAGATGTGAAGAATCCCTGATATTTATTCAATATCAATGTGTAGCAAACACCTTATTTTCTAACAAAACTTTCAATCATTTTTGCAAAGATTATTGGGTTTTGGTCAATGGTAGATATTCGCAGTAGGGTGATGTCATGATTTTCTGTGACAGAAAATTGTCAAACCCAAGAAAATTCTCCCCTCTGTTCAGGACAGTCCATGGCACCATAAAGAAAGGCCCATTATTCCAGGATGCACACGTGAGATGTGCCAATGAAAGGCCACTGTCACCTGTCCAACGCCAACAGGAGTCCTCAATCTGGGGTGCCGTTTAAATAAAAAGAAACTTTATTCAGATAAAACAGTTTGCAAATAGGGCAACACAGCCTCCAGGTGAAACTGCGAGCATCCTTCCCCAAGACAGGGACAGCCCACTTATTTAGGGAAAGTGTCTATTTGGTCTCTGATTGGTACATTTTTATTCAAAGGAAAACTCTAATATTGCACAGTTTAATTGGTCCAAAAAGCACTGCTATGATTGGTCAGAACTGCATGTTCTGAGTGGTCATTACGGAGCTGCCCTGATTGATTTGTGCAGATGCGAATGAGGCTATAGCTGCACAACTCCAATTGGGCAGGGAAGGCTTTAGTCCCACTGGCTGAAATAGAATACAAACAGATTATTTATAAGAGTCAGCTCAAATAAGGGGAGCAGAGAGGAAGAAGCTATCAACTCAGTCTGACTTCTTCCCATTATGCAGCGTACATGAAAGGCTGCCAGGTTCTGTTCATTAACTTGGGCCCAATGAGCCACCAGGGGTCCTTGTCGGGTAATTTTCTTCTCGGGGTCAACAGGTGGCTGGTTATTGCTTTCTCTTAGATTCATTTGAGTAGAGTTCTCATAGGGGCATATATAAGTTGTTCAAATGTGTTGAGTAAAGAACGCCTAGCCTCTAGGAAAGTGTTATGAGTTTATTTGAACTAAATTTTTAAGAACGTGCCTGGAAGCACAATCTCAATGGATTTAGAGAATGCTCTGGAAAGTTGAGTTTTGCAGTTCTCATTATGCATTTAGAATCCAAAGAGAGCCTAACTAGGTGGTGGCGCAGTGGATAGAGCGTCGGACTGGGATGCGGAAGACCCAGGTTCGAGACCCCGAGCTTGCCAGCTTGAGCACAGGCCCATCTGGCTTCAGCAAAAGCTTGTCAGCTTGGACCCAAGGTTGCTGGCTCCAGCAAGGGGTGGCTCAGTCTGCTGAAGGCCCGCGGTCAAGGCACATGTGAGAAAGCACTCAATGAACAACTAAGGTGTCACAACGGCAATGAAAACCTAATGATTGATGCTTCTCACCTCTCTTCATTCCTGTCTGTTTGTCCCTATCTATCCCTCTCTCTGACTCTCTCTCTGTCCCTGTAAAAAAAAAGAAAGAAAAAGAATCCAAAGAGAAGGTCATGACAGTGAGGAGTTTTGTAGTTTTGGGCTCCCACGCTGGCTGTTGGTTATGCTTTGGAGGCAACTGGTAAAGAAAACTACTCTGACATCTCAAAGGTGTATTGTCCTAGATGCAGGAGTACAGTGGGCAGGACTCATCGAAGGTAAAGGCTGACCTTTGCTAAAAAAGCTACCAGCTGATGTTGTGACTACCTTCCATCACCTACCCAGTTAGAAATTTTTATGTTCAGACCAGTGGTGAGATTCAGCCGGTTCATATCGGTTTGGCAGAACCATTACCTAATTTTTGGTTGAGTTTGGCAAACTGGTTCTTAAAATGGCACTTGTAATCAGGGTTCTCTCCAAAGTGGGCGTCTGGGCAGCTGCCCAATGAAGAAATCACAAATTTACATTCCTTACTTTTTTAACATTCATTTGCTAAGCACCCATAGTAATGTTCATTGCCTCCACAGGTGAAAAAAAAGCTACAAGTGAGGCTGTCAATCAAAAAGCAATATGGAAATATCTTTAACAGTTTTATTGTTTTTTGTCAGTTATTATTTGATATTTTTTATTAATATTTTAAAACTCTTATAATCTAGTTTGGGGCACCTTTTTATTGTTCTTGTTTAAGTATTAAATGCATGAAATAATAAGCTACCTTTTGGTATATGTTATTTTAATACTTAAAATGGTCATTAGGGCAGAGAACCAGTTGTTAAATTTGAATCCCACCTTTGGTTCAGACCACCTTGTGTGGTTACTTTCAGTCACCAGGTTTGTAAGACCTGATGTGGGAGGGCATCCCCTGAGCTTGGCAGGTTTTGTATTTGGCCTCTATTTTCATTCACAACTTAAAGCTATCAAATTACTCATCTTTAAACAGTGAAGCACTAATTTTTACATTGGGATCATAAATACATAAGATATGCTTTTTAGGCATTTGAGATAAAAAGTCGCATTCATGCTTATTTCAGTGTCATAAATTTGGGGACTACTAAATAGTAGCATGGAAATAATAGGAGGATAATTAGCCGTGAGTGCTCTCTAGGTATTTTTAGTTGGAGAAGCTCCAGAAGGTCTTTGTTTTACTGTGTTCTTCCATGGTACATGATTTATGAAAATGAGCCCTGAGTATGTGTACAAGGAATTGTTCCCATGCTTAAAACAACAATGGAGAAAACACCATAAAGGGCACACAAGAAGTTTTCAATTAAGATCTATAAGAGACATGGGGCATTTTAACGGATTATGCACCTCTATTATGCTGTGTGCTGCTTAACACATTTTACTACCTCACAGATTAGTGCAATGTTGTGCTTAAACAGTGAGAATCCCTTTCAAAGTTGTGAAAGGTATGTAGTATCTTTCCTCAGAATGCTGACATCAACAGCTTACAAAACGCAGACAATTATAACCATAAATTAGAGGGATGACTAAGGAGCTTCTGCAAGAGGAAGGCAAAATTTGATGAGACACAGTTGTCTCTGATGTTTCCTCGTGTGTGCATAACTTCATAGCTTTGCACTCTGATAGTTTAAAGATTTTATTCATATTATTTTGGTGACTAACAACACTTCCTGACGATGGACAGACATAACAATACCAGCTATCCCAAAATGCCAAACGTGATATTAAGAATGTTTTCTTGCTCATTTCAATCAGCAGTTTCACATTTGCAAAAGGTAAAAATTGAACTAGAGATATACTCTAGTGTAAAAGAGAAAAATAATTAATGGCATCCACAAAAATCTGTGAAATATTCTGTACCACTTCAGTGAATCACAATCAAAAAGTAAAGAAATTAAGCTGAAGACTATATTTAGCCTGCTTCTCACTGTTTCCTGAATCCAGTGATCCTGAGGATTCAAGGTGAGCTACATGTACTCTTGCATGGGACCCAGCACTTAGCATACCTCTGCACTTAGCTTAAGCTCTGTTGGTGTAATAAAGTTTGAAAAAATTAGATGAATCTGTTCATTTTTATTTACTACGAGACCCTCAAATACACAGTTGGTCCAGTCAGTGGAGTTCAGGATACGGTGGGACTGATGATAGTCTACTTCCGAGTCAGCCAGGATTAGAAAACTGGGAAAGAAAACTAAACAAATGTAAAATAATAGTAAATATGTACATTTTTAAATCTTTCAACATTTGCCAAATTCCTGTATAGCACAAGAAGCTTAGAATTATAGTAGAATGTTGTTTCTCAGAGGGAGAAAATTTATTGGAGATTCATCAATCTAATTATTCTGACAAGAGAGGAGAAAAAAGGATGACAGGACTGTCAAGGTAGCCAGAGGTTGCTTTTTCTTAGGGTCCACTTGTATTTCTAGACTGGGTTTCTGTGCTTGGTCCAAGCAGATGGGGTTCTGCTGAGACACCAGCAAAACTGGTAGAGGTTATGGCTATCATAATAAAAAAATAGGGACTCTCAAGGTTCTCAATTTGGCTGACTTTCCCCTCTCAACACCTTATCGAAGTCTGAGCTTGAAGCATTAGAGGACAAGGAGTTAAGACAAAGTCTTTTTTAAAGGGAATGTACTTTCTCAAAGTCTAACTATGTGGGAAAAAACAGATTACTTAAGTAAAAGAATAGCCAAGGATATGCCAGACAGTAACTAAAAGGCCTCAAGAGAATTGTGATCCTATGTCATCATCTAAAGTTGTTTGTCCCTGGGGGCACTTCCTGATTTTAAATAATCTGGGGTTGGGCCTGACCTGTGGTGGTGCAGTGGATAAAGTGTCGACCTGGGAACACTGAGGTCGCCAGTTCAAAGCCCTGCACTGGTCTGGTCAAGGCACATATGGGAACTGAGCTTCCAGCTCCTCCCCCCTTTCTCTCTTTTTCTCTCTTTCTCTCACTCTTTGTCTCCTCTCTAAAATGAATAAAATAAAGATAAAAAATTTTTTAAAAATCATTTAAAATAATCTGGGGTTGGCCCTGGCTAGAGCACTGGCCTGAAGCACAGAGGTTGCTGGTTCAATCCCTGGTCAAGGCACATACAGGAGCAGATCTATGTTTTTGTCTCTCTCTCTTTCTCTCTCTCTCCCTCCCCGCCCCTTCTCTCTGGCTAAAATCAATAAATTAAAAAATAAATTTAAAAATATGTTAAATAATCTCGGTTTAACTATCAGTTAATGGGACTCACTGGTTAAAATAGATAGGGCACATACAGGAACAGATCAATGTTCCTCTCTTTCTCTCTCTCTCTCTCTCTCTCTCTCTCCTGTCCTCTCTCACTAAAATCAATAAATAAAAATTAAAAGAAAAATGTCAGACACAAAGTAGTGATTTAGGTTTGACTCACTTCATATAGAATTTAAGACAAGTATGACTAATATAAACTGATAGAAGTCAGGACAGTGGTGACCTGCTGGGGAAGGATAAAGGACCAGGATGGACAATGTTTGTAAGGCCAGTGGCCAAGGCCACCATTAGAGCTGCCTGGCCCATGCAGGTTTGCATTGAATTTGGACAGTCGGTAATGAAACACCGGAGCCAAGAACTGGTGAGCCATCAGCTTTCATTCTAGCTGGCATCCAGCGGGCAAGCAAAAACACACTGGGCTCCAAAACCCACTCATTCAGTGCTCACAAAGCTACTGACTTATCTGAGTTTCCTAGAATCAAAGGTTTCTAGCTCACCAAACTTATTCACCTATGTTCCCCATCTCCTCCTGCACAAACTCTTAACAAACTGGCTTCTTCCTCAGCACTCTGCTATCTTGGCTGCTTCTCCTGGCCTCCATGTGGCCTTAGTCTGCTCTCCTTTCTAATACTAACTTCAGGAACTGAGAGCACAAGCTACTGGTCTGTCCCACCTTATAGTGTAGAAATCCACACCCTTAATCCAATCTACAAACAAGAAAGTCTCTGATACAAAGTCACCCATCTGAGGCATAATGGGATTCCTCAGGAGAGGGTACCACCCAACATCATCCAATCAGTCAAGGGTGTGGAGAAAAGCTTACTCTTAAAACTAAGCCTTAGGCTATAATGACCCGGCCTGCCCACAGCCTGTCCCAGAACACACATTAATATCAACGAACTTCCATGTGGGCAGCGCCATCTTTAACAAAGTGAGCATAATGTATTTTATCTACCCAACAATGTTCTAATTCTTACTGTTGAGGCTGATGACTGGGGTGTGACTCATTTCTGAGAACCAATCAAGATATGTGTGTTTTCCTTCCACACATACATACACACACCTCAACAGAAAACAGTTTTATATAGTCTTACAAAAATTCACATAGCATCTCCCTCACCAATTTTTAAAACAGATTTGGTGAGATAAGTAAAGCCAATATATAGTAATAACCTCTTTGAAAATAAAAATATATATACAGTGTATATTTTTGGCAACTTTTTAAAGTGAATAGGTATTTTTCTTCAGTAGTATAACAAACTTCTCCACAAATCCCTGTTGGGCAGATAAAATATATTATGCTCACTTTGTTAAAGATGGCGCTGCCCACATGGAAGTTCGTTGATATTAATGTGTGTTCTGGAATAGGCTGTGGGCAGGCCGGGTCGTTGTAGCCTAAGTCGTAGTTTTAAGAGTCAGCTCTTCTCCACACCCTTGACTGATTGGATGATGTAGGGTGGTGCACTCTCCTGAGGAATCCCATTATACAGAGACTTCCTTGTTTGTATAATTGGATTAAAGGTTTTGATTCTACGATATAAAGTGGGAGAGACCAGTAGCTTGATCTCTCTCTCTTGGTTCCCGGGTTCCTGAGATTAGTATTAGAGAGGAGAGCAGAGTAAGGCCACGTGAAGGCCAGGAGAAGCAGCAGAGATGGCAGAGTGCTGAGGAAGAAGCCAGTTTGTTAAGAGTTTGTGCAGGAGGAGATGGGAATCAGAGGTGAATAAGTCTGGTGAGCTAGAAACCTTTGATTCTAGGAAACTCGGATAAGTCAGTAGCTTTGTGAGCACTGAATGTGTGGGTTTTGGAGCCCAGTGTGTGTTTTTGCTTGCCCGTCGGGTGCAAGCTAGAATTAAAGTTGATGGCTCACCAGTTCTTGGCTCCATTGTTTTATTACCAGCTGTTCAAATCCAATGAGAACCTGCATGGGTCAGGCTGCTGTGATAGTGGCCTCGACTACTGGCTTTACAATCCCTCATGACTTTGTAGTAGCTTGTTGCTTGGTGAGTGAGTGTTGAGTAGGTAGAAACAATAAGTGTTGGGCAGATAAAATATATTATGCTCACTGTTGGGCAGATAAAATATAATATGCTCACTTTGTTAAAGATGGCGCTTCCCACATGGAAGCCTGTCACCCAGGTGATATTATTTGCCCTTATGCTTGGGATGCGTGTGGGGAAAAGGCTGTAATGTAAGCAGGCCAGGCTGTTATGACCTAAGGCTTGGCTTTAAGAGTAAGCTTTTCCCCACACCCTTGACTGATTGGATAATGTAGGGTGGTGCACTCTCCTGAGGAATCCCATTATACAGAGATTTCCTTGTTTGTATAATTGGATTAAAGGTTTGGATTCTATGGTATAAACGGGGAGAGACCAGTAGCTTGAGCTCTCTCGGTTCCTGCTATCGCCATTGCAGGGGCCTCCCTGATCCCTTGACCTCCATGGGAAAAGCTGGTTTACTGCTTCTCCCTTGTCTTCTCTTGTGGCTTGCCTGTATTGGTGAGACACCAATAAACAGAATGGCCTACCATCCTCCGATTCTGCCATTTCTTCACCGTCAGCCCGAATCCAATGGGAACATGCATGTGAATGGCCACGATGGAGGCTCCTGGCCTTACACTCACTTTGTTAAAGATGGAGCTGCCCACATGGAAGCCCATCACCCAAGTGATATTATTTGCCCTTATGCTTGGGATGGGTGTTGGGGAAAGGCTGTAATGTAAGCAGGCCAGGTCGTTATGGCCTAAGGCTTGGTTTTAAGAGTAAGCTTTTCCCCACACCCTTGACTGATTGGATGATGTGGGGTGGTGCACTCTCCTGAGGAATCCCATTATGCCTCAGATGGGTGACTTTGTATCAGAGACTTCCTTGTCTGTAGATTGGATTAAGCGTTTGGATTTCTACAGTATAAAGTGGGACAGACCAGTAGCTTGCTCTCTCGGTTCCTGAGGTTGGTATTAGAGAGGAGAGCAGATGAAGGCCATATGGAGGCCAGGAGAAGCAGCCAAGATGCCAGAGTGCTGGGGGAGAAACCAGTTTGTGCAGAGTTTGTGCTGGAGAAGGAGATGGGGAACAGAGGTGAATAAGTCTGGTGAGCTAGAAAGTTTTGATGCTAGGAAACTCAGATAAGTCAGTAGCTTTGTGAGCACTGAATGTGTGGGTTGTGGAGCCCAGTGTGTGTTTTTGCTTGCCCGCTAGGTGAAAGTTAGAATTGAAGCTGATGGCTCACCAGTTCTTGGCTCCGTTGTTTCATTACCGACTGTTCGAATCCAATGCAAACCTGCACGGGTCAGGCGGCTGTGATTGTGGCCGCGACTATTGGCTTTACAATAAGCAAAAAGTGTGATTAAGAAGTTTTGATCTAAAGGGGTAGTATGTCACCACAGGCAAGATTTATAAGAAAAAGCAAGCACTCTTTTACAGTTATAATAGGTCCCTACTTTCTTGCATGGGTTCTTGGAGATCACAGCATGAGTTAGTCACACCAACACTGTGGGAGAGTGGAAGAAATCCAGGAACAAACAGTATTTGACTTGGTGGTAAACTGACAACTTAATAAAAGTGATATTACCTTCCCAAGTATCTAATTTTCCTTATTTTCAGGAGAAAAATGTCATTTCATTTGACAAAGAAACAAACAATGATGTAAGTCATCGAGATAAGCTGTTGTAGCCTTTGGAGATGTGAGATTTGTTACTTGGCAACCCTTGAAGGAGAACGTGCTGTGTATTCTACCTGATTTCTCCCAGTTTGCAACGCATCCATCAGTTGCAAAATGTATTCCCTTCACCATTTAAAAAATAACATAACTACACCAAGTATTCTGTGATTTTTGGAAACATTAGATGAGTTCTGAATTAATGAAAAAGGATCACATACAAATTCTCTCATCAGCACTTTTGACTTCACCCATATTTGGGATTCTCTGCACACATTCCAATGATACTAATTCTTCTCTTATCTAGGGAACCTTCTCATTCTTTTTACAGCCTACTATCTATCTACACCCAGACCTTAGAGGCTCGGCTTACAAACCAAAGAATCTCATCAAAGCTTTTTTTAAACAAATCAGGTCTCAAAGGAGGATTGTATTGACAACATTTCAAATAATAACATTTTTCTCCTTTTTGTAAAATACATATCAGCCTTGAATTAATTTCCAGGTTAAAATGTCATTACTTTAGAAATCTCTACTTTGCCCAAATGCAACATCTTATTGAAGTATGAAAGATGCATCGAGAAAGCTAAAAACCCAAACAACGTAAAAACCAAAAATGAATTTTAAATAATTTGTAAGCCAAGGAGTATTTTAAATCTGTCTTCCAGGCTGATAGACCTGAGCTGACATGAACTGCTAGTACAAACTATGCATGATTTGCCAGTTGATATTCCTAGAGTAGAAGAAGATACTTTGCCATTCACCCCACACTTCTGCTGTGAAGTGGAGTCCAACAAACGGATACTATGCAATCCATTCTCCAGAGATACAGGGAAATACAGTGATTAAAAACTTTGCTCAGGGAGTCAAAGAAATAAAAGAAAGTAAAAGAAAAGAAACCTGAGTTTGTTTTCTTGTTCTATCACTTAGTAACAATGTGTCTTTAACCTAGACTCTTAACCTCTCCAAGCTCCTTTTTCTCATTTGCAACACAAGGATATAATAATATCCCTCTGTATGACTATCCCTATCTTGGAAAAAATGGGGCTTAGTGCAAGACACAATAAACATCAATGCATGTTTCATTGCATTTCAATCTACACTAACACTTCTATTTCATGCTGATTCCTAGAACCATCAAAGAAAAGAGAAGAAGAGGAATAAAGGTATTCTTTTCAGAAGTTTATGAGTAAAAACCTAAATAAAGGACTACAAAAAAAAAACCAGAAAACCCTGTTGAGCAGTTTCCTACTGCTAAGTACTATTTTTAAAGTGAATTCGTCTTATCTAGTTTAGTAGCCAAGAAATGAGCCTGGTAGAAAACTTCTGACTTGATTGCTCACAGGCACACTGGATGAATCCATCCTGAATGAGGAACTGGGGTAGGGGTAGAGCAACAGTACATGCCATCTAGCCTTAAGACTAAAAATGAGACTTGTTCAGGACTAACATTGAATATGCAGACAAAATATAAAATGTGGCCTGACCAGTGGTGGCGCAATGGATAAAGCGCCGACCTGGGAACACTGAGGTCGCTGGTTCAAGACCCAGGACTTGTCTGGTCAAGGCGCATATGGGAGTTGATACTTCCTGCTCCTCCCCCTTTCTCTTTCACTCTCTCTCTCCTCTCTAAAATGAATAAATAGTAAATAAATAAATTTTTAAAAAATAAAAATAAAATGTGTGTATTGGAAGAATTTCTAGCACTCAATGCTGAGGAAGGTAACTCTCATGCACCTATGTTCTTTGTCAGCTGGAGAACAGGAACCACTTTTGTTTTTTAAGTGAAAGGAGGGTAGATAGAGACTGACTCTCACATGTGCCATGACCAGGATCCACCTGGCAATCCACAATTAGTGCCAATACTAGAATCAACAGAGCTATTTTTAGCACCTGAGACCAAAGCTATCCTCAGCATCCAGGGCCAATGTTCAGCTACTGGCTGCAAGAGGGGAGGGGAGCAGGAGGCAGAGAAAAGCAGATGGTTGTTTCTCTTGTGTGCCCTGACTGGGGATTGAACCTGGGATATCCACATGCCTGGATGATGCTCTATCCACTGAGCCTGTTGGCCAGGAGTAGGAACCATTATCTTAAAAAAAAAACTGAGAACAGCATGATTTCATACATAGGTGGGACATAAAAGTGAGCCTATGAGAAATGGACAAGAGTGTGGTGGTTACGGGGTGGGGGGAGGGAGGGATGGGGGGGATAGGGAGAAGGGGAGGGGTACAGGGAAAACCAGATAGAAGGTGACAGAGGACAATTTGACTTTGGGTGATGGGTATGCAACACAATTGAATGATAAGATAATCTGGAGATGTTTTCATTGTACATATGTACCCTGATTTATTGGTGTCATCCCATTAAAGTTAATTAAAAAAATCATCATTAAAAAATAACATTTCTCTATATATAGTTGTAGAGAGAAAAGAGTAAAAAACATTTAAAAATTTTTGTTCCGTGCTCAAAGTCATTTTATATATAATATAAAAACACCAAAACAAACAACAAACATGAGTTTATGGAAACATTTGAAGTTGAAATGCAAATGTGGAATCCTGAAATGATAGATGGCATTAAAAAAAGAGAAGTTTTCTGAGGTAAGGCAAGACAGCAGATAAAATAAAAAGGAATAGCCTGATGAAAATCTACAACAATGACATGTAAAAGATAAATTAACTTTGAGGAAACCAGCCGAGGCTTGCAGCTCAGATGCGCAAGCACAGTCCCACCCAGTGGGGTGCAGTGGGAGCCAGGGTACAGCCACAGCAGAGGCCAGGGTGAGCACCCTCAGTACTACCCATGGAGGCAAGGCAGAAGCTGCAGCAACCACAGCAGTGAGCTGGGGCTAGCAATGTCCGTGCCCAAACACCAGAAGCAGCAACAGCACGGATGGCGAGCCTGAGCACAGACCACACCTCAGGAACACTGAGGTCACACCCATTGGACTCCTGTGGCCACACAGTTCTGAAGACTAATAAAGAAGAAAACTATAAAATAAAATAAAATTTTTAAAAAAGCTTGATAGAATGACACTGAGGCTAAGGGGCAAACCACATCCAATACCTTATCTAATCCCTGATTTACAGTACTGAGCTCAACAAGTAGCCAACAATAGGAGATAGCAGAAAGCAGATCTCAGGGGAACCTGAACATTTAAACAAACATCCTTCAGGCCAAAAGTAGATAAAAGACAGCCTAAGTTGATATTAACAATGGCACCTGAGCTCAGCATAGGCAGCCACAAGATCTGCAGTGCCTGTTGCTCCAAAAGGTAGATAAGGGCCAGTCATAGGCAGTGACACCCACTCTGGCTAAGAAGTTCCAGGGAAGGCACATCCAGAGGCTAGATATGGAGAGCATCAGTTCAGGACCTAACAACCTTTGTTAGAGTGACATCTTAAGGAACAGCTCCTCACACCTGACTCAGTTAAGATATAGAAGACACCAATACAAATAGAAAAAAAAAACAGTGACCAGACAAATAGCCCACAACAGTTTACAAACAGCAGCTGATGCCAACCCAAGAAGTTCTAAAAACAACACAACTGAAAATTAGAGGCAGACAATACCAACCCTAGACAGCGAACTACACAAACAACTCATCCAAAGGAGGAGTCTATACACAGACAAAATGGGAAAGCAGAGAAATGCAACCCAAATGAATCAACAAGAGAAATCCTCAGAAAAAGATCTGAATGAGATGGAAATAACCAAATTACTGGATGCAGAGTTTAAAATAAAGATAGGATGCTCTAAGACACGGTTCCCCAAACTTTTTACACAGGGGGACAGTTCACTCAGACCGTTGGAGGGCAAGACAATAAAAAAAAAACTATGAACAAATCACTATGCACACTGCACATATGCACACACATCATATAATGCACTTCAGGAGCCGTGACACGTGTGTGCCGCGTCACCGGAAGTAGTACTGTACATGAGCGGAGCCGCCACATACAGTACTCCAGGAGCACAGGATGCATCCACTGACCACCAGTGAAAGAGGTGCCCCTTCCGGAAGTGCAGTGGGGGCCGAATAAATGGCCTCAGGGGGCTGCATGCGGCCTGCGGGCTGTAGTTTGGCTAAGCCATGATTTGGGGACATGCCGCTTTGTGGCAGACTTGGCCAATGCTTTTTTCTGTATTGATAGAACTGCAGAGAGTAAAGACCAATTTGCCTTCAGTTGGGAAAGGAGACAATGGAACTTTATGGTATTACCCCAGGGCTATTTGTATAGCCTCACCTTGTGTCATGTGCTGGTGGCTGCTGACCTGGCTAAATGAAAACAGCCAGAGGCAGTTTGCATGTTTTATTCATTATATTGATGATATTATGCTAACTAGTGATTCTTTTCCAGAATTGGAGTCAGCAGTCCATACCCTTCTATCTCATTGGAGAGCATGTGGCTGGGCAATGAATGAATACAAATTACAAAAATCTGTGTTATCTGTTAAATTCTTGGAAGTTCTCTGGTTGGGTAAAACAATAGTTATCCCTAATGCAGTTATAGATAAGATCCAAGCATACCCTGTGCCCACTACGGTAAAATCATTACAGGAATTCTTAGGTTTCTTGGGGTATTGGCGAACATTTATAACCCTTTTTTCTCAGGAACTACACCCTTTGTACAACAATATTCAGAAGAGTATTCATTGGGATTGGACTGAGCAGGAGTAAAATTCATTTTCAGCAGATAAGAGAGGTGTCAAGGTGGCACAGGCATTGAATGTGTTTAATCCTTCCAGGCCTTGTTAGCAGGATGTTCATGTAACCTCGGAGGTTTGAATGGGGCTTGTGGCAACGGACTGAATGCTGATGATAAACTATTGGGTTTTGGTACCAATTGTGGAAAGGTGCTGAAGTTTGTTACTCATAGGTGGAGAAGCAGCTTGCAGCTGTGTATACTGCCCTTCCGGCCACTGAGACTATTACAACCACAACACCAGTTATTGTCAAGGCAACATACTCTATGGCAGGAGTTTAGATCTTAAAGCAACAATGGATGGGCATAATGAGTATCTAAATTAAGATATAGCAAGCATCAAAAAGGATATTGAAATCATAAAAAAGATCCAGTCAGAAATGACAAATACAATATCAGAAATAAAGACAACACTAGAAGGAATTAAAAGCAGGATAGATAAAGTAAAGGATCGAATCAGCGGTTTAGAGGACAAGATAAATGAAAGCATATGGGAAGAGCAGCAAAAAGAAAAGAGGCTCAAAAAGTCTGAGAAGACTATAAGAGAGCTCTGTAACAACATGAAGAGAAACAACATCCGCATCATAGGGGTTCCTGAAGGAGAAGAGAAAAAAACAAGGGATAGAGAAACTGATTGAAGAAATCATAGCAGAAAACTTTGCTAAATTGATGAAGGAAAAAGTGACACAAATTCAAGAAGCACAGAGATTCCCATTAAGGATGAACCCAAAGAGGCCTACACATAATAATTACAATAAAAAATTAAGAGATAAAGAAAGAATACTAAAAGCTGCAAGAGAAAAGCAGTCAATTACCTACAAAGGAGCCCCATAAAAATGGCATCTGATTTCTCAACAGAAACAGAGGCCAGAAGTGAAGGACAATAAATATTCAAAGTAATGCAAAACAAGAGCCTCCAACCAAGACTTCTCTATCTAGCAAGGCTATCATTTAAAATTGAAGAAATAAAAAGCTGCTCAGAAAAAAAAAAAAAAAAACTCAAGAAATTCATTACAACCAAACCAACCTACAAGACAAGTTAAAGGACCTTCTGTAAACAGAACAAAGGGGGGGGGTCTAGTAAAAGAGGAATGTAGATTTAAAGAATAAAATGGCAATAAACAACTACATATCAATAATAACCTTAAATGTAAATGGATTAAATGCTACAATAAAAAGACATAGGATAGCTTCGTGGATAAGAAAACAGGCCCCATAGATATGCTGTCTACAAGAGACACACCTCAAAACAAAAAATACACATAAACTGAAAGTAAATGAATGTAAAAAATATTTCATGCAAATAAAAATTAAAAAAATGCTGGGGTAGCAATACTTATGTTTGACAAAATAGACTTTAAAACAAAGGTTATCGTAAGGGGTAAAAAAAGGTCACTACATAATGATAAAAGGAGCAATCCTACAGGGGGATATAACCATTATAAATATCAATGCACCTAATATATAAAGCAGATTTTTGACAGACATAAAGGATGGGATCAACAGCAATACTAGGGTATTTCAATACTCCATTAATATCACTGAATAGATCCTCGATAAAGAATATTAACAAAGAAATAGCAGACTTAAAGAACACATTAGATCAGCTGGATTTAATAGATATCTTCAGAACCTTTCACCCTAAAGCAGCAGAATATACATTCTTTTGAAATGATCAAGGTACATTCTCTAAGATAGACAACATGTTAGGGCACAAAACGAGTCTTAACAAATTTAAGAAGATTGAAATCATATCAAGCATCTTCTCAGATCAAACTGGCCTGAAACTAGAAATCAACTACAATAGAAAAACTGAAAAACACTCAAATGCTTAGAAACTAAATAGCATGTTATTAAATAACAAATGGGTTAACAAGAAGATCAAGAAAAAATCAAAAAATTTCTTGAAACAAATGAAAATGAACATACAACTCAAAATTTTGGGACACAGCAAACGCAGTCCTGAGAGGGATGTTCATGGCATTACAGGAACACCTTAGGAAGCTAAAAAAAAGCTCAAATAAACAATTTAACACTATATTTAAAACAACTAGACAAAAAACATCAACTAAAGCCCAGAGAAAGTAGAAAATGAAAATAATAAATACTGGAGTGGAAATAAATGACATGAAGGCTAAAAAAACAATATAGAGGATCAATGATACCAGCAGCTGGTTCTTTGAAAAGGTAAACAAGATTGATGAACCTTTAACCAGACTCACCAAGAGAAAAAGAGAGAGGACTCAAATAAATAAAATTAGAAATTAGAGAGGAGAATGGCAAGATGGCGATGGAGTAGGCAGACATACCGACTTCCAACTCCCAGAACCAAAGTGGATTAAAATTTAATTTTAGGAACCATCATCTGGATAAACCAACTTTGAACTAAACTATGTGGACTCTTGAACCAAGGAACACTGAAGAAGCCACATTGAGACTGGTAGGAAAAGCAAAAACGCAGAGAGGGCTGCCCAGCTCCCCAGAGCAAACAGCAGCCCAGAGAGACTCACGTGGTGAAAGGAGAGTTTGGTGGAGAGGGAGAGACCTGGGTACCAGAAACAAAGCCCCAGCCTGCAGTCCCAGAGCCTAGAAGAGGAGTTTGGAGAGTATTGAGCTGTGAAACAAGTGAGGATACTGTTTGTGAGAAAGAGACAGTTTTCTCAGACCCAGGATTCTTCTTAAAGGGACAGCGCAGAAAACCTCTTTCACAACCACTCACCCAGGGCTCCGGGGACTGGGGACAGAGAAAAGGACCAGAGCAGCAGGAAGAGAGTGTGGACTGGAAGGCACAGGGAGAAACACTCTGAGGGACAGCCACCCTAACCCCTGGGCTGAGTCACTTCCCTAATCGAAAATGAATATTTCCCCTGATCTAGCAATACCAGCGAAGGGAGACAAGACACCAGCCAAACAAACTCTCCCGTGGCACTTAGAGCAGAGCTGCTTAGATGGAGGGAGGTTCTAGGGCTACAGTATGGCGTGTTAGGGTTTGAGCTGCAGTGCCCCTATCCACACTGCTGAGGGCTTGCTGGAAGGACACTGGCGGAGGGATGCTGAAACGTGGTTCTGTTGGCGGGGGCAGAGACCCAGCTGGTGTGAGCTCAGTCTAGCCCAGCAGGGTTGGAGAGGCTGTGCAAAAGCGATCCGGCAGCTGTGGGCCTGCCTGAAGCTCCACCTGCAGGGGATAAGCAGGAGGCCAGGAATGGGCAGAGAGCTGCTGCTAAGCAGGGCCCCCAAGGGTGCGCAGCATCACCTGGCCTCCGAGGTTTGTGACCCTGCACGAGCCGACCCTGACTGCGGGGGCAGGGCTAAAGCCAGGGACAGGCGGAGGCTCACAGCTGAGTATACACCAGCAGGCCTGCCAGGCCCAAGAAACGGTGGTTTGTGATCCTGCGCAAGCCAGCCCTGCCTGACCGCTGAGGGAGGGGCGGGGGGGGGTTAAAGCTCGGGACAGGCAGAGACTCACAGCTGAGTGCACGCCAGCAGCCCAGTCTGACCTGAGAAATTGTGGCGAACAGGCTCTGACCGCGGAGGCTGGGCGGAAGCCCGGGAAGAGGCTGGGTCTGCAGCTGAGCAAAGGTGCTCACCCCTACACTTGGTGCTGAGGCTTGTGGCTTGAATACAGTGCACAACCCCAACTGTGGACACAAGGCGAAGACCCAGACAGGCTGAGGTTTATAGAGCCTAGAACCAGAACACAGGCCCTACCACAGAGGAGAGGCGGAAATAACAGCAACAGCCGCAGTGGGCCAGTGGCAACACCCATACCCAACTGCCCTAGGCAGCAGCAGAGGGGGTGGCAGGCTTGCAGACAGAACACACGTAGGGAACACAGAGGCAACACCCATTGCACTCCAGTGGCCACACACTTCTTATACACAGACAAAATGGACAGGCAGAGAAATACAACCCAATGAATCAAGAGAAATCCCCAGAAAAGAACCCGAATGAACCAGATATAACCAAACTGCCTGATGCAGAGTTTAAAATAATGATAGTTAGGATGTTCAAAGAGCTTAGAGAAACAATGGATATTCATTACAAACACTTAAATAAAGAGTTAGCAAGTATAAAAAAGAAAATTGAAATAATAAAAAAAATCAGACAGAAATGATAAATACAATATCAGAACTGAAGACCACAATGGAAGGAATTAAAAGCAGGATGGATGAAGCTGAGGATCAAATCAGCGAGTTAAACGACAAAATAAAGGCACAGAAGCAGAGCAGAGAAAAGAAAAGAGACTCAAAAAATCTGAGGAAACTCTAAGGGAGCTCTGTGACAACATGAAGAGAAATAACATCCGCATCACAGGGGTTCCTGAAGATGAAGAGAAAGAACAAGGGATAGAAACTTTGTTCAATCAAATCATAGCTGAAAACTTCCCTAAATTAAGGCTGGAATACGTTTCACACGTTCAAGAAGCACAGAGAACTCCATTAAACAGAAACCCAAAGAAATCTATACCAAGACACATCATAGTAAAAATACCAAAGCTAAGAAAAAAAGAAAAAATATTAAAAGTTGCTAGGGAAAAAAACCTATCAGCTAAAAAGGAGCCCCCATAAGGACAACATCCAACTTCTCAACATAATCACTTGAAGCCAGAAGGAAATAGCAAGATATATTCAAAGTAATGCAGAACAAGAACCTACAACCAAGACTACTCTATCCAGCAATGCTAATGTTTAAAATTGAAGGAAAAATAAAGAGCTTCCCAAACAAAAAAAGCCTCAAGGAATTGATTAAAACCAAACCAATTCTGCAAAAGATACTAAGGGGCCTGTTGTATACAGTGCAAAGGGGGAAAAGAATATAGCAAAAAATATATATATAGCTTTAAATAATAAAATGGCAATAAACAGCTACATATCAATAATAACCTTCAATGTAAATGGATTAAATGATCCAATCAAAAGACATAGGGTAGCTGCATGGATAAAGAAACAGGACCCGTACATATGCTGTCTACAAGAGACACAACTTAAAATAAAAGATGTACATAGACTGAAGGTAAAAGGATGGAAAAAATATTTCATGCAAATGGAAATGAAAGAAAGGCTGGGTTAGCAATACTTACATCTGACAAAATGGACTTTAAAACAAAGGCTGTAGTAAGAGATAAAGAAGGACACTACATAATGATAAAGGGAGCAATTCAACAGGAAGATATAACTATTATAAATATCTACGCACCGAACATAGGAGCCCTGACATACATAAAGCAGAATTTGATGGTTATAAAGGGCGAGATTAACAGCAATACTATAATAGTAGGAGATTTCAATACCTCACTAAGATCACTGGATAGATCCTCAAGAAAGAAAATCAATAAAGAAACAGAAGACTTAAAGGATACACTAGATCAACTCAATTTAATAGATATCTTCAGAACTTTTCACCCTAAGGCAGTAGAATATACATTCTTTTCAAGCGCTCATGGTACATTCTCTAGGATAGATCACATGTTAGGACACAAAAATGGTCTCAACAAATTTAAGAAGATTGAAATCATATCAAGAATTTTCTCTGATCCTGTGCCATGAAACTAGAAATTAACCACAAAAGAAAAACTAAAAAATACTCATACACTTGGAAACTAAATAGTATGTTATTAAATAATGAATGGATTAAAAATGAGGTCAAAGAAGAAATAAAACGTTTCTAGAAATGAATGATAATGAGCATACATCAACTCAAAATTTATGGGACCAGCAAAAGCAGTACTGAGAGGAAAGTTCATAGGACTACAGGCATACCATGAGAAGCTAGAAAAAGTTCATTTAAGCAACCTGACTCTGCATCTAAGAGAACTAGATAAACAACAGCAAATAAACCCCAGGACTAGTAGAAGGAGGGAAATAATAAAGATCAGAGCAGATATAAATGCCATAGAGGCTAAGGAAACAATACAGAGGATCAATGAAACCAGGAGCAGTTTCTTTGAAAAGGTAAACAATATCGATGAACCATTAACTAGACTCACCAAGAAAAAAAGAGAGAGGACTCAAATAAATAAAATTAGAACTGAGTGTGGAGAAATAACAACTGACAAAATACTACTGGACCTGATAAATGAATTCAGCAAGGTGGCAGGATATAAAATTAATATTCAGAAATCAGAGGCATTTTTATATACCCATAATGAACTGTCAGCAAAAGAAATTAAGGAAACAATCCCCTTCACTATTGCAACCAAAAAAATAAAGTGCCTAGGGGTAAATTTAGCCAAGGAGGTTAAGGACTTGTACTCGGAAAATTATAAAACATTGATAAAAGAAATCAAGGAAGATACAAACAAGTGGAAGCATATACCGTGCTCATAGTTAGGAAGTATAAACATCATTATAATGTCGATATTACCCAAAGCAATTTATAAATTCAATGCAATACCAATTAAAAATACCAATGACATACTTCAAAGATATAGAACACATATTCCAAAAATTTATATGGAACTAAAAAAGAACACGAATAGCCTCAGCATTCTTAAATAGAAAAAATAAAGCAGGAGGTATCACTCTTCCGATATCAAGGTATACTACAAGGCCATTGTACTCAGGACAGCCTGGTACTGGCATAAGAACAGCCACGTAAATCAGTGGAACAGAACAAAGAACATAGAAATAAACTCACACCTTTATGGTCAACTGATATTTGACAAAAAAGGATAGAACATACAATGAAGTAAGGACAGCCTCTTTAACAAATGCTGTTGGGAAAATTGGACATCTACCTGCAAAAAAATGAAACTAGACCATCAACTTACACCATTCACAAAAACAAACTCAAAATGGATAAAAGACTTAAATGTAAGCCATGGAACCATAAGCATCTTAGAAGAAAACATAGGTAGCAAGCTCTCCGACATCTGTTGCAGCAATATATTTGCCGATTTATCACCACAGGCAAATGAAATGAAACGCAAGATAAACAAATGGGACTATATCAAACTAAAAAGTTTTTGCAAAGATAAAGACATTAAGAACAGATTAAAAAGACAAACCACGGCCTGACCTGTGGTGGTGCAGTGGATAAAGCGTCGACCTGGGAACACTGAGGTCGCCAGTTCAAAACCCTGCATTGGTCTGGTCTAGGCACATATGGGAGTTGATGCTTCCAGCTCCTCCCCCCTTTCTCTCTCTCTCTCTCTCTCTCTCTCTCTCTCTCTCTCTGTCTCCTCTCTAAAATGAATAAAATAAAAATTTTCAAAAAAAAATACAAACCACACAATGGGAGACCATATTCGATAACCCGTCTGATAAGGGGTTAAGAACCAAAATTTATAAAGAACTTATAAAACTCAACACCAGTCATTAGAGAAATGCAAATTAAAACCACAATGAGATAACACCTCACACCAGTCAGAATGGCGCTTATCAGCAAAACAACACAGAATAAGTGCTGGCGAGGATGTGAAAAAAAGGGAACCCTCCTGCACTGCTGGTGGGAATGCAGACTGGTGCAGCCACTGTGGAAAACAGTATGGAGATTCCTCAAAAAATTAAAAATTGAACTGCCTTTTGACCCAGCTATTCCACTTATAGGAATATACCCTAAGAACACCATAGCACTCTTCGAAAATAAGACTGCACCCCCATGTTTGTGGCAGCATTGTTCACAATAGCGAAGATCTGGAAACAGCCCAAGTGTCCGTCAGAGGACGAGTGGATTAAAAAGCTATGGTACATATATACTATGGAATACTACTCAGCCATAAGAAATGATGACATCGGATCATTTACAACAAAATGGATGGACCTTGATAACATTATATAGTGTGAAATAAGTAAAACAGAAATAAACTAAGAACAGCATGATTTAATAGATAGGTGGGACATAAAAGCAAGACTATGAGACATGGACAAGAGTGTGGTGGTTATGGGGAAGAGGGAGGGAGGAAATGAAGGGAGAGGGGGGAGGAGAGGGTCACAAAGAAAACCAGATAGAAGGTGACAGGTGACAATTTGACTTTGGGTGATGGGTATGCAACATAATTGAATGATAATATAACCTGGAGATGTTTTCTTTGAACATATGTACCCTGATTTATTAATGTCACCCCATTAAAATTAATAAAACAATAAGAAATTAGAGAGGAGAAGTAAAAACTGACACAGAAGAAATACAAAGGATTGTAAGAAAATACTTTGAAGAACTCTATGCCAAAAATTAGACAACGTGGGTGAAATGGACAAATTCTTCAAAACATATAATATTTCAAAAATCAATATAGAAAAATCAGAATACCTAAACAGACCGATTTCATCAAATGAGATTGAAACAGTTATCAGAAAACTCCCAACAAACAAAAGTCTTGAGCTTGATGGCTTCACAGGCAAATATTACCAAATATTCAAAGAACTAACTACTATTTTTCTCAAGCTATTTCAAAAAATTCAAGAGGAGGGAAGACTTCCAAACTCCTTTTATGAGGCAAGCATAATTCTGATTTCAAAACGAGGCAAACATACTACCAAGAAAGAAAACTATAGACTTATATCGCTGATGAACTTATATGCAAATATTCTCAACAAAATATTAGCAAACTGGATCCAGCAATACGTAAAAAAAATCATAAATAATGATCAAGAGGGATTTATTCTGGATAGACTAGGCTGGTACAATATTGGCAAATCAATCAATGAAATTTAACACATAAACAAAAGTAAGGATAAAAATCACATGATAATATCAATAGATGTAGAAAAAGCATTTAATAAAATCCAGCATCCATTTATGATCAAAACTCTCAGCAAAGTGGGAATACAGGGAACATACCTTAACATTATAAAAGCCATATATGACAAACCCACAACCAACATAATACTTAATGGGCAAAAATTAAAAGCAAACCCCTTAAGATCAGGAACAAAGCAGGGGTGCCCCTTTTCACCACACTTAGACAACATAGTTCTGGAAGTCCTACCACAGCAATTTGACAAGAAGAAGAGATAAAATGCTTCCAAGTTGGAAAAAAAGAAGTAAAACTATCACTATTTTCTGATGACATGATACTGTACATAGAAAACCCTAAAGTCTCAGTCAAAAATCTACTGGACCTGATAAATGATTTCAGCAAGGTAGCAGGATATAAAATCAATATTCAAAATCAGTGGCAAAATTATATGCCAACAATGAACTGTCTGAAAGAGAAATTAAGAAAACAATTCTCTTTACTGTTGCAACAAAGAAAAACATAAGGTACCTAAAAGTAAATTTAACCAAAGAGGTTAAAGACTTGTCCTTGGAAAAGTATAAAACATTGATAAAGCAAATCAAGGAAGATACAAACAAGTGGAAACATATATCATGTTCATGGATAGGAAGAATAAACATCATTAAAATGTCTATATTATCGAAAGCAATCTATAAATTCAACACAGTTCCTATTAAAATACCAATGACATACTTCAAAGATATAGAACAAATATTCCAAAAATTTATATGGAACCAAATAGCCTCAGCAATCCTGAAAAGGAATAATAAAGTGGGGAGTATCACAGTTCTTGATATCAAGTTATACTACAAAGTCATCATACTCAAAATAGCTTGGTACTGGCATAAGAACAGGCATACAGATCAATGGAACAAAACAGAGAACCTAGAAATAAACCCACACCTATATGGACAATTTATATTTGACCAAGGAGGTAAGAGCATACAATGGAATAAAAACAGTCTCTTTAACAAATGGTGTCAAAAAAAAATTGAACAAGTACTTGAAAAAAAATGAAAGTGGATCACCAACTTACACCATTCACAAAAATCAACTCAAAATGGATAAAAGACTTAAACTAAGTCATGAAACCATAAATAACTTGGAAGAAAACATAGGCAGTAAACTCTCCAATATCTCCTGGAGCAATATTTTTGTTGACTCATCTCCACAAGCAAGCGAAATAAAGGACAAGATGAACAAATGGGACTATATGAAACTAAAAAGCTTTTGCACAGCAAAAGACATCATTAACAAAATAAAAAGACATCCCACACAATGGGAGAATATATTTGACAATATGTATGATAAGGGGTTAATAACCAAAATTTATAAAGAACTTGTAAAACTCAACACAAGGAAGGTAAACAATCCAATCAAAAAATGGGCAAAAGAGCCTGACCAGGCGGTGGCACAGTGGATAGAGCGTCGGACTAGGATGCGGAAGACCCAGGTTCAAGACCCCGAGGTCGCCAGCTTGAACGCGGGCTCATCTGGTTTGAGCAAAAAAGTTTGTTAACTTGGATCCAAGGTCGCTGGCTCTAGCAAGGGGATGCTCAGTCTGCTGAAGGCCCGCGGTCAGGACACATGTGAGGAAGCAATCAATGAACTAAGGTGTCGCAACAAAAAACTGATGATTGATGCTTCTCATCTCTCTTCGTTCCTGTCAATCTGTCCCTATCTATCCCTCTCTCTGACTCTGTAAAATAAACAAATAAAAATTTTAAAAAAATAATAAAAATAAAAAAATGGGCAAAAGAGCCTGACCCGGCGGTGGCGCAGTGGATAGAGCGTGGGACTGGGATGCGGAAGACCCAGGTACGAGACCCTGAGCTCACCAGCTTGAGCGGAGACCCATCTGGCTTGAGCAAAAGCTTGTCAGCTTGGACCCAAGGTCTCTGGCTCCAGCAAGGGGTTGCTCAGTCTGCTGAAGGCCCGCAGTCAAGGCACATGTTGAGAAAGCAATCAATGAACAACTAAGGTGTTGGGAAGGCAACGAAAAACTCATGATTGATGCTTCTCACCTCTCTCCATTCCTGTCTGTCTGTCTCTATCTATCCCTCTCTCTGACTCTCTCTCTGTCCCTGTAAAAAAAAAAAAAAAAAAATGAATAGACACTTCTCCAAAGAGGACATACAGATGGCCAATAGGCATATGAAAAATATCCAACCTCACTAATCATTTAATCATTAGAGAGATGCAAGTTAAAACCATAATGAGATACCACATCACACCTGTCAGAATGGCGGTGCTCTTTAACAAAACAACACATAACAAGTGCTGGAGAGGGTGTGGAGAATAGGGAACCCTCCTGTACTGCTGGTGGGAATGCAGACTGGAGCAGCCACTGTGGAAAACAGTATGGAGATTCCTCAAAAAATTAAAAATGGAACTGACCTTTAACCCAGCTATCCCACTTTTAGGAATACATCCTATGAATACCAAATTACTGATTCAAAAGGAGAAATGTACACCCATGTTTATGGCAGCACTGTTTACAATAGGCAAGATCTGGAAACAGCCCAAGTGTCTGTCGTGAACGAGTGGATTAAAAAGCAGTGGTACATATACACAGTGGAATACTATGAGAAAGAAGAAAATCTTACCTTTTGCAAACACATGGATGGACTTAGAAACTATCATGCTAAGTGAAGTAAGCCAGGCAGAGAAAGAAAAATATCATATGACCTCACTCATTTGAGGAATCCAATGAACAATGTGAACTGAGCGACAGAACAGAGGCAGAGATGGGATCAAAGGGACTAGAGGGAAAGTGGTCAAAGGGAAAATGGAAGAGAAGATGGGATCAGAAAACGGAAAGAGATCGGTGAAATTATATATACATAATACAGCCTTATAGAGAGCAGGGAAAAAAATCCTGGAGGGAAGGAGGGAGGGCATTGGGGTGAGGGAGCTTGGGGCAGCCAAGGGGAGGAAGAAGGTGGGGAAAGATATTTTGTGGGACATTTGAATCTATGTAAACACAAAAAATTGAAATAATAAATTAGAAAAAAAAAGGAATAATAAAAGAAAGTCAACTTCGGGGAGCCCATGTTTTGGAGCTACAAACCTCACGTGCTCCGCCACCTGTAAAAAATTCTACTTTCTTAAAAAAATTTTTTAAGAAATAGCAAAGAAGTAACAAGAAATTTAAAAAAACATAAAAAATGTATAGACTAAGATAAATATGAAATTAATTTTTTAAAATATGAAATAATTAAACATAAATATGCTTTAATTTAGCCAATAAAAAGGAAAAAACTTTTAAATTAGGGTTTTTTTTAAGTTTAATTTTCTCCTTTTATTTTGTTTTTTTATATATATATATTTTATTGTTATTAATTCTAATGGGGTGACACCAATAAATCAGGGTACATATGTACAATGAAAACATCTCCAGGTTATCTTATCATTCAATTATGTTGCATAACCGACACCAAAAGTCAAATTGTCCACTGTCACCTTCTATCTGGTTTTTCCTGTGTCCCTCCCCTTTTCCCTATTCTACTCTTTCCACCCTCCCCCCATCCCGTAACCACCACTCTCTTGTCCATGTCTCATAGTCTCACTTTTATGTCCCACCAATGTATGAAAGCATGCTGTTCTCAGTTTTTCTTTTTTTCTGATTTACTTATTTCACTACGTATAATGTTATCAAGGTACATCCATTTTGTTATAAATGATTCGATGGCATCATTTCTTATGGCTGAGTAGTATTCCATAGTATATATGTACCATAACTTTTTAATCAACTCATCTTCTGACGGACACTTGGGCTGGTTCCAGATCTTCGCTATTGTGAACAATGCTGCCACGAACATGGGGGCGCATTTCTTCTTTTCGAACAGTGCTATGGTGTTCTTAGGGTATATTCCTATAGTGGGATAGCTGGGTCAAAAGGCAGTTCAATTTTTAATTTTCAGAGAAATCTCCAAACTGTTTTCCACAGTAGCTGCTCCAGTCTGCATTCCCCCCAGCAGTGCAGAAGGATTCCCTTTTCTCCACATCCTCGCCAGCACTTATTCTGTGTTGTTTGCTGATGAGTGCCATTCTGACTGGTGTGAGGTGATATCTCATTATGGTTTTAATTTGCATTTCTCTAATGATTAGTGATGTTGAGCATTTTTTCATATGCCTATTGGCCATGTGTATGTCCTCTTTGGAGAAAATTCTATTCATTTCTTTTGCCCATTTTTTGATTGGGTTGTTTGTCTTCTTGGTGTTGAGTTTTATAAGTTCTTTATAAAATTTAGTTATTAACCCCTTATCGGATGTGCTATCGAATAAGTTCTCCCATTGTGTGGCTTGTCTTTTTATTCTGTTCTTATTGTCTTTAGCTGTGCAAAAACTTTTTAGTTTGATATAGTCCCATTTGTTTATCTTGCCTTTTATTTCATTTGCCCGTGGAGATAAATCGGCAAATATATTGCTGCTACAGATGTCGGAGAGCTTGCTGCCTATGTTTTCTTCTAAGATGCTTATGGTTTCACGGCTTACATTTAAGTCTTTTATCCATTTTGAGTTTGTTTTTGTGAATGGTGTAAGTTGATGGTCTAGTTTCATTTTTTTGCAGGTAGATGTCCAATTTTCCAAACACCATTTGTTAAAGAGGCTGTCTTTACTCCATTGTATGTTCTTTCCTCCTTTGTCAAATATCAGTTGTCCATAAAGCTGTGGGTTTATTTCTGGGTCCTCTGTTCTGTTTTATTGATCTATGTGCCTGTTCTTATGCCAGTACCAGACTGTCTTGAGTATAATGGCCTTATAGTAAACCTTAATATCTGAAAATGTGATACCTCCTGCTTTATTTTTTCTTTTTAAGATTGCTGAGGCTATTCGTGTTCTTTTTTGGTTCCATATAAATTTTTGGAATATGCGTTCTATATCTTTGAAGTATGTTATTGGTATTTTAATGGGTATTGCATTGAATTTATAAATTGCTTTGGGTAATATAGACATTTTAATGATGTTTATTCTTCCTAGCCATGAGCACGGTATATGCTTCAACTTGTTTGTATCTTCCTTGATTTCTTTTACCAATGTTTTATAATTTTCTGAGTACAAGTCCTTAACCTTCTTGGTTAAATTTACTCCTACGTACTTTATTTTTTTGGCTGCAATATTGAAGGGGATTGTTTCCTTAATTTCTATTGCTGACAGTTCATTGTTGGTATATACAAATGCCTCTGATTTCTGAGTATTAATTTTAATCCTGCCACCTTGCTGAATTCATTTATAAAGTCCAGTAGTTTATTGACTGAGACATTAGGGTTTTCAATATACAATATCATATCATCTGCAAATAGTGACAGTTTTACTTCTTCTTTTCCAATTTGGAGGCCTTTTATTTCTTCTTCTTGTCTGATTGCTGTAGCTAGGACTTCCAGAACTATGTTGAATAAGAGTGGTGAAAGGGGGCATCCCTGCCTGGTTCCTGATCTTAAAGGGATTGCTTTTAATTTTTGTCCATTTAGTATAATGTTTGCTGTGGGTTTGTCGTAGATGGCCTTTATCATGTTAAGAAATGATCCCTGTATTCCCACTTTACTGAGAGTTTTGAGCATGAATGGGTGCTGGATTTTATTAAATGCCTTTTCTGCATCTATTGCTATTATCATGTGATTTTTGTCCTTCCTTTTGTTTATGTGATGAATCACATTGATTGATTTGCGAATATTGAACCAGCCTTGCCTCTCCAGAATAAATCCCACTTGATCATGGTGAATGATTTTTTTCATATATTGCTGGATCCAGTTGACTAATATTTTGTTGAGAATTTTAGCTTCTAAATTCATCAGGGATATACGCCTATAATTTTCTTTCTTTGTGTTGTCTTTGCCCGGTTTTGGGATCAGAATTATGCTCGCCTCATAAAAGGAGTTTGGAAGTCTTCCTTCCTCTTGAATTTTTTGAAATAGCTTGAGGAGCATAGCAGTTAGTTCTTCTTTGAATTTTTTATAGAATTCACTTGTGAACCCATCAGGCCCAGGACTTCTTTTGGGGGGAGTTTTTTGATAACTGTTTGGATCTCATTTGTTGTAATTGGTCTGTTTAGGTGTTCTGATTCTTCCAGATTGATTTTTGGAAGGTTATATGATTCAAGAAATTTGTCCATTTAATCAAGATTTTCCAATTTTTTGGCATAAAGTTCTTCATAGTATTTTCTTACAATGCTTTGTATTTCTGTTGTGTCAGTTGTTATTTCTCCACTGTCCTTTCTAATTTTAGTTATTTGAGTCCTCTCTTTTTTTCTTGGTGAGTCTAGTTAAAGGTTCATCAATCTTGTTTACCATTTCAAAGAACCAGCTTCTGGTTTCATTGATCCTCTGTATTGTTTCCTTCGCCTCTATGTCATTTATTTCTGCTCTGATCTTTATTATTTCCTTCCTTCTACTTGTCTTGGGTTTTATTTGCTGCTGTTTTTCTAGTTCTTATAAATGCAGGGTCAGGTTGCTTATTTGAGCTTTTTCTAGCTTCTTACGATATGCCTGTAGTGCAATAAACTTCCCTCTCAGAACTGCTTTTGCTGTGTCCCATAAATTTTGAGTTGATGTATGCTCATTATCATTTGTTTCTAGAAACTTTTTTATTTCTTCTTTGATTTCATTGTTAATCCATTCATTATTTAATATCATGCTATTTAGTTTCCAAGTGTTTGAGTATTTTTCAGTTTTTCTTTTCTGGTTAATTTCTAGTTTCATGGCATTGTGATCAGAGAAAATGCTTGATATGATTTCAATCTTCTTAAATTTACTGAGACCATTTTTGTGTCCTCACATGTGGTCTATCCTATAAAACGTACCATGAGCACTTGAGAGGAATGTATATTCTACTGCTTTAGGGTGAAAAGTTCTGAAGATATCTATTAAATCAAGTTGATTTAGTGTCTCCTTTAAATCTGCTATTTCTATATTAATTTTCTTTCTTGAGGATCTATCCAGTGTTGTTAGAGGGGTATTGAAATCCCCTACTATGATAGTATTGCTGTTAATCTCGCCCTTTATATCCATCAAAGTCTGCTTTATGTATGTCGGTTCTCCTATATTTGGTGCATAGATATTTATAATAGTTATATCTTCCTGTTGAGTTGTTCCCATTATCATTATGTAGTGTCCTTCTTTATCTCTTACTACAGCCTTTATTTTAAAGTCCATTTTGTCAGATATAAGTACCGCTACCCCTGCTTTTTTTTCATTTCCATTTGCATGAAATATTTTTTTCCATCCTTTTACCTTCAGTCTATGTGCGTCTTTTGTTTTAAGGTGTGTCTCTTGTAGACAGCATATGTATGGGTCCTGTTTCTTTATCCATGCAGCTACCCTATGTCTTTTGATTGGATCATTTAATCCATTTACATTGAAGGTTATTATTGATATGTAGCTGTTTATTGCCATTTTATTCTTTAAAGCTGTATTCTTCTTTTGCTCTATTCTTTCTTCCCTTTAAACTGTTCACAACAGGCCCCTTAGTATCTCTTGCAGAATTGGTTTGGTTTTTATGAATTCCTTCAGGCTTTCTTTTTCTGGGAAGCTCTTTATTTCTGCTTCAATTTTAAACGTTAGCCTTGCTGGATAAAGTAGTCTTCGTTGTAGGTTCTTGTTCTGCATTACTTTGATTATATCTTGCTATTCCCTTTTGGCCTCAAGTGTTTCTGTTGAGAAGTTCGATGTCATCCTTATGGGGGCTCCTTTGTAGGTCATAGCCTTTTTTTCTCTAGCAGCTTTTAATATTTTTTCTTTATCCATTAGCTTTGGTATTTTAACTATGATATGTCTTGGTGTAGATCTTTTTGGGTTTCTCTTTAATGGAGTTCTGTGTGCTTCTTGAACATGTGGAGTGTTTCCCAGCGTAATTTAGGGAAGTTTTCTGCTATGATTTGATTGAACAAAGTTTCCATTTCCTGTCCTCTCTCCTCTTTTTCAGGCACCTCTATGATGCGAATGTTGTTTCTCTTCATGTTGTCACAGAGCTCCCTTAGAGTTTCCTCACATTTTTTGAGTCCCTTTTCCTTTTTCTTCTCTGTTTCTGTGCCTTTGTTTATTGTGTCCTCTAACTCGCTTATTCGATCCTCAGCGTCATTCATCCTGCTTTTAATTCCTTCCATTGTGGTCTTCAGTTCTGATACTGTATTTGTCATTTCTGTCTGATTCTTTTTTATTTCAATTTCATTTTCTATACTTGTTATCTCTTTATTTAGGTGTTCATAATGACTATCCATTGTTGCTCTAATTTCTTTGAACATCCTAACTATCATTATTCTAAATTCTGCTTCTGGTAATTTGGTTATATCTGGTTCATTCAGGTCCTTCTCTGGGGATTTTTCTTGATTTATTTGGTTTGCATTCCTCTGCCTGCCCATTTTGTCTGTCTATAGCAAGTTGTGGCCACTGGAGTCCAGTAGGTGTTGCCTTTGTGTTCTCTAGGTGTGGTCTGTCTGCAAGCCTCCCACCCCCTCTGCCGGTGCCTAGGATTGTTGGGTATGAGCGTTGCCAGCGCTGGCCCACTGTGGCTTTTGCTGTGATTTCTGCCTCTCCTCCGTGAGAGGGGCTGTCACTGAAGCCACAATACTTAGCACCAAGGGTAGAGGTGAGCACCTTTGCTCAGCTGTGGACCCAGCCTATTTCCGGACTTCGGCCCAGAACCTGCAGTCAGAGCCTGCTCGCCAGAGTTTCGCGGGTTGGGCGGGTCTTTTGGACTGCTCTCAGCTGTGAGCCTTTGCCCATCAGAGATTTAGCCCCATCCTCGAGGCCAGGGCCCTTCTGCACAGGGTCGCAAACCCAGGTTTATAGGGCCTGGCATGTATGCTGGCTTTAGCTCAGCTGCATACTTCCTCTCGTCCCGGACTCTACCCCCGCGTTCAGTGCCCGCTCGTGCACATATGAATGCAATCCGCAGTTTCTCCGGTCAGGTGGGGATAGTAGTGTGAGCTCAGCTGCGAGCTTCCACTTGTCTCGGGGTCTACCCTGTTCCCGCTTTCGGAGCCCTCTCACGCACGTATACTGGCAAACCGCGGTTTCTCTGGCCCGGGGGGGGGGGGTGGCTGGTAGCATGAGCTCAGCCGCGAGCCCCCATTTGTCCCTGGTCCTATTCTGGCCCCCACGGTCAGGGCCAGCTTGCGCAGGGTCGCAGAGCAGATTTCTGCCCGTTCCTGGCCTCCCGCTTTGTCCCCGTAAATGGGATTAAAGGCGGGCCCACAGCTTCCAGACCGCTTTCGCGTATCCCCTCCGACCCTGCTTGGCTAGATCGAGCTCCCACCAGCTTGGCCTCTGCCCACGCCGACAGAACCGCGTTTCAGCGTCCTGTCGCCCCAAACCCTTCATCAACCCTCAGCAGAGTAAGAAGGGACCTAATACTCCACGCTGTAGGCCTGGGAGCTCCCTCACTTGTTTCACAGCTCAAAACTGTCCAAACGCCTCTTCTAGGCTCTGGGACTGTAGGCTGGGTCTTGGTTCCTGGGACCCAGGTCCCTCCCTCTCTGCCAAACTTTCCTCCCACCCAGCGGGTCTCTCCGGGCTGCTGTTTGCTCCGGGGAGCTGGGCAGCCCTCTTCGCGTTTTCGCTATTCCTACCAGTCTCAATGTGGCTTCTTCTGTGTTCCTTGGTTGAAGAGTCCACTTAGTTTAGTTCATAGTTGGTTTATCCAGATGATGGTTCTTTAAATTGAGTTATAATCCACTTTGGTTCTGGGAGTTGGAAGTTGGTACTTCCGCCTACTCCATCGCCATCTTGCTTCCTCCCAGAGTAGGATTTTAAAAAGCATAGTTTATATAAATGACAGCCAAAACCAAAGTGACATGGGACAATTAACAGTAGCAGGAGATATAAAATTATTATAGCTTATTTAAAGATAAATTGTCAAGATGGTAATTTTGGTTATAATGAACCAAATAAAATTAATGCCAAAAAGCATATAAATGGGAATACAAAGATAATTTTATATGAATGAGAAAAGAATTTAAATATACTATAATAATGATGAACCTGTATACAGTGAAAAACAAAACACTAAAATGTATAAGGCAAAATGTTTTATATGAATGAGGTATTTAGTAACCCCATTGCAATGAGGGAAAATTCACACCTTTCTGAGTTGAGAAATTTAAAAAACATAAAAAATATATAGACTAAAACATTTAAAAAACAAAAAAAACATATAAAAAACTAAAATGTGTTATCATAGGTGATTAAGAAAGACAATGAAATAGATGTTTGTTCTTTTCAGAAAATTGAATTTAATATTTGAAAAAAACGAGTCATTAGGTTATTACTAAGTCAATAGTCTCACTATGTGAAACTTAATAAAAACAATTAGTAAATTACTAAAACTACAAAAATATAAAGGTGAAAGTATGAACATTTATTTTGTGGCAGAGAAAATACAAGGTAAATTTTTTTAGAGTTTTGCCACTATAAGAAATAATTTAAGATACCATTTTAACCAAGTATATCTTTCAATTTAGAATGTCAATAAAATCAAAGTAGGTATTTTTTAACTGACTCCTAAACAAATATTTTTAAAAGTACTTTTAGGAATCAATATGGCAGTGGGTGTTGGACCTAAAACACAGATATTCTGAGTGAAGAAAGCTTTATAAAGGGGAATATATAATATAATTAAATATCTCAATGAAAATATAAAGACATTTGTCTATGGAATGTTTATAATACAGGAAAAAGAAAAAATAAATGTTCAAGGATGGGAATATATAAATTATGGTACATTCAAAAGGACTTGCAAATAAATATATTAAGCACATATCTTCTTTACCTTTGGTCCTTTCTGAGAAACCATTCAATAAGAAAAAAGATGGAATAAAAAAATAAAAGGCTATAATGATGACAATTTGGAAAAGAGTTTTCTTTAATGTTTTCTGGATATAAAAAACAGATAAGAAGTGACATGTGGAAGCAGGACAGAGGAGGCTGCCCAATGCAAAAAATGCTTTCTTAGGCTGGGGCTGGGTCTCTACCTCCCAAGCTAAGAACTACGACACAAAACAGTTCTTGTCCAAAGGGGTACTGTGGCATCTTTGGAGGATCTAGGGCAGAGGAGGTACAAGTCCTCTGTATACTCAGATTCCTTGTTTCAGATCAAAGTAACACTGCCCAAATGCCATGGTGAAGCCTGGCCTGAGTGTGCAGGAAGCCAGCTGTGCACACAAGCTCATAGTCAGTGTTGTCTTCATCTCATTCGTACCTGTAAGCAAAGAACCATTACTAGAAATTTGAAAACCAAGAATGTACACCATGAAAAGAAAGAGCAAGATAAACAAACAGAAAAATGGCCCCAGAACTAACTGACATCATTCAGGTAACTTTAAAAAAGCAAATAAAATTGCCACCAGAGACATCTGAGAAAATAATATTCCAACCACAAAAATAAAAGACCAATGAACAAAAGAAGAAACAGCAAACAGGAAAAAAATTAAAATGAAAAAAGTTATAATACGACTGCCAACATAAATGAAATTCATCAAATGATTGAAAGATAAATACAAGTATAAGCACTCATTAAAGTAAAGCAAAAATAAAGTAGACAAAGCTATTAGGGAAAAGATTAATTATTTAGATAAACTGTCTAGAAATTCAATCATCTACTTAATAGGAATTCCATAAAAAATAGGGGGGAAAAGTGGACAAAGGCAATCAAAGAAATAAAAAGCTTTAAATTTTCTACAGGTGCAGAGCAGCTCTACCATGATTTACCTTGGCTGTAGAACTCATGGCTGCAAGGTGGCCTAGGCACAGGAAGTCCTGGTGTTTCTGTGTTATGGCTCCAGAATTACAACTCCGATCTGGTGAGACAGACCTGCTCTCCTGTTGCAGCTTCAGCCCAGGGAAACAAACCTTCCATGGAAGCTGAAGTGTACCCCACTGAAACAAAGGTGAAGCTGGCTAATATAGAGAAGAGCTTTCACCCCCTGGTCCCTAGTCCTTAATTAGTCTGTTTTCATGCAAATAAGGACTCCAAATTCTCACAGTATGATTGGTCCAAGAGGTCACTGTCCAGATTGGTTGGAATAGAGCTGCTCTGATTGGTCAATAAACATACAAACATAGTTGCAACAGATCCTATTGGGCTGGGAAAGTCTCACTCCTATTGGTCGAATTTTAATCCTTGGAGCTCGGAAGGATCAGGTCAGCCAGCAACAACACACACATGCAGGAGAAGGCTTAGCAACCCAGTCTGTGGTTTTTCTAAGAAATGCAGCATACTTGAGGGACCTCCATAAACAATGGTTATTAGACTATGGTTATAAATTAACCATGAGGAGTCCTTTTTTGTGTGTAACAGAGACAGAGAGAAGGACAGATAGGGACAAACCAGAAGGGAGAGAGAGATGAGAAGCATCAAGTCTTTGCTGCAACACCTGAGTTGTTTTGATTGCTTTCTCATATGTGCCTTGACTGGGGGGCTACTTCAGTGCAAGTGATCCCTTGCTCAATCCAGCAATCACTGGACTCAAGCTAGCAACCATGGTGTCATGTCTATGATCCCATGCTCAAGCCATATGAGCCCATGCTCAAGCTGGCGACCTCAGGGTTTCAAACCTGGGTCCTCTGCATCCCAGTCTGATGCTCTATCCATTACACCACTGCCCGGTCAGGCAGAGGAGTCCTTTTTGACTGGCATATTCTTGGGGTCAGCAAAAGGAAGAAGGACCAGATTGGCATGAGACATCAGCAATGTTTATTAGAATCCAATGGGGCAAAGCTTTCAAATTCTGCAGGGTTTCTTTTTCTCACCTTAAAATTATATAGTTGGCTAAATATCAGCAACAGTGAGAAAATAATAGACCCATCTTAACTTATTACAGGAACCCCAAAGGTTTATTTCTATTGGAACATTTCTTAAAAATTTGTTTGTATAGATAATTCATAAGGCGTTAAACCAAAAAAAGAAAGATGCAAAATTCAGGGAAGAGTGGATCAAATACAGGTGAAAAGGGAGTTCCGGTAGCATAGCTGGACAATAAATAGTTCAAGAGGGTAAAAGGTTACAGAGGAAGGAGTCTGGGCAAGAAGGAAGTCAGGAGGAGAAGAAAATTGAAGAAAAGTGAATTTGAAGATGTGAGCAAATGTTAAGGGAGCAGGGAGCAAAACAGAACCCAATGTTATGAAACAGTCAAGAAAACAAAAGCTGAAAAGAAAGGACATGAACTTTCTTGCTGCTTGTCCCTGCAGGAGCAAAGTATGTGTTTGATTTTTGATACCCACTATCATTTCAATCGGCTACCATAAATGTATATGTTCTTGATACCCAGGTAGATAATTGATATGATATCAATGGGTGAAGGGGAGGTTGGGATCAGATTATCTCTAAGTGATGGAAAGATATAGTTAAATTTTTAACTCAAAATTACAAATTAACCAATGCAGTAAACAGAAAGGAGAGGTTTGGGGGCATGGTTTAGTGAGGTTCTCCCTACACTAGCATGTCAAGAAGGAATAAATAAAACTGCTAACTCAAGAAACAGCTTTATAGTATATTGTTATTAAGAGAAATAGAGATGGCCATTAGCAGACACACCTATGGTCACTTTGGGTGCCCCCACTGGAGGTGTTCCTGTGACAGAAGACTGCTGATTTTAAAAAGAATTTACTATTCACCATCACAAAGAGGTGGCCCAAGACCATGCCTTTATTAGACTATGTAAGGTCTTTCTCTGAGTGACCAGGAAACTTACTTGTTCTTCAAACATGTCTGATTAAAATTTCTTCTTGCCCTACTTGTCACAGCACCACTTAAGTTACATTGATCTTAAATTCTGACAGTTTCTATATTTGCAGGAACAGCTCTTTCAATTATCTCCAAGTTTTGCTTGCAGTAGACAGGTGGTCCGATGATCGTCAGCTGCATTTTAGATCAGTTTAAGTACATCCTTAGACATCTTTGGGTTAGGAATATAAATATAAAGTCAACACATTGTGTGTGAAAGGAAAGAACAGCCTGTTTAAAATAATTTTGGTTTAATAAGATAAACCCAAATCAATATGTTATTGGAAATGCAAAGGTCCAAGCGGGGGGGGGGGGGGGGATACACAGAGAGAAGCCTAGGCTCTCCTGTGACTGTCTCCCTTTTCTTCACTGGCACCACAGAAGCCTGCAGGATGGCTTTTTAGTGACACCTGCTGGGACATATATGACAGAAGGGTTTGTGGATCTTTTTCCCCTGAGCTGCTGACTGACCAAGACTGAGTCAGCAGTCTACTCTGTTTCACACTGATGCTTGCACATGTTAGCTTTGAACATTTTCCCTCTCTCCTGGGGTCACAGCTTTCTGGCCTGCTCATCATTTCTAAAGGGGGATGGGCTATGTACCAGCATGACAAAAATCCAGAAATTCAGACTAGCACACAGTCAAGCATAGCCTACTTGACTGTAAATAAAATGTTTAGGTTGCTTTTACCTTTAATAAACATGTTCTTTATCTTTCAACTCTATCTTCTGTTTTTGTAAAACACATAAGTAAGGAAGAAAACAGTGTTATTAACCAGAAACTCTTCATTGTAAGCCTAACTGCTAACGGGGACTGCAACTGCCAACACCCAATGAAAAGAAGTGTTGTGGAGTCAAGTAGGAAGTCATTGAAATAATGGATTACCTGTTTCTCCAATAATTTAGTGGAAATATTTATTGCCTTCACAATGTAGACTTTTGAAAAATCATTTAATCTTCATATAAATATCTTTGTGTTTTATCACAGAATAAATTCTATGTAGCAAACCAATGTTTTGGGTACATTTGTACCTTACAGCTAAAAAATGTAATCTTATTTTAAAGGAAGCAAAGAGATGACGTTTTCTCCTTTCTGTGACTAAAACACTTAATGATTCAATGTTTTCTTTTACATCTGCCTTTTAATATTGAGAAGTTGTTTTTTTATAGCATTTCAATTTAATAAGAATTGCACCATTTTCTTTGAAAAGTATGGTTTGACTTGTTAAGAACTGACTTGACATTTGTATCCAAAAAAGTTTGGAAATTATTTAGAGTTTTATTTACCTTTTTCAGAAAACAGCTGATACTTTTGCTGCTGCTTTCTTGTTTCTGTTTTCTTACTAATCCTAAACTAAATAGAGTCACAAGATTATTCACTCAGTCCCCTATGGTAACATGTTTTTTTCTGATCTTCCAATTTCACTTCATATTTTAACACTCAAATCTCAAAATAAAAAATATTTAGAAAAGTATTTAAAAAGCTAATAAAAGCTGAGAAAATAACAATGTGTAGCAATAGTCCCATCATCTCAAATCAGCAATAATGACGCTTTGGCATAATTTCTAAAAATTTATTTAAGTATTTTTCTTTTTAATTAAATTTATTGGGTGACATAGGTTCATAAGATTATGTAAGGACAGTTAGTTATATTTCTAAGCTATTTTATATCTATTCAGTAAATCATTTTCCTTAAACATAAGTTTAACATGTGAATCATATTGAATCTAATATATTTATTGTAGTTGACAAGTTACCTTGTCTTGAGGCATTTAGATGATGTCCTATTATTCAGTATCATTAGTAACACTGCAACAAATACCTTATTGCACATTTAATCTGATTTCATTTGGGCACAATGATGTTGGGAACACAGAATATATCTGGTCCTGTGTCAGCTCTCTCATTCTCCTTTAGAGATGGCGCCCCATTTGAGGTAGAAGGAAAAAAACTGTTCCTGGTTAATGAAAACAGTTTTCTTCCTTACTTATGTGTTTTACAAAAACAGAAGATAGAGTTGACAAAGAACATGTTTATTAAAGGTAAAAGCAACCTAAACATTTTATTTACAGTCAAGTAGGCTATGCTTGACTGTGTGCTAGTCTAAAATTTGTTTTGGAGCATAGGGTGGGGACTAAAAATTTTAAAAGTTGTATTAGCTATTTTGTATATGTCTCCAATAATCAGCAACAAGAAGAAAAGATGAACTCCTTTGTGATAAAAAATTGTTATGAATTTTTCCAAGACACTGAAGTTAAGAAATAGCGTATTTCTTTTCTTTCTTTTTTTTTTTTTTCTATTTCTAATCATATCTAATTTAAGCACATCACTTGCCAAGGTCAAAGAGAAATTCAGTATTAGCTCCTTTTAAGCTTATAACTGAATTCTGGAAGTTTAAGCGCCAGTCCTCACCAATACTGTAAAATCACTTCTGTCTAAATCAATCTCTATACCTGGTCCAACTTTTGCTCCTTATGTTATGATGACGTGACTGTGGGTTACTGTTTGTTCCAATGCTGTGCATTTTTTATGCTTCTCTAGGAACCAAGTCTCCTTCCATCACCATGTGTCCTCCCTTTACCCTCACCTACTACCCTGACCCCTCTTTCCCTCTTGTAATTACCATACTGTTGTGTGTGTCTATGAGGTTTCTATTGCTTTGTTTTGGTTTTTCCTTAAGTCCTACTACCTTTGTGAAATATGAGCTACTGACTTTCTTATTTTACACTGTCCGTGAGTTCCTCTTGTTACTTCCTCCCCCAATTTTTCCTTCGCTGAGCTCTTTAGACCAGTGGTTCTTAACCGTTTTTGAGGTACCAAACCCACCAGTTTCATATGCACATTCACTGAACCCTTCTTTAGTGATAAATAAAATATGATTTTTTTTCCAAATTTAAGACATAAGTATATGATTTTTTACTGGTGCACAAAATGAGCCATGCATGAACATCACCTTGCTCAAAGAACAAAATCAACAAAGTGCATAAACTCACAACAAATTACGGTATTACTTTATTCTGGCCTCCGCGGCAGAGGCTTTTCCAAACCCCTGAGACTGACTCATCGAACCCCTAGGGTTTGATAGAACCCGGGTTAAGAACCACTGCTTTAGACCTAGTGTTCAAGGATGGTCTCATGACCAACATTCATGATCACATTGCATTAGCTGCCAAAATCTATCCTGAGTAAATGTTTATTTTTCTGATAGCTCCAAATTGGTGGAGTCACTGATTCTGTATTCCCCTCATTTACCTAAGGATCTTCTGCCTAACAAGTAATTCTTTTAACAAAAAAAAATGACTCGCTTAAATTCCACAATTCTTAGTTCAAGATGTGGATTCACAAAACAGGAGCATTCTAGGAATGTGTTGAAATAGTTTTTTTTCTCTTGTAGATAGGGTTAGGCTTGCCCAGAGCCAAATGAGAATGTTCATTGTATCAATAGTAATTTAATAAAATGTAAGGTCAAAATTATTTATGAAGAAAATTTTAGCACAATTTTCAAAAGTTTAACATTTAGAATTTGGGGAAGGAAGGTCAAAGCAGATTTGATGATTCAGGACATTAATTCCTGATGACATTGAGCTTGCTTTACTAGCAGAATCAAACACTTCATCCCATTGTTTGATGGTGCCCCTGCTTTGCTCTAAGATTCTATAGTAACATTACCTTGGGGAATTACTTTATAAGGGGAAGCCAGTTTCCTCCTGCATCACTCCTAAAACTGCTTTCTGTTTCCAGATGTGCAGCTACTGCCAGCTCTGTGCCAACTGTAAAATAGAATGGCAAGATTGTTTTTATTAGTATTAAGTGAGAGGTAGGGAGGCAGAGAGACAGACTGCCGCATGGGCCCCGACTGGGACCCACCCGGCAAGCCCACTAGGGAGTGATGCTCTGACTATCTGGGGCCACTGCTCCATTGATTGTAACGGAGCTATTTTAGCACCTGAGACAAAGCCATGAAATCATCCTCAGTGCTCAGGGCCAAATTGCTCAAACCATTCCAGCCATGGCTGAGAGAAGGAAGAGGGGAGAGAGAAAGACAGAGGAGGGGGTGGAGAAGCAAATGGTCACTTCTCCTGTGTGCCCTAACTGGAAATCAAACCTGGGACTTCCAACAGCCCAGCTGACCCTCTATCACTGAGCCAACTGGCCAGGGATAGAATGGCAAGATTTTGATGCTTCAGCCTGACCAGGTGGTGGAACAGTAGATAGAGCATTGACCTTGGATGCTGAGGATCCAGGTTCCAAACCTGAGGTCACCGGCTTGAGTGTGGGCTCAACAGCTTGAGTGCAGGGTCACTGCTTGAGCGTAAAATCATAGACATGACCCCATGTCATTACCTTTAGCCCAAGGTCGTTGGCTTGAGCAAGGGGTCATTGTCTTGAGCATGGGATTATAGTCATTGTAAGGTTGGTGGATAATGGGGAAAGGTCACATGAGAAACCAGACCCGGGAACTTTGGCTCAAACTGCCCACACCCAGGAGTGCCAAAAGAAACTTCCCAGGAGTCACTGGGAAAAGAGCAACTGCCTGCCAGCCAGTGAGATTTTGCCACATCATATTAGCTTGACCACCCAAGACAAGACTCTTTAAATATCCCACACACAGTTTCATCCACTCTACTTCCCTGGCCCATGTCCCCCAGACCAGGGAACATCATCCAGGAAGCACTCTGTACTCAATAAAGCTTTTGCTTATCCACACATCGTGGCTATACCCCTTCCTTCTTCCTCGGTGGAGAAAAATACCTTACATTTGTTGCCGAAACCCAGGAAGAGTTAGAAGTCCACAAGAACCGCTCCTCTCTCCTTCCCCTCTGAGAAAGAACCAGGATCTTTGACCTTCCACCCACTTCAGCACATGGTACGGTAAGTCCCCTGCCTCCAGCCTCCCCTCAGTTCTTTCTGCCAAGACTCCCTGTCCGAAACCGCAGCTGCATCGGGGACCTCTTTTTGGTTCCAAGTGAGTGTGTGCCTGTGGAGATGTCCCGGTCACTCCCACTTTACTTAACCATCTGGTGGCCAGAGATTAAGTTGTGGGACACCAATTCTCATCTCTGACCACTCCAAGGACTGAGGGTGGCCGTGGGGGGCACAGGGATCTAAACCTAATCCAAAAACACTCCTGGAGTTGCCTTATCCAAAATCTCTCCCTCCCTAAAGAAGAAACTGTTCTTCTTCTCCACTGTGGCCAGGCCACGGAACCCACTGGATAATCGAACCAGGTAGCCTCCTGAAGGGACTTTCAGTTTTAACACCCTCACCAGTTTAACTATCACCAAAAGAACTGAAAACTGGTTGGAGATCCCTTACATTCAGGGCTTCTAGTATTTGTGCTCCTGTCCTAATCTCTGTGCTGCCTGCTACATGGCACAGGCCCTTTTTGGCCAGAGAAACCACACCTAAACCCTCCACTCCTGATCTTCCCTCCTTAGCTGACCCCCAACTCTCTCCCCCTCCTGCCTGACCCCTGGGGGCGCCCCTCTCTCAGGACCCCTCTCTGGTCCCTCTGCAGACCTCTTTCAGACTGGTCTTTTCCCTCCAGGAGCCTCCTACCCTCCCTTCATTCACCCTGCAGGTGAATGATTCTGTTTCTCATTCACCTGCAAATATCAGTCCCTCTTTCTCCTCCCCTGCTGGCCAGGGGCCCCTCCCTTCTCCACTGCATTCTTAGGCCCCTCCTCCACCAGGCTACCCTCCACCAGCCATTGGCCCTTACGCTGGTTTGCCACTTAACCCCACTGCCCGACCCCAATTTTCTTGCAGGAAGACCAGGCCCTGTCCTGCCTCTGGCTCCAGTGTTTCCGGCTGGTTCTGGGTGCCAGGCTCCCTAGGAGCCACCCTCCTCTTATTCTCAACCCCCAAACCAGTATTCGAGACCAGTGAACATGGCATTTAAAGTTTTCAATGGTTGCAGCTAGTAGGAAAGGCCAAGGCTGTTTGCCAGGCCTGCATGCAGCAGAAGGTAACACTCCAAAACCAGACTCGTGTGGCAACCCGGAGGCCAGCAGAGCAACAGGGGCAAGGCACAGGAAGTGCCTGACCGAAGTCTGGGCTGCAAAGAAGAATCCCACCAGCAGCTTGCTTTAAGTGTAGAAAGGAAGGTCACTGGTCCCAGCAGGGCCCCTGCCTGCAGCTGCCCACTGAACCCTGCCCTGACTGCAAGCAGCCTGATCACTGGCAGAGTGATTGCCCCTTTAGGCAACAGGTGTTTCCTCAGCGCCTCTATGTGGAGACAAGCTACCCAAATGGGAGGCCAATTCAGCCAGGTGGGCCCACCACTTGAACTCCTAGGCCTCATGGACGACTGACATGGCCCGGACTTGGAGACCCCCATCATCCTCACCCATACTGAACCCAGAGTAATGCTGCAGGAATGGGTAAGTCCATCTCATTTCTTGTGGACACGAGAGCTATCTTCTCTGTTTTGCCATCACACTCTGGACCTCTAGTTCCCTCACAGGTCTCAGTTATAGGAGTGAATGGGACCCCTTCTTTTCCTCTTCACATGCCACTCCTGACATGCAGTTTGGATGGAATCCCCTTTTTGCACTCATTCTTAGTTATGCCATCATTCCCTGTACCCCTCCTGAGTCAGGACATTCTACAAAGTCTCAAAACCACTATCCAGCTGACAATATCTTCCTCACTACCATAATCAATCACCCCCATAATCAATGCTACCCTCATTTCTAACCATGTCTCTCGCCTCAAGCTTGCTCCCATGCAGGACCGCTGGCAGTCGAAACCACTGGACCCTGCCCGTCTTCAGCTCACCAAAAGGTTGGACCCTGCAGACCCTCCTGTTGCTCCTGTCCCTCCCACCAGGAATCTGCCACCAGAGTGAGCTGAAGCAGGGAGCAATGCTGTTCAGTAGGACTGGCCTGATGAAAGAAACTTCAATCTCCTCAACCGTCTGCGAGAGAAACTGAGCAAGAACCTCTCCTCCCACAACCCACTTAACTCCTAGTGACAGCCACCCATTCTCACCTGGGCTGCCTCTATCCTAAATTTTTTTCTAATTATCAGTATATAGCTCATATATGTTCTTTTTTTTTAAAATTCTTACAGAACCGCATCCACGAAGTTTCTAAAATCACAGTCAAACAGATGTTCCCCGTGACTCCCCTCAAAGTAGCCACCTTATGACCTCCCTCCCCACGACACCCCTAACCAGCAAGAAGTAGCCAGACAAATAAGTGGTGCCCCTATTTAACACAAAAGGTCAGAATGTAAGGTCAGTGAATAATGGGGAAAGGTCACATGAGAAACCAGACCTGGGAACTTTGCTAGAACTGCCCACACCCAGGCGTGCCAAAAGAAACTTCCCAGGAGTCCTTGGGAAAAGAGCAACTGTCTGCCAGTCAGTGAGATTTCTCCATGTCATATTAGCTCGACCACCCTAGACAAGACCCTTTAAATATCCCACACGTGGATTCATCCACGCAACTACCCTGGCCCATGTCCTCCGGACCAGGGAACATGATCCAAAAAGTGCTCTGTACTCAGTAAAGCTTTTGCTTATCCACACTTTGTGGCTACGCCCCTTCCTTCTTCCTTGGTGGGGAAAAATACCTTACAGTCATGACCCCATTGTCACTGGCTTGAGATCAAGGTCACTGACTTGAGCAAGGGGTCACTGACTGGGCTGGAGCCCCTCTCCCAGTCAAGGCACATATGAGAAGCAATCAATGAACAACTACAATGTCGCAACTATGGATAGATGCTTCTCATCTCTTTCCCTTCTTATCTATCTGTCTCTCTCTCTCGCTAATAAAAAATTTGACACTTTATATCAGTAAATATCTGAAAACTCTGTGGGAATGGATTCTATGCCTGGTAGCCAATGCAGGAAGAGCATCATTTTCTATTGGGCTAAAGTTATTGATATGGTTCAGCTGCAAAAATTCTAGGTTCAATAGAATGAGACACTTGGTATACATCTCCAAACCCAATAATTAACAACTACAAAAAAAGATGCATTCCTTTACTTTAAAACTTATAAATTTCTTCATGACACTTAAGGTAAGGAATAATTTATCTCTTTATTTTTCTACTTAGGCAACAGTGAATGATTCTCTTTATTTGCATGGTTGGTTAAAGGAAATTTGAACACAATAGTGGCCTACTCTTGATGAAATTGAGATGATCACATTTCCTTGGTAAAATGTAGAGAAAGCACCCAAAACCTTCGTGAGATAGCATATTGAAATGAATGTATCATGTGTGATCTTCTCATCTACACATTGCTCATGTTGACCAATGTAGCTCAGGAATATCATTCCTTAATTATGACCTTCAGAAACAGATTGCTAGACAGCCTCCACAGTACCTTCAAAAGTGCCTTAGTGGCTGTTTTGTAAAGGTGCCAATGAAGAAATCTGTCCACTCGATTTCAGTAACGATGGCTCAGGAGGTGGCAGGGACCAACAGAAGCATGCTGGGTGTGTTAAAGTAATGGTTTAAGGGCCATCATGATGATAAAAATGGTCTCATCTACAGAAAGTTGGGAAGGTTTAATCTATCACTTTGTCTCATACTAGTCATGACCTAAGCAAGACAGAAATCCTTGGGAACACTTACCTGCTAAGACAGGGATTTTTTAGTTCACTTTTGTAGCCCTAGCTTGTGTTAAACCTAACATATGACAAGTGCCAGGCTCTCCAACAAATTTTTAACATGGAAACAATAAGAATGTATTTTCAACATTTATGTCTACAAAATTGATTAATATTTATGTCAATCCAAGGCTCAGCTACCGAATTGTGCTTTAGTTTTCATTAAAAACAGAAAACAGGCTTTTCTGTTTTTAATGAATGCAATTTGGCTTTGGAACATTGAGACCCAATGTGCCAACTTTGCTCTTGATAGATGAAACAACTACAAGTGATACACAATTTTTGTTTTGAACAGAGTCTGAAGACTGAGAAGTTTGAGCCTACACTACAACTCAAGAGCTGGGATTCCTAGTGGGCTGATTTCAGGTGGTTTGTTCCTACTATGATTTTTCAATAATTTGATTCCCTTTATCCCCTATTACAGAAGAGGTTTCCAGGTATTTAGGTGCCCATTTCTTAAAAGCCTGAAAGACACAAACTAAGCTACCAACAGACTTCTTGATGCTCTGGTCATCACAACAGCTTTCCTTCTGGCCTTCAGCTTGCAAGCACTGGCAACAACATATAAAGGAACATTTCTTTTACATCTAGAATGCGCAATCTGGAGCCTCTTTCTAGAGGTGACACTTTCGAACAGGGTGACATTTCCTTTCTGTTTTGCATATCTGCTGCATTTTTAAAAAGTAATTAAATTGTTATTAATTTATTGGGATGATGTGGTTTGCCAAACCATACAGGTTTCAAGTGTATAACTCAGTATAACACCACCTATACACCACATCATGTACCCTCCATCCCAAGGAAAGTCTTTTTCTGCCTCCAGTCTCCCTCCCTTTGCCCTCTTCCTCCTATCTTCCTCTTTCCTTCTCGCTATTACTACACTGTTATGTCTATGTGTTATGTATATGTGTTCTTTTATTTTTTAATAATTTTAATGGGGTGACATTAATAAATCAGGGTACATATGTTCAAAGAAAACATCTCCAGATTACCTTATCATTCAATTATGTTGCATACCAATCACCCAAAGTTAAATTGTCCTCTGTCACCTTCTATCTGGTTTTCTTTGTGCCCTCGCCTACCCCCTCTCCCACCCTCTCTTCCCTCCCACCACCCCGTAACAACCACACTCTTGTCCATGTCTCATAGTCTCACTTTTATTTCCCACCTATGTATAAAATCATGCTGTTCTCAGTTTTTTCTGTTTTACTTATTTCACTCCGTATAATGTTATCAAGATATATCCATTCTGTTGTAAATTATCCGATATCATCATTTCTTATGGCTGAGTAGTATTCCATAGTATATATGTAACATAGCTTTTTAATCCACTCGTCTTCTGACGGATACTTGGGCTGTTTCCAGATCTTCGCTATTGTGAACAATGCTGACACGAACATGGGGGCGCATTTCTTCTTTTTCAACAGTGCTATGGTGTTCTTAGGGTATATTCCTATAAGTGGAATAGCTGGGACAAAAGGCAGTTCTATTTTTAATTTTTTGAGAAATCTCCATACTGTTTTCCAGAGTGGCTGAACCAGTCTGCATTCCCACCAGCAGTGCAGGAGAGTTCCCTTTTCTCCACATCCTCGCCAGCACTTGTTCTGTGTTGTTTTGCTGATGAACGCCATTCTGACTGGTATGAGCTGATATCTCATTGTGGTTTTAATTTGCATTTCTCTAATGATTAGTGACACTGAACATTTTTTCATATGCCTATTGGCCATCTGTATGTCCTCTCTGGGGAAATTTCTATTCATTTCTTTTGCCCATTTTTTAATTGGATTGTTTGTCTTCTGGTGTTGAGTTTAATAAGTTCTTTATAAATTTTGGTTCTTAACCCCTTATCAGATATGTTGTCGAATATGTTCTCCCATTGTGTGGTTTGTCTTTTTATTCTGTTCTTATTGTCTTTAGCTGTGCAAAAACTTTTTAGTTTGATATAGTCCCATTTGTTTATCTTGCCATTTATTTGATTTGCCCATAGAGATAAATCGGCAAATATATTGCTGCTACAGATGTCGGAGAGCATGCTGCCTAAGTTTTCTTCTAAGATGCTTATGGTTTCACGGCTTACATTAAAGTCTTTTATCCATTTTGAGTTTGTTTTTGTGAATGGTGTAAGTTGATGGTCTAGTTTCATTTTTTTGCAGGTAGATGTCCAATTTTCCCAACACCATTTGTTAAAGAGGCTGTCTTTACTCCACTGTATGTTCTTTCCTCCTTTGTCAAATATCAGTTGTCCATAAAGATGTGGGTTTATTTCTGGGTTCTCTGTTCTGTTCCATTGATCTATGTGCCTGTTCTTATGCCAGTACCAGAATGTCTTGAGTACAATGGCGTTGTAGTATACCTTGATATCTGCAAAAGTGATACCTCCTGCTTTATTTTTTCTTTTTAAGATTGCTGAGGCTATTCGGGTTCTTTTATGGTTCCATATAAATTTTTGGAATATGTGTTTTATATTTTTGAAGTATGTCATTGGAATTATAATTGGTATTGCATTGAATTTATGAGTTGCTTTGGGTAATATAGATATTTTAATGATGTTTATTCTTCCTAGCCATGAGTAGAGTATATGATTCGACTACTTTGTATCTTCCTTGATTTCTTTTATCAATGTTTTATAATTTTCCGAGTACAAGTCCTTAACCTCCTTGGTTAAATTTACTCCTAGGTACTTTATTTTTTTGGCTGCAATAGTGAACGGGATTGTTTCCTCAATTTCTTTTGCTGGCAGTTCATTGTTGGTATATAAAAATGCCTCTGATATCTCAGTACTAATTTTAATCCTGCCACCTTGCTGAATTCATTTATAAGGTCCAGTAGTTTTCTGACTGAGACTTTAGGGTTTTATATATATAATATCATATCATCTGCAAATAATGACAGTTTTACTTCTTCTTTTCCAATTTGGATGCCTTTTATTTCTTCTTCTTGTCTGATTGCTGTAGATAGGACTTCCAGAACTATGTTGAATAAGAGTGGTGAAAGTGGGCACCCCTGCTTGGTTCCTGATCTTAAGAGGATTGCTTTTAATTTTTGCCCATTTAGTATGATGTTTGCTGTGGGTTTGTCGTAGGGGCCCTTTATCATGTTAAGAAATGTTCCCTGTATTCCCACTTTACAGAGAGTTTTGAGCATGAATGGGTGCTGGATTTTATCAACTGCCTTTTCTGTATCTATTAAAACTATCATGTGATTTTTGTCCTTCCTTTGGTTTATGTGATGAATCATATTGATTGATTTGTGAATATTGAACCAGCCTTGCCTCTCCAGAATAAATCTGACTTGATCATGGTGCATGATTTTTTTCATATATTGGTGGATCTGGTTGGCTAATATTTTGTTGAGAATTTTAGCGTGTAAATTCATCAGGGATATTGGCCTATAATTTTCTTTCTTTGTGTTGTCTTTCCCCAGTTTTGGGCTCAGAATTATGCTCGCCTCAAAAAAGAGTTTGGAAGTCTTCCTTACTCTTGAATTTTTTGAAATAGCTTGAGGAGAATAGGAGTTAGTTCTTCTTTGAATATTTGGTAGAATTCACTTGTGAAGCCATTAGGCCCAAGACTTCTCTTTTTTGGGAGTTTTTTGATAACTGTTTCGATCTCATTTGTTGTAATTGGTCTGTTCAGGTGTTCTGATTCTTCCAGATTGATTTTTGGAAGATTATATGATTCAAGAAATTTGTCCATTTCACCTAGGTTGTCTAATATTTTGGCATAAAGTTCTTCATAGTATTTTCTTACAATGCTTTGTATTTCTGTTGTGTCAGTTTTATTTCTCCACTCTCATTTCTAATTTAAATTTATTTGGGTCCTCTCTCTTTTTTTCTTGGTGAGTCTAGTTAAGGGTTCATCAATCTTGTTTACCTTTTCAAAGGACCAGCTTCTGGTTTCATTGATTCTCTGTATTGTTTCCTTAGCCTCTATGTCATTTATTTCTGCTCTGATCTTTATTATTTCCTTCTTACTACTGGTCCTGGGCTTCATTTGCTGTTGTATATCTAGTTCTTTTAGATGCAGGGTCAGGTTGCTTATTTGAGCTTTTTCTAGCTTCCTTGGATATGCCTGTAGTGCAATAAACTTCCCTATCTGTACTGCTTTTGCTGTGTCCCATAAATTTTAAGTTGATGTATGCTCATTATCATTGGTTTCTAGAAACATTTTTATTTCTTCTTTGATCTCATTGTTAATCCATTCATTATTTAATAACATACTATTTAGTTTCCAAGTGTTTGAGTATTTTTCAGTTTTTCTTTTGTGGTTAATTTCTAGTTTCATGGCATTGTGATCAGAGAAAATGCTTGATATGATTTCAATTTTCTTAAATTTTTTGAGACCTTTTTTGTGTCCTAACATGTGGTCTATCCTAGAAAATGTACCATGAGCGCTTGTAAAGAATGTATATTCTACTGCTTTATGGTGAAAAGTTCTGAAGATATCTATTAAATCAAGTTGATCTAGTGTCTCCTTTAAGTCTGCTGTTTCTTTATTAATTTTCTTTCTTAAAGATCTATCCAGTGATGTTAGTGGGGTATTGATATCCCCTACTATTATAGTATTGCTGTTAATCTCGCCCTTTATATCCATCAAAGTCTACTTTATGTATTTTAGGGTTCCTATATTTGGTGCGTAGATATTTATAATAGTTATATCTTCCTGTTGAAGTGCTCCCTTTATCATTATGTAGTGTCCTTCTTTATCTCTTCCTACAGCCTTTGTTTTAAAGTCTATTTTGTCAGATATAAGTATTGCTACCCCGGCTTTCTTTTCAATTCCATTTGCATGAAATATTTTTTCCACCTTTTACCTTCAGTTTATGTGCATCTTTTGTTTCAAGGTGTGTCTTTTGTAGACAGCATATGTATGGGTCCTATTTCTTTATCCACGCAGCTACCCTATGTCTTTTGATTGGATCATCTAGTGCATTTACATTTAAGGTTATTATTGATATGTAGTTGTTTATTGCCATTTATTCTTTAAAGCTGAATTCTTCTTTGGCTATATTCTTTCCTTCATTTGTACTGTTCACACCAGGCCCCTGAGTATCTCTTGCAGAATTGGTTTGGTTTTAATGAATTTCTTGAGTGTTTTTTTGTCAGGAAAGCTCTTTATTTCTCCTTCAATTTTAAACGTTAGCCTTGCTGGATAGAGTAGTCTTGGTTTTAGGTTCTTGTTCTGCATTACTTTGAATATATCTTGCCGTTCCCTCTGGCCTCAAGTGTTTCTGTTGAGAGTTCTGATGTCATCCTTATGGAGGCTCCTTTGTAGGTGATAGCCTTTTTTTCTCTAGCAGCTTTTAAATTTTTCTCTTTATCCCTTAGCTTTGGTATTTTAACTATGATGTGTCTTGGTATAGATTTCTTTGGGTTTCTCTTTAATGGAGTTCTCTGTGCTTCTTGAACATGTGGAGTGTTTCCCAGCGTAATTTAGGGAAGTTTTCTGCTATGATTTGATTGAACAAAGTTTCTATTTCTGTTTTCTCTCCTGTTCTTTAGGAACCCCTATGATGCGAATGTTATTTCTCTTCAGTTGTCACAGAGCTCCCTTAGAGTTTCCTCACATGTTTTCAGTCTCTTTTCTTTTTTCTTCTCTGCTTCTGTGCCTTTATTATGTCTTCTAACTCACTGATTCAACCCTCAGCCTCATCCATCCTGCTTTTAATTCCTTCCATTGTGGTCTTCAGTTCTGATACTGTATTTGTCATTTCTGTCTGATTCTTTTTTATTATTTTAATTCCCTTTTTTATAGTTGTTATCTTTTTATTTAGGTGTTCATAATGACTATCCATTGTTGCTCTAATTTCTTTGAACGTCCTAACTATCATTATTTTAAATTCTGCATCTGGTAATTTGGTTATATCTGGTTCATTCAGGTTCTTCTCTGGGGATTTCTCTTGATTCATTTGGGTTGCATTTCTGTGCCTGCCCATTTTGTCTGTTTATAAGAAGGTTGTGGCCACTGGAGTCCAATGGGTGTTGCCTTTTTGTTCTCTAGGTGTGGTCTGTCTGCAGGCCTGCCACCCCCTCTGCCTCTGCCTAGGGCGGTTGGGTATGCGCATTGCCAGCGCCAGCCCACTGCGGCTGTTGCTGTGATTTCCGCCTCTCCTCAGCAGGAGGGGCTGTGTTTTGGTGCCTGGCTCTACAAGCCTCAGCCTGCCTGGGTCTTTGCCTCGCCCCCACAGGTGGTGTTGCGCACTGCACTCAAGCCACAAGCCTCAGCACCAAGAGTAGTGGTGAGCACCTTTGATCAACTGTGAACCCAGCCTGTTCCCAAGCTTTCACCCAGCCCCTGCAGTCAGAGCCTGCTCGCCACAGTTTCTAGGGTTGAACGGGGCTACTGACGTGCACTCAGCTGTGAGCCTCTGCCCTTCTGGAGCTATAGCCCTGCTCCCGAGGCCAGGGCCTGCCTGCGCAGGATCACAAACCACGGTTTATTCGGCCGGGCATGGCTGCTAGCCTGTGCTCAGCTGTGAGCTTCCGCTCTTCTGAGGCTCTAGCCCTGCCCCCACATTCAAAGCCAACTCACGCACACAGGATGGCAAACCACGGTTTCTCGTGCCAGGCAGGGCTGCTGCCATGCACTCAGCTGCAAGCATCCGCTCTTCTGGGGCTCTAGCCTTGCCCCCGTGTTCAGCGCCAACTCAAGCTCGCAGGAAGGAAACTGCAGTTTCTCTGGCCGGGCGGGGCTGCTGATGTGGGCTCAGCCACGAGCCTCCACCTGTCCCTGGTCCTAGCTCTGCCTCCAGGGTCAAGGCCGGCTTGCACAGGTTCTGGGGTCGCAGAGCAGATCTCTGCCTGTTTCTGGCCACCCGCTTTTCCCCTGCAGGTGGGAATACAGGCAGGCCCACAGCTGCCAGACTGCTTTCATGTGTCCCCTCTACCCCTGGTGTGCTAGACCGAGCTCACACCGGCTGGACCTCCGCCCCCACCGACAGAACCGCATTTCAGCATCCCGCCACCACCATCCTTCCACCCAGCCCTCAGCAATGTGGGTGGGTGCACTACAGCTCAAACCCTAACACTCCATAGTCTAGTCCTGGAAGCTCCCTCCATCTAAGCAGCTCTACTCTAAGTGCCGCAGAAGAGCTTGTTTGGCTGGTGTCCTCTCTCCCTTTACTGGTATTGCTAGTTCCAGGGGAAATATTCGTTTTTGATTAGGGAAGTGACTTAGCCCAGGGGTTAGGGTGTCTGTCCCTCAGAGTGTTTGTCCCTGTGCCTTCAGTCCACACTGTCTTCCCACTGCTCTGGTCCTCTCCTCTGTCCCCGTTCCCTGGAGCCCTGGGTGAGTGGTTGTGAGAGAGGTTTTCTGCGCTGTCCCTTTAAGAATCTTGGGTCTGAGAAAACTCTTTCTCACAAACAGTATCCTCCCTTGTTTCACAGCTCAATACTGTCCAAACTCCTCTTCTAGGCTCTGGGGCTGCAGGCTAGGGCTTTGCTCCTGGGACCCAGGTCCCTAACTCTCCACCAAACTCTCCTCCTGCCATGCGGGTCTCTCCGGGCTGCCGTTCACTCCGGGGAGTTGGGCAGCCCTCTTCACGTTTTTGCTTTTCCTACCAGTCTCAATGTGGCTTCTTCAGTGTTCCTTGGTTGAAGAGTCCACTTAGTTTAGTTCAAAGTTGGTTTATCCAGCTGATGGTTCTTAAAATTGAGTTACAATCCACTTTGGTTCTGGGAGTTGGTACGTCTGCCTACTCCATCGCCTTCTTGCCATTCTTCATTTTAGATTTTTAATGAACATTGAACACTAGGTGACTGAAATGAAAGGGTAGCCCAGTGGAGACGAGAGTAGCAGGGTGGACACAGCCACCGCAACCGGGACACGGACCTCCCAGCCTCTCTTACAGGCGCCAGGTGAATAGTTGTGCCGTATATGTGTTTTTGATTAATCCTTTCACCTTTTTTAATCCAGTCCCCTCACCCCACTTCTGACAGCTATCCATCTATATACCCTGTGATCCAGCCTCTTTTTCTATTTTGTTCCTCAGTTTATTGTGTTCATTAGATTCCACATGTAAGTGAGATCGTATAGCACCTTTCTCTGACTGGTTTATCTCACTTAGCATAATAATCTCCAAGTCCATCAATGTGTCACAAAAGTTAAGATTTCCTTATTTTTTATGATCATGTAGTGTTCCATTATGTAAACGTGCCACAGCTTTTTTATCCACTCATCCACTGATGGAAAGTTGGGCTGTTTTCAGACCTTGACTGTTGTAAATAAGGCTGCAATGAAAATGGAGGTACCTATATTCCCAGAAGTGGGATAGCTGGCTCATGACACAGTTCCATTTTTAGTTTTTTGAAGAGACTCCATACTGTTTTCCACAGTGGCTGCACCAGTCTGCATTCCCACCAGCAGTGCAAGAGGGTTCTGTTTTCTCCACACTCTCCACTTGTTGTTCATTGATTTTGATAATAGCCATTCTGGCAGGTGTGAGGTTTTAATTTGTATCTCATTGTGGTTTTAATTTGTATCTCTCTGATGATTAATGATGCTGAGCATTTTTGCCACTATAGCTCTTTGGGCAAGCAAACCAAAAGAAAAAACAAAAAAGTGAGACTACATCAAACTACAATGCTTTTGCACAGCAATGGAAACCATCAACAAAATGAAAAGACAACCCACTGAATGGGAGAACATATTTGCTGATGCATCTGGTAAGGGGTTAATAACCAAAATGTATAAAGAACTTATAAAGCTCTACACCAGGAAGACAAACAATCCAATTAAAAAGTAAGCAAAAGACCTGAATAGATACTTCTCCAAAGAGGACAGACAGATGTCCAAAATATATATGAAAATGTTTTTGCTCTTTTTTAAATTATGACTTAAGGATCCCTAAACACTCAAAAGGTGAAATCCATTGGCAGGTTATCTTTTCCATTCAAAGAAAATAGTAACAATAATAAATCACCTTTTCTCCAATTCTGCTTCCAAGTTGTCTTCCCTTTTTGAATAATAGTCTTCTGTACACAACTGTAACAGCCACTGCAAAACAGTAGATACATAACTGTAAAAACAACTGTATCATAATAGGATTAATATCAATAAGTAAAAATAAATGTCTAATGCTTAAAGGACATGATTAAATCTTTCCGAAAGTACTTGAATGTGAATTACATAGAATAGTTAATTATGTTAGTAATTAGGTCAGCTAATCCTGAGCCAATCTCTCACAAAAAGAATTTGACATTAGTCTACATCATTATTAATAATTCATTTTAATTATGACAAGAACTGATATAATTCAATTAAAGCCAGCTTTCCTTCCTATTGTGACATTTGAAATTATCTCACTTAATGCAAATCATCTTTTCAAAGTTAACATATAAAATATTAAATCAAATTAAATACTCATTGAATTATATTTAGTTTCTCTACTAAAAAAGAAGTAATATAAAAAATATCACCTGGCATTTCAGAATTTAATAAATATTTAGAGAAATAAAATATCATAACATTTTTGTTATTTTTTTTCTAACCCCTTTTGTTTTTCATCTCTTGGTGTACATGTGGCTCATTGCTTCTATTAAATACAACATAACACAAAAGTAAGTTTGAATCCTCTCCTAGTTTTTTAAAATAAATGTTGTAAACCTCAGAAATGAATAAATATACTAGTTTCGGCTTATTTCCTAGGTGTTTTATTGAAGTTACAAATCCTTTTCTTTAACTTCCATAAAACCATAGAGAAAGATATTTTGTTTTATGTTTGCTATGTCTTTTATAAAGAAGAAAATAAACAGATAACATATTGGATGCTAAACCAATTTCCTGGAAGGATTAAGCCACTTTTGTTGAAATGTGTGTGTGTGTGTGTGTGTGTACACACACGCACACGCGCACGCGCAACAGTAAACCCTTTAACAAACCTGGCACCTACAGCTTGGTCTAGAAGATTTTTTTCTTCCACCTGCCTATTTAGTTTCGGTTTTAGCAGATGTGGGGTAGTGTGTGGCTAATTAAAAGTAAGAATAGACCACAAAAGACCTTTGTATTTGACAATGAAGCTTCCACGCGAATCACCCTTACATTATAGACTTGACAACTGACCAAAACTTTAAGTGTGAAAATATGTCTGTTTGCTTTGCTTGTAGGAATCTCCCAATAATAACAAACAAAGAAAATTGGTTCAATAAAATTTTAATTTCACTCTATTCTATAAGAATTTTAGAGGCAGTTTATCTCAGGAATTTGAAGACTGCATTCAGGAATTCTCTCTACTCTTGTCTCCATGCAATATGTATTCAAATGATAGCTGTTCATTGATATGTCACTGTGTATATGTATAGGTACCTGTGTATATGTGTGTGTATATATGTGTGTGTGTGTTTTGTGGATGTGTACACCTACACATGTACATATATACAAGTAAAGTAAATTTGCGTTGTTTTTTTAAAATATTTTTCTTATCCAGGACTGACCTGTGGTGACGCAGTGGATAAAGCGTCGACCTGGGAACACTGAAGTCGCCAGTTCAAAACCCTGCACTGGTCTGGTCAAGGCACATATGGGAGTTGATGCTTCCAGCTCCTCTCTCCTTTCTCTCTTTCTCTCTCTCTCTCTTTCACTCTGTGTCTCCTCTCTAAAAATGAATAAAATAAAAAGAAGTTGTAAAAAAAAGATTAAAAAAAATATTTTTCTTATCCAGTTTAATAAGGACTTTATTGTGGTTTTTGGTTGATAATGAACATTCCACCCATATAAATAAATATATACTAGTGGAGATTATAGTTTTCAAGTAAATGGAATTGAAGTTAGGTTTCCATTTCTTCTTAAACTTTTGAATTAAAATTATATGATCTTTTCAAAATATTAATCATAAAACATTCAAGTGCCATTTGTAAGAAAAGTACACAGACAGGATATAAATAATGTCTCCATATGGAGATTTTTTAAAAAGCTAAAAATGGATATACCATACAACCCAGCAAATCCACTTATAGGGCATTTATCCATAAAAAACAAAAACATCAATTTGAAAAGATGAAGGTACTCCCTATGTTTGTTGTGGCATTATTTAGAATAGCCAAGATATGGAAGCAACATTGATGTCCACTGATCATCGGTGAATGAATGGATAAAGAAGACATGATAGAGAGATGATAGATGATAGATAAATAGATAGATAGATAGATAAATAGATGATAGAATGATAGATAATATATATATTATATATACTGTATGTCATTTTATTGTACATGTATATGTATATGCATATACATATACACACACAATAAAGTATTATACAACAATAAAAATAATGAATTCTTGCCATTTACAATAACATAGATGAACTGAAAGGATATTATGCTAAGTGAAATAAGTCAGGAAGAGTATAAGAAATGCCATCTAAGATTTCACTATAATATGCGGAATCTAAAAGAAAAGCAAACAGAGGGGCAAGATGGCGATGGAGTAACCGGACGTACCAACATCCAACTCCCAGAACCAAGGTGGATTATAACTTGATTTTAAGAACCATTATCTGGATAAACCAATGTTGAACTGGACTGAGAGGACTCTTCAACCAGGGAACACTAAAGAAGCAACATTGAGACTGGTAGGAAAAGCGAAAATGCAGAAAGGGCCGCCAAGATCCCCGGAGCGAAAGGCAGCCCGGAGAGACTCATGTGGCAAGAGAGTCTAGCAGAGAGGGAGGGACCTGGGTCCCAGAAACAAAGCCCCAGCCTACAGCCCCAGAGCCTAGAAGAGGTATATGAACAGTATTTAGCTATAAAACAGGTTAGGATACTGTTTATGAGAAAGAGACAATTGTCTCAGACCCAGGAATCTTCTTAAAGGGACGGCGCAGAAAACCTCTCTCACAACGACTCACCTGGGACTCCGGGAGACAGGGAGAGAAGAGAGGACTGGAGCAGTGGGAAGAGAATGTGGTCTGGAAGGCACAGGGAGAAAAGCTTTGAGGGACAGACACCCTAAACCCTGGGCTGAGTCACTCCACAAATCTGAAACAATATTTCCCCTGGAACCAGCAAGGGGAAGCAGGACACCAGCCAAACAGGCTCCCCTGTGGCAATTAGAGCACAGTCGCTTAGAAAGAGGGAGTTTTCAGGACTACAGTATGGAGTGCTAGGGTCTGAGCTACAGCACCCCCACCCAGACTGCGGAGGGCTTGCTGGAGGATAGGCGGTAGCGGGACACAGAAGTGTGGTTCCGTCAGCGGGGCAGAGGCCGAGCAAGCTGGCATGAGCTCGGTCTATCCAGCGGAGGCGAAGGGAATGCACAAAAGTGGTCCGGGGGCTGCAGGCCCGCCTGCAACCACACCTGTGGGGAAAAAGCGGGAGCCCAGAATGGGCAGAGATCTGCCACTGGGCAGGGGCGAGTGGGCACGCAGCCTCCCCTGACCTCCAAGGCTTGAAGCCCTGCATGAACTGGCTTTGCCCATGGAGGTGGAATGGAAGCCCGGGCTCGTAGTTGAGCGGGAACCAGCAGCCTGGCCGAGGAGCTAAGGTTGGCGGGGGCAGAGCAGAAGCCTAGATTGCTGCTGAGTGCGCACCAGAAACCCCTCCCGGCCAAAGGAACAGGCTGACAGGGACCCGCAGTTGAGCAAAAGTGCCCACCCTTTCCCTTGGTGCCCAGGCCTGTGGCCCGAGTATGGTGCACAATCCCACCCGTGGGAGAAGGGCGAAGACTGAGACCAGCTGAGGCTTGTAGAGCCGGGCACCAGAACACAGCCCCTCCTGCGGAGGCGAGGCAGAGAACGCAGCAGTGGCTGGTGCCAGCAACACCCACACGCAACCACCCTAGGCAGCGACAGAGGGAATGGCGAGCCTGCAGACAGACCACACCTAGGGAACACAGAGGCAACACCCATTGGACTTCATTAGTCAAACCCTTCTTACACACAGACAAAATGGCCAGGCAGAGGAATGCAACCCAAATGAATCAAGAGAAATCTCCAGAGAAGGACCTGAATGAATCAGATATAACCAAACTGCCTGATGCAGAGTTTAAAATAATGATAGTTAGGATGTTCAAAGAGCTTAGAGAAACAATGGATAGTCATTACAAACACCTAAATAAAGAGTTAGCAAGTATAAAAAAGAAAATTGAAATAATAAAAAAGAATCAGACAGAAATGACAAATACAGTATCAGAACTAAAGACCACAATGGAAGGAATTAAAAGCCAAATGGATGAAGCTGAGGATCGAATCGGTAAGTTAGAGGACAAAATAAACAAAGGCACAGAAGCAGAGCAGAAAAAAAAAAGAGACTCAAAAAATCTGAAGAAACTCTAAGGGAGCTCTGTGACAACATGAAGAGAAATAACATCTGCATCATAGGGGTTCCTGAAGAAGAAAAAAAGAACAAGGGATAGAAACTTTGTTCAATCAAATCATAGCTGAAAACTTCCCTGAATTAAGACTGGAAAATATTTCACATGTTCAAGAAGCACACAGAACTCCATTAAAGAGAAACCCAAAAAAATCTACACCAAGACACATCATAGTTAAAATACCAAACCTAAGTGATAAAGTGAAAATTTTAAAAGCTGCTAGAGAAAAAAAGGCTATCACCTACAAAGGAGCCCCCATAAGGATGACATTGGACTTCTCAACAGAAACACTTAAGGTCAGAAGAAAATGGCAAGATATATTCAAAGTAATGCAGAACAAGAACCTACAACCAAGACTACTCTATCCAGGAAAGCTAACGTTTAAAATTGAAGGAGAAATAAACAGCTGTCCAGACAAAAGAAGCCTCAAGCAATTCATTAAAACCAAACCAATTCTGCAAGAGATGCTAAGGCAGTGGTTCTTTACCTGGGTTCTAACAAACCCTAGGGGTTCTATGAGTCGGTCTCAGGGGTTCAGAGAAGCCTCTGCTGTGGAGGCCAGTATAAAGTAATACCATAATTTGTTGTGAGTTCATGTATTTTGTTGGTTTTGTTCTTTGAGCAAGGTGATGCTCATGCACAGATCATTTTGTGCATCAGTAAAGAAACATATACCTATGTCTTAAATTTGGAAAAGAAATCATATTTTATTTATCATTAAAAAAGGGTTTGATGAATGTGCATATAAAACATGTGGTGGCGCAGTGGATAGAGCATAGGACTGGGATGCAGAAGACCCAGGTTCGAGATCCCCAGCTCTCCAGCTTGGGTGCAGGCCCATCTGGCTTGAGCGGAAGCTCGTGAGCTTGGACACAAGGTCGCTGGCTCTAGCAAGGGGTAGCTCGATTTGCTGAAGGCTCGCCGTCAAGGCACATGTGAGAAAGCAATCAATGAACAACTAAGGTGTCGCAATGGCGACGAAATACTAATGATTAATGCTTCTCACCTCTCTCTGTTCCTGTCTGTCTGTCCCTATCTATTCCTCTCTCTGACTCTCTCTCTGTCCCTGTAAAAAAATAAAATAAAAATAAATAAAAATTTATAAAAAAAAAAACAAAACTGGTGGGTTTGGTACCTCAAAATGGTTAAGAACCACTGTGCTAAGGGGCCTGTTGTGAACACTTCAAAGGGGGAAAACAATATAGCAAAAGAAGAATACAGCTTTAAAGAATAAAATGGCAATAAACAACTACATATCAATAATAACCTTAAATTTAAATGGATTAAATGATCCAATCAAAAGACATAGGGTAGCTGCATGGATAAAGAAACAGGACCCATACATATGCTGTCTACAAGAGACACACCTTAAAACAAAAGATGCACATAGACTGAAGGTAAAAGGATGGAAAAAATATTTCATGCAAATGGAAATGAAAAAAAAGCCGGGGCAACAGTACTTATATCTGACAAAATGAACTTTAAAACAAAGGCTGTAGTAAGAGATAAAGAAGGATACTACATAATGATAAAGGGAACAATTCAACAGGAAGATATAACTATTATAAATATCTACGCACCGAACATAGGAGCCCCAACATACATAAAGCAGACTCTGATTGATATAAAGGGCGAGATTAACAGTAATACAATAATAGTAGAAGATTTCAATACCCCACTAACATCACTGGATAGATCCTCAAGAAAGAAAATTAACAAAGAAACAGCAGACTTAAAGGATACAATAGATCAACTCAATTTAATAGATATCTTCAGAACTTTTCACCCTAAAGCAGTAGAATATACATTCTTTACAAGCGCTCATGGTACATTCTCTAGGATAGATCACATGTTAAGACACAAAAGTGGTCTCAACAAATTTAAGAAGATTGAAATCATATCAAGCATTTTCTTTGATCAAAAGGGCATGAAACTAGATATTAACCACAAAAGAAAAACTAAAAAATACTCAAACACTTGGAAACTAAATAGCATGTTATTAAATGACGAATGGATTAACAATGAGATCAAAGAAGAATTAAAAAAGTTTCTAGAAACCAATGATAATGAGCATACATCAACTCAAAATTTATGGGACACAGCAAAAGCAGTACTGAGAGGGAAGTTCATAGCACTACAGGCATACCATGAGAAGCTAGAGAAAGCTCAAATAAGCCACTTGACCTTGCATCTAAAACATTGGTTCTTAACCTTTTTTGAGGTACCGAACTCACCAGTTTCATATGCATATTCACTGAACCCTTCTTTAGTGATAAATAAAATATGATTTTTTTTTCAAATTCAAGACACAGGTATATTTTTTTTACTGGTGCACAAAATGAGCCGTGCATGAACATCCCCTTGCTCAAAGAACATAACCAACTAAGTTCATGTTGCACAACAAATTACGGTATTACTTAATTCTGGCCTCCATGGCAGAGGCTTCTCCAAACCCCTGAGACCGACTCATCAAACCCCTAGGGTTCGATAGAACCCAGGTTAAGAACCACTGATCTAAAAGATTTAGAAAAAAAAACAGCAAATAAATCCCAGGACTAGTAGAAGGAAGGAAATAATAAAGATCAGAGGGAAAATAAATGACATAGAGGCTAAGGAAACAATACAGAGGATCAATGAAACCAGAAGCTGGTTCTTTGAAAAGGTAAACAACATCGATGAACCTTTAACTAGACTCACCAAGAAAAAAAGAGAGAGGACTCAAATAAATAAAATTAGAAATGAGAGTAAAGAAATAACAACTGACACAACAGAAATACAAAGGATTGCAAGAAAATACTATGAAGAACTTTATTCCAAAATATTAAACAACCTAGGTGAAATGGACAAATTTCTTGAATCACATAATCTTCCAAAAATCAATCTGGAAGAATCAGAACACCTAAACAGACCAATTACAACAAATGAGATCGAAACAGTTATCAAAAAACTCCCAAAAAAGAAAAGTCCTGGGTCTAATGGCTTCACAAGTGAATTCTACCAAATATTCAAAGAAGAACTAACTCCTATCCTTCTCAAGCTATTTCAAAAAATTCAAGAGGGAGGAAGACTTCCAAACTCCTTTTATGAGGCAAGCATAATTCTGATCTCAAAACCAAGGCAAGGAAAACACGAAGAAAGAAAATTATAGGCCAATATCCCTGATGAATTTAGACGCTAAAATTCTCAACAAAATATTAGCCAACCAGATCCACCAATATATGAAAAAAATCATACACCATGATCAAGTGGGATTTATTCTGGAGAGGCAATGCTGGTTCAATATTCTCAAATCAATCAATGTGATTCATCACATAAACAAAAGGAAGGACAAAAATCACATGATAGTTTCAATAGATGCAGAAAAGGCATTTGATAAAATTCAGCACCCATTCATAATCAAAACTCTCTGTAAAGTGGGAATACAGGGAACATTTCTTAACATGATAAAGGCCATCTATGACAAACCCACAACCAACATCATACTAAATGGGCAAAAACTAAAAGCAATCCCTTTAAGATCAGGAACCAGGGAGGGAAGCCCCCTTTCACCACTCTTATTCAACATAGTTCTGGAAGTCTTAGCCACAGCAATCAGACAAGAAGAAGAAATAAAAGGCATCCAAATTGGAAAAGAAGAAGTAAAACTGTCATTATTTGCAGATGATATGATATTATATATATAAAACCCTAAAGTCTCAGTCAAAAAACTACTGGACCTTATAAATGAATTCAGCAAGGTGGCAGGATATAAAATTAATACTGAGAAATCAGAGGCATTTTTATATACCAACAATGAACTGTCGGCAAAAGAAATTAAGGAAACAATCCCATTCACTATTGCAACCAAAAAAATAAAATACCTAGGAGTAAATTTAACCAAGGAGGTTAAGGACTTGTACTCAGAAAATTATAAAACATTGATAAAAGAAATCAAGGAAGATACAAACAAGTGGAAGCATATACCGTGTTGATGGTTAGGAAGAATAAACATCATTAAAATGTCTATATTACCCACAGCAATTTATAAATTCAATGCAATACCAATTAAAATACCAACGACATACTTCAAAGATATAGATAGAACACATATTCCAGAAATTTATATGGAACCAAAAAAGAACACGAATAGCCTCAGCAATCTTAAAAAGAAAAAATAAAGCAGGTGGTATCACTCTTCTGGATATCAAGGTATACTACAAGGCCATTGTACTCAAGACAGCCTGGTACTGGCATAAGAACAGGCACATAGATCAATGGAACAGAACAGAGAACCCAGAAATAAACCCACAGCTTTATGGACAACTGATATTTGACAATGGAGGAAAGAGCATACAGTGGAGTAAAGACAGTCTCTTTACAAATGGTGTTGGGAAAACTGGACAGCTACCTGCAAAAAAAAATGAAACTAGACCACCAACTTATACCATTTTCAAAAATAAACTCAAAATGGATAAAGAACTTAAATGTAAGTCGTGAAACCATAAGCATCCTAGAAGAAAACATAGGCAGTAAGCTCACCAACATCTGTCCAGTCTTATTGATGTTTGACTTTTTTTTATTTCTGTTTTTCCATTTCTACATAACCCAGCTGTGATTGACCTTCCATAGCCAATGTCAAATCACGGTCCACACTAGTTATGATCAGTACCCAAACTGTTGTTATACTCCCAGAGCATAAAGTTACAGACATGAGCTATTTGCATTGTACAAATTCCATAACAGAAAAAATAGATAAGGGTATTTGTTAGAATGCACAAAGTTTTTGCTCTAAAGTAATTCCTGTTAGAATTCTCTTTTTCCTGCTCACCAGTCATGTATCATAAATGAAAATAGTGGAAGGGGCAGCTCCTCTTACCTGATTATACACATTACATTAAAGTTCAGGTTTTCTGAAGAGCATACACCAAGAAGGAACTAAATGTGCATGAGGGATCAGGAGAAGGTGGGAAAGTCTTCAGACCCTGACACCTGCCTTCACACCTGATAAAGGAGAGAGAGAAGGCAGGCTGACTGGAATAAGAAGAGACGTGAGCACAGCTCCAACAATGTTTCGGCCGGACCAATAGTTATTATAACCACTAAAAAGATCTAGAACTTATGAAAGCAATCAACTATCAGCTTAGCTTGGTTTTTCTATCAAAGTCAAAATTAGTTATCTAATTATCTCCCCATGTTTAACTTCTGTTGCTTTTATTGCTGTGCAATGTGACCGTGTGTAGGCTATAGCTTATACCTGATCTATACACATTCTATGCTCTCCCCTTCAAGGGGGACTTGAAGAATCATCTTCCAATTCCTTTTCGGATTCTGGATACCATAGCTCTATTGTGGGAAATGTGACAATAGACTTCTTTCACTTCACTCTCCATACAGACACAATGAATTGAAGTGAAACTCGTCAATATTTTGTATTCTGAGAATGATCTTTTAGCGAAAGATATATCTAGCTTTCAGGGGGAGAAAAAGGTATTCGCATCATTATTAATGCTCAAGTAGATGGACTGGCAAACAGAGAACAGCTTTTGTGACATGAGCAAGTTGAAATCATTTCCTCTTTGATGACACGTTATTTGCCTATTGCCTATTTTAGAGAGCTCTGTATGCAACGATTCTGCCACCAATAAAGTGATATTGTTTCAAATCTAATTGTATAATTTTCCTTTTTATTAAGATTGAATTTTATCATTTAAAGCATCTTGGGGAACAAATTTCTCAAGTTAACTTTGGGTTTCCTGAAGGTTATCATATGTAAGATGATTATCTTATTTTTCTCTTTGCTCTAAAACAAAAACAGTGGGATTTATGTGTAATACACATGGAGTCTTTGCATATCATTCTGTCTGGAGAAGTGTACATCACTGAGTTTATAAATTTAACTGAACTTATAAGTCCAGTTACTTTACTAAGTTTGTTTCTCTTCTTATGAAAAGGCAATAATTTAGCAATGGTACCTTTAATGTCTAATTATTTAAGAAGACACACATGAGGCTCATCACTTCCTTTCAGGCACATTTTTAAAGTGTCCAGCTGACACATCACCAAAGATTGGGATTTGCAGCATCAATGCAAGTGATGCCTCCTGAACACTCACATTTACAGGGAGTATGAAGTGTCACTGTGTTTACATACAGCACTTTCTCAAATATCACTCCTACAATCAAAGAAAAAAATGATGAAATATTTTCAAAAGCTGCATACAGTGCTTTGGAAGGCAAATGAGAGCACGTTATAGTATGTTTTTGTTACTTCACATGTTCAAACTACATTATATAAGATGTTTTAAACAGGGACTCAAATCTCTCATGAATCAAAAATAAATATGACCAAATACAGTCTCCTGGATATAATTTTCCTTACCAAGTTGATTGAATGTACCTGTTTACAGTTTTCTGACTTAACCCTACCTACCACCTTTTAACTAAGTAAGCTGATAAAATTTCATTTAAGGGCAGAGTTTCCTTGGCTTGGCATTTGTGCTTTGTCCTACTGCATATTACCTGTCCTGTATTTCTATTGTATGGATGTCTACGAAAGAATGTCTTATAAATCAAGTATAAGCAGAAGGTTCTTTCATTTTTATAAGTCAGGTTGGCTTAACCTGTGATTAGGGTAAAGCCGACCCCAACTTTCTGAAGACTGTGATCCCCACTGAAAATTACTACATTGCTCTTTTTCTCTGTATCTTTTTTCCTATCAACTTAACTGGGTTTGGAGGCCCTTGCAAGTCCTGAGAAATACCACTGAGACAACCACAGTTTTCTGATGGGAATTAGCAGGCCAGATGTATTTAGCAGAACCAATTTTTGCTTTCACGTAGAAAGTCACTGTAATTGATGTGAGCTCTATCTAGGTCAAACTTATTGAATTATTTCATAGTTTTTTACTATAACCAGCAAGGTGTTGGTTATTTTTAATTCCTGACTTCTGTCATCCTCATTATTGGTTTTCTTATGAAAATTGATGGAGAAAATAAATGAAACCTAAATATCATAATCCTAAAAATCCTACAATTTTGAAATTCTGTTGTCATGACTTTGGCATTCACTGAACCATGTCTAGCTTGCAGGAGGATAATCAAGGCACTGTTTTGCAACAGGTACAAAGTGAAAAACACAATCAATGATCAATATCTAATAAAAGACATATATATATATGTCTTTATATTATATATATATATATATATATATATATATATATATATATATATATAGAGAGAGACAGGAAGGGCAAGAAGGGGGGAGAAGGAGGGGAAGCATTTGTTGTTCCACTTGATCGTGCATTTTTTGGTTGCTTTCTGTGTGTGCCCTGACCAGGGATCGAACCCACAACCGCAGTTTGCTCTTAACCGACTGAGCTAACCAGCCAGAGCCAACATTATTATGTTTAACAATTTAAGTTACTGTGTGTTTAATCATCAGGTCTTGTGAGCTACAATGATTTTTTTAGAATTATAATTCAAAGATAATACTGTAGCATGAATTTATTCTTATTTTTAATATCTACTCATCTCTAATTATTTTATCTATGATCTTTGATTACTCACTACAAAATAGAATTTTATTTGCTCTCATGTTTAGTTATGACTTAGGTAAGACAACTATATAAATTAACAAGTTTCCTTGCTAACTTTACTGTTCGATAAACCTCCTTAAAACTTGACCTTAACAATATATCATGCCATATTCCTAATGAGAAATGAATAACTGGACTGTCTCTGTGTGATTGTCTTGATGACAATAACAGATTCTACACTCAGTATGGTACCTTAGACAAACTAGCCTTGATTTCTTAAACAATCTTTTTAAAAGAACTAATGCTTTATTTTTCTGGTTTCTTTAAAGACTCATTTCATAATTCTCACAGCTTGGTTAATAAGTTGAAGCTGAAATGTCAGCTCTAGACTTTCATGAGAACCCCACTGTGTTTTCTTTTCAAATTTTATATTTCTACTTTCATAAAAAGAACCATATACTTTGTATATGCAAAAAAGAACATATTAATATATGAACCACCTTTCAAAAATATAATTATTCTCAGATATTGCCTCCAGGGATATTTTAAGCTATAATTGGAAAGATTCAGTTGAAAGAAAAATTCCAATTTAAATGCAAATCAAAACCACAATAAAATACCACTGCACACCTGTTAGAATGTCTATTATCAACAAGACAGGCAATAACAAGTGTTGGAGATGTGGAGAAAAAAGCAACTTTATTCACTGATGGTGGGAATGTAAACTGGTACAGCCACTATGAAAAACAGTATGGTGGTTCCTCAAAAATTAAGAATAAGGGGTTACCACATGATCTAGCAATCCCTCTTCCCCCAAAACTTGAAAACATTTATTTGCAAAGATAAATGCAGCCTTATGTTCATTGCAGCATTATTCATGGTGGCCAAGACATGGAAACAACCAAAGTGTCTTTTGATAGAGGACTGGATAAAGAAGCTGTGCTACATATATACAATGGAATACTACTCAGGCATAAGAAACGATGACATATTGCCATTTGAGATAACATGGACGAATTGCATATTATCATATCCTTGAGACTATCAAGCTAAGTGAAATGTCAGACAGAAAAGGTCAAGAATCATATGATTTCATTCATATGTGGGATGTAAAACTAAAAGCAACAAATGAACAAAAAATAACAACAAACAAAAACTCATAGACACAGAAAGCAGTATGATGGTTACCAGAAGGAGGGGGAATAAGGAGAATTAAGAGACAAAGAGGGTCAAATATATAACAGAAGATTTGACTTTGGGTGGTAGGTACACAATGTAATATACCGACAATGTATCATAGAATTATACACTTGAAATCTATATAATTTTATTAACCAATGTCATTCAGTAAATTTAAATAAAAAAGAAAAAATACAGCCTGACCTGTGGTGGCGCAGTGGATAAAGCATTGACCTGGGAACACTGAGGTCGCCAGTTCAAAACCCTGCACTGGTCTGGTCAAGGCACATATGGGAGTTGATGCTTCTAGCTCCTCCCTCCTTTCTCTCTTTCTCTCTCTCACTCTGTGTCTCCTCTCTAAAAAATGAATAAAATAAAAATAAAATTTAAAAAAAAAAGAAAAAATACAATTTTGCCCATGCTTTGATGTATGTGTGTGTGTGTGTGTGTGTGTGTGTGTGTGTGTGTGTGTCTTTTGTGTTAGAATTTAAGGGAGTCCCTACTATAGTGCCTTTCTCTCAATTCTTCTCTCACTTTTAATGCCCCATAAAGATTTTTAAATTCATGGTGATTTATTTTGTTTTTCACAATAATATCATAGACTTTCAGAGCCCAAACTAGTTTAGAAAGTACAGAATAATGATCATTAGAAATAGCTTTATAATTAGCTTATCCTTTTTCTCACTTTTCAGTTATATGATCTTAGGAAAGTTACATAAATTATTACTGTTCACTCTATCTTAGCTCTAAGATAAGACTATAGTGAGGGTAAATAAATTTATGTGTAAGAAGCATAAATCAATGTCTAGGACACAATAAGTCATTTTTTTCTGTCTCTTTCTCTCTTCCTTCATATAATATATATATATAAAATCTTTCCATAAATACAAAAAGATTTACATCAGAAATTTTTATATGTGGAATATATGCAATAAGTGCATATGTAACATATATAATTAATATATTAATTATTAGTACATAATGTATATACATAAAAATCTTCAGGCCTGACCAGGCGGTGGCGCAGTGGATATAGTGTCGGACTGGGATGTAGAGAACCCAGGTTCAAGACCCCGAGGTCGCCAGCTTGAGCGCGGGCCCATCTGCCTTGAGCAAAAGCTCACCAGCTTAGACCCAAGGTCGTTGGCTCGAGCAAGGGGTTGCTCGGTCTGCTGAAGGCTCGTGGTCAAGGCACATATGAGAAAGCAATCAATGAACAACTAAGGTGTCGCAATGAAAAACTGATGATTGATGCTTCTCATCTCTTTCTGTTCCTGTCTGTCTGTCCCTATCTATCCCTCTCTCTGACTCTCTCTCTGTCCCTGATAATATTAGACTTTCTAACAAAAATACTGATTAGAGCAAAAAGATGTGAAGAGTCTGAAAACTATTACCCCCATCCTCACCACACGAAAAAGCTGAACGAACTAAAAATCAATAATTCTTCTAATATGTATCAGAGAACTGAGGTCATGGTGAAAACTACCATTCTCAAATCTGGAGAAGTAAATGAATTCCAATAATTAAAACCAAGACATACTTATCTGAAGACCAAGTCACTGAGGCCAAGAAGAGGGAGGAAGACTTAAATGGTAACTTTGATGGATTGATGGAATTTGTATGCTAACTAGCTTAAAAGATGACTACTGAGGGAAAAAGTCTTACTGGGGGCTCCAGCCTTCATAGGTTTTCTGGGGTTTTTTTGTTTGTTTGTTTTTTGTATTTTTCCAAAGTGAGAAGCAGAGGGGAGGCAGACAGACTCCCACATACAAGCGACCAGGATCCACCCGGCATGCCCACCAGGAGGCGATGCTCAACCCCTCTGAGGTGTTTCTCTGCTGCAATCGGAGCCATTCTAGCACCTGAGTAGGAGGCCATGGAGCCATCCTCAGTGCCTGGACCAACATTGCTCCAATGGAGCCTTGCCTGCAGGAAGGAAAGAGAGAGAGAAAGAGAGAAAGGAGAGGGGGAAGAGTGGAGAAGCAGATGGGCGCTTCTCCTGTGTGCCCTGGCTGGGAATCGAACTGGTACTTCCACATGCTGGGCCAACATTCTACCGCTGAGCCAACTGGCCAGGGCCAGCCTTCATAGGTTTTTATCTCCAGAAATACCATGATAATTTCATGGGAAAAAGCCAAGAAAAATACACTCATGAATCTCACCGAAAGAGGAGAAAACTATTTTGAAAATTTTCCAGAACATTCTTCAGGGAATAATTTTAGTAGCTCTATCCCACTTTGGGGAAAAGCATTTCTCTGACTCAAGCCATGACTCTAAGCTTCTCATGTTACCTTTGGGGAATGGAGGGAGAAATTTGGAAACACTTGAAGGTCACAGCCCAAAGATAACTGCCCGTGAAGAGCTTGAGCTTTAGTCATGAGATAACTCATGACTAAATGGGGTTTTCATGTAAAAAAGAGTGCTTATCACCATACCATATGGGCTGCAATGTAGGCTACAGCTGAGAAAGCTGCATTTATACTCAATCTCAGGACCAGGTCTTGAGGAAATTCAAAGACACAGGGAAGAGGAAAATCAAGAGCATTAAAGGTATTTTAAGTCTCTGGCATCCAATGCTATAGAAAACAGTAAAACCTTAAATCCAAATCCTAGCCAGATTAGTAAGAAACCTCACACTAAATACCTGTTTATCTCGGTTCCTATCACTTAATAAATCATGCCTGGATTTCAACCAAAATATATATATATACAAATTTTGCGAAAAAGCAAAGAAAAGTGTCTGAAGAGATAAAGAGCATCAGAAGCAAATTTAGCGATGACACTAATTTCAGAATAATCAGACAAGGACTTTAAAATATAACTATAATTAATATATTATGAGCTTTCAGGAGAAAAGTGCACACCATGCAAGATGTATCAGTACTATAAGCAGAGACTGGAACATTAGGGAAGGACTTTTTAAAAGTGCTAAAAATTAAAACACTACCATAATTTTCTGGATTCTGGTTCTGCTTATAAGGAAATTAAAAATCATGACAAGAAAAAGAAAGCTGAAAAACTGAAAATCAATGAGCCTTTTACATTCATTGAACATTGAGGTGACAAGACAAACCCCACATTGAAAACTAGAAACACAGGAACATACACAGATTCATCATTTACTCAGAGCAGAAATATCCAGACATCACCATTGGATCCAGCATCAGTTATATTACTAAAAACAGCGTTTTTATTTCTGAGCAATTCTTTCAGATCTTAGATTTTCCATCTCTGCTTATTATCAGTACCTTTTTTTTTTTCACCTTAAAATGGAAAGGCTAGATAGCTCAGTTAGTTACAGTGTTGTTCCAAAGCACAGAGGTTACGGGTTTGGGCTCTGACCAGGGCATATAGAGGAATATATCAATATTCTTGACTCTCTTTCTCTCTTCTTCCCTCTCTTGCTAAAAAATCAATAAGTAAAAAGGTTTTAATTTTTTTTCATGTAAGAAACAGAGTTTGAAGTATAAGAGCAAGTATCAGAACTAGGTTCAGATATGGCAGAGATGTTAAGGTTATTAGAGAGAAATTTTTAAATAATAATGTGCTAATAGATCTAATGGAAAACAGACACAATGTACAAGAGCAGTCAATAATGTAAACAGGAAATGGGAATTCTAAGACCATAAACAAATACTAGAAAACCAAAACACTGTAACATAAATGAAAACTGTCTTTGATGAGCATTGGACTAGAAATGGCTAACAAAAGAAATAAAAAGATCAGAGAGCCTGACCAGGTGGTGATACAGCAGATTGAGCACTGGGATGCTGAGGACCCAGATTTGAAACCCCAAGGTCACCAGCTTGAGTGCAGTCTCGCCAGGTTGAGCATATGGTCACTGCCTTGAATGTGGGATCATAAACTTGACCCCATGGTCACTAGCTTGAGCCCAAAGGTCACTGACTTGAAGCCCAAAGTCTCTGTCTTGAGCCCAAGGTCACTGGCTTGAGCAAGCAGTCACTGGCTCAGCGGGAGAACTCCACCCCCAGTCAAGGCACATATGAGAAGCAATCAACGATCAACTAAAGTGCCACAATGACAAGTTGATGTTTTTCCTGTCTCTCCCTTCCTGCTGTCTATAGCTGTCTGTCTGTCTCTATAACTAAATAAATAAATAAATAAATTTTAAAAAGGATCAGGAAACTTGATATATCAATAGGAACTTCCCAAACTGGAAAAAAAAACCTAGAACAAATATTGAAGAACAATTACAAAAGTTATAATGTACATTTACTGGGAATACCAAAAGAAAAAGAAAGAAAAGAAATATTTGAAGCAATGATGACTGAGTCTTTTGGTCAAGATGGCAAGGTACGTAAATGCTGCCCTCTCTTGCCTTCTCTCACAACCACATCAAAATCACAACTAAGTTATAGAACAATCACCTTGAGAACCACATGAAGATGAGCTGAATAGAGTCTCAATAACTAAGAATAAAAAGAAGAAGCCACTTTGAAACTGTAGGAGGGGATGAGATGCAAAACAGGCTGGCTCCACACCCAAAGGCAGTGCTTGATAATTGAGAGGGATATTTTAGATGTCTCCCCTGGGAAGTGAGGGGTCCCAGCCCCACCCTGAACCCTTCAGCCCAGAGCATCAGTGCAAGCACGAGACATACTCACAACATCTGGCTGTGAAAATCAATGAAGATTCTGTCCATGTGAGATGAAGGGCTCCTGTAGACTAAGGTGTCCTATTAAAAGGCACAGGTACAGGTACACTCACTTACAAACACATGCTCTCAGCTCCAGTGAAGGGACAGCAGCTCACAATACCAGGCACGTAGAGGAAAGAACTGAATTATCTGAAGGATCAGCTCTCTCCAGGACAGAAGTGTTGACAAATGTCATTGTTCCTTTGTTGAGTCCTCTCCTCACTGAGCTGTAAAGCACAAGAAGGCACCAAATTTGAGTCTCCATCACCCAGGCCAACACTGCTGGCCTTACAGTGGTGATTCCCTGGGACCCCGCCATATCCAACTTACTTACCAGCACTAAAACCCAAACTCTTTTAATAGCTATTCCTCACAAGCACCCAGCCTTGGGTCACACTGTGGACTTTTCTAAAATCTCTCCAAGGTCCAAACCCTCCACCCAAAGAAAGTGGCTGGCTTCAGCATGTCCCCAAGTTTAGTAGTAGTGTCAGCTGGCTTTAGTTTGCAGAATAGTCTGTCCCAGGTGACTCCAAGCCCAGCACAAGCAGCTATCAACTGCAGGTCTCTTTGTAGCTCCTAGCAGGTGATCCCAAGTGGGACACAAGCAGCAGCTGACCTGGATCTACATTGGAGCCACTCCCAGGATAAAACATAAATTAAAAATCTGATGGCTGGCTTGAAACCACAGAAGAAAACCACCCACTTAACTTCACCAATGACACATTCAAAAGGTAGACTAGGCATATACTATCTCACTAAAGCAGTGGTTCTTAACCAGGGTTCTATTGAACCCTAGGAGTTCGATGAGTCAGTCTCAGGGGTTCGGAGAAGCCTCTGCTGTGGAGGCCAGAATAAAGTAATACCGTAATTTGTTGTGAGTTCATGCACTTTTTTGGTTTTGTTCTTTGAGCAAGGTGATGTTCATGTACGGCTCATTTTGTGCACCAGTAAAAAAACATATATCTATGTCTTGAATTTGGAAAAAAAAATCATATTTTATTTATCACTAAAGAAGGGTTTGGTGAATGCGCATATGAAATTGGTGGGTTCGGTACCTCAAAAAAGGTTAAGAACCACTGCACTAAAGTGAATCTACTTCCATGAGGTCAGCTCACCTACTGGAGTCACAACTAGTCCTCACAGCCAGTCAGCTGGAGATTCAGTCCCACCTACTAATGTGCCAACAGCTATTAAGGCTTAACTATAACACTTTAAGAGCACACAGCATGAGTGCGCACACACACACAGGGCACCCCTGGAGCATCTGGTTCAAGTGAAGCTGTGCCAGTGGGGGGTCCAACAGGACACCTACTAAGTAAGGTCACCTGTTAAGACTGGGAGACATAGCAGAACTACCAAATACAAACACAGGAAGGAAGCCAAGATGAGGAGACAAAGAAATGTGTCAAATTTAAAAATAAAAAAAAAAGGACAAAACTCCAGAAAAAGAACTAAACAAAATAGAAGCAAGCAATCTACCACATACAGAGTTCAAAACGCTGGTTATAAGGGTGCTCAGTGAACTTACAAGAAAAGTAGATGAACTTAATAAGGACTTTAACAAAGAGATAAGAAACATAAAAATAGAGACGGGAAATATAAAAAAGAAGCAGTTTGAAATAAGGAATACAATAACCAAAATGAAAAATAAATTGGAATCAATAGCAAATCAATTGAAATCGAAGGCTGAATGAGCAGTTCAGAAGACAAGGTGGCAGAAAACAATCAGAATAACAACAATAAAATTTTTTGAAAAATAGAAAACTTTAAGGAACTTTTAGGATAACATTAAGCACTATAATGTTTGCATCATAAAAGTACCAGAGGAGAAGAGAGGAAGCAAGGAACTGAAAACACATTTGAGAAAATGATAACTGAAAATGTCTTAACCTGGCAAAGGAAATAGGCATTTGAGTCCAGGAAGCAAAGAGATTCCAAACAAAATGATCCCAAAGGGGACTACACTGAGACACATTGTATTAAAATGCCAATGGTTAAAGACAAAAAGTGAACTTTAAAAGCAGTAAGAGAAGAACAGTTAGTTACCTAGAGGGAAGTCACCACAAGACGTCAGCTGACTTCTCAACAGAAACTTCAAATGCTATAAAAAAAGACAAAGAAAGACCTTTTATAATGACCAATATGTCAATGCACAAAAGGACATAATATTTATGCACCTAACACAGGAGGACATAAATATATAAAGCAAATATTCATGGATGTAAAGGGAGATATTTATAGTAAAAAAGTCATACTAGGGGGCTTCAACATCCTATCAACATCAATGGGTAGATCATCCAGACAGAAAATCAATAAGAAATAGTGGATTTAAATAACAATAGTTCATGTAGAATTAACATTTTTAGAACATTTTACCTCAAAGCTATAGAACGTGCACTCTTTTTAAGGGCACATAGACCATTTTCCAAGATAGATCATATAGCAGGCCACAAAACAAGTCTCAATAATATTATAAGATTAAAATCATATCAAACATCTTCTTTGATCACAATGGTATGAACTAGCATAAAAACAGACATCCAGAATTCAGCTGCATTTTTATATATCAATAATAAACTACCAGAAAGGAAAACTAAGAAAATAATCCCATTTACAATTGCATTAAAAACAATAAAATAAAATACCTAGAAATAATTTTAACCAAGTAAGTATAAAAGACCTATATTCAGAAAATTATAAGACACTAAAGAAAGAAATTGAGGAAGATACAAATAAATGAGATTTTATACTATGTTTATATGAAGACAAAAATATAACATCATTAAAATATCCATATCACCCAAAGCAATTTATAGATTCAATGCAATTTCTATTAAGATACCAACAGCATATTTCAAGGAGCTAGAACAAATTATACCAAAAATTTATATGGAGCCACAAAACTCCAACAAGCAACAGTGATCTTGAGAAAGAAGAATAAAGTTGGAGGAATCATGCTACCTTATATGAAACTATACTACAAGGTCACAGTAATTGAAAGAACATGGTACTGACATAAAAACAGACATAGATCAATGGAATAGAATGGAAAGCCCAGAAATTGGACAGATACATGCAAACAAATGAAACTAGACCATTTTCCTATGCCATACAAAAGAATAAACTCAAAATGGATTAAGAATTCAAATGTTATATTTGAAAACATAAAACTAGAAGAAAACTTAAGAAATAAAATCTCAGACATTTATTATAACAATATTTTGTGTTGACATATCTCTTAAGGCAAGGAAAACAAAAGAAAAAAAAACAAATGAGACTACATCAAACTTTACACAGCAAAAATAAACATCAACAAAATGAAAAAACAACTGAATAAGAGAACATATTCTCTGAAACATCTGATAAAGGGCTAATATCCAAAATTTATAAAGAACTTAAAAAACTCACTACCAAAAGACAAATGATCTAATTAAAATATGGGCAAAACACCTGGCTGGACACTTACTTCTCCAAAGAGGACATATTGATGATCAGTAGACATAAAAAGATGCTCCATGTCTCTATTCATCAGAGAAATGCAAATGAAAACCACAATAAAATAGTACTTCACACCTATAAGAATGGCTATAATCAATAAATCAACAAACATGTTGGGGAGGGTGTGGAGAAAGGGGAACCCTCCTACACTGCTGGTGGGAATGCAGACTGGTGCCGCCACTGTGGAAAGCAGTATGGAGATTCCTCAAATAATTTAAAAAATGAAACTGCCTTATGACCCAGTGATTTTTAATATAAAAAAATTTAAAACTATAAGAATAAATTAAATTATATGTAATTTTAGTTTTCTCTTCTGTACATAAATAATTATGCTCATTATAATTACTGTTCTACCATGTTGGTTATAAAAAAATGTAAAAATATTATACAAAACATTAGATAAGTTCTAGAGATGTATAAATACATAATTTAACAGTGCAATGTGAAACTTATTGGAGGAGCATTAAACAAGAAATTATGCATATTAAAATATGCATAGACAGATGAATGCATCAGAGCTTGTTTCGAGCAAATTGGCCCTGGGCTCTAAGGATGGCTTCAGGGCCTCGCCTCAGGCAGGGAGATGACTCAGCTGCCCAGCAATGGAGCAGCGACCCCAGATGGACAGAGCAACGCCCTGTAGGGGGATTGCTGAGTGGATCTGGGTCAAGGTACATGCGGGAGTCTGTCTCTCTCCCTCCCTGCCTCTCTCTTAATATAAACAAACAAAAAAAAAGTGTACATTCTTCAGCATGATTGTAAATATGTTAATGAAGATGATAACTCAGTGAGTCTCATGAATCCCAAATTTATGTATTTAGCTTACCCATATTTTCCATTCTAAAGCCATCTGGCACACAAATGATCTATAAAAGATATTGTTGATGAAATATGTATTATAATAATGTTTCAGTAAGTATTTTATTTCTTCATTCTAGGGCATTAGATTTTTCAACTTCTTTACTCTAAAATGCTGCAGTGAGATCTAAAAGTAATTATCTTCTTATATTCCTCACAGAAATTTCTCTAGCTATTTGTGTCAGTCTCATTGATGCAGGTTACAATGTTAAATATAGCTAACACATATTTAACATAAATATACAGTAGAACTGCACCAGGTTAGATACTTTTAGTTGTTATTTTGTGCATTTTCTCTTGTTAAAAATGCCAAGTATTGCTTGACTTCAGTCTTTTTCTCAAATACTGCCTTCCTAATGCATCAATACTTTCTCTAGTTTTTTCATAGTTTAAATGGCTAATATCTCCCTAAAATATAAAAATGACCAAATCTAGAACCCCTTCCCATTTTCTAAGAATCTGATTTAGTGTTACTCCATAAAGACAATTATCTGTCTGGCCACATTAAAATTAGCCAGATTCTAAATTTGGAAAAAACAGATTATATCCTTGCCTGAAAATCTTTCCTAGAATTTTGTGTTTAAATGGGTTTTTTTACAATTAGAAGTGAATATTGTCAAATAGAGCAAACAAAAAATGTTAGAGAAAAGTAAAGGGACACATAATTCAGCACTTGTTTAGTCTTTCTTGGTTTGGTAGATTTTGAGAATAATCTCTGGAGACTGTCCTAGAATTTTGGGAGAGTCAATAAATGTTCTATAAAATAGTACATACTTTATTACATTCTGGTAGAACACATTTCTTTAATCTGTACTAAAGTCAGAGCATGCTCAAGAGCATTGCTGGACTTAGACCCCTTAGAGAATTGTTTTTCCATAAGACTTAGGAAACAGAACAGATTTTATCTACACTATGCCAATGCAGCCTTCATTCTGGCATGCCCAGGGATCTCTCTGCATATAAGAGTGTTTACCTGCAAAGCACAATGGTTCATTTTTATGGAATATTGGACACATGAGTTCAACAGACTCATATTTTACATTTACTATGGTGCTCACAATAGACAATCACTTCATTTATTGAATAAATAGCCCTTTTAAAGAAAATCAAAGTCTGATAAAGTTGGAGTGCATTGCATTTTTAAAATTAATTGTGATATCTCACATTTACTTGTTATGCTCTGTTAGTCCTTCAATCACAGATTCTAGCCTTAATGGCTATCCATAACCTGTTTCTCCTGATGTCCTAACCTAAAAGAAATGAACATTGACAAATCTAAAGAGAGCTTCCTTTTGGTTTGAGCTATTGGGACTACACTGTGTTGCTGTCATAGGAGTGATGGTAAGAGGGACTAATTATAAGTCTAATGAATGTGCCAGGGTTAAAATCACAGAATCTGCTCATTAACAGTCATTTACCTAAGGATATTTTCAAAGAATTCTTTCGATGTCTGAAAAGAACAAAACCTGCAGGGTGGGAGGGGGGAGAGAGAATAAGTTAGAGACCATTTATAAATATTTTATATGAGAGGTACGATTTTTTAAAATTTTTACTAATACTACAAACAGAAAAATGCAATTGTCAGTAGAATTTCAAATGTTTTTTTAATCATGTGTACATGTGTGTCTGTGTGTACTTATGAGTGTGTATATGTGTGTTTTAAAGGGGGGAATATCCTCTCTAAATCTAAACAGTAGAAAAAGAAATAGGAAAAAAATCAGAGCCATTTAGTTAATTGTCTTTTTCCTGCTGTTTCCATGGCAATGCTGGCTGCTAGACTCTTCTGCAGAGTGACAGTCCAACAATTCACACACTACACTCTTTCAAGCACAATGAATGGCGTTGAAACAGGCTGAACCAGCTCCATTCAGAAAACATGTGATATCTCCTCAATGCGCTACCTTTCATCCCCATTTTCCAAATTGCAGTTAATTTAATTCTAAACAAATGGCCCAGGGGAACAAATGAGGATTAGAAAGAAAAGAACATCTTGAGCTCTAATGGGCATGGTTTGTATGAAGAACAAAACAGCACTTTCTTCTGTTGCCAAGAAGGCAGGGTGTGACATGCTCAGTCCCTCTTCCTCTGAACCCTTCCTTTAGGCACTGTGTCAACAATGGGAGAGTGGAGGCAGAATTTTTCTTGGCAAAATAGAGTTTATGGAGATTTTTGGCTTTCCATTTAGAAACATATTCAATATAGTTCTCAGTCATTTTATTTACTACAAAATAAAATATAGGTTAGACCTTTTTCTTAGTGTTCGGATTTGGGTTTTTTATATAAGGTTACATTTTCCTTCATTGTTTCTATCCTTCGAGGTCCAGGAGAAGAAACGTTGTGAACTGTAAAGCTCCAGTAACAAAATGTAAGAAAATTTCTTCATTCAGCCTGGAATTGCATGTGATTTCTGTGTTTTGATGTCAGTCAAGTCGACCAAGGTCATTTGAAAAACAAAACAGAACAAGAAAAGGTAAAATGGTGACCCTAAAAAAACAATTTCTTGTTATTTGAATGAAAGAATCATGTAAGCATCATCTCCCATGTTCATGTAATTTTCAGATAGATGCCTCAGAAAACTCAGGAAAATTTAGTTTAGTTACAACATATTTAAATCAATATATCTAATTTAAAAAAATTAAGGTAGCATTTTTTTCATTTCTGGGTTTAATATGTTGTCTTGTTATAATATCATAAATGATTTGATTAGAGGTAAACTAGCCACATATCAACCTTAAAATCCTATATTAAATGTCACAGATTCACCTCTAAGCATGTCTGTATTTCTTTAGTTATTCTGAACTTTCTGAAAGATTGCTCTTATTTATGTTTACTGTAAAGCCAGTATACCGGCCACCATCATAGCCACCTGGCCAATGCAGGTTCACATTAGATTTGGACAGACGGTAATGAAACAATGGAGCCAAGAACTGGTGAGCCATCATCTTTAATCTTAGCTTGCACCTGGAGAGCAAGAAATACACACAATGGGAAAACACTTTCCTTTCCTTTCAGGACTCCAAAAGCCACTGGCTTATCCGAGTTTTCTAGAATCAAAGGCTTCTAGCTCACCAGACTTATTCACCTCTGTTCCTCATCTCCTTCTCCCTGCACAAACTCTACACAAACTGGCTTCTCCCTCAGCACTCCACCATCTTGGCTGCTTATCCTGGCCTCCTCCACGTGGCCTTTCTCTGCTCTCCTCTCTAATGTTAATCTCAGGAAACAAGAGAGAGCAAGCTCCCGGTCTGCCCCACTTTATAGTGTAGAAATCAAAACATTTAATCCAATCTACAAACAAGGAAGTCTCTGATACGAAGTCACTTATCTGAGGCATAATGAGATTCCTCATGGGAGTGCACCACCCCACAGCAGAAAGAGTGGGAAAGGCTTAGTCCTAAAACCAAGCCCCAGGCTACAAGGATCCTGCCTGCCCACAACCTGCCCCCAACACACATTAATATAATCACGCCCATCCCAAGCAAGAGGGCAACTAATATGATCACCTGGGCGAGGGGCTTCCATGTGGGCAGCTCCATCTTTAACAAAGTGAGCATAATATATTTTATCTGCCCAACATTTACCAATCCAAGTAAAAGAATTCAAGTAAATTTACTTATAATTCTTTGTCTCCATTATTACATATTTCTGTTTGAAATGAGCATATCCTTACACTTATCTTCACCACTATGATGATTAAATAATCTGCTTTTAATCCAAGTGAGCTATTTGAGAAGGACTAGATTGAGTTATGATTTTTGACTCTTAAGAAAATTCAGAAGAATACACTTGCCTCATCTAGTTGGCTCAGTGGATAAAGTGGGACCCTGCACACGGAACTTGCGGGTTTAATTCCTGGTCATGGCATTTACAAGAGGCAATCAAGGAGTACACAACTAAACAGAACAACTAAGTCGAACAAGGAGTTGATGCCTCTCTCTCTCTCGCTCTCTCTCGTTTCTCTCTCATAAATGGAGAAATTTTTTAAATTAAATTAAAGAATAAACTTGTATTCAATTCTGATCTGTCAGCTACCAGATAATCTATAAAGAAATGAGAATTTTAATGGTGTTTAAATGGATTAGTCTTAGATTTAAGTATGAATTGCCCTTTTCAGAAATTTAAGTGGTACCAGCATCATAGTCTTTCAGATGTTTAATAAAGGTCTTAAACTTCTTCCTTCTTTACTTATTCCTCTACTTTTTTTTCCTTTAATGTTTATGACCCTTAAAACTGACAACTTACAGTTGTTGAAATGCTCAGGACAAAAGGTCATTTTCCTCATGTGTAGGAGGGGGTATCAGATATTGCCTTTGGAAAAGTCATTTGATGCAGAGAACCAGGTGGGGAGCCACCACTTCTATTATTTCTGAAAGTTATGATCTGCTGAAATCTTGATGATTTCTTGTGAAGGGTAAAAATGAATACTTCTAGTGCACAATTAGTTTTTGTGTCAAGGAACCTGATATCATCATTGCAAGGCTGAGATTTACAGCATCCAGCCCTGGGCCAAGGCAAAGAGCATCATCACCCAGGCAGGGATAAGAGACAAATGCCTCCATCCACGCTCCCCCCACAGTGCAGCCTGGTTCACTTGTTTTCACATCTGCATCCCCATCGAACTAAAATGTACCTTGGCAATGTCTACTTCTGAGGGAAATTAGAAAAACTTATGTTTAATCACTGCCAAGACCATTTCTGTGTGTTACATGAAAAATCCCATGCGGATTGGTCACACACTCTACCATGGGATGTAGTAGTTTACTGTCTTCCAGAACAGGTAGTCAAATTCTTCTACAAAATATAGCAGCATCCAAGAATTCCTGGAGATTCACAGATGAGTACAGAGACTGAGGAAATTCTTGATACAATATGCCACAGGGAGAATATATTTGTCTGAGGAAATGGTCACAATTTTATCCAAATTTCAAAAGGTTACATTCCCCAAGAGCTCAAATATCACTGGTTTGCAGAGTATTGACAACATGGATGCTGAAATCACTGCTTGTTCCATGTGATTTTTTTAGTTTCCATTTTCCAGAGGAACTGAAAACACTATCACCATAAAATTAACAGATTTTTACTTAGTCCAGTAAATTCCTTAAAAACAAAGTTTCTTAAATGTATGATGTTGGTCAGGTTTTTTTTTTTTTTTTTTTTTTTAGAAAGGCATGTTCTTGATCTCTTTTTCATGCTTGGTCCAAGTGAAAAGTTGCTAAACTCAGAAGCTTTCTGTTAAGTTGATGGTGATATGCAAGGAATTTCAATGTTTTGTTTTGTTTTTTTCTTAACAAAAATGACACTAAAAATGAAGATATAATGTCTTTTTTATGTTCGGGCACAGATATGAGACTTTTATTTTACAATGTCACTAGTCTCAGAAATGGACCTTCTAGTCTATTTGAACCTTACTTTGAAACAAATAGAGCTGAAAATTTTCATTCTTAGAGAAGATGAGAAGAAACAGGACTAAATCACACAGCACTGACATTATGGGGACATCAATTACCTGTAGAAAAGAACACTTCTACCATCTCCAAAGCTCCAGCAAACTCTAACCAAACAGCATGTATTTGTAAATCTAACTTGTCATCTTTAAAGATAGTGTTTAAATGTTTCCCTACAGCTTGACACGGAGCGGGGGACCCAGATGGGCAAAGCATCGCCCCCTAATGGGCTTGCCGGGTGGATCCCAGTCAGGACACATGCCAGAATCTGTGTCTGTGTCCCCTCCTCTCACTAAAATAAAATAAAATAAAATTAAATTAAATTAAATTAAATTAAATTAAAAGTTCCCTTCATTCAAGCAACAGACAGGTGTTTTCAGCAAGGAGAGTTAGTGTTACACAAATGTTAACAACAAAGTGCTGATATTCTTATTTTGTTTTAGAGGACTATGTCAATTATCATTGGTCTTGGCAACCATGTGTCTTGTGAAAAAAACTCAAGTAACAAGAACTGTGCGTGATTCTCTCTTATCTAGACATCCAATGACTCAAATGACTATCAATAAAGACAGGAGATGGAAAACTGCAAACTCCAAATTTTCCCTGTTGATGGATGGCAATGTGGTTTGCTTCTGGGAGTCAAATGAAAAGTTGCTAAAATAACTTTATTTCAGTATTAATTTAGAATATTTTCTCTCATGGACCAGTTCTACTAGTCAACTCTAGGTAATTTAGATTGTGTTTTCTAAGCTTGTCAGATGTGTTTCCATTTTAAGAAGATAAAACATAATAAAACAAAAATTTGTGGGAGCTTCTTCTACATTGCTCTGATTACGGATGACAAACCAATTTGAAAAGTGATCCAAAGTGAAATTTTTACGCTATATATTCCCTTTATGAATGGTTTTGTTCCTTTTAAACACACGCATGGGTTTGCCATTCTCTAGGCAAGGTTCTAAGCACTTTGCATATACATTCAGTCAATTAATCTTCATAACACCTTGAGGTAAATGCAATCCTTACTTATAATTTACAGATAAGTTAAAATAATATATCCACAAACTTTTAGCAACTTTTTTAAAGTCACAAAACTTATAAATCATACTGCCAAGATGTTAAATCAGGCAGCATTGCAAAGAAGTTCTAAGCTTTTAGTCCATGTCATCTGTTTTCTTCCTATTTAGTTCAATAATTGTTTTCTTTCCCATTTATGACAATATGGATGGACCTTGAGAACATTATTCTGAGTGAAATAAGTAAATCAGAAAAAAAGCTAAGAACTACATGATTTCACATGTAGGGTAGGATATAAAACTGAGCCCCATGGGCACAGATAAAAGTGTAGTGGTTACCAGGGGGAGGAGATTGTGCAGGAGAAAGGAAAAAAGAGGGACAAATATATGGTGTAGAAAATGATTTTACTTTGGGTGATGGACACACAATACAATCAAAAGTTCAAATGCTATGAAGATGTTCACCTGAAACCTATGTACTCTTTGTTTTTTTTAATATATATATTTTATTATTATTAATTCTAATGGGGTGATACCAATAAATCAGGGTACATATGTACAATGAAAATATCTCCAGATTATCTTATCATTCAATTATGTTGCATACCCATCACCAAAAGTCAAATTGTCCTCTGTCACCTTCTATTTGGTTTTCCCTGTGTCCCTCCCCTCCTCCCTATCCCACTCTTCCCCGCTCCCCCCATCCCATAACCGCCACTCTCTTATCCATGTCTCATATTCTCACTTTTATGTCCCACCTATGTATGAAATCATGCTGTTCTCAGTTTTTCTATTTTTCTGATTTACTTATTTCACTCCGTATAATGTTATCAAGGTCCATCCATTTTGTTATAAATGATCCGATGTCATCGTTTCTTACGGCTCAGTAGTATTCCATAGTATATATGTACCAAAGCTTTTTAATCCACTCGTCTTCTGATGGACACTTGGGCTGTTTCCAGATCTTCGCTATTGTGAACAATGCTGCCACGAACATGGGGGCGCATTTCTTCTTTTCGAACAGTGCTATGGTGTTCTTAGGGTATATTCCTAAAAGTGGGATAGCTAGGTCAAAAGGCAGTTCGACTTTTAATTTTCTGAGGAATCTCCAAACTGTTTTCCACAATGGCTGCACCAGTCTGCATTCCTACCAGCAGTGCAGAAGGGTTCCCTTTTCTCCACATCCTCTCCAGCACTTATTCTGTGTTGTTTTGCTGATGAGTGCCATTCTGACTGGTGTGAAGTGATATCTCATTGTGGTTTTAATTTGCATTTCTCTAATGATTAGTGATGTTGAGCATTTTTTCATATGTCTATTGGCCATCTGTATGTCCTCTTTGGAGAAATTTCTATTCATTTCTTTTGCCCATTTTTTGATTGGGTTGTTTGTCTTCCTGTTGTTGAGTTTTATAAGTTCTTTATAAATTTTGGTTATTAACCCCTTATCAGACGTGCTATCGAATATGTTCTCCCATTGTGTGGTTTGTCTTTTTATTCTGTTCTTATTGTCTTTAGCTGTGCAAAAACTTTTTAGTTTGATATAGTCCCATTTGTTTATCTTGCCTTTTATTTCATTTGCCGATGGAGATAAATCAGCAAATATATTGCTGCTACAGATGTCAGAAAGCTTGCTGCCTATGTTTACTTCTAAGATGCTTATAGATAGTTTCACGGCTTATGTTTAAATCTTTTATCCATTTTGAATTTGTTTTTGTGAATGGTGTAAGTTGATGGTCTAGTTTCATTTTTTTGCAGGTAGATGTCCAGTTTTCCCAACATCATTTGTTAAAGAGGCTGTCTTTACTCCATTGTATCTTCTTTCCTCCATTGTCAAATATCAATTGTCCATAAAGCGGCGGATTTATTTCTGGGTTCTCTGTTCTGTTCCATTAATCAATGTGTCTGTTCTTAATGCCAGTACCAAGCTGTCTTGAGTATAATGGCCTTGTAGTAGACCTTGATATCCGGAAGAGTGATACCTCCTGCTTTATTTTTTCTTTTTAGGATTGCTGAGGCTATTCGTGTTCTATTTTGGTTCCATATAAATTTTTAGAATATGTTTTCTATATCTTTGAAGTATGTCATTGGTATTTTAATTGGTATTGCATTGAATTTATAAATTGCTTTGGGGAGTATAGACATTTTAATGATATTTATTCTTCCTAGCCATGAGCACGGTATATGCTTCCACTTGTTTGTATCTTCCTTGATTTCCTTTATCAATGTTTTCTAATTTTCTGAGTACAAGTCCTTAACCTCCTTGGTTAAATATACTCCTAGGTATTTTATTTTTTTGGCTGCAATAGTGAAGGGGATTGTTTCCTTAAGTTCTTTTGCTGACAGTTCATTGTTTGTATATAGATATGCCTCTGATTTCTGAGTATTAATTTTATATCCTGCCACCTTGCTGAATTCATTTATAAGGTCCAGTAGTTTATTGACTGAGACTTTAGGGTTTTCTATATACAATATCATATCATCTGCAAATAATGACAGTTTTACTTCTTCTTTTCCAATTTGGATGCCTTTTATTTCTTCTTCTTGTCTGATTGCTATAGCTAGGACTTCCAGAACTATGCTGAATAAGAGTGGTGAATGTCGGCAACCCTGCCTGGTTCCTGATCTTAAGGGGATTGCTCTTAATTTTTGTCCATTTAGTATGATGTTTGCTGTGGGTTTGTCGTAGATGGCCGTTATCATGTTAAGGAATGTTCCTTGTATTCCAACTTTACTGAGAGTTTTGAGCATGAATGGATGCTGGATTTTATCAAATGCCTTTTCTGCATCTATTGAAATTATCATGTGATTTTTGTCCTTCCTTTTGTTTATGTGATGAATCACACTGATTGATTTGCAAATATTGAACCAGCCTTGCCTCTCCAGAATAAATCCCACTTGATCATGGTGTATGATTTATTTCATATATTGCTGGATCCGGTTGGCTAATATTTTGTTGAAAATTTTAGCGTCTAAATTCACCAGGGATATAGGCCTATAATTTTCTTTCTTTGTGTTGTCTTTGCCCGGCTTTGGGATTAGAATTATGCTCGCTTCATAAAAGGAGTTTGGAAGTCTTCCTTCCTCTTGAATTTTTTGAAATAGCTTGAGAAGGATAGGAGTTAGTTCTTCTTTGAATTTTTGATAGAATTCACTTGTGAAGCCATCAGGCCCCGGACTTTTCTTTTTTGAAAGTTTTTTGATAACTGTTTCTATCTCATTTGTTGTAATTGGTCTGTTTAGGTGTTCTGATACTTCCAGATTGATTTTTGTAAAGTTATATGATTCAAGAAATTAGTCCATTTCACCAAGATTGTCTAATTTTTTGGCATATAGTTCTTCATAGTATTTTCTTACAATGCTTTGTATTTCTGTTGTGTCAGTTATTTCTCCACTGTCCTTTCTAATTTTATTTATTTGAGTCCTCTCTCTTTTTTTCTTGGTGAGTCTAGTTAAAGGTTCATCAATCTTGTTTACCTTTTCAAAGAACCAGCTTTTTGTTTCATTGATCCTCTGTATTGTTTCCTTAGTCTCTATTTCATTTATTTCTGCTCTGATCTTTATTATTTCCTTCCTTCTACTTGTCTTGGGTTTTATTTGTTGTTGTTTTTCTAGTTCTTTTAGATGCAGGGTCAGGTTGCTTATTTGAGCTTTTTCTAGCTTCTTAGGATATGCCTGTAGTGTAATAAACTTCCCTCTCAGAACTGCTTTTGCTGTGTCCCATAAATTTTGAGTTGATGTATGCTCATTATCATTTGTTTCTAGAAACTTTTTTATTTCTTCTTTGAACTCATTGTTAATCCATTCATTATTTAATAACATGCTATTTAGTTTCCAAGTGTTTGAGTATTTTTCAGTTTTTCTTTTGCGGTTAATTTCTAGTTTCATGGCATTGTGATCAGAGAAAATGCTTGATATGATTTCAATCTTCTTAAATTTATTGAGACCATTTTTGTGTCCTAACATGTGGTCTATCCTAGAAAACGTACCATGAGCAGTTGAGAAGAATGTATATTCTACTGCTTTAGGGTGAAAAGTTCTGAAGATAACTATTAAATGAAGTTGATCCAGTGTCTCCTTTAAGTCTGCTGTTTCTTTATTAATTTTCTTTCTTGAGGATCTATCCAGTGTTGTTAGAGGGGTATTGAAATCCCCTACTATGATAGTATTGCTGTTAATCTCGCCCTTTATATCCATCAAAGTCTGCTTTATGTATGTTGGGGCTCCTATATTTGGTGCATAGATATTTACAATAGTTATATCTTCCTGTTGAATTGTTCCCTTTATCATTATGTAGTATACTTCTTTATCTCTTACTACAGCCTTTGTTTTAAAGTCGATTTTGTCTGATATAAGTATTGCTACCCCTGCTTTTTTTTCGTTTCCATTTGCATGAAATATTTTTTTCCATCCTTTTTCCTTCAGTCTATGAGCATCTTTTGTTTTAAGGTGTGTCTCTTGTAGACAGCATATGTATGGGTCCTGTTTCTTTATCAATGCAGCTACCCTATGTCTTTTGATTGGATCATTTAATCCATTTACATTTAAGGTTATTATTGATATGTAGTTGTTTATTGCCATTTTATTCTTTAAAGCTGTATTCTTCTTTTGCTCTATTCATTCCTCTCTTTAAACTGTTCACAAGAGGCCCCTTAGTATCTCTTGCAGAATTGGTTTGGTTTTTATGAATTTCTTCAGGCTTTCTTTTTCTGGGAAGCTCTTTGTTTCTCCTTTAATTTTAAACGTTAGCCTTGCTGGATAAAGTAGTCTTGGTTGTAGGTTCTTGTTCTGCATTACTTTGATTATATCTTGCCATTCCCTTCTGGCCTCAAGTGTTTCTGTTGAGAAGTCCAATGTCATCCTTATGGGGGCTCCTTTGTAGGTCATAGCCTTTTTTTCCCTAGCAGCTTTTAAAATTTTTTCTTTATCCATTAGCTTGGTATTTTAACTATGATGTGTCTTGGTGTAGATCCTTTTGGGTTTCTCTTTAATGGAGTTCTGTGGGCTTTTTGAATATGTGGAGTGTTTCCCAGCCTTAATTTAGGAAAGTTTTCTGCTATGATTTGATTGAACAAAGTTTCCATTTCCTGTCCTCTCTCCTCTTCTTCAGGCACCCCTATGATGCAAATGTTCTTTCTCTTCATGTTGTCACAAAGCTCCCTTAGAGTTTCCTCACATTTTTTAAGTCTCTTTTCCTTTTTCTTCTCTGCTTCTGTGCCTTTGTTTATTGTGTCCTCTAACTCGCTTATTCGATCCTCAGCGTCATCCATCCTGCTTTTAATTCCTTCCATTGTGGTCTTCAGTTCTGATACTGAATTTGTCATTTCTGTCTGATTCTTTTTTATTATCTCAATATCATTGTTTATACTTGTTATCTCTTTATTTAGGTGTTCATAATGACTATCCATTGTTGCTCTAATTTCTTTGAACATCCTAACTATCATTATTCTAAATTCTGCTTCTGGTAATGTGGTTATATCTGGTTCACTCAGGTCCATCTCTGGGGATTTCTCTTAATTCATTTGGTTTGTATTCCTCTGCCTGCCCATTTTTTGTGTATAAGCAAGTTGTGGCCACTGGAGTCCAGTAGGTGTTGCCTTTGTGTTCTCTAGGTGTGGTCTGTCTGCAGGCCCCCCACCCCCTCTGCCGGTGCCTAGGGTGGTTGGGTAAGAGCGTTGCCAGCGCCGGCCCTCTGTGGCTTTTGCTGTGATTTCTGCCTCTCCTCCGTGGGAGGGGCTGTCACTGAAGCCACAAGTCTTAGCACCAAGGGTAGAGGTGAGCACCTTTGCTCAGCTGCGGACCCAGCCTATTTCCGGACTTCCGCCCAGAACCAGCAGTCGGAGCCTGCTCGCTACAGTTCCGCGGGTTAGGCAGGGCTTTTGACGTGCTCTCAGCTGTAGGATTTTGCCCATCCTGAGCTTTAGCCCCGCCCTCGAGGCCAGAGCCCTTCTGCGCAGTGTTGGAAACCAAGGTTTATTGGGGTGGGCGTGTTTGCTGGCTTCCGCTCAGCTGCATACTTCCGCTCATCCCGGACTCTACCCCGCCCCCGCGTTCGGAGCTTGCTTTTGCATGTATGAATGCAATCCGCCGTTTCTCCGGCCTGGTAGGGATAGTAGCGTGAGCTCAGCTGCGAGCTTCCACTTGTCTCGGGGTCTACCCCGTTCCTGCGCTCGGAGCCCACTCTTGCACGTATACTGGCCAGCCACGGTTTTTCCAGCCCGTGGGGCAGGGGAGGGCGGGGGGCTGGTACCGTCAGCTCAGCCGCGAGCCCCTGCCCGTCCCTGGCCCTAGCCCAGTCCCCGCAGTCAGGGCCGGCTTGCGCAGGGCCTGCCCGTTCCTGGCCTCCCGCTTTGTCCCCATAAGTGGGATTAAAGGCGGGCCCGCAGCTTCCAGACCGCTTTCGCGGTCCCCTCCGATCCTCTGGGCTAGACCGATCTCCCACCAGCCTGGCCTCCGCCCACGCCGACAGAACCGCACCTCAGCGTCCTGTCGCCCCAAACCCTTAAGCAGCCCTCAGCAGAGTAGGAAGGGACCTAATACTCCACACTGTAGGCTTGGGAGCTCCCTCACTTGTTTCACAGCTCAAAACTGTCCAAACGCCTCTTCCAGGCTCTAGGACTGCAGGCTGGGGCTTGGTCCCTGGGACCCAGGTCCCTCCCTCTCCGCCAAACTTTCCTCCCGCCATGCGGATCTCTCCGGGATGCCGCTTGCTCCGGGGAGCTGGGCAGCCCTCTTCGTGTTTTCGCTATTTCTACCAGTCTCAATGTGGCTTCTTCTGTGTTCCTTGGTTGAAGAGTCCACTTAGTTTAGTTCATAGTTTGTTTATCCAGATATTGGTTCTTTAAATTGAGTTATAATCCACTTCGCTTCTGGGAGTTGGAAGTTGTTACGTCCGTCTACTCTGTCGCCATTTTGCTTCCCCCGGGTCACTCCATGGTTCGGTGGGAGTTTTTCGCCTCCTCCTCTTTCTTGCCGATGCCTAGCAGCTGGAAGGATAATCACAGAAAGGCTGGAGAGGTGGCAGCGGGGATAAGGGCAGCAGCTCCTGCAGTCGCCTCTGGCCGAGGTGCGGTGCCTCCTGCTCCACCCGCCAGCCCGGGTCTCCGCCTCACTCGAAGCTCAAGAGCTGGTTCTTTGAAAGGGTAAACAAGATTGATGAATCTTTAATGAGTCTTACCAAGAAAAGAAGAGAGAGAACTCAAATAAATAAAATTAGAAACGAGGTGAAGAAATAACAACCAACACAGTAGAAATACAAAATATTATACAAAAATACTATGAAGAATTGCATGTCAAAAAATTAAACAATCTAGATGAAATAGACAAATTCCTTGAAACATATAGTCTTCCAAAAATCAATCTGAAAGAATCAGAAAATCTAAACAGACTGATTACAACAAAAGAGATTGAAACAGTAATCATAAAGCTCCCAAAAAATAAAACCCATGGGCCCGATGGCTTTCCTGGTGAATTCTACCAAATATTAAGAGAAGAACTAACTCCTATCCTTCTCAAGCTATTTCAAAAAATTCAAGAGGAAGGAACACTTCCAAGTTCCTTTTATGAGGTGAGCATAATTCTGATTTTAAAACCAGGCAAAGACAACAAAAAGAAAAATAATTATAGGCCAATATCCCTATGAATTTAGATGTTAAAATCCTCGACAAAATATTAGCAAAACAGATCCAGCAATACATAAAAAAAGAAATCATACATCATGATCAAGTGGGATTTATTCTAGGGAGGCAAGGATGGTACAACATTCGTAAATCAATCAATGCAATTCACCACATAAGCAAAAGGAAGGAGAAAAACCACATGATAATTTCAATAGATGCAGCAAAAGCATTTGATAAAATCCAACAAACATTTATGATCAAAACTTTTAGCAAAGTGGGAATATAGGAAACATACCTCAACATGATAAAGGTCATCTATGACAAACCCACAGCCAACATCATAATTATTGGACAAAAATTAAAAGCAATTCCCCTAAAATCAGGAACAAGGCAGGGGTGCCCCCTTTCAATACTCTTATTCAACATAGTCCTGGAAGTCCTAGCTACAGCAATCAGACAAGAAGAAGAAATAAAATGCATCCAAATTGGGAAGAAGAAGTAAAACTATCATTATTTGCAGATGATATGATACTGTATATAGAAAACTCTAAAGTCTCAGTCAAAAACTACTAGACCTAGAGGGGAGGGGAGTGGCACAAAGAAAACCAGATAGAAGGTGACAGAGGACAATTTAACTTTGGGTGATGGGTATGCAACATAATTGAATGATAAGATAACCTGGAGATGTTTACTTTGAACATATGTACCCTGATTTATTAATGTCATCCCATTAAAATTAATTCAAAAAAAACCTACTGGACCTAATAAACGAATTCAGCAAGTTGGCAGGATATAAAATTAATACACAGAAATCAGAGGCATTTTTATATATGAACAATGAAATGTCAGAAAAAGAAATAAAGGAAACAATCTCATTCACTATTGCAACAACAACAAAAAAAAGCATCTAGGAGTAATTTAAACAAGGAGGTTAAAGACTTGTACTCAGAAAATTATAAAACACTGATAAAAGAAATCAAGAAAGACACAGACAAGTGGAAGCATATACCGTGTTCATGACTAGGAAGAATAAACATCATTAAAATGTCTATATTACCCAAAGCAATTTATAAATTTAACACAATAACAATTAAAATACCAATGACATACTTCAAAGATATAGCACACATATTCCAAAAATTTATATGGAACCAAAAAAGAACACAAATAGCCTCAGCAATCTTGAAAAAGAAGAATAAAGTGGGAGGTATCGCACTTCCAGATGTCAAGTTATACTACAAGGCCATTGTACTCAAAACAGCTTGGTACTAGGCTAAGAACAGGTATATAGAACAATGGAACAGAACAGAGAACCCAGAAATAAACCCACACCTTTGTGGACAACTGATATTTGACAAAGGAGACAAGAGCATGCAGTGGAGTAAAGACAGTCTCTTTAACAAATGGTGTTGGGAAAACTGGACAGCTACCTGCAAAAATATAAAACTAGACCACCAACTTACACCATTCCCAAAAATAAACTCAAAATGGATAAAGGGCTTAAATGTAAGCCATGAAACCATAAGCATCTTAGAAGAAAACATAGGCAGTAAGCTCTCCAACATCTATTGCAGCAATATATTTGCTGATTTATCTCCACAGGCAAATGAAATAAAGGACAGGATAAACAAATGGGACTATATCAAACTAAAAAGCTTTTGTGGAAGTAAAGACAATATGAACAGAATAAAAAGACAAACCACACAATGGGAGAACATATTTGACAATACATCAAATAAAGGGTTAATAACCAAAATTTATAAAGAACTTGTAAAACTCAACACCAGAAGACAAACAATCCAATCAGAAAATGGGCACAAGAAGTGAATAGACACTTCTCCAAAGAGGACATACAGATGGCCAATAGACAGATGAAAAATGTTCAACATCACTAATCATTAGAGAAATGCAAATTAAAGCCACACTGAGATGTCTCCTCACACCAGTCCGAATGGCACTCATTAACAAAACAACACATGATAGGTGCTTGCAAGAATGTGGAGAAAGGGGAACCCTCCTGCACTGCTAGTGAGAATGCAGACTGGTGCAGCCACTGTGGAAAACAGTATGGAGCTTCCTCAAAAAATTAGGAATGGAACTGCCCTTTGACCCAGCCATCCCACTTATAGTAATACATCCCAAGGACACCATAATACTGACTGAAAAAAAGAAATGCACCCCCATGTTTATGGCAGCATTGTTCACAATAGCAAAGATCTGTAAACAGCCCAAGTATCTGTCAGTGGACGAGTGGATTAAAAAGCTTTGCTACATATATACACTGGTATACTATGGGGCCATGTAAAAGAAGGAAATATTACGTTTTGCGACAACATGGATGTTGAGTGAAATAAGCCAGACAGAAAAAGAAAAATATCATATGACCTCACTCATTTGAGAAATCCAAGGAACATTGAGAACTGAGAAAAGAAATTGAGACAGAGGAGGGATCAAAGGGACCAGAGGAAAAGAGGACAGAGGGAAATGGGATGATAGGATGGAATAAACCTGAAGGGAAAGGGGAAGGGCACTATCGGGAGGGGGGACAAAGAGATACTGAGGGGAATATGGGGGAGGGGGATGCATTTGGGGTGACCCTAGAATCTATGTAAATACAATTAATTAAATTTAAAAAATAACAATATTATATATTGTTATTATATAATAATAAAATAACTTTTCCAGGCACTCTTTTAATACTTTTTGGAAATAAATTAATCTAACAATCACTATAATGTGTCAGGGTTTAATTTACTTTATATTTATTATGTTTTGGTTTAACTTCTTCTTTAACTTGAGATCTTGTTTTTAATCTACTTTTCAAAATGTTCTGCAATTATCTTCCAAAATTGTTTTACCCAACTCTCTTTTGTAACTCCATTAATATATGTGCTAAATCATTTTACTCTCATATATTAATCACCTTATTTTTAAATTTTTTACCCTACAACTACAGGGTTATATTTTTAGTTTTAGTATGTTATTTAAATCCAAAACAGAATTTGTTTTCTTTTCTTTTTCTTATCTTTTTACACATATTTTTATCTTTTAATTTTTTAAATTACAGTTTAAATTTTATATTATTTTGTATTAGTTTCAGGTATACAGTATAGTGGTTAGATATTCATATGCTTTACAAAGTGGTTCCACCTTCCATCATTTCCAGCACCCAACTGACACTGTACATTAAGCTCAGTTATGTCCAGTATTTGAAAGCTCTCTGTGATTCTTTTTTAGACTTTCTAGTTTTCTACATTGCCTACCTTAATATCAAATTTTTTCAACATAAAATTGTAGTTGTTTTAAAGATTTTGTGCCAATAAATTTTAACATATGACTTTCCTGTGGGTCTGTTTCAGGTTTGTTTCTAGTATCTATTTCTTCTCTTGGTTTTAGATTGTGTGCAGCTGTGTCCTGATATGACTAGGGATTTTACTGAACTCCAGACATTGTTATGAGAAAACATATATTATTCAGATTCAAATAAGGTTGTTCTTTTTTTCCATAGAGGATTTATCGCTAAATCTGGCAAGCAGTTAGGGTAGTTACAGCTGTTGAGGTCTGAAAGTTGACCTGTAGCAGAGCTTCTAAATTTTTAAGAGCATTTAGGTGCCTATCACCCTTGGAGGGGCCCCAGCTGATAGCCTGGGGTGTTAAAATGTTTTCTTATCCTACATGAGCTGTAAACTCCAGCTTTTGTCTTCAAACTTCCAATGGATTTTCAAAAGCTCTGCCAGCTTCTTACCTTTCAGCAGTCTCATCCAAAATCAAAAGTATCTCAAGGAGAGAAAGAACAGAGAAGACAGGTCTCACAGCTCTAAGCCAATTCCAAAATGTTATCCCTACAATCCACAGGTGTTCACTAACTTGGTAGCTCTTAATTCTTTCACACACACATATATTCTTCTGCATTTTGGCCTGAGTTCTTAATTACTATAAATAATTTAATGCCTGTCTGTTTCTGGCATAGCATAGATAGTAAATAACATTGTGAAGAGAGAGGTAAAGAGATATTTATTCTTAAGGAACTTTCCATGTCTCAGGAACTCTTTGAAGCACCTTAATATATTATCACAGCAGTGAGCTAAATCTCTAAAAAATTACATCTACAAATGAGCAAACTTAGTGTGGAGACATTAGGCCACATGTAACAACTTGCATGTCTTCACATGGTAGAGCCAAAACTGAAAACAAGACTTGTATGGAAGCCAAGATTCTTTTATCATCTTCTTCATACTAATATTCTTTATTCTTTTATTTTTCATTTCTTCCCCCTCTTATTTGCTTAGTCTCTCCCTCATTTCTTCCCTTCCCCTCCTTCTTTTTCTCTTTCTTTATAAAATCAAAGGGAAAACATAATCTAAGACGTGGTCAGTCTAGATTGTGACTAATCCAAGTACCAACAAAGGGAAGGGTAGATGTAATGACCACACTGGCTGACTGATGAATGAGGATGATGGGAGGCTAATTCTGCTACATATCTCAATGGTAATATCCCTCAGTGACCGGTTAGTTTGGTTGGTTAGAGTGTCTTCCCAAAGTGTAAGAGGTTGCCAGTTTGATCCCCAGTAAAAGAACATACAGGAACAGATTGATGTTTCAGTCTCTCTCTCTCTCTCTCTTTCACTTAAATTAATCAATAAGTTAATTAATTGAAAAACATTTTAAAGACTCCTGAGTAATACATGTCTCATCTTCTCCCTTATCTCCTAGTCTCCCAGGTTGCCACAAATCACTCCACTGGTCACCATCCTCACTTCTCCTACCCTGTTTAGTTCCCACTACATTTGATTGGAAACTATATCTGTTTCCTAAATGTATTCATAATTGCAGTTTTGCCAGGCTCCAATCTATTCTCCAGACCACAGCCAAATTCATCTTTATCAAAGGAACACTTCTCATAGTGTCTCATTTCAGTGACATGTATTCCTCAGGGTAACCATTATCCAGGCACTGAGAACAATTCATGGTCTCATCCCTTCTCTTTAAACCCCTTCTCACTTGTTATTCTGTCCGCACATTTTCACGGCTCTTTAACATGCCTTATCTTTTCTTTAATTTTATTTTTTATTTTTTCCATTTTGAAATTGGAATGTTTTCTCTTGATAATTCCTCCATTTTTAATATCAACTTAGTTGTAACCTCCCCTGAGAAGATGTTTCTAATCACCAAAGTCAAGATGTCCACATGCTGCCCTGTACCTCAGTCTGGTCCACATTACCACCCACTAATCATGTTGTTCTACAGTTTCCTGTTCACTCATTTGTATCTTGTTTACTACAGTACCTCACAATTAGCATATCATGCAGAGGGCATGCATTATGTGTTTATTTAATAGATGAATGAGTAAATGAGTCATAAAATAGTAAAAGTGCAGAAAAATACCTATAGTGTGACATATTTTATACACAGGTGTTGGGGACCAAATAAATAAACAGGGTATTTTTGCAATCTGGTCAGAAGTGCTGTGCCCAAACCCCACCTCATTTGCCTAGTTAACAAAGAGCTACACCTGATTCTCATTTGTCTCACCCATGTTCTATGGAGGAGGCTGGAAGCTAATCTCTTATTAGTGTAAAGTAGTTTTGAATGGTATGGTGGAGTTGTCTTTGAGTTGCCTTGAAAACTTAATTGAATTGCTGATGGACCACATTTTTTCTTTGAGTAAAAGTGGATGTGCTTCTGGAAGAGAGGTTAGGTTATGACTAAGGAACAGTGGAGACTGTTTGCCGTGGCGTCCTCCCAAACCCATCTACATCTCTCTCTCTCTCTCTCTCTCTCTCTCTCTCTCTCTATATATATATATATATATATATATATATATATATATATATATATATCTTTAAGTCTCTCATTTATTTAATTCCATCAAAGACACCGTAAACACACTAGCGTGGGCGGCCTACAACACACAGGAAAAACTCTCTTATTTTTCTTTTAAGTGAGAAAGACACAGCAACAGACAGAAAGGGAGAGAGATGAGAAGCATCAGCTCACAGTTGCAGTACTTTAGTTGTTCACTGATTGTTTTCTCATATGTGCCTTGACCACGGGCTCCAGCTGAATCAGTGACCCCTTTCTCAAGCCAGCCACCTTGGGCTCAAGCCAGCGACCTTTGGCTTCAAGTCTGTGACCTTTGAGCTCAAGCCAAGGACCATGAGGTCATGTCTATGATCCCAGGTTCAATCCAACAACCTCAGTGTTTCGAACCTGGGTCCTCAACATCCCAGTTCAACACTCTATCAAAAGCACCACTGCCTAATCAGGCTATGCAGGAAAAGCTCATAAGCAAACACATAAATGCACACAAATGTACATACTTGTAACATAATTGAAGATAAGATCACACAATATGTATAACAGAGTAAAAACATATTCATAAATCACATGTACTGTTTGGTCAATCACAGAAAAGAGATAACACATAGATATACTTCCGATTTCATCACTTGTGGGTAGAACTTTGTAGCACCTGGAATTTCAGGTTCTTCTGCCTATTGCTTTTTGGAGTGTCATTGTGCTACTCTGATTTTAGCCTTACTTTGATTCCATAAGTTATGCTTAACAATTAAATACTACATTTTTATCATGTTGTCATCACTTGACATGGTGTTATGGTCCAAAGAATGATTGCACAACTCTTTTTGAGCTGCTAGCAAACTTGTGATTGAAAAACCATTTAATATATGCATAAGACATAATTTTTACTACTATGTAAGCTAATAGAATATGCAGAGGTGAGACTTTGTATATTTTAATGCCCCTCCCAAACTGCTCCTTTCACTGCACCAATCTTCCCTGGTCTACCATATTTATTATAGAGGCATAGAATCTTACAGTAAAAGAGAGCTGAAAAACTTCAAGGGGCAAACCATTATTTGCCTGAGCATCTTCTGCAACATTATCACCAACTGGCCATATTTTTCAGACTTGAATACCTTTAATAACACTGGGGAACAAAATTTTTGTTGCATCCACAAAAACACTTGTTCCTACCTAACTCGAATGTGTTGATCTCAAACCTGACATTAGTTTTTCTCTGTAAGCTACAATTATTTTGGAATTCAAGATTATAAGTTTTCATCTTATTGTAAAATTTTCAACATTTACTTTAACATAATAAAGTAGAATGTCTTCTTGGGCATCATTTTTGTGAAAATATAATAATTTCTATAATGTAGTAAATACACTAATACAATAAAAGATATGATTGCATCAGAATTTGTCTACAATTTCAAAATAGAACATATTAAAATATTTATGTTAACCATAAAATTTGCACAAAACTTATTTAAATTATATTCAGGAAAAAATTTGCATTTATAACTCTTGCGTTTGTGTACTTATTAAGGACAATCTTGTTTAATGCTCCAGCAGTAGTCTGCCATCATTTTTCTGTCCCATCACCCTGATAATGCTCTTCCATAATCTTCAGATCTTGAAGAAACTGTTCTCCCTGCTCATCACTAACAGCTCCATGATTTTTGGGAAACTTATCAAGATCACTGTTCAGTAAGTGAATCTTAACACTCATGTTACATCCAATGTCACGAAAAGCCAACAGCATCCTTTGAACCCAAAGTTTATAGTTTTCTGCTTTTTGTTGCCAAGTAAGTTCTTTGTAACTGCCACAAAAGACTGCAATGCTGCTTTCTTCTCCATATTCATATTCCTGGCAAATTCTTCATCACGTATGTGGGTTTGAATTTGAGGTCCGTCGAATAACACTGCTTTTATCTTCTAGAAAGACAAGGCAGGAAAATCAGAAATAACATGTTGAAAGCATTCACTTTCTCTATTCAAAGCCTGAACAAACTGCTTCATTAAGCCAAGTTTAATGTGAAGTGGGGGAAAAATGATCCTGTCTCGATTATTACAGGCTCATTCACAGTATTTTGCATCCCTACTTCCAGAGCTTCACGTTTGGGCCACTCCTGTGTCCAGTGTTTCTCCCGAGCTCGGCTGTCCCACAAACACAGAAAGCAGGGATACTTTATGAAACCTCTCTGTTGTGCTAGCAGAAAATTTAACTTTTTAAGATCCACACAAATGGTACTTCAGAAAATTGAGGACAATTTTTATTTTATTATAATCTTCTCACATATGAGTTGAATAACCTATTGGAACCGATGCATAAACATTACCGTTGTGTAGAAAACATTTCAGACTCCACTTAGAGCTGTCAAGAAATAGCCGCCATTCTGTTGGACTGTAAGTGGTAACATCTAGCTGGCTGAGAAGACTACTGATATCATGACAGTAAACAAAGTGTTTGTCTTTGGAAAAAAAGTTCACAAAAATTGTTTCACGCTTCCTGTAATGGGATACTTTAGCTGACCAGTGAAGTACATTCTTTTCTTGAAGCCTGGGGGCTAATAACTCAGCTGCTTTCTTTGATAGGACCAAATCTCTTATTAAGTCACTCAATTTGGCTTGGCTAAACTGCTGAGGGGTTAATGACTGCTTGGCATCAGAAGAATACCATTCAGATTCTACAACCATTTCCTCATGTATCTTATCAAAATACACTTGATCACCATGTTCACTTTGTTCATCTTTAGAAGAAATAGCACCATTGAAAACTGGAACCCAGAGTGTCTCAAAGTGTGGGATAGGTTGTATTGCTGAAGAAATATTAGGATATTCAATCATATGCTGTTTTTTCTTGCAGATACCCTTTGTGGATCAGACAAAAATAACAGTCACTTCTGAATTCTACCAAAAATTCAAAGAAGAACTAACTCCTATCCTCCTCAAGCTATTTCAAAAAGAATTCAAGAGGAAGGAAGACTTCCAAACTACTTTTATGAGGCGAGCATAATTCTGATCCCAAAACCGGGCAAAGACAACACAAAAAAAGAAAATTATAGGCCTATATCCCTGATGAATATAGATGCTAAAATTCTCAACAAAATATTAGCCTACCGGATCCAGCAATATATTAAAAAAATCATACACCATGATCAAATGGGATTTATTCAGGAGAGGCAAGGCTGGTTTAATATTCGCAAATCAATCAATGTGATTCATCACATAAACAAAAAGAAGGACAAAAATCACATGATAATTTCAATAGATGCAGAAAACGAATTTGATAAAATCCAGCACACATTCATGCTCAAAATTCTCAGTAAAGTGGAAATACAGAGAACATTCCTTAACATGATAAAGGCCATATATGACAAACCCACAGCAAACATCATATTAAATGGGAAAAAATTAAAATCAATCTCCTTAAGATCAGGAACCAGGCAGGGGTGCCCCCTTTCACCACTCTTAGTCAACATAGTACTGGAAGTCCTAGCTATAGCAAACAGACAAGAAAAAGAAATAAAAGGCATCCAAATTGGAAAAGAAGAGGTAAAACTGTCATTATTTGCAGATGATATGATATTGTATATAGAAAACCCTAAAGTCTCAGTCAAAAAACTACTGGACCTGACAAATGAATTCAGCAAGGTGGCAGGATATAAAATTAATACTCAGAAATCAGGCGTATTTTTATATACCAACAATAAACTGTCAGCAAAAGAAATTAAAGAAACAATCCCCTTTACTATTGCAGCCAAAAAATAAAGTACCTAGGAGTAAATTTAACCAAGGAGGTTAAGAACTTGTACTCTGAAAATTATAAAACTTTGATGAAAGAAATCAAGGAAGATACAAACAAGTGGAAGCATATACCATGCTCATGGTTAGGAAGAATAAACATCATTAAAATGTCTATATTACCCAAAGCAACTCATAATTCAATGCAATACCAATTAAAATACCAATGACATACTTCAAAGATATAGAACACATATTCCAAAAATTTATATGGAACCAAAAAGAACACAAATAGCCTCAGCAATCTTAGAAAGAAAAAAAAAAGCAGGAGGTATCACTCTTCCGGATATCAAATTATACTACAAGGCCATTGTACTCAAGACAGCCTGGTACTGGCATAAGAACAGGCACATAGATCAATGGAACAGAACAGAGGACCCAGATATAAACCCACAGCTTTATGGACAACTGATATTTGACAAAGGAGGAAAGAACATACAATGGAGTAAAGACAGCCTCTTTAACAAATGGTGTTGGGAAAATTGGACATCTACCTGCAAAAGAATGAAACTAGACCATCAACTTACACCATTCACAAAAACAAACTCAAAATGGATAAAAGACTTAAATGTAAGCCGTGAAACCATAAGCATCTTAGAAGAAAACATAGGCAGCAAGCTCTCCGACATCTGTAGCAGCGGTATATTTGCCGATTTATCTTCATGGGCAACTGAAATAAAAGGCAAGATAAACAAATGGGACTATATCAAACTAAAAAGTTTTTGCACAGCTAAAGACAATAGGAACAGAATAAAAAGACAAACCACACAATGGGAGAACATATTTGACAGCACATCTGATAAGGGGTTAATAACTAAAATTTATAAAGAACTTATAAAAAGCAACACCAGGAAGACAAACAACCCAATCAAAAAATGGGCAAAAGAAATGAATAGAAATTTCTCCAAAGAGGACATACAGATGGCCAATAGGCATATGAAAAAATGCTCAACATCACTAATCATTAGAGAAATGCAAATTAAAACCACAATGAGATATCACTTCACACCAGTCAGAATGGCACTTATCAGCAAAACAACACAGAATAAGTGCTGGCGAGGATGTGGAGAAAAGGGAACCCTTCTGCACTGCTGGTGGGAATGCAGACTGGTGCAGCCACTGTGGAAAACAGTTTGGAGATTCCTCAGAAAATTAAAAATCGAACTGCCTTTTGACCCAGCTATCCCACTTTTAGGAATATACCCTAAGAACACCATAGCACTGTTCGAAAAGAAGAAATGCGCCCCCATGTTCGTGGCAGCATTGTTCACAATAGCGAAGATCTGGAACCAGCCCAAGTGTCCGTCAGAAGACGAGTGGATTAAAAAGCTATGGTACATATATACTATGGAATACTACTCAGCCATAAGAAACGATGACATCGGATCATTTATAACAAAATGGATGTACCTTGATAACATTATACGGAGTGAAATAAGTAAATCAGAAAAAAAGAAAAACTGAGAACAACACGATTACATACATAGGTGGGACATGAAAGTGAGGGTATGAGACATGGACAAGAGAGTGGTGGTTATGGGATGGGGGGAGGGAGGGAAGAATGGGATAGGGAGGAGGGGAGGGACGCAGGGAAAACCAGATTGAAGGTGACAGAGGACAATTTGACTTTTGGTGATGGGTATGCAACACAATTGAATGATAAGATAACCTGGAGATGTTTTCATTGTACATATGTACCCTGATTTATTGATGTCACCCCATTAGAATTAATAATAATAAAATATATATAAAAAAAAAAGAACAGGCAAATAGATCAATGGAACAGAACAGAGGACCCAGATATAAACCCACAGCTTTATGGACAACTGATATTTGACAAAGGAGGAAATAACATACAATGGAGTAAAGACAGCCTCTTTAACAAATGGTGTTGGGAAAATTGGACATCCACCTGCAAAAAAATAAAACTAGACCATCAAATTACACCATTCACAAAAACAAACTCAAAATAGATAAAAGGCTTAAATGTAAGCCGTAAAACCATAAGCATCTTAGAAGAAAACATAGGCAGCAAGCTCGCCGATATCTGTAGCAGCAATATATTTGCCAATTGATCTCCACGGGCAAATGAAATAAAAGGCAAGATAAACAAATGGGACTATATCAAACTAAAAAGTTTTTGCACAGATAAAGACAATAAGAACAGAATAAAAAGACAAACCACACAATAGGAGAACATATTCAACAACACGTCCGATAAGGGGTTAAGAACCAAAATTTATAAAGAACTTATAAAACTCAACACCAAGAAGACAAACAATCCAATCAAAAAATGGGCAAAAGAAATGAATAGAAATTTCTCCAAAGAGGACATACAGATGGCCAATAGGCATATGAAAAAATACTCAACATCACTAATCATTAGAGAAATGCAAATTACAACCATAATGAGATATCACTTCACACCAGTCAGAATGGCACTCATCAGCAAAACAACACAGAATAAGTGCTGGAGAGGATGTGGAGAAAAGGGAACACTCCTGCACTGCTGGTGGGAATGCAGACTGGTGCAGCCACTGTGGAAAACAGTATGGAGATTTCTCAAAAAATTAAAAATCGAACTGCCTTTTGACCCAGCTATCCCTCTTATAGGAATATACCCTAAGAACACCATAGCACTGTTCGAAAAGAAGAAATGCACCCCCATGTTTGTGGCAGCATTGCTCACAATAGCGAAGATCTGGAAACAGCCCAAGTGTCCATCAGAGGACGTGTGGATTAAAAAGCTTTGGTACATATATACTATGGAATACTACTCAGCCATAAAAAATGATGATATCGGATCATTTACAACAAAATGGATGGACCTTGATAACATTATACGGAGTGAAATAAGTAAATCAGAAAAAATAAACTGAGAACAGCGTGATTTCATACATAGGTGGGTCCTAAAAGCAAGACTATGAGACATGGACAAGAGTGTGCTGGTTACCAATGGGGGGAGGGAGGAGAAGAAGGGAAGGGGGGAGTGGAGGGCCACAAAGAAAACCAGATAGAAGGTGACAGAGGACAATTTGACTTTGGGTGATGTGTATGCAACATAATTGAATGCTAAGATAACCTGGAGATGTTTTCTTTGAACATATGTACCCTGATTTATTAATGTCTCCCCATTAAAATTAATAAAAATTTTAAAAAAAAATTTTAAATGTAACAGTCACTTCTGTGGTCCTTAGGTTCACACCAAACCATGGGAATACCAAAAGGCATTTCTTTGCGTTTTTCTTTTGTCCAGTCATAAAGCATTTCCTCACAATTATGACACACAATATGAGGAGCCCAATTCTTGTCTTGATTGCCAAGGGAAACTTGAAAATAGGCAATATATGCATGTGTCACAAATGATGAAATATTGAGCCTTTGACATTAAAGTGTGTAACAGCCATATATAGAACAGAAGGTGTCAGGACTATTCTTACATTTACACCTACTCAAAAAAGCCATGATTCAATATTAAAACAAAATAAGAGGGTGTTTTTATCAGATAATAATTTTTTACATTTAAGAACAACTATAATTATGTAAAAGTGATGTTTGTAAAACATTAATTGCCTAGTGGTTATGTTCAATCCAAGAGTCGTTGCTTCAATTGAAAACCAATGCATGCCATTAACTGTAACAAAAAGAAATTAAAATTGCATAAAAACTGGAGCATGCTCCAAAATAACGGATTTCAGATTTGTAATCAGTGATGCACAGATATATAGAAAAAGTTCTAAAAACTCATGCAACAGAAAATTTGAAAAAAATTGTTCCCCAGTGAATGGTAATTCAGTATTTCCCGAGATTTTACCACCTGTGCCATCTCTTTGTGTTTTCTAATCACAATGTCAAGACCAAATCTAATTCTGCCTCCCCTATTAAACCAGCGAACATTTGAAGATAAAATTGCTGTTACTTCTGAATCTTCTCATTCTATTGCTATTTAAAAATTCCCCAGCCCTAGTGGGAGAACTCGGTTGTTTCATCACCCTAAAGCACAGAGATTGCCTGTTCAATCCCTGGTCAGGGCATATACAGAAACAGATCAATGTTTCTGTCTCTCTTTTTCTCTACTTTTCTCTCTTGCTAAAATCAATAAAAATAAAAATAAATTTAAAAATATGCACAATCTAGGCAAAGATTAGCCAATTTTTTAAGACGGGGAGGCAAAGAGATCCCACTACGATCTATCCAGCAAGTCCTCAGCACCCAGAGCCAACTTGTTCGATTCATTTGAGCCATGGCTGCAGGAGTAAAAGAGAAAGAGGGAGATGGAGTGAGAGAGAAGGGGAAGGAGTATAGAAGCAGATGGTCACTTCTTCTGTGTACCCTGACTGGGAATCAAACCCAGGACATCCACACAACAGGCTGACATTCTACTGCTGAGCCAACTGGCCAAGGCAAGCTTGGTTTTTTGGAATCATATATGTGCATATATCTCCACAAAAAATATAATTTTTTAGATTCTGGCCTTATTCACTCATCAAATCTGTTCTGGTCTTTAAGCACATACAGAGAGAAAGAAAGAGAGAGAGAGAAACTCAGGTGCTAATAGGTAAAATGACTTGTCCAAGGTCACACAGTGTATAGTAATAGAATTGAAATTTGAGATCAGAAAGTTTGATTCCAAAGACACCACTCCCATTTTATATTGTGCCACAGTGCTATGTCATGCTATGAATAATTTGAACACTGATAATACAATCAAAACAACAAGTGTCTGGCTTGTTATTTTTTCTCTGTATGGTCAAAATCTATCTGTGCCTATATAGCCACAAAGTTAGGGTGAACGTTATCAAAAGATTTTTCAGGCAAGCTCTAGGAGACAACACACTATTATTACTAAGCACCTATTTTTTTAAACTTTAATTCAGTTAAACTGTTTTATATTACTTTTTTCATTTTTCAAGAAACTACTAAATCATTCATTGATATTTTTCTATTTACATATAAGTGTGCATACTTTAAAATAGAATTATATTTTAAATTATAAAATCTATATTTAAATATAACACCATATTTAAATAAATACTCTGGGATAGAACGTGTGCAATGAAGTTGTGGCTAAGACATTTTGAGAACATTATTTTTGAGACTATTAATTTAATGGCCTAGCTAAACAATACAGTCTTTACTTATGTTTAAATGTGCATTTTGTTTTGAAGTTCAAATGAAGTGAGAGGCAATTGGGGTAATTTACAATACAATCTTTCTGTTAGTAACTGGTTTGTTTGTTTGTTTTTTCCATTATTGTGATTCAAAATAAATATAATGTTTCTCACCCCCCTAATATCTGGAGGAAAACATTCAGAAGCCAAACTAAAAATGATGATGCTCTTGGCAGGGAGAGAGTGCCACCGTGTGGAATAACACAAAACAGAGCTACCCCACAAGGCTATGTTCTCGCCTTAGAAGAGCACCTAATTTTCTTCATTAAAAGACATATGTTGAGGTTGGTTGATAGCAAAGAGGGCATATGCAGTTAAAGTGGAAGACATCACATTTTACTAAAATATGTATATTTTATATCTCAATAGAGAATACAACTGATGGTGAGACATTCTGATTCATATACATCTGAGTGAAAGCTTCCCAGACAAAAAAAAAAAACCTCAAGGAATTCATTACAACCAAACCAATGCTGCAAGAAATGTTAAGAGACCTGTTGTAAACAGACAAAGGGAGAAAAAGAATCTAATAAAAGGGGAATGTAGATTTAAAGAATAAAATGGCAATAAACAACTACATATCAATAATAAACTTTAATGTAAATGGATTAAATGCTCCAATCAAAAGACATAGGGTAGCTGCATGGATGAGAAAACAGGACCCATACATATGCTGTCTACAAGAGAGCCACCTCAAAACAAAAGATACCCATAGACTGAAAGTGAAGAGATGGAAAAAAATATTTTATGCAAATGAAAGTGAAAAAAAGCTGGGGTAGCAATATTTATATCTAACAAAATAGACTTTAAAACAAAGGCTATAGTAAGGGATAAAGAAGGTCACTACATAATGATAAAAGGAGCAATCCAACAGGAAGATATAACCATTATAAATAGCTATGCACCTAATATAGGAGTACCTAAATATATAAAGCAGATTTTGATGGACATAAATGGTGATATCGACAGCAATACTATAATAGTAGGGGATTTCAATACTCCACTAACATCACTGGATAGACCCACAATAAAGAAAATTAACAAAGAAACAGCAGACTTAAAGGACACAATAGATCAACTGGATTTAATACATATCTTCAGAACCTTTCACCCTAAAGCAGCAGAATAGACATTCTTTTCAAGTGCTCATGGTACATTCTCTAGGACAGACCACATGTTAGGACACAAAACGAGTCTCAATAAATTTAAGAAGATTGAATTCATACCAACCATCTCCTCTGATCACAGTGGCATGAAACAAGAAATCAACTACAATAGAAAAATTGAAAAACACTTAGAAACTAAATAGCATGTTATTAAATAATGAATGGGTTAATGAGATCAAGGAAGAAATCAAAAATTTCCTTGAAACAAATGAAAATGAACATACAACTCAAAATTTATGGAAGACAGCAAAAGTAGACCTGAGAGGGAAGTTCATAGCATTACAGGCTATGAACATTACCTTAAGAAGCTAGAAAGGTGTGGCAAGGTGGCAATGGAGTAGGCGGATTTAACAACTTCCACCTTCCAGAACCAAAGTGGATTACAACTTAATTTTAAGAATCATCATCTGGAAAATCCAACTTTGGACGAAAATAAGAGGACTCTTCAACCAAGGATCACTAAAGAAGCCACACTGAAACCGGTAGGAAAAGTGGAAAGGCGAAGAGGGCTGCCCAGCTCCCCAGAGCGAATGGCAGCCCATGGAGACTCTCATGGCGGAAAGTGAGTTTAGCGGATACAGGAGAGTCCTGAGCCCCAGGAACAAAGCCCCAGCTGCAGCGCCAGAGACTAGAAGAAGCGTATGGACAGTACTTAGCTGCAAAACAAGTCAGGATACTGTTTGTGAGAAAGTGACTGATTTCTCAGACCCAGGATACTTCTTAAAGGGACCGGGCAGAAAAGCTCTTTCACAACCACTCTCCTAGGGCTTCGGGGGAAAGGGAGAGAGAAGAGGACTGGAGTAGCAGGAAGAGAATGTAATCTAGGAGGCACAGGAAGAAACACTTTGAGGGACAGCCACCCTAACCCCTGGGTTGAGTCACTCCCAAATCTAAAGTGAATATTTCCCCTGGAACCAGCAATACCAGCAAAGAGAAGCAGGACACTAGCCAAACAAGCTGTCCCACAGCACTCAGAGCAGAGTCACTTAGAAGGAGGAAGCCTACAGGAAAACAGTATTGAGTGCTAGGGACCAAGCTACTGCGCCCCCACCCACACTGCTGAGGGCTCGCTAAAGGACGGGCAGCGGTGGGACGCGAAAGCACAGTCCCATCAGTGGGGGCGGACTGTGTGAGCTCAGTCTCAATCGGCAGTGGTGGGGGGATGCATAAAAGCTGCCCAACCCGGCTGCAGGCCGACTGCAATCCCAGCCGCAGGGAAAGACAAAAGCCCGGGAAGGGTGAAGACCTGCAACCGAGCGCAGACATGCAGCCCCTCCAAGCCCGTGAAACCAAGGCTTGCAGCCAGAGGCGCAAGCCAGCTCCACCCGTGCGGGGTGGGGCAGAGGCGAAAGCCCAGGAATGGGACAAAGATTCACGACCAAGTGCAAGCTCGGGCACACAGCCCTTCCCAGACCATGGAGCTGAAGCTTACAGCCGGACAGGTGGGCAGGCTCCGCCAGCAGGGGAGAGAACAGGCAGAGACCCGCAGATGAGGAAAGGTGTTCACTCCTGCCCTTTGTGCTGAGGCTTGTGGCCCCTGGCACAGCACGCAACCCCACCTGCGGGAACAGGGCAAAGGCTGAGGCCTGCCAAGGCTTGCAGATAGGAGCACACAATCATAGCCACTCCCATGGAGCAGAGGTGTTTGGCCACAGCCAAACAGGAGGCTCCCGGCAAGACCCATACCCAAACTCCCGAGGCAGCGGCAGAGGGGGTGGCAGACCGGCAGACAGACCACACCTAGGGAACACAGAGGCAACACCCATTGGACTCCAGTGGCCACACCCTTCTTACACACAGACAAAATAGGAAGACAGAGAAATGTAACCGAAATGAATCAAGAGAAATCCCCAGAAAAGAACCTGAATGAGTCAGATATAAGCAAATTACTGGATGCAGACTTTAAAATAATGATAGTTAGGATGTTCAAAGAGCTAAGAGCAACAATAGATGGTCATCACGAACACCTAAATAAAGAGATGGCAAGTATAAGAAAGGACACTGAAATAGTAAAAGAATTGTAAAAAAAAAAAAAGTAAAAGAATTGGTCAGAAATGACAAAGACAATATCAGAAATGAAAAGCAAAATGAAAAGAATTAAAAGCAGGAAAGATGAAGCTGAGGATTGAATCAGCAAATTACAGGACACGGTGAATGAAGGCATGGAAGCAGAGCAAAAAAAAAAGAGACAAAAAATCTGAGGAAATTTTAAGAGAGCTCTGTGACAACATGAAGAAAAATATGATGAAAAATGACATCCGCATCATAGGGGTTCCTGAAGAAGAAGAGAAAGAACAAGAAATACATATTTTGTTCAATCAAATCATAGCTGAAAACTTCCCTAAATTGATGCAAGGAAGGCTCAAACAAATTCAAGAAGCACAGAGAACTCCATTAAAGAGGAACCCAAAAAAACCTACACCAAGACACATCATAATTAAAATACCAAAGCTAAGTGATAAAGAGAAAATATTAAAAGCTGCTGGAGATAAAAAGGCTATCACCTACAAAGGAGCACCCATAAAAATGACATCCGACTTCTCAACAAAAACACTTGAGGCCAGAAGGGAATGGCAAGAAATATTCAAAGTAATGCTGACCAAGAGCCTACAACCAAGACTATTTTATCCAGCAAGACTATCATTTAAAATTAAAGGAGAGAGCCTCCCCATCAAGACTCCCCTTTGGGAGGGAAGATGGCGATGGAGTAGGCGAATGTACCAACTTCCAACTCCCAGAACCAAAGTGGATTATAACTCAATTTTAAGAACCATCATCTGGATAAACCAACTTTGAACTAAACTAAGTGGACTCTTCAACCAAGGAACACTGCAGAAGCCACATTGAGACTGGTAGGAATAGCGAGAACACGAAGAGGGCTGCCCAGCTCCCCAGAGCAAACGGCAGCCCGGAGAGACCCGCGTGGCGGGAGGAGAGTTTGGCGGAGAGGGAGGGACCTGGGCCCGAGGAACCAAGCCCCAGCCTGCAGTCCCAGAGCCTAGAAGAGGCGTTTGGACAGTATTGAGCTGTGAAGCAAGTGAGGATACTATTTGTGAAAAAGAGAGAGTTTTCTCAGACCCAAAAATCTTTTTAAAGGGACAGCTCAGAAAGCCTCTCTCACAACCATGCACCCAGGGTTCGGGGAACTGGGACAGAGGAGGGGAACAGAGCAGCGGGAACAAAGAGTGAAATGAAGGCACACAGACACTCTGAGGGACAGCCACCCCGACCCATGGGCTAAGTCACTTCCCTAATTGAAAACGAATATTTCCACTGGAACTAGCAATACCAGCAAAGGGAGACAGGACACTAGCCAAACAAGCTCTCCCACGGCAATTAGAGCAGAGCTGCTTAGAAGGAGGGAGCTCCCAGGCCTACAGTGTGGAGACTTAGGGCACTTCTAGCCCCCTGAGGGCTGCTGAAGGCTATGGTTGCGGCAGGACGCTGAAACGCGGTCCTGTCGGTATGGGCGGAGGCACAACCGGTGTGTGCTCAGTCTAGCCCAGCAGGGGTGGAGGGGACGCGCAAAAGCGGTCCTTTAGCTGCGGGCCCGCCTGTGACCCCACTTGTGGGGGAAAATACGAACAGAGATCAGCTCTGTGACCCATGCAAGACGGCCCTGACCGCGGGGACAGGGCTAGGACCAGGGACGGGCAAGGGGCTCATGGCTGAGCTCACGCTGCCAACCCCGCACAGACGGAGAAACCGTGGTGTGCCAACTGTGTGCGCGAACGAGCTCCTAACGCGGGGGCAAGGAAGACACTGAGACCAGCGGAAGTTCGCGGCTGAGCTCATGCTACAAGCCCTGCCCGGCCGGAGAAACTGCGGATTACCACCCTACGTGCCCGAGCTTGCTCCAAGCATGGGGGCGGGGTAAGATCCGGAAGGACCGGAAGTTAGCAGCTGAGCTCATGCCAGCAAACACACCCGGCCCAATAATCCGCGGTTTTCGGTTTCAGTCCCTGTGCAGGAGGGCCCTGACCTCGAGGGTGGGGCTAAATTCTGGATGGGCAAAGGCTCACAGCTGAGAGCACATCAAAAGCCCCGCCCAACCTGCGAAACGGTGGCAAGCAGGCTCTGACTGCGGGGGCTGTGCGAAAGCTTCCGGAAATGGGCTTGGCCCGCAGCTGAGCAAAGGTGCTCACCTCTGCCCTGGGTGCTAAGGCTAGTGACTTGAGTGACAGCCCCTCCTGAAAAGGAGAGGCAGAAATCACAGCAATAGCTGCAGTGAGCCAACACTGGCAACGCCCACACCCAACCGCCCTAGGCAGCAGCTGAGGGGGTGGCAAGCCTGCAGACAGACCACACCTAGAGAACACAAAGGCAACACATACTGGACTCCAGTGGCCACAACTTGCTTATACACAGATAAAATGGGGAGGCAGAGGACTGCAAACCAAATGAACCAAGAGAAATCCCCAGAGAAGGACCTGAATGAACCAGATATAACCAAACTACCAGAAGCAGAATTTAGAATAATGATAGTTAGGATGTTCAAAGAAATTAGAGTAACAATAGATAGTCACTATGAGCACCTAAATAAAGAGATAACAAGTATAAAAAAAGAAATTGAAATAATAAAAAAGAATCACACAGAAATGACAAATACAGTATCAGAACTGACGACCACAATGGAAGGAATTAAAAGCAGGATGAATCACACTGAGGATTGAATAAGCGAGTTAAAGGACACAATAAACAAAGTTACAGAAGCAGAGAAAAAAAAAGGAAAAGAGATTCAAAAAATGTGAGGAAACTCTAATGGAGCTCTGTGACAACATGAAGAGAAACAACATTCGCATCATAGGGGTGCCTGAAGAAGAGGAAAGAGGACAGGAAATGGAAACTGTGTTCAATCAAATCATAGCAGAAAACTTCCTTAAGTTAAGGCTGGAAAACATTCCACATGTTCAAGAAGCACACAGAACTCCATTAAAGAGAAACCCAAACAGATCTACACCAAGACACATCATAGTTAAAATACCAAAGCTAATAGATAAAGAAAAAATCTTAAAAGCTGCTAGAGAAAAAAAGACTATCTCCTACAAAGGAACCCCCATTACAATGACATCGGATTTCTCAACAGAAACACTTGAGGCCAGAAGGGAATGGCAATATATAATCAAAGTAATGCAGAACAAGAACCTACAACCAAGACTACTCTATCCAGCAAGGCTAACATTTAAAATTGAAGGAGAAATAAAGAGACAAAGAAAACCTCAAGGAATTCATTAAAACCAAACCAATCCTGCAAGAGATTCTAAAGGGCCTGTGGTGAACAGTTCAAAAGGAGGAAAGAATGTAGCAAAAAAAAAATAATAATACAGCTTTAAAGAATAAAATGGCAATAAACAACTACATATCAATAATAACCTTAAATGTAAATTGCACTAAATGATCCAATCAAAAGACATAGGGTAGCTGCGTGGATAAAGAAACAGGACCCATACATATGCTGTCTACAAGAGACACACCTTAAAACAAAAGATGCACAAAAACTGAAGGTAAAAGGGTAAAAAAATATATTTCATGGAAATGGAAATGAAAAAAAAGCCGGGGTAGCAGTACTTATATCTGACAAAATGGACTTTAAAACAAAGACTGTAGTAAGAGATAAAGAAGGACACTACATAATGATAAAGGGAACAATTCAACAGGAAGATATAACTATTATAAATATCTACGCACCAAATATAGCAGCCCTGACATTCAGAAAGCATACATTGATAGATATAAAGGGCGAGATTAACAGTAACACTATCATAGTAGAGGATTTCAATACCCCACTAACTACACTGGATAGATCCACAAGAAAGAGAATCAATAAAGAAACAGCAGATGTAACGGATACACTAGATCAACTTGATTTAATAGATATATTCAGAACTTTTCACCATAAAGCAGTAGAATATACATTCTTCTCAAGCGCTCATGGTACGTTTTCTAGGATAGACAACATGTTAGGACACAAAAATGGCCTCAATAAATTTAAGAAGATTGAAATCATGTCAAGCATTTTCTCTGATCACAATGCCATGAAACTAGAAATTAACCACAAAAGAAAAACTGAATAATACTCAAACACTTGGAAACTAAATAGCATGATATTAAAAAATGAATGGATTAACATTGAGATCAAAGACGAAATAAAAAAGTTTCTAGAAACAAATGATAATGAGCATACGTCAACTCAAAATCTATGGGACATAGCAAAAGCAGTACTGAGAGGAAAGTTCATTGCACTAAAGGCATATCATAAGAAGCTAGAAAAAGCTCATATAAGCAACCTAACCCTGCAGCTAAAAGAACTTGAAAAACAACAACAAATAAAACCCAAGACAAGTAGAAGGAAGGAAATAATAAAGATCAGAGCAGAAATAAATGACATAGAGGCTAAGGAAACAATACAGAGGATCAATGAAACCAGAAGCTGGTTCTTTGAAAAGGTAAACAAGATTGATGAACCCTTAACTAGACTCAAAAAGAAAAAAAAAGAGAGGACTCATATAGATAAAATTAGAAAGGACAGTAGAGAAATTACAACTAATACAACAGAGATACAAAGCATTGTAAGAAAATACTATGAAGAACTATATGCCAAAAAATTAGACAATCTAGATAAAATGGACAAATTTCTTGAATCAAATAAACTTCCAAAAATCAATCTGGAAGAATCAGAGCACCTAAACAGACCGATTACAACAAATGAGATCGAAACAGTTATCAAAAAACTCCCAAAAAAGAAAAGTCCTGGGCCTGATGGCTTCACAAGTGAATTCTATCAAAAATTCAAAGAAGAACTAACTCCTATCCTCCTCAAGCTATTTCAAAAAATTCAAGAGGAAGGAAGACTTCCAAACTCCTTTTAAGAGGCGAGCATAATTCTGATCCTAAAACCAGGCAAAGACAACACAAAGAAAGAAAATTATAGGCCTATATCCCTGATGAATTTAGACGCTAAAATTCTCAACAATATATTAGCCAACCGGATCCAGCAATATATGAAAAAAATCATAAACCATGATCAAGTGGGATTTATCCTGTAGAGGCAAGGCTGGCTCAATATTCGCAAATCAATCAATGTGATTCATCACATAAACAAAAGGAAGGACAAAAATCACATGATAATTTCAATGGATGCAGAAAAGGCATTTGATAAAATCCAGAACCCATTCATGCTTAAAACTCTCAGTAAAGTAAGAATACAAGGAACATTCCTTAACATGATAAAGATCATCTACGAAAAACCCACAGCAAACATCATACTAAATGGACAAAAATTAAAAGCAATCCCCTTAGGATCAGGAACCAGGCAGGGTTGCCCACTTTCTTCACTTTTATTCAACATAGTTCTGGAAGTCCTGGCTACAGCAATCAGACAAGAAGAAGAAATAAAAGGCATCCAAATTGGAAAAGAAGTAAAACTGTCACTATTTGCAGATGATATGATATTGTATATAGAAAACCCTAAAGTCTCAGTTAAAAAACTACTAGACCATATAAATGAATTCAGCAAGGTGGCAGGATACAAAATTAATACTCAGAAATCAGAGGCATTTCTATATACAAACAATGAACTGTCAGCAAAAGAAATTAAGGAAACAATCCCCTTCACTATTGCAGCAAAAAAAATAAAATACCTAGGAGTAAATTTAACCAAGGAGGTTAAGGACTTGTACTCGAAAAATTATAAAACATTGATAAAGGAAATCAAGGAAGATACAAACAAGTGGAAGCATATACCGTGCTCATGGTTAGGAAGAATTAACATCATTAAAATGTCTATATTACCCAAAGCAATTTATAAATTCAATGCTATACCAATTAAAATACCAATGATATACTTCAAAGATATAGAAAACATATTCCAATAATTTATATGGAACCAAAAAAGAACACGAATAGCCTCAGCAATCTTAAATAGAAAAAATAAAGCAGGAGGTATCACTCTTCCGGATATCAAGGTTTACTACAAGGCCATTATACTCAAGACAGCCTGGTACTGGCATAAGAACGGGCACATAGATCAATGGAACAGAACAGAGAACCCAGAAATAAACCCACACCTTTATGGACAACTGATATTTGACAAAGGAGGAAAGAACATACAATGGAGTAAAGACAGCCTCTTTAACAAATGGTGCTGGGAAAATTGGACATCTACCTGCAAAAAAATGAAACTAGACCATCAACTTACACCATGCACAAAATCAAATTCAAAATGGATAAAAGACTTAAACATAAGCTGTGAAACTATAAGCATCTTATAAGAAAACATAGGCAGCAAGCTCGCCGACATCTGTAGCAGCAATATATTTGCCGATTGATCTCCACGGGCAAATGAAATAAAAGGCAAGATAAACAAATGGGATTATATCAAACTAAAAAGTTTTTGCACAGATAAAGACAATAAGAACAGAATAAAAAGACAAACCACACAATGGGAGAACATATTCGACAGCACGTCTGATAAGGGGTTAATAACCAAAATTTATAAAGAAATTATAAAACTCAACAACAGGAAGACAAATAATCCAATCAAAAAATGGGCAAAAGAAATGAATAGAAATTTCTCCAAAGAAGACATACAGATGGCCAATAGACATATGAAAAAATGCTCAACATCACTAATCATGAGAGAAATGCAAATTAAAACCACAATGAGATATCACCTCACACCAGTCAGAGTGGCACTCATCAGCAAAACAACATAAAATAAGTGCTGGCGAGGATGTGGAGAAAAGGGAACACTCCTGCACTGCTGGTGGGAATGCAGACTGGTGCAGACACTGTGGAAAACAGTTTGGAGATTCCTCAAAAAATTAAAAGTCGAACTGCCTTTTGACCCGGCTATCCCTCTTTTAGGAATATACCCTAAAAACACCATAACACTGTTCAAAAAGAAGAAATGCGCCCCCATGTTCGTGGCAGCATTGTTCACAATAGTGAAGATCTGGAAACAGCCCAAGTGTTCGTCAGAAGACGAGTGGATTAAAAAGCTTTGGTACATATATACTATGGAACACTATTCAGCCATAAGAAATGATGACATCGGTTCATTTGCAACAAAATGGATGTACCTTGATAACATTATATGGAGTGAAATAAGTGAATCAGAAAAAAAAATCTGAGAACAGCATGATTTCATACATAGGTGGGACATAAAAGTGAGACTATGAGACATGGACAAGAGTGTGGTGGTTACGGGATGGGGGGAGGGAAGGGAGGGTGGAATAAGGAAAAGGGGAGGGATACAGGGAAAACCAGATAGAAGGTGACAGAGGACAATTTGACTTTGGGTAATGGGTATGCAGCACAATTGAATGATAAGATAATCTGGAGATGTTTTCATAGTACATATGTACCCTGATTTATTGGTGTCACCCCATTAAAGTTAATTTAAAAAATTTTAAAAAAAATTAAAGGAGAAACAAACAACTTCCTAGACAAGCCTGACCTGTGGTGGCGCAGTGGATAAAGCATCGACCTCGGAATACTGAGGTCGCCAGTTCAAAACCCTGCACTGATCTGGTCAAGGCACATATGGGAGTTGATGCTTCCAGCTCCTCCCCCATTTCTCTCTTTCTCTCTCTCTCTCTGTCTCTCTCACTCTGTGTCTCCTCTCTAAAATGAATAAAATAAAAATAAAAAAAATTAAAAAAAAAAAAGCTTCCTAGACAAAAAAACTCAAGGAATTCATTACAACCAAATCAATGCTGCAAGAAGTCTTAAGGGACCTGTTGTAAACAGATCAAAGTGGAAAAAGAATATAGCAAAAGAGGAATACACCTTTAAAATATAAAATGTCAATAAACAAGTACATATCAATAGTAACCTTAAATGTAAATGGATTAAACGATCCAATCAAAAGACATAGGATAGCTGCATAGATTAGAATACAGGACCCATACATATGCTGTCTACGAGAGACGATTCTTAAAACAAAAGATGCACATAGACTAAGGTAAAAGGATAAAAAAAAATATTTCATGCAAATGAAAATGAATGAAAAGCTGGGGTAGCAATACATATATCAGACAAAATGAACTTTAAAACAAAAGCTATAGTAAGAGATTAAGAAGGTCACTACATAATGATAAAAGGAGCAATTCAACAGGAAGATATAACCATCATAAATATCTTGGCACATAATATAGGAGCACCTAAATTTATAAAGCAGGCTTTGATAAATATAAAGGGCAAGATCAACAACGATACTATAATAGTTGAAGATTTCAATACCCCACTAACATCACTAGATAGATTGTCAAAAAAAAATGTAACAAAGAAATAGCAGACTTAAACAACATAATAGATCAACTGGATTTAATACATATCTTCAGAACCTTTCACCCCAAAGCAGCAGAATATACATTCTTTTCAAGTGCTCATGGTACATTCTCTAGGATAGATCACATATTATGGCACTAAAGTGGTCTCAACAAATTTAAGAAGATTGAATTCATACCAACCATCTTCTCTGATCACAGTGGCATGAAACTAGAAATCAACCACAACAGAAACAGTGAAAAATTCTCAAACACTTGGAAACTAAATAGCATGTTATTAAATAACGAATGGGTTAACAATGAGATCAAACAAGAAATAAAAGAATTCTTAGAAACAAATGATAATGAGCACACAACAACTCAGAATTTATGGGACACAGCTAAAGCAGTACTGAGAGGGAAGTTCATAGCATAACAAGCATAACTTGAGAAGATAAAAAAAAAATTAAATAAACAACCTAACCCTGCACCTAAAAGAACTAGAGAAAAAACAGCAAATAAATCCCAGAGGTAGTAGAAGGAAGAAAATGATAAAGATTAGAATGGAAATAAATGACATAGAGGCTAAAGAAACAATACAGAGGATCAATGAAACGAGGAGCTGGTTCTTTAAAAAGGTAAACAAGATCGATGAATCTTTAACCAAACTCACCAATAAAAAAACAGAGAGGACTCAAATAAATAAAATTAGAAATGAAAGTAGAGAAATAACAACTGACGCAATAGAAATACAAAGCATTGTAAAAAATATAAAAAACTGTACGCCAAAACATTAAACAACCTAGATGAAATGTACTAACTCCTTGAAAGATATAATATTTAAAAAATCAATCTGGAAGAATCAGAACACCTAAACAGACCAATTACAACAATGAGATCAAAAGTTATCAAAAAACTCCCAACAAACAAAAGCCTGGGGTTCAATGGCTTCACAAGTGAATTCTACCAAATATTCAAAGAAGAACTAACTCCTATTCTTCTCATACTATTTCAAAAAATTCAAGAGAAATGAAGACTTCCAAGCTCCTTTTATGAGGTGAGCATAAGTCTGATTCCAAAACCAGGCAAAGAAACAAAAAAAAAAATATAGGCTAATATTCCTGATCAATTTAGATGCTAAAATCCTCAACAAAATATTAGCAAACCAAATCCAGCAATATATAAAAAAAATTATACACCATGATCAAGTGGGATTTATTCTGAGAGGCAAGGCTGGTACAATATTTGCAAATCAACAATGTGATTCATCACACAAACAAAAAGAAGGAGAAAAACCACAGAAGTTCAATAGATGCAGAAAAGCATTTGATAAAACCCAGCACCCATTTGTGATCAAAATTCTCAGCAAAGTGGAAATACAGGGAGCATACCTCAACATGATAAAGGTCATCTATGAAAAGCCACAGCCATACTCAATTGGCAAAAATTTAAAGCAATCCCCTTAAGATCAGGAACAAGACAGGGGTGCCCCCTTTCAACACGTATTCAACATAGTACTGGAAGTCTTAGCCACAGCAATCAGACAAGAAGAAGAAAAATAAAAGACATGCAAATTGGAAAAGAAGTAAAACTATCATTATTTGCAAATGATATGATATTGTATATAGAAAACCCTAAAGTCTCAGTCAAAAAATTACTGGACCTGATAAATTAATTCAGCAAGGTGGCAGGATATAAAATTAATACTCAGAAATCAGAGGCATATCTATATACAAACAATGAACTGTCAGAAAGAGAAATTAAGAAAAACATCTCCTTTTCTATTGCAATCAAAAAAATAAAATACCTAGAAGTAAATTTAACTAGGGAGATTAAAGACTTGTACTCGGAAAATTATAAACACTGATAGAAGAAATCAAGGAAGATACAAACAAGTGGAAGCATATACCGTGCTCATGGTTAGAAAGAATAAACATCATTAAAATGTCTATATTACCCAAATTAATTTATAAATTCAATGCAATATCAATTAAAATACCAATGACATACTTTAAAGATATAGAACTCATACTCCAAAAATTTATATGGGACCAAAAAATAACATGAATAGCCTCACCACTATTGAAAAGGAAGAATATAGTGGGAGGTATCAGACTTCCTGATATCAAGTTATACTGCAAGGCCATTGTACTCAAAACAGCTTGGTACTGGCATAAGAACAGGCATATAGATCAATGGAACAGAACAGAGAACCCAGAAATAAACCCACACCTTTATGGAAAACTGATATTTGACAAAGGAGGTAAGAGCATACAATGGAGTAAAGACAGTCTCTTCAACAAATGGTTTTGGAAAACTTGGACAGCTACCTGCAAAATAATAAAACTTATCCACCAACTTACACCATTCACAAAAATAAACTCAAAATGAATACAAGCCGTGAAACCATAAGCATCTTAGAAGAAAATGTAGGCAGTAAGCTCTCCGACATCTATTGCAGCAATATATTTGCTGATTTATCTCCAGGGCAAGTGAAATAAAGGACAGGATAAACAAATGGAACTATATCAAACTAAAAAGCTTTTGGACAGCTAAAAACAATAAGAACAGAACAAAAAGGCAAACTACACAATGGGAGAACATATTGGACAATACGTCTGATAAGGGGTTGATAACCAAAATTTACAATGAACTTGTAAAACTCAACAACAGGAAGATAAAAAATCCAATCAAAAAATGATCAAAAAAATGAATAGACACTTCTCCAAAGAGGACATACAGATGGCCAATAGGTATATGAATAAATGCTCAACATCACTAACCATAAGAAAAATGCAAATTAAAGTCACAATGATATATCACCTCACACCAGTCAGAATGGCACTCATCAGCAAAACAACACAGAATAAGTGCTGGTGAGGATGTGAAGAAAAGGGAACCCTCCTGCATTGCTGGTGGGAATGCAGCCACTGTGGAAAACAGTATGGATATTCTTCAAAAAATTAAAAATTGAACTGCCTTTTGACCCAGCTATCCCACTTTTGGAAATTTACCCCAAGAACACCATGGTACTGTTTGAAAAGGAGAAATGCATCCCCATGTCTATGGCAGCATTGTTCACAATAGTGAAGATCTGGAAACAGCCCAAGTGTACATCAGTGGACTAGTGGATTAAAAAGCTTTGGTACATATATACAATGGAATACTTTGGGGCCATGAGAAAGAAAGAAATCTTATCTTTTGCGATAACATGGATGGACCTGGAAACTATTGTGTTAAGTGAAATAAGCCAAGCAGAAAAAGAAAAATATCATATGATCTCACCATTTGAGGAACGTAATGAACAATGTGAACTGAGAAACAAAATTGAGACAGAGGAGGGGAGAAGCAAGATGACGACGGAGTAGGCAGAAGTACCAACTTCCAACTCCCAGAACCAAGGTGGATTATAACTATTTTAAGAACCATCATCTGGATAAACCAACTTTGAACTGAACTAAGTGGACTCTTCAACCAAGGAACACAGAAGAAGCCACATCGAGACTGGTAGGAATAGCGAAAACGCGAAGAGGGCTGCCCAGCTCCCCGGAGCAAACAGAAGCCCGGAGGGACCCGCGTGGCAGGAGGAGAGTTTGGCGGAGAGGGAGGGACCTGGGTCCCAGGAACCAAGCCCCAGCCTGCAGTCCCAGAGCCTAGAAGAAGCGTTTGGACAGTTTTGAGCTGTGAAACAAGTGAGGGAGCTCCCAGGCCTACAGTGTGGAGTATTAGATCCCTTCCTACTCTGCTGAGGGTTGCTGAAGGATATGGTGGCGGCAGGACGCTGAAACGCGGTTCTGTCGGCGTGGGCAGATGCCAAGCCGGTGTGAACTCGGTCTAGCCCAGCAGGGGCGAAGGGGATGCGCGAAAGGGGTCCAAAAGCTGCGGGCCCACCTGTAGGGACAAAGCAGGAGGCCAGGAACAGGCAGAAATCTGCTCTGCAACCCTGCACAAGCCAGACCTGACAGCGGGGACGGGGCTAGGACCAGGGACAAATGGGGGTTCGCGGCTGAGCTCACGCTACCAGCCCCGCCCAGCTGGAAAAACCACGGTTTGCCGTTCTACGTGCGCAAGCGGGCTCCGAGCACGGGGATGGGGTAGACACCGAGACAAGTGGAAGCTCGCAGTTGAGCCCACGCCACTGTCCCCGCCTGGCCGGAGAAACTGCGGATTGCCATCCTACGAGCACGAGCGGGCTCCAAACACGAGGGCGGGGTAGAGTCTGGTACGAGTGGGAGTCCACAGCTGAGCAGAAGCCAGCAAACACGCCTGGCCCAATAAACCTGGGTATGCGACCCTGCGCAGAAGGGCCCTGGCCTCGAGGGTGGGGCTAAAACTCTAAACGGGCAAAGGATCACAGCTGAGAGCACGTCAAAAGCCCAGCCCAACCCGCAAAACTTTGGCGAGCAGGCTCTGACTGCAGGTTCTGGGCGGAAGTCCAGAAACAGGCTGGGTCCGCAGCTGAGCAAAGGTGCTCACCTCTACCCTTGGTGCTGAGGCTTGTGGCTTGAGTGACAGCCCCTCCTGCAGAGGAGAGGCGGAAATCACAGCAAAAGTCACAGTGGGCCGGTGCTGGCAACGCCCATACCCAACCGCCCTAGGCAGCGGCAGAGGGGGTGGCGGGCCTGCAGACAAAACCACATCTAGAGAACACAAAGGCAACACCTACTGGACTCCAGTAGCCACAACTTGCTTATACACAGAAAAAATGGGCAGGCACAGAAATGCAACCCAAATGAATCAAGAGAAATCCCCAGAGAAGGACCTGAATGAACCAGATATAACCAAACTACCAGAAGCAGAATTTGGAATAATGATAGTTAGGATGTTCAAAGAAATTAGAGCAACAATGGATAGTCACTATGAACACCTAAATAAAGAGATAACAAGTATAAAAAATGAAATTGAAATAATAAAAAAGAATCAGACAGAAATGACAAACACAGAATCAGAACTGAAGACCACAATGGAAGGATTTAAAAGCAAGATGAATGACACTGAGGATCGAATCAGCGAGTTAGAGGACACAATAAACAAAGGCACAGAAGCAGAGAAGAAAAAGAAAAAGAGACTCAAAAAATGTGAGGAAACTAAGGAAGCTCTGTGACAACATGAAGAGAAACAACATTTGTATCATAGGGGTTCCTGAAAAGAGGAGAGAGAAAAAGAAATAGAAACGTTCTTCAATCAAATCATAGCAGAACACTTCCCTATATTAAGGCTGGGAAACACTCCACACGTTCAAAAAGCACACAGAACTCCATTAAAGTGAAACCCAAAAAAATCTACACCAGGACACATCATAGTTAAAATACCAAAGCTAAGGGATAAAGAGAAAATTTTAAAAGCTGCTAGAGAAAAAAAGGCTATTACCTACAAAGGAGCCCCCATAAGGATGACATCTGACATCTCAACAGAAACACTTGAGGTCAGAAGGGAATGGCAAGATATATTCAAAGTAATGCAGAACAAAAACCTACAAACAAGACTACTCTATCCAGCAAGACTAACGTTTAAAATTGAAGGAAAAATAAAGAGCTGCCCAGACAAAGAAAGCCTCAAAGAATTCAATAAAACCAAACCAATTCTGCAAAAGATACTAAGGGGCCTGTTGTGAACAGTTCAAAGGAAGGAAAGAATATAGCCAAAGAAGAATACAGCTTTAAAGAATAAAACGGCAATAAACAATTACATATCAATAATAACCTTAAATGTAAATGAATTAAATGATCCAATCTAAGGACATAGGGTAGCTGTGTGGATAAAGAAACAGGATCCATACATAAGGTGTCTACAAGAGACACACCTTAAAACAAAAGATGCACATAGACTGAACGTAAAAGGAAGGAAAAAAATATTTCATGCAAATGGAAAGGAAAGAAAAGCCAGGGTAGCAATACTTATATTTGACAAAATGGACTTTTAAACAAAGGCTGTAGTAAGAGATAAAGAAGGACACTACATAATGATAAAGGAAACAATTCAACAGGAAGATATAACTATTATAAATATCTATGCACCAAATATAGGAGACCGACATACATAAAGCAGACTTTGATGGATATAAAGGGTGAGATTCACAGTAATATTATCATAGTATAAGATTTCAATACCCCTCTAACAACACTGGATAGATCCTCAAGAAAGAAAATTAATAAAGAAACAGCAGACTTAAAGGAGACACTTGATCAACTTGATTTAATAGATATCTTCAGAACTTTTCACCCTACAGCAGTAGAATATACATTCTTTTCAAGTGCTCATGGAACGTTTTCTAGGACAGACCACATATTAGGACACAAAAATGGTCTCAATAAATTTAAGAAGATTGAAATCATATCAAGCATTTTCTCTGATCACAATGCCATGAAACGAGAAATTAACCACAAAAGAAAAACTGAAAAATACTCAAACACTTGGAAACTAAATAGCATGTTATTAAATAATGAATGGATTAACAATGAGATCAAAGAAGAAATAAAAAAGGTTTCTAGAAACAAATGATAATGAGCATACATCAAATCAAAATTTATGGGACACAGCAAAAGCAGTTCTGAGAGAAAAGTTCATTGCACTACAGGCATATCATAAGAAGCTAGAAAAAGCTCAAATAAGTAACCTGACCCTACATCTAAAAGAACTAGAAAGTGGCGCAGTGGATAAAAGCGTCGACCTGGGAACACTGAGCTCACCAGGTCAAAACCCTGCACTGGTCTGGTCAGGGCACATATGGGAGTTGATGCTTCCAGCTCCCCCCCTCTTTCTCTCTTTCTCTCTCTCTCTCTCTCTCTCTCTCTCTCGTGTCTCCTCTCTAAAATTAATAAAATAAAAAGAAATTTTAAAAAAAAAAATTAAAAGAACTATAAAAACAACAGCAAATAAAACCCAGGACAAACAGAAGGAAGAAAATAATAAAGATCAGAGCAGAAATAAATGACATAGAGGCTAAGGAAACAATACAGAGGATCAATGAAACCAGAAGCTGGTTCTTTGAAAAGGTAAACAAGATTGATGAACCTTTAACTAGACTCACCAAGAAAAAAAGAGAGAGGACTCAAATAAATAAAATTAGAAAGGACAGCGGAGAAATAACAACTGACACAACAGAAATACAAAGCATTGTAAGAAAATACTATGAAGAACTATATGCCAAAAAATTAGACAATCTTGGTGAAATGGAAAAATTTTTGAATCATATAACCTTCCAAAAATCAATCTGGAAGAATCAGAACACCTAAACAGACCAATTACAACAAATGAGATCGAAACAGTTATCAAAAAACTCCCAAAAAAGAAAAGTCCTGGGCCTGATGGCTTCACATCTGAATTCTATCAATAATTCAAAGAAGAACTAACTCCTATCCTCCTCAAGCTATTTCTAAAAATTCAAGAGAAAGAAAGACTTCCAAACTCCTTTTATGAGGCGAGCATAATTCTGATCCCAAAACCGGGCAAAGACAACACAAAGAAAGAAAATTATAGGCCTATATCCCTGATGAATTTAGACGCTAAAATTCTCAACAAAATATTAGCCAACCGGATCCAGCAATATATGAAAAAAATCATACACCATGATCAAGTGGGATTTATTCTGGAGAGGCAAGGCTGGTTCAACATTCGCAAATCATTCAATGTGATTCATCACATAAACAAAAAGGAAGGACAAAAATCACATGATAATTTCAATAGATGCAGAAAAGGCATTTGATAAAATCTAGCACCCATTCATGCTCAAAACTCTCAGTAAAGTGGAAATACAGGGATCATTCCTTAACATGATAAAGACCATCTACGACAAACCCACAGCAAACATCATACTAAATGGACAAAAATTAAAAGCAATTCCCTTAGATCAGGAACCAGGCAGGGATGTCTCCTTTCACCACTCTTATTCAACATAGTTCTGGAAGTCCTAGCTACAGCAATCAGACAGGAAGAAAAAATAAAAGGCATCCAAATTGGAAAAGAAGAAGTAAAACTGTCACTATTTGCAGATGATATGATATTGTATATTGAAAACCCTAAAGTCTCAGTCAAAAAACTACTGGACATGGCCTGACCTATGGTGGCGCAGTGGATAAAAGCGTCGACCTGGGAACACTGAGGTCGCCAGTTCAAAACCCAACCCTGCACTGGTCTGGTCAAGGCACATATGGGAGTTGATGCTTCCAGCTCCTCCCCCTTTCTCTCTCTCTCTCTCTCTCTCTCTCTCTCACACACTCACTCTGTGTCTCCTCTCTAAAATGAATAAAATAAAAAGAAAAAAAAAATACTGGACCTTATAAATTAATTCAGCAAGGTGGCAGGATATAAAATTAATACTCAGAAATCAGAGGCATTTCTATATACCAACAATGAACTGTCAGCAAAAGAAATTAAGGAAACAATCCCCTTCCCTATTGCAGCCAAAAAAATAAAGTACCTAGGAGTAAATTTAACCAAGGAGGTTAAGGAGTTCTACTCGGAAAATTATAAAACATTGATAAAAGAAATCAATGAAGATACAAACAAGTGGAAGCATATACCGTGCTCATGGCTAGAAAGAATAAACATCATTAAAATGTCTATATTACCCAAAGCAATTTATAAATTCAATGCAATACCAATTAAAATACCAATGACATACTTCAAAGATATAGAACACATATTCCAAAAATTTATATCGAACCAAAAAAGAACACGAATAGCCTCAGCAATCTTAAAAAGAAAAAATAAAGCAGGAGGTATCATTCTTCCAGATATCAAGGTTTACTATAAGGTCATTATACTCAAGACAGCCTGGTACTGGCATAAGAACAGGCACATAGATCAATGGAACAGAACAGAGGACCCAGAAATAAACCCACAGCTTTATGGACAACTGATATTTGACAAAGGAGGAAAGAACATACAATGGAGTAAAGACAGCCTCTTTAACAAATGGTGCTGGGAAAATTGGACATCTACCTGCAAAAGAATGAAACTAGACCATCAACTTACACCATTCACAGAAACAAACTCAAAATGGATAAAAGACTTAAATGTAAGCTGTGAAACCATAAGCATCTTAGAAGAAAACATAGGCAGCAAGCTCGCCGACATCTGTAGCAGCAATATATTTGCCGATTGATCTCCACGGGCAAATGAAATAAAAGGCAAGATGAACAAATGGGACTATATCAAACTAAAAAGTTTTTGCACAAATAAAGACAATAAGAACAAAATAAAAAGACAAACCACACAGTGGGAGAACATATTTGACAGCACATCTGATAAGGGGTTAATAACTAAACTTTATAAAGAACTCATAAAACTCAACACCAGGAAGACAAACAACCCAATCAAAAAATGGGCAAAAGAAATGAATAGAAATTTCTCCAAAGAGGACATATAGATGGCCAATAGACATATGAAAAAATGCTCAACATCACTAATCATTAGAGAAATGCAAATTAAAACCACAATGAGATATCACCTCACACCAGTCAGAATGGCACTCATCAGCAAAACAACACAGAATAAGTGCTGGCGAGGATGTGGAGAAAAGGGAACCTTTCAGCACTGCTGGTGGGAATGCAGACTGGTGCAGCCACTATCGAAAACAGTATGGAGATTTCTCAAAAAATTAAAAATCGAACTGCCTTTTGACCCAGCTATCCCTCTTATAGGAATATGCCCTAAGAACACCATAGCACTGTTCAAAAAGAAGAAATGCGCCCCCATGTTTGTGGCAGCATTGTTCACAATAGCGAAGATCTGGAAACAGCCCAAGTTTACGTCAGAAGACAAGTGGATTATAAAGCTTTAGTACATATATACTATGGAATACTACTAAGCCATAAGAAATGATGCCATCGGATCATTTATAACAAAATGGATGTACCTTGATAACATTATACGGAGTGAAATAAGTAAATCAGAAAAAAAGAAAAACTGAGAACAGCATGATTTCATACATAGGTGGGACATAAAAGTGAGACTATGAGACATGGACAAGAGAGTGGTGGTTACCAGGTGGGGTAGGGAGGGAAGGGTGGGATAGGGAGGAGAGGAGGAACACAGGGAAAACCAGATAGAAGGTGACAGAGGACAATATGACTTTGGGTGACGGGTATGCAACACAATTGAATGATAAGATAACCTGGAGATGTTTTCATTATACATATGTACCCTGATTTATTGTTGTTACCCCATTAAAATTAATAATAATAAAATAAAATAAAAATTAAAAAAAAATTGAGACAGAGGAGAGATCAAAGGGACCAGAGGAAAAGAGGACAGAGGGAAAGTAGATGATAGGATGAGATAAACTTGAAAGGAAGGGGGAAGGCCGTTATGAGGGGCAGGGCAAGGGAGATGTTGAGGGGAATACAAGGGAGTGGGGATGCATTCGGGGCAACACTAGAATCTATGTAAACATAAATTAAAATCAATAATAATAAAAAATAAATAAATAAACAAAATAGAAAATTTTAAAAATGAAGCTAGAAAAAGCTCAAATAGACAATTTAACCCTGCATCTAAAAAAATTAGAAAAAGAACAGCAAGTAAATCCCAAAAGAAGTAGAAGGAAGGAAATAATAAATATCAGAACAGAAATAAATGACATAGAGGCTATAAAAACAATACTGAGTGAAATCAGTAAAGCATCCTCTCCTTACCATCTCGCTCCAACACACATTCCAAATTTTATCTATACATATATCTGGAAACTTTAGTGCTCTAAGAGCACTTAAAACTCACAGCTTAAATAATTACTAAACTTTCTTAATTAAGTCCTATTAAGAAATATTCACAACAGTGCATTTTATACCAAAGTTCATAATACCAATCAACTGCTTCAACAAAAAGAACCCAGAAAAAAAAAAGAGAACCCAGGATATCACTGGCTAGCCAGCATGTACATTTGAGATGATATTTGGGGAAAACTTTTAACTTAAACTTATTTTTAAGAAAAATGTATATAGCTGGCCTAACCTGTGGTGGCACAGTGGATAAAGCATTTACCTGGAACTCTGAGGTGGCCAGTTCAAAACCCAGGACTTGCCTGGTCAAGGCACACATTGGAGTTGATGCTTCCTGCTCCTCCCCCCTTCTCTCTGTCTCTCTCTCCTCTCTTTCTAAAAATGAACAAATAAAAATCTTTTAAAAAAAAACAATATAGCAATGGCAATTAACATGTTCTTAATATTTTTCCATGTGTTAATTTATTTCACTATTGATAGTGTTCATATAACATTTTAGGTGCTGTGAGAAGTGTTTGAGATATCTCTGTAAAGTGCAAGTTTCTGCCTTTGACTTCCTGGTAATATAATGAAATGTCAAAAAAAATAAATTGGGCAAAACCGGGCATAACCGGGAATGGAAAGAGACTTTGCGTGGGACTGAGGGTCTATGATGCGGTGCGTAGACGGAGTTATATTAGGGCATACGCTTAAAACCGGTGTGGTTTTGCGAACCAGTGTCATCCCAATAAATTCAAATAAAAAAAGAAAGAAATGTTTATAACATGTATAAAAGAACACTTTAACATGTATGGAAAAGATCATAATATGTTTCTATATAACTAACAATAGGATAAATTATACCATTCTTTCTCCACAACCTAGCCAGAACCAGCTGTTTCCTATAAGAATCATATCGCTCCACTCCACTGCTGAATGTGTTCACATTACATGTGTGTACATCGTTATTCTCACTTTGGTTGGCACCAGCTGCCTTCACCCTTCCCTGCCTGCCCTGCCCCTCTCATCTCACAGCACACTCCCCCATCTCACAGGCCTAGTTCTGTTGGACACACTGAGTCCATCTCTGCTGGCAGCAGGCTTTTGTACCAACTCTGCTCCATCCTTACAGTGTTCCTACCTGACTTCTGCACATCTGGTTCTTCTTATCTTTTTTTTATATAGTGAGAGAGAAAGACAGAAGGGAGAGTGATGAGAAGCATCAACTCATAGTTTCAGCAACTTACTTGTTCATTGATTGCTTACTAGGGAGCTCCAGCCAAGCCAGTGACACCTTGCTCAAGTCAGTGACCTTGGGCTTCAAGCCAGCAACTTTCAGGCTCAAGCTGGTGACCCTGTACTCAATCTGGAAAGTCTGCACTCAAATCAGATGACCCTGCATTCTAGCTGGCAACCTCGGGTTTCAAACGTGGTACTTCCATGTCGCAGGACGAGGCTCTATCCATTCTGCCACCACCTGGTCAAGCTAGTCTGCTTTATTTTTTTTTTTTATTTTTCTGAAGTGAAAAGTAGGAAGGCAGTCAGACAGACTCCTGCATGCACCCGACCAGTATCCAACCGGCATGCCCACCAGGGGGCGATGCTCTGCCCAACTGGGGTGTTGCTCCACTGCAACCAGAGCTACTCTAGCACCTGAGGCGGAGGCCATGGAGCCATCCTCAGCACCCAGGCCAACTTTGCTCCAATGGAGCCTTGGCTGGAGGAGGGGAAGAAAAAGAGAGAGAAAAAAGAGAGGGGTAAGGGGGGAGAAGCAGATGGTCACTTCTCCTGTGTGCCCTGGCCAGGAATCAAACCCAGGACTTCCACATGCCAGGCCAACGCTCTACTGCTGAGCTAGCCAGCCAGAGCCCTAGTCTGCTTTATTCTTAACGATTATTTTTAAAGATTTAAAGAGTTTCTGGTTAAATGGGTCCAATTGTTTAGTCTATTACAACAACTCACATTGTTAAGTAGATTAAACTGTTAGTGAGACATATTTTGTACAGTTAATATTAAACAAATATTTTCTATAGGAAGATAATAAACAGAGGAGGGTTTTGACATTTCCATTTGCATGTGTAGCTCTGAATGGATGGACCAAACTTAAGCTAGCATTTTGGTTCCTTGCCCTTTCATTGACCCCTATTTTCAGAGGGTTAGAAATTGGCTGCAGAATTGGCTTTGGTGTTGAAACTTGGCACCAAGACCTGAAATTCAAGACCAAGTCGTCATTTTTAGTTTATTTTCAAGCTTATTGGCAAGAAGTCACAACATCCATTTCTTTCCCAGAGAGAATAATGCCAGGGGATGTCAGGACACAGTGTCCACAGGCAATGTATCAAGAATATCTGAAAACATGTGCAGTGAGACGATGATGTTCTCTGGAGTCCAAAAATGTCATGCCATCAATTTGCACACAAATGAGAAGATTAGGGAAATTTAATTTTCTGTTTCATTCTTATTAAATTCTCTGTGGATATGTGAATTTTCTAGCCAAGGATTCAATTTGTCAATATGTTGATTTACCATCTTACTATTTTTCTGTGTATTTTAAAATAAACAAAAAGAATTGTAATGTTGATCATGTGTCCATTCAGGTGAGGTTAGGGAAGTTATTTCTTCTGATTCTTTCCTCTTTTTTTCTTCCTATTTTTCCTTATTTGCACTTTGTTTCCACTTCAATTGACTGACACTTTATATTTCTTAACATTGTCCTTCTATGTTATATCTTGATATAAATCTCAAAAACTCTGGAAAACTGGGGAAGTTAAAAAAATTTTGTCTTGCCTGACCAGTGCTGTCATTATAGTGGATAGAGCATTGACCTGGGACACTGAGTTCCCAGGTTAAAAATCTTGAGGTTGCCAGATTGAGCATGGAACCATCGATATGATCCTAAGTCACCAGTTTGAGCCCAAGGTTGTTGGCTTGAGCAAGGAGTCACTGGCTCACCTGGAGCCCCCCAGTCAAGGCACATATGAGAAACAATCAATGAACAACTAAGGTGCTACAACTATGAGTTGATGCTTCTCATCTCTCTCCCTTCCTGTCTCTCTAACTCTCTCTCACACAAAAAGGAAGAAAGGAAGGGAGGAAGGGAGGGAGGGAGGGAGGGAAGGAAGTAAGGAAAGAAGGAAAGAAGGGAAGGAGGGAGGGAAGAGTTTTATCTTTGGTAACATAAAGGACCACCCCTGGTTAGTTCTAAGTTGTGTAGACAACAAAATATTGACTCATAAATAGCTGATCTACCAAAGAATTTACCCAGAAGAATAAAAGAAAGTGAAAGCAAAAGCTGGAGAGAAACAATAGATAAAGAATGAGTTGGATGAACCTAGTCCTTCAATACATATCAATTCAGCACTTTTGAATACCCAGCCCTCCATGAAGTGCTTTACCCAAAAACGCAGAAATAAAGAAGTTACTCTGTTTTTGAAAAACCATTGAGCATGCTGTAAATATTGAGTAAACAAATCTTTATACTCAGGAGCCATACCTAGCTTTAGATAGTAAGTAATCAGCAAGCAAGTTGACTTCACAAGCTTATTGCTTAAGAACTTGTAAAAAAACAAATAGTGAAACCTGGGAGCAGAGGAGGAGTTAAGAGAAAGAGAAGTACTAGTAGAGAGCACTGTGAAGGATGTTTAAGACTGACAACCAGTATCTCTTAAGCACTTACTATGTATCTGGTATGAAGTATATGCATAATCTTGTGTAATAATAAAATGATCCCATGTAGTAGACATGATAATTCTGTCCATTTTACAGACAAAGCAACAAAGGTTTAAGGAGTTTAAGTAACTTTATCAAGGTTACACGGTTAATATATGGGTGAACAAAGATTTAAAGATGGCTACTCTAATTTCAGAACCCAAGTCATAGGGTAGTCACTAGGTCCTGGTGCTATAGTAATACTATGTTGGGACAGACTGAAAAGTGGTTATTGAATTTAACAGAAAGCAAACATAACTGAGTTAGCAAGTAGCTTGAAGGAGAAGAATGTCAGCTACACTAGTGTAAAGATATAAAATATATATATATTCTATATATATTCATAATAAAAAATAAAAACCCTAATTCACAAAACACGATAACAGTAAAGAAAAGGTCAGAGAACATCACCTAATATCATTCAGATATTCTCTAAAAATGCTTTAAAATGATAAATGAAGAGTAAAACCTGAGTGGCTCAACAAGATAAATTCTTTAAGTTCTCCTTGCTTCACAGAAATGGTTTGATAAATAACAACTTTCTCATTGTGTAGTAGATGATTTGTTGATTCAGGGTAATCTAATGGGTGACAATGGTCTCTCAGTGAAAAATTTGTCCCTGCCTAAACATTCTTTTAGTTGATTGGCCCACATTCACCATTTTCTGTATCTTCTGTTTTGTCTTCACTAGGTTCTTATCCCCACTGGTATGATTATATTTGTAGAGTCCCCAGAACATAGACCAAATAGGGCAATTCATATCACAAATAGGATTTATATTCTAATTGATATATAGGGGAACTGTAAAATATACTATTACTATTGTTCAATATTTATTGGTTATTTTAATACTTGATCGTCAATTCTAAGGCAGTTTGACTGCTAGAAACTTTTACTTGGCTCCTGTATCCCTTTCTCATATGTTGTTCATCAGTCGTTTTCTTTGTTTTTGAATTTGGGTTTTTTTGACACTCATTTTTTTGCATTGTGTCTTGTTTATTTTCTGCCCTAGTCCCGGAATCAGCAGTTTTTCCAAGAGCATTGGTTATCTTGTTTGGATAACGGTATTAGAAACCTAGATTTGGGTATGAGGTGTGCTCTGCTCTTTCTCAGCTGATAAAGAAATAAAATAGATGCATATATAATAAGCCAGGTATTTACACACACAACATACAATATATTTCTATATATAACCAATTGTATCTAAATTAAACTGGTGAACTCTAGTTCATCTATTCTCTAGTTCTAATCTATTACCATTGATTATTCTAGTCTTTTCCCTTTGTGTATCTGTAAACTCCAACTTACTTTGTCAACTAGAGTACAGTGCTTGTGTACACCCTTTGCCTTGATTTTACAGAATTCACTCATTTCCAAGGTTACCTAGGTCAGCAACTTCTCCTGACTGTTTCCAGTGAGATTATTGCATAAACAGTGTGTCCATAAAGCCATGGTGCACTGCTTTCCTGTGACCGGTCAAAAGTGCACCATGACTTTACAGACACACTGTATTTGTAGTACAGTTAGCTCATTGTGTTACATTCTGCATTCCCTTCCCAGACCTAGTGAACTTCTAAATAATTTTTAAATGTGCATACATTAAGATTCATCATCTGTGCCAATGGGCTTTTACAAATGCATAAGGTATTATATCCATAATTACAGTATCTTGCAGAATAATTTTACTCCCCCTCCAATCTCCTTATGTACTTCTCTATTCAACACTCTTTTCGAAGAATAAATCTTTTTAATTAAACCTCCTTTTCACAGAGGACAAATTATTACTATTTACCTTAGCATATAAGGTTATATGGTCTTTATTCTTTGACTTTTGTTTTCCTTTTCAGACACATCATTAGAGTCATTTTCAAAGTCAACCAAACATCATGCATTCTGTGCAAATAAAACTATTTGTATTTCTCGGAGTATGTCATCTCACTACATTAATTACACTAAATCTTATTAAACCTTGGTGTAAAATGTCCTTATAGATGTGAAAGTCTGAAAAATTTCTACATGGTCTTTAAATGACTTTACAAATTATCAGCATTAGAAAATACCTCCTTGATCCTGTAAAACAAGTTAAAACATCTTATGTGTCTTATTTTATTTATGTCATTTGAGTTATTTCTCTATACTGTTATATTTCTATTATTTTGCCCCATTACTAGAATTTAATCACTTTGAAGAAAGAAGGCATAGAGAAAGATACTCTCGCAGTGTCACTTATTTGATAGTCATGTATTCAGTAAGTAAGTGTTGAATAGACAAAAGAATGAATAAATGAGTGAGTGGGAAAGTGAATGAGCCAAGCATACATATTAGTTTCTCATTTCAACTCAAAAATCTTTTTTTGAAGTTGAGACTGGTATAAGTCTAAAATGTTCAATCTCACCCTTCAAGGAGAGTTGAAAAGGATCTGAAGTCTAACCAGGTAAGGACCAACAGGTCTATATGGCAGGGTTGGGATGTAAACTTTATATATATATATACCCACACACACACACATATGCTGTGATTCCTTATAGTTTCCTTCTTGGGTTGACTTGTTACACTTAAAAAAAAGATAAACATCACCCTATGATGGCTTAAGTTGACTTTTATGAGTACACAGTTATATAGACACAGCCTCTAAGAATTGTTCTTTGGCCAAATGGTGAACTTGGGTGGTAACACTGTGCCATTACAGCCCTCCCCTCACAGAAATCCCTCTTGTCCTTACTTTTACACTCGATACACAAGCTTGGTAAAATATCAATGTACCGGGTACAAAATATCACTGTATTAAATACAAATTTTACTACTGAAAATCCATATTCAACAGGCTTCAGAACAAGTCAGTAAAAGTAATTTAAATTCTTGTAAAACATCTAAGATCCCTTCTCCATGTCACTTAAAATCACCGTTCTGTAAGCATTTACTGTGAAGTTCAAGGTCTCAACCACTGAATATTTTGATTTTAATAAAGGTTATCAAATGTGGCTGAGAAGAGTCCAACATTATTTTACCAGACGTTACAAATCAAGGAATTAAGCATGTCAAGTAAAACCTATTTTTTCTATAGACAGAGGTAACACCTGCTTATTGAATGGGTTAAGGCAGGGATAGTCAACTTTTTTATACCTACCGCCCACTTTTGTATCTTTGTTAGTAGTAAAATTTTCTAACCGCCCACTGGTTCCACAGTAATGGTGATTTATAAAGTAGGGAAGTAACTTTACTTTATAAAATTTATAAAGCAGAGTTAAACCATATAATAATAATTACTTACCAAGTACTTTATGTTGCATTTTCGCTAAGTTTGGCAGAATAAATCTTTATAAAACAACTTACTATAGTTGAATCTATTTTTTTATTTATACTTTGCATACATAGAAACTACATTAGTTAATTGAATTATTAGTGGCATCCCTGAGGCTGATGCTGGGAAACTAAATATTGAATATCCAGTTCAATTTTTGTGAGGAACAAACGAAGGTCTCTCCTTTCGGAAATATTGAGGCAGTTTCATTCTTTTGTCATAATATGATTAACAGCACTAAATCCTGATTCCACAAGATATGAGATAGGGGAAGGTATCAATAAACTGAATACCATTTTCCACATATTTGGATATAAGACCAGCATTTTTAAATTTTGCCATAGGTTTTCATATCCACCACTGTCAAATTTATGTTTACTTTCTTCATCGTATCTAATTTCTAATAGTTTTTCTTGGCAAGTTGTATCAGCCTCTTCAATATTTGCAGTAAAAGGATTTTTCATCCAGTCATATACCTTCAATTTCAAAATATCTTCAAATCATTTATCCATGTCCAATTTAAGTTCGTTGTGGTGGCTACTGAATCTGTCAATATCCTCTGGAGTTACATCATCTTTTATAGATGATAATTGAGAAAACTGATGAAATTCTCTCTTCAATAGATTATGACAAAGTAGTTCAAGTTTGTCAATAAATAATAGCACAATACTTTGGCAACCTATAAGAGTTTTATTAACTCCTTGAAGTTGCAAATTGACATCGTTAAATCTCTTGAAAATATATGCCAAGTAAAAGGCATCATTCTTTACTGTTTTTTAACTATTGACACAGATTGGTCTCATTATTACTTTCAAAAAATTGTATGACATTATCATATAATGCTACAAATCTAGCCAAAGATGTACTCTTTGACAACCACCAAAATTCTGTGTGCAAAAGTAACTTAATAAAATCTTCATTATTGTCCTGGCAAAGCTGCCAAAACATTCTATCATTCTTTGCATTAAATTTGATCTTGTTTATGGCTCGAATTATTATACTTAATGATGAATGAAGACTTGTACTTAGATGTTTTCCTATAAGATGTTGTCTGTGCACCACACAATGAATACATAAAACATTTGGCACTTCCTGCTTCAAATAAGCAACAAATCCACGATAGCGACCTACCATTGATGGTGCTCCATCAGTAGCGCATGCAACAATATTATTCAAAGGAATATTATTTTTTGTAAAGTATGTTCTCACAGTATTAAATATAGATAATCCTTTTGTATCTGTGATGAGATTTATTGCAAATAGCATTTCTTCTCATAAAATATTGTTTTCATCAAAATAGCGTACATATGCCATCAATAAAGCATCATTATCTGCAATGCTAGATTCGTTCAATTGCATGGAAAATGAGGAGTTTTGAAGAATACTTATAAGTTTGTTTTCAACATTAACTGCCTGACCAGGCAGTGGCGCAGTGGATAGAGCATCAGACTGGGATGCGGAGGGGGACACAGGTTTGAGACCCCAGAGGTCGCCAGCTTGAGTGCAGGCCCATCTGGCTTGAGCAAAAGCTCGCCAGCTTGGACCCAAGGTTGCTGGCTCGAGCAAGGAGTTATTCGGTCTGCTGAAGGCCCGCAATCAAGGAACATATGAGAAAGCAATCAACGAACAACTAAGGTGTCGCAACGAAAAACTGATGATTGATGCTTCTGATCTCTCTCTGTTCCTGCTCTTCTGTCCCTATCTACCCCTCTCTCTCTGACTCGCTCTCTGTCCCTGTAAAAAAACAATAACAAAAAAAAAAAAAACTGCCAGTGGATCACTTAGCACCCTATTACTTAAAATCCGGAATCAAGATGAAAATATTAGTTAATTGGTGTCTCCGTTGTCTGGTACTTTCTGTCATAGAAAGAAGCGTCGAACCATGGAGTTCTCTGTCTACGGGGTAATAAAATGACAAACTGCTAGTTTTTGGGTGACAATAGTGGTCACAAGCTGCCCGCCTGATTGGGCAGCGGGTATGGACCAGGGTCAGGTACCTGGCCACTCGAGGATGTGGGCAAGGTGGTCGTGAAAGAGGTCAGGTGCGGTCCCAATACAAATGCCCTGTAACAGAGTCTGACTGCTATCCTGATCTTGAGTGGTCAACAGTTAGTTGATTAGTATGGAATCGACGCCATTTGGTTGCTCTGCTACCGCCCACCATGAAAACTGGAACGCCCACTAGTGGGCTGTAGGAACCAGGTTGACTACCTCTGGGTTATGGGTTATTTAACTTCCCTGTGCTAAGTTCAACAATTAGCCAGAAAACAAAATTGTGCTTGAAAAATGTAATTACCTGAAATAAAATGAACTTATTTAACCGAATAATAATAATTGTGGTTAATTTTAGGGTACATGCTTAGAAGATCAAGGCACTTCATTTAGGGGCAAATGAAAACCTTCCCCTGTTATTTCTAATCATTAACCTTAAATCAATTTAAACATTGGCAGTAAACTTCTTCAACAGGAATATGTTTTACTTCTATTGTTCTTTGAAAGGAAACTAATTAGAAGTACAAAAAATAAAGTGATAAAAAAAAAACATTTGGTGAGGGAACCCATTTACATGTCTTTCTTATGACAGCCACATTAACATTATTAGTTCTACAGGGTAAATTTGTGCAGGTTTTATATCAAAAACTGAGGTTCCGGATGTTGTCTAAACCAAATCCAGAATGCACCATTTGGAGTTAATTCTAGTATTGCTAATTGAAAAGTAACCTGCAAGAGCCCAATATACAATAAAATCAGTAAGTGTCTATTGACTAACTACTCTTTTGTTCCCGTGACAGAGGTAAATAAGAAAGTCACAAGTGCTTTCAATAGGAAAAAAATGTCAGTTAATCCTCATTGAGGATTCAAACTTCAGTGGCCTCTGACCAAGGTGTTAGTCACTTAGAAAGGAGAGAGCCACTCCAGAGAAAATGTGACCTCTGACTTCAAAGATAACATTGATTGGCATTAACTTGTATAATTATGTAGTCTCATGAACAAACTTTGCAGAGATAAAATTTTTTTTATTTCAGTTTGCTTTGCACCCTTAACCCTGTTCTCTAACAACAACAACAAATGAAATTATTTCTAGTCATGCTGATTCTGATATGTGTGAAATCGAATAAGAATGATGAGGGAAGTACAACTATTTTGGGTTAGGTTTAAAAAATACTCTTTCTTGCACTAAGAAAAAATTAAGATATCAATAAGGTGAGACAAAATATTAATAGGAGATCAAACTGAAAAGTCAGGATAGCAAACTAGGGCTTAAGGGAGTTGCTACAGCAATTTTATTGGGAATAAGTAAATATCTTCATTATTTTTGAACTGTTAATCTCCTTGATACTTTGATAAAGAATGAAATCTTGTTTTGGTCTTTCTTCCCTTCTTTTCCAAGTCAGAGGAGGGGAGATAGACATCTGCAAGTACCCCAACCAGGATCCACTCAGCAACCCCCATCTGGGGCCAATGCTCTGCCCATCTGGGGCCATGGTTACAACCGCGCTATTTTAGCACCTGTGGCAGGCCATGAAGCTATCCTCAGTGCTCAGGCCCAATGTGCTCAAACCAATCAAGCCATGGCTGTGGGAGGAAGAGAGAGAGAGAGAGAGAGAGAGAGAGGTGAAGAAGCAGATGGCCACTTCTCCTGTGTGCCCTGATTGGGAACCAACAACTAAGGAGTCACAATGAAAAATTTATGCTTCTGATCTCTCTCCTTTCCTGTCTGTCTCTATCAGTCCCTATCTCTCTCTCTCTCTCTCTCTCTCTCTCTCTCTCTCTCTCTGTGTGTGTGTGTCTCTGTCACACACACACACACACAAAAAAAAAATAGAAATCTTTATCAAAAAAATAAAACTGGCTTGCCTGACCTATGGTGGTACAGTGGATAGAGTGTCGACCTGGAACACTGAGGTCACCAGTTCAAAACCTTGCTTGTTCAGTCAAAGCACATATGATAGCAATCAATAAACAACTGAAGTGAAGCAACTGTGAGTTGATACTTCTCATTCCCCTCACCTCTCTCTATCCTCTCTATGTAAAAATCAATAAATAAAATCTTTAAAAGAAAAAGAACAAACTTACTGTTAAATGATTTTTTACTTTTAAACGTTAAACTAATTTTCATTCTTATTTTATGTGCATGTGGAAGACCAAATTTTTTACAGTTGTTCTAACATAAACACTGCTAAACTTTTCACAATCACATTGCTCTTTTCTTTGGAATAAATGATGCCTCAAAACCAGTGAACCATTTCCTGTGATGTGTTATTCTTACCATTTATTAGCTCCAGATCTACAGCCAGTTTGAAAACTCCTACATATAAAGCATTACATGCTTGAAAATATAATAAACCTCCTATAATATTCTTTGAAACTGAAGACATTGTGAGCTCAGAAAGTCAAGCATTTCTGTGTTCACATCAAGTATTGTAATCCTTCTAATCTCTTGAGATAGTAAGTAACCATGGCTGAAAAGAGCTGTTTTCTGCTAACAAGAAAATGTCTCCAACGTCTTTCAGTATCAAATGAGAGTCTCCAGCATCGAAAATGTGTTTTACATTCAAAGAAGAGAATACCTAAGTGAGTGTCATGAGTTTTTTGAAGAATAAAACAAATGCTCATAGCCTGTATTTAAAATATAGAATATAAGAATTCAAAAGTTTCAGTATAAAAACATAGATAAACATACATTCACCTGACACAATAATTATTTTCAGTGGCAAATCGATGCTTTTGTGTGTTCCTTATGGTCAGTGAAACTATTTAATTCTCTGATACAGCCCTCCAACTTTAGTAAAAGGAAGTAAAAGAATATATAAAATGTTTATTCTTTATTAATAGAAGTTTGGTTCCCTTCCCATGGCAAGAAAATGTGAGGGCTTGTAATAAGGTCAAAGTTGAAGCAAGCAAGAGCAAGAATCTAGATGTCACCAAGACATCTGCATCATAACCTTACTGTTTTCCTGCCACTGTTAAAGCAAAAGTCAAAAGGACAGAAGCAGCCCTGGCCAGTTGGCTCACTGGTAGAGTGTCGGCCCAGTATGTGCAAGTCCAGGGTTTGATTCCCGGCCAGGGCACACAGGAGAAGCGACCATCTGCTCCTCCCCCCTTACCCCTCTCCTTTCTCTCTGTCTCTCTCTTTCCCTCCTGCAGCCAAGGCTCCACTGGAGCAAAGTTGACCCGGGCGCTGAGGATGGTTCCATGGTCTCCACCTCAGGCACTAGAATGGCTCCAGTTGCAACAGAGCAACCACCCAGATGGGCAGAGCATTGCCCCTTAATGGGCATGCTGGGTGGATCCATGTCTGGTGCATTCAGGAGTCTGTCTCTGCCTCCCTGCTTCTCACTTCAGAAAAATACAAAAAAAAAGACAGAAGCATACAGAATTCTCTTCTGGAGAAACCAAAAGTAAAAATTTATCAAATGATAGACTTTGTGAGGTCTGAAGATATTATCTCTCTACACCAATCCTATTATGTTCCTTATTGATTTTTGAGAATGTCAAGCCAGTTTTAAAAATCTAAGGATACATGCAATAAAATACATGCATTTTATTCTAATATACATATAACTGGTCTTGGTGATATTTGAGTGATTTTTACAGTTAAATTGGCCTTTGCATGCCTCAGTTTCCTGTTCTGTTAAAAGAAAAAGTAGGGGAGGGAAGGTAAAATCCAACCGACAAAAGTTTCACTAAAAGACTTAGCTCCTGTTCTCACTTGCAAAGTAGCTTCAGGCACTGTTTCTCAAATCCACTCTCTTTTCTGAGAACACCTGAAGTTTCACTTAGTTCTACTGTGAAATGGTTTCCAAAGATGGGTCAAGGGGCTGGCCCTTCCCCGATTAGTCAATTTTAGTTTCTTCCTCCTACCATATACTGTATGTCCAAGTGTCCCTATTAAAGCTGAAAAGGAGACATCTAACAGTAAAATGGAGTTAGTTGTAGAGACTGTTGGAAGGTTACTCTTCCCCCTTCCCCCATTATCCTTTCTTTCCCCTTTTCTTCTCTTTCTCCAATGGCTTGGCTGTTGGAACTTGAGACAAATAGTTGCACTGTGTCTGCGTCTGCATGAGGTGAGGTAAGGAGGGGAGCAGCAACTGCCAGACACCAGATTGATGATGTGTGGAAACCCGGGATCACAGCTGCTGGCGGCCAAGTGCTCCTCCACCGGGACACCACATAATACAATTTCCAGATTTCTGGGCCTGCATCCAGCCACAACTCTCTCTCAATGCATGGAACTCTCTCTTCGTGTTAAATGGGGGAGGGAGAGGAGCAGAGGCAAAAGTCTATGTACACTTGTTTACCTTATTTAACAGCGTTGATAAATGTGTTGAACATGTGTTATTTTAAGAAGCAGCCAGAGAGGAGAAGGTGATCTATCTCCTCCCCCAAATCCTCCTTCATTCCCTTCCGGGGTAAATGAGTAAAGTTGGATAAGGGCAAGTCTAAAAGGGTCATATATCTTCTAGGGCTGATAGCCACTGAGGAGGACTTATGTGAAAGTGGTGGAGAAAAAAACACACTGTTGATATTGTCTCCTTTGCTGTCAACCATGCATGCTACCATAAGCAATTAGAATTCCAGTTCTAAACTGTCACCTCTGTCCACAGGTCTGTTGTCTGGGAACCCAATACTCCTGGACCGTGCTTCACTTGGGAAATTCAAGGGCTCTTCAGCTAGGCAGTGATTTACCTCCAGGTCACAAGAGGACTAGAGTATGTTTCCAGCCATTAACTGAGACTGTCACCTTCTCTAGTATCACCTGGCTTGTAATGCCTCTCTCTCCTCCAAATTGCCATAAATGAAAGCTAACAGTTAAGCTAAATATATAGGGACACATCAGTAAGAATGCTTAAGTAAATAGAATCTAATTGAGAACAGATTATGTTCATGATTCCACATGAAGTTGAGGTATCAGTATAACCAGAAATACAAAGACATTCTAACATTAAAATCCCACCTCAAGAGCATGCCCCAAGTAACTATAGGGTTGAGGTCTTCTGGCTCAAAGTGTCTGACTCTGCGTACACACTTTCTCACATCTTCTGAGGCACTATTAAAGCAATGGTGAGTGAATGAATGCAAAGTTATAAATAACAAAAAGAATAAGAAAGAAGGGATCCACAAAGATGATGAAAAGTAGAGAACAGGAGGGAATTGGTTAAATCAGACTTAAAATGTAAACCTGTCACACAAAAGGTGGGAACTAGATGGATAAGGCTACAAGTTAGAACCACAGAGGGCGAGGGGTGAAAACAAGGCGGAAAATTAAAGGATGAATCAATTCATTCTCAATATTGAAGGGACCGCAGATTTCCTGTCAACACATGCTGTCTCCCAATTCCTTATGCAAACCAGGCATTTAAACCCAGGCAGTACACTGAATAGTTGTCCTCAATAAAAAATACAGCCTGTTGGGGGGAAACTATGGTGCCAAAGATTGATATTGTCATTCTAAAAAAGTATTAGTTATAATGGCATTTTTGAGAACCTCTAGTTTAAAGGGCAGCTTCTTGCTCACTCATACAAAAGCATTTTTCTTCCAATATCATACCTCTGTCTGTCATCTCAGCTTCTCAATATAAAACAGGAAACAACAAATAAAATACAACTAGATAGTAGAAGAAAGCCTCCAGCATCAAAGACAATGACCTGGATAAAACTGACCTTAAAAGAAGCAAGTATTTGTGGAAATGAAACAAAAAAAAATTAAAAACTAAGAAAAGGACAATAAAACCCCTTCTCTACTTAGTATTAAAATGTTTCAATAAATATTATGTAAAGAAAGAAAAAGCAATAATAACAAAGAAGCAAAATAAAAAGGGAGGTAAGAAAAAATTTTAAGTAAGATGGGTTAAATAAAAAAAATAAAAATCTAAAGAAGGCTGAAAAATTAAATTTGAGGACCACTCCAGGACCTTAACTAGACAACATAAAGTGTTCATTGAGAAAATTTAATATCTTACTAGCTAGCTGTCAAAAGAAAAATATAGGAAAATAACATCAAAGAAATATTCTCAAAACTGAAATAAGACAGTACTTTAAATGTTTCCAGATTTAAAGAAACTTGTAAAGGCCATGTATTAAGAATTTGAGAAAGATCTACACCTAGAAAAAAATTTTTAATTATTGAAATACTAAATATATCAAAATAAGATTCTAAAATATTTCCTAGACTAAAACAAAACAAAACATCTTCTATAAACAAACAAGAATCAGTTTTTCACAAAAAAATAATGTAGCCTAGATAACAAAGAATAGATTTCTTTTTAAGATGAAAGGATATATTTAAGAAACTAAAATTATACTTTTAGTCAAAATATAAGTCAACTATGAATACAAGTAATGTTTTTTAGATAAAACTTTCATAAATTTTGTCTTAAAAGCATTCTCGTAAGAAAGATTTTGGTGTTGTACTCTAGCAAAACAAAGAGTAAAAATGAAGAAGAAAAGATGTTGGATACAAAAAATGACAAACTTGCCTAAGAGTCCAATTAAAAAGTTACTTAGCCTTACAGAATGCCTACAATTTATCTTTCCAAGTTTGAACTGGAATCCAGTTGCTTCTGAAAAGAATGTTTTCATTTAAGAAAAGAGTATACTTCAAGGAAAAGATTCAGTTTGTAAGAACTTGGAAGATGTTAGAAATAAATATGGTATTGATTTTGCATCTCAATAAGAAAAGTAGTAAGCAACCTTAAACTCCAGAAAAAACAAAAGTATGTTCAATAAAGATATGATCTAAGTATGACCCAAAATAGAATGTTACTTATTAAAAACAGGCAAAAATGAAAAGGGGAAAGTTTTTTATTTGATGTTATAAATAAGTTTTTGTGTGTATGGTACAGGGATCAAACAGCAAGACTAATGAGAAACAAAGATAACAAGGGTACACTACTTGGCTCCTGGGTAAAAAATTATGTATATATTCAACTGGTCATGATAATGTAAATACTTTTGATTGTCAACTATTAGAATCAGAATGAAAAACTTAAATTTAGCTATTGAACAGAAATAGTATGTGACAGAATTTGGGAAGTTGAGAAGAGGCAGAGGTCACACTGAGCAAGTTAATATTTTCTCTCTTTTGTTTTTGTTTTTTCTCCTTTTTTGTTTAATCCCCCATGCTCCCATCACCCAACCCCACCCCTTGACAGCCATCAGGATGCACTCTATCTATGTGTCTGTCTCTATTTTGCTTGTTAGTTCATTAGATTCCACATAAGAGTAAAATGATATAGTACTTGTCTTTCTCCGATTGGCTTATTTCACTTAGCATAATGCTCTGCAGGTCCAAAAAAGAAAAGAAAAAGATTTATGGACACAAACAATGGTGTGGTGGTTGTAGTGGCAGGGTCTTAGGAGGGCATGATATAGGGCGATAAATGGTGATGAATGAAGACTTGACTTGGAGGGGTGAACACACAAAATGGAGCTGTAGAATTGAACACCTGAAACCTGTGTAGTTATATTAACCACTGTCACCCCAATAAATTCAATTTAAAATTTTAAGTTAAGAGTCTCATCTTAAAAAACAGCAAATCATAAAACAATTGTGAAGAGAGGAGCAAGATGGTGATGGAGTAGGCGGACGTACCAACTTCCAACTCCCAGAACCAAAGTGGATTGTAACTCAATTTTAAGAACCATCATCTGGATAAACCAACTTTGAACTAAACTAAGTGGACTCTTCAACCAAGGAACACAGAGGAAGCCACATTAAGACTGGTAGGAATAGCGAAAACGCGAAGAGGGCTGCCCAGCTCCCTGGAGCGAACGGAAGCCCGGAGAGACCCGCATGGCGGAAAGAGAGTTTGGTAGAGAGGGAGGGACCTGGGTCCCAGGAGCAAAGCCCCAGCCTGCAGTGCCAGAGCCTAGAAGACGCGTTTGGACAGTATTGAACTGTGAAAAAAATGAGGATACTGTTTGTGAGAAAGAGTTTTCTCAGACCCAAGATTCTTAAAGGGACATCACAGAAAACCTCTCTCACAGCTACTCACCCAAGGCTCCAGGGATTGGATCAGAGGATAGGACCAGAGCAGCGGGAAGAGAGAGTAAACTGGAAGGCACAGGGAGAAACACTCTGAGGGACAGCCACCCTAACCCCTGGGCTAAGTCAATTCCCTAATCAAAAACAAATATTTCCACTGGAACTAGCAATACCAGCAAAGGGAGACAGGACAACAACCAAACAAGCTCTCCCGCGGCACTTAGAGCAGAGCTGCTTAGATGGAGGGAGCTTCCAGGTCTACAGTATGGAGTGTTAGGGTCTGACCTGCGGAGCCCCTTCTCACTCTGCTGAGCGTTGCTGGAGAGACGGTGGTGGCGGGACGCTGAAACGCAGTTCTGTCGGCAGAGGCGGAGGCCTAGCCTGTGTGAGATCAGTCTAGCCCAGGAGGGGTAGAGAGGATGCGCGAAAGCAGTCTGGCAGCTGTGGGCCTGCCTGTAGCCTCACCTGCGAGGAAAAGCGGGAGGCCAGGAATGAGCAGAGATCTGCTCTGCGACCCTACACAAGCAGGCCCTGACTGCGGAGACGGGGCTAGGACCAGGGATGGGCGTAGGCTCGCAGATAAGCTCACGCTAGCAGCCTCAACCGGCCTGAGAAACCGCAGTTCGCTATCCTGCTTGTGCGAGTTGGCTCTGAACGTGGGGGCGGGGCTAGAGCCTGGGACAAGTGGAAGTTCACAGCTATGTGCACACCAGCAGCCAAGCCCGGCCCAATAAACCGCGATTTGCGATCCTGCACAGGCGGGCCATGGACTCGAGGGTGAGCCTAAAGCTCCGCACGAGCAAAGGCTCACAGCTGAGAGCACATCAGCAGCTCCGTCCAACCCGAGAAACTGTGGCAAGCAGGCTCTGACCGCGGGGGCTGGGTGGAAGCCTGGGAACAGGCTGGGTCCTCAGCTGAGCAAAGTTGCTCACATCTACCCTTGGTGCTGAGACTTGTGGATTGAGTGACAATCTCTCCCGCGGAGGAGAGGCAGAAATCATAGCAACAGCCACAGTGGGCTGGCACTGGCAATGCCCATACCCAACCACCCTAGGCAGCGGCAGAGGGGGTGGCGGGCCTGCAGACAGACCACACCTAGAGAACACAAAGGCAACACCTACTGGACTCCAGTGGCCACAACCTTCTTATACACAGACAAAATGGGCAGGCAGAGAAATGCAAACCAAATGAATCAAGAGAAATTCCCAGAGAAGGACCTGAATGAACCAGATATAACCAAATTACCAGATGCAGAATTTAGAAAAATGATACTTAGGATGTTCAAAGAAATTAGAGCAACATTGAATAGTCACTATGAACACCTAAATAAAGAGATAACAAGTATAAAAAAAGAAATTGAAATAATAAAAAAGAATCAGACAGAAATGACAAATACAGATTCAGAACTGAAGACCACAATGGAAGGAATTAAAAGCAGGATGAATGACGCTGAGGATCGAATCAGCGAGTTAGAGGACACAATAAACAAAGGCACAGAAGCAGAGCAGAAAAAAGAAAAGAGACTCAAAAAATCTGAAGAAAATCTAAGGAAGCTCTGTGACAACATGAAGAAAAACAACATTCGCATCATAGGGATTCCTGAAGAAGAGGAGAGAGAACAGAAATAGAAACTTTGTTCAATCAAATCATAGCAGAAAACTTCCCTAAATTAAGGTTGGGAAACATTCCACACGTTCAAGAAGCACACAAAACTCCATAAAAGAGAAACCCAAATAAATCTACACCAAGACACATCATAGTTAAAATACCAAAGCTAAGGAATAAAGAGAAAATTTTAAAAGCTGCTAGAGAAAAAAAAAGCTATCACCTACAAAAAAGCCCCCATAAGGATGACATCTGACGTTTCAACACAAACACTTGAGGTCAGAAGAGAATAGCAAGATATATTCAAAGTAAGGCAGAACAAGAAACTACAACCAAGACTACTCTATCCAGCAAGACTAACATTTAAAATTTAAGGAGAAATAAAGAGCTTCACAGAAAAAGAAAGCCTCAAGGAATTCATTAAAAACAAACCAATTCTGCCTAACCTTTGGTGGCACAGTGGATAAAATGTTGACCTGGAATGCTGAGGCTGCCGGTTCAAATCCCCGGGCTTGCCAGGTCAAGGCACATACAGGAAGTAACTACTATGAGTAGATGCTCCCTGCTTCTCCCCTGTCTTCCTCTCTCTTCCCCCTCTCTCCAAAAATCCATAAATAAAATCTAAAAAAAAGTTTAAAAAAAAAAAACAAAAAACAATTCTGCAAGAGATACTAAGAGGCCTGTTGTGAACACTTGAAAGGGAGAAAAGAATATAGTAAAAGAAGAATACAGCATTAAAGAATACGGCAATAAACAACTACATATCAATAATAACCTTAAATGTAAATTGCACTAAATGATCCAATTAAAAGACATAGGGTAGCTGCGTGGATAAAGAAACAGGACCCATACATATGCTGTCTACAAGAGACACACCTTAAAATAAAAGATGCACATAGACTGAAGGTAAAAGGATGGAAATAAATATTTCATGCAAAGGGAAAGAAAAGAAAAGCCAGAGTAGCCATATTATATCTGACAAAATGGACTTTAAAACAAAGGCTGTAGTAAGAGATAAAGAAGGACACTACATAATGATAAAGGGAACAATTCAACAGGAAGATATAGCAATTATAAATATCTACACACCAAATATAAGAGCCCCGAGATACATAAAGCAGACTTTGATGGATATAAAGGGCGAGATTAACAGCAATACCATAATAGCAGGGGATTTCAATACCCCACTAACAACACTGGATAGATCCTCAAGATAGAAAATTAATAAAGAAACAGCAGACGTAAAGAATACACTAGATTAACTCGATTCAATAAATATCTTCAGAACTTTTCTCCCTAAAAGAGTAGAATATACATTCTTCTCAAGCGCTCATGGTACATTCTCTAGGATAGACCACATGTAATGGCACAAAAGTGGTTTCAACAAATTAAGATGATTGAAATTATATCAAGCATTTTCTCTGATCAAAATGCCATGAAACTAGAAATTAACCACAAAACAAAAACTAAAAAATATTCAAACACTTGGAAACTAAATAGCATGTTATTAAATAATGAATGGATTAACAATGAAATCAAAGAAGAAGTAAAAATTTTCTAGAAACGAATGATAATGAGCATACATCAACTCATAATTTATGGGACACAGCAAAAGCAGTACTGAGAGGGAAGTTCATTGCACTACAGGCATATCACAAGAAGCTAGAAAAAGATCAAATAAGCAACTTGACCCTGTATCTAAAAGAACTAGAAAAACAACAGCAAATAAAGCCCAAGACCAGTAGAAGGAAGGAAATAATAAAGGTCAGAGCAGAAATAAATGACATAGAGACTAAGGAAACAATACAGAGGATCAATGAAACCAGAAGCTGGTTCTTTGAAAAGGTAAACAAGATTAATAAACCTTTAACTAGACTCACCAAAAAAAAAAGAGAGAGGACCCAAATAAATAAAATTAGAAAGGACAGTGGAGAAATAACAACTGACACAACAGAAATACAAAGCATTGTAAGAAAATACTATGAAGAACTTTATGCCAAAAAATTAAACAACCTAGGTGAAATGAACAAATTTCTTGAATCATATAATCTTCCAAAAATCAATCTGGAAGAATCAGAACACCTGAACAGACCAATTACAACAAATGAGATCGAAACAGTTATCAAAAAATTCCAAAAAAGAAAAGTCCTGGGCCTGATGGCTTCAAAAGTGAATTCTACCAAAAATTCAAAGAAGAACTAACTCCTATTCTCCTCAAGCTATTTCAAAAAATTCAAGAGGAAGGAAGACTTCCAAACTCCTTTTATGAGGTGAGCATAATTCTGATCCCAAAACCAGTCAAAGACAACACAAAGAAAGAAAATTATAGGCCTATATCCATGATGAGTTTAGAAGCTAAAATTCTCAACAATATATTAGCCAACCGAATCCAGCAATATATGAAAAAAATTATACACCATGATCAAGTGGGATTTATTCTGGAGAGGCAAGGCTGGTTCAATATTCGCAAATCAATCAATGTGATTCATCACATAAACAAAAGGAAGGACAAAAATCACATGATAATTTCAATAGATGCAGAAAAGGCATTTGATAAAATCCAGCACCCATTCATGCTCAAAACTCTCAGTAAAATGGGAATATAGGGAACATTCCTTAACATGATAAAGGCCATCTACGACAAACCCACAGAAATCATACTAAATGGGAAAAATTAAAAGCAATCCCCTTAAGATCAGGAACCAGGCAGGGGTGCCCCTTTTCACCACTCTTATTCAACATAGTTCTGGAAGTCCTAGCTACAGAAATCAGACAGGAAGAAAAAATAAAAGGCATCCAAATTGGAAAAGAAGAAGTAAAACTGTCACTATTTGCAAATGATATGTTATTGTATATAGAAAACCCTAAAGTCTCAGTAAAAAAACTACTGGACCTGATAAATGAATTCAGCAAGGTGGCAGGATATAAAATTAATACTCAGAAATCAGAGGCATTGTTATATACCAACAATGAACTGTCAGCAAAAGAAAGTAAGTAAACAATCCCCTTTACTATTGCAGCCAAAAAAATTAAGTACCTACGAGTAAATTTAACAAAGGAGGTTAAGGACTCGTACTCGGAAAATTATAACACGTTGATAAAAGAAATCAAGGATAATACAAACAAGTGGAAGCATATACCGTGCTCATGGGTATGAAGAATAAACATCATTAAAATGTCTATATTACCCAAAGAAATTTATAAATTCAATGCAATACCAATTAAAATACCAATGACATACTTCAAAGATATAGAACACATACTCCAAAAATTTATATGGAACCAGAAAAGAACATGAATAGCCTCAGCAATCTTAAAAAGAAAGAATAAAGCAGGAGGTATCATTTTTCCAGTTATCAAGGTCTACTACAAGGCCATTATACTCAAGACAGCCTGGTACTGGCATAAGAACAGGCACATAGATCAATGGAACAGAACAGAGGACTCAGAAATAAACCCACAGCTTTATGGACAACTGATATTTAACAAAGGAGGAAAGAACATACAATGGAGTAAAGACAGCCTCTTTAACAAATGGTGTTGGGAAACTTGGACATCTACCTGCAAAAAAATGAAAATAGACCATCAACTTACACCATTCACAAAAACAAACTCAAAATGGATAAAAGACTTAAATGTAAGCCGTGAAACCATAATCATCTTAGAAGAAAACATAGGCAGTAAGCTCTCCGACATCTGTGGCAGCAATATATTTGCCGATTTATCTCCACGGGCAAGTGAAATAAAGGACAGGATGAACAAATGTGATTATATCAAACTAAAAAGCTTTTGGAGAGCTAACGACAATGAAAACAGAATAAAAAGACAAACTACACAATGGGAGAACATATTCAACCATATGTCTGATAAGGGGTTAATAACCAAATTTTATAAAGGACTTGTAAAACTCACGACCAGGAAGATAAACAATCCAATCAAAAAATGGGCAAAAGAAATGAATAGACACTTCTCCAGGCAGATGGCCAATAGGCATATGAAAAAATGCTCAACATCACTAATCATTAGAGAAATGCAAATTAAAACCACAATGAGATATCACCTCACACCAGTCAGAATGGCACTCATCAGCAAAACAACACAGAATAAGTGCTGGCGAGGATGTGGAGTAAAGGGAACCCTTCTGCACTGCTGGTGGGAATGCAGACTGGTGCAGCCACTCTGGAAAAGAGTTTGGAGATTTTTCAGAAAATTAAAAATCGAACTGCCTTTTGACCCAGCTATCCCACTTTTAGGAATATACCCTAAGAACACCATAGCACTGTTCGAAAAGAAGAAATGCGCCCCCCATGTTTGTGGCAGCATTGTTCACAATATCGAAGATCTGCAAACAGCCTAAGTGTCCATCAGTGGACAAGTGGATTGAAAAGCCTTGGTACATATATACAGTGGAATACTATGGGGCCATGAAAAATAAGAAAATCTTACATTTTGCGACAACATGGAGGGACCTGGGAACTATTATGTCAAGTGAAATAAGCCAGGTAGAAAAAGAAAAATATCATATGACCTCACTCATTTGAGGAATCCAATGAACAATGTGAACTGAGAAACGGAATTGAGAAAGAGGAGAGATCAAAGGGACCAGAGTAAGAGAGGACAGAGGGAAAGAGGATGATAGGGTAGGATAAACCTAAAGGGAATGGGGAGGGTGCTATGGGAAGGGGGACAAAGGAGATGTTGAGGGAAATATGGGGGAGGGGGAATGCATTCTGGGCAATACTAGAATCTATGTAAACAGAATAAATTAAAATCAATTATATATATATATATATATATATATAGAGAGAGAGAGAGAGAGAGAGAGAGAGAGAGAAAAGAATCTGCTCTGTAATTGAAGTAAGGGAGACTGATATGACTAATACTTTTCTCATCCTTTTTGCACTTCCATATGGCATGATTTTTTTTAAATAATTAAATATGAACAAAGTGGAATAATAATGAATACGATAAAAATGTTTAATTTTAACATGACCACGTTCACTGGTCTTGTTTTCCATCTTCCCTTCTTCCAATACATACCAGCCAAATCATATAGGACGTTCAAACAAATACATGAAATTGAACAGTTAGTCCAATTATTTATTCAGCCACTTAATTTTTTTTCTTTTGTCAACTTTATAGCTGTTAATCAGCAATAAAAACCTTCCCAATATTTCAACATTTGCTTCCATATGATTATTTTCTCTTTATTTTTAGTGATCCCCATGGGAGGCAGATCAAATTCCTTTCCATATTTTGACCATTACACACACACACCCCAAAATCCATTCCCTTTTCATAACACCTCCTATATTCTTAAACCTGTTTAGTCTCTTGAATAAAATAATACTGTTTACTTTTCCCTCCACCTTTCTTTCTTTCTTTTTTTTTTTTTTTATTAACTCAGAGGCAGAGAGCCTGATCCGTGGTGGCGCAGTGGATAAAGCATCGACCTGGAATGCTGAGGTTGCTGGTTCAAAACCCTGGGCTTGTCTGGTCAAGGCATATATGGGAGTTGATGCTTCCTGCTCCTCCCCCTCTCCTCTTTCTCTCTACTCTCTCTCTAAAAAAAAAAAAAAATGAATAAAACTCAGAGGCAGAGAAACAGACTCCCGCATGTGCCCTGACCAGTATCCACCCAGCAAGCCCACTAGAGGGCGATGCTCTGCCCATCTGCGGCCACTACTCCGTTGCTTGGGCAACCGAGCTATTTTAGCACCTGAGGCAAGACCATGGAGCCACCATCAGCAATCAGGGCCAACTTGCTCAAATTATCCAACTTGCTCAAACCATTTGAGTCATGGCTGCGGGAAGGTAAGAGAGAGAGAGAAGGTGGAAGGGGTAGGGGAAGGGGAAAGAAATAGGTGGTCACTTCTCCTTTGTGCCCTGACAAGGAATTGTACCTGGGACTTCCACATGCCTGGCCAACACTACAGCTGAGCCAACTAGCCAGAGCTCCCTCCACCTTTCTTAAGGCGTATCAGTAAAAATGCATATCCACTACTGCAAAGGAATTCAAACCCCTTTGTTGACAGAGGCTGACATTGTATTTATATTAAGAAGGTAAAATTATCAAACATACCTTCCTATTTTAAGTCATAATTGGTGCTTTTATTTTCTATCTTATTTATTTGTTTCAACTCCATTTAAGATCATTTGGACTTGTCTTAAAATTTTTATTTTATGCTTTTTAGTTAGTCAAATTTATCTTTCTGGAATGTCATTTATTAAGTGTAAAACACTGTCAGTTTTCAAACGTATTTTAGACATACATTCCTGTTACGAAAATTTTTCTAGGGAAATCTAAAAAAGAGCAGAAAACATGTACTTGCAGTGGCTATTTTATTACTTATTACAGTTAATCATTTCAAAATATTAAGATGTTTTTCAAACAGGAAGCATAATTTTATCTCAATATTATTTTTTTACTTAGAAAATTAAATTTAACAGTGACATTGAGCAATAAGAGTACATAGGTTTCAGGTGAACATCTCTATAGTTCATTGTTTTTCTCAAGAAAATCAAATCTGTACTTGCATTATGCAAATGAACACAAGTTACACTGGTTCCGCAACTTCAGCGAGGCTTTCCATAAAAGAAACTTTGTGACCAGAAGGGTGGCTATCGGATCCCGGATCCTCTCATCTTTTGCCTGCCCTAAAATCAGTCCTCACCCAGACAAAACACCGGAACCTTGAGGGTTTCCACGCCAACCATTTGGGGATCTTCCCTTTCCCCAAGCTGCAAACCCTGGTCATGTTGTAGACAGCCTGCTGCCGCCACCCCATGGCAGAACTATCTCTAATGCTTTTCTTCCGGCTGCGTCACCTGCACAATCTTTACATTTTCTCTAACCCCATGCCTTAATGCACTATATTCTGATGTGAGTGGTTATATATGTAGGCATGTGTACCACTGTGTATTCCCATGGGAAGAGACCCACATTGGGTGAGGTTAGCTAGGCTTCTGGCAGGTCACACTCCAAAATCTAATGTCATGGTGGAGTTCAGCTCTGCTCTGAGGACCACATTTTTCCTTCATCAGAAGATGTTGTTCCAGGATGGGTGTGGCCTGACCCTCCATGTATCAGGGCTACTGTTTCCCGTTGTGGTTGGATGGATAAGGAACTGCTTAAACCTGCATCCAGCCTGAAAGTGGTATAGGGTTTCCACTTCCTGTGTCCGGTGTTGTGGAGGAGACAAATTACCCTTCAGCATTTCTTCAACAGTACAGACATTCCAATGGCTCTGTGGGCTTTTCTGCCCTGCATCCAGGAAAAGGTTTAAGCCTCAATTAATTATGTGGACCAAGAGAAAATTGGTAGTTTTTCAATAAGAGACTAAGGCTTGGCAAGTATTAGAAAATAGCACAAATATGGAGCAAGCAAAAGCTAGATGTCTTTAAGGAAGCAAGATGGCGACAGAGTAGGCGGACGTACCAACTTCCAACTCCCAGAACCAAAGTGGATTATAACTCAATTTAAAGAACCATCATCTGGATAAACCAACTATGAACTGAACTAAGTGGACTCTACAACCAAGGAACACAGAAGAAGCCACATTGAGACTGGTAGGAATAGCAAAAACGCGAAGAGGGCTGCCCAGCTCCCCGGGGCAAACGGCAGTGCGGAGAGACCCGCGTGGCGGGAGGAGAGTTTGGCGGAGAGGGAGGGACCTGGGTCCCAGAAACAAAGTCCCAGCCTGCAGTCCCAGAGCCTAGAAGAGGCGTTTGGACAGTTTTGAGCTGTGAAACAAGTGAGGGAGCTCCCAGGCTTACAGTGTGGAGTATTAGGTCCCTACCTACTCTGCTGATAGTTGCTGAAGGGTTTAGGGCGGCAGGACGCTGAAACGCGGTTCTGTCGGCGTGGGCAGAGGCCAAGCCGGTGGGAGCTCTGTCTAGCCCAGCAGGTTCAGAGGGGACGCGCGAAAGTGGTCCAGAAGCTGCAGGCCCGCGTTTAATCCCACTTACGGGGACAAAGCGGGAGGCCAGGAACGGGCAGAAATCTGCTCTGCAACACTGCGCAAGCTGGCCCTGACCTCGGGGACCGGGCTAGGACCAGGGACTGGCAGGGGCTCGCGGCTGAGCTCACGCTACCAGCCCCGCCCGGCCGGAGAATCCGCGATTTGCAATTATACGTGCACGAGCGGACTCCGAACGCGGGGGCGGGGTAGAGTCTGGGACAAGCGGAAGTACGCAGCTGAGCGGAAGCCTGCAAACATGCCCGGCCAAATAAACCTGGGTTTGCGACCCTGCGCAGAAGGACCCTGGCCTCGAGGGCAGGGCTATAGCGGCGGACGGGCAAAGGCTCACAGCTGAGAGCACGTCAAAAGCCCCGCCCAACCCGCGAAACTGTGGCGAGCAGGCTCTGACTGCGGGTTCTGGGCGAAAGTCCGGAAATAGGCTGGGTCTGCAGCTGAGCAAAGGTGCTCACCTCTACCCTTGGTGCTAAGACTTGTGGCTTGTGTGACAACCCCTCCCGTGGAGGAGAGGCAGAAATCACAGTAAAAGCCACAGTGGGCCGGCGCTGGCAACGCTCATACCCAACCACCCTAGGCAGCGGCAGAGGCGGTGGGGGGCCTGTAGACAGACCACACCTAAAGAACACAAAGGCAACACTTACAGGACTCCAGTGGCCACAACTTGCTTATACACAGTCAAAATGGGTAGGCAGAGGAATGCAAACCAAATGAATCAAGAGAAATCCCCAGAGAAGGACCTGAATGAACCAGATACAACCAAATTACCAGAAGCAGAATTTAGAATAATGATAGTTACGATGTTCAAAGAAATTAAAGAAATAATGGATAGTCATTATGAACACCTAAATAAAGAGATAACAAGTATAAAAAACTAAATTGAAATAATAAAAAAGAATCAGACAGAAATGACAAATACAGTATCAGAACTGAAGACCACAATGGAAGGAATTAAAAGCAGGAAGAATCACGCTGAGGATAGAATCAGCGAGTTAGAGGACACAATAAACAAAGGCACAGAAACAGAGAAGAAAAAGGAAAAGAGACTCAAAAAATGTGAGGAAACTCTAAGGGAGCTCTGTGACAACCTGAAGAGAAACAACATTCGCATCATAGGGGTGCCTGAAGAAGAGGAGAGAGGACAGGAAATGGAAACTTTGTTCAATCAAATCATAGTAGAAAACTTTCCTAAATTAAGGCTGGGAAACACTCCACACGTTCAACAAGCATACAGAACTCCATTAAGGAGAAACCCAAAAAGATCTACACCAAGACACATCATAGTTAAAATACCAAAGCTAAGGGATAAAGAAAACATTTTAAAAGCTGCTAGGGAAAAAAAGGCTATCACCTACAAAGGAGCTCCCATAAGGATGACATCGGACTTCTCAACAGAAACACTTGAGGCCAGAAGGGAATGGCAAGATATAATGAAAGTAATGCAGAACAAGAACCTACAACCAAGACTACTTTATCCAGCAAGGCTAACGTTTAAAATTGAAGGAGAAATAAAGAGCTTCGCAGACAAAGAAAGCCTCAAGGAATTCATAAAAACCAAACCAATTCTGCAAGAGATACTAAGGGGCCTGTTGTGAACAGTTTAAAGGGAGGAAAGAATAGAGCAAAAGAAGAATACAGCTTTAAAGAATAAAATGGCAATAAACAACTACATATCAATAATAACCTTAAATGTAAATGGCTTAAATGATCCAATCAAAAGACATAGGGTAGCTGCATGGATAAAGAAACAGGACCCATGCATATGCTGTCTACAAGAGACACACCTTAAAACAAAAGATGCACATAGACTGAAGGTAAAAGGATGGAAAAAAATACTTCATGCAAATGGAAATGAAAAAAAAGCAGGAGTAGCAATACTTATATCTGACAAAATGGACTTTAAAACAAAGGCTGTAGTAAGAGATAAAGAAGGACACTACATAATGATAAAGGGAACAATTCAACAGGAAGATATAACTATTATAAACATCTATGCACCAAATATAGGAGCCCCGACATACATAAAGCAGACTTTGATGGATATAGAGGGCGAGTATAACAGCAATACTATCATAGTAGGGGATTTCAATACCCCTCTAACAACACTGGATAGATCCTCAAGAAAGAAAATTAATAAAGAAACAGCAGACTTAAAGGAGACACTAGATCAACTTGATTTAATAGATATCTTCAGAACTTTTCACCCTAAAGCAGTAGAATATACATTCTTCTCAAGCGCTCATGGTACGTTTTCTAGGATAGACCACATGTTAGGACACAAAAATGGTCTCAGTAAATTTAAGAAGATTGAAATCATATCAAGCATTTTCTCTGATCACAATGCCATGAAACTAGAAATTAACCACAAAAGAAAAACTGAAAAATACTCAAACACTTGGAAACTAAATAGCATGATATTAAATAATGAATGGATTAACAATGAGATCAAAGAAGAAGTAAAAAGTTTCTAGAAAAAAATGATAATGAGCATACATCAACTCAAAATTTATGGGACACAGCAAAAGCAGTTCTGAGACAGAAGTTTATTGCACTACAGGCATATCATAAGAAGCTAGAAAAAGCTCAAATAAGCAACCTGACCCTGCATCTAAAAGAACTAGAAAAACAACAACAAATAAAACCCAAGACAAGTAGAAGGAAGGAAATAATAAAGGTCAGAGCAGAAATAAATGACATAGAGGCTAAGGAAACAATAAAGAGGATCAACGAAACCGTAAGCTGGTTCTTTGAAAAGGTAAACAAGATTGATGAACCTTTAACTAGACTCACAAAGAAAAAAAGAAAGAGGACTCAAATAAATAAAATTAGAAAGGACAGCGGAGAAATAACAACTGACACAACAGACATACAAAGCATTGTAAGAAAATACTATGAAGAACTATATGCCAAAAAATTAGACAATCTTGGTGAAATGGACAAATTTCTTGAATCATATAACCTTCCAAAAATCAATCTGGAAGAATCAGAACACCTAAGCAGACCAATTACAACAAATGAGATCAAAACAGTTATCAAAAAACTCCCAAAAAAGAAAAGTCCTGGGCCTGATGGCTTCACAAGTGAATTCTATCAAAAATTCAAAGAAGAACTAACTCCTATCCTCCTCAAGCTATTTCAAAAAATTCAAGAGGAAGGAAGACTTCCAAACTCCTTTTATGAGGCGAGCATAATTCTGATCCCAAAACCGGGGAAAGACAACACAAAGAAAGAAAATTATAGGCCTATATCCCTGATGAATTTAGACGCTAAAATTCTCAACAAAATATTAGCCAACCGGATCCAGCAATATATGAAAAAAATCATACACCATGATCAAGTGGGATTTATTCTGGAGAGGCAAGGCTGGTTCAACTTTCGCAAATCAATCAATGTGATTCATCACATAAACAAAAGGAAGGAAAAAAACCACATGATAATTTCAATAGATGCAGAAAAGGCATTTGATAAAATCCAGCACCCATTCATGCTCAAAACTCTCAGTAAAGTGGGAATACAGGGATCATTCCTTAACATGATAAAGGCCATCTACGATAAACCCACAGCAAACATCATACTAAATGGACAAAAATTGAAAGCAATCCCCTTAAGTTCAGGAACCAGGCAGGGATGCCCCCTTTCACCACTCTTATTCAACATAGTTCTGGAAGCCCTGGCTACAGCAATCAGACAAGAAGAAGAAATAAAAGGCATCCAAATTGGAAAAGAAGAAGTAAAACTGTCACTATTTTCAGATGATATGATATTGTATATTGAAAACCCTAAAGTCTCAGTCAAAAAACTACTGGACCTTATAAATGAATTCAGCAAGGTGGCAGGATATAAAATTAATACTCAGAAATCAGAGGCATTTCTATATACCAACAATGAACTGTCAGCAAAAGAAATTAAGGAAACAATCCCCTTCACTATTGCAGCCAAAAAATTAAAGTACCTAGGAGTAAATTTAACCAAGGAGGTTAAGTACTCGTACTCGGAAAATTATAGAACAATGATAAAAGAAATCGAGGAAGATACAAACAAGTGGAAGCATATACCGTGCTCATGGCTAGGAAGAATAAACATCACTAAAATGTCTATATTACCCAAAGAAATTTATAAATTCAATGCAATACCAATTAAAATACCAATGACATACTTCAAAGATATAGAACACATATTCCAAAAATTTATATGGAACCAAAAAAGAACACAAATAGCCTCAGCAATCTTAAAAAGAAAAAATAAAGCAGGAGGTATCACTCTTCCAGATATCAAGGTTTACTATAAGGCCATTATACTCAAGACAGCCTGGTACTGGCATAAGAACAGGCACATAGATCAATGGAACAGAACAGAGGACTCAGAAATAAACCCACAGCTTTATGGACAACTGATATTTGACAAAGGAGGAAAGAACATACAATGGAGTAAAGACAGCCTCTTTAACAAATGGTGTTGGGAAACTTGGACATCTACCTGCAAAAAAATGAAAATAGACCATCAACTTACACCATTCACAAAAACAAACTCAAAATGGATAAAAGACTTAAATGTAAGCCGTGAAACCATAATCATCTTAGAAGAAAACATAGGCAGTAAGCTCTCCGACATCTGTGGCAGCAATATATTTGCCGATTTATCTCCACGGGCAAGTGAAATAAAGGACAGGATGAACAAATGTGATTATATCAAACTAAAAAGCTTTTGGATAGCTAACGACAATGAAAACAGAATAAAAAGACAAACTACACAATGGGAGAACATATTCAACCATATGTCTGATAAGGGGTTAATAACCAAATTTTATAAAGGACTTGTAAAACTCACGACCAGGAAGATAAACAATCCAATCAAAAAATGGGCAAAAGAAATGAATAGACACTTCTCCAGGCAGATGGCCAATAGGCATATGAAAAAATGCTCAACATCACTAATCATTAGAGAAATGCAAATTAAAACCACAATGAGATATCACCTCACACCAGTCAGAATGGCACTCATCAGCAAAACAACACAGAATAAGTGCTGGCGAGGATGTGGAGAAAAGGGAACCCTTCTGCACTGCTGGTGGGAATGCAGACTGGTGCAGCCACTCTGGAAAAGAGTTTGGAGATTTTTCAGAAAATTAAAAATCGAACTGCCTTTTGACCCAGCTATCCCACTTTTAGGAATATACCCTAAGAACACCATAGCACTGTTCGAAAAGAAGAAATGCGCCCCCCATGTTCGTGGCAGCATTGTTCACAATAGCGAAGATCTGGAAACAGCCCAAGTGTCCGTCAGAAGACGAGTGGATTAAAAAGCCATGGTAGCCTGACCTGTGGTGGCGCAGTGGATAAAGCGTCGACCTGGGAACACTGAAGTCGCCAGTTCAAAACCCTGCACTGGTCTGGTCAAGGCACATATGGGAGTTGAGCTTCCAGCTCCTCCCCCCTTTCTCTCTTTCTCTCTCTCTCTTTCTCACTCTGTGTCTCCTCTCTACAATGAATAAAATAAAAATTTTTTAAAAAAATTTAAAAAAATAAAAAATAAAAAAAATAAAATAAAAAGCCATGGTACATATATACTATGGAATACTACTAAGCCATAACAAACGATGACATCGGATCATTTATAATAAAATGGATGTACCTTGATAACATTATACGGAGTGAAATAAGTAAATCAGAGAAAAAGAAAAACTGAGAACAGCATGATTTCATACATAGATGGGACATAAAAGGGAGAATATGAGACATGGACAAGAGAGTGGTGGTTATGGGATGGGGGGAGGGAGGGAAGAGTGGGATAGGGAGGAGGGGAGGGACACAGGGAAAACCAGATTGAAGGTGACAGAGGACAATTTGACTTTTGGTGACGGGTATGCAACACAATTGAATGATAAGATAACCTGGAGATGTTTTCATTGTACATATGTACCCTGATTTATTGGTGTCACCCCATTAGAATTAATAATAATAAAAAATATATATTAAAAAAAAAAGAAGCTAGATCTCTTTAGGATACAATGAGCAGTGTCACCACTGCATTTGCCATGGTGAATACAGCATTGTATCCTAGAAATATGAAAGATATTCTTCTAAAATTACACAGTGAGTCAATACAAATCTAGTAATTTTCTTATAATTAGATTTTTTACACAGAGCAGAAAACCCAGGATAATACTTGCAGAGACACAAGGGATATTCCTGTCATGGAAAAGAACCCTAGGCATAGACAGCCCCTGCTAAGCACTGACTACCCACCCTAATGAGGCCATCTTCTGCCTGTCTGCACCTTCACTTACTAGCTGGTGTCCATCCTCAAGGCTGTGCCTTGGCACTGGTGGGCTTTTGGAGTACCAGCCTGAACCATGCCTATATTGTAGGTAATGCTGCATTATGACATAACGCTCATAATTTCCAACTTTATCACTACATATGATTACAATTATCAGTGCAAGGTAGGTATTAAGCAAGAAAGACTGCCCTTTTTCACATGCAGGACACCAGTGTTCTTTCATCGTGTGTGTTTCCCATCCTGAGGACATCCATGCCTTTAACATTTGTCAGCTGAAGTGCATAGACAATGGAGAAATGCACGCAAGACAAATTTATAAGTCATGTTTACAATGGCACACACCAGTTTATTTCATCTTGCATTGGCAAAAGACAACACTGTCGTGTGTCTCCAAGCGGGTGCTGAGAAAGGTTGTCCAGATGGGGATTTCTAGAAAGAAGAGATTTCTTTAATAATTGTTTTATTTTTTTAAAAGTGTTTATTCTTAATACTTCTTTACATTTGGAGTTTAATTCTGAATCACATTTGACTCCATTTAACCAGTGCTTTTGTGCCAAGAACATGGGTAATGAGGAACTTTTTTTTTTTACAGGGACAGAGAGAAAGTCAGAGAGAAGGATAGATAGGGACAGACAGACAGGAACGAAGAGAGGTGAGAAGCATCAATCATTAGTTTTTCATTGCCGTTGCAACACCTTAGTTGTTCATTGATTGCTTTCTCACATATGCCTTGACCGCGGGCCCTCAGTAGACCGAGCAACCCCTTGCTGGAGCCAGCAACCTTGGGTCCAAGCTGGTGAGCTTTAGCTCAAGCCAGATGGGCCCGCACTCAAGCTGGCGAGCTCAGGATCTCGAATCTGGGTCTTCCGCATCCCAGTCTGACGCTCCATCCACTGTGCCACTGCCTGGTCAGGCTGTTTTATTTTTTATTGAACTTATTAACACTGATTAACCAAATTATACAGATTTTACGTGCACAATTCTACAACACATTATCTGTATATTACATTGTGTGTTCACCACCTCAAGTCTCCCTCCATTACCATCTATCCCCCCTCTACCTTCCTCCACCTCCCTCTAACCCCCTTTCCCTCCTGCGATCCCCACACTGTTGTTTGTGTCTATAAATTGTTTTTTGTTTTGTTTTTGCTTTGCTTAATCCCTTCACCTTTTTCACTCAGTTCTCCAACCATTCCCCATCTGACAGTTGTTGGTCTGTTCTTTATCTATATGTCTGTTTCTATTGTGCTCGTTAGTTTATTTTGTTCATTAGATTACATATATGAGTGAATCTCACAGTGCTTGTCTTTCTCTTAGTGGCTTATTTCACTGAGCATAAAACTCTCCAGGTTCACTCATAGATTTTTTTTAAAGTATTTTTTTATTTCTTTTTATTTTTATTTTATTCCTTTTTAGAGAGGAGACACAGAGAGAGAGAGAGAGAGAGAGAGAGAGAGAGAAAGAGGGGAGGAGCTGGAAGCATCAACTCCCATATGTGCCTTGACCAGACCAGTGCAGGGTTTTGAACTGGCGACCTCAGTGTTCCCAGGTCGACACTTTATCCACTGCGCCACCACAGGTCAGGCTCACTCATAGATTTTGATGGAAAACCAAATATTACTGCAATAGTAACCTATTGTGTTTTATAATGTTCTTTTCCAACCAGAAATGTATATTTACCATATGCCAAAAGTCATACTAAGGACCTAAAATACATTCTGACTGAGCAGCAGTGGGTCTGGGAGAAACTCCAGATCAGACAATGATGATAGATAGCATGACATTCCTGGTATATCAATATTTTAGAAGAAATAGTATGCAGCAATAAAAATATTTTTTAGAAATTAAAAGAGTTGCACACACCAACAAGTAAAAAGTGATGGGGAAAATTTAGGCCCTATCTGGTTGGCTCAGTAGCTAGAGCAGTGGTGGGCAATCTTTTGAGCTTGGTGTGTCAACATTTGCCAAAAAACCGAGGATAACTCGGGCGGTGTGTCATGTCGAGAAAAACGGCCTAACTAACCAGAAGTCCCAGAACTAGACGCTCTGTGCCGGAGTTCTGTTGTTTTGGCCTACAGACCTCCAGCACAGAGTGTCTACACTACAGCAAGTGTTTTATCCTCGGCGACTGCACCTGGCCATGAAGGAGCCAAGGATGAAACGTCCTTCTCGGCATGCGGCCCCATACTTCTCTGGTATGCAGCCGCATATCATCGAAAATGGCTATGCATGTCAGTGCTGACACGTGTGTCATAGGTTCGCCATCACAGAGCTAGAGCATTGGCCCGGTGCCTGGCATGCAGACGTCCCCGGTTCTATCTCCAGTCAGGGCGCACAAGAGATGAGACCATCTGCTTCTCCTCTCCTCCATCTCCCCCTTCTCTCTCTCTTTCCCTTTCACAGCAAGTGGCTCAATAGGTTCGAATTTAGGCCCTGACCACTGAGGATAGCTTGGTTGATTAGAGCATGGGTCCAAGATAAAGGTTGCCATTGGGGTTCATGCAGGAGTCACCTATCTCCCTTCCTCTCACTTAAATAAAAAATGTCAATAACCTTATATGACATTACATAGATATGTTGAGTTGCAATCTTCCAATATTAAAAATATTTTTTTGTTGATTTAATCACAATAATTTTGTTAATATGTATTGGTCATTGTGTAAATTATTTTTTAAAGCAGGCACACAGAGGTTTGAGGTAGACAAGTAATTCCCAAAACATTCCCTCACTGTTTGCTCTGTTTGAATCCTAGGCCTAAATCAGGTGTCCAATAAATTTATCTGAAATATTGTACTAAGAGCTGGCCTATTTTTTTCATAGTGAAAACTTTCAAGACCTTTATTTTCACTGGTATGCATCCTGCGACACTGACTTTCTCAGAATATAATTCAGTCTACCAAAAAATGTGTTTGGTTTAGATTCTGAGCCCTGCAGCCGTCATGCTGTTTCTCACTGGGCCACCAGGGGGTAGTGCGTGTCTACTTGGAACAATGACACTGCTCCATCTCAAACATTCTCTAGCTAGCTAGCTAGCTAGCTTTCTTCATAAAGTGTTTTTCTAATCTTAAATTTCTGAAACAATATTTACTTGCTTTTCTTCTTGTGTTTGACTCATAAGGTAATAAAAACCAACTACCAGTCCCAAATACAAGGAGGACCACTGAAAGGAAAATGCCTTTTGAGACCCAGACAGATACAAAGTGTGTCTAAGCCTTATCTGTCTCCACTTACATCTTTCCCTAAATCCCTCCCAGCATGTGTAAAGCTTTGAGTAAAATAAAATGTGGCCCTCTGCCTGACCAGTGGTAGCTCAGTGTATAGAGTGCCAACCTGGGACACTGAGGACCCAAATTCAAAGCCCTGAGGTCACTAGTTTGAGCACAAAGTCGCTAGTTTGAGTGTGGGATCATAGACATGACCCCATGGTCGCTGGCCTGAGCCCAAATGTCGCTGGCTTGAAGCCCAAGGTCACTGGCTTGAGCCCAAGGTTGTGAGCTTGAGCAAGAATCACTGGTTCAGCTGGAGCCCCCAGGCCAAGGCACATATGAGAAGCAAACAATGAGCAACGAAGGTGCTGCAACTGAGTTGATGCTTTTCATCTCTCTCCCTTCTAGTCTGTCTGTCCTTGTCTGTCCATCTGTCTGTCTATCTCCTTTCTCTCTCTCTCTCTCTCTCTCTTTCTCAAAAATAAAAGTGAACCTCTCTGTAATGTATTAGAGATATTTCTTCATCCTGCAAGCTCGGTTTTTGTGACAAAAATCTTTGGGTAGCTAGGGGTAAGATTGTGAAGATGTTGCTAAAATTCTGAAAACCATGATGAATGTGTTTGGCGGGGTTGTCAGCGACTATCTGTCCAAGTGGGAGAGCTCTTGTTCAGCATAGTCATGCCTATGTTCACACTGTCTCCTACCCTCAGAGCCCTGGGCATGCTCTGCTCTGGGAAAGGTGAATGAATGAGGTCTCTGATATCCTAAAAGAGCATCCAGGTCAGAAGCAAGAAATATGATTCTAATAGGTTCGAGGAGAAATAACTTTATGATTTAAAGGACCCAGCATCCTGCCAACAAGTGATCTTCACTCTGCCTGGTTGTCACCATTGCTCAGCCATCTGGTGCACTGTCCCAGCCCTAGTTCTGCCAATATTTCAGGCACCTAGCCTGGCACCTGAGACAGAAGAGGTGTCATATACTGAGCAATGAGGCTATTGAAGATGCAAGACCACAAGTTGGAGAATATATTTGAAATCATGACACTTCAGAGTTGTTTACATGTCAGAAAGATGAGTCTGCTTTGTCTCCTGCCAGACTTTTTACATGAATGGTTATCCTCAATGCACCCTCAGCCAGGACTAACCTGGTCCAGGGTATGTTTTAGAATCCATTTCTGCGTTGCCTTCTTTTGATAATGCTAGCCTTCGTGACTACCCTGATATCTCGTCATTCTCTCTAGCTTCTGAGAACACCACTGATCCCCTTGAAGAACCCACTAGGACCTGCAGTGGATAAAGCATCAACCTAGAACACTGAGGTCGCCCATTCAAAATTCCAGGCTTGCCCCGTCAAGGTATATATGAGAAGCAATTACAAATTGATGCTTCTTACTCCTACCACCCCCCTCCTTTCTTTAAAACCAATAAATAAAGTCTTTTAAAAAGTTTAAAAAATAGAGAGTCCAAGATGGTGACAGAGTAGGTGGACATACTAACTGCCACCTCCCAAGACCAAATTGGATTACAACTTAAGAATAATCATCTTGAAAAACCAACTATAGAAGGAAGAGGACTCTATAACCAAGGGTCACACCGAGACTGATAGGAAGGGTGGAGATGCAAAAAGGGCTGCCCACTCCCAGGAACAAGCAGCGGCTGAGGGTACAGAGGGACTCTCACTGTAGGGAGGGTCGCCTGAGAGGTGTGGGTCCTCAGTCACAGGCCTGGAGCCCCAGCCTAGAACCCCAGAGTGCAGAAGAGGTGCCTAGACAGCATTTGGTGGTAAAAAGAGCTGGGTTTCAGTCTGTGAGAAAGACACTGAGCTTTTGAGATGCAGACTCCATCTTAAAAGGCCCACACAGAAAATCTCATTCACAGCCACTTGCCTGGAGCTCCAGTGGAGGGAGAGTTGAGAGGCCTGGAGTTGTGTGAGGAAAGTGTAAAGTTGGAGACCCAGGGAGAAACACTGTGGGGAATGGACCCCAGAACCCCTGTACTGAGTCATTTTCCAATACTGCAGTCACCATCTTTCTTGGGTGGAGCATCCCCTTTGTGCAGCATCAGCCTGGAGAAAACCAACTGCTCCACCCTCAAGAGTCTCTTCTACCCCAGTCATGGTGACAGGTCATTCTGAGAAGCTAGAAAGCAGGTGAGCATCAGTGACTCAGTTTTCTAGTGTTGAGAGCAGAGCTCCCCCACCACACTCTCCCGAATCTATGACTGGTGCTTCCACTTTATGGGAGACTCAGTAAAAACTTTCCAGAGGGAAGGCAAACCACACCCACCAGACTCCTGGGGCCACACCCTACTGAGGTCTGTGAAAAGTCTGGACAGACTGATACCTGGGACCAAGGGCTGGAGCCACACCCACCACCCTTCCTAATCCCTGAATTGCTGCAAGTGCTAGACTCTAGCAGTCGTTTTTTCAGCAGCTGAGCCCAACAAGCAGCCAGAAGACAGAGGCTTCAGGAGGCAGGACTCAGGGAAACTTGGCCTTTTAGTGGACCTTGCCCCAGGCCCAGTGTGGGTAAAAGCCAGCCTAGGAGTGCAACTTGGTATTTCCATGTACACCTGGGTTTAGCAGAGGCAGCCACAAACTCTAGATTGCTTGTAGCTCCAAGAAGGTTGCTGAGGGAAAGTCAGGGCAGTGTCTCCCACTGGTCTGTGGCAAGTTCCTGCCAGGGAACCCAAGACTGACACATCCAGGGGCTAGCTGTGAAAGCATTGTTTCAGGACCTAACAGCCCTTGCTAGAGTGGTATCCAAAGAAAGAGCTCCTCACAACTAGCCCAGGTGAGGCAAGTTCCACTCTCTTTGATCAGCTCTGGCACAGTGGCTCATATGCATTGGATAGGGTGGAGCTTCACAGTCAGATGGCCTGGTCACTGGATATCTGCCCTGCTGTGCTAGATTCCACAGAGGGAAAGAAAGAGGCTTGGAGCATGGACATTTAATGTGTGGGTCTCTGTGAGTCTATTGTTAGATCTGGCCTAGGGGCTTAGCCACCCTTCCGGGGAGTACAGTCAGACCCAGGAGAAAATTCTCTGTCTTCCTCCCTGAGACCAGGGTCTCACCAGCTGAAAGAACTTCTGCAGAGGAGACTGTTGGCAACATTCAGTTTACACCTACTGCTCACCTTGTTGGGGAGAAATAAAACTTGAGTATCCAGCTCTGGAGTAGGGGCCATACTAAGCTATTGAACAAGAGACCCCTGACATAGGGATCCACTAACATTGTATTCCCAACCTCAGCTGCCCTAATCCACCAAGCATGCAACCTATAGAGGGGTTGGTTGGGAAAGGCCAATCTGAGCCCAAACTAGTCTTACAAAAGAAGACTCTGTAAGAAGACCAGGCAGCTGCAAGAGGAGGAGGAGTAGCTAAAAAGTGGAGACAAATCTTAGAGTTGGGGGTTTCTATGGAGCTGCTGTCATCTCTAAGCAGGAGGAAACTGATCCTTATACATAGGTTGGGGCCTCCCACACTACCCAGGCACAGAAAACGCAGACACAAACAGTAAAAAGTGCAGTAACTGTGGACAAGTAGCCCATGGCAGGTTATAAACAGCTGACATCAACTGAAGAAAATCTAGAACCAACACAACCGGTAGTGGGTGGCAGACAGCAACAACCCTAGACTCGGCTACCTACACAAGCAGCATGCCCAAAGGAAGAATCTAGAAGGCACCAGAAACTTTGGAGAATAAATACAACCAACAGGACAGACATTGCACTGTGTGTAATACACATGATCAAGGTTGACCCTTAGAGCCAGGCCACCTGAAAGGATAACTGTACCCATGAAAGGACCAAAGGCATTTAATAGTCAAATACCATAAGAGGAAAAATAGTACCCTCAAGAAGCATTCCTAGAACAAGAAAAACAGGTGACCTGGAGGTCAGTACCAAAGAGCTCATCTTCTTCATAAAGACACCACAAAAAAGTCAAAGTCAGACAGTGCTAAATAATGCACAGACAAAATGGGCAGACAGAGAACTGTACCCGAATGAACCAACAAGAGAAATCTCCAGAAAAAGAACTGAATGAGACAGAAGAAACCAAACTCCAGATGCAGAGTTTAAAATAATGACTTTTAGTATACTCAAGGATCTTAGAGCAACAATGGATGGACATAATGAGCACATAAATAAAGGAACAGCAAGCATCAAAAAGGACATTAAAAAAATTTTTTTTAAAAAAAGGACATTGAATTCATAAAAAAGAACCAGTCAGAAATAACAAATACAGTATCAGAAATGAAGGCTACACTAGAAGAAATTAACAGCAGCTGCATGAAGCAGAGGATCAAATCAGTGATTTAGAGGACAAGATAAATGAAAGCACAGAAGCAGAGCCCCAAAAAGAAAAGTGGCTCAGAAAGACTGAGAAAACTCTAAGAGAGCTCCATGACAGCATGAAGAGAAACAACATCTGCATTATAGTGGTTCTTGAAGGAGAAGAGAATGAACAAGGGATGGAGAACCTCTTTAAAGAAATCATAGCTGAAAACTTCCCTAAATTGATGAAGGAAAAAGTCAAACAAATACAAGAAGCACAGAGAGTCCCATTAAAAAGAAACTCAAGGAGGCCTATACCAAGAAACATCATAATTAAAGTGTCAAAGTTAAGAGACAAAGAAAGAATACTAAAAGCTGCAAGAGAAAAGCAGTTAATTACCTACGGAGGAGCCCCCAAAAGGATGACATCTGATATCTCAACAGAAACACTTGAGGCCAGAAGGGGTTGGCAAGAAGTATTCAAAGTGATGCAAAACAAGAACCTACAACCAAGACTACTTTATTCAGCAAGGCTATTGTTTAAAATTGAAGGAGAAATAAAAAGCTTCCCAGACAAAAATAAATAAAAAGACTCAAGGAATTCATTACAACCAAGCCAGTACTGCAAGAAATGTTAGGGGGCCTGCTATAAAAAGAGCAAAGAAAAAAAAATCTAGAAGAAGAGGAATGTAGATTTAAGAAATAAAATGGCAATAAGTAAATAATGTCAATAATAACCTTAAATGTAAATGGGCCTGACCTGTGGTAGCGCAGTGGATAAAGCGTCACACTGAGGTCGCCACTTCAAAACCCTGCACTGGTCTGGTCAAGGCACATATGGGAGTTGATGCTTCCAGCTCCTCCCCCATTTCTTTCTCTCTCTCTCTCTCTCTCTCTCTCTCTCTCTCTCTCTCTCTCTCTGTCTCCTCTCTAAAATGAATAAAATAAAATAAATTTTTTAAAAAAATGTAAATGGATCAAATGCTCCAAAAGACATAGGGTAGCGGCTTGGATAAGAAAACAAGACCCATACATATGCTGTCTACAAGAGACCCACCTCAAAACAAAAGATATACATAGGCTGAAAGTGAAGAGATGGAAAAAAGTATTTCATGCTAATGGAAATGAAAAAAGAGCTGGGGTAGCAACACTTATATCTGACAAAATAGACTTTTAAACAAAAGCTATAATAAGGGATAAAGAAGGTCACTACATAATGATAGAGGGAGCAATCCAGCAGGAGGATATAACCATTGTAAATATTTATGCGCCTAATATAGGAGCACCTAAATATATGAAGCAGATTTTGATGGACATAAGAGACAAGATCAACAGCAATACTATACTAGTAGAGAATTTTAAAACCCCACTAACATCAATAGATAGATCCTCCAGATAGAAAATTATCAAAGTAACCACCACCTTATTTAATCACTAGATCAACTGGATTTAATAAATATCCTCTAAAACTTTCACCCCTAAACAGCTGAATATATATTTTTTTCAAGTGCTCACAGTACCTTATCTAGGATAGACCACATGTTAGGACACAAAACAAGTCTTAATAAATATAAGAAGATTGAAATCATATCAAATACCTTCTCTGATCCCAATGGCATGAAACTAGAAATCAAGTACAATAGAAAAACTGAAAAACATTCAAACACTTAGAGGATAAATAGCATGTTATTAAATATCAAATGGGTTAACAATAAGATCAAGGAAGAAATCAAAAATTTCCTTGAAACAAATGAAAATGAACATACAACAACTCAAAATTTATGGGACACAGCAAAAGCAGTCCTGAGAGGGAAGTTCACAGCATTAGAGGCATACCTTATGAAGCAAGGAAAAGCTCAAATAAACAACTTAGCCCTGCATTTAGAAGAACTAGAAAAAGAACAACAAATAAAGCCCAGAGGAAGTAGAAGGAAGGAAATAATAAAGATCAAAGTGGAAATAAATGACAGAGGCTAAAAATACAATATAAAAGATCAGTGAAACCAACAGTTGGTTCTTTGAAAATGTAAACAAGATTGACACACATCTAACCACACTCGTCAAGAAAAAAAAAAAGAGCCTGACCAGGCGGTGGCGCAGTGGATAGAGCATCGGACTGGGATGCGGAAGACCCAGGTTCGAGACCCCAAGCTCGCCAGCTTGAGCGCGGGCCCGTCTGGCTTGAGCAAAAGCTTGTCAGCTTGGACCCAAGGTCCCTGGCTCCAGCAAGGGGTTGCTCGTTCTGCTGAAGGCCCACGGTCAAGGCACGTGTGAGAAAGCAATCAATGAACAACTATGGTGTTGCAACAGCAACGAAAAACTAATGATTGGTGCTTCTCACCTCTCTTCATTCCTGTCTGTCTGTCCCTATCTATCCCTCTCTCTGGCTCTCTCTCTGTCCCTGTAAAAAAAAAAAAAAAGAGAGAGAGAGAGGACTCAAATAAATAAAATTAGAAATGAAAGTGAAGTAACAACTGAAACCACAGAAATAGAAAAAATGTTTTAAAAATATTATGAAGATCTATATAACAAAAAATTGGACAACCTAGGCGAAATGGATAAATTCCTAGAAACATACAATCTTCCAAGACTCAACCAGGAAGAATCAGAAAGCTAAACAGACCGATTCCAACAAATGAAATTGAAATAGTTATTAAAAAACTACCAACAAACAAAAGTGGTGGACCCAATGGCTTCACAGGTGAATTTTACCAAATATTCAAAGAAGAACTAACACCTATCCTACTCAATGTATTTCAAAAAATTCAAGAGGAGGCAAGACTTCCAAACTCCTTTTATGAGGTAAGCATTCTCCTCATTCCAAAACCAGGTAAAGACACTACAAAGAAAGAAAACTATAGACCAATATCCCTGATGAACACAGATGCTAAAACTTTCAACAAAATATTAGCAAACCGGATCCAGCAATACATTAAAAAAGTCATACATCATGACCAAATGGGAGTTGCAAGGCTGGTACAATATTCAGAAATCAATCAATGTATTTCATCACATCAACAAAAGGAAGGATAAAAATCATATGATTATATCAATAGATGCAGGAAAAGCTTTTGATAAAATCCAGCACCCATTTATGATCAAAAATCTCAGCAAAGTGGGAATACAGGGAACATACCTCAACATAATAAAGGCCATCTATGACAAACCAAGAGCCAACATCAGCTTGACCAGGCGGTGGCACAGTGGATAGAGCGTCAGACTGGGATGTGGAAGACCCAGGTTCGAGACCCCGAGCTCGCCAGCTTGAGCATAGGTCCAGCTGGCTTAAGCAAAATATCATCAGCTTGGACCTAAGGTCGCTGACTCCAGCAAGGGGTGGCTCAGTCTACTGAAGGTCCGCGGTCAAGGCACATGTGAGAAAGCAATCAATGAACAACTAAGGACTAGGGACAGCAATGAAAAACTAATGATTGATGCTTCTCACCTCTCTCCATTCCTGTCTGTCTGCCCCTATCTATCCCTCTCTCTGACTCTCTCTCTGTCCCTGTAAATAAAAAAAGAGCCAACATCATACTCAATGGACAAAAATTAAAAGCAATCCCCTTGAAATCAGGAACAAGGCAGCAGGGGTGTCCCCATTCATCACTCTTATTCAACATAGTTCTAGAAGTCCTAGCCACAGCAATCAGACAAGAAGAAGAAATAAAAGGCATCCAAACTGGAAAAGAAGAAGTAAAACTATCATTATTTGCTGATGACATAATACTGTACATAGAAAACTCTAAATTCTCAGTCAAAAAACTACTAGACATGATGAATTAATTTGGCAAGGTGGCAGGATATAAAATTAATATTCAGAAATCACTGGCATTTTTATACACCAACAATAAATGCTCTGAAAGAAAATTAAGAAAACAATCCCCTTCAGTATTGCAACAAAAAGAAATAATCAAATACCAGTACCTAGGAGTAAATTTAACCAAGGAGGTAAAAAACTTGTAATCAGAAAATTAAGACATTGAAAAAGGTAATCAAGGAAAATACAAAGAAGTATAATCATATACTGTGTTTATGGATAGGAAGAATAAACATCATTAAAATGTCTACATTACCCAAAGAAATCTATATATTCTATGCAATTCTTATTAAAATACCAATGGCATACTTCAAAGATATAGAACAAATATTTCAAAAATTTATATGGAACTGAAAAAGAACACGAATAGCCTCAGCAATCTTGAAAAGAAAGAATAAAGTGGGAGGTACTCAAAACAGCTTGGTACTGGCATAAGAACAGGCATATAGATCAATGGAACAGAACAGAGAACCCAGAAATAAACCCACACCTTTATGGTCAATTGATATTTGACAAAGGTGGTAAGAGCATACAGGGGAGTAAAGACAGTCTTTTAATAAATGGTGTTGGAAAAATTGGACAGGTACTTGCAAAAAAATGAAACTAAACCACCAACTCACACCATTCATAAAAATAAACCCAAGATAGATAAAAGACTTAACCATAAGTTGTGAGATAATAAACATCTTGGAAGAAACCATAGGCAGTAAACTCTCCAATATCTCTCATAGCAATATTTTTGCCAATATATCTCCACGGGCAAGTGAAATAAAGGACAAAATAAACAAATGGGACTATATGAAACTAAAAAGCTTTTGCACAGCAAAAGACACTTTGAACAAAATTAAAAGACAACCCACACAATGAGAGAACATAATCGCCAATACATTTGATAAGGGGTTAATAACCAAAATTTATTTCAAAACTGCTAAAACTCAATTCCAGGAGGTAAACAATCCAATTAAAAAATGGGCAAAAGAACTGAACAGACACTTCTCCATAAAGGACATACAGATGGGCAATAGGTATATAAATTTTATTTTTATTTTATTCATTTTAAAGAGGAGACACAGAGTGAGAGAGAGAAAGGGGGGAGGAGCTGGAAGCTCAACTCCCATACGTGCCTTGACCAGACCAGTGCAGGGTTTTGAACTGGCAACCTCAGTGTTCCCAGGTCGACGCTTTATCCACTGCGCCACCACAGGTCAGGTAAGGCAATAGGTATATAAAAGATATGTTCAGCCTGACCTGTGGTGGAGCAGTGGATAAAGCGTCGACCTGAAATGCTGAGGTTACCGGTTCAAAACCCTGCACTTGTCTGGTCAAGGCACATATGGGAGTTGATGCTTCCTGCTCTTCCCCCCTTTCTCTCTCTCTTTATCTCTCTCTCTCTCTCCTCTCTAAAATGAATAAGTTTAAAAAAATATGTTCAACGTCATTAATCACCAGAGAAGTGCAAATTAATACCGCAATGTGATACCACTGTAAGGTATTTTCCCCGCCGAGAAAGAATAAAATCAGCGTAGTTATTAAGTCTTAATTATTGAGGCTTTATTTGGTACAGAGCGTTACTTGGTCCAGACTCTCTGGGACGGGTGATGAACGCCGGGAATCGCAGGGACCACATGGCACCAGATTTTAAAAGGGGCCCTTCCGGGTCGTCTAGCTAATATGACGAAGTAAAATCTCACTGGCTGACGGACAGTCGCTTTTTTTCCCAAGTGTTTATGGGAAGTGTCGTTTCCGCGCGCCTGGCCATGTGGGCGATCCCAGACAAAGACTGGGGCTCTGATTTCCCACTTGACCACCCCATTGCTAACCACCCTACAACCACCTCACACCAGTCAGAATGGCGCTCATTAACAGATCAATACACAGTAAGTGCTGGCGAGGATGTGGAGAAAAGGGAACTCTCCTGTACTGCTGGTTGGTGAAAAACAGTTTAAGAGTTTCCTTAAAAAATTAAAAATGGAACTGCCTTTTGACCCAGCTATCTCACTTTCAGAAATATATCCTAAGAATACCGAATCACTGGATTTAAAAGAAGATATGTACCCCATGTTTATTGCAGCATTGTTTATAATAGCAAACTTCTGAAAACAGCCCAAGTGTCCGTCAGTGAACGAGTGGATTAAAAAGCAGTGGTACATATACATAATGGAAATCTTATACTTTGTGATTGTAAAGCCAGTAGTTGAGGCCGCCATCACAGCCGCCTGACCCGTGCAGGTTCGCATTAGATTCAAACAGTCGGTAATGAAACAATGGAGCCAAGAACTGGTGAACCATCAGCTTTAATTCTAGCTTGCACCCGGCGGGCAAGCAAAAACACACACTGGGCTCCAAAACCCACTCACTCAGTGCTCACAAAGCTACTGACTTATCCAAGTTTCCTAGAATCAAAGGTTTCTAGCTCACCAGACTTATTCATCTCTGTTTCCCATCTCCTTCTCTCTACGCAAACTGGCTTCTTTCTCAGCACTCTGCCATCTTGGCTGCTTCTCCTGGCCTCCATGTGGCCTTACTCTGCTCTCCTCTCTATACTAATCCCAGGAACCAAGAGAGCAAGCTACTGGTCTGTCCCACTTTATACTGTAGAAATCCAAACCCTTAATTCAATCTACAGACAAGAAAGTCTCTGATACAAAGTCACCCATCTGAGGCATAATGGGAGGATTCCTCATGAGAGCGCACCACCCTATATCATCCAATCAGTCAAGGGCGTGAGGAAAAGCTTACTCTTAAAACCAAGCCTTAGGCCATAACGACCTGGCCTGCTTACATTACAGCCTTTCCCAGAACACACATTAATATCAACGAACTTCCATGTGGGCAGCGCCATCTTTAACAAAGTGAGCATAATATATTTTATCTGCCCAACAGTGATGTCATGGATGGACCTGGAGGTTATTATTCTAAGTGAAATAAGCCAGGCAGAGAAAGACAAATATCAAATGATCTCACTTATATGTGGAATTTAATGAAAAAAAATTGAACTGAGGAAAGAAATAAAGGCAGAGGCAGGTCACAGGGAGCAGAGGGAGAGCTGTCAGATGGACAGGGGGATGAGGGAATGGGATCAGAGGTGGTGAAGGGATTAGTGAAATTATATATACATAACACATAGATACAGATAACAGGACAGTAAATCCCAAAAGGAAGTGGGGAGGGGCGGGTAATGAGGAACAAGGGGGTGGGGGTGAGGGAATTATATTGAGTGAGACACTTGAATTCATGTTAACACAATAAATTAAAATTAAAAAAGTATTTTTAATTAAAAAATCGGCCTTGGCTGGTGATTCAGTGGATAGAGCGTGGGCCTGGCATACCACAGGGACCACCTGTTTCTCCACCCCTCCTTCTCCCCCTTCTCTCCCTCTTCTCTTCCCACAGCTAGTGGTTAGTTGGTTGGAGCCTCGCCCTGGGGTCTGAGCATTGCCCTCAGGCACTAAAAATAGCTCATTTGAGTGAGTATCGCCTCAGAGGGGTTTACTGGGTGGTCAGGGTGTATGCAAGGGTCTGTCACTATCTCCCTTCCTCTCACTTAAAAATATATATATAAATAAATAATATAAAGTCAGGGCCAAATTGGAAGGTCTCCAAGAACTGTGTTCTCTCCCTTGTCTCTCTCTTAGACCCATCCACCTGGGGAGGAAGCGTCTAGGTTGTGACCTGCTAAGAGTTGAGGCCCACGTGGCCTGTATCTGCAGGAGAGCAGCAGCCAGAAAAGGAGTCCAGCCTGCAGTCTGCACAGAACTCCCAAGACCTCTGAGCCGCGGACTCTGCCACAGCTGAGCCTGCAGCTCAAGGGAATGGAGCGATGCCTACAGAAGCATCCATTGAATAGTGCTCAGTTCCCCCTCCAAAATAACTGTGACAGAACATGTGTTAGTTGGTCAAGAAAGGAAGCATGGGGTCATGCTGTCACCCAGCAATGGACCATGGACCTGGCTGTGCCCTTGTCCATCTCCCCCTTACTGTGCCCCAAGCTCCCATTTACAGGGCAGAGAGAATGTGAATTCTTTCTTAGCATGGGCATGATTCACATGCTCAGGGCAAGAAATAAGAGGACCCATCCCACTCCTGACCAGCTGTGAGATCAGGGAGAAATCTTAATCATAGGAGGCAGTCAACGGTTCCAAGTAGTAAAATAGGCAGCAAGGGGCCAAGTGACCCTCTTGCTCCAGTTGCTGCAGCTGAACCTGCTGGACACAGGATGTCCCAGGTGGTCAGCCCTGAGGCTGTACTCCAAGCAGAAAAACCACAGCACCCAACACACCTGTCTCTGAGGCATGGAAACAAAGCAGTAAGACTTACAGAGTCTGAACACCTGGGAAACAAAGCAGCAACACTAGCAGAGTCTAGGGCCATGATGGTGAACCTATGACATGCGTGTCAGCACTGACACACATGGCCATTTTCGATGACACACAGCCGCAAGCGGCCACATACCAGAGAAGTATGGGGCCGCATGCCGAGAAGGATGTTTCATCCTCGGCTCCTGCATGGCCAGGTGCAGTAGCCAAGGATAAAACATTTGCTGTAGTGTAGACACTCTGTGCCGGAGGTCTGTAGGCCAAAACAACAGAACTCCGGCACAGAGCATCTAGTTCTGGGACTTCCAGTTAGGTAGGCCGTTTTTTTCAAAGTGACACACCACCCAAGTTATGCTGTTTTTCGGAGAATTTTGACACACCAAGCTCAAAAGATTGCCCATCACTGGTCTAGGGAGCTACAGAAGAGATCTCAAAACCTTTCCTTGTCTTTCTCCTGTCCGTGCTGCTTTGGGATGGAAAGTTCATTCACAAGACCTTCTCATTGGGGCTGGGGTGGTAAGTCAACCCCTAGTTCAAAAAAGAAAAGTGCCAACACTCAGGGCCAGTGGTTTTGTTCTAAGGATAAGCGATCAAGTTAATGTTAAGCCACTTGGTGCTAGAGCCTCAGGATTGAAGGGGCAGAGTGCTGAGTCCCTCTATGATCAATCAGAAGGGTCTGCATAGCACAGAGGGGATGCTGCACGTCCTGGGAGTCTTGGCAGTCACAGGCTGAGAAACATCAATATCCCTGAAACTTCTCAATGGGAGTCCTAAATTTTTAGAGAAGGAAACTGAGGATTTCTCTTCAACCCTACCCATCCTTGGGGTGGTGGTAAAGCGGGGAGGAAAAGGCTTATCTTAACTGTTTCTACCCAGAGCTGTGGATCTCAGAACCAAGATCCTCTCTTCCTCAGCCTGGGCCTGGCACAGTGCCTGCCTAGGCTGACCCCAGGGGCTTTCAGGGTCCTTGTGTCCTTCATCCCGGCTTAATTCCTCTCCGCTGGCTGTGGACCCTGGTCATGTTCTGGGAGCCCAGATGTCACTGCACCATGGCAGAGCTGTCTCTAATGTCTTTCTTATCTTGGCTTCATCACCTTTCCAAGCTTTATTCTTCCTCCTACCCCATGCCTTCATGTACCATTCTCTGACATGAGTGATTGTGCATACGGTTTTGTACCACTGTGGATTCCCATTGGAAGAGATGCCACACTGGGTTGCATGGGCCAGGATTCCCTAAGCTAGTTCCACAGGTGGGAACTGACCCCTTCGCTGGGTGGCCCACATTGTACTTTCATCCAAGGTCTCTTCCTTTGGGGAGACTTGGCCTGTCCCTGTATTTCTAAGGGCCACTGTATTTCAACTTTATAGTGTTGTGTTGGACAACCTGCTAAAATTTGCATTCAGCCTAGCGGTGGTGTAGGGTCCCAATTCTTTCTGACTGCTTTTTGTTGGAGTGTAAAATATCCTGGCATTCCTTAAGCAGTAGAGGCATTCCAATGGCTGTGTGGGCTTTCCTGCCCACAAGTTAGGGAAGGGTTTAAGCCTAACCACTTGGACCATGGTAGGAGTGGTATATTTTATTTTTTAATGCAACACTGAGGCCTGGCAAATACTGGAAGGTGACACAAAAGTGGATTGGACACCAGAGGTTTGCAGGATTCTGGGGGCAATACCACTCCTGCATCTGCCATGGTGGATACAAGTATGTGTCCCAGGGATGTAAGGAGACTCGCCCAGGTTTACACCATTATTCAAGCTAGATCAAGTACTACCCTGATGGTGAAAGTTCCCTACACTAATTAGAAAACCCAGGATGATACAGGCACAAACAAAAGTAATATTTTTATGATTGTCATGGAAGAGGACTATGAACATGGACAGTGTAAGCACCGCTTGCCATAATAGGAGGTCATCGCCTGTCTTTCTGCTCCAGATCGTAGTAGCTGCTGTCCACCCACAAGGCTTTGTTTTGGTGCCGGATGGCTGTTGGAGCAACAGCCTTAACTCTGTGTACATTTTAGGTAACGTTACCTTACCACATAACTTAGTTTTCATAGCTCATTACTGCAAATAACTGCAAATATGGGTACTAGATGTGTGTGGAGCGGGAGACACAGCACTGATTTACGTGGTGATTCAGGGAACATAGTTCTTCTACCATGTGCATTCTCTATCCCTAACACAGCTGGGCCTATGCATCTATCGGCAGAAGTGTGAAGACCATATAGAAAGGCGTCCTGGAGGGTTTCACAAACCAGGTCTTCAATGGCACACCACTTTCTTTCTTCTCAAACTGGCAAGGAACAACACTGTTATGTGTCTACTGTGGAGGAGGAGGGGCAACTGGGGGTTGGGAGAGGTTGTCCAGCCACAGGTCCCAAGACAGGAGAATAGGTTTTGATGGAAAACTCAAGTTCTCTACTACAGTGAGTACTCATTCATATGTTATGTTTTTCAAATCATTAAGTCTCTACCACGTATCAGGTGCTAGGGCTGAATACTATGGAACTGAACAGCCATTGGCCTCAGAGAAACACCACATCGAAAGAAGGAGATTAGGGCAGGGTATAAGGTCCCTAGCATCCCAGGAAAATGATAATCAAGCAGGAGGGCTCTGGAAGTTTAGTGGGTAATTGTAAATTTAGGAGCTGCCTGGAGATGACCACAGGTGCCATCCACTTTCAAAGAAGGTGTAATGGCTGGATCCCCTCTATTTTAAATAAATCCAACTGACTCTGCTCCTCAACTCATGAGCTCAAAGTTGGGAATTTAAGATCAGAAATTTATTTTGGATTTCAACATTTATTTTTTTCAATTAAAGTTCACGTTCAATATTATTTTGCATTAGATTCAGCTGCACAGCATAGTGGTTAGACAGACACTTTACAAAATGGTCCCCCATTATCTCTAGCACACACCTGACAACGTAAATAGTTATCACAATATTACTGACTATATTTCCCCATGGCATGATCAGGTACTTTATTGTATGTTTGTTCTTAACACGTTGTGACCTCAGAAATAGACTATTGAAAATGAAATAGGGTGTCATTACACTTCCTGTCTGAAAATATACAAGACAAGTGACAGTCTTATTTCCAGACATGTGGTTGCTATGCCTGCCCCTAACCAACCACAGTCCCATGAACTAGGGCATGGGTAAAAGCTGACAATTGGAATACACACACAAGTGTGCACACTTGCTTTCCATGTCCCTGTGTACAGTTGTCGCCCCGTTCTTACCATTTCCCTGCCATGCCCTCTCTACTGCCTTCACTGCAGATGGCAGTGTATCTCAACAGCATACGTTTTTCAAACAGGCACCAGATCCATTAAAATATGAAAAATCTGGCCTGACCTGTGGTGGCGCAGTGGATAAAGCATTGACCTGGGAACACTGAGGTCGCCAGTTCAAAACCCTGTGATGGTCTGGTCAAGGCACGTATGGGGGTTGATGCTTCCAGCTCCTCCCCCTTTCTCTCTTTCTTTCTCTCTCTCTCTCTCACTCTGTGTCTCCTCTCTAAAATGAATACAATTAAAAGAAATTAAAAAAAAAAAAAAAAAAATGAAAAATCTGGCAGACCTCTCCAGGAAAGGTTTTCCACTTCATTGCTAGTTTAATTTCTAGTCCCTTTTGAAGCAGGATCAGCCTTTGATGAATGCCAAACTTCAGATATAATTTCAGTTTCAGCCTTCTCTTAGTCTCCAAATGAAGTTATTCTGCACAAATCTAATTTCCTACTCCTTCTGCAGTTCATCTTCAACATTCAGACCTGCACAGGAGACATTTTCCAAGTTAAGAGGCCTCTTGTTTACTTACCCACACAAACACAATATATATAAGTGATAATATATTTCTGAGCTCCAGATTTCAGAGGTCTCTATTTTCATGTTCACATTTCTGAATTATTAAGGTGCTTTTTGTGAGTTCCTGAAAACCAGCCATCACTCAAACGTTGGTCAATAGTCCACTTTCTGAAGATCTATGTCCACTCTCATGACACCTTTAAAAACAGAGAAAGATAAACAGAACACATTAATCTGAACCTTTAAAATTTCTAACTCTGTATTCTATCCTGGAAATCAGACAAATAAGCATAAATAGTGCACTACAAATTGTCAAACAGCCCACTCATACTCAACTAAATATTACCCAGTGAAGATAAAGAATAAAACAGAACCAACAGTACTAGTTTATGTAGGTGCCAAAGGCAGGAACTCTGTATTCACTCTCTGTGCTCCCAGTAGAATGTCCGGCACATAGTAGATGCTGATACATATTGGTTGACTTACTGAACTCCAGACGGTGTTTCTCTGAACATGGTAGCAAAGTCGACTTCAAAATAACACTTGCTCTCAGTAGCCCTTCCACTAAAATAAACTAAAACAGAGTCCTCATCTTATTTCTTTATATTCTTGTTTCCCTCTACAGGGCCAGGATGGGGAGGCTGTGGGAAGGGAGTGTCCCGCACCAGAACTGTCATCTGATCCACAGCGGTGATCTCACACAGAACTCAAGTCTCCCAGTGTCCCATACCAGAGTTGTCATCTGATCCACAGTGGTGACCTCACATGGCCCTCAGGTCTCCCAGTGTCCCACACCAGAGTTGTCATCTGATCAACAGTGGTGACCTCACATGGCCCTCAGGTCTCCCAGTGTCCCGCACCAGAGCTGTCATCTGATCCACCGTGGTGACCTCACATGGACCTCAGGTCTCCCAGTGTCCCACACCAGAGTTGTCATCTGATCCACAGTGGTGACTTCACATGGACCTCAGGTCTCCCAGTGTCCCACACCAGAGCTGTCATCTGATCCACAGTGGTGACCTCACATTGACCTCAGGTCTCCCAGTGTCCCGCACCAGAGCTGTCATCTGATCCACCATGGTGACCTCATATGGACCTCAGGTCTCCCAGTGTCCTGCACCAGAGCTGTCATCTGATCCACAGTGGTGACCTCACATGGATCTCAGGTTTCCCAGTGTCCCACACAGAAGCTGTAATCTGATCCACAGTGGTGACCTCACATGGACCTCAGGTCTCTTAGTGTCCCACAATACCTATAGTACTGCTGATTAGCATTTAAATTATTTTTCCCATTGATTCCAGGAAGGAAGGGAGATGGGGAGAGAAGGGGTGGGAGAGAAAGAAGGAGCGAGGAAGAAAGGAGTGGGGAGAGAGAGAGAGAGAAAGAAGCATCAACTCATTGTTTCACTGTGTTGTTTCACTTATCTGTGCACTTACTGATTGCTTTCCGTATGTGCCCTGATGTGGGTTGAACCCACAAGCTCTGGCACACTGGATCAACACTATCCACTGAGCGACCTGGCCAGGGCTCATTTTTCTTTTAAATCTAGAGACAAAAACACTGCGTGTCATTTAGCCATTTGGGAAACATCACTTAGAAAGAAAACTCACAAATTCAGAGCCAAAAGCACAATTACAAAGAAAGCTAGGATCAAACCTAGAGACATAAGGTCAAAGAGATAACTGGGGAAAGGAACAAACCACACAGGGCCTGTGGGCCTTTGTAAGGACATCTGAGAGGGTTCTGCGCAAAGGAGTGACTTGATATGACAGCTGAATTGAGAATAAACTGCACAGTTGAAAAGTAGGAAAGCTGAAAGACCTGCTAGGAGACTCAAGATTATTGGCCTGAGCAAATGGGAGACTGTAGTTTCCACTTAACAAGATGTAGAAGACTGTGGGAAAGCAAGTTTGAGAAGAGCTCAGGTTGGACACTGTACAATAATCACCACGAAGAGTTATATGTGGTAACAGATGTGGTAACTAACCTACATTGGTGATTGGGAGGTTAGAGGAAGTAACTCTTAAATTAAATCCTGAAAAATGGAAGGAATGAGCTAGGCAAAAGGACTGGAGGAGAGATAGTATTCTAAAAGAAAACAGTATGTGTGGCATTCCCATGTGTGACAGAACTTACCTTCAAAGAACTGAAGCATACAGGAGGGTTAGGGAAATATAGAAATGCAGCAAGCTGTCCAAACGGTTGTACTGTATCTTAACAGCAGGTGGAAGACACAAACATTTTTATACCAAGAGTGAGCAAGTGTGCTTTTCTGTAAGGGTAATTCTGGTGCAGGGAATAAAATGGAGGTAAGGAAGGGGCAGTATAGAATGCCAATGCTTTAATTCGGGCAAAAGAAAATAATAATCCATGCTAGAAAAAAATGAATAAGTTCAAAAGCTATTTCAAAGGCAAGATCTAAGAGACTCATAAGTGGATATGGGGGACAAGGGAGGAAAATGGCATTAAGGAAGTCAAAAGCTAAGCAAAGTAAACAAAACCAAGATGCAAGGAAAATAATAGCCTGACCAGTGGTGGTGTAGTGGATAAAGTGCTGACCTGGGATGCTGAAGACCCAAGTTTTGAAACCCCGAAGTTGTCGGCCTGTGCGCAGGCTCCCCAGCTTTAGCAGAGGGTTGCCAGCTTGAGCGTGGGGTCATAGACATGACCCCATGGTCACTGGCTTGAACCCAAAGGTTGATGGCTAGAGCACAAGGTCACTGGCTTGGCTTGAAGACCCCCCCACCAACAAGCCACCTAAGAGAAGCCATCAATGTACAATACAACTAAAGTGATGCAACTACAAGTTGAAGCTTCTCTCCTCCGTTCCTATCTCTCCCTCACTAAAAAAAGTAAAATAGAAAGTAAAAATAATAAATGCAAAGAAAAGTATTATGCTGTTCCACTTTTCTCTATGCAGTGATGTAAAAATACTAAATAAACATTAGTATTGCAAAGGGAAATATTGCAAAGGTCCCCCACAACAGAAGAAGCTACACATAATATAATATCCTGTTGTTAGGGAGAGTTTTAAATACCACTGAATGGCAGGACACACTAAATAATTGAAAGCATAACTTAAGCACAAAAATCAGAAGGTTTTCCCTTCTGATGGCACACATCTCAAGCCATTTATTTGAAAAGGACCCTGGAAATGATTAATTCCACCTTGTTGAAAAACAGGGGAAGAAAAAATATAAAAGCAGCAGCCAGTAAGTTATATGACTTGCCCATACTCACAAAACAAGAACTACAACATCAAGATTTCAAGACTGGTGCTCTTTCCACTTTACATTTTTTGACCTAATTTTTGTTACCAAGTTAACAAGGACATATCTCTAGTGTAGGTTGGTTAGCAATGGGGTGGTCAAGTGGGAAATCAGAGCCCCAGTCTTTGCCTGGGATTGCCCATATGGCCAGGCGCATGGAAACTACACTTCCCATAAACCTTTGGGAAAAACGCGACTGTCCCTCAGCCAGTGAGATTTCACTACCTCATATTAGCTAGACGACCCTGGAAGAGCCCCTTTTAAAATCTGGCGCCATGCTACCCCAGGCAAGAGAGATTCATGGCGTCCATTACCCATGCCAACGAGTCCCAACGGAGTAATGCTCTGTACCAAATAAAGCCTCAATAATTAAGACTTAATAACTACGCTGATTTTATTCTTTCTCGGCGGGGAAAATACCTTACATCTAGAAGCATACCCCCTTAAAACATAAATATATCCAAACATAAACTTTAATAAAAAATAATTTTTAAAAATGTTTATTGACTGACTTTAGACAGAGAGAAAGAGGGAGAGAAACACTGATTTGTTGTTTCACTTATTCCTGCCTTTACTGCTGGATTCTTGCCTGCGCCCCCACCGGGGACGGAACCCGCAACCTCAGCATGTTAGGGTGACGCTCTAACAACTAAAATACCCGGCCAAAGCCCCAACTCACATCATTCTAAACGCAGAGAGCAGGTAGCTCTCCCATCAGGAGCACACCTTCGCCTTCCTTTCACCCTTGTCTTCCCCCCAGCATGCAAGCGTCCCCTAGACTCTGCGGGACCCCACGAGAGTTGCCACCAAGGAACCTCAGCCCGAGGCTGACCCCCAGGATCCCCTCCAAAGCCCCTTACCTTTCCAGCCGTAGCAGCCCGCCTGGCTCGCTCTACCCTGTCGCTGCTTCTGACCTAAGTCCTTCCTCGTTTCACTGTCTCCAACTTTAATACACGTGTTCTCAAACAATAACATAAAGCACAGTACTATACAAACACTACACGCCTTCCGAGCGTCCCCCGCCGACCTCGGCCTGGGCAACTCCCAACACCACCTTCGGCAACCTTCGGTAGTTTCCGCCGCGGCCCGCCTCGGCCCTCCGCCCCACCCCGCGCAGCTCTGGAACGACTCTTTCGGCAAACCTCGGCCCCCTCGCTCCTCCGCCCCGCCCCGCCCCGCGCAGCTACCAAACACCGCCTTCCGCAAACCTTGGTTCCCATCGGCCCTCCGCCCTGCCCCGCCCCGCCCCGCCCCGCGCAGCTCCGGAACGATTCTTTCGGCAAAACTCGGCCCCCCTCGGCCCTTCGCCCCGCCCGCCCCGCGCAGCTCCGAACACAGCCTTCGGCAAACCTCGGCTCCTTCCGACTTTCCTCTTCCTCTGAGGCCTGGCTCGCGGTCTCGAGCTCCGTTAGCGCTTTTGGGTTGCCGCTGCCTTTCCTCACGCTCACGTCCGGACTCTGCTGTTCCAGTTTATGGAGAGTCCCTCCTGGGGGCCCGTTCCAGGCTGGTCATAGCGGCCCCGGGGCGCGTGGGGAGGGAGCCGCCTTCGGGAGGAGGACGTTGGGGCGCGAAAGAAGAAGCCATCTCGGACTCAATAAGGGCTACCGGGCTGAAGCGCGTGCGCCGAGGCGGCCGGGGAGCGTCGGCCATGGTCCCTACCCTCGCGGCGGCCGGGATGGTCGCCAGGCGCTCGGAGGGTGTTGGGATGGTCCCCGGAGCTGCTCGGGGAACTGCGGCCGCCCCTGGGAAGCGGAGAGAGCGTGACGGTTCGCTCGGCCCGGATCCGGAGCCGAACCGGCCGCTCCACACGGTCAGCAGCCACGTTTCACTCGCGAGCGCTCCGCGCTTGGTGACTGGCGGGGAGGGTCGAGGAACGCGGTGCGGGGAGGCGCGGGCAGCTGCAGCCGGAGGAGCCGGAGATGCTCGGGCGGTAGCGCCGCGTGCGCCCTCCTCGCCCCGGTGTTCTCCCGGAGGGGGGGGGGGGGTAGCGGGTGACGGACGGACTCAGCCGGGTCTGTGTCCTGAGAGGTCAGGGGTGCTCGGGTGGGGGCTCGGGGCGTTCTCAGCTCTCAGACCCCTCGCACAGGAATGAGAGCATCGTCACACACACGGAGTGAGCACACAGCTGTTTTTATAGAAGGAAAAGGCGGAATAGGAAACACTACAAGGAACGAGACCTCTCCAGAAAACACTCGAAAAGTCACTGATTTGTTTGGTTCTCACCAGCTGCATGATTGTGGGACCTAATGAAGAGGTGAATGACGTGAGGAGAGGACTGCGAAATCATGACTGATGGGAAAAAGTGATCACCTGTAACTTGATTGGTCACATCCACTAGCCGAATGTGAAGGTAGTTGCTGTTTGAAGACTAGGAAAAGCCTACCTGGTGCCCACTTAGTAACGAAGGAACACTGCCAGTGACCATAGGAGAAAAGACACCTGGAGTCTGCGTGTCGTATCTCACACTTGGAATGAACACATGGAAGACAACAGACGTAGATTAGAAGAACACATAAAGTGCTGTATAAACCTTATGCAGAAACTGAAAACTGGCAGTTCTCATTTGTTAATGAAACGTCTGCTAAAATGGACCTCCACCGTTGGATCAAAAGCAGCAGCACTGGCCCAGCTGTGCAGGAAACTGCCAGGCAGTGTGCAGCCCTCCTTATTCACAGAGCCTCGGCTCCACTGCTCCCCAGAGTCAGTAGTGCAGCGTGCATGGCCATGTGCAGGGTGGGGAAAATATTAACTTACCTGACATGCATTTTCAGAGGAGGTTAAACAAGGTTACACTCAGCCTTATTGTTTCAGCGCTCACATGAAAACAAACGTGGCTTTTCACGGTATATATAGTGCCATGTTTTTCACTTTTTTTATGCTTTTTACTCGTGATTTTGCTGTTTTAAATGCCTCCCCACCCCCAAACAGTACTGAAGTGCTGTCTGGCATTTCTGTGTGATGTGTCTCCTGGAGAAATACAAGAATCAACCAATAAATGGGTAAATAAGTGGAACCACAAAACAATGTGTCTCCCTTTCTCAAATCAATTAATAAAAATGAAAAAATGTAAATAAAAGTTGTTACTTAAAAACAGGAAAAACACCGCCTGACCTGTGGTGGCGCAGTGGATAAAGCGTCGACCTGGGAACACTGAGGTCGCCAGTTCAAAACCCTGCACTGGTCTGGTCAAGGCACATATATGGGAGTTGATGCTTCTAGCTCCTTCCCCCTTTCTCTCTCTCTCTCTGTCTCCTCTCTAAAATAAATAAATAAAAAGAAAAAAATTTTAAAAAAAAACAGGAAAAACACCCCACTCACACTTTACTGCCTACTCTGCAGCACTGCTTAAATGTCTAAATGGCCATCACACACTTAATGTATCCAAAACCAAACTGCTAACTTTTCCTCCCAAACCAATCCTTCAGGTCTTCCCTATTTCATGAAATAACAATAGCAACTCCATTGTTCTGGTTTGGGCTAAAAACTTTGGAGTTATTCTTGGTTCCTCACCTTCACATCAGCAAATGCCATCATTTTCAAAATGTACACAAAATCTGATCTCTATTCACCAGCTTGATCACATTTACTCTAGTCCAAGCTAATGTCTTATACATGGACCCACAGCAAGGGCCTCCTAACTGATCTACTTTTTTTTTATTTTGCAAGAGAGAGGAAGGGAGAGATGAGAAGCATCAACTCGCAGATGTTTATTTTTTAATTGATTTCTTATACATGCCTTGACCAGGGGCTCAAGCCAAGCCAGTGACCCCTTAAGCCAGCAACTTTGGGCTTCAAGATGTTGACCCCAAGCTTAAACTGGTGACCTTGCAGTTTAGAGCCAAGGACCTCAGCATCCCAAGTTGATGCTCTATCCACTACACCACCACTAGTCAGGCCACTTTAATTTTTTTTTTAACTTTAAATTTTATTTATTGATTTTATTTTTTGTTAAAAAAAATTTTAACATTTATTTTATTGATCTTAGAAGACAGGAACATCAATCTGTTCCTGTATTTGCCCTGACCAAAAATTGAACAGGCAACCTCTGTGCTTTCAGATGATGTTCTAACCAACTGAGCTATCTGGCCAGGGCTTGCTTTATTGATTTTAGAGCAAGAGAGAAATGAAGAGAGAAGCATTGATTTGTTCCTATTTATGCATTTATTGGTTGATTTTTGTACATGCCCTGACCAGGAATAAAACCATCAACCGTGGCCTGACCTGTGGTGGCACAGTGGATAAAGCATCGACCTGGAAAGCTGAGGTCGCCGGTTCGAAACCCTGGGCTTGCCCGGTCAAGGCACATATGGGAGTTGATGCTTCCTGTTCCTCCCACCTTGTCTGACTCTCTCTCTCTCCTTCCTCTCTCTCAAATGAATAAATAAAATCTTTAAAAAAAAAAACAAACCATCAACCTTGATGTATGCACACAATGCCCTAACCAACTGAGTTACTTGGCAAGGGCTTGATCTCTCACTTTTACACTTGCTTCCATGTGGCTTACTCAAAAGAGTGATCCTTTTATTTTTAATTATTTTTTAATTCATCTATTGATTTGGGAAAGAGAGGAAGGGAAGAGTGAGAAACAGGAATAGATTTGTTCCTATAAGTGCCCTGATCAGGGATTGATTCAGCAACCTTTGTGCTTGGGAAGGAAGCTTCAACCAACCAAGCTGTCTAACCTGGGCGCCTTTATATTTTTACTGATTTTAGTGAGAGGAGAGAGAAAGGTGGGAGGTGGGAAGGAGCAGGAAGCATCAACTTGTAGTTGCTTTTCTTACGTGCCTTGACTGGGCAAGCCCATGGTTTTGAACCAGCAACCTCAGCATTTCAGGTTGACTCCTTATCCATTGTACTATCACAGGTCAGGCTGATTTAATAATTTATTCATATTTTAATTGATTAATTTTAGAGAGAGACAGAAGGATACATCTACCCCCATATGTGCCCTGATGGGATCGAACCCACAATCTGCGCTCTAAGACGACACTCGAACTAACCAAGCGATCTGGGCAGGACTCAGAGTGATCCCTTTAAAAGTCAGTAGCATTCTGCCCTGGTTGGGTAACTCAGTTGGTTAGAGTAAGCCTGATATGCCAAGGTTGCACATTCTAGAATCAACCAATGAATGCATGGATAAGTAGAACAACAAATCAGTGTTTCTCTCTCCCCCCTCCTTTCCTCTCTCTAACAACAATAAGTAAAAAATAATTAAAAGTTAGTATCACTCGTGTCTAAAATCCACCAATGGCTTCTTACCTCATTCAGAATAAGAGCCAAAGCTCTGACTTGGTCTACAAGGCCCTTTGTAAACTGCCCCCCAGCCATGTTACTTCTAGCTTCATTTCCAGTGATTTTTCACTTGCTCATTTCCCACCACTCTATCCTTCCCCTTTCTCCAGTACATCAAGTATGTCTCTGTCTCAGGACCCTACTATCCTGCCTGAAATGCTCTTTTTCTTAGTACTGGGGTCACACTCACTTTAGGTCTCTGTTCAAATTGTAGTAGGTATCCAGTGCGGCCTAGTGATGCATTCTCCCTGATCCAGAGCCAGGTGCTCCAGGAGTGTCACTTGTGTGAGTTACGTGTGACCTGTTGCAGCTAAGCCTTGATTGCTGTGGACACATCAGTGGATGGGGTTGACTGTCAGGCTTGCTGCCTATGAGGATTGGCCCCAACCATAGTCTACAAGGAACTATGCAGGGGCTGACACCATGAAGCAGAATGTGTCCCTGCAGGGTCTGGTGCCTGCTGAGACCACTCTAGGGGTGTGTCAATTGTGGAGCTAACTATGTTGTGCTGTATTGTGGGCTGAAGCCAGCAACCAGGTGTCTTGGTTCTGGAGCTACTTGGGATGAATTGCAGTGCAGGTCAGTGTCATACCCTGCCTGTGACTGGCCGGGGGCTACCTACACTGCTCACAAAAATTAGGGGATCAGGGAAGGTGCAGATACTCCAGTACTTTAAGCTTTTTGTATAGTGCATTTTCACCAATGAAAAGAAAGTTGGTTTAGCATCTCATTTGCATAATCAAACAACTCTCTTTGACTTGTTTGTTTTTCTGATGTTCTTGTTTAATAAAAAAAATCAAATGCTTTTCTTATTTCATATTAATTTTGAAATATCCCCTAATTTTTGTGAACAGTGTATTAAAAGCTACAAAGTGATCCATGGCTGGTAACTATTCATGCTGGGCCTGGGTGGATGTTCATGAGAGTTGCCAAGTTGAGAATCAATGCCAGCTCTCACCAGGACCCACTCTGGGTAGGTCAACATAGGGCCCAAGGCACTGGGAGGCCTGCCATCATCTAACAGCTGCGTGCAAGTCTCATACACTAAAAGAGCTTCGGGCAGTCTCAAAACACAAGTTTTCTGAGGAAGCTCTGAGGTAGTCACTAGGGTCCAATAAATAGTGTTCACCAGGTTAATAAGAGATTAAATTCAGCTTCAGTGCTGGGTCTGAAGCCACTCAGCAGAAGTCTCAGGGTACACCATGGCAAGCTACCACCCTTCTGGTTCCAGTGGACCCAAGCAGTGGTGCTGGGTCTCAGGGTTTCCACAGGATGGAGCAAGCAGAGCTCACAAGGCTAATGCATATTAAGATTTGGCTTTGTGGTGTGAGGGCTCAACACAAGAACAACGGCACCTATAAGCCATGTGGGAGAATGGCCCCTGCCTTGAAGCCACACAGCTCAGATTCTCCCTGCTTGTTTATGGCACTCACCAATCTTGACTGGAGTTCCTCCAGAGTTCTTTTTTAGACAGACTGCAACATGGGTCCGGGCTGGTCGCTATTGAGGGAGCCCCAACTGGTGCACAAACGGTAGGACGGGGTTTCAGGGAGTTGTCAGGGTGGAGCTAGTGAGCTAGTGTAGCTCACCAGGCTGATGCCACGTGGTAGGGAAACTCCACACAGGAAAGTTGGCCCCCATCTTTAAGCTACACAACTCAGTTTCTCCCTGTGTGTCTCTGGCAGCCCCCAAACTTAGCCAGAATTCCTGGAAAGATTTTTCCCTGCAGTTCTGTTTATTCAACTTTTATAATCCTGAAGAGATTCTCTTACCTGAAGTTTCGTTGTTGTTTTTAATACGAGAAAGTTTATTTAGAAAATCACAGAGGGCCCTGGCCTTTTGACTCAGTGGATAGAGTGCCGGCTCCACATGTAGATGTTCTGGGTTCAGTCACTGGTCAGGGCACATATAAGAAGAAATCATCTGCTTCTCTACCCCTCCCTCTCCCCATCTCTTCCCTTGTAGCAACCAGTAGCTAAATTGGTTTGAGCACTGGCCCCTGGCACTGAGGATAATTCAGTTGTTTGGGCATCAGCCCCAGACGAGTTGCCAGGGGGATCCTGGTCAGGGCACATATGGAAGTCTATCTACCTTCCTCTCACTTAAAAAAAGGAAAGTCACAGAGGTAGAAGAAATGGGCTTTAGGAAATAAGTTACAGAGGCAAAAGAAGGGCCCTTGGAGCTTAGGAAAGAGAGAGAGGCAAGGGAAATGTTCCTTGTGGGCATAGGGGAGGGGAAAGGCACAGGTGTGCTCCCTCAAGGAAGAACACCTGAATTTATTTTTTTTTAAATGAAGGAGGAGGAGTGTGGTGAGGGGAAGTGTTGCAATTTTTTTTTCTTTTTATTTTATTCATTTTAGAGAGGAGACACAGAGAGTGGGGGGTGAGGAGTTGGAAGCATCAACTCCCATATGTGCCTTGACCAGACCCGTGCAGGGTTTTGAACTGGCGACCTCAGTGTTCCCAGGTCGTTGCTTTATCCACTGTGCCACCACAGGTCAGGCGAACACCTGAATTTTATAAAGAAATACTACAACAGGGGCCCGTGCTGGTTTCTACTGTTGGAGACTGGTTGTGTGCTAGTTGGGCAGCATAGGGTTTCAGGGTGTTAGAATGGAGCTAGTGTAACTCGACTAGGCTGATGTCTGTGTGTTGGAAAAACATCACCTAAAAAAGATGGTGCCTGTGGACCATGGGGAAGAAGGCCTCAACACAAGGAAGTTAGGGACCTCAGCCATTGCTCTGAAGCCACACCACTCAGTTTCTCCCTGTATGTTTCTGGCACTCCCAAGTCTCTGGCCCTTCACTGGAGCCCAAGGTGAATACTTTCAAACAAGTTTTTGTGTTTGCCCTTTAAGAGGATGCCTAGGTTTCTAGCAGCCTTTTATCCCACCTGGATGGATGAAATCTCCAATTTTCATGGCAAGATATTAATGTGGGTTCCTCTTCTCAGCACTGGTCTTTTGGGCAGGGGACCCCAACATGGAGCTGAGAACCCTCACATTTAATAGAGACCTCTGCTGCTGAGATATTCCTCCAGATTCTCAACTGCCACATGTGGGTGTCAGACCTGCCTGTTTTGTGTGTCTGTCTCTCCTGCCAGTCTCAGTGTGACTTTTATATATCCTTACTAATAGGACCTCTCTTCAGCTAGTGTACAGGTGGTTCTACAGATTGATTCTGTATTTCGTGGTATTTTTTTTTAATTTCTTTTTATTTTATTCATTTTAGAGAGGAGACACGGAGTGACAGAGAGAAGGAGAGAGAGAGAGAAAGGGGGGAGGAGCTGGAAGCATCAACTCCCATATGTGCCTTGACCGAACCAGTGCAGGGCTTCGAACTGGCGACCTCAGTGTTCCCAGGTCGACGCTTTATCCACTGCGCCACCACAGGTCAGGCTATTTCTTGGTATTTTTGATGTAGTCATAGGAGGGGGTACATGCAGCTTCTACCTACTCCATCATCTTGACCAGACTATTCTAGTTTTAATTTGAAATATCTATGAGAATGTGACTGGAAACAGTATTGAAAGTTTAAAAGGGTCTGATTTAGTAAACTGGTATGTTTAGACATTTGTTTGTAATACTGTTTATATCCTAAAGATTTGTTATTACTTTGTATTGTTTAGGATGTGAAATGCTTGAAAAATTTTGATGTATTGAATTTGTGATTGTGGTTTAAAATTTTAAGGGAAGTTAAAAAAAGCTTGTAGATGTTTGGGAAAGATCTGGAGAAATTTATTCTTTCAATATTATAAAGTGAGCATTAATAGCAAGACAACATGAAGGTGGGTGTTTTTAATGTTTTAGTATAAAATGTAGTTGTATAAAAAATTAACCTTTGTAAGTTGAGCTTAAAGGCTTAAATTTAGCTTTTAATTTTAAGTTTAATACATGAGTATTCATTTAAATACAATTAACAAACCTATTGTCCTCTTTTTGCCAAGTTAATGTATAAATGCTTTGGATTTACATACCTTTCCATATAGAGGGTTTCTGTAGTGTTATAAATGCATCTGGAAGTAAAATAAAACCCAACAGCCTGACCAGGCAGTGGCGCAGTGGATAGAGCATCAGACTGGGACACAGAGGACCCAGGTTCGAGACCCTACGATTGCCAGCTTGAGCGCAGGCTCATCAGGTTTGAGCAAGGCTCACCAGCTTGAGTCCAAGGTTGCTGGCTTGAGCAAGGGGTCACTCGGTTTGCTGTAGCCCCCCAGTCAAGACACATATGAGAAATCAATCAATGAACAACTAAGGAACCACAACGAAGAATTGATGTTTCCCATCTCTCTCCCTTCCTGTCTGTCCCTTTCTCTGACTCTGTCTCTGCCACACACACAAAAAAACGTTAAAAACCCAACAGTGGCGCCTGGCCTGTGGTGGCGCAGTGGATAAAGCGTCGACCTGGGAACACTGAGGTCGCCAGTTCAAAACCCTGCACTGGTCTGGTCAAGGCACATATGGGAGTTGATGCTTCTAGCTCCTCCCCCCTTTCTCTCTCTCTCTCTCTCTCTCTCTCTCACTCTGTGTCTCCTCTCTAAAATAAAGGAAAAAAATTAAAAAAAAAAAAAAAAAAAAAAAACCCAACAGTGGCTTAAACATGTAATGGGTTTGTTCATCTCACAAAATAATAAATTCAGGGATGGTATAACAACTTAAAGATATTTACATGGACCTGGAATTCTTTTACCTTTCTGCTATATTCTTACAGTGTGGCTTTTGTCCTTATGAACACTAGATGGCTGTTGCATCTAAAGGCATTGTACCCAAATTCTGCCAGAAAGAAAAGGACCAGGAACAAAGGACAAAGAACAAAAGCCTTCTAGTGAGACTTTGTCATTATTACTCAGAAAAGATAGTTCTCCCTGGGACTTTTGCCTCCCTAATTGGCCAGAAATGTGTTACATGGCCACCTTTAGCTGCAAAGAAGTACAGGTATTTGCTCCAAGTAGTGGAAGGCAAAGGAGAAGAGACTTGGAATCGATGCTGAAGGAATCAATGTGTTTGTTCTCTAAGACTGGGTTGGATGCTCCTTTCATGTGCCCCATACCACCGTGTCAATGAGGGGCCAAATAAATATGTTGAATACAATAATCAGTGCAGATTTGAAACGTATGAGTAGATATGAAAATGCAAAGAGTATATTCTGCCTATTATTTTTTCCTAACTTGTATGCTACCCACATACATTAATAAAAGTGACTAGATAAAAACTCCTTGATTCTCTCTCCCTCTCTCACTCACTCTCTCAAATCAATGGAAAAAAGAAAAGAAAAAACTCCTTGAAAGCAATATATTGCATATATGATGGTTGCCCACCATCTTTTCTTAAGGAGCTTGATGCTGAAAGTGTGGTCCTAGACTAGCAGCTTCTGAATCAGTGAGGAGCTTGTTGGAAACAGAATATCAGGCCCTTCCGAGATCTATGAATCAGAATCTGAATTTTAACAAGATCTGTTGGTGATTTGTGTGAACATTAAAGTTTGAAAAGTACTGCATTATGTGACCAAGTTATGCCAGCTTACCCTCTGGACTTCCCAGTTACATGAGCCAGTACATTTCTGCTATGCTTAAACTTGTTTCTGCCATGACCAATCCAGACAGTGATCAGGTATTTTTAGGTATTTTATTCTGTACAGTGATGTATACATTTTTGTTGAATTTAACTTATAATGGGAATCAATCATCTATTCACATGCATGTATCACAAAAATGCATTAAGAACAGCAGATGGATTTCAACTCTCATACTAACTGGTCAATTGTTAGCAGCTCCCTAGTCACTCTCATTGTGTTGAGGACTCTAGATTAGCATCAGGTCTCAACAAGAAAGAATACACTTACTGTTGACTGATAGTCACAAGCTATGAGCATGTGGTGACACCAATGTCACCCTCTTATCTCAGAGACAGATTCACATTTTATAGTGTAGTTAGTGGTGGTGATGATGGTCAGGTCAGCTTCAAAATTGCTCCTCACTCACTGATTCAACAATTATTAGGATTTACTATGTCAAGCATTGTACCACATTCAAGGATAAAGCAGTACAAGATACACATGGTCCCTGCTTAACCAAAATTTATTGTCAACTGGGGGAGACATGTTATATAAACATTAAATATACAAAGAACGACTTAACTGCACTGTGATAAGGGGTTTAAGAGAAAAATACAAAAATTTGGAGGGATATAAAACAGGAACCCAACAAAGTCTAAAGGACAGGTTGGCTTTCCTGAACAAGAAGATGACTCTTGAAGGACCAGTAGGAGAAGAGGCAGTATAAAATTGTCCCAGGAAAGGACAGCTTGTAGAAAAGCTCTGCCTTTTATAGGAGTTTGGCATTTGAGGACATGGATGAGGACCAATATGGCTGGAGCATTGAATACACAAAAGTGAGTGAGAGAGGTCAAGGCTGGAAAATTAGGCAGGGGCAGAGCTCAAAGTCTCCTTATAACTTATCTAGGGATTATAAAGTCCTGAGGAAAAACTGGCCAGATTCACATGAAACCCATTTCCAATCAGAAAGTCAATTGTTTACAAAGCTTACTTCCAACATTATGAACATTATATTGCTCAGCCAGAAAACAAATAGAGCCCTGACCAGGTAGCTCAGTTGGTTAAAGTGTCGTCCAGATACACTAAAGTTGTGAGTTCAATACCCCGTCAGTTCACACACAAGAATCAACCAAAGAATGCATAAGTATAACAACAAATCGATTTTTTTTCTTTCTTTCTCTCAAATCAATAATTGAAAGAAGAGAGAAAGAATGGAACTAGAGAGAGAAACCTGTCTTTCATGGGAACACACAAACCCACATGGCCCAGTAATGTCCCATCTATCCAAATCATTCACTTATTTTGTGAGTGTCCAGTTAGACCTATTTCAGCCTTCTTATATTCTGTAGTGTTTTGCACAAAGTAGTTGCTTGATAGCTTTTCAGTTTTACTATTGGCAGGTTATTTCCCGCGGTCTCTTACATATCTGTACATTTTTCAGACAGGCACTGACTGCTTTTGTTCAAGATTATTTTTTCAAGAATGGCTTATATATACATGCAATTTATATATATGAATGTTCATTGTAAGACAGCTGATCATCACAGTTGAGATTCCTGAGCTCAGGGTTCCTCAGCTGTAACACAAACCCACAGCATACTCAGCAATCACCTAGGCTGCTCCATTTCAGCCCTGTGCCAACTTGGGAGCTGTGGCAAGGGCAACCAGTGTGAACACAAAGCTAGTGCTTCCTGCTGCGCTGAGAATAGTGAAGTCTGTCTCCAACCAGGGAGTTTCATATCTTCTGCCAGCATTTATGAAATTCTAGCAACTTGTCAGCTTGCAAGTCATGTCAATGATCAGACCCTTCACAGTTCATCACAGCTGGTAAGTGAGACCTCTATATGAATAGGTGAGTTACAGTATGAAAAGGAAGGTGTTCATACAAAAGTAGGAATATCGATATTAGTTCAGCTTGGTGGTAGTAGTTGGGAGAATAGGTTGAGTAGGACTTTTACTCATTGAGAAGAGTATATTCCTGATAGAGGGACAATGTACATGAAAAGAGACATTAAGAGACCTGATTTGTCTAGAGACAGTAAAAAGTTTGGTGTAGTAACAATAGATTTGGTGAGTACCAGGAGATGATATTGGACAGCATTAGCCCCTTACAGGAGGGTATATTCAAAACTATCAAATATAGCTGTAATTACAAATTTTTTCTGACGCTATTTTCAACCAGATTAGTACTCTGGGAAGTAAATGTTCTGCTTATTTATGCATTCAATTGGTTGATTCTTCTACATGCCCTGACCGGGGATCGAACCTGCAACTTCAGTGTATCAGGAGGATGCCCTAAGCAACTGAGCATTTTGCCTTACATTTTTAAAAGTAGAATCTAGCCTGACCTGTGGTGGCGCAGTGGATAAAGCATTGACCTGGGAGCACTGACGTCGCCAGTTCAAAACCCTGTGATGGTCTGGTCAAGGCACATATGGGAGTTGATGCTTCCAGCTCCTCCCCCCTTTCTCTCTTTCTCTCTCTCACTCCGTGTCTCCTCTCTAAAATGAATACAATAAAAAGAAATTTAAAAAAAAAAGTAGAATCTAGCCTGACCAGGCAGTGGCACAGTGGATAGAATCAGCTTGGGATGCTGAGGACCCAGGTTTGAAACCCCAAGGTCACCGGCTTGAGCACAAGTTCATCAGACTTGAGGACATGGTTGCCAACTTGAGTGTGGGATCATAGGCATGATCCCATGGTCGCTGGCTTCAGCCCAAAGGTCGCTAGCTTTAAGCCCAAGGTCACTGACTTGAGCCCAAGGTCACTGTCTTGAGCAAGGGGTCATTGGCTCAGCTGGAGCACCCAGTGAAGGCATATATGAGAAAGCAATCAATGAACAACTAAGGAAGCACAACAAAGAATTTATGCTTCTCATCTTTCCCTTCCTGTCTGTCCTGTGTGTTCCCCCCTCTCCCGCTAGAATTAGAATAAAATTATATGTTATCAGTTAAAATTATAAAAATAATCCTTTTACAGTATTTCTTTAGGAACATCTTCATTCCAGGAACTGTGTCTCTTCCATGAGTTTAAGTTTTCCAAAATCGTTACTTTCGTAGATCAGGGACCAGAAACTTCTTTGAAGGTTTGAGACTTGTCCAGATGAAAGACTGTAAACCCTGTGTTATAAATAAGTTTCCTGCTTTCCCACTGCCCTGAAGTCTTCTCCTGTCTTTCATTCTTCTTCTCACTGCCAGATAGTACCCACACACAAATACAGGCATGTCTCTTGCTCCCATACTTTTGTAAGGTCCATTGATTACAAATGGCCAGGAAGAAGGGAGAGAAACTTAAGTGAGAACATGATAAGAGCCCATGAGGATGTGGAAGGAACACAAAGCAATATTACGGAATAATAGGAGAAACTTTGTTGGGTGCTGGCACTCTTCTTAATCCTAATTGTGGTGGATACACAGATCTATATAGATGTTTAAAATTGATAGAACTGGATACCCCTCCCCCAATACATTTTATTGTATGATAAAAGTAAATATAGAAGAATAGAAAACAAAGTGTAAACCAGTCCAAGGAGGTCAGGACTCCAGTCTTTCCTATCTTCTACAGCAGTTATAAGAAAAATGTGACAAAGGTCTGGGCCAGGGTTCGAGAACCTTTTTGGCTGAGAGAGCCATGAACGCCACAATTTTAAAATGTAACTCCATGAGAGCCATACAATATGTTTAACACTAAATACAAGTAAATGTGTGCATTTTATGTAAGACCAACACTTTTATTTATTTTATTTTATTCATTTTAGAGAGTAGACATAGAGTGAGAGAGTGAGAGAGAAAGGGGGGAGGAGCTGGTAGCATCAACCCCCATATGTGCCCTGACCAGACCAGTGCAGGGTTTTGAACTGGCGACCTCAGTGTTCCAGGTCGACGCTTTATCCACTGCGCCACCACAGGTCAGGCCTTGACCAACACTTTTAAAAGCACAATAAGTCTCTGAATTGCTTTTAATAACGTTGTTATGCTGTTGCTACCCAATGATGAATAAAGTACTTCTTACCGTTAATGCAACTTCTGGTGCTGCATGGTTTTGCTGATGGCTTTGTAGTCTGGTTGATACATGGTAAGGTTAAGCTTCATGCAGGCGTTGAGACTTCCATCCCTTAAACGTGATCATAGGTTGGTCTTTACATTCTTTAGATGTGAGAAAGACTGCTCACATGCATACGTGGAGCCAAACATTGTCAGTACAGCAATACTCACACACTGCAGTGTGTGGTATGTGACGGAAAGCGCTTTCCAAGTTTTGACAATCAGCTGGTCCGTGGGTTGAAGTTTTTCATTTCTCCCCACTTGTGTTTGCTCGCCAACTCTGCTTGCTGTCGTGCAAGTCTTTCCAAATCTTCATTCAGTGACTTGAACTTATTCACCCACATGTCTGAGGCCCTCAGGTCAGCATCTTGTAGCTCAAAATCTCTGACGGAGACACCGGGGATGTAACTCAGGTCAGCGCTGTCCAATGCACACTCTTGTGGATGGGTGATGAACTTAAAAAGACGAGCGTGCTCACAAAATTCTCCAAAGCGCACTTTGAATGACTGCAGGAGATTAGATGTGAAGCCTGCTAACTGCTGGAGATCAAGATGTTGAACACGGTCACTTGCTGTGCATGCATCTTTAAACTCTCCCAGTTTTTCAGTGTAGCAAATGACCATTTTCAATGTCAGCAATGAAGAGTTCCAGCTTGTTTTCAAATCCAAACACTGCTTGTTGAAGGGATAAGACTGTATTTCCAACGCCTTGTATTTTCACATTGAGCTGGTTCAGATGTTCACTCATGTCCACTAGACAGTATAACTTCAGGAGCCACTCAGTGTTAGCTAACTCAGGATGCACGACGTTTTTCATTTCAAGAAAAGTCCGGATTTTGCTCAGACAAGCCGCAAAATGGCTAAGCACCCTCCCTCTTGACAACCAATGCACATTGCTGTGCAGAAGCAGACCAAGATAATTATTCCCAACTTCATCTAGCAGTGTTTTAAACTGGCGATCATTTAAAGCTCGGGCAACAATAAAGTTAACCACCTGAATGACCAGTGACATCACCTCACCAAGCTGCTCACCACACATCTGAGCACAAAGCACCTCCTGATGTAGGATGCAATGAAAATTTAGGATGAGGCTCTTTTCATGTTCATGAAGAAGTGCTATGAATCCTCTGTTTTTCCCCACCATGCACGGAGCATCATCAGTACACACTGAAATAAGTTTATCCATAGGTAGATTTTTTTCTTTAGCGAACTCAGTGAAAGACGTGAATAAACCCTCCCCTCTTGTTGTCTCTTTCATAGGCAAAACAGCAAGACTTTCCTCACATAGTGTGTCACCGACAGCATACCTTGCAATCACGGTGAACTGGGATAAATGGCTTATGTCTGTTGACTCATCCAAAGTGAGAGAAAAGAATAGTGCTGCATTTATGTCTTTCAGTTGTGTTGCCTCAATTTGATTTGCCATCATGATGGTACGATCGTGCACAGTTCTAGCCGACAGAGGCCTGTCTTTTATTCATTTGATTATCTTGTCTTTATCTGAAAAGTCGTCAAAAAGTTCATTGGCAACATCAAGCATGAATGTTTTGGCATACTCCCCGCTGGGAATGGCTTTTTGTTTCTCACAATTGCTAAAGCACCACCAAAGCTAGCCGAATTCCAGTCACCTTGTTGGGTCCAAACACGGAGTTGCTGCTGACTACTTACTTGCACTCTGCACAGTAGCTCTTGACATGCTATCTTCCTGCTGTCCCTTGCTGGATATTTCGATGCAAATGTAGTATGGCATGTGTCGAAGTGCCGCTTTATATTGGACCGTTTCATCGATGCTATTTTATCATTGCATATTAGACACACTGAAGAACCTGCTCTCTCCACAAAGGCAAATTCCTCTGTCCATTCCTGCTGAAAAGTATGATACTCCTCATCTTATTTTTTTTAGCCATCTTCTTCGTCAAAAGAGTTTCTGCAATTAGCTAGCTGACTACTTGATTAAAAGGTGGGAAGATTACTTCCTGACCTCACAACGACCCATGTACGGTAGACATTATCCAATAAAAATTGGGTGTTGTCCTGGAGGACGGCTGTGATTGGCTTTAGCCACCTGCATCCATGAACATGAGCGGTAGGAAATGAATGGATTGTAATACATGAGAATGTTTTATTTTTTTTTAATTCTATTTATTTATTTATTCATTTATAATTTTACAAGGACAGAGAGAGAGTCAGAGAGAGGGATAGATAGGGACAGACAGACAGGAACAGAGAGAGGTAAGAAGCATCAATCATTAGTTTCTCATTGCCGCTGAGACACCATAGTTGTTCAAGATTGCTTTCTCACATGTGCCTTGACCGCTGGCCTTCAGCAGACTGAGCCACCCATTGCTGGAGCCAGTGACCTTGGGTCCAAACTGGTGAGCTTTTTTGCTCAAGCCAGATGGGCCCGCGCTCCAGCTGGCGACCTCCGGGTCTCGAATCTGGGTCTTCCGGCATCCCAGTTTGACGCTCTATCCACTGTTCCACCGCCTGGTCAGGAGAGAATGTTTTATATTTTAACGTTATTATTTTTTTTTAGTAAAGATTTGTCTGCTAGGCAGATGCAGCCATCAAAAGAGCTACATCTGGTTCGCAAGCCACAGGTTCCCAACCCCTGGTCTAGTCTATTAGTGAGTGACTTGTTGTAAATAGGTTGGTTAAAGACCCACCACATTTACACATAAGCTGATTTCTAAGACTACATGTTGTGAACGCTTCACTTTGTTTTCTCTCTTTTTCTTTTTCCTAGCAAAAAGACACCTTTTTGTAACTAAGAGGTTGGTAACAATTGTGGGGGGGGGGGGTTGAGAGAAAGACTAGAAGGGAGTGATTTGAGAAGCATCAATTTATAGTTGCATCGCTTTAGTTGTTCATTGATTGTTTCTGATACATGCTTTGACCAAGGACTCAAGCCGAGCCAGTGACCCCTTGTTCAAGCCAGTGACCTTGGGCTCAAGGCAGTGACCTTCAGCTTCAAGCCAGAGACTTTGGGCTCAAGCCAACAACCTTGGAATCATATTGATGATCCCACACTCAAGCCAGATGAGCCCTTGCTCAAGCTAGCGACATCAGGGTTTCAAACCTGAGACCTCAGCATTCCAGGTTGATGCTGTATCCACCGCACCACCACCGTTCTGACTAGGTAACTTTTATTTTAACTTAAAAGAAAATACTTTGCCTTCGTTGGGTAACTCTTGGTTAGAGTGTCCTGTCAATATTCCAAGGTTGCGGGTTTGAATCCCACTGAGGGCACATACACAAATCAACTCATGAAATGCATAAATAAATGGAACAATACATCAATGTCTCTCTCTCTCTAAAAAATCAATCAATCAAATAAAGAAGAAATTTAAAAGTCTATTTAATAAAAATAATAAACACAAACATGTTAATATAAATTGCATGTTTTATGAAAAGTAACCATTTTTTAAAAATAAGTTTTAGTAAGAATTACATTTTGTATATCATATCTCTTTTATAACTGGCTTAATAGAAGATCTCTAGGTTCTTTATGGTTGAAGTATATGAAGAAAATAGAAGGCTTTAGAAAGAGAATTTAAGTATTTTGGGTAAGTATGGATATTCCTCTCTGACACTGCAGAAAATGACATGTGGCCCTGACCTGTGGTGGCGCAGTGGATAAAGCGTTGACCTGGGAACACTGAGGTCGCCAGTTCAAAACCCTGCACTGGTCTGGTCAGGGCACATATGGGGGTTGATGCTTCCAGCTCCTCCCCTCTTTCTCTCTGTCTCCTCTCTCTCACTCTGTGTCTCCTCTCTAAAATGAATAAAATTAAAAAAAATTAAAAAAAAAAAAAAAAAGAAAATGACATGTGGTAGTTTCTTAAAGGTTAGTTGTAACCTTTGACTACATCAAGGACTACCTTTGTGTCTTTGTGTGCATTTGCGTGCACATGTGTACACATATCTATCCATTGGTCTATCTTGCACTTTGAGTAGATTTCTTTTTGAGAGAGAGAGAGAAAGGGAGAAACACCAATTTGTTGTTATACCTATTTATGCATTGATTGTTGATTCTTGTATGTGCCCTGACAGGAGATGGAAACTGCAGCCTTCACATATCAGGACAGCGCTCTAACCAACTGAGCTATCCAGCCAGGGCCTGAATGTATTTTCTATCCATGCATGATTTTGTAATGTCCTGAATTGGTCAGTTGGAAAATATTGGTTCATTGTGTCATGCCAATGATCCATACCTCATACAATATCAGAAAGTCATATTCATTTATTTCACTACCGTTTCATTAGAAAAGTCCTTTTTTATTATTATTAATTTTAATGGGGTGACACCAATAAATAAGGGGACATATGTACAATGAAAACATCTCCAGGTTATCTTATCATTCAATTGTGTTACATACCCGTCACCCAAAGTCAAATTGTCCTCTGTCACCTTCTATCTGGTTTTCCCTGTGTCCCTCTCCTCCTCCCTATCCCACCCTTCCCTCCCTCCCCCCACCCGGTAACCACCACTCTCTTGTCCATGTCTCATAGTCTCACTTTTATGTACCACCTATGTATGAAATCATGCTGTTCTCAGTTTTTCTTTTTTTCTGATTTACTTATTTCACTCCGTATAATGTTATCAAGGTACATCCATTTTGTTATAAATGATCTGATGTCATCGTTTCTTATGGCTGAGTAGTATTCCATAGTATATATGTACCATGGCTTTTTAATCCACTCGTCTTCTGACGGACACTTGGGCTGTTTCCAGATCTTCGCTATTGTGAACAATGCTGCCACGAACATGGGGGCGCATTTCTTCTTTTCGAACAGTGCTATGGTGTTCTTAGGGTATATTCCTATAAGTGGGATAGCCGGGTCAAAAGGCAGTACGACTTTTAATTTTTTAAAGAATCTCCAAACTGTTTTCCACAGTGGCTGCACCAGTCTGCATTCCCACCAGCAGTGCAGGAGGGTTCCCTTTTCTCCACATCCTCGCCAGCACTTATTCTGTGTTGTTTTGCTGATGACTGCCATTCTGACTGGTGTGAGTTGATATCATTAGAAAAGTCTTTAAGCTGTCAAACTCATGATGGTAAACACATTTTTCCAATTTTCAGATTTCATTTGAAAGCTTAATTTGATCGCTGGCAACCAGTACTGTCAGCTGTTTTGCTTGAAATGTTAGGCTCATTTTGTTCATGTTGGAGGAGAAACAGTTGTCATTTCCCAAGTCTAGGTAACATTATTTGTCAGTTGCTCTTTCAAGGAAAACGGTGTTCCATGAAAAAAGCAGAGTTCCGCTTGCTGCTCAGCCACACAGGTGGCTTCTTCCACGGTCATCCTTGCATGTGGATCTCCTATTTCTTCTCACAGAATGTTAGAAAGATGTGGACACAAGGGTTGACATTTATAGGATTAATACTTTTTAGTACTCCATCAAGGATATTAGTAAATAAACTAAAAAAAATACTGGCAGCAAGTATATAGTGAGTGATAATGATCAGTAACAATGTGCCACCCTCCGAATTTCTGATAAGACAGTGTCAGCAGTGTTACTATTGTTTAGTACACCATCAGTACCAACGCGGACCCAAGAAAAAAGACAACAAGCATGTATTATTAAAAAGATTGTTTTTAACCTCAAGACTTCAAAAAAGCTTGCGGATTTCCAGAGGCCTAAGAACCACTGTTTAATAATTGTAAAATTAAAAGAAGGAGAACTGCCAGACCTGTGGTGGCACAGTGGATAATGCATCAATCAGGAATGCTGAGGTTGCCAGTTCAGAGCCCTGAGGTCGTTGGCTCTGAGTGCAGGCTCATCAGCATTGGTCACTGGTCTGAGTGGGGGAATCATCCACTTGATTCCCGAAACTCACCAGCTTAAGCCCAAAGGTTGTTGGCATGAAAAGCCCAAGGTTGCTGGCTTGAGCAAGAGTACACTAGCTTGCCCCAGTCAAGGCACATAGAAGAAGCAATCAATGGACAACTAAAGTGACACAACTACAAGTTGATGCTTCTCACCCTCTCTCCCTGTCTCTTTCTCTTTCTCTCAAAAAAAAGAAAAGAAAAAAAGGAATGAGAACAGGTTATGTCATGAAAACAAACTGATGAATTAAATTTAGTATATAATAATTTTATTAAAACAGAATACAGACTTCAAGTGCCACATAAAGCAGATTAGGAGAAAGACTGACAGGGTATATCAGATCAGGAGAGTTTTAAGTGGGCCTTGAAGAGTAGGTACAAATCGTTCAAGGAATGTGTTGGCAGGGAAAGACTTGCTCAAAACGTACAAATAAAGAACTGACCAGAGTGACCCTTGAGATCTCGTGACTATGAAAGGCAAATTAGGAATAATGACAGGCTTTTGTTCCATTGTGGTCCTGGTTGCATAGTTAGATCATAGGTTTAAAACTGTGAGGGAGGAAAGACCTTCACACTGATATGATGATGGTGATGGGGAGGTGGGGGAGAGATAGGTTAGTAGTGGTCAAGACTCAGAATTTACCTGACTTGTGGCGGCACAGTAGATAGTGTCGACCTGGAACACTGAGGTCCCGGGTTAAAAACTTCAAAGTTGCTGGCTTGAGCGCAGGCTCATTGACATGGTCCCAAGGTCGCTGGCTTAAGCCAAGGTCACTGGTTTGAGAAAAGGGTCATCGTCTCTGCTGGAGGCCCCCTCCCCAAGGCATGTATGAGAAGCAATCAATGAACAACTCCAGTGAAATAACTACCAGTTGACACATCTCACTCCTCCTCCTCTCTCTCTTTCTTTCTCTCTCTCTCTCAAAAAAAAAAAAAAAAAAAACCCCTTTAGAATTTGCACAGTGGACCCTGGCGGGGTAGCTCAATTGGTTAGAGCATCATGCCAACACACCAAAGTTGTGGGTTCCATCCCTGGTCAGGGCACACACAAGAATCAAATCAATTAATGCACAACTAAGTGGAACAACAAATAGATTTTATTTTCTCTCTCTCCCTCTCTAAAATCAATAAACTTAGAATTTGTTCATAGGTGAAAACCCATTATAAAAGGAATATGTCAGAGGGAGAAGCAGTTTGGCTTATCTGATGATTTGAAAAGTGGCCATATGTGCCAAGGAAATTGGAAGTTCCCGAGAATATTCTCACAGGTAGGAAACCACTCAAAGGAAACTACCTGTGTTGACACCACCTACTGACATACAGTTATTAGTACGTCGGACCTGGACCGGGGGGTTCGGGTCTCTCCTTCTCTGGGAAGAGCGCCCCCACGGAGACCGCGCAGACTAGCCCTCGGCAGCGCTTCGCAATCGCACTAGCGCGGGCCGTCTCGCTTACCGTACACGGACTCTACCATCACGTTCCGAGGGGGCCTTGGTGGTGGTGGTAGATAGAGCGGGGCGTGTGTGCGCGGGGAAAGCCGGGCCCTCGGGGGGACTGTTGTCTCCTGGGTCCCTCACCAACCTGTCTTTGTCCTCGGCCCCGCGCGGACTCCTCCGTGCCTGCGTGAGGCGGCAGGTGAGCGCGGGGCGCGGGATCCCGGGCATCGTGGCCCCCCACGTGTGCGCGCGGGTGGCGGTGGCCGGCGGGGAGGCGCCTGCGGCACAGTAATGGCAGCGAGGTGAGCAGAGGAACGCGAGTGACAGCCACCGCCGCCGCCCACCCTCCTCGCTGGGACTCCGTCCTCGGTTCCTGCGGGCCGCCGCCCGCCCCTGGCCCCCGCCCCCGGCCCCTCGCCCCGGCCCGGCTGCGCATCAGGTAACCCGGCTGGGTGTCCGGGCCGGCTGCCGACGCCGGCAAACTTCCTTCCTCGACGAGGGTGGCGGGGACGGGGCTAGTGGCAGAGTGGGGGGCGCGGAGGGGGAGGGGCGGGGAGAGCGGCCGGGCGCCTCAGGGTCCCGTACGTGTCCCCGGTCCCCCGGACGCGGATCCCGGAGCCCGGCCGCCCCGCGGCGGGAGCCTGGGCCGCCCCGGCCCGGGCCGCCCCTTCCTCGGCCACATTTTCCTCTGAAGGAAGCGAGAGGAGCGCGCGTGGATTCACCTGCCGTGTCGCTCCAGGACCCGCACCTCCGTGCCCTGGGCAGGGTGGGGGCGGCCTGGCCCGACGTCCCCACCCGGGCATTTTCAGTTTTGTTTCCGCCGACGGCTGGGGTGAGGGCCGTGGGAGGAGCAGCTCGTACAGGCTAGCCTGCTCCCGCGCTTGGGGACCGGTGGGTGACACCTCGGGATCTCCGCGCGGGCCCCGCCACCCCGCAGACACTTGCGCGAGCACAGAACACCTGTGAAGTGCAGGCTTTTTATTGTCCAAGCCTTTCGTGTCCACGGGTTGTTGGTCCCAGTGGAAGGCAGTCCTTGAGGAGTTTAAATGTGGAAGAGCTGTGATAGAAACTGACCACTCGCTGTAGACTCATCCTCTGGACCCTCTGCAAGTCTTCTAACTAGACCTGTCCCAAATCTGCATTCATGCTGAACTAGAGGAAGCGATCGGTTGATGCTGATTGACTGCTGACGACCTGGTAGGCATTTTAAAACACTGACACAATTGTCCCTGGACCCTTCTGAACTTCACCTTCCTTTCCAAGACAGACCAGTGATCACACTGGCTCTCCTTTGCCCCGTTTGCCCAAATGCAGCGTTGGGAAGACCCTTCCACAAGAGTCACCCATGAAATCACAGATGCGTGCAGTGTCTTGAGATAAATATATATCTATATATATTTTTTCAGATGTTGTTTACAAGTTGTGGGAACATTTCTGCAAGTGTGCGTTCACATAGGTGCATGAAAAATACCTTTTCTGTGTGTTTCAGTATTTACGTAGATGTCTGAAATCCTTTTCTTTCCCAGTCTGACGATTTTCAGTGTCTTGTGAGTGAAATTAGTCTATCCGCGTCTTTCATGCTCACCAATTTGTCACTAAATTAAATGTGAACTTTCTTTACAGTCAGTTTTGCCTTATCTACCTGTTAAATAGTATTTAGGCACTTGTCTTATGCCAAGCAGAAGACATTGACATTTCTGCCCACCTGGAGTTTCAGTTCTTGTGGTGGGGGAGGGAGAGATTGACAGTCAAGGAGAAATAGAAATAAAGGATATAGAACAGGGAGTTGTTGTCATGACTGGGAGACTACATCCCATGGAAAGACCTGTCTGAGGTGACCTTTAACCTGATACCTGGAAAGTGAGAGGTAGTTAGCCTTTGGAAAGCTGAGGAAATGTTTCTGTTAGAGGGAGCAGCAAATGAAAATGCTCACAGGTAGTGTCGAACTTGGGTTCAGCAAACTGAAGGACGCTAGGTGAGGGCCCTTGTAAAAGACAAGAGGTAAGGTCACAGCCAGGGGCCTGATCATGTGAGCTCTTATTGGCCTTTGACTTTTATTTTTTATTTTATTTATTTATTTATTTTTTACAGGGACAGAGAGAGAGTCAGAGAGACGGATAGATAGGGACAGACAGACAAGAACAGAGAGAGGTGAGAAGCATCAGTCATTAGTTTTTCATTGCCGTCGCAACACCTTAGTTGTTCATTGATTGCTTTCTCACATGTGCCTTGATTGCGGGCCTTCAGCAAACTGAGCCACCCCTTGCTGGAGCCAGCGACCTTGGGTCCAAGCTGACGAGCTTTTTTTTTTTTTGCTCAAGCCAGATGGGCCTGCGCTCAACCTAGCGAGCTCGGGGTCTCGAACCTGGGTCTTCTGCATCCCAGTCCAACACTCTATCCACTGCGCCACTGCCTGGTCAGGCTGACTTTTATTTTATTTATTTATTTATTTATTTATTTATTTATTTATTTCCTCTTTTTTAAAAATTAATTTTAATAGGGTGACACCAATAAATCAGGGTACATATGTACAACGAAAACATCTCCAGGTTATCTTATCATTCAATTCTGTTGCATACCCATCACCCAAAGTCAAATTGTCCTCTGTCACCTTCTATCTGATTTTCCCTGTGCCCCTCCTCTCCTCCCTATTCCACTCTCTCCTCCCTCCCCCCACCCCGTAACCACCACTCTCTTGTCCATGTCTCATAGTCTCACTTTTATGTCCCACCTATGTATGAAATCATGCTGTTCCTGACTTTTATTTTTAAAACACATTGAAAAGCTATCAGAAATTTTGCAAATCTAGGAGTGGTGGAGCCTCACTTACACGCTGACCATGGAGGAGATGGGATGAGGAAAAGGAAGCAGGGAGACCAGTGAGTAGAGTAGTGCCTGGAGTGTCAGAGACAAGGAGAAAAAGGGTTTTGAGATACATTTCGAAGTTACAGGTATTTATTGGCTTTGTGATTTGGATGGAAGTGTAGTTGGACAGGACCAGTGGTTCCTGGGTTCAAGGCATCACCTGGATGGTGGTGACACCATGTATTGGAATAGGGAGAAAGTGAGGAAGCAAGCTGTTACATAGGAGTGTACATGTTAAGTAGAAACTATTAGATGTCATGTAGAGGTTAGAAGTAGGCAGTTGCATATCTAAATCTGGAATTTAGTGGAGAGTTTACAATCATTCATTCAAAATATTTTTCAAGTACCAGCTGCGGACCAGTCAGTGGGGGTAGAGTAGTGACAAGATAGATGAAAACCTCTGCCTTTGTGGGCCTTAAATTCTGAGGAGAGAAAGAGATGAGGCCGTGTCTGCATTTATCTGTTCAATTTATTATACTGTATTTATGTTTTGAATAAAACCACATTTTCATGATTCAAAATGGGGTACAGAGTGAAAATCCTGTTCTTTGTCTCCCATCATCTAGTTTTGGTCAGAGCTGAACAGTGTTAATGTTTTCTTATATATACTGTGCCTCTAAAGATATATTTTGTGCGTGCATAAGCAAATACGTATTCTTTCCACTTTGCAAGAGTGGTAGCATACTTCACCTGCTTTGACACTTTTTTTTTTTAAGAGTATTAAATAGTGTTTAAAGGTTGTGAAACAGATGGGACCTCCTAAAGAAAGAATGCTGAGGAAAAAGTCATGGAACCCGGCACCACTTTCTGACTTGGCCTGTGCCTTCTTTTGCGTTTTGGATCTACAGATCTGGAGTTATTTAAAGAGGTTTTTGTGAGACTTTTTACAGAAATTTGCATTGTGGTTTTTTTGTGTGTGTGTTCACCCTTGCTTGGCTGCCTGTTCTCTTTATATATTGGAACAATATTTGATTATTATTGAAAGCAGTGTTTTCACGTATATACCGTCAGTTAAATTCAAGTAAATTGATGACAGGATCAGGCCTTGAATCTTCGTATTTTGAAGAATTTTGACCGGCAAATGTTCAGTCTTAGGGAAAGCAAGCAGAAATTTGAAATGTTATCATGAGATTTATAACAAGTTATTGATGCTTGAGACATGGCTGAATTCTCTCTTGGTAGTTGATTAAGCACATTATCTATTTAGAGCAGGGGTGCCCACACTTTTTCAGCTTGCGAGCTACTTATAAAATGACCAAGTCAAAATGATCTACCTACAATAAAAATGCAAAACATAAATTTATTTTTTCTATATTATCATTATTCAAGTTACTATTATTACTATTTAATATTGTGTATTATTCTTTCACCTTTCTCCTCAGCTCTCTTTTCGGAGGAAAGTCAATGTCATAGTTTTTATGGACAGTCCAAAAAAACCGCTCCACATTTCCCTTCTTTGGAACAGCAATGGCACACAGACAGATGAGGCAAACGCACTTAGAATATGACATAGTGAAAAAAATCCCCTCCCGTTCTGTATGAAAGTGGTAGGTTTTAGGCTTCTTACTCGGACCAGCTACGGCACTCATTTTTATACCCTTTGTTGTATTTAGTTTAAATAAATTGAAGGCTAACTACACAGCAATGTAACTGAACAAGTTAGCGCGGTTTAACAGGCATGCGTAGGGTGTCAAAAGTTCAGACGTCAGATTGGCTACCCTGTATGCCAATCAAAATACAAATGTCTTTTTAATGTCATGCGATCTACCCACATTTCCTTCGCGATAGACCGGTAGATCGCGATCGATGTATTGAGCACCCCTGGTTTAGAGTGATCTGGCTCCTTTCCTGGGTTTGAATCCTAATAGTAATGTTTCTATTACACTGCAGATGTTTGTATAATCTTTGTGTTACTGACTTCAATATGTAGATTTCATCCTGTGTCACTACTTTGATTTGTAAAGGCCTATTGGAGGTACTGGAACCATGCAGTTCCTCTGATTCTTAAAAGTTTCGAAGTGAGTAGTGTTAAGATCACCGTGTTAGCATCTGCAACAACTATTGGGCTGCAGTTGAACCCTGTTGATTGAGTCATCTGGAAGAGAAGCATTGGGATACTTTCTCGCTCTCAGTTGCTTTAAGCATTATTACTTTGAAGAGTTAAAAATCTGGATTTATATTGTGTTCTCCCCTGAAATTACACTTTCTGTATTGAATGACATTTTGTTTTTCAGTTAGCTGTCTTTAGCCGGATACTCTTTATATAAATTGATCTATCTGTTGTTTTCTGAGGTGTCCTTGGTTTAAGAAATGTTTAGTCTGATTTTTGTGGTTATTTTTATTATTGTTACCTCTCTTTTCTTCTTATTTGCCTGAAATTAAAGTAAGCAACTAGTTTTTACATTGGAGAAATAAAATCTTTAATAGAAAATATTTAATAGTACTTTCTGAAGCTGTAGACACTAATTATTATATATAAGACCACTGTATGAAATATGTGTAGAAAGTTTAAGTTACTTAAACTCTGTAAATATATAGGTGTTGATGGCCTATTTGAAGATTGAATTATCTAAAGGATTTTTTCATTTGTATACTTTAACATTATAAATGATGTTACTGTTGTAATTTAAACATTAGATTATAGTCTCTATGTCAGGATTTTTTAAAATAAATTTATTTCTTTCTTTAATTGATTTACCTTAGACAGAGACAGTGCGGGGAGGGGAGAGAAAAGCGTTCTTGTTGTTCCATTTAGTTGTGTATTTGTTGGTTGCCTCCCATATGTGCCCTGACCAGGGATTGAACCTGCAACTTTGGCATTTCAGGATAACTCAGTACTCAGCTGGGCATGTCAGAATGTTTTATCAATTAGATTGACATTTTATAATTTTTGTTTCTTTTATCAGCTGTAAGCTTCCTGTGGGCAACATTTCTAGCCCCTGGAAGAGGTCTGGAATATAGGAAATATTTAATGTGTCCATTAACTCAATGGCGCATATATATATATATAAATTTTAATATATATATATACACACACACATTTTAATTCAGTGCAAGGAAGGAAGGCAGAGACAGACTTTTGTATACACCCTGATTGGGATCCACCTGGCAAGCCCACTAGGGGGTGATGCCCTGCCCATTTGGGGTGTTGCTTTGTTGCTTAGCAGCTGAACTTTTCTTAGTGCCTGAGGGAGAGGCCATGGAGTCATCCTCAGAGAGCCCGGGGCCAAGTTGCTCCATTTCACCCATGGCTGCAGGAGGGAAGGGAGAGAGAGAGAGAGAAACGAGAGGGGGAGGGGTAGAGATGCAGATGGGTTCTTCTCCTATATGCCCTGACCAGGAATCGAACCTGGGACATCCACACGCTGGGCTGACGCTCTACCACTGAGCCAACTGGCCAGGGCCTTAAATCTTGTTCTAATGTAGGTTATTTTTCAAATAATGAAATGTTGGGTTTACTCTGTATAAATATTTCTTGACTATTTCAATTTTGTTTTAATTCAGTTGAAGGAGAAAATATACAGGATATGTAAAAACATTAAAAAATGTTTTTGAAATAATTTTAGACTTAACAGAGAAGTTGCAAAAATGTTACAGAAAGCTCAGATACACCCTTCAACCAGCTTTCCCTGTTAACTTACATAACCAGAACACAATGATCAAAACCAGGAAATTAACACTGGTACAATACTAACTACTTTATAGACCTTATTTGAATCTCACCAGTTTTCCTACTAATATCCTTTTCCTGTTTCAGGATTTGATCGAGGATCAGACATGGCATTTAGTTGTTTCTGATATGTGATCGTGTTTTCTTATCTTTCATGACCTTCACACTTGGGATGAGTGCAACTGGTTGGTTACTTTGTAGACTGTCTCTCAGTTTGAGTTTTCCATGACTAGATTGGGATTATGCATTTTTGGCACAATACTACAGAAGTGATACTGCATCCTACCCAGTGCCTCATATCATGGGTACAGGATGTCAGGCTGTCCTATTAGAGGTAAAACAAACTTTGTTTGTTTCAGGTCCTGTCTGGTAAATTTCTCTACTTGTAAAGTTACTATTCCCCTCTTTGTAAATACTATCTTGGGGAGATATTTTGAAAGTATACAGATGTCTTGTTCTCAAACTTTTACCCACTCATTGAAGCATTCTTTGGTAGACATTGCCTGTAAGAATTATATTGGGGTTCACTTGAAGGTGATTCTATACTTTTTTCATTTCTTTCTACATTTACTAATTGGAATTCTTCTATAAGGAAGAACTACCCCCTCACTGCATTTATTTATTTGGTAATTTGTTTATATCAGTATTGAGTTATAGATTTTTCTTTTTAAAGAGAATCCTCTAGCCCTGGCCAGTTGGCTCAGTGGTAGAGCATCACCCTGGTGTATAGATGTCCCAGATTCGATTCCTGGTCAGGAAAAATAGGAGAAGCAACCATCGGCTTCTTTCCCCCTCTTTCTTCCCCTTCTACACACCATGGCTTGGTTCCAGCGTTGGCCTTGGGCACTGAGGATAGCTCATTGGTCTGAGCCCTTTAGCTTCAGGAGCTAAAAATAGCTCCATTGATTCAAGCATCAGCCCCAGGTAGGGGTTGCCAAGTAGATCCCAGTAGAGGTGCAAGTGGAAGTCTTTCTCACTGTCTCTCCTCATTTAAAAAATAAGTAAATAAAAGAATCTTCTTTAATGGATAAAGAGAATTTATTTTAATTCAGTGAGGAGAGGGGAGGCATAGACAGACTCCCACATGTGCCCCAACTGGGATCCACCTAGGAGGCAATGCTCTGCCCATCAGGAGCCATCGCTCCATTGCTCCAACTGAGATTTTCTTAGCACTTGAGGCGGAGGCCATGAAGCCATCTTTAGTGCCCGGGCCAGCTTTCTCCAATTGAGTCATGGCTGCAGGAGGGGTAGAGCCAAAAGATTGAGAGATAGAGAAATGAAAGGGGGCGGGGTGGAGAAACACATGGGCACTTTTCCGTGTGCCCTGACCAGGAATCAAACCTGGGACATCCACACATGGGCTGACACTCAACAACTAAGCCAAACAGCCAGGGCCAAGAGAATTTGTTTATTTTTAAAATATTTTATATATTGATTTTACATAGATGAGAGAGAGAAGGGAGGTGGATACGTGGGAAGCATCAACTCATAGCAATTGCTTTTCATATGTGCCTTGACCAGGCAAGGCCAGTGATTCGAGTCAGTGACATCAGCATTCCAGGTCGACACTTTATCCACTGTGCCACCACAAATCAAGTTATATAGTTTTTTTATTCTGTGGTTTATAATCTAATGCTTTTATTTAATTTGTTGCTCAAATTATTCAAGCTGTGGCCTTCAAGGTGGACCCTTTGTCTTTTCAACATACTCCATGTCCTTTTCTTTAGGATCTTGTATTTTCTCTGCTGCAGCCCTGAAATTGTTTCTCTAAGGAGCTCTGATACCTTCTATTGGAGAATGGTATTTAGACACCAAAATCTGATGCTACATGTGATCTTTGTCACTGGGTTGTCATTGCTCCTATGCTCTCTCTGTGACAGAGCTAAAAGTATATTTATGTATACTAATTCATGCATACATAAAATTCTAGATTTATTTCCATATCTTTTCATCTATGTGTGTGTTAAAAACCACGAGTTCATACTGATACCTCTCATTCCAATCAAACACAATAGTGTGTGCTACCATCTGCCTTGATTTATAACTGTTTATTTTGGTAGTGAGAAAAAGAGCATACTTTCTTTTTCTTTTTTTATTTAGAGAAAGAGAGAAAGACAGGAAAGGAGAGAGATGAGAAGCATCAACTCGTAGTTACAACACTTTATTTGTTCATTGATTATTTTCTCATATGTGCCTTGACTAGGGGCTCCTGTTGAGCCAGTAACTCCTTGATCAAGCCAGTAACCTTGGGTTCAAGCCAGCGACCTTGGGCTTCAAGCCAGCAACATTTGGGCTCAAGCCAGTGACCATGGAGTCATGTCTATGACCCCATGCTTAAGCCGATGACCTGAGCTCCATCTGGTGAACCTGCATTCAAGCCAGATGAGTCCATGCTCAAGCCAGCAACCTTGTGGTTTTGAACCTAGGTCCTCAGTGCCCCAAGTTGATACTCTATCAACCACACTATCTCCTGGTCAGACTAAGATTTTATTTATTGATTTTAGAGAGAGGAGAGAGAGAAGCATGGGGCGGGGTTAGGAGTGTGAAGCATCAACTCATAGCTGCTTCTTGTGTGTGCCTTGACTGGGCAAGCCTGGGGTTTGGAACTGGCAACCTCAGCGTCCTAGATCGATGCTTTATCCACTGCGCCACCACAGGTCATACTTTTTTTTTTTAATGTTTTTTTATTAATTGATTTCAGAGACAGACAAGACACATCAGTCTGTTTCTGTATGTACCCTGACCAGGGATCAAACTGGCAACCTTTTCATATTTGGGTGATGTTCTAAACAACCGAGCCAACCAGCCAGGGCATACGTACTTTCTAATAGTCACGATAATCAGGTCAGTTGTATGAAGTTACCAAAATAATGAATAATGTGACAAGAAAAAGATCCCCAAGTAATCCTCAGCCTCAAAAAATGTAAATGATATCACAAAGTATACTTGTGTTTTATTTGGTCTGTCTGAACCAAAAATAATGATATTTTGTCTTCATAGTTCTAAATATTTTTTTCTAGGTATTGTTTTGATTAGTAAGCATCCATGTAAAAAGTATTAATAGTTTAGAGAACACTTTACACAGATTCAGATACTTTCTATTACATCAGAACTTTGTTGTCCATTTAAGCACTTAGAATAAGGACTTTCTTTTGTTTGTTTTAGTTTTTTAAATTGTGGTAAAATACACATAACATAAAATTTACCTTTAACGATTTTCAAGTGTACAGTTCCTGGAATTGATTGCACTCACAATATTGCCATTGCTACTATATTTCCAATTTTTTTTCATTACTTCAGTAGAAATTTCAACCCTTTTACCAGCACCTGATGGCTTTTTTTAATTGAATTTATTGGGATGACATAGGTTTGGAAAACCATACAGGTTTCAAATGTACAAGTCAATATAACACCACCTGCACTCCACATTGTGTAGCCTCCACCCCAGCAAAGTCTCTTTCCTTCCCCATTTCACCCTCCTTTGCCCACCTTTACCTACCCCTCAACCCCTTCCTCTGTCTGTTGCCATCCTGTTGTCTGTGTCTATGTGTTATATATGTATGATTTTGTCTAAATCCTTCACTTCTTTAGTCCAGTCCCCTCACCTCCTCCCCTCTGACAGCTGTCAGTCTGTTCCATGTGTCCATGCCTCTGTTTCTGTTTTGTTCATCAGTTCATTGCAGCACCTGGTTACTTCTAATCTACTTTTTATCTTTATGAATTTGCCTAGTCTAGGTATATCATATAACTAGCATCATAAAATATTTGTCCTTTGTGTCTGGCTTGATTTGATACAATGTCTTCAACATTTATTTATCCATGTTGCAGCATGTATTAGAACTCTATTCTTTTTTATGATTGAATAATATTCCATTTATGTATATGCCATATTTTGTCCCTCCATTCTTCTGTTCATGAGCACTTGATTTGTTTCTACTTTTTGGCTGTTGTGTATAATGCTACAGTGAACATGGGGGCACAAATATCTTTTTCAGTTTCTGCTTTTAATTCTTTTGGGTAAATACTGAGGAGTGCAATTGCTGGACGCACATGGTCATTCTATATTGCTCTTTTATATAGAGAGGACTCATATATAGAACTCATATGTATATCTATATATATCTATATATATCTACACACACACACACACACATATATATATATATACTTTAATATATAGAGACAGGAAGGGGGGAGAACAGAGAGATGAGAAGCATCAACTTGTAGTTGTATCACTTGAGTTGTTTATTGATTGCTTCTCATATGTGCCTTGACCAGGGGGCTCAAGCAGAGCCAATGACTCCTTGCTCAGCCAGCAAACAACCTTGGGCTCAAGCCAGTGACCTTTGGAATCTAGCCAGTGACCTTGGGATTATGTCAGTGATCCTGCGCTCAAGCCAGCAATCTCCAGGTTTTGAACTGGGGCCCTCTGACATGGCCAGCTGGCGCTCTCTCCCCTGCACCACCACTGGTCAGGCAGTACTGTTAGCTCTTTAATGTGTAATGGTATCATGCTGAGATTTTAATATGTATTTCCCTAATGACATTGGAAGTCTGTTCTTTGCTTAGAGACCTCTGTATTCCAGAACTTTATGTGGGTTCTTTTCTCTTTTGACTGTCAGATTGGTTGTATGTTTTCTTATTATTGAGCTTTGAGAAGTTTTACTTCTTTTTAATTTATTGATTTTGGGGTAGGGGGCAGAGAGAGAAACAAACATGTTTGTTCAATTTATTTATGTACTCATTGGTTGCTCCTTGCATGTGCCCTGATCAGGGATCAAACCCACAACCTTGGCATATTGGGAAGATGTTCCAAGCAATTGAGCTACTAGCCAGGGCCTGAGAACTTTTAAATATATTCTGGTACCTTTTCTTTCAGGCCAGGACTTGTCTTTCATTTTTTTCTTTTTTATTGAGATATAATTGACATATATTATTAGTTTCAGGTGTACAGCATAATGATTTAGTTTTTACATTTTCATTTATTTATTAGCAAACGAGGGACAGAGACAGACAGGAAGGAGAGAGATGAGAACCATCAACTCTTCATTGTGTCACCTTAGTTGCTCATGGATTGCTTTCTCATACATGCCTTGACCGGGGGATGGAGGCTACAGCAGAGCGAGTGATCCCTCACTCAAGCCAGTTACCTCTGCGCTCAAGCTGGCGATTCGCAGTTAAGCTGGTGAGCTTCAGAGTTTCCAGTCGGAGACCTTAGTGTCCCTGGTCAGTGCCCTATACATTGCGCCACCACCGGTCAGGCTGGTTGGCTAATATTTTGTTGATGACTTTTTCATCTGTGTTCATTGGAGACATTGGCCTATAATTGTCCTTGTGGCACTTTGGTTTTGATTTCAGGATAGCTGGCCGTGCGAAATGAGCTTGGATGTTCAGTCCTCTTCTGTTATTTGGGAAAGTTTGTAGAGGAAATTATTTTATGTTTTATTGATTAAGAGAGAGAGAAGAAACATTGATTTGTGGTTCTACTTATTTACGTATTCATTAGTTGGTTATTTTTTTATATGCCCTGACCAGGGATCAAACCTCTAATCTTGGTATATCAGGACAATGCTCTCACCAACTGGACTACCTGGTCAGGGCAGTATTGGTTTTGATTTGAATATTTGGTAGAAATCAAAAACCATCTGGCCATGGACTTCTGTTTGTTGGTAGGATTTTGATTGTGGATGCAGTCTATTAATCTGTCTGTTCAGATTTTCTGTTTCCCGTGATTCAGTCTTAGTAGGTTTTATGTGTTTAGGAATTTATCCATTTCTTCTAGGTTGTCTAAATTGTTGGCATATGTTGTTCATACTTATCTTTTATGATCCTTTGTATTTCTTTGCTATTGTTTGTAATATGTTTTTTCATTTCTGATATTTGTTTGTCTTTTCTTTTTTGTTCTTGGTGAGTCTAGCAAAAGGTGTGTCAATTTTGTTTCTCTTCTTAAAGAACCAGTTCTTAGTTTCAGTGATCTTTCCTATTGTCTTTTAAGTCTCTCTTCCACTTATTTCCACTCTAATCTTTATGTCCTTCATTGTACTAACTTTGGGCTTTGTTATTTTTCTAGCTCCTTGAGGTGTGAAGTAGTAGTTTATTTGAAAATTTTTGTTTGTTTGTTTCTTGATGTAGGCACTTATTGCTGTGAATTTTCTTCTTAGTACTGTTTTTGCTGCATTCCATAAGTTTTGATATATTGGATTTCCCTTTTCATATGTCACAAGGTTGTTTGTGTTTTGTGTGCGTGCTCACAACTGCTAACCTACATTTGCCAACCCTGTATTTGTGACTTTTTCTTCCTTGAGTCCATTTCTAGTTTCATACCATTGTAGTTAAAGAAGATGCTTGATGTGGTTTTAGTTTTCTAAAGTTTATTAAGACTTGTTTTGTGATTTAACATATGATCTCCCCTGGAGATAATTGTGTGTGCATTTGAGAAAAATATGTATTCTCTTGCTTCAGGGTAGAATTTTCCATTTATACCTGTTAAGTTTCTTTAGTCTAATGTATTGTTTTAAGGCTCATGTTTCCTTATGATTTTCTGTCTGGATGATCTATCTGTTCATGGTAAGTGGGGTATTCAGGTTCCAGCCTACTCCTGGCAGGGTCGCTCATTTGGCTAGAGTAGAGCATAGACCCCATACTCCAAAGTTGCAGGTTTGATCCGGGTCAGGTCACGTACAAGAATCAACCAATGAATGCACGAATAAGTGGAACAACAAATCATTGTTTCTCTTTTTTCTCTCTTTCTTCCTTCCTCTCTTCCTGTCTCTTAAATTCATAAAAATTAATTTTAAAAGCCCCCTCTTATTACTATTATATATTGCTGTCTATTTTTTCCTTTAGGTCTGTTGGTATTTGCTTTATATATATTTTAATTTTATTTAGAAAATTAGATTTAACGGGGTGACATTGATCAATAAGAGTATGCTTTATATATTTAGGCATTCCTATGTTAGGTGAATAGATATATACAAATATGATACTCTCTTCTTGGGTTGACCTTTTATCATTAAGACGCCTTCTTTGTCTCTTATTATAGTCTTTTTTAAAACCGACTTTACAGAGAGAGGAGAGAGGTGGGAAATTGAGAAGCATCAACTCATTGTTGCTTCACATTAGTTGTTCATTGATTGCTTTGTTGTATGTGCCTTGACTAGAGAAGCCCAGGATTTTGGACCAGTGACCTCAGCATTCCAGGTCAATACTCTTACCCACTGCACCACAACAGGTCAGGCATACAGTCTCTGTTTTAAAGTCTACCTTTTTCTTTTTCTGATATAATTATAGCTACCACAGCTTTCTTTTTGTTTCTGTTTGCATGGAATATCTTTTTCCATCTTTTCACTTTCAGTCTGTGTTGTGTTCTTACATCTGAAGTGAGTTTCCTTTACAGATGAGTCCTTTTTTTTTCTATTTAGCCACTCTGTGTCTTTTGATTGGCAAATTTATTCCACTTACATTTAAAGAATTATTGATAGGTATGTACTTACTGCCATTTTGTTTATTGTTTTCTAGCTGTTTTGTACTTCATGTTTCTTTTTCTCTTACTCTCTTCCTTTGTGGATATATGACTTAGTAATATGCTTAATCCTTTCTCTTTATCTCTTGTGTATCTACTACAGGTTTTTGCTTTGTGGTTACCTTGAGGCTCGTGTATACCAATGCATATTTATAACAGTCCTTTAAGTTGATAACAATTTAAGGTTGATTCTTGTATGTGCGCTGACTGGGGAATCAAACCCACACCCTTACCTATCAGGATGATGCTCTAATCAACTGAGCTACCTGGTCTGGGTCCTGTTCTTTCATTTGGGACATGTCTTGTCCCTGCATTTTGGCTGCTTCCTTATATTTGTTTCTGTGTATTAGGTACAGCTGCTGTGTCTCCCAGACTTGCTAGAGTGGCCTTGTGTAGTAGATGTTTTGTAGGGGCCAGGGCCACAGCCTCCCCTCACCAAGTTGGGTGCTCCAGGTGCACCCTTGTGTGGGCTCTGTGCACTGTCCTATTGAAGTTGAGCCTTAGTTGCTGTTGGCATCATTGGTAGGGACTGACCCCCAAACCGATCATCTGGGAGACTGGACTGTGACTGCAGGAGAGGAGCAGCTATGTAGGAGTTGACCCTGTGGAGCAGGACTCACTTCAGTGGGGCTTGAATCTTACTCCACCCCTGAGTGTGTCACTTGTGGAGGTGATAGGGTTGTCATCTGACATAGTCTGAGTCTGTGGCTCTCCAGCAGGTGCACTTGCTCTGGGGCCTCCTGTGAGGTACAATGTCAGCCACCACCTTTGCCCTGCCTGGGTCCACCTGGCAAAAGCTACAGAAGTTACTTGTGCTGGGCTTGGAGGTACCTAAGAGAGACCAGGCTGAGAACCGAGGCCAGCTGCCTCTAGTGCCAGGCCTGGGGCTACTAAGTAGGGTACACAGAGGCTAAATACAGCTTTTTTGAGATTTTTAAAAAGCCCAAAACATGAGTCAAAATATGCCATTTTTATGGAAAAGCCACTGGAATGGCTTGGGTGGACCCACAGGTTGGGTGGAGCAGGGTCTTAAGAAACAGTGATAGCCAGGTTGATGAAATCTCAGATATGGCTCTAACCTGAGGGGTTGGGGGTGTCTCAGGAAAGGAAAAATGGCCTCTGCCAGCACTTTTGTCTGGTAGAACACTGTCTCCTCAGCTGTTGTCCTGATGCTGGTCTGTAAAGCCAGGAGCCACAGCCACCATCACAGCCACCTGGCCAATGCAGGTTTGTGTTAGATTCGGACAGTCGGTAATGAAACAGCGGAGCCAAGAACTGGTGGGCCATTGTAAAGCCAGTAGTCGGGGTCAGCTTCACAGCCGCCCGACGCACGCAGGTTCACATTAGATTCGAACAGTCGGCAATAAAACACAGGAGCCACAAACTGGTGAGCCATCAGCTTTAATTCTAGCTTGCACCCGGCGGGCAAGCAAAAACACACACTGGGCTCCAAAACCCATACATTCAGTGCTCACAAAGCTACTGACTTATCCGAGTTTCCTAGCATCAAAGCTTTCCAGCTCACCAGACTTATTCACCTCTGTTTCCCATCTCCTCCAGCACAAACTCTTAACAAACTGGCTTCTTCCTCAGCACTCTGCCATCTCGGCTGCTTCTCCTGGCCTTCACGTGGCCTTACTCTGCTCTCCTCTCTAATACTAATCTCAGGAACTCAGGAACCAAGAGAGAGAGATCAAGCTCCCAGACTGCCCCAGTTTATAGCCTAGAAAATTCAAACCTTTAATCCAATTATACATTCAAGAAAGTCTCTGATACAAAGCCACCCATCTGAGGCATAATGGGATTCCTCCCTACATCACCACCCTACATCATCCAATCAGTCAAGGGTGTGGGGAAGAGCTTACTCTTAAACTAAGGCTTAGGCTATGACCTGGCCTGCCTACATTACTGCTTTTCCCCCACAGCCATCTCAAGCATAAGGGCAAATAATATCACCTGGGTGACGGGCCTCCATGTGGGCAGCGCCATCTTTAACAAAGTGAGCATAATATATTTTATCTGCCCAACAATCCACCCCTATGCTCACTTTACTACCCACAATCTACACCACTGGTATCCCTGTACAAGAAAATGAGTACATTACACAAATTACAGCAATAGCACAAATCATACAGTTTCAACAATTACAAAGGTATACACATTTCACCAGTCTCTGAGCACTTTGCCAAAAGTGCAAAATGTCCTCAGCCTTTTCTCTTGCCATTTGAAAGGCTTCCTGGGGTAGGGGGACAGCCTCCATCAAAGCCACCCCTCAACCCCATCAGGGTATTTCACATTGTCCAAAATCCGTAAGTCCATTCAACAAAGGAGCTTGTGCCCATCCGGTCATAGTCCAGGAAATCAGTCCACACACATAGGGCTTTAGCTTCCCCCCTCATTCCTGCCATCATGGCAAGTCTCACACTGTCCCAAAAAGGAGCATGTGGCAATGGCAGTCAGCATTTCCATCTCTGCTCTGGGGAGCATGATGGCATCCACCCCTATGTCCCCAAATCGCAGACCTACCAGGAACATAGCTACTCCTTGCTGCTGAGCTCTCACCTTCTGGAGACTGCGGATTGCAACTCCAGATCAATTCTCCTCATCCTCCAAAGAGGAACTGCAAACACCAGCTCCTGCTGCTGGGCTTGATCTCTGGGCCACCGCTGCCTTCTGCTCAGCAGGCCTTGCAGCTCCAACCCCGGCCTCAGCCCCCGTCCTGGCCTCAGCTCCGGCCCCGGCCTCAGGCCACTGCTGCCTCTCCACAACATCCAGGGCAATCTCCAACTCACGAACCTGTGATTCCTTCTCCAGCATCTGCTCCATTTCCAGGCGAATCTCACGAACCTGGTCAGCCTCCTCCAGCGCTTCCTCCAGCTCCAGGGTCGGCATCTCTTTCTCCCACGTTTTCTCCAGCTCCTTCCGCTGCTCGGCCTGCAGGTCCTGGGCAGCCTCTTCCACAGAGCTCTCGGTTTCCTCACGCATGACTGTAAAAGTCAGCCATCCTACAGTCCCCCCAAAAACAGCTATGGGAAACCAAAACAGCAACCAGTCCTCTACTCCATCACTCAAAGGTGGTGGTGGCTCCATGCCGATCTGTATCAAATCCTGCCACAGACTACGCCAAATGTAAAGCCAGTAGTCGAGGCCACTATCACAGCAGCCCGACCCATGCAGGTTTGCATTGGATTCGGACAGATGGCAATGAAACACCGGAGCCAAAAACTGGTGAGCCATCAGCTTTAATTCTTGCTTGCACCCGGCGGGCAAGCAAAAACACACACTGGGCTCCAAAACCCATACATTCAGTGCTCACAAAGCTACTGACTTATCCGAGTTTCCTAGCATCAAAGCTTTCCAGCTCACCAGACTTATTCACCTCTGTTTCCCATCTCCTCCTGCACAAACTCTTAACAAACTGGCTTCTTCCTCAGCACTCTGCCATCTCGGCTGCTTCTCCTGGCCTTCACGTGGCCTTACTCTGCTCTCCTCTCTAATACCAACCTCAGGAACTCAGGAACCAAGAGAGAGAGAGATCAAGCTCCCAGACTGCCCCAGTTTATAGCCTAGAAAATCCAAACCTTTAATCCAATTATACATACAAGAAAGTCTCTGATACAAAGCCACCCATCTGAGGCATAATGGGATTCCTCCCTACATCACCACCCTACATCATCCAATCAGTCAAGGGTGTGGGGAAGAGCTTACTCTTAAACTAAGGCTTAGGCTATGACCTGGCCTGCCTACATTACTGCTTTTCCCCCACAGCCATCTCAAGCATAAGGGCAAATAATATCACCTGGGTGACGGGCCTCCATGTGGGCAGCGCCATCTTTAACAAAGTGAGCATAATATATTTTATCTGCCCAACAGCCATTATCTTTAATCCTAGCTTATACCCAGCGGGCAAGCAAAAACACACACTGGGCTCCAAAACCCTCTCATTCAGTGCTTACAAAGCTACTGACTTATCCGAGTTTCTAGAATCAAAGGTTTCTAGCTCACCAGACTTATTCACCTCTCTTCCCCATCTCCTTCTCCTGCACAAACTGGCTTCTCCCTAAGCACTCCACCATATTGGCTGCTTCTCCTGGCCTCCTCCACGTGGCTTTTCTCTACTCTCCCCTAATGCTAATTTCAGGGACCGAGAGTGAGCAAGCTCCTGGTCTGCCCACTTTATAGTGCAGAAATCCAAACTATAATCCAATTTACAAACAAGGAAGCCTGTAATACAAAGTCACTTATCTGAGTCATAATGGGAGGATTCCTCATGAGAGTGCACCACCCCACATCATCCAATCAGTAAAAGGTGTGGGGAAAAGCTTACTCTTTAAACTAAGCCTTAGGCTATAACGACCTGGCCTGCCCACAGCCTGTCCCCCAACACACATTAATATTAACGGACTTGCATGAGGGCAGTGCCATCTTTAACAAAATGAACATAATATATTTTATCTGCCCAACGTGGTCCATCCAGTTCCTCCTTGTATGTCTGTAAGGCCAGTAGCTGCCGCCTTCATGGCCATGCACATGCAGGTTCTAATTGAATTCGGAACGTTGTTAAAGAAACAGTGAAGCCAAAAGAATGGTGGGCCATTCCTTTATTATAAAGTCTCGCACCAGCCGATGAACAAACACACAGGAATCCCAAAGCCACTGACACATTCTCAGTCACAATGTTGGGCAGATAAAATATATTATGCTCACTTTGTTAAAGATGGCGCTGCCCACATGGAAGTTCGTTGATATTAATGTGTGTTCTGGAACAGGCTGTGGGCAGGCCAGGTCATTATAGCCTAAGGCTTAGTTTTAAGAGTAAACTCTTCTCCACACCCTTGACTGATTGGATGATGTAGGGTGGTGCACTCTCCTGAGGAATCCCATTATACAGAGACTTCCTTGTTTGTATAATTGGATTAAAGGTTTTGATTCTACGATATAAAGTGGGAGAGACCAGTAGCTTTATCTCTCGCTTGGTTCCTGAGGTAGAAGAGAGTAGAGCAGATTAAGGCCACATGGAAGCCAGGAGAAGCAGTCAAGATGGCAGAATGCTGAGGGAGAAGCCAGTTTGTTAAGAGTTTGTGCTGGAGGAGATGGGGAACAGAGGTGAATAAGTCTGGTGAGCTAGAAACCTTTGATTCTAGGAAACTTGGATAAGTCAGTAGCTTTGTGAGCACTGAATGTGTGGGTTTAGGAGCCCAGTGTGTGTTTTTGCTTGCCCGCCGGGTACAGGCTAGAATTAAAGATGATGGCTCACCAGTTTTTGACTTCGTTGTTTCATTACTGTTGGGCAGATAAAATATTTTATGCTCACTTTGTTAAAGATGGTGCTGCCCACACGGAAGCCCGTCACCCAGGTGATATTATTTGGCCTTATGCTTGGAATGTGTGTTCTGGGACAGGCTGTGGGCAGGCTGGGTCATTATAGCCTAAGGCTTAGTTTAAGAGTAAGCTCTTCTCCACACCCTTGACTGATTGGATGATGTAGGGTGGTGATGTAGGGAGGAATCCCATTATGCCTCAGATGGGTGGCTTTGTATCAGAGACTTTCTTGAATGTATAATTGGATTAAAGGTTTGGATTATCTATGCTATAAAGTGGGCGGACCGGTAGCTAGATCTCTCTCTCTTGGTTCCTGAGTACCTGAGGTTGGTATTAGAGAGGAGAGCAGAGTAAGGCCACGTGAAGGCCAGGAGAAGCAGCCGAGATGGCAGATTGCTGAGGAAGAAGCCAGTTTGTTAAGAGTTTGTGCTGGAGGAGATGGGAAACAGAGGTGAATACGTCTGGTGAGCTAGAAACCTTTGATGCTAGGAAACTCGGATAAGTCAGTAGCTTTGTGAGCACTGAATGTGTGGGTTTTGGAGCCCAGTGTGTGTTTTTGCTTGCCCGCCGGTGCAAGCTAGAATTAAAGTTGATGGCTCACCAGTTTTAGGCTCCTGTGTTTCATTGCCAACTGTTCGAATCCAATGTGAACCTGCATGGGTCAGGCTGCTGTGATCCCTGCCTCGGCCACAGGCTTTACATTTGGCGTAGTCTTTGGCAGGATTCGATACAGTTTGGCATGGAGCCACCACCACCTTTGAGTGGTGGAGTAGAGGACTGGTTGCTGTTTTGGTTTCCCATAGCTGTTTTTTGGGGAAGTGTAGGATGGCTGACTTTTACAGCCATGCGTGAGGAAACCGAGAGCTCTATGGAAGAGGCTGCCCAGGACCTCCAGGCCGAGCAGCGGAAGGAGCTGGAGGAAACGTGGGAGAAACAGATGCTGACCCGGGAGCTGAAGGAAGCGCTGGAGGATGAGGCTGACCAGGTTTGCAAGATTCACCTGGAAATGGAGCAGACGCTGGAGAAGGAATCACAGGTTCATGAGTTGGAAATTGCCCTGGATGTTGTGGAGAGCCAGCAGCGGCATGAGGCCGGGGCTGGAGTTGCAAGACCTGCTGAGCAGAAGGCAGCGTTGGCTCGGATCTCGAGCCCAGCAGCAGGAGCTGATGTTTTCAGTTTCTCTTTGGAGGATAAGGAGAATTGGTCTGGAATTGTGATCCACAGCCTCCAGAAGGTGAGAGCCCAGCAGCAAGGAGTAGCTACGCTGCCGGTAGGTATGCGATTTTGGGACATAGTGGTGGAAGCCATCATGCTCCCCAGAGCAGAGATGGAAATGCTGACTGCCATTGCCACATGCTTTTCTTTAGGACAGTGTGAGACTTGCCATGATGGCAGGAATGAGGGGCGAGGCTAAAGCCCTAAGTGTGTGGACTGATTTCCGGGGATATGACCGGATGGGCACAGGCTCCTTTGTTGAATGGACTTACGGATTTTGGACAATGTGAAATACCCTGATGGGGGTGGGGATGGCTTTGCTGGAGGCCCTCCTGCCCCGGGAAGCTTTTCCCATGGCTAGAAAGAAGGCCGAGGACATTTTGCGCTTTTGGCAAAGTGCTCAGAGACTGGTGAAAAGTTACTTTGTAATTGTTGAAACTGTATGATTTGTGTTATTGCTGTAATTTGTGTAATATGCCTACTTTCCTTGTACAGGAATGCCGGTGGTGTAAATTGTGGGTAGTAAAGTGAGCATAGGGGTGGATTGTTGGGCAGATAAAATATTTTATGCTCACTTTGTTAAAGATGGAGCTGCCCACATGGAAGCCCGTCACCCAGGTGATATTATTTGGCCTTATGCTTGGAATGTGTGTTCTGGGACAGGCTGTGGGCAGGCTGGGTCATTATAGCCTAAGGCTTAGTTTAAGAGTAAGCTCTTTTCCACACCCTTGACTGATTGGATGATGTAGGGTGGTGATGTAGGGAGGAATCCCATTATGCCTCAGATGGGTGGCTTTGTATCAGAGACTTTCTTGAATGTATAATTGGATTAAAGGTTTGGATTATCTATGCTATAAAGTGGGCGAACCGGTAGCTAGATCTCTCTCTCTTGGTTCCTGAGTTCCTGAGGTTGGTATTAGGGAGGAGAGCAGAGTAAGGCCACGTGAAGGCCAGGAGAAGCAGCCGAGATGGCAGATTGCTGAGGAAGAAGCCAGTTTGTTAAGAGTTTGTGCTGGCGGAGATGGGAAACAGAGGTGAATACGTCTGGTGAGCTAGAAACCTTTGATGCTAGGAAACTCGGATAAGTCAGTAGCTTTGTGAGCACTGAATGTGTGGGTTTTGGAGCCCAGTGTGTGTTTTTGCTTGCCCGCCGGTGCAAGCTAGAATTAAAGTTGATGGCTCACCAGTTTTAGGCTCCTGTGTTTCATTGCCAACTGTTCGAATCCAATGTGAACCTGCACGGGTCAGGCGGCTGTGATCCTGACCGCGACTATTGGCTTTACACACAACCAGGAGAATCTTCTTTGGTTTTCCCTACAATCAAAAGCCCCACCAGTTTTAGCAGAGCTCACAAAGCCCCTCAGCTCTGGTTCCCCATCTGTACATCTTCCCTTTCTCTGCAAACATGGCTTCTTTCTCTGCCCCTTCTCCTCTTTTCTAAACTTTCTGGAGTGAAAACCTCTCCTCCAGCAAACATTAGCAAGACAATGGCCCTTCCCAAGTAGGAAAGTAATTTGCAATTTCACAGACCACATATACCTGGAGCTGCCCAGCCCCCAATGCAAACTGTAAATGAGCTAACATAAAAGCCATATTTTGCAAACTTATTTTACCAACAATGTCCCTGGTTCCTTTCAAATGCTGCCCCAAACTGGAGCTCAGAGAGAGTGAGTCAGAGTAAGTCTGTGCATGGGCCCTTTAAGAGGAGCTGTCTGGGACTCCAGCAGCCTCAGTCTCCCTCAGCCTCAATTCCCACTGGTTTTTACAGCCAGAAGTTATGGGGACTTCACTTCCTGGCACTAGAATCCTGGGCTGGGGGGACCTGGTGTGGTGCTGGGACCCCTTGTTCTTCAGGCAGTACCTCTGCAGCTGAGATATTTCTCCCGATTTTTATCTGCCACACGTGGGAGTGGGAGCAGCTTGTTCTGCATCTCCATCCCTCCTACCAGTCTCCATGTGACTTCTCTAAATCCCTACATGTAGGACTTTCATTCAGCAAGATTTCAGGTGCTTCTGAATGATGGCTGTTCTGTAGTGTAGTGTCATTTTGATGTGGTTGTGGAAGGATTCGAGTATTATTGCGGTTACCTATGCCGCCATCTTGAAAGTCTTCTCAGAGTTTTTAATATGATGAAGTCCAATATTTTTATTTTATTTTTATTTTGAGGTTATTTTCTATATATTTTTTAACATTTAAAAAATTTTTATTTAGAAATTAAATTTAATGAACTGACATTGACCAGTAAGAGTACATAAAGGTTTTGGGTGAACATTTCTATAGCATTTGAACTATTGTGCTGTGTGCCCATCACCCAAAGTTAAATCATTTTCCGTCGCCATATGTTTGTCTCTTTACTCCCATCTTCCCTCCCCCACTTTCACTGGTAACCACTTCACTTTTGTCTGGGTCTATGAATCTCAGTTTTATATCCCACCTATATGTGAAATCATACAGTTCTTAGCTTTTAATGTAATGTACTTTACCATATTCCCCATGCATAAGATCCACCTTTTTTGGAAAAATTTGGGGTCTAAAACCTGGATGCGTCTTACACAATGGTTGCAGATTTTTTTTACTTGTATTTCCTGCTTTTTTTGTGCTTGTTTTTATGCTCATTATTGAAGACAGTGCTTTGTCATCAAACACAGATGAGGACAAGCTGTTGGATAGGAGTTCTGACAGTGATGAGGTGTTCTATGAATTTTATGATGAATAAAATTTGAGTTCAATAACTTTATGTAATACTTTTTTTCCCCAAATTTTAGGCCCCAAGATTAAGGTACGTCTTATACATGGGGGAATGCGGTAAATTATCCCTAAATTCTTCACCAGAGCTGCCAACCCTTTGTATCGACCAAATGTGACAAGCAGTTACAGGGGTGAGGTAGGAAGGGTCCAGACAAAATATGGCCCAGGGATTACATCCTTTCCTCTTCCTGTTTCTTTTTGTAAATAAGGTTTTGTTGGAACACAACCACACCCATTCATTCTCATTGATTTTTTGTGGGTGGCTGCTTTTGTGTTACAGTGGCAGTATTGAGTAGTTGTAGCGGACTGGAGGGTTTGCAAAGCTTAGAATGCTTGTCTAGAGGGAGGAGGTGGAGTGCATAGGGAGGATAGAGGTAATGGAAGGAGACTTGACTTGGTGTGGAATGCACACACGAAACCTATAAAGTTTTATTAACCAGTGTCACCCCAATGAATTCAATTAAAAACTTTTTAAAAGTTAACTATCTATTCCTTTACAGGAAAAGTTTGTTGATTCTTGACAAAGTACAGTCTGTCCGTAAAGTCATGGTGCACTTTTGACCGGGCACAGAAAAGCAACAAAAGACGATAGAAATGAGAAATCTGCACCAAATAAAAGGAAAACCCTCCCAGTTTCTGTAGGATGATGTGGCAGCATGTGGGCATGCGCAGATGATGACGTAACACCATGTATACAGCGGAGCAGCCCACGGCCATACCAGTCAAGATGTGGATGGTACAGAGGAAAGTTCAGAGTGTTCTGTGGTTCGCTAAATTCGAATTCGTGACCAAAGTGCAACGTGAATATCGGTGTGTTTATAACAAAGCGCCACCACATAGGAATAACATTACTCGGTGGGATAAGCAATTGAAGGAAACCGGCAGTTTGGTGGAGAAACCCCGTCCTGGTAGGCCATCAGTCAGTGACGAGTCTGTAGAGGCTATACGGGATAGCTACCTAAGGAGCCCTAAAAAATCTGTGCATGCGTGTGCTTGACAATTACACCTAAGCAAGACTACAGTTCATAAGGTGTTAAAGAAACGTCTCTGTTTTACGAGGTACAAATTGCGGCTGTTGCACACTATCAAACCGGAGGACAGACCCACACAATGCGCGTTTGCTACAGATATGCTTCATGAGATTGACAATGATGCAAGATTTTTGCAGAAGATTGTTTAGCGATGAGGCGACCTTCCATATCTGTGGACATGTTTATCACCATAACGTCCAAATATGGGTTGCTGAACATCCTCATGCCTACGTTGAGTACGAATGTAACACCCCTAAAGTGAACGTGTGGTGTGGCCTGATGCATGATAAGGTGATAGGCCCAATTTTTTTAATTGGAGCAGTCTGTGACGGCAAACATCTATCTTGACAAGTTGGAATTGTATGCAGTACCACAATTTCCAGAAGGTGTCATCTTTCAACAGAATGGTGCTCCTCCACACTATGCCACCATTGTTCATGAGTTTCTGGATAGAACATTCCCTCGGCGGTGAATAGGCAGGGGTTTTGTCAAGCCATGGTCACCACGATACCTGGATCTGACGGTCTTAGACTTTTTGTTTTGAGGTTATGTGAAGCAACATGTGTACATTGCACGTATCAACGACATTAATCACTTAAAACAGAGAATCACAGACGTTATTCACTCTGTTACACCAGACGTCCTTACCCGTGTGTGGCAAGAGCTTCACTATCGTTTGGATGTGTGTAGGGCAACAAATGGAGCTCACACCGAACTGCACTGAATAGGTATGAAACTGGGAGAGTTTTCCTTTTATTTGGTGCACATTTCACATTTCTATCGTCTTTTGTTACTTTCCTGTGATCGGTCAAAAGTGCACCATGACTTTACGGACACACTGTATGTTAGTCCCTCCTCCCTGTCCCCTTTTCTTGGAGATAACTGTCCTGGAGCCCTTTGTTCTGGGTTCATCTGGACAGGTTGTTTTTAAAATCTGTATAGCAGCTGTGTCTCCTCTATTTCTGGGATCCCAGATCTTTCTTCGTTTGTTTCCTTGCCTCCTGATAGAGGATGTATTTTATTCTGTTTTCCTGAGGGGAAAAAGGATGCATTAGGAAATTATTTCCTATCACTCTTGGTTTTAGGTGATTAGTTATTTTCCCTGAGAATTTTAAAAGAATTGCTTTGTATTACCTTCCAGCTTCTAGTGTTGCTACTATAAAATCTACAGACTTCTCCGTTTCTAGTGTGTTGTAACCTGTTTTTCTTCTGTTCAGCTAGGTTTCAGGTGCTTTTGAATGATGGTCATTTTGATGTGGTTGTGGGAGGAAACTTTTGGAACCTTTATCTCAAGTGTTTTAATATGTCAAAGAGAAGTACCTTGTTACTTATTTTTATTTTTAAAAAATTTTTATTGATTGATTTTAGAGAAAGAGAGGAGAGAGAAAAAGAGAGAACGGGGTGGGGGGTGAGTGCGAAACATCAATTAGTAGTAGTTTCTCATATAATCCCTTACTGGGCAAGCCTGGTGTTTTGAACCCGTGACCTCAGGGTTCCAGATTGACACTTGATCCACTGCACCACCACAGACCAGGCATAATATACTGCTCACAAAAATTAGGGGATATTTTATCGCTCCATACTCTTTTTAAAATATCCCCTAATTTTTGTGAGCAGTATATTATTACTAATATTGACAGGTCATCTGGAAATGTAATTAAACATGAATATTCATTTTTCCTTTTAAAGATATTTAGAGCCTGTGATTTACTTTTAGGATTCATAACGCTTATGGGCCTTAGGCATAGTCCCTGTCTGTTTAATGTCAAAATCCCCAAATTTGCGACATGGAACTCAGAAGAAAGCTAGGGGAGGTTGTGCTCATGTAGATCTGAACTTTGCAGGTACTAAGTGGGACATGACTTAATGAGTGTGGATGGAAGGGGTCCTGGCAGCACGGCAGGTACAGGTCGTGAGGCACAGGCATGAAGAGCTCCTGTATTCATGAGCTGTCTGGTGGCTTGGGGGCAAGTAAGAATGCATGGTGCTCATGGTCCTGTCTCTTTCTTTGCCTTATGTAAATTCTGCATGAATAAATGATCATTTAAGCAATTTAAATAAAGTGAAGGAACTGAACATGTTTTAGTTATATGTGCTTTCTCATTGGGCAGGCAGAGAATTTAACAGACAGTTTCAGCACACTTGCTGCGTTGGCTTGTTTGTTTTTAGTGTGTCTCTGGGCTCGTGCCTTCAGTCACCTTGGCTTTCATCTAGAATGGAGCATCACTGCACATTTACCCATGCTACTGTAAGTCTGTAGGTCTCAGCAGAGAAGCTAGTGACAGTGGTGCTGTCAGAACTGACTAAAAACTAAACAATTTCTGTAACCATTAAAATAATTTTAAGCAGTCTGTATAATATGATCCCATTTTAATAACAGGAGAGAAATAATGTTAAGGGGACATTGTCAGCTTTTTAAAGATTATTTTATTGATTGATTTTAAAGAGAGGGGGGAGAGAGAGAAAGGTGGGGGAAGGAGAAGGAAGCGTCAGTTGGTAGTGGTTGCTTCTCTAATGTACCTTGGCCGGGCAAACCCAGGGTTTAGAACCAGCAACCTCAGCATTCCATGTCAACGCTCTGTCCACTGCACTATCACAGGTCAGGCATTTTTTGATATATGGTTACAAAGTAGTCCCTATCCTCAAGAAGCACTTGGATGATTACAGTAGAGGTAAACATAGAGTTCTCATGTAACAGGTAAGATATGGTACCTTTCCTATCTTAAGTGGGCTCAGGAAAAGTTTCTTTAAAGCAGATATGCTGGACCAAGACGTTAATAGTAGTAAGAGTCAGGTGAATGGGTGGTAGGTAAGAAAATAGAAAATTTTTAGGTAGAGAAAACAAGGGTAAAGGCAGGGTGTATGAATCCATTCACTGACCTCTAAGCAGAGGGAAGAGTCTGGATTATGATGTCAAGGGGTTCCAGGAGAAGAAGCTAGAGAGGTACTTTAGTCTAAGGTCAAATCATGGAAGCTTGGTATGCCATGTCACCTATTGTGCTGAATGCTGTGCTATGTCTTGGAAAGCACCAAAACAAAAGGGTGACATGCTCAGCTTTCTGGTTCAGGCAGGTTATTGTTGTTTTTGAGCACCTAATCTGATTGTCTAATCTTTTTGAAGGTCAGGAACTTTGTTTATTGTCTACTGCATCCTCAGAGCGTAGGATGGTGCCTGGGGGGGGGGGGGGAATATATATATATATAGTTTAAGTGTTTGCTAAAAATGTTCATAAGGCATATAGCAGTTGAGAGCTTGGGCCCCAGCATGGGTCTAAATGTTGAAGCCACCATTAAATAGCTCTTTGACCTTAAGCAAGTTTCTTAATCACCCCGTGACTTAGTTTTCTTATCCAGAAAATGTAGAGAATAGTAGGACCTACCTATTCAGGTTAAATTAGTTTATATAAAGCACTTAGAATAGTGCTTGGCTCATAGTGAGCACTACATAAGTATTAACAATTATTATTATTTCTTTTATGAGTTAAAGATTAATGCAAACCAGAGCTGCTAAGATCCTGATTCCAGAGTGTATGTAAGGTGTATGTAAGGTTACACAGGAAGGGGTGGATTTAAGAAATAGGAACACAGTTGGATAGGTTGTGTTAAATAAGGATGAGAAGGAATTAAGGGTAATTCCCTAATGTAAAGTTAGAGCTTTAGGTTTTTTCTCCATTGTTCTTGCCCCCCCCCCCCCCACGACTTAAATTCGGACTGACCCATTCTAGTTATTAGGAAATTCAAGGCCTAGAGGTGGGCTCTGGTAAGTGAAAGGAAGCACTGATGAATTATGGCACAACCTTTGCTCGATTTTTGCTTGGCTTCGCTTCTCTGATTCCTTCTCTTTCTCTCCCTTGAAGTCTATTCCTTGGACTCTGAGTTCTTTTGGTCACAGGACAGAAACATAAGAAGGGCCAGTGGCCATCTCAGGTTGTAGTCTGGGGGTGTTCCCCTGGTTTCCTTTTCTTGTTTCCTTTTCTCTTTCTCTTTCTGCTCCCCTAACTCCACTATTTTCCTACCCCCTTTTCCCACAGTAGGAGACCAGAGAAGAGATGTGTCTTCCTTGTTTGGCCTCAGTGCAGATGAGCTTGGTGTTTCACAGTAGCAGTAATAAGGGAAAACTAGGAAGGATGTTCAAACACATGCCAGAAAAACATTTCCTTGTGCTCTTAAATTTAACTTTAAAACGTTTCTCTCTCAATTCTGTTTCTCTGGTGTGATATTGAGAAGGATTTAAATAAAGCTTTTGAAGCAAGTTTCTGTAACCTTTGGGACCTTTTTGTTAAAAAACCAGCTATCTCCTAGAATATACTTTGTCTGCTAGGCAGAATGTGTATTTTAGCTCACTACTGGGCTGGTCAAGTTCATGTGAACCAAGGGTTCCATGCTAGAGTTGTGATTTTCATCAGAGTAATGCGGCCGGATTCCCTGAGAATCAGAGAAGGAACAACTCTTATACAGTGTGTCCGTAAAGTCATGGTGCACTTTTGACCGGTCACACAGTCAAAAGTGCACCATGACTTTACGGACACACTGTACTTCTTTAAAATCTTTCATGTTTACCCTAATGGTTCGTGTGAATTTTGTGTTCTACTCTACAATTCATCTTTCTTTTAATATAAATTTTCTTTTAATTTTTTACCTAAACTCATGCTCCAGGAAGATAAATTTTTCCATTTTCTTATGTGTTCTCATATTCATTCCTCTGCTTACCACCTCATTCCCCAGCTTAAAGATTTGGGGCCAAAACTTTTTTATTTCTCATAATGAGAAATGGCCTTTGACTAACTGGGTCAGAATTTCTTTTCCTTAGCACTTTAAATGAGGCTTATAAGTCTTTGGAATAACACCTCTTTTTATGAATAATTTGTGCTAAAAGCTTTCCATTTCTTAGAGTTTGTAAAGAATGCAAATATTCTATGGACTTCGATGATGGCACAGTCATAAAACGATAGTGGTGGTTATTGTATTCTTACTGTGTGCCAGTTTCTGTTCTTAGCTTTTCATTTATCATGCTGTTTATACAGTGTTTTAAAAACAAGTAATGGATCTTGTAGAACTCATGCTAACATCACTGTTTTTTATAATCAACAGATTTCAACACTAAACTTGCACAATGTCTTTGAAACCAAGAGTAGTAGATTTTGATGAAACATGGAACAAACTTTTAACGACAATCAAAGCTGTTGTCATGTTGGAATACGTCGAAAGAGCAACATGGAACGATCGCTTCTCGTATCCTTTTTCATTGGCATTGATAAATGTTCTTGTATTGATAATGATATTGTGTTGATAAACGTATCAATGAATATTGATAAGTGTTCTAAAATTGCTAAACTTGTCAAAAAGTAAGAACAGGTTTAAGATTATATAAATGGAAAAACATACCAGTGTGACTGTTTTCAAATTTATTATATACATTTCCAAGTTACTCACCTATATGTGACAGTCATTAATCTTTGATAACCTTTCTTCAGCAAATACTTGGCATTTATGTCAGGTACTACTGTAGGCTTTAGGAATAAATTTGTGAATAAAGTAAACTACTTTCCTTTCAATTGCTAAGGGAAACAGGCAGTATAAAAACTTGAATGCCAGTGCTTCTGATAACAGGCAGTGGTAAATACTGTGGGGAAAGTAGAGAAGGTAAGGGTTATCAGTTCCCATGGAGACCACAGCCAAGCAATGAAGGGGAGGCCGAGACTCAGAAGGGCAGCCATGGAAGGGTTACGGAAGAGCACTAGGAGGTCATTAGAGACCAAGGCTGAGGTCATCCATATCCTCATATCCCAGTTACTGTTTACAGATGGGAAAGCTGGACTCTGACAAAGGCAAAGAGGAAATGAACATTTACTTGAAATGTGTTGTTGGAGGAGAGCTCTGTGGATCCCCTGGGGACCGCTAGAAAGACAAGTGGGCCTAGAGCAAATCAAGCATGAAACATCTCTGGAGGCAAATATAAAAAAGTTGAAGCTGTCCTATTTCAGGTGCATCATGAGAAGGCAGGGCTTTTTGGAAAAGACAGCAATACTGGGAAAAACAGACAGCAGCAGGAAGAGGGAAAGATCAAATATGTGGTGGACGGACTCTGCAAAAGAAGCCACAGGTGTGAGTCTCTGGGAGCTGAGCAAAGTTGCTGAGACAGGACACTGTGGATGTCACTCATTCCTACGGGGGTCAGGAGTCCAAACCGACTCCACAACACAACACACAGCAAGGGTGTTGAGTGAGATTGAGTCTCTGTGTGAGTGCCTCTTAGAAGGGGTGCTGAGGAAGGCCTCTCTGAGGAGGATGCTATTTGAGTAGAGACTGGAGCATGTCTGCAGATACCTCCTGCAGGAGGGAGGGAACGACAAGTTAAGTGGGTACTGATTGTCTATATCTGAATTAGAAGTCCATGTGAAAAACCAATGTATGGTTTCCCTAGGGCTGTCTGAAACGAGGTATCCTGCATTTCTATGTGTCAGCAGTCTTCTACAGGTTAAATATATATATTAGGTTATATCAGTGGTGGTCAATCTGGTCCCTACCGCCCACTAGTGGGTGTTCCAGCTTTCATGGTGGGCAGTAGCGGAGCAACCAAACAGTGTCGCGATTATACTAATTGACTAACCGTTGACCAGTCAAGATTAGGACAGCGGTCAGACTCTGTTACAGGGTATTTGTATTGGGACAGCACCCAACCTCTTTTGCGACGACCTGGCCTGCATCCACGAGCGGCCAGGTACCTGACCCAGAGTCCACACCCACCGTCCGATCAGGTGGGCAGTTTATGACTGCTATTGTTGCCCAAAAACTAGCAGTTCGTCGTTTTATTACCCTGCAGACAACTCCATGGCTCAACGCTTTTTTCTATGACAGAAACTGATGGACAATGGAGATACCAATTAACTCATATTTTCGTCTCTATTCCTGGATTTTAGGGTAATAGAGTGACATTCTAGGAATTCCCCTTTGGACTGCCAAAACTAGCTGATGTCTTGCTACTTCGCCCCAATCACAAAGAAGTGATGCCACTTGCCAACACCTGCTACATAAAATTTTAAAAAACGCACAACCACGGATACTCACTAACTTAGCCTCTTCTCGACAAACTCTCGCTCAACCACGACACTAGTAACGTCGGGACTGTGCAACAGACTTCAAGCCCATAAGATTTGTTCACGTTACGTAAGTGAAGCTAAATCGTTACATAATCAAAACAGAAGTCAGTATGCAGTTAGATTTCTGAGAGTAAGCACCTGCTTACAGCTTCAAACAAAATATTGTAAAATATCAAAAGCCCAAGTCTCAAAAAAATATATATGCACGCAGCTATTCACCAGAGTATCTGCAGATGGGTTTCATAGAATCTGTTGCAAATAAACAACATCCAATGTGTTTATTGTGCCATAAAACATTATCCAATGAAGCAATGAAGCAAAGTCGATTGCCAGAACATCTTTCTACAAAGCATCCAAATGACAAGGACAAGCCAATTGAATATTTTCAGGAAATATATAAAAAATTTTAAAATCGTTCAACTACCATTGCGTCATTTAAGAAACAACATACAATGAACGAAGATGGATTAATTGCCACTTATAGCATTTCACAAATAATTACAAAATGTGGTAAATGCTATAATATTGGAGAAACTAATAATACCTTCTATAAAAGAATTTATCTCAACAGTAATGCATCAGGATATACCTTAAATTTTAAAAACATTGTCCCTAAGCGATAGCACAGTAAAGCGACAAATTGATGAAATGGCAGTTAATGTTGAAAACAAACTTGTAAGTATTCTCCAAAACTCTTCATTTTCCATGTAATTGCACAAATCTACCATTGCAGATACTGATGTTTTATTGATGGCTTATATACGCTATTTTGATGAAAATAATATATTACGAGAAGAAATGCTATTCACAATAAATCTCATCACAGATACAAAAGAATCGATTATCTATATTTAATACTGTGAGAACATACTTTACAAAAAATAATATTCCTTTGAATAATATTGTTGCATGCGCTACTGATGGAGCACCATCAATGGTAGGTCGCTATCGTGGATTTGTTGCTTATTTGAAGCAGGAAGTGCCAAATGTTTTATGTATTCATTGTGTGGTACACAGACAACATCTTGTAGGAAAACATCTAAGTACAAGTCTTCATTCATCATTAAGTATAATAATTCGAGCCATAAACAAGATCAAATTTAATGCAAAGAATGATAGAATGTTTCGGAAGCTTTGCCAGGACAATAATAAAGATTTTATTAAGTTACTTTTGCACACAGAAGTTCAGTGGCTGTCAAAGGGTACATCTTTGGCTAGATTTTTAGCATTATATGATGGTGTCATACAATTTTTTGCAAGTAATAACGAGACCAATCTGTGTCAACAGTTAAAAACAGTAAAGAATGATACCTTTTACTTGGCAGATATTTTCAAGAGATTTAACGATGTGAATTTCCAGCTTCAAGGAGCTAATAAAACTCTTATAGGTTGCCAAAGTAATGTGCTATTATTTATTGACAAACTTGAACTACTTCATCATAATCTATTGAAGAGAAAATTTCATCAGTTTCCTCAATTATCATCTATAAAAGATATGTAGCTCCAGAGGATATTGACAGATTTATTAGCCACCTCAATGAACTTAAATTGAACATGGAAAAACGATTTGAAGATATTTTGAAATTAAAGGTATATGACTGGATGAAAAATCCTTTTACCGCAAATATTGAAGAGGCTGATAAAAATTGCCAAGAAGAACTGTTAGAAATTAGTTAAGATGAAGAAAGTAAACATAAATTTGACAGTGGTGGATATGAAAACCTATGCCAAAATTTATTTATTTTTTAAAATTTTTCTTTTATTCATTTTAGAGAGGAGACACAGAGTAAGAGAGAGAGAGAGAGAGAGAGAGAAAGGGGGGAGGAGCTGGAAACTCAACTCCCATATGTGCCTTGACCAGACCAGTGCAGAAAACCTATGGCAAAATTTAAAAATGCCCGTCTTATATCCAAATATGTGGAAAATGGTATTGAGTTTATTGATACCTTTCCCTATCTCATATCTTGTGGAATCAGGATTTAGTGCTTTTAAAATATTGTGGCGAAAGAAAGAAACAGCCTGAATATTTCCGAAAGGGGAGACCTTCGTTTGTTCCTCACAAAAATTGAACCGGATATTCAATATTTAGTTTCCCAGCATCAGCCTCAGGTATCCCACTGATAATTCAATTAACAAATGTAGTTTTCAAGTATGCAAAGTATAAATAAAACGATAGATTTAAGTATAGTAAGTTTTATAAAGATTTATTCTGCCAAATTGAGCGAAAGTGCTTAACATAAAGTACTTGGTAAATAATTATTATTATATGCTTTAACTTGCTGTAACTCTGCTTTATAAATTTTATAAAGTAAAGTTACTTTGCTACTTTATAAATTACCATTACTGTGGAATCGTTGGGCACTTAGAAAATTTTACTACTAACAGAGAAACAAAAGTGGGCAGGAGGTATAAAAAGGTTGACTACCCCTGATATATATGATTGTTTATATATACATACATTTTTATTTGCATAATAAAATATAATTTATATATAACTATTATATATATAAAAAAACCACACTGCAAACCTAGCACCTAGGCAGGCGTGGCAAGCAGTTTTTGCCCCCAGGCCAGATTAGAAAGAAAACTTTTATCTTGGGCTGTACGAAATATTAAAATTAAAAAATGTTAAATACAAAAATGACTCAGAGAGTGGCCAGATGGTGATGGAGTAGCCGGATGTACCAACTTCCACCTCCCAGAACCAGAGTGGATTACAACTTAATTTTAAGAGCCATCATCTGGAAAAACCAGCTTTGGACTAAATTAAGAGGACTCTTCACCCAAGGGATACTAAAGGAGCCACACTAAGACTGGTAAGAAAATTGGAAATGTGGAGAGGGCTGCCCAGATCCCAGGACCAAACAGCAGCCCGAAGAAATTTGCTTCGTGGGAACTGAGTTTAGCGGAAAGGGGAGGGTCCTGAGCTCCAGGAACAAAGCCCCAGCTGCAGCCCCAGAGCCTACAAGATGCCTATGGATAGTATTTAGTTGCGAAACAAGTCAGGATACTGTTTGTGAGAGACAGATTTCTCAGACCCAGGATTCTTCTTAAAGGGACCACACAAAAATCATCCCTCACAACCACTCACCTGGGACTCCAGGGGAAGGGGAGAGAGGAGAGGACTGGAGCAGCGGGTAGAGAGTGTAATCTAGGAGGCACAGGGAGAAACAGTTTGAGGGACAGGCACCCTAACCCTTGGGATGAGTCACTCTCCAAATCTGAAGTAAATATTTCCCCTGGAAACAATACCAGTAAGGGAAGCAGACATCAGCCAAACAAGCTTTTGCCTGGCACTCAGAGCAGAGTCGCTTTTAAGGAGGGAGCTTTCAGAACTACAGTATGGAGTGTTAGGGTCTGAGCTGCAGCACCCCCACCCATACGGATGATGGCTCCCCGGAGGGCAGGCGGCGGCGGGACGCAGAAGTGCGGTTCTGTTGGCAAGAGCAGTAGCCTGCTGGCAACGACTGAGGCCCAGGTGTGAGCTCAGTCTTGCCTGGCGGTGTTGGAGGGGACGTGCGAAAGTGGTCTGGTCCAGCTGGGCCTGCCTGCAATTCGACCTGCGGGGGAAAGGCGGGAGCCCCAGAAGGGGCGGAGACCTGAGACCTGCCGCTGAGCAAGGGCGCGCAGGCATGCAGCCTCCCTCAGCCCTTGAAACTGAGGCTTGCAGCCAAACGTGCAAGCAGGTTCTACAGCAGGGGTAGGGCGAAAACCCAGAACAGGCAGAGTCCCACAATTGAGTGCGGGCACGCAGCCCCGCCCAGCCTGTAGAGCTGAGGCTTGCAGCTGACTGGGGAGCGGGTTCTCTTGCAGGGGCAGGGCAAAAGCCTGGAGATAGGCGGAGTCCCGCAGCTGATCAAAGGTGCTCACCCAGGCTATCCCAATCAAGGTTTGCCACCGGGGAGTGGCGCATAACCATAACCACAGTGACAGGGTGATTGCCGAGGCCACTGAAGCTTATAGACCCAGGCACATGATCACAGACCCTCCCGTGGAGGGGAGGCGGAACTGCAGCTGCAGTGGGCTGGTGCCAGCAACACCAATACCCGAACGCCCTAGGCATCAGCAGCAGAGAGGTGGCAGTCCTGCAGACAGATCACACCTAGGGTACACAGAGGCTACACCTATTGGACTCCAGTGGCCAAAACCTTCTTATACACAGACAAAATGGGAAGGCAGAGAAGTACAACCAAAATGAATCAAGAGAAATCCCCAGAAGAGGACCTGAATGAGCCAGATAAAACAAAATTACGGGATGCAGAGTTTTAAATAACAATTTTTAGGATGCTCAAGGGTCTTAGAACAGTATATGGTCATTACAGACACCTAAATAAAGAGCAAATTTTAAAAAGGACATTGAAATAATAGAATATGATCAGTCAAAAATGGTAAATACAATATCAGAAATGAAGACCACAATGGGAGGAATTAAAAGCAGGATGGATGAAGCTGAGGATTGAATCAGCGAGTTAGAAGATAAGATAAATGAATGCTTGGAAGCAGAGCAGGAAAAAGAAAAGAGACTCAAAAACTGAGGAAACTTTAAGAGAGTTCTGGGACAACATCAAAAAAAGTAACATCCGCATCATAGGGGTTCCTGAAGAAGAGAAAGAACAAGGGATACAGACTTTGTTTAATCAAATCATAGCTGAAAACTTTCCTAAATTAATGCAGGAAATATTCTTACAAGTTCAAAAAGCACAGAGAACTCCATTAAAGAGAAACCCAGAGAAATCTACACCCAGACACATCATAATTAAAATACCAAAGCTAAGCAATAAAGAGAAAATACTAAAAGCTGCTAGAGAAAAAAGGGCTATCACCTACAAAGGTGCCCACATAAGGGTGACTTCCGACTTCTCAACAGAAACACTTGAGGCCAGAAGGGAATGGCAAGGAATATTCAAAGTCATGCAGAACAAGTACCTACAATCAAGACTACTCTATCCAGCAAAGCTATCATTTAAAATTGAAGGAGAAATAAAAAGCTTCCCAGATAAAAAAAAACTCAAGGAATTCACTAAAACCAAACCAATGCTGCAAGAAATGTTCAGGGACCTGTTGTGGACTGATCAAAGGAGGGAAAGAATGTAGAAAAAGAAGAATACAGTTTTAAAGAATAATATGGCAATAAACTACACATCAATAGTAACCTTAAATGTAAATGAATTAAATGATACACTCAAAAGACATAGGGTAGAGGACGGCAAGATGGCGATGGAGTAGGCGGACGTACCAACTTCCAACTCTCAGAACCAAAGAGGATTATAACTTAATTTTAAGAACCATCATCTGGATAAATCAACTTTGAACTAAACTAAGTGGACTCTTCAACCATGGAACACTGAAGAAGCCACATTGAGACTGGTAGGAAAAGCAAAAATGAGGAGAGGGCTGCCCAGCTCCCCAGAGCGAACGGGAGCCCGGAGAGACTCGCGTGGAGGGAGGAGAGTTTGGCGGAGAGGGAGGGACCTGGGTCTCAGGAACCAAGTCCCAGCCTGCAGTCCCAGAGCCTAGAAGGTGTTTGGACAGTATTGAGCTGTGAAACAAGTGAGGATACTGTTTGTGAGAAAGAGACAGTTTTCTCTGACCCAGGATTCTTCTTAAAGGGACAGCGCAGAAATCCTCTCTCACAACCACTCACCCGGGGCTCCAGGGAACAGGGAGAGAGGAGAGGAACAGAGCAGCGGGAAGAGAGAGTGGTCTGGAAGGCACAAGGAGAAACACTCTGAGGGACAGCCACCATAACCCCTGGGCTAAGTCACTTCCCTAATCGAAAACGAATATTTCCCCTGGAACTAGCAATACCAGGAAAGAGAGACATGACACCAGCCAAACAAGCTCTCCTGCGGTACTTAGAGCAGTGCTGCTTAGATGAAGGGAGCTTCCAGGACTACAGTATGGAGCGTTAGGGTCTGAGGTCCGGTGCTTTTACCCACACTGCTGAGGGCTTGCTGGAGGGACAGTGGCGATGGGACGCTGAAACGCGGTTCTGTCGGCGGGGGCTGAGGCCCAGCCAGTGTGAGCTTGGTCTAACTCAGCAGGGGTGGAGTGGATACGAGAAAGCGGTCCGGCAGCTGTAGGCCCGCCTGCAGCCCCACCTGTGGGGGAAAAGCGGGAGGCCTGGAATGAGCAGAGATCTGATCTGTGACTTCGCGCGAGCCGTTCCTGACCGCAGGGATGGGGCTAAAGCCAGAAACAGGTGGCGTCTCACAGCTGAGCGCATGCCAGCAGCCCCGCCCTGCCCAAGAAACCGCGGTTTGACATCCTGCGTGCGTGAGTTGGCTCTGACCATGGGGGTGGGGCTAAAGCCTGGGACAGGCAAAGGCTGGCAGTTGAGTGCACGCCAGAAGCCCCACCCGCCCCGAGAAGCTGTGGTTTGAGAGCCAGCCCTGACCGTGGAGGCGAGGCTAAAGCCCAGGACAGGTGGAGGCTCACAGCTGAGTGCATACCACCAGCCCCCACCGACCCGAGAAACTGCGGCAAGCAGGCTCTGACCATGAGGGCTGGGCAGAAGCCCGGGAACAGGCTGGGTCTGCAGCTGAGTAAAGGTGCTCACCCCTACCCTTGGTCCTGAGGCTTGTTGCTTGAGTGCAGTTTGCAACACCACCTATGGGGGCGAAGCAAAGGCCCAGACAGGCTGAAGCTCTTAGAGCTGGGCACCAGAACACTGTCCCTCCTGCGGAGGACAGGCAGAAATAACAGCAACAGCTGCAGTGGGCTGGCGCTGGCAACCCCCATACCCAACAGCCCTAGGCAGCGGCAGAGGGGGTGGCGGGCCTGCAGACATACCACACCTAGAGAGCACAAAGTTAACAACCATTGGACTCCAGTGGCCACTACCTTCTCATTCACAGACAAAATGGGCAGGCAGAGAAATGTAACCCAAATGAATCAAGAGAAATCCCCAGAGAAGGACCTGAATGAACCAGATATAACGAAATTACCAGATACAGAGTTTAAAATGATAGTTAGGATGTCCAAAGAGATTAGAGCAACAATGGATAGTTATTACGAACACCTAAATAAAGAAATAACAAGTATAAAAAATTAAATTGAAATAATAAAAAAGAATCAGACAGAAATGACAAATACAGTATTAGAACTGAAAACCACAATGGAAGGAATTAAAAGCAGGATGGATGAAGCTGAGGATCGAATAAGCTAGTTAGAGGACACAATAAACAGAGGCACAGAAGCAGAGCAGAAAAAAGAAAAAGGACTCAAAAAATCTGAGGAAACTCTAAGGGAGCTCTGTGACAACATGAAGAGAACATCCGCATCATAGGGGTTCCTGAAGAACAAGAGAAAGAACAAGAAATCGAAACTTTGTTCAATCAAATCATAGCTGAAAACTTCCCTAAATCAAGGCTGGAAAACATTTCACATGTTCAAGAAGCACGGAGAACTCCATTATAGAGAAACCCAAAGAAATCTTCACCAAGACACATCATAATTAAAATATCAAAGCTAAGGGATAAAGAGAAAATTTTAAAAGCTGCTAAAGAAAAAAGGCTATCACCTACAAAGGAGCCCCCATAAGGATGACATCCGACTTTTCAACAGAAACACTTGAGGCCAGAAGGGAATGGCAAGATATATTCAAAGTAATGCAGAACAAGAATCTACAACCAAGACTACTCTGTCCAGCAAGGCTAACGTTTAAAATTGAAGGAGAAATAAAGAGCTTCCCAGACAAAGAAAACCTCAAGGAATTCATTAAAACCAAGCCAATTCCGGAAGAGATACTAAGGGGCCTGTTATGAACAGTTCAAAGGGAGAAAAGAATATAGCAAAAGAAGAATATAGCTTTAAAGAATAAAATAGCAATAAACAACTACATATCAATAATAACCTTAAATGTAAATGGATTAAATGATCCAAACAAAAAACAGGGTATCTGTGTCGATAAGAAAACAGGACCCATACATATGCTGTATACAAGAGACACACCTTAAAACAAAAGATGCACATAAACTGAAGGTAAAAAGATGGAAAAAAATATTTCATGCAAATGGAAAAGAAAAAAAAGCTCGGGCAGCAATACTTTTATCTGACAAAATGGACTTTAAAGCAAAGTCTGTCTTAAGAGATAAAGAAGGTCACTACATAATGATAAAGTGAGCAATCCAACAGTAAGATATAACCAGTATAAATATCTATGTACCTAATATAGGAGCACCTAAATATATAAAGCAGACTTTGATGGATATAAAGCGTGAGATCAACAGGAATATTATAATAGTAGAGAATTTCAATACCCACTAACATCACTAGATATATCCTCAAGAAAGAAAATTAACAAAGAAATTGCAGACTTAAAGGACATACTAGATCAACTGGATTTAATACGTGTCTCCAGAACCTTTCATCCTAAAGCAGCAGAATATACATTCTTTTCAAGTCCTCATGGTACATTCTCTAGGATAGACCACATGTTAGGGCATTAAACGAGTCTCAATAAATTTAAGAAGATTGAAATTATATCAAGCATCTACTAGGATCACAATGGCATGAAACTAGAAATCAACCACAACAGAAAAACTAAAAAATACTCAAACACTTGGAAACTAAATAGCATGTTATTAAATAACGAATGGGTTAACAATAAGATCAAAGAAGAAATTATAGAAAGTTCTACAAACGAATGATAATGAGCATACAACAACTCAAATTTTATGAAACATCGCTAAAGCAATCCTGAGAGGGAAGTTTATAGCATTACAGCCATATCTTAAGAATATAGAAAAAGCTTAAATAAACAATTCTACATTCAAAATAACTAGAAAAGAACAGCAAGTACAGCCTACAGGTAGTAGAAGGAAGGAAATGATAAAGATCAGAGCGGAAATAAATGACATAGAGGCTAAAGAAACAATACAGAGGATCAGTGAAACCAGGAGCTGGTTCTTTGAAAAGGTAAACAAGGTCAATGAACCCTTAACTGGACTCACCAAAAAAAAAAAAAAGAGAGAGAGAGAGAGAGGACTCAAATAAATAAAATTAGAAATGAGAATGAAGAAATAACAACTGGCAGAACAGAAATACAAAATATTTTAAGAAAATACTATGAAGAACAATATGCCAAAAACCTAGACAACCTGATGTGATGGACGAATTCCTTGAAACATAATATTTTTTTTTTTTTTTTTTTTAATTTTTATTTTTTATTTTATTCATTTTAGAGAGGAGACACAGAGAGAGAGAGAGAGAGAGAGAGAGAGAAAGAGAGAAAGGGGGGGGGGAGGAGCTGGAAGCATCAACTCCCATATGTGCCTTGACCAGACCAGTGCAGGGTTTTGAACTGGCGACCTCAGTGTTCCCAGGTCGACGCTTTATCCACTGCGCCACCACAGGTCAGGCCTTGAAACATAATATTTTAAAAATCAATCTGAATGAATCAGAAAACCTAACCAGACCGATTACAACAAATGAGATAGAAACAGTTATCAAAAAATTACCAAGAAAAATAGACCTGGGCCCGATGTCTTCACAAGTGAATTCTACCAAATATTCAAAGAAAAACTAACTCCTGTCCTTCTCAATCTGTTTCAAAAAATTGAAGAGGAAGGAAGATGTCCAAGCTTCTTTTATGAGGCAAGCATAATTCTGATTCCAAAATCTGGCACGGACAACACACACACAAAAATTATAGTCCAATATCCCTGATGAGTCTAGATGCTGAATTCTTAACAAAATATTAGCCAACCGGATCCAGCAATATATGGAAAAAATCATACAGCATGATCAAGTGGGATTTATTCTGTGGGGAAAGGCTGGTAAAATATTCACAAATCAATGTGATTCATCACATAAACGAAAGGAAAGAGAAAAGCCAGATAATTTTAATAGATGCAGAAAAAGCATTTGATAAAATCCAGCACCCATTCATGATCAAAACTCTCAGCAAAGTGGAAAGACAGGGGACATACCTCTCACATGATAAAGGCCATCTATGACAAACCCATAGCCAACATCATACTCAATGGACAAAAATTAAAAGCAGTCATTTTAAGATCAGGAACAAGACGGGTGCCCTCTTTCACCACTCTTTTTCAACATAATTCTGGAAGTCCTTTTCACAGCAATCAGACAGGAAGAAGAAATAAAAGGCATCCAAATTGGAAAAGTAGAAGTAAAACTTGTGTTATTTGCTGATGATATGATTTTGAATATAGAAAACCCTAAAGTCTGGACCTTATAAATGAATTCAGCAAGGTGGCAGGATATAAAATTAATATTCAGAAATCACTGGCATTTTTATACTCCATATAATTTTATCCCGGTCCATCCATTTTGTTGTAAATGATCCTTTCTTATGGCTGAGTAGTATTCCATAGTATATATGTACCAAAGCTTTTTAATCCACTCGTCTTCTCATGACAAGGATGTGGAAGAAAGGGAACCCTCCTGCACTGCTGGTGGGAATGCAGACGGGTGCAGCCACTGTGGAAAACAGTATGGAGATTCTTCAAAAAATTAAAGTTCGAGCTACTTTTTAACCCAGCTATCCCACTGTTAGGTATATACCCCAAGAACACCATAGCATTGTTTGGAAAGGAGAAATGCACCCCCATGTTTATGGCAGGATTGTTCACAATATCGAAGATCTGCAAACAGCCCTAGTGTCCGTCAGTAGACTGGTGAATCAAAAAGCTGTGGTACATATATACAATGGAATACTATGGGGCCATGAAAAATAAGGAAATCTTACCTTTTGCGACGACATGGATGGACCTGAAAACTATTATGTTAAGTGAAATAAGCCAGGTAGAAAAAGAAAAATATCATATGACCTCAGTCATTTGAGGAATCCAGTGAACAATGTGAACTGAGAAATGGAATTGAGACAGAGGAGAGATCAAAGGGATCAGAGGAAAAGAGGATAGAGGGAAGGGGGATGATAGGATCAGATAAACCTGAAGGGAATGGGTGAGGGCGCTCTGGGATGGGGCCAAAGGAGATTTTGTGGGGAATACGGTGGAGGGGGATGCATTTGTGGTAATATATACATAGAATCTATGTTAACATAATAAATTAAAATCAATAAAATAAACAGGTTTCAGGGTAGATTTGTCCTAAAGATTATAGTTTGTAATAAAACTAGAAGTCAGGTGAAAAAAAAATGGTTCGTTTAAGTAAAAATTTTATTATGTTATTTTTTTATGAATAAATGCAAGGGTGAAGAAATATTTTAATATACAATATTATTTTAATAAAAATATAATTATGTACCATATAAATATTTAAACTGTATTTCAATCAATTGAAACTATTTAATTAATAGAATGAGCTTGAAGTGGTTACATTGCAAATAAAACAATTGTTTTGCACAGCCTGGACACGTTTTCAGTTATCAACTGCAGCTATTGTCTATGCTACAATGCCAGTTGATTCAGCACACTTGACCATAAAAATTGTGGGTTTCACATAGCAGCTAAACTTCAAACAGTTCATATCAAGTAGAGATGAGTACAAAAGTTGTAAATCTTTATAATGGAATTTTTTAAAAAAATAAAGAAGTATTGCAAATCCATTTGACCAATTACTGGAAGTTAACCTTAGATTAGTCACACATGGAATTCTTTTCCACATATCACTATCTTCTTAAATATCTTGATTTCCAATAATTAAAGACATTTCTGCTTCTGAGTAGCTGAGATTTTAAAGTAGCGGAGAATAATAAAAATTTAATCCCAGGCCGCATAAATTCATTATGCGGGCCGGATTCGGCCTGCGGGCCATATGTTGGCCATGCCTGACCTAGGGTGTAAACTCTGGCACCAAGAAAAAAACCCAAATATTCAAATACTTTAGATTCTTAGTATTTGGGAGGTGAAGGGGATCCCTGGGAACCCTCAGCCACAGGTAACTGGGGCAGAGTTGTGGTTAGCAATCTTACCACTCTGTCCAGTGTCTGCCATGGACCAAGGCAGGGCAGGCATTGGACAACACGGGCACGTTGGAACACTACAGTCAGACTCCTGAACCACCTCAGTCTATCACCCCAGTAGGTTGAGAAAGAGGACAGGATTAAGGGTCAGGTCTTAGTCCAAATGGTGTGGCAGTGTCCTTGGCCCTGAAGGAGGCCTGTGGGAATGGAGGACACTAGATCCTATCCCGAAAAGCGTGATGGTCCATCAGGTGTGATGGCATCTAGAATGTGTGTGGCAGGTCAGAGTCCTTCAGATTGCTGCCCTCTCTGGCCGCCTGCGGGGCTGAGGGATGGCTTCCCTAACCATGTGGGGTGCTATTTAGAAACGCCTGCATTCCAGAAAACTGTTGATTCAGCTTGTTCTCAGTACCTGACACAGTGGTTGGTATTGAGCTGAATGCTGATGTAAGAACAGTGCAGTTCTTTTGGACCAACAGGAGAACGTGTAATTCGTTACACTTGCAGTTGTTAGTGAGAAACCTCTGTTAGTCTGCCCATGTTTCAGGCACTAATGATGCATAAGATAATGGAAATATTTCTGGAAGATTTCATCGTTTGCAAACATCTTTTACATTTTTTAATGTTATTTGGTACTTCAAACAAGCTTATGAGATTGGTAGGCCAGATATAATTACAATTTTTATGTAACAGATGAGAAAACTGATATTTAGGGGTACAGGAACTTGCCCAGGGTCACATAGGATGGAGCACAAACTTGAAAACAAGGTTTCTAAAATCTAATTTTCTACACTTACCCGTATCTTTAGAGCATGCTTGCTATGGATTTCTGCCTTTAAAGAGTTGATTATTGAATCAGCCTCTTTAAATTTTTACGTGGATCATCGTGGAATGTTTTGGAGTAGGAATCTTAATAGAAATTGAACAAGTGTTAAAGGCTACTTGTACGTTAATGAGGTTGTCTAGGCAAGTGCTAAGGTACTTTGAAGAGTAACTAAAATAATAAACAGAGAAGATAAGGAACTGGTGATAGAAGATTACAAAAAAATTCTCTACTAGTTTGAAAATGAAAAATGCTCCCTACAACTTAGTACTGCCATATATGTTAGTACTTGATTTTTTCCCTTTTTATTTATTTATTTATTTGAGAGGAGGGAGGAGAGATGAGAAACATCAACTGATTGCTGCTTCACTTTAGTTGTTCACTGATTGCTTTTTCATACATGCTTTGCCTGGGGTCTCAAGCTGAGCCTTGACCCCTTGCTCAAACCAGCAACCTTGGACATCAAGCCTATTAAGTAGGAATCTATTAAGGTTCCTACTCCAAAACATTCCACGATGATCCACGTAAAAATTTAAAGAGGCTGATTCAATAATCAACTCTTTAAAGGCAGAAATCCATAGCAAGCATGCTCTAAAGATACGGGTAAGTGTAGAAAATTAGATTTTAGAAACCTTGTTTTCAAGTCTGTGCTCCATCCTATGCGACCCTGGGCAAGTTCCTGTACCCCTAAATATCAGCGACCATAATATCATTTCAATGATCCCATGCTCACACTGGTGATCCCACGTTCACACTGGTGATCCTGTGCTTAAGCTGGTGAGCCTGCTCTCAAGCTGGCAATCTCAGGGTCTTGAACATGGGACATCAGCATCCCAGGTCAACATTCTGTCCTCTGAACAACCACCAGTCAGTCTACCTTTTTTAAAATGTGTGTGATAATTACATTACAAATGACCTTGTAAAATATGTATTATTCGTTTAGTTTTACAGTTGCGAATTTTGTGACCCAAAAGGGGCAAGATGATTTACTGGTACTACAGAACAAAGTGCTGGGGTGAGAATGTTAGTCTTCTGTACTCATGGTCGGCATTAAGGAGGGGTGGCTACCAACTGGAGTATCTCACATGTGCTAGTATGGAACCTGCTGAACCCTTGCTACAAACAGTTTTACTAAACATAAGCTCTATAAGGACAGGGTTCTTGCCTGTTTTGTTGACTGCTGTATTCCCAGCAAATATTTGGTGATTGAATAGCTACTACCAACTAAATGTCATCAAGCGTACTGTACAGTTGAAACAAATAACATTAAAATTTAGGTAGGTTTCTTGCTGTGTTGCTAAGTGGGGCTTCTAACACTCATCCCTCATTAATATCCTGGGCCCAGGTGTATCTGCAGGGCATTCTGCTTGATAATAATTTTAAGTAGCAAAAACATCAGTGTTTTTTGATACGTGATAAATTACCACAGATTTGCCAGGTTAAAGAAACTCTCCGATCACAGTTCTATTGGTCAGACGTTCGTGGTATGATGGGTTCTCTGCCCAGGACCTCACAGGCTGAAATGTTCTCCTTGAGAAGACAGGGTCTTCGGAGTTCATGCCTGTTGATTGGCAGAATTCAGTCTTTTGCAGTTACGGGACTGAGTTCCCTGTTTCCTTGTTGACAGTTGGCCAGGAGTTACCCTCAGTGACTTGTGGTCACTCTAGTTTTTGCAGGTGACTCCCCTCCATCTTCCAAGCCAGTAGTAGCATGTCAGAGTCAACTGATTAGTCATCATAATTGCATTTGCAGAGTTCCTCTTGCCATGTAAAGTAACTTGGCCCTGTATCATATATTCACAGTCTCAGATATTAGGGTAGGAAACTTATGAGTCCATTTTCAGAAGTGTACCTAACATAGGTAATAATGCTGCTTCATGAGAATGCTTTATGGGAGCTTTGGAGCATTCTCTATGGTCATTTGGAATTTTCCCTTTATCAAGTGCTTTCCTATGGTGAGATAGAGACTAAGTATAGATCTGCATTTACTATTTGTTTCTCTGGGTTGGAGTGAGTAAAAGATTTTCTCTATAGTCATCGCTGGTTGGTCCTTCAGCGGTAGTTTCTGTGCTTCTCAATTTCATTAGACCAACAGTTGATGCTGTTGCTGATTCTATTTTATATATTTATTCATTCACATTTGTTTTTTTATTTTGAAAGAGAGGCGGGATGGGAGAAAGGGTGAGAAGCATCAAGTCATAGGTGCTTTTACTTTAGTTGTACACTGAACTTCTCATATGTTCCTTGATTGGGGCCGTGTCAGAGTCTCCTTGCTCAAGCCAGCAACCTTTGGCTTTTTATGTCAGGGACTTTTGGGCTCAAGCTGGCAAGCTTTGGGATTGTGTGGATGAATTCGCTCACTTAAGTCAGTGACCCCATAATGATGTACCCGCACTCAGAGCCAACAACCTTCAGGTTTTGAACTGGTGATCTCAGCATTCCGGGTCTTAATCCACTGCACTATCATGGGTCAGGCATTTTTAAGATTTCATTTGTTGATTATATAGAGCAGGGGTCCCCAAACTATGGCCCGCGGGCCGCATGCAGCCCCCTGAGGCCATTTATCTGCCCCACCGCACTTCCGGAAGGGGCACCTCTTTCATTGGTGGTCAGTGAGAGGAGCACAGGATGCATCCGCACCCATAGTTCCCATTGAAATACTGGTTAGTTTGTTGATTTAAATTGACTTGTTCTTTATTTTAAATATTGTATTTGTTCTTGTTTTTTTTTTTACTTTAAAATAAGATATGTGCAGTGTGCATAGGGATTTGTTCATTTTTTTTTATAGTCTGGCCCTCCAACGGTCTGAGGGACAGTGAACTGGCCCCCTGTGTATAAAGAGAGGTGGAGGGGGGTGAGAAATACTAACTCATAGTTGCTTCACTTTAGTTGTTCATTGATTGATTGTCATATGTGCCTTAACCAGGCAAGCACACAGGGCTTCAAGCTAGCAACCCCAGAATTTCAGGTCGGTGCTCTATCCACCACCACCTCAGGCCAGGCTATTTTATTTTTATCTAGTTCTTTTTCTTTTTTATATTCATATTAATTGATGATCTCACAGATTCATTTTTTGCATGTGACATTTTCATTTCTCCACTTCAGAATTATCAATAAAACCTCTTTATTTTTTACTGTCAATAATTTCTTTTTTGATCAGTTTTGTCATTTTCAATTTTAGATAATTTACTTTTATTGCCGTTTCAAAACTCATTGGAACCTATTACACAAAGAGTTAATAATAGTGAAGTGTTAAAACTCAAAAAGAAATACACTGTAGGAAGTGCCTCAATGGAGAGCACGGACTAGAATGAGTGGTTGTTCTGCTGGTCGACGCTGTCTTGGTTGTAACAGTTCAGAGCTCTGCACGTTTTGTTTCCAACTGAGGACTTTTAAATGAAAAGTTAATAAATAGAGAAATTTTCATATTCTGGCTTCCTGAAGAGTGATGTAAGGAAAAGACCTTAGGGAAGGGACTCTTTGAATCTAAGTGTGACCTTCTCCATTTAGTTCCCATTTTTGGCCTTTTAATGTGACTCAGAAATGCTCTTTTTGGGTGTTCTTCCTAAGGCCTAATTATTTCCAGGGTGGTTGAAATTTGAATAAGTTAGAGACAAATATTATATTTAGAAATATCTTTTAGGTAGTTGAATGAAATTAGACAGTTGCTAACTGGGCCCCAAACTGGTGAGTTAAAATATTAATTTAAAAAATTTATTAAGGTGAGTCCATTACAAACATGAGAGTACATTCTCACTGAGGAAAATAATATAGGTCCTATCTATGGAATGAAATGGAAGAGTCTCCTGTATTGCCTTACTAGCATAGGATCCTTGTCTCCTAAACGTAGAGAAAGTAAGTCCTGTGATGTGAATCTTCACAGTCGGTTCTGTGTACCCACACTGGATGTACTGAGAATATATGTGGGCACATGTTAGCACATGCTGACTTCATGGTATTGAATCATTTTAATCTTTTAGTACCAAGTAAGCAGTGTGTTCTAGAAGTAAGTGTGAATATAACAAGGAAACAATAGAGCAAATACGGTGAATGAGAATTCTGGAGGTCAGTATTCAGAACTTAATGGTATTAAATACACCATGCCTTTGCTGAAAGGATTGTTGATCTAGATTCTGGCTAAACGTAATCTTATTTTTTTTAATTTTTTAAAATTCATTTTAGAGGGGAGACTCAGAGTAAGAGAGAGAGAGAGAGAGAGAGAGAGAAAAAAGGGGGAGGAGCTGGAAGCATCAACTCCCATATGTGCCTTGACCAGACCAGTGCAGGGTTTTGAACTGGCGACCTCAGTGTTCCCAGGTCAACACTTTATCCACTGCGCCACCACAGGTCAGGCTAAATGTAATCTTATTTATTTTTATTTTTTTTGGCAGAGGAGGGAGAGAGATGAGAAGCATCAACCAACTCATAGTTGTGTCACTTTAGTTGTTCATTGATTGCTTTCTCATATGTGCCTTGACCAGGGGGCTTCAGGTGAGCCAGTGACCCCTTGTTCAAGCCAGCAATCATGGGGTTATGTCCATGATCCCATGCTCAAGCTGGTTAGCCCATGCTCAAGTAAGCAACCTTCAGGTTTCGAACCTGGGTCTTCAGCGTCTGAGGCTTACTGTGTCATTGCTTGGTCAGGCTAAATTTAGTATTTAAAAAGAAATAAAATACATACTGACTCATAAAAAATAAAAATGAATTTTCACAAAGTGAACATACCAGTGTGTTCACTAAAGAGAGCGTTCTGAGCACCCAGGGTGCTTCTTTTCCCCTAGCAGTCATGGAGTTAACCACTGTATCAACACTGAGTGCATTCAGTTCAGACAGCTCTTTTGTATCTGATTTTACTAGGGTGGTTTGTGATGAGTAACTGAGATTGAGTATCATTCTCTACGGTACAAGAAAATAGAACAAAACTTTTCAGAAATTTAATTATGAAGTGAACTAGAACTTTTTTTTTTTTTTAAGGAATTTATAGCTGAAACCTAAAGGGGCTATAAGTCAGCTCCAGAAGCTCACAGATTGCACATATTTTGAAGCTGCCCCCTTCTCTGTTGATGCCTTGTTTTATCTACCATGCACCCAACCATTACCAGCTTTCTGTAGCATTTGTGTCCAAATCAGTTCTTTCTTAGGTGATCTGTATTGCCCTCTAGTTTCCTTGTAATATAGGTTAATATTTTGATATGTTATTCTGATAGTTCTTTTTTTATTTATTTTTTATTTTTCTAAAGTGAGAAGCAGGGAGGCAGAGAGACAGACTCCTGCATGCACCGGACCGGGATCTACCCAGCAAGTCCACTAGGGAGCAATGCTCTGCCCATCTGGGCCGTTGCTCCTATGCAACCAGAGCCATTCTGGCGCCTGAGGCAGAGGCCATGGAACTGTCCTCAGTGCCTAGGCCAACTTTGCTCCAGTGGGGCCTTGGCTGTGGGAGGGGAAGAGAGAGATAGAGAGAATGTAGAAGGGTGGAGAAGCAGATGGGTGCTTCTCCTGTGTGCCCCAACTGGGAATTGAATCTGATAATTCTTAAATAGTAATTTACTTAATTTTCTGTTTTATTATTGCATCTAAGTTTATTTAAAACAATTGTAATAGTTTCCTTTTTCTGTAATGGTTTCTTTGTGTGTATGTGTATGTATTTTTTATTTTTACAGAAATCCTGGCTGTGATATTACACTATACAGATGAGATTTTTGCTTTACCGTGTTTGTTTCTTTTAATCTAAAGAATTTTGTTTATATTTACTAGAATAATATATTAAAGAAATATATATACATATATAGACATGAAAGTATTTTTATTAGTTACTAATATTAATTATAAATAAAAGGAGCATTGGAAAGTATGACTTGTATCTTGTGAAGAGGGTTCACATAAGGAGGTCTGCTTGCTCTTTCTAGACTAATGACACCAGGTCCATAGGCAGGGCAGATGAGATTTGATCCCTGTTTCTTTTGTATCACCAGGACTTGAATACATGCCTGTTACATGTCAGGAGCTGTCCCTGGGGGCTTGGAATACAGAGATGATTTTAAAAACAGGCTAGTATAGGTGACAAAGGTATAAATAATTTCTATTGTGTAGAAGAAATTCTACAGAAGTATATATAAAATGTTATGGAGATTATAGGGGGGAGAAACCTACATCCTACTATGATATATTTTTAAGCACAAATTTTTATTTTGTAATATTTTCCAATCCTTATGTTCTGTATAAATACTTGACTACATCCCAAATACTCAATCTTGTTTTCAGTTTTTTTCAGCTTCCCTGTTGAGGCTGGTCTCAGGTTGCTTCATGTGGGTTTTATTTTCCACATTTGGTGAGTGATGCATAGTTCATAAAGCACTTTAACATACATGAGCTTATTTGCTTCTTACAAGGATCCTATAGAGATCTCAGGAGAGGGTTTATCTTAGAAACAAGGAAGTGAGCACAAAGGGGTTATGAGACTTGGTCAGGATCACTAGCTAGTAAATACCTCAAACAGGTACTATTTTTTCTGACTCTACAGCATAACACCTGTGATACCTAGTGAGGTAATTAGTAGATTAAGATACAAAAACTTAATTGATATTACTATTCATACTGTAATTCTAATAGAATTATAAAATGTTCTGTTGAGTTACTGTCATGGAAAATGTCGAATGAGTTATTTTTGTAACTTGTGTTTTTCAGAATTGCTTAGACATATCTGCTTCCTGATATTTCATAGCCCTTTGTTGGTTTTATGCTTTTGTCCTTTTTTACAGAAACCTTATTTTGTAGGTTCTGGGGGTCACTTGGCTTCCCAGTTCCTCCTCTGAATTTTAATCTCTCTGAAAGAAACCATTTTTCTTACAATTTCATCCAATAATTCTCAATAAATATTTGTTAAACGAGGAAATGACTATATCTCCGAGTGCTTTTTAAAGTAAGCATGGTTATACATTATACATTTTTCCTTTTATTCTGTATCTATGTCTATATAATTCTAGACCACAGAAAAAAGACTTCATTTTTTAATGTGAAACGTGAGTTATATCTCATTTGTTTTAAAGAATATCTCCAATGAATGTGAAAACCTTAACAGTTAACTAGAGATATCTATGCTTTATGTGTGGCCTATCCTGAACCCCTTGGAGAAAGACTTTATGCAGAAACTAAGATTTTTTTGGAAAATCATGTACGACATTTGCACAAGGTAAGGAATAATAAATACATTATACAAGTGTTTGTAACTGCGTAATTATTTGCTTAATTCACTGTTTTCCAGTGCAGAACTTAGATGAGGTTAGGGTTTATTTGTTTTGTTTCTTAAATAGTATTTTTCTAAATCATACATATCTAAGGATGTGCTGTTAAGGTTCTGAGGGAAATTAGTACAATTGCTAATACGTATTAGGTGGGAAGGCAGTAAATCTGCCTGTATTATGTCAACTATTTAGCTGCACCTTTATATCCTACATAAAGTCTTACAAAAACCTAAAGTTAAAAAGGGAAATGGTAAATTTAAAAGCATAATAGAAACTGTTCCTGACCATTCTGGGGTAGGCTAGTATGACACGTTTGTGGGCAGCATCACAGACTTGATCTGTGCGTACACAATTTGCAGTATTTGACTACAGATAGCATTTCTAACTCACCTACTGATCTTATCAGGCACTGGGAGAAACCATTTCTTGTCTGTACTGGCAACTTGACCCTTGCCTTTTAGTATCCCTGTGACTATGGGTTACTCACATAACCTACTTTAAGTTTCTTTATCTATAAAATGGAAGATAATACAACCTAATGTCTAACCCTGCACAACAAGGCTTAGAGCAGATAGTTTATCTTTTCTTGAGAGAGAGATAGGAAGGGAGAGAAAGGAAAGAGGATGAAAAGCATCAACCTTCAGTTCCTTCACTTCAGTTGTTCATTGATTGCTTCTTGTATGGATCTTGATGGGAGGCGGGTGTATGTGTGTGGCTCATGCTGAGCCATTGACCCCTTGCTCAAGTCAGAAACCTTGGGCTCAAGCCAGCTACTGGGTTTCAAGCCAGTGATCATGTTGATGAGCCTATGCTCAAGCCAGAGAGCCCATTCTGAAGCTGCTCAAACTGGTAGCCTCGGGGTTTTGAACCTAAGATCTCAGCATTCCAGATTGACGCTCTATCCACTGTCTCACCACTGGTCAGGATGGCAGCTAGCTGTAAAAGTGATAATAGTTCCTGAGTAGAGCTAAGGTGATTATGTAATAATAGTTGCCTTTAAAACCATCAGAGGAATGCTTGACTTTCTGTTGTGTATGGCAGACGCAGTGTTCCAGTATGTGCACTTACCGGTTCACGGAAGCGCTGTTGATAGCAAGTGCTTTAAATAGGTCTTAAAATGTTTACTATGTTCATTAAGTTTGAAGTTCTGCTTGGTGAGCTGGTGAGCTTTGATTATACCATAACTGATAACTGTAAGGTATTTATAAAGTTTGTAGTTTTAAATTTTAGCATAGGTTGTAAGTGTGATTAAAAAAAAAAACTTTGAATTGTTTTTAGATTTATAGAAAAGTTGCAAAAGTAGTACAGAGACTTAGTTCTCATATACTTTTTATCCAGCTTCTTAATGTAAAAATCTTGCATAATAGTGGTATAATATTAAAACGAAGAAGTTAACATTGCTGTAATTGTGTGATTTTAAAATGGTATTTTCAAGTAGTTTTATCAAAGTTTATACTTATGATACACTCTATGTTCTTAGATTCAGTGGCAAAAAAAAGTTGGCTGATGTGTGGATGACAAAAGTAAATTGTTACCATAGTCACCTGTGAGGAGAAAATTTGGTTTAATTGGGGGAGGAAACTTTTTAAATTATAATTAAGTTATACCAATGTATATATTACATTACCAATAGAACTAATTTTGGACATACAGATAAGCAAAAGGAAGAAAATACACCCATAACATACCCCCAGAATTAGCCACTATTAATATTTTAGATATATCTATATTTAAACATACCATACATTTTTTTGGTACATATTAATATATATGTAATTTGATTTAATAATTCCTGTAATGCAAGATACAATAAAAAATAATTTATGTAATGCATATTCTTGCTTTGTGTAGACTTTGAATTTTTATTAGAAACTTAAATCAAGGTATACACTTTATTATCTTTTTGTTTTTAATAGTATATTGTATGGCTCTCTTTTTCATTGAATAGAATTTTGTAATGCTGGCAATCATGCTAAAAAATTTTATTGTGTGAAAATGCTATGATTTGTTTAATATATATACTCCTGTATACTCATAGCAATATTTTTGCTGATTTATCTTCATGGGCAAGTGAAATAAAGGACAGGATGAACAAATGGGATTATATGAAACTAAAAAGCTTTTGCACAGCAGAAGACACTGTTAACAAAATAAAAAGACAACCCACACAATGGGAGAATATATTCTCCAATACGTCTGATAAGGGGTTAATAACCAAAATTTATAAAGAGCTTATAAAACTCAATACCAGGAAGGTAAATAATCCAATCAAAAATGGGCAAAAGAAATAAATATTCCTGTATTGCTGGGCATACAGGTTTTTTCAAATTTATATAATTTATTATTATCAATAATACTTATGTGAGCATCATTGTGGCTAAATTATTTTTGTGTAAAAAAGTTTTCTGTAGGATCTATTCCTAGACCAGGACATTTTGAAGTGTTTTTGACACACAGTAACAAGTTGTTCTTGGGTTTATAGTCTATCAAACCAGCAACTTCCTAAGGTACCCTATTCTCCAGGATTATTAATAGTTGCTATTTTTAATTTATTTACCAACATGATAAGTAAAAAAGTACATTCATAGGTTGTTTCTGTTGTTCTGAGCCTTAATTGTTAAAAATCCAAGTTTAATAGTATTTCATTAGAAAATTAATTAGATGAAAGTTGAGGTCATGATTTGAGGTCACATGGACAGTTTTGATCGGTGAACCTGAGATCCCCTGAATATCAGTCCAATATATATATATTTTTATTGTGAGACTAGATTTTCTTTAAAACTGACTTCTAAAAAAATTAGAACTCAGATATCAGTGTGATTTAAGTAAATTTTTAAAAAAATTAACTTTGGGGAATGTGTCTACTTTCATAAGTAGTCTTTACAAAAGTGAATAATTTGAATTGATATAACTATATCAGGCTGATGTACTAATATACTTAGCACGTTGATCAAATGTAATGGATTTTAGGAAACACATAGAGACATGCAATAGAATTATGTTCTATATATGTTGCATTAATATATTCTAGCCCAAAGAAAGCGTCAGACCATTACAGTTTGTCTTTCTATATTAGAGAATGAGACAGTTCACTCTCTAGTGAAGATGCTTCATTTTTATATCTAAGAGTCACATTTTTTCTAGCTGTTTCATTGTTACTGAAGGAAGTTACCTTAGAATGGAACTTAAAACTCTTAAATTATATTATTTTAAAATACTCACTTTTGATTAATTTTCTAGCTTACAAATGAAAATGCTTAGTACTTTCCAAGTAAAAATATTTTTCGTCTTTATATAGAAAGTTCTGGAGTCTGAAGAGCAAGTACTTGTTATGTATCATAGGTATTGGGAGGAATATAGTAAAGGAGCAGACTATATGGACTGCTTGTATAGGTAAGTATGCTTTTAAACTCTGACCGTCTAAACAGTATTGCTTGCATTTGTAATTGGAGGGGGTTTGTTTTGAATATTGCCTACTACCCATTGAAGTGCACAACTCGAAAGCATTTCCTGCTATATGGACTTTTCTCTGTTATGGAAGAGGTCTGTAGTCTGGGTCATGTGAGTATTTGGGAGCCAGGCTGTGTGTCAAAAGTTGTTCTGTGAAAAGTGTATTTATTTAATAGTAGAGCTCTGTTTCTTCAGCTCATCAGGGGTGACATAGCACATGATAAATCTCAACAGAAAGACACAGTACAGCTTTAGTTTGGATCAAGCTCAGCCTAGTACGTCTAAGCTCACATCCCTCTTCAGTTGACTCTTACTGGGATCTAGTCTGTTATGTTTTATGGAAACACTATTAGTCAAAGTACTCAGCAGTTTTCCTCTTGAAGTTCTACCCTCTCCTGTAGGCATTTTGAATTATCCCAGTGTCTCTCCTGTCTTCTGCCTTTCCTCATGCTATTCTATCTGTCTTGATTGCTTTTCTTCCCTTGAGTGAGTAATTCTGATGTACTTTTCACATTCCCCTCTCTGGACTTCCCTCCCTGCCTCTGCCCAACCTCCTACTCAGCTCTTTCTGTTAACTTCCAGTCCTGCAGGTCCTCTTCAACCTGTTCATGCGACGATTAAAAGACTTTTTTGGGCACAGAGAGCAGAGAACTGTTTGGTGAATAGTGGATAAATAAGGAGCAGTGCCATTAGCACCTGGGCCTCACCCTTGGAGCAGAGGTGTGTGCTCTTGATGTGGTTGAAGTTGCAGTGGATGTAGTGACAGTTCCCTGTGCAGGCCAGCGATGTGCCTTTGCCTCAATTTCTCACTAGGGAGGAGCTGATGAGGAGAGCTGGTCCCAAGCGTCCCCTGTACACTAAGCCATACAGGAGCACCATGCAGAAACACCATGTTGGGGCCCAGGCTCTGTTTCCTTTGCTTCACTGGCTCGTGTTCCCTTAATGTGTTTATAACAACAATGAATTTACTTCTCATGGCCAGTAGCTTTTATTTCTTCTAATAAGGAGCAAAATGTAATAAAATCAGAAACCAGTCATTGCTAGCAAGCACTGTGGTTTGTCATGCATTAAGCATCCTGACATTTGCTGTTTCTGCCCTCATCCACCAAAGTGAGATATCACAAATAGAACATGGAGACTTCCCTAATTAGACTGTGGAAGAGGGGGCAGTGTAGGGATAAAAGCACGAGTGTGTGCACACTTCTGTCACTGCCGAGACACGTGGGCTGCAGCACAGAGATGATGAAAGTGTCCACATATGTGCTGTGCAGTGCAGTCTCTTTAGCTGAGAGGGCTCAGCAAAGATTTAAGTTGTTCTAATTTTTATTAGCTTTCTAGGACACACCTCTTTCAGTTCTCCTGCATCTCTGTTTACCAAAGTCAACTTGATACTACTTAAAACTATTATATTAGTACATTAATGAGCTCTTACTAGTTTCAGTATATATGATACACATGTATGTGTGTAAAACAATATGAGGTCGTTGGCATCTCCATTTCTATAGAGGAGAAAACTGAGGCATAGAGAGGCTAAATGACTTTGCTCAAGGCCACTCAGCTAAAGAATCATAAGAGCAGAATTTTAGCCCAGGTCAGTCTGATTAAACCCACTTGACGTCTTCATTTCACCTTTGTCTCATTCTAGGTACACTCTTTTAGTCACTTACCTAGATTTTGTTCTCATTTCTCATTCTACACATTCTTTCTAGAAGGATCTCAGTTAACTCCTGGTTTTTTGGTTTTTTTTTACAGGGACTGAGAGAGGGATAGATAGGGACAGACAGACAGGAACGAAGAGAGGTGGGAAGCATCAATCATTAGTTTTCCATTGCCGTTGCAACACCTCAGTTGTTCATTGATTGTATTGTCACATGTGCCTTGACTGCAGGCCTTTAGTGGACCGATCAACCCCTTGCTGGAGCCAGCGACCTTGGGTCCAAGCTGGCGAGCTCAGAGTCTCGAACCTGGGTCTTCCGCATCCCAGTCCAACGCTCTATCCACTGAGCCACCGCCTGGTCAGGCTGTTAGTTACTCCTGGTTTTAGCTACAACATATATATATATATATATATATATATATATATATATATATATATATATACACACACACACACACATATATATATGTATATATATTGTTAGTTACTCCTGGTTTTAGCTACATATATATATAATTATTAGCTACCAAAATATTTTTTATCCTCAGCAGTTTAAGTTTCAGAAGAGTGTTTTACCTAGCTTTTGAACTCCAAGACATTCCATGAGTACATTGTACTACTGAGGAGTTTTAAACTGGGCTCATTACCTTTTACCCTCACGATGCCCCAGCATGACTGATTTAATGACTAGTAGTGCTATATACCCGCACACATAGGCCAGCTGTTGCCGTTGTCCTCACTGAGGCTTACCCTCTCCACCTGACCCCCACGCTGACTGCTCCCAAGTCTCCTACATCCATTATTTCCTCTGCACTGTCATAGTTCAAACTTTTTATCATTTCTCACCAGGACTAGTAATAAAGTCCCTGTAATTAGCATCTATTTTTGATTTCTTATTTATTCTATTTGGTAAACTTCTCTCTTTTCTAAAAAGCAAATATCACTGCCTAGCCTCTTCTTTACTCAGATTTAATTTATAAGGTAGATACTCATTAGCATAAATAATGTAAGAAACCTAATTTTAAAGAAAAAGAATGATACTTGCACCCCACCCACCTTCCCGTCATGCTTCTGCTAAGACTCTGCTGACCCTGGAAGTAGATAGAGTACCTAAGGGGCTAGCCTGAGAACTAGCAGCTCGTGAAGTCCAGTAATACTGTGGGCATAAGAACAGTTCTTGAAGTGGAGCTTTCCAAGACAGGTGGAAGCCTGATTTCTTGGAGGCTTTTTAAGTTACCTTAAGCTATTAATTCTTGCCATATTCTATTGTGTTACTACTCACACTCCAGAAAGCAAAAGGTACTATTAATACTTTGTGTGATAGAGTATAAGCTAATAAATTACTGGGTGCAAATTTTTTTATGATTTTCTAGAACATATGTCTTTATTTCAAAACAAATGTGTGGTTAATAATTTTATTGCAAAATGCTACAGTGACTTTGAAATTAAGAATGGTATCTATATAAAATGAAAAATTGCACTAATAACATTTTAACTTATTTTCAAATAATTTATTTTAGGGTAATTTTTGTTATGTTAAAAGCTTCTCTATTAGGCGTAACCTCTCAAGAGTAGAAATCTGGAATGAGAAAGATTTTTTTTTTAATTGATTGATTTTTACAGAGACAGAGAGAAGTATTCATTTGTTGTTACATTTAGTTGTGCATTCCACTGGTTGCTTCTCATATGTACTTTGACTGGGGATTGAACCCACAAACTTGGTGTTTCAGGATGAAGCTCTGATCGACTGAGCTAACTTTCCAGGGCCGAGAAAGATACATTTAATACTAAAGTTAGTTTAAATTTTGTTCTATGAAAAAGAGAGAATAGTGACTTGTCATATCAGATATAAACATATAAAGCTCCATTGCCTGACCAGTGGTGGCATAGTGGATAGATCATCTGCCTAGGTCACTGAAGTTCACAGGTTTAAAACCCCAAGTTTGCCATCTTGAGTGCGAGCTCATCTGGCTTGAGTCAGGGTTACTGGCTTGTGTTCAGGATTGCTGGCTTGAACATGGGGTTATCGACATGATCCCAAGGTCGCTGGCTTGAGCAAGGGGTCACTAGCTTGGCTGGCATCCTTCAGTCAAGGTGCATATAAGACATCAGTGAACAACTAAAGTGACACAACTATAAGTTGATGCTTCTCATCTCTCTCCTTTCCAGTCTCTCTCTTTCTTTCTCGCCCTCTCTCTAAAAGAACCCCAAACAAAAAACAATACAACTCCACTGAAACAGTGCACTGGCTCCAGAACAGACATATGGGTCTTTGGAGACGATTAGTGAAGACAGACCCCTGCAGATGTAGCAGCTACTTCTTCAGGGGCAACAAGCCGCTGTTCTGAGAATTTCACGCTTGTTGTGAAGGCGTGTGGGAACTCCTGTAGGATCTGAATAGAGAAGTGGCACCCTGAACACAGAAGTTAGAGATGAATTGGAGACACCACAAGAGGGAAATAGAAACCAGTCATGAGTGTGGCAAGGGTCCAAGTGGAGAGTTGACAGATGGCACAGGAAGTAGAGAGGGAAGTCATGGAGGAGGTGATGGATAGTTTAGTAGGACTGGAAGCCCAACTGATTAAAGGAGGTGAACCGGAAGGTACTTGTGGCCATTCTTTTGGATATGATGACCCCAAAAATATACTGGTTTTTCAGCAAAGGATCCGCAGAGGAAGTCACAAACTCATGGTAGAGATCCAACACTGGAGCCCCTCTCCTCAGGGAGCACTTGTCATTGTGAAATGTTCCATCTGTTATGTTTGTCTATTCTACCAGATGCTCCAGCTCCCTGTGGGTGGAGCCCACACTGTTGTTCACCTCTGTCCCCAGTGCCCTGCAGAGTACCTGCCATAAAATGCCACTCAGCTGGTACTTGCCGAGTGGAGGGAGTGAAGAGCAGGCTTTTCTTTGCCCGCTCTGCACCTGCCAGCAGACTGATCTCGGCGAGTTCCTGAGGCTGAGCTGCAGTCTTCCTGTGTAAAGTGAGGCTTGTGAAGCACCACGTCCATCTACCTCCTGGTAGTGCGCTTCGTAACAGGCTGAGGGCTGCATCTGACATGGGTTGTGAGCCAAATCAGTGTTAGTGCTACTTGATTTCCTGCTGTTCCTGGCTTTGGTGACCTGGCTTTGGTCTGCTTTTCCAAGCTGTGTTTCTAGCATTACCTTTTGCTGTTCCTGTGGTTGGGAAGGTTACGCGTTTATTTGTTCAGTAATTCATTAAAGGAGTATTTTTTTCAGGACATTAGAACTGCCTGCTGCTGTTCTAGACGCAGTGTCCAGGATGTGGTCCTTGCTCTCAAACCTTATGTTCTAGGGAGGAAGGAGACGGGTGCACAAAACAGACGCATGACAGAATGGGATTATTTCACATGGGAGCAGTACTGTGAAAAAAACAGCTGTGTATTAAATAGTTCTTCACTGAGGGGAGAGGTTAAGGATTTTTAAATTTTGTTATTTATTTTTCCTGGGCTAAGTGACTTTATTGGAGAAAGCAGCATTAGAAAGTTCTTAAGAGTTGGCTCTGGGCCCTTCTTGCCAACATGGGCCCAGCACTGAGTAACCACGCTTGTTCCGCTTCTGCTGCTGGGCCTGGCCAGTCTTCTTTTTCTCCCATTTGGCCACCTTAGGGGTCTGACATCTTACTTGCCCAGCACGGGCCAAAAAGCCATGGACTTCACCTTCCAGCATAGGGCTGGCTACTTGCAGCTTAGTCAGAGCCTCCGCCTTGCATGGGCCCAGGGCAGTGTCCTCACCTGGGGATACGTGGCCAGGAGCCTGACTTGATCTGCAAGCATACCCTCCAGTGAGGCTCCGTGAGGCTGGGTCTGGGCGGGCGGCTCTTACTGGGTACCACAAGGTTGTTTAGCTACTGGGCACAGGCAGCACTGCACATGAGGCTGAACTGTAGCTGTGGCATCTGAAGATGGAACCACGTCCTCGCCTCCTGCTGCACACCATGCTGCTCAGTGTCAATGTGGCCTGGGCTCAGGTCTGGCCTGAGAGAGGTGTGCTTGAACCCAGACCTGCATGACGGAGGCCACGGTTAAAATGTCTGGAAGAGGGTAGGTAGGTCAGGCAGTTCAGGCCCATCCCAGACATCTGTTTCGAGTGAAGATGCCACTGTCTTTGGCATCACTTCTGTCTCTCAGTTGTGGTCTTTCTGCAGCTGGGAGGAATGGTTAGGGATAGTGTGAGAGTTACAGTGGGAAGAGAATGGTTAAATGACACTTTGAAGGAAAAAAAGCAATATGGCTTTGTAACCTATGGGCAGGGAAGGCTACCTGTCAAGTGGAACACCAAGGTTGGTAATGTAAGCCTGGGGGTCCAGAGGCTTGAAGTGAGTCAGTGCGAGTGGGACCTGTGTAAATGGTTGTGGCTATGCCCCTGGGGGTTAATACAGTTCTCATCACTTAGAATGGCTGGTGGAGTCAGGTGGCTCTGTGACATTTCTGTGGTCTTTAAGTGTTGGCCGTCTGTAAATGTTATGTGGACCTTTCATTATGGTGTGGTAAACATTAGAAAGTGTGTTTTCTAATAGGAGATTCATGGTTGTTGCCTAAATACTTGTATTGTCAATAGCAGACCCTTCCAGGTGAATAGTGTTTAGGTTGAGCTTTAAAGGCATTACAGTGAAATGGGGTGGTGAAAAGTGAGTGCTTGGATGTTATAGGCTCTTTCTAGATCAGTGGTTCTTAACCTTTTTTGAGGTACCGAACCCACCAGTTTCATATGCGCATTCACCGAACCCTTCTTTAGTGATAAATAAAATACGGGTTTTTTTCCAAATTCAAGACATAGGTATATGTTTTTTTACTGGTGCACAAAATGAGCCGTGCATGAACATCACCTTGCTCAAAGAACAAAACCAACAAAGTGCATGAACTCACAACAAATTACGGTATTACTTTATTCTGGCCTCCGCGGCAGAGGCTTCTTCGAACTCCTGAGACCGACTCATCGAACCCCTAGGGTTCGATAGAACCCAGGTTAAGAGCCACTGTTCTAGATAGTTCGTTTAATTTTAGAACTCTGTATTTATCTAAGTGATTCTTAGTGTTCATTACAGTTATTAGTCTTAAAATATATTGGAACATTTTCTTAATAAAGCCATTTTTCTCAGGTTGACACAGATCTTAAGTCTGTCAATTTTGCTCATACTTCCTACTGCTTTTAACAGTTAATTGCATTGTCTTACCTACTGACTGTGATTTTAACATTTTGTTTAAAACTACAAAGTTACATTTTATTCCCTGGGGAAGTGTATAAATTAGAGAACAAACTGGACTTTGATCTTTTAACCATTTTCTGTTTAATTCTTTTCAAAGTAAACTTACCTTGACTTAGAAGAATCTGGGAAAGATTGTCCAAAGCTTGTCCCTTCCATAGGAGCTGTGGGCTATAAGACCTTTGGAATTGTTAGAGCAAAACCTGTGAGGTTTTTCTTTAAGTGAGACTGGGGTTATAGGGTTTTCTCACTACTATAGAGTTCTTATTCTTTGTCTCTTAGGGCCTTGGGCAGAAAGTAGGGCATGTGGTTGCTGGGTGAGAGGGTGGAGGGATTGAGCAAAAAAGGACAAAAAAAGAAAAAACTCATGGACAGGGACAACAATGTGGTGATTGCAGGGGAAGAAGGAAGAGGGTATAGGAGGGATAAATGATGTTGGATGGGTTGATTTGGGAGGGTGAACATGCATCATGGTATACAGAGATGTGTTGTACAATTGTGCACCTGAAACCTGTGTAAATTGGTTAACCAGTGTCACCCCAATAAATTCAATTAGAAAAAAAAGTGGGGCTGATGATTTTTATATTTTTAATTATATTTTTAATTTTTACTTAATTTCTTTCTGTATTCTATAGTTGATTTATAACCCTAAAATTATTGTTCCAGAGTTGCAAGTTACTTGTTTTGCTACTGGTTTACACTTACTGTCCAATGATATTACATTTATTTTTCAGGTATCTCAACACACAGTTTATTAAAAAAAATAAGTTGACAGAAGCTGACCTTCAGTATGGCTATGGTGGTGGTGTAGATATGAATGAGCCACTTATGGAAATTGGAGAGGTAGGAAATTCTTTAAATTACCTGCAAACATAAGAATATGTTTACTTATTTAGGTCATTTTGCTTCACTGGTCTTTATTTAAGGACACTGAGTTGATCTCAAAATTGTCAAAATTTAAAACATCTGAAATATTAAGTAAATAAAATACTGTAATGATTTCTTAAGAATCTTCAGTTATATGAGAACAGAAAATATGTGATAAATGTTATTTTAATAATTAATGATAAGTTCATAGTTCTGCTATGTGATAAGGCTCATGAAAAGTATTTAGAAAATGTTGAGACTCTTATAGTCAAAAAGTGCCCAGGACATGGACTTAAAAGAGAGCCTAAAAGAGAATAAATATAAATTTTATGGATATAACACATTTATTTTAACTTCAGAAAGTAATTAAATTCAGAGTAAAATACAAATAAAGTGTGCAGTTCATGTAATTCACTCAAATTCTTGAGGTATAGTACAAATTTAAATGTGGAGAATTATATAATGCATGATTATGAAAGGACTACCCTAATGTAATGTTTGTTTATTCATATAAGACATTTATTGAGTAGCCAAACATTGTGGACGCAGTGGTGAAAACTGAAGGTACCTTTCCTCGTGGGGAAGCAGATGCTGAATGTGTAAAGGAATTAATGTTAAAGTATGATGAGTGTTAATGAAGGAAGTAAACAGATAACATAAGGAAGTAAACAGCATTAGTAGAGATTTAAATTAGAATAGTCCTTTTAGAAAGAAATTTGTCAATGTATTTCAGTAGACTTTAAAATGTGTACTACCTATTGACCAGGTAATTCCATGTCTAGTAATATATGCCATAAAAATAAGTATGAGGGTGGGTAAAAAGTTTAAATGTTTGAAAGTATTCCTTGCAATCTGTGCTAATAAGAATGACTAATTGGTAAACATTCTAAATTTTCAGTAGCCAACAATAAAAATCATAAAGAGAAGAATATATCTAGTGTGATTTTGTTATGAAGGTAGGCAAATGTATAAATTAGTAGTGGAAAATAGTTCATAGGAACTTTAACAAAGGGAAAAATGGTTTATAAAAACAATTGGACCTTGATCAGGCAGTGGTGCAGTGGATAGAGCATCGGACTGGGACGCGGAGGACCCAGGTTCGAAAGCCGGAGGTCACTGGCTTGCGTAAGGGCTCACCACCTTGAGTGCGGGGTCACTGGCTAGAGCATGGGATCATAGAAACGACCCTATGGTCGCTGGCTTGAGCCCAAAGGTCGCTGGCTTGAGCCCAAGGTTACTCGCTCTGCAGTAGCCCCCATCGAGACACATATTAGAGTGCAATCAATGAACAACTAAGATGCCACAATGAAGAATTGATGCTTCTCATCTCTCTCCCTTCCTATCTGTCCCTCTCTGTCCTTCTCTCTGGCTCTCTCTCTGTCTCTGTCAAAAAAAAAAAAAACAACAAAAAACAATTGGGCATGATGTTATACACTTAATAGAAATGAAACTGTAGGGGATAAAGGATGTCCTGAAGCACACCTGTGAGAAGCACCACAGGCTTCACAGCGGCTGCCCCAGTCAGCTGGTTCATCGGTGAGGGCTGTCCTGAGTGACCGTCTGTATCATGGACACCCCAAGCCTGCTCCTTTCCCAGAGGAATTCACTGTAAACAAATGATTTCTAGCTTTTCTGAGTTTTACCAGTGCATTTGCATGTAAATATTCATATATACATGCATAATAGTTTTGATTTTGCTTTTTTTTTTTTTTACAGGGACAGAGCGAGTCAGAGAGAGGGATAGATAGGAACAGAGAGAGGTGAGAAGCATCAATCATTAGTTTTTCATTGCCGTTGCGACACCATAGTTGTTCATTGATTGCTTTCTCACATGTGCCTTGACCACGGGCCTTCAGCAGACTGAGCAACCCCTTGCTGGAGCCAGCGACCTTGGGTCCAAGCTGGCGAGCTTTTTGCTCAAGCCAGATGGGCCCGCGCTCAAGCTGGCGAGCTCGGGATCTCGAACCTGGGTCTTCTGCATCCCAGTCCAACACTCTATCCACTGCGCCACCGCCTGGTCAGGCTGATTTTGCTTTTTAACTACTGGTGACATATCATGTCCTCCAAGTTGTGTTTCATATCTTTTTGTTAATATATCTGGGAGTTCTTTTCACATAATTTTTGTGTGTGTGTGGGCGTTTAGTATTCTACATTAGGGACGTAACAATAATGTATTAATTAGTTATTAAACTATTCCTCTTAGTCTTCAGTTTTTGTTACAAACAATACTACAGTGAACATTCTACTTTATTTATTAAATGTCTTTTGAGCCTGACCTATGGTGGCGCGGTGGATAACTCATTGACCTGGACCACTGAGGTCACAGGTTCAAAACCTTGGGCTTGCCAGGTCAAGGCACATATGGGAGTTGATGCTTTCTGCTCCTCCCTGCCTTCTCTCTTTCCCCTCTCTAAAGTGAATAAATAAAATCTTTAAAAATAAATAAATAAATAAATGTCTTTTGAGCTCCTCTCTGTGCCAGGCACAGTTTTGTATGTTAGGAACATAGCAGTGAACAAAGTAGACAAAAATGTCACCCATGGAACTGCATTTATGTGTGTATCTCTTTATATACTAGTGGAAATCTTCACAGAGTGGACGCCTGGAAGTTGATTTTCTGAGTTAAAACTTGCTCTGCCCATATGCTTTTCAAAAGGCTTTGCCAGTTTGCCCTCCCACCATACTATAAAATCTCTTTTTCTTATGTATTACCTTTTGTTTTTCCCAGGTGATGCTATTTAAAAAGAAAAGGACAAAACTTAAAGGATGTTCCTTGTAAGAAGACAGATACTTATTTGAAAAGGAATTATCAGTGGATCAGAATGGAGTTCCTCAGTGAAACAGAATAGAGAAGCCAAGATCAGATTTACACCACTGTGGATACAGTTCAGTTAGAAACAGGAGCAGTCAGTTCTTGATACTGGAATAATTTGTACTACGTATGGAAAAGTATATTGGGGTCGAAAGGCTTAAATGTGAAGGGAAGACTTTAGGAAGAATATTGGAGAAGACCTTATGATCTTATGGCAGGTCATAACCTTATGACTTCAGGGTCAGGAAAGAGATTGTAAAAGACACAAACAATAGAAATGACAAAGGAAAAGACTGATAAATTTGAGCACATTAAAATATAACATACAAAAAACTCAAAAGTCAAGTCACAAACTATGACAAATGGCAATATGTAAAACTGTCAAGGGATTACTTTCTACAGTATATAAAGAACTAGGTTTCATTAAAAGTGAGACATACATTAATGGGATAATGGGCCAAAGAGATTAATTTCACAGGAAAAGAACTGTCGTGCACCATAAATGTATAAAAAGATGCCTAGTTTTATTTGGGAAGATGCCAGTTAAAGTTACAAGGAGAGGCCCTGGCCGGTTGGCTCAGTGGTAGAGCATCAGCCCAGCGTTTGGAAGTACTGGATTCAATTCACGGCCAGAGCACACAGGAGAAGCACCCATCTACTTCTCTACCCTTCCCCCTCTCCTTTCTCTCTATCTCTCTCTCTTCCCCACCCCCCCCAGCCAAGGCTCCATTGGAGCAAAGTGTGCCGGGGCACTGAGGATGACTCCGTGGCCCCCGCTTCAGGTGCTAGAATGGCTCCAGTAGCAGCGGAGCAATGCCCCAGATGGGCAGAGCATCACCCTTGGTGGGCATGCTGGGTGGATCCCGGTTGGGCACATGTGGGAGTCTGTCTGCCTGCATCCCCCCCTCACACCCTCACCCGCACTTCACACCAGGAAAAGAAAAAACATTATAAGCAGATACCATTTTATATGCAACAGATAGGCAAAGTTTGACTAAAGCCTGGCAGTCACACTTGTCAGGGATGTTGACTAATGAACTCTCATTCATAGCTTACACAGTATAAATTGGAGAACATGTGTCCCTAACCCTGTAGCCCAGCATCTCCATTTGTAGTTGTATATCTGGGAATTTCTTGCTTATGTTCACCAGAATTTATATACAAGAATAGCAGCATTTTTCTCAGTAGGATAAAAACTGGAATCACAAACATGTTATCAGCAGTGAAAAGGAAAAATAAATCATGGTGTATTTATACCATAGGATACTATATAGCAGTGTCAGTGATTGAAATATATATAATTATAGCTTTCCATTTAGATGGATTTCAGTAAACAGTCAAATTTTAAAAATCACACATAGAAAATACAATATGATTTTGTTACCAATGTCAGAAATAGTCAGCTTCAAAAATATTTATATGAGATACTTAGGCATTTCGTAGAATTATAAGCAACGGAATGAGTTAACACAAAATGCAGGCTAGGACAACATCTGCGGGGAAAGCAGGAGGGCAGTTGAGGCAGTTGTAATGGTGGAGTTGTACTTTGCAACTTGGTTGGTGGCATCAGGGGTGTTTTACTGCATTTAAATTGACTTATCCTGTTGTGTTTATATGAGAGGCTTTATAATTTAAGAAATTAGCTAACAGCCAAGTTATATTATTTTATTTAACATTACTTCTTGTTACAATCTAGGCACGTATAGCCCTCCATAACACTGAGCGTTTAATCAAATAAGGTTTTATAAAAATCAATTATTTCTGGCCTGACCTGTGGTGGCGCAGTGGATAAAGCGTCGACCTGGGAACACTGAGGTCGCCAGTTCAAAACCCTGCACTGGTCTGGTCAAGGCACATATGGGAGTTGATGCTTCTAGCTCCTCCCCGCTTTCTCTCTCTCTCTCTCTCTCTCTCTCACTCTGTGTCTCCTCTCTAAAAATAAATAAATAAATAAAAAGAAATTTTTAAAAAATCAATTATTTCTGTAAAATTTTTAACTAGTCCAAAAAACCTTAATTCTGTTCTTTGTACAAGTCTGATATGATGTCATTTAAAATTAGAAATTGATTTTACTTATGTTTGTTCAGTTTTCATTTAAACTTTGCAATATTAGTTATAACTACTTATGGTGAGTTTTTTGTTTAAGTTTTAAACAATTGTTAGAAGCAACTAAGTAACTCAGTCTTGGTGATTTCTATTTTTCTTGTAGCTAGCATTAGATATGTGGAGGAAATTGATGGTTGAACCGCTTCAGACTGTCCTTATCCGAATGCTGCTCCGAGAAATCAAAAAGTGAGTTCTGGCGTTTGTCTTCGGGAGCCGGTTCTGATCTGCCGTTTGGTGTGGTTTCAAGTAGGGAACAATGGCATGACCAGTGACCAGACATAAGCCTGATTTGACTGTCATGAGCCTCATGTTCCATCTTAATGCCAATATTTAAAAACTGTTGTTCTTTAATTTGGGGGCCGGTGTTTGGTCTTTATTCATACCTCAAATGTGCTTAGTAGATAAATATGTCCCTGAAGGAAGTGACTGTTTTTCAGTCCTGGAACCTTTTGGACCTTACAGGCAGCGCTGAGTTGTTTGAACGAGTTCTCTTGGGTTAAATCCTGATGAGGATAGCCTGTTCAGGAAAGCAGGTTACTATAGTTCAGTGGTTCTTAACCTGGGTTCTATCGAACCCTAGGGGTTCCATGAGTCGGTCTCGGGTTTGGAGAAGCCTCTGCCACAGAGGCCAGAATAAAGTAGTACCGTAATTTGTTGTGAGTTCATGCACTTTGTTGGTTTTGTTCTTTGAGCAAGGTGATGTTCATGCATGGCTCATTTTGTGCACCAGTAAAAAACATATACCTATGTCTTGAATTTGGAAAAAAAATCATATTTTATTTATCACTAAAGAAGGGTTCGGTGAATGCGCATATGAAACTGGTGGGTTCGGTACCTCAAAAAAGGTTAAGAACCACTGCTCTAGTTCATTGCTTATCTCTTAGCCCCCATATTTAACCAGTTACTTGTCTATTACTGTCAGGTAAGTTTATAGGAAAAGTATGTAGTTCCCCACTCTACTTATGGCCCACAGTGGTTGACTCTTGACCTAATTGCCGTGTGAATAGAGTTTGGGACAAAGCAAACTTTCCAATGGAGTCCAGGATAAAATATCTTTGGGTCAGCTCTGGCTTAGAAGACGAGTCTTTCTAATCTATGGAAAATCAAAAGAACTAACTTAGCTTTGGAGAATCAGAAGCACTAAATGTCAGTTATGCAGATGTATATATAAAAATTTCAGATTATTGGAACTGATGTTATAGAAATTACTTAGACCAGTGAGTCACAGTGTGATGATGACTACTCCATCTGAATCTGCCCTCTTTTTTTCTTTTACTTTTTGACTTTAATTTAAAATTTTACTTTATTATTCAATTGCAGCTTATATTCGACTTTATTTTGTATTAGTTTTAGGTATATGGCATAGTGGTTAGACAGTCATATACAGTACTTTAGAAAGTGTTGCCTTCTCTGATATTTTTGATATCCACCTGACACCGTATAGTTCTTCCATTATTATTGACTATATTCTCTATGTTTTACTTTATATCCCTGTGATTATATTGTCACTACCAATCTGTACTTAATCTCGTCACCTTTTCTACGCATTCCCCAACATCCTTTTCTCTGGCAAAAGTCCGTCTGTTCTCTGTGTCTATAAGGCTTACTGTTTTATTTATTTTGTTCTCTAGTGAATCTGCTTTTTTAAAGAAAACCCAAATATGGAGTATTTCATGTGAGGGGTTCCTAGTAGGAAATAAGGGGTTTTACAAAAAGCCACAGAAGAGAAGAATATTTTATTTGTTTGTTTGTTTGTTTGTTTGTTTATAAGGTGAGAGGAGAGGAGATAGTGAGACTCTGGTATGCGCCCAACTAGGATCCACCCCATAAACCCATCTAGGGTTGATGCTCAAGTACTAAGCTATTTTTAGCACCTGAGGCTGATGCTCTTCAACAGAGCTATCTTCAGTGCCCAGGGCCACACTTGAACCAATCAAACCACTGGCCTTGTGAGAAGAGGAAGAGAGTGGGGAGTGGCGGGGTGGAGAAAGTAGATGGTCGCTTCTTCCTTGTGCCTTGACCAGGGATTGATCCCAGGACGTTTACATGCCAGGCAAAATGCTCTATTCACTGATCCACCAGCTAGGGCCTTATTTATTTTTTTAAAGATTTTATTTATTGATTTGAGAGGGAGAGAAAGGTGGGGAGAGGAGTGGGAAGCATTTACTCACAGTAGTTGCTTCTGGTATGTTCCTTAGCTGAGCAAGCCTGGAGCTTTGAACTGGCAACCTCAGCATTCCGGCTCAACGCTTTATTAATTGCGCTACCACAGGTCAGGCCATTATACTGTAGCTGTCTTTTTAATTCATAGAATATTTCTTCCATTCCTAGCTCTAATACTTTAGCTTAAGGATGAATACATTTTCGTTTTATAATGCCTTGAATATTCCAATGTTTTCACACATATTTCTTTATTTGATCTAAGGAGACAAGGCAAATTTTATCAGTAAGTAAATTGACCTTCAACAAGGAGAAATGATGTATTGAACTTGATATAGCTAAGGAAAGCAACTCCATGCCTTCAGACTTCCAATTTGGGTTTTCACTGCATTGCTTAACATCTGTTTATCTATTGTCATTTTTGAGTTGATACGGCTAGATACTGTAACTAGCTGTACATGGACAAGTGACTGTGGTAGATACTTCTTATTTGTAATATTGTCTGATCTCTGTAACAGCGTATGATGGCGAATATTATCACCGGCTCATTTTACAAATAGGGAATTAGTCAAGTGTCGTCAGCTCACTCAAGTATGTTTATAATTAGTACATGGCTGAATAATTGGAACTTTGATCATTTCAGTCCTTAGATCTGTGGTTTTACCCATATATTATGTATTTTTAAAAATTTTTATTTATTGATTTTAGAGAGAGAGGAAAGAGAAGAAAATGAGAAAAACACTGATTTATTTTTCCACTTAATTTATTATGCATTCATTGGCTGATTCTTGTATGTGCCCTGATTGGGGATTGAACCTACAACCATGGCATATTGGGAAGTGCTCCTACCCAGTGTTTTTTAGCTGCCAGTCCATGCCAATGTCAGTCCACCAGAAATTTTGTGCTGGTCCATGAAAGAATTAACCATGCTGATGTTTTGTGAAGATTATAGACCCAGTAATCTTAGTTGAATTTACTTATGCTCAGAGTGATGGCCCCTTAGCAACCTGGGTAGTCGATGAATACTATTGAGGTTGTCTAAGATAACTCTGGAACTTGTAGGCTCGTTTGAACAACTTTTTACACTGCAGAGCATTTGCAAATTATGTACAACAGACAAAAAGTATTTGGACAAACTTATGTTAGTGTTCAATACATTGTACATGTGGAGTTTGGAAATTAAGCACCAGCTAGTACTACGTTGCACTGTTATGTATAGTAAGATAAAACTTTATTCATTGCGTGTTTCTGTTTCCAGACTGATTAGGTTATGCTCAGGCTCTAATGCCCAATGCATCTCTCGGCAGTTCATTTTCTTCACATTTGTGCAAATAGCTTTGGGACAAACATAGCTAGTGTTCACTGCATCATACACGTGGCATTCAGAAATCAAATACCAGCTTGCACCGTAATGCACTATCGTGTATAAGATGATAGAACTTTATCTGTTGTGTGTTTCCCTTTCTGGCCCCCTCCCTCTCTTAGTACATTTTTTCACACTTGCGCAAATGTTTGTGCATGCACTCACCTGTTCAGAATGCATCCATATTTTTTGCAAATAAATTGTTTTATTGTCATTGTGCCATAAACTTTAAACCCTACAAAATGGGAGAAAAAAAACAAAACATTGTGACCTTCTTTAAAAGCAAAACCAGTAGTCAAAAGAAAAGTTGTGATGGCACAGAAAGTAAACCAAGTACTAGTGCTTTAAGTTTAAAAGAAACAGTGAAAGAGAAATGTGTTGATAATTTGGAAGGTGCAACAGAAAACAAAAAAAGGAAAAAGAAACTTTGTTAGGCAGTACCATAAAGAGTATTTAAAACTTGGTTTCACTGCAGCACCTGCTAGTGAATTATCACCATGGCCCTTGTGTATAACTTGTTCTGCAGTTCTGTCAAATGATGCAATGAAACCTTCCAGACTCACTTGTCACTTGCATTAGAAACATAGTAGTCTTATTGAGAAGCCACTGGATTTTTTTGAAAGGTTACACTACCAAATGAAAAGTCAGAAAATTCAAATGAAGAAAATGATGACTAGTGACAAATGACTATTTCAGGCATTTTATTGAGCTGCCCTTGGAATGTCAAAAACAAAAACCATTCACTATTGATGAAGAATTAGTAAAACCTTGCATTTGAGATGTCACTTGGGAAGTTTGTGTCCTCAAGCCACACAAAAACTTGAGGGTATACCACTTTTTAACAATACTATTCAGACAATTGTTGATATGGCCAACGATATTGAAGAGCTAACTGTAGAAAAGATAAAGAGCTGACATGAGTAACCGCGCTGTTCTACTTTGCTTAACAGGGTGTATTGACCATAAAGACGTGAGGGAAGAACTCCTCTGTTGTCTTGATCTACCCAGTCAGACCACTAGTTCAGAGTATTTAATGTTCTCAATGAGTACTTTCAAGCAGAGGGTTTAGATTGGGGAAAGTGTGTCAGAGTGTGTACGGATGCTGCTGCGAGAATAATTGGACATCATTCAGGGATAGCTGTGAAAATAAAGAACATTACACATCCAGAAATGTTGTCCACACACTATATGATTCACCAGCAGCATTTAGTTGCAAAGAAACCTTCCCCTGAATTGAACACAGTGATGAATGACAGAGTGAAGAATGTTAATGATATTTGTAGTCAGGGTTTGAACTCCAGACTGTTCATGACACTGTGTGAAAGCATGGATTCATAACTCCAGCATCTCTTCTATATGGAAATGAGGGTGGTTCTCAAGAGGAAGGATTCTTTTCCTGCATTTTACAGCTGAGAGAAGTGAAATAGTTTCTGCAACAGCAAAACTCTGCATTAGTAGAGTTTGTGTTGGTTGAAGAATGAATGGCTAAGCTTGCACATACAGAGGATATATTTATTAGCCTCTTCAACAAACTAAGTATTTCTCTTCAGAAGTTTAACACAAACATTTTTAGACTAAGAAAGAAGACGGATGCATTCAAAATGAAACTTGTTCTTTGGGAAAGTTGCATATAGAAAGAAGATGTAGAAATATTTCTACTTTTCCAAGACTTTGATTGCTGCACACATCAACTGGAAATTCATGTTTAGTATAATAAGTCAGTATTTAAGAGCGTTGTTAGTTCAAAACTTTGACCATTATTACCCTGAAAATGAGGATACCCGTAAAGGTAACCTATGGATTCATTCATGGAAGGTATCAACTCCTGTTCCCTCAATCATTGTGAAAAAGAAAAATTGATAGAATTATCTTCTGATGTCACACTGGTGTCCAAACATAAAATGCAGTCATTGTCACAGTGTTGGGTATCACTGGAAGAAGAATATCCACTTCTTAGTTACAAAGCTGTTAAATTTTTAATCATATTTTCTACTTTCTACTTGTGTGAAAAGACTTTTTCGGCCCCATCACTAATAAAACCCAAACAGAGAAACCGAACGGAAGTCAATGCAGCACTTCATCTGTCAGAAACAAGACTGCAGCCTCGGTCATCGAGTGTTCCTGCAAAGAAGCAACAGCAAATTTCACACTAGCTTTACTTGGATTGAATATAGTTGTCCCTTGCCATTTGGCGGTTCACTTTTCACAGTCTCACTGTATCCCGGATTTTAAAATTGTATATATCTAATTTTGTATCAGGATTTTTTGCTATATCATGGGATTTGTGGTATATATTTTTATATATTTATTATTTTAGTTATTTTTGTGGTAAAATAAGCCTTTTCTAGCCTAAAATATTAAAAGAGTATTAAATAGAAATAAAGCCTTAAAATATGTATAAGGTCGCTACTTCGCAGATTTTTGCCTATTGCTGGGGTTCTGTAACCTGACCCCCACAATGGACGAGGGGGCACTGTAATTACTCTCTAGAAATTTTAGTTGTGTTTTATTAAAAAATATTTATTTTTACTGCTTGTCTAGTTATTTTGAAGAATTTTTATTTTATAGTATTACAATGAAAAGATAATTCACAGAATACTAATAATGAGTTTTATTTCTGCCTTAGTGGTTCCCGAAATAATTCACCTATTTTCACCATCCCCGAGTGTAAAAATGTTGAAAACCACTGCTCTAACCATCTCAGCTTCCCAAACAGGGCCTTAAACATAGTTTGCTCAAGTTGTATCTCAGGTCACTGCCACTAACAAGGAAATATGTTGTTATGGTACCTACTGCTTCTTTGTGGAAAGAGTTCCCACCAGATTGACAGAATAAAATCTGTTCAGCTGTAGCAGAAGATATTTTTTGCAAATTTGATTTCCTATCAACTTATTCACATCTATCTATATTCATTCCTAGCTTCCTAAATGTTCTCTTCAAGTGTCTAAATAACATTCCTGTGCACTACTGGTTTCTAATCTGGCTCCTGAAGATCAGGCTCGTGCAGAAAATGTTTCAAAACATTATTTTTCTACAAAAAAAAATAATAAATAAATATAAAATATATGCCAATTGTAGAAAAATGAACATACACAGAAGGTTAAAAAGAGAAAAATAAAAGACCTTTTACTTTTCTCCCGGTACTTTCGCTTCTGTTATTTAAAGGAAATCACTATTAAGGATTTAAAGTGTTTTCTGATAGAAATTTTCTATATCTCCATACATACATATATTACACATATTATTACACCATGTACATACATACATACATACATACACATGGAGAACTTTTTGAAAATCTAGGTATCTGGGTTCCTAAGGAGAGTAAGAACCTCTGTTTTTACAAAGCTTCCGGAGATGGTATAGTGTACATCACCATTTATGAAGTACTTTTCTATGCTAAATAATTTTCCCTTCATTCAAAAAAATAATTTTTTCTTCACTTGTTATAAAGCTTTTTATTAGAGTGTTTACTTTCTTAACTTTGGATTTTTTATTACATAAATATTAAGAATACTTAAAAATGGGCCTGGCCTGTGGTGGCGCAGTGGATAAAGCGTCGAACACTGGGAACACTGAGGTCGCCAGTTCAAAACCCTGCACTGGTCTGGTCAAGGCACATATGGGAGTTGATGCTTCCAGCTCCTCCCCCCTTTCTCTCTTTCTCTCTCTCACTCTGTGTCTCCTCTCTAAAATGAATAAAATAAAAAGAAATTTTAAAAAATTTTAAAAAATCAGCAGAACATATATATATATATATAAAGAATACTTAAAAATGTATTCTTAAAAGTTAGAGCAGATTAGTGGTTGGTGTAAGACAACAAACTGATAGTATGAGGGAGTTCCTTATGGTGCTAAAACAGTTTTATATCTTGAATATAGTGATGTGCGGACATGAATCTAGACATGTGATAAAATTGCATAGAACTACACACACTCAAACATACACAAACAACTGTAAAAAGTGGCAAAATCTGAATAAGGTCCTTAGATTGTACCAGTATAGATTTCCTGGTTTTGATACTGTGCCAGAATTATGTAAAATGTTACCATTGGAGAAACTGGGTGAAGGTTTCCCAGGATTGCTGTATATTTCTGCAACTTCTGTGAGTCTTTACTTATTTCAGAATTTAAAAATAGTTTTTAAAAGGTTAAACAGCATAGCCTGACCAGGCAGTGGTGCAGCGGATATAGTGTCGGACTGGGACACTGAGGACCTAGGTTTGAAACCCCGAGGTCGCCAGCTTGAGCATGGGCTCTTCCCGCTTTGAGCACTGGCTCACCAGCTTGAGCACGGGGTTGCGGGCTTGAGCAAGGGGTCACTCACTCTGCCTGGTCAAGGCACTAATGAGAAAGCAATCAAGGAAAACTAAGGAGACCAGAAGCCGCAACAAAGAATTGATGCTTCTCATCTCTCTCCCTTCCTGCCTGTCTGTCCTTATTTGTCCCTCTCTCTGTCTCTGTCACACACACACACACAAAATGTTTAAACAGCATAAAAAAATGTGACTATCCCTATGTTCTTCCCTTTACACTACTGACAATAGTTTGGTTATACTCTAATACAGCGTCCGTAAAGTCATGGTGCACCTTTGACCTGTGACAGATCAAAAGTGCACCATGACTTTACGGACACACTGTATTTCTTTATGTACGTATACTGGCTTTCTCCCTTTTGGGAGGAACCTTTTTATTCCTTTAGGAAGATGATGGAGCTGTTGAGCCTCTCCATATAAAAATACTTGTTAAAGTTTTTATCCCTTCTGAAAGTATAACTCAACGGCAAGGCTGTCATGGTTTTTTTTTTTTTTTTTCACTTTAAAGGTATTATTTTATTTTATAACTTCAGTTTCACAAACACCAGGACAATGAACAAAACAATAGTACAAATTATATTAACCAACACTGAAACAGGACAGTTTGACTTTTACAGGAGAAGGAAAGAAATGGCAGTGTCTAATTTGCTTGGAAACATCAGTAGCTGTGGCAGTGGGAGGCTCCTTTTTCTTAGGAATGATCACTTCTCTGGCACTTTCTTCTTAACCTCAGGCACTTTAAAGACATCATTTCATAAGAATTTATTGGGAGGGGTAAGAAACAGATGTTACAAGAAGAATACACACAAAGACCAACGCGCAGCACTCACTCAGGATAAGGATGTAATGCAAGTTGGGAGCCCAAATATTATGACCTCATTAGGTTTTGTAGAGCAAGGAATCTGCAATATATTTAAATATCAGACAGCATATGCAGTCATTTCATCCATTTAAATTTTACTAGGGATTTATTAATCATTATCTATAACATATTTCTGAATCCCTAAAATTAAATAAAGAATCATTTTTACCATTTTTTTGATACTATGCCTATTTAACCTGGTGGAGTAGTTATGCATATTTCAAGTTGTGGTACATGACCTTTTGCAGAAAATGTAATTAAACTTTCAGGTATAAATATATTAATTTTGTCTTGTACTATGAGCTGGTTAAATATGTCAGATCTGTATACTCTTTATTCAGAGATAAGAGTACTTCTACATACCTTTCTTTATTTTATTTTATCCTCACAATAATATCTGAGCCCACGAGGACTGATATTAATGTCCCATTTCATACAAATTGATTAAAGACTTTCCTCAGGATAATACAGCAAGGCTTACAAAGCCAAAAAACAAGGCTAAAATAAAATCTACTGGTCTGCTATTTATATGTACATGTCAGAAGACATAAGTTATTATTCAGTATTTTGAAAACTATATAATCTTTCTCCTTTCTTTTCATTCTAATGTTAAAAAGGCACTTAACCTAAATGGTTGAAACATAAAGTTTAAGAAGATTCATCTACCATATTTTTTAGGTATCTTATTTTGTGTAGCTTATCATTGCAAATTATCCATATGAATATTATAATGTTTAAAAATATTGTAGGGAATCAGACCTTTATGGAAGTTTTGGAACATTTTCTTTCATCTTTGTTTTAATACTGCTTTGTATCCAATGAAAAGTGGATGTCAGTGTTCCTGAATATTTTTAGAATTAAAAATGTAACTTTATGTGTAATTTTTTCTTAAACCCCAGTTCCACTATAATTTTTCTGGTGAAGCTATGATTGAAGACTGTGTATTCATTTTTTGGGGAGCTGTATCTTCGGATGGTGGAGGTTCCACAATTTTAGGAGCTGGAACTTGGACTTTCTTCTCCGGTATAGGTTTCTTTTTTTTTTTTTAATTTTTAATTTAATTTTATTTTTTTATTTTTTACAGGGACAGAGAGAGAGTCAGAGAAAGGGATAGGTAGGGACAGACAGACAGGAATGGAGAGAGGTGAGAGGCATCAATCATCAGCCTTTCCTTGCAACACCCTAGTTCATTGATTGCTTTCTCACTTGTGCCCTGACCGTGGGCCTTCAGCAGACCGAGCAACCCCTTGCTGGAGCCAGTGACTCAAGCTGGCGCGCTCAGGGTCTCGAACCTGGGTCCTCCGCATCCCAGTCCGACACTCCATCCACTGCGCCACCGCCTGGTCAGGCTCCGGTATAGGTTTCTTTGGCACTTCAGGCACTTAAAAACATTCATTTTAAGATATTAAAAATCACATGCACAGTATTGTTGCTATAACAAAAAGACATAAGAAAATAAGACCACAAAACAAATAAATGACTTTTCATAGCATCAAATTTGAATAGAAATTCAGATAATTTTTTTTTTTTTCAGGGACAGAGAGATTCAGAGAGAGGGATAGATAGGGACAGACAGAATGGAAAGAGATGAGAAGCATCAATCATTAGTTTTTCGTTGCCGTTGCGACACCATAGTTGTTCACTGATTGCTTTCTCACATGTGCCTTGACCACGGGCCTTCAGCAGACTGAGCCACCCCTTGCTGGAGCCAGCGACCTTGGGTTCAAGCTGGCAAACTTTTGATTAAGCCAGATGGGCCCGCGCGCAAGCTTGCGAGCTCTGGGACTCGAACCTGGGTCTTCCGCATCCCAGTTCGATGCTCTATCTGCTGCGCCACCGCCTGGTCAGGCGAAATTCAGATAATTTACATAAATATAAACACACAAGACAGACACACATTAATAAGAGCTCACAGATATGAAATGTTTTCTAAGGTTTATGTTTTTTTTTTTTTTACAAGGACAGAGAGTCAGAGAGAGGGGATAGATAGGGACAGACAGACAGGAACGGAGAGAGGTGAGAAGCATCAATCATTAGTTTTTCGTTGCCGTCGCAACACCTTAGTTGTTCATTGATTGCTTTCTCACATGTGCCTTGACCACGGGCCTTCCGCAGACTGAGCAACCTCTTGCTGGAGCCAGCGACCTTGGGCCCAAGCTGACGAACTTTTGCTCACGCCAGATGGGCTCGTGCTCAAGCTGGTGAGCTCAGGGTCTTGAACCTGGGTCTTCCGCATCCCAGTCAGATGCTCTATTCATTTTGCCACCGCCTGGTCGGGCTTGGTATCTTTTTTTTTACAGCTTTTTTGGTCACTTCAACACGTTTTGCTGGCGGTTTCTTTTCTTCAGGTGATGGTAACAAGAGAGGGATAGGAGGACCAACTGTAGGAGGGATTTCTTCTGGTGGTACTGCTCTGATAGGCATAGTAGAGATTGAAACTCTGAAGTCAGGAATATCAGGAGGTTCCATCTCAAATTTGATTTCTTTAGTTGTCAAGTACAGCTCTGCTGTGCTTTTTCACTTCTCCACTTGGCTCCAGGCGAGCGATTACTGAATAGATACTTCTTTGGGAGAAAATGTTATGCTGCATTCCATGAATGTCTGTTCTTCTTATAAGACAGGAAAAAGTACACGTAAAAGAAGCCAGTGTAATTGCGACATCAGGAAGTTCACCGGTCTCACCAATCCTAAGGTTTATAGTCTCTGCATGATGCACAGTAACCTTTGCCACTGTAGCAAATTTTTCTGCTGTGGTAGGTGTACAGCAGATATTGAGAACAGTTAGTCCCACAAATGGAGTTACTCCTTCTGATGAAATAATATTATTGGCAAAAGACTTTTACGGCAAACCTTGAAATAAGCATGGTTTGGTCCAACATTGTGAAGAATGACTATCCTCGAGGTTCTTAAACATTGAGGGCTATTATTAAAGAGTATCCTTGGCTCCAAAAATAAGACGCTGGAGTTACCAGGCCTTGTGACACATTTTAGTGGCAGACTGTCTCCCTCGTCAATGCGAAGAACAAATTCTCCCCTTTCAGGAGAACTGAAGCCTGGCTCCCATACTACTTCACATTTCAATGAGAAGTATGGTTCAACAGTGCCTGATGTTCCAGTTTGTAATATTGTAATTCCATTTCTATCTTGACAAATTCAGCATAATCACTACATTTCCATGGCAGCCACAGAAGGGGAAAGCCCAGCCATTCAGCCCTGGTTAGGATGGAGAAACATGGAACAGTGCAGTGTGCTGTGCTTTCAGACGCCGGCAGCTCTATTTCACATGCTAAATCAGAACCTGGAACCACTGAAATGTGCATAAATAGTTTTTCTTTCTTCTGATTGATTGTTCACTCAGCTTTTCCCAGCTGATGTGATCATGGCTGCGCCCTGTTCTTGTCCGCCCGCTCACTGGCCGCCAGGCTCCGCAGTGTATCTATCTGTCAGCTCAGACCCTGCTGGTTCTCTCGAGTCTCCTTACTGCCTCAAGGCTGTCATGGTTTAAGCATGCTTTCCCTGCTGATGTGATGGCATACAGATAACAAACTTTACAAGTATGGCTCCATTCCAGGCTCTTTTCTGTTTCCTTTGTTAGTCTTAACAGTTTATTATTATAGCATAAGGAGTCTTGCTATCTGCTAAAACCAGTTTGCCCTCCATAAACCAGAGTGTTCTGACTGTTCCTTTGCACTTTTTTCATATAATAACCTTTTTTTAGAGGTGATTATTAGTTACCTTTAAAATTTTTCTGTGGATTAAAGTAGAATTGAATCTACAAGTTAGTTTGGAGAGAAGTTATATCTTCACAGTATTGAATCTTCCTATCTGTGAACAAAGTGTATCTGTTTATTATACCTTCTTTAATATCTTCTAATAAGTTTTATAAACTTATCTGAAAGGTCCTAAAGGTTTTATGTTTGATTTATTTTGCGATACTTGGTATTCTTTATTACAGTATAAAAACCTTGTTCTATGTAACTACTTGTTCTGTTTGTTTCTCCTAGTTTAGGACTACAACTGACTTTGTATACAAAGTTTATATTCAGCCTCCTAGTTAAATTCCATCATTTCTAATAGTTTATGCGTATTTCTGTATTCTGTGTAAGTTTTAATACTCTGTTATGTATGTGTGCACACACCTCATTTTCTAAGACCCCCAAAGCAGTTTGAAGAGAAGTGATGGATAGCTGGCATCTGGTCTTGTGCCTGATTTTAAAATCTATGTGTGCAATGTTGTGCGTTTAAGATGATGATTTCTCTAATTTTTAAACACTCAGTATCCGAGTGATGAAATTAATTGGGATTGGTGTTGAATTTTTGAAATGACTTTTATATTGCTATTGAGAGATTTTATGTTTTTTCTCTTACTCTGTTAATGTGGTGAATTACATTTATAGATGTTCTAATATTAAATTATCTTTGTATAACTGGGATAAAACCCAGGTTGTTTTTTGTCTATTACAATTTTTACATGTTGTTGCATTTGATTTGCAATTATTTTATTTATCATGTTGTATCTGTATTTATGACTGGGTGGGCCTGTAATTACTCCTTCTCATACTGTCTTTGAGTTTGGTATTAGGCTCGTCCTTCTAGGCTGGATTAGAGGCTATTTCCTCTTTCTTTTTTAAATAAGAGTTTGTATGAAATTTGAATGATCAGTTATTGTTTTTTTAAGTGAGAGGAGGGGAAATAGAGAGACAGACTCCCGTATGCACCCCAACCAATATCCACCTGACACCCCCATCTGCGGCCAATGCTGAAATCAACCTAGCTATCCTCAGGGCCTGGGGCTAACACTTGAACCAATTGAACCCTGGCTGTGAGAGGGGAAGAGAGAGAGAAGGGGGAGAGAAGCACACAGTCACTTCTCTTGTGTGCCCTGACCAAGGATCGAAGATGGGACATCTGCATGCCGGGCTAATGTTCTATCCACTGAGCAAACTGGCCATGGCCAGAATGATTAATTTTTTGAGGTTTAGTAAAACTCCCTTCTGAACTATCTGGATCTAGGGTTTCTTTGTAAGAAGATATTTTAAAATAATATTTTTAACAGTGGTGCAGTTTTCTTTATAGTCTTAAGACTAGTTAAACTTATATTTCTTTTTTAGTCAGTTATAAATTATCTTTTCAAAATCGTTGGAAAGTCACTATTGATCATATTCTGTTCAAAAACATTTTACTTCAAGTAACTTTTGATGTTGTAAAGCTAGCACAGAAAGTTCCTGTACCCGTTCACCCTACCATCACCATCCTACCGCTGATGGTGTATTTGTGAGCATTGGTATAATGCTATTAATTAAATGACAGACTTAATTTGCATTTTTCTAGTTCTTTCACTGATGTCCTTATTCTGTCCCTGGATTCAGTCCAAGTCACTGCATTGCATTTAGCTGTCATGTCTCATTTCTTTCTCTCCATGAGAATTTACTTATTCTTTTTAATTTTTGATACCAGTTCACATTCAATATTATTATTTTTTAAATTTTTATTGAATTTATTGGGGTGACATCGGTTAATAGAAGTATTCAGATATCAGGTGTATAATTCTATAATACATCATCTGTATATTGTATTGTGTGTTCACCACCCTAGTCAATATTATTTTTTATTAAAAGATATATTATCCTTGCCTAGGTAGCTTCGTTGGTTAGAGCATCATCCTGATACCCCAAGGTTACAGGTTGGATTCCCAGTCAGGGCTCACACAAGAGTCAAACAATGAGTGCATAGTTGAGTGCATTAATCTCTCCCTCCTGCTCCCCCTCTTTTCCTCCCTCTTCCCCTCTCTCTGTAAAATCAATAAATAATAAAAACATTTTTTAAAATATTAGTTTGTATTTGTTCTAGGTATACAGCGTGCGTAGTGGTTAGATAACTTAATATAATTTATGAGGTTACCCTCCTATAAGTCCAATACTAACCTGACAATTTGTAGATGCTTCTGTGTTGCATAAATGTGTTTACAAGGGTTGTATCCTTTTGTTGGATTGATCCCTTTATCATTACAAAATGTCCTTTTTTGTTATAGCCTTTGTTTTAAAGTTTATTTTGTTTAATATAAGTATTGCTACTCCAACTTTTTTTTTTTGTTTCTACTTGCATGAAATATCTTTTCCTATCCATTTACTTTCAAGAGATTGGAAGTTATTCCGAAGCGAATCTTTTCATATGTAAGCATCTTGTTTTCATATCCACTCAGTTACCTATGGCTTTTGTTGGAGCATTTGCTTTATTTACTTTTAAAGTGATTATTAATAGGTATGTGGTTATGGCTCTTTTATTATTCATACTTATATTTTATTTTCCCCCTTCTTAAAGATATCTCTAACATTTCTTGTAATACTGGTCTGGTGATGATGAACTTATTTAGCTTTTATTACTTAATCTGGGAAGTTTTTTATCTCTCATTTTAATGATAGCCTTGCTCTGTAGAGTAGTCTTGGTTGTAGGTTAGTGCTTTTCATCACTTTTGCTATTTCATGCCTATTCCTTCTGGTCTGAAATGTTTCTGTTGAAAAATCAGCTGACAGTCTATGGGAGCTCCCTTGCAAGTAACTAACTGTTTTTCTCTTGCCACTTTTAAGATTCTTTCTTTGTCTTTAACCCTTGGTATTTTAATTATGCTGTGCCTTGGTGTGGGCCTCTTTGGGTTCGTCTTATTTGGGACTGTCTACACTTTGTAGACTTGTATGTCAGTTTTCTTCATCAGGAAGTTTCAGTCACTATCCAAATATTTTTAAATCCTTTGCTCTCTCTTTGCACCTTCTGGTACCCTTGCGATGTGGATATTGTTTTGCTTGATGTCGTTTAGAGGTCTCTTAAACTATCTTCATTTTTTCCTTTTTGCTTTTCTGATTGGGTGTTTTGTGCTACCTCATTTTCCAAGTTGCTGATTTAGTTCTCTGCTTCATCTAATCTGCTGTTGATTTTTTTCTAGTGTATTCTTTATTTCAATAGTTGTGTTCATATCTGACTCTTCTTTTTTTATGATTTCTGTGTCCTTTCTTAAACTTACTGTCTTTTTGTTGGAGTCCTTACTAAATTCCTTGAGCACCCTTTTAACCACTGTTTTTGAAATCTGTATCTGTTAGATTACTTGCTTCTGTTTCATTTTAGTTTTGTTGATAGATTTTATATAGTAATTTTTGTTTAGTTATAAAAATATGTGGTGATCTTAAATTGAATAATTATGTCAAAGAGTTTCTGAGTTCAGAAGTTATTCTTATAGGGAGGACAACTTAGTTCATAAGTACTACAAATACCAGTATTTTTTCTAGGCAGTTCCTTGTATGAATCCATCTTATCTGGGCCTTTTGAGATCAGAATCAAATGTCAGGACAATAGCAGGAATGGAAGTTTTCCTGGTGCTGAACAGGGACAAAAGGATTTGGTGAAAAGAATTTTAGGTAACCTGATTTTCCAAATATTCAGATATTTCTTGTTCTTGGCTGATTTTTATTTGGTCCTAGGCAAAGCTAAAAGTGATATGTTCCAAATAGGTAGGACATTATTTCACCAGATTTCACTTGAGCTTAAGAGGGAACTAATGAAGATACACAAAGGAAATGAATTTACTGTGTGACCTTTGTTTTTTGTTGGTAACATTAAAATATAGACTTTGTATTTAAAAGTCTGTTACTGACAGAATTACCTGGCCATATTAATTCATGCACAACAGCTTTTCCCAGAATATCCAGATAATTAGAGGGAGAAGGAGAGAGGCTCAGAGGGGCGCAGAGGCCAGGAGGGACACTAATAGATAAAGGCAGTTGCCTCAGATTTTCCTTATTTGGTAGAAAGTCTCAGTCTTAGTACACAGAACAAAAAGTGTTTACTGGGAGACATTGGTAACATCATCTGTTGCTTTCTTTATAAAATAATTACTAATTAAAAAAATTTTTTAAGTGAGGTGAAAGGTTTCCAGTAGAAACGTGACCCTTTGACTGTATAATGGTTTAAACCAACAATTACTACTGGAGTTGGAAACTCCCAGCTTTGGCTCTAGGTGAACATTTTTTCTGTTTAATTTCCCTGTATCTGTAATTAGAAAGGCAAACATTCACCTACATTTTAAAAATCGTGATTAAGATGATTCCTTGACAATGTTGGAACTTAACAGATGAATAATTGAGATGATTTTAGATCCCTTTGCAATTATAAATGAATATAGAAATATTAAAACAGAGCTCACTGAGCTTCTTTATATATGTGTTTGTATAGAACAGGAAATAGTGAGACAGACTCCCACGTGCCTCCTGACTGGGATTCACCCCGAAAACACCCACCCCCATCTGGGGCTGATGCTTGAGTACCGAGCTATTTTTAGCACCTGAAGCTGATGCATTCTGACCAACCAAGTTATCCTCAGTGCCTGGGACCTACACTCAAACCAATTGAGCCACTGGCTGTGGGAGGGGAAGAGAGAGAAAGGGGGAGGGAGGGGAAGAAAAGCAGATGATCACTTCTTATGTGCGCCCTGACCGGGGATCAAAGCCAGGACATCCATATGCTGGGCCAATGCTCTATCTAGAGCCATCAGCCAGGGCATGAACTTCTAAATAGAGAAATACTTTTGTGTTTGAATGGAATGCAACTTGGCAGCTCCAGCAGATCTCGTAGAGAGAAAACACAGCTGTCAGTCATTTCAGTGAATGATGTGTTTTGTAGAGCAGTGATTTTCAACTGCTGTCTGCGTACCACTGCTGGTGCACCAGAAATTTTATTCCAGTTCATGAAAGAGTTAATTTAACCATCGTATGTTATATGAAGAGTATGGAAATTTCATGCCAGTCCATAATAAATTTAACCACCCTGATGTTGTATGAAGTGTGAAGATTATAAATTATTGAAGAACACTGTTATAGAGTGTACCTCTCTGAGGATGAGTACTATCACAATACTAGAGGCATACTTGTAATGATTCAAAGACTGAAGATCTCAGACCATATCTTTTAATAATAGTATTTATGGCGAGTAATACTCAAAATTCTTAACCACCAATATTAAAGTCTTGAATTGATAGGATCATATCTATTCTAAAATTAAACTAGCGTTTTGTTATCAGCAGAATATGTGTAATTTTACAATCAAGACCTTCCTTTTATTTATTGAAATGACAGCTAATATGTACATTAAATATTAAATAATTCAGCTACTGTATGAAAAAATTAGGCATCATGTGTGCATTGACCTTATTAAAAAATTTTTATTTATTGGTTTTAGAGAGGAAGAAAGAGAGAGAGAAACATTGATTTATTGTTCCACTTATTTATGCATTCATTGGTTGATTTTTGTATGTGCCCTGACCAAGGATTGATCCTGCAACCTTGGTGTATTAGGATGATGCTCCATCCAACTGAACTGACTAGGGCTTGCATGCATTGACCTTTAAGATGCTTTACAATTTGATTAGACCAATGAATAAGCAGTCATATTTTGGCATACTGGTATATTTCCACAGATAATTTGTATTCTTAAAAATACTTTGTGTTACACCTTCTTTTAGTGATCGTGGTGGAGAAGACCCAAACCAGAAAGTAATCCATGGGGTTATTAACTCCTTTGTTCATGTTGAACAGTATAAGAAAAAATTCCCCTTAAAGGTAAAAAGCCTTCTTTAAAAAATCAGACCTTTAATTTCTTACATTACTTGTTTTAATTTTTTCAATATTATTTTAATTGATTTATTTAGTTTTATCAGGAAATCTTTGAGTCCCCCTTTCTGATGGAAACAGGAGAGTATTACAAGCAAGAAGCTTCAAATTTATTACAAGAATCAAACTGCTCACAATATATGGAAAAGGTAAGGAAGAAAACATATGCTCAATACCTCTTCTATATCAAGCATGATTTTGTGTAATAGTTTTCTTGTTAATATATATATATATTTTTTCATTTATTTTTTGGTGGAAAAAGTTTCTCTGAGTTATAGTTAACATACAGCACCTCCTGATACCTGTATTTCTCTTGCTGTAGCATTTTCTGTGAGTGTCAATATTTTTCATGGTTGACACTTTTGGTGAATCATGATTGCTTGTCTTTAAAATGAGTATGTATTCACATTCTGGGGAAAATAAACTATTTTTTTGCTTGTGAATATGTTTAAGGAATAGGATAAGTCTGGATAAGTATTTAGGTTTTTATCTTTCTTCCTCTAAAATGGAAGAAAAATAAGGAAAACTATAATTCTATAGAGATTTGGATAGGTCACTCTTTGTCTGTTAAGTTTTTAAATTTTAATCATCAACATATTTATTACTATATTTGTAATACCATGTATATTTTCTCAGTAAAAGAATAGATATCTTACAAGCTATATTAGAAATTTTATTTATTTCTTTGTTTTATTTATTGATTTTAGAGAGGAAGGGCAAGATATATTAGAAATTTTAATGGCCTTTTTTCATCTGCATTGTTGGGTTCAAACATTTTATTATAGGATGATTTTTATTAGTTCAGCCAAGAAAGTTAAAATATTAAATAAACATAAGTAAGAAAGATAAAATATAAGTATAGTGTATCTCTATAGAACATATATAAGTCAAGAGATACCATTACTTACTGATAAACTGTTATGCATTTCATAAAGCCTAGCATTCTGGCTGTTTAATTCATTTCCTGCTGTTGGCACTCATTTCCTCAGGACCTTGAGTAAGTCATTTAGGACATTTTTCTCTGTTAAGTGCAGATTACACTTTCAGTGCTTTTCAACTCTTAGCCCACTTTGCAGCTGAGACTCTTGTTAAACGATCATGGTGCAATCTTGAAAGTGCTCACAGCGATAAGTGAAACATATTCCTCATTAGATCTGGCTCTCAAGAGATCACTGGCAAACATGTTGTGTGGTTCCACTTACGTGCAGCACCTGGACTAGGCACATTCTGAGAGACAGAAAGTGAGTTAGAAGTTATGCAGAGGGGAGGATAGGGAGCTACTGCTTAGTGTTTACAGGGTTTTATTTGGTATGATGAAAAAGTTTTGAAAATAGTTGTACATTGTGAATATAATTAATGCCACAAATTACACACATAAAAAGGGTTAAAATGACCTGACCAGGCAGTGTCACAGTAGATAGCACGTCAGAATGGGACGTGGAGGACCCAGGTTTAATACCTCGAGGTTGTTGGCTTAAGCGCGGGCTCATCTGGTTTGAGCAAGACTCACCAGCTTGAGCCCAAGGTCGCTGGCTTGAGCAAGGGGTCACTTGATCTGTTGTAGACCCCGGTCAAGGCACATATGAGAAATCAATCAATAAACAACTGAAGAATGATGCCACAATGAAGAATTGATGCTTCTCATCTCTCTCCCTTCCTGTCTTTTTTCCCTATCTGTCTCTATCTCTGTCTCTCTCTGTCTCTGCCACAAAAAAAGGGTTATAATGGCAAAGTTTATGTTATATTTTTTATTTCAATTTTAAAAACACTAATGTAATATGTCAAAAACCATTGAATTTCATACTTTATTTTTTTAAATACATTTCCTTTTTTAAAACTCTTATTTATTGATTTTAGAGAGAGGAAGGGAGAGAGACAGAGAAAGAAACATTGATTTGTTGTTCCATTTATTTATGCATCATTGGTTGATTCTTGCACCTGCCCTGATTGGGTATTGAACCCGTAACCTTGGTGTATTGAGAGGATGCTCTACTCACTGAACTACTAGGTTAGGGCCTGAATTGTATACTTTAAATGGGTGAATCATGATACGTACATTACATTTTAAACTGTTAAAAGGAGGGCCACTGGAAATTATGTCTGGAAAGTGAGCTTATAAGAGTAGTTCATTTAATAGACTTAATAGTGTAGCCTTCCTCCTTTCATCTTTGTATCTGTCCTCTAATTTTGGCCTATTCCCTAGCTGCAGTGTTGCTATAGCTGTCTGAAGCCCTGCATCCAACACTCCATCCTTGTCTACCTTCTTTTGGTGCGTGCGCCTTAGTCCACCCCCAACCCAGTTATCTTTGTTGGGTTCTTTTTTTTTTCTTCTCATCTTTCCTCACCTCCCTCAGGCCCACACTCATTCCCATTGCATGTTATACATTCATAAACAGATTAAAGTCATTTATACAATGAATAATAGGCACAATCCTTTTAAGAACTATTTTTATTTTATTCTTAAAATTTTTTATCCTAAAAGAAAAACATTGACCAAAATGACTATCCATCTTTTAAAAATTTATTTATTGATTTTAGAGACAGGAAGAAGAGAGAGAAACATTGATTTGTTGTTTCGCTTATTCATGTATTCGTTACTAGAGTCTTGTATATGCCCTGACCAGGGATTGAACCCACAACCTTGACATGTCAGGCTGACACTCTACCCCAGAGTTTACCAACCACAGGTCTGCAGACCAGTCCACCAGAAATTTCGTGCCTGTTGCAGAAGAATTCACCACCCTGATGTTATGAAGATTATACTCCCAGTGATCTTAGTTGAATTCACATCTGCTCAGGGTGATTTCTGCCTAGTAGTCCCTGAAATATGTTCACTGGTCCCCAGTTGTATATGTTTGAAAACCACTGCTGAGCCTAACCAACTGAGCTACCCTGCCAGAACCAAAACAACTTTCTTAGTTCATGAAATACGTGGTGAATATCTTTTATTCTAGATTCTACCTTTGGTTTCTGTGACTTTGCCGTGAATCCTGGCTCCACACACAGGGAGGCACAGCCAGAAAGACAGGACTTATGCCTGTCAATCTTCAGTCTGGTTTTCATGAAACGATCTCTGAGAGGTGTCCAGGAGTGAAGTCTTATTTCCCTCGCCATCATCTTCCCTCCCAACATCACCTTCTTGTGTCCAGGAAAGCTCAGTGGTACTTCCCCAAATTTAAATGCACATAGTTTGCCTGACTAGGTGGTGGCGCAGTGGATAGAATGTCAGACTGGGATGCGGAAGACCCGGGTTTGAGATCATAGGTCGCCAGCTTGAGCACGGGCTCATCTGGTTTGAGCAAAGCACACCAGCTTGGACCCAAGGTCGCTGGCTCGAGCAACTGGTTACTCGGTCTGCTGAAGGCTCGCAGTCAAGGCAAATATGAGAAAGCAATCAATGAACAACTAAGATGTCACAACGAAAAACTGATGATTGATGCTTCTCATCTCTCTTCCTGTCTGTCTGTCCCTATCTATCCCTCTCTCTGACTCTCTCTGTCTCTGTAAAGAAATATAAATAAATAAGTAAATGCACATAGTTCCCTGGAGCCAGTTCAGAAACTCTAGTTACATAGTTACATAGCTTTACATTACGAAGTATTTTCAAAGCATAAATATCTATGTGTTCATGTGCTATGCAGGCATATTCTCCTTGCAAATGTATTTTTGTTTTGATGTAGAAATTAGCCCAATTCTCTGGCTATTATCTTCACTAGTTCTTGTTAATATTAACTAGTGTATTGTTTGAAGCTTAGTGCTTTTTATAACACAAAAGTTTTAATAAAGGTCTTATTTGACATATTTAACTATGACTAAACATTTTAATTTCCAAAATATTTAAGAAATCTTTACCATGATAGTTAACTAATTATGCACATACCATATGAGAAACCAACACAAAATAATTAGATTAATCTACTTGATGTGAATTATTTTTCAGATTAATAACACTGGGGAACAAAATTTTTGTTGCATCCATAAAAACTTGTTCTTATTACCTAATTTGAGTTGTGTTGATCTCAAATCTGACATTAGCTCTTCTCTGTAAGCTACAATATATTGCAATTCAAGATTTTAGGATTTCATCTTATTGTAAAATTTTCAACATTTAGTTTAACATAATGAAGTAGAATGTCTTGGGCGTCATCTTTTTGAAAATATAATAATTTATATAATGCAGTAAATACACTAATACACTAAGAGATATTGCATCAGAATTTGTCTATATTTTTGAAATAGAGCATATTAAAACACTTATTTTAATCATAAAATTTGCGCAAAACTTATTTAAATTCTATTCAGGCAAAAATTTGCGTTTGTAGCTCTTGCATTTGTGTACTTGTTGAGGACAATCTCGTTTGATGCTCTAACAGTAGTCCGCCATCATATTTCTGTTCCATTCCCCTGATAACGCTCTTCCATCGTCTTTAGATCTTGATGAAAGCGTTCTCCCTGCTCATCACTAACAGCTCCAAGATTTTCGGAAAACTTATCAAGGTAACTGTTCAGGAAGTGAATCTTAATGCTCATGTTACATCCAATGTCGTGGAAAGCCAACAGCATCCTTTGAACTAGAACTTTATAGTTTTCTGCTTTTTTGTTGCCAAAGAAGTTCTTTGTAACTGCCACAAAAGACTGCAATGCTGCTTTCTCCTCCTTATTCATCTTCCTGGCAAATTCTTCGTCACGTATGTGGGTTCGAATTTGAGGTCCATCGAATACACCTGATTTTATCTTCTCGAAAGACAATGCAGGAAAAACAGAAATAATATGTTGAAAGCATCACTTTCTCTATTCAAAGCCTGAACAAACTGCTTCATTAAGCCAAGTTTGATGTGAAGTGGGGGAAAATGACCCTGTCTCGATTAACTACAGGTTCATTCACAATATTTTGCATTCCTACTTCCAGAGCTTCATGTTTCGGCCACTCTTTCTGTGTCTAGTGTTTCTTTTTGAGCTCGGCTGTCCCACAAACACAGAAAGCAAGGATACTTCATGAAGCCTCTCTTTTGTCTTAGCAGGAAATTTACCATTTTAAGATCCACACAAATGATCCAGTTATGTTCCTCATACTTCAGAAAGTCGAGGACAATTTTTATTTCATTATAATCTTCTCGCAGATGAGTTGAATAACCAATTGGAACTGCTGCATAAAGATTACCATTGTGTAGGAGAACACATTTCAAACTCCATTTAGAGCTGTCAAGAAATAGCCGCCATTCTGTTGGACTGTAAGTGGTAATACCCAGCTGGCAGAGAAGACTACCGATATCATGACAGTAAACATAGTGTTTGTCTTCGGAAAAAAAGTCCACAAAAATTTTTTCATGCTTCCTGAATGGGATACTTTAGCTGACCTGTGAAGTACATTGTTTTCTTGAAGCCTGGAGACTAACTGCTTTCTTTGTATAGGCCCAAATCTCTTACTAAGTCATTCAGTTTGGCTTGGCTAAACTGCTGAGGGGCTAATGACTGCTTGGCATCGGAAGAAGACCCTTCAGATTCTACAGCCATTTCTGCATGCATCTTATCAAAATACACTTGATCACCATGTCACTTTCTTCGTCCTTAGAAGAAATAAAACCATTGAAAACTGGAACCGGGTGTGTCTCAGAGTGTGGGATAGGTCGTATTGCTGAAGAAATATTAGGATATGTGATCATATGCCGTTTTTTCTTGCTGATGCCCTTTGTATGGATCAGACAGAAATAACAGTCACTGCTGTCCCATACCATGGGAATACCAAAAGGCATTCCTTTGCGGTTTTTTTTTGTCCAGTCACGAAGCATTTCCTCACAATTATGACACACAATATGAGTAGCCCAATTCTTGTCTTGATTGCCAAGAGGAACTTGAAAATAGGCAATATATGCACATGTCACAAATGATGAAATACTGCGCCTTTGATGTTGTAGTGTGTAACAGCCACATATATAACAGAAGGTGCCAGGACTATTCTTACTTATTTACGCCAACTCGAAGAAGCCATGATTCAATCTTAAAATAAGGGTGTTTTTATCAGATAATAATTTTTTACATTTAAAAACAACTACAATTATGTAAAAGTGAAATTTTAAAGCATTAATTGTCTTGTGGTTATGTTCAATCCAAGAGTCGTTGCCCTCTAACTCCAATTGAAAAATCAATGCATGCCATTAACTGTAACAAAAAGAAATTAAAATTGCATAAAAATGAACATGCACCAAAATATGTATTTCAGATTAGCAATCAGGGATGCAGATATATATAGAAAAAGTTCTAAAACCTCATGCAACAGAAAATGAGAAAAAAAATTGTTCCCCAGTGTAATTAAATATTTATGAAGTGACCACCTGTTTTGTTTTTAATAATTTTTACCAACTTTTCCTGCTGCATGTTCAGTTGTCTATGTGCTCGGATGATCAGGATCAGTAAATGAAGACAAAATGTAGACCACATAACTTTAGTTCATGTTCATAAGACTGTAGTGAACCTGTAGCATAATTAATAATTTGAAATGATTTATGGAATGTGCATTTAAGTTGGATATAAGTCAGTAAAATCAGGCTACCTAAGTTACTTACTGATACTACAGTTTCTTTTTTCATAGTAGTTTATTACAATATGTTTCTAAAGGTCCTAGGTAGATTAAAAGATGAAGAAATTCGATGTCGAAAATACTTGAACCCAAGTTCATATACTAAAGTGATCCATGAATGTCAACAACGGATGGTAGCAGACCACTTACAGTTCTTACATGCAGAATGTCATAATATCATTCGGCAAGAGAAAAAAAATGGTAAGTGATATGAATTGTAAATGTAAATAAAAATTAAATTATAAAGTACTTTTTACATAGCCTTCAAGTGTCTTTAGATTTCAATATGCCTTATCAATTCTGTTTTACAAGACTTTGGGGAAAGTATATTCTCAAAGTGTATTTTAAACTTTAAAAAAAAAACTCAGAAAATATGTTTGCACATATTTATGTATCACAAGGGCTAATTTTCTTAATGTATTAAGAGTTCTGATAAACAGTAGGAAAAAAGTCAAAGAATATGAAAAGGAAATATAATTGTTTTTAAATATATGGAGATGGGCAGTCTCACTCAAAGTAAGTGAAATACAAAATAAAAACAATGAGATGCTATCAATACGCAGTGAAATAACATGCAGCATTTTCCGATGGCAGGGAATAAAGCTAACAAGATTTGTGCCAAACTTATGTAGGAAATTAAACATTGTTGAAAGCAATGTTGATGTAATAGACCCAGTTTTTTTTTTTTAATTCTGAAAGTTATGCTCTTAGACTAAGAACAGTCATGACAATGTTGACAGCTATGACGGGAAGACCTTGCAGGATAGAATGACTTATGACACCTTGGGCATTATGACAATGAGGCATTGGTCAGGGATAAACAAGTAGACTAGGGAGTGAATAGCCTGGAAGTAGCCGTGCCTATGCAGAAACGTGATGTAAGATGAAGGGGCACTGCATAGCAGTGGGAGAGACTGTCTCAGCCCAGTGCCGAGTACACTGGGTATTCATTTGGGAAAAATGGAATTTGATCTCTACTTCAGACAGCATGTACAAAATCAGTGAAGTCATTTCAGGCTTCTGATCTAAATGTAAAACAGTAAGGTAAGATAGGAGAATAACTTCATGATTTTGAAGTAGGGAAAAATGTTTTAAATAAGACATAAAAATCACTAACAACAAAGGAAAGATAGATCAAGTAGAATGCATTAAAATTAAAAACTTTATTTAGATCACCGAAAGATAGTCATAGGGTAAGAATATATTTCAGCAATGACTGAAAAATGGTTTATGTCCAAATATAAAATGATCAAGAAATTTGAATAGGCACAACAGAATAGAGGCTATCCAAATGGCCAATAAAACGTAAAAAGGCACTCAATCTCATTAAAATAGGGGGCACCAAATTAAAACCACACTAAAAAATCAATACTTACATTTTGATATAAAATTTAAAAGCCTACTAAATGTTGGGAAGTGTGTGGAGTAGTGGGAACTTGTTATACACTGGGCTGAGAATATAGATTGTTGCAGCCACTTTGAAAATCTGACATTACCTGCTGAAGCTGACAATATGCATATATACAGTCTAGTCATTCCTTTCCCATATATGTATATCCCTCCCCACCGAGAGAGCATGCACATGTGTACGGCAGTGTTCATAGCAGCATTATTTGTAACAGCTCCAAATTGCAGACTACTCTGATGTCCAATAACAACAGAAGGAATAAAGTACGGTGTAGTCATACGACAGAATATAATAGAAGAGTGAAAAATGAGCAAATTACATCTGCATACAACACACAGATGAGAACCTTATCAACATGTTGAACAAAGAAACCAAACATGAAAGAATTGTGTGATCCCATTTTTATAAATAGTTAAAAACAAGCAGAACTAATCTGTGGCTTGGTACTTATAACAGCGATTACCTCTGCAGAAGAGCAAGGGGAGCAGAGATGGTGATGAGGTGTGAAGGAGACTCTAGATGTAGGAGTGTCTGTTTCACGTGTGCTCATTCATTGAGATGCACACTTCGGGTTTATATGCTTTTCTCTGTCTCTTCTACTTCAACAGCAAAGTTAGAATGAGAACCTTTACCCTGTAACATCCTTTTCCACCCCTCAGCAGAGATGAAAATGTTTGAGAACGTATTGCTGGCAAGGGTACTCCCTGCTGTTTGGAGCTCTGTTTGGAGGATCTTTCTGGAAGATTAAAATTTGATACAGTGGTCCCACTCCTAGGGATTTATGCTGTAGATATTCTTGTACATATACAGGATTATTAATTGTAGCATTTTAATACCCAGAGATTGGAAACAACCAAATTTCCATTAATTGTTAAGAGATTTGTAATATAGAACAGAGTGCCATACAGATTGTAAAATAATGAAGAAATGCTCTGTGTACTGATATAAATGATCTCTAATTGAAAATGTTGCGTTCTGCAGCCGCGAATAGTACATAAAATACATTCCACTGTCTTATGAAAAGGAGCAGAGGGAAGAGTGTATGTGTATGCCTGACTGTGCAGGAAGCAGCTTTGACAAGATATTAGCCACAGCGTTGCTTTCCCTTGGGGAGGAGAACCTGGTGTTTGGGTGGTAGGTGTGGGACTTGCTCTGCATACCCTAGGAATTCTGCATTTTGAACTGAGTATAACCTACTATATTGAAAAAACATTTGGAAATGTAATAATCACATCTTTCCCCACAGACATGGCAAACATGTATGTCCTACTCCGCGCCGTGTCCACAGGCTTACCTCACATGATCCAGGAGCTGCAAAACCACGTCCATGACGAGGGCCTTAGAGCAACCAGTAATCTCACTCAGGAAAATGTGAGTTCTCTGAGGAACGTGAAAGTCTTTCTCTCAATCAGATTATCATGGAGTTGGGCTTTTTTCTTTCTTTTTTTTTAAGAGGAAAAAGGAAAGGGAGAGAGAGGGAGGAGAGAGATGAGAAGCATCAACTCATAGTTGCTTCACTTTATTTAACTTTTGTTTTAATTTATTTTATTGATTGCTTCTCATATGTATGTGCCTTGACTGGGGGAGGGCTCAAGCCAAGTCGGTGACCCCTTGCTCAAGCCAGAGATCTTGTGCTAAAGCCAGAGATCTTGTGCTAAAGCCTGCAACATTTGAGATCATGTCAGTGATCCAGCACTCCAGTTGACAAGCCCAGTAGACACTCAAGCTGGCAACCTCAGGGTTTCAAACCAGGAACTTCAGGGTCCCAGGTAGAAGCTCAGCTGATCAGGTGGAGTTGGGTGTTTTGTTTTTTATTTTACCATCTTACATTCTTTTATAATGAGAGGAATGTTTGCCATCCTAACAAGTGAAATATCTTTATTAAAATGTTTCAAACCTAGAGTATGTTGGAACACATTTCGGAATTGTCAAATTATTAGAAAATCAATGAATGAAATAAGTTTCTTCTTTGTTGGCCCTGGCAGGTTGGCTCAGTGGTAGAGCATCAGCCCAGTGTGTGGAAGTCCTGGGTTTGATTCCCGGTTAGGGCACACAGGAGTAGTGCCCATCTGCTTCTCCACCCTTGTACCTCTCCTTTCTCTCTCTCTCTCTCTTCTCCTCCTACAGCCAAGGCTCCATTGGAGCAAAGTTGGCCCGGGCACTGAGGATGGCTCCATGGCCCCCAGCTTAGGTGCTAGAATGGTTCTGGCTGCAACGGAGCAAAGGCCCATATGTGCAGAGCATCGCCCCCTGGTGGGCATGCCGGGTGGATCCCGGTCGGGCACATGCAGGAGTCTGACTGCCACCCGCTTCTAACTTTGGAAAAATAACAACAACAAAAAAGTTTCTTCTTTGTTACACTTATGTGTTTATTTAGCAAGTGTTCATTTACCTCACAGAAAAATATGCTTGCTGTTTTTAAATAATTGCATTTATGTGTAACTGGCACTAATAGTTGTAATCATAATGGAATTAATCAGTTATATTATAGAGAACTCACGATTTGCTTTCTTTATATCTGTTCTGAAATTGGTAGCCTAGGAAGCAAAATTAGATTAAAGCAATCTTTATATGCTTGCTAATATATGCTTGCTGCTCAGAATACCCAACAGTAACCATCATGTTCCTAATACCCATCTTTTTTAAGAGTTCCCTGACAGTCAAGTGAGTGTTTACAACAGTGTATTCTGCCATCAAATTTTGTTGTGCCACCTTGTCTTTACTGGTGGTGTCTGATGCATAGAACAGACATGACATGAAATTCTAGTTCTTCTTCCTAGGTGGAGCTCTTGACTTGTCATCTATATATAAAGCAGTAGTCTCTATAGACAACATTATTCAGGGCATTTATTAGATGCTCATCACTTTAGCTGTAGGTTTTCTTGTCTTTGGCAAATCTTAGACTTTATCACATGAGTAAGTTTTATATTTTTAAAAAACTATTAATGTATATGTTTATTAGTCTGTGTTCTTTATTAGGTTTATTAGTTTGTGTTACTGTGTTATAGATTCAGGGTGTTAGGTGACATTAGGCATAGAGGCAGAGTGTGGTGTCAGGGGCCAGGAGACAGAAGTACAAGAGAATGCATTTGTCTTAGATGCAAAGAGTTTTAGTTGACTTAGTGGATTCCTATGTATTAGCACTGTAGATACCCCACTAAAAGTGAAAACTCCTGTTTGCACAACTACGAATTTCTTCCTGCATGATATGGGAAATTGTAGGTGTCCAGGCTTTTCAGTTGCCGCAGACAGTGACTGGCCTTTGGACTCTGCTCTCTATCAGACTTCAGTGGCTGGAAGCAGTTTTGTTGATATACCCTGTATGAAAGTGACAGGCGTGGTGCTGCAGAGAGCATGTCTGGTTACCCGTGCTGTAGAATGTCGAGCATCATAGAGGAGCACGTTTTTAGTGGGTTCTGCCGGCAAAGGAACTACAACCCTGCAGTTCTTGTGTTGAATGACAGCTAAGTTCAGCATTGAGGTTTCAAAATTTTTAAACTATTTCAGCTAAAAATATTATTTTGAAGATGTATGTATATGTGTAACATTAATTTGCTTGGGAAAAACTTTACTCTTAATTAACTAATAAGCCTAACTATATCCTTGACTTTTTTTAAAGATGTATGTATTGAATTTAGAGAGAGAAGAAAGAGAGAGAGAGAAATAGGGGAAGGAGCAGGAAGCATCAACTTGTAGTAATTTCTTCTCATATGTGCATTGACCAGGCAAGCCCAGGGTTTCAAACCAGCGACCTCAGCATTCCAGGTTGATGCTTTATCCATTGCACCACCACAGGTCAGGCTATCCTTGAACTTTTTAAAATGTGTTTTGTTCTTTGTATTTTATATTTCTAGATGCCAACACTATTTGTGGAGTCAGTTTTGGAAGTACATGGTAAATTTGTTCAACTTATCAACACTGTTTTGAATGGTGACCAGCACTTTATGAGTGCATTGGATAAGGTAACTGTAATAATGTCTATGTCTACAGATACTTCTCAGCAACAATGGGGTGTGTCCTGGTAAACCCCTCATTTGTTGAAAATACACTAAGTCAAAATTTCATTTAATGCACTTAACCCACCAAACATCATAGTTTAGGTGAGCCTGCCTGAAATGTTCTCAGAACTCTCGCATGAGCTGTACTTGGGCAAAATCATCTAACACAGTGGCCCTGGCTGGCTGGCTCAGCCAGTGAGCGTTGCCCTGGCATGTGGAAGTCCCGGGTTCGATTCCCGGCCAAGGCACACAGGAGAAGCGCCCATCTGCTTCTCAACCCTTCCCCCTCTTCTATCTCTCTCTTCCCCTCCCACAGCCAAGGCTCCATGGGAGCAAAGTTGGCTACATGGCCTCTTCCTCAGGCACTAGAAAGGCTCCAGTTGCAGTGGAGCAACACCCCAGATGGGCAGAGCATCGCCCCCTGGTGGGCATGCCAGGTGGATCCCAGTCGGGCGCATGCAGGAGTCTGTCTTTCTTCTGCCTCCCTACCCCCACATCTCACTTTGGAAAATACAAAAAATAAATTATCTAGCACAGTAAATACATAGTGGATCAGTGATTTTTTTTTTTTTTTTTTTTTTTTTTTTTTTTTTTAGCAAGAAAGACAGACAGGAAAGGAGAGAAGATGAGAAGCATCAACTCATAATTGCAGCACCTTAGTTGTTCTTTTATTGCTTCTCATATGTGCCTTGCCTGGGGGGCTCAAGCCAGCCACCATGGGTTAATGTTTATGATCCCATGTTCAATCCGGCAACCCTGTGCTCAAACTGGTGAGCCTGTGATCAAACTGGTGAGTCCTAGGTCCTTAGCATCCCAGGTCAATCCACTGCGCCACCACGGGTCAGGCTGATCAGTGATTTTCAATTAGTGTGCCACAAGAATATCTAAAACATAGTATCTGACTGTTTAGTCAGGGACACTGACCCTTTTTTGTTAGACTGTCAAATAAAATATGACAGACAACACACTAACCGTTCAATGTGAATGAGTCAAAAAATTTTTTTGTCAGATCAGCCAAAAATATATTTTTGGCATGGCGCAGAATTAGTTTATGTGCACTGAGAGGTGAGAGCAGCTGAAAATGGCTGCGGCCGAGTGTGACTGATCACCTTGTGAGGTGCGCAGCTGACAGCTGTGCTCGCTGCCCTGCCCGGCATCTCTAGGGAGTGGTACACACACCACGAATCTGGGGACCATCATAAGTCAGGTTCCCAGTGCAGCTTGCACTGAATACAAGCTTTCTCACCATGTAGTCAAAACATTGTAATAACTGTCCTAAGTCGGAGACTGTCTGCACATAAATAGGACCCTAGAACAGCACTGGGGATGGTGCGCTGATATCCTCCCCTGCCGTCAAAAATCCACACATAGCTCTGACTTCCCAAAAACTTCACTAGTGATCGGCTAATGCTATCACCAGAAGCCTTACTCATAGCCTAAACAGACAACACGTATTCTGTGTATTGTATTTTGTAAAATATTTTATTTATTGATTTTTCAAAGGGAGGCAGTGAGAAATAATCAGCTCGTAGTTGCTTCTTTCTAGTTGTTCATTGATTGCCTGTCATAATATGTGCCTTGACCAGGTAAGTCCAGGGTTTGGAACTGGTCATCTCAACATTCCAGGTCAACTCTTTATCCACTGTGCCACCATAGGCCAGGCTTCTGTATATTTATTTTATTCTATATACTCACAAGGAAGTAAGCTAGAGAATAGAAGATGTTATTAAGAAAATATGAAGGAAAGAAAAATATTTTTACCGTGTTAATAGACAAAAATCTGGTTATAAATGAACCTGTGCAGTCTAAACCCTGTTGTTCAAGGACTAAGTATAATTCTCTTTACTTAGTATTCTTTAAGATGATTTCAGGGTTGAGGTTCTAATTATGAGATTTCTAATCTCAACATGGAGATTAATTTAAATGTGGAAATCAAAATAATGACATAACTTTTAAATTAATAACTGAAGAGTTAAATTGAATGTTTGAATTATATGAGAATTGAATTTTCCATGTTCATGCCGTATAAGGGGAATTGTTAATAAACTCTCAGGTTCTGAAAAAACGTGTAATTTTAATTGTTTGGTGCTGATTTTTTCTTTAATACGTAGGCTATATTGAATACTATCTGAAAGAAAATAATATTTTACAAACTTGAATTTTGATATACTTAAAGAAAATTTGTTTACATGGTAGTTACAAGATTTTTAAAAGTTTAGTCTTATTTCTGTTCAGATATCAGTAATGAGTTATGAAGAATAGCTTTCATTAGGAATAAGGTGTAGAATTGTTCTGTAATTATCTTGAAACCTGCAGTTAAAGGAGTTTACTCTGTGTTCTCATTGAAAACAAAATTAACAAACTACCACTGAAATGCTGCGGTAGTAATTTATGGACATGCAGACTATATCCTATTTCTGGTGGCTAATTACTAGCCTGTTTTCTGTTTAGGCTCTTACATCAGTTGTCAATTACAGAGAACCCAAGTCTATTTGCAAAGCTCCTGAATTGGTAAGTTCGACAATTGTTTAAAAACAATCTTATGAAACATCAATATTAGAAACTGAAACTGAATTATTAAAATAAAATTAAGGTGAAAGAATTCAGGGAAAAAGCCCTCTTAGATACCAGTATGGTGATTACCAGAAGGAAATGGGGTTGGACAGAAGTAGAAGAGTATATATGGGGGATAAATGATGAAGGAAGACTTGACTTGGGGTGGTGAACACACAATACAAGGAAGAGATGATGTATTATAGTAGAATTGTACCCCTGAAGCCTCTATAATTTTATTTACCAGTATCACCCTAGTAAGTTCAATAAAAAATAAAAATGATTACCTACATCATATATAATTTGGCATTTATTTAAGAAATGTAGTAGGCCGTATATACTATCGCCTTTTTTAAAGAAATAACTGAAGGAGAAAGTACTCCATTTTATAAAATTTAGGTTTTAAAGTTATATGCCTTGAAATAATTTGCATTACTTCTCATAGAGATTTTATTTTATCTAACATTGAAAAATATTGGGCGATTAATTTTTTATTACCAACCATTAAAGGAAACTTACTTATAAGGTTGTTGAAAGAGTAAAAGAAGAGTACTTGTTTAATGTAAAAAATTATAGAACTACTCAAAACTCAACTAGGTATTCTTTTGAAACTTATATTACCTATATCAATGTTTATTGTTCATTGAGTGTTGATTAAAACTTTGACTTGTTTATAGTTTTTTTTAATTTGCCTTATAAAATGTATTTTAAGTTCTTTAGTGCACATTATTTTTAAAAAATAATTACTGATTGATTTTAGAGAAAGAGGAAAGAGAGGGAGAGAGAAACGCTGTGTTATTCCACTTATCTGTGCATTCATTGGTTGATTCCTGTATGTGCCCTGACCAGGGATTGAACCCACAACCTTGGCGTATTGGAATGACTCTCTAACCTACTGAACTACCTGGCCAGGGTTTATTATTTTTAAAACATCAGCTTGAGGATTGCAGAGACCCTGTCCACTGGTATCTGTACTATTGTCATTTTGCCTCTTTTGAGGCATGATATGTGCAGGAAGATTTACTGTCACTTTCTCTTTGAGCTTGCTAAGTATTGCGACAACTTACTGAAGAAGTCAGCAAAGGGGATGACTGAGAATGAGGTGGAAGACAAACTCACCAGCTTCATTACTGTCTTCAAATATATCGATGATAAGGATGTTTTTCAAAAGGTAAGTTGTGAATAGAGAAGGTTTATTTGTTTAGTCAGGTCTGATTTATTATTGAACTTGAAGCCCTCAGAAAGGAAATAATCTTCAGAAATATTTTTTTAAATATAGTTTTACGCAAGAATGCTGGCGAAACGTTTAATTCACGGGTTATCTATGTCTATGGATTCTGAAGAAGCCATGATCAATAAGTTAAAGGTAATGTAAGCCTTTGATCTGATGAGGTCCTAGAAATTATTCCACTGGCACATAAAGGTATTAATTGCAGCATTATATACAATAACAGGAAATAATTTATTAACAGGTGACTGGTTAAATGTGTACGATGGTATAGTCATGTGGTGGGATATGCAGCTACTGTGTTATATATTGACACAGAATTATCCACAAGATAAACTGTTAACAAAAGATTTGTATTACTACAAATGAATACACCTAAAATATTCCTTTAAGTACAGGTTTCATAGTGTAGTTGAGTTTTAATTTTTGCCTCATTTTAGCTTACACATTGATTAAATAAGTAGCAGCTGATTCATATTTATCCTGAGTTATTTAGTAGTCGGTCATTTTCCTATGTAGTAGACTTGAGTATAATATGCAGACCCTTTGACCATAGACCTAGCTAGTAGTAACATGTTCTTATTAATATAGCTTATTATTTTTCTTTTTAAATCATATTTTTTAAAACTTTTTCCAGCAAGCCTGTGGCTATGAGTTCACCAGCAAACTGCACCGGATGTACACGGACATGAGCGTCAGTGCCGACCTCAACAACAAGTTCAGCAACTTTATCAAAAGTCAGGACACTGTGATCGATTTGGGAATTAGTTTTCAAATATATGTTCTACAGGTATGACTATGTTTTATAGCAGGTATTCACTAATGTTAATAGTCTGATACAAGGGAATAATACACTGATGCCTGGTTACCTCTCTTTTAATCGATGGAGTGTAGCTTTTATTTATTTTTATTAAATGAGAGAATAGGAGACAGTGAGGTGGACTTCCCACATGAGCTCCAACTGGGGTCCACCCAGCAACTCTATCCTGGGCCAGTGCCTGAGTACCAAGCTATTTTTAGTGCCTGAGGCTGATGCACTTACACCAGCCAAGCTATCCTCAGTGCCCAAGGTGACACTCGAACCAATCAAGCCACTGGCTGTGTGAGAGGAAGAGAAAGAGAAGTGGGAGATTGAGAGGGGAATGAAGCAAATGGTCACTTCTGTGTGCCCTGATGGGGATCAAACCTGGGACATCCATATGCTGGGCTGACATTCTATCCACTGAGGGTACTTTAATTGTTTAAATCATTTTATAAATATTGACTCTCAAGTTAGATATTTGCCTGTTTGACTTTTTTATTTTACTTTTTCATCTAGGCTGGTGCGTGGCCTCTGACACAGGCTCCTTCATCCACGTTTGCAATCCCCCAGGAGCTGGAGAAAAGTGTCCAGATGGTAAGTTCACAGGACAGACATCAGGGACCTGAGGGGTTTTCATGTCTCCATGTTATTTCAACCTTGAATGTTTTCCCAAAGTCTTAACAGCTTGTGTGATATAATGTATTATTCAAAAATTATAATCTTACCTTGAAGGAAGAATGTAAATTATTATAGTTACTGATACTGAAATTCAAACGCTATGGTTGACATAGAATTATTTGTCAAGATGCGTCTTTTACTCTTTGATAAATCTATTATCTGCTTTAGGCAGTTTTTAATTATAACAAATTTTGATATTAAAAGAAAGTTTAGAACCTGATACTTAAAACTTTCATTTTCTAATTTTTTATTTGAAATTTTAGTCAGTTTGTTAGTTTGTTTTGTTTTTTGTTTTTTACAGGGACAGAGAGAGCCAGAGAGAGGGATAGATAGGGACAGACAGGAACAGAGAGATAAGAAGCATCAACCATTAGTTTTTCGTTGCCATTGTGACACCATAGTTGTTCATTGATTGCTTTCTCACATGTGCCTTGACCGCGGGCCTTCAGCAGACTGAGCAACCCCTTGCTGGAGCCAGTGACCTTGGGTCCAAGCTGGAAAGCTTTTGCTTAAGCCAGCCTGCGCTCAAGCTGGCGACCTCAGGGTCTCGTACCTGGGTCTTCCGCATCCCAGTCCAACGCTCTATCCACTGCACCACCGCCTGGTCAGGCGAATTTTTAGTCATTTTTATACCTCATTTATCCCTTGAAGTTATTTTTATTTGGGGGCTATCATTTAGGTAAATATGAAATGTGAACTATTCTAGAAAAATGAATCAAAGTTGGAAAATTCAAGTAAAAATTGGCTTCAAGTATGACTAAATGGAAACTTTAGAATGCTTTCAGAGAGACTATAGAGACTAGGTCTTTAACACTTGTATTGAGCTATATAACTCGCATCATTTATTTATCATTTAATTATTTTCCATACAAACAACTGTAAACCTACTTTTGTATGTTGTGGTCTGTTCACGCTGCTGTCACAGCGCCCCATGCTGTGTGGCTTATGAACAGCAGCCATTCATTTCTCCTAGCTCTGGAGTCTGGGAGTGAGATGGGCCATGTGCCGGGGCCTCTCCAGGCTTTTGTCTTCTCACTGGCAGAGGGGCTGGGAGCTCTCTGGTCTGTGTTTCTAGTAGTAGGACTTCCTGCATGAGGGCTCCACTTTCATGACCTAAACCTCCTCCAAAGACCCCGCCTCCTCATACCGTTGTATTGCACATTAGGATTTCAGCCTAACTTTGGGGGACACAAACACTCCAATCATAACACTTTGAATTCACTCATTTAAAATATAATTTTTTTGAAGTATATGATTTTAATGATTTTTAGTATATTCACAGAGTTGTGCAACCATCATCACCACAGTTAATTGTAAAACATTTTTATTACTCCAGAATAAGTCCCCTATGCATTAATGGTCACTTCCTATGCCCCCCACCCCCCCCCCCCACCCCGAACTCTCTTTTCCCCTGCCCCCAGCCCTAGCCAATTTGTGGAGTCGCCTCTTCTGGGCATCGCAGATCAAGACTACCATATGTGTTCTTATGACTGACTTCATTTACTCAGCATAGTGTTCACCCATTTTGTAGCATGTGTCGATGGTTCATTCCTTCTTAATACCAAATAATATTCCATTGTAGGGATAGGTCACATTTTATTTATGCGTCGTGGGTTGGTGAACATTTGGGCTGCTGATTGTTTCTGCCTTTTTGGTATGAATAATGCTGCTGTGAACATTCATGTACATCTTTTGAGTATACATGCTTTCATTGCTTATGAACATGGTCCTTTTTTATTTTCTTAACTCACCAAAAGAGGCATCTTATTTCTTGAGTAGATGGAAATTTGGGTAGCATTTTTTGTCTAGAGAAATCTCCATTACCTTTTTTTTTTTTTTAATAATTTTTTCATTGATTTTATGGTAAGTGGGGAAGGGAGAGAGAGAGAAGCATCATTTTGCTCAACTATAATTGAAAAATAAAAAAATAACGTAGTTATTCCATTGTGTTGAGAACACACTGAATGCTTCTTGGACATGCCCTGACTGGGGGTTGACCCTGCAACCTTGGGCGTGCCAGGTTGATGTTTTATCCAGTGAACCACCTGGCCAGGGCTTCATTATCTTTTGTAAACTTATGATTTGGTAGTGACTTGAGGTTGTGAACTAGTGAATTATAGATATATTTATGAAGTTTAAAATGAAAATAGTATTTGACTACACTGTGTCCTAGAGATGTTCACAGTGGATAGTTTGAGTTATCTTTTTATAGTAAGTACTTTATTACTTCCTTCAAAATAAGAGTCATACATAAAACAACAATGTAGGCTCTGGAATCATAATTCCTGATTTCAGGTATCTAGTATGCCATTTACTATGATCTGTGATTTAGGGCACTTACCTTTTAAATTTTTTGCTGACTGATAATAGTACCACTTCAGAGTGTGTGAATGAGCATGAAATGGAATCCTGTAAAGCATGAAGCACTTAGCACGGTATGTGTGAGCACTCCATCAGCTGTAGCTGAGAGCACAAGTAATAGTTGAGTGGTGGTGCCTATAGCAGAGTACAGTCTATAGACAGCCAGGTGGACTTCAAGACATGTGGACTCTCAGAATAATATAATTTAGGATTTTGCACATATTCTTAGAAAAGTTATTAAAGCAGAAACCATCGAACTACACGAAGAACATTTATTTGGATGGACAGAGTATGAATTTTCCAGAAAGAATAGATGCAAGCTTAAGCAAGGGTTGGGTAGCCAGGTAAAACATTTTGATATATTTGTGACCAGGCAAAAGAAACTGACCCTTCACTTTTGACAGCCTTAAAACACTTCTTCTTAGGAGCCTGATTTTCCCATTGAAATGAAGGCAGAATGTGGGTGGGCAGAAATAAAGTTTCATTCTAACTTTATGTTGTTCTTCTCTCTCCACTTAACATAATTATTTTTCAATAGTTTATATTTTTTTTATTTTTTAAATAATTTTTTTTTCAATTATAGTTGATATACAGTGTTAGTTTCACACCCCAGTGATTAGACATTTCATAACTTAGTGATCTTTCCAATAACATTTTGTACCCATCTGACACCATACATAGTTATTACAATATTACTGACTATATTCTCTGTGCTGTACTTGACTATTCTTTAACTACCAATCTGTACTTAAAATTTTATGCCCATGACTATTCTGTAACTACCAATCTGTACTTAAAATCTCTTCACCTTTTTCACCTGAAACCTCCTTTTACCTGGCAACCATCAAAATGTTCTTTGTATATATAAGTCTGTTTTTGTTCTACCTGTTTATTTTGTTTTTTAAATTCAATTGTTGATAGATATGTACAAGGTGGGGCAAAAGTAGGTTTACAGTTGTTTGTATGGAAAATAATGCAATGATAGATAAATAATAAGACAGCTTTACACCTACTTTTGCCCCATCCCTGTATTGCCATTTTATTATTTACATTTTTTATCTTGTTGGTTTTTCTTCTTCTTGAGAAAAACCCTTTAACATCTCATGTAATGGTGGTTTGGTGGTGGTGAACTTCTTCAGCTTATTTTTTGTCTGGGAAGTTCCTTATCTCTTTGATTCTAAATGATAGTTTTGCTGGGTAAAGTAGTATTGTTTGTAGGTCCTGGCTTTTCATCACTTTGAATGTTTCTTGCCACTCCCTGCTGGCCTGCAAAGTTTCTGTTGAGAAGTCAGCTGACAGTCTTGAGGGAGCGCCCTTGTAGGTAACTAACTTCTTTTCTCTTGCTGCTTTAAAAATTCTCTGTTTTTACCATTTTGCATTTTAATTATGATATGTCTTGGTGTGGGCCTCTTTGGGCTCATCTTTGAGATTTCATGTTTCCTGGACTTGTGTATCTATTTCCTTCACCAGGTTAGGGAGTTTTCTGTCATTATTGTTTCAAATACCATAGCTTTCCAATTCCTTGCTCTCTTCTATTTCCAGCACCCCCAGATGTGAATGTTGGTACACCTGAAGTTGTTGCAAAGGCTCATTATACTATCCTTTTTTTTTTTTTGATTCTTTTTTCTTCCAGATCTCTGAGTTGACCCTCTGCTTCATCTACTCTACTGTTGATTCCCTGTAATGCATTCTTCATTTCTGACTGGTTCTTTTTTGTATTTTCTAGTTTCATTTTTATGTTTTCTCTCTCTTTGTTGAAGTTCTTGTTAAGTTCATCTTCTTTTCCCCTGAGTTCATTGAGCATCCTTTTAACCAGTATTTTGAACTCTGCATCTGGTTGATTGCTAACCTCCATTTTGTTTAGTTCCTGTTCTGGAAATTTGCTGTTCTTTCATTTAGGACATGTTTCTTTGTCTCCTCACTTTTGACAGCTTCCCTTTTATTTCTTTATATTAGGTCAAGCTGCTATGTCACTGGTAGCAGAGTGGCCTTATGTAGTAGGTATCCCGTAGGGTCCTGTGGCACAGCCTCCTCATCCACCTGAACTGGGCACTTGAGGTGTTTACCCTGCCCCTCATGGGCTGTGTAAACCCTCCTGTTGTTGCTGAGCCTTGAATACTGTTAGAATGTCAATGGGAGAGGTTTACCCCCAGGCTGATCCTCTACAAGGACTGGTTGTGACCATGAGAGAGGGTCAGTTGTGCAGGCCCCCACCACCTCCACAGAGCAGGACTTACTTCAATTGGCTCTGGTGCCCACTGAGTCTGCCCTTCAGTGTGTTGCTGTGGAGGTGGTTGGGTGGTGATGCTTGGACGTGGTCTGAAGCTGTCCATTGGGTAAGCACCTCCCAGGAGGTGCCAGCCAACATCAGCTGCTCCCTGTGTCCTGCCCTGGGCCACCCAGCATGAGCTACACAGTGATCTCAGGTGGCCACCATTTGTGCCGGGCTTGGAGGTGCCCAGGAGAGGCCAAGCTGTGGACCAAGACTGGCTGCCACTAGTACCAGCCCTAGAGCCACTTATAGAGAGGTACAGGGCACACCAAGGCCATATACTGATTATTTTAGAAATTTTAGGAAAATAGTTTTTTATTTAAAATATGAATTGTTTTTATTAATTTTAATGGGGTGACATTGATAAATCAGGGTACATATATTCAGAGAAAACATCTCCAGGTTATTTTGACATTTGATTATTTTGCATACCTATCATCCGAAGTCAAATTGTCTTCCGTCACCTTCTATCTGGTTTTATTTGAGCTCCGCCCATCCCCCTACCCTCTCCCTTCCCCCCCCCCCATAACCAGCACACTCTTGTCCATGTCTCTGAGTCCCATCTATGTATGGAATCATATAGTTCTTACTTTTTTCTGATTTACTTATTTTACTCAGTATAATGTTATCAAGGTCCATCCATGTTGTTGTAAGTGATCCGATGTCATCATTTCTTACGGCTCAGTAGTATTCCATAGGATATATATACCAAAGCTTTTTAATCCACTCGTCCACTGAAGGACACTTGGGCTTTTTCCAGATCTTCGCTATTGTGAACAATGCTGCCACGAACATAGGGGCGCATTTCTTCTTTTCGAACAGTGCTATGGTTTCTTAGGGTATATTTCTAAAAGTGGGATAGCTGGGTCAAAAAGCAGTTCAGTTTTTAATTTTTTGAGGAATCTTCATACTGTTTTCCACAGTGGCTGCACCAGTCTGCATTCCCACCAGCAGTGTAGGAGGGACCTTTTCTCCACATCTCGCCAGCACTTAATCTGTGTTGTTTTGTTGATGAGCGCCATTCTGACTGGTGTGAGGTGATATCTCATTGTGGTTTTAATTTGTATTTCTCTAATGATTAGTGATGTTGAGCATTTTTTCATATGCCTATTGGCCATCTGTATGTCCTCTTTGGAGAAGTGTTTATTTATTTCTTTTGCCCATTTTTTGATTGAATTGTTTGTCTTCCTGGTGTTGAGTTTTACAAGTCCTTTATAAATTTTGTTTATTAAGCCCTTATCGGACATATTGTTGAATATGTTCTCCCATTGCGTAGTTTGCCTTTTTATTCTGTTCTTATTGTCTTTAGCTGTGCAAAAGCTTTTTAGTTTGATATAGTCCCATTTGTTTATCCTCTCTTTTATTTCACTTGCCTGTGGAGATAAATCAGCAAATACTTTGCTGCGAGAGATGTCGGAGAGCTTACTGCCTATGTTTTCTTCTAAGATGCCTGTGGTTTCACGGCTTACATTTAAGTCTTTTATCTATTTTGAGCTTATTTCTGTGAATGGTGTAAGTTGGTGGTCTAGTTTCATTTTTTTGCAGGTAGATGTCCATTTTTCCCAACACCATTTGGTAAAGAGACTGTATTTACTCCATTGTATGCTCTTACCTCCTTTGTCAAATATTAGTTGTCCATAAAGGTGTGGGTTTCTGGATTCTCTGTTCTGTTCCATTGATCTATATGCCTGTTCTATGCCATTACCAAGCTGTTTTGAATACAATGGCCTTGTAGTATAACTTGATATTAGGAAGTATGATACCTCCCACTTTATTCTTTCTTTTCAAGATTGCTGAGGCTATTCGTGTTCTTTTTCAGTTCCATATAAATTTTTGGAATATGTGTTCTATATCTTTGAAATATGTCATTGGTATTTTAATTGGTATTGCATTGAATTTAAAAATAGTTTTTTAATACAATAAACTTTATTAATGTGTGACCGTCATCTGGTTTCAATTCCCTCATTTACGAATAGGAAATGGGTTTTCTTCCTCCTATAAAACTATATACTTCTAAGAATGTTCTAGCCATTTGGATTTTCTTAAATTACCAGTAGAGGGAGTTTGTCTACATACTTTTTTCTAATCCAAGTTTTCAGTTACATAGGAATGAAAATCCATTTCTGTTTACTTCATAGTGTACATTTTTTTACATACACATTAATTCACCTTTAGAGATTATATTTTTATATATTAGTATTAAATATAGCTATTTATCAAAAATTAATTTCATTTTACAAATATATATCTTATTTTTTTTATCTTAGTAGAGACAAGAAGGGAGAGAGATGAGAATAATCATAGTTGTGGTACTTTAGTTGTTAATTGATTATTTCTCAAGCCAAGCCAGCGACAGTGGGGTCATGTCTATGATCCCAAGCTCAAGCTGGCTAGCCTGTGCTCAAGCCAAAATGGCCCACACTCAAGCCAGCAACCTTCGGGTTTCAAACATGGGTCCTCAGCATTCTAGATTAACGTTCTATCCACTGAGCCACCACTAGTCAGGCTATACATACATATCTTAAAACTATGGAAATTAAGCTTTAATTAAAAGTAATTTAAGCCCCGATCAGGTTGCCTAGTGGATAGATTGTCATCCAAGATCCTGAGGTCGTGGATTCAAACCACACCTCCCGCCTCCCCCTCTCAACCTCCTTGCATCCTCCCTCTGTCAGGGCACGTGCAAGAAGCCATCAGTGAGTTCACAACTAAGTGGAACTATGAGTTGATGCTTCTCTTTCTTCCTTTTACCCCTGTCTCTTTCTCTCCCCTTCCTGTTTCCCCTTTTCTCCCTCTTGCCCTTCTGCATCCAGTGGCTCAATTGGTTCCAGGGTACCCCCAGGCGCTGAGGATAGCTCAGTTGATTAGAGCATCAACCCAAACGGGTTGCCGGGTGGATCCTGGTCGGGGCAGGTGCAGGAGTCTTTCTGTCTCCCCTTCCTTGCACTTAAAAAAAAAAAAAAGATGCTAATTTAGTCAAAATATAGTTCTTACTAGTAAAATTTGATAGTGATTATTTAATGATATAATAAGCAAGTTTTTACAATTTTTGTCTTATAATACCAGATAACTTTTAGTAATTTCATTTGGAACTGAATCTTTTATTAATCAGATTATAAAATTTATTTTGGCATATTGATACAATTTATAAAACTTTATTGATTGTACCAGTTGCTAGGAATAAAGAAAGGTAAAAGTAAAAAAGAGGTAAAATTTGTCCCTTTAGAGCTTTGAATATATATCTGAAAGCTAGTTTTGCGCTTAAATAATTTGTAAAGAACATTTTAAACTTTTGCTTTCTTAGTTTCAGAAATGTTTTAATTTTATTTTCCCACAAATTTATTATAAATGTTTCATAATTAAATTATAAGTTGTATACTAGTAGTTGAATTTTATTGACACACCCTTTGGAGATTATTAATTAGTCAAAGCATACTTCTGGGAGCCTTTTGTGACATATTTTTATTTCCTCTTATCTACATTAGAACCGGGAAGAAATTCCTAAGTATTCCAGCTACCAGCCATTTCCTGTTTATCTTACAAAGCTTTTGTGGGTTTGCTCATGGAGGAGAATGCCGCACCCCTGGAGGGAAAGCATACGTAACAACCTTGAGTTTCCCAGGACTAGTAAAACTTGGAATAAAGTGCTAAAGAATTTTTGGCTGGCAGTGAATCAGTTTTGTTATAAGGAGTGGGCATAGTGTAGCTGATAGGTCAGATGTTGCTGATAGCTTTATTTAAACTTCTTTTTGAAAGTATATAGAAAGTAGCCTGACCAGTGGTGGCACAGTGGATAAAGTGTCGACCTGGGGTGCTGAGGTCCTGGGTTCGAGACGCCCAGGTTGCAGGCTTGAGTGTAATCACAAGCTTGAACATGGGGTCATCAGAATGATCTAATTGTTACTGGCTTGAGCCCGAAGGTCACTGGCTTGAGGCCCAAGGTCGCTGGTTTGTGCAAAGGGTCACTGCCTTGGCTGGAGCCCCACCCCCACTCCGGTCAAGGCACATATGGGAAGCAATCAGTGAACAACTAAAGTGATGCACTAAAGTGATGCAACTATGAGTTGATGCTTCTCATCTCCCTCCTTTCCTGTCTGTCTCTCACTTAAAAGTAAAAGAAAAGGAATAAAAGAAAGAAAGAAATAGTATAAAAAGTAAAGTTTGTAATACAGATAAAAAGCTTTAGGTATTTTACATATGGCATATCATGCTAAAATGTCCACAATTCTGAATTATGACATGATACACTTGTTTATTTTTCAGTTTTGTAATGATGTTGAGTTTTTATCTTTTTTATTTTTCAGTATTATTATCTCCCTGTATATTTTGTAACAGCTCTGTAAAAGATATGGACTCTATTTTTTGGATTGGTGACCTACTATTACACATTCAGTCCAATGACTGAATTTCTAAAATTTCAAAGCTTCAATATTAGAATGTTACATTCTAGTTTTTGCAATACTATCAACAAAAGAAGATAAAAAGACAGGTACTCTGCAGCTTTGTTTGTCTCGGTGTCTGACTGGGTATAGAGATGAAATCATAGATGTCACTTTGTAGGTGACCACAGACAGTAGTCAACCTATCCTTCAGGCAAGGCATGACTTGTTTCTTCACATTGATGTTCATATGATGTTCATATGATGGTGCTTTTGATCTGTCATCAGTATTGATCAAGTCTAAATCAATAACTTTTAAAAATGATAGTGAATCACTATGTCATTTCTAAATTTATACAAGAAGTCAAATGTACAGGGCTCCACTGAGTGAGGAATAGCCTTGGACAAGAGCTGGAGTAACATTTGTTTGTGTGATGTTTGCATGGATGTGTTTCCTCATCTGTTAACGAGCAGGTAGGTGCATATGCCGAATTGGCTCTGATGTTTTTGTGGCGCAAGCATTTTCTAACTTTTTCAGTATAGTACTCATAGTCAAGTTAATTATATTACAGTAGCTAAAAGTAATTTGCTGTTTTTTATTTTTTACAGTTTGAATTATTTTACAGCCAGCATTTCAGTGGAAGGAAACTTACATGGTTACATTATCTCTGCACAGGTAAAATGAACTTAATTATGTCCAATTTAAGAAAATTCACCTGCTATGATTATGTTAATACATTAGACAGAGATTTCCTATAGCCTAATTGTAGTTTTTTTTCTAATGATAGTTTTTAACTTTTTCTCCTCTACCTTCCTATCTTTCTTGACAACTGATAATGAAATTCAAGTGCTGTACTTTTTAATAATATTTTATAGTTATGCTGCTTGTATTCTTACTGCTTATTTTTAAAATTTCTGAGTTTTGTATGATTTATTACATTTCTTAACAGACTACTTTTCATAGACCTTATTTAGATTTTAAACTTGATGAGTTAGATACTCTGAAAAACCTGTTCTCTCTAAATATGCCAGATATTCTTGGAAATTTTACTAACTATTATAAGCATCATTAGGAGACATAACCAGTTGATTTTTATTTGTGGTACTATTAGTGGACTGAAGTAGTAAATGCTTTCTCAAGAATGTTCCAGTCAGTTTTCAATTTTAGAAAAGTTTGATCACAATCTTATCATTATCTTTATTTTTCTCTGGAACAGTAGGGGATGCTATTAACATTATTATTATTATTAATTAATTAACAGTAATAACCTGACCGGTGATAGTGCAGTGGATAGACATGGAACTGGGATGCTGAGGTCCCAGGTTCGAAACCACAAGTCACCAGTGTGAGTGTGGGCTCATCCAACTTGAGTACAGGGTCTCTGGCTTGAGTGCAGTATCATTGATATGACCCCATGGTTGCTGACTTGAGCCCAAAGGTCCACTGGCTTGAAGTTCAAGGTCGCTGGCTTAAGCAAGAGGTCACGCTGACTTGGACTGAGTCCCCGTCAAGGCACATATAATAGTCAGTCAATGCACAGCTAAGTGCTGCAATTACAAGTTGATGCTTCTCATCTCTCTTCCTTCCTGTCTCTCTCAATCTCTCTCAAAAGAGAACAAAAGCAAAAAACACTTGTTCTGCAGTGCCCAAAACGTTGACTGATCCTGGACTGATCACTCTGAATTCTGTTTTCTTGAGGACCTTTTATTTTGTACTTAAACACATATAATCAAAATTAATCTTTCTTAGTCCACTTCACATGACCAAGTATTTTTATGGGATAAGCCAAATTGTTGGAAATGGGGAATAAAGTGGTATCTGAGGGAATTTAGAATCAGAAGATAGAGAGTTAAGTATTCACCTACTAGCTTTATAAACTTGAGCAAGTTACTTCTCTAAGCCTGTTTCCTCATCCTTTAGCTCTGTGAAATTCATTTATCAACTCAGAATATATCTTCTGTGGTCCAGATACTTCTAAGTGCCAAGTCGACAGAGACTCAGCCCTAAAAAATCTCACATCTATTCGAAGGACAAAGATATAATTATAGTACAGTGTTTTGAATGTTGTGGAAAGGCAAGCCCAGGGTATTGTGGATCACAGAGAATGGTGGTAACACACAGCTACTGGGTAGATAACATATCTGAACTTTGTTTTCAAAGATGGATATAACTTAGCCAAAACAGGCATAGAAGAGTGTTGTGAGTGTACAGTGGTCCCTCGTCTATCATGGGGGTTAGGTTCCAGAACCCTCATGATAGGCAAAAGTCTGCAAAGTAATGACCTTATATTTTATTATTTATATATGTTTTAAGCTATATAAACCCTCCCCACACTCTTATAAACCTTTCCTACACTGTTATTAACCTTTCCCACACTTACTTTGCTTATTTTACCACAAAAATAATTAAAATAATAAATATATAAAAATACCTATATACCACAAAATCCTGTGATATAATGAAAAACCCATGATACAAAATTAGATATATACAATTTAAAAATCCACAAGACAGCCCTGGCCGTTTGGCTCAGCGGTAGAGCTTCAGCCCAGGATGTGGAAGTCCTGGGTTCGATTCCCAGCCAGGGTACACAGGAGAAGCGCCCATCTGCTTTTCCACCCTTTCCCCTCTCTTTTCTCTCTATCTCTTTCTTCCCCTCCTGCAGCCAAGGCTCAATGGGAGCAAAGTTGGCCCAGGAACTGAGGATGGCTCCATGGCCTCCACCTCAGGCTCTAGAATGGCTCTGGTCGCAGCAGAGCAACACCCCAGACGGGCTGAGCATTGCCTCATGGTGAGCATGCCAGGTGGATCCTGGTTGGGTGCATGCAGGAGTCTTTCTGTCTTCCAACCCCCACTTCTCACTTCGAAAAAATAAAAACAAAAGAATCTGTGAAACAGACCATGAAAAGTGAACCATGATATGGTGAGGGATGACTGTATTACCAACAGAAGTTTTAAAAAAATATGTAAGAATTAAGCATTCTACAATGATTTTCAACCTATTTCATCTCATGGTACACAAACTAATATTAAAATTCTGCAGCACACCAAAAAATGTTGTTTTGCTGATCTGACAAAAAAATATAGGTATAATTTGGATTCATTCACACTGGACAACCATTGTTGTGTTTGCTGTTTTTATTTTTTAATTTGACAGTCTAAGGGAGAAGAAGTCAGTGCCCTGACTGAAGAGTCAGGCATTACGTATACTTGTTGAAAATTGCTGATCAGCAATATCAGATGTTACAGTTACTTCATAAGAGAAAGAGGAAAATTCCATTGGACTTCTGACTAGGACATTTGATAGAATTATTCTGAGAGAGCAACTTGATGGAGAGCTACAAGCGTAGAACGTGGAAAGTGGGACACTGTCCGGACATGATTTTTTCACTTGTGGCATAGCAAGAAGTGACGGAATCTTTGGTCTGTTGCTGAGAGACGCTGAGGGAAGATGAACTCAAGGGAGACACACTTCACTGGATAATACAGGGACGTGTAGACATACACAGATAATACATATGACTAGATCTCAGAAGCACATTGTGTGTCAGTAGTTCCTGTTTGATAAAATGAAATCTGACAAGATGAGACTCACACTGCACATACCTTATAAGGGATTCTTTCAGTGAGTGAATTCTCCTCACTGATTTCAAGTACTCAACAGCAAAAATGGTGAGAGGTTTCAATATTATCTCATGTCCAGTCCAAATTCAGATTTTCCTGGTTGTTTCTAGTTACTTTGATGCCTGGTAGTAATGTTATCAAAGACTACCAATTATGTTTGTTTTTTGTGTCTTCCCGCTTCCTCTTGTTACCAAACTCAAGGGATTTGCCCCTTGGGAGTTCTCTGTTCAAGAATGAGACCTGGTTGTTGCGAAGTAGTTTAATTTACTTGCAGCAAGTAAAAGAGACAGGGTTTGTAAGCAAAGCCAGTCCCTCAGAAGGGGACACAGTCATGGCGTAGGCACACGATTAGGTTACTTACACGTTGGTTTCTTCCTGGCCTTGGGTAAGCTGATCCAAGTTGAGTTCCTGTCTGCACTTCCTGTTCACAGCTGGTCTGCAGAGTGCTGTGCTCTCCTCTAACATTCAGCAAGAACAGTATTTAGTAATAACATTTAGAACTGCCCAGACCTTGAGACCCTGCCTTATCTAACACCTCCACCATCTAACCCCCAACCCCCACACATCCTCCGGACATGCCTTTTACAAAGGCCAAGGCAGTTGTTCTGTAGAATACCCAGCATTGTGGAGCTGACACGTTATTTACCTGTGAAGTATTTTACCTGTTTTCTATCCCTGTATTTTCTGTAAAGTGGAAATTATCTCTGAAAGTTTGATACTATTCAGATGAGGTATTGTTGACCAGGTTACCTTTGGGGGTTCTCTGTTCCTCATGTTACATTATAGCCACATCACGTCAGATAGTCCTACTGCAGCGACACTGACACCACAGGTAGCTGGCTCCACTGCAAACGTACCTGGCCTGCTCAGTCAGCATGCAACCTGAGGGGTGACCTTTAGGGCCCAGTCTTTTCAGCTGTACACTGACCAATAGAACATGATGCTGAAAAGGTGGGAAGGATCCTGCTAATTTATTGAAAAAAAGTAGCAAGAAAAAGGCATAATACAAGGCTCATTAGATTTCCCCTTTTTAATAGTAAGTGATACATTTGTTAGATCAACTGAAGGAGGGACTCACAGGCCTGATGAGTTTTATAAGAAGTTTATTTATGCCTCTGCAAACAGACGGGCTGAGACCCAAGTGGCATCAGCAGAGAGCTGCAGGAAGGGGATCTGATATGGGGGCTGCTGCAGGCATCTGCTGACTTGGGGGTTGTGCACCTGGGCATAGTCAGATTAGCATATCCTGGTTTGTGGCTTTGGTCACAGACTCTCTCCCTTTCCCAACCCTTAGGTCCCTCCCAAAGGCCTTGTGCCAAGGACACTTCCTAGACCCTCCCTGGGTGAAGGAGTTAAGGAGAGGAGGAAGTTGGGTGAAGGAGATGGCCTGATGAGGAAGCTGCCCCAGTGAGAGGCTGGCTGAGGGGAGTTTGAGCTTAAAGGCGCTCTGTATCAAAACCTAATGGTGTTAACCCCTTACTTGCATTGTCTCCTTGTGCTCTTTGGGTTCTCGTGGTGGCGGGAGACTGTTTTATGTGACAGAAGGCTCCTTCTGTTGCCAGAGCCATTCAGTGTGTCACAGTATCAGGGACATGCTCTCTGACAGTCTCAGTAGCCAAGGTAACTATTGGGTTGTTTTAGGCTTGTTTTGGTTGTGTGATTAAGCATTCGTCGAGCATATGCTATAATGCAGTACATGTGATATTGTGCTTTTCAGCAAATTTTCTAAATTGGAATGTTGAGATGAAAGCCCTTAAAGTACTTTTTATACTAATTGTTAATAGTACACACTTAGTGATAATTTCTGACTTAAACTGTGTGTGTGTGTCAAATATTCTGATTAAACCTTCTTTCATGAAAATTCAGAGATCGAGAATTTTTTTGTGTGTGTGTGGCAGAAAGAGAGAGACAGACAGACAAGACAGGAAGGGAGAGATACAAGAAACATCAATTCTTCGCTGCAGTTCCGTAGTTGTTCATTGATTGATTTCCCATATGTGCCTTGACCCAGGGGCTACAGCAGACTGAGTGACCCCTTACTCAAGCCAGTGACTTTGGGCTCAAGCTGGTGAGCCTTGCTCAAACCAGATGGGCCCGCGCTCAAGCTGGCAACCTCGGGGTCTCGAACCTGGGTCCTCGTCATCCCAGTCCGAAGCTCTATTCACTGCGCCACCGCCTTGTCAGGCAAGAATTTTTTTAATTGACTTTTTTTTTTTTTTTTTAGAGAGAGCTAGAAGAAGAGGGAGGGAGAAAAACATTAATTTGTTTTTCCACTTATTTGTACCTTTATTGGTGGATTCTTGTATGTGCCCATCAGAGATTGAACCCACAGCCTTGGTGTAGCAGGATGACACTCTAACCAGCTGAGCTACCTGCCCAGGGCTGAGATTAATCTTTTTGGTTTTGTTTTTTTGAGAGAGAGAAGAAGAGAGAGAATAGAGAGATGAGAAGCATCAACTGATAGTTGCTTCACATTAGTTATTCATTGATTGCTTCTTGTACCTGCCTTGATGGCAGGAGTGGGGGTGGCTCAAGTCAGCAACCCCACAATGAAACCAAGGAGCCCATGCTCAAGTTGGCAACCTTGGGGTTTTGAACCGGGGCCCTCAGCGTCCCAGACTGATGATCTGTCTACTGTGCCACCACTGGTCAGGCCCCATTTAAGTAATTTTGAAAAATACTTCTGAATATCAGTTTTTTTTCTGAAATAAGTCAAGGTATAATGATTAGAATAGGCATCTGTGTATTGATAATAAACTGAGGAATACAATTATGTCCCTTAAAATCTTTAATTACATAATGAATAAAGAAGCACAAAATCTTGATCAGAGTTACTAATTGCCTATAATGTGGAGAATGCAGCTTCTGGGGTTACGTTCATGTGAAATACAGCTTCCCTGAGTTAAAATGTAGTTTTAAAACCAGATTTCATGCTGGACCAGTTTATAATTCATTGGCAGTCAAATAATTCAGGCTGTTTGAATGAGTGTGTGTGTGTGTGAGAGAGAGAGAGAGAGAGAGAGATACAATTACTATACCACAGCTTGATGCTTTAGGAAGTGCTTTGACTTGCAGTAACTTTTCCACCACATTCCAGAGTGTTACAGAATGATACATGTTGGTCATATGATTTTCATTGTGCTGTCTCCCTGGAAGGCTGCGGAACTGCGGCGCCTAACCCGGCTTTGTGTCTCATAGCTCCCGGGGGTGGTGCAGAGTTTGATTGGTCTGTCAACTGTCATTACAACTCAGATCTGTTTCTCTCTTCCTATTCCTGTTTCGCCTAGAATATTGCTGGGAAGAAAAATGTTATTTTAACAATGTTGGCGGAAATTACAGTCTAATTGGAGCTTCGGGATAAGCGTTTTCCTGTGTGTTTTATAGACTTCCCTGTCGCCTTTACCCTTAGCTGGGGTAGAACAGAGGCAGCACTGAGGCGGGGGCTGATAGCAGGCCCATATTTTCTTCCCTCTGTGTCTTTTCCTGTCCCCGCCTCCTCTGGCTGTTTGTTTCCTAAGTCTTAGTTATTAGTTAGCCTTCCATTGACTATGTAAAGACATTGTGTAACCCCTGTTGGGAAAGTTCTGATAGCTGAAGTGTGACTTGTACTCACAAGTAATAACCCTGTCCCCAGACAGACCAGATAATTACATTGCAGGGGAATGGCTTGACTACTATTCATCAGTTCTCACTTTGGGAGAAAAATACCTGAAATAAATAGTGACTATTCAGGTAATTTTGAAGTGTTTCTTTGAAAAATCAGTTTGTCACAATTCCATTTTAATTGTAGGTGAAGTTAAAATGAATTATTTGGGCAAACCCTATGTAGCCATGGTCACAACATATCAAATGGCAGTGCTTCTAGCCTTTAATAACAGTGAGACCATCAGCTATAAGGAGCTCCAGGACAGCACTCAGATGAATGAAAAGGAGCTGACAAAAACAATCAAGTCATTACTGGATGTGAAGATGATTAACCACGATTCAGAGAAGGTACGGGGATCGAAAGGTCCAGGAATGTAAGCATTATAAACATGAATGCTTTTTCCTGGGATGTTCACGGTTTAAAAGTAGGCTGTGATTGGTAATGCCCGTGGTTCTGTGGAAAGCACTTGAGTCAGCTCCATTACTTGTAGAAGTCTCCAAGAAGGCTATGTAAGTTGGTGCCTGTGTGCCCTTTATAGCTTGATTTCATTTGTCCTATCTTATGACAACTTACTATAAAATTGGGAAAGAATTGCTGTCGGTAGTATTTTGGTTAATTGAGGTTGAAAACTAGAATGTAAATCAAGTCATTACTGGATGTGAAGATGATTAACCACGATTCAGAGAAGGTACGGGGATCGAAAGGTCCAGGAATGTAAGCATTATAAACATGAATGCTTTTTCCTGGGATGTTCACGGTTTAAAAGTAGGCTGTGATTGGTAATGCCCGTGGTTCTGTGGAAAGCACTTGAGTCAGCTCCATTACTTGTAGAAGTCTCCAAGAAGGCTATGTAAGTTGGTGCCTGTGTGCCCTTTATAGCTTGATTTCATTTGTCCTATCTTATGACAACTTACTATAAAATTGGGAAAGAATTGCTGTCGGTAGTATTTTGGTTAATTGAGGTTGAAAACTAGAATGTAAATCCTTCCAGGTAATTTTTCATTTGCTTAGTTAATATTTAATTGCATGTGAATATTAAGTTCTGTAGTAGGAAATGACAGCCTGTTGATGTCACTTGGATGATATTTAACATGTGTGACTTCATCTCAGATGCTCTCATTCTCATGTCCTTTAATTTCAGGACCAAATAGCCAACATGCTTTTTTACTGTCTTGTCATGAGACTAGCAAGCTAGTAGTAGTATATTCTTCTTTTTCTTTATAACTTCTTTCCAGTAATAAGTTTTTGTTATTGTAGTATATCTTAGATAATTAAATGGTTAAGAAAAAAAAGCAGCACATGTGATTGATTAAGTATCCTACTTCAAATTATTGTGCCTATAAGAAAAAATTCTTGTAAGTGATACTCCTTTTATTTTGGTAAAGTTAATAGCCTACAACTTATTTCTCTCTTCAATTCATTTAGCTGACATCTCTAAATTGCATATATTCTAAAACTCAATCTTTTCAGAGACTTTTCTTAATTTTGAAATGTGATTAAATTATTTTACTTTAAAATCTTAACAAAATATTACAGTTTTTAATATTAAGATTTTAATTATGGCAGTTAATTATGACTTGGCTTAATTGCTGCACTTAGAAGTTATATAGGGTGGGGGGAGGTAGAAGAGGGTAAAGGGGGGATAGGTGGTGATAGAGGAAGACTTGACTTGAGGATGGTGAGCACACACTACAACATACTGATGATGTGTTGTAGAATTGTGTATCTGAAACCTGTATAATTTTATTAGCCAACGTCACCCCTATAAACTCAACAAAAAAAAATAAAATGTGGGAGGGTTTTTTTGCTTCCCCAAAAATATACAAAATACAGATCATTTGCACATAAAATTTTAATTATGAATCTGCAGGTTTCTTAGAATTCCTTAGGTCATTATTGAGGATGACTCCATCGAAATCCCACTGTATGATGTGAGTGGCTCTCTGGAGCCTGAAGCTGTGACTCTAAAAACTGGCTGAAAAGCTTTCACTTGAGGAAAGGCCACTTGCTTCTGGCAGAGTGAAGGAAACATGAATTGAATTCAGAGCAGATTCTTGTCCAGATCACACAGGGTCACAGAGAAGTGACACTTGTGTGCCACTGAAAACAACTTGTTTTCCTAGTCAGGTCATTTATAGTTGGTATTTTGCTGTTGCAGCACTAACATTTGGCTGCTTGGTTTTTCAAAATGGGGTGATGGAAAAATTATGGGTTATAGTATTTCATAAAAACATGTTAAATTCTGTTTAAGCCATTGATCTTCATTCGTTTGTTTTATCCAGAGGTAATATATGTAATACTTGGGCCAGAATTGCTTATTTATTTAGTCTAAACTGATTAAAGTTCTCTCAAGTGTAAAATTAGAAAAGAATTGTTTTTTACTTCTTTGTTTGACAGAAGACAGTTATTTTGCACTTTATAATGAAAAAAAATACGAGAATTCAGGTTTTTTGCTTAGTTATTTCATAGCCTATTATTTGCAGCAACTCTTAGGTAATGATTTTATGTTTTATACATATAAGTGAATTATTTTAATTGTAGGAAGATATTGATGCAGAATCTTCATTTTCATTAAATATGAACTTCAGCAGTAAAAGGACAAAATTTAAAATTACAACATCAATGCAGAAAGACACCCCACAGGTTAGTGCTTTTCTGTTACTTCTTTTGGAAATATTTAAGCATTGTACTTTGCAAGTATTGAGATGATACAGAACTCTGCACATCAGAATTAAAAACATGATGCATCTTCCACGTTATTTCCTTGCACCTCCTAACCTTAAAGACAGAATCTCTGCCTCTGTTTAGCTGTAAGAACAGTCGTTTGTGTAAGAGGTGTTTGAGGGAGAGAGGGTGCCCATTACTCTTATACTGAATGCATTGCTCTGCTTTGCATCTCCTCCAAAATTCCTAGCTTGAATAGTAATATAATCGCTTACATTTTTCAATTGTAAAATAAGGGAAAAGTTTACAGCACATTTGTTTCAAAGAAAATATACTTAAAATGCTTCTCAAGCAATTGTTCGTGTGTACATGAACTACCTGGGGACCTTGTCAGATTGAAGTTTAATCACTGAGGTTTGGGCAGGTCCGTACCCCAACCAGCTGAACCAGTCTGCTATGTGCTGTGATTCTGTAACCCAGCAGGGTTGACTGCTAAGTTCTGGGGTCAGCTGTTTGTGTCACTTTGTTTCCTGACTGCCACTGTGTGCCACCCTGTCCTTGGGCCGGGGCAGGAGGTGAAAGAAGGCGTATAAGATGTCAGGTCGAGCGGCAAGATGGTGATGGAGAAGGCGAACGTTCATACTTCCACCTCCCAGACCAATGTAGATTACAACTTAATTTTAAGAACAATTATCTGGAAAAACCAACTTTGGGCTAAACCAAGAGGAATCTATAACCAAGGATCGCCAAAGAATCCACACTGAGACTGGTAGGAAAAGCGGAAATGCAAGAGGGCTGCCCAGCTCCCGGGAGCGAGCGGCGGCACGGAGTGACACACACGGTGGGTGGAGGATTTTCCAGAGAGGGGAGGGTTCTGGGCCCCAGACTGGAGCCCCAGCCTGTAGCTCTGGAGCCAAAAAGAGGCATACGGACAGTGTTTAGCTGTGAAACAAGCCAGGGTACTGTTTGCAAGAAAGAGACAGGTTTCTCAGACCCAGGATTTGTCTTAAAGGGACCACACAGAAAACCTCTTTCATAACCACTCACCCAGAGCTTCAGAGGATGGGGAGAGCTAAGAGTACCGGAGTAGCAGGAAGAGAGTGTAATCTAGGAGGCACAGGGAGAAATATTTTGAGGGACAGCCACCCTAACCCCTGGGCAGAGTCACTCCCCAAATCTAAAGTGAATATTTTTCCTGGAACCAGCAATACCAGCAAAGGGAAGCAGGTCATCAGCCAAACAGAAGCTCTCCCACAGCACTCAGAGCAGAGTCACTTAGAAGCAGGGAACCATCTGGAATACAGTACTGAGTGTTAGGGTCTGAGCTACAAATACCACCCCCACACTACTGAGTGCTTGCAGGAGGGCGGGTAGCAGCAGGACTTGGGAGCATGGTCCTGTCTTCACAGGCGAAAGCCAGGGGTCATCTGCGGCTGCAGCCTGGGCGTGCAAAAACAGTCCTGCCGGCAGTCCTGCCCACAGGGACAAAGCAGAGACCAGGAAGCCAGCTGAGGCTTGTGGCCCAGGCACAAAAAAGCAGCCCTACCCGTGGAGGTGAGGTGAAGGTCGGGGAGCTGGTCGAGGCTTATGTCCCCGGTGTGCAAGTGCATCCCCACTAGCGGGGGTGAGTCGGAGGCTAGGGAACAGACTGTGCCTGGCGCAAGAATACAGTCCCGCCTTAGAGGGTGAGGCAGAGGCCCAAGCGCACACCCGAAGCCCCACCCACGGAGGTGAGGCAGAAGCCACAGCAACTGCAGTGGCAGGCCAGCGCCAGCATCGCATGTGCCCAAACTCCCAAGGCTGTGGCAGCAGTGGTGTCAAGTCTGAGGATAGACCGCGCCTCGGGAACACAGAGGCCACACTCATTGGGCTCCTGTGGCCACTCCTTTCTGAGGGCTAAAAAAGAAGAAAAATATAAAATAAGAAAGAAGGCTGGATAGAACACCTGCTGCTAAGGGCAAGCCACATCCAATACCGTGCCTAACCCCTGAGCCCAACAAGTAGCCACCAATAAGGCGGCAGAAAGCGGATCTCAGGGGAACCTGAACATTTAAACGAACATCCTTCAGGCCAAAAATAGACAAAAGCCAGCCTAAGTTGATATTAACAATGGCATGTGGGCTCAGCAGAGGCAGCCATAGAATCTGGATCATCTGCTGCTCTAAAAGGTAGATAAGGGCCGTAGACAGCAACCCCCACTGGTCTGCACTAGGCTCCAACCAAGAAGGAGGACACATCCAGAGGCCTGATATGGAGAGCATCAGTTCAGGACCTAACAACCCTTGTTAGAGTGACATCTTAAGGAAGGGCTTCTCACACCTGACCCAGTTCAAGATATAGATGACACCAATACAAATAGCAAAAAGAACAGTGACCAGAAAAATAGCCCACAGCAGTTTACAAACAGCAGCTGATGCCAACCCAAGAAGTTCTAGAAACAGGACAACTGTTTGAAACTGGAGGCAGACAATACCAACCCTAGACAACGAGCTACACAAACAACTCATCCAAAGGAGGAGTCTATACACAAACAAAATGGGAAGGCAGAGAAATGTAACCCAAATGAATCAACAAGAGAAATACCCAGAAAAAGATCTGAATGAGATGGAAATAACTAAATTACTGGATGCAGAATTAAAAATAATGATTGTTAGGATGTTCAAAGATCTTAGAGCAACAATGGATGGACATAATGAGAAGTTAAATAAAGAGATAGCAAGCATCAAAAAGGACAATGAAATAGTAAAAAAGAATTGGTCAGAAATGACAAGTACAGTATCAGAAATGAAGACCACAGTAGAAGGAATTAAAAGTAGGATGAACGAAGCTGGGGATCGAATCACCGGTTTAGAGGACAGAATAAACGAAAGCACAGAAGCCTAGCAGCATAAAGAAAAGAGGCTCAAAAAGTCTGAGGGAACTCTAAGAGAGAGCTCTGTGACAACGTGAAGAGAAACAACATCCACATTATAGGGGTTTCTGACGGAGAAGAGAAAGAACAAGGGATAGAGAACCTAATTGAAGAAATCAGTTGAAAACTTCCTTAAATTGATGAAGGAAAAATTCACACAAGTTCAAGAAGCACAGAGAGTCCCATTAAGGATGAAACCAAAGAGGCTTACATTAAGACACATCATAATTAAAATATAATTAAGAGATAAAGAATACTAAAAGCTGCGAGAGAAAAGCAGTCAATTACCTACAGAGGAGCCCTCATAAAAATGACATCTGACTTCTCAACAGAAACATTAGAGACCAGAAGGAAATGGCAAGAAATATTCAAAGTAATGCAGAACAAGAGCCTACAACCAAGACGTCTCTATTCAGCAAGGCTATCATTTAAAATTGAAGGAGAAATAAAACGTTTCCCAGACAAAAAAAAAAAAAGTCAAGGAATTCATTACAACCAAACCAATCCCATAAGAAATGTTAAGGGCCTGCTGTAAACAGCACAAAGGGGGGAAAAGATCTAGTAAAAGAGGAATGTAGAATTAGAATAAAATGGCAATAAACAACTACATATCAATAATAACCTTAAATGTAAATGGACTAACTGCTCCAGTCAGAAGACATAGGGTAGCTGCGTGGATAAGAAAACAGGACCCGTACATATGCTGTCTACAAGACAGCATATGCTTAAAACAAAAGATATACATAGACTGAAAGTAAAGGAATGGAAAAAAATAATTTCATGCAAATGGAAATGAAAAAAGAGTTGGAGTATCAATAGTTGTATCTAACAAAAGAGACTTTAAAACAAAGGATACAGTAAGGGATAAAGAAGGTCACTACATAATGATAAAGTGAGCAATCCAACAGGAGGATATAAATAAATATCTGTGCACCTAATATACGAGCACCTAAATATATAAAGCAGATTTTGATGGAAAAAAGGGTGAGATCAACAGCAACACTATAATAGTAGTGGATTACAGTACCCCACTAAAATCACTGGATAGATTCTTAAGAAAGAAAATTAACAAAGAAACTGCAGACTTAAAGGACACACTATATCAACTGGATTTAATATTTTCAGAACCTTTTACCCAAAAGCAGCGGAATATACATTCTTTTTAAGTGGTCATGGTACATTCTCTAGGATAGACTACGTGCTAGGGCATAAAACGAGTCTCAGTAAATTTAAGAAGATTGAAATCATATCAAGCATCTTCTTGGATCACGATGGCATGAAACTAGAAATCAACTACAATAGATAAACTGAAAAACACAGACTTAGAAACTAAATAGCATGTTATGGAATAACGAATGGGTTAACAGTGAGATCAAGGAAGAAATAAAAAATTTCCTTGAAACAAATGAAAATGAACATACAACTCAAAATTTATGGAACACAGCAAAAGCAGTCTTGAGAAGGAAGTTTATAGCATTATAGGCATACCTTTGGAAATTAGAAAAAGCTCAAACTATTTAACCTTTCATCTAAAAGAACTAGAAAAGGAACAGCAAGTAAAGACCAGAGGAAGTAGAAGGAAAGAAATAATAAAGATCAGAGCAGAAATAAATGACATAGAGGCTAAAAAAAAAAAATACAGAGGATCAATGAGACCAAGAGCTGGTTCTTTGAAAAGGTAAACAAGACTGATGAACCTTTAACTAGACTCACCAAGGAAAGAAGAGAGATGACTCAAATAAATAAAATTAGAAATGAGAGAGAAGTAACAACTGACACAGCAGAAATACAAAGGTTTGTAAGAAATACTATGAAGAACTGTATGCCATAAAATTAGACAACCTAGGTGAAATGGACAAATTCCTCAAAACATAATCTTTCAAACATCAAGATAGAAGACTCAGAAAACCTAAACAGATCGATTTCATCAAATGAGATTGAAGCAATTATCAAAAAACTACCAACAAACAAAAGTCCTGGGCCAGATATCTTCACAGGCGAATTTTACCAAATATCAAAGAAGAACTAACTCCTATCCTTCTCAAGCTATTTCAGAAAATTCAAGAGGAGGGAAGACTTCCAAGCTCCTTTTATGAGACGAACATAATCCTCATTTCAAAACCAGGCAAAAACAACACAAAGAAAGAAAACTATAGACCTATATCCCTGATGAGCTTAGATGCTAAAATTCTCAACAAAATATTAGCCAACCTGATCCAGTAATACATGAAAAAAATCATACATCATGATCAAGTGGGATTTGTTCTGGGGAGACAAGCCTGATACAATATTTTCAAATCTATAAATGTGACAATTCAACATAAAGGATAAAAATCGCATGATAATATCAATAGATGCTGAAAAAGCATTTGATAAAATCCAGCACCCATTTATGATCTAAACTCTCCGCAAAGTGGGAATACAGGGTCGTACCTCAACATGAAAAAAGCCATCTATGACAAAGCCACAGCCAACATCATAAATAATGGGCAAAAAATTAAAAGAAATCCTTTTAAGATCAGGAAAGGCATGGGTGCCCTCTTTCACCACCCTTATTCAACATAGTTCTGTTAAGTCCTGGCCACAGCAATCAGACAAGAAGAAGAGATACAAGGCATCCAAATTGGAAAAGAAGTAAAAGTTTCATTATTTGCTGATGTCTTGATACTGTACATAGGAAATCCTAAAGTCTCAGTCAAAAAACTACTGTATTAAAATTAATAATAAATAAATAGAAATATGAAAATATATTTGCTAATAAACTACTCAAAAAAAAAAACAAAAAACTACTGGACCTGATAAATGAATTCAGCAAGGTGGCAGAATATAAAATCAATATTTGAAATCAATGGCATTTCTATTCACCAACAATGAACTGTCTAAAGGAGAAATTAAGGAAACAGTCCCCTTCACTATTGCAACAAAAAACATAAAGTACCTAGGAGTAAATTTAACCAAAGAGGTTAAAGACTTTACTTGGAAAATTATAAAATACTGATAAAGGAAATTAAGGAAAATATAAACAAGTAGAAGCATATACTGTGTTCATGGATAGGAAGAATATACATTGTTGTAATGTCTGTATTACCCAAAGCAATTTGTAAATTCAGTGCAGTTACTATTAAAGTACTCATGACAATACTTCAAAGATATAGAGCAAATATTCCAAAAATTTATATGGAACCAAAAAAGCAAACAAATAGCCTCAACAATTCTGAAAAAGAAGAATTAAGTGGGAGGTATCACACTTCCTGATATCAAGTTATACAACAAGGCCATCGTACTCAAAACAGCTTGGTACTGGCATAAGAACAGGCACATAGATCAATGGAACAGAACAGAGAATCCAGAAATAAACCTACACCTTTATGGTCAGTTATTTGACAAAGGAGGTAAGAGCATACAGTGGAGTAAAGTCAGTCTCTTTAATAAATGGCGTTGGGAAAATTGGACATATACCTGCAAAAAAATGAAACTAGATTACCAACTTCCACCATTCACAAAAATCAACTCAAAATGGATAAAAGACTTAAATGTAAGTCGTGAAACCATAAACATCTTGGAAGAAAACATAGGCAGTAAACTCTCCAGTTTCTCGCATAGCAATATTTTTGCTAATTTATCTTCATGGGCAAGTGAAGTAAAAGACAGGATGAACAAATGGGACTATATGAAACTAAAAAGCTTTTGTATAGCTGAAGACAGTATGAACAAAAGAAAAAGACAAACTATGCAATGGAAGAACATATTTGACAATACGTCTGATAAGGGGTTAATAACCAAAATTTATAAAGAACTTGTAAAACTCAACACCAGGAAGGTAAACAATCCAATCAAAAAATGGTCAAAAGAAATGAATAGACACTTCTCCAAAGAGGTCATACAGATGGCCAATAGACAGATGAAAAAATGCTCAACATCACTAATCATTAGAGAAATGCAAATTAAAACCACAATGAGATACCACCTCACACCTCTCAGAATGGCACTCATTAAAATGTCAACACATAAGTGCTGGCGAGGATGTGGAGAAAAGGGAACCCTCCTGCACTGCTGGTGGGAATGCAGACTGGTGCAGCCACTATGGAAAACAGTACGGAGTCTCCTCAAAAAATTAAAAATGGCCTGACCAGGTGGTGGCGCAGTGGATAGAGCGTCAGACTGTGATGAGGAAGACCCAGGTTCGAGACCCAGAGGTTGCCAGCTTGAGCGTGGGCCCATCTGGCTTGAGCAAAAGCTCACCAGCTTGGACCCAAGGTCTCTGGCTCCAACAAGGGGTGGCTCCGTCTGCTGAAGGCCCGTGGTCAAGGCACATGTGAGAGAGCAGTCAATGAACAACTATGGTATTGCAACGGCAACGAAAAACTAATGATTGATGCTTCTCATCTCTCTCTGTTCCTGTCTGTCTGTCCCTATCTATCCCACTCTGTGACTCTCTGTCCCTGTAAAAAAAAAAAAAAAATTTTAAATGGAACTGCCCTTTGACCCAGCAATCCCACTTCTAGGAATATATTCTGTGAGTACCAAATCACTTATTTAAAAGAAGGAATGCACCCTCGTGTTTATGACTGCATTGTTTACAATAGCCAAGATCTGGAAACAGCCCAAGTGTCCATCAGTGGACTAGTGGATTACAAAGCAGTGGTACATATACACAGTGGAATACTACACGGCCATGAGGAAGAAGGAAATCTTACCTTTTGTGACAATATGGATGGACCTGGAAACTATCATGCTAAGTGAAATAAGCCAGGCAGAGAAAGGAAAATATCATATAACCTCACTCATATGAGGAATCTAATGAACAGTATGAACTGAGGGATGGAATAGAGACAGAGGTGGGATCAAAGGGACCAGAAGGAAAGCATACAGAAGGAAAGGGGATGAGAGGATGGGATCAGAAAAGGGAAAGAGATTAGTGCAATTATATATACATAACAGTATTATAGAGAACTTGACAGTAAATCCTGGAGGGAAGCAGGGAAGACATTGGGGGTGGGGGCAAAGAGGGCGACCGAGGGGAACACGGTTTATGGGCGATATATTTGGTGGGACACATGAATCTATGTAAACATAATAAATTAAAATCATAAATAAATTTTTTAAATGTTCATTAATGTTTGAATAAATACATAAATTTGATACAACAAAATAAAAAGGTCAGGTCCTCTTCAGGAACTTCCCCTTGGGGAGACAGACGTGGATTAATTGCTTTTAAATATGAACCCTATAATGTTTGATGTTCTGTTTTCCTTTAGACTAATGAATAGCAATTTGTAATCTATGGTTTATATTTTACCTTTTAAAGGTTATTATGAGATCCCTATAATGTGGCATTGCCAGCTTCTGTGCCTTGCTTCTACTGTGACTTGGAGCTACGTGGAGACAGACCTTTTTGGCACAGCCCTCCTGGCTTCTCTGTTTGAGCCAAACAGAGCCCTCCACAGCCCTCCCCGCAGGCCTGACCCCGTGTGCATTTGGAACCCATTACTGAGGCATCTAGAAACACTGCAGCATGTGTCTATACTCACTAATAAGACAAGCCATCTTGAAAATAATTGCTCTGAGTCTCTTAAGTTCTACTTTATCGTCTGTGTACATTGAATACAGTCTATAATCCTGTTATAATGTTAATTTTTTAAATATTCTTCCAGCTTGACTGGTGGTAGCACAGTGGATAGAGCATCAGTCTGGGACGCTAAGGACCTAGGTTTGAAACGCCAAGGTTGCTGGCTTAAGCGTGGGATTACAGACATGACCCTTGATCACTGGTTTGAAGCCCAAGGTCGCTGGCTTGAGCAAGGGATCACTGGTTCAGCTTGAGCCCCCGGTCAAGGCACATATGAGAAGTAATCAATGAACTACTAAGGAGCCGCAACTATAGGTTGATGCTTCCCATCTCTCTCCATTCCTGCCTCTCTTTCTCTCTCTCTCTCTCTCTCTCTCTCTCTCTCTAAAAGAAATAAAATAGCCTTCCAACTTTATCCCAAGAAATTACATATAACTCATTTTAAATACTCTTTTGGTAAAGATTGTGTGATATTGGACACATAAGAACTATAATTTTATGTTCAGTATTGATTGGAAGTTTATTTAAATTTAGTGATAAAATGGATTAAGAACAATTTCTGTGATTTAATGTCTTATTTGCTTTCCCCCATAAAACAGGAAATGGAGCAGACCAGAAGTGCTGTGGATGAGGACCGGAAAATGTACCTGCAGGCCGCTATAGTTCGCATCATGAAAGCGCGGAAAGTGCTCCGGCACAATGCCCTCATTCAAGAGGTAAGAGGCGCCCGCACCACTCCCTGGGCTGGAGGGCCTTGCCAGTACAGAGAAGTGCTATGCTGCTTTGCAAAGAGCATGAAGAAATGCTTCCTGACTTCATGGGAGCAGTACTCACTATAATCTCAGTATTAGATTCAGATTTGCTTTGGCTTAAGTTAAGAGATATAAACTTCACCATATACTGAGTCTTTTCTCCAGTTGTCAAAGGGTGCCCAGCATATCAGATAGTCACTCAGTAACTATGTGAGTGTCTGCAGTGTAGCAGCCCTGCATGGTTCCTGCTCTGCTGGATCTCCCAGTCTGATAGAAGAGAAGTAAATTGTTGAAGTAATATGCAAATAAATACAGTTACAGGAACCCGCTCTGAACAGAAGGGACCCAGCTGCTAGCTCTCACTGTGAGCACTGACACTCCTGACCTACAGGGGATAAATTAAGGTGACCAGACGACCCGCTTTTGGCGGGACAGTCCCAATTTTCAACAGTTTGTCCCTTCCCGATTTAAAAAATATATATTACAATACTATTTTTGCATTCTATGAAAATTTTTTTTTGCTCTATATAGACCAAATTTTTAATCAAGAACCCCCCTGTCAATGGTGTCCCACTTTACCAATTTTAAAATCTGGTCACCTTAGAAATGGAAAATTGAGGGGTGAGTGTTTAGATAGATAGATTAATTAGCATGTAGTTTAGTTATATATGAATATTAGATTTTATTATATATATTTTAGTTCCTTCACAATATAAACATTAGTCTTTTTCCTTTGCATAAAAAGTTATTTTTGGTCATTATGCCAAAATTGATCTAATTCTCCCTCTCTCCTTATGCTGCTAAGTGTAAAAGTTTTAATATTGTTATGGATACCTCATGTGTATCCATTAAAGATTATTTTATTCAGTTTAATATCATTTCATAATACTTTTAAGTATAGTTTTCTATATGGCTTAAATGTGCTTGATGAAACCTCAATAAATTTGAGACACTGCTCTAGCCAATTGGATAAAAGTCGTCATTCATGACATCCCATCTCACACAGGTGATCAGCCAGTCGAGAGCGAGGTTTAACCCCAGTATCAGCATGATCAAGAAGTGCATTGAGGTACTGATAGACAAGCAGTACATCGAGCGCAGCCAGGCCTCCGCTGATGAGTACAGCTATGTGGCGTGACGCAGATCTCCTGTATGTGCGAAAAGCTCGTTGCCACTGCACGCAGTGTGTTCCTGTGGGCAAGAGCAGGCCTGTGCCTCTTTACTCTGGTCCTCTAGCAGCCCGTCTCTCTGCGGTTTACATCACCAGTGCCACGTCATGAGCGTCGGAGAAGATGCCTACAGATATTTCAAGCTCATGTCATTGTGACATTTCTTAAAACTTTATTAAAGAGTGAGTGGAGCATTTGCTGACATGTGGAAATCTGGTGGGGTACCATGCTTTCTCTCCCCTTCACGTTTGCAGTTGATGTGTTTTTTTTTAATGTATCTTAAAGGACATAAAATAAAAAACTTAAATATTGTAATATGACAGATAACCTAATAATTGTATCTACATTAAAATGACAAACATGATATTGCTGCTTGTCAAATAAAAAAATAAAGAAGTAGAATGTCTTTTCTATGTGGACAGAGCATCACACTAAATACTGTACATGAGTCGTCTGGGCTGCCGGGGAAGCTCTTGTGTTTCTTTCTGAATTGTCATTCACTTGTACTCCTACTTAAATCCTCCAAAAAATGTTGATTATTCTTGAGTGCATAAAAATGCATTCGGCATAGAAATTGTTTTCTCTGTAAGGGCTGGGACCACATGAGGCACAAGCAGTTTGAATTGTGAGGACTTAGTTCCGTCATGAGTTCCTGGCAACGTGCTGCCCACAGAAACAGTCTGAGGCGAGTGTGTGGCAACCTTGAGTCTGGCACAGAAGGACTCTAGTCTTCAAAAGTTGTCTTCGGTTTTCATAATGTAGTAATTCTGACATGGGCAGTGTCCCCGCTCTCACCAGCACCGCCTGCCAGGTCTCTGAGTTGTAGGTGACCCTGTGACCCAGCCTGCCCCCGGCACACTCCTGCTGCGTAGGAAGACCCTTAGACTCCTGGCATCTCCATGCTGGGTTCACGTGTATGTTTCAGCTGTGCTTAGCAACACATACTCAAAACACGTTTACAATGTCTGTATGTTGCATTACACCAGGCACCACTTAGAAACTGAAACTCCATTATTTTGTTTATTATCTGTACATCAACAGCCAGCATTAGAGTGCTCTGGTCTGTTGCCATATTTATCTACTTACCCTATCTACCCCCACCACCACAACACATACAATTTTTTTAAGCCAGGCTTTTAAAGCATATTCTACACAAATAATTTCCCTTATAATATTTTAGTGTATGTCTCTAACAGATGAGGTCTTTTCTTAAAAAAATAAAAACAAATGGCTTTTACAGTTGGTTTGTTTGATTGCAGTTTTTCTAACTCGTGTCTCCTCAGTGTTTTAAAAAATCTGACTTTAGAATGACTTAAATACTGATATCTCATTTTACCTTTATTCTTAGGAAGTAATGTCAAACCATGGAAGATTGTACATTTCACCATCAAAAATCATGCCTTTTTTGTAATAACTTTGTTGATAAAGTCTTCCAGATTGATTCCTTTTTATTTTCTTAAATATTTGTAAATGTTAAATCAAGTCTTATTCTGGTATCTGTTCAAGAAACTAGAGGGTGCAGCAAACGTAGGTTTCCAGTCATTGTTATGGAAAGTAATACAGTGACTAATAAACAGTAACATATGGCTGAACGGTGCTTTGCAGACTGGCCACTCTGAGCCTGCTTTAGTCTCACCCTGTGCCTTCTTTCAGAAAATAGGCAAAATGCTTGAGCTGTAGTTGACAGAAATGACTGACACAGGTTTACTGCCCATCTTTTCCCTGCATTATCTGAAAGGAGACAGAGACATGCTCGTACCTGAGTAGGAAGGAGGCCAGGTCCTCCTAACTAAGCCCCCAGCCTTAGAGGAAGCAGTGTCCAGGTGGAATCTGAGGCCGCACCTCCATGAGGAGAGCAGGGGAGTCTCCTGAAATCCTCCCTGTGCACCTTGGGCTTCTGGGCAGCAAGGGTAAGAGCTTAAAAAGGAGAGTAGAGGTCAGAGAGGCGAGGGCTGTATGCATGCTTTACATCAGAAAAACAGCGCAAGTAAAACTTTCAGTGGTTCTGAGATTAATACGTAGGCAGTTCATGGGACTCCTCAGCCATCTGTTCCTCCCCTTTGAATCCAGGTATTTTAATTGCTATTTTGAATACAGATTAATTCTAGGGTTCAGCCCAATACTTTATGACAACCTGCTTAAATACAAACAAAAGAATAGATGTTTGGGGGGGAGGGGGTTCTGTTTTACTTTTATGAATAAGTTAGTGTGTGTATAGGATTTTGCAACCTACATGTATCGTGCAGTATCGTGAAATTCTAAACTGTTATGAAATGCGTGCTGTGATGTGCTTCCACATATGTTCTTTTACTTGATCTTCCATAATCTTGTTACTCTATTTCCCATGTATAAGACACCCCCTTTTTCAAAAAATTTGGGTCTAAAAACTGGATGCATCTATACAGTGGTTGTAGACTTTTAATTTGCATTTCCCACTTTTTCGTGCTTATTTTTTTGCTCGTTGTAGACTTTTTACTTGCATTTTCCGCTTTTTCATGCTTGTCTTTGTGCTCATTGTTTTGTACTTGTTACCAGTATATTACAGCAGGTTACGTTTTGCCACATTCTGCACAAAAATTGCTCAGAAAAGATTTTCATACAGTGCTGAATTCAAGTTAAAAGTGATCCAGTTTGCAAAAGTGAATGAAAACCGTGTTGCTGGACGTAAGTTTGGTCCTCCTCCAACTGAGAAATCAATCTGAGACTGGCTGCGGGAAGAAACCCTACTGAAAACGCCACAGCAGAAGAAGGCCATGAGAGGCAAGTCAGCAAAATAACCTGATTTAAAGAGGGAATTGAAGATATGAATTGAAGAGCAAAGGGCAATTGGAATTCCTGTGTTCACAAAGATGGTTCAGTGTGAGGCAAGAATTGCTGATGAAAAGAAGTTACTGCTTTCAAGGGAGGACCAAATGGTATTCAGGTTCATGAAACAGAATGAACTAAGCATGCGTACACACACCAGACTTGCCCAAAAGATGCCTGAAAGCTGTGAGCAGAAGGTCCTTGAATTTCATCATTTTGTCATTCAATGTCAGGAGACACATCAGTTTGAGTTGGGACAGATTGCAAATATGGATGAAGTCCCCCTTCAATTTGATGTCCCAAGTAACAGAACTATTGATAAAAGGGGGTGAAAACTGTATCTGTGAAGACAAGTGGACATGAAAACCATTATACAGGTGTTCTAGATTGTTGTGCCGACGGAACCAAGCTGCCCTCTGCTGATTTTCAAACACAAAACAATGCGGAAAGAAGACATTCCTTGAGGAGTGATTGTCCACATTTATGACAAGGGCTGGATGGATCAGGATGGGGTGAAGATCTGGTTTGAGAAAGTTTGGAGAAGGATACCAGGTGGGCCCTTATGCAAACCTGCCCTATTGGTGCTTGATCAGTTCAGGGCACACAACAAAAAACATGAAGATTGCTACAGAGCCAAAAGGAAAACTTGCCATTATACCTGGAGGCTTGACATCCAGCTCCAACCACTTGATGTCAGCATTAACAAACCCTTCAAAGCTGCCATGAGAGACAAATAAAACCAATGGATGAAGTCTTCTGGGGACAATTTGACACCAGTAGGAACAGTGAAGAAACCAACAATAGGTGAAGTTTGTACCTGGGTGAAAAGATCCTGGGATAATATCAAGATTGAGATTGTTGTCAAGTCATATAAGAAGTGTGGCATTTCAAATGCCACTGATGGAACTGAGGACAAGGCAATATATGAATGAAGACAGTGATTCATCATCAGATAGATGAGGACAAGCTAATGGATGGGAGTTTTAACAGTGAGGAGGAGTTGTATAAATTTTATGATGAATAAAAAGAGTTCAATAACTTTATGTAATACATTTCTTTTTCAAATTTTGGGCCCCAAAATTAAGGTGCATCTTATACATGGGGAAATACAGTAACTAGGCAATGACCTGAAACAGGCCCTGCCGGAAGAATACTCCAGGTGAATTGTGTTAATAGAGATCTGACTGCAGGCCAGCAGGCAAGGGGTGCCCTGGGAATCATTCCCTGAGCAGTGCCTCCCCGGAACAGAAGACTGGGCTATCATGGGGCTGGTGGCATATGTTATTCCATGCCGAGTATGATTGGGTTATGCATGCACCATGAGCAGACATGGATGCACAAGCACTGTTGGTCAGAAAATGGCAGAGAAACCACCTCGGGTGCAGATTATAGTATGAAGGTGTAATTAGGAAAGTTCATACCACCAAAGGGTCCTCTTGTCTGGGGTAGTCTTCTTACCTTAAACTTCTGGCCCAGAACATCTCTGGAAAAGTTTGTCAGTGACCAAACTGAGCAAGTGTTTAGGTCATTACAGAGGTTTTCTCATTGTTTTCAACCCTTCCATACCAGGTAGGTAGATGAAGTGTGTTCCAGGGTCACTGCCAGAAACTGCAGAATCTGACTTTAATCCCAGTCTGAACCATGGTCCTAATAAATACAGTCTTTCTATATTCAGCATAGCCTAGAAGACAGAAATAACTTGACTTTTTATGTTAAGAATAAGTTTTCCTGACTTTTTAAATATTTTATTTATTGATTTTTTTAATATATATATATATAGAGAGAGAGAAAGGCAGAGGGAGGAGCAGGAAACCAACTAATAGCTGCTGCTTGTATGTGCCTTGACCAGGCAAGCCCAGGGTTTCAAACCAGTGACCTCAGCATTCCAGGTCAATGCTATATCCACTGCACCACCGTAGGTCAGACAGGTTTTCCTGGCTTTTAAGGAAAAGAATTATTTCTAGTAAAATAATTTGTAATAACAAACACTTCTTGTTCCTTGAGATACTTCTTTAAGATATAAATGTGCATGGTTTAATAAATTGGCTTTAAGCTCGTTCATGACCGTACTTGTGACTAAAATTTTACACTCACACCTGCAACTGTATAGAACAGTTATTTCAAATATAGCTACTGAATGCAGACCTGTTTTCAGTTAAAATTTCTGAGCTGTATAGTAGCAATGTGTAACTTACTGAGCTCTTAATTTTTGGTTCCTGGGACAGGTTTTTGGTTAAGCAAGGCCAAAGATGGAAACTTTTAAACTGCTTACTCGTCCTAAGGACCATTGTACCTGGGCCTTAGCTGTGTGAGTCGAAACTAATATGGGAAGGCCTACGGGTTGACAGTTGGCATCTTCACGGATGAGGAGGAACCATTTTCATACGCAGGGACGTGCTGCCCAGGGAGGTTTATGGCTTCTCCCTCCCCAACTCTCTATCTGTACAACTGGGCCAGTCACCTCCCTTTCTTCATCTTAACAAATATGTACCGCTGCCGTGCCAAGTTGTTGTGCGGACAGTTGCTGTCATCATTAGCCAAAAAGATGAGGTCTGTGCCCACATGGAACTTTAGACTTGTCAGTCTTAAATATGGCATTCTAAGTATTACTGTGTATGCAGAAAAACCCTGTGACTCCAAGGAGGGATGTGTACAAGAAGTTAAAGAGGCAGAGAATAGAGCAGGAGAGTGTAGTATATAAACGGGCACCAGCAAAGATCCCAAGGTCAAAAGCCAGAACCCAAGAACCAAAGGCCTGGATGGGTGGATTCTGTGGATTTTAAGCAGTGGAATTATAGTTGCATGAAAAAATAAAATGCAGATAAGTTTTTCTATTTTGGCTGGCGGGTAAATGAATATTCACTTTATTATGCTTGATAGTATATCTATTTACGTGTGTTTCTTTGGTGTTTGTGAAATATTTCATAGTAATATTTGTATAGTTTAGTGTAAAACAGATAACTGCATTAGGGTGCAGAAGGGACTCGTGGCTAGTGACAGGTGGGGTTACCGCGGGAGACAGCAGTGTATGTGCGTGGCAGTAGCAGCCTCCGGAGGGAGAAAGTAGATAAAGCTCACACCAGGTAGTGATGGTGGGTGATTGAGGCACAGGGTGACTCATGGCAACACCTCGACTTTTGGCTTTCACCACTAATGCTACCCAGCGAGTGAGGGGACCCAGGGACAGGATGAGGCTGGAAGTGGCACCTAGGGTCTTAGTGGCAGACACCCTGCATCTGATGTACCTTTGAAATAATGGAACAAAGCAGGCAGGTCTGACTTTGGCTGCATGGATGCTCTGGTCTTGAACCTAGAAGCCAATCCATAGAGGTTTTTCAGGCCATCTCATTTCTTGGACTATAGCCCCTGCATTAACGTCCAAGTTAAATGTGACTACAGGCCATTTGCCACACAAACATATTCCATACTTTCTTTTTTTTTTTTTTTTAGATTTCATTCATTTTTTTTAGAGAGAGAGAGAAGGGGGAAGGAGCAGAAAGCATCAACTCCCATATGTGCTTTGACCAGGCAAGCCCACAGTCCTGAACTGGTGACCTCAGAGTTCCAGGTCAACACTTTACCCACTGCACCACCACAAGTCAGGCCTATTCCGTACTTCTTTATCTGATAAATAAGCCTTGGCCAGTAGGCTCAGTGGACAGAGTGTTGGCCCAGCATGTAGACATCCCAGGTTTGACCCCTGGTCAGGGCACACATAAGAAGTGACCACCTGCTTTTTTTCCCTCCCTCTCTCTCTTCTCTTCCTCTTACCCTCCTGCAGCCAATGTGACTCAATTAGTTTCAGTTGGCCCCGGGCACTGAGGGTAGTTAAGTTAGTCTGAATGCATCAACCTCAGGCTGTGAAAATAGCTTAGTTAATTCAAGCGTTGGCTCCAGACAGGGGTTGCCAGTTGGATCCCAGTTGGGGCACCCGCAGGAGTCTATCTTCCCTCCTCTCACTTAAAAAAGAAAAAAAAATACAAGAATTGAAAGGGTTGAGAGTGTCCAGTTGTTTATAAAATTCCAGGATGTGTCTTCCTGGAACTTGAGTGGGTACCTTTGTCATCCCCACCTTAAGGTGAGGAAACATTGGTAGAAGTTGGGTGATTGAGCTGAAAGAGAATCTGCTTCCAGTCATCTCTTACAATCAACATCTGTGGTTCAGAACTGCTATGGAGGGACAGATACATCAGGGTTTCTGCATTTCCCTGACAAGTTTAACAACATCATTTTTCAGCAAAAGGAATAAGAAAGGAAGGATTTGTTTCTTTTCTTTTCTTTTTCTTTTTTTTTTCTTTTACAGGGATAGAGAGAGAGTCAGAGAGAGGGATAGATAGGGACAGACAGACAGGAACGGAGAGAGATGAGAAGCATCAATCATCAGTTTTTTTGTTTTGATACCTTAGTTGTTCATTGATTGCTTTCTCACATGTGCCTTGACCGCGGGCCTTCAGCAGACCGAGTAACCCCTTGCTCGAGCCAGCGACCTTGGGTCCAAGCTGGCGAGCTTTTGCTCAAACCAGATGGGCCCGTGCTCAAGCTGGCAACCCTGGGGTCTTGAACCTGGGTCCTCCACATCATAGTCCGATGCTCTATCCACTGTGCCACCGCCTGGTCAGGCAGATTTGTTTCTTCTTCCCCATTGTTAGTCGCTTACTATTGATAGTTGCAATAATTGAAAAATGCAGCCAGTGTGGAAGTTAGTGCTCCTGGGGGCGGGGATAGAGTGGGATAAAGAGAATGCCTGGCTGGTTTCTTTCTCTAGGGCCAGGTTGATATTTTTCTTGGCGGAGTTTTAGGGCTGCAGGAAAAAAATGTAAATTTTCTGTGACTTTTATAACCAGCATTGTTTAGGTATCCACCAGCTCATAGGGGCACTCCCAGCATAGCTTGCAGTCCTCAAAGTGCATCGTTTTATCCGTCTGTCCTTTCTAGCATAAGCAAAGATCTACTTTTAATTAGGTTTAGCATAAACTGTCGGGCGTAACATCTATCCCAAGGAGGTAGTGACATAGCAGAAGCCCTCTGATGTTACAGGAACAGTTGAATGCTGAGTACATGGAAAACAAAAGAGCTGTTAGCATTTTCCCTCCATACAGCTGATGTTACTACATTCAAACCCATGCTGTGCTTGTGAGGTAAGCATCTGAGATTCCTTGTGTAGACTGGACATGTAAACATAACCACCTCTAAACATGGAGAGCCAGGAAAGATGAGGACATCCAGCCACTTGGTGAGTGGACTGTGGAGTGGAACGAAGCTACAAGGTGTACAACGTGCCCTCTCTCTGCTTGTCCACTGTATGCCTGACCCTGATTGGGACCACCCTTTCAACTGCTCCATTATGCAAGAAGAGAGGTACTGAGGGTGGGGGGATGGGATGTCCACAGCCTAGCAGTCCACTTTACTGACCTCTTCCCACAGGCGCTGGCTTGTGTCTACACAGAGGACTCCCGTCTGCACTCCTTAGGAGGCTGCATGCAGGTAAACAATGTAACCTAACCTAGGTACTTACACCCTTGTGCATATCCCATCAGAGACTAACTTTGGTTTAGAATTCATAACTTTGCTTAGATTAACCTGTGAATCCACCTAGATCATCCTACGTGTTAGGATCCTGGTTTGTGTGACCATATCTTATCATTTGCTAAGAGTTTAACAGACGCGCTGAGGCTTAATTGGTTAAACTTCCTTCCATACTTCCCTGCACCCACCCTGACTTTGACGGCTGCCAGGGCTGTCTCTATAGGGACAAGCCCAGGAGAATCTACAGGACCAGGGGGCTGATCTGGCTCACAATGCCTAGGGGTGACCAAAGTTGTTGACCTCCCCACGTACTTTTTTCATTACAATACACCCTTTTTATTATCCTAAATATTACCATCCTAAAATCACCAAGGGGCAGAGATTTTCCACCATTTTAAACATGCGAGATATGTATGGCCATATTTCCTAACTGCACAAGCACAGACATGTCCCCACCTAGACATGTGATGATGATAATGCTCACCCTGAGGTTTATGCAGGATGACCCTGAGCAAAGACAAGCCCAATCCTTGATGCTTTGGGGAAGTGGTCTTCCCAACACCACCACCCCTTCCTACTGGCTGGTCCATTCCTTCTCCCAGAGTTGTCTTTGGATTGGCAACTACTGAGTAATTGGACCTGGTTTAGTCTGGTAACAACCTCAGTTCTGGAAAAGTCAAGCTTACTGCCAGCCCCATAACCTGAGTCCAATTTGATTAGATCTGAACGCTCTGAGACCAGCTGGGCAATAGTACTTACAACAAGTGATCTGGGATTCTCCAGAGTTTGTGTATTGGCCAAAGTTATGATTAGGTCATTATCTGGTTTACCACATGTCAGCGTATTAGAAATTTGAGATCACAGCGTAGAGATCAAGGAAGGGAAGGGCCCCACGGCTAGCTGGTTCATGTTTGTTCCTACAGCACCATTACCCACTCCGGGGATGACACGAAGGAGCATGCATGGGGCCCACGGAAGAGCCTCATGGGGAGCAGGGTGTGAGTGGTGGTCTCTGAATATACACTTCAGAAATACTGTGAAGCATGCAGGGAACTCAGGGTAAGTCCTTTTCCACCATAAGTGCTTATTTGTTAACATCGTTGTTTTGCAATGTTCATTGTTATGAGAATTGTCTAATGTCTCATATGTAGTTACCTATGAAACCGTACGTGTGCTGGACCCTGGTTGGGCACTCTCTCCACAGCCCCACAGAGCAGAGAAGTTAGGTACTGCCCTGGAGGAGACAGTGCCACCCCAGTTTACGTCCATGCAGAACCTGTGTCACCTTATTTGAAAATAGGGTCTTTGCAGATATGACAGGGGTCATAGTGGAGTAAGGTGGACCCTAGTATAATATTTATTCCTTATAAGAAAGGGAAAATTTGGGCAAAGGTTGGAGTGACACAGCAACAAGCCCAAGAATGCAGGCTCGCTGGGGACCCCTGAAGACTTAAGAGGCGAGGATGGATCCTGGAGTGAGGCCTTGACGAAACACCTTGGATTTTTCACTTGTAGTTTACAGATCTGTGGGGAAATCAATTGTGTGTTTTAAGCCACCAAGTTTATGGTACTTTGTAATGACAGTCCTAGAAAACCTTTATAAAGTGTTTAAATAGGATTGCTTAAAATTTTTGTGGGCTGTTCTAAAATAGTGCATATTTTAATTAGGAGCTTACACTTTGATATGAAAGCCAACTAAACACAAACTCTTCTGGGTTTTCCTTTAAAAGACACAGAGGAAATAGTTCCTAAAGAATCACTGCTTCCCAGATGAAGAATATATATGCACCTGAATAAAAAGCCAAATCCTCCCCCATACATACACACACAGGTGTGATTGCACAGTGTATCTGGAGAGAGGAGTGCTCTTCTACTCTGCATCCAGTTCAACGTGTACTGTGCACTGCACTACCCACCGGTAAGAAGGGCCCACTCCTACCAGGAGAAAGTGAGGGAGCTTCAGAGCCAACCCAATACTGCCGTACTAACTATTCCAGAAGACCTCTGCTTATAGCAAGGCACACACTAGACAGAAACTCAAAGAGGAAAGACTCTGCTTGGATTCCAGTAGTGATCACGGCTGCTAATTATCAATATTTGCTGAAGAAAGCAAGCAGTTCCTTCCCTGACCCGTGGTGGCGCAAGTGAACAAAGCATCGACTTAGAATCCTGAGGTCACCAGTTCAAATGACTGGGCCCAGTCAAGGCACATATGAGTAGCAACCATGAGCTGATATTTCCTGCTCTTCCCTGCACCTCAGTCCACCTTTCTGTCTCTACTTTAAAAGTCAATAAATTAAAAAATCTTAAAGAAAAAAAAAAGAATCAAAGAAAGCAGTTTTCCGGAAGTCATCTTTGCTGGTTCATACTTTTGTCCAAAACTTCTCTCTCTCTTCCTCTCTCTCTCTCTCTTCCTCTCTCTCTCTCTTTTTCAAAGAGGGAGACAGACAGACAAGAAGGGAGAGAGATGAGCAGCATCAACTCATAGTTGCGGCATGTTAGTTGTTCATTGATTGCTTCTCGTATGTGCCTTGACCGGGGGGCTACAGCAGAGCGAGTGACCCCTTGCTGAAGCCAGTGACCTTGGGCTCAAGCCAGCGACATTGGTCTTCAAGCTAGCGACTATGAGGTTATGTCTATGATCCATTGCTCAAGCCAGCAACCACGTGCTCAAGCCAGATGCGCCTGCACTCAAGCCGGAGACCTCAGGGTTTTGAACCTGGGTCCTCAGTATCCCAGGTTGAGGCTCCACCCAATGTGCCAACACTGACCGGCAAGCTTTCCAATCTCTTAGTGTAGGAGATTGCATGTTTCTGCCTTGGAATGTGTTCTTGTTACATTAATCCTTTGGTGACTGTTTCCTGTGCAATGGCTTCCATGACACCTACATCCCAACAATATCCAAAACAGCATCTAGGCCATAGCTCTCTCCCACATTCCAGAAGTGTCTAGTGCCACTCGCTCTCCACACATGGATGGTGGAAGGACCTTACTAACTTAGCCCATCCTAAACCAAGCTCATCTTCCCTCAGCCACCCCACCTGTGTGCCACTCCCAGGCTGGCCCACTGCAGCTGTGCAGCTCCTCCTCCCAGGGTCTCGGGCCAGGAAGCTTGGAGGTTCTTCTTTCTTTCCTGTCTCTCATGTTGGCTCTACTCTCAGGACACAGACCTGCAGATGGGCCACCCCAGAAATGGTGAAAGGAGTTGTAAAGCCAGTAGCTACGGCCACCATCACAGCCACCTGGGCCATGCAGGTTCAGGTTTAATTCGGACAGACGGTAATGAAACAACGGAGTCAAGAACTGGTGGGCCATTAGCTTTAATCTTACCTTGTACCCCGCGGGCAAGAAATACACACAGTGGGAAAACACTTCCCTTTCCATTCAGGGCTCCCAAAGCCACTGACTCATCCGAGTTTCCTAGAATCAAAGGTTTCTAGCTCACCAGACTTACTCAATTCTGTTTCCCATCTCCTTCTCTCTGCACAAACTCTGCACAAACTGGCTTCTCCTTTAGCACTCCACCATCTTGGCTGCTTCTCCTCTCTTCCACGTGGCCTTTCTCTGCTCTCCTCCAGCATGGGCTCCTCTGCCCCATTTTATAGTGTAGAAATCAAAACTTTTAATCCAATGTACAAACAAGGAAGTCTCTGATACAAAGTCACTTATCTGAGGCATAATGGGATTTCTCATAAGAGTGCGCCACCCCACATCATCCAATCAGTCAAGGGTGTGGGGAAAAGCTTAGTCTTAAAACTAAGCCTTAGGTTATAAGGATCCTGCCTGCTTACAGCCTGTCCCTCAAACCCAATGCAAACTATAAGAGAGCAAATATATACATCATATTTGCAAACTTATTTGACCCACATTCCACCCCTTTTGCTTGCTTACAATCTAAAGCACAGTTATTCCTACACAAGGAAATAGGCATATTACACAAATTACAACAACATGACAAATCATACAATTTCAACAATTATAAAGGTACATTTTACCAGTCTCTGAGCACTTTGCCAAAAGCACAAAATGTCCTTGGCCTTCTTTCTAGCCGTTTAAAAAGCTTCTCAGGGCAGGGGAAGGGCCTCCAGCAAAGCCGTCCTTCACCCCAAATAGGGTATTTCACATTGTCCAAAATCCGTCAGTCCATCCAACAAAGGATCCAGTGCCCACTCCAGTCATAGTCCAGGAATCAGTCCAAGCACATGGGGCCTCAGCCACCCTCCTCATCCCTGCCATCCTGGCAGGTCTTGCACTGTCCCAAAGAGGAGCATGTGGCAATGGCAGTCAGCATTTCCATCTCTGCTCCAAAGAGCAGATCCACCCCTATGTCCCAAAATCACAGACCTACCAGGGATGTAGTAGGTATTCCTTGCTGCTGGGCTCTCACCTTCTGGAGACTGTAGATCACAACTCCAGCCCAATTCTCCTCATCCTCCAAAGAGGAACTAAAAACACCAGCTGCCGTCACTGGGCTTGAGCCCCGGGTCGCTGCCGCCTTCTGCTCTGTGGGACCTTGCAACCCCAGCTCCAGTCTCAGCCCTGATCTCCCACCACTAATGGCTCTCCACAATGTCCAGGGCAATCTGCAACTCACAAACCTGTAATTCCTTCTCCAGCGGCTGCTCCATTTCCAAGCGAATCTCACAAACCTGGTCGAACTCCTCCGCTGCTTGCTCCAGCTCCAGGGTCAGCATCTCTTTCTCCCACGTTTGCTCCAGCTCTTTTCACTGCTCGGTTTGCAGGTCCCAGGAAGCCTCTTCCACAGAGCTCTCATTTTCCTCAAACATGGCTGTAAAAGTCAGCCAGCCTACAGCCCCCAAAAGGACAGCCATGGGGAACCATAACAGCAGCCAGTTCTTTACTCCACCACTCAAAGGTGGTGGAGGCTCCATAACAATCTGTATCAAATCCTGCCACAGACTACACCAAATGTAAAGCCAGTAGCCACAGCCACCATCACAGCTGCCTGGCCCATGCAGGTTCAGGTTTGATTCTGACAAATGGTAATGAAACAACGGAGCCAAGAACTGGTGGGCCATTAGTTTTAATCCTAGCTTGCACCCAGCGGACAAGAAATACACACAGTGGTAAAACACTTCCCTTTCCATTCAGGGCTCCCAAAGCCAATGACTTATCCGACTTTCCTAGAATCAAAAGTTGGTACCTCACCAGCCTTATTCACCTCTGTTCCCCATCTCCCTCTCTCTACACAAACTGGCTTCTCTTTCAGCACTCCACCATCTTGGCTGCTTCTCCTCTCCTCCACATGGCCTTTCTCTGCTCTCTTCTCTAATACTAATCTCAGGATCCAAGAGAGAGCAAACTCCCAGTCTGCCCCATTTTATAGCGTAGAAATCAAAACCTTTAATCCAATGTACAAACTAGGAATCCTCTGATACAAAGTCACTTATGTGAGACATAATGGAATTCTTCATAAAAGTGCATCACCCCCTATCATGCAATAGTCAAGGTTGTGGGAAAAAGCTTAGTCTTAAAATTAAGCCTTAGGCTATAAGGATCCTGCCTGCTTACAGCCTGTCCCTCAAACCCAATGCAAACTATAAGTGAGCAAACATATACATCATATTTGCAAACTTATTTGACCCATAATTATCAACTCCATTATAGCTAAAGCTTTTAATCATTGCCAATTTAAAGAATTTTTAGTTGAAATGGAGAGTGAGTAAGCAGATCTGCTGCATAACAAGGTACGTTGGTTATCAAGAGGAAACATTTTGAAACGTTTCGCTTCCTTATTAACAGAAATTAAAGCATTTCTCCTTGAGAAGGGTGTTCACTATTCAGAACTAACAAATGATTAGTGGATCCAAAAATTTCATTTCATGGTAGACGTTACGTCTCATCTAAATCACCTTAATTGTAAACTACAGGAGAAAGAAAACACATTTTTTTTCGATGTTAGAAGAAGTTACTTTATTCAAAAGCAAATGATCTCTTTTTGCTCAAGATTTTGAAAGAGAAACTTTGATTCACTTTCCAAGCCTGTTGAAACATCACCAAGAAAATAATTCTGATATTGACATTTGCTATTTCAAAAAAACACTTTTAAATAGGAGGAAAGCTTTTCTCAACAGGTTTCAGGAATTCAGGAACAGCAAAGCGACATTAATCTTTGTTAAAAAACCTCTTAATGCTACTGTAACAGAATTAAATTTTTCTCCCTTTAATATTGACATTGGCAACTTTGAAATGCAATTCCTGGATTTAAAAAACAAAGAATTGTGGAGCTCGAAATTTGAACGTCTTTGTGCTGATATAGAAATATTGGAGAAAAACAAATGTGAACTTAGCTCTCAGCACAAGTGATCTGCTTTGAAAAACCTGGAGAAGGAAGATATGTTGATTTTTAGCAACTGGAATAGTATTACTGACTCATATAATCAGCTGAAAAAGCTAGCGTTTGCTGTTCTTTCCTTATTCGGGTCTACATATTCATGCAAACAATCATTTTCAAGCATGAACCTTATCAAGAGTAAATTGAGAAGTCGTCTTATTGATGAGAACCTGGAATCATGCCTAAAATTAAAAACAACAACGTACAAACCTGACTTACCCAAACTTTCCAAGGAGATGCAAGGCCATTGTTCACATTAGTGTTTGTCAGTCACTCTCATGATTTCATTTTATGAATACCTTACAATTTAATTTCATCAATAAATAATATCGTTATTAAGCATGATCTCAAGTTTTATTCAACGTAAGACTTAAAACTGTAAGTAAAGTTTATTAAGTTAGTTTTAGGGAGTGCTATGGAGTGAAAGAAGACGTGTCGAGGAGTGAGAAAGGCATGTTGAGATGGTTTGGATGTACAGAGAGGATGAACGAAAGGAGAAAGACAAAACAAGCATACAAGACGAGTGTGGATGGAAGAGTTGGAAGAGGTCGACCTCAGCGAACGTACCTCAATCAGATTGAGGACGTTTTTAGCAAGGGCCAGCTTAGGAGAACCCTAATTAAGTTAATAACAATGTACCTACCTATGTAGTTTAAGTTTATAAAAATTGGCTCTCAAAAGAAATTTCAATCATACTGTTGATATTTGGCTCTGTTGACTAATGAGTTTGTGGACTACCGTTCCAGGCTGATGCTCTATCCATTGCACCACCACCAGTCGGGTTAAAGGAGAGAATTTTTCTGAAGAAATTGCCAGGCCTGCTTGATACATAATATTTGCCAGCTGATAGATTCAGGATCCATAGGCACCCATAACAAATGCTGTTCTAAATATCTCTCACTTCTCTCTGTAGCCAAAGAATAAGTCTCTTCATAGAAGGTGTCATGGTTGCTGGTGCTAAATGACACCACTGTGGTGATGTAAGGCTCTCCTTCCTAACCCCTTTTTGGCACCAACTGTCTTTCCTGATGCAGCAGGCACTGAGACCAGCAGATAGGTGATGGGGGAGGCTTCTGCCATACCCAGGGTGAAAAGCTCAGGACCATGTTCCCTGGGCAGGATGGGAGTGGGACAAGCTGTAGGGAGCCCTGGGTAATGACTGGAACTCAGTATCAGGAAAGAGCTGGGCTGAAGGAGACCCATACGTCCACCTCTCCTCCAAGCTGTGATTCCAAACCCTGAGTTGCAAAAGGACCAGTTCTGCAACTGAGGAGAGCAAGGTCTGAAGAGCTTCCCTGATTGCACCCCTGCCACCTGCTCGCTGCCAAATGTACCCGAGAGCCTTGAAATTAACTGCTTACCTGGAGGGACCTGGCCTGCAGAAAAGCAAGAATCAATGAGACATACAGCTGCTTGAACCAGAAAAGAATCTATATAAATAAAAACGTAAATGTTTGTTTGTTCAAAATCTTATATCTCTGAAAGTTCTTCACCTATTGCTTTGAAATTTTGAAACAACATTGCATTCAAATATGCGTGTGTTTTTATATACCTACTATTTTATAGATGTCACACCTGTGACAGGTAAAAACATGCTTTTTTTGAAAAACAGTGGCATCTGTTGGACATAAAAACAACACATGCTATACTAAATATTTTACAATTCCATTCAATGTTTCTGATTTACGATCCATTTACGTTTTCAAAATTTCCAATTTTATGTTTCCATTTCAATGTTTCCAATTGCATTTTTAAATTGAATTTTCATAGATTTCAATTTATTTTCATTTTGATTTAATTATTTTGTGTGACATTGTGTTGGAATTGAGCTGTGTAGTTTACCATAGTGTTCATTTCATGAGTATAGTTTATTTTTTTGTGGGAACAAAATTACAACACAGGTGATCTTTTGTTGTATGTGCAATCAAATATTTCTAAGCTAATGCATGAGCAAAAAGGCATTTATGGTCAAATAATGCAAACTGTCAATAACGGGGTTGGAAAAATCTTCTTAGATGCACCAGGAGGAACTGGTAAAACTTTCCTAATTAGGTTGATTCTGGCAGCAATTCAATCCCAAAATGACATAGCCTTAGCTCTTGTGTCATCTGGAATAGCTGCGACATTGTTACCAGGTGGAAGAACTGCTCATTCCACTTTGAAATTGCCATTGAACAGTCAATTCATTGAAACTCCCACGTGCAACATTTCCAAAGCATCCAAAATGGGAAAAATATTGCAGAAATACAAACTTATTGTTTGGGATGAATGCACAATGGCACACAAAATATTGTTTGAGGCTCTTGAACGATCATTGCAAGATTTGCATGGAAACATCAGACCATTTGGGAATGCATTAATATTGCTTGCAGGAGATGTCAGGCTAACATTACCTGTAATTCCTCGATCGACACCAGTGGATGAAATAAATGCCTGCCTGAAATATTCTACTTTGCGGTGACACATAAAGAAGTTAAAATTTACTACAAATATCTGGATCCAGCTGCAAAATGATCAATCAGCTGAGATATTCTCACATCAATTGCTGGAAATTGGAAACGGAAAGGCGCCCGTTGATTTGACCTCAGGACGAATTTCATTGCCTCATAACTTCTGTAATTTAGTGACATCAAAGGAAGAATTGGTTGAAAAAGTATTTCCCAATATTTAAACCAATTATAAGAATCACGAATGGCTGAGTGAACAAGCTATTCTTACGGCTAAGAACAAAGAGGTCTACAAACTTAACAATATTATTCAGTCTAACATTCAAAGCGAGGCAGTCACATACAAGTCCATCGACACTGTTGTGGAAGCAGATGAAGCAGTTAATTATCCAACATAATTTTTGAATTCACTTGATCTTCCAGGCATGCCACCGCATGTACTGCAATTGGAAATCGGCGTGCCAATTATCATGTTGTGAAATATTAACCAGCCAAAGCTTTGCAACGGCACGTGGCTTGCAGTAAAAAAATTAATGAGCAACGTCATAGAAGCAACAATCTTGATAGGACCTTTCAAAGGTGAAGATATCCTTATTTCTCGCATTCCTATGATTCCAACGGATATGCCATTTCAATTTAAGAGATTGCAATTCCCAATTCGAGTGGCGTTTGCAATCACCATCAACCAAGCTCAGGGCCAATCTTTAGAATTGTGCGGTTTAGATCTATACACGGATTGCTGCTCACGTGGACAATTATATGTTGCGTGTTCTAGAGTCGGCAAACCAGACAATCTCTATATCTGCACAGACAATAGAGCCACAAAAAATATTATATACCCACAAGCATTGTGAAATTAAGCACAATAGAAATGTGCACTTTCTCTTTTCTTTCTTTTCCATTTAACCAGACTGAGCCACAGCTATGTGTGGCCGGGTACAGCTAGTATAGTATAAAACTGAAGAGTCTCAATTGCAGCATCAAAATACTTTGCAGAACTAAGAACCATGCCTTCTACGCTTAAACTTTTCATGGACGGGTGGAAGCAGAGGATGGCTGAACCCTGGAAATTCAGCAGAAAAAGCATCTCAAAACATAGGACGAAATTACAAGCCAATGAAAATATTGAAGGGACAGATTTAAAAACACTTGAAAGTTAGACCCAGAAGACCTTATCTGTGAATAATAAAACCTCCAGGAAGAAATGCTGATAGTTCTGTTTTGGAAATGAATACAAACATGAACGTCTTCTGGGTTTTGAGCCAAAGTCGGAGTTGTCAAGGACCTCGTTTCTGAAGCTGACGTAGGGCTCCAAGTCAGGGCCCAGGCATCTATAAGTGGCACTTTGCATCCCTCTTCCCAGTTAGAAAGCAATTGGCCTGCAAGCCTTCAAATTAATGAGAAGGAAAGGAGAGAGGACCAAGGGGAGTTAGTCAGCAAACTAACGAATAAGAAAGGAAACAAGACATAAAAGAAACAGTAAAGTAGTAAGAAAGGATGAAAACCAAGTACTCTACAATCTTCATCACACTAAGTGTGAACAAGCTGCATGCCTTTTTTTTTTTTTTTACAGGGACAGAGAGAGAGTCATAGAGAGGGATAGATAGGGACAGACAGACAGAAACAGAGAGATGAGAAGCATCAATCATCAGTTTTTCATTGCAACACCTTAGTTGTTCACTGATTGTTTTCTCATATGTGCCTTGACCTTCAGCAGACTGAGCAACCCCTTGCTGGAGCCAGCCACCTTAGGTCCAAGCTGGCGAGCTTTTGCTTAAGCCAGATGGGCCCGCGCTCAAGCTGGCAACCTCGGGGTCTCAAACCTGGGTTCTCCACATCCCAGTCCAATGCTCTATCCACTGCACCACCGCCTGGTCAGGCTGCATGCCTTATTATATTAAAAGACAGAAATGACGACCTCCATGTTATTTATAAGAAGGGATAAGAGGAGGATGAACCTAAAAGAATGGCAAAGTGAGCCAGGCAAATACCGGGAGGAAAAAAACAAAAGCGGCAACACTAACCTTAGACAAAGTAGTGTCACTGCTGAAAAATGCAAAACAAAATTGAAAGGAGCTTTGTAATAAAGGCAGGCATTACTGAAGAAAGATATCACTGTTATAAATTTTTAGTCACTGAACAACACATTAGCTAAACATATAAAGCAAACACGATTAGAAATGCAAAGAGGGTATAGTAAACATGAGATTATGGTTGGATGTTTAAGAAATAAGTTACAAACATTCATAAAAGAGGAAAGAATAGTGTAGCTATTGATTTCCAGCTTCAGAGACTAGCAACATGTTGCTAATTATGATAGAAGTTTTTTGTTTTTCTTTTTAGTGAGAGAGATAGGGACAGAGAGAGAGACAGAGACAGGGACAGACAGGGAGGGGGAGAGATGAGAAGCATCAATTCTTCATTGCAGCACCTTAGTTGTTCATTGATTGCTTTCTCATACGTGACTTGACATATGGAGGTGGGGGGGGGACTCCAGCAGAGCTAGTGACCCGTTGCCCAAGCCAGCGGCCTTGGGTTCAAGCCAGCAACCTTGGGCTTCAAGTCAGTGACCTTTGGGCTCAAGTCAGTGACTGTGGGATCATGTCTATGATCTCACACTCAAGCCAGCAACCCCATGCTCAAGCCAGTGACCCCACACTCAAGCTGGTGACCTCAGGGATTTGAATCTGGGTCCTCTGCGTCCCGGGCCAACACTCTGACAGATCATTTTAATGTTTCTTGCTCTGAGTGGCCAATTAGATTAAAAAAGCAAGTAAGAACAGAGAAATTGAGCAAGATAATAAACATAGTTTGGTAGATATGCAGTTTTACATATAGAGAACTTTGCATTCAACGAATGTGTTTGTATGTGTGTATTTTGAGTGACAGTATGCTTATGGTCAAAGCATCATCCCAATACACCAAGATTACAAGTTCAATCCATGGTCAGGGCGTATACAAGAATCATCCAATGATTCTTGTACACATAAAGAAGTGTAACAACAGATTGATGTTTCTCTCTCTCTTTTTCTTTTTCTTCCTCTCTCTCTAAAATCAACACATAAAATACTTATTTAAATTAATTACAAAATCAAATTAAGAAAACAATTTTATTTACAAAAGCATAAAAGTAATAATATACTTAAGAATAAACTTAACCAAGGAGGTTAAAGACCTGTGCTCTAAAAACTACAAACCACTTCTAAAAGGAAGTAAAGAACACCGAGAAAACATTGGAAAGGCATCCCATATTTATGTAAGACTTAAAATTTTTAATATGGCAATACTTCCCAAAGCAATATGCAGATTCAATACAACCCCTATGAAACTTTCTACAGCCTTTTATTTTTTAGAAATAAAAAAGCTGATCTTCAAATTCACACAGATTCAGAATAAACAGCCTTGAAAAAGAGCGAAGTTAGAGGACTTATACTTTCTGATTTTAAACGTTACTAAAAACCTATAGGAAATAGACAGTGTGGTGTTAGCATAAGGGCAGAGATACAGATCAGTAGAATAGACTTGAGAATTCAGAAATAAGCTCTTACATTTTATGGTCAATTAACTTTTGACAAGAGTGCTAAGACCATTTAATGAGACAATGATAATCTTAGCAACTGGTGGGAGCATCTTGCATGTGGTGGGTACCTACATGCAAAAGAATGAATTAGGACCCCAGCTTCACACAATTAGCAAAATTAACTCAAAATGTATTAGAGACTTAAATGTAAGAACTAAACCTACCAAATTATAAGAAAACATAAGGGTAAATCTTTATGACCTTGAGGTAACAACTTTTTAGATAGGACACCAAAAGCATAAGCAACCAAAGGAAAAAATATAGATCAACTGGATTTTCTCAAAATTTAAAACATTTGTGTGTCAAAGGTCACTGTAAAGAAATTGAAGTGTTAATCCACAGAATGGAGAAAGATATTTGTTGATCATACAAAGAACTCATGCAACTCAATAATAAAAAGACAATTAGCACAATTAAAAAGTGGTCAAAGTATTTGAACACTTTTCCAAAGAACATTTCTATTTTTCTATTTCCATACACAACACAGAAAAAAGATCTATCTATCTATCTATCTATCTATCTATCTATTTATTTATTTATTTATTTTAGCAAGAGAGAGATAGGCAGACAGAAGGGAGAGAGATGAGAAACATCAACTCATAGTTGTGGCACTTTAATTGTTCATTGATTGCTTCCTCATATGTGCCTTAACCGGAGGCTTCAGCTGAGCCTGTGACACCTTGTTTAAGCCAGTGACCTTGGGCTCAAGCCAGCGATCATGGGGTCATATCTATAATCCCACACTTAAACTGGAGGTCCTATGTTCAAGCCAGCTAAGACCATGTACAAGCTGGTGACCTTAGGGTTTTGAACCTGGGTCCTCAGCATCCCAGGTCACACTCTATTCACTGTGCCACCACTTGGTCAGGCAAAGATGCTTAATACCTTTAGTCATTAAGGAAATGCAAATCAAAACTGCAATGAGTTACCATGTCCTATCCACTAGGACAGGTATAAGTGTTAGTGAAGATATGGAGAAATGGAAACCCTTTGTTGGTAAGAATGCAAAACTTTGTGCAGCTGCTCTGAAAAATTTGTTAGTTCCTCAAAAATTTTAAAATAGAATTACCATATAATCATCAACTCCTTCCTGGGTATACACCCCAAAGAATTAAAAACTTATGTTCGTACAAAGATTTTGCCACAAATGTTCACAGCAGCATTATGAATAATGCCGGGGTGGGGGTAGGGGGCAGCCCAACTATCCATCAGCTGAGAACAGTGAATAAAATGCAGTCTATCCATTTCACACGAGGGGAGGAACTGAAGTCAATGAATTGTCTCTGCCAGCAGCAAGTCTCCCAGCTAGTCACACTGTTCCTCTCACTCAGCCCCTCCTGCCTTCATTTGGAAAGTCAGCTGATTTCAGAAGGGAGGTCTTGCAGATTCCTCAGAGTCCCCCTCTTTCCTGTGAGTCAGCAAACAGTGGGCTCTGGCTACCGGGCTCCTGAGGGCTGTGAGCAGCTGGATGGGGCAGGGAGCAGCCATTCCCCTGGACAGCTGTGTGTGCCCAGCAGGCCCACCCAGAATGAGGTGGAGAAAACTCTCCCCCGTACAGAGCTGCCGACCTATGATCCTTGCCTGGGGGGGTGGGGGGGACTTGTCACAACAGATTATTAAATCCCAAGCATCCAGGTTAGGTCCAGGAGTTAAGGACATTTCTTCCTCCCCTGGTAATCTGTGAATCACCTGCAGTCTCTGGGTTTCACTCCTTGTGGAAATTACTGGAAGGTGAACAACAAAAATGAGAAATTACTCTCCCTGGTCCCTTTTGTTAACTCTTCACAACCATTCAAAACGTGAGGCAAAATGTGGTCATGGAAATTGTATGTTGAGTACAGTGTGTGGGCCCTGCTCTCAATTTTGTCTCTTCTCCCACTTCACCGTGATATAAGGAATTTAAGATCTGACTTTTCTTTAATTTATTCTTTCTTTTTCCTTCTTTTTCTTTTCTTTTCTTTCTTTTTTTTTTTTTTTTTTGGTTTATTTTAAGCAATCTCAAATCTATAGGATAGCTGAATATATTACAAAAACCCTCTTTTTTTCTGAATAATTTGAAAGTATGTTGCTGACCTGATGCCACATTACCTCTGAACACTTCAGGGTGTACTCCCTTTACACGAGGACGCATCCCTACACAACCACAATAGAACTCTTGCCATCAGGGAACTGGTATCATACGTTCCCACCACCCAACCTGCACACCCCACTAAAGCATGCCCCGTTGCTCCAGGTGTGTCCCTTATAATAAGAGGATCTGGGTCAGTGTCGTTGCCACATCTGTGTAATTTTCTTTTCCATTTGAAATAGTTTCTCAGTCTTTCCTTGACTCTGCAGACTCAGCGTGTTTGGAGATGGTTTGGCCAGTTGTTGTGAAGGATGTTCTGATGTTTCCTCCTCACTTGATGCATCTGGTTCTTATGTGCCTTTGGCAGGAATGTTGTACAAGTGATGCCATCTACTTTTCGCAGCTCCTCATTGGGTGGACATGACACAGGTGATGTTACCTTTGATCACCACGGCGCTATAGACTGAACATTTTGTCCTGTCAAATTCATAGGTTGAACCATACCCCACGAAGTGATGGTACAAGGGAAGGTGATTAGAAATAGATGCGGTCATGAGGTGGGGCCCTCATAATAGTCACTTTCTCTCTCTGCTGTCTGCCATGTGAGGACACAGAGAGAAGTCAGCAGCCTGTAACCCAGAAGAGGCCCTTGTTGGCACGTGACCCTGCTGGCACCCTGATCTTGAACTTCCAGCCTTCAAAACTGTGACAAATAAATTTCTGTTGTTGGATTCTATTCAAGATGGCAGAGTAGGTAAATGTGGTACTCACACCTCCCACAACCACATCAAGATACAACTAAACTACAGAACAACCATTATTCACAACTGCCTGAAATCTGACTGAATGGAAGTCCTACAACTAGGGGATTTAAGGAGACTGGTAGGAGGGGTTGAGACACAGGACAGTCTGGACCCATACCCAGGTGTGGTAGATAAAAATTAGGAAGAATTTCTCAGCAGCAGAGGTACCCCATGAGGAGCAAGGGGTCCCAGCCCCATACCAGGTCCCCCCGGCCCAGGGCTTCAGTGCCAGGAAGAGAAGTTCCCATAACTTCTGGTATAAAAACCAGCGGGAATTGAGCCTGAGGGAGATGGAGGTTGCTGGAGTCCCAGACAGCTCCTCTTAAAGGGTCCATGCACAGACTTACTCTGACTCACTCTCTCTGAGCTCCAGCGCTGGGCAGCAGCTGGAAAGGCACCAGGGACTATGGGAGGAACTGGATTGTCCGGCATTGGGATTAGAGCTGAGACCAGTGTTCTTCTAGACAGAAGTGCTGGCAGAGGGCACTGTTCCTTTGCTGAGCCTTCAACCCACAGAGCTGGCAGGCTCTGAGTCTCTATCAACCTGGCTCACATTGTTTGCCCCACCTTGCTGATTCCCTGAGACCCCACCCCACAAACTTGTAGGCCCACCCAAGCTGTTTCCAGTGGCTTTTTCATATGAATGGTATGCCTGGGCTCATGCTTTAGGTTTTCCTAAAACCCCTCAAACTAGCAGCATCTGGACTCAGCAAGCCCCGTACCTCTTGCTAAATGGCCCCAGGGTCAACACTAGTAGCAGCCAGCCTTGGTTCACAGATTAACCTCACCTAGGCATCTCCAAGCTCAACACAAGTAGCAGCCATCTGCAGATCACCTTGTAGCTCATGCTGGGTGGCCTTGGGCAGAACACAGGGAGTGGCTGACCATGGCCTGCACCTTCTGGGAGGCCCCAGACACAACCCAGCAGTGGACAGCTTCAGACCACGTTGCAGCACCACTCAACTTCCTCCACAAGTGACACACTCTAGGGGTGGGCTCAGCAGGCAGCAGAGCCCCGCTGAAGTACATCCTGCTCTGGGGGGACAGGTACAGCAAGAATTCATTGAGCATCATTATAACCAGTTATCTGAACTCTACATTTAGTAGATTGCTTGTCTCCATTTTGTTTAGTTCTTTTTTTATTCTTTATTCTTTATTTTTAAGATTTCATTATTTTAGAGAGAGAGAGAAAGAGGGGAGGAGCAGGAAGCATCAACTCCCTTATGTGCTTTAACCAGGCAAGCCTGGGGTTTTGAACTGGTGAACTCAGCATTTCAGGTCGAATCTTTATCCACTGTGCCACCACAGGTCAGGTCTGTTTAGTTCTTTTAATGGTGTTTTGTTCTGTTCTTTCATCTGGGACATGTTTCATTGTTTCCTTATTTTGGCAGCCTTTCTCTGTTTGTTTCTGTCCTGGGCTTGGAGGCTGTCAGGGTGGGACCCCTGTTGTCCACAAAACAGAAGAAGAGACTCCAGAGACCTTTATTCACCACGTGAAGACACAGCCATCTGTGGACCAGAAAGAGGGCCCTCCGCAGAAATAAACCCTGCTGGCACCCTGAGCTTGGACTTCCAGCCTATAGATCTTTGAGAAATTAGTTTCTGTTATTTAAATTGCCTGTCCTGTGGTATTTTGTGAAGGCAGCAAGAACAGATTGATAAAAGTTATGCATGTCTCCCAACGTAGCTATGTCCCCGCTTCCTCTCTTTCGCTCCCACCTTCCCACTGTCTGCAAATCCACCGAGTCTATCTCCAGACTCCATCCAGACATGGCTGCTACCAATCACCAGAGTGACCCAGGCCACCAATGGCTACACAGTGCTCTTAGCTGACTTCTCTACTTTGGGTTGCAATGTCCCCACTCCTGCCTGTTCTCAAAGCAACCTCCAGGGCAACGCTTCACCTGCTCCAGCCATGCCACTTCTGGGGGAGACCATTTTCGACGGGTTTGTCATCTTGCTCAGAGAAGAGCATTCTCTTGAAAACCGCCGACAACATCTACACTCTTTATCCTAAACTGTCTATTAGGACTACCTCCCCTCACCACCTGTCTGACCTCATCTCCTCTAAAGGCTGAAGCCCAGAAATGTCATTGAAACACAGACGTCTTTGTTTTTCTGCTTTGAACTTACCTGCTCCAGAAAAAGCCTTCTACAAAAAAAAAATTTTTTTTATTTTTTTTGGGGGACAGATACAGAGAGAGGGACAGATAAGAACAGACAGACAGAAAGGGAGAGAGATGAAAAGCATCAGTTCTTCATTGTGGCACCTTAGTTGTTCATTGATTGTTTTCTCATATGTGCCTTGACCAGGGAGCTACAGCAGAGCAAGTGACACCTTGCTCAAGCCAGCAACCTTTGGGCTCAAGCCAGTTACCTTTGGGCTCAAGCCAGCAACCATGAGGTCATGTCTATTATCCCATACTCAAGCCAGTGACCCCGTCCGTGCTCAAGCTGGTGAGCCTGCGCTCAAGCCAGCAACCTCAGGGTTTCGAACCTGGGTCCTCTGCGTCCCATTCCAACACTATATCCACTGAACTACCACCTGGTCAGTCCCCAGTCATTCTTTTTAAAGGATCTATGCCCAGACCTACTCATTGATGGGCACACATGTCCTGAGCTCCAGCACTGAGGCAGCTGCTCGGGAAGTGCAAATAGTGCCGGGGTGACAGGGAGGAATGAAGCTGTCTGGCTTTGGGGGTGAGGGGAAGAGGGAGCTCTCTCCATCATTTTGTTTCTTTACTGAGCCTCCCCCCCAACCCAGTCTACTGGCTCAGGTGGGCACCAAATCTGACTCTCCATCAAACTCACTCCACCCTCGTGGTTTCCTAAGAACTGACCTCACACACCTATTGCACAGGGTGGAGCCGCTTTCAGAGGCTGTTACTCACTAGCAGCTGGCCATGGCCCACGTTATAGATTTCCCTAAAATCTCTAAAAGGGCCACAAACCCCAGATGAGCTTCATCCAGCCTTGGCAAGCCCTGTAACTCTTGCTGAGGCTCCCCCAGCCCAGCACTAGTGGCAGCTGGCCAGATATTGCAGCATAGCCTCTCCCAAGTGTTTTCAAGCCCAGCACAGGGATCTACAAACTGCATATCACTTTGTAGCTCCTACTAGGAGATGCTGGGCCAGGCACAGACCATGGCTGACCTGGGCCTGCACCACTGCCCTTCCCAAGAAACCCCAGTACAAACACACATTGTGAGCAGCTTCAGACAATACCAGAGCACCACCCAATTAGCTTCACAAATGACACACCCAAAAAGTGGATGCAGCAAGCACCACAGCCTCAGTATAGCAAATTGCACTCCATGGGGTCAGCCCCCACAAGATAGCATGTCGTGGCTAATAGTCATGGCCATGTCTCACAGCCAGTCAGTCTGAGGGCCAGTTCTACCGACTGACGTGTCAACAGCAATGAAGACTTAATAACAACAGGAGGGCACCCACAATTCACATCAAGGACACCCTTGGAGCACAAGACATATACTACATAAGGCCACCCTACCAAGACTGGGAGATGTAGACCACCCTGTAAAATGATACAGGGAGGCAGCCAAAATGAGGAGACAAAAAAAAAAAAAATGTCCCAAATGAAAAAACAGGACCAAACTCCAGAAACACAATGATACAAAATGGAGGCAAGCAATGTACCAGATCCAGGGTTCACAACACCGGCTATAAGGATGTTCAAGAAACCCAATGAGAACTTCAACAAAGAGATAGTAAAAATAAAAAGGACATAGAAACTGCTTTTTAAAGGTCAGAAATGAAGAATACAATAACTGAGCCTGATCTGTGGTGGCACAGTAGATAGAGCATCGAGCTGGGATGCTGAGGTCACTGGTTTGAAACCCTAGGCTTCCCCGATCAAGGCACACAAGATAAGCAAGCAAGGAACAATTCAAGTAAAGCAATTATGACTTGGTGCTTCTCACTCTGTAAAACTTAATAAATAAAGTTTTAAAATAAAAAAATACAATAACTGAAATAAAGACTACACTAGAAGTTAACGGCAGCTTAGATGAAGCAGATGATCGAAATAGTGGTTAATTTTTAACTTTTGATCTCTTTATTTATTTTTAAACTTTTTATTGACTTTATTGGGGTGACATGGGTTAATAAAATTATACAGATTTCAAGTGTATGATTCTATAATGCATCATCTGTATATTGCATTGTGTGTTCACCACCCCAAGTCAAGTGTTCCCCCATCACCACGAAACAGTATTTTGGAAGATAAGGAAGCAGAAAACACTCAATCAGAACAGTAAAAATAAAAGTCAAAAAGAATTTAAAAAGTGAGGATTGTTAAGGGACATTTAGGACAATATGAAGCATAGTAACATTCACATCATAAGCATTACAGAAGAAGAGAGAGAGCTAGGAATTGAGAACATATTTGAAGAAATAATGACTGAAAACTTTTCTACCCTGGAAAAAGAAACATACAAATCCAAGAAGTACAGAAAGTCCAAACAAGATGACCCCAACGAGGCCCACACCAAGACACATCAACATTAAAATGCCAAAGTTTCTTGGCCTTTTGGCTAAGAGCAAGTATGGTGTCTGTTATCAGTTTTAAATGCCAAATCTTGAAGCAAAAAAGAGAATTTTAAGACTAGCAGCAAGAGAAAAGCAGGTAGTTATGTACAAGAGAGCTTCCATAAGACTGTCAGCTGATTTCTCAACAGAAACTTTGAAGGTTATAAGAGATTGGCATGAAATATTCAAAGTGATAAGAAGCAAGGACCTACAACCAAGAGTACTCTACCCAGGAACTCTGTCATTTAGAATCAAAGGAAGAGATAAGACAAAGCAAAAGGAGTCTATCACCACTAAAACAGTATTATAAGAAATGCTAAAGGGATTCTTTAAGAGAAAAAGAAGGGAAAAAAGATAAAAAATATAAATAGTAAAATACAATGACTACTTTAAATGCAAATAGATTGAATGCTCCAATCAAAGGAAATATGATGGCTGAATGGATAACAAAACAGGACCCTCACAAGATATTGACAGTGGATAAAGCGTCAACCTGGAATGCTGAGGTCAGTGGTTTGAAACCCTGGGTTTGCCCGGTCAAGGCACATGATGCGAGAAGCAACTACTATGAGTTGTTCCTCCTTTGTCTCTCTTTCCCTTTTTTCTCAAATTAATAAACAAGACATTCACTTCAGATTGAAAGATGCACACAGATGGAAAGTAAAGGAATGGAAAAATATATTTCATGAAAATGAAGATGGAGAAAAAGAAAGCTGAAATGGTAATGCTTAAATCAGACAAAATAGACTTTAAAACAAAGGTTGTTTATGAGAGACAAAGATAATCCAGTAATTCTACTTCTGGATGTTTATCCAAAGAAACCCAAAATGCTAACTCAAAAAGACCTGTGCTTCCCTATGCTCATTACATTACTTACTGTAGCCAAGGTATAGAAGTCCCTCATGATGTTCATCAATAGACAAATGGACAAAAAAGGGGTACATATATACAATGGACTATGATTCAGCCAGAAAAAAAGAGTGAAATCTTGCCGTCTGCACCAACATTGATGTACCTTTAGGCTATCTAAGTGAAATATGTCAGACAAAGACAGACAAATACCAAATGATCTCACTTACGTGTGAAATCTAAAAAGCAAAATACATAAACAAACAAAATGGGAACAAACAGGCACCGAGAACAGACTGATGGTTGCCAAGGGTGTTGGGGGATTGGAGTGAAAAAGGTGAAGGGAGCAAACAATACAAACTGGCAGTTAGAAAAAGAGTTGCAGGGATGTATGGCACAGCACAGGAGACATAGTCACAGGGATGTGAGCACAGGAGACATAGTCACAGGGATGTAAGGCACAGCATAGGAAATATAGTCAATACTATTGCATTAACTAATGCATGGTGTTGGGGGTAGTAGACTTATTGGGAGGATTACTGTGTGAATTATATAAACGTGTAACCACTATGCTCTACACTTGAAATTAATATAGCATTGAATGTCAACTGTAATTGAAAAAAAATGTTTAATTAAATAAAAATTTTGGTCTGCTCAAGCTAATATTGTATTAAAACACTTGACCCTACTTATATACTTTGTTAAGGAAGTCTCCTCTACCCACCAGTGTTTAATTTGTGGGTAATCCAGACAATTTCAGTGAGCTGTAACCTTCAGCCTCAGTACTCATGAACACTGTCTAGGAAGCAGCCTGTAACAGGTTGGCCAGCAAGGCAGAGCAGTGGGGCTCGGCAGGCAACGTCACCGTGATATTGGTGGGGACAGGGCAGTGAGGGCATGGCATGGCCTGGACTTTAAAGGTCCATTTGTGTGTGTGCCCATTATGTGTGTTCTGTGTACTCCTGTGGGACTCCTATGGTTGTAAATAAAAGTTTCTTTTTTTATCTAAAAAAAAAATACTCAAGGAGGTCGTGAGGGACCTGGCCCCTCCCCTTGACAGCAGTTAGAGTCAGCTTGTCAGTTTTAACAAGGAGGCCATCAGAGCCTCCATCATGGAATCACCTTTGTCTGGTCTGGTATGCATTGGATTGGGGTGTTAAAGACATGAAATGGATATATTACAGTGCAAGCGGAAATATCTGGTTGTTCTGCTTTATACTATCAAATGTCAACTGTAATTTTCTTTTAATGTTTTATTTATTTTTTACAGGGATAGAGAGAGAGTCAGAGAGAGGTATAGATAGGGACAGACAGACAGGAACAGAGAGAAATGAGAAGCATCAATCATTAGTTTTTCGTTGCCGTTACGACACCATAGTTGTTCATTGATTGCTTTCTCACATGTGCCTTGACCACGGGCCTTCAGCAGACCGAGCAACCCCTTGCTGGAGCCAGCGACCTTGGGTCCAAGCTGGTGAGCTTTTGCTCAAGCCAGATGGGCCCGTGCTCAAGCTGGTGAGCTCGGGGTCTTGAACCTAGGTCTTCCGCATCCTAGTCCGGCGCTCTATCCACTGTGCCACCGCCTGGTCAGGCTCAACTGTAATTTTTAAAAATTTAGTTAAAAAAAGAAATCCCAGTGTACGATCTTTCTTCAACTCATTCCTGATGACCATGAAAACTGGTACACAGGGGGTGCTGTCGAGTTCACCTTCCTAAATAAGAGCCTGAGCCAGCTTCTTTCCATCATCTGTGCTAGTGCCTACGCCTGTGGTCCAAGCATGGGCCCCTTTTCCTTCCTTCCTTCCTTCCTTCCTTCCTTCCTTCCTTCCTTCCTTCCTTCCTTCCTTCCTTCCTTCCTTCTTTCCTTCCTTCCTTCCTTCTTTCCTTCCTTCCTTCCTTTCTCCTTCCTTCCTTCCTTCCTTCCTTCCTTCCTTCCTTCCTTCCTTCCTTCCTTCCTTCTTTCCTTCCTTCCTTCTTTCCTTCTTTCCTTCCTTTCTCCTTCCTTCCTTCCTTCCTTCCTTCCTTCCTTCCTTCCTTCCTCTTTCCTTCCTTCCTTTCTCCTTCCTTCCTTCCTTCCTTCCTTCCTTCCTTCCTTCCTTCCTTCCTTCCTTTCTTCCTTCCTTCCTTCCTTCCCTTCCTTCCTTCCTTCCTTCCTTCCCTTCCTCTTTCTTTCTTCCTTTCTTCCTTTCTTTCTTTCTTTCTTTCTTTCTTTCTTTCTTTCTTTCTTTCTTTCTTTCTTTCTTTCTTTCTTTTTCTTTGAGAGAGAGGCACAGAGAGAGAGAGACAAAAACATCAAGCTGCTCCTCTATGTGCCCTAACTGAGGAATCGAGCCAGCTCTGGAACAATGCTCTAACTGACCAGCCTATCTGGCCAGGGCTTAATCTTTATTGAGTTTTAGAGAGACAGAGAGAAGAAAAGAGGCAGAGGGGAAGGGGAAAGGGAAGGGAAGGATTCATTTGTTGTTTCATTCAGTCATGCATTCTTTGTTTGCTTCCTTTGTGTGCCCTGACCAGGGATCGAACCTGCATCCTTGCTGTTTTGGGATGATGCTCTTAACCTACTGAGCTAACCAGCCAGGGCCTGGGCCTCTTTTGTTGGCATTACCTCAGAGACTTTATATGGTGAACGGAATCGCATTCTCCCAATGTGCATGTGTTGAAGCTCTAATTCTCCTGCATGACTGTCTTCAGAGACAAGACCTTTAAAAACAAGGTTAAGTGGAAGTTAAATGAGGTAATGATCCAGCATGGCTAGCATCTTCCTACAAAGAAGACAGATGCCAGAAATGTGCACACACAGGTGAAAGGCCACATGAAGACACACAGAGAAGACAATCATCTGCACACCAATGAGAGAGAGGTCTCAGGAGGATCCCACTGACCAACGCCTTTATCTTGGATGTCTAGCCTACAGAACTGGGAGAAATACAGTGTGTCCGTAAAGTCATGGTGCACTTTTGACTGGTCACAGGAAAGCAACAAAAGGTGATAGAAATGTGAAATCTACACCAAATAAAAGGAAAACCCTCCCAGTTTCTATAGGATGATGTGGCAGCATGTGTGCATGCACAGATGATGATGTAACACCATGTATACAGCAGAGCAGCCCACGGCCATGCCAGTCAAGATATGGATGGTACAGAAGAAAGTTCAATGTGTTCTGTGGCTCGCTAAATTTGAATCCGTGACCAAAGTGCAACGTGAATATCAGTGCGTTTATAACAAAGCGCCACCACATAGGAATAACATTACTCGGTGGGATAAGCAGTTGAAGGAAACCGGCAGTTTGGTGGAGAAACCCTGTTCTGGTAGGCCATCAGTCAGTGACGAGTCTGTAGAGGCTATACGGGATAGCTACCTAAGGAACCCTAAAAAATCTGTGCATGCATGTACTTGACAATTACACCTAAGCAAGACTACAGTTCATAAGGTGTTAAAGAAACGTCTCTGTTTTACGGGGTACAAATTGCAGCTGTTGCATGCTATCAAACCAGCGGACAGACCCACACAATGTGTGTTTGCTACAGATATGATTCATGAGATCGACAATGATGCAAGATTTTTGCTGAAGATTGTGTTTAGCGATGAGGCGACCTTCCATATCTGTGGACATGTTCATCGCCATAAAGTCCAAATATGGACTGCTGAACATCTTCATGCCTACGTTGACTACGAACATAACACCCCTAAAGTGAACGTGTGGTGTGGCCTGATGCATGATAAGGTGAGACGCCCATTGTTTTTCGCGGAGCAGTCTGTGACGGTAAACACCTATCTTGATATGTTGAAATTGTATGCAATGCCACAATTTCCAGAAGGTGTCATCTTTCAACAGGACAACACTCCTCCACACTATGCCACCATTGTTCGTGAGTTTCTTGATAGAACATTCCCCTGACGGTGGATAGGTAGGGGTTCTGTCAAGCCATGGCCACCACGAACTCTGTATCTGACGCCCTTAGACTTGTTACTTTTGGGGTTATGTGGAGCAACATGTGTACATTGCACGTATCAACGACATTAATCACTTAAAACAGAGAATCACAGACGTTATTCACTCTGTTACACCAGACGTCCTTACCCGTGTGTGGCAAGAACTTCACTATCGTTTGGATGTGTGTAGGGCAACAAATGGAGCCCACATCGAACTGCACTGAATAGGTATGAAACTGGGAGAGTTTTCCTTTTATTTGGTGCAGATTTTACATTTCTATCATCTTTTGTTGCTTTCCTGTGACCAGTCAAAAGTGCACCATGACTTTATGAACACACTGTACATTTCCATTAGTTGAGCAACTCAGGCTGTAATAATCGGGAATGGCAGCTCTAGCTGACTCTCACACCTCTTGCCTGGTTTTCTTGCTCTGCCTTCAGTCCCGTAGTGTAAGGTGACTAGACGTCCCGCTTTTTAACAATTTGTCCTGTGGCGTTTTAAAATAGTCCCTATTTTTGGTAAGAATGCATGAAAAGCTAGGAAACGGAGGGAGAATGAGAAGGAAATATACGGTTTTCGGCGGGGAGACCCCGCCTCGACTTGAAAGCGCCCGCACTGCCGCAAGAGCTGGCTGCCCCATGCAGGGCCCCGAAACAAAGAACTTCGGGCGGGACGTACCTGCTGGGGCAGCGGCTGTCAAGTCCCCTAACTACCCATAGACCTGTGTCCTGGACGCCAGCGTGTGGCTTCGGGCTCCACAAGGCACAAGCTGCTCAGTCTCCAGCAGGTGGCAGGGCTGGGTGTAAGGAGCTCGCCTGCGGCACTGCCCTGCCTGCTCCCGCCCGCTGGTGCAGCTCCGGCATCAGTTTCGGGACCGTGTAACCCGATCCCTCTGACTCACTCAAAATTTCCCATATAGTAATATTCCCCAAAATGATCTTTTTAATGAAGTATCACTACTATAAAAATTGATAAGGAAAAGGTTAAATCTTGGGCATCAGCAAAAATCACAATAGACAACAAATGGTTAGAAATATTTCATCATTTTGAAACAAACCATGTTCCATACAATAATGCACTAAAAATTGTGGAATACGCACTGTCTTTACCAGGAACTAATGCTGTGACTGAACGCGTTTTCTCTATGGTAAATAAAGTGTGGACATCAGAAAAATCACAATTAAGTGTTGAGACTTTGAAAGCCATTTTATGTGTGAAATATAATTTAACAAATTCTTGTGAAAAATTTCATGACCTTTTAAACAATGACAGCAATCTACTAAAAAAAATTCACTCAAATGAGAAATATGCCAAAGAATAAAATAATACTATACATAATTTTTTATGTATTATATTTGTAAATTGTACTTATGTTGAAATTTAAAAAAATATATTACAATACTATTTTTGCATTCTATGAAAATTGTTCTTGCTCCATATAGACCTAATTTTTAATCAAGAACTCCCCCCACCCCACCCCGTCAATGGTGTCCCGCTTTACCAATTTTAAAATCTGGTCACCTTACCGTAGTGTATGTGCGACACAGAGCAAGGTTAGCCTGGTGAGATGTGATCACAGCACACCTCTCCTCTGCTGAAAACCGTTTGGGTTTCTCATGCAGCTCAAGTCATAGTTCACATCCTCTCCCTCCCTCTCTGACCTCATCTATGAAGCCTTCCCCTTTTTTCTCACATGACTCCACCCACTGTGGCCTCTTTGCTCTTCCCCAAGCACCATAAAATAGCAAGCTCTGCCCTCAGCCCCACAGTCTCTATCCTCTTACCCAAGTTCATTTTCCATTACAATTCTTACTACCTTCTGACAATGTACACATTTGCTTCTTTATTGTTTGTATGAATTTGTTAATTAAATGAACAAAAGAATGAAGGGCATTTCTTTATGTTCTTTCTACCTGTAATTATGATCTTGTGTCCTTGATTTTATTTCAAAAGGCTTTTAATGCAAGCCTAAGAGTGTTGGTCATGCAAAGAATTAGGAATGAAGACTGGAGGTCAGATTTCATAAGTTTCAGTGAGGTTTCTACAAGATTGTGGGGGCTCTCAGGACCTGGGAAGCAGCAAATGATAACACATGAAAAAACTAGTCCCTGGCCAGTGGCTCAGTGGATAGAGCATCATCCCAGTGTATGGACATCCTGGGTTTGATTCCTGGTCAGGGCACACAGGAGAAGCACCCATCTGCTTCTCTCCCGCTTTTCTCCCTCTTCCCCTCACGCAGCCAGGGGCTCAGTTGGTTCAAGTTTCATCCCTGGGCACTGAGGATGGCTCAGTTGGTCTGAATGTTAGCCTCAGGCACTAAAAATAGCTTTGTTGATTTGAGCATCAGCCCAAGATGGGGTTGCTGGTGAATCCTGGATGTGGCACACATGGGAGTCTGTCTCACTATCTCCCCTCTTCCCACATTAAAAAGAAAGAAAGAAAAACTGGGGCCCTTGTAATTGCCTTCTTTGTGTGTAAGTCAGACAAGCCCAAGTCAGTTGAATACTGTGCTTGCATCTTTGAGTGGGAAATAAATATATATGAACTGTATAACCTTAACAAGAAGTCGTTGCTGTGCATTGGGACATGAGCTGACACTGGCCATAATTAAAATGGTGTGATCTGGTGTTATCATTCTGTTAATTATATATGCCTCTTGAGGCTAGTGGGTACCCAGGGAGAGTGAATCTCATTTGACATGACTCACTCACAGTGTTTCAGGCAACATGATGAGAACTCAAAGACCATTTACTGTGCCCCTGGGAGATGCGGATGGAATTGCACCCTTCTGACACATGTCACAGAAACAGCTGTGCAGAGTGAAACAAAGTCCCTACCCCATCACATGCTCAGTGATGGCGGAGAGTGAGAGGGAAGCAGGCAAATCACAGCTGTATTTCTGAGCAATGGGCATTTAGCAACAGCGAAGGGTACTTAGCCTCTTCGTCTCATTGGTGTCTTTCTAAGACTGATTCTGCCAGGATCTGTGGACAGATCTGACTCCTCAGGAAAATGGAATGAGACAGTGTAATGGGGGGAGGGCTTCTTTCTGGAGCAGCTGGGAGGTCTTATCAGAGCAATTGATGACTACACAAAAGGAAAGCAGCTGGAAGGGAGCTCCTGGGAGCCACTGTCCCAGAGAGCCAGCAGGCTGGGAAGCCCAGAAAGGCAGGGCTCCCCAGGCTGCTGTGACAGCTGGCAGCTGAGCCCCACCTCGGCTGAGCCCCCCAGGGTCACTTCCTTGAGCCAGAAGCTGAAAACGTGTGAGTGGTGGCCCCAAGTCGCCTGTTAGGGTAATTCTGAGACCTTGGCATCCCACTAGGTGTCAGAGATGCAGATATCATGTTACAGATTTCATTTCATGTTGGGTATTAAGGGGTGAAGCTGATCGGCCACAGCAGCAGGGGGTGTGAAGAAATAACTCACTTATGATCACATCCTAGGGTCAAGGGGTTACCATGCTTCTCATGGAAGCCTGGTTCCAATCCAGGAATGCAGGGACAGTCTTTCCTATAATCGTCACTGTGCCGTTACGAATACTTGGCTCAGCCTCTCCAGGTGGTGACTCCGTGCCCTGACTGCCTTCTCATGGATGCCACCAAATGCCAGAAAGTGGTTGTCTGTCAAAACATGATTTTTTTTGTTTTTATTATTATTTTCTGTCCCTTGCCCATAATTCCATCCTAGCTCTATAAAAAGAGAAAATCTCTATTACTTACATTGCATCTCCATCACTGGCATGTGATGACTTCATTCGGGCAGACAGGTGAAAGACATCCAGTAAACATGAGGCACTGGTGTTATTGTCACCTGCCCCCATTTGGGGTAGAACCGTATGGTTTTTAAGCAGAGAGTCTTAGAGCAAAGCATGTGGGATGTGAATCTGGGTTTGCCCTCAGGGTCTGCCTCTTGAAAACCATGTGACTGTGGATGAGTCCCGCAGCCCCTGTCATGCCTTTTGGGTGGGGCCGGCACCAGCCCTCAGAGGGTTGCTGTCAGATCCAGTGAAGTGAGCTACGTAAACATCATTTGGGAGCTGTCCCTATGCCAGATACAGGAGGTTTTCAAGGCTGTCCACAGCATGGGTGCCCATCCTGTGTAACTTGATCTCTGTCAGACCCCTACCCCGTCTTCCTTCCCCACCTCCATACCTTCCTCACCTTACCTTTCTCGCCCATCTCTGGTCACCTCCCATATCCTGCGCTTCCTAAGCTTCGCTGCAATCCGTTTCTGTGGGAGACCCTGCTGATCTCTGAACCTGTCATCTGTGCACACCCTTTCACAGTTAGAAGGGACAGCCTCTGAGTAGATCCTTAAGCCCCCCAAGAGCAGACTCAGTGCCTGTCCGGCCACAGTCACCAGTTGAGAGGCTCACCAAACCCCCAGGGCACCTGCTTTTCTTCCTTCCTTCCTTCCTTCTTTTTTTTTTTTTCCTGAGGAAGAGAGGGAGACAGGAATATTGAGCTGCTCCTGTATGTGTCCATATGGGGGAAATGAACCAGCAGCCTGTGTGCTCCAGGAGGACACTCCAACCTACCAAGTTATCGGATTTTTTTTTATTGATTGATTGATTCTTAGAGAGACAGAGAGGGGAATGGAGAGAGAAGGGTAGTGGGAATGAAGCAGTCATTTGTTGTTTCACTCAGTCATACATTCATTGGTTGCTTCTCATGTGTGCCCTGACTGGGGATTGAACATTCCACCTTGTCTTTTTGGGATGGTGTTCTTAACCCACGAGCAAACCAGCCAGGGCTCCTACTTTTCTGATAATGGGATTGAAATGTTTTTGTTGAAATTATATAAAAGTTGTGCAGTTTCTTGTTATTCTCACCCAAGCTGGAATTAAAGTGACTACTGTTGATAAGGTGGTGGGACCATCATTCCCTGGGGGACAAAGGAGCCCTGGGCATAGGGAGGTGGGGGCTCCACCGGCTGCAGGGTTTGCAGCACCTCCTCAGAGTGGGGAGGGAGAAGTAAAGCCAGTGAGTTCTTTGTCTCCAGACACAAGGGACTTACTGTGATTTTTCTTCTAAGATATCTATTAAGCTTTCACAATGAACCAAATACAATTTATAGACATTGAACTAAAAGGTTCTTGCTCTCAGAGTCAGTTTTAAAAGCCTAGCAATCGTAGCTTTTTAGGTAGTCGAGAAATTTGTTTTCTTGAGTTGCAAATGGTTGAGTCCCACCCATGCTGTGGTTTCCAGCCCAGGGGAGCCACAGGGACTGCCTTTGGCAAAGCAGGGGAAATGGACAGAGTGGTCTTTTCTGCCCCAGGTCCAGCAGTCAGCCATCCTTCCTGTGAGTGCCCTGCTGCTGGCCATGCAGCCCAGCCCTGGTTCTGAGCAAGCCTTTCTTCCCGAGAGAGAACTCCACATCCCCCTCTCTAGATGGCTTCATGGTCGTATTCTGAAAGGTAAAGTTTGTCATGGCTAGGACCAACCAGACAAAATGTACAACAAAAATGGCCAAGTAACAACAATGCCATACAGTTCACCTTGTAGATGTTATTTTGAAAGAAGCAGATGAACTTGCTTTCGTTGACAGCATAAGGGAGCTTAGTAGGGTCGGGAGCCCAGGTTAAACAAACCTGAACTCACGCCTGCAAACCCCAGTGCTGCCTCCCTGGCTGTCCAGCACAACAGTCGTCCCAGTCCATTATAGAGTGCAGATAGCACCTAGAATGCAACTATTAAAATTTCTACCTGGAAAGCTCTCAGTAACTGGCGAGCATTTACTGGTGAGTCTCGAAGCTACGTTGGTCACGGAGCAGCTCACAGGCACAACGTCTTCCTTTGCCTGCTTGGAAGTCATGCTGAATGCTGAGCACACATGCACGTATCAACACAGGTTTGAGAAGTTGTTTACATGTGTTAGCATGTGTGATTCTCATAACTCAGTACTCTGAGCTAGATGCTATTGTGATCATTATTCCCATTCTCCAGATAAAGAAATGGAGACACTAGAGACAAGTCACCAAACCAGAAAAGGGCAGGTGTGGGATTCAAATCCAGGCAGTCTGCCTATAGAGTTCGTACACCTAACATCCCTGCGCCTTCTCTCCTGTGCCTACAATCTGCCAAGACAGCAACTAGATTTCAAACAACTGTCTTATTAAAATAAATGGCTGAAAGACCTCAGCAACCGCTTCACCAAAGAAGATACACAGATGGCAAATAAGACATGAAAAGGAGTGGATCCCGGTGTGTCATTAGGAAATCACACATTGACAAAACAATGAGATACTACATATCTATTGGAATAACTAAACCCAGAACACTGCCACCTCCTAATACCGGGGAGGACATAGAACAGGAACTCTCCCTCATTGCTGGTGGGAATAGGAAATGTTGCTGCCACTGTGGGAGGTAGTTTAATGGCATCTTACCAAACTATACATACTCTTACCATGTGATCTGGCAATTGTGCTCCTTGGTATTTAACCAAATGAATGGAAAACTTATGTCCACAAAAACAAATCAACAAACACACACAAAAAAACAAGCATAGGTGTTTATAGTATAGTAGTTTTATTCATAACTGCCAAAGCTTGGAAGCAATCAAGATGTCCTTCAGTAGCTGAATGGGTGAATAAACTGAGGTAATTTTAGATAATAGAATATTATGTGGCGTGAAAATAAATATGCTGTCAAACCATGAGCAGATGATGAAGTCTCTGTACTCTCTGGTCAGTCTTGCTGTGAACCTAAAACTGTTCTAACAAATGGTCTGTATAAGCCATGATGACAACACAGTCTTTGGGATGCAAAGAAAACTGCGGACTGACTTCTTGCCTTCAATCCCCTAGGCCAGTGGTCGGCAAACTCAGCAGAGCCAGATGTCAACAGTACAACGACAGAAATTTCTTCTGAGAGCCAGATTTTTTTAAACTTAAACTACATAGGTAGGTACATTGTCATTAACTTAATTAGGGTATTCCTAAACAGGCCTTTGCTAAAAACGTTCTCAATCTGATTGAGGTACGTTTGCTGAGGCTGACCCCTTCCAACTCTCCCATCCACACTCGTCTTGTATGCTTATATTGTCTTTCTCCTTTCGTTCATCCTCTCTATGTGTCCAAACCATCTCAACATGCTTTTCTCACTCTTCAACACGTCTTCTTTCACTCCACAGCGCTCCCTAAAACTAACTTAATAAACTTTACTTATAGTTTTAAGTCTTACGTTGAATAAAACTTGAGATCATGCTTAATAACGATATTATTTATTGATGAAATTAAATTGTAAGGTATTCATAAAATGAAATCATGAGAGTGACTGACAAACACTAATGTGAACAATGGCCTTGCATCTCCTTGGAAAGTTTGGGTAAGTCAGGTTTGTACGTTGTTGTTTTTAATTTTAGGCATGATTCCAGGTTCTCATCAATAAGACGACTTCTCAATTTACTCTTGATAAGGTTCATGCTTGAAAATGATTGTTTGTATGAATATGTAGACCCGAATAAGGAAAGAACAGCAAACGCTAGCTTTTTCAGCTGACTATATGAGTCAGTAATACTATTCCAGTTGCTAAAAATCAACATATCTTCCTTCTCCAGGTTTTTCAAAGCAGATCACTTGTGCTGAGAGCTAAGTTCACATTTGTTTTTCTCCAATATTTCTATATCAGCACAAAGACGTTCAAATTTCGAGCTCCACAATTCTTTGTTTTTTAAATCTAGGAATTGCATTTCAAAGTTGCCAATGTCAATATTAAAGGGAGAAAAATTTAATTCTGTTACAGTAGCATTAAGAGGTTTTTTAACAAAAATTAATGTCGCTTTGCTGTTCCTGAATTCCTGAAACCTGTTGAGAAAAGCTTCCCCAGTATTTAAAATTGTTGTTTTGAAACAGCAAATGTCAATATCAGAATTATTTTCTTGGTGATGTTTCAACAGGCTTGGAAAGTGAATCAAAGTTTCTCTTTCAAAATCTTGAGCAAAAAGAGATCATTTGCTTTTGAATAAAATAACTTCTAACATCGAAAAAAATGTGTTTTCTTTCTCCTGTAGTTTACAATTAAGGTGATTTAGATGAGACATAAACATCTACCATAAAATAAAATTTTTGGATCCACTGATTGTTGGTTAGTTCTGGATAGTGAACACCCTTCTCAAGGGGAAATGCTTTAATTTCTGTTAATAAGGAAGCGAAACGTTTCAAAAACGTACTTGATAACCAACGTACCTTGTTACGCAGCAGATCTGCTTACTCACTCTCCATTTCAACTAAAAATTCTTTAAATTGGTGATGATTAAGAGCTTTAGTTATAATGGAGTTGATAAGCTTAATCACCAATTTTATAGCTTTGCAAATTTCTTCTGGGAATGTCTGCGTACAAAGCGCTTCTTGATGAATGGTGCAATGGTAAGAAAGTATCTCATGGTTAATATTTTCTTTCAAAATAACAACAAACCTGTTTCTTATGCCGGTCATACTTTTGCCCCATCTGTTGAAATTGAGACAATTTTATGGAGTGGAATATGGTATTTTTCCATGCACTCAATTACAACATTTGCTATATCCTCTCCACGTATTTGACCTTTAAGTGGCAATAATCAGAAAAGTTCTTCTTTAGGACCTGTAGATGAAATAAATCATACAAAAAGTTAAACTTGCGCTGTATCATTTATGTCACAAGACTCATCAACTGCTATTGATAAAGCTGAAACCAATTTAAGATATTCGACTTGCTGGTTGGTTATATTTGAAGACATTTTGACTGTTCTATCATTCACTGTTTTAGCAGACAATGGTAACTCTTAAATTTTTTTTTAGAATATCTGCTTTGTTCTTAAAATCCCAAAACAGCTCTTTGGATTCATTTATAAAACAACGTTTTATGTATACATCGTCTGTATATGGTTTTCCTCTCTTAGCAATCTCTTGACTAACCACAAAACTTGCAATATTAACATTGTTGGAAGATTGCATTCAGTAATTAAATACAGAACTTGATTTTTCTTGACTCTTCTGAAGTTCCTCAACTGCTTTCTTCCTTGCATCCCCGACAGGATATTTAGTACTAAATGACACGTATTTAGTTGTAAAGTGTCTCTCCAAATTTGATTTCTTGTTATGCCTCAATTTTTCCTGACAAATAAGACAGGTTGGAAGGCCATTTAAGTTTTAAATAAACGCGAAAGTCTTGGTCCACTCAACTTTAAATTCACGGTTTTCGTCTTCTGTTTTTCTTTGCTTCTTCATTGTAGCCATGTCAGACAGAGCACCTAAAAAAATGTTTCATTTTATAATAATAAAGCCACCAACACAAAATAATTACAATTCTTAAGTTGATGACAAGAATGCCTGCAGGATTTGCAGCTGGTTGGAAAAATACAGGTAACTTAATGCTCCAAGTAGGTACTTTTGTCACCTGTGTGCAATTTGCAGATGCGAATAGCACTAACCACTGCACATGAGATTGCTGACTGACTGGCTCACTCAACTCGGACATGAATTGCTCATGTCTCCCCCAAGCTGCGTATCATGCTGCCTGCCTATGGCCGTGTCTCTGCCTAAGCTGTGTCTCCCGTCGCCCGACCTACAACATCCCCGTGTGTACCTGCGCGCCGCATGCGGTATTTTGTGAAAAAGCCACACTCAAGGGGCCAAAGAGTCACACGTGGTTTTTGAGCCGCGGTTTGCGGGCCACTAGATAACTGATCTCAATCCAGGAGAGATTGGGGTATTCCACTTGCAGTATTGTTGCTGCCTCATTCCTTTGCGGCTCCTTTTCATGAGACCCTTAATATTAACAAATGGCACCCAAACAGGGACGTGAGGAGGAAATGAGTCTTCGAGTCTGCTTTTGGTTTTTCAGCCCAAGGGAACCAGAGGGATTCAAGCGGACAGGTAAGTTCCTGCTCTGGGCTAGTGGAGCAATGGGGAATTCCCCATCAAGTGACTAGAAGCCTATGCCTATTAGCAGTTGCTTAAGAGATCGTTGCATAGTTCCAAAGTCAAAGTTAAGAGATAAATTTTGGACTAACTATGGTATTTAGTTAGAAGGCATTGTTATTGGTTTACCCCCACAGGAAATAATTTATTTAATTTACAACAGTGGAGATTAGTAATGAAGTCTCTCTGGAAAGCTCATCAGAGTGCAGAAATCATTCCTTTAAAAGGCTAGTTTGATGGTAGTGGGTCATCAAACTTATTAACCTAATTTGTCACTCAGCTAGAATAGGAGTGGAGGAGAGGTCTCAGCATGGTCAACCTGAACTTTCAGTTGCAGCAGCTATAGAATTTGAGAATGGATAGGAGACTCAGGTTTTAGGAAAGTTACAGCTTTTCCTGTTATGGTCTGATTTTCTTTAATATTTTAGCTACAATCCTCTGAACTATCATTTTGTTTCTTTCCTATTCTTTGCTTGGAAATTTAGACGGGGGACTCCCGATGGATCTGCTATAAAATCTCCCAGCAAGCACGAGTTTTTTTTCTCAGGGAGATTTTGATTAGTCCCATCCTTTGTTAATCTCTCTGTCAGAAAAATACCCTGACTGAGATCAGGCACGCATCTTTCTAGTCTGATTGTGCCCTGAAATCTTGGGTTTCTTTCTGGTTTGTCTGATTCTAGTTTCTGTTTAATTTTAGTTGGATGTCTAAAATGTGATATTTAATGCCTGAATTTAGTTTCTGTGTGCAAAAATTGGAAATGCCGGCTCTTATACTGAAAAAATAGTTTCATTCCTACATTTTTTGCTTTAAAATTGGAACTTGTAAGGAGTGCTCACTTAAATTTTAATTAAATGTAATGTGGATCCTTAAGACTTGCTAATTTGGTTAGTGCATAGTAAGATATATATTTGGAGCTAGAAGTCAAATAGTAATTCAAGTACTAGGATTAATCAAAGTTATATGTTATATTTGTGTTTCTGTGCTGAAAATTGTCTTGTTTGTGTGTAAAGATGTGCTCAGAAGTGTGAAACAAAGGAATTAAGCAAAATTAAGAAGAGCCCTAATAAGTCATTTCAAGAATTTGTCTCAAGCTGCTTCAGGCAATTGGCTGGTTGTCAGGCCACATCTTGCAAAAGGAGCCCAGGGGGAAGCAGAATATTTACAATTTTTGACTTGGTAGGAGGATCAGGCTCATATTCAAGCTAATCAAAATGCTAGTGCTAACTCTCCTGTTAATATTACACAAGATAAGCTTTTTGGACAGGGACAGTTTGCTGATTTACAATAGCAATGTGGGCAAAATATGGGGGCATGGATTTGCTCTTATCTCCACAGATACAGGAGACCAGTGGATACCTTCCAGAAGATTGAAGCCTCAGCATGAGTCGGAAGTGGAAGAGAGGGAGATTGAACGTCTTTGAGCCGCCAGAAGAACTAGAGAGACTAAGCCTAGAGCCAAAGGTTATCAGAGAAGTGAAGGTGAAGACAACAGCAACACAAAAAGCTGAACTGCCTACTTGGGAGCAACTGAAGAAACTTATCCAGGAGGCAGAAAATGTTTTAGTTAGGACCAAGACTCCAAAAACATCCTTGACTCTGTTTCTGGCAGTGTTGTCTGTTGTGTCTGTAACAGTTGTAAGGTATTTTCCCCGCCAAGAAAGAATAAAATCAGCGTAGTTATTAAGTCTTAATTATTGAGGCTTTATTTAGTACAGAGCGTTACTCAGTCGGGACTCACTGGCACGGGTGATAGACGCCATGAATCTCTATCGCGCCGGGGACCGCATGGCGCCAGATTTTAAAAGGGGCCCTTCTGGGGTCGTCTAGCTAATATGACGTAGTGAAATCTCACTGGCTGACGGATAGTCGCTTTTTTCCCAAAGGTTTATGGGAAGTGTAGTTTCCGCGCGCCTGGCCATGTGAGCGATCCCAGGCAAAGACTGGGGCTCTGATTTCCCACTTGACCACCCCATTGCTAACCACCCTACATCCCAGCCTTTTTGGTTAAATAGAAATGGGGCGCCGTTAATCGTTCTGTCTGCTTCTGGCTGATTAGGGGCGATGTGGGGAGGGGGGGGTTGGCTGGTGGTGGCTTTGAGAGGTGTCAGGAGGAACATCAGTTTGGCTGTGAGTCGAGAAACTTCATGGATGTGCTTTGAACAGCACTGCTCCCTGGTCTAGTCCACTCCGGTGGCAGGTTCCTGGTGGGAGAGACAGGATACAGAAGGAGAATCTGCAGGGCCTAATCTCTTGGTGAGCTGCAGACGAGTAGGGCCCAGTGGTTCCAAACTGCCAGCGATCCTGCATGGGAGCAAACTTGAGGCAAGAGACCTGGTTAGAAATGAGGGTAGCATTGATTATGGGGGAGCCCTTGGTCATGAGGAATGGCAGGAGTAAGTGGAAGATGCTGTCAGCTGGATAGTGGCTCCGACACTGTGTAGAATGTCTCGACCCAGAAGGGGTACAGGACACGATGGCATAATTAAGAATAGTTGCAATAAAAAGGAATTCCATCCAAACTGCATGTCAGGCGTAGTGTACTAAAAGAAGGGGTCCCATCAACCCCCCTAACCGAGACCTGTGAAGGAATTAGAGGTCCAGAGTGTGATGGCAAAACAGAGAAGGTAGCCCCCATGTCCACAGAAATGAAATGGACTTACTCGCTACCTGTAGCTTCACCCATGGATCAGAGAGAGTGAGGGGGGCGGGAGTCTCCAAGTCCGGGCCGCATCAGTTGTCCACGAGGCCTAGGAATTCGACTGATGGATTTACATGGCTAGCTTGGCCTCCCATCTGAGCGGCCTGTCCTCCATGCTGATACGCCAAGGATGTGCCTGCTGTCCAGAGGGGGCAATCACTCTGCCAGTGACCAGGCTGCTTGCACTTAGGACAAGGCTTAGTAGGTAGCCTTGGGCAGGGGCATTGTCAAGACCAATGACCCTCCTTGCCACACTTAAAGCAAGCTCCGGTGGGGATCCCGTTTGCAGCCCAGACTTAGATCGAGCACCTCCTGTGCTTTGCCCCTATTGCTCTGGCCTAAGGGCTGCTACAATAGCCTGGGTTTGGAGTGCTACCTTCTGTTGCATGAGGGCTTGGTGAAAAACCTCGGCCTGTTCCTCTCGACCATTAAAAACCTTAAATGCCATGTTCATCAGATCTCCGATAGGGGTTTGCAGGCCCTCCTCTGCCTTCTTAAGTTTCTTCCAAATGTCCGGGGCTGATTGGGAAATAAAGTGAGTAGCTAATACAGTGGCCCAGGCACTGGAATTAGGGTCTAAACGAGCATGGAGGACCATAACGTAAGTGAGGCGATTTAAGAAGACAGCCGGATTTTCCTCAGGTCCTTGAGTAATTTCCCTTAACTTGTCATAGTTAACTACCTTTTGTGCTGCACCCTGCATGCCAGCTATAAGACATTCAACCATCTGATCACGTCGTCTCCTACCTGGTTGTTCCTTCTGGTAATCCCAGATGGGGTCCGTGTCAGGGACCACCTCTGGGCCCACCGGCATTTGAGCACTAGAGGTGTGGACCTTATCTGCATGAGCTCGTGCTGCTGTCCGGATCCGGTCTCGTTCGTCAGGGGTAAGGGTAGAAGACATAATAATATAGAGATCATGCCAAGGTCATATGACTGAGTAAGATATTGGAATTCCTTGTTAATAGTTGGTAGGATTAGAAGAATAGGAGCCCAAACGCTTTTCAACTGCAAACAGATCAGAGAGGGAGACAGGCACATGGACTCTAACGACCCCTTCTGTCCCAGCCACCTCGTGGAGAGGGCATAGGAGGTCGGCTCCCTCTTGTGGACTGGAGTGGGATCGGGTTTGAGCGCTAACAGGGGAGGAGAGAGAGGGATCAGCGTTTGCCGGAGGCGGAAGAGAAACAGGATTCAGTGAAGAAATGGGATGGGACTGAGGGAGTGGTACAGGAGGGGAACAAAGTTCCTCAGGGGAGTCGGCAAAGGAGGAAAGATCTGGAGTGGAGAGTTTAGCTGAGGTTTCTCTGGCCAGAAAGACATGTGTTGTAGAGCAGCCAGCGCAGAGATTAGGACGAGAATGCAACTGAAGAAACCCCTGTATATAAGGAATCTCTGTCCATTTTCCAACTTCTTGGCAATAGTTCTGTAAACCAATAAGGATGTTAAATCGAAAGTTCCTTCCTGAGGCCACCTGGTCCGGTTATCCAGTGGGTATTGTGGCCAGGCTACACTGCAGAAGAAAATTAGTTTCTTCCTTTTTAGGGAGGGATCAATGTTTGGGAGATTTCGGATAAGGCACCCCAGGGGTGTTTTAGAGTCAGGCTTGGATTCCTTTGCCCCCATGGTTACCCCTCAGTTCTCGGATAATGGTCAAGAGATGAGTTACTGGCATCCCCAAAACTCAGACTCTGGCCACGGAACGGATAAGGAAAGTAAATATATGTTTGAACGTCTTCAAAACACACATTTACTTGGTTGGAAAAGGCTTCCCTGATGTAGCTACGGTTTTCAGACAGGGAGCCTCGGTGAAAAGAACCTGAGGGGGTTTGGAGGCAGGGAGCTTACCACACTGTGCACTGAGATGGAAGGTCGGTCAGATATCCTGGGTCCTTGTTCTTCCTCAGAGGAGATGGGAAAAGAGGAGCGGTCTGTTGCAGACTTCAAACTCCTCCCAGGTTTTCGGCACCAAAAAAATGTAAGGTATTTTCCCCGCCGAGAAAGAATAAAATCAGTGTAGTTATTAAGTCTTAATTATTGAGGCTTTACTTGGTACAGAGCGTTACTCGGTTGGGACTCACTGGCACAGGTGATGGACACCGTGAATCTCTCTCGCGTTGGGGACTGCCTGGCGCCAGATTTTAAAAGGGGCCCTTCTGGGGTCATCTAGCTAATATGACGTAGTGAAATCTCACTGGCTGATGGACAGTCGCTTTTTTCCCAAAGGTTTATGGGAAGTGTAGTTTCTGTGCGCCAGACCATGTGGGCGATCCCAGGCAAAGACTGGGGCTCTGATTTCCCACTTGACCACCCCATTGCTAACCACCCTACAACAGTAAGCGGAACTAACTATTCTTACTAAATTTATATCCCTAATCTCCTTTAAACAGACCTTTTAATTGGAAACCTTTTTCTGTTTATGTTAATAATTCTGTTTGGCTTCCAGGACCATTTGACAGTCGTGGACCCTTAAGGCCTGAAGAAGGACAGGTTATATCAAATTATACTTTAGGCTCAAATGTATTGCCCATTTGTATAGGTACAAGAAATCATTGCTTAAAGGTAAAATCACATGGTTGGTTATAATTTTCTTTGGGATAAAGTTAGAAAACATTTGCCTAATCAAGGTAATATGTCTATACAAATAAAACAATTGCAACAAGATATATATGACACTTTCAGAGAAAAATTAAATTGCTCTCTAGTACACCTTTATTAAGTAATATTGCTGATGGATTATTTGAACTAAACCCTGTTAAACATTTAAAATTTCTAGGAGTTTCTACAATAAGAACATTAATTATCACTGCTGTTTTATGTTTTTTGTATTTGTTTAGTCTGAAGAAAGAGCAGAAGCGACTTGCATCGTTCCGAAGGACGAGTCTCCTCGTACACCATAATGTTGCAGAATGAGTTAAAAAGGAAAGTGAGGGGAGATGCTAGAGGAAAGTAAAACCACCGAGTGACTTTCTGTTCCCTTCCTGAGAAAGTGAAGGTCGAAACCAAGCATACATGGTTGGCCCTGCTGGAGCTTTCTCTAGGTGAGGAATCAGACAGCAGATGGTGTGGTGTTATGTCTCAGAAAGGGCAAGAGAAATCTAATCAGTTTTGCAAAACTAAATAATAAAATTATACACTGTATTCTGCTTGTTAGTTTCTCATGCATGATGTCATGTTTCTGCTTAATAAATTGGATAACTTATCTCTCTAAGGCACCTCAATCCTGAAGAGATTGGGGTTCTCCACCTGCAGTATTGTTGCTACCTCATTCCTTTGCGGCTCCTCTTCATGAAACCCTGAATATTAACAACAACATTTATTCTAGAAGCAGCAAAACTAGCCTAGAGTTGCTGTTAGGGTGCCATGGTGGAAATTTTTCTGCAAAGAGGTATGAGGAAACTGCTTGGAGTAATGGAAACCTTCTACATCTTGGTTGTGGTGGTGAGAAAGACAGCAATGTAGAAATCTGACAGAACTCATCTATCTGCACAGTTTCAACAGGCACATTTTGCTCTAGTGGATTTAAGAAAAATTACCTGGTCTGGATGTTTTCTGCTGTCTGGTGAGCTAAAGGGGAAACTCCGGCTCTGAAGTGATGGGCATGGGGAGGGGCGGTGGTGTCCCAGCTCTGTGGCTCGGATAAGCGTCTGTCTCATTAGCTGGAAATAATAGGAGGTTGATCTGGCGGCTGAGCTATGCCAGTTTCACATTATTGGTAAAAAATGAGATACTTTCTAAAGCACAATATAACTTGAGGATCTAAACCAGTGGTTCTTAACCTGGGTTCTATTGAACCCTAGGGGTTCGATGAGTAGGTCTCAGGGGTTCGGAGAAGCCTCTGCCGCAGAGGCCAGAATAAAGTAATACCGTAATTTGTTGTGAGTTCATGCGCTTTGTTGGTTTTGTTCTTTGAGCAAGGTGATGTTCATGCACGGCTCATTTTGTGCACCAGTAAAAAAACATATACTTATGTCTTGGATTTGGAAAAAAAATCGTATTTTATTTATCACTAAAGAAGGGTTCGGTGAATGCGCATATGAAACTGGTTGGTTCGGTACCTCAAAAAAGGTTAAGAACCACTGATCTAAACATTTAATTCTGTCCCCATGCCTCACCCTCCTCACCCATGCTGGCTTTCATCTGCTTCTGTTTCTTGTGCCTGGGACATAGTTAGCATCAGTAAGAGATATTAGGTGCCCATGTGTCACCGTCTTTGTCTTATTTTCCCAGTGGCACCAAACTCAACAGGGAAAGATGAGGTTGCTGTTTATTTGTCTCCTACAACTCCCAACAGCTTTCTCCTCCTACTGAAAATAATAAAACAGCACACAACAATACACTGCACGCTGTTCAACATTTACTGGGTGTTCGCCTTGTGCCAGGTTTCCTATGTGTGAAAATGCTTATCCAACATTATAGCTTTCAAACTTGATAATAAAATGGGGTCTCTCTTTATTTGCATTTTGGAATTGATAAAAACCAAGGCATAGAAAAGTTAACTTACCTACCATCACAGAATCAGTACATAGCAGAACTGGGCTTTGAATCTAAGACCTGGGATTCCAACATAATGGCCATATCCAGAGATGCCTCCATTCTTGTCTGGCTCTAGTCCATCGTCCCCACAATAGCCCAAGTGACCTTTTCTAAGGTAGATTTTGTCAGATCCTTTATCTCAGCTGTAATTCCTTCAATGGGTCTTTATGATCCTTAGGGAAAAAAGATAAACAAACAAAACCAAACAATGAAACCGTCATATAGTTCATGGGGCCCTGCATGACCTGGATCCTGCTATCCTTCTCAGTCTCATTAGAACCACTTTCTCCTCACTTACTAGTCCTGAGCCACACTCACCTTCTTTTGACCATACTTATCAGGTATATCAAATGGCTTCCTGCCTCAGGACCTTTGCACATGTTTATTACATGAGAGGCTCTCCCTGCTTCCCTTACCCCACATGATTGGTTCTTCAGGCTTTGTTGAAAAATAACACTTCTAAAGACACTTTTCTGATCCCCTCTCCTCCAAATTCAAGCATGTCTCTCCTTTTAACCTGTGCTTTGCAGCCATAGTAGCACTTACCCACAATTTGAAACTATTTTTCTATTCCTGTATGTAACTGGTATGACCTGTTTCACCAGTTTGAGGTGAAAATCAAGTCACCATGCTTTATTCTTTAAATCAGAATTGGCTCTAGTTCCTACTTGCCAGGTTTTCAGAAAGCTTACTCCCTTCCTGGGGCTGTGGGGAGATTCTTCTCCTAACGTCTTGTTCGGTGACTTCAGGGATTTATATTCAGCCCGAAGGGGCCAGTCCTGATTGTAAAAACCATGACAAGAGTAAGTTGGTATCTCTCCTGGGTTCAGTAGTTCATGCTGTTTTTTGTTTGTTTTTTATTATGCAAATGAGATGCAAAACCAACTTTTATTTCATTGGTGAAAACGCACTATACAAAAGGCTGAAAGTTCTGGAGTATCTGCACCTTCCCTGATCCCCTAATTTTTGTGAGCAGTATAGCTTAGCCTCTGGCAGTTTACACAAGTGAAAATTTTTGTCTATATACACGAAGGTAGGTGAGCAGGGATAGGAGGAAGGGAGGAAGGATACATGCTGTTCTGTATTGTTCCTCTTTGATACAAATCTGGTGACTTGGTTTCACTGTTCTTAGTAAAACCTTAGTTACAGTTTTATTACCCTTTATCTCACAGCCCGAGGTCAGAATCTATGACCATGGTGCCACTGTGGCTAGGGGGGGTGGGAGGGTGGGAGGGAGAGCCATGCCTAGCATAGACCCTATAATAAGTAAGAAGAAAATGAAATAATCCAAAGAATATTATTTTTGATATTGAGTCTTCTACATAAATGAAATGTCATGGATAATACTATTCATAATATTCCTACAGAAATATGTGCATTTATAATTTTCATACCACTGTTTATGATAGGGTATCCTAAAATACTAATTCTGGAAAAAATGTTCCACAATGGAGCAAAATAATCCAATGTCAGTATGTCACTGTCTGAAACTTAATCTAAGGGTAAAATCTAGAGCTGTGGTTTTGAACCATGCATTGTGGATGCCTTGAATTCCAGGGCTGGGCTTGTTGGGAGAGCAAGGCTGAGTCTGAGGAATCCAGGGTCTTACCCTTTTAATGTATTTTTGCATTTAATTTGGTAATATTTTTGTTACGGATTTTAGTATCTATGCTTATGAGGGATATTGGTCCATAGTTTTTTTGCTTGTATTATCTTTGTCTGAATGATGCTGACCTTTTAACATGAGTTGGGAGGTAAATCCCAGAAGGAAGAGGGGAAAGAGTTAGGAGGAAGGGGAGAAAAGAGGTTTAACTGGGGACACTGGGTGGGGGAGTGAGGGTGTTATATTGAGTGAAACACTTGAATCCAACACAATAAACTAAAATTAATAAAATTGAAAAAAAATGAAATATAAAATGAATTGGGAGGTGTTTCTTCCTCCTATGTTATCTGGAAGAGGTTCTGTAGAATTAGTATTATTTCTTTCCTAAATTTATTTATTTATTTATTTATGTATTTAGACAATTAAATTTAACAGGGTGACATTGGTCAACCAGAGTAAACAGATTTAGAGTACACATCATTTGGACAATCGATTATGTTGTATACCCATCACCCAAAGTCAAATCATCCTCTGTCACCTCATATTTGTTTCTCTTTATGCCCCTCTTTTTTCCCCACTCCCTTTCTTTTTCTCCCTTTCCCTCCCCCTGGTAGCCACCACACTCTTGTCCATGTCTATGAGTCTTAATTTTGTGTCCCACCTATGTATGGAATCATACAGTTCTTAGTTTTTGCTGATTTACTTATCTCACTCAGTATAATGTTATCAAGGTCCATCCATGTTGTTGTAAATGATCCTATGTCATCATTTCTTATGGCTGAGTAGTATTCCATAGTATATATGTACCACGCGTTTTTTTTTTTTACAGGGACAGAGAGAGAGTCAAAGAGAGGGATAGATAGGGACAGACAGACAGGAACGGAGAGAGGTGAGAAGCATCAATCATTAGTTTTTGGTTGCCGTCGCAACATCTTAGTTGTTCATTGATTGCTTTCTTACATGTGCCTTGACCACGGGCCTTCAGCAGACCGAGCAACCCCTTGCTGAAGCCAGCAACCTTGGGTCCAATCTGACGAGCTTTTTGCTCAAGCCAGATGGGCCTGCGCTCAAGCTGGAGAGCTCGGGGTCTCGAACCTGGGTCTTCAGCATCCCAGTCTGACGCTTATCCACTGTGCCACCGCCTGGTCAGGCATGTACCACACCTTCTTTATCCAGTCATCTATTGAAGGGCTTTTTGGTTGTTTCCATGTCTTGGCCACTGTGAACAATGCTACAATGAACATGGGGCTGCATGTGTCTTTACGTATCAATGTTTTTGAGTTTTGGGGGAATATACCCAGTAGCGGAATTGCTGAATTATATGGTTGTTCTATTCTTAATTTTTTTAGAACCACCATGCGTTCTTCCATAATGGTTGTACTACTTTACATTCCCACCAACAGTGGATGAGGGTTTCTTTTTCTTTGCAGCCTCTCCAACACTTGTTGTTACCTGTCTTGTTGATAATAGCTAATCTAACAGGTGTGAGCTGGTATCTCATTGTAGTTTTGATTTGCATATCTCTAATGGCTAATGAAGATGAGCATCTTTTCATGTATCTGTTGGCCATTTGTATTTCTTCTTGGGAGAAGTGTCTGTTCATGTCCTCTTCCCATTTTTTTATTGGATTGTTTGCTTGTTTATTGCTGAGTTTTATGAGTTCTTTATATATTTCGGATATTAGCTCCTTATCTGAGCTGTTATTTGAAAATAACATCTTCCATTTAGTTGGCTGTCTGTTTGTTTTGTTGTCAATATCTTTTGCTGTGCAGAAGCTTCTTAGTTTGATATAGTCCCATTCATTTATTTTTATCTTCACTTCCTTTGCCTTTGGAGTCAAATTCATAAAATGTTCTCTATGGTCAAGGTCCATGAGTTTAGTACCTATGTTTCCTTCTATGTAATTTATTGTTTCAGATCTTATATTTAGGTCTTTGATCCATTTTGAGTTGATTTTTGTGCAAGGGGACACTCTGTAATCAAGTTTCATTCTTTTGCATGTGACTTTCCAATTTTCCCAGCACCATTTATTGAAGAGGCTTTCTTTTCGTCATTGTGTGTGTTTGGCTCCTTTATCAAAGATGATTTGACCATATATATGTGATTTTATTTCTGGGCTTTCTATTCTGTTCCATTAGTCTGGGTGTCTGTTTTTCTGCCAATACCGTGATATTTTGATATCGTGGCTCTGTAGTATAATTTGAAGTCAGGTATTGTAATGCCTCCAGTTTCATTTTATTTTTCCTTAGGATTACTTTGGTTATTCAAGGATTTTTACAGTTCCTTACAAACCTGATGATTTTTTGTTCCATTTCTTTAAAAAAAGACATTGAGCCTGACCAGGTGGTGGCGCAGTGGATAGGGCATCGGACTAGGATGCAGAAGACCCAGGTTCGAGATCCTGAGGTTGCCAGCTTGAGCACGGGTCCATCTGGCTTGAGCAAAAAGCTCGCCAGCTTGGACCCAAGGTCACTGGCTCCAGCAAGGGGTTGCTGAGTCTGCTGAAGGCCCGTGGTCAAGGCACATATGAGAAAGCAGTCAATGAACAACTAAGGTGTCACAATGGCAATGAAAAACTAATGATTGATGCTTCTCATATCTCTCCATTTCTGTCTGTCTGTCCCTATCCATCCCTCTCTCTGACTCTCTCTGTCCCTGTAAAAAAAAAAAACTAAAAAAAGACATTGAAATTTTGATGGGAATTGCATTAAATTTGTATATTGCTTTGGGTAATATGGCCATTTTTAACTATATTTATTCTTCCTAGCCAAGAACAAGGAATCTTTTTGCATTTCATTGTGTCTTTTTCAATTTCCTTTAATAATGCTTTGTAGTTTTCAGTATATAGGTTCTTTTCATTCTTTGTTTTGTTTATTCTTAGGTGTTTTATAATTTTTGTTGCAACTTTAAAAGGGATTATTTCTTTTAGTTCTTTTTCTGAAGTTTCATTGTTGACATATAAGAAAGCAATAGACTTCTGTATATTAATTTTGTATTCTGTGACCTTACTGTATTGGTTTATTGTTTCTAGTAGCCTTTCTATGGAGTCTTTGGGGTTTTCTATATACATGTCATCTGCAAAAAGTGAAACCTTTACTTCTTCTTTTCCAATATGAATGCCTTTTATTTCTTTCTCTTGTCTGATTGTTCTGGCTAGAACTTCCAGCACTATATTGAATAGGAGTGGAGAGAGTGGGGCAACCTTGTCTTATTCCTGATTTTAGAGGAAAAGTTTTCAGTTTTTTACCATTTAGTATGATGTTAGCTGATGGTTTGTCATAAATAGCCCTTATTATGTTGAGGTATTTTCCTTTTATAGCCATTTTGTTGAGTGTTTTAAAAATAAATGTATGTCGTATTTTATCAAATGCCTTTTCTGCATCTATTGATAAGATCATATGGTTTTTGTTCTTTGTTTTGTTGATATGATGTATTATGTTAATTGTTTTACATATATTGAAGCATTCTTATGTTTCTGGAATGAATACCACTTGATCATGATTAATTATTTTTTTAATGTGTTGTTGTATTCAATTTGCTTGCTGTTGTTTCTTAAGGTGTTACTGCTTCCCTTAGTTTTGAAAACTGACCCTGTACTCTGGGATGGGTCAATTGTCCACTGGCCTTAATCCACCTTTGCTGGTCCAGAGCTCCCCCTTTGGGGCTCGCTATGCCAGGGTGGCTCCTTGGCTTAGCCCCCGGCTGGGCTAAGATTTGCTCCCAGACCCCAACCTCTTGCATCTAGCTTGTGGCCAGAGGGCTTAGCACTGCACCCTCTCACCAGCAAGCTCAGCCCCTCTGTGGCACTTGATGACAAGTTTCAGCTGGGATTCATTAGGACCTCCTCACTCACTTTAGAGTGTAGACAGCTACAGTCCAGCTTCTCCTGTGGAATCTGCTGGTAGCAGACTTCCCTGGTTGCTGTTCAGCCATGCCTCCCTTCCCCCGAGCCCCTCCTGGGACAACCTCCTCAGGAATTCAACTACTGAGGAGTCCTCACTCTCATCTCAGGGGCTGCTTCTCAGAGAAATTGAAGGCACCCCTCCAGTACTGTGAGCCCCTTGCAGGACTTCTGGGAGCCTCTATGCCAAAAGATCTCTTGAAGCCACTGTCATCTCAAAGGCTCTGACACTGCACCAACCTCACAGTCTCCTTCCCTTTCCCCTTCGGTCCCAGTCCCAGTTCATCCAAGTGACCCCACCTCCCCAGCTGATCTAAAGAATTAGAGAGAGCAGCCTGTGTCAAGCACTCACATACAAGTGCCTTTCTATCCCCTCAGCCCAGAGTACTGGGTGCCACTTGCCCCTCCTATCACTAAGCAGGGCCACTAAAGTGAGTCCAACACAAAAACAATAATTGCTCTCCTTATCAAGCAATGAAGTGGGATCAGAGGGGCCCTCTCAGTGTGGAGCCCTCCAGGACCCACCCTGACATGAGTGGGTTGTGAGTGACTGTTTTTTCTCAGATGACGTTTGTTTGCCATATGCAAAAACAACAGACTAGGAAGAAAGGGAAGCATAACTGAAAGGCATAGTTGTTATCTTTCTCTCCTTTTCCTATCCTAAACTTAAAAAAAAAAGAGAAAACTATATAGATTTGATGGCTGTCTGAGCCTTTCATTCAATAGTCTCTGGGGAAAAGTGAAAGTAGCCTTAGTTTGGTTTGGATCTGACAACTTTAGTGATGTGATTGATTTAATAATGTTTAGAATTCTGCTGTCCACACTCAGCATAATAGATGGTTTCATAGCCATGTCCACAATTCACAGATCTCTTTATTCTGTTTAAAGTTAAGAAACAAGAACAGAGAGCACTACGACACAGAATGCATAAAATATGGGAAAAGCAGACACAAGATCGATCATGGGGGAGAAGCAAGATGGCGACAGAGTAGGCGGACGTACCAACTTCCAACTCCCAGAAGCAAAGTGGATTATAACTCAATTTAAAGAACCATCATCTAGATAAACCAACTACGAACTAAACTAAGTGGACTCTTCAACCAAGGAACACAAAAGAAGCCACATTGAGACTGGTAGGAATAGCGAAAACGCAAAGAGGGCTGCCCAGCTCCCCGGAGCAAACGGCAGCCCGGAGAGACCCGTGGGGCGGGAGGAAAGTTTGGCGGAGAGGGAGGGACCTGGGTCCCAGGAACCAAGCCCCAGCCTGCAGTCCCAGAGCCTAGAAGAGGCGTTTGGACAGTTTTGAGCTGTGAAACAAGTGAGGGAGCTCCCAGGCCTACAGTGTGGAGTATTAGGTCCCTTCCTACTCTGCTGAGGGCTGCTTAAGGGTTTGGGGCGACAGGACGCTGAAACGCGGTTCTGTCGGCATGGGCAGAGGCCAAGCCGGTGGGAGATCGGTCTAGCCCAGAGGGTCGGAGGGGACGCGCGAAAGCGGTCCGGAAGCTGCGGGCCCGCCTTTAATCCGACTTACGGGGACAAAGCGGGGGCCAGGAACGGGCAGAAATCTGCTCTGCGACTCTGCGCAAGCCTGCCCTGATCGCAGGGACTGGGCTAGGACCAGGGACGGGCAGGGGCTCGCGGTTGAGCTCACGCTACCAGCCCCCCACCCCAGGCCGGAGAAACCGCGGTTGGCCAGTATACATGCGCGAGCTGGTTCCGAGCGCGGGAACGGGCTAGACCTCGAGACAAGTGGAAGCTCGCAGCTGAGCTCACTCTACTAACCCCACCCGGCCGGAGAAACCGGGAATTACATTCATACGTGCACGAGCGGGCTCCAAATGTGGGGGCGGGGTAGAGTCCGGGACGAGCGGAAGTACGCAGCTGAGCGGAAGCCAGCAAACACGCCCGCCCCAATGAACCTTGGTTTCCGACCCTGCGCAGAAGGGCCCTGGCCTCGAGGGCAGGGCTAAAGCTCCGGACGGGCAAAAGCTTACAGCTGAGAGCACGTCAAAAGCCCCGCCTAACCCACAGAACTGTAGTGAGCAGGCTCCGACTGCTGGTTCTGGGCGGAAGTCTGGAAATAGGCTGGTCCGCAGCTGAGTAAAGGTGCTAACTTCTACCCTTGGTGCTAAGTCTTGTGGCTTCAGTGACAGCCCCTCCCACGGAGGAGAGGCAGAAATCACAGCAAAAGCCACAGTGGGCCGGCGCTGGCAACGCTCATACCCAACCACCCTAGGCACCGGCAGAGGGGGTGGGGGGCCTACAGACAGACCACACCTAGAGAACACAAAGGCAACACCTACTGGACTCCAGTGGCCACAACTTGCTTATACACAAAAAAAATGGGTAGGCAGAGAAATGCAAACCAAATGAATCAAGAGAAATCCCCAGAGAAGGACCTGAATGAACCAGATATAACCAAATTACCAGAAGCAGAATTTAGAATAATGATAGTTAGGATGTTCAAAGAAATTAGAGCAACAATGGATAGTCATTATGAACACCTAAATAAAGAGATAACAAGTATAAAAAATGAAATTGAAATAATAAAAAAGAATCAGACAGAAATGACAAATACAGTATCAGAACTGAAGACCACAATGAAAGGAATTAAAAGCAGGATGAATCACGCTGAGGATCGAATAAGCAAGTTAGAGGACACAATAAACAAAGGCACAGAAGCAGAGAAGAAGAAGGAAAAGAGACTTAAAGAATGTGAGGAAACTCTAAGGGAGCTCTGTGACAAAATGAAGAGAAACAACATTCGCATCATAGGGGTGCCTGAAGAAGAGGAGAGAGGACAGGAAATGGAAACTTTGTTCAATCAAATCATAGCAGAAAACTTTCCTAAATTAAGGCTGGGAAACACTCCACACATTCAAGAAGCACACAGAATTCCATTAAAGAGAAACTCAAAAAGATGTACACCAATACACATCATACTTAAAATACCAAAGCTAATGGATAAAGAAAAAATTTTAAAAGCTGCTAGAGAAAAAAAGGCTATCACCTACAAAGGAGCCACCATAAGGATGACATCGGACTTCTCAACAGAAACACTTGAGGCCAGAAGGGAATGGCAAGATATAATTAAAGTAATGCAGAACAAGAACCTACAACCAAGACTACTTTATCCAGCAAGGCTAACGTTTAAAATTGAAGGAGAAATAAAGAGCTTCCCAGAAAAAGAAAACCTCAAGGAATTCATAAAAACCAAACCAATTCTGCAAGAGATACTAAGGGGCCTGTTGTGAACAGTTTAAAAGGAGGAATGAATAGAGCAAAAGAAGAATACAGCTTTAAAGAATAAAATGGCAATAAACAACTACATATCAATAATAACCTTAAATGTAAATGGCTTAAATGATCCAATCAAAAGACATAGGGTAGCTGCATGGATAAAGAAACAGGACCCATACATATGCTGTCTACAAGAGACACACCTTAAAACAAAAGATGCTCATAGACTGAAGGTAAAAGTATGGAAAAAAATATTTCATGCAAATGGAAATGAAAAAAAAGCAGGGGTAGCAATACTTATATTAGACAAAATGGACTTTAAAACAAAGGCTGTAGTAAGAGATAAAGGAGGACACTACATAATGATAAAGAGAACAATTCAACAGAGAGATATAACTATTGTAAATATCTATGCACCAAATATAGGAACCCGACATACATAAAGCAGACTTTGATGGATATAAAGGGCGAGATTAACAGCAATACTATCATAGTAGGGGATTTCAATACCCCACTAACAACACTGGATATATCCTCAAGAAAGAAAATTAATAAAGAAACAGTAGACTTAAAGGAGACACTAGATCAACTTGATTTAATAGATATCTTCAGAACTTTTCACCCTAAAGCAGTAGAATATACATTCTTCTCAAGCGCTCATGGTACGTTTTCTAGGATAGACCACATGTTAGGACACAAAAATGGTCTCAATAAATTTAAGAAGATTGAAATCATATCAAGCATTTTCTCTGATCACAATGCCATGAAACTAGAAATTAACCACAAAAGAAAAACTGAAAAATACTCAAACACTTGGAAACTAAATAGCATGATATTAAATAATGAATGGATTAACAATGAGTTCAAAGAAGAAATAAAAAAGTTTCTAGAAACAAATGATAATGAGCATACATCAACTCAAAATTTATGGGACACAGCAAAAGCAGTTCTGAGAGGGAAGTTCATTGCACTACAGGCATATCATAAGAAGCTAGAAAAAGCTCAAATAAGCAACCTGACCCTGCATCTAAAAGAACTAGAAAAACAACAAATAAAACCCAAGACAAGTAGAAGGAAGGAAATAATAAAGGTCAGAGTAGAAATAAATGACATAGAGGCTAAGGAAAGAATACAGAGGATCAATGAAACAAGAAGCTGGTTCTTTGAAAAGGTAAACAAGATTGATGAACCTTTAACTAGACTCACCAAGAAAAAAAGAGAGAGGACTCTAATAAATAAAATTAGAAAGGACAGTGGAGAAATAACAACTGACACAACAGAAATACAAAGCATTGTAAGAAAATACTATGAAGAACTATATGCCAAAAAATTAGACAATCTTGGTGAAATGGACAAATTTCTTGAATCATATATCCTTCCAAAAATCAATCTGGAAGAATCAGAACACCTAAACAGACCAATTACAACAAATGAGATCGAAACAGTTATCAAAAAACTCCCAAAAAAGAAAAGTCCTGGGCCTGATGGCTTCAAAAGTGAATTCTATCAAAAATTCAAAGAAGAACTAACTCCTATCCTTCTCAAGCTATTTCAAAAAATTCAAGAGGAAGGAAGACTTCCAAATTCCTTTTATGAGGCGAGCATAATTCTGATCCCAAAACCGGGCAAAGACAACACAAAGAAAGAAAATGATAGGCCTATATCCCTGATGAATTTAGACGCTAAAATTCTCAACAAAATATTAGCCAACCGGATCCAGCAATATATGAAATAAATCATACACCACGATCAAGTGGGATTTATTCTGGAGAGGAAAGGCTGGTTCAATATTCGCAAATCAATCAATGTGAATCATCACATAAACAAAAGGAAGGACAAAAATCACATGATAATTTCAATAGATGCAGAAAAGGCATTGATAAAATCCAGCACCCATTTCTGCTCAAAACTCTCAGTAAAGTGGGAATACAGGGATCATTCCTTAACATGATAAAGGCCATCTACGATAAACCGACAGCAAACATCATACTAAATGGACAAAAATTAAAAGCAATCCCATTAAGATCAGGAACCAGGCAGGGTTGCCCACTTTCACCACTCTTATTCAACATAGTTCTGGAAGTCCTAGCTACAGCAATCAGACAAGAAGAAGAAATAAAAGGCATCCAAATTGGAAAAGAAGAAGTAAAACTGTCACTATTTGCAGATGATATGATATTGTATATTGAAAACCCTAAAGTCTCAGTCAAAAAACTACTGGACCTTATAAATGAATTCAGCAAGGTGGCAGGATATAAAATTAATACTCAGAAATCAGAGGCATTTCTATACACCAACAATGAAATATCAGCAAAAGAAATTAAGGAAACAATCCCCTTCACTATTGCAGCCAAAAAAATAAAGTACCTAGGAGTAAATTTAACCAAGGAGGTTAAGGACTTGTACTCGGAAATTATAGAACATTGATAAAAGAAATCAAGGAAGATACAAACAAGTGGAAACATATACCGTGCTCATGGCTAGGAAGAATAAACATCATTAAAATGTCTATATTACCCAAAGCAATTTATAAATTCAATGCAATATCAATTAAAATACCAATGACATACTTCAAAGATATAGAACACATATTTCAATAATTTATATGGAACCAAAAAAGAACACGAATAGCCTCAGCAATCTTAAAAAGAAAAAATAAAGCAGGAGGTATCACTCTTCCAGATATCAAGGTTTACTATAAGGCATTATACTCAAGACAGCCTGGTACTGGCATAAGAACAGGGACATAGATCAATAGAACAGAACAGAGGACCCAGAAATAAACCCACAGCTTTATGGACAACTGATATTTGACAAAGGAGGAAAGAACATACAATGGAGTAAAGACAGCCTCTTTAACAAATGGTGTTGGGAAAATTGGACATCTACATGCAAAAAAATGAAACTAGACCATCAACTTACACCATTCACAAAATCAAACTCAAAATGGATAAAAGACTTAAATGTAAGCCGTGAAACCATAAGTATCTTAGAAGAAAACATAGGCAGCAAGCTCTCCGACATCTTAGCAGCAGTATATTTGCCGATTTATCTCCACGGGCAACTGAAATAAAAAGCAAGATAAACAAATGGGGCTATATCAAACTAAAAAGTTTTTGCACAGCTAAAGACAATAAGAACTGAATAAAAAGACAAACCACACAATGGGAGAACATATTCGACAGTACATCTGATAAGGGGTTAATAACTAAAATTTATAAAGAACTTATAAAACTCAACACCAGGAAGACAAACAACCCAATCAAAAAATGGGCAAAAGAAATGAATAGAAATTTCTCCAAAGAGGACATACAGATGGCCAATAGGCATATGAAAAAGTGCTCAACATCACTAATCATTAGAGAAATGCAAATCAAAACCACAATGAGATATCACCTCACACCAGTCAGAATGGCACTTATCAGCAAAACAACACAGAATAAGTGCTGGTGAGGATGTGGAGAAAAGGCAACCCTCCTGCACTGCTAGTGGGAATGCAGACTGGTGCAGCCACTGTGGAAAACAGTTTGGAGATTCCTCAGAAAATTAAAAAACGAACTGCCTTTTGACCCAGCTATCCCACTTTTAGGAATATACCCTAAGAACTCCATAGCACTGTTCGAAAAGAAGAAATGCGCCCCCATGTTCGTGGCAGCATTGTTCACAATAGCGAAGATCTGGAAACAGCCCAAGTGTCCGTCAGAAGACGAGTGGATTAAAAAGCCATGGTACATATATACTATGGAATACTACTCAGCCATAAGAAACGATGACATCGGATCATTTATAACAAAATGGATGTACCTTGATAACATTATACGGAGTGAAATAAGTAAATCAGAAAAAAAGAAAAACTGAGAACAGCATGATTTCATACATAGGTGGGACATAAAAGTGAGAATATGAGACATGGACAAGAGAGTGGTGGTTACGGGATGGGGGGAGGGAGGGAAGAGTGGGATAGGGAGGAGGGGAGGGACACAGGGAAAACCAGATTGAAGGTGACAGAGGACAATTTGACTTTTGGTGATGGGTATGCAACACAATTGAATGATAAGATAACCTGGAGATGTTTTCATTGTACATATGTACCCTGATTTATTGGTGTCACCCCATTAGAATTAATAATAATAAAATATATATGTAAAAAAAAAAAAGTTCGATCATGGATGGGTTGTCAGGGAAAATTTTAAAGTGCTCCTGTTACTAAGAACTAGAAAGGAAAGCAGTAAAATACCTTTTGTGCAGAAAAAATGCCAGACCAGTCACTATGGATATTTATAATGATGAGAAGAAAGTGCCAGGGTATATTGACCTGAGGACTGTGTCCCTGGCCAAGTAGCAGTGCAGTGTGGACCACCATTACACAAACCCCATAACTGACCAGATGGCATCACCGAAGTAACACAGTGAAGTCAATGACTTTTTTAAGTGCCATTTTCAAATTTGCCCAACTTCAACAAGCCAGACTTTGGGAGAGAACAGAAAGTGTGTTTTTTGTTTGTGTTCACAAAACCTAGAAGGTCGGGGAGCCAAGGAAGTGGGGAGGGGTCATTTGGGAAGCAGGAGCACAGCTTTGGCTTTCAAGAAAGGGATGGCTTCACACAGGAGGTGGGTCTACAGACTCAAGAAGGATGACCAATGTGGATGCATGTGGGAGAAAAGGACTAGATAGTTGAGCAGAGGGAGGAATTTGGGATGGAATATTGCAGGGAAGAGTCCACAGAGACTACTAGTCTCCTGGCTTCTTTATTTTCATTTACTTATTTTTAATTTATTGGTTTTTATTTTTATGGAGAAAAAGAGAAAAAAGAACCCATCGATTTGTTGTTCCATGAGTTTATGCATCCATTGATTGTTTTTCGCATGTGCCTTGGCTGGGGATTGAACCCACAATCTTGACTACTGAGACAGTGCTCTAAGCAGCTGAGCTATGTGGCCAGGACCTGGGTTCTTATGTATAAAAAAGAATTACCTAAACTGATGGATGTCATACTAATGAAGTCCCATTTCTGGCATAGGTCACTAATGATTTTTAAACAGTAGCAAAGGGCTGATTTTCACATACATCTACAATTCAAGCACTTCTCTCCACACTGGCTGCCACTTCCCTGGTGAAAGCCACTGGTGCCCTTACGTAGATGGTTGCCATAGCCCTCTGCCTGATCTCCCTACTGTCCCCTTGCCTCCTTCCCACTGGATGGTATAAAAATATGCAAGAATACATACTAGTTTCTAGGGCCTGCTGGCTGAAACACTCAGCTTCAGATTATGTCCAATGAAGCAGCTGTGGTGACCCTGCCCTTGTGCTTGTCTAACTATGACCTTCCTCTCACTGCAAGCTACCAGTAGCACCATACCCAGGCATGACCTCACCTCTCTCTGCTCCCTCACTTGCTCTCTGACCCCACCAATTCCCCAGAGCCTTTGCACATGTCATTCCCAGTTTGTTTCTTTTCAAGATACTAGAACTGGTTCCCTAACTCCTGGTGAGCCCTGGTTAATGTTGAAATCCTCTAAAGTCAAATCCCTTTAACCGCTTTCCTTACTTTATTTTTCTCTGTGGTTCTTACATTTAAATCTGTGTCGTTTGCTGTGTTGGTGCCGGACACCAGTGCTTGGTACATGATGGGCACTCCATAAATATTTGTGGAGTAAATAAACAATTGAATGAATGCATGAGTAATGGTGAATAGAAGAAAAGTAGTCCCAACATAGATCATGATCATGTTCTGGAGATTAGACTAGGGAGAGGATTACAGGAGTAAAAATGGGCCACATTTATATATACATATTAGTATTGTATATTTAGAAATGGAACAACATGAACAAAGAGATTGCGTTAACAGAAGACAATGTTTACATTGTGTGTGTGTGTGTTTCCAAAGGAAGTAATATTATCTAAAGGAATTATAATAGGATAAAGTCAAATAATAAAAAGGTATATTTGTTCTGCTAAGAACCCATATTAAAATAGGCTAAAATATTAGAAAGTAAATTTGGAAGTCTGTTGAGTAGAGACAGATGCAGATAGCTGCCAATGTTTCTGAGCAGCTCCAAGGCATGCTGGTGCCTGGAGGCTGGGACAGCCTCTCTGAGGACAGAACCAATGAGTGTTTACACGCATTACAGCCTTGGGCAAAACTGGGAGATCACAGTAAGAGCCTTTATGTAACAATTTGTGGTTTAAGAGGAATTTCATTCCCACTATTTCTTTTGATCCTCAAAGCATCTCTGTGATGTCTGGGGATTTGAAAGCTGGTTTTCAGAGTAAAGACTTGATTTGGGACATCAACCATCATCTATTGCCAACATGCACTTTCGTCCTGAATGCCCTGCTTACCTCCCTCCCTCCTTGTAGGAGGACTGCTGTTATCAGAGCATCCAGGGTCTGGGTTCTGGCCCCCCTCTCTTGCTAACACTGTGTGCTATCATGGTAGCTAATATTTACTGAGCATGGTCTCCCATTTCCAGACACTTCGCTAAGCAATTATGTAGCATCCCACGCAACTGGAAAACCTTTTGAAACCCACAGGTACTGTTATTATCATCACCATTTGGCAGATGGGGACACTGAAGTTTTGAGATATTAAGTAACTTGTTCAGATCACTTAGCCACATAAGTGGCAGAACTGGGAGACGCCACGTGAACTTGTTCTGTCTCAATCACCCCCGACCTTTCCTCTCCCACTAAAACTTACCTGTCTTTCATTCTTCTCCACGTATTTCCCGAACACCTTCTATTGTAGAAAGTGACACAGAAAATGTCCTTGTTCTCATGGAGCTGACCTCCTAATGAGTCAGGGGAAGAGATTAAACAGACACAAGCTATTTAATAGGAGCCAATACATGCTGAGCAGGAAAGAGGCATGACGCGGTGAGCAGGGAAGAGGAGGCATGATGGGAGTGGAGAGCTGTGGCTGCAGGTGGAATGAGAGACCTGCAAGAATGAAGCTGTATCAGGAGAGACCTGCTAGGGGTCTGGGAGTAGGTGGTGCACCTTCTCAGGGGATGGCACTGCAGGCCGAGGTTCTCAGCACTTTGACTTGAACATGAACCAAACACTCTTCATGTTCTCTCCAACTGTCTGATTTGCTCAGTGGGTCACATTGAAAAACGATGGCCATGTGCCTGGTCTGTGAGGCATAGGAAACTGCAGGGTAGCTGCTGCTTCTCCAGATGGTGTGTTCACTTCAGGCACCTAATCCGCACGGCTGACCGTGGTTACTCTCTCCTCTCAGTCCTGTCACCATAGGGTCTCTTCCACTTGTCAGATTCAGTGCTCACAACATTGTATGGTACATTTCTTGGGGTTGAGGACTCTCCTCCCTCACTTGTCTACAGACCAGAGGTTTAATGGGTGCATTTGGTCACTGGGTGAAGGGGTCTTGGTCACATGGATTGGTAGCCCCTTTTGGCATGACTTGGCTAAAAAACGGGGATTCTTAAAAGTTCCTCCTAAGGAAGAGCCTAGTATAAACATTACTCCAGTGGGATTGTTGGAACCCTGTGCCCATGTGTGTCTGCTGGGGGGTGGGCAGTGGATAACTAATCCATGTCTGAATTATAGCACACACCTGGTCAGAAATGAAGAAGTATTAACTCTCCCTGGCCAGTTTTCTCAGTGAATAGAGCATTGGTCTAGTATGCAGTCATCCCAGGTTCATCGCTGGTCAGGACACACAAGAGAAATGACCATCTGCTTCTCTCCCTCTCCCTCTCCCTCTCCCTCTTTTCTTTCTCTTCCCCTCCCACAGTCAGTGGCTCTATTGATTCGACAGTCGGCCTGGGTGATAAAGATAGCTTGATTGGTCTAAGCATCAGCCCTAGATGGAGGGTTGCCAGCTGGATCCTAGTCAGGGGGGCATGCAGGAGTCTGTCTCTCTATCTGCTCTCCTCTCAATAAGGCAAAAGCTTCTCTCCCCTGCTCCCTGCCCTCCCCTCCCCCCTTACCCCTTTGCTTTTCCTCTGCTCTTTCTATCCCTCCCCACCTTTACCACTATTCTTACACAAGCCTCATTATGGCCACACCCCCAAATAAAGTCTAAGCCCTGGAATTAGTCATGCCCAGTGTGCAATTTAGCTCAGGCTCTCAATTCTAAATTCCTGAGAAGCAGCAACTGATTGGCTTAGGTGTGTCTGGCTGACTTTGTTCCCTCACCTGTGACTGAAGGTGGTAGGAAGGGGCAGGGCCAGCCTCCAGGACCAAGAAGTCCCTTAGATCCAGCACAGTCGTTACCTCTGGTGGGAAGAAAGGGGAAAAGTGTCTGTACGTGGTGTTAACTACTTTACATTTGGTTTATTTTCTGAACTCTAGGGTGCATTTTCTGGTGTTAGCTATATTATTTTTTATAGTATTTGGAATGTCTAAAATCTTTCTTGAACATTTTAACATTAAAAGGAGATGATCTCCTTTAAATTAAGAAGCAGAAAATTGACATAAAACTGCATGTAAAAACACATGCATCTCCACCAATGATGAGTTTTTAAAAAGATAATTAGATACTTCTCTGTTACTCCTTTCCTTCTCAAATTCTTTGTCCTAGTTTACTGATAGACTTCGCTTTTGCAGGAGTTGATCATTTATTCATTCATTCAATAAACACCGATTGACTTCCCACCCTACATTGGAGTAGTAGGAAGCTTGGGTTTACAGGACAGCTGAGAAACAGAGGCTTAAACAGGGGGACACACCTGCAGCTAGGGAGCAGTTGGGTGAAATTTTAATTTTTTTTTTGTTTTTTTTTAAGGGACAGAGAGAGAGAGGGTCAGAGAGAGGGATAGATAGGAACAGACAGACAGGAACAGAGAGAGATGAGAAGCATCAATCATCAGTTTTTTGTTGCGACACCTTAGTTATTCATTGATTGCTTTCTCACATGTGCTTTGACCACAGGCTTTCAGCAGACCAAGCAACCCCATGCTTGAGCCAGTGACCTTGGGTCCAAGCTGGTGAGCTTTTTGCTCAAGCCAGATGAACCCGCACTCAAGCTGGCGACCTCGGGGTCTTGAACCTGGGTTCTCCACATCCCAGTCCGATGCTCCACCCACTGTACCACCACCCAGTCAGGCTGGAATTTTTTTTTTTTTTTTTAAATATGAGAGTAGCTTCTATGTAGTTTCTCACCATTTCTGTCTCGGAGAATCCTTCACTTGGGAACAATTTTTTTTTTTTTTATTTTCTGTTGCATGAGGTTTTATAACTTTTTCTATATATTTCTGCATCGCTGATTCCAAATCTGAAATCTGTTTTTGGTGCATGCTCGAGTTTTTATGCAATTTTAATTTCTTTTTGTTACAGTTAATGGCAAGCATTGGTTTTTCAATTGAAGTTAAAGGGCAACGACTCTTTAAATGTAAAAAATTATTATCTGATAAAACACCCTCTTATTTTGTTTTAAGATTGAATCATGGCTTCTTCGAGTAGACGTAAATGTAAGAATAGTCCTGACACCTTCTGTTATATAGATGACTGTTACACACTTCAACATCAATGGTGCAATATTTCATCATTTGTAACACGTGCATATGTTGCCTATTTTCAAGTTCCCCTTGGCGATCAAGACAAGAATTGGACTCCTCATATTGTGTGTCATAATTGTGAGGAAATGCTTTGTTACTGGACAAAAGGAAAACGCAAAGGAATGCCTTTTGGTATTCCCATGATTTGGCATGAACCTAAGTAGCACAGCAGTGACTGTTATTTCTGTCTGATCCATACAAAGGGCATCGGCAAGAAAAAACGGAATATGGTCGCATATCCTAATATTCCTTCAGCAATACAACCTATCCTACACTCTGAGACACACCCAGTTCCAATTTTCAATGGTTTTATTTCTTCTAAGGACAAAGAAAGTGAACATGGTGATCAAGTGTATTTTGATAAGATGATTGTTGTAGAATCTGAAGGGTCTTCTTCTGATGCCAAGCAGTCATTAACCCCTCAGCAGTATGGCCAACCCGAATTGAATGTCTTAATAAGAGATTTGGGCCTATCAAAGAAAGCAGGTGAGTTATTAACCTTCAGGCTTCAAGAAAACAATGTACTTCACCAGTCAGCTAAAGTATCCCATTCAGGAAGCATGAAAAAATTTTTGTGGACTTTTTTTCCGAAGACAAACACTATGTTTACTGTCATGATTTCGGTAGTCTTCTCAGCCAGCTAGGTGTTACCCCTTACAGTCCAACAGAATGGTGGCTATTTCTTGACAGCTCTAAATGAGTCTGAAATGTGTTCTCCTACACAACGGTAATGTTTATGCAGTGTTTCCAATTGGTTATTCAACTCATCTGTGAGAAGATTATAATGACATAAAAACTGTCCTCAACTTACTGAAGTATGAGGAGCATAACTGGATCATTTGTGTAGATCTTAAAATGATAAATTTCCTGCTAGGACAACAGAGAGGTTTCACGAAGTATCCTTGCTTTCTGTGTTTGTGGGACAGCCAAGCTCAGGAGAAATACTGGACTCAGAAGGAGTGGCCATAACATGAAGCTCTGGAAGTAAGAATGCAAAATATTGTGAATGAACCTGTAGTTAATCGAGACAGGATCATATTCCCCCACTTCACATCAAACTTGGCTTAATGAAGCAGTTTGTTCAGGCTTTGAAAAAAGAAAGTGAATGCTTTCAACATATTATTTCTGCTCTTCCTGCCTTGTATTTTGAGAAGATAAAAGCAGGTGTATTCAATGGACCTCAAATTCGAACCCTCATCATATGTGACGAAGAATTTGCCAGGAAGATGAATAAGAAGGAGAAAGCAGCATGGCAGTCTTTTGTGGCAGTTACAAAGAACTTCCTTAGCAACAAAAAAGCAGAAAACTATGAACTTCTGGTTCAAAGGATGTTGTTAGCTTTCCGCGACATTGAATGTAACATGAGCGTTAAGATTCACTTCCTGAATAGTCACCTTGATAAGTTTCCTGAAAATCTTGGAGCTGTTAGTGATGAGCAGGGAGAACGCTTTCATCAAGATCTGAAGATGATGGAAGAGTGTTATCAGGGGCAATGGGACAGAAATATGATGGCAGACTACTGTTGGAGCATCAAACGAGATTGTCCTCAACAAGTACACAAATGCAAGAGCTACAAACGCAAATTTTTGCCTGAATAGAATTTAAATAAGTTTTGCACAAATTTTATAATTAAAATAAGTGTTTTAAGATGTTCTATTTTGAAATTGTAGACCAATTCTGATGCAATCATATCTCTTAGTGTATTAGTGTATTTACTGCATTGTATAAATTATTATATTTTCACAAAGATGATGCCCAAGAAGACATTCTTACTTCATTATGTTAAACTAAATGTTGAAAATTTTACAATAAGATGAAAACTAAAATATTGAATTGCAAAATACTGTAGCTTACAGAGAAGAACTAATGTCAGATTTGAGATCAGCACACTTGAATTAGGTAAGAACAAGTGTTTTTGTGGATGCAACAAAAATTTTGTTCCTCAGTATAATTTTTTACCTTGACCAAATCATATGAAGTCTCTGGATCCCAATCTTTTAAACTAATAGATACTGTTTCTTCTTTTCACAGAACTCCTGCAAGCTCTGGTGGAGACCAGTGTCCCCAACAGAGATAGCAGGCATTTATGCCTCACTGCTGGGACCCCACTCCTGACTGCCACACCTGTGTAGTAGGCAACCCCCTATTCATGCTGCATGAAACAGTGTCACCTCCTTGTGCAGACTCATGCAAACTGCAAAGGGACATACCAGGGATAATCAGTACAGAATTGAGTTTCTTACTCTTGCCTGAGTTATATTACTTTTTTATCGATCATTATTAGTTTTGGTTTTCCAAAATTTATAAAAATTTTCAGTATTGTTTGGTAAAGAACTACCACTTGCTGATTACTGTGAAAAAACCTTTTCTATCAAATACCAAACCAACACCTGCCTTTTTGCTACCATGATCACACTGTAAATCAAATTTAACAACTTGTAGAATAACTAAAGTATAAATAAAATATCTGCATAGTGTCAAGTGTTTTAGCAAATTATAAAGAATGGATTAAAGTAACTGAATCAAGTCCTAGTAAATGACAACGTATAGCTTGGAAACATGCCCTGTCTTAATTGCACTTTAGTTTCTGCAATTCTAAGGAATTTTCTAGACAAAAAAGTCTTCCAGTTTTCAAATTCCTCAACCCATGTCTTACATTAATTGTATTTTCAAGTTTTATGGCCTATAAGTAAAGAATATGATTAGGGAAAGCATTTGGGAAAAAACATATGCTCTTACAAAGAAATTACTGCCTTACTAGGCAGTGGTGCAGTGAATAGAGCATCAGCCTGGGACAAAGAAGACCCAGGTTTGATATTCCTGAGGTCACCGGCTTGAGCACGGGATCATAGACTTGACCCCATGGTTGCTGGCTTGAGCAAGGGGTCACTGACTCAGCTGGAGCCCCCACTTCCGCCTGGTCAATGTACATATGAGAAAGCAATTAATGAATAAGTAAGGTGCCACAACTATGAGTTGATGCTTCTCATCTCTCTCCATTCCTGTATCTCTCTCTTAAAAAAATTACCAACTTTAAGCATTTAACATGAAATGAAGATTGAACAATTTAGATAACTGTCTTCAACGATGATAAAGGTTTTTTTGGGTTTGTTTTGTTTTTGTTATATTTTTAGCAAGAGAGAGAGGTACAGACAGGCAGGAAAGGAGAGAGATAGAAACATCAACTCATAGTTGCTTCCCACAGTGGCTGCACCAATCTGCATTCACATCAACAGTGCCCAAAGGTTTCTTTCTCTCCACATCTTCGACAATGCTTGTTTGTTGATTTATTGATGATAGCCATTGTGACAGGTGTGAGGTGGTATTTCACTGTGGTTTTAATTTCCATTTCTCTAATGATTAGTGACATTCAACATTTTTTCATGTGTCTAATAGCCATCTGTATGCCCTCTTTGGAGAAGTGTCTATTCAGGTTCTTTGACCATTTTGAATTGGCATTGAGTTGTATAAGTTCTTTATAACTTTTGGATATTAACCCCTTATCAGATGTTATCATTGGTGAATATGTTCTTTAATTCAGTGGATTTTTAATTTGATTAGTCCCTTTTGTTTATTTTTTCTTTTGTTTACCTTGCCTGAGGAGATGTATCAGAAAAATTATTGCTAAACAAAATGTCTGAAATTTTACTGCCTATGTTTTCTTTTAGGATTTTTATAGTTTTTGAGTCTTCCATTTAAGTCTTTAATCCATTTAGAGTTTATTCTTGTGTATGGTAAGAAAGTGTTCTGGTTTCATTTTTTTGCACATATCTGTTCAATTTTCCCAACACCATTAATTGAATAGACTATCTTTAACCCATTGTATGTTTTTGCCTTCTTTGTCAAGTATTAATTAATTATAAAGGCATGAGCTTATTTCTGGACTCTCCCCATCAGTTCCATTGATCTATATGTCTTTTTTTATGCCAGTACCATGCTGTTTAGACTTTGTAGTATAACTTGATATCAGGTAGTGTGATCCCTCCCACTTTGTTCTTTTTTCTTAAAATTCCTGTAGCTAATTGGGGTCTTTTGTGGTTCCATATAAATTTTTTGACTATTTGCTCTAATTCTGTGAAATACATCATTGGTATCTTGATAAGAATTGTGTTGAATCTATGGATTGTTCTGGGTAGTGTGGACATTTTAATGTTAATGCTTCCTATCCACAAACACAGTATATGCTTCCACTTATTTGTTTCTTCTTCAATTTCTTTCTTCAGTGTCTTGTAATTTTTCGAGTACAGGTCTTTTACATTCTTGGTTAAATTTATTCAAAGATTCTTTTTTTTTTAATGCAATTGTGAAGAGGATTGTTTTCTTAGTTTTCCTTCTTGATAGTTCATTATTGGTGTATACAAATGCCACTGATTTCTGGATATTTATTTTGTGTCCTGCTTCTTCCCTGAATTCATTTATCAGTTCTAGTAGTTTTTTGGTGAAATCTTTAGGGTTCACTTTATATACAGTGTCATGTCATCTGTAAGTAATGAGAGTTTTACTTCTTCCTTTCCAATTTAGATGCCTTTTATTTCTTCTTCTTGTCTGATTGCTGTAGTTAGGACTTCCAGTACTATATTGAATAAGAGTGGTGGAGGTGGATATTCCTGCCCTGTTTCCAACCTTAAGGGAATCACTTTTAGTTTTTGTCCATTAAGTATGAAGTTGGCTATGAATTTGTCACATGTGGCTTTTTTATAAAAAAGATTTATTGATTGATTGATTGATTTTTTTTTTACAAAGAGAGGAGGGTGGGGGAGTAAGAAGTATCAACTCATAGTTGCTTCACTTTAGTTGTTTATTGATTGCTTCTCACATGTGCCTTGACCAGGCAAGCCCAGGGTTTTGAACCAGCGACCTCAGCATTTCAGGCTGATGCTATATCCACTGCACCACCATACGCCAAGCCTTTATTATATAGAATTATGTTCCAACTATACCCACTACTCTGAGAGCTTTTATAATAAGTGGGCATTGGGTTTTATCAAACACTTTTTCTGCATCTATTAATATGATTCTGTTTTCATCCTTCATTTTGTTTATGTGGTGCATCACATTTATTAATTTCTAGATATTGTGCCAAACTTGCACTTTCAGAATAAATCCCACTTGATTATGGTGCGTTAATGCATTGCTGGGTGTGGTGTGCAAATATTTTGTTGAGAATTTTGGCATATATGCTCATCAAAAATATTGGCCTATAGTTTTCTTTCTTGGTGGTGTCTTTATCTCATTTTGGAATTAGAATAAGTCCTTATAAAATGAATTTGGGACTCTTCCCTTTCCTTGAATATTTTGGAATTGTTTGAAAAAAATAGGTGTTAGTTCTTCTTGGGATATTTGGTAAAATTAATCTGTGAGGACATTCAGTACAGAACTTTGTTTTTAGAAGTTTTTAAAATTATTATTCCTGCTCTGATTATACTAATTGTAATCGGTCTATTAAAATTTTCTAATTTGCCCGACCTATGGTGGCGCAGTGGATAAAGCGTCGACCTGGGAACACTGAGGTTGCCAGTTCAAAACCCTGCACTGGTCTGGTCAAGGCACATATGGGAGTTGATGCTTCCAGCTCCTCCCCCCTTTCTCTCTCTCTCTCTCTCTCTCTCTCACTCTGTGTCTCCTCTCTAAAATGAATTTAATAAAAAAAGAAATTAAAAAAAAATTTCTAATTTGCCCAGACTCAATATTGGAAGATTGCCTATTTCTAGAAATTTATCCATTTTTTTTTTAGATTGTCCAATTTATTGGCATACAGTTGTTTGTAATATTATCTTACAATCCCTTGTATTTCTGTAAAGTCAGTTGTTACTTCTCTTTTATTTCTAATATTATTTATTTGGGTCCTCTCTCTCTCTCTCTCTCTCTCTTTCTCTCTCTCTCTCTCTCTCTCTATTTATTTATTTATTTATTTATTTATTGGTATTTTTCCAAAGTGAGAAGGAGGGGAGGCAGACAGACAGACTCTTGCATGCACCTGACTGGGATCCACCAGCAAGCCCACCAGGGGGTGATGCTCTGCCCATCCGGGCTGTTGCTCTGTTGCAACCAGAGCCATTCTAGTGCCTGAGGTGGAGGCCATGGAGCTATCCTCAGCACCCAAGCCAACTTTGCTCCAATGGAACCTTGGCTGCAGAAGGGGAAGAGAGAGACAGAGAAAGGAGAGGGAGAAGGGTGTAGAAGCAGATGGGCACTTCTCTTATGTGCCCTGGCCAGGAATCAAACCTGGGACTTCCACACACTGGGCCAATGATCTACCACTGAGCCAATCAGCCAGGGCTTCTTTTTTTCTTCATGAGTCTGGTTAACTTGCTTATTTTTTCAAAGAGTCAGTTCATGATTTCATTAATCTTTTGTATTGTTTTTAAGACTCTATTTTATTTATTTCTGCTCTGACCTTTATTTCCGAGGGAATGATGGCCCTGACCTAGAGCCACACAATCAAGTCTGTCCAAGATTCTGCCAGAAGTCCAAGCTCTATGGGGTGGGGCTGCTGGGAGTAGGGAGGGTGGGTCTAGTTGATCTCCTGGGATAAGGAGGTACGGGTCAGGATTAGGGAAAGGTAGAAGGAGTTGCCTCCATCCCAGAGCCACATAATTCAGTCTGTTCTGCATTCTGCCCAGTCCTCAGCAGGGTGGAACCATCAAGTGTCGAAAGGGTGAGGTCTCCAGGAGCCCATAGATAGGAGATAGAGGATATGCTGTGAAGGGAAGGCACCAGTCAGGTTCATGGGAAATAGAGGGGAATGGCTCCTGTCCTAAAGCTATACATCACAGTCATTGACACCCTTTGAGTCTGTCCAGACTTCTCTACCCAGGCCAAGGCAGCTGACTCTTCAGCAGGGCATGAGCTCCACAGGGTGGGGGTGACAGGAAGTCCAGAGGTTGAGATTATTGCATTCCTCCAGGCTGATGTTTTATAGAGGGGAGTGCTCCACCCAGGAAAGATAGCTTCTGTATGTGGGAGAGGAGCTCAGCATAGAAATCCTGACAGCTGTCCCTTCACCTCTCTCCTCAGAGCCACAAACCCTAGGCTGTCCTCACATGACTCTAGTCGGCTCTACTCTCCCTCCACCAGCACCCAAGGCAAGTGGCGGAGAATGAAATCATGTGTGCTGGCCTTTTAGGAGGGCATCTGGGTCTCTAGCAGACTCCCATCATTCCCTGGCAGACAGAATCCCTGCCAATTTTCACATCCAGATGTTATAAGGACGTCACTTTATAGCTCAGGTGTTCTGGGCTGGGAAGCCCTGTGTGTGGGTGAAATCCCAGCTCCTCAATGGGAGCGTTTGCAGCTGAGATATCCCTCCAGAACTTTAGCCTCCACCAATGGCTAATGGGCAGTGGGACCAGCCCTTTTTCCTTCTCTGCCCTTCCTACCAGTCTCAGTGTGGCTTCTTCTATAAATCCTTGGTTATAAGACTTTTGTTCAGCTAGTCTTCAGTTGGTTATTCAGGTTGGTTGTTCTATATTTTAGTTGTAATACCAGTTTGGTCCTGGGAGGAGGTGAGTGTAAACTTCTACCTACCACTGACATCTTGACTCTCCTCTAACATTTAGTTGTTAATGAAGATACAAAAAATCAGTAAATTCTTTGCTGTTTAGAATTTAGCTTTTTGAAAGCAAGTGTTTCTACCAGACTATCCATAATTGTGGCTTTAACTGCATGAGACTTTTCCTATTGCATTTCTGTTGATACGCTTTGAATTGACTTTTACATATGAGCTGATCCCTGTTCGCTCAGTTTTATTAAGCACTGTTTGTGTGAGGTGATATTTTCACAGTGAAAAACATCACATGGCATGAGATTTCTAAAAAAATCATATATCCTACTGTATAGCTTTTGGACAGGTCGCTGCCCCTGTTTCATTGATTGTTCCTGGCACAGATTAAATTTCTCTCCAGATGGAGAGACTAGAGATGCAAGGATACATTACTCATCACATTACATGCACTTTTTTTTCAAACAACTATTCATTTAGATAACAATACATAACGCTTCTTCTCATTAATGCCCAAACTACCTAGATAAAGAAGAGCTAAGGCCCTGACTGGTTGGCTCAGCAGTAGAGCATCAGCCCGGTGTGTGGAAGTCCCGCATTAGATTCCCTGTCAGGGCACACAGGAGTAGGACCCAACTGCTTCTTTACACTTCCCCCTCTCCTTTCTCTCTATTTCTCTCTTCCTCTCCTGCAGCCAAGGCTCCATTGGAGCAAAGTTGGCCCAGGTGCTGAGGATGGCTCAATGGCCTCTGCCTCGGGTGCTAGAGTGGCTCTGGTTGCAATGGAGCAACAACCCAGATGGGCAGGGCATCACCCCATAGTGGGCATGCTGGGTGGATCTCGGTTGGGTGCATGCAGGAGTCTGTCTGCCTGCCTCCCTGCTTCTCACTTCAGGAAAAAAAAAAAAAAAAAAAAAATATATATATATATATATATATATATATATATATATATATATATATATGAAGTGCTAAGAGGCCCTGGCTGTCTGGCTCAGTTGTTAGAGTGTGGGCCTGGTATGTGGAAGTCCCAGGTTCAATTCCCAGTCAGGGCACACAGGAGAAGCAATCATCTGCTTCTCTTATCCTCCCTCTTCTTCTTTTCTCCTTCTTCCCCTCACTCATGGTTCAAGCTTTGGCCCACAGGTGCTAAAAATAGCTCAGTTCTATTTGAGGATCTGCCCCAGATGGGCATTGCTAAGTGAATCTCAGTTAGGGTACAGACAGGAGTCTGTCTTTGCCTCCCTTCCTCTCACTGAATTAAATAAACAAACAAATAAAAATTAAATTAAAAACTCATTATAGTAGAAATAATTATTTATATCTTGTCAAGTCTTACAGAACTTTTTGCTAATTATAATTGTCATTTTATTGCTGAAGGCTGCAGAGGGAAGAGTGACTTATGGTTGGAAAGAACAGACTTTGTTAAGTTGAGGGAGGTTTTTTATTATTTTACTTACTCCTGATGTTTTATAATTGAGCTAAAAATAGGTCCAAAAATAATGGGGGAAAGAAGAGAGCACAGTGCTAGGCAAGGATAGATTCTCAGTAAATGTCTGCTGAATAAATGAATGAGAGAGTGGAAAGGAATCCTGAAAATTTTAAAACAGGGTTATGACGGGCAGGATCTCAGAGCTTCTGGGACCAAATTCAATGAAAACATGCAGACCATTCCATTTTGAGCACGAGTACGATATTGTCATGGGGAACACATGGGTTTCTTTTTGGAATAAAATCCTGTAGGACAAAAAGGAGAGAAAAAGATGTATGTTGAGAGAAGAGGCACAGAAAATACAGTGGTTTCTCATCTATTATGGGGGTTAGGTTACAGAACACCCCACGATAAGCGAAAATCCACGAAGTAGCGACCTTATATTTATTTTATTATTTATATATTTTTAAGACTTTTTAAACCCTCCCTACACTCTTATAAAACTTTCCTACACTGCTTCCCACACTAGAAAATGCTTATTTTACTGCAAAAATAATTAAAATACTAAATATGTAAAAAAAATACCTATATACCACAAAATCCCGCAATATGGTGAAAAATCCGCGATACAAAATTAGATGTACACACAATTTCAAAATCTGCGATACAAGTGAGACCGTGAAAAGTGAACCGCGATATGGTGAGGGACGACTGTAAAGGCAAAGAAAGGGGCGGGGGAGGGGGAACCCAGACTGAAATGTATTAAAAAGAAAGCTGACTGCGGGGGAGGGGGGGTATATAAATTTGCTCGCTCGCTTCCCTGTTTTTCTCTATTCTTCTGCCCTTTCTCCCTTTCTAGTATTTACACTATGAATTCCAAAGGGAGATTTAAGAGCCATTTGGAAATATGTTAAGTAAGACAACACCAGGTGGCAAATTGTAATTTAATTCTCCTTGCCAATGGAGCTAAATACTCAGAGTGCTTTTTATTAGAGGAGCTAGGAGGGAGGGAACTTGGAGGGAAAAGCCATTAAATGTGTTGTGAAGAAGGCAACTGTTGGGGTTCTCAGAAGGAATCTTTTAAAACGTACATTAATTCTCCTTTTCATCTGACCGTCTGCTAGTAAAAGGGTTGCACAAGCATTTAAGACATGTTCTGGGGAGCAATACTTATACAGTGTTGTGAGCTGACGTGTGGCTTTGGCTTTCAGGGAGCCTAGTGGATGCCTCTGAGGACCTGGAAGCCCAGGATGGTGTTGCCAGGTGGATCATGGATGGGGTGCATGCAGGAGTCTGCCTCACTATCTCCCTCCTCTCACCTAAAAAAGAAAGAGAGAGAGAGAGACCAGAAGGTCTAGCTGTTGATGGTGCTGGTACTGCAGCTTCTCTACCCCAAGTGTCTGCCTTGCCCAGAAGGAAGTTGCTGGTGTAATAAGCAACTCCAAACCAAGTCAAGTGCCATTCTTGGTATTCTGAAAATATGATAAGACATCTGCTTCTGAACTCTCCTGTGCATTTATGTTCTAATTGCGTTTTTTATCCAATGAGAAAACTCAGTTTTCTGGAGCTTCAAACACCAACTATTGAGATAGTAAGAAATATACATCATTTAAGAGAAACCAGAGGCTCTTGCCAGTGGCTCAGTGGATAGAGCATCGGCCTGGTGTATGGATATCGCAGGTTCAATTCCTGGTCAGGGCACACAAGAGAAAGCAACCATTTGCTTTTCTCCCCCTTCTTCTTTCCCTTTGCTGCCTCTTTCCCTCTGGCACCCAGTGGCTCAATTGGTTTGAGAGTGGTCCCATGCGTTGAGGATAGCTCCTTTGGAGCACATCAGCCCCAGGTGCTAAAAGTAGCTCAGTACTCTAGCATTGGCCCCAGATGGTGTTGCCAGGTGAATTATGGTTGGGGCACATGCAAGAGTCTGCCTCACTATCTCCCTCATCTCACCTAAAAAAGAAAGAGAGAGAGAGAGACTATAAGCTGTTGATGGTGCTGGTACTGCTGCTTCTCTACCCCAAGTGTCTTCACCCTTTGCCATACTGCAGAGGCCACTCAAGTTTTATATCTTTATTCTCTCACCCATGAGACTCTGAAGCCAAATCCCCTTTCTTCAGGACAAGGCATACAATAAATAGGAAATCCCAAACCTGAGTCCACTGAACTAAATCACAAAGAATGTTTGCTTCTTTTTTGCAAAGGCTGGTAGGTATGAATTGAAGATGCAAGTAGAAATCCCCACCCACCAAGGGAATTGAATATGCAGAAAGAAACGTATAGGTGCCATGACATGAATCCTGTAAAATTTGGACAGTGAGCACTGGGGTGTCTGTCCAGACCCTTTGTCGGGAAACAGTGGTCCTTGCAGCACCCAGAAAGGCTGGTTATGCTTTAACCCACTCTGCCTCATGAACACATGGGTCCTATTGTTCTGGTTATAGGAGAACTCTCCTTGGGTCTGAGGACAACATGTGCTGCATTCATACTGCCTACCTCCCTGTGTGTTTATGGGGGGTCAACCTTGTCAAATGTTAGGCGTCAGAACTCTAGATCTGAAGAGCTCACACTATTTGGAATTTTTATAAAGCAATATTAAGACTTTTTAAAAAGCAATGTAGTTCTCAAAAGGCTGCTCCCCCTTTTATTTTTGTCTCAGCCAGGACACTAAGGATCCAACTAGCATCAATTCCAAGGCTCAAGTCTGCTCACCTGTAAGTATGGTAGGTTGGTAACAGAAATTCTGTCACACATCATGATGGCTGTGAGGACACAATGAGTGAATGGGTATGAAGCACTTACAGTCCAAGTACACAGCACGTGCATTTACCCTTAATTTATTATTATAGAGAGCACTCATTTGCCGTGAGGTTTAAATCCTTGTGCTCTGTATGGTCTTTTGACCATGAGTTACTACACCCTTTTTGAGGAAGAGCCACCACTAGTAATTATTATTCTACATTTTGCCAGAGAGTTGTTTTCAAAACCTCCTTTTGTCTCACTCAAGCTCTAAAATAACAGGAAGTTTTGCGTTTTTTTGAGTCAGCCCAGAGCCCCAGACTCACCTTCCATGACAATCCAATGTAAGGTTCTAATGTAGCTGGCCCTTCTTGTCAGATGCTCCAGGGCTTGGTCCCCACACACAAAGTCAAAGCAGGAATTAAAAGAAACCTTCATCTAGTTTAAGTGGTCAGTGTGAGATTTACCTGGGAAATTGCCTTTGGAAAAGAACTATTACCTACTTTCCCAGAATTCCAGGTTTAAAATTGTGTCTTATCAATATGGGAAAGAAACACTTTAGCTTTCACTCATTTATCCATTCATCAAATATTTACTGAGAACTTACTATGTCATTTCCTAGGAGTTGGATGTCAAAATATGAAGAAGACATAATCTTTTCTTTCTTTGAGCTAGAGAGAGAGAGAGAGAAGGAGGAGAGTGAGAATTATCAACTCATAGTCACTTCCTTTAGTTGTTCACTTATTGATTCTCATACATACCCTGATAGATGGGAATGTCAGGGGGGCTCAAACTAAGCCAGTGACCCCTTGCTTAAGCCAGCAACCTTTGGGCTCAAGCCAGCGACCTTGGGATTATGTTGATGATCCCTTGGTCAAGCCAGCAAGTCTACACTCAAGCTGATGACCTTGGGATTTCAAATCAGGGACCTCAGCGTTCCTGGTGGAACATGGTCTATTCATTGCATCACCACCAGTCAGGCAACACATGATTAAATTGAGGAACTTAAAGTTAGGGGGGAAACTCTGTGAACATTCAGTGATGTGAGCTGTAAGCCAGATATGAGGGGGTGAAAGTCTATATATTTCTTTAAAAAAATTTATTTTAATTAACTTTAGAGGAAGGGGAAGTGAAATACAGGAACATTGATCTGTTCCTGCATGTGCCCTGATCAGGGCTCAAACCAACAACCTTTGTACTTCTGGAAAATGCTCTAACTAACTAAGCTATCTGGCCAGGGATGAAAGTAATATATTTCTTGATGGATAAATAAGGGTTGGCCAAGATGACAGCAGGAGAGACAGCCATTCCAAAAAAGATGGTGTAGTATGTATGAAGTATCAAAAACCAAAGACCCTGGATCACTAAGCAGATGGGTGAGATGCTGGGGTGACCAGGGCATGGTATCCTCTCTGTCTGCTGGGTGGGTCCACATCCTGAGCCCCTCCCCTCGGGGCTGAGTAGAAGGCAAGAGCAGTGACACCCACAGCTGTGATGCTTAGACCTAGAAGAGGGGCACTAACTCATTCCCAAGAGGGGCCACAAAGGGTCGGGTCCTCGAATCTTGCAAACAGCTCATCTGTGTAAGCAACCATGGCATAAACTCTGCACCCCTCAAGGGAATGGTGGGCTGGAGAGAAGACATTTGCAGGAGCCAGCATGATTCACTCAAAGGGCCTGGGTTGTCACCAAGGAGTGGGGGATGGAGAGCCACAGGTTTGGGTTGTGAAGTCCTACCATGTCTTTCCAAGGTGCTGAGTGTTACCCTTTCTGCAGGCAGGTGTACAGTTAGCCTGTCTCTACACCTCCACAGGAAGGAAAGTATTCAGAAAGGAAGGGGCCAAGATGAAAAGTCACATTTTGTTAGGCTGCTGTTGCAATGCTTTCTTGACCCTATTAAAGTCTGAAGGCAGGTGGTGATGGTGAGGATGGGGAAAGGAATAGATAAAATCTGGAGGAGGTCTTGGTCTTGTGATGCTGAATGAAGGGGAGAAAGGAGGAAGAGTTGTAGTTTTGCCCAGGATGGTGATTGAAGGGAGCATGGTTGGTGTGGACGCATTGGTAGCAAGGCTCTGGGCTTGAGGCTGAGGACAACAGTGAGCAGCAATGCTGAGCTCACTGCTTCTCACGGTGAGTGCCTGACCATGACCCTGTGAGGGGACTAAGGCACTGAAGGCCAAGCAGTTGCCCATGCTTGCACAGTTGGAAGGGACCGAAATAGTTTCCCAGAGAAGTGCTTGCTACCGTCCCGTAAAACCAAAATGTTCTCCCAGGGCAAAAGCCTCCCCAACTCCAGGATGTGTGAGGACAGGCTGGGCAGGACCATGGGTCTTGTGGGAGTAACTGTGGGAACCCAGAAGCTGATTAAGGTTGGTTGAGGCCCCGGGCACAAAAGAAAATATTGGGCCCCTTAAAAAAAAGAGAAAGAGAGAGAGAGAGGGAAAATAAAAACACATGTTAATCATATATTTAAATAAATAAAAAATATTATGTACTATTAATGTTAAAATTGCACATATGAAACCAAACTTGGTGTCATTAGAAAAAAGTATAAAGTTGGGGTTTATGGGGCCCTTCAGAAGTTGGAGTCCAGGGCATGCACCCAGTGTGCCCACTGTTAAATCCACCTCTGACTAGTAAGGCTATATAAAAATGAAGAATTGAAAACTAAGATTTATAATTTTATGGCCTGCTTCATTTTGCCTCATATTACTTACTTCTTAAAATGATTCCCTGTGCTGTGTCACAGAGAAAACCTAAAGATAAATATGTTTTAATTTTATTTTGTTATTTTTATTTTATTTTTTAATTCAGTGAGAGGCAAGGAGGCAGAGACAGACTTCTGCACGTGCCCAAACCGGAATTCACCCAGTAAGCCCAGTAGGGGGCAATGCTCTGCTCATCTGAGGTGTTGCTCCGTTGCTCAGCAACCAAGCTTTTCTTAGTGCCTGAGGTGGAAGCCATGGAGCCATCCTTACCTTAGTGCCTGGGGCCAATTCGCTCTAATCAAGCCTTGGCTGCAAGAGGGGAGGAGAAAAGATATATAGAAAGAAGCAAGAGGGGGAGGGGTGGAGAAGCAGATGGGCACTTCTTCTGTGTGCCCTGACTGGGAATCGAACCCGGGATAACCACACATGGGGCCAACACTCTACCACTGAGCGAACCTGCCAGGGCTAAATGTGTTTATATTTTTTAAAAATCATGATATGCCTGACCAGGAGGTGATGCAGTAGATAGCGCATCGGACTGGGATGCGGAGGACCCAGGTTCGAGATCCCGAGGTCACCAGCTTGAGCGCAGGATCATCTGACTTGAGCAAAAAGCTCACCAGCTTGGACCCAAGGTCGCTGGTTCAAGCAAGGGGTTACTTGGTCTGCCGAAGGCCCGTGGTCAAGGCACATATGAGAAAGCAATCAATGAACAACTAAGGTGTCGCAACGAAAAACTGATAATTTATGCTTCTCATTTCTCTCCGTTCCTGTCTGTCTGTTCCTATCTATCCCTCTCTCTCTGTTCCTGTAAAAAAAAAATTTAAAAAATAAATAAATAAAATAAATTTAAAAAATAAAAAATCATGATAGCTTATATTGTCTAAAAAGAAAATGTAAATTTAAGATCTCAAGGTAATAATTTTACTCTCTGGTCTTAATTTTTTTTCTGCATCTGCACAAATTTGAGGCTCTTTGGCATAAGTGATAAGAACATGGAATAATATATGTTTTTAAAAGAGCAAAATAAGCCCTGGTGGAGTAGCTTAGTTAGTTAGAGTGTCATCTCGATATACCAAGGTTGCAAGTTCAGTCCCTATCAGGGCACATACAAGAATCAACCAATGAATACATGAATAAGTGGAACAATAAATCCATGTCTCTCTCTCTCTCTCTCTCTCTCTCTCTCTCTCTCTCTCTCTCTCATAAATCAATAATAATTTTTAAAAGAGAAAAATAAAAAAAAATTAAATTAAAAGTGCAAAATAAAGCTTTTCCTTTGCATGTAGAGAAGGCTGCAGTATGAACCAGTTTGATCTGTTAGAATTGCCTTATAACCTATGACCCAGTAATTTCACTTCTGGTTATCTATCTGAAGAAACTCAAAACACCAATTCAGAAGAATATATGCACCCCTATGTTTATTGCAGCATTATTACAATAGCCAAGATATGGAAGATGCTCAGTGAACTAAGCCAGGCAGAGAAAGACAAATAGCATATGATTTAACTTACATGTGGAATCTAAAGAGCAAAATAAACAAACAAACAAAATAGAAAGAGACTCATAGCACAGAGGACAGACTGAGGGTGGCCAGAGGGGAGATGGGGTGGTAGACTGGCTGAAAAAGGTGAAGGGATTAAGAACTACAAACTGCAGTTACAAAATAGTGACAGGGATGTAAAGTACAGTTTAGGGAATATAGTCAGTACTACTGTAATAACTATGTGTGGTCAAGTGGGTACTGGAAATATCAGGGGAACACTTTGTAAAGTGCATGATTGTCTAGCCACTGTGCTATATACATCTATATCCAATACAAAATAGTATTGCATGTAAACCGTCATTGAAAAATAAAAAAACTTTAATAAAATATTAATTAATTAATTAATTAAAAGAAGAGCATTATAGGAAATTAAATGTAGGGCGATGGTGGAAAAACTAAAAGGAAAAATATTAAGCTTGAAGACCAACAGTGTGGAGAGGTGGATTCTGGAGTCAAATGGCCTGGGTGTGATGCTGCTTCTCTGCCCCTTACAAGCACGTGGCCTTGGACAAGCTAATTCAGTTCTCTGCGATGAAGGTGGCTTCTCTGTAATCAAGGCTAACAGTAAATGCCTGCCCTGCCAGATTGTGATGGAGATGAAGTGAATCACTAAAGCACTTAGAATAGTGCCTGACGACATGCAACATGTGTGTGTTCACCTGTCCAGTCACTCGATAAACATCTAAGGAGCACCTGCTCCATGCTGGGCAGTCTCCTAGGTTCTATGAATGCATTTATGAACAGAAGAGGTAAAACATCCCGCCTTTGTGTAGCTTATGGAGAGACTGATACATTTTGAAGGTAGAAAGCTCAACAAGTATATGTTGTTTAAAAAAAGACCATGAAATATAGGAAAATAATTATGTCAAGAGATTTGTGTTGATGGAATTAATGAAAACAATAAAACACAGACTTTAATCAAAGGCACACCCTGTCGCCTGTTCCCACATTCAGAGGGGGAGGAGGGGAAAGGCAGCTTGTGCACCAGACACAGGAGCCTGCCAACGCCCCCCGCCTCTCATGCTTTCAGGTTCAGATCATCCCTATCTGGCAGCTTTTCAAAACAAGATTTCACAACTAGGTGAGACATAAAACTGAGACTCATGGGCACAAATAAAAGTGAAATGGTTACCGGGGGAGGGCATGGGGGAGGAGAGTAAAGAGGGACAGTTATAGGTGACAGAAAATGATTTGACTTTGGGTGATGGGCACACAACACGATCAACAGTCAAATGCGGTAGAGATGTTCACCTGAAACCTAGGTACTCTTATTGATCAATGCCACCCTATTACATTTAACTTCTAAATAACATTAAAAAATAAAACATGAGACTGCCTCTTGGAGTCCCTCCCTGCCCCCCTGCGCACCCATCTCATCCTGGGTTCGTTCCTCATGGTTTCTTCAGCTCCTATCAAGCACTCGACTGTTTCTCTGTTTGGTTGTTTTTCTGCAGCTTCCTGGACCCCTGTCACTAATCCAGCCTTACAAACAACTTGGCTGCAATGTGTAGTGTTGTTTCCCTTTGAAACTGATTCACAACGTTCACCTACTAAACAGACTCCTCATGGCCCCTGCGAGAGTCAAAAACCTGTTTTTAAAAACAAATTGCAGACTTCCCACGCCGCCGCAGCCGCCATGCAAGGGGAGGACGCCAGATACCTCAAAAGGAAAGTTAAAGGAGGAAATATTGATGTACATCCATCAGAAAAAGCACTCATTGTTCAATATGAAGTGGAAGCTACCATTCTTGGAGAAATGGGGGATCCCATGTTAGGAGAAAGAAAAGAATGTCAAAAAATCATTTGTCTTAAGAGTCTCAATGCCAACACAGATATAACCTTCCTGGCACGGAAGGTGGTTGAAGAGTGCAAACTCATTCATCCCTCAAAACTAAGTGAGGTAGAGCAGCTGTTGTACTATCTACAGAACCGCCGTGATTCCTCATCCGGGAGAGAAAAAAAAGAAAAATCAAGCAAGCCTAAAGATCCACCTCCTTTTGAAGGAATGGAGATTGATGAAGTTGCTAACATTAATGACATGGATGAATACATTGAGTTATTATATGAAGATATTCCTGACAAGGTTCGGGGTTCTGCTTTGATCCTGCAACTTGCTCGAAATCCTGATAACTTGGAAGAACTTCTATTAAATGAAACTACTCTTGGTGCATTAGCGAGAGTCCTGAGAGAAGACTGGAAGCAAAGTGTTGAGTTAGCTACAAACATAATTCACATCTTTTTCTGTTTTTCAAGCTTTTCTCAGTTTCATGGACTTATCACTCACTATAAAATTGGAGCTTTGTGTATGAATATCATTGATCATGAATTAAAAAGACATGAGCTTTGGCAAGAAGAACTTTCTAAGAAGAAGAAAGCTGTTGATGAAGACCCTGACAACCAAACCTTAAGAAAAGAGTATGAAAAAACCTTTAAAAAATACCAGGGGCTTGTGGTAAAACAGGAACAGCTTTTACGAGTTGCTCTTTATTTGCTTCTGAATCTTGCTGAGGACACACGTACAGAACTGAAGATGAGGAACAAGAACATAGTTCACATGCTGGTGAAGGCTCTTGACTGGGACAACTTTGACCTGCTTATTCTAGTTGTGTCATTCTTGAAGAAACTCAGCATTTTTATGGAGAATAAAAATGATATGGTGGAAATGGATATTGTTGAAAAACTGGTAAAAATGGTACCTTGTGAGCATGATGATCTGCTGAACATCACCCTCCAACTTTTACTAAACCTGTCCTTTGACACAGGTCTGAGGAATAAGATGGTACAAGTTGGACTGCTTCCCAAACTCACTGCACTCCTAGGCAATGAAAACTACAAACAGATAGCAATGCGTGTTCTTTACCACATCAGCATGGATGATCGCTTTAAGTCAATGTTTGCATACACTAACTGTATACCACAGTTAATGAAGATGCTCCTTGAATGTTCCGATGAACGAATGGACTTGGAACTGATTTCTTTCTGCATTAATCTTGCTGCTCACAAAAGGAATGTCCAGCTCATCTGTGAAGGAAATGGGCTGAAGATGCTGATGAAGAGGGCTCTGAAGTTCAAGGACCCATTGCTGATGAAAATGATTAGGAACATTTCCCAGCACGATGGGCCAACTAAAAACTTATTTATTGATTATGTTGGGGATCTTGCAGCCCAGATCTCTAACGATGAAGAGGAGGAGTTTGTGATCGAGTGTCTGGGAACGCTGGCAAATTTGACAATTCCAGACTTAGACTGGGAACTGGTCCTTAAGGAGTACAAGCTGGTTCCGTATCTCAAGGATAAGCTAAAACCAGGCGCTGCAGAAGATGACCTTGCCTTAGAAGTGGTGATAATGATTGGAACTGTGTCTATGGATGACTTGCACCGCATTGCTAGCCAAGTCTGGGATCATCCCTGCCCTCATTGAATTGCGGCATGCTCAACAAGAAGATGATGAATTTGTGTGCCAGATAATTTATGTCTTCTACCAAATGGTTTTCCACCAAGCCACGAGAGATGTTATAATTAAGGAAACACAGGCTCCAGTATACCTCATAGACCTGATGCATGATAAAAATAATGAAATCCGGAAGGTCTGTGATAATACCTTAGATATTATAGCGGAATATGACGAAGAATGGGCCAAGAAAATTCAAAGTGAGAAGTTTTGCTGGCATAACTCTCAGTGGTTGGAGATGGTTGAGAGCCGGCAGATGGACGAAAGTGAGCAGTACTTGTACGGTGACGACCGCATTGAGCCGTACATCCACGAAGGAGACATTCTTGAGAGACCTGACCTTTTCTACAACTCAGATGGATTAATTGCCTCTGCAGGATCCATCAGTCCAGACTTTTTCAATGATTATCACCTTTAGAACGGAGATGTGGTTAGGCAGCACTCATTCCCTGGCAGCCTCAGAATGGATGGCTTTGGCCAGCCGGCCAGCATTCTCCAACACCCAGCCACAGCCTACAGATTCCGCCCTGATGAAGCTTACTACTACGGCTTTGGATCTCGATAGTCTCCTCTTTCCATGTTCCCTTAGTGTAGAGGAGAGCTGTGTGCGTTAGGTTGACTTTGAGTCTTGAGCTAATAATGCATGCTGATACTCTTGTGGGTCTATGTTTCTTTTTATGTTTTTATGTTGTTAGCTGCAGGGTAATCCAGCCCTCCTGTCCCGGGTTGAGTACAATGGCTGCTTAACAGTGTTCACCCATCGAACCACATTTGATGCTGGATGACATTTCCCATGAGACTCACAGTAGATGCTGAAAAGCAACTAGACTGGAAAACAAACACTACATTATGTACATTAAGTGACTAATTTAATTTCTAGTAAAAGAAGCATAAAGTAAAAATGGGTTAGAAGTAAAAACAAACAAACAAAAAAACCCAAAAAAACAAATTGCAGAACAGTCTGTCTACCCAGGGTGTCTGTGCAGTGGGCTCCAACGGTCAGCTGTAAGTAAGAGAGCATGTTCAATAATCTCTATTTATTAATATTACTCAACATGTTTTCAGAGGCTGTCCAGATGGTGATGTCACTCCAGACCTCCAGGGTACCCTGAGACAAACCCAGTCAGCTGAGAAAACAAACCTCAAATTACAGAAGAAAAGAACATGCCGACCATCTTCAAAGCAGCCCCAGAATTTTTGTTAAGGGGTGTTCAGGTTGCTCTGGCTGGGTAGCTCAGTTGGTTGGAGCATTGTCCTGAAGCACAGAGGTTGCCAGTTCGACCCCTCTGGTCAGGGCACATACAGGGACAGATTGATGTTCCTGTTTTTCTCTCTCTCTAAAATCAATAATATAAATATATATTTAAAAATATGTGTTTAGATTGTGCTTCTCCATTCAAGAAGAAAAAGGTGAGGATTATCATGGAGCTTGCAGAACCCTGGGTCCATAAATTCTTAACCTAGGGCAGCACTTAGGGACCTCTCATTTTGTCCATTCTCTTATGTATAAGATGGGGGATAACATTGACCTCTGGGTATTATTTTGGGGGTTAAATACGATAATGCATGTAAACAGTAACACACCTGGAGTGCAGTAAACGTTCAACAGGTGTTGGCTATTACAGTTATTATTTTACAACAATAATAACAACTTAACAATAATAATAACACAGCCCCTGCCACATGCACTGGCCAGAGGGAGAAGCAGGGTTACAATAGCAAAGTACCAAGTCCATGAGCCTGTCCACTGGCAGAGTCATAGGGACCCAGCCTCTGGTAGGTTATTCCTCCCTGGTGCTGAGAAACCCCCAGGAGGGTCTTAATGAAACGTGAACTCTCTTGGCTGCTACAAAGCAGACCTCATTTTCCTCTATCTGGCTCCTGAAACCATCTGGGGTGATATCTACATGCCCAAATACTCTGGTAAGGGCCACACAATGCTACTATCCATCTTGCGCTTCAGGCCTTCAGTCCTCCAGAAGCCATCAGCATGCTGTACCTTTCCCTGCCTGATATCCAGGGTTGTAAGAAGACCCACAGGAAGCGGACCTGCTCATTTCTCCCACCTGCCCCATTCAGGGCACCTGCACAAGCCCCTGGGATGAGTGGGGTGACTGCACATTGTGAGCTCAGAGCCCTCCCATCTGAGCCCTCTTCTCTCCCCACAGTGTCTGTCCTCAGTGAGTTACTGGCCTAGGGTCCCACCAAAGGCAGATTTAAGGATTTAACAGCAGGCACACCAGGTGTGCGTGACTTCTGAAGGGCCCTACAAAACCCCAACTTTACATTTTTTTCTAATGACACCAAGTTTGGTTTCATATGTGCAATTTTAACATTAACAGTACATAATATTTTTTATTTATTTAAAAATATGGTTAACATGTATTTTTATTTTCCCTCTTTCTCTCTCTTTTTTAAGGTGCCCAATATTTTCTTCTGCGCCCAGGTCCTTAAACGACCTTAATCTGCCTCTGTTACTAATTCTTCAGGGCAATTTTCTCTCTTTAGAAATAATCAGATATATGTAATTGATGCTGTGTTTGGAGAAATACAGGCTCACGGGTAAGGAAATAGATAAAAACATTACTTACCGAAAATATGCAGCTTTTACTGAGCTATCATGTTCTTGTGATACTCCTTGTTAATTGGGTATGTTTATTTGTTCAGCCTGACCAAATAAGGTAGTGAGTGGCACAGTGGATAGAGTATCAGCCTGGGACACTGAGGTTCGAAACCCCGAGGTTGCCAGCTTGAGTGTGGGCTCATCTGGCTTAAGGGTGGGCTCACCAGCTTAAGTGCAGGGTCACTGGCTTAAGCGTGGGATCATAGACATGACCCCATCCATGGTCACTGACTTGAGCCCAACGTTGCTGGCTTGAGCAAGGGGTCACTGGCTCAGCTGGAGCTCCTTCACCCCACCCTGATCAAGACACATATGAGAAAGCAATCAATGAACAACTAAGGTGCTGCACCACCTGTTAGTCCCTATTGGAAAAAAAATTTGATTAACATGGAAAAATATGGCTATATAATTTGTGTCTATCTCAAATTTAGCTGAATAATATTATGGAATGAGACAAAGCCTCTTTTCTTTTGGATAACCTCTCCATTTCATCAGGTTTCTCAGATAGTGTAGATGTGAAATCTAGGTCTTATTGGAATGTGTGGAAAAATACACCATAAAATCGTATAACCCAAAGCCCGTTGCTAATTGCGAAGGATCTCTCCCAGGCGAAAACACTTCTCCTGCCTTTCCAAACAGTAATCATGAACCCTGGTTGAAGGTTTATGTCTAATACTTTTAGATTACTTATGAGCGAGAGAGAGAGGAAGGGGGAGAGAAACAATTGGTGGCTCCGCTCATTTATGCATTCATTGGTTGATCTTGTATGCACCCTGACCAGGGATCAAACCTTCAACTTTGGTGTATCGGAACAATGCTCTAAACTACTGAGCTACTCATCCATGGCTATGTCTAATTTTAAGAGAAGGCTCTTCAGCATTTTTTTGAAATTGTAGAAGATTCTCCCTTTTTTGAAAATGTAGACGCTTTGAAAAAAAGATGCATTTTCTTACCTGACAATTTTCCTAAGTACTGTTTCTGTCGAGTTTTCTTGTTAAACACATTAGCTTTTTACCTTTGATTTATTTTATGTTTATTATATTGGGTCTAAGAATATTTAAGTGCCTGTCAACCTCACACTTTCTAATCTAGATTTCTACATCTTCAATCTTAGGAGGAAAAGCCATGTTCTCCTCTTCTGTATTTCCTCAAGTAATTCAACAGCTCATTCTTTCTCTAAGAAATATTTTCAAATCTCTGCTAAGATCTCCACTGCTCCAGGCTCCTCTCAAGGGTGGTCCCCTCTCCACAGTGTATCTTCACTGACCTAAGACTGATCCGCTCTTCTTGGCTCACATTGTTCTCTCAGCTTTTCTTAGGAGGGAGGATTTTTTTTTTTTCTGAAGTGAGAAGCAGGCAGACAGACTCCCACATGCGCCTGACCAGGATCCACTGGCATGCCCACTAGGGGGCAATGCTCTGCCCATCTGGGCCGTTGCTCCATTGCAACCAGAGCCATTCTAATGTCTGAGGCAGAGGCCATGGAGCCATCCTCTGTGCCCAGGGCCAACTTTGCTCCGATGGAGCCTTGGCTGCGGGAGGGGAAGAGAGAGAGAGAGAAAAAGGAGAGAGGGAAGGACAGAGAAGCAGATGGGTGCTTCTCCTGTGTGCCCTGGCCGGGAATTGAACCTGGAACTTTCACAGGCCTGGCCGGCAGCGCTCTACCACTTAGCCAACCGGCCAGGACCAGGAGGAAAGATTTTTGACCTTTGAAAATGCAATACTTACAAATATGTATGACCTCGATAATGAATATATAAAAACACCACAATTCACTATTTTAAAACTGACTGAAGTGATTTGGTGAAGTTCTAAGAGGAGAACTGTGGGTGATTCAGTAATACCAATATTGCTCCTAGGAATTTGCAAAGCTCTAGAAAAATTAACCCATATGGTCTTGTTTTATAGAGATTACCTTGCGATCACTATCAATATCATTTATTAAAGCTGGTGATGAGAAAAGCTAAGGACAGGGTTCCATTCTATACAGCTTAGTAATTCCATATAGAAGAAAACAAATTTAATTTATGAGCCTGTGTGTATATTCTTTGTTTTACTGAATTTAAGGCATTTCTTCTTTTGTCATCTTTTCATATAGAATCTGAGTGAGGAAGCATCCTTGATTCTGTCCCTTTGTCTCACCCTCTTAACCTAACACATTTCAGGGCTTTCTGATCATAACTCCAAAATATTTTTCCTTTATGTCTTCCACATGGATATTAGAAAGGAAGAAATAAATCTTTTATTGCTTATTGATGATCTTTTCTATATAGAAACAGCAGAAGAATCTATAGAAAAAAATCATGGAAGTCAATATGACAGTTTGGCTGGGTTGCCAAATACAAAATCAAAGTATAGTGCCAAATGCATTTTTATACACCAGCAAAACCAGTTAGAAAATGATAGTTTTGAAAAGAGATGTCACTTAGAGTAGCAACAGAAGTAGAAAAGGAACAAGACAGAACTCTTCTGGTGTAAGTGAACTCTTTACAACTTTTAAGATTTTGTGGATTGACACTAAAGAAGGGTTAAATAAATGGAAAGACATATTGTGTTCACAAATGGAAAGATTTCATTTCAATTGTCTCCATGCTCACCAATTTATTAAACTGAGGAGCCAAATGGTCTTTCCCATCCTACTCTGCCTGGAACTTGATGAACAGATCCTAAAATGTATGAAGAAAAGCAAAGGGTGAAGAGCGATTAAGAAACTCCTGCAGAAGTGTCTTGGATTGTTATTTTAGGACTTTTTGTACAGCCATGGCAATAAAGACCATTGATGTTAGCGCAAGATTAGAAAAACCAGTGAGAAAGGATAGAAAACACTGGAACAAATGAATACAAATATGGAAACTTTATTTAAGACTGGACAGGCACTGCAGACCAGATCAGTAAAGAAAGGATGCACAATTCATTAAATGCTATTGAATCAATTGGCTACCCATACAGAAAAAAAATAAAATCAAACGTTGGATTGCTTCCTCACACATTAAAAAACCTATTCTAGATAAACTGAAGACAAAATTGAAAGACAAAACTAAAAATTAATTTTGAAGACAAATAGGAGAATACACATAATTATAAACTTAGGAAAAGTATAGTTTTTTTTTTTTTCCTACAGGGACAGAAAGAGAGTCAGAGAGAGGGATAGATAGGAACAGACAGATAGGAACAAAGAGAGGTGAGAAGCATCAATCATTAATTTCTCGTTGCCGTCGCAACACCTTAGTTGTTCATTGATTGCTTTCTCACATGTGCCTTGACCGCGGGCCTTCAGCAGACTGAGCAACCCCTTGCTGGAGCCAGTGACCTTGGGTCCAAGCTGGCGAGCTTTTTGCTCAAGCAAGATGGGCCCGTGCTCAAGCTGGCGAGCTCAGGGTTTCGAACCTGGGTCTTCCGCATCCCAGTCCAACGCTCTATCTACTGCGCCACCTCCTGGTCGGGCGGGAAGGTATAGATTTTTAAAATAAGATGCAAAAAAGCACAAACTCTAAAGGAAAATGATAAATTCAAGTACATAAAACATAAAAATGTTTGCTCATTAATAGAAAATTCAGAATGTAAAAAATATAAATAAGAAACAAACCAGGAGTGGATATTTTATATGCATATTATAGACAAAGGATTAATTTACAAAATATATAAATTTATTACAGAAATCAATTAGAAAAAGACAGACAATCCAATAGAACCCAATAGAAAATGGAAAATAGATAAAGGCATAAAAATCCACTTCACAGAACAGGAAACAAGTCACCCATAAATATATGAAAAGGTGAGCCATCTCTTCAATAATCAAGGCAAGGAAAATGAAAACCAACAGTGAGATACTATTGCACACTCCCTAAAAATTTAAGTCTAATAATACTAAGTGTTGGAGAGCATTTGGGGACACAAGAAATTTCATTTTGAAAAGCAATTTGTCACTGACTTGTAAAGTCAACATGTGTAGAACCTGTGAGCAAGAAACTCTACTCCTAAAAATATCTCATAGATTATTTCTAGCACATGTGCACCAAGAGAGCTAGTCCAGAAACCCACATTGGCCTGTGCATAACAGCTGAATACGGGAAATAGTCCAGATGGTTATAACTGGTAAGACGTGCAGATAGTAATATAGTCATACAATGGTCACACATACTACTCAGCATGAAATAAACTATTGCAATGAGTATCAACACGCTTGCATCTCAATAGCATGTTTGCATTGAAGAAAACATGTCATATACTATGCACTACACAATTTCACTTCTATATGTTCTTATTGGGTAAAACAAAGGAAAGGTAGGGGCAAATATGACATGAAATTCAGAGAAGAGGAGGAATGGAAGCCCTTGAGAAGGGCTTACTTAGAAACAATGTAACTGGAAGGATCTGTTTCTTAGTGAGCAGTTACATAGATGGTTCTTGTTATTCCTTACTGCAGTCTTGTCATATGACATCTTGATATGTTTACAGTAAGCTTTCCTTTTTTGTTTTCTATTGTTAGGGCTGAATTTCATCCCCTCAAACTTCACATGTTAAAGTTCTAACCCTTCGAGAACCTCAGAATGTGACTGCATTAGGAGACAGGGTCTTTAAATAAGTAATTTGGGCAACATGAGGTCGTGAGTGTGGGCCCTAGTCCAGTATGACTGGTGTCTTTATTGGACGAGGAGATTAGGAACACAGACAGGTGCAGAGAGACGATACTGGGAAGCTACAAGAAGATGACCACCTCCAAGACAAAGAGAGAAGCCTTAGAAACTGACCCTGCCCATACCTTGATCCAGAACTTTCAACCTCCAGAATAGTGAGAAAATACTCTCCTGTTGTTTCAGCCGCCCAGCATGTGGTGCTTTGTTGTGGCTACCCTAGCAAACTAATGCAACTCCTTGAGTTGCTTCTGTTACATGCAGAGCACTTCTCATGCACCTGCTGTGCACTTGAATCCTCAGGTGTTCACCATTGCTCCTGCTGTCCCTCTGCCTGGCATGCCTCTCACTCCCTGGTATCTCCCAGGTCATGCCTGCAGGAAGCCTTTCTTGCTGCTCAACCTCCAGGAAGCCTTTCTCCAACTGTATGGGCTGGGCTTGGCCGGGTGTCCCTTCCTGGGATGTTCAAGTTCCCCTGTGCCTGTTTCTAGCATTACGAGGACCTTTGATTAGCACCCTCTGTTTCTGTGTCTCTATTCCCTGGACTCTGAGCTCTCTGAGGACAGGCAGGAGACATTCTTTCTTGCTGTCTTAGTCAGTGGGTGCTCAATGGCTGCTCATTGGGTACAGCATTAGGAGAGTACAGACCACTACCAGGGTAGGCTGTCTGAGGACACACTAACAAGAGCATTCAAAGCAGTCAACCCTGTGTTAGTTGCAGTACTTTTGTTTATTTAATTTTGCCTTGCAATATTGTACACATTCTGAGAGAGAGGGAGGCACATACAATATCAAAATGACTGCCTTTTTTGTGTGTGCATTTTCCCTTAAAATGCAAAGCAAATGTCAACATTATACTACCCCACAAAAAAGTACAGGATGAGAATTCTACGACTGACAACCCATAAAGAGTGTATCATTGGGTATCTGACCACCAGCTGCTAGACAACGCTGTAATTCGACAAATTCTTACAAAGGTCTGCTGTGCACTGGGCACTGAACCAGGCACTTCCCCGAGGCCCCATCCTTGTGAGAGAGAATGGACAAGGAGCTGTCACATAGTGGTATGCATGTGCAGTGCACAGAGTTAACGTAGGTTACGGGGAAGCTGTGTCCGAGAAGCTGACCTTGGAGCCTGATGACAAGAAGCAGGCACTTGAGAATCACTGGGAAGCTAGAGGGGATAGAAAGTGCAGAGGCTCAGAGAAGGACAGAGGGACAGAAGGAGGCTGGTGTGGTGGGAATGTTGTGTATGGGGGTGAGGACTAAATGTGGGGAGAATGTGGTAGGGACTTGGTCATCCAGGGTCCCCTGGTTCGAATAAGGCTATTCTAAGTGGGGTGAAAAGTCATTTGAGGATTTTAATATGAGGAGCAGCACGGCCTGGTGTATTTTTGAAAACATCATCTGGCTTCTGTGTGGAAAACAGCTGGGATGGGGTGAGGAGGATAGGCGGGAGACAGGGGAAGCTGAGATGGTGGTGACCCCAAAGAACCTGGGGCATCCTGAGCAGGTTCAAGGTGAGCTTTGCAAGTGGAGTCTGTGCACTATGAAAGGGAGGGGAAGGGAGGCTCAGTGATTTTCAGGCTCATGGCTTGAGCTCTGGGTGGGTGCTGGTGGCATCCCAGAGCCTGGGAGAGGAATGAATCTGGGGAAAGCAGGCAGAGATGCCCAGGTTCTTTTTATTTTATTATTTTAGTGAAAGAGAGAGATGGACAGGCAGGGACAGAGAGACGGGAACAGAGAGAGATGAGAAGCATCAACTCATAGTTGTAGCACTTTAGTTGTCCATTGACTGCTTTCTCATATGTGCCTTGACCAAGGGGCTACAGCTGAGCCAGTGACCCCTTGCTGAAGCCAGTGACCATGGAATCATGTCGATGATCCTATGCTCAAGCCGGTGACCTTGCGCTCACGCTGGTGAGCCCACGCTCAAGCCGGTGAGTCTGCGCTGAAGCCAACGACCTCAGGGTTTCAGACTTGGGTCCTCAGCATCCCAGGTCAGTGTTCCATCCACTGCACCACCACCTGGTCAGGCATCCAGGTTCTTTTTTAATGTACCTTCTCTGCACTCAGAAGGCCATGTTTTGTGAGTAGGTGGAAGTCGCCATCTGGAACTCAGAGGAAAGATGGAGATGGATAACCATTCCCACCTCTCTCTCTCCTCATCCATCTGTCTCTGCATTAGTCATGGAGGTCATGTAAGTCCAGGGGACTGGATGGTATCATTGAGGCAGCCAAGAGAAGTAGATAATGGGGTTGATCCTCATGCTACTCCAACATTGAGAGGTTATTTGGATGTGAGATATGCAGCCAAGGTGAGGGAAAATGAGCAGCTGGAAGGTAAAAGAAAGGTCAAAGCATAGGACGTTGTGGAAACCCAGAAGAGAAACAGTTTAGGAGGGTGTGGAATGTGGCTAAGAGTCAAGTAGGAAAAGACCATCCACTTAAGAAACATGGAATTTACGTGTGACTTTGACCAGAGGGGGTTGGGTGGCATTGTGGGAACAGACACAGGATTTGAGAAGGCTGATCAGGAAATGAGGGACAGCCGGACAAAACAAGTCCTTCACAGTGTCTCGTGTTAAAGAACAGCAGGGAACTGGGCTTGCTTTCTGGGGGCAGGCGTGAGTACCAGGGAAGGTTTTGGGTTTTTGTTTTCTGTTCAAGTAGAAGATTACAGAACTGGTTTATATGATCATGGGGGTGGTTTAATAGAAAAGAAAATACTGATGATGAAATATTTGGGGACCAAAGTTCTCTTTTGTAAGAAAAGATTTTATTTATTGATTTTAGAGAGAGAAAGTAGAGGAGGGGTGGGAAGCATCAACTCGTAGCAGTTGTTTCTTATATGTGCCTTGCCAGGCAAGCCCAAGGTTTCAAACCAATGATCTCAGCATTCTCGGTCACAGCTTTATCCACTGCACCAGCACAGGTCAGGCCAAAGTTCCTTTTTTTTTTTTTAAATGTGCCATAGCTTTTTTATTACCTCATCTAGTGATGGGCACTTGGGGTGCTTCTAAATCTTGGCTATTGTAAATAAAGCTGTGATGTACATAGGGGTGCATAGATTCTTCTAAATTAGTGTTTTGGGTTTCTTTAGATAAGTTCCCAGAAATTGAATTTCTAGGTCATAAGACATTTCTTTTTTAAATTTTTTTTATGCCCTCTTTTTTTATTTTATTTTTTTATTATTATTAATTTTAATGGGGTGACACCAATAAATCAGGGTACATATGTACAATGAAAACATCTCCAGATTATCTTATCATTCAATTGTGTTGCATACCCATCACCCAAACTCAAATTGTCCTCTGTCACCTTCGATCTGGTGTTCCCTGTGCCCCTCCCCTCCTCCCTATTCCGACCTCCCTTCCCTCCCCCCACCCCGTAACCACCACTCTCTTGTCCATGTCTCATAGTCTCACTTCTATGTCCCACCTATGTATGAAGTCATGCGGTTCTCAGTTTTTTTTCTGATTTACTTATTTCACTCCGTATAATGTTATCAAGGTCCATCCATTTTGTTGTAAATGATCCGATGTCATCATTTCTTATGGCTGAGTAGTATTCCATAGTATATATGTACCAAAGCTTTTTAATCCACTCATCTTCTGACGGACACTTGGGCTGTTTCCAGATCTTCGCTATTGTGAACAATGCTGCCACGAACATGGGGGCGCATTTCTTCTGTTCGAACAGTGCTATGGTGTTCTTAGGGTATATTCCTATAAGTGGGATAGCTGGGTCAAATGGCAGTTCGACTTTTAATTTTTTGAGGAATCTCCAAACTGTTTTCCACAGTGGCTGCACCAGTCTGCATTCCCACTAGCAGTGCAGGAGGGTTCCCTTTTCTCCACATCCTTGCCAGCACTTATTCTGTGTTGTTTTGCTGATGAGTGTCATTCTGACTGGTGTGAGGTGATATCTCATTGTGGTTTTGATTTGCATTTCTCTAATGATTAGTGATGTTGAGCATTTTTTCATATGCCTTTTGGACATCTGTATGTCCTCTTTGGAAAAATTTCTATTCATTTCTTTTGCCCATTTTTTGATTGGATTGTTTGTCTTCCTGGTGTTGAGTTTTATAAGTTCTTTATAAATTTTGGTTATTAACCCCTTATCAGACGTGCTGTCGAATATGTTCTCCTATTGTGTGGTTTGTCTTTTTATTCCGTTATTACTGTCTTTAGCTGTGCAAAAACATTTTAGTTTGATATAGTCCCATTTGTTTATCTTGCCTTTTATTTCATTTGCCCGTGGAGATAAATCGGCAAATATATTGCTGCTACAGATGTCGGAGAGCTTGCGGCATGTTTTCTTCTAAGATGCTTATGGTTTCACGGCTTACATTTAAGTCTTTTATCCATTTTGAGTTTGTTTTTGTGAATGGTGTAAGTTGATGGTCTAGTTTCATTTTTTTGCAGGTAGATGTCCAATTTTCCCAGCACCATTTGTTAAAGAGGCTGTCTTTACTCCATTGTTGTTCTTTCCTCCTTTGTCAAATATCAGTTGTCCATAAAGCTGTGGGTTTATTTCTGGGTTCTCTGTTCTGTTCCATTGATCTATGTGCTTGTTCTTATGCCACTAACAGGCTGTCTTGAGTATAATGGCCTTGAAGTAAACCTTGATATTCGGAAGAGTGATACCTCCTGCTTTATTTTTTCTTTTTAAGATTGCTGAGGCTATTAGTGTTCTTTTTTGGTTCCATATAAATTTTTGGAATATGTGTTCTATATCTTTGAAGTATGTCATTGGTATTTTAATTGGTATTGCATTGAATTTATAAATTGCTTTGGGTAATATAGACATTTTAATGATGTTTATTCTTCCTAGCCATGAGCACGGTATATGCTTCTACTTGTTTGTATCTTCCTTGATTTCCTTTTATCAATGTTTTATAATTTTCCGAGTACAAGTCCTTAACCTCCTTGGTTTAATTTACCCCTAGGTACTTTATTTTTTTGGCTGTAATAGTGAAGGGGATTGTTTCCTTACTTTCTTTTGCTGACAGTTCATTGGTGGTATATAGAAATGCCTCTGATTTCTGAGTATTAATTTTATATCCTGCCACCTTGCTGAATTCATTTATAAGGTCCAGTAGTTTTTTGACTGAGACTTTAGGGTTTTCTATATACAATATCATATCATCTGCAAATAATGACAGTTTTACTTCTTCTTTTCCAATTTGGATGCCTTTTTTAAATTTTATTTTTATTTACTTATTTATTTTTATTTATTCATTTTAGAGAGGAGAGAGAGAGGGATAGAGGGAGAGAATGGGGAGGAGCAGGAAGCATCAACTCCCATATGTGCCTTGACCAGGCAGGCGCAGGGTTTCGAACAGGCAACCTCAGCATTTCCACATTGATGCTTTATCCACTGTGCCACCACAGGTTAGGCTGGATGCCTTTTATTTCTTCTTCCTGTCTGATTGCTGTAGCTAGGACTTCCAGAACTATGTTGAATAAAAGTGGTGAAAGGGGGCACCCCTGCCTGGTTCCTGATCTTAATGGGATTGCTTTTAATTTTTGTTTATTAAGTATGATGTTTGCTGTGGGTTTGTCCTAGATGGCCTTTATCATGTTAAGGAATGTTCTCTGTATTCCCACTTTACTGAGAGTTTTGAGCATGAATGGGTGCTGGATTTTATCAAATGCCTTTTCTGCATCTATTGAAATTATCATGTGATTTTTGTCCTTCCTTTTGTTTATGTGATGAATCACATTGATTGATTTGTGAATATTGAACCAGCCTTGCCTCTCCAGAATAAATCCCACTTGATCATGGTGTATGATTTATTTCATATATTGCTGGATCCGGTTGGCTAATATTTTGTTGAGAATTTTAGCGTCTAAATTCATCAGGGATATAGGCCTATCATTTTCTTTCTTTATGTGGTCTTTGCCTGGTTTTGGGATCAGAATTATGCTCGCCTCATAAAAGGAGTTTGGAAGTCTTCCTTCCTGTTGAATTTTTTGAAATAGCTTGAGGAGGATAGGAGTTAGTTCTTCTTTGAATTTTTGATAGAATTCACTTGTGAAGCCATCAGGCCCAGGACTTTTCTTTTTTGGGAGTTTTTTGATAACTGTTTCAATCTCATTTGTTGTAATTGGTCTGTTTAGGTGTTCTGATACTTCCAGATTGATTTTTGGAAGATCATATGATTCAAGAAATTTGTCCATTTCACCTAGGTTGTCTAATTTTTTGGCATAGAGTTCTTCATAATATTTTCTTACAATCCTTTATATTTCTGTTGTGTCAGTTGTTATTTCTCCACTGTCCTTTCTAATTTTATTTATTTGAATCCTCTCTCTTTTTTTCTTGGTGAGTCTAGTTAAAGGTTCATCAATCTTGTTTACCTTTTCAAAGAACCAGCTTCTGGTTTCATTGATCCTCTGTATTGTTTCCTTAGCCTCTATGTCATTTATTTCCCTTCTGATCTTTATTATTCCCTTTCTTCTACTTGTCCTGGGTTTTATTTGCTGTTGTTTTCCTAGTTCTTTTAGATGCAGGGTCAGGTTGCTTATTTGAGCTTTTTCTAGCTTCTTATGATATGCCTGTAGTGCAATGAACTTCCCTCTCAGAACTGCTTTTGCTGTGTCCCATAAATTTTGAGTTGATGTATGCTCATTATCATTGTTTCTCGAAATTTTTTTATTTCTTCTTTGATCTCATTGTTAATCCATTTATTATTTAATAGCATGCTATTTAGTTTCCAAGTGTTTGAGTGTTTTTCAGTTTTTCTTTTGTGGTTAATTTCTAGTTTCATGGCATTGTAATCAGAGAAAATGCTTGATATGATTTTAATCTTCTTAAATTTATTGAGACCATTTTTGTGTCCCAACATGTGGTCTACCCTAGAAAACGTACCATGAGCGCTTGAGAAGAATGTATATTCAACTACTTTATGGTGAAAAGTTCTGAAGATATCTATTAAATCAAGTTGATCTAGCGTATCCTTTAAGTCTGCTGTTTCTTTATTAGTTTTCTTTCTTGAGGATCTGTCCAGTGTTGTTAGTGGGGTATTGAAATCCCCTACTATGATAGTATTGCTGTTAATCTCGCCCTTTATATCCATCAAAGTCTGCTTTATGTATGTCGGGGCTTCTATATTTGGTGTGTATATATTTATAATAGTTATATCTTTCTGTTGAATTGTTCCCTTTATCATTATGTAGTGTCCTTCTTTATCTCTTACTACAGCCTTTGTTTTAAAGTCCATTTTGTCAGATATAAGTACTGCTACCCCGGCTTTTTTTTCATTTCCATTTGCATGAAATATTTTTTTCCATCCTTTTACCTTCAGTCTATGTGCATCTTTTGTTTTAAGGTGTGTCTCTTGTAGACAGCATATGTATTGGTCCTGTTTCTTTATCCATGCAGCTACCCTATGTCTTTTGATTGGATCATTTAATCCATTTAAATTTAAGGTTATTATTGATATGTAGTTGTTTATTGCCATTTTATTCTTTAAAGCTGTATTCTTCTTTTGCTCTATTCTTTCCTCCCTTTGAACTGTTCACAACCGGCCCCTTAGTATCTCTTGAAGAATTGGTTTGGTTTTAATGAATTCCTTGAGGCTTTCTCTGTCTTGGAAGCTCTTTATTTCTCCTTCAATTTTAAACATTAGCCTTGCTGGATAGAGTAGTCTTGGTTGTAGGTTCTTGTTCTGCATTACTTTGATTATATCTTGCCATTCCCTTCTGGCCTCAAGTGTTTCTGTTGAGAAGTCCGATGTCGTCCTTATGGGGGCTCCTTTGTAGGTGATAGCCTTTTTTTCCCTAGCAGCTTTTAAAATTTTTTCTTTATCCATTAGCTTTGGTATTTTAAGTATGATGTGTCTTGGTGTAGATTTTTTTGGGTTTCTCTTTAATGGAGTTCTGTGTGCTTTTTGAACGTGTGGAATGTTTCCCAGCCTTAATTTAGGGAAGTTTTCTGCTATGATTTGATTGAACAAAGCTTCCATTTCCTGTCCTCTCTCCTCTTCTTTAGTAACCCCTATGATGCGAATGTTGTTTCTCTTCATTTTGTCACAGAGCTCCCTTAGAGTTTCCTCACATTTTTTGAGTCTCTTTTTCTTTTTCTTCTCTGCTTCTGTGCCTTTGTATATTGTGTCCTCTAACTCGCTGATTCGATCCTCAGCGTGATTCATCCTGCTTTTAATTCCTTTCATTGTGGTCTTCAGTTCTGATACTGTTTTTGTCATTTCTGTCTGATTCTTTTTTATTATTTCAATTTCATTTTTTATACTAGTTATCTCTTTATTTAGGTGTTCATAGTGACTATCCATTGTTGCTCTAATTCCTTTGAACATCCTATCATTATTCTAAATTCTGCTTCTGGTAATTTGGTTATATCTGGTTCATTCAGGTCCTTCTCTGGGGATTTCTCTTGATTCATTTGGTTTGCATTCTTCTCCCTGCCCATTTTGTCTGTGTATAAGCAAGTTGTGGCCACTGGAGTCCAGTAGGTTTTGCCTTTGTGTTCTCTAGGTGTGGTTTTGTCTGCAGGCCCGCCACCCCCTCTGCCGCTGCCTAGGGCAGTTGGGTATTGGTGTTGCCAGCGCCGGTCCACTGCGGCTGTTGCCTCCACAGGAGGGGCTGTCACTCAAGCCACAAGTCTCAGCACCAAGGGTAGAGGTGAGCACCTTTGCTCAGCTGCAGTCCCAGCCTGTTTCTGGTCTTCCGCCCAGCACCCGCAGTCAGAACCTGCTCGCCAGAGTTTTGCGGGTTGGGCGGGGCTTTTGACGTGCTCTCAGCTGTGAGCCTTTGCTCGTTGGGAGCTTTAGCCCCGCCCTCGAGGCCAGGGCCCTCCTGTGAAGGGTCGCAAACCAAGGTTTATTGGGCCAGCGTGTTTGCTGGCTTGTACTCAGCTGCGAGCTTCCGCTCGCCCCAGGCTCTACCCCACTCCCGCGTTTGGCGTCAGCTCGGGCACGCAGGATGTCAAACCACGGTTTCTCCAGCTGGACGGGGTTGGCAGCGTGAGCTCAGCCAGGAGCCCTCACCTGTCCCTGGTCCTAGCCCCATCCCCGCGGTCAGGGCCGGCTTGCGCAGGGTCGCAGAGAAGATCTGTGCCCGTTCCTGGCCTCCCGCTTTTTCCCCGCAGGTGGGGTTACAGGTGGGCTCGCAGCTGCCGGACCGCTTTCGCACGTCGCCTCCGCTCCTGCTGGGCTAGACCGAGCTCATACCGGTTGGGCCTCCACCCACGCCAACAGAACCGCATTTCAGGGTCCTGCAGCCACCATCCCTTCAGCAACTGTCAGCAGAGTAGGAAGTGCCCTAAGTCTCCATACTGTAGGCCTGGGAGCTCCCTCCCTCTAAGCAGCTCTGCTCTAATTGCCGCGGGAGAGCTTGTTTGGCTAGTGTCCTGTCTCCCTTTGCTGGTATTGCTATTTCCAGGGGAAATATTCGTTTTCAATTAGCGAAGTGACTTAGCCCAGGGGTTAGGGTGTCTGTCCCTCAGAGTGTTTGTCCCTGTGCCTTCAGTCCACACTCTCTTCCGCTGCTCTGGTCCTCTCCTCTGTCCCTGTTCCCCGGAGCCCTGGGTGCGTGGTTGTGAGAGAGGTTTTCTGTGCTGTCCCTTTAAAAAGAATCTTGGGTCTGAGAAAACTGTCTCTTTCTCACTAACAGTATCCTCATTTGTTTCACAGCTCAATACTATCCAAACGCCTCTTCTAGGCTCTGAGACTGCAGGCTGGGGCTTGGTTCCTGGGACCCAGGTCCTTCCCTCTCCACCAAACTCTCCTCCCACCACGCGGGTCTCTCCGGGCTGCCGTTTGCTCTGGGGAGCTGGGCAGCCATCTTCGCGTTTTCGCTATTCCTACCAGTCTCAATGTGGCTTCTTCTGTGTTCCTTGGTTGAAGAGTCCACTTAGTTTAGTTCAAAGTTGGTTTATCCAGAAGATGGTTCTTAAAATTGAGTTATAATCCACTTTGGTTCTGGGAGTTGGAAGTTGGTACATCTGCCTACTCCATCGCCATCTTGCTCCCCTCCCAAAGTTCTTGAGATAAGAAAAAACAGGGCCTATACAATAAGAGAATTATCAAGAAGAATGTTCCTGAAAATTCATTTTGGAAAAAAAAAATCAGTTACAATGACAATGGTAGGAGAACTATTTTTATTAAGGGGTTCTATTAAACTTACCTAAGGAGTCAGGTACTGTGCTGCTTGATTAACTTTATTACTCACACAACAGCCAGGTGAATAATTTGTTACTATTTACACATTTTTACAGAGTAGGAAGTTGTGGCTCAGAAAGTTTCAAAGGCACACAATGAACAGGTGACAGATCTTGGACTCGAATCCAAACTGGTTGATGCCAAAGTGTTTCTGTTACCCGATGATGCACAGACCCCCTTATGTTTGGCAGGCCCCCCTCCTGACACTCCTCCACTCAGAACCGTATTGGCCCTGGGCTCCTCCCACAAAACACTGGGGCTTGGTTGTGGGTGACGATGGCCAAGACACTGGGAACCTATCACACTGTTCTGTTTAGAAGCAGTGTCATAGGCCCTGGCCAGTTGGCTCAGTGGTAGAGTGTCGGCCCAGCCTGTGAATGTCCTGGGTTTGATTCCTAGTCAGGACATACAGGAGAAGTGCCCATCTGCTTCTCCACCCCTCTCCCTCCCTCCCTCTCGTCCCCTCCTGCAGCCGTGGCTCAATTTGAGCAAGTTGGGCCCTGGGCGCTGAGGATGGCTCCATGGCCTCGCCTCAGGTGCTAAAGTAGTTTGGTTGCTGAGGAACGGAGCAGCAGCCCTGGATGGGCAGAGCATTGCTGTAGGAGGCTGGCCAGGTGGATCTCTGTTAGTGTGCATGTGGGAGTCTGTCTCTGTCTTACCACTTCTCATTTAATAATAATAATAATAATAATAATAATAAAGAAGCAGCGTCATAGTATTTCTATGTAAAATTGTTGTGTTTTCTCTCCCATGACTAACACGATTACCGCTGCTAATGCAAGTTTTCTTCACACACCAGTCATTGCCCGAGAAAAATATGTCCTATAGAAATAAATGTGACTGTTCAAGACAAGTTCTAGCAAGCTGTTTATAAGGTCATTTAAATTGTCTAGAGGCTCTTTATTTGAGCTTCATAAATAAGTGTGTGTTTGCACTGTATCTGCTTGAGAATGAGAATGATGTTTGAGCATTTTTTACTATGTTGTGATTTCTTTATAATTCTCTAAGAGCCTGGTGTGTAGAAAAGATGTTCAGTAGTGGAATCACTGACTGGTCAATCAAACGTGTTTGTGCAGAGCTCAGACGCTACCTGAATTTTCTTCTATCTGAGTCAGAAAGAGCTCCAGGGAAGGAGAAGTATCAGATTGGACCCTCGACTGAAAAGCCTTTCTTCTACTGTATTTTTAACATCAACCTGGGGAGTCATCTATTGCTCCACTTTGAAAATATGTTCTCTGTGCATGTGTACTACAGAAGAGACCTTGTGATTCAAGCATAATAAGCTACCTAAATGGAATCCACTTCCAACAGGGAACAAAATGTTATAGTAATTAAGTTTTTAGATGTCTACTTGGGACTAATCTGGAAAAATAAAATAAAATAAAGTGAAAACTAAATTCTAAAAATTTATATTAAAAAGATTTAGCCTGACCAGGCGGTGGCACAGTGGATAGAGCGTCAGACTGAGATGCGGAAGACCCAGGTTTGAGACCCCGAGGTCGCCAGCTTGAGCCGCGGGCCCATCTGGCTTGAGCAAAAGCTCGCCAGCTTGGACCCAAGGTCGCTGGCTCCAGCTAGGGGTGGCTCGGTCTGCTGAAGGCCTGCAGTCAAGGCACGTGTGAGAAAGCGATCAATGAACAACTATGGTGTCACAAGGGCAACGAAAAACTAATGATTGATGCTTCTCACATCTCTCCATTCCTGTCTGTCTGTCCCTATCTATCCCTCTCTCTGACTCTCTCTCTGTCCCTTTAAAAAAATAAAAATAAATAAATAAATAAAAAGGTTTAGGTTATATCACATTATAATATGAATTAAGTCTTAGAATAGACTATGAACATATAATTTATTTATTTGGGGAGGGGGTGAATGTTCCTGACATGACTGTATAATAATACAACATCCTGACATTATAGCCTGACTTGACAGTCTGATCATAAGAATAACTGTTTTTCAAAAATATCCTTTAGCTTTATCAGTTTTCCCAAGGGCATCTCTGAATCCTGTGATGTTCAAACCATTCTTATTCGAAGTACCTACCTCACATCCTCTTGTAGATCCTTTCTTCAGCTTCAAGCACGCTAGTACCAGCAGGTCCATCAGCAGGTAGGTCCTCGCTGATCACATCTCTGCCTGTGGCCAGAGCCATTCTCCAACCCTATGTCCACAAAAGCCCACCTGTCTCAAGAGGTTGCAGTTCCTCTCAGCGTACATCTATGCTGGGTGTTCACTACCTGAGATGGTCAGCTGGTTCGTGCATCCAAGCTAGATGAGCTGCATAGCAAACCAGACATGAATCTCTAACCAAAAGCATTGCTCTACTGGTTCTGCATGGTGCTCAATGGCCAGTAACTGGCCTGTTTGTTTCCTTTGCGGCGTTAAGAGAAAAAATATGGTGCCTGCCCCTGTTGGCAATCTTGGGGCAGAGGGAAAGGAGGAAAAGGAGGGGAGAAGTAGAATAGTTTAAAGTATTTGTGGTGGCTTCCTTTCCTGCTTTGCCCTGTTCACGTCCCTTGATGTCTTATATGTCTCTAGAGTAGCATCTTCTGCCTACTTCAACACTCACATCAGTAATGAGTTCTACCCACCTCCTCTTCTCCCCAGCTCCAAACACCGCAGGAGAAAGAGGAACTCTGAGGAAATGAAGGATAGAACTGCTTCTCCAAGAGGGATCTGGACTATTAGACAGTGATGACATGGATGGAGACCCTGAGAAAAGGAGGCTGCACCTTCTGTCTCCATACCCTAGTTTAAATTCTTGGTGTTGCTCCATAGAGACCAGGGTGCAGCTCTGCGGAGCAGCCGTTTTAATTAAAACCCTTGAGGGATTGCCATCTTGCTACTGCCAACCTACTTCTCCACTAGCTACCAACTACCATGCCCACCCATCCACCCACCAACTGCAGCCCCACCCAGCCAAGGCCTATAGCCACTATCTCAACAGCTCAGCCAAGGCCAAAATCCAAGTTAGATGATTCAGGCCCAGGAGCATTGTCTCAAATGTCTCTAGGTTCTATGCTATCTAGGCTGTAACAATATGTGGTAACAAGGCGGATCTACATATTTGTACTGACATGAAAAGATGTCCAAGATATAGGAAGAAAACAAATTTGCAAAACTGTATCTGTAACATAAAACTATTTTGTGAAGCTATTATATTCACCTATAAACTTATGGAACTAGATGCTAAGACTGAAGTTTCAACGGCATCGTCCAGGTCTGATAAATATCAGACGCGAAATGGAGTGTGGCACGGGCCACCCTATAAGGACCCTCAGATAACCCTGCAAACTGGTTATGTAGTCCTCTTACCCTCTTTTGAGAATATAAGAGAGTGGAGAATCGGGGCTTTGTGAGGAAACTTATTTGGAGACTTATGTTCCTGGGGGCCCGGAGTAGGAGAGTGCCAGGTCCTCTGTTGAAAGCCCAGAGAAGATGGGTTTCACGGAGCATGGCTTGTGCCCTTGGAGATGGGCAACACCATGCACACTGCCTGGTTCATACCTGTGACAGCAGAAGGGGTGAGGGTGGGGCAGAGAGCACAGGAGCTGTGCTGGGGAAGAAAACACACTCCCGTCCATCGTGCTCACAGACAAGGGATGGGTGGCAGCTTCTCGCAGATCCGACTCAAAATGAGGAGACAGGCTGCAGCCAGTTAAAGTCCATTTTAATTCCAGAAGCAGGTCTCCCTTCCTGAGAGAACTGAGAAATAGTGTGCACCTGGCTATAACCCAAGCCCAAGGGCCTAGCAGGGGTACTCGAAGATGCCTCAGAAACACCCTAGAGGCCCTGACTGGTTGGTTCAGTGTATAGATAGCATGGCGGCCTGATGCAGAGACATCCCCAGTTTGATCCCGAATCAGGGCACACATGAGAAGCAAGCATCTGCTTCTCTCCTCCTTCCTCTTTCCTTTCTTTCTCTCTTTCCCTCCTGCAGCCAGTGGCCCATTTTGTCCGAGCATCAGCCTCCAGTGCTAAGTATAGCTCTGTTGGGGACCAAATAAATAAACAGGGTATTTTTGTAATTTGGATATATCAAGAGGACAGAGGTGCTGGGCTCAACCCCCAACCTCACCTGCTTAAGAAAGAGCTATACCTGATTCTCGCTTGTCCCATCCATGTTCTCCGGAAGAGGCTGGAAGCTAGTTTCTTATTGGTGTAAAGTTAGATTTGAATGGTATGGTGGGTGTTGTTTTTGAGTTGTCTTGGAAATAATCAAATTGCTAATGGAACACGTTTTCTTCCCTGAATAGAAACAGATGCGCTTCTGGAGCTGCCATTGCATCGGCTTAGGAGCAGTAGAGACTGTTCGCTGTGCCGTCCTCCCGAACCCATCTATCTATCTATATATCTTTAAGTCTCTGTCTATCATTTATTTAATTCCATACCTCTTCCCGTTCGAAGACCCCGTAATAAACTCGTCGTGGCTGGACTGCGACAATTGGCGCCCATACCTGTGGCCATCAAAAAAGGGAAAGAGGAGAGATAATGGAAACCCCAGAAGTGTGCATACAACGTAAGTATAAAGCTTTTAGAGAGTGAAGCTTTTAAGTACAGTGTGGGGGGAGACTATAATAATAAACTAATTTGGGAGGAAATAACTGGGAGTACTAGGTTCAAAAGTGAGGGACCTTTTTCTTTATATACAAATGTTTTTATTTGAGAATAAGTTGTTTAATCAGAATGAGGTAGAAACAGAGGAATGTAAATATGAGAAGAACTTGGAGTCTGAGAATAACTCGGAAGATGAGAATATCACAGCTGTGGCCATTTTAAACTTTGCGGCTCCGTAGCCTTCTGCTCCCAAGGTCTTTATCTCAGACCCTCAGAAATCCCTGCTCCAAAGAGCAGAAGGCTGGCCTCCCCAGGCAGGGGCGACAAGCCCAGAGCCTGTAAAGCAGTGGGGACAAGGCCGCCCACGGACTAGGGTTTGTGCTATCCTCGCAGCTCATCTTGCCCGGTGCCTCTGAGGTGAAGTGAGCAGACTATGAGGATGATGGAGGCGGAAGCGGTGGCTTCCCAGGTCAGCGGGGCGAAAAAGACACAAATGCGGCTGGAGAGAGCTCCAATGGTGCTCAGAATTCGCATACAAAAGGTGTGTGTTGTATTAGACCAGGGGTCCCCAAACTTTTTACACAGAGGGCCAGTTCACTGTCCCTCAGACCATTGGAGGGCCAGACTATAAAAAAAACTATGAACAAATCCCTAGGCACACTGCACATATCTTATTTTAAAGTAAAAAAATAAAACAGGAACAAATACAATATTTAAAATAAAGAACAAGTAAATTTAAATCAACAAACTGACCAGTATTTCAATGGAAATTATGGGTGCGGATGCATCCTGTGCTCCTCTCACTGACCACCAATGAAAGAGGTGCCCCTTCTGGAAGTGTGGCGGGGGCCGGATAAATGGCCTCAGGGGGCCGCATGTGGCCCAAGGGCCGTTGTTTGGGAACCCCTGTGTTAGACTGAAAAGAAGACTGGCAACCAAAAGGTTTAGAGTGGTGGTAGTCAACCTGGTCCCTACTGCCCACTAGTGGGCATTCCAGCTTACATGGTGGGCGGTAACGGAGCAACCAAATGGCACCATGATTAAATACTAATCGACTAACTGTTGACCAGTCAAGATTAGGACAGCGGTCAGACTCAGTTATAAGGCATTTGTATTGGGACCACACTCGACCTCTTTCGCAACCACCTGGCCCGCATTTGCGAGCAGCCAGGTACCTGACCCCGGGCCCACACTCACCACCGGATCAGGCAGGCAGTTTATGACTGCTATTGTCGCCAAAAACTGGCAGTTCGTCGATTTATTACTCCATAGACAAAGACCTCCATGGTTCGATGCTTCTTTCTAGGACAGAAACTGCCGGACAAAGGAGACACCAATTAACTCATATTTTTGTCTCAATTCCCGGATTTTAGTGTAATAGGGTAATATTCTAGGAACCCTCACTTGGATTGCCAAAATTAGCCAATGTCTCACTACTTCCCCACAATTGCAAAGAAGTGATGCCATTGGCCAACACCCACTACGTAAAATTTTATAAAATGCACAACCACGGATACTCACTAACTTAGTCTCTTCTTGACAAACTCTCGCTCAACCATGACACTTGTAACGTCGTGACCACGCAACAGACTTCAAGCGCATAAGTTTTGTTCACATTACGTAAGTGAAGCTAAATCGTTACGTAATCGAAACTAAAGTCAGTGCGTAGTTAGGTTTCTGAAAGCAAACACGTGCTTACAGCTTCAAACAAAATATTGTGAAATATTGTGAGCCCATGTCTCAAAATATATATGCGCGCACGCGGCTATTCGCCAGAGTATCTGAAGATGGGTTTCATAGACTCTGTTGCAAATAAACAACATCCAATGTGTTTATTGTGCCATAGAACATTATCAAATGAGGCAATAAAGCCAAGTCGATTGCGAGAACATCTTTCTACAAAGCATCCAAATGACAAGAACAAGCCCAATGAATATTTTCAGGAAATATATAAAAAATTTCAAAATCATTTAACTATCATTTCTTCATTTAAGAAACAACATACAGCCTGACCTGTGATGGCGCAGTGGATATAGCGTCGACCTGGGAACACTGGGGTCGCCAGTTCAAAACCCTGCACTGGTCTGGTCAAGGCACATATGGGAGTTGATGCTTCCAGCTCCTCCCCCCTTTCTTTCTCTCTCTCTCTTTCTCTCTCTCTCTCTCTCTCTCTGTGTCTCCTCTCTAAAATGAATAAAAAAAAAAAAGAAAGAAACAACATACACAGAACGAAGATGGATTAATTGCCACTTATCACATTTCACAAATAATTGCAAAAAGTGGTAAAAGCTATAATATTGGAGAAACTGTTATAATACCCTCTATAAAATAATTTATCTCAACAGTAATGCATCAGGATATACCTCAAATTTTAAAAACGTTGCCCCTAAGCGATAGCACAGTAAAGTGACGAATTGATGAAATGGCAGTTAATGTTGAAAACAAACTTATAAGTATTCTCCAAAACTCTTCATTTTCCATGCAATTGGATGAATCTACCATTGCAGATAATGATGCTTTATTGATGGCATATGTACGCTACTTTGATGAAAACAATATATTATGAGAAGAAATGCTATTCACAATAAATCTCATCACGGATACAAAAAGATTATCTATGTTTAATACTGTGAGAACATACTTTACAAAAAATAATATTCCTTTGAATAATATTGTTGCATGCGCTACTGATGGAGCACCATCAATGGTAGGTCACTATCGTGGATTTGTTGCTTATTTGAAGCAGGAAGTGCCAAATGTTTTATGCATTCATTGTGTGGTGCACAGACAACATCTTGCAGAAAAACATCTACGTACAAGTCTCCATTCATCATTAACTATAATAATTCGAGCCATAAACAAGATCAAATCCAATGCAAAGAGTGATAGAATGTTTCGGCAGCTTTGCCAGGATGATAATGAAGATTTTATTAAGTCACTTTTGAACACAGAAGTTCAGTGGCTGTCAAAGAGTACATCTTTGGCTAGATTTGTAGCATTATATGATAGTGTCATACAATTTTTTGAAAGTAATAACGAGACCAATCTGTGTCAACAGTTAAAAACAGTAAAAAATGATGCCTTTTACTTGGCAGATATATTCAAGAGATTTAATGATGTCAATTTGCAGCTTCAAGGAGCTAATAAAACTCTTATAGGTTGCCAAAGTATTGTGCTATTATTTATTGACAAACTTGAACTACTTCGTCATAATCTATTGAAGAGAGAATTTCATCAGTTTCCTCAATTATCATCTATTAAAGATGATGTAACTCCAGAGGATATTGACAGATTCAGTAGCCACCTTAATGAACTTAAATTGAACATGGATAAATGATTTGAAGGTATTTTGAAATTGAAGGTATATGACTGGATGAAAAATCCTTTTACCACAAATATTGAAGAAGCTGATACAACTTGCCAAGAAGAACTGTTAGAAATTAGATATGATGAAGAAAGTAAACATAAATTCGACAGTGGTGGATATGAAAACCTATGGCAAAATAAAATATTGCCGGTCTTATATCTAAATATGTAGAAAATGATATTCAGTTTACTGATATCTTTCCCTACCTCATATCTTGTGGAATCAGGATTTAGTGCTGTTAATCATATTATGACGAAATAAAGAAACTGCCTAAATATTTCCGAAAGGGGAGACCTTTGTTCCTCACAAAAATTGAACCAAATATTCAATATTTAGTTTCCCAGCATCAACCTCAGGGATACCACTAATAATTCAATTAACTAATGTAATTTCTATGTATGCAAAGTATAAATAAAAAGATAGATTTAACTATAGTAAATTGTTTTATAAAGATTTATTCTGCCAAACTTAGTGAAAATGAGACATAAAGTACTTGGTAAGTAATTATTATTATATGCTTTAACTTGCTGTAACTCTGCTTTATAAATTTTATAAAGTAAAGTTACTTCCCTACTTTGTAAATCACCATTACTGTGGAACCAGTGGGCAGTTAGAAATTTTTACTACTAACAGAGATACAAAAGTGGGCGGTAGGTATAAAAAGGTTGATTACCCCTGGTTTAGAGGATCAGCCTTTATTAGAAAGAAAAACTGTCAGTTGTCTCTAAAAATGAGAGCAGCCCCGGTCACAGTCTTTGGCCACGTTTTAAGGGTTAGGTTAGGGAAGTAGGAAGGGTAGCAGGGCATTTGCTGATTGGCTGCCTCTATCGCAGGGCGCAGGGGTGCTTTCCACTAATTACAGATGTTTGTACACTGTCAACCGTCAGCAATTTCAACCATCGGACTTCTCGTAATTGTAACATTGGACATTCCTTTGTGGTTGGTCACCTGCCGCAAGCCCTGAAACAAAACTCATGCCGGCAGGGTTAAAGAAATAAAACCTATGACGTTGGAGGAGGAGTGTCCCACAGGTGTACCTGGGTAATGGGGTGGCGGTGCAGGCCCGGTGTGCAGCACAGCCTCCAGTGCTGGAATGTGCGGCTCCCCCAAGCTCACAGTGCTCACAGCGCAGCAACAGAGGAGGTGCTGCCCAGGCCCTGGGCCTCAGATCCCGGTGGAATCCCTGGGCGGGGTGCGGCTCTGCCCAAGAGGCCCAGCCCCGGAAGGGGAGCTGGAAAGCCTTCCCCTGCCTTTTGGCTGGGGTTGAAATAAAGGGATTTAGGCTGCCAGACACAGCAGCTATTTGAATTTAAGAATGATTAGAAGACTCAAATGCTTTATCAAGTTATATTATTATCTGATTTTTTTTAGTAAAGAAAAAGACTTAAGAGTTTGGGAAAATTATAGCTTTTCCCCGTTATTCTCTTTCTCTAAGCTATTCTTTCCTATTCTATGCCTGAAAAGAGGGCAAAGAGGGGCACCTATTTGGATATGGCTAAACAGAAATCTCAAAGGGCCGGCCTTGAGACTTTGTCTTGAGAGAGTTCTGTTCGGTTTTATCCTTCTTTTGTGCCTCTCAGAATGCCCTAAGAAAAATCAAGCAAGCAACTTTCTAATATAATTATACTCTGAAATCCCAGGTTTCTCTCTAATTTGTCTGATTTGTCTAATTCTTGTTTGTGTTTGGTCTTTGTTTAATAATGTCTAAATGTGTCTGTTTTTAAGACCTGAATTAAATTATTGCATACAAAAATTGGAAATACCGGCTCTTATATTGAAAAAACAAAATATCATCCCTACAAATTTTTAATTTTAATTTGAACAAGTAAAACATGTTCATTTAAATTTAAATAGAATGGAATGTGTATCCTAAAGACTTGCTAATTTTGGCTAAGCTGCTTCAAACTTGAAGCTGCTTGCTTGAAGCAGAGTAGATTTACCTAACAAAGGAGTAGGTTTTTTTTTTTTAATATAGGAAAATAATGAAAGCCACACTGGAATTGGTGAAATTACATGAACATGTTAAGGATATTTAAGACTGTCCTATCCATGTTCTCTGGAAGAGGCTGGAAGCTAGTTTCTTATTGGTGTAAAGTTAGATTTAAATGGTATGGTGGTGTTGTCTTAGAAACAATTGAATTGCTAATAGACCACGTTTTTTTCCATGAATAAAAACGGATGCGCTTCTGGGAGCCGCCATTGCATCAGCTTAGGAGCAGTAGAAATTATTCACCATGCTGTCCTCACGAACCCATCTGTATGTATATATCTTTAAGTCTCTGTCTATCATTTATTTAATTTCATACCTTTTCCTGTTCGAAGACCCTGTAATAAACTCATCGTGGCTGGACTGTAACATAGTCCAGTTGTTTCCAGCGTCAGCCCCAGACAGGGTTGCTGGGTGGATCCTGATCAGGACACATATAAGAGTCTGCCTCACCATCTCCCCTCCTCTCACTAAAAAAAAAAAAAAAAAAAAATACAATGGAGATGAAACACTGACTCTAAGCATTTGTCTGCCTAGACAATGCCAGTCAGCAGCTCAGTAAAGAGGTCTGTCTGTCCCTTCACCTTTCTTCCTCACTTCCTTGACTTTGCCAACGGATCAAGTGGGAAAGAGCAGAAAAAAAAACAGACTCCACTATGTTTAGGAAAGGGAAGAGAATCTTTCTTTGAACAAAGGCTAAACCAACAAGTCCAATCTTGGATTGGACACCAAATTTATGCCTTGATGCTGTATTTTGTGATGGCCTAGTACCGACAAACCGAGCGAGAAAACAGGGAAGCCTGCCAAGTTTCCACCCAGTGGTGGAAATTTCCATCCTGCAAAACTATTAAAGGGGCGAGGGGAAGAAAATCAGTGGAGTGTCTCTTACATTGCTTTTGTTGTGCCGCTTAGAAACATTAGCTTCACAAACAAGGTGAGATGCCTGGAGAGAGAATATGCCAACCCTGCTGATCTCTGGAGTTGGGGACATGGGAGGTATTCGCTTTTTCTCTTACCTACATATTCCCATAGTGTTTTAATTATGGAAAAAGCAGAGCATGGTTACCCTTGTCTTCACAAGCCATGATGATAAGTGTAATGTGCCCATCAAAAAGCGGAAGGGAAAGAAATCATCCCCACAAAGGAAATATTATTGGTAAGAAAGAGAGCAAGCTGGCCTGACCAGGCGGTTGTGCAGTGGATAGAGCATTGGACTGAGATGTGGAGGACCCAGGTTTGAGACCCTGAGGTCGCCAGCGTGAGCGCGGGCTCATTTGGTTTGAGCAAAGGCCCACCAGCTTGAGGCCAAGGTTGCTGGATCGAGCAAGGGGTCATTCGGTCTGCTGTAGCCCCCCTGGTCAAGGTACATGTGAGAAATCAATCAATGAACAATGTAAGAGCCGCAACGAAGAACTGATGTTTCTCATCTCTCTCCCTTCCTGTCTGTCCCTCTCCCTCTGACTCTCTCTGTCTCTGCCACAAAAAAAAAAAAAAAAAAAAAAAAAGAGAGAGAGAGAGGGAGAGAGCAAGCTGAAACACAGAACAGAACAGCCATCATTGTAGCTAGCAAGCATTTGTGGGGTGCATTAGATTTTACAATGCATTTTCCTTTTGATCTCATTCAGGTGTTACAGCATCCCTGGAGTCAGGTGTTTGAATTATTCACGTTGTGCAGCACAATTATTCACATAATAGTGGGTTACACAGCTCAGCCAACAACATGGCTAGCAAAGTGCAGGCTCAGATTCAAATCTACAGGCTGTAAGTCCCGTGGTCTCGCCATTTCACAACACCGGGTGGGTCATGAAGCTATTTAGTTGTCAGGAACGATGGACTGCTCTCCGTGCCTCCAGAACATAACGTGGAAAAGGACCCTCTTCTCAACCATCCTCCGCTTCCCTCTGTGAGCACTAGAGTCTCCCTCGACTTCGAATGGCTATTTCAGCTGAGTTACAAACCTGTCAATGACCCAGTCATATTTTGTTTTTAGTGGCATGACTTAAACTTCAGTTTTCTTTTTAATTTCTCCTTGTCATTTTTAAGTCTCTTTTGCTCCTGTATCCTAGGAATTCACAGATCTGTCCATAGCCCGTTTCCACGGATTGAACTCTCCTCTTGACTCAGTGATTTGCGTCCACTCATCTATTTTTGAAAGTGACCTCCTGGAAGCTTTGACCACCTCTGGCCACAGAGGCCTCGAGCCCACGTATTCCTGTGGGCCTGCACACTCTAGTACAATGAACAGCATACTTATACCACGCTCCAGCCACCACTCCCACCACTAAAAGAAGGACTTCTTGGAGCAGAGAGAGCATCTTACCTTCTTACTACCTTTATTCAGCACAGTGTTTAGCAAAATACCGATATCCCAATAAAACTTGCATTAATGAGTACATGTTCCATAGAAGACTCAAAACTCTGCAAGAACACATTTGGACCATGTGAAACAGGTTGTGCAGAAGTGTGGACCAGGCTGGATGTCAAGAGAGGGAGGGAGCTGCTCCTGGACCCTGGGCTGCGATTGGGCCATGCTGAGGGAGAGGAGAGGCAGCCTGAGTGTTATTGTTGGACTGCTAGGTACAGATGCTGGAGAAAGAAACTGGCTTCCTGCTATGTCCACACATCCCCACTCATCTTTGACCCTAGGCAGCCCGTGGGAACATTTCTGAGGAACTCGGGAGAAAGCATGGCAGGCGTGTCTCTAGCTGTGTAAGGCAGGTGGGTGAGCAAGCTCTGGGGAGCATCTGGATTGGGGCAGCTGAGCTGTAGCCATGAGGTGGAGACACGGAGGTCCTGTCCCAGAGGCAGTGACCTCATACAATTGTGCCTGGGAGGGCAGTAGGGTGAGCCTGAGGCCCCAGCAGTGGCTGGTGGTGCAGCCCTTTGGGGTGGGGGGTGCTCTCCCAAGTCCTGGCTGCGATCACTTCTTGTTACTGGGTGTCAGGGTGATGAGGCAGGGAGACAGGCTCAGCTGACCTGCCTCCTTTTCTCACAGAACATTTTCATGATCCTCATCTTGTACTTCATCCACATCCTCAGACTTCTCCCTGACTCCTGGAAAAAAGGGGACATTCAGCATGAGAGGCCCACCATGATCTGCTGCCCTACTGGACCTTTCACCCTTCACCTCCAGCCACTCATGTCCCAGAACTCTCCACTCTCACAGGCTTACCTGGTCCTCACTATTTCACAAAAAGATGCCTGTGATCCTGCCTTCTGTTCCTGCTCCTGCACAGTGGGACCCCAACCTGGATGACTTGGAAACCACCCTCAGGATGTGGGGAAGGGAGGCTTCACAGGGTCGCAGAGCTGAGCAGGGCCCCAGGGCAGCACAGGGAGGCTGCAGATGCATGCACCAACATGGATCCAACAGTGTCTGCTGTGTCCGAAGCAAGGAGGTCCCCAAACCCCCTTCCTACAGCCAGCTAAACCTTTGAGACACTTTACGCCACATCTTGACATTAATTTTAACTTGATTTTAATTACATAAAACTGGGATGGGGTGCGATTTATTTTGGGTTAGTTCTTCAGTACTATGGGCCCCACATCACTCTATGAAGTCCTTAAGTTCAATCACCTGTGAAATAATTTATTCACCACACAAATGTAGGACTTTTTCTATGCTGCTTTCCTGGGGTTAATGATGAGTAGGATTTGTGATACCCCAGATATCCTCTTTGGGAGACGGATCTGTTAAGTGATGCTTCTCAAACCTCCCTGTACATCAGAATCACTCAGAGGGCTTCTTCAAATACAGATGGCAGGGTACCACTCCCAGAGTTCCCCCTCCCTCCCTCCCTCCCTCCTTCCCTCCCTCCCTCCCTCCTTCCCTCCCTCCTTCCCTCCCTCCTTCCCTTCTCTTCCCTTCCCTTCCCTCCCCTTCCTTCCCCTCCCCCTCCCTCCCTCCTTCCTTTCCTTTCCTTTCTTTCCTTCCTTCCTTCCTTCCTTCCTTCCTTCCTTCCTTCCTTCCTCCCTCTTTTTCTTTTCTTTTTTCCCCTTCCCTTTCTCTTTCTTTCTTTCTTTCTTTCTTTCTTTCTTTCTTTCTTTCTTTCTTTCTTTCTTTCTTTCTTTCTTTCGTGAGAGGAAGGGAGGCAGAGAGACAGACTCCCACATGCGCCCTGACCGAGATCCTCCAGCAAGTCCACTAGGGGGCGCTGCTTTGTTGCTCAGCTACTGAGCTCTTCTTAGAACCTGAGGCAGAGGCCATGGAGCCATGGCTACAGAAGGGGAAGAGAGTGAGAAGTGAGATGGGGAGGGGTGGAGAAGCAGATGGGCACCTCTCCTGTATGCTCTGACCAGGAATGGAACCTGGGATCTCTACATGTTAGGATGACACTACCACTGAGCCAACTGGCCAGGGCCAAAGGTATGCATTTCTAACAAGTTCTGGGGTGAGGCTGACCTGCTGGTCCAGGGAATCTACTTTGAGAACCACTTCTAAAACTCCCACTCTTCTAAGAGTCTGCTTTGAGATGCTAGAACATTCACTGAGTAAGGGGAGGGGTTAGTACTTATTTCGTTCATGGCTACATCCTGAGTGCCTAGTAGATGCTCAGTAAACATTGTTTGAATGAATGATAGAATTGTGTACAAAATGCAATGGGAGCCTGACCAGGCGGTGGCACAGTGGATAGAGCGCCGGACTGGGATACGGAAGACCCAGGTACAAGACCCCAAGCTCGCCAGCTTGAGCACGGGCCCATCTGGCTTGAGCAAAAAGCTCGCCAGCTTGGACCCAAGGTCGCTGGCTCTAGCAAGTGGTGGCTCGGTCTGCTGAAGGCCCGCGGTCAAGGCACGTGTGAGAAAGCAATCAATGAACAACTATGGTGTAGCAACGACAATGAAAAACTAATGATTGAAGCTTCTCATTTCTCTCTGTTCCTGTCTGTCTGTCCCTATCTATACCTCTCTCTGTCCCTGTAAAAAATAAATAAAACATTAAAAAAAAATGCAATGGGAACCCAGAGGTGGGAGAAGTGTCCTTGCCAAAGGATTTTGAAGATGGCTTCAAAGAGGAGGTTGTTTAGAGGAGGAATAGGAATTTTAATCAGAGGAGCTTGTTCTAGCCAGAGAATACAGTGTAGGGACTGGCTGGGTCTGGAGGTGCTAGAATGCTCATTCCCCATTCCCCGATTCCCTGGTCACTTCAATTCCGACCACATCAGCCCATGGTGATGTTTTCTCTTTCATTTCTATGACAACAAAGTTAGTGCTTTGTAAACTCAACTAGTGAAAATAATCAACCAAGATGATTGTTAAAAATGCAGGTTTCTGAGACTCATCCTACACCTCCTGAATGTGACTCTGAAGGGGAAAGCCATGGAATCCACATGTGGAGAAGCATCCAGGGAGAGTCTTAGCATCAAGCCACACTGCTTAAGTGGAACCTTTGAAGGCATTTTTTAAAACTAGAATTCGAAGACTCTATTGTATTGACATATTAGTTTTCTTTTTTAAAACTTAAAAAATTTTTTCTTATTCATTTTAGAGAGAAGAGAGAGAGATAGAGAGAGAGGCAGGGAGAAGGGGGGAGGAGCAGGAAGCATCAACTCCCATATGTGCCTTGACCAGGCAGCCCAGGGTTTCGAACTGGCGACCTCAGCATTTCCAGGTTGATGCTTGATCCACTGCACCACCACAGGTCAGGCGACATATTAGTTTTTTATTGAAATGTGATACATGCATCATCTTGTAGTTGCTTCATTTTAGTTATTCACTGATTGTTTCTCATACATGTCCTGACCAGGGGTCTCCAGCCAAGCCAGTGACCCCATGCTCAAGCTAGCTACCTTGGGGTCATGTCTATGATTCCATGCTCAAGTCGGTGACCCCGTGCTCAAGCTGGGTGAGACTGTGCTCAAACCAGCAACCTTGGGGTTTCAAACCTGGAACCTCTGCATCCTAGCTTGATGCGCTCTATCCACTGAGTTACCACTGGTCAGGCACAATGCACTTTTAATATGCACAGGTTCTGTGAGTCAGGGGTCCAGGCCCAGCTGAGATGGGTCCTCCTGTGGATGCTCCTGGATGCTCAGGGCTTGCATGCTGCCTTCAAGGTGTTAACAGGGCTGTGTTCTCACTGGGGCGGTGGTTGTGGTGGGGTTGTCCAATGAAGGCATTTTCCAAGCTAATTCATCATTGGCAGAACTCTCTTGCTTCCTGGTGGCTCTAAAATGGGAGTGCCTCTTGTGTCTCACATGCTGTCAGCTGCAGTTGACCTCGGGTTCAAAGTGCACCTACAAGTCCTTTGCCACAGGGCCTCTCCATAGGCTAGTCTACACACAGCAGGTTGTTTTCACAGGGCCACTGGAGTCTCTTTCTTGTACGCCAGGATGAAGACTTCTCCGATGGAATCTAATCACAGGAGGGACAGCACATCCTACTTAGAAGCAACTCACAGGTTCTCCCCACATGCAAGGGGAAGGAATGACATAAGGGGGTAACTTCCTGGGAGCTGCTTTAGCATATGCCCACCCAATAGATAAGGAAATGGAAGCTCTGAGAGATTAGCTTGTCAAGGTACCAGGAGAAGTTGAAGCAAACGTGGAAGGAGAGATCCTATTTCCTGCTTTCAGCCAAATGTTTCTTCTGCTTTACACTGTGTCTCACCTTTTAACCACTATGCACTGCTGTAAACCATGGTCGGCAACCGTCTTCTGTAAAGAGCTAGGAGTAAATAGTTTAGCTTGTGTGGGGCATCTGGTCTCTGTCACAACGGCTTTCCTCCCCCTCTGCTAAGACCACAAAAGCAGCCATAGATAATACGGACTGCGTGAGCATGCCCTGCTTCCACTAAAGTTTTGTTTATGGACGCTGAAGTTTGAATTCCATGTAATTTTTATGGTAGGAAAAATAATTAGTCTTGTTTTGACTTTTTTTCCTCAACCATTTAAAAATGGAGAAGAAAACATGGTTAGGTCCCAGGCCACACAGAAAAAGGCAGTGAGTCATATTTGGCCTGTGGGCTAATGAGACAGCCACGCTTTCATGAGGACACACTTTCTTTTTCGTGGGGAGGGCCAGCCCACTCACGATAGGTGTGTGTGCACAGCACAGAGCCTATGCCCACAGTTGGCAATCACTCTTTTTAAAATAACAATGACTTAGGAGTCACAACGACATCTACCTTACAGGCTTCACTTTGAAAGATGATGCACAGATTCACTAGGTGACAAAAAAAGTTCCCCAAGGGACAGTGTCTTGCTGGTCATTCATGATTTAATTTACTTCACAAGTTGGTATTGAACACCCGGTTGTGGACTGAGCACAACCCCAGATGCTGAGGACACAGTGGGCAACAAAATACTGGAGGTCTCTGCTCTGGCAACTAATTCATAAGCAAGTGACTAGAATGTTGTCATGTGACATGTGGTGTGGAGAATATAAAGCAAGGGAGATAAAGGGACAGGAGAAGCTATTGTTACTATGGCATCTGCCCGGGAAATGCACATGTGGCATCAAGGCAGAGACAGAAGGAAGTGAAGGGGACAGCCCAGCATATACTGGGGTGAAAATTCAGGTGTGGGGAGGGACCCCAAGAGCAAGGCCCCAAGAGGCAGCCTGCTGAGTCTGTTTAAGGACCAGAAAGGAGACCAGGGCTCCTGGACAGAGTGGACAAGGGAGGGTAGTCGAAAAGGTTGGGGACAGAGGGTGGATTGCAGAGACCCTTGCAAATCATGGTGAGGACTTCACTTTTCTGTGACAGGGAATGGTGTAGGCCTTGGAGCAGAGAAACGGCGTGATCTGGCACACAAGAGCACCCCTTTGAGAGAAGGCTGCATGAGGCGGTGAGCTCTGATGGTTCTGTCCACATTAAGAGCTCTTGCTTCTTCCGGTTCTAGGCCCAGGACTGAGTCCCACATCAATGTGTTCACCCCAGTAAACCTCCCCAGCTGAAACAAGCTCATAGCCTCTGCATAGACACTGAGCTGATGACACCCCAAAGCACCAGATCAAGCTTTCAAAATTGAAGTCCTTGCCTGACCTGTGGTGGCTCAGTGGATAAAGTATCGACCTGGAATGCTGAGGTTGCCGGTTCAAACCCCTGGGCTTGCCTGGTCAAGGCACATACGGGAGTTGATGCTTCCTGCTCCTCCCACTCTTCTCTCTCTCTCAAAATGAATAAATAAAAATCTAAAAAAAAAAAAAAAATTGAAGTCCTTGCTGAACAGTCACAAGATAGGGGAGGGAAGGATGAACGAGCCATTTAAAGTCAGGTATGATGATCAGCAGGACTGGGGTGCATTGGGACTGCACACCTGAGTGACTGCATGGACTGCAAGGTGCTCCAGGCACTGGACTTCATCGGAAAGTAGCCTCACCACCACCCACCTCCTTCTGACATGACAGGTTTGGCTCTGGGGGGGAAGAGCCTTTGATCCTTCAGCTGGGCCCTGTAGTGGGGGCTCTGGCATGGTCTCAGGCTGGCGGCCCAAGTAGGACCACAGCCCTAAAGGCCCCATGTGGTGGAATTCTACCATAGCAATGGCAGTTAAAGTGTCTTTCATACTCATCCTCCGGTTTCAGGATTTGAGAATTTCAGCTATATCATTCTGACAGGGTCCAGAAAATGTGTATTGTTCCACTTACCAGTGCATTTATTTTTTCCCTTTTTCTCTTTACTGACTGAAACCGCTTAACCACGTTTAGTCAATAGTCCTTACAGGCTGATTCAGAATCCCTTTACCAGAAAACCATTAGAGCTCAAATTTACTGAGCATTGGTGTGAGGTTGTATGTTAATTCATTTAATCACTTTTTTAAAAAAAATATTTTGTTTATTCAGTTTTAGAGAGGGTAGAGAGAGAGAGAGAGGAAGGAAGAGGAGCAGGAAGCATTAATTCCCATATGTGCCTAACCAGGCAAGCCCAGGTCTTCAAACTGGCGACCTCAGAACTCCAGGTTGATGCTTTATCAACTGGGCCACCACAGGTCAGGCTAATCACTTCTTATTTAATTGTCAAAGGTTAAATGTCCTCTGAGTGAGAATTTCACTTAAGCAATTATTTTTATTTAAATTTCTTTTTATTGTATTCATTTTAGAGAGGACACAGAGTGAGAGAGAGAAAGAGAGAAAGGGGGGAGGAGCTGGAAGCATCAACTCCCATATGTGCCTTGACCAGACCAGTGCAGGGTTTTGAACTGGCAACCTCAGTGTTCCCAGGTCGACGCTTTATCCACTGTGCCACCACAGGACAGGCTCACTTAAGCAATTATTGAAATCATTTCCAGCCCTGGCTGGGTTGCTCAGTGGATAAAGCGTTGTCCTGGTACGCCAAGGTCATAGGTTTGATCCCCAGTCAGCGCACCTATGGGAAGCAATTAATGAATGCACAACTAAATAGAACAACTAAGTGGAATGAATTGATGCTTCTCTCTCTTCCTTCCCCTTTCTTGCTCTCTCTTCCTTCCTTTTTCTCACAAATCATTTCAAAGGTTTTTTTAATGTTGTTGTTGTTTTACAGTAACAAACAAACATAGAAAAAGACCCAATCAGTACTTTATGTTCCTGTTGGAATTTTGCAGAGATTGCCTTCTACCCAGCAGAGAATTCGGATTCAGACTAAAATTTCACACACAGCTGTAATTTCACCAGCGACACCTCTGGTTTCTCTAGCATGTGAGGAAGTCAGCACTTGAGGTCTCACTAGAGAACTTGACCCTTAAAGTTGTCGCTCTAAAAGGGTCATAGGGAAGAATTGGCGTTTATAGAGAGTCCGAGGGAAACACCTCTCCACACCTCTTGATGCTCTGAATTCTGCTGCAGGCTCCAGAGAGTGAGAGGCAGAGCTGCTTGCTTGGAGAGTTGTCCTCAGTAAGGTTGAGTTGCAGCATCAGCAGGTGTGCTGGCCTCCACCCTGAAAGAGAGGGGCTGCCTCAGCAGGACAGTGCAGCCACACCTCCCTGTCTTTCTGGGAACTGGAAAACAACAACCAGAATATGAGGGACACTTGGTGACAGCAGCTGATGTGCTAATAAGGGCAACCTTGGAATTTTCCGAAGGTGGGGACTTGGATACATGTTGTTAGGCTGTAAAAGGGAATACTGCCCCATCCTGTAGTCAACAGCTATTGAGTCAGGAGCTTTTGGATGAAATTAGCCTCCAGGGTGAGGCACAGAGCTGTGTGCAGAGGAAAGGAAGTGGCCCATGGCAGTCTGGTCTGTACAGTGTACTCCTGTTTTGAACAGTCTCCCCCACCTCCACCCCGCACCTGTCTGAGGACTGCTGTCAGTAGGTTGGGGGATCATTCAAGCTCCTCCTCTCTCTTATTCTTTTCCTGCCTCTCATTGGCATTCCTCTCACTCCTACACTTCATAGGACTTGTGCTTTGTTAGAAAAGGCACTTCTTTCAGATGTGTGTTTAATCTTGCCCAGCAGAGCAGCTCTACTGAGCCGAGTGTCATTTTAGTTCCCTCTGTCTTTGCATCGAATCCCAAATGCAGCTGTGTATTATATAATTCCCATCTATCTTGACAGGCCGTCCTGTCCCCGCCCCTCCATGTTCACCCACTCAGGCATCCACATAGTCATCACTTACTGAGTAACTAGCATAGGTTTGACCTTGTGAGAGCCATTCTGAGGCAGTGCTCTGAACAACAGTTTCTGTCTTCAAGGAGCTTGATATCTGTGTTTGCATGTCCCTCTTCAGTTCCTGAGGCCTCCAGCCTTCCACAATCCCATCCCCTAGAGTGGTGATTTCCAACCAGTGAGGTGTAAGCATTTTTTAAAACATACATCATCTGACTATTTAGTCAGAGGCAATGACTTTATTTTCTCTTAGACTGTCAAAAAAAAAAAGCCAACAGCCAACATAGCAATAGCCATTGGGTATGAAGGCCCTATTTGGAACCATAAATATGTAGGTCATATAACAGAGTTGCATCTATTGGTCATGTTGCATAATGAGGTTGTGTCTGATTGGTTAATTCTTGGTACCAGAAATCCTTATACTGTATACAAGTATAGGCACATGACTAAACAAAAAATCCCCATTGATTTGAGATAGAAGAAGGGAGTAAAAGAGAAAGAAAGAGGGAGGGGGATGGGGGGGATGGAGAGAAAGAGAGAGAGAGAGAGAAGTATCAACTCATTTTTTTACTTAGTTGTTCCATTTAGTTGTGTACTCATTTATTGCTTCTCCTACATACCTTGACTGGGGATTGAACTTCAATGTGCACTGTGTCAACTCTTTATCTACTGAATCACCAGGCCAGGGCCAGGCACCTGATTTTTTTTAAAGTCACTTAAAAAATACTGTATGGTTTTATTTACACGCAGAAACTAAAATCAAACAAAACAAATAAAGCAAAAACAGACTCTTAGAAACTGAGATAAAAAGTCACTTTGGAGCAAAAATGGTAGGTAATTACCATGATTATTACTTTTGTAAATCAATCAAAATTATACCTATTTTTTTGATGCAAAGATCAGCAAAAGTATACTTTTCGATCTGCTGCAGAATTTCAGTAATTAGTTTATGGTCCATGAGATAAAAACAGTTGACAGTCACTGCCCTCGAGCTGTGCAGTCCAACATGGTGGCCATTAGCCATAAGTAGCCATTGAGCTCATATGAGTGATTAATGAGTGAGTATGAGTAAATACGTAGGGAGGGCTGGCTGCAATTGTGATGTGCTATAAGTATAAACTATACACAAGATCAGAAAGAATTCACAGGAAAAAAATGTCTGAAAAATATTTATTGGTATTTTTAAAAAGTGATTACATGGTGAAATGATAATATATAGGATATACAGGGTGGGGCAAAAGTGGGTTTACAGTTGTTCATATGGAAAAGAATACACTTAATAAACAATAAAACAAAAATAATAAACTCCATGTTTTTCATATTCACAACTGTAAACCCACTTTTGCCATACCCTGTGTGGGGGTTAAATAAGATGTTATTATTAAAATTAACTTCATCTGCAGTTATTAGAAAATATTGAAAGTTACTAATGTGATTTGCGTGATGTTTCTCTTGGACAACTTTGCTCTAGAGGTCCTGTGCCCACCTCTCTCCCTCTTCTCTGTACCAAGACACCTTCTGTGGTGCCCAGCACTACCTCTAATATAAAGCACTTATCCTGCTCTAGTGGCTGCCTGCTCATGTCTGAAATGTTTGCCAGCCTGGGTGACTGTTGAGGGAGGGACTCAGTGGCCAGCCTGCTGTGCAGGGCTTGGTATAATACAGGGGAACAATAATTACTCCATGAATAGTGATCCAACTCTTCTATTAGACTGAACTTGAGTGAGGATAGGTATACAGGATCGTTATATCTAAGCTTAAGTATAACATTTATGACAAGGCACCCAGGATGTGTATGTGTGTGCAAAATGTCCCAGTTTTCAAAGTATGACAAAATCTTAAAAACTCCTGGAAGGGGGCCCTGGCCAGTGGCTCAGTGGATGGAGTATCGGCCCACTGTATGGCTGTACTGGGTTCAATTCTCACTTAAGGCACACAGGAGAAGCAACCATCTGCTTCTCCCTCCTTCCTTCTCCCCCTTCTCTCATTCTTCCCCTCCCACAGCCAGTGGCTCAATTGGTTTGATTGTGAACCTGGGCACTGAGGTTAGCTCGGGTGGTCAGAGTACATTAGCCTCAGGTGCTAAAAATAGCTTGGTACTTGAGCATTGGCCCTAGACGGGGGTTGCCAGGTAGATACCAGTCAGGGAGCATGTGGGAGTCTTTCTTTCTACATCCCCTCCTCTCACTTAAACAAACAAACAAAAAATTTCCTTGAGGGAAAGATGCCAGGTAATGGAATACAATTCCTGTATCCATGGGTGTGCGTTCATTCTGTGGTGCATGTGACTGCTGCAGCTCCGAGGTGAAAGTACAGTCCATGTGGTTATACCTGCTCATTTGCAGGTAGGCACAAACGTGAGGTGGATCCTAATTAATTCCTGGAATGTCCCAGGGGGTTTTCCAGGGATACCAACCAACCAATTGAACCAACCAACTGCAACTAAGAGATACAAGTAAGGTAAGAGTCATAGTTTTTACCTGAAATATATAGCATTTAAGAGAGTAAATACTCAAGAAACTGTGTAACACTTGCCATGATCCTGCTTCTCACTGGGTCTGGGCTGGCTCTTACACTCATCTCGTGCCATGAGCAACTTGGTTAAGCTGAACACTTTGCAGATGTGAGGGTAGCCTCGTCCTACTGCTTTATGTTTGGATCTTGGGGGAGTAGAGTACATTAGTGAAAGTAGATTCATTATTTGGGAAGAAATTTTTATGAATTTGACTCAAGACACTGAAGGTCTGGTATATAAAATGAACACAGCATTAATATTCCATCATATATTATTATTATTATTAAATTCCTTTTAAGATTTTATTTATTCATTTTAGAGAGGAGGGAGAGATAGAGATAGAGAAGAGGGAAAGGAACAGGAAACATCAACTCCCATATGTGCCTTGACCAGACAAGCCCAGGGTTTTGAACTGGCGACCTCAGCATTCCAGGTCGACACTTTGCCTACTGTGCCACCACAAGTCAGGCTATTTCATCAATTATTAATACAAAGGGAATCACTGTATCTAGATAAACTAGGTATATTTGCATAAAATTTTAAGAGCTTTATCTGGTTAGCTGGGATATTATAATTATTAATCCTACAGATCAATTTTAAAAAAAGTCTAAATCTTTATCAAACATGGAACAGTGGAAGGACTTTATGGAAGTAAATGGTACACTTGTACTCTTTTATGAAGGCTGGCCTCCCTCCCCAGTAGTGCCATTACCATTTCACTGGAACTTCATAGTTAATGTCTTGAATTAATTTATTGAGGCTATCTTATTCAACCTTTAGATTGCCTTTTTCTTACTTGCTATTTTATTTATTTAAATTTTTTTGGATAGAGACAGGAAGGGAGAGAGAAGGTGAGAGGCATCAACTCATACTTGCTTTCACGTTAGTTGTGCACTGAACTTCTCATACGTGCCTTCACCAGGCTGTGCCAGTGTCTCCATGCTCAAGCCAGTGGTTTTGGGCTTTTCATGCCGGTGACCTCTTGGCTCAAGCTGGAAAGCTTTGGGATTGTGTACGGGTGATCCCGTGGTCAAGCCAATGAACCTGCGCTGACGAGCCTGTGCTCAGAGCCAGCAATCTCAGAGTTTCTAACTGGTGATCCCAAGTGTTCTGGGTGGAAACTTTATCCACTGCGCCACCACTGGTTAGGCCTTACTCCAGTGGTTCTCAAAGTGTGCGCCAGGGTGCACTGGTGCGCCCTGTGGTATTCCAGAGAAATATGTGCCTGTTGGGGACCAAAAAACCAACAGGGCTTTTGGAGTTTAGACTTTTGGGGGACAGAGGTGTGGGGAATTGGCTGTAAGCTGACAGTCTGCCCAACCCCCCACCTCATTTGCCTGATTAGGTTGCAAAAGGCTGTTAAGCTGTGGTGCTGGATAGTTTACACTACACCCCACCCCCATGTTCCTGGGAAAGACTGGATGCAGGTTTGATGATATGTATGGTGGGGGGTTTTGATTGATGATTAAACATAAGGAATTGTCTCTTGAAGCCTTTTGGATTTCTATAAAAGAAGAATATGTGGCAATATCTAAAAAAGCTTTGAACACTTTACTACAATTTTCAACATCCTATTTATGTGAATTAGGATCTTCTATCTTCAACACAATTAAGAGTAAAAAGAGAGGAATTCTTCAATGTATTGATGAGGAAATGAGAGTTTGCCTTTCAAATATATGACCAAATATTGAAGAAATTGCTAGGACATCAGGCTGTTTCTCATAAACACAAAAATGAAAAAACTTAATACATTTGCGCCGGGACCTGCTGAATTTACTAAATCTAAGAATGTATCTATATATAAAAAGATAACATTTTTGTCATTTTTTTGATTTTTTAACCACTCTCTTTTATGAATTCTAAAAAGCATAACTCAAGAAATGTAACATAAAAATGTTTTTTAATGTCAGAATATATTTAATTTTGTCGTATTTATTTCATTTAATTACCATAAAAGCACACTTGGACTTCATGTATTTTTTTCTTTAATATTTGACTTAATTAGCCTGACCAGGTGGTGGCGCAGTGGATAGATGGTTGGACTGGGATGTGGAGGACCCAGGTTCGAGACCCTGAGGTAGCCAGCTTGAGCGCCAGCTCATCTGGTTTGAGCAAGGCTCACCAGCTTGAGCCCAAGGTCGCTGGCTCAAGCAAGGAGTCATTCACTCTGCTGGAGCCCGTCCCCCTTCCCTGTCAAGACACATATGAGAAATCAATCAATGAACAACTAAGGAGCCGCAACAAAGAATTGATGTTTCTCATCTCTCTCCCTTCCTGTCTGTCTGTCCCTATCTGTCCCTCTCTCTGCACACACACACACACACACACACACACACAAAATATTTACTTAATTATTATAACATATTTCTCAGAAATTTGTATATAGTGCTCCTACAATTATTTGTAGAATTTTAAATGCACCCAAACTTCAAAAATTTGCAAACCACTGCCTTACTCACTTTTATAATTCTGTAATATTTAACCAGTGCTTTCCAAGTGGAAGGGCTTTTCTAACCGTGTATGGAATCTAACTGAAGTGAATTTAATACAGGGCTCAGAGTCATGGACCCTTGTCCAGTCACTCAATAGCTGCATCCCCAGTCCAGTTATTTCTTGAGCCCTGACTCCTGCTTGCCCTGTTCTCCCTTTCCCCCAACACCAAAATGTGCTGTCCTGTCCTGACTTTATTACCCTTCCTCTACACTATGGTAACTGGGCTGACACTACTGCACTGCACACTCCCATGTGGCAGCTCTGTAGTAAATGTCTACTACATTATTTTATTTAATCCTCGTTTATGAGACAACAGCATCAGCGTCATTTTTGATCTGATGATAAAACGGAGGTTGGCTTAAGACTGAACGCCAGGTCTAAGGCACTACTAGTAAGTCGCTGAATTGGGATCTGAACTTAGATCCGGCACACTCTGGCTAGTCCTTGGCTTGCTTTGTCATCTGAATTATTTTGAAAAAGCCCCACTCTAAACTAGTATACACCTCCCTCCTCAGTGCATTCAAATAGAAAACATCTATGAATGTCAGCAACTGTTGTGAATCCAAGTATTTAGTACGAGAGGCGAGGAGAGCTCCACAGTTGTCATAAAGGGAGTCCTTGGTGGGAAAATTGAACACCCAGCAATAGTGAAGAGGGAGGAGCCTACCCCACGCGTGTGTGGGAGCAAAGCAAACCTGGGCTCTATTTCTGGGTCTGTCTTAAGCTTGCTGTGCAATCTTGGTCTTGGGCAAGGGACTTTACTATTCGGTAATATCTTGGAGTTGGAGAGAGAGGATGACACAGTGCCTACCTACCTACTGCGCTGGTTTGCCGGGACAGAGGACTGGGGTCGATCAGAGGAAGCACAAGATCTCACATGACAAACTACACCTTACCTGAGGGGAGGGGAGGTAGTGGGGGTTGGTGCAGGTATTCTGCGGAGCAAAAATGAATCTCTTTTCCTCTACTTTTCTTTTTTTAATACTGGGAGGTCTAGAGGAATGGAGGAGTGATTCCCCGCTCTTCCTGCTCTAAATGCTGAAATTCTACTTGAGCTTACAGAAGCTGTTAACTGCTTTCACATCTTCAGAAATAACTGGCCAAAACGAATTTATTATGGTTTGGGGACCGACTTCTTGCTGACACTGACCAATCTTTAAACCCAGTGGTTACAGTCATGAAAGAATCACAGCTCACACAACTGAGGCCTAATGAACGTCTGTGACTATTTTTGATTTGGTCCACACTCTTTTGAAATGCCCCAGGTCCCAAAGGCACGGTCCTCACTAGTCACTTTGTGTGTGCGCGCGAACATCAGTTGGGGGGGGGGGGGCGGGTTCAGCGCCGGCGCATCGTGGGGAAACCCTTGCACCCCCCACCCCACGGCATTACGGCATTTCTGATATTTGATCATAAATTTGCGTTAGAGTTGCTTACGTTGCATAATTTTAAGAAAGGAAACGATCCGAATTGCTGTGGTTTAAGGTCTATCTATGCAAGTGGCTGGGCTACAACGAGGTCCCCGGAAACTTTAAGATAAACAGTGGCCTCAAGAGAAAGGCCGGGTGGAGTCCAAGCTTCACCAGCCTCTGCCCAGAACAGACGATTACATTTTGCTTTGAACGCATAAGTGAGGTCTGCCAGGCAATGCAGCCCAGCGAGAGGGCCAGTGCCAAAGCCCGCCCGCCAGGCTGCGGGCCCCGCGGTAGGAATCGCCCGGACCAACCCCGGTCCTACCTTCCCCGGGGTGCGGTGAGCTCTCTGCCCCAAGCGTCTCGGCGCCTACAGTAAACAGCTCTCTCCAGAAGTGATTTCGCCCGGAACCCTCCAGCCCGAGGAAAGGGACGGAAAGTGACAAAGAAAGGGGGAGTGCCCTGGAGAGACTCGGGGGCACGGACCGGGCGTTCCCGAGGAGGACTGGAAGGGGCCGGGAGGTCTGATCCGGGTGCAGAGAGGAGGCACCCGGGAAGGGGCGGGCGGGGCCGAGCGGCGGAGGTCCCAGGGCGCGCTCCGCCCCGCGCGTGTAGCCACGGCCTTCCGCTGCACGTGCGCGGTGTTGTGCGCCGCCGCTCTTCCCTCCCTCTTTCCTTTCCTCCCTCCCTCCCTTCTTCCCTCCCTCGGGTCACTGCCGTCCCCTCCCCCGCCACCGAGAACCAGCGCCGAGACGCCCGGGCTGCCGCCGCCGCCGCGCGCGCGAGACTCCGAACAGGTGGCCGGAGCCGCGGGCACCGCGGCGGAAAGGCGAGGCAAGTCCGGGAGCTGAGGGGCCGGGCCGGGCATGCGAGCCGAGCGGCTCCTTGGCGCCGCCCGTCCGCGCCCCTAGCTAAGCGCCCGTCCGCGGCCCCTCAGCACCAGCTGCAGCCTCCAGCTTCGCCGGGCCGCCGTCTGCAAGGGGCGCAGGCCGGCCCGGTGCGGCGGCGGCATGAAAGTGACCGTGTGCTTCGGAAGGACCCGCGTGGTCGTGCCGTGCGGAGACGGCCACATGAAAGTTTTCAGCCTCATCCAGCAAGCGGTGACCCGCTACCGGAAGGCCATCGCTAAGGTGAGGGGCTGGGGCGCGGGACGCGGAGGGGACAGGGACGGCGCCGGGATCAATATGGCGCTTCCTGGAAGGCGGCGGAGGGAGGCGGTAGGCGGGACCCGGCGGTGCGGCGGCCCGGGCCTCGGGCACCCCCCGCTCGGCTGCTGGCAGCCAACTTCTCCGCGCCCCGGTCGGGTCCGCGAAGGCAGCCTCGGGGACCGCGCAGGACCCGCGGCCCGGCCGTACAACGGGCGCTCTTCGCCGAGGTCTGGCGCAGGGCCTGTGTGGTGACAGGCGCCCCCTGAGCGGTCTGGGGAGCGCGGGCGGGCAGCCGGCCCGGACGTCCCTCCCGGCCGCCTGCAGCGGCTGAAATCCAGCCGAAGGCCTCTGCGCACGCCGAGGCCCCGCGGGCAGAGCAGGGAGAGGGAACTTTTGTGTTGGAAGGAGAGTTGGATTATTCCGCACAAGCCGGGGTGTGGCCGCGTGTCTGCTGCTTCCACCCCGGAGCCCCTCCGGGAGGGCAGGCAGTGGGGGTCGCGGCCGGAGGTCTAGAAGGCGGTCCGGACAAAGACCGGGACAGGGATGCGCGCTCCACCGGCTCGCCCGCGCGGGGCTCGGCCACTTTGGGGATTTCGAGCGGGGCGGGTCCCTTGGCCAAACAAAACGCGAGCCTGAGCCCGGGCACAGAATTGCAAGTTTTCCTGCCAAGGCCTCGCGTGGACCGAGTTGGAACCAGCGCCACATGGTGTCGGGATTGCAGAGCCTGGGCCTGATTTCAGAGGCTAGTCTGTTTCCCTTTCTCTCGGTGGAGTGATAACATTGTCTCCACTTCGCTGCATTCTTTTACAATGTATCAGAAGCGAAAAGGCATTTTGTTCAGCTGTTTGATCTGCCGTGTCTGTGTCTGATCACAGTTCCATCCTCTGAAGTTTTCTCTCCAGCACCTGAAGATGTTTCCTTTGCCTTGGAGTCACGTTTGCTGGGAAGCATTTTCACTTTTAAAGTTTGCCATGTGTTCCCAGTAGTGAAGTGGCCTCGCTCCTGTGAGTTTTGAGACAGCGGTTGACGGAGGAGGTTGACGTAGGACGGTGGCTTTGTCAGCCTGAGTGTATACAGAGTAGTCCAGCGGGCACCCCAACTTTCTCGGAAATTAAGAATAACAACTTTATTTTTTTATTATTTTTATTCATTTGTTTTTAAAGAGAGGAGACAGAGAGAGAGAGAGAGAGAGAGAGAGAGAGAAAGGGGGGAGAAGCTGGAAGCATCAACTCCCATATGTGCCTTGACCAGACCAGTGCAGGGTTTTGAACTGGTGACCTCAGTGTTCCCAGGTCGACGCTTTATCCACTGCGCCACCACAGGTCAGGCCTAACAACTTTATTTTTTAACTTTTTTTCTTTTTCGTGTATGTTTTAAAAATAGTGTGCTTGGTCTCTGAAAGGTAATGTCGGGGAGGTTTAAGAACCTGACACAGTGATGGAAGATGTTGGCTTTATTTAACAGCTCTGAAATGTGCCTTACACTTGGTTGAACTCTTATCGAAAAATCAAATAAAATTAGCAGAAACTAGGGATCTGTTTATCTTGCAATGCCAGTGGGGGGTTGTGGTGGGTAACAGTACCTTCTACACCTACATTTAGTATTTTAAAGGATTATTTGTGAATGACAGTTCAGGATCTAAATGTTCTGAAACATTAATGAGGTCTCATGTGTTCCCTGGAAACCAACAGAAAGAATCCTGAAAGGAAAGAAAAAACAATAATATAAACTTTGCAGTGTGCTTAGGTTCCTGTGTAGGAGAGGTTAGCTGCATTTCCTTGCTTACATGCTTGAAATTTACATGCTTAGATTCATCATTTACATGATTAAGCATTGACATACTTGAAATTAGTCATATTTCATTATGCACACTATGCACATTGGTTGAACAGTCTATTTGGGAGATACAAATGTACTTGTTGCAGTCATTTTCTTCGTTCCACAGAAATCCTTAAGCATTTGCTGTGTCCAAGGCATTGTTCTGGGGGCTGGACGTCTAGGAGACCCACTATCAGCTTTGTGGAAATTGGACTGTAAGAGTCTAGACTCTAGGACAAGAGGCAACATGGCCATCAAGTGCAGGAGGCCATCGGTGTGGCCTGGCATGTTGTGCAGTGGGGAGAAGAGGACTCTCCAGGTGATGGGTTGATGGAGTTGAGAGGCCTCAGTGATAGATCTAGATCTTTGAAAAATATGAATGGTGGTTATTTCTCAGTGATCTTGTAGCATGGAAAAGGAAGTGCATTTTTCCTGAGGGAGTCTGGGAAGGTACCCGAGAGAAGGAGCACATGGGCGGAGTTTTATCAGCAACAAGCTCTAACCAACTGAGTAACTGGCTGCTTAGCAGCAGAGTAGAGTTTTAAAGGAAAGTATATTACCAAGTTGGGAAGGAAGGGAGGGAGGAAGGAAGGAAGGAGGGAAGGAGGAAGGAAGGAAGGAAGGAAAGAAAGAAAAGAAAGAAGAAAGGAAGGAAGGAAGGAAGGAAGGAAAGGAAGGAGGGAGGGAGGGAGGGAGGAAGGGAGAGAGGGAGGAAGGAAGGAAGGAAAGAAAGAAAGAAAGGAAAGAAGGAAGGAAGGAAGGGTGGGTAGTGCTCAGGGTGATGGTAGCATTGGAATTGCATAAAACAATAGAGGAGGAGTCAGATGATTTAGGGGTTGGTGAAATGATTTAAATAGTCTTAAATGCAATTCATAGTTCATTAGGTGAATTTTAATATGAGCTTTGCAGTATAGTATAAAGTTAAGTCATTGGATCACAAGACTGTTGACTCACATGTTACAAGAACCTGAGTATCTTATAGATCTGTTTGTATTTTCTTTTTAAATTTTTTTTTTATTTTAAATTTATTTATTTACTATTTATTCATTTTAGAGAGGAGAGAGAGAGTGAGAGAGAAAGGGGGAGGAGCAGGAAGTATCAACCCCCATATGCGCCTTGACCAGACAAGTCCTGGGTCTTGAACCGGTGACCTCAGTGTTCGCAGGTTGACACTCTATCCACTGTGCCACCACTGGTCAGGCCTGTTTGTATTTTCTTAAGTTATCAGGTAAACTTCAGTTCTTCTTCCCAGTTCTCCCACTCTATTTAAAGTAATTATGAAGCGACACATGTTAACACTTGTTTCATTTTTATTTTGTATCTCTTTTTTACTGGTATTGTTTCATAGAACAAGATAAATTTTGTATGAAGAACTGGGTATCTGGGAAGCTGGAGAGCTGTGTTTAGGTTGTGAGGTGATATGTGGCACGATAAACTCCCATCTGGGGGGTAAAATTTGGGAAGAATCATGTTTATGGCTTTAGTATAAAAACCAAGTAAGCCAAAGGGGGCAAAAAAAAAAAAAAAAGGGTAAGAGTTATAAAAAGATCCCTAGTCACCAAGTCTTCCTCTGTAGTCAGCATTTTGTGATGTGGTAGAGCTAATTATTTGGCATTGTATTTGAGCTGTTTTCAGATTAAACAAATCAATTTTCCTGACATTGGAGTGCTGTGACTTAATACCAAAAATATCCTCAGTACGTAGATATGGAAAAGCTTGCACTTAGTCATAGCATTTTTTCCCCTTCTAGTGGAAAACTCATTTTCTGCTCATGATCACTGATTGGTGACAGTGTTTTGGAGGTTCATCCCCACCCACCTGCCCTTATCTAGACCCTCTAAGGAGTGTGGTCTGCTGCATGTTACAGTGCTTATAATCAGAGGACCAACTGCCTTTGCACATGTCTGCTATTCTCTTGCCAGTGTCCGCGTGGTTCCTAATGGACACAGTGTGCAGAGCCCCGACTGCAGTGTTTTTGTTTGTTTTTTTGGGTGGAATCCTTAGTTTCTGAGGACTTTGCTGGGTACTCCTTAATTCTGAGCGAACCGAGGGTGGCCCTGAATGGGCTTCTCATTTTTCCTGTTGCCCATGCAGACTGGTTAGGAGGAAGATGAGACAATCTATGTGCTTGTTTTAAAAAAAAGGCTACTATGTATAAAATGTCATGCTCTGTGAAGAAGCAGGCTAAATTTTTGCACTCAAGAAGCGCACAGTATGGGGGGCAGGACAATTATAGAAAACTATAAATAACAGTACATGTTAGTTAGCATTAATTGGCAGCAGGATAGTACAGATGGTAATTGCTTCTGGATTTCAGAGATGGGAGTGGTCACTGTGGCCCTGGGTTGGCTTCGGGTTTTGTGAGTGGGAAGTCTGGCCTTGATTTAGGGTAGTGCTTCCTGACTGGGTAGTGGAGTGACCTCAAACAGCACATGCCAGGCCAGGGTGGTGTGGTTCTGTAGGTCTTCTGTGGGGGCATGGCATGTGAATATGGGGAATGTCCACTTTGATCCTGAGGAGTAGGAGGGAGGGCCAGGTCGGATGGAATGCTTTGTGAGCAGAGAGTTTCAGTCTTTCAGGGATCTCTTGGGTCCTGTGGAGCATTCAGATCAGATGGTGGTGGGTCAGCACCAAGTTGAGGAGGGCTGTGAGTGCTGGGGCAAGACAGGGCTTTACACAGTCTGGTGGTTTGGGAAGGACTGGGGTGTTTGGGCAGGGCAGCAAGTGTGGGCAAGTGGTCCTCTGGGCCGAGGACCAAAGCAGGAGTGTGTGTCAGCTCAGCCCCTACTGTTAACCCTGAGTAACATGAAAGAGGGACTGAAGGCTAAAGGGAGGAGGCAGGCAGTTGTGGGAACGTGTTAACTCACCCTCTATGGATTGGGTGAGGAGACCTAGATTTTTTTTTCTCTCACCATGTTACCTTGGGCAAAACCCACCCTGCAGAGCCTCATTTACCTCCTCTCTAAATGGGGCACTCCCTCGCAAGGTCAAGGTGAGGACAACAGGACGGGATGATGAATGTGAAACTCCCATTCTGGATCTGAATCACACATGCTTTTACTCATCAAATACATAGTTTCATGTGCTGGGGAACTTTCCCAGTGTCTCTGATTCCTGTGTTGGTTTTCCTCTTTGCTGAGGAAGGTGGTGTGTACATCGTTAACTCTTTGAGTAGTATGAACGTTCATGTACATCCTGGTGCCTCCTGACCATCCAGAGTACGATCGTACCTATGAAAGGCAACATTAAAAAAAGGCAAATGTATGTTCTTGTTTCTATAAATTGGTTATCCAGCAAACATGATTTTAATTTAATAAAACTGTAACTGTAACTAATTTCATTTTTTGAAAAGAACTCACTCCCGGGAGTCAAGGAGCATGAAAACATTTCACTACTCAAAGGGTTAAAGAATGGGTGAAAAATGTTACTGTTTGCCTGAGCAGTACCACCATCAGAAGAGCAAATTGTGTGGTGTGTGAGTGTGTGTGTGTGTGTGAGGCCAGGAGTGAAAAGCCTCAGGTATTGGCTGTATTCTAGCTGGTGTTTTGGCCACTCCTTCAGTCTGTTAGAAATATTTAATAGTTTTTTATCATTTAAAAAAAAAACAACTTGAGTTTATGGACAGTAACTTTAAAAAATATGCCCTCCTACCCCCTTTTTTTTGGCCAGGAAAGGACTGTCGGTTACTAACATCATCTAGGTCCTGATTTGTATGAAAAATTTTGTGTCTGGCATGAGATTTTCCTGTGAGTAACTGCATGTTGTTCCACACTGAAAAGCTTATTGACACTTTCAGGAAAATACATGATTTCTGAGTTTGAGTGACAGTCGAGGCAAGCTAATGAAGTGAAATAAATTTTATTATTTTATTCACTTTTTTTTTTTTTTTTTGGTATTCCCTCTCAAAAAGGAGAGAAAATGAGTATGTGTGAAAGGCTGGTCATCCTAAAATGCACTTGTCATTGGACTCTTCTGCCCAAGTGCCCCTGTTCCCCCTGGGCAGGGCTGGTCCTGCTGGAGCCCCCTGCCTGCAGCCTGCCCCTCACCACCCTCCCCCACCGCACACACTGGACTTGCTTGCATTTTACTACCTTTTCTCAGGTATTTTCTGTTTCTTTTTTCTGGAATGCTGGCTTGCTCCTCCCATGACTGCCTGTCTGTTGAGCCTGAGCTCTGACCGGTTTTCCCTGCGCCCCAGGCTGGCCCAAGTTCTTCCTCTTCTGGGGACTTACCGCAGCGCCTGTGCTGGCCTGCACTATATGCTCTCCTGGGTGGTGCTGGAGTGTTTGCCCCCAGAGCTGAGGGGCTGGCGACTTCTCCTGAGGGTGAGCTGTGTGGGGCCACGGCCCTGCTTTAGTCTGCGCAGCCCGTACCTGCCCCATTGTCGTCTTAGAGGTTGAGGACAAAGTTGGGAACAAATATATGGCACATGGTCTTACACGTAGAATAAAACTTTTAGGAAATTATAGCTGGAGCTGGCTAATTTTAAGGACTTTAATGTTTGCTGTATTTGGTATATTTGTCACAAAGAGATTGTTGTGGAAGCTCAGGTGTAGTGTGATTTGGGGTTCCCGGAGTTCTGTTTTTTAGACTGAGCTGAGGGTAGTCCTTGGGTGTGCACTGGGCCAGGTTCAAGGCAGGTGGCCAGTGTCATGTGGGAACCTGGCTCAAAGCACACCTGTGTTCTATCTGGTGCCTCTTGATTCTGTCAGTTGGGATCCTTGGGGAAGTGCCCGGAGTTAACAGAAAAATTTAGGGTTGGAGTTTTGCAGGGAAGAGTCTGGCTGATGTGAAGAGCTTCTTGGCTCATGGTGAATGTGGATGATGGTTGTGGAGGTGACATTTAAAGTCCCACTTGTGCCACTAACCCATTGGACAGAGCCTCCATCTGTCCTGGGAACCTTACCTCCCTGTGGCGTTGGGTGCAGGTTGGTGATAGTGAACATTCAGGAGGTGATTGCATTTTTTCAAGGATGGAAAGAGAGAATGTAACATTGATCCAGGAAGGTGCTTTTGCACAGGTCATTTTTTGTGGGCGGGGAGGGAGAGGTGGTAGGTTAGGCCCACACATGTGCTTTCCTCCTTCATGGCCACGCTACATTCAACAGCTCTAGGTGGGACCAGGGTCAGGGTAGTCGTTTCAGGTCAACAGTAAGTTCATATATACTTTTTACCTATATACTTCTGGCATCTTTTCTGTTTTACATGGAAAATAGAAATGCAGAGTTCTGTGACCATAGCAGAAAGGATATATATATTTTTTGGTTTTTAGTCATTATTTTATCCTATTTAAAATTTTTTATTTTTGCATTTGGAGGAATGATGTAAAAATGACTTTCCTTCATAGTTCTGTGTCTTTTTTTGTCTGGCTTGACATCTTTATGTGTTTTATGTTAATAAATGTTGCTTTTGCTTATTATTTTCCCCACAATTAACTGTTATCAGAACTTAGAAATAAAATTTTAAGCTTTATATTCAAATGATGTGACATGCTATTTATTTTTCTCTTAAATCTAAACTATAAAACATATATATATATGAATGAGAAATGAAAACACCTGTCTACACACACACAAAATGTACACGAATGTTCATGATAACATTATTCATAATAGCCAAAAATGGAAATAACTCATATTTATCAAGTGAACAAAATGTGGTTTATCCATACATTAGAATATTATTCAGCCATGAAAAAGAGTGGAATACCATTGCATGCCATACCATGGCTGGACCTTGGAAACATGCTCTGTGAAAGGAGCCAGTCGAAACAGTCAAACGACCAGTCCAGTCTGTAAACAGTCTGTTTACAGACCAGGCCAGTCTGGGAGGAAGCAAGATGGCGACGGAGTAGGCGGATGTACCAACTTCCAACTCCCAGAACCAAAGTGGATTATAACTCAATTTAAAGAACCATCATCTGGATAAACCAACTATGAACTAAACTAAGTGGACTCTTCAACCAAGGAACACAGAAGAAGCCACATTGAGACTGGTAGGAATAGTGAAAACGCGAAGAGGGCTGCCCAGCTCCCCGGAGCAAACGGCAGCCCGGAGAGACCTGCGGGGCGGGAGGAAAGTTTGGCGGAGAGGGAGGGACCTGGGTCCCAGGAACCAAGCCCCAGCCTGCAGTCTCAGAGCCTAGAAGAGGCGTTTGGACAGTTTTAAGCTGTGAAACAAGTGAGGGAGCTCCCAGGCCTACAGTGTGGAGTATTAGGTCCCTTCCTACTCTGCTGAGGGCTGCTTAAGAGCATGGTGGGCGGCAGGACGCTGAAACGCGGTTCTGTCGGAGTGGGCAGAGGCCAGGCCGGTAGGAGATCGGTCTAGCCCAGAGGGTCAGAGGGGACGCGCAAAAGCGGACCGGCAGCTGCGGGCCGCCTTTAACCCCACTTACAGGGACAAAGCGGGAGGCCAGGAACGGGCAGAAATCTGCCCTACAACCCTGCGCAGGCCGGTCCTGACCGCGGGGACCGGGCTAAGACCAGGGACGGGCAGGGGCTCGCGGCTGAGCTGACGCTACCAGCCCCCCACCCCCGGGCCGGAGAAACCGCGGCTGGCCAGTATACGTGCACGAGTGGGCTCCGAGCGCGGGAACGGGGTAGACCCCGAGACAAGTGGAAGCTCGCAGTTGAGCTCACGCTACTATCCCCGCCCGGCCGGAGAAACGGCGGATTGCATTCACACGTGCACGAGCGGGCTCCGAACGGGGGCGGGGTAGAGTCCGGGACGAGCGGAAGTCCGCAGCTGAGCGGAAGCCAGCAAACACGCCCGGCCCAATAAACCTTGGTTTCCTACCCTGCGCAGGAGGGCCCTGGCCTCGAGGGCGGCGCTAAATCTCCAGACGGGCAAACGCTCACAGCTGAGAGCACGTCAAAAGCCCCGCCCAACCCGTGAAACTGGCGAGCAGGCTCTGACTGAGGGTTCTGAGCGGAAGTCCGGAAATAGGCTGGGGCCGCAGCTGAGCAAAGGTGCTCACCTCTACCCTTGGTGCTAAGACTTGTGGCTTCAGTGACAGCCCCTCCCACGGAGGAGAGGCAGAAACCACAGCAAAAGCCACAGTGGGCCGGCGCTGGTAACGCTCATACCCAACCACCCTAGGCACAGGCAGAGGGGGTGAGGGGCCTGCAGACAGACCACACCTAGAGAACACAAAGGCAACACCTACTGGACTCCAGTGGCCACGACTTGCTTATACACAGAAAAAATGGGCAGGCAGAGGAATGCAAACCAAATGAATCAAGAGAAATCCCCAGAGAAGGACCTGAATGAACCAGATATAACCAAATTACCAGAAGCAGAATTTAGAATAATGATAGTTAGGATGTTCAAAGAAATTAGAGCAACAATGGATAGTCATTATGAACACCTAAATAAAGAGATAACAAGTATAAAAAACGAAATTGAAATAATAAAAAAGAATCAGACAGAAATGACAAATACAGTATCAGAATTGAAGAACACAATGGAGGGAATTAAAAGCAGGATGAATCACGCTGAGGATCGAATAAGCGAGTTAGAGGACACAATAAACAAAGGCACAGAAGCAGAGAAGAAGAAGGAAAAGAGACTTAAAAAATGTGAGGAAACTCTAAGGGAGCTTTGTGACAACATGAAGAGAAACAACATTCGCATCATAGGGGTGCCTGAAGAAGAGGAGAGAGGACAGGAAATGGAAACTTTGTTCAATCAAATCATAGTAGAAAACTTTCCTAAATTAAGTCTGGGAAACACTCCACACATTCAAGAAGCACACAGAACTCCATTAAAGAGAAACCCAAAAAGATGTACACCAAGACACATCATAGTTAAAATACCAAAGCTAATGGATAAAGAAAAAATTTTAAAAGCTGCTAGAGAAAAAAAGGCTATCACCTACAAAGGAGCCCCCATAAGGATGACATCGGACTTCTCAACAGACCAGGCCAGTCTGTAAACACAGAAAGTAAAGTAGTGCTTGTGTGGGACTGGCCCAGTGGTTCTCAAACTTTTTGAAGTCGGGGCGCATTTAAAATCCTACAGATAATTGTAGGCGCACTATATACAAATTTCTGAGAAATATGTTATAATAATTAAGTCAAACATTAAAGAAAAAAATATAAAGTCCAAGCGTGCTTTTATGGCAATTAAATGAAATAACTACGACAAAATTAAATTTATTTTGACATTATAAAACATTTTTATGTTACAATTTTTGAGTTATGCTTTTTAGAATTCCTAAAAGAGGTGTTAAAAAATAAAAAAAAAAGACAAAAAAGTTATCATTTTATATGTATAGATACATTCTTAATAAGATTTAGTAAATTCAGCAGGTCCCGGCGTGAATGTGTTAAGCTTTCTCATTCTTGTGTTTATGAGAAACATAAGCCTGATGTGTCCTAGCGATTTCTTCAATGTTTGGGCATATATTTGAAAGGCAAACTCTCATTTCCTCGTCAATACATTGAAGAATTCCTCTCTTTTTACTCTTAATTGTGTTGAGGGTAGTAAATCCTAATTCATAGAAATAAGATGTTGAAAATTGTAGTAAAGTGTTCAAAGCTTTTTTAGATATTGCCACATATTCTTCTTTTATAGAAATCCAAAAGGTTTCAAGAAACAATTCCTTATGTATAATCATCAATCCACGATCAGAGGATATAGCTGCCAGTTCTTCTTCTATGAATGTTAAACCAAAATCACTTAAAGCTTTCGTGAATGGATTTCTAATTCAATTGTATTATTCAGTGTTAAGTGATGGAAAATGTTATAAATTAAATTCTGCCCATCAGCCTTCAAGTCCTGTTTTATTTACACTTAACTTTTGCTCACTTCCAGAATCGGATTCTTTAATATCACATTTCTTTCTGAGAAATTTATCCATTTTATTTGGGTGTATTTATCTAAAAATAATATAATGATGTGTTAATAATAACTATAATGATATGTTAACAAGAAGAGCAGTATTTCTGTAATGAAATGGTATATAGAGTAACTATATTTATTTTTATATCTGGGCACATGCCGCGAACCAGTGCAGCTAGTAATTCCAGGTCCTCAGTGGGAATGGTGAGGAATTAAGAAAATACGGGATTGAGAGGGCCCTGTAATTGCTGCTGGTAAGAACAAAACACGCTTCAAAACCGAATCTTGCTTTATTTAAAGGCAAAGTGGGCCTGACCAGGCAGTGGCACGGTAGATAGAGCATCGGACTGGGATGCGGAAGACCCAGGTTCGAGACCCCGAGCTCGCCAGCTTGAGCGCGAGCCCATCTGGCTTGAGCAAAAGTTCGTCAGCTTGGACTCAAGGTTGCTGGCTGCAGCAAGGGGTTGCTCAGTCTGCTGAAGGCCCGCGGTCAAGGCACATGTGAGAAAGCAATCAATGAACAACTAAGGTGTTGCGACAGCAATGAAAAACTAATGATTGATACTTCTCACCTCTCTTTGTTCCTGTCTGTCTGTCCCTATCTATCCCTCTCTCTGACTCTCTCTCTGTCCCTGTAAAAAAAAAAGGCAAAGTGGGCCATTAGCAAATCAATGAGATCTTTGATCATGTTTCCAAGGTGACCCAAGAATTTTACAAGTGCAGAAAACCTCCACCATACATATCATCCTAACTTTACACCAAACAAAGGATAGAAGAAACTTGCCTCCACTCTTTCCTGGGAACATGGGGGGTAGTGTAAACAGTCCAGCACCACAGCTTAATAGCCTTTTGCAACCTAATCAGGCAAGTGAGGTGGGGGTTTGGGCAGACTGTCAGCCTACAGCCAATTCCCCACATTTCTGTCCCCCCAAAATCTAAACTCCAAAAACCCTGTTGGTTTTCTGGTCCCCAACAGGCACATATTTCTCTGGAGTACCATAGGGCACACCTGGAAATCTAGGGCGCACCAGTGTACCCTGGCGCACACTTTGAGAACCACTGGATTGGGGGTTGAGGGTAACGGCGAGTTGCTGTTATGGTTATGGGGCTTGTTTTTAGGGGCATCTAAATTTAGTTAGTGGGTGATGGTTGTATGACTTTATGAACATGCTAAAAACATGCACTGTATCCTTTCAGTGGGTTAGTTTTTTGGTATGTGATAGATCAATAAAGATGTTTGAGAAAAAAATAGATTTCATAGCTACTGTGACTAAAACTCCATTTTTAGGTATTTTATGGTTCTGAGAGTCCCATAAAACATGTCTTGGTTAGAGATGCCCAGAAACCTTTAATGAAAACTGGTTGTTTTTAGGAATTTTCCCTACAAGGTATTAACTTGCTTCCTTCCGCCTGCCCGCGCTATCCTGCAGCTGTCTGGGAAGCTCGTGATGGCCAAGCCTCAATGCCTCAGGTCTCCTCTCTGTCCTCCCACTCTAAACCAACCTTTAAGGGCTTCTCCAAAGGCTTACCTGTCCTCTCACCTGCCCTCTCTCAGCCAGTGAGTCCTGCCCCTAGCTCATCAGCTGACACCACAGGATGAAGTTTCAGTAGGGTGCCCCGGAACAAAAGAGCCTTTCCAGATTTTTGGTTTTGCTCTTCAGTAGTTTTCAGCTTGGGCAGCTTTCATAAGCCCTGCCAGCTCTGTTTCCCTGTCTTCCTCTTCCACAATCCAGGAGTTCTGGCCTGGGCTCCCACTGTCTGTCCCCCAAGTACAGGTCCCTGTTATCTGTCCTTGTGGTTGGTTTTGGTGCTCCTGGGACCGGGAATCTTGTGTGAATGGGGGTGGCTTTTCAGAGAAGCCCTTTCCTTACACTCTCCCTGTGAGAATGTCTTGCTTCCCTTGCTTGGAAATGATGGGGCTTTTCCTCCTCATCAAGCACATGCTGGTGAAAGTTAGTGTGTATTTTGCTTGGAGGGCCCTTTGGATTCCTTGCTGTGTCATGAGAAATTACATGCTCAGAGGTATTCCCTTTTTGGGGAATGGCTAAATGGATGGTATGTTAAATGTAGACATACCCATGCATATTCATGACACTGGTATATTTATGGTGGTATAAATTTAAGTGGTTCTAGAGATGACAGGTAGTGTTATTTTCCCCACTTCTGGTGTTTTTTAAAATTCACAACACAGTACGACTTAATTTTTTGGGACTTTGATTTATTTTCTTCTGGTGTATGGTTTTTCTTGCTATTAAGTATCACATTTCTTTAGATGAGAAAACTAATATTATAGGGTTTATATTTCTGCAAAGACCTTTCATAGATACTCTACAATAAAAATCAATGGTTCTTCTCTAACACTCCAGAAAAGAACTTACTGTCTATCTCAAAAGCCTAACATTGCTAACTACTAAAAATACGTTGTAAGAACAGATTAAAAGCATTAAGAATGGAGGGCTATTTTTATGTAGATAGTTGATACAGGAATGGGCTTTTTATTCTCTTTCTTTTAAGTAAACAATAAAACCTCGAAAAAATATTCATGTCTGTTTAATTTTTTCCTCCCTAAATTCAGGATTAAATCCAGGATTAGAAAAGACATTGTTTTCATCCCTGGCTGGTTGCTCAGTGGATAGATCATCGGCCAGGTTTATGGACGTCCCAGGTTCGATCCCTGGTCAGGGCACACAGGAGGAGCGATGATCTGCTTCTCCACCTTTCCTTCTCCCCCTTCTCTCTCTCTTTCCTTCCCACAGCCAGTGGCCCAATTGATTTGAATGTGGCCCTGGGTGTTCAAGATAGGTTGGTTGGAGTTCGTCAGCTTCACTTGCTAAAAATACTAGATACTTGAGCATCGGCCCTAGACGGCGTTGCTGGGTGGATCGATCATGGTTGGGGTGCATGTGGGAGTCTGTCTCACTATCTTCCCTCCTCTCATCTTAAGAAAAAGAAGACAAGACACTGTTTTCTTGTTAGGACACTTTCGTACACTATAAAGGCACTGAGGTTGTATAGTTGATAATTCTGAAACCCCCTGTGCAAAATCATGCCTGAACCACGGTCAGCCAGGTTTCGGCCTAGTGGCACTACACTGCACCATGGTGTCTCTCACTGCAGCCCACAGCACCTGCGGAGGGGAAGGTGGAATATGCAGAATATGGTTTCCTGCTGGAACCACACAGGGCAGCTCATCTCTCAGTCCACTCAAGTTGAACGGAGGATTTGGTACCTCTACAACTTGGTTTGAGGTCTGGAAAAACACCTTTTGGACACATCAAGAGTTCCTGAATGTGAAATACATCTAAATGATTGATAACTGTTTAAATAACTACACCTAAAAGGTGGTGCTTTTTCGCATTGTCCAGTCTGTGGAAGATGAAATGAGTGTGTTTTAAATCTGAGGGCACATACTATTGGGATTTTTTTTTTTTTTAAAGAAAACCCTGCATTTTTTATGGTGGGGTCAGTTTTATCTTTTGTATTTTATGACCCACTTCATAAAGCACAGATGCTTGTAAGAACACCATCAGCTGGAGGTGGACAGCTGGCTGGTGGATGTTTTTCTCCTGGGAGGCAGGCATAGAGGGTGACAGCCCCGGAGCAGGGTTCAGGGTTTGGAAGCACAGAGACGCATCATTCATGCGTCAGAGGTAGAAGGGTAACCCTGGGAGCCTGGGGTCTCTGCCTTTCAATTACCTCCTACTACATGGAACTGTCACTACGATTCCTTTCAAACTAAAGGTGTCAGAGCCTGACTAGGCGGTGGTGCAGTGGATAGAGCGTTGCACTGGGATGTGGAAGACCCAGGTTTGAGACCATGAGCTCGCCAGCTTGAGCGCGGGCCTATCTGGCTTGAGCAAAAGCTCGTCAGCTTGGACCCAAGGTCACTGGCTCCAGCAAGGGGTTGCTTGGTCTGCTGAAGGCCTACAGTCAAGGCACATGTGAGAAAGCAATCAATGAACAACTAAGGTGTTGCGACGGCAACGAAAAAACTAATGATTGATGCTTCTCATCTCTCTCCATTCCTATCTATCCCTCTCTCTGACTCTCTCTGTCCCTGTATAAAAAATTAAATAAAGGTGTCGGAGAAAAAGCATTATAGGAAGTCAGACAGCGCTGACATTCACTGAACTGTTCTTTTGTTTTTGCTGAGAAGGATTGTCAGTGATTTAGTCACACTGGAATAAACTCGTCTCTTTTGTTTCTTTCATCTCATTAGGATGGCTCTAGATGTGCTGAATTGAATGCCTGGTAAAACTTCTCCCTTAAAAAACAAACAAAAAAACAGGCTATAAATTTATTTTAAAAATAAAAGAATTTAAAAATTTTAAAAATCCTTTAAAAAACCATGGAATATGTTCTTTTGCAATTTAAGGGAATTATAAAAAAGAAAACAAACCCAACTGCCATTGATGTAGATGCCCCAAGGATGCCCATAATGGAAGAGCTTTTCCAGTTTTTGGTGATATTCTTTAGTAGTTTTGAATTTTGGCAAGCTCTATAAGTTCTTGATTTTTTCATCTGTAGTTTGGGAATTTTCTCTCTTGTTGGCTTAAATGATTTGATGTGGAGAACTGCCCCTGTCTTAAAATAGACTGTCAATATTAGATCTTTTACTTTCTTGTTAAGTTGTAAGCAGAGTTCAGGTACAGTCTTTTTTTGTTTTTGTTTTTTTTAAATTTCTTTTTATTTTATTCATTTTAGAGAGGAGACACAGAGTGATAGAGAGGTAGAGAGAGAAAGAGAGAAAGGGGGGAGGAGCTGGAAGCATCAACTCCCATATGTGCCTTGACCAGACCAGTGCAGGGTTTTGAACTGGCGGCCTCAGTGTTCCCAGGTCTACGCTTTATCCACTGCACCACCACAGGTCAGGCCTCAGGTACAGTCTTAATGGTCAACTTGATTTTTATTTGATTTGTGCTACTGTCATTTTTGAAGATGATTGGTTAAAGGATTCCTTTTTTCCCCCTCTTAGAAATATACTATAGAAATTTTCATGTTAGTATTTACTAACAAATAAATTGGGAATAGAAGAAAAAGAATGTTCTGATCACTCAGTAGTTAAAACTGATTTTTTTTTAAATTTTTTTATTTTTATTTATTCATTTTAGAGAGGAGACACAGAGTGAGAGAGAGAGAGAGGAGAGAGAGAGAGAGAGAGAGAGAGAGAAAGAGAGAAAGGGGGGAGGAGCTAGAAGCATCAACTCCCATATGTGCCTTGACCAGACCAGTGCAGGGTTTTGAACCGGCGACCTCAGTGTTCCCAGGTCGACGCTTTATCCACTGCGCCACCACAGGTCAGGCTAAAACTGATTTTTTTTTTATAGCTTGAGAAGAATTATTTTTGTCCAATTGTTTTAGTTGTGTGCCTTTTTTTTCCTATTAGCCCTTGTTAGTTTATAAAATAATTGCCGCTGCTGTACTACTAGATCAAAGGAAATTATGTAAATTTTTTGCTGTATTTACAGTACTTTAAAAGACATTGGTTGGTTGCACATTTTACATTAAAATGTCTTTTGAATCTCTGAAAGGATAAAATTAGAAACTAAATAACTACTTTTTCTTTCTTTTTTTTTTTTTGTAAATACTACTGATATTTGTAAAAGACACAGATGTTTTCAAGTCCTTCAGCCTTTATTAACTAGTAGTTCTGAGAATACCCTGGGCTTGCAGAGATAATCTGAGTTATAAAATAAGATGGGAAGCTGACATATTTGTGACCTCTTTGATCCTTTGATAGGCAGGCCCCTATAATTCACGTACACATAAGATGTCTCTACCCTTCTTTGGGTCTCCAGATGGTGTTTTTGAGCAGCTAAAGGAGCAGTCAGTGAGCATGGGACGTCTTTGCTTCGGGAGGTGGTTGTAAGGGCTAGCAGATTGATGCAACTTTTAACACCGTAGTTCAGCTGAAGGCACCCAGTGCCAGTCACCTGAAGACTTCACCCAATTATGGACCTATTTATCCTTCTAAATAAATAGTAGTGTCTAGAAGGCATGCTCAGGGTCTGGGCATGGTAGTGTTCTTACGTCCTACTCACCACATTATCAACAGCGTGCTGGTTTTGTGTTTGAGCGAACCACCTCCTCTCATTTCATGTTTTCCACAGCAAAATACTGACAGTTGTTTGACTGTCTTGGAGGATCTTAAACGTCTTAATTAATGCCTCCTCCTCTCTCTCTTCGTATGTGTTTAGGGAAGTTGCTAAGTGGTGATTAAAATAATACAGCTTATCTAGTTGGGCAATGCTCATGTTTTGACTTTGATCTCTTCTGGGATTTGTTTGTAAACACTGGTTCCTGTGACTGCTCTTGAGATCCACAACTTTTGTTTAAGACGGGACAAGAAGAGAGCATCCCAGAGAGTGGGATGTAACTGTAGCTCTTCCCTTTTCCACTTCCTGTGCTTTCCTGCTTTGCTAACAAAGATGATGACAAGTGCCTTACACAGCTTTCCAGACTTTCCCAGGGTTTTATAACAAGACTGTGGAGAAATATCTAGGGGAGTTTTTTCTTTCCTTGCTTTACTGTGGTATAATTGACAAAATAGTATGATACTGAAAGTATACAGTGTGATCATTTGATATGCTACATAGACATTGTGGAGAGCTTCCCCCATTTAGTTAATGAACACAACTATCACCTCATATGCTTACTTTATTATATTAATATATCTATTTATATACCTATATATAGATATAGATATATATTGTTGAAAAATTTAAGTTCTACTCTCCTTTCTGGGGGAGTTTTAGACAGATTTTCATCTGTTTTGATGTGTGGGATTTTAGTCTGAAGCAAGAAAAGTTTTTGGTCACGGGAAAGTGGAACTTTTAGCTCAGTCATTGCTGTTGGTGCCAGTAAGCTTTTTGGGTCAGGACTGACGATTGCAATCTCTTGCACAGAGGTGCTGTATCAGGGGCGTTGTTTATTTGCCTGTCACGATTGGGGAGGTGTTGAGAAGCACCTTTTAACAAGACACCTATTTCCTGATCAGTGATGGTGCAGTGGATAAAGTGTCGACCCAGAACACTGGGGTTGCTGGTTCGAAACCCCGAGGGCGCTGCCTCTGAGTGAGGGCTCATCAATACCAGAATGCAGGCTTGAGTGGGGGGTCAGTCACACGATCTCAAAGCTTGCTAGCTTGAGCCAAAAGGTTGCTGGTGTGAAAAGCCCAAGGTCACTGGCTTGAGCAAGGGGACACTGGCATGGTCCTGGTCAAGGCACTATTGGGTCTAAGTTCCAAGGCAAGGGACTGAGGCCGTGAGGGGCTGGGAGCTGGAAAAAGGTGGCGTGAAGCTTTGGGCAGATAGGACATACTTTATTGGCAGTGACAACCAGATGCAATACGGCCACGGCAACAGCAGCCACCTGACACAGTATGTAGGCGTTTTATAGTAAAATCACACAAAAGTGGCACCAAACCATAATTACAACAAGTGGGGGTTACATCAGTTATATGAGTTGGGTGCACATGCATACTGTCCCTGGCCTGTTTCCCTTAGTCATGCATGGCCAGATCTGACCTAACAGACCTGTCTACACTGACTCCATCTTGTGCAGGCTATTTACCAATTCTAGGGATACCAGCTTCCCCACAGGCATGTACGAGAAGCTTGATGTACAACTAAAGTGACTCAACTACAAATTGGTGCTTCTCACCCTCTCTCTCCCTTCCTCTCTCTCTCTCTCAGAAACAAGCAAACAAACAAACAAACAAGACACCTCTCATGTTGTCTCAGTCCCAAATCACTAAAGGGTTTCAGAGAGGAAGGAGGAGAACCTAGAAACAAGTGTCAGAAAATAGTAGTGGGCCTGACCAGGTGGAGGCGCAGTGGATAGAGCGTCGGACTGGGACACGGAGGACCCAGGTTCAAAACTCCGAGGTCACCAGTTTGAGCGTTGGCTCATTTGGTGTGAGCAAGTCTCACCAGCTTGAGCCCAAGGTCGCTGGCTTGAGCAAGGGGTCACTCGGTCTGCTCTAGTGCCCTGATCAAGGCATATATGAGAAAGTAATCAATGAGAAACTAAGGTGCTGCAATGAAGAATTGATGCTTCTCATCTCTCTCCCTTCTGGTCTGTCTGTTCCTATCTGTCCCTCTCTTTGGCTCTCTCTGGCTCTGTCACACATACACACACAAAATAGTAGCAGTAATCCCACTACAGTTGGTAATGGCTTACATTTCTGGGGCATTTTGTGTATCAGGTTGAAAGTGCCAGGCTCAGTGCCTTATTTGCATACTTATATCTACGGAGTGGTATTGTCAATGCCATCCCAATTTTACAGGTGGGAGCACTTGGGTTGAAGAGGATAAGAAAGTTGTGTCTGATGTGTGGCTTGGCCTTCTCTGGCCACAGAGCCTGCTCATACCATGAGACACTGGTGTGGCTTGTGTATTAGGGTATTGCAGTTCCACAAGAACCAGTGTCCCTAAGAGAAGACAGATTTCGTTCTGACTTGGGTTTGCTTGAATGGCTGGTGGATTTAGGGAAGAAGTGCACTTTTGGGATGGCCCTCTTGGTGGGGTGGGCGAGGCTAGGCTAGCTGAGAAGAACCTGGCTACTTGGCTGTGCTCCAAGGACCAACAGCCTTGCTTGGAAGCTTACTAAAAATATAGAATTGTGGACCCTATTCCAGACAGTGTTAGAGTTTGTGTTTTAGCCAGATCCTGAGACAGTACCAGAGCAGCTGCTTTCAATCCTGAGTGCAGGCAGGAACCTGTAAAGCTGGTGGCTGAGGCCAGGCAGGTCCATATTGGATTTGGGGAGACAGTAGAGAAACTGCGAAGCCAGAAAGCATTAGATCATTACTGTTTAATAGAGTCTCAGAATGGCGGATGAGCAAATAGGCAGGGAAAACCTCTTCTCATGTCAGCAGATGAATAAACAGCAAAAAGGCCCCTCACAGTGGTGGGCAGGCAATCCACATTCAACAGTCTGAGCTGAAGGCAAGCACTCATAGCCTTACATAGACTATACACACGTGACTCTGTCATATGCTCATGCACTAATCATGCCAAGTACAAGTGAACAAGCGTAACAGCTGTTTTTCCACCAGAACCCTTCAAGGCTTTTTCAAAAATGGATGTCCCATCTTTGCGCAAACTGAGGGAATTAGATCTCTGTGCAGGGGTTGGATCTTGATATTCCTATACATCTTCTCATTGGTTCTCTGTGTGGTGAGGGTGGAAAACTGCTGGTCTAGAATGAACTCCAAACCCTTGTGTTCCTAATTCATGAGTCGAGATCTGACCGCTTTCCCAGGCTGCACAATCCAGAGTGAGAATGAATGCTAAATGACACCTTAGGTTTGAGTGGCATTGTCTTCTTGGAGGTTCACAGTGGATGTGCCATTTCTGATCCCTTTATTGGACTGTCCTGTGAGGTAGATAAGTCACAGTGCCCCTGAGTTTATACCTGGACAAGGCAGTGAGCTAATTCCATCTGTCTGCTAATGATCTGTGTGTACTGGTCAGAGCATGAGTTCTTGAGTAGGATTCTGGAAAATGGTGGAGACTGATTTTTGTACATCTGGTGATATTTTACATTATGTGCAATATGCCAAAGAGATGTTATTTTTCTAATAATATTTAATTATATATATGCTTGTAGTTATTGCATCACAAGGATGCTTCACTTTAGTGGATTAAATTTTAAGTGCTGAGCAGAGACAGTGGAAATGGTAAAGGTAGTTTTGTGGCTGCCCTTGTAGTGACTGTATGGCATGGGACTGAGGCTGAGGGTGACATTTGAAGGGGGAAACCCTTGTCCCTGTGTGGTGTTGTTTGTAAGTTCCCCCCATCAGGAAGCCTTTTCAAGGGAATTTTAAGCACATGGTACATTACTTTACTCCTCCCGTTTAGAGCCTAACCTTTGAGTAAGATGCTACTCCACTCTCGTCCAAATGTAGTCTTCTTGCTTGCATCCACTCGGTTCTGCTTAGAATGAGACACTTAACATGTCATTGAAAAGCATCAGCTTTGGGAGTAAGCAGCTCTTTCGCCCCCATTTGGCCCCCATTTGGTACAACTCTCTCCTGGTTCATGAGCATCTACCCCGCCCAACACTCTCTCTCTCTCTCTCTCTCATCCACACTCCAGGACAGAGGCATCCATGTTTCTGCATGGCTTTTCAAGTCACATTCAAACATATCAGCCCCAAAACAGGCCCAGCTTCTCTGCTCCCTTGGATGCCCACCCACAATTCTTCCCTCTGCCCTGGGACATGACAGGACTGACCTCAGAGTCATGCTGAGCATTCAGGATCCCGCTCACTCTGCATGTGGTATACCCTCACCTGGAACTCTTCCCTCATTCTCCCTCCTGGCCTTTCTACTCTTTCCTCTGTGCTGCTGCCAGAGAGCTATGGTGTTTTTGCTCAGAAAGTTTAGGAAGCTTCCTGTTGCCACCAGGACAGCTGTGTCTACCCTGCCCCGCCCCCGCCCCCCCCCCCCCCCCCCCCCCGGCATTCAGGGCTGTACTCCAGCCAGAATTCTCTCTTCCTGGGCCCCACATGCCACTGCCCAGACCCACACGGGGTCCTCTTTCCATAGCCTTTGGCATTGACTGGTTGGTGCCAACCCTGCTCCCCCCAAAGTCAGAGATGTAAAAACAGATACGTGGAGGTGCAGGGATGTAGTCACTGCAAACAGGAGTGTTGGGAAAGGAAGTTACCCTGATGGTTTTGTGTTATTATATGTTTTGTTACTTGGAAATAATTAAAAGTGGGTGAACTTTTAAGAGATAAGTTGATACCAGAGAGAAGTATTTCTTTCTTTTTTTTGATAGGAGAGGAGAAGGGGAGAGAGAAAAGCATAAATTCGATGTTCCTCTTAGTTGTGCATTCCATTGATTGCTTTTTTTTTTTAGATTTTATTTATTCATTTTTAGAGAGAGAGAGAGAAGGGGGAGGAGCAGGAAGCATCAACTGCCATATATGCCTTGACCAGGCAAGCCCAGGGTTTTGAACCAATGACCTCAGCATTCCAGGTCGACGGTTTATCCCCTGCACCACCACAGGTCAGGTCATTGATTGCTTCTTATATGTGCCCTGACCAGGGCCCAAACTAGTGACCCCAGGATTGAGCATGTGACTTTGCAATCGAGCTGGTGCCCTCAGGAACTTGCCAGTGATCCCAGGACCAAGTCAGTGATCCTGAGGTTGAACTGACGCCCTTGGGACTGCAACCCTGGGATTAAACTGGTGACTCCGGGATCAAGCCAGTGACTTTGAGATCGGCAACCCCAGGTTCAGGCTGGTGACCGAGAGATCGAACCGGTGACCTCAGCACTCTGAGACAGCACTCTATCCACTGTACCACTGGCCAGGGCATGAGAAGAATTTCTTAAATGTTTGTTTTTTAAGGCATCATCATTCCAGCAGCCAGCCCCCCAGAAACCCACAGCATCCCCTACCTTGAACACCTACAGCTGTGGCTCGCCCTGCTGGATGCCCCCACAAGGGTTGCAGTGGATGTGCAGGTTCCAGGTGGTGAATGACTTGCCCATAAAGTGGGTAGGACAGGGTCCCTGGACACTGCAGAGCAACTACGACTAATGGTACAAGTCATTGGGAAAAACTCTGGCTGTGTAGAGCTGAGAGCTTTATTTTATTTATTTATTTATTTATTTATTTTTACAGGGACAGAGAGAGAGTCAGATAGAGGGACAGACAGGGAGAGAGAGGTGAGAAGCATCAATCATTAGTTTTTCATTGCTGTTGCAACACCTTAGTTGTTCATTGATTGCTTTCTCACGTGTGCCTTGACCGCGGGCCTTCAGCAGACCGAGCAACCCCTTGCTGGAGCCAGCAACCTTGGGTCCAAGCTGACGAGCTTTTTGCTCAAGCCAGATGGGCCCGCACTCAAGGAGAGCTTGGGGTCTCGAACCTGTGTCTTCCGTATCCCAGTACGACGCTCTATCCACTGCGCCACCGCCTGGTCAGGAGATAGTTTTATTTTTTTAAAAAAATCTTTTACAATTAAGCCGGAGTGAATATTCAGGTGTTTCCTTGCACTGGCCGTGCGTTGAGGAGTGGCATCTGTGGGAGGTGGCGGTGGGAGAACAGGTGCTGCTCTGCAAATAGCAGCATTCTGACTGGAGTGAGGAAAGAGAACTGGAGGCTGGCAGTGCCCACCTTCCCTTCCCTCCTTTTCCTTCTGAGAGCTTTGCAAGCCCTATGCAGCCCTTCCCATTGTCACTGGTTTTCTCACTCCCGGTGTCGGTGTTGGTGTCAGTGTCAGGCAGAGCAGGAGGGCCGTGCAGAGCCAGTGCAGTGAGCCCCAGTGCAGTGGGGGTGCCTGGAGTTGAAAAGGTGGGCAGTACAGGACGTCCAGGTGGAGCCCCAGGATGACATCTTGGAGTGTGCCAGCCCTGGAGTCTGACTAGGTGACATCATCATTTCAGTTCCTGGTGGGGGTGGGGTGGGGTAACTGACAGGTGGGGACTTGTGCTGTCCTGCCTCTTGCTGCTCCACTGGGCCTGTGTTTCTCATCCTTGTCTCTAACCCAGAAAGAGGCAGTTTTTCTGAAGAACCTCTCCTTGCAACCAGAGCATGGCATTGGCTGAGCCCACAGCTTCCCAGGTATAAGGGCCCTGGTGTGGCCTTCGCAGAGGCCTGCCTGCAGTGGGTGCGGATGGAGCCGCCCTCATCACTGTCCCTGTGCTGAGGCGTGCGTGCTGTCTGTCTGTCACTGGCAGTTGGCTCCATGTCTTGGGAGCTTTGCAGGCCTCAGTGTGGTGGTTGCTGTAGCACAGGACATTTACTCAGGTTGTGGAGTCTCAGCTGAGCTGCTTCTGCCTGTGCCTGCCAAGGTCGCCCAGACTTAGCTTAGCGGGGATCTGAATTGGCTCTCTCTCTCTTAGAGGAGCATAGACTAGAATAAAATGATACTGACTGTCTGGCCAGATCAGGACTGCTTTTGCAGGACTTCTTTTCTGTGCTGCCCAACAGAGTGGAGGAAGATGCGTGGTAGGGTAGGGGCGCCAAATGTCTTTGTTCCTACCGTGGGATTATTTTACATTTTATTATGATTTCAGATTTCAGCTGAAGAGCGTGCATCCGTGTGGGTATATCCGTGTGCACTCTGCCTGCGTGCGCGCACACCCACATGTGTGTGTGTGTGTGTAGGACGCTGAGGTGGGCAGGATGGTTGTTACTGAATCATACGTATTTTCCTTTGAGAGCCCTAGGGATTGATTATATTTTACAGTTGTAGGCTGTCTTTCGCTGCCTTTCAAATAGTACATAATTCCCTTATGTAATTGTATGGATTAAAGCAATTCAGTTGGTTTTTGCATGGCTCAGCAAATCTTAAAAAAAAAAAACAACCCAAAACAAAATCCATTTATATTGGGATATATTGCTGGAATATTTACCAAAAATGTACAAGAAAACTTTGTTTGACTCCCACTTAATTTTTTTCCTGATTCCCCTCACCCACCCACCCATTTCCAGGCATTTCAATTTCTCATTTACTTACAAGCACTGCGTGGTATGGGTTCTGGCTCTGAGAGGGCTGAGTGTGGGACCTGGCACTGCCACCAGGGGAGGAAGAGCTGGCGGGCAGTGTTACCACCAGGGGCTACTCAGGTTTTGTTCTGTAACTTTCAGCTGACCTGTCCTGGCGTGTTGTGCTCTTGTCCGTGAAGCAGTTTTAGCATCTCTTCTCCCCTGTGTTTGTGTAGTAGCATCTCACCATGCCTGCCTTCTGGAGGACTAAGCCGCTTGGTAAATTACTGCCGGGAAGGCAAGTGGCAGACCATGTGCAGGCGTGTTTTGTTTACACAGATACACTACATTCTCTTTCATTGGATTAAGAACACCATGGGAAACCCTGTCGCAGTTCAGAAACTGCTTGCTCAGGCCAGATTGCAGGCTTCAGACTGTGTTGCTGCTGCCTTTGAAAGCATGTCTTTAAATAAATGAGACAATTTCCAGGTTCATCAATAATTGATCAGGAAGTGACAAGTGTGATCCCAGCCTGAAGCTGCTCAGTGGTTCAGACAACCGGCTTCTGCAGGTGACTTCTCTCTGTAGAACAAAGATCAGCATGCCTCTGTGGGGGATCTTCCCCAGATGCTGGCTTCAGTGTGCCTGATGGACGTTGTCTTGAAAAAATGTTCAGCGTTCATTGATGACAGTAAAATAAATACAGTCTTCTTACAGGAAATTTGGACTATACAGATGTTTTTGTGGGTTTTTGTTTTTTTTTGTATTTTTCTGAAGTTAGAAGCAGGGAGGCAGTCAGACTCTCGCATGTGCCAACCAGGATCCACCTGGCATGCCTGCCAGGGAGCAATGCTCTGCCCATCTGGGGTGTTGCTCTGCTTCAATTGGAGTCATTCTAGCACCTGAGGCAGAGGCCATGGAGCCGTCCTCAGCACCCGGGCCAACTTTGCTCCAGTGGGGCCTTGGCTGTGGGGGGGGAGAGAAAGATAGAGAGGAAGGAGAGGGGAAAGGGTAGAGAGCAGATGGGTGCTTCTCCTGTGTGCCCTGACCGGGAATTGAACCCGGGACTTCCACATGCAGGGCCGACGCTCTACCGCTGAGCCAATCAGCCAGGGCTACAGATGATTTAATAGAAGATAATAAGTTACCCATAATCTTGCCACACAGAGGAATCTAAAATTTGAGTATTTCCTTTCTGCCTTTCTTTCCATGTTTGTGTGTCTATTAATGTATATATATTATATATATATTATATATATATATATTTTTTTTACAGGGACAGAGAGAGAGTCAGAGAGAGGGATAGACAGGGACAGACAGGAATGGAGAGAAATGAGAAGCATCAGTTTTTTTGTCTTGACACCTTAGTTCATTGATTGCTTTCTCATATGTGCCTTGACTGCGGGCCTTCAGCAGACCGAGTAACCCCTTGCTCGAGGCAGCGACCTTGGACTCAAGCTGACGAGCTTTTGCTCAAACCAGATGAGCCTGCGCTCAAGCTGGCGACCTCAGGGTCTCGAACCTGGGTCTTCCACATCCCAGTCTGACTCTCTATCCACTGCGCCACTTCCTGGTCAGGCTGTTAATATTTTTAAAAACAGTTGAAATCATGATGTGTATAAAATTGTTTCCACTTATTGTACTTTTAATATAGTTTCATTCTCTTATGTCTTTAAAAATTGTTGTAATAAAGTTGAAAGTCTGTATAGGATTTCATTTATGGAGATAGATACACACACACACATGTACGTATACATATATATTTATCTAACTATTTGCCTGTTATTGGAATGAGCTCTCCAGCCTCACTTTGATCTTGTTAGCTGGGCTGTCATGCCTCCTTCTTCAAGATCAAATGGGAGATGAGTATTAAAAGGCCTGATCTAGAGCTTGGCCCAAGGTGGGCAGTCAGGGCTTGGTAGTTCTGGTGACTGGTCTTAGTCCACTGCTTAGATTTTTCTGTGTTAGTGGGGCAGAGCGATAATTTGGGAGATAAAAGGTGACAGCATCAACTTGCTCTGCCCTTTCAGGGGGATGTACAAGTGCTTCCTTGAACTAGGATTCTATGTGCAACAGTAGAAACAATGTTTACTACTCAGAAAGATTCCCCTCCTGAAAATGTTACATGGGGTGTAATTCAAAGGTTTCCTACTGTCTAGATAAAGCTCTGTTTGTCCACGAGGTCCCCCTGGGTCTTATGGACGCTTGGGTGAGTCTGGCTGGTGGGTGCTTTGTTGGTGCAAGTCAGCTATGCCCTCTGTTCTGTGTTTTGGCTATTGTGTGACATTTTTCAGAACTGGATTATTAGTGTGAACATTATCTCTGTTTCGTGTGTGTGTGTGTGTGTGTGTGTGTGTGTGTGTGTATGGTTAGGGGTTAGGGTTAGGGTTGGGGGAAAATATATATAATAAAAAAATATTTTTTAGGTAAGATGAAGGGAGATAGGCAGACTCCCACATCTGCCCCATCTGGGATCCACCTGGCAACCCAATCTGGCGCCAGTGCTCAAGTACCAACCTGTTTTTAGTGCCTGAGGCTGTTGTGTCAGTGTTTGGACCAAGCAAGCCATTCTCAGCGCCTGGGGCCAAGCTTGAATCAACCGAGCCACTGGTGGTGGGAGGAGAAGAGGGAGAGAAGGTTGAGAGGGAGGGGCAGAGAAGCAGATGGTAGCTTCTCATGTCAAGATATGTTTCATTTTTGTCTGTGGTCTTTAGGGATTTTCCCCTCATCTTTAATGTAATGCAGAAATACTAAATATCTGCAACATTGTTCACCCAGCAGTTTAAATGCTCTCCACCTTGATGTAGACCAGCAGTGCCCTGATTCTTAGCACTTTCCCTACTGTTCTTATTTGACGACTCACCTTCTCACTGAGGTGATAACTTCCTCCGATTTCCATATCAACATTCTGTCTTTCCTTAAGATTCTGCCACCTGGGAGTCATTATTATTTTGTTTTTTGTTTTTTGGTAATATCTCATATTTTCTTCATTAAATGTGGATAACGTGTCCTTGTTACCTGTTGTGGTTGGATTAATCTATACTTATTCAGTCCTGTTCATATGAACTGGGTTTTATCTTTGTAGTCTTAAAGTGAATGGTAGGTTTTTAGGGATTTTTGTTAAGTTTCCAAAGATTAAGGAAATATGTAAAAGACCCAGAATGTATCTTTGATTACTTGACTCTGACCTGGATGTGGTGCTTATTTTTAGACTAATCTCTATGCTCGGTGTTTTTAAACCTATCTGAAATAATGATGTGTCCTAGTCACTTTTTCTTTGATATCTGCATGACATTTTTGGACTTTTATAAACATATGTATATGTGCATGTTGGAAAACAAATATAGGTAGGACCCTAAAACTCATTTCTAAGTTTTTAAAATGTGTATTATTAGTAAGTGGTGAGTGTCAGAAATGGATACATTGTCAGTGGCTCTTCAGGGCGCCTTATGAAATAGAAACATTAATTGGATCAGTGTGTGGACCTCCTATGCAGGTCCCTGTCCAATGCTGGCAGGTGAGCTCTATTCCTTTCTAATCCCCAGATATGATGAGATGCCTCTGACTCTTGTGGTGATTTCTCATTGCCATTCATAAAGTTTCTGGTCAGTCCTCCAGGGGTGGTTGTGTGTCTAGTGCCTTTTGGAATGTCAGAGGGTTTGTACCATTTCTTGAACAGCTTATTCCCTGCTTCCTTTCCCCTATTAGGAACATCCTGCCATAAATCTTCTATTTTAACATTGACTAGGGTATTTTTTTATTTTGGCATGTCCTGTATTAGGTATGGTGCCATCACTTGGCCTCATTGGGTCATGGATCAGAGCTTAGGCCAGAACTCAGAATGGTTGTTGGAGAGAGTCATGTGGATCATCCTTAGCATCAGCAGGAGGATGTATTTTAAGTGGAAAACTAAGGAAATGGAAAAATATTAAAATCATGGGTTTCTATTTCTGGGCTTTTAAAAGCTTAACTTGTACAAGTTTTTGGGGATGAAGGTCACCTGAGATCTGAAAAACCGTTCATTGTTCAAAGGACAAGATTATTCCTCGTTTTAGTGTGTAAAAGCTAGCATCCCAGACAGCTTTGCTGTCCAGACTGAAAGATGAACAGCATTCCCGTGAAACATAACAACTCTTTGTCTAGTATTGAACAGTTTAATATGTTCCCCTATAATCGATTTAAATAAGTGCCAGTGTCCACTTCAACCATTCCCAGAAGTTCTAAAGCAGTGAGGAAACTTAGTCGGTGATTATGTGTTTTCTTTTTTTTTTTGTATTTTTTTCTTTTTTTCCAAAGTTAGAAGCAGGGAGGCAGACAGACAGACTCCTGCAGGCGCGGGACCAGGATCCACCTGGCATGCCCACCAGGGGGCGATGCTCCGCCCATCTGGGCGTTTCTCCGTTTTGGCTGGAGCCATTCTAGCGCCTGAGGTCCAGGCCATGGAGCCATCCTCAGCGCCAACTTGCTCCAATGGAGTCTTGGCTGTGAGAGGGGAAGAGAGAGATAGAGAGGAAGGAGAGAAGGAAGGGTGGAGAAGCAGATGGGCACTTCTCCTGTGTGCCCTGGCTGGTAATCAAACCCGGAACTTCCACTCGCCAGGCCAATGCTTGTTCAAAGGACAAGAGAGCCAACCGGCCAAGGCGTAGGTTTTTTTTATACCAGTTGTTTTTTTTTTTATACCAGTTTTTTAAAGAGGACACTGAGAAGTGAAATTTGAGAGGAATGTGTACTTCTAGCAAAAGGAGGTTTTCAATTAGATAGAAATGAGGAGACAGGAAGAAAGAAGGCAAGAGAAATTTTAAAAAGGTTTATTTGAAAATACCAGGAAAAAAGCTTATCTCCCCTTGAACCTGCTCTTATGTTATTATTCAGCTCTTTACTGGGTAAAGTGAAACGTTCAGATCAGTGGGGGCCTTTTACTCCTAACATCTCATTGGAGACTGGAATTTCCTTAATTTTTAGATTTTATTTATTTGTTTACTTGAGAGAGATAAGGGATAGAGGAGAGAGAGAGAGAGATGAGAAGCATCAACTCATAGTTGCTTTACTTTAGTTGTTCATTGATTGCTTCTCTTATGTGCCCTGACGCGGGGGGTGGTGGTGGTGGTAGTAGTGGTGGTGGTGATGCTCAACCCGACCAATGACCCCTTGCTCAAGCCGGTTACCTTAGGATCATGTTGATGATCCTGCACTGAAGCCAGAGACCATACAGTCAAGCTTGATGAGGCCCTACTCAAACCACTGGCCTTGGGTCCTCGGCATCCCACGTCAACTCTCTATCTACTGCACCACCACTTGGTAAGGCTATATCTTGCTATTTATACTGTGTAACTTAAATTACTATTAATTTTTTAGAACACTTCAAATATTAGAATGAAAACTTGGTCAATGAACAACTAAGGTGCCACAGTGAAGAATTGATGCTTCTCATCTTTCTTCTTTCCTGTCTGTCTCTCCCTATCTGTTCCTCTTTCTGTTTCCCTTGCTTAAAAAATGAAAAAGAAAAGAATGTAAACTTGGGCAGTTTCATAAACACTTACAGGATGCACATGTTACATATAGCAGACTTCCGAATAGTTAAAAGAATGTGTTCAGTGATCTGGAAATATCCTAAACCAGTATTAGTATTTGTTTTAAACTGATAGGATGGTGGCCCCTTCTTTTTTCTTCCTAAAGTTTTCATAATCTGATTGGTTATATTTTTATAATAAAATAAAACTGCATAATCTTTTGTTTTTATTTTAAATGTACTAGGACTTTCTATAGTCTTAAATAATAACATGTACCCTGAGGTGGTAGTTCCAAATAAAAATTGAAGTCAATTAGAAATATTTAAAAGTTAATATAAATGTATTTTAGAGAGACTATGTAGGATTCAAACTTTCTATATGAGGGTGACATGATTAATTTGTTATATTCCCCAATTGATGTATTTTTATCTGTTACCCCTTGAATTAAAATAAATTCAACTTGATCCAACCAGATCTTAAATGGAAAACACTGACAAAGGTGGTATTTTAAAAACTATATTTTAAACTAAATAAGGTGTAAATGTTCACCTGAAGTTTCTCTTAGCGTAAAACTGCCGTAGAGGGAAAAATAGCCTTTGTGAATTGTTGGGTAAAGGTAACAGCAGAATCCTGTGCAAGGGAAGGAATTTCTAGCATCGCAGGCCTTCTGACCAGTTAGTTAGAGGCGGTTGTGCTTGTGTTTGGGGGCTGTTGTGAGAACCACAGTTATTTGTCAAGAACACACTTGGAGTTAGTAACTTGGGGTTATGAAGGATGGAGGTTTCTTCTATAAAGATTTTTTGGGTGCCCCAGTTTGAGCATACCTGGGAACTCCTTTTAAGGTGCTACCAGTAGCCTTTCTAGAACTTGACATCATCACTCTATAGAGGAGGCTGCAGTGCCTGTGAATCCTCAATGTCCAGGCACAGCCCACCCCCATGGCCTGGTCACAATGCGTGTGTATTGCACGGTGTCCTTAAGTCAGGCCTCCATGATTTGTTAGTGATTTCCTTTGCTCTGCTGTGGTTGGGTGCAGAAGCTCGTCAGGGCCATATCTGAAGGCAGCATATCTGGTAGTAGCTGAGTCCTGGTGCATTCCCTAGCTTACGTTATTGTAAGTCAAAAACGTAAAAAGAAAAGTTACAGCTGTGTGCCACCATTTCACGAAAGGTACCAGATGTATTTCTCACCTTTTCGAGAGCTTAAGCACTGTGAGGGGAAGGTTACATCATTACAGTTTGGTTTGGCTAAAAGGTCAAAAAGCCTGTTTCTACTGCCCTCTTGGGATTGCTCAGACCACACAGCCGTGTTCTGGAGTACCTCGTGCTGCTCAGCGCTCTCCCATTGATTCGGGGTAATAGTTTGTGTCTTTTACACTGTACAATATGTGTGGTGCTGAGCACAACACAGTTGAAATTGTTAATCTGTGTTACTGCCCTCCTCCCCCAACCTTTTCTCCCAGAACCCCTTGCTTATTCAAGAACAAATAATTGGAGTTACATGTCTCATAGGAACAGGCATGGCATATGTAGAGAATCAAGTCAGACTTTGTTTTACCCCTCTGTTTCAGAATCGTACTAACCTATTCCTAAAAATGCTATCATAGTTTTGGTATTGCACCATTTTGGCAGTTAAATTTATCTTTGAGTCAGGGTGAGCTGGGAAAGAAAGCTGAGGTCTGGTGAGCTCTGTAGTCTGCTCTTTTTGTCCTCCAAACGGAGGACCCACTGGAAACCAATAAAAGAGAGTGAGAAATGGCTGAGGAGCCCACAGGAAATATTGATTACCCTCCGGAAGCACCCAAGCTCATGGTACAGGGCTGTGGTCCTGGGTGGGAGAGGCAGGTAAGATTCGGGGCTGCCATCTGTCTCGGCTATCTGACTGGCACGCTGTGCAGCTGTGCAGGGTCTCAGGATCGCTGACGTCACCCAGTTCTGTGAGTGGTGCTCCTGTGAGCCCCTGTACACAGGGCACTCAGGCTGACTGGGGATGTGTGTGTGCCCCAGTCCCCAGAGGTGCGGGCTTTGTTTGGAGTCTGATCTGGAATGGATAACCTCAGAGTGGGGAGGGGTATGATCTGCCCAAGTTCAGAAAGAGTCAGTGTGTTGTCACCGGAAATACATTCCTTCAAATACAGGGGATCCCAAGTAGTTTTCACCTTTCCCCTTACAGCTGCGAAAAATACCTTGCAATTTAGCCTTGACCTTGGGATTCAGCTGCTTTTTCTGTGTGCCTGTTAGTTTTCAATCTTTTCTCCTTACCATGTAGGGTAGCTCTCCTGTGCTTTGGTTACTGTTCTCTGTTAGTGGACAAGTCACGTTTAACTCAGAGAAACTGAATAGATAAATAACAGTGAGTTGGAGTTGTACTGTTTCTGGGGATAGGTGCAGACTACGGACCAAAGATGACCGACTGCATTCCTGCTTAGCGATGGGTTGATTAATAAATCCCTGTTGAGTTTTAATGGCAGGATTTCCTCCTGTTGTGATTCTCGATGACCTCCAAGAAATAATTCCTTAGGATAGTACTTGCATGATCTCTTTCTGATTATAGGCTTGGAATAATTACATGCCTATCCCCAGAAAACATGCCATAACATTTATTAACAGTGCAAGGTAAGTACTTGTGCACCTTATTCTGTAATTGTTATTTTTATCATTCACATCATTCCAGATAGTTTTGAGAGGGTTGTTGAGCTAAGTCCTTAAGTATTCTACCATAAACCAATACCTGGGCTTCAACAGAGAATACTCTCAAAGCACCTAATCAATTACATTGCACTTCTCTTGGTGAAGAACATCCAGGTCTAGTGGAAGAAATGGAAAAGACCAGGAAAGGATTTGGTGATTGGCTATTGAGGTTTGGTTACATCAAGGGTAAAATAAATATCTTATACAATATGTCATAGCCACTTTAACACCATTCACATAAAAGGTACAGAATATAAATAAGGTTCATGGCGTTTCCATGGGGATTACCAACAGGTCTAAGATGGCTTTTTCTGTGGGAAAATGATGAGGGAGACCCTGGTCGGTTGACTCAGCAGTAGAGCATCAGCCCAGAGTATGGATGTCCTGGGTTTGATTCCTGATCAGGGCACACAGGAGAAGCGACCATCTGCTTCTCTATCCCTCCCCACCCTCGTTCTCTTCTCCTCCTGCAGCCATGGCTCAGTTGGAGCAAGTTGGCCCCAGGCACTGGATTTATGGCCTCGCCTCAGGTGCTGAAATAGCTCATTTGCCAAGCAATGGAGCATCTAAATGGCCCAAACTGGGAAGAACATCACCCCATAGGGGGCTTGCTGAGTGGGTCCTGGTTGAGGTGCATGTGGCAGTCTGTCTTTCTGCCTCCCTGCTTCTCACTTAAGAAAACAAAAAGGCCTGACCTGTGGTGGCGCAGTGGATAAAGCATTGACCTGGGAACACTGAGGTCGCCAGTTCAAAACCCTGCGATGGTCTTGTCAAGGCACGAATGGGAGTTGATGCTTCCAGCTCCTCCCCCCCTTTCTCTCTTTCTTTCTTTCTCTCTCCCTCTCTCTCTCTCACTCTGTGTCTCCTCTCTAAAATGAATACAATAAAAAGAAATTTAAATAAAAAAAAAAGAGAACAAAAAGATGATGGAGAGAAAGTGAGCGAGGCAGGAGTGACATGGAAATGTTGATTGCACACGTCCCTCAGTGGCATTAGTCACTGTTCACGTCTAAGCATCTAGAGCAGTGGTTCTTAACCTGGGTTCTATGGAACCCTAGGGGTTCGATGAGTTGGTCTCAGGGGTTCGGAGAAGCCTCTGCCGCAGAGGTAAAGACACACTTGTGTAAAGTCGTGATGACACGCCCCACTTGGCCATAACTTGCTGCAGAGGATCACGTTACATTGCTTGGCCAACCAGTGCTGCGGGGAATTTAGTGCGTGCAGTAGTCAACGGCTGTCGTAGTTGTATGTTGTGTGGTTTCTTTCTTAATATTTTAATCCATACTAAATATGTTGAGCAAAAAAAGAAAGTGGTCGGACGAATATGTACAACATGGATTCACATGTATCATGGAACGGGATGGGAGTCAGCGTCCTATCTGCATGATATGCAATGCCAAGTTGAGCAACTCTAGTCTCGCACTGGCAAAACTAAAGGAACACTTGAAGCTGCATGGAGATGGTGAATACAAGAACACAACGCCTGCTGAATTCAAGGTGAAACGAGCCAGATTCGATGAAAGGGCCACTCTGCCTGCTCTTGGATTTGTACCCGTTAACAAACTGATCCTCACAACATCATATGAAGTTGCTTACTTGATTGCAAAGCAGGGTAAGCCACACACCGTCGGTGAAACAATCATAAAACCAGCTGCGTTAAAGATGGTGAATCTGATACTTGGAACAGCGGCTGAAGGTAAATTATCCCAAATTCCTCTTTCAAATGACACCATCAGCGACAGAATAGAGAACATGAGTAAAGACATCTTGGCTCAAATAGTTGCAGATATAATTGCAAGTCCGGCAAAATTCATTCTTCAACTTGATGAGACCACAGACGTTTCTAATCTAAGCCAGCTTGCTGTTTTTGTGCGCTATGTGGAAGAAGACATGATAAAAGAAAATTTTTTATTTTGTAAGCCTCTTACAACAACTAAGGCAGCCGATGTGAAGAAGCTTGTGGATGACTTCTTCAGAGACAACAATCTTTCATGGGATGTGGTTTCTGCAGTTTGTACAGACGGAGCTCCAGTCATGCTGGGAAGAAAGTCTGGTTTTGGTGCACTAGTAAAAGCCGATGCACCACACATCATTGTTACGCATTGTATTCTGCACAGGCATGCGTTGGCAACTAAAACCTTGCCTCCAAAAATGGCAGATGTATTAAAAACTGGTGGAATGGGTGAACTATGTGCGAAATAGTGCTCTGAGGCACCGCATCTTCAGTGAGCTGTGTAAAGAAATGGGCTCTGAATTCGAGGTACTCCTGTACCATTCTAATGTTCGGTGGTTATCCTGGGGACAAGTGCTGAATCGTGGTTTTGCCATGCGTGTGGAATTAGCCATGTTTTTGCAAGAGCAGCAACATTGTCATGCAGATTGCTTCAAAAATCCTGAATTCATTGTGATTTTAGCATACATGGCTGATATATTCGCAGCTCTCAATCATCTCAATCAGCAGATGCAGGGTGGTGGAGTGAACATCATGGAAGAAGAAGAAAACTTGAAGGCTTTTCAAAAAAAAAAAAAACTACTGTCATGGAAATGACGAATAGAGAACAATAACTTCGCAAACTTTCCCCTTCTGGTTGACTGTGTAAGTAAGATCGAAGATTTGTCTGGAATTGGAGACGGTTCTGTACCCATGAAACTGAAGCAAACAATTGCCACGCACTTAGATGAGCTTGCAAAGTCTCTCAACAGATATTTCCCTACAAGAGAGTCATATCCAGCATAGGTGAGACAGCCATTTACGTTTACTCTTGAGACAGCGGATGTCAATGATGAATACCTCGACGGAATCATTGAAATTCAGCAGAGCGAGGTTCAACTGCAGCTCTTCAGAAAAACAACACTCTCAACTTTTTGGTGTCGATAAATAGAAAAGTACCCAGTTATTGCTAAGAAAGCCCTGGAATTTTTTATACCATTTGTTACAACATATCTTTGCGAGCAATCCTTTTCGAGGATTCTGGACATAAAAATGAAGAAAAGGAACAGACTTTGCTGTGAAGATGACATGAGAGTAGCACTTGCCAAGGTGAAACCACGCATATCTGAACTGGTCTCCCAAAAACAACAGCAGAAGTCACACTGATGCAGGTATGTAATTTGGGCAATGCTTTATTCTGGCCCTCAAAAAGTATTTTGTGGATTCAAAACGACAAAAAACAAATTAAATTTAAAATTAAAAAAATGTTGAGCAAGGTGATGTTCATGCATGGCTCATTTTGTGCACCAGTAAAAAAACATATACCTATGTCTTGAATTTGGAAAAAAAAAATCATATTTATCACTAAAGAAGGGTTCGGTGAATGTGCATATGAAACTGGTGGGTTCGGTACCTCAAAAAAGGTTAATAACCACTGATCTAGAGCCTCATGTAGAACAGACCCAAAGAAGACAGGAACCCGAGGAAACTACAAGGGAATTTGCCTGTGTGCAGGCATTTCTTTGGAAGATGCCAAGTGAGAGAGCTGTGGACCACGTCTGGATAGTAGTATATGCCAGTTTGTGTTACACGTGAATGAAGTGTCACAGCATGTTAGTGTCTCCTGCTGCTTGTGCTGTCTCCTCCAAGCCAGTGGATTTCTTACAGAAAATTCTGAAATAGGTGCAGTCTGCGTGATGGCTTTATGTTGTTTGGATGGTGGGTGTAACTTCATACATATCAATGCTGATTGACTCAGTATACTGTGTGTGCTGTAGGATGCTAGGTTTTTTGTTCAAGTCTGACAACTTTGTTCTTTAGCTATGGTTTAGCTGTCCTTTGTGAATGGACATGCTGGTCTGCCTCACATGATGTGTGACGTGGTGATACCTTTTATTAAAAATTCTTGTGTGTGTGTATGTGTGTGTGTGTGTGTGTGTGTGTGTGTGTTAGAGACAGAGTCAGAGAGAGGGACAGACACACAGGAAGGGAGATGAGAAGCATCAATTCTTCATTGAGACTCCTTAGTCTCATTAGTTGTTCATTGATTGCATTTTCATATGTGCCTTGACCAGAGGGCTATAGCAGAGTGAGTGACCCCTTGCTCAAGCCAGCGACCTTGGGCTCAAGCCAGCGACCATTGGGATCATGTCTGTGATCCCGCACTCAAGCCAGCGACCCTGTTTTGAAGCTGGTGAGGCCATACTCAAGCTGGATGAGCCTGTGCTCAAGCCAGAGGCCTTGGGGTTTCAAACTTGGGTCCTCTGCATCCCGGTCTGACACTCCACTGAGCCACTGCCTGGTCAGGTGGAGATACCTTTTTATTTTTTAAAAATGATGCATTAAGAAGAAAATCACACACAGCAAGCTCTTTATTAAAAATATGATTTGATCCCGGAGCTGTCAGTGGGAAGGTGCCCCCATGGAGCATCCGGTCCAGTGAGAAACAGTGGCAGCAAAGATGGAAATGGGGTAGGAGATGTGCCCGTGTTCTAGGGACCCCGGTAATGCCTTCTGAACTCCTGCCTGGCTGATGATAAGTGACAGCCTGTGTATAGATGTTGACATTGGAGGCGGTGGATGTGGGAAAGTCCCTAGAAGAGGTACTTACCACGGGGAGAGGGGTGTTGAAGGAGAGAGAGGCTTATTGTCCAGTGGAGGACCTTGCACTTGTGTCCATGAGCAGTGCAGAGTCTCCAAAGGCTGCACCACAGGGACATGACACAGGGCTACAAAAAATGCCTTGGAAATTTTCTCCTAGAAATTGTTTTGGAGGGTCAGAGAGGCTACTGATTTTTTGTTCCCACTCTTATTCCTTTTTCTAGATTGAAGTTCTGTTCTAAAAGACCAAGAAAAATTTGATTGGTTCACAGTAGCTGACACTCTTCACACGGCAGTTCATCACATCCTTGCTCCAAATATAGTTTAGAACCTTCCTTTTCTCCTCTACTTACAAGGAATAAATAAATAAAATTATTCATGAGCTTCAGCTAATTATGGACTTTATTTTCTGGATGAAGTTCTTTGTGGTTTCCACCACATTTTTGTTTCTTCTGTGGCGTGTTGAGTTTTACATTCCTTGCTTTAAAAACTCAGCTACCTGGGGATGTTAATTGCTTTGGATGATGCTGTCTTTCTCAGATTGTTATGGTTTAGTGTCTCCTGTGTTGTCTCCTCTAGGTGTCTAATGTATTCTTTCTCCTACTCCTCAAAATTACAATACTTCTCTGGAGCCTAGAGGTGGTGGCACACCATCCTGCGATGATTAGTTTCAAATTCTGGCGTTTTTGACGGCTTGACAGATCTATTCTTTTTTTGGTCAGAATGATGGTTGACTGATTTACTTCACACATTTTGAAAATTTTTACAAGGAGCCTATATTAATATTGTTAAGGAATGAAATTTTATTAATTTTTAAAAACTGATTGAGGATAATAGCTTCACATACGTCTTCTTCAGAGGCTGGTCAAAAGTTCTTATGATAGGTTTTTCCAGTTGCAGAATGGTGCTTAGATACTTCCATCTTGATTCTCTGCAAATTTGTGGTTAAAAAATTAAACAGTTACATACCTAGCTTTGGTTTCTCTGGATATTAAGTGGCAGATTCTCACCTTAGTGCTTTGTCTGTTTTGCTTCCTTTATTTGCACCTAAATTATTTAATGCAGCTACACCTGTGTACAGCATTTCCTCTTGTAATATATTTGTGGAGACCACGTTTCCTTGAACTGACTGCCTTGCATTCTTCTTACCTGTTCAGTATTGGTCCTGTGAAGAAATTTGCTCTTGCTCTGGCTGGATAGCTCAGTTGTTTGGAGCATTGTCCTGCTGTGCAGAGGTTGCCGGTTCAGTCCCCTGGCAGGGCACTTACACTCTCTCTTTTTCTCTCTGCTCTCCCCCTTCTTCCTCTTACTCTAATGTCAATAAGTGAATTGAAAATACCTTATTCTTCTTGGTGGCATATAAAGTTAGAGTACTTCTTGTATTTTGAGGAGCTTCTTTGTCACCTAATCTTGAACTATTAGGTACTGTGCTACTTCTTTCTGTGTTGTGCAAGTCTCCAGAATAAAGGGATTTTGGAGTTCAAAACAATCCCCCCCAAAATATTTTTTCTTTTTCTGGTTGACACTTGTCTTCAAAGCAGTGATTTTCAAAGCATCATCACCGACAAGCCTTAAATGGCAACTGCAAGTCCTCTTTGGGTTCTTTCATTTCATATATATATACACACACACACACACACACACACACACACACACACATATACATACATATACATATATATACATATATATATATTAAAGCTAAGCAAGATTTTAAAGAGTTACTGAAATTTTAGTATTTGTGAGGAAAAAAATAGTATGAGATTTGAGCTCAGAGTAAAATCTCTGACATTTCTCTTAGTAATACATTTTTCTGATCTATCTTCTTGGACAAGGGAAACAAAAGGAAAAAATAAACAAATGGGACTACACCAAACTAAAAAGTTTTTACACAACAAAGGGAACTATTGACAAAATGAAAAGACAACCTACTGAATGGGAGAACATATTAGGTAATGATACATCCAGTAAGGGATTAATAGCCAAAATTTATAAAGAACTCATTCTACTCAACACCAAACAAACAAACAAACGATGTAATTGAAAAATGGGTGAAGGACCTGAATAGACACTTCCCCCAGGGGACATGCAGATGGTAAATAGACATATGAAAAAAGGCTTAATGTAACTAATTGTCATAATTACTTACATTTGCTACAATGAGATATTACCTGACAGGTGTCAGATACCTCCTCACCTCAATATGTGCACAAATGATAAGTATTGGCAAAGATGTAGAGAAAAGGGAACCCCCGTCCACTGTTGGTGGGAAGGCAAATTGGTGTAGCCACTGTTGAAACAGTATGGAGTCCTCAGAAAGCTAAAAATGGAACTGCCTGATGACCCAACGACTCCACTTCTAGGACACTAATTTGAAAGAATACATATATGCAACCCTCTGTTCATTGCAGTGTTATTTACAATAATCAAGATCTGGAAACAACCCAAGTGTCTATCAGTGGACAAGTGGATAAAAAAGCTGTGGTACATTTAGACAATGGAATAGTACTCGGCCTTAAAAAGGAATGAAATCTTACCATTTGTGACAGAATGGATGGACCGAGAGGGTGTTATGCTCAGTGCAATAGTTAGAGATAGACAAGCACCATATGATTTCAATTTTGTTTGTTCATTTATTTTGTTCTTTAGATTCCACATATAAGAACAAAATAAATGAGCAAACTAAATTGAAACAGACTCATAGACATGGAGAGCAGATTGATGGAGGATAGAAGGGAGCAGGTGTGGGGGACTGGGAGAAAGAGATGAAGGGATTAAGAAGTACAAATTGGCCATTACAAAATAGTCACTGGGATGTAAAATACAGCATGGGGACAGTAGTCAGTAACATTCTAACAACCATGTATGGGGCCAGGTGGGTGCTGGAAATAGGAGGGGAACACTGTGCAGAGAACACAATTGTCTGACCACTGACTGTACACCTGGAACCAATGCAAAATAATATTGAAAGTAAAGTATAATTGAAAAAGGGTAACAACTAAAAAAAATATACACTGTGATAGGCACTAAAAATAAATATGTTAAAAAGAATATAAATCTGTAAATGCATTCATGTGATAAGGATACAAGAGGAGAGAACAACACTGGATTTTTCATCTTAACACAGAATGAGTCAATAAATCCTTTTTTTTTTCGTTCCTGGGGAAAATATACTTCTCAGGGTTGCAAAAATAACACACACAGGTAGCTGTATTATAGATAAAATTTGAGAAGGATCTTTTGTCAGCTTAAGATCAGTGTGGTCTGAAGTTGGCTATGGTTTTCACTTGCTGCTTTTGTTGTGCTTTTAAATGATAAATTGGTTCATTTATCTTTATTGTTAATTTATAGTGATATTGTATCATGTGCATTTAACTTATGCCAATCTGACTATAAATGTTTGCTTAGAAATGATTAACAATATTTTTTTCCCATGCAACATTTCTATAAATACAAGCCACACTCGTTTCTTCTGGTGTTCATCCAGAGAAACAGTGGTCTTTTCCAACACCATGGAGCACCAAGCAGCATCCGGCTTTGTGAGAGAAAATGCAGTACTACTTAGAAAGCTGTGTGTGCTGTACTGTGTGGTCTGTTTAAGTAACTCCCTCCCTCTTTACCTCCCTCCCTCTGTCCTTCCCTCCTTCCCTCCTTTCCTCTCTCCTTCCCTTCCTCCCTCCCTCTTTTCTCTTTTCTTTTTTTCCTTTTCCTTCCCTTTTCCTTCCCCTTACCCCCCCTCCCCTCCCCTCCCCCTCCCCCTCCCCCTTCCCCTTCGCCTTCCCCTTCCCTTTTCTTTTTCTCTTTCCCTTTTTTGTTTCTTTCTTGATAGAGAGACAGACTCCCACATGTGCCCTGACTAGGATTAACCAGGCAACCCCCATCTAAGGCTGATGCTCAAATCAACCAAGCTATTTTTAGAGCCTGAGTCTGATGCTTGAACCAAATAAGTTATCCTCAGTTCCTGTGGCTGACGCTTGAACCAGTCAAACCACTGGCTGGAGAGGGGTAGAAAGAGAAGGAGGAGAGGAAGGGGCAGAGAAGCTGATGGTCACTTCTCATGTGTGCCCTGATTAAGGCTCGAACTTGGGACAGCTATAGGCCTGGCCGACACTCTACCACTGAGCCACTGGCCAGCACCTGTTTAACTAACTTTCAAGGATAATTTTGTCTTAACCTCAGTCTTGTGTTTAGAAGCCAGACCTTGTATAAAATGTGACTTAATGTAGTTTGTTGGAAATTTTTTGGTCAGATCTTTTAGGTTATAGTGATGCACCCGAGTATCAACAGCCTCTGGTGTTATGCTTTTCTAATAATGAGGATTTAAGCCAGGTATGCTCTGCTGCTCAAATATGAATCACCCATGACCCTATTTCTAAGTAGATGTAAGATTTCACTTTCAATGTGTATGTATGGTGATGGTCCATTTTTGTCATTGAGTTTGTCCTCCATTAGATAGGAGTCATGGTTGCAAAATGTGGGTTGTTTTCAATAAACCAGTGAACTGCAGGTTTAAAGGGAAGCACACTTTATTTCTGGAGGTGGAGAGTCCAGAGGTGTTGTGATGTGTTGTTTACTTCTGACATTCACCCAGCTGCTCAATGATAAGGTCAAAGTCTTTATTCTTCTAATATGAACACTCCTAATTGAAATCTCAGGGCACTTAAGGGATACTTCGGTTCAATCAAATTATTGAGAAGAACATTAAGAGCCCTGTGGATGCTTGTCTCAAGGACTTAAATGGGCAGTTCACATAGGAGGGTTAACTAGTGAAAAGCCGTGGGAGAACACTGAGTAAATCTTGTGTTGAAAGACACAAATGAAAATATTACCCTTTACCTTATTAAACTGGCAAAACAAGCAAAACGCATAGCCTGTCCGCCGCTGTGGAGTCACTGTGACCCGGCGCGTTTGGACATTGCCCGCGAGGCTGTGCTAAAAGCGTGTCCATCTTTTTGAACAGCAATTTGGCAAGATTATGAAGAGCTGCAAAAACGTTCCAGTGCTCTCATCCAGTCCTCTGGAGCCGTGTCCTCTGGGGTACTGTTTATCCCTAGGAATTGCAAATTATGGGGTGAGGACACGCAGCCAGCATCTTTTAAATTGTGAAACCATCAGAATCACTCTAAAGGTCCAACAACAGGAAAATTGTTATAGAAGCCACAGCTTATGCACTAGAAGGAATAATAATGTAGTTATTAAGTGGATAGGAATAAAGACTTCATAACAAAGTGAAAAAAGTTTATGCTCTGTTAAGTGGAAAAGGCACAAAATTCAGTGTACACCATAATTAAAACAATGTCAGACGTGCTATAACTAAGGTAGCAAGCAAATGTTATTTGTGCAGAGATGGAGAGTTTATAGGTGTGTTTTCTAATTATTTTTTTTGTTCCTAATTAAAAACTTTGAAAAGGTAAAGAGAACATTAAAGAATTAGCAAAAGCTATGGTAGGATGAGAAAGATGCCCGGATGACTTGACTTTGACTCCAGTGACTATGCCAGCCTCCTTTGGTGTGCCGCCTGATTCTGTCATCATCCACAGCTCTGTGAGTTGACATAGCTCTCATAGATGCCTTGGTATCAGTGTAGTGACCTTGGTGGTTAAATTAACATCTCAATGCCATATTTTAAAAGCTCCAGTTCCCTCTGCTGAGAGTGTATTTGCAATGGTATTTATTGCAGCCTTGCTCGCTCTAGGAAGAGTACAAGCTATAGATAGGACCATGCAGAAACAGACTATTTTCCCCCATAAGTATTCTAGAGTAAATCTTAGAATTATCAAATGTTTTGACTCTCACTCTGTACAGTAAGGCTTCGGATCACTTTTATTTTCTTCCTTTGCGAAGGTCCTGTCCTACCTTTGATCTTGTTAGTTGATATCAACATGTAAAAGCAGACTTGTAATTGATAGGTTAAGGGCACAGGCTTTTAGAACGTGTCAAGTGTTTACTTCCTTTTTCTATAGTCACCATCTCTGAAAGTGGGAGGTCACACATTTTTGGATGAAGGTTGAGATTTGCGCAGATGCTTATTCATGCAGTACAGGGGGCGTCTTTGCCAATAATGAGGTGTCTGCTCTGTACATTAGTGACCACCCAGTTAGGTTTTTTAGGTGTACATATTTCCTTTCTTGTTTTATAAGAAACTTAAAATTGCTTCATTGAGAAAATATTATTTCAATTAAAAAAAATGAAAACTTTCAATAGATGTTTTTCCCCTCCTTAGTGAGGAACTAGTGTGTGAACCACGAGGGCATTTTCTCCATTTCTGTTTGCTTTTGGTGTGTGTATTTGAGGGCAAAGGTTCCTTGATACAGCAGGCATAGTAAATGGTCATTCATGGTGTAGTTATGGGTTTTTTTATTTTCATTTAAATTTACATTTATGCCTGACCAGGCAGTGGCACACTGGATAGAGCATCAGCCTGGGATGCTGAGGACCCAGGTTTGACATCCTTAGGTCGCCGGCTTGAGCACAGGCCCACCAGCTTGAACATGGGGTTGCTGGTGTGATTGTGGGATCATACATATGATCCCATGGTCACTGGCTTGAAGCCCAAGGTCACCCCCCCCCCCCGCCTCCCAGTCAAGGCACATAGGAGAAAGCAATCAATGAACAAATAAGATGCTGCAACAAAGAATTGAAGCTTCTCGTTGCTCTCCCTTCCTGTCTATCTGTCCCTCTACTTCTCTGTCTCACTCTGTCTCTCTCTCACTAAAAAACAAAAATAACATTTATGAAGAACATCATTACTGAATGCGACTTTTTTTTTTTTTTTTTTTTTTTTTACAGGGACAGAGAGAGAGTCAGAGAGAGGGATAGATAGGGACAGACAGACAGGAACGGAGAGAGGTGAGAAGCATCAGTCATTAGTTTTTCATTGCCATCACAACACCTTAGTTGTTCATTGATTGCTTTCTCACATGTGTCTTGACCGCAGGCCTTCAGCAGACTGAGCAACCCCTTGCTGGAGCCAGTGACCTTGGGTCCAAGCTGGTGAGCTTTCTTTTTTTTTTGCTCAAGCTGGTGACCTTGGGGACTCGAGCCTGGGTCCTCCGCGTCCGATGCTCTATCCACTGTGCAATCACCTGGTCAGGTGCAATTTGCTTTTTGGGAAATGAGGAGGAGCCACAGATTGCCTAGGGGAGAAATTTACCTGAGTGTCTTCAGTGCTTCCTTTTTTCTTTGGCACCCTTGGTTCTTGAGTTCCTGGGGTCTCTTTTCCTGATAAATGACAAAAATGGAAAACCCATCCTTTTCCTTTTTTGTCATAATTAGATGGGAAAACCCCATCTATTGATTTAGCAAGAACTTGTTTAGTGCTGAGTAGGTACCAGGAACTTTGCCCGGCACTTGGAGCTCCGTGGTGCTCTGGCACTTGTGGCGAGCATAGTTTAGCCGAGAAGATTGCTTTCTGCTTTTCGCATGTAATAATTAGTGTGTTGTAAGATCTCAGTTTTAGAAAGTAGTGAGGGGTATACCATCCTTATAAATGAAACCTTTGACATAACCATCTCAGTGAGGGACTTTTGCTTTCCTCCCTTCCTTCAGAAAAGAGTTTACCAATCTAGACTTGAGTAGGTTTGTGCCCATGTAGAAGAAATGCCTTTTGTTACAGGCTTAAGCATGACTTACTCTCCACTGAATTTATTGATCTTCTGCTAGGCTTGCCATTTTATTTATGTTTGTTTCAGTAAACTTCTCATAACTGGAGTATGTATGCCAGGAGATTCACAGGCCTTCCATATGCAGCGCGATGAAGCAACACAGAGTGAACAAAAGTGGATAATCATGTAGATCAAGAAATATGATCTTATGCCAGAAACAGAGCTGCACCCAAAACATCTCCACCCTTCCCACCTGTGTCCTCTCCCTGTCTTTATCCCACCATCTTCTCTTCATGGGGCTTGTTATTTTACAAGGATTCTAAAAACTGTCATTACCCTGATAAAACCCACTAACAATACAAGAAGGCGGCAAAGAGTCTGTCAGCAAGTGTGCATGGATTCTCTCGGCATTTTTGAGGTCACGGAAGAAGTGGGACTTGGTCTTGAAGATTAGGCGTTATAGGAGTAGCACATTCCAGGCCAGGAGACAAGTCTGAGCAGCCTGGAACCCCCCGGGTCTCGTGACCAGTAGGTAGATTGTGGCACAGGAGGTAGTTGCCTTGGCAGTTGTGGAGGGTGAGGCGTCCACATCTCTCTCCCTGGCGAACTTGGGAATGTCCCCCTTGTTCTCTGAGATATGGGGGTTCAGGAGAGTGTTGAATAGGTGAGATTTCTGATGGTGTGTTGGGGAGACCATGCTGGCAGGGTCCTGTAAGATAAGTTTCATTTGGAGAGGCAGCAGGCAGCAGATCTGGGGTAGGTACATACTTTTATGTCAGGTCATGAGTGCTGGGCATTTGAACCAACATGCTGGTAGAAGGGGCCAACATTGGAGTATGGGTGCCTCTGTTGATGCCATGGGAGAGGAAGGAGGCAGAGAAGCTGTGGGGAGTTTAGGCAAAGATATGGGGGGTGGGGAAGAGTTATTTAGTAACGACTCAGTTCCAGGTCAGCCATCCCATTTGTAACCTTGCATATCAGTTTGCTTATCTGGAAACCACAGAATTCACCTGCAAGTGTCCTTAAACTTGACAGTCTCAGGATTATTCCCTTTTATGTACTCATGTTTTATATTCTGAGGATATTCCTGGCATGAAGTCTGAGGATAACTAAAAAAAATATCCTTAATTTTGGTGTGCACATTTTGCCAATTGGATATTATAGTCAGACAGTTGGGAATTTGATCATCACCCCTACATATTTTTTTTTGCGGATATTTTACTTAAAGGTTATTTTTAATTTTTTTTTTTCAATAAGAGGAGGGGAGATAGAAAAACTCCCTGCATGCACCCTGATCAGATCTACCCAGCAGCCCCTAACTGGGCCCATGGTTGAATCAACTGAGCTATCCTCTGTGCCTGAGGCTGCCACTTAAACCAATCTAGCCACTGACTGAGGGAGGGTAAGAGCGAGAGAAGGGAGAGAGGGAGGGAAAGAGAAGCAGATGGTTGCTTCTCCTGTGTGCCCTGACCAGGTATCAAACCCAGGACATCTGCTTGCTGGGCTGATGCTTTATCCACTGAGCCAACTGACCAGGGCCCGAATGGTGATAGTTTCTAAGGTTGAAGAAACTTACATTGCTCTGCAATAGCTGCAAAATACAGTAGGTTTCCAAATGACTTTTTGTCAAGCTGCAATTCAAAGGAGACCCCAAGAAAAGTTAGCAGGGTTTATTTTATAGCTTTAAATAATGCAGTTGCAAAATGTAATTCCTTTTATTTTGTGTTGTAACAGTACAGTGCAATAAATATGCTCTGAGAAATATTAGAATTAGGGTAGTGAAATTTTAAACCTCAGTGTGTATCTGTCATATTTTGGTGCCAAATGATTTGAATGAAGCAAAAGTGATTTTGGCTGCTTAAGAAGGTAATCATGGGCAAGGAATGAAAGTTTTCTTTGGGAGGTTGGCTCCTGGTTGTGTCTCTTTTAGAGAATTGTCTATACAGAGGCATTTAAAGTGAAGAAAGGGAAATGCAGATAAATCATTTTTAAAAACAGGCCAAAAATAAAAGAAGGCATTAAATTAGTCCAATTTACTCTATTCTTTATTTGTGTTTCTCATGGGTTTTAATTAATTTTTTTTGGGGGGGGGGTAAAAAAACTTTGACTATACTCTATTAGTAAAAGAAATACTTTAGTGGGTAAATATTCTATCTTTGTTGCCTTTAGTATCTTCTCCCAAATTACTTGTTTCTTGGGTGATGTGGATTTGGAGCTACAGATGGTTATCAAAATGGCTAAAAGCAAAAAATTACATGGACATTCTTCTAATGGGTGAATTATTCCTTGGGAGTTAATGGCTGGATTTTGTAATCTGGGTTTATGGTTTAAAGTTAACAAACACCTGTACATGTCAGTTCAGACTGAACCTGGTTGATATGAAGACAATGGAGCAGCAAAGGGAAATGGAAGTATGTTTGTCTCTACTGGAAACAGGCTTTACAATTAGTCCATTAAGTGTGTTAGCTGCCTAGTTGCTCTTTTAGTCAGCTCCAAATTAACATGCACAGTTGACCCTTGAACAACAAGAATTTGAACTGCATGGTTCCACTTACATGCAGATTTTTAAATTTTTAAGTGAGAGGAGGAGATAGATTCCCACATGTGCCTTGACCGTGATCTACTCAGCAACTCCTGTCTGGGGCTGATGCTCAAATCAAGTGAGCTATCCTCAGTGCCCAGGGCAACAGTACAACCAACTGAGCCACTAGTTGTGTGAGGGGAAGAGAGAGAGAAGGGAGAGGGGGTGGGGTGGAGAAACAGTTGATTGCTTCTCATGTGTGCCCTGATCAGGTATCAAACCTGGGATATCCTTCCTCATGCCAGGCTGACACTCTATCTACTGAACCAACTGGCCAGGGCCTATATATAACTTTTTCTTTTTTAAAAATTTTAATTTAGACAATTAAATTTAACAGGGTGACATTGGACAACTAGAGCACATAGATTTTAGGCACACATCTCTGCATCATTTGGACAGTTGATTATGTTGTGTATCCATCACCCAAAGTCAAATCACCCTCCGTTACCTTATATTTGTCCCTCTTTATTAGTCCAATTTTCAGTATCTATTTTTAGTTCCTGTGCATTTTGTAAGAATCTACTGTGTTTATCTCTAACATTTAAGGTACTTTATATACCTTTTTTATGTATAGGCAATGTATCTTATGAAGGCTGACCTTATTAAACTAACTGTTTTTTGCCTTTTGTTGTGTTAAGAATTCTTAAGGTGTATGCTTGAGCTGTGTCTGTATAGATTCATTTCTTTTTCTTTCTTTTTTTTTTTTTGACAGAGACAAGGAGTGTCAGAGAGAGACAGATAGGGACAGACAGACAGGAAGAGAGATGAGAAGCATCAATTCTTTGTTGTGGCTCCTTAGTTGTTCGTTGATTGCTTTCTCATATATGCCTTAACCGGGGGGCTACAGCAGAGCTAATGACTCCTTGCTCAAGCCCTGACTTTGTCAAGCCAGTGACCTTGGGCTCAAGCCAGTGACCTTTTGGCTCAAGCCAGCAACCATGGGGTCATATCTATGATCCCACGCTGAAGCCAGCGGACCCTGCGCTCAAGCTGGTGAGCCGACACTCAAGTTGGATGAACCTGTGCTCAAACCGGTGACCTTGGGGTTTCGAACCTGGGTCCTCCATGTCCCAGTCCAAGGCTCTATCCACTACACCACTGCCTGGTCAGGCTGTGTAGATCTATTTCTAAACGTGAAATTAAACATATCCATGTTTTGGTACTGTGTTCACTCGGTTTCTTTGCACTGACATTTTTAATATTATGCAGTCTCTCAGGAGCAACTTGATTGTTGCCTACTTTAGTATAATTTTTTCTTTTAAGGTGAGAGGAGGCGAGATAGGGAGACAGTCCTGCATGCTCCCTGACTAGGATCTACCCGGCAAATTTATCGGGGCTGATGCTCAAGTACTGAGCTATTTTTAGTGCCTGAGACCAATGCACTCAGACCAATTGAGCTATCCTCAGCACCCAGGGCCATGCTCAAACCAATGGAGCCCCTGGCTGTGGGAGGGGGAAAGGGAGAAAAGGGGGAGGAAGAGGGAGGGGGAAGCACATGGTTGCTTCTCTTGTGTGCCCTGACCAGGAATTGAACCCAGGACATCCATATGCCAGCTGATACTCTATTCACTTATCAACTTTGTTCAAACATCTGATGTAGTTAACATTTGTGCTAGCTCTTTTAAAGATTTACTGGCTCAGGTCATGTCATCCAGTCTCTTGGCTGCACAGAATGATGTGTATTCATAGGAAGGTCAGAAATTCCTTCCGTCCCATTTCTCATCACTGATGGACCAGACAGCCTGCCACCTGCTTTAGCCAGCACTTCAGTAGTAGGTGGGCTGAGGATGCTGAGTCATGTTGAGCCACAGTGAGGATGGGGAGAACTGAGCTGTCCGTGTTGTTCCTGCCATGTAGAATAGCTCCAGAATCTGCAGTTCTCTGTCCACATTTGCTTTCAAGGACAGAACATTGTAATCAAAGGATTTTAAACTTAAAAAAATCACATTATTTGTTTACTTTTCTGTAGTTTCCTGATGAAAATCATGAATGCTTGCCTGTTTGAAGGCGACACATTCTAATACTAGGTCTTCCCCCCTTTCTTTCGTCCCTTTCCCTTTAGCCCCCACACCCCGCCTTTTCCACTTTGCCCATTTCAGCTTCATTCCAGAACAACCTCATAGACGTTTGGGGTTTGGAGTTCCCAGAGGGACAACACAGAATCTCCCCAAATCTAATGATGCTAGTGGATGTTAAAGATCATAGGATCCGGGATGGCAAATCTTTGGGCTCGTCTTGGTACCCAGCTTCCCAAGTCCATGGTGGATGCTGAGAACAGGTACTGCCTGGACTCCCTGTGTTGTCTCCATCGTTGCAGATAGTCACTGCCACGAGATTGGAACTGGGACTTGAGATGCAGTGTGGTCACTCCATCTACTTTACTCCCACATCAAAAATTTTAGTTTTGTGTCCTGGGGTCTGGTGTTGGTGCATGGTGGGCAGAGTGCAGGCCATCTTTCCAGAGTTACATGGCTAGTCCGTAGTGGTTAGCTTGCACTCCAGCTGGTGTATTTGTTCCTGTGGCAGGCCACTCTGCTCCCCTTAGAGTTCACTTTAGTCATGTGATTCATCTGTTCAGAATGCCCAAGGCTCCCGTTCATCTGCAGACCGTTTTCCTGACACTCAGGCCCCTACAATGAAAAGTCAAGTGAAAGACACTTTTTCAACCAGGTAACCCGTTATGTACTGGGTGTTAGGAGGGGGTGATGGATGAGTCACATCTCAAAGCTCCGTTCTTAGGAGTGGACAGGCTAGCTAAGGGCCAGAAGTATAGGATTAGTTTGGAATCATTAGACTACCAAACAAAAAAGTGATACTTTTAATCAGAGGTAGGATGCACTTCATTGTTGTTGTTGTTGTTGTTATTATTATTATTATTCTGTGAGAGGAGGGGAGGCAGAAACAGGCTCCAACTGGGATCCATGTGGCAAGCCCACTAGGGGGCAATGCTCTGCCCATCTGGGGTCTTGCTTTGTTGCTCAGCAATCAAGCTCTTCTTAACACCTGCGGCTAAGGCCATGGAGTCATCCTTAGCACCTGGGGCCAACTCACTCCAATCGAGCCATGGCTGTGGGAGGGAGAGGGAGAGAGAGAAAAGCGAGAGAGGAAAGGGTGGAGAAGCAGATGGTCAGTTCTCCTGTGTGCCCCGATTGGGAATCGAACCTGGGATTTACACACTCCAGGCTGGCGCTCTACCACTCAGCCAGCCGGCCAGGGCTTAGGACACACTTTTGAAGTGCAAAGGCATGAGAGATGGTCACTGGTTGATGATGATTAGGAAACACTGGAAGGAGAAGGCATTCAATATATTTTAATAGAAGAATAGATATGTGGGCACGATTGTGGGGACAGCATGGAGAATCAGAACTGCAGCGGTGGCTTATGTTGGAGGTACAGGAGATATTTGGATGGATGATATAGCTGCAGGTGGAAGATAAGACTGGAAATGACTGGCGCCAGGTAATAGAGGTTCTTGAAGGTAGACCATCCACCACTACTTAACTTAAGGAGTCTATGGAGCCACTGGAAATTTATGAGTAGAAATATGTGATTGGGGCTACAGTTTTACAACATAAAGCTGGTTGTTAGAGCATTAGGGTAGATTAGAGCATTCTGAACAAGGGTCACTTTAAGGACCGAGTGTTGGAGACTCAGCAGCTGGGGTTTGGTGATGAGGCACCAAGGGCTCACAGCCACACCAGGCACAAATAGGTGCTGTCAATCCAGGAGGTGATTGTGCCAGAAAAAAACAAGTGCTCTCTGAAAACAAATGGTAGCAATTGTGACTGCTAACGTTAGTGTCTGCCACGTTAAGCAGATGGCCTATTAAAGGCAATTATTCTCACAAGCAGGGAATGGTCAGAGGGTGTGTGTGTGTGTGTTTGGTATGTACCTGAAGAACACTGGATGTGCTTTTATGCAAAGGAAAACAAGCTACTCTACAGATTTTTGTTTAATGTAATTCATTAAAATTCTCACTAATCAGTCTGTCAGGGTTTATAATGACTGTGTTGATGTATAATGTGCTTCTTTTTCTTTTTAAAGAGCTGTAAGTCATTTGGAGCATTTTGGTTGATTTTTCACAGCGTGTAAAGCGCTAACAGTATTGTTCCATTTTTAAAATGAGAGCTGAGAAATATTGAGGCCAGTTTATTTGTACAATTCTTTTAGCGTTGACATACTTCCATAAAGAAGAGATCGTGTATTGTTCTGCGATTGTTGTTTTCCCTGGTTAATCTCCATCCTGGCTTGTTTAAGAAGCCTCTGTTGACCTAACCCACCCTTCCCAGATGCCCGCCTTTGTCCTTCCCTCTCTTCAGACACACGCTTACCCTGTCGGTCTTTCTCGCCCTTACCCCCCAGCCCTGCTCTTTATTGGTTCCGTAGCATTTCCCGTGTGCTTTTATGCTAGCATGACATCACAGGCACAGACCTGTGTGGTTCTGTGGGAGCAAAATCCCAGCACCCTATTGTGTGGGCTCACCAGGTGTCACATGAGTAGATGGACTGATTAAGTCCACAGGGAAGTTTGGGCAGACTGAGCCCGATGGAAACTCTTGTAATTGCCTTCATATGTGCAGACAAACACCCTATGAGGTCAGTAGGTCCTCCCGTCCCTCCTCTGTGATACAGCTTAGATGTGGGAGGCTTATGGAGAGTAAGTCCACAGCCCTCCCCACCCTGGAAGTGGAGGGGGCTGTGAGAAGGGCAGGGATGACCTCTGGGTTTTCGTACCTTCACACTTGTGGAGAGCCCTCAGCTACATTGTTTCGAAGCAACCATGGAGTACAGTGCTGTGGGAAGTGTCGGAGGGGACGCAATAAATGTTTTTCATGCTCTGGATATCACGGGGCTTTTTGTTGAAAATGGTCGCGGAATAGAACAAAGAGGAATTCATAATCATTGTGAGAGTTTATATATGGTTGAGACAAAAATCTCATGGGAAAGGAGTTATTGCAATTTTGGAAGATGGACCAGAGGCAGATGGACCTCACACCTGTTCACTAGTGCAGAACGAAGGTGATCTGGGTGACTGAGGTGGAAGGTGAGCAGAGGGAATGAGAGCCCCACTGCATTCTTTGGGGATGCTAAATTTGCTGTTCCATTTTCAGAGATTTCCAGGGAAGCCTGTGGAAGGCAGTATTTTAAGGGAGAACTTGTTTGCAGGGATTGGTCCCTATGTGGTGACAGATTTTGTCAGGGTGGTGGTCTGAGAGAAGTGGCTGTGTGTGTGTGTGTGTGTGTGGTCTGAGAGAAGTGGCTGTGTGTGTTTGTGTGTGTGGTCTGAGAGAAGTGGCTGTGTGTGTGTGTGTGTGTGGTCTGAGAGAAGTGGCTGTGTGTGTTTGTGTGTGTGGTCTGAGAGAAGTGGCTGTGTGTGTGTGTGTGTGTGGTCTGAGAGAAGTGGCTGTGTGTGTGTGTGTGTATGTGGTCTGAGAGAAGTGGCTGTGTGTGTATGTGTGTGTGGTCTGAGAGAAGTGACTGTGTGTGTGTGGTCTGAGAGAAGTGGCTGTGTGTGTGTGTGTGTGTGTGTGTGTGTGGTCTGAGAGAAGTGGCTGTGTATGTGTGTGTGTGTGTAAGGCCACCACCATCAAGCACACAGAAGTCCTGAGGTTCAGCTGTTCCCTCACCACCTGTCAGAGAGCTGCAGAGCATGACTTAGAGCAGTACACGGGCTGCCGTGGTCTTACGGACAGTGAAGGCTTGTTGACCATGACATCAGGTTGAGGGTGACATAGGATGGGGACAGTGGCCTTCATTTAGCTTTAGCAGAGGGCAAAGGAAATTATTAACGGAGGCCTTGAAATTGGAGGGATGAGCATGCACACGTGAGTCTTCTCTGGTGTGTTGAATAAGGAGTGTGTGCGCCAAGGTTGAGAGGGAACCTGAGTTCAGTTTTGGCAGCTAGATGTTGACCTGTTTATACCTGAGGGACTCGTGCCCATGAGAGCTCTGACACTTTGCCTAGGGTGGAAACACACCCTGATGATGCTCTGCAGGTGGTGGCATGTGTGCAGGGCCCCAGCCAGGGCTGAGAGCCAGGGACAGGGCCCCTTGCCTGGCTTCACATCTACTGTTCAGAGAATAAAAGTGGGCCAGGGCCAAGTCAGGCCTGCGTTTTTTTGTTCCTGGTGTGACAGTCTCATAGCAGTGGTTTAAGGTCTTTATAAAGTAAACAGGTCTATTCAGAGGGTCTTTAGACAGAACTGCAAACGTAACGAGACAAAGGAGAGAAATTTTGCTCATGTGCTTTAAAAAGAAATGAATCTTCTGATAGATTGGAATTGCATGGCTTAACATTTATATTTTCATCTTCTTTTTCCTCTCATATTCTTTTTATTTTTTAAAGGGAGAGGAGGGAAGACAGAGAGACAGACTCCCACATGCGCCCTGACTATGATCCACCCGGCAATCCCTGTCTGGAGCCCATGCTCAAATCAACAGAGTTAGCCTCAGTGCCTGAGGCCAAAACTCGAATCACAGGAGTTGTCCTCAGCACTTGGGGCCATGCTTGAACCAATGGAGCCACTGGCTGCATGCAGTAGGAGAAGAGGGAGAGAGAGGGGAGAGGGAGGGGGAAAGAAGCAGGTGGTCAATTCTCCTGTGTGCCCTGTCCTAGGATTGAACCTGGGACATCCACATACTGAGCCGATGCTCTATCCACTGAATCAACTGCCCAGGGTCTCACATTCTTATTAATTTGGAGGTCATACTAAGGATGATTATTTCCTGAATTAAAAAACGTATTTGTAATTGAAAAGTAAAATAAAAGAAAACTAATGTTTTCCCCTTTTTATATTTCAAACTTTCTTAATGGCTTACATATCTTTTTTTTTAATTGAATTTTATAGGGTGGCACTGGTTAACATCATTATACAATTTTCAGGTGTCCAGTTCTATAACATATCTCTTTGAACTGTATTGTGTATTTGCTCGCTCAAGTCAAGTCTTTGTCCATCAATGTTTATTCCCTATAAACCACCCCCACCGTAATTATCACACTGTTGTCCGTGAGGGTTTTTTTTTGTCCTTTTTTGCTCTATCCCTCCATCTCCCTCACCCAATTCCCCCTCCCAACCCTGACAGCTGTCATCCTGCCCTCCATCTATGAGTCTGTCTCTATTTTGCTTGTTTGTTTATTTTGTTCATTAGATTTCACATATAAGTGAGATCATATGGTACTTGTTTTTCTCTGACTTATTTCATTTAGCGTAATGATCGCTAGGTCCATCCATGTTGTCACAAAAGGTAAAGTTTTCTTCTTTTTCATGGCCAAGTGGTATTCCATCGTGTAAATGTGCCACAGGTTATTTATCCACTCATCTACTGATGGCCACTTGGGGCTGTTTCTAGATCTTGGCTATTGTAAACAATGCTGCAGTGAACATAAGGGTACATATATTCTTTCAAATTAGTATATTGGGATTATTAGAATATAGTCCCAGAAGTGGGATAGCTAGCTCATAAGTCAGTCTCATTTTTAATTTCTTGAGGTAATTCCATACTGTTTTCCACAGTGACTGCACCAATTTGCATTCCCACCAACAGTGCACAAGGGTTCCCTTTTCTCCATACCCTTGCCAATACTTGTAGTTTGTTGATTTATGGATAATAGCCATTCTGACAGGTGTGAGGTGATATTTTGTTTTTAATTTGCATTTCTCTGATGATTAGTGACGTCAAGCATCTTTTCATGAGTCTGTTGGTCATCTGTATGTCCTCTTTAGACAAGTGTCTGTTTAGGTTCTTTGCCTGTTTTTAATTTTTTGTTGTTGTTGAGTTTTATAAGTTGCTTTACAAATTTTGGTACATCCCTTTTCAGATGTATCAATGAATATGTGAATATGTTCTAATGGCTTACATTTTCTTTGTATGGTTATTATTTATTATTTTTTTTGTATTTTTCCAAAGTTAGAAGCAGGGAGGCAGTCAGGCAGGCTCCTGAATGTGCCTGACCGGGATCCACCTGGCATGCACACTGGGGAGCAATGCTCTGCCCATCTGGGGCATTGCTGTGTTGTGGCCAGAGCCATTCTAGTGTCTGAGGCAGAGGCCGTAGAGCCATCCTCAGCACCTGGGCCAACTTTGTTCCCCTGGAGCCTTGGCTGTGGGAGGAGGAGAGAGAGATAAAAAGAAAGGAGAGGGGGAAGGGTGGAGAAGCAGATGGGCTCTTCTCCTGTGTGCCTTGGCTGGGAATTGAACCCGGGACTTCTACACGCTGGGTGTCGGCTCTACCGCTGAGCCAACCGGCCAGGGCCTGTATGGTTATGTTTATATAACTTTTATTCTTAGGTATTTAATTTGGTTTTAGAATAACCCTGCTCTGAACTTATTTATATGTAAATACTTATCTAAATATCCAACATTTTCTTTAGATCTCCAAAGAGGAATTATTGGGTTAAAGCAGATGAACTGTATTATTTTGCCATGTTGCTTTTTAGAAAGACTGTACCATTATAATTCCACCTGCATACCAGCATTGTGTGGAAAGTACACACTTCATCCCACCTTCATCTATTTAATACTTCTTAAAATTTTGCTAAACTTGTTTAAAAAATTGCAATGAAAGAAACAGTCTGCTGCTGCCCTCTTGCTTTCTGGAACTTGACTGAGAGACGGTGTCACCTGCTGAACTTGTATCCATCTGGGATTTGGAAGGCAGCCGTGAGAAATTGAAACTGCCGGTCAGCCAGAACCCCGAAGAGAAGTGAATGCCACTGTGTTCTACTTGTACAGACAAGAAGTTGTTACTGAGGTTGCCTTTTATTAGCTTGGTTAATGAGGTTGAATTGAGCAGACAGTGGAGGCTTCTCCAGCTGCACAGGTGATTTGGAGCATCCCATGTCCTGTGAGGGCCTGTCAACGTCACTCACTTAGGTCCCCAGAGCCATGTTCCTCTGTTCCCTGCTTCCTGAGCACACCCTTCCAGAGGGACAAGATGTGACAGTGTCCAGCGGCCGTGGGAGCTAAGAGAGCCCCTGCCCTTCTCGGTCTCTTATCCCATTTTATTTCTCCAGTATACTTCTTGTCCACTGAAAGTAGCATGTATCTTTGATTCTGTCTCAATTCCCTAGAACCCAGGGTCTATTATAACAAGCACTCGGTGCTTCTAAGTCCTGTTGTCTCCTCAGGATCTGGCCCAAAATAGGTGCTGTGTAGAGACCCATTGAAGAAACTCCAGCAGCTTTCTGTTGCTGGGGAAACCAATGCTGACTTCTCCTCATTTTCACTTTGTCTCGTGCTGCTTTCTCAGACCATATTCCTGAATTACATGGCTCTTGTTCCAGGTGCTATAAAGCGTGGGGTGGGGGAGGAGAGGTCCTTTACCCGGAATACCTGTTTTCACACTAAGTCTCCATCTGAGGAAACATGGAGTCTTTAATACCCAACTTAGTTTTTTACTTATCTCCATCATTTTGGCATTCTGACTGGCTGGCTTTTCTGAACCTGTAAAAGTCCTGTCAGTTATCTTAAACCCTTAGTGTCATTCTGTCTTTGTCCTCTGCGCTAACCTAGAGCTGCTGGCCTCATGCTTGACCCCTTAGGCAGCTGAAGGGTCCCTGCATCTTTCATGGAAAGGGCTTTGTGTCCCAAATTACTGTTTCTTTTTCTCTGAAAGATTTCTCAACAGCTCTCATCTTACATCTTAAGTTGTGTGTGTGTATTCAATTAAGTACTTAAAATATTACAGCTGGTAGGACCCTTGGCCAAGATATAGTCTTATTTGACTGTGTACCAGTGTTTCTCCAGGAACTTTTGCCCCAGGAGTTTCCAAAGATCTTTGGGGCTCCTAGCAAATGTGGGTAATTGTTTCCTGATTAGCAGTCAGATTTGACACTTCCTATTGAAATGTTTTACTGTCTGGGACTGCAGCAGATGGTGTATGGCGGAACAGATGTCTGTGTTGAGTCAGAGAGCATTTTAATCTGCCCTTGGGCCCTGAGGTGTCTCCCTGGGCAGATTCCCACCTCTGAATGGCCCCCTAAAATCCCAACTTTACACTTTTTTCTAATGATACCAAGTTTGATTTCAAATGTGCAATTTTAATATTAATAGTACATAATATTTTTATTTATTTAAAAATATGGTTAACATGTATTTTTATTTTTTCTTTTCTTTTTTTTTTTTTAAACTTCTTTTTATTTTATTCATTTTAGAGAGGAGACACAGAGTGAGAGAGAAATAGAGAAAGAGGGGAGGAGCTGGAAGCATCAACTCCCATATGTGCCTTAACCAGACCAGTGCAGGGTTTTGAACTGGCGACCTCAGTGTTTCCAGGTCAATGCTTTATTCACTGCACCACCACAGGTCAGGCCTGTCTTTTTTTTTTTAAGGGGCCCAATATTTTCTTTTGTACCCGGGGCCTCAACTGACCTTAATCTGCCTCTGTTTTTCAGAGAAATCTTCTCACTTAAGTACTGTGGACGAATGCTAGAATCATTTTAGGGGTGTAGAGGAAAAAATATTCCTCTGGAAATCTCGTAGGGGTGTTATAATTTGGCTGTATTTCTAAAATGTTTTACTGATTATTTTTTTGAGTTAAAAAATTAAATTTCTAAATTGTTTAGTTTTACACTTCCATAGATACCAGAATATTTGCATAACCTTTTATATTTTTTGTAATGTTTGAAATATAAGTAGTCAAAACTAGGGCTGTTTTTGTTTTCAGTAGGCTAGGTAATTGAATACATTTGTGCCTTTTTTTTTAAAGGTTGGGTGAACCTTATGTCCAAATAATGTTATCTTTTCTGTGACAGGCTCATATATAAAAAATAAGGGTATTAATTATCTATTTATATAACAATTAACCTATTACAGTATAAACATTCCAAAACTTAATGTCAGGACTTCAGATGTGGCTTGGCTAGGTTTCTGTCTCTGGCTTGCTCTCTGATGAAGTTGCAGTTCTCCAAAGGCTGGGGTGAGGCTGGGAATCACCATGCAAGCTCACATATGTGGTTGTTGGCAGGAGCCCTCAATCCCTACCACAATCTGAGAGATAGTCAGTGAGCACCTAATACAGGGACCATATGTTTTTGTTTGTTTTTTTATTTTATTCATTTTAGAGAGGAGACACAGACTGAGAGAGAGAGAGAGAGAGAGAGAGAGAGAGAGAGAGAGAGAGAAAGAAAGGGGGGAGGAGTTGGCAGCATCAACTCCCATATGTGCCTTGACCAGACCAGTGCAGGGTTTTGAACTGGCGACCTCAGTGTTCCCAGGTCGACGCTTTATCCACTGCGCCACCACAGTTCAGGCCATGTTTTTGATAACTTCATTTGGAAGTGATGTCCCCTCACTCATGCTGTAATCTATTCATTAGAAGTAGAACTAGGGAGGGGCTCACACAAGGGCTTGAAAACCAGAGGTGGAGATTACGGGGTAGGGCACTGTAGACTGCCTGCCACATTCAAGTTTACTTATATACTAGTTTGCTAACGCCTGGAATTAGACTGAACTTGTTCGATTCACAGTACTTAATGGTAGTGTGAAAGGTTTTGATGGGTAAAGTTATGCTCATAAAAATGAATAAAGATACCTCATTTCAAGGAAAGTGATGTATTTTTGAAATTCGTAAAGTGGTCTAAGCTGATCTTTTGAGAGGAAGCAGCAAGCTCAGCAGTCCACACAAACTCTTTGTTATAATAAGACATGAAACCATGAGGCTGTCTTCTCTTATTTCGTGTGCGGAATAGGTGACTTGTGAATTACCACTGTGAGTGACCTTTCACTCAACAATCCTCTTCAATATTCATTTCAACTACAGCATGAATTATGTGGGCTGAAATTCTTGTGCTTAGCACTTCGTTGGCTCCAAAGAATCCTGCCTTGGTGTTGGATGAGGAATATTGAATTGGCTTCCCCTAAATCAACTCACTGATTTCTTTCTTGATACTAATAATTTTTTCTCTACTGTCCTTTCATTTGCGTTCTCTTGGAATGTTCGATGGTGAAGAGTATCATCCTCAGAAGCAGAGAGTTCCTGTTTCTCCTTTCTGCTGAGGTGCTGAACAGGTGACAGTGTCTTGTGGAAATTTCTGCATGATTTCTAACCAGGGGGTGACCTTTTTCTTAAACAAGGCCTCTTGTGAAACAGTTCTGAAAAGCTCATCACATCCTGTAAACACTTAGCTTTTCATTTCTTTCCTTTTCTTTTTTAAATCCCAGCAAAAGTTTTTTTATGAAGTCACAGGGGTTGGTCAAAAAAGTGAGTTGTGAAAAAAGTGAACCAGCTGGGCTGCTCACTTGGGGGTGGGCTCAGGAAACATGTTACCAAGGCAACGGAAGGGTCTCTAGAGCATTGGAGAAAGGAAGCAAAGGCACATGCCTGAGGGAGGGAAAGGGGAGGTAAAGTGGGGCATGCCCAGATGCCTAGGAGAGTGAGCCAGTCCGAGGCTTACTACTTACGAGGCAGACTCCTTCAGGTACCCTGACCGGGATCCACCTGGCAACCTTTAGGGCTGATGCTCGAGTACTGAGCTATTTTCAGTGCTAGAGGCTGATGTACTAGGACCAGCCCAGCTATCTTCAGTGCCTGGGCCCAGCGTTCTAACCAATTGAGCCACTGGCTGTGGGAGGGGAAGAGAAAGAGAGAAGAGAGATGAAGGGGTGCTTTTCCTGTGTGCCCTGATCGGGGATCGAACCTGGGACATCCATACATCAATCAGGCTGATGCTCTATCTACCAAGCCACCAACCAGGGCCAAGGTTACTTTTTATTGATTAAATTTATACATAATTTTTTTTGGAGGTGATAGGACCATTGAAGTCTTCAGTCTAGAGCAGTGTTTGGCAAACTCATTAGTCAGTAGAGCCAAATATCAACAGTACAATGATTGAAATTTCTTTTGAGAGCCAAAATTTTTAAACTTAAACTGTATAGGTAGGTACATTGCTTATCGAGGTAGCGCCCGCACATGGTATTTTATGGAAGTGCCACACTCAAGGGGCCAAAGAGCCGCATGTGGCTTGCGAGCTGCAGTTTGCCTACCAGGGACCGAGAAATTTAAGTGTGGCTGAACTCTTTTACCAGACCTATGCATTTCACTTTCCCATGCAGGTTATATGTTTCTTTTGTTTCCTATTAAAAAAGAATAGTTTAGCCTGACCAGGTGGTGGCGCAGTGGATAGAGCTTCAGACTGGGATGTGGAAGACCCAGGTTTGAGACACCGAGCTCGCCAGCTTGAGCGCGGGCCCATCTGGCTTGAGCAAAAGCTCTCCAGCTTGGACCCAAGGTCGCTGGCTCCAGCAAGGGGTTGCTCGGTCTGCTGAAGGCCTGCGGTCAAGGCACCTGTGAGAAAGCAATCAATGAGCAACTATGGTGTCGTAGCAGCAACAAAAAACTAATGATTGATGCTTCTCACCTCTCTCCGTTCCTGTCTATCTGTCCATATCTATCCCTCTCTCTGACTCTCTCTCTGTCCCTGTAAAAAAAAAAAAAAAGAATAGTTTAGTCTAGTGGTTCTTAACCTTTTTTGAGGTACTGAACCCATCAGTTTGATATGCGCATTCACCGAACCCTTCTTTAGTGATAAATAAAATATGATTTTTTTTTCCAAATTCAAGACATAGGTATAGGTTTTTTTCTGATGCACAAAATGAGCCGTGCGTGAACATCACCTTGCTCAAAGAACAAAACCAACAAAGTGCATGAATGAACTCACAACAAATTACGGTATTACTTTATTCTGGTCTCTGTGGCAGAGGCTTCTCCGAACCCCTGAGACCGACTCATCGAACCCCTAGGGTTCCATAGAACCCAGGTTAAGAACCACTGGTTTAGTCTTTACTATACAAAGCTCATAGAGTTATTTCTATTTTCCGTATGGAGATTTGATGAACGGAAGCAGTAGTAAAGTATTTTTTCTTCATTTATTTTAGTGTTGTTGTTTCAATCTTCAGTTCATTTTTTCATTTTTCTGTTCTTCCTGGGCAGCAGCAAATATCAGAAGTCATCCTTAGTTTATACTTTGTTTGATAAACTGTTCTGAGTGACACAGCCTTCCATGATGACTCGGTTGAGCTGTTTCGGTCACTCCCACAACAGCTTATACAGTGGGGGAAGCCACACTCAAGGGGCCAAACAGCTTCCAGTGTTGTGAAGCCTTCCTGTCACCAATCACCACCCAGGAGTTACTAAGGTTCAGGTGTGCCCTCCCAGGGGTTGGGGCTGGGGCTCTAGTTCCTGCATTTTAGGTAGGATATGTTTTTGGGGGGTTTTTGTGTGTGTGTGAGTGGGCTCCTAGGATTAAGATGTAAAGGTCCTTAGTGCTTGATTGCTTCAGACTAGAAAATGATTCATCGTGAGGTGTCGTTCTGTAGTGAGCGTGGCATGACCGCAGGAGAGGAAATGGCAGGGTAAACGGGTGCTCACAATTCTCCTGACTCCCCCAAAGCCTCTGTTTCAGAGCTCCTCTGCCATCATTAGGACGCATGGTGCGATGTGACGGAGAGGCTTTGGGATGGTGTTCTGTCTCTTTCTAGCTGAGTCCTTTGGAAAAATTACTTAATCCTTTTGAACTGGAGTTTCCTGATGTTTACAATGGGGGAGAATATTGCTTACCTTGAGATGTGCCGAAGGTTGGTAGGGATGTATGAAGCAACATCTAACAGGGGAGTGGTGATGGGTGGGCACTCCAGGATAGTTCATGGGATTTTCTGTTCTCTTTATTTGGGTGACATTTCCAGGCTAGGCTTCCTGTTCAGCAGTGCTCAGCCCTGGTCATGGAAGGTGTTCCTGAAGTGGCCCGTGGGAGTAGTGGCTGCGTTTTCTGACACTGCTGACTTGAGGTGGATTGGACAACAGAGGGATACTGACTGCTTACAGATGGGCCAGGGACAGACAGTTTAGGAGTGGAGGTCAAGGGCGGGCTCATCACTGATGTGCCAGTAAGGAGGTGGTTCAGGAAATTAAATTTTGTGCCTAAAAGTGTAATGCCTAGAAAAGGCAGCTTTGTCTGAAAAGAGCGAATTTGAGAACGGTATGGTGAAGCCACCCACAGAGAAGCTCTTGGTGCCCAGGAGAGATGGCTTCTGGCCGCCTTGCTGTTTAACGCCAGTTGTCAGAGGAGTGTGTCCCTTACTAGGTTAAATGCAGACCAGAACCCTGCACTGTGCTTTGAGTGGGCTTCCCAGGGTTTTTCAGATCGTACTGGTGTTCTGTAGATGATCTCAGTCTCAGAGAGCGGGTAGGAGGTAGGAGGAGGACGGACAGTTTGCACTTGTCTGCGTGCACAGTTCTTTTAGTTATGCATGCACTTGATGGTCATGACACTTGTATTTGAATGCATCTTACAGGCGCCCTGAAAACATGTATTTTAGAAGTGAGAAAGATTTAGTGTAAACAGAGGCACCAAGTAAAGCATCCAGAATGGCATCTAAAATGGCTTTGGATTGAAAAAGCATTGTACAGCCTGGCCTGTGGTAGCGCAGTGGATAGCGTCGACCTGGAACGCTGAGGTCACCGGTTCGAAAGCCTGGGCTTGCCTGGTCAAGGTGCATATGATAAGCAACCAATGAACAAAAAGTGAATCAACTAACTATGAGTTGATACTTCTCACTCTGCTCTCCCTCCCCTCTCTCTGTAAAATCAATAAATAAAATCTTAAAAAAAAAAAGCATTGTATAGACCAGTGGTTCTTAACCTGGGTTCTGTCGAACCCTAGGGGTTCGATGAGTCGGTCTCGGGTTCGGAGAAGCCTCTGCCGTGGAGGCCAGAATAAAGTAATACCGTAATTTGTTGTGAGTTCATGCACTTTGTTGGTTTTGTTCTTTGAGCAAGGTGATGTTCATGCACAGCTCATTTTGTGCACCAGTAAAAGAACATATACCTATGTCTTGAATTTGGAAAAAAACCCGTATTTTATTTATCACTAAAGAAGGGTTCGGTGAATGCGCATATGAAACTGGTGGGTTCGGTACCTCAAAAAAGGTTAAGAACCACTGGTATAGACCAAAGGAGTCAAAGAGAAACATTTTTTTCACAGATATTCAAAAAAGTAGTCATTGTTGTTTAGAAGCCTCCTAATTGGGGAGTGGCATTGCCTTTTGTGATTCAAGTCTAAAACTTGAAGATTCACACAGAATGGCAAGTGGAACACTAAAATTTCAAGAGGAAGAAGCAAGGGGTGAGAATATGTAACAAGTGTTTCTATCTCTGTTTCCAGCCCTTCAGTGGTCCAGAAATCAGGAGGCTTGCACTTGAAACATTTTATTGGTTCAAAAGGTCAACAATAGTCTTTAAGAAGGTGAATTTCGGAAAGGTGCAAGGAAGGGAAGGAGTGGGAGTAGGTTAGAGAGCACTGTCTGCTCGCAGTCTGCTGGCATAGGTTAGGACCCAGTCCCTGTGTTTGGTGTGCTTAATATGTGTTGGTGAATTAGGTGCTCCTCTTTGAGCTGCAATGAGTGACGGTGATCCTGTCCTTAACTACGGGGACGCTCTCAATCCCCAGGCTAGAGCAAGAGGGCCCAGTGCCTGCGGTTCTCACCGGCCTCTCAGAGGCAGGTAAGCACAGCCTGTCTTGAGTCTTGAGGTTAATGGATGATTGTCACCCTTATTTCAGCTCTTTAATGAACCGATCAGAGAGAAAGCATGCTAAGTTCACGTTGAGGCTTTGTCCTTTTTCCTGTCCCTCCTCTCAGTTCTCACCAGTTTGTCCTGGCCTTCCATTCATGACCCATATCCTTGAGGAGAGACTGTTCTTGGGAATTACTGGATGAGAAAACTGTTGACCTCAGAGACCAGCTTGGGTTGTCTGTTATTACCAGAGGTGTGGATCCGAGTGGCAGTGCCTCCGAGCCCAGATACCCCCATCCCTTAGAACTTCTTGAGCTACTCTTTGAGCCCCAGGAAGGGAGCATTTCCTGTGTCAGGTGCACCCTTGCACCTGGCCTCTGGCGCTGGGTTATACAGGTCTCATGGAAGCTCCCTGTCCCTCCTTTGCCTGTGAAAACTTCTGTCTTTGGCCCACTACACTTGGTTGATGGACCTTGAAAAAAAATGACCGTACCACCATGATCAGAATCCTCAATTTGTTCTCACACTTAAGTGTCCCAGTAGAGCCTGACCTCTATGTCAATCAGGTGTCCCTGATTCAATTCGACTTCCCCGTACAGTGGGGCACTCCTGCTTAACAACAGGGCTGGCAGCCTCTTCGAGACTACTCTTGAGGTGGCTATGGGGAATTCTACTTAATCAGTAACAAGACCAGTTGCCACCGGAGGAAAGACAAGACTGACACACAAGTTAGTCGCAAGGATCACACAGGCAGTTTATTACTCACAGATTCTTTTGGCGTGCCTGGGTACAGCTTAAGGGGCTCCATTGGCATGCTCCTCTTGGTTATCCTTGGTCACCGCGGCTTGGAGACAGACCACGTTCAATTCAACGTTGGAGTCTGTGTGACTTCCCCAGTAGGGGGGGGGCCTTTAGCTTTACCTTTTCTGACCAATGCCTTCTAACAGGTGTCAACCTACAGGATTATATCAAAACACCTTTTTTGGGACTTCCTAGCAGGGAGCCCTTTTTATGTTAATCTACTGAAAAGTCATATCAGGCCACTTTTAAGGTGTTCCTAGGGAAGCTTCTTGTTTATGTTAACCTACAGAGTTATGACATCAAGACACTTTTTTTATTTGTTTGTTCTTTCTTTTACAGGGACAGAGAGAGTCTCAGAGAGGAATAGATAGGGACAGACAGGAACGGAAAGAGGTGAGAAGCATCAACCATTAGCTTTTCATTGCCATCGCAACACCTTAGTTGTTCATTGATTGCTTTTTCACATGTGCCTTGACCATGGGCCTTCAGCAGACCGAGCAATCCCTTGCTGGAGCCAGCGACCTTGGGTCCAAACTGACAAGCTTTTTGCTCAAGCTAGATGGGCCCACGCTCAAGCAGGCGAGCTCGGGGTCTCGAACCTGGGTCTTCCGCATCCCAGTCCGACGCTCTATCCACTGTGCCACCGCCTGGTCAGGCCCAACCCACTTTTTATCTATATATAACTTCACACACACACTAACTGGGCTGTGCGGGAAAGGCAGAGTCTTCCTATCATATCTTTACACACTAGATTCATTGCTACCCAGATGGCATAGCCTTATTCATTTGTCTTAATGGCTTTTAATATTTTATCCTAACTTATTTCTATATGTCGTCCATATTTTTCTATATTTCTATGTATTTAATTACTATAACATTATATTACTGTAACATCAAGGGATTTCTTTCTTGTGATCCCGCGTTTTTGTTGATTAACCCAATGCATCACTGTTGATGTCTTCGGCTTCAGTGAAGTATCTCTTCCTGCTGTTAGCTACTCATAAATGCAATTTATTAAAATAGATTTGTTCTTCATAGAATTGTTTATATTAATCTAACACAGTCTGAAATTGCATTTGGAAGTGAGACTGGTTTCAGTGTAGTCTAACTTGTTCAGAGAAGCCTAGAATTTATACATGTTACAAGAAGATGGAAAATTTGTCTGATGTTGAAATCAATGACTTTTAGCAAGTGTGTACACATGATAGGAAAAGGACAGATTCATTGCCATGGATATTCTTTATTGTGAGTAAAGTATTTGAGTATGTCATGGTGTAGCCATGTAGTTGTCTACCAAATAAGGTAGATGTAAAATATGTTTTTTGCTTTTAAGGAACTTGGCTTATATTGAGAAATATGGAATGAGATAGATACAAGCTGTCTTGTAAGACAGGGGTTGTATGTAGGAATAGCCGTTATGACTTGGAAGAGTTTTTATTGGTTGTGTCAACAGATGCTAGTATATTTCTCAACAAATCAAAGATCAAGAAGCAACATTAAAAAAATGCCGTCTATCCTTTGATAACCATTTTTTTGGTCGCATGTTTCCGCAATATCATAAAAATCACTTAAAGTACGTTATTCCAGGGAAGCCACTTTTGAAGGTTTTAGTTATGTGTGATCATTTTTATTTTCTTAACATGCTGTAAACCTAACAGGCACTACTGTTTTCAGATATTTTCTCACAGATCCTAGATCAGAAATACTTGCTCCATTTGTATTTTGAGTCTGTCCCCCTCCTTCCCTCTCGCGCCGCTCTTGCTCAGCGCACTTTGAGATCACTTCTGTGGCCCCCTTTATCCCCAGCACACTCTCCTGTGACTCCCTGCTGCTTCTCTGACTGGATTGGCTGATCCAGAGAGTGGAGAAGCGGGTTGGAGGCAAATATCCCCTGGGCTTTATTCATCAAACGTCTGAACTCCCAGAGTTTACACAATTTTCTCCTGTGCCCCGTGGGGACCTGCTGGGGACCTGCGGGTGGGGAGGGGGTTCTTTCTCTCTGGGGAGTTCTCTAGAGTCTGGGACCAGACTGAGATGCTTGCCATGGAACCCCAACGGGGGCACTGGGAGGGAGGGGACATAGTCTTATTTTCAGGTACCACTGAGTAATTCAGCTCCAGTCCTGTTAGTTCGTAGAGGATTTTGTAGGTGGGAAACTCAAAATGCCCATTCAGGGAAATCCATGCACTTGAAAAGAATACTTTGACCACATTCACTAGAACTTGCAGTTGATGGTGTGAAATACTTGGTGGATGCACTTTACTCTGGTGTGGTAGCATTTAAGGGAGATAGGAGGGGAAGAAAACTCACCATCAAACTAATGAAAAAAATTTAAAAATGTCCTTTTCATCTTTCCATTTTAGTCTAAGACTTTACGTCCAGGCCTTGATGGAAAATTCATCATGTTCTGACTGTTATCTCATTACAGCTATTGCAAACAGCTCAATATTTACTTTTATCCCAATTGCTATTTTGATAGGCGGCAGTAAAAATAAAATGGTATTATTCGACCAGGGTGTGAGTGACTTTAGCTAAGTGTTAACTTTCCATTGCATGTGGTAAGGTCTTAGAAATATTTACCTGAGTCTTAGACATTTTAAGTGACTGCATTCCCAGGCTTCATTTGTGGTGACCTGGTCTTAGGTAGGAGAACTGGATTGGTGTGTTCTTTTGGCGGTGGCACATAGTCCTTTCTCTGGTAGCACCATTCACCTGTCCTTTGAGGTCTGCCTGGAGCATGGCTGCCATTTCTGCACTGGGTGTCCTAGGCTCTTGGTTTGTGTTTCCATCTGTCAGTCCATGTGCCCCTGGTGTGTGAACAGTGTCTCCCAGTTCTGCTCCTCGGTTGGGTGTATGTAACAAGGAGGGGCTTCCTTTGTACACATAGCTCTGAGGACCCCAGCCAGGCTGGATTCTGAGGAGTAGCCTTGAGGATATGTCCTTGGTATTGGAGACAGCCACTGACTGAGGCCACCCAGGGTGTCAGGGTAGGGGTTGACCTGCTGTTTCCACTATTGTCTTCTATCCTCAAATGTCTCAGGATGGAACACTTGTGAAAAATAGGTGATGGTAGGAGAAGAGAGAATTTACATTCTCACTCTGAGACAATTCCTGATAATGTTTTGGTGTGTGTAGTGACAAAAGCTATTGGTTGAGATGTTTTCATACAGCTCCTGGCCCTGCAGTTGGAGAGAGTTGAACACATCAGTGCACTGTTTTCTGGCGATCACTGAATACCTGTCTTTTTAGTGCAACAGATAATAACTTCCCCTTCCCAGTAAGAACAAGGTATCTGTTATAAGTTGCTGCGTGCAGGATTGACATTTGCATTTTGTTTGAAATATTTTGGAAAAAGATTCCACTGAATTGAGGGACAGTGAATATTGGATGTAAGTGATTATGTGTAATCACATAAAACACTGCAGTGCCATGGCTGGTCTTCCTGTGAGTTAGCTTCTGTTAATCTTGCATGTTCAAATTATCTCCCACCTATCTCCTCTATGTGTAAACATGGTAATTGTGTTTTCTGTATAGCCTTTCAGTTTTCTATACTTTTAGGTTGAGGGGGGGGGGAAGAAGAAGGAGGGGTGGGGAAGGGGGAGGGAGGGTGAAAGATACACAGAAAATAAAATCCCAGTTTGGGTAACACTATAGTTATGTCTGTAGCTTTCTAGAAATGGAATTTCTGGGCCACTTTCCTTTTAGTAGTCACTCTTTTCTACTTTTGTTTAAAATGTCGTTCGTATCTTTCATATATTAAGGTATGTTTGACTTTTCTGTACCCTATGCCATTTATTTATTTATTTTCTCTTTTTCTCTCCTCTGTTCCAAACTTTTAAAATTCTGATAAGGCAGTTCCCCATGGCTTTTCGTCTTCAGAATTTTTGTGAACTTTCAGTTTTTCAAGATTATAACTATAGGCTCATTGTGGTGAAACTGACTCAAGCCACAAAAAATAAAATACATAGAAACCCTGTTAAAATTTTAATTGGGAATGCATTGTAATTAAACATTATTTTGGGGGGATTGACAAAAAATAGTTAATTCTAATTAACCAAGAAAAAAATTCAAGAAAATAAATGATATAAACTCTTCTTTTACTTATGCCTTCCTTTTCTTGTCACTTAGGATTTAAATTTTTTTTAAAAAATTGATTTTAGAGATTGGAAGAAAGAGAAAGAGACATTGATTGATTCTTTATTTATTTATTTTTTTAGATTTTATTTATTCGTTTTAAAGAGAAGAGAGAGATAGATTGGAGGGGGGATGAACAGGAAGCATCAACTCCCATATGTGCCTTGACCAGGCAAGCCCAGTGTTTCAAACTGGCGACCTCAGAGTTCCAGGTTGATGCTTTATCCATTGCGCCACCACAGGTAGGCCACTGGTTGATTCTTGTATGTGCCCTGACCAGGATTGAACCTGGAACCTTGGCCTGTTAAAACAGTGTTCTAACTAAATCAGCTCACTGACCAGGGCATCACTTCTTATTCTAAAGTTTAAATATCGTGTAAGTTTAATACATTTATTGTTTTCTAGGACCATAATTTTTTTTTTTAAGAGAGAGGGCACGGGAAAGAGATAAGAAACTTCAACTTGTAGTTGCATCACTTTAGTTCAGTGGTTCTCAAAGTGTGCGCCAGAGTGCACTGGTGCACCCTAAATTTCCAGGTGTGCTCTATGGTATTCCAGAGAAATATGTTCCTGTTGGGGACCAGAAAACCAACAGGGTTTTTGGAGTTTAGATTTTTGGGGGACAGAGGTATGGGGAATTGGCTATAAGCTGACAGTCTGCCCAATCCCCCCACCTCACTTGCCTGATTAGGTTTTGAAAGGCTGTTAAACTGTGGTGCTGGATTGTTTACACTACCCCCCATGTTCCCCAGAAAGACTGGAGGCAGGTTTCTTCTATCCTTTGTTTGGTGTAAAGTTAAGATGATATGTGTAGTGAGTGTTTTGGATTGATGTTTAAACATAAGGAATTGTCTCTTGAAGCCTTTTGGATTTCTATGAAAGAAGAGCATGTGGCAATATCTAAAAAAGCTTTGCACATTTTGCCTGACAAGGCAGTGGCGCAGTGGACAGAGCATCGGACTGGGATGCGAAAGACCCAGGTTCGAGACCCCGAGCTCACCAGCTTGAGTGTGGGCCCATCTGGCTTGAGCAAATCTCACCAGCTTGGATCCAAGGTCGCTGGCTCCAGCAAGGGGTTGCTCGGTTTGCTGAAGACCCGCGGTCAAGGCACAAGTGAGAAAGCAATCAATGAACAACTAAGGTGTTATAATGGCAGTGAAAAACTAATGATTGATGCTTCTCACCTCTCTCCGTTCCTGTCTATCTGTCCCTATTTATCCCTCTCTCTGACTCTCTCTCTGTCCCTCTAAAAAAAAAAAAAAGAAAAGCTTTGCACATTTTACTACAGTTTTCAACATCCTATTTATGTCAATTAGGATTTTCTACCCTCAACACAATTAAGAGTAAAAAGAGAGGAATTCTTTAATGTATTGACAAGAATATGAGAGTTCACTTTTCAAATATATGCCCAAACATTGACGAAATCGTTAGGACACATCAGGCTTATGTTTTTCATAAACACAAGATTGAAAAAACTTAACACATTTGTGCTGGGACCTGCCGAATTTACTAAATCTTAATAAGAATGTATCTATATATATAAAATGATAACTTTTTTGTCGTTTTTAAATTTTTTAACCCCTCTTTTTTATGAATTCTAAAAGGCATAATTCAAAAACTAACATAAAAACGTTTTTTAATGTCAGAATAAATTTAAATTTGTTGTATTTATTTCACTTAATTACCATAAAAGCATGCTTGGACTTTTATTTTTTTCTTTAATATTTGACTTAATTATTATCACATATTTCTCAGAAATTTGTATATAGTGCACCTACAATTATTTGTAGGATTTTAAATGCACTCCGACTTCAAAAAGTTTGAGAACCACTGATTTAGTTGTTCATTGATTTCTTCTCATGTGACTTGACCAGGGGTGCTCAAGGCAATTCAGTGATCCCTTTCTCACACCAGTGACCTTTAGATTCAAGCCAGCGACCATTGGATTATGTCGATGATTCTACAACTCAAGCTACTGTTCCCATGCTCAAGCTGTTTGAGCCTGTGCTCAAGCTGGCAACCTTGGAGTTTCAAACCTGGGACTTAGTATTCCAGGTCAATGCTCTATCCACTGCGCCACCACCAGTCACGTGATACTTAACCCTTTTAATTGCTATCATCACCATTTTCTCATACATTTTAGACAGGCTGTCATTTATATATAGGAAAGCAATTAAAATAATTTTTATAATCTTTATGAATTACCTTAGTTATATAGTAATTCCAGTTTACTCTCTTGAGTTTTCCAGGTGTGCAATTTTATTATATTGAAATGATGGTAATTTGCCTCTTTTCTCTATCTGTAGCATCTCTTTACTTTTCTGTTTTGTTGCGCTGGCTAGCACTTCTATAGTCATGGTAAATAATAGTGTGGTACACATCCAGCTCACTATATACTAGACTGCATAATTGTGTTTGGGTGTAAGGATTTCAGGGTGTACCATAAAAATACGTGCCTGTCATATTTATAATTTTTCTGAGGGCTCTGACGGGGAAAAAGTGAGAAGCATCAGTAGCTGCTTCACTTTAGTTGTTCATTGATTGCTTGCTGGAGCCTTAACCAGGGCAGGGTGGGGGGCTCCAGCTGAGCCAGTGACCCCTTGCTTAAGCCAGTGACCTTGGGCTTCAAGTAAAGTTATTTCTTATAACGGGAAATAATAAAGGGAGAATCATTAGTACTTGACAAAAATATACTGGTCACCTTATGGTCATACTGGGATAGAGAAAGCATTTGGGTTTGGGTTTTGATGATAACTAAGACATTTGCAAACTAACCTACTTTTTACAAAGATGTAAAGCTTTAAGTTCTTTAGTGTTTGAACTAAAGGCATAATGTGGAATGGTCATTAAACATGACTTACCAGCATGTTTAAAATATTAGTTATGTTTGGAAAAATTAAAAAATTTAAAAGTTGCATGTATGAATTCTTTAGGCTCTTCTTTCTGGATCAGGGTAAATGATTGTATTAGACAATCTATTATACTAGAGTGTATTATTTTTGTAACTGCTGTAGTTTGATTTTTGAAGAGTAGTAATCCTGAAAGGACAAGCAAGAGCTTTTTATAGGGAAAAATTTAGTGGTTATTAACTCTCCCACAATTACATATTTAAAAAACTTAAAGATGTAAAAATAAAAGGCATGTCCTTGATGACTTCCTTTAGATAGCATAATTTATTCCAGAATTGCCAAGTGCCCTTGCAGCCCTGGCTGGGACTTGGAGGTGTGGGTTCTCGTTCCAGCCTTTCCACTACTAACTTGTCAACTGATGCACTGATTGTTGTTGGCACCAATTGAGTGCCAGCAGAAATCCCCAGTGAAGAGGGAAACTTAATTCAGTGCAAACAGCTCAATTGTGATACAGCACCAGCTGCAGAACAGCAGGGCCCTTAGCTCAGTAATGTTACAGTTCTGTTGTGATACATTGTGCCTATGAAACAGTTCAGTTATGATACATTGTAGCTGTGGGACAGCTCAGATGCCAGGTAACCCTTGGGCAATGCCCCTCTCCAGCTAGACGGCTCTGCTTCCTTCTGCTCCACTTTCTTTCTGCTCTGCCTTGGTCTGTCCTGCTCAGGTCCTGTTTGCTTTGCCTGCTTTGGTGTTTCAGCTCTAGCTTGGGAAACAGTTTTCAGTCTTAGGTAGAAAGGGGAAAGTGTACTCCCCTAACCAGAAGGGAGCTACCCTTGGTCTCTCACTGGTCCATCCTCATGCTAATGAGCACTCCGAATCCTCACTGGTCCAAAAAACACCGTCCTGATTGGTCAGTGAAGGTGTTAATGGAGGAATGTAGCTGCACAGCTTTTATTGGACAGGGAAAGTCTCAGTCCTATTGGATGAAGTAGGATTCCAGGGACTCCTTTATAAGGGTTGGCTCAGATGGCAGGAACCTAGTACAGGGCAGGCAGATTTCTCCCTGTAGTGTGGCTATCGTAAAGAGCCGCTGTTGAGCGTCAGCTGCCAGGTTCTGTTTGTAAATGTGATCCCCATTAGGTACCAGGAGCCCTGCTTGAGAGGTATCTTCTTTCTCAGGGTCAGCAAATTGATGGGCTGGAGTGTGTGTCTTTATTTCTGAAATTTGTCTCTTGAGTCTCATTTCTCTAATTTGTATAACTACGAAGTTGGTTTCTTGATTACTACTGCTGTTCACTTTCTGGGGTCAGGACAGAACCTGGGTGGCTGGGGGAACACTCAGGATCCTTCTGACCTTCACTCTCTCCAGCTGACTCCCTGTCCTGTTCAGAGGTGGATTGAGCAGAAGGTTGTAGGTGTGTCTGTGTCTGTAAGGGAGGGGCCTGTGCTCTTCCTTCACATGCACTAATTCCCTGAAGCCCATCAACACTCTCTAATCCCCAAAGGGAGTAGTGTGGCCTGTGATTATGAGGGCCATATGGAGAGAAATTTTCTAAACTCCCCTCTTATCATACAGGACCTACAGAATGCTACTGTGTTTATTTATGATTTTGACATTTTATTTATCATGGGTTTTTGGCATGAATTCTGGTATTTTTTCAAATATGCTAAAATACTGATTGTGACTACTGAGATTTTGGTACCCCCTTAAATTTTATCTCAGAGGCAGGCACCAATCCGGGCCCTGCTCCCATCACTGCCTTGATAAGACAATAATTCCTTTTTGTTTGTTGTTATCAAAGCCAAGTCATTTGGAGGCCTAAACACGAGATTCCAATGATATGCCCATAACAGATGCCTGCTTACACTCACAGTTGTGAAAACCTGCCATAAAGCAGAGGTGGAGAGGCAGGCCACAGTAGAGCCTCCATTCTCTCTTCCCTTGACGTGAAAGAGTCCGTTGAGTCTGTCCACCAAGGAATGAAACTACACACAGGCAATTGTTGAATCAACTTTTGAGATGGTAAATGTAACATCCATGCTGGTGGATTCCTCTGAATGGTGAACATTTCTTTTTTAAACTGGGATTTCTCATGGTAAATATTTCAGGATTCACTCGGAACATGCCAGCCTTGCCCCATCATGGGTAACATTAGGAGAAACAGAGCTGTCTGACTTGTTGCCTCTTACTTGTAAGATTAAGTTGCTATGTTATTGATGATTATTTCTATGACACCATGGAGGGCTGTTAGCCCAGTCTGGTGCGGGAGCGAGGCTTGCCATGACTAGTTTGAGCAGTGGAGGTTTCTTCTGCTCTGTCATTTGTATGTGCCCAAGCCTGGGTGTTTATTGCTGCTGCCATAGCTCCAAGTACATGTGGATCTCTTCAACGAGCAGAGACACGCTCTTCCTCTGAGTAGTTTTGTAGGTGGCCATGAGTGCCGAAGGCATTGGTATCAGGTGCCCAGGATTGCTATATATGGCTGTAGAAGGGCAGGGGTGGGAGGACCCGGCATGCTGGGCAGGGTACAGAGTCATAGTGGCCATTCATGTGGCCTACTGTGCTCTCAGACCAACTTGCTATCTTCCTCTTCATTCCTCTGACCTTGATACTAATTTTTTTACAGCTAATGTGCAGGTTGAATCTTCACATGAAGTGGAATACATCACTTTGACTTTAGGTACGCATTTAGCAGTCAGTGGTGTCTGTAGAATTTGTCAGGGCAGGATATGCTCTTTGTGTGGCTCAGAAGAAGTAGGATTCATTCATTCATTCATTCATTCATTATTTATTTATTTATTATTCAGTGAGAGGAGGGGTAGCAGAGATAGACTTCCGCATGTGCCGTGACCAGGATCCACCAGGCAAGCACAGTAGGGGTGATGCTCTGCCCTTCTGGGACTTTGCTCCATTGCTAAGCAACTGAGCTCTTCCTAGTGCCTGAGGTGAAGGCCATGGAGCCATCCTCAGTGCCTGGGGCCAACTCACTCCAACTGAGTTGTGGCTGTGGGAGGGAGGGAGGGAGGGAGGGAGAGAGAGAGAGAGAGAGAGAGAGAGAAGCAACAGGGGGAGGGGTGGAGAAGGTGATGGGCACCTCCTGTGCGTCCTGACCTGGAAGCAAATCTGGGACATTCACATGCCGGGCTGATCCTCTACCACTGAGCCAACCAGCCAGGGCCAATAAGTAGGTTTTAGAGAGGGTAGGATTTGGCTAGTTGCCTTTGTGTTTCTGTGCTTGCTCTGCATTGATTGGCAAGAGGGCTCAGGATCTGTAATTTAGCATACATTCAAATCCATTTTGTAAGGCAGGTGTGACGTATGGCCCTGAGCACCTGTGGGGCACAGGGGCTGATTAAGTTGGGTGCTATTAGAGCAGATTTCTCCCACATTCAGCTGTGTAGTTATCAGGTCGTTCAAAGAAATTGGTTTGAAGTCCCGCCTACCCTTCCAAGATGACTGTGTTATGTTGGGTGTTTGGTTCTGAGCAGACAAGAGGACTCAAGCAGTCGACAAGTTGTGTGTGTCTGGTTCCTTAGAAGACTGCTCCCATGGGGAAGTGGCAACAGGCAAGTACCCTGGCCAGTTGTGGGATTGATTCTGCTGGAACGTTGCTTCATGGAACGCGGGTGTTCCCAGCGGACTACTGGTTAGGAGAAAGGTACAGAAGGAAAGTCATAATGAGAGGTGATGATGACAAAACCTGATTGCATATCTGCTAAGTACAGTGCTTTCTCCTAGTCGTCAGCCCATGAGTTTATAACCCAGTAAGGGAGTTACGAGTTTCATCTCATACAAGGGGAAATTCCGACTTGGCAACATAAAGAAATGGAAAAGGGCAAAGCTTTTGCTTTCAGTGAGAAACCTCTGGTTGCAACATGCCTTCTCCTGTTGCTGGTTACAGAGTCTTCGCTGTGGAAACAGGGAATTTTGCCTACATTCTTTCACTTTTTTCAAAAAATAGTTTTTTAGAAATAATACATATTTTCAAAACACTGTAAGCAGTACAGAAATACGGCCTGTGGCCTGTCCTGTTCACACAGTGAGAGGGAGATATGGAGGGATTGTTCTCTGTGTTTTTAGGTATAAATCATGACCATTGATCTTCTGATGCAGTTTTTTGTTCTCTCTCTCCTTTTATTTATTTAATTTAAACAACCTTTTTTTTTTTTTTTTTTTTTTGAGAATGAGCGATTGAAACAGGAAGATGGGAAGGAAGAGATGATAAGAAGCACCAATTTGTAGTTGCTTTTACTTTAGTTGTGCACTGAGCTTCTCATACGTGCCTTGACTGGGCTGCGCCAGTGACCCCTTGCTCAGGCCAGTGGCCTTTGGGTTCAAGCTGGCGAGCTTTAGTTTCACGTAGATGATCCCCCGCTCTAGCCAGGGACCCCATGCTGATGAGCCCCACACTCAGAGCCATCGACCTTGGGATTTTAAACCCACAACCTCAGTGTCCCAGATTGAGGGTCTATCCACTGCGCCACCCCTGGCCTGGCAGGGGCAGTGTTACTCTTAACCTGACAGAGAAACCGAGAATAACTACAGGACTTGGGTTCTAGGATCTGTGAGCTGGAGACTGCCAGGGGTGAGGGGTGGGGGTGGCAGTGTTGTATAGAGGCCCCCATGCTCAGACCTGGAGTCAGAAGATGCAAGTCCTCTCGGTTCCTCACTCATACTCAGGTGAAATGAAAACATCACAGGTATTTCCATCCTCCCCAGTATATTTTGTACACTTTCCTATTTCTAATGATTTCAAGATCTTAAGAATCATCCTGGGAGTGTATAAATAATAATCATTATTTTTTGGATTGAAGGATTTCAGTCAACTTTTGTTGGCTTACCTGTGTTGTTGTGTGGTGCCTCCCTGACTTCTGTGAGACTGCAAGTGACTTATGTGATTTCTAGCATGCTGATTTCATACACAGTCAGGGATACTGTGTTCCCAGAGCCTTTCCCCCGAGGACACCAAGCACCATACAGCACTGACCAGTGTGGGCAAAGTTTCTGTGCAGACAGTGGGGGCCGGTTTGGTCTGTGGCCCACTTGCAGGTAGCTGTCCTCGTCTGTGCTGGCACTGCCCTTCTGCGTGTTCAAAATTACTAAAATTTTTCATGTTCAAAAAACCAACAAAACAAAAGACACAAGTGGGAATTACCATTTCTCTTGTCCATCAAAGATTTTCTTTTAAAATAGAAATAAATATATTTTCCCTGCAAAACCATAGCAATAGGCTTTTCCATAGGCAGTAACCTTATTTCTAGGTTTGCTATTTTATTGTTTGGAGATATGTTTGTCTATCTGCAAATATGCCGGTTTCGTTAAACCATGATGTTCAATTTTGGGAAAGGAAAACGTTTTTTTAAAGAAATAATTTGCATGGACTTCCATGTGTTTTGTTAAAAGTTCGATTCAAGATTAAGTGATTTGAAACATCGGCAGTGTTATGTGTCCACCAGATTGTCAATGTAGTGATGTTTCTATGTAGACTTTTAAGTTGCTTCACATTTTAAAACATTTTTAAACCATTGTTTCCCAATTGTAATTGGTGAGTGAATGGATTTCTTTTTATGTGAAGTCTAGATCTAAACAAAAAGATATATGTTCATTTCTTTTAAAATTTTGAATAAAGATTCTGTATCTGAATCACTAGGCAAGGGAAGGGAACATTCCAGTAGAAAAGAGACTGATGGGAGAGACATTTAAAGCATCAGAACAGATTGGTGTGGAAACGGAGGAGATCTGGAGAGGTGATAGGTAGAAGGGGTGAGAGGTGTGAGAATGGGTGGGAGCCAAGAGGACAGTTCAGCTCTGAACACACTTCGTATAGTTCTGTCATGAACTAGTGATAAATCTCTGTTCTAAACTGGTGATCGACAGAGGAAGTTGTTCGGTGTCACCACTGCCGATTCAAAAAGCTGGTGACTTTGAGATGCTTGGGTCACAAAAGAAGCCGAATCCTAATGGTAAATTTGTTTTAGGGGAGACCAGATTCTTTAATACTTTTATTTTTTTTTAAATCAGTTTGGATTCATAGCATCTGTGTCTCCTTGAATTAACTGCTGTCGGCCCTGGCTGATGGTTCAGTGGATAGAGCTTCAGCTTGGTGAGTGAACGTTCCGGGTTCAGTCCCCATTCAGGGTGTACAGGAGAAGCAACTTTCTCCCTACCTTCTTTTCCCCATTCTTTCTCTCTTCCCCTCTCGCAGCCAGTGGCTCGATTGGTTTGAGCAGCCCTGGGCAATGAGGATAGCTCCATTGGAGTGCATCAGCCTCAAACATTAAAAGTAGCTTGGTACTCAAGCATCGGTCCCAGATGGGGGTTGCCAGGTAGATCTTGATTGGGGTGCATGCAGGAGTCTGTCTATCTTCCCCTTCTCTCACTTAAAAAGAAAAAGTGAAAAGCCAATTATATGAGTGAGATACCTTTGACCCACACCTGTTAGCTCCACTGCCTAAACACATACACCACTGAATGGGTTCTGGGAGACAGGTCCACACCATGCACTCCTGCCTCTGTCCCACTTTCTCCATGTTTGTGGGTTAGGTCTTGCACTGCGGAGTCTCAACAGTGAATGTCTAAAGCAGTGGTTCTTAACCTTTTTTGAGGTACCGAACCCACCAATTTCATATGCGCATTCACTGAACCCTTCTTTAGTGATAAATAAAATATGATTTTTTTTTTCCAAATTCAAGACATAGGTATATGTTTTTTTACTGGTGCACAAAATGAGCCGTGCATGAACATCACCTTGCTCAAAGAACAAAACCAACAAAGTGCATGAACTCACAACAAATTACGGTATCACTTTATTCTGGCCTCCGTGGCAGAGGCTTCTCCGAACCCCTGAGACTGACTCATCGAACCCCTAGGGTTTGATAGAACCCAGGTTAAGAACCACTGGGCTAAAGTAACCCAGTTCTAAAATTGCAACATCGTCCTTAAACTTTCTTCTCTGTAGTTGTTATGTTTCAATGAAAATAGGCAGAATCACTTATTTAAGCAATTCATTTTTATCTTAATTTTTTTAATGACACCGTTAATGAAACAAAAAACGAACTCTAAAATTGAGTTTAACCAAACACATATTATAAATCCATAGGGGTACATGAACAGTGGACTTACACCTCTTAGAGGAAACCCTTTCTCTACTTACTCATTTTACAAATGTTTACTAGTCACACACACACTCTGTGGTCAGTGTGTGGATGTAGACTGTTGGGATGGTGGCCATGAATAGGAATCCCATCTCCTGATCTTGTGCATGTGGCTTCCATCCACTTATGTGGACAGTGGTGTCTGTTATGGACATTGGGATGTCTGGGCAAGAGCAGATTTGGGGGTGCACAGAGAGCTGCTGCATTTGACCATATTGAGTTTCAGATGCCAATAGTATATATATTTTTGTTTTTGTAAAGCCTCAAATTCTGTACTCATTTTCTCTAAACCAAAGAAAATCATTGCACCCACCTAATTTTGTTTTGTTACTTTGTTGTAGTATAATAGTCACCTGTTTTTATTTCGTTGGTCATCCTGTCTGTATAAAATAAAAGCTAATATTTTGTTTTGATCGTCTTCTCTTCACCCCCTGGATGAGGGAGGGATTCCTGCTCAAGGGCTGTGGGGATGGCAGACACATGACACCTGATGCAGGACAGATGTGGTGGACAGCAGTCTAATAGTCACCTATACCTTCAGCCAGGGCAGCCAGGGACATACTTGTGGGCTCCAACCAGGAGCAGAGTGAACCGCGGGGGCTATGCAGAATGCTTTGTAGCATCCAAAGGGTGGATGTTCTCTGGTTCCCACAAGAGGGTGTGATGGGCTTGCTTGAGAAATTCCATGAGCTGGTGGGGCACTGGAGCTTGCTCCTCATGGACAAGCAGGAGAGGTGTCTAGTTCCTGTGATGAGTGGGGGGTGGTCTGAGTGGGGAGGACAACTCCCAGCTGGGCCATTCAAGACCCTTCTGGTTTTCCCGCTTTCAGGACAGCACATATGAATGGGCCTTAATTTTAGATACTCTAACCACGTATTTGAATTAAAACGCTTTATACTAATTAAATGCTATAGAGAATTGTGCCTGCATTTTATAGGGTGGTGAATAATTTGGGGAGATAAATGCCCAGAAAGCACAAATATGCATGTGTCCTTTGAGTGATGTAAGCCTGTGGGGTGCAACAGGCAGCTTGCCAGCGTCTTGTTGTGCTGTGGCTTGGTGGGGGGCCGGAGAACTGATGACCAGCAGCTCTCATGGCTAGATGGGAGACTGGAGGCTAGATGGTGGCCTTAGGGGAGGAGCCCTCAGTGTGCAAGGCTGACTCAAGCTCTGTAAGGGCTGCTGTCTTTCCCAAGGGGGATGTGCCTCCCAGAGCCAGCTCTATAATGGGGTCAAAGGACTTTCCTTTCTGCATAAGATTTTGATTCCTGTCATGGTTATTGCTAAAAGGAAGAAAAGATGCCCGAATAAGAAACCTAGTGTTTCAGATGTTGCCTTTTAGTTACTGATAGGGATGCTGAGGTTATTGGAGGAAAAGGGTGCCAGTACCTGCAGCCAGTTGTGAAGTGCTTCACAGGGTGAGATGGAGTCATGGGTGTGTAACAGGGTGGGTAGGTGAGTAGATCTGTGATAAAACAAACATGGCCCATGGTTAAAGTAGAGTCTGTGTACTTGGTACAGAGGTGTGGATAACATAGTTCTTTCCACTTTATGTATATCTGAATCATTTTTTAGTACAAGAGCGGGAGAAAATGTTTCAGAGAAAATGGGGCATGTTTCCTTAGTGGGTAAAAATCAGCATTAAAAAGGGTCAGCTATTTGAGTAGAATTTTTTAAAATTTGCATTTTATGTAATGCTATGTAAGGTGTATATTTTAGACATTGAATGCACCAGCCTTGGGTGTTTTCTGTGTAGCAAAGAGTGCAGTGCTGGTTTGGGGTGCTGGGAGACAGAGCCTGGGCGGCACCTCTCAGCCTCCAAGGAATCAGGCAGAGCTAGAACAGTGGTTCTTAACCTGGGTTCTATTGGTCTCAGGGGTTCGGAGAAGCCTCTGCCGTGAAGGCCAGAATAAAGTAATACTGTAATTTGTTGTGAGTTCATGCACTTTGTTGGTTTTGTTCTTTGGGCAAGGTGATGTTCACGCATGGCTCATTTTGTGCGCCAGTAATAAAACATATACCTATGTCATGAATTTGGGGAAAAAAAATCATATTTTATTTATCACTAAAGAAGGGTTCAGTGAATGCGATATGAAACTGGTGGGTTCAGTACCTCAAAAAAGGTTAAGAACCACTGAGCTAGAACAAGTACAGGAGGTGTGCAGAGTGTCTCATTTAATGATGTTTTATTCAAGGGATCAATGCTGTTGAAGACTTTTGTCTAAGAATCAGCTCATATGGTCAGTACTAGCAATTTTTGTTCTTGTTCTGTTTTCCGTTTTAGGGGAAAAAAAGAGGGAAAGATTTCATGGATGAGTCAAAAAGAATGTATATTCATTTGCAGTATTGGATTTTCTTTGCAAAACGTGTTTTTCTTTTATTTTTTAAAGAGAAGATAGGAAAAATAAGATTAAAGAAACTCGGATTATATTTTAGACTATTATTTCTCTCAGACTTATTAATTTTGGGTATGATTTGAAGTCTAATTGCTTGTGTACATTATTTGGAAAACACACGTGAAGAAAAAAGATCTAGAATTTCACTACTCTAAAAAGTTTTGTTTTTCCCCCAAAATGTTTTTATTACACAAATGGTGTGTATACCATATATAAAATATTTCTCTTATGCTCTGGCAGTTTGGTTCAGTGGATGGAGCATTGACCTGGCATGCAGACATCCTGGATTCCATTCCTGGTTAGTGCACACATGAGAAGCGACCATCTGCTTCTCCACCCTCCCCCCCCCCCCCCCACATGCCAGCTCTCCCTCCTCTTCTCTCGTAGCCAGTGGCCCAGTTGGTCCAAGTATCAGTCTCAGGCACTGAGGATAGCTTGGTTGATTTGAGCATTGGCCCCAGATGAGGGTTGCCAGGTGGATCCCGGTCAGGGAGCATGTGGTAGACATCTTTCTATCTCCCCTCCTCTCACTTAAAAAAGATTGGGATTATACTTCATATATTATCTCATTGAAACAGATTTAGGCAAAGTATATGGACCGCTGCCACTTTGAACTGAATAAGGAAGATTCATTGTTTCAGGGTTTTTTTTCTTTTATAAAGGGTGTGATGAGCATCCTTCTGAATTGATAATTATGACATTTGCTTTACTTTCTTAAGCAGCGTCTTGGCTGTCCCTTTGGCAAAGTTAGAGAGTGTTGTGACAGGCTTTGCTGATGGACTTAAGGAGACAGAAGGTGCAGTGTATCCGCTGCTATAGGAACTGCTAGGTGCATTTGGCTAGCTGATCCTTTGAGGAGGAGAGAGATGGGGAGACCACAGAGGATGGAGACTGTGGTGAGTTATAGTGGCGTTTGGTGCCAGCCTGAGCCGGATTTCAGGTCACACCTTGTGAGTGGTCTTACAAGCATCACTGCATTACTGTCTAAGAGGGTGGAGGTACCATAACTTACGTAAACAGCCTCTCTTAATGATTCATATTTCCCCCCAGTATTCTGTTAAAAATATCTACTGCTCCAGAATTTTACAGGTCTGTTCCACGTGGGGAAGTTTTCCCTATGGAGCATACATGACTTGCTTGGAGCAAAGCCAGTGAACGTTCTATGTTTAAGATATTGACAGATTACAGTAAAAACGGACAATTTATGTTCTCTACCTTTTGTGAATGCTATGTTAGCTATTTTTTTTTTCTTTTTGTCAGCTTGACAATCAAAGATTGGTATATTAGCATTTTCCTTAGTACTTGTGAGACTCATGATTTTCTTTTATTTTTTGGAAGTTAGAAGTGGGGAGGCAGTCAGACTCCCGCTTGCACTGGACCAGGATCCACACGGCATGCCCACCAGGGGGTGATGCTCTGCCCATCTGGGGCGTTGCTCTGTTGTGGCCGGAGCCATTCTAGTGCCTGAGGTGGAGGTCATGGAGCCGTCCTCAGCGCCTGGGTTAACTTTGCTCCAATGGAGCCTTGGCTGTGGGAGGGGAAGAGAGAGACAGAGAAGTGAGAAGGGGAAGGGTGGAGAAGCAGATGGGCGCTTCTCCTATGTGCCCTGACTGGGAATCGAACCTGAGACTTCCACATGCTGGACTGACGCTCTATTGCTGAGCCAACTGGCCAGGGCCTCATGATTTTCTCAAATGTTTGTATCTTTTGCTCAGAATTTCCCATTTATCTGTTTTCCTTTTTATAAAATTTTTTTTCATTTGTCTTTTTTAACTTCTTTTTATTTATTCATTTTATAGAGGAGACACAGAGTGAGAGAGAGAGAGAGAGAGAGAGAGAGAGAGAGAGAGAAAGGGGGAGGAGCTAGAAGCATCAACTCCCATATGTGCCTTGACCAGACCAGTGCAGGGTTTTGAACTGGCAACCTCAGTGTTTCCAGGTCGATGCTCTATCCACTGCGCCACCACAGGTCAGGCCTGTTTTCCTTTTTAGATGTTTGTTGTGGTAAACTTTTTATTATAGTAACTTTTTGCTACATATTAAAAATACATTTTGTGTCTTTTTTTTGTTGTTTAATTTTTTCTTTTGTGTGTGTGCTATATACCATACTCTAGACTATTTTAACTTTGGCTTTTGAGTTTTACATCCAGAGTCTTGCTTGAAAAGGCTTGGTTCACTCTAAATGCAAAAGTATTTAATATTTCTAAATTTAATATTTTAAAAATTATAAAACATTTAGAATCTAATCTTATGTTAACCTGGAATTGATTCTGTGTTTGGTATGGTGGTAATCCAAATTCTTCCCTGTACCACTCCTACTCCCCAAAGTAAAGAGCCTGTTCTTTTAACATCGTATCTAAGATTTTTGTTTTGTGTCTGTTTTATTTTTAAAGTGCCCATATATTTCTTATGTATAGTCAGGGCAAATATTCACTGATGGGAATGTGACTGATGTTTAAATGCAGTACTGTATTCGCCAAGTGCTTTTGTGAAGTACATTGTGGATATATTTTGTGCCAACCTCTTTGGTCTGGATAATACTGATACACTGCATTATGATGAGCATTTTTAAAAGGAATTATTTCTTAAACTTGGGAAATAAATTGGAACTTTATAAATCTAAATTAAGAGATTGGGAAATATTTTGCTGTTCATTTTTTATTACTTAGTTTATTCTTTATTACTTTTAAAATCACATGGTTTGATGACATATGCTACACTCTTTTTCTCTTCTTAATAAGTGATGGTTTTACTGTTTATGAAGTTCATTTTGTCATGGGAGAAAATAAGTGGATAACAGCTTTGATTTTTACTTTGACAGAAGCAAAGTTTATACTTTCTTTTGGTGGATTGATATTAGTTAATTTGATATTGGGGATTTTGGGAAAGAAGGTTTATTATTGAATTTTCTTATCAGAACAGACACCTGGTGAAAACTCTGATCATGCTTGCTGATTTTTTTTGTTGTTGTTGGCTTGTTTTTAAACTGGATACTTTTTCTTACTAGTGACACCATGGGAATATGCTTGCATTAAAATCTTAGCTAGTAAATAAATTTAAAAAATCCCCTCTCCCCCAGGTTTTGTCTTAAAGAGAAAGCCCTTTGAGAAATGGTCGAAATGGGATTTTGAGCAGCAGCAGTTGGATGGAATGGGAAGGTTCAGCTTCCAGGAGGAATCAGGAAACAGCTTGTTAGCAATGATTTGGTGAGTCATGCCTTTGTGCATGGTCAGTGGTGTTGTCTCTGGACTCGGGTGTAAAGTCTAAGCAAGTCTGTTTGCAGTTGAGAGAGGTGTATTGCTGAGCCCTGGTATTTTTCCTTTAGGAACTTTTTTGTTTCCTTGTCTGATCCGGGCCTCCTCCTCTCTTTCAGTGTCCCCACCTTTCCTCCAGAGGGCAGGAGAGAGAGAGGGTGAGGAAGAATAGGCAGGAAGTGGGGAGGGGACTAGAATAGGGTCTTCACAGAGGGATGCCCCCTCCTCCAGGAAGCTTTGCTGCCTGGTGCCAAGGGCAGAATTTCTCTTGTCCATGCACTGCGCTGTTTGTGCTGGCCCTCACTCACCACATTCCGCACCTTGGGTAAGAGTATTGCTGGGGGAGGGGTGGGCATGCCAGGGATCCTTGTCCATTTATCCCAAGGTTTGGGTTTTGTTTTTTCTCCCCTCTTTACCCCCCCCCCAACCATTCACTTTTATATATGACCATGAGTCTCATTTTTATTCCCACCTATGTGTGAAATCATGCAGTTTTTAGCTTTTCTGTTTTACTTATTTCACTTAGTAGAATGTCCTCAAAATCCATCCATGTTGTAAGTGATACTGTGTCATCGTTTCTTATGGCGAAGTTGTATTTCATTGTATGTTTATGTGTGTCACATCAAGTTTGGGTTTGTATTAAGACATATACATATATCGTACAGTAAAATGTAAATTTTATCTACATTCTAAAGACAAGCCCTTGTCAGTTAGCTCAGTTGGTTAAAGTATCATTCTAAAGTGCAGAGATAGCCACTTTGGTCCCGGGCAGGTAATATACAGGAGCAGCTCGATGTTCCTTTCTCTTCCTCTCTCCCTCTCTCTCTAATATCAATACAATAAATATTTTTTCAAAAAAATAAGGATACAATCAGGGATTCCAAGAGAGACTACAAAGATGTTATGTACCCGAGAAGGGGAGAAAATAGTGGTGCAGCTGACTTCAGATCTCCATAGAATACCCTTCATTTCACTGCTTTACTGCGTTTGCTTAAGACTGGCCTCTGTTGCAGGCTGGACTGTACTTTTATTGCTATGATGGGAGAGTGACTCCTCGGCCTCACTCTGTCCCATGAAGCATCGCTGGCCTGTGTGTGTATTCTAAGGATGAACTGATCTTGTGACATGACAACCTATGCCCTGTATATTCTGCTATTAAAATAAATACAAAGTTTTGCTGCTTTGAACCCTTTCTGTCTCCATTTAGAATTTTATAGCTGGAGCAAGGCAGGTCGAATAAAACACCCTGGGGTGATAGCCAGGACAAATTTTATCATCACATTCCCCTATGGAACTTAGACCAACAATGAACTGTCAGATAAATACAGCCACTTGGCACCGTGAGGTAAATATTGTTTCTTAGGAACATTGACCCAACTGGAGTCAATTTCTCGAATTCCTGCAATACTAACGTGTTACTTAGCACACATTAGTACCAGTGAGTGCAAAGCAAAAGAGACAGTTATGTGAAAATTTGATTTCAACTATTCATTGATTTAGTAAGTAGTTGAAAGTTTTGCAGTATTTACTGTATCTTGCCTGGTCTGTGGTGGCGCAGTGGATAAACTGTTGACCTAGAATGCTGAGATCACCGGTTTGAAACTCTTAGGCTTGTCCGGTCAAGGCACATTCGACAAGCAGTGTGTGAACAACTAAAGTGAAGCAGCTTTTAGTTGAAACTTCTCATCTCCTCCCCCCATCTCTATAAAATCTATAAATAAAATCTTTAAAAAATATATCTACTCTTATCTTTTGGAGAGCTTGGTAACTTTTTTATTGTCTTTCAGTGTATTTTTTTAATGCTCAGAAGTTTTCACTGTCCACAATCTGGCAGTTCTACACCTCACCTGTACATTAATTTTCCAAAAAGGGCATAATTTTTCATAGAAAAAGTTAGGGTTGATAAAATGGGTCAGAGATACTTCACATTTCATAAGACAAACCATGGCATTTCATTTTTTAAATTTAATTTATTGATGAGAGAGAGAGCACAACATTGATCTATTTCTGTGTGTGCCCTGACTGGGGATCGAACCGGCAACCTTTGCATATCAGGACAATGCTCCAACCGACTGTGCTATCCAGACAGGGAGAACCACAGTGTTTCTGTATGGTATCAGATGCTCCATGAGTGGTAACATTTAGGTTGGGATATAGTCCTGAGACGTTATTTTATGGAGCATTTTAAGAAACACTAAAATTCTTTACAGATAGCTCTTTAGTTGTGATTCAGGCTATCAAATCTATTAAAAAAAAGTCTCCAAAACACATATTGAAAAGCCTGTCATTTTGTCAAAAGGGAGGCAGGGGTGGGGTGGATGTTGGCTTTGGTGTTTATAAGAAGGATTTTTCCTTCTTTTCTTTACCCTTTGAAATTTGATCTCTCCCTGGGGGTGGATGAGTCCACAGCAGTCAGAAGGGAAGCCCAGTGAGCCACACAGGCTGCTGTTAGATTACAGTACTTTCTGGTCCCTTTGGGAGCGTGCTCATTGTGTGAGGAAGGCAATTGGTTGTTTACCTCCTCCTTAGTGTAGTTTTAATTAAGTGGGATTTTTTCTGTGCATGCCATTGTCCGATTGGCTTGTTGTAGATACTTCTATATTAAATCAAGTTAATGACATTTGAGGATGTTCAGCTTTGCTTTCACAAGGAAAGTACGTCAGATTTTCATAGGTTTTTTACTGATAGCATCACACCTTTGAAAACGTAGGCTATCAATATTTTAAGGATTTCCATACAAGGATCATTTGATCATTTTGCCTAATGTGGAAACCCATGCTGTTACACTGAATATGACAAGCTGTGTTGAACATGAGGGAAATGAACACCCCTCCTGAGAATTTGGAATCTTTGCTGTTTTTAAGTAATGAGAAAGAAGAGGCAAGTATAGACATGGTTGTTTTCCGCTGGATAGTAAAAATGTCTTACTGTAGACATCCTCTGAGTTGGGAGCACTAAAATGTCAGCAACAGTGTGACATATCTACTGCCACCTGGTTGGTAGCATCGGAACACGTGGGAGTGAATCATTAGGCACCATTTTCCATTTTACCCCTCTTTTAGGTCACGTTTAAGATGGGGGCTATCAGGCTACTAATGTGACTGTTTTTCTAATGTGCGAAAATGTTCAGAATGACACTTCATCTGTGCCAAAGTCCTTTTGAACTTTTATTGGCTAGGTTTTTTTTTTTTTTTAAGTTAGAGAAGGGAAGATAGTGAGACAAGACTCCCTCCTGCATCCTGACGGGGATCCACCTGGCAATCCTGTCTGGGACTTTTCCTATGTGCCCTGACTGAGGATTGACCAGGATATACAGTACATTCGCCAGGCCAATGCTCTTATCCACTGAGCCACCGGCCAGGGCCTTTTTTATTTTTAAGATTTTATTTATTGATTTTAGAGAGAGAAGTGGGGGGGTGGTCTGGAAGCATTAATTCATAGTACTTGCTTCTCCTATGTTCCTTAACCAGGCAAGCCTGGAGTTTTGAACCAGCAACCTCAGCATTCCAGGTACAACACCACAGGTCAGGCTTATTAGCTAGGTTTTAAAGCACCAGCTTCCTGAGGGGTATTTGCTCACAAAAACTAGAGGATATTTTATAGCTTCATATTCATTTTGAAAATATCACCTAATTTTTGTGAGCAGTGTATTTGAAGCACTGCCTAATTTTGTTCAGTATTTGAGAATCAAAGTTTGCGAGCTTTTCTCAAAGCTGTGTTTTATTCATGATGATACATTCTTAATTAGACCACGGCAAATGAAAAATGAAGGGCTTGCGCTTCGATGGTTGCTCACTTCCAGATCCATCATGCACGTGAGTAAGCCTCAGAATGCCTAAAAGCTAATAAAATAGAGAGTGAATGAATTTGGTCTTGGGCCCAGGATGCATTCCAAGTGTCTCAGTGTTCACGTTGTTGGACTTCATTTGTCAGATGTCAGGCGCCCGGGAGCTGTGCCCACGAAAGAGTAGTGAACGCGGCTGGAGGGGTTGGTGTGGTGGGTGTGTGGGGGCCCGGGTGCTGTAGGAGACACTTAATTCTCAAATGAGAGAGTGTTCAACACCGGGGACAAGCAATGGAGAAAGGAGAGACCAGGAATGGAGAAAGGAGAGACCAGGGACAGAAGAAAAAATCTAAAAGGCTTCACAAACCATTATGTTCATGAGTGAACTTGGCTAGTTTTTGATAAGGGGAAAATAAACCACATGGCAATTGGTCTTGTTACTCTGTTCACACTTGGTTCTGTGAAATGAATTTCAGCCTCTTTACAGAGGACAGAGTGGTATAATTCTTGTAATTTCAGGGTTTAGGTGCCTGGGAGGAGGAACTTGCTTGCTTGGGGTCCCATGACTCAGCCTGTACAGAGGTGGTTTGGCCACTAGGCTTTACTAGTGTCTGTCTTCACCAGACAGAGCTCAGGAGAAGATGCCACATAAAACGTGAGAGAGCATAACCCTTCCCAAGGCCTGGGGCGCCCCAGGTGGGAGTGAGCTCACACCCCAGTATGCCCGGAGCAGCTGCTCCTCAGATGTGGTTTCGCTCTCTAGTTCGTGGGAACCCATTCGTCCCATAGGCATGTGAGCTGGGAGACTCTCGTGCCTGCATATTCAGCTTGGAACAACGGAATAGCCTACCACCTTGTGTGAACTGGAATGGGTTGTCTGGCACCATGTGAAGGGCAGTGGGGCCCTTAGATCTTGGAGTGTTCCTTTCCTATGAGATGGGGAGATGGCCTAAGCTTGTCATTGCCAAGTTCACACAGCTAGCTGTGGGCCAAGAGCTGATTCCCAGTTGGCAGGAACATGGGGAGAGCTGCTAGCCACACTGGGCTCAGAGACACTGCGTGGGTGGAGAACCCCCCCCCCCCAGGTCTGTGCTCAGGGATGAGAGAGTACAGCTGCAGCGTTGGCCTTTAGCAAGCATCGGAGAGGTGGGGGTTTGCCTTAGACACCACTGCCCTCTCCCTACAATCGCTGCTGTCACGCAGATCCTGAGGAGGTGATGCCACCTCTGCCCAGAGACAGAGAACTCCTAATGGTCCTTGGACAGCTAGACAGGAGTCATGAGGTACTGATCGATTATGTACCTGGTCCCCTGTCAGCTGGGAAGAACTTTGACCCAGTTCCAGTCTAGAGAAGTGTATGCTTACAAACTGTTTTTATGTGTGTCCTGGCTTAGAACAAGGTGTTTATTTATTTATTTATTAATAAGCCATCAGTGTATTCACCGAAGACCATCCATCTCCATGAAACAAATAATATTTTAGATGGGCTTGAGCCCTCGTCGGCAAACTGCGGCTCATGAGCCACATGCGGCTCTTTGGCCCCTTGAGTGTGGCTCTTCCACAAAATACCACGTGCGGGTGCTACCTCAATAAGGAATGTATATAGTTTAAGTTTAAAAAATTTGGCTCTCAAAAGAAATTTCAATTGTCGTACTGTTGATATTTGGCTCTGTTGACTAATGAGTTTGCCGACCACTGGAGGGCATTGCCCATTGGCCAAGCAATTTGTTCTTCAGTTCTGGTCCTGTTCAGTTCTGGTCTTGGTGTAGGTAGTGGAGCGCCCGACGCTGGTGGCATGTTAGTTAGCCTCTGATCTATGAGTCTGGGTTAGGGTGGTTGTCACTAGTTACTAAAGCCCCTGGAGGTTTCTGATGACATCAGAATTGAGCGTAACTGGTGTAGATGCTCATCCATTTTGAGATAGACAGATACTTGGTATTTGTGTCCCTACAACCGTAGATCTTAGAGTGGGCAGTACTAGCCTACACAGTTGAGGGAAGGGAGTATGTTGAAAATCCTGGCCAAAAATAATAGTAACTAAGACTTAACTGTGAAGTAATTAAATGCCTAGGCTACTTTAACCACTGGAAAGTTTTTGCCTTATTTTGTTCTTTCAATTACTCTGTGAGCCAAGTGCTCTTGCTACCCACTTTCTCAGATGTGTAAACTGAGGCAGAGTGAGGTTCATCTGCTCCAGAGGTTCAGAGTTGTCACTTGCTGGTGCCCACGAACGAGTTCATGCTTTCTTCCTATGCAGGAGTCATACTGCCATATAGCCCATGAAGCGGCATTTCTATTGGGTGGGCATTCGCGTGCCGATGTTCAAAAGACAGTGTGACAAGGGGGACTTCCGTTGACAGTATAGTGAGGATGTCTATTTCTAAAGCTCATCTCCACCCCTGTCCTCCACTCTTTGGTGCTCTGTCTTTAGGATCAATAATATAGCCTAGTATAAAGAGAAAGACAAAGCTATCTCAGCATCTGGACGATTGTCTGATTTGTGGGTTTAATGCAAATTGGCCAATTTAACTGGTGCAGATTGTGTCACTGTAGTAATTTTCTGTGGTTGGTTTACTGTGATGGAAACCCAGTTTTGAATATTTCATTGAGACTAGGAATGGGGCAGCTCATGATATATAATTTAAAATTTTTTATTAGCAAATTTAGAACTGTATGAGCTTTAAAAAAACTAGCCATGTGAGAGAATTGAAGTGACCACCTCTGTCATTCTAAGACTGGGTTCTTGAAAGAGCTTCTACAAACGGGCGGGCATGTTATGGGAGACTGTGCATTTGCTCAGAGAAAACAAAAAATCTCCACTGCTTCTCTCCTGCACTGCATTGGACCCCCCCCCCCCCCGAAAGTGTTTTATATAGAAAGCTCTTTTAAACACTATTGGGTTTATTTTGCAGCATTTTTAAATTGTCTGTGTGCTTTCTTATGAACCCATGAGTTTATTCTGATATTTGATCAAATTCTCCCCACCCTGGCTGCAAGGTTTCACTGAGGAAGGCATTGCCTTCCCTGCTCATGGAGTGCTCTCTGCTGGTGGCTTTGGGTTTTAACTGTGGTCACAGATGCGTCACTGTGTCAGTGTAGAAGTAGGAACATGAACTTGAAAGTCATAGGACATCTAAAGCCGGACTCCCAGCCCGAGGACCCCTTTGTTGGGTGGCTCAGAGTGAGGGAAGGCCCCCGAGGAAAAGGTCAGCCCCCTCATACTTGAGCATATTTTAAAACACAGTGGACTAGAATAATGCAAAACTTATGAGGTGGTTGGATTTCTTCCCTCCAAGCATGGAACCAGCTGTGGAAAATGGGAAGTTTGGGAATTTTTCTGACATAACAAAGCTGAGCTTTATCACTATGATGTGAATGATATTTAGTACATTTTGGTTTTTAAAAGATTGTTTGAGATTTAGTAAATGAGCTGAAAGAAGTTTATCATCTTATCTGTGATGGGCAGGTGCCATGTTTCTTTAAAGGGGAAAAACTCCAGAAAGTCATAATAAACATAATGACTTTGCTACAGAGAGCCGGCAGGAAGGGAGGAAGAGGCGGGGGAGAGAGAGAAAGACAAAAAGAGATTGATTCATTTGTTATCGGTGATGTCTGTCCCCTAAAGGCTTTATTAGAGACATGTAAGTGAAGGTTACCCTCCACCCCTCCAAATCAATGAATGCATTTGGCAAATGGGAATATTGAATTAACACCTGCTCATAGAGATGCTTTGTAAAGATGATTCTGTGTTTTGTTGCTTCATTCATTCATGCATTCATTGATTGGTTGACTCCTGTGTGTGCCCTGATCTGGGGAGCAAACCTGCAACCTTGGTATATTGGGATGATGCTCTACCCCAGTGTTTTACAATGCCTGGTTTGAGGACTGGTCCACCAGAAGTTTCTTGCCAGTCTGTGAAAGAGTTAAACACCCTGATGTTTGAAGATTATAGACCCTATCGCAAACAAGCACAAAATTTCTAGTGGTCCCAGGGTTGAAAATCCCTGCTCTAACCCACTGAACTACCCTGTCAGGGCTGATTCTATGTTTTGGAGGGTTTTTTTTTCTTTGATAAAAATGAAAAGAGAGGGAGAGAGGAGGTGGTGGCGGAGGGGGGGGGGAGTGAGAGAAGAGAGAGAGAAAGAGAGAGAGATGAGAATCATCAACTCATAGTTGTGGCACGTTAGTTGTTTGTTGATGGCTTCTCATACGTGTCTTGACTGGGGTGGGGTGGGACTCAAGCTGGTCCAGTGACCTTGGGCTTCAAAGAGGCAACCTTGAGGTTTTGAACCTGAGACCTCAGCATCCTAGGTTGATGTTCTATCCACTGTGCCTCCATTAGTCAGGGGAGTTTTTTTTTTTTTTTTTTTTTTTTTAACAGGGGCAGGATGAGAGAGTCAGAGAGAGGGATAGATAGTGACAGACAGACAGAAATGGAGAGAGATGAGAAGCATCAATCATTAGCTTTTCGTTGCTGTTGCAACACCTTAGTTGTTCATTGATTGCTTTCTCACATGTGCCTTGACTGCGGGCCTTCAGCAGACCAAGCCACCCCTTTGTAGAGCCAGAGACCTTGGGTCCAAGCTGGCCAGCTTTTGCTCAAGCCAGATGGGCCCGCGCTCAAGTTGGCGAGCTCGGGGTCTTGAACCTGGGTCTTCCACATCCCAGTCCGACGCTCTATCCACTGCGCCACTGTCTGGTCAGGCTAGTCAGGGGAGTTTTAACCATATTTTGTGATGTCCTAAATGCAGAGGCATACAATCTCCATTTAAAAATTTTTGAAATTGAGGCCTTAGCTTTTAGAGCCTGGGCAAGATGTGCGTGGCTGGTTTGCATAGAAAGTGTGACATGCCTTGTGTCCCAAAGAGGAGATGAACGACTATGGGAGCACAGTGTTGAATATCAACTTTAAGGTACTGGTTCCCACTTGAGATTAAGCAGCTAGCCTTCCATCCCTGGCACCTCCATGGGTGCTCCCTAGGATTGATTATAGTTTACAGGAACCCTGTAACCAAAAGCAGTGAGTTGGTTTATTATTAAGAAAATTTAGAGTAGGTAAGCTGTCATTTGTTTTCTATGTAGGTGATTTCCAGTGGAAAACACAAAGGTGAATGACAGGAAGGTGGTGTGTGAAATCTTATTACTATTCAGAAAATAATAAAGGCAGTGTTTTCTACAGTTAGACTTTGTATATCTGCAATTTATATATGCTTAATTGAAAATATTGGTATAAGAATATATGCACCCCTATGTTCATTACATTATTTACAATAGCCAATATCTGGAAGCAGACTGTGTGCCTATCAGTAGATGAATGGTTAAAAAAGCTGCGGTTACTTATTTATTTATTTATTTTAGTGTGCTTGCAGGTGTGCTTGCACAAGAGAGAGACAAACAGGGACAGACAGGAAGGGAGAGAGATGAAAAAGCATCAACTCATAGTGGTGGCACCTTAGTTGTTCATTGATTGCTTTCTCATATGTGCCTTGGTCAGGAAACTCCAGCTGAGCCAGTGACCCCTTGCACAAGCCAGTGACGTTGGGCTCAAGCCAGGGTCCTTTAGGCTCAAGCCAACGACCATGGGGTCATGTCTACGATCCTAAGCTCAAGCTTGTGACCTTAGGGTTTCGAATCTGGGTCCTCAGCATTTTAGGTTGACACTTTGTCCACTGTGCCATCACCTGGTTAGTCATAAAGCTGTGTGGTACATTGACACAATGAAATGCTATGTGTCCATAAAAAAAGGAAAATCTTACTCTTTGTGTTAAGTGAAATAAGCCAGGCAGAGAAAGACAAGTGCCATATAAGCTCACTTATATGTGGAATTTAATGAACTAAATAAACAGATAACCAAAATAGAAACAGAGGTATGGATACATGGAACAGATGGACAGCTTTCAGAGGGATGTGGGTGAGGAGACTGGATTAAAGAAGGTGAAGGGCTTAGCCAAAAGTCATGTATACATAACACATATATACAATTGACAGGGTTGCAATAGCCAGATAGGAGGGGGTGAGGAGTAGGTAGAGGTGGGCAAAGATGGCAAATGGGGAAGGAAAGAGACTTTGTTGGGGGCAGAGTATGCACGATACAGTTTGTAGACGGTGTTATACTGAGCTGTACACTTGAAACCCATTTGGTTTTGTGAACCAATGTTATCTCATCAGCTTGGACCCAAGGTCGCTGGCTCCAGCAAGGGGTTGCTCGGTCTGTTGAAGGCCTGCGGTCAAGGCACATGTGAGAAAGCAATCAGTGAAAAACTAAGGTGTCACAATGGCAACGAAAAACTAACAATTGATGCTTCTCATCTCTCTGCTTTCCTGTCTGTCCCTATCTATCCCTCTCTCTGACTCTCTCTCTGTTCCTGTAAAAAAAAATAAATAAATAAATAAAAAGAATTAACTGAAGATAATGCTGGCTGTGAGGTGGTCAGTTTATAAACTATTTCTGGAAATATTTTATTGTTTTTCAATTTTAAAGTTTTTTTAATTTATTTTTTATTTTTTTTATTTTACAGGGACAGAGAGATAGAATCAGAGAGAGGGATAGACAGAGACAGGCAGCCAGGAACAGAGATTGGTGAGAAGCATCAATCATCAGCTCCTCGTTGCTGTTGCGACACCATAGTTGTTCATTGATTGCTTTCTCACATGTGCCCCAACCGTGGGTCTTCAGCAGACCGAGCAAACCCCCACTGGAACCAGCGACCCTGGATCCAAGCTGGCGAGCCCTTGCTCAAGTCAGATGGGCCCGTGCTCAAGCTGGCGAGCTCGGGGCCTTGAACCTGGGTAATTCCGCATCCCAGTCCGATGCTCCATCCGCTGCGCCACCGCCCGGTCAGGCTGTTTTTCGATTTTAAATTGTCATCTTTCCCTGATTACTTTGGATAAAAATAAGGCTAATAATTATTATTGTTTTATTGATATTATCTTAGTGAGCCCTATGGTAGACCCAGCATGGGTTCTCTTGTGTTGGTATTGTACATCTAGTGCACATAGAAGGCACATTTTATGCTTTCTTTTTAAATACTATTTTTTACATATTAAATAAAGTATTGGTATAATCAAAATATATTACATTGCTTTCATGTAATTCAGGTTAGCAGTGATACTTAAATGCTTTATTTATATCTTCTATCAGCTACTGACTCAACCTTCTTATTAGGTCTCTTTCTTCTTTACTTTTTTTCTCATTGGTGAAAACTTGGAATTTGACAGCTCCAGGAGGTGCCATTCTAGCTGTACACTTGTGACTCAGGATGTGGAGCAGTGATGTCTTACTCCCCTGGCGGCCCTGACAGTAGTGACCTTGGTCACTTAACCCATGACTTCTAGACTTCAGGCAACCACAGGGAGAACTTCCCTCCTCACTATTCTCTTCTCAGTCCAGGTCAGTGTCTGTGCGGGATTGCCCACCAGAGGCGGTGGCATAGGAAGAAAAGATTCAGGCTCCTTCATATCCCAGCCAGTCAGGTGTGACTTTGAATCAGTCTTGCGCTTAGTCTCTATTATTTTTCTTCTTTCCACACGGCTTACTTTACACTCTGTGCTTTTTCTAGTTGCTTAGTTCTTATCAAGACAGCATGGAAATAGAAGAAAAAATAAGTTGAAGATTAGAATTTTGGAATTGATTTCTTTAGGTCACCATTGGTCATTGCAAGGAATGTGATGTTGCATAGGATTTATGTGTAAACAACTCAAATGTTGCTGTACTATCCTATCCCCTTAGGTGAGCTTGTTCAAGGGTACTTTGAATATTTGGTGTAGATTTAGAATGAACTAGTCACCCTTTCAAAATTTTTGTATTACCTTTCTAGTGTTAAGCAGCACAAATCAAACGCCCTCTAATTCGTCTGAAAAGTGTTCCCTTTTATTTCATAATATTGTGACTTCTCATTAAACAAGAATGACAATTCTTAAAGGCAAGCTACTAGTTTTTAAAACTGCTATGTATTTTGCCCTACTAAATAATAGGGAAGATTTTTTACTACTTAAGTTGAGAACAATTCCTTTTGTGTGTGTATGTGACAGAGACAGAAAGAGGGACAGATAGGGACAGACAGACGAAGGGAGAGAGTTGAGAAGCATCAATTTTTTGTGCAGCTCCTTTGTCTCCTTAGTTGTTCATTGATTGCTTTCTCATATGTGCCATTACCGGGAAGCTACAGCTGAACCAGTGACCCCTTGCTCAAGCCAGTGACCTTGGGCTTCAAGCCAGCGACCTTTGGGCTCAAGTCAGCAACCATGGCGTCATGTCTATGATCCCACGCCCAAGCCAGTAACCCTGTGCCCAGGCTGGTGAGCCTGTGCTCAGTGCTCAAGTCGGATGAGCCTGTGCTCAAGCCAGAGACCTCAGGGTTTCGAACCTGGGTCCTCCGTGTCCCGGTTCGACGCTCTATCCATGGTGCCACCACCTGGTCAGGTGAGAACAGTTCTTGACACAATGTAAAACTGCATAATTTCCAAGGCAGTTCCTTTTTTCCCCCAAAAAATTAAGAAAGAAAAACACAAGTGTCAGTAATCTATACTGTATTTATTTACTAGGGGGAGAAATAATTTCTTTTTTTTAAAAAAATTAATGAGAGGAGGGGAGACAGAGACAGACTCCTGAATTCGCCCTGACTGGGATCTACCTGGGAAGCCCAATAGGGTGCAATGCTCTGCCCATCTGGGTTGTTGCTTTGTTGCTCAGCAACCAAGCTCTTCGTAGCACCTGAGGAGGAGGCCAAGGAGCCATCCTTAGTGCCTGTGGCCAACTTGCTCCAATCCAGCCAGGGCTGAAGGAGGGAAAGAGAGAGAGATAAAGAAGTGGAGAGGGGCTTCTGTGCGCCCTGACCAGGAATCGAGCCCAGGACATCCACACACTGGGTCAGTGCTCTACCACTGAGCCAACTGGCTAGGGCCGAGAAATGATTTTTTAACACACTTGGTACTATGAACTAAAATTTTGGTCCCAGTCTTTTTATTTGTTGGTTTCTCTAAAATTGAGACAAGTTTTTGCAGGAATGTCAGGTGACTATAGGGCAGGCCTGGGCTGGAATGAAACTGGAGGTTTTGCATCAAAACATACGCTCACCACATGGGCTTTGACTCGTCTGTGGTGTCATAGATTTTTTTAGCAAGAATGGGCTATGGCATTTTCCTCCCCCCACAAAGGTGGATGTGGATGTGCTAATTTGCTGCTAGTTAAGTTCTTTCTGTACTGTTTGTGGTTCAATTGCAATATGATAGTTCATTCTTGAGCTTAAAGTTAAATCCTTTGTCCAAATCTCAAGTTGGCCGAAGTATCCTAGCAGTGAGACAAGGTCAAGGTGTGTAGACATGCCTTCTTGCTGTATGGTGCTGAGTGGGTGTGTTCCTGGTTTTCTTGCACTTGTATAATCACACTTGTGGCTTCAGCTGCCAGATGGGTTTGTTGTCCTTGCCTACTACTGCTGAACTGGTTTTTATTTTAGGCTGTTGACAAACAGACAGAGCTGCTGTTATACTCCAAAGGAATGCTTGAAGGAACTGTACAACAAATTTGAGGAATGAGAATTTTATATAGGAAAGATTGAACTTAAAAAAAATGGGGGAGAATTGGGGGAAGAATCAAGATAATCACATAATTATTAAAATTTAGAATGAGGCCCTGACTGGTAGTTCAGTGGGTAGAGTGTCAGTCTGGCATATGGATCTCCCGGATTTGATTCCTGGTCAGGGTACACAAGAGAAGCAACTATCTAATTCTCTTCCTCTCCTTCTCTCCTTCCTTCCCTCTTCCCTTCCAGTAGCCAGTGGCTCGACTGGTTTGAGTGTCAGCCCCAGGTGCTGAGGATAGCTCTGTTGGAGCACATTAGCTTCAGGTGCTAAAATGGAGCACATTAGCTTCAGGTGCTAAAAATAGCTTGGTACTTGAGCATCATTCCCAGATTGGGATGCTGGTTGGGTCCGGTCACAGTGCATGCGGGAGTCAGCCTCACTGTCTCTCCTCCTCTCACCTAAAAAAAGAAAAAAAGGCATGAAAAGAATCGATTTGGGGTCTTTTGAAATACTTTTTTCTCTTCATGGGTTCATATTTGATAATTCTGTTGCTGACGTTGTTTTAATAACTGTTTAGAACAAACAGGGCACTTGGGCACCATCAGTTTTCAAGAACATCTAACATTTGCCACATCCTGTACGTGGTCAGCTCAGCTCAGCCTTGTCCTGTGACCAGGGGAAGGAGAGCTCTGTAAAAGCCAACTTCTGGAGGGGTGTGTCATGTCCAGGCTCTGCTCCCCATTGTTCAGACATGCCATGCCTGCTTTGGCTTCCTTACCTTGTGCTAGGATTTACCCCGATTAAAATGAAATTAGTTCATTCACAAGGTGGTCCTCATCTTCAATATTTTCTGAATGTTTGTCATTTCTGTGCCATGTGGTTGTTGTTTAGTGTTAGTAATTAGGTCCTGCTAGTGAACTGTCCAGACCCCTGTCTGTGGCTTGCCTCCCAAAATGAATTTTGAAGTCTTCGAGAACAGAGTTGCTATTGTAGACTTGGCTGTACCCCCTTTCTTCCCAAACCGTCACTTGCAGACCAAGTATTTTCTGTTGGCAGGTTGTACTTACCGTGCCAGCCCATTACCTCCAGTGGTTCCAGTGTGTGGTTGGTGTGGGGGTGCGTTCAGGCATTAGGAGCCTCAGGTGTGCATGCTGATGTCACACAGGGCCCAGGCCTGGCTTCTTGCAGTGTTTTCCTGCTAGGGGTGATGTCCTGGTTCTGACACCGTCACCAGACTGGTTTGGGAAGCCACGCGGTACAGGGTGGGTGGCATCCACAGACCTCAGCACTCTGCCACTGCAAGGACATGTGTTTACATACATATCTTTAACAGAACCCTTGTAGGGAAGGTTAGGCAGTTTTAATTTTGTGTCAAGAGCAAATTATAGTGGTCCTGGGAATTGTTACCTTGTTTCCACTCAGGAGGAATGCTGCCTGGCATGTGTTTACTTTTTTCATAATGTAACATCATAGACTGCCTGAGCAACAGGCAACCCTGGGATATAATCTAACCCCTGCAGGTGCACACAGGCTTCACTGCCTACAAAGAGAAAAGGACATGTGTAGTGTCAGGCCACATAACCCTTTATTTAACTGTTTATTTTAAGGAGAGAGAAAGGGGGTGGGGTGAGAGCAACACTAATTTTTTTATTGTTCTGACCAGAGATCCAGGGATTGAATTCCCAACCTTGGTATATCGGGATAAAGCTCTAACCAGCCGAGCTACCCAGCCAGGGCTCCGAAGAGACATTATATTCATTTTATTGCTGTGTGTGTGTGTGTGTGTGTGTGTGTGTGTGTCTACTGATAGACATGATATGTGCCACTAGATGCCTTTGTCACTAAAGCCCTGGTTTCTTGTTGCACCTGCATTATTTGTGCATTGTTACAGCCTCACAAAGGAGCTTTGCTTCTGTTCTGTCACCCCCTACCCTCCAGGCTGATAGTTAGTTACATGTCTTATTGTTGTTGTTTGAGGTAATCCATTGCACACTTTAATTACCAGTTATGTAATTATGTTGTGCCTGAGTTCTCATTGAGCTAATTTGTTTCTTTGCTTCCCTGCAGGATTTTTGTCAGAAACTTTTCAGTGTGCTACAGAATATTAGTACAAGACTGTGGTATAACCTTGCTTGCTATGTTTTCTGTTTTAGTGCTTTGATTGTGGTGCTTTATTGTATTTTATTTTTCTCTGAGGTACTGTGTACCGTAATTTCTTATTTACACATTATTTATACAGCACAGGGCTTTGTTTTACTTGTTCTGTGCTAAAAAGAAGCAGAAGGTGGCCCTGCTTTTGGGAAACTTGCAGTGTGTTCTGTTTATCTAGAGGTAAACAGAACTCCCCATAGGTATAAAGACAGAGGCTCATAAGTGACAGATTATGTGGTGTAGGTAAATACTTGAGGTTGGAGTACATTTCACAGAGGGTGTGGTTTGGGTCTAGATTTGGAAAGGTACATACGATTTGGGTAGTTGGAACTATAGGGATAGAAATATTCCAGATGTGTGGAATAGATTAAAAAAGAAAAAACCCAAAGGATTCATTAATGTATGGAGCCAGTGTTTACTGAGCACCTGCTTGGCCTCAGGCGCTAGTCTGGGTTCTTGGGATTTACCAAGGACTGGAACTTTGAAGACTCAGATAGGCTAAGACAGCACTGAGGCCCACCTGGGAAGATGCAGGGACTGGGACTGAACCCCTGCCAGCCATGGAAGGCAGACTTGTGAGGAACGTTGAGTACTCAGCCAAGGATGTTCGATTTTGGGCTGTCAAATGTAGTGAGTCCCTGAAAGTGATTCATATCCCAGGACATGATAAAAGGGGTATTTTGTAAATATGGATATTCCACCAACATGCAGGACCAGAGTGAAAGGGTAGGACTCTAGAACAGTGGTTCTTAACCTGGGTTCTATTGAACCCTAGGGGTTCAATGAGTCGGTCTCAGGGGTTCGGAGAAGCCTCTGCCGTGGAGGCCAGAATAAAGTAATACCGTAATTTGTTGTGAGTTCATGCACTTTGTTGGTTTTGTTCTTTGAGAAAGGTGATGTTGCTCTCCCTGTAAAAAATATATATATATATTTGTCTTTGGTTGCTCTAAGTGTACAGTCCTAAGTGAGAAATATTCTTTTTTTATTGAGTGTCGTGTCACTTTTTTTTTTTTTTTTACCCAGTGACAAGTATACTGATGTAGAATAAGTGTTTTTGGTATTTTTAAATTAGCTTTCCAGCCTTTTGTTCCAATTACATTTCTGAGTTTCTACGACCAGAACAATAACGGTTGTGCTGTTTTTATTTCAGACTCTTTAGTGTCAACTACCACAAAGTGCAGTCAACAAGGGTGCTCTCCTGTGTGCAGAAAATGGTTTTCCTGGTGGGGACCTGACTATTTCCTTGAAAATACAGTAGTTTTTTGTCTATTGAGAGAAAATTGTGTTAATGAAAGTTGGCAGTTAAACTCTGTTGTTCCAATGAGTGTGTTTCTTGGGCAAAATACCCTTCCTGGTTTTTAGACTCTTGTTTTTTTAACTGAATTTATTGGGGTGATACTGGTTAACATAATCACACAGGTTTTAGGTGCCCAGTTCCATAACACATCTCTGTACATGGTGTTTTGTATTCAACACCGGCCCAACCCCAGTCAGGTCTTTCTCCATGTTTTCTTTATTTTTTTAAAGATTTTATTTATTGATTTTACAGATAGGGCAGGAGGGACGAGAAGTAGTTACTTCACTCTAGCTGTTCATTTGTTGCTTGTTGTATGTTCCTTGACCAGGCAGCCCAGGGTTTTGAACCAGTGACCTCAGCATTCCAGGTCGGCGCTCCATCCACTGCGCCACCACAGGCCAGGCTGTCCATGGTTTTTATACTCTTGGGAGAGGAGGACATTTTTATGTGGCTTGCTCAAATCTGACTTTTCTGTGTGTTATATGTTCCGATGAGGTGACTAATGATTTCCCTCTTGGTTCCTTCTCTCCATTCAGCATGTATTATGAAGTAACTTTTAATAAATGCCAGGCTGAGAGTGAACATTGGCATGGTGTTGTCATGGTGACATGGCATAGTTGAGCAACGAGCCAGGTCCCCTCAACAACCGAATCTCTAAATTGGGATGATCTAAATTGGGAATAAGTCTTTCATCCCATAGGTGGATTGTAAGTCAAGTTTATAGAGTTTTTCAAGGAGGAGTGAATGGTCAGTGTTATGAAACTCTGGTAGACCAGGAAGGTGAGTCTTGTATATGGACCATGGCATTAAGCAACATGATGGTGACATTGGTGGGCACTTTTGGGAATATGGTGTGGAGGAAGCCTGGTTGGAGTTAGGGGAGAAGAATCTGCGACAAGAAACCGTTTAAAACATTTTTTCCCCCTGAAAAATGAGGATTAGAGAATTGCTATAATAATGAGATGGTACAGTAGGGTCAACAAAAGGTTTTGTTGTTTTTGCATGTGCAAAAATAAAAGATGGACAGCTATTAATTGCTCAGTGTTGATGTCTGAGTACTATTTTCCATGTAATGAAGTTAGAGATAGACTTCTCACCCATCTCAGGGTGTCCCGTTCAGGTAAAGCTCTTGAAAAAGCAGGTGACTGGGGGTAGTCTTGATGGACGGATGGAAATGGTTAGCCTGGAGGTTAGGGTGGAGCTCCGGGTACTGGAGGCCCTAGGCATGGTGGGGAGGGTTGCAGGTATGCAGGGCTTGATATGGCCTAGGCTGTGGGAGGAAAAGCGATGGGAGGAGGCTGGATCACACAGGTTCTGAAGTACACAGCTCAGAGGTTGAGAAAATATTTAGGTGGGAATTTACTTCACAGGAGTAGCTCCAAATCAGTGATCAAGGCTGTAGGTGGTGATCTCGTGGAGAGAGAGTGAACAGGATTAGGAAGCTCATAGCTTTCTTAAAAACCACATTTCAGAGATCTGTCTGCATCTGTGTGTATAAAAGTGTTTTAGACAGGAAAACTCATATTTAAGTTGATGAGGTCATCCACTGCTTGCTAGGTGGGGTGGGGGGGAAGAGTATAGGATGTGTGTGTTCTAAGTGTCTGGGGAATGAGAGTTAGGGGCTTATTTTTCAAGGCTGACCCCTAGAATATTGGTTTTCCTTGCAGAGTTCATACCTGGCATATAGATTGTTTAGGCCTTGGCTCTTTGATGGCTCAGCAAATCTAGAAATGACAAATTGTGGGGCACCGTCAGACTTGCACAGCAGACCTTCTAAGGGCTTTCTCTGGGTAACTCTGGGATCAGGGGATCATGTCCAGCAAAGCCCCCTGAAAGAAGGGGGTGCTGAGGTGTGTGTGTGTGTGTGTGTGTGTGTGTGTGTGTGTGTGTGTGTGTGTGTGTGTTATGTGGTGTGTTGACTGTACGTGCATTTTATTAACATACTTTTTGTTTTTCGGATGAACAGTTGATTTGAGTACTAACTTTCCTTTTAAAGAAGTCTGGATACATCAGGGAGCATAATAACAGTAGCTTATTTGCATGGTAGTTTTACAATAATGTTTAGTAACTTTCAGAATAAGGGTCTGAGCTGCTTTCTGTGCTGGTTAAGAAATGACAAGGATTGATAACTATTGCACTTTTTACGAGTGTTCTGTTTTAATAACTCTTAGGTTTGGCTTTGTTAGTAATTCTCTTGGAGGCTTCCTAAAGATAGGAGTCCCTGGCCTCAGCCCTGGAAGCTCCGCCTGACTCAGTAGATCTGGGGAGGGGCCCAGGAATGTGTATTTTAATGATGATTAATCTTTTGCCTTCTCCCTTCCAGCCGTTCTTTTAAGAAATCCCAGTACTTAACATCACTTTAAACTGGAATAATGGACTGTTACCATGAATTGAACTTTGTTTTTTATTTGTAATTCTGTTGTATGGATAACTTAGTAGCTAAAGGCAAAAGGTAACAATGTAGTCCATTTTTGTTTGGTATACAAATGAAAATGATTGTGGATGTTTAAAAACAACTGTTCTGCATATAATTTTAAAACATTTTTTTGGCAATAGGAAATGCTCAAATGTCAATAATTACACTAAATGTAAATGGATTGAACTCACCAATAAAAAGACACAGAGTAGAAGAATGGGTTAAAAAAGAAAATCCAACTGTATGCTGCCTACAAGAAACACATCTAAGCTACAAGGATGAAAACAAATTCAAAGTGAAAGGCTGGAAAACAATACTCCAAGCAAATAACATCCAAAAAAAAGCAGGTGTAGCAATTCTCGTATCTAACGATGCTGACTACAAGACAGCAAAGGTAATCAGAGACAAAAACGGTCATTTCATAATGATAAAGGGGACATTGAATCAAGAAGACATAACACTTCTTAATATATATGCACCAAACCAAGGAGCACCAAAATATATAAGACAGCTACTGACTGACCTAAAAACAAAACCCAACAAAAATACAATCATATTTGGAAACCTCAATACACCGCTGATGGCTCTAGATGTTCATCCAAACAGAAAATCAATAAAGAAATATTGGCTTCAAACGAAACACTAGAACAATTGGAAATGATAGACATCTACGGGACATTTCATACCAAAGCATCAGAGTATACATTTTTCTCTAATGTACATGGAACATTCTCAAGAATTGACCATATGTTGGGCCACAAAAATAACATCAACAAATTCAGAAAGATTGATATCATACCAAGCATATTCTCCAATTATAAAACCTTGAAACTAGAATTCAACTGTAAACAAACCCACAAAAATGTGGAAACTAAACAACATATTTTTAAAAAATGAGTGGGTCAAAGAAGAAATAAAAGCAGAGATCAAAAGTTACATACAAACAAAAAGAACAACACGACATATCAGAATCACTGGGATGCAGCAAAAGCAGTAATAAGAGGGAAGTTCATATCACTATAGGCCGATATGAACAAACAAGAGAGAGCCCAAGTAAACCACTTAACATCACATCTTAAGGAACTAGAAAAATAAGAACAAAGGCAACCCATAACCAGAAGAAGAAAGAAAATAATAAAAATCAGAGCAGAAATAAAACAAAATAGAGAACAGAAAAACTATAGAAAAAATTAATAAAACAAGGAACTGGCTCTTTGAAAAGATTAACAAGATTGACAAACCCTTGGCAAGACTCAATAAGGAAAAAAGAGAAAGGACTCATATAAACAAAATCCAAAATGAGACAGGAGAAATCACCACAGATACCATAGATATACAAAGAATTAGTAGAATACTATGAAAAACTATATGCCACCAAATCTAACAATCTAGAAGAAATGGATAAATTCCTAGAACAATACAATCTTCCTAGACTGAAACATGAAGAAGCAGAAAGACTAAACAGACCCATAAGCAAGGAGGAAATAGAAACAACTATCAAAAGCCTCCCCCTCCCAAAAAACATCCAGTGCCAGACAGCTATGCAAGTGAATTCTATCAAACATTCAAAGAAGACTTGGTTCCTATTCTACTCCGAGTCTTCTAGAAAATTGAAGAAAAAGCAATACTTCCAAACACATTTTATGAGGCCAACATAACCCTCATATCGAAACCTGGCAAGGACAGACACTACAGACCAATATCACTAATGAATACAGATACTAAAATACTAAACAAAATACTAGCAAATCCAATACAAGAAGACATTAAAAATATAATACATCATGATCAAGTGGGATTCATCCCAGGATCACAAGGATGGTTCAAAATACATAAAATGGTTAACGTGTAATACACCATATCAATAAAACAAAGGGCAAAAACCATATGATCCTATCAATAGATGCAGAAAAGGCATTCGATAAAATACAACACAATTTTATGTTTAAAACACTCAACGAAATGCGTATAGAAGGAAAATATCTCAACATAATAAAGGCCATTTATGATAAACCATTAGCTAACATCATATTAAATGGCATAAAACTGAGGACTTTTCCTCTAAAATCAGGAACAAGACAGGGATGTCCACTCTCTCCACTCTTACTTAACGTGGTGCTAGAAGTTCTAGCCAGAGCAGACAAGAATAGGAAGTAAAAGGCATTCATATTGGAAAAGAAGAAGTAAAGATTTTACTTTGTGCAGATGATATGATCCTATACATCGAAAACCCCAATGACTCCACTAAAAGACTACTAGAAACAATAAATCAATACAGTAAGGTCGCAGGATGCTAAATTAATATACAAAAGTCCATTGTCTTCCTATATGCCAGTGGTTCTTAACCTTTTTTGAGGTACCGAACCCACCAGTTTCATATGTGCATTCACCGAACCCTTCTTTAGTGATAAATAAAATATGATTTTTTTTCCAAATTCAAGACACAGGTATATGTTTTTTTACTAGTGCACAAAATGAGCCGTGCATGAACATCACCTTGCTCAAAGAACAAAACCAACAAAGTGCACGAACTCACAACAAATTACGGTATTACTTTATTCTGGCCTCTGCGGCAGAGGCTTCTCCGAACCCCTGAGACCGACTCATCGAACCCCTAGGGTTCGATAGAACCCAGGTTAAGAACCACTGCTATATGCCAACAATGAAACATCAGAAAACAAACTCAAATAAATAATCCCCTTCATGGTTACAACAAGAAAAATAAAATACCTAGGAGTAAACATAACAAAGAATGTAAAGGACCTGTATAATGAAAACTACAAAGCACTGTTAAGGGAAATCGAAAAACATACAATGAATAATATTCCTTGTTCCTGGATTAGGAAGAATAAATATACTCAAAATGACTATATTACCCAAAGCAATAAACAAATTTATTACAATTCCCATCAAAATTCCAATGTTATTTTTTAAAGAAATGGAACAAAAAATTATCAGATTTATATGGAACTATAAAAATACCCAAATAGCCAAAGCAAGCCTAAAGAAAAGGAAAGAAGTTGGGGACATTACAATACCTGACTTCAAATTAAATTTTAGAGCCATGACAATCAAAACAGCATGGTATATGCAGAAAAATAGACCAGTGGAACAGAATAGAAAGGTCCAAAATAAAATCACATATACATATATATGGTCAAATAATTTTCAACAAAGGGGACAACAACACACAATGGAGAGAAGAAAGCCTCTTCAACAAATGTTGCTGGGAAAACTGGAAAGCCACATACAAAAGAATGAAACTTGACTACAGTTTGTCCCCTTGTACTAAAATTAATTCAAAATGGATCAAAGACCTAAATATAAGACCTGAAACAATAAATTACATAGAAGGAAACATAGGTACTAAACTCATGGACCTTTTTTATAAAGAGCACTTTATGAATTTGACTCCAAAGGCAAAGGAAGTGAAGGCAAAGATAAATGAATGGGACTACATCAGACTAAGAAGCTTCTGCACAGCAAGAGAAACTGACAGCAAAACGAACAGCCAACTAAATGGGAGATGATGTTTTCAAACAACAGCTCAGATAAGGGCCTAATATCCAAAATATACAAAGAACTCACAAAACTCAACAACAAACAAACAATCCAATAAAATAAAATGGCAAGAGGACATGAACAGACACTTCTCACAGGAAGAAATACGAATGGCCAACAGATATATGAAAAGATGCTCTTCATTAGCTATTAGAGAAATGCAAATCAAAACTACAATGAGATACCACCTCATACCTGTTAGATTAGGTAATCAACAAGACAGATAATAACAAGTGTTGGAGAGGCTGTGGAGAAAAAGGAACCCTCATCCACTGTTGATGGAAATGTAGAGTAGTACAACCACTATGGAAGAAAGTATGGTGGTTCCTCAAAAAATTAAAAATAGAACTACCATATGACCCAGCAATCCCTTTACTGGGTATATAGCCCCAAAACTCAAAAACACTGGTACGTAAAGACACATGCAGCCCCATGTTCATTGCAGTATTGTTCACAGTGGCCAAGACATGGAAACAATCAAAAAGCCCTTCAGTAGATGATTGGATAAAGATGTGATACATACATACTATGGAATACTACTCAGCCATAAGAAATGATTCACAACAACATGGATAGACCTTGATAACACTATACTGAATGAAATAAGTAAATCAGAAAAAACTAAGAACTATATGATTCCATACATAGATGGGACATAAAAATGAGACTCAGAGACATTTACAAGAGTGTGGTGTTAGGATGAAGGGCGTGGGGGGCGGGGCAGAAAGAAAACCAAATAGAAGGGGATGGAAGACAATTTTACTTTGGGGGATGGGTATGCAACATAATCAAATATCAATAACCTGGAGATGTTTTCTCTGAACATATGTACCCTGATTTATCAATGTCACCCCATTAAAATTAATATAAAAACATTTTTTTGTTATAGTGTATGTACATAGGCATGTACACACATGCATGTATATGTGTGTATACCCATACATTTGTATGTGCAGATAGACATGTGTACGTAATAATGCCCTTACACAAATAGGGTCAAACCACTTACATTATTCTGAGTTGCGTTGCTCATTTACAGTCCTGTGCACAATAGTTCAGGTCAGTGTATTCAGGCCCGATATCAGGGAGTACTTTGACCAGCATATGCCACTTCCCTGTACTCAGAGATGCTGCGGCATTATTGTTTCAGTGTGTTGCTTGCTTATCAAAATTTTTTCATGCATCGGAAAATATTTTGGGAGGCAGATAGCAGGAAACGTGGTGTACTTTAGAGAAATCAGTATTTGTGATGCAGTGTGTATTGCCAGAAGCTGTAGTTCCAGTCACCATTGTGTAGCAATAAAAGAGCCAAAGGAGAGTACATAGAAGCCCCGTCAGCAAGGAAAAGGGAAGTTGACTCCACAGCAGAGCTAGGGAGCAAACTGAAGTTTGCATCACTTTGCAGTATGTTTGTTGGGGCTGATTGATATTTTTTTTTTCCTTTTTAATGGCAGGAAGTGACTGCAGTTAAAAATGTTGCATTTCCTTTTGGTGCTGATAACTGGGTGCATTTCATGTCTCTTTGTTCTTTTGTGTAGGACCCAAGCTACTGGATACAGGTGCACCGACTGGAACATGGAGACGGAGGAATACTGGATCTTGATGACATCCTCTGCGATGTAGCTGATGATAAAGACAGAGTAAGTGCTTGTCCTGTCCTGTCCTGTCCTGTCCTGTCTTGTCTAGGGAACGCTGCTCTGAGTGCCCCTGGCAAAGCCCTGGGAGGGAGTGTGCAGGCAGAAACATGTCCTTCCTGTTTCAGATGCATATACTTTTAACAGCCGTGTGGGTGATTCCCTCTGGTATGTTTATAGAAGTGCTGTGACTGTTCATACCCTTAATCAGGGTGGAATGCCTGGCTTGATACATAGGACTCAATGCTAAGTTTTGGAATTTTCAATATTGCAACTTTTTGAATGGCTAGGTCCTTAACTTTTCCCCCCATTCCTCTTTTATTTTCACCTAATGAAGCATCTTTCCCGACAACTCACACCTGTACTTGGATCATTTTGTGTTTCAGTTTGTGAACAACAGGTTTCTGAGTCCTGCTCCCCTTGTCAGCCCACCCCAAAGTTTCTGTGTGTGACATACTTCCTGGTGACAAAGCCTGTGTGTATCCTGGCATCTCCCTGGGTCCTGGGCTCTCATAAAGCTCTCTTTTCCTGTGTCTTGCTTGGGTCCTTCTACTGCAATGCCACCTTCATCACAGCACCCAATTTTGGCATCGTGAGTGTAGCCACCCACAGACCCTTTGGCGTTCTCTTGAACCCCTCATTTTGTCTGTGCTCTCTGAGGGCAGGAGGGGGAAGGGACAGGGGAAGCATAGTGCCTCTCAACATTTTTTTTGTGTGTGTGACAGAGACAGAGAGAGGGACAGGTAGGGACAGACAGAAAGGGAGAGAGATGAGAAGCATCAATTATTCATTGTGGGTCCTTAGTTGTTCATTGGTTGCTTTCTCATATGTACCTTGACTGGGGGGGGGGGGACTACAGCAGACGAGTGACCCCTTGCTCAATCCAGCGACCTTGGGCTCAAGCTGGTGAGCCTTGTGCAAACCAGATGAGCCTGCACTTAAGCTGGTGACCTCGGGGTTTTAAACCTGGGTCCTCCGCATCCCATTCTGATGCTCTGTCCACTGCACTACTTCCTGGTCAGGCGCCTCTCAACCTTTTAAGAATTTGTGAGAGGACATTTGTCTCTGTGTATGGAAGTCAGCAACTTCTTTATTGTAATGAGGTAAGGAAATGTGGGCGGGCTTTGGCCACGCACTCTTTTGTGTTGAGTTGTAACAGAATTATTGAAAGGCTCAGCTGCATACATGGTGGTGTCATCACGGCCATGTCATAGCAGCAGGTATGCTAAACCCGCAAGGTTACATCCTGGGATTGGAAGGTGGTATAATTGTCTGGAGCTCAGGTCCTGCTGGGAGCACTCTCATTACCCGCCGGCCCTTTGCCTCCAATCCGTAGGCCCCCTTCTCTTCTCCCGGAGCTTGGAGAGCATGCTGTTGTGTCTTGTTTATGCCTATGTGAGTGTGGTTCTGGCCTCAGAATTGGTGGGCATCTTGTATATATTTTTTTGAAATCTTGGGAAAAATGAAAAATTTCAGGGACCAAATATTATGCACACTGAGGAATATCTGATTCACTCTCACCTGCTATTATAGGGTTGGTCTCTTGTGGATACTGTGGGCCGGGAGCACTTTGTGTCTAAAATGTAGAACATTTCTGCCCATTTCTGATTTGCTGCTATTTCTTGTAGTGCCGTGTATTGGTTTTGGGTTTTCTAGAGAGCCAGGAAGAGGTGATGCTCAAACTATTTTCCTGTGGTCCACGTACCCACAAGAGACTTAAATTACAGCCAGTCAGCTCCAGAGCTTATGACAGCTGCAGATATTCATGGGGGTTGTAAACAGGCACCCTTTCCCAGCCATAATGTTAAGAGATGAACTAATGCTGGTGTGGCCAACAGTTTTTGCCCCCGGGCCAGATTAGAAAGAAAACTTTTTCATGGGCTGGACGAAATATTAAAATTAAAAAATCTTGAATACAAAAATGATTCGTTTAAGTAAACAATTTTATTATATAATTTGTTTATGAATAAATGTGAGTGAAAAGTTTTTAATATACAATATTATTTAATAAAAATATATTTTAATAAAAATATAATTACATACCGTATAAATATCCAAACTGTATCGCAATCAATCAAAACAATATTTAATTAATAGAATGAGCTTGAAGGGGTTATATTGCAAATAAAACAATTATTTCATTTTACAAACAGCCTGGACACGTTTTCAGTTATCTACTGCAGCTATTGTCTATGCTACAATGCCACTTGATTCAGCACACTTGACCACAACAATAACAAATTGTTTGACCTTGAGTGCGCACTGGCAAACTCCGCCTAGAAGAATGCAGGTTTAACATCGCAGCTAAATGTCAAACAGTTCATATCGAGTACAAAAAGCTCCATGTATTCAGCGTGCACAACCATGTCTTGTATGTTTGTGAAGTCCAGACTGTGCTTCCTCACCCCTCCTCCTTGCACCCTCGTCCACAGACACACTCTTCACAGTGTCACCTGCTGCATAGGCAGGCTCCAGAGGTAATATGTAGCAAGATGATTCAAAAACCCACTGAAACATGTGGAGACTTACTGTATGCCTGTAAGTGGCCTTTTTGGTGGATATTCTGTGTATACTGGAGAAAATAATGTATATTCTACAGTTGTTGTATATTCTACAGACGAGTACAAAAGTTGTAAATCTTTATAGTGGAATTTTTTAAAAATAAAGAAGTATAACAAATCCATTTGACCAATTATTGGAAGTTAACCCTAGATTAGTCACACACAGAATTCTTTTCTGCATATCACTATCTTAAATATCTTGATTTCCAATAATCAAAGATGCTTCCGCTTCTGAGTAGCTGAGATTTTAAAGTAGCGGAGAATATTAAAAATTTAATCGTGGGCCGCATAAACTCATTATGCGGGCCGCATTTGGCCCGCGGGCCATATGTTGGCCATGCCTGCACTAAAGTATTGATCTTTCCTTACTTTCCTCTTCCTGGTTTGTTCATTCTCCCGTCCCCTGCCCTCCCCTCCCTTCCCTTTCTTTCCTTCCTTCCTTCACTTTTTCTTTTCCCTCTCCCTCTCCTTTCCACCTCTCCACTCTGTCATTCCTTTCTTAGAATTTTTTTTTCTATAAAAATAATACAGCTCCTTATGAGAAAAAAATAAACATGTAAAGAAGGGAATAATCACCTGTAATCCCAATGTGGCTCAGAGCTGGTATTTGAGAGTGGCCTTTGTAACCGGACCCTTTTTTCCTTCAGCTACAGACATACACATACTTTCTGTTTTAAAGCAAAGGATTACCTAGTTGCCTGCTTTTTGTCTGAGTTGATTATAAATATATTTTCATGTCCATTAACAATGACACGTAGAAGTCCCCCAAATCTTCATTTGCAGGTGCCCACTTAGCTGTGTATGTTTTCTTTTACGAGTTTGTGTTCTCTCTTACTGGGCTTGCTTTCGTACGCTAGTTACTATGGCGACAGCTGTGGTGTCCTTGGCTGGGCACCTTCATGACTAGCCTTTGCACTTTGAGCGGCAGTGAGGAGCACTGTGTCTATCCATCCACGTGTCCTTTCTGATGGTGTGTAGACACAGGTTCCTTCATGTGGTGCCCTCCTCCTGTTCATTTGCACTTTGTGCCCTACACTAGAGGGAACGAGGGCCACATAGAGGACTTCCCCTGAGGTGTGCCCAGCCCAGCTGTGGGTGCTGGGTGACTGTGTGCAAGGTCAGTGGGACTGGGCCCTGTGCTCCTGAGAACCCTGCGCTCCATGTATTCAGCGTGCACAACCATGTCTTGTAGGTTTGTGAAGTCCAGGCTGTGCTTCATCACCCCTCCTCCTTGCACCCCCGTCCACAGACACACTCTTCACAGTGTCACCTGCTGCATAGGCAGGCTCCAGAGGTAATATGTAGCAAGATGATTCAAAAACCCACTGAAAAAAAAAAAAAAAAAAAAACCCACTGAAACGTGGACACTTACTGTACACCTGTAAGTGGCCTTTTTGGTGGATATTCTGTGTATACTGGAGAAAATAATGTATATTCTAGAGTTGTTGGATTCACTGTTTTACAGAAATCATTTAGGTCAAGGTGGTTGATACTCTTGTTACATCTTTGGGATAATTTGTTACTCAGTAACTGAAAATAACACACTCTTCTTTAACACAGTCAACTATTAGGTCACACACGAAAACCAAGGTGAAGGCAAACTGATCTTCTAAAATTCTTGCATATTAAATTTATAAGTGATTTAATAAATCATTATTGATTTTTTCCTTGTACAAATTTGATGAATATCTTTTCCAGAATCTTTTCTATTTCTGATACAAATTAAAGAATCTGTTAACCTGAAGATGTTTTAAATATTAAGAAGTAAAATAAATTTTTTAGATAATTTTATATGATGCAGATAAAATTCAGTCTGCAAGTAGAAAACTACTAGACAGTATAATGAACCACAGATTGAAATAGCTTTTTTTTTTTAAGTGAGAGGAGGAGAGTCAGAGATCCAGATTCTTGCATGTGCCCCACCAGGATCCATTCAGCAAGTGATACTCTGTCCATCTGGGTCCATTGCTCTGTTGCTTGGCAACCGAGCTATTTTATTGTTTGAGGCAAGGCCATGGAGCCATCCTCAGCACCCAGGGCCAGCTTTCTTGAGCCATTCGAGCCATGTCTGTGTGAAGGGGAGAGAGAGAGAGAGAAAGCAGATCGGCATTTCTCCTGTGTGCCCTGACTGGAAATCAAACCTAGGACTTCGGCATGCTGGGCTGATACTGTACCACTGAGCCAACCATCCAGGGCCTACTGGCCTGGAGATGTCACAGTAGTGGTAGCTGAGGACTTAGCTTATGTATCACTCAGATGTTTTATCTATGTGAAGTAGCAATTACTCTTAAATGTATCTTTCCACCTTCACCATCTTAGACGATCTGGGGAATGTCTGTATCCATCGCTAATCCCTCCAGGAAATCGAAGGACCAAGAAGAGACGTGACCACAGTCATGTCTTGTGTACCTTTCCTCCTTTGTTTTCAGAACATCTTTGCTTCCCGTTCTCTTTTAGATGAATGAGCCTTGGAACATGAAACAGCAAGTGTTTTGTATTCTCCACTGATGAGAATAGCACTTATTATGATGCATTACTTTTAACCACATCATCACTGTATCATGCGCATGTCTTGGGGAATTTAAGAATAAACATTAGCTGCTGTAGCTGATATTGCCATTTATTTATTTTTAATTGGATTTATTGGGGTACAGTTTTCAAGTACACAACTCAATAAAACATCATCTATGTTTTCTGCACACTGCAGAAAACAGGGACTGAAGGAGACTTTGATACTTACATTTTATTTTACCAAGACCAAGCCTACCTGGTGGGGTGGGGTGTTCAGCTCTCAGTCTCTGGGCTCATCCAATTGAACTGGACTAGAAAGACGAGTACCTTGGATTTGCCCCGTGCCACCTGTATACGTCAAAGTCCTTTTGTGCTTGCGTTCAGCTTCAACTCTTGCCCAAATTCGGCTAGATCCAAAACCATCTTACATCATGATGCATTTCTCAGTGCCAAAGACTATCAAATAAAAATCTCTCTCTGCATAATGTTCTCATGGCTCAGTGACAAATAAGGTGACAGCACTGTAGCCTCAGCTTTTTGCCTGACCATCGATGCAGCCATTGTGAATGCCACTGCAGAGTGAGACACCCTCAGTTTTCTCACTGAGCCTCTGGGTGGTGGCTTTGGGTATTGGTTAATGTGCTTTGTGACATGCTCTGAAGTGAGCTTGGAATGCAGTCCTTTGTTTAGAAGTGGAATACTTACTTCTGACCTGTCAGCATTATCTGGACATTACTTTTAATATCTGGGTTTCCTTTTTGTTTTCAAACCCGATTTTTCAGCCTGTCAGTAATCACATTGTGGACCAAAGTATTTATATTTAAGTGTGGAATGTTTCTAAAAGATATGTAATAGATTTTTTTATTTTTCTTTAGGGTGGGTGAATTCAGTATGCAAATCAACGTTTGGTCTATAAATTTGGGTTCAAATGAGGTCCAGACAGGTCTGATTTAAAACTTGGCATTTAATTTTTGGGACCATCTGTCCCATCTCATGTGTTCATGCCCTCCTTCCCTTCCTCCTGCATTTAAAGGTCAGGGCCGGTGATTGAATGCAGAAGCAGAAGTAGGGCCAGCAAGGACTCCTTCAGTGGATCTCAGGAGGTGAATAGAACAAACCTTAAGTGATCCAGTCATGTATGTATTGGTTCTTGTTGAATTGTTCCTACAGTGCCACCTAGAGTCTGGTAGTGCCATTAAGTTAGCTTTTGAGCTTTGACATACTGAATTTGTAGAGCAGGGAGAAATTGAGATGCTTAGGTGATTTGTATTGTCTTAGGAATCAGTAGTGACCAGAGTCAGAAGCTATTTGCTACCAGGTTAGCCATGTAATTAGTCAGTATGTATTGTATGACTCAACATGTTATGGTTTTAAAAAAAATCGTTCATGCCTCAGTTATACAGCTTTTATACTTAACCTGGGTTTTTTTGAAGATTGGTTTTTATTTAGAGGTAAAGAATTTGTGTTTTAGATGAGTACGCTCTAGCTGATATGATTTGCAATGCTTGTTTAGATAAATAGATGCTAGAAATATTTATTATTAATAACTTTCACAGATTATCTTAACTACAGAAAACTTTTACAGGCATATTTTCTTTTTACTTAAAAAATAGTTGTTTTTATGGTAATTGTGGTTTTACTTATGTTGCCCCTGCTCAGCAGGATGCCCTTCCTGGGAGGTGCTTTCTCTCTGTCATTCCCTTAAATCTGTCCTGTCATTCATGACCCAGTTCTTTCCTGCCTGCATGCTCTGGGTGAGCCAGCACAGAGTGGGCCAGTGTATGCTAGAGAACGCAGTGGCAAATTGCAAAAGGTGTCAGTGTTTTGCACAGAAAGACCTGCTTGGCATCCCTCCTCAGAGCCTTGTCTAGACTGGTGGATTGTAGCAAGCGCTGATCAGGCTAAAAGTTTTTGATTGCATTTGCTATTGATGCAGCCACTGATGCAAATAAATATATGAACTGATTTTAGAACTTGTTTTGGGGGGAGAAAGTGGGAAGTAAGAAAGTTTTGTGTGTGAATATAAGAATGACAGAAGTTCTTTAAAATGTTGGACATGGCTGGAACCTCTCAGGTGTGTGTGGGGGAACCTCTCAGGTGTGTGTGGGGCAATAACAATGCGCGGTTCTCCTGTGTTCTAGGCACCTGTCTGTCACATCAGTATCTACCTTCAGTCAGGTGTTTGGAAGTGAAGAGAGGAGCCTTTCAAGAATGAGGAACATGGATAAAGGAGAAAGGGGCAGCAGTTCATTCCAGCTATTCTAAGATATCAACTGAGGACTTATCTGAGCATGTGTTAAAGAAAATGACAATGAACAAAGTAGAAACCTTGGAGGCAAGTCTGCCCTGCATTTTTTGCACTGAGACATGCCTGCTGGTCAGGAGGCCATGTCTGACTCTCCCCAGGGGTGTACGTTTTCTGAGTAAGAGAGAGAGAGGGGGGGACAGACAGATAGGAAGGGAGAGAGATAAGAAGAATCAACTCGTAGTTGCATCACTTGAGCTGTTCACTGATTACTTCTCATATGTTCCTTGACCTGGGGTGATGGGCTCTCCAGCCAAGCTGGTGACCCCGTGCTCAAGCTGGATGAGCCCATGTTCAAGCTGGCATCCTTGGTGTTTTGAACCTGGGTCCTCAGCATCCTAGGTTGACACCCTGTCCACTGTGCCACCACCTGGTGAGGCAGGGCAGGGGTGTGGGGTTTTATAAGAACGATTTCAAGGATGCAGGTGTGCCTCTCTTTTTGACTGCCCTTCTCTATGCTAAGGAACCCTGTGCAGCACTCATTCTGCAAAATAACCCCCCTTCTTCCCTGAAGGCCTCTTGTCTGTGTTATCATTTCACAGTCAGCAAGGTTTCACCATTGGTCAAGTGGTCTATCCCAGCTTTGATAACCCCTCTTATCTCTGCAGTTCTTTTATTCTGTCTAGATATCTGAATCCGGAAGATGGTTTAGATCGGAACCCAGGCCCAGTTTGGCTGTAGATGAATGAATAGATCATATCCATTGTGTCTCATCCCCCCTCAACCCTTCGCCCCCTTTCTGGTGCAAAGATTAGGCTTAATACCTGTTACTTCCTCTTACTGATGTCTGCAAAAGATAAACTCTCCCTGTTCCTCTGCTATGACTTAAGTCTTTCAGGCCCCTCAAGTGCTGGTGAGCCAACTCATCTTCTTTCCATCAAATAAAATTGGAGGTGGGAAACAGACTTCCATCAGTCCTGTTCAGTAAAAAAGTCAACATTTGCACTGTTTGACTATTCCAACTTTGGCCCTGGCGGGTTGGCTTAGTGATAGAGCACCAGCATGTGGAAGCCCCAGGTTCGATTCCTAGTCAGGGCACATAGGAGAAGCGCCCCTCTGTTTCTCCACTCCTGTCCCTTTTGCTTCTCTATCTCACTTCTCTCTCAGTCTCTCTCTACCCCTCCCACAACCATGGCTTGATTGGCTCGAGTGAGTTGGCCCTGGGTGCTGAGGATAGCTCTATGGCCTCTGCCTCTGGTGCAAAAAAAAAAAGGCTCTGGTTGCCAAGCAACAGAACAGGGGACCCAAATAGGCAGAGCATAGCGCACTATTGGGCTTGCCAGGTGGATACCAGTTGGGGCGCATGCAAGAGTCTATCTCTCTGCCTCCCCTCCTCTCTCACTAAACTTAAAAAAAAAAAAAAAAAAAAAGAATATCCCAACTTCCTTTCTTTGTCATAGGATATTTGAAAATAGGTTTTATTTTATAGTAAGCTGTTCCTAGCTTTGTTCACATGCTGTGTGCATAACATTCATCTTTTTGTCCCTTTTTTTTTCAAGTAATTACAGCTTCATTTAAAAAGTCGTTCTTTTCCCCTTAGAAGGCCCATTGTGGATGATACGTAAAAACATGGAATCTATAAAATCCTCGTATTATTTCTGCCAGTCTGTTTTATCGTAATCTTTAACCTTCTGCCACATGCAAAGTGCAGCTTTTGCCGAGTTGTATGTATGATGTGTGATGAATGTCCTTGGTCAATCCAGTTTTTAAAGCTTGTGTTTATTTAAATGAGTAGTTCCTTAGGTCAGCAGATGTGTAGCTTACCTGCTACCTTCGGAGATGAGCTGCAAATTGGGTTATAACAAAAGCAACAACAGCAATAAATGGTTTACAATGTTGTAAGAGAACACAAAACTTCTGTGTCATGTTTTGTGTAATTTCTCCAGCTGGGAAACAGCTGATCTCAACTTGTGTTGAGTGATTTCTGTTGGGCAGATAAAATATAATATGCTCACTTTGTTAAAGATGGTGCTGCCCACATGGAAGCCCATCACCAAGGTGATATTATTTGCCCTTATGCTTGGGATGGGTGTGGGGGAAAGGCTGTAATGTAAGCAGGCCCAGTCGTTATAGCCTAAGGTTTAGTTTTAAGAGTAAGCTTTCCCCCACACCCTTGACTGATTGGATGATGTAGGGTGGTGCACTCCTGAGGAATCCCATTATGCTTCAGATGGGTGACTTTGTATCAGAGACTTCCTTGTTTGTACAATTGGATTAAAGGTTTTGATTCTACACTATAAAGTGGGGCAGGCCAGGAGCTTGCTCTCTCTCGGTTCCTGCTATCACCATTGCAGGGGCCTCCCTGATCCCTTGCCCTCCATAAGAAAAGCTGGTTTTCTGCTTTTCCCTTGTCTTCTCTTGTGGCTTGCCTGTCTTGGTGAGACACCAATAAACAGAATGGCCCACCATCCTCCAACTCTGCCATTTCTTCACCATCAGCCCGAATCCAATGGTAACCTGCATGTGAATGGCCACGATGGCGGCTCCTGGCCTTACAATTTCCTTGCATGCAGTCTTGTTGTACAGGCATTGCACTCCGATGTAGTGCTGATTGGGCTCTTCATGGTGGCTGAACCTGCACTTGGCAGCCCCAATGACCATCTGTGCATTTTCTATCAGTAAGTACTTGGGTTAGTGAGTAAGTGACAAATGCACTGTTGTCATTTGCGTCTTCAGTGTATCCTGTATAGCTCCATGTGTCACCAGCTGCAGCTTCGGGGCTGCTGTGCTGCAACCATACATGTCCACTCCATGTGGCTCCGTGGGACCACCCCCTAACACAGTGATGGGCAACCTTTTTATATAAACCGCCCACTTTTGCAGTGCTGGTCAACCTGGTCCCTACCGTCCACTAGTGGGCGTTCCAGCAACCAAACGGCGCCACGATTGGCCCACTGTGAAAGCTGGAACGCCCACTAGTGGGCGGTAGGGACCAGGTTGACCAGCACTACCAAAGTGGGCAGTTTTTATAAAAAGGTTGCCCATCACTGCCCTAACCTGTTCTAAAGTAGCTCAGTCCACGGGTTACATAGACACCAAGGCAGGATACAGAAGAAATTTTAGGAGATTTATTAATAAGTCTGCTACATATATGACTTACACAGGTGTTGGGCAGATAAAATATATTATGCTCACTTTGTTAAAGATGGTGCTGCCCACGTGCAAGTTTAAAGAGTAAGCTTTTCCCCACACCTTTGACTGATTGGATGATGTAGGGTGGTGCACTCTCATGAGCAGTCCTCCCAGTATGTCTCAGATAAGTGACTTTGTATCAGAGACTTCCTTGTTTGTAGATTGGATTAAGGGTATGGATTTCTACACTATAAAGGGGGGCAGATTGGGAGCTTGTTCTCTCTTGGTTCCTGAGGTTAGTATTAGAGAGCAGAGCAGATTAAGGCCACGTGGAGAAGAGAAGCAGCCAAGATGGCGAAGTGCTGAGGAAGAAGCCAGTTTGTGCAGAGAGAAGGAGATGGGAAACAGAGGTGAATAAGTTTGGTGAGCTAGAAACCTTTGATTCTAGGAAACTCGGATCCAAGTCAGTAGCTTTGTGAGCACTGAATGAGTGGGTTTTGGAGCCCAGTGTGTGTTTTTACTTGCCTGCCAGATGCAAGCTAGGATTAAAGCTGATGGCTCACCAGTTTTTGGCTCCCTTGTTTCATTACCGACTGTCCAAATCTAATGCGAACCTGCACTGGCCAGGTGGCTGTTTTGGTGGCCTTGGCCACTGGCTTTATAGGAAGGAACCTTAGACACTGTTTTTATCTGCTTTTCTTATTTAAGGAGAGAACCGTGGGCAGTTTGGAATGGCCTGATGTGCTTGTTGGAGCCAGCACCTTCCATGGGGCAGGCCTCCTGGCTCTTCACTTTAATGTGTCTGCTTTTTAGGAGCTGACTCCTGCGGGTATAGACTGACACTTCTGTGTGGTCCTGTGCTGCATTAATGTTTACTAGTTACGTAGATTTCATGGGTAAATTCCCAGGGATACAGTGATAGAAATTAAACCAGTGCTTTGACAGTAACATCATTTATAACTTTGTGTTTATTGCATGCCAGGTATGAATATAAGTCCTTTCTCCATTTCAACCAGCTTGGTGCTCAGCACTATGTGAGGGTGCTGGTGTTTTTCCCGGGCCCTGGGATGAGGGATGGGGGGCAGGACATTGAGGCTCTGTGATGAACGATGTGCGGGGATCCAGCTGTCACTTCTAAGGTACCAGGAAGACCTTTGTGCACTGCCTGCATTGCACCTCTGCTTTCCCCCGGGCCTGGAAGGGAGAAGGGGGAGGTGATCCTTGTTTTTTCTTGTTTACTTACTTTTCTGTCTGCATCACCCCACAGTGGCAGTTGATTCTAGTTTCAGCTTTTTGTCGGGCAGTCCCCAGATCAGCTTTATTTGTTGTCTTCCTAGGGAACGTCTCTATACCAGCCCGAGTACCAGCTCTACGTAGCTTGCTCTGAGGTCCTAGGGGACAGGGCCGTGGGCTGCACTACTGCCCCAGAAGTCCTTCTGCTGAGCGGCTCAAATCTCAGCCCTGCCAGCAGCTCCCTCTGCAGAGTCTGGGGACCACCTTCCCTGACTCTCCTTCAAGCCTCTAGGCTATGCTAACCCCAGGTTCTCCTCTGTCCTCAGCTCCAGGGGTGTTAGGTGCTTCTGGCCTTTCACTTGTCTACCTGAGTCCTTCTGTTTAATTCTCTGTTGTGATTTCTGTTCGCCTTATTGGATCTCGACTGTACTTTGGGTGTATTGTAAATGATATTTGGGATTATGCAAATCTGGCAATAAAATAATTTTGGTAAGTTTATTCTAAGTGATAGTAATTAAAAATAGCATCTAGTTATTAATTAGTACTGGTATATATTTTTACATATTTACCAAAGGGTATAAAATCCAAGCAATCTTTAAAAAAAGAAAAGTGAAATGAGCCCTGGCTGGATAGCTTGGTTTGTTAGAGCATCATCCTGAAATGCAGAAGTTGCTGGTTCAATCCCTGGTCAGGACACATACAGGAACAGATTGGTGTTCCTCTCTCTCCCTCCCCTGTCCTCTCTCTAAAATCAATCAGATAAACATTAAAAACAATGAAATGATGCATTTTCTTTTTTGATTTCCCCAAAAGCTAAATGAAGCTGAAAGTAGCAGGTAGCTGTGATGTTTTAGTCAAATCTTGTGGTTTTTGTGAAAAGGATGCTGATCTAATTAGAATAAATGGATATCAGTTGACCCAAATGAGATCCAAGTAGACTTCTTAATCTTTTTTTGGACAAAAATTCTTTCGTGACCAAATGAATTTCAAACTACCACTGACATAGTTGTCTGAGGACCTACCTGCCTTTCCATCCCTTTCCCCTTATCCCTTAGTTGAAGGAGCCAGGACCTGGTGCTCAAAAGCGGGCATGTTCTTGTTCTCTCTGTATCTGTGCTCTTGCCGAGGGTCGCTAGTTGCGAAAGTATAGGGTCAGTGTCTGCATCAGACCACCATTATCCACTGTGTAAAATGTGGCTTGTCCCCCACCCCCATTCTGGATATTTAATAAAAGGCTCACAACATCGCTGTGTCCAGCAGGCATGCAGGCTCTGGCTTGGGGCTTTTGCTGCCCCATCTGTTCCCTAACCAGAGAGTGTTAACCAGGGGTCCATACAGACAGCAGCCCAGGACAGCAAGGAGCACCTGTGAGGGTGACTTCTCCTGGCTCCTGACTTATCAGTCACTGTGTAAATTCTCTCTGTTCCTAGCATGTACATAATGAATGGGAAAAGTCCAGCCACAAGTCGGTCACCATTCCCAGATGTTTAATTATAGTCATTAGGACGCATTTGAAAATACCTGGTGAGCTTCCTAAAAGCATAACAATGAGGCAATCCCTTTGAGTCTTGATAGATTAGTACTTTTGGTTAAAGTGATTATAGACAAGTGCTCCTGCTATCTCTGGAACATCGTTACCAAAAAGAGGTCATGATTTGCTACTTGCAGTATGATACGTATGTCACGTTCCTTTTCATTTGTTCTCTGGTTTTCATCAACTGTGCCAAGTTCTAATTAATGTACTTCAGTTGTATGAAAACTTAAGCATGTATAATTATATCTTTAGTAGCAATATTTAAATCTTTACTGTCAGTATATTTATCATATAACATCTCCTGGAGTTTAAAGGTCAGTTTCCTGGAACCTTACGCACATAGTGGAATGGAATTTGTTCCAGAGTTTTAAAAATTTAATTTGAAGTTTAGAAATAAAACACAAAATGTCAGGGGCCCAGACAAATGTCATGTTAAGAGAGTAGAGAATGGACTGACAACCACTTTAGCCTGTGGGGACAGTAGTAGTAAATTTGACGAAGGGGAGATTTTAAAGAAAATACATGTTTTCTACTTTTGTTTTCTTCTTCTAATTTAAATTTATATCATAAATTTTTTGGCGTTTTTCTACCCTGTGAGAGGGCTCTGTTCAAGCCATCCTTCTCAGATGTCTGTTTTGGAGCTTGCATTGAAGATAACACTAAAACATTAGTTTTTTACTTCAGTTCTGGGGAGTGTGGGGAATCTCTGTATCTCTTGACTTTTACTGCTTTCTCTCCCTGCTTCTCTTATTGCTCTTAATCTTGGCTCATTCCTATTCTTTTTTTTTTTTTTTAATTTTTATTTTATTCATTTTAGAGAGGAGACACAGAGTGAGAGAGAGAAAGAGAGAGAGAGAGAGAGAGAGAGAGAGAGAGAGAGAGGGAGAAAGGGGGGAGGAGCTGGAAGCATCAACTCCCATATGTGCCTTGACCAGACCAGTGCAGGGTTTTGAACTGGCGACCTCAGTGTTCCCAGGTCGACGCTTTACCCACTGTGCCACCACAGGTCAGGCGGCTCATTCCTATTCTTTGTGGCTTCCCTTAATGGAACTTCAAGTTTCTGTTGTGTTTGAGTTTTGTTTTTTAAAGCACACTGCCTGGTCTCCAGTAGCTTTCAGATGGACCCACTGCCTACCCCTTGCATCTGCTCTCTGAACCGTCAACCCCAAGGCTCTCGGTAAAACAGCGCAGAGTGGAACTTCATCAGGGTTGTTAAGAAGTGAGAATAGTCCCATTCTTTTCCTCTGCAGTCTCTGCTCGTTGGCAGGTTTTGTTGGGCTATCCAGCAGTGACACTGTCCCCCCACTTCCGTTCTGTGTGCTCAGGGAGGCACAGGCTAGGACGCTGTAGCTCTTGTCTTTTACAGATAAAAACACAGAGGACTGTGGGAACTAGTGTGTTAGCAGGATGTCTAGACAAACACAGTGCAGTGTGGGAAAGTTCAACAGGTGGCCCTGGAAGAGCTGTTCATAGGTTAATTTAAACTCTACTTTGTAGGAGTTTGTAATGGTTGATAAGAAGCTAAGTTCACTTTTTTAAAAATAGTGTAACACAGGTAAGGGCACAGAATGAGCATATTAAAGCATGCACATGCGTGCGCACACACACAAATCTGATAATATAAGAGGAATGACTGTTTTCTGAACAGGTATTGTTCACAGTGTGCTCAGCAGATGTTGGCGGAGTGTCAATCTCAGAAGAAGCACTTACTGTGTGCTCTTCTGTGTTCATAATAGGAAAGAGCACAGAGTGGTTTTAGGCACTTAATTTTATTGTGCTTATGAGGCAGTTGGTGTGTTAGGAAGGGGAGTTGGATCGATGCCTGAGGCCTCAGAGGTGTGTGTGTCTGTGTGCACGGATGCACTTGATTCTCTTCTAGATTATTCTTCTGTCTGCCCTGTGATTGCCTCTCCAGGTGGCGTGTCATGGGCGCAGACACTTCCTTCCCAGACCCTGTGCCCCGTGGGGTTGCCCAGGTCAGAGATTCGTTCCCTGGGCACGTTTCCCTAGAGAGCTGTCTGTGGTTCTGCGCCCTCTGCTCCCTGCCAGTCCTCTGTTCCCGTCCTCATGCTCTGTGCACTATTTCTTTATATACTTGCTATCTTTAGTGCCTTTGTGGGAGCATTTTCTTTTTAGGGGAGGGGAAGTTCATCAAAACAGGAAAAAGATGGCAAGGTAAGAATTTTCAGTCCTTAAACATGTTGGACATCTATCTGCAGAGGGCTGAGGAGATGTGTTAAGTATTGTGTTGTGAGGGAAATGGTAGAAGCGATTTGTCTGCTGATCAGATCACACAGGGGAATGAAGGGCCCCAGAATGACAGCAGATATTTCCAGTTAAGTGTCTGAAATTAAGGTTTTTTTGCTGAAGTAGTTCTACTCTAATCATTGTCTCCTTTTTAATGTTTGACCATAATTTGTTCCCTCCTAAAGAATGTAGTTCCCTCCTGGCCAGGTGGTTATGCAGTGAGTAGAGCATAGACCCAGGACATGGAGGACCCAGGTTTTAAACCACAAGGTCACTGGCTTGAGTGTGGGCTCATAGTCATGACCCTAAGGTCGCTGGCTTGAGCACGGGGACACTGGCTCAGCTGGTGCCCCTGGTCAAGGCACCTATGAGAAGCAATAATGAACAACTAAGGAGCCGCAACAATGGGTTGATGTTTCTCATCTCTCTCCCTTCCTGTCTGTCTGTTTCTCACTTAAAAAAGAAAAAAAAAGAAGAAATATGTTCTTATAACCTTGCTGAAAATATAATTTTAATGATTTTCCCCCTTTTAATTGAATGTCAGGGATCTGCACATTGTAATGTGTATTCAGCACCTGAGCCTCCTTCCAACACTGTGTGCCCCCCTTGACCCTGCTCTACCTTCTCAGCCCCCTTCCTCTTTTAATCACAATACTGTTGTCTGCCTCATTTTTTCTGCTGATGAATCTGTATATAAGACTCTTCAAACTTTTCATTAAAAGTCATCTAGGCTAACACATTTTTTTTTCTTTCAAATGTATGATTCGTCTTCTTAAAGGTTTTGCTACTCCATGCCCCTTGCCAACTCCAGAGCTCTAAGTTTCCCATTTAAAGGAACTCTTCTGGTTTGACGTCTACCACCTCTGTGTTCCAGTTGTTCTAGCTCCCAACTTTTTATTCGAAATGCAGATCTCCATGTGCACTTAACAGAGTGTATTACTTTGTATGTAAACTCCTGGTTAAAAGTAAAAAGCTTGCATATTTGTTGGGCACGATTGATTGCACATGAACATATTTCATTCTGCAGAATGTCTGTCTGTCTGTTCCCTGTGGGTTTTTCTAGTGAGGCTCTGGGCCCTGTTTCAGGTGAGTGGGACATACTAAGTCCCACAGGCAGGCACACAGAAGCGCACTGTTATGTGTCAGCTTGTCTGCTGGGTCCTTCCATGACTATGCTGTAGTCTGTTACCAGAAGGCTAAAGGCCATTTTGGAGGGTCAGTATTCTCTCTCCATCCCACCTCTGGCATTAGCATTGTGTGGTTGTTCAGTGGAAGGTCTCACACAAAGTGTGTTCCCCGTTTTCTGGGACCTCATGTTCAGCTTTGGAAGAAAGTGATCTCTTCTTTGAATCACCTAAGGAAACAGAATTAAAAATAAAAAAAGGCACAAATGCATCTTGTGCCATCATCTTGTTCTCAGCCCAGAAGATAGAGCTGTCAGCCCAGACCAGTCACACAGGCTGATAGGGTCCTCACTGCTGCTGGTGGACTAACCAGTGGCTGACACGTTCTGCATTCATTCATGATGTGTCTGCACTATGTGCGTTCAGCTCACTTGGGAATGCAGCGAGAACCATGAGGAGGAAATACCAGTGTCATGGGCCAGGGGCTGTGACAGACAGTAGGGATTATGTGTGAAGCAAGGACAGATGCCGTGTCTGCTTCATGGAACTAACTTCTATTTAGGGGACAGCCATTAATTACATGACTGTAGTTTGAATTTGTAAATTCTGCAGGGAGGGTGATTGTGAGGGCTGAAATGTGGCAGGTGGGAAGTGACCTGCCTGTCACTTTGTTTTGCCAAGAAAGGGAAAAAACAGAAAACCAACCAACAAAACCTATCATTCAGAAAGAAAAGGGCCTAAAGGGATTAATGTGATACAAAGTTTCTCAAAACCTGCTTCTCTTTTAAGCACACAGTATTGAAGTTGCTCATGAATATCAGCCTCCTGGGACTTCTTAGCCTGTATATGGTCAGAAGATGCAGCCCTGCTTGTCATTCCACTCATCCTGCCAGTCGGGTGTTCTCAGTGTGGGGCCAGTCCTGGAATCTAAGGAGTTGGCAGTGTCCCACCTAGCACACAAGCTTTGGGAAGCAGACATGTGCTGAAGAAGAACTTCCTGAGTCAGCCACCCAGATGAGTGCAACAACTTGTCTTGAGGACTGTAACCATGCTCAGTAAGGATGGCATCTCATTCTGAGTGCTGCCCTGTCCAGAGCTTGATGGGGACGTGTCTACCTCTGATGCCTGGCTCCTGGGCAGTGAAGGGCCTGCTGGACATGTGGGCTGCTCCTCTATGTGTGGGTGAGAGAGCTGTTTTGTGAGAGGAACTTCTCTGAACAGAGGGGTAGCCAGGAGTATCTTCAGATCAGAGGGGTAAAAGGGAGTAGTATCTCCTGAACAGAGGTGTAGCTGGGAGTGCGCCCGTGTAGGAAGGTGTGTCTAGGGACCATCAGTGCTCAGTCCATAAAAAAAAGACTGATCTTAAGAGAGGGTATATCATTCTGCACATAGACCACCTGTACCAACAATATACATGGGAAGTCTTTGGCCCTGTTGATTTTTGCCTTTTGGAGCTAACACAAATCTAATTTTTGTGATGTGCCTCTGGGATTATGCGATTCGTGCTCTCTGGCTCCTTTTCCACTGGTGGATAGAGCTCCTCAGTACTCAGGGGACGGACAGCTGTGTTTCCTCAGCCACCACAGGGTGGTGTTCCTCCACTTGTGGTCTACAGGGCTACTGTTGACCGTTTTTATTTTTCACCTTCGTGTTATTTTGTGCCTTCCGACTCTAGTGCCCGCAGTACCTACATTCACTCAGGAGGGAATTGCTGCTGAAGACATTTGAGAGCATACCCAAACACTCTATATGTGTGAGCCTTTATCTGATCATTTAAACAACTGGAAAATAAATATTTCATTTCCCCTTTGGGTGTCTTCCCCTGCCCTGGCCCTCAGCTCACACTACGTTTGTCTTCAGGGCTTTACCCGCCACGTGCAAATGCTCACGGGTGCCCTTGCACACTGCCGTGCAGTCCTGCCTCAGACAGCTTGCTGGAAACAGCACATCCTGGAAGCTCAGGAATCTTCTGGGTTGGGTACAGCTGGTTTAATGCTCAACACACACAGCTCTGCAGTCATATGTAAGGAGGACTCACTTGTGGCGACTCCAGGGAGTTTATCTTAGCTGTCCCCCAAAGGACAGCCAGCACCTCCACCTATCTAGGAAGTGTTAAATGGCAGGCTGTTGCAGACAACTGGTGCTCTTGAAAGCCGTTACTTGTCAGGAGGTGCATTTCCAGGTTGGCGTGGCGTTCTCGGTCCTATCACTGACTCTCACAGTATCAGCACATGCAAAGGAGGAACATTCATGACAGGTTGTGGGTTTGTTTTAAGATGAAATATGTCCACATTAAAAGGTAAGTCATAAAATGTTCATGAAAGTTTTCAGTGTTCCTTTTATGAGTTTCTTTAGAAGCCGACTTGACGTTGAGGCATTTACTGCCCTTGGCAGCTTTGCTCAGCTTTATAGGTTTTGACTGTTGAGCTCCCATCTGTGTTGTAAGATGCTGCGGTGTCACGTGAAGTTGTAGTCAGTTTGTTAAGATCAAGTGTGGTTCTCAGACCCATGTGCCTGCCACATGGCAATATTGGGAGGAGTTCAGACCTTCTGTTTACACACAAATATACTTGTGAGTGTTTGAGTCGTGATTTGCCTACTGAGTTTCTGTCTGGGATTGGTACATCTCTGCTGTGTGTGGAGAAGAGTGAGGAAATGTTGGGGTCTCCCTGCACCCTCCTTTTGGACCCTGTTCTCTGAGGTTTTATTTTAGGCCCTGGTGGCTGTGCTTCAATGCTTCAACCTCAACTACCAGTTTCACACATGATGAAGACAGGATTCCAAATATGTTTATAATTTCCTTTTTTATTTTTTTAAGCAAAAGAAAGATAGACATGAAGGGAAAGAGATGAGAAGTATCACCTTGTAGTTGTGGCACCTTAGTTCTTCATTGACTGCTTCTCATACATGCCTTGACCAGGGTCTTCAGCTGAGCCAGTGATCCCACTCAAGCCAAGTGAGCCGCTGCTCAAGCTGGCAACCTTGGGGTTTTGAAGCTGGGACCTCAGTGTCCCAGGTCGACACTCTACTGTACCACTACCAGTCAGGCATGTTTATCATTTCTTGATTGACTATTTTCAAAAACTGACAGACACGTCCCAGAATTTTTTCCAATTGGTGTTAGAAATGGCTAAATATTAATTAGAAGATAAAAAGTGAAACTGTTGTTTTGCATATTAAGGAGATTATGGCTACAAGTTAGTCTGGTACACAGATTGCAAGACAAGAAGAGGGATTTTTTGAATTTTTTGATTTTTTTTTCCTTCAGGTTTCCATGTTTACCTCCCCTCCCCAATACTGTTTATGCCTTAGAATACAAAACAAGTTCAGCTTTGTGGACTGTGTTGGTGGGATTGCTGACTTTGTGACGGCATGGCCCTGCAGAATTTGAAGTCTTCTTTGTTTGATCCACCCAGGCTTCCACTGATAAATGGATGTGGAGCGCTGGTAATGTGCTCTACCAAATGCGGGGCACAGCATGGGTGAGGACAGCCCTACCCCCTGAGCCTGACCCTCGGCTTGTCACTCACAGCAAGAAGAGGGCTGTGTGAGTGGGGGTCTTCACAGGAAGGGACGGGTTGCAGGTGGTGTGGTTCAAATCACAGTTGCCCTGAGACACACCAAAGCTCCCCTCCTTCCTTGTAAAGTGAGTGATAGCAGTCACGGGGGAAGAATGACCTAATAAAGCTCTTTGCTTGAATAAAAGCAAATGCTTTCCTCTTTCTAAAACACAAACATTTTTGTGGCAGCGGTACCAAACATGGTAGGTGTATGGACATTTGGAGAGGAAGACAATGACTCGAAAAAGCACATGACTTGTTGAGGTAGAGATGTGACGTGGGTGTTCCTATCCAAGCAGTGACTGGTATGTGTTTCTGGGGAGACCCCTCTGTGGTTGACGGTAGGGTGGGCAGGGCTCCCTTCTTGGGCTTTGAGTAGATGGTGATCATACTTGATTTTCTTGCCAAGTCGTTGTTATGCTTTGTGAGCTGTGAAGGGATGATAATGACCAATTTCAATGAGAAATAACACTTTCTAGCATTGCTGTTGTTCAAACATATTAAAATATGTTTTAATGGGGAAGAACACCGAGGGGAGAGATGGAAACTTGGGAGTTTAATTTGAAATGGCAGTTGGGACATTATTTGGACAGCAGAGAAAGCTTTAGGGCAAAATTTCTTTCAAAAGCACATTATTTTCTAAACAATTTAGGATGGAGGGGAGTCTGCATTTTCTGTTTCTCTTGGACTTAATTATGGTTCCAGATAAAATGTTTAGCTAATTGTAGTCACTTATCTGTGCTAATCCAAACACAAGGAGTTACTGATAATGGTTATTTATAAAAAGCAATTTATTTTCCAACTGGAAGCATTTAGAGATTATAACCACTGTCTTAGTATTTCTAACTTGCTGCTTTTTTATAAAAACTCATACTTCTGCACCATTACTATGTTTTTTTGGGGGGTGGAGGTTATGTCCTAGTTCCTATAATGTTTACTTTATCAAGGTTCAGAATTGTCCTAGTGATTCTGAGAGCTACTCAGTGACAGACAGAATTTCTCTTCCATTTATTATTATTCCCTAAAGTTTTACTCGCAGTGGTGAAATATTATCTAACTACATAACAGGGAAAAATTAGAACTTGTCAAATATAACACTTTCTTTAAAAGAAAAATTGATTGATTTTTACAGAGAGAGAAGAGAAGTGGGAGGGGGGTGAGAAGTATCAACTCACAGTTGCTTCACTTTAGTTGTTCATTGATTGCTTGTCACATGTGCCCTGATCGGACAAGCCCAGGATTTTGAACTGGTGACCTCAGCATTCCAGGTCAACACCCCATCCACTGGTGCTACACAGGCCAGGCTATAATAAAACATTTTTATAGTTTGCATTTGGTAACCTCTTCCCACCTGTATTTTGACTTTTTCCTCCTGTTTCTTATAGTTTTTATTCATTCATTGACCCAGTGCTTATTGTGGCAGCAGGAATCAGATTGTGCTCAGTGCAGAGAGCGGCAACCACCATGCCTACTGTCCATAAGGGGGCCTGTCTGGTCAAGTTCAGAACCATCTACCAGAGGCCACGGGGCTGTGTGTGAGTCCTGAGCTCCAGAGGCAGTCCTGGGCTTGTTACCCCTTGGTGTCAGGCCCCCTGGGAATGCAGAGTCTCCCCAGAGTTGTCTTAGTCTTGCTGTTCTCCCTCCCTAAATAAGTCCCTTGCAGAGGTTGAGGAAGTGGGTGTGTCAGGAAGAGCTGGGTGGTGCCAAGCCTCCTTTTTCCAGCCCTGTCTCTGCATTTCATCAGGGGAGGGAGGTGTGATCATATCAACAGGACAGGTCGGACAGAGCCCTGGAGCCCAAGGCAGGCCGCTTGCCAGGACCATGATTTCTGCTATTTTAAAAATAGCTTTCTTGCTTCTGTTTTTTTTTTTTTGTTTTTTTTTTTTTACAGAGAGAGAGAGACAAACAGAGATAGGAAGGGAAAGAGATGAGAAGCATCAATTCATAGTTGTAACACCTTAGTTCATTGATTGCTTTCTTATATGTGCCTTGACTGGCTTTAGCTGAGCCAGGGACCCCTTGTTCAAGCCAGCATCCTTGTGCTCAAGCCACTGACCATGGGGTCATATCCATGATACCACGCTTAAGCTGGCTACCCCATGCTCAAGCTGGTGAGCTTTCACCCAACCTGGCGACCTCAGGGTCTCAAACCTGGGTCCTCCGTGTCCCAGGCCCATGCTTCATCTATTGCACCACCGCCTGGTCAGGCAAAACAAGGTTTCTTAACATCTTAGTGAGAGCACATGTTTACAAAAAATTCTTTGTTGCTTCTAGTGGCAGCATTTACTCTCGAATCCCATTATCTTGGATCCTCATTCAGTAATTTAAAAAAAATCTTGCTGTCTGCTTGTCTGACATCTGTATTGGAAAATTAGATGAGCATCTCAGCACTACAAGGAGACTCAGTGCAATATGATTACCCTATATTACCCTTATTCAGAAAATTAATTTTTAAAATTTATAAACTATGTAAGAAGTGGCATTCCAATTTCCTTGTCAGTGGGAATGCTGTTGCACCCTGGCCGAGAGGCCCATGCTGAAGGAATGTCGGATCCTTGTCAGCCAGGGAGGATTTTGTGTGGCCACATGTGAAGACAGCATTGTTTTTGTCATATTCTGAAGCGACACCTTTCAGAAGCCAGAGTCAGACAGTCAAGGGATACATCTGTTACCCTGGTTCTGTGGATTAGTTCTTGAAATACGCTGCCAGGATGAAGCCCAGGATTCCATGTGTGTTAGTGATATGTGACACACAAAGCATGCCTAGAACTCTGAGGATGACCTCCTCCCCAACTGCCCTTGGCCAGTCTGCCAGTGCTAGCTGCACTGTGGCACCAGAGGGCAAACGGGCCTCATGTCACAAAAGTCAGAAATTTGTCGGAGCGTGGAGCTGGGCAAATTTGTATGATGCGGTGTTAACGTATTAAGCTTGGAAGATTCCCACCGAGTGGGGTAAAGACTTTGTGTCCTTTGGTTCCTTCCATGTTTTCTGGGCTCACGGCTACAGGGCAGATGTCTCCTTTGGGCTGCAGGCTTAGACACTGGCATGTGTTGCTGGCATGCTTGACTCTGGAAGTCCCCAAAGGCACAGAGAAATGGTTTTGAATACTGTTCATTTGTTTCAGAGTTTAGTATTTAGTCTGTGTGGACAACTTTGCAATGTTTTGCTGCCTCCCTCCCCCGCCCCTCCAAATGCAGGCTGTGGATGGAGTAAAAATCTGAAACATCCACATCCACACACCCATACACATGCATGCGTGTGTGTGCGCACACATACACACACACCACCCCTGCTACCTGGAGTCTTTTCTGTAACTGTGTTTTAGACCTGCGTGAGAAGTTATGTTATTTTAAAATATGGAGCCCTGAATTAAGTACCTTCCTGTGGTACTGTAATTATACATGTCAGAGCACAAACAGAATTAGAGCAGGCCTTGTGCCCACTTGACTTATTTATTTAGACCTTATAGACCAATAAAGTCATAGTCTGTCTTATTCACTGACTGTACAAGTGTTCTTTGAGCTCTCTCCTCTGGGGGATGGGGTGGGGGGCTGTGGCCCCTTGCTGCCTCATGCGGCACGGGAGCGGAGTGCAGCGGCCCTCCTTGTTCTTTCTTAAACTGGACAAGAGGAAGGCTGAGGATGCCAGTCCCGGAGACTGGCGTGGACTTCCACCTGAGGTCCTGTGGAAGGAAGGTCTGTCACCTGTCTCCTCTCTGTATGGACATGCTCCTATAAAATCTAGTGTTTCTCAAGTGTGGGACGTGCGACTCTCCTACGGCCTGCTTGGTCACTGCTGTTTCCCCTGCTTCACAGGTGAGGAGGCATGGCCTCCTGGCCGTTCCTGCTGAGTGGGGAAGCAGAGGTCTGGCTCTCTCTCACTCTGCGGGTGGAGAGACATGCTCTGGCAGCTGCTTCAGCCCTGTTTGTTCTAAATAGCGATTTTCAACCGGTGAGCTGCAAGCATTTTCAAAACACACACTAGCTGACTATTTAGTCAGGGCACTGACCTCTTTCCCCTTAGATGGTCAAATAAAAAGAATAACACAACCATAGCCCTCTGGTGTGAATGAATCAAAATTATACCACACCCCCTTTTGTGAGATTGGCAAAAAATACATATTGGTGTGCTGCAGAATTTTAGTAGTTTATGTGTGCCATAAACTAATTAAAAGGAAAAGGTTGGAAGTCGCCAGTTTAAAAGCATATATTTTATGTCTTATATGTCACTTTGCTTATTTAAAGAGTGGTGGTCATAATACATACTTTATTTTCCCGTGTATACTTCTTCAGGATGAGATCTAGTGGCATCTTTATTTAACCATTTTCATACTTAATTCTGTCCTGTTTCACAGATTAGAATGAATTTGAAACCAGAGAAAATTTAAACGTATTATGCTAAAGGCATGAGGACCTTAGGCCTACCAAGACGTATTGTTTAAAATAACCTCACGTAGCCATATTTCACATTTCATATTTCTTTTTTTAAGAATAATAAAACATTTAATACCAATTTCCCTGGAGGGAGCACTGTGAATCATATAAACACAGAGAGAAAGATGTGTGTGATGGTTGGACTCTCTTTGTAACTTATTTCCAAGTCAAAGAAAACCCACCGAGAACACCTACACTTTTCAACTGTTTTGTGAAAGCAATTCGAAGGGGCTGCTATAATACTAAATCGTTGAACCGGTTTGTGGTATTTTTATTTCAAAATGCTCGGAAATGCCTGTCCCTGTGTTGTTAGGGTGTGATGCACAGACTTGCCAGCAGAGGGCACTGCCAGGTTTCAGTTGAGCAGGAATTGTGACCACTGTTGCTTCTCCGTGTGGCATGTGAAAATAGATTTTTTAAGAATGCTGCGGTGAAAATTGTTGTCGGTGTCATAATAGCATTTGAGAGGCATCTCAGAAGACATCACTGTTTCCTGCTGCCTAGATGTACCAATCATTTCACAGTGAGCTCCTTAACCGTATGGGGAGCAATCCTTAAAACATGGCTTGATTCCCCCACTTTGCCCCCTCCCTTGAATTTGATTTTGAGTTTTATAAGTGAAATTTTACTCGTTATGAACTTTGGGGATGGATTTAATTTTGTCATGTAGTTTTAATATGTAGCATAAAAGGAAAGGATGACATTCTTGTTGTTGCCTTCATGACTTCCTTTGAAGTTTTAATCATACTTAAATTGAAGAATTTCCTTGACTGCTCTGAATACTGGTAAGTGATTGCATGTTAGTGAGGAATCATACGGCCTGGTTAACTTTACTCTCCATCTTCGCTCCTCTCCACCCCCCCTCCCAGTATCTGAATTATCTTTTTGCATTCTTTTTCTGCTGGATGAGCATATCTGTTACTTCTGTAGACTTTGATGGCCACTGTTTTTCTTGGTTATGGACGAGATATGTCTTATATAGAATCTGTGTGGAGGTTGGGACAGGTATGTTTACCTATGAAATTCAACTTTTAAGACAGATGTTTGTCTTAATGTAGGATTTATTTTTACCTTTCTATGCATGTAAATACTTAAACATTTTCAAACCTACAGACCCTGTCTCGCTCATAACCCAGGGACCACTTGTATAAAGATGGCAGGGTGCAACAGATGTATGGGTGTGCACCAGATATATGTGCACATGTAGAGATGGATACATTTTTGTCAAAGTCTTTCAGTGTGAAAATTTTAGAGAATAGATAGATATGTCTGTGTTCCTGAGATTTGAATGTATTTCATGCCTGCCAACTTGATTTTTTGGTGTCCATAGAATATGGTTGAATTTTTGGGAGCGATCCCGTTGTATTTTAATAGGTTAACTCTGTTTCCTCGCCTTATATTAATACATGACAGGTCTTTTCTGTCTCCCCACTTGCTCTGTGCCTCTTTAGAAATGCTGTGCCCCAGAGCTAGGTCCGCGTGGCTCTCTGTTCACCTGTTTGGTGTGAAGGGCCCTTGTGAGAACAAAGCACATTATTACCAAAGACAGAAACTCCCACCTGTGACAAAGCAGTGTACGTGAACTCAGACACAGTCAGGAAATGCTCAGAGTCCTAGTGACTGGTCCCCACCGCAAGGCCCTGATACACACGATCATTTGTAATTAAAACTAACACTTGTGGATGGGAGTGAGCTAACTGAGAGTGCATGCCTCACTGGAGCATCCAGCATCGGTGCACGCATTTGGTAACCAGCTCCTCTTTAGTGCTGAGCACTGACGAGGCATACGCATAGAAAGAGTTATTGGGAAGAAGCTTGTTCTGGCTTCTTTGTTTTTGGAAAGAATGGAAAATACTTTGTAGTCCTACGGGTTATGGTGTCCAATCTTGCAAGAACCTTGCTCATAGCACTTGACTGAGTCCTTGCTAACAGGTTTATTTTAGTTATTGATGTCTGGAGAAAAGCAGACACAAAACTGCACCATGTAACTTAAATCTTTGGAAAAGGGGTAGTTACACTTGTGTAACTTGTGCATTATACTTTGATTATTTTGAACTTTTCAATTACAGTTGGTGTTCAATATTACTATGTGTTAGTTTCAGGTAGTGCGCGTAGTGGTTAGACAATCCCATACTTTCCAGTGCGTTCCTCAGACTTTATCTTCATTTTAAGTTCCTTTCTTTTAGGTTTTCTGCCTCATTTCTTAACTTGCTTACTGCAGAACCTTGGGTTTTGGATATGATAAGGTGAGGCAAATATTTGTCTAATATGTTTTTATAATAGAAGTAACTACAAAATTCCGCCTCCCATCAGTTTTTCTCCAAACCCTGCCCATTGCTCCAATTCCTGCTTGTCACAGTGGCCGCACAGGCAAAGAAATGCAGAGACATAGCCCATTATGAAGTACCTCAGTTTATTTTGCTCATTTGTTGACAGCACTGGGAGTGATGGGAACCGGCACACGATCTTAGCATCACTGCTCCTCTGACTCTTGGTGGTGAGAGTTTTAGTTTTTATTCTCTTGTCTGGCAGAAGGAAGCCCTTGTGCAATAACTGTCCCAGTTATTTGTCTGATGCCTTCAAAGCCTCTCACCAGCAGCCTTCACAGACTGGGCGGTGAGGTCAGGCAAGGTACCATCTGTGAGGAGTGTCGGAGCAGTGCGTTGCCACAGAGGCTCAGTAGGAAAGGAGGTGTAGGCCACAGGGCCAGATGGAGGGTGGGGTTCATGTGGCATGGTATGTAGGCTGACGTGGACTTGGGGAACGGAGGTAATGGGGAGACACCAGTCCTGGTGGAGCATGGGGAGACATTGTCTGTAGGTGTCCAGGGACGGAAGGTGGATTGTTGGTTTGGTTTAAACAGAGTAAGGCAGACCACTGGTGTGTTTGTTTTTTATAAGCACATGTTCTGATGTGGGGTACATACAGACTCTCTCCGTCAGACCTGGGATGTCTGCCACATGCCATCACACCTGTGACCTTGGGTGGCCCCGGAACCCTCCCAGATGTGTCCCCTGATCTGTGCAGTGTCTGCTCACACAGTGCACACGGAGATGGCTTGATTGTGTTTGTAAACGCCCAGCATGGTCTCTGTGCATTCCAGCAGGTGTCATGCACTGGGGTCCCTCTCCACATTATCCTTTACGATTGAATTAATAGGAAAAATAAGAATTAAGACACACAGAGTGCGTATTTCCAAATGTTAGTTGGCTGATCTCAGGGTGTGAACCATGTAGCAGACTTGGTGGATGTGCCCAGGGTAACAGGGGGCATAATGTTGAGCTTGAGCTCTGTGCCAGGTACTGTTGTTCTAAGTGCTTTATTACCTTCATCCTTTTAACAACTCTGCCCAGTTGGGACTGCTAACCACTGTTAGCTTCAGTTCACCACTGAGGTCACTCAGAACAAGACAGAAAGGGCTAAACTTTCCCATGCTGGGAAAGAGAGTCAGGACTCATGCTCACTGTCTGGCCCTGGTGCCCAAGCCTCAGCCCTCAGGCACCGTGTGCCTCACTTGCAAAGTTAGCCAGACCTGACTGTAACAAAAACAGACCTACTGATGCTTTCTGGGTGTTACAACTTGAAATACTAGGCCTTGAACATTTCTGCAAATATACTGCTTACAGGCAATGTGGTTGAGTACAGGCACTCACATGGGAGAAGCCTGTGTTTAGTCCATGACACGTACGCTTGAGCACATCATGTCACACCTGTGGGCCTCGGTTCTGCTCCTGTCTGGGGCAGGGTTTGACCCCAGGACATTGTTGGAGTGCCTGAATTGCTATGGAAATACAGTTAGGAGTTGCTGTGTGAGGACCTAAGGAGGAGCTCATTTTGCAAACCGGGTCTTGGACACGAACACAGCGCTGTGCATGTATGTGGCCTTTGGTGATGAGTGTCACCGTCACCACCTCACAGTGGCCCTCACCTCAGTCACGTTCAGGACGTCACCTCTTGGCAGTGTGATGCCTTTTGTTACCAGCATGACAGCTTCCATCTGGACTAGAAACTGCCCAACAAGGAGAAAGGCCCTGCCTTCTGGACATGATATTTTGTGGCTCTGGTTCCATTTGTAATATATAAAGCACCAGCTCGAGAGTGGTTTTTCTGAGTTGCATTGGAAGTGTTTCACTCAGTGGTCACACGCTCTGCCTGTGAGGGACCTGTAGCCATGTTTTGCTTCTTTCCTATTTCTTAAACAGGACGGCCCTTAAAACCGTGCAGCTACCCTGCTTAAAAATCTTTCTGTTCTTTTAAAGCCTGAGGATATTTTTTTCAAATTATAAATGTAGTTCATGTTCATGGACAAAGAAAGAGAAGTGTGTAACGCAGAAAAAAAATAAAAATTCCTGAATACCATACCTTTTCCTGACTGTGGAGAGAAAACACAATTATCCTTTTCTTTTTGGGAAGGGGCATCCTTCCAGAAATCTTGGCACATATATGAGCATTTTAATCAACCCCCACTGTCCCCATACACACTTGCAAATACTTCCTGTTATATATACTGCTCTGCTAATGCATCCTGGCTGTGTTTCTGCATCAGCAAGTATAGATTGACTTCATCTGTTAACAGCTCCTTAGTCATTAGGGGATAATTATTTACATACTCGCCCTCCTCTTTTTCTTTTTCTTTTGTTCCAAAATAAGATGCTTTGGACACATTCCCATGGTTCTTTCCATGCTGCTTCCTAGTTCCCAGGCTCTTCCTGCTCTTCTCCTTTTTGGGAGAGTTCCATCCACTAACATCATCCACTTAGCATTTTGTAGTTTTTGACCGTTTTCATTCCAAAGAAGCCGGTCATAGAACTTAAGCTGGAACTAGACAGGCAGATGCACTGAGTATGGACTTGGTGGGGGAAGTCCAGACACACAGTACTAACCTTTCATTCAAAATCTTGATGCAGGGGAGAACTCCCGGGGATGGAAGCTCTGCCCGGTTGTTTGGCTGACAGATGGAGAGCTCTGTCTCCCACTTCTTAGGTTCTTCCTGAGTTTCTGTGGCCACAGGGTTCTGGCCATCATTTTGATGTAATAGGTATTAAAGAGATTCTCAGACAAGGCATTAGAGCAGGGGTGCCCACACTTTTTCAGCTTGCGAGCTACTTAAAAGATGAACAAGTCAAAATGATCTACCTATAATAAAAATGCAAAACATAAATTTATTTCTTCTATATTATCATTATTTAAGTTACTATTATTACTATTTAATATTGTGTATTCTTCTTTCACCTTTCTCCTTCTCAGCTCTCTTTTCAGAGGAAAGTCAATGTCATAGTTTTTATGAACAGTCCGAAAAAGCCGCTCCATATTTCCCTTCTTTGGAATAGCAATGGCACACAGACAGATGAGGCAAACGCACTTAGAATATGACATAGTTAAAAAAATCCCCGCCCATTCTGTATGAAAGTGGTAGGTGAAAGATTGCCGGGTGCCGCCGATGAACGAAGAGCCGAAACAGACAGATGAGCAAAAGTCAGGCTTTATTGGGAGGACTCCGGGCAGGTTCGCAGACTCGGAATGGGAGCCCAAGAAGCCGTGCCTAACTGGTGGGGTTTGAGATTTTTATACCCTTTCAGGATAGCTGGGGGATTTCCACTGCGGTTTAGGCCTGCAGGTGTCTTGCACAACCAGGGACATTAAAGGTTGAGGAATTTCTATTGTGTTTTCGGACAGGGTGTGTGTGCTAAAGGTTAGTAACTGCAGAAATGCCAAAGATATGAGGGACTTCCCGGCCCCCTGCCCGGAGGGTGCTACCGGACAGTAGGTTTTAGGCTTTTTTTTTTGTCTTTTTTTACAGGGACAGAGAGAGAGATAGACAGACAGGAATGGGGAGAGATGAGAAGCATCAATCATTAGTTTTTCGTTGCCGTTGCGACACCTTAGTTGTTCATTGATTGCTTTCTCACATGTGCCTTGACTGCGGGCCTTCAGCAGACCGAGCAACCCCTTGCTGGAGCCAGCGACCTTCTGACGAAGCTGGTGAGCTTTAGCTCAAGCCAGATGGGACCGCACTAAAGCTGGAAACCTTGGGGTCTCAAACCTGGGTCGTCTGCATCCCAGTCCGACACTCTATCCACTGCGCCACCGCCTGGTCAGGCGGTTTTAGGCTTCTTACTTGGAGCAGCTACGGCACTCATTTTTATACCCTTTGTTGTATTTAGTTTAAATAAGTTGAAGGCTAACTACGCAGCAATCTAACTGAACAAGTTAGTGCTGTTTTAACGCGCATGTGTAGGGTGTCAAAAGTTCAGACGTCAGATTGGCTACCCTGTATGCCAATCAAAAGACATGTCTTTTTAATGTCATGTGATCTACCCACACTTCCTTCGCGATTGACCAGTAGATCGTGATCGACATATTGAGCACCCCTGCATTAGAGAAATCAGTCAGAATTATAATTGACTCCTTTATTTGAACCAATGCATAAATATTATAAATGTGTGGATGCTCTTATAGCTTGCTAGGTTTGTTTTCTAGAACCGGATGCCACCAACAATGTCTATTTGGGTCTAATCAGTATAATTAGCTTTTAATGGCATGAGGGTTCCATGTTTGTTGCGGTCTAGCCACGACAGATCTATTATGGAGTCTTCGAATGGGAAAAAGTACAGAATTAAATAAATGATAGAGACTTAAAGATATATACATACAGATGGGTTCGGGAGGACGGCATGGCGAATAGTCTTGACTGTTCCTCAGCCGTAACATGGCTGCTCCCAGAGAAGCATCCGTTTTTATTCATGGAAAAAACGTGGTTCATTAGCAATTCAGTTGTTTCCAAGACAACTCAAAGATAACGCCCACCATACCATTAAATCTAACTTTACACCATTACTAAACTAGCTTCCAGCCTCTTCCAGAGAACATGGGTGGGACAAATGAGAATCAGGTATAGCTCTTTGTTAACTAGGCAGGAGAGGTGGGGGGTTAGGCCCAGCACCTCTGTCCCCAAGATATTCAGATTGTAAAAACACCCTGTTTATATTTCGGTCCCCAACATGTGTTCAGCATGCACACTTTTAGCTAAGCCATTTCTAACCTCTCTAAATGAGAGGCAGCGTTGCTGATGTTTACTAGCTGTGTATATGCCACAGATGCTGGTGTTGGCCGCTTTGTCTACAGTTCTCATGTCAAACTATTCACCCCCTCCCCCATTTACTTGGGTTTTTTGTATACTTTGTGTTGGCCCATTAAAACCAAAGTTAACTCCTTTCTGCTAAGTCAGCCTAATGCACTGATGGGGACAGGAGCACCCCAGACTCCTTGCTCATGTGATGGTTGGGGTGGCCCCTTTGGCACCAATTTTGGAGTTAGATTCTGGGCGTGGGCAGGTTGGGGACGGGAGAGAGACCCAGGAAATGGATCAGGTAAAGTCAGGAAAAAGGGCCAGTCACTAGGGTCTTAGTAGGTAAGTTTGTTTTCTTTTTTAGCTTGCAGCCTCTGAGGTTGAATGACATGTAAGTGCCCAACTATTTCAAGCCAGATACCAGTCTTGAGCTTTGGGACGTCAATGCAGTAGGGTTTGTTCTGTGTTTTGGTGAGTTCTTGAATGCTGCAATTTCCCTTTACCTGAGCAGACCACCGGTGGTCCCATGGATGTGTTGCCCAGTGGTTTCTTCAGCCTGTGACGATAACTAGTGGGTTGCGGATGTGGAAGAACGCAGGTCTTGGGGCACAGAGATCATTGCGTGTTTCTCCTGAAGTATCCTTATAGTGAGGCTGCATGTGCATGGAGATGCCCGGGCTGGATCACGGCACACAGCTGCTTGTGCATTTGGAGGTCAGGAACCATGACATGTGAGGGAGCTGCCTCCTGCCGTGGGGCCTCTGCCAGCCTCGGGCAGCATGGTATACTGTGCTTTAACACATCCTGAAACCAAACAAGACCTGGGAATGTGTGCTGAAGGGAGTGAGTTTTTCCAGTGTTGGTAGTGTTTGGGGATTGGCTCTGTCCTGAGGAAGCTCAAAGTTCATGGGGAACAGACAAATTTCTATTATCTAAAATCTTGAATTAACATGGCTGTGACTGGTCTCTTAAATCTGTCCCAACTCCTCCCTTCCCCATTCTTCTAGTTTGATGGGTGGTGTGTCTAGGGAATGCCTGTAGGAGCTACTCATTTATGTGGGGAGCACAGACCAAGGTCCGCTGACCACCGTGGAGACAGCTGTATGTGCCCTCCTGTTTTATTGTATCTCATGCCTTCAATGTTTAAATGAATAGCTACATTGATAATATACTTTATATCGAAACACCATCTATCTGTACTACTTGCTCAGTGAATAAATAAGCACTATCCACTATTGACCTTAGGAAAATAGCAGGTTACTCAAAAAAGACTTTTCAGAATGGAAGCAGAGGGCCTTGACTATGTTGGTCCATGTTTTATTTATTTATTTATAATTAATTTTAATGGGGTGATATTGATTAATTAGAATACATAGATTCAGAGAAAACATCTCCAGGTTATTTTGACATTTGATTATGTTGTATACCCATCACCCAAAGTCAAATTGTCTTTTGTCACATTCTATTTGGTTTTCTTTGTGTGTGTCCGTCTCCCCCCCCCCCCCCCCCCGCCCCCGCTCTGGTAACCACCACTCTCTTGTCCATGTCCCTGAGTCTCATTTTTGTGTTCTACCTATGTATGGAATCATATAGTTCTTAGTTTGTTCTGATTTACTTATTTCACTCAGTATAATGTTATCCAGGTCCATCCATGTTGTTGTAAATCATTTCTTATGGCTGAGTAGTATTCCATAGTATATATGTACCACATCTTCTTTATCTAATCTTTCATTAAAGGGCGTTTTGGTTGTTTCCATGTCTTGGCCACTGTGAATAATGCTGCAATGAACATGGGGCTGTATGTGTCTTTAAGTACCAGTGTTTTTGAGTTATAGGAGTATATACCCAGTAGAGGGATTGCTGGGTCATATAGTAGTTCTACTTTTAATTTTCTGAGGAACCAACATACTTTCTTCCATAATGGTTGTACTACTTTACATTTCCACCAACAATGGATGAGGGTTCCTTTTTCTCCACAGCCTCTCCAACACTTGTTATTACCTGTCTTGTTGATAATAGCTAATCTATCAGGCGTGAGGTGGTATCTCATTGTAGTTTTGATTTCCATTTCTCTAATAGCTAGTGAATATGAGCATCTTTTCATGTATCTATTGGCCATTTGTATTTCTTTCTGGAAGAAGTGTCTGTTCATGTCCTCTTCCCATTTTTTTATTGGATTGTTTGTTGTTGAGTTTTGTGAGTTCTTTGTATATTTTGGATATTATCTGAGCTGTCTTTTGAAAATATCATCTCCCATTTAGTTGGATGTCTGTTTTGTTGTCAGTTTCTCTTGCTGTGCAAAAGCTTCTTATTAGCCTGATGTAGTTCCATTCATTTATCTTTGCCTTCACTTCCCTTGCCTTTGGAGTCAAATTCATAAAGTGCTCTTTATGGCCAAGTTCATGAGTTTAGTACCTATGTTTTCTTGTATGTAATTTATTGTTTCAGGTCTTATATTTAGATCTTTGATCCATTTTGAATTAATTTTAGTACAAGGGGACAAACTGTAGTCGAGTTTCATTCTTTTGCATATGGCTCTCCAGTTTTCCCAGCACCATTTATTAAAGAGGCTTTCTTTTCTTCATTGTGTGTTGGCCCCTTTATCAAAATTATTTGACCATATATGAGATATTTTATTTCTGGGCTCTCTTTTCTGTGTTCTATTGGTCTGTTTATTTTTCTGCCAATACCATGCTGTTTTGATTATTGTGGCTTTGTAATATAATTTGAAGTCAGGTATTGTAGGACTTTCTCATGTTTTTAAATTTGTGAGTCTCTCTCCTCTTCTCTCTGTAGTGCAGAGATCCCCAACCTACAGCCCGTGGGCTGCATGCGGCCCCCTGAGGCCATTTATCTGACCCCCGCCACTGTTCCAGAAGGGGCACCTCTTTCATTGGTGGTCAGTGAGCATCCGCATCCTGTGCTCCTGGAGTACTATATGTGGCGGTGCTGCAAAGTGCAGTGTCGCTCACATACACTACTACTTCCAATGATGCGGGATGCACGCATCACAGCTCTGGAAGCGTGTTTTGTTCCCGTTTTGTTTTTTTACTTTAAAATAAGATATGTGCAGTGTGCATAGGGATTTGTTCATAGTTTTTTTTATAGTCCGGTTCTCCAACGGTCTGAGGGACAGTGAACTGGCCCCCTGTGTAAAATGTTTGTGGACCCCTGTTCTAGTGTCTCTAGTTGCCTGTCTTCTATGTCACTAAGTCTCTCCTCTATCTGACCTGTTCTATTAGCTAAGCTTGTTACCTTGTTTTTCTGTTCATGAATTGAGTTTTTCATCTCTGTTTGATTCATTTTCATAGTTTCAATTTCCTTGGTGACGTATTCTTTCTGTTCATTGAATTGTTTTTTGAGCTCCCTAAATTGCCTTTCTATGCTTTCTTGTATTTCCCTGAGTATATTTAGGACTTGAATTTTAAATTCTCTGTCATTTAACTCCAAGGTTTTCATCTAATTGAAATTTTTTTCTATAGATTTTTCTTCATCTATCTGAGCTACATCTCTGTCTTTTGTATCCATGATATTTGATATATTTTTCTTTAATGGCATTTGAGAGTGGTATTGTTAATAATGCTAATAAGAGACAATAAAAAAATTTGAGAAAATACAGTGAAAAAAAAGAAAATTCTGTTGTGCTAAGTGAAACAAAAAGTACATAGAATGGAGAGCCTGAGATGGGGGAAATGACAAAGATGTAAAAAACAAAGTAAAAACACACAAAGTTCCACATAGAAAATATTTGAATCAAGAATAAAATAATTTGTTTGTAAGTGACAATCAAATGAAAGGAAAGGTGAAAGAGAAAAGAAAGAATGAAAGAAAAAACAGTGAAAAATGAAAATTCTATTGTGTTATGTGGAACAAAATCTACATAGAATGAAGAGCCGGAGTTGGGGGAAATGACAAAGAGATAAAAATGAAGTAAGAAACTCACAAAATGCCACAAAGAGAAAATTTGAATCCACAATAAAATAAGTTGTTTGTGAATGAAAATCAAATGAGAGAAAAAGTGAAAGAGAAAAGAAGAACCAAGAAGAGGAAAAAAAAAACAACCAAAAAACGAGTTAGGTTTTTGGAATGTAATCCTCATAGAAAAAAAAAAAAACAAGAATGGAAAATGTAACACCTATGGGTAATGAAGGTCAAAATGAAAAGGAAAGAATATAATGGAAAGAGGATAAAATGACCAAGGTACAAAAAAGAGATGAAGAAACACAAGAAAAAAAATGGAAAAATGTTTAAAAAAAGTGTGGTTTTTTCATGGTTTTGAGAGATTATCTTCTTGTTTTTCTTTTTTCTTTTTCATTTTGACCAGTGGCGATGTACCCCAGGTTTTACCCCTGTATCATTCTTGAGTAGAGATTTGTGGTTGATGTGTTGCTATGGCAATGACATAAGCTAGGCCTCAGTCCTGTTGGTGGATGGGGCTTGTTAGCTTTTGCAGGCTCTGACAATGGGAGAGTCAGTTTTCCTAGTGGCTTTCCCCACCTCTCTCCTTCCTGAGCCAGCAACCTGGGAACTCAGCTGTGAGGTTGCCCCAGCCACTGCTTGCAGTGCAAGAGACTCTAAAAGCTGCTAAATCCCCCCTCCAGCCCTGCTCAAAGCACAGTTCTGGGTAAGGCTTTGCCAGCCAGAGCCACCAGAGTAAGCAGGCAGGGCTCGGAGCCGATTGCTTTTTGGGTGTCTTTCTATATCCTGTATCGGCTGGTGGAAAGATGCCCCAGCCACTGCCTGCAGAGCAAGAGGCCCAAAAGCTGCCAAGTCCCTTCTCCAGTTCTGCTCGGCTTTGTCAACTAGAGCTGCCAGCTTAAGCAGGCAGGGCAGTGAGCTGACTTCTGGTCAGGCTTCTTTCTAAGTGTCCGGGGTATATCTAATTTGCCTCAGCGCTTCATGGGTCTGATCTCCACAGGCTTCTCCCTTATTCCCTGTTTGGAAAGCCCACAGCCCAGCCCACCCAACTTCCACAGTACTCTCTCTGATGTCTGCTCCATGGGAATGTGCTTTGTAACCTACCACTGCCTACAGAGCAAGAGGCCCTAAGAACTGCCAACTCTGTCCTCCGGGTCTGCTCCAAGTACAGCTCTGGGTAAGGCTTTGTGAACCAGAGCCACCAGTGTAAGCAGGCAGGGCAATGAGCTGACTTCTGGTCAGGCTCCTTTCTAAGGGACCCTTGGGTATGTCTAGTTTGTCTCAGTGCTCCACTGGTCTGATTTCCACAGGCCTCTCCCTTGTGCCGTGCCTTGTTTGGTAGTCTGCAGTAAGTTGCTTGTGCACCCCGCCAAGCGCCCAGCCCCCACCACTTCCTCAGGTCTGCTCTGTGGGAATGTGCTTTGTAACCTGTAACAGCTGGTGGAGGCGACCTGCCCAGACAGGTCCAGGTCTAGGGATCCTGGCTCTTGTGCACTTCTGGTACTGTTGGTCGCTGTTATTTGGGAAGCCGGGACCACACAGAAACTCTGGCTACAGCCCACGCAGAAGTCCACTGCTGACAATCTCCTTCTCAGCTCCTTCTTTTGCAAAGGCGTGCGCTCATGCCAGAGGTGCCAGGTGGAGCCACTTGCACACTATCTGCGATTGCAGACCTGGAGTGAACAAAGCCCAAAGCTGCTCTGGTGCCGGCCTCCACAGGCAACCCGCTTCGCCACCTCTGCCAGAGCCTGCCACTTGTGCTAGCTTTGCATCCGCAATGTCAGGCTGAGCCGTGGGCACACTTTTTCCTTGGCTTGAACATCTCTGCCCTAGCCAGCTTGTTCCCTCTCCCCTATCCCTCCATTTCTCTCAGTTTCAAGAGAAAACAGCCCTTCCTCAGGTCAGTGAGGAAAGTGGAATCCTCCGTTCTTCATCTTATTTCCTTCAGAGTGGATTGTATATTCAGCCACCTTTTCGCCCAGTTGTACCTTTCTTTGATGTGTGTGTATTTCAGATGCTCCTGAGATTGTTTTTCTGTCTTTAGTTGTTGAATTTGTTGAAATTTCAGGGGGAGATATTGGGAGCACCCCTCACAGCACCATTTCTCTTATTAAGCCCATGTTTCTTGTTTTAAACAAGTCATTCCACGGGGTGTGACAGCCAGATGAGGTGTCTGATCTCAAGTGTGTGAGTGACCGGGTGGTCTCTCTCTGGGTCCCCAGTAATACAATACAGTATTCATTTTGATCTGTCTTCATGCGTGTGTGTGATACACTGTAAGTCTGGGCCCTTGAGGGCTTTCCTCTCACAGATTGGGGGCAGATTTCTTTCTGGGGTTGCTGTAAGCTGTCTCTGAGCAGTGGAACAGACATACAGCCATTTCTCTACTCTTTGACCTTGACTTGTGTGTGTGCATGCTTGCGTGAGTGCATGTGGGTGTGTGTGTAAATTAAGGGGTGTAATTTCCCTTCTTGCATTTGGAGTAGTACTTTTGTACACGTAGACTGAAAGATTTCCTATTTTTTTGGTGAGGGCTATAAGGACAGCTCACGTTAGTGTAACTTCTGCCACCGAAGGTGTGGGTGTGTGCCTTGTGGTTACAGTTTAATTTTAACAGGTTATATCAAACTGCTCCAAGATATTGACCAGGCTTCATGTGAAAGTCACGGGCAGCAAATCCAATGCAAGCTTGGCCAAGTCAACGTGCACGGTTGTACGCACGGAGCCTGTGCCCCCACTGGGGACCCTCCAAGGACCACGCTATCTGGTCCGCTCCCCTCACCTCGTAACTTTGTGATTTTGGACGGTGTGTAGAGCCTGTGCTCTGCACAACCTCTAAGGAGGGACTAAACACCCTCTCTTCTCCTTTCAGAGCAGGGTTTGAAGACCTGTTCTCTTACCCATTTGTAGGCCATTTGGGTTTTCACAGGGATTTAAAAAATTATCTTTGAAGTTTCTGGTTGCATGTTACTAGTGTCACCCATGATGTGGAGTGTTGGCTTGTGAGTCCCACCAGCTGCGTGCAGTGCAACTATTCTTTCTGGCTCTTTGTTTTCCCTTCGCCTTTCTGTTTTTCTCTTTGCTGTCCTCCAGCTTTTCACCATCACCTTGGCCACGCTTCTATGTTTGGGATGGCGGTCAGCCCCTCTCCATCGTCTACGTGCACAGGATAAGGGAGCCTCAGTAGGGCAGGGCTCCCTGGACCCACATCTCTAAGTCAGGTCTGTGGGTGACAGCCCTGGTCTGTGCCACGTTGGGCCTCACTGTGAGCACACAGCCTGCCCCTCCTTCGCGTACTGTCTGTGGCTGCTTTTTATTTACCACAGCCATGGACACTGGGGTAGTGGTGACAGTGTTTCCATGGGGCCTGCAGAGCCTCACTATTACTGTGTCTGGCAGTTTCCAGGAAACATTGGCCAACCCCTGACCTAAATCATAGCAGATACTCAGTAAGTGTTGGGTCAATTCCCGTATGACACGTTTTACTTAATATGGGGAGAAGCCCCCATCCCTGGTATGTGGTGGGCTATCTGTATGCCTGGCAGGAAGCAGAGATGCAACGGGATATGAGTTACGTTTACTCCATATGGTCGTGTGTTCCCTGGGGAGTCCTGTACCCCATTATGTCCTGTCTGGGCTTCAGATGGGAAGGTAGGCTCTGCCCGGATAGCAAGCCAGCTGGTGCATGTGCTTTCAAAGAGCCCACAGATGACCCGAGGGCCTTGTGGGGTGCTGTAACCAAGGGCTGAGGACTAGGAAGCCCAGCAGAAATTCATTGCCTCATAGCTCTGGAGGCCAGCAGTCTGATGTCGAGGTGTGGTCAGGACTCTGCTCCCTCTGAGGGCTCTAGAGAGGACTGCTCCCTGCCCCTTCTGGCTCTGGTGCTTCTGCATGCTCCTGGGGTGGCAGACATGTTGCTCCTATCCACCGTCTCCTCACAGGGTGTTCTCTCTGGGTGCCTTTCTATAGTCTTCTCCACTGTGTCTACCTCTGTGCTCAGATTTCCTCTTTTGATAAATATACCGGTCATATTGGATAAATATACCGGTTATATTGGATTAGGAACCACACAAATGACCTCATTTTCATGTAATTACTTCCGCAAAGCTCCTAGCCCCAAATAAGGTCATGTTCTGAGGTGTACGGGGGTGTCAACATCTATTTTGTGGGGGAGGGGACACACTTCAATACATAAGACGTGGGTATCTCAGCAAAATCATTCAAAAGGTTGTACAGCTTCAAAAGTGGAGTTTTATAAAAATACAGCCAAGAGAAGGCAATGCGGCCTTATCTGAGCCTGTCCTTGGTCATGATTGCTTGCGCTTCGTAAATGGGCTCGTGTGTGGATTGCATTGGTGCTGATGTCCTGTGTTTGGATGTGGTTAGAAAGAAAGACCTGTGTTTGAGAAAGCTCATCCTGAGTTTCTGTGCATACAAGCATGCGCTCTTCTCCTGGGTTCTGTCACTTCCTTGGCAAAGTTTCAGATGTCTACATACAAATGTGACTTAAGGCCCTCAAACCGGTCAGATTTTCCTTCTTGATTTTATATTTTAGTCACAATATCTATAACGCCCACCCTATGAGTCGTTTCAGACTCTGTCCTGCCAAGTATTGAGTTAATTACAGAATGATGTCTAAGGACCTTGTTCTCTGTGTTTCTGCATCCTTCCCTGGTCCTTCCTGGGAAGATAGAGGGATTAAAAAGGACAAGCTTGATTGTCATAGAGAACCAGCTAGTTTCCTGACAGGGCTTTTAGCTTTTTACCCACATTTTCTTCTCTCAGACAAGAGTGACACAAATGACCCATGCGGTGGGACACACACAGCTGGGAAATGTGTTTTTCCCTGAGACTGAATGTCTGCCATTTGGAGAGAATAACAGCAGACCATGATTTTGTGCAAGTTCCATGGACCAGATAGCATGTGGCTGGCAGGGCGAGAAGGACATGTGAGTTTGGGCTAAGATTGTCCAGCAGGTCTGTCTATAGAGGGAAAGTGTGGACTTGAGAACTGAAGCCTGTGTTGGATTATTACTTTTGCTAAGATGTGCCCATGTTGTTTTTCTTAGCCCCTTACGGTTAACTGTGAGAAGTGTAGTCTCTCTTAATGTTCCTCATGGTTAAACACTCTTGTCCCAAAGGTTTTAAATTTGAATACCTTTTTTTTTGATGAACATTGAAGATTTTTAAGTCATTTGAAACTGAGCATGACGTGTTGGGGGAAAGAGTTGGATAGCCTATTCAAAGATGGCACAGAACGTTCCCGTTTCGGTTTAGTAGCAACGTTAAATAATGCATGTGTGATGTGCACCTGTAGTCATGTGCCCAGAGAGACAGGTCTGCTATACATGGATGCTGTCAGACGTGGTGAGATGCAGTTGCTTCACATGTGGAAACACCTTTTGGGGCCATTCTGCAGCTCCTACAGTACGTGTTACTGATGTAGCACATGGAAGTATCAGTTTTCATTTTTGGGTTGTTGAAACTTAACTTAAATTTCCATATGCTTTTCTGTGCCTTGGTGTAGAGTGCTCTTGGTATAGATTTTGGCTGCTTTATCACTTTTCTTACTCTGCTTCCAGGGGCCTGCAACACGAGGTCCACATGTGACCTGCACACTCTTAAACTCTTCCACATGGAGAAGAGCTAGAGCAGGCTGCATGCACCACCATGCACTCACCAGAGAAAAGAGGAAATCAGCAGAAAACGTTACTGAGAAAGCTCACACACACTCTCCCCAGTGATCATTCTGGGGAGTTCAAGAACTACTATAGTATTAATGTGGAGTATGCCCTGTCCACAAAAACATAACAGAAATCACAGCCTGTCATGCATTTTTTTTCTTTTGGTCTAGCAAAATTACCTTGTTTTTTTTTTAAAAAAACGGGTTCTTTGGGGGATGGGCGGGGAAAAGAAAACTAAACAGCCTGTTTAAGTTTGTCCAATAAATTCATTCAACCATAACTTAGTGGTTTTATGTAGTGTGATGGGGCCAGTTATAATTGATAGCTTCCTTATAAATACAGACTCATTTTTATCTCTTAAGTGACTTTTGCCCCCAAATGCAGAAGGGAGAAAACATTCTCTTGTGACAAATATCTAACTCATCCTTTGTTGACAATTGAAATGACTAGCTTTCTTTGGAGGTAGGACATTATCATGTAAAATGATTTTCAGAAATCTCAAAAAAGGACACATATTATTTTCTTCCAAACATGTAGTTTCTTAGTTGATATTCCTTTAGGTAATTAATGGTTTCTGGAGGCTTAAGGTTTTAATTTCAAACAGTATTGGCCTACTGATTCAGAAGTGGTATTTATATACAGTTATGCAAAATGTATGAAATCAGAAAAAAAATGAAGTTCTTCAGGGTAAATGATGATCATGGATTTTTGTTCCCCGGTGTGTTTTCCAAATTAAGTTCTGTAAATGCGTTCTTCCTTTTGTACATCTCTGATATATGTGTTATGTTGCCCTGTGAGAGGAATTCAAGCCTTTGTTTCAGCGAGGAATGTGGTCAAGTGTACTACAAACTTGACTGAGGTTAAGGGAAATTCCGTGATTGCAACAAGCGCAGGTATGGTCACCTTAGAAAAATCGGCGCTTCCCCTGAATTTTACAAAATATGTGGATATTAAATAATAAATGAATGGAAACTTGAGCTCTGTGGGTTGGATCCTTATTTTTATCAACAGGCATTTTAAATGAAAATTATTTTTTCAATCCTTTTATCTTTTCAATAACATGACGACATGAGAAGAGAAAAATCTGACATTTAAAAAAACAGTTCAATCTGTGCATGATGTGATGGTGTCTGTGATTGAAGTAGCCTGTCGCAGAAATGTCTAGAGCAGTGGTAGTCAACCTGGTCCCTACTACCCACTAAGGGGCGTTCCAGCTTTCATGGTGGGCGGTAGCGGAGCAACCAAAGTATAAATAAAAAGATAGATTTAACTATAGTAAGTTGTTTTATAAAGATTTATTCTGCCAAACTTAGTGAAAATCTTACATAAAGTACTTGGTAAGCAATTATTATTAGATGCTTTAACTTGCTGTAACTCTGCTTTATAAATTTTATAAATTAAAGTTACTTCCCTACTTTATAAATCACCACTATTACTGTGGAACCAGTGGGCGGTTAGAAAATTTTACTACTAACAGAGATAGAAAAGTGGGCGGTATGTGTCAAAAGGTTGACTTCCCCTGGTCTAGAGAATAAAAACGTCATGCAGGCCTTTGTGGAAAGAATAGTGTTCACATGAAATGTACTAGAAGGTTTGTGCACATAAGTTCAAAGGTAAGAGGGGCTGTTTGTTTCAGGTCATGGTGCAGAGCAAGGTGCTGAGGTTCTAACCTTGGGCCCTCGTTGCGCTGTAGAGCTGTGAAGGATACGCACATACCTTGCGCGCTAATGTGAAATGTTAGAAACTACTAAGTCTTCAGCATGCTCTGCTGGATGAAGCTTCTTCTGTGTAAACCTTAGACTAGAGCACTCCTCTCCTGCCATGTCTGCGCAAAGGTTTCTCGACCTGTCATTGCTGGGGGAAGGCTGACAGCATGTCCTGACCCTGTAGGGTTACCGTGTGCCATTTCTGGTGCTGTGCCAGCACCTGCACCTGTGCTCACTGAGTTGCCAGGGACGTTTAGGAGACTCAGTGGGGTGGTAACTAGAGGATGCACAGGCCACTGTAGGGATACAGGGTCCCCCACCCCCCCATTCCAAGGTTTGAGTGCTTCTCATTGTATAGCCACATTTTCACAGGAAATGAGAGTGATTCATCGTTAGCAATTCAACACTGACCCAGAAATTTCCCACTTTTCTTTCAACCTTTTGAATTGGTCTAATTAGAGAGTGTCCCGAAATTGCAAATTTTATTTGCAAGAGTGTAAAGTCAATAAAGTGTAAGCAGAACGGAACAACAGAAACCAAAAGTTGGGTTCCGAGGTTGATGGAATGTTGGGCAGATGAAATATAATATGCTCACTTTGTTAAAGATGGAGCTGCCCACATGGAAGCACGTCACCCAGGTGATATTGTTTACCTTCATGCTTGGAATGGGTGTGGGGGAAAGGCTGTAATGTAAGCGGGCCAGGTCGTTATAGCCTAGGCTTAGTTTTAAGAGGAAATTATTCCCTATGCCCTTGACTGATTGGATGATGTGGGGTGGTTCACTCTCCTGAGAAATCCCATTATACAGAGACTTCCTTGTTTGAATAATTGGATTAAGGGATTGGATTTCTACAGTATAAAGTGGGGCAGGGCGGGAACATGCTCTCTCTTGGTTCCTGAGGTTAGTATTAGAAAGGAGAGCAGATTAAGGCCACGTGGAGGAGAGGAGGCAGCCAAGATGGTGGAATGCTGAGGAAGAAGCCAGTTTGTGCAGAGTTTGTGTAGAGAGGAGATGGGAAACAGAGGTGAATAAGTCTGGTGAGCTAGAAACCTTTCGATTCTAGGAAAGTCGGATAAGTCAGTAGCTTTGTGAGCACTGAATGAGTGGGTTTTGGAGCCCAGTGTGTGTTTTTGCTTGCCCGCCGGTGCAAGCTAGAATTAAAGCTGATGGCTCACCAGTTCTTGGCTCTGTTGTTTCATTACCGACTGTTCGAATCCAATGTGAACCTGCACTGGCTGGGTGACTGTGATGGTGGCCGCGGCTACTGGCTTTAGCACTGTACCTCATTTTCATCGAGTTCACGAAGGGACACCAGTCCAGATGAATTTTGAAGAGTTTTATTAGAGGAGGAGATTTATTAAATATGCCGGCTGCATATGGCTGACACGGGATATCAGACCCAAATCATGCAGTTCCCAAAATAGGTCAGGGGCTGGTTATATACCCTTGATCACACATGGGTGGGGGAGAGCATGTGTAAAGCCAGTAGTCAGGGCCACCATCACTGCAGCCTGACTCATGCAGGTTCGCATTAGATTCAGACAGTCGGTAATGAAACAATGGAACCAAGAACTGGTGAGCCATCAGCTTTATTTCTAGCTTGCACCCGGCGGGCAAGCAAAAACACACACTGGGCTCCAAAACCCACTCATTCAGTGCTCACAAAGCTACTGACTTATCCGACTTTCCTGGAATCAAAGGTTTCTGGCTCACCAGACTTATTCACCTCGGTTCCCCATCTCCTCCTGCACAAACTCTGCACAAACTGGCTTCTTCCTCAGCACTCCACCATCTTGGCTGCTTCTCCTGGCCTCCATGTGGCCTTCATCTGCTCTCTTCTCTGATAGGAACTGAGAGAACAAGCTCCCGGCCTGCCCCACTTTATACTATAGAAATCCAAACCCTTAATCCAGTCTACAGATAAGGAAGTCTCTGATACAAAGTCACACATCTGAAGCATAATGGGATTCCTCAGGAGAGCGCACCACCCCACATCATCCAGTCAAGGGCTTGGGGAAAAGCTTACTCTTAAAACAAAGCCTTAAGCTATAACGACCCGGCCTGGTTACATTACAGCTTTTCCCCCACAACCATCCCAAGCATAAGGGCAAATAATATCACCTGGGTGTTGGGCTTCCATGTGGGCAGCACCATCTTTAACAAAGTGAGCATATTAAATTTTATCTGCCTAACAATCCACCCCTGTGCTCGCTTTACTACCCACAATCTACACCACCGGCATCCCTGTACAAGGAAATTAAGTACATTACACAAATTACAGCAATAGCACAAATCATACAATTTCAACAATTACAAAGATACACTTCACCAGTCTTTGAGTACTTTGCCAAAAGTGCAAAATGTCCCCTAGCCATGGGAAAAGCTTCCCGGGACAGGAGGGCCTCCAGCAAAGCCACCCCCACCCCCATCAGGGTATTTCACATTGTCCAAAATCCATAAGTCCATTCAACAAAGGAGCCAGTGCTCACTCGGTCATAGTCCAGGAAATCAGTCCACACACATGGGGCTTTAGCCTCCCCCCTCATTCTTGCCATCATGGCAGGTCTCATATTGTCCTAAAGAAAAGCATGTGTCAATGGCAGTCAGCATTTCCATCTCTGCTCTGGGGAGCATGGTGGCATCCACCTCTATGTCCCAAAATCGCAAACCTACCAGCAGCTTGGCAGGCACTCCCTGCCACTTCAGCTGGGTTCTCATCTCTGGAGACTGCGGATTGCCACTCCAGCTGGATTCTCCTTATCCTCCAAAGAGGAACTGGAAACATCAGCTCCCGCCACCGGGCTCGAGCCCCCTGCTGCCGCTGCCTTCTGCTCCATGGGCCTTACAGCCCCCTCCTCAGCCCCAGCCTTGGCTTTAGTTCTGGCCTCCCGCCGCTGCTGGTTCTCCACAACATCCAGGGCAATCTCCAACTCACGAACCTGTGACACCTTCTCCAGCATCTGCTCCATTTCCAGGTGAATTTCACAAACCTGGTCGGGCTCCTCCTCCAGCACTTCCTTCAGCTCCAGGGTCGGCATCTCTTTCTCTCACGTTTCCTCAAGCTCCTTCCACTGCTCGGTTTGCAGGTCCCGGGCAGCCTCTTCTATAGAGCTCTCGGTTTCCTCACGCATGGCTGTAAAAGTCAGCCAGCCAAAAGTCCCCCAAAAAACAGCCATAGGGAACCATAACAACAGCCAGTCTTCTACTCCACCACTCAAAGGTGGTGGCGGCTCCATGCCGATCTTTATCGAATCCTGCCACAGACTACGCCAAATGTAAAGACAGTAGTCAAGGCCACAATCACAGCAGCCTGACTCATGCAGGTTCGCATTAGATTCAGAAAGTCGGTAATGAAACAATGGACTGGTGAGTCATCAGCTTTAATTCTAGCTTGCACCCGGCGGGCAAGCAAAAACACACGCTGGGCTCCAAAACCCACTCATTCAGTGCTCACAAAGCTACTGACTTATCCGAGTTTCCTAGAATCAAAGGTTTCTAGCTCACCAGACTTATTCATCTCTGTTCCCCATCTCCTCCTGCACAAACTCTGCACAAACTGGCTTCTTCCTCAGCATTCCACCATCTTGGCTGCTTCTCCTGGCCTCCATGTGGCCTTCATCTGCTCTCCTCTCTGATACTAATCTCAGGAACCCAGGAACCGAGAGAACAAGCTCCCGGCCTGCCCCACTTTATACTATAGAAATCCAAACCCTTAATCCAATCTACAGACAGGGAAGTCTCTCTTACAAAGTCACCCATCTGAGGCATAATGGCATTCCTCAGGAGAGCGCACCACCCCACATCATCCAATCAGTCAAGGGTGTGGGGAAGAGCTTACTCTTAAAACTAAGCCTTAGGCTATATCGACCCGGCCTGCCTACACACATTAATATCAACGAACTTCCATGTGGGTTGTGCCATCTTTAACAAAGTGAGCATAATAAATTTTATCTGCCCAACAGATGCCATTACAAAGAATTCAGTAATTTGGAGATTCAAAATGGAAATAGTCTATTAGGGGGCTAATATAACTGCAAAGACATTTGAACTTCTGAAATGTTATCTGTGTTTAACTGGCTCATATCTTGTTGATTTAAACATACATTTGGTTCATTTTGGGCCTGTAAAGCCAGTAGTCTTGGCCACCATCACAGCAGCCTGGCCTGTGCAGGTTCGCATAGGATTCAGACAGATGGTAATGAAACAACAGAGCCAAGAACTGGTGAGCCATTAGCTTTAATCCTTGCTTGCACCTGGCAGGCAAGAAATACACACAGTGGGAAACACTTTTCTTTCCATCCAGGGCTCCCAAAGCTACTGACTTTTTCTAGTTTCCTAGAATCAAAGGTTTTTAGCTCACCAGCCTTATTCACCTATGTTCCCCAGCTCCTTCTCTCTGCACAAACTGGCTTCTACTTCAGTACTCTGCCATCTTGGCTACTTCTCCTCTCCTCCATGTGGCCTTTCTCTGCTCTCCTTTCTAATGCTTATCTCAGGAACTAATAGAGCAAGCTCCCAGTCAGCCCCACTTTATAGTGTAGATTCAAAACCTTTAATCCAATATCCAAACAAGGAAGTCTCTAATAGAAAGTCACTTATCTGAGGCACAATGGGATTCCTCAGGAGAGTGCACCACCCTACATCAAAAAGGGTGAGAAAGGCTTAGTCTTAAAACTAAGCCTTAGGCTATAAGTATCCTGCCTGCTTACAGCCTGCCCCCCAACACACATTAATATAATCACGCCCATCCCAAGCAAGAAGGGCAACTAATGTTATCAACTGGGCGATAGGCTTCCATGTGGGCAGCACCATCCTTAAGAAAGTAAGCATAGCCTGACCTGTGGTGGCGCAGTGGATAAAGCGTCGACCTGGGAACACTGAGGTTGCCAGTTCAAAACCCTGCACTGGTCTGGTCAAGGCACATATGGGAGTTGAGCTTCCAGCTCTTCCCCCCTTTCTCTCTCTTTCTCTCTCTCTCTCTCTCTCTCTCTCTCTCTCTCTCACTCACTCTGTGTCTCCTCTCTAAAATGAATAAAATAAAAAATAAAAAAAAAGAAAGTAAGCATAATATATTTTATCTGCCCAACAGGGCCTATTCCTTTTTGGGTCTGATTTCTTTTTAAACCAGTATCCTAGTCATTTACTGGAGTACTGTTCATCCTTTTCTAAGATGTTACTTTCTCATTTCTATACTACTTGTGAGTTATTTTGTCACTGTTTTTGAAGTGTTCTTACATTTTTGGCTTCACTGGTACAATGTGTCAATATCATCAAGAGTTGAGAAAAGCTTTTTTTAGTAGAGTGGAAAAGCAAATTATACCATTTTTTTTTAAAAAAAATTATTTATTGCTTTTAATGAGAGAGGGAGGGAGAGAGATGGACAGACAGGAACACTGATCTACTCCTGTATGTGCCATGACTGGGGATTGAACTGGCAATCTTTGTGCTTTGGGACAGTGCTCTAACCCAACTGAGTTTTCTGACCAGGGTGAAATTTTTAAAGGCTGAATTTTCAAACAAAGCTAAGAATTTCTAAAATGCTTGGACATTTGTTCATTCTGTGATGCTGAGAGGTCTTAGGTCAGAAGGCTTTGAATTTTATTCAGGATCTTTGTTTATAGGTCTTTGTTAGGTGAGTCATCATTGAATGCTTAATATACAAACATAGTCATTTGTTAAGTTCTCAACATTTTAAAGTAAAGATTAGAAAATCTGAATTTCAGAGGAAGTTATAGAGGAATTGCCCCCCCCCCAAAGCCCTAAGGCTGTAGTTTACAAAGGTCACAGTTTTGAGGATCCTCTGTTGTACTAATATAATTTTTTGCAGCAGAGGATCTAGGTGAGTACCATTATTTAGGGACTGTATCTGCAGAAACTTTAAAATGTTTTCCTTTTTTTTAAAAAAAAATATTCAAACTAAATTGCATTTCTTTTAAATTTTATCATCTCAACAGAGAGATAAAAAAATTAATAAACTAAATGTTAAAGATATAATTTTGATTTTTTTGAGGTTTTCTGCATACCTGGAATATATCTCTGTGTTCTTGGAGGGCAGCTGCGGCTTTCATGAATTTAAATTTACAAAACCAATCCTCCTTTTCTTTCCTGGATGTGCCCTGCTTTAGTGTGGGAAGCAGTTAGTTGGTTGTGGTCGGTTGGATATATATTTTACTAGGTTCTTGATAGACAATTGAAATATACTTTAGAAAACTTTATTTCTTTTTAAATAATTAGGTGAAATTGTCAATCAGTATTAAAATATTTTAAATATACATTAGATATTTTGTGTTTGGTTGAAGGGAAATGATCTGGGTACAATTGGATAATCTGTTAAGACTGATAAAACTGGGAAACAAAATTTTTGTTGCACCACAGAAACACTTGTTCTTGCCTAATTCAAGTGTGCTGATCTCAAATCTGACATTAGTTTTTCTATGTAAGCTACAGTATTTTTGCAATTTAAGATTTTAATCTTATTGTAAAATTTTTAACATTTAGTTTAACATAATGAAGTAGAATGTCTTCTTGGGCATCATCTTTGTGAAATATAATAATTTATATAATGCAGTAAATATACTAATACACTAAAATATATGACTGCATCAGAATTTGTCTACAATTTCAAAATAGAACATATTAAAGCACTTATTTTAATTATAAAATTTGTGCAAAACTTATTCAGGCAAAAATTGGTGTTTGTAGCTCTTGTATTTGTGTACTTGTTAAAAACAATCTCGTTTGATGCTCCGGCAGTAGTCTTCTCATCACTAACAGCTCCAAGATTTTCAGGAAACTTATCAAGGTGACTGTTCAGGAACTGAATCTTAACACTCATGTTACATCCAATGTCACGAAAAGACAACAGCATCCTTTGAACCAGAAGTTCATAATTTTCTGCTTTTTTGTTGCCAAGGAAGTTCTTTGTACCTGCCACAAAAGATGGCCATGCTGCTTTCTCCTTCTTATTCATCTACCTGGCAAATTCTTCGTCATGTATGAGGGTTCGAATTTGAGGTCCATCAAATATACACCTGCTTTTATCTTCTCGAAATACAAGGCAGGAAAAGCAGAAAAAATATGTTGAAAGCGTTCACTTTCTCTATTCAAAGCCTGAACAAACTACTTCATTAAGCCAAGTTTGATGTGAAGTGGGGGAATATGATCCTGTCTCGATTAACTACAGGTTATTCACAATATTTTGCATCCCTACTTCCAGAGCTTCATGTTTCAGCCACTCCTTGTGTGTCCAGTGTTTCTCCCGAGCTCGAGCTTGGCTGTCCCACAAACACAGAATGTTAGGATACTTTGTGAAACCTCTCTGTTGCAACCTCCCTGTTGTCCTAGCAGGAAATTAACCATTTTAAGATCCACACAAATGGTCCAGTTATGTTCGTCATAATTCAGAAAGTCGAGGACAATTTTTATGTCATTATAATCTTCTCACAGATGAGTTGAATAACCAATTAGAACTGCTGCATAAAGATTACCGTTGTGTAGGAGAACACATTTCAGACTCTGTTTAGAGCTGTCAAGAAATAGCCGCCATTCTGTTGGACTGTAAGTGGTAACACCTAGCTGGCTGAGAATACTACTGATATCATGACAGTAAACAAAGTGTTTGTCTTCAGTAAAAAGTCCACAAATATTTGTTTGTGCTTCCTGAAATGGGATACTTTAGCTGACCAGTGAAGTACGTTCTTTTATTGAAGGCTGGAGGCTGATAACCCAGCTGCTTTCTTTGATAGGCCCAAATCTCTTACTAAGTCATTCAATTTGGGTTGGCTAAACTCCTGAGGGGTTAATGACTGCTTGGCATCAGAAGAAGACCCTTCAGATTCTACAACCATTTCCACATGCATCTTATCAAAATATACTTGATCACCATGTTCACTTTCTTTGTCCTTAGAAGAAATAAAACCATTGAAAACTGGAACTGGGAGTGTCTCAGAGTGTGGGATAGGTCATATTGCTGAAGGAATATTAGGGTATGTGATCATGTGCCATTTTGTCTTGCCGATGCCCTTTGTATCAGACAGATATAACAGTCACTGCTGTGGTCCTTAGGTTCATGCCAAACCATGGGAATACCAAAAGGCATTCCTTTGTGTTTTTTTTTTTGTCCAGTCATGAAGCATTCCCTCACAATTATGACACAGAATATGAGGAGCCCAATTCTTGTCTTGATAGCCAAGGGGAACTTGAATATGGGCAATATATGCATGTGTCACAAATGATGAAATATTGCACCTTTGAGGTTGAAGTGTGTAACACCCACATATATAACAGAAGGTGTCAGGATTATTCTTACATTTCTGCCTACTCAAAAAAACCATGATTCAATCTTAAAATAAGAGGGTGTTTTTATCAGATAATAATTTTTTACATTTAAAAACAACTATAATTATGTAAAAGTGATGTTTTTAAAACATTAATTGCCTGGTGGTTATGTTCAATCCGAGAGTCGTTGCCCTTTAATTTCAATTTAAAATCGCGCCAAAAAGTGGACTTAAGATTTGAAATCAGTGATGCACAAATATATAGAAAAAGTTCTAAAATCTCATGCAACAGAAAATGAAAAAAAAATTGTTCCCTAGTGTAATCATTTTTAATTAACTTTGTTACCCTTGAACAGTACACACATTTTTTTCTCTCATCCTGATTTTCTGTGAACTTGATAATTTTTAATTCCTTTTTCCCTGTCTTCTGAGTATTCATTGTGACAGAACTTGATATTTTCAAATTTGCCATCTCCAGAGCCTCAGCTTGTGTGTGCGAAAGCCTTCTTTAGAGCCTGTTCTGAAATAATTTCCCAGGGACTCCTGCTCTACCCTTTGTGAGTGAGATTTCTTTTGCCCCCGACAAAAGGAGCAAAAGGAGAGAGAGAGTTCATGGACAGAAGTGACTTATGTGGGTTGATTTAAAGTATCAGAAACACTGTTTTCAAGCAGAAACAGTTTTTAAAAGAGGAAGAAATTTTTTTTCTTTTCTCCAAATTTAGCGCTTTGCCTCTGAAAGCCAGATTATGCGTGCAAACACACACAAATCAAGAAGTGTGAGTATTCATGTTCTCACTTTTCTGTGTTTATAAATGTTTTCCATATTGATATCCACGCCGTATATTCTTAGCGATGGCTGTAGTTTTAGCAATGTGGATAAATTTGTTCCTAAGACAGTCTGTTGACCAATGGAGCTTGACAGGATAAATCTGCTGCTTGCAATGTCCCATAAAAAGCACACACATTTAAAATAAACATTCACAAAGCTGTTAGAGAGAGATGCAAAATGGTTTTTGCACATTGACCTGAAATGGTTTCCTCCATAAACTCAGATACTTGGAAGCTGATCCCCAGAGACTATTGGACTGAAAAACTATTTTTAAACTCCTTTTTTTTATTATTCTACAGGAAACGAATACGTTTGCACTTTTCCTGTGGTGCCATATTGTCTGAATTTTCTTCCTATTCTTATAATAGGCAGAAGAAATTAGGCCGCCTGTTTCCTAATCCCCTGGATGCTGTGTGGGCTGAGCAGTGGGGTTGAAGGATGGTGATTAATTGTAAGCTGGACTATGTGCATTTCAGAGAGTAGATTGTAATTAAATAAAACTTAATGATTGTAATGTTGTGTTGCTATTGTCTGTTGTGATACATGGCTTGGTTATTCCTGCAAAGATCTGCTTGCTCTGAGACTCTACAGATGTTGTTGAACTCACATTTTGAGTCATAGAAATGGTTTTGGATTACTTTCTAATGACAGTGAGGTGTGTGTGTGTGTGTGTGTGTGTGTGTGTGTGTGTGTGTATATATATATATGTATTTATTTATTTATTTCACTTATTAGACCTAAGAAAGGCGAAAACTAGGATCCAAATCAAAGGGAAAGCTGGTAATCAAAAGCACATTTGCACACCCACAGTTTAAACACGGTACATGGTAGCTTTCTTGTACATATATTGTTCACTTTATGTATTATGTTTCTATATATATATATTTGTAAATAAAAATGCAAAAATAAACTTATACTAATGATTTAAAATACATGCAAGTGATTGATGAACTATAGGTTGGTTCTGAGCATGCCTTTAAATTTAGAAGACAAGTTATTTTGTGTGTTGGACTTTTAAGTGCACATATTTATTCATATTTGTCTTGTATCTTTGGTTCATTTATGTCTTCCTTTGTGAGTTTACATTTTAGTTTATAGTTGCTTGGAGAATTAAATTAGAAGAGTCATTATGTTAATTTTTATATAAGACTAATTAGTATTGCTTACCTCATTGGCTGATTGAGCACTTTATTATCTCCCCTTAAGTTTTTTCCAGCCCACAGGTGCTTAGTCTTTCTCCGGAAAACTAAAGTATCTTGTGTCATATTCTCTTATTTTTCACTGAATGAGAATGGTCCCCACCTTGTGGGGTCACTGTGGTGATTCATAATAATACATTTTATTTTCACTGTGTCCAGTACTAGACAGAGTTCAGGAGCTTTCTCCATCCATTATCTCATGAAATGTCGCTGCTACCCTTTAGGGTAGGAATTGTTGTCTCTGTTGCTCGCATCATCAAAACTTACCTTCGCTGGACCAGGTCCTAGGACGCTGAGTTAGGACAGTGCATAGGGTGCTGTTGGGCAGATAAAATATAATATGCTCACTTTCTTGAGGATGACGCTGCCCACATAGAAGCCCGTCACCCAGGTGATATTATTGCCCTTATGCTTGGGATGGGTGTAGGGGAAAGACTGTAATGTAAGCAAGCCTGGTCATTATAGCCTAAGGCTTAGTTTTAAGAGTACGATTTTCCCCACACCCTTGATTAATTGGATGATGTAGGGTGGTGCACTCTCCTGAGCAATCCCATTGTGCCTCGGATGGGTGGCTTTGTATTGGAGACTTCCTTGTTTGTGTAATTGGATTGCAGGTTTTGATTCTACACTATAAAGTGGAACAGACCAGTAGCTTGCTCTCTCTTGGTTCCGGAGGTATTAGAGAGGAGAGCAGATTAAGGCCACATGGAGGCCAGGAGAAGCAGTCAAGATGGTAGAGTGCTGAGAGAGAAGCGAGTTTGTGCAGAGTTTGTGCAGGCGGAAATGGGGAACAGAGGTGAATAAGTCTGGTGAGCCAGAAACCTTTGATTCTAGGAAAGTCGGATAAGTCAGTAGCTTTGTGAGCACTGAATGAGTGGGTTTTGGAGCCCAGTGTGTGTTTTTGCTTGCCCGCCGGGTGCAAGCTAGAATTAAAGCTGATGGCTCACCAGTTCTTGGCTCCATTGTTTCATTACCGACTCTCCGAATCTAATGCGAACCTGCACGGGTCAGGCTACTGTGATGGTGGCCTTGGCTACTGGCTTTACATTTGGCGTAGTCTGTGGCAGGATTCGATACAGATCGGCATGGAGCCACCATCACCTTTGAGAGGTGGAGTAGAGGACTGGTTGCTGTTATGGTTTCCCATAGCTGTTTTTTTGGGGACTGTAGGCTGGCTGACTTTTACAGCCATGTGTGAGGAAACCAAGAGCTCTATGGAGGAGGCTGCACGGGACCTGCAAACCGAGCAGCGGAAAGAGCTGGAGGAAACATGGGAGAAAGAGATGCTGATGCTAGAGCTGGAGGGAAAGTGGGAGAAAGAGATGCCAACCCTGGAGCTGGAGGAAGCGCTGGAGGAGGTGGCCAACCAGGTTTGTGAGATTCGCCTGGAAATGGAGAAGACGCTGGAGAAGGAATCACAGGTTTGTGAGTTGCAGATTGCCCTGGATGTTGTGGAGAACCAGTAGCGGCCGGAGGCTGGGGCTGAAGCCAAGGGTGGGTCTAAGACTGATGCTGAGGCAGAGGCTGTAAGGCCCATGGAGCAGAAAGCAGCGGCAGCAGGGGGCTCGAGCCCAGCGTTGGGAGCTGATGTTTCCAGTTCCTCTTTGGAGGATGAGGAGAATCCAGCTGGAGTTGCAATCTGCAGTCTCCAGAAGATGAGAGCCCAGCTGAAATGGCAGGGAGTGCCTGCCAAGCTGCTGGTAGGTCTCCAATTTTGGGACATAGGGGTGGATGCCATAATGCTCCCCAGAGCAGAGATGGAAATGCTTACTGCCATTGCCACATGCTTCTCTTTAGGACAGTGTGTGACCTGCCATGATGGCAGGAATGAGGAGGGAGTTTAACACCCCATGTCGTAGACTGATTTCCTGGACCTCGACCGGAGTGAGCACTGGCTCATTTGTTGAATGGACTTATGGTTTTTGGACAATGTGAAATAATTTGATGGGGGTGAGGAGTGGCTTTGATGGAGGCCGTCCCCCTGCCCTGGGAAGCCTTTCAAATGGCAAGAGAGAAGGCTATGGACATTTTGCGCTTTTGGCAAAGTGCTCAGAGACTGGTGAAATGTGTGTACTTTTGTAATTGTTGAAATTGTATGATATGTCATGCTGTTGTAATTTGTGTAATGTGCCTAATTTCCTTGTACAGGAATGCCTGTGGTGTAGATTGTGGATAGTAAAGTGAGCATAGGGGTGGATTGTTGGGCAGATAAAATATAATATGCTCACTTTCTTGAGGATGACGCTGCCCACATAGAAGCCCGTCACCCAGGAGATATTATTTGCCCTTATGCTTGGGATGGGTGTGGGGGAAAGACTGTAATGTAAGCAAGCCGGGTCATTATAGCCTAAGGCTTAGTTTTAAGAGTACGATTTTCCCCACACTCTTGACTGATTGGATGATGTAGGGTGGTGCACTCTCCTGAGCAATCCCATTGTGCCTCGGATGGGTGGCTTTGTATTGGAAACTTCCTTTTTTGTGTAGTTGGATTGGAGGTTTTGATTCTACACTATAAAGTGGAGCAGACCAGTAGCTTGCTCTCTCTTGGTTCCTTAGGTATTAGAGAGGAGAGCAGATTAAGGCCACATGGAGGCCAGGAGAAGCAGTCAAGATGGCAGAGTGCTGAGGAAGAAGCCAGTTTGTTAAGAGTTTGTGCAGGAGGAGATAGGGAACAGAGGTGAATAAGTCTGGTGAGCTAGAAATCTTTGATTCTAGGAAAGTCGGATAAGTCAGTAGCTTTGTGAGCTCTGAATGAGTGAGTTTTGGAGCCCAGTGTGTGTTTTTGCTTGCCCGCCGGGTGCTAGCTAGAATTAAAGTTGATGGCTCACCAGTCCATTGTTTCATTACCGACTGTCCGAATCTAATGCAAACCTGCATGGGCCCGGTGGCTGTGATGGTGGCCCTGGCTAATGGCTTTACAGGTGCCCAGTATTGTACTCTCACACTACTGTTCTTGTTATACATCCTAATGCTCCAGGAATGTGTCCAATGGGCTGAAAGGTAATTCTTGTTAATGTGACATTGTCTTACGCTTTTTAAAAAAATCATGGTTGTCTTTTTTCTAAGGGATTACTTCTCCCTGATTAAGAGGGGGAATGTAGATTTAATTAAGGATATTGGGTTGTATTTATAAAAAGATTTTTATATGTTAAAATAAAAAAAATGTAATTCATTTTAAACATAGCTTTAGAACACTGGCCTATATATACCATGACATATATGTATCGCTAGCTAACACATGTTAATACATACATACTGTATTTGAGCTACTTTATTCTGCATGTTAGAATTAAATTTTCCATTTTTATGTGCATGGATTGAAATAAATTTTATCAGTGTTTAGTGCCCCCTCCCCCATTATTTTATTATGAGAATCTGTGTATGGAACCTCAGGAGCGGTGGGGTACCTGTGGTCTGTCCAAGATCCAGATATTATTCAGGACCTTCTGTAACTTTATACCAATTTGTCCTTTTAGAAGTTCATTGGGAAGGAGTCCCGAAAATGGTATTGATCTTGTGATTTGCCAATTTAGTTTTCCTGGTGATAGTAGTACTGTCACTATTGAAGGGATTCCTGCTCAAGATAGAAATCAGGAGGAGGCAAACCAGGTTCACAGGAAAAGGTTTCCTGAGCACCAGGTGGAGGGAGAAGAGGAAGGGAGGAGCCTGGTGTACTGAAGGAGTACAGGCCTGGGCGAGTGTGGGTTCCCCCCACCCCGCTGCAGCTGGGTCTGGCTTTGCAGGGTAGGGGTCTTTACCTTCCTGGTTCCCAGGCCCAGGGTCGAGCTCTTTGGGGAGTGCCTGAAGGGACTCTTAAACTTACCCAGGAGAGGCTCTAACACAACATTGAAGATAATTCCCATTCATTTACTGTAAGCTCAGCCTGTTTCAGAATTTGATGCAAAATTTCAAAGGGCCCTAGGAGAATCCAGAATGTCCCTCTAAGTGTGTCTCTCCTCTGCCAACTTGGGACAGGCATGCTCTGTGCTCCTTTTACGGTGTACTGTATCCTCAGGTCTGCCTTTCCCCTGTGTTCAGATAATGCCTCCTGGAGGATGAGGATTATGCTTACCTGTAAAACATTTTTGTTATTTCCGGAAAAGTTTCCCGTTTAACCAGCTTATTCGTTTTCTGTTTTAATTTTGAGGATTGCAGTTATTTTGCAGTGAACCAGATGTAAGAATAAACTGGTCCTTAAACTACCTAATTGTAGAATAGTGCTTTTCTTCCATTTGTCAGGCATCACGAAGACAGACTCATTTCAGCTCTCGTAAATTGTTCAGGAACTAGAATGTTTTTAGCAACAACCTCTTTTTAAAAGAGAAAAAAAAAACCCACAAAAATGTATTTCCCTGGGTGGTTACTTTTCTAAAATCATGGAAGAGGCGAAAGTTTCCAAGTTTACTATCAGTAAACACATGCAGATCAGTCATTAAATTTGCAGATATAAATAAGCTATGGTTACTTCCTGATTGTTCCATTGGGTAGCACACTTGATGAAACCTTGAGTTACTCATATACGGTGTTCACCAATTTCATTTTACACAGAATCAATAAAGATTATGAACTAAAATAAAACACAGCACCACCACCAACATTGTCAAAAAAACCCCCCAAAAACGAAAACAAACTCCTGACATGCCCAGCATATTCTAAGAACTTGGTAGTCTTTTGTCAATGAACATTGTTCAACCATGTTCACACTGGCTCTTTCGAATTTTCCTACAATTCATGCTTTGTACAGACAAGCTTTTTTCCCTTTGATGATATAGCATTTTTTGATTTATCTGAGAATTCCACCCCACCCCCCATATCCTCTGAGGTTGGCTTTCTATTAATATTATCTGCATAATGACTTAGTTGTTTGAAGAGTGTCCTGTTCCCACTATTTCCAGCCAGTTTTTGATGAGTCCTGTCTTTTTCTGTTTTTTTTTTTCTAGCAGTGACACTGTCTGGCAGCCTGTTAGCAGATGGGAGGGTTTGAAGAGTGGCCAGTGAGTCAAACCAGATTCTGACTCAGGACTGGCCTCATCATTTGCAAGGCGTAGTACAAAGTGAATGTGCACGGCCCTTTATTCATAAATCAGGAATTTCAGGACGTTGACCATGGGGCTTACATTGAGTTTGACGTTCTGCGCTAGCATATGGATGACCTGCACTATGCTCCGACTCCCAAACAAATGAAAGGCACCCTCCCAGCCCCCAGTGGTGCTCACAAAGCTTTGATTCTAGTGCCTGAGAGGATGGCAGGGTGGGGGGGACATAGCTCTGTCCATTCAAGACTTTGATTGGAGTTCTCTCTGCCAGTTCACCCCTGGCACCTTCTACCGAGTACAGAATGAGCTGTGAGAGGGGTGCCAAGGGGGCACACACAAGAAATGTCTGGTTAGTGCCCAAAGATGAACGTGCCCTTTCCGCCCTTTTCTCAATACATTTGGAACAGAAACAGGCTTCACTTAGGGTCAGTGCCATTTAGAACCTGTCATTTTCATTCATACTCCTTACCCCTCTCACCCATATCCCAGGAACTTGATTATTTAGCTGTTCTTTTAGGTGGTTGCACATTAAGGATTTCTGTTGCTGGCACAAAACCCATCCCATAAACCTCGTCTTGGGATTGCTCTTGTCTTTATTATTTCTGACACAACTCAGAAATGGTGCGGGTTTTAGCACATTTGTGTATTCCTGGGAGGATTGTTTGCAAATATGAGTGTGTATGTTGTGAGTTTATCTGTACAGTACAATGTTAGAATTTTTATGGTTATAATGACTTTGGACTAATGACTCTGGATAGAATGGGTGGTGGTGAAGCTCTGTTCATTTTGAAATCTGTAAATTGCAGAAAAGTTGGTACTGCCTATTGAGAAATTTAGGTTGGCCCCCGAAGATTAAGCTTTGTGCCAAGGTACATATCTCAAGTATTCCTGTCATCTTTGAAATAATGCATCTATCTAGAAACCTGGGCAGCGCCTTATACGTCCTAGCTGGATGAGGACTGTCATGTTGACACTGTTAACCACTGTAGAAATGTAGCTTCTTTATCTGCTGAGACCCATGAGAAGCCAACCATACAAGAGAAATCCTGGAAGGTCATTCACTACAGTGTGCTGATTTGATGAAGATAATTAGACCTGGTATGGTTTCTCTTCTTCAGCCTCCTTCCTGTCCTCCTCCTTTCTCTTGGTCACGCTGCCTAAGTTTCAGGCATTCATGCTTCCCTATTTTCTTCTCCTTCCACCTCAAGCATATCAAGCATATACCTTTAGATACCTGACCACACAGGTGCAGATATATAATTTCTCCTGTGAAAACTGGCAAGAGGAACAGGAAATTACTTGCTTTGTTGGTGGGTGTGTTTCATAACTGTTACAGAGGTGTATTTCATTTGGGCACATATCCTTTCTTTTTTGGGTTCTCTGTGAAATGAGGGAATCAACCCTTTTTATCTCAGATTTCTTTTTTGGGGGGGGAACCAGGTTGGTATTTTGTTTTATTGTTTTTTTTTAGAGTAAGAGAGAAAAGGACAGACAGGATGGGAAAGAGATGAGACGCATCAACTCGTAGTTGCAGTGTTTTAGTTGTTCATTGATTGCTTTCTCATATGTGCCTTGATCAGGGGGTTCCAGCTGAGCAAGTGGCCCCTTGCTAAAGCCAGTGACCTTTGGACTCAAGCCAACAACCATGGAGTCATGTCTATGATCCCATGCTCAAGCCGGATGAACCTGCCCTAAAGCGATTGACTTTGGAGTTTCGAACCTCGGTCCTCAGCATCCTAGGTCAATACTCTACCCACTGCACCATTGCCTAGTCAGACACCAGTTGGTTTTTGAATTTCTTGTTCTTGAAGGTGTCTGGAACTAAATATGCCTTTGACTGTCACCACCCTCCTTCAGGATTTGGTTATAAAGGAGATGGGTGCACACTGGACCATTTTCCCTGTGTAATATGCCCACCCTCTGCTTGTCTTTCATTCAGCTCACACCAGTGGCTAAAGCCGCTTAGTGTCTGCCTACCTTTCTCTTTTTCCCGTGACTCCACTTGTATATTTTAGAATTACATTATATTTCATGGTTTTTTTCTGTATATTTATGTTGTTTTTAATATGTTTTCATGTTTTCTTCCTCACTTCCTTCTCCCTTCCCCCTCTACATTCTATCTGAAGTGCCAGAATTGGAGTTATGGCCTCACACACTATTAGAGACTTCAGGTTCTGACATCTTTGGCATACAAGTGAGTGGTCAAGATCCTTCCTCTCTGTTCATAGCTTTGATAATTGAGGCTCCTCTCTGACCTCTGAACTCTGATGGATGTGGGAGCCTGTTTCCCCAAACATGAGACAGGGGCAATCCCCACCCTGAACCGAGTGTCTGCTTCCCAGTGTGTTTCTTTACCATGTGCCTTCAGTTCTGTATTATTTTGGAGGGAAGTAGGCAGAAGGGACCATCTTTGCAGATTAAGCCCAGGCAAGTTAATTTTGTGATTGGGCAAAGAGTAGGAGCCTCTGGTGCTCTTGGAATGTGTCAGGTCTTCCCTGCCCAGGGCAAGATGCCATCTAGGGAAAGATGAGTTCTTAAGGGAAACAAGGATGCAACTTTATTAACACCAGCACGGCAAAGCATGAGGCAGATGGTCCTTTCTAATTTGAAACTTGCAGCCCACCAAGGTGCCATTGCCTCTCCCAACAAGCTGCCAGTGAAGAGTTGTTTTCAAAGTGCAGCAGTTATTTTTTCTGTCTGCTCCCTTAGGTTCTATATCCTCGGAGTAAGTTTCAGCCATTTGCTGCTCTGCACTTGCCTGCACTTCTTCCCATGAACCTCTCTACCAAACTCGCTGTCACATTAAGGGAGAGGGCATTTTGAAATTAAAAACCACCACACTGCTATCTGTCGACTCATATTAATGACCTCTGATGGTATTTAACTACTAATGATCTGGGATGCCTATTTTACATGTTTTGAACTTTGTTTCTGTTCACTAAGGGCATGTATAGGCAGTAGAGAAGGCCTTTAAAAATCACAGTATTACATACAGTGAAGGATTGAATAATTTTTATGTGTTTGTAAGCTCGTGAGACTGCCACCCAGATTCAGATACAGAATATTTCCTGTGCCCATGTTCCCAACCGGCAGCTGGTACTTCTGGCTCATCATTACAGACTCAATTTTCTTGTTCTTGAACTTCACAGAAACAGGATTAAAACATGATTATGCTTCTTCCGTTTCTGACTTCATTCGTTCACTACTGTGTCTATGAGACTTACCTGTCTTGCAGGCTGTAATAGCCGTCATTTTGTGTAGTAGTCTGTTGTGTGATTGTGCCTGTTAACCGAAGACGCACCACTAAGACTCTAGGACCAGGAGTACAAGTAGAAGGAAAAGTTTATTACAGACAAAAGAAAAAGTTTATGTCTCATAGTCTCACTTTTATGTCCCACTTATGTATGAAGTTATGGGGTGGGGGGAGGGAGGGAAGGGTGGGATAGGAAGGAGGGGAGGGACACAGGGAAAACCAGATAGAAGGTGACAGAGGACAATTTGACTTTTGGTGACGGGTATGCAACACAATTGAATGTTAAGATAACCTGGAGATATTTTCATTAAAAAAAATAAAATTAAAAAAAAAAGATTAAAAAAAAAAAACCAGATAGAAGGTGACAGAGGACAATTTGACTTTGGGTGATGGGTATGCAACATAATTGAATGATAAGATAACCTGGAGATGTTTTCTTTGAACATATGTATCCTGATTTATTGGTGTCACCCCATTAAAATTAATAAAAAAAAATTTAAATCAAAAAAAAAGAAAAAGAAAAAGTTTAGTACACTCGCAAGCGGGCGCTAGGCAAGTATGCTGCCAGGCGCGCTATACAGCGTTCTTACAGCAGTTTTATACTTTATTTTTTTAGGGAAGGGCGGGGGCAGGGGATTTTAGGTATTTGCCTTGAGCAAGCGGTTTCCCATAAGGTGGGTTTGAGCAACTCCTTATCTGTTTACAGCAGGGTGCAGTTTATCTAGTTCCTGTCACACAAGCCCTAAAGGTCATATGGAATTTTCCCCAGTTCTTGTTTTTCCCTTACAGTACCCCCTTTTCTTTTTTTGTGATGGAGACAGAGTGACAGAGAGAGGGACAGATAGGGACAGACAGACAGGAAGGGAGAGATGAGAAGCATCAGTTCTTCATTGCGGCACCTTAGTTGTTCATTGATGGCTTTCTCATATGTGTCTTTACCGGGGGCTACAGCAGACCAGCTAACCCCTTGCTGGAGCCAGCGACCTTGGGCTTAAGCTGGTAAACCTGTGCTTAAGCCAGAGACCTCGGAGTTTCGAACCTGGGTCCTCTGCATCCCAGTCCGATGCTCTATCCACTCTGCCATCGCTTGGTCAGGCTGTGCCCTGAATTTTTATTTATTCTGGTTCTGACTAGCATCTGGGTTGTTTCCAGCTTGGGGCTGCTCCCAATCTGTGGTGTACCTAATGTGTTGTGACACCAGCATAGATTGTTTGCACTCCATGCTACTAGTCAACACAAATTAGTTTCATGAATAATTATAACATGAACCACTAGGAAAGAGGTGCAGTGAAAGCCTTCCTTCAGTGAATCACCGAGTCAGGTATGAAAAGTAAAAATGATGATGCAAAAATGGAAAATAAAATGGATGAATAGTTTTTGGTGATGTGTAAATTTTTTCGGTCACAGTAATGAATAATAGCATTCTGGTTTCTGTTTTGGAGCCTTCTCTTGGTGACTTTTTCAAAATTTATGTCATACATCAGATTTGTCACTGTATCTTTGTACATAGTTCAAAAAGGGACATTTAAAATCTTTATTTTTGAAAATTTTCTTTCATATAAACTATCACAGTAATATGTTATAGTAATTAAATATATAAAAATGTAGAAAAAAATAAAAGCTATATAGAAATAAGTTAGGATATAATATTAAAAGCCATTAAGGTAAGTGAATAAGGCTATACCCTCTGGTTGGGAGCTAATCCAGTGTGTAGGGATATGATAGGCAAACTCTGCTTTCTGCGCAGGGCCCAGTTAGTGTGTTTGTGTGAAATAATATAGATAGAAAGAGCTCCCTGTAAAGAACTACCAAAAAGTGGCTTGATGTAATAATCTTGTAGATTAATACTTGTTAGAAGGCGTATGTCAGAAAAGGGTACTAATGCCAAGGGGCCCCCAGATGCAGTTAGTCATCCAGACTCCAAGGTTGGACGTGGACTGTCTCCACATCACTCTGACCAAGGACAGCTGAGAACAGCACACTGACGGAGCCTCATTAAGCTGTACCCAGGCATGTCATAGGATCTGTGAGTAATAAACTGCCTGTGTGATTCTTGTAACTAACTTGTGTGTCAGTCGTGTCTTTCCTCCTGTTGGGCAGATAAAATATAATATGCTCACTTTGTTAAAGATGGTGCTGCCCACATGGAAGCCCGTCACCCAGGTAATATTATTTGCCCTTGTGCTTGGGATGGGTGTGGGGGAAAGGCTGTAATGTAAGCAGGCCAGGTTGTTATGGCCTAAGGCTTGGTTTTAAGAGTAGGCTCTTCTCCACACCCTTGATTGATTGGATGATGTAGGGTGGTGATGTAGGGAGGAATCCCATTATGCCTCAGATGGGTGGCTTTGTATCAGAGACTTTCTTGAATGTATAATTGGATTAAAGGTGTGGATTATCTATGCTATAAACTGGGGCAGTCCGGGAGCTCTCTCCCTCGGTTCCTGGGTTCCTGAGATTAGTATCGGAGAGGAGAGCAGAGTAAGGCCACGTGGAGAGGAGAAGCAGTCAAGATGGCAGAGTGCTGAGTGAGAAGCCAGTTTGTTAAGAGTTTGTGCTGGAGGAGATGGGAAACAGAGATGAATAAGTCTGGTGAGCTAGAAACCTTTGATTCTAGGAAACTCGGATAAGTCAGTAGCTTTGTGAGCACTGAATGAGTGGGTTTTGGAGCCCAGTGTGTATTTTTGCTTGCCCGCCGGGTGCAAGCTAGAATTAAAGCTGATGGCTCACCAGTTTTGGGCTCCAGTGTTTCATTGCCATCTGTTCGAATCCAATGCGAACCTGCGTGGGTCGGGCAGCTGTGATGGTGGCCTTGACTACTGGCTTTACACCTCCAGTGGCAGTTGATCTTGGTACCAATAAGTAGAATCCTCGTAGCCACCTCAAGAGTAGTTTCAAAGAGGCTGCCAGCCCTGCTGATAAGCAGGAGTGTCCCACTGCACGGGGAAGTTGAATTGGGACACCTGAAGGATATAGAGCTCCAGCTCCACTGAGACATGAATCAACAACTTCTGTATATGTAACCAGTTAGGAAAAGTCTTGAAGATAAGTTTGGCAGAGAGATCTAAAAATCCCATTTTACAATATGTTACAAAAATTGCCATGTCTTTGTTACTTTGGGAATTATTCTCGTGAGTGTCCAATGATGTCCTCAACATTGAAAAATTTTAAGCAGGAAAAAAAAAAGTCCAAGGACTCACATAGAATGATGGAATCGAAATAACTCAAGTTGTATTCCTTCATTGTTGCAATCCCTCTGTTATAATTTTCTTTTTAAAATTCAGATCTACTCTCTAGTGGATGCGATGCCGCAGGGGCTGGAAAAACTGACGGTGCCAAGTGTAAGCTTGAATGACGTTCACTGTGAGGAGCTTACGTGGAGGGACTGTCTGTAGCTTAGTGCTTGTGCGGATAGAGCAAAGGTGGGGGTGGGCAGCTCAGTAAATGGGGTTCTGTGAGTTAACCTTCACGTGGAAAACAGTGTTGACTAAAGCATAATCAACAAAAACATGCTAATTTGAATTTTAAATTATAATCAAAACTTGATTGTAGCCATAACAATTCTTTAAAACTTTGACCAAGGAAAGGATTCTTTTGGGTTATATCATTGTCATTGTTTGAATTTGCTAGTGTTAACCGAAGACGCACCACTAAGACTCTAAGACCAGGAGTACAAGTAGAAGGAAAAGTTTATTACAGACAAAAGAAAAAGAGCTTAGTACTCTTGCGAGTGGGCACTAGGCAAGTATGCTGCCAGGCGCGCCATACAGCGTTTTCTCAGCATTTTTATACTTTACTTTTTAGGGAAGGGTCGGGGGCAGGGGATTTAGGTATTTGCCTTGAGCAAGCGGTGTCTCGTAAGGTGGGTTTGAGCAATGTCCTTATCTGTTTACAGCAGGATGCAGTTTATCTAGTTCCTGTCTGTATACAGCAGGGTGCAGTTTATCTAGTTCCTGTCTCACAAGCCCTAAAGGTCATATGGAATTTTTCCTAGTTCTTGTTTTTCCCTTACATTTCCCCCTCTTGTTCTGTATATCTCTAATCCTAGAGATTAGTGTTCTCAACTAGTCTCTCATAATGCTGTCGTACTATCATTAATTTTACTGCTCCTATCTGCCCTTGCAAGAAAGTGGTTAGCCTATTCAGGACACATGGTCCGACAGTGACAACTAGAAGTAGTACTATAAGGGGCCCTGCCAAGGTGGAGATGAGGGTTGTTAACCAGGGTGATTTAGAATACCACCCTTCAAACCATCCTTGCTGATCTTGTAGCCTTTTCTCCCTTGCTTTCAGCCTTTCTTTCAGCTTACTCATAGAATCTTGTACTACTCCGGTGTGATCAGCATAGAAGCAGCATTCCTCCTTTAGGGCAGCACATAGTCCACCTTCTTTCAGAAATAACAAGTCTAGGCCTCGCCTATTCTGTAATACTACCTCAGATAGGGAAGTTAGTGACTTCTCTAAAGCCTCTATAGATTGCTCTATAGCTTTTAAGTCCTGTGTGATGGCAGATTCAAGTAGTGCCATCTGTCGAGGTCCTTCAACTAGGGCCGCAGCCCCTGTTCCTACTCCTGCTAGTACTCCTGCTCCTAACAGGACTGCTAGAGTGAGGGTAACAGGTTCTCTTCTATATCTAGTTCGCCCCTCGATTGCTTCTTCAAAGTCTTCATTCCCATGTAGGTCAGGCGGGGAAAAACCCTGACCATTACACAGAAATCCTGAGAGTTATTAAAGGCTTGGGTGGACACACAGGGGATTAAACCTGTTCTGCATGCCCACCGTGTTCCTTCTTCTGGGATCAGATAAGAATTATTGGGGGAGACTGAAATGGTCTGGAGACATCGTGCCTTGTCTAAGGCAGATGGAGTTCCTAGGCATATTCCTTGTCCTGTTACCTCTGGAAGGGTGAACATATGGCGCTTATTCCAATTACATTGGGAAGAACTACTATTTTCATGATAACTCCCATTAATTGCAACTCCTTCGTAGTAGGGAGGTTCTGCCTGCAAGCAGATCCAGCATGAGTCAGTTATTAGGTTGGGGTAGGTATGATTTAGAGCCTTGTAACTCCTCTGTACTAAATCTAGCAACTGCTGTCCCGTAGTTTCTAATTCTGACGGGTCTGTAGGCAGGGGTATACCACTGGCTGAGTTGGAGGCTGTATTTGTTGGCGATGGGGTGACTCGTGCAGGGATTGGACGAGCTTTTCCAGGTTTGGGGGCTCCCTGATTGGCAAGTACTCTATTAGGTCCTATTGGACTTCCCTTGGTAGTACTTAGCTGAAGTCTGATTTTAAATGTTACACCAATGTCTGGACCTGTCACCTACATCCTTAACCCCCATTGTCTACCTTTTATCCAGGTATCGTCCTGTTTTCTTCCGTGCTGAGTGAAGATAATATTTAACGGGTTGCAGGTAAAGTTAGTGCATGCCCCAGTTCCAGTCCAAATTCCTGGCCTTTGGTTAGAGATACCCGAAGCCTCATTCCCAGAACAATAAGAGTTAGAAATCCCTTTTTCTGATTGGGGGACTCGGGCTACTGTAATCCAATCCCACAAGGACTTAGGCTTCCAATAGGTAGTCCCTGTGGTTTCACATCCCCATGCCTTACAATAAAAGACCTCTAGTCCCCCACACTTGTAGGCCACTTGCCTGTTACGGCCACCCCTGGGACAAACATAAAAGTCAGAAGCCCTAAGTCCTGCTTGAAGCTGTGGATGAGCACACCCTTTTCCCCAGCTTCCTATTCCTGTGGTGGGGCAAGCACAAGCCCCAGATTTACATATTGGAGGTTTGGCCGGATCTGTAGTCGGGATGTCCCAGGTCTCTAACCCTGCCGCTAACTGACAGAGGTCTGGATGCAGGGATGGCCACCAAGTCCAAGGGGGATGATTATCAGAAGTTATTTCCCATACTATGTCACTAGTCCCTGATATCACTTGCCATGTCTGCCGGGTTGGCTGATGAGGATTCGTTGCGGCGGCGGACACGCAGCTTGAGGGGGCTGTCCGTTTTCTCCAGTGTCCATTGGTCATCAGGAGCAGGCGCAGGCTTGAGGTGCGGAGCATGGATCCAAGCAGCGATGCCATCGACCTTTACAGCAGTGGGTGTGATAAGGAGGACCTGGTAGGGTCCCTTCCAGCGAGGTTCGAGTGTACGGTGCTGGTGTCTCCGGATGTAGACGTAGTCCCCAACCTGGTGACGATGCGGGGTTCTGTCTCCTGCCGGCTGGTAAAGGTCAGATAACTGCTTCCACAGGCAATGTTGCACTTTGGCTAGGGCCTGTAACCTTCAGGCGTATTAGGGTCCCAGTTAGGCTGCCTCAGGGGAAAAGCCTCATCTATAAGGTTGGGGAGTTGAGTAGGGCGACCATCAGGTCCAGGAACTAATTTTCTGGCCTCAAGGAGAATCCGGTCCCTTTCTTCTGAGGTGAAGAGGATACCTAAAAGCTGTTGGCAGTCATCCCAAGTGGGCTGATGGGAAAACATAAGAGATTCGAGAAGGTCAGTAAGTTTGACAGGGTCCTCTGAAAAAGGCGGATTATTGTTTTTCCAATTGTATAGGTCTGAGGAAGAGAAGGGCCAATACTGAAGTGCCGGCATATTCCCCTCTTATCCATCAGGGACAGGGGGTCCGAAAGATCGGAGGGGCAGGGTGACGGCCGCGTCATCTGGAGTCTGTGCTCTCCCGCTCCGGGTGCCCTGGGCCGGACCTCCTACTGATGGTCCCTGATCACCCTGATGTGAGGCCCCAGGCTGAGGACCAGCAGCACCGGTGGGGGCACCCCTAGGATAGGGAGGCGGGAACTCTGAATCAAAAACAATAAGGTCAGTTTGAGATTCAGGGAGAAGGGGGGGTGAAGAGGAGGATATAAAGATGGAGCAGGTGCCGGTGGTACTGGGGGTTTAAGTGGGAGCATAGAGCAGCTGTTCGGATGAGTTGGAGCAGGTCTAGAGGGGCCCGAGGTGGTGGAGAGAGTTATTGGAAGGGAGGGCATTGGGGGAGGAAGGAAAGGTTGGACCCAAGGAGGAGGGTCGTTCGCCAGGTCTTCCCAAACCCAAATATAAGGCTGTTGATCCGGATGACTATGAGGTCCTGGACTGAAGACAATTGTTTTGACCGCCTGTATGGTGTCCTTATGAAAAGTTCCAGTGGTTGGCCAACCTACTCCAAGGGTGGGCCATTCGGAGGTACAGAAAGTCTGCCACTTGCGCTTCTTAACTAGGAGAGACAAGTTATGGGCTCGGGCATTAACTTCAGATCAATGAGACAAAGTCAGGGACAGTGGGGTTGACGACCTTTGTCCCATGTTAGTCTCGAAGAAATAGAGAGACAAAAAGAAAGCAACAAAGAAGACAGTAACAGAGACAGACAGACAAAGCCGGCTGCGCCGCGAACGGCAAAATAAAAAGAAAAATAAGTCTATTGGTCCGGACCTATGAGCTCGGTTAGAAACTGGCAACGAAATTACAGATTCTGTCTGAGACAGCAGATGGACTTCCAAGCGTCCTTGGTCGTCCACACACTCTGAGGCGTCCCCCGGAGTTGTGGCCTGCGACCCCCTGACACGTCTGTCGGTCGCAGTCAGGAGGGACTCACATCCTTGCCTGACAGCCACCGCCAGTTTCACTTACCAGGAGTGGGCATCCGTCCGATGATCTCCAAAGAGATTGAATCTCGGTGGAACCTCCAAATGTTAACCGAAGACGCACCACTAAGATTCTAAGACCAGGAGTACAAGTAGAAGGAAAAGTTTATTACAGACAAAAGAAAAAGAGTTTAGTACACTCGCGAGCGGGCACTAGGCAAGTATGCTGCCAGGCGCGCCATACAGCGTTTTCTCAGCATTTTTATACTTTACTTTTTAGGGAAGGGTGGGGGGCAGGGGATTTAGGTATTTGCCTTGAGCAAGCGGTGTCTCGTAAGGTGGGTTTCAGCAATGTCCTTTATCTGTTTACAGCAGGGTGTAGTTTATCTAGTTCCTGTCTGTTTACTGCAGGGTGCAGTTTATCTAGTTCCTGTCTGTTTACAGCAGGGTGCAGTTTATCTAGTTCCTGTCTCACAAGCCCTAAAGGTCATATGGAATTTTTCCTAGTTCTTGTTTTTCCCTTATACTAGTACATAGTGACAGTGAAAAAGAGCTTAACTTGTAGTCTTTTTTAAAAAATTGTTTTCAGATTTTTTTTTTCAGTCTAATTATTGTTGATACCTGGGCATACGGTTCTTGCATACTGTTCGGCAGATAAAATATAATATGCTCACTTTGTTAAAGATGGCGCTACCCACATGGAAGCCTGTCATCCAGGTGATATTATTTGCCCTTATGCTTGAGATGGCTGTGGGGGAAAAGCTGTAATGTAGGCAGGCCAGGTCATTATAGCCTAAGGCTTAGTTTGAGAGTAAGCTCTTCCCCACACCCTTGACTGATTGGATGATGTAGGGTGGTGCACTCTCTTGAGGAATCCCATTATGCCTCAGATGGGTGGCTTTGTATCAGAGGCTTCCTTGTATGTATAATTGGATTAAAGGTTTGGATTATCTATGCTATAAAATGGGAGAGAGCAGTAGCTCTCTCTCTCTTTTGGTTCCTGAAGTATTAGAGAGGAGAGCAGATTAAGGCCATGTGGAGGAGAAGTAGCCAAGATGGCAGAGTGCTGAGGAAGAAGCCAGTTTGTTAAGAGTTTGTGCAGGAGGAGATGGGAAACAGAGGTGAATAAGTCTGGTGAGTTGGAAAGCTTTGATGCTAGGAAACTCGGATGAGTCAGTAGCTTTGTGAGTACTGAATGTGTGGGTTTTGGAGCCCAGTGTGTGTTTTTGCTTGCCCGCCGGGTGCAAGCTAGAATTAAAGCAGATGGCTCACCAGTTTGTGGCTCCTGTGTTTCATTGCCATCTGTCCGAATCCAATGCGAACCTGCGTGGGTCAGGCTTCTGTGATGGTGGCCTTGACTACTGGCTTTACACATACTCTTCCTGGCCCTGGGCTAACTCTGATATTCTGAATGCATCTCCTGTGAGCTTTCTTGTGCATGTCTGTTGGTGGGCATATGGCTGTTCTATTCTTCACTCCCCCACATATGTAACACTGATTTTTCATTTTATACATTCACATATTGTCTGTTAACAGTTTTCCTCCCTCCCTCCCTCCCTCCCTCCCTCCCTCCCTCCCTTCCATCCTTCCATCCTTCCATAAGGCTTTTCCATGGAGTCATGAGACAATCCTTTTGGGGATCCATACATAGGAGGATGAGGTGCAGTGTTAATATTTAATGATTTAAGAGAACTGGAGCAAACACAAGGGACTGTTCCCAGGTATCCAGTTTCTCACTTGTCCTCACATAATCCAGGGAGGACCAGAGCCTGGAGATTCTGTACCATTGGCCTGGCATTGACAGAACATCTGAAGCTTTCATAGTTTAGCTCAATCCATGCCAAAGCTTAGTGCAGCTTAGTCTCCGTCCCCATCTGCCTAGCTTAGTTTCTGTTCCTGGTTGCACTGCCATACCCCAGCTTGCACCTGGGAGCCACACTTGGAGTCCCCTTTTGGCTGCTGTGGAGAGAGAACACACATGAATAAACCTGTGAACAGCTGGGCCTTTATTATGCTTTGATGATACTACTTTGGGCTTGGGAGAGGAGAACAGGCTTTGTTTCAAACTAACCAATCTCTTTCCTAATTGTTTGGGGGTTTATGCTGGGTCCTCCCCCTATCCAGTCTCTTTCATAGATATTCTGCGGTTTTATGCCCTCATCCATCTGATCCTTTTCCCAGACTAGACACCTTTCCTTGATGGCCCCATCTTAGCTCCTACTGTGCATGCCCCAAAGTTTTGTTTCATCATCTGGTTTGTGCTGCATGTGTGCTTACCTCCCCCCTGTGCCATCTTGGCTTCTGTTGTGCATGTACTGAGCAAAGGAATTTCCCCCATACTGGTCCTGCCTCCCATCCCCCCAATCAGTGGGAAACAGACTAGTTGTTCCCTGGGGAGAGTCTTGCTGCCCACTTGGAGATTGCTCAGGGTTGCAGTCCCTTCTGGGAGGCTGCAGTGATCCTCTGGGCAGCCTGTTCATGCTATAACTTCCTAGTGAATCAGATCTGTTGGGCAGATAAAATATATTATGCTCACTTTGTTAAAGATGGCGCTGCCCACATGGAAGTTTGTTGATATTAATGTGTGTTCTGGAACAGGCTGTGGGCAGGCCGGGTCATTATAGCCTAAGGCTTAGTTTAAGAGTAAGTTCTTCTCCACACCCTTGACTGATTGGATGATGTAGGGTGGTGCACTCTCCTGAAGAATCCCATTATCAGAGACTTTCTTGTGTGTATAATTGGATTAAAGGTTTGGATTATCTATGCTATAAACTGGGGCAGCCCGGGAGCTTGCTCTCTCTCTCTCTCTCTATCGGTTCCTGGGTTCCTGAGATTAGTATTAGAGAGCAGAGCAGATTAAGGCCATGTGGAGGAGAAGCAGCCAGGATGGCAGAGTGCTGAGGAAGAAGCCAGTTTGTTAAGAGTTTGTGCAGGAGGAGATGGGAAACAGAGGTGAATAAATCTGGTGAGCTAGAAACCTTTGATTCTAGGAAACTCGGATAAGTCAGTAGCTTTGTGAGCACTGAATGTGTGGGTTTTGGAACCCCAGTGTGTGTTTTTGCTTGCCCGCCGGGTGCAAGCTAGAATTAAAGCTGATGGCTCACCAGTTTGTGGCTCCGGTGTTTTATTACCGACTGTTCGAATCCAATGTGAACCTGCATGGGTCAGGCTGCGGTGATGGTGGCCTTGGCCACAGGCTTTACAAGGTCCCATTTAGTTCCCTAGTTTATTAGGCTTAAAATGTGTGATTCCATTTACTCTTTCCTTTATGAGTAACTGGCTAGCTCCATATACTAACGTCTTCCTTCCCAATCCTTATACCTTTTATTTTTTCTTCGTGCCTATTCTGCTGGCTAGGTCCTCAGCAGTTTTGAATACAAGTGATGGTGGTGAGTGTGTTTTATTCATGAGCTCTGGAGAAAATGTACTGTCTCTCATCATTTCAAAGAAAGGCTTTTCTTATGGATACTATTTGTAAGGTATTTTCCCCACCGAGGAAGGAGGAAAATCAGTGTAGCCACAAAGTGTTGATTATTAAGGCTTTATTTGGTACAGAGCGCTTCTCAGAGGAGACTCACTTGCACTGAAGATGAATGCCAGGAATCTCTCACTGTGGGACCGCATGGAGCCAGATTTAAAAAGCAGTCCTTCCCAGGTCGTCCAGCTAGTATGATGTAGTGAAATTACACTGGCTGACAGACAGTCGCTTTTCTCCCAAAGATTTCTGGGAAGTGTAGTTCTAGTGCGCCTGGCTGTGTGGGCGGTTCCAGCCAAAGTTCCCGGGGATCTGAGTTCCTCCTGCGAGTGTCCCCAATTAGCCATCCCACATTATTTATCAGATTTAAAAAGTTCCAAGAAAGTCCTTTTTTAAAAAAATAATTAAGTAAAGTATAGGAAAGTTAAAACTTGGTTTTATTGTGTTGTCATGAACTTGTAGTTGAAAAAGAATGGGTTTTGAAGTATTGTAGACTCCATCTTGAATTTTGGCCTGTCTGCCATCTTAAGATTTTGTACCTGTTCACCGGACAAATAATACTGCATTTAGCTGTTAAAATTGTTGAAATAAAACTTGATAATCTATGTTATATGTGCGTAGTACTATGCTTGTTACACAGGTACATTCAGTTGCTAATCTCAGTCCTTCATTATTGATTATTGGTTCCTGACATTAATTTGAAGGGAGTCATAAAGTTATTCTGAGAGTTTGTTGTAAGGTGTACTTGACTGATCCTAAGGCTTGAAGATAAAACCAAGAGGCATTTCTTGAGATTTAATGGGGTTTAGGCAGTTTAGATTTTAGTTATAGTGTTGTAATGTACCAAGAAAGCTAAAAAATTGATATTGATATTCTAGGAGAAAAGGTCAGGCTTTCCTATCAGACTTTCCTGTCCCATCCTTCCTTTAGGGAGGGGAAGGAGAACAATGTAGAAGTTTCTGGCTTGCAATAACAATGGGTCATTCAGTTCTAAATCTAAAATAAAGGTTAACTGGGATACTTCTCTTTCAATAGGTGGAATTTACATACCACCTTGCATTGATTGTAGTTCCTACCCCTTCCTGGAATCTTGAGAATAAAATACCTCTAGGCTAGTGGGGGAAGATGAACCCTGAAAGATTTGTAAACATCTTTGATTGTATTACCTTGAAAGTCTTAATGTTTCTGTGTATCCCCTAAACAAATGTTGTGAGCCCATGCCAAGATGTCATGCTCTTCCCCTCCCGTGTGTGATCAAGGATTTATAACCAGCCCCTGAAATATTTTGGGGGCTCGAACACAATTTGGGTCTGATGCCCTGTGTCAGCCACATGTGGCCGGCATATTTAATAAATCTTCTCCTTTAATAAAACTCTTCAAAACTCATCTGGGCTTGGTGTCTCTATGAGAACTCGTGGCATTTTGGTTTGGGTACTTTACAACATTAGACTCCTGTTTTGGCATAATCTGCCAGTGAACTGTTGATACCTATTTTGTGTCCATATTTAGGTTAATAAGTAGCAGAAGCTGAATGATCACTGGCATTTTGGATCATGGAGTGAGCCATGGAGTCAGGATTGGCCTGCGTGGAGGTGAAGGTTACGTCAGACACTATGCCCAGATCTGTATATGTAGTTTTCAATGAGGCAGAGTTTCAGCATTTAGCAAGGGGTTGATCAGAATGCAGTGATGATAGCAGTAATTGTAAGGTAGTTATCCCGGTTTTCAGCACCAAATGTAAGGTATTTTTCTCGGCTGAGGAAAAAGGAAGGGGCTGGAGTCATGAAGTGTGGAATGGTAAAGGCTTTTTATTTAGTATCACGCTGCCTGGATAATGTTCCCTGTCCCCGGGGACAAAGGCCAGTGAAGTTGCATGGGGTGATCCGTGTAGAAGATCTGTAGGATGGGTGAGCTAATATGATGTGGTGAAATCTCACTGGCTGATGGACAGTCGGTCTTTTCCCAAGGACCCCTGGGAAGTTTCTTTTGGCTCGCTTGGTTGTGGGCTGCTCTAGCCAAAGTTCCGGGGTCTGGGTTCCTCACGTGACCTTTCCCCATTATTCACTGACCTTACATTCCAATCTTTTGTGTTTATTAGGGGTGCCTTTTTTCCTCTGGCTACTTCCTGCTGATTAGGAGTGTGTTGGGCAGATAAAATATATTATGCTCACTTTGTTGAAGATGGCGCTGCCCACATGGAAGTTCGTTGATATTAATGTGTGTTCTGGAACAGGCTGTGGGCAGGCCGGGTTGTTATAGCTTAAGGCTTAGTTTTAAGAGTAAGCTCTTCTCCACACCCTTGACTGATTGGATGCTGTAGGATGGTGCACTCTCCTGAGGAATCCCATTATGCCTCAGATGGGTGGCTTTGTATCAGAGACTTTCTTGTTTGTATAATTGGATTAAAGCTTTCGAGTCTATGCTATAAAGTGGGGTAGACCAGGAGCTTGCGCTCTCTGTTCCTGGGATTAGTATAGAGAGTAGAGCAGATTAAGGCCACATGGAGGAGAGGAAGCAGCCAAGATGGCAGAGTGCTGAGGAAGAGTTTGTGCAGGAGGAGATGGGAAACAGAGGTGAATAAGTCTGGTGAGCTAGAAACCTTTTGATTTTAGGAAACTCGGATAAGTCAGTAGCTTTTTGAGCACTGAATGTGTGGGTTTTGGAGCCCAGTGTGTGTTTTTGCTTGCTCGCCAGGTGCAAGCTAGAATTAAAGCTGATGGCTTACCAGTTCTTGGCTCCGTTGTTTCATTACCAACTGTCCGAATCTAATGCAAACTTGCATTGGCCAGGCGGCTGTGATTGCGGCCGCAAATACTGGCCTTACAAGTGCGAAAAGGGGATTCCGTCCAAACTGCATTTCAGGGGTGGCATGTGAAGGAGAAAAGAAGGGGTCCCATCCATTCCTATAACCGCAACCTGTGAGGGAATTAGAGGTCTAGAGTGTGGTGGCAAAACAGAGAAGGCAGCCCCCGTGTCCACAATAAATGAGATTGACTTACAAGTGTCTGCAGCATTACCCTGGGTTTGCTGAGGATGATGGGGGTCTCCAAGTCCAGACTGTGTCCTAGGAATTTGAGTGATGGGCCCACCTGGCTGGCTTGACCTCCACATAGAGACGTTGAGGATGAGCGTGCTGTCCAAAGGGCAGTGACCGGGCTGCTTGCAGTCAGGGCAGGGCTCAGTGGGTAGCTGCAGATAGAAACACTGTTGGGCACAGTGGTCCTGCTTGCCACACTTAAAGCAAGCTCCTGGTGGGGATTTTCTTTGCGGTCCAGACTTCGGTCACATACTTCCTGTGCCTTGCCTCTGTTGCTCTGCCGGCCTCAGGGTTGCCACAAGAACCTGGGTTTGGAGCATTACCTTCTGTTGCATGTGAGCCTGGCGAACAGCCTTGGCCTGTTCCTGCTAGCCATGACCATGGAAAACTTTAAATGCCATGTTCACAGGTCCTGGATAGAGGTTTGGGGGTTGAGAATAAGAGGAGGAGGGCTCCTAGGGAGCCCGGCACCCAAATCGTGCCGTAAACGCTGGAGCCAGAGGCAGGACAGAACCAAAACTTCCCGCAAGCAAACTGGGGTTAGATGTCCTGAAAACTGGTGTAAGAGTCAATGGCAGGGTGAGAATGGCCTGACGGAGGAGGGACTTAAGAACACAGTGGAGAAGGGAGCGGCCCCTGGCCAGCAGGGGTGGAGAAAGAGATTGGTATTTGCAGGTGAATGAGAAACAGGATCCTGCGAAGGGAGGGGAGGGGGCTCTTGGAGGGAAGAGACTGGAGTGAAAGAGGTCCACAGAGCTACCAGAGAGGGGTCCTGAGAGAGAGGTGCTTCCGGGTTCAGGCAGGAGGAGGAGAGAGTTGGGGGTCAACAGAGAAGGAAAGATCAGGAGCGGAGGTTTTAGGTGAGGTTTCTCTGGCCAAAAAAGGGCCTGCAAGTAGAACAGGCGGCACAGAGATTAGGACGGGAGCATGAATAACTAGAAGCCCTGAATGTAAGGGATCTCCAACCAGTTTTCAGTTCTTTTGGTGATAGTTAAATTGGTGAGGGTGTTAAAATCGAAAGTCCCTTCAGGATGCCACCTGGTCCAATTATCTAGTGGGTTCTGTGGTCTGGCCACAGCGGAGAAGAAGAACAGTTTCTTCTTCTTTAGGGAGGGAGAGATTTCAGATAAGACAACTTCCAGAGTGTTTTGGGATTCCTGTGCCCCCACGGCCACCCTCAACTCTCGGAGTGGTCAGAGATGAGAATTGGCATCCCAAAACTCAAGGTCTGGCCATGGAAGGATAAGGAAAGTAGATGTGCTTGGCCGTCTCCACGGGCACACACGCACTCAGAACGGAAAGAGGTGCATAACGCAGCTGCGGTTTTGGACAGGGAGCCTCAGCGGAAAGAACTGAGGGGGGGCTGGAGTGAGGGGATTTACCGCACCCTACGTCTAAGTGGGTGGAAAGTCGGAGATTCTGGTTTTTTCTCAGAGGGGAAGGGAAGAGGAGCGGTCCTTGCAGACTTCTGAATCCTCCCGGGTTTTTGGTACTAAATATAAGGTATTTTTCCCCGCCGAGAAAGAAGGAAGGGACTGGAGCCATGAAGTGTGGAATAGTAAAGGTTTTATTTAGTACCGCACTGCCCAGATGATGTTTTATGGTCCTGTGGGACAGGTGTCAGAGAATTCTCATGGGATGATCTGCCTGGGAGATATTTAAAGGGTTTGTAGGATGGGCAAGCTAATATGATATGGTAAAATCTCACTCTCTGACGGGCAGTCGCTCTTTTCCCAAGGATTCCTGGGAAGTTTCTTTTGGCATGCTTGGTTTTGTGTGGCTCTAGCTAAAACTCCTAAGTCTGAGTTCCTCATGTGACCTTCCCCCATTATACACCGACCTTACAGGTATGACATGATTTATGTTGGTAACTGTTAAGTTGTTATGCAGTTCTGGACCATAAAGTGCAAGTTGGGTAGAGAGGCTGCCTGGGCTGGTAGGTAGGGCTGGACCCTGGAAGGCCCAGGGAAGCTTGGGCTCTCTATATTGGAAGATCTCACAGCTGTTGCATTGTCCCTGTAGAAGCTGTTCTTAGCTCTTTACTCTTGATACCCGCAGTGCTTTGAGGGCTTGTTACCTCTACCCAGTGCATTACAGTTTTCAAATGTATTTGGCACTGGGACCAACCCAATAAATATACTTCCGAAGTCCTGGTTTCAATTGAATTATGCCAGGTCATAGTTAAATTTTAATAAATGTTTTGGAAAAAGAGCCTTATTTATGGATGTTCTCCTGCACTTACATTTTCTTTTTCTTTTTTCTTTTTCACATTATCAAGAAAGTGCTCTGAAAACGTATGGAACAGAAATGGAATTTCTATATGTATTTTTACTTCTGAATACTAAAATAGGTTATTCCAGAGTAGACAGTTCCTTGTAATAAAGCTGTCAGTTTAATTTCAAACTGACATCTGGTGCCAATTTAATGTTAAAGTATTTTATATATATTAAAATTTTAATTTTTCTATATGTGCTGTTCCTCTTTCCCTAATTTTACCTTCATGTTTTTCCTTTCAATAGGCATTATTTATAAGCCTCTCCTTCATTCTGCAGGACTTCTGAGGTGCCTTCTTGGTCTTTAGAATAGATTAGAATTTCTTTTTTTTTCTCTTTGTTTCAGTGTCTTCTGTAAATTTTATGAATATGTGCATTCTGGAGTTCTTAACTAAGGATTTCTTTCTTTCTTTTTCTCTCTCTTTTTATTTTACTCTTGTAAGTACATTTGTAATTTCATTTCTAAAGTAGATGAATGTCTTGACAGTTTCCAAAATTGATTTTTCAGTTTGTGGGTGATGGTTTGATAGGTTCTTCTAGATATGGGTATAGAGTCTGCAAAAAAGTCACTAAGTTGGAATCATAACTTCACAAATAGTAATTCTCAAGCGCAAAAATTGCAATCCTGTTTTCTTTCAAGAAAGTTATTAAAGACTAATGGCTGAGTGAAAGAGTAGTCATCTTTCAGGATCATGAAGATAGTGATTCCTAGCATGGCTCAGAAGATAATCCTACTTCTATCATGCCTGGGGGAGATGACTCCCTGTTTTTGAGTTCTTCTAGTCTTTAGCAAAGCCCTGTGAGAGGAGAGTTGAAAAGCTTTTTATAAAAGGTACAGTGACATGGAGGTTTGTGTATATGGGTCACAGAGTTGAGAAAAATAAGCCTTGGAGAAACCCCTCTGGCTCATTTCTTTATAGCAGAAACAAGTATGCAATTTTATGAAGGCTTTCTAGGATTTGGAAATTTGAGATTAAACCTAATAGTTTTTATATGTAATAAAAGTTTAAATGTAATCAAATTGAATGTAAATTGTGGGTCATTTCAAAGACATTGTTTTTGAAAATTGATTACATACATACGAGCCCCTTTAGATAGCGTGCTTTGACTGAACAGGAAGTCTTCCTGAACAGATCACCTCCCCTAGGCTTTGTATTGTCCTTAGGGTGTGCGATTGTCTGCTAAGTAATTTAAGAAAGTTTTTCTTTGCTCTCTGTGAGGTGGCAGAAGAAGCTGCAACCACAGTGCTTAGGTAGAGGCTTGTCATAATTATAGACTGTAATAAATGTAAATCCATGAAAAATGGTGTAGCTGCAGACAGCTGAGTAGCAGACACTTGTAGCACCATACCCAGTATTCCTTTCTTGAGCCCGGATCATAGAGGAATTACCCGTCTCTTTTAGTAGCTATGTGGTTTCTAAGGCTTCTTTGTCCAGCCTCCTGTCGCGTGACTTTTAGCAAGAAAACAGTGTATCAAGTGTGAAAGGACAGAAATGAATTCCTACAGAAGTTGAACTCTTTCAAGTTTTTACTCAGTTTAAATAATCATGCTCATACAAATGATAGCTCGGGTCTTCATGGTGTCAGTTGTACTGAGCTAAACTTCTGGATCTGAGGTGGTAGGCTCTCTGTCCCCATCTGAGTGATTGCTGAGGAAATATTAATCACTTAGATCCTATTCAAGTCCACTGATGGAAACTTTGAAATGTAATTTAGCTTAAGGAATTGAATTAATGTTCTCTAATAGTTATGAGGCATTTGGTGATTTATAGGCTTCCTTGATGGAGGGTGTGTTGTAGCGTGTGTGTCTGCGTGTGTGCTGGTTAACCTGAGTAAATGACTACAGATGAAGCACATTCTAGGTCAGAGATTTATATTTACTCTGTGACAGCTGAATATTAGTACGGTTTATTTGTGTTTCTTGTGGTTGCAGTTATCGTGCCTGCATTTAATATGCTCAGTACAAAGTAGTGCTCTATTAAGAACTATCTGTTGATTTTTAAGAAAACTGTAAATAAACATGCATATGTGTGTATAGACAAACATATATATAGTAAGGTATTTTTCGCTGATGAGAAAGAAGGAACAGGAGGGCCAAGAGCCACAAAGTGTGGAATAATAAGAGGCTTTATTAAGTACCGCTCATCCCGCCTCACAAGGTCCTCCGGTCCCGAGGTTCAGAGGCTGGAGGAGTCGCCCTAATTTGACTGTGTGAGAGGTATTTAAAGGGGTCCTCTAGGGTGGGCGAGTAGTTATGATGTGGTGAAATCTCACTGGCTGACGGTCAGTCTTTTTCCCAAGGTCCTCTGGGAACTTTCTTTTGGCACACTTGGTTGTGTAGGCAGCCCTAATCAAAGTTCCTGGGGTCTGAGTTCCCCACCTTACCTTCCCCATTAGCCACCCCACATTGCAGCCTTTTTGTTAAATAGAAAAGGGGCACCATTTATTCATCTGACTACTTCCTGCTGATTAGGGGGCGTCGTGGGGAGGGGAGGTCAGCTGGTGGTGGCTTTGAGGGGAGTCAGGAGGAACATTTGTTTGGCCGTGAGTTGAGAAACTTCGCACATGTGGTTTGAACAGCATTGCTCCCTGCTTTAGCTCACTCCAGTGGCAGGTTCCTGGTAGGCAACACGAGGTTCTGCAGGGCCCAACCTCTTGGTGAGCCATAGACGAGTAGGGCCCAGTGGTTCCAAACTGCCAGTGATCCTGCATGGGAGCAAGCTTGAGGTGAGAGACACGGTTAGAAATGAGGGTAGCATTGATCATGGGGGAGCCCTTGGTAGTGACGAATGGTAAGAGTAAGTGGGAAGATGCTGTCAGCTGGGTAATGGCTCTGGGACTGTGTAGAATGTCTCAACCCAGAAGGGGTACAGGGCACGATGGTATAACTAAGGAGGACTACAAAAAAGGATTCCTTTCAAACTGTATGTGAGGGGTGGAGTGCGAAGGGGAAAAGCAGGGGTCCTATCCATTCTCATAACCAAGACCTGTGAAGGAATTAGAGGTCCAGAGCGTGGTGGCAAAACAGAGAAGGCAGCTCCTGTGTCCACAAGAAATGAGATGGACTTACCCACTAGTTGCAGCATACCCTGGGTTCTCCGAGCCCAGGCTGTGTCCTAGGAGTCTGAGCGATGAGCGCACGTAGCTGTCTTGTCCTCCACGTACAGGTGTTGAGGATGAGCCTGCTGCCCAAAGGGGCAATTGCTCCACCAGTGACCGGGTTTCTTGCAGTTAGGGAAGGGCTTAGGGGGAAGCCGCGGGTAGGGACCCTGTCAGGCACAGTGGTCCTGCTTGCCACACTTAAAGCAAGCTGCTGGTGGGATCCAGACTTGGGCCGGGCACTTCCTGTGCCTTGGTTTGGAGCGTCACCTTCTGCTGCATGCATGCCTGGTGAACAACCTGGGCCATTTCCTACTAGCCGTGCCCTAGAAAACTTTAAATGCCATATTCACAGGTCCCGGATAGGGGTTTGGGCATTGAGAATAAAAGGAGGAGGCCTCCTGGTGAGCCCGGCCCTCAGATTCAGCTGGAAATGCTGGATACAGAGGCAGGACAGTGTGTTGTGTGTCCTGCAATCTGGTATAAGAGCTAATTACAGGCTGAGAATGGCCTGATGGAGGAGGGGTTTAAGAACACAGTGTAGAAGGAAGGAGCCCCTGGCCAGCAAGGGAAGAGAGAGACTGGTATTTGCAAGTGAATGAGAAACAGGCTTTAGCAAAGGGAGTGGGAGGGGCCTCTCTGGAGGGAAGACACAGGAGTGAAAGAGGTCTGCAGAGAGACCAAAGAGTGGGGCGAGAGAGGGGCACCCTCGAGGGTCAGGCAGGAGAGAGAAAGTTGAGAGTCTGTGGAGAAGTAAAGATTTCGAAACAGAGGTTTTCTCTGGCCAAAAAAAGGCCTGCGCAGTGTAACTGGCGGCACAGAGATTAAGGACGGGTGCATGAATAGAGGCCTGAGTGTAAAGGGTTCTTCAAGCTCCCAGCCACCCCGGTGATAGTTAAATTGGTGAGGGTGTTAAAACCAAAAGTCCCTTCAGGAGGCCACCTGGTTTGATTATCTAGTGGGTTTTGTGGCCTGGCCACAGCGGAGAAGAAGAACAGTTTCTTCTTCTTTAGGGAGGGAGAGATTTCGGATAAGGCAACTCCCGGAGTGTTTTTTGATTATGTTTATTTTCCTGTGCCCCCATGGCCACCCTCAGTCCTCGGAGTGGTCAGAGATGAGAACTGGCATCCTGAAACTCAATCTCTGGCCACTGGATGGATAGGGAAAGTGGATGTTCTCGGATGTCTCCAGAGCACACATGCACTCGGATGGAAAAGGCTTCCCTGATGTAGCTGTGGTTTCCCGACAGGGCGTCTCAGGGGAAAGAACGGAGGAAAGTTTGGAGACAAGAGTCTTACCACACTGTGCGCGAAGTGGGTGGATAGTTGGATATACTGAGATCCTGCTTCTTTCTCGGAGGGGATGGGGACAGGAGCAGCCCCAGCGGGCTTCTGAATCCTCCCGGGTTTCGGCACCAAATGTAAGGTATTTTTCCCCACCAAGATAGAAGGAACAGGAGGGCCGAGAGCCACAAAGTGTGGAATAGCAAAGGCTTTATTAAGTACCGCGCATCCTGCCCGATGACGTCCCCCAGCCCCGGGGTTTAGAGGTTAGGTGAGTAACCATAATTTGACTGTGTGAGAGGTTTTAAAGGGGTCCTCTAGGGTGGGCGAGTAGTTTTGATGTGGTGAAATCTCACTGGCTGACGGAGAGTCAATCTTTTTTCCCAAGGTCCTCTGGGAACTTTCTTTTGGCACACTTGGTTGTGTGGGCAGCCCTAGTCAAAGTTCCTGGGGTCTGAGGTCCTCACCTGACCTTCCCCATTAGCGACCCTGTATATATACATATATATGTGAAAATAATATATATATATTGTTTTCAAGCAAGTTCAAAATTTATTCTAGCTTTTTTTTTTTGAGAGAAAGATACAAGAGGGGCGAGAGATGAGAAGCATCAACTCATAGTTGTGGCACTTTAGTTGTTCAGTGATTGCTTCTCATATGTGCTTTGATCAGGGGGCTCCAGCCAAGCCAGCAACACCTTGCTCAAGCCAGTGACCTTTGGCCTCAAGCCAGCGAGTTTGGGTCATGTCTATGATCCCTTACTTAAGCCGGTGACCCATGTGGTCAAGCTAGGGGCCGCAGGGTTTCACTCTTGGTTCCGCAATGTCCTAGGCCGATGCTCTGTCCACTGTTCTACCCCCTGGTCAGGCAGAATTTATTCTAATATGATTACTTAGATCAGGGATCTCCAAACTTTTTACACAGGGGGCCAGTTCACTGTCCCTCAGACCGTTGGAGCACCGGACTATAAAAAAAAAAACAACTATGAACAAATCCCTATGCCCACTACACATATCTTATTTTAAAGTAAAAAAACAAAACGGGAACAAATACAATATTTAAAATAAAGAACAAGTCAATTTAAATCAACAAACTGACCAGTATTTCAATGGGAACTATGGGTGCGGATGCATCCTGTGCTCCTCTCACTGACCACCGATCAAAGAGGTGTCCCTTCCGGAAGTGTGGCGGGGACCGGGTAAATGGCCTCAGGGAGCTGCATGCGGCCCGTGGGCCGTAGTTTGGGGACCCCTGACTTAGACTATGAACCTCCATTATGCTGTTTTCCAATCTATCATTTCCCTCTTTTATCATCTTCCCATCTCTACTCTCTACCCTAAAGCATTTCTGCCTCCCACCCACATTAATAACATGTTCCCCACTTCCAATAGCCTGCAGCTTCCCGTTGTCTTTCATTTTGTTCACTTTTGCATCTGTGGAACCTGAGCGGTTTCCAGCCCAGGGCAGGTCTTCATAACCATTTATTGAATGAAAATGGAAGAGGAAGAAGCAAGATATAGGATATCCAGATCTTAGAAACCTTTGATCTTACTGACTCTGCATCTTTAGTATAACATTGAACTGCTTGTTTCAGCTTGTGAGACTTTGTTTCTTTAGACCAGTGGTTCTCAAAGTGTGCGCCAGGGCACACTGGTTCACCCTAGAACAGTGGTTCTTAACCTTTTTTGAGGTACTGAACCCACCAGTTTCATATGCGCATTCACCGAACCCTTCTTTAGTGATAAATAATATATGATTTTTTTTTCCAAATGCAAGACATAGGTATATGTTTTTTTACTGGTGCACAAAATGAGCCAGCCGTGCATGAACATCACCTTGCTCAAAGAACAAAACCAACGAAGTGCATGAACCCACAACAAATTACGGTATTACTTTATTCTGGCCTCTGTGGCAGAGGCTTCTCCGAACCCCTGAGACCAACTCATCGAATCCCTAGGGTTCGATAGAACCCAGGTTAAGAACCACTGCCCTAGAAGATTTCCAGGTGCGCCCTATGGTATTCCAGAGAAATATGTGCCTGTTGGGCACCAAAAAACCAACAGTGTTTTTGGAGTTTAGATTTTTTGTGGACAAGCTGACAGTCTGTGTGTCCCGTCCCCCCTCCACCCCCACCCCCCCACCCCCCCACCCCCATCACTTGTCTGATTAGGTTGCAAAAAGCTCTTAAGCTGTGATGCTGGATGTTGGTCAGATAAAATATATTATGCTCACTTTGTTGAAGATGGCGCTGCCCACATGGAAGTTCGTTGATATTAATGTGTGTTCTGGAACAGGCTGTGGGCAGGCCGGGTCATTATAGCCTAAGGCTTAGTTTAAGAGTAAGCTCTTCCCCACACCCTTGACTGATTGGATGATGTAGGGTGGTGCACTCTCCTGAGGAATCCCATTAAGCCTCAGATGGGTGGCTTTGTATCAGAGACTTTCTTGTGTGTATAATTGGATTAAAGGTTTGGATTATCTATGCTATAAAGTTGGCAGACCGGTAGCTAGCTCTCTCTCTTGGTTCCTGAGTTCCTGAGGTTAGTATTAGAAAGGAGAGCAGAGTAAGGCCACGTGGAGGAGAGCAGGCAGCCAAGATGGAGGAGTGCTGAGTAAGAAGCCAGTTTGTTAAGAGTTTGTGCAGGAGGAGATGGGAAACAGAGGTGAATAAGTCTGGTGAGCTAGAAACCTTTGATTCTAGGAAACTCGGATAATTCAGTAGCTTTGTGAGCACTGAATGTGTGGGTTTTGGAGCCCAGTGTGTGTTTTTGCTTGCCCGCCGGGTGCAATCTAGAATTAAAGCTGATGGCTCACCAGGTCATGGCTCCTGTGTTTCATTACCGACTGTTCGAATCCAATGCGAACCTGCGTGGGTCGGGCGGCTGTGATCCTGACCCCGACTACTGGCTTTATACTGGATTGTTTACACTATCCCTCATGTTCCTTGGAAAGACTTGACACAAGTTTCTGCACTCAACCCAAGAGTAAAAAGAGAAGAATTCTTCATTGTATTGACAAGGGAATGAGAGTTTGCCTTTCAAAGTATATGGTCAAACCTTGAAGAAATCGCTAGGACACGTCAGGCTCATGTTTCTGATAAACACAAGAATGAAAAAACTTAACACATTTGCGCCAGTACCTGCCGAATTTACTAATATATGAAAAGATAACTTCTTGTCATTTTTTTTATTTTTTAACCCCTCTTTTTTATGAATTCTAAAAAGCATAACTCAAAAAATGTAACATAAAAATGTTTTTTAATGTCAGAATAAATTTTTTCATATTTATTTTATTTAATTACCATAAAAGTATGCTTGGACTTTATATATTTTCCTTTAATATTTGACTTAATTATTAGAACATATTTCTCAGAAATTTCTAATAGTGCGCCTACAATTATTCGTAGGATTTTAAATGCGCCTCAACTTCTAAAAGTTTGAGAAGCATTGCATTAGACCTGCGTCATTGAATTAAGAGAGTTGAATGAGAATATTTAAGGGGGAATTTCTTATTGGTTGCCTAGAACCTAGTAGGCTTTCTTTGAAGGTCTGTACTCGGTGCTATGGGTACATTCTAATAGAATGCTAATAGAATGGAATGCATCCTCATGTTACATTCTGGTAAGCAGGTATGTCAGTTACTCAACCTGTATCTTATAACTTGTGTCTTTGTTTCAGTTGTCACCCAGTGAGGTAAAATTAATGTCCTAGGTGATTCAACCTTTATGGTCATGGAATTTGTGAATCGATTCTATTACAGGAAGTAATAGAATACAGGCAAGGTTTGTGTATTATGAACAAATAGTGAGTATGTTGTACTTTGTTGGGAATAGTGCATTCTGACTCTGAAAACTAAGTTGGACCTATATTGTGAAGGGCCTTGAGTTAAGGATACATCGTTTCCTCTTGTGGATAGTTTTGGAGTCCCCCCAAGTTGGTTCTTTGGTAGGACTAAAGTTTAGTGTAAAGCTAGTGGCCACCACTGTGGTCATACAGGTTCTTACTCGATTCGGGCAGATGGTAAAGAAACTGTGGTGCCAGAAAGTGGTGTTGTTGTAAGAAACTGCATGCAAATGGAGGATATTAGGCACCCAGCAAACTTAATGGAGGAAGAAGAATTGATTAGCAGCCAGTGGAGCACGTGGGTCTAGTAGCACCAAACCACGATCTCCCCGAAGTTAGATTTCTTACATCTTATATACCTTTTACAGTGTCCATGCAAGGGGGGCACGGTTCCTTTGTCTGAGGTCCTAGTGTACCTGGTATCTCAAGGTGGGGCAGGAAGTTTTGGTGGAGCAGCAAGGGGGAAGGGGTTTAGAGACCCCTGGCTTTATCTATTTATAGATCTTGTTTTTCTTGTGAGTATTGTAATAGTTTCCAGGAGATCAGTTAGAGATCTGCAGGATGTGGATAATCTTTAACTGGCTGCGCCAGTTATTCCCGCAGGCTCCTTTTCCTGCATATTCCTGGTTTCTCCCCTCTCAGTGGGCCATTCTGTTCATTAAAGTCTCATAAGGGCGGACGAGCAAACAGGCAGGGAAGACCGTTTCTATCTGCTCAGGGCTCCCAAAGCCCCCGACTCCTTCTCTGGACTCTCCTGGACTCACAAGCCCCCCCATCAGCCTTAGCCCCGCACCCCTACCCCGCGACCCCTTCACACTGTAAAGCCAAAACCGGCTGGGGTTAAAACCCTTTCCAGCAAACAGTAGCAAACAAACGGCCTCTCCCAAGCTGAAAGGCAATTTGCAATCTGCCTCCCTGAGCACAAGCACCTGCAGCCTTCCATAGACTATACACACATGGTGCTGACCCAATACAAGCAAGCGAGCAAATGCTTATTACAAACTTGTTTGCCCAATATTTAGGAAGGGAAGTTTGCAGTCTGGGAGTGAGGAAGGTCAGGGTGATGATTCTTTTATTTTTTTTTAATTTTTATTTTATTCAATTTAGAGTGGAGAAATACACACACACACACACACACACACACAGAGAGAGAGAGAGAGAGAGAGAGAGAGAGAGAGAGGGAAAGGGGGGAGGAGCTGGAAGCATCAACCCCCATATGTGCCTGACCAGACCAGTGCAGAGTTTTGAACTGGCGACCTCGGTGTTCCCAGGTCGACACTTTATCCACTGCGCCACCACAGATCAGGACAGAGTGATGATTCTTACTGGAGATTATAGTAAATTTTAGGCTGTACATATCCCAACTCATTGCTGATCTTCCCCTTGGCACAGAGACACCATGGCTTCTCTGGGGGTTGTGACTATCCATTGCATCTTACCTAGGTCTGCTCCAGTATAGAGTACAGTGTCTTGTAATCATGTCTGTGTTGTCTTACCCGTGAAGCAATCTTGTTCAAGTTCTAGTTCTGTTAATGCCGAGTTCAAAAACCTCCCAGCCCTGCATAACCGCTCTCCACTTCTCTTGCACCAACACTACGCATCCTCCCTGCCTCCACATTAGCCACATGGGATTTCTTTTTGCTCCTTGAGTTCCCTGTGTTCATTTCTAGACCAGGGCCTTGGCCTTGCTTGTTCTCCTGCTGGGAATGCTCTGCCCCCAATTTTGGAACCGTGGGCTCCTCATTTCAGGGCTTAGCTTATTGTATCAAAACAGAGAGAAACAAATGTCTTACCACACACACGATCAAGTAGCCAAATTAAGAAATTAAGGAGTCTTTAATTAACCAGCTGCGTGACCGCATGGAGACCTAAGTTGTTCAAATCATTGCAGCGGGTAACATGTTTTGGGGCTTGCTTTTAAAGGCAGAATTACATACTGACTGAGGAATGGGGAGGAGAGGAAGCATAGCAGTAAAAAAAGCAGTGAAACCAGCTTTCTTACAATGTTAATTTATAGGGTGAATTCAGGGAGAAACATTCTGAGAACACCTGCAACTTTACAAAGCTAGCCCAAGGCCATAGTCTGGGAAACTAACTTCAAGGCCAGAAATAGGGAGTCTATTCAGAAAAAGTAAGTTCTGCTAAAAGTCTCTGTGTTAGAGAAAGTTGCCAATAATTACTCATGTTAAAAGCCTTTCTTTTCTACACTTCAAGATTTAGTCATGACACTCAAAGACATCTTTCCTGATCTACAGGTCAGTCTCTATCACATGCTTATGTTGTAGTTTTTACTTTACTCTCTGATGTTATCCTGAGTGTCACATGCACTCTTTACCCTCTGCTGTATCCTGTGTATAGAATAGTGTTTGACATGTGGTAGGCGCACTAATGTTGGTTGGTTGGATGGGAGAAAGCATGAAGTCATGAAGACATCTGAGCCTCATTTTTTGTGTCTCTTTCCCCATATTCACCCCCTTTGTAGTTAACGTAAAACCAGTAAGACCACCTTCATTACAAACACTGGCTGAATGCTTGGTGTGATGGAGAACCGTTGGGCACACATAAAGATGAGTAACATTTATTTTCTGGAAGAAGGTCCAGTCTCAGAAATGGGTGTTCTGTTCCTGGAGGTGGGTGAAGGAAGGGTAGGGAAGGGATGGCAGGGGCTTGGGGACAATCTTGTCCTCGTGACCGGTGCTGGGGGTGGGTGGGGCTCTGGATTGATACAGAAGACTGTTAAATGGGATTTGATTTCTTCTGCTCATTCTTGTTCCCGTGCTGCAGCTGTCCTGCAAACACAGACCCATCTCTGGGCCAGAAGCAGTCATTCCAGTGGTTGACTAGGTTTGCATGGCTGAGAGAGGACAGGTGGGAGTGTAAGGTATTTTCCCCACCAAAGAAGAGAGCCACTAAGTGTGGTTAAAGGTTTTATTTAGTACAGAGTGCTTCTCAGATGACACTCACTCGCCAGGAAGGTGGAGGCCAAAAATATCGTGCCAAGGGACCATGTGGAGCCAGATTTAAAAAGGTTCTAGGGGACCTTCTGGGATCCTTTGGGGTCGTCCAGCTAATAGGACGTAGTGAAATCTCACTGGCTGACAGACGGTCGCTTTTTTTTCAAAGGATTTCTGGGAAGCCCCTCTTGGCATGCTTAGTAGTGTGGGCGGTCCTAGTCAAAGTTTCTAGGCCTGGGTTCCCCACGTTACCATCCCCCATTAGCCACTCCACATTGCAGCCTTCTTTGTTCAATAGAAAAGGGGTGTCGTTTAATCATCTGGCTACTTCCTGCTGATTAGGGGTGTCGTGGGGAGGGGAGGTCGGCTGGTGGTGGCTTTGAGGGGTGTCAGGAGGAACATCTGTTTGGCCATGAGTTGAGAACATTCACAGATGCGCTTCTATAAGAATTTTAAAAAGAAACACATATGAGTTATATGCAGATAATTAGAAGATTTAGGATAGGGGCAGCCTAGATGAGAATGGGTGCCTGCCATTAGGAGTTAAGCGGGTTGTAGGAGGAGAGATTCTTGCTTAATTTTCCTTGCAGATAGTTGAGGAGATTAAAGCTTCTTTCATCAGGCCAGTCCAACTGAACAGCATTGCTCCCTGTTTCAGCTCACTCTGGTGGTAGGTTCCTAGTGGGAGGGACAGGAGCAACAGGACCTGCAGGCCCCATCCTTTTTGTGAGCCGCAGACAAGTAGGACCCAGTGGTTCTGACTGCCAGCAGTCCTGCATGGGAGCAAGCTTGAGGCGAGAGACGTGGTACCAAGGTGTTTGCCCTAGGAACTTGGCTGCAATAGGAGTAGTCAGTATTACCGTATGGGGTCCCGTCCATCTGGGCTGTATAGAGCCAGGCTGGAGCTCCCTCAGAAGAACCCTGTCTCCTGGCTGGAGGGGGACTGCTGGGTGTGCTCCATCTGAACCCCCTATGGGAGGAAGGGTACAGTTTGCGTGTTCCCTGAGAAGATGGCGAAGTAAAGACAGAAAGGGGAGGTACATGGCTAAAGGAGGGAGGTTGACAGGTAAGTTGTGGTTGATTAGGAATGGTCTACCATAAACCAGCTCAAAGGGACTGAGTCCAGTGGGGTTTCGTGGGGTTGCCCTGATTCTGGTGAGTGCCAAGGGGGGAGGTTTGGCCAGGAGAGTCTGGTTTCTATGGAAAGTTTAGTTAGCTGACTTTTCAGGATGCCATGGGCTCTTTCCACCTTACCTGGCGATTGAGAGTGATAGGGTATGTGGAGTTTCCAGGTAATGTTGAGAGAGGTGGCACTCTGCTGGACTATCTGGGTAGTGAAGGCCGAGCTGTTGTCTGACTGGATGGTAGTTGGCAGTCCAAACCGAGGGATGATGCGTTCAGTGAGAATGGAGGTCACTGTGTCTGCGTTTCTTGAGAGGTGGGAAAGGCTTTTTATTTTTTTCTTTTATTTTATTTTATTCATTTTAGAGAGGAGACACAGAGTGAGAGAGAGAGAGAGAGAGAGAAAGGGGGGAGGAGCTGGAAGCATCAACTCCCATATGTGCCTTGACCAGACCAGTGCAGGGTTTTGAACTGGCGACCTCAGTGTTCCCAGGTTGACGCTTTATCCACTGCGCCACCACAGGTCAGGCGGTGGGAAAGGCTTTTTATCCATCCTGGAAAGGTATCCACAAAAGTTAAGAGATAATGGAGTTTATTGTGAGGGGGCATATGAGTGAAGTCAGTTTGTCAATCCTGGTCTGGCACGTGCCCCCTCAGTTGATGAGTGAGGAAGCGGGGGCAGAGTCCCCCTTGTGTAGAGGCTTTGGAACAGATAGTGCATGCAGTGTGTACCTTTCTGTAGTCTGCTGGAGTCCTGGGAAGAAAAAGAGTGGTAGCAAGAACCGATAGAGACCTTTTGGTCCTATGTGTAAAGAACAGTGGATATTAGAAAGGAGACTTTCAGCCTGTCCTTTTGGTAAGGCAATTCTATCTCCGAGAAATATTCATCCCTGGCTGCACACATCTCCACCCATTTTGAGGAGGGTCTGTTCTTCCCCAGGAGTGTAGGAAGGTTTCAGGTAGGTGGAGAGAAACATAAGAGGAGTGGGAGAGGCTTTCAGGGTGAAGTTTCGAGCCGTCGTGTCAGCCCAAGCATTTCCTAAGGCCACTGGGTCCTGAGAGGTTTGATGGTTCCTACAATGTACCACAGCCACCTCAGTGGGAAGCTGTAATGCCTGCAAAAGTTTAGAAATGAGGGTAGCATTGATTATGGGGGAGCCCTTGGTAGTGAGGAAGCCCCTTTCCTTTCAGTGGGCAGAGTGGCTGTGGGTGATAAGAAAAGCATATTTAGAGTCAGTATATATAGTTTTGCGTTTTCCTTGGGCCAGGGTGAGTGCCTACGTGAGGGCAATCAGCTTTGCTTTCTGGGAGGTGGTGCCCTCTGGCAGCTGTTGAGCTTCTAGGGTGGAGGAGGTGGTGACCACCGCATAGGCTGCCCGTCATCGTCCGTCTGGTCCCTGTATAGAACTTCCATCCACAAAGAGTATTAGATCTGGATCTTTTAAAGGAGAATCTGATAATCCATCTTGAGGTCTGTTGAGAAAATCTATTAGAGGGTTGACAATATCTGGTGGAATAGGAGGCGTGATTTGGTTATGGTAATTTGTAGTAGCAGGAGAGCCTTCAGTCAGGAGTGGTAGGAGTAGGTGAGTAGATGCTATCAGGTAGATAGTGGCTCCGAGACTGTAGAATGTCTCGACCCAAAAGGGGTACAGGGCAGGAAGCTATGACTAAGAACGAGTGTGAAAAGGGGATTCCGTCCAGACTGCATGTCAGGGGTAGTGTGTGAAGAGGAGAAGAAGGGGTCCCATCAACCCCCATAACCAAGACCTATGAGGGAACTAGAGGTCCAGAGTGTGATGGCAAAACAGAGAAGGTAGCCCCCGTGTCTACAAGAAATGAAATGGACTTACTCACTACCTGTAGCTTCACCCGTGGCTCAGAGAGAGTGAGGGGAGAGGCTCCGAGTCCAGGCTGCGTCAGCTATTCATGAGGCCTAGGAATTCGAACAATGAACCCACTTGCCTAGCTTGATCTCCCATCTGAGCAGCCTGTCCTCCATGCTGAGACGCTGAGGATGTGCCCCCTGTCCAGAGGGGGCATTCACTCCGCCTGTGGCCGGGCTGCTTGCACCTAGGGCATGGCTTAGTGGGTTGCCTTGGGCAGGGGCACTGCTGGGACCAATGACCCTACTTGTCACACTTAAAGCAATGTCTTGGTGGGGATCCTTTTTGCGGCCCAGACTTAGGTCAAGCACCTTCTGTGCTTTGCCCCTATTGCTCTGGCTTAAGGGCTGCCACAATAGCCTGGGTTTGGAGTGCTACCTTCTGCTGCATGCGGGTCTGGCAAAAAGCCTTGGCTTGTTCCTCTCGACCATTAAAAACCTTAAATGCCATGTTCATCAGGTCTTGGATAGGGGTTTGTGGGCCCTCCTCTGCCTTCTTAAGTTTCTTCCGAATGTCCAGGACCGAATGGGAAATAAAGTGAGTAGCTAATACAGTGGCCCCGGCACTGGAATTAGGGTCTAAACGAGTATGGAGTTCCATACCATCAGTGAGGCAATGTAAGAAGAGAGCCAGATTTTCCTCAGGTCCTTGAGTAATTTCCCTTAATTTGTCATAATTAACTACCTTTTGTGCTGCATCCTGCATGCCATCTATAAGACATTCAACCATTTGTTCGCGACTTCTCCTGCCTCGTTTTCCTTCTGGTAATCCCAGTTGGGGTCCGTGTCAGGGACTGCCTCTGGACCCACCGGCATTTGAGCATTTGAGGTATGAACCTTATCTGCATGAGTTCGCGCTGCCGTCCGGTTTTGGTCCCATTCATCTGGGGTGAGTGTAGAAGACATAATAATATAGAGATCATGCAAAGTAAGGTCATATGCCTGAGTGAGATATTGGAATTCCTTGGTATAGTTGGTAGGATTATACGAATAGGAGCCCAAACGCTTTTCAATTGCAGACAGATCGGAGAGTGAGGAAGGTGCATGAACCCGAACAACTCCTTCCTTCCCGGCCACCTGAAGGAGAGGGCATAGGAGGTCGGCTCCCTCTTGTGGCCTGGAGTGGGATCGGGTGTGAGTGCTAACTGGGGAGGAGAAAGAGATCAACGTTTGGAGGCGGAAGAGAAACAGGATCCAACGAAGAGAGGAGAGGAGTCCTATGGGACCAAGGGAGTCGAGGGAATCATGCAGGAGGGGAAGAGAGTTCCTCAAGGGGTCGGCAAAGGATGAAAGATCTGGAGCGGAGAGTTTAGCTGAGGTTTCTCTGGCCAGAAGGACCTGCGTTGTAGAGCCGCCGGTACAGAAATTAGGATGAGAATGCAAATGAAGAAACCCCTGTATATAAGGAATCTTTGTACATTTTCTGACTTCTTGGCAGTAGTTCTGTAAATCAGTAAGGGTGTTAAAATCGAAACTTCCTTCCCGAGGCCACCTGGTCTGGTAATTCAGTGGGTATTGTAGCCAGGCTACGCTGCAGAATAAAATTAATTTCTTCTTTTTTGGGAAGGATCAATGAGAGGTTTTGGATAAGGCACCCCAGGGGTGTTTTAGAGTCAGGCTTCGATCCCTTTGCCCCCATGGTCACTCACCCTCAGTTCTTGGAGTGGTCAGAGACGAGTATCGGCGTCCCAAAACTCAAACTGTGGCCACAGACGGATAGGGAAAGTGGGTGTGCTTGGAACGTTTCCACAAACACACACGCACTTGGACGGAAAAAGACTTCCCTGACACAGCTGCGGTTTTGGACAGATAGTCTTGGCGGAGAGAACTTAAGGGAGTTTGGAAGCGGGGGGCTTACCCCACCGTGCACCAAGGTGGAAGGTCGGAAATCCTGGGTCCTGGTTCTTTTTCCGAGGGGACGGGATAGAGGAGTGGTCCCTTGCGAACTTCTGATTCCTCCCTGGTTTTTGGCACCAAGATGTGAGGTATTTTCCCAACTGAGGAAGAAAGCATAGCCACCAAGTGTGGTTGAAGGTTTTATTTAGTACAGAACGCTTCTTGGGCAACACTCACTGGCCCGGAAGATGGAGGCCAGGAATATTGCACTAGGGGACCGCGTGGAGCCAGATTTATAAGGGTCATAGGGGACCTTCTGGGTCCTTTGGGGTCGTTCAGCTAATATGACGTAGTGAAATCTCACTGGCTGATGGACGGTTGCTTTTTCCCCAAGGGGTTTCTGGCAAGCCCCTCTTGGCCCACTTAGTTGTGTGGGCAGTCCTAGTTAAAGTTCCTGGGCTTGGGTTCCCCACGTGACCATCCCCCATTAGCCACCCCACAGGGAGATTTAACAAATGTCCACAGGGACTACAGAAGGACTTTTCCAAACTTCTGAGTACTTTGCCTGAAGCGTGTTCTTTATTCCTGGTTTCTCCTAGACATAAGATTTATGAGTTTTATTCTTGTATGTTTGAAGAGGTGGAATTTTTGTGGGGGACACATTTAGACTCTGTGGATGGTCCCCTCTGTAATTTTTGCTTTTAGGACTGACTTTCTTTGCAAACCAGGAAGGTCTCAGATCGAACTTTGTCAGACTGGGATTTTTAGGTAAGGTAACCAGATGTCCCACTTTTGGCGGGACAATTCCGATTTTTAACAATTTATTCCACGTCCTGTGGCATTTTAAAAAAGTCCCGATTTTTGGAAAGAATGCACGAAAAGCTACGGAACGGCGGGAGAACAGGAAGGGAATATACAAACAAAACAAAGAACTTAGGGCAGGACGTACCTGCTGGGGCGGTGGCTGTCAAGTCCCCTAATTACCCATAGGCCCGCATCCTGGATGCCAACGTTTGGCTCTGGGGTCTGCGAGGCGCTAGCCGCTGGATCTCCAGCGGGAGGTGGGGCTGGACACGGGAAGAGCGACTGCGGAGCTCGCCCGCGGCGCTGCCCTGCCTGCTCCCGCCCACTCGTGCAGCTCCAGCATTGGTTTCGGGACGTGCAACCCGATCCCTCTGACTCATTCAAAATTTCGCATATGGTAATATTTCCGAAAATAATCTTTTTAATGAGGTCTCATTATTAAAAAAATATATTGATAAGGAAAGGGTTAAATCTTGGGCATTAGCAAAAATCACAATAGACAACAAATGGTTAGAAATATTTCATCATTTTGAAACAAACCATGTTCCATACAAATATGCGCTGTCTTTACCAGGAACTAATGCTGCGACTGAATGCGTTTTTTCCTACGGTAAATAAAGTGTGGACATCAGAAAAATCACAATTAAGTGTTGAGATTTTGAAAGCCATTTTATTTGTGAAATATAATTTAACAAATTCTTGTGAAAAATTTCATGACCTTTTAAACAACGACAACAATCTACTAAAAAAATTCACTCAAATGGGAAATATGCCAAAGAATAAAATAATACTATACATAATTTTTAAATGTATTATATATGTAAATTGTAGTTATGTTAAAATTAAAAAAAATATATTACAATACTATTTTTGCATTCTATGAAAATGTTTTTTATTCCATATAGACCAAAATTTTAATCAAGAACCCCCCACTCCCACCCCCTCCCCGTCAATGGTATCCCGCTTTACCAGTTTTAAAACCTGGTCACCTTATCCTTAGGTGACAGTGAGAAGAGAGTTGTGGTATTGCTCACAACCCCTCTTTTGTCAGACAGAAACACCAAATCTTGTGTTCTCACTCTTCTGTAGCTGATTTCCCAATGAACACAACTTCTCCCCCAAATTTAAACATCACAATTAACAGAATTGTACTGTTGAGTCAATAAAAATGCTACCAACTATGGGTTATTTGCTATGACAATTCCCTCCCTCCCTCCCTTCCAACAATTTTTGAATAAATGTGTCTTTTATTTCTCCTTTCCCCCTCAAGGAGAAAATTAGAAACTAGGGGAAAACAAAAGGGACAAATCATTTAGACAGAATATACCTGTGTTGTGAAAAGAACCCAGATGCAAAGCCACATTTGATTTTTCACTATTTCTAGGTCCCTCTGAGTGGGCATTGCATGTCCTGTTCCTCCATTAGCACTGATTTTGAATTAGATTTGAAGAGTGGTTGATAAACGTCTCTGATCACCATGAGCACACAATCTCCTCTGGCTAATATTATCCACTGCCCATCTGCAGCCCCAGAAAGGAGACTGATGAAAGACTTGAGAATGATACTCTGCTGAGGTTACTTTTATATAAGGGATAGTTATGTCCATTCTAGTGAAACTCATACTGAGAGCATTGACGGTTCACGGAGAAGTTAGTATGTGGTATTTCATAGGTGTAGCCACTTGTTCCACAAGTGTATGGAATGATTCTGGTTGGGTGATTTTATAATCTGTGTGTAAATGATTGCAATAGACAGCAGCATTGGGCCACCTTAAAATGACGTCCATGTCACTCTCCTCATTCCTTTCAGCTTGCAAATCCTAGTGTGTTTAGCTGTAGGAATTATGAGGAAATGCTGTGTATTACTAAGGTGTATTCCTCTTTGACATGGAATCATTTGGGTATTCTGATGTCAGGCCAATGGAGAAATTTTTAAAAGCAACACTTGATACCATTCCCATCTTAATGCAATTGTGAATTGAGGGTTGACAATTAACAGTTAATTCCTGGGTATTGTCAAAAGAAAAAGGAAGAAGAAACTGTATTTTGATATGCTGTGGTTCTTTTAGAAATGTCTTTGTGTTGGTTTCAGGGCTGCTGTGTGTGCTATAACAGAATGGCCAACTGGGCGGCTTGAGCCACAGAAATGTATTTTCTCACAGTCTGGAGGCCTCTTTGCTTGGCTTACAGGTGGTCACCTTCTCCCTGTGTCTTTTCACGGTCTCTCATGTGTTTGTGTGCCTTACTCTTTTCTTATAGTGACACCAATTCTATTGGATTAGGGCCCATCCCCTGACCTACTTTAACTTCATTACTGCTTTAAAGAGCCTGACTCCAAAGACAAGGCATATTTTGAAGTGCTGGAAGTTAGGTCTTGAACATATAAACAATTATTATTATTATTATTTTGCTGAGGGGTGGGGGAGAAACAACCTTTCATAGTACTATTTTACTTTTTACAAAGTGATTGTAAAACTCTAGTGAAATGAATTTAAGAGAAAGGTACACCAGCTCTGTTTAACCAGAACAGAATACTTCACTTATTTACTGTTAACTCATAGGTTCCTTGAGTTTTTGACTACCTGTCCGGTACCCTCTGTAGCATGGTATTCTTGAAGATAGATATTTTAATGAGAGTCAGGGAGAGAGTCAGAGAACATCGAGCTGCTCCTATATGTGCTCTGACTGGGGGATTGAACCAGCAACCTCTGTGTTTTGGGATGATGCTCCAACCAAGTGAGCCATCTGGGCAGGGCTTAGTTTTTGATTTACTGATTGATTTTTAGAGAGACAGAGGAAGAGAGATAGTGGGGAGGAGAAAGGGAACCATTCATCTGTTGTTCCACTCAGTCGTGCATTCATTGGTTGCTTCCTCTATGTGTCCTGACTAGGGATCGAACCTGTAACCTTGTTTTTTTGGGACAGTGCTCTAATTGACTGAGCTAACCGGCCAGGGTCCATAGATTGTTTTTTTAATGAAGAATAACTTCCAGGAGAGCACTACTTCTCAGGCTTTCCCATGCATGTTGATACTAAAGGCTTTTGTTCAGATGCCAATGTCAGTTCAGTAGGCCTTGGATGGAACCTGAAACCCTGCCTCTGACCCATAATCCAGGTGCTCCTGAAGTGCCTCGCCCTCAGACCACACCTTGAGAAGCAGGGCCAGGGTTGGCTGCACAGTTTTCAGGGACCTGTGCAAAATGAAATGTGCGGCGCTTGTTAAAGAATAAGAATGTTGAGGCTGTAACCTCAGAGCATCAGACCTAGTGCATGAGGTCCTGTGTGAACAGAACTTCAGGAGTCAGCCCTGAGATAGTGTCAGAGTGCTAATGGAAATGACCACAGGATGCTTATTCACACTGACTTTTCACATGATTACTTTTATTGGTCAGTGGTAGGACCCTGATTCTTTGAACTAATCATGGATTTCCGTTGTGTTTACACAAAACTCCCCTCAGAACATGGGGATGCATTAGCACACAGGGGGTATAAATGAAGTGAGTTCTTCCTGATGTTCCAACTGTCTTTTTATATAAAACAGAATATCACCACCAAAACTACAGTGACTATCATCTAACTTTGTCCTTTCTTTGGAAAGTTGTGAAGGAATCTAGCCCATGGCACATGAATATCTCTGCCAAAATAATGAAGATTATTCTTTTCTGTCCTTTTTATAACCCTATACCTGCTTTTTAATGGTAGTATTTAACTCTGGGAGAAAAATTAATTCAATTTTTTAAGGTGAAGATCATTATAATAATTATAATAGTACAGAAATTGGTTTTAAAATGCTTCAGATACACAGACACATGGGTTTATCATTTTGTTCTCCACAAAAATCCTACTCCTTTGTACTTGAGTCCTATATCTTCAGATTTGTCCCCTCTTTCCTTTACTTTACCCTCCCCTTCTATACTATGGTCATTTAATCCTGAAAGCCAAGGAACATTTCACTTGGTATTGTCCCAAGGAAAAGACTGAGGTCTGATGAAAATAGTCTGAGGTGTATTCCTACCCATCCTACTAGATTGCTTCCAGTGCTTTTCCACAGTTTGATACTGAATTTCTTTGATCAAATAAGTACCTTAAAGAAAACAATCAGGTTATTCCTACCTTATTTCCCTTGTCTATATTTTCAGTTGCCCTATTTCTGTACCCTTTAATTGGGGCTGAAAACTAATGTGTGGTAGAGTGGTAGTTGTTACCTGATATTGCTGATCTAATTCATCTTATGGCTATTTGAATAACATGGGATTTTAGGGAAAATTAAAATGATATTGGTAGGCCCTGGTCGGTTGGCTCAGTGGTAGAGTGTCGGCCTGGCATGTGGATGTCCCGGGTTCGATTCCGAATTAGAAGTGACCATCTGATTCTCTATTCAATCCCTTTCCCTCCCCCTTCTCACACTGCCTCCTTTTCTTCCTTTCCTGCAGCCATGGGTCTATTGGTTTGAGTGCATGGGCCCCAGGCACTGAGAATGGCTCCATGGAGCCTCTGCCTCAGGCGTTAAAAGTAGCTCGGTTGTGAGCATGATTTCAGATGGGTAGAACATTGGCCCCAGATGGGGGTTGCCGTGTGGATCCCAGTCTGGGTGCATTTGGGAGTCTCTGTCTCTATCACACCTTTTCTCATTTGGAAAAGAAGAAGAAGAAAAAAAGATACTGGTAAACATCATGTGGTGTATTCTCTCTCTCTAGGTCTGTAATGATAAATGCATTAAAAATTTTTTTTTGTTTATTTTAAAGAGGAAAGAGGAGAGAGAGAGAAAGAGAGAGAGGAAAATAAAGAAAGAGAAACATTAAGCTGTTGCTCTCCTTAGTTGTACATTCATTAGTTGATTCTTGTGTGTGCCCTGACCAGGGATCAGACCTGCAACCTTGTATCAGGATGATGCGCTAACCAACTGAACTACCTACCTGGTCAGGACTTGCATTTTAAAAATAAGTAATATATTCATAAGGCTCAGAATTCAAAACATACAAATAATACTACCATCTCCAAGCCATCTTCAATTTCTTCCTGGGAGACAGGTTTGCTTGTTGTTTGCTGTGTGTGTGTGTGTGTGTGTGTGTGTGTGTGTTTCAGTCCATCAATTCTAGAGTTAACTTAGGTTTAAATGAATAAGTGCAAGCACCTCTACTTCATTTCACACAAACTACAAACTATTTTAACTGTTTACCACTTTTTAAAAATTTACATGTACTATAATATTATGGGATTTTACGAAAGACAAAGCCTTCAGGCTAGAAGTAGTGGAGGCAGATGGTTTGAATGGTAGGAAGTAAGTGTGCTCAGTAACCTGAAAGCACTTTTGCATGTCAGGATTATCTTCTCTCACTTCCTATGATGTTGGTATCATATGCAAGTAAACTTCTAGAGTTTTGAGAAAAAAGAATTAGAAAAAGTAATGGGGTCTGACTGGTGGTGGTACAGTGGATAGAACGCCCCCCTGCAACACTGAGGTTGCTGGTGTGAAACCCAATGTCACCAGCTTGAGCCTAAGATTGCCAGCTTGAGCAAGGGATCACTGGCTTGACTTGAGCCTGAGGTTGGGGTTCCTGGACAAGGCATGTACGAGAAGCAGTCAGTGTGCAACTAAGTAGAGCAACAAGTTGATACCTCCCTCTCCCCCTCCCCTCCCCCTCCCCTCCCCCTCCTCCTCCCCCTTCCTCTCCCCCTCCCCCTTCCTCTCCCCTCCCCCTCCCTCTCTCTCTCCCCCTCCCCTCCCCTCCCCCTCCCTCTCCTCCTCCCCCCTCTCCCCTCCCCCTCCCCCTCCTCCTCCCCCTCCCTCTCCCTCTCCCTCTCCCCCTCCCCCCTCCTCCCCCCTCTCCCCCTTCCCCTCCCTCTCCCTCTCCCTCTCCCTTCCCCTCCCCCTCCCCTCCTCCAGTTTAATTAGCATCCAGTTTAATTTCAATTCCTAATAGATTGAAATAACATTAAGAAGAATATGTAATTGTCTGTAAGATAAGGAAAGAAAGACCAAACACTTTAAAGTAGTAATCATACAAAACCTGATTACTTTCCCTGATAGCTTATATAATTACTTGATTTTAAAAAAAGCCTTTAGATGTTAAATAATCATGATTTTAAGGAAGCATTTTTTTTTAAAGCTTACATACCAAATTAACTGAATTGGATAAAGAAATGGTAAATGTATAATAAAACTGTTCAAAGAGGAAAATGATTATTGCAAAATCTCAAATTGAAGAGAACCACAGGGTAATGTGGATATATTATATTTTTAATGATCTGGAACCATGACTTAAGCAGTGTATTAATGAAATCTACAGATAATTGTGAATGGGATGTTTATTTCTATATTAGTATTAGTGAGGATGAAGCAGTAAGGTCACATGCAAGTTTAGTATATTAATGTAAAATGAAACAGACTATTTTGCAGACAGTGAACTAATGTATCTGGGGAGAAATAATCAAATCCTGGAATCAAAGGAGGGAAAAACCTAGTGAACAAATGACTATTTTTGGAGACAGGTAGTATGATGACAGTTAATTATTTTGTGAATTAGATATGAATTGAAGTACCATTAACCTAGTGTCTTTTGTCCATAAGATGAAAAAAATCAAGTTGTTATCTAGAAATACTATTACATATTTCATCTGTCCAGTTACCCACCCGTCATTCGATGGCATTATAATTGGGCAGACAAAGGGAGTTGGTTGTAACTCCTGCAGCAAGGGAAATTGACAAGAGAGGTGTGCCTCTCAACTGAGATGATGAAGAAAAAGTAGACCTACACCTTAGAGATGTGAGCATTTATAGAGTCCAATGACATTTGTTTTTATGTGACTATTGGGAAACTCCATGTCTTGGTTACTTGGGCACCGTGTACCTTCTTTCTCAAGATTCTCAGCAGCTTCCTGAGAAGCAATGAGGTGGGACCATGGAATCAGCATCTGGGTGCCTTCTTCTTCTTCTTCTTTTTTTTTTTTTTTTTTTTTGAGAGAGAGAGAGAGAGAGACTGGAAGGGAGAGAGATAAAAAGCATCAACTCTCCTGACCTGTGGTGGCACAGTGGATAAAGCGTCGACCTGGGAACACTGAGGTTGTCAGTTCAAAACCCTGCACTGGTCTGGTCAAGGCACATATGGGAGTTGATGCTTCCAGCTCCTCCCCCCTTTCTCTCTTTCTCTCTCTCTCACTCTCTCACTCTGTGTCTCCTCTCTAAAATGAATAAATAAAAAAGAGAATTAAAAAAAAAAGGAAAAACCCAGGGAAAAAAAAGCATCAACTCGTAGTTGCGGCACCTTAGTTGTTCATTGATTGCTTTCTCATATGTGCCTTCACTGGGGTTCTACAGCTGTGCCAGCGACCCCTTGCTCAAGCCAGTGACCTTTGAGCTCAAACCAGCAAGCATGGGGTCATGTGTATGACACCATGCTCGAGCTGACAACCTGCGCTCAAGCCGACCTTGCGGTTTCAAACCTTGGTCCTCACCGTCCCAGGCCAAAACTTAATGCACTTTGCCACCACCTGGTCAGGCCTGAATGCCCTTTGCCATAAATATTGTCCCTGCTTTATACTTGTTTAGGCTTAAGCTTACCACTGTAACATCTTACCAGGCGTGTTGTTGATAGTAAGTGGCTGAAGTGAAATTGAACCCCCTCCTCTCCCTGGGTTTTTCTGCTCCAAGCACAGAGCTCCTTCCTTCTTGCCACACCAGAGCATTTCGAGACAGGGTTTGCAGGTCATTCTTCGTGTTACGGGGCTGTAAGGGACAGTATGTCTACACGCATAAATAAGAGGATAAGACTTCATTCTCTAATGCAATAATGATGGGTTGACCCTTTGACTTAAGGAGTCTCAACATTACCAAATGTGTGTCTGTTTTGGACCAGGAAAAATAGTGGTCTGAATATCCGTATAGTGGGCCAGGCATCTTCATATCTTCAGATTTGTGTATCAAGCATAGGTTTTATAACCCAACTGATGTCAAGAATTTGTCATATTATATGAATTTATGTGTACCTAAGGTGCTAATAAATAAAGTATTTGTAAATAGTAGCATTATTTATATGAGTTAAATATGTAGAGATGAAGGAATGAAAATTCATTTCTAATTTACTTTGATTTTTTTTAAAAATAATCAACTTTATAGAAACTGATGGAGAATTAAAGTGAGAAAAGGGCAAAACCCATTACTCTTTCTGATAGGAAAACTATTCTGTTTTTTTTTTCCCCTAATTCTTTTAATGTAGAATCAATGCTAACATCATTTGTAATGTACTTTAGTGTTTACAAAGTGGATTCATGTATATTCTCATATTTCACCTGTGCAGCGACTTCTGGAAGATAAGATTTCTTAATTAAGTCATTAGTGTCTCTTTCATGACTATTTGAGAGCAGATTCACCAAGCTCCAATTCCTCAGTTTGGAAGGCTGGACTAATGCGCTCCTCTGATTGAACAATCAAGAAGGCAGAGGAAAATACAGAGGGACTCTAAGAAAAAACAACCACATTCTTGAGAGATGATTTGCTTAACAACCTTATTTGTTTTTCCAAAGCCATGATATCAAACCAGACCTGAAGGAAACAGCAGAAGCGGGCGGCTGTGCGTCTCTGATCCTTGTCACTTAGAAGAGTGGCTTTCTTGACAGTCACTCCTGAGACTAGTGCACTTCGGATGTCTCCTTGCAGAGACGGCTGGTTTTCTTCTCAGTATTCTGTTGTATCACTGGCATGTGCTTAAGTGTGATTTAACTTTCATAGATTTTTAAAAAATGAAGTTAATTGTTTTCTTTTCAAAATATTTTTATTAACAAGTTGGTAAATACTTTGTGGAACCTCTTCTTGCTTTATTAGTTTGAATTAAACATGACAGTTTATAACTCCAAATCCCCCCAAATCATAATAACGGTGATTTAGACACTCCAAATATTTCTTTCTTAATGTAAAAGATGTCAAGCAGTTGGCAGTTCAGGACTGGTGTGTATGGTGGCCCCAATGTCACCCAATGTCAGGGAACTGGACACCTGTCTCACTGAGGGTCATCTTTAGCACATCACCTGCTGACCCAAGGAAGCTGCCTGAGTTCTTTTCCAGCCAGTGGTGATATCAGCACTCGATTTCAGTACTGCTTCTGAGTTTTACATAATTTCTAAAGTCTTCAGGAGGAGAGGCAAGTAGCTTGATGCTCGAATACTTTTCTGTGCGATTTTTTACTCCTCTTAATCTTTAATGGAAATGAACATTGCTTTGAGAACAATGGGCCAAATGCCAAATGCCAACTCACCATTTTTTTATAGGACCTAAGATTAGGTTTTAGAGGATAGAAGAAAATTTCAGGAACATTCTTAAGAACTTGATTATATCTTTCAAATGTGATCGGGAACAGCAAAGGACAATATGTGTTATGGCACCACTTTTACGACAACTGAATGGACAGTAAATTCACATAATGAAACTTCTAGCAAATCCTTTGTATTATTACTGGGGAGTTCATTGGGTCTTGGTGTAAATTTTTAAATAGTTAATATCAACATTCTGTGCTTTCTGCTCTAGTGGTTGAGCTAATGTAGGGGCAGCTTGTGTGTTAACAAAGGATGCCTTCGAGAGAGCCAGTGAATCAGCTCCTGTGTTTCTGTTGTTTTCAGGCATGCTGAGTAGTAAGGTATTTTAGGTATTCCTGGGATTGCCCATAATACTGTCATTGGGAGGTTCTATTTCTCATCCATACTGGTGAAATCCCTTCTTTCTACCACTGCCTTTCATAGGCCTGTAAGCATTTCTGGTTCTTTCCCACAATTTAATTAATTAATTTATTATTATTATTATTTTTGAGAGGGAAGAATAGGGAGCAGAAGACAGGAAGGGAGAGAGATGAGAAGCATCAACTCATAGTTGTGGCACCTAAATTATTCACTGATTGCTTTCTCATATGTGCCTTGACTGGGGGGCTGCAGTTGAGCTAGTGACCCCTTGCTCAAGCCAGTGACCTTGGGCTTCAATGCAGCCTACAATTTGTTCTGATCAGAGTCAGCTCTATGCCAAGAAAGAGCAAGTCCTGGTTTCTCCAAGACCTGGATCTTAGTCTCGATTTTCTATAAAATGTACAAAGTGTAATTACTGTTTAAAACCAGGCCAATTGGTGGGTCTTTTTGTGGCCTCAGTATCCCCATGTTTAAAACAAGAGGTTGATTGAAAATACTGTTTTCTTCCACTTCTGAAATTCTAAAACTCCATGCAGTGGCTTTTTTTTTTAGTTAGCTAAACTATTTTCCAGAACATGTGTTTGGATCCTGCTTCCAACTACTTGATGTGTGACCATGTTAGAGCCTCAGGTATTAGGACAAGTGGTGTAATAGAACTCACTTTGAAGTTGTCAGGGTTACAAGAGGTAAGTGCTTTTGAGTGGCAGGCACAGTGCTTGCAGTGATGTTAGTGGCTTATACTTTTTCAAAATGAATTATTTTATATTTCCTTTATTCACTGTAATGGGAATACCTTTTCACTCAAATTAATAAACTGACATGTTTTAAGAATTAAAAAAAAAAAGAAATGAAGATTTACTCAACATTTGTAGTATTTTCCCAGTTTGTCTATAAAAAATTCTGTAGGATTTCTCTAATTAGATTTTTTTTCAGTGTGCCCAGAATGTAATTCAGTTAAGAATTTTTTTCTTTTAAACATTTTACAAGTTTCAGTGATACTTTATTGAAAAGCAGTTGAAGTAGCCTGAGGAGGCATCACATGTTTAAAAGTCTATTCTGGTATCAACTGACACATGAAATGATTTCTATTCCTGAGAAGTATAAAGTTTTGATTCAAAAGATTAAAAAACATAAATATATTATTTTCTGGTAGTCTGTGAATTTTTTAAATAAATGTTTATTTTATTGCCTTTAGAGACAGAGGAAAGGAGGTAGAGAGGGAGAGTGAGAGAGACAGAGCAGACAGACAGAAACATTAATCTGCTCCTATATGTGCCCTCATCAGGAAATGAACTAGCAACCTCTGCGTTTTGGGATGATGCTCTAATGAGCTGCGCTATCCGGCCAGGGCTCTCTGTAGTTCTTATTGGGAAAAAATTATTTCTCAATCCATTTTACAGGCAGGAAAGATGAGGCATACGATAACTCATTTTACTAGAGCAACAGAGTGATAGGTTTGGACAGGAAAGGAAAGGGAGTAAGGAGAAAAGCACCCCGGGTTTTCACTCAAATTGGATTCATCCTACTGAACTACATAGCGTTCAGCAACAAGTGCAGTCATGGAGACATTTTTAATTTTGATTTGGCTGGAACAGTTCAGTGTATGTGACTGGAAAGTTCTCTTGGACAGAGATGCTAATTTAAGAATGTCATCAGTTTAAATATTCATAAAAGGATTAAAAATAATAATTCCACAGATAAATGGACATGTTTGGAAGGTTTTCCCTCAAGTAATTTGTAGAGTGCAGACACAAATCATTTGCTGAAGTAAATCCGCAGGTACATTATTGAGCCCAGCTGACGGGAATGGAATGGACTGACCATCATGAAACATACCTGCAGGCCTGCATCCAGCTACATGAGCTGTCTACTTAGTTTTAATTAGAATTTATTTACAGCTTAAATCTGCTCCTGCATCTGTCTTTCCTCTAACGTCGGTAACGAGGCATATCTTCCCACTGCACCATTAGTATTCAGAGCTCCATCAGCCTGCCATTCAAACTCCTTTCCCTTGTTTTTTTCTTTGTCAGAGAAGATGATGGTGCAAGGTTGCTTAGAAACACTTAGTCACAATCTAAATGACGATTACACTGGGGAACAATTTTTTTTTCATTTTCTGTTGCATGAGGTTTTAGAACTGTTTCTATATATTTCTGCATCATTAATTTCAAATCTGAAATGTTTTTTGGGTGCATGCTCTAGACTTTATGCATTTTTTTTTTTTTTACAGGGACAGAGAGAGTCAGAGAGGGATAGATAGGGACAGACAGACAGGAATGGAGAGAGGTGAGAAGCATCAATCATTAGTTTTTCGTTGCCGTTGCAACACCTTACTTGTTCATTGACTGCTTTCTCACATGTGCCTTGACCGTGGGCCTTCAGCAGACCGAGCACCCCCTTGCTGGAGCCAGCGACCTTGGATCCAAGCTGGTGAGCTTTTTGCTCAAGCCAGATGGGCCCGCGCTCAAGCTGGCGAGCTAGGGGTCTCGAACCGGGGTCTTCTGCATCCCAGTCCGACGCTCTATCCACTGCACCACCACCTGGTCAGGCTTTTTTTTTTGCAATTTTAATTTCTTTTTGTTACAGTTAATGGCATACATTGGTTTTTCAATTGAAGTTAAAGGGCAACGACTCTTTGAACATAACCACAAGGCAATTAATATTTTAAAAACATCACTTTTACATAATTGTAGTTGTTTTTAAATGTAAAAAATTATTATCTGATAAAAACACCCTCTTATTTTATTTTAAGATTGAATCATGGCTTCTTCAAGTAGTCATAAATGTAAAAATAGTCCTGACACCTTCTGTTATAAATGAGGCTGTTACACACTTCAGCGTCAAAGGCGAAATATTTCATCATTTGTGACATGTGCATATATTGCCTATTTTCAAGTTCCCCTTGGCGATCAAGACAAGAATTGGGCTTCTCATATTGTGTGTAGTAATTGTGAGGAAATGCTTCGTGACTGGACAAAAGGAAAACACAAAGGAATGCCTTTTGGTATTCCCATGGTTTGGTGTGAACCTGAGGACCTCAGCAGTGACTGTTATTTCTGTCTGATCCATACAAAGGGCATCGGCAAGAAAAAACAGCATATGATCGCTTATCCTAATATTCCTTCAGCAATACGACCTATATCCCACACTCTGAGGCAATCCCGGTTTCAGTTACCAATAGTTTTATTTCTTCCAAGGACGAAGAAAGTGAACATGGTGATCAAGTGTATTTTGATAAGATGCATGTGGAAATGGTTGTAGAATCTAAAGGGTCTTCTTCCTATGCCAAACAGTCATTAACCCCTCAGCAGTTTAGCCAACCCGAATTGAATGACTTAGGAAGAGATTTGGGCCTATCAAAGAAAGCAGCTGAGTTATCAGTCTCCAGCCTTCAAGAAAAGAATGTACTTTACTGGTCAGCTAAAGTATCCCTTTCAGGAAGCATGAACAAATACTTGTGAACTTTTTTTCCGAAGACAAACACTTTGTTTGCTGTCATGATATCAGTAGTCTTCTCAGCCAGCTAGGTGTTACCACTTACTGTCCAACAGAATGACGGCTCTTTCTTGACAGCAGTAAACGGAGTCTGAAATGTGTTCTTCTACACAACGGTAATCTTTATGCAGCGGTTCTAATTGGTTATTCAACTCATCTGCGAGAAGATTTTAACGACATAAAAGTTGTCCCTGACTTTCTGAAGTATGAGGAGCATAACTGGATCATTTGTGTGGATCTTAAAATGGTCAATTTTCTGCTAAGACAACAGAGAGGTTTCACAGTGTATCCTTGTTTTTTGTGTTTGTGGGACAGCCAACCTTCGGAGAAACACTGGACACAGAAGGAGTGGCCAAAACGTGAAGCTCTGGAAGTAGGGATGCAAAATATTGTGAATGAACCTGTAGTTAATCGAAAAAGGATCATTTTTCCCACACTTCACATCAGACTTTGCTTAATGAAGCAGTTTGTTCAGGCTTTGAATGGAGAAAGAAAGTGAATGCTTTCAACATATTATTTCTGCTTTTCCTGCTTTGTATTTCGAGAAGATAAATGCATGTGTATTTGATGGACCTCAAATTCAAACCTTCATACGTGACGAAGAATTTGTCAGGAAGACGAGTAGGAAGAAAAAAGAAGCATGGCAGTCTTTTGTGGCAGTTACAAAGAACTTCCCTGGCAACAAAAAAGCAGAAAACTATGAACTTCTGGTTTAAAGGATGCTGTTGACTTTCCGCGACATTGGATGTAACATGAGTGTTAAGATTCACTACCTGAACAGTCACCTTGATAAGTTTTCCGAATAACTTGGAGCTGTTAGTGATGAGCAGACTACTGCTGGAGCATCAAATGAGATTGTCCTCAACAACTACACAAACGCAAGAGCTACAAACACAAAACTTTGCCTGAATAGAATTTAAATAAGTTTTGCGCAAATTTTATGATCAAAATAAGTGTTTTAATATGCTGTATTCCGAAATTGTAGACAAATTCTGATGCAATCATCTTTTAGTCTTTACTGCATTATATAAATTATTATATTTTCACAAAGATGATGCTCAAGAAGACATTCTACTTCATTATGTTAAACTAAATGTTGAAAATTTTACAATAAGATAAAAACTTAAAATCTTGAATTGCAAAAAGACTAGCTTGCAGAGAAAAACTAATGTCAGATTTGAGATCAGCACACTCGAATTAGGTAAGAACAAGAGTTTTTGTGGATGGAACAATAATTTTGTTCCCCAGTGTCATCAATCTGTTGGGTACGTTTCCCTCTCTATGTTGGTGGCAGGGAGAAAATTGAGCTTTGTTGATTGATTGCAAGTTTTTTTAGGGAGAGGAGTATGTTGAAAACTAGGTTTCCTTACTATTTTTATGCCCAAGATGCAGAGAAATGACACAGTGACATGTTCTACTGGAATGAAAATCATCCTTAGAGTGTCTTAATTTGGACTGGTGTGTTTCAGTATTCAGATCTTGACACTGGTCAACTTACAGGATTATCCAAGGGGTTTGGAGACGGTTTCTGTTGTGATTTCCTTGGTTTCCAGTACATTCATGCAGCTATCTCCTTCAATAGAACCCTGATTAGTGCAGCTAGGGAGTGTGACACGGAACTTGAGGGTCGGCAGAGAGGTAAAACGGAAAGCAGCCACCATCTGGTTACCTCACATTTTAGATGGTGCAAAAGAAAAATGCTTGTGTGTGTGTGTCTCTCTCTTGTTCTTTTGTCCTTCCCTCTCTTCTTATCAGATAGTTGTCTTAAAATTTTTCTTGCTCTAAAAAAAATGTAAAGTAATGAATACGGTGTGTTTCTGTAGATGATTTCATTCAACTGGAATTCTTTTTTAAAGATTCTCTCATTAGTAACTTTAGCTCTTAAAAGCTGAAAGAAACAGGAACATGGCAGCTGAGAGAGAAGGTAGAGACGAGCTGACGAGTTTCTGTGTGAGGGAGTGAGGAATGGATTTGGGGTGCGGTGGAGGCCAGAGGCAAGCTGTATTTAGTTTTGGGTTTGTAGCTCTGGACCCGCACAGCTCCTACGCTAGCTGGTATATATAAGACATACTGTCTTTTGTCACAAAAAAAAAAAAAAAAAAAAAAAAAAAAATATATATATATATATATATATATATATATATATATATATATATATATATATATATATATATATATATATATATTATCCAGGACTCCCACTGAAATGAATATATTGAGATTTGGGAGACCTTGCTTTTTATTCTTTTAATACTGGCTCTTGTTAATTCAAGACTATACATTATGGCCCTGATCTGTTGCTCAGTGGATAGAGCATTGGCCTGGCATATGGACATCTTGGTTTCGATACTTGGTCAGGACACATAAGAAGTGACCATCTGCTCCCCCCTCTCCATTCCCTCTCCCTTTTCTCTCCCTCTTCTCCTCCCACAGCCAGGGCTCCATTGGTTCAAGTATGGTCCCAGGCATTGAGGATAGCTCAGTTGGTCCGAGCACATAAGCCTCAGGCACTAAAAAGAGCATCTTGCCCAGGCAGGGTTGTCAAGTGGATTCAGGTTGGGGCATATGAGAGAGTCTGGCTCATTATCTCTCCTCCTCTCACCTAAAAAACAACAAAAAATGACTACACATCACAATCACCTGTAGAGCTTGACAACACAATGTTCATGCTATGATTGGCTTTTTTGCAGGTTCTGTACAGGGTGCAAAGGAAGCTGCCTGAGCCACTCATCCCAGGTCTACTTAATAAGTGTCTGCTGAAAAAGACCCAGGTACTTGATTTTGTGCATGTGCCATAGGGCCCAGTTAGTGGAGAAGCACCGCTCCTTTGAGTTAGGAGATCTTGAGATACGAGTTCCTGGGTCTTGCCTGGGATTTTAAATTGCATAACATCCCGTGGAATGTGTCCTTTGTGTACACAAGGGTAAGATGGGATGCAAAATCATTTTTGTGTCTGCTGAAGTTTTCCATGAAAGGCACTTTAGAGGAAAAAGAAAAGAGCCTACTACTTAATGACCTCTGTCCTTAAGGTTTAAAGGGGAGTGTCTATGAGATCTCATAAGTATTATGGGACATTGAATTTGATTTGTTAAGAACTTATGCATTCTCAGAATTTTACTACTTTTGATATAAATTTAAGTAATCCTTTTTATGCTGTGACTGTGTAGAAGGAGTTTTGTAGAATCTGTCAGTGTCAATGATACCAGAATGGTTTCTTAGGGACCTGGCTCTCAGGACATTTTTGCCGACAGTGTTTGAAAGTGTTTCCTGTTTCAAAGTTTTTGGAGGTCCTGGAGGCTTATGACTATTCTTTCTTGAGAGTATTTGTCTGGAGGGTAGAGGAAGCTTCCAGGTCTTGGTTCTGTGATTCCCAGTGGCACTGCCTACATGCACGGAGACATAATTTATGAAAGCCTAGAAATCCTGTCGCTAATTTGACTTCACTCTCTCGCTGTTCATTTGTAGAAACTGAGTGAATTCAGTAAATTCTTCAATCCCATTGTTTACAGAGGTGTCAGCCGTATGATATCATCTTGTCACCCGGATAAGTCCCTGGTCAGAGTCACATGACTTTGGGTTCTGGTTCTTGGAAGATGAGGAGGCTTTCCAGGCTCCTCCTTTTCTGTGGGAACATTGATGAGGAGAATACACTATTGTGTGTTCAAGGGCTTGAGGGCACATCGGGAGTAGGGGTAGATGTGGATCTGTAACAGAGAATTTGAGCGAGGAATTTTGGAAAATTTGGCACAATTGAGTTCACAAAGTATATGGTTTTATATTGTTTCAAGTTGTAGTGTTTAGCCTTTAGACCCTTTTTTATAATAAATATTGTGTAATTCCTTTTAGGTATCTTGAGATGAAATTCATAGAAAATATAATCTAACTATAAATATAAAAAATAGAAAAATTAAGTACCTAAATTCTCATAGGAGGTAAACCTATAATGTTCACAATGAAAGGTAAATACAAAGTAAGAAACTTATAATAATAAAAATATCATTCTAATAACTTGACCGGAAAACAAATACCCTCTACAATGTCAGAACTACCCCCAGGAGTTAATGTAGCTCCTGTTGAAGAACACCTTGTTTAAGGTCCTACTTCCTGATGGCATTTAATGTAAAGTGCATGCGTGAAGAAATGTACTTCAGAAACTACACTGAGGTTGACTTTGTTAATTCCTTCCAAGGCATAACTATTAACAGACCCTTGAAATTCCTGATGTTAATGGGAAGGGCTGTTTTAATTTGTGATACTAGTATATGGTATAATATTACCCCCCCCCCCCCCCAATATGTTAACTAAGAAAACAAACCTTTAAAAGAACTCCATTAGGTTATAAATAGGATATAAAATAAATCATTATTTTAAAAACTCTACCACCAAAATGAATTTTATATTACATTGCACTATTTGGTTAGACAATTTCTAATACAACAGCTAATTGATCTTATTTATCTTTTTTTAAAAAGACAATCATTGTAGGAAGTCTTACATAAGAGATGACAAGCACAGGGAAAGAAAAGCACAGGGTGATGTGATGCTGCCCTCTCAAGGTAACTCAGTCCTTAATAATGCATCTGAAGTGTTGCAGCTCATGTTCTTAGAAAAATCCCTACACCAGTCAGTTTTGTTGCTACTTTTTCTTATTTAGAGCATTAGTAATAAACTTAGATATCACCTGACCTGTGTTGGCACAGTGGATAAATCATCGACCTGAAACACTGAGATCGGTGGTTTGAAACACTGGGCTTGCCTGGTCAAGACACATATGGGAGTTGATGCTTCCTGCATCAACTTTAAAATGAATAAATAAAATCTTTAAAAAAATAATTTTAAGATATCAAAAATTTATAGCAAGCTTACTACTTGCTTTCTTTAGTAATTCATAGTTTTATATAGTCATATTTATTACAATTTGAGAAATGTTTTTTTCTCTTTGTGGAAATTCTCATTGCTTGGGAAATTCAGGATCAAGTAATTTTTTACTAGACAGAGCATAGTAATATTTGTTTGAATTTTCTCACTAAGTCTGGTATTATTTTTCTTACTAGTTATTTAAAAACTAAACAGAACAAATAGTTGTTTACCCAAATAGTTAACCTTGTACAAGTGATGCACATCAAATTGGTCCAAATAGGTACGTCTACATTAAGGGAAAGAGTAATTTCGCAACCCAGTGTTCCTAAAGGTTGAATTGGTGCTCCCATTCTATGAGGGGTGTTAGATTAGCATTCTTAATTGAGTCAATCATTGCTTTCTTTAACATAAATTACAATTCCATCTGTTCTTTTGGTTTATTATTCTTTGGTATGTCGTTTGTCTTGTCCCAAATGTATAAGATTTTAGGGAATTTTAAATTATTTTGACATTTAAAATAACTGCAGGTTTTTTCTACCTTATGCTAAAGAGGAATCCTTGTGACTGTTTAGTGTTTACTGGTAGCTGATCTACAATGCCTAATGCTAGCTACCTCATAGGCTTTATTTTTAAATTTCTTTTATTGCCTGACCAGGCGGTGGCGCAGTGGATACAGCGTTGCAATGGGATGTGGAAGACCCAGGTTTGAGACCCCGAGGTCACCAGCTTGAGTGCGGATTCATTTGGCTTGAGCAAAAAGCTCACCAGCTTGGCCCCAATATCACTGTCTCGAGCAAGGGGTTACTCGGTCTTTTGAAGGCCTGTGGTTAAGGCACATACGAGGGAACAGTCAATGAACAACTAAGGAGCTGCAACGAAAAACTAATGCTTCTCATCTCTCTCCCTTCCTGTCTGTCTGTCCCTATCTATCCCTCTCTCTGACTCTCTCTCTGTCCCTGTAAAAATAATAAATAATACCTCATAGGTTTATAAAGTCCCAATGAGTTAGTTATTAATATATATAAAAGACTTAGAAAACTGCTTGGCCCATACTATGTGCAGTATAAATGTTAGCTGCTTATATCATCATCATCATCAACAACAATCTGTTAATTTCATCTTCAGTATAAATTGTTATCCTGCTGTCCACTCAAAGAGAGGAAATTTAGTGTTCTAAATATAAAATTTTACCAAATCTTTAATCAGTTAAAATATTCTTTTAAGAAACCATTGCTCTTAATAGGACTCTAGGCGCTTCATATGTCTGGCTCCTATTCCTCATTAATGCAGTAGAGCAGTGGTTCTTAACCTGGGTTCTATCGAACCCTAGGGGTTCGATGAGTTGGTCTCAGGGGTTTGGAGAAGCCTCTGCCACGGAGGCCAGAATAAATACCGTAATTTGTTGTGAGTTCATGCACTTTGTTGGTTTTGTTCTTTGAGCAAGGTGATGTTCATGCATGGCTCATTTTGTGCACCAGTAAAAAAACATATACCTATGTCTTGAATTTGGAAAAAAAAATTATATTTTATTTATCACTAATGAAGGGTTCGGTGAATGCGCATATGAAACTGGTGGGTTCGGTACCTCAAAAAAGGTTAAGAACCACTGCAGTAGAGTGATTTTAAATGGCTGATGAGCAACAAGAAACCTTATTCTATAGCCCCGCAGTTTTCATTGGAAGGTGGAGAACAGCCTTCAAAAAATACAGGATTCAAATTCTTCCTATCATTGACGTTTCATAATTTGTCCCATTTTCTAAATGGCGTAAAACAAAAAGAAAAACATCCCAATTCAACTGGTGTTTCCATTTTATTGACAGGAAAATTTCAATTTTAATTTTTCAATGATTAGTCACTCTCCAAAGAACTTACCAATGACCATTCCCTGCAACAGATTCCATTGGTGCTGGGGTCACCACAGGGATACAGCAGAGAGGGACTCTTTCTACTTGGGGTCCACGGCCCAAGCAACAACCCCCCTGCAGTGGGGGTGAAGACAAAAATGCCCGGACCTATTGCCACCACAGTACTTAATGATATTTTCCACTTTTCAGAAAGTTTTGAACTATTGTTTTATTCGAGATTGACAGACAGAGCATGTGCGTTTTCTGGAGTGACGGGAACATAACAAAGCACCTCCGTGGGCCATTTTTATACAGGTCTTTGTAAAAGCATCTACAGGGAGGAGAACCACACACCCTTCTACGGGCTTGCTCTGTTTTCCACACATTTCCGAAACAGATTAAATCCCTTAAACACAATGTCACAGTCATCACTTGAGCCTTTCTTTCTCTAGGGCAAATGCAGAAAGAAGCCTCTTGGGGTTGAGGGGAAACACGGTGGAGACGCAGGGGCACAAAGAGCAGAAGTGTGGTAAACACGGTACTCAGGAAATACAGTGAGAACCTCTTACCAAAGATGGGAGAGAAAGTGGAAAAAGAATTGCACTGTGAAATTAACTGTGTGTTACCCCCTCCACCCCCAGAAAGGGAAACAGCAAGTTCTACTTATAAGTTTTCTCTTCCTTCAATGCATTTTTGCTTTTACTGTGGAAATTATAGAAGTCCCCTTGTAGTCTATCTAGATATAAATTAGACAGCCAGCCACACAGAGCACGATGGTGATCTGATTGTTGCTAGGGCCAGTGTTGCTTTAAGACAAGAACAAATCTTTAAATTGTTATTATTAAAATGCTTGTTTTTCAATGTACTGTTTTTAAGGGAAAAATGTTTCAAAAACTGCTCATGGACTTCTAGGTGAAAAGAAAAAATTTTATTCTAGCATAAACTTTAACGTCTCTGCCACTTTATAGTCACTTCCTCTATAAAAACTGAGAAATAAAGAGCAGTATAGACTAGTTAATAAAGATGGCTACACAGGACGCTAATAACAGGAAATGGAATTTATGGCTGTTAGTTTAGTGCACACTTAAAGGAAATACAAGGTTAATGAGGTCTTTTTAAGCCAGCCTTCTCTGAAAAAAGGATTTATAGTAAAGAAGAAAAGACCGTCAACAGAGGGAATATTAACGGCTATGACATATTTTTATTCCATTATGCTCTGATTTAGTATGTATTTTGAAAATGAAACACAAATCTGCTGAATTTTGTAAATGTCCGTATAGACAAGTATTCATGTCAAAAATAATGGTAAGCAATAAGACTTAAAATATTTACTAGATGTTTGTCTATACGTCTGAAGGTTTGCTTTGGGTGTGATGTATATTATCAGTGTAATAAAATTTCAGTCATTTTTCAAATAGTTTTAATCAAACATCATTCTTTGGCACTGATTTGACTTAGCATCAAACAGCCCATCCAGTCAGGGTTTCAAACATGCAGAGGCTCAGCTCATCCACAGAGCACTTTTTCCAAATAATTAATGAACACAAGTACAGACGGCTGCAGACATCAGTTATGCACTTTGACGGTTTAATTTAATTAAAATTTCTCAGTGGTTTTGAAAGTAGTAACGGGCATTATTCATTTAAATGATAAGATACAAATAGGAAGACCAGAAACCAGTGTGTGACAGTTGGACATGACACTATCAATATTTTACCGGGAAGCCTATTGCAATGGACTTGACCTTGCTATCTTAAGACTTAGGTTCCAGCCAGCTGTCCTTGGAATTCTGTGATATGTGTGTAAGTGTTGCAGGGTCAAGCTGGCACTCATGGTTTGTTTACTACAAGGCACATGACACACGAATTTCTATATCCAACAAAATACGGTCAAGTTCTATTCTTGGGGAGAACTACCCATAGGTGGTTAAGAGGGAGTGTAAACCAACTGTCTTCCCAGCTCTGGCTTTGTGTGTCTCCTCCTGTGAAGTAGTCGATGCTTGGGCTACCTCATCTTTTCCTTCTGCCTCCATCTGTAACCCTCCTGGATCAAAACTCAAGTTGATTATCTCTCATTCCTGGGGAATAGACAAGAAAGGAGTTTTAGTAACTGCATTTCATTCTGCTGGATTCCTGGACATAAAATGTTAATTTAAAACTCATTCAACTAAAGTCAGTATTAAAAATGTGAGTAATGTTGGCCCTGGCCGGTTGGCTCAGCGGTAGAGTGTTGGCCTAGAATGTGTAAGTACAAGGTTTGATTCCTGGCAAGGGCACACAGAAGTGCTCATCTGCTTCTCCACCCTTCCCCCTCTCCTTTCTCTCTATCTTTCTCTTCCCCTTCCGCAGCCAAGGCTCCATAGGAGCAAAGTTGGCCCCAGCGCTGAGGATGGCTCTATGGCCTCTGCCTCAGGTGCTAGAATGGCTCTGGTTTTGCATTAGGTTAAATGCATTAGAATATGGAAACATCAGTATATGGAAATGGTAGAGAAGTGCAGAATCATTCTAGAGAAGAATGAGGCTTTGGTGAGGAGCTGATCTGATTACCACTAGAAAACTTACATAAGACATTTCATTTGGGCCTGACCTGTGATTGCACAGGATAAAGCATCGACTTGGAATGCTGAAGTTGCTCCTTTGAAACCCTTGATTGCTTGGTCAAGGCACATAGGACAAGTGATCAAAGAACAACTAAAGTGAAGCAACTATGAATTGATCCTTCCTTCTCCCCTAATCCTCTCCTCTCTCTGTAAAATCAATAAATAAAATCTTAAAACACGTTTAATTTGGTTTTGATTTTAAGTAATTTTTTAAAAGGAATAGAGTCTTTTTTTAAAGTTCTTTTTATTTATTTATTTTAGAGAGGAGACACAGAGTGAGAGAGAGAGAGAGAGAGAGAGAAAGGGGGGAGGAGCTAGAAGCATCAACTCCCATATGTGCCTTGACCAGACCAGTGCAGGGTTTTGAACTGGTGACCTCAGTGTTCCCAGGTTGACGCTTTATCCACTGCACCACTACAGGTCAGGCTTAAGTATTTTTAAATTATGAGAAAAAAAATTGCTCGAAATAAATTTGCAATTTTTAAAAAGGTCAGCACAAGTCAACATCACTAAATGCTATCAAAACTTTTAGAAATACAGTATTTTCAATAAAAGAAGATGACACTAATGTTCTCTATAGCTGTTTGAGGATTGACTAACTGTTGGTTGAGCAAGCCCTTCCTTCCTACTTGGACAACTGAAAACAGAAGGTGAAATTATACTTTCCGACTTATTAAACATTTTTCCCAAAAGAGAAATAGGAATAGGTGATCTCAACGTCACCAGTAGACTTCATGTCCCTCAAGTAGAGATGAATGCACCTGGTCTGCAGTGAAATTTTCTAAAAGTAGGAAAACAAACTAAAACACATGTATCTAACCCTATAATACATATAGAATCTTAAGCTTTAGATTCTGGAAGCTGTTTAGTCCCCTAGTTATAGCCAGAACACTCAAAAGTATATTCCCATTTCTACCTGTTTAAGTTATTTTAGGAACCCAAATGCAGTACACTGTGTTGGTTTACAAGAGGACTTAGCAATGTTTTTCTTCTTCCTAGTGGTGAAGGTGGGTTAGAAATTCTATTATTCAGGAATAAATTAAAATGTGATAGGCTGTTTTTAATTCCATTCAAAACTACAACTTACTAAACCCCAAATGGCAAGGGGGCATAGTGATGTCTTCTCACAACCAGATTAATGTGAATTTAAACTTGCACTCTTTTTTCAATATTAAAATGTTGAAACCTAGGATTCTATGAAAGGTAGGTAATAATGGAAAAAAACCCAGGGTTTTAATTTTCTTTCTTTTTTTTTTTTTAACTCTGGTACCTCAGAGAGCAGAGTTTCAAAGGTCAGCCTACCCTGAGGGACCTATAACACTAGGAAAAAATTTTTGTTGCATCCACAAAAACACTTGTTCTTACTTAATTCAAGTGTGCTGATCTCAAATTTGACATTAGTTTTTCTCTGTAATCTACAGGTTTTTTTGCAACTCAAGATATTAGGTTTTCATCTTATTGTAAAATTTTCAACATTTAACATAATGAAATAGAATGTCTTCTTGGACATCATCTTTGTGAAAATATAATAATTTATATAATGCAGTAAAGACTAAAAGATGATTGCATCAGAATTTGTCTACAATTTCGGAATACAGCATATTAAAACACTTATTTTGATCATAAAATTTGCGCAAAACTTATTTAAATTCTATTCAGGCAAAGTTTTGTGTTTGTAGCTCTTGCGTTTGTGTAGTTGTTGAGGACAATCTCATTTGATGCTCCAGCAGTAGTCTGCTCATCACTAACAGCTCCAAGTTATTCGGAAAACTTATCAAGGTGACTGTTCAGGTAGTGAATCTTAACACTCATGTTACATCCAATGTCGCGGAAAGTCAACAGCATCCTTTAAACCAGAAGTTCATAGTTTTCTGCTTTTTTGTTGCCAGGGAAGTTCTTTGTAACTGCCACAAAAGACTGCCATGCTTCTTTTTTCTTCCTACTCGTCTTCCTGACAAATTCTTCGTCACGTATGAAGGTTTGAATTTGAGGTCCATCAAATACACATGCATTTATCTTCTCGAAATACAAAGCAGGAAAAGCAGAAATAATATGTTGAAAGCATTCACTTTCTTTCTCCATTCAAAGCCTGAACAAACTGCTTCATTAAGCAAAGTCTGATGTGAAGTGTGGGAAAAATGATCCTTTTTCGATTAACTACAGGTTCATTCACAATATTTTGCATCCCTACTTCCAGAGCTTCACGTTTTGGCCACTCCTTCTGTGTCCAGTGTTTCTCCGAAGGTTGGCTGTCCCACAAACACAAAAAACAAGGATACACTGTGAAACCTCTCTGTTGTCTTAGCAGAAAATTGACCATTTTAAGATCCACACAAATGATCCAATTATGCTCCTCATACTTCAGAAAGTCAGGGACAACTTTTATGTCGTTAAAATCTTCTCGCAGATGAGTTGAATAACCAATTAGAACCGCTGCATAAAGATTACCGTTGTGTAGAAGAACACATTTCAGACTCCGTTTACTGCTGTCAAGAAAGAGCCGTCATTCTGTTGGACAGTAAGTGGTAACACCTAGCTGGCTGAGAAGACTACTGATATCATGACAGCAAACAAAGTGTTTGTCTTCGGAAAAAAAGTTCACAAGTATTTGTTCATGCTTCCTGAAAGGGATACTTTAGCTGACCAGTAAAGTACATTCTTTTCTTGAAGGCTGGAGACTGATAACTCAGCTGCTTTCTTTGATAGGCCCAAATCTCTTCCTAAGTCATTCAATTCGGGTTGGCTAAACTGCTGAGGGGTTAATGACTGTTTGGCATCGGAAGAAGACCCTTCAGATTCTACAACCATTTCCTCATGCATCTTATCAAACTACACTTGATCACCATGCTCACTTTCTTCATCCTTAGAAGAAATAAAACCATTGAAAACTGGAACTGGGAGTGTGTCAGAGTGTGGGATAGGTCGTATTGCTGAAGGAATATTAGGGTATGTGATCATATGCCGTTTTTTCTTGCCGGTGCCCTTTGTATGGATCAGACAGAAATAACAGTCACATCTGTGGTCCTTAGGTTCACGCCAAACCATGGGAATACCAAAAGGCATTCCTTTGTGTTTTCCTTTTGTCCAGTCACAAAGCATTTTCTCACAGTTATGACACACAATATGAGAAGCCCAATTCTTGTCTTGATCGCCAAGAGGAATTTGACAATAGGTGATATATGCACGTGTCAGAAATGATGAAATATTTCGCCTTTGACTTTGAAGTGTGTAACAGCCACATATATTACAGAAGGTGTCAGGAGTATTCTTACATTTACGCCTACTCGAAGAAGCCATGGTTCAATCTTAAAAGAAAATAAGAGGGTGTGTTTATCAGATAATATTTTTTTACATTTAAAAACAACTAATTATGTAAAAGTGATGTTTGTAAAACATTAATCGCCTTGTTGTTATGTTCAATCCAAGAGTGGTTGCCCTTTAACTCCAATTTAAAAACCAATTCATGCCATTAACTGTTACAAAAAATTAAAATTGCATAAGAACTGGAGCATGCACCAAAAAATAGATTTCAGACTTGGAATCAGCTTTGCAGAAATATATAGAAACAGTTCTAAAACCTCATGGAACAGAAAATGAAAACAAATATTCTTCCCCAGTGATAATCAGTGGCTTGAGCCTCACCAGTTGAAGTGAGGCCTAAATCACCAGAGAGAAGTGAGAAGGAGAAGGGTAGAGAGGCAGATGCGTGTTTCTCCTGTGTGCCCTAATCAGGAATTGAACCCTGGATATCCACACGCCGGGCCAATGCTCTACCACTGAGCAAACCGGCCAGGGCCTGGAATCTTTATGCTTCTAAGAATTATTGAAAATCCCATAGAGCTTTTATGTATGTATGGCAAATCTAGCAATACCACCCATTTCATAAATTTAGTACTTAAAAATATTTTAAGCATGAGAAGAGACAACTATTCCTGCTCAGGGCACCATGTCAGAGCAGGGAGCCTACACTGTGCACTCTAGACAGTTAGAAAGGGAGAACACAAATATCTAAGGAGTATGTATTAGAAAAATATTTGTGACCCACAAGAGCCCTTAAAGGAATCCTGAGGAACCCAAAGACCCAGATATAGTCTGGTTAGTGTTGTGAGCTTACACAAAATCTGCAAAGGAACGGCCCCTGTCCTTTCACACTTGAAAAGTGAATGCCAAAAATATAAAGTAGCTTATTGCTGAAAGGAGAGGTTCCCAGGCATAGTATTGCCTCAGAATCACTTTAAAAAAAAATCACTTTAAAATTTGGGAATAGCCTGACCTGTGGTGGCGCAGTGGGTAAAAGCATCAACCTGGAACACTGAGGTCACCGGTTCAAAACCCCGGGTTTCCCTGGTCAAGGCACATATGGGAGTTGATGCTTACTGCTCCTCCCTCCTTTCTCTCTCTGTCTGTATCTTTCTCTCTGTCTCCTCTTTCTAAAATGAATAAATAAAATGTAAAAAAAAAGAAAGGGAATAAGTGACCTAAAACATTGCCTAAAACATTAAGTTTTTAAGAGCAAGTTGTTTACTGAGTTAAGAAAATTGTTGCCCTGACCTGTTGTGGCATCGGCCTGGAACGGTGAAGTTACCGGTTTGAAACGCTGGGCTTGCCTGGTCAAAGCACATATGGGAGTTGATGCTTCCTGCTCTTCCCCCTTCTCTCTCTCTCTCGCTCTCTCTCTCTCAACTTCTCTCTGTCCTTTCTCTCTAAAAATGAATAAATAAAATCTAAAAAAAAATTATAGTAAATTAAAAAAAGAAAATATTAAGTCTACAGATTTTGTCTTTTATGGGGCTTTATATTCTTCAATATTGAGTAGATGAACTGTCTTGATATAATTAAACTCGATTTTGTAGTGTAATTGGATATAATTGAACAATAAATTATTCTAGGTTTCTGGCCAGCAATTAACCCTTTGAGTAGTGAGGTTTTTTCATGCTTACTGACCCCCGGGAGTGACTTTTATTTCAAAAAATGAAATTAGTTCCAGTTCCAGTTTTATTAACTTAAAATCATGTTTGTTTGATAAGCAATTTATGGAAACAAGAAGAACATACATTTGCCTTTTTTAATGTTACCTTACATATTTTTAAAATAAAAATTTTTGTACGATTGTACTCTGGATGGTCAGAAGGCATGAGGACGTACATGAACATTCACACTATTTAAAGGGTTACTATTACTGATGGTATCTATTTATCTATCATCTATCTATTATTTTTAAGTGAGAGGAGGGGAGATAGATGGACTTCTACAAGCGCCATGATCAGGATCCACTTGCAATCCTATTCTAGGGCCGATGCTCAAATCAGCTGAGCTATTTTTTGTTCCTAAGGGTATAATGGTTATATCAATGGAGCTATTCTCAGTGCTTGGGGCTGTGCTCGAACCATTCAAACCACTGCCTGCAGGTGGGCAATAGAGAGAGAAGGGGGAGAGGGTAGGGGGGAGAAGCAGATGGTCGCTTCTCCTGGGTGCCCTGACCAGGAATTGATCCCAGGACGTCCATATGCTGGGCTCCCACTCTACCCACTGAACCACTGGCCAGGGCTAATTTCCCTTTATTGTAATACTGATTTATCTTATTTTTTGAAGACAAGTGTGACTTTTGTGTGGGTAGAGTTCACACCTAAGACACAGTGTTCCGTATTCTCACATTAGCAGTATTTTTCTAAGGTTTGTTTTATTAGCTCTCAATGAGATGTAGGATTTGTGAAATGCTTCATAATATCATATGGTGATAGTATATAAGTACTTTTTATTTTATTTTATTTTTTTACAGGGACAGAGAGAGAGTCAGAGAGAGGGATAGGTAGGGACAGACAGACAGGAACAGAGAGAAATTAGAAGCATCAATCATTAGTTTTTCATTGCCGTTGCTACACCATAGTTGTTCATTGATTGCTTTTTCACATGTGCCTTGACCACGGGCCTTCAGCAGACCGAGCCACCCTTTGCTGGAGCCAGCGACCTTGGGTCCAAGCTGGCGAGCTTTTGCTCAAGCCTGATGGGCCTGTGCTCAAGCTGGTGACCTCGGGGTCTTGAACCTGGGTCTTCCGCATCCCAGTCCGATGCTCTATCCACTGTGCCACCGTTTGGTCAGGCGTTTTAAACTCTGATATTTGCGATGTTAAAATAAAAACTCAAAAGAGAGTTTCATTTTTGTCTCTGCTTAATACATTGTTAAGTTTATAACCTGGGTCACTAAAAGAAGGAAGATACAGGATATGGTTGTTTATACAATAGAAGAATGAATGATTGTGGTGTTGTAGTTAACATAAGTATTCTTTATGGAACAAGGAAGATGGACGTTGTCCAGGTAGAGGTTATTTGCAGTGAACCATAAGACAATGTGCAGCTTGTACATTAATAATAGGTGTTGTTCGCCTGACCTGTGGTGGCGCAGTGGATAAAACATCGACCTGGGAACACTGAGGTCGCCAGTTCAAAACCCTGCACTGGTCTGCTCAAGGCACATATGGGAGTTGATGCTTCCAGCTCCTCCCCCCTTTCTCTCTCTCTCTCTCTCTCTCTCTCTCTCTCTCTCTCTCTCTCACTCTGTGTCTCCTTTCTAAAATGAATAAAATAAAAGTTGTTTATTAAAAAAATAGGTGTTGTTCTAGAATAAGAGCATGCTTAGAAAGGATAAAGTCACATGTGCCCTGGGAAGAAGTTATAGTGCCCTACCAGATTTAATAGGAAATGATATAAAATTCCTCTATTCCATCAGTGTTCCTTCTCTAGCTGAAATCTGTAGTGTTGGAATTATGGCGCATATTGATGCAGGCAAAACTATGACCACAGAAGGAATTTTGTATTAACTGTGTTCTGCATACGCAACATCACTAGGACGTTAGCATGGATTCCTCCTCTCCCTAAACACCTTTTAGCAGAAACATCCTTGGAAAACATTTTGATGAAGAAGTCAACCCTAGAGATCTTGAATATGGCATGAAAGCACTGATGTCTAAACCACAACATGAGAATAAGGTCCTTGCAATGCCCACCAAGGGTCTTTCTAGGTTCCAGTAAACATGCAGACTTTTGAGACTGTCTTCGACCACAGGGGGCAGTGGTCTACTCAGCCTGTTGTATGGGAACAGTAACTTATCCAGCAGACCAGAGGTAGGTGGCTTCTTCTGTGGACCTTCTTAAAGCAGCTCACATGGCTGTCTGGGAAGTGTCTTCTTTGAGCAGCCCAAAGTGATTGCTGAGTTTTCAGGTAACAAGATGCATAGGAGGCATCCTGGCTTAGAAGACTTTCCCCTAGAAATGAATCTCTGTTATAGCTCCGTCTTCACAGACTGTCTTCGGGATGTCCCACAAGGTACATGCCGTGCTGCCCTCAGGAAACCTAAAGCTATGTATCTTCATCGGGTGTTTATCCTTCGTTTCTAGTTCTTCCCAAGTCAGATTCAGCTTACCAACCTTTTGTTTTTATTTCCTCGATGTGTTGCCCAGCTACATAGTTGATAGAGTTCTGTTTTTTGGTTTCTACAAGAACAGAACCAGAAAGTTAACTAGAATTCAAATTCTCATGCAGGAAAAAAGGAATTTTGTTAATTTTTACCCCACAGTAGTAGTTTTATTTTACGTAAGTTTTGAATTGATTTTGAAATTAAATCATATCAAAAACTGTTGTTCTTGACCAGACATTCACATTTGAAACCCCATCTAACTTTGGGGGGGGGGTTATTTTCAAATAATTATGCCCTGGGCTGCATTCTGGAAATTAATATTCAACAAGTGTGTGGTGTGGGCTGGATATTCAACAAGTCTGTGGTGTGATGCTTGGATGGCGTCATGTATTTGGAAACTCTGTGTTTGACTCATACACACTTATGATTGTTAGGGTTCTCTGATATATCAACCTTTTTATCACAAAATGCCTTTTTTTGTATTGTTTTGTTTACTGATAAAACAACTTATTTTGACATTTACAGTGGTGATTATCAGGTCCACAACATCAGAAATGGTCATGAACATCTCTTCCTGAAGCTCCAGTGTAGTTTTCAAGGTGCACTATGCTGAGAGCCACTGCTCTGGACTTCAGGGTTGCTTCTTCCTGGCATGCATTTCAAATGAAGAGTCTAACCCTGGGTGTTCTTTTCCTCCCAGGATTCGCATTTTTGTGGGGATAAAGCACAGGACTTTCTTGTGAAATGCTGGCTCTGTGAATGGGGATATACCAGGCAGTGAAACATGGAACCTTGTTAGGCTTGCTTTGCTGAGTTATCAATCTGATGAGAATCCTACCCTCACACCCCTTAGTTTGTATTCCTGAAGCAGGAGTCCAGAATGAAGGGGCCCAAGCAACTTTCAAGCTAGATTTTTTTAATTGTGCTAAAACACATAATATAAAATTCACCATCTTACCATCTATACCTATAGTTCAGTAGAGTTAAGTACATATATTCACAGTTTACATCCAGTGTCCAGAACACCATCAGCAACCCAAACTCTATGCCGTTGAAAGAACTCCCTATGTTCACCTCTGCTCAACTCCTGAAAATCACTATTCTGTTTCTCTTTCTATAACCATAACAGTGTAAGTGGGGTCATAGGTATGTTTTTGGCTTACCTAACTGAACATAATGTTCTCAAGGTTCATCTGTGTTGTGGAATGTGCCAGAATTTGCTTCTTTATAAAGGACAAATAGTAAATTCATTGTATGTACATACAAAAAAGTCATAACATGGAGGAAACCAAAGAGATAATATCCTTTCTGGAGTAGATACTTCGGGTTTTAGGTGACCTTGTTGTACTAGACTCATGCCCTTTCTTCATTGTCATGTTGTACATAGATAACAACCCTTATACTCTTGAAACATGAGAATGAGAATTAACATATATAAAAGTATCTACTTTGTATAAGTATTTGTGGTGTCTTTAACTTTTGGTACATGGCCCAGTTTTGAACAATAGCTGTTCTGAGTTTGAGAAATACTAGTATATGACGCTATAATAGTATAGAGCAGTGGTTCTTAATCTTTTTTGAAGTACTGAACCCACCAGTTTCATATGTGCATTCACCGAACCCTTCTTTAGTAATAAAATATGATTTTTTTTTCCAAATTCAAGACATAGGTATATGTTTTATTACTGGTGCACAAAATGAGCCGTGCATGAACATCACCTTGCTCAAAGAACAAAACCAACAAAGTGCATGAACTCACAACAAATTACAGTATTACTTTATTCTGGCCTCCGCGGCAGTGGCTTCTCTGAACCCCCGAGTCCAACTCATCAAACCCTTAGGGTTCGATAGAACCCAGATTAAGAACCACTGGTATAGAGCCTTCTAAAAGAATACTAGGAATATGGTAATGTCAGCATTCTGAAGTCTTAAAAATCAATTTATTTTTCTGGGAAGCCAAAATTTACCAATATTTTGATTTACCCTGAAATTCTATGCTCTGTAGCATAATACAGATTATTATGGTGCACATAGTTTAGGCACATGACCTATGTCAGTTTCTAGCTTAAAATTTTAAAATCCTTGACTCTATAAAAGATATTTTATTAAATGAGAAAACATCTCTTTTCAGTGACTTGTTTTAAATACCTGTTTCTAGATATAACATGAACCATCTTAGTTCAGCTCCCAGGATAATTTTAAATTATGTACATTTATTGTATTCTTCACTTTGACAAACAGTGACCAGTGTAAGCTCTGAAGTACACTTTTGTGGTTATAGTTACTTCTATACTCATTGAGTAAGCTAGTTCAAATTATATTGCTGCCCTGGGAATCATCCTTTTAATTGGTTACTGTGTGTCTTTCTGTTGGGTAAGTGACACTATTTATGCAACTGTTCGAATAATGATTTACAGAGGAAACCATGGCGCTGATGGGTGGGCATGCAGGTAAGAAATCTTGATTTGGTGAACCATTATAAAGGTAGCAAGCCTGTTTTCTTCTGTTGGTTGCTGTATGTCTGTTCTGACTGGTCACTCATGCAACTTGGATGGAGGTCACACCCTAGTGTCCCACTTTCCTTTTAGAAAGTATTGTAAAAGCTCTAGAAGCTTGCAGATTATATAAAATTTGTCCTAGTAAGCATCTCTGGCTCACTTTTTCGAGTTTGTGACACCTAAAAAGTGCACCAGCCAAGACATTCCCCCTAATGCCTGGGTTATAGAAATCGTAACAACTTTGTAGTAGTTAAAAGTCTTTTAATCTTGGATCGAGGAAAAATACTGTTTCTTCAATACGATAAATTCAGTTAAATTGAGCTCTTATAAGAGGTGCACAGCCACCAGGAATACAAGGCAGAGTGTGTGTGGTGACGACACTAACGGGACGTGGAGGAGGGAAGAGGGATTGGCATAGGGGCTAAGGAAGACTTAAGTAAGACTTTGAAAAAGAAATGTCTTTTAATTCTAAGGGATGAGCCAATCCCAGGCAGAGGGCGTAGATGTGTGGGATCCGAAGCAGCCTGCATTTCTGTACTTAATTGTTGGTTCAGAGCAACTGGAGTAAAAGATGAGTGTGCACGTTTGGGGGTGGTGTCCTGTCCCGGAGCTGTGGCACAGCTTTAGTAGCAGGATTCCTTGACCCAATTGCACATGTAGCACCCACAGATGCTGGGGGCTGTCTGAAGGGAGATAGCACTCATTTCCAAAGTAGGTACAACCTAAGACTTTGAGGAAATGAGTTAGTGGAACAATATTATTTTATCCATTATTTTGAGGATCAAGGCAATTATGATAGTTTAATGTGTGATTTCTGCTTAGGATTCTGTATGTCTAATACAATGCAACAGAATTTCTGATAAATACTATAGTTAAAAAAACCTTTGTAGCAGTATCTGCTCACATTGGTCATGGAATAAGCAAGTCATAAACTAGCTTCTGTAATAGTAGCCCTAGATGATTTGGGGTGCAGCAATGAGAGGTACAACTGCTCTATCAGTACTTGTGAGCAAAGAGATTTGCAGTCTATGTGCAATAGTAAGTAGATGCTGAGAAATGTTTGGAAGGCCTTCTGTATTTATTAAAGATGGCCTGCAGTAGCACTGTGTTTTTTCATCTGTGACTAAGAAAGAGCTCTGGCCAAATAATGGTAAATAATAATAATAATAATAATAATAATAATAATAATAATTCTGTCATACTTTAATATATTCTAGTTTTTCTGATTGGTGATTATATTTTGTGCATGAACTGCATCCTCAGCATTTTGGGACGACACTCCAACCAACTGAGCTACCTGGGATGGTTCTTGTTTTTGTATTCATTCAACCACCCTGTGTTTTTTGAATGGAGCACTTAGTTCATTTACATTTGAAGTTATTATTAATAGGAATATACTTATAGCCACTTTAATTGTTTTCACATTTGCTTTTTAAGTGATTGATCTATCTATATTATATGTTTGCCTTTACTAGTGAGATAATTTTTCTTTCTTATATTCTTTTCTAGTTTTGTCCTTCAATTTTTTACTTAAAGAATTTTGTTTAGCCCTGGCTGGATGGCTCTGTTGGTTAGAGCTTCCTCCCAAAGTGCAGAGGTTACCAGTTCGATCCCTGGTCAGGGCACATACAGGAACAGATTAATGTGCCTTTAGCTTTTGCTTCTGTGGGAAACTCTTGAGAGGGACAGATAGGGACAGACAGGAAGGAGAGAGATGAGAAGCATCAATTCTTCAGTGTGGCTACTTAGTTCATTGATTGCTCTCTTATATGTGCCTTGACCCCAGGGGCTACAGCAGAGCAAATGACACCTTGCTTAAGCCAGTGACACCTTGTTTAAGCCAGCTACCTTGGGCTCAAGCCAGCAACTTTGGGCTTCAAGCCAGCGACCTTGGGCTTCAAGCTAGCGACCTTGGGCTCAAGCAAGCGACTATGGGGTTATGTCTATGATTCCACGCTCAAGCCATTGACCCCGTGCTCAAGCTGGTGAGCCTGTGCTCAAGCTGGATGAGCCCGCGTTCAAGCAACTTTGGGGTCTCAAACCTGGGTCCTCTGTGTCCCAGACCAACACTATCCACTGTGCCACCGCCTGGTCAGGCCAGGCAGGGTATTCTTGGTTGTAGATCTTCTCCTTTCATCATGTTGAATATATCATGCCACTTCTTTGTGGCCTGCAAAGTTTCTGTTGCAAAATCAGTTGATAGCCTATGGGCATTCCCTTGTATGTAAGTAGTTGTTTTTCTCTTGCTGCTTTTAAGATTCTTTCATTATTTTTAACTTTTAACATTTTATTTATGATGTGTCTCGGTGTGGGTCTTCTAGATTCATCTTCTTTGAAACTCTCTGTGCTTGCATGTCTGTTTGCTTTGCCAGGTTAGAGAAGTGTTCAGCCATTATTTTTTCAAATAGGTTTTCCATCCCTTTCTCTCTCTTTTCTTTTTGCCCCTATGATGTGAATGTTAGTATGCTTGATGTTGTTGATATTGTTTCAGAGGTTTCTCATGCTAGCTCCTTCTTTGTAATACTTTTTTTTTTTTTTGAGAGAGAGAGAGAGACAGAGGAAGGGAGAGCAAAAGAGAGAGAGATAGGAACATCGGTCTCTTCCTGTATGTGTCCTGACCAGGGATCTTACCAGCAATCTCTATGCTTCTGATTGATGTTCTAACCAAATGAGCTGTTGGCCAGGGCTTTTTAATTCTTTTTGATCTTTCAATTGGATGATTTCCACCAGTCTGCCATTCTGATCATTAATTCATTTTTCTGTGTCATCTGATCTATTCTTGATTCTTTTTAGTGTATTTTTCATTTCAGTTGTTATATTTTTCAGTTCTGATAGGTTCTTTTTACCATTTTTATTTGGTGAAGTTCTCACTGAGTTCGTCCATTTGTCTGTAGAGTTTGAGCATCATTATGATTATTACTTTGAAATCTATATGTAGAAGACAGGTTCATTTACTTCTTTTTCTGGGACTTCGTCTTATCTTTTTATTTGGAACCTCTTCATATTCTTTTGTCTCCTCATTTTGCCTTCCCTCCCACCCCATGCATTAGGCATATCATATACATCTCTTGGTCTTGAAAAATTGGCTTTATTTAGGTGTCTGAGGCAGCTTGTGGTGGAATCTTTTCTTGTCACCAGAGCCAAGTGTTCCAGAGGTGTTTTCTGTGTGGACTAGTGTGGCCTCCTGTTTTGATTGGGTTACACATGCCGGGCTGACACTCCACCACTAAGCCAGCCAGCTCGGGCCCGACCTTCTATTTTTGAAAAAAGGTAAGCGTTAAAACAATAGTAAAAAGAAAGACTGTAAGCTACCTTTACTGAGAACATTTCACATTCTTGGTTCCCTGAAAGCTTTCGTCAACACTTCATTACTAACAGGGAGTGTAAGTTAATGATGCACAAAGTTTACAGCCACTTATATTCAAGTAGAGGACCTCTTAGCTTTGAAAGCAGTAAACAATAATTGGCATTGACTGAATTTTAAATGGGGTCTCCATGGTGTAATTTGGTACAGCATGTGTATAGTATTTTGTATTCTGCTGTGTCACCTGACGTTCTGAGATAGTAGTTACCATTTAGCACTTAACTTACAGCCTCTTTCTGATTTTAATATGGAATGTTTTTTCCCTTCAATTGCAACATGTTTTCTCAGATATTTACACTTGATTATTAAGGTGCTAATTGGCACTGGAATAAGCTGATGGATGGTGAACTGTTGGAATCCCTGTTAACTTGAAACACATTCATAGGCAGTGTTTGTACACCCTTGCCTGGAGTGCTGGCATATGTGTTAAATGTATCACTGGTGTCGCTGTGAATATATAAACCAGCAGCACCAGAGCCTCCGGATGCCGGCCCTTGGGTCTGCTTCCATTGAGTCTGAGAGATCCTGTTGTGGTATTATACAGGTTAGGATGAGGCTCTCGCCATTCTTTTGAATGAAACATTACCTATTTATGTGGTAACATAATAGCTCATGTGGTCCTGCAGGATTTGAAAACCCATTATTTCCTAAAACCCAAATATTCAGTTAATGAAAACTTTTGTATCTCATGCGTTGTGTTTTGTTTCATGCTTTCTAAAAATTTCCCTTCCCCAGATTTGTCCTGGAGTAATTTGTTTTCATTGGTGTGTTCCATAAGAAGCATGCATTTGAGGACAAGGAACAGTGTTCTTCTGAGCCAGACCTTTACACTGCCATGCATCCTCCCGAACCTTATCTATTTAATGTCCCCAAGATGTGTCATACATTGACTATCGTACTCTATTTTGCAAGTTCTTCTTTTGTTGTCCGAAGAGTTCCTAAGTCCTTACTTCCCCCTGTGCAAAACCAGGCGGAGTCACAATTGCTAGGTTTCTTGAGATCATGCTCTGGGATTCAGTGGGTGGAGAGGAAGCCCTTGCTGGTTCTGATCCGGGCACTGGGTCTGGCAAGCCCTGTAGCCCATGGTTCATCATTCCTGCCATTGAAGTCTGGCTGCTGCTGAGGATTGAAGGTTGATTAAGGATAATGTGGTCTTTTCCCTAAGACATCACCAGGATCTCACCCAGCATGTGTTTAAGTCTGTTGTAGAGTGCGACCACATAGTACAGTTGTCAAGTTGTGTTATGTAGTGTTGCTTTGTTGGGGTACTTTAGTATTCAAGGTGTTGCTTTCTCTGAGGGCACAGACTCACTTGAAGTCATCAGCAGCAAGATTTTCAAGAGCTTTCACTGTTACGGTGTAAGGGTAGTTAGCTTGATATTTTAAAAGGTTTTTTTTCCAGTCCACTAAAACTTAAAATTAGTTGTATTGAATAGTTAAAATAGTCAATTCCTGAAAACTAAAATTTGGTTTAAAATGATAATTTGCTTTAGGATGTACTTAAAAAAAATTTTTTTTTTGTTTATTCTTTGAAACACTGAATTTAAAATATGGTTATAGCTGTTTGTAGGGCTGCTGCTGCCCAAGACACAGTTTTGAACATATGGGGTCTATAGTGTCTCTTTTCCTGCAGGCCTGCCTCTTTCTTGGAGCTTGGCCCAGGTATGAAAAAAAGCAGGGGTGATGATAACATCATAAGTCTGTTCGGTTGTACTAAGAGATTTTTGTCTCTTTCAAATGCGTAGAATGATTTTGGTGGCTTGTCCTGTGAGGTCACAGTCCCATCTGCCTTGGTGTGGGTGCTCAGCCGGCCAAGGGCCTTTGGGTGTGGGTGTCCTCTGTACTCAGTTGCGGCTGGTGTCCCAGATACCCATCACCCTCACCTGACCAATGCTATTGTTTGCACGTTAGCTTCTGGGGACCATTCTGCCTGTTCCCCCTCCCCTTTAGGGTTTGTCTCAATGGGTTGTTCCTTGCTTGGTCCCTGGATGTCACTCTGGAGCTGGGGCAGATGCCGTCTCCCACTTCCTTGGGCCTCCATGCCCAGCACATCTCCTTGATGTTTGGCTTTAAACTGCATGTGCAGTTGTATCCGCAGATGTACCTGGATCCCAGGGCTGGAGGAAATGAACATCACAAGGCAGAGGTCCTAGGTGCTTTCGTCCTGAAATGGACTGTCACCCATGCACATTTGAGTGAGTCAGTGTACTCTGTGGGTTAAAAAGAATGACTCTTTATATATGATGTATTAACTTTTTTAATTCAGTGAGAGGAGGGAAGGCAGACAGACAGACGCCCACTTGCGCCCGACTGGGATCAACTGGGTATGCCCACTAGGGGGCAACGTCTGCCCATCTGGGGCATTGTTCTGTTGCTTAGCAACTGAGTTTTTCTTAGCTGGAGGTGTAAGCCTCAGCACCTGGGGCCAACTTGCTCCAATTGAACCATGGCTGCAGGATGAGGGGAGAGAGAGAGAGAGAGAGGAGCAAAAGGGGGAGAGGTGGGGAAGCAGATGGTTACTTCTCCTGTGTACCCTGACTGGGATTGAACCTGGGACATCCACACACCAGGCCAACGCACTACCACTAAGCCAACCGGCCAGAGCCTGATGTATTAACTTTTAAGGTATCACAATTACTTGATTGTTAAGTCAGTCACTTAAAAATAACTGACTTCCCTGGGTGGGGCTGTGGGTGCTGGTGGCCAGGATTCTGTTATCCCAACAGACTTCTGGAAAAACTACCTAGCTCGCTGTATGCTTCAGAATGTGAGTGTTTCTTTCTTATCCCATTTGAGATGCGTGTGTGTGTGGTCAAACTTAAGTGACTTGAGATTTCATAAGATAGGTGATATACATGGAACTTTCTTTCATAACTTCAGTTACTTCAGAGTCACTCTTTTTTATACATGTTTTGAGGAAGACCTTCCATTCTAATGTGTTTTTCTGTAGCTGGGGCTCAGAACTAGAGCAGCATGCAAAAATTTCTACCGTACTCCCTGCGGGAAGTGAGGCACTCAGGAGGAACTTCTGCTTGTGTTCTGACGTGAAGTCCTGTATTGTACAGCATGTCATCCCTGTGAGGTTCGAGGGTGGGATAGTACAGACATGGTATCCTTAAGGAAAATGAATAGGTAGAAAATTAGTAGACTATTTAACTAATGAAAAACCTTTTGTTTTTGAAGTGAAGCTTTTAAATATTGTACTCCTGCTGTTTAATTTTCAAACTTGTAGTTACAAGAGCTCAGACAAGGTTCCTTTCTTTTTTTCTGAGTTGAAAGAAAGTCCTAATTATCTCCAAATATGGAGTGATTGTAAACTATGCAAATCCTGAGGAGGGACATTTTATTATTTTCCCCCCTTAAGTGTCTGTGGACATGATTTTCTTGAAATATTTTGTGTTGCACTGTAATATTTTATTTTTAATGGAAAGACTTAGTTTCTCTGTGGGTTAGAGGTTACACTCCATGGAAGATGGACAACAGTATGTGGCAGGGATCTGAGTGTGGTGTGGTGATAATGCAGGGACTGTGTCTTGCTTACCAAGCATCACTGTGTCCAGCCGGAACTGGATACACAGGTGCACCAGCCTTTTCAGTTAAGGTATCAAAAAGTGAACCATGGTTCATTTCACAGAGCCTATGGGATTTTCTTTTAAACTAAGTTGGTTTAGATGTGAGAATGTTTAGCAGCAAAGTTCTTGCTCTGTCAGTAGCACATTGGTGACATGGGTTGCAGGCAGTGTGATTCAGTTGGCAGTAGTGTTCCTTTGCATGATGGATGGTATCTGGTTGCAAAACAGTCGGGGCATGGTCATCCAGAAGAAGCAGAAGTGTGGGCTGGCTTATCTTCATGCTTTCTCGTGCCCATCACTAGGTCCTCATAGGACCACAGCCCATGTTATCTGCAGAAGGGGAATGTGCAAGAGCATCCCCGTCAACAGATGGACACACAATGACATCATGTTTTGAAATAAGATTTCTGACTGTAATGTTTCCAGGAAACTTATTCCTGTTTGAGGATAGTAGGTGTGAGGTGTTTTTCCCTGCTGAGAAAGAAGGAACAGTTGGGTCAAGAGCCACAAAGTGTGGAATAAAGGCTTTTTTAAGTACCGTGCATCCCGCCCGACGATGTCCTCCGGTCCCGGGGTTTAGGGGCCGGACGAGTCGCAAAGGATTAAACATTGTGGAGGTATTTAAAGGGGTCCTCTAGGGTGGGCGAGCTAATATGACGTGGTGAAATTTCACTAGCTGACAGACTGTCACTTTTCTCCCAAAGGTTTATGGGAAGTGTAGTTCCAGTGCACCTGGCCATGTGGGAGATCCCAGACAAAGACTGGGGCTCTGAGTTCCCCATGTGATCATTCCCATTGCTAACCACCTATAGTAGGATGATAATTTTAAACAAAGTAACAGCCCTGGCTCAGTGGTGAAGCACCATCCTGGGTGTGAATGTCCTGGGTTTGATTCCTGGTCAGGGCATACAGGAGAAGCGTCCATCTGCTTCTCAATCACTCCTCCTCTCACTTCTTTCTCTCCCTCCCTCTCTCCCTCTCTCCCTCCCTTCCTCCCTTCCTCCCTCTCTCTATCTTCTCCTCCCCTCCTGCAGCCATGGCTTGATTGGTTGAGAGAGAGAACACCAAGCACTGAGGATGGCTCCATGGCCTCCGCCCCAGGCACTAAAAAATGGCTTCAGTTGCAACAAAGCAAGGGCCCCAGATGGGCAGAGCAACAGCAAAACCTGAGCACATGTTTAATTAGTATGTAGATTTGATGGATTTTGGGAGTTATTAGAGATGTTTTTGCTCAATGGCAACCAGTGTAACAAGAAAGCAGAACTGGATCACGGAGGCAAGACTTAGCCATCTTCCATGAAGTACAGAAAGCCCAGGTAAGCAACAATACCTCCCCCACTACCTGTCATGCTGACTTCACAGTGTACACTGAGGGCTCTTATGTCAGATTCAAAAGAAAAGATATTGTCACCTTGATAAAGTGAATACAGGGTCTGTGGCTAAGAGAATGTTTTGATAGTTTTTCACTTAATGGCGTACGTCACAAAATATGAGCTTTCAGAGGAGAAAATTAAAGTTGACTTGGTTCATCATTTAAATAAGACTTTGAGGTCCAGCACCCCAGGTCAAAGGTGACCATCAGAATTCTGTGGTGATACAACCCTATATAGCGTATCCCAGAAAGGTTCCTAATTCAGCAGGTTTCTCATGTGGGAATTGACACTGTTGCAAGCTGTTTCCAAGGTACTGGAGTTTTAAAAGACACCATCATTAATGTATGGAAGAAAAACAATATTGGATTGAACTTGCTGTTGTTGGAAGATATCAACAAAAACATGAAAGAAAGAACGTTACTCTGTTGAGATGATTGTTTTCTGATGTTGCAGTATTTTTTGCTTCTGCCCATCCTCCACAGAGCTGCCTGGGTCATTTGATTAGTTGGATGTAGCAGAAATAAGAATGGATATGTCTGGATCATTTCTTGCCTAGTAATTGAATGTTGACTACTACATAGGGGCTGACTTTTGAGACTGATGAACTCATTAGGGATGTGATAAAAAACCAAAGGAATCTTTACTGGAAGTGATAGATGTTTTATTCAAAGTATTTACAGAAGTAAAGCCAGTCACATTCTGCCTGTTCTGTGGCACTTTCCTTAAGGTCTTGCCATTGGTCTAGGACATAGAGAAGACTGGCATTTTTCATTTATAAGATTGGAGTTTTGAGGAATATTGTTCCTAAACCACATTCCTTTAGTCACTACTGTTGTGTAAAAGTAAAGCTATTTGAGTTGGGATGTCATGCTACTTTATAGAGTAGGGAAACTTCTGTGGGATGGGGGATGTAACAACGAAAAGAAGGGAGAAAGAGATTGTTCTGATTTACAGAACCCTGAGTTCTGGGGTTAATGAATGCAGTTGTTTGCAAGTAAGTTCTTAAAGTGCAGGCTGGCAAACTGGTATGGCCAAAAAAATCAAATGAAAAGATTCTGTGCTCGGTTAACAGAAATTGAGTTGTTTGCAGGTATTAGCCCCATAGTTAGCTTTTAGAGCTCACAGAAATATACCACATGTGAAGTCATGGAACATTTTTATAATGTTTATGGAGGCTAATTTTTTATCATTTACTTGTACTGATGGTCTAAATTTGCTGGTTCATCAGCCACTTTTAATGCATAGTCAGTTCTTGAAATGTTTTCCTTGGCTGTACAATGTATATTTTCCCCTCTCATTATGAAACAGTATTTTAACTTGAGTTGCCACTTGAGCAATAGATGTCAGTTTATATAGTGAGAAGAAAGATCTAGTAATAATCTATCCAAGTGCAAATCCGCCCAAGTGCTTACTATTGCCCCTCCTACCCCTGCCCCCACCTTGATTATAATTTCTGTGTAATACTAAGAGCTAATCCTGTTATTTTCTTACATAGCTTAAAGGCTAGTCTGAATTCGATGTAATTAATCTCTGGACATGAAATCTCGACAACAGTGTGTATGTTATATGTGTGCTGTGATTATCTGCCATCATAATTACTTAATACACATGGTACATGTAACCTTTATAATCTTCCCAAGGGGAGAAAAATATGTGGCATAGTTTTGGAAGATTATTCATGTATAAGATTTTACACTTAAAATGTATGGTTAAAAAAAAAAAAAGCTGTGTATCTGACTTTGAAATCTCACTGTTCAGTTTTTAAATGGGTGTGTGAAAATAAAGGAAGCAGAGTAAATAGTCTTGTTTCTACATTTTTTTCTCGTGTAAGTTACTATAAATTGCTAATGTTCTTTGAATTAACCTGCTAATAGAACTGGCTGTCAGTAGGACCTTCCTTTTAACTTTTTTGATGAACTGTTAATAGCTTCACCCATTCCATAAATTTTCAGGAGCATTTGAAAGTTTCATTAGCCATTGTAGACTAGGACAATTTCTGTGTTTTTATTGTCAAATACTGAATAACTAAATTGTGTTAATATATCTTTTGTTTAAGGTAAATGTTTAAAAAATACTTTCTGCTTTTGTGTTCTGACATAATGACTGTGTTTTCTATCGCTGTCAGGTCCTTCTTAGATGTTCTTAAATTCTAGTGTGCTCATTCACTATGTTGAGCCCAAAGAATATATATACTGACTAAAACAAGGTAAAATAGAAGGAAAGCCAGTTTTGTTAATCCCAGTGAAAATAAAAACTATTTTCCCAGTGGAATCCTGAAACTTGTTGATGAAATGAGTATTGGTAATTGCTATTATCTGCAAAGTACTTGTTCCTGCAGTGTTTTGCAGTAGTGAATTCATTAAAATCTGCCACATTTTAACCGTTTAACACAAAACGTTAACTTCAAAATTTAAAACAACGCCTGACCTGTGGTGACACAGTGGATAAAGCGTCGACCTGGGAACACTGAGGTCGCCAGTTCAAAACCCTGCACTGGTCTGGTCAAGGCACATATGGGAGTTGATGCTTCCAGCTCCTCCCCCCTTTTCCTCTCTCTCTCTCCCTCTCTCCCTCCCTCTCTCTCTGTCTCCTCTCTAAAATGAATAAAGAAAAATAAAATAAGAAAAGGCTTTTAAAAAATGCAAAACAAATTTATTTAAAAAAAATTAAAACAACTTCTCATCATTACTTTAATATTGATGTATATGCTGAAAATTTGCTCTTTTCTAAAAGCATAGAACATTTTTATTGTGTTTATTTCTAGTTTTATTTTATTTTATCATAAATACACTTTTAAAAGATTATAAGCATACTTTTATGGTGCAAGCAATTGAAAGCCAATAGAGAGTGCAAAGCAGAAAATATATCCTCTATGATTTGACAGCATTGAATATTTAAAACAATATGTTAATATTTTGGTGTATAGTGTTTATAGTGTTTGATCTTCTTTTGATGCCTATGGTTATGTAGTTTATCATTTATTTTTTAAAGTTATTTTTGAAATAAATATTTTATTTATTTTAAAGAGAAAGAGAAACGTTGATTAGTTGTTCTACTTATTAATACATTCATTGGTTGATTCTTGTATGTGCCCTGATGGGTATGAAATTTGCAGCTGGGTGTATGGGGATGATGCTCTAACCAACTGAGCTGTCTGGCCAGAGCTATGGTTATATATTTTAATAGCTATATAAGTTTTGATGTTATGAATGTACAGGGATTCATATGTATTCTATATTTAAAGGTATTTAAAATTTTTTTAATGGAACTATTAAAATATTTTTTCTTCATTATCCATGTGGATAGGTTCTTTCTGACCTTTTGTTCATAAAAGTGTCACTGCTGACAAGTGGTTTTGGACAGTGGTAGTGTTTGGTTTTTAAGTCTCTCATTTCCAAGAGTTTGAGGGGATGCCACTTTAGAATCTTGACTCCAAGTGCCTGGTAAGGCCTGTCTCTCTACCTACCTCCTGCCTTTAGATTGGGGAATATGGGGTTTTGGTTAAATATGAACCTGTTGTGGAGACTTTGCATTGATCTGGGAACAGTTTATCAAATTGTAAAGATACAGAGGTGGGTTTTGTAGGTTTTTCTTCAGTTAAGTAATTAAATAAAAATGTGAACGGCTGAGAGAGGCATTCGATAACATCACACATGAACACCCCGCCTTTTTTTTGAGGAGTAAATTAGTATTAATGCATGTGAAGTCTTGAAGCACATGGAGTAGAGACTACAGTCACATTCTAAGTTACCTGTAGGGAATATTTATTTCCTATCATCTTATGTAGTTTATTAAGTGGGGGGACTCATTCAGTACCGTGACAGCAGAGACGGAGAGAGACCCTTGGCTGGGGAACGTTGTCATGGTTAATGGTGAACTTTGTTAGGCTTTCCACAGCCTCTTAGCCTTGGCTTAGTTCTTAGTATTTCTAAGCCAGAGATGCTCCTACGTATATGAGAATAGTAGATCCTGTGTCTTAAAATTATTAGAATTCAACGAAATGAATCTGTATGTTGCTTAGTACAAACACTCTAGTTTTAATCTTGTCCTTTTTTTATAAAGTAGTGCACCCAAGATTCTGAAAGGTACCATACCTCACTTCATCAGGTTCGTGTAGAGACACCCAGTCCAGATGAATTTTGAAGAGCTTTATTAAAGGAGGGGATTTATTAAATATACTGGCCGCATATAGATTATGTTGGGCAGATAAAATATATTATGCTCACTTTGTTAAAGATGGCGTTGCCCACATGGAAGTTCGTTTATATTAATGTGTGTTCTGGAACAGGCTGTGGGCAGGCCGGGTCATTATAGCCTAAGGCTTAGTTTTAAGAGTAAGCTCTTCCCCACACCCTTGACTGATTGGATGATGTAGGGTGGTGCACTCTCCTGAGGAATCCCATTATGCCTCAGATGGGTGGCTTTGTATCAGAGACTTTCTTGTCTGTAGATTGGATTAAGGGTTTGGATTTTCTATGCTATAAACTGGGGCAGTCCGGGAGCTAGCTCTCTCTTGGTTCTTGGTTCCTGAAGTATTAGAGAGGAGAGCAGAGTAAGGCCACGTGGAGGAGAGAAGCAGCCAAGATGGCAGAGTGCTGAGGGAGAAGCCAGTTCGTGTAGAGTTTGTGTAGAGAGAAGGAGATGGGAAACAGAGGTGAATAAGTCTGGTGAGCTAGAAAGCTTTGATGCTAGGAAACTCAGATAAGTCAGTAGCTTTGTGAGCACTGAATGTGTAGGTTTTGGAGCCCAGTGTGTGTTTTTGCTTGCCCGCTGGGTGCAAGCTAGAATTAAAGCTGATGGCTCACCAGTTTTTGGCTCCGGTGTTTCATTGCCATCTGTCCAAATCCAATGCGAACCTGCGTGGGCCAGGCAGCTGTGATCCCGGCCTCGGCCACAGGCTTTACATTTGGCGTAGTCTGTGGCAGGATTCGATACAGATCGGCATGGAGCCACCACCACCTTTGAGTGGTGGAGTAGAGGACTGGCTGCTGTTACGGTTTCCCATAGCTGTTTTTTTGGGGACTGTTGGATGGCTGACTTTTACAGCCATGCGTGAGGAAACCGAGAGCTCTATGGAAGAGGCTGCCCAGGACCTGCAGGCCCAGCAGCAGAAGAAGCTGGAGGAAACGTGGGAGAAACAGATGCTGACCCTGGAGCTGAAGGAAGCGCTGGAGGAGGAGGCTGACCAGGTTTGCGAGATTCACCTGGAAATGGAGCCGACGCTGGAGAAGGAATCACAGGTTCATGAGTTGGAGATTGCCCTGGATGTTGTGGAGAGCCAGCAGGGGCATGAGGCCGGGACTGAGGCCGGGGTTGGAGCTGCAAGGCCTGCTGAGCAGAAGGCACTGGTGGCCTGGAGTTCAAGCCCAACAGCAGGAGCTGGTGTTTTCACTTCCTCTTTGGAGGATGAGGAGAATCAAGCTGGAGTTGCAATCCGTACTCTCCAGAAGGTGAGAGCCCAGCAGCAAGGGGTAGCTACGTTCCTGGTAGATCTGCGATTTTGGAACATAAGGGTGGATGCCATCATGCTCCCCAGAGCAGAGATGGAAATGCTGACTGCCATTGCCACATGCTTTTCTTTAGGACAGTGTGAGACTTGCCATGATGGCAGGAATGAGGGGGGAGGCTAAAGCCCTATGTGTGTGGACTGATTTCCTGGACTATGACTGGATGGGCACAAGCTCCTTTGTTGAATGGACTTACGGATTTTGGACAATGTGAAATACCCTGATGGGGGTGGGCATGGCTTTGCTGGAGGCCCTCCTGCCCCAGGAAGCTTTTCCCATGGCTAGAGAAAAGGCCGAGGACATTTTGCACTTTTGGCAAAGTGCTCAGAGACTCGTGAAATGTATCTTTGTAATTGTTGAAATTGTATGACTTGTGCTATTGTTGTAATTTGTGTAATGTGCCTAATTTCCTTGTACAGGGTTGCCAGTGGTGTAGATTGTGGGTAGTAAAGTGAGCATAAGGGTGGATTGTTCGGCAGATAAAATATATTATGCTCACTTTGTTAAAGATGGCGCTTCACACATGGAAGTTCATTGATATTAATGTGTGTTCTGGAACAGGCTGTGGGCAGGCCGGGTCATTATAGCCTAAGGCTTAGTTTAAGAGTAAGCTCTTCCCCACACCCTTGACTGATTGGATGATGTAGGGTGGTGCACTCTCCTGAGGAATCCCATTATGCCTCAGATGGGTGGCTTTGTATCAGAGACTTTCTTGTCTGTAGATTGGATTAAGGGTTTGGATTTTCTATGCTATAAACTGGGGCAGTCCGGGAGCTAGCTCTCTCTTGGTTCTTTGTTCCTGAAGTATTAGAGAGGAGAGCAGAGTAAGGCCACGTGGAGGAGAGAAGCAGCCAAGATGGCAGAGTGCTGAGGGAGAAGCCAGTTCGTGTAGAGTTTGTGTAGAGAGAAGGAGATGGGAAACAGAGGTGAATAAGTCTGGTGAGCTAGAAAGCTTTGATGCTAGGAAACTCGGATAAGTCAGTAGCTTTGTGAGCACTGAATGTGTAGGTTTTGGAGCCCAGTGTGTGTTTTAGCTTGCCCGCCGGGTGCAAGCTAGAATTAAAGCTGATGGCTCACCAGTTCTTGGCTCCTGTGTTTCATTATCGACTATTCACATCTAATGCGAACCTGCACGGGTCAGGCGGCTGTGATAGTGGCCTCAACTACTGGCTTTACAGATTCATAAAAAATGTTTTTACACATTAAAACTTATAAGGTAACACAATAGTAAAAATGTCATTCTACATATTAAAAGATATTTCTAAATTTTCTAATGTTAATTTGCCATTCCTTTGTTTGTAGATATATACATTAATTATATGCTTTCAGGAGGTGAGGGGTAGTTTCCATGGTGCTAGGGGATAAAATACCTGTAAATGGCTCATCAATATAAGAAAAGGTTTATTTAAATCTTTCTCTTCCTGCACCTGGCTAGCTATTTACCTGCTTCCTTAGAGGTGGAGGGAAGGACAGGAATTTAAATCTCATTCCCCTCTCTATTTACACTACAATGCTATCTGCCATCCTGAGTTGGTGCTAATCTCACAGGTACAGAAATCACATTTACATAATCTCTCTGCATACCTAGCCCAAATTAATAAAATGTTCTTTAAGCTTCCTAAACTGTTAATATTAATACTGTAGCCTTTTTGGTACTTTACTACACTTTGGCCTCCTTTTGTCATTTCTAGAAGGTGAGGGCAGTCTTTCTTCAATTTGAATTTGCCTTTGAGTTGCCTGGTTGGTAGTGAAACCACAGATTTCTAGGCCCCACCCTCATAGTTTCTCTCCTAGTGAGTCTGGGCTGGGGCCTAAGTACCTGTATGTCTATCAAGTCCCTGGTGATGCTGAAGCTACTGGCCCGGGACCACCCCCAAAAGCTCTGGCTTAGGACCTTATAAAGGAAGGTGTTATTTTGAACCAAGAAATTATAAGAAACCTTTCCTTTTTTCATAGTTTATTTATTTTTATTTTTTACAGGGACAGAGAGAGTCAGAGAGAGGGATAGATAGGGACAGACAGACAGAACGGAGAGAGGTGAGAAGCATCAATCATTAGTTTTTCTGTTGCCTTTGTTACACAATAATTGTTCATTGATTGATTTCTCACATGTGCCTTGACCGTGGGCCTTCAGCAGACCGAGCAACACCTTGCTGGAGCCAGCGACCTTGGGTCCAAGCTGGCAAGCTTTTGCTCAAGCCAGATGGGCCTGCGCTCAAGCTGGCGAGCTCGAGGTCTCGAACCTGGCTCACCCGCATCCCAGTCCGACGCTCTATCCAGTGCGCCACTGCCTGGCCAGGCCACCCTCTGTTATTGAGATTACTTTAGCACTGGTGTGGAATACTCTAGGAGCCACTAGATGACAGCTGTATTGATGTAACTTTTTTAGAAAGTCCAGCTGTGACTCCTGTGCTGCCTACGTGCTACTGGTCATGGCTCTGCTATCCCTGTCCCTCTCCAAAGTGCAGTTCCAGCGCTGTCCAGGCTTTGGCCCTGATTTCCATACTTGATTCAGATCTAGATAGAAGACTTTTCTAAACTCATAGCTGCAGTAACCACCCACAAGCTGCTCCTCACCCACCAACTTCCATCTCCTGTTGTCTTTTGGTAATCGGATGCGGGATATCGGATACTGGATAGATGATAGGTTGACCTCAAACTGAATTCATCGTTCTTTGTTCCTCTGCTCAGCTACCCATGCCACAAACCTAGACTTGTCAGATTCGTCTCCTCTTCCAAAGGACTAACTGGCCACTCACCCACCATGTATGAAACCTTTTTAAATATGGCTCAGCCTGCATTTTAGTAAATATATTTCAATTGCCTTTTCACTCAGCTAGCTTTTTATTAGTCTAAGCCATCATGAGTTCATTATTGGACAAACAGGCTAGGATTGTTTGCCTTCTAGTCCTTTATTCACACCCCTTGAAAACTTGTGTGGAATAATGCAAGTTAAATGCATGTGCATTCAATGGGGGGGGGGGTCACCCTTTCTAGGATAAAGTTCACAGGATTAACCTGAATCCCAGTGTCCTCTCTTAGATACTCTCAAGCTCTCAAGTAATAATAGAAATAGCTAACATTTCTTGAGTACTTGCTATTTTCAAGAATAATTCTTGTTGGGCAGATAAAATATATTATGCTCACTTTGTTAAAGATGGAGCTGCCCACATGGAAGCCCGTCTCCCAGGTGATATTATTTGGCCTTATGCTTGGGATGGGTGTGGGGGAAAGGCTGTAATATAAGCAGGTCGGGTCGTTATAGCCTAAGGCTTAGTTTAAGAGTAAGCTCTTCTCCACACCCTTGACTGATTGGATGATGTAGGGTGGTGCACTCTCCTTAGGAATCCCATTATGCCTCAGATGAGTGGCTTTGTATCAGAGACTTCCTTGTCTGTAGATTGGATTAAGGGTTTGGATTTTCTATGCTATAAACTGGGGCAGTCCGGGAGCTTGCTCTCTCTCTCTTGGTTCCTGAGTTCCTGTGGTTGGTATTAGAGAGGAGAGCAGAGTAAGGCCACATGGAGGCCAGGAGAAGCAGTCAAGATGGCAGAGTGTTGAGGAAGAAACCAGTTTGTTAAGAGTTTGTGCAGGAGGAGATGGGAAACAGGTGAATAAGTCTGGTGAGCTAGAAACCTTTGATTCTAGGAAACTCAGATAAGTCAGTAGCTTTGTGAGCACTGAATGTGTGGGTTTTGGAGCCGTGTGTGTTTTAGCTTGCCCGCCGGGTGCAAGCTAGAATTAAAGCTGATGGCTCACCAGTTTTTGGCTCCTGTGTTTCATTACCGACTGTTCTAATCTAATGTGAACCTGCATGGGTCAGGCTGCTGTGATGGTGGCCTCGACTACTGGCTTTACAGTTCTAAGCAGTTTGTAATAATAAAATAAGATAATAAATAGTAAAATAAGGTAAGCCATATGAGCATCCCATGCAGTGCTCTGAGGGACTGCTCAGGGTTACACAACTGTTGAGTCACCTATGTGAGTCTCAAACTCATCTTGGGGACCAAATCGAGATTAGCACTCTCATGGCCATGTACTGAGTGGAGTGCCCTACAAAGACAGGATAAGCGTGGCTCTCCCTCTACTGTCCCAGGTCATCTCTGTAGTGGATGTTTTCCATGAGAAGTAGATGTCAGGAAGGCATTGGCTTTGGTTTTCTTCAGAATGTATTTTCCTAAAAATCAAGTTTCCGTGCTCTTTGGGCTTGACTGAATCCATTAGATGACATTGGATTTCAAAGGATTTGTATTAAATTTCAGTGTTTAAATGATTTGTGCATTGGAGGAAATGTTTGACTTGTAAGTATTTTCTTTTACCTGTGAAATATGAGGGAGAAGTGATTGACACAAAATTAGTATTCTGTATTTGCCTTATTATTATTTAAAAAACACATTGCTAAACAGGTTATACAGAGAAAAAGTTGTAAAGAATTTTATTTTTGATTTATTTGTTTGTTTGTTTTGTTTTTGTATTTTTCCAAAGTTAGAAATGGGGAGGCAGTCAGACAGACTCCTGCATGCGCCTGACTGGGATCTACCCAGCATGTTTACCAAGGGGTGATGCTCTGTCCATCTGGGGTGTTGCTGTAGCCATTCTAGCGCCTGGGGCAGAGCCCATGGAGCCATCCTTAGTACCCAGGCCAACTTTGCTCCAATGGAGTCTTGGCTGAGGGAGAAGAGAGAGATAGAGAGGAAGGAGAGGGGGAAGGGTGGAGAAGCAGATGGGTGCTTCTCTTGTGTGCCCTGACCGGAAATCAAACCCGGGACTTACACATGCTGGACCGACTCTACCGCTGTATTTTTGCTTTTTGAATGAACCTGCCAACTGATTAAAACCAGCCCAATTCAATCAGTAGTGCATTGCGTACTGAAGTTAATTTAGGCTAATGTTAAGGACATTTCTCTCTCCTTTGTAGAAGGTATTGACATAATGCATGTTGCAAAAAGGAGTCTGAAAATGTTTTAAGTTTTTCATTTCCTCCTCTGGGTGGATATTTAAAACCCCACTTTCCTTTTTGCTGAAAGGCATTTTGTTATATAACGTTAACATTTTATTGTACAAAACCAAGTCACTGAGTTTTTTATCTTTGGATAGTATTGACCTGTGGTTGTCAGAATGAAGAGTGACCTTTTATTACAGATCCTTGTGAACTGTGCTTTCGTTCAGAACTTGGAGTGAATAGAAATAGTAGGTCTGATGCATCTTCTTTGGAAAATAAGTGACTGTTCAGTAATGACTCCCTCTTCTGCCCCGATTTTCTTAGGCTACTTTTCCTTTTCTCTTCTACTCCTATATATCCCCAAAAACTTAGCAGAATCGTCCGAATTCCTTTCTTTATTTTTAAAGCAATTAAGCTCTCCTTTTTTCTGATGATGCTTTTTTTAGATGGAATCTAAGGAACCAGTGGGGTCCAGTTGGCAATGTGAAGCCAGCAGCTAAAGGGATTACTAACACCCAAGTGAGCACCCCCTACCAGCGGCTGGTTGCCTTGGAAACAAGGCTAGTTCTTTGAGTTGAAAATATTATCTTGTCTTTAAATGCCACAGATCATGGTTTGCTTACCTCTGTCACATCCTCTTTAGGTCCTGTCATTGTGCTGAGATAATTTCTGTGTAACTACTTGCTAGTACTGATTGATTGACTGGCGCTTTTAATTTTAAACATAATTTGCAAAATTTTGAACTAAGGAAGTGATCCTTCAAATTTCTATTTTAAGATAGGAATTTTTCCACTATTGAATGCCTCCCCCCGCAAAAAAAAAAAAAAGCATCCTAGTTCACTAGATTTGACTGGTGAGAAATTGTCATGCAGTCATCTCTCATGTGTTCAACAGTATAATTAGTAATGGGTCGATTACAAATGTGTGCAGGTGTCTTAAGTTATGGGAGATGGTGTCACTTGATGGAAGAAGACTCAGGCTGATTTCTCCTATGTGCCCAAAAGAGTCTGATACAAACTCCAGCTCAGTGCTCCACGATTCAGGCTTGTTGGAGCATGGGGTTTCCATATGAGGCTTACCTTCCTCTCATGCAACCCCTCCTACCTTCCTCTGTTGCAAACATTTGTATATTGCTGGTTGCACTGTGCGGTGTGGGGAGGAAATGGGCATAGCTTGAACATATGGAGACAAGGTGTTCAGATGAATTTAACAGGCCCAGGCTTCATTTGCCTGGATGGCTGAGGAGGTACAAAAACTCCAGGGGACTTTCTTCCTCACCAAGGTGCTCAAGTCTGCCTCGGCAGACTTACCCAATGGAAGCAAAAATCCAGATGCATGAGAGCAGGGCGTGAGATTTTCCTGTTCAAGACTTGGTGGTCCTGCCTGGTGGTAGTTGTGGTGCTGTACTTCTGGGCTGAGCAATCACATTGGCTGCTTTTCATCCCGAAGTCTGGGGGTCAGGGACTGGGGAGAGCTGAGGATGGTGTCAAAGACTTGAAAGTGAAGGGAGAATGGCAGGCTTTGTTGGATGGAGATGGGAAGGTTCATTTCACACATACTTGCTCACTAAAGCTCAGGTAACATCAGGATTGGTGCTGTGGGTCTTGATGGTGTACTTTTAATTACAGTTTAGAGGAGGGCATTGAAAAGGTGTGGTGTGTGTATGTGTGTGTGGTTTTGGCTTGTCTCATTGTGCCCTATTTCTTACATGATGTTGGGCTTTTGATAAACAAAATATACATTTTAACTTTGACCCCCAATCCCCACACTGTGACACATTCATTGAAAGAGTTGCCCTTGAGGGAGTCTCTTTACTGTTCGTTAATGCTGCTTATTTCTGAATATTAATCCTGAATTGCTATTCCTGAATTAATAGGTCATACATATTGATTGTCAATCTAAATTGTTTATAGGTCAAAACACCTTGTTGTGGAATCCTAGTTCCATGACTTTCTCATGTTTAGATGGATATGTGTTAGAAAACTGGCAGAGTGACCAGGTGACGAGGGCAGCTGCCTCTAATGTCTCAAACCTGGAGCTAGGTGTTGAGTGGATTTAAGGTCATCTTGTGGTACATTATGGGAGAGGGTTCCTTGCTTGCTACCATCCTTAGCTTAGCTTTTAATATGCTCATGGCATTTAAAGACTTCCTTTTCTAAGCTTGGGGTCCATTTTATTTACTTCTTTTTTTTTTTGAAAGGACAAAATATACTTAATTAAAATGCTGATGAAGCATAGAATTACTCTTGCCTATGGAGCAGTTATAGTTTCTAAGTGGCAACCTTGAGATTCTCCCCCTTTGAGAAGTCTTATTGGTATGGCTTGTATTACTACTACGTATTATAGAACATCATTGACTCAGACTTATTATTTTAATGCTGTTTTGCTTGTTCAGCAAACAGTAGCTTTATTTAAATAAGTTTTTAATAAGTCATTAGAGGAAGTAAGGCTCAGAGAATGACTAAGGATTTAGTATATTGTCTTTATGTCTTTAAAATAAGTTGAGTCATCAGAAAGTTTAATTGATTTTAAAGTTGTTTCTGTTTTTTCATGTCAATATAGTTATCAGTTATTACATCTTTACATCTGAGTCTGAGATTTCTATCACTTTCCCAGTTTTAACTTGGCTTTTCCTTTGTTCCTGAGTGAAAGCTGTGTGTGTTCCCAATAAAAAATCACAACGAAGGCCACCTCCTTCAGTTTGGAGTCAACATGCCTGTGTGTGATTAGCCAATTTTAGGATTATTTTCTTTTATCGTACTGTGTAACCTTGCTTTTTATTACCTCTTAAGCGGTGGTGTCAAGCAGTGGTGTCATGCAGTTGTAACCTCACAGAGGTGGACAAACGGAACATGGCACTTGGTGATGGGGAAGGGAGCGAGGGAGGAGAAGGGTTTACCTTATATCTGACAAGTAGGTCAGCTAGCTTATGGGTGTAGCATTTGCATATTTTCATTGTAGTTTGCTGTTGACATACCGAAGACTATTAGTTGAACAAGACTCTAACATGGGAATTTAATCAGTCTAAATGCTAAATGGTGATAGAATGTTTCACCCTGAGGGATAGTAGAATTAAATCCCAGAACTGAAATGTGAGCATCAGGCCAGGGAGCATCCTAAGTGAAAACAGTTCACTGCGATTTCAACATGAAGCATAATACCATTTTTTTTATCAGGGTTCTGTGACCCAGTACTTTCATTATAAAGGGTGCTGCTAGCTCTTGTGGGGCAGGTGACCTTTGAATGGCAGTAGGTGGAAACTCCTGATAGGGGTGGCCTCCTGGTTGGTACAAGTAGCAATTTCTTTTTTTTTTTTTTTTTTTTTTGTATTTGTCCGAAGTTAGAAGTGGGGAGCCAGTCATACAGATTGCCGTGTGTGCCCAACCAGGATCCACCTGGCATGCTCTGCCCATGTGGGGCATTGCTCCGTTATGGCCAGCGCATTCTAGCGCCTGAGGCGGAGGCCATGGAGCCGTACTCAGTGCCCGGGCCAACTTTGCTCCAGTGGAGCCTTGGCTGTGGGAGGGAAAGAGAGAGATAAAGAATAAGAAGAGGGGGAGGGGTGGAGAAACAGATGGGCGCTTCTCCTGTGTGCCCTGGCCAGGAATCGAACCTGGGACTTCCACACGCCGGGCCGACGCTCTACCCCTGAGCCAACCAGCCAGGGCCAGGTAGCAATTTCTTATCCTGCGACATGTTAGGTTGTTTCAAATGGCAGTGGTAAGGGTTTATTACATTGGTTCCTTTCTTAGGAGTAGATGACACAGTGTGCTTAGCTAGATAACCATGCCAGTGTCTGTTAAGTTTTCCACTTACACATGTGCCATGGGTTATCCTGTGTACTTTACAAGAGACAAGTAAATATGGATTTCCTTTAAAAAAAAAGATGAATAAAGGGGAATCTTAGAACCTACTTGACCAGCTATTTGAAAGACCATTTCTGAGTGTAAGGGCAGACAAATGTAAAGGTCTCGATGTGTGTGCTCCTAATGATAGAAACACATATATAGATTGACCTATAGGAAGGAAAAGCCATTTCTGGAATAGCGATCATTTAAGATTATGTGTTATGGGACATCCTCACTTCAAGCATAAAATAGATGTGTCTTGACCACTGGATTTTCAATGTTAATTTTTCAGAAACTTGGTGCTCTGTTTTATAGCTGTCACGTTGACTGCAATTTCTTTCTGTTGAATTTATTCTTTATAGGCAGATCTGCCCATGAGCTGTCCTTGGTGTTGCTCAGAGATGCATGTTATATCGTGCCTTCATTATTTTGGGGTTCAGGGGCATTGTCATCATAGTACTGTGCTAGGAAGACTGTTGACAACATATATGGCAGACACAGACAGTTGTTTCCAGCCAGAACCACAATCAGTGCTCTTTCTCTTTTGCGTTTCTTGCTGGTTTTGTTTTGAGATATTGTAGACCAAGTGATTCAGTGGAGTTTGCCTGACTCCTTGAGGCCACTCATGTTCCTTAAGGCGAAGAGAGGTTCTGAAAGGTATTTTCAAGTTTTTTGTGATTTTTAGTAGTTTCTTTTTCCCGTATGCTTTGTACCTTCTTCAGGGCCAAAAATGTGAAACCTCTAAAGAGTTCTTTGTTTCAGGGTTCTTTGGTTTTATTCCATATCTTACGTTGAGTATGCAAAAGACATTCATGTGACTCGTGATAATGCCCTTCCTCTAGGGGTATATTTAGCCTGTCCATGGAGAAATCAGCAGAGAGATTGCCCAAGCGTGGTGTTGGTAGAGGAACTTCTGGGGTGTGTGAGTCTGGGCCTTGAGATCTCACTTAGATAGTTCCTTGGTTTACAGTCACTTGCCATTTTCATGTAAGAAGACAGAATCTGAGAGGCCATGTGATTCTTCTTAAAAACTCTTCTGATAGTGCTGGCATGGAGTTGTTTTTATTTGTCTTGTTTACCCTCAAATATGTTCAGAACATGTTAGGGGCTGGTGTCAAAATGATGTGAATTTGGTGAGGTGGATTATTGCCTTTGGAAATCAAGAATGAACAGAATTGTATTCAAAGACTTATAGGTGGTTGCAGTCTGTGGCTTCGCAGTGGTCTGTGCTGTTTATAGGAGTCCTGGGACAGAGAGGTTTGCTTTCCAATCTCAGATTCATTCTGTGTACTTATTTATTGTTCCACTCTGGCTAAGTTCATCTGTGTCTCAGTTTTCTGTAAAATAGAGTCCACTCTGATTTTCTGTGAGCAGTGGGGAGGATGTAGTGCATCTTTGAAAGAACTTCATTTTGTGCTTATTGTGATTTTGGATTTATCTAACAAAGTTTCTCTTTCTCTTCTCCTGTGGGATTTCTTTTTTAATGTTTATTTTATTGATTTTAGATAGAGGAAGGAAGAGACTAAGAGAGACAGGAACATCGATCTGTTCCTGTATGTGCTCTGACCAGAGATCAACCTCTGCACTGTAGGACGACTCTAATCATCTAAGCTGTCTGACCAGTGCCCCTTTTCCTGTCTCCCCCTCTTATTATTGGTGTATAGAAGAGTTCTGTGTCAGTCTTTAGTTACTCTTGAAACTGATACATTTATAAAAGTATGTACTTGTCAGGGAGAGAGATGGATAAGGACAGACATAGGAAGGGAGAGAGATGAGAAGCACCAACTCATAGTTAGCTGTTCATTGATTGCTTTATCATATGTACCTTGACCAGGGTCTCCAGCCACGCCAGAGACCTTGAGCTCAAGCCAGCGACCTTTCGGCTCAGCCAGTGACCATGGGGTCATGTTTATGATCCTACGCTCAAGCCAGCAACCCTGTGCTTAAGCTGGTGAGCCCGTGCTCAAGCCGAAGACCTTGAGGGTCTCAAATGTTCCATATTGAGGCTCTATCCACTGCAACCCCACCTAGTCAGTCAGTCTTTAGTTATTTTGAAATTGATCCTCACATTTACAAAAGTACATACTTGTCAGCCAACACACTATAACTTAATATTAGCTACTATTATATATGTACTCACTGTGTTCTGAAAGATGGTATAGCTTTTCTCTTTGTCATAGCAAGGCTAGGAGGGTGGGCCTTGGCACTGTATTAGTTTCCTGTTGCTACTGTAACAACTAAGGGGCTTAAAGCATCATTGATTTATCGCCTCACAGTTCTGTGTGGCAGGCATCTGGCTTGGGCCTCCCCATGGTTATGTAATGGCGAGAGCAGAGAGGCGTTTTTCTCTGGAGGTCCTGACCAAGAGTTCACTTGCTTTTCCTCTGGAGAGGCCCCCATGTTTTTGGCTCATGGGTCCCTTTCCTCATTTTCAAAGTCAGCAAAATGGTACCGCCTCAGACATTGTGATACGTTTCTCTGACACCACTGAAAAAGGTTCTCTGCTGTTCTGCTCATGTGCTTCCATGGGCTCAGTGGGTAATCCAGGTTCACCTCCCTTCTTTAAGGTTCTTAACTTAGATCCCATCTTCAAGTCTTCTTTGCCATGAAAGAAGAACACCCATAGGTTCTGGGGATTTGGGCAGAGACAGTAATGGGAGGGATTTTTCCAGTCACAAGCACCCTGCTCTTTTTTTATATCAGTACAGTAAGGCCTAGAGATGGTAGAGAGGCCACTGGATTTACCTACTGCCATACAGGAAGTGGAGGTAGCACTGTTTTTGAATGCAGGTGTCTTTGACTATGAATTAGCCACTTGCCTACATGCTGTTGTGGGTCTGCAGCTCACCATTTCATCCATCGAAAGGGACACCCTGGATCCAAGCTGTTTGTAAGTGTTGGAGTGTGATGTGCATAAAATGGGTTTTCTGTTGTGGCGTTTTGATATTTCAGAGTATTATGATGGCTCATCCTGAGGGTGGTAGGATACATATGGCCGAGTTTGAAGTTGATACATATACATGTTGTCATGGGTGTTATTCTCAAGTCAAGCTGTCTTTTCTTGTGGAAACTTGACAGATCAGAAGAGGTCAAGTAACAACTACTGAAAGTAAAAGTGAGCTTTCAGAATAATCTACTTCATGGGCATCATGGGCAGCAGTGAAGACTCCATCTGTTAAAATAGGGGTCCCCAAACTACGGCCCCCTGAGGCCATTTATCCGGCCCCAGCCGCACTGCCAGAAGGGGCACCTCTTTCATTGGTGGTCAGTGAGAGGAGCACAGGATGCATCTGCACCCATAGTTCCCATTGAAATACTGGTCAGTTTGTTGATTTAAATTTACTTGTTCTTTATTTTAAATAATGTATTTGTTCCCATTTTGTTTTTTTTACTTTAAAATAAGATATATGCAGTGTGCATAGGGATTTGTTCATAGTTTTTTTTTTTATAGTCCGACCCTCCAACGGTCTGAGAAACAGTGAAATGGCCACCTGTGTAAAAAGTTTGGGAACCCCTGTGTTAAAATATAGATTTGAGTCATGTCTCACATATTTAAAAGCAGGCATTTCCTTTATTTTTTTTGAAGGCACACTAAATAAATTTAATATGTAATGTTTTTGTTCTGGTCTCGTTTCCTCTTGCTGTGTTATTATGTGTATGGTTTGTAGAGTCGGGTTTCTAAAATCGTGTTGGCCTTCCCAGATTAACACAGAAGTACTTCCTGTCCGCGCCTGGCCCTCACTTCTGGCTTACAAGAAGGCTGTGGAATTGTGTGTTGTTGGCACGTCACACATCACCAACTGCAATCTTGCCACCAAAATTCAGGCAGCATTTGTTCCTGACTTGATCTAGACTTCATAGTCCTCACATTTTCTAAAAATACCAGAGATAATTATTGAAACTAACATGTATAGGGACTTCCTTCCACCGTGCATGACATTTAAAGACTGTAATTTGGGGGATTTACTTTTAGTGCACAGCAAGGACTTGATTTTTTTGATTTATTTAGTTAGTTTTGTGACAGAGACAGAGAGAGAGATCGAGAGGGACAGATAGGTACAGACAGACAGGAAAGGAGAGAGGTAAGAAGCATCAATTTTTTGTTGTGGTGCCTTAGTTGTTCATTGATTGCTTTCTCATATGTGCTTTGACCGGGGGGCTACAGCAGAAAGAGTGACTCCTTGCTCAAACCAGCGACCTTGGACTCAAGCTGGTGAGCCTTGTTCAAACTAGATGAGCTCATGCTCAAACCCGCAACCTTGGGGTTTTGAACTTGTGTCCTCTGCATCCCAGTCTGACGCTCTATCCATTGTGCCACAATCTGGTCAGGCAGGACTTGATTCTTAAGAGAACACATGGTTGAGAGATGTTCATAACAGGTCTTGTTTCATTGGCTTCCATTCACAAGTGCCCAGATATCAAAACCTAGTGTCTTCAAATGCATTTTCAGCCACTCACATTGTGAGAAGTTCGATGACATGATACTATCAAGGATAAAAATTCGCAATCCTAGTGAGTAGCCTGACCATGGATAGTATTAGGCTTATCCAGGCTACCAAGGGAACTTTGCCTTTTAGTTTTATTTCCCAAATTGCAAAATACTGAAAGGATGAGCAGTCTAGTGCAGAATTGTTAAACTGTGGCCCGTGGGCCAGAAATAGTTACGTTCCTTTATTTAAGTATTTATCTATGGCTGTTTTCATGCTACTGTGACAGAGTAGATAACTGTATGGATTGCACAGCTCCAAAATACATTTACTATCTGACTGTTTTTTAAAAAAAGTGTACTGACCACTGATGTGGTAGGATGCATGTGTGTGATTAACATAGAGAGGCTCTTGTCCTCAATGGTTAGATTTTAGGCTGATTTTGTGACTGTGTATGGAAATTTCTGTGCAGACAGACACCTTTCAATTTGTTGTAAATGAGAAGGAGTTTGTTTCCCACTTGCATTGCTTATCTAAGGTTGAATGGCCCAGCTATTCATCATACTTTGATTTTTCTTCCTACCAGTGACCTTCCTTAGAGATTTTTTTTTTTAAGTGAGAGGTAGGGAAGCAGAGAGATAGACATCTGCATGCTCCCCAACCATGATCCACCTGGCAAGCTCCCTAATGGGCAATGCTCTGTCCACCTGGGACCATTGCTCTGTTGCTTGGCAATTGAGTTATTTTAGTGTGCTGGTGGTGAAACTATGGAGCCATCTTTAGTGATTGGGGCCAACTTGCTTGAACTATTTGAGTTATGACTGTGGGAGGGGAGAGAGAGAGCAGGAGCAAGAAGGGAGGTGTGGTGAAGCAGATGGTCGCTACTCTTGTGTGCCCTGACTGGGAATCAAACTGGGGACATCCACATTTTGGGCCAGTGCTCTCCCACTGAGCCAAGCAGCCAAGGACCCTTACAGATTGTTTGATCAGCACATTATGTAGGCACTGTAATGAGGATGCGAGCGAGCTTCCTGTTTGAACACATTTTTATGATGCGAGGATGGTTTTCTTTTTTTTTTGTCTTATGCATTGATTGATAGTGTGTTGATGGAAATTGTATCTCTTCAAAGTGACAAATCTGTCGATGAAATGAGGGTTGTAGTTACAAATCCTTCTCATAGTCTTTAAATTTATCTTGCTCTCCTTTATAACTGATAGTATTGGCATTGAACGAGCTCAACTAGGAGGCAGAGCACATGGTTGGTTTGGGGTACAGCCATGGTCCTCCTTTTCTTGGAACACTGAGCTTAGTTTGCTAGGCGTAAGAGTGTAGGGTGAATGACTGGGGTGCTATTGTTCCTTTGGACTTTGTTACATTTTTATAATTCTTTGAGGTTTTAAGGATGTACTGCTACTGTTTAGTTATAAGAAGAAACTGGTTGAATTTTAGTTTTTATGGTACTTTGTAATGCTGTATTATTAAATTAAAAAATATTTTATTTTTTAAATAATTCTATACTTAAGAAAAGCTGCAAAAATAGTACGGAGTGTTTCCATATGTCCTTCATGTAAACCTTCCTACTGCAGAACCACATGACAGTTCAGTTATCAAAGGTAGGGACTAATCCATAGCCTTCATTTGAACTTGGCCTCTTTTTCACTAATGTCTCTTTTTTGTTTATTTGTTTTAGTTCAGCATCCAGCCAGGGACCTCGCATTGGATGTAGTTCTTATTTCTCCTCTGTCTCCTTCAGCTTCCATAATTTCATGAGTTCTGTCTGTAGAGAACCACAGCACCTGAATGTGTCAGGCCCACGTGCAGCTGAGAGCAGAGGAGGAGCCCTGCTCGGCCTTGAGTGACCTAGCAAGGCAAGGTCACTGAAACAATTTGAAGGCTGTTTGTGGAATTGATGTCAAAAGCAGGGTCAGCGATGACACATGGATAGAGTGTTGGACTGGGATAACAAAGGACCAGGTTTGAAGCCCTAAGAGATCACCAGCCTGAAAACAGGCTTGGAGGCAGTGTGTCTCCATCAGAGCACGCTGTCCAACCCGGCCCAAACTTGATCTTGTCTGTGTTTTCCTTCATCCTCTGTCATCCCTACTCAGGTCTTCACTTCCCTGCACTGATCACGGCACATATCCTTGATAGTTTTAAAGAATATGAGTCATTTTTAGAAGGTCTCTCAATTTGGATTTGTCCGATGCTTCCTCATAATTACATAGATTCAGTGTATTCATTTTTGGCAGGAATAACCACTGACGTAAGGTTATACTTCTCAGTGCATTTTATCACAGGGCCTGTAATGCTAATGTTTTATTATTGATGCTATTAACCTTGGTAAAGTGGTCATATTTCTCCACGACAAAGGTACTGTTTTTTCTTTTTAATTAAAACTATTTTATGGGTAGATTCTGTGAGATAGGCGAATATCCTGTTTCTCATTATGTTCTTACCCACTAATTTTGGTATCCATTGGTAGATTTACCTGCAGTAGATATTACCATGGAGGTGTTTAATGCTGATTCCTATTTTCATCATTCCTTCTGCATGTATTAATTGGAATGCTACAATGAAAAGGAGCTGTCGATTTGCCACCATTTGTTTATTTCTTCAGTTATTTATTTACGTCATTATGGAATCCCAGCTATTTAGTTTATTTCTGGGTTATAAGCAGTTTACTTGTTTGGCCATTGAGAGCTTCTTCAGGTCGGCACTCCTTTCTCATTGGTGTGCCCCCAACATTTGTGATGCATCATCTGATGTTCCAGGCTCATCATGTGTCCTATCTTCCCCCAGCTGTCATTTATTGGAGGAGGGCATTGGAAACCAAGCTCTGAATGTTTTAGTGCATTGGTACTGAGTGGGTGTCATTGCTTCTGGGACCTCTCAGTGAGTAGAACTGAGAAATGTATGTTTACATACCACAAACATGTTAACATCCTTTTATACCTCTCTCTCTCTCTGTCCTTCTACCTACTTACCTAGCTACCTGTAAAAAACATGAGTTCATATTGATGCCTCCAATTTTAATCTAATATCACTGAGTTTATTTTATTTGTATCTTCTGTTTCTGATAGTAAGAATTTTGGCTCTTATTGTCCCAACTATTTTTTCTTCTCATTTATTCCTGGTGTATGTGTGGTTTAGGAGGGGGAGGAGGAGTAGTAATAGTAATAATAATAGTAGTGTGAGAATTTGCAAACTATGTGCTGTGAGGAACACATTTACTAACTAGAATGCAGTGTTTCTGCAACAGTTCTTCTTGTCTTTAGCCTTAGATAAACAGTGGAAAACCTTCCCTTTCCCCTTCAGTGGGTTGGATTTTTCATTTGTAACATAGATTTCATTTGTAACATTAGGTTTGTTTGTGTTCCATTTTGGATTCTCCTGCCCCCTGACTGATTTCTACTATTTATTTCTCTTTTAGGTATTTGGGGTTATTATTATGGTTCTTAGAGTCAGTTACAGAATAAAACATTCAGAACAGTGTCACTGTACCAGTATCTTCATTATTCATTCCCATTCTCTATCTCATTCAACCCTGTTAACCCCTATAGGCAACCAGTTTCAATAGTTTGTTTTTTCCTCTATTTCTTTTGCACCAATGAGCAGATCCATGTGTCAATTTTAATATCCTCTTCTTTTTATATGGAGAATACCTTATACAGCATATATAAATATGCATTATATATACATGTACATTTTAGTTTTTTCACTTAATATATCATTTACAAAATGAGTGGAATCAACCCCATCTCCCTTAGCATTCTGTGATCTAAAACATCTTATTATTTTTCACCCATGGCATTTTGGATAGGAAACACAGAACTTCAAAATGAAAGAAGTAAAGCATTAGAATTTAGGGAAAGATTGTTTCTTGAAGCTCTGCTTTAATTTAAAGTATCCCATTCCCAGGTACCCAAATACGGATTCTGCTTCTCTGTAGAAGTAAGTCTGATGTAGTTGGGTTGGCGGCTGTCATTTTAAATCCCTGTTTTTGTGAACGCAAACCTCTTTGTTGTTTCCAGCTGGTAGCAGTGTTTGATGAGCAGGAGCCGCACCACGGAGGGGATGGCACCAGTGCCAGCTCCACCGGCACCCAGAGTCCAGAGATGTTTGGCAGCGAGCTTGGCACCAACAATGTTTCCACCTTTCAGCCTTATCAAGCAACAAGTGAAATTGAGGTCACGCCGTCGGTGCTTCGTGCAAGTATGTGAATTTCTTTTTACACTTCAGTGCACATCTCATCTTGATTTATAAGGATGCCAACTTGTATTATCCAGCTATGCCCCTGGGAATGGAATTCATTATCTGTATTTATCAAAAATTGATTAAGTTTAAAACTTGGGCAAATGTCTTTCACAGAAGAGATGAGAGATTCTTTACATTTTAATAGACTGTGCTTATTTTACTTCAGGGTGGTAGGCTTTTAATTGCTCACTAAAGGTAAATAAGTATAAGACTTTTTTCTTTCATATATTTCTTCTGAATGCTAGAACAAATAGAAATAATCAAAGAGCTTTACCTTGAAATAAAACATGGCCTCTTTGATTGACAGCCAGCTGGTTGCAGTCATTACTTAAACTTTATTGGAAGAGAGACTGCAGGGATCTGGAAGAGATGCTTTCAGAATGCTAGCTCAAGGCCAGAACATCCAGGACATAGAAAGTTTCTATCAGGAACCCTGGGACCCAGAGGACTCAGACTCTGGTGCACTTGCTTAAAGCATTCTGTCAGCCATCCCGGAGGGTTTTGCTGAGAAAACAGGCATTTCTCTGGAAATCACATTTTGTTTTGTAAATGTATAATCTTATGACTGAGTGGCTGTAAACTATAAGAAGAAATTTTTAAATAAGAGATTGTTTATTTTTTTAAGCACATCTGTTGAGAAACAATTAAATTTTTGAAGTGGAAAACTCAGCCTTGTGCTATTTTAGTAATGGTTGTAAGTAGACCTTCACATCTAGATAATTAATAATATAATAATAGATTGATAGTATTTAGAAATAGTATGTAGACTATAGGTGGGTAGTAATTAGAATATATAGTATCTTCTTCTAAAATGCATCCCTATTTCTCCTGTTTTACATTTGGTAGCAATCTGTTGCATTTGCTGCCCATTTACTTCTAGCTGTTCCATTGTCTCTTGTAGGTATATATGAGGAGAACAGAAAAGCATGTGTTTAGTAGTTCACAATTCTGATGGGACATCAGAAACCACAGGGAAAGTGTGCAGTGGAGGGCGTAGAGAATTTGAGGCACACTGGTATGGTGGGGTATTCACTGACGCCCGAGAGGGTCATATGTGGGTACAGGCCAGCGTTCACCACTTCCTGCATTGCGTTCTCTCATAAGGACAAGAAACAGGTACATGTGAGAGCGAGGTTAGGTGAGAAGTGTTTCCAAGGAAGCTCAGAGTGGGAACAGACACTGTAGGTGTCTTAGTTGAACATTTCCTTACCCCCAGGAGATTTATGTGTTTCTGCACATGTTTGGGGTACACAGCTCAACAAGTACAAAGAAGGGCAAAAGCAGGGGTACAGTTGCATGTACATAAAACACAGTTTATTTTTTGTTATGTTGATTTTGTGTTATTTTCCTTACGGAAAATGGTGAACCTACTCTGGCCCCACCTTGTATGTTTTAAAGTAACTGTGTAAATAACATTTGATTATATGCATGGATATGCTATTTAAAAATCTTAGGTTGGATTTACTTCAGGCAAAGTTTTTCAAAAGGTGAGGCATGTCCTGTGTGTGATGTACATGATAATATGTAAGTGGACAGGTTACTTTACTTTCTTTACTTTTAGCTCATGGAATCTATGCATTAATGATTATTTGCTTAGAATAAGCATGTGTATAGAGAGTGGATTACATTTGAGTAAAACAAAAATTTGATTACGGATATTCAGGTGCTTGATGTTTGGAGTATAGTCTCTTTATGTGAGTAATTACACCCTCACGTATATAATTAAGTACAGAAAATTTTGTTACTGTTGTAGTTTATTTACTCACATTTTTTTATAAAGCAAGATGAACCTTTCATTGGGCTGTACCTTAATGTGTTGGAGAAAAGGAAAACTCTGCCTTTATGTTAAGAAGAATTTGGATAGCATGTTTCCCATCAACTTTCATCTTTTAATTTCTCTAGACTCAAAAAAATAATTCTAAAACCATTCCAACCCACATTTGGTTGGCCTGATGGGTTAACAGTTTAAATGCTGTTTTTCAACCCAAATTATTTCTTTCACTTTATGTTTATTGAGGAAAAGGTGCGTGTGTTGTTTCACAGCTAGCAGTGGGGACTTGCACAAGTCTTACTTACTCTGATTTTTATGTACTCAAGGTAATCAGATTCTGTGCCTTGGCAGGCTTTGGGTAGGTGCAGAGTAAGCATTTTCTAAACACAAAGTTTGGTGACTATGTGAAAGTTACTCATTCTATAGGAGTCATCAGTTTAGCAAGATGACTTTTTTTTAAATTCTTATATGTTGATTTTTAGAGAGAGAGAAGGGAGTGTGAGAGAGAAATCAATTGATTTGTAGTTCCACCTATTTATGCATTCATTGATTGGATTTTGGGTATACCTTGAGCTGGGATTAAACCCACATCCTTGGCATATTGGAATGATGCTTTAACCAACTGGGCTGTCCAGCCAGGGCTAAGATGATATTTCATACTGTATTAACATCACTGATTTTACAATATCACTAACATCACTGATTTTACAATATCACTAACATCACTGATTTTACAATATCACTAACATCGTTCTATGCTGGCCAGGCGTTGTGCTAGGTGATAAGCGGCCGGAGCTGCATCAGAAGAAGTGACTGACTTTGTCATTGAGGAGCTTTTGTTTAGCAGTCTTCCCAACTCACAGATACAAAAGCAAGGGAGCCCACGTGTAGAGCTTTGATCAGTTCAGGAACAATGACCGCCAGTTAGGGACATGGTTAATAAAGGGTCTTAAACAAACAAACTCATAATGTTTGTCTTAAAGAAAGTAATGACTTCCCCATGTTTTCTATGAATGAATTCCCTTTGTTCCATAAAGAGTAGATGAAGACTGAGAAAAGTATACATTACCTCTTTTTTCTCAGTCAAGAGTTGATATTCAGTTTTGTTTGGTATTAAGGTAAAGTCTAGTATCTTTTCACTAACTATCCCTTGAGCTTTCTTGTAATAAATACAGAGTTAGTTACATCAGTAGCTTTCAACTGGGTGTGATTTCCCTCCAGTGACATTTGACAGTGCCTGGAAGTATGTTTGGTTGTCCCCAGTGGTGAAGGTGGGATGTTGTCAGCAGCTGATGGAGGACAAGGATGCAGCTAAATACCCTACAAGGTGCAAGACAGTCCCCCACATTAAAGATTTATCAAGCTTAAAGTGTCAAGAGCACTGGGGTGAAAATACTCCGATTAAAAAGAGTCATTGTCGTTAAGGTTAAAATATCTCTGACCTAAGAGAAACAAAAACAGTAGGTAGCCAATAGACCATATGAACAAAAAGAGGGAATTATGGGCTGTATCACACAAAAGTAGTAGTATAATTAACAGAATAAAAATAAATTTTCCTAAACATAAAAAAGTGCTTTAAAAATTGAGAATTAAATAAAATAGACCACATAATGAAAGACTACTTACATAAAAGCTTCTCATTTTGAAGAAAAATAAAACGGGATACCTATTTTAACTAAAAATATAGGTACTTATGATGAAGGAAAAGAGTAGGATGGAGGAAATGGGGCAGAAGCTAGACTTCTAATTTCTTCTTTTGTATATTTGGTATTTAAATCTTATCTTTTTTTTTATAATTATATAATCATCGCATTTAAAAAATTTTAATTTAGAAATTAAATTTAATAGGGGTGATATTGGTCGATTAGAATACATAGGTTTCAGGTAAACATTTAATTTTTAAAATAAAAATTCTCTTTTAAAATTTTAATTAGAAAATTAAATTTAGTGGGATGACACTGATCAATAAGAGTACATAGGCTCCTGGAAAACATTTCCACAGCATTTGAACTATTGATTATGTTGTGTGCCTACAGTCAAATTATATTCCATCACCATATATTTGTCTCTCTTTCCTCCCCTCCCTCCCCTTTCCCTACAACCTCCTCCCGTTAACTACCTCATTTTTACATTAATAATACTTTATAAGTAAAGAGCTCTTCATTATTAAAATAAAAAATGATATGACACAACTAACATAAGTTGATAGTTCAATTCAATTGATGGTTCAGTCATTCAAGACTATCTTATCTCAAGTAAATGTAAAACAGAATAATTTGTACAACCATGAAGAGATGGGAGAAAAGAACTGCCGAACAGTCTGACCAGGAGGTGGGGTGGTACAGTGGATAGAGCGTCGAACTGGGACGCAGAGGACCCAGGTTCGAGACCCTGGGGTTGTAGGCTTGAGCGTGTGCTTATCCAGCTCACCAGCTTGAGTGCAAAGTCTCTGGCTTGAGCGTGGTATCATGGATATGATACCAAGGTCGCTGGCTTGAAGCCCAAGGTCACTGGCTTGAAACCCAAGGTTACTGGCTAGAGCAAGGGGTCACTCGCTCTGCTGTAGCCCCCCCCAGTCAAGGCACATATGAGAAAGTAATCAATGAACAACTAAGGAGACTAAGGAGCTGCAATTAGGAATTGATGCTTCTCATCTCTCTCTCTTCCTGTCTGTCCCTATCTGTCCCTCTTTCTGTCTCTGACACACACACACACACACACACACACACACACACACACACACACCAAAAAAAAAAAAAAGTTAAAAGAAAAGAACTGCCAATCAGACAAAACCCCTAAAACTAGTTGTTGTTGTAATGTTGGTACTGTTAATCTTTGATTGTCAGATGGATTTTATGAGATGAGGCCATCGAGGAATTACACTCTTCTAATTCTGTTATCCCTGTTGCCATTGAGGACCCAGGATTCTTAGTACAGAAGGAAAGGGATACAGACATCAGTTAGAGGAGAATAAATAAAAGTCCTATAAGACTCAATTTGAATAGGACATATGGTGACTCATATTTTATTACACACACACACACACACACACACACACACACACACACACACACACACACAACAAGGAAAGGAGAAAGAAGGGAAAATCCTTTGTTTTCATTGAAAAGATCTAGAACAAATGACCAATCCAGTAACTGAGCCTTTCTGATCTCCAGGCTAAGCTCTGGAAATAGCATTTCCCAAGACAAGGGATCAGAGCTTCTTGGAGAAATGGTTGAATTCTGATCTGGGCAGGAAATGTATGAGAGGATTCTGGGTTATTCTGTCATATTAGAAAATAAGGAAGTTATTAGAGGTTCCTAGAGTTACCTACAGGGCCCTGTTGTTAACTTGAGGTTCCCACTGGCCAGAGGAGGACAATGGGAACATCAAGAAAGATAGTAACAGCAGTTAAGTTTACATCAATTATTTTGCAACTCATGTTGAAATAATGGACCTAGGCATTGATCATCAATTGCTGCTAATGTAAAAACATAATAACAAATTAATGTGAGTCCACCAAGCGTGGTGTGACTCCTGATGGAGGAATATAACACTTCTTAAGCAGTGGTCTTGACAGAAGAAATAGAAGTCTGATCAGACATCTAGATCCAACAGCCCATTTATAGGAAATACAGAGCCCTGGGAAGCATGTAAACACCATGGGGCTGCCGTCAGTCAGGTCAAGAATGTGGACACTGAATAAGAAAGATGACTGGAGTTCTTGAATAGATCAGTTGCAAGGAGTGTGTGTGAGAAATAGCGAGGGAACTTACAGATTCATAGGTACTTAGGAGACAGAGCATCTAATCATCACGTGTGGGTCTTGCTTAAAATCCGTATTTAAAACTTAAAAAAAAATAACATTTCTATGCTGATTGGTGAGTTGTATGCCGATTGAGTATTTGCTATTAAGGAATTATTTCTTTAGTTGTGATCATGTTGTTGAAATTACTTTCTAAGGAGTTTTTTTTATATTTTATAACACTTAATGAAATATATATTGGTAGAATGATATATTTGTAATTTGATGTAAAATAATACAGGTTGGGGAAGTGGGGTGTAGATAGTTGTGGTTACAGGGGTAGTAAGTATATTCTTTCGACTTTTATGTACCCTATTCTTAATAAAGGTGGTTTTTGTGTGTGGATTTTTTTTGAGTGGGGAACACTTGCATATAAAACACTTCTTTAAAACTTTGAAGGTTTACTTAATTCCTTTTTGTCGTTGAATTTCTTTTCCCATTTTGTGTAACTCAGAATTTTAACCTAATATATTTTTAGGCTATCTTTCATTGCCCATCTTTTTGTATGCATGAAATTAAGAAAACACAGTAAGTTTTAACTCTTAACGTTTCTGTAAAATGTAAATGTACTGTGTAATCATTGTTAGTACATAAGTGATCAAAATAGCATAAGTATATAATATAAAACAGTTTTTGCTTATTAATGTGGAAATCAATGAGCCTTCAGATGAGAACAAGCTACTATTTTTTTGGAGTTTTTCATAGTAGCTATCACTTGCATTTGTCAGAGAGGTTGGAAAGATTTTTAGTTAAAAATAAAGGAGCGGAGGAGGCTTCAGGTGTGCCCTGATTGGACGCTGTTGGCATGGAGTAGTTGTAAGTGGGCTGCCTGTAAGTGAGGTATCCTTTGTGATTGGGTAAGGGTGCATATTTGGCTTTTTCTGGTTGTTACTAATTTAGCAGAGGGGTAAAAAATGAAGGAAGCTGTCAGTTATAAATCAGGACCTGGCTGTTTTCTGTGGATTGTTACAGGGTTATTGTTTGGTTTTCTGAACTGGCTGCTACAGGTAATTGTCTAATGTCCTGAACTGGGAACTGTAGGTAGCAGCAGGCTGGTTTCCTGGGCTGGTTTCTCCAGATTATGGGTCAGATTTCTTTCTTTTATTCATTGGTGGTCATTGCCCATTTGTAATATTCAGTCTCATAAATTCTAAAAACTATTTTTATTATACATGTTCCTCTTTAAGATGGCCTTTTCTCCTATTGGTACCCTCATCCAGTAAAACAATATTAGTTATTTCTAGGGTAAGAAATTATTATCAGAGAAATCTTGTTTGTAGACAAGAGTAGAAGGGAGCAGATGGGTTTGGTTGTAGCAGTATTGCCCATTTTTCTCACTCCCTGCCACAGGGAATGCCAAGCATCAATTAGTGGTCCTTCATCAAAAATTATTTCTTAATTGATATATCAGAAGGCTGACAACTATCTGGCTTACATTTGTTTTCCTTGTGTCAAAAGGAATGAACTAGAAACTGTGTGGCAAAAAGGATTTGTTATTTTGAGTCATTTATTTTTTCAACATCAAGGTCATTGTATCAACATGTCCCTTAGTTTGGCATCCTAGAGGTTTTTGTTGTGTGTATTTGTATCAGTTATAAGATGCTTTTTCCCCCCCTAATCTTGTAAAAAAAATTTTTTTTTTTTTTAATTTAAGAAGCAGAAGAGGGAGCTAAATTCAGGGCATCATAACAACTTTCCTAGATGTTCATGGGCCCTGCCCCTCCTCCCTTAACACTATCAATCATAAAAAGTATATTTCATATAACTTTAAATATTTCAATATTATTTCTTCTGGTCCTATGCAGTGGTCCCTAAATGTATTATATTTGTATGGTATGAGAAAAAAATAAACAATTTTTTCAACTCTCAAAGTTTACTTTTTTCCTTCTGATATTAAAAGAAATTAAAACAGGGGGGCCTCTAGAGTACTGTGGGCCCCAGTGCTGGGCCTCTTCTACCTCTGGATGTGTTAGCTAGGGCTGGTGACCGTGGAGACGTGGCTAGGGAGTGCCTGCATTTTACCTGACCCTTTGTTCAGGCCAGTCCAGCCATGTTAGGTAATGTTGCATATGAAGCTGTTATCATTAAATCCTGAGACTTCGATGTTCCCACATCTCTCGAAAGGTCCTTGCCTCCTCCCAGGTATAAGCATATTTCAATTTAAAGATAAATTGATTATCAAATAACCTACATAAATGATCTTGTTTTTCAACCAGATATTTGGTATATTTGACTTTATGCTTTTTTAAACATGAGTTTACTATGCAGAGCCTCCTTTCTAGGATTATATTAGAGCAGTGTTTTTCAACTGCTGACCTGTGGACTCCTGTTAGTCTGCCAGAAATTTTGTGCCGATTCTTGAAAGGGTTACCCACGCTGATGTTGTTAACTGGCATAGGTCCGTGGACTGATGGTTGAAAAACATTGGCATAGATTATTTCTGGTTCAGAAAGAGTACTGTTGATATTGTGTCAGTCTGAACACATAGGCATGATTAGTCATCTGTCTCAGCCTCAGTTCTTTAATTTCTAGGTATCTACCTCATCACTGTTGTGAATAGTAAATGAGATTTTTCAGGTTCTAAGATATTGCTTGACACATGATAAGCATGAGGTTAACAGAGGGCTGTAGAATGGTGAGGATGATGATGTCGCTTGAGTGTAGACCCACTTCTTACTGATGTTTCGAAGGGTTTTTAAGTTACAGAACCCGAATAACTAGGACATGTGTTTTTTGGTTTTTTCTGAGGTGAGAAATGGTGGGAGGCAGACAGACAGACTGCCGCATGCGCCCAACAGGGATCCATCCAGCATGCCCACCAGGGGGTGGTGCTTGGCCCCTCTGGGACATTGCTCTACTGCAATCAGAACCATTCTAGCCTGACCAGGCAGTGGCGCACTGGATAAAGTGTAGGACTGGGATGCAGAAGATATAGGTTCAGGACCCCGAGGTTGCCAGCTTGAGCGCAGGCTCATCTGGCTTGAGCAAAAGCTCACCAGCTTGGATCCAAGGCCCCTGTGGCAAGGGGTTGCTCAGTCTGCTGAAGGCCCGCGGTCAAGGCACATGTGAGAAAGCAATCAATGAACAACTATGGTGTTGGCAATGGCAACAAAAAACTAATGATTGATGCTTCTCATCTCTCTTTGTTCCTGTATGTCTGTCCCTATCTATCCCTCTCTCTGACTCTCTCTGTCTGTCCCTGTTAAAAAAAAAAACAAAACAAAAAACCATTCTAGCACCTGAGACAGAGGCTATGGAGCCTTCCTCAGCGCCTGAGCCAACTTTGCTCCAAAGGATCCTTGGCTGAAGGAGGGGTAGAGAGAAATAGAGAGAAAGGAGAGGGGGAATGGTGGAGAAGCAGATGGGCGATTCTCCTGTGTGACCTGGCTGGGAATCGAACCTGGGACTTCTACACGCCAGGCCGCTACTCTGCCATTGAGCCAACCAGCCAGGGCCAGGACATTTATTCTTTGTTAGGACCTACTAGCTATCATAGGTAGGTGAAAGCGCTACATTTTCAGACAGAGTCACGTGGAGACTTTTTTCTCTTAACCTAACAATTCCGTGATATACGATGGAACTGTCTTCATTTTCAGTGTTCACCCATCCAGACTCAGAAACCTAATATGCACAGGGCACACTTTTCCTGTGTGAATCACTTGAGTCCACATCTGGTGATTTTTTTTTTCCACTTGATTTCTCTCTCTCTCTTTTTAATTCTCAAGGTCTTTTTATAGAGGTCAACCATTTTGGGGTAACCTTGCCTTAGCATGGTGGCTGGATTCCTTTGAACCCCAGAATTCTGATTTTTTTAATCCATTCTCTTGAAGACCTGGACTGCAGACTCCTTTGCAAGTGGCCTATGTCCTTAGAGATGATAAAATTTCTGAAAATAGTATTGCTATAAAATTTTTGAGGATTGAACTGTTTGATTTTTTGTTACTTTTAAATTATCTTTTAAGTCTTTTAACATTTTATTTAGGTATTTCTTTTTCTTTTCTTTTAACATTTTAAAACTTTTGTAAGGTATGTTAATATTCCAGTTCATTAATATGCATTATGGGCCCAATTTATTTCTGAAATGGTGCTATTAAACTAATTGTTAATAGTAACTAGCATTTACCTTTTAGAACTTAAAAAAGGATATCAATAATTGCTGTAGAACGATTGTGTTACAGTGAGCATCCTTCCCCTCTCCTTATCTCTTCATTGTTTTCTTAGCTAAGTATGTGCAGATTGATTTTGTCTTGCTAGGATATCCAGGATTTCTGGTTTAGAGATCTATCCTATTAACTGCTATTAGAATAATATTTTCTGGTTTTGATTTAAATATATATTGAAAGTAGAAATAATAATCCTATTGTATTGCCTTTTAGCTTGTGAAGTGGAGCATAGCATACAAATGGTATCCTCAGTATTTCAAATAATTACCTCCTTACTGTGCAAGTTCTTTTTAGCTTGTAAAACTCACAGGGTTTTGTTGTAGATGCAATCTGATTATTACATGTTGACAAGGTCATCTATCTATTAATTGGATTGGAGATGGGATTCAAAATTGCGGTAATTATTGTAATTTTCTAGCTAATTGCAGTGTGGGTGGTGAATATTTTACTTCTGCAAAATGAAAAACAGTATTCCATCAGAAGTTGTTTTATGGGGGTTCAGACATTTTGCTTTATATCTTTGATGCTTTTTGCTCACAAAGTATTCCCCGCCCTTTGTGAGAGTGTATATCAATCTGCCTTTGAATGTCAGTGTGTTCATTGTCAGGGACCACTAGAAGCAGGCAGAGGCAGAGTGGAGTACCACTCTCAGCTTCCTCTTTGTTCTCATTTCCACGCTATCCCATTGTTTATTTATGCATTGGAGTACTCTCGTTTCGGACCTATAATAAAGGTTGGAGGGGGGGTCACATCCAATTGGAGGAGTAATCCTCCTTCTTGTCACCTGTGCCCTACTTAGAAATACTCCATGAAATGAACATTTAAAAATTAAATACAAATTGTCTTTCTTTTCTTTTCTTTCTTTCTCTCTCTCTCTCTCTCTCTCTCTTCTATTCTTTCTCTTCTCCTTCCCTCCCTCCCATCCACCCACCTCTCCATTAATTAAAAATTCAGTGAACTGTTGGTCAGCTTACTTAGTATTGTAATATGGGGTTTATAGTCATTCTCTCTTTCTCTCTCTTTTTCTCATGTATTTAAGCTTAGCTAGCTCCCAAAGCTGCAAGCCGAATTGACATTTTAAAAATAATGGTATGTATACAGGTGAGTGTGTTTGGAGGACTGCAGATGGGTGGGGACAGTGCCTCTGAGGGGGTATTTGAAGCTCGCAGATAGTGGTAACGCAGACTGATGTTGAATCCCCGCTGAAATAGAAACTGCAGGCACAGATGGAAACTGCCTAGCCTAATGAGCAATTTGGCTAAGAAGACAGGCTGCTGGGGATGGCCGTTGGGCAGCAGGCACATAGTCTCCACATGGAGTGGTTTGTTCTGAAGGACCACATTTAAATACTGCAATAAAATTTGTTTTCATTGATAATCTGGTATCATAAGGAAGTGTATTTTATCCCTTATTTTCATTTTATTTCAATTAAATAACCAGAAATCAAAATATGGTGACTCCGGTCATAAAATTATTATTAAACATGCCTTCTCACATGTTCCATCCATAGAAAGTTGAACAAAATATATTTTCCCTGTATTAGAATGCAAGTATTATTAGGTTTACAAAAACCTGCTGTGGCTCACCAGCTTGAACATGGGATCACTGGCTTGAGTGTGGGATAATAGACATGACCCTTTGGTCGCTGGCTTGAGCCCTAAGGTTGCTAGCTTGAGCAAGGAGGGGTCACTGGCTGGACTCGAGCCCCCCAGTCAATACACATATGAGAAGCAATTAATGAACAACTAAGATGCTGCAACTAAGAGTTGATGCTTCTCATCTCTTTCCCTTCCTGTCTGTCCCTATCTATCTCGCTCTCCCTCAGTTAAAATACAAAACAAACAAACAAAAAAACCCCATTTTCTTCATTGGTCTGAAACATTCATCTGTAGTCTTGAGGTTGGAGCACACTGAAGTAATAATATAGTCGTCCCTTACCATATTGCGGTTCACTTTTCACTATTTCACCATATTGTGATTTTTAAATTGTACCTGTATATGTCTAATTTTGTATTGAGGATTTTTCACTATTTTGTGGAATTTTGCAGTATATGTGTATTTTTATATATTTACTATTTTAATTATTTTTTGTAGTAAAATAAGCATTTTCTAGCCTAAAAAGTCTTAAAATATATATGAATAATAAAATAAATATAAAGTCACTACGTGGATTTTCGCCTATTGGGCATGGGGGCGGGGGTGAGGGCCTTCTGGAATCTAATCCCTGCAATAGACAAGGGACTACTGTATAGTCTTTTCAACACACTATGTCACTTATAGCTGCTTTACTTTACCCAAGCTTCCTTTTCTTCCTTCCCTGGAGCACAGGAAATTTAGACATATGCATGATTTCGCCCCACTGATGGTTTTAGTCGCGGTCCCTTGGAAAACTCCTCTTTTATTTTCACCATTGGGAAGCCCAGCCTGAATGCAGTATCAGGCATAACTGCAGTTTATGCATTCGTATTCAAGACAAGGAGAGTCGACTGCCAAAAACCTGAATGCTTAGTATATGTCACGGCCCCCTTTTTCGGTTTCTCTGTTGTGTTTCCAAACACCTGACTTAGGTTCAGAATGTCTTTGCCTTCCCTACTTGGCATCGATATTTCTGAGTTAATCCTTCTGTGAAATAAGCGTGTGTTCCTTACATGAGCTAATTACACCTGTATGAAGCACTTAATTAAAAAAAAACCTTTGTGCATATGTATTTAACATTATACACTTAATAAGGGTGACTGTGAGTCCATTGGGTGGAAAAGTATAATACTTATTTTATTTTAATTTTATTTTAGAGTAGCAGGGAAAGCAAGACAGAGGGACAGGAACATTGAACTGTTCCTCTGTGTGCCCTGACTGGGGATTGGGCGAGCAAAAAAAGTATTTTTAAAAAAACATTGTCTTCCCCATGAAATCAGAAGGACTTTGGCTTATAAGTTATCAGGTGGCCCCTGGACAGTGTACTCATCTGAAATGACGCCCGCAGGGTTTCCTAGTACTGCTTCTGTGGAGTCTACCCCCCTTGACATTTGGTACTCCAGGGTGGAATGTGTTACAGGCTCTCCTGTAGGATGACTTTGAAATTAAACCCAGACCGTGTGCAACTGGACACGGTGTGCACAAATCTCTCTGCGTCAGCCACACTTGTTGAATTCTTGGAAAGAACAGGCTTATAGATCCCATTCCTCCTCAAAGATATCCCTTCTGCCCAATCACTTGTCTTTGTCCTTGGCTAATACGCTTTACTTGGCTCTGAGGATTTTTCCTTGAACTCTTACTTTTGTGTGGGAATACACCTTATTTGCCCTGTTATATTCCCTCTTTATCAAGTGCAGAAACAGTGCTGACACTTGAACAGTTTAATGGTAGCTCTAAATACCCAGTGTGTCTGTAAAGTCATGGTGCATGTCAGTCCTGTGACCGGTCAAAAGTGCACCATGACTTTATGGACACACTGTATAATAATGAAGATACAGTGTAAATGAAAACCAGAACACCCATTTCCAAATTATTACATAGAGAAAACAACTGCATGAAAATGTCTTCATAGATGCGATTAGATTATGAACAGATCTCTTTTTCATTTGCACCTCCCATTCTAACCCGACATTTAAGTCCTTTTTTCTATCAGTGAACATCACAGCAAGACACATGTCATAGACTATTCCATCAGCACGAAAGCCTGGTGGAGGGGAATCTTCTCTTCCCGTGGCACTTGTTACAGGTCTCCTGTTTAATTCTTGAGACCATATTTGCTCATCTATTATTTTTTCCTATTGGTTTTAATGTCAAATTTGTTTTGCATGCCCCATTCTATTTGCCCCTGTTTGGCTCCAGAACCTGGGTGGAGGGGAGTGTTCTATCTTAGCATCACTCTTGTCAGTCCCAAATGGGGACAGATCAAGAGGAAGCTTCGCCAGGAGCTTGTCAATGCAACTCTGGTATTTTATTTCGTATGTATGTATGTATGTATGTATGTATGTATGTATGTATGTATTTTTAACGTGAGAGGAGGGGAGATAGATTTCTGCATGCATTCCTATGAGAATCCTCTTTCTGGGGCTGATGATCAGATCAGCTGAGCTGTCCTCAGTGCCTGAGGTTGATGCTTGAACCAACTGAGTCCCTGGCTGTGAGAGGGGAAAAGAGAGAAAAGGGGGAAGGGAAGGGAGATGAAGCAGATGGTCGCTTCTCATGTGCTCCCTGACCAGGGATCGAACCCAGGATGTCCGTAAGCCAGGTCAATGCTCTACCCACTGAGCCAATCGGCCAGGGCCAGTTACTTACCTTTTCAAAGTCAAGGTGTGTTAGAGTAAATTGGCTTCATGCCACAGCTAAACTGACCTGATTATGTGGTTAAATTTCATGTTGCATCTTAAAATCATTTAATTTGTGAGAAACAGCATTTTAGGAGACTTGGCTTAGTAAATCTTTTCACTGAAACTGAATTTCTTTTGAGTAAATACTGTATAAAGTCAACCCAGCCTGTACTAAAAAGATTCATTCAACTGTAGCACAGAAAATGTAGACATTGTTATGATGGATATGCAACTTAGGCAGCTTTACTTTTTGAAAAATTTTATTGAATTCTAATTGCGAAAAAGACTATTAATATTGTTACATGAGTATTTTTACTTTATACTTGTCTACTTGGCAAGATTGTCATTTATTAAGTTTTTTTATTATAGAAAATTTCAAACATATACAAGACACAAGAGAGTAATATAGTGAAACTCCATACCACCTCTTAGGTCTAACAGCGATCAGTTGATGGCCAATCTTGCTTCATCTATAGTTTCCAAAAAGGGGTCATATTGAAGTTAATTTCAGACCTCTTCATTTTTTTCCCTGGAAATATTTCAGTGTATTTTTCTAAAAGGTAAATTTTACATACTCTTTCAGGAAAGGTAATACTTTCTAAATTCTATGTCATATTATTATTAAAATGACTTTGATTTGTAAATGTAGTGTTATATTTGGCTGGTTGAAATCAGGATACAAAGAAAATCCATTCATTGCATTTGATTGATACATCTCTTTAATATATAGTATGCATATGCGCGCGCGCGCGCGCACACACACACACACACACACACACACACACACACACGCTGCACTTTTATATTGAAATCGGGTTCTTCCCTGTCTGGATTTAGCTGAATCTGTCTTTGTGGCATCTAGTTCTTATGTCCCTTGTGTTTCTTATAAAATTGTAGTCCTGTGATGTAGAGTCTGGATTTGATTCTGGTATGGATTTTTGACAACAGTATCTCTAGGTGATATTGTCTGGTCCCAATATAACCTGTACACAGATTGGGTGTTTCTCACTTTGTGATTAATAGCATTGGGGATTACAGCCTAGTTCTAGTGTTTTTATGTTTGCAATGTGTTGATGTTTTGCTTGTATTTATTAGCTAGAATATTTCTGTAAAGAGAATAATTTCCTCGTCAACTACTTTGTTAACCCTGAGGTACTGTACGTTTGTGCAAGACAGACAAATCAAATGCTTCACTCTCTTTTTTTACTAGTTTTCAGAATTGGTTTTCTAGGTTAACATTTTTCTTTTTTTACCCATTTCTCTTTCTTTTAAAACAGTGTCATTAAGAACTCATAAATGTTAATATAGTTATTGTTCTAGTTGATCGCATTATTATGCCTGTTGGTGCTCAAGTTGCTGATAATTGTAGCCCTGGGACCTCTGTAACTTGGCTGTGGAGTGATTTTGGTAGTAGCTTCCTTGCTTTCTGCCACGACAGTGGGTTCCATGCTCAGTGAATGAATTTTCTGCCCCACATCTGGAGTCTGTTGTTTCCCTAAGCAGTCCTGTCCTGTTCATGGAAGAGGCCACATTTTAGGTGTGTTGGTTTTATTTCACGAAGCTTAACAGTAAGTTAAAACCAAGAACATTCTTGGCTCTAGTTTCAGAGTTCAAAGTGATGTTGGAAAGTGTTCTGGATCTGTTCGTGCTTATTTGAGAGACTAATTGTTCTAAAGACACTTGATCAACCCAGTTTTCTGTCATTTGGACTCTGAGAAGCTTTCTTGGGAACTCTAACAAGACTGATGTTTCTCTGGGCACTGTGACCACAGATGATGGGGTCTGACACTTGGTAGGTGTTAGAAGCATTGATGAACAGTTCTGCTTGTCTTTAGTAGGATGCCCGGACACAGGACTACCACAGTGCTTGCTGGTTTTGGTAGGGGTCCCTCAAAGGAATCCTGGGCATTTTTATAAGACTGGCAACTGATGTGTTAAGTTTTTTTATTGTTTGGTTTGTTTACTGTTCAAGTACACAGGAGAAATGGCATTTATTTAACAAGCTTAATAACATTTTATATTTGCCACTAGTGAAATTAAGTGACCAGATAATTGTGTCAGGTCACTGGTGATTTTTGTAGGCACGGTATGAGGGCATTTGGTCATTCCCAGCATTTCTGAGGTTTGGAAAGAATTTTCCTAGTGTGGTGTGTCTTAGCATGAGCTTGCTTGGTGCCTAATTGTAGTTTTTAAAAAATGTTTATTTTATTGATTTTAGAAAGAGAGGAAAGGAGAGAGACAGAGACAGGAACATTGATCTGTTCCTGTATGGGCCCCACCTGGGGATTGAACTGGCAACTTTGGTGCTTCAGGATGATGCTTGAACCAACTGAGCTATCTGGCCAGGGCTTGCTTGTGCCTAAGAGTGGTATCTGGCTGCAGTTCCCACAGTCCTCACCAGGTCCTCTTGACGTTGCATTCTCCATTTTATCTTTCAAGGCTGGTATCACTGGAAGTCTCTGGGGTGGGATGCTCACACATGTCAAGAGAATTTTAGCACTTTGCATATATCTTTATCTTATTATCTCATATTTTAAAGTTATACCATTTACTTGTATGGGTCTATTAATGTGTATTTTGGTATAATGGAGCATACACGTTCAAAAAGTTTTTGTAGCCCAGGCCTGGCGTGTGAAATCCCAGGTCCAATTCCAGGACATGGCACACAGGAGAAGCACCCATCTGCTTTTCCACCCTTCCCCCTCTCCTTTCTCTTTGTCTCTCTCTCTCCCCCTCCTGCAGCCAAGGCTCCATTGGAGCAAAGTTGGCCTGGACGCTGTGGATGGCTCCATGGCCTCTGCCTCAGGTGCTGGAATGGTTCCAGCTGCAATGGGACAACACCCAGATGGGCAGAGAATTGCCCCCTGGTGGGCATATCTGGTGGATCCCTGTGGGGCGCATTCAGGACTCTGTCTTGACTGCCTTCCTGCTTCTCACTTCAGGAGAAAAAAGAAAAGTTTTTGCTAATAGTGCGGTATTACAAGAAAAATATGGAGCTACTGGACCTGTCATCTGCTGGCCTCCTCGCATCCTCTCTTGGAGAAAACTTTCAGTTTGTTCTGCAGAAGCAAGAATGACTGTTGAAAACCCACATATCCTCTTTCTATCCCCAGTGCTTAAAAACTTTCAGTATCTTCCCAGTATATATATATATGTATATGTATATGTATATGTATATGTATATGTATATGTATATGTATATGTATATGTATATGTATATGTATATATTTATTACAGCTAACAATATTAGTGTTTTCTTTATTACTTCATTATTTTCTTTATTTTTTAATTTTAACTTTTTATTATTTTATTTAATTATTTCTGTTTACATAGATTCTAGGGTCACCCCAAATGCATCCCCCTCCCCCATATTCCCCTCAACATCTCCCTTACCCACCTCCCTACAGCGCTCTCCCCACTTTCCTTCAGGTTTATCCCATCCTATCATCCCCTTTCCCTGTCCCCTTTTCTTCTGGTCCCTTTGATCCCTCCTCTGTCTCAATTTCGTTCCTCAGTTCATATTGTTCCTTGGATTTCTCAAATGAGTGAGGTCATATGATATTTTTCTTTTCCTGCCTGGCTTATTTCACTCAACATAATAGTTTCCAAGTCTCTCCAAATTGTTGCAAAAGGTAATATTTCCTTCTTTTTCATAGCGCCATAGTATTCCATTGTATACATGTACCATTCTTTTTAATCCACTCATCCACTGATGGACACGTGGGCTGTTTACATAACTTTGCTATTGTGAACAATGCTGCCATAAACATGGGAGGGGGGCATTTCTTTTTTTCAGTCGGTGATATGGTGTCCTTCGATATATTCCTATAAGTGGGATGGCTGGGTCAAAGGGCAGTTCAATTTCTAAGTTTTTGAGGAATCTCCATACTGTTTTCCACAGTGGCTGCACCAGTCTGCATTCCCACCAGCAGTGCAGGAGGGTTTTCCTTTCTCCACATCCTTGCCAGCACCTATCTTGTGTTTTGTTAATGAGCGCCATTCTGACTGGTGTGAGGTGATATCTCATTGTGGTTTTAATTTGCATTTCTCTAATGATTAGTGATGTTGAGCATTTTTTCATATGCCTACTGGCCATCTGTATGTCCTCTTTGGAGAAGTGTCTATTCATTTCTTGTGCCCATTTTTTGATTGGATTGTTTATCTTCCTGGTGTGGAGTTTTACAAGTTCTTTATAAATTTTGGTTATTAACCCCTTATCAGATGTATTGTCAAATATGTTGTCCTATTGTTTGGTTTGTCTTTTTATTCTGTTCATATTGTCTTTAGCTGTGCAAAAGCTTTTTAGTTTGATATAGTCCCATTTGTTTATCCTGTCTTTTATTTCATTTACCTGTGGAGATAAATCAGCAATTATATTGCTGTGATAGATGTCGGACAGTTTACTGCCTATGTTTTCTTCTAGGATGCTTATGGTTTCATGACTTATGTTTAAGTCCCTTATCCATTTTGAGTTTATTTTTGTGCATGGTGTAAGTTGGTGGTCTAGTTTCATTTTTTTGCAGGTAGCTGTCCAGTTTTCCCAACACCATTTGTTAAAAGAGACTGTTTTTACTCCATTGTATGCTTTTACCTCCTTTGTCAAATATCAGTTGTCCAAAAAGATGACGGTTTATTTCTGGGTTCTCTGTTCTGTTGCATTGATCTATATTCCTGTCCTTATGCCAGTACCAGGCTGTTTTGAGTACAATGGCCTTGTAGTATAACTTGATATGAGGAACTGTGATACCTCCCACTTTATTCTTGTTTTTCAAGATTGCTTAGGCTATTCGTGTTCTTTTTTGGTTCCATATAAATTTTTGGAACATATGTTCTGTATCTTTAAAGTATGGCATTGGCATTTTAATTGGTATTGCATTGAATTTATAAGTTGCTTTGGGTAATATAGTCATTTTAATGATGTTTATTCTTCCTAACCATGAACATGGTATATGCTTCCACTTGTTTGTGACTTCCTTGATTTCTTTTATCAATGTTTTATAATTTTCTGAGTACAAGTCTTTAACCTCCTTGGTTAAATTTACGCCTAGGTACTTTATTTCTTTTGTTGCAATAGTGAAGGTGGTTGTTCCCTTAATTTCTCTTTCTGACATTTCATTGTTCTTGTATAAAAACGCCTCTGATTTCTGTGTATTAATTTTATACCCTGCAACCTTGCTGAATTTGTTGATAAGGTCCATTAGTTTTTTGACTGAGACTTTAGGGTTTTCTATATATACAATATCGTATCATCTGCAAATAGTGATAGTTTTACTTCTTTTCCAATTTGCAAACCTTTTATTTCTTCTTCTTGTCTGATTGTTGTAGCTAGGACTTCAAGTACTATGTTGAATAAGAGTGATGAAAGAGGGCACCCCTGTCTTGTTCGTGATTTTAGGGGAATTGGTTTTAATTTTTGTCCATTAATTATGATGTTGGCTATGGGTTTGTCATAGATGGCCTTTATAATGTTGAGGTATGTTCTCTGTATTCCCACTTTGTTAAGAGTTTTGATCATAAATGGATGCTGGACTTTATCAAATGCTTTTTCTGCATCTGTTGAAATTATCATGAGGTTTTTCTCCTTCCTTTTGTTTATGTGATGGATCACATCAATTGATTTATGAATGTTGTACCAGCCTTGCATCCCTAGAATAAATTCCACTTGATTATGATGTATGGTTTTTTTTTTTCATGTATTGCTGGATCCGGTTTGCTAATATTTTGTTGAGGATTTTAGAATGTAAATTCATCAGGGATATTGGCCTATAATTTTCTTTCTTTGTGTTGTCTTTGCCTGGTTTTGGAATCAGAATTATGCTCACCTCATAAAAGGAACTTGGAAGCATTCCCTCCTCTTGAATTTTTTGAAATAGCTTGAGAAGGATTGTAGTTAGTTCTTCTTTGAATATTGGGTAGAATTCACCAGTGAAGCCATCGGGCCCAGGGGTTTTGTTTTTTGGGAGTTTTTGATAACTGTTTCAATCTCTTTCATTGTAATCGGTCTGTTTAGGTTTTCTGATTCTTCCAGATTGATTTTTGGAAGATTATATGTTTCAAGGAGTTTGTCCATTTCACCTAGGTAGTTTAAGTTTTTGGAATACAGTTCTTTATAGTATTTTCTTGCAATATTTTGTATTTCTGTTGTGTTGGTTGTTATCTCTCCACTCTCATTTCTAATTTTATTTATTTGAGTTTTCTCTCTTCTTTTCTTGGAAAGTCTCGTTAAGGGTTCATCGATCTTGTTCATTCTTTCAAAGAACCATCTCTTGGTATCATTGATCCTCTGTATTGTTTCTTTAGTCTCCATGTAATTTATTTACACTCTGAATCTTTATTATTTCCTTCCTTCTACTACCTCTGGGCTTTGCTTGCTGTTCCTTTTCTAGTTCTTTTAAATGAAGGATTAGGTTGTTTATTTGAGCTTTTTAAACTTAAGGAATGCCTGTAGTGCTATGAATTTGCCTCTCAGGACTGCTTTAGCTATGTCCCATAAATTTTGAGTTGTTGTATGTTCATTATTCGTTTCTAGGAATCTTTTTATTTCTTCTTTGACTTTATTGTTAATCAATTCGTTATTTAATAACATGCTATTTAGTTTCCAAGTGTTTGAATATATTTTAGTATTTCTGTTCTGTTTGATTTCTAATTTCATGCCATTGTGATCAGAGAAAATGCTTGATATAATTTTAATCTTCTTAAATTTGTTGAGACTGCTTTTGTGTCCTAACATGTGGTCTATCCTAGAGAATGTACCACGAGCAGTTGAAAAGAATGTATATTCTGTTGCTTTGGGGTAAAAGGTTCTAAAGATATCTATTAAATCGAGTTGATCTAGTGTGTCCTTTAAGTCTGCTCTTTCTTTGTTAATTTTCTTTCTTGAGGATCTATCTAGTAATGATAGTGGGGCATTGAAATCTCCTACTATTATAGTATTGCTGTTGATCTCGCATTTTATATCCATCAAAGTGTGCTTTATATATTTAGCTGCTGCTATATTACTCGTAGATATTTATGATGGTTATATCTTTCTGTTGGATTGCCTTGGTTTTAAAGTTCATTTTGTCTTATATAAGTATTGCTACCCCAGCTTTTTTTCCATTTCCATTTTCATGAAATATTTCTTTCCATCCTTTTTCCTTCAGTCTATGTGCATCTTTTGTTTCAAGGTGTGTCTCTTGTAGAAAGCATATGTATGGGTCCTGTTTTCTTATCGATGGAGCTACCCTATGTCTTTTGATTGGATCATTTAATCTGTTTACATTTAAGTTATTATTGATATGTAGTTGTTAATTGCCATTTTATTCTTTAAAGCTGTACTCCTCTTTTGCTATATTCTTTTTTTCACTTGGATCTGTTTACAACAGACCCCTTAACCTGTTAACTGGGGAGTTCCCTTTTTAAGTACACAGCATACAACGGGCGCGAACTCTTATACTAGGACGTGTCAGTACGTCACGGCCGGAGTACTTGGCTTCATATTATTTTTTTTTATTTATGCTTAAAATAAATGAAAAGGCTATGAGATATATATGTTTTTGTTTATTTATATATATAGTGTGGGATTTGTGGCTCTTACCCATTTTGCTTTCTTCAGAAAAATAAACATGGTTTAAAGAAAAAGACATTTATTTAACTCCAAAACAATTCTTGTTGATCGTTTCTCTTGTGGGTAGTTCGAACCATAATTTGTGCCCTTGCCGGTGTATAAAATTATATTTTGTATGTATCCAGATTGGCTTTCACTCAAAATAAACAACTTCATTTCAAATCTAGCTCTTTTTGTAGATATATATTGTTTCCAAGATAAATTCCCTTTCCATAATAAAAGAGATTCATCCACGCATATTTCTCGTTCACATACATAACAACTTTTAAACTTTTTGGACAAATTATTCATGATTGGATTAATTTTATATGTTTTTTTATTAGATGTGTTAGGATCAAAACTTAGATTGTCTGCAAAATCCAAAAACTTACATAATAATCCAAACCTGCTTTTGTTCATAGTTTCATAAAAAAATGGTGTTTCAATTATTCTTTTTCTTGAAAAATAAGTTTCCAAAGACGGTTTTCCAATTATTCCTTGTAAAATTAGGAGCCCTAGAAAAATCTCCATTTCAGCTTCATTGTCGAATTCGAACGTGGTTTCAACTCAGGATTATTATCAAAAAATTGGGCGGCGTACAAATTTGTTTGCTCAGTAATTAATTTGATAAGTTCCTCATCTAGAAACTTCTCCAGATAAAACAAAGGAACTTTTTTTTGAGGAGTAGCTTAAGTTTTTCCAGGCTGTGCAGTAAAGGGAAATGGTGGTCTTTCTGCATTTTGAGGTAGCCATGCTTCAGAAACAGTGCTGCTGCTAGGACCAACTTCATCAACTTCTGCACCATCTTCATTCTCAGTATCGCTCAATTCCGTGTTGTAGTCAAAATTACTGTCAGATGACTCAGATGACGAACTCATAATATGTCTCCTTTTTGTACTTGCCGTACATTGATTTCATCTTCGCTAATATTGCTTTCATTCATTTTATGGATACTTATAAAAATGTATTGTACAATAAAAAGGTTGAAAATATAAAAAATATAAACAGTAATGCAAAAATAAAAAATATAAGTAAATATAGTATAATACGAAAATACGTAGGTAAGTGTAAGTACGTACTCGTCGCTGCTCACCCAGAATACGTCCACCACTTTCAATAACGAAATGATACTGACCTTCCCCACTTCTTAAACTCATGTCGAGACATGCATCGATGACTAATACCTTTGTTGTAGGCAGTTATGCGCCCCACCTGTCCCAGGGTGCAACATATATTTCGAGGATGTATTCATACATCTTGCCCGTATGCGCTACTGTTTACATTGGACTTATTTATACGTCCCACCCGGTTAACAGGTTAACAATTCCTGCAGCATTGGTTTGGTTGGAATGAATTCCTTGAGTTTATTTATTTATTTTATCTGGGAAGCTTTTTATTTCTCCTTCAATTTTAAATGATATCCTTGCTGGATAAAGTAGTCTTGGTTGTAGGCCCTTTTTCTGCATTACTTTGAATATTTCTTGTCATTCCCTTCTGGCCTCAAGTGTTTCTGTTGAGAAGTCAGATCTCATCCTTATGGGAGCTCCTTTTTAGGTGATAGCCTTTTTTTCTCTAGGAGCTTTTAATATTTTCTCTTTATCGCTTAGCTTTGGTATTTTAATTGTGATGTGTCTTGGTGTAGATTTCTTTGGGTTTCTCTTTCATGGAGTTCTCTGTGCTTCTTGAACTTGTGAGATCCTTCCTTCCATCAATTTAGGGAAGTTTCAGCTATGATTTGATTGACTAAAGTTTCTATCCCTTGTTCTTTCTGTTCTTCTTCAAGAATCCCTATGATGCGGATGTTATTTCTCTTCATGTTGTCACAGAGCTCCCTTAGAGTTTCCTTAGAATTTTTGAGTCTGTTTTCTTTTTTCTGCTCAGCTTCCATGCCTTTGTTCATCTTGTCCTCTAACTTGCTGGTTTGATCCTCAGCTTCATCCATTTTGCTTTTAATTCCTTACATTGTGTTCTTCATTTCTGATATTGTATTTGTCTTCTCCGACTGATTCTTTTTTCATATTTCAATATTCTTTTTTTATACTTGCTATCTATTTAGGTGCCCATAATGACCATCTGTTGTTGTTCTAAGATCCCTAAGCATCCTAACAATCATTATTTTAAACTCTGCATCTGGAAGTTTGGTTATTTCCATGTCGCTCAGTTCATTTTCTGGAGGTTTCTCTTGTGGTTTCATTTGGATTGCACTTCTCCATCTTCTCATTATGTCTGTGTGTTTGGGTGTGTTGTTTGTAGAGTTGGTTGAGTCTATGCTTGGTGTTGTCTGCCTCAAATTTTCAGTTGTATTATTTCTAGTTCTTCTTGGGTTGGCATCAGCTGTTGTTTGTAATCCACTGTTGGATTTGGCTTTTCTAGTAGAGCCTCTTTGAAGTCTTGATTTGTTTGTTGTCTTCCCAGTTTTCTTAACTTGTGGTCGTCTTGTTTACTGATCTCAGCAGGGTGCTTATTTGAAATTGTATTCAGGAATGCGGTGGGTATAACCTGAAACTCTGAAAGCCTGATCTGCCAGTTACTCTCTTTGAAGGCAGGGTACTTTCTCTGCTTCAGTATGGGGAGGTGTATCTGAGATCTCCATGGAGATCTGAGTTACTGCCTCTCCTCCCGACTTCTTGTTTTCAGCTATATCTTGTTGTGCTGATTGGAGCTGGAGAGATATCTTGAGATGGGTGACCCGGAAGCACTTTAGTCTTGTGTTATGTGGAAGGATCCACCTCTCCCCCAGCTATGCCCGCCTCCAGCACTGGATGAGTCAGCTTCTTAGGTCATCCCGTGCATTCCTCTGCTCGTCACAGTCTGTCTTTCTTTCCCCTCTTTCCTTTTGGAAGACAAGCCAGCTCTTTTAACACACCTTGTTCACAGGTCCCCAGGCAAGTGGCTGTGAGCGATATTTTCTACTCTTTTCCTTGGAATGAGAGCTCTTTTGGGCTCTCAGCATCACCCCCCCCCCCCCCAACACACACGTTTCTGTAAGCAGGGGAGACCTACCGCTCCTCGGCGCTCCCTACCAGGCTCAGTGTGGCTTCTTCTTTGCTCCTTGGTTTTTGAGAGCTGTTCTTGTAGTCCAGAGTTGGTTTTTTGCACTGATTGTTCCTAAAATACTTTGTAATACAGTTTGGTGGTATTAGCTGGGAGTCTGTGCATCTGCCTACTCTGCTGCCATCTTCAGATCTTGCTTTACAAACATTTGTAAAGGTACACCACCACCTCTTTCTTATTTGTGTCTCTTCCACCTGTTCAAAATGGCAAGACTGCGTTTCATGACAGTGTAGGCAAAAGTTTCCAAACAGACTTACTTTTAGAAGTCCAGACACTGGGTTTAGGTGACTTATCATGAGAACAATTCAGAAGGCCAAGCACTGAATAGTTTCAGGCATTGACACTGGCCAGTTTTTTTCACTGCAAAAATAAAGCTCTGTCCAACAAAGCAAGTTTCCACTGCTTTAGTTAATAAGGTTCAGAGTGGCATCACTATCCAGTGTTTCTGGAATTTCATTAGAATCCTGAATGTATCTGCATATTGGTTGTTATAATACCAAAGAATGCATGTAACTAAGCAGGACCCAAAAACAGTAATGCCAAATAATTTATTTGATTCTGCAACTGTTATAAAAAGTTTGTATCTGTAACTGGCATTTTCAGCTTCACCAGTAGACCACATTTTGGCCAATGAGACCACGGAAAGCAGCCCAGGCGGACCTGCCTGCCCAATGCTCAGTAACGATTGGAAGGCGAGCGATATTAGTGTTTTTGTTAAGGTTTGCAAGAGCTGTCCTTTGACTGTCTTCCTAACATCATCTTGTTCTGTCCTATAACCAGCTCCCTTGGATGAATTTCTTGGGCAGCTCTCAGTCCTGCTTAGCTCTAAGCAACCTGTTTCCCCTCATGTGATGAGCTTCTCTGTCCTCACTGTCCACCTGCTGAACCGTGACTTTTTCCTTGGGATAAGTAACCATTTCTCTTGTAGATCTTTCCTTATCCCAGAGACTTGTTGTGTGGTCCTGTAGTGCCTTAGGCATTTGATGATTTGGAGAGAAGAGTTTGTCTGGGTTCTCCAGATATACTGGGGTATTGGTGAATGTTAAACCACCGAGTCTCTGAAAACCAGAAAAGACCTGGTTTGTAGCATTTTCCATTTCCACACTCACAGTGGCCCAGTTTAGGTTGCCAACTGAATAGAGTTCAGGTTGGCCACTGAATAGAGAGGTGATAAAAGACCCATCATAGCATAACCTCATGAGGTGTTTCCACTGCACAGAGGCAACAGGTGCGTCATGGCCATTGATACCCATGAAATGCAGTACAATAATTGTAAAGGAATTGTTTTGAGTATTATCTTTGTCTTTAATATACTTTATTTAATTATAAGTATATATTATTTAGTTTTAACGACTGTTTAACATCCTATTCTTACTTATTCCAAAACACATAATCTGTTTTCATGAGCAAATGTGAGCCAGCTTAGAAATCCCCTGAGTGAAGATGACACATCACATTTTTTTTTTGAAATTGATTAAAAACAGTAGAATGAGGCAAATGTGATAAGAGGTTACTAGAGAACATCCCAGCTGTGGGTACCAGAAGCAATCCTATGGCAAATCAGTGGAGGAAGGAGACGGAATTTTAATGGTAGATGGAGTTTTAGGTTATTACTGTTCAGACACTGACTGGATTGAGTAAGGAAGGTGAGGTAAGAAAACAGATGTCAAAAGTGATTTTGATGTTTTTTTAAATTTATTTTTATATATATAGTTTATTATTATTAATTCTAATGGGGTGACACCAATAAATCAGGGTACATATATGTACAATGAAAACATCTCCAGGTTATCTTATCATTCAATTGTGTTGCATACCCGTCACCAAAAGTCAAATTGTCCTCTGTCACCTTCTATTTGGTTTTCCCTGTGTCCCTCCCCTCCTCCCTATCCCACTCTTCCCTCCCTCCCCCCATCACGTAATCACCACTCTCTTGTCCATGTCTCATACTCTCAGTTTTATGTCCCACCTATGTATGAAATCATGCTGTTCTCAGTTTTTCCTTTTTTTCTGATTTACTTTTTTCACTCTGTATAATGTTATCAAGGTACACCCATTTTGTTATAAATGATCCGATGTCATCATTTCTTATGGCTGAGTAGTATTCCATAGTATATATGTACCAAAGCTTTCTAATCCACTTGTCTTCTGACGGACACTTGGGCTGGTTCCAGATCTTCGCTATTGTGAACAATGCTGGCACGAACATAGGGGTGCATTTCTTCTTTTCGAACAGTGCTATGGTGTTCTTAGGGTATATTCCTAAAAGTGGGATAGCTGGGTCAAAAGGCAGTTCGATTTTTAATTTTTGAGGAATCTCCAAATTGTTTTCCACAGTGGCTGCACCAGTCTGTATTCCCACCAGCAGTGCAGAAGGGTTCCCTTTGCTCAACATCCTCGCCAGCACTTATTCTGTGTTGTTTTGCTGATGAACGCCATTCTAACTGGTGTGAGGTGATATCTCATTGTGGTTTTAATTTGCATTTCTCTAATGATTAGTGATGTTGAGCATTTTTTCATATGCCTATTGGCCATCTGTATGTCCTCTTTGGAGAAATTTCTATTCATTTCTTTTGCCCATTTTTTGATTGGGTTGTTTGTCTTCCTGGTGTTGAGTTTTATAAGTTCTTTATAAATTTTAGTTATTAACCCCTTATCAGATGTGCTGTCGAATATGTTCTCCCATTGTGTGGTTTGTCTTTTTATTCTGTTCTTATTGTCTTTAGCTGTGCAAAAACTTTTTAGTTTGATAGAGTCCCATTTGTTTATCTTGCCTTTTATTTCATTTGCCCGTGGAGATAAATCGGCAAATATACTGCTGCTACAGATGTCGGAGAGCTTGCTGCCTATGTTTTCTTCTAAGATGCTTATGGCTTCATGGCTTACATTTAAGTCTTTTATCCATTTTGAGTTTGTTTTTGTGAATGGTGTAAGTTGATGGTCTAGTTTCATTTTTTTGCAGGTAGATGTCCAAGTTTCCCAACACCATTTGTTAAAGAGGCTGTCTTTACTCCATTGTATGTTCTTTCCTCCTTTGTCAAATATCAGTTGTCCATAAAGCTGTGGGTTTATTTCTGGGTCCTCTGTTCTGTTCCATTGATCTATGTGCCTGTTCTTATGCCAGTACCAGGCTGTCTTGAGTATAATGGCCTTAAATAAACCTTGATATCTGGAATAGTGATACCTCCTGCTTTATTTTTTCTTTTTAAGATTCCTGAGGCTATTAGTGTTCTTTTTTGGTTCTATATAAATTTTTGGAATATGTGTTCTATATCTTTGAAGTATGTCATTGGTATTTTAATTGGTATTGCATTGAATTTATAATTGCTTTGGATAATATAGACATTTTAATGATGTTTATACTTCCTAGCCATGAGCACGGTATATGCTTCCACTTGTTTGTATCTTCCTTGATTTCTTTTATCAATATTTTATAATTTTTTGAGTACAAGTCCTTAACCTCCTTGGTGAAATTTACTCCTAGGTACTTTATTTTTCTGGCTGCAATAGTGAATGGGATTGTTTCCTTAATTTCTTTTGCTGACAGTTCATTGTTGGTATATAGAAATGCCTCTGATTTCTGAGTATTAATTTTTTATCCTGCCACCTTGCTGAATTCATTTATAAGGTCCAGTAGTTTTTTGACTGAAACTTTAGGGATTTCAATATACAATATCATATCATCTGCAAATAGTGACAGTTTTACTTCTTCTTTTCCAATTTGGATGCCTTTTATTTCTTCTTCTTGTGTGATTGCTGTAGCTAGGACTTCCAGAACTATGTTGAATAAGAGTGGTGAAGGGGGGCATCCCTGCCTGGTTCCTGATCTTACGGGGATTGCTTTGAATTTTTGTCCATTTAGTATGATGTTTGCTGTTGGTTTATCGTAGATGGCCTTTATCATGTTAAGGAATGATTCCTGTATTCCCACTTTACTGAGAGTTTTGAGCATGAATGGGTACTGGATTTTATCAAATGCCTTCTCTGCATCTATTGAAATTATCATATGATTTTTGTCCTTTCTTTTGTTTATGTGATGAATCACATTAATTGATTTGTGAATATTGAACCAGCCTTGCCTTCCCAGAATAAATCCCGCTTGATCATTGTGTATGATATTTTTCATATATTGCTTGAGCCGGTTGGCTAATATTTTGTTGAGAATTTTAGCATCTAAATTCATCAGGTATATAGGCCTATAATTTTCTTTCTTTGTGTTGTCTTTGCCCCGTTTTGGGATCAGAATTATGCTCGCCTCATAAAAGGAGTTTGGAAGTCTTCCTTCCTCTTGAATTTTTTGAAATAGCTTGAGGAGGATAGGAGTTAGTTCTTCTTTGAATTTTTGATAGAATTCACTTGTGAAGCCATCAGGTCCAGGACTTTTCTTTTTTGGGAGTTTGGTGATAACTGTTTCGATCTCATTTGTTGTAATTGGTCTGTTTAGGTGTTCTGATTCTTCCAGATTGATTTTTGGAAGGTTATATGATTCAAGAAATTTGTCCATTTCACCAAGATTGTCTAATATTTTGGCATATAGTTCTTCATAGTATTTTCTTAAAATGCTTTGTATTTCTGTTGTGTCATTTGTTATTTCTCCACTGTCCTTTCTAATTTTATTCATTTGAGACCTCTCTCTTTTTTTCTTGGTGAGTCTAGTTAAAGGTTCATCAATCTTGTTTACCTTTTCAAAGAACCAGCTTCTGGTTTCATTGATCCTCTGTATTGTTTCCTTAGCCTCTATTTCATTTATTTCTTCTCTGACCTTTATTATTTCCTTCCTTTTACTTGTCTTGGGTTTTATTTGTTTTTGTTTTTCTAGTTCTTTTAGATGCTGGGTCAGGTTCCTTATTTAAGCTTTTTCTAGCTTCTTATGATTTGCCTGTAGTGCAATAAACTTCCCTCTCAGAGCTGCTTTTGCTGTGTCCCATAAATTTTGAGTTGATGTATGCTCATTATCATTTGTTTTTAGAAACTTTATTTCTTCTTTGATCTCATTTTTAATTCATTCATTTTTTAATATCATGCTATTTAGTTTCCAAGTGTTTGAGTATTTTTCAGTTTTTCTTTTGTGGTTAATTTCTAGTTTCATGGCATTCTTATCAGAGAAGATGCTTGATATGATTTCAATCTTCTTAAATTTATTGAGACCATTTTTGTGTCCTAACTTGTGGTCTATCCTAGAAAACGTACCATGAGCGCTTGAGAAGAATGTATATTCTACTGCTTTAGGGTGAAAAGTTCTGAAGATATCTATTAAATCAAGTTGATCTAGTGTCTCCTTTAAGTTCGCTGTTTCTTAATAATTTTCTTTCTTGAGGATCTCTCCAGTGTTGTTAGAGGGGTATTGAAATCTCCTACTATGATAGTATTGCTGTTAATCTCACCCTTTATATCCATCAAAGTCTGCTTTATGTATGTCTGGGCTCCTATATTTGGTGCATAGATATTTATAATAGTTATATCTTCCTGTTGAATTGTTCCCTTTATCATTATGTAGTGTCCTTCTTTATGTCTTACTATAGCCTTTGTTTTAAATTCCATTTTGTCAGATATAAGTATTGCTATCCCTGCTTTGTTTTCATTTCCATTTGCATGAAATATTTTTTTCTATCCTTTTACCTTCAGTCTATGTGCATCTTTTGTTTTAAGGTGTGTCTCTTGTAGACAGCATATGTATGGGTCCTGACTCTTTACCCATGCAGCAACCCTATGTCTTTTGATTGGATTATTTAATCCATTTACATTTAAGGTTATTATTGATATGTAGTTGTTTATTGCCATTTTGTTCTTTAAAGCTGTAATCTTCTTTTGCTCTATTCTTTCCTCCCTTTAAACTGTTCACAAGAGGCCCCTTAGTATCTCTTGCAGAATTAGTTTGGTTTTTATGAATTCCTTCAGGCTTTCTTTTTCTGGGAAGCTCTTTATTTCTCCTTCAGTTTTAAATGTTAGCCTTCCTGGATAAAGTAGTCTTGGTTGTAGGTTCTTGTTGTGCATTACTTTGATTATATCTTGCCATTCCCTTTTGGCCTCAAGTGTTTCTGTTGAGAAGTCCGATGTCATTGTAATGGGGGCTCCTTTGTAGGTGATAGCCTTTTTTTCCCTAGCAGCTTTTAAAATTTTTTCTTTATCTATTAGCTTTGGTATTTTAACTATGATGTGTCTTGGTGTAGATCTTTTTGGGTTTCTCTTTAATGGAGTTCTGTGTGCTTCTTGAACGTGTGGAGTGTTTCCCAGCCTTAATTTAGGAAAGTTTTCTGCTATGATTTGATTGAACAAAGTTTCCATTTCCTGTCTTCTCTCGTCTTCTTCAGGCACCCCTATGATGCGAATGTTGTTTCTCTTCATGTTGTCACAGAGCTCCCTTAGAGTTTCCTCACATTTTTTGAGTCTATTTTTCTTTTTCTTTTCTGCTTCTGTGCCTTTGTTTTTTGTGTCCTCTAACTCGCTTATTCGATCCTCAGCGTGATTCATCCTGCTTTTAATTCCTTCCATGTGGTCTTCAGTTCTGATACTGTATTTGTCATTTCTGTCTGATTCTTTTTTATTATTTCAATTTCGTTTTTTATACTTGTTATCTCTTCAATTAGGTGTTCATAATGACTATTCATTGTTGCTCTAATTTCTTTGAACATCCTAACTATCATTATTCTAAATTCTGCTTCTGGTAATTTGGTTATATCTGGTTCATTCAGGTCCTTCTCTGGGAATTTCTCTTGATTCATTTGGTTTGCATTCCTCTGCCTGCCCATTTTATCTGTGTATAAGCAAGATGTGGCCACTGGAGTCCAGTAGGTGTTGCCTTTGTGTTCTCTAGTTGTGGTCAGTCTGTAGGCTCCCCACCCCCTCTGCCACTGCCTAGGGTGGTTAGGTATGGGCGTTGCCATTGCCGGCCCTTGTGGATTTTGCTGTGATTTCTGCCTCTCCTCTGCGGGAGGGGCTGTCACTCAAGCCATAAGCATCAGCACCAAGGGTAGAGGTGAGTACCTTTGCTCAGCTGCGAATCCAGCCTGTTTTCTGGACTTCCGCCCTGAATCCGCAGTCAGAGCCTGCTCGCCACAGTGTCGCGGGTTGGGCGGGGCTTTTGACGTGCTCTCAGCTGTGAGCCTTTGCCCGTCCGGAGCTTTAGCCCTGCCCTCGAGGCCAGGGCCCTTCTGCGCAGGGTTGCAAACCCTGGTTTATTGGGCCGGTGTGTTTTCTGGTTTCCGCTCAGATGCCAGCTGCATATTTCCGCTCGTCCCAGACTCTACCCCTCCCCCATGTTGGGAGCCCGCTCGTGCAGGTAATATGGCAATCCGCGGTTTCTCCGGCCGTAGCGTTGGCTCAGCTGTGATCTTCCTCTTGTTTCGGGGTTTACCCCGTCCCCGTGCTCGGAGCCCGGTCAAGCACGTATAATGGCAAACCACGGTTTCTCCGGCCGGGTGGGGTTGGTAGCGTGATCTCAGCCGCGAGCCACCGCCCGTCTCTGGTCCTAGCCCGGTCCCCGTGGTCAGGTCCGGCTTGCGCAGGGTCTGTGAGCAAATTTCTGCCCGTTCCTGGCCTCTTGCTTTGTCCCCGTATGTAGCATTACAGGTGGGCCCGCAGCTTCCAGAGCGCTTTCGCGCGTCCCCTCCAACCCTGATGGGCTTGACCGAGCTCACACTGGCTTGGCCTCTGCCCACGCCGACAGAACCACCTTTCAGAGTCCTCCCGCCCCAAACCCTTCAGCAACCCTCAGCAGAGTAGGAAGGGACCTAATACTCCACACTGTAGGCCTGGGAGCTCCCTCACTTGTTTCACAGCTCAAAACTGTCCAAACACCTCCTCTAGGCTCTGGGACTGCATGCTGGGGCTTGGTTTCTGGGACCCAGGTCCCTCCCTCTCCGCCAAAAATTCCTCCTGCCACGCGGGTCTATCTGGGCTGCTGTTTGCTCCGGGGAGCTGGGCAGTCCTCTTCACGTTTTCGCTATTCCTACCAGTCTCAATGTGGCTTCTTCTGTGTTCCTTTGTTGAAGAGTCCACTTAGTTTAGTTCAAAGTTGGTTTATCCAGATGATGGTTCTTAAAGTTGAGTTATAATCCACTTTGGTTCTGGGAGTTGGAAGTTGGTACATCCGCCTACTCCGTCGCCATCTTGCTTCCCCGATTTTGACTTTTTTTAAACCTCAAAAATGTGTATCCCCTCCCTCACACTTGGCTTTTCATGTTCATATCATTGTTGAGAGGCTTTGCCTAGTGGTGTGGGGAATGGTGACGCTCATCAGGAGCTGAGAGCTCCGTCTTCTCCAGCTTGTTTTGGTCGGTTTGTCTTCTAGCAAATGCAGCCCATGGCTGGCTGTGTGTGGGCGACCTGTCTGCCGTCTGAAGTGGTCACCTGAGGGGAAGTACAGGAAGTGTTCTTTTCCTTTTTGTTCTTTTCTGGTGGCTCAGCTGACCTGTGAAATTATTTAATGCTTACTTGTGATACTTTAATCCAGTAAATGTGTTTTGACAGTGAGACCCGCCCTCTGCAATTTAGTATATTGTTAATGAATCTAATGCTGGAAAAATTACTATTTTTTTTCCTAATAGAAAGTGCTATTTTCTCTGTTTTAGATATGTAATCCCAAAGAGTGCGGTTTGTCACATCATTGTTTATTTCCTCATAAAACTCCTCCATTTAGGTCGTGATGGTTTTACCTTTCATTTGCTTTAGAGCATATTCCGGCCACCCACCCATCAGCCTGTGGGACTGACTCACTTCTTTTGTATGTCAAATCAGCGTTCGAAGGAGACAAGGAAGTGAGAACTCTATACTAATGTGGGTAAATTTTGTGAGCTCAAACAAGATTGATCACCATCCCTACTTAATTCAGAGCCAAGGATGGGAATCATCTTTTTATCTGTACCTTGTTTGCCGTAATGAAAATGGCATTCTGCTTTGAATCATTTTCAATGACACGATTTTCAATGTTGTTATCTTTGTGACATTTTAACAAGTAAAACGTAATTTTCAGGCCCACTGGAAATACTGCTTAGTTTTATTGTTTTATTCACACACACACCCCACCTTCCTGACTGTGCTTGTTGCCTAGGAAACCACTGTTGGGTTGAGTTCTGTTTGCTTTGTTGTCAGGCTCTCAGAGTTATAGGTGAAGTTCTTGGTTTTCTAGTTGCAAAAGTGCTTTTTTTTAAAATTTTTAATTTTTTTTAAATTTATTCATTTTAGAGAGGAGACACAGAGTGAGAGAGAGAGAAATGGGGGAGGAGCTTGAAGCATCAACTCCCATATGTGCCTTGACCAGACCAGTGTAGGGTTTTGAACTGGCAACCTCAGTGTTCCCAGGTCGACGCTTTATCCACTGTGCCACCACAGGTCAGGCAGAAAAAGTGCTTTTTAAATATTAGCAATGCTCTGTCTATGCTAAAGTGCTTTATCTCCTCAAAAAACAGCCAAGGAGTTGTTTGGTTTTCTTAAAATAATAAAAAGAGGATTTTCTCCCTGATTATTACTGGATTTGTTTTGTTTTGTGTACAAATTTACCATAGGATTTGAATTGTTGCACTGGGTTAGTTCCAAATATAGCACGTTATAAAAATGATTGTTATATAAAGTTTACTTATTTAGGAAGTTGTAGACCCATGTGATTCCGCAATGTGCAAATATGCACATTAAAGTATTACATAAAACATCTAGTGAGGTCTGAGAAAATGCAGGTCATTTGCCCTGTATCTGGTAGGGTGAACAACTATTCTTTTTGTATAATGTTTTTTGTTTTACAGGGACAGAGAGAGAGAGAGAGAGGGATAGATAGGGACAGACAGGAATGGAGAGAGGTGAGAAGCATCAATCATTAGTTTTTCGTTGCCGTTGCGATACCTTAGTTGTTCATTTATTCCTTTCTCACATGTGCCTTGACTGCGGGCCTTCAGCAGACCAAGCAACCCCTTGCTGGAGCCAGCGACCTTGGGTCCAAGCTAACGAGCTTTTGCTCAAGCCAGATGGGCCTGCGCTCAAGCTGGTGAGCTCGGGGGTCTTGAACCTGGGTCTTCCACATCCCAGTCCGACGCTCTATCCACTGCGCCACCGCCTGGTCAGGCTTTGTATAAATGAATGCCGTAGAAACTGCCTCTGATCTTATTCCTTTTTAGTAATTAAAAGTTAATTATAGTGAGGCTCTAAAACTGTTAAATGTTTTATTATGTGTGTGTGTGTGTGTGTGTCTATACATATATGTATATATATTTTTTTACAGGGACAGAGAGAGAGTCAGAGAGAGGGATAGATAGGGACAGGCAGACAGGAACGGAGAGAGGTGAGAAGCATCAATCATCAGTTTTTCGTTGTGACACCTTAGTTGTTCATTGATTGCTTTCTCTTATGTGCCTTGACCCCGAGCCTTCAGCAGACCGAGTAAGCCCTTGCTCAAGCCAGTGACCTTGGGTCCAAGCTGGTGAGCTTTTGCTCAAGCCAGATGGGCCTGTGCTTAAGCTGGTCCTCCGTGTCCCAGTCCGACACTTTATCCACTGCGCCACCGCCTGGTCAGGCTATATTTTTAATTAATAAGGTTAGAAATTCAGCATTCTATAAAAATAGTTTAATGCATCAAACACTCCAGCGATAGTGGGTTGGCATGCTGTTGTAGCTCCTCACCCCAGGCAGCTGGTGAGTCCTGTGCACGAGGCGGGGGTGACTGAGGGACTGAAGTTCAAGAGCCAGTGTGGCTAGTGGCTTCTGCACTGTGTGGCACAACACAGATAGGGCTCTTGCCACGCCCTGGGCATTGCTTGGGGGCTTGTTAGCATGCAGCTTCTCAGTCCTCTTCCCGCCCTAGAATGAATCAGTGTCTGCATTTGTAGGATCTCTTAGGATTGACAGGCTATGCTCTCAGGTCTAGAGCGTGGAGTCCTGGTCTTGGCTGCATATGTGACTTGTGAGTCGCCTGGGTACCTTGTAACAATAATGGCCAGGCCTCGCATCCTTGACCCATTTTTTAATATTTCTGGTTGAGGATCCGGGTGCTAGCATTTTACAAAATATTATTTTAATGACCAGTGAAGAGTTAGAAGCAGCTGATGTCACTCAGACAGTGCCAGCTCAAGGGCAAGGTGGGATGGGAAGATCTTCAGTACTGACCTGGGTGTCTGACCTTTTGTGAAGGTGAGGAAGATAGGGGTGTAAGTAAGAGAGGGCCCACCCTGATTTAGTGCTCCATCTTTGCCAGGTGTGATTATCTGAAATTGACTACATTTTTGATGGAAAAGACTTTTGGTGAAACTATAGCCTACTTCAGAAGATTGAAATGTCACATTGTGTCAAAACATAGACTGAGACCTATATCCATCCAGTACCTTTCTGTTAACCCAAGTGATGTTCCCTCGGTAGAGATGGAGGGTGAATTCTTTTATTCTTCACTCATACTCTGTGTGGTTCCTTCCTCTTCTGTGAGCCTCTTCTCACTCCTTCCCCCAGACTCCCTAGTCATAAAATCAATTATGATGAAGTACAAAGCCTTATTTGTTTGCCGGTCTTAGCTAAAAGGAACTTGTCTCATTCTTAAATTTTACATGACTATATTTTTTAAACTTTATTTATTTATTTATTCATTTATTTATTTATTTATTTATTTATTTATTTTAAAGACTTTTTTCTTTCTTTTAACTTTATTCATTTTACAGAGGAGACACAGAGTGAGAGAGAGAGAAAGAGAGAGAGAGAAAGAGAGAAAGGGGGGGGGGAGGAGCTGGAAGCTCAACTCCCATATGTGCCTTGACCAGACCAGTGCAGGGTTTTGAATTGGCAACCTCAGTGTTCCCAGGTCGATGCTTCATCCACTGCGCCACCACAGGTCAGGCTTAACTTTATTTTTTAGTGAAAGGAGGGGAGACAGAGACAGACTCCTGCATGGGCCCCAACTGGGATTCACCCAGGAAGCCCACTAGGGGGCAATGGTCTGCCCATCTGGGGCCTTTGCTCAATTGCAGCTGGAGTAATTTTTTAGTGCCTGAGGCAGTCGCCATGAAGTCATCCTTAGTGCCCGGGGCCAACTTTCTCTAATTGAGCCATTGCTGCAGAAGGAGAGAAGGAGGAGGAGGAGGAAGAGGAAGAGGAGAGAGAGAGAGAGAGAGAAGCCAGAGAAGCGAGAGGAGGAAGGGTGTAGAAGCAGATGTGCACTTCTCCTGTGTGCCCTGACAGGGACATTTGTTTTTTTTTTTTAATTTTATTCATTTTAGAGAGGAGGAAGGGAGAGAGAGAGTGAGTGTGAGAGAGAGAGAAATGGGGGAGGAGCAGGAAGCATCAACTCCCATATGTGCCTTGACCAGACAAGTGCAGGGTTTCCAACTGGCGACCTCAGTGTTCCCAGGTTGACGCTTTATCTACTGCGTCACCACAGGTCAGGCTGACAGGGAATGTTTTTAAAGTTTAAATGAATGCCATAGAAACTGCCTCTGATTTTATTCATTTTTAGTGATTAAAAGTTAATAATAGTGAAGCTCTAAAATTAATGGATATTTCATTATATTTTGAAATATAATGGTCACACAACTGACTCGGGACATCCACATGCCACGCTGGGCTGACAGTCTACTAGTGAGCCACCTGCCAGAGATTTTATTCTTAACCGCTGGGAAAAGATTGTTAAGATCAAAGCATCCAATGGGTCATTGGCTGAGTGGCGGTAACTTCATCCATGCCCTGAGCTCACTGTGAGCATGTTCAGCAGCTATGTATTGACTGCCTTTTTTGTGATGGTAGATGTTGATGAGAAAGTTGCAGATAAACCAGAAGCCCTGTCTTTAAGTTCTTGGTGTTTTATTCATTTATATATTTTTTACAAACTCTCTCTCAGAGGGAGAGAGTCAGAGAGAGGGATAGACAGGGACAGACAGATGGGAACGGAAAGAGATGAGGAGCATCAGTCATTAGTTTTTCGTTGCCGTTGCGACACCATAGTTGTTCATTGTTTGCTTTCTCACATGTTCCTTAACCATGGGCCTTCAGCAGACTAAGCCACCCCTTGCTGGAGCCAATGACCTTGGGTCCAAGCTGGCGAGCTCGTGGTCTTGAACCTGGGACTTCTGCATCCCAGTCCGACTCTCTATCCACTGTGCCACTGCCTGGTCAGGCTCTTGGTGTTTTAGAATTCCACTCTCCCTAGAGAGGAGCTTTCTTCTCTGTGGTCTGACTCCCGACGCTTGGACTTTGTCTCTAACAGTTACCCATAGGTTAACTTTTAGCCGTAATCATTTACCCCTGTGATATCAGTTTTCCTACTTGTAATATGAGAATAATAATGTTTTGTAGCCTTGTTCTGAGACTGTGATCAGTTAAAGCATTAAAGTTAATGCATGTGCATGACCCATAGTGAATGTTTGATGAATGTTAGTGATCACAGACTGAATTGGTTTATTATAAATAAACAAGATATGCTTACTTTTACATTAGTTGTTGCTTAAAAAGAATGAGTGGAGTTGATTTAATTAGCTGTGAAAGGTCTCACTCAGCACATTGACAGTAATATAAACAGACACACATCCTTATGTCTCAGAACCACGAAGTCTCATTGCTGCCTTCCAGAAGCTGGTTGGTGCCAATTGGCTTCGCTAATAGCCATCATGGACTGGGCTTTGTAGTAAGGAACACTCAAGATAGAAAGTGGATACAAGCAATATCAATGCCTTTTTTTTTTTTTTTTTTAATTGAGTTTAAAGGGAGAGAGATGGGGTTGGGGAGGGAGAGAGAGGGAGAGAGGAAAGAGTTGAGAAACATCAACTCGTATTTGCGACACTTGAGTTGTTCATTGATTGCTTTTCATATGTGCCATGACTTGGGGGATCCAGCTGAGACAGCGACCCCTTGCTCAAGCCAGTGACCTTGGGCTTCAAGCCAGTGACCTTATACTTCAAGCCAGCAACCATTGGGTTCAAGCCAGCAACTGGGGTCATGTCAGTGATCTTGTGCTAAAGCCAGATCCCATGTTCAACCTCGGTGCCTGTGCTCAAGTCAATGACTTTAGCGTTTTGAACTGGGGACCTTAGCGTTTTGAACTGGGGACCTTACCATCCCAGGTCAGTACTCTATCCACTGCGCCATCATGGGTCAGTCAACAATGTAAATGCCATTGAAGTGCTCCCCCGTGTAAGTTAGCATTTCTTGCCCTTCCAGTAGACCCACCCCTTTACTTATTTTTCTTCCTAGTGGTCACTGTGTGACATCATCTCTGTATATTTGTTTATCTGTTGTCCTTCTCTCACCACCTGAATGTAAAATCCTTGAGGATTATTTACTCTTGGCAATGAGAAGAGTACCTAGCATACCATAGGGGCTCTGTAGATACTTGTCTTGTTCAGATGACTTTTTGAATCATTCTTCTTATATAGCTTTTCATTCCTTGAAGCTTCATGTACAAAGTGAAAAGCTTGTCTAGGAGCAAAGCGAAGGTAGAGGCTCTCGTGGAAGTTTGACACCTGAGAGTTGAGGAAACCCTTGCCACTATGAAGCAGTTGATGATGATTAATATGTGGGTAAGATGAGATGGGTAAGCTCACAGGTAAATTACAGTACTGTTGAACCAACTTGGCAAAGTGAACGTGATTATGAGGGATTTGATAGAGATATACGTGGGAGTTATATGTTAAGAATTAATTTAGATTTGCTTGGAGTCACATATTCTCATAGGCAAGTCAGCACTTTAGTGAGGACAGCAGTGCAAAGTTATTAGTAAAGAATAAAATATTGAGATTCCTGGCCAGAGAATTATCACCAGTATGTGAAGCAGCCATCCTCTGAGCTTTCTGAATGTCCAATATCTGTAATTGTTTCTTTTTTATTTCTTTTTCTTTTGCTGAAAAGATTGCCCTTAGGATACTCAAGATAATCAGTTTGGACAGAATAGAGATAGATGGATTGTCACATTCACCCGAGTTTTTGTATATGCAGTGACATCTAATAGCTGCCATTTGCTGGGAGCTGGGAGTGCTGTCTCTAAAGTGAATCTGGAGCACCAGTCCACGTCAACGGATTGACACAAGGCATGGGACCCCTTTTGCTCTTGGAACCCCTTGGATTTCCTGGTGACGGAAGTCCCCGGCAGTCCCCTCCAGGCTGTTGTTCGTATGGTGAGGAGGGTGGCTGTGATGGAGGAAGACCTGGAGGGGTTGGTGGCCTGGTGACCACAGATCATTTCAGTGGCACTAGAGTCCAGAATGGAAAGCTGAGATCCCAGAGGGCAAGCTCCAGGGCCTTGCGGACTGTGCGACCTGGCCAGGCTGATAACAGGGAGTCATGACATCTGATCTGTGACTTAGGGAAAGGGCTGTGGGTGTTTTTTTGAGGGTGCTTTGGATAGGGCCAAGGCCAGAGGGAGAGAAGGGGTCAGATTGATGATAGCTCGTGAAACAGGAAGTTAATTCTTTAGCATACCTAAAAACTTTTAGTATAATAAATCTTACACTTAGGGTCTTACACGTGACGCTCAGGGCAGCAACATGCTGGTCACTGGGATGTTAGAAGCACAGAACTTCGAGTGCTCGCACGACCCGAGATGTGCCGAGCTGTCTTCCCAGGGGTGCACGCTACAATCTGAGAAGTTCTGATGTGGAACGCTGTTTGGTCCCCCAGGCCTCCCTCTCTTGCTTCTCTCTTTTTCCAGTCCTGAGTCTAACACTGCACTTGAGCCATACTGAAGTTCTTGTCAACTCTCCCGTTTTCTCTGCCTCGGTGTTCTCTTCCTGTCACCTCTTCTCACTGGCCAAACATTACCATCACTGTCCCAGTATAAGACCAAAACCAAACGTCAGACATGTCAGCTGTGATGTCTTCCTTCTTCACGTTGTTGGTCTGTACACATTTGTTAAGGGCTTTGCCTCAGAGGGTATGGCCTTGAAACTGCAAGGTTATTTTCTAGGACTGTGTGTTGTCAGGATGCAGATTTTAAAATTTACAATGACAGTGTGGCAAATGCAACGATACGAAGGAGCAGCCGGGGTCCGAGAGATTTCCTGAGTAAGGAGACACACGTTGAGTGTTACAGGACAAGATAGAAAATTTAGCTGTTCCTTCTCTGATGAAGTCTTGGCTGAAGCACCCTGATCACATGGTAAAGGGATGGAGACTGTCTCCCCCGACCCCCATGGCACTGAGGACTCCACCAGCGCCAAGCTCAGGTCTGCTGCCCACATGAGATCCCTGGGGACCCAGTGCTCAAAAACCTCCCTTGAGAAAGAGAGGAAGGTTGTTGGTTCTCTTTGTCAAAAGCTGTATTAGCCTGATGGCAGGCAGCTGTGTTAGGCTTGCTTGCTGGCGTACCAGCTGCCAGCCCTTTGCCTGATTAGTGCGTGAGCACATGGCAGCGCCACGTGTGTATGGCCTTTATAAGGCATAGACACTTGTGTTCAAGAGAGATGGGGATTACGGATGCACAGATTGCCCGCCCGCCCACCCGCCACTGTGAGGGGCCATTTTGATGTTGGCCTGAGAAGCCGTTTCTCTGCCTTATCCCCTGTTGTGAGACTTATTAAACAGAATGGCTGAACCCTTTCTGGCTCCGCAGTTTTACTACCATCTGCCTGAATCCAGTGTGAACCTGCCTGGCCATGATGGTGGTCACCACCATTACATCTGCCACAGCGGGCAGGGTTCAGAGCAGATTTGTATGGAGCCACCGACACCCTTGAGGAGTGGCTGTTCCCTGTGGCTCTCTTAGTGGGGACTGTGGGCTGGTTGTTTTTTACAATCCTGAGAGAAGAAACCAAGAGCTCTGTGTGAGAAGCTGAGCAAGGTTGAAGCTCCAGGATGAGCTGCATGCTGAACTGAGTGCCAACGACAGTGTGAACTGTAGTGAGCACTGGAGAGGAATGACTGGGTCTGAGAGCTGCAGGGTGAGGTACAGGCTGAGCCCCAACAGCACCTGGAACTGGAGCAACCTCTGGACAAAGAGTTGCAGTTTGCTCTGGAAGCTGAACGTTGGCAGTGATGGCTGTTGGAGAAACAACTGTGGGTTCAGGAGCTTGAGTCAGCTTTAGGTTGAGAGCTGGTGGCCACAGGAGCTAAAGGGGGCATGGAAGACGGAGCTGTATTTCTGCCAGCAGAGTGGCTCTGAGTCGGTGGGAGCAGGCGTTTCTGTCACTTCTGAGGGTGAGGCTCAGGCTGCAACTGCCATCTGTAGTCTTAGAGCCCTGCCGGTGTTCACTAAGAAAGTAGAGACCCAGGAGCCAAGAGTCCCTCAGGGGCAGCCACAGCCTCTTCCCAGGTAGTGGAGCACTCTCTGTGGTTCAGCCCTACACCTGGGCAGAGCTGATGGAGTTGGGGGTGAAACTGAGGCAGAAAGCCACAGAGCTCCTGAGCCTGCTTGGTACAGCTGCAGGACGTAGGGGGTGGATGGAATCACGCTCTCCAGAACAGAGATGGACCTTAAGGCTGTGAGGGCTGCTTCCCATGCTGCCCCCACCCCGCCACCGACTAACAAGAGAATTGGGCCTGTGAAAGTTACCTATACACAGATATAAGTAGATTTGATTGCAGCCAGGGCAGATAGAGAGAAATTAGATGGTAAGCTTAATAAAGTCTTATTGGAGCTTTGGCTGCAACTTGAGTCAAAACAGGTTCCAACTGCTGAAAAAGCGGGGAAAGCGGGTGGTCCCGACATCTGCCAGGAAAATGGCTGGTGTTTAGGTTACAGGATCCCCAAGACCCGTTGTCCCAGTTTGAATAGGGGGGAGGGTGAGGGACCCATCTAACAGAGACGAGTGGGGGCCAGAGGCCCCATGTGAAGTTGGCAATCCATTGGTTCCCTTGTAATGTGCAGCAGGTTTTGGCATTAGAAGATAATAGGTCTTTTTTTTTTTTTTTTTTTTAATAGCAGCAGCAGCTAAGAGAGCTGTTAAGGTGACACAGGCCTTGAATGTATTTGACCGTGCCAGGTCCTGTGAGCCTGTCGAGGGGTTTGGATGGGGCTTGTGGCAATGGACAGCACACTATGGAAAGGTGCTGAGCTCTGTTAATAAAGAGCTGTATGGCTAGTTGCCTGTAATGGACTTTTACCTTGGGGAATTGCACAGATAGCTGGACTGTTGTCTATTGTGGAATGACTCTTGGACTGTGACCGGAGGGGGGCACCGGCTCCCTTGGGGGTGAACATGCCGCTCGTGGACAAAACTATGAGAGACCCTAATGGGGGGGGGTGCATGGCACCTGTGGAGGCCATCCTGCACTGGTTCTCATCCAGTTGCAGAGGTGCACCAAGGACACTTTACGGTTTCCATGGACACAGCCCTGGACTATACAGGCCCTCCTACCTACTATGGGTTAGGGACTTAAGATGGGCCTCTAGGTGACAGCCTGGGCAGAGTGCTCAGGGAGATATTGTAAGGGCACCTATGTAATTACTGTAACTTCTGCTGTTGCTATAGTTTCTGTTTCCTGTCAAGTAGATTGTGAAGTGAGCAACCCAAAACAAGTGGGATGTGGGGCCGCTGTGTTAGGTTAGGCTTGCTTGCTGGTTTACTGGCTGCATGCCCTTTGCCTGATTGGTGTGTGGGTGCGTACCAGTGCCACGTGTGTACAGCCTGTATAGGCTATGGGTGCTTGCACTCTAGAGAGATTAGAGATGGGGGATTGTGGATGACAGACTGCCTGCCCGCCACTGTAAGGGGCCATGTTGCTGTTTGTGTGCCTGAGAACAGGTTTCCCCTGCCTGTGTGCTTGTCCCCCCTTGTGAGACTTTGTTAAACTGATTGGCCCAAACACTTTCTAGCTCCACAGTACAAACCCAATGTGAACTTGCCTGGCCTTGGCCACAGGTATTACACCTGACCAGGTGGTGGTGCAGTGAACAAAGCATCAACCTTGGACACTGAGAGCCCAGGCTCAAAATCGTGAGGTTGCCAGCTTGAGTACAGGCTCATTTGGCTTGAGCGTGGGATCAAAGACATCTGGTTTGAGCAAGGGGTCACTGGCTCAGCTGGAGCCCCCAGCCCTCATCAAGGCATGTATGAGAAAGCAGTCAATGAACAACTAAGGTGGTACAACTATGAGTTGATACTTCTCATCTCTCTCCTGTCTGTCTGTCTCTGTCTGTTTCTCACTTAAGAAAAAAGCTGGATTAGCGGATGAGTGGGGAAGAAGCTAAATAATAGTGGTTTATTTAGTACCTGCAGAGGAACCCAGAAGAGGAAGTAGTAGTTCTCTTTTTAAAGATTTGTGGGTCAATTATTCATTCAACAAATACTCATTGAGGGAGGTGCAGTTGAACTTCACTGTTAGGGGAGGGCCCCACACATACTGACTCACCCCTGTGCCTGTTCCTCGTTGAGGTTGAGCATGGCCACCCTGACCCCCGAGGCTCAGACTGAAAATAAGTATCCTCGTCAGTCTGTTTTACAGTTTTCACATTTTTGTACTTTTTTGGAGGGTGATTTTGCTGTTTAAAATGAACCCTGAACATCAAATGTGGTTTCCTGCACTTCAAGCATAGCAAGTCTGTGCCTTTATGGAGGAAGTATACCTTTTAAATTAGTCCTGTGCAGGTGTGAGTTTTAGTTCTGGTGGCTGTGCATTTAGTGTTTTTAAACAAATACATAGGAACACAGTTATGTGTTGATCACTTGATGAAAGTATTTTGACCAGAGGCTCTCACCTAACCTTGTGTCTACCTCTGGAACAGTGTTGGTTTTGGGATTTGCTGAATTCAGGGTTTCTAGCGACTCTGTGGAATGTGACTGTGGTGGGTAATTATAACCTACTGACTGTATGTACTCTTCCAGATAACAGTGCTGGGCCTGGAGGGTGTCAGAGAGAGGCAGGTGGAACCTCTCCCCTTGTGGGTCTTATGCCTCATGGGTAAGTAGACAGGCATACATACTCCGTTCAGCACACGGCTGGAAAATGTTATTGTAACAGTAATGTGGAACTACCTCCCCCCCCACACACGTTTTTGGTTCTCTCTAGTCTCCCAATATTATGTTTGCTCCTTAGGGAGAGTAGCTCAGCGAGCTCTCACTTGCTCCCATGCTCCGGAGTGCACGCACACATGATCTTGTTCTTTTCTCTCTTCACTCTTTACTGTTTACATCTCCTGCTCCTAAATCCAGTTCTCTCCTTGCTCATTAAGATCCTTTTTTTTAATGAAAGGACAAAACCCCCAAAGTTTTTCACCATATTCTCCCAAAGAAAGTCTCTAGCTCTAGCAGATGTTGGGATAGTTTGTTTCATTTGCCTGTGATTATTTTCATCTGTGTAAATTGTATTTATTACTTTTCTAATCTTCACCTTCTTTTTTTTTTTTTACTAACACACACAGTAAATAAAATCTGTCCAGAGCCTGTCCCTGGGCAGGTGGGGGCCTGTTCCCTTGTGAGTGTTCAGAGTGAGATGCGTTTGGAGGGTTTGAGACAAAAAAACGACTCTCAAAGACCCCTCAGCCCATAGTCATTATTTTAAAGTCCCTAGAATAGTTGTAGTGTCCAGTAGACGTTCAGCAAATACCTGTTCAATAAAGTAGCCAGACTTGATACCTGCCATAACCAAACAAAAAGGGAGCTAATGTCCATGAAAGGGACAAGATCACCCATACACAGCCCCGTGGGCTCTGCTCCCGGCTGGCCTGAGCACTCCCTGTTGGGTCCTGGTGGGTGCTCAGGATTCTGACTGACCATGTTTCTTAGTCAGAACTGTTTAGCAGAGGAGTTGGGGACATTAAGTTTTTATCAGCGGAATTCAGTAGCAGATTATATATATTATATAATATATATATTTTATATATATATATATAATTTTATTTTTTGTTTTGTTTTTTTACAGGGATAGAGAGTCAGAGAGAGGGATAGATAGGGACAGACAGACAGGAACAGAGAGATGAAAAGCATCAATCATCAGTTTTTTGTTGCGACACCTTAGTTGTTCATTGATTGCCTTCCCATATGTGCCTTGACCACGGGCCTTCAGCAGACCGAGCAACCCCCTGCTGGAGCCAGCGACCTTGGGTCCAAGCTGGCGAGCTTTTGCTCAAGCCAGATGGGCCCGTGCTCAAGCTGGCGAGCTCGGGGTCTCAAACCTGGGTCTTCCGCATTCCAGTCCAACACTCTATCCACTGCACTACCACCTGGTCAGGCAATTTTATTCTTTTTGAAAAGATTTTATTTATTTTTTAGAGACGAGAGAGAGAGAGAGAAAGTGTGGGAGAGGAGTAGAAAGTATCAACTTTGCTTCTCGAATGTTCCTTGATCGGGCAAGCCAGGATTTCAAACTGGTGACCTCAGCATTCCAAGTGAATGCTTTACCCACTAAGTCACCACAGGTCAGGCGATTTATATTTTTATAAACAGATGGTCATTGCCATAACTTCTTTAAGGGCTGGCCCTCCCCTTTCCTCTGGGAGGAAGGAAGATAAAAGTGAAAGATTTTTCACTTCTACAACCTGTTCCTTGTATACCTTAACCACTGTTGTCTGCTTTTTGGTACCCCTAAACTGAATCTTTCACAATTGAGGAGTTTTTTGTTTGTATATTTTAAGAGAAAGATAGACAGTGAGACAGAGAGAGGGACAGATAGGAAGGGAGAGAGATAAGAAGCATCAATACTTCGTTGCGATTCCTTAGTTGTTCATTGGTTGCTTTCTCATATGTGCCTTTACCGGGGGGCTACAGCTGAGCCAGGGACCCCTTACTGAAGCCAGCAGCCTTGGGATTCAAGTCAGCGACCATGGGGTAATGTCTATGAGCCCGTACTCCAGCCAGCGACCTCAGTTTTGAACCTGGGTCCTGTACGTCCTAGGCTGACGCTTTATCCACTTCTCCACCGCTTGATCAGGCTTGCTTTAATTTTTATTTTATTTTTATTGTTTTGGACTGATATATCTTAACCAACTGCTAAAAATTGTAGGTTTTGCTCTGTGTGTGTGTGTGTCTGAGAGAGAGAGAGAGAGAGATTGGAGACAATGATAGAGGGAATACTTGTTCATATAATGACTGGCTAATGTATTACAAGGAAAGACAGTGTGTGTTGGGAGAAAGGACAGAGGAATTTCACTACCCTCCTGAGCTGCATGACTCCCTTGGTCCCCGCCAGACTCACTGTCTATGCTGCGCATGTGGTCAGGGCTGGCCTCTCCCATGACAGCCAGGCTTTGCACTCTCTTGCGTGGGGCTGGGGAGGACTGGGGAGTCCCAGCAGGACACTGAAGAGGGAGAATGGGAGAGACCTGACGGGGCTCTCTAATTAAGGGCCGCTCTGTGCCTGGTTGTGGCATGCTGGTATCCATGTCCCTGTAGACCACAGCCATCACTGTTCTACCCCTGGGTGGAAGGGACTTCATCCCTTGCTGCTTTCTCTTAATCCTGCCATGTGATTGGAAACAGCCCTTCCGGTAAACTCTCCTTAAGTAACCCTTTGTGAACTATAGCCAGCTGTTTGCTGCTGGGACACTGATACTGCAGCTGACGCATCAGAGGAGCTGGTGTCCTTTGAGGAAGCCTGTAGGGCACAGAAAGCTGTACAGTGAAGGTTGTGTGGGTCTTGGGGCAGACACTGCCGGCTTGTCAGCGTTTTGGAGTGGCGTTGTTCTGTTGTTGGGCATGTGGAGGGAGCCGTTGGAGTGATCGCACAGGGTGCACATGGTGTGTAGCAGTTGAACTTGGGTCATGAGAAGACTGTTATAAAAAATAGCTTAGTAACACTTTAATGTCCTGATTGCGGCAGGCCTTGATATTGACTTCTCACCTGTTTTTTTTGTTTGTTTGTTTTAATTGAGATAACTGTAGAACAGTGGTTCTTAAACTTTTTTGAGGTACCAAACCCACCAGTTTCATTATGCGCATTCACCGAACCCTTCTTTAGTGATAAATAAAATATGATTTTTTTCCCAAAATAAAGACATAGGTATATGTTTTTTTACTGGTGCACAAAATGAGCCGTGCATGAACATCACCTTGCTCAAAGAACAAAACCAACGAAGTGCATGAACTCACAACAAATTACGGTATTACTTTATTCTGGCCTCCGCGGCAGAGGCTTCTCCGAACCCTTGAGACCAACTCATCGAACCCCTATGGTTTGATAGAACCCAGGTTAAGAACCACTGCTGTAGAATTACATGCAGTTGTAAGAAATACTGCAGCCTGATCAGGCAGTGGTTCAGTGGATAGAGCATCAGACTGGGATGAGAAAGACCCAGGTTCGAGACCCCGAGTTTGCCAGCTTGAGCATGGGCCCATCTGGCTTGAGCAAAAGCTCGTCAGCTTGGACCCAAGGTCGCTGGCTTCAGGAAGTGGTGGCTCGATCTGCTGAAGGCCCACGGTCAAGACACATGTGAGAAAGCAATTAATGAACAACTAAGGTGTTGCGAGGGCAATGAAAAACTAATAATTGATGCTTCTCACCTCTTTTCCTGTCTGTTTGTCCCTATCTATCCCTCTCTTTGATTCTCTCTCTGTCCCTGTAAAAAAAAAAAAAAGAAAAGAAATGCTACAAAGGTGTTCCTTTTATATCATAATCAATGCTAAGATTTCAAAAAACTGATATTCTATCACAGTGATACTAACATTGCTACAGGTCACCTGTCCCTTAAGCATTTCCCCACTTTTACTTGTACTGAGATGACTATTTGGAGGGTTTTTGATCAGGGTGGGTGTATTTCAAGTTTCAGGATGAGGATTTTGGAGTGACAAATTTCATACGTCTCAGAAATGTTCTTGGTTTTTCTTTGGAAACATTCCTGTGGCATTCAAGAATCACATATTGATTATTTTCCCTTTGACTTGCCTTTCCTTTCTGAGTGTCTAAGATTCAGTGGAGCCATTGAAGAGATCCTACTATCTATAGAAATGTTTTAAACTCAGCCTTCGCAAGCAAACACCTGTGTTCTCTGGTAAAATGGAAACATTGTGAATTTGATACTGTTGGGAAAATAAGTTTGTAAAATTTTGTTATTTGACTTTGCTCACTTTCATTGTTAAAAATGGCTGCTGCACACGTGATGGTGCTGCCAGGTGATACTGCAAATTACCTTCCTGCTTGGGAAGGGGCTTTGTTATGCTAATGTGTGCTGAAGGAGGGGTTTTCACACCAAAAAGTTTTAAGTGAAGAGGAAAGGAAAGGAAGGAGGCCATCTTTTAGCAGAGAAGCAGCCAAAATGGCGGGGTGCTGAAGGAGAAGCCTGTTTGTGTAGAGTTTGTGCAGAGAGAAGGAGATGGGGAACCAGAGGGGACTGAGTTGGTGGGGCCTTTGATTCTAGGAAACCCGGATGTGTCAGTAACTTTGTGTGCACTGAATGAGTAGGTTTTGCTTCCCTGTGTGTTTGTGTTTACTCTCCAGCTGGGTGCGAGGCTAGAATAAAAGGAAGGACCTACTAGCTCTTGGCTCTGCAGTTTCATTACCATCTATCCGAATCTAATGGGAACCTGCACCTCCCTGGCTTTGTCCGCGGTGGTGACAGCCACGACTGCTGGCTCTAAAGACATGTTTTTGTTCTTCCTGGACAGCAGTGTGGCCCAATCCAAATTGCAAGGGCAGGGACTTCGCTAACAAGTACTTTGTTTACCACTTGGTTATGGAGCAGTGTGTCCTTTGACCTAACCCTTAAATTATCCATCAGGTCTATATGGCGTTCCTTTATAAATGAGATATTTCAGTTTAAGAGAGCTTCCAACTATAGTGGGTCCTTGGGTGTGACACAGTTCCGTTCCCATGTCAGTGTTGTAACCCAGATTTGATGTAAGTCGAAACACACCCTAGCTAAGTCACTTATCTATCCTAACACAGTTCTAAAATCATAGGCTCTCCTCTTCTTCAAAGTACTGCCATTGGAAGACTCTGACTTTCATTTGGGAGCCATGACGAGGGCCAAATTGTCCCCAAACAAAGCAACACAAACGGAACAGTTGCGCTTTTAACAGTCCAAAATGATGTAGGTAAGCATATTGGGAACACCAGCTCCCTCACTTCTACGCCGCATTACTGTGTGTTCTTTCACCATGAGCAACCAAACTGGTACGTCCATGTAGTCTGTAAGTATGACACGGCTTAAGCCGAAACACTCACGTCTCAATTATAAGTTTATATGTTCTTATGGGAGTGAGCATCGTAAACTCGAAATGTTGTATGTCAAGGCTGTCATAATCTGAGGACTCCCTGTACACTATTATTTATTTATTGCTTGTGTATAAAATAACTAGTAGCAGGGTGATAAAACCCATTTTATATCCTTTCTCTTCAAGTCACTCACTATTTTTTAAAGCTTGTTTCCTGCCTTGCTTTTTACAAATTTCTATCCAGGATTTTTACCTCAGTAAACGAAATTCTAACATGTACCTTTATAAAAAGGGTTAACATATCAGAAGGTTGATTCTGATGTCCTGATGGCAGGGTTTTATCTCCTGGCGTGTGTTAACGACTTGGTTATTCTTACCATGCGAGACATATCTCTGGACATGTATAATTGTCCTCAAGATTTGGGGGAGGAAATGGTCTCCATTTTGTCTGGAAGTAATTTGGCTGTTTGCATCCTGAGTTCTAATAGAATGCATGTAGCTGCATACTGTTTTTAGATTTGATGAAATCCCTTGTTGGCTGATTCTTCTCTTCTTGGGAAAGGTTTTATTTGTTGTCTTGAGTGGTTAAAATACTGTGGAAATCACCAGGAGAGTGAAATTAAGAAAACCAATGGGCAAGGGGGTTAGGAGTCGGGGTGGGGCATTTAACAGTTAAAAATGTACCTATAGGCCTGATCTGCGGTGGCGTAGTGGGTAAAAGTGTCGACCTGGAATGCTGAGGTTGCCAGTTCGAAACCCTGGGCTTGCTTGCCTGGTCAAGGCACATATGGGAGTTGATGCTTTCTGCTCCCCTCCTTCTCTCTCTCTGTCTCCTCTTTCTAAAATGAATAAATCTAAAAAAAAAAGTACCTATATATCTGCCCTCTTAGTATTTGCTGCAATTCATTATTAGATTTGTGGTTTTGCACTTAATGGAAGGGCCCCCTGCCTGGGGAAGGATATCGATATTGACAGTGAACTAGCAGCCATAGAGAATTTTAAGTATTGTGATGAGAGTTTAAGGCTGTTTTTTCTGCTCTTCAAAGGGATGTGCACATCAAACAGCCTCTGCCCCCTCAAAAGCGTACCCCGCACTGTGTGTGCTTGAGCCAGCGGCCTCATCATTGAAGCTCCTTGTCTTTGAATTTTCCTTTTAATATTTCAGGGAGTACCCTTTGAAAATCTGTATGTTAAATCAGAATATGATGGGGCAAGAAGTTTTATCATCGTGTTATTTATTTATTTATTTAATTAATTTATTAATTGAGGCAAGCAACAGAAAATCTTGGAAGATGTACACACTGTACTGCTTTATGCTGACAAATTGAAGCAGCAGCATCAAACAGAAGAGCTAAATAAATTAATCTTCCCCAAAGAATACCTAATTATTTATTAATTTATTAATTGTGAGAGGCAGAGAGAGAGAGAAGAACATGGAGCTGCTCCTGTATGTGCCCTGACCAGGGAATCGAACCAGCAACTTCCATGCTCGGGGGCGATGTTCCAACCAACCGAGCTATATGGTCAGGGCTTAATTTCTTTTAAATTATGTTTCAGAGAGAGAAAGGAAGGGAGAGAGAGAGAGGAGAGGGAAGGGAGTATTCATTTGTTGTTCCACTCAGTTGTACACTCATTGGCCGCTTCTCTTGTGTGTTCTGACTGGGAATCCAACCTGCAGCCTTGTAGTTTTGGTATGACACTCTTAACCAACTGAGCTAACCGGCCAGGGCCATCATCATCGTTGCGTTTTTTTAAAAAAATGCATTGATTTTTCTTCAAATTGCAGATGAGGAATTACAGAAATAATGACCACATTACCTTGAATAAGAAGCTTCTATTTTCAATTACTGTAAGGAGCACACATTTTATCTGATCCCTAGGAATGTAGAAATACTCTGTGACTCCATAAGTGTGAAGAACTTGAAGGGAAAGGCTGTATTTACATGTTAGGTAGTCCTCCAATGCCCACACGTTTGCCTTCTTTATGCGGTCTATGCATCATCATGACGTGAAGGCTGAGACACCTAGTAGATGAGCCAGGCCCTTGGGTTTCATGATTCATTTTGTTGATTAAGGCCCGACGTTTATTGGTATTCTATCTTTAAAAGAAAAAAAAGCTCAGCATGATCTGTGTGGTTCGCTAGATAAAGCATTGACCTGGAATGCTGAGGTCATGGGTTCAAATCCCTGGGCTTGCCTGTTCAAGTCACATGCAGGAAGCAACTACTATGAGTTGATACTTCATGGCCCTCTCTCCACCTTTCTTTCTCTCTCTATCTTCTCTCTAAAATCAATAACTAAAATCTAAAAAATACAAACAAAAGAAAAACAGAAAACCAAGCTCAACTTGTCAAAGGCCTCTTGTCTCTTGTGGCAAATTCTGCGCCATGATCAGTAGCGCTGGTGGATGTTCCTCCTCCTGTGTGGCTTGTACAGTTTTCATAAATTGTGACATGTTCTTCTGGGATGTGGCTTGGTGAGGAGTCAGGGGTTTAGGGGTATATGAGCTTATGTGGAATCATACCTACTTCGGCATGAAGTAGACCTACGGACCCCTCCGTGCAGCTTCTGGGCTTATAGATTCGGGGATGGAGGTCTGCAGAGGCGACTGGCCAGAATTTGCAAGTCCAGCCTTGGGGTTCTTCATGGGCAGTTGGTCTGTGGGCCCTTATGAGTCCCAGAGGCATTTTCACAGAGACAGGGCCAGTGTTTTCATGGACTCACTAAGATGTGTTTTATGTACCTTGGCTTATCATCTGCATGGGTGATGCTGAGTCTCTGTGGGTGCAATGTGGTCCCCTTCACAGAGATGGAGGCACCAGTGGCCCATGTGTTCCTTACCCAACACACACACCATTCTTTCTTTTTTTTTTAAGAGCCATTTTTATTGTTGTCCTGGATGAAGTTACAAACATGATGACTTTTATTCAGTCCCAACCCCTTGAGTATGCATATGAATATTTTGAATAGCCACATGGGAGGCAGGCCCCAAGGACATGTGCACATGGAGATGTGTGACTGTCTTCAGGGAAATGTTTATGGGACAGCTGGAGTTGGAACATGAAGTAGCCATTTTGTAATGGAACACCATTTTCTTTTTTATTGGCAAAGACAGAAAAAAAAACTGGTCATCTAGCCTCTGGTGTCTGAGAGAGTTTCTAGAAGAATGAATGAAGAAGGAGTCTGGCATGAGAAGGCAAACAACTGACAGTGTTTGTTGCCAGAGGTAACCATTAAGCCTTCTGGTGAAGATCAGATGTTGCAAAGCTTGTATCCTGCTGTAAGCATGACAGACAGCTTCCCAGCACTTTAATGACTCTTCTGATTAAATTTGTAGCGATGTTTATATATGTGATTTCCTGATATGGAGAAATATATCAACATTTGGAAAACTGGCATCACCCAATATCTAATATAGTCAGAATAAATAATGTTATACATTGTTTAATGGGTTCCAGATCCATTCAGAGTGTAACATAGACAAGCAGATTTTCATGTTAACAAAAAAAAATGAAGTTTATGTTCCACATTGCAGCTAACTTGGGAAATTTGCCAATTGTTGGTGTGGTATCCAAAAAGAAAACTCACGATTAACTAGAAAGATGATTAAAATGCTATTTTTTCTTCCAGCTAAGTGTTTGTGGAGTTCAAAAAAAACAAAACAACTTTGTCATGTTGCAGCAGATTGAGCGCAGGAGCAGAGATGAGAACCCAGATGTCTTCTATTAAAGTGTAAAGCAGCTCTGAGTCCTCTAACTTTTCAGTTTTATGAAATAGAATGTTCACATAATTCTGTTCTTCTCTTGAGCTTGTAATGGTTTTATTGTTAACTTAAAAAAGAAATTAAAAGTTAAATGTTTTTTTAATTTAAAAAAATATTTTAAATTTATTGAGTTTTGGAGAGAGAAAAAGAGAGAGAGAAAGAGAGAAGGAGGGAGAGTGAGAAAGGGGGGGGGGAGAATCAGGAAGCATCTACTTGTAGTAGTTGCTTCCTTTAGGTGCCCTGACTGGGCAAGCCCAGGGATTTGAAACAGCGTGAGTGTTCCAAGTTGACACTTTATCCACTGTGTCACCCACAGGTCAGGCTTTTTTCCCCCCCTTTTTTATTTCTAATATGGCAACTGTTTCTCACTGTACTTCCATATACACAAAAGCTCTTGGGGTCCTCAGTAATTTTTAGGGTATGAACTCATCCTGGGATAAAAGTCTGAGAAGGCCTAGTCTAGGTCCTTCTTTTCTGGGCCATTTTTGATATTTTATACATTGTACTTTATTTAACCAATAGTTTTGTTTTTTAATTTCATTTTTAAACATTTCTGAAATTGGGATGCTTGTTGTTTAAATATGTATGTATAGCTAATGTACTTTTAAAAATATTTTTATTTATTTTATTAAGTGAGAGGCAAGAGGCAGAGACAGACCTCCCGCATGCTCTGTAACCAGGATCCACTTGGCAAGCCCCCTGCCAGGTGATGATGCTCTGTTCATCTGGGGCTGCTGTTCCATTGCTAAGCAAGTGAGCTATTTCAGTGCCTGAGGAGAGTCCATGGAACCATCCTTAGCACCTGTGACCAACTTGCTCGAACTTTTCGAGCCATGGCTGCAGGAGAGGAAAAGAGAGAGAGAAAGAGAGAAGCGCGAGTGGGAGGATTGGAGAAGTAGATGGGCACTTCTTTGTGTGCTCTGACCAGAAATCTGTTATTTAAAACCAGTATTATGATTTCTCAGTGTTTATAATTCTACCTTGAAAACAATAAAATCCATCCCTTTTACAAAATTGAGACCGGTATTTTTTTTTTTTTTTTAATTTGCAAGTAGCTTGAAATAAAATGTTTTCCAATGAATTGTTGAGTAATAGAACGGACTTATTAAATTGGGTAGTGATTGAGCCCCAACCCAGGAAGCCTTGAAGTTCTGTCCAGAAAATCGTCCCTGTGCTCCTCTTGTCATCTCTCTGAGCTTCGTTCCTATCTGCAGGGTCACATGGCATCATATGACTAATGCCAGAGACATGTAAAAACAGATTTAGATTTCTCCAGGTCAAATCGTTGATTCCACTGTGTTACTTAAATTTGTGTGTGCGCCTTTGCATAAACTGGATGAATGTGCCTTATGCTTTCTGTGCAATCGTAAAACCAAGAAGAAATTAATTACAAACTAATAAAAATATAAATTTGCACTATCCGTGTGCGGGACAGGGAAGTTTTGCTGACTAAACTGTGGGATGCATAGATGTAGGCTGCTGTCCTGTGGCCCCAGTTGGATTGGGTTATGCTGCTTGTGTCCCTGTTCTTTCAGCACATTGAGCTACAAGAAAACCTTGATTTCAAGATCATTAGGATGCTATTAGGCATTTTATTTGTGTGTGTGAGAACACATAGTTTACTTGTTAAATTGAATTCTGTTTCTTTTTTTCATTAACCTGGACCCTTTCCTGGATTTAACAGTAGGCATGAGCGTAAACATGAGTTCTGTTTTGCTTGGGGACATTTGGCAAGTAGGTAGAGCAAAGGAAGAATTTGGGTTATATTTTTAGGAATTTCTTTTACAGCAATCCCTAAAATGAAAAATTTATGTAAAGAGTAGAACCTCTGCTGGTGTGTCTCCCACATTGCTGTTTCTGCAGGACACGCCCGTCCAGAAGGGTCAGCCCACAGGGTCGGGGTCCATTCCCATTTATTTTCTGCATTTATAGTGTCGAGAGTTACAGACACAAGAAGGTAGAAAGTGGATTATTTTTGTCTGTTATCAGACAAACAGATTAACCCAAGGATCATGTCCCTTCAGATACTGGTTCTAACGATCTAATCTGAATCATGTATACAACTGTGTCTTCTGGAAAATTAAAAAGAATTTTTTTATCTATCATTTATTTTTTATTGAGTGGAGGGGAGGCAGACAGATTCCTGCATGCACCCTGCCAGGATTGACCTGGCAAGCCCACTAGGGGGCGATGCTCTGCCCCTCTGGGGCGTTGCTTTGTTGCTCTCAGCAGCTGAGCTCTTAGCAACTGAAGTGGAGGCCATGGAACCATCTTCAGTGCCCGGGGCCAACACACTTCAGTCGAACAATGGCTGCAGGAAGGGAAGAGAGATAGAGAGAAAGAGAGAGGTAGAGAGAGAAAGAGAAACAGAGAAGTGAGATGGGGAGGGTTAGAAAAGCAATAGGCACTTCTCATGTATGCCCTAACTGGGACATTCACACGCTGTGACATTCACATGCAGGACTGATGCTCTACTACTGAGCCAACTGGCCAGGGCTGGAAATTCTTTTTCAAAAAACAGGTAGTGTGCACTGTTTTATGGTGTCTGTGCAAATTTAGTGAAATGATTTAGTCCTTGTACTATTATGGGGTTATATTAGTGATTGTGGGTAGTTTTTTTTTTTTTTTTTTGTGGGTAGTACTTTTGATCACTGTCTCTGAATCACTTTTTTAAAGACCTTCTTTTGTGAACTACTAGTGCTTGTTTTAGAATTACACACACCGAGAAACGGAGGTGTAGAGTTCTTTATTTTTTCTTTTTTTTTTTTTTACATCAAATTGGTAATTTTTCCTGCTTTACCTTTTTTTTTTTTCCTCACAACTAAATAACAAAGGGCCCTATATAAAAAGTACTACAGAACCCATAGCCAAGAAGCAGTGTTAGAATGGCCCGCAAGTACTGTATTTTATTAAATATTTTAACACACCATTTGGTTCAGAATATTTTTTTTTCTTACTTTTTCCTTAAAATCTTAGGTGTGTCTTATGGTCAGGTGCATTTTATAGAGAAAAATACGGTATTTTAGTCTCCGTTGCCCATTTTGTTGCTTTATGATTACATTTTGAATTTGGTGATTCTGCGGACAGTTTAGTTAATCTGGAGACAACTTCTATTTTCTGTTAGGAACACTGTCATATTGATTGTTTGATGTATATTTTTGTGAACTTACTTTGAGAGTGACCACAAAATCTTAAAAGTTGAGAATTATTCATCTCTGTCACTTTCATTTTCTGTTTCTCTCAGCAAATTAAGATAACCACCAACAGTATTAAATGTCCAGCATAATTTTCCCTTTGGTAGTATCACTTATTATTAAACTCTCACGATGTAGAAGCAAGTATGAAATTAGATATTATTATGGTTCTTGTGCCTCTGTTTTCTCCGATCTTTAGTAATTTGCTTTAACATCTTTAGACTATTGGATTGACAAGATTTAAAGATAACCTTTAACACATGTGACTAGTCTGTCTTTAGTGAGCATCCTCAGGATCTAGGCATTCACACCACTGACTAGTGCATTAGTGATCTAAAGATGTTTCTCGTAGAGCAAATTGTGAGTTTAGTGTGTTATAAATTTTGTTATAGCAATTACAAACTCTTCTCTTAAATGAATACAGTTATTAAAACACTGTCCTTTATATTATTTTGTATGTGTGTATATACCAGATACTATCTGCTTCTTAGCACATTATGTTCAAGATTTTATGAATCTTTTTTTTTTAAAGATTTTATTGATTGATTTTTAGAGAGGGGAGAGAGAGAGAGAGAAGGGAGAGAGGAGCAGGAAGCATCAACCATAGTAATTGCTTCTCATATGTGCCTTGACCAGGCAAGCCCGGGGTTTCGAACTGGTGACCTCTGCGTTCCAGGTCGATGACTTATCCACTGTACCACCATGGCTCAGGCAAGATTTTTTGAATCTTAAGGACATGAAATATGTTTGTGCTTTATACTTTCTGATAATACTTTTGAACAAAAGAAATATTTATTCCACAGAATCCTGTAATAGTCTAGCCAAACACTGTTTAGATTCTGTATTTTAAATCCAACAGATATGATTAAAAGTTGGATGAGATTTATCTCATGGCTTAGATTTATTATTTATATTTTAGAATACACATGATAGTTTATTTTAAAATATTAGGATATGCCTGACCAGGCAGTGATGCAGTGGATAGAGCATCGGTCTGGAACACTGAGGACCCAAGTTTGAAACCCCAAGGTCGCTGGCTTGAGTGTGGGGTCACCGGCTTGAGCAAGTGATCATAGACATGACCCCATGTTCACTGGTTTAAGCCCAAAGGTCACTGACTAGAGCTTGGGGTCACTATCTTGAACCCAAGGTCATGGACTTGAGTGAGGGGTCACTAGCTCAGCTGGAGCTCCTCCCACTCCCCATAAGGCACATATGAGAAAGCAATCAATGAACAACTGAAGTGCTACATCTACAAGTTGGTGCTTCTCATCTCTCTCCCTTCCTGTCTGTCTGTCTGCTCCCCCCACACCTCTTAAAAAAGATAATTAGGATAGTAATGGCACTAGTGGTTATTGTTATCCTCTATGGAGCGCATGCTATGTGTCTGGCACTGTTTTAAGCATGTTATCTTATTTAGTCCTTACAGTACCCGTAGGAAAGAAGTACTGTTTTATTGCTACTTGCCTATGAATGCACCAGAGACAGAACTACACAGGTAACAAGAGGTGCAGCACAAGTTCAAGCACAGGTGGTCTTACCTCAGATCAGGTCCTCCCTCAAACGACCATGTTTCTTTTGCCATCGCGTTTTAAATAAACTCATGGAATGTCTTTCTAGAATGCTGACCCATCTTCAATCCTTATTCAGTTATCTTTTTAAAAAATAACATTTTTATTTATTTTTTTATATTTTGTAGACATGCCTCTTCATGTCCGACGAAGCAGTGATCCAGCTTTGATTGGCCTCCCAACTTTCGTCAGTGATGGTAATTTTTCCTCTGAAGAGCCATCACGGAAGAACCCCACACGCTGGTCCACCACAGCGGGCTTCCTCAAGCAGAACACGGCAGGCAGCCCCAAAGTCTGTGACCGGAAGGTGACTGCTTTTCCTTTGTGTATCAGTATCTTCATGATAGTCTTTCATGTGTGCTTCTCCACTTTAACCTTAGTGTTCAGATAACTTCTGATTTTATGTTGCCCTTGATTTCCTGATAAAATTCATGCCTTCTATGGTGTCCATTTACTGGTCCATTTTTAATAGATAATTAATCCGTCTGGTTAAAAATGAAACCTTTTTGATGTGAAGGATATACAAGTAAAGTCCCTGCCTTGTCCCCTGTCCTATTTCTGCTCCTAGTAGGAAACCCCCTTGTTAGCATTTTCCATGTTTGTACAGGGATGTTTTACACATGTATAAGCAGATACTACTATTGGCCTATGTGGTACATTAAAGAAATTACAACAGGATGGCCTTTAAAGGACGAAAATGGACTCATTAATTCTAACTACTCAACTGATAATTTAATCTCCCTCCAAAATGAAAGTGTACTCTAGTCTAGAAAATGAAATTTTCTTCTTTGACCTAGTTTATTTTATTTAATGACTTTATCATTTTAGTCTACTTTTTTCCATTTTTTAATGTGCTTTGTCATGTATTTCTACAGAACCCTTATCATCTTATTCCATTAGACCTATAATCTTTTACTCAATGAAATTTAACCTGTGTTTGTCATTTTCACCACTGAATCTATAGAATAAATTATTGGTAAACATCTATTAAGTGAGTTAATAAATATTTTTCAGTGTTAGCATAGTGTATACTCTGTGTGTGTATAAATATATAGAAAGAGAGTATATATCAAAGAATATGGAGCTATACTAATAACATATCAATATTAAAGTGAATGTGGTTTGTAATTTGTTGTTTTTTTTAAAATTTATTTTATTTATTCATTTTAGAGAGGAGACAGAGAGAGAGAGAGAGAGAGAGAGAAAGGGGGGAGGAGCTGGAAGCATCAACTCCCATATGTGCCTTGACCAGACCAGTGCAGGGTTTTGAACTGGCGACCTCAGTGTTCCCAGGTCGACGCTTTATCCACTGTGCCATCACAGGTCAGGCTGTAATTTGTTTTATTTATCTGTTGCATCTATGGGAAAACTCAAACTGAAAAGCATATATAAGGAAAAAGTGTATTGGAGTCCGATTTTTTTCCATTAGGGCTTGAACTGTAAGGCTCACACTTCTGACATTTTATTGTACATTTGATGAGGAATTTGGTGTGATTTCTCACTGCGATTAGCATTAAATTTTAGACTTTTTTATCATGCAGTAGATGACTTTCCAAAGAGGCAGAATTCAGTTTATGAATAGACATCATGCCATTTAATTTGTGTTCAGAATAGACTTAATTTCCATGGAGAGTCACAAATGTATGAATAAGTCCAACTGGCAATTTTAAAAAATTATCTTTAAAAAGGTTTCAGTGGAGGTGAAGGACCGTGGTTGAGAAGTCATTGAGAGTAACCATGTTTCCTTTTAACTCATTTAGCATCTTAGGTGGGCCATTCCATGCAGCTGGAGTAGCCTCAACCACGGGGGCCAGTTTGAACCTTACAGGACTTATTACTAAGAATTTGTTTCTCCGAAAGGGCTTGATAGCAGTTCCTAGGCTGGGCCTCCTGGGTTTTCTGAACGCTATGGCGATACGCTTGGCCTGCCCAGGGAGGAAGATGGGCCTAGTGGCCTGGGACCTGGGATCTCCCACCTGCCTCTGCCCACTAAATACTAGCACACTGTTTCCAGGTGTGCCACCTTACCTGTCACCACCTCTGAAGGTGGGAACTGAAGTAAGATATGCCTTGGAAAACTCAAGCTCCATATCTATGCTTGCCAGTACCAATATCCAATGAAAATTCTGCTTCTCAGCCATCATTAAAATCTCAGACTGTTGACTCCAGATTGGCAGAAAGTAGCCCTGACTGGATAGCTCACTTGGATAGAGCATTATCTTGATACGCCAGTGTTGTGGGTTTGATCCCTGGTCAGGGCACAGATAAAACTCAACCAGTGAATGTATAAATAAGTGGAACCACAAATCAATGTTCTCGCTCTCTCAAAACAACAACACACATGCGCGCGCGCACAGAATGTAATTTGCTTTCAGATCCTTATCTGCTAGGGAGTCTGGGAAATGGACTCTGAAAGAGGGTTGAGATGTGTAAAGGCAGTAGTTGCAGTCAGGATCACAGCCGCCCGGCCAGTGCAGGTTCGCATTGGATTTGAACAGTCGGTAATGAAACACAGGAGCCGAAAACTGGTGAGCCATCAGCTTTAATTTTTGCTTACCCGGCGGGCAAGCAAAAACACACACTGGGCGCCAAAACCCATACATTCAGTGCTCACAAAGCTACTGACTTATCCGAGTTTCCGAGAATCAAAGGTTTCTAGCTCACCAGACTTATTCACCTCTGTTCCCCATCTCCTCCAGCATAAACTCTTAACAAACTGGCTTCTCTCTCAGCACTCTGCCATCTTGGCTGCTTTTCCTGACCTTCATGTGGCCTTACTCTGCTCTCCTCTCTAATACTAATCTCAGGAACCCAGGAACAGAGAGAGAGTTCAAGCTCCCAGACTGCCCCAGTTTATAACCTAGAAAATCCAAACCTTTAATCTAATCTACAAACAAGGAAGTCTCTGATACAAAGCCACCGATCTGAGGCATAATGGGATTCCTCAGGAGAGTGCACCACCCTACATTATTCAATCAGTCAAGGGTGTGGGGAAAAGCTTACTCTTAAAGCCAAGCCTTAGGTCATAACAACCTGGCCTGCTTACATTACAGCCTTTCCCCCACACCCATCCCAAGCATAAGGGCAAATAATATCACCTGGGTGACGGGCTTCCATGTGAGCAGCACCGTCTTTAACAAAGTGAGCATATTATATTTTATCTGCCCAACAAGATGCTTATTGCCAGTGACTGACATCCCCCACACTGACATTTTATTTTACATACCATGCATTTGTCATTCTAAAACAAATTTTGGGCAACAAAAAGAATAAGACATAATATTTATAGCTCCCCAAATCAGTGACAACCATGAACCCTGAGTTGGAAGTCATATTGTGTTACCTAGTTGCATCCTGATTATTTCTACATTTTGTTCATAGCATAGGGATTTCCCATGGTGTGCATGTTACTAGAAAATATTTTTTTCCTCTTGTTGAATTTATTTGGGGTGAAATTGGTTAAAAAAATTATAGAGGTTTCAGATGTACAAGTCTGTAGAATGCAATTATGTCCTTTGGGCTCACTGTTAATCAAACTTGAATTTTCTTAAATGCAGAGTATCCGTCAAGTCATGGTGCACTTTTGACCGGTCACAGGACAAAAGTGCACCATGACTTTACGGACACACTGAAAATCTATGTAACTCTTCTCCAGGGATTTTAGAAATATTTTTATTGAATGCAAAATTATCCATTTAGAGGGTCTATGCTTATTTATCTTTTGTTATTGTTGGACATTTATACCATTTTCAGTTTTTTCACACTATAACTATCAGTTATATAATTACCATTTGCTGTGAGGCAAATGGATATAACTTTTTTATTTTAAAAATGGTGATGTATTCCATAAGCATTTTCCTTATATATAGAGTGGTTTTTATTTCATGTAGCTGTTGGGCAGATAAAATATATTATGCTCACTTTGTTAAAGATGGTGCTGCCCACATGGAAGTTAGTTGATATTAATGTGTGTTCTGGAACTGGCTGTGGGCAGGCTGGGTCGTTATAGCCTAAGGCTTAGTTTAAGAGTAAGCTCTTCCCCATACCCTTGACTGATTCGATGATGTAGGGCGGTGCACTCTCCTGAGGAATCCCATTATGCCTCAGATGGGTGGCTTTGTATCAGAGACTTTCTTGTTTGTATAATTGGATTAAAGGTTTGGATTTTCTAGGCTATAAACTGGGGCAGTCTGGGAGCTTGATCTCTCTCGCTCTCTCGGTTCCTGAGTTCCTGAGGTTGGTATTAGAAAGGAGAGCAGATTAAGGCCATGTGGAGGAGAAGTAGCCAAGATGGCAGCCTGCTGAGGAAGAAGCCAGTTTGTTAAGTTTGTGCAGAAGGAGATGGGAAACAGAGGTGAATAAGTCTGGTGAGCTGGAAACCTTTGATGCTAGGAAACTCGGATAAGTCAGTAGCTTTGTGAGCACTGAATGTATGGGTTTTGGAGCCCAGTGTGTGTTTTTGCTTGCCCGCCGGGTGCAAGCTAGAATTAAAGCTGATGGCTCACCAGTTCTTGGCTCCGTTGTTTCATTGCCATCTGTCCGAATCCAATGGGAACCTGCACGGGTCAGGCTGCTGTGATGGTGGCCGCGACTACTGGCTTTACACATACTTATTCACTTCTCTTCTCCATCTCCTCCAGCACAGACTCTTAACAAACTGGCTTCTTCCTCAGCATTCTGCCATCTTGGCTGCTTTTCCTGGTTTCCACGTGGCCTTAATCTGCTCTGCTCTCTAATACCTCAGGAACGAAGAGAGAGTAAGATCCTGGTCTGTCCCACTTTATACTGTAGAAACCCAAACCCTTAATCCAATCTACAGACAAGGAAGTCTCTGATACAAAGTCACCCATCTGAGGCATAATGGGATTCCTCAGGAGAGCTCACCACCCTATATCATCCAATCAGTCAAGGGTGTGAGGAAGAGCTTACTCTTAAAATTAAGGCTTAGGCTATAACAACCCGGCCTGCTTACATTACAGCCTTTCCCCACACCCATCCCAAGCACAAGGGGAAATAATATCACCTGGGTTACGGTCTTCCATGTGGGCAGGGCCATCTTTAACAAAGTGAGCATATTATATTTTATGTGCTCAACACATACTAAATATGTCGAGCAAAAAAAAGTGGTCGGACGAATATGTACAACATGTATTCACATGTATCACGGAACTGGATGGGAGTCAGCCTCCTATCTGCATGATATGCAATGCCAAGTTAAGCAATTCTAGCCTCACACCGGAAAAACTAAATCTGGAAAAAAAATTATTTTATTTATCACGGAAGAATGGTTCTGTGACTGCGCATATGAAACTGGTGGGTTTTGTACGTCAAAAAAGGTTAAGAACCAGTGGTTTATAGTAATATTTAACTTGAATCAGGCAGGACAGCGAGGCAGTGTAAAAATACTTATTTTTTTTATTTACTTATTTTTATTAACTTTAATGGGGTGACACCAATAAATCAGGGTACACATGTACAATGAAAACATCTCCAGATTATCTTATCATTCAATTGTGTTGCATACCCATCACCCAAAGTCAAATTGTCCTCTGTCACCTTCAATCTGGTTTTCCCTGTGCCCTTGCCCTCCTCCCTATCCCACCCTCCTCCCCTCCCCCCACCCCGTAAGCACTACACTCTTGTCCATGTCTCATATTCTCACTTTTATGTCCCACCGATGTATGAAATCATGCTGTTCTCAGTTTTTTTTTCTGATTTACTTATTTCACTCCGTATAATGTTACCAAGGTACATCCATTTTGTTGTAAATGATCCGAAGTCATCATTTCTTAGGGCTGAATAGTGTTCCATAGTATATATGTACCAAAGCTTTTTAATCCACTCGTCTTCTGACGGACACTTGGGCTGTTTCCAGATCTTCGCTATTGTGAACAATGCTGCCACAAACATGGGGGCGCATTTCTTCTTTTCAAATAGTGTTATGGTGTTCTTGGGGTATATTCCTAAAAGTGGGATAGCCGGGTCAAAAGGCAGTTTGACTTTTAATTTTTTGAGGAATCTCCAAACTGTTTTCCACAGTGGCTGCACCAGTCTGCATTCCCTCCAGCAGTGCAGAAGGGTTCCCTTTTCTCCACATCCTCGCCAGCACTTATTCTGTGTTGTTTTGCTGATGAGTGTCATTCTGACTGGTGTGAGGTGATATCTCATTGTGGTTTTAATTTGCATTTCTCTAATGATTAGTGATGTTGAGCATTTTTTCATATGTCTTTTGGCCATCTGTATGTCTTCTTTGGAGAAATTTCTATTCATTTCTTTTCCCCATTTTCTGATTGGATTGTTTGTCTTCCTTGTGTTGAGTTTTAAAAGTTCTTTATAAATTTTGGTTACTAACCCCTTATCAGACGTGCTGTCGAATATATTCTCCCATTGTGTGGTTTGTCTTTTAATTCTGTTCTTATTGTCTTTAGCTGTGCAAAAACTTTTTAGTTTGATATAGTCCCATTTGTTTATCCTGCCTTTTATTTCATTTGCCGTTGGAGATAAATCGGCAAATATGTTGCTGCTACAGATGTCGGAAAGCTTGCTGCCTATGTTTTCTTCTAAGATGCTTATAGTTTCACGTCTTATGTTTAAGTATTTTATCCATGTTGAACTTGTTTTTGTGAATGGTGTAAGTTGATGGTCTAGTTTCATTTTTTTGCAGATAGATGTCCAATTTTCCCAAAACCATTTGTTAAAGAGGCTGTCTTTACTCCATTGTATGTTCTTTCCTCCTTTGTCAAATATCAGTTGTCCATAAAGCTGTGGGTTTATTTCTGGGTCCTCTGTTCTGTTCCATTGATCTATGTGCGTGTTCTTATGCCAGTATAAGGCTGTCTTGAGTATAATAGCCTTGTAGTAAACCTTGATACCCGGAAGAGTGATACCTCCTGCTTTATTTTTTCTTTTTAAGATTGCTGAGGCTATTGGTATTCTTTTTTGGTTCCATATAAATTTTTGGAATACGTTTTCTATATCTTTGAAGAATGTCATTGGTATTTTAATTGGTATTGCATTGAATTTATAAATTGCTTTGGGTAATATAGACATTTTAATGATGTTCATTCTTCCTAGCCATGAGCACGGTATATGCTTCCACTTGTTTGTATCTTCCTTGATTTCTTTTATCAATGTTTTATAATTTTTCGAGTACAAGTCATTAACCTCCTTGGTTAAATTTACTCCTAGGTACTTTATTTTTCTGGCTGCAATAGTGAAGGGGATTGTTTCCTTAATTTCTTTTGCTGACAATTCATTGTTGGTATATAGAAATGCCTCTGATTTCTGAGTATTAATTTTATATCCTGCCACCTTGCTGAAATCATTTATAAGGTCCAGTAGTTTTTTGACTGAGACTGTAGGGTTTTCAATATACAATATCATATCATCTGCAAATAGTGACAGTTTTACTTCTTCTTTTCCAATTTGGATGCCTTTTATTTCTTCTTCTTGTCTGATTGCTATATCTAGGACTTCCAGAACTATGTTGAATAAGAGTGGTGAAAGGGGGCAACTCTGCCTGGTTCCTGATCTTAAGGGGATTGCTTTTAATTTTTGTTTATTTAGTATGATGTTTGCTGTGGGTTTGTCGTAGATGGCCTTTATCATGTTAAGGAATATTCCCTGTATTCCCACTTTACTGAGAGTTTTGAGCATGAATGTGTGCTGGATTTTATCAAATGCCTTTTCTGCATCTATTGAAATTATCATGTGATTTTTGTCCTTCCTTTTGTTTATGTGATGAATCACATTTATTGATTTGCGAATATTGCCAGCCTTGCCTCTCCAGAATAAATCCCACTTGATCGTGGTGTATGATTTTTTTCATATATTGCTTGATCCAGTTGACTAATATTTTGTTGAGAATTTTAGCGTCTAAATTCATCAGGGATATAGGCCTATAATTTTCTTTCTTTGTGTTGTCTTTGCCCCGTTTTGGGATCAGAATTATGCTCGCCTCATAAAAGGAGTTTGGAAGTCTTCCTTCCTGTTGAATTTTTTGAAATAGCTTGAGGAGGATAGGAGTTAGTTCTTCTTTGAATTTTTGATAGAATTCACTTGTGAAGCCATCAGGTCCAGGACTTTTCTTTTTTGGGAGTTTTTTGATAACTGTTTCGATCTTATTTGTTGTAATTGGTCTGTTTAGGTGTGTTCTGATTCTTCCAGATTGGTTTTTGGAAGTTTATATGATTCAAGAAATTTGTCCATTTCACCTAGATTGTCTAACTTTTTGGCATAGTGTTCTTAATAGTATTTTCTTACAATGCTTTGTATTTCTGCTGTGTCAGGTGTTATTTCTCTACTATCCTTTCTAATTTTATTTATTTGAGTCCTCTCTCTTTTTTTCTTGGTGAGTCTAGTTAAAGGTTCATCAATCTTGTTTATCTTTTCAAAGAACCAGCTTCTGGTTTCATTGATCCTCTGTATTGTTTCCTTAGCCTCTATGTCATTTATTTCTTCTCTGACCTTTATTATTTCCTTTCTTCTACTTGTCTTGGGTTTTATTTGTTGTTGTTTTTCTAGTTCTTTTAGATGCAGGGTCAGGTTGCTTATTTGAGCTTTTTCTAGCTTCTTATGATATGCCTATAGTGCAGTGAACTTCCCTCTCATTACTGCTTTTGCTGTGTCCCATAAATTTTGAGTTGATGTATGCTCGTTATCATTTGTTTCTAGAAACTTATTTATTTCTTCTTTTATCTCATTGTTAATCCATTCATTATTTAATATCTTGCTATTTAGATTCCAAGTGTTTGAGTATTTTCAGTTTTTCTTTTGTGGTTAATTTCTAGTTTCATGGCATTGTGATCAGAGAAAATGCTTGATATGATTTCAATCTTCTTAAATTTATTGAGACCTTTTTTGTGTCCTAACACGTGGTCTATCCTAGAAAACGTACCATGAGCGCTTGAGAAGAATGTATATTCTACTGCTTTAGGGTGAAAAGTTCTGAAGATATCTATTAAATCAAGTTGATCTAATATCTCCTTTAAGTCTGCTGTTTCCTTATTCATTTTCTTTCTTGTGGATCTATCCAGTATTGTTAGAGGGGAATTGAAATCCCCCACTATGATAGTATTGCTGTTAATCTCGCCCTTTATATCCATGGACGTCTGCTTTATGTGTGTCGGGGCTCCTATATTTTGTGCATAGATATTTATAATATATCTTCCTGTTGAATTGTTCCCTTTATCATTATGTAGTGTCCTTTCATTCCATTTGCATAAAATATTTTTTTCCATCCTTTTACCTTCAGTCTATGTGCATCTTTTGTTTTTCGGTGTGTCTCTTGTGAACAGCATATATATAGGTCCTGTTTCTTTATCCATGCAGCTACCCTATGTCTTTTGATTAGATCATTTAATCCATTTAAATTTAAGGTTATTATTGATATGTAGTTGTTTATTGCTATTTTATTTTTTAAAGCTGTATTCTTCTTTGGCTATATTCTTTCCTCCCTTTGAACTGTTCACAACCGACCCCTTAGTATCTCTTGCAGAATTGGTTTGGTTTTAATGAATTCCTTGAGGCTTTCTTTTTCTGGGAAGCTCTTTATTTCTTCTTTAATTTTAAACATTAGTCTTGCTTGATAGAGTAGTCTTGGTTGTAGGTTCTTGTTCTGCATTACTTTGATTATATCTTACCATTCCCTTCTGTCCTCAAGTGTTTCTGTTGAGAAGTCCGATATCATCCTTATGGGGGCTCCTTTGTAGGTGATAGCCTTTTTTTCTCTTGAAGCTTTTAAAATTTTTTCTTTATCCATTAGCTTTGGTATTTTAAGTATGATGTGTCTTGGTGTAGATTTTTTTGGGTTTCTATGTAATTGAGTTTGTGTGTTTTTTGAACGTGTAGAATGTTTCCCAGCCTTAATTTAGGGAAGTTTTCTCTCTGATTTGATTGAATGAAGTTTCTATTTCCTGTCCTCTCTTCTCTTCTTCAGGCACCCCTATGATGCGAATGTTGTTTCTCTCCTGTTGTCACAGAGCTCCCTTAGAGTTTCCTCACATTTTTTGAGTCTCTTTTCCTTTTTCTTCTCTGATTCTGTGCCTTTGTTTATTGTGTCCTCTAACTCGCTGATTTGGTCCTCGGCGTGATTCATCCTGCTTTTAATTCCTTCCATTGTGGTCTTCAGTTCTGATACTGTATTTGTCATTTCTGTCTGATTCTTTCTTATTTCAATTTCGTTTTTTTACTTGTTATCTCTTTATTTAGGTGTTCATAGTAACTACCCATTGTTGCTCTAATATCTTTGAATATCCTAGCTATCATTATTCTAAATTCTGCTTCTAATAGTTGGGTTTTATCTGGTTCATTCAGGTCCTTCTCTGGGGATTTCTCTTGATTCATTTGGTTTGCATTCCTCTGCCTGCCCATTTTATCTGTGTATAGGCAAGTTGTGGCCACTGGAGTCCAATAGGTGTTGCCTTTGTGTTCTCTAGTTGTGGTCTGTCTGCAGTCCCACCACCCCCTCTGCTGCTGCCTAGGGTGGTTGGTTACGGGCGTTGCCAGCGTTAGCCTACCACAGCTGTTGCTTTGATTTCCGCCTTTCCTCCGCGGGAGGGGCTGTTACTCAAGCCACAAGCCTGAGCACCATGGGCAGAGGTGAGCACCTTTCCTCTGCTGCGGACCCAGCCTGTTTCCAGAAGGCTTTTGCCCAGCACTCGCAGTCAGAGCCTGCTTGCCACAGTTTAACCGGTCAGTCGGGGCTTTTGACGTGCTCTCAGCTGTGAGCCTTTGCCTGTCAGGAGTTTAGCGCTGCCCTTGAGTTCAGGGCCCTCCTGCGCAGGGTCGCAAACCGCGGTGTATTGTGCCGGGTGTGTTTGCTGGTGTAAGCTCAGCTGCTATCTTCCGATTGTTCCGGACTCTACCCCGCCCCCACGTTCGGAGCCAGCTCGCGCACGTAGGATGGCAATCCGCGGTTTCTTTGTTCGGGCAGGGCTAGTAGCGTAAGCTCAGCCGCGAACTTCGGCTCTTCTCGGGGTCTACCCCTCCCCCGCATTAGGAGCCCGCTCACGCACACAGGATGGCAAACTGCCGTTTCTCCGGCCGTGCGGGGTTGGCAGCGTGAGCTCAGGTGCGAGCTCCCCGCCTGTACCTGGTCCTAGCCCCTTGCCCGCGGACAGGGCCGCCTTGCGCAAGGTCGCAGAGCAGATCTCTGCCCGTTTTTTTTCTCACAGTTCAGTTTTCAGGCTGGCCCGCAGTTTCCGGACTGCTTTCGCGCGTCCCCTCCGCCCCTGCTGGGCTAGACCGAGCTCACATCGGTTGTGCCTCCACCCATGCCAACAGGACCGCGTTTCATCATCCTGCCGCCACCATACCCTTTAGCAGCCCTGAGAGAGATGGAAGTGCCCTAAGTTTCCACACTGTAGGCCTGGGAGCTCCCTCCCTCTAAGCAGCTCTGCTCTAATTGCCGCGAGAGAGCTTGTTTGGCTAGTGTCCTGTCTCCCTTTGCTTGTATTGCTAGTTCTAGGAGAAATATTCGTTTTCAATTAGGGAAATGACTTAGCCCAGGGGTCAGGGTGGCTGTCCCTCAGAGTGTTCCCGTGCCTTCAGTCCACACTCTGTTCCCGCTGCTCTGTTCCTCTCCTCTGTCCCCGTTCCCTGGAGCCCCGGGTGCGTGGTTGTGAGAGAGGTTTTCTGCGCTGTCTCTTTAAAAAGAATCTTGGGTCTGAGAAAACTGTCTCTTTTTCACAAACAGTATCCTCACTTGTTTCACAGCTCAATACTGTCCAAACGCCTCTTCTCGGCTCTGGGACTGCAGGTTGGCGCTTGGTTCCTGGAACCCAGGTCCCTCCCTCTCCGCCAAACTCTCCTCCGGCCTCGCGGGTCTCTCCGGGTTGCCGTTTGTTCCTGGGAGCTGGGCAGCCCTCTTTTCGTTTTCACTATTTCTACCAGTCTCAATGTGGCTTCTTCTGTATTCCTTGGTTGAAGAGTCCACTTAGTTTAGTTCAAAGTTAGTTTATCCAGATGATGGTTCTTAAAATTGAGTTATAATCCACTTTGGTTCTGGGAGTTGGGAGTTGGTACGTTCTACTACTACATCGCCATCTTCCAAGCCTCTAAAAATATTTTTCTATTAAATACAAATTTCTTATTGTTATAAAATTCAAATATAAAATATATGTATAAAAATTATATGCTTTGAAATAATATAAAAATAATTATTTGAGGTAATTCTTAAATTTTCTCTACATAGTACAATATACGTTAAAATCCATTAATTTTTCAAATAATTTTTCTTGGGAATGCCCATAAGATTTGGAGATTTTGGAATGCAGCTTCGCTGCAGCTGAAATTACTGTGCACAGAAAGACAGGAGACTGTTGTGGAGCAAGTTGTTTCTGTGATTTTGGAAGGAGAGCTGATCACCACTTTGAGGGCACAACTTGTGCCCTCCGTGGCCCGTATCTTTTAGGAAGCTGAGCTCACAGGTGTGGCTGAATCCCCTGCTTGCAGAAAGGCAGGGGAACAGTGTAGAGCTGGAAATTTCTGTGGTATTACAAGGAGTGCCCCTCAGGTAGACGTACATAGAGGGTCTGTGTTTAAGGCTCTGGGATCTGGGGAAAAACAGGGTAGGGGCATAACACTAGGATTCTTGTACTAAGACATTCTCCAATGTTATGGTTGCCATCTTTCTTGGGTGGAGCATTTCCTTCTGGATGGCATGGGGTAAGCCAATTGTCCCACCTTTTGGAGGGCCTCTTGCTCCACTCTGTGGATATTAAGTCCTTCTGAGAAATTAATTCCTGAGACAGAGATGAAGTGGTATCTATCTCATTGTGGTTTTAATTTGCATTTTCCTCATGAGTGATATTGGGCATCTTTTCATATGCTTACTGGCCATCTGTATGTCCTCTTGAGAACAGTGTCTACTGTGATCCTCTGTCTTATTTCATTTATCTATCTACTTATTTATCCATCTAATTTACTTATTTATTTACTAAATTCTGTGAGTTCCTAGCATATTTTGGATGTTAATCTCTTATCAAATGTGTTACTGGTGAATATAATTCTCCCATTTAGAAGTTTTTGTTTTGTTGATTGTAAAGCCAGTATCTACAGTCACTATCACAGCCATCTGGCCCATGCAAGTTTGCATTAGATTCGGACATATGGTAATGAAATAACGGAGCCAAGAACTGGTGGTCCATCATCTTTAATCCTAGCTTGCACCCGGCGGGCAAGTAAAAACACACACTGGCCTCCAAAACCCACTCATTCAGTGCTAACAAAGCTACTGACTTATCGGAGTTTCCTAGAATCAGAGGTTTCTAGTTCACCAGATTTATTCACCTCTGTTTTCCATCTGCTTCCCTCTCTACAAACTGCACAAACTGGCTTCTCTTTCAGAATTCTACCATCTTATCTGCTTCTCTTGGCCTCCATGTGGCCTTTCTCTGCTGTCCTCCAGCATGGGATCCTTCTAGAACGTAATCACTCTTCTCTTTTAAAACCTTTTGGTGCAGCCTGACCTGTGGTGGCACAGTTGATAAAGCGTCTACCTGGGAACACTGAGGTCGCCAGTTCAAACCCCTGCACTGGTCTGGTCAAGGCACATATGGGAGTTGATGCTTCCAGCTCCTCCCTCCTTTCTCTCTTTCTCTCTTTCTCTCTCCCCCCCCCCTTCTCTGTGTCTCCTCTCTAAAATGAATAAAATAAAAAGAAGTTTTAAAACCTTTTGGTGCAAATGTCCTCCCCCAACACATATTAACATAATCACGTCCATTTCCAAGCAGGAAGGGTAACCAATATCATCACCTGGGCCACAGCCTTCCTCGTGGGCAGCAGCATCTTTAACAGAGTGAGCATAATATATTTTATATGATGATTTTCTTCACTGTGTAAAATCTTTTTAGTTTAATCCCATCTTTTCCCTTTGGTTCTCTTTGCCTTAGAAGACATATTGAAAAAGATAATGCTAAGGCCCATGTCAAACAGTTTGCCATGTGTTTTCTTTTAACAGTTTTATGGTTTCAGGTCCTACATTTAAGTTTTTAATCCATTTTGAGTTTTTGCTTTTATATAGTATATGGAGATTGTTTGGTTATATTTTTTTGCATGTATATTTTTAGTTTTCCCAACGTTACTTATTGAAGAGACTAGCTTTGTCCCATTATAAATTCTTGCCTCTTTTGTTGTAGATTAATTGACCATGTAAGTGATGATTTATTTCTGGGCTCTCTGTTTTCTTCCCTTTTATCTATATATTTCTTTTTATGCCAGTACCATACTTTTCTTATTATTGTAGTTTTGCTTTACATTTTGATATCAGAGAGCAGAATTTCTGTCACTTTGTTCTTTCTCAACAGTTGTTTGGCTCTTTCTGGGTCTTTTGTGGTTCCATATACATTTGAGGATTATTTCTTCTTAGTCTGAGAAGAATGCCATTGCTATTTTAATAGAGATTGTATTTAATGTGTATATAGCTTTAGGTAGTAAGGACACTTTAACAATATTAATCCTTCCAATTCACAAGAGAAACATATCCTTTTATTTATTTGTATCTCCTCAGATTTCTTTTCCCTGTGTGTTATAATTTTCAGAGTACAGGTCTTTTATGTCGTTTATTAAATTTATTTCTTGGTTGTTTATGTTTTTTAGTGCAGTTGTAAATGTGATTGTTTTCTTAACTTATCCTTTAATTTTTCATTATTGGTATTTAGAAATGCAATAGATTTGTATATGTTGCTTCTGTATCCTGCGCCTTTACTGACTTCCTTATTAATTCTAATACTCGTTTTTTGTGTGGCATTTAGGGTTTTTCATGTATAGTTTCATGTCATCTGCAAATAACACTGGGGAACAAAATTTTTGTTGCATCCACAGAAACATCTGCTACTACATAATTAGAGTATTCTGATCACAAGTCTGACATTAGTTTTTCTCTGCAAGCTACAGTTTTTTTTGCAACTCAAGATTTTAGGTTTTCATCTTATTGTAAAATTTTCAACATTTAGTTTAACATAATGAAGTAGAATGTCTTCTTGAGCATCATCTTTGTGAAAATATAATAATTTATATAATGTAATAAATACAGTAATACAGTAACAGATATGATTGCATCAGAATTTGTCTACAATTTTAAAATAGAACATATTAAAACACTTATTTTAAATCATAAAATTTGCGCAAAACTTATTTAAATTTTATTCAGGCAAAAATTTGGGTTTATATCTCTTGCGTTTGTGTACTTGTTGAGGGAAATCTTGTTTGATGCTCTAGCAGTAGTCTGTTCCTCACAGCTCCATGATTTTTGGTAAACTTATCACAGTGACTGTTCCAGAAAGTGAATCTTAACGCTCATGTTACATTAAATGTTGTGGAAAGCCAACAGCATCCTTTTAATCAAAAGTTCATAGTTTTCTGCTTTTTTGTTGCCAGGGAAGTTCTTTGTAACTGCCACAAAAGACTGCCATGCTGCTTTCTCCTCCTCATTCATCTTCTGGCAAATTCTTCATCATGTATGATGGTTCGGATTTGAGGTCCATTGAGTACACCTGCTTTTATCTTCTTGAAAGACAAGGCAGGAACAGCAGAAATAATATGTTGAAAGCATTCACTTTCTCTATTCCAAGCCTGAACAAACTGCTTCATTAAGCCAAGTTTGATGTGAAATGGGGGGAAAATGATCCTGTTTCAATTAACTACAGTTTCATTCACATTATTTTGCATCCCTACTTCCAAAGCTTCATGTTTTGGCCACTCCTCGTGTGTCCAGTGTTTCTCCCGAGCTCAGCTGTCTCACAAACACAGAAAGCAAGGATACTTCGTGGAACCTCTCTCTTGTCCTAGCAGGAAATTGATCATTTTAAGATCCACACAAATGATCCAATTATGTTCCTCATACTTCAGTAAGTCGAGGACAATTTTTATGTCATTATAATCTTCTCGCAGATTAGTTGAATAACCAATTGGAACTGCTGCCTAAACATTACCATTGTGTAGGAGAACACATTTCAGATTCTATTTAGAGCTGTCAATAAATAGCCGCCATTCTGTTGGACTGTTAGTGGTAACACCTAGCTTGCTGAGAAGACTACTGATATCATGACAGTAAACAAAGTATTTGTCTTTGAAAAAAAGTCCACAAAAATTTGTTCATGCTTTCTGAAACGGGATACTTTAGCTGACTGGTGAAGTTCATTCTTTTCTTGAAGCCTGGAGGCTCATAAGTCAGCTGTTCTCTTTGATAGGCCCAAATCTCTTACTTTGTCATTCAATTTGGGTTGGCTGAACTGCTGAGGGGTTAATGACTGCTTGGCATCAGAAGAAGACTTTTTATATTCTTCAATCATTTCCTCATGCATCTTATGAAAATATAGTTGATCACCATGTTCACTTTCTTCATCCTTAGAAGAAATAAAACCATTGAAAACTGGAATTGGGAGTGTCTCAGAGTGTGGGATAGGTGCTATTGCTGAAGGAATATTAGGATATGTGATCATATGCCGTTTTATCTTGCCGATGCCCTTTGTATGGATCAGACATGCAACAGAAAAGGAAAAAAAAAATGATCCCCTGTTTAGTTAGAACTTTACTTTCTCCTTTCTGGTTTAGATACCTTTTATATGTTTTTCTTGTCTTATTGCTGTGGACTGACTTCCCAAATTTTGATAATTCAGAAAGGATGCTTGAAGGAAGCATGTGTGTTGATCAGTTTTAAATGTATTTCTGTTGAGTTTGTTGGTGTTTACCAATGCTGGATAATTTTAATATGTTATAATTCTTTATGAGTGTGTAGTTTAGGTTTTTGGTATAAAAACATGGAAATAAATTGGTACATGGTTGGTTCAGAGTCTTTAGATTCGTTGGTCTCTAATGATTAGAATAATTTTACATTCTGGCATAATTTATGTACATAGTTAAGTGGTTTCTATTCTTCTAAGTTGAATGAGCAAAAGAAGCAGTTTTAGGATAATGTCACTACTTGGTTTTGGAATTAGGATAAAATGAGTTTGGGAGTCTTCCCTTCTATTCATGTTTGTTTTTTTTTTTAATAGTTTGAGAAGGATTGGTGTTCTTCATTGAGTATCTGGTAAAATTCATCTATGAAGGCATCCAGTCCATCCAACATTATCTAACCCCCAAGTGATAAAATAATAGTATAATGTCTCCAATGAATGAAAGTCTCTGATCTTTGAACAAAACATTTCCATTCTGATATATTGGAATGCCTCTATGTTGAATTTTCTTCTGTGGTTCAAAACAGCAGACAAGAGGTAGAGTCTTCTCAGTTAAGATAGTGGCAGCATCTCATTTCACTATTAAGTTTAGAGGACAACATACACAGATTTTGATGCTGTTATGCCAGATGAGAACTTGGAGAAACCGAAAGTTCTATGGGCTTCTGGATTTCATAAATTCTTATACTTGGAAGCGAGTGTAGCCGGAAAGAGAATCATAGCTTTTTTTCAGTGTTCTTTGGACTACTTACTTATTTCTGTTTTCCTTTATTTTGTGGCTGACTTATTCATCTCTTTCAGAGTGTTTTCCTTGTACTATATATAGAACGTTTCTTGCTAGGAGATGTTATTTCATTTGAGATCTTACATGAGCTTATTAGCATTTCATCTTGGGAAATGAGTATTTCAATCAATGTGAATACTTATTTTGCCACATCTTTAAGTCATCCTTATTAGGTTAGTGTTCCTGCAAATATAGAGTCTGAGTAGTTTGTGAACAGCATTTGTTTCATTCAATCAAAAATGAACGTAATGAGGCACTTATTATGATCAGCCTGCTGTGAAGTTTCAAGGATGAAGTCTGTGTCATTTCATTGTGCAATAGTTATAAGCCACTTTTCTTTTTACACAAATAGTGAGAGTTCTTGCTTTTGTATACTAAACTTGGCAATGCCTCCCAAAAAGGAACATTTGTAAATTTAGCATAAAAATATATTTTGACTAATTTCCAGGAGAGATTCATACCTGTTTAGGTTGACATGATTAATTTCTTTTTAATTAATTGGACTGTTTCTGACTTTCTGGGCTTATTATTTCTGTTTGATTTAGCTGTTTGGCATTTCTGGTGTCTTTCCAATACCCCAATACATGCAGACTTTTGGAAGTGATACTGTCTTAAATATGTCTTTATCATCTCTTCTTCCTTTAAATTAGAACAGTTGTGAGATTATTCATCTAACTTCAGAAAGTTATTTTAATAAACATTTTTGAGGTAAATTTTAAGATTTCCAAAACAAATTATATTTCTGGTAATAACACTGTTTGCTCTTTGAATTTATAAATAATCAAGAAAGTGTAAGCAATCAGATTAGTATTTTGGGATCTTGAAGATGAGTGATATTGTGGTAAGGTACAAAAGATTTGCAAAAATTAATATTTTAGGAGGAAGAGTCAGGTTTCTTGTCCTCTCCTTTGTGTAGAGAGTGAGGGGAGAGTAATGTGTAAGTTTCCTGGCTTGCAGAGACATACTGTGTAGGGAATCCCCTTTTACTAGGAAGCTTAAAGGGCATTTTATAATTTGGGCTAAACATACAGAATGATTTTGTAAAAATGATTTTTATACTTGTGTGTGATTTGGACCAACTCAGGATGATCTACAGCATTGTGTTGTAAGTAGATAGATTTTGTGCTAGGTTTTGAGTGGAAGTAGAGATGAAACTTGGATTTCCTCCCTTCCCCCGCACCTGTGAGGAAGAGGAGAAACACCTAGCCAGGTGTGGGGGAAGGGTAGAAAGGTTAAGGGAGTTCTTTTTCATTCATTCATTCTTTCTTTAATGGGCCATTCCCAAACACTTATCCCCTGGCACCATGTAGGCTCCCCCTCCCTCTCTTGAAGGCGTATAGTCAATATATATACCTCTAGACCAGTGGTTCTTAACCTTTTTTGAGGTACTGAACCCACCAGTTTCATATGCGCATTCACCGAACCCTTCTTTAGTGATAAATAAAATATGATTTTTTTTTTCAAATTCAAGACATAGGTATATGTTTTTTTACTGGTGCAGAAAATGAGTCGTGCATGAACATCACCTTGCTCAAAGAACAAAACCAACAAAGTGCATAAACTCACAACAAATTACGGTATTACTTTATTCTGGCCTCCGCAGCAGAGGCTTCTCCGAACCCCTGAGACCTACTCATCGAACCCCTAAGGTTCTATAGAACCCAGGTTAAGAACCACTGCTCTAGACAAAGGGATAGAAGATGAACACTAAAGGATTTGGGAATATCTTTTAATATATAAAACAACATTTTTTGCTATTGTGTTACCTTATAAGTTTTAATATGTAGGAATGTTTTTTATAAATCCTGTAGACGAATGTTATTAGCTTGCTAATGATTGTGTCATCTTTCCCTCCTCCTTTTCCTGCCAACCTGTGTGCGATCAAGGGTATATAATCTGCCTCAGGGCTATGTTCTTCATGGCACAATTTGGGTCAGCTATGCCCTGTGTTAGTCATATGCGGCCGGCATATTAATACATCTCTTCCTTTTAATAAAACTCCTTAAAAAATTTATTTGGACTTGGTGACTCTATGTCAACCTGGTGGAATGCTTACTTTACAGCAATATTGTTAGTGGGTGCATCACGTTCAGCATTTCCACATAGCTCTGTACAGCTGCTGGTGTCCTCATTACCAGTGGAGAGGCATCCATCAAGTACAGTTTAATTTTCTCTCCTTTTCCCTAATTTATATTATATTAAGAATGTTATCCTACATCTCATAAATATTGAGAGCTTGTGTAATGTTCTATTATATACTGATTTTGGGAGGAGTAGTTGGTTTTTATTAACTTTATTTGGTGATTATTTTTTTGGTTGCTTGATATTTATGTTCTGCCAATTTATTAATATTATTTGTTTGCTCTTATAAGCAATCTTTAGAAGAACACTTCAGAGAAGATCTTATAGATCAGTGGTTCTTAACCTGGGTTCTATCGAACCCTAGGGGTTCGATGAGTCGGTCTCAGGGGTTCGGAGAAGTCTCTGCCACGGAGGCCAGAATAAAGTAATACCGTAATTTGTTGTGAGTTCATGCACTTTGTTGGTTTTGTTCTTTAAGCAAGGTGATGTTCATGCACGGCTCATTTTGTGCACTAGTAAAAAAACATATACCTATGTCTTGAATTTAAAAAAAGAAATCATATTTTATTTATCACTAAAGAAGGGTTCGGTGAATGTGCATATGAAACTGGTGGGTTCGGTACCTCAAAAAAGGTTAAGAACCACTGTTTTAGGTCAATTTATGTTGTCATCTTTGATTTTGTTCCTGTAATAGATTTCTGAAGTAGACTTATTTGACCAGGAACATGAACTATTTTTTTGAGGCTGGTTGATAATTATTTTGCATAAGTTCATGATTAATAAAATAATGTATAAAGCATTGTGAGAAGTTCCAGATGGGGTGAGCTAAGGGATGGGGGCAGGGTATAGGAAGAAGACAAGGAAGGAACTGGATCTATTCCTGAGTTCCAGAATTGTGGGGAAAATGGCTGTGTTAGGCTTGCTCATAGTTTTACTGGCTGCAAGCCCTTTGTGCAAATAGTGCAATTGCATGTGACAGCACTATTGTAAGAATATAAGTGCTTCCCCTCAGGGGAGGAGAAGAGAGATTCTTCTCCACCACTGAGAGGTGCGGTAGGGTCTTATTTCCTCCCTGGTCCCTTGCCCTCCACAGCGAAAAGCAGTTTTCTGCTTTTCTCTTGGTTTTCTTCTGGCTTGCCTGTCTTGGTGAGACACCAGTTAAACAGAATTAATTGCGTGACCTGAGATTGCACAGTGGATAAAAGCATCGACCTGGAATGCTGAGGTTGCTGGTTCAAAACCCTGCACTTGTCTGGTCAAGGCACATATGAGTATTGATGCTTCCTGCTCCTCCCCCCTTTCTCTCTCTCTCTCCTCGCTAAAATGAATAAATTAAACAAACAAACAAAACACAGAATGGCCCACCATCCTCTGGCTCCGCTATTTCTTTACTGTCAGCTCGAATTCAACAAGAACCTACATGGCCACAGCGGCGGCCACTGGCCTGACAAGAACTTAATTGTCCCATTGGGCTGTGTACCAGAATTGCCTGTAACCTGTTAAAAGATTAAATCCAAACACTCACACTGACAGATGCCTTTACCCATTTCAGGAAATTGCTATGTGCTTATTCAAAGCTGCTGTGTTGATCTTTGGGCAGGACCTTTTTTTTGAGAACTCGGGTCTACCTTGAGAAGGGCGGGTGTGCATGCCGGTTTCGGGAGGGTAAGTGAAGCAGTGTCATAGTTATTTAGACAGCTCTTCTTTTTTGCCTAATTTTTCCATCAGCAGAATAGAGTCTGGAACCATATTTGGTTTTGTGTCATTTCACTTCTTTTCACGCCGAGACTGCCCAAATATATCATTTTCAAATGGAAAACAATGAAAATGAATTTTTTTGGGTGTTTTGCAAAGAAGTATTGCAACAACCCTGTTGAAGTATTTCACACTATTCAATCAATGCAAAAATAGAACAGCGAATGGTTTTTTCTAGATAGAAGCTATGAAATAGATAATGTTTTGGTCTTGTTCTTTTGTGTACCACCCCATCTTAGTTTATGGTGCATTTGAATACATTGGGTATAGGCACCAAATTCTTAGTATTGTGTATGAGGTCACTGCTGTTACTTCAGACACAAGGAACCTTCAGAAAATGCCCATTCCCTGTTTTAGTGAGAGTGGAAAAGCTTTGGCAGTTGATATGCAGACAACATGTTACCAGTTAAAATGTACTTGGACTTCATGGCACCCGAAGATACCTGCTTGCTTGCCTATCATTCATTCACTCACTCACTCACTCACTCTTAAAGTGATGTTTCACATGTACTTGTTTCTTTGCTTCCTCATCCTCTTCTTAACCATATGGCTTCTAGTCTGTTTCTCCTCATTTATTCTTTCTAATGTCCTATTGATAAATTGAAATATACTTTTATTTTTAAACCTGAACAGTTGGCAGTTAAACAATAATAGTTGTTTATTTTTTGCTTAATTATGAACCAACAGTGACTGCCTGACTGAGTAAACCTCTAAAAAGTCAAAGGATGATCTAAGATAGCTTTTTTAAACCACAGATTTCCTCTGTTGGAGACCTGTAGCAGCTGTGTTTAATTCTCTGGGGCATAACCCCCCCCACCACCACCCGGAGATCCAGTTGAGACTTAAACCTTAGACTATTTTGCTGAAACATTTGCATTCCCTGTGTCAGCCCAAGGTTGTCGCTGCCAATTCAGTACCAACAGGAGTGTCCACTTTTGGGTGTGGTGAAGGGGAAGACTTTGATTTGGTAAAAACAGCTCAGTTGTGAAGCAGGTAGGCTGTGGAGCAGCCTCTCTGTAAGGCAGCTAGTTGAGGAATCTTATGCAGGCAGCTCACAGTTTGCAGACCAGGAAAGTGCAGCCAGATGTTTGATGGGGGCAGAAGTGAAGCTGGCTTCTGTAGAGCCATGGTTTTCACCTTTTTACACTTGGGGACCGGTTAAAATAGAATCATTTCATGGGCCACTCAGGCAGAAATCACACTGAGCATAAGAGAATTCAACTAAGATCATTGGTTCTGTAATCTTCATTCAGCAGCTGGGTGTGGAAGGAAGCAAATATTGAGAAGGAAAGTGAGGCATATCCGTAGACCAGACCTCATGCTTGCCTACACACAGGAGTGACAGTTCATGTGGCAGTGGAATGCCCTCAGATCAAAAACAGTAGGAATGACAGGTCACCATGGATGTCAGATAATGCTTTTCAGTTCATCATACTTTAAAATAGCAGTGTATCTAGGGCAAGCAATGATAAATACAGTGTTTGGAATAGAATCCTGTATTTATTTTTTAAAATTGTCTTAATAGGCATTGGGTTAAATGGGTAGAGACTGTCAAACTTCTGCCTTTGTTTACGGTTTGGTTATAGAACCTGTAATGTTTTGTGGGAATTGGTGTATCCTCCCTCATCTCTCTCTCTGTCTCTCATTCTCATCTGTTATTTAAAGGATGACTTGAAGGTCAGAAAGGTACATCTACAACAATACTACTTACAGAACAGTTGTGGTTACTCCCTTCTCCTGAGCTTTAGTCTTGGCAGTGCGTCCAGGTCAAGCTCTACTGTTGCCATTGCAGGACCAGGAGATAAATTCTGGCCCCAGGGAAGGGAATGTGTCTGCTACTTGAATCAACAATATGATTACTGATGATTTCAGCAAGCTTCATGGAGTTAAAAATAAATTAACCAAAGGCGTAGTTTCTGATTTTCCTGCAGTCTCATCATTTCAGGTTAGACATCCTGAAAATGGTTTTTATTGGGGGGTGTGTGTGTGGGGGGGGAACTGTAAGACGGCAAACTGGATTCTCTTTGGCCACCATGGAAGACAGAAAATTGCTATAAATTGAAAATCTGGAAACCATGTGGGAGTATTTGAAAGCCTAGAGTGTGTGGAAGGTATAAAAGTGAAATTTATATGCATCGAGTATTTAGTATGGCATAACTCCTAGTGATTTTTTTTAAGTATTTGGAATTTTTGCATCAAAACAAAGTGAAAACGAGGCTGGGTTTCTTATGGGAACACAGCAATGACCCATTTTTCCTGTAATGTTTGTGAAGTAGTCTATATTTCTGCAGTGTAAGAAATCTGGCCACCAGCTAAATAGCTGTTTCTGTGAGATAGAGCTTTGGGCTTGCCTCTTAGCTCTCCAGGAATAAACTTCTATCCCAAGGCAATGTTGGATTCTGGGGGATTTTATTGAATTGTAATTGGCTTGGGAAGAGGTTCAAGGGAGAGAAGCCAATCACTTTCTACCCTGGAAAAAATATACTCCACAACCAGAGTGCTGCTACCAGGGAGCAGTGAATTACCATGCATTTCTGAGCCTTGGTAGCTCCTGACACCTGATAGTGTAGCAGTATGTTTAGATAATAAGAACAGTCACTGATCACAGCAGGAACAGCTGTTTTTTTCTGGTGAGAGGACACATTTCTCATCCAGCAGTCCAGCTGAGTGGTGCAGCCTCAAAGGTGGAGGAGTAAAGTTTTATTATATATACGTACATACATACGTATATACATATATACGTATATATACATGCATACGTATATATGTATATACGTATATACATACATACATACATATATACGTATATACATACATATACGTATATATACCTACACACATATACACACATATATGTATATATACATACACACATATGTATATACATACATACATACACATATATATGTATATATATACACATACACACATTTTTAATACTTAAATATATATATTTTAAAAAAAGTAATTCCTTATAGTATAATTCTTATATACTCTTTTAAATAAAGTACAGCTTTCATTTAGTACATTCTTTCTTGTCATTAGCAAACTTAACAATCTGTAGGAATTTGTATACTGACACTTATAAACTTTTATCAGTGTAAACTTTGTTTCTGCTTCAAAATTTACCAATATACACATTGGAGGCATGAATTTTTTTCATAGAATGAAATTGACTTAAAATCACAGTCTATAATTTATTATAAATATAGCCCTAACTTGTTCCAAAAATATTCATGGCAAGAAAAAAAATCTGTTGGGTTGGTTTTCCCTTCTTAAGGTTATGCAGTATAGGGCTTGCAAATACATGTAACTTAACAATTTTGACTTTTTTTTGTAGTTGACTATAGTTTGACTTCATGAAAAATGTAGATTGTCTTACATAGACATAGTTAGGACTTCCATATAGATATATTTAGCAAGACAGAGAGAGGAACAGATATGGACAGAGAGAAAGGCTAAAGAAAGGGAGAGAGATGAGAAGCATCAATTCATTGTGTCACCTTATTTGTTCATTGATTGCTTTCTCATATGTGCCTTGATGGGGGGGGGGTGCTTCAGCCAAGCCAGTGACCTCTTACTCAAGCCAGAGTTCTTTGGATTCAAGCAAGTGACCATGAGGTCATGTCTATGATCCCACACTCAAGCCAGCGACCCCGCACTCAACCTGTTGATCCTGCACTCAATTTGAGTAAGCCTGTGCTCAAACCGGGGACCTTGGGGTTTCAAATCTGGGTTGCCAGCATCTCAGGCCAACGTCCTATCCACTGTGCCACCGCTTGGTCAGGCTAGACTTTCATATTTTAAAAATTATTTACACCAGCATGAGTGTTTCCAGATTAAAAATAGAATGTACTGCACACATTTCCATTGGAAACAGTTACTATCCAAGCATACACGAGTGTGTGAGTGAGGAAGTAAAAAATGTGCTGTAAGTTAGGCTGTTGGGTAGCGTGCTCACCTTGTACAACAGAATCATAGCTTTTCAGGACTTAGCTCTACACGCACTTGGCCCACACTTCACACTGAATTGTCAGCAAAATCATGGCTGAAAGGCTAGTGACACCTGCACTGTGTCATTGACAAAAATAATGTATATGTCATGTTTAGTGATTAACTATATTTTAGAAATTCTTCACTTAACCTGAAAGTGAGTGAAGATTACTGCAGTTTGCTGTTCCCCACCCATCACAAATAAATCGATACCCGAATTCCTAATGGACTTCACTATAACAACGTTGAATTAGGAAAGCTTTTTTGTTTGTGTGTGTGTTATGAGGGGTTAATGTCAGTTTTTATTTTCTTCATCAATTAACTTCTCAGAGTTGATTCTAAGAATATATAGAACTGTAGAATATTTCCTGTGGAGTTCAGAGGACAACTTTTAGATTTGTAATACTAGCATTTATTTCTGTGATGCCCCTGTGTGTGGCCCCCCTGTGGTGGCCTGCTGCATGAATTGAGTGCTGTAACTGATGTAACTGGGGGTACTCCACAGTGCTTTCTAGATGTAACTGGACATAATCACGTCTTCCACAGCCTCCTGTACTAGATGTATGACCTTTCATTTAAATAAGCACATCGCAATGGTATACATCTCTTAGCGTAAAGTTCTGTTGACATTTTCCCTGAAGTTTATCTGTATGCCTTTTTTTTTTCTTTTTTTTTTTTTTTTTTACAGGGACAGAGAGAGAGTGAGAGAGAGAGATAGACAGGGACAGACAGACAGACAGACAGGAACGAAGAGAGGTGAGAAGCATCAATCATTAGTTTTTCGTTGCCGTTGCGACACCTTAGTTTTTCATTGATTGCTTTCTCACATATGCCTTGACCGCGGGCCTTCAGCAGACTGAGCAACCCCTTGTTGGAGCCAGCGACCTTGGGTCCAAGCTGGCGAGCTTTTTGCTCAAGCCAGATGGGCCCGTGCTCAAGCTGGCGAGCTCGGGGTCTCGAACCTGGGTCTTCCGCATCCCAGTCCGATGCTCTATCCACTGTGCCACTGCCTGGTCAGGCTATCTGTATGCCTTTTAAGGCATTCCCTTATCAATTATTTTTAAAGAAGTTACAAAAGTGTTCTTAAGTGTTAGTGTTCGGAATCCATGTGAAGGCAGAAAATCTCAGATTCAGGAAAAGCCATCTGTGCTGGTATAGACCAGTTGTGAGCTAAGTGCTGGATGAGAAAGGTGAGTGCTAGCATTCAGTCTGGGTCTCACTGTCATAAGGGAAACCGTCATTTAGAGATTAACTAAATTATAAGTTAGAATTATAATGGGAAGTACAATTAGAATGTAGTGGTTACAAGAAGCATAGCAAACATTATTAGTTCTGTTGAGAATCATAGAGAAACTAGCCTTTGATTTGGGGGGGTTGAAAAGTGGTACTTTTACAGAACAAATGTCCTTGGGAGTCTAGGCTCAGAAAGGTTGTGAGTAAAGGTGAGAGGCATGTGGCATATGGAGCACAGTTGTCTGCAGGGTCCTCTGGTCACCTGCAGTGCTTGTCCCAGCTGGGATGTGACTGAACATACATTTTAGAAAAGTTACGGCCCTGGCCTGTTAGCTCAGTCAGTTAAGAGTGTTGTCCTGAAACAACAAGGTTGTGGGTTCGATCTCAATAAGTACATACATGGGAAGCAACCATTGAATGAACGGCTGGGTGGAACAACAGATAAATGCTTCTCTTCCCCTCCCCTCTCCTCTCTTTCCCTTCTTCTCTTTATCTCTTTAAAAATCAATTTAAAAAATTCAGCCCTGGACGGATAGCTCAGTTAGTTGAAGTGTCATTCTGAAGCGTAGGGGTTACTGATTTGGTCCCGTGTCGGGGCACACACTGGAGCAACTCCATGTGCTGGTTCGATTCCTTGTCAGGGCACACACAGAAGTAGCTTGATGGATGTTCCTGTCTCTCTCTCTCCATGCCTCTAAAAAAGAAAAAAAAAGAACAAGTCCTGTCAGTATGTCTTAGAACATTGTGGGGGGAGGATGAGGCTGAGCCAATGTCCAGTTACAAAATTTATAATTTCAGAGGAGAGAAAAGTTGATCCTGAATGGGTGACAGGCAAAGTTTAAACAATCTTGGCAAAGAATGGCAGATTGCCAAGACGGAGATAGTTGAAGATGATCAGTATTTTTCATTAAGGGTGCTGGACTTGATAGGTGAGTTTCACAATGAATCTATTGATTTTGAGGTATCTTTGGGATATTCAGTTGAAAATTTAGATCATGAAGTCAGGAAAACGTTTAGTGTTCATGACCTTTGCCTAAAAGCCTAGAAGTTATCACGTAGGAGGCTTTGAAATTGTATACTTTTTGAGCTTGTGTGTGTGGGGGGCAGTAGTAAGAAGTTTATAGAGTCAATAAGAGCCATTTAAGGGAATAGGAATAATGATGAAGATTCAAAAGGAATCACATGAAAGTACCAGTAGTATACAGGATTCCCGACACCAGGAAAAGTGAGAAGTTTGTGGCATCTGGTCTCTATAATTTAAAGATATATATTTTTCCCTTTGCAAGTGGCATTTTGACATTATGCAAACATTCAGTTCAATATTAACTTTAATTTACTTCATAGTTTTAGTATACTTTGATTATCTTAGCCTGAATCAATTTTCATTAGGAGTTGAAAATGGTGATTTTTAAAATATATATTAATTATACAACTTTCACTACTTGGCATTTTTCTTTCTTTTTTTCTTATTTTATTGATTTTTACAGAGAGGAAGGTAGAGAGTGAGAGAGAGAGAGACAGGAATATTCACCTGTTCCTTTATGTGTCCTGATCAGGGATCAAACTGGCAACCTTTGTGCTTCAGGACAATGCTCCAAGCACGAGACCAGCCAAGCTATCTGGCCAGAGCTTGACATTTTTCTGAAATTTCACAAGCTTCTCTTCATCTACTGACATTGTTGGCATCTCTGAAATACTGTTTCTCTTGAAAGTCAGGATATATTTTTAATACTTTTTGTTTAATGATTCATTTTCCAAATAAAGAATTGGTGTAATAATTGCTTCAGAAAAGGAAAATGAATAGAACAGTTAGGTTCCTACCTGGTGGTAGTTAGCTGCAAGGTCCTTGACATAAAAATTCTACTTGTGTTTTCTTTGAAGTTTCTGTCCTTAATGAGTTTACCCTTTATGACTCATTTGAATTTCTTATAAATGTACAGACTGTCATGTGAAACATAGTTTTGCTTTGTTCTGAAGTTATCATGCTGAAGTTTTAAGGAGGCGCTCTTAGTATCTGGGGAAACATGAGCTTTTTAGTATTTTTATTCACATCATTCTTTTCTTTAGAATGTGTCTATATCTTCTGTTTACTTTACCATTTCCACTTTCTTGTCAGCAAGGTAAGTCCGAAGCCCCTGAGCCGGGAGCTGCCTCCCAGTCTCGGCAGCATTGCTCTGGAATGATGTGTGAGTATGCTCTATCCCTGCTCTCTTGAGCTGCACTGACCAGAAACGTACCTAAGGTTTTCTTGTAAAAATACTTGCTGCTAATGTCTAATTCTAACTATTGAGTTTTAAATGTTTATTTGCTCTAGGTTAATTTAAAAAGCCTTATAAAGTTTCATGCTAGAATTTATACTGGTGAACATGTACAGATTTTAAAAAGTTTTATATGTCACAATATTGGCATAGACCCAAAACTATCAATTCATTTTTAAGTTTTCTTCTCTGATGGAACTCCTGAGTGAAACAGAAAAACAATATCCTTTCTGATCTATTGCAGAGGTTGATACAATGTAAACCTATTATATTACATGTTTTTTGTTTTTATGTTTATATTCTCTGGTCCTGGTATAAGTAATGAAGAGTAATAGTCAATCATGCCTGTAAGATAGACTCAGTCTACCCTTAACAAAGTGGTAAAGGGGAATGTTCTCTTGAAGTGGGATTGTTGATAAGTGGGATGAAGTCTGGTTAAGATTTTTAATTTGTTCTTTTAGGATAGATTTAGATTTAGTTATTGAACTAATATGTTTGGGTTTTCTACCTTATCCTAGCCTTCTCATTTATTTTTAGAATATTGAAATTAAGTTTTACAGTCGGATAGTCAAAGCTCACTGTTATAAGCTGTTATTTAAAAGAAACATCTAATAGCATATGGTTGTTCTGGTATGTTTTCAATAAATATTTATGAACTAACTAGGTTTTAATGAAAAGATATCACTTATCATAAGCATGTTATAAGGTCAATGATTATGTGTCTATTACATGCCATGTATTAAGATAAGATAGACTTAATCTTTTACTTTATTCGGTATTTGAATTGGTGCTTACAAATACAGCCTGTGAAACAGGTAAAAGAATAACCCAGACGGTCTTATGTTCCTTACCCAAAGTGATAAAGCTGCAAAGATCTAAATAGGGAGCCAAATCTATTCGTCTTCCTTATTTTAAAGGTTTTTGGTAAATTATAGACAATATCACAATATTATTAGATTGGAAAGAAGAGGAAGAGAGAAGTGTTGTACAGAAATATTTTTTTTGCTTTTGGTGCACATCCCTGGCTTAGGGAGGTTGACCTGGGAGGAAGTGCAGTGTCCTGCTTGTTTCTTCTCCTGCGCACATCCCTGCAGCTGCCTTCCATGCTCCTTAGACGCTCTTGTCTGAGGCATATGATCCCACTCCTCAGGTCCGAGCTGGGCGAAAGGTCCTAGATCGGCTATTTTGTATAGGCATGTAAAAATATTTTAAATACATGGAATTATTTTTCTGCTACTTTTAATAAATCAGGTGTGTCATTAATTTGCAGGGTCTGTTTTTTGTTTGTTTGTTTGTTTTGTTTTTTATAAGACACCTTTCTTTTTCCTTTTTAACAGAAAGATGAAAACTACAGGAGCCTCCCACGAGACACGAGTAACTGGTCTAACCAATTTCAGAGAGACAACTCCCGCTCATCTCTGAGTGCCAGTCACCCGATGGTGGACAAGTGGCTGGAGAAGCAAGAACAGGTAATGGAAACGAACCCTTTCACATGTGCCTTTGGTCTAACTGCGTAACCTCTGCACCAGAATAAGCTTCCCTCCACTACAGGGGCGATTATAGGTCAGTTGTTCTAGCACACTTTAGTTAAGTAATGGGCTCTGTGTTGTAGTTTGCCCAACATGAGTGTAGAATATTTCTGTGTTTTTTCCCAAGCACAGATTATTCCTCATAACCTCTTGTCAGTGTATGCGGTAGATTCTTTTATGTCTTGAGGAATTCAGGGCTTTTTCTGTGGCCCAGGCCCAGACACTGGGTAGTGACTGACAAATGCTGTTTATGAGTAGACTTTCAAGACTGGCCACTCTTGGGTTCTTCTCTTCACTCATGGGCAGTGGGTTGGAGGCTATGGAGAGGCAGATTAAAATTCTTCTCTATCTGACATCACTTTGTGAGAGACATATGGGCTCTGGGGCGTTTCAGCATTTGGATTTTATGTCAAGTATGGGAATTTATCCTTGAACCTATGTCAAAGGTTTATTTTAGGTTTATAAGTTTTTAGAATGGCTTAGTTCACTGTGCATCGTAGCCTCCTCTAATTAATGAAATTGGAGTTGTTTATCCCTCAGTACAAATAACAGCTCCCTGTCTCAGGAGGAAGGATTGTTGGCAAAGTTGTTGTATTGCTGATAGACCTTCTCTTCTTATAAAGACTTAAGAATTTATCTGGTACATTTTGCTGTATACAAATAAAATTCTCCAGGTTTTTTTTTTTTTTTAAGTCTTAATTATTTATTGTAAGTCAGTGTTTTTTTTATGGTGAGAATGCTCATGGTTTCTATAGTTTTAACGTTAAAAATCCACTTGTGTGGTTATTTCATCACTTCTTTTTTTTTAAGACACTCTTAAGGATGGAAAACAAGGTTGAGGGTACTCAGTGAATGTTTTGTTGTTTATGTGTTCCAATAATTTCTAAAATCATTAATTATTATGTTGCGTAGAAACTGGAATAGCTGTTTTTTCATTTAGATTAGTGATATCAGTGGAAAAATAATCCTGAGTGTTTTTACCTAATTAATCTCACTCTGTGTTTAGTAGCATGAACCTTTTAAAGTAACTTGTGTAGAAGGGTGTTCTAAGATGAAACTATGGAAAAGGACAGCGTGCCTTTGATACCACTGTCTGTAAGGCTGACGTACTAGTCTCCATCCTATAGTAAATGTTAGCCTACAAAACCACTGTGTGATTGAAAAAATTGTAAACAATCAAAACAAGCCATGAACATTCTACTTAGGAAATACATAATTTTCTCAAACTAATGTAGATTTTAAACGAATTGGTATTATTATTTCAATATCACTTTGGAGAAATGTTTTTAAGATTTATATATTTTTTAGTATGGGCCTGGAGTTTGACCAGCTGATTAGCAGTCATTTACCATGCATGAGATTTTAAATTTTTTATTTATTTTTTCTTCCTTTTCCAGTGAGGGGAGGGGAGATAGAGAGATAGACTCTTGCATGCCCCCCGACCAGGATCCACCCGGTGACCCCTGTCTGGGGTTGATGCTTCGCCCATCTGGGGCCATGCTGGCAACCAAGCTATTTTTAGTGCCTAAGGCAGAGGCTCCATAGAGTCATCGTCAGTGCAGGGGGCTGATGCACTCTAACCAATCAAGCCATGGCTGCCAGAGGGGAAGAGTGAAAGAGAGAGAGAGAAAGGGGAGGGGAGGGGATAGAGAAGCAGATGATCACTTATCTTGTGTGCCCTGATTGAGAATCGAACCTGGGATATCCGCACACCAGGCCCACCCTCTACCACTAAGCCAATCGGCCAGGGTCCGTATATGATATATATATATATTTTTTTAATTTTATTTATTTATTTTAGAGAGGAGACACAGAGTGAGAGAGAGAGAGAGAGAAAGAGAGAAAGGGGGGAGGAGCTGGAAGCATCAACTCCCATATGTGCCTTGACCAGACCAGTGCAGGGTTTTGAACTGGCGACCTCAGGGTTCCTAGGTCGACGCTTTATCCACTGCGCCACCACTGGTCAGGCCGTATATGATATTTTATAGGAGATTTGCACGTTTTTGAATTCGCCTATACCTCGTTTTACACCTTTGTCAAATGGGGATCACCCTAGAACTTGCCCCTGATGGTCGCTGTGTCGGGGGTGCACGGAGCCCATTAAATTTGTCTACTAGTAACAGGAAACCTAGATTACAAATGAGGAAATGTTTGTTATGCAGCAGGAAGCCTGGAAGACTGCAAGGCCCAGGGTTAGGGGCATGGGGGGATTCGTCTGCAGCCCAGTGATCTCACCGGGAGTCGGGATTGTCTTTTCTGGAAGCCTTCACAGGGCCCTGGCTCTGTGTTCTCAAGTTTGTCCTTTCAGGCCAGAGTTCCAACCATCCTATCTTTGCACAGAGGAAGATCTTATAAAGAGGAAGAGGACAGTGAACCATACGACAGATTGCCTTCTTATTTTGATGTGGAAAGTGTTAAATGTCGGCTGAAGGAGGGACAACTCATCACAGGCCTGATGAGTTGGATAAGAAGTTTATTTATGCATCTGCAAACAGATGGGCTGAGACCCAAGTGGCATCAGCAGAGAGCTGCAGGAAGGGGTCTGATATAGAGGCTGTTGTAGGCATCTGCTGACTTGGGGGTTGTGTCAGATTAGCATATTCTGGTTTGTGGCCTTGATCACAGACTCTCTCCCTTTCCAACCCTCAGGTCACTCCTGATGGCCCTGTCCCAAGAACACCTCCCAGAACCTTCCCAGGGTTGGGTGGGGGGTGGTTTAAGGGAAGGGGAAGGTTGGGTGAAGGAGATGCTTAATGAAGAATTTGTTCTAGTGGGAGGTGGGTGAGGGGAATTTGAGTTTAAAGGAGCTTTGGATTTAAAGGAGCCCTCAACCCAAACCTCATAGGCATTTCTTGCCTGCCCAGTGGTAAATCAAAGGGGGTAAAAGTACCCATCTTGGTTTAGACCAACTGAGCTTGAGCTCCTGGGGCTGGGGGTGGCATGTGGCTTCTCCTCTCCCTGGAAAACTGCTGCTCATCATAGAACCCAATCAGGTTTCTGCTGGAGCCGAAAGGATAGTAAAGTTAGTTAAATAGGTAAATGCGACCATTTTTATTGTAAAAGTAGGAGGGAAAAACCTGGTCAGCCCAGACTTTTAAAAATATGATATATTTAATTCTAAAAATATAAATATAAATTTTATTTTACTCCTACAGTAGTAGGTCCAATTTTAAGGAAGTAATATAGTTTTTCTTTGTAAATTTGGTATAAAATAGTTTCTTTTTTGAGCACTTTTCTTTTTTTTTACCTCCAAAGACTATCTTGATTTATTTCTGTTGAGGTTATTTAAAGTATTTGTTCCACAATAAACAAGTTTTGTAACAGTAAGTACTTTCTTAGTCTGCATAGTCTAATACAGATGACATTAGCTGTGATTCCTGAGTCATTTTAATGATATTTTTCCTTGGCTTACATTTTAAAAAATGGTGATCCATTCGCTAAACTCACATCAGCAGGATAATTAGCTAGACTAGAATCTGTTCAACTGGACAAGATCAACAAAACTAATCAAGCACATATTGAAACTTGGACTAACGGTCAGCACAGTTGTTTGGGTGGAGGAGGATGTGTGCATTGGAAAGCTTTTCCAGCTGTTCTCATGTAATTGTGTATTATTCTTTTAATTGTTCCCTGTGAGTAGTCTGACTTTAATGCCCCATGTCTCTTCCTTGGCTTCCCCCACCCCCCTCGTTAGTGTTTGCTATTAAGAATATAATAGAATGGCATCCCGTAGATAAAAAGCATCAACCCTTTGCCTGTATGATCCGGGATCACAGGGGAACTGATGACTATTCTTTAATGCCCTCTGGACAAAGGAAGCCAGTAAAGCTCTGGGCTTTATGTGCTTCAAGGTTTTGTCTCTATTCTTTCCTCTCAGAGTGCTTGCCTCTTGTTATCTTCTTTATTTTTTTAAAGCAGTCATATCTGCTGAGCTTGCAGATGACCTCTGGATGCTAAGCATGTCTTTCTCTTTTTGTGGGTTTGGTCCCACCTAAGGGACTATTGAATCTTCTTTGCCCGTGGTTAGAATATTGGTAATTACACTTCCATACTCATACAGAAGTGATGTCTCTTATTAGAACCCTGCACCAGGAAACACTTGGAGTCAAGCTCAACCATTCCCCACCTCCACCCCCCAAAAAAATAGTAGTCTTGCTTTTCAGTGAGTGGTTTACTTTGCTCAGAATAGCCTGTAGCTGAATCCTAGATCAGGTTCATCTCCAAAGGTAGAGGACTATGCGTCTTTCAAAGAACATCCTTTTCTTACGTCAGTCTTGTGACTTCCTTTTTTCTGAGAGATTTCAGGGGAAGCACGAAAGATTTAAAAAATGTGTTCTTGTTGTATTGCTTTGAAAAAGTGGTCATATTTCTGAACTTTTGATTTTGAGACTAAAGGAACAATAGAAGCCACAAACCCTTAATTCTGATGTTTAACAATGCTTTCAGGGAAATCAGCATTTCTTTTAACCATTCTCATTTCCCTGACTCCATGTAGACTGTCATTTAATAATGAACTATTTGCTGACGTGTTCTTTTATCCTCTCTGTTTATTGCAACTAATAAATTCCACAGAAAAGGAGGCAGGAACTTTACAATATGTGGTTGACAAACTTTAGGGCCAGAAAGGAGAGGGAAGAGAAGGTCATTTGGAGCCTGCTATATTCACTGCTTTGTGTTGGTAACGAGGACTGAAACCGGTGAACAGAAGCAGCTGGGAAGTTTTTAGGCTAGGTTAGGCTGCCACTGAAGCTCTGTGATGGGAGTGACTGCCATGAGCTTTAGTGTAAAGTACATGTTTTAGCCTGACCAGGTGGTGGCACAGTGGATAGAGAGTCGGACCGGAATGCGAAGACCCAGGTTTGAGACCCCGAGCTCGCTAGGTTGAGCACGGGCCAGTCTGGCTTGAGCGCGGGCCAATCTGGCTTGAGCAAAAGCTCATCAGCTTGGACACAAGGTTGCTGGCTCCAGTAAGGGGTTGCTCGGTCTGCTGAAGGCCCATGGTCAAAGCACATGTGAGAGAGCAATCAATGAACAACTAGGGTGTTGCAAAGGCAACGAAAAACTAATGATTGATGCTTCTCACCTCTCTTTGTTCCTGTCTGTCTGTCCCTATCTATCCCTCTCTCTGACTCTCTTTCTGTCCCTGTAAAAAAAAAAAAAGTACATGTTTTTGGATTCTTTCTGTCTAGCAAAAACTTCATCTAATTTCATGTTTCTCAACCACCAGTCTGCAGACCTGTCCACCAGAAATTTTGTGCCATTGCAAAAGAATTCACCACCCTGATGTTGTATGAAGATTATAGATCCAGTGATCCTAGTCGAAGTTGCCTATGCTCAGGGGATTTCTGTCTCAGCGGTTCCTGAAATAGTTCTCTTTTGTTTACCAGTCCCCAAATATAAACAGGTTGAAAACCATGGCTCTAATTGGCTGATTATTCTAAAGAAGATGAGCTCTGAGGAAAACTACCTTCCATGTATGGTGGTGGCAAGACTTCAGAGTGCCCTCGTACTGCACCCTTACCTTTGTACCTGGCTGGCATGTCCCCCATTCAGTGTCCAGTCTCCGAGTCTCAGGGCTTTTCTTCTTTTTACTCGTGCACTTCTGCCCCTCTCTGCAGCCACAGAGCTGCTGCTTCTCCCTTCTCCATGGTGGACAGCACATTTGGACCTGCCTCGTTTACACCCTTTTGCGCTGAGAGGACTGATACGGTGGGGTGGGGCATGTCTGTGTGTACCCTAGCCCTAGAGATTAAGATTAGAAAATAGTTGAGTGCAGCCTTACCGGGCGGTGGCGCAGTGCATAGAGAGTCGGATTGGGATGCGGAAGACCCAGGTTCGAGACCTCGAGCTTGCCAGCTTGGACCCAAGGTTGCTGGCTCCAGCAACGGGTTGCTCGGTCTGCTGAAGCCCCGCAGTCAAGGCACATGTGATAACTGTTTTTATCCTGACTGGACAGGGGCATGACCGTATTTTCTTAATTACAAAACTGGAAGATGACTTCTTCAGAAACCTGGTTATAACAGCTTCTAACTGTTTAGGGAAAAGCCCGCAGATCTATCCTGTGAGGACGGGCAGAAGGTGTAGAAACTTTGACATAAGGATGGGGACAGACAGGGCTACAGGATGACCAGCCATCACTGATGGGGATATGATTTTGGTTCTGGGCTGCCCAATGGGAATTTCAGTGTGCTTTGCTTGTTTGTTTATTTCCTAGCCCATAGGCACAGAGGAACCAGGTTACTGTTTGGATTATCTAGATTAAAAAATTAAAGCCCATGCCTCCCATTTCTAAACTCCACAGTTTTCTCATAAAAAGGAGGGAATTTATTAATATTATTTCCTAATTGGCAAACATTTGCAGAACTTGGGCAGAAACTAACATAATTGTGTTTACCTCTAGCAACAGCAAGCATAGAAACTAAAAACACGAAGTTTGTTTTAAAAAGGTAAATTCTGTTTATTTTATAAAATGGCAGAGATTTTCTTGATAGCAGAAGTCCATCATGTTTACAATAACACCAGAAACAAAACCAAAACAACCCAGGAAGAGAGCTGTCATGTCATAGGCCTATCTTAATACCAGTACCAGGTTCTTGTGCTGACCTCTGATAGTTGACCTCTGATGATGACTGCTGTATGTCTTAAACTTATTGGAGTTGTAAAACTTGTAATGATTAGAGCGTATCATATGTATGTGACACATACGATTTCTCATAAGCCCTCCACGTTTCTACTCTGATTATTAAAGAACTGTGGACTAAAAATTTCACGTGAAGGGTAGGACTAGAACTTAGGGGTGCTGGTGGACATCTTTCTGAGAAGGACATACTGATTTCGGGGGAGCTAGGCCAGCCCCGTGCAGGGCCACGTTGGGTAGCACTTCACCCTTCTGTAAATTCAGCAGTGAGGACGTGGTGTGAGCCTGGGGTGTGTGCCTGGAATGGAGACCTTGCCCTCCACTTAGTTGGCCCTGTCGTCTGACCCCGTTCCCTGGTTGTGGAGACTCTGCCCCCTTCCTTTTCACTGTGTGCAAAAGGAGGAAGTAATCCCTGTTGGTCAGGTGTTGACTTTGAGTAAAAACGGGATGGGGCCCACGTGCCGGTGTGGACCCTGTTTTTGGTGTGGCGGTATAGGCTGCTTCCCTCCCATCTCAGTCCAGTGTAAGAATGGGCTCACTGGTTCTACCCCAATGACTCTCTAGTGTTGAGGAACTAATTTTTTTCCCCTTAAATAATATTTCCTCCTTGCTTACAGGAGGTACTTTTGGTCTGGCGGGCTGGTTTGTTTTTATTGCTGGTGTATTTCCAGCGCCTTTGTCATCCGTTCAGAATTGGATTCCAGCTTCCCTGGTCGGCTTATCAGAGTCAGAATAAAATTTAATCTCATAAAATCACTTCTGTTTTTTTTTCTGCAGAACCTATCCTGACACGAAAATGATATTAGTTTTTTATCCTCTGTGTGACCGTTGTTTATGTTCACTTCAGATTTGGCACACATACGTGATTTTAACATGGTGAAATAGAAGGGAACCAGTTGAGAATGCCCAGTTTCTTACCAAGGCTCTGCTTTGCCACTTGTTGAATGTCTGGGTCCCCTTCTGATGCGAAGGGTATCAGGGAGGCCCAGTGCTGCTCCTTGGCTTTTGGAGTGAGTTGTGCTGTCTGAGGCGTCCTTGTCAGTTCTTCAGTCCCTTTGTGCCTGGCTGTTTGACTGTGTCTTTGGCCTATGGAGCTAAAAGGCTGCAAGCAGCAGGGAAGTGAATCAAAAAATCTTCTGAGAGAAGACTCTGACAGTGTGTGGATTAGCCTGCCAGGGAGTCTGTTAATGCAGGTGATTTTCTTGACTAAGCCACACAGCACAAGAACCTGGCATTTGGAACTTGCACTCTGTGGACAAAGACACGTTTTCATGTGTGACCATGACCTTCAGGTGCTTTTTTATATCTTTATTACAGGCAGCCTTAGAAGACTTCTGTGGTGAGCTGTGCGGCTGAGTTGGATGGTGGGAATGGATACCTGCTTTCCACTCTAGCTCTCGAGTCCCACTCATCTGCTGTGCTATTTGTTGGCTTTTGAATATCTTTTCCTTTTTTTTTTTATTTTATTCATTTTAGAGAGGAGACACAGAGTGAGAGAGAGAGAGAGAGAAAGGGGGGAGGAGCTGGAAGCTCAACTCCCATATGTGCCTTGACCAGACCAGTGCAGGGTTTTGAACTGGCGACCTCAGTGTTCCCAGGTCGACGCTTTATCCACTGCGCCACCACAGGTCAGGCCTCCTTTGTTTTGATATTCTGTGGGCACTGGGACAGCTAGTCTTTGAAAAACACTGGTTAAGAAAGCTCAGGGACATTTTCAGCCTATAGTGCGTTGTTCTCACTGTTCATTTCCTGAAGCCTGCCTCTGGGAATGGGGTCACTTCTAAGCCACCTTTAGTTGTGGCATAGTATGACCTAGGTTTGTGCACGTACATGCATACACACTTGTACATACATACATACAGATATATGCATATAGTCACTGCTCTGCAGGCTCTTTCTGGTTGCCTTCAGCATGGTTCTGTCCAGGTCCTAAAACACCACTCTTTTAAGCACTACACCATTTTATACAATGGTTTTACATTCTCTCCCCTTCACTGAGGCCTGGGTATCTGTGCCCTGTAGCATTTTCACTGTGTCTATATTTCTAGGAGCTGTTTTTTTTTTTTTTTTATTTTGCCTTCACTGATCAGAATGATCTGTGTGTGGACGCATTGTGATTAGTTTACTCTTCAGAGTAACTGGTTTAGATTATTGTTGTCATGTTCGCACCTCTCCTTTTCTGGTGCTTAGAAAGTTGAGATGGTGATGGTACCTGCAGGTTCAAAAGACAGTGTCAGAGATAACTACAGATGCAGTGACCAGATGGTTACAACACACACACACACACACACACACACACACACACACACACACACACACACGTAAGAGTTAGTATTACATTAATTATAGGTATCAAATGTGAAACTTCTAAAATTGCATTTAAGCGTCTACAAGAACAGAATATCTGTCCCCATTTAATTGTCCTTTACCATTATGTGTACCATGGTCTTAGACACTTTATTTATGTCAGTTTTTCTACCTCTTACCATAGATAAGCTTGGTCTAATTTATTAAATGCCGCAGTTGATAAAACCTTATGTAGATTCTGGCTCAGAGCAAAGCCCTGTGTGAATGTGAGTGTGTGTTGATCTGTGAATGTGGTGGTGATTACCTGAGCTAGAGACTATGTTTACTGGAGAAAACACAGCCTGGGGTCCTGTGGCCTTGCATCTTCATCCACTAGTGCATTTTGATATTACTCTTCATGTTTCCTGTTTCTTTTCTCTGTATGTATGTTCTCAGAGTTTCTCTTTATAAATGTCCTCAGAGCCACTCCTTTCTCACCACGCCCCTTTCTCTCTCCTGAGTTCAGGCTGCCGTTGGCTTGTGTGGGTCCTTGCTGCAGTGGGGCCATCGCCCTCCCACTTGCTGCATCTGCACTGAGCTCAGAGTGAGGTGTGATAAAGAACAGTGCTTCTCACTCTTGAGGACTTGGACCATCCTAAGGAGCAGTGAGAGACCAAGTGCTTGATTAACTGCCTGACCTCCACCCCAGTAATTGATTGGAGTTCTGTAGCACATGTTCACGTGGAGCAGATTTCTGAAGACTGTTTCAAAGGATGGTGAAGATCACACAGACCAATTTATGTAAAACATTAAAAACAGTAAATGTCATCCAGCAAACACCCAATAAGTGTTAGTTTATTTTTTTAAGTGAGAGGAGGGGAGATAGTGAGACAGACTCCCTCATGTACTTCGACTGACTAGGATCCACCCAGCAACCCTCATGTGGGGCTGATGCTTGAATCAACCAAGCTATCCCTAGTGCTTGAGGCTGATGCTTGAACCAACTGAGCCAATGGCTGCAAGAGGGAAAGAGAGAGAGAAGGAGTAGAGGGAAGAGGAGAGAAGCAGATGGCACTTCTCCTTGTGCCCTGACTGGGGATGGAACCCAGAATGTCTGTAGGCCAGGACGATGCTCTATCCATTCAGCCAACAGTCCCGGGCCAAGCAGTGTTAATTTTGATGCAGTGTGTTGAGATTGGGTCTTCCAGGCATCCCTTCCCTGCTCACATCCCAGCTGCTCCTCTGATGCAGTCCTAGCTCCACTGAGCTCATTCTGGTCTCCAGATTTCTCTCGCTCTCCCATCTCCGGGCCTTTGCATATGATGGCTATCTCTTCCCTTTTCCTGATCCTGCATCCTCACATGACTTGTCTCCATGCTGACCTGTAGCCTGCCAGCTTTTCCACACTCCTACCCCTTTGCCAAATCCTCAGGTTTACGTTTCAGTCTTTTCCCATCTTACCCAATCTCACATGAATGGCCCATCCTTCTTCTTTAATGAGGGTGCGACCCATATCTGTTAGGCATGATTAGCCTCCGGGTGGCATTAAATCTCTTTTGCAGCATTTGCTTCTAAGCATGCCATACTTTTATGAATACACTTGTAAATAGCTATAGGCTTGTAACTTTTAAAAACATTCTTCTCCTAAAGCATGTTTATAAGCAAGCATTTTGATAGAAAGTATCTCATTCTGTAGATGGGATTATATCTTTCCTTACCATTGAATTTTTAAGTTTTCAAGAGTCTCTTCAAGATTAAATTGGAGAAAGTTTGGGAGGAAAGTACAGAATTTAAACCATATCAGCAGAAATTAAGGCTTTTGGACGTACTCGTATTTTAAGTTCCTCAAGGAACTAATTTTCTTAAGAACTTTGTATTTTAATCATAAACACACACAATTCAATAATACTTTCATAAACCTTTGGCTAAGACTTTGGTATTAATCTCCTGAACTCCTAGAAAAAGAAAACATTTCTGTATGTTGGACAAGAAAAACAGGTCTCAATTCAAGTTATTTTAAAGAGATTTTTTTCCATTGAGCTATACATTAAACTTTTGGCTAATTTTGGTTTCCAGTATTGGACATGCCGTAGGGCTTAGGCAGTAATTTGAAGTGTTTTCTGTGGCTTAATTTTTGCTTTTGACTTGGGTGAGTTGTGTGAGTGTATATATTATTCTTTAATGGTTGACTTATTGTTTTTTGTAGATTTTAATAAAAGAGTGAATCCTACATTCTTATTTTCTTAAGTACATTGGAAGTGGTAAAACATGCAAATAATTCCTATTGATAGTGAAAATATTTTCTTTAAGATGCATGTGGAATGTTTCTCCTTCTGTTGGTTAAGTGGCTGAACTAGAACTTTGACTTCATTGCATCCCTGGAAAATTCCTCTTAGCTTTCTGTAGCTGGGGTTTTATTCTTCCTTGGTGTGACCTTTTAGTCTCTGTTCCCATCCGTCCAGCCTGGCAATTACTTACAAATCCTAGCAGAGTACTTCTGTCAAGGAGTTTTTGACCTATCTTGACACTTTCTCTATCATAATACAGAGAGAAAGAGGGATCCCTAGTCTAAAGGTCAGTGAGTTGAAACCACCCCGTTCTGGGCCTGTGGAACTGTGTGTAATTTGCAAACGTTTCACGAGGTGTAGAAAACTTTAGGAGTGTGTGGTGACTCATATTTCTTGTAATTTTGCCATGCGTTTCCCAGGGTTCAAATTTATTCCTTTCCTTTTTTATTTTTCCTATTCTTTCATTTTTTAACTATGGCCAGGGGTTATCTGGTCTCCCTATTCTATTGCATGTGTATGTATGTATCTTTCTACCTTCATACCACAGTTCCTAATGTCAGCCATGCTCCTATTGACTAATGTAATTCATATTTCTCTTCTTCTACCATTTCTAACTTTTCAAATCAGATTTTGCATATTCTTATTTGCTTACTTTTTCACAACAACAACTTCTATTTCATGACCTTGAAGTTTGAAAGCGTGAAAATTCTTCCTACTTGTCTCTGATTTAAAATGGAAATTCTTAGCTTGGTATACAATACACTCTGCAACACAGATTCCAATTGGACATTTTTCGGCCTCATCTCCTCCTATGACCTCATGCAGAGTCCCTGCTCTGTGGGCCTCCTGCTCCTTCCTCTGAAATAATACTGTGTTTCTTCACCTCAGATGTCCCCCACCTTTTGCCTCAGCAGTATGCTAGAGCTTAATTCAGTCTCTGGTCACTTGTTTGTTGGAAGCTTTCACTAAGACATCTGTGTGTTTGCAGATGGAGTGTTTGGACCAGGGACACTAGTCAGGTAGCCCAAAGGGAAACCCAAGTTTATACTTCTTTAGCTGAATCTTGAGCTAGCTATGGACGCTTTCGTTTTCTGAGTGAACAGACCCTAGATTGAAATGCTCCCTTAAAGAAAACAAATATTTCAAAAATCCCTCTGGGGAGAAGAATTGTTGTAAAGTCCTGAGGAAATTCAAATCATACATTTCAGTTAATGATCTTTCCACAACGCATGGGTGAGTTTTTACTACATGAAGTGAAAGGTGCTCTGGTGGTCCCTCTGTGCTGACCCCTCTGGGAAAGTAATGTTGTCTACCTACCGTCACAGGCTGGGACTCCATCCTCTCAGAGGGCCTGGTTAGCCAGCCTTCCAAAGCTGTCATTTTATCATCCCAACCATTGGAGAATGATCTCTTTCTTTGACAGTGCAGTTGTTCAGAAGCTTTAACGCTTATACCGTCGTGGTAAAGGAACATCTTCCTCTCTCAATCTGGGAAAAGTTAGGTTTCTGGTGCCCTTGGCTGTGGGACCGTGGTCACAATGATCTGACACATTTCCTATTTCTGATTTCTTATTTGTAAATGTCGTGAGATGATAGGCCCTTTCCCATGACATTTTGTGAGGATTAAATCAAATTATGTGTAGCTCAACGTTCAATAAATATTAGTTATTTTAATTATGAAATGGTGCTAATCAGAACATTGATTGTTATCCTCTGCCACTGTCCCTGTCCTAGTAATTGTTGTGTTTTCTGTATAGTCATACTCGATTCCTTAGGAATCCAACCGGTTTTGTATCTTTACATATAACGCTGTGTTTGATAGAATAATGAGCAAACTATGCACAGTAGTCTATTCTACTGTCAAAAATTCTAGGTTATTATTATTTTTTTGTATTGGAAACAAGTTTAGAACATAATCAGCATTCTCTTTGTATTTTTTACAAATATTTGGTCAGGGTTTTATATTTATATGTATATATGGTTAAATTATATATATTTGATAGTGTATTTTTCTGATTGTGCTAGAACTCTGAACACCTTAAATAAGATGTTTCTTAATACCTTAATAAGAAGTACTAGAATTATGACTAAGGTTTTTTTCCGTAAGCAAAACAGACTTTTATTTACTGGTTAAGTATTTTAATTTACTTGTTGCTGTAATGCTTCTCATGTAGGTTGATGTTTAATTTAAATCCCGGCTGAAGGAAACATAATTAGAACCTCAAGTCATGAATATTTTTTAGCCTGCACACATGATATATAAAAGTTTATTTTCCAAGTTTCTGAGATTTTTTTAGCTTTTCCTTTTCTCCCTTCATTAAAAACAGCTTTGGGCTTTAAGGTATAAAGCAATCTTTTGATATATTCTATTCCACATTCATTTAGAATCTTTACATATTAAACTGAAATTATAAGTTTGCAGTCTTGTTCTAAAAACTAAGATACCTTCTAAAATATAGTTACCATATATACTCTTAAAATTTTAACGAATTAGAAACTCTGTTTTCTTTTTCTTATCACCTCTAGCCCAGGCTATGTTTGTTTCCTTCTTTGGTCAAGATTTTGCATTGCTGACCAATTTTAACTGATTTCCCCATAGTTACGTGTGTGTTTGTATGTGTGTGTGTGTGTACAAAATTATATAAAATCTTTTAGTTTTAATGTTTGTGCATATTTTCTTTCAGTTTGTAATTTGTATAAAATAGAACTAGTTTTTGTCCTCTTTCCCTTCCTAGTGATTGAATCAGCAGAGCCAGACTCTCTGCTCCTTGCCTGGTCCCGCTATCCACTGTCTGGGTTCTGACCTCTTCATTCTGGGTACTCTTCCAACATGGCAGCCTCCTCTTATAAACAGTTAAAGGTGATATCACTTTCATCTTTCGTTTTCTTTCTTTCTTTTTCTCATTCTTTCTTTTTCCCCTCCCTCCCTCCCTCCCTCCCTCCCTCCCTCCTTTCTCCTCCCTCCCTCCCTCTTTCCCTCCCTCCTTCCTCCTTCCTCCTTCCTCCTCCCTTTCTCCCTCCCTCCCTCCCTCCCTCCCTTCTCCTCCCTCCCTCCCTCCCTCCCTCCTTCCTTCCTTCCTTCCTTCCTTCCTTCCTTCCTTCTTCCCTCCCTCCCTCCCTCCCTCCCTCCCTCTCATAGCCTTTTCTGGTTTTCATTAAAAACTTTAAAAAATAGCCTGACCAGGTGGTGGCGCAGTGGATAGAGCGTCGGACTGGGATGCAGAAGACCCAGGTTCGAGACCAAGCTCTCCAGCTTGGGCGCGGGCCCATCTGGCTTGAGCAAAAAAAAAAAAAAAAAAAAAAAAAAAAAGCTCGCGGGCTTGGACGCAAGGTCGCTGGCTCCAGCAAGGGTGTCTCAGTCTGCTGAAGGCCCACGGTCAAGGCACATGTGAGAAAGCAATCAATGAACAACTATGATGTCACAACGGCAATGAAAAACTAGTGGTTGATGCTTCTCACCTCTCTCCGTTCCTGTCTGTCTGTCCCTATCTATCCCTCTCTCTGACTCTCTCTCTATCCCTATTAAAAAATAAATAAATAAATAAAAACTTTAAAAATATGTTAATTGATTTGAAAGAGAGAGAAATATCGATTTGTTGTTCCACTTACTTATGTATTCATTGGTTGATTGTTGTATAAGCCCTGACCAGGGATCAAAACCTGCAACCTTGGCTATTGGGATAATGCTCTAACCAACTGATCAACCCAGCCAGGGCCCTGGTAACCATTTTATATTCCATATCCATACCCAGTTGCCTCTTGCTTGCACGTGCCAGGAGGTGGCAGAGTGGATAGGGTGTTGGACTGGGACGTGAAGGATCTGGGTTCCAAACCCTGAGGTCCCCAGCTTGAGTGCGGGCTCATCCAGTTTGAGTGTGGGCTCATCAGTTTGAGCATGGGATCATAGACATGATCCCATGGTTGCTGGCTTGAACCCAAAGGTCACTGGCTTGAGCCAAAGGTCGCTGGCTTGAGCAAGGGGTCACTCACTCTGCTGTAGCCCCCCAGTCAAGACACATATGAGAAAGCAATCAATGAACAACTAAGGAGACTAAGGAGCTGCAACAAAGAAATAATACTTCTCATCTCTCTCCTTCATGTCTGTCTGTCCCTATCTGTCCCTCTTTCTGAATATCTCTGTCAAAAAAAAAAAGAGTATCTAAATATACATATATGTACTATGTGGGGACAAGACGATAATGGAGCAGAGGGCTCCATCTATCACATTGGCTTATGTATTTATTTATTTATTTATTTATTTATTTATTTATTTATTTATTTATTCATTTTAGAGAGGAGACACAGAGTGAGAGAGAGAGATAGAGAAAGAGAGAAAGGGGGGAAGACCTGGAAGCATCAACTCCCATATGTGCCTTGACCAGACCAGTGCAGGGTTTTGAACTGGCGACCTCAGTATTCCCAGGTCGACGCTTTATCCACTGCGCCACCACAGGTCAGGCCACATTGGCTTTTAATAAATGTTTTGTTTTTAAACCATTTAAGTAGAGTGAAAGTGGATTTGAGAAGTAAAAGCCGAGTTAGGAGATGAAAAAGTAATGCCCTAAACCCAGGCTGTTGCAGTGGTGCTAGAAAGAATAAATTGGGTAGATCTTAAGAGGCAGATTCCCTGGGTCTTGATAATAATCAGGATGTGATTTTCTGTGACTGAGACCTTAAAAATGCCTCACAGCAGTGGCAGTAGTAAAATGGAGGGACATCTATCAGGTTTCTTGGGGATTAGGGGACTGGGGAATGAATGGGAAGTAAGTATAGTATAAAACACGGAATGCAAAGAGAAGCGAGGTAGGGACTTGATGTTTTAAATGACAGGTGGGGTTGTTGGTCACTTGCCTACTGATGGGAATAAACCATTTATTCATTTGTTAAGGCTGTTTGCTCAAAATTTAAACTTAAGGAAGACCTTTATTCCCTTGCATCATTCAGGCAGATTTCATCACACTTCATTCATTTGTGATCAATTCTTTCTGGAGCCTTTCAAATACCCTCTGGTTTCTACTGACCTAAATGGTTTTGTGTTACTAGAGTATCTTGCTGTCTGTTTCTTTGAACAGATTACTATGCATATGTTAAGTAACATAGCTCTTAATTCTTATCCAGAATGGTTCTGATTTCTAAAGTTCATGTTTAGGAACTTCTTATTTTTGTTTGTTTGTTAGAAAATATGATATGGCCGGTGATTTTTTTTTTTTACCCTCTGCATACATAGCTTTATGTAATGAAATTATGGAAATAGTTATTATCAAATTTTAAATATCTTCTGTTGTTTTTGTACTATTAGGTAAAATGTTTATGTATATAAATCATTATACCTTATGGCATGTAACACTTGCAAATAGAAAAATGAATATGAGCTTCAAAATGAACACAGATTTAAAGGTTAATCTTCACTCTGGGGTGAGTGGGGTTTTTTTACTGGAATAATATTGCTTAAGGACTTCCTGTGAATAAGAAGACAAAAATTACATTAGGTTTTCATGGGTTCTTTTCAATTTCCTGTGAGATTATAAGTTTTCCAGGTTGTGACTATTTGAACTGTAATAATAGCATCATAATCTATAATAGTCAAGACTTGGAAGGAACTTAAGTGTCCCACTTGAGTACATGTACACACACACTCATATACTCACAATAGAATATTATTCAGCCATAAAAAATAGGAAGTCTTATCAGTTTCTACAATGTGGGTGGACCTTGAGGGCACTGTGCTAAATGAAATAAGTCAGACGGAGAAAGGCAAATTCTGTGATCTCACTTATATGTAGAATCTATAGACTTTGGCACCAGTTTAACCTTTTATGAGTTGGCATAATGGTGGGAAAGCATTTCCTGTACCATTAAAAAATTACCAAGAGACACAAACACTCCAAAACTCAGGTGGGTTGGTCTTCTTTGGTTTAATACTATTTCTGTGCATTCCTTCTCTCCCAGTCTTCCTTCAACACCCAAAAGGTTAAAAATCATTTGATCAATTTTAAATTCATATTTTTAATTAAAAATTATTCTATATTTCATGCTCAATTTCATAAGTGCATAGTGTCTTTTATTAAACAGGTCAACGCGTTCTCCGGAGACAAGATTGGAATCACTTGCCTACGGAAAACAGAACAAAACCCTATCTATGTCATTGTGTATTGTACCATCATTTGAAGGAATAGTCACTCAGTAAAGGCTAGGACATTAAGGATATCTAAATCAGATTAAAGGAATGTTCTGAAGAACAGCAGTCATGGATATATATAAAGATCCCTTTAATTTATTCCCATTTATGAGACAAAATATTAAGTTTGCTAGAATAACATTTATTTTATATTCACATTACGAATTCAGATAATGTCCCAAATAAAAAATATATTATGAGCACCATCCATGGTACTTCACTGTCTTGAAGAGTTTCATGATTAACACTAAAAAATTTACTTTATAAATCTTGATGTTCACTATACAGCTAGGATGTAGAATTATAGTTTTGTTATGTTTATTACCAGTATATGCTTTGGAGTTAATACATCCAAATCTTTGCAAATGGACAATTAAGAAACAGATTAATTTTTATGGACTTTAGGAAAGCTTCTATAAACTTGCTTTCTCTAAACAAAAATTACATATTTATTTTTTGTTATTGGATCTGAGACCTGCCTTGACACATTCTCTGAAGAGCAAACCTTAATCCTTTCTAGACTGGCTATTTCCCTCTGTGGAAACATTTATAAAATTACATTGTAATCTGTGAAAGCAAGGATGTTTTTATTTGTACTGTTTTAAGACTAGCGGTAGACTATCTGGGCCCAAATTTCTAATCCTTTGCAATTTAAACTTAATCTCTCTCTCTCTCTCTCTCTCTCTCTCTCTCTCTCTCTCTCTCTCTCTGTAAACCATCAGAAAAGCTGAACAGAAATAAATGCAGTTTGTAATTGAAAACCATGAAGACATATGTTCCCATCATTTTCTTACACAAATTTCTCGAAATTTAAATTAAACCTAGAAAATTAAATTCCATGTTTCTTTTGTGTGTGTGTGTGTGTGTGTGTGTGTGTGTGTGTGTGTGTGTGTGTGTGTGTCAGACAGAGAGACAAATACGAAGAGACAGACGGGAAGGGAGAGATATGAGAAGCATCATTTCCATCGTTGAGGCACCTTAGTTCATTGATTGTTTTTTTCTCATATGTGTCTTGACCGGAGGGTGGAGGGGTAGAGGCTACAGCAGACCAAGTGACTCCTTGCTCAAACCAGATGAGCCTGTGCTCAAGCTGGCAATCTCGGGTTCTCAAATCTGGGTATTTCACATTCCAGTCCACTGTGCCACCGCCTGGTCAGGCTCCATGTTTCATTTTTGAAAAATTATTTATCACCTTCAAGTCACCTTCATGAATACCGATGACAACTTAGTCTCGACGGTTGAAGAATAAAACATGCCAGTGAGTGCAAACATTAGCACTTAGTGAACTTAGATGAAAGGTCTATTTCTTGAGTATATTTAATTTTCTGGAGGTTTGAAAATTTTTAAAGATAATAAAAGTATTACTAAAAGGAAATTGTATGCAATTCAGGTTCTTTTTATTTTCTTTTAAAATGTCAATTAAACTCATTCTTACCTGAATATCGGTCATTGCAGCGCATGAAATTAAAAAATAAAAATCCACAGTTTAACCTAGTCTTTCTTGAAGGTCTAGAGATTCTCAGACTCAGGTACAGTCTCTCTGCTGCCTCTTCTTCCTGTTTAGTCTTACTCTCCACGTTCAGTCCCCAACAGGTAAGTGCTGAGGCTGAGACCTGTCTGGGTCCAGCCGTGTTTTCCCTTTCATTTTGCATCAGGCTGTTACCTTAGGAATAACCCAGTGCATTCTAGGGGGGCTGAACTTTAAGGTTAGGACACGAGTCAGGAGCTGAATGTAAAGATGCCTGGGAAAGCCTGACTCCAGATGCTTCTCCTGAGGGTGCTCATTGGAAGGACTTCCAGTCTCTGCTTGCTGACTCTTCCTGACCTGTCCTCCTTTACACGGAGTTCATGCTGTGCGTGAAACACAATGGTCTCTATAGCCTCCTCCCTTCCCTCCTCTGGATGTGTGAACTGTCACAAGGCCGGTTGTTTTGGACCCTTTTCATGGTACATGCCCTGGCTAGGGCAGCCCTGTCTGCTCAGAGCACTTCTGACTACAGTGACAGGAAGGGGCGTTGTGGGCGCTCTGCTCCTTTCCTACCTTTAGACCGCCTCTGGTAACCTCGTTTCACATTTCTACCTCCTTACTGGTGAGCTGCAGAGACCTCGATTCTTGTCTGCTTGAGAGAGAGTTCAGTCAGGAGATTGCAGCAAGCAGAGCAAGGGTGTACTGGCCGTGCAGGAGGACACTCAGGAAGGCCTGCGCAGGCACTCATTGCAAGAATGTGTGTCTGATCAGTTACAGAATGTAGGGATTTATGGGCTTTTAATTCCTGGACTTTTCCCAATCCCCCCGCCCCCTGCCCACCCCTACTTCTTCTCGTTGTTTATCTGTCTTCATTGTACTGCTGTGTGGCTGACACTCTATCAGGGAGCCCCGAACTGTCAGTCTGGTGTGGTGAGGCCCATTCTGGCTTTGAGATTCCCCTAGACCCTGCAGACGTGCAGGGATGCATGGGGTCGATTTACCCCTTTCCCCCTTAGCCTGCCCTGGCTCATGTCTAACTAGCTACCTCACCTAACAGTGCTTGTGGTGTGTGTGCTGTACTTTTCACAGGTCTCCCACCCTGCTGCCCTCAGGGAGCTCTCCTGAGTCGGGCAGATTTACAAGGGCACACCTGACTCAAGTGATTGGCCTCTGTGTGAGTTATTTAACAGCTCTGGTCTGCGTTCTCTATTTGCAAACAGGAACAGCTCATATGTAGCTCCTGGTACCTTCACGACGATTTTTAATGTTATTACCACTCCTGTTTTCTCTCTTCCTGCCCATCTCCGCCCTCTTGAGAGAGTTGCTCTGTATAGAGTTCTTTTCAATGTTTAACTAAAATATCCATAAAAGAATAAAATACTCTATTTTGTATAGTTATTTAAAATACTCCATTTGGAACAGGCATAGTTATTAAACACTGAGGCGTCTTGCTGAAGGGGAGAATAGGGGTGACATGCCCCTGTGCTCTGCATGCCAAGGGGAGCCCTGCACAGGGATGCCCACTGTGGTCTCACTGCCTAATCCATCACCACAGACACACTATAATGCCTGTCCCCTCGCCAACCGACCTGCTGCACCTCCGACTCTGTTTTAGAGAAGATTTGTCTTTTGCTACCAGAGGAGTGGTTTTTGGTAAAGTTCATGGGTGGATTGTAATTTACTTGTTAATTGACTCAAATAATATTTAAATATCTAATATATGAATAGGCCTATTAGGATATAAAATAAAACTAAGCAATAATCTGGTCCAATCTGACTGTCAGAAGTACTGTTGATTTCTAATATTCATGGTATTCTGTATTTATTACTCTTCTAAGAACTCTTTCTTTTTTTTCTTTTATTGATTTTAGAGAGGAATGGAGGGTGAGTGAGAGAGAGACAGAGACAGGAACATTGATTTGCTCCTGTATGTGCCCTGACCAGGGATCAAATCAGCAATCTTTGCACTTTGGGATGATGCTCTAACCAACTGAGCTATCCGACCAGGGCACTCTTCTTCCCTTTTATTTATTTATTTTTTTACAGGGACAGAGAGAGAGTCAGAGAGAGATAGATAGGGATAGACAGGCAGGAACGGAGAGAGGTGAGAAGGATCAATTATTAGTTTTTGGTTGCCGTTGTGACACCTCAGTTGTTCATTGATTGTTTTCTCACACATGCCTTGGCCACGGGCCTTCAGCAGACCGAGCCACCCCTTGCTGGAGCCAGCGACCTTGGGTCCAAGCTGGCGAACTTTTTGCTCAAGCCAGCTTGGCCCGCGCTCAAGCTGGCGAGCTTGGGGTCTCAAACCTGGGTCTTCCGCATCCCAGTCCGATGCTCTATCCACTGTGCCACTGCCTGGTCAGGCTCTTCTTCCTTTCTTACGGCGCTAAATACTTCTTTAATAATCATTCACATAGCTGCCACCTACCTGGTGGCAATATATCTTCCCAGCTCTGTTCAGTGACATTATGTCAGCTTCAAATTTGCCATGGGGGAAGGAAGAACTTGTATCACAGATATTGGCAAGCACTACATCAGTTTTTATTCCCGTTTTTCTTTTTCCTTTTCCTTTTTCATTTTCTTTTTCCAGAGAGCCAGTTGTTAGATATTTGTCAGTGTATTTCTGGTTGTTACGTCATCACACCAGTTCCTAGAAGTTGTCTGTTATGCCTCTTAAGTCCCTGCTCTTACAGTCCATTCATGGTGTCCGTTTCTGTCTTGAACCATCATGATCAAACTTCTAGTTATCCCAAATGGGTTTCTGCACATCTGTGTCCACCTGCTTTACTTGTCACCCTCTCCAGGACCCTCTCCTTGCGCCCTGAGAGGAGTTGTGATTGGAGGGGTATGTGGGTAGGTCTTTTCAGGTCAAGTTTTCCCTGCATTTTGTTAGTAACATTGCTTTGATACAAATCCATGAGTTTGAACTGAGGGTGTGGTTTAAATGTGACCCTTTCTAAATGTTTAGTCCTATGAGAGAAGCAAGGCAGGCCTGAGCATTCTTTGGAGCGTTTCTTTGTTAACAGTGTCATAGAGTTTTAAGCGCACAAAGAATACACCTGCTCAGTAGATAACTCTCTTTAGACATGTGGAGTGCAATGTATGTGTTTCTATTTTTAACCTATACTTGTATCTTGATGGAAGTTTTTTTTTTTACAATGTCAGAAGAAACGAGGTCTGTAACTGAATGTGTCTTTGACTTAGACCTTTGTGTGACTCAACTACTTGGACCTTAACAACAAACTTTCACATGGTTTGATTTGATTTTTTTTTTTTTAATGTGTGAGAGAAGGAGAGTGACTGAGACAGAAAGACGGGAAAGGAGAGAAATGAGAAGCATCTTGTAGCTGCAGCACTTTAGTTGTTCATTGATTCCACATATGTGCCTTGACGGGCTGGCTCCAGCTGAGCCAGTGACCATGGGGTCATGTCTGTGGTCCTACACTCAAGCCAGCAAGCCAGTGCTCAAGCTGGTGAGCCTGTGCTCAGTCTGGCAGCCTCATGGTTTTGAACCTGGGTCCTCAGCGTCCTACATTAACACTCTGTCCACTGTGCCACCACCTGGTCAGGCTAATAATTATTTTAATAAGTTTTAATTTTATTAATATCTGACATGATATCCTCCAGATTGCTTTAGGTACCCCCCACACCCCAACAATTCCAGTTTTACAAAGAATTCTCCCATAGGAGTGATTTCTGAGCAGAGACAAACTGGTGCGTTCAAGCAAGGAGTGCGTTTGACATTTAATGGCCAGAGTCTAGGAAACCCCACCAGCCGACCCAGATCTATGAATTAGGCAGTGAGGGATCACAGAGAAACAGAACCAGAAGAAAAGAGCTAGGGGACAAGCTTCAGAAATTGTCTAATGGCAGATTCTGGGTTTTGAATAGGAAACTGTCCTTTGTATTCAAAAGATTTCTCAAATGGGGGGCGGGGGAAGGTTTCTGTGGCCCTTGTAAATCTACTCTGAATAACAAAGGCTGAGTTGGCTTCACAGGAAATGTGTGAAAGCCTCTTGAATGTATTTCTCTTTGCGGTGTCATTATCTGCAGATCCTGTGTTATTCATACACATTGAGTAGGTCCCTTTCCTAGAGTTTGGCATTCAATGGATAGATATTGCGGCTTTAAAAATATATACTTTTACCTGTCTAATAAGTAAAAATTTATTTCAATTTGTTATTATTTACAAAACCTGTTTTCTCCTTAATTGATGTACTGCTTGGTAAAATTTTTTAAGAGAGAAAATTCCCACTAGAGTAGTTCAGTTTAACCAGATCTATTACATGCGAATAAGGTGACCAGTCGTCCTCCTTTAGGGAGGACAGTTTTTCCTTTGAAAGTTTTGTCCTCCCTCGAAAAGTGTCATCCTTTTTGATATTGGAAGACTAATCTGTAAATGTCCGTATTCAATCAATACAGAGTTGATCTTTTGTGTGTGATGTGATGTATTTGTTTCTAAATCAGTACTTTTTTCTTACAATTACTATTAAAAATTAATAGGCATGTAAGCATAATTAAAATATAAAATATTACAAATGTTTTTATTGTGCATTTACCGTATTAAAGTGTATTATTGTTACAATAAATAAAATGTTTCCTTTATTTACGATATTGTTTTCTTCAATTTATTTTTGTCCTCCTTTTCATTTTAAAAAAGTTGGTCATCTTAGTGCAGAGCAAAGAGGCAGACAACCCGATCCTCATTTCAGAAGTAAATATGTCAGGAGTAAAACGGTTTTTGTCCGTGAGAAGAACCTCGATAAATATTTCCAATGTTTTATTTTTATATCTGAAAGTAACTAGTCTCTGTTGTGTTTTGTATATTTTTATTTGTCCTGTGTATCATTAATGCATTCATTTATACTAAAAATTGTAGTGAATTTGTTTTTTTTATTTACTCTGAAAGCATCTCTTCCTGGGAAATACCAATAAGACACATCTTTCATATAGAATGAGCTGAGGTTTCTCAGTGCATTTGCAAGCCATGAATTCCAGATTTAATTATATCCCAAGGGAACAGCCTGAGGAAACCAAAAGTATTGATATAATTAGATCAGATTGCGTAATCAAAAGCAAATGATAGGGTTATAAAATCTAATGAAATGATTTCCCAGCATTTAATTCATTTCTCTGATTCAAGAAACTTCGGTGAGAGTCACGGTGCTGAAATGGCGTTCTGAGCACTTGCCACCCCAACGGGTTCTCTCCCATTGACCATTATGGCTGGTAACATTTCTAAAGGTTACCTCTCAGAGCAGAAGAGTTCGTACCCTGTGGGTTGCAGAGAAAGGAAATGTGGGAGGAAGTGAAGTGTGTGTCCTCATTAAAGCCAGAAGGAAAGTGACTGAGGAGGCCAATCTCCTGTCTTAAGAACTGCTCTTTTGTATCATCACCTCCATTGTACACAGGATGAAAATGAACCGTTCACAAAGATGACAGGGGCAAACCCAACAGTAATGTTACATTCAAGTGGAATAGCAGCAAGACTTCTGGGTGGTCAGGGGTAGGGTAGTGTTTGATTGTGTGTGTGTGTGTGACAGCACTCAGTTAAGAACTGAGAAGACAAGTTCGCCTGCCACAGTTTTACGGACCCTTTCAGGAGACATGAGCCTCCTGGGTCAGAGATGAGAGACTGTTAATTTCAGCAGTGAGCAGCACAAGCCTTCACCCCATGCACCCATGGCAGTGTTACCAGTGGGCCCAGATAGAGGTCTGCACACTCTATGGTTTGTGTTATAGGAGAGGAGCCTGGAGCTGACGGACCCTGACTCTTCTATTGCGGACAGTACGATGCCTGCCCTTTACTTGGGACATGCACATTTTCAAGAGTCCAATGGAAAATTGTTGTCCAGTACAGACAGTAAGAGCAGTGACATGAAACATTTGATAGAGGTTGGTACACAGTGATACCAATTGATCCATTTTTTTCAGAAAGTAATTTGGCATTACCTACCTTGAAAGGATTGCCATCTAAAACAATCTATTTTTGACTTTTCTTTTTCACCCACAGAAAATAACCAAAGTATTGAAATATTTTTATTTAGAAATTTGTAATTACTGGATTGTAAAAATGTGCTTGTAGAATGAGTTGACGAAATAGTATGTCATTAAAAGTGGTTTCTGTAACCTTTGAAATAAATCATTGATTAATGGAAAGCTTTATATTTTATTCTATTACTGTATGAACAAAGAAAACCTATGTGATTTAAAAAAAATAACTGGAAAAAAATGCCAAAGGAAAGGTGGAAAAGGTGGGCAAATCATCTTGTATCAGTACATTGTTGTCTTAGTATGGCAGATGTCAGTGAAGCTTTCTCCCATCTAAATAGGACATAGACTTATTTTTAAAACCAAACGATGTATTATTCATCAAGTTTTCTTTTTTAAAAAAAAATTATTTAGAAAGCGGTGTTGAATACCTATTTATCACTTGCTAATCGTGAGGCAGGGTTATGTGTATGTTACATCAGTTACCTTATTGATTCTTGTAGCAACTCGGTAGATAATGTTATTCCTCCTCAGTTTATAAGTGAGTACACAGAGAGGTGACATAATTTTTCAGAACCATTCAGTATGCAGTGTCCATTTTTTTTTTATTTTAACCCTTGGTCACAGTGCCATCTCAAGTACACTACATGTTTAATATTTTTTACTTAGTGTATTCGTTTACTGTCTTATTGTTTGTTTGGCATTTGTTAGACACTGGACATTAAGGACTGTGCAAGAATATACAACTAATCAGTTTTGTTCACATTCATCTCTAAATTCATTATAAACTTTTGAACCATGATTGGAAATTTAGCATTCAGGCTAATGATTTAAAAGGTAGCATGTAAACTAATTATCATTGCCATGTACCTTGTTTCAAACATATGAACTGGTTTCATTGTGTTTTAGGGACTATAATCTCTTGATCCTCAGAAAGCTTACAAACCAGCTTTGCTTTGTGACTTTAATTAGAAAATAGAATAGAAGCAGGACTTTTATTGAAAGCTATTTATTTTATCCAAATTATGGATTGGTTTCAAGTAAGTTAATGACCAACCACATTTCATTGGTGAAATAGTATTGCATTGGAAAGTAAAGAAAACACAGTGCCAACTCTAATAAGTAAATATTTACACGAGTGTATTTTGTTACAGGACTCGTGTTGTTCTTTACTTGTTTAACACTTTAAATTAGTGAAGTATAGGACTTTTGGACTGCCAAATGTTTTCTTTAAAAGCCAGTCAAAATTAAATTGGTGAAATATGTATTTATCATAAAGGAAAATGGTCATATATCCTTGGCTACCTTGTGAAAGATCTGTTAGGTTTATGTGGAATAAACTTGCCTTGTGTGATGTTTCTTCACTCCTTAACTGTTTCTTCTTTGATTCTGTTTAACTGAAATTTCTCCTAGTTATCTAACGTACTTGATACAGCATCTTATCAATCTTTTTCTCATTTTATTTTTTAAAATAGTTTTATGGGGTGACAGTGGTTAACATAATTATACAGGTTTCAGGTGCCCAGTTCTACAACACATTTCTGTACACTGAATTGTGTGTTCACCCCTCACTCCCACCAAATCAAGCCTTGGTCCATCACCATTTATTATCTCTATATTCTCCTCCACCTCCCCCAACCCCCGTACTCCATGGCTATGATTTTTTTGGGGGGAGAGGGGGTTAACTTTTCTGCCATTCAGAATACTATACCAAAACATTATTATTTTTTTAAAAGTCATCCTGCTTGACTTATAGAACCGATTAAATATGATATGCATCAGTATTAATGAACAGCCCATCTTTCTACTTTTCTACAATGTTTTCTTTCTAGGTTCTTGACTCTTTGCAAAGTTATTATTTTTTCTTTTTTTATTATTATTATTAATTCTAATGGGGTGACACCAATAAATCAGGGTACATATGTACAATGAAAACATCTCCAGGTTATCTTATCATTCAATTGTGTTGCATACCCATCACCAAAAGTCAAATTGTCCTCTGTGACCTTCAATCTGGTTTTCCCTGTGTCCCTCCCCTCCTCCCTATCCCACTCTTCCCTCCCTCCCCCCATCCCATAACCACCACTCTCTTCTTCATGTATCATATTCTCACTTTTATGTCCCACCTATGTATGTAATCATGCTGTTCTCAGTTTTTCTTTTTTTCTGATTTACTTATTTCACTCCGTATAACGTTATCAAGGTACATCCATTTTGTTATAAATGATCCGATGTCATCATTTCTTATGGCTGAGTAGTATTCCATACTATATATGTACCATAGCTTTTTAATCCAATCATCTTCTGAAGGACACTTGGACTGTTTCCAGATCTTCGCTATTGTGAACAATGCTGCCACGAACATGGGGGCGCATTTCCTCTTTTCGAACAGTGCTATGGTGTTCTTAGGGTATATTCCTAAAAATGGGATAGCTGGGTCAAAAGGCATTTCGATTTTTAATTTTCTGAGGAATCTCCAAACTGTTTTCCACAGTGGCTGCACCAGTCTGCATTCCCACCAGCAGTGCAGGAGGGTTCCCTTTTCTCCACATCCTCGCCAGCACTTATTCTGTGTTGTTTTGCTGATGAGTATCATTCTGACTGGTGTGAGGTGATATCTCATTGTGGTTTTAATTTGCATTTCTCTAATGATTAGTGATGTTGAGCATTTTTTCATACGCCTATTGGCCATCTATATGTCCTCTTTGGAGAAATTTCTATTCATTTCTTTTGCCCATTTTTTGATTGGGTTGTTTGTCTTCCTGGTGTTGAGTTTTATAAGTTCTTTATAAATTTTAGTTATTAACCCCTTATCAGATGTGCTGTCGAATATGTTCTCCCATTGTGTGGTTTGTCTTTCTATTCTGTTCCTATTGTATTTAGCAGTGATAAAACTTTTTAGTTTGATATAGTCCCATTTGTTTATCTTGCCTTTTATTTCAGTTGCCCTTGGAGATAAATTGGCAAATATATTGCTGCTACAGATGTCGGAGAGCTTGCTGCCTATGTTTTCTTCTAAGATGCTTATGGTTTCACGGCTTACATTTAAGTCTTTTATCCATTTTGAGTTTGTTTTTGTGAATGGTGTAAGTTGATGGTCTAGTTTCATTTTTTTGCATGTAGATGTCCAATTTTCCCAACACCATTTGTTAAAGAGGCTGTCTTTACTCCATTGTTATGTTCTTTCCTCCTTTGTCAAATATCAGTTGTCCATAAAACTGTGGGTTTATTTCTGGGTCCTCTGTTCTGTTCCATTGATCTATGTGCCTGTTCTTATGCCAGTACCAGGTTGTCTTGAGTATAATGGCCTTATAGTAAACCTTGATATCTGGAATAGTGATACCTCCTGCTTTATTTTTTCTTTTTAAGATTGCTGAGGCTATTCGTGTTCTTTCTGGTTCCATATAAATTTTTGGAATATGTGTTCTATATCTTTGAAGTATGTCATTGGTATTTCAATTGGTATTGCATTGAATTTATAAATTGCTTTGGGTAATATAGACATTTTAATGATGTTTATTCTTCCTAGCCATGAGCACGGCATATGCTTCCACTTGTTTGTATCTTCCTTGATTTCTTTTATCAATGTTCTACAATTTTCCGAGTACAAATCCTTACCCTCCTTGTTTAAATTTACTCCTAGGTACTTTATTTTTTTGGCTGCAATAGTGAATGGGATTGTTTCCTTAATTTCTTTTGCTGACAGTTCATTGTTGGTATATAGAAATGCCTCTGATTTCTGAGTATTAATTTTATATCCTGCCACCTTGCTGAATTCATTTATAAGGTCCAGTAGTTTTTTGACTGAGACTTTAGGGTTTTCAATATACAATATCATATCATCTGCAAATAGTGACAGTTTTACTTCTTCTTTTCCAATTTGGATGCCTTTTATTTCTTCTTCTTGTCTGATTGCTGTAGCTAGGACTTCCAGAACTATGTTGAATAAGAGTAGTGAAAGGGGGCATCCCTGCCTGGTTCCTGATCTTAAGGGGATTGCTTTTAATCTTTGTCCATTTAGTATGATGTTTGCTGTCGGTTTATCGTAGATGGCCTTTATCATGTTAAGGAATGATCCCTGTATTCCCACTTTACTGAGAGTTTTGAGCATGAATGGGTGCTGGATTTTATCAAATGCCTTTTCTGCATCTATTGAAATTATCATATGATTTTTGTCCTTCCTTTTGTTTATGTGATGAATCACATTGATTGATTTGCGAATATTGAACCAGCCTTGCCTCTCCAGAATAAATCCCACTTGATCGTGGTGTATGATTTTTTTCATACATTGCTGGATCCGGTTGGCTAATATTTTGTTGAGAATTTTAGCATCTAAATTCATCATGGATATAGGCCTATAATTTTCTTTCTTTGTGTTGTCTTTGCCTGGTTTTGGGATCAGAATTATGCTCGCCTCATAAAAGGAGTTTGGAAGTCTTCCTTCCTCTTGAATTTTTTGAAATAGCTTGAGAAGGATAGGAGTTAGTTCTTCTTTGAATTTTTTATGGAATTCACTTGTGAAGCCATCAGGCCCAGGACTTTTCTTTTTTGGGAGTGTTTTGATAACTGTTTCGATCTCATTTGTTGTAATTGGTCTGTTTAGGTGATCTGATTCTTCCAGATTGATTTTTGGAAGGTTATATCTTTCAAAAAATTTGTCCATTTCACCAAGATTGTCTAATATTTTCGCATATAGTTCTTCATAGTATTTTCTTAAAATGCTTTGTATTTCTGTTGTGTCAGTTGTTATTTCTCTGCTGTCCTTTCTAATTTTATTTATTTGAGTCCTCTCTCTTTTTTTCTTGGTGAGTCTAGTTAAAGGTTCATCAATCCTGTTTACCTTTTCAAAGAACCAGCTTCTGGTTTCATTGATCCTCTGTATTGTTTCCTTCGCCTCTATGTCATTTATTTCTGCTCTGATCTTTATTATTTCCTTCCTTCTACTTGTCTTTGGTTTTATTTGTTTTTCTAGTTCTTTTAGATGCAGGGTCAGGTTGCTTATTTGAGCTTTTTCTAGCTTCTTATGATAAGCCTGTAGTGCAATAAACTTCCCTCTCAGAGCTGCTTTTGCTGTGTCCCATAAATTTTGAGTTGATGTATGCTCATTATCATTTGTTTCTAGAAACCGTTTTATTTCTTCTTCGATCTCATTGTTAATTTATTCATTATTTAATGATATGCTATTTAGTTTCCAAGTGTTTGAGTATTTTTCAGTTTTCTTTTGTGGTTAATTTCTAGTTTCATGGCATTGTGATCAGAGAAAATGCTTGATATGATTTCAATCTTTTTAAATTTATTGAGACCATTTTTGTGTCCTAACATGTGGTCTATCCTAGAAAACGTACCATGAGCGCTTGAGAAGAATGTATATTCTACTGCTTTAGGGTGAAAAGTTCAGAAGATATCTATTAAATCAGGTTGATCTAGTGTCTCCTTTAAGTCTGCTGTTTCTTTATTGATTTTCTTTCTTGAGAATCTATCCAGTGTTGTTAGTGGGGTATTGAAATCCCCTACTATGATAGTATTGCTGTTAATCTCGCCCTTTATATCCATCACAGTTTGCTTTATGTATGTCGGGGCTCCTATATTTGGTGCATAGATATTTATAATAGTTATATCTTCCTGTTGAATTGTTCCCTTTATCATTATGTAGTGTCCTTCTTTATCTCTTACTACAGCCTTTGTTTTAAAGTCCATTTTGTCAGGTATAAATATTGCTACCCCTGCTTTTTTTTCATTTCCATTTGCATGAAATATTTTTTTCCATTCTTTTACCTTCAGTCTATGAGCATCTTTTGTTTTAAGGTGTGTCTCTTGTAGACAGCATATGTATGGGTCCTGTTTCTTTATCCATGCAGCTACCCTATGTCTTTTGATTGGATCATTTAAGCCATTTACATTTAAGGTTATTATTGATATGTAGTTGTTTATTGCCATTTTATTCTTTAAAGCTGTATTCTTCTTTTGCTCTATTCATTCCTGCCTTTTAACTGTTCACAAGAGGCCCCTTAGTATCTCTTGCAGAATTGGTTTGGTTTTTATGAATTCCTTGAGGCTTTCTTTGTCTGGGAAGCTCTTTATTTCTCCTTCAATTTTAAACGTTAGCCTTGCTGGATAAAGTAGTCTTGGTTGTAGGTTCTGGTTGTGCATTACTTTGATTATATCTTGCCATTCCCTTCTGGCCTCAAGTGTTTCTGTTGAGAAGTCCGATGTCATCCTTATGGGGGCTCCTTTGTAGGTGATAGCCTTTTTTTCTCTAGCAGCTTTTAAAATTTTTTTTTATCCATTAGCTTTGGTATTTTAAGTATGATGTGTCTTGGTGTAGATTTTTTTGGGTTTCACTTTAATGGAGTTCTGTGTGCTTATTGAACGTGTTGAATGTTTCCCAGCCTTAATTTAGGGAAGTTTTCTCCTATGATTTGATTGAACAAAGTTTCCATTTCCTGTCCTCTCTCCTCTTCTTCAGGCACCCCTATGATGCGAATGTTGTTTCTCTTCATGTTGTCACAAAGCTCTCTTAGAGTTTCCTCACATTTTTTAAGTCTCTTTTCCTTTTTCTTCTCTTCTTCTGTGCCTTTGTTTATTGTGTCCTCTAACTCGCTTATTCGATCCTCAGCGTGATTCATTCTGCTTTTAATTCCTTCCATTGTGGTCTTCAGTTCTGATACTGTATTTGTCATTTCTGGCTGGTTCTTTTTTATTATTTCAGTTTCATTTTTTATACTTGTTATCTCTTTATTTAGGTGTTCATTATGACTATCCATTGTTGCTCTAATTTCTTTGAACATCCTAACTATCATTATTCTAAATTCTGCTTCTGGTTATTTGTTTATATCTGGTTCATTCAGGTCCTTCTCTGGGGATTTCTCTTGATTCATTTGGTTTGCATTCCTCTGCCTACCCATTTTTTCTGTCTATAAGCAAGTTGTGGCCACTGGAGTCCAGTAGGTGTTGCCTTTGTGTTCTCTAGGTGTGGTCTGTCTGCAGGCTCCCCACCCCCTCTGCCTGTGCCTAGGGTGTTTGGGTATGAGCGTTGCCAGCGCCGGCCCACTGTGGCTTTTGCTGTGATTTCTGCCTCTCCTCCGTGGGAGGGGCTGTCACTGAAGCCACAAGCCTTAGCACCAAGGGTAGAGGTGAGCACATTTGCTCAGCTGCAGATCCAGCCTATTTCCGGACTTCCCCTCAGAACCCTCAGTCAGAGCCTGCTCGCCACAGTTTCACGGGTTGGGTGGGGCTTTTGACGTGCTCTCAGCTGTGAGCGTTTGCCTGTCTGGAGATTTAGCCCCGCCCTCGAGGCCAGGGCCCTTCTGCGCAGGGTCGCAAACCCAGGTTTATTGGGGCGGGCGTGTTGGCTGCCTTCCGCTCAGCTGCATACTTCCGCTCATCCCAGACTCTATCCCGCCCCCGCGTTCCGAGCCCGCTCGTGCGCATATGAATGCAATCCGCGGTTTCTCCGGCCGGGCGGGGATAATAGCGTGAGCTCAGCTGCGAGCTTCCACTTGTCTCGGGGTCTAGCCCGTTCCTGCGCTCGGAGCCCGTTCACCCACGTATACTGGCCAACTACGGTTTCTTCGGCCGGGGGTGGGGGTCTTGTAGCGTGAGCTCAGCCTGGAGCCCCTGCCCGTCCCTGGTCCTAGCCCGGTCCCCGTGGTCAGGGCCGGCTTGCGCAGGGTCGCAGAGCAGATATCTGCCCCTTCCTGGCTTCTCCCTTTGTCCCCGTAAGTGGAATTAAATGCGGGCCCGTAGCTTCCAGATCGCTTTCGCGCGTCCCCTCCGACCCTCTGGGCTAGACCAAGCTCCCACCGGCTTGGCTTCTGCCCATGCCGACAGAACCGCTTTTCAGCGTCCTGCTGCCCACCATACCCTTCAGCAACCCTCAGCAGAGTAGGAAGGGACCTAATACTCCACACTGTAGGCCTGGGAGCTCCCTCACTTGTTTCACAGCTCAAAACTGTCCAAACGGTTCTTCTAGGCTCTGGGACTGCAGGCTGGGGCTTGGTTCCTGGGACTCAGGTCCCTTCCTCTCCACCAAACTTTCCTCCCGCCCCGCGGGTCTCTCCGGGCTGCCGTTTGGTCTGGGGAGCTGGGCAGCCCTCTTCGCGTTTTCGCTATTTCTACCAGTCTCAATGTGGCTTCTTCTGTGTTCCTTGGTTGAAGAGTCCACTTAGTTTAGTTCATAGTTGGTTTATCCAGATGATGGTTCTTTAAATTGAGTTATAATCCACTTTGGTTCTGGGAGTTGGAAGTTGGTACATCCGCCTACTCCGTCGCCATCTTGCTTCCCCGCAAAGTTATTTTTTAGAGAAATTATAATATGTTATGTAATAAAATGCAATTTATGAAAGTATAAAATTTTTTTTTAAAAAATGAACGATTTAATACTCATTAATACTCATTGTCTGAGTACTTAATATTAAAAATCACTTTTATCCTTGCCATTCAGGTGTAACTAACTACTGGTAAATTTAACTGATGTTTCTCCTGAAATAAAAACTTGCAAAACAAATATTTTAATAGTAACTTTAACTTTCTGTGACAGTACATTTAATGTATGTTCAGGATTTAATTTTTTTTAATAAAAAAAAAATTATTGTTACAGATTTTGGCCCTGACACTAACTAGTTGGTTTGGGTCACATTTATTACTTAGTAGTCTGGCTTACTCTTCTGGGAGTAGTAAAATGAGTGTAACAGGCATGGTGAGAATGAGGAACCACAGGACTTGGTGCAATTTTCAATATCCCTTGGTGTAATTTTCATTGTGACACTGGAGGAATCTTGATATCTTTGTCCAAAAGGCCTAATTTCCTCATAATAAGAATTTCTAGCTTCTTTGGTGATTAACTGCAACCATCTAGATAGTTTGTGGCATAGTTAGATACTACTAATAAAGTTGGTTCTTTCCCTTTATCGTCAGCATTTTACTTTTTACCTGAGGTCCTTTGCATATAGTGGCAGCCAGGAGTCTATCACAGCAGGCTTATTGGATCAATAAAGCTACTTTTTTAATTCAGATGAAGAAAGTAGGACTTGGTGAGATGAATAAGGGTGGAATAGTGACATTATACCTCTGCCCATGCTGTTTGGAGCCAGTACACCTCTAGATGTAGTCCCATGGAAAATTTTCAGGAAGGCTGGTCAACAGATATTTCATTTCTATATGTTTAATATATGTGGTATGCACTGTTAAGTTGTTCTCAAGTCACTGGGAGCTTGTCATGTGGTTATGTTGCTCAGTTATGTTTGGAGGGTGGGGAACTCTGCACAGTCTTAAATTAAAAATGCTGTATGTTTTATTTAAGGAAATATGTTTAAATGTTGTGGCTAGGTTAAAAGTGAGTTGTAGTGAGGATTAAAGAAGTGAGCTCTGCAGTACCTGACAGATCCTGAGTCCTCAGTGTGTACTAGCAATATTATTTACTGTACATTTTAAAATTACTACATTTCTTGCATTTTAAGTAGTGATTTGAGCTTACCACTAGCCAGGAATACTGGTTTTGTTTTTTTTGTTTATTTCTTTCTGATTTAAATAAATGTTTATTTACAAATTATTTTAGTTCCTGCCTTAATGAATCAATGATTAATTTATTTTATTCATTTTAGACAGGAGACACAGAGTGAGAGAGAGAGAGAGAGAGAGAGAGTGAGTAAGGGGGGAGGAGCTGGAAGCATCAACTCCCATGTGTGCTTCGACCAGACCAGTGCAGGGTTTTGAACTGGCAACCTCAGTGTTCCCAGGTCGACGCTTTACCACTGCGCCACCACAAGTCAGGCCTCAATGATTAATTTTAAAGTCTTTTTTAAGCCAGGGAAAACTGAATGAAGTTATACATTGCTTATTATTTTTCTTTGACAGAGAAAGAGTCAGATAGAGGGATAGATAGAGACAGACAGGAAGGGAGAGAGATGAGAAGCATCAATTCTTCATTGCAGCTCCTTAGCTGCTCATTGATTGCTTTCTCATATGTGCCTTGAGCAGGAGGCTCCTTCAGAGTGAGTGACCCCTTGCTCAAGTCAGTGACCTTGGGATTAAGCCAGTGACCTTGAGTTTCAAGTCAACAACCATAGAGACATATCTGTGATCTCAAGCTCAAGTCAATGAACCCATGACCAAACCAGATGAACCCGTGATCAAGCCAGCGACCTTGGGGTTTCAAACCTGGGTCCTCAGAGTCCCAGTCCGATGCTCTGTCCACTGCACCACCACCTGGTCAGGCTATATACATTGCTTTTAAAAGTAATGGTCTCTTAATATACCATTGAGATATGGGTAAGATAATATTGTTTACTTACACATGTGTGGCTTATTTCACCTCAAAAAATATTTTAAAATGTCATCTCAACAAGGATTAGAATGTTGTTAGAGAAGCAAGGATACTCAGATGACAAATCTGTATATTTTAACAATCCAAAATCAGAATATTTTTTTAGAAATGTTCAAAAGAAATCAGATTGGGGTTCTTGTAGTAAGCAAGCCATGTCTGAAGCAAGGATTAATTAGACTGATGAAAATCATGTTACCTAACGGGTAGCCACTTGGGCATTAGAGTGTGGGTGGGAGTGGGGGACTTGTGACTACTGCTATAGTCTCTTCATGCAGAAGAGGTGGCCATTGTATTGCTGCGGGGTGATAGGTACTTGTGTGTTCCTCTGTTTGGGATCAGTATGGACAGGAGGGAGGCAGAGGATGCCAGGTGGCCTGTTGGGGTTGGTTAGTTATTGAACTCAGTGACGCTTAGTGAACCTAGTATATAAGGCAGGGGTTGGGAACCTATGGCTCGCGAGCCAGATGTGGTTCTTTTGATGGCTGCATCTGGCTCGTAGACAAATCTTTAATAAAAAAAAATAGTAACATTAAAAATATAAAACATTCTCATGTATTACAATCCATTCATTTCCTACCGCTCATGTTTATGGTTGCGGGTGGCTGGAGCCCATCACAGCTGTCCTCCGGGACAACACTAAATTTTTATTGGATAATACATATCGTATATGGGTCATTGTGAGGTCAGGAAGTAAACTTCCCTCCTTTTAATCAAGTAGTCAGCTAGCTAATTGCAGAAACCCTTTTGACGAAGAAGATGGCTAAAAAAAAAAGATGAGGAGTATCGTACTTCTCAGCAGGAACAGAGAGAGGAATTCGCCTTTGTGGAGAGAGCAGGTTCTGAAGTATGTCTAATATGCACTGATAAAATTGCATCGATGAAACAGTCAAATATAAAGCGGCACTTCCACATGCCATACTATATTTACATCGAAATATCCAGCGGGGGACAGAAGGAAGAAAGCATGTCAAAAGCTACTGTGCAGAGTGCAAGCTAGTCAGCAGCAACTCCGTGTTTGAACCCAACCAGGTGACTGGAATTTGGTTAGCTTTGCTGGTGCTTTAGCAATTGTGAGAAACAGAAAGCCATTCTCAGATGGGGAGTATGCCACACCATTCATGCTTTATGTTCCCAATGAACTTTTTGACGACTTTTCCGAAAAAGACAAGATAATCAAATGAATAAAAGACATTGCTCTGTCGCCAAGAACTATTCACAATAGTACCATCATGGTGGCAAATCAAATTGAGGCCACACAAGTGAAGGATATACATGCAGCACCATTCTTTTCTCTTGCTTTGGATGTAAGCCATTTATCCCAGTTCAGCGTGATTGTAAGGTGTGCTGTCGGTGACACACTACGACAGGAAAGTCCTACTTTTTTGCCTATGAAAGAGACAACAAGAGGGGAGGATTTATTCATCTTTTACTGAGTTCGCTAAAGAAAAATATCTACCAATGGATAAACTTGTTTCGGTGTGTACTGAAGGTGCCCCGTGCATGGTGGGGAAAATCAGGATTTGTAGCGTTTCTTCGTGAACACGAAAAGAGATCCATCTTAAATTTTCACTGCATTCTACGTTAGGAGGCACTTTGTGCTCAGATGTGTGGCGAGCAGCTTGGTGAGGTGATGTTGCTGGTCATTCGGGTGGTCAACTTTATTGTTGCCTGAGCTTTAAATGATCGCCAGTTTAAAACACTGCTGGATGAAGTTGGGAATAATAATCCCGGTATGCTTCTGCACAGCAATGTGCATTGGTTGTCAAGAGGGAAGGTGTTCAGCCATTTCGCGGCCTTTCTGAGCAAAATCCAGACTTTTCTTTTTTTTTTTTTTATTTCTTTTTATTTATTCATTTTAGAGAGGAGACACAGAGTGAGAGAGAGAGAGAGAGAAAGAGAGAAAGGGGGGAGGAGCTGGAAGCATCAACTCCCATATGTGCCTTGACCAGACCAGTGCAGGGTTTTGAACTGGCGACCTCAGTGCTCTTAGGTCGACGCTTTATCCACTGCGCCTCCACAGGTCAGGCCCAGACTTTTCTTGAAATGAAAAACATTGAGCATCCTGAGGTAGCTAACACTGAGTGGCTCCTGAAGTTATACTATCTTATGGACATGATTGAACATCTGAACCAGCTCAATATGAAAATGCAAGGCAATGGAAATACAGTCTTATCCCTTCAACAAGCAGTGTTTTCATTTGAAAACAAGCTGGAAGTCTTCATCACCAATATTGAAACAGGTTGTTTACAACACTTTGAAAAACTGGGAGAGTTTAAAGATGCATGCACAGCAAGTGACCCTGCTCAACATCTTTATCTCCAGCAGCTAGTGGGCTTCACATCTAATCTCCTGCAGTCATTTAAAGCGCTCTTTGGAGAATTTCGTGAGTGTACTAGTCTTTTTAAGTTCATCACCCTCTACACGAGTGTGCAGTGGACAGGGCCGACCTGAGTTACATCCCCGGTGTCTCCATCAGAGATTTTGAGCTCTAAGCTGCTGACCTGAAGTCCTCAGACATGTGGGTGAATAATCTTAAGTCACTGAATGAAGATTTGGAAAGACATGATAGCAAGCAGAGTTGGTGAGCAAACATAAGTATAGAGAAATGAAAAACTTCAACCCGCGGACCAGCTGATTGTCAAAACTTGGAACAAGCCTCCCGTCACATACCACACATTGCAGCATGTGAGTATTGCTATACTTACAATGTTTGGCTCTACGTATGCATGTGAGCAGTCTTTCTCACATCTAAAGAACGTTAAGACCAACCTACAATAACATTTAAAGGATGGAAGTTTCAACGCCTGCATGAAGCTTAACCTCACCAGACTACAAACTCATCAGCAAAATCATGCAGCACCAGAAGTTGCATTAATGGTAAGAAGTACTTTATTCATCATTGGTTAGCAACAGCATAACAATGTTTTTAAAAAATTTCATATTTTTATTGTACTTTAAAAGTGTTGGTCTTACATAAAATGTACACATTTACTTTTATTTAGTGTTAAACATATTGTATGGCTCTCATGGAATTACATTTTAAAATATGTGGTCTTCATGGTTCTCTCAGCCAAAAAGGTTCTCGACCCCTGATGTAAGGTGTCCTTTGTGTATCATGGAGCACAGGGAGGATGGACGAATACAGGAAGATATTTGAGTCTGTGACTGAATATTGGACTAGATGTTTTCCAGTAAGAGTCCTTTTTGCCCTGAAAGTTCTTATCCTCTATGAGAAGCAGACTTACAGGTTGGAACTCAATTGTGAGATGCCACGGTTCACATAATACATGGCGGGGTACGGAGCCACACTACTGGCTGTTCTCTGCAGCTGGACAGCTCCCATGCCTCAATACTGCCTGTCATTCTTTCTCTTGCCTCGAGTTCTGTGGAATTGTGTTGTGTATGTTTTAAGATAGGATATGTTTCATTTCTGTGGCAAATGGAAATTATGTGGACTTTGATAAATACTATGTTCACCATTCTATTTGATTGGTATTAGCTTCAGATGAGAATTTAGGAATTCAGTTGAGGGTATAAAGCTTACATGTAATGTTCAACGTCACAGGTACAGAATGACTTCATGTCATCCCAAATTATTTGGGGTTGAACTCTGGGTTCCGCAGAGCACAGTTTATATTATAATTAATGGCACTGCCTTTAAAGGTATAAGACTTATTAATTTCCTCTCGTATTTTTATTTTAGAAGTTGTTTTTATTGTAAAATGTCTTGTATATTAACTAGTAATGTCTGTCTTTAAAAAAAGTATTTGAATTAAATATTTTTCCCTAAATGTTTTTATTCTAGTGGAATTTAATGATCATGAAGTAAAATTATATTACACATTTTCTAATTTTATTTCTTGGAAGGTTGCTATAGATTTATTATTTTCAGTGATGGAGTCCCCACGCTCTCCGCCCTTGATATTTTGTTTCTTTCCAGGTTTGAGGCGAAATTACATTTCCCTGGTGATTTGACCTAATAATCAAGTCATGGCAACACTCAAAGCCATCTGAATTCTTGTTTATGATACTAAGAGGGCTTGGAAACTGATTCCCCTTGGAATTATTTCCCAACAAATGTGGTCCTGCACAGATGGATTTAACTCTTACTGTCAACCAAATAAATACTTTCCCTGGCATACTCTAGTTCCTTACTAGTTTATATGTCTTTTATTACATTTGGAAAATGTTGGAGATATTTAAAAAGTGTAAAAGAAACAATTTAGTTGAGCTGGTTTGCAGCCCTATTATTGCACTGATTAAATTATTTTTAATAATTTAAAATATTAAATTATTTTAATAATCTAAAACTGCTAAGAAGAACTAAAATATTTGAGGAAGAATATTTTAAATTTTAAATTAATTTAACGGGGTACTATCAGATCTATCATTTTCTTTCTTTCTCTCTCTCTCTTTAAATTTTAAATTAATTTAACGGGGTACTATCAGATCTTTCATTTTTCTTTCTTTCTCTCTCTCTCTCTCTCTCACACACACACACACACACACACACACACACACACACACACACACACATATATTTAAATATATGAATGTAGAGAATATATTCCAACCTCAAGTAGAAAAACAGGCAACTAGAGAATTTCTCAAATTAATAAGATAGGTAGGAAGGAGCTGAGACAAACTGAGTGTTCTTAAACACATTGTTCCTTGAGAACTGCTGATTTCAGTGTGCGCCATCCCTTGGCTTTGCCATACAAGGGTTTTTGAGTTGTGGGTCAGCCGTCCATCATCAGTGTTATGAACAGTATGGGTATTCACTTTCACAAGAAGTAGAGAACAGGAAGGTTCATTTGCTGCCTTTATTTCCACTGGTCTAATACGAATTTTGAATGTGACGTAAAACTCACCCAAGATTATCCAATATTCATTTTATCTCCATTCTTTATCTCCCCTTCAATTACTTTGACTCCATCTTAAAAATTTTTTTCTTAGAGCAATAGAGTATGGTATAACACAATCCTTTTCCCCTTCTGCATGAGAATTTAAACTTGGCCTAACTTTTGTCTTCCTTTTCTTGGAAACCTGATAAAGGTTTACATTTACCACCTTGTAATAAAAGTGACCTCTGATTGGTCATTTGCATCATGACTTGAGAAACTGAATTTCTAACGAGCAGCTATGGCTGTGTTGTTGTTGATAAGAAATACTAGCTTCTGTGATGCAAGAGGCTGATCAACAAGGGCAGTACCTGCCCCCAGCTGAGGTGAGGTTTCCTCCAGGACCCTGAGCTATCAGTGGGGGACCAGCAAGAGTAGCCCCTGGAGAGCTGTCCTTCCAAGGGCAGAAGCAGGCTGCTGCCTGACTGGCAAGTTGGCTTTCCTGACTCATACCCTTCAAAGTAAGTCTGAGTCCAGGTGTCCTGTGGGGGTCTTGAGAGTCTGGATGCTTAGTTGAACCACAGACCACCTGATGGGATCTTGTATGGAGTCAGAATAAAAATAAATCAGTAAAAACTAGCTCTCTATTCTACTCCTGGTTCCCCATCCCTCTGCCTGGAAGCTAACAGCAGTTTTCATATATGCAGATGTTTGTTTTGGTGTTTACTTCCATTTTTCTAAATAAACCATTTATGACATCTGTTGACTTGTTATTGTAAAAGTTAAAGGTTTTCTTTTGTTGCAAGAGAAAGAGAGAAACAGGAAGGGAGAGAGATGAGAAGCATCAACTTGTAGTTGTATCACTTTAGTTGTTAATTGATTGCTTCTCATAGGAATCTTGACCAGGGGGCTCCAGCCAAGTCAGTGACCCTTGCTCAAGCCAGTGACCTTGGGCTCAAGCCAGCGACCTTGCTCAAGCTGGTGAGCCTGTGCTCAAACCAGTGACCTCGGGTCTTGAACCTGGGACCTCAGCATCCCAGGTTGACACTCTATCCATAGAGCCACAAGCAGTCAGGCAAGAGATTTTCTTTTTATGCCATTTTCACTTTCCATTTTGCCTCTTCTCCGTATTGTTACATCAAAAATCTAAGTTAATCAATTTCCATTGTCACGTAATTGGGTATGTAAGAATTGCTCACTGCTTATTCGAGTTGCCATTATGATTAAATTTTCCCTCTTACAATTTTCTTTTGTTGTTCTTGGAATTAATTGCTTTGACTTTTTTAAAAAAAATGATCTCTCTGTACCTATCCTGACTTTCTTTCACATGCTTTCCACATTCTGTATCAAATTTTTCAAAATATTTCCCAAATGTTCAAAAATGTCAGAGCAGTTATATTTTTCTCATGAAGATTTATGTCCCACACCTCTCCATCCTGCTGCTCTAGTGTCACCTGGTGTCTGCTTCTCTGGGTTGTCTTTTCACCATATTCTAGGACTTTCCTTGGGATCTATTGTTTAATTGAATTTCCTGGATTTTGTTAGGGCACATCCAACCATAGCTCTTTATGAAAGGATCCATGGGAAGTAAAGATTTGGCCAGTCTGCAAAAGTGTTTTCAACTTTCACATTTGATTTTTTTGTTTGGTTGAACATAGAGGTCTACACTGAAAGATATTTTTTTCTTTGATAGAGAAGGTATGACTTCTTTTTTTAGAAAAAGAGGGAGAAAGAGAGAGATGAAGAGATAGAACAGTTGGAGAAGCAAGACACATCAGCTCCCATATGAGTCTTGACCAGGCAAGCCCGGGGTTCCACACCGGTGACCTCAGCATTCCAGGTCAATGCTTTATCTACTTACTACGCCACCACAGGTTAGGCTAGCTTTTGTTATCTAACGGGATTTACTGTTATTGTTTGTTACTTCATAACAATGAAGACCTTCTCTTAGGGCATTTCTTAATGATACTCCTAGTTTTCATTTGTTAATAATCATGTGGATGCCATTTGGCAGTGCATGAGTTAAACTCTGTTGCTGGAAGAGAATTTATGTTTGGGCGGAACCAGCCTGTATAAGAATGATACTGTGTGCCTGTGTGTGTGTGTGTGTATGACAGTGTGTGTGTGACAGTGTGACAGAGACACAGAGAGAGGGATACATAGGGACAGATAGGAGGGGAGAGAGATAAGAAGCATCAATTCTTTTTTGTTGTTGTTTTCTGTTTTTACAGGGACAGAGAGAGAGTCAGAGAGAGGGATAGATAGAGACAGACAGGAACGGAGAGAGGTGAGAAGCATCAATCATCAGTTTTTCGTTGCCGTTGTGACACCATAGTTATTCATAGATTGCTTTCTCACCCGTGCCTTGACTGCGGCCTTCAGCGGACCAAGCAGCCCCTTGCTGGAGCCAGCGACCTTGGGTCCAAGCTGGTGAGCTTTTGCTCAAGCCAGATGGGCCCACGCTCAAGCTGGCGACCTAGGGGTCTTGAACCTGGGTCCTCCGCATCCCAGTCCAACGTTCTATCCACTGCGCCACTACCTGGTGAGGCAGCGTCAATGAAGACATTGGGGCATCTTAGTTGTTCATTGATTGCTTTCTTATATGCGCCTTGATCAGGAGGCTACAGCAGAACGAGTAGCCCCTGGCTCAAACCAGTGGCCATGGGGTCATGTCTATGATACCACACTCTAGTCAGTGACCCCATGCTCAACCTGGTGAGCTCACACTCAACCCAAATGAGCCCACGCTCAAGCTGGCAACCTTGGGGTTTCAAACTTGGGTCCTCTGTGTCCCAGTCTGACGCTCTGTCCACTGTACCTCTGCCTGGTCAGGCAGGAATGATATTCTTGACTAATGCTGTTGCTATAATAAATTGTCCTTTGTCTCAGCTCCAGAGTCTTGTTTCTTTCCCTAGCATCCATGGAGCCGTGGTGGGCTCGCGCAGGAGCTTGCACGAAGGGTGAAGTCATAGACCCTTCACAGCCCTTGATGTGGTTTTCTCTTTGAAAATTCTTCAGCCAGGAACCCATAGTGTTTCCATTCTCCTGCCATGTACTAGGTTATATACAACCTTTGGTGGCTTTTATATTTTTTAATGTGTTTTTTTTATTCCAAAGATATTTTACAGTGAAAGTACTTTGTGTACTGAAAAGCACAACAAATGCTGGATTTCTTGCAACTTTCTAAAGTGTGGATGATATGTATTTAATTGAGTAGGTAATATGTTTTAATATTAAATTGTATTGCGAGACACAGTGTCTGAAGGAATGAATATATATATTCTTAACATACCTTAGCATTCATTACTATATTATTTATTACAGAGACAGAGAGTCAGAGAGAGGGATAGATAGGGACAGACAGACAGGAACGGAGAGAGGTGAGAAGCACCAATCATCAGTGTTTTGTTGCAACACCTTAGTTGTTCATTGATTGCTTTCTCATATGTGCCTTGACCACGGCCCTTCAGCAGACTGAGCAACCTCTTGCTGGAGCCAGCGACCTTGGTTCCAAGCTGGCGAGCTTTTGCTCAAGCCAGATGAGCCCGCGCTCAAACAGGTGACCTCGGGGTCTCAAACCCGAGTTTTCCGCATCCCAATCTGATGCTCTTTCCACTGCACCACCGCCTGGTCAGGCTGTCATGGGACATTTATTGAAATATGTTTTCATGTTATATACTTACTATCTTTTCAATCACAGCCAACATTTATTGGACAATTACTGTGTATTGGGTACCATCTTAGTTATTCCTCTCAGTTGTCCTATGAAGATGGTTTTTTGTTCTTGTTTTACTGAAGACGGAGCGATAGAAATATAGAAGGGCTTTACCTGTGGTGGCGCAGTGGATAAAGCGTTGACCTGGAACGCTGGGTTTGCCGGTTCAAAACCGTGGGCTTTCTGGTCAAGGCACATATGGGAGTTGATACTTCCTGCTCTCCCCTCCCCCCTTTGCTCTGTATCTCTCTCTCTCCTTTCTAAAATGAATAAAGTGTTAAAAAAATTTTTTTTTAAAAAAGGAAATATAGAAAGGTTGTGTACCTTGCCTGAGAATATAAAATTGGGATATGGTAGAGCTGGTGTTCAAACCTAGGTCTGTCTACTTCTCTAACCTGAGCTCTTAACCCCTATTCCATTCTATAAAATGCAGAGAAGGGAAAGGATTAAAAATATATGGACTCACTGGGAAATTTTTAAGCATCGTGTAATTTTATTTTATTTTTCCCTTTTTATTGAATCTATTGTGGTGACACTAGTTAACAAAATTATACTGCTTTTGCCTGACCAGGCAGTGGAGCAGTGGATAGAGCATTGGACTGGGATGCGGAGGACCCAGGTTCAAAACCCCAAGGCTGCCAGCTTGAGCACAGGCTCATCTGGTGTGAGCAAGGCTCACCAACTTGAACCCAAGGTCGCTGGCTTGAGCAAGGGGTCACTCGCTTTGCTTTACCCCCCCCCCCCCCCGTCTATGCACATATGAGAAAGCAATCAGTGAATAAGTAAGGTGCCGCAATGAAGAAATGATGTTTCTCATCTCTCTCCCTTCCTGTCTGTCTGTCCCCATCTGTCCCTTTCTCTATCTCTGTCACATACACACAAAATTATTCTGGTTTCAGGTGCACAATTGCATAACACATCATCTGTCCACTGTATTGTGTGTTCATAGCTCTTGCCCCCGTAAAGTCTGTGTCCATCTCCATTTACGCTCATCCTCACCTCTGCCTCCCCCACCCCTTTCTCCCAGCAGTCACCACACTATTGTTTGTGTAGTTTAACGCTATAGGCCTTCAGCGTTGAACTGACATAAGTACAGCAGTCCCCCTTCATCCACAGTTTTGCTTTTCATGGATTCAGTACCTGCGGTCAATAGCAGTCCAGAAATATTAAATAGGAAACTCCAGAAATAAACAATTTATAAGTTTTAAATTGCAGATTATCTCATTTAGTCCTCCTAGGGACATGACTCCTCCCTTTGTCCAGTGTCTCTTGGCTGTATACTTACCCCTCCCATTAGTCACTTGTCAGATATCTTATCAGAGGGGGTAGAGAGGGAGTCCAGCTGTACATAAATCTTATTATGGTAGATTGTTGTGATTATTTCATTGTTAGTTGCTGTTAGTTTCTTACTGTATCTAATTTATAACTTAAACTTCAGCACAGGTGTGTATGTGGAAGACAACATAGTGTATACTGGGTTTGGAACTCCCTGTGGTACCAGGCATCTTCTGAGGGTCTTGGAACCTATCCCTTGCTAATTTGAGGTGCTGCTGGACTACAGTTATGATGGAATTCAGTGCATACCTCTTGCTAAAAGGAACCGTTTCAGCCACAGCTTTTTAAAAGTATGAAACAATAAAATAAAGCAACATAGAAGCTGATCTGAATATATCCCGAAATCGGGAAAGTCGAAGGTGTGATTCCCACAGGCAGCTGCGGCTGACTGTTGCTATGTCAAGTGGACATCATTGGCAGCCTCATGAAATAATATTCTGTGGGTCTGGGAGGTCTGTTCATGGCCACTGTGGAACAATGAATGTGTCAGTCACTGGTGATTGTTTATCACTGTAGTTCGGGGCATTTCATTTATGTGGCTGCTTTTCCTAATGCGACATTGGTCTTTCAACTGGAGGGTCATCCTGTTGGTGTTTCATGGTGCTTAAATTATTTGTGAATCCTGCAACAAAACGTCTTTAACTTGTAGGATTATCTTTATGTTTTCCATCTGATTTATAAAGAGTTCACTTTGCTCTCTTCCCCTGTACCTTATTCCAAAGAAAAGGCATAATTTGGGGGAGTTGTTTACATTAAAAATGTGGTACTTAGGGCAGGATCAAGATACTGGTTAACCTTTGAAATGTAAGGGGGTGCTTGAAAGAGAATGATGACTAAGTGGATATTAGAGCCCTTCCAAGCACAGTCTTGGTTCCTGAAGTAGCTTGGCTTGAGGCAGTGAGCCCCCCGCTGAGACTGTAGAGCAGGGGTCCCCAAACTACAACCCGTGGGCCGCATGTGGCCACCTGAGGCCATATATCTGCTCCCCCCGCACTTCTGGAAGGGGCACCTCTTTCATTGTTGGTCAGTGAGAGGAACACAGGATGCATCTGTACCCATAGTTCCCATTGAAATACTGGTCAGTTTGTTGATTTAAATTTACTTGTTCTTTATTTTAAATATTGTATTTTTTCCCGTTTTGTTTTTTTACTTTAAAATAAGATATGTGCAGTGTGCATAGGGATTTGTTCAGAGTTTTTTATATAGTCCGGCCCTCCAATGGTCTGAGGGACAGTGAACTGTCCCCCCTTGTAAAAAGTTTGGGGACCCCTGCTGTAGAGCGCCTGGCTACAGCTTGGACATTAACACTTGCTCTACTTTGCCTTGACATTGCTTCAATAATCTAAACAGTGGTTTACACTGTATCTTGAACATATAACTGTTGCTTATCATTTTGGTGATTTCTGTATCTGTTGGCAGTATATACATTTCTACTATGAGTCTCTCAAATATGTGATTGAACATAAAAAGCCTCCCTCTACTGGTAGGTGGTTTAAAAAGTTCATGTATAAAATCGCGGTTGTATAGTTTATCTAGTAGAAATTATAGGTATACATAAATTATATTCATAAACTTCCAAGAAATACATTAAGTACATTTTATTTAGTTATATTTGGAAACTTAATACCCCAGATATCCCTAAGGATGGTTTTGTTTTCATTAGCAAAGTATTACAAAGTGTCTACTGGGTACTAAACACTCCGGTGAAGCCCACAGGAGCCTCCTAGCCCCTGCGTGTGGACACTCTTGATTCTTTGGAAAATATTCTAATTAACAAGAACACTGATATCAGTTAGGCCTGTTTATCATTGTTCAAATGATCCCAGGAAGCCAAACTTAAATGTTTAGTGAACTACTTAAATGACCGGAATTATATATAAGGTCAGGCACTTCTTGGGTGACATTTTATTTATTTTTATGAACCATCATGTTTATTCCTCGTGTTCTCCTTACCCAATCCCATGTTGGAGCATAATCTTTACAAAACATTGCCTTTGTGAAAGGCAGAATACAGAGACTGGCGTTGACAATGTTGCTGTGGGTGCCTCAGCCTCAGTGTGACCCTTTGTTAACAGAAGTAAACAGAAGTGGTTCTTTATAATGGAGATCTTAAAGCCTTTGTGGGTAATTCTAAGTATAGTCAGTCCATTGACTCAGAGTTACTGTATGGGACATTTCACATGTGGAAGGATTTGAGTCATGGGTTGTACTTGCTGCATATTCCTTTTGCCAGGCTGTGCTCGTAGAACTGAGGAACTGACAAATAGGATTTTGCAGATTTTGGTAGTCATTAAGAATTATAATGGTCTTAACTGTTTAGATTGGTAAAAATGCATCCTCATGTCATGTACATATATGTATTAATATATTTATATTATTAATACATTATACCATTGGAATAACGTGCAATCACTTCCTAAAACATAAACCAATAAGTAAGGTAAAATATAAACGCTAAGGAAGTTAACATTAAGCTCCAGTGTTTTCTTTCTGCAGAGGTATCTTGTTTGCCTCCCAGGACTGTGCTAACTCAGGAGACTATTACTTTCCGATGCAATGTATCCATATGGCCACCTTGACATGAAAAGTCATCTTCTTTTCATGAAAGACCTAATTATCCCATGACCAGAGTGCCTGTAAGACCCCATGTTTACCCATTTTTCTCCCACGTTATAGAAATACACCTCATATGGAGTGCACTTTCTCTTTGTGTTGTGTTGTCTAGGATGAGGACGTGGCCGAAGACAGCGGTCGTGTGGAGCCCGTTGGACATTCTGACAGTGGTGTGGAGAACATGCCCAACTTTTCCCTTGAGTAAGTTTCTGAGGGTTTTAATGAAATCTGTGATACTCATGCAGTATCTCTGGTAGCTAGGAGTGCCCCAGCAGCATGTGGCACGCGTGGGATGTTTGTGCCCAGTTAAAAGCATGCTCATACTGGTTTGTTCTCCAGAGAGCATCCTTTGCCTGCTGTGTTGATTATCTAATGTACAGAGACCAGCATGGGAATTCCCATGTGTCCTGAGATTCATGCCTAGCCAAATAGACTACTGAATTAGACTATGAATAAGTGTGTGATTGAAAATGTGTGTCATGTTTCCAGCCACGCACCTGCTTCAGATTGCTTTGTATGTCAGTATTTTGGTCATTAATTTGTTCTTCAACTTAGTTAAGTTTTAAAAAGCAATGGTAAGCCTAACTTACTTGATGTGAAATACTAGTTGGGCCATATCAGCATGGACCAGGTTAGTATATATATTTGGATTTGGAAAAACAGAATCGCTGAAGGTTTTTAAAAAGTTACAGGTCATAAGTTAGGAATGTTGTACTAGATGTGAAGTATGAGGGGACAAAGTAAAACTTACAATATCAGAGCTGTACAATTGTCTTAAACTTTGACATGTTTCAGTGGAAGGGCAGTCATTCTAAAATTTTTCTTTGACTTTGGACAAAAGTTAGTGGATATAAGTATTCACATTTAAACTTGTAATTCTGTCTTCTTTTAGTCTTCCAAGAGAAGGTTCTAAGAACTTCCTCAGTGGGATTAGGCACTGGAATCAGATTATGTTGGATCTAGAGTAACCAGTGCTCTTAAGTATTTACATTTAAGAAATACTGGCCATGTCATAGTTCTTTTTAGAAAGGATATAGAATAAAAATAATTATTAAAGTAATTATACTATTCTTAGTTGACAAACTCATCATTAAAAATGTGTAAATGTTATTAATAGTATCTAAAATAGGATGTTATAGAATTCTACAAAAATATAAAAAAGTAAAATCCATTTAAATAGTCTTAAGTTAGTATAGCCAATTTTTTTTGTCCTAATTAGTTTATGTGATTTAATCTCTGCACATATTTTCAGTTTTGTTTTGATTTGAGTGATATTCCTATCTTTAATTTTCTTCATATAACCATGACATTCTTTGTATATAGGATAATGTCAGGTTTTTATTTAGGAAGTTGACAAATTGGCATTTTCCATTATATAAAAACTGTATTGTGACCTTTGTCAAATTCATTGGTAATCACTTATGATTGTCTGGATTGCTTAAACTAGATACTTAATTAAAATACTATTTACAAATATTGATTGTTAGATAAGTACTGCTTAATTTTTATGTGACACACACATACAAAGAAAGTGAAATCTCACTTAAATGGTTTAGAAAATTCACATTCTCTAAATTATTCTCTGAAGTACACCAATTTTTATTACACTTGAGCTTAGTGCATTAATAGTAAAGTACTTTAGTTATGTTATAGAAGTAACTTCATTTATGTTATAGAAGTAACTTCATGTTCCTTTGTATAAATAGCTTCATTACTTTGAAATTCGTTTGCAAACACTTTTGTGAGAATGATTTGGTTTTCAGTGGAAATCTATTGACTTTGAGGAAGGAGTTTCATAATCTGCACTTGCAGTGGTTTGAGCAATGATGACTTTAAATTTTTGTGAAATGGTAGAAAGTCAGAACTGCTGGATCTCACCTAGACTGTCACCTATCCACAGGGGCAAAATGTTGACCTTATTGGATTATCAGAAGGGTCAATCATGTGTCATATTTAGGAGCTCTTTGTCAATTATCAAGTGCTCTGTAGCTGCAACACCCTTATTCATTTAATCTTCACTGCCCTGGAAGTAGATATTGATTTGGAAAATTTTCAGTGGCAGTCTAGAGATTTGACTTTTGATATTACACAGAAGAGTGAGGTTGGAGAGCAGTGGTTTTGTGTCATTTTTAGTGTAGTCATTTCTGATGATTGCTCTCCCTCCATGCTCTCAGACTAGTGTTCAGGTATGTAGTATTGAACGTTGCCCTCATATCACCATGCTTATCTCCCAGAATGTGTGTGTACAGACACTTGTGCTTGGTGGGATTTTTGTCTTGTTCTCTTTTATTGTTTATTGTGTGTCTGCATTGCTGTTTCTTTTTTGTTGTTGTTGTTTTTCTGTTCTGTTTGGGTTTGGTTTGTTTACAGTCCATGTTCATATTCCCTCATTCATCATTGTCTCACAGTGACATGGTAAAGCTCGTACACGTCCCCAACGATGGAGGGCCTCTGGGAATCCATGTAGTGCCTTTCAGTGCTCGAGGCGGCAGGTAACGTATCTTGGAAGGTTTTTAACTGAATCATAATGTGGAGGGTTTTTGTCTTTATTGATGCTGAGAGGTAGAGTGGTATTGGTTTAGCATGTTTTTAATGGAAACACTTTACATCTGGGGCAGTGGCCACTCCATGCATACGCCTACGTCACAGTCACAGAATATATTTAGGGCAGTGAAGAAGTCAAGTAGTATTCAGATTATCCAAATAATTTCAATGTTCATTATATCCGTGCAGACATTTTATGTTGCTGTAAGTGGATGACAGATTTGAGAGTTAGAACTCCCCAATGGATTTGTAAAGTCAAGGGGGAGAGAGCCAAAAGTCATTTTCTGGGGGGAAAAATTATCCAGTAGAAATGATCTGGGTCACTTAGGTAATGATTCATTTAAAATTACCTTTTTTGTGTAATGTTTTTAAGTTTAGAAGATTTTCATGATTGTGCTTGACATTTAAACTATGTAGAAAGACAAGCTGTAGATTTCTTTCCTTCCCTGTTTCTGGTGGCCCCTACCATCTGTCTGCATATTCAGATGTCGGAACTATGTATTGTTTGTTAATATGACCTCATTACTTTATAGACATGTACCCTTAAAAAGTTAAAATGTTAGATGAGTATCTTTCAATCTGCTGCTTTTTTTATTCTATGAAAGAATTATTGTTTGGGTTTTGGTTTGTTTTAGTATATTCAAATCAGTGGTTCTTAACCTTTTTTGAGGTACCGAACCCACCAGTTTCATATGCGCATTCACCAAACCCTTCTTTAGTGATAAATAAAATATGATTTTTCTTTTCCAAATTCAAGACATAGGTATATGTTTTTTTACTGGTGCACAAAATGAGCCATGCATGAACATCACCTTGCTCAAAGAACAAAACCAACAAAGTACATGAACTCACAACAAATTACAATATTACTTTATTCTGGCCTCCATGGCAGAGGCTTCTCCGAACCCCTGAGACTGACTCATCGAACCCCTAGGGTTCAATAGAACCCAGGTTAAGAACCACTGATCCAAATACATGTGATGAATGATTTTTGCAGCTAGTGGTGGATGGGCTTCTTCTGTCAGACAACTGCAGTACAACCTATCCTTCTCAGGGACGTTAACTATGCACATGAAACTTTAATCACGTGAAGTTTTATCACATCTTTTATTTACCCATCTAATGATTACAAAGTGAAATAGATTGATATACTGTATGGCTTTCTATTTTGAACTTCTTTTATTATTATCACTCTTTTTATTTTATTTATTTATTTTTCTATTCTATTCTATTCTAATATTTATCTTTCTTTACATTGGGAGAAGGGGAAGCTGAAACATTGCCTTGGACCAGTGACTGAAAACTCAGAATGCAGTTTAAACGCTGGTCAAAGAATTACAAGCACCACTTGTTGTTAAAGGACAGATGTAATATCTATTACAGGCATCTGATGAAATTGCCTAGTTATAGTTTTAGATGAGTATTGGAACAATTGTATGACCTTCCTGCTGTGTCTTCTCAACTGTGGCAGGTGAAGATTTTACCTCTTAGGTAAAGCACATGCTCTGTGGAGCTTCTCTGGACATGGAAACTGTGATTCACCTACAGTTGTGCTGGAGTCTGAATATTGGTGCTGTGTAACAAGATGTGGCATGCACCTTGAGTTTGGGTGTGGTTTTATAGTAATGGAATTGTAACTGCTTTCACTTTTTTCTTTGGTACTTCTTTTTTAAATTTTAAACTCTGGAAAAGCATTGGAACTTATCCAAGAACTTTCAGCTTTTCAAGCTCTGTTTTTAGAATGACTCTTGCTTTTATTTTCTTTAAAAATATATATTATTTTCTTAAGTGAGAAGCAGGGAGAGAGAAAGACAGGCTTGTGCATGCACCCCAAACAGGTTCCACCTGGCAAACCCTATATGGGACGATGCTCTTGCCCATCTGGGGCGGTTGCTTCATTGCTTGGTCTCTGAGCTATTTTAGCACATGAGGTGAGGCCATGGAGCCATCCTCAGTGCCCAGGGTCAACTTGCTCCACCAGAGCCACTGGTTGTGGGATGGGGAGAGAGAGAAGAGAGAGGAGGAGGGATGAAGAAGCAGATAGTCGCTTCTCCTGTGTGGCCTAACTGGGAATTGAACCACACGCCAGGCCAATACTCTACCACTGAGCCAAGTGGCTAGAGCTAAAAATATAATTTTAATGATCTCAAAAGTTTAATGTTGTTTACATTTCTATCAGAAGTACAAAAAATAAGATAAAATGCATGGATTATAGCTTCCTAATATTAATGGGTCTCAAATTTCTGTGGAATATATACATAAGTCATCACAAATGGGATCTAATTGTTTATGCACCAGCTCTGAACCCATATTCCAATGACAAACATATTATTTTCTGTCATTTATTATCTGTTTCCAGTGTCAGTGTGAAAGAATGTTAGGATAAAATGAATTAATGAGAAGCATAAAGCAAAAGGGGAATGAGCGAGAAAAATAAACCTCCTCCAAATTAATTCAACAAAGGACATTTCACAAAACACATCTGGTGACTGGTTGCCATAGTGTTTGGTTTTGATCTATAGAACTCATGTAAATAGACAGGACTCCCCTTTGCAGAACTAGAAATGATTTTTTAGCTGAGTCATTTCCGCTTTCTGTTGGTTTGATATTTCATAGAGAAAACCTTGTGCAGCTCTCTATAGTCAGCACAAAGAGATGACTCAAGTCAGGTTCTGGAGTATCAGCCCTTTAGAGGTTTTGCCCATTTTCATATTGAGAAACAATAGAACTGAATTTTCTCCAGTACCTGTGCTGTATCAGTAAGCTTCCTTGTGGCCAGAATAGAAACGGCTCTTCAAAGGTAGGCTGACTGTGAGAGAGGAAAGACAGGCAGGGTGTTCAGAATCGTAGACAACAATCTACGGGATCCAGAAACCCCTATTTCCCTTGTTCTCAGGCATGCTTATTATTATACATTGAGTCTTCTCATTCAGTTAGATACTATTCCAGGCATTTAGCCCATGGTAGTTCCTTTGTTAGGTGCTAGGGAACAAAGATAAACAGAATGAACTGAACTTTATCTTTCACTAGGAATGTGCTATTAGGGTGGTGTGACAGCCATGAAATCACACAATTACAATTATGTGCTAGACATTGAAATAGTTACATAACAGCTATTCTTTGAGCTGGTAATGTATTGTCTATATTAGGTATCTGAAACTGGCTTTTGGAGGATGATTTTAAGCAGGATGCTGCTAGCTTTAGCTTGTACATGGGGCTGCATCAACTCCATGGTGTCTGCACAGGCAAATTAAGCAACTCAGTAGAGCAGAAAGGAAGACATTAAGTGGAATTGGTGAAGATACTGCACATGTGTCCATGGGAATACAAAAATTTATATTTGTAGGATGTTAAAAGGAAATTTCCAACAGTAACTTCCCTTTTACAAAATCCCACTCTACTTTGGGCCATCTCGATGTTGGTGCTGCAACTAAATGAGTGTAGCAAGTGTAACTGAATAATGAATGACAGGCACATAGCACGTCCTTGGATGGCATCGTTCTGTTCAACATTATTTTGTTAGAATGTTGATGTGTTGTGCAGGGGGTGTTTTACACATATTTATATCAGTCAGTCTGCAGCAAAATTCGTTTCATTCTACATCGTTTTTCACTGCACTTCCAAGAACTCTTTGGTGATGTTAAGTGAGGAATTACAGTGCTTCCTTTTGCGGATATTATGTTTCTTACACATTGAAGGCGAGACCCTCCACCCATAAAAGGATTATGACTTGCTTGAAGGCTCAGGTTAATGTTTGCATTTTTAGCAACAATAAGTATTTTTTTTAATGAAGGTATGTACATTTTAAGACATATTGCATACTTCGTAGACTACAGTGTAAAATCTACACATAACTTTTATATGTACTGGGAAACAAAACGTGGAACTTGTTTTACATTATGATATTTGTGGGATTGCCTTGGTTGTAATAGACCTGCAGTCTCTCTGAGGTCTGCCTATAGTTCTAAAAAAGAAACACATCTGTCATTGTGGCTTTCTGGTTTAGATTTCAAGGACACCAAATCTAAGAAACAAAGCAGATGGTAATTTTGCACCATAAAGAGGCAATGCAGAACATCTCAGATATCAAATATAATTCAGGAAAAAGGGAAGCCACTTAGATATAATGATGGCCTGAGGCATAATTTTTTTTTTTTAAATAAAGATCTTGTAGGTTGGGGGTTGTCCCTTGAGTGAGGCATCAGTGACAACCAGCAGCTGGTTTCCCATCCCAGAACCAGTGCCTCACATCTCCAGAAATAGAGACAAATGAATGCATAGAAAATTCAGCATAGTCTGACCTATGGTGGCACAGTGGATAAAGAGTTGACCTAGAATGCTGAGGTTGCTGGTTCAAATCCCTGGGCTTGCCTGGTCAAGGCACATAATGGAAGTTGATGCTTCCTGCTCCTCCCCACTTCTGTCTCTCTCTTTCTCTCCCCCGTCTCTAAAATGAATAAATAAAATATTTTTAAAAAGAGAAGACAGCATATCATTCTGCTGATGTAGTTTCCCTTTATTCATCATTTTGTATGTTACCCAAAAGTAACATTAACTGATCCCCTTCTAGGGTCTTGACCCAATTTTCACTTTATATTTATAATTCCATTTCAGCCTGATTTAAATGTCAAACATGACATCCTTGTTTAAATTACAAATGTTAACTACTCTTAGAAAGTGAATAATTGTCATTTCATATGGTAGAAAATTCATGTTTCCTTTTGGTATATATTTTTATTCTTCTATAACTTGACCTGTAGGTATTGCTTAGAAAATGAATGAACCTGTGAGTATTCATATTAGCTATGGCGTTACTATATTACAAATAAAATGATAAGGGGATAGCCTGGCTTGATAGTTGTTAAGAGTGGGTTTTTTTTAATGGGGTTTCTAGTCATATAGAAAATATGATTATAATATGATGTTAAGTATTTAAAAAGCAAGATGTAAAATAGTATATTAAACTATAGGCTGGGCTTATGAAATTATAAGATTTTATATTTAGTTTTAAGAAACTTACAGTCAGATTGAGAAATATGTATTTAAAACAAGTCGTTCTGTCTGTCAAAAGAGTTATCTGCCCTATCTGTCCCTGGGCCACAGGGACTCAGAGGAAGTAGGACTATTGAATAGTGGCTGCTCTGCAAACCCCTAGGGAAGCAATGTAACTGCGTCTCTCCTTTGAAAGAAATAGAGGATTTATGCTAGCTATGTTCTGGTTAGACATGCTTTCCAGGAAGAAATAGATGAAAGGAAGATGCAATGTAATTGTATACCTAGTTGTTTAAATAATTAGTTGTTGATTCGAAACAATGCCCTGGAAAGAGTGTTAGGAAGCAAGCCCTTTATGAGTGGCCCTGAGACGAAATTATTGAAGTTTTTCATAAATATGATTGTATTATTTTTAAGCAACTGTTACTCTTCTACTTGGACTCCCAAGTCTAACTTATAGTTATATGTGTGTGTGTGTGTGTGTGTAAAGATATAGCTATTCTAAATCTTTTCCCTATGAAAACAAGTATGGCTAAAAGCACATGATTCTCAAAGCACAGTCAGCTTCTCTGGGTTTATTTCTATAATGGGCATTTACCACATATTCTTCTTCAGACTGGAACCTGTTGTCCTTGAAACTTTCTTTTTTTACATTTTTTTTCTGAGTGAGGGAGAGAAAGACAGGAAGGGAGATGAGAAGCATCAACTTGTAGTTGCTTCACTTTAGTTGTTCATTGATTACTTCTCACGTGCCTTGACCAGTAATGAATAATTTTTCTTTCAAGTGAAAACTAGAGATTTATAAAATATTTAGCTTGCCTATGTATAGAAGTATTGATGGCGGGGGGGGGGGGTCTCCAGCCAAAACAGCGACTCCTTGCTCAAACCAGTAACACCTTGCTAAAGACAGTGTGACCTTGGGCTCAAGCCAGTGACCTTGTGCTTCAAGCTAGCAACCATGGAGTCATGTCTATGATCTTACCCTCAAGCAGATGATCCCACACTCAGAGTGGTGAGTCTGCGCTCAAACCAGCAACCTCAAGGTTTCAAACCTGGGGCCTCAGCATCCTAGGCTGATGGTCTATCCACTGTGCTACCACCTGGTCAGATTTGTATTTTCTTTTATAATACCTTTTTGTGTGTGTGTGCAAATAGACATTATATGTTTTGTTCATTTTTTTCATTAAGCTAGTTTAAAAAAGATCTGGACTCTGTCACACACCATTCTTGATACTAGGCATACTCTATCTGGGTTGGCAAACTCTCTGGAAAGGGTCAGGTAGCCAGTATTTTTGGCAGAATTGCAGGTATTAAATGCTGTGCTTGTCACATGAAAGCAGACACAGACAGTACATAACCAAGCAAGTGTGACTTAGGTCCAGTAGAGCTTCATGTACAGCCATGGCGGTGGACTGGATTTTGGCAGGGGGTTTTCATTTGCCCACCCTTCTTTAGAGAACCAAACAGGTAAAAATGCCTGCCATCATTGCATTTACATTCTAGTATATTTTATGTCTAAATTTTATTTTCTTTTTTTTTATTAAGGTTTTTTTAATTTTTTTTATTTTTATTTATTCATTTTTAGAGAGGAGACACAGAGTGAGAGAGAGAGAGAGAAAGGGGGGAGGAGCTAGAAGCATCAACTCCCATATGTGCCTTGACCAGACCAGTGCAGGGTTTTGAACTGGCGACCTCAGTGTTCCAGGTCGACGCTTTATCCACTGCGCCACCACAGGTCAGGCTATTTTCTTTTTATTCATATTATTGGAGGTGAGGCAAGAGTCTAAAAGTATATATCCACTTATTGGTTGATAAGAAATTTTCTTTAGTGTACCTATACATTATTTTCCACTAACAAATACCCCTATTTTTTTTTTCTTAAGTGAGAAGTGGAGAGGCAGAGAGACAGACTCCAGCTTGTACCCTGACTGGAATCTACCTGGCAAGCCCATTATTGGGCAATGCTGTATCTGGGGCCATTGCTCCACTGCTCAGCAACCAAGTTATTTTAGTGCCTGAGGTTAAGCCATGGAGCCATCCTTAGCACCTGGGGACAACTAGCTCCAACCGAGCCATGGCTGTGGGAGAAGAAGAGAGAAGGGGAAGGCGGAGAGGTGGAGAAGCAGATGGTTGCTTCTCCTGTGTGTGCTGACTGAGAATCGAGCCCAGGACATCCACACTCCAGATCTACACTCTACCACTCAGCCAATATGCCAGGGCATATACCTATAATTCTAAAGAATTCTCAAGAGGAAAGAAAATAGGAAAAACAACTTTTTTTTTTTTTTAATTTTTAAAACAAATTTTTTTAAATTCATTTTAGAGAGGAGACACAGAGTGAGAGAGAGAGAGAGAGAAAGAGAGAAAGGGGGGAGGAGCTGGAAGCATCAACTCCCATATGTGCCTTGACCAGACCAGTGTAGGGTTTTGAACTGGCGACCTCAGTGTTCCCAGGTCGATGCTTTATCCACTGCGCCACCACAGGCCAGGCTAGGAAAAACAACTTTATTTAACATCCTCTGATTAGTAATAAGCACTCACAAAACTATTCTTCCTAATATCTGATTGCAAGTCATGAGACTTAAGGAAAAATGTAAAGTTTTTAAATAGGGTAAATAGCCTTTGGTAAGAGCGCGTGTATGCATGTGAAGGTGTGTATGTGTGGGTGTGGTTTTAGCTATCTACCTGCTTGTGCTAGCAAGCATCTTATTACTTCTCATTTTAATTTTTGCAAATTAATTTTGATTAGTTTGACTACTTTTTATCTCAAAAGATTTTTTTCAACCATATATCTTAAATTTTGTATTTAGAGTATTAGGCAGAGGGTCAACACCAAACTTTTTAAATTTCAGCATTAAATTTATTTTTCATGACTATTTTTTTCCTGGTTTGATTTTCTTACATTACTGTCTATAAGTTCTGCCATCCTAGCTGAAAAAAATCATATACCTAAAATAATATTTTATAAGTTCAATTTTTGAGTTGAAATAAAAGAGACCTTACTGGAAAATATGTATTCATGTTATCAGATTAATACAGAAAATGGTTGAAATAAATATGACTATGTTTATTTTCTGCATAAGATGCAAGTAATGAATATTTTTTTCTTTCAAATGAAAACTAAAGCTTTTATAAAATATTTAACTAGATTATCTATAGAAATAGTTACAAATCTGTTTGGAAGATATTGAGAACTCCATACTCATTTATTGAATTATTCAGTCAAAATCTGAGTGTTGCTCCCCTCCTAAATTGAACATGACTGATTCCTAAGTTTAGTCATTAATTATTCTTAGTTTGAACTCTTAGCTCCTCTAATCTAGACTTTATTAGTTTTTGCTCTTTAGATAGCATGTCAAAGAACAAAATGTTAATTTTCTTTTAAGAATTTTAAGTTAAAAATGTTTTACTTCTCGGGGTCAATCCATTTCTGACTTGTTCACTAGCTGAGTTTTCATGTTGTTAGTGGAAGGGTTATTAGGAACAGGTCATATTATGAGGCCAGGGACACTTGGGTGGAAGCTGGTTCTATCTTTTTAGTAAGCATGGCCTGGGTAAATTAGCGTCACTTACTCTTGGACCTGCAGGATGAAACAGTCCTATGACTTTGTGTGGTATAAATAAGAAAATGCACGGGGTTATAAAATATAGGGAAAATACATTTAGCATGGTCCTTGGTAGGGGCAGCAAATAAGAATTATACTTTAAGTACCCGACACCCAATGTCAGATCTTCTTCAGTCACCATGTATTGGACATATGTAGATATCATATATTCTGTGATATGGGTGATCTATCATAGAATTGTACACTTGAAACCAATGTACTCTTATTAACCATTGTCAATACAGTAAATTTAAGTAATTTATTTATTTTTCTTTAGAGAGAGAGAAAGAAAGAGAGAGACAGACAGCGACAAACAGGAAGGGAGAGAGATGAGAAGCAACAACTCATAGTTGCAGATCCTTAGTTGTTCATTGATTGCTTTCTCATACATGCCTTGACCAGGGAGCTCCAGCCAAGCCAGTGACCCCTTGGGCTTCAAGCCAGTGACCATGGGGTCATGTCTATGATCCCACACTCAAACTAGCGGCACCACACTCAAGCTAGTGAGCCTGTGCTCAAGCCAGTGACCTCAGGGTTTTGAACCTGGGTCCTCAGCTTCCCAGACCACTGCACCACCTGGTCAGGTAGTAAATTTAATTTAAAAAGAAAAAAAATAGACTGATTTTTATCTTGTTTTTATCTTCCTGAATGGACCTTAAAATTTCCTCCTTAGTGCTTTGTGGTATGGCTTTCTAGGAAGGTGCTTATTAATATATATAATAGTAGAAAATGATCATTTTTCTCCTCTCTCATGAATTTGATAGAAGCTTTTAATGTTTCATCATAAATTTGAGAATCCCAATACACACTTGTTTAGTTAGTTAGGTGCCTCTGTTAATAAAGAATACAGCCAATTTGGATTTTATGGTACTAGCTTGGGAGTTAAAGAAAGCTGTATTTGAGGTCTGTATGTTTCAGTTCACTGTAGATTTTTAAAATTAAATATTGCCTTTATTTTTATTTTTTTATTTTTTACAGGGACAGAGAGAGAGTCAGAGAGAGGTATAGATAGGAACAGACAGACAGGAATGGAGAGAGATGAGAAGCATCAATCATTAGTTTTTCGTTGCCATTGCTACACCATAGTTGTTCATTGATTGCTTTCTCACATGTGCCTTGATCGCGGCCTTCAGCAGACCAAGCAACCCCTTGCTGGAGCCAGCGACCTTGGGTCCAAGCTGGCGAGTTTTTGCTCAAGCCAGATGGGCCCGCACTCAAGCTGGCGAGGTTGGGGTCTCGAACCTGGGTCTTCCGCAACCCAGTCCGATGCTCTATCCACTGTGCCACCGCCTGGTCAGGCAAATATTGCCTTTTAAAAAAATATATACTATTGAACTTTGAGCACTCAATTTTAATTTAATTAGAAAAAAATAATTTAACTTTATTTTCTAAATCTGATGCCTTTTATCTGAAAGTTTTCGATTGTACATTCTTAGCTGCAGACTTGTTTGTTCTGATAAAGGACTCTAAGTCCAGTAGTCAGGGCCATCACAACTGCCTGGCACATGCAGGTTTACATTAGATTTGGATAGATGGTAATGAAACAACAGAGCCAAGAAATGATGGGACATTTTCTTTATTGCTAGCCTTGCACTTGGCCATCAAGTAAAAACAAACACACGGGCACCAAAACCCATTTACACATTCTCCAGTTCCACAACCAGGAGAATATTTTCTGAGTTTTCCTAGAATCAAAGGCCTCCACCAGTTCTCAGTGGAGCTCACAAAACCCCTCACTTCTGTTCCCCTTCAGTACCTGGCCATCTTGGCTGCCTGCTTCCTCTGCAACCATGTGGCCTCTTCACAAAATGGCCTCCTGGCTCCTCCTCTTAAAACTTTTGGCGTGACAATCCCTCCTCCAGCACACTTTAGCTTAACCAAGCCCCTTCCCAAGCATGAAGGTAATTAACAGTATCACCTGGGCAACGCAATCACGTGGTCAGTGGCCATTTTTAACAATAAAAATGAACAAAGCCTAAAATTACAGATTTTACAAACTTATTTTCCCAAAAAGAATGGTAATAAATGAATTTGTTTTTGAGAGAACAGGTTTATTTTACATTAAGTTTAATATTGCTTCTTTAGGTGTAGTAGTATAGAGCCACTCATTTCCGCCTTAAATCTGAAGAAATTCTCTATTTTTTTGTTTACCATTTTTTGTTTTATTTCACCTCATCAGTTAAAGACTTTTTAAGAAAAAAAATCAAGATTTTATTTTAACTTGGAATTTCTTTAAACGTGTTTTTCTGTTTGTGTCGGCTGAGACAAGGGCTGTGATTGGTTCCCAGGGATCAATAGTAGGTAATTGCCGACTGCTCCTGTTTGGTATGCTTTTGTTTGGTATACGGTGTGGTGAAAGGTCTGTCCATCCCAGCTCTGACTTCACCATAGTCGTGGTGTTACACTGTGTCAGTTTTTATTAAGATGAATTGTGATCATATCCCAACTCTGACTTCACCATAGTCATGGTGTTACACTGTGTCAGTTTTTATTAAGATGAGTTGTGATCATTTTCATATCTCTGGGTGGCAGTTGTGGGAATTTGCATTAACAAAGCAAAACTCAATACTTGCTTAGCCAATTTAGATGTCAATAAAACGTGCATTGCTTATTTTCAGTTTTAGCACTGGTTGTAAACTTATACTTAGAATTGAAAATGTTAACATGTGTGACTGAGTTTGTTTTAATTAAGTATATAATTAGGCTAATGAATTTTGTAAAAATGTAATGGTGCCATCCTTAGTATTATCTCAGCAGTCAAATTTCTAATTATGCATCCAATATTAAGTACAAAGATGCTTTCTGTGACTCTGTCCTTTTTCTTTCTTTTTTTTCTATTTTGGTATCGTTTTTTATTTTTGTAAGAAACATTATTCAAAATTTACAAGGAAAGCCTTAAAATAAATATGTGTATTTGCGTGTGTTTTAAGGAATGTTATTCAGAATTGAGATTTGTGTATGTTGGATATAGCAATTACCCTCAGTTGTGAAAAAGGTATAGAATACCATAGGAAGAGGAGTATGTTTGGGGATGTTTAGTTTTACAAGAAAAAGATATTCATTTGGTCCACAAGTAACCTGCTCACAAAAATTAGGGGATCAGGGAACAGGCAGGTACTCCAGTACTTTCAGCCTTCTGTATAATGCATTTTCACCAATGAAATAAAAGCTGGTTTTGTATCTCATCTGCATAATCAAACAACTTTCTTTGACCTGTAGTTTGCTTTTCTGATGTTCTTGTTTTGTTTTGTTTTTTTTTTTGTGGCAGAGACAGAGAGAGTCAGAGAGAGGGATAGATAGGGACAGACAGACAGGAAGGGAGAGAGGTGAGAAACATCAGTTCTTCGTTGTGGTTCCTTAGTTGTTCATTGATTGATTTCTCATATGTGCCTTGATTGGGGGGCTACAGCTGACCGAGGGACTCCTTGCTCGAGCCAGTGACCTTGGGCTCAAGCTGGTGAGCCTTGCTCAAATCAGATGAGCCCACGCTCAAGCTGGCGACCTCGAGGTCTCGAACCTGGGTCCTCCACATCCCAGTCCGAAGCTCCATCCACTGCGCCACCGCATGGTCAGGCCTGATGTTCTTTTTTAATAAAAAAAATATCAAATGCTTTTTTTTTATCACTCCATATTCATTTTGAAATATCCTAATTTTTGTGAACGGTATATATTTGCCACTTCGGGTTTCCATTAGATTCACACGGGAGGTCAGTGGGGTTGTGTTTCACTTGCCCGAAACCCCGTGGACATCTTTCTGAGTCTGCTCTGCCTCAGTAATTGGTGCACCAGGCCTGTCTTCTGGGTCTGTCACCCCAGTCTGTCTGGTGGCTGGTTCTGCTCCTGAACTGTTTCCCTCAACGCAGAGCTCACTCCGCTCTCCTGTTTTATCTTTTGCCAAGTGGTTTCTTCTGATGGACAATGGTTGTTCCTAAGAAGGAATTCTGGTACTTGCTAAGGTTAAATACTCCTCTCTTTTTCAGCACATGGGCATGTCACAATGTTCCGAATTTTATTAGCTCCATTCTCTACTTCAGAGCAAGTTGTAGTTGCTGGTTGAGTTTGAGGCATGTTAACTTTGATTGCTCTTCATCCTATATACCATTTGAGGTGATGTGCCTTTAAATTGAATGTGGAGGGTATGGAAATACATCTGCTTTGCACACACACATTTTCCAGGAAGATGGAACAAACGATCTGTGATTATTTCTTATTGATTTCCATTCAGAGGGTACTTTTCATTCTCTGTCTGGCTGTTAACATTATCAGTTTAGTTTTCTTGTAAAGTTTATTTTTTGATAGTTTATTCCCACTTCTTCTTATAATATTTTTTACCTAGTGAAGCAAATGAAATAATTTTGCAGATTGTATCACTGCACTTTTAAATTAATCCATTCTTTTTCAGAATTATTCTAACAGTGTGGTCAAGCACTAGAAAATCAGCAGCTACTAACTTCTTAATTTAGTCTGTTCATTGATTACCTAATTACTTGCCCTGTAGTCTAGGGTGAAATTCTTCCTCTTCTGTCCCCCCCCCCCCCATCAGTTCTCTTCTCTCCAGTGCTGAGAAATAGAATTCTGTGATTATTTTTTTTTTTACTATTTTAACAACGTTGGATTTTAAAAGCCTCATTTAATGAACCTCTACTATATTTTATTTAGTGTGGTAGTTTATTTATTCATGATTTGCAGCATTTTTTATTATATATTAGGCCTATTGATGCCCTTGGCAATATATGAGGGCTTATAGATAAGCCGTTCAATATGTGAAGCATGTCAGGCTTTTCTTACTTTGAACTACCATTCTAGTGATTCCCAGAAAGAAAGCAATAAGTTTGAAAGGTCACATGATTACCTAGATGAATATGAACCCTTAGACCTATTCACCTGAAAAATATTGATGCCCCTTGTAAGTTAAATTACAGATTTCCAAATGACATTATTTTAAACTGTCGTAAATACTGGAAGGATCTATCAGGGATAAATTTATAAATTTAAATGACTGGTATTATTTAACTGCTAAATAATTTCTATAAAACAGTATATTATATATTTATACACACACATATATTTCTCTAAAAATATTCTGTTGAGTCAAAAATATTCTGTTGAGTCATTTAGAATACACAGCATATCTCAGTATATATAAAACATAATTATTACTCACTTTAGGTTGCAGAAATGATGCATTCTGATTTCACCCATTAATAACTGATTAATAGAGCAACTCTTGATTGTGTTTATTTTCGCTGCAGGGACTGAGTGCAGGTTGTGTCATGACTGCTTATGGGGGGGTGGCTGAGTCATCATCTCCTTTGCTGGTAAAGTGGCCATATGTCTTTTACTTGTTCCACTATTATCAGCAACTGTGACTTTATTTGATTTCTCAAAATTTTTTGTCCCATTCAGCAAGATCATAGAAATATCTTCATTGGATTCCTCTGGTAGAGCACTGTTTAGCTTCATGTAGAAACAACTTAAACAATAGAGTAGCATAGGAGGGTAGGTTGTGGGTATGGTGACTTTTTACCAATAACTTCATTATTGTTGTGACATATTATGAAATCTCTTTCTTAATGGGTGAAATCTATTAATCAGTTATTAATGGGTGAAATCAGAATTGCAGCAACTTTAGACAGTTCAGTTGCTTTATTCTTACCTTTAGCTCAGAAACATTTTATATGTATTTAGTACCAATATACAATAGTATAGAACTAAAAATTACAGAATATTGTTTTTATCAGTCACTAGATTTTTAGACTCAATGCTAGTAGATGCTAATCCTCAAGTGATAAAATTATAAAAGGCGTCTTCAATATTATCTCCTCTTATTATTCTTGCAAGTGGGTGGACTTGGCCCTAGTAAGGCACAATGCCTCTTTACTGTATTTAATAATAAAAATTAGAACGACACTAAATGAGAACTGTAAATATTCACAAAAGAAACAAGATTAAGCAATGGCAAAATAAGCAAGAAAAGGACCTTTGCCACAATACACTTTATTTTCATTCAATTATATATATTTGGGTATAAAGGATACTTTCATGAAAAAACAAACAAACCATGATCAGAGTCTCAATTTTATTTCATTTGTTTCTTTTGCCAAAAGCTAGTTAGACTCAAAGGCTCATTTCCCTCAGCAATACTCAGTCATCCATGCATTCGCTTGTCATTTATCAGACCTCCCTACTGGCTAAGGGCTTGCACATGTATTGCTGAGTATCATCCTCTGTATCTTCCAGGAGCTTACAGTGCAATAGTAGAGAGAAGGGATTTCTATCAAGGACACTGACAGGGGGCGAGATAAATGACCACAGAACAGATAGCAACAATGACTGTGAAAAAGAAGAAGGGACTATTTGGGTATAAGTCTTCTGGATCACAAGACTGTATTGGGTACTGCAAATTGTAGGCTATTGAGAAAGATACATAGGCTATTGCAATTGATGGTGTTTTTATGCAGGATTCTAAATTGTATTGATATGGGCATCCTCCTCCCTTTTTTTATTAATAAGTGACAGGAGGGGAAGATACAGAGACAGACCCCCACCTGCGCCCCAACCGAGATCCACCTGGCAACCTCCATCTGGGGCCCATGCTGGAATCAGGTGAATCATCCTCAGTGCCTGGGGCCAACATTCGAACCAATCGAGACACTAGCTGTGGGAAGGGGAGAGAGAGAAAAGGGGGAGCGGGGGTAGGGGTGGAGAAGCAGATGATCGCTTCCCCTGTGTTCCCTGACTGGGGATCCAAAGCCTGAGACGTCTGCATGCTGAGCCAATGCTCTATCCAAGATTAAGCAATGGCAAAATAAGCTAAAAAGGACCTTTGCCACAATTCACTTTATTTTAGTTTCAATATATGTTATATGCCCAGGGCCATGGGCATTTTTTTCCCTCTAAATGTTAGGCTTATTGTTTTTCTTTTCCTTGAATTTATTGGGGTGGCACTAGTTTTAACAAAATGATACTGGTTTCTTCACAATTCTTTAACACATTATCTGGACACTATATTGTACGTTTACCACTCCACCCCCACCCCAAAGTCAAGTCTTCATCCACCACCATTTTTCCCTCCTATATACTTCTTCACCTCCTCCTACCTCTTGAAAATACAAACTTTGGACAAGCCAAAAATAACTTCATAAAAGTTTTAATGTGATTATGCTACAGACTTTCTGCTAACCTTCACATAAACCACAGCATTAGAATGCGATACAGATTCCTGTTTCTTGTACTTTGATCACATGCATTGTTCTGGGGGATGTGCAGTGCCCTTCCTGTCAGAGTTTGTGTTCTAGTCCAAGTACACTTGAAATTCTTCCTTTCTTCCCATTCATGTTGGCCTCTCGAAGTTCATCGAGGCTTTTCTTCAACCTGAAGTTTCCACGTGGAAGAGATGAATATGTGGCATGATTTGAGCTTGTTACTGGTTTTCTTCTGTTTTTTTTTCCCTCCAACGGGAATGATGGCAACACATTATTTCCTTTAGGTAGATTAAATGAGTTTTGAAATTTGGAATATTAGGCACTCTCAAATTCAGATGCCAGGAGCAGAGCCTCTTTTCTTTTTAAATCTTCTCATTTTGCTTCTCCACTGGACCATGGGCTGAGGGTGTCTCTCCTTCCGTTTACTGTTATGTGAGATGGAGGTTGCCACCAGCATTGTGCTGCTGAGTAAACACAGAAAACCACCAGATGTGTGCCCATGCCTATGTCCACCCATGCTCCACACTGCGATGCTCAATGTACCCCAGGCCGGCGCTGTGTGAAACATGTTTAACCCTTTGGGTAGTACGAACATTCATGTATGCCCTCGTGCCTCCTGACCATCCAGAGTATGATCGGACAAAAGTTATTTTAAAAATGTGTAAGGCAACATTAAAAAAAGGCAAATGTATGTTCTTCTTGTTTCTATAAATTGGTTATCAAGCTAACATGATTTTAAGTTTATAAAACTGTAACTGTAACTAATTTCATCTTTTGAAAAAAAAAGTCACTCCTGGGGGTCAGCAAGCATGAAAAAACTCACTACTCAAAGTAAGCATAGAGGCAAGTCTGCTGTTTGTTTCAGAAACATACTGCTGGCAAGTCAGGAACGATTTGTTTCATTACTTTGAAAGGGCTCCCTTCCCCACATCAATGATACTGTTCTAGCTTTTCTGTGGTGTTAATTTGAAGATGTACAAGTAGTACTTTAACATACTCCTTTATTGGGAGGTCTGTATAGATATCATACCAGCCTTGAAGCGGCGGGGCACAGTACACGGTGGAAATATCACACGTGCATTGATTTTCATCCTTGATATTCCAGAACGCTGGGGTTGTTAGTAAAACGGTTGGAGAAAGGTGGGAAGGCTGAGCAAGAAAACCTTTTTCACGAGAATGACTGCATCGTGCGGATTAATGACGGTGACCTTCGCAACAGGAGATTTGAACAGTAAGTGTGAGCGGGCGGCCCCGCAGTGCTCCACGCTCCGGGTGCCGTGGCACACAGGCCACGGGAACACTTCCTGTATACGTTCGTGCTCTCTATCCCTGTACTGGCCATGGAATGACATCTGCCCTTATGGAGCTTTTAAACCGTTCCTCCAACTCTAATCACTACCATTCAACCACACTGTAAAACACCCTCTGACTGGTAGAGTGCACCTGAAAATATGACGGGCCCCATTTGGTCTGACATTTTTGCTCCTTCCCTGCTTTTGCAGCATTAACCAGGGCCACATTTGTCTTATGCTTTAACTCACATGTCCAGCTTTGTCCCACGCACTGCCTTTCAGTACAAATAAGCAGACCGAGCTCCTTTGAGGCACAACGTTGTGATCTCCTCAGGTTTTATTTATTCTAATTCAGGTGTCCTTATTCCATTGAAGGTAAAGTGGTCTAGTTCTTATAAAACAAGGCATGAATGGACAGACATCACAAGGACTGGGGATTGGCATGAGATGGGGTGGCTTCCCAGGTTGGTCACGGAGCAGCTCTGGGCCAGCGGCTCCTAACACTCTGAGTTGTTGAGGACGCATTGTTTTGGGGATTTTTGCACACACAGACTTGAATTAATTTTGCTAATATATCGTGTGTTTTCTAAGTATCTTCTGAGTAGATCTATTTCTTTAAAAACTCAAGTGGTCTCCCTGTAAGCAAATATTGTAAAATTTTTAAAAGTGCTACTGGATAACATTGTAGTACTTTTATGGAGGTGGTTATATTTAATTTCTATTCACATTGAAATGATAATACCTCCATTGTTCTTGAAGCTATCATTAAACGATTTATAGTTCAAAGAACTGGATTTTATCTGTAGTTGAGATAATTTTGTCATTTTCATTTAGAGCATCAGAAATTCCTGTCAGAAAAACGGCTCTGCTTCTGTGAGGGCTTGCCATCCTGTGATTTGTGCACTGTCAGAAGGCCATTTTTCAGGTTCCCCAGAGTGTGTCATTTCTCATTGCTCGTCTTCCAGCCTCCCTTTGCTTATTTCCCACTCATTCTCCCACCCAGGGCCCAGCACATGTTCCGTCAGGCCATGCGCACGCCCATCATTTGGTTCCACGTCGTCCCAGCTGTGAAGAAAGAGCAGTATGAACAACTGTCCCAGAGTGAGAAGAACAACTATTGCTTGAGCCGCTTCAGCCCCGACAGCCAGTACGGTGACAGTAGGGGTGGGAGTGGTGCCCGGCTGCCAGCTGCGCCCAGAGCTCCCCATCCGCCCCACCCAGCCGAGCAGGGAGACGCCCACCCACGACTACCTCAGAGCAGCCAGTCCTCCGGGAAGCCACCCACAGCTCCAGCCCCCACCCCACAGAGCATGTTCAGTACAAGTGTGAGCAGCGGCTACCACAACAAAAAAATAGGCAAGAGGCTGAATATCCAGCTGAAGAAAGGTACACCCTCTCTTGTTTTTGTCTGATGGAATTCTCTCTGAAACTCAGCCCACTCACCTAAAGCGCCTAAGTGTTTATCCCGTTAAGTGAAGGAAGCGATGTTAGGACCTTTCTTTAAGAGAGTATTTAAAATGTATTTTTGTGCTTTTCAGATTTATTTTGCTGTATGTAAATTTCAAATGTTTGGAGGAGAAGGCATTAAAAAAAGTTTGTGTGAAGGAGGTAGCAGTTACTACTTCAGCAAAATTTTTAACAATGGCCCTGGCCGGATAGCTCAGTTGGTTAGAGCATTGTCCTGATACACAGAGGTTGCTGGTTCCATCCCCAGCCAGGGCACATATAAGAATCCGACCAATGTTTCTTTCTGTCTCTCTTCCTCTCTAAAGTCAATTTTTGAAAAAAACAACTTAACAATGAAGGAGAATGATTTTAGGATGTCACCTTCAAACCCAAAGCAATAGTGAGGATTTGATGGTGTTGATCAGCCCACTTGATGGGCTTTAGAGAGTTCTTCCATTCCATCCCTTTCATCAGGGTGATAGGATGTGATTGATTCCTTTGGCATTGTTGGTGGTGTGTGATAGAATGAGGAGAAGCTAAGCCACTGTTTCAGAATATTTTCTTGCTTTCCTTAAGGAAGGGGTCCCCAAACTACGGTCTGTGGGCCGCATGTGGCCCCCTGAGGCCATTTATCCAGCCCCTGCCTCACTTCTGGAAGGGGCACCTCTTTCATTGGTGGTCAGTGAGAGGAGCACAGGATGCATCCGTCAAAAGCAGGCCCAGCCTGACCAGGCGGTGGTGCAGTGGATAGAGCGTCGGACTGGGATGTGGAAGACCCAGGTTCGAGACCCTGAGCTCGCCAGCTTGAGCGCGGGCCCATCTGGCTTGAGCAAAAGCTCACCAACTTGGACCCAAGGTCGCTAGCTCCAGCAAGGGGTGGCTCGGTCTGCTGAAGGCCCACGGTGAAGGCACATGTGAGAGAGCAATCAATGAACAACTAAGGTGTTGCAACAGCAACGAAAAACTAATAATTGATGCTTCTCACCTCTTTCCGTTCCTATCTGTCTGTCCCTATCTATCCCTCTGTCTGACTCTCTCTCTGTCCCTGTAAAAAAAGAAAAAAAAAGCAGTCCCATAGTTCCCATTGAAATACTAGTTTGTTGATTTAAATTGACTTGTTCTTTATTATAAATATTGTATTTGTTCCCATTTTGTTTTTTTTACTTTAAAATAATATATGTGCAGTGTGCATAGGGATTTGTTCATAGTTTTTTTATAGTCCGCCCTCCAATGGCCTGAGGGACAGTGAACTGGCTCCCTGTGTAAAAAGTTTGGGGACCCCTGCCTTAAGGAGACAGGGGGTCATAATTCTTTATTACATGTCCCTCATATCAGCTTAGGTCTTTGAGTAGCCCCATCACGTAGCTCATGGATCCTTGTGAATAGAGGAAGCACGCTTTTTCATTTTGGCCTTCCCCATGACTCAGAGCAGGTGCTAGACTTAACTCTCTGGTTTCCAGCACTGTCCTGAGATACACTTTTGCTGTCAGTCATTGGTGTGAGTTGATCGGTTTGATAGGTTTTTAAATTTTGTCTTTCAAAAGGGTGTGTTATGTTAAGGCTGTTTCTCTTTTTATGAGCTCAGCCAGTTCGGGTAGTTATATAGAAATGAACCCCAGAGGGTGAGGGGTTTGCTCACGTGGCTCCTGCTGGCAGGAGTTTCCTATTAGAACCTTCCAAATCTTGACATGTAGGCAATTTTCCTTCCCATTTGGGGTAAAGTGTACAAGCTTGTAAAGCCTTGAGATTCCCATTTTCTTTCTAAATCATGTTCTTTCATTGAACGTTACATGAACCACGAATTCTTTATTTCTAGTAACTGACTTTTAAGCTCCGAATACTCGGTTGACATGATCAAGAATTGACAGCTTTACTCTACTTTTGAAACCATTACAAACACGAAGTCCAATCAGCATAAATCCCTCCTAGCTCCTTTAATTCCTAAATGAGAAATAGCAGATCATCTTGCTTGCTGTTTCTCTACTCAAGTGACAGGCCCTAGTTCAGTGATGGGCAATCTTTTGAGCTTGGTGTGTCAAAATTTGCCAAAAAATCGAGCATAATTCGGGTGGTGTGTCATTTCGAGAAAAACGGCCTGACCGGAAGCCAGAGTTCTGTTGTTTTGGCCTACAGACCTCTGGTACAGAAAGTCTACATTACAGCAAGTGTTTTATCTTCGGCTACTGCACCTGGCTGTGCAGGAGCCAAGGATGAAATATCCTTCTCGGTATGTGGCCCTGTATTTCTCTAGTATGCGGCCTCATGCCATTGAAAATGGCCACGCATGTCAGTGCTGACATGTGTGTCATAGGTTTGCTATCACGGCCCTAGTTTTTAAGCCAAAAGCACACCAAAAAAGCACAAATTCAGTTCTATGAAAGATAGAATTTTGCTTGGGGTTTCTCAACAAAGGAAAAATATTTTACTTAATCATTGTCAGAAGATATTAGTTCATCATATCTTTGCCTTGTTATATTGATGCAAGCATATTTATTTCATACTAATTTTTGACAGAGTTCTATTTTAGTAACGTATGGTACAATAAGAACTTTTAAAAGTGAAATTATATTTGTCATTAAAAGAATCATCTTTTGAATAAAGAAACTAAGTTTTGTTTTTATAGCATTTAAAGAGCTATGGTTACATTTTATACAAGCTAATTTAGAAAGAATGTGCTCAGTCAACCCCAAAAATCTATAAACAATGATTTCTTTTAAACATTTTCTGATCTCGGTTATTTAAATGTGCTAGGGCCTGACCTGTGGTGGCGCAGTGGATAAAGCGTCGACCTGGGAACACTGAGGTCGCCAGTTCAAAACCCTGCACTGGTCTGGTCAAGGCACATATGGGAGTTGAGCTTCCAGCTCCTCCCCCCTTTCTCTCTCTTTCTCTCTCACTCTGTGTCTCCTCTCTATAAAAATAAAATAAATTAAAAAAAAAGAATAAATGTGCTAGCACTTCATTACTCTACCTTGATTTTAATTTAGTGTGAGATTGTGTGACAAAGCAGGAACTGCCTTTGTGTTCTTGCCAATAGTTACAAATATTTTACACAAAAAGTAGTTTATGATAAATAAGGGTGAAGAATGCTGATTGTCTCTGATTAGTACTAAATACAGCTATTTACATAATGGCTGTATGAGACTTGAGCAAGCTTTTATTGTAATTAACAGTTAATGTTTTTACCAGTATTGTTACATTTCACATTTTTAATGAAGTACATCAAAAACCTAGGGTAGGTCAATGTTAAACTTGTAACTCAGTTCAAAGTGACCTGACATGCTTTGACAGAAGCTCTTTATAAGCCGAGATCATTTTTAAGTACTTAAAAAAAGAAGCCGTATAGCCTCTAAGCACTTGCTTCCATAATTATAATTTCTTAATATTTATTGCCATTTTCGCATTCTCAAATACCTGTTCTTTTGTAGAAGTTAGCTTTTTAATAAAGTCAGAAGAGAAGATCAGTGATCTGTTTGTTAGTAAAAAATATTTTGTTGGCTTTGCTAAATGATAATTGATATCTATTTATCTTTCTTTTAAAAGTCATTGCCTAAACTTTTAGCTTATAGATTTAAGGGTTATTTAAGCTGATATCTTTGTAACTTATACAAATTAATATTGCAAAAGGAGCATAATTTAGAATTCCTTCTTAATAAATGTTATTGCAAGTCATCAGAGTTTCATGAAAACACAGAGAAATATGAGAAAGTCCTAGCAGAATATTTAGGAAAATTTCATATAGACAATATGCCAGCCATTTAGGTCTCAGCACAAACTACAAGAAATGAACAGTCCAGGTATATGAACATGACTTTAGACTTGCAGTATGTGAATGTCTTGTTTGAAATTGAACATATTTATATTAGGTTTCATTGTAGGTATAATTATTGGGTGTTTTCTTCATTTTTACTTTGTATCTTCTTTAATTCACTTTTCATACATGTTTATTTGCCCATATTTGTTTACTGATAGACTGTCTGTTCTTGCTGATAATTTTGTGCTCAGTACTGCATTAAATGAATAAATTATAGAAAATATTTACCTTTACTCATATTTTGATCCTGTGATGAGCAAGTATTTGTCCTAAAATCATTTTAACTGACATGGAACCTAATATTTTAATAAAAGTTCTGTGATTCATTAGAAATTTATCATTACCTTCACATTTTCCACCCACCCCGCCCCCTGGCTCATATTGGCTTATTGCGTGGTGGTTCCAGAGACATACAACATTTTCCTACGCTGCATTGAGCTTATAAGAGTGCCTGTTGTAAAAGCTACCAAAGATCTTAGAATGTAAACTATGCACATCAGCACAGTAATGGTTAAATGCTTCATTAGGTTCAGTACTTTTAAATATGATATGATGATTCTCAGACTTTGTAGCTGTGATCTATAATGGGTTTGTCCCTGGTCAGATTGAGGTGAGTTAGAAGAGAACCAGGCACATACAGTAGTCTTCCTCCTGTTTGTAAGTTGCTGTGAGTAATCATAGCTTGGGGAGATTCAAAATTTTCTTTTTCATCTCCCTGAACATTTCTCTTTCTCTCCACCTCCTGCCTATCAAATCTAGATACCATTATTCCGCAGTAGTATGTGCTCTTTGACGTACTGTGGGTTTTAACGTGTTTTTTTTGTTATGTTTTTATCATAAAGAAATTGAGTTTATTTTCATAATCAAAGGTTTATACCAATTTAAAAACACTTAGTGAACCATATTTGTATATCATTCCATCTCTTTAGATAGTCATTTCTTCTCAAAATAATGAATTTTGATATGTAAGCCATTTCAGAATTCAGTTTATTTTGGGAAAAATATATCTTTTATAGCTTTTACAGGGACAGAGAGAGAGAGAGAGAGTCAGAGAGAGGGATAGATAGGGACAGACAGACAAGAACGGAGAGAAACGAGAAGCATCAATTATCAGTTTTTCGTTGCCATTGCAACACCTTAGTTGTTCATTGATTGCTTTCTCACATGTGCCTTGACCGCAGGCCTTCAGCAGACCGAGTAACCCCTTGCTGTAGCCAGCGACCTTGGGTCCAAGCTGGCGGAGCTTTTGCTCAAGCCAGATAGGCCCCCACTCAAGGTGGCGACCTCAGGATCTCAAACCTGAGTCTTCCGCATCCCAGTCCAAAGCTCTATCCACTGCGCCACCGCCTGGTCAGGCATATCTTTTATAGGTGTTAAAGTATTAAAGGGAATGTAGGCCACTGTGAAGGTGACAAATGTCAAGTTGGTGTACAGCATCATAACTAATGCTCTCTCTAGAATGCATTAGTGAACATTGAGACTTCTCATTTTATTGACTCTTTTTTTCACCCTCCTATCTATTTAGGTACAGAAGGGTTAGGATTTAGCATCACTTCCAGAGATGTCACCATAGGCGGCTCAGCTCCAATTTATGTGAAAAACATACTCCCAAGGGGTGCCGCCATCCAAGATGGCCGACTGAAGGCAGGGGACCGGCTTGTGGAGGTGAGTGAGTACTTCTCTATGTCAGAAGGTCCGTATTTGGTGAATGGTTACTTTTAAAAATATTTTTATGAAATATGAAACTTAAGATTTAGCAGAAGCATGCATCACAAAGGAACATATTTGTGCTTTACTTTTGTAATTTCCCATGTTATTGGATGAGAAACACCTTTTTTCTTTGTTTAATGTACTCAGCTTTTACTGAGATGTTTTGTTGAAGAGGTGACATAACATTTTGTCATTATGTAATAAGTACAATGTCCATTAGGTTATATTTCTGGGTGGCTTTAAATTTGTCTGGCAATCTAATAATGTTATCTACTTTGTAATCTGAACAGAGACAAGGGAAGTAAGTGAAACATTGTGTCTTAATGCGAGAAACAAGGAAACTTTCAAATGGCACAATGAAAAATGAATGGAGACATAAAAAATGTCAGAAAGTAAAGAACTGTTTTTCAAAATTAGTTTGTCTGAATGTTTGTGCATTAAGAAATAAAGGGAAGGGCCTGACCAGGTGGGGGCGCAGTGGATAGAGAGTCGGACTGGGTTATGGAAGACCCAGGTTCGATCGAAACCACAAGCTCGCCAGCTTGAGCGTGGGACCATCTGGCTTTAGTAAAAGCTCACCAGCTTGCACCCAAGGTCGCTGGCTCCAGCAAGGGGTGGCTTGGTCTGTTGAAGACCCACTGTCAAGGCACATGTGGGAAAGCAATCAATGAACAACTAAGTTGTCACAACGGCAACGAAAAACTAATGATTGATGCTTCTCACCTCTTTCCGTTCCTATCTGTCTGTCCCTATCTATCCCTCTGTCTGACTCTCTCTCTGTCCCTATAATATAGTCTGTCTGTATTTTTAGCAGCAGGTGTTGTGTCTTCTAATTATTACCTAGTATTCAAATTCTGATATTAAAATGCTTTTTTATGACATTATCTTTTTCTTTCTTTTTTTTAATTAACTTTAATGGGGTGACACCAATAAATCAGGGTACATATGTACAATGGAAACATCTCCAGATTATCTTATCATTCAATTGTGTTGTGTACCCATCACCCATAGTCAAATTGTCCTCTGTCACTTTCTATCTGGTTTACCCTGTGCCCCTCCCCTTCTCCCAATCCCACCCTCCTCTTCCTCCCCCCACCCCGTAACCACCACATTCTTGACCATGTCTCATAGTCTCACTTTTATGTCCCACCGATGTATGAAATCATGCTGTTCTCAGTTTTTTTTTCTGATTCACTTATTTCACTCCGTATAATGTTATCAAGGTACATCCATTTTGTTGTAAATGATCCGATGTCATCATTTCTTATGGCTGAGTAGTATTCCATAGTATATATGTACCAAAGCTTTCTAATCCACTCGTCTTTTGAGGGTCACTTGGGCTGTTTCCAGATCTTCGCTATTGTGAACAATGCTGCCACAAACATGGGGGTGCATTTCTTCCTTTCGAACAGTGTTATGGTGTTCTTAGGGTATATTCCTAACAGTGGGATAGCCTGGTCAAAAGGCAGTTCGACTTTTAACTTTTTCAGGAATCTCCAAACTGTTTTCCACAGTGGCTGCACCAGTCTGCATTCCCACCAGCAGTGCAGAAGGGTTCCCTTTTCTCCACATCCTCGCCAGCACTTATTCTGTGTTGTTTTGCTGATGAGTGCCATTCTGACTGGTGTGAGGTGATATCTCATTGTGGTTTTAATTTGCATTTCTCTAATGATTAGTGATGTTGAGCATTTTTTTCATATGTCTTTTGGCCATCTGTATGTCTTCTTTGGAGAAATTTCTATTCATTTCTTTTGCCCATTTTTTGATTGGGTTGTTTGTCTTCCTGGTGTTGAGTTTTATAAGTTCTTTATAAATTTTGGTTATTAACCCCATATCAGATGTGCTGTCGAATACGTTCTCCCATTGTGTGGTTTGTCTTTTTATTCTGTTCTTATTGTATTTAGCTGTGCAAAAACTTTTTAGTTTGATATAGTCCCATATGTTTATCTTGCCTTTTATTTCATTTGCCCGTGGAGATAAATCGGCAAATATATTGCTGCTACAGATGTCGGAAAGCTAACTGCCTATGTTTTCTTCTAAGATGCTTATAGTTTCACGGCTTATGTTTAAGTATTTTATCCATTTTGAATTTGTTTTTGTGAATGGTGTAAGTTGATGGTCTAGTTTCATTTTTTTGCAGGTAGATGTCCAATTTTCCCAACACCATTTGTTAAGAGGTTGTCTTTACTCCATTGTATGTTCCTTCCTCCTTTGTCAAATATCAGTTGTCTATAAAGCTGTGGGTTTATTTCTGGGTTCTCTGTCTGTTCCATTGATCTACGTGCCTGTTCTTATGCCAGTACCAGGCTGTGTTGAGTATAATGGCCTTGTAGTAATCCTTGATATCCAGAAGAATGATACCTCCTGCTTTATTTTTTCATTTTAAGATTCCTGAGGCTATTCGTGTTCTTTTTTGGTTCCATATAAATTTATGGAATATGTTTTCTATATCTTTGAAGTATATGTCATTGGTATTTTAATTGGTATTGCATTGAATTTATAAATTGCTTTGGGTAATATAGACATTTTAATGATGTTTATTCTTCCTAGCCATGAGCACGGTATATGCTTCCACTTGTTTGTATCTTCCTTGATTTCTTTTATCAATGTTTTATAATTTTCCGAGTACAAGTCCTTAACCTCCTTGGTTAAATTGACTCCTAGGTACTTTATTTTTTTGGCTGCAATAGTGAATGGGATTGTTTCCTTAATTTCTTTTGCTGACAGTTCATTGTTGGTATATAGAAATGCCTCTGATTTCTGCGTATTAATTTTATATCCTACCACCTTGCTGAATTCATTTATAAGGTCCAGTAGTATTTTGACTGAGACTTTAGGGTTTTCAATATACAATATCATATCATCTGCAAATAGTGACAGTTTTACTTCTTCTTTTCCAATTTGGATGCCTTTTATTTCTTCTTCTTGTCTGATTGCTGTAGCTAGGACTTCCAGAACTATGTTGAATAAGAGTGGTGAAAGGGGGCATCACTGCCTGGTTCCTGATCTTAAGGGGATTGCTTTTAATTTTTGTCCATTTTGTATGATGTTTGCTGTGGGTTTGTCGTAGATGGCCTTTATCATGTTAAGGAATGATCCCTGTATTCCCACTTTACTGAGAGTTTTGAGCATGAATGGGTGCTGGATTTTATCAAATGACTTTTCTGCATCTATTGAAATTATCATGTGATTTTTTGTCATTCCTTTTGTTTATGTGATGAATCACATTGATTGATTTGCGAATATTGAACCAGCCTTGCCTCTCCAGAATAAATCCCACTTGATCATGGAGTATTATTTTTTTCATATGTTGCTGGATCCGTTTGGCTAATATTTTGTTGAGAATTTTAGCGTCTAAATTCATCATGGATATAGGCCTATAATTTTCTTTCTTTGTGTTGTCTTTGCCTGGTTTTGGGATCAGAATTATGCTCGCCTCATAAAAGGAGTTTGGAAGTCTTCCTTCCTCTTGAATTTTTTGAAATAGCTTGAAGAGGATAGGAGTTAGTTCTTTGAATTTTTGATAGAATTCACTTGTGAAGCCATCAGGCCCAGGACTTTTCTTTTTTTGGAGTTTTTTGATAATTGTTTTGATCTCGTTTGTTTTTGGTCTGTTTAGGTATTCTGATTCTTCCAGATTGATTTTTTTTTTTTTTTTTGAATTTGGGAAAAAAACCATTTTATTTATCATTAAAGAAGGATTCGGTGAATGCGCATATGAAACTGGTGGGTTCGGTACCTTAAAAAAGGTTAAGAACCACTGGTCTGAGTTGTACCTCATGTACTAAGTTACAAGTATATGTTTATTCTTATAGTAGACATAGGTTATTTTTACAGTTTTATTTTTGTGTACACATTTGCTTAACAATCACTGAATTTCTAATACAGGTTCAGGTAATTGAAGAGCCTTTATAAGTAATTTATATTGTCTAGAACCAAGGTATGCTGTAAATGCAGTCTGGAGCAAAATTGGAAATAACATCTTATTAAAAACAGGCTTAGAAATTCTGATCCAATAGGTTAAGATGTTTCCTTTCTCAGGTAGCAGGGCTGAGCTATACCTGGCTGCTAGACCACCATTCAAATGGATAGCCAAGAAAATAGGATACAGACCACCAAAAACAAGTCCAACCAATCCACTCCGTGTTATGGTACAGGTTTCACAATTCAAATTACCTGTAGTCAATGGTAAACTTACAAAACCTTTGTAAGATATGTCCGCTGTGAAAAATGGGATCACTGCCATTGGTAAGCCAGCAGCTATTCGAGCCTGTGTCACATTTAAGACGCGCCGAAAAAGACTGTTTGCTATTAGGCCACAGAGAGCAGCATTAAGTCCAACATATGTTGATCCATGTTCAAATAGATTCCTTTCTGCTTCTGGAAGTTGATAAATTTTTCTGGTTATGATATCAAAAATTTGCTTTTCCTTCACAGAATCATCTGGTTCATGATTTTCCATTTTAAGCCTGGTGCTCTCCGCCCAGCACGTGGCGTCTCCCGTAGTCTTCTTCAGCGGCCAAGGCTCACTGCAACCTTCGCTCAACTTGCGCGGGCGCAGCCATTTTTAGCTAGCCCAGATTGATTTTTGGAAGTTTATATGATTCAAGAAATTTGTCCATTTCACCTAGAATGTCTAATTTTTTGGCATATAGTTCTTCATAGTATTTTCTTACAATGCTTTTGTATTTCTGTTGTATCAGTTGTTATTTCTCCACTGTCCTTTCTAATTTTATTTATTTGAGACCTCTCTCTTTTTTTCTTGGTCAGTCTAGTTAAAGGTTCATCAGTCTTGTTTATCTTTTCAAAGAACCAGCTTCTTGTTTCATTGATCCTCTGTATTGTTTCCTTAGCCTCTATGTCATTTATTTCTGCTCTGATCTTCTTCATTATTTCCTTCCTTATACTTGTCCTGGGTTTTATTTGTTGTTGTTTTTCTAGTTCTTTTAGATGCAGGGTCGGGTTGCTTCTTTGAGCTTTTTCTAGCTTCTTATGATATGCCTGTAGTGCAATGAACTTCACTTTCAGTACTGCTTTTGCTGTGTCCCATAAATTTTGAGTTGATGTATGCTCATTATTATTTGTTTCTAGAAACTATTTTATTTCTTCTTTGATCTCATTGTTAATCCATTCATTATTTAATATCATGCTATTTAGTTTCCAAGTGTTTGAGTATTTTTCAGTTTTTATTTTGTGGTTAATTTCTAGTATCATGGCATTGTGATCAGAGAAAATTCTTGATATGATTTCAATCTTCTTAAATTTATTGAGGCCATTTTTGTGTCCTAACATGTGGTCTATCCTAGAAAACGTACCATGAGCACTTGAGAAGAATGTATATTCTACTTCTTTAGGGTGAAAAGTTCTGAAGATATCTATTAAATCAAGTTGATCTAGTGTATCCTTTAAGTCTGCTGTTTCTTTATTAATTTTTTTTTCTTGTGGATCTATCTAGTGTTGTTAGTGGGGTATTGAAATTCCCTACTATGATAGTATTGCTGTTAATCTCGCCCTTTATATCCATCAAAGTCTGCTTTATGTATGTCGGGGCTCCTATATTTGGTGCATAGATATTTATAATAGTTATATCTTCCTGTTGAATTGTTCCCTTTATCATTATGTAGTGTCCTTCTTTATCTCTTACTACAGCCTTTGTTTTAAAGTCCATTTTGTCAGGTATAAATATTGCTACCCCTGCTTTTTTTTCATTTCCATTTGCATGAAATATTTTTTTCCATTCTTTTACCTTCAGTCTATGAGCATCTTTTGTTTTAAGGTGTGTCTCTTGTAGACAGCATATGTATGGGTCCTGTTTCTTTATCCACGCAGCTACCATATGTCTTTTGATTGGATCATTTAAGCCATTTACATTTAAGGTTATTATTGATATGTAGTTGTTTATTGCCATTTTGTTCTTTAAAGCTGTAATTTTTTTTTTTTTTTGCTATATTCTTTCCTCCCTTTGAACTGTTCACAACAGGCCCCTTAGTATCTCTTGCAGAATTGGTTTGGTTTTAATGAATTCCTTGAGGCTTTCTTTGTCTGGGAAGCTCTTTATTTCTCTTTCAAGTTTAAACGTTAGCCTTGCTGGATAGAGTAGTCTTGGTTTTAGGTTCTTGTTGTGCATTACTTTGATTATATCTTGCCATTTCCTTCTGGCCTCAAGTGTTTCTGTTGAGAAGTCTGATGTCATCCTTATGGGGGCTCCTTTGTAGGTGATAGCCTTTTTCTCTCTAGCAGCTTTTAAGATTTTTTCTTTATTCATTAGCTTTGGTAATTTAACTATGATGTGTCTTGGTGTAGTTTTTTTTGGGTTTCTCTTTAATGGAGTTCTGTGTGCTTCTTGAACTTGTGGAATGTTTTCCAGCCTTAATTTAGGGAAGTTTTCTCTATGATTTGATTGAACAAAGTTTCCATTTCCTGCCCTCTTTCCTCTTCTTCAGGCACCCCTATGATGCGAATGTTGTTTCTCTTTATTTTGTCACACAGCTCCCTTATAGTTTTCCTCACCTTTTTTGAGTCTCTTTTCCTTTTTCTTCTCTTCTTCTGTGCCTTTGTTTATTGTGTCTTCTAACTCGGTGATTCGATCCTCAGCGTGATTCATCCTGCTTTTAATTCCTTCCATTGTGGTCTTCAGTTCTGATACTGTATTTGTCATTTCTGTCTGATTCTTTTTTATTATTTCAATTTCATTTTTTATACTTGTTATCTCTTTATTTAGGTGCTCATAGTGACTATCCATTGTTGCTCTAATTCCTTTGAACATCCTAACTATCATTATTCTAAATTCTGCTTCTGGTAGTTTGGTTATATCTGGTTCATTCAGGTCCTTCTCTGGGGATTCCTCTTGATTCATTTGGTTTGCATTCCTCTGCCTGCCCATTTTATCTATGTATAAGCAAGTTCTGGCCACTGGAGTCCAGTAGGTGTTGCCTTTCTGTTCTCTAGGTGTGGTCTGTCTGCAGCCTGCCACCCCCTCTGCCGCTGCCTAAGTTGGTTGCTATGGGCGTTTACAGTGTCAACCTACTGCGACTGTTGCTGTGATTTCCGCCTCTCCTCTGCGGGAGGGGCTGTCACTCAAGCCACAAGCCTCAGCACCAAGGGTAGAGGTGAGCACCTTTGCTCAGCTGCGGACCTAGCCTGTTTCCGGAAGGCTTTCGCCCTGCCCCTGCATTCAGAGCCTGCTTACCACAGTTTTGCGGGTTGGGCGGGGCTTTTGATGTCCTCTCAGCTGTGATCCTTTGCTCGTCCAGAATTTAGCTCCGCCCTCAATGCCAGGGCCCTCCTGCACAGGGTAGCAAACCACGGTTTATTGGGGCTGGCGTGTTTGCTGGTGTGAGCTCAGCCGAGAACTTCCGCTCGTCTCAGGGTCTACCCCGCCCCCACGTTAGAAGCCCGCTCACGCACACAGGATGACAAACCGCGGTTTCTTTGTCCGGGCGGGGCTTGTAGTGTGAGCTCAGCCGCGAACTTCCGCTGGTCTCGGGGTCTATCCTGCCCCCGCGTTAGGAGCCGGCTTGTGCACACAGGATCCTAAACCGTGGTTTCTCCGTGCGGGCGGGGTTGGCAGCATGAGCTCAGCCGCGAGCCCCTGCCCGTCCCTGGTCCTAGCTCTGTCCCTTTGGTCAGGGCCGGCTTGCACAGGGTCACAGAGCAGATCTCTGCTCGTTTTTCTCCCGTAGGTCGGGTCACAGGCGGGTCGCAGCTGCCAGACCGCTTTCGTGCGTCCCCTCCTCCCCTGCTGCGCTAGACCGAGCTCACATCAGTTGTGCCTCCGCCCACTCAAACAGGGCCGCGTTTCAGCGTCCTGCCGCCAACATCGTTCAGCAACCCTCAGAGAGATGGAAGTGCCCTAAGTCTCCACACTGTAGGCCTGGGAGCTCCCTCTCTCTAAGCAGCTCTGCTCTAATTGCCGCGGGAGAGCTTGTTTGGCTAGTGTCCTGTCTCCCTTTGCTGGTATTGCTAGTTCCAGGGCAAATATTTGTTTTCGATTAGGGAAATGACTTAGCCCAGGGGTCAGGGTGGCTGTCCCTCAGAGTGTCCCCATGCCTTCAGTCCACTCTCTGTTCCCGTTGCTCTGTTCCTCTCTTCTGTCTTCGTTCCCTGGAGCCCCGGGTGCGTGGTTGTGAGAGACGTTTTCTGTGCTGTCCCTTTAACAAGATTCTTGGGTCTGAGAAAACTATCTCTTTTTCACAAACAGTATCCTCACTTGCTTCATAGCTCAATACTGTCCAAACACCTCTTCTAGGCTCTGGGACTGTAGTCTGGGGCTTGTCCTGGGACCCAGGTCCCTCCCTCTCCGCCAAACTCTCCTCCCGCCACGCGGGTCTCTCCGGGCTGCCGTTTGCTCCCGGGAGCTGGGCAGCCCTCTTCGCTTTTTTGCTATTCCTACCAGTCTCAATGTGGCTTCTTCTGTGTTCCTTGGTTGAAGAGTCCACTTAGTTTAGTTCAAAGTTGGTTTATCCAGATGATAGTTCTTAAAATTGAGTTATAATCCACTTTGGTTCTGGGAGTTGGAAGTTGGTACGTCCGCCTACTCCATCGCCATCTTCCGTCCTCTGACATTATCCTTTTCTTTAAATTGTATTTTCACACGTAGTTCTGAACTGTAGATTGAGCTCTTGTAAAGATTTCTTGAAAACTAATCGAGCAAAGGAGTAACTTCCTATTTTTTTTTCATGTTTACAATTTAGGTCAGATTACTTGATTCTTCCCTTTTTGACTTGTTCCTGTGTCACCATTTTTTAATGGACACAGAAGAGGTTGAATAAAAAGAAAGGTTTCAGTGCAAATTATATTTAAGATTTCAGTGCAAATTATATTTAAGGTGTTGTTTCTGAAGAGGACCACTTACCCTTTGAGTATATATTTTGCACCCTTGAACAACTCTGACATCCCTGCAGCCGAAAACCTGAGTATTACTTTGTTCTCCCCACAAACCCACCTGCTAGTACCTACTGTTGTTGACCAGAAGCCTTACCAGTAACATAAACAGTTGATCAACACACATTTATTTCATGTTATGTGTATTCTATGCTAGATTTTCATAATAAAGTAAGCTGGGCAAAAGAAAATGTTATTAAAACACCCATAAGAAATTAAAATTACATTTATAGTATTATGCTTATTTATTCAAAAAATCTATTTATAAGTGGACTTGTGCAGTTTCAGCCCATGTTGTTCAAAGGCCAACTGTAGTATCATTCCAAATTTGCATTTGTAGCTTGTTTTATTTAGTAAAAGTCTCAGCTGGTACTTGAATCATTGCTCTAAGTAACTCCCCAATATGTCTTTTGTCTCAGACCTCCTTCTCTCCTTGAATCTGCCCCTCCTACCTTCTGTCCTTCTAAAAGTCCTTACTTTATTTTTGAGTCTGTCTTTTATTATATTGGCTTTCTTCTTTTTTTTTTTTTTCTTTTTTCCACAGAGTCAGAGAGAGGGATAGATAGGGACAGACAGACGAATGGAGAGTGATGAGAAGCATCAATCATCAGTTTTTCGTTGCGACACCTTGGTTGTTGATTGATTGATTGCTTTCTCATATGTGCCTTGACCACGGGCCTTCAGCAGACCGAGCCACCTTTTGCTTGAGGCAGCGACCTTGGGTCCAAGCTGGTGAGCTTTTGCTCAAACCAGATGAGCCCGCGCTCAAGCTGGCAACCTCAGAGTCTCGAACCTGGCCCCTTTCGGATCCCAGTCTGACACTATCCACTGTGCCACTGCCTGGTCATGCTTTGCTTACTTTCAACACATCACAAAGACTTTCTTTTTTATTTTTTTAGCTATAGGAAGGGCCTGCAACCTGTATTTTTTCAGAGTTAGGTTTTATTTTCTATAGCTATTAGCTTTCTCTTAAAATTTAAACTACATTTCAAATGTTTTAAATCTAATTGTCTAGTATTTTTTGTTGTATTTGTATAGTAACAGTACTGTGTGTTGTGTTTTCTGGGTGTCTGTATATCTGGAAGCATACAGAAAAAAAGATCAAGAAACATTATTATTTAGAATTTTTTTGCTTTCTTTTAACTTGTTGTTTCTTCTCTATTTTCTGTAACCCTGTAATAGTAGTATGTTAAGCAGTATAAGATGGTTTTGAGAGGGAGAAAGGTTGCAGAACATATTCTGACTACAGGAAGATGTTGATATCACAGTTTAAATATACTTAAATATTATTAATTGCCTTGAATAAAATGTTATTTTTGTCTAAAGAAAATAACATAGTGTACTTTTTAAAAGCAAATGCTACTCTCATTTCTGTTAAATATATGGTGCTTTCTGATAGTTTCTTTATTTTGTGTAAAATAAAAATTATGCAATTCCCAGGAATTAGTTATTTCCAGTGTCTTACTTTGGCATAATTCTCTTAAAACATTGAAAAATATAAGATGTGAAATACTGCTGTTGTCCCTCAAATATTATGATTACTTTGTAGATATTCTTCTTTAATGCTAGCCTTTTTAGGATAAACAGCTTATTTGCATAATTTTTAGTAAAACTTCACTGAAAGTTAAAATATTTATACCAAAATGTTTTTTAGTGAATTTTTTTACTTCTATAAAAGCCACAACTTTTTTATTCTGGTGTAAGGCAACCTATGCCACACAAGACCATTATGGTATCAGTTCCAAGCTAGCAAATTTTGTGCTGACTTGGCAGTTTTGCTCTATTTGTTTATCACTTGTTTCTTTTTATTGCTCTGATGGCTGTAGCTATTAGTTTATTGATAAGTACTAAAAGATTTCCTCCTTCCTGTCTCACTGCTGGATACCTGATCTGATCTGCATTTCTCTATTCGCCACAGCAGCCTAGAGGTTACCGGGTCATGTAGCATGTACCATGAAATGAGTGATGTTCTTTAGCTGACAGGTTCAGTTCTAGAATGAATATCTTTTGTTCTGGTATCTGTTGCACATCGTCTCAGCAGAAAACTCCTTGTTTTCTTAGGTAAATGGAGTGGATTTGGCCGGCAAGTCCCAAGAGGAAGTTGTTTCTCTGCTGAGAAGCACCAAGATGGAGGGGACTGTGAGCCTCCTGATCTTTCGCCAAGAAGATGCCTTCCACCCAAGGGAACTGGTGTGTACATTTAAAGCACCTGAAAGATTTCTGATGTACATGCATCTGGGACTGACTCCTTGAAGGCCAGGGTCTACTGAGACATTGCCCAAGCAGTATTTATATTTAAATGTCTTTCAGCCTTCACTTAATACAAGCATTCTTTTCTCATCTTTACTCAAGTGTTGGAAATAGATACCCACCACATGGATTGTAGGGGTGTTTAAAAGGCAGAGAGTGGGGTTCTCTTTTAGATCAGTACAGGTCGACCACTGAGTGATTTCCGATGGCTTGATTAAATACAGAAACAGCAATTATTTTCAGACTATTACTTCAAAGGCTACCACTGAAAGCGTGCCACCTTCCCTACTACACGTGAATGACACACCTGCCAATTGCAGATTTTCATAGCCCATGTCCCTCATCCAAGTAAAGATACTTGTTTTTCTGTATGAAAAGGAATTCCTCATTAAATAGTTATTGAAAATAAAAAGATTGGAGTGGCAGAGACCCACATGGCTATTAATTACCAATATATGTCATTATTTTGAATGATGTACGTCAAATGGAAAGGCATTTGTTTGTAAACGGTTTTTTACTTTTTTTTTTTTTTCTTTACAGAGAGAGAGTCAGAGAGAGGGATAGATAGGGACAGACAGACAGGAACGGAGAGAGGTGAGAAGCATCAATTATTAGTTTCTTGTTGCGACACCATAGTTGTTCATTGATTGCTTTCTCATATGTGCCTTGAACATGGGGCTACAGCAGACTGAGTAACCCCTTGCTTGAGGCTGCGACCTTGGGTCCAAGCTGGTCAGTTTTTTTCAAACCAGATGGGCCCTCACTCAAGCTGGTGATCTTGGGGTCTCGAACCTGGGTCCTTTACATCCCAGTCCTATGCTCTGTCCACTGCACCACCGCCTGGTCAGGCGGTTTTTCACTTTCTATACGTTTATCAACACATCTAAATATTAGATAGGCGTATTTGTCTAATATTGGTGCAAAGGAAATAGGTATATTGCATTGACATAGTTCTATGTGCTTTTCTTCAAAAAGTGCTGTTTCATGTATGTATGAAAATGATGTAATTGGAGGAATCACCATTCTCTTTTGATGTGGTGAGAAAACTTTTCCTTCAAGTGTCAGTGGTATTTTAAATATTTTAAACCAGATTCTGGTTTGGGTCATTGTACAACATTTGACATCTCTGTCAGCTAGCCTTTCTTTAGCTTTAAGAAAACCAGTTCATTTACACTAGTGAGGCAAGGTTTTAGGGCCACCACTCCCAAATTTGCCTGATAGCCTTAAATCTCTTAAAGTCTTACTTCAAATATAAATGTGTCCTGGTGAATAACATGCTCCTTTTATGATAAGTCAGATAAATTTGAGTTTTTGAGACCATCCCATTCCATAGTTACTAACACATATACAACTTTCTGTGATATTTATGGAAATTTCAGATTCTGATAAAGGTGAAAAGTAAACACTTTTAAGTAGATTTTGAAAAATTATAAAATGTGCTTAACTTCTATTTTAAAAGGTTTAATGAATTCTACCCTCCCCCTACATGCACATTCACTGTTAACCAATTCTGTGCTTAAAATGCCACCTGGCCCTAAATATGGAGATGTTTATTGAGTTGTAAATTAGCATGTAGAACAAAGCTAAGATGGAGATTCGATTTGGTAAAGCGTTCATGCTTCCTCAGTACGTGTGTGCTTGGGCAACAGCACTTCTGGATTGCCATGCTGAGACATGGCCTTCCTCCACCTTTCACGGCTAGTTGGGCTCGTCTTGTCCAATTTTGATCTTTTCGGCTTCTGTTTGCCCCTTCCACTGCCTGCTTCTGTGTTTTCTTGGTTATGTAATCTATTGTTTGGGTGCTTGTCCTAAAGGAGTGAGCCAGGAGGCCACCAGTCCATTGATTGTGTACTGCAGCTGGTTGTCAAGATTTAAAAGAATAACATTCTGAAAACTTGAAGGGGGCATTTACATCCATCTTGGAATCCAGTTACCAAACTCTTTTCCTATGTTTGGGGTTCCTCTATGTTTATTTGGTGTCTAAAATGAAATACTTTTTATCAATATGTATCTTAACATAAATCAACCTTGAGATGATCTGTGTAAGTAAAGCTACTCTAATACATGAAAAAAAATCACCCTTAAAACATATGTCATATTTTAAAAGTATAACCCTTGTGGTTCACACTGTTATTATCTGGTCTATATATCAAATTACAGTGTACCTTCTAGCTTAGAATTAGTTGCAAAAATTAACAACACAGTAGAAACAGTGCTACAAATAGAAGCACTCTTGGTGAGATTTGTTTTTCTCCATATGATAAATTGACAATGTATATAATTGAGCAAGTAACAATTTATATCTAGAAAAATGTCTTAAAACACAACATCCACTCAAGAAAATATAAGCTTATTAGTGAATGTTTGGAAGGCAGAGTTATGTCTCAGCTAGAATATAATTGCCTTTTTTATAGGTTGTGGATTTTAGAAACCAGCAAAAGTTTTCTTTAAAGTAAGTAAAGCTTTGTGTCCCTGTGTGTAGAAGGTAGATTTGGTCAGTCTGTATTTATGTTTTTCTTCAATTCTTCTAGAATGCTGAACCCAGTCAGATGCAGATTCCTAAAGATACGGTAAGAGCTTTGTCTTTTACAGAATACAGAGATTTTTGAGAAATAAATGGAACTAAGTAGTGATTAAATTGCACTTGTCCTCCCCCATGTATATATTACATAAGTTTATCAAATTCCAGAGTGGAAGTGGTCTTATCATCAGGTGGTGACTTACAGCTTTTATCCCAGGCAGGCTTAGACTATTTCATGATTATTCTTGGTCAGACAATGTTTAAAAAATAAATAGGGGAGGGGAAAATTAGATTAGTTTTCTATTTACCTGCATAAAATGTGGGACCTAGATTTGGTGAGCCTGGTATCGTGTACACATAAAGGATTTTACAAGGTGTGAAATGCTATAAGTGGCTACAAAGTGGGGAAAAATAAAAAGAAAAAAGAAAAACTTGATTTAGGCACAGAAAAAATAGGAAGGGCTAATAGCAAAATAAGAAGGTACATCATCAGCGACAATAAAATATGTCAGTTATTAAACTAACTACACTCGTGGTCTTAATGAGTCTTATAAGTATTATATTTATTATAGCATATTCTAAGGGGGTAGTTATTTTTAATAAAAATAAGCACCCACCAGGTAGATTAAAATGCAGATCTGGTTGTGTCCTGTTTAGAAGACAGACCCTAATACAAACTGAAGGTAGACAAAGAATTTGAGTTCTAGCCGGCAATACTAACATAGGGAAAGTGGGAATTACCATGTCTGTCTCTGAAAGGACTATTTGGTGGGGATGGACTGCAGGGTGAAGAGACAAAGAGTGTTTTTGTTAACATGTAATAACATCAGGTGGACATTCTAACTGTTAGGACCTCTTCTTACTCATTGAACATAGCGTAAGACATGTTATTCTCAAACTCTTGTCAAAAGAAAGAAAATTTAACAACCCTATCCACCTGGATGATGCTCATACATGTTTTTCAAGAATGGTCACATTAAGTAGATCAAAGAAAAAAAAGGTGTGATTATGAAGATTGTGAATTACATTATTACCAACAGGTTTGATTTTCCTTTACACATTTGTAAACAAACAACTTTGAACCTAATAAGCATACAAATAGTGTCATTGTCAAATATTTCATAATTACAAAGGTGGATGGCAAATCAGACCTCCAAGAAAAATCAGGAAACAACCTCGAAAATGTTTATATGTTCAAAAGTTATATGGGCTGTAAAATATTCAGTGTTAATTTTTTTTCTCAAGTCAGTAGTTTGGAGACAGCTAGTAAGAATCACAGTGGTGTGTGTCGGGGGATGGGGAGTGAGCTGAAAGGTAAGAGAAATTGAACAAATTGATTGTATAGAATGCCATGGGCATAAAAGTCAATTTCTACTATTTTAAAGAACAATAATGACGACAAAAAGTGCTGTAAAGCTAACATATTGAAATAACACGATATTGTTACATGTTAGTGATGGAAAAAACAGAAACCTGCAGTGTATATACATGTGAGAGGTAGCATTTCCAAATGGCAGTCAAGTGTGGTGTCTTAATGTTTAAAACAATTGGCCATTCACTTTAAAAAGTGCGATTTCTTTTTTTCTCACTGTACACTAAAATAAATCCCAGTTGATTATGAAATTAAACCTAAAACAGAATGTACTAATACATATGATGAAACAAATCTCTTTCTTAACTTTGGACAGTGAACATTGTGTAAATGTGAAGAACCCAAAATGTCATTAGGTAAATAATGTGTAGCGAATGATTTCTGTGTGAGTGTGTGGGTTTGTGTATATTTCTCTGTAGCTATAACCAAGCCATGAAATAGTTACAAGGTACATGCCAGATGGGGGAAGTGTTTTGCAATGTGATTCCTTGGTAAAGACCACTCCTTTGTTGTTACAATCTCAGTACCATAGAACTTTTTGAAAAATGGAATGATTTCATATATAAACTAGATCTGTTAATGCTTAAGACAGCCTGAGATAGGAAATAATACTATAAGCTGTAAAGATGGGGATGTTCTTTCAAAATGTCTAGTCCGTCCTAGTGAGAGAACATTGATGATTAGCCCTGAACTGCTCCATCTCTAAGGTGGGGAAGCAAGAGGGGCTATAAATGCTGGATTTAGCCCACCAAGAACCACATGAACCATCTGGCCCACTCCTCACCACGGCCCTGTATGGCCATGACAGCACGTCAGAGCAAATGACAATTCGGTCACCTTGACCAAAGACAAACTGTACATATGCCTGTTGCCCCAATTTACAATTACAAATGGAATCTTTTTCTGATGAGAGTTTTCCAAGTAAATTCAAAAAGCATAGATTCTCCTTTCAAATGTTTTCTTTTTTAAAATATATCCTTACACCTGTGCTCTGTGTGCAGTACAATTTGGGGCTGTTAAAGTCTTCATGTTAAACTTTTAATTTAAAACAATTGACATCTCGGGCCTCTGTCATGCTTCATACCATTTAATAATGTATCATTAACTTGAGTCTTGAAATTCTCTGGCATGATTTAATTTGTCATGTGGTGGTAAACACCTTGAGAACAGACATGTCTCAATTATTTTGCTTTTTTGGATGATCATTACAATGACTCATAAACTGATTTAGTCTGAGAAATTTAAGAAAGGCATTAAGGTGGATGAGCAGAATCCATAGCTAGTAGACCTTTAGAACTTTAGTGATGTAAATTTCCTGTGCACCTTTTAAATGTATTAATCGATGAGAACGGGAGATGAGCAACTCTGGTTTTAGGATTACCTACGAAAAATAGGACAGAAGGCTGAATTATTCACAAAATCTCAGGGCCTTTGCTTCACATCCTGAATGAGCTTCTTCACCTTGGAAAAGCCAATTCATTTGATACTGAGCACGTGCATGTGGATGTCCAGCTCGGACAAAACATTCATGGAGGTGTTAGGGCTCTGCAGAGAAATGACACAGTATATAAGAAAAGAACGCTAGTAACATGAGTTGGCCTATGTGATTGTGGAGACTAGCGAGGTTCAAGACCAGGGGTCCCCAAACTACAGCCCACCGGCTGCATGCGGCCCTCTGAGGCCATTTATCCGCCCCCACCGCACTCCCGGAATGGGCACCTCTTTCATTGGTGGTCAGTGAGGCAAAGCACGGCATCACTCACGTACAGTACGACTTCTGGTGACGCAGGACACTCGCGTCAGGACTCCGGAAGCACGTTATATGATGCACGTGCATATGTGCGGTGTACATAGGGATTTGTTCATAGTTTTTTTTTATAATCCGGCGCTCCAATGGTCTGAGGGACAGTGAACTGGCCCCATGTGTAAAAAGTTTGGGGACCCTTGCTCAAGACCCTGGCAGCCCTGTTCTAGCTCCATCCCAAAGGATGGCAGGCTTTTCACCCAGTAGAGCCAATGGTGCATATCAAGACCAAAGTCGTCTGTTTGACAGTGCCCCCGTCTTGCTCAGAGTACTGTCTTTCTATCTTGTTCAAGCCTTGAATCTTTGGATGAGTCCGACCCATATTGTGGAGGGCAGTCTGTTTTATTTGGAGTTTACTAATTTAAATATATTCTTCTCATTCAAAAATATCCTCCAAGGTGTCACCTAAAATTAACACCAGAATGAGTTCATAGAGTCACCTACAAGCTATCTGGCCTTCCCTTCCCAAAGTGCCTGTTTCATCCTGGGGTTTCAAATAGGACTAATGCAACCCTGCTTAGGAGGGAAGCCCTCCAAAAATACTTCAGCAAGATCCACCTAAGAATAGAATCGTGTATTAAAGAGAGCTATTGGATAAAAGTAGAGCTCTAGAAAATATAGGTTAGAGATGAATCTAGAGCATAGAGATAAGATATACTTACTACATGCTGACATATTATGTCAAAATGAATTTCAGAGTTAATGGATCCTACCTACAGAAACTGCAGGAGTACATTGGGGAGAACCTTCCTGAAGATCTGGAGTCATCTTGTGGTTAACTTGACACAGTTATAACCTTGATTTAGAGAGTAAATGATTAATGAGCAAGGCTATGAGCATGCTCAGTAATAGGTTCATTTAACTGTCTTAGTAGATCAATTAATGCTACCATATTGACCCCTGCCTTGTTAACTGAGAAAACAGTTGAAGAAATTAAGAAATCAGTGCTATTTGCAATAGCTTCAGAAAGAATGAAATAAATACTTAGGAGTAAATTTAACCAAGGAGGTGAAAGTTTGGTATGCTGAAAACGTAAGATGGAGATGAGAGAAGTTGAAGAGGACGCACATAAAGGGAAAGGTATTCCATGTGCCTGGGTTTGAAAAATAAATAATATGAAAATGTTTGTTCTACCCAGAGTAATCTACAGAATCACTGCAATCTCTATTAGGATTCCAACGGCATTTTTCACAGAAATAGAAAAAGTAAATCCTAAAATTTACATGGAACTACAGAAGAACCTAAATTGCCAAAGCAAAGAACAACAAAGCTGGAGGCATCACACTACCTGATTTTATACTATGTTACAAGGCTATATTAATTGAAACAGTGTGGTATTTTGGCTCTGGCCAGATGGTTCAGTGGATAGAGTGCCATCCCAGCCTGCCAAGGTCATAGTTTTGATACCTATTCAGGGCACATATGATTAGCAGCCAATGAGTGCAAAACTAAATGGAACAACTAAGTGAAACAATGAGTTGATTCTTCTCTCTCTATCCCACTCATACACTCTCTTCTCTCTCTCTAATAAGTGGAAAAATTGAAAACAAAACAAAGAGAAACAGTATGGTATTGGCATAAAAACAGACACATAGGTCAAGGAAACAATAGAGAGCCCAGAAGAGAGAGAGAGTAGAGAGAATACATGGTCAATAAACCTATTAAAAAAGAGCAAAGAATATATAGTAGGGTGGGAAGGGGATGTGAAGGGCAGTCTCTTCATAACATAGTATTGGGAAAGTTTGACTACTGCATGCAAAAGAATGAACCTGGCCCCGATTTTACGCCACATACAAAATTCAACTCAAAAATGGGTTAAAAATTTGAATGTAAGAGCTGAATCTTTAAAACTCCTACAAGAAAACACAATAGGTAAGCTCTTTGACATTGATTGATCTTGGCGAGGTTTTTTTGTTTGTTTGTTTCTTGATTAGACACCAAAAGCAAAGACAACAAAAGAAAACATAAGTGGGACTAAATTAAATATAGAAGTTTCTGTACAATAGGAAGCAACAAAATTAAAAGGCAACCTATGAAGTAGGAGAAAATATATATTTGCAAATCATATATCTGATAGGAGGTTAATATCTAAAATCTATAGAGAACTCTTATAACTCACTAGACAGAGAAATTATCTAGTTAAAAAATAGCCTAAGGCCTGACCTATAGTGGCGCAGTGGATAAAGCATCAAACTGGAATGCTGAGGTTGCTGGCTTAAAACCCTGGGCTTGCTTGTTCAAGGCACATACGGGAATTGATGCTTCCTGCTCCTCCCCATCTCCTCTCTCTCTCTCTTTCTTTCTCTCTACTCTCTCTAAAAATGAATATATAAAATCTAAAAAAAATGGCTTGAGGATATGAAAAAATGCATACTGATGGCCAACAGGTTATGAACTAGTGCTCAACATCACTAATCATCAGGGAGGTACAAACCAAAACCACAAGATATCATCTCATATCTGTTAGGATGACTCCCATCAAAAACATGAGATGACAGGTATTGGTAAGGATATGGAGGAAAGGAACACTTATGCACTGTTTATAGACATGTAAGTTGGTGTGGCCACTGTGGAAAACAATATGAAGGCCCCTTATAAAATTAAAAATATGCACCAGCAATTCCACTTCTGAGTATATATCCACAGGGAATGAAATCAAGATCTCAAAAGAGCCTGACCTGTGGTGGTGCAGTGAGTAAAAGCGTCAGCCCGGAACACTGAGGTTGCTGGTTCGAAACCCCGGGCTTGCCTGGTCAAGGCACATAAGGGAGTTGATGCTTTCTGCTCCTCCCCCACTTCTCTCTCTCTGTCTCCTTTCTCTAAAATGAATAAATAAAATCTAAAAAAAAAAAAAAAAAAAAACCTCAAAAGAGATAGCCGCACTCCCATTTTTGTTGTAGCATTATTCAGAACAGAAAGGACAGCCTAAGTATCCATCAACAGATGAATTGATGAAGAACATGGAGAGAGAGAGAGAGTGTGTGTGAGTGTGTGTGTGTGTAATACTATTCAGCCACAAGAAAGAAAGATATAGCCTGACCTGTGGTGGCGCAGTGGATAAAGCGTCGACCTGGGAACACTGAGGTCGCCAGTTCAAAACCCTGCACTGGTCTGGTCAAGGCACATATGGGAGTTGATGCTTCCAGCTCCTCCCCCCTTTCTCTCTCTCTCTCTCTCTCACACACACTCAATCCATTCAAGCCATGGCTGTGGGAGGAGAAGAAAGAGGTAGAGAGAGAAGAGGAAGGGTGAAGAAGTTTATGGTTACTTCTCCTGTGTGCCCTGACCGGAAATTGAACTCGGGACTTCTACATGCCAGGCCAACGCTCCACCACTAAGCCAACTGGTTAGGGCTGTTTTTCATTTTTGAAGAGCAAGGGTTTGTGGGACATTTCTTTGATTGGGTAAATGTTTTCTAGCTTAACAGCACAGATTAATAACTGAAAGAAACAGTTATTTTCAATATTTGTGTTATCAAAGAACACATTTAAAATTTTTACTTATTTTGCACCCACTACTTGAATTAGAACAAAAGCACAGTAAAGCCAGATACGACATTTCTAACTTTGTCAATAAGAATAATTAACTTTAAAATATCACAACATGCATAAATGTTCATCTCACATACAGGGGATCACTGGCTTGGCTGGAGCCTCCTGGTCAAGACACACATGAGAAAGCAATCAATGAACAACTAAGGTGCTGCAACTATGAGTTGATGCTTCTCATCTCTCTCCTTTCTTGTCTGTCTGTCTTTCTCTCGCTCGCTCACTTCTCGCTTAAAAAAAAAAAATTGAGAAATAAGATATCAAGGCTGATGGTAGGTGGGAAGTACTGGAGATTGTCAAAGCCCATGGGATGAAACCTGATTTTTTAGTCATAAATGTTTTTCTATCTCACTAAATGTTTTTTCAAAGACACTTAAATAGTTGAATGGTATTTCATTGTGTTAGGTATATCTTAATATACTTGATATTGTACATGTAACTTATTTTTAATTTTTAGCTGTTGTGATTACAACCACATTTAGTTTTTTAATGACTTATTACTAAAAGCTATATTTCTGGATTAAGCAATAAGCAAAATTATTAAACTGTCTTTCATAAATAATGTACCTTTTTATATTTTCATCAGCAGGAAAGAAAGTGCCCATTTTACCAAACTTTCTGCATTCTTGTATGTCATTACTTAATAGAAAATTTTATAGCAATCTGATAATTTGCGTCAATTGCATATCTTTTGTTGCAAGTGAGATTGAACCTTATTTTTGGACAACTCATCTATAATGAATTACTCATTCACATCTTTTATTCCTTTGTTGTGGGATCATTCCTATTTTGTTATTAATTTTTCATGACCTCGGCAATAAAAACATTCTGGGGAGAAGGAGTGAGAGCGAAATCAGTAAATTATAATGCAGAAATTAGTAGGAACAAACTCTACTCACACACTCGACACCTCTAATGCAAGATATGTGAGTTTTTTACACCAAGCAAATCTGACCTTAATTGCAGTCAGTGTCCACCCCACAAGGTAAGGGTGTAGTCCCATAAGACTGACACCTCACAAGGTAAGAGCATAGTCCGACAAGACTGACACCCCACAAGGTAAGGACATAGTCCCACAATACTGACACCCCACAAGGTAAGGGCGTAGTCCCACAAGACTGACACCCCACAAGGTAAGGGCGTAGTCTCACAAGACTGACACCCCACAAGGTAAGGATGTAGTCCCATAAGACTGACACCCCCCACAAGGTGAGGGCGTAGTCCCACAGGACTGACACCCCATTCAGGTGCCATTGTCAAGGCAGCATACCTTTTGTAGTAACATAATCTAAAACAGTGGTTCTTAACCTGGGTTCTATTGAACCCTAAGGGTTCTATGAGTCGGTCTCAGGGTTTCGGAGAAGCCTCTGCCGCAGAGGCCAGAATAAAGTAATACTGTAATTTGTTGTGAGTTCATGCACTTTGTTCTTTGAGCAAGATGATGTTCATGCACGGCTCATTTTGTGCACCAGTAAATAAACATATACCTATGTCTTGAATTTGGGGAAAAAAATCATATTTTATTTATTACTAAAGAAGCGTTCGGTGAATGCGCATATGAAACTGGTGGGTTCGGTACCTCAGAAGAGGTTAAGGACCACTGATCTAAAAGAATATCTCTTACTGGTAAATTCTCTTCTTCCAAAAATTATTTCACTCAGTTGAGATTTTTCAGATTGTAGGTTAAATCCTAACTTCCTTTTAAAAGTTATTTTATATTTATGCTGATTTTGATTGGAATATTAGAAAAATTTTTAAAAATTCTTTGGAAACAATGAAAGAAAATGAAGTCTACCTAGGCACTAGCCTGCTTTCATGTGTGTAAGTTAAGTATTTTGAAAAGCACAATCTATAAAGGATGTGTTCTATTCCACCCTAACTTTATACCACAATATATTTCACCATTCTTCAATTAAAATTTGACAATATTAGCTTGAGTGATGGGGTGGCTGCTAGACTCATAGATCCAACTTGGGAAAAGAGGAGGAGAAATAGGTGCAAGATGAGGCATTCCCCCTCCCTGTGATTTGAAGAGCTCCTGCTATGTGTCCATCATGTGGTTGGAAACACTGAGTTTCAAAAAGAATTCTGGCCTTGCTCATGGGAAGTGACCAGGGTAGAGATGAAGGTGGTGGTGGAAGTCTTTGGCCGTGGGTGTGCTTAACCAAGGAGGATCTAGGGAGTGGCCTAGGAGACATGCTGCTCCCTCCTGTGGTATATGGGCTATAGGTTATTGATGGGCTATGTCGTCTCTCTGCACTCAGTCAGTGTATCCTTGAAGCTTGTATTTCTTCCTTGCTGTGTTACGATGGGCAAGAGTTTGTCTCACTTAAAATAGGTTGTGTGCTAAAATAGTCTTTTATGACTTGAAGACTGCAATTATGAAATCAAAAGCTTGCCTATGCAACTAATTAATTAAGAACTACTGCTTGAATGACACTCGCCATCTGTATCATGAATGGTGTGGTGTTGCGGAAACATTTCCTCTGGTGGTATTTTTCGCAGCTTTGTCTCACCAGTGTCGAAGGTGAACATTTGCTAGTGGCTCTCTGAAGAGGACTGCCTCTTCCTGCTGGCTTTTTGTCATCAAGATGTGTTACTGTTTTGTGAATAAGATGATGCCCCCCTTGTCGACATACAATTATTAATCACATTGAAAATTTCTAATGCAAAAAAGCCCAACAAAAGACAGATGAATTACATGTATTTTGATTCCTGCTGGTCCTGTTCTTCTGTGGTTAAGAAAATATGTGGGGTGGGCAAGAGTAGGTTTCCACTTGTTTATTCTGAAAATAATACAATCATTGATAAATAATATAAGGATGAACTCTGTGTTTCACATACTCACAACTGGAAACCTAACTTTTGTCTCTATAGACAGACCCGCCCCCTCCCCCCCCAAAAGAATTCCAAACTCTAGGGATGCATGTGTTTTCAGTTGTTTTCCTCTCCCTGTAAATCTGGTTCAGTTGTCTCAATATTGAAACAAGTATGTGTGGAAACATGAACAGCTGGTCCCCAGGCGCCATCTGGCGCTGTGCAGATGTGCGGGCCCGGGTCTTGTGGAATATGGACGGGAAGCTCTGCCTATTGTGAGCAGTTGTTAAACACGTCTGGGAGAGAGCAGTTCAGGAGTATAATGTGCTCTGCAATTTTGTTCCCTGTCAGAAAGCCGAAGACGAGGACATTGTGCTCACACCTGATGGCACCAGGGAATTTCTGACTTTTGAGGTTCCACTGAACGATTCGGGATCAGCAGGTCTCGGTGTCAGTGTCAAAGGCAACCGGTCAAAGGAGAATCATGCAGACCTGGGAATCTTTGTCAAGTCCATCATCAATGGAGGGGCAGCATCTAAAGTAAGCACAGCCCATTAACTACAGTGTTTCATTCCGACCCTGAACATGTTTGGAAACATACACACTGCAGAGAGGAGGTTGAGGCCTGTGAATTAAACTGACCAAAGACAGATTCACAGGCAAAAAAGGCCACACATTTTGTTGCAGTCAATATATATTTAAAATTTTATGTGTATTGAGGTTCCAATGGAAAGAAGTGAAAACTGAAGAGGCCATGATACTTGGAAGTAAGTGTATATACCATTTAAGCAAAGGGCGACACATGGTAGAGAGAATTGTTAAAAAAAAAATGGAAAAAAGGTTTGGGCTTCTAGCGGTTGTAAATTAGGAGAATGTAACCATGTGAGGGAAACAAATGCTCAATAAGGTTTATTCTCTACCGGTTGCTTATGCAGTCTCATCTCTTTGCCATCTCCCTCTGGGGTTAAGCATTTCCCTCCCTTTCCTGGTTTCGTGGAGGTCACAGAAGGACATTTATGTCCTGTGTTTAGGTAGAACGGGGAGGGCAGTGAACAATTGGTGTGTTAGCCTTTTCTCAGTTTCTTTCCCCTCGAAATAATTCTTACACCACATCAACATGGTGTCCTTTGGACCAGCATATTCTGATATCCTATAACACTTAAAATCACTGTTGTTTTTTTTTTTTTTCATACATTTCCATCCATGATCAAACAACTAGAATAAATCTCAGTGATCCCTCATTTTGGGATGATGTTCATGGAGTCAACCCCCATCTTTTTTCATCTCTCAGGATTTACAACCCATAATTATGCTAGCGAAGTGAAGGAATCTCTACAGAGACGTAGTTAGGTTCTGGCACTGAGCGACCACATGATACAGGCTTATCTTTTCTTTTCTCGTTCCCTGCCTGTGGATCACCCAGCCTGTTTCCCAGTCTGGAGAAAACATCCTGGCTGTTGGTTAAGGGGGCGCTTCTCCCTCTCTCTGCACTTGTCCAATGGCCTTGAGTTTTTGCATGTCTTGGCTTATAGATCTGTGCAAGCAAGAAAGGAATCACTTGGTGTCCTTTGAATTAATATGCAATTTTGGTAAACAGATTATGATCATGACTTGATTTTCAAATGTATAAATGTTTGAAATAGACAAAAGGTATGGTGACTGCTCAGCCATTATTATGCTAGTATTCAATTGAGCAAATCCACAAGGCTTAAAGCCCCCCAGCCCCCAATTTTTATTTTTAATTTTTGCTTTGTTTTTATTTTTTAATAAAAGGCAAGCAACTTTTTGTTATAACAGGCTATTTAATAGCACTTATTTTTTACCTGTTTGCTTCTCAGGATGGAAGGCTTCGGGTGAACGACCAACTGATAGCAGTGAATGGAGAATCCCTGTTGGGTAAGACAAACCAAGATGCCATGGAAACCCTCAGAAGGTCCATGTCCACTGAAGGGAACAAGCGGGGGATGATCCAGCTCATTGTTGCGAGGCGGATAAGCAAACGCAATGAGGTAACGAATAAAAACTTAAAAAGACTAAAGTTGCTAGCATTTTGAAAGTGTAGTAAGACTTGAGTTTTAGTCCTAACAGTGGACAGAGAGCAGCGTGTCTGGGGGCTTCACCTGGGAACACTAGAAACAATCTTTGCTTGCTCTGTTTCTAATATATTGTCTGTGATTGGTGTTGTGTTTTCTTAATTCTATGGTCAATATATTCCTACTTGTGCATTAGTGTTTTTGTTCTGAACTCCCCAGACGAGATGGGGATCTCAGAGGTACCTTTAGCTAGGATCCCGCCTTCCTGCCCAGAGCCAAAGAGTTTCTTTTGTTCAACAGTGTTGCTGCCAGTAGGGAGAAACAGTGAACAGCTGTTGTTGTTCATTTGTTTATCTAAAATAGATGCCTCTTACTAAGTCCCTAAGGGGAGTCTCATCCTGTGGCTTTGTCAGAAGGGTGAATCTCTGATGCCTGTCTCCCATCTCCACTCTCTCCTTCATTGTGAGGTTGAGTGTTTTCCCCTTGAGCGCTGGCTTTTCAATGATAGCTATTCTATAATACCATGGTTAGTTCAAAATATATGCAGCGTTGTTTTATTAGGGTTAGGTAGTAAAGTAGGATTGTGTTCTCCCAAATAAATAAAAACATACTAAGTAGAAACACACATTTTTTTAAGCAGGTCATCTGAAAATTAAAGTTAAAAAGAAATTTTGCATATAATCAAAACATTAGTGTTGGAACTTGAAAAAAAACCAAATTTCATTAATCTGTTTTAAATTATATACCATCTATGGAAAATAGTTGGGACCTGAGAATTTACAGATAACAAAACTTGTTGAAAATGTAAGGATTGTTTTTGTTTTCATTGATGCTCAAATCCCCACATTTTAAAATCAACTAAGAAAAAATAACTAGCAGATTCTGTGAACTGAAAATGCTATCTAAATTGTTTGTATTTTTCTTAATTTTAAAATCCCTGTTTAATAAATATATAAAGCAAGTTTGTCAGGTTGTGACGGTCACTCCTCTGATCCCATAGCACATCATATTTTGCAATAAAAATGTACTCCTGAGTTAGTGGGTAGTCAGGGTAGAGGTGACCAATTTTTGAAAGGTCATTGACCATTGACTTACTTTTGTTTTATTTTTAATTTCCAAATAGAGAATGAAGTAATAGTAATTAAATTAGTATTTACCCTCATAAGAGAATAATGTAACTGTAGCTTAAAAATTTTAGAGTAGTAAACTGTAGTGTAGAAACATTCATATAATTATAATATAAATGTACATGCTAATCTCTCAAAATAGACTACTGGATTCATTTTCTTGAATAATAGTTTTTATGGGTTGAAAAGTCATTATCTGTTCTTTTTCACAAAAGCCCTTTAAAAGCTACATGAAAAATTCTCAACAGTAAGTTCACAAGACATTGTGCTTTATCAGTTTTTGTCTGAAACTTAGTAATTTCACGTTCCTCAATCAGTGCATATTTATTAAACAGATGTTTACTGAGTAACCACTGTATTTAGAACACGTGTTAGACCCCGGGAATATAGAGGTGAGTAAAACGGATGTGGTCCTTCTCTCATAGAACTTACACTGCTCCCAGACTTTACAAAACAAACTAAAATTAGTAACGTTTTTCAAGCTCGCTTTCAGAGGCAGTGGGTGTAATAGGGAGATGTAAAGTGTGAGGAATATACTCAGGTCAGCGGTCTGAACTCAGATGCGTGTGTATCTGAGTTCAGACCATGACCCCTGGTGTCCCCCAGACAGTGCCAAACAAACCGGTACCAGCTTGATGTTCTGAGAAAAGCACTGATTTTATTCTCCTTGTTCTATAAAGGATTTGATATTGGAATCCCACTGAAGTAGCTATATCTCATTCACTTCTGCATATGAAATTAAGTGAATGAAATGCTTAAAGTCAGGGAACAGCTGCAATAGACAGTAAGTAGACTTTAATATTTTAATATTCTATAGGATACCATTTTCATACATTGCTGGTTTTTACTACTTCTTAAGCTAGAATAAGCTTATAAAACAATTATATTCCTCCCCCCCAAAAAAATCTTCCATGAGGTTGTGCTTTCTTTATAATGCTAGCAAGAATCCTTTAGTACTTATAGGGTTTAACTAAAGAATTCCATGAAGATGGGAGAACCACATTCAGCTTCCCATAGGTTTAAGACATCGTTTTGCTGCTGTTGTACTTATATTACCTTTGGTAAAAAGTGTCCTTGTATGTACGCGAGTGTGTGTGTCAATTATGTTACAGTAAGTATTTATACAAGCATAAGGCATTAAATCATGAATGAACCTCAAGCTAAACACAGTGCACATGTTCTCACCTTCTGGGTTTGTGAGTCAGCCAGATAGTCCAGTGTCTGAGTTATTGAAAAACTATATTTTACATGCAGATCTCTAAGTCAGGGATTTATATACTAAACTTCATGCTGGAGAACGTGAGAATTTGTGCAAAAACCTCTTCTGGACTTGTCACATCTTTCCTTGCCCTTCTATGTGGGAAGGGCTGTGTATCATCTTAGTTTTTAAAAATAAACAACTTGTCACATCGCCATACTAAGTATCAACTCACCCTGCATTTTGCTAGTAGTTACCCCTCTACTGCACATTCGAGATTTTCTCCGGAAGACATCGCTGTCTGGTTTGCTTGACCTTTCAGGAATCTTTGAACACTACCTCGTTCTTGAACTGTTTGCTGCCTGCTCTCTCCATTTTTCTTTTTCACTCTAGCCCTTTTCTCTTCCCTCTTTTCTGCCTGTGTTGGTATTTAAAAATTTATTTTTATTTTTATTGTTAGTGTTCTTCAAGGCTCTTCCTGTACTTTTTCTTCTTCCTGCATTTGCTCCAGGGGTGATCTCCTGGTCGTTAGGCAACAACTGTGTGGTGGTGGATCCCATAACCCTGTTTCCAGCTCAGAACTCAATTCTGGTTCCAATTGACCATGGAGCCATTCACTGAGATGTCCCTTAGACACCTGATTGCAGGGTGCACTGAAGTTTCTTTATGCTTTTTTCTCCAAAGCCAGTTCTTCCTTGAGGTCTTTCATCCACCCATGTCACCTTTGTGTCCTCATGAATGACACCACCATTCCTTCAGTTGTCAAAATCAGAGATCTGGGATCACTCCTGTTCTCGCCCCACAGCCTGGACTCTCTCTGCTGCCTCTGCCTGAAGCGTCTCTCTCTCCCCTCCATTCCTTGGCACTGCCCACATTCCTACTCATTATTTTTTCGAGCTTTGTGTCACTGCTCTTGGAGGTTTCTCTGTAGCTGAGCATTCTCTCTCATTCCATACTCTACATTGCTTTTGGGAAGATTGTTCTACAAAAACAAATTGGCCGTGTCATTTCCAGCTTTCTGTCTTCTCTGGGACTGGTGCCAGCTTCTACCCCAGTGCCCACGAGGACATACAGAACCTGGTGTCTGTGGCCCCTGCAGCCTCTGTTCCAGCTACTCTGCACAACCTGCAGTGTCTCAGATGTGCAGTATTCCAGTTTTCCTCCAGGTCTCCCACACGAATGGGTTCTGTTCCTTGTTTAGCAGACAGTCTGTAGATTTCAGTTTTCTCTCTCCAAAGTATTTCCCTGGTTCTGTGTCTTCCCCTTCACCCAGCAGCTACCACATTGTTCTACTCTCCATTTTGGTTTTCTTTGGTGGGAACTATAAATTCTGAGATGGTGGGGACCTCCTTTCTCTGCCATGTTCCTGTTTCACTGTCTCTGGTGTGCAACCCAAGATAAACACATGAACAAGAACTGAGTGCTGAGGAGGGAGTCCTAGAAAGTCTGACAGTTGTATAGAAAAAGAGAACTTAGTTATTAGTAGACACTAAATGTCTAATTCAACCATCAGAAAGGTAACAAAATTAATTAACATTTTTTTATATTTAAATCATTTCTTTTTAAGATTTATTAACTTTAATGTGGTGACACCAATAAATGAGGGTACATACATACAATGAAAACATCTCCAGATTGTCTTATCATTCAATTCTGTTGCATACCCATCACCCAAAGTCAAATTGTCCTCTGTCACCTTCTATCTGGTTTTCCTTGTGCCCCTACCCTTCTGCCTTTCCCACCTTGCCTTCCCTCCCCCTACCCCGTAACCACCACACTCTTGTCCATGTCTCATAGTCTCACTTTTATGTCCCACCTATGTATGAATTCATGCTGTTCTCAGTTTTTCTTTTTTTCTGATTTACTTATTTCACTTCGTATAATGTTATCAAGGTATATCCATTTTGTTATAAATGATCCAATGTCATCATTTCTTATGGCTGAGTAGTATTCCATAGTATATATGTACCAAAGCTTTTTAATCCACTCGTCTTCTGACGGACACTTGGGCTGTTTCCAGATCTTCGCTATTGTGAACAATGCTGCCACAAACATGGGGGTGCATTTCTTCTTTTCGAACAGTGTTATGGTGTTCTTATGGTATATTCCTAAAAGTGGGATAGCCGGATCAAAAGGCAGTTTGATGTTTTATTTTTTGAGGAATCTCCATACTGTTTTCCACAGTGGCTGCACCAGTCTGCATTCCCACCAGCAGTGCAGAAGGGTTTCCTTTTCTCCACATCCTCGCCAGCACTTATTCTGTGTTGTTTTGCTGATGAGTGCCATTCTGACTGGTGTGAGGTGATACCTCATTGTGGTTTTAATTTGCATTTCTCTAATGATTAGTGATGTTGAGCATTTTTTCATATGTCTTTTGGCCATCTGTATGTCTTCTTTGGAGAAATTTCTATTCATTTCTTTTGCCCATTTTTTGATTGGGTTGTTTGTCTTCCTGGTGTTGAGTTTTATAAGTTCTTTATAAATTTTGGTTATTAACCCCTTATCCAACATGCTGAAAAATATGGAATGCTTCACGAATTTGCGTGTCATCCTTGCGCAGGGGCCATGCTAATCTTCTCTGTATCGTTCCAATTTTAGTATATGTGCTGCCGAAGCGAGCACTAATTAACATTTTAACAGTGATTCTAGATTTCCTTTGCTCCTCAGGTATGATGTACTTTCTTAAGTGTATTTTCAAACATTTTTAATCTACCCGATGCAGAGTTCAAAACAGTAGTTATATGGATGCTCATTGATAACATAAAACTAGAGCTAGAAAACATTAAAAAGAACCAGTCAAAAATGAAGAATACAATTATTAAAATGAAGACTACATTAAAAGGAATCAACAGTAGGTTAGATGAAGCAGAGGAGCGAATTAGGGATTTGAAATTAAGGTAGCAGAAAACACCCAGTTAGAACAATAAGAAAATGGAATCCAAAAAATGAGAATAGTTTTAGGGACCTTTGGGACAATATCATGCATACCAACATTTGCATTACGAGGGTGCCAGAAGGAGAAGAGAGAGAACAAGGAATTGAAAACCTAGTTGAAGAAATAATGATAGAAAACTTTCTTAATGGATGAAGAAAATAGATATACAGATCCAGGAAGCACTGAAAGTCCCAAATAATATAAACCCAAAAAGGCCCATACAAAGACATATCATGATTAAAATAACAAAAGTTGAAAATAAAGAGAATCTTAAAAGCATTAAGAGAAAAGCAGGCAGCTCCCATAAGACCTTCAGCAGATTATTCAACAGAAACTTTGCAGACCAGATGAATTGGAAAGATATATTCAAAGTGATGAAAAGCAAGGACCTATAACCAAGATTACTCTACCCAGCAAAGCTATCATATAGAATTGCAGGACAGATAAATAACTTCCCAGATAGAAAAAAGCTATTGGAGTTCATCATCATCAAATAAGTATTACAAGAAATATACTGCTCACAAAAATTAGTGGATATTTCAAAATGAATATGAAGCAATAAAATATCCCCTAATTTTTGTGAGCAGTATATTAAAGGGTCTTCTTCAAGAGAGAAAGAAGATACTTTAAAAAGTATGAATAATAAAATGGCAATAACTATGTATTTATTAGCCATTACTTTAAATGCAAACAGATTAACTGCTCCAATCGAAAGACATAGCATGTCATGGCTGAATAGCTCAGTTGATTAGAGCATCGTCCTGATACAGCAAAGTTGAGGTTTCGATTTTCAGTCAGGGCACATACAAGGAACAGCCAATTAAATCATAAATAAGTGGAACAACATATGGATCAATTTTCCTTTCTTACTCAAATCAATAATAATGATAATAATAATAATGACATAGGGTAGCTGATGGATAAGAAAATAAGACCCTTACATATGCTGCCTACAAGAGACCCACTTCAGGTCAAAAGTAAAGAGTTGAAAAAGATATTTCATGTAAATGAAAACAAACGAAGAAAGTTGGGGTAGCCATATATATACCAGACAAAATAGATTATACTACAAAGGAGACAGAGAAGGACCCAGCAGTGCCACTTACGTGTATTTATTGAAGAAAGCTAAAACCCTAATTTGAAAAGTCATATGTATCCACATGTTTATTGAGCATTATTTACCATAGCCAAGACAGGGAAGCCACCTAAATGCCCATCAGTGGATGAGTGGATGAAGAAGATGTGACCCATATATGCAGTAGAATATGACTCAGCCATAAAAAGAAAGAAATTTGCCACAATACAGGTGGACATTTAGGATATAGTGCTGAGTGAAACAGACAGGGAAAGACAAATGCCATGTGATTTCACCTATATGTGCAATCTAGAAAACAAGCCCACCCCCAAAAAAGTACAAATTAGTATTGACAGCATAGTCATGGGGATGTAAACATGGCATATTAAAATAAAGACTACATAAAGCAAAAGGCAGCCACATTGGTATTGTCAGAAAGGTTGAGTTTTTTGAGAACTTTGAAGGAGAGCAAAGGAGCCAACCCCTGACATCGTTCTTTGAGGATGAAGATAACCTATACGTGAGAGTTATGCTGATTTTAAATGTTTTAAGGAAATTAATATTTGCAGAAGTTGCTGCAGTTTAAAATAGCTTTCAGTCATTACGTCTCTGTGGACATGATGTCATAGAAAGTCTTAGTATCTACAGAGAAGATGACCATTTGGGGTTTTGTCTTAAAGCCCATTCTGAAGGCTTTAGTGGACAAGCACCACTTTAAAGTGAGTTCCTTTCTAGGTTTAATCCTCTTAGAATCACAAAGCTATCTGAGAATGGGAAAGGTCCTAAGATATCCTTTATGACTCTTCATTGTATGGAGTAAGGAATCAATGTGGAGCGGGCAAATAATTTGTTCCATAGCTGCCAGACCAATGTGGTAACAAAGCAGTTAAGAGGCAAGGTGTGTGCTCCTCTTACATGTACAAGTGGGTCTTACAGGCTGTGGTTGTGTTGTTCGGGCAGTTTATATTCTGGTTGTGTTGGGAAGTAGAGCACAGTGAACTCAGGCTGCAGTGTCAGACGGAGTTCAGCATACTCTGGGTTGGCCACACATAGGCAGAATGACTCGGGAAGCTTCCTTCCCCTCTCTGGTTCTTGGTGTTGTCCATGCAGAGATGGGGATGCATGAAAGTAGAACCAGAAACTGGACCCTATAGCCCCAGCCACTGGGCTATACCAGGTTTTTTTTTTTTTTTTTTTTTACAGGGACAGAGAGAGAGTCAGAGAGAGGGATAGATAGGGACAGAAAGACAAGAACGGAGAGAGATGACAAGCATCAATCATCAGTTTTTCGTTGTGACACCTTAGCTGTTCATTGATTGATTGCTCATATGCGCCTTGACCACGGGTCTTCAGCAGACTGAGTATCCTCTTGCTCGAGCCAGCGACCTTGGGTCCAAGCTGGTGAGCTTTTTTTTTTTGCTCAAGCCAGATGAGCCCGTACTCAAGCTGGCGACCTTAGGGTCTCGAACCTGGGTCCTCCACATCCCAGTAGTCCGATGCTCTATCTACTGCACCACCACCTGGTCAGGCTAACCCAGGTTTCTTTGTTTGTTGTTTTGTGCCCACATTCCCTCTGGAGGTGAGAACTTCCTCAATGTATAATATAATGCAAATCTATGTTCGTTTGTTTTAATGTCAACCTTGTGCAGTTCAGTCACCTTGAAAGGTTTACTTCCTTGGGGCCTAGTGTGTATAAGATCTCTATACTGTTTTTAAAGAACGTCTGAGTCCTTCACTCAGAAATAAATGTATTAATCTACCATATTTCCCCATGTATAAGACACACCTTAATTTTGGGGCCTGAAATTTGGAATAAAATGTATTACATAAAGTAATTGAACCAAAGTATTATTCATAAAATTCATACAACTCCTCATCACTGTCCAAATTCCCACCCATTAGCTTGTCCTAATCTGTGTCTGATGAAGAATCACTGTATATTGTCTCATCCTCAGTCCATCTATGGCATTTGAAATGCCACACTTCTTAAATGACTTGACAACAATCTCAATCTTGATATTATCCCAGGATCTTTTCACCCAGGTATAACCTTCTCCTATAGTTGGTTTCTTCATTCTTCCTGTTGGTGTCAAATTGTCCCCAGAAGACTTCATCCATTGGTTCCATTCGTCTCTCATGGCAGCTTTGAAGGGTTTGTTAATGCTGACATCAAGTTGTTGGAGCTGGGATGTCAAGCCTCCAGGTATGACAGCAAGTGTTGTTTTTGGCTCTCCAGCAATCTTTTTTGTGTTTTTTGTTATGTGTGCCCTGAACTAATCAAGCAGCAATAGGGAAGGTTTGCGTAAGAACCCATTTGGTCTCCTTCTCCAAACTTTCTCAAATTAGATCTTCATCCCATCCTGATCCATCCTACCCTTGTCATGAATGTGGACAATCACTCCTCAAAGAATGTCTTATTTTGTCATTATTTTGTGTTTGAAAATCAGCATAAGAGGCAGCTTGGTTCTGTTGGCACAAGCTAGAACAACTGTATAATGGCTCTTTTCATGTCCACTTGTCTTCACAGATACAGTTTTCACCCCCTTCTTAACAACATTTCTGTTACTTGGGACATCAAATTGAAGGAGGACTTCGTCCATATTTGCAATCTGTCGCAACTCAAACTGATGTGTCTTCTGACATTGAATGACAAAATAATGAAATTCAAGGACCTTCTGCTCATAGCTTTCAGGCATCTTTTGGGCATGTTTGGTGCATGTACTCATGCTTAGTTTATTCTGTTTCATGAACCTGAAGCATCAGCTGTGTCCTCCTCTGAAATCAGTAACTTCTTTTTCATCAGCAATTCTTCTTGCCTCATGCTGAACCATCTTTGTGGACACAGGAATTTTAATTGCCCTTTATTCTTCAGTCTATATGTTCAGTTCCCTCTCTAAATCAGGCCATTTTGCTGACTTGCCTCTCATGGCCTTCTTCTGCTGTGGCATTTTCAGAAGGGTTTCTTCTTCCCGCAGCCAGTCTCAGATTGACCTCTCAGTTGGAGGAGGACCAAACTTAAATTCAGCAGCATGATTTCCATTCACTTTTGCAAACTGGATCCTTTTTAACTTGAATTCAGCACTGTACGAAAATCTTTTCTGAGACATTTCTGGGCAGAACGTAGCAAGACGTAACCTAAGTTAATATACCGGTAACAAGTGCGAAACAATGAGTGCAAAACAACAAGCATGAAAAAGCGGGAAATGCAAGTAAAAGAACTACAATCACTGTATAAGACATACCTAGTTTTTAGACCCCATTTTTTTCCAAGAAAGGGTGTGTCTTAACCATGGGGAAATATAGTAATTAATCACCCTGTGCGTTCCATGTGCTAGGCGCTGAGTATAGCACAGATGAAGCCCATGCTGACTAAAGTGTCGAATAACAAGATTATGCCAGACACCAAGAACCCACTTCTGAGTTTGCAGAAGGGCCTTGGGGCCACATCTCTGCCAGCTTTCTGCTGTTTGTAGTCACGACGTTGGGAGACACTGTCTGTACGTGAAGGATGTCATTCGAGCCACTAACGCTTGCTTTAGACAACATGAGGTTTTACTTAACCCTTCAGAAATTGTATTAGTTTTTATCAAAGAAATGAAGATTTTAACTTTTCCTAAGACAAGAAGTCCAAGTACATAATGGAAGCATATTGGGTAATACCCAGTTTTTTCTGTTGAATAGCATTTGTTACTTTCTGACTTTAAAAGCAGTAGGTGAGCATTTGGACATCTTTTTAAAGAGCATATTCTTCCCATTGGGTTTAGAGATTACAAAATTTCCCAGTTTTCATCCCTTCATAAATAAGGTATGATTAAATATTGATTCCCTTGAATCTTTGCTATTCACTTAGCTTGTTATTTCATGAGGCCGGTGACCCCAAAGTAATATAAGTGCCCCTGTCAAAGGATACACGGTATTTTTTTACCTGTGATAGACATTACCACATTACTTAGAGTGAGACTGCCACTTGCACTGCTCACTCTGAGAGTTACGAGGCTGCTACCTAGAGCTGATTCCTCTTCAGGGGACCCGGCCTTCCCTGGCATCCTGGAGAAGGAGCTGAGGGCTCCAGTGCAACCACACTGCTTGGATGGAGCAACATTTTCATACTTAAACAACAAAGTGAAAATTGTAGTTCACTTTTTATTTTTTCTAAGTAAGCTTAATTTTGTTGAAGTTTTAATAAAAGGAGACAAACGGGGTGGGAGCCACCAAAATTGTGGAAAGGCCTGGGCTGCTCTTCTAGGGTAGCATGACTCTGTGCCCTCCGTGTGCTGGGTGCCCTCTCTGTGTGCCAGGCGCCCCCTGTGTGCCGGGTGCCCTCTCTGTGTGCCGGGTGCCCCCTGTGTGCCAGGTGCCCTCTCTGTGTGCCGGGTGCCCCCTGTGTGCCAGGTGCCCTCTCTGTGTGCCGGGTGCCCCCTGTGTGCCAGGTGCCCTCTCTGTGTGCCGGGTGCCCCCTGTGTGCCAGGTGCCCTCTCTGTGTGCCGGGTGCCCCCTGTGTGCCGGGTGCCCCCTGTGTGCCAGGTGCCCTCTCTGTGTGCCGGGTGCCCCCTGTGTGCCGGGTGCCCTCTCTGTGTGCCGGGTGCCCCCTGTGTGCCAGGTGCCCTCTCTGTGTGCCGGGTGCCCCCTGTGTGCCAGGTGCCCTCTCTGTGTGCCGGGTGCCCCCTGTGTGCCGGGTGCCCCCTGTGTGCCAGGTGCCCTCTCTGTGTGCCGGGTGCCCCCTGTGTGCCAGGTGCCCTCTCTGTGTACCGGGCGCCCCCTGTTGCCAGGTGCCCACTCTGTGTGCCGGGTGCCCTCTGTGTGCCGGGTGCCCTCTCTGTGTACCGGGCGCCCCCTGTTGCCAGGTGCCCTCTTTGTGTACCGTCTGCCCCCTGTGTGCCAGGTGCCCTCTGTCATGTTTCTCTTTTTTAACCTCATTTTTTTAGCATACACACAAATCATCACTAGATTTTTTTTTTTTTTTTTAGAGAGAGAGATTGGGATAGACAGGAGAGTAGAGAGAAGCATCAATTCTTCATTGCTGCACCTTAGTTGTTCATTGACTGCTTTCTCATATATGCCTTGACCAGGGGGCTCTAACTGAGCCAGTGACCCTTTGCTCAAGTCAGTGACCTTGGGCTTCAAGCCAGCGATTTTAGGCTTTAAGCCAGCAATCATGGGGTCTTGTCTGTAATCCCATGCTCAAGCCAGCAACTCCACACTGATGCCAAATGAGCCTGGGCTCAAGCCGATGACCTCAGGGTTTTGAACCTGGGTCCTTTGCCTCCCAGTCCAGTGCTCTATCTACTGCGCTCATCATAAGATTTGAAATCAGTATTTTTTTTATTTTTATTTTTTAGGAAATAAAATCGCATTGTGTCCTCTGTTAAATATCATGTAGCAGGCCATGCTGTCTTCATTTCAGCCTGTCCTTTGAGATACAGCAGTTGGAGACACTGCTCGGGAAGTGGGCGTGTGTGCTCTCTCCCAAGAAGTGGTCTAGTGCCTGGTCTGTCTGAACAGAATTCTGTCCTTACTATTTTTCTCTAGAAAGCCTGCATGTTTTTCTTATACTTTATCATGTTCTAAAGTCGCCTCCTGGGATATTTAGGGATTTCTCATGAAGGAGTTTTGTAAAGTATATCATCTAGAAAACGGCAGTTACATAGTTAAGTTAAATGTATTTGTTAAGCAACTTGAGAATGCCTTATGATGAAATTGTTGCATATCCGGTGGGTCTTGTGTGTTCACCCTTGTATCACAAGTCTCTTTAATTTGGATGCTCATTTTAAAAATTCAGTAGACTTGCTCTAAAAGTATAGGATAGGTGTTCCTTTGTTTTTGTTTCCCAAAGAACCTTGGAGTTTAGGCATAGTATAGTTTTCACAAAGTGTTCTTTTCTTCTTATATATCAGAGACCTTGACTATTTCATATGCTTTTCAGTAAAGCTGTCAGGCATAATCTGCAATTAAAGAAAATAAACTAATACAACAAATCTGTATTTTAGAATTTAAACCATACTGAGTCTAATTCACCGGCGTTGGGAACTTACTATTCTCCTCCAGGTTGACGTCCCTCCCATTGTCACTGTGCTGAACTTCCAGTGTGGCAAATGCCCCCAGTGCTTATCAGACTGGAGAGACAAGTCTTTTGTTCAGAACTGCATTAAATATCTCATTTATATTAAACAGATGATAGCTCCTTACAGAAACCGTAATTTGTTCAGGAGAAAGAACTATGATTGTTGTGGTTTCCTCTGTTTGGCATGTGCAGCCTCCGCTTCTGTGGTGTTGTGAGGTGCCATGCCTCACCCCTCTGCACCGTGCAGAGCCGAGCCCGGCTGCCCGCCCCTCAAGCACACTCTGCCGCTGGCTACTGCCAGCTCTGCATGTCCTAAAATGTTAGTCCCTGGGGTTGGTCTCAGAGCCCACATTGGAGCAGTATAGCTGAGTGTGCTTTGTTCCTCTTTGAAGCAGATTTGATTCAAGGCCTCACTGACATCAGTTTTTATTTCTATTATTTTTAAGAAGAATATATAGCCCTGGCTAGAGAACTCAGTTGGTTAGAATCATCGAAGTGCAGAGGTTGCCAGTTTAATCCCTGGTCCGGGCACATGCAGGAGTAGGTCAATGTTCCTGACTCTCTTTCTCTCTCTCCCTGCCTCTGTCACTAAAATCAATAAATAAAAAAATTTTAAAAAAAGAATACATGTGAGAAGGCACTGCTGTTTTTTGTTTCGTTTTGAGAGAGAGGCAGGGAGAGAGAGACAGGAACATCAGCTGTTTCTATGTGTACCCTGACCGTGGAATCAAACCTGGCAACTTCTGCACTCCCGGACGACAATCCAACCAACTGAGCTGTCTGGCCAGGGCTAAAGTTTTATTATATTTTAAATTAAAAAAAAAATTTTTTTTAACAGTGAGAGGAAAAGGGGGAAGGAAAGGATTCATTGGTGTTCCACTCTGTCTTGCATTCATTGGTTGCTTCCTGTGTGTGCCCTGCCAGGGATCAAACCCTCATACTTGTCATTTCCGGACGACACTCTTACCCACTTAGCTACCTCGGCAGGGTAGACCTGCTGTTGAAAGGCATCCAGAAACCATTCCTTCACAGTGATAGAACTTGGCCTGTGTTCTTTGCTGATTTATTTGATTGCATATGTTGATGAACTCTGCACCTTTGCTGCTTTATTAGAGTCGCTGGTCCTTCTCTATATTATTTGTGTCCCATTGAAGTCTTTTTCTCAGTTACTCACTGCCCCAGTAACAGTCAGGGAAGAGTATGACAATTCCTACTGCCTAGCAGAAGAAACGTGGGCACCGTGTATGGTTTAGACACCTAAGCTGACAAATGGTCCTAAAGTCTTGAAGAGCAGATAGTGTGCTGGCACGCACCCACACTGATCATTGCATGTACACATCCTGTCGGTGTACAAGTGTGGTTCAGCTCCAGCCTTCATCCTGCTATAGCAGAGTGACATCTTAGGACGAATTTTGAATAAATTTATAAATCAATTCAACAGATACTAAGTGTGAAACAAACAAACAAAAAATAATGCAACAGGTTATGTCCTTTATTTTTAAACTGTTAATATACACATTTTTTGTTTGGTGGTTGCAATCTGACAGGGCTTCTTGGTAGGCACTGTGGAAAGTGGCCAGAAAGCTGGTCATTAGGCAGAGCTGTCATCACAAGTTAAGTTCTAGTGCATCACAAGGTGAAAAGTTCTAGTTCATTTGGTGCCCAGTGGGTATGCAGGACCCAGGCAAGTTGTTAAAAATAACCCTCCGTGCTGCTAACCGACCTCCAGTCCTGACCACCCCCCCCTTTTCTCTGTAGCTGAAGTCACCTGGGAGCCCCTCAGGTCCCGAGCTACCCATTGAGACACTCCTGGATGACAGAGAACGGAGGATCTCCCATTCCCTCTACAGTGGGATCGAGGGACTTGATGAGTCCCCCACAAGGAACACTGCGCTCAGTCGGATAATGGGTGAGTCACATAAAACTGTTGACCACATCTTACTGTTTAGTGTTCCCTGGTTTGGGGAAAGGTTATCAACGTACCATTAATGTAAAGGGGGGGATGTTTTCTAGAGGAAAAGAGCAGGTCATTAAAATCACTCAGGAAGTGTTCATGTAGAAAGAGTCAATCAATATATTGATTTTTGTTAAGTGAGTTTCAGATGTAGCAACAGTGGAAAGAAAAAAAAGAAAGTAAGGAATCTCATAGAAACATTTTTCAGTGATCAAGAGATTCTTAGCTTGTTTGAGATAATTAATGAATCTGTGTTTAAAAAAGAAAGAAAAGAAAGATTCAAATTGAATGGTTGATGGCCAGGAAGCTTTGAAAAGTAGATGTTGCTCACGGTAGTGCTGTCTGAAGGGAGAGGGACAGTGCGGGTGAGCGGATATGTGTGTGCGTAAGATGCACTGATTTGGTTGGTGCTTCATATGAGGGCACTGGTTTTTCACTTGCATCTCTACTTTTTCAAAGCCTTCATTTAAAAATCCTGAAATGAGTTATTTTTGCCTCCTTTGTTGGGATTCCACACCATGCCCTGTGCCTGCCCTCCCTGGTTGGGGTGGGGGGCTATGAGGTAGTCCACACTGGCTCTATAGCAATATAGCTTTGGATAACTGATTCTATTTGTCAAGACTTGCTTTGCCCGAGACTGCTTAAAGGGACTGAATCACTTGTGTTGGGAGATTATCTGGTTACACTTTTCAAATTGTCCCCAAAACCGTTTTGATTCAAATAGCACCTTGACATAAAACACTTTTCATGCTGGTACATTTTGCCAAGATAAAGTACAACCTTAAATTTTACTCTGTTTTTGAGTACATAAAGTATACATCTGAGAGATTGAAAGCTTTATCAGAAGAAGCATTGACTTCCTGCCTCAGTGGGTGTTCGTGGGAAGTCTGCTGTTGTCAAGGCACTGTGCGTCTATCTTTGTGGTCACTACAGAGAGGGACAGAAACAGTCTCTGCCTTGAGAGAGCTTTTTACTGGGCATAATGAGAAATAGACATAAACACGACCGCTGGAATCCTGTGTCATTCTTTCTCTAGTCCTGCCTGCTTTCTAATTTGGAAAAATCACTAAATTCTCAGTATTTTGTTATACTTGGAATTTGGACATACTGACTGTAGTTTGATTGGGCCGCCATTCTTCCTGTTGCCTGCTTGGCATATGGGAAAGCAGAGGAAGGATGCTGAAGACATTGTGTACCTATCACGTGACAGTTGCCTCATGTTAACTTATCACGTTAACCTTGGTTTAACAATGGCCACTCTCCTCTTGGCTTTTGGATCTCCCATACTTTCTTGTATTTGGTATAAAAATGTTATTTTGATCAATACTTGTTTGTTGATGAAAATTCAGTCTCTGAAAGAGAGAGAGGGAGAGAGTACTTGTATCCTTGGATCTGTGTGCATACAAAGTGATACGCTGTAATTTCCCCTCTATTATAGGAACATAGGACTTGCCATACTGAATCAGACCATTGGTCCACCAGTTCCTGTACCCGGCGTCCTGCCTCCAACCCCTGATGCTTCAGAGGAAGGCGAAAAACTAAAACTAAAAAACAGACAAAAAAACCCACATTCACCTAGTAACCTTTTGACATGCTGGACATAAGGGTTGAGGATTCCTTCATTTTTCCTTAAAGTCTGTGGCCCTGATTTTGTAAGCTCTGGAGTCATTAGTCTGGTTCTGTCCACACTGTAGGTGGCATTGTTTTGCCTTTCCTCTCCTGGAGATGTAATAGATGCTTTACCCAGGGCAGTGACTTTCCTCCCCGTCTGCTCTATCATGTACTGGGCATGCCCTTTGGGACCGAGGGGAGGATAACAGACTCTTTTCATTGGATGACAGGCCAGATTGATGTTGAATGATTTGAATATTTTCTTAAGACAGTTTTTTTTACATGTTGCACTGGAGACTAGACATCACCTATTATTTTTCCCTGAGAAATGCATGTACAGTGTGTCCGTAAAGTCAAAAGTGCACCATGACTTTACGGACACACTATACTTAATCTGATTTATCTTCAGCTTTGCAAATTTGAGAATTCCTCAGTCTTTTTTTTATATTTTTTATTTTTTTGAAGTGAGAAGCAGGGAGGCAGAGAGACAGACTTCTACATGTGCCTGACTGGAATCCACCTGGCACGCCCCCCAGGGAGAGATGCTCGGCCCATCTGGGCTGTTGAGCCTTTGCTGCTGGAGCCGTTCTAGTGCCTGAGGCAGAGGCCATGGAGCCGTCCTCAGCGCGCAGGCCAATTTTGCTCCAGTGGAGCTTTGGCTGCGAGAGGGGAAAGGAGAGAGAAAAAAGGTGAGGGGGAAAGGTGGAGAAACAGATGGGCGCTTCTCCTGTGTGCCCTGTCCAGGAATCGAACCCAGGACTTACACATGCCAGGCCAACACTCTACCACTGAGCCAACTGGCCAGGGCCCAAGAATTCCTTGGTCTTTATCAGTCCCTATTCCAGTATCATTGGCCCTAACACACAAATACTGTTTGTTAAGTCAGTTCCCCCTTAAAGTTAGAAATCCTATAAAAGATGTGACCTTGTAATAAAATACCAAAACAAGCTACCAGATATAAGATATTAGAGCACAGAATTTCTATTAATCTACCACACTAGCATTTATTGATTTGCATAGTGTCTAGTAAATTTCTCCGACAGCTCTTGTTCGGTTAATAGTTGCCTTCTATGCATCTAGAATAACTCCTGTGTAGACACTCACTAGAGGGTGGTGGTATTTACTTTATGATTCAGTTAGACCTTAGTATTGAAGATACAGCTGACTACTTGAAGAAATGATTTTTGTTATGCAAATGGTGAATTTTCACATAAAATATTTCTCACCTAGGACTGACTCTAGATCAAAGTGGGCTCTGAGGTTTTCTGACTTTTCTCTACGGGAACCTATCCTAGCAAAGACGCTTCTAAAGCCTAGGTGAGAAAAGGAGTAGGGGTTTGAGATGGAAGGATGTCAGGTGCAATCAGCCACACTTCCCTACTTAACAAAGGAACAAAGTCCCAAGGTCCCATGGAGATTTTTATTGTGTTTTTAGTTAATTTATGTTTCTTAAAACAGCTTTCTCTGGAGAATACTGAGACCACACAATTGGTATCATTTATTCTTTGTTACCGTCAATTTATAAGCCTTGACTTCGTAAGCAAAAAGCAGTAGACATCCTCTAGAATTTATTCCCTCCTGGCAACCACAGTGGTCTAAAAATCTGAGACTTTAATTTGGAAAACAACCGTAGAAATCATGTAGACCATGCTCCTTGTCTTCTGGTCAGGGGAATTCTGGACCAAAGACATTAACTGACAGGTCTGAAACTGCGACAGTTCTGGGCTTCTCAGGCAAAATGCCAATGTATGTTTTTGTGAGTCATGATTCCTCCACTGCTTGGACCTTTTCTATCTCCTCAGCTTTGGTGAGGACTGCCAGGTTTGTGACCCGAGGCAACACATCTCCAGATTGGCTGACTTTTCAGGGCCATCCATTTTGAAAGAGTCATCCTGGACTTTGATCAAAAAGACATCTGTAATAAGCTTGGATGGGATGTCTTTCTTTTAAAAGCCTTTAAAAATATTTTAAAAATTGTTGGACTGTCTTAACTAATAATAATTACAACACTAGGCATAGCTCATTTAACCAATATGTTCAGTTCATAAAATCAGCAGCTGACATTTGGCAACATTGAACCTTAAATTTTTCCCAACATTTTAACATGAAGAATTTTTTCTATTTAAAGCAAAACCAAAATCTGTTGTGTCCACTTTAGGATTTAATCTCAGTAGATTTTATATTCATACATGTGATAAAGTTTAAAATAATTATGTTCATATTATTTTATTTTGTTATAAATTCAATATAGAAGAATGGAACATTAAAGTTTTTATTATGAGTGAAATCACTAGAAAAATTTTCCCATTTCATCTGTTTTTAGTGTCACGTGTGGCTGTCCGTGCCTTCTGTGTAAATGTACCAATGAATAAATATTTAGTGAACAATCATTGTGCATTGCATTTTCTCACTCCTCTGCAAGGTACTAACTGGTTTAAATCTTAGTGTGCAGTTGCTGGTGGACTAGTTGAGGACAAAGGAATATTTATCTTAAAAAGTTGATCAGTCTGGCTAGGCGGTGGCACAGTGGATAGAGCATCAGACTGGGATGCAGAGGACCCAGGTTTGAAACCCTGGGGTTGCTGACTTGAGTGCGGGCTCATGTCGCTTGAGTGTGGGGTCACTGGCTTGAAGCCCAAGGGGTCACTGGCTCTGCTGTAGCTCCCCCCCTTGGGTCAAGGCAAGTATGAGAAAGCAATCAATAAACAAGTAATGTGCCACAATGAAGAATTGATGCTTTTCATTGCTCTCCCTTCCAGTCTGTCTGTCTCTATTGGTCCCTTTCTCTGTCTCTATCACACACACAAAAAAAAGTAGATCAATGACTTCTCCAGTCATCCTTCCATAGTTGCACATTGTAAATGTGTCAAGGATAGCATTCATCATTAGGGGATATTGACTAGGTGGAGTTTAGTACAGCACCGAGTTAAACAACTTAGTTATTTGTTACCCGCCATATATCCCTGCAGTCATGGTCTCAAACTATTCCTAACAAGCATTTTAAGAAGCGAAATACTGATGGATGATACTAACTCTCCAACTTTTTAAGGTATTAGCCTCCAGAATCAGGGGTGAGAGAAAAAATAAAAAGAAAGCTAAATTCATATCTTACTGTTTGGGAAATTTCTTACCATTTACTTATGCATAACATTTTGGATCACTGAGATACAATATTTCTACTCAAAGTAAATCTTAGGAAAAAGGGTTGTCATAGGAAGAACCATTCAGTGTTCCATATAGCTTATTAGGCTGTCTCTCAGAATATACTTTGTAAACCCAAGCGTTTTACTTGTGTTAAAAATGACTGCACTTGCCTGACCTGTGGTGGCGCAGTGGATAAAGCGTCGACCTGGGAACACTGAGGTCGCCAGTTCAAAACCCTGCACTGGTCTGGTCAAGGCACATATGGTAGTTGATGCTTCTAGCTCTTCCCCCCTTCCTCTCTCTCTCTCTCTCTCTCTCTCTCTCTCTCTCTCTCTCTCTGTCTCCTTTCTAAAATAAATAAATAAAAATAAATAAATAAAAAATAATACAGTTATTTAAAAAAAAAATGACTGCGCTCTAATTATACCATAATATTTCCTTCCAATAAATTGTGCCTGTGTGGGGACTTGGCATTTAATGCTTTGAGACATGCCTTGTCAGTGTTGAGCTGTCAGGGAAAATTCTGGTGTTTTCATTTTGTGTTCACTTTTGGGAGGAAAAGTTTGTCTTCAGAAGGAAATATTTCTTTGGGTAATAATGCTATATTTTATTGAGCAGATTTCTGTCTTTCTGTACTAATATCCTAAAATTCTAGTAGGAATATATGAGTTACTGGAATTTGGGAAAGCAAACGATTAAGTATTAAATTTGATTTAAATTTTTATCATGAACATCCCTAAAAAGTTGCTAGTTTTCATAGTTTGTCAAAATGGATGTATTTCCAATCAAAACAGAGTGTTTTTCTTGGAAAAAATGCTGAGTAGATGTTTTAGTGAGTATGCTGTGTTTCCATAATAGAGTAGTTGATGCTAAATTGAATGCATTTAAAATTTCTCTCAAGGTTTGTTTTGTGGGTTGTCCTGAAGAGATATGTATCGACTTAATTTTTATACATTTGTTGAAATGTCTAGAGTAATTTATATTTTTAGAAATCCTATAAGACCATCTACTTGTCATCCCAAAGTTTCCATAGAGTTAAAAGTAAAAGTATCACTTACTTAAAAATGAAATCTAGCCCTGGCCAGATAGCTCGCTTGATTAGAGCATTGTCCCACAGCACTGAAAATGCTGGTTAGATCCCCTATCAGGGCACATATAGGAACATATTGATGTTCCTGTCTCTCTCTTTCCCTTCCTCTCTAAAATCAATAAAATAAACATAAGGAAAAATGAAATCTTAAGACTGAGACTAAAATGTTAACAGGCTTTCTATACATTGGTCTTGTGCTATGTTAAGAATAGTTTATAATACAGGAGAAGTGCACCCTAGTTAAAATAGTGGCTGTGTTGGGACAGTGTGGTGATCCTTTTTGTTGAGGTAAGAACCTGTATAGCTGATTTAAATAGGTTTGGACATTGGCTTCAAAAGGAGAATTTGCATTCTCTTGTAAGGTGACGGGAATTATCGGTGTTTCTTGCTGTGTTGGGAAAGCCAGGCTGGTGGGCCCATGGTAACCCGTGCAGCACATTCTGTGCATATGGCCTCCCACTATGTAGTCATGTGGCAGTTCTTGCTCAGAATTATGACACAACATTTTGGGAGTCAGCTAGTAGAGCTGTAGGCATTTTGGAGGGGAAGGTGGTACCCTTTGGATTCAGGGCCTTGAATCTTAATTTTGTCACAGGAAATGTAAATGCCTGCCATGTTCATCTGAGGACCTGGGCACACTGTCCTGAAGGAAGCTGCTCTGTATGGACAGTTCTGTATCCCTCCTTACCAAGAACATCATTTTAATTATATAAAACAGAATCCACAGGCCTTCTCTCTTGGGCTGAAAATCTCTGCATAGTCCGATCCTAATCTTGGCTCCTTGGGATCAGTCATGCCTTCTTCCCCCACCCTTTCCCAAGGCCATGATTTTGCTTGTTCTCATCTTCAAAGTGTCACCTGGGGGTCTCCTGGGCTTTCCTCCGTCAGGCATTTAAAGATGATTCTGCCAGCATCTAAAACCAATGTTGTCATTTCTTCTAACAGAAAAGATCTTACTCATCATTCATAGCTCAACTCAGATGTTAACTTTCATTAAGATTCCCAGCACCCTCTGTGTCCAGCTACCCAGGCAGTCCCAGCACTAGTGAGCACCCAGGACTTTGGGCACATCCCTCATAGCACTAATCCGTGGCCATCTTTTCTAGGTCTGTCTCTTAATCTAGGGCATGAGTGTTTCAGGGGCAGAAAGGAGGTCTTCCTTATATACCTGCTCCATGAAGGAATGAGAGAAGGGTTGGTGTGAGTTGGCCGGGCTTTCCTCTTCATTTCCTGCTGAACAATTTCAAAGGACTTCCATAACTCAGTCACTGTGTTGCATTTTCAAATGAGAAGGCATTGTGGGAGTCATCTCTGGCTTTTGGAAACTGAAAACCAGAGATTGAATGTGCTGACCAGAGTTACATTAGCCCCCCAATGACCGAGGAAAGAATGAACATGAGGTATCTCTCCACTTGGCATTCCTTGATGAAAAATTATGTCTCCTTAATCCTGTCTTGTTCTACCTGGATGAGTGGATGTGTGGAAATGTAGACATTTCCTGACATGCACAATAGTGTGAAGCATGACCACGAGCCCCCACTGTGCGTCAAGAATGTCTTTCTTTCTTTGTTTACTGGGCAGGCAAATACCAGCTGTCACCCACAGTGAATATGCCCCAGGACGACACTGTTATGATAGAGGATGACAAGGTGCCAGTGCTGCCTCCACGCCTCTCTGACCAGTCGTCCTCCAGCTCCCATGACGACGTCAGGCTCATCACAACAGATCCTGGTCCCTGGGCCAAGGCGGCCACCCATGACTCTGCAGACTGGTAAGGTCCCCTGCCAGGGTGGAAGAAAACAGGTGAATTGTCGTCCCAGTTCACCTGTTAAAACAGTCTATCATGGAGCATGGTCAGTCCAATATTTGTATAATGGTGTTCTGTTTTCGTGGATGTAATACTCTTTTAATTAGTTACTGCTCTTTTAATGAAAGAGTTCATCCAAGGCCATATACTTGCTCAGTTGTCTTAGCCTTTCCGGGGCTGTAGTAGTTGATAGTTTAGCCAAAAGGACAACAAAATTGCCAATGGGGAAAATCCTATTCATTTGTTAATTCACTGTGAATTATTTTAGATCAGTGTCAAGTTGATGAATGGTTTTTCCATTAGGTAAATAAATTCTAGGTAAATAAATTCTAAGCAAATCCCTGAGGTGACTCACAGTTTGTCACAAGTAGATGACTGGCCAAACTACTAGTTGATATGTTCTGGGAATAGGAAGTTTTATGTTTTTTGTTTTTTTTAAAAGAGTGCCATAACTATAATTTAAAATGCTTTGTACTTGTTTCTAGCATTGGGACTTTGGGGGCAGTCTCATGCCATTTTTTCTCCTGGATGTTTCCAAATAAAGTAAGCTTTCCATATTGTTGAGCTAATGTGTGGCCCATGAATGTGGATGTGAGCTTCAATTTTAATGCCTAGTAATTCTTGAAAGCAGTAGGGAAGTGCCACCTAGCTGTGACCTTGTGCGGTTGTAGTGATAGCACAAACCATGTGAAGCATTATACCAGGATATTCTCATTGCCCTCTCTCTGATGTCTTTTATTGATATACCAGTAAAATTACATATATATATTTGTATTTTTCCAAAGTTAGAAGCGGGGAGGCAATCAGACAGACTCCCGCATGTGCCTGACCAGCATCCACCCCACGCCCTCCCGGGCATGCCCAGCAGGGGGTGATGCTCTGCCCATCTGAGCTGTTGCTCCTTTGCGGCTGGAACCATTTTAGCACCTGAGGTGGAGGCCAAGTAGCCATCCTCAGTTCCCGGGCCAACTTTGCTCCAAAGGAGCCTTGCCTGCAGGACGGGAAGAGAGAGATAGGAGAGGGGGAAGGGTGGAGAAGCAGATAGGCGATTCTCCTGTGTGCCCTGACCGGTAATCAAACCTGGGATTTCCACACGCCGGGCTGACACTCTACCACTAAGCCAACCAGCCAGGGCACCAGTAAAATAATTTTTAAATGCTATAGCATTGTTCCTTCAGCACCCATCCATTTCTATTTCCTGCTCATGCCAGGACTTGTGTCAACATTAAATATTAGATGAGAGGAGTCCAGAGGATGAGCATTTATTTGTATTAACATTTTATTGATGATCTTGACAACCTGAACCATCCTGTAATCCTCTTCCCCCACTCCTCCCATGAGCACCTGGAAACACAGCCTGGTCCTTGGTGAGTTCTGCAGGTGTTCCCATAGTACAGTCTCACCTGTTCTTTGCACCCTTGAAAGCTCCATTTCTCCTTTTTTCCCCTTTCCTTTCTTCCCCCTCTTTATCTTATTCTTTTCCCTCTCTCCCTCCTCTACCCGTTTTCCCCATTCCCTCCCTCCCCCTCCCTCTCCCTCCCTTCCCTCTCTCTTTCCCTTTACCTCTTCCTGTCTCCCTCTCCCCTCCCTCTCTTCTCTCCCCTCTGGTCATCTCCCTCCTCCCCATTTCCTTTCCAAACCCCCTTATCTCCACCTCTACCCTCTCTCTTTAATTCTCTTATTGAAAACAAAGGATTTAAAAATAGCTTCTCTGTGCATGGTTGTGTTTTTTTTGGTTCAACATGGAGAGGACATTCCATCTTAAAGGAAACCCCCCTGTGAACCCACAGCTGCCTATGTATTTGGAGATCCTCTCTCTCTGGACATTAAAATAGCAACAGAGACAATAAGGGCTCTGTGTTTGCAGGGCTCCTCTTAGGGACCCCATTTCCCCACCATGGTGAAAAATTGTGGCGGTGGCCAAGGAAACAAATCTGCTGGGGGCCAGGTGAAGCAGCGTATTGGTCCAAATGCATAAACCAACTCTCAGGGATTGGTTGTGGCGGTGACTTCCCTGAAGTGGACTCACGAAATGGGGAGGGCTTGTGTGACTTAGCTGAGGGGTTGTGGGGAGCAAGAACAGCAAGAGGAATTAAGGGGTTAGCTAAACACAAATGGCAGCTGTTCTGAATGACAGCCAAAAATGTAAGCTTGCTGGTCTGACAGTATCTCCCTAATCTTGGATGAAAATGTTATGAGAACAAAAGGGCAATAAGGCAGGATTAATAGCTGGAATTTTAATAACATTGGAGGTCAGGATATGGTTACATTCTTTAAAGAATCAACTGTCAGCCCTGCAGTCTAATTTGTTAAGTATGCCCGTGTCCTGTTTATTGTGTCTGAAATTAGTTTAAGGGGAATGTTGATAGGGATGTATTAATATTTCATGGTTTAAGCATATTCAGTAATTTTAAGGCTCTTATTAACTCACACACTCATTTGACATTTTAAATAGTATATGTTTATAGTTCGCTCTACTGGAAGGTCCAATATGTCAAATGGCTAAACTTTTAATTTGTGAACTAATAGAATACACTTTTTTTTAATCCATTAATTGATTTAGGGAACATTAACAGTGTTTTCAAGGAAAAAAATGTAAAACAGCAGATTCTAATTGCAGTGACAACATAGCTTTAGAGGCCATAACATTAGTTTATGAAGTAATAACAATATGTGGTTTTCAAATAATCTTAACAATAACAATATGTATTTCTTTGAAAAACATTTAACCATAACTTCTATTAAAATTGTACAGTGTGTACGTAAAGTCATGGTGCACTTTTGACCGGTCACAGGATAGCAACAAAAGACAATAGAAATGTGAAACCTGCACCAAATAAAAGGAAAACCCTCCCAGTTTCTGTAGAATGATGTGGCAGCATGTACGCATGTGCAGATGATGACGTAACACCATGTATACAGCGGAGCAGCCCACGGCCATGCCAGTTGAGATGTGGACGGTACAGAGGAAAGTTCAGTGTGTTCTGTGGCTCGCTAAATTCGAATCCGTGACCAAAGTGCAACGTGAATATCGGTGCCTTTATAACGAAGTGCCACCACATAGGAATAACATTACTCGGTGGGATAAGCAGTTGAAGGAAACCGGTAGTTTGGTGGAGAAACCCTGTTCTGGTAGGCCATCAGTCAGTGACGAGTCTGTAGAGGCTATATGGGATAGCTACCTAAGGAGCCCTAAAAAATCTGTGCATGCGTGTGCTCGACAATTACACCTAAGCAAGACTACAGTTTATAAGGTGTTAAAGAAACGTCTCTGTTTTACGGGGTACAAATTGCGGCTGTTGCACGCTATCAAACTGGCAGATAGACCCACATGATACGCGTTTGCTACAGATATGCTTCATGAGATCGACAATGATGCAAGATTTTTGCAGAAGATTGTGTTTAGTGATGAGGCAACCTTCCATATCTGTGGACATGTTCATCGCCATAACATCCGAATATGGGCTTCTGAACATCCTCATGCCTACGTTGAGTACAAACGTAACACCCCTAAAGTGAACGTGTGGTGTGGCCTGATGCGTGATAAGGTGATAGGCCCATTTTTTTTTGCGGAGCAGTCTGTGACGGCAAACACCTATCTTGATATGTTGGAATTGTATGCAGTGCCACAGTATCCAGAAGGTCTCATCATTCAGCAGGACGACGCTCCTCCACACTATGCCACCATTGTTCGTGGCTTTCTGGATAGAACATTCTCCCGGTGGTGGATAGGGGTTCTGTCAAGCCATGGCCACCACGATCCCCATATCTGATGCCCTTAGACTTTTACTTTTGGGGTTATGTGAAGCAACATGTGTACATTGAACGTATCAATGACATTAATCACAACAGAGAATCACAGATATTATTCACTCTGTTACACCAGCTATCCTTACCCATGTGTGGCAAGAACTTCACTATCGTTTGGATGTGTGTAGGGCAACAAATGGAGCTGACATTGAAATACACTGAATAGGTATGAAACTGGGGAGTTTTCCTTTTATTTGGTGTAGATTTCACATTTCTATCGTCTTTTGTTGCTTTCCTGTGACCGGTCAAAAGTGCACCATGACTTTATGGACACACAAACTATTTCAAAATCATTCTGCTCACTAATTTGATGGCTTCTTGGTTTTAAAATACTCCATACGATTCAAAAAAAGGTTGATAAACACATGCAGAATGGTTGAAGAAATCAACTTCCAACATATAAAAAATTAATTTCATTGAAAATCTATTATTTAGAGTTTCTATTACAAATTGAGTCATAGTTGTCATCATCTGCATTTTAAATTTTCACTTCTAGGACTGGAAATTAATTAGCATAATAGTATGTAAATACTATGACATAAGTTAATATATTTGCATTATATTTTTAAGAAATATGTATAAATAATATAATTTTATATATATACATAATCTAAACTGCTGCTATACATACCCGCATACAGAGTACAGGTGACCCTTGAATATCTTATATGTAATTTTTTTTCAATAAATATCTGTAGTTTTCTAATTGTGGTTGGCAGTCTGCAGATTCAGTGTGCTCAGTGGAGGCATTGTTGTATATCATTTTATATCAGGGAATTGGGCATCTATGGAATTCTGGTATTCACAGAGGGTCCTGGAGCCAAATTTCTGTGGATACCTAAGGGCAGCTTAAGTTTTTGAGGAGTTAAAAGTTACACACGGATTTTTGACTGTTGGTGGGGTCAGCTCCTCTAATCCCCGTGTCGTTCAAGTATCAACCATTTATATGCATTGTAAGATGTTAATGGGCACCTAAGGCTTGAAGATAAACATGACCTAGCTTCTTTCTGGAACATCAAATGTATTCAAAATTTTATTCGAAAAATATGTTAACAATGAAAAGATTTAGTGTAGATGCAAAGAAAACAGCTTTATTAGGACATAAGATAGTGTTTTACAAAAAAGGGGAAAAAATTGTTATTGCCTTCAGCTAAATTCCCAATCTCTGGGAGTTTTCAGGACCTAGGCCAGCACTAAGGTGAAGTCCAGTGTTTAAAACAGAAGGAGGTGCTCACTCTTGGGCGCCAACCCTGAACTTGCATGACCTGGGGAGTAGGTGTATCCTTAATTTCTGCCTCATCCTCGGGCCCTGCTCTGTATTTGGTGGTAAAGATTGAGAAGGATGATTCAGTTCCTTGATGTGGTTTTCCATGATCATACTTTGTTATTTCTTTGATAATTTGAGATAGAAAGTCTTTGTTGGATAATAGTAAGTTGTTTTGTATAGCGGGTTGCAGTTTACAAAGGGCTTTTGCCCATGTCATTAGATTTTCTCACTGGCCTTGTAAGGTGATTGAGGCAACTAGCGGTGTCTTTATTGAGCATCGTAAGACACTCAGGCTCGATACATTTCAGGTACTTAACTGGATGTCAGAGCATTTTCCTTGATGTCTTTCTTTTCACCATTTCTGAATTCTGTCAGAGCCAGTTATTTCACGCAATTTTAGCTAATGGCAACTAAATTTCTGATATATATCTGAACTAGACCATCACCCCTTTCCCAATATGGAAGGTAATCCTCACCAAGGGCCCCAGAAGCTTGCTTCCATCAGAAGCCTGAGGGAAGTTGTCATAAACCCAGCTGCTGTAGTGGAAGTGGCCCTCTCATATTCTAGGGGATTACTCACCTGTGGTGGGGGATGTCCTCTCACCTAGTCAGGTAGGTCAGGAAGGTGTTGCGGCACTAACACAACAGGGCTATATTTTTCTCAGTGTGCCCAGTGTGGAGAAAAATGATTTCCATCATGTGTGCTGTGCTCAGAACACCTATTATGCTCTAGAAAGTGTTTACAAGTTTATACCAATAGGAGAGATTTTTTTTCATATCGTCCACTGCCCCTCCCACTGGAAAACACTTTAGACTGTGTCCTGTTCCCAAGAATCTGCTGTGTGCTGCCCCATTGCTGCTTCAGTCGCTGTGCTTGTGTGACCATGGCACATGCCATTCAAGTCACTCTTTTCCTGACTCCCTCAAGTGCTGTTTAGTCTCTCAGCTCTGCAGCCAGGCTCCTACTAGATAATTCTGGTGTGGTATTTTTCTTAAACATGCATAGAGATCAGAAAGCTGAGGGCTTTTCTTATTTGGCATTTTGACTTTGGTGCACGGCACGGCGCCTTCATCAGAACGGGTTCTAATGAAGATGTGTGGATCTGATCTCCTCAGTTAAGTACTGCAGGGAAACGACATCCTAATCAAACTGCATGCCATCAGCCGTCTTTTCTTTTTCTTTTCTGAAACACAAGATAAAAGTGTAGATACACAAAGACCAGACTATATGTCCTTTTGAAAACTGTTAATTTTAATTTGGGGAGTCACTTGTTCGCTGCCAATTTTTATATTAATATAGGAGGAACTTTTCTCAAACTTTTAATCATTCCAGTGTGTGAAGAATAGAAGGCTTATTTTTAATACTCATAGAAATAATGAGGTATTGTCAAATATTGAGTGAGGAAACAGTGAGAGGGAAGCTGAGGAGGAGAGAACTCAAGCGGAGAAAGAATTACAAAATGTAAATTAATGGTGTGTTTCCCATCACTTCCTGCACAGCCACAGGTTTTGCTTCCAATGAATTATATTTGTGTGGTTTAGTTTAAATCTTTTTGAGGACTGTAAATACTCATGCATTCACACACAGGTATAGATAAACTTCTCTAAATTGGATGTCTTCTATTTTTAGTAAATGTTTTTCTGTTTATCTCTTTCCACACCAGCTCATTGAGTCCAGATGTTGATCCAGTGCTTGCTTTCCAACGAGAAGGATTTGGCCGCCAGAGTATGTCAGAAAAACGCACAAAGCAATTTTCAGATGCCAGTCAATTGGATTTCGTTAAAACACGAAAATCAAAAAGCATGGATTTAGGTAGTGAGTACAATCTCCATGAATCTTTATCTAAGTAGATGCTTTTGGACTAAAATTGATGGTACCAGACACATGTCTGTTTCCTTTGAGCAACAGAGAAAATAAATGGGAAATGTGGTAATTTGGCAAAAATTAGTCTCTCTCTGAGTTTGAGATCACCATATTTTTCATAAGTGGCATGTTTATGTAATGTGCAATATGTTAATGTATATGTTTTCTGATGAGAAAAGAATCACATGGGTATATTATATTCATGTATGTTTATTAGAACAATGAAATGTTTTAACACTGGCTGTTTAAAACCAATTTCATTGCAATAGTATTTGTTTGGTTGTGACACTTTGAACCCAAAGAAAAAGTTTTGGAGAAAGAATCATTATCTCAATCCATGTCTAGAATTTGGTTACTTTATATTTTCTATTTATGATTATGCCATAAGGTTTATTTAATAGAAACTCTTCGGTCTTTATGATTAAGGCATTTAATTGAAGTAATAATTTGAGAGAATATTTACTGTAGAAAATCTCTGAAGCAAATGAGGACAGGACAGCAACTGTAGTTGTTCAGTCAAGTGCCAATCAGGTAGTGTCTCTTTTTTTTTTTTTTTTTTAATTTTTCTGTCTCACTTAAATTTCTCCTTTACCATTGTGCAGGCTGATAGGTGAGTTTTTTTTTTTCATTTTTTTAAATTCATTTTAGAGAGGAGACACAGAGTGAGAGAGAGAGAGAGAGAAAGGGGGGAGGAGCTAGAAGCATCAACTCCCATATGTGCCTTGACTAGACCAGTGCAGGGTTTTGAACTGGTGACCTCAGTGTTCCCAGGTCGACGCTTTATCCACTGCGCCACCACAGGTCAGGCAGGTAGTTTCTCTTTATAAATCCAAGAGAAAACATACAAACAAACAAGAAAAGGAGAATAATTAAACATATCTATAAACTGAATGATTTTTAAAAATCTTTAATTAACTGTAACTTATTTATGCTGCTCGCTGGTGGCTGTTTGTATTTCGAAACTAAAAGCATTAATTTATCCCATGCATCAAAAGAAAAATTGGGTGATGCCTTCCCTTGGCTAATGATGATGTGCTAACATGTAACACGTGTGTCTGTGAAATGACGTGACTGGCATATTGCATGGAGACAGCGCTTCTCTCCCTGCCTCTCTGCTTTGATAATATATATTTTCTTGAAGTTTCATATTATTTGCATGAAATATTACCTAAGTATTATCACGTAATCGGAAAGATCTGGGTGTGGTGGAAGCATGTCGAGCTGTGGGACTAACTGGGCTGATTGTTGTACATTTACCTTTTAACAGTATCTGACGAGACTAAACTCAATACAGTGGATGACCAGGAAGCAGGTAAGAATGGACCAGTAGACCGTTGCCATAGAAACCGTGGTCCAAGGAACTTACATTAATTATAGAGCTGCCAATCATATTGCCTGTACATATAAATATTCCAGTCTTGCATGGATGTTTTACTGTAGGAAATCAAATGGTACAAGAAGAGAAAAAAGTTTCTCTTGGAAGAGATTTATCAGTGTAGTACACATCTATGTGGAAATACAATTTAGAGCTTCAGCATGCTAAACAACCTAGATTTTCTTAATTATATTTGTGTAGAAATGACTTGTCACAATTTAAGAAGAATCAGAATCCTGAGAACATGATCTTCCAGGCAGACCCTTGTCTTTAGTTATTTCTTTGATGCCTAGGTAACATCCAAAAAAGATTCTCAAAGTAGTGAGTTTGCTTTGAAGGGTAATAATAGCTCAAATGTAAATTTTTTTTTTCTTTTTACAGGGACAGAGAGAGAGTCAGAGAGAGGGATAGATAGGGACAGACAGACAGGGATGGAGAGAGATGAGAAGCATCAATCATTAGTTTTTCATTGCTGTTGTGACACCATAGTTGTTCATTGATTGCTTTCTCACATGTGCCTTGACCGCGGGCCTTCAGCAGACCTAGCAACCCCTTGCTGGAGCCAGTGACCTTGGGTCCAAGCTGGTGAGCTTTTGCTCAAACAAGATGGGCCTGCGCTCAAGCTGGCAACCTCAGGGTCTCGAGCCAGGGTCCTCTGCATCCCAGTCCGACGCTCTGTCCACTGTGCCACTGCCCAGTCAGGCAAATGTAAATATGTTTTACCAAAGGACAATGGCCAGTAATTACTATCATTAGTCACTCAGAAAACCTTAATTCTTTTTCTAATGTACAAATTAGCTCATAGTTACCTGACATTGAAATTAAACTATATGCTGCAAAAGGCTCCTTATCTTAACTTTTTAAACCTGTTTAAAAGTTTTTTTTGTCTGTTTTGTTAACTATTTAGGGCTGGCTTCTAAAATGCTGCCAAAATCATTTCATAGAAATAATGGATTATATTTAACTGAGTTTTGCATTAAAGTATATTTTACTTCCTATGTTATTTAATGAAAAGAATCAAAGGAAAGTTTTAATGTGTAATTAAAATAATATACTTTGTACAGTTGAAAACTTATGATTTATTATTAAGTTTAGAATAATGTTTTAATTATTCTAGATTCAGTATGATATAATAGTTAATACCACTTACTGTTAATTAGCTTCAGTTCACCGTTTTAACTTACAGTAGTAATTGATTTTATTTTATCTTGCATGCAGGATAATGTTTATCCCACATACATATGTAAAGGTTATTGATTGGGGTTTTCACATTCTGTAGAATAAAAGATAGATTGTAAAAGTTGCATCCAGTCATAAGATTAGCTGTAGTACAGGGCAATTTAACTAGAGCTTCAACCCTAATTAAGTAGTTATGTCTCTTATCAAACCTAAAATTTATTGACATTTTGAAACAGGGCTAAAGAAAAGGATTTTTTGATAGTTTACATATGTAAATTAGTTTTTAATTTTTGGAGTTATTAGTTTTCATTACTTTTAAGAAAGTAACTTCTGTCCAAGTTAATGTTCATAAAAACCAAATTGAACTACTAAGGTTAAAAAACATGAATTTATATTCTATGTCTATTAGATGAAAGTAAGGAAAATACTTAATTTAACCAACTCACTACTATGGAAAAGAAAAGAACAATCTAATTGTGATTAAAAATAATGATATGCAGATTTCAGCTGAAAACATTAAATAACTTTTCATGATGAGAAGGGAAATTTTATAAACTAACTGAATCAGTGTTTATACTGTTTTAACATCCTAGTTATAAAGAGCATTATTTTTTGCTTTATTTTTAATTCATTGTACCAAATTAAATTGGATTAACTTGGGACAAAAAAAAACCTTACCTAGACACCAAATTTTCAGTTATTTTTCTTTCTCAAAAGATTTTTTTTATAATTTTTTATTTATTTATTCATTTTAGAGAGGAGACACAGAGAGAGAGAGAGAGAGAAAGAGTGAAAGGGGGGAGGAGCTGGAAGCATCAACTCCCATATGTGCCTTGACCAGACCAGTGCAGGGTTTTGAACTGGCGACCTCAGTGTTCCCAGGTCGACGCTTTATCCACTGCGCCACCACAGGTCAGGCCTCAAAAGATTTGTGGTGGCATTTTTTAATCGATAGTGTGTTTAGCCATAAGCCTTTCATAATGGATATTGAATTTCATTTCCCTTTTCTCTTGCGGACAATAATGTATATGGTTTTTTTGTTTGTTTGTTTTCAGAAAGAAGGGTAGGAATAGAAAACTAAACCTAAGAAAACTAGTCTCATTATGATTTTTATTTAATTCCTTGAATTAGGTGTCTTTTATGATATTTGGGGGTAAATTTTCTTTCAGAAATAAGAGAAAGAACAGGAATAATAAGAGAATTGGGCCTCTAATAGTTTAATCCCTGAATATTAAAAATAAACATAGTATCCTAATGACCTAAAAGATAAGAGTTTTAAAATATTCCTTTAAAAGGCATTGATTGTGTGTGTGTGTGTAAATACAACTATTCCTTTGCCCATTAAAACAAATTTCAATTTTTTTTATTAGTAAATGCTGAGGGTTATTATTATTATTTTTTTTATTTAAGAGAGATGAGGGGAGACAGAGAGACAGACTCCTACATGTGCCCTGCCTGGGATCCACCTTGTAACCCCCATCTGGGGCCAATCCTCTGCCCATCTGGGGCCATACTCGAAACAGAGCTAATTTTAGTGCCCGAAGTGGAGGATTCATGGAGCCTATGACCAATGTGTTCAAATCAATTGAGCCATGGCTGTGGAAGGAGAAGAGAGAGATATTGAGAGAGTGAGGTGTAGAGAGGGGTGGAGAGTGGCAGAGAAGCAGATAGGCACTTCTCCTTTGTGTCCTGACTAGTAATCGAACCTGGCACTTCCACACGCCATATTGATGCTCTACCATTGAGCCAAATGGCCAGGGCCAGTAAATGCTGAGTTTTTGATGTTAGGGATTTTAAGCCTCATGCAGGCATCTTACTACATATATTATCTAACAGAAAATTTGCTAAAGTTTCTTTGACAAATTTAATACTTAAGTGAATGATATTCATGTTACAGGTCAAGAGTTGGCAATCTCTTTCTGTGAAGGACAAGATAGTACATGTTTATGTTGGCTGTGGAGACCAAACCGTATGGGTAGCAGTTACTTAATTCTGATGTAGCAGGAAAGCAGCCATAGAATGTATGAAAACATATTGGCATGGCTGTGTTCAAAAAAAAAAAATTTGCAAATTTGGCCCAAGATTTGCTGATATGTTATAGATTCACAAATAATAGATGTCTATTTTTATTGCATTTTATTATGAAAATTATCAGTCATATGCAAATAGAGAAACAGTAGTTCACTCACCTCTCATAAAGCTGAGACCCGTCATTAATAATTATAAACATTTTGCCAAAATATTATTCCTCCACAGTGTCATCTCTGAATTACACTTACAAAATACCTATTGCTTATTTAGTTGTACTTCCATTATTATTCTTCACAGATGTGCCTGTACTTATGCGTTTTAATAAACACATGTATTTATATGACCATACACATATAAACATTTGTGTACATAATTTAATAAATACTCTCGCTATTTCTGAAATTCATTATTAAAGCTTTTAGTGCTCTGAGTAACTTCAGTCAAATTTTGTCTAACCTTTCATAAAGAAAAGCTTCAACGAAGAGGATGTTTCTATGATCATCTTTACTAGAAGCATGAAATCTTTATTACAGATAGATTAGAGACAGACAGAAGGAATCTCTGAACACACATATACATACATACATACATATATGCACACATACATACACATATACAGGGGTTGGCAAAAGTAGACTTACAATTATAAGCAGGTGAAACAGTTTATTTTTTTCAGAGTTTATTCTTGTTGAGTTAATAGAGCTGGTGTAACCATCATAACCATCATGACAACTGTGAACCTAATTTTGCCCAACCCTCAATCCATCCACATGTCTTTTATGAATCCAAGAAATCACCAAATATTTGCCTTATCAATGTTTATAGAATCCAAATGCAGCTGGTAAGTTACTGGAATTGGTGGTAGTCATGATTAACTAAAGGAAGATCTCCCTAGTGCTCATTCTAGGACACACAACGGTAGAGGTCTCTACCTGGGAATGATCTTTTCCCATTCTCTTTGGTTCCTTGCTTTCTTACTTTTCCATTCAGTGACTTGGAACAAAATTGATTTATCATCTCTTGTGCCATGAATTTTCTTGGTATTTAGAACTCAAACATTAGAGTTCTATCAAGAGAAAAAGTGATATTGACCATCCTCAAAAGAAAAGCTTATATGAATTTTTGTCATGAAATAATCCATATGTGAAAGTAAAATAAATCGTCTTTCTCTCCCAAACACAATAATTTATGGAATATTATTTCTTCATTGGGATCATTTGTCTTTCTGCCTGTGTTGCATTTTTAACATAGTGACCCTAACTTAAAACTGCTACTCATTGTGAAAATTATGTGAAAGATGGAATGGAAAGGAAACTTAAAAATATACTTCTTGTTTTGTCTCTCTCAATTTAATTTTTATTGTTTTATACTCTGAGCCATGGGAAGCCCATGTTATACTCGTGTCTTTTCGGCGATAGCATACCAAGGTGACTTCTTAACTATTGATCAATATATGGGCTGACGACCCCATGTAGAGAAAAACTCCCTAGCTTCTCCTACCCTCTCATCTTTTTGCATGTGCCTTTTTTATTTTTTTTATTTTCTTAAATGAGAGGCAGAGAGACTCCCTCATGTGCCTGACCCGAATCCACCCAGCAAGCCCACTAGAGGGCAGCATCTGCCCATCTAGTTGGATCGCTTCATTGCAACTAGAGCCATTCTAGCGCCTAAGGCGGACGCCATGGAGCCATCCTCAGTGCCCAGGCCAACTTTGCTCCAGTGGATCCTTGGCTGTGGGAGGGGAAGAGAGAAAGGAGGAAAGGAGAGGGGAAAGGTAGAGAAGTAGATGGGTGCTTCTCCTGTGTGCCCTGGCAAGGAATCAAACCTGGGACTTCCACACACTGGGCTAATGCTCTACCACTGAGCCAGCCAGCCAGGGCTTTTGCATGTGCCTTTTTAACAGTATCAGTGGAGAACTAGTCTAACGTGGACTTCCCAAGTAATGGCACAGAGCTGATAGTTCAGTCATCTGGAGGCTCAATTTATCTACCACTGAATCCCAGGTTGGGCGGTGATGGATGACCCTGTCTTTTCTAGAGAAAGAAATCTGTTTTCATTGCCTATTCATATTACTTTAGGCCTTTCTGCCCTAGACTGTCAAGAGATGAGCCAAATTTTTAATTCCCTGAATTCTTCCCTGCCATCTTACTGAATTTTTTTTGGTAATTGTTAATTAAGTCTTGTGTCTCAAGCAGATATTATTCCCAGGCCTGAAGGTCTGAGTCTTATGTCAGCTCTTCAGTCTTTCCCCCTTTACCTGTCTCTAGAGAGGGCGCTTAAGTATATTGTTGGTTTCTGTTAAAATCTTGTATTGTTCACATTGATTGACCAGAATCAGGATTCTTCCTATTCTCAGGGTACCGTGATGGTGTGGATGACGTGTGGTCTTTTGTGCTCTCATTACTTATAAGTTGTGTGAACCTGCACTTGAATCAGGAAGGAAGGGACTTGATGAAGCTTATTGATATGAAAATTTAACTTCTGTGAAAAAATCATTTTGAACTTTCAAAATTGATTTCAATTAGTTAAAAAGCTTACTCTTGATGGCTTACCTAAGCCTTCTCGTTATTTCTGATCTGCAAGTCAGCTTTGGGATTATTCCTATTCTTTTAGATTATTTACAGAACATAGAGAAAATGATTTGACAAAATTTTCATCCATTGAGCTAAAAATTGAAATGAATAACAATGTTTATAAAGGTTTTCCTCCTGAAAATAAAGAAAATTGACAAAATTTAATAGATATTTGAGAAAAATAAAAACTAGGTACTATTACTTTATTTTTTAAATATACCTTTTCATCCATTTGTTGATGTTCCTGTTTGTTTTTTTTCCATAATTTATAAATGTTCAGGAGTATACATTTCACCACTGATTCTAATTAAAGTTTTGTTTGTGTAAATTTCAAGGTTCCTCCAGCAGAGATGTGGGCCCATCTCTGGGTCTGAAGAAGTCTAGCTCCTTAGAAAGCCTTCAGACGGCAGTTGCTGAGGTGATGTTGAATGGGGACGTTCCATTCCATCGGCCACGACCACGGATAATCAGAGGGCGGGGGTGCAATGAGAGCTTCCGTGCTGCCATCGACAAATCTTATGACAAACCCACCATGGATGACGATGATGAAGGCATGGAGACATGTAAGTTTATAACATCAGAAGGAGTGGTTACAAATAGGTCTGTAATGCGGCAGTGTCTTACAGTGGGCTTTGGGGAGTCCTGGTCATTCCTAGGACCCTCCACGGGGAGGTCTAAATGATTTTGATCATCATAATAATAACTATATCTTATTTACCTTTGTATTCTAATCCTCTCACATGTATAAGGTTGGGGATGTTCTAGAGGCCACATGTCATGTGATATTGCAACAGGCTGAATGTAGAACAGATAGAAGAATCTGTCTTTTTAGCTCCATTTCAAAGAGATTTGATAAAATATAACATAGTTCTCACTATTTTTAAAAAAGGCAGTTACTGTTCTGTAAAAATATAATTTCTGCTAACAAAATTTATTTTTTTATAAAGCAATAAATATGTTTAAACTTTCTCAGTTTTAATTGAGTGGATGTTGGTAGTTATAATCCACATCACTTTTAAAATTTTGAGTTCTTAATAGCTCAGGAGCATAAAGGTATCCTGAGACCAAAGTGTTTGAGAACCACTGCTATGCAGTATGTATGTGTATGATGTGAGGTCTCCTAGGAGTGCTATATAATAATTCATAATTTACAGATCAGATGAGATTAGGTGTGTTCATGGTGTTACGGCCATAGACAATAATCTTTGATTTTGAAACCATATTTCTGTTGTTTTCATGAATTACCCTTGCGTTTCTTGAACTGAGTTTGCAAGATATATTGGTGTGCGCTTCCAAATTGAAAAATATTTTAAGCCAACGTAATGAAAAGTCTGAGGTTAATATGAATGAACAATATGTTTTCCAAAGTATATGGAGAAAAAATTAACATTTATAAGTATGTACAAATGTATGCTTCAGAAAATTATCTAGTAACCATTATGGTATACATATAACCGTTCCATTTAAAAATAAGGAAAAACTGGACCCTGGCTGGGTAGTTCAGCTGTTTAAAGCATTGTCCTGCTACACCAAGGTTGTGGGTTCAATCTCCATTCAGGGCACATATAAGAATCAACCAGTGAATGCATAAATATGTGGAACAACAATTGATGTTTCTCTCTGTCTCTCTTTCTCTCTCTAAAAATCAGTACATAAATTTTTTTTTAAATATAAGGAAAAAACTCTACTAATCTATTTGCATAGAAGAGAAAGGGTTTAGGAAGTCTTAATAGTAAAATCTTGATTAGGTTATATTATTCATAACTCCTGATTTACATTTTGTTTTTTAATTTCAAATCTGACTCTCTGTCAAACCATTGTAAGAAAATTTGGAGTCACCACAGCTTGAAGTCACATCAGAGACCAGAGATAGTAGAACTGGTTTGTAAATTAGTTGCTGTTGAACTTTTGGGCGGATCCCATCCCTCCCACACACGTAAGGAAAATTTTGGTGAGGAAGAAGAGTGTTGAATAGAAATCTCATTCTGAGCAGAGTTGAAGAAAAACTATGTGATTTCTTGCCCATCTCATGTCACGTGTTGGGAAAGGGGAATATTGCTGTCAAAATGGAACAGGCAAAGGAAGACTTAGAAACACTGTGGCTGCAGCCTCTCCGCCTTATGGTTCTCTGTCTAAATCTGGACTGATTTTTCACTCCTGTCAGCCAGTGGTCTCAAGTGCCTGCAGCCTGTTCTTGCCAGATGAAGAACATGTGTCCTATTTTTGCTGCCAAGCCTGGTCTCCAAAACCCTGAGTCATAGAAGCTTTCAGCCTTCTTGAGTTTCCGCCTGTCATGCCCACAGTTCCTTACGGCCCTAACAGACATGTCTTGTGCAGCCCATCTGGGTTCGGAACCCTGTGACCTCTAGATTTTGCCTCTGTCTGCCCTGGGTGTGTGTTTAATAAGAGATGTAGTTGTTGGCCCCTCAGTATTTGTTTCCTAAGCATCTGTAATGTTTGGTGTTTCTGAACCTGTTCTTGTTAAAACGTTATTTTAGATTCCCTTACAAATGGCAGTTTTATTTTTTTCACATGTTATTCATTTTAAATCAACAGTGTACAGAATCCTTAGGGCATGCTCTTAATCCTATAGGGAGCTTCCCACCAGTGTGGACATCTAAATGTGTTCCTGTATAAACTTAGTTTTCTTTTCAAATTGGAAATAACATACTTAAGAATATTATATTAAAGCTCATTCATCAAACAATCATCAAGACCAACAACACCACCAGCAGCAGCAACAACAACAAAGTGAATAACCTAATGACCATTTGGGAGCCAGAAGTGAAATTCTGTTTTTTGTTTTGTTTTTTTATTTTACAGGGACAGAGAGAGAGTCAGAGAGAGGGATAGATAGGGACAGATAGACAGGAACGGAGAGAGGTGAGAAGCATCAATCATTAGTTTTTCGTTGCTGTCGCTACACCTTAGTTGTTCATTGATTGCTTTCTCACAGGTGCCTTGACTGCGGGCGGTCAGCAGACTGAGCAACCCCTTGCTGGAGCCAGCGACCTTGGGTCCAAGCTAGTGAGCTTTTGTTCAAGCCAGATGGGCCCGCACTCAAGCTGGCGAGCTCGGGGTCTCGAACCTGTGTCTTCCGCATCCCAGTCCGATGCTCTATCCACTGCGCCACCACCTGGTCAGGCAGAAGTGAAATTCTGGACAAGAGCTGGTGGGGACTATGGTGACATGAGCCCCCTCACAGTGCAAAGCTCCGTGTTTTCCAAAGTCCTGATTTTATTTTGTTTTATAAGGTTTATTTTATTTTCTTCTTTTTTCCAAGTGAGAGGAAGGGAGATGGAAAGACAGACTCCCTCATGTGCCCTGACTGGGATCTACCCGGCAACCCCCATTTGGGGCTGATGTTCTGCTCATCTGGGGCCATGCTTGCAACTGAATTATTTTTAGCACCTGAGGCAGAGGCTCCATGGAACCATTCTCAGGAGCTATCCTCAGCACTGATGCACTCAAACCAATTGAGCCATGGCTGCAGGAGGAGAAAAAAGAGAGAGAAAGAGAGAGAAGGTGGAGGGGAAGGGTGGAAAAGCAGATGGTCACTTCTCCTGTGTGCCCTGACCGGGAATTGAACCCGGGACTTGAACCCGGGACTTCTACACACTGGGCTGATGCTCTACCACTGAGCCAATCGGCCAGGGCCCTGATTTTATTTTACTTAAGAATTTATTTATTGAATTTAGGGAGCAGAGAGAGAGAGAAAGTAGGGGAAGAGCAGGAAGCATCAACTCATAGTAGTTGCTTCTCATATGTGCCTTGACCAGGCAAGCCTGAGGTTTCAAACTGGTGACCTCAGCATTTCAGGTCAACACTTTATCCCCTGTGCCACCACAGGCCAGGCCAAAGTCCTGATTTCATTTTTTTTTCAGACTAGTCCACTGAACTTTGGGTGGGCCATGAAAGGCAGCTGTTAAAGAGAGATTTGCAGTGTGAATCTTTGAAAGCGAATTTATAGAGCAAAGTCGAAGCAGACCTGGGGTTTGGATAACTTGTGTCTTTATCCACAGTCTTCCACCAGTTTGGGATTTTGGTCAAAACCACTTAAAATCCTCGAGCTTTAATTTTCTCATTTGTTAAACTGGAGATTTGGACACCGGGGCCCCTGATTTTCAAATGATGTGTGGTAATGTCTGGTCAGGAGGGCAGCTCTGTGGTTTTGGGGACCAGGCAGCCAGTAGAGGCTGAGCAAGTGGACCTCTGCGGAAGCTGTGAGCTCCTCCTTCCCCCCCTCCATGGTCACCGCTGCTCTGCCTGGACAGCTGTGGGATTTTTAAATCCCTTCTAATGCACTGTGGTCCTTTGTAAATTTTACTTTTAATAAAAGGTCGTTTATTGGCTAGTTCACATGCCATTGTTCTTCAAGCACCTCCCTAAATCCTGCATGCCCTCCTCTGTCAGCTCTGTAAGGTCCCTGAGGGGAAACACCAGCATGTGTGTTTTACTCCTGCAGAACCCAGCACAGGGCTGGGCAGTCAGACTTCAGTGGGTAATTGTTATAGCAGTAGGTGAGTGCCCACTTAACAGGTTCCATGTGTGCCTAAAGTGGAGGGAATGAGCAGGGGGCAGGGAGAGAAGCACCTTATATGTAGAGGAAGCAGATGGTTATAGCATTCTGCCATTCCTGTTTGCATCCCATACTGTACCTGTGTTCGCTAGACCTCTAGACTCAACAAAGTTTGTTTCTTTTTTTCCTGTTTTTTCAATGAGAGGAGGGGAGATAGACAGACTCCCACATACACCCCAGCTGAGACCGGCAACCCTGTCTGGTGCTGATGCATGGACCAAATGAGCTATCCAAAGTTCCTGGTGCCATGCAGAACCAGCTGAGCCACTGGCTGTGGGAGGAGTAGAGAGAGAGAAGGGGGAGAGGAGGAGAAGCAGATTGTGCTTTGCCTGTGTCCCCTGACTGGGGACTGAGCCTGGGATGTCCACACACTGGGCTGATGCTCTATCCACTGACCCAAATGGCCAGGACCAAACTGTTTTTCTAAAAATATATATACATATATTTTATATATGTATATGTCACATATGGTATATAAAACATGTATGTAATCTGTCAAGGCTTGTGTTTCTGTTGGTGGTCATCAGCCTGTCACCCTTTCATGAGACTAGATACAGAAAGGTGTCCTGTGGCTCTAGTCCTGAGAAAGCATTTGCTGTCATCCCTCTTCCTGGAATTCTGAATTTTGGCTGTGGATTCTGCTGACATACTTCCTGTCACTCTGCCTCCCTGAACTCTGCGCCCATGTTTCTGCTGGGCTCCTGCATCCTGGCCTTTGCCATACTGCCCCTTACTGTTTGCCCATGTCCTGTTTGCCATTGTCTGTGGCAGAGGGTGCTGTCCCAAGCTGTGCTGTGGCTGGGCTGGTACAGACTGCAGGACCACTGTCTGAGCAAACAATTTGTTGGTTATCCGGGCCATCCTGTACAGATGCAGTCAGGGCACCCTGGAAATGCTGGGAGAGGAAGGGGCTGTGGTTGAAAAGCAGCATAAGGAGGAAGCCCAGGCCAGTGGTGTGGACAGGCGGACCTGTTTTTCTCCCCTCATGTCTTAGGCACGGACACTGTAGATTGCTCTTGTCACCGGGGTTGAGCACCTCCCCAGTGACTCTCCTTAAGCTGGCCTCTTCTCAGTAGTGTGGCAGTCATAGTGTTGGCACTGCACTGGGGGCCATGAGACTGAGGCAGTGTCCATGTGGTATCTAGTATCTGTCATCTTCTGTAACACATTCTGCCCTGTGGAGATGGCAGAAGCCAACGTTTTTGTCTTGTGTTCAGCCCATCTGGCCTCTCTAAGCTCTAAGATGGAGCTTTGTACTCTGGGACCCATTATCTCCAAGGTCCTACCTGTGTTTGACAGGTCAGGGCATCCACAATCTGCTACCTCTTCTATGCAAATTACAAACCATGCCTGGATCTCAGCAGGTGGCTTTTGCATCCCCATAATAAATCGGTCTCTGTTGCTACCAAGATAATGCATGCAATAACATTTCTTTGTTTTCTTTTGAAAAATATATGATTCTGGGTTTTTTTTCTCTGTTAAAGGTTGCCAAATTGTAAGCCTTACTATCAGTGTAGTAAAAGCTTTTTGTTGGGAACAAGGAGGTGAAACAAAACAAAACCAAAAGCTACCTATTAATTGTACCTGTAGATTTTAAGAGGTGTGTAGTTTGGAATTTTAAATGTGAAAACAGAGACAGATTGCTTTTGAGTAGCTTGCCCACTTTGTTTTTTTCATTTATTCACCCCAAATTTATTGATTTTAGAGAGAGAGAAAGGGGACAGAAAGAGAAAGAGAGAGAGAGAGAAAGTCAGGAACAGTGATCTGTTCCTATATGTGCTACGACTGGGGATTAAACCAGCAACTTTTGTGCACAGGCTGATACTCTTAACAACCGAGTTATCCGGCCAGGATGGCCCACTTTTTTAATAGTACTTTTACTAGGAGATAAGGAAAAAGCATTGCTCTACACTATACATAACTTGGGTGAGCAGAATAAGATTTCAAGCCACTAAATTTACATTGGTAAATCAACTAATATGAGAGCTTCTAGGAGAATTATTGCTTGTTTTATTAGCTCCAAAATAGCATATTGCATTGTATTTCTCAGTTTTTCTGCTCTGCATTCTGTCCACTTCTAGCCACTTTTACTTACTGCCTCTCTTAGCAAAAATAATGTAAACTAAGTCTAATTTTATTTTAGACGGAACCCTGGGACTGCAGCAGGTAACTGGAAGAATTCAGGACAGGGGTATCAAAATCAAAGAGCTTTGTAGAAGATTTCTCTCTGGTTACTATTTTAATGGATAATTGGATATTGATCTATAAAATATTGTTTTTTCTGAAATGCTAGGAATAAAAGTGATTTATTCTATCTGTTTATGCCAATTTGTACACTTAAATATTACCTGCAATTTAAGAAAAGGAGCTTTGATTAATTTTCGGAAGTTTCTGACTGCAGTGTGTACATTATATTCCATGTGCTTGTGAGATGTAACTGCAGTCAAAGGTACAGAGAACATCTGAAGTGTTAGAATTGCAGATTCCTCATTTAAACCATTTTCTTGATAAGAAAGGAAGTATTTAAATCATTGACCAAGATCTTACTTTGGAAATGAATCATGGAATAATTCTGATTCTCAGTCTTGCGATTTTTTTATACTATTAAACTTCCAAAATGGGAAAGCCTATTATGTTTAAAGCACTTTAAAACTGTTTGTGTGCTTCAGTGAGTCATGGCACCTACAATCTGATACTTAGGCAGTAAACTGTGGAGGGGTCAGGGCAGTTCACCCTGTGGATAAACAATGGGACACTGAGATTCAGTGCAGTGAGGGCGGTTGTAGTACACGGGTGACCCTGGCAGCAGAGGGTGTGATACTTACTCAGCCTCTGCAGAATTAGAGTAGGGGGTGGGGGAGGAGGGGAGGCTTCCCAGAAGAGACATTGGCTGAGGGAGCACTGTGGCTCAAGTGATCTTCAGCAGGGTGCACAGGGAGCAGACGGAAGGCAAACGGGAAAAGAGGGCTGTCTCTGGACGGCGCAGTTCTGTTCAGTTGTCATGTGCAGTGTAAGTGAAGGCATGGTGAGGAGTGGGATGTGAGGTGTAGGCAGAGAACAGATCAGTGAAAACATACTTTAAGTCAGGGGTCCCCAAACTACGGCCCCGGGCCGCATGCAGCCCCCCCTGAGGCCATTTATCCGGCTCCCACTGCACTTCCGTTAGGGGCACCTCTTTCATTGGTGGTCAGTGAGAGGAGCACAGGATGCATCCGCACCCATAGTTCCCATTGAAATAAATACTGGTCAGTTTGTTGATTTAAATTGACTTGTTCTTTATTTTAAATATTGTATTTGTTCCCGTTTTGTTTTTTTACTTTAAAACAAGATATGTGCAGTGTGCATAGGGATTTGTTCATAGTTTTTTTTATAGTCCGGCCCTCCAGCGGTCTGAGGGACAGTGAACTGGCCCCCTGTGTAAAATGTTTGGGGACCCCTGCTTTAAGTTATTTGTGTTTCACTATTAAGGACCTTAAAGAGTATTTGAAGAATTTCAAGTAAAAAGTATGATTGTTGGGGCCATGAGATTGAGGGTGGGCTATCAGGGCTCGGATGGATGGAAGCAGAAACATTGGTGACAAGATGATCTGTTACGTGATGACAGCGTGAGAATCCAGGTGAGGAGTGGTGCTTGCAGGTGCCAAAGGAAAGGGAGGGGCTGCATGCTCACACTTAGCTTTTCATGCGCAAGGATGGATGGCGATGCTTGTGCATTATTTCACTTCCAGGTTCAAAAATAGATAGTTATCATCTCACTGAGTATGTAATTACTTCATTAACAAGCTCTCTTCCTTTCCCCTCTGTGAAATCTCATTTCACTTCTGCCCAATCTAACCCATGTCCTCATTCTGTCATATCTGAGGTTATTGTGAGGGTCTCCTCACTGGCCCTGCTCTCTATGGATTGGCTGAGTAAGCCCCCATGATCACATTCTTGTTTGCCCAGCCCCCAGGCTTCCGTGACATTCTCAGGGTGGGGGGGCATATCTTCTTACTGCCCTCTGACTTGCCCTTTGTTATATGTACAATACAATGTTTTCTCCTTTTTTAAAAAAACTTCTTTTCTAAACAACCTGGTTTTCCAGGTTGACTTTCTCAAGTCCTCATTGATTATATAGAATGTTTTCAATATCAAAAGATTTCTATGGATGCCCCAATGTGGATTGTGTGGCATAGGGCTCAAGAGTATTGTCCTTGAGCGATCAGTCCCTTTGAATTCTCCATAAATATTCAATTAGGGCACTGCTAACGATTTACTTTCTTATCCCATTGGCACATGTCGGCTGTTACTATTTATTTTCCTTTTTGTTTTCCACTTTAAAAACGTCATAGCAGTGACCTGACATGTCTTTTCTTTTCTTTTTTTTAATAGTAACACTAGTGGGGTTTTTTTGTGTGTTTTTGTTTTTTTTTTTTTTTTACAGGCACAGAGAGAGAGAGTCAGAGAGAGGGATAGATAGGGACAGACAGACAGGAGCAGAGAGAAATGAGAAGCATCAATCATTAGTTTTTGGTTGCCGTTGCAACACCATAGTTTGTTCATTGATTGCTTTCTCACATGTGCCTTGACCGCAGGCCTTCAGCAGACCGAGCCACCCCTTGCTGGAGCCAGCGACCTTGGCTTCAAGCTGGCGAGCTTTTTGCTCAAGCCAGATGTGCCCGCGCTCAAGCTGGTGAGCTCAGGGTCTCGAACCTGGGTCTTCTGCATCCCAGTCCTACGCTCTATCACTGCGCCACCGCCTGGTCAGGCTGGCATGTCTTTTCTTAACACTCTCAATAATATTCTGTATATTGTTACAACATATATTTGACACCAAGCTCATTCTTCTATTAAAATAAAATTTTAGGGCACTTTCAACAGCAGGGTAATTATGAATGCTGCCATTTTGATTATGTAACCTGTCCAGTCTCCCTGTTGAAAGAAAAGGCTTCAGTGTCAATAGACATTGTTCCCATGGACTGGAAACAGTATCTATTATGGGCGGTCATCTTCTATATAAGTAAAAATATAAATGTTTGTTCAAAATCTTAAATCTCTGAAAGTTCTTCACCGATAGCTTTGAAATTTTGACACAATGTTGCATTCGAATACCATGCACGTTTTTATATACTTACTATTATATAGATTTCACACCTGTGACAGGTAAAAACATGCTTTTTTTGAAAAACACGTAAAGATGTTAAAATTTACTAAAATATGCATGTCCAGCTGCAAAACAATCGATCAGTTGAGATATTCTCACATCAATTGCTGGAAATTGGGAATGGAAAAGTGTCGGTTGATCTGACCTCAGGACAAATTTCCTTGCCTCATAACTCCTGCAATTTAGTGACGTCAAAAGAAGAATTGGTTGAAAAAGTATTTCCCAATAATTAAACCAATTATAAGAATCACGAATGGCTGAGTGAACAAGCTATTCTTACGGCTAAGAACAAAGAGGTCTACAAACTTAACAATATTATTCAGTCTAACATTCAAAGCGAGGCAGTCACATACAAGTCCATCGACACTGTTGTGGAAGCAGATGAAGCAGTTAATTATCCAACATAATTTTTGAATTCACTTGATCTTCCAGGCATGCCACCGCATGTACTGCAATTGGAAATCGGCGTGCCAATTATCATGTTGTGAAATATTAACCAGCCAAAGCTTTGCAACGGCACGTGGCTTGCAGTAAAAAAATTAATGAGCAACGTCATAGAAGCAACAATCTTGATAGGACCTTTCAAAGGTGAAGATATCCTTATTTCTCGCATTCCTATGATTCCAACGGATATGCCATTTCAATTTAAGAGATTGCAATTCCCAATTTGATTGGTGTTTGCAACCACCATCAACAAAGTTCAGGGCCAATCTTTAGAATTGTGCCGTTTACATCTAGACACAGATTGCTTCTCACATGGACAATTATATGTTGCATGTTCTGGACTTGGCAAACCAGACAATCTCTATATCTGCACATATAATGGAACAACAAAAAATATTGTATACCCACAAGCATTGTGAAATTAAACATATTAGAAACGTGCACTTTCTCTTTTCTATTTAACCAGACTGAGCCACAGCAACGCGTGGCCGGGTACAGCTAGTTTCATATAAAAATCAGTTGCACACCAAAAACAAATTTGCAAGGGTTCAGGAAACTGAGTGTAACCATCCTTGTACTTGCTATAGCACTGGCTTGGGAAAGGTGGGACGATGGAAGTAACATTCTACCAATATCTTCACAAGCATTTTAGAGAAGGTTAGAATGCAGAATATAGCAGTGAAGAATGGTCTTGGTAGTAAGCATTACATTTTTGGGAAGGATGATCATATTGTTTTTCTCCTCTGACACAGTCTCAACCCAACTAAACTGAGGTGTGTGTGTGTGTGTGTGTGTGTGTGTGTGTGTGTGTGTTTAATAAAATAAATGCATGTTTAAAATAGAATGTCTTAGGAATCATCTTGAACTTTCCTCCAGTTGATGAAACCTCTGTAATGCCACTGATGAGTGTCACCCAATTCTTTCATATCTTTGTTTTCTCTCATGGTCAGTTATTATTTCCACCCCATATGTTAGTGTAAAAACTTCTTAATTCTTCATATTTCATACCTGCTTTGTACGTGTGGGCTTTTCTTTTTTAAAGTGTTTTGAAAGAGCTGAGTTCTTCCATTGCCAGGAACTCATCAGTCCAATATTAAAAGTCAGAGTCCAGTAAAGCAGATCCTGTAATTTGACACCATCTGTATCTCTCGCTGTCATTTTCTACATCTTTTCTTGAGTGAGCTAGATTGTATTCTGAACACAATCAGGGTTCCGTTAGGAATAATAAGAAGGGAGCAACCAACAGAGATCAACAGTAGCATTGCTTCTCAATGGTGGAAAAAAAACAAGACCAATGGCCATGGGGCTTAGCATCAACTTTTGACAATAAAATGTTTGTGATGACTAAATAAAAATACTTATTAATGGCATAAAGTCCAGAACTTGGAGTTTCAATTGAAACCTAAAGTCATTTTCTCCATAATCATTAACATGTGAGTGCCCAATTTTTTTCCAAATTTCTTGGTGACTCAGTCCTAACAGGATACCATGCAGAATTGAGTAGCTTAATTTGTTGCTCTGTCTAGAATTTTAATTGAGCTTTATTTGCATTTGTTGAAAACATGGTAATTAGGTATATCTTAATTGTAGAAGACCTATGGTATGTTCAAGAGAAATAAGCAGCTTCACATTATACCAGCTTTACATCATACCAGCTTCACATTATACCTTATTTAAAAGCAACTAGAGTATCTATCTTTACAGGTAATTGCTTTGGAAAATAGCTGATAGTTCAGTGCATAGCCATAAATGTTCATCAAAAACAGAAATTTCTATTTGTTTGGAAGGAGATAATCATCTTTCTTTCTTTAGGCTGTTTGCAAAAGGAAAGCAAATAATCTGTGCAAATGAGCAAAATTAAAGAAAAAAATGTAAAATTTATATACCATTTTAAATAGTAAATTACCTAAATGTGGGTTTGCGAATAGTTCTTGCACTGTAATTTACTGCGTGGACACATTAGGTCAAGCCATCTGCTGCTAATATACTCTCAGTACTTTTCTTACTTAAATTATTTAATTTTTTATTTTATTATTTTTTTAGTTATTTTATTTAGTTTTGAGTTGTACCTTATTATACAGCTGGTATTAAATGTACAAATATTGAGTTTAAACCTTTAAAATAAACTAACTAGGTCAGTGATCTTGTGTACATATATGCACGTATACATATTTTTTAAATTAAGCATGTGTAATGAATGTATTTAAGTTTTAAAATCACAATAATCTTGCATGGAGAACGGGTACATTGAGATATTCTTATTTTTTCCTGTCAAAATATTTTAGAGTTTGAAGCCTATATAATGTGATACTTTAAAAGAACATCTTATATTTTGTACATACAAAGCTACATATGCTAAATATCTTGAATTAGTTGGCATCAAAGGGATAAGTGAAATCAGAGCACCCTCCAAAGAATTTCTGTGATAATGTTTGATCTAAATTAGAATGTTCAAAACAAGCCCGTAGAATTCTCAAATGTGACAAGGATGATCTGCAGTAGTCCACTTGCTTGGGGCAGGAATCTGAGCTAAAATCTTTTATTTTCTATAAAATGAATTTACAAAACCCAAAGTTAATACATGATTTATTACCAATTTTCTCTGTTTCTCCCAATTAAAAAAAAAAAAGTAGTATTAAAGACTCTAGAAGATTATCATGACTATGAAAATAATTGGCAACAAATGTGCCTTCAGCGTAGTTTATGGGGAAAGGTCTGCCTTTCTCCTGGTGTTGAGGCAAGAGCAGACATATGCCCCTTGTACGTCTGTCAACCATCTGACAGCGAATGGGCAGACCACTGACAGTTCATTCGTGAGCTGTGGTGATGACTGCACAGAAGGCGCTTGTTTACATTTGTTGGGCTCCCTTTTTTGTTGATTGGTTTAGACACTTGATGATGGTTGTGCCATCCATCAGGCGACACATCCAGCACTAACAATAATGGCACAGAAATATACCATAAACTGGTGAGGGCCAAATCGAGAACAGTTGATCCTCAACTCCTCAGATCCCCTTCTACGTGGGTAGTTTTTGGTAAATACATGCAGTATTCTGAGTGCATTTTCTCGTTTGATTTTCTTAATGACATTTTTTTTAATCTTATTATAAGAACACAGGCCTGACCAGGCAGTGGCGCAGTGGACAGAGCGTCAGACTGGGATATGAAAGACCCAGGTTCGAGACCCCGAGCTCACCAGCTTGAGCGCAGGCCCATCTGGCTTGAGCAAAAGCTCGTCAGCTTGGACCCAAGGTCGCTGGCTCCAGCAAGGGGTTGCTCAGTCTGCTGAAGGCCCGTGGTCAAGGCACATGTGAGAAATTAATCAATGAACAACTATGGTGTCGCAACGGCAACGAAAAACTAATGATTGATGCTTCTCACCTCTCTCCACTCCTGTCTGTCTGTCCCTATCTATCCTTTCTCTGACTCTCTCTCTGTCCCTTTAAAAACAAAAACAAAGAAAAGAACACAGTGTGTAATATACAAAATATACTATACTAAGGATGTGTTAATGGACTGCTTATGTTAGCCATAAGGCATCAGTCAAAACAGTTAGATTATGAGTAGTTAATTTCTGTGGAGTTCAAAGTTACCTATGAATTTTCAACTGGGTCGAGATTGGGACCCTTAAACCTTGTGTTATTCAAGGTTCAGCTGTATAATGTGCCTTCTGGGCCAGGTTTGATGAGAGGAGAGTAGGCATTGTTCTGAAGCAAGAGGGATGGTGATCCCCAGAAAATGGATCAATGCTTGTTTGGCTGGGATAAAGTTACCAGTCAGGTTTACACTTTCATTTTAACAACCACTCTGGACGGGTGGCAGACATCTGTATGAAAAGTGCAATAGTAGGAGTTTGTACAAAGAGTTGTGGAGTTATAGTGAAAGAAGTTTTGCACATTGGGAATTTTAGAAAATCCACTAGCATCCATCTGTTTAACTTTAGTGTAGTGAGATACCTAGGTTCGTAGCTCCCAAGAGCTTTTGAGAATTGTTTTTTTTTTTGTTTTTCTATTTTTCTGAAGTGAGAAGTGGGAGGCAGAGGGACAGATTCCCGCATGTGCCCAACTGGGATCCACCGGCATGCCTACCAGGGGGCGATGCTCTGCCCATCTGGGGCGTTGCTCTTTTGCAGCCAGAGCCATTCTAGCGCCTGAGGCAGAGGCCATGGAGCCGTCCTCAGCGCCTGGGCCAACTTTATTCCAATGAATCCTTGACTGCAGGAGGGGAAAAGAGAGACAGAGAGGAAGGAGAGAAGGAAGGGTGAAGAAGCAGATGGGCGCTTCTCCTGTGTGCCCTGACGGGGAATCGAACTCAGGACTTCCACACATTGGGTCAACGCTCTACTAGTGTTGAGAATTGTTTTATATGGTGATTTGGTAAACTATCTCAAAGTTGAGGCCACACCTATTTTCAAAGGGTTGAGGCAGTGGTCAGCAGGGCACAGCCATGTCAGGAGTCTTGACAGGATGTTGCAGCTCTACTAATGTTATATTTACCTTCTTTGTCTTTTGGGGGGGGGTGTCATTTGAAAAGGCTTCACATAATTAGTAAGTACTTGGGACAGCAGTTCAGGATAGTCTACCCCTGGTCTCCGCAGACCACAAAACCTTACTGCTTTCTTTCTTTTTTTTTGTATTTTTTGTATTTTTCCAAAGTGAGAAGTGGGGGAAGGGGAGGCAGACAGACTCCTGCATGTGCCCTACCAGGATTCACCCGGCATGCCCACCAGGGAGAGATGCTCGGCCTCTCTGGGTCATTGCTCTGCTGCAATCAGAGCCATTCTAGCACCTGAGGCAGAGGCCATGGAGCCGTCCTCAGCCCTCTGGTCAACTTTGCTCCAATGGAGCCCTGGCTGCGGGAGAGGAAGAGAGAGAGAGAGAAAATAGTTGAGGGGGAAGTGTGGAGAAGCAGATGGGCACTTTTCCTGTGTGCCCTGGCCTGGAATTGAACCTGGGACTTCCACACACCATGCCAACTCTCTGCCGCTGAGCCAACCAGCCAGGGCAGAACCTTACAGCTTTAACCAATCATTTATCTGTAAGGCTGCAGATTGTCACTAGTAATGGCCATCTGGCAGTTGCCACTGATTTCCTCTAACCTGCACAATTCCTGTTTATATATTAACTGACCAAGAGGAAAAGAAGCAAGTTAAAAAAACAAAACACCTACCATGTTTCTTGGAAGAGGAGAGTGGCTCACAATGTGATAGCCTGGTGCCAATGGAGGTTCACCTTTCAGAAGTCATTTCTATGGTCACTAGCCCATCCTAGAGCCACACTGCCCTGTGACCTTGCTTCTGGAGTGATTTCATCAGTGTGAGCCACAAAGTCACAGCGTTCAGTGACCACGCAGGGTTGACAATAAGTTTCTGAAACATATTTCTGGCTGCTGTGGTTATCTTGTGGGCAGACTGCGTAGTGACTGGATGATGGATGACTGACATCCACACTGTATGAAGCATGGAATCTAGCAATGCAAACCAGAAGGTCTTGCTAAAGTACAACTGTATAATAGTAGAAATATTTTCAGTCTGGGAATTCTCAAATTTTCTGTTTACTCAGCATTTAGCAGAAGAAGTTGGTCTATATAACCTACAGAGTACCTGGCTTAGATTTAGACTTGGTCTTTTTACTCTTTGGCTGGACCTAGGGTATGACTGGCTAGAATGGGAAATAGGTTGTCTTGTCTTTCACCAGATGTGTCAACAAAAAAAATTCTAGACCTGTTGGGGTGGAGCAGTGGATAAAGCGTCGAGCTAGAACACTGAGATCGCTGGTTCAAAACCCTGGGCTTGCCTGGTCAAGGCACATATGAGAGTTGATGTTTTCTCCTCTTTCTCTCTTCTCTCTCTCTCTCTCTCTCCCTTTTTTCTAAAATTAATAAATAAAATCTAAAAAAAAAAAAGAAACGAAAAAAGGCCTGGCCTGTGGCCACAGGGAATAAAGTGTCGACCTGGAATGCTGAGGTTGCTGGGTCAAAACCCTAGGCTTGCCCAGTCAAGACACATATGGGAATTGATGCTTCCTGCTCCTCCCTTCTTCCCTCTCTTGAAAAGAAAAGAATGTTATACCTTTTCTTTCTAGTATTATTTTAGATAGCTGGTATTAAAATAAAAAAGTTTACCTGGTTGTAGTCATGTCATCATTTAATAGTCTCTTCTCATGTGTGTGAGGGTTTAGAAAAAAACATTTAGATACAAACATTTAGATACAAACATTTACCTTTTTTGAGGTACCGAACCCACCAGTTTCATATGCGCATTCACTGAACCCTTCTTTAGTGATAAATAAAATATGATTTTTTTCCCCCAAATTCAAGGCAGGTATATGTTTTTTTACTGGTACACAAAATGAGCCGTGCATGAACACACCTTGCTCAAAGAACAAAACCAACAAAGTGCATGAACTCAAAACAAATTACGGTATTACTTTATTCTGGCCTCCGCGGTAGAGGCTTCTCCAAACCCCTGAGACTGACTCATTGAACCCCTAGGGTTCGATAGAACCCAGGTTAAGAACCACTGATTTAGATACTGAGTTTGTTTTAATATACTTTTGATAGAGTGTATTGTCAACCTGAGTTTCCCTTGCTGGTAGTAAGGCAACAGTGAACTCCCCTGGAAGGTATTAACTTGATTCGACTTCTGTTCTTTGTAAAAGTTTGGGAAGAGGCCTAACCATTCTATTTGGTTCTACACTAGAAGGACCTTAAAATACATTGATTCATGCTTTATTTGTTGATGCAGAAAAATAAAAATGGCCTCAGAATGCAAGGGGTAACTCATAGCCCCAACTTTCAGGCAATTAATCTCAGAAAGTATTTTATGAGACTGGTTATTAATATGTGCATCTAGGTCCTGGCCGGGTGGTTCAGTGGATGGAGCGTTGTCCTGGTGTTCTGAGGTTGTGGGTTCAATCCCTGATCAGGGCACGTACAAGAGGCAGTGAGTTCAGAACAAAATGGAATAACTTAATTGGACAACAAGTTGATGCTTCTCTCTCTCTCTCCCCCCTACCTTCCTCTCTCTCTCTTTCTCTCAAAACAATGCAGAAATTAAAAAATATACATTTTGCATCTATTGCTTCCCACTTAATATATAAATTCTCAATCTTTTTTGATAGTGGAAACCCACTCTGGTTACTTGTCATTCGTTCAAGTGCAAACAGTTTGGGGTATTGGGCCATATCTTTATGAAATATTGCTTCCAAGAATGGAATCTTGTTACTACTCAAAGCTTTTATCCACAGCATTTGGAGGAGTATGAAGTTATTGAATAAACATTTTCATGGCTCTACCCACCTCTGTTTACCTGCCAGCATGTATAGTGCTATGCAAACTTATGTAGGGTTAGAACACATAGGACCATCTGCTTGTGTTGTTGGCCTTATTTAGCGACACAGAAGCTGGGAAGATCCAGTTTTCCAGGTGCAGAAATCACCAGAGGACATATTGGGGAGCCTGCGGTGACATTGTTGTTATAATGAGAGGATGGCATAGGTTAAGACATTAATGAGGGGCCAGAGTAGATCCACTTCACTGTACCCAGTGGGGAGGGGAAGCACATAAGGTGGGGCTGCATGTTTTCTTTTCATTTTGCAGAGACAGTAAACAGGACCCTATGGGTCTGTGCTTTGATCAGGGCCAGCCAGTTCCCACAGCAATATATGCTTTGTGGCAAGTAGGGTGTCACCACTGGTGAACCAGCTCCCGACTGGGAAGATGCTTCTGTCTGTTGGCACCTTCTCTTCCCCTAAGCACATACATGTGCATACTGATCGTTCACATCACGGAGTCCCTTTTAATGCCACACAAGAGTGAACAGCACTGCAATCCATGGCGATGGCAGGACCATACAATAGAAAATGTGAGGAAAGAGGATCCTCACATACAGTTTAGCTTCCTTACTTATTTTTATTCTTAATTAATTAATTAATTTAGGTAGAGACAGGAACATGGAGCTGCTCCTGCATGTGCCCTGACTGGGGAATCGAACTGGCAACCTCAACGTTCTAGGATGATGCTCTAACCAACTGAGCTATCTGGTCAGGGCTGAATATTTTTCTGTCTTTATTGTTTTAGAGACAGAGAGAGGAAGGGAGAAAGAGGGGAGGGAAGGGAAGCATTCATTTGATGTTCCTTCCACTCAGATGTGTATTCATTGGCTGTTTCCCATGTGAACCCTGATCGGAGATCGAACCCGCAACCTTCTTGTTTGGGGATGATGCTCTTAACTGACTGAGCTAACTGGCCAGGGCCTAACTTCCTTATCTTTTTTTGGTTCACTGTATTCCTTATCTGTTTTTGTTTATTTTGTTCTTGTTTTTTTCTTCCAAGTGGAAGAAGACACAGAGGAAAGCTCAAGGTCAGGGAGAGAGTCTGTGTCCACAGCCAGTGATCAGCCTTCACATTCTCTGGAGAGACACATGAATGGGAACCAAGAGAAAGGAGATAAGACTAACAGGAGAAAGGAGAAAACTGGAAAGGAGAAGAAAAAAGACAGAGAGAAGGAAAAGGATAAGATGAAAGCCAAGAAGGGAATGCTGAAGGGCCTGGGTGATATGTTCAGGTAAGTCTTTCACCAACCCTAACCAAATCATTGCTCAGCCATATATACATGATTAATAAGAAATACTGAAGTACAGACTTTGGAAACATTATTTTTGGTGGTAACCTGAATTGTTTTCTAGTGTCCAGTCTTAGTTTCTTCATGTTTACCTTCTTAAGGGTTCTACTTTCATTATGTGGAACTCCTTTAACACTCTTGGAGTTGACATCTTGCCAACCGTCGCAGTGACTGTTGAGCAGAAGGTGGACAAGTCTGTCTGTTAGCCGAGCATTCCAGTCACAGACCCATGGAGACAAAGGGCTCTTGAAGCAGTGTTTGTTCCTCTGTGAGTGTGAACAATGTATTATTATTTAAATTTAAAGTAGAGCTCAAGTTAGTGGTGGCATTTAGAGGTTCATTAAAAGCAACTCTAATAAAAACATCTTATAAATAGGGACTGATTAATTTAATATATGTGACTTCAACCTTTAGTGATTTCATTAAATGGAGTCTCTGGCTGTTTTCTGACAGCGGTTTTTATGTCCTTAAATTATATTCTAGGGTTACTTAGCATATCATTCTGTGCAGATCACTGCTGCACAATAAAAGTGACAAGTTGTTCAGAAGTTACACTTCAGCTCTTCCAGAAATGTTCATTTAAGTTGATTTATAATGTTCAGGTATTTAATGTACAATATAAAGATTACTGGACTGTTCCATAAATTAAACCCTTAAACATATCATGATGATTGTTTACATTTGAATACATACAACAAAGCCATTTGACTCTTCAAAAAAGTAGTCATCCTACATTATGGATCTCTTCCTTTTAATTTTTTTAAATTGAACATCAGAATGTGTTTTCATTTCCATAGAATGTTTTGTTTTTTTAAAGTTGATGATCCTGAGGTTGACCTCAGTAACTCCAGGTGTTATAGATATGTCAAGCCGCCAAGTTGAGGATGCAGGGCCCAGCATACAGGCTGCACAACACGACAGGTGTGTCCTGTAGGTGTCTGGTTAAGTCCAGTGCATAAAAGAAGCTATAGAGGGAGATAGAACACTACTTGACCTATCAGCCCAGTCAGCTTTCACTGAAATACAGTTGGACTTTTATCTCCAGGGCTTCAAAACATTGGGATTTTCCTAGTTATACGTGAGTTTTCCTTGTTTATGGACGTATCCTCCTGCATGCATTTCAGCTAGTTCATCTTTTTTTTCATGATGTTTCATGTTTCTTGAACACTGGGGTGAAAGGCTCTAATTGTTCCCTTATTTCAGTGCTGGTGCCAGCCAGGGGCTTTTATTCCCTGTGTGCAGACTGATAGCTCACTAGCAGGCACCCACATGACACACGGGAAGAAGCGGTCACCTCTAAGTTAAACACGAGGAATTTGTACTGCTGAGTTCTTTGAATTAGAGACTATGCAAGTGAAGCAAGCCTTCCCCAAGACGGACAGAACCCACTGGGAGCCCAGTCTCATTGCCAGGGTTTCTCCTGAAGTCTTATTGGAAGCTAATGGCTTGTTTCCATTGATCAGTTAGCATTTACCTCATAGACACAGTGCTTTGTTCTCTTGGACTTCAATAGATAAGGAGCAAACTTCTTGTTTGTCTTATCAATTATTTTGTAAGTTATAAGTCATTTTAATTATAACTTTATTTTTTTTATAACTTGTAACTCCAGAATCAGAGAGGCCTTGTGGTAGAGTTTTCTCTACCACAAAGAGGAGAGGAGAGTGTAGGGGCCATGAGAAAATGTATATAACTTCCAAGGGACCCTGAAGGACAGCACAGCCAAACCCCTTTTTGCTAAAAGCTCTGTGAAATAGACTGGATGATTTTTCCTAGATCAAACAGTATAGCTGATCTCTAACCAGTTTTGTGATAAAGAAGTGGACCCATTTATAAATTTGAAGTCCTGCATAATCTTGAAAATCAACTTCTGCGTTTAGGTGTCCGAGCTGGAGAGTTTTTCTAAAAACTGAGTTTATATTCTTCTAGTACTAAGAATGGCTGTTAAGAACATCAGAGAGGCCTATACTTTTCTGGGTATGTGACATACTCATAGTTTGTTAGAGCCAGCCAAGATTTGCCTGTGAAACCAGTTATACAATTTTTAGAGATTGGCCAACCAGTTGTTAAATACAGTGGTTATTAAAAATTAAATTCTATATGCCCTGGCTGGCTGGCTCAGCGGTAGAGTGTTGGCCCGGCATGTTGATGTCCCAGGTTCAATTCCTGGTCAGAGCACACAGGAGAAGCGCCCATCTGCTTTTCCACTCCTCCCTCTTTGCTTCTCTCTCTCTCTCCCTCTCTTCTCTCTCCCTGTTTTCTCTTCCCCTCCTGCAGCTATGTCTCGATTAGAAAGACTTTGCCTTAGGTGCTGAGGATAGCTCCATGGCCTCTGCCTCCATGGCCAGGCACTATAAAATGGCTCTGGTTGCAACTGAGCAACGTCCCCAGATGGTCAGAGCATCACCCCCTAGTGGGCATGCCGAGTGGGTCCCAGTCAGGTAGCATGCAGGAGTCTTTCTCTGCTTCCCCTTCTCTCGCTAAAAATTAAAAAAAAAAAAAACAAGTTTATAAAATATTCAAAAATGTATCACTTCCTAGTTATTTGATTACTTTTCACTGTACTGTCTGCTTCCATAGACACCTATGGGGGTTCCCTAAGAACGTGGAACCTGCCATCTTTAACAGTAGAACACAGAGAGGACTTTGACCAAATGGGCCTTGCTAGGCTCCTCCCTGTCTCTCACACTAACTAGTTCATATTAAAATGCAGTTCTCTGTGATAGTTGCTCCCTTCCTAGAGCAGGCTCTCTATATAAATTCTTTTAGGCATTTGGGGGGAAGATCAAAGGTTTTTCCTGAGTCTTTCATTCCTTAAAAATAACCAACTTACCTGACCTGTGTTGGCACAGTGGATAAAGCGTCAACCTGGAATGCTAAGGTCGCCAGTTCAAAACCCTGGGCTTGCCCGGTCAAGGAACATATGGGAGTTAATGCTTCCTGCTTCTTCACCTTCTCTCTCTTTTTCTCTTTCTCTCTCTCTAAAAATTAATAAGTAAAATCTAAAAAAAAACCCAAAATAACCAACTTAAAATAATATCTTTAAAGAAAAGGTCATATTTTGGCCTGAACCTGCAGTGACAGTGTACCTAGGACACTGAGGTCCCCAGTTCAAAACCCCGAAGTTGCTGGCTTGAGCACAGGCTTGCATGCTTAAGCATGGGGTTGCTGGCTTGAGCGCAAGATCATTGATATGACATGATCCTAAGGTCAGTGGCTTGAGCCCAAAGGGCTGGCTTGAAGCCCAAGATCACTGGCTTGAGCCCTGCCCCTCCCAACCCCCACCCCCGCCAAGGCACGTATGAGAAGCAATCAATGAACAACTAAAGTGCTGCAACTACAAGTTGATGATTCTCATCTCTCTCTACCTCCCTTCCTGTCTCTCTCTTTCAAAAGGAGGGCATATTTTGGGGCAGCAAGCTTGGCTTCCCCTCAGCACCACGTGGAGAATGTAATGATGTCTTAAGCAGACTTCTTCTGTCCTGCCCACTTCTCTTGGTCATGGTTGTCTTCTTCCTACCTGCAGACTGGTACCCTTTGGGAAATGGTTGAAACTTACCCAATACTACTCCTCAGAGATGAGTTGAGAGTAACTTATTAAGCATAAAATCAGCTTTTTGTTTTATTCTTGGCTGTCAGTCCTTACTTTCTTCCATTACTACAGTTCCTTAGGATCTGAAAAGACTACCACAGCACTGTTACGTTTTTCAAGACAGGGTAAACTGCCTTCCATACTTGCTGGATACGATGATTTGAGATGAATAGATTCTCAGGTTGATTCTTTTCTTTCTTTGTTTATTTTAATGACATAGGGAATATATAGTAAGATTTTAAAATTAGTCTCTTCCTTTCTCTCTGTTCTTTCAGATAGGATGTGATTTCTTAGCAGTGCTGTTTTTAAAGAGCTTAAAAAGAATGTGCATGCACATATACGTTCCCTAGAATAGTTTGGGGGAGACTCAGGTATGGCTTTGCTGGTTTTGGCTTGAACTACAGAGCAGGAATGTGTGAGCATGTATGTGTGTGTGCTTGTGCACATGTGTGTGTTGTGATTTAGTTTCTGTTTTGGGGGTTCAGATAACAAAGAATAGGCTTAAGGGTAAGGGACATTCGATGTTGGGCGTATAGCATGTGAGGTTTTTCTCTTTAGTTGCTGGAAAAGGTAATGAAGTGTTTTCCTTCAAAGATGAGCTCAGAGGCTGTCCTCCCCCTGCACCCCTTCCAAAAAAACCACAAAACCACACCCTTTATTCCTATCTCTATAGGGTGTATGTGGTTTTTGGTTAAGTTTGATGAGGGCCAGATAGATGGACCATATTTTTATAACCCTACTCGAGGGAAACCGTAGCACATTGAGCAGGTATTTAATTCACTGGTGCATGCAATGACTTTGAATGGTAGTCATAAAAATTATTTAATTATTGATAAACAACTATAAGAAAGAATGTTATATCTTGTGCGTCCCTCTTCTGTATACAATTTATAGAGTGTATGAAGTGCAAAGTTGCCTTAATGAGTGTTTTAAATCTGTAAGGAATCAAATAGCAAATGAAAAGTGTGGCCTTTGGGTGTGAATTTCTCCCTGTGCAGACACATCTCCTGATGCATGTCAGGAGCTCTGATTGCCTTAATCAAAGTGGCTTCACATTCAGAAAGCTGCGTGTCCTGGCTGAACAGCTAAACACAATTTGCTCACGGAATCATTCTGAGTGCCAAGTGCAGGGGGGGGGGGGGACGGCTGAAAGGTTTAGTCTGTCTATGCTTAATTCTCAGATGCTTGGCTGTTCAAACCTATTACCATACAATGTTCCCAAGACTTCTGCCATTGCATGAAATTGTCACCAAAAAGGGAAGTGAGTCTGTGCTTTAGGAGAGAGATCTATTGTGTAATATTTTAAACAAGTTCATATTTTAAATGAAAACAGCATTATTGAGCACCATGTTTCTGCCGTAGCTCCTATCTCCAACTTGAAATAATCAACAAGATTGTAAGCATTTAAAATTACGTAGTCCCCCTTTGTTTCAGCCCTGGAGGAAATGCAATCTGATATGGCCTTCCCTGAAAAAAAAAAACCCAGAAGTATTATCATTTGAATGCCCTAGAATTGTACGCTTCGAAGACAGAAGGTTCTTCACACTGACCTTACTGTGCATGTCTCAGATTGACCTGTGCTGGTATCCACATGTGAGAGCTAAGAGCTGACCACAGTGGAAATTAAGGCAAAAGTAATATTACAACACTGCCTTTATTAAAACCGAATCCTCCAGTTATATTTCAGAGGATGACCACACTCCCTGCAACATTGTTTTAATTCAGTTCTCTGCAAGGAAATAAGACAATTTAGTTAGAAACCTGTCTGGGTTAATACTAGATAGACTGCTGTCTTTCCCTTTTTAGGACAGACTCATTTGGAGCATGCAGTGCCCTTAGTCAGATGTCAAATCACCCCATTGTGGATGGACCACCCGTGTGGGCTGTTGAGAGAAGAGCAGGTGCGACGCTCTGTTGCTCCTCCCCTTTCCCTTACGTACTAACCGTGTGTCTGTACCGTGTCTCTCGTTCAGCCTTGCCAAACTGAAGCCCGAGAAGATGAACAGCAAACCAGATTCAAAAATGGCTTGAGAAGCACAGGTTGCACAGTTGTTTAAGGAAAAAACAAACAATAAATTTACTTTTAATGAATCCTTAGTGGCTGTTGGCAACTTTTGTTTACGACATCAGCAGTTTTTTGACAGTTTAGTAATTTCAGTATTAATCAATTTGGAACTTTCTGATCTTGATTTCAAGCTTTGGGGTGTTTAAAATACTGCATTAAAAAGCAGAGGTTTTCTTTTTAATTTTTTTATTAGCCACTTTTATTATACTTTAGTGGGGGAGGTGGGAGGCAGAGACAGACTCCCACATGCATCCTGACCAGGATCCACCTGGCATGCCCACTAGGGGGCGATGCTCTGCCCATCTGGGGCATTGCTCCATAGCTCAGCAACCAAGCTCTTCTTGCGCCTGAGGCGGAGACCACAGAGCCATCCTCAGTGCTCGGGGCCACTCGCTCCAATGGAGCCATGGCTGCAGGAGGGGAAGAGAGAGAAAAGTGAAAGGGGGAGGGGTGGAGAAACAGATGAGCACCTCTCCTGTGTGTTCTGACTGGGAATTGAACCAAGGATTTACACATGCCAGGCCGACGCTTTACCCCTCAGCCAACGGGCCTGGGCTAGCCACTTTTTATTTTGGAAAACCAGAGTCCATGTTGCTGGCATATTCAGAAACCCTCAGCACACACCAAGCGATGTTACAGCCAGTGCTTTTAATATTGTGTGACATACCCATTTGATGTCATTGCGTGTCGCAGTGGCTAGGGAGACAGGCAGGTAGTGGGTGAACAGTTCAAAGGCAAGGAGGTGTGTCCATTGGGATAGCCACCCCTCAGTGGACGACCAAGTGGGCCTGTCTGAGAGTGAGTGTTGGGCAAGGGAAAGTGCCTTCATGGGTTACAGAGTTTAAACAGAAAGTGAGGGGTTAGGAAAACAAATATCTGTGAGTGGGGAATGACTGAACCAGTAAGTTTTTTCCTTGTTAAGAAGAAGAGCTGGTTTGTCCAGTGATCCTGAGGTTTGCTGAGACCTCAGCAAGTGAGGGCACAGTCTCATAAACACGTTTCTGGAGAGAGACTTCCTGGTGAGGGGTTCTGATCGCAGTCCTGAATGCTGGTCCAGGCAAATCCCAGTGCCCTTCCTTTAGAATGAAGCTCTCTGCCTGGAAGGAGTCTTTGTTTGTCATGACCCCTCAGGATTTCACACACAAACTGCATGTAGCTATCTGTGTTTTCTGAAAATGTCCAGGTTGCCGGCCACTTGAACACAATTGGGTGACGCACAAGAAAGCAACGTAAAATAAAAAGGGTCTCGTTGGATCAGACCACGGGCTGTGAGAAGGATTCCCTCTGCTGACTTGGTTGTGGCTTGATAACCAACCATGGCCCCCATGCTGCCAAGCCAAAAACCCTCTATTACAGGAAGGATGCACCCTCAATAGGCTTATCTGTTTGTGTCAGAAGTATTGGGGCTTGAACATTTTCTGACACAGGGCTTATGCACTGGTCATGTGACCAGTATCACATTAGTATAAAGTCAAATGGCATCTTGAGCAGCCTGCCAGGGGCTTAGGGAACGTGGTTAAAATAATCCAAAGACGTGGAAGGCATACAGTGCCCTGGAGAAGGGAGAGAACTTGGAGAGTGCGCTCTTGCCTAATGGTCTTGCCTAATTTTATTCGTTTACTTGTTTGTCACCTGAACGGGACACACCTATTGTCTGTAAGTGCACTGGTTGGAGTAATTCTGAATTTGTAAATCCCAAGGACTGACTGACTGCCTCTTTTAATTTGAATGGAAACAGAGGCTCCTGTTTGAACACAGGAAACCATGTCCAGTGGACCTGCTAGCCGAGGCCAGTTCTGGGGCAGCTGAGGCCATGCTCTGAGGGTCCTTTGCCTCCTGGTAGTGGTTTTAAGCAGAGAGCCTCTGACAGCTACAGCGCTAAGGCTGACTGTACGGAACCAGGGGAGGCCAGAGCATGGCAGGCGGGCCTTTCCACCACCTTTCCCATGCTTATTTAACATTTCTTTCCACAGACCTGCGGCGGGGATAGAGAATGCAGGTGTCAGGGATGACACTTCCCTCAGAGTCCTTGCAGAGCAGACCGTTTTTGTCAAAGAATTTTTTGTCAGTTCTGAGACACACAAGTCAATTTCAATTTGAGGCTACATAGAAATTGGCATCTTTTTTTCTTTTCTCCCTGTAATGGGAGTGAAAATTGGAGGCTAAAGACTATTCACTCTGTAATAATACAGGGTTAAATAAACTCTATCTCACCACTGAAACATGTGCTAGAAGCTATGGGCTCAGTGAATGTTTACCACAACATATTTTGGAAATAGTATAGCTGATGGTTTTTATTTATTTCCACTAGAGGACCTAAATCTTTTACATAAAAAAGAATGAAGCAAGTCCATATTACTTCTAAATGTATTTTTATCAAGCCACAGATTATTTAAAGATAATTCTTTGATCCTTCCGAATAGTCTTTTGAAAGAATTCACTGGGGTAGTGAACTCTTTAATAATTGAATGTAGGATGGTTTTCCACTTGACCTGTTTTTTTTTTTTTGTTTTGTTTTTTTTTGTCTAAACATAGAAATTGTTTTAATATCTTTTTTTTTTTTTGGCTCCGTTGTTTTGTTTTGTTTTTTTATATATATATATATATTTTATTATTATTAATTCTAATGGGGTGACATCAATAAATCAGGGTACATATGTACAATGAAAACATCTCCAGGTTATCTTATCATTCAATTGTGTTGCATACCCATCACCAAAAGTCAAATTGTCCTCTGTCACCTTCAATCTTGTTTTCCCTGCGTCCCTCCCCTCCTCCCTATCCCATTCTTCCCTCCCTCCCCCCATCCCATAACCACCACTCTCTTGTCCATGTCTCATACCCTCACTTTCATGTCCCACCTATGTATGTAATCGTGCTGTTCTCAGTTTTTCTTTTTTTCTGATTTACTTATTTCACTCCGTATAATGTTATCAAGGTACATCCATATTGTTATAAATGATCCGATGTCATCGTTCCTTATGGCTGAGTAGTATTCCATAGTATATATGTACCATAGCTTTTTAATCCTCTCGTCTTCTGACGGACACTTGGGCTGGTTCCAGATCTTCGCTATTGTGAACAATGCTGTCACGAACATGGGGGCGCATTTCTTCTTTTCGAACAGTGCTATGGTGTTCTTAGGGTATATTCCTAAAAGTGGGATAGCTGGGTCAAAAGGCAGTTCGATTTTTAATTTTCTGAGGAATCTCCAAACTGTTTTCCACAGTGGCTGCACCAGTCTGCATTCCCACCAGCAGTGCAGAAGGGTTCCCTTTTCTCCACATCCTCGCCAGCACTTATTCTGTGTTGTTTTGCTGATAAGTGCCATTCTGACTGGTGTGAGGTGATATCTCATTGTGGTTTTAATTTGCATTTCTCTAATGATTAGTGATGTTGAGCATTTTTTCATATGCCTATTGGCCATCTGTATGTCCTCTTTGGAGAAATTTCTATTCATTTCTTTTGCCCATTTTTTGATTGGGTTGTTTGTCTTCCTGGTGTTGCTTTTTATAAGTTCTTTATAAATTTTAGTTATTAAACCCTTATCAGATGTGCTGTCAAATATGTTCTCCCATTGTGTGGTTTGTCTTTTTATTCTGTTCCTATTGTCTTTAGCTGTGCAAAAACTTTTTAGTTTGATATAGTCCCATTTGTTTATCTTGCCTTTTATTTCAGTTGCCCATGAAGATAAATCGGCAAATATACCGCTGCTACAGATGTCGGAGAGCTTGCTGCCTATGTTTTCTTCTAAGATGTTTATGGTTTCACGGCTTACATTTAAGTCTTTTATCCATTTTGAGTTTGTTTTTGTGAATGGTGTAAGTTGATGGTCTAGTTTCATTTTTTTGCAGGTAGATGTCCAATTTTCCCAACACCATTTGTTAAAGAGGCTGTCTTTACTCCATTGTATGTTCTTTCCTCCTTTGTCAAATATCAGTTGTCCATAAAGCTGTGGGTTTATTTCTGGGTTCTCTGTTCTGTTCCATTGATCTATGTGCCTGTTCTTATGCCAGTACCAGGCTGTCTTGAGTATAATGGCCTTGTAGTAAACCTTGATATCAGGAAGAGTGATACCTCCTGCTTTATTTTTTCTTTTTAAGATTGCTGAGGCTATTCGTGTTCTTTTTTGGTTCCATATAAATTTTTGGAATATGTGTTCTATATCTTTGAAGTATGTCATTGGTATTTTAATTGGTATTGCATTGAATTTATAAATTGCTTTGGGTAATATAGACATTTTAATGATGTTTATTCTTCCTAGCCATGAGCACGGTATGTGCTTCCACTTGTTTGTATCTTCCTTGATTTCTTTTATCAATGTTCTATAATTTTCTGAGTACAAGTCCTTAACCTCCTTGGTTAAATTTACTCCTAGGTACTTTATTTTTTTGGCTGCAATAGTGAAGGGGATTGTTTCCTTAATTTCTTTTGCTGATATTTCATTGTTGGTGTATAGAAATGCCTCTGATTTCTGAGTATTAATTTTATATCCTGCCACCTTGCTGAATTCATTTATCAGGTCCAGTAGTTTTTTGACTGAGACTTTAGGGTTTTCAATATACAATATCATATCATCTGCAAATAATGACAGTTTTACTTCTTCTTTTCCAATCTGTATGCCTTTTATTTCTTCTTCTTGTCTGATTGCTGTAGCTAGGACTTCCAGAACTATGTTGAATAAGAGTGGTGAAAGTGGGCAACCCTGCCTGGTTCCTGATCTTAAGGGGATTGCTTTTAATCTTTGTCCATTTAGTATGATGTTTGCTGTCGGTTTATCATAGATGGCCTTTATCATGTTAAGGAATGATCCCTGTATTTCCACTTTACTGAGAGTTTTGAGCATGAATGGGTGCTGGATTTTATCAAATGCCTTTTCTGCATCTATTGAAATTATCATGTGATTTTTGTCCTTCCTTTTGTTTATGTGGTGAATCACATTGATTGACTTGCGAATATTGAACCAGCCTTGCCTCTCCAGAATAAATCCCACTTGATCGTGGTGTATGATTTTTTTCATATATTGCTGGATCCGGTTGGCTAATATTTTGTTGAGAATTTTAGCATCTAAATTCATCAGGGATATAGGCCTATAATTTTCTTTCTTTGTGTTGTCTTTGCCCGGTTTTGGGATCAGAATTATGCTCGCCTCATAAAAGGAGTTTGGAATTCTTCCTTTCTCTTGAATTTTTTGAAATAGCTTCATGAGAATAGGAGTTAGTTCTTCTTTGAATTTTTGATAGAATTCACTTGTGAAGCCATCAGGCCCAGGACTTTTCTTTTTTGGGAGTTTTTTGATAACTGTTTCGATCTCATTTGCTGTAATTGGTCTGTTTAGGTGTTCTGATTCTTCCAAATTGATTTTTGGAAGGTTATATGATTCAAGAAATTTGTCCATTTCACCAAGATTGTCTAATTTTTTGGCATATAGTTCTTCATAGTATTTTCTTACAATGCTTTGTATTTCTGTTGTGTCAGTTGTTATTTCTCCACTGTCCTTTCTAATTTTATTTATTTGAGTCCTCTCTCTTTTTTTCTTGGTGAGTCTAGTTAAAGGTTCATCAATCTTGTTTACCTTTTCAAAGAACCAGCTTCTTGTTTCATTGATCCTCTGTATTGTTTCCTTAGCCTCTATGTTATTTATTTCTGCTCTGACCTTTATTATTTCCTTTCTTCTACTTGTCTTGGGTTTTATTTGTTGTTGTTTTTCTAGTTCTTTTAGATGCAGGGTCAAGTTGCTTATTTGAGCTTTTTCTAGCTTCTTATGATATGCCTGTAGTGCAATAAACTTCCCTCTCAGAACTGCTTTTGCTGTGTCCCATAAATTTTGAGTTGATGTATGCTCATTATCATTTGTTTCTAGAAACTTTTTTATTTCTTCTTTGATCTCATTGTTAATCCATTCATTATTTAATAACAAGCTATTTAGTTTCCAAGTGTTTGAGTATTTTTCAGTTTTTCTTTTGTGGTTAATTTCTAGTTTCATGGCATTGTGATCAGAGAAAATTCTTGATATGATTTCAATCTTCTTAAATTTATTGAGACCATTTTTGTGTCCTAACATGTGGTCTATCCTAGAAAACGTACCATGAGCGCTTGAGAAGAATGTATATTCTACTGCTTTAGGGTGAAAAGTTCTGAAGATATCTATTAAATCAAGTTGATCTAGTGTCTCCTTTAAGTCTGCTGTTTCTTTATTAAGTTTCTTTCTTGAGGATCTATCCAGTGTTGTTAGAGGGGTATTGAAATCCCCTACTATGATAGTATTGCTGTTAATCTCGCCCTTTATATCCATCAAAGTCTGCTTTATGTATGTCGGGGCTCCTATATTTGGTGCATAGATATTTACAATAGTTATATCTTCCTGTTGAATTGTTCCCTTTATCATTATGTAGTGTCCTCTTTTATCTCTTACTACAGCCTTTGTTTTAAAGTCCATTTTGTCTGATATAAGTATTGCTACCCCTGCTTTTTTTTCATTTCCATTTGCATGAAATATTTTTTTCCATCCTTTTACCTTCAGTCTATGAACATCTTTTATTTTAAGGTGTGTCTCTTGTAGACAGCATATGTATGGGTCCTGTTTCTTTATCCATGCAGCTACCCTATGTCTTTTGATTGGATCATTTAATCCATTTACATTTAAGGTTATTATTGATATGTAGTTGTTTATTGCCATTTTATTCTTTAAAGCTGTATTCTTCTTTTGCTCTATTCTTTCCTCCCTTTAAACTGTTCACAAGTGGCCCCTTAGTATCTCTTGCAGAATTGGTTTGGTTTTTATGAATTCCTTGAGGCTTTCTTTTTCTGGGAAGCTCTTTATTTCTCCTTCAATTTTAAACGTTAGCCTTGCTGGATAAAGTAGTCTTGGTTGTAGGTTCTTGTTCTGCATTACTTTGATTATTTCTTGCCATTCCCTTCTGGCCTCAAGTGTTTCTGTTGAGAAGTCCGATGTCATCCTTATGGGGGCTCCTTTGTAGGTGATAGTCTTTTTTTCTCTCGCAGCTTTTAAAATTTTTTCTTTATCCATTAGCTTTGGTATTTTAACTATGATGTGTCTTGGTGTAGATTTTTTTGGGTTTCTCCTTAATGGAGTTCTGTGTGCTTCTTGAATGTGTGGAGTGTTTCCCAGCCTTAATTTAGGAAAGTTTTCTGCTATAATTTGATTGAACAAAGTTTCCATTTCCTGTCCTCTCTCCTCTTCTTCAGGCACCCCTATGATGCGAATGTTGTTTCTCTTCATGTTGTCACAAAGCTCCCTTAGAGTTTCCTCACATTTTTTAAGTCTCTTTTCCTTTTTCTTCTCTGTTTCTGTGCCTTTGTTTATTGTGTCTTCTAACTCGCTTATTCGATCCTCAGCGTCATCCATCCTGCTTTTAATTCCTTCCATTGTGGTCTTCAGTTCTGATACTGTATTTGTCATTTCTGTCTGATTCTTTTTTATTATTTCAATTTCATTTTTTATACTTGTTATCTCTTTATTTAGGTGTTCATAATGACTATCCATTGTTGCTCTAATTTCTTTGAACATCCTAACTATCATTATTCTAAATTCTGCTTCTGGTAATTTGGTTATATCTGGTTCATTCAGGTCCTTCTCTGGGGATTTCTCTTGATTCATTTGGTTTGCATTCCTCTGCCTGCCCATTTTTTCTGTGTATAAGCAAGTTGTGGCCACTGGAGTCCAGTAGGTGTTGCCTTTGTGTTCTCTAGGTGTGGTCTATCTGCAGGCCCCCCACCCCCTCTGCCGGCGCCTAGGGTGGTTGGGTATGAGCGTTGCCAGCGCCGGCCCACTGTGGCTTTTGCTGTGATTTCTGCCTCTCCTCCGTGGGAGGGGCTGTCACTGAAGCCACAAGATTAGCACCAAGGGTAGAGGCGAGCACCTTTCCTCAGCTGCGGACCCAGCCTATTTCCGGACTTCCGCCCAGAACCAGCAGTCGGAGCCTGCTCGCTACAGTTCCGCGGGTTAGGCGGGGCTTTTGACGTGCTCTCAGCTGTAAGCTTTTGCCCGTCAGGAGCTTTAGCCCCGCCCTCGAGGCCAGGGCCCTTTGCGCAGGGTCGGAAACCAAGATTTATTGGGGCTGGCGTGTTTGCTGGCTTCCGCCGAGCTGCGTACTTCCGCTCGTCCCGGACTCTACCCCGCCCCCGCGTTCGGAGCCCGCTCGTGCACGTATTAACGCTATCCGGGGTTTCTCCGGCCGGATGGGGATAGCAGCCGTGGGCTCAGCTGCGAGCCTCCGCCTGTCTCGGGGTCCACCCCGTTCCCGCGCTCGGAGCCCGCTCGCGCACGTATACTGGCCAACCGCAGTTTCTCCGGCGGGCGGCGGGGGGGGGGGGGCGGACTGGTAGCGTCAGCTCAGCCACGAGCCCCTGCCCGTCCCTGGTCCTAGCCCGGTCCCCGCGGTCAGGGCCGGCTTGCGCAGGGCCTGCCTGTTCCTGGCCTCCCGCTTTGTCCCCGTAAGTGGGATTAAAGGTGGGCCCGCAGCTTCCGGACCGCTCTCGCGCTTACCCTCCGACCCTCTGGGCTAGACCGATCTCCCACCGGCTTGGCCTCTGCCCACGTCGACAGAACCGCCTTTCAGCGTCCTGCCGCCCCAAAACCTTAAGCAGCCCTCAGCAGAGTAGGAAGGGACCTAATACTCCACACTGTAGGCCTGGGAGCTCCCTCACTTGTTTCACAGCTCAAAACTGTCCAAACGTCTCTTCTTGGCTCTGGGACTGCAGGCTGGGGCTTGGTTCCTGGGACCCAGGTCCCTCCCTCTCCGCCAAAATCTCCTCCCGCCACACGGGTCTCTCCGGGCTGCCGTTTGCTCCGGGGAGCTGGGCAGCCCTCTTCGCGTTTTCGCTATTCCTACCAGTCTCAATGTGGCTTCTTCTGTGTTCCTTGGTTGAAGAGTCCACTTAGTTTTGTTCAAAGTTGGTTTATCCAGGTGATGGTTCTTAAAATTGAGTTGTAATCCACTTTGGTTCTGGGAGTTGGAAGTTGGTACGTCCGCCTACTCCGTCGCCATCTTGCTCCCCCAAGAAACTAAGAGCACTAAATGAAATAATCTCTCATCTGGGTAAATGACTTTCCATTTCAAGCAAAACAAAAAGCTGTCAGATACCCACAAGATAAGACAGCAAGAAAGCAGACCATCCTGAAAACAATTTCTGTTGCTGTAGTCTCGAAATATGATCTATGTCACAGAAGGCCCTGAGCAGCCCTGCAGATGCCACTCACCTTTGACCTGTTTTTAATATTAGTCAATTTAGAAACAGAATACTAAAACTGGATTAAATTTCATATCAGAGCAAAATAACCAAAGTTCCCGTTAACTTTTCCACTGAACATTTTGTTTTAGGATGGGTGACCCACCCATGCTCAATACCAACGATTTTCAACCTTTGTCATCTCATGGTGCACGTAAACTAATTACTAAAATTCTGCAGCACAGCAAAACATATATTTTTTGCCAGTTTGACAGAAAACAACAACAAAACTCAAATAGGTATAATTTTGATTCATTCACACCAGACAGCTGTTGTTGTGTTGGCTGTTGTCATCTTTTTATTTGGCAATCTAAGGGACAAGAGTTCAGGGAGAAGAGTTCAGTGCCCCTTACTGAATACTTAGGTACTGCCTGCTTTAAAAAATCTTGTGTCCTGACGGTTGAAAATCACTGCTTTACCCAAAGCTGTTCTGACCCTCTCTCACCTATTCCAGGACTTGTGCCTGAGCACAGTGCTCATTCTGTTCTCTCCCATGTCATCCATGATCTCTACCTGGCCATTCTCTCTTTGTCCTACACTAGGCTGTTAATTCCTCTATCTTAGAGAAACTTTTCTCCTCCCCACCCTGCTCTTTCCACCACTGCCCATCTTCTCTCCCATGCCTCTGATCCAACATTTGGAGATGTTCACTTGATATCTTTACTTCCTGTTCTTTCTTCGACTCCTTCCATGGAGCCTTCTCCTGTCCTGGCCTGTAGGTCACCCACGGCCCCTTCACCATCTCCCTGTCTATTCGCACCTGCCCCTGGACTGCAGGTGCAGTTGACATGTGGATTCCTGCTGTCCGTTCGGATCACTCTGGCCATGTCCCCCCTTCCTCTCTGCCCATTCTGATTCTGTCTCCTTTACCAGTTCCATGGCAAGCTCTGTTCTCCTGGTATTGGAGTGCCTCAGCACTCAGTCCTTGGTCCCATTCTATTTCTTTCTGTTCAGTAAAACAGACTTTTTATATTCTCAGGAGATAGAGCCTTGGGCTCTACATACAGTGCATGAGCTGATGATTCCCAGCTTCATGTCTCCTACTTGGGAATCCACTGTGAACTCTAGATTTGCTGCTCCATCATTTGACATAGTTGCTCAGATGCCAACTAGGCATCTGGAGCTTAACCTGCTTCTGGCTCAGTCCCAGACGTTTGGCCCAGAATCCTTCCTCTCCATCTTTTCTTTCTCAGAGAATGATATATGTGCTTTTTGTTGATTAGGTCCAAAATTTTGGAATAATCCTTCATTCCTATTTTTTTCCCCTTGTATCCCATATTTAATTTATTAATGTTCAAAAGCCAGAGCCCATTGATCTGGTCCCAAAATGTCTCTCTAATCCTACCACTTTCAGCCCCCCCCCCCCTACTGCCACCATGGTCCAGTGACAAAACCCCCATCCGCCATGCCCCGACTGCATTCTTCACATAGTACCCACCCAGACACAGCAGCTGGAAATCACATCCTTGTCCTCCTCTATTCAGCTCCCCCATAGCCATCTTAGTCACTCGGAATAAAAGTTGACATTCTTAGCATCACATGCTGGACCCTATAGGATGGCCCCCAGCCTTGCTGACCTCATTTTTTCTACTCTTTTCTTTGCTGACTTCTCTCCAGCTGCCCTGGCCTCCTCTTCTCTGAGAAATTTGGGTGCCCTGGAGCCTCCGTCCCTGTTCACACCATTCTGCAGAGTAATCTTCTCTCAGATAACCATGGGTCCTCTCTTGTGCCTGTACCATCTTGACTCAAATGTCTACCTTTTGGGGGTCACTCCAACATCAGACCTTGCCCCCTCGCCCTGTGATCCTTCTTACCCCCCTTTTGGCATTATTTTCCTCCTGTGTGTTCTCATTGCCAAACAGAAGCCGTGTCTCACCAATGTGGGTGAATAATAATCCAGACCCACAGGACTTGTTACCCCTTTCCACCAATGGCTACATCGTGAGTAGACTGCCCATCTCACAGTTAGTGCCCAGCGAAGGAACAGGTGCCGAGCTGCCTTCATTCCTTCAGTGCATGCCCCGACTTCCAGCAGCTGCATTCTGCCTCTTGTGCCCAAGGCTTCTCTGGTGCCTGGGAGGAAGCCCTGCTTCTTTGTGCAAGATTTCCAGAAGTGCACAGGAATCACACCTCTTCAGAGAAGCCTTCAGCCAATGACCCAGTGTAAAAGGACTCCAGTCCCCATGGCCCTTAGGAATATGACTCTCAGGCAGATGTCTGTGCCCTTAGCCCTGAAGGTATGGTCTTTAGACCAGGAACTTGGCAGGACTGGGAGCCTATCAGAGAGGAAGCTTTACAAACCCCACCCCAACCCTACTGACACCAGAATCTGCGGTTTAACAGCCCTGGCTGGTCTGTGACTGTTACAGGTGGAGAGACTCTGTTGTACCTGCTACACGCTCTCAGAGCTGGCCTGTGGCGTCGAGCTCTCCTGGCCAACAGGATAACAGACTGAGCATACTTCGCTCCCCTATGTCACATCTCTGCTTCCCTACCAGAGTTCCTTGTAGGTTCCTTTAACCTGCTGCCCTGATTCCCTGTCTTGAGATCGACTATCCATAGTGAGCTAAGTGTTTGTTGAGCGAATGAATACATACATAAAATGTCTAGAGCAACTGTTCTCAAACTTTTTGAAGTCAGGGCGGATTTAAAATCCTACAAATAATTGTTGGCGCACTATATACAAATTTCTGAGAAATATGTTATAATAATTAAGTCAAATATTAAAGAAAAAAATAAAGTCCAAGCATGCTTTCATAGTAATTAAGCAAAATAAATACGACAAAATTAAATTTATTCTGACATTAAAAAACATTTTTATGTTACATTTTTTGAGTTATGCTTTTTAGAATTCGTAAAAAAGAGGAGTTAAAAAATAAAAAAACAACAAAAGAGTTATCTTTTTATATATATAGATACATTCTTAGTAAGATTTAGTAAATTCGGCAGGTCCCAGCGCGAATGTGTTAAGTCTTCTCATTTCTGTGTTTATGAGAAATATGAGCCTGATGTGTCCTAGTGATTTCTTCAATATTTGGGCATATACTTGAAAGGCAAACTTTCATTTCCTCATCAATACATTGAAGAATTCCTCTCTTTTTACTCTTAATTGTGTTGAGTGCAGAAAACTGCCACCGTATATATCATCTTAACTTTACACCAAACAAAGGATAGAAGAAATTTGCCTCCAGTCTTTCCGGGGAATATAGGGGGTAGTGTAAACAATCCAGCACCACAGCTTAACAGATGTTTGTAACCTAATCAGGCAAGTGAGGTGGGGGATTGGGCAGACTGTCAGCTTACAGCCAATTCCCCACACCTCTGTCCCCCAAAAATCTAAACTCCTAAAACCCTGCTGGATTTTTGGTCCCCAACAGGAACATATTTCTCTGGAATACTGCAGGGTGCACCCCTTACTCTAGACCAGTTCTCAAAGTGTGCGCCAGTGCACCCTGGCGCACACTTTGAGAACCACTGGTCTAGAGTAAGAGGTGGCGCAGACGTGAAGGGTTTCTGCCTGGTGTAATTTTATAAGTGATGACAAGTTCCTTCAGAGCAACCTGTGCCTGTGTGGTTCCCATTCTTGAGAGACAATGTCACCTACCAAGCCAGCTGTGACGGTAGAGGCAGCAGTTCCCGCAGGGTCAACCTCCTGCTCCTTGGCTTACTGCCCATTCTTTGTTGTTGACATTAATGTTCTCTTGGCTCTCAGGAGCCATACATGACTTAATTATTTTCTAATACAGCTGATGTGTAATACAGTGTGTCTGTAAAGTCATGGTGCACTTCTGACTGGTCACAGGAAAGCCACAAAAGACGAAAGAAACGTGAAATCTGCACCAAATAAAAGGAAAACCCTCCCAGTTTCTGTAGGATGATGTGGCAGCATGTGCGCATGCGCAGATGATGACGTAACACCATGTATACAGCGGAGCAGCCCACGGCCATGCCAGTCGAGATGTGGACGGTACAGAGGAAAGTTCAGTGTGTTCTGTGGCTCGCTAAATTAGAATCCGTGACCAAAGTGCAACATGAATATTGGCACATTTATAACAAAGTGCCACCACATAGGAATAACATTACTCAGTGGGATAAGCAGTTCGAGGAAACCAGTAGTTTGGTGGAGAAACCCTGTTCTGGTAGGCCGTCAGTCAGTGACAAGTCTGTAGAGGCTATATGGGATAGTTAGTTACCTAAGGAGCCCTAAAAAATCTGTGCATGCGTGTGCTCAACAGTTACACCTAAGCAAGACTACAGTTCATAAGGTGTTAAAGAAACGTCTCTGTTTTATGGGGTACAAATTGCGACTGTTGCACGCTATCAAACTGTCGGATAGAGGATAGACCCACACGATGCTCGTTTGCTACAGATATGCTTCATGTGATCGACAATGATGCAAGATTTTTGCAGAAGATTGTGTTTAGCGATGAGGCGACCTTCCATATCTGTGGACATGTTCATCGCCATAACGTCCAAGTATGGGCTGCTGAATATCCTCATGCGTTCGTTGAGTACAAACCTAACACCCCTAAAGTGAACATGTGGTGTGGCTGATGCATGATAAGGTGGTAGGTCCACTTTTTTTTGCGGAGCAGTCTGTGACAGCAAACACCTATCTTTACATGTTGGAACTGTATGCAGTGCCCCAATTTCTAGAAGGTGTCATCTTTCAACAGGACAACGCTCCTCCACACTGTGCCACCATTGTTTGTGAGTTTCTGGATAGAACATTCTCCTGGCGGTGGATAGGCAGGGGTTCTGTCAAGCCATGGCCACCATGATCCCCAGATCTTACGCCATTAGACTTTTACTTTTGGGGTTATGTGAAGCAGCATGTGTACATTGAATGTATCAACGACATTAATCACTTAAAACAGAATCACAGATGTTATTCACTCTGTTACACCAGCCATCCTTACCTGTGTGTGGCAAGAATCTTACTATTGTTTGGGTGTGTGTAGGGCAACAATTGGAGCCCACATCGAACTGCACTGAATAGGTATGAAACTGGGAGTTTTCCTTTTATTTGATGCAGATACCACATTTCTATCGTCTTTTGTTGCTTTCCTATGACCGGTCAAAAGTGCACTGTGACTTTATGGACACACTGTATATATATATATTTACAAATTAAATTCATTTTGGGCAGTTTCGCCCTTTAGTCTGTGAGTTGTATAATTGAGAGGTCAATGCCTCCGTAAGCTTCACACGCCAGCCTCCGTGAGACTGTGTGAGGTTCTGTCCCTGAAAGAAGTCTGGACTTGACCCTTCACAGTTTTCTGAGCTGCTTCTGCCTGTGTAACAAGCTGGTCAGACCCCTGCTGCCCTGCAGGTCGTGCCCTGGGGGGCTCTCAAACAGCCTCACCCAAGGGTGGGCCTGCGCCTCATCCTCATTCTTCTCATCAGCTCCTTGCGGACCCTGCTGAGCACCTGGGGCCTTGAATCCTCCTGGGTGGTGGGGACCGCTTCACTGTCTTAGCTTCTCCTTCTGTAATATCTATGATGTTTATTTACATTGTCACTTGCGTTTCCTCTGTAAATGTTATTTTTCTCGTCTCTTTGGTTATTTAATAGTTCTGATTTTTTAAAAGAGAAAAATAAAAGAATAACTTGATATTCTTTGTCCACACAAAGAAGCAGAGACTATGAAATGAACTGAACTGGCACACTAACTGCAGAGTGTCCTCATTTGCTGTACAAAGGTATCTATTTCGCCCCTCCAGGTTGCCCCTGAGCACTCGTGTTCCCTTTTCTGATTGTGTTGGGTGGTCCCTGGCTATCCCATCTTCCCTAAGAAGAGAAGCATCCTTCCTGTAGTGACTGCCACCAGTGCTGAGACCAGTGGTTAGCGTTCACTGCCTGTGGCACTCTAGGCAGTCTGCCACACAGTGGATTTTTGGTAACCCACTTAGACCATAGAATAACCCAGAGGTGAATGTTCTTTTAGTTCCATTGTGGCTGAAGAAACAAAGTACGGGGTTAGAGAGGTGAGCTAGTCATGTAGCCCTCACAGGGCTTGCGCGGCGTGCGCAGAACACACGGAACCCCTTTGGGAGTCAAATACTGGACCCCCTTTAGACCTGTCCCTGCGCCTCTGCTGGGACAGCTCCACCTTCACAGCCTCCTCCACTGCTCTGCTTCCTCCAAACCCATGTGGGAGGCAAAACAGCTGCCATGTGAGCCACGTGAGGAGCCTTGCTGTGCAGGCTCTTAGTTAGACAGACAGACCCCTGTGGTGAGCAAGGAAATTCGGACATTAGTGTCTTTTGAACCTGACTTTGTATTTGTGTTTCTGTCCTACTTGGTTTGTTTCATTTTCTGTGTCTGGGGTCTTTTCCCAAAACTATTCTTAAGGACTTGGGGATTTTACTGTTAGTTTTAAAACTACCACCTGACTGGTGCTGGCACAGTGGATATAGAGTGACAACTCGGAATGCTGAGGTCTCAGGTTTGAAACCCTAAGGTCACCAGTCTGAGCACAGGCTCATCAGCTTGAGCACAGGATCATCAACACAATCTGTAGGTTGCTGGTCAAGGCACAGGTTAGAAGCAATCAATGAACAACTAAAGTTGCCTCTTCTCATCTCTCCATCTCTCTTCCTTCTTGTCTGTCTCTCAAAAAAAAAAGAAAGCAACTTTAAATAAATTAATAAGTAGAAACAAAAACTGCCAGCCTTTCCAACATAGACTCTCGGAACTGCTGGTTCCGAATCAGGGACACTGATGGAGAAGGACACTGACAAGCCTTGCTTTCCTCCTTCTCTGTTCCCCGATGGTGGGCTAGTCCTAGCCGTGTTCAGACCCCTTGCCTGTTGTGACAGCTCGCTCCCTTCCCTTCCCACCCTTTTCATGCCCCTGCTCTGCCCACCACTGCTCTTTCTTGGTCCCCTGATTCCAATCGTTGTGAGACCATTCCTCTTTTCCTTAGGACATGTCGCAGGTCTGTGCTTCCTCAGCTAACCTTCTCTGTCACTTCTGTGTCCCCTTTCTCTGAAGCCCTGTCAGGGCTGCCCCAGTCAGCCAGCCTGCCTGGTCCTGCAGGGGTTTCTGAGGCTGGGCTCTATCGGGGGCCCCAACCCAGGGGGGTGGTCAAGGCTCAGGAGGTGCCCGTCTCTCCAGCGCCCACTCCTCTGTCTGTCAGGCCCGCAGACCCTGCTTCGGTGAGTGTCCACTGTTGTCTGTAGGGAAATAACCTCGTGGGTGATTTCTGGGTTTATAACTGATTTTAGTCATGAGGAATAGTGTCTCAAGGTAATTTACTTTGGAATTCCTAGCATTCCAGGTCTCTTTTCTCCTTTTTAACTTTAACTCCGTTTAGACTGTGGTGCTAGAAACATATTTTAGTTCTAGCATCTACTTAATTTACATTGGTGCAGGCTGATTCCGAAACAGTTGTAAGATGGTGAACTTGAGACCAACTGTAGACAGGCACGCTTGCAGGAAGGGGGGTCCCCCTTGGCTTCTTTCAGGAGCACCGCAACAACCCACCCCTGGTGTTGCTTCGAGCGTGTGTGTGTGGGGGGGTCATGTGTGGCCATCCTCACAGGAAGCTGACTGCACATATGCATTCTCTCAGACACACCAGGGACAGGGTTGGCCGTATCTCCATGTCAGGTGAATATAAAGGAGCAGCAAGCCTCCCGATGGGCAGTCACATTTCAGCAGTTAATGGTCAGTACCCTGTCAAAGATGAATGTTCACCGCTCCTATGCCCATTGGCAGGTGTGAGCTGTGGGTCTGGAGCTGGAGATCTCTCCTGCCTGTGAAGGAGGGCTGAGGGGCAGCCCCCCACCTCAGGGCATGGTGGGAGAGGCCAATAACCCATGTGGGGTGGGTGCAGGCTGGGTTCCTAGTCACTTCTCCGGAGAACAGCTTTATCCCTCACCCCAGGCAGCCCTGCTTTGTCCCCCTTGCCTGCTGGTGTGTGATAGAACTCAGAGATCAGCACATGGGCGCATGGTTCACTTGCATTACACCCCACATCACCTGGCGAGACTTGTTTCTAACGATGAGTAGGTCGAGTTTTCTTGAGTCTGCTTGTGGAATGTATATGATTCCTTAGTACTTATAAGGTAAAACTGCCAATTCCCATTTTCTGCAAATGTTTACCAAAAGCCTGCTATGAGCAAGGGGGAGAGGTGTTGGTGATGGGGTTAGCTCAGCCAGCAGTGGTCAGTGGTTGTTGAAAGGAACACCAGGTGGGCCTCGCCCTGCCAGGAAAGTCCGCCTCCCTCCAGATGCAGATGTTGAAAGTGAGATCCAAAAGATGTTCTGAGCTCTCAGTGGGAAGCAGGCTCTGAGGGAAAGGCATGTTTGCACCAGTGGGGTTCAAACTCTTTTTGATAGGATCTGCAGTAAGCAAACAGGGCTGCCTTGCAACCCCGTGTACACATGTGTACACGACTAAACACTGCATACAATGATGCCTGCCTTCGTGCTCTGACACGCTCAGAGGGAAGTAGCTAAGAGGCAGTTATTGGATGGCCTGGACTCTGAAGCCAGATCCCCTGGGTCCAAATCCTAGCTGCACACTCTCTGGCCTCGTGTGCGCACAAGTTAACAAACACATTTGTGTTTTACTTTTCTCCACTGTACAGAATGAATAGTAATGCTTCACAGGGCTGTTTGGAAGCTCCAGTGAGTCCATGTCCACAAAGCACTTTAGAGGCCTTCCTGGTATACAGGATGCACAACATAAACGTTAGTCATTCACATTGTTACTATTCTTATTCTATAAATCATTTTAAAAATATCTCTATAAAAATCAATTTTACATCTTTTAATGGGTTGCAACACACAAGGTGAAAAATATTGTTCAGATGGTAGACATCTTCCAGGTTTGCAAAGGGTGGGACGGGGGGTGGGGGAGAGGAGAGAATGGCTTGATAAAGTTCACATTGTATAGCAAATGAGAAGGTTACTGTAACTACTGTGTGTAGGTGCAGGTTGACTGCTCTGGGGTGCATGCCAGGGATGCTGTCAGGTAGCTGCTGTAGAAACCATGGCCAGAAATGGTGGTGACCATGGGGACAGAGGTGCCATCTCTGTTTCTCAGCAGGAATCTAGGGGAGTTGGTTATGGGGGTAGGTGTAAAAACACAATAGAGGGCCCTGGCCTGTGACTTAGTGGATAGAGCATTGGTCTAAAGTACGGACATCCCACATTCGATTCTTGGTCAGGACACACAGAAGAAGTGACTAGCTGCTTTTCTCCCCTCTCCCTCCCCCATCTCTCCTACTTTCCCTCCCACAACGAATGGTCCCAAGTCCTAAGGATAGCTCCATTGAAGCACATCAGCCTCAGGTGCTAAATATAGCTTGGTACTCAAGCATTGGCCCAAGATGGGGTTGCTGGGTAAATCCCCGTCAGGTAGCATGTGGGAGTCTCCTTCACTGTCTCCCCTCCTTTTACCAAAAGAGATAATAATAATAATGATACAGACATAAGAGAGAATGAACAGTGGGAAGGGATTCCCCACAGTCCAAGCCTGGTCATCTGGTGAGTGGTTACACACTAACTAGGGAACACAAAAGGGAGGTCGTGTTGGAGGAAACCTTACGTGTGGAATCTGACTTTTTCTCATCTGTGGTTCACCCCCATGGAGGTGACTGGTGGTTGAAGACAGGGAGGGCCTGGCCCAGAAAGCTGAGACATGACTCCATGGCAGTGTTAGTGGACAGGTATTGGGATAATGTGGGCAGGCCAGAGGATCCAGGCAAAGCCAGAGTTCTGAGGCATCTTCAGACATGGGGGTGGCTCACGGTGGGGTGTGGAATGGGCTGGTGGGAGGGGAGGAGGTGTCGATGATCTGCCTCTGCAGTGAGAGCAGGAAAACCAGAAGAGTACAGCCATTGACAGCAAGGCTAGACTTTGTTTTTGTTCATTTGAAGATGTGGCCAGCAGCATTCCTGCTGAGAGATCAGAAGGTGTCCCTGGTCTCAGCCACATGGGGAATACTAATGTAACGGGATGTCCCTGGACCTACTGTGCACGGTTACCCACTGTTACGTCTGCACTGCAGTGTGTCTGTGTGGCCATGCACACAACCTCCTGAAGCTGATGCGTGCTCCAAGCTAAGGACAGCATATTTTAATTTCTATTTTTTAAAAAGTTTTTATTTATTGATTTCAGAGAGGGAGAGCAAGCGAAAGAGACAGGAACATCAAGCTGCTCATGGATGTGCCCTGACAGGGAATTGAATCGGCAACCTCTGCGCTTCAGGTCTATCCTCCAACCAACCGAGCGTCCGACCAGGGCTATTAATTTCTATTTTAAGAAGCAAAGCTCTCCCACCCCCAACACTCCCTACACAAACACAAAAACCTGTGCCAAATTTCCATATTTTTGAGTAATAGAGATGGCATTTTAGTGATATCCATCCCAATTATAGATTTCTACCAAGGCTTGTAGAAATTAGAGCATGAGGATTCTTTTTTTTTTTAAGTAAATTACTACCAAAATAAAATATGGAGGAAAAATAAATTTAATGATTATTTTTTATGGACGTGCAATTACTTCTTACCTTCACGGGTGAAAGAATTTACAATTCACCCGCTGTCTGTCTCTCTTTTGTCTCCATGTGGGACAGTTATGGTGTTGGCCAGAGTGGGTGTGGACCCTAATGACATCTTAAATTATGCTGCTACCTACTTTCGGTGCTCACTCATGTTTATAAAGCAAGCAAAGTCCTTAGGTCAGCTAAATACTGTACTTTGTTTCATTAAAGGGCCGGGTTTAGAATTACCTTTTTTTTTTGAAAACCTATTATTTTATAAAAAATATATTGTGGCATCAAACCATCATAACACATTAGGAGTCCTTGCATGCGTTTTCAGCCCATGTTTTCCCAGGACCACGTTTCCCAAGTTTTGTGGGTGTTTTCATTCCCGTGGCTTTAAAAAAACAAAGGAGAAGAAGAAGAAACTGGGATTTACAGATGTCCTTCTTTTCTAAGGTCACAGTGTTTGTCTTTCATGCTCTGTGCAAGGGGATATAAATTGTCGGGTAGGTCCAACCTATTAATGCTTTGCCCAGGCTATGGGGAATGCCATACTGAGCACACCCAGGAATTTGGTTTTCTTTCAGGAGGGTTCCTGTCTATGCTCTGCCTGCAGGCATAATTTTTAAATGTTTTTCTGTTATTTTTGCATGCACTTCAAGTATGAATCACTTTCTGCATTATGCACTGTGTGTCGTTGCCACATTCAAAAACATTTCAACTGGATTTCTTTCTGGAAATATGTTTCCCAGGGAAGTGTGGAATTATATGTATTTCCTTCCGTGACACTGTTTGAGTTTCTAATATATTTTCAATAGTAAAATATTATAAACAAAGTGATTTAAGAAACAAAGTAGAGAAGATCACTGGTTGGTAATTGTTTGGTCCGATTCAGATTATCGTTAAATAGGTTATTACTGAGACGTTAGCTCTGCGCTTTCAATTTGCAAAAACAGGGAAAACACATAAAAACCGTTTCCTTTTGGAGCTCTTGTTTGGGAAGGTCCCATATTCAAATACAGTTTATCCATGTGGGTTTCATTATCATCACTGTTGGTTCTTTGCTTTACTCTCAGAGTCAACTACCCCTGTCTATTGAGTTTGGCCAGTTTCCTATAAATGGTGTTTTTCTTGTTCAATGAAAATCACACTTTTTAGGAAAGCAGAAATTTCGCACTGTTTCCGGTTCATCTTGTTGGCTACGGGGGAGCACCTTTCCTTTGGGATGTGTTCTCTCCTGTCCTGGATACACACAGGGCAGCTGTCCTCGAATGGAGAGGAACCCTTGAGAACAGCCAGAAGGACAGAGAATAGGTGAGATGACATGTCTCCTGTCACCACGTGGGAGAGCACCCCAGCAGCGTCAGAAACAGTGGAGAAGAATGGATGTCTTTTCTGAGTTACGGAATGGGGTTTTCTGCTTGTCTTCCTCGGGAGGTCTTTCTCAGTGGGAATGGCCCGCTGGCTGGAGGGTGCCTCCCTGGGGTGGTTGTTCCAGGTGTCTCAGTGTTGCTGCTCCCACACTCTCGGAAGGCTGTGGGCTACCTCTTGCCCTCTGTTGGCCACCATGCATCACGAGGGGAAACATCCTGAGGAGCAAGGTTGTTGCTGGGAACCAGAGGGCTGAACCCAGGATGTATGGATGTGATGATGGGACCATTTACAAAGATGTCGCAAGTAACATGCTCTCTGGTTCTTGGTCTGGGACTCCAACAGCGACACATATTCTTGCCTTTTCATCTCTGTGGTTTCATCTGTGAGAAATTGTTTACTTGTAACGCAGATCCAAGCAACTGTGTTGTAAACATGACAACACTTGTTTTTCTCTGATTTAGAAGAAATCTGCAGATGGGCAGTTCTGAGGCCTGTATGGTGGCCCCAGAGCCCCACCCATGTCACTGCTGCCTTTGAGTCAACTGTCCTTTATTGAGGTGACATTGCTTAATAAAATTATACGAGTTTTAGATGCACAATTCTATAATACATCATCTGTATTTTGTACTATGTGTTCACCACCCAAAGCCAAGCCTCCTCCATCAGCATTTATGCCCCTTTACCCTCTCTTACCTCCCTCCAGGCCCCTACTCCTCTGGTAATCCCCACACTGCTGTCTCTGTCTATGAGGGTTTCTTTTCTTTTTCCTTTGCATCCACCACCACCAAGCTCTAGGACTCTTTATTTTGCAAAATAAAAACTATGTGCCCTTTAAATACTAACCTTGGCCCCCCTCTTTTACTCCTTTCTATATTCTGTCTCTCTGAATATGAGTCCTGTCAATACTTCCTATAGGTGGAATATATAGTAATTGCCTTTCTTTTTTTTTTTTTTTGTCATTGGCTGATACCACTTAGCATAATGTCCTCAAAGTTCATCCATGATGTACTATCAGAATTTCCTATCTCCTTAAGACTGGATAATATTCTGCTGTGTGGATACACTATACTAACGGAACCAAGCTCACTTCCACCTTTTGGCTATTGTGAATAATGCTGCTATGATCATGGGTGTCTTGACATGTATTTTTGTCCTTACTTTCATGTCATGATTTAGTCATCCTGTCAGAAGTCTAAGCAGGAGCGGGCAGTGGCAACTTCTAGTGTACTCAGCCCCCTTTATAAGGGTCTTTCCCAGAACATCCCATCATCAATTTTTATGAATCAGAAATTAAGAACAATGACAATAAAGTAATTACTATTTATTAAATGCTTGTATGCGCCAACACCTAGTAAATGTATAATCATGTATTTCTCAAAATAAACCCATGACAGTGGCTATATTTTATCAAAGAGAAATTGAGGCTTGCAGGTGTTGAGCTGTCCCAGTATGTGAATCATACGGCTGTCATGATGCCACCCAGCTAGTGAAAGGCAAAACTGGCATTTTTACTAAGGAATTGGGTTCTGTCTTGGATTCCTTGTTTTCTTTTTCAAAAAAATTTTTTTATTTAGAAGCTAAATTTAATGGGGTGACATTGATCAATAAGAGTACATAGCTTTCAGGTGAACGTCTCCATAACATTTGAATTGTTGATTGTGTTGTGTGCCCATCACCCAAAGTCACCATATCTAAGCTTCTGTTTTCAAAGGAGGCTGGGAAAAGTAGCTTTATCCCAACAAGGCTTATTTCCTCTCCCCATCAACTCAAAGTTCCACTTGTAAGGAAGAAGGGTAAGTGGCTATTGGGTGGGAAGTGGAGAGCACCTGTTGTGGAGTGCCTTCTCCTGGGAACTGCCTCTCTAATGCACTGTTTCTGAAGCTAGGTTGCCCCAGGCTTCTGGGATTTCAGCTGCTGCTACACTCTCGTGCTGGGCAAGACCAACCACCACCAGCTAGATCATTCTGGCTTAACCAGAAAGACAGGTAGGAGACCACCATAATTGTAAAACATACCTACCACTTACAATGGCCACAATCTTCCCAATATAGGGAGCTGGGAAGAGCAACATGGCAATGGAGCAGGGGATAGATACATAGATATTTGTGTTAGAAAAGTATATCTGTTTTTTGGAGTGAGGATTCCTGCAATGTGCTTCATGTTTAAAAAACATATGTTGCATTTAATCTTTGCTGCTACTATTTTTTATAGTACTTTTATTAGTATATAATAGTGCCATTTGTCACACATCAGATAACTGATGTCTTTCTGATGTTTTAGTACAAGCCCCTTAATCAGTGTTCTAATGTTGATTGTTCTGCCTTTGGTGCCTTTAACATACTGGTTTTGTGAGTACATTCCCCAGACATGTTCTTGTCTTCTGAGACTTAGATGGTCATCTGCATACAACCTTAACCATTTCGGTAGAGCTTCTTCAGTGTTTAGGAAGTAATAAATGGAGCATTTGTGGGTGAAAGACCCAACAATATACCTTTCACTGTCCTTGGATTCCTTCTTCTCCTCTTTGTAAATCAGGAAGACATCACATTGAACTTAGTTGTTGTAAATCCTAACCCAGTGGTGCTCAACTGCTGGGGTTTTGCCCCACAGAGGACCTTTGGCAGTCTCTGGTAACTTACTTGATTGTCACAGGCGGGGGGTGCTACTCCTATGTAGCAGCTAGAGACCAGGGATGCTGCTACCCATTCTTTGACATACTAGAGAGCCCCCACGACACAGGGGTGTCTAGCCAGCATTCCAAGGATGCCAAGGTTGGAACTGTTCAATGTTTTGTGTCTGATTGCCTGCAGGCCCATCCATCCTCCACACTTCCATCATTATTCTGTGTGGAGGAACACTGCTCTGTGCCTTGGGGCGGATACTTAAGACTTAAATTTCCATGGACCACTTTTAAGTATTTTACAGTCCAGTCGGTATTATACCATTTAAGAGGCTTCCATGGTGAACTTCCTTAAAGTTTATTTTCTATGTGATTTCAGTGTCATAAATAAGGGTTTTACTTTAATTTGTGAACTCTTCACATGTAAAGTAGCATGAAGAGTCTAAGAGGCATGCAGAGAGGCCAAGGGTGGTCTGAACAGTGGACAGTGTTCTGCTGCCAAAGGAGATTGGGGTTTGGAATCTCATGCTCTCTCTTCTCAACCCTGCCCCATGCCCCTGGCACTGAGCCCTGATGGCAGCCTCAGCTCCCTCAACCATGTGTTCTCCATGTTCCATTTTAAGGACTAAATGAAATTGTGTGTTTGAAAAGCTTTTTGAAATTTAAAGTACTGTGCATCTATCATCTTGTTATTGGTTAAGTTTTTTTTTTGTTTGTTATTGCATGGACTTTCTTTCCTTAGATTAATTATTTCTGCATTAATTTGTAGACATATTTTGCATGCATTTGATATAAAAGATATATCAGTTATTTCTGTTTTTTGGGGATAGATGCAGTGTCCTCACGGCAGTGAGGCTTGCTAATGCACCATGGTTATAGCCACAAGTGTGGGTTGGCGGTTTCCATCTTTAGTCAAGGAAAAGTAACATGATAGCCTTTCTGTAAAATCCACCGCAGCTCGACAGACTTGAGCACTTAGGATGATATTAATGGGATTGGCTCCTGTTCCAGGACAGTTGATTGGACAACCATTCACTCCACTTTGGCCAGTACAGGAGCGGGGCCTTGGACCACACAGTGGGCAGCACGGACGCAATGGTTCTGGGGCAATGGAAGTGGGCTGGCTAGCACTCAGAACAACAAGTCCTGTGTTAGAAGGCTTGCTGAATTGTTTAGTCAGATAAGGAAAAGGGTGGTTGCTTACCATTCGATAGATCTCATGCTCCCCTCCCTGAGGGCTGCACTGGACAGAGTTGAAACACTGATGGGTCTTGTTCTTGGCCCTGTCACTCAGTCCAGGACACCATCTCAAGCTTGCGTATCCGCATTACCAGCTGGCTTCTCAGCACAGCTGAGTCCTGAATAAGACGCAGAGCTGTGCATCCTGGTGTTGTGAAACCCCAGCGCAGAGGTGCCAAGAATCTTGTAGAAAAGGGCTTTGGCCGTATCTGGTGCCACACAATTGTTTTCTCTCTGTGTCCAGCTTGCCAGGACCAGTGCTGCAGGATCACTGACTGTAAGCAAATCTGTGTGGCCTCCCGTCCCTCCTTTAAGAGAGTGCTGTCACTCAGACTGACAGTGGGTGCTGGCGAGCGGGCGGCGGGGGGCTGCATCTGCAGGTGTCTGCTCTCTGTTCTGTTTGAGAAGCAGGTGTGTCCTCACGCTCTTGACTGCTCGCCCCCTCCACCCCAGCCCAGCATGCAAATGAATGGGAAGGTAACACATGGACCCTTGCACCTCTTCATTTGCTCCGCAGAGAGCATCTACTGCAATTGTTGCCTGTCATCTATAGGGAAAAGGTCCCACCACCTCAGAGGTGGGATTTTAATAATCTAACAACCAGCTCTCTGCCATAATGACTGTTTTAAGTATAAAGAACTGATATAGCAGTCCCCGAGAGAAACGCTAACGAGACTGAAGTCAAAAAACACATCTATGTAAAAGGGCATTTGAAAGGAGAAAAAGTAAAAAGGTAGGACAAAAAATCAAGGGTTTTTGGGTTTTATTTTAGGAGCAAAGATAATTCCAATAATTTCTCTTACTCATTGCCTACCTGAAAATCAGATCGGCAATATAAATCTGTGATTCCCACATTGGGCTGCTGCCCAGGCGCCCACCTTAGAGAGAGCCCTGATTACAAGTGCCATTTTAACAAATGGTTTGCTGAACTCAACAAAACATTAGGTATCGGTTCTGCTGAATCCCATTACTGCAGCACCTTCACTTTACAGATAATGAGATCTTTGGGGCAGTTTCCATCTTTCAGAGTTCCCAGGACCTTTACAAAAAGTCTGTTCCTCTTCCTCCCCATACTTCAGTGACCACGTTCCGCTTGTCTTTGTCCGTTTCACTGGCTCCATACACAAAGACACACAGACAACGTAAGAACACAGCCGAGAGCATTTCCACCACACCTGGAAGCAGGTCTCCAGTTGGTAGTCATGAAGATGAATTTGAATCCCAGGGTATATTTATTTAATTGAGAGTGAATATTTTTGTCTCAGACGGTGTCCCTACATCATGCCTGTTTGCATTCCCTCAGAAGCATTCACAACCCGGATGCCGATCTGATTTTCAGGTAGGCAACGAGTAAGAGAAATTATTGGAATTATCTTTGCTCCTAAAATAAAACCCAAAAACCCTTGATTTTTTGTCCTACCTTTTTACTTTTTCTCCTTTTAAATGCCCTTTTACATAGATGTGTTTTTTGACTTCAGTCTCGTTAGCGTTTCTCTCGGGGACTGCCTTTGGGCCCATGCCATTTACTAAATTGTTCTGATGCTTCAGGAGAGAGGAAACCATGGTAACCAGATGCAGGGTGAGATTATTTCCCTCTGACCTGGCCAAGTGTTGGGTTTCACAAGGGAGCTTAATAGAAATGTTCAAATTGACCCTTCTCATCACTGGGACTCCTTAGAGCTCCATCAGTCCCTCATTACTATCAGAGTTATTTGAGCAGAGGCAGCAACAATTGTATTTTTTATAATTTTTTCCTGGAGCCAAGTGTAATTTGCAATCTGTAGTATTGTATTATGAAACAATAATGTATTAAAATGAACAGAGCAAGAATGAGGAGAATAGTGGGAAGGAAGGACCCAGAGAAGTAGTTAGTTGTGTGACAGCCTCTCTTACTGTCATTATAAGTGGACAAGGCTGATTTCAGCACCAAATTAAACATTTAGAGAAATCCAAATTGTATGTTGTTTTAACTGTGTTTAAATGTGTGTGCTTGAGTGTATTTAATTGTTTATAATATGTATATATTATTCATTATAGAGTCATTGTAAAGGAGAAAGAAAAATAACCTGCATATTTATTTGCATTTGCACATTTGGCTTTATGGGGTTATAAATGTGGTTTGATTATTTGGGAATGCTTTGAGAAAAATAAGATATATCAAATCTTGTAAAAATCCTGTATGGAGCAGTAATTACTAATTTATCCCTTTTTATAAAGAGGGAATTTATTTGTACAGAAAATCTGTCATGTACTCTATGAACTGGCTGATGCCTGAAAATTTTTAACATAATTGAGTTATATTTCCCCTCAATTTTCTGCCTTCTTTAATTAGTGGCTCTAAGTATAGGTTATAAAGGTTATCTTTAGAATTATTTAGGTATTTATCTTGTGTTTTGAAGGATTACTGTGTTTGCTTGGGTTTTTCTTCTCAAGTCTTAATATCTGAATCTCACTGTGTGCTAGTGTGAGTGTGTGTGTGTGTGTGTGTGTGTGTGTGCATGTGTGTATATGTGTTTGGTTTAGTGTTTAAAATCCTTGGAGTTTACAGTGGTTCTTGTAAAGACAAAACCAACAATGCACGGGTTCAGTTTACTTCTTTTAATATTTCCTTGTTCCATAACCTTCTAGGACTCGTGAAGTAGAGTGACCGGGCATATTGGTGCACTGTTGATGAGATAACACAGGCTGCATGGGGACAGGAGCACTTAGGAGGACATTTAATAGGAGTCCTGAGAAGGATCTGTTGTTCATTAAGGGTGCACTGTACAGCTACAGGCTGTTCTAGCTTGGCTAAGTAGAAGCTACCTTTTTTTCTTTAGAAAAATTCACTTCTTGTTCCTCGGATGCCAGGCAACACAAACTTAGTTCATTAAAATCTAATCAGGCCAGCACTGATGAAGGCTGCACACAATCAAATAATGATTCTCAAGTCTGTGGATTTCCTTTTTAAAGAGAACCCCAGCCAAACTCCATCGACTTAAAACAGTATCCCATTTTGCAAGAGTACCTTTATCTAAGGCTCCCTTCTCATCATTGTTAATTATCAAGATTTGGGATTTTTTTGTTTTTTTGTCTAAATAGGAGCTTTGTGCTTGTCATAATTAGCCTGCTCCCTGATTTCATCCAGCATCACCACAGTCTACTGCTGAGCAAATTAAGGGTGCTATCACGGTTGCGATGTCTTCAAATGTTACTAAGATATGTACGGTCCTGTGTGGGAAGGGCGTATCAGAGATGACTGACTTTTATCTTTTTCTCATGTATAAAATGGAGGCTGAGGAACCGAAATAGGGCCAGAATCTGGGAGCACGTTATTATATGATGTAAATGCATGGGGTGGATTCTTGCGTGTTTACCTTGGCTTTGGGGCAGGGCATTGGGACATGTCTTCACTGTTGCCTGGCAGTATTTACATATGTCAGGAAAGACAGTGTGGGCTTTTGGAGCATCTTTGCATTTAGACATATTGGCAATGCCTGGGAATGGGTTTGTGGTTGGTTTTACAACTCTTCTCTGATTCCCGGCCTTTATAGACAAATGTCTTTTAGTGACAATGTCCCCTATACCTCATGGCTACAGGCAGTTTACAGTTTATCTCATTCACTTCAGCAAAGATATTTTCACCATTTGCTTCCCCTAAAATGAAGCTGGTGGTGGCACAGTGGATAGAGTGTTGACCTGAGACACTGAGGTCCCCTGTTCAAAACCCCCATGTCACTGGCTTGAGTGAGACTCACCTGGCTTGAGCGTGTGACCATAGACACAACCCCATGGTCTCTGGCTTGAGCAAGGGGTCACTGGCTCGACTGGATCCCGCCTGTCAACGTATGTATGAAAAGCAGTCAATGAACAACTAAAGTGATGCAACTACAAGTTGATGCTTCTCATCTCTCTCCCTTCCTGTCTGTCTCTGTCTCTGTCTCTTTCTATCTCTTGCACACACTGAAAAACAAACAGAATACAATGATGGGCGGTCTTTGCTTCCTAAAGGTTTTGAGGTGACTGGGAGTAACAGAGAGTGTGGGTCTGAAGTCTGCCTTTGTGATTTCTTGTTGTTTGACCTGTGAAATCATTAAATGCCTCTCAGCTTGCTGAAGTAGCCCCTCAACAGGAGATGATAACACCTACCTCACACCCTGTTTGTGGGTTCAGTGAGGTGAAGTCCATAGTAAGAATTCATTAAATTCTAGTTAAGTGTAATTAAGTAATCAAAGAGCATAGGACAGGTGCTCAATTATATGTCTCAGGATTTACAGCAAGTGAACTTCACAGGTCTGGAAATTTCATTTTCTCTAGGAGTATTCAAGTTCAGAGTCACTGAGATATCTTAAACTAGCTAGGAGGTGACCCAGACTCACTTAACGTTGTGACTTTGGGCACTTCTGTATACCTCCTGGGCCTTAATACCCTTGCCTGTCAAGACGTTGAGTGAGGTGCCTAATCTCCAAGCTTTGATCTTCAGAAACAAGTGCACATATACATTCAGTGGACAAAAGTGCAGTAACACAAGCTACAAGGATATATGGATAGATTTTTGTTTTTACATAAAAGTTAGAGCTCTTACTTTTTAGGGCTTTAGGACAAAAATAAGTTCATAATTGCATTAGAAGTCAGAGTGATGGGTGGAGGGAAGTCAAAGCTTACACCAGGAATATGGAAAATGCCTGTAGCAGAATCAATGGAAGAAGGTTTTCTAGAGGAGCTTGGATCTGAAGTCGTTTAAGAAAAGTATGACTCAGGACTAGTGAGGAGTGATGTTAATAGCTCGTGACAGTACTTTGGTTTGGGTGGACAATGCGCTCCCGAGGCACACAGGGGGTGTGGGGCACGAGAAGGACGCAGCACCTAGTGTGTGTATCTGCTGGACAGGGTCTTGGACTTTGCCCACCGGGCAGCTGAGATCTCTCCAGGAGCTTTAGTGCAAAGGGCAGCATTACCCCAGAGGGAGCAGTCAAAGATAGGTTAGTGCGATGGTCGTGCATACCTGTGTGTCTACCAGAAGCAACTGGAAGGTTCCAGAAGGAAATTTTAAAAATTGTGGAGAAAGGAATTGGTGAATTGTAAGATGTTCCCACCTGTAGAAACAAGGGCAGCATTCAGGGCAGGGGATGGTGTGAGATGTTTGTGTCGGGCACTCCCCTGAAGGAGCTGGGCTTTGAGGGTATAGACGGGGGTTCGGGTAGCTGGTACTGACTTCCCCTGTCACCCATATTCATTTCCCTTCCTCAGCCAAGGAACGTCATTCAACCAGTGCATCTCAGGATACATAGTAAGAGATATCGTAGAAAAGTCCTTCTTACACGTGAAGACCTTGGTTATACAAATTTCTAGGTAACAGTTCAGTGAGGTTGTTTTGGGAAAAGAATTTAATTTTAAATATTATTCCTCAAAGCTTTGAAGATAATTGGTACTGATTTATTCGTCAATTTTGAAATAGGACAGTGGGTTAAGATTCTCTATTTACTGTACCATGTTTTTCAATGTGATATGAAGAAAAGCCCTTTCATCACAGAACCCATTATATTTTTATTTTATCATTCTGCATAATATATTTTCCCTAAAGATCTCTAATTTTATTAGTGGCATAACTACAGCAAAACATTTCCATGCCAGGTACACCGTGTACAGAGTTAGGTCTCCTAAAAACCAAAATGATGGAGTTTAATTGCCCGGAACTCTTGACAATTAATTAGTTGTTTCCAACAGTGCTTTCTATACAAAAGACCTAAGAATTTTGTCACAGCTCTTCATCACTGTGTGTGTTTGCTTTTTGTGTTCCCCACATACCAGGGCATATTTGGCCTGTCATGCTGGACAGTGACCCTGCATCTGGCTGGCTGGGCAGACATCCATGACCTCACTGTGAGGCGTCATAGGACAAATCCTTTAGCAAATGACTCTGAGATACCTTGGCGGAGTCAAGCATTTCTGTGTTCTCTGTGAAGAAAGCTGTCCAGGGAAGAGATGCTCACGTCAGTCCTGTTCTAATGAGACATGGCTCCTCTGTGGCTTCCTGAGAATGAGTCTGCAGTGGTGTTTTGTGGCTTCCTGAGAATGTCTGCAGTGGTGTTTTGTGGCTTCCTGAGAATGTCTGCAGTGGTGTTTTGTGGCTTCCTGACAAAGAGTCTGCAGTGGTGTTTTGTGGCTTCCTGACAATGAGTCTGCAGTGGTGTTTTGTGGCTCCCTGAGAATGTCTGCAGTGGTGTTTTGTGGCTTCCTGACAAAGAGTCTGCAGTGATGTTTTGTGGCTTCCTGACAAAGAGTCTGCAGTGGTGTTTTGGTTTTATTTTTCCCGGAACCACCTCTCTCCATTCGGCACTACCTCCAAAGCAATGTTTTTCCTATCAACTTATTCTCAAGCTTTTTGTGTTTCTTTCCTTCTCTATTAAAAAAAGACGACACACACAAAGTCATGGATCTAGGAGAACATTTTCTAGTTCAGCATCGTACCTGCTAGGTGATGGAAGTACCCGTGCACACCTTTGCTTCAGATAGTCAGAAAGCAATTCATAAAACCAATTCTCTGCTGAGAGCGGGTTTACTCTCTGGTTATATACTATTAGTTCAGTATTTATGCAGCCCTGCTGTTCCTTGGAATGGGACCCATGAAAATTCATCAATGGCTTTTAAAAGATACAATAAATGTAATTGATATCTTCTAAGTTTTTAAGCACCTTGCAATTAAATGATTGTCCTCATTGGTTGGTGACTGATTTCGGCTGTGAAACCGACTGTTGAGTCCCTGTAGCTGAAAATTTTCAATGACCACTGCCTCTCCCTTTCAGGAAGAGTTCAGCAACTATATATTAAGAACACTAGAATAGAGTGAATGAGGTGTAGTTACTTAATTTTTCTTTTTTATATTCTAGAATGTTGTTTGTATATTTTTTTACTTACAGTCTATTTTTTGCATTTTGGCTGAAGGATTAATTTTTACCCCAATTATAAAGTGATATGCTCGGATGTTGTAGTATGCCTGAAGAAATGAGATACTTTATTCACTAAAGCAAGTACTAAGAGAAATATCCCAGTGCTAGTATACTAGTCTACATTTTGTTTGTGATTTCTTTCTTTTTTCATATACTAATCTTGAATCTATAATTTAAAAATAGAAAGTGCACTGTAACAGTTTGATAATAAATTTGCAAATCATTAAATAGATAAGGGAACAATATAGGAAACTAATATTTTACATTTGCTATGTAATACAGTGAGAGAGAAAATGCAGTTCTTAAATATGAGTCAGGATTCATTATTTTTAATCATGTGTACTTAAAAAGCTGAAAGTTGGTAGACTTAGATATAAAACTAAACCTTTTTTTACAATTTTATTTATTGATTGATTTTAAAAGGAAAGAGAAAGAAAGAGAAAGACATCAATTTCTTGTTCCAGTCATTTATGCATTCATTGGTTGATTCCCATATGTACCCTGACTGGGGATAGAACCCACTGAAATGATGTTCTAACCAACCGAGCTACCCAGACAGGGTCAAAACTAAAACAGTCTTTACAAAGTAGGACCAAGACCATTTAATAAAAAGATTTAACATAGCTAATTAAGTTCAGGGTTAGGTTTGGATCCGAAAATGTCTAAACTGTTTTGAAGTATGGAAAACTCTCAACATTTTCTCATATTAACTCCCAGGACAGATATACACAATCTTCTCCTAAGATGAAACTGTACCTTTGGTATGGATATATAATGTATCTTGTGTCCCTGAATATTTCTCAGATATGATATAGGGATAAAAGTAGGAAGCCTAGAATGTGAACTAACACAGTGTCTATAACAACAAAACAAAATAAGTTAGTCAATATTAGCAGGATTGTATCATTTGAAGAACATTTATGAACTGAAATACCATAAATGGTTAAAATGTTTTACCTTTAAGAAGTACTTAGTTATAAATATATATCATGTATTAAGATTTGGACTAATACTTTTCTTGAATTTAGAATTTAATACATTTCATATTTCCACATGCCTCTTTGTTGCAGAATTTTTTTATTTTCTTCTTCTTTTTCAAGGGAGAGAAGGGAAGATAGAGACAGTCTGCAGTATGTGCCTTCACCGTGATCCACCCAGCAATCCCTGTCTGGGGCCAATGCTCTGCCCATCTGGGGCCATGCTTGCAACCAAGCTATTTTTAGCTTCTGAGGCAGAGGCTCCACGAGCCATCTCAGCACCCTTGGTCAGTGCACTCAAACCAATCAAGCCATGGCTACAGGAAGAGAAGAGAGAGAGAAAAGGAGAGGGAAGGGTGGGGAAGCAGATGGTCAGTTCTCCTGTGTGCCCTGATGAGGAATCGAACCCAGGACTTCTACACACCAGGCTGATGCTCTACCTCTGAGTCAACTGGCCAGGGCCAAATTTTTAGGATGGGAATTCACATGGCCTTTAAATACTGTCTACACACTGATGCCACCCAAGTTAATTCGTCCAGCCCTTTCCTCTCTCCTGAACTAAAGTTTTTATTTTTAATGCTCTGTAGATGCTCAGTAAATTGTTGTCAAATTAGCAAATGTGTTTTAGATGTTGGCTTCTACTGAGATGTATCCGTTTTTTGTTATTTTTTATATTTGTTCATTCATTCTATAAACTCAATAATTATGCTTACTTCATAAGCAATATTTATATAACAAAAATTAAGGAAAGAGAAAGTTTTTGTTTTTTTTTAAATTTTTTATTTATTCATTTTAGAGAGGAGACACACAGAGAGAGAGAGAGAGAGAGAGAGAGAGAGAGAGAGAGAGAGAGAGGAAGGGGGGAGGAGCTGGAAGCATCAACTCCCATATGTGCCTTGACCAGACCAGTGCAGGGTTTTGAACTGGCGACCTCAGTGTTCCCAGGTCGACACTTTATCCACTGCGCCACCACAGGTCAGGCGGAAAGAGAAAGTTTTTATATTTAATAGCTTGAAAAACATAATATATATTTTCTTCCTTGTGAGAAATGGTCAGATGATGAACTTAAGTTATTGGGGATGATTCCTTCCTTTCCTCCTTTTTTCTTGTTTGCAATTGAAATGGTCTTTAATTTCTAAGTAACAACAACATTTAAGAATAGATTTGCTTTATAGAAGTTCATTTTATAGCCACTTTTGAGTGCTATCTAGTAATAGACATAATTTTTAATGTAATGGTGGTGGTGATGGTGTTTTAACTTTTCAATTTTAACACTTTAAAGATGTTTTCCTTTCATACCTTTGCAAACATAATGTTACTTCACTTAACATGAGACATTCCCACATACTTCAGATATCGACCCGCATTCGGCATTAGATCTGTATTAATAATGACCTAGGCTGCTAACCAAGCCATTAATTGAAATACTTTTCTCTCTTTTATTTCCACTTTGGACCCACTCTTGAACACCCTCTTTTTCATAGGCTCGTCACCAAAAGTCAGATTTCTACTTTGCCCTCAGAAATACTCAGTGTACTTACATTACATGTTTATGAATGCTTCGTTGAGTAACAGTCTATAGAAGATTTTCTTTTTAAATATCTGGTGGCACAGTCACTGTAGATGGAGACCATCTGAGGACATGTGGCGCATGCCTCCCTGGCAGCATGGTATTTTTGTGGAGAAAGTAACAGAGCAGGAAAAAGAATTGATGCCACGTATGAGGTTTCTGAGGTAGTTTAGATGGCAGAAGTGTTTTCTTAGAACCTCAAGCCCAGCAGCCCTCTGTGGCAGTCAGTGTGGACTGGTTTTGAATCATGCATGTTTGGTTTTTTATCAGATAAAGATTTCATCTTTGACAATTGCTTTCCATCAGATTTAGGAAAAGGATTTGATGTGAATTCCCCTAAAGCTTTCCATTTTATAAGCTATGAGTATCACCACTGTGAATTATCCTCTGTACATTAAACCTCACAAACACAGGCTTGTCTGTTAGTTTTTAAACTGTGGTGAATGTTTCTAATAAACCTGACCAAAAAGAATGAGCTGTTGTTTATGGAGAGATTATTAAATTAATCACTGCAGATTATTATCCTTTAGTGGTAAGAGAAACTTACTCCAATGCAGATGTCTGCCCCCTCCCCAGCGTCTGAGGTATTCGACACTCTGTCCTATATACATTTATTGCATACTTGTTTAATAACAATGAACTCAAGGTTTCTGTTATTGTGTCATTGTTTATTTTTGTTTGTTTTCCAAAAAGAAAAAATTAGTATAGCTACCATTTTCTAAAAGCGTTCTCCCCAGCCAGTTTCCTGAAAAAGGAATCAAATAATCTAGTTAAATATATTAAGGCCAGGTCACACTAGCGAACTACAGGGGACACATGGGCCCCTGCACGAAGGGGCTTCCGTATCATTGGGTACCAGTCAATGTCTCTGTCACAATAGATGGAGAAACCATTTTGTATATATTGACAAGTTAGAATTTTTTATTGTCAACAGGTTTGGCAAACATCGCAAAGATGACAAGATTGACAGCACGGGTAAAGTTAAGATGCAGGACTCCCTAACCTCAGAAGAGGACAGGAGGCGCATGAAGCAGGAGCAGGCGAGGTAGACTCAGTTCCTTGACTACACCTCACTAGCGAGGCCCTCCTCCGCTTTCTACTCTTCCTTATGATTTTATTTTAAACATAAAGACTTTGCATTCAATTGATTTTATTTTTTTCTGTGTGAATCCAACTACTGATGGTTATGGGTTTAATACAATGTAAAGAGAGATTAAAAGAAAAACCTTACATTTATGGAAAGCATTACAATGAATTCTATTGGTTTTTGTTGAGATGTTTTGCATAGGAGATAGTAAGGCGTTGGGAATATACATTAAAACTGAATTTACAGTCACTTTTTATACCACAAAGAAGTATTTACAGTTCTCTCTCATCTTTGAGTGTGTATTATATTATAATAATTTTTAAGAAATACTCATCTGGCTATAAGACTATTTGAATTTTTATATCGCATTTAAAATAGCACACTTTCATAATGAGAATTGAGGAGGATGTTAATTTTTGCTGAGTTGCTTTCCTTTCACACCTGACATTTATTTCTGTTTTATCACTCTGTTTCATTCTCCTCACATTTGGTAATGTTATTTACTTACTTACTTATTTATTTTACTTTAATTGCATTCTAGCTCATCTGGAAAGATTGTTATTGTTAGGAAGGAAAGGTTTCTCCTCTGCCCTTCTAGGTTCTCTGGCTGGTCGAAGACTTAAATTGACAGAAGACATTAACAGGAGAAAACCAATTTCAATTCCAGAAATGTGAAGGCTTTGTGACGTCATGAGGTACAGGAAGTCAGGCTTTGCACCAGTCTGCTCTGAGGAGGAGGGGGAGACGCCTGGTACTTCAGAGGGAGGAAATAAATTGACAGGAAGATGGAGAAGCAGATGTTTGGTACAGAGATGTTGGCTGTGCCAAGGAGTGACAAGGGGACCCAGAGAGGACTTAGAACAAATAGGCCTTCCTCATAAGTTTTCTCCATTTTTCGCACCTGGCTCATAGTCTTTATAGTTACATCTGGTGAGAGTTCTCTTCCTGGACCAATCCTTCTATCTAAATTCTTTTAGGCAGTTAAGAGGGGAGGTACAAGGTCTTCCCGGGGTTTTGGGGGGGCCTCAGTTTTCTTCAGCTCAAAATCATCTGTGTGCCGCAGTGGCACATTCAAAGGAGGCTTATTCTGAACCTCTACAAAACTGATCAAGAGAACCCAAAGACCAAGGAGATGACTGAAGAGTTACTTTAAGCAGACACTTGAAAACCATTTTTTGATAAGCAATTACAATGTTTCTCATTGTCATTCTTAGGGCAACAGAGAGCATCTCACACATCTGCTGCGGGTTCACGGCTTGCCGTGAGCTCCTTGGACTGTCATGTTTCTTTGGCAGAGCTGCCATGGCAACAGAGACTATGTCTAGTTTATTCCAAATAATCTGCGATGCGCGGGGGTTTCTGGTGCCTTGATCAAAGCTATAAAGTGAAATAGTATCCATCACTAGGATTAGAGCCCAGCATCTTTAAGCCTACTACAGTTCTAGAATCGGACTTCTTTAGGTTTTATGCAAATAATGAATGAACCCCAAAGAGTGTTCTGCTATAGTTTTCCTTGAAAGAATTAATATTGGGGTATTTTCCCTTTGTCTTTCTCATATTTGAGATGTCTTTCTCATATTTGAGGTTTCTTTCTCTTTTTCTCTCTCTTTCTTTCTTTTTGCTAGGATAGTTATTCTGTTTGTAGCTTTTCAAAATATAAAATATATAAGTGGAAAAAATACGGACTTTTAATTTATGGTGCAAATCTGAGTTTATTTTTATGGTTCTTACCCAATTTTTATTTTCTAAAATCATTCTACCTTTCTTGGTTCTAAGACTCTGTCTTATCCTCACCAGTTTGCGATTCCCAAACTTACTAACTCATTGTGAAGCATGGCATTTAATTGCTTAATCGTTATGAACTTCTGTCCTAAAAGACTTTCTGGGCCTTAAAGGAAGAGTACACACACACCAGGTAAACGAATGAACTCAGGTTTACCCGCGGCAGCTGCGTAACTTAGAGAACAATCGGAGTGATAGAAACCTCTCCTTCTGCCCTGTGTGGTGCCAGCCAAAGGGACAGTTTTCTTCCTTCACCATTTTCACATTCGAAATATTCCTTATCTTATTTTTTTTGTAGTTGAAAATGCTGTGTTTCAATGCAGAATTCTATCAATGTTTTCCAGAATACTTTTATAATGCATACTCAACAATTTCCAGCCAGGAAATGATTTTTTTTTTTTTTTTTTTTTACATAATGGTTTCCCTTGTATCATTAATCTGCCTCAGCACAGTGCCTTTCTCAGTTTCATTTTTAATCTCCAGCTCTGCCCCTCTGGTGATGCAATACTTCTGGGAACGTGATAGGTCATAGTGAATTTACAACATACAAGAGGCCGAGAATAAAAGTATTTCAGGGTTGAGAAACAAGTGAATGGTCCATTAAAAAAATCAATTAGCTTCATAATTTAAAAATACTATTATACTTTTTCCTTCCATAACAGTCTATACAAGTATATTTTATTTAAACACATGGATCTTGTAATAAAACAGGTGAGTGCTCAGATTATTAAGTGAAGCGTGCTTAGTGTTTCTTGTTTGGATAGAGCAAGCCCCATTTTATAAGTCCTTTCTAAGAATAGGGTACAGAAGTAAGTCTATTTTGTAAGTTCTTTCTAAATTTTAAGTTCTTTCTATTTTGTAAGTCTGTCAGCATCAGCAGATCTTCTGAGGTTGGAAATGGCAACTTCTTTGGAAAGAATTTGATTGGAGAGATAGATAAATATGAATAAACCACTGTTTGTATGTTCACCACAGTCTTTACTTCAGTGCTGAGGAGCAGTGAAGCATGTCCTGTGACATTGTTTACCACTGTAGCTGTGAGTTCCAAAAATTATTTTGGCTGATTCCATATAAAGAAAGCTTGGCATTCCTTGATTATGACATGCCCACATACCAAAATGTTATTTGTCTGTACACACCCATGAAGAGTGACTATTATTTAAGATATAAATATTGAAAAATTAAGAGGACAATGAACATAATATAAAACATTTTGCCTTTCACATTAAGATCTATTTAGAACAGTGGTTCTTAACCTGGGTTCTATTGAACCCTAGGGGTTTGATGAGTTGGTCTCAGGGATTCGGAGAAGCGTCCACCACGGAGGCCAGAATAAAGTAATACCGTAATTTGTTGTGAGTTCATGCACTTTGTTGGTTTTGTTCTTTGAGCAAGGTGATGTTCATGCACGGCTCATTTTGTGCACCAGTAAAAAAACATAGCTATGTCTTGAATTTGGGGGGAAAAAAACCATATTTTATTTATCACTAAAGAAGGGTTCGGTGAATGCGCATATGAAACTGGTGGGTTCAGTACCTCAAAAGAGATTAAGGACCACTGATTTAGAAAGTCCATTAGATTCTTCTGAGTATGGGGTTGAGATTGACTTTGACTCCATTCTTGCCAACTTCCTCCTCTTGCCAGCCATTCTTGCTAACTCCCTCCTCTTGCCATCCTGGGGGATGGGTCTTGAATACGTCTGTCCACCAAAGCGATATGGGTGAGGAAGATCACATGTGGTCTGTCCTCTGACTCCATAGTGCTGGCCTGCCAGACTTGAGTTTGCATGCCCAATGTCTCTTAAGAAGGGGGAAGGCTAGAGGTGGTGTTAGCAGTGAATTGAGCTGGTTCTGCCCTGTGCTCATTTGACTTCCAGCTCTGACCTCTGAGCTCTGAACCTAGGGACCCTACCATCTCAGAGATGCTGCTCTCCACAGATTGGGCTAGGCAAGGACACTAAGCGAAGCTGTTGACATTTGCAATTGCAGTATGAATTCAGTGATGGCCACCTCTTATTGGTCCCTCTTTCAGGGATGCCGCGGACCGAGCACCTGTTGGCTCGTTTCCACTGCACAAAAATGTTGGACTCCAAACCCTAAGTGGGACGTGTGCCATGAAATGACAATTGCCCTTCAGGTCCACTGCGCTTTTATTATGAAGTGCAGGGATGGACTTCTCCTCTGACAGGTGTCAGAAGAGACACTTCAGCTTTCTTTTGTGTCTTTGCTCCAATAATATCTCCCCTTACGCTTTAATGGTTGTCATCTAAACAGTGTGGTGCAGGGTTCCCCCCCAAAAATGTTCAGGAACAGAAGAGGGTTCCATGTGCAAATATGTTTTAAGAGCTTCTTGATTAAACTAGTTTATGCATGCATAGTTCTTTCTTTTTTTTTTTTTTTAATTTAAATTTATTTTATTTTTATTTTATTCATTTTAGAGAGGAGACATAGAGAGAGAGAGAGAGAGAGAGAAAGGGGGGAGGAGCTGGAAGCATCAACTCCCATATGTGCCTTGACCAGACCAGTGCAGGGTTTTGAACTGGCGACCTCATTGTTCCCAGGTCGACGCTTTATCCACTGCGCCACCACAGGTCAGGCGCATGCATAGTTCTTTCTTTCGTTACTTCTCAAAGCCCTGATTATGGTAATGTGCCTTAAGAGTTACTGGAACAAGACTAGAGAACCAGGCGTTGGCTCTGGTGTGACCATCGCTGTCCCCGCACCCGTGTAACCAGCCTTGGAAGTCGGTTGATTGTTTTTTAGACCCATGGGCCATGCAACCTGCCTCTCCTGTGGAGTTTCTGCCTTGTGTATGGAGGAATCCTAACCTGTTCCACCTCTCCTCGTCACTTTTCTCCTTCCCACCTGATTCTTGCCTGTTTCAAATGTGTACATTTTAAGGTCTAATTATAAATTTATTCTAACTCTAAATCTACAGAAAATTTTGGGGGAAATCCCATACCATTAAAACAGGAAAGCAAAATAATGACCAGTAACAGCACCATTGTTGCCACACTAGCCTATGCCTTTCTACTGTTTTTTCTATAAAATATTTTTTTCCGCACATACAACTTTTAAAAATTAGTATCTATTTTCATTTTGATTTATATTGCATTTTTATACATTCTTAAAAAATTGTGTTCAATGTTTTCTGGAATAAGACTAAGCCTGTGTTAATGGATGGATGGCAAGGAAGGATGGAAAGAAGGCCTGAAAGATAAAATATGAGCTGTGATATTCAATCAAATTCCCCACCTCAAATAGTGTTTATCTCAAATGTTAGTCATTCTGTTAAATGAGGTTTATAATGTTAGCTGGCTTGGCTTTCTGCAATAACTCAGCCAGGCATACCTATTGTGATATTATTATCTATATCCACCTAGCACATTGTGCTTGGAAATATTTCCAAGGAAACAAGGCTTGGAGTAGAGACATGAAAAAGTTAATGAATTTCTTATGAAATCCTTCCAGTCTGTCAAGGGTATTTATAAATCTACTAAGTGTTTATCTTGAAACATTTCATTATTCGAAGCAATAGCTGCCCTTCCAAGCCTTGTTTTCAGTATCAGTGCCTGTCCTTCAGTGATATACCCCCAGTTAAATTACTTGTCCTTTTGCAAGTTTTTGTGACATTTCTGCATTCAGTTCACATTCACTAGTATTTCTCTTTTCAGTTTACCAACCATTTTCATTATCTATTTTGAGTAATTAGTTTAAATTTTGATACAAAACCTTTTTGTGGTATCTGTTAGTTGGTGAAACCCTAATTCCAGCAGGCATGTTCGTTGATTTGTTTTTTTGAAGAAATTAACTTTTTTGTTATGTACCGTATAATCCAGTAGTAAAGTTTGTTTAAAGTAAGTAAAAAGTTAGTGAAACTACAGGAGGAACCATCTTTATAGCAACAATAGGTATATTTCCTGTGCCTCTGGAAGAAATAAAGAGTTTTTACTCTGTTGACTTAAAACGTAGTGAGCAGTTCTCAGAATTCTGACATCACAATTAGAATCTGTGTCATCCAGAGAACCTCTGCATCTAGGTCACACTGTCATTGAAACATACCTTGACTTTCTAAAATTAACCTTTTTATAGAAGAAATATAGTTTTCTATTCCATAGCACAGATTTTCATCTTCTCTGACTTCTTGAATCTTTCAGAAAAGGCAGCTAGCTAGCTCTACATGTGATTAGGTTCATCAAGCATTTTACACACACACACACACACACACACACACACACACACACACACACACGAATTCATATGTTTATCGTGAAGATGAACAAAAGTATTTAAGACTCTGTGAACTTGCCTGAGCAAATTAAGCCATATTAGAACTGATTTTATTGACAAAATATAACTGGAGTAAGAAAATGAAGTTTTAATTTTTCATGATAGCTGACTTAGGTATATTAGGGATTGTAGCATCTCTTTAAGTTGGAAAAAACTGGGAGCGCTTTGATGCTTGTGAAAGCCCAAACATAATTGAGCGAATGAGTATCCATGATTGTGTGTATATGTGTGTTTGCATGCGCACATGTGCCTATATTTTGGTTAGTGAAATATTATTCTAGTATTTTACTTATAGGTATAAAAGAAAAGTTGATTGACCATATATTGAACACAGAATATAATATAAAATATTTTATTATTATAATGTTCCTTTTCTCAGGGATCTCTTACATTTCTTGAAAAGGCAAATATTCTAGTATGTTAATATTAGCAAATTAATATAAGACAATATGATCAATTATGAAAGTAGGTGACAGAGCTCTGGTAAGGGAAGAGGTTGTTGGGGCCAAAGTTCATAATAAATCCTTCAGAGAGATGGTAATTTGGGGTCTAGGTCTAGCTCCCAAGAACTTATGCATATGAAAAATGAAAAAATTTCATACCCACAACCAGTCTCTCCCCATTCTTCACCCCACACGACTGTCCTGGGGGTGAATAATCTTCTAACTGCTTAGATTCTTTAAAATTTTTGGTTGCTGGCTTGAGTACAGGCTTGCCAGCTTGAGCACAGGGTCACAGGCTTGAGCATGGGATCATAGACATGACCTCAAGGTCACTGGCTTGAGCCCAAGGTTGTTGGCTTGAGCAAGGGGTCACTGGCTCTGCTAGGGCCTCCTAGTCAAGGCACATATGAGAAAGCAATCAATGAACAACTAAAGTGCTGCTGCTATGAGTTGATGCTTCTCATCTGTCTCCCTTCCTGTCTGTCTATCCCTGTCTGTCCCCCCCCCCGCCCCACTTAAAAAAAATGTTGCATTAGTGGTTAGTGGTATATCTATGAATGCTTTTTCTTTTATGTCTTTTACAACTTTTAACCATTTTGTATTAACACTGGTATCCTCTCATTAAGGGATGAAACAACTTTTCCTTCCTATCTATAAGGTGTGTTAAAGAGCAAAGATTTAGGCACAGATATGTGAATATCCTTTTGGCTTTATTGAAGGATTCATGCATCAGGCACTGCCCATCTAAAAAGCAGACAGGTGCTCTGAGGAACCCTGAGAAAATAGAAGGGTTTTGTAGGAAACTGGGCAAGACAAGAAAGCTGTTAGCAAAAGAAACAAAGGGTTGTTTCAGGCAAGGTCATCATTCCTTAGGAGCAGTTGAGGTATGCTCAGGCATACTGCTTTAGCATCCTGGGGGCAGCTGGAGAGGCTCATGTGACTGATGACCTCATTGGAGACAGACTGACTGATTAAGACTGCATTCCCAGGGAAGGCTGAAACTGCTAGTGGGTGTGGTGTTCAGTCTAGGTTCAGTGTCATGGCGGCAACTACATGGCGGTGGCTCTATGCAGGGCCTGTGGTTTCCCTTGAATAGCCACCACTATTGATTTCGTCAGCATGTGTTCTGCCCTCGAATTGGAAATGTGCCTTTAAAACAGTTGTTTCTAATTCAGAAAAAAATGTGTTAGGACCCATTTAGAATGTGTAAGGCTTTCCTTCTCAATAAACTTTAACTCCATCCAGTATGATAAAAGTAATAAAAATCCCGCTTAAAATTACAACTCTTTTCTTTCTATTGAAGGTTTTTATTGCTGATGCTGTTGTTACTGAAATGGCATGCTTGATACATATTTTTAAGCTAGAAATTTGTGGAATATTGTCCCTTACTTGGGAATTTATCAGACAACAAATTGGCAGCTTGTACACTAGTGGGTGGCGGTTGTTGAGGTTTGCCTGACTGTGTAGGCTAAACAGTGATAATTGAGCCCCAGTGCTTCTAAAGTCTGCCCTTTGCAGAAGTGTTTTGAGATGCAAATAGAACACTTAATTGACTGAAAGCTGCTTTATGGGGAACTGTTCCTTCCGTTGTTTTGTAGTTTATACCTCATTCTGCCGTAATTTTAGGTTTCATTTGATGAATTTTTGTGATCCTGATTTTTAAATGAAGGAAATACTCTTGGAAAAAGACCCAGGACCTTTGTTAATAGAATCAGGTTTCTGGGTGGCAGTACAATAAGTTTGGCGCAGATTGCTTTCCAAAAGAGTTCATTGTAATATCTTAAACATTGTTTTGAAAGTGGTTAATCCAATTATCTAATATGTAGCAATTTGAAATTGCTTAAAACCTTTTTATTAAATTAATATTAGTATCATTTTTCTTCTGTAGACATTAATAGCATTTTTAAAAATTAAAATCATTAAAGATCAATTTCTATTTCTTAAGTCTTTTAAAAAATGTAATACTGGTAATTTTATGTATTGAGGCTTCATAAGCTTTGGACTTTGAAGTACTTCGGATGTAGTGGAGTAACTGCATGTGCCACTGATTTTCCACCCGGAGGGATTCTCATGCCTTGTACCCTTTTTGGGATATATAAAGATTTTACTTCATAGTCATAAAAAAATTATTTTCCTTGTACTCTGCTGCAATTAGTAGTAAAAAGCCATTTATTAGAAAAGCAAATGTCCTAATAAATAGAAATGTTACAAGAACAGAAGTCTTGTGTGTGTTTTATCTCCATCATTCATCTTAATTAGAGAAGAGAGTGGCGGACACTGTGACAAGAGTCTGGAATTAAAATCATTAATTGCTGTCAAACTGCAGAGAGACAGTTAGTGTGAGTTTAGTGACAGCAGGAAAGAAATTAACCTTATTACTTACTTGATTCAGTGTATGGCAGAAATTTGTGTCTTATTTTCCATGTAGGTTCAAGGCTGTTTCATTACCATAATGGAAAATATTTTTTTTTAAAGAAAACAAAAAGATGTGAATATTTATGTTTCAACATAAAAAATTAGTAAAAACTTTTAAAGGTTTTAGTTGTTGCCTTTTCTTTTTTTTTCTTTACATTTCCAGGCTAGGGAAATGGTCCATGAGGATGTTGCCAGAAGCAGCTGACTATATATAGTCCTTTAAACCTCAATAGTTGTGTTGTTTGTAACTAGAAAGTATATAGGGCTTCCAGCCATACATACTTATTTCTTTTGCTAACTTTAGACTAATCAGCTAATTCTGTCATTGTTGAGATTTGACTTGAGATAAATGGGGTGATTGCTACACAGCAACCGGGCCCTACAGGAAAAGGACCGACTCTTACATCTTAGAGGTCATTTGTGACCTTGGGGTCACAGCAAAAGAATAGAGGGGGTTCATTTAAAGCCTGGACCATCTGGAACCATGAAGGGCTCAACTGCAAGATGCTGACCATTTAAAAAAATAGTTTCCTTAAGAAACTCTCTGTTCTTTTTTATTAGCTTACCAAAAATATTTTCTCCCCTCAGTCAATTATTTAGTTTCCTGAAATAAGTTTCTCTACCAAAAATGAAACTGTACAACATATAAATAAACCTCTTCTATTGTGTTACAGAGTTCCTTTTCTCAAGTCATAATAGGATGACGTTCCACTAGGAAAATATATAAAAAAAGAAAACCATGTTTGTGTTTTGTTACTCTAACTAAATTGTCACTAAAATTCCCAAAATCCACAATGCATTTCCAGTTTTTAAAATCTACCTGGCAGTGCTCTTTGCACAGCAAGCTTCATTAGCATTAATCTTCTAAAGGGAACTTCAGAGTGCATGTTAGTTAGGCTCACATCAAGTTCTGTGGCCTCCTGTAGCATTTTTCCTGCCTTTGTGGTCAGCAGGTGTGCTTTTGTTTCAGTCTAATGTTTTCATCACAAGGGTGAGCCATCAGGATGGGAAGGAGGGGTGCCAGATGGCATAACCTTGAGGATACATTGTCCGGTGATGACAAGGTTAATGATAAAAATAGAATTTTTTTTGTTGGTGGTGCTTGGGGGGGGGACGTGGTTTTAGAAGCTACTGTGATTGTGACTAATGTTTATGGGATTCAATGATTAGGGGCAGTTGGTAATAATGTGCCAATTTGGGTAAAAGAAAGCACTTGAGAACTGGGCTTTATGAGTGCTACCTCACACTGCTGGGCATTTCTTTCGAGCAGTTGACCCCACATTTGTTTCTGAGTGATTTGGAACAAAAGAACATTCAAAACCAAAACCCATCAATAACAGAATGACACTGATGTGCAAGGAGGTTGGGGACTTACTGAGCTTTGTGCTTCCTGTGAGAAGAGACTATTCCTATTTTCATTTTTTTGATGGCTTCCTTTCTTAACAGGACTGCACTTTCCAACATAAGTAAGCCAGATTGCCTTCGCTTTAAAATATATATATATATATTGATTGATTTTTAGAGAAAGAGAGAGGGGCAAAGAGAGAGAGAGACAGTTAATCTGTTGCATATTGGGATGATGCTCTAACCAACTGAGTTGTCCAGCCAGGACCATCTTCACTTTCAGTGAGTGAGTTTCAAGCACCATAGTGTTAACACAATTATAAACATTAGTAATGTAAACCACTCCCTTTGATTTCAGGGAGTTCTCTGAAATCAGAGCTTTGGGCTTTATTTCTATTGCAGACCTTCATATTTCTTCAGGTTTCTGAATTTTTAAGACTTAATGTGAAACCCAGTTACCCTGGATACCTATAGTATTGGGTGACTATCTGATATTACCAGAGTGGTAAGTAACATGGGCTGTCAGAAAACGGATTGTAATTGAGCTTCAAATGAATCTTACAATGAAGTGAAGAAAGAAGTAATTTTATTTTCTCTGTAGTATTTCTGGCTGAAGACAGAGTTAAGAAGACAGTATGGTGCAAAGAATAAAATTCTCTCTCAACTTATGTGATATTTTTATCATGAGTATACAGCAGTTAGTGGTAATCAGCTTTTTCTAATGATATCCTTGTTCCTCAGTGAGTAGACAATAATTTTAAAAGTCTATGAATTTAGCTAAATTTGACATTATAATTTGAGTTGCTATTTCTGTTACAGATATTCCGTCTGTGGGACTTATATTTATTAGAATCTAGGGCTTTCCTGGTAAAGATCTCTAACTTTCCAACATTCTCTTATGAATTAAGAGAGTCTTTGGTTTTCAATTCAGGAAATAAAGTCCCTGGGGAGGTTTTGGGAGTATGTGAACCCTGGTTGGTTGCCCTCAGGGCTGGGGAATGCTGCTGGGTGGTATGTGGCTGGAACCACAAATTGTCTTTTCTCAAATGTCACTGGACTTCTGTCAAGATACTCTGAGCTAAGTGAGTCTAAGTTAAGGTGACCAGACGTCCCGCTTTTTAACAATTTGTCCCACATCCTGTGGCGTTTTTAAAAAGTCCTGATTTAAAAATATATATTACAATACTATTTTTGCATTCTATGAAAACTTTTTTTTACTCCATATAGATCAAATTTTTAATCAAGACCCCTCCCCCCCCCTCCGGCAATGGTGTCCCGCTTTACCAATTTTAAAATCTGGCCATCTTAGTAAGTCCTTCTACTTTATAACTGGGGAGTTACAGAAATTTGACCTAGTGGGTCCAAAATTTGGAAAACAAGACTTGCATGATGGTGATAAAAGAAAACAAGGGAGAAAAATATAAATTTTGTTTGCAATGCTTTGTGAGTTTTTCACCATAAAAAAATACAAACTTTTTATTTTTTAATGATTTAGATTTACATGAAGTTGCAAAGATGGTACAGAGAAGTCTTTTGTACCCTTCATTCAGTTTCCCCCACTTACTTGGCTATTTCTGGGTTCTTTATCCTTTCATTGGTCTGTGTGTCTGTCCTTCCACACAGTTTGGATTACTATAGTTGTATTCCACGTCTTTCAATAGGAAGTGTGATTCTTTTCAGTTTATTGTCACAGTTCTTTTTCGCAATTGTTTAGCTATTTTATCTTTTGTCTTTTCATATATATTTAACAATAATCTTGTCTATATTTACAAGAATCTTGCTGGGGTTTCTATAGAAATTACATTAAACCTGTATGTCAACTTGGGGAGAACCAACTTCTCTATGATGTTGAGTCTTTCATCCATGGTCATAGTCTGTCTCTCTCCTCTTTAGATCTTCTTGGATTTCTTTCATCAGCATTGTGTGGTCTTCAGCGTATAAGTCCTGTACATGTTGTTAGATTTACATCTATATATTTTTATACATATCTAAAAACAAACCTTTATTTATACTTACATGTCTATGTATTTTGTTATTAGTGATTATAATGGCATTGCTGGTTTGTAGAAATTTGATGGATTTTTGTACATTGATGTTGTATCTTATTGCTGTGATGAACTTGCTTTTGAGTTCTAGTACACTTTTGTAGATTCCTTGGGATTTTCCATATAGATAATTATGTCATCAGCAAATAAGAATGGTTTTCTTTCTTTCCAATCTGTATGGCATTTTATTTCCTTTTCTAGCTTATCACATTGTCTAGAATTTCCAGTGCTATGTTGAATGAAAGTGGTGGGAATAGAGATATCCTTATCTTTTCTCTAATCTTAAAGGAAAACATTCAGTCTTTCTCTAATATGCATTATGTTACCAATATGTTTTTTTGTAGATGCTCCTTATCAAATTTAGAAAGTTAGCTCTTTTATGTTACTGGTTTTTGAGAGTAGTTTCTGTCATGATGAATGTTGAATTTAATTAGGTGCGTTTCCTGCATCAATTGATAAGAGTGTATGATTTTTCTCCTTTAGCCTGTCATTATGGTGGATTACATTGATTGATTGTTGAATATTGAACCAGCCTTGCATACTTGCATAAACATCCCTTGGTCATGGTGCATATTTCTGTTTTATATATTGCTGAATTCTAGTGTTTGGTTAAGGATTTAACATATTCATTAAGGGACATCAGCCTATAGTTTTCTTTTCTTGTATGGTCTTTACCTCATTTTTGTATCTTTTCTGTATTCTTTTCAGTATGTATTTCTGTGTCATTTTATGTAAGCATTGGTCTATTTTAACTATGATAGAAGTAAATAATTTTGTAGTAAAATATTCAATTCAGTCTAAAATATTGTTTTATTAAATAAAACTTCACTTTTAAGTAAACATCTACATTGGTATTTTCCCCATCGAACATCATGAAAAATATTTTTGTATCAAACATCATCAAAAAAGTCATCAAAATTCTGTTTTTAGATCAGTAAGATTGAGTTAGAATAAATTATATCAAAATATTATTAGTTGAAGAGAATTTTGTACCCTGTAGCTTAATAAATATCTCAGGAAATATTTAAATATATCTTAAGTGAAAGTAGCTGTTTAAAGTCAGTTTCCTACTTATAACACAGGCAAGTTTTATTTCGGAATTTGATTGGCTTATATGCCTTTTTCTCCTCAGTCTGCGAATTTTATGTGCCATGTACAGCACATAAAAATTAAAGCTGATTTCTTAAACTGAGAATTATGGGGTGGATTCACATTTAAGCTTCAAAGTATGTTGAATGTATACAGTATATTTATAATAAATAATATATATTTTATGCACAAATAGTATGTGTGGGGGGGAGGGGTAACTTTTTTTTTTTTTTTTTTTTTTTTTTTACAGGGACAGAGAGAAATCAAAGAGAGGGATAGATAAGGACAGACAGATAGGAACAGAGAGAGATGAGAAACATCAATCACTAGTTTTTTGTTGCGACACCTTAGATGTTCATTGATTGCTTTCTCATATGTGCCTTGACCATGGGCCTTCAGCAGACCGAGTAACCCCTTGCTGGAGCCAGTGACCTTGGGTCCAAGCTGGCAAGCTTTTTGCTCAAGCCAGATGGGCCCACACTCAAGCTGGTGACCTCGGGGTCTCGAACCTGGTTCCTCTGCATCCCAGCCCGATGCTCTCTCTACTGCACCACCGCCTGATCAGGCGGGAGGGGTAACTTTTTTAAAAAATCACTTCTTGCCTTTAAAAAGTTCATGAGAAAAACCCAATTAGATACATAAAACTTTCTGTTCTTTGTGTTTTAAACCTAAGTGGCAATTTAAATAAAGATGTAAACCATGACTCTGTAGTTTCAACATGAACAAAAGCTTTCTGAAATGATTATTTATAAGCATCCACAGCATTACCTTGATAGTCTAAAATGAATAGAAAACATTTATACCATCAATTTTCTTAAGAGCTGCATGAAATAAAATGTGTTTAACAGCACATTTTGATGGATGTTTCTATATACCATTCTTAGAGAAGACATAGCTTCTCTTATGCCAACTTTGTCCTGATTTTACAGGATTCAAGCCAAAACACGAGAATTTAGAGAGCAGCAAGCTCGAGAACGTGACTATGCTGAAATTCAAGATTTGCACCGGACGTTTGGTTGTGATGATGGGTTGATGTACGGTGAAATTTCTTCCTACGAGGGTTCCATGGCTCTCAATGCCAGACCTCAAAGCCCGAGAGAGGGATACATGATGGATGCTTTGTACACACAAATAAAGAAGTCACGGAATTCCAAACCTTCATCCACGGACAGGTAGGCTCCAGGAGCTGTCAGGAGATGGCTTCTACCTCCACCTCGATAGAGTTTTTGACAAAGGGGAAGATGGTTCATTGGTCCTGAACCAGGGCTGCCCTTGATGTAGGACCATTTAAGAGGCATTGCATCTAACAGTTTCAGGCTGATACAGATTGAAGCCTGATGGGGCAGAAGAGGCTCTGATAGCATGTCTAGTGATTCCCACATTATTTCATCTTGATTAACACTATTTTAAAGCAGAAATGTCATGTTTTGCTTGCTTACACCGCAAAGAAAAAGTACACCTGAAATTATGGCTCTTTGACATAAGCTGTATTTCATTTTACAACTAGGGGAGCCTCTAGCCATAGTAACTGAATAGATGGGGGCTGGCGTGATGTTGTTCTGATGGTGATTTATATAGAAGGGCCACTGTTTTTTGGTGACAAGATTTTGTATGATGGAGGGATTACAGTTGTCCCTCGCCATATTGCCGATCACTTTTCATGGTCTCACTGTATCGCGGATTTTTAAATTATATATCTAATTTTATATTGCGTATTTTTTGCTATATCACGTGATTTTATGTAGGTTTAAGAGTGTAGAAAGTGTTTAAGGGCATAGGAAGTGTTAATAACAGTGTGGGAAAAGTTTATAAGAGTGTGAGGAGGATTTATAAAGCCTTAAAAATATATATAAATAATAAAATAAATATAAGGTCGCTACTTTGTGGATTTTTGCCTATTGTGCGGGGTTCTGGAAGCCAACCCCACAATTTATGAGGGGCCACTGTAGTAAGGGAGAGGCACAGTAGAGCCAGTTGTCAGCTTGCTTCTTAGAAGCCACCAGTGCAGGTAGGTTAGTATCAGCCAGGCACAGAGTAGTGCCACGTGGACTGTGTGCTAATGGCTAGAGATTCATTTCAAATTTTAACTGAGACAGTTTAAACCCTGACCTTTTCCCATGCCTTCATTTCTATATTCAAAGAACCTTTGTTTATATGTGTAAACATCACGTGAAGTTTTGCTCACAAAGAAAATCATCTTTATTTGTATTCGAAACATATGCATGTTGTTGTCATGAACAGTGTGCTAATCCCCTCACCTCCTATAATGGATTTTATCCTCACAATTTCTCTGTCAGGAAGCTGGGCTTGGAACAGCTTTCATGTAAAGCCTGTGCTCCTCCTGCCCTGGTGTGCTACAGGATCACTGAAGGACTTCTTTATACTCAAATTGATGAACCCGCCCCCAGCGTTTGATATAATAAATCTGGCGCAGAGCCTGAGAATTTGCATTTTTATATCTAATAAATTTCCCTGTCTGATGCTGGTGCAACTGGTCTATACCACCCCTGCAGGACCAGAGATAAACTAGAATTCACATCATCTATAGCACCATGTGTTATTTGGTTGCGACATGTTGCAAGCTGGTCTGCTTTAGCTGATTACTGTTAGTTGTTTATTATTATTATTATTAATTTTAATTTATTGTGTTAACATGGATTCAAGTGTCTCACTGAATATATAACACTCTCACCCCCCACCCCCATGTTCCTACTTATACCCTCTTTTCCCCCTTCCCTCTGGACTTTGCTGTCCTGTTATCTGTGTCTATGTGTTATGTATACATATATAATTTCACTAATCCCTTCACCTTCTCTGATCCCATCCCCTCATCACCTTTCCCTCTGACAGCTGTCCCTCTGCTCCCTGTGACCCTGCCTCTGCCTCTATTGTGTTTCTCAGTTCACTTTGTTCATTAGATTCCACATATAAATGAGATTATATGATACTTGTCTTTCTCTGCCTGGTTTATTTCACTTAGCATAATAATCTCCAGGTCCATCCATGATGTCACAAAAGGTAAAATTTTCTTATTTTTTCATGGCCACATAGTATTCCATTTTGTATGTGTGCCATGGTTTTTTATTTACTTGTCCAGTGACAGATACTTGAGCTGTTTCCAGATCTTGGCTATTGTAAACAATGCTGTAATAAACATGGGGGTGCATATCTTCTTTTGAATCAGTGATTTAGTATTTGGATATATTTCTAAAAGTGGGATAGTTGGGTCAAAAGGCAGTTCCATTTATAATTTTTTTAGGAAACGCCATACTGTTCTGCACAGTAGTTGCACCAGTCTGCATTCTCACCAGCATTGCAGGAGGGTTCCTTTTTCTCCATACCCTCACCAGCACTTATTGTATGTTGATTTGTTAATGAGTGCCATTCCAATATATGTGACGTGGTATCACATTGTGTTTTTAATTTGCATTTCTCTGATTATTAGTGATGTTGAACATTTTTTCATATGCTTATTGGCTGTCTGTATGTCCTCTTTGGAGAAATGTCTATTCAGTTCTTTTGCTCATTTTTTAATTGGACTGTTTACCTTCTCGGTGTTGAGTTTTAGCAGTTTTTATAAATTTTGGTTATTAACCCCTTATCAGACGTATTGGCAAATATGTTCTCCCATTGTGTGGGTTGTCTTTTCATTTTTTTAAAGATATCTTTTGCTGTGCAAAAGCTTTTTAGTTTGATATAGTCCCATTTGTTCATCCTGTCCTTTATTTCACTTGCCCGTGGAGATAAATAGGCAAAAATATTGCTACGAGAGATATCAGAGAGTTTACTGCTTGTTTTCTTCCAAGATGTTTATCGTTTCACGACTTACCTTTAAGTCTTTTATCCACTTTGAGTTAATTTTTGTGAATGGTGTAAAGTTGGTGGTCTCATTTCATTTTTTTGCATGTATCTGTCCAATTTTCCCAACACCATTTATTAAAGATGCTTGCTGTCTTTACTCCATTGTATGCTCTTACCCCCTTTGTCAAATATCAATTGACCATAAAGGTGTGGATTTATTTTTGGGTTCTCTGTTCAGTTACATTGATCTGTATGTTTCCCTGTTCTTATGCCAGTACCAAGCTGTTTTGATTACAATGGCCTGATAGTATAACTTGATATCAGGAAGTATACCTCCCACTTTATTTTTCATTTCCAAGACTACTGAGGCTATTTGTGTTCTTTTTTGGTTCTATATAAATTTTTGGAATATTTGTTGTATATCTTTGAAGTATACCATTGGTATTTTAATAGGAATTTCATTGAATTTATAGATTGCTTTGGGTAATATAGACATTTTAATGATTTTTATTCTTTCTATCTATAAATACAGTATATACTTCCACTTGTTTGTATCTTCCTTGATTTCTTTTATCAATGTCTTATAATTTTCTGAGTATAAGTCTTTTACCTCCTTGGTTAAATTTACTCCTGGTTACTTTTTTAGTGTATGTGGCAATAGTGAAGGGAATTGTTTTCTTAATTTCTCTTTCAGCCAGTTTATTGTTGATGTATAAAAATGCCACTGATTTCTGAATACTAATTTTATATCTGGCCACCTTGCTGAATTCATTTATCAGATCTAGTAGTATTTTGACAGACTTTAGGGTTCTCTATGTACAGTATCACGTCATCAGCAAATACTGATAGTTTTATTTCTTCTTTTCCTATTTGGATACCTTTTATTTCTTCTTGTCTGATTGCTTTGGCTAGGACTTCCTGAACTATGTTGAATAAGAGTGGTGAAAGATGGCACCCCTTCCTTGTTCCGAATTGCTTTTAATTTTTGCCAATTGACTATGATGCTTGCTGCTGGCTTGTCATAGAGGGCCTTTATTATGTTGAGGTATGTTCCCTGTATTCCCCATTTGCTGAGAGTTTTGATCATAACTGGATGCTGGATTTTATCAAATGTTTTTTTTTGCATTTGTTGATATTATCATATGATATTTATCCTTTTGTTTATGTGATGAATCACATTCATTGATTTGCAAATATTGTACCATTACTGCCTTGCTTCTTCAGATAAATCCCACTGGATCATGATGTATGGCTTTTTCATGTATTACTAGATCAAGTTTGCTAATATTTTGTTGAGAATTTTAGCATCTAAATTCATCAGGGATATTGGCCTATAGTTTTCTTTTTTTGTTGTGTCTTTACCTACTTTTGGAGTGAGGATAATGTTTCCTCATTAAAGGAGCTTGGAAGTCTTCCTTCCTCTTAAATATTTTGAAATAGCTTGAGAAGGATAGGAGTTAGTTCTTCTTTGAATGTTTGGTAACATTTGCCTGTGAAGCCATTCCATCCAGGGCTTTTGTTTGCTGGGAGTTTTTTGATAACTGATTCAATTTCGTTGTTATAATCTAACTGTTTAGGTTTTTTTATTCTTTCAGATTGAGTTTTGGAAGATTGTATGTTTCTAGGAATTTATCTATTTCACCTAAGTTGTCCAATGTTTTGGCATATAGATCTTCTTAGTATTTTCTTACAATTCTTTGTATTTCTGAGGTATCAGTTGTTACTTCACCACTTTCATTTCTAATTTTATTTATTTGAGTTCTATCTTTTTTTCTTTATGAGTCTGGTTAAAGGTTGGTTAATCTTGTTTACCTTTTCAAAAAACAAGCTCTTGGTTTCATTGACCTTTTATATATTTTTTTAGCCTCTATGTCATTTATTTCCACTCTAATTATTATTATTTTCTTCCTTCTACTTCCTCTGTGCTTTGTCTGTTGTTGTTTTTCTTAGTTCTTTTAGATGCAGGGTTAAGTTGTTTATCTGAGATTTTTCTTGCTTCTTAAGTGTAAGGCCAGGAGGCACGGTCACCATCACAACAGCCTGGCCAATGCAGGTTCACATTAGATTCGGACAGTCGGTAATGAAACAATGGAGCCAGGAACTGGTGAGCCATCAGCTCTAATTCTAGCTTGCACCTGGCGAGCAAGTAAAAGCATACACTGGGCTCCAAAACCCACTCATTCAGTGCTCACAAAGCTACTCCGAGTTTCCTAGCATCAAAGGTTTCTAGCTCACCAGACTTATTCACCTCTGTTTCCCATCTCCTTCTCTCTGCACAAACTCTGCACAAATTGGTTTCTTCCTCAGCACTCCACCATGTTGGCTGCTTTTCTTTTCCTCCACATGGCCTTAATCTGCTCTCCTCTCTAATGCTAATCTCAGGAACCAAGAGCAAACTCCAGGTCTGCCCCTCTTTATATTGTAGAAATCCAAACCTTTAGTCCAATCTACAAACAAGGAAGTCTCTGATACAAAGTCACTTATCTGAGTCATAATGGGAGGATTCCTCATGAGAGTGCACCACCCCCTATCATCCAATCATTCAAGGGTGTGGGGAAAAGCTTACTCTTAAAACTAAGCCTTAGGCTATAATGACCTGGCCTGCCCATAGCCTGTCCTCCAACACACATTAATATCAATGGACTTGCATATGGACAGCACCATGTTTAACAAAGTGAGCATAATATATTTTATCTGCCCAACAGTCCTTTAAGTCTGCTGTTTCTTTGTTAAGTTTCTGTGTGAAGAATCTATCCATTGACGTTAGTGGGGCACTAATATCCCTTATTATTATAGTATTGCTGTTGATCTCGCCCTTTATATTCATGAAAATCTGCTTTATATATTTAGGTGCTCCTATATTAGGCGCATAAGTATTTACAATGGTTATGTCTTCCTCTTGTATTGCTCCCTTATCAATATGTAGTGACCTTCTTTATCTCTTAGTATCGCCTTTGTTTCAAAGGCTATTTTGTTAGATATAAGTATTGCTACCCCAGTGTAAAGCCAGTAGTCGAGGTCACTATCACAGCCGCCTGACCCATGCAGGTTCACATTGGATTCGAACAGTCGATAATGAGACAATGGAGCCAAAAACTGGTGAGCCATCAGCTTTAATTCTAGCTTGCGCCTGGCGGGCAAGCAAAAACACACACTGGGCTCCAAAACCCACTCATTCAGTGCGCACAAAGCTACTGACTTATCCGAGTTTCCTAGAATCAAAGGTTTCTAGCTCACCAGACTTATTCATTCACCTCTGTTCCCCATCTCCTCCTGCACAAACTCTCTTCTCTCTCAGCACTCTACCATCTTGGTTGCTTCTTCTGGCCTCCATGTGGCCTTCATCTGCTCTCCTCTCTGATACTTTAGGAACCAAGAGAGAGATCAAGCTACTGGTCTCTCCCACTTTATACCATAGAATCAAAACCTTTAATCCAATTATACAAACAATGAAGTCCCTGTATAATGGGATTCCTCAGGAGAGTGCACCACCCTACATCATCCAATCAGTCAAGGGTGTGGAGAAGAACTTACTCTTAAAACCAAGCCTTAGGCCATAATGACCTGGCCTGCTTACATGACAGCCTTTCCCCCACACCCATCCCAAGCATAAGGGCAAATAATATCACCTGGGTGACAGGCTTCCATGTGGGCAGCGCCATCTTTAACAAAGTGAGCATATTATATTTTATCTGCCTAACACCCAGCTTTTTCTTTTTAATTTTCATTTGCGTGAAATCCTTTTTTTGCATCCCTTCACTTTCAGTCTATGTGTAGTGTATCTTTTGTTCTGAGGTGGGTCTCCTGTGGACAGCATATATACAGGTCTTGTTTTCTTATTCATGCAGCTACCCTATGTCTTTTTTTTATGTTTTTTTCTTTTTTTTTTAATTCATTTTAGAGAGGAGACAGAGAGAGAGAGAAAGAGAGAAAAAGAGAAAGGGGAAGGAGCTGGAAGCATCAACTCCTATATGTGCCCTGACCAGACCAGTGCAGGGTTTTGAACTGGCGACCTCAGTGTTCCCAGGTCGTCGCTTTATCCACTGCGCCACCACAGGTCAGGCTACCCCATGTCTTTTGATTGGAATATTTAATCCATTTACATTTAAGGTTATTATTGATACGTAGTTGTTTATTGCCATTTTATTCTTTAAATCTACATTCCTGTTTTTATCAATTTTTTTTCTTTGCTTTTTTTATAGCAGGCCCCTTAACTTTTTTTGCAGTACTGGTTTGGTTGTAATGAATTCCTTAAGTCTTTTTTTGTCTGGGAAGCTTTTTATTTCTTCTTCGATTTTTAATGATAGCCTTGCTGGATAAAGTAGTCTTGGTTGTAGCTTCTTGTTTTGTATCACTTTATTTCTTGCCAATCCCTTCTGGCCTCAAATGTTTCTGTTGAGAAGTCAGATGTTATCCTTATGGAGGCTCCTATGTGAGTAATTAACTGCTTTTCTCTTGCAGCTTTTGGTATTCATTCTTTGTCTCTTAATTTTGGCATTTTAATTACGATGTGCCTTGATGTAGGCTTCCTTGGGTTCCTCTTCAATGAGACTCTATCCTTATTGAGTTTTTGTGACTTTTTTCTTCATGAATTTAGGGAAATTTTTAGCTATGATTTCTTCAAAGAGATTCTCTATCCCTTGTTCATTCTCTTCTCCTTCAGGAACCCCTACGATGTGATATTGTTTTTCTTCATGTTGTCACAGAGGTCTTTTAGAGTATCTTCAGTCTTTTTGCACCTCTTTTCATTTTACTGCTCTATGTCTGTGCTTATGTTTATCTTGTCTTCTAAATTGCTGATTTGATCCTCTGCTTTATCCAGCCTGCTGTTGATTCCTTCTAGTGCAGTCTACTATTCTGATATTGTTATTTCTGACTGGTTGTTTTTCTTTTATTTCAGTAACCGTTTTAATGCTTGCTATCTCTTTATTTAGGGGCTCATTATGTCCATCCATTGTTGCTCTAAGATCCTTGAACATCCTAAAAATCATTGTTTTAAACACTGCATCTGATAGTTTGGTTACTTCCATTTCATTTAGTTCTTTTTCTGGGGATTTCTCTTGTTGATTACTTTGAGTCGCATTTCTTTGTCTACCCATTTTGTTTGTGTATTAGCTAGCGCTGTCTAACTTTGAAATTTTTGTGGTGTCCTTATGTGGAAAATGGGCTCAGTGCTACTGACCTTAAGGCCACCTGTTTTCCTTGTTCTAAGAATGCTTCTTTAGGCTTCTATTTTTTCTCATGTTGTCTTTGTGTATTGAATGTAGTTTGTTCTTTCCTGGGTATGGTTATTCCTTAAAGCTGCCTGGCTCTAAGGGTCAACCTTGATCATATGTATTACACAGTATGCAATTTCTGTCTTGTTGAGTATATTTATTCTCCACGGTGTCTGGTGCCTGCTAGACTCCTCCTGTGGGCATGCTGCTTATGTAGCTTCTGAGCATAGTGTTGGTGCTGTCTACCACCCACTACCAGTTGTGTTGGTTCTAGATCTTCTTTGGTTAGCTTCAGCTGTTGTTTGTAACCCACTGTTGGCTACCTGTCTGCAGCTACTGCTCTTTTTGCTGTTTGTGTCTGAATTTTCTGTTCTTGGGTAGCATGGGAAGGGCCAACTATGTATAAGTATTAGCCTCCTCCTGCTTAGAGCTGATAGCAGCTCCATAAAAACCCCAAGCTCTGTAAGATTTACCTCTACTTTTCAGTTGCTCCATCTCCTTTTGCAGCTGCCTGGTCTTCCCACCGAGTCTTCTATAGAAAGACTGTAGTGTGTGTCCAGACTGACCTCACCCAACCAACCTTTCTATAGGTTGCACACTTGTTGGGTTAGGGCAGCTGAGGTTGGGAATACAATGTTAGTGGGACCCCTTTCTTTACGGATGTCTTGGTCAAGAGCTCAGTATGGAGAATGTGGCTGCTACTCCAGAGCCTAATCCCTCAGCCACTGCTGAATACTCAAATTTTATTTCTCCCCAACAAGGTGAGCAGCAGGTTCAGATCCAGTGGGGCCTACAGTCCCCTCTGCATAAGTTCTTACAGCTGGTGAAATCCAGGTCTTAGGGAGGATTACTGAGAGAGTCCTGTCTTGGGGCTGACTCTGCCCTCCCAAAAAGTGGCTAAGCCTCTCAACCAAATCCAACAATAGGCTCACAGGGACCCACACTTTTAATATCTGTGCTCCAAGCCTCTCTCCCTTCCCCCAGTGGAATCTTCCCCATCAGGGCAGGATATCCAGCACCCAGGCCAGCTGACTGTGAAGCTCCACCTTATCCAATGCACATGAGCCTCTGTGTCGGTGCTGATCATAGAGAGTGAAATTTGCCTCAGCTGGGCCAGGTGTGAGGAGCCCTTCCTTAGCATACCACTCTAGCAAGGGTTGTTAGGTCCTGAACTGATGCTCTCTGCAGCTGGCCACTGGATGTGCCAGCCCTGGGCCTACCTGGCCAGAATCCAGTGCAGACCAGTGGTAGACACTGCCCATGACTGGCGTTCAGCAACCTTCTTGAAGCTACAAGCATCCAGATTTTGTGGCTGCCTCTTCTGGACCCAGTTGCACACGGAAATGCCAAACTGCACTCCTAGGCTGGCTTTTATCCACACTGGGCCTGGGGGAAGGTCCACTTAAAAGGCCAAGGTTTCCTGAGCCCCTCCTTTTGCAGCCTCTGTCTTCTGACTGATTGTTTGGTCTCTACCACTGAAAGACTTCTGGTAGAGTCTAGAGCCTACAGCAATTTAGGGAATAGGAGGGGTGGTGATTGTGACTCCGCCCCTCTGCCCCAGGTCTCAGTCTCTTTGGAGTTTTTTTACAGACCTCAGTAGGGTGTGGCCCCATGAGTCTGGTGGGTGTAGCCTCCTAAACCTACTCTGGATCTTCCCGCACTCTGGATTGTTCCCATGAGGTGGAATTAGCAGTCTTAAACTCAGGAGCGTGTGGGGGAAAGGTTCAACCTCAAGGCCAGAAAACTGAGTCACTGACGCACCCCCTGCCTCATTGCTTATCAGCATGACATTCACATGACTGGGGCAAGAGAGACTCCTGAGGGTGGAGCAGTTGCTTTTCCCCAGACTGATGCCGCTCAGAGCGGACTGCTCCACCCAAGAAAGATAACGTCTGCAGTACTGAAGAATGATTCAGCACAGGGGTTCTGGTGGCCATCCCCCACAGTGTCTCTGCCTGGACCTTCAACTTTACACTCTCCTCCTACAACTCTAGTCCTCTCAGCTTTCCCTCCACCAGAGCCCTGAGTAAGTGGCTGTGAATGAGATTTTCTGTGCAGGCTCTTTAAGATGGAGCCTGCATCTCTGAGAGCTCTTTTCTCCATCAAATGCTATTTGGGTGCCTCTTCTAGGCTCTGGGGCACTAGGCTTGGGCTCCGGGCCTGGGGCTGAGGACCTACACCTCACAATGTGACCCTTTCCACAGTGAGAGTCCCTCTGGACCTTCAGCCACCACTCGCTTCAGGGAGCTGGGTACTCCTCTCTGTATCTCCGCCATTCCTACCAGTCTTGTTGTGTCTTCTTTGGTGTGGCTTTTTCTATGATCCTTAGTTATAGACTCATCTTTGTTTTGCCCAAAGTTGGTTTTTCAAGATGATTGTTCTTAAATCAAGTTGTAATCCAGTTTGGTCCTGGGAGGTGGTAGTTGGAACGTCCATCTACTCTGTAGCCATCTTGGAATCCCCTACTGATAGCTGTTTTAAATGGACATGTACAAAGGCAACAAGGAACCCTTGAGCAAACCCAGGAGGAAACATTTTAAAGAATAGCAAAAGGAGAAGCAGATATTAAGGGAAACTCTGGTCAGATATTTGTTCTGTTGCTTCCTTTATATTGTTTTTCTTTTATTTTTGTTTTTCTGTTGGGTTTTAGGTTTTCTTTATTGTTTTGTGGAAACCTGACATTGACTGTAATACATGATTAATATAAGTTAACATAAGAGGTTTATATAGTTTATTTAAACTCCTTTGTGAACACCTGGAATGTTTAGAGTACTTAGTAACTAACACAGGTATGTTAGGATTAAAAAGCTAGTGTTATTATCAGGGACAGTGATGTTTTCTTTTAAAAAAGCTCCTTTTCCTGGGCTTTTACTGCTTATAGAAGGTCAGAGAGCATTGGAAGGCCATGAATGTCCATTAGCAGTTGTTTTCTTGGAAGAAATGGCTGCAGAAACCCTGGCATTTCCAGTGAATCACTTTTGGAAAAAACTAAGATGAGTTCATGTGTTGTTGATCATTGATAAAAAGCAGTAATCATTTTAGCACCTTCCACATCTACCTTGAAAGTTTAAAAAATTGTGGATGTTCTTGTAGCAGTTGTTCCCAAAGCTCAAAAGTCCCATCTGACAGGAAACAGTAATGAGGAGCCATTTTTCTGGCTCCTGAGGGCCAGAAACAGTTGCTTTGAGCCCCAGTTTGAGCCCCTTTGCCCTGCTCAAATCTAAACCTCTCCTGAAGATTTGTCCACATTCTCACAAGGGCTTATTTACCTGTTCAGAGACCCACCTGCATCTCTTTTCAGTGCTATGCTGACCTGACCTTGAAACTCAGCCTCCTGCTAATTTTCTTCGAAAACTCACTCAGAATGAAAACATTTCAGAGGAGACCTAATCATAGAAATGAGTCACATACAGCAGTGAACAGCTTAAAATCACATGGTAGACATGGTTGTTTTCAGAAGCGCCTGGGGCGCAGCTGGAGATGGCTCTCTGTAGGGGACAGTGCAGTTCTTTGCAGCCATCCCTGCATTGGGGGTTTGGACAGATCATAGAGGGATCAAAGAAATGTACGTTTAGTTGTTTTTGCATAAGTAAATGGTAATTACTAGTCCCAAAAAGTTGGGACTTGACACGTTTATAAAGTACTTCCTCAGCAGCTGGGAAGTGAGTATGAATTTGGCTTAGGGAGAATGGGCATGACCTCTGTCATCACTTTCTGTCAGAGAGAAAACTGTAGAAGAGTGTTTCTGAGACCTGAGTAATGTAGAGACTTCTTTTGAAAGGTAAGGCAGTCTCTTGATACTGCTGGGCAGAATTAAATCGTTTTGATGGTGATGTTATGTCAATGTATAACAATAAAATAGGGTTAAACTCCTTCTGTGTACAGCCATTATATAGCTATAAAACCAAACATCTTTATACACTAAATACAAACAAAACAGCCAAACCATTCCATTCGAATGAACACACTAATTTAATGTGGTCAATAATGGATTTTTGCTTTTTCATCTAAACTCTTGCACAGAGCATGGATGCAGTGGCTGCTGTATGGCAGGGTCCTTTGAGCTCGTTTGCCTCCCCCCACGGGCCGGGGGCCAACTTTTCTCAGTTGGGTCTCTGCGGGCCCTTGTGCGGTAGTCTCTGCTGTCCAGGCTCATTGATGCACTGTCTACACAGCAAGTCCAGCCTGCTTCTGTCATTATTAGTAGACATGGAAGGGATTCCAGGGGTAGTCAACCTTTTTTATACCTACCACCCACTTTTGTATCTCTGTTAGTAGTAAAATTTTCTAACTGCCCACATGTTCCATAGTAATGATGATTTATAAAGTAGGGAAGTAACTTTAATTTATAAAATTTATAAAGCAGAGTTACAGCAAGTTAAAGCATATAATAATAATTACTTACCAAGTACTTTATGTCAGATTTTCACTAAGTTTGGCAGAATAAATATTTATAAAACAACTTACTATAATTAAATCTGTCTTTTTATTTATACTTTGGTTGCTCTGCTACCACCCACCATGAAAGCTATAACACCCTCTAGTGGGCGGTAGGGACCAGGTTGACTACCACTGGATTAGACAGTGGAAGGAGCATTCTTGGTGCCTTCCTATTGGTAAACTTAAATGCAGACAGCAACATAGCCCATGTAGGACCTAAAATGTGCTTCCATCAACCCTTTAAAAAAATAATCATTCAAATAAAACTTGAAAACTCTTCAGACAGTATATCTTGTGTGAAGATTATATCTCATAAAGAAATTTCTATTTACTGATGACATTTCACCCAAATTTGCAATTGATTCTGGTGAACATTACAGTTTAGATTCTTGGATTTTGTGGGAGTCTAAGAAGTTGGTTGACAGTCTGATTCACAGCCTGCATTTGTCTTGGGATTTTCCTTGTCCAGCAAGGAAGCAGTTTTATGAATTTTATCACTTAATAATTTTGATGGCTTCCATAGTCAGAGGTGCGGATCTAGTAGCTTCACATGGAAGTAGCCAGGGTTAATCTATTAAATGCTGTGAATCTGATGTTGAATTTGGACATCTCCATTTCTACATATTATTTATACAAAATGCTTTTTATAGGATAGCTTCTTACTATGTTTAGAACTATTTCCATGCCTGTTTAATCTGCTGGACTCATGAACTATTCTCTGTATGCTTGGGTCACAATGTCATTGGTACTAGTATTTTATAATGCCCTAGGTAACTTTTTGATTTTTCCAAGAAAAGTTGACCCTACCCTTCCATTGTATATGAATAACCCAGGGAACAAATATTTTTTTCATTTTCTGCTGCATGAGGTTTTAGAACTGTTTCTATATATTGCTGTATTGCTGATTCCAAACCTGAAATCTGTTTTTTGGTGTATGCTCTAGTTTGTATGCAATTTTAATTTCTTTTTGTTACAGTTAATGGCATGCATTGGTTTTTAAATTGGAGTTAAAGGGCAACGACTCTTGGATTGAACATAACCACAAGGCAATTAATGTTTTACAAACATCACTTTTACATACTTGTAGTTGTTTTTAAATGTAAAAAATTATTATCTGATGAAAACACCCTCTTATTTTGTTTGAATAGGCGTAAATGTAAGAATAGTCCTGACACTTTCTGTTATTGATGGGGCTGTTACACACTTCAATGTCAAAGGCACAATATTTTATTATTTGTGACACATGCATATATTGCCTATTTTCAAGTTCCCCTTGGCTATCAAGACAAGAATTGGGCTCTACATATTGTGTGTCATAATTGTGAGGAAATGCTTCGTGACTGGACAAAAGAAAAATGCAAAGGAATGCCTTTTGGTATTCCCATGGTTTGGCATGAACCAAAGGACCACAGCAGTGACTATTATTTCTGTCTGATTCATACAGAAATGGGCATCGGCAAGAAAAAACGGCATATGATCGCATATCCTAATAATCCTTCAGCAATACGACCTATCCCACACTCTGAGACACTCCCGGTTCCAGTTTTCAATGGTTTTATTTCTTCGAAGGACGAAGAAAGTGAACATGGTGATAAAGTGTATTTTGATAAGATGTGTGAGGAAATGGTTGTAGAATCTGAAGCGTCTTTTCTGATGTCAAGCAGTCATTAACCCTTCAGCAGTTTAGCCAAGCTGAATTGAATGACTTAGTAAGAGATTTGGGCCTATCAAAGAAAGCAACTGAGTTACTAGCTTCCAGGCTTCAAGAAAAGAATGTGCTTCACCAGTCAGCTAAAGTATCTCATTTCAAGAAGCGTGAACAAATTTTTGTGAACTTTTTTTCCAACAACAAACACTTTGTTTACTGTCATGATATCAGTAGTCTTCTCAGCCAGCTAGGTGTTACCATTTACAGTCCAACAGAATGGTGGCTATTTCTTGACAGCTCTAAACAGAGTCTGAAATGTATTCTCCTACACAACAGTAATGTTAATGCAGCAGTTCCAATTGGTTATTCAATTCATCTGTGAGAAGATTATAATGACATAAAAATTGTTCTCGACTTTCTGAAGTATGAGGAGCATAACTGGATCATTTGTGTGGATCTTAAAATGGTCAATTCCCTGCTAGGACGACAGAGAGGTTTCACAAAGTATCCTTGTTTTCTGTGTTTGTGGGACAGCCGAGCTTGGGAGAAACACTGGACACAGGAGTGGCCGAAACGTGAAGCTCTGGAAGTAGGGATGCAAAATATTGTGAATGAACCTGTAGTTAATTGAGATAGGATCATTTTTCCCCCACTTCACATCAAACTTGGCTTAATGAAGCAGTTTGTTCAGGCTTGGAATAGAAAAAGTGAATGCTTTCAACATATTATTTCTGCTTTTCCTGCCTTGTCTCTCAAAAAGACAAACACAGGTGTATTCGATGGACCTCAAATTCGAGCTCTCATACATGATGAAGAATTTGTCAGGAAGATGAATAAGGAGGAGAAAGCAGCATGGCAGTCTTTTGTGGCAGTTACAAAGCACTTCCTTGGCAACAAAAAAGCAGAAAACTATGAACTTCTGGTTCAAAGTATGCTATTGGCTTTCCACGACATTGGATGTAACATGAGTGTTAAGATTCACTTCCTGAACAGTCATCTTGATAAGTTTTCCGAAAATCTTGGAGCTGTTAGTGATGAGCTGACTACTGCTAGAGAATCAAACAAGATTGTCCTCAACAAGTACACAAACACAAGAGCTACAAATGCAAATTTTTGCCTGAATAGAATTTAAATAAGTTTTGTGCAAATTTTATGATTGAAGTGTTTTAATATGTTCTATTTCAAAATTGTAGACAATTTCTGATGCAATCATATCTTTCAGTGTATTAGTATATTTATTGCATTATATAAATTATTATATTTTCACAAAGATGATGCCCAAGAAGACATTCTACTTCATTATGTTAAACTAAATGTTGAAAATTTTACAATAAGATGATAACCTAAAATCTTGAATTGCAAAAAAAGAACTGTAGTTTATAGAGAAGAATTAATCTCAGATTTGAGATCAGCACACTCAAATTAGGTAAGCACAAGTGTTTTTGTGGATGCAACAAAAATTTTATTCCCTAGTGTAATAGATACAGACCCACACAAAATGTTGATGTCCTTCTTTTTATCTTGTGTATAGCCAGAGACCTCAGAGATTTTACCTATTGTCAATAACTCATAATTCTATATTTCTGTGGCGAGAGCACATTTTTTATTTGATTATTGAGATGTCTGCTGGCAAGAACATATCTGGGCCTGAAACAGTGCTCTTTCTCTTCCCATCTTTCTCCTCAACTGTGGGAGACTCTTCTAGTTCCCTACCTAATACTTAGTCTCTCTCTTCCTTACTTTAATGGAACACTAGTTTTGTTTAGGGTGGCCGAGTACCCGGCTCCCCTCTGATATGAGATGACCTTATGACACTGCTCTAATGAGTGAGTCAGAAGTGGATCTAGGGTCAGACTTCCTGCAGAGCTAGTTTTCTTCTGATTACAGTGGTTCTGACACAGCATTTTTCCAGTGCTATTTCCCCTTCTGTCTTCCTGGGGCTTTGATGAGTGCTCCAAGGTGGGTTTTATCTAACAGCCCCAGGATGAAGACTGTGAGAGGGAAACAACTTGCCCAGCTTTTGTGTCTCATGATTCATAGGACTGACCCCTCACATGTTTTAAGTCACCCTCCATCAGCTTTCTGTTTCATGGAGTCAAGACTGCATTCTGAGTGGAATGAATTGTGCACATAGGAGCTGAACGGGAATCATCATTTTTAAATTAAAAATTGTCTTTCTGGAGGGCATGATGCTAAGTGAAATAAGCCAGTCAGAGAAGTACAAGTACCATATAATCTCACTCATATGTGGAATCTAATGAACACAATGAACTAACAAGCAAAATATTGACAGACTCATTCTTAGAGAGCAGGCGGACAATTGTCAGGGGCATTGGGTGAGGGGGGTGGAGGGATTGAGCAAAATAAGGGGAAAAAAAGAAAAAACTCATGGACACAGATAGCAGTATGGAGATTGCCAAGGGGAAGGTGAAAGGGGGAGGTGGACACGGGTATAGGAGGGATAAATGGTGGTTGACAGAGACCACCACTGACAAAGACACTGTATTGTTTGTGAATACACAGTACAGTGTACAGATGATATGTTATAGAATTGCTGTGTAATTTTGTTAATCAGTGTCACCCCAATAAATTCATTAAAAGAGGGGGTGAGAAAGAAAATAATACAATCACTTTTCTCAGCAGAAAAATAAATTTTTTGTTTATTGGAGAAGTATCCCCAGTCAAATCATTTCTACAGTAATTTATAAAATTAAGTCATGGACAGAATTCTCTATTGTCATTCAGTTAGCTCTTTATCCTGTCAATATGTTTAGCTTGTACTTAAAGAAGTATTATCAATCAAATGTTTGCCCACTTAGATGCTCTGCTCAGATGTCCTACTCCCTGCAGGCAGCTCTTCTGCTAGCAACAATCCTGCTCTGAAGTAGGAGGCAGTTGAGGGTGACACACAAGAGCCTAAAAGATGGAACCACTGGGCTTTCCCACTATCAGCTGTGAGAACTGTGTGTTTCACAGTGGTACCTTGACACACGAGTTTAATTCTTTATATGGCAGAGCTCGTGACTCAATTTGCTCAGGTGTCAAACCGAATTTCCCAATTTAAATTAATGAGAATGTAATTAATCTGTTCTGGTCCCCAAAAACCACACAAATTTTTTGTTTTATATGCTTTTAAATAAGAAAATGTACTTTATAAATAACAAATATATATAATGAGAGAATATAAAGAAATAAACTGGTTTATGAAGTGTATTTACCTTCAAGGTCAGGTGAAGATGCTGGTGGAGGGGGAGGAGACTGGCAGAGGAAATTTTCATTTTGTGTGCTATAGCTTAACATAACTTACTCTTTAAACACTTAACACTACATTTAATTGCAAAATTTAACTTATATACTTTGTATGATATGTAACTGTATTGCTAAACTTAATTGCTATTCTTTTTCTTGCTTAATAATCATTGTATGGCTTTCTTCTCCTTCCCCTTCCCCTTCTTTGCTCTTTTCAAAACTTTTTGGTGTGAAAACCTGAAAACTGCTCCTCCAGCAACATTAGCATAACACTGCCCTTCCCAAGCAGGAAGCTAATAAGCAATTTCACAGACAGCTGCCCAGTGCCATTTTAACAATAAAAATGAGCAAACTCAGAAAATACAAATTTTACAGGCTCATTTGCCCAACAATAATCATTTTCTTCACTGACTTTTGGCTTTTTCACCACACTTTTCTCACTTTCACTTAGAGGCCATTTCAACAAAAACCTTTCCATGGAAGTTTGTTTCTTCCTCCCTTTCAGAATGTTCAGCAGGCTATATCTAGTGGAGGGTGGTGGAAGCTCGTGATTCAAATATCCACTTGTGACTTAAAGCAAAAAATCCCACGAGTGACTGGTCGTCTCTCAAATTGCTCGTGATTTAAAGTGCTCATGTGTCAAGGTACCACTGTATTTTCCTCACCTACAAGAGGACCTCATGAACGTAGGGACAACTGTGTTTGTTAGCACACATAAGGCAGTTAGCATGGGACCCTGTCCGCAGCAAAACACTCATGAAGTGTGGATGTTGCTGTTCTTAATTAGGAAGTGGGCATTGGCTCATGGAAAAGCACAGCCCCCTTTTCCTGGAGGCACAAACAAGCAAGGAATGAAACAAACGAATACAAGTAGGTTTGATTTCTTATACTTTACACGCATGTAAATGTGGGAGGAGGCAGTTTTGCTGGTACCTCTTTAGTCATTATCTAGCTTGTTTTTTAAGCATTTTCCGTAAACCACATCCTATCGTGAACATAAGCAGCTTCTCTTGAAATTAGGACTTACTGAGTTTAGGAGGACTCGTTCCACTTTGCCCCTACAGTGTAAATATTTGGAGTGAAAGTGCCACCCACAAGTGGCTTGTCTGACAGTGAATGGTGGTGGGTTGGGGGTGTGGGGGTGTAAAAATGTGATCTCAGTCAAGTCCTGTCTGTCCTTGGGCAATTTAATTTTATTTTTATTTTATTCATTTTAGAGAGGAGACACAGAGTGAGAGAGAGAGAGAGAGAAAGAGAGAAAGGGGGGAGGAGCTGGAAGCATCAACTCCCATATGTGCCTTGACCAGACCAGTGCAGGGTTTTGAACTGGCGACCTCAGTGTTCCCAGGTCGACACTTTATCCACTGCGCCACCACAGATCAGGCTGTCCTTGGGCAATTTAAAAGTTTCTGTTTTGTACTTTTTGTGGAATTCTTTGAAGTCTTGATGTTTTGCTTGCATGAAAGTTTCTCTGATTCCAAGCTGGTAATGCTCCATGGAAATGTAGAGGCTTAAACTTCTCAAACCTTGTCTACAATTTTGACATTTCTAATTATATCATTGTCTCTGGAAGGAACCTTGATTTTTTTGAATTAAATATATTGGGTAACATTGGTTAATAACATATAAAGTTCAGGTGTACAACTTTATAATTCAACATCTGGGTGACTCCATCATGTCACACCCCTTAAGGTCAATTTTCCTTGCGTTACCATGTATTTGACTCCCTTTACTCTCTTTATCTGACTCCACCCTCTGGTGACCATTGTTCTGTCGTCTTGTGTCTATGAGTTGGTTTTATTTGTTCATTTGTTGCTTTTTGTTTTATATCTCACATAAGCAAAATCATATGACTCTTGTCCTTTTCTTTTTTTAAAAAAAAGATTTTATTTATTGATTTTAGAGAGAGAAGAGAGAAAAGGGTGCGGGGAGGAGCAGGAAGCATCAACTCATAGTTAGTTGCTTCTTGCCCAGGCAGACCTGGGGTTTCAAACCAGTGACCTCAGCATTCCAGGTCACTGTTTTATCCACTCCACCATCACAGGTCAGGCAGCTCTTGTCCTTTTCTATCTGACTTATTTCACTTCACATGATACTCTCACGATCCATTCATGTTATCGCAGATGGCAGTATTTCGTGTGTGTGTGTGTGTGTGTGTGTGTGTGTGTGTGTGTATACACACACACATACATGTTTTACTGAGTAAGTAGTCCATTGTGTATATGGAACATGTCTTTATGCAGTCATTCATCCAAGGACACTCAGGTTATTTCCACATTTGGTTATTCTGAATTATGTTGCAGTGAACATAGAGATACATATTATCTTTATGAATAAGTGCTTTCAAATTTTTCAGGTAGAGATCCAGAAGAGAGATTGCTGAATTGTGTGGTATCTCTATTTCTGATTTTTTTGAGGAACCTCCATACTGTTTTCCATAGTGGCTGGACCCACCCCTTAAGATTGGGTCTCCTTCTGTCACTCTTACATTCCCATCAGCAGTGCATGAGGGTTCCCTTTTCTGCACAGCCTCTTTAACACTTGTTCTTTCTTGTCTTATTGATAATAGCCATTGTAACAGGTGTGACAAAATTTGAATTTTGTTAGCATTTCCCTTAGAACTAGTGATGTTATGCATCTTTTTCTCTCTATGCTGGCTGCCTATATGATGTTATGCATCTTTTTCTCTCTATGCTGGCTTCCTATATGTCTTCCTTGGGAGAGTCTTTTCAGTTCATCTGCCCATTTTTTTAAATTCGATTTTTTGTTTTCTTGTCATAGAGTTGTATTAATTCTTTATGTATTTTGGATATTAGCATTTTATAGATATATTGTTTGCAAATACCTTCTCCCACTCGGTTGCTTTTTATGTGTTTTTGATGTTTTCATTGCTGGACAGAAGCTTTTTAGTTTGATGCAGTCCCATTCATTTATTTTTGCTTTTACTTCCCTTGTCTTTGGGGTCAAGTTCACAAAAACCCCTCTGAGACCAAGGTTCATAAGTTTAGTGCCTATGTTTTCTTGTTTGCATTTTATTGTTTCAGATCTTATGTTCAAGTCTTTAATTCATTTTGAGTTAATTTTGTGTATAGTGTCAGAGAGCAGTCTAGTTTTATTCTTTTGCATATGACTTTGCAGTTTTCTCCTCTGCCTTTATTGAAGAAGCTTTCTTTTCTTCATTGTGTGGTTTGGCTCCTTTGTCGAATATTAGTTGCCCATGTGTGTATGGGTTTATTTCTGGGTTCTCAATTCTGTTCACTGGTGGATTCTACCAAACATTAAAAGAGGACTTACTATCTATCCATCTCAAACTTTAACAAAACACTGAAGGAGAAGGAATTAGTCTTAACTCATTTTACAAGGCCAACATTGCCCTGATGCCAAAACCTGGCAAGGACAACACACAAAAAGAAAACTACTGACCAGTATCTCTGAGCAATATAGTTGTAAAAATCCTAAACAAAATCCTAACAAATCAAATACAACAATATATTGAAAAGATAGTAAATCACGATCAAGTGGGGTTCATTCCAGGGATGAAGGTATTTGCATAAATCAATCAATGTGGTATATTGCATGAAGAAAACAAAGTATAAAATCATATGATCATATCAGTAGATGCAGAAAAAGCATTTGATGGGATACAGCATCCATTTATGATTAAAACACTTAATAAAGCCTGACCGGGCGGTGGCGCAGTGGATAGAGCATCGGACTGGGATGCGGAAGACGCAGGTTCGAGACCCCAAGGTCTCCAGCTTGAGCGCGGGCGCATCTGGCTTGAGCAAAAGCTCGCCAGCTTGGACCCAAGGTTGCTGGCTCCAGCAAGGGGGTTGCTCGGTCTGCTGAAGGCCCGCGGTCAAGGCACATGTGAGAAAGCAATCAATGAACAATTAAGGTGTCACAACGGCATTGAAAAACTAATGATTGATGCTTCTCACCTCTCTCCGTTCCTGTCTGTCAGTCCCTATCTATCCCTCTCTCTGACTCTTTCTCTCTGTCCCTTTAAAAAAAACAAAACAAACAAACAAAAGAACCCAAAAAACAATAAAAAGGGGATAGAAGAAAAGTAGCTCAACATAACTAAGGACACATGTGACAGACTCTCTGCCAATGTCATACTCAATGATGGAAAACTGAAAGCTTTTCCTCTAAGATCAGGAACAAGACAAGGATGCCCACTCTCACTACTCTTATTCAACACAGTGCTGAAAGTTCTAGCTAGAGCAGGGGTCCCCAAACTTTTTACACAGGGGCCCCTCAGACCGTTGGAGGGCCGAACTATAAAAAATACTATGAACAAATCCCTATGCACACTGCATATATCTTATTTTAAAGTAAAAAAACAAAACAGGAACAAATACAATATTTAAAATAAAGAACAAGTAAATTTAAATCAACAAACTGACCAGTATTTCAATGGGAACTATGGGTGCGGATGCATCCTCTGCTCCTCTCACTGACCACCAATGAAAGAGGTGCCCTTTCCGAAAGTGTGGCATGGGCCGGATAAACGGCCTTAGGGGTCCGCAGTTTGGGGACCCCTGAGCTAGAGTATTCAGTCAAGAGAAAGAAATTGAGATTGATTCAAATTGAGATTGATGAAGTAAAACTGTCACTATTTGCAGGACATAGTTCTATGTACAGACAATCCTGAAGCCTCCACCAAGGAACTATTAGGAACAATAAACAAATAGAGTAGAGTTGCAGGATACAAAATTTATGTACACAAATCCATTTTGTTTCAATATACTGGAAATGAAGTATCAGATAAAGAAATGAAGAAAATTATCCTATTTATAATTGCAGCAAGAAAGGATAAAATAACCGGTAAAATACTTAACAACAGAAATGAAAGACCTATATACTGAAAACTACAAGACGTCATTGAAAGAAATTGAAGAGGACACAAAGAAATGGAAAGAGATTCTATGCTCATGGATTGGAAGAAAAAAACATCATGGAAATGGCCCTGTCACCTAAAGCAATATACAGGTTTAATGCAATCTCTGTCAAAATCCTAATGACATTTTTCACAGATGTAGAACAAAAAAATAATCCTCAAATTAGTATGGGACCACAGAATACCCTGAATAGCCAAGTAATCCTGAGGAAAAAGAACAAAGATGGAGTTACCGCACTCCCTGACTTCAAACTATACTACAAAGCCACAAGAATCAGCACAGTATGGTATTGGCAGGGTCATGATCTTGAGAACTGTCATAGACTGTATTCCAATACAATCATTTTTCAAATTTTAGCATATATAGAAAGGACCTGGAGGGCTGCTCTCAGACATACTTTTGTTGACCTCAGAAGAGGTATTCTGATTCAGGTATTCTCGTTGGAGGCTAGAAGTCAGCAAGCCCCTCAGTTGACTGTGATGCAACCCATCCACCCTTTGAAAAGCTCTGCTCTTGGGCTAAAGAAAAAGCAAATTGGAACTTCAATAGAAGTTAGTGTTTTGAGATTACTCTTAACAGTGACTTATAATTTCCACACTGGACACAGCTTTACCTTGGCATTCATAAATTTCCATTGTTCACCCAGGACTTAATAATCATCGTATTTAAAAGGTCCTACTGCCACATGATATTTGTAACCTTTATTCAGTGTTTCTTGTCACCAAAACATTGCTTTTCATGTGAGTTATACTATTTCAATTTAAAAGTTTAGTATGCTCTGATTTCTCACAAAAAAATTATGACATAAATTCTGGTCAATATTTTGTTTTTTTTTTAACTTAAGGACACCATACAATTCATATTATTATATTCACATTCCAGAGTCTGTAGTTAAAACTCCACAGAAAGACAGCTGTAGTGGACATTTGCTCACTGTCAGCATGCACTCATTTGCCACCAAGAGTGCATTTTCCTCAAATATAATTGAAATAAAATAGGTACTGTGCTGCTATAAATGTAAATAGCAGGCAAATAGTAGGCTAGACTGTCCCTGCTTGTTGAGGGCACCATTAATGGAAACATAAATACCATAATCACATGCTTTCTGTTGTGCATTTTACCACTAAAGAGAAAAAGGACGGTTTTAAAAGAAAAGACCTTTGTGAACTTGTTTTTTCTACCATGAAAACTGGAACTCAGCTATGTCAGAAGGAATTCTGGTACACGCAGCACAAAGCGAATTTTCCTAGATACCAGCAGTTATTCAGCATGTGTGCTCTTTTAAAAATGTTGGGTCCCATCACAAAGTTGTATTTGCTGTTCAAAAAAGTCAAGTGCCACTTGATTTACTCACATTTCCCTGGTATTGTTCATCTCTGCTTTTCTTGTAATGTGTGTGACAGAGTAATTCCCAAAGGTAGCAAATCTCGTTGTTACATGAGTTTCTGAGGTTGGCGCAATGGGCCATTGCTAATTAACACGCTCAGCCCTGGCCCAGCTACAGGCCCTTAGCTGTTTCTTAACTTGGCCAGCTCCATTCATCTCAGCACATGTTCCAGACTGTGTTGTTCTCTTCACATACCTCCATCTTCACACCGCTCACCTGCATCTGCACCTGGGCTGCCTCTCTTCCGGCTTCCTGAGTATCCCCTTCCCTTGTTCTGGGCAGGCACTGTGAACACTGCCAGACCCCAGCCCTGCCCTGCCAGGAGTCTGCTCCTGCAGCCTGTCCCCTCCATCCTTCCCATGGCCCAGGCCTCTCTGCTGGCGCCTCCGCATGGCTTGCTAGTGTGCTAATGTCTTTATCGTCTGTTAAAAAAGAAAATCTTTTTTTTACTCTCTGGCTATTTTCCTCCAATTTTTTCTTCCCACTTAAAATCTAGACTTCTTGAAAGATGAATCTAGGTTGGATATAGACTGCTCCATCTTGCTCCCCATGTCTTGCTCTCACCATTTGGTGACAGGTGGGATCATAGTTCCCCAAAGGTGCCCGTGCTCTCATCCCCAGGACCTGTGAATACACTACTTCATACAGCCATAAGGACATTGCAGATCTGATTACATGAAGGGTCATAACAGGGAGGTTTTCCCAGAATATCCAGATGGACCCGCTGGAATCTTTGTAGGTCAACAAGGGGCAGATGGGTCCATGTCAGAGAAAGGTTTAAAGATGCTAGGCTGCTCGCCTAGAAACAAGGAATGCAGGTGATTCTAGAAGCTGGAAAGAATAAGACTCCCAGAATAATGCAACTCAGCCAACATCTTAGTGAGGGCCCAATGAACCCCATTCTAGACTTCTGACCTCTGGAAGTATAATACAATAACTGTATGTATCATAAGGCAACAGTTTGTGGGAACTGGTTGCAGCCACAGTGGCCATCCCCTAATGGCCCCTCGCATCCTGACTCAACGTGGCTCCCGCTCACGTCCTTCCCGGTCACTCTGCAGTGCTCCTGACACTGGTCTCCTCGTGTCTGCATGTGTGGCTGCTTTCTCGTGCTTCTTCCTTCCTTTCCAGTTATTTTTTAACTGTCTTTTTAAAGATTCTCTCCTACATGCCCCCTAATTCTGAACTCCATGGGAAAATGGCTGGGTACCACTGTGACACCCTAGGTGTTCTTTTTGGGTAGCTGTCACTACCCTGGGGCACGAGTAGCTGCATAATTTGTGTTAACTGAACTAACACAGGACCTTGGAGCTATGGGCCACTGGGTATGTATGCTTCCTCATACACCAAAACTCAACCTGTCCAAAACCAGTCATTATTCTTTGTTCCAAGCCCAATGTCTGAAAATGTGACCACCTCCTGCACACCTGCTCACACCATAAGCTTTTCTCTTGTGTCCAGCCTCTCACCCCAACCCTTCCCACACAATCCATCAGTAACAAGGCCTACTTGTTTTATATTCTAAACCACTCTAAGCCTCTCTTCTCCTCTCTTGCCACCACACGAGAGACTGGCAGTAGTCTCCTAACTCTTCTTCCTGCCTCAAATCACAACTTCAGCCCAAGCGCTGAATTTTGCTCTCTAAAATAAACATTGGATGTCTCCTTTCATAGTTTAAAACTATGCATACTGTGGTAGTTTCTTGTCTCCATGATGCAGTCTGAGCCCTCAGCACAGTGCCAATGGTTATAGTGGGTTTTCAGCCTCATCCATAATTATATCAGATATGTCATATCGGTTCATGTTGTACTTTCCCAGTAAAGGATCAGTCCCAAAGTATAAATCTATACTTGTGTGAATTTAGTGGCTCTTTGGTGCTATATATTCTGCAGATGTTAACTTTTAATGGGTTAAAACAAGACACCACCATCCATTAAGCTATTCGAATGTAGTTAAAGGTACCATGATTAAATTAAAGGCTAAGGTGACACACATCAACCCTCATATGAAATCTTGAACATAATGAAGCCATTAATAAGGTCATGGCTAATTTTGAAGCCTTCCTCTAGTTTAATCATTTTTGTTGATTAACATTGCCTCAAACCACAATTTGTTTGGAGAAGTATAGAGGTTTGTTTATTGATAGATTTACTTTAACCTTAAAGAAAGTTTAAATATTCTGTAAAAATGGGATGAGTGGAAACTATTTTAGACCTTGGCAGTCTTTGTCCGGTACATGGTCTTCCAGAAGAGGGTTTCTGGTTTTGTTTTACCGTCTTTCCCTCTGTGGGCATGGAACTTCCAGGTCCTTGTTGATGAGCCAGTCACACTGTGGTCAGAATTTCCCTTGAGCTGCTTGGTATTTCATTGAAGCTCCAAGATGCTGCTTTCCCAGAAGCTTGGCACGATGATGCATCTTATTATTGAATCCACCCTGCCTGGTTCTGTCCATTAGATGGCCCAAACCTGTGGGTGCAAGTACCAAGCTTGCTGGTATTTACTGCTCTTAGATTGGTGTTATTTTTTTCCCCACGCCTGCACAAGGATGGAATCTCAAATCAAGTATAAATATACATTCTTGAGGATTTATGTGCAGCCCTGTTGCGAGATGCGTTTTCCTCTTCTTGGGAGACTTGATCAAGACTGGAATCCAAAATCCATTTTTAAATTAACTTCCCAGATGATCTAGCGTTTTTGTAGATAACTATTTGAGTAGTCCCTATTTATTGTTTTATTTCTTCTCTTGCCATTGCTTTCTCATTTTGGGAGAAAGCAGTATTTGATTTTAAACAGATACTTGTTGTCTTTTCCAATCAGGGAAGTGGTTGGGACACCTGTAGCGTCTTCCCCTAAAATAAATGTGCACATAGAAATGTGAAAATTCCCAACTTTCTCTATCATTACAGAATAGAAAATGAGTAGATAAGTCATATATCCTATGTGCATTTAGTAATTATTTGAATATGCATTTGAAATTGCATAAAAGGGATTCACTGAGAGTTTGTAGAATAAATGAGACTGTGGATGAATGTCTATCAGTGTGAGTGTGTATGTGTGCGTGTACACATACACATTTCTGTAAAACTCACAAACATTTTTAAAACTGAATTTTGTATGTTAATTTATGCCTTTCATTATTAGTTCTACCCAATAGCCTGTACAGAGTTATATTATTGAATCCTTGGGAATACAGGGTTTTTAAAATTGTTACAAAGAAATTTCACTTACCTTGCTTGCTTCAGTCATCAATTCCAATAGAGACTGTAGTCAAGAAATGAAGAGGAGGCTGAGACTTGGAAGGGCAGCCATGGAAGGATTAGGAAAGAGCACTAAGAGCAAAGATATGTCACTAGAGACCTAGGCTAAGATCATCCACACCCTCGTATCCCCATTTCTGTGTACAGACGGGAAAGTGGGACAGTGAGGAAGGCAGAGAGGAAAAAACTGACTTGAAACATGGTGTTGGAGGAGAGCTCTCTAGATACTCTGGGGATCAACCACCAGCAGAAGAACAAGAGATCCTAGAGCAAATCAAGCCTGAAACATCACTGGAGGCAAAAACTGAAGTTGTCTTAACTACTTGGATCATGTCACGAGAAGGCAGTGCTCTTTGGAAAGCACAGCAATGCTGGGAAAAACAGAAGGCAGCAGGAAGAGGGGAAGACCAAATGTGGAGTGGACGGACTCCATAATAGAAGCCACAGACCTGAGTCTCCAGGAGCAGAGCAAGGCTACTGACGATGGTACACTGTGGATGTTACTCATTCATAGAGTTCCCAGGAGTCAGAGCCAACTCAACAGCATGTCATACACACATTGTTGAAAATGTTTAAATGTCAGATGACTGTGTCATTACCACATACATGTGTGTATGGAGGGGTTGGATGAAACTGTTCTCCTAGAGGGAGAGAAACCATGGTAGAAGTCACAGAGTTTCCTGCAGGCACTGGTGCTGAGCGCCAACATCTTGGGAGAACGTGAGACCGAGGTGGATCCAGGCAAGGGCTCTGCCACATCCCCATCACCGTTGAGACAGCATGTGGGGCTCAGTGTCTCATTTTCCTGTGGATTGATGCCCTTCCTGTGTGCTGTCTGGGGTCTGGCCCATGCTCCCACTGGCCACCAGTTTGCTCATGCTTGTGGGCTTCCTGCTTTCCCCTTCACTGCCAACAGTGAGAAGAGAAGCCGCTAAGAAAATGGTTAGTTCGGGAGAAGAAGACGGGCCAGGACCAGGTGATAGATAACATGTTGGTTTGCATTGCAAACAAATTCTGGGCCACTGCAAGAGCCTCAGCCCATAGGGGAGTGAGTCAGAGATGCTTCCAGGTGGAGGGTCATGCTTTCCAGAGCACTTACTTTCAAAGAGCCCAGCTACCTCTGAGGTGGCCTGCCTCTGTCCCCATGGCAGCTGTGGGGAAAGGGTGCATGCAACACCACCAACAGTGACTAACATGAGTCCATATGAGGCACTACAAATCACTTAACATCTCAACTCTGCCCTCCTTCCCCTTGCACTCTCTAACTACCTTTCTTGCTCTGTTTCTCACTGGTGCATGTGGTGTTACGGTATTAACACACTCACACTTCATGTTCTTTTCCTGTCAGTCAGTTCCAACAACTGGATTGAAGTTGTAGGGAATTACCCATCTAACCTGGAACCCTCTATGACTTGGATTGGGGAACTTTAGTTAAAAGCTCCGAACGAATGTCTCTGGGATGCAAACACCAAGAAGCTATATGAGTGAGTGACCTTTGTGCAGACACAAAGGAATGCACAGGAACAGGCTTTATTAGAAAATTAGCCTAGAGGTTCTAGATTGCCCCTTCCTTTGTGCTTGTTAATTAGCAAAAGAAAAAAAAGGTACTGACCCAAATGAGCCCTTTCTCCATGTCAGCAAAGTGGTCATTAGTCATTCTTTCCCCTTATCACCTGGCCTGTTACCTCTGTTCTGCTTGTGATCAATAAAGCTAAGGGAGAAGGAAATTCAGGAGGTCCTCTTTGCCTCCCTTAGCAGGCCGCCCCCTCTTCCTCTTGACATAAGTTTGTGTTTTAAATAGGTTTTTTCCACACAACACTGGTAGTTCCCAGCATCCCAGAGTACTACAGTGGTGACCCCCAACGTGATCTGGTGGAATCTGTGTATGAAGAGTAGTTTAGCGGCCACATCTTAAGGGGAATTCCCATAAGGAACAGTCCCTGCTCACCTTGAGGAAGACACCTATGCATGTAGGTTGGAGAGGGGTTTCCTCGTCGGTCAGAAGCTCACCAAGCAGCAGTGCTAGAAATTTACACCACTTGCTCCACACTGCTCAGTGTGCTATAGAGCCGAAAACATTACAGCAACTCTTACTTGCTCTACCAGAGTACTGCCCATGATTTCCTGATGAATGAACCTTAGATTTCGAATTATGAGAGCAAGTAGGTAAAGTTTTGAAACTGTGGTTTGAACGATGATTAAAGGTTTCTGTTTCTTTTCTCACAACATGGCAAAAAGTAAAAAAGGAATCTCAACATAGTCAACCTGAACCACCAGTTACAGCAACAATGAAATTTGAGGAGGCTGATAAGGAAGACAAAACACTTTTTCCTCCTACCCCCCAGGACCTGGGAAGAGTCATACTCCTTCTTTAATGGAAAATTATCTCTGAGAAGAATTAATGTTAGGAGACTCAGATATTATTAAAGCTACAGCTCTCTCTGTTATTGTACAATCCTGAATTTTTCTGATTTTCTTTGTTTTAGCTACAATCCTCTGAACTATCATTTTGTTTCTTCCCTATTCTTTGAATTGAAATTAGTCACATACTAGGGGACCCTGGAGGATCTGACTGCAGTACTTCCCAGGCAGCTGCTGAGTGTATATTTACTCTGGGAGGTTCTGCTAGCTCCGTCCTCCAGAGCCCCATCACAAAACACCCTGACTGAGATCAGGCACCTCTCTGGTCTAGTTGCACACTGAAATCTTGGGTCCCTCTCTAGTTTGTCTGATTCTGGTTTCTGTTTAGTTCTTTTCTGATATTGTAATAAAATGGGTAACACCCAGTGCATTCCTAAGGATAGCCCCCTACGGTGAATTCTGACTAATTGATCGACCTATGCTTAAAAATCTATGAAATAATATCAACTGAAAATAACCAAAATGTGGCTCTTTTGAGGCCTGAATTAAGTTTTGCATGCAAAAATTGGAAATGCTGGCTTTAATAGAGAACTAAATAAAATAGTTTCATTCCTGCATTATTGCTTTAAAATTGAATATGTAAGAATCTCTCATTTAAATTTAAATAGAATGGAATTTTATATTCTAAACTTGTTTCTTTGGTTTGCACTTTGTGAGATCTTACCATGCTGATTGCTCTGTGTTCTTTGTTCTCAGAGTTGGGTGCCAAGTAGCAACTCTGTCATTAGGGATATCATGCTTGTGTCTCTGTACTGTAATTGTCCTGTTTGTGTGTAAAACTGCATTCAGATCTGTAAAGCAGAGGGATAAATAATGGATGGCTGATTTTTAATTTTGGCATTTTTCCATTGGAACTACTTAACTGCAAGTCTGAATAAAGAAAACCTTTGCTGGATAAAAGGACCTGAACTTGTTCAATTGTGAAGATAAGGGGCACTTCCTCCCTCCAGCCCGAATCTCAGGTATTCTTAGATGACTAAGAATCTCTGTGAAGGTGTCCAGAGGGTATCCCTCATGATTTTGTAGGTCACCAATAGGGACTTACTAATTCAACTGTAATTTAAAAAATTGACTCGTCTAAGAACACACATACAAAGGCTGGTTACCTAGTGCTCCGAGTCCTCACAGCTGTATTAGGCAGCCGCGGAGAGAAACTGAGACACGTAAGAGGGTTTGAGATGACTTGAGAGGTGAAATTCCCTCAGAACTCAACGCACAAGCAGTACATTTGAACCCACTACACAATATCCCTATAAATTTGTTCAGACTTTGCAGATATACAAAGGAAACTAAAATTAACATGGGAAATCATACCTTGAAGGCTGGCAAGCCCAAGAACACCAGCCCCCCATTAATAATCCTGCAGGTTAACTTGCAAGCATATACTGAGAAGGAAAATTTTCAGCTTGAAGCGGCCAAAAGTGGGGAATTTGTAATCCCTCCTAAGTGATTTTTTCTGCGCACTTAATTAGAAAATGCCAGCTTTAAAGTTAATATTAAATGAATGGAAAGCAGACATTGATTGGAAGTAGAAGTTTCTGGGAGAAGCACAAAAAATTTTTTCTTTGGAAAAAAATTTTAGAGACTGTCTCTGAAGTAATGAAGGCCTTTGAAGTTAGTGAATGCTAACCCCCCATTCCTCTCCTTCTACAGCTTCTCCACTATTTGCTATCTGAGCTTCCTTGTCCGAACTCCCCCTTTCTTCTTTCTCTTTTATCTTTGCATCCTGTACTACCACTCCCTACTGATTAGGGGAGAAAATAAAAATAGGAATTTAGACAAGAATAATCCAGGAATTCTAGCAGCTCCATTTGAAATAAAGATGGTTTCAGGTAGAAAGGAACCAGCAATTGTGTTTGTTCCTTAGAGTAGAATAGAATTAACCTAAAGGAAAGATTTCCCTAATTTTATCTGGGACCCTGATGGGTTCACAAAGAAATTTAAAATTTAAGTTTTGGAACATTTGATCCTGGCTATTCTGACCTATTCCAAATAATATATTTACTGGTTTCTAGGAGCCAAAAACAGAATTTACTTAGCTCAAACTTTTGCAGCAGTGATGAGCCAGTCATCCTGTTTTAACTGTGAGAAGCCTGCACATATGGCTCAGGATTGTAAAGCACCCAAGTAGGAGTTTTTTTTATTGTAAAAAGTCAGGTCACCTTAAAATTATAGGAAGCTGAAGTGGAATTTAAAAACAATATATGTATTAAGCTTATAGTTTTACCAAGAACTATAGAAGGGCATTTCCCTTTCTCCTTACTAATAATTTAGGAGAAATTAAAAAATTACCATTACAAAGGGAAATTGCTAAGGCTCTTATAAATACTAGGGCTACATTATCTGTTCTTAACCCTACCCAACTAAGTTGCATCCTACTTCAGAGTAAAGCTTATGTACAAATGGTAGGAATATATAATCAACCAAAGGTTGTTAAATCAAAACCTGTCCCTTTCTGTTAGGCAAATAAGTTTGTAGAATTTGTGTTATTTGGTTTTGCTCACTATTAATTAAGATTAGCACTGCTCACATGGGGCAGCTGATTACTTTCATACTCAGGAAGGGAGTTGGTTATGCTAATGATGTTGTTGGAGGGGATTGTCCTGCCAAAAAGTTTTAAAAGGAGGAGCTAGGAGGCCATTTTGGAGAGGAGGAGACCACATTGTTCCAGGGAAGAGAGGCCACATGGTTGTAGGGGAGGAGGCAGCCAAAATGGAGGCATACAGAGGGGACTGAGTGAGGCTGGTGAGGCCTTTGATTCTAGGAAGAAACTGGAGAAATTCAGTGGCTTTGGGAGACCTGAATGGAAAGGGAAGTGTTTTCCCGCTGTGTGTATTTTCTCGCTTGCTGGTTGCGAGCAGGAATAAAGGATGGCCCACAAGTTCTTGGCTGTTATTTGATTACAATCTGCCTAAATCAAATGTGAACCTGCATGGACCAGGCGGCTGTGATGGTGGCCATGGCTACTGGCTTTACACTTTCCAATGAGGGAATATTAAGGGGCCATATATATTTTGTTAATCAAGTTTGCCCCAACTAACCTAACAGGGTAAAATTTTCTTACAACCAATGCTTGCCCACATATCTTTCAGAAAGGTAAATGTATTTAATAGTAAATCAAATACTGCACCAACTGGGAAAATATAATTATAAAGAAATTTCCATGAAAGTAAAATAATCTTGAAACTGAAGGTTTGTTGCAGGATATTCCAATACAAGTTTGGGCCTTGCTCAGTACAGATACTGGCAAGATTTGCTAATATCCTTTAAGAAAAATGTTACAGATATCTCTTATAATCCAACAGGACAGGCCTGTGTAGAATGTGTTCATTGCATCTTAACAAACAAAAAGGAGGGAGTCAGGAGGAGAGACGCACCCCACATGAACAATTGTATAAGGCATTTTTTACTCTTAATTAGAAGAAAATTTCCTTCTTTGGACTTACTGCAGCCGAGAGGCATTTTATACCAGCTGAGCAACAGCCTAAGCCTCTCATGTAGTACTGGGATACTAGCTGGCCATGAGTGGCAGAATCCAATCAAATAACTAACTTGAGGAGGGAAGGTTTGTTCCAATATTCTCATCAAGAGGTCCTCTTTGAATCTCAGCAAGGAAAGAGAAATGTGAAGCCTCATCACGAATGGGCATCAACCCCTAGAAAGTAATCTGGTTCCAGCAATCCAGAAGCTGATGACACTGGGGAACAGAATTTTTGTTGCATCAATAAAAACCCTTGTTCTTACCTAATTCGAGTGTGCTGATCTCAAATCTGACATTTGTTTTTCTCTAAAGGCTACAATTTTTTTGCAATTCAAGATTTTAGGTTATGTTATTGTAAAATTTTCAACATTTAGTTTAACATAATGAAATAGAATGTCTTCTTGGGCATCATCTTTGTGAAAATATAATAATTTATATAATGCAGTAAATACACTAATACACTAAAAGATATAATTGCATCAGAATTTGTCTATAATTTCTAAATAGAACATGTTAAAACACTTACTTTAATCATAAAATTTGTGCAAAACTTATTTAAATTCAATTCAGGCAAAAATTTGCGTTTGTAGCTCTTCCGTTTGTGTACTTGTTGAAGACAATCTCATTTGATGCTCCAGCAGTAGTCTGCTCATTACTAACAGCTCCAAGATTTTCGGGAAACTTATCAAGATGACTGTTCAGGAAGTGAATCTTAATGCTCATGTTATATCCAATGTCCTGGAAAGCCAACAGCATCCTTTGAACCAGAAGTTTATAGTTTTCTGCATTTTTGTTGCCAAGGAAGTTCTTTGTAGCTGCCACAAAAGACTGCCATGCTGCTTTCTCCTCCTTATTCATCTTCCTAACAAATTCTTCGTCACATATGAGGGTTTGAATTTGAGGTCTATCGAATACACCTGCTTTTATATTTTCAAAACACAAGGCAGGAAAAACAGAACTAATATGTTGAAAGCATTCACTTTCTCTATTCCAAGCCTGAACAAACTGCTTCATTGAGCCAAGTTTGATGTGAAGTGGGGGGCAGGGAGAAATGATCCTGTCTCAATTAACTACAGGTTCATTCACAATATTTTGCATCCCTACTTTCAGAGCTTTATGTTTTGGCCACTCCATTGTGTCCAGTTTTTCTCCTGAGTTTGGCTGTCCCACAAACACAGAAAGCAAGGATACTTCATGAAACTTCTCTGTTGTCCTAGCAGGAAATTGACCATTTTAAGATCCACACAAATGATCCAGGTATGCTCCTCATACTTCAGAAAGTTGAGAACAATTTTTATGTCATTATAATCTTTTGCAGATGAGTTGAATAACCAATTGGAACCGTGTAAAGCCAATAGTCGTGGCCACCATCACAGCAGCCTGACCTGTGCAGGTTCGCATTGCATTCAAACAGTCACTAATGAAACACAGGAGCCAAAAACTGGTGAGCCATCAGCTTTAATTCTAGCTTGCACCCGGCGGGCAAGCAAAAACACACACTGGGCTCCAAAACCCACACATTCAATGCTCACAAAGCTACTGACTTATCCTAGTTTCCTAGAATCAAAGGTTTCTAGCTCACTAGACTTATTCACCTCTGTTTCCCATCTCCTCCTGCACAAACTCTTAACAAACTGGCTTCTTTCTCAGCACTCTGCCATCTTGGCTACTTCTCCTCCACATGGCCTTAATCTGCTCTCCTCTCTAATACCAACCTCAGGAACTCAGGAACCAAGAGAGAGAGAGAGATCAAGCGACTGCTCTCTCCCACTTTATACCATAGAATCAAAACCTTTAATCCAATTATACAAACAAGGAAGTCTCTGTATAATTGGTGCACAGGAGAGTGCACCAATCAGTCAAGGGTGTGGAGAAGAGCTTACTCTTAAAACTAAGCCTTAGGCTACAACGACCCAGCCTGCCCACGGCCTGTTCCAGAACACACATTAATATCAACGAACTTCCATGTGGGCAACACCATCTTTAACAAAGTGAGCATAATATATTTTATCTGCCCAACAATCCACCCTTATGCTCACTTTTACTACCCACTATCTGCACCACCGGCATTCCTATACAAGGAAATTAAGTACATTACACAAATTACAACAATAACACAAATCATACAGTTTCAACAATTACAAAGGTACTTTTCACCAGTCTCTAAGCACTTTACCAAAAGTGCAAAATGTCCTCAGCCTTCTTTCTAGCCATGGGGAAAGCTTCCCGGGGCAGGAGGGCCTCCAGAAAAGCCACCCCACCCCCATCAGGGTATTTCACATTGTCCAAAATCCATAAGTCCATTCAACAAAGGAGCCTGTGCCCATTCGGTCATAGTCCAGGAAATCAGTCCACACACATGGGGTGTTAGCCTCCCCCCTCATCTCTGCCATCCTGGCAGCTTGTACACTGTCCCAAAAAGGAGCATGTGGCCATGGCAGTCAGAATTTCCATCTCTGCTCTAGGGAGCATGATGGCATCCACCCCTATGTCCCCAAATTGCAGACCTATCAGCAGCTTAGCAGGCACTCCCTGCCATTTCAGTGGCCACTCAGCGATACATGCCTGGCTCCCCGGATGTCTGTTCATCCTCCCGCCACAGCTGCCACCATTTACCTTCTGGAGTCTGCGGATTGCAACTCCAGCCTGATTCTCCTTATCCTCCAAAGAAGAAATGAAAACATCAGCTCCCGCCGCTGAGCTTGAGCCCCGGGCTGCCGTCGCCTTCTGCTCAGCAGGTCATGCAGCTCCAGCCCTGGCCACAGCTCCTGCCCTGGCCTCATGCTGCTGCTGGCTCTCCACAACATCCAGGGCAATCTCCAACTCACGAACCTGTGGTTCCTTCTCCAGCGTCTGCTGCATTTCCAGGTGAATCTCGCAAACCTGGTCAGCCTCCTCCTCCAGCGCTTCCTCCAGCTCCAAAGTCGACATCTCTTTCTCCCACGTTTCCTCCAGCTCCTTCCACTGCTCAGATTGCAGGTCCTGGGCAGCCTCTTTCATAGAGCTCTCGGTTTCCTCACGCATGGCTGTAAAAGTCAGCCAGCCTACAGTCCCCCAAAAAACAGCTATGGGAAACCATAACAGCAGCCAGTTCTCTACTGCACCGCTCGAAGGTGGTGGTGGCTCCATGCTGATCTGTATCGAATCCTGCCACAGACTACGCCAAATGTAAAGCCAATAGTCGTGGCCACCATCACAGCAGCCTGACCTGTGCAGGTTCTCATTGCATTCGAAAAGTCGCTAATGAAACACAGGAGCCAAAAACTGGTGAGCCATCAGCTTTAATTCTAGCTTGCACCCGGCGGGCAAGCAAAAACACACACTGGGCTCCAAAACCCACACATTCAATGCTCACAAAGCTACTGACTCATCCGAGTTTCCTAGAATCAAAGGTTTCTAGCTCATCAGACTTATTCACCTCTGTTTCCCATCTCCTCCTGCACAAACTCTTAACAAACTGGCTTCTTCCTCAGCACTCTGCCATCTTGGCTGCTTCTCCTCCACATGGCCTTAATCTGCTCTCCTCTCCAATACTAACCTCAGGAACTCAGGAACCAAAATACACTTGATCACCATGTTCACTTTCTTTATCCTTACAAGAAATAAATCCATTGAAAACTGGAACCGGGGGTGTCTCAGAGTGTGGGATAGGTTGTACTGCTGAAGGAATATTAGGTTATGCGATCATATGCCGTTTTTTCTTGCCGATGCCCTTTGTATGGATCAGACAGAAATAATAGTCACTGCTGTGGTCCTTTGGTTCATGCCAAACCATGGGAATACCAAAAGGCATTCCTTTGCATTTTTCTTTTGTCCAGTCACGAAGCATTTCCTCACAATTATGACACACAATATGAGGAGCCCAATTCTTGTCTTGATCACCAAGGGGAACTTGAAAATACGCAATCTGTGCACGTGTCACAAATGATGAACTATTGCGCCTTTGACATTGAAGTGTGTAACATCCACATATATAACAGAAGGTTTCAGGACTATTTTTACATTTACGACTACTCGAAGAAGCCATGATTCGATCTTAAAACAAAATTAGAGGGTGTTTTTATCAGATAATAATTTTTTACACTTAAAAACAACTACAACTACAAATATATAAAAGTGATGTTTTTAAAACATTAATTGGTTCAATCCAAGACTCTTTGCCTTTAATTTCAATTTAAAAACCAATTATTGCCATCAACTTTAACAAATAGAAATTAAAATTGCATAATAATTAGAGCATGCACCAGAAAACGGATTTCACATTTGGAATCAGTGATGCAGAAATATATAGAAACAGTTCTAAAACCTCATGCAACACAAAATGAAAAAATAAAAATTGTTCCCCAGTGTAATAAATCTATCTCTGGAAATGAACTGTAAAGCCAGTAGTCGGGGTCAGGATCACAGGAGCCTGGCCAAGGCAGGTTCGCATTAGATTCGAACAGTCGGTAATGAAACAACGGAGCCAAGAACTGGTGAGCCATCAGCTTTAATTCTAGCTTGCACCCGGTGGGAAATCAAAAACATACACTGGGCTCCAAAACCCACTCATTCAGTGCTCACAAAGCTACTGACTTATCCGAGTTTCCTAGAATCAAAGGTTTCTAGCTCACCAGACTTATTCACCTCTGTTTCCCATCTCCTTCTCTAGCACAAACTCTGCACAAACTGGCTTCTCCCTCAGCATTCTGCCATCTTGGCTGCTTCCTCTCCTCCACATGGCCTTAATCTGCTCTCCTTTCTAATACTTCAGGAACCAAGAGAGCAAGCTCCCGAGCTGTCCCACTTTATAATGTAGAAATCCAAATCCTTAATCCAATCTACAAGCAAGAAAGTCTCTGATACAAAGCCACCCATCTGAGGCATAATGGGATTCCTCAGGAGAGTGCACCACTCTATATTATCCAATCCGTCAAGGGTGTGGGGAAAAGCTTACTCTTAAAACCAAGCTTTAGGCTATAACAACCCGGCCTGCCCACAGCCTGTCCCAGAACACACATTAATATCAACAAACTTCCATGTGGGCAGCGCCATATTTATCAAAGTGAGTATAATATATTTTATCTGCCCAACATGAACCCAGAAAAGAAGGACACTTAACTCACTCCCAAGCACTCAGGGAGTGCCTGACATCACCCGGGAAACTTTGAAACATCTAATCAGGCGTGCTAAAGAACTTTTACAAAATGCATAAATGCCTGTAAACACCTAATAACCTGTTTCTCTTTATGCTTGCTCTTTACCTTCCACCACAACCACCTAATTATCTTCCTCTCTGTTAATCTTTACTAAAACAAAAAAGGTGGAGATGTAGAGAATCTTTTACTTAACCTTGAGCCCTCTATGAAGTGGATTGGGGAACTTTAGTTAAAAGCTCCCAGTGAATATCTCTTGGATGCAAACACCAAGAAGCTGTGTGAGTGAGTGACCTTTGTGCAGACACAAAGGAATGCATGTGAACTGGCTTTAGAAAATTAGCCTACGTCTGACCAGGCGGTGGCACAGTGGATAGAGCATCAGACTGGGATGCAGAAGACCCAGGTTCGAGACCCCGAGGTCTCCAGCTTGAGCGCGGGCTCATCTGGCTTGAGCAAAAGCTTGCTAGCTTGGACCCAAGGTAGCTGCCTCGAGCAAGGGGTTACTCAGTCTTCTGAAGGCCCGCTGTCAAGGCACATATGAGAGAGCAATCAATGAACAACTATGGTGTTGCAATGAAAAACTGATAATTTATGCTTCTCATCTCTCTCCATTCCTGTCTGTCTGTCCCTATCTATCCCTCTCTCTGACTCTCTCTCTCTCTGTCCCTGTAAAAGAAAAGAAAAGAAAAAAGAGAAGAAAGAAAAGAAAATTAGCCTAGAGGTTCTATATTGCCCCTTTCTTTGTGCTTGTTAATTAGCAAAAGAAAAAGAATGTATTCACTCAAATCAACCCTTTCTTTTTGTCAGCAAAGTGACCATTAGTCATTCTTTCCCCTTATCACCTGGCCTCCCTCCCTTGTAATCCTGTTAACCTCTGTTCTGCTTCTGATCAACAAAAGATAGTGAAGAAGGAAATTCAGGAGGTCTTCTTTGCCTCTGTTTCAGGCCTCCCCCTCTCCCTTGACATAAGTGTGTGTCTTGAGTAGGTTTTTTATACACAACACTGGTAATTCCCAGTGGGCTGGCGTGCTATATGAAGTTCCATTATAAAGTAGGGAGTTTTGTACGTTCTGTTCATAGCTACATTCCAAACCCTAACACAGAGGCATTTAGGTATGTTAATTCACTGAATGAGGGAGTAAACAGAAATCTTCTTAGGCCCCGCAAAGGCCTCGGGTGGGTTTTGTTTATGACAAGTGAGAGGAAGCTGTCTGTAAGTAGAGGCTCCATTTTAGAGAAGAAAGGTGGAATGTCAGCAAAATATAGTTAAGCATTTGAATTGTTCAAATCCCATCCTCTCACTTGTCCAGTCCATGATTCTCACAGGTTTCCTAGAGCTTATGTAACTTTTGAAAGAGGAAGAAAGAGAGACAGATGGGATACCATACAGCATGACATACAGAGGGAAGATGTGACACATGTGTGGCTAACAGCACAGCCCCTGAGGCCAGCCCAAGTTCACAGCCCAGCCCCCATTTTTTCCACGCCCATTTTTTCCATCTGTCATTGGGGATAATTATAGTACTTATCTCACTGGGTTTTTTTCTGGGGATTAAATAAAGGACTGCACATAAGTCACTCCTAATACTCCTAATATAAAAAGACATCAGTAGGTATTAATTAGTTGCTATTTATTATTATTATTATAATTATTATTATTTCTCCACTGCCACCACCATCATTATGTATATTCTTGAGTTCTAGGACATTCAGAAGCTAGAGTTTGCTGCATTAATGATCTTGCATGAATGGGGCACACGATGATGACTGTATTGTTTAGCATCTGTTTTGCATAAAACGTTCCTTTAGGTTTCTCAACTCTTTTATTTTGATGCTACTGCTCACGTCGGCATCCTTGTACGTTATGCAGTGGTGCCAACATGTGTATCATTGTGGACATCGTGCTCACTCTTACACCACTAGGAAGCAGCGCAGTCCACAGCAATCCGGTGCAGTGTTCAACTTGAATAGCCACAGGTTCACTTCCAAAGCAGGAGATGAAGGTGAATGAGGGTCTTGACAGCAGAGGACAGGAATGAAGATGGTTCAGGGTTGGGGCTGGTGTCAGAGCTACCCCTCCTTGTGATGCAGCGGAGGTGGGGGGTGGGGGCGCAAGGGTGTCCGCACCTTTGGAGGAACTGATTATTGCTTCCCTCTTGGAAGTCTAGGGTAAAAGAATGAGACCAATTTAAATAGCTCTGTGATACATTGTAATAAAAATGACCATGTAGTGGTGTCATATTAGTATTATAGATGCCTAGTATACGTTATATGACCATGAACTAAAATAAGGTTCCATGCTGATAAATACGTGGTACAGATTATTATTGAGGCTATATTTATGGCAGTGGTCCTTAACCTGGGTTCTATTGAACCCTAGGGGTTTGATGAGTCAGTCTCAGGGGTTCGAAGAAGCCTCTGCCAGGGAGGCCAGAATAAAGTAAATACCGTAATTTGTTGTGAGTTCATGCACTTTGTTGGTTTTGTTCTTTGAGCAAGGTGATGTTCATGCACGGCTCATTTTGTGCACCAGTAAAAAAACATATACCTATGTCTTGAATTTGGAAATAAAAATCATTTTATTTATCACTAAAGAAGGGTTCAGTGAATGCGCATATGAAACTGGTGGGTTCGGTACCTCAAAAAAGGTTAAGAACCACTGATTTATGGTAAACAAGAAATAGCTTGGGTGATCTTTTTTTTAATTCTCATCTTGAATATGATAGATCAAATATTTTAAAAGAGGCTAAATTTTTTTCTTCTATAGTATGTCTTCTCTGGCACATTTTGGCCTCTCACCTGGGATCAACTCTAGGCATGCCTCACAAAATAAAGACTCGTTATACCCAAGTGTACGGCAGATAAAATAAAATATGCTCACTTTGTTGAAGATGGTGCTGCCCACATGGAAGCCCATCACCCAGGTGATATTATTTGCCCTTATACTTGTGATGGCTGTGGGGGAAAAGTTGTAATGTAAGCAGGCCGGGTTGTTATAGCTTAAGGCTTTGTTTTAAGAGTAAGCTCTTCTCCACACCCTTGACTGATTGGATGATGTAGGGTGGTGATGTAGGGAGGAATCCCATTATGCCTCAGATGGGTGACTTTGTATCAGAGACTTCCTTGTATGTATAAATTGGATTAAAGGTTTGGATTTTCTAGGCTATAAACTGGGGCAGTCTGGGAGCTTGATCTCTCTCTCTCTTGGTTCCTGAGTTCCTGAGGTTAGTATTGGAGAGGAGAGCAGATTAAGGCCATGTGGAGGAGAAGCAGCCAAGATGGCAGAGTGCTGAGGAAGAAGCCAGTTTGTTAAGAGTTTGTGCAGGAGAAGATGGGAAACAGAGGTGAATAAGTCTGGTGAGCTAGAAACCTTTGATTCTAGGAAACTCGGATGAGTCAGTAGCTTTGTGAGCACTGAATGTGTGGGTTTTGGAGCCCAGTGTGTGTTTTTGCTTGCCCGCCGGGTGCAAGCTAGAATTAAAGCTGATGGCTCACCAGTTTTTGGCTCCGGTGTTTCATTGCCATCTGTCCGAATCCAATGCGAACCTGCGTGGGTCAGGCTGCTGTGATAGTGGCCTCGACTTCTGGCTTTACACCAAGGATAGCTAAATGCCCATCAAGGAGTTAATGAATGAATGCTTTGCAGTTGTTTTAATTAGCCAGGTGTGATTTAAAGGTTGCCAAAATCAAAAAGGCTTACTCATTTTTCATCAATAATCACTTACCTTAATATTTCATTAGAACCTGCTGATTTGCAGGCCTCCTCCTGGGCTTTGATTCATTCTGATGACAGACATAATTTAACTGTCCCTCTCTTTCTTGTTCTCTAGTATATATTTTCTGGCCTCTGAGACACTGTTCACATGTCTCCCAATATTGGGTTGCTAATTGACCAAACTTCTTTTTTTTTAAACTGTACTTAAAGCTAGGAGTTCTATCCTGTGGAAATCTCTATGTTGTGTGGGGGGCAGGTTTCTGTTATCACTTGAACAGCTGGTAATCAGGTGCTCACTCTCTGTTTTGGATCTTTGGAACAGAAGTACTGACTTATCATCTGCAAAAGACAGAAATATCCTGGAGTCATCCTTCAAGTATGCCATCAATTTGCAGGAACAAAGCCTCTTGTGTGGGGTACTCAGCCAATGAGATCACTCTGTGTGTGTACCTTATTTTCACATTTTCCTGGTTACTTGAGGCTCAGACTTGCAGTTGGCCTCAGTCAGCAGGAGTGTGCTGTGTGCCCCCAAGTCACACCTCTGTCCCAGACTTCTGTGCTGCCACCTCGGGAGTGTTGCTCTGCATACGGAGAAGCCAAGGCTGCCCTCACTAATACAATGCCTGTGCAAAAATAAGCCCTTTCTCTCTCTCTCTTCCTCCCTCCCTCCCTCCCCCCCTTTCCTTCCTTCCTCCCTCCCTCCCTTCCTTCCTTCCTACCTTCCTTCCTTCCTTCCTTCCTTCCTTCCTTTCATCAGCTAGGGACAGACAGACAGTGTTCGGCAGATAAAATATAATATGCTCACTTTGTTAAAGATGGCGCGGCTCACATGGAAGCCCGTCACCCAGGTGATATTATTTGCCCTTATGCTTGGGATGGGTGTGGGGGAGAGGCTGTAATGTAAGCAGGCCAGGTCGTTATGGCCTAAGGCTTGGTTTTAAGAGTAAGTTCTTCTCCACATCCTTGACTGATTGGATGATGTAGGGTGGTGATGTAGGGAAGAATCCCATTATGCCTCAGATGGGTGGCTTTTTATCAGAGACTTTCTTGTATGTATAATTGGATTAAAGGTTTGGATTATCTATGCTATAAAGTGGGCGGACCGGTAGCTAGATCGCTCTCTTGGTTCCTGAGTTCCTGAGGTTAGTATTGGAGAGGAGAGCAGATTAAGGCCATGTGGAGGAGAAGTAACCAAGATGGCAGAGTGCTGAGGAAGAAGCCAGTTTGGTAAGAGTTTGTGCAGGAGGAGATGGGAAACAGAGGTGAATAAGTCTGGTGAGCTAGAAACCTTTGATTCTAGGAAACTCGGATAAGTCAGTAGCTTTGTGAGCACTGAATGTGTGGGTTTTGGAGCCCAGTGTGTGTTTATGCTTGCGCGCCGGGTGCAAGCTAGAATTAAAGCTGATGGCTCACCAGTTTGTGGCTCCTGTGTTACATTGCCATCTGTCCAAATCTAATGCGAACCTGCACGGGTCAGGCTGCTGTGATGGCGGCCTTGGCTACTGGCTTTACAGACAGGAAGGGAGAGAGATAAAAAACATCAAATCTTCATTGTGACACTGTAAAGCCAATAGTCGCGGCCACTATCACAGCCGCCTGACCAGTGCTGGTTCGCATTGGATTCGGACAGATGGCAATGAAACACAGGAGCCACGAACTGGTGAGCCATCAGCTTTAATTCTAGCTTGCACCCAGCAGGCAAGCAAAAACACACACTGTGCTCCAAAACCCACACATTCAGTGCTCACAAAGCTACTGACTTATCCGAGTTTCCTAGCATTAAAGCTTTCTAGCTCACCAGACTTATTCACCTCTGTTTCCCATCTCCTCCTGCACAAACTCTTCCTCAGCACTCTGCTATCTTGGCTGCTTCCTCTTCTCCATGTGGTCTTAATCTGCTCTCCTCTCTAATACCTCAGGAACCAAGAGCCAAGAGAGAGAGATCAAGCTACTAGTCTCTCCCACTTTATAGCATAGACTCAAAACCTTTAATCCAATTATACAAACAAGGAAGTCTCTGTATAATGGGATTCCTCAGGAGAGTGCACCACCCTACATCATCCAATCAGTCAAGGGTGTGGAGAAGAACTTACTCTTAAAACCACGCCTTAGGCCATAAAGACCTGGCCTGCTTACATTAGTCTTTCCCCCACACCCATCCCAAGCATAAGGGCAAATAATATCACCTGGGTGACGGGCTTCCATGTGGGCAGTGCCATCTTTAACAAAGTGAGCATAATATATTTTATCTGCCCAACAGACACCATAGTTGTTCATTGATTGCTTTCTCATATGTGCCTTGACTGGGTGGGGGTGGGGGGCTACAGCAGAAAAAGTGATCCCTTGCTGGAGCCAGCAACCTTGGGCTCAACCTGCTGAGCTTTTGCTCAAACCAGATGAGCCCGCGCTCAAGCTGGCCACCACAGGGTTTCAAACCTGGGTCCTCCGCGTCCCAGTCCGATGCTCTATCCACAGCACCATAACCTGGTCAGGTAAGCCATTTCTCTTATTAAGTTGTCAGTGGACCAGAAATGAATGACCACTGCCAGAGACAACCCAGGCAGCAGAGGGAGTCTGAGGGGAACCTCTGCAGGACCAAACTTCCTATCACGTCTCCTTCAATGCACAGACCTATTCTAAGTGTTTTGGAAGTAACTCACCTAGGTAGGACACGAAACCTACTTAGTACAGACTGAGATTATGACAGCTAATGCAGCAAGGGAAAAACAATGAATAGATGACTACATAAATATTTTCATTATTTCGGGTTGTAAAATACCATGTCTGTGTTCTACAACCATATTCCATGTTTTGTATAAAGTATGTATTATTAATTTTCATGAGCCATACCAGTCTTGATTCTGAGCAAAAATGGCTAAATATGAGAAATAAAAATCTGTACACTTAAAAATTTGTAAAAGGTATATGTGTTCAGAGTTATACATATTCTCATTGAACTGGAACCTGTTTTGACTTTTTAATCTTTCCCAGAAAACTTAATACTTACCGTTTTCATGCCCTGGATTTCTGTTCCAGAAACATGTCTAAAAAAATTAATGAACCACCAGTAGATCTATAAATACCTACTTATGGAAGAGTTAAAGCACTTATGTCTAAGGAAATGTTAGCTGCTATTAATAAATTGTAAGTCCTTCTTCATCCTGAGCTACTCTTTACATTTTCTTAGCTTTGGAAGGTGTGTAGATAATTCTTCTTATAAAATATATACTTTTTGCTACATGTTAGCGTTACCATGACTTGCTGTTCTGTGAATGTTTCAATGAGTTTGTTCTTTGCTTAATTTAAAATCCTCTTCGGGATTCCAGTAAGAAGTTTGAAGACAGCAGGTAATGCCTCGTTACTGGACTTGTCCTTTGTTCTTGGGACCCCAGCAGCCTCTGCGCTCATGCAGGAGCTAGTGCAGCCGGGTGGTAGAGGAGACCCGGGTGGCTTTGCGTGTGCCTCTTGGCTCTGCCACTTACTTGGATGTTTGGCAAATCATTTAACCTCCATGGGCTTTGTTTAAATTCATCTGTTGTTAAAAATTTTTTTTTCTTTCATTGTTAGACCATATGTCAGCTGTGTTCTGACTTTTTATAGGTAGAAAATATGTTCTTTATAACCACGCTTCATGATTTGTGTTAGACAGCATTAAGACTCAAACAGAAAGACAGATCCTATCTCTATAGTAAGTCATTCTCTCCCAGTCTTTTGGGAGAATAACAGATGGACTTAAATAACACAACCAGTTTTTATTGACCATGCTGTTTATTTTTAATAGCTAGACCAGAATGGTTTGATTGACTTTTTAAAAATCTGGTGTTTTCTTTACCATATGGACAGAGCCAAAGCTAGAGTGCCAAGCCCAGAAGCCTTCCTTTCTCTGCCAGTTAGCAAAATTGTTAGCAAAATGTTTTATTTCAAATTGATCCATTATCCCAGCTTTCAGTGATATAAGCACCCATCTTAAGAGATAACATGCAAATTATCATTTGTCAAACCTGTTGCAACAAAGAACTGTGGGCAAGCAGAATGTGAAATGAGATTAGAAAGGGACGTATACGGAATGGGTAGAGGTGCCTGAGTGTGTATGTAATAAAACCGCCCGACGCTGGTTGACTGCAGGGAGATAGGACAGGCTGCATTCTAAATGGTGGCGTAACAATTGAACGTAAAACGTGGGGTTTTGCAATAACATTTGTAAGAAGTAGTCAAATTTAAAGTAGAAAGACTTGGTGGGTTTTGTTTTGGTTTTATTTTTCTTTTCTCATTTTTATAAAGGGCTCAGCAGACCAATCACTCTGCATCAGAGTACCAGTCACTCCTGTGTAGAGTCATCAATTACTGGGGCAGTATCAAGTTGTCTTCCAGGAGAACCAGTTCTTAAGTAGTCATTGCACCCCTGCCTCCTCAGTACATTCAGAGTAGGTGTGCCTCCCTTTCTCTCCTTGTGCTGCTTCCCTTCACATCTGTTTGCATATAACACAGAATCTGAAGTAGTGCTTAACACATCCTTTTCTCCTAATTCCATATTGCTCCCCTTTCTGAGTATTTTCTGTGGGCCTGTTTTCCTCCTGGTTGTGGGTCCCATTTTTCTCCTCCTTGTGTCTGATAAGTTTTTATTGGATGTCAGACATTTTGAACTTTATGATGTTGAGGCTGGGTTTAGTTGTGTTTTGTAAGAGGGTTGGGTCTTCCCTGGCAGGTCATTGAATTGCTGGCTGATGATGTATTGTTTTGTAGGTTGATTTTTAGTCTCTGCTAGGCTAGGTTCAGAGTAGCCTTCTTGTTAAGGCCTGATTTAGGACCATTTCCAAAATGTGCTCCTTCTGACTGAATGAATACCCACCCAATGTGCTCAGCCTACCTTTTCCGTGAGGTCACCTCTTCCAGTTGGAGAGAGTACATTCCATTCTGATGCTGTGAGTGTCCACAATTCGTCTTACTGCTGCTTGGAAGTTCTCTTCTCACAGATGTTGTTTCTGTCTGGGCTGGTGGAGCTTGCTTTGCCTTACTCGTGTTCAGTTTGGTGTTAAAGACTAAAGAGGACCCTTGCCAATTTCTGAGTCTTTCTCGGTATAGATCCCTCCTCTCAGGTAACCTGCCTCACAAATTCTGACCTCCCCACATTCAGAATTCTGTCTCCTCACCTTCATGTGATGCTGGTACTATTTGGGTTTCCCCTCCCTGCACTCCAGTCTGGGACTTGCCACCAGAAAGGAAGCCTTGGTGACAGTGGGGCTCCTCTACTTTCCTTGGAGATGTGAGTCCCAGTCTCCCTCATCCGCAGTTTCTGAAAATATTTGTGTCCTGTATTTTACTAGTTTTCTAGGCACTTAGAGTCAGAAGACAACTCTAGACTATATTATCTTCTCATTGCCAGAAGTGGAAATCTCTTACAATTATTTGAATTATTGTTCTGTAGATGGCTTCCTCCTTTGCCTCCGCTCATTCACACTGCAGAACCCTCTGCGCTTGGCTGCAGCACCTCTCTGAAGAAAGACTTGCCAGGTGACCCCATTGCCAGATCTGGAAATTTGTACTTTCTGATGTTTAGTCTTGATGACTGTTCCTCCACAGTACCTGGAGAAGGTGTCCTGCATTCAACTTACACATTTCTTCCTTGGTCTCTTACGCTGTTATCTTTTATCTTTGCTTACCTCCGCCTTTACGGATTGCTCTTTTGTCCCTCATACATTGCAGCTCTTGTGCACCTACAGTCTCATCTGGTTTTGTAGGTAGAGCTGCTCTGTTTCTGAATGCCAGACCTACCTTGCACATAAGTCTCTGGGTGTCCTGACTGTACCAAAACCTTAACTCGCACAGATCTGATATGACTTTTATGATCAACACTGTGGCCACCACACTGTGCCCTCTCTGTCATTTTCACTGCCATCCTCCCTGCCCCTCTGTGCCCTTCCTCTCCTTCCATCATTCCCATACCTACTCATGAGCTTTTATTGATCCATTTTCTAGACTGTTAGTCTTCTCAGTTCATGCCCTCCACCCCCGATTTTGTTTTCTGGACTTAGAGATGCCTTATCTCTTGTCTGGTGTAACAACAGAGCAGAATGTACATGTACATTTTCATACCTGTCTCCACCACCTTTGAGCTTCTTCCACAATCTGGTCAACATTTCGCTTCTGAAAGTCCAGATTGGGTGGCATCATTCCTGCTCAAAAAACCGGACTATAGAATCAAGTCTAAAAGTTTGGGTGTGGTGGTTTTGTAGAGAGCCACTAGACTCTCACTCTCCTGTGTCCTTCTTTGATGTAGTCCCATTTGTTTATCTTTTCTCTCATTTCCCTTGCCCAAGAAGACATGTCTGAAAAAATATTGCTAAGAGATATGTCTGTTATTTTACTGCCTGTGTTTTTTTCTAAAATTTTTATATAGTTTTGTGTCTAATATTTAAGTCTTTGATCCATTTTGAGTTTATTCTTATATAATGTGTAAGAAGGTGGTCCAGTTTCATTTTTTTTTTCTGTCTAATTTTTCCAACACCATTTATTGAATAAACTGGCTTTACCCATTGTATGTTCTTGCCTCCTTTGTCAAATATGTATTGACTGTAATGGTGGGGTTGATTTCTGGCCTCTCTATTCTGTTCCATTATTTTATATATTGGTTTTTATGCTAGAACCAGGCTTTTTTGGTTACTAAAGACTTGTTGTATGGTTTGCTGTCAAGTAGTGTGGTTCCTCAAACATTGTTCTCCTTTCTCAAGATTGCTGTGGCTCTTTAGGGTCTTTGTGGTTTCATATAAATTTTTGGAATATTTGTTCTAGTTTTGTGAAATACACCACTAGTATCTTCATAGAAATAGCACTGAATCTATAAATTGCTTTGGGTAATATGGAAATTTTAATGATGTTAATTCTTCCTATCCATGAACATGGTACATGCTTCCACTTATTTGTATCTTCGTAAGTTTTGGTTGTCAGTATCATATAATTTTCTAAGTACAGGACTTTTACATTCTTGGTTAAATTTATTTTTAGACATTTTATTCTTTCTGAATCAATTATGAATGGAATTGTTTTCTTAGTTTTTCTTTTTGATAGATTATTATTGGTATATAAAAATGCAACTTACTTCTGGATAACTATTTTGTATCCTGTGATTTTACTGAATTCATTTATCAGTTCTAGTAGTTTTGTTTGTTTGTTTGTTTGTTTGTTTGTTTTTGGGGGGTGTGGAATTTTTAGGGTTTTCCATATACAGTATTGTCATCTGCAAATAATGAGTTTTACTTCTTTTCCAATTTGGATGCGTTTTATTTCTTCTTCTTGTCTGATTGCTGTGGTTAGGACTTTCAGTACTATGTTAATAATAATAAAAATGGTAATAATAATAATAAGTGTGGTGATAGCAAACATCCCTGACTTGTTCCTGATTGTAAGGGGAACAGTTGTAGTATTTGCCCATTGAGTATGGTGTTGGCTGTGGGTGTGTCATATGTCATATGTGACCTTTATTCGGTTGAGGTATGTTCCCTCTAGTCCTACTTTGCTGAGAGTTTTTATTATAAATGGGTGCTGGATTTTATAATAATTTTTTGCATCTATTGATACAATTATGTGGTTTTTATCCTTTTGTTTATGTGGCGTACCATGTTGATTGATTTGTGAATATTGTAGCAAATTTGCATCCCCAGAATAAATCCCAGTTGATCATGGGGCATGATTTTTTTTATGTATTGCTGGATCCAGTTCGCTAATATTTTGTTGAGGATTTTAACATCTATGTTCATTAGGGATATCAGCCTACAATTTTCTTTCTTTGTGTAGTGTCTTTGTTTGGTTTTGAAGTTAGGATAATGCTGGCCTCATAAAATTAGCTTGGGAGTCTTAGCTACTCTTTAAGTTTTTAGAATAGTTTCAGAAGAATAGGTGTTAGTTCTTTTTTGAGTGTTTAGTAAAATTTACCTGTGAAGCCATTCGGTCCAGTACTTTTCTTTGTTGGGAATATTTTGATTACTGCTTCAGTTTCACTGGCTGTGATTTTTCTATTCAGATTCTCTGGTTCTTCCTGACTCAGTTTTGGAAGAGCTTATGTTTTTAGGAATTTATCCATTGTATCCAAATTGTTCTATTTGTTGCCATATAGTTGTTTGTAATATTTTCTTACAATGCTTTGTATTCCTTTTGTTTCTATTGGTAATTCTCTTGGTTTTATCGATCTTTTGTATTGTTTTGTTTTTTAATCTCTGTTTAATTTATTTCTGCTCTGATCTTTATTATTTCCTTACTTCTACTGACTTTGGGCTTTGTTGTTGTTCTTCAAATTCCTTTAAGTATAAAGTTAGAGTGTTAATTTGAGATTTTTCTTTTTTCGGTGGAGAATAGTTCTATAATGCTATAGGTTTCCCTGTTAGGACTGCTTTCACTGTGCCCCATATATTTTGGGTTGTTGTTTTCTCATTTTCCTTTGCTTCAATGTATCTTTTGACTTGTTCTTTGATCTCATTGTTAACCCATTTATTGTTTAGTTACATGTTATTTAGCCTCCATGTCTTTGTGTGCTGTTTGATTTTTTTTCTTGTGATTGATTTCTAGTTTTATACCATGTGGTCAGCGAAGATGCTTGATATGACTTTAGTCTTCTTAAATTTACTGAGACTTGTTTTGTGTCCTAACACATGGCTATCCATGTATGTTTCATGTACACTTGAAAATAATGTATATTATGTTGCTTTGGGCTGAAATGCTCTGAAGATACCAATTAAATTCAGCTGATCAAGTGTGTCATTAAAGGCCACCATTTCCTTGTTGATTTCTGTCTGGAACATTGATCCATTGAAATCAATGGGGTGTTAAAGTCTTCTATGATGTCTGTTTTATTGTTGATCTTTCCCTGTATGTTCATCAAGATTTGCTTTAAATATTTGGGTGCTCCTCCACTGGGTGCATAAATGTCTGTTTATTTTTCTCACAATTTTAAAAGATAGCCTTACTGGGTAAAGTAGTCTTGGTGTAAGTCCTTGCTTTTCATTACTTTGAATATTTCATGACATTCCCTTCTGGACTGAAATGTTTCTGTTGAGAAATCATCTGGCAGTCTTATGGGAGCTCCCTTGTAAGTAACTAACTGCTTTTCTCTTGAGGCTTTTAAGATTCTCTCTTAGTCTTTAACCCATACCATTTTAATTATGATGTGTCTTGGTGTGGGTCTCTTTGCATCCATCTTGTTTGGGACTGTCTGCACTTTCTAGACTTGTGTGTCTTTTTCCTTCACCAGGTTAGGGAAATTTTTGGTCATTATTTTTTCAAATAGGTTCTTGATTCTTTGTTCTCTCTCTTCTCCTTCTGGTCCACCATGATAGGGATATTTTTACATTTCATGTTGTCCCCAAAGTCTTTTAAACTATCCTCATTATTTTTTTTCCTGCTCTGATTGGGTATTTTTTTTCTATTTTGTCATCCAAATTGCTGATTTTATCTTCAGCTTCATCCAACCTACTGTTTATTCCTTCCAATGTTTTCTTGATTTCAGATATTGTATTCTTAATTTCTGACTAGTTCCTCTTTATGGTTTCTTTGTCTGTTTTTATATTTGCTATCTCTTCATTGAAGTTCTCACTTTGTTTTTTGAACATCCATATAACCATTACTTTGAACTCTATATCTGATAAATTGCTTATCTCAGTCAGCTCTTTTTCTTGAGAGTTCTCCTGTTCTGTCTTTTGGCACCTATTTTTTTTCTACCCATTGTTAACTGTTTCTTGTGTTTGTTTTTATGTATTAGATAGATCTGCTATGATCTTCGTGGAGTGGCCTTGTTTAGAGGATGTTTTTTGGGTTCAGTGGTGCAGACTACTTGATTACTTAGGCTGTTTGCTCCAGGAATGCCATGATGTGTGGTTTATGTGGACCTTCCTATTGTAATGGAGTCTTGATTGCTATTGGCCTGTTGTGATCTACCCTCAGGCTGGCTGACTCTGAGGTTCAATTTCAACCAGTATGTGAGCTGCCGTGCAGGTGCTGGCCAGAGAAATAGGAACTTGCCTCAGCAGGGTTTTGTTCCTGATGAACTCTCACTTTGGATATGCTGCTTATAAAGCTAATTGAATTCTGCTGATGTTGTCTGAAGCTGGCCACTGGGTGTATTGGTTCTGAGCCTCTTAGGAGGGAACCTGGTGCAGTCACAAGATGCTACTTGTGACTGGCCCAAAGCAACATGTTTAGAGCTATAAGTGATCCAGAGTTTGTGGCTGCCTCTGCTGGGTTATGTGCACATGTAAGGATCAAGCTGCACATGTAGGCTGGCTCTTACCAGCCCCAGGCCTGGGGGAATGTCAGCAAAAGACCCAAGGTTCCCTGAGATTTGCTTTTAGCTGCTATTGCCTACTAGCTACTTGTCAGGCTCTGCCACTGAAAGAGCCTCTGGTAGAGTAGGAGGATGGGGCTAATGGATATCTCCTGAGGGGAAAGTGTCTGTCATTCTTCAGGAAAGGTGGTGGGTGTGGCCTCCATCCCAGAGACACAAGGCTTAGTCTAATTTGGATTTTTCCTCTGAAGTCAGCAGCACAGAGCCATCAGGAATTAGGTAGGCGGGGCCTATGGAACCCAGAGTCTGGCCTGCCAACAGCCAGTGGAGTGGTTTCAGTTAATCTCCCCTGAGGCGGAAGCATCAGTCAGATTCTCACAGAAAGCGAGAAACAGCTCCTGTGTCAAAGCCAGACAACCCAGTCACTGTCACTCCCCATTCTATCCAGACCTCCACTTCCCAGCCAAGGCTGCTGTCTCCTCAGCAGGGCCTAATCTCAGAGGGTGGGGTGAGAGAGGTTCCCAAGGGTGGGGCAAGTGCTTTCCACCAGGCAAATGCCACACAGAGGGGACTGCTTCACCCAAGAAAGATGGTGACTGCAGTATTGGAGAATGACTCAGAACAGGGGTCCTAGTGGCTGTCCCCCTTTGTGTCTCTTCCCAAATCTGTTAATCTCACACTCTCCTCGTGAGTCTCTAGTCCACTCAGTCCTCCCTCCACCGGAACCCAGGGTAAGTGTCTGTGAACGAGATTTTGTACATTGGCCCTTTAAGAGATCTCCTGTGCCCACATCTCTGAGATTTCCTGTTCCCTTCTGGCAGACAGGAACCTTCCCACTTTTCACAGCCAAATGCTATGTGAGCACCTCTTCTAAGCTCTGGTGCTCTAGGCTGGGGAACCTGGGTTGGGGTTTAGGACCCACATTTATCAATGGGAATTCCCCCCACAGCTGAGATGTCCCTCCGGAACCTCAACTGCTGTCTATAGGAATAGGGCCAGCCCCTTTCACATCTCAGCCATTCCTACTAGTAGTTTCCTTGTGGTTTCTTCTGTGATTCCTTGGTTATGGACTCCTCTTCATTCAGTCTTGAGTTGGTTTTTCAGGATGATTGCTCTTAAATTTAATAAAAACTTCAGTTTGGTTCTGGGAAGAGGTGAGTGTAACATGCACCTGGTCTGCTGTCACCTTGAATTGAATATGGTAAACATCTTAAGCCAGTGATCACAACATATCCTCCTCCTGATCATGTTGGGTTCAAGACTAGGTATCAGAAGGAAACAAGAATTATAGGTTATTTTGGAATCCTCCAGTAGTTTCACTCTTGTCCATGTTTTCCTTCTGTGCAGATAACTCAGTCACTACTGGGCACCATAGTTAACTAGATACAACATTTTGCTGATTTCCTTTAAATGTTTCCTGAGTAGGAAACATATTATCCCTTAATCAGCTTTTTTTTGAGATATCTGTTTACACTAAACAAAATCCTATTCCAATTAGTATCAAATTCTAAGCAAAGGCTCTGGTAATTAAACACTGTGGGGAGGGGCGTTTTGTTGATGTGCTGCGATACTGTTGTAGAAATGCAGGAGAAATAATATTAAGCTTATCACCACATTTATTAGTTTAATTGATCAGCCACGTGGAAGGACTATAACTGATGTAATGATTTTCTTTTCCCCTCTCAAACTGAAACACTGAATTTGGGAAGCTGAACACCTCTATTCCCTTATCTTGAAAATGAAATAACTGCATACAAATAAATAATCACTATCTCTCAGCATTGTGCAGGATAAATAGGATAATGTAGGTTAAACTTCAACATAGTGCCTGCTTATAGTGTTATAAATGTATTTAACTGTGATGCAGCTTAAATCTTATGAAAGAAATATAGTATGATAAAAAAAAATCTTTCTCACAAGTAGATCTTGAAAATTCAATGAGTAGCATGTTTACTTTGAAGAAGCATTCAGTTTTAGCACCTTGTAAAGTTTTGGACAACTTCTTGGATTTAATATTAAAAGCAGTTTAATCAGGATAAACTGCTGGCCAAGCTATGGAGTAAGCAGAATGAAATAATCCCTGAATATGACATATTGTGCAATGTACTTACATGTGCATATGCATAGTAACAACTTGTGTGTACCTGTTGTTATCCAGGTACTGTGCTGTGAACATGGGTATCAGCTAGATGAGAGCAGTTCAGACGTGTTCTTTCAGGAGATGAGCCACCATAATATTTAATTGGCAATAGAATTTATTTCATAATTTGTGTGATCTGCTATAGTGGTAAAATAAATTATTTTTAGATTCCCATATAACATCGTTTCTCACTAGATAATTATAGTTGGCTCTGTGTTACAAACTTTAAAAATTTTATGTTATTAGTCACATCAGTGTAACATGGGAATTAATAGAATAAAAATGCAAATACGTTTTTCTTGTTTCTTAGACTGTGGCAGCAAACAACGAATTGGTTCCGTAAATTATTTTTAATGTGCACACTTTTTAAAAGGTCCTTAAAGTGGTAATCATTTCTCCGTTTCTGCCGTCGAAGGGGAACAGTGGTTTGACAGCTGTAATGTTGCTCTTGTTGGTGATAAAATACTAGTTTTCATTTAATTTTGTATTTAGAAAAATGGATTTAAAGTCAGAGATTTCTACCATGCTAGAGCTGGAAGAACTATGATTGAACAGACCTTATCTTATAAAAGTGGGAACAGAGGCGTGGGGTGCAGGTTCAGGTGATTGTCTCTACTTTTTTTTTATTTTTATTAACTTTAATGGAGTGACACCAATAAACCAGAGTACATATGTACAATGAAAACATCTCCAGGTAAACTTATCATTCAATTGTGTTGCATACCCGTCACCCAAAGTCAAATTGTCCTCTGTCACCTTCTATCTGGTTTTTCCTGTGTTCCTCCACTCCTCCCTATCCCACCCTTCCCTCCCTCCCCCCATCCCATAACCACCACTCTCTTGTCCATGTCTCATATTCTCACTTTTATGTCCCACCTATGTATGAAATCATGCTGTTCTCAGTTTTTCTTTTTCTCTGATTTATTTCACTCCATATAATGTTATCAAGGTACATCCATTTTGTTATAAATGGTCCGATGTCATCATTTCTTGTGGTTGAGTAGTATTCCATAGTATATATGTACCATAGCTTTTTAATCCACTCGTCTTCTGACGGACACTTGGGCTGTTTCCAGATCTTCGCTATTGTGAGCAATGCTGCCACGAACATGGGGGCGCATTTCTTCTTTTCGAACAGTGCTATGGTGTTCTTAGGGTATATTCCTATAAGTGGGATAGCTGGGTCAAAAGGCAATTCGATTTTTAATTTTTTGAGGAATCTCCAAACTGTTTTCCACAGTGCCTGCACCAGTCTGCCAGAGAAAATGCTTGATATGATTTCAATCTTTTTAAATTTATTGAGACCATTTTTGTGTCCTAACATGTGGTCTATCCTAGAAAACGTACCATGAGCGCTTGAGAAGAATGTATATTCTACTGCTTTAGGGTGAAAAGTTCTGAAGATATCTATTAAATCAAGTTGATCTAGTGTCTCCTTTAAGTCTGCTGTTTCTTTATTAATTTTCTTTCTTGAGGATCTATCCAGTGTTGTTAGAGGGGTATTGAAATCCCCTGCTGTGATAGTATTGCTGTTAATCCCGCCCTTTATATCTATCAAAGTCTGCTTTATGTATGTCAGGGCTCCTATATTTGGTGCATAGATATTTATAATAGTTATATCTTCCTGTTGAATTGTTTCTTTTATCATTATGTGGTGTCCTTCTTTATCTCTTACTACAGCCTTTGTTTTAAAGTCCATTTTGTCAACTATAAGTACTGCTACCCCAGATTTTTTTTCATTTCCATTTGCATGAAATATTTTTTTCTATCCTTTTACCTTCAGTCTATGTGCATCTTTTGTTTTAAGGTGTGTCTCTTATAGACAGCATATGTATGGGTCCTGTTTCTTTATCCATGCAGCTACCCTATGTCTTTTGATTGGATCATTTAAGCCATTTACATTTAAGGTTATTATTGATATGTAGTTGTTTATTGCCATTTTATTCTTTAAAGCTGTATTCTTCTTTGGCTATATTCTTTCCTCCCTTTGAACTGTTCACAACAGGCCCCTTAGTATCTCTTGCAGAATTGGTTTGGTTTTAATGAATTCCTTCAGGCTTTCTTTTTCTGGGAAGCTCTTTATTTCTCCTTCAATTTTAAACGTTAGCCTTGCTGGATAGAGTAGTCTTGGTTGTAGGTTCTTGTTCTGCATTACTTTGATTATATCTTGCAATTCCCTTCTGGCCTCAAGTGTTTCTGTTGAGAAGTCAGATGTCATCCTTATGGGGGCTCCTTTGTAGGTGATAGCCTTTTTTTCCCTAGCAGCTTTTAAAATGTTTTCTTTATCCATTAGCTTTGTTATTTTAACTATGATGTGTCTTGGTGTAGATCTTTTTGGGTTTCTCTTTAATTAAGTTCTGTGTGCTTCTTGAATGTGTGGAGTGTTTCCCAGCCTTAATTTAGGGAAGTTTTCTGCTATGATTTGATTGAACAAAGTTTCCATTTCCTGTCCTCTCTCCTCTTCTTCAGGCACCCCTGTGATGTGAATGTTGTTTCTCTTCAGGTTGTCACAGAGCTCCCTTAGTGTTTCCTCACATTTTTTGAGTCTCTTTTCTTTTTTCTTCTCTGCTTCTGTGCCTTTGTTTATTGTGTCCTCTAACTCGCTTATTCGATCTTCAGCGTGATTCATCCTACTTTTAATTCCTTCCATTGTGGTCTTCAGTTCTGATACTGTACTTGTCATTTCTGTCTGATTCTTTTTTATTATTTCAATTTCATTTTTTATACTTGTTATCTCTTTATTTAGGTGTTCATAATGACTATCCATTGTTGCTCTAATTTCTTTGAACATCCTAACTATCATTATTCTAAATTCTGCTTCTGGTAGTTTGGTTATATCTGGTTCATTCAGGTCCTTCTCTGGGGATTTCTCTTGATTCATTTGGTTTGCATTTCTCTGCCTGCCCATTTTATCTGTGTATAAGCAAGTTGTGGCCACTGGAGTCCAGTAGGTGTTGCCTTGTGTTCTCTAGGTGTGGTCTGTCTGCAGGCCTGCCACCCCCCCTGCTGCTGCCTAGGGCGGTTGGGTATGGGCGTTGCCAGCGCTGGCCCACTGTGGCTTTTGCTGTTATTTCTTCCTCTCCTCTGTGGGAGGGTCTGTCACTCAAGCCACAAGCCTCAGCACCAAGGGTAGAGGTGAGCACCTTTGCTCAGCTACGGACCCATTCTGTTTTCAGACTTCTGCCCAGAACCTGCAGTCAGAGCCTGCTCGCCACAGTTTCGCGAGTTAGGCGAGGCTTTTGACGTGCTCTCAGCTGTGAGCCTTTGCCCATCCGGAGCTTTAGCCCCGCCCTCGAGGCCAGGGCCCTTCTGCGCAGGGTCGCAAACCAAGGTTTATTGGGCCGGGCGTGTTTGCTGGCTTCTGCGCAGCTGCGAGCTTCCGCTCGTCTCAGGGTCTACCCCGCCTCCGCTCTCGGAGCCCGCTCGCGCACGTTTAATGGTAAAGCAAGGTTTCTCCGTCCGGGCCGGGCTGGTAGCAGGAGCTCAGCCATGAGCCCCCCGCCCGTCCCGGGTCCTAGCCCCGTCCCTGCGGTCAGGGCCTGCTTGCGCAGGGTCGCAGAGCAGATCTCTGCCCGTTCCTGGCCTCCCGCTTTGTCCCCGCAGGTGGGATTACAGGCGGGCCCGCAGCTCCCAGACCGCTTTCGCGCGTCCCCTCCGACCGTCCTGGGCTAGACCAAGCTCACACTGGCTTGGCCTCCGCCCACGCTGACAGAACCGCGTTTCAGCGTTCTACTGCCACCATACCCTTCTGCAACCCTCAGCAGAGTAGGAAGGGCCCTAATACTCCACACTGTAGGCCTGGGAGCTCCCTCACTTGTTTCACAGCTCAAAACTGTCCAAACGCCTCTTCTAGGCTCTGGGACTGCAGGCTGGGGCTTGGTTTCTGGGACCCAGGTCCTTCCCTCTCCGCCAAACTCTCCTCCTGCCACGCGGGTCTCTCCCGGCTGCCGTTTGCTCCAGGGAGCTGGGCAGCCCTCTTCGCGTTTTCGCTATTCCTACCAGTCTCAGTGTGACTTCTTCTGTGTTCCTTGGTTGAAGAGTCCACTTAGTTTAATTCAAAATTGGTTTATCCAGGTGATGGTTCTTAAAATTGAGCTATAATCCACTTTGCTTCTGGGAGTTGGAAGTTGGTACATCCGCCTACTCTGTCGCCATCTTGCTCCTCCTCTGATTGTCTCTACTTTTAAGGAAGTCTCTCCCTGACCTGTGGTGGCGCAGTGGATAAAGTGCCAACCTAGAAAGCTGAGGTCACTGATTCGAAACCCTGAGCTGCCTGTTCAAGGCACATATGGGAGTTGATGCTTCTTGCTCATCCCTCTTCTCTTTATCTTTATTTCTCTCTCTTTTTCTCCCCTCTCTAAAATGAATAAATAATTTTAAAAAAATTAAAATAAATGATGTCTTGGTACTGTGGCAAGAATACTTGACCTGGAGCCAGGAAACTTTGGGGCCAGAGTGGCCACCATGTGTGACTTACCCATCAGCAGCCTCCTTGCAGGTTGGTCAGAGAGGAATGATCACACCTGGTTGGTGTGTTACAGAAGGACGAAAATACAGGTCAAGTAAAGTACATGTGGGAAAACATCCTGAAGGACAGAAAGCAGTATCTGTGTGTGGTAGCTTGCGACTATTATTACCCCCTGCCTGTCACCTCTTCCAAGACCTCTAGGATTATCGGGGGCATCACCTTGAAGAGGAGACGGGTGTGATCACAGCTTCGAGAAGTAGAGTATGTCTTTTCCTGCCAGCAGGTGGATGGACTAGTGTTTCTGTGAACAATTCCCAGGTAAGAGTCTTCATGGGCTGATACCATTTAGTATGCATAATAGAGGTAGTTATAACCAGATTCAGTTCAGAGTTAAACTGGCAGAGCTGTTTGACTGTGAATGAGTAGTGGAGTATGATGGCCATCCTTTGTCAGTCAGGACTTGGTGAGGATGCTGTGACCAGCACCTCTGAGTCCCTTTCCTCCTAACTCCATTCATTCTCTTCTGTCCACGGGCCCAGGGGTTGGCGGTGCCCTTGGCTGTGTCTGCTGCCATTTCTGTTCATTACAGTTTCTCAGCAAACCTGTGTCCCTTCATTGCCATCATGACTGAGACATGCTGGCCCCGTTCTGCATTAAATGCTCACTTGCCCTGCTTCTTTTGCTCTGGCCCAGGTGCCCCACACCCTGTTGTGGACCCTGGCTGCCAGCACTGCCCCTTATCCAGCAAGACTGGCCTCCTTGACCAGCAGCAACTCAACCAGACTGAGTGGTGTGTTCCCATGTCATTCATATGCTGGGTGCCCTGCCCTGGATCCTGACGTAGTGGCCTCTTCCTGTGGCCCAGGCTCGGTGCAGTTTACTCTGGGCGGCAGGCTTCCATGATGCCCGTCCAAAGTAGCCAGCTGCCCTCCTACCAACCCTTTTCCCTCTCCCGTCTTTAGTTCTCTGGGTGCACATGTCCCAGCTCACTGTGCTGTCTTCATTTATTCTTTTCTTGTGTCTAGTTCTGCCCTCTTGACCATTACTCTGCACAAACAGAGACCGCAGTCTGTCCCGTCTACCTGCACTACTGCAAGCTCCTGACCACAGGCGGCTGACAGTCGGTGTTGCTGCATATCTGTTTAATGTATGCATGTGTATGTGGGGATGTTTGTGTTTATGGACGTGTGCACATACTTGCATGAATGTGTCTTTTTATCTGAATATGCATGTATTTGCATGTATATATTTATACGTATGGATGGTTGTGTGCACATGTCTGTTTATATGTACGGGTATCTTCGTGTTTGTATATAGGGTTCCTCAGGTTATGACAGTCTGCACATATGATGTTTTGAGTTTATGATGCTCACTCCCATAAAAACTTAAAACTGTTGAGAGGTGAGTGTTTTGGCTTACACTGTTAGTGTCATACTTACACACTTCGTGGGTGAACTAGTTTGGTTGTGCGTGGCAGAAGAATACGCAGTAACGCGGCTATGAGAGCCTGGGAGAGAGGCACTCGGCCTGTCTCTGGGAATGAAGGGGTGACACTCACAAGTTGTGGAGAACAAAGCATGGAGTCTCGGAGCAAGGGCCTAGTAATTACCAGTGATTGGCGCTTACTGTTTTTGTCTGCCTGCTCCTCTTCCTGGTACATCCAAGTGTGGGATTATATTTTATCACTAAAACACTTTTAAACTTGAAATACAAATATTTTTTTATTTTTATATAATATTATTATTTTTTAAATGGGAGAGCATTTTGGGTAAGGCTAATCCCAGATGAAAACCACTTAGTTTTTATAAAAATAATTGCCCCAGGGGTCTCCATCTGCCAGGAGAAGTTTCTCCACTTCCCTCTGCTGCTGCCTCTTCCACCTGACCTTCAACCTTTGAACTTCAGCTACTGATGAGTCTCCAGCTTGAGGGCTGATCCCCTCCAGTTGTCTCAGGCAGCCCAGAGTGCCTCCATGGTCCCTCAGCTGGTGCCTCTCTGTGCTCTCATTTCTTATCCCCTCTCTGAGCTTCTCGGGCTGTGGCTCAGGATGGTATTAGACTAAACACACAGTCTGTGAGTGTTGAAAAACTTACCAGTAGTCTCTGAGAGTGCACATGCCCTTAGCTAAAATGTTGAACAATTTAATTGAATGTGAATCTAATTCTGAATATTTTATCTCATTGGATTAAGAATGTAAATAAACAAATTTAGGCATGTCAAATGGTTTCTGTTCTTTTGCATTATTTAAAAAGAAATGCCCAGCTCTATTTCTAATATAATTCTGTTCCCCTTTTAAAATATGGCCTAGTTAAATTTCTACTGAAATTATGTGTATGAAAAATCTACAGTCACGGTTGCCTGATGCACTTAATAAGAGCTGGAAAGAAAATGTTGTTTAGACTTTAATTAAGTTGACACGGTATAACTATTACATTTTCTCTTTTTTGTGAGTTGCGCAAATCTTTCTTAAAGAGGGTGGGGTTAAGGTGGAGAGAATATATTTCTTCATAGTCCAAAAAGTTTCTACCCTTGACTACTATTTCTCAGAGATTTAAAGCATTCTACCCTGCATAGTTTTGTTTTTTAGAGTGTTTTCTCAGCTTTTTAAAAATATTTCATGTTTCCCTTTCAAATGCCTTATCTTTTTTTTATATTTTTCACATTTCTCTTTCTTAGTCCAAACCAATTGTTGGCTGCTAGCTTCTCTGTCCTGGGCCCCCATGTGTGGGACGTACTAGAGACTGAAAGACTTTGTTAGCCCGACTGACATATGCATTGTTTAAGTAGACCCCGCTATTGAAAAACACTAACACAAACGCTGAGCCACCCCCTTTACTAATGCATTCAAGACCTTGACCAGATTTAAAACCCAGGAGAGCCTGTTGAGCCTGAGTCTGTTCGACTCTGAAGTGCATGCTGGGTTTTGAGGAAGAAGTGAGTGCATTCATAGCTTTAATTATCCATTTGGGATCCAGCAGTCTGTTGCCAAAGCCAGTTATCGTCAGCTTTGATTAGAAATCACGCAAAACAGCTGCTGAAATGCTGAGTGAGAAGAATTGTACTGGATTAGAAAGGCGTTCTTTCCAATGAAAGAGAAGGAGAGGATCTTTGGGAAACATCTGAATATGCATTTATTTTAATAACTGAAAGGCTAAAGGTGTGGCACAGCACGCAGTTGTAGATTGAAGTGATTTTTATTATTAAATTAAGTGCCTTTGTTCAGTTCATCTGGGTCACCCTATTGGCTGCTGTTGTCTTTGTTCTCCTTCCGCCACTTTGTGATACAGTGTTACATCCCTATTTGTGGGTTGAAATGTGTTCGTAAACTAAATCTATGCACCATCTTCTTCCCAATTATTTGGGCTGATGAAACACCATTTACCAGGGGGAAGCCAAGCCAGGAGAGGCAGAGAAAACCAACCCCACATTCAAATGCTCCGTGTACAGAGACAGCAGCACCGCTCCCCGCCCAGTACCGTGTGCATGAGGGGCTCCACCCTGAGCCCTTTTATTTGAGCAATGAGGCGATTTCAGATCATAGTGTCCATCACAATAATGTCATGTGCAAGTGCTCCTCAGTAAATAAACATTTCAGAGTTAAATGAGCATATGTCCAGTTTATAAAAATCAAAGGATGTGTTCAGGAGATTCGCATTCTGCATTTGAAAGCTCTTGGAGGGATTGTGTAACAACTTAAATTAGGCTTTATCCGCCTATCTTTTTTTAAATTTTATTCAGAAAATTAAATTTAATGAGGTGACATTGATCAATAAGAGTACATAGATTTCAAAACAAATAAAATAAAAGAGTACATAGGTTTCAGGTAAACATCTCTTTATAACATTTGACCTGTTGATTGTGTTGTATACCCATCACCCACAGTCAAATCATTTTCCGTCACCTTATATGTGTCCCTCTTTACTCCCTTTCCCCCTCCCCTTCTATCTTTTGTTACACTTTGTTAGGCTCTAGCATTTCTTATATTTCTACAAAAGATTATTCTAGTGGCTTAAAAACATATATCAACAAACAATGTACGTAAAAGTATGTCTCTATCCCTTAAAAAAGCTTTATACAGGGTGGGGCACAAGTAGGTTGTCAGTCATAAGTATGTGAAACACAAGAGTTTATTCTTGTGTTGTTGTTTATTAGTTATGGTGTTATTTGTCATACAAACAACTCTAAACCTACTTTTGCCCCACCCTGTAAGCAGTGAGAATGGCTCTATTTATAATAATGTTCACAGGACAGTAAACATTGATGCAAATACACTAAGAAAAATTATCAGACACTTTGTCTCCATATGGCTGGTGCTCTAGCCTCAAAGGGAAGCCCAGAATTTTCTCTCAGCTCTTTCTGAGCGGCTGTGTAACGCTTATACAAAACAAAGATAACATTCTGTACCTACACAATGGATCAAAACAGCTTCTTTCATCTTTACTTTGGACCATCTGTTTCAAAGAAAACTAAAAACCCTCAGGAAGCAAGCCCCTCATCTGTGGATCAGAGTTTAAAGACACAGTCTCCCTCTCAGGACCAGCACCTGGTCCTGAGTGCTGTGATGGGTTTGGTATGAACTGTAAGAGGCAACCAGATTCTGTCAATATAGCTTCTCTGTTCTTAGCTGGAACTTAAAAATTCTTTTCATAGAACATACAAGTCTTTGTTATTTTAACATCAACCATTATCAATAATGGAGATAATATCTTTAGGACCTCAAGTGTTCTTAAACTTTTCAAATGCTTAAGAATTGTACTTTTGAGCCTATCCCCTCAGCCCTGGCCCCTGGGGAAAAGAGCCACAGACATGTGACAACCCCTGTTTGCATAATCGGAGTCAGTCAAACTGTGGGAGAAGAGACTTGATTGGTGCTAAGAGAACGATGAAGACCTTTATCCCACATTTTACTCCTTAAACTCCACTAAAACTTTGGAAAATTTTACCCTGGTGCAGAAATTTTGATGTCAGTGAACATTTTCAGTCTTTGAGCACCAGCATGGGACTAGAGCCATTCTTCCTGTGAACCAGCGATGCAAGACAGTGACTACATAACACCATAGATTAAAAACAAGGGCAGAAAGGCTCCTCCTGCTTTAAGAGAGGGAAAACAATACTTTTCACGATTAAAGCTTCTAATTACACTGGGGAACAAAATTTTTGTTGCATCCACAAAAACACTTGTTCTTATCTAATTCGAGTGTGCTGATCTCAAATCTGACATTAGTTTTTTTCTGTAAGCTACAGTTTATTTGCAATTCAAGATTTTAGGTTTTCATCTTATTGTAAAATTTTCAACATTTACTTTATAACATAATGAACAAGAATATCTTCTTGGGCATCATCTTTCTGAAAATATTTATATAATGCAGTAAATGCACTAATACACTAAAAGATATGATTGCTTCACAATTTGTCTACAATTTCAAAATGGAATATATTAAAACACTTATTTTAATCATAAAATTTGTGCAAAACTTATTTAAATTCTATTAAGGCAAAAATTTGCGTTTGGAGTCCCTGCGTTTGTGTACTTGTTGAGGACAATCTTGTTTGATGCTCATCACTAACGGCTCCAAGATTTTCGGGAAAATTATCAAGGTGACTGTTCAGGAAGTGAATCTTAATGCTCATGTTACATCCAATGTCGCGGAAAGCCAACAGCATTCTTTGAACCAGAAGTTCATAGTTTTCTGCTTTTTTGTTGCCAAGGAAGTGCTTTGTAACTGCCACAAAAGACTGTCATGCTGATTTTCCTCCTTATTTATCTTCCTGGTAGATTCTTCATCATGTATGAGAGCTCGAATTTGAGGTCCATGGAATACACCTGCTTTTGTCTTCCCGACAGACAAGGCAGGAAAAGCAAAAATAATATGTTGAAAGCATTCACTTTCTCTATTCCAAGCCTGAACAAACTGCTTCATTAAGGCAAGTTTGATGTGAAGTGGGGGGAAAATGATCCTGTCTCATTTAACTACAGGTTTATTCACAATATTTTGCATCCCTACTTTCAGAGCTTCACATTTTGGCCACTCCTTCTGTGTCCAGTGTTTCTCCTGAAAGCGGCTCTCCCACAAACACAGAAAGTAAGGATACTCTGTGAAACTTCTCGGTTGTCCTAGCAGGAAATTGACCATTTTAAGATCCACACAAATGATCCAATTATGCTCCTCATACTTCAGAAAGTCAAGGACAATTTTTATTTCATTATAATCTTCTCGCAAATTAGTTGAATAACCCATTGGAACCGCTGCATAAATATTACCGTTGTGTAGGAGAACACATTTCAGATTCTGTTTAGAGCTGCAAAGAAATAACCACCATTCCCCACAGCAAACATCATACTAAATGGACAAAAATTAAAAGCAATCCCCTTAAGATCAGGAACCAGGCAGTGGTGCCCCCTTTCACCACTTTTATTTAACATAGTTCTGGAAGTCCTACCTACAGCAATCAGACAAGAAGAAGAAATAAAAGGCATACAAATTGGAAAAGAAGAAGTAAAACTCATTATTTGCAAATGATATGATATTGTATATAGAAAACCCTAAAGTCTCAGTCAAAAAACTACTGGACCTTATAAATGAATTCAGCAAGGTGGCAGGATATAAAATTAATACTCAGAAATCAGAGGCATTTCTATATACCAACAATGAACTGTCAGCAAAAGAAATTAAGGAAACAATCCCCTTCACTGTTGCAGCCAAAAAAATAAAATACCTAGGAGTAAATTTAACCAAGGAGGTTAAGACTTGTACTCGGAACATTATAAAACATTGATAAAAGAAATCAAGGAAGATACAAACAAGTGGAAGCATATACCGTGCTCATGGCTAGGAAGAATAAACATCATTAAAATGTCTATATTACCCAAAGCAATTTATAAATTCAATGCAATACCAATTAAAATACCAATGACATACTTCAAAGATATAGAACACATATTCCAAAAATTTATATGGAACCAAAAAGAACACGAATAGCCTCAGCAATCTTAAAAAGAAAAAATAAAGCAGGAGGTATCACTCTTCCGGATAACAAGGTTTACTACAAGGCCATTATACTCAAGACAGCCTGTTACTGGCATTAGAACAGGCACACAGATCAATGGAACACAACAGAAAGCCCAGAAATAAACCCACAGCTTTATGGACAACTGATATTAGACAAAGGAGGAAAGAACATACAATGGAGTAAAGACAGCCTCTTTAACAAATGGTGTTGGGAAAATTGGACATCTACTTGCAAAAAAATGAAACTAGACCATCAACTTACACGATTCACAAAAACAAACTCAAAATGGATAAAAGACTTAAATGTAAGCCGTGAAACCATAAGCATCTTAGAAGAAAACATAGGCAGCAAGCTCTCCGACATCTGTAGCAGCAATATATTTGCCGATTTATCTCCACGGGCAACTGAAATAAAAGGCAAGATAAACAAATGGGACTATATCAAACTAAAAAGTTTTTGCACAGCTAAAGACAATAGGAACAGAATAAAAAGACAAACCACACAATGGGAGAACATATTCGACAGCACATCTGATAAGGGGTTAATAACTAAAATTTATAAAGAACTTATAAAACTCAACACCAGGAAGACAAACAACCCAATCAAAAAATGGGCAAAAGAAATGAATAGAAATTTCTCCAAAGAGGACATACAGATGGCCAATAGGCATATGAAAAAATGCTCAACATCACTAATCATTAGAGAAATGCAAATTAAAACCACAATGAGATATCACCTCACACCAGTCAGAATGGCGCTCATCAGCAAAACAACACAGAATAAGTGCTGGCGAGGATGTGGAGAAAAGGGAACCCTTCTGCACTGCTGGTGGGAATGCAGACTGGTGCAGCTACTGTGGAAAACAGTTTGGAGATTCCTCAAAAAATTAAAAATCGAATTGCCTTTTGACCCAGCTATCCCACTTATAGGAATATACTCTAAAAACACCATAGCACTGTTTGAAAAGAAGAAATGCGCCTCCATTTTCGTGGCAGCATTGTTCACAATAGCGAAGATCTGGAAACAGCCCAAGTGTCCGTCAGAGGACGAGTGGATTAATAAGCTTTGGTACATATATACTATGGAATACTACTCAGCCATAAGAAATGATGGCATCGGATCATTTACAACAAAATGGATGTACCTTGATAACATTATACGGAGTGAAATAAGTAAAAGAGAAAAAAAAAAACTGAGAACAGCGTGATTTCATACATAGGTGGGACATAAAAGTGAGACTATGAGACATGGACAAGAGAGTGGTGGTTACGGGGTGGGAGGAGGGAGGGGAGGGTGGGATAGGGAGGAGGGGAGGGGCACAGGGAAAACCTGATAGAAGGTGACAGGACAATTTGACTTTGGATGACGGGTATGCAACACAATTGAATGTTAAGATAACCTGGAGATGTTTTCATTGTACATATGTACCCTGATTTATTGGTGTCACCCCATTAAAATTATTAAAAAAAAAAACAGATAGAAGGTGACAGAGGACAATTTGACTTTGGGTGATGGGTATGCAACATAATTGAATGATAAGATAACCTGCAGATGTTTTCTTTGAACATATGTACCCTGATTTATTGGTGTCACCCCATTAAAATCAATTAAAAAAAAGAAAAGAAATAACCACCATTCTGTTGGACTGTAAGTGGTAACACCTAGCTGGCTGAGAAGAGTACTGATATCATGACAGTAAACAAAGTGTTTGTCTTTGGAAAAAAAGTCCACAAAATTTGTTCAAGCTTCCTGAAATGGGATACTTGAGCTGAGAGGTGAAGTCCATTCTTTTCTTGAAGCCAGGAGGCTAAGAACTCAGTTGCTTTCTTTGATAGGCCCAAATCTCTTACTAAGTCATTCAATTCGAGTTGGCTAAACTGCTGAGGGGTTAATGACAGCTTGGCATCAGAAGAAACCCTTCACATTCTACAACCATTTCCTTATGCATCTTATCAAAATACACTTGATCACCATGTTCACTTTCTTCATCCTTAAAAGAAATAAAATAATAGAAAACTGGAACTGGGAGTGTCTCAGAGCATGGGATAGGTCGTACTGCTGAAGGAATATTAGGATATGCGATCATATGCTGTTTTTTCTTGCTGATTCCCTTTGAATGGATCAGACAGAAATAACAGTCACTGCTGTGGTCCTTAGGTTCATGCCAAACCATGGGAATACCGAAAGGCATTCCTTTGCATTTTTCTTTTGTCCAGTTACGACGCATTTTCTTACAATTATGGCACACAATATGTGGAGCCCAATTCTTGTCTTTATTGCCAAGGGGAACTTGAAAATAGGTAATATATGCACATGTCACAAATGATGAAATACTGCACCTTTGACGTTGAAGTGTGTAACAGCCACATATATAACAGAAGGTATCAGGACCATTTTTACATTTATGCTTACTCCAAGAAACCATGATTCAATCTTAAAACAAAATAAGAGGGTGTTTTCATCAGATAATAATTTTTTACATTAAAAACAACTACAAGCATATAAAAGTAATGTTTGTAAAACATTAATTGACTTGTGGTTATGTTCAATCCAAGAATCATTGACCTTTAACTCCAATTTAAAAACCATTGCATGCCATTAACTAACAAAAAGAAATTAAATTTGCATAAAAATTCGAGCATGCACCAGAATATGGATTTCAGATTTGGAATCAGTGATGCAGAAATAATAGAAACAGTTCTGAAACCTCCTGCAACAGAAAATGAAAAAATAGAATTGTTCCCCAGTGTTATTTATCATCCATGTATTATAGGGAGATGCCATTATTTTTACTCTTATATTTGATGTAGTTAAATAAGTGATCTCTTCTTCATTGGAATTGTGATGACCCTGGCCAGTTGGCTCAGCAGGAGAGCATTGGCCCAACGTGTGGAAGTCCTGGCTTCAATTTCTGGTCAGGGCACACAGGAGAAACAACCAGCCGCTTCTCCACTCCTCTCGAGAGCTCCATCCCCCCGTTACTCTCCTGCAGTCATGGTTGAAATGGTTCAAGCAAGTTGGGTCTGGGCGCTGAGGATGGCTCCTTGACCTCTGCCTCAGGCACTAAGTAGAGCTCAATTGCTGAGCAATGGAGCAATGCCCCAGATGGTCAGAGCATCACCCAGTAGGGGGCTTGCCAGGTGGGTTTCTGGTCTGGGTGCATGTGGGAGTCTGTCTCTGTGCTTCCCCGCCTCTCACTTAATAATAATTTTTAAAAAAGGAATTGTGAGAAAACCTCACTAAAAGTGGCAGTAAAACTGTTATTGATTAGACTGCCCCAGAAACTGAAGTAGGGGTGGGAAGTTGACATAAGTTTCAATGTCTGAGTGGATAAATAAATGTAGTATCAATTCCTCAATAGTTATCTTTGATTGATATTCTGTCAGTGGACCACTGGCTGGGTAGATGTGGGATCTAGTAATTAGCCTTCCTGAGAGTGTCCTCTTTCCATTTCTCTCAATCATAAACTATAGGGTATTCATGTGCTGGCTGTTACAGACCCTAACCCCAGCTGTGCACATAGTAGATGGGTGGATTGGGCACAGCCTCCACGATGTTCTCTAACTCTGACTCTGAGCATTGAGTGTTTCCCGGTTATGGAACCAAATGCATTGTCATGACAGCACCGTTTAGCTGGGCAGCAGTTCCTCAGTATCATCTTGTCTCCATTGATACAAATGCCTTGAAAAGTATATGAGGTTTTTTATCTGGTTGTGTATGTTTGGAGGGAAATATTGTATTTGAAAGCATTTTAGGTGGAAAAATAGACTGACATGAATATTAACAGACGTTTTCTTGGAACAAGTCAAAATCATTTAATACTGTATGAAGAAAGACATGCACATGCAGAAGCAACTATTATAACCGTTGCTTGTATAAGCGGACATCACTGACTCATCCTTAGACTAGCAAGACCTGAAGGGGAGTATCTTTAGTCAGAACGTGGCAAGATGGGACGTTATGCCAGTCACATGCACACACACGCGCGCGCGCACACATGTTCCTTTGTGTCAGTCATCACCATCCAGTAACTAAACTGCAGTAGTTGTCAATGTGGCATTTTATAGACGTCACAGATGAGTTGGAAATAGTGAACAGTGACCAGTCTTGAGTAATATCATATCCATCACAGAGGTATCTGTGAGCAGGAGAAAATGTGACAAAGGTGAGTAGTGTGAGTGAGGGTCTACAGAGAGTCAAGCTGGCAGACTCTAGAAGGATGCCCAGACTCACCAGCCCCTGAACTCATTCTGACCTATCCTCATGCCTTGCAGCCACGTTGGGCTGGCATGGCAAGGCTCTTGTCTGCCTCTTCCCTAGTCACCAAACAACAGGTTCTCTATTTTCAGGAGAACTTGTGACATTGCAACCTATAGAATGAAAAGTGTTTTTGTAGTTCTATAACAAATAATCTTGCTTGAAGAAATGAATGCAAAAAGTACAGCAAAAGTTAATGCATTCACATTAAGCAGGAGAAAAGACCTAACTGAATTAGTGGCCTGAATTATAGAACCTTAAAATAAATTAATAGTAATTTAATCACTTTTCAGTTCATGTAATTCCTGGGAGAAAATGCTTTGGTAAATAGATAAGAAAACCTGGCAAATAGCCTATCGTTTGGTAAATAAAGCAGTGTTTCTAAAGAATTCACATGGGGTAGCAGTTGTAAGTGGTATTGCTCCCTGAAGTGCACGTATGTTATTAATTTGCCTTACAAAAAAAATCTTTCTTTATAAGAAATAAAAGAGAAATATTTCTGATTTTTGATTTATTTGTAGTGCTTGGAAGTCATTTACTAACAGAGGCATTGTAGGCATGGAAATTCCTCTACTCTCACAACTTTTATTCATTGCACAAAGAATAGAAATGCTCCTGAGCACAGAGTAGTGGGTTCTTGCCTCCGCTCAGGGCCCAGGTAGAGTGGGCAAAAAGAAAACAAAATGAGAAAGTCATTCATATCTGACCCCACTGCATTTGCATCCTGACAGCTTTCCCAGCATGAGCTCTACAATTGCCATTGCTCACCGGCTACCTTCCAAGGTGCTTTCTCTATGTAATTTGGGGACCCAATAGTTTGTTTGCTTGGCACACATCCATTGCTGAATTATTTATTTATTTATTTATTTAGTGGCAGAGATAGAGAGAGTCAGAGAGAGGGACAGACAGGGACAGACAGACAGTAACGGAGAGAGATGAGAAGCATCAATCACCAGTTTTCGTTGCGACACCTTAGTTGTTCATTGATTGCTTTCTCATATGTGCCTTGACCGCGGGCCTTCAGCAGACCAAGTAACCCCTTGCTCGAGCCAGTGACCTTGGGTCCAACCTGGTGAGCTTTTGCTCAAGCCAGATGGGCTCGTGCTCAAGCTGGGGACCTCGGGGTCTCGAACCCGGGTCCTTCCCATCCCAGTCCGACGCTCTATCCACTGCGCCACTGCCTGGTCGGGCTGAATTATTTTTATAACCAACTTTCTTCTGTCAGGCCACTCCACAAAGGAGGAAAACTCCATTTCCAAGTCTAGAAGTCATCTTGTTTTTTAAAAAAATAAATCTCAGGACATATTTGTCAGGACTTGATTTCTTTCACGTCTCATGAAGGGCTTGCCTTACCTGTGTGCCACAGGGAAGCCTGCATCATAGGCTTTGCCCATTTCCTGAGCTCTGGAGAGTCTTCCCCCAGGTGGCTAAGGGCACAGCTGTCCCCTCTACCTTCCCAAGCTTTCCTTTTTATTTGTCATATCTGGTCAAGCCATCTTGACTGAATAGAGAAGGCGATAGAACTGCCATTGGTTGGGGTCTTTGGAAACCACACGCTGTCAGCTGTATCTGTCCTCAACTATCCCATCTAGACTAAAACATAACTCAGGTAGTTGCTATTGTTTACCTATAAGACGCTGTTTTCCTAGTGATACTATCTCAGTAGCAACAGCGTCTGTCTCAGCTCTTACAGCCAGGATTGGAAAGGGTTTGTTTGCTAAGTGATTGATTACTATTTGAACCTTTATTAGATTTCCACGGGATGCCTAATATAGCACTGAGGGGTTTAGGCTATGACAGCTTCTTGCATAAGTTATCTTCCAGCTCTTTACCATAATTACAGGGATCAGAGCAGAAATCCTATTTTCCTGGTCTGAGTGCTATTTTTTATTTTAATATATATATTTTATTATTATTAATTCTAATGGGGTGACACCAATAAATCAGGGTACATATGTACAATGAAAACATCTCCAGGTTATCTTATCATTCAATTGTGTTGCATACCCGTCACCAAAAGTCAAATTGTCCTCTGTCACCTTCAATCTGGTTTTCCCTGTGTCCCTCCCCTCCTCCCTATCCCTCTCTTCCCTCCCTCCCCCCATCCCATAACCACCACTCTCTTGTCCATGTCTCATATTCTCACTTTTATGTCGCACCTATGTATGTAAGCATGCTGTTCTCAGTTATTCTTTTTTTCTGATTTACTTATTTCACTCCGTATAATGTTATCAAGGTACATCAATTTTGTTATAAATGATCCGATGTCATCGTTCCTTATGGCTGAGTAGTATTCCATAGTATATATGTACCATAGCTTTTTAATCCACTCGTCTTCTGACGGACACTTGGGCTGGTTCCAGATCTTCGCTATTGTGAACAATGCTGCCACGAACATGGGGGCACATTTCTTCTTTTCGAACAGTGCTATGGTGTTCTTAGGGTATATTCCTAAAAGTGGGATAGCTGGGTCAAAAGGCAGTTCAATTTTTAATTTTCTGAGGAATCTCCAAACTGTTTTCCACAGTGGCTGCACCAGTCTGCATTCCCACCAGCAATGCAGAAGGGTTCCCTTTTCTCCGCATCCTCGCCAGCACTTATTCTGTGTTGTTTTGCTGATGAGTGCCATTCTGACTGGTGTGAGGTGATATCTCATTTTGGTTTTAATTTGCATTTCTCTAATGATTAGTGATGTTGAGCATTTTTTCATATGCCTATTGGCCATCTGTATGTCCTCTTTGGAGAAATTTCTATTCATTTCTTTTGCCCATTTTTTGATTGGGTTGTCTTCCTGGTGTTGAGTTTTATAAGTTCTTTATAAATTTTAGTTATTAACCCCTTATCAGATGTGCTGTCGAATATGTTCTCCCATTGTGTGGTTTGTCTTTTTATTCTGTTCCTATTGTCTTTAGCTGTGCAAAAACTTTTTAGTTTGATATAGTCCCACTTGTTTATCTTGCCTTTTATTTCAGTTGCCCGTGGAGATAAATCGGCAAATATACTGCTGCTACAGATGTCGGAGAGCTTGCTGCCTATGTTTTCTTCTAAGATGCTTATGGTTTCACGGCTTACATTTAAGTCTTTTATCCATTTTGAGTTTGTTTTTGTGAATGGTGTAAGCTGATGGTCTAGTTTCATTTTTTTGCAGGTAGATGTCCAATTTTCCCAACACCATTTGTTAAAGAGGCTGTCTTTACTCCATTGTATGTTCTTTCCTCCTTTGTCAAATATCAGTTGTCCATAAAGCTGTGGGTTTATTTCTGGGTCCTCTGTTCTATTCCATTGATCTATGTGCCTGTTCTCATGCCAGTAACAGGCTGTCTTGAGTATAATGGCTTTATAGTAGACCTTGATATCTGGAAGAATGATACCTCCTGCTTTATTTTTTCTTTTTAAGATTGCTGAGGCTATTCGTGTTCTTTTTGGTTCCATATAAATTTTTGGAATATGTGTTCTATATCTTTGAAGTATGTCATTGGTATTTTAATTGGTATTGCATTGAATTTATAAATTGCTTTGGGTAATATAGACATTTTAATGATGTTTATTCTTCCTAGCCATGAGCACGGTATATGCTTCCACTTGTTTGTATCTTCCTTGATTTCTTTTATCAATGTTCTATAATTTTCCGAGTACAAGTCATTAACCTCCTTGGTTAAATTTACTCCTAGGTACTTTATTTTTTTGGCTGCAATAGTGAAGGGGATTGTTTCCTTAATTTCTTTTGCTGATATTTCATTGTTGGTATATAGAAATGCCTCTGATTTCTGAGTATTAATTTTATATCCTGCCACCGTGCTGAATTCATTTACAAGGTCCAGTAGTTTTTTGACTGAGACTGTAGGGTTTTCAATATACAATATCATATCATCTGCAAATAGTGACAGTTTTAATTCTTCTTTTCCAATTTGGATGCCTTTTATTTCTTCTTCTTGTCTGATTGCTGTAGCTAGGACTTCCAGAACTATGTTGAATAAGAGTGGTGAAAGGGAGCATCCCTGCCTGGTTCCTGATCTTAAGGGGATTGCTTTTAATCTTTGTCCATTTAGTATGATGTTTGCTGTCAGTTTATCGTAGATGGCTTTTATCATGTTAAGGAATGATCCCTGTGTTCCCACTTTATTGAGAGTTTTGAGCATGAATGGGTGCTGGTTTTTATCAAATGCCTTTTCTGCATCTATTGAAATTATCATGTGATTTTTGTCCTTCCTTTTGTTTATGTGATGTATCACATTGATTGATTTGCGAATATTGAACCAGCCTTGCCTCTCCAGAATAAAACCCACTTGATCATGGTGTATGATTTTTTTCATATATTGCTGGATCTGGTTGGCTAATATTTTGTTGAGAATTTTAGCGTCTAAATTCATCATGGATATAGGCCTATAATTTTCTTTCTTTGTGTTGTCTTTGCCCGGTTTGGGGATCAGAATTATGCTCGCCTCATAAAAGGAGTTTGGAAGTCTTCCTTCCTCTTCAATTTTTTGAAATAGCTTGAGGAGGATAGGAGTTAGTTCTTCTTTGAATTTTTGATAGAATTCACTTGTGAAGCCATCAGGCCCAGGCCTTTTCTTTTTTGGGAGTTTTTTGATAACTGTTTCAATCTCATTTGTTGTAATTGGTCTGTTTAGGTGTTCTGATTCTTCCAGACTGATTTTTGGAAGGCTATATTATTCAAGAAATTTGTCCATTTACCAAGATTGTCTAATTTTTTAGCATATAGTTCTTCATAGTATTTTCTTTTTTTATATATATATATTTTATTATTATTAATTCTAATGGGGTGACATCAATAAATCAGGGTACATATGTACAATGAAAACATCTCCAGGTTATCCTATCATTCAATTGTGTTGCATACCCATCACCAAAAGTCAAATTGTCCTCTGTCACCTTCAATCTGGTTTTCCCTGCGTCCCTCCCCTCCTCCCTATCCCACTCTTCCCTCCCTCCCCCATCCCATAACCACCACTCTCTTGTCCATGTCTCATAACCTCACTTTCATGTCCCACCTATGTATGTAATCGTGCTGTTCTCAGTTTTTCTTTTTTTCTGATTTACTTATTTCACTCCGTATAATGTTATCAAGGTACATCCATTTTGTTGTAAATGATCCGATGTCATCGTTCCTTATGGCTGAGTAGTATTCCATAGTATATATGTACCATAGCTTTTTAATCCACTCGTCTTCTGACGGACACTTGGGCTGGTTCCAGATCTTCGCTATTGTGAACAATGCTGTCACGAACATGGGGGCGCATTTCTTCTTTTCGAACAGTGCTATGGTGTTCTTAGGGTATATTCCTAAAAGTGGGATAGCTGGGTCAAAAGGCAGTTCGATTTTTAATTTTCTGAGGAATCTCCAAACTGTTTTCCACAGTGGCTGCACCAGTCTTCATTCCCACCAGCAGTGCAGAAGGGTTCCCTTTTCTCCGCATCCTCGCCAGCACTTATTCTGTGTTGTTTTGCTGATAAGTGCCATTCTGACTGGTGTGAGGTGATATCTCATTGTGGTTTTAATTTGCATTTCTCTAATGATTAGTGATGTTGAGCATTTTTTCATATGCCTATTGGCCATCTGTATGTCCTCTTTGGAGAAATTTCTATTCATTTCTTTTGCCCATTTTTTGATTGGGTTGTTTGTCTTCCAGGTGTTGAGTTTTATAAGTTCTTTATAAATTTTAGTTATTAACCCCTTATCAGATGTGCTGTCGAATATGTTCTCCCATTGTGTGGTTTGTCTTTTTATTCTGTTCCTATTGTCTTTAGCTGTGCTAAAACTTTTTAGTTTGATATAGTCCCATTTGTTCATCTTGCCTTTTATTTCAGTTGCCCATGAAGATAAATCGGCAAATATACCGCTGCTACAGATGTCGGAGAGCTTGCTGCCTATGTTTTCTTCTAAGATGCTTATGGTTTCATGGCTTACATTTAAGTCTTTTATCCATTTTGAGTTTGTTTTTGTGAATGGTGTAAGTTGATGGTCTAGTTTCATTTTTTTGCAGGTAGATGTCCAATTTTCCCAACACCATTTGTTAAAAGGCTGTCTTTACTCCATTGTATGTTCTTTCCTCCTTTGACAAATGTCACTTGTGCATAAAGCTGTGGGCTTATTTCTGGGTTCTCTGTTCTGTTCCATTGATCTATGTGCCTGTTCTTATACCAGTAACAGGCTGTCTTGAGTATAATGGCCTTGTAGTAAACCTTGATATCAGGAAGAGTGATACCTCCTGCTTTATTTTTTCTTTTTAAGATTGTTGAGGCTATTCGTGTTCTTTTTTGGTTCCATATAAATTTTTGGAATATGTGTTCTATATCTTTGAAGTATGTCATTGGTATTTTAATTGGTATTGCATTGAATTTATAAATTGCTTTGGGTAATATAGACATTTTAATGATGTTTATTCTTCCTAGCCATGAGCACGGTATGTGCTTCCACTTGTTTGTATCTTCCTTGATTTCTTTTATCAATGTTCTATAATTTTCCGAGTACAAGTCCTTAACCTCCTTGGTTAAATTTACTCCTAGGTACTTTATTTTTTTGGCTGCAATAGTGAAGGGGATTGTTTCCTTAATTTCTTTTGCTGATATTTCATTGTTGGTGTATAGAAATGCCTCTGATTTCTGAGTATTAATTTTATATCCTGCCACCTTGCTGAAATCATTTATAAGGTCCAGTAGTTTTTTGACTGAGACTTTAGGGTTTTCAATGTACAATATCATATCATCTGCAAATAATGACAGTTTTACTTCTTCTTTTCCAATTTGTATGCCTTTTATTTCTTCTTCTTGTCTGATTGCTGTAGCTAGGACTTCCAGAACTATGTTGAATAAGAGTGGTGAAAGGGGGCAACCCTGCCTGGTTCCTGATCTTAAGGGGATTGCTTTTAATCTTTGTCCATTTAGTATGATGTTTGCTGTGGGTTTGTCGTAGATGGCCTTTATCATGTTAAGGAATGATCCCTGTGTTCCCACTTTATTGAGAGTTTTGAGCATGAATGGGTGCTTGATTTTATCAAATACCTTTTCTGCATCTATTGAAATTATCATGTGATGTATGTCCTTCCTTTTGTTTATGTGGTGAATCACATTGATTGATTTGCGAATATTGAACCAGCCTTGCCTCTCCAGAATAAATCCCACTTGATCGTGGTGTATTATTTTTTTCATATATTGCTGGATCCGGTTGGCTAATATTTTGTTGAGAATTTTAGCGTCTAAATTCATCAGGGATATAGGCCTATAATTTTCTTTCTTTGTGTTGTCTTTGCCCCGTTTTGGGATCAGAATTATGCTCGCCTCATAAAAGGAGTTTGGAAGTCTTCCTTCCTCTTGAATTTTTTGAAATAGCTTGAGGAGAATAGGAGTTAGTTCTTCTTTGAATTTTTGATAGAATTCACTTGTGAAGCCATCAGGCCCAGGCCTTTTCTTTTTTGGGAGTTTTTTGATAACTGTTTCTATCTCATTTGCTGTAATTGGTCTGTTTAGGTGTTCTGATTCTTCCAGATTGATTTTTTGAAGGTTATATGATTCAAGAAATTTGTCCATTTCACCAAGATTGTCTTATTTTTTGGCATATAGTTCTTCATAGTATTTTCTTACAATGCTTTGTATTTCTGTTGTGTCAGTTGTTATTTCTCCACTGTCCTTTCTAATTTTATTTATTTGAGTCCTCTCTCTTTTTTCTTGGTGAGTCTAGTTAAAGGCTCATCAATCTTGTTTACCTTTTCAAAGAACCAGCTTCTTGTTTCATTGATCCTCTGTATTGTTTCCTTAGCCTCTATGTCATTTATTTCTGCTCTGACCTTTATTATTTCCTTCCTTCTACTTGTCTTGGGTTTTATTTGTTGTTGTTTTTCTAGTTCTTTTAGATGCAGGGTCAGGTTGCTTATTTGAGCTTTTTCTAGCTTCTTATGATATGCCTGTAGTGCAATAAACTTCCCTCTCAGAACTGATTTTGCTGTGTCCCATAAATTTTGAGTTGATGTATGCTCATTATCATTTGTTTCTAGAAACTTTTTTATTTCTTCTTTGATCTCATTGTTATTCCATTCATTATTTAATAACATGCTATTTAGTTTCCAAGTGTTTGAGTATTTTTCAGTTTTTCTTTTGTGGTTAATTTCTAGTTTCATGGCATTATGATCACAGAAAATGCTTGATATGGTTTCAATCTTTTTAAATTTATTGAGACCATTTTTGTGTCCTAACACGTGGTCTATCCTAGAAAACGTACCATGAGCGCTTGAGAAGAATGTATATTCTACTGCTTTAGGGTGAAAAGTTCTGGAGATATCTATTAAATCAAGTTGATCTAGTGTCTCCTTTAAGTCTGCTGTTTCTTTATTAATTTTCTTTCTTGAGGATCTATTTAGTGTTGTTAGAGGGTATTGAAATCCCCTACTATGATAGTATTGCTGTTAATCTCGCCCTTGATATCCATCAAAGTCTGCTTTATGTATGTCGGGGCTCCTATATTTGGTGCATAGATAGTTATAATAGTTATATCTTCCTGTTGAATTGTTTCTTTTATCATTATGTAGTGTCCTTCTTTATCTCTTACTACAGCCTTTGTTTTAAAGTCCATTTTGTCTGATATACGTATTGCTACCCCTGCTTTTTTTTCATTTCCATTTGCATGACATATTTTTTTCCATCCTTTTACCTTCAGTCTATGAGCATCTTTTGTTTTAAGGTGTGTCTCTTGTAGACAGCATATGTATGGGTCCTGTTTCTTTATCCACTCAGCTACCCTATGTCTTTTGATTGGATCATTTAAGCCATTTACATTTAAGGTTATTATTGATATGTAGTTGTTTATTGCCATTTTATTCTTTAAAGCTGCATTCTTCTTTGGCTATATTCATTTCTCCCTTTAAACTGTTCACAAGAGGCCCCTTAGTATCTTTTGCAGAATTGGTTTGGTTTTAATGAATTCCTTGAGGCTTTCTTTTTCTGGGAAGCTCTTTATTTCTCCTTCAGTTTTAAACGTTAGCCTTGCTGGATAAAGTAGTCTTGGTTGTAGGTTCTTGTTCTGCATTACTTTGATTATATCTTGCAATTCCCTTCTGGCCTCAAGTGTTTCTGTTGAGAAGTCAGATTTCATCCTTATGGGGGCTCCTTTGTAGGTGATAGCCTTTTTTTCCCTAGCAGCTTTTAAAATGTTTTCTTTATCCATTAGCTTTGTTATTTTAACTATGATGTGTCTTGGTGTAGATCTTTTTGGGTTTCTCTTTAATGAAGTTCTGTGTGCTTCTTGAATGTGTGGAGTGTTTCCCAGCCTTAATTTAGGGAAGTTTTCTGCTATGATTTGATTGAACAAAGTTTCCATTTCCTGTCCTCTCTCCTCTTCTTCAGGCACCCCTATGATGCGAATGTTGTTTCTCTTCATGTTGTCACAAAGCTCCCTTAGAGTTTCCTCACATTTTTTGAGTCTCTTTTCCTTTTTCTTCTCTGCTTCTGTGCCTTTGTTTATTGTGTCCTCTAACTCGCTTATTCGATCCTCAGCGTGATTCATCCTGCTTTTAATTCCTTCCATTGTGGTCTTCAGTTCTGATACTGTATTTGTCATTTCTGTCTGATTCTTATTTATTATTTCATTTTCGTTTTTTATACTTGTTATCTCTTTATTTAGGTGTTCATAATGACTATCTATTGTAGCTCTAATTTCTTTGAACATCCTAACTATCATTATTCTAAATTCTGCTTCTGGTAATTTGGTTATATCTGGTTCATTCAGGTCCTTCTCTGGGGATTTCTCTTGATTCATTTGGTTTGCATTCCTCTGCCTACCCATTTTTTTCTGTGTATAAGCAAGTTGTGGCCACTGGAGTCCAGTACGTGGTGCCTTTGTGTTCTCTACGTGTGGTCTGTCTGCAGGCCCCCCACCCCCTCTGCCGGTGCCTAGGGTGTTTGGGTATGAGCGTTGCCAGCGCCGGCCCACTGTGGCTTTTGCTGTGATTTCTGCCTCTCCTCCGTGGGAGGGGCTGTCACTGAAACCACAAGCCTCAGCACCAAGGGTAGAGGTGAGCACCTTTGCTCAGCTTCGGTCCCAGCCTATTTCCGGACTTCTGCCCAGAACCATCAGTCAGAGCCTGCTCACCACAGTTTCACGGGTTGGGCGGGGCTTTTGACGTGCTCTCAGCTGTGAGCTTTTGCCCGTCTGGAGATTTAGCCCTGCCCTCGAGGCCAGGGCCCTTCTGCGCAGGGTCGCAAACCCAGGTTTATTGGGCCGAGTGTGTTTGCCGGCTTCCGCTTAGCTGCGTACTTCCTCTCGTCCCGTACTCTACCCCGCCCCTGCGCTCCGAGCCCGCTCGTGCACGTATGAATGCAATCCTCCATTTCTCTGGCCAGGTGGGGATAGTAGCGTGAGCTCAGCTGCGAGCTTCCACCTGTGTCGGGGTCTACCCCATTGCCGCGCTCGGAGCCCATTCGTGCACATATACTGGTCAACCGCGGTTTCTCCGGCCCGGGCGGGGGGCTGGTAGTGTGAGCTCAGCCGCGAGCCCCTGCCTGTCCCTGGTCCTAGCCCGGTCCCCGCAGTCAGGGCTGCTTGCGTAGGATCACAGAGCAGATTTCTGCCCGTTCCTTGGCCTCCCGCTTTGTCCCCGTAAGTGGGATTAAAGGCGGGCCCGCAGCTTCCGGACCGCTTTCGCGCGTCCCCTCCGACCCTCTGGGCTAGACCAAGCTCCCACCGGCTTGGCCTCTGCCCACGCCGACAGATCCGCGTTTCAGCGTCCTGTCGCCCCAAACCCTTAAGCAGCCCTCAGCAGAGTAGGAAGGGACCTAATACTCCACACTGTAGGCCTGGGAGCTCCCTCACTTGTTTCACAGCTCAAAACTGTCCAAGCGCCTCTTCTAGGCTCTGGGACTGCAGGCTGGTGCTTGGTTCCTGGGACCCAAGTCCCTCCCTCTCCGCCAAACTCTCCTTCCGCCCTGCGGGTCTCTCCGGGCAGCCGTTTGCTCCGGGGAGCTGGGTAGCCCTCTTCGCGTTTTCGCTATTCCTACCAGTCTCAATGAGGCTTCTTCTGTGTTCCTTGGTTGAAGAGTCCACTTAGTTTAGTTCATAGTTGGTTTATCCAGATGATGGTTCTTTAAATTGAGTTATAATCCACTTTACTTCTGGGAGTTGGAAGTTGGTATGTCCACCTACTCCTTCGCCATCTTGCTTCCCTTCCTCTGAGTGCTATTTTTATAGCAGAACAAAATGTGCTTGTTTTGCTTTACTCATTACCAGGCCATACTGCTGTTCACTCAAGTTGTGTTTAAGAAGTATGTCTGGCCTGACCAGCCGGTGGCACAGCTAATAGAGCGTTGGACTGGTATGCGGAAGACCCAGGTTCGAGACCCCGAGGTCGCCAGATTGAATGCGGGCCCATCTGGCTTGAGCAAAAGCTCACCAGCTTGGACCCGAGGTCCCTGGCTTGAGCAAGGGGTTACTCGGTCTGTTGAAGGTCCGCCATCAAGGCACATATGAGAAAGCAATCAATGAACAACTATGGTGTCGCAATGAAAAACTGGTGATTGATGTGTCTCATCTCTCACTGTTCCTGTCTGTCTGTTCCTATCTATCCCTCTCTCTGACTCTATGTCCCTGTAAAAAAAAAAACAAAAAAAAACAAAGTATGTTCTGTCAGGCCAAAATTTCATATCCGTCCCTGATGAGCTTGGTGACATCACCAAGCAGGCTCCCATGCTTTGCGAATAGTCAGCATTGTTGGAGCGGGTCCCACGAGCTGTCATTCATCCCAAAGATGCCAGGGTCAGAGCATGAGCAAGCAAGAGAACCTCGGCGGAGAAAAAAGATGACTTAAAGCCAAGTCTGTCAATGTTGGAGAACAATGGACAACTGTATACAGAGAGTGGTGGAGACTGCTCAGGGATCATGTTGGCCGCAGACAGGGGTCTATGTGCATCTCTGCCCCATGAAACTCACGTGAGTTGGCGGTGAACCTGAGGGAGGGCCCTTCTTATGCCACAGCCGCTGCTGTGAGTGAGGAGTTTTGGAACACGCCACAAACAGCCCTGATATTCTAAAACGGAGTGAAATTTCATGACCTTCAGAGGTAATTCATATAGTTCCAGCTGGTGTGACATGTGAAAATCATGAAGTTCAGCCACTAAAAGTTGATTCTTCGTGACAAGGAGCTTGTGAATATCTTTCTTTTGTCTTATAACACTGAAACAGGTATCAATGAAAAAGGGAGAAACTCATAAAATATATTTTTTTTTTTCTGTAAGCGTGGAGTTTGTCACCTCATTGATTCCTGGAAATGCTGTTGCTCCTTTGTGCGCATGTGGATGTCTGATCTAATTCAGCATTTTTGTGGCTGGGATAACGCTCTCCTTCTGGGCACAGCGAGAGTAGCCTAGGGATGTAGAGGCCCCTGTGGGAGATGGGCGTTTCTTTTACGTTGTTGCTCATGCACTTTCCCCTCTGCTCTCTGCTGTTGTCATTTTAAGGAGACTAGGGAATGGGTTGCTGTGTTCCAGGTGACTGGTTTGCACTGAGTCATGTACTGCCAGAATGGGGTAAGGCACCCCCAGTACTGAGTGGACGGAAAGACATAACTTGGAGAAGATAGAGCCATTCCAGGTCTACATTCAAAAGCCTAGAGGGTGTGGCTCGGCACGGGAAGCTTCCAATCCTGTTTCTCCCCTAAGCCAGCACCTAGATCAGTGATGGGCAATCTTTTGAGCTTGGTGTGTCAAAATTCGCCAAAAAACGAGCAGAACTCAGGTGGTGTGTCACTTTGAGAAAAACGGCCTAACTAACTGGAAGTCCCAGCACTAGACGCTCTGTGACGGAGTTCTGTTGTTTTGGCCTACAGACCTCCGGCGCAGAGTGTCTACACTACAGCAAATGTTTTATCGTCGGCTACTGCACCTGGCCATGCAGGAGCCAAGGATGAAATGTCCTTCTTGGCATGCGACCCCATACTTCTCTGGTATGCGGCCGCATGTCATCGAAAATGGCTATGCATGTCAGTGCTGACCTAGATATTGGCTATATTGCAATGTCATTTTACTGTTGCTTTTTGACACGTGTAAATGGAACGCTTGGCCTTACCATTGACCTTGAAGGAAAGGTGCCTTCGGTTGGCAGCATGCAGTGGAGGGAGGGGTGAGAATGGATGGGTATGCAGCAAGTCCCGCAAGCCTGCTGGCTGGGGCTGTGGTTGGGGCTAGGTCTGCCCTTGTATTTCTCTCAGTCAGGAAATTGACAGCTTGAGGCTTTCCTGGTTTCTGTCACTGGCTTGGTTTGTGTTCCATTGTATGTGTTTTCTTACCTGTGGTGGCCTTTGATTTGTGGTTGCTTGGTGTGTTACATAAAGCCAAAAAGCCAAATTGTTTCCTCGGCTTGGGGCCTACTCGGAGCTGGGCAGTGAAAAGCTGCTCATATCTAACATGAACACATTTAGGTTTTCTGTCTCACCTCAGAGCAGGCCAAAAGCAGGCTGTACACTAATGCTGCAGCGTTTTCAAACTATGCAAATGGAAATAGTGATGAACATCAGAGCCACAGACAGGTAAGGACTGGTGGATGAGCAGTTTTGGCACTGAGGACTTTTCTTCAATGACCAAAGGTCTTTCTTTTTTAAAAAATATATTTTACTTATTGATTTTAGAGAGAGGAGAGAGAGAAAAAGAGGGTGGGAAGGAGTGGGAAGCATCAACTTGTAGTAGTTGCTTCTTGTGTGTGCCTTGACGGGGCAAGCATGGGGTTTTGAACTGGTGACCTCAGTATTCCAGGTCAAGGCTTTCTCCACTACGCCACCACAGGCCAGGCGTAACCAAAGGTATTTAAATAGGCAAATTGGATGAATCATATAAAACAAAAGAAACGTGCCTCTCTTTTACATCAGCAATTTATTTATTCATTCATTCATTCCTCTGGTCATTTGTTTATTCAGAAAACAATAACAAAAATATAATTAGGGCGTTGTTAAGGATCTTGAGTTTTTAATCTGGTTGTAGACACACACACTCCAACTAGAGAAGAATGACAATGGGATGTATAAATAAGAGCAGAATTAAAGAGGTGTTTTCAGACTTCCTAGTTGTGGGATGTATTTTGAAAGAAAATCGTTAAGCCAACCTCATTGAGAGAAACTTACGTAGGGTTCTCTGGCGAGTAGGAGGGTGTTCTGTGTAAAAAGAATCCTGTAGCTGCTGCCAGCGCCTAGAGCTTGGCCCAGGAGCCCACCTACCAGGTGTGTGAGTGAGCTGAGAACTGTTTGGGGGCATGAGGACTCAGAGCAAAAGCTACAAGAGAGCCTGGTGCTGGAGGTTGTGAGGCTGAGGAAGAGGACCAGTACACACTTCACCTTGTCTGCTTCGTGAGACTTGGTTAATTCTATTATAAAGAGCAAGAAAGCATAGTCACGGGCAAAACAAGGTGACAGTGGAAATGAAAGAAAGGAAAGAGAATTCTGAACAACCCACAGTTCTTCTCGTAGCATACAAGGACATGTTTTATGAAGGGAAGAAGAGTTCTGTACAGTGGAAATCATTTATCAGCACCTGTTATGAGCAGGATGTTTATTATTGGTGCAGTGTTTAAAAAAAAATGTTACCATACACTAAACTAATCCAACTACCTACCATGCTGCCTAAAAATTCTTACCTTTCCCACCCATTTTCATCCTAACCAATCATTTTTAACAGCTGTATTGAGAAATAAATTGTACACCATTAAAATTCACCAATTTTAAGTGTACACTTCATTTACTTTCAGTAAATGTGTAGTGTTGTGCATCTATAATCATATTTTAGACCAGTGGTTCTTAACCTGGGTTCTATCGAACCCTAGGGGTTCGATGAGTTGGTCTCAGGGGTTCGGAGAAGCCTCTGCCGCGGAGGCCAGAATAAAGTAATACCATAATTTGTTGTGAGTTCATGCACTTTGTTGGTTTTGTTCTTTGAGCAAGGTGATGTTCATGCACAGCTCATTTTGTGCACCAGTAAAAAAACATATACCTATGTCTTGAATTTGGGGGAAAAAAATCATATTTTATTTATCACTAAAGAAGGGTTCGGTGAATGCGCATATGAAACTGGTGGGTTTGGTACCTCAAAAAAGGTTAAGAACCACTGTTTTAGACTATTTCTATCATCCCCGAAAGGTTCCCTCATGCCTGTTGGCAGTTCAACTGTTTTCTGTCTTTTCTGGACATTTCATATTTCAAGTTAAATACAAAACATAATTTTTTTGCATTTGATTTTTTAAACTTAGCTTAGTGTTTTAAAGTTCATCCATGTTATAGCATACATCAATGGTTTCCTTCTGTTGCTTCATAGTGTTCTGTCGTGTAGATACACTGCATTTGATTATTTGGCCACCAGTAGATGGAGAGTTAGGTTTTTCCAGTGTGGGTTGTTGTGAATAATTCTGCTAAGAAGTTTCACATACAAGTTTTTGTGTGGACACATTTCATTTCTCTTGAATGGACACCCAAGAATGGGATTGCTGTGTTGTCTGTTTAACTTCCCAGGAAACTGCCATTGTTTTTCAAAGTGGCTATACAATTTTATATTTCCACAGCAGTATTTGAGAGTTCTTTCTGTTTTATTTGCCTCCTCACCAACACTTGTTACTGTCTTTTATTATTATTGTTATTATTAGAACCATCCTAGTGGGTGTGAAGTAATATCTTATGCTTTTTATTTGCATTTCCCAAATGACTGATGATGTTGAATTTATGTTCGTGTACTTATTAGCCATCTACATATTGTTTTGTTTTGGTAAACCATTCATATCTTTTGCCTATATTTGGGTAAGATTGGTTGTCTTATTAGTGAGTTATAAGTGTCTTTTGCATATTCTGGATAGAAATACTTCAACAGATATATGACATGACAATATTTGTTATAGTCTAGCATGTCAGTTTGCTTGTTTTGCTTTGTTTTAGAAAGGAAGGGAGAGGGAGAGGAGGAGGAGGAGGAGGAGGAAGAGAGAGAGAAAGAGAGAAAGAGAGAGAGTGAGAGAGAAGCATCAACTCATTGCTTTACTTTAGTTATGCCATTGATTGCTTCTCATACGTGCTCTGACCAAGGATTAAGCCAGTGACCCTGAGCTCAAGCCAGCAACCACTGTCACCAGAGTTGATGCCCTGTCTACTGTGCCCCCACCAATCAGGCTAGCTTGTCAGTTTTCTTAATGATGTATTCTGAAATGTAAATGTTCTTAATTTTGATGGTTCCAGTTCATTAGTTTTTCTTTTCTTGATCATGACTTTGGTGTCATAGCTAAGCATTCTTTTCCTCAACCAAGGCCATGAATGTTTTCTCCTATTCTCTTCTAGAAGTTTTGATTTTAGCTCTTATATTGAGGCCTTTGGTTCATTTTGTGTGTGTGTGTGTGCACGCATGTCTGTATAGTATGAAGTAAGGAACTGAAGTCTTCTTGTTTGATTGTGGATATCCTAACCAAAAATTATGTCAGAAATAGACAAGAGTCTGCAACATTCTGTTCTTCCTTCCTAGCCTACCTTGGCTGCTTGAGTTCTCTGTGATGATTCCCCTGTCCTCTCTGGTAGAACTTACTCCTTTCCTATCTCTTTGTACTATTGTTCAATGTAAAACCCTATGTTGTGATGCATTTGTCTGTCTTCCGTGTTAGAATACGAGCTTCTTCATCTCTGCGTCCTCAGTGGTTGAAACATAGTAGGACCTAAAATATTTCAGGGGTACAATTGATTATCAACCTCTATAATCCTTGAAAATCCCTCCCTTCCTCCCTTTCCGTCCTATCTCCCTCTCCGTCCTCTCTCCATCTCCCTCTCTCTTACTGAGCATGTAAAACACGCTAGCATTTGAAACAGCACCAACAATGACAATGGTCCAGGGAACCAGCTCATTCGGGAAAAGGAATTCATCATTCTAGCTGACATCACCCAGATTTCTGCAGAGCCGTTTTGTCACTTTTTGAGAGAGACATGTGAAAAGGGACAGCAGTTTGTTGGGACTTGAACATGGTGATGGATAACTGCCACACCCCTAATGACATAGCATAGCACAGGACACCTGGACACCCTCAGGTGATGGCAGCTGTGTGGCCGGTTTCATCTCTGTTGTGGACTTGCTGTCTGAGTGTGCTCGTGTCTTCCCAGGGCTCCCCTTGTCCCTGCTAATCACCAAGAGATGCCTCCTTTCTCCTCTTTGTCCCGTACACTTCCTGTGGCGGCTGAGACATTGTGTTCTTAGTCCACCAGGCGAGGCAACGGCCAGTGCCTTAGGATTTATTTTAAGTCTGTTCCAACAAAGGTTTGTTTGTAGTATTTTTTCCTAATCAGTTGAGAGAAAATTTAGCTTGCTTTCTTTGCAGTTATTTATGGAGGATTTGGTAGATGTTAAGTTTATCGCCCTGTGCCCTGTGGAAGATATGTGCGTGTGTGTGTGCGTGTGCGCATGCGCACACGCACACACACACACACACACACACACACACACACACACACACTGAAATGAGACCTGGCCCTTCCCACCAAGGAGGGGGTTCAATATGTTTAAAGCATTAATGGAAGAGAAAGAAATATTGCCCCAAGTCCCTCCTGTGCCTCTGTACAATGTCATGAGATTTACCCAAATCTGACTGAGAAATCATCTTTCCATGGTGCCCGCATAAACAGGAATCAGTGAATGATGTATTTGGATATCGATCTTCTTCTCTATGTCTCATGGAAAGCATTTAAGTCAGTCTCTTATGGTTGATTGTTTTGAGATAGGGATGCAAGGACAGTAATGGTTGGGTTTGGCACTGGCCGTGAGCGAGAGACTCATCCCTGCTGCTGCTGACCTGCCCAGGTGTCAGAGCCAGGCCAGACTCTAGGGATCAAATACATCCTCAGGGTTTAACAACAAGCACTTAAAATACCCCCCTTTATTTATTTTCTTCCCTCTCATGTTGTTGAAAACATGGAGTTTCAAATAACGATTAGGCTGAGACTTAGAACCACAAAGACCGGGGTTGAAATCATGGGCTGAGTGTCCTTGACTCTATTACATGACCTCTCTGAGCCCCAGTTTCCTGTTCGGTTAAAATGATGTTTAAACCTGGCTCACAGAGAGGTTACAAAGGCTAATCAAGGGATAGATAGATGTGTAGATCTAAGCTTCACACATAACAGGTTCTTCATAAATGCCTGTCTTTACTAATGTTGTTAACGAGTTTTCTGCTCTCGTGAACTTATGTTGTCTGTCTGATCCCTCCATGGCATTTTGTGCCTTAGACAGTATCCCTTGCTTTATTGGGTTTTTTTTTTTAATACTTAGAGTTCTTATGAAAGAAATCATCTCTTACAGATACAATGAAACTTATCTCCCATCCTGTTCACCTACCCCCCTTAAAGAGCTACGCTGTCTCCTGAAGGGTGTCTTTGTCTTCTAGTTCACCTTTGAACACTCAGCCCTCATAAGTTAATATTCATTCCATGGTATCTAATATATAATTCACAGTCAAGTCCCTTTTATTGGTGTAGTTATTTTTCTGAACTGGGACCCAGTTAAGTTTGTGTGTTGCATGCGATTACAACATCTTTTCAGTCTCTCCTCATCCTGAACATTCTCGCCGCTGGTCCTCTTCATACGTCTTTCTCAAGGTTGCCATTATGCAGTATGCAGGCCAGTTGTTTCATCTGCTGTCCACATGGCACCGGGTCTGGTTGACTCCTCGTGAGCTGGTGGCATGAGGGGACAGCAGGTGTAGTCTCTGGACGTGAGTGCATTCCTCACTTTGCCTCGGCTTCCTCTGAGGTCACGTGTTCTATAGATCTCTCAGAACTGACTTCTCATCTCCAGGGTGGGTGGTCACAAATTTCCAGTGATATGATATACGGTAAGGCCTGACAGAGGCACGTGGTAGACTGGAAAAGAGGCTGCAAGACAGCAGAGGGGGAGCAGTCAGAGGGGCAGCCAGGCCCAGGGAGGATGGGAGTCCATGAAGCACTCCCTAAATGACAGCAGTCCAGGGGACCATGTGCCTGAAAGGGCTGTGATCTCTCCTGCTGCAACTCCGGATTTGGAAGGGGCAGTACAGCTGGGGCACTATTTCAGGGATTTAGGCACCGGATTCCGGTGGGGGGGGGGCTGCTAGAGCATGAAAGCCCATTTTGGAGGTGGGAGGTAGATGAAGACACTGAGGTGCTTCTGTTTCCAGAGCTGAAGTGCTGGCCCAGTCCTGGCCCTGGGTGGGCCCCGCAATGCTGGTGTACCTCACCCCCTCTCAGGCAGGTGGGAAGCACGCTATCTCCATTCACCACCAGATGGGTCTCTCTCTCTTTCTCTCTCTCAATGTGGTGCTGCTTTCCACAAGAGGGCCAGCTCCTTGTCCATGGTGGGCACACCTCAGTTTTCCTCAGGTCCCTCCAAGGGTGGGGACAAGCACTCAGGCACCTGGCTCATGGTCGGGACTAGTGGCAGAGTTCACAAGGTCCAGGACAAAACAAAAATGCTGGCCCTGGTTCATAATGCAAGAAAAAGTGCCCTTAAAGGCACAGAAATAAACAGCTTCTTTCCTTTCTCCTGTGGTCTCTTTTCTGATCTGCTGTGATGTTTTTAATTTGCTGTGGAATGTTGTTTTAAGTAAGGAAACATTGAAAATGTTGCATTATTAGCATACATTTTACCGTTTCTCTTTAGACTGCAATGCCAGTCTTTTTGTTGTGGTGAAATCTCCATAAAATGTTCCATCTTCACCATATTTAAGCTCAGTTGGGCTGAGTGCATTTACATTGTTGTGATCAATGCCAGTTTTAAATTCAACTATAAAAGCATTTAACTCATTCCTGGCTCGTCCTAGCTCACGTATCCCTATGTGTGGTATGGTCAGCAGAGCAGTGAACCAGTGCCCAGATCTGCTCCCCTGTCTTGCTTCCCTTTCCTGAGAGTTGCACTTCCTACCAACACTCTCCCTTCTCTTACCGTGAATCAGGCCACAAGGGAAGGGATCTCTGGTGGTCGTGTCTTTCCTGTGGCCTCTCCGCCACTCTTTACAGTGTGTGTTTGGTCCATTACAGGGTTAACCTGAGTCAGGCTGTGACAGGGCTCCTTGGTCAGTACTGTTTCTTAGGACGACGTTGCTTTTCCACATTGGAAGCAGGTTCTAGTTGGAAGGGAAAGAGCTGCCTCTGGGCTGAGCCACGGGCAGGCATCTGGATGGAAACACAGATGAGTGACAAGGAGCCAGCAAGCAAGGTGTGCAGGGATACTACCGGGACCGCCTCTACTCACTCTTTCTCCAGGGTCCCCCAGGTGTCACACGCAGACTCTGAGGTAAACTGGCAGGACTTCCACAGCAGCAATGGCAGAGTGCCCTCTGTCCCCGGGGCCCCAGTGACTGAGTGCCTTGGCCACACAGCCCAGGTACTGGCCCTGCTCAGAGCCGATGCCTTGCACAGCGCTGCAAGCAGGGGAAATGCTGTCAGTGGATGCTGCGGGGGCCCCTTCAGTCAGACCACTGGGGTGTGTGTCTCCTGGAGTCCACCCTGCACCCCCCACCTTCCCTCAGGTATACTAGCCCTCTCCTTCCCCAGGTTCCTGAGCTAATGTGGCTGGTGGTGCAACCGTGTTTGCTTTATTTGTCAAAACACATAGAACTAACTGAAACTGTTTTGTGAATCAGAGAACTATGACTTTTATCAATTACATAAAACCTTAATCACCCCATGACCATTTTATTGGACACATGCTGGGAGGGGCAAAGACTATATTCCCAGATGTGACCTCTGAGGAAACTCTCATAAGCCCATTTTATAGCTGATTTGATTGAGGCCTCAAGAAGGTAGGGAGGCACAGGGCATTTCTCAGCCACCTTACAGTGCCTTTGCCCCAATCCTGACTTCAGAGCCTTGTCCTTCATCCCCGAATCCCGTGATGGCAAACCTATGACACACGTGTCAGCACTGACTCGCATAGCCATTTTCAATGACACGTGACTGCATGCGGCTACATACCAGAGAAGTATGGGGCCACATGCAGAGAAGGACATTTCATCCTCGGCTCCTGCACGGCCAGGTGCAGTAGCCGAGGATAAAACACTTGCTGTAGTGTAGACACTCTGTGCCGGAGGTCTGGAGGCCAAAACAACAGAACTCCTGCACAGAGCGTCTAGTTCTGGGACTTCCGATTAGGCCGTTTTTCTCGAAGTGACACACCACCGGAGTTATGCTCGGGTTTTTGGTGAATTTTGACACACCAAGCTCAAAAGGTTGCCCATCACCACTCTAATCAGAGAACTGAGGAATGCTCTGTTTCTGCCTAGAGTCACCAGGTTCCGTTGAAGTAGCTCTCTCAGGTCTGAGCAGAAAGCCATGTAGGTAAAAGGCTCTCCAGGCAGCACACAAGATGCCATTCAAGTGTAGCAAACCACTCATTTGTTTGAAGGTCACAAATGGATTTTAGAACTGGAGCTGTCCCTTTTGCTTACTTCTGGAAATGAACATGCACAATTTTCACAACATACTTTTTTCCTTAAGCTATCAGAAGCTTTATATTTAAAAAATAAAAATAAAAAAGGCAGTGTGTCAATCCCCTATTCTCTCCCCTGGTGTTTAACATTTTAATCAGCTGGGTTTGAGCTGTAAAGATCCTTCACCTGATGATTTACAACTTGTAGGAGTGGAGCAGTGGGGAGCAGCTGGGGACAGCACTGCTGTAAGGAGGACAAATGGAAAGGTGAAACGTGTTAATAATTTAGTTCTAATAACCTTAAAAGGTTTACTGTTCACTTTTAACCTTGCATCCCAAGAAGCAAGCTCCTGCTATGAATCATAAAAATATTTCTTTTAATTTGCAAGTCATTTATTTAAGTTGCTCTGGGGACCGATGTGCCCCTTGAAAGAAAGGCCCAGGAGGCAAGGCAGCTGCTTGGTGTGTTCCACCTCTTTGAGGTTGCTTTACGTTTGATGGGAGAGATCTTAGGGATTAAACTCTGCTGAAGCTTGTTTTCAGAATGTATGGATTATGATCACGTCCAATTATTAATTTTGTAGCATTTAGTTAGTGCTGACCAAATTGGGGAAAGACGCATGCTAGTGTAGAGGCCAGGCAAACATGGACGAGATTTTTAATGGGGACAAGTGGATAAAGATTTACAGGTGGATATTTAAAACCCAGTGTCAAAACTAGGGGGCAAGCTGGGGTCATGCTTGGCCGGGAACTTTAAAGCACTGGCAGTGTAAAATTTTAACATCTCAGGAGAACTGCTGAATTAATAGAGAGGTTTTTTTCCCCCGTATCTCATTACCAGCGCTATTCAGACAATCCCTGTTGAACATTGTACATACCATGTCATTGCACAGAAAAGCACCAGGTGTGTAAAGCTGAGCTTTGTTTCACGATTATTTTGAGGGGGGCACAAGGAGTGTATATTCTAGCTACTGTGAAAAAAAGCTAATGGAACATTCTTCAGGTTCTTCCTTGTCATTAATTAAGAATATGTATCCTGACAAATAGACCCAATTTCTTCCTAGAATTTTTCTTTTATTTCTGGTGTGGGGATTGGTCAGTGCAGGAAGTCTTCATTTAACAGTGCCAGTGGGTCCCGCGACTCTAAGCAAAATGGCGTGTGAGGAAACCCATTTCACCACAGGCTAAGTGATAAAAACAAGAGTTAGGTTCCTGGGGCATCTCATTCCAAGTTGACTGGCTGGTGTCACTGGAGGGTCTGTTGTATTGGGTTTCCTAGTTTCTCAGGGAGGTATCATGGACCACTTCCTCTGCTGAACCGCCCCACAGCTAGACTCAGCAGGGCGAGAAGCCTCCAGGGCTGCCCTGCATGATTAGCCTGGCAGAACGAGAGAGGCTGAGATGATCTGGAAACCCAGAAGAAGGGTTCTTAGATCTCATTTTGATTTTAATGTTCTCAATGGGCAGATCCAACTGAGAAGGGAAACTAGTAATTTCTAAACCATTGGTGGATTTTGGTTTTTAAGGTGAGCATATAGAATGGGTTCGCCCTCCTTGTTCCAGCCCGTGAACACTGCTGCTGTTGGCCATTTCCCGTAGGTCGCTCCTAAAACAACAGGACTGGGGAGTGCTCTCTCTGGACATCCGGAGCTGAGCTAAGAACTTGGGATATGGGGGAGCCAGTGCCTCCCCATGTCTTCCAGGGCCAGTTCTGTTATTTCAACTTCTGAACTGGATCCACCTGGAGTCAGGGCCTCCATTTGTAGATGACCCAGTACTCTTGTAAGCCTTTGGAAAGGATGATTCATTACCACTCATCCTTAAAATGGCCTGATGGAGGTGCAGGGCACGAAGGGTGGGGGTGCAGGCAGAGGGCCCAGAGGCATGGGTGGAGAAATGCCTGGAGGAATAGGACACAGAAGGAAGCAGAAGAAGGGGGAAGGTGAAAACTAGTTTGTTCTGCCATCAGGGTCATGAGAATGACAGACCGTGAGGCTCTTTCATGATCAGGCCTGTGCCCTTCCTCTGCTAAGTCAGCACTGCAGGCAGCATTACGTGTTGTGTGCTCATTGTCCCCATGTGATGATGTGTATCTTCTGAGAGAAGGGAGAGTGTGCAAGGGCACCAGGACATGATGGCAGTGAGCTGGCCCACCCTGGCAGAGGGTGCTGTCCCCAGCAGCACCAAATTCATGATTTCAGACTCATTTATCTTCCTTGGTAGGAACAATGGTCTTTCCATCAGCCCCCCATGCTCATCGCCCACACTGTTCCACAGAAGCAGAAACAGTGGTCTTTCCTCCAGCCCCCCATGCTCATCACCCACACTGTTCCACAGAAGCAGAAACAGTGGTCTTTCCTCCGGCCCCTCGTGCTCATCGCCCACACTGTCTATAGAAGCAGGACGATGTCTGGGTGGGGACTCACTGGAAGTTTCACAATGAAAGAGACCATTGCTCCAACATGTGGTTAAAAAAACAAATATTTATTTGAAATGAAGAGTTTCTTGTTTTTCCAGATGCATGCTGTTGGACGAGGGTGGGTACCCCCATTGAACAATGGCAGTAGCTCAGAACATGTGAACCCAAATAGTTTCTTCTGAGGTGTCACAGGCAGCAGCATTCATCTCTGCATCCATGGTCAAGGACATTCTCATCCTCATTTTCCTGTATGAGAGGAGTCCGACAGGCCTTGTTGACATTCTTCCAGTTATAAAATATTTAAGACAGCTTTGCGGCCAGATAAACAGGCAAGAGCCCGAAAGGTTAGCATGTTGCTGACACTTCTTAAGACCAAACTTTCTGGCCCATTTCCTGCCAGAGGGACACGGCTACAGAATTGCAAACTCCATGCCCCGCCGCCATGAGATAGGTCACATTAAGTTAAACAGCTTTCTGTTGACATGTCTGTTCATCTGGGCTCTGCGCAGCTTCCTGTCTCTGCCATCATTCAGGTTGCTGTGGATGATAACTCAGTGGTCTGGTCTATGGGCGGCTGGGGACATCAAGCGTCAATTACTCAGGAAGGCAGTGGCACAAGGAGATAAGGGTAAGCTGCTTTGCAGTGGCTCAGGCTGCTTAGATCCAAGCAATGTGGTTGCTTTCAAAAATAATCCTTAGGAATGTGGCAGTGTTCCATTTATAAAATTTTCAAAGAGACCCTGACCAGTTGGCTCAGCAGATAGAGCATCGGCCCGGTGTGCAGATGTCTCGGGTTCTATCCCCAGTCAGGGCACACATGAGAAGCAACCATCTGCTTCACTCCCCCCTTGTCTTCCCTTCTCACAGGTAGTGGCTCAGTTAGTTTGAACATCAGCCTCAGGTGCTGAGGATAGCTCCGTTGATTCAAGCATCAGCCCCAGACAGGGGTTGCCAGGTGGATCCTGGTCAGGGTGCCGGGTGCACACAGGAATCTGTCTCTCTAACTTCCCTCCTCTCACTTAAAAAATTCCCAAAAAGATCATACACTGGTATTCTCTGCAAGCAGAAGCACCAATGACATGATGAAGGCTCATTGATTAAGCAGTGACCCACTTACTCAATTACGTGCATGCTTCTTAACTATTTGCCTGAAGATAATTGAGTCGGGCAGAAGGGCCATGTGACTATGGCAGAGCCATCCTTGGCCATCAGCAGTGCCCAAATGAGAGAATGCAGTTGAGGTAAGAAGTCATGTCAGTCATTGGACTCAGATATTTTGTTCTTTTTCTGAGACCAACTGAAATGATTCAATCAACTACTGTCTTTGTAGTGCTCATACCAACTCGTATGTTTTTAGAGAGTACTATTTTACTAAAAATGAAACATGATATCATTATTACAAAAACCATAGAGTATACAGAAAGGCACAATCAGAAACCCAAATGTCACTACCCAAAGATAATTATTATGAGTTTTTGGATACAGGTATTTCAGGTGTTACTTTTAAATATGTATCTCCCCACCACCCAAAATACACACATTCATGCATTCCTTTTCTTCACTGAGCACTCTTTTAATTGTGAATATATCATTATTTGTTTGTTGGTTTATCAATAGTTAAAAGAAAATGCCTTTCCTTAGACAGTTCTTATGACTTACTGAATAGAATCAATTGCTTCACATTGTATAGAAAGGATAGACGTTGATCCTGCATTTATATACTTCTATAGCAGGGGTCCCCAAACTTTTTACACAGGGGGTCAGTTCACTGTCCCTCAGACTGTTGGAGGGCCGGACTATAAAAAAACTATGAACAAATCCCTATGCACACTGCACATATCTTATTTTAAAGTAAAAAAACAAAACGGGAACAAATACAATATTTAAAATAAAGAACAAGTAAATTTAAATCAACAGACTGACCAGTATTTCAGTGGGAATTATGGGTGCGGATGCATCCTGTGCTCCTCTCACTGACCACCAATGAAAGAGGTGCCCCTTCCAGAAGTGCGGCAGGGGTGGATAAATGGCCTCAGGGGGCCTCATGTGGCCCGCAGGCTGTAGTTTGGGGACCCCTGTTCTATAGAGATGAACAGAAAGGCGTTTTTATAATCTGTGGAGTTGGAACTCCTGAAAAAATTCTTGATGGGTCCACTGTTTAGGTCTGATCATACAAGTTAAGTTTCATGCTTAAAATGTAACTCCTTTTATTCCTACAAGAGATGTTCCCAGAGCAGATTCTGTGCTTTCTGATGAGACATATGCTGTGGATACAAGCATAGATTTTTGAAAGCAACATTTCAGCTTGCCTCTCGTGACATTTTATGTTTGTTTGTGTTTTTTACAGGGACAGAGAAAGTCAGAGAGAGGGATAGATAGGGACAGACAGACAGGAATGGAGAGAGGTGAGAAGCATCAATCATTAGTTTTTCGTTGCCATCGCAACACCTTAGTTGTTCATTGATTGCTTTCTCATATGTGCCTTGACCGCGGGCCGTCAGCAGACCGAGCAACCCCTTGCTGGAGCCAGCGACCTTGGGTCCAAGCTGACGAGCTTTTGCTCAAGCCAGATGGACTCGCGCTCAAGCTGGCGAGCTCGGGGTCTCGAACCTGGGTCTTCCGCATCCCAGTCCGACGCTCTATCCACTGCGCCACCACCTGGTCAGGCTATGTATTTTTCAATACACATTTATCTCAAGCATATCTCCCTCTATAACATGTAGAAACAGAGCGTCATATAAACCTTATAAGGTTCCTTAAATATAGCACCGATGGAAACCAGACCTGTAAGTGTGGCAGGCCTAAGCTCATTTTACTACTTTATTTGTATTTTCCAGGTTGACTACTTTTACTGCTTTTAAGATTCTTTCTTTTTCTTTAACATTTGGCATTTTAATAATGACATGTCTTGGTGTGGGCCTCTTTGGGTTCATCTTACCTGGGACTCTGTGCTTCCTGGGCTTGTGTGTCTGTTTCCTTCACCAGGTTAGGGGAGTTTTTCATCATTCTTTTTTCACATAAGTTTTCAATCCCTCGCTTTCTCTCTCCTCTTTCTGGTACCTCCATGATGTGAATGTTGGTATACTTGAAGTTGTCCCAGAGGCTTCTCATACTATCCTCTTGAGGGAGTTGGGGTGTTCTCTTCACTTTTTGCTGCTCTGATTGGGTGTTCTTTGCTTTCATATTTTCCACATCTCTGATTTGATCCTCTGCTTCATCTACCCCACTGTTTGTTACCTATTATGTGTTCTTTGTTTTGACTGGTTCTCTTTTATGTTTTCGATCTCCATTTCTTTTTTTTGTTCCTGAAGTTCTCACTAAGTTCATCTACTCTTCCCCTAAGTTCATTGAGCATCCTTATAACCAGTGTTTTGAATTCTGCATTTCATAAATTGTTTGTCTCTATTTTGCTTATTTCTTTTTCTGGAGTTTTGTTCTGTTTTTTTGTTTGTTTTTTTTTTTTCACTTGGGAGATGTTTCTTTGTCTCCTCATTTTGACTGCCTCCCTATGCTTGTTTCTGTGTATTAAGTAGAGCTGCTACATCTCCCAGGCTTGGCACAGTGGCTTTATGTACTAGATCTCCTATAGGATCAAGTGGTAGAGTCTCCCCAATCACCCAGGCTGGACATTCAAGGTGTGTCCCTTGTTGTGGGCTGTGTTCACCCTTCTGTTGTGGTTCAGCCTTGATTGTTGTTGGAACCTCAATGGCACAGATTTACCCCAGGCGATTCACTTCACAAACTGGTTATAGTCAACGTGGAGGGTCGCTGTGCAGGGGCCAGCCTCACAGCACAGAACTTACTTCAGTGGGGCTCTGGTGCTCTCTGTTTCTCCCTTGAGTGTGTTGCTTGTGGAGGTGAATGGGCGGTACTTCAATGTTGTCTGAAGCTGTCCATAGGGTATGCTGGATTTGGCACTTCCCGCGAGATACAGGCCAAGGGTCAGCTGCTACCTATGCCCCACCCAGGGATATCTGGTATGAGTAATAAAGGGGTCTGCAGAATTAGTTGGCTAAATATTCTCCTAGACTTTTGATGAGATGTTTCCTGTGAAATTTGTTTCTCATGAAAACAACTAGTGCATTCATATATTGTTCATCCCTAGACCTAAGAATTGGAATTTAAAGGAATCAGGGGTTACTGGGTTATAAAAGTAGAAAAATTTAAGGTCCTTTTATCTAACTTTAAATGACAGGATTAAAACTTGCTTTGTTTTATTTTTTTATGAAAATAGTATTTCTGAAAATTTAATTTGCATTAAAATGGTCATTCTCAAATAATATTAGTTTTCCCTTCTTATGAGAATATTCATATATAACATTATATATAGTGTATATGTGTAAAATTATATGTATGTATATCAGACAAGTATATTTCTAAAAGCTTAAAGAATTTGATATATTTAAATGTAAGGGGGAAGATTTAAGATGTCTGTTTGTTTTTAGAAGTTCCCAATGGTCAGTATTTTTTGAAGAATTGTGGACTCCCTTTATAGCTCTTTTTCTTTTTTTTTTTAAATTTAAATTTATTTTATTTTTTTATTTTATTCATTTTAGAGAGGAGACACAGAGTGAGAGAGAGAGAGAGAGAGAGAGGGAGAGAGAAAGAGAGAAAGTGGGGAGGAGCTGGAAGCATCAACTCCCATATGCCTTGACCAGACCAGTGCAGGGTTTTGAACCGGCGACCTCAGTGTTCCCAGGTCGACGCTTTATCCACTGTACCACCACAGGTCAGGCTATAGCTCTTTTTAAGACATAAAAACCTGTGAGTAAAAGTGTGCAGCCACCTCAGAGAGCGTGGCCCAAACGGTGTGAATAGGTCCAAACACCTGGGTACTCTGGTGGCCACTGGCTCCTCGAGGCCTGTGTGTGATGTCCAATGTGGGCAATTGTTGATGGTCTTGTGCCAAGATGGGACCCATTGCTGGGCACTGACTGCCGCCCTATGTAAGGAAGCAGGGGCCCACCATTTCATGCGTCACACACTTCTGCCACATTTGCTGCCTTTCTTCACTGCCTTGTCCATGATCTTCAACCCTGTGCAAAGTGAGACTCATAAGACACGGGCTCTCGGTGTTCCTGGGGCATGGGGTGTGTGGTGTATTGTCAGTGACCTCAACTTCGTTAATGATGGATTTAAAGGGCCAGCGTCCCTCTGGTGGTGTCGGCAAAGATTTCACAGACGGACAACAGAAGGGATATCATCAGAAATGGTAGATGAGAACTCACCAGTATTGGAGTTCTCATCTATGACAACTAGATAAATAGTCAGGCAAAACCTCTGTTGTTGAGCTCCGTGTCCCACATTTGTGCCACCTGCCAGCAGCCTTCATGCAGGAGTCATTCTGATGGTCAGCTACTTTCCTTTGCTAGAATACTTCTTTGTTAAGGAATACTGTTATTTGCACTTGGTTTGACGTGTGTCTGTAGCAGACTGACTTCTTTTTGATACAAGGAAAAATAAATCTTATGTTCGTGGTTATGTGTCTCTAAAAATGCAATTTTGTTGATTTATAGTTAAAAGCCAGCTTATTAATTAGCAAAAATACTTACAGTTATTTTACACCAGAGAGACTATTCAATTTGAAAAAATGGATAAGTATGATTTTTACATGAGAATCCTGGGCACATTCAGTTCAGAGAGAGTTCATTACTTTTTCTCGCTTATGGAAAGTTAGATCACTGCCTCTTTGGCCATAAAAATTTCTATTTTTTGGAAAAAGGAGTCAAGAGGCATCTTTTGTTTTTTTCAAATCAGCCATTTGGACTTCTCTAATAAAGCATCAATGGCCACCATAAAGACTAGGATCAAACTGGCTAATTTTATTTAAAGTTGGGATTGAGAAATTTGGCATGAAACCTATTTGATAAATATCAGTTGGGAATCCCCATAAGGTTTACTGTGTCTTTATTAATGTGTGTTTGTTGGGTGGGGTGGGGGAAATTTGTAAAAAGAGAACAAATCGTCTTCTTGATAGAAGATAAGGTGGCATATCATTTAACCCTTCAGTGACTCAAGGCCTTATTTTTGGAACCAGCTTCATCAGGAGTGAGACTCAATCCATGGTGTCCCAGCCCGCAATGACCTCTGACCCTCCATCTGAGGAGCAGGGGTGAGGGTCGGTTGTACCCCACACATTGTGGAATTGGTTTCACCAGGAGATCCATGGCCGGTCACCTCTTCTTCATCCTGACTTATTTACACTAAATTAGCTTACAGGAGAACAGCTCCTTCTCCCAGCCATTATTAGTCTAAGGAGTGCTTACTAAAAACACTTGCTGCTCTGCTTCTTTTTATTTATTTTATTGCTTTTCTTCTTTTTTATTTTCTTTTTTACCTGAGAGTTGCAAAACAAACAACAATTTGAAAGGGAGATAATCAGAAGGCCAAATATTAATGAATCATGAATCCTTCTCTATACGATGAAGGGGAAATATATTTTAGGAGTGAATTGCTGCTCTAAGCTTAAAAGGTCTTGTTTCTCTGGCAAATTGTGAGCAGGGAGGCATCCCTGCCCCTGGTGCATCTAAAACACACACTAATCTACCCGTGGGAAAGTGACAACCAGTGCCTGTTGGTTGATGAAACTGTGTAGTGTCCAGTATTGTCCCTTTGGATTATAGGGAGATAATACTGTTTTTCTCTGGACCATATTCACAAAGACATCCTCCAAAAACATATCCAGCAGGGGTGTGACAAGTGTCAATAGCAGAAGAACCATGATAGGAGTGTTGGGGGATTCACTGAAGACAGATGTCACCTATCCCCTGTTTACTGACAGTGCTGGATTTGCTGGAATCTCGTGATAAACACCTGAGACCTTCAGGCTAGCTGCATGCCCCAATGTGCTGAAGATCTGGAGTTAGACAGGGGATCGATGGAGCTCCTGACTAGCCAGCACACTGTTCTTTCTCTTTGTGCCCCCATGCCATTGCATTGGGCACAGTTCTTGCTGCAGTTGCCCCAGCAGCCACCCCTCACACCTTCTCTGGAGCTGCCCACCCTCCTCCTTCTCTCTCCATGGGACAGCTATGAAGGTCCTGAGAAATCACGTGTGGCCTTGACTGTCCAGCTGTGCCAAAGCTCTCTATGGCATCCATTCCTTGTGGCTGTGCCTCCTCCACTCTCGTTGTCATCCTCAGCCAGGACCCACAGGGAATTGGTGACAGCATCCCATGGATGCCCAGCCCCAAGGGCAGGGAGATAGGCCCTATGCAGAACTCACACTAACACCAGCCACCATAGTGCTGCTGCTCCCGTCCAAACAGCAATGACAGAATCGAGCCACAGCATTCCTGGGACCAGTTGTGTTTGAACCCCAGGTGAGGTTTAAAAAGTGATGAGCCCCAAGGAGCAGCCTCTGGAGGTGTGTCCTTGCTTTTTATTAAGATCCGGCCCCTGTTTCCTGCTCTGCCCAGGGCTTCACTGTCCGGAATGGCACCCTCTGCCGTCCCCTTACTGCCACTGGCTGGCACCTTGTCTCATGTGCAAGCAAGCCCCTTTGTGTTTGACTCCTTGCCAGAGTGATTACAGTTCAAGGATTCACTTCTGAAAAACGATCAAGAGAATACAATTGGAAGAATGTTTGTTTCCTAATAAAAAAAAAAAGAAAAACGCTATAAAAAAATTTTAATACTTTGTTTTCTCATTACACCTGGCCCATGCAGCCTTTTCAGAGAATGTAGGCCAGCAACCGGGATATTTTACAGTTGAGTTAAGATATCACGACCATGGACTAAATATAGTCAGATCAGGCAAGCTGAGCACCTGGTGCTAAGATCTCAGTTCCTGCTGATTCTCACCTGGAAGTTCCAATGAGTTCAGCATCAGCAGTTTCCACCCCCCTGCCCCCCCCACCCCCGTTGTTAACGACATAACACACCTAATTGATTTCACTGTAGCCCCGGGGGGGCTGCTGTTGAAATGTGTTTGTGATGCAAAGGTTCACTGTGTGTTGTTTTTCCAATTTTTTTTCTTGAAGGTGATGGTCTCCAGACTCAAATTACACCTTACATTTGCCATAACGATGCCAATACAGTTGTTCTTGCTTAATTGCGGTTGAGTGTCTAAAACTACCGCTCCCTTGAGTCATTGAAAAGTTTTATTGCCTTACCAGGCAATGGCGCAGTGGGTGGAGTGTCTGACTGGGATGCGGAGGACCCAGGTTCGAGACCCCGAGCTCACCAGCTTGAGCACGGGTCCATCTGGCTTGAGCTAAAGCTCATCAGCTTGGATCCAAGGTCGCTGGCTCCAGCAAGTGGTAGCTCAGTCTGCTGAAGGCCCAGGGTCAAGGCACATGTGTGAAAGCAATCAATGAACAACTAAGGTGTCATACGAAAAACTGATGATTGATGCTTCTCATCTCTCTTTGTTCCTGTCTGTCTGTCCTTATCTATCCCTCTCTCTGACTCTCTCTCTGTCCCTGTAAAAAAAAAAAAGTTTTATTGAAGTTCTTTAATATGATTGAAATGAATTAATGGATAGGTAATTAGATATGAAAGAAGCAAATCCAAAGGTTGCCCAACACTTGTTCTAGTTATAAAGTTACGTATTTCTGACCACGAAGCCTTGATCTAGATGGCATGAGTTAGAAACTCTTGTGCTAGCTGATGTCCACATCAAGAAACATAATTTGAAAATTAATTTAGATTCTCTTATAACTTTCATTGAAAGGTGCAGGGAAAACAGCTGTGTTAGGTTTGCTCACTTGCACTGGCATGATTAGTGCATGAGCATGTGGCAGAGCCAGCGCTTGCTTACCCTCTGAGCGGATCTCTTGCCCACTATTGCGAGGGCGGTTTTCCTGTATGCTTGCCTGCCATTGAAAGAATCTAATAAACAGAAATGGCTCTACATTTTCCAGCTCTGCAGCTTCCTCTGCCATTGGCCCGAGCCCAATGTGAACCTGCCTGGCAACAAGAGGGGGGTTGCCGGCTCCCTTGCTGGGTGAACACACTGCTTGTGAAAAGTACTACAAGAGACCCTGATGGGTGGCAGTACCTATGGGGACTCTCCTGTACTGGGCAGCCCATCCCTCCAGCTGCAGATCCGCACCAGGGACACTAGTCAAGCTGGGCTTTGGGCAGCAGCAGGGCAATATGCTTCAGTGGACATGGCCCTGGGCTGTGCAGGCCCCCCACCTATGATGGGTGGCCCAGTTGGCACTTTGGGGTAGGTCTCCAGTGACTCCCTGGGCAGCCAGCACCTAGCTGTCTAAGGTGGAAGTGTGTCATTCCTTGGGTGTTCAAGGAGATTTCATTGTGAAGGGCACCTTTGTAATTATGGTAGTTGAATAGCTTGTGCTATTGCTGTAGTCTCTGTTTATGTGATGCACCTCACCCTCACAGAGGGACCATTGCAGAAGATACCTGCCTGGCACGTAGAGTATGAGGCAAGCAACCATAAAGGGGTGGAATGTCGGGGGGGGGATGACTGTGTTAGGCCTGCTTGCTAGCACTTTGTATGATTAGTGCATGAGCACATGACAGAGCCACGTGTGATAGCCTACATCAGGCTACAGGTACTTTCCCTTGGCACGAATCATTTGCCCATCTCTGAGGGGGGCAGTTTTCCTGTTTTCTTATCCAGTGCCGTGAGAAGAGATTCTCCCCTGCCTGTTCATTCACCTGCCATTACAAGAAGCTAATAAATAGGAATGGCCCAACTCTTTCCAGCTCCACAGTTCTTCTACCATCCACCCGAACCCAATGTGAACCTGCCTGGCTTCTGCCACCTGCATTCCAAAAGGGTAACATGTCATCCTCATTGAAATCAGTACTATCAATAAATGCTGATATGTTTACATCCCATGTCCCGTCCATTGTCTAAGTGAGATCTGGGCTTAGTCAGTACATTGACTATTCAGAAACTTCTAATCAAGGGACAGAATAGAGCTTATGAATAGTCTGACTACACTCTAGGTTCCATTGATTTTAATCCTAACTTGAGAGGCATCTTTGGACTCATCCAGAACATTCTTCAAAACTGATCAGACATCTCGCAACCTTCTCTTGCATGTGTGAAATGTTTCACATCATCCCGATTTCGTCAGGTGAGAATATTTTCAACTCGAGCCACACCACTCACTCCCATAGCAGCTGCCAAACTCAAGTGTGTGGATTCCAGGGTGTCATTTCTCTGACTATATTTGGGACATGCCTCAGAAGCTTTGCAGAAGATGCGGAAGGCTTGGAGTCCATGGGAACTTTACCAAACTCAGAGCCACCCTACGCTGGGTCTGCGTCTAGAACAGTGGTTCTTAACCTTTTTTGAGGTACTGAACCCACCAGTTTCATATGCGCATTCACCGAACCCTTCTTTAGTGATAAATAAAATATATTTTTTTCCAAATTCAAGACATAGGTATATGTTTTTATACTGGTGCACAAAATGAGTCATGCATGAACATCACCTTGCTCAAAGAACAAAACCAACAAAGTGCATGAACTCACAACAAATTACGATATTACTTTATTCTGGCCTCCGCAGTAGAGGCTTCTCTGAACCCCTGAGACTGACTCATCAGACCCCTAGGGTTCGATAGAACCCAGGTTAAGAACCACTGGTCTAGAATGAGAGTTTCTCCATAAGAGTTATTTGTCCTTGCTTCTTCCTTGCCTGGTGTATACATGGACATCTCTCGCTATTCTGTTTCATGGTGATGGCAGAGAGAAACAGAGATCTTCTGCATTATACCCATCCCAAAAATGACCGTCACAGTTAAACTGCCATGATGTCTCGGCGTAGGCTGAGGGAGAACCTAGAGGTGTGTACCCTGGGGCACCAACTGGCAGTGGAGCCTGGACGGCAGCGGGGGCGATACTGGTGAAAGGTAACCATTCCCACAGAGTTGTAGGCCACTGTGGGCTCAGCTCTGGACGCTCAGATACCAGACATTCTCAGTCACAGCCTTCTCAGGATGGCCATGGTCACTGAGTGCATTTGCTACTTTATGGTTTTCTGGATCTAAGCCACTTGTCTTCCATGTGTCCGTCACAGTAAGAGAAATAGATTCATGTATTATTCCTTAAATATTGCCAGGAAAAGTAACATATAAAGCACATATTTAGACCTATTTTTCATTTTTTTCTTCTGTTTTTAACTTAGAAACTCATAAAAAGAATGAATTCTACAATGTGATTTGGCTGTATTTGTGCATATATATAAGGAATGCCACCCCATGCAAAATCATCATTGCTTGGGATAATAGGAAGGAAGGAAAGTTTATTCTACCAGGTTTTCAGATATGTTGGGGACTTAGTCCGGACCACCTGCTCTGGCCCTGGTTCTGGGTCTGCTGTGGAGCACAGTGAAGTCACCTGGCCTCTCTCTACCTCTGTTTGAGTCTGTATTTATGCCATGTGATGAAAGGATGTGTTCATCTTCCAAGGAGCGGGTCTTCTCCTATGTAATGAATATGCTTGAAAAGTTTTTAAAATATATTGGAAGCTCTCTGATCCTTCTCCCCAGTAGCGTCCAGGCACTGGGGTGGGCTCTTGACTCTGAGCCCTGTCTCCCTGCTACCCCGTGTGCTCATTAGCATAAACGGTTGCTCAGAGAGGAAGTGTCAGATGGCACTACGCTCCTCCCCTTTCAATGTTTTTGGTAACCGAAGGTGTGCATCCTGATTGTGGGGTATTTAACACGAGTCTCTTGATGTATTAACAGTCATTTTTTTTTTAATTAATTCATTTTTTTTATAAAAAGTAAGCACTCTATTTTAGATATATTAAAAAAAAATTTTTTTGACAGTAGAGTTGACATAGTTGGTGAACAGGTCTATGAATTTTAAAAAACCACAGAAAAAAAGCCAATTTTACTCTGTTAATTTAAAATTAAAATAAAAAAGAAGTCTCCCCTTTTGAAAGAGACACTGTGTGCCCTCTGAAGAGGTGAGCCAGCAGCTGGAATTTCTCCAGAATAGGCTGGCCTACAGACACAGTGGCTTTTCCTTTCTTTCTAAATTTTAACTCTGTTTCTTCTTGGTTTTCTAATAATTTTTAAATGAGCTTTTATTTATGTGGAGAGAAAGGTCTTTCTTGTTATAAAATATTGTTTTCAAATAATGACAATGAAGGTTTTCACCATGGAAATAAGATATGGTTGGTCAGCAATTCCTAAGAAGCAGCCACTGACCGTTGTGTTAGTGGATGGCACTCACTGGATATCATGCGCTTCAGACTGCTGGCTCTGCAGCGGGGGTGGGGGGGTGGGGGGGGGTGGGGGGGGTGTCGCTGTGCTCCGCCCCCAGAGCTCCCTCAAGGAAGTGAGCATGCCTTTCTTGTTCTTGGACAGAGGAGAAATGAGAGAAGGCAGCCGCAGAGAGAGCGCACGTGGGGACAGAGACGAGACCAGAACCAGCATCTCTGCCTCCTGACCCCATACCATCCCCCGTATCATCCCCGTTCTGGGCTGCTTCCTGGTGAGCAGATATGGTTGATAAAAATAATTTGGCAGGAGTGTGTGTGTTCATGCACAAAAGTGCTCACACGTACACTTGGGGGGAGAGGAGCAGTCTGCCAAGAAAAGTTTGTTTGAGTGGACCCTGTTTCTGAAAGAGCAAAGGCTGATGTAGGGACAGCCATGCCCCTCAGGGGCCTGCCTGTGCTGGCCACCGCGGCCAGCTGACGGGCCATCTACTCTTATAGTTCCAGTGTCTGTGCGTGTGAGTTTATTTTGTTCCACATGCAGCAGTGGCCTCAGGTGCCAGGAACCAGTGGCCTGGCAACTAAAACTTTGTCTTTTCTTCACGTGCGTTGGCGCTCAGTCCACAGCGAGTGTCCACACCCATGAGCTATGGCACCTGATCAGAATGCAGTAAATGCTAAGCCGTGGGATGGGTGGGCAAGGAGCAGTTAACAGTGTCTTTCTCAGATGCAAACCTACTCCTCCTCACGGTTGCTCAATTCCATGATTCCACATGCTGCCCTACATTCATTTCCTGGCATGTTTCTCCCCTCGTGTGAGGTGCTTACTCTCTCAGTTTCTCCACAGGGCAGCAACTGTCATCACCGAGCCACCTTTCTGAGTTACAACTGTCCCACCTCCCTAAATAAGTTAATGTCTACAGAAAATCTGATTGTGTCTATTGGTAAGAGGTATTAGAAGTTAACACTCGTGGAGCCTTGCTCACCCTGACTTTCTTTAACTTGCTAGGTGACATTAGACCCGTTACGTTCCCTCTCTGAGCCGTTCTTTTCTACAAAAGAAGAGTCACAGGGCTCCCTCTCATACAAGGATGGGGTGGGAATGAAGTGAGACCAGGAATATACGGCACGTAATGGAGCTGGAGACTAGAAAGTCATCCTCACGTTTTTTAACCAAGAGCCGCATGATCATAGCCGCATGAACTACTCAAAGGTAGTTCGTTTTTACAGTTCTGCTTTTTCTGAGCAGGCCTTTACTCACCAATCCCATTTCATGGCTCAGCAAAATCCAGGATGTATTTTGCTAGTGTCCTGGAATGGTGAGACCATTTTTCATGGGTGTAGTTCTCTCTATTCTGTTGGGCTACACAGTTGCCACTCTTTTTGCAAGAATACTGTTTCCTGTTAAAGCGCCTAGGAGAGGCGAGGGAGAATGAGGCTGGCACTGAGAACACACGCCCTTCCTTCCACCCATCTTCTTTCCCTGTGTTGATTGGCTGCTCAGGAGTGGAAGGTGGCATCCTTATTCTTAAAAGTGGGAGGGAGGAGCTATTGCTCCATTTGGCAGGAAGGTGAATTTTCTTTTTCTTTTTTTGGTGAGAGGAGGGGAAATATAGACAGATTCACATGTACCCTGACCAGAAACCACCTGGTAACCCTATCTGGGGCTGGTGCTCAAATCAACTGAGCTGTTTTTAGTGCCTGAGGCTGATGTGCTGGGACCAACCAAGCTATCCTTAGCACCCAGGGCCCATGTTCGAACCAGTGGAGCCACTGGCTGTGGGAAGAGAAGAGGGAGAGAAGGGGGAGAAGGAGAGGAAAAGAAGCAGATGGCCACTTCTCCTATGTGCTCTGACTGAGAATCAAACCTGGCACATCTGCACACTGGGTTAATGCTCTATCCAGTGAGCCACCGGCCAGGGCTGGAAGATGAATTTTTAATACTGCAATTGCTTTGTGTGATTTGTGGTGTTATTCCTGTTGCCTTAATACAGCAGGCCAGCCTTTGCTGCCAGTTAACTGGAGTTTGGGCTCCCTCAGTGGATGTGGAGCAGCACAGCTCCCTGGTCACCAGCCACAATGCTGGCTGTGGGCTCGTTAACTCTGAGCTCTGCCTGTGCTAACCAGCTACAGGTGACTGCCAGTTCAGGGCACTTGGTATTCCCTCCTGGTCCTCACACCATTACTTCCGGGACAGTCGCCTCTCCAGGTCTTTGTGCACCATGTCTGTGACTGCCAAGGCCAGTCCTTAACTTCATTTTAAACAGCCCCCTGCATGTGGAGCAGATTAACATGCACACTAGTATAAGGTGGGGCGAACATAGACTTACACTTGTGAACACGTAGCGGATTTTATTCTTGTGTTATCATTTATTCATGACTGTATGGTTTTCCATACTCACAACGGCCACCTTACCTTTGCCCAACCCTGTATCACGCAAAGCTATCAAGTTACTGCCCACTTCCATGTGAGGTCCGAGGTTTAATCTAGCATTTGGGCATTCCCTTTGTGTTTGCTTATTTTATGATACCTTTTGAAGAAATTAATGACTTTTGACAATTTTGTAATCTAGAAAGAGATATCAAAGGTGATTTCTCGGTAGACTATCATATAGCAAAATGACAGCCAGAGAAAATTTTCAACCATAATAGAATAATTTTATTTTTTTAAATAATAAAAGGAATAGTGCTTATTATAAAACCTCAAAAACACAGAAAAGGATAAAGAAAAAAAGTGAAGATGATTCCATGTCCTACCAATATCTGTCTAGGGCCAGTCTTACAAATACCTCTTTATGGATATGTACACATACCTGTCAGCGGTTTCAAATAAGCATGCTTCTACATTTTTAGTTAAAAGTACTCAAGTGGAACTTATGGATATAAGATAAATCTTTCACCGAGTCACGACTTGACTATTGACTATGAGAAAAAAAGAACAAGACGAAATCAGAATTGCCTGGATTAGCAGTGACTTATTTTGATTTTCTCCTTTTTACATAGCAGTCTTACCTAAATTTATTATAGTTCTTTGATAATCAAAACAGAAGGTGGTTTTAAAAATTAAATTGACTAGAAATTGTGCACATGCCTGGCTTATACAATTCTTTCTCAGTTTTACTTACTGCATGACTTTCTAAAAACTTGCTGCTGTCTTTACTGCTGTCAAGAGTTGTATTGTGAATGTCAAGGTCTAAGACATTTCTCTCCCTTTTTGTTAAATAGTAACAGATTCACATTCTGAAGTTGCAGCTAAAGTTACACAGTAAACCACAGTGGAGAATTCAAGCAAATGACTAGTTATTTTATGTCAACAAATACTTTGGTGTGTAAATGTGGCCTCCTGAATTTGCTAGTTTACTCACTGGTAAGAGAGAAGGGCTAGAGTGATTTTTATGTCCCACCGTAATTAAACACAAACTGATGTTTGCATTGTTGACAGTTTCACAGAAGAATACATGCCAGGAACTAGGAGGTTGATGGAGAGGTGTTTGGTTTTTGGTTCGGCTTGGTTCATTTTGGTTGGTGGAGCTGGGCAGATGATCTTTGCTTTTTCTTGGAGGGGAACAAGAAGCAGTCTGAACTGTGCACCAATGGGACAGAAACCAGGGGGTTGAAGGTTTCATCCCACCCCTGGTCTTATCAGTATCTCTGATGGAGTAATTAAAAACATTAAGACCATCTGTGAATTTTCAGAAGGCAGCAAAATCTTAAAAACAAGCCAGTGTTTTTCCTAAGAACAGGTACTTCACTACAATACGTTGTTCAAGATCATGAGCTAAATGCCCATGTGTGCATGCATACTCCTTTAAATGCGGAATAAAATGCATTGTTTTGAGACCCTGAGCTATTCAAAGTAATTTCCACTTGGTTTGGAACTCTTTTCTCATCTGGTCTCTGCAGATAGGAAAGCACAAGGTGGTCAAATGAAATGTCTACCCGCTTCCAGACAGAACCAGCCATTTCATAAAGATTGATGTGCAAAGCCCACACTGCATGGTGACATCAGGAACAAAAGAATTAGCCTCGGGAGACACCATGTGAGATGTCACAGAGACATTGGTTTTAACGCTGGTCTTCCTTTTAACTTCTTTAGTCATCAGGACAGAAAGGGCACAAAGTACTTGTAACTCAAAAGATAAGAAAATTCCAAAGTAAGTAACAAGAAAAAGCCACTGTGATGAAAATCTATGTGACAGAATGAGTTCTAAGCATCTCTGAACAGCCTGTTGATGTCACACTTTGTCCCATTTAAGAGAGGAGGTCAGATCATGCCTCTGTCAAAGACCTTCATTAAACATAGGAACTGGTCCATGGCACAAGGAGGTTCAGAGATATTAAGGATAAAGGTGATAAAAAGAAAAAGTGACTCTTTAATTAGATTTGATATGGTGTCAACTAGTGCAATTCCATGCACTCTGGACAAAGTGTTATGTCACAAAGCTGAGATACAGTCATTTTACACTGTGTCACCCCATGGGCCCTGTGACACTGAAGTCCATCTGGGTCACTCGTTTCTAGAAACTGTAGACAAGGGGCTCCCGGGCCAGCAACCAGACTGATTAAGGGGATGGGAAGTCACAATGCGAACAAATTAAATGACATGAGAATGAGTAATTAATTGGGTGGAGAGGGGTTGAGGGAAGTTTAATGTAAATTAGTTCCATCAAAGCTCACAGGACTTGAGAGTGCACTCTGTTCACCAGGCACTGCCTGAGCACTTGGTGCAGATCCCGTCCGCGTTTGCAACCTTTCACCTGCACAACTCGGTGAATTACTACCACTGGTTGGATTCAGCCAGTTCGCACCAGTTCGGCAGAACCAATACCTAATTTTTTGTTGAGTTCGACAAACTGGTTGTTGAAATGGCACTTGTCATCAGGGTTTTCTCTAAGGTGGGCACCTGGGCAGCTGTCCAATGTGGGAATCACCAGTTTACATTCCTTATTCTTCTTTAATGTCCCTCTGCACAACAGCATATTCTAAGCACCTGTAAGTAATGTTCATTCCATCCATAGGTGAAAAATATTGTAGGAGAGGACACCAATCAAAACGCAATATGGAAATATCTTAAAAAACAGTTTTATTGTTTTTTGTCAGGTATTATTTAATATTTTTTATTAATGTTTTAAAACTGTTTCTTATAACATAATCTAGTTTGTGTACCTCTTTTATTGTTCTTATTTAAGTACTAAATGAATCAACTATACTGCTCACAAAAATTAGGGGATATTTCAAAATAAATATGAAGCAATAAAATATCCCTAATTTCTGTGAGCAGTGTAATAAACTACCTTTCAGTATATCATTTTTTAATACTTTAAACAGTCATTAGGACAGAGAGCTGGCTGTTAAATTATTTGAATCCCACTACTGTCTGTACTTAAGCACCTGACCATTCCTGTACTGTTGGCCAGCACCGCGCATACTGCCTCAAATCTGGGTTGGAAGATGTATGCCCATCTACATGACTCTAAGTACATTTTAAATGTTGTTTTCTAGGGCCCTTTCTGTTCCTTCTCGGTTTCCGTGTAACAAATGACACAGTCTATTCTCAGTTATAGAAATATACTTTGTCTTCTAAGCCAGAGCTCGTTTCTTGGGATGATAAATGTGGCTTCCATCTCGATCCATAAGTACCCTATAAATGTGTGTTTTCAAGAGTTTATTTAAAATTTGTCTCTTAAAGGGTTTTTCTCTGACAGGCACCTAGTGTGCTGCTGTGTACTCACAGTTAATATTCATTTCAGGGCCTTAGTGTGTGAGTGTGTGTGTGTACCCAGCAGGCATTCTGTGAAGGTGTGCATTATACAACAACTTCCATCATTTAAAAATAGCAAAAAGAATTTTTTTGCTGAAAGAGTGGCCCCAACCGGTACCCACACACACACAAACACACACACACACACACACACACACACACACACACACACACACACACACACCCAGCTCCCTTCCGTAGGTGCTATGGTATTCCAGAATTACTGTGAATAGAAATTCAAGAGAGGGATGTGGAGAAAATCCAATTAACTGTAGTGAAAATCATACAGAATAAATGACCTATCACTAAAAGAAGTTGTTTTTAAATTGGGTGAATCTTTGGATTAGAATAGATAAAATGTGACCTAATTGTATGAGAAAGATGCTCTTTTGCAACTTAATATTTATTTTGTGGGAAGGCATCATCTGCGTGAGGATGTTTCCTGTCTTTATTAAGAAGGTGATTAGGGTCCTGGTCAGTTGGCTCAGTGGTAGAGTGTCCGTCCAGCATGTGGAAGTCCCGGGTTTGATTGCCGGCCAGGGCACACAGGAGAAGTGCCCACCTGCTTCTCCACCCTTCCACCTCTCCTTTCTCTCTATCTCTCTCTTCCTCTTCCACAGACAAGGCTCCATGGGAGCAAGTTGGCCTGGGCACTGAGGATGGCTCCATCGCTGCTGCCTCAGGTGCTAGAATGTCTCCGGCCTCAGTGGAGCAATGCCCCAGATGGGCAGAGCATCGCCCCCTGGTGGGCATGCCAGGTAGATCCCGGTCAGGCACATCGGGAATCTGTCTGTCTGCCACCCCCGCTTCTCACTTGGGAAAAATACAAAAACAAACAAAAATAGAAGGTGGTTAGAAGTTTAGAGTCTTTTTCATAGTTGTTATTAACATACCTGGGAAAAGTTTCCTGTTGCAGTATTCATTAAATAGAGCTCTCAGTGTGTGCAAATATTAAAAGTGGTCTTGAAGGTACTATAGGTAATTGAGAAAAACTGCACTGTTTGTTTCCTTGTAGAAATGACATTTTTATTTGGGGGGGAGAAATATATGAATTTACAATCTCTCCCTTTTCTAGCTTCTTCAGCATTTCTTGCAAATTGTATGTAAATGAATGCAAATACGCAACCCTCCCTTGTTAGTGAGCCTCTTTGAAATATAAAATGCATAAAATTAAGATGCTGCAGGAAAGGTGCATCTAATTGAGGTAGCCTGTAAAGAAATGTTTCAATTTAAATTAGACATTTCAATGAGAAATAGTAGTTGTTTAATTCAAAAGGTGTTCTGTATAATACAAGGAAGACTTGTCATTAGCAGTGTTCCCATTGCCTTCAAAAACCAGTTTTAGGAGTTGGGGCTGGTTCCGTTAAAAGTAACATCAATTTGAACCTAAGACTTAGAATGCGGTAAGAATGCTTTCCAGTTGTCACGCTTGCATCATTTGGGCGTGAAAGGGGTGAGTGTGGGGGTCCCTGTTTTTATCCCAGTCACATGGTATGTTCATGCAGTGGGGTCGTGGAATGCCTTGCAACACACAGGCCAATGCCAGCTCATTGTCCCTAGACCCTAAGAAGGTTTTCTGTGCAAGATAAGAAGAACACCACCGATGCCGTCCCTGGTGCCTGCCTCCTTACATCTAGGTGGACACCTTTGCTCTCAGGGCAGCACAGGTAACATCCAGCCTTGCCTGGGACAAAAGAAGAAGAGGAAAGGAGTGTGATCTCCAGTGAGAAGCTTTTAGTTTAAATAAATGGAAAACATCCTTGCAGAGCATAAAGCAACAAGGAAATGATTGATTAATTGAAGACCTGTGTTCAGAAGATGTCAATATAAGATTGGTGCTATTTCCAATACCCCTGCTCCGCCCCTCAGACACAGCAACCTGGAGGGCAGGCAGAAGAACAGATAGGAGAGTGGTTTATGCTAGTTTTACAAATACTTGACATTGAAAGGGTTCCGCAAAGGTGCATGTCCTCCGAGGAGAGTTCTTGCTTTCTACCCAGTTGTGTGTTTCAGACTGAGTTGAATGACATCAGGAGAGCCCATGTTTTTAGCCCAAAGTATCCATTGCCTGACATCAGAGATAAAGTAGTTGGTTCTTATGCAACAGTTTTGATCACAAGTAATGTACAGAGCTGTCCCTTAGCCTTGGGCTCCCTTACCTGAACCGCTGTGTGTGTGTGTCTAACATGGGAGGTTAGATGGCGATGCTGATACCGTCATTCCTCACTGGGAAGGCGGGAGAAATCCTCCTGAATCAATGCCATGTTTTTCTCCTTCCCTCTTCTTCTTCCCAGTCCCCACCCCACCACCAAGCACTGGCTGAAGCACATTCCATATGGAACCTTTATCTTGTGAGTTGGGAATCATCTGGTTGAAGTCTGTTTTTCAGGTATCCAGTAAGACAACTGAGGTTTCGTCAGAAGTGGTTTCAGGGGTTGGTGTTCCCACCTTGGACAAACTGTACGAACCTTGGGCGTGCCTTCCTCTCTCAAACCCTCCTCCTTCTCCTTGGGGACTCCTTTCAGTGGCTCCAGGGCTTGCTGTACAGGGTGCGGTGAAAGTCAGCTTACAAGTGGAAAATAATACAATAATAATAAATAACAATACAGGAATAAACTCTGTGTTTCACGTACTCACAACTATAAACCAACTTGTGCCCCACCCTGTATTCATAGCGCAAAATACCTCCATCTGCCCACCTGTCAACTTACACCTGCTGCTCCTTTGTGCAACGCAGATGGAATACTCTGGTTCAGCCCAATAGCTTTCTTTCAAACGGGCTCACTTCCTACTTCCTCTCTGCCAGTTAATGATGCCGAATCTGGGCTCCCCTCCTTCCTTCCAGATTGCCCATGCCGTAGTTTAGGCCTTTGTAATTTTTTACCTAAACTTTTCACAGCAGCTTCCTAACCTTGCTCTTCCCCTCTTTTCAAATACCTCTTTACTTCTTCCTCCCAACTCTGAACCTAACAGTTTTTTTCCTTAAAAACATGAATCTCTGTTACATCCCCAATTACAGGCTTCCTGACACCACGTCACCCACGTCTTGGTGTGGAGCTCTCTGTTTCCAACATCTCTCTCTCTGTCCTTCCCCGCCTTCTGTGCCCCAGCCTGGTGTTATAAACTCATCGTGAGCCCTATGCCCTGTCATTTATGTTTTGGGTCTATTCCTCTGCCTGAAATACTCCTTCCCTGCCAGCATCTTCTGTGTTTGCTGGGAAAGCTGCGACTGCCTCCTCCTCCTTCTCCTCCTCCTCCTCCTCCTCCTCCTCCCGACCCCCTCCTCCTCTTCCTCTTCCTCCTCCTCCTCCTCCCCCACCCCCTCCTCCTTCTCCTCTTCCTCTCCCTCCCCTCCAGGGCTGAATTTGTCATGGGTTCAGCTACCCTCCAACTCCAGTGAAAGCATTTGTCACACAGTATTCTACATTTCTGTTTTCTGGTCTGTCTCCCAATTAGGCTGTGATGTCCCACGGCAGGAACTATGTTTGTTGAGGAGACCAGAACAGCCCCTCAAAGGGTGTTTTGTTTATCACGTGGGTCAGTAGCTACTATGATAGTTACATTTGACATTCAGACAAAGCAATGTTAACATTGTTTATTTATTCTTTTAAAATCAAGCACAGTAAGGTCATATGACATGGTACTATATACATGATAAGTTTCAATATTAAGTAACTATTCTTCAAAATTAAAAAGAATGTAGTGAGAAGATCGACATTGTTTTATATCTTTATACTGCTCTGCTCTTTAGGATCTGGCTTATTAAGAAGACGGAGAGATTCTTTTTTGTTTGTTTGTTTTTGTTTTTAGTGAGAGTCAGAGAGAGAGACAGGAACAGACAGACAGAAAGGGAGAGAGATGAGAAGCATCAATTCTTTGGCGCAGCACCTTAGTTGTTCATTGATTGCTTTCTCATACCTTGACCGAGGGGCTACAACAGAGTGAGTGACCCCTTGCTCAAGCCAACAACCTTGGGCTCAAGCCAGTGACTGTGTCTACAACCCCACACTCAAGCCAGCTGTTTCAAACTTAGGTCCTCAGCATCCCAGGTCAATGCTCTATCCACTGTGCCACCACTTGATCAGGTGAGACAGCTAGATTGTCATAATGGCATCTACACTCAGTCTGGCTCAATGGGCTGTGTTATTGTGTATGAAGACAGCGTGCCTTGATTGTGGCTGGTTTTTTACAACAAAATTCGAATGGTGGGCGTTCCTCACATGAAACTTGAAACCACAGGGATGGACTGTTCAGTACTGATGTTTCCTGCTTTCAGAACCTTCTTACCCGTGTGATTTAGCAATGCCATGCTTTGGTCACAGTGAAAATAGGGGTCCACTGAGTGGTAAAGATTTTCCAAATGATGGTACATTTATACAAAAAGGAAAGAGAACATCCGTCCCTAAGTGTTAGGAGGCTATCAAACTCATGGCAGTAAAGACAGTTGTTCCAAAGTTCTGATTTTGACTTGAAAGCTCAAATTTTGTAATTGGCAACAAACATCATCAGTAGCTTTTCTCAAAGGGACAGGTCCCCTTTGTTCATTCCCAAGAAAATGCCTTTTAAATATGTGTCTGAATGCCAGGTTTTGGTCAGTTGTTCTTTTTAAGTAAAAATGATATTATCTGGGAGCAGGGGGATGGCCAGTTCAGCTGTAGCCTTGTCCCAACAGCACGTCTCCTTCTGACAAGCGTCAGACTCCAGTGTGGAACAGCGCTGTGCTGTGGATGCTGCTTTCCCCTGATGGAATGTTACAAAGGTGTGCACCTGGGGCAAGAGTTACTGAAGGTGGGGCCTTCTGCTTCACCGGTGTGTGTGCTGAGGAGGAGGAACATATTTCTTCTCCCTTGCGGCTCAGAGGGAAAGAGCTCAGAGACCTGTGGTATGGTTTGGGACAGCTGCCATTGTCCCATCCTGCAGATGTTAATCCAGTGAAAATAGCAAATGGTGTCTCAGTGTGATTATAGACTAGTTCTGACCTGGGTGGTGGAGGGGACATTTGAAAGAATCTTGGAGACACCCCCAGGAGTCCTCAGGCCATACTTGGAGCACCAGAGAACTAGAGAGTGAGGCAGAGGCCACTTGCTCAGAGCTGTAGAGTTAGTGGGTGGTGTGCCAGGAAAGTCGTGGGGAGGAGTGGCATGGTCATATTTGTGCCTTAGCATGACAGGGGTAGCACCTTACTTCCCAACTTCTTGGGAAGTTGGGCACTTGGAACTGGATGTCACTTCCAGAAACTAGCCATATTTGTTTTGCATCATTAGGTGAGTATGTCAGACTTAGTAAACCACAAACTCCTTTTTATTTTTTTAATTGAGAGCAGGGGAGGCAGAGAGACAGACTCCCGCATGCACCCTGATTGGGATCCCTATGGAGTGATGCTCTGTCCATCTGGGGTGTTGCTCGGCAGCCAAGCTATTTTTAGCACCTGAGTTGGAAGCTGGACAGAGCCATCCTCAGTGCCTGGGGCAATCTTGCTCGAATCAATCAAGCCATGGCTTCAGGAGAAGAAGAGAGAGAGAGAGAAGGGGAAGGGAGAGGGATAGAGAAGCAGATGGTCGCTTCTCCTGTGTGCCTTAATTGGGAATCCTACCCAGGACTTCCATGCAGGGCTGATGCTCTACCTCTGAGCCAACCAGCCTCGATACCATAGACACTTAAATACAGTCAACTGCGTGCCTGTACAGTAGGTTGCTGGTATTTCTGGCTGTTCTTATTTCTGTCCTGTGGAGGGAGCTCAGGGCAGATGTACACATCAAGTTCGTACATCAAGTTCACATGCGCATGAATCATTCATTGGCTCCTTGGCCTCCCAGGGTATTAACTTTCTGGCCGGGTTTGTCTCTGTGTTTTGTCATCAACTCTATAGATCCTGGGTTGCACACATTCATCTCATGTCATACGTGAAACACCTTTGTGTACCACAGAGACCTCCCAGTCAGTGGAAGTGTGGGAGGCTTGTTACTGAAGTAAGAATGTTTAGCCAGTATGACATCCAGAAGTAATCACAGATCATTCTGAGTGGGCTAGCTCTGTTTGCTAGGGGTTCTGTCCTGGAGACTGGCCCTTTCTTGGGTCTCTTTAAAAAAACAAAGAAAAAGAAGCACAAAGCAGAAGACAATGAGTCTCCCATCTCCTCTGATCTCATTGTGATTGATCCGAGCCCATTTTTAAGATAATTGATGATATTGTATTCGTGGAGTCTGTTAGCGCGAATAATTATTAATCAATATGCTCTCAGCTCTTCAGAAGAGCATTCAAACCAGTGATTTATTCTGGACACTTCGCTTGAGCTTCCTTCACGTGAGGAGGGAAATCAATCAGCAAGTGGTCAAAAGCGCTTTAATTCACTGCAGCTCTGTGTTCCTCTCTCAGCCTCATTCTCTCCGGTAACTCGGGTGACAGGAAGTTTCCCGTTGTCATGCTAGAATGATAACAGGTATTGCCATTCTGAAGGACTCGGCTGATTTAAAGTGATGTGGTTAAATGCCTTAAGAACAAGGCGTGGTGCCAGCTTTGCTTTGGCGAGCACAGCTGGCGCTGCCTGGAACAGGAAGGAGCACAGGGCCCCATTGGAAAACACTTTACTCTCAGGGATAGCAAGCGTCTTGTGGACGTCAGTTCACCCTGAAAGCCCCGGGATCTGGAATCACAGACAGGACACGAGGCATGGAGCGTTTCAGGGCTAAGCATACAGTGCTCACCACGTGACCGCTCTCAATGAAGAGGCTTGTGGCTTCCTTAGGCCAAGCGTTCCTGCCAGACATTGTTTCGCCCTGTCCAGCAATGTCTTGATGAAAGTTGTGGTTTGATTCTTTTTTCTTTTTTTTCCATGGGAAGAGATGCAGAGGAAACTAATGAGCACCAGGCAACAGCCTACCTTTGTTCCCAATGGGAGTGTCTGGGCATCTGTTTTTGTTGTGCTTGTGGAGGGCACAGGCATAGGTGGGTTGTGGCCTGAGACTGCCAGACATGATTGTGACACATGGGACTCTCAGTGACAGTTCCCGGGATTGTCATGGTGGAAGCCCTTCAACCAGCAAGGAAATGCTCGGTGTACCTCCTGGCCAATACTGTGCCTCTTGCTATTGCCATCAATCAAAATGGCAAAATGCTCTAGCATCCCATAGCCTTCAAGGCCCGTTCTGTGTGATGTCCCCTCGCTGCCCCATGCACTCTCAGGACAGCCACAGCTTGGTCCCAGGACCTCACACACCAAATTACTAAAGACCCAAGTCATTGTTCACAACTGCCCCAGTGTCCTGTCTCCAGAAGGCGATGGTTCTAAGTGTTGCATAGAGTTTGTAAACAATGGGAGAGAACAGGTGCGTTCTATAAGGACTTGGGTATGTGTTTGTTTTTTTAAAGATTTTATTTATTGATTTTTAGAGGAGAGGAGTGAGAAGCATCATCTCATAGTAGTTGCTTCCTGTATGTGCCTTGACCGGGCAAACAAAAGGTTTCGAACTGGTGACCTCAGCATCCCAGGTCGACATTCTATCCGCTGTGCCACCACAGGTCAGGCAGGACTTAGGTTTTTCCAGAGCTAATTCAGTGGACAGTGTTGGTCTCTCAGGCTTGGAACTGGCACTGCCAAGGCCAAGGGAAAGGAATCTCTGCTTTTGTCTGTAGGAAGTCACCGTCCTATTAGTGAGGATCTGAGTACAGACGGAGATGTCAAACACAAAGAGTACAGTCGACAAGAGACTGACACCAGAAGTGTCACAGGAAAAAGCAGGTGGACTGGATCTTGACGTTCAGAGAATGAGAGGCTGACGGACAGACCTGGCTGATATCATCACAGCTCCCCTCAGTGTTCTCTGGGAACTGCAGCTCACTCTAGGCTGGTCAGAGGGACATGGAGGTCTGAAGCCTGGACCAGCCATGGCCTTTGTGATGACCTAGAGAGGGACTTCTTTAGAGTGGCTAAAAGAAATCCAGGAGACCTCATAACAGAGAGCTGTGACTGAGTGTCAGAACAGTTGGGGGGTCAATTATATTCCAGCTCACAGATGCAAGTCACAGTGTTTAGGAATCTTTCTGCCCAGGGGACACTTTGGAAGCTGATGTGCTTCTGAGAAAGTTGTGTCCCCTTCATCACAACACTCTGCCCACTTCACTTGTCTCTCTGGTCACCTCCCACCTTGCTCAGAAGTTGTGTTAAAGTGTAGAGAGGGGGCCTGCTCCACGGCTCGACAGCACCTGGGCTCACATGCAAACTGCATACCTTGACTGGCTGTGACTATTGGACATGTCACTCAGCTACTTTGAGAAAAAGTTTTCCTGTCTGTAAAATGGGCCTGTGGCTTCACTCAGGATTGTTGTAAAAAATCAGTGAGGCAAATTTAAAAGCACTTTCTAAATAAACTGTCAAACTTCTCTCTCTATATATATACAAATATGTATATACGTCACATGATACGTACAGTGGTAGGGATGACTCCTCCTTACCTACTGCCTCCTCTTGGACACGTCAATATTCCTGTAACTGTTTCAGTTCAGAGGTGAAGCCCTGAGTAGTTGTCTTAGTCACTGTTCGCCCTGCCCTTTTCTTACCAAGGTGACTTCAGTGTTCTAGAGCTCAGCCCTGGCCAAATAGCTCGGTTGGTTAGAACATCGTCCCGATACTCTTTAAAGATGCTGGTTCTATCCCTGGTCAGGGCATATACAGAAACAGATTGACATTGCTCTCGCTCTTTCTCCCTTCCTCTCTCTCTAAAATCAATAAATAAATTTAAAAAATGTTCTAGAGCTGAAATGCGAGAGGTAAAAACCCTAAAACTAAATGCCATTTCTGTGTTGCAGATAGCACTTCAACAAACACCTAGTAAATGAAGGAATTAACTTAAAATGATTTCTTCTTTTCCTTTTGTGCTTTTGGTTTTGTTTCTGTTTTAACATACAAGAAAACTAATTTAAAGCCTATCTCCTTTTCCTGTTTGGAGAGCTATGCAACAGCGCTGCTCTTAGTCTGTGTCATGACTAATGACACACTGAGTAACACGTGTTCTTTACGACAAAGAGATGGAATGCTCAAAGGCCAATAAAAGTTGCCAAAGATGTGTGTGGACCAGGACCTGGGGCAGGGTGTCCCTAACTTCTCAACATTTTCCCCAGGTTTAATGTGAAACTTGCAGAGATAAAGGCAGAAACTCCATGTCGTCAAAACATGACATATTAATCGCTGATCCAATCTATACAACACAACATACCAGGGGTTCAGGGCTCAAGGTCCTAAAAGGTCCCTGGTGTTGAATATCCAGTCCCCCTCTCTTCCTGGGAAGAGGGTTGTAACAGGTGAAATGCTGCCATGTTTAAACAGAACAAGGGAAGACTGCAAATCACTCAAGGGCAGGAGGTGGGAATGAATAGGACATGTAGGGGAGCAGCAGGACCCTGAGGTGAGCAGAAGGCAATCCGTCAAAATGGGACAGGGACAGAACCTCCGGAACCTCATTGAGGGACTGAGTGCACTTTCTCAAAGGTCAAGACCTCTGTCTTATCTCCTCCCGAAGATGAGGAAGTGAGAGGTACGATTTGTTTTCCATCTCTTTTGCAGGCTTGGAGTATTAGGAACCCAGGGTTCAAAAATAGCTCCTTGAGGGGAAAATATATATACAACAACAAAACCCAAAAAACCTGCAATCCTGGAACAGGGGCTGGTGTGCAGGCATGGGTCATCCCAAGCTGTAACATGACAGTCCTTCTAAGAGGGGAAGACCTGGTTCAGGAATCTTTGGTGCTCTTATCAGGCATGAGTAGATCTCTGGGCGGTCTGGCCCATTAGAATGCAGAAAGATGCTGATGATTTGCATTTATATAGTACCCCTTGGCTTGTGAATTGACAAGTGCTTTCCAAACATTAATTAATTCTCTAAACCCCCTCCCTGTGAGTCAGGGATGTCCCTGATATCCACTCATGATGGCAGGCCAATGATCCTTGTCCCTTGCCTGGGTAGATATGCCACCACTTGGAACTGAAGAGGTTGAGGGGAATTTTTATGGAAAAGGACATCAAACAGGCTGTTGGTCTACCTGGCTTGGTGATAAACCTAGACACTGTAGTCACGGATGAAGGTCTGACACCTCACAGTTTATAGTGGTCTCAAACTTTTTGAAGTCAGGGCACATTTAAAATCCTATAAATAATTGTAGGTGCACTATATACAAATTTCTGAGAAATATGTTATTATAATTAAGTCAGTTATTAAAGAAAGAAATATAAAGCCCAAGCGTGTTTTTATGGTAATTAAATGAAATAAATATGACAAAATTAAATTTATTCTGACATTAGAAAACATTTTTATGTTACATTTTTTGAGTTATGCTTTTTAGAATTCATAAAAAGGGGGTTAAAAATAGAAAAACTACAAAAAAAGTTATCTTTTTATATATATAGATACATTCTTAGTAAAATGTAGTAAATTTGGCAGATCCTGGCACGAATGTGTTAAGTTTTCATTCTTGTGTTTATGAGAAGCATGAGCCTGATGTGTTCTAGCAATTTCTTCAATGTTTGGGCACATATTTGAAAGGCAAGCTCTCATTTCATTGTCAATACATTGAAGAATTCTTCTCTTTTTACTCTTAATTGTGTTGAATGCAGAAAACCCCTACCATACATATCATCTTAACTTTACACCAAACAAAGGATAAAAGAAACTTGCCTCCAGTCTTTCCAGGGAACATGGAGGGTAGTGTAAAACAGAGGTCCCCAAACTACGGCCGCAGGCCAAATTGCGGCCCCCTAATGCCATTTATCCAGCCCCCACCGCACTTTCGGAAGGGACACCTCTTTCATTGGTGGTCAGTGTATGAAGTACTGTATGTGGCGGTCCTCCAACAGTCAGTGAACCGGCCCCCTGTATAAAGAGTTTGGGAACCCCTAATATAAACAATCCAGCACCACAGCTTAACAGCCTTTTGCAACCTACTCAGGCAAGTGAGGTGGGGGGTTGGGCAGACTGTCAGTTTATAGCCAATTCCCCACACCTCTGTCCCCTCAAAATCTAAACTCCAAAACCCTGCTGGATTTTTGGTCCCCAACAGGCACATATTTCTCTGGAATACCATAGGGAGCACCTGGAAATCTTCTAGGCGGACCAGTATGTCCTGGCGCACACTTTGAGAACCACTGGTTTACTGTATCTCTTATGGTGCAGTGGGTGGGTTCTGTGACCGTTTTGTCTCTGGTTGGTCTCTCTTCATTTTCAAAGCTCTGCTTGTACTGCGGTCCAACCCCCCAGTTCAAGATCTGGGTCCAGTGTTCCAGGACACACAGCAGCTGGGCCACACTAGAAATCAGGATCTTTGAACTGATAGTTCAAAGATTCGTTCATTCGCTGATTTGCGTACTCAACCACTACTTTACTTGGCAGGACATGGGGTCCTGAGATTTTGGTCTCTGTTTGATACTGAGTATTCCAGAGAGCTTCTGTGTGGTCTAGGGGCTGAATGTTCCTCTCCTCATTCTCTTCGTGGATATAAGTGTTTCCACTTTCCCGACATGTTTATCTGACAACAGCTGGTAGCAGCATTAAGATGTTTTTTTCAGTTTGGATGTGATTTACCCAATAAACATATGTACTTGCATTTCTTATGAGGAAGACACACTGAGTAGAAGACAGGAGTGACGCGGTGTGAGAGTACTCATTCACTGGGAGGGTTGAACTTTACCCCCTGTTGGATGGGAGTTCTGTTGAAATTTTTAAAAAGTTCAAATTTTAACTTTTTTTTATAAAGAAAGTTTATTTTTATGAAGTGCAGTTTGGAGGGAGACGAACAAAGAGGCACTTGTTGATGGTGCTTAGGAAACTTACTTGTGCTAAACAGGTAAGATTTGTGCGTGGTTTGGTCTGTGTCACGTGGCGTGGATGGTCCTCACATGAAGTACTGAGAACTGGTTATTATAGCCACCGTTTCCTATAATAAACTCCTGTTGTGGTAGATTTTCAAAAGCATTCAAGAAATTTACACAATACCTCTTTGTGGACACCTTCAAAAGCCACCTCAAGGTAGATCTTTCCAAGTGATAAGAATTAGTGGCAGATGAATTCTTACCCTCCCCCCAAGTGAGAAGTGGGGGTGGGGTGGGAGGGACGCAGACAAACAGACTCCAGCAGGATCCACCCGGCATGCCCACCAGGGGGCGATGCTCTGCCCATCTGGGGCATTGCTCCGTTGCAATAGGAGCCATTCTAGCACCTGAGGTAGAGGCCATGGAGCCATCCTCAGTGCCCAGGCCAACTTTGCTCCAATGGAGCCTTGGCTGCAGGAAGGGAAAGAGAGAGAGAAAGGCGAGGGGGAAGGGTGGAGAAGCAGGTGGGCGCTTCTCCTGTGTGCCCTGGCTGGTAATTGAACCCAGGACTTCCACACATCAGGACAACACTCTACTGCTAAGCCAACTGATCAGGGCCTGAATTCTTGAGGTGTGTTCTGTGTTCACATACATGTCTCTACCATGGTGGAAGTCAGATGAAATGATGAAAGCAATTGTTCTGTTACCTTCATGTTAATGTGTGTACAGGGAACATTCTCCTTGGGAAAACAAGGAATTTGGAACTCTAGGGAAAAGGATGAGATTATTCTTTTGCTCCCAAAGCCTTGGCTGGAGCGGGCTATCTGGTCAGTCACCCAGGCATGGGCTCTGGATGGGAGAGCTCCATCTGGGGTGTGGGAAATATCAAGCACGCCAGGACCGGACTGCTCCTGGCAGGACACACTTTTTTTCCGGGTTGTTTCCAGCTGGTTTTGATGGGCAGTGGTGTCAAGCTGCACAGATTGGAAACATCTGGCTTTGCATCAGCCTTGTGAAGGAGGGGAGCAGCGTGGGTCAAAGTAAATTCACCAGATTCTTATCTGACACATTTCAGTGACCTAAATGTAATAAGTTAGGGTCGTTTCTGAGGACAAATCTTGTTACCAACTGTGCAGCTGTTCCCTTCTCTCCTGGCCCTGCCTTTGGAAGAATCTTCATCTTAAAATATATGGACTAGAGAGCCTTTATTTGGGGGTTTTCAAAGGTGATGTCAGTAGTGATTTTGGAAGGTACCCAAGAGTTGAGTTGATTTGCATAGAGGTCACATAGAATGTTTCCTGTAGGAACTTCCTGAATTAGGAGGATTTGGAGCAATCCCATGTAACCAGATGTCAGCAGGTTCCAAAAAAAGGGCTTTTGACTTGTTGCTGTGAATAGTGGTAGATGTTTGACATGAACTGACTTATGAAGAAATATAAGAAAATGTGTGAATTGTAGAAAAGTTGTATCTATCTGCAAGACACAGACTGAGAAACCAGAACAATTGATGTTGCTGGGACTCTAGGTAGCCTTGACCTTCTGAAGCATCATTGACGAAACAGTGTAGCCCTTTTCTTCAGTGGCATGTTGCACAGTTTGGAAGGGAAATTTCAAGACTGAAGCTCAGTTTAATTATCCCTCTGAGCTCAGTGTATGAATGTTTTTCAACTTGCAACATTGACATCACACTGATTCATACTTCTGAGCAGCAGTGTACAAACCAAACATTTATTAATTGAGTCATAGCTTCCCCGAAGTCAAGACTTCAGAGAGACTGATTGGTGTTTATTGGTCAGCCGTTGTCCTTAGTCTTAGCACTTACGCTCAAAGTGTCTCAAGAAGTTAACAATCTGTCAAAACAAAATCCACCAGGCAACATTTTTCCTAAAGAGACTTGTAAAAGCCAGACTGTTTATACTATGCTGGCACTGATGTGCACCCCTATTAAGTGCCAGCACAATAATCCTATCAAGATGGTAGTGGTTATCCTCATTTCACATCAAGGCTCCGAGAGTACAGCAGCTAGCTCCAGGTCACATATCTACTAAGTCCTATGTTACCTGCTCTCCCTGGTAACCAAAATATATTGGAGCCTAGGTAGTAAGCTTGGATTTCTTAGCCTAGCCCCTCCTCTGTATTCTAAATTACTCAGCGGATAGAAAGGAAGCTAATGTCCTTAAGCACGCAGTAGTATACCAAGCACTGAGTGACACACGGATCCCCTTGCTCATGATACTTCAGTTACTGTCTTAGTGGCTTTTCTTCTGGTCCACAAGGATATTAGTTGTTGCCTTAGGACCTTTGCACTTGCTATTTCTTCTGTCTGCAATCCTGTATCCCCAGATCATCCTAGAATGTCGAAGCACTTATTGTCATTTTGAATTCAACTCCCTCCTCCATAGAGAACCCATCTAACAACACTGCCTCAACAGAATAACATCTCAAACTACCCAGGAGAGACCTGACTCTGCAGATACTGAGCACTGGCCTCTCCCCTGTCTCCATCTCCCTGAATTGTTGGCCTCCTGTGTTATGTATATGCCTAATCCCTGCACGTGTACCTTTTTCTGTTTCTTTTTTGTTTGTTTTATATACGTTCCTCAAGGAAGCAGTTTGAGAAACAGGCTCCATTAAAAATGTGACGTGTTTCTCTTTGAGGGCTGTTGCATTTCCTTGCTCTATTGCCTCACGCTCAGCCTCCCTCTTCCGTAAACCGCATGTGTGTTTTCTGTCGGTGTGCTGGATTAGAATTAGCTATCCACTAGGAGATCATTTCATTTAGAACAGATAGAGCCAAGCATATGATATTTGGTATGAGTTACATGAAGAAAATCAGCTTCCAATATAGACAAATGAGGTTCTGAGTTTCTTTTCTTTTTTTTTTTTTTTCTACTCTGGGGATGTTTATTTATCTTGGATTGTTACAGAGATTTTCTGGACTATTTTTCTATAATTACCTTGATTAATATTTAAGTGATATGTTTAAGTTTTGAGTTGATTTATATGAAGCATTGCTTTTCCACCACCAAAACATTCCAGTTTTTCATGTTATCCAGTGATGAAAACCAGTCTGCTCTGTGCCTCTCATGTTCAAGGGCTTCCCAAGTTGAAAAATGGCAGCGTGTCCACCCATATTTTGTGAAGCGTTCCATATTTTGTGAAGTGAACATAGCCGAAATGTTCCACTGGAGAGCTATCCTTCCAGATCTTCATGCTATTTATAGATGCCTTTACTCAGGATCTTTGTGACCTGTAGTAAATTGTGAAATACAGTCTCTCTGTGCATGAGCAGTGTGCTTACTGCACATGAATTTCCTTGTGTTGTTTCTGTGTTTGCAGGGCAGGGAGAATTATGGACCTCTCCTCCTCCCCCATCTTGGCATTTTCCCTGGTTTTCCCTCTGTCATTTTCCAGGAGGCAAGGCTTTGGGCAGTGTCCCTGTGTTTGTCTGGTCATGCAGGTGACATGCCAGAGCTATCGGCCACTGCCAAGCTTCAGGCACTGGCGTGGCATTCTGACTTCGATGGTTGGTGCCCTAATCACATCCTCACCAAATCATTGATCTTTGAACCTCAATTCCAATATTAGTAAAACAGATATCCTAATACATTAGGCTTGTCTTAAAATGATAAAAGCACTGTATTAGCCTATTGCAGTGCAAATTATAAAAACTTAAAATTGTTACATCCATCATCATCAAAAATTTTCCCTCATTCAACCACAACCCTTTTTTTTTTTTTTTTTGAGTTGGCAAATGTCCATCCCTTTGTGGACCCTAACCCCCATGCCACAAGATCCAGTGTTTCATGATGACTGCAGATGGAGGCAGGGCTGCTAATGCGAGAGACTATTGAGTCAGATCTGTGAGGTGTACTTGTCTCCATTGTTCCTTAGGAGAAATTCTCACAGTAAAGGTCAGTGTTTGTGAGGCGTGCTACCTCTCGTGTTCCTTTATTTTACACAGGTATTAACATTCCTTATCCTATCTTTAAAAAAAATGGCAGCAACATCTTTGAGGTCTGACAGAAAGTGGGCTGTAAGCTCTTGACCTAGCTGCTTTGTTTCCGGGATGCCTTGATTTAAATGAATCTCCCCCTTCGGTACCAAAATCTTAGGATTTCTATTTGCTGAACTTGGATTGCAGCATAAGAAACCAACTTTGCTGTAGGTAATTGTATAAGAAGAAAGGTTACTAGTGTCAGTGTTCGTGTTATTAGAGAAGGCTCGGCTTATCCATAAATGCATCCTATCCCCTGTCTCTATCAATGTACGGTTTGCAGACAAAAATGTATTGTCCTAAGTAGTTCCCTTTGATCAAACATAAAAATGTCATTTATAGGATATTCTTTTTTTTAATAGCAAAGACAGTAGAAAATACTTCTGCTGACATTGATACATATACTTAAGGGTATGTTTCATTACTAGAGTACGTCTCAGGAACCATGATACAAATTTGTGTCAATTAACTTCACAGGATCTGAACTGCTGAGGGCTAGACAGCCCTACCAGGGAGAAGAAACATGGCAGCCCCAGATGAAGGGGGGTGGGAGCCAAGGAGGCAGCACTCCTGCCTATCTGCTAACTGTGAGGGCGGATGTTGCAGGCTCTTGAAAGCAGATGTGATGTTCCCAAGACTGGTACAGGCTTCCTGCCCCTTCAAGGGAGTGCCTTGATCACAGGAAACGGGGTGGCAGGGAAGCAGTTCTTGTGTTCTGGTGGCCCAGTGGTCTGAGGTTTGGGGACAATAAATGGATTTCAAGGAAGGGTCAGGCTTCAAAGCTGGCAACCCAGTGAGCAGACCAGATCAGAGAAAATGAAAGATGACATTTGAAAAAAAATTATTTTAGTCTAAGATAGAGGTTTTCTTCCTTCAACATTTTTGAAATGTGGTGGGTAAAGATTTGTCAAATTGATTTAGAGGTGTTTGTCTTACTTTTTATCTTATTCCATCATATTATTAGTGAAGATCACAGTTCTGAAAGAAGTTTATTCCAGGGATTGTTCCACAGAGGTATAACAACAGCACAGGAGCTGAGTCAGGCAAAGGAAGGGTAGGGGGCAGAGCAGTGCCCGTGGCTTGTGGTATTCCCCCCACACACACACACATCTGCTATTGCAGAGTATGGTTTTAAATATCCAGTCTATTCTATACCTATAAGACTTTGCTACTTTCTTGCCTTCAGCATGCCTGGACAAACCAGCATTGGAACTTTAATATTGAGATGTATATAATAATAAATGATAGAACAGCTTCCTTTGAGCCCACTCTTCCTAAGGAAGGATTTTTTAAGTTTATTTATTTATTTATTTTTATTTATTCATTTTAGAGAGGAGACACAGAGTTAGAGAGAGAGAGAGAGAGAGAGAGAGAGAGAGAGAAAGGGGGGAGGAGCTGGAAGCATCAACTCCCATATGTGCCTTGACCAGACCAGTACAGGGATTTGAACTGGCGACCTCAGTGTTCCTAGGTCGACGCTTTATCCACTGCGCCACCACAGGTCAGGCAGGAAGGATTTTTTAAAGAGAAAAACTATTTTATGCACAATTGCCAGTCACTTCCCGATTGACAATCTTTTAACCCAGGAAAGCCCTATGAATTCATGGCTCAGTCATTTAGGCTTTTATAATTGGATTATTTTATTAATCCCTATCTCAGGGTTTATGATGTGCAAGCTTGTATCTGTGTGTATGTGTGCATGTTTCTTTTTAACTGTCACCTTTTTGGGATCTGATTGCACCAGCCTTTGGAATACCCAGAAGTCCAGGTCTCTTCCTAGGCCCCTGGTGGTGCCAAGGAGTGGTTGACGAGCCCGCATGGAGTCAGGGAGGGGTTTGTGGGGACTGGTACAGGTGGCAGGAGCTGCCCCAGAGACAAAACACAACACCACTGGGCCCATTATTTTAGTTGGAAATGCGTAAGAAAACCTTTCCTCAAAGTGGAAATGATAAACAAATTATCCACTTCCACCACCAGCTAATTGAGACCATCTCTCCACAGACAAGTGGATTCTTGCTCTAACAAGCATGTCTGTGAATTTAATCTCCAGTGCTCCTCTGACCTTTCTCCATTTTACTGACTCTCACTAAAATTTTTAAAATGACGTGATATATTAGTAAAACCTAATATCCTTGTTTTTGCATCTTCCTGGCTTAAAAAACCCATGAATGTCATTTGATTATAGGGCATGGTTGTTTTCTTGTTTTTTTAATTGGAATTAAGATTCAAGCCATTTTATTTTCTTGAGTATCAAGGAAGGGAAGCGGCAGCTGCTACAGCCCAGGGGCATCCAAACCTAGGCATTGCGTAGCATCCTTTTGTTTTTTAAAATAACACCTAATTTTACAATGATCACATGAGCATGGTTACTTTTAGTCTGAAAATATGAAATAAAATTTTAGAGAAACATTTGTTAAGTGTTTGAATTACTTACTATTTATTTCTGGTTTTCATCCTAATGTCTGAAGGATGCTTAGTGACTGAGGTCACTGTCTAGAAGTCATCTCACTACATTGAGAGGAGGAGAATGCTATAAGTATGCAGAACATACTATGAGAACCAAAATCCCTGTTTCCTGTTTAGCAATAGAAGAGGTTTTAAATGAGTTGATACAGGGAGATTTAACAAATTAATATAATTTAACTTTAAAAATTCTCAATCATCCCATAAAACAGATTATTTTAAAATTTCTCTCTTATGTACCTTGTATTATTCACTCTATTATTACCTCCTTTTTCTTCTTCTCCTTTTTTATTCTTTAGTGAGAAGAGGGGAGCCAGAGAGACAGACTCCCACCTGCACCCCAACCGATATCCAGTAGGCAAGCCCACAGGGCGATGCTCTGCCCATCTGGGGCTATTGCTCCATTGCAACTACAGCCATTTTAGTGCTTGAGGCTGAGGCCATGGAGCGATCCTTGGTTCCCAGGGCCAACTTGCTCCAATCGAGCCATGGCTGCAGGATAGGAGGAAAACAGAGAGAGAAAAGCAAGAGGGGGAGGGGTGAAAAGCAGATGGGTGCCTTGACCGGGAATTGAACATCCACATGCCCGTGGTGACATCCACACACCAACTGATGCTCTACTACTTAGCCAATCAACCAGGGCCTATTATTATCTTCTAATTCAAGAGAAAGTAGTAGCTTTATTAAGGTTCTTAAAATCCAGAAGTTTCACTTCCTATAAATTGATACTTGAAATGTCTAAATAAAATATCGTATTGCTTGTCTAAGAAATATTTTTCCCCAAGTGAAAATATAGTTCATGTGATTATGATGATAAAATAGCTTAGAACGCTTTTTGAATAAAAAATTTATGTAGACAGCCTGACCAGGTGGTGGCACAGTGGATAGAGCATTAGACTGGGACTCGGAGGACCCAGGTTCAAAACCCTGAGGTTGCTGGCTTGAGCGGGGGCTCATCTGGTTTGAGCAAGACTCATCAGCTTGATCCAAGGTCGCTGGCTTGAGCAAGGGGTCACTCTGTCTGCTGTAGCCCCTTGTTCAAGACACATATAAGAAAGCAATCAATGAACAACTATGATGCCACAACAAAAAATTGATGCTTCTCATCTCTCTCCCTTCCTTTCTGTCTCTATCTGTCTCTCTCTGTTTCTCTCTGCCTCTGTCACACACACACATAAGAAAATTCTTGTAGACAATATAAATGTGTAAGTTTATGATCTGATCTCTGGGGCTCCTACACTGGCATAGGGAAGCATATTTAAGTCTATTTTTAATTTTCTTGATGACTGGGCAGTTTCTTTTGGTTCAGATGCATGTGTATTCACTTACGTGAAAGCATGTCCCAATTACACACGTGCTGTTCTTGCGTGTGGGGACACACACACACATACCCGCAGGGCTTTTCCAGGCTATCCAGGCAATTTTTTTGAATGAACTGCAAATCTGGCATTAATACCTTTCTACAGAGTCCCATCATTGGCTATCCCCGCCTGATGCTTAACTCTCCCTGAAGCTACTAGGAATTGTATACATAAGAGCACATCATCAGGGAAAGCGAACGATTCTTCTGACCATGTGCATTTCAATCCATAATCATACATGCTCTGATTTGATTAGTTCTCATCATACAATATGATGCAGCCAGACTGATATAATTAATAATGGCAATAACTTTGCCATTATAGACGTTAGACACTCCCAAGTGTCAAATTAAGTATTTGCATTGTCTTAAAGATACAATGAATTTTAAATATGTTTTGAAGTAAATTTGTATTTATAAAAATTAAATACTTTCAGTGGATGAATGCCGCTCTTTCCTGTCATAACTAAGAAGAAGCACTCCATTATCAATATTTTTCTTTTTTTTCTCAATAAAATTGTGTAGAATGTCTCAACAGATAAAACTGATCAAAACAAGTTTATGAGTATAAACTTAGTTTTCAGGTCAAAGATGTTCTATTTCTCTATTTTTCAAGTGAGAGGAGGGGAGATAGAGATATACTCCCACATGTACCCCCTTCCCCCCCCCCCCCCGGGATCCACCTGGCAACTCCTGTCTGGGGCTGATGCTCTGCCCATCTGGGGCCATGCTCACAACTGAGCTATTTTAGTGCCTGAGGTAGAGGCTCCACAGAGCCATCCTCAGTGCCTGGGGCCAATGTACTCGAATCAACTGAGCCATGGCTGTGGGAGAAGAAGAATGGGGAGAGAAAGAAGGGGGAGGGGGAGGAGAGAAGTAGATGGTTGCTTCTCCTCTGTGCCCTGACTGGGAATTGAACCTGGGACATCCACACACTGCGCCAACACTCTACCACTAAGCCAACCAGTCAGGGCCTATTTCCTTATTCTTAATATAAGTTGTTGAGAAGATTGAGTCACCTCTGTAGAATCTTAGCTTTCTGAGAAACATCTTTTGAAAACCTCTTATCTACCAGATGGTCTCCATGCTCTTTGATTTGTTCATTTTCTTTTTTTTTAATTTAATTATTTAGAAATTTTGATTTTCTTACTTTATTTAAAACCTCCGTTTCTACTTAATACTGTCCTTTTTGCACCAGCCAGACAGCATCAGGGGTTCCTGCCAGCCCATCCCTGATCTGGAATTTTTCCCTTCCTCTCTTTATACACGTTTCCCTCCCCTTCAGGATGTAGCTCAAGCACATTTTTCTTATAATTGATGCCATTTTCAAACATCTCTTATATGAATACCCTGGGCTGTATAAAGTCACTTCCCGGCTTACATGTGTATGTCTTGTATTCCAAACTGGATTGCAGATTTCTTTGCTTTTAAAATAACAAAGAAAAAATAACTGCATTTGTCCCCAAATGTAGCCTAGCATGATGCTGTGAATATATTTAGTTGTTGTGTGACTTCTATTTGAAAGATGAATTTATGAGTCATAACTTTGAAACATTCCATTTTGAGGAGTCCTACTCAAATAGGTAGCACTTCAGTTGATTTCTGTTTGACCATGTGGAAGCCTGGATTCATTATCCTAAAGTGCATATTATACCTGGTGACATTCTCAATACAGAGATCGGATTGTAAACTCAGCATATGTGGCATGGCTCCCACGACCAATCGTTTGACATGCTGATAGGAGGTAATGCTTCCTGTCCTCCTTGCCTGAGGGATGAGCAGAATCTTCCTGCTGTTCCTTGGTGACGGGAGCTATGGCCTTGAATTCTTCCACTGCAGAACAACTCAAAGCAGGAAAAAGAGCCAATAGCTAGGATTTTCAGACCCACATCAACATGCTGACCTTCTTGCTGGCCGTGATAAGAGAACCTTCTGGGTCTGTTTGCCCAACTACTCAAATGTGGAAAATGAAAGGCAATGATGGGGTTTCCATGTGAATGGATTTTTCAGAACCTTGGGAATGACCTTGCCCTGAGAGAGGCTGCCAGATATATATATGTCTTCCTGCCGGGAGAGGAAGAATAATGGTTTGGAAGTTGGAGGGTTTGATAAATACTTCTGGCTTTACCATTGTGCTGGTGTGTGTGTGGTAGACATAAAAGTAAGCCACTTCCCTGCTTTAGTTTACCCAAGAGGAAAATGATTACTTTCTCCATCTTCACAAGTTACATTCAACCCCTGGGGGAGGAAATAAATTCCCGATTTTTCACCAAGCTTTGTAGACAGATATGGAATGTTTTCTCAGAACATTGGCGGTTTCTCTGCCTAGCTCCAGCATCTGTCCCCTGCCTTCAACTCCTCACTTCAGGTGACAGACAGAACTGGATCTGTTGCTTTTCGAACAGCATGTGTTCTGGCATTGTGTGAATTGGTATGGCCATTGGCATGGCCTTGGCTGGCCAGTACTCTGTGTGGCTGTAGAGGATGGGCACTTCCCAATCAGCACAGGAGGCATGCCGAGGGGCTCTGGGGAATTCAGATGTCAGGAGACACAGTCCACACTGTCACAGAGATGAAAATCCAATTGTGAAAAACTTAATGTGTGCGAGGACTAGACATTCCTGACTAGTTAGTCATGTAGTTAACAAAAGAAGCCCTGGAATTCAAAACAGGCCCTATCTCTGAAGTCAGCGGTGACTTGGAAGCTTTTCTGAAAGGATGCCCAGTGGAGGCGGATGTTCAGTTGTAGCAGAGGTGGTGATGATGAATATTTATTGTTTCTTATTTGTTTCCTCATGGTTCATCTGTAATAACGAATACATTACTCGCCACTTCTAATCGGTGGAATTGTTATGTAAATTTCACAGCAATTACCTGTACTTTTTTAGCAGAATATTTTAATTCTCATTAATGTCACTTTACCTGTATTATTATTTATTTTCTGGTCATCAAACAAATTGGAATCTCAGGAAACTCAGACATCTATAACTTAGTGTGAATGACATGTGGTGATGGCAGATGGGTGATCTACATCCTATCTGTTCAAATGCGGTCTGCAGACCAGACACACCTGGGAGCTTGTTATAAACACAGCAGAATTTCAGGGCCCGCCTGAGACCTGCCAACTCAGAATCTCATGTTCACAAGACCCCCAGATAATCCGTGTACGTGTTCAGTGGTAGGAATCACTTGTCTCAGGTCCTCACACTGGACATTTAGGTCCCATTCTCATCTGACTCTGCTGGAACTCTTCACCAGATTGCAAAGGTGACTGTTGAATTACTATTGATGTCATCTTCTCTAAGTATGACACTGCCTTCGACAACCAGTGTTTTGTAGCAGTGGGGGATGAGTGATTCTGGTCATCATTAAAAGTTCAGTGAACTATACATTTTCCCAGTACTTGGATCTTTGCAAAACTCAGAACATGTTTTTTGGAAAACACTGTTTTTCCTTTTAAATCTCAGTCCATATGAATCCAATTTTGTGGGAAATGTCAGCCACCTGTTTCTGATTCACTGACACTTAACCCTTGAGAAGCTTGCACTACAGCGGCAAATGCCTGTCCAAAGCATCTGAGTCTTTTAGTAAAACCTTTGTCAAGGCAGAGAAATGGGGAGAAGTCATTGGAAAGACCCCAGAGAAATTGGGGTTTGAGGGTCAGGACTCTGACCCCAGAGGCAGGTCTGGGAAGATCCCATGTGTGGACAGCTTCTGTTTTATGCATCGTAGGCAGGGATGGGGGGGTGGGTGACTGTAGAGTCTCAAGGCATGAAAAGAAACAGGGGCTTGTATGGGTCATGCAGCATAGACAGAAGCCATAATTTTACTCACCATATCTTAATACTTCTCTTCCTTTCTTCTACAAAGTGCGTTCGTACCGCTTTGTGAGGTGTCTGTGTTTGACTCCTCAGAGACCGTGTCCGTATTTCCTACTGGCTGTCCTCTTAGCTCTGTGGACAGTGGATGAGCAAGTGCAGTGCTACCCATAGCTCCTGGGAACACCTTGCTGGGGGACGAACTTAAAAAAGCTACCTTCATTGTCTTTACTTTGTATGTCATAATTCGAGCTGATGTAGAACCAGAGAATTTTTACAAATTTATTATATGTCATTTTTGCCTCTTGATAAAGCTTGAATTCTAGTTTGTCCAGTCATATGTTCAATGTGGCACTTTTTTGTTGACTGAAGGGTAGAATGTGTACATGTTCTCATACATGTATACACATATGAGAATATATTCATGAATAAAGAGTGAGTGTTTACAGTGGAAAACAGTGATCCAATTAATCATGTTTTATATTTTGATGTCTATCCCTACATTTAGTGAATTTGTTTAGATAAGAGAACTTGGCTTGATTATAGTTATTAGTAGCCACTGGTAAATCAAAGGTCATTTGAATTCCATGCCTAATACATTATCCCAGATAGTCCACAAATACATATTCATATGACAAATGCTCTAATCAAGGTTGAAGGACTTACTTAAAAATTTTAAAGAGCAGCCTTGATGGTAGAAGGCAAATAGAACACTAGCTGAGATTGTGACTTTGCCCCAAAGCAGTCTTCCCTTTGTTTTAGGCTTGGCATGATCCTCTTTTGTTGTGGCGTGCCGTGCCTTCAGATGTGCCATGCCCTTGATCTAGATAGAGATAAGGCATTTCTCTTCCATCGGCTACCTGACTCTTTCTTCCCAAGATCATGCAATGTCAGTCCATAAGCGTTCCCTGGACCTCCTATCTAGGGTCAGTGTCCACCATCTGTGCTTTGCACACATTCTGGGCTTACATCTGTCCTAGCATTTGTCACTCCGATGTATAATTAACTGATGGTCTGCCTGTCTTCCTGAGGGTAGTGACTCCGGCTTGTGTCGCTGCATGCCTACCACCAAACATGGGGGTGAGATCCCAGTGAAGTTGTGGAGTGAATATCGTGTAACGTACACAGTACGCTAATCCAGCTCTTCAGAGCTAAACATTTTCTAATGAACACAGACTTAACACATGAGCTCAGGGGATGGAGTTTATTAAGGAGTCTGCCCATGAATCTAATGTAGTGTCTCGTCACAGAAGCGAACAGCCCTCTCTTGCTGGCCACCCCTCAGACGCCCACTGGGGGTCGGCGGAAGCTTTGTGAAGGAACGGGATGATTCACCATGACCATCAAGGCCAGGAAGAGAACCCAGAGTAGATGCAGCAGGAAGCCTTTGTCCAGTCCTTGGGTATCCCTGCTCTGTGGTTTCTTTTAGGCCGGTATGCTCCCTACCTCATCTGCTCCATTTTTTAAGCTGTTGAAAATACATCCCACTCTTAAAGACTTTCACAGATGACATTTCACAGTTTCCTTCTGTACCCTATTCCATTATTTGTTATAAGGCTCACTGTCAGAATGATATTCCTTCTCTCTGGTCTAAATCCCCAACTGCACATTTCCCTCCCTCTGTTCAATCCCCAGTAGAGAGGGGGAACAGCTGGCCTCTCAGTTTCCTCCTCAATCCATCTCTTGGATCATGTAGCATCTCCTTAGGGTTTCCAGAAGTTTCTCATTCCAGTTGTGAGTGAACATTCAACTCCAAGTTTGTCACCAGTACACCCTGCTTCCTCTGTCCCCTCTGGCTCCACTCTGCATCTCCTCCCAGGCTCTGTTTCGTTGTGGGAGCCTCAGCTTCCTCCTCGGTCCTGCCCCGTGTTTGCTCTTCCTCTGCAGTAGTGAGCCTCTCATGAGCAAGGGGTTCAGGATGCTCCTTTGCATTTCCTGTGATGCATGGTACTTAGCAGTGGAACTCACAACAGGTGCTCCTTTCTGCTCCATATCTGGCCCCAGTCAGCTTTAAATCAATGACAAAAATGTAGCTAGCAAACTTGATTCCTACTCAGAGGGAAAAGTGGCATTTCAGAGGGTACAAGAGGCGTTTTAGACAAAGCCGTTCAGCACCAAAATTGAATACGAAAAACATGGTGTGGGCAGAAACAATCCTATAGTATACAGAGTTTTTAAAATTCATCAGCAGGACAGCAGGCATTCCAGGTAACCTTTAAACCTATTCCATTAACTGCATTTCCATGGTATATTCTAATAGAGAAAATGGATTTGTCTGTATTACAGATAATTAGTGTAAGAGTAACACCAATAATTACCATGAAAGGATTCTGCGTGATGTAATTACTGCCCTCTTACTAGTTAGAAATTCTTGGAGGAACGACAGGACGGCAGTGGGAGTTTGGGTGTTGAAAAGACAAAAGCAAACTGTTTGGGAGAAGGTACCAAACATCATGTTTTATGAGCACAGATTTTAGAAACATGGGGCAGTAGTGGTTGGTGACAGGTGCTCTTCTCAGTGACCACCTCGGAGCCAGTGAGCCCTGTTTGGGGAGGGTCTGTCAGGACAGTCAGCAGAAAGGGTTGTTTGCACAGTGACTTACTGGATTGCACGCCTATGCCGGGGATTTCCCCCTATGCCTCAGAGACTCTCAGGCTGAATGGAACCACACCGCAAGCTGTGTGGGGGCCTGAACATTTTACATCAACACTGGGCTTTGGCAAGATATGTTTGGATGGCTCAAAAACATGCTCCCCATTCTCTGGATGAAAGAAAAAAATATTATAAAAAAATCAGCCTGACCTGTGGTGGCGCAGTGGATAAAGCGTCGACCTGGGAACACTGAGGTCGCCAGTTCAAATCCCTGTACTGGTCTGGTCAAGGCACATATGGGAGTTGATGCTTCCAGCTCCTCCCCCCTTTCTCTCTTTCTCTCTCTCTCTCACTGTGTCTCCACTCTAAAATGAATAAAATAAAATAAAATAAATTAAAAAAATCAGAAACTCCCTTTAAAACTAGTGTCTACTATGATGCATTGTATACTAACAATTTTACAGAAAAAATAACATTTTAAATAAAAATATTAAAAAAACAAAGACCTGGCTGGTTGGCTCAGTGGTAGAGCATCAGCTAGGTGTGTAGAAGTCTCAGGTTTGATTCCCAATCAGGGCACACAGGAGAGACGTTTATCTGTTTCCCCACCCCAGCCCCTCTCACTTTTCTCTCTCTCTTCTTCTTCTCCTGCAGCCATGGCTCAATTGGAGTGAGTTGGCACTAGGTGCTGAGAATGCCTCCTTGGCCTCCATCTCAGGCACTAAAATAGCTCCATTGCTGAGCAATTGAGCAACACCCCAGATATGGGCAGAACATTGCCTCCTAGTAGGCGTGCTGGGTGGATTCTGGTGGGGCACATGCAAGAGTCTATCTCTGCCTCCCTTTCTCTCACTGAATTAAATAAGTAAGTAAGTAAATAAATAAATAAAAATATAGGTGACAGAAAATGATTTGACTTTGGATGATGGGTATACAACATAATCAACAGTTCAAATGCCATAGAGACGTTCACCTGAAATCTGTGTGCTCTTATTGATCAATGTCACTCTGTTAAATTTAATTTCAAAACAGGAAATAAAAACTAAAAAAAAAAAAAAACAAGAAGCAAGCTATGCAGCAAGGGAATTATTTACTAAACTTTCACAAAATATTGTTTAACAACTGTTTTAAAACTTAGTGTAGAGTCTGTCGTGTATGACATTATTATCAGTTCTGTCAGAGGGGGCATTATTCATAAAATATTTAAGCTACCCATCTGAGAACTTGACTGCAGCCACTGGTACCAAAGCTATATGGTGAAGATAGCATCCATGTGACAGCACTGTCAAATATTTCATCTCATTAAGAAGACAAAGAGATGAGAAAAACCCTATATCAAGCTGTTACTAGGGGTATGACCTTTGTTCAAAAAGATCCATGTTTCAACAGAGCACTCATGCACCCCTGGGAACAATCCTGGACAAAGGGCAGCCCTTTCTGTTCAGGCTGGCTGCTACACGATTTCAGGAGACAGGGTCAGTGGACATTTTCATTCGTACCAAGAGTCTATTATTGTACCATAGGACACAAATAAGTAGCTGTAAAAATAATTTAACTAGAAATTAGTAAGTCCTTTACAACGTTACCTTTCATTCCTAAAGGACAGACATGTTCAAGTGTAAGCAAGCTATTCTGTTTTGAAATCGGCAGGAGAAGCTTACAGTATATCACAGAGACATTACCCATAAGGATGACATTTTTCTATTGACTGGGTTGTACTTTCTAACATCTTTTTTTTTCATTTATTTCAGAAGTTAGGCTTTTTTGCCATTGACCTGAATATTATTTATTCTATTTTCTACTAACCATAAAAGTAAAATCTTGACTGGCAGTTTTTGTAATATATATATATATATTTCTTTAGAGACTGTAAAGGTCTTGTCATGAACAGAGCACCTTTTGCTGGAAAGCACTTGGTCCTGCTCCTGGTGTAGACGTGTTATCATGAAAAGGCCTCTCAGGGAGCCTGGTTGTGCCTGGCACAGCACGGCATGGCATGCCACCCAGGACCACAACCCTCACACCCCAGAGTGCCCACACTGGCTGAGTTGAGCAGTGAGGGCTGATGTTCACAATGACCTGAGGGGTTTGGTATAATTTGGGGCTAAGAATAGTTCATTGCAGTTAGAGGTTTTGGAAGGAATATCTAGATAAGTAATTATTAGAAGACAGTATTTAATTTGTCATTGTGAATGAGAAGGAAGTTTCTGCAGCCAACTTCAGCAGCCCCTGTGCCTGGGGCTGTCCTCTCAGATGGACACCCAGACCAACCCTCTCGCCGCAGAGTTAAACAGGCAGCAAACTAAGCCGACCCTGCAGCATGGAAGGACTTTGGTGGAGTACCAGGTTTTTGACGTCACGCCCAGACAAAATGGGTCATGCTTATTTTATTCTAACACATCACTCTTAATTAGCTTGATTGTTTTGTTTTGCAAATGGTTACCCCCAACAGAATGTATCAGTTCAGATGGATTCTTCAAAATGTTGATATTGGATTATACTGGAGCCCCCCTTTCTTAACTAAAAATAGAGGAAAATACCATTAAAGTTACAGATATCTCTAAGGTTTACTTTTAGTTTCTGTTTTTTTAAAGAAGAGTATTAAGGAGAATTATAGGTTGAGTTTCAGATTGTATGTGTATAAGTTCTGCGGGGTGGTTGTATAATACATTTTGAGTCAGTCCATTTATGGAGATTATTTTCAATAAATACAATAAATTCATATTCTCTTCCTTATGATTTTCTTAAGCTTACTATAGTATATTGTAAGAATCCAGCATATAACATACAAAATATGTGTTAATCGACTGTTTAGCAGTATTGCTTGCAGTTAATAGTAGGCTATGAGTAGTTAACTTTGGGGTGAGTCAGAAGTCATGTGCAAATTTTTAACTGGGTGGCAGTTTGCACCTCTGATTCCTGTGTTGTTCAAGGGCCAATCATATTTTGTGAGTGGCCTTTCTTCTAGATGAATGAAAGATCCTGAGGCATGGGCATATGAGTCCTTGGAGCTTCCTTCCACGCTCTTTTAATGCAAGTGAAAGATCTGGTGTTTCCATCAGTCAGGGTCACAACAAAATTTTACCTTGAGACCAGGAAGAACTAGTACCTATTAACACTTCTTAAGAAAGAGCAAAGTCCATGCTTTGGAACACACCAAGCTTTATTTCTAAATTTAATTTTCTTTTCCAGTTAATTTTATTCCATAGCACAACTGTTTTTCCAAAGTTAATATTTTATCAACAATAAAGTAAACTGCTGCCCTGGCCAGGTAGCTAAGTTGGTTACAGTGTTGTTCGATTCGCCAAGGTTGTAGCTTCAAACCCCATACATATACGGAGTGAAATAAGTAAATCAGAAAAAAAGAAAAACTGAGAACAGCATGATTTCATACATAGGTGGGACATAAAAGTGAGACTATGAGACATGGACAAGAGAGTGGTGGTTACGGGGTGGGGGGAGGGAGGGAAGGGTGAGATAGGGAGGAGGGGAGGGACACAGGGAAAACCGGATAGAAGGTGACAGAGGACAATTTGACTTTGGGTGACGGGTATGCAACACAACTGAATGATAAGATAACCTGGAGATGTTTTCATTGTACATATGTACCCTGATTTATTGGTGTCACCCCATTAAAATTAATAATAATAAAATATAAAAAAAGTAAGTGGAACAACAAATCAATGTGTGTATGTATCTGTGTCTTTCTCTACTTTTCTCTCTCTCTAAAATCAATCACAAATAAATAAACTCCCTTATTTCTACGTCATATCTTTGATTACAGCTCATTGAATTTGAGGTAGGGATCAGGGAAAGAAGTAAAAACATGACTGATTTGGAAGACACAATGGTGATAGCATTCACCAATATAGGGAAAAAAGAAGTGGAGGGAAGCTTTGGGAAGGAAGATATCACTTTTGTGGATACCAGGTTCACAATGTTAGCATCACATCCCAGTGAGACAGCAGCAGGTGACAGGAATGATCTTTAGAAGAAGAGCAGGTGTGATCTTTAGAAGAAAGGGTAGCACTGGAGTTATAGATTCCACTGAATGGAAATGATTACTGGTCTCCTGGCATAAGCTGGCCTATAGATGCAGCAACCAGAGAGATAAAAGATCAGTAATAATCAACCTGACCAGGCAGTGGCACAGAGGATAGAGCATCAAACTGGGACATGGAGGACCCAGGTGCAAAGCCCTGAGGTTGCCAGCTTGAGTACAGGCTCATCCAACTTGAGCATGGGCTCACCAACTTGAGCACAAGGTTGCTGGCTTGAGTGCCGAATCATAGACATGACCCCATGGTCACTGGCTTGAGCCCAAAGGTTATTGGCTTGAGCCCTAGATCACTAGCTTGAGCAAGGGGTCACTCACTCTGCTATAGCCCCCAGTCAAAACACATATGAGAAAGCAATCAATGAACAACTAAGGAGCTGCAATGAAGAATTGATGTTTCTCATCTCTCTCCCTTCCTTACTGTCTGTCCCTCTCTCTGTCTCTCTCTATCTCTATCACACACACAAAAAAAGATCAGTAATATTCGGGATGCTCCTCAGCAAGTATGGAGAATCCATGTGTTAGCCTCATGGGAGAATCAGCAGGTTAATTTTTGCAACCCCTCACTACCGTAAGCTCTCAGAACAGTGGAAGTCAACCTGGTCCCCCACTATTGGGCGTTCCAGCTTTCATGGTGGGTGGTAGTGGAGCAACCAAAGTATAAATAAAAAGATAGATTTAACTATAGTAAGTTGTTTTTATAAAGATTTATTCTGCCAAACTTAGTGAAAATCCGACATAAAGTACTTGGTAACTAATTATATGCTTTCACTTGCTGTAACTCTGCTTTATAAATTTTATAAAGTAAAATTACTTCCCTACTTTATAAATCACCATTACTGTGGAACTGGTGGGTGGTTAGAAAATTTTACTGCTAACAGATACAGAAGTGGGTGGTAGGTATAAAAAGGTTGACTACCCCTTTCTTAGAACAGCATTTGAGACTGCAGAGGGAGCTTCTGATGGCATAGGGCTGGAGGTTGAGAAGACAGGGTGAGGTGAGGGAGTAGCGTGTGATGACTGTCATGAGATGTTGGATATAGAAGAGTAGAGAGCTGGGGGTTGGTATTATTTATAACTCAATTGGATAGGAAGGTCAAGGAAAGGTTTTATAACTGAGATAAATCAAGCCACCATGAAGGAAGCATTGATGATATGTAAGAGGAAAATAACTCAGGCAGTGAATTCCTAATTACTCATCCAGAGCAAGCAAGAATAGAGCCGGCCATGAGCAGCAGGTGGTGGAGGAAGCTGTACAATTTGATACATGAAAGATAGAGTTACCCTAGTGAATAAGCAAGGACAGCTTTTCCTTTTGGGGCCATGGCAGACTTTGCGCCCCTTACATCACCTTGCAAAATGTAGATATTCAGTAAAGTTATGGTATACACACGTATGGCTTTTTAATTTTCTAATTTTTTCTGGCTTTTATTTGTAAAATCTGGTATTCACATGTAGAAAGGGAAATGGAGAAGCTGGCAGGCTCAACAGACAGCACTAAGGGATGGAAGGGAGGCCCACAAGAAAGTGAGAGAGCTGAAATTGACTGAGCTTGTAAAACAGGAAACTGGATGGGGACTGAGCCCTTACTGTAAGAAACACAAAGGGTTTTAGGAGGAGGAGGACCAGCTTTTCCCTACCTTTCTAGAGGCCAATGAAAAGAAAATGAGTTTAAATTAAAGGAGACTTTATGTTTTGGTCTGTGTTTTAGAAAGAATTTCATGAAATGTTAGGACGGGATTATAACAGGAGCTATAGTGAATCTTAAAAAAAAGAAAGAAAAGGAAGACTCATCTGTTTTAAATAATTTACAATCAGTTGGCTGAACTCAAGGGTCAAGGCCAGGTGATTTCTTGAAAACTCTCCTGTTAGTGACTTTTTAATGTCTATGCATGAATTTAGTCAGTTTGTTTCAGAAATGCTACTACAGTACTTTCTTTTTTAAACTCAAAGGACTATGCAAATAAATTACACTGTGTGTGTGTGTGTGTGCGCGCGCGCGCGCCCATTCATCCAACTAGATGTAATACTAAGAGTAGTATTTTCTAAATTTTGAAAAAGGAGCAGGCCCTGGCCAGTTTGCTCAGTGGATAGAGTGTCGGCCTGGCATGCAGACATCCCAGGTTCCATCCCTGGTCAGGGCACACCGGAGAAGTGACCATCTTCTTCCCTTCTCCTCTCTCCCCCCTTCTCAGCCTTTTCCTCTTCCACAACCAGTGGCTCGATAGGTTTGAACATTGGCCCCAGGCTCTGAGGATGGCTCATTAGTCTTAGTCTAGTGTGTCAGCCTAACACACTAAAAATAGCTTGGTACTCGAGCATTGGCCCAAAATGGGGTTGCCAGGTGGATGCTGGCTGGGGTGCATGCAGGAGTCTGTCTCACTATCTCCCCTTCTCTCACTTAAAAAGAAAAATAAAAGAAAGAAAAAAGAGCAGCATCTTTACACGTAAGTCAGCTTTAAAGTGTTTGCACACAGTAAAACTACAAGGAGTCTTTGGCAGTGGCTACAGAACCAGTCTGTAAAAGTACTGATTGGAATTTGTTTAAATGCATCTTAAAGTAAAATATATCAATATTTTTTATTGTTACAGTTCATTCAAACCTTTGCTTCTGACCACACTTTTGTTTTTCATTGTCTTAATATTCTGGTGAGAATAATTCAATAAGTGCTTCTTTATTGAAAGCTTTAAAATATTATCTTCTAGAAGATGCATCTACATTGTAGCCTTTATTTGTTATAGGTGTATTCTCATGGTATTGCAGGACCTGAAATGATCCATTTTGGGTTAATCCCTGGAGATTACAGAAATTGTGTGTGCACGTGCCTATTGCAGACCAGCCTGTGATCACTCTTTGCCATGTTTAATAATGTTAACAGCTCAATGAAACACATCCACATCAGAGATAAACAAGGAAGTTTTCTACTAATCTCACAAGTTTGTCAAAAACAGGAGAAATTTTTATTGCCATTTCTTCCTTTTATTTATCATTTGATAGCTCCTTGTTTCGTATGTCCAGCCTCCCGTGAAGCTGCGGCCGTCGCTGCTTTAGGCAAAGGCTGTATTGGTGATTTGCTGTTCACTGCCCTCCATGAGTTGACCATGGAGGTTTTATCAACCCTTTTTTGGTCCATTCTTACTCATGCTATAGTAAGAAAATGATAATTATGTAAAGTAAAAATGGAATAATAATTCAGTGTGGTGATCTTTCTCCTTTCCCTTTGGTATATTTTGTTTTTGGAGCCCTTTGGCATGAGGAACAATAATCTGTTATATTGGAGTTGCTCATTGGACTCTCCTCCAGATCCCTGATTCTGATCGTGCTGTCTATGTGGCCCTCATGCCACAGAGCTTGAGCAGGTCATATCTTTTGGAAATCCTCTAACGCAGGGGTCTGTACACAATGGGGTCTGCACACAGTAATTACCTGATAATTACAAAAGCATTTAGGTTAGCCTACATTAATGTCAAAGCACATCCCATGTGTGTCCGTCCGTGAGAGTCCAAACTTGTTTCTGCCCTTATGGAGACTTAGACGGTCTCAGTGCTCTGTGTCATGCATTCCCTTAGATCTCTGCTGGCCAGTTTTGGATGTGTTTCCAGCTTGGAATGATGGGGTTTCAGACTCCCGTGTACTGTTGCCTCCATCTGATCAGCTCACCCCAGAGTTTGGGGCATAAATCTGACTTCTCGCAGTCCCCTCACAAGTATATGGCCAAGGCCAGTCACTTTACATGGCCATCAGAGGGTACTTCCATTGCTTGTGGGGTCCTTCTAGCCTTTCAGGTAAAATTGCAGTGGAGTTTCTTTACTAATCATTTCAATTAATTTTGTGAACTTGGGTGATTGTACGCTTCACTCAATCCAGGAACATCTTCTTTTCCTCTGTTCCAGCATATGGCGCAATTCTAGTTAAAATTTGCCATCAACTTGACCAGGCAGTGGCACAGTGGATAGAATGTCGGACTGGGATGCAGAAGGACCCAGGTTTGAGACCCTGAGATCGCCAGCTTGAGCATGGGCTCATCTGTTTTGAGCAAAAGCTCACCAGCTTGAATCCAAGGTCGCTGGCTCCAGCAAGGGGTTACTCAGTCTGCTGAAGGCCTGCGGTCAAGGCACATATAAGAAAGCAATCAATGAACAACTAAGATGTCGCAACGGCAACAAAAACTGATGATTGATGCTTCTCATCTCTCTCCGTTCCTGTCTCTCTATCCCTATCTATCCTTCTCTCTGACTCTCTCTCTGTCTCTGTAAAAAAAAAAAAAAATTACCATCAGCACAGCTGCTCCAGAAGGACGGGAAATATACCTGTCGTGGTCATCACTCTATGCCTAGCACATAGCCTGATAGGTTTGGCCAAAAGGCATGCGAAAACATACATATGAATTTGCTATCTCATGTTTCTCCCCTTTCAAGGATAGTGTTATTCATCTCTTTATTGAAGAAAAGGGTGACATAGCACCTTTCACTCAGTGGGCCCATAGAAATGTTTGAGTTGATCCATTTTTTCCCCTCTTGGCATTGGAATTTCAATGAAACACCCACTCCGTTCAATTCACGTTCATGCCATTCTCTTCTTTCACGGTGCTCCTCCCTACTTTGCAGTGGGCTTAAACTTAACCTCCCACGGGATGACCAAGTCTTCCTCCACACAATGCTCCCTCGATTGGACTTATGTCCTAGAAACTGGCTCCGAGGCACTGGACTTCTTTTCCAATGAGTGTTGCAGTAAGTCACAGGCTACCCTGCCCCTTAGTCCAGCGGGTCAGTAACTACACGCGGTGAGCTGTCAGAGTTGCTGTGTCAGGAAGGAATCTGGGGGGACATACCATGTTTTCTTGCTGTCTTTTTTACCATTGGGTAGCAATGGCTTTGAACGCCAAAAAATAATGATTACAGAAGATGGCACCTTTTAAAGGCAACCTCAGCACCTTACTCAGGGTGTGAATGCAGTCTGTAAATTGAGGTGTGACTTGAACAGCAATTACTCGTCTTGTTAGAGCTAATTTCAGAACACCTCCATGGCCCGTTATTTTAGTACACTATAAAAGTGTGTTCCCAACTGCAGCTCTCTTGAAATGTGTGGTGGTGGTGCCTGCGGATGGCACCAAGATATACATTCTTTTTCCAGCGTAAGCACCTAGAGGGTACTGAGAGCAACCTGCCGTGTTTATTGTAGTCTTGTTCATTCCGTGTGACTGTGCCCTGTGTTCAGTGTAGAGAATCTTCCAAATCACCAAAGCTGATGACTTTTAAGAACCAACATTTCTTCCCGTGTTATCTTTAGTATCTAAAGAGAATTCTCTTAAAGTATATTTAAATGACTCTCTAACATCTTCAGCAGTGTCACCTGACTTGATGGCTCTCAGTCCTGTATGTGCACCAACCGTTTCCTTGGGTTATGAAGACAGGGAAAAGTAATTGCACCTCTAGCAGATAACTTTAGATTGTTAAAGTAATTGAGCCTGTTTTGGCGAGATGTCCTCTGTCACCATCGGTGATTGTTCGCTCCAGTTGTGCCCTTGGCACTGGTTAAGATACTGCCTTATTTTACACATGAGTTCCCAGGTGAGTCTGTGAAGATGAGTGTCCTCCATGCAGACCCCACTGCTCACAGGAAGGCCGTGTAGATAGTGATGACGTGTGCATTTTGTGTAATCCTGCTTCTGCTGCCTATGGGCAGCAGTCTTGAACATGTTAGGTAAGCTTCCCACTTCTCTGCTCACTTACCTCACCTATGAAATGGGCGCATTAGTACCCACTTTCTAGAATAGAGGATTAGGTTTCTAGCACAGTACCTAGTGTACAGAAAGGGCCATATATCTGTGTTACCTGTTTTGTTGTGAACATAGTGAGGAATAATCTAGCTCACAGAGTCAACTTTGGCCTGCCATGTTCGAGGTGTGGGGATTTATCAATAGCATGGATTGTGTGCTAGGGATTTGTGATTCAGAGTGTCTCATCTTTTGCAATTTCTAGACTACTTTATACCCTTTTCTAGGCATTAGAGAAATGAAGGACAACGTCAGCCTTCACTCTACCTGTGTGGTTTAAATCGGTAGTTACCCTGTGCATACACTATTGAGCATTGTGAACGATGACCCTGTATGCCTACCCAGCACCTCAGCCCCGAGCGCTGCCCTTACATGCTCAGAGGGGCTCATCAGTAGTGGTGAAGCCTAAAAGAAATTGTTTGTAACTTTTTTCTGCTCTTAGAGCCAGAATGTGCCTGAGTGGAATATAAGCTTAGGCCTTTCTAACACCTCACAGTAAACCTCCTCCGCCCCTCAAAGAACATACGTACGGCTGTTTGTGACAACACCTTTCCCTGTGGATCCAGTTTGAAGAGATTGCTTATTACCAATGACAGAAACTCTCAGTGAAGTGCTATGATTGTTTGGTTCCATGACTCGATTTCTCTTTCAAGGTTTGAGGTTGGCAAGTGCCACCACTCAGTTCCGAGTCTTGGAAATAGCTGATGGGATAAAACACTCAGGATAGGTATCTCCAGGTTCTTACCTGTTCCTAAGCCTTCTGGCCTTATCTCTCCCCACCTCTGAAAGGGGGAAAGACTGTACTCTTCAGTAGGGAAGCCACCAGACACATTGAGCTCTTTAACTTTCAATTAATTAAAAAGAAGTCAAACTTAAAATTCAGTTTCTCCATTGAGTTAGCCACATGTCAAGTGTTCAGTTGACCCACATAGTGAGCAGTGACCATCCATGTGGAATACTTCCATTGTGGCAGGAAGTTCTGTGGGACATTGTAGGGGGATGTTCAGAGAAAACCGTGGTAGATATGCACAAGGATGAGCTAAGGTTTGGGACCTTCTTATTTCCTAGGTCTTCTGTGGTACTCAGGACAGGGTCTCTGACTTTGCTGACTAAAGCCTGGGCTGACCCGAGTCTGGACTGAGCAGGGCCTGCTTGTCTTCCTCTCCTGGTTCCTGCCTGCTTCCTGTGGTTCTTACCCAACCAGGCAACATGTAATGCAAGAGAAAATGTAATCCAACAAATAGAAGCCACCTGAAAGCCTCAAAGGCGGAGATGCAAAGAGCGAATAAACCCAAGAGGGAGTTCTCCAGAGTGTCTAGGCCCCTTAGCTTCTTCCATGAAAGTTGTTTCCAGCCTTCTGGAGCTTCGTGATTCTGTTTTGCCTTTGAATCACATTAAAACGGATCTCTTTTAGTGCAATCAGAGATGGACAACTTTGGGATTTTCAACCACGAATCACTGCCTGTTGGTCAGATTACAACATCATCTCGGTAGGTTGGCACCAATGATTTTTAAAAAAGAATAATGTAGAATAGACTAGAATTTATTAGAGAGTACACTAGAAATAGAAATAGCTTTATTTCATGATCTCTCTGTCAGGTATATATTTGTGTACATTGTTCATCCGGATTGTTGTGTAAAAGGCATCTTTGATCCAGGGTTGTGGTCAAAGTCTGACAAATCCTGGGTTAGAATTGTAGAATTAACACAATAACTGGAATTCTTTTTCTAATGTCCCAATGCCTGTTTCCTAAATAGTATTAAGCTTTGTCATATGTGTTTTGTCATCCTTGTATGGATATCAGAACCATGAAAAATTAGTGCTTCATTTTGGGGGAGGTTGTGATTGGGAAGGGTGAGAGCCCTGTTTAGGAAGAAGCTGGTGGTACAAACTCTTTCTGTTTTTTTAATTTTTCTTAAGTGAGAAACAGGAAGCAGAGAGACAGACTCCCCACATGCACTCAATGAGGATCCACCCAGCAAGACCCCTATAGGGCGATGCTCTGCCCATCTGGGGCCGTTGCTCCATTGCTCTACAACCAAACTATTTTAGTCCCTGAGGCAAGGCCATGGAGCCACCCTCAGCACCCAGAGCCAACTTGCTCCAACTGAGCCATGACTGAGGGAAGAGAAGAGAAAGGTTGAGAGAGAGAAGGAGGAGGGGGAGGTTAGAGAAGCAGATAGTCACTTCTCCTGTGTGCCCTGACTGGGAACCGAACCCGGGAGGGACATCCACATGCCAAGTCAATGCTCTACTGCTGAGCCAACTGGCCAGGGCCTGTTCAAACTCTTTAAATATGAGTCACGAGTTTAGAAATCTTAGAACTATACGGTGGAAAGAGTTTTACTGTGAACTTTGTGTACTTGAGTATAGGGAATCCTTTCTGGTTGGTTGTATGGGGGGAAGTTTTGTCCGTCCTCATGATGTTCTGTATTGGGAGGTGCAGACACAGAATGTAAATTTTTATCAAAGAAAGTGTTTAAAAATGGGAGAAAGGAAGAACACATGCCTGGAAAAATATCAGAGGTATTCATCCATTCAACAGATTCACGGAGTTCTTGTTTGCTTCACCTTGGGACCAGGGCTAATAGGCAACAAACATGGGCATGACTCCCCTCACAAAATCTTGCTGCCTGATCCCAGAGAGGGACAAGTCCACCTCCACCTCCACCTGCAAAACTGCATAACCTAAGACCGCTGAGCACGGAGAGCTAGTAGCCAAGGGTGCGGTTTCCTCGGTCAGCAGGAAACATGTTTTCACCCCCGGACCTTGCCTTGTCAAAACTAGAATCTTGTGCTCCCTGGGTCACCCTTATTGTCACCAAGACGGAAAATCCTGCCCTTTGCTAATGGACATTCCTGTGTAAGTTTCACGGAGACCTCGGCCATTCACAGGATTTAAAAGTAGCTCTGAAGTGAGATTTTCAAAATTCATTTTCCTTCTATTCATATGATAATTGTGTTCAGGATTCAGCACAGGGTTTTTTTTCCTTTTAGTGTTGCATTCTTCTCAAAGGGCTGGTATTTTCCTTCCTCCTTTCTTCCATGGAAAGAATGCTGAGAGGAATAAATTGAGTGGGGTGAGCCTTCACTGTCACCTCTCTTCTCCGCTTAGATATTTATCATAAGAAGATTAAATGTGCTGAAGCTATTCTCCCCAGTCACATAAACCAAAGTGATAGGGAATTAGTACGTGCCTGGGTGGTGAACTGTCTAACGAAAAGAGCGTCAAAAGGGCTGCAGGCGAGCTGGAGCCTTGCGGAACCCGGCCCCACTGTCCTTGCAGGCTGCTGCTCGCACCAATGCTGGTGGCCAATTCCGGCAGCTGCATTCCTGCCAGGGGAAGGTTCATGGAGGGCCCGGAAGTCAACAGAACCTTCTCAGGTAGAACCTCAATTGCCAGCTCTTCTTAGTCACTCTAAGTGTTCTTGAGGGAGCACTCAAAGTGAAGCCCTTCCCTTTTAATTCCTGACCCCATGTTGGCCATTGAGTGTCTACTTAAAAATTTGGACATGCTCATAGTTTGACCATGAGCAATCTGTTGTAGGGGGGATAGGTGGTTTAAAAGTGTGGATGTTTGGCAAAATTCAGGACTTGTGACTTCTCTATAAAAATATGAAGTTTAGGTCCCAACCAGTTGGCTCAGTGGATATAGAGTGTCACCCCAGCATATGGACATCCTAGGTTTGGTTCCTGGTCAGAGCACTCATAAGAAGCGACCATCTGCTTCTCTCCCCATCCCTGTCCCACTTCTCTCTTTCTTTCCTTCCCACAGCCAGTGACTCTTGGTTCAAGCATCGGCCCAGGCTCTGAGGATAGCTCATTGGTCTGAGCGTCAGCCTCAGGTGCTAAAAAATAGTTTGATTGACATAATGCCAGTGGCTGAGGCCAAGCAGACGGTAGAGAACCTATGGAGCTGGAAAGTGTCGGACCATACCCGTTTATTGGAGGCGAGCAAAGACAGGCGAGCGAATAAACAACAGTGAAAGAGCTAATAAACAAAGGAAAACCTGCTATTTGCAGTGAGGGCAAGGAAACAAGGAAAACTGCACCTAACGGTGGTGGCGGGAGAGCGATCTGAGAGAACTGCCACCCAGGAGAAGCACCCACAGCCTTATATAGGCTATACACACATGCCTCTGCCACGTGCTCACGCACTAATCAGGCAACGTGCGTGCAACCGGTAAACCCGCAAGCAAACCCAACACACAGCTGCCCCACAGTTGATTTGAGCACTGACCCCAGAATGGGATTGCTGGGTGAATCCCTGTCAGAGTGTGTGCAAGATTCTTTATCTCCCCTCCTCTTACTTAAAATATATACATTTTGTAGTCATTCCATTTAATAGTTATGTATTGCTCCCTAGGTCATGTGTCTTACATAGCCCTGTCACTGTCTTGTTCAAAGTACTGTTTTAGAGTTTTCAGAGTGGGCAGAAGAGTCCAGGTCCCAGGCATGAGCCACAGCCCTTCTGGACTGGGCTAACATCCACAGCTGGGCAGCTCACTGGGAATGAGCAGCTTCGCCTCTGCCTCTGCTCAGAGCATCATGGTGAGCACATTGTCCCATTCTGCACATGCTTAGCTCACAGAGGGTCTGAGTGTCCACCAGTGCCCACCTTCTCCACTGAGCCCCTTGTATTGGCCCTGTTGCCACCATGAAAGCCAAAAAAATTAGTATGCCTTGTATACACACACATATACACATATAGGTACACATACATACATACATGTTCTTCAAGGGTTCTTGGTCTCTAAAGATGGAGAAGGGAAGAACTGTGTGAAGGAAAAATGCCCAGAAAGTTATCTTCTGCTCTAGCCCACTGGCTTCTGCCGGTGGGTTCCTGTGTCTCCACTCCCAGGTCATTCTCGGGCCCCGCAGGACTGGCCCTGCCTTTCAGCATTGTCCCCTGATGCAGGCAGAAGGGTATGCCTTTTCCAGTGTGCTAAGCCTCATCTCTTACCCTACCATGTTCTAGTGTCTTCTCTTCCACTTACTGTGGTCTCCTCTCTTGTCATTCTCTTTGTCCTGGTGGTTTTTGTTTTTTTTAATTTGTTTTTTTTTAATTTTATTTTATTCATTTTAGAGAGGAGACAGAGAGAGAGAGAGAGAGAGAGAGAGAGAGAGAGAGAGAGAGAGAGAGAGAAAGGGGGGAGGAGCTGGAAGCATCAACTCCCATATGTGCCTTGACCAGACCAGTACAGGGTTTTGAACTGGCGACCTCAGTGTTCCCAGGTCGACACTTTATCCACTGCGCTACCACAGCCCAGGCTGTCCTGGTGGTTTTAAGACACTACTTCTTTGTTTGCTCTTTCGTGATGTTTTAGAAGTGAGGTGAACTATCTACAGGTATTCAGTCTGTCTTTTTCTTTTCTGGTAGTCTTTTATATTTTATTTTTATTGGATTTATAAAGGTGATTTTGGGTAATAAATTCATATTGGTTTCAGGTGTTCAATTCAATAATCCATCATCTATATATCATATTGATTGAGCATCTTTTCATATGTCTATTGGCCCTCTTTATGTTCTCTTTGGAGATGTGTCTATTCAGGTTCTTTGCCCACTCTTTAATTGGTCAGTCTGTTCTGTCTGAGTGGAGGACAGGAATAATCGGCATTCACTCAGGGACCAAGAACCACAGACTGCTTTCAAAACTTGCCACACCTGCACATTGTCCCATCTGTCAGCCTGGCTGACTGATACCAGTTCTTCATTCCAAGCCCTCCTTAAGAATTGATCACCCCTGCCCCTTACTTTTACAGGAAAGCATGCTTTACCTGATTCGATTAAGACCTTACCTTGTATTCTGTTCCATGAATGTTGGGTGGAAGAGCCACTATTCCCATGTCTGTGTTCTGAACAATTGGCACCATATCTACTGCTCAGTAAATAGGGATGGTAATTGTTGTCACATATTACAAATTATAAAAATAGTTTATAGCAGTTTTAAGTCACAACTAATTCGAGATGAACTGGGAAAATATTTTCAACCACAGGCAATGAGTACCACACCTAAAGGCATGGTGCTATGTCTGTTGGATGGCATCCCCGCTGTCATGCACGCCCTCACACCGTCCCCCATCATGCACGCCCTCACACCGTCCCCTCATCATGCACGCCCTCACACCGTGCCCCCATCATGCACGCCCTCACACCATCGCCCCATCATGCACGCCCTCACACCATCCCCCCATCATGCACGCCCTCACACCGTCCCCCATCATGCACACCCTCACACCATCCCCCCATCTTGCACGCCCTCACACCGACCCCCCATCTTGCACGCCCTCACACCGACCCCCCATCATGCACGTCCTCACACCGTGCCCCCATCTTGCACGCCCTCACACCATCGCCCCATCATGCACACCCTCACACCATCCCCCCATCATGCATGCCCTCACACCGTCCCCCATCATGCACACCCTCACACCGTCCCCCCATCTTGCACGCCCTCACACCGACCCCCCATCTTGCACACCCTCACACCGTCCCCCCATCTTGCACGCCCTCACACCGACCCCCCATCTTGCACGCCCTCACACTGTGCCCCCATCATGCACGCCCTCACACCATCGCCCCATCATGCAGGCCCTCACACCGTCCCCCCATCATGCACGCCCTCACACACCATTTTCACCACTACAGTGTCATGTCAGTGGCCAATGTGTCTGTCAGAAAACTCTAATTGCTTTATATGTGAGAGCATTAATCTGCAATAAGTTTGTGTACACAGCTGCTCCATTACTGAAGAACAGTTTTTATCTGCTAATAAATTGATGTTTCTATTTAGTGTCAACTGAAACCAAAATTTACTCTAGTGGAAGTGAACCTTAACATTAAATAATTACTTAAATGCCACTAGTGGTAAGAGAGGGTACGTACCGCCCAACTGTAAAAGGGCTAGAGCTAGGAAAGTGGTCTTCCCTCTGCTAATTGTTTCTGGAAAGCATAACTGCACTGTGGCTTTCATTAAAATAGGAACGGAAGCTGTGCCCTTTCAAAGCAGATCCTGTAAATAGTGTCACCCTTTGGTATGAATTACACACCGTAAGGGAAAAGACTAAAAGGCTTATTTATGTTGAAGGGTAAGGGATGGGGAAAGATTTGCTTCAGTGGTCTGTCTGGAGTTACAGTTAAGATAATGGAATAGATGCTAAAATGTTTTTGAACTTTAATATATAATTCACTTCTTCCATAAGACTGAATGAAACTGTTTTCTAATAAATGATGCATCTTGGATAAAAAAATTATATAATTTTTACTTACTTTTAGAGGATCTGAATTAAAAATAGCCAAGCGCTGGTTTTCTTATTTTTTATATACCTCAAATATGATATACATTAAATGTATATTATTATGCTATACATTAAAGACTTAAATTGCTGATCCCATGTGGGATAAATAAGAAAGAGAATCGTCTTTACTTTAAGTTCATATTTTGAACTGAAAGTTTATTATATACATGTGTGGATGTGTGAGAGAGACAGACAGAGGGAGTGCACACACTTGGTATCTCCTAATTAAAGTCTGGCACAGGTAAGAAATCTTCCCCTCCAATGTCTGTGCATCTGGAAGACATAAGCAAGCCACAGAATGTCACACACATGCCACCCTGGAGTAGCCCTGGGCATAGGCCCCATGTACTTGCATTGTCCTAAGCTGGCCATCTCCTAGTGTGTTGACATTGGCATGCCATTTTATCTCTCTAGGCCTCATCAATAAAATGAAGGAATTAGTCTCAATGACCTTAAAGATCTCAAAGTTGCTTTCTAATTTCAAGGTACTTTCATTCTAAGACGCATTCCTATGCAGTGGAGTGTAGTAGCATGAGGTTCCGTCTGGTCAGCCAGTCATTCCCTATTGTGTGGTGGACACCTGGGTTTTCCTTTAACTTTTCACTCAATATGCTTCACCACCAGGGTCTGAATGACGAGAGAGAGAAGCAGACAGGCCAAGTACGGATTAGAGAGCCTTCAGTGCCAGTTTTATCAATTATCTGAGAGATGATTGAATAGTCTTTTCTTTAAAGCCAGTCATTGTTGGTGGCACTTGAATAACATTAATTGCCTTGATAGAGAACAACACACAATTCACTTAGTCCAACGATCTGCAACATCTTGGCTGTCTCATGTGTTGGAAGAGTTCTGAAGTTGATGGGCTGATTTTCTGAAAGTCTCTGCTAGCAACAGAAAATTTGTTTTCAAAGTAAAAGAAAAGATCTTGTGGAAAAATCATGTAAAGAGAATGTTGGGTTTCTGGGATAAAATTACAAGGTTTAATTAGAGGAAGTCCTTCTTCCTCCTTCAAACATTTGGTCTTAGTCCTCCGCAAAGGCATTTTAAATTAAAGAAAAAGAGCAAAAGCTCTATCAGAGTTTGTTGGCACATTCATTTCATTCCAAAATTCTAAAAATGCCTTGGTACTTTAAATATTGTATAATAATATGTGTGTATTATATTCTTATACTTGTATGAGTAACAGAAACTATCTTTAAATTTTGTAGTACTTGCAATCTACTTTTACTGTTAATATGACTATAAAAATTTAGAGCGATTCTCCATACATGTAAGGGATTCATTGCTGTTAGCTCTGTCATGGAATTATGCGGAACCGACTCTTGGTCAGGAACATGGCCTCCAGTTATAACATTGTTCCTATGGGAAAAAACACCATCTGCTTTGTGATGTGATTTCTAAAAAACATGTGGTGAAAAGAGGATGGCTACATTTTCTAAATGTAAGCTTTTTAATCCTTTGTACCATCAGTTATGACTTGGCAAAAATGTGAACAATATGTCCTAGATTGAAGTGTGTTCATGGGTTGGATTTGAGTGGGGTCTCACATCCCTTCTCCCAAGTACACACGAAAGGGATAATGAATGTATACATCAACCTTAAGCTTTAATTGGGAGGTTTGTTGCTCGCATACACACTCATGTTTCTGGAGTGAGAATTTTATTTAAAATGTTATAAAGTAGCCTGACCAGGTGGTGGCACAATGGATAGAGCATTGGCCTAGGATGCGGAGGACCCAGGTTCGAGACCCCAAGGTCGCCAGCTTGAGTGTGGGCTCATCTGACTTGAGCAAAAAGCTCAACAATAGTACATCATGGTAGTCTTATTCATTTGTTCAGTTAAACAAAATTTTAATTACTTCAAAGTTTCCTCTAGTTAGTGAAACCATAGCGCTCATAAACGAAATGAGGTCAGCAGCTCCTGAGGCAGATGCTTGAGAAAGTGGTCACTTTGACACTCTAGGAACTGTGGTGGGTGACATAAAATTTATTTGTGTAGAAGTTATGCACACCTACCTTCCAAAAAATTATTTGAAGTAGTTTTTATAAATAACAATTAAAAGAATGTTGTAAAGGACACAGAAAGAGAAGAGCTATATTAGGAAACTGGGGAGAGTAATTATAACTGGATATTAAATTTATCTGAGTTTCCTGGTAGCCAAGGCAAAGAAGACGCAGACAGACAGGAACGGAGAGAGGCGAGAAGAATCAATCATTAGTTTTTCGTTGCCCTTGTGACACCCTAGTTGTTCATTGATTGCTTTCTCACATGTGCCTTGACCGCGGGCCTTCAGCAGACCGATCCACCCCTTGCTGGAGCCAGTGACCTTGGGTCCAAGCTGGCGAGCTTTCACTCAAGCCAGATGGGCCCGCGTTCAAGCTGGCGACCTGGGGTCTTGAACCTGGGTCTTCCGCATCCCAGTCTGACGCTCTATCCACTGTGCCACCACCTGGTTAGGCTCAGTAGTCATTTTCAACCATACGTTCTTTGAAAATGGAAATTGTTTAACAAAATTACCATTTTCAAATAAAGAATGTTTAACATTCTTAGGTGAATTGTGGATGTGATAAATGGAAATATATGAGGTCATTTGTAGTAATAGCCTTCTCTGGCATTGTATTTTAGGAGTAATTTTTACATGTATTCATAAAATAAAACTACATAACAAATTGAATTATGTTTGCAAAAAGTCACATTATGACTTTTTGTCATGTGACATTTGACCAAAATTGAAGGTACAACATTATATTGTGAGGATATTTTGGGGAATATAACCTAGATGTATTTCACTTCCTTGGTCAATATTCTTGGTCTTGATATTAATAGTAGATGTTCACAGGGAAATTTATAAATCCAAATGAAAGGAGAAACCAACAGGAAAGGGAGAATGTTGTTTCAGACCTTCTTGGAAAATCCACCATCATTTTCTACCTAAAACTGCAAAATCAGTTTAAGGGTTTATTTTTATCTAATGATTTTTTTAAGAGAAAAAAATAGTCACCTTATCAGGCAGTGGTGCAGTGAATAGAGTGTGGGACTGGGATGCAGAAGAGCCAGGTTCGAGACCCCGAGGACGCCAGCATGAGTGCAGGCTCATCTGGTTTGAGCATGGCTCACCAGATTGAGCCCGAGGCCACTGACTTGAGTAAGGGGTCACTCGGTCTCCTGTAGCACCTGGCCAAGGCACATATGAGAAAGCAGTCAATGAACAACTAAGGTGCCACAACGAAGAACTGATGCTTCTCATCTCTCTCACTTCCTGTCTGTTTGTTCCTGTCTGTCCCTCTCTCTGTCTCTCTATTCTCTGTCACAAAAAAAAAAAAAAAAAATTCAAATTATCACCAATCACTGGGTAACAAAATTTTTGTTGCATCCACAAAAACACATGTTCTTACCTAATTCGAGTGTGCTGATCTCAAATCTGACATTAGTTTTTCTCTGAAAGCTATAGTGTTTTTGCAACTCAAGATTTTAGATTTTCATCTTATTGTAAAATCTTCAACATTTAGCTTAACGTAATAAAGTAGAATGTCTTCTTGGCCATCATCTTTGTGAAAATATAATAATTTATATAATGCAGTAAATATACTAATACACTGAAAGATATGATTGCATCAGAATTTGTCTACAATTTCAAAATAGAACATATTAAAACACTAACTTTAATCATAAAATTTGCATAAAACTTATTTAAATTCTATTCAGGCAAAAATTTGCATTTGTAGCTCTTCCATTTGTGTACTTGTTGAGGACAATTTCGTTTGATGCTCCAATAGTAGTCTGCTCATCACTAACAGCTCCAAGATTTTCGGGAAACTTGTCAAGGTTGACTGTTCAGGAAGTGAACCTTAATGCTCATGTTACATCCAATGTCCTAGAAAAGCAACAGCATCCTTTGAACCAGAAGTTCATAGTTTTCTGTATTTTTGTTGCCAAGGAAGTTCTTTGTAACTGCCACAAAAAAAACTGCAGTGCTGCTTTCTCCTCCTTATTCATCATCCTGGCAAATTCTTTGTCACATATGAGGGTTTGAATTTGAAGTCCATGGAATACACCTGCTTTTATCTTCTCAAAAGACAAGGCAGGAAAAGCAGAAATAATATGTTGAAAGCATTCACTTTCTCTATTCAAAGCCTGAACAAACTGCTTCATTAAGCCAAGTTTGATGTGAAATGGGGGAATAATGATCCTGTCTCGATTAACTACAGGTTCATTCACAATATTTTGTATCCCTACTTCCAGAGCTTCACGTTTTGGCCACTCCTTCTGTGTCCAGTGTTTCTCCCAAGCTCGGCTGTCCCACAAACACAGAAAGCAAAGATACTCCGAGAAACCTCTCTGTTGTCCTGGAAGAAAATTAACCATTTTAAGACCCACACAAATGATCCAGTCATGCTCCTCATACTTCAGAAAGTCGAGGACAATTTTTATGTCATTATAATCTTCTTGCAGAATAGTTGAATAACCAGTTGGAACTGCTGCATAAATATTACCGTTGTGTAAGAGAACACATTTCAGACTCCATTTAGAGCTGTCAAGAAATAGCCACCATTCTGTTGGACTCTAAGTGGTAACACCTAGCTGGCTGAGAAGACTACTGATATAATGACAGTAAACAAACTGTCTTCAGAAAAAAAATCCACAAAAATTTGTTCATGCTTCCTAAAATTGTATACTTTAGCTGACCAGTGAAGTCCATTCTTTTCTTGAAGCCTGGAGTGTAAGAACTCAGCTGCTTTCTTTGATAGGCCCACATCTCTTACTAAGTCATTCAATTTGGCTTGGCTAAACTGCTGAGAGGTTAATGACTGCTTAGCATCAGAAGAAGACCCTTCAGATTCTACAACCATTTCCTCATGCATCTTATCAAAATACACTTGATCACCATGTTCACTTTCTTCGTCCTTAGAAGAATAAAACCATTGAAAACTGGAACCGGGAGTGTCTCAGAGTGTTGCTGAAGGAATATTAGGATATGCGATCATATGCCGTTTTTTCTTGCTGATTCCCTTTGTATGGATCAGACAGAAATAACAGTCACTGCTTTGGTCCTAGGTTCATGCCAAACCATGGGAATACCAAAAGGCATTTCTTTGCATTTTCCTTTCATCCAGTCACGAAGCGTTTCCTCACAATTATGTCACACGATATGTGGAGCCCAATGCTTGTCTTAATTGCCAAGGGGAACTTGAAAATAGGCAGTCTATGCACATGTCACTAATGATGAAATATTGCGCCTTTGACATTGAAGTGTGTAATAGCCACGTATATAACAAAAGATGTCAGGACTATTCTTACATTTACGCCTACTCCAAGAAGCCATGATTCAATTTTAAAACAAAATAAGAGGGTGTTTTTATCAGATAATATTTTTTTACATTTAAAAACAACTACAATTATGTAAAAATGATGTCTGTAAAACATTAATTGCCTTGTGGTTATGTTTAATCCAAGAGTTGTTGCCCTTTAACTCCAATTTAAAAACCAATGCATGCCATTAACTGTAACAGAAAGTAATTAAAATTGCATAAAACTAGAGCATGCACCAAAAACGGATTTCAGATTTGGAATCAGCGATGCAGAAATATATAGAAACAGTCCTAAACCCTCATGCAACAGAAAATGAAAAAAAAATTGTTCCCCAGTGTTTGTTAATATTGGTTTGATCAAATGTCATATCATCACCATTTTTCCTCAGTTATAATTATATTTTTTCACAGTTAAGAATTTATAACGTAAAGATGTTTCTTACAATATCATAATGAAACAATATTTGTGCATTTCTGGGTACACAATATGAGGAAAGACACTACAGAATGGTATCTGCAGAGGCTGGGGACTTGTGAGTCTCAGTGGTGTAGCTTCATGACAGATGATTGGCTCGTGACAAACACAGGTAAAATTTCAGTACATAGTTTGCAAATATTTCTTTTGCAACTCAAAAAATAATAATAAGATATCCCAACCACATTCTTTAATACAAGTTTCTGTGTTAGAATAACACTGGTATTTATATCTAAAGTCATGACTATGTCTAGAGCTCTGTCAGTGTCAATGTCTGTATCTCCATTCTCAGCTTCTGTTGCTACCGCATACATAATTACTGTATTTCCCCAGGTATAAGACACTCCCTTGTATAAGATGCACCTTAATTTTGGGGTCTGAAATTTGAATAAAAATGTATTACATAAAGTTATTGAACTCTAGTTTTATTCATCATAAAATTTATACAACTCCTCATCACTGTCAAAACTCCCATCCATTAGCTGTCCTCATCTGTGTCTGATGACAAATTACTGTCTTTACATATTGCCTCATCCTCAGCTCCATCTATGGCATTTGAAATGCTACAACCACTGTATAAGACACACCCAGTTTTTAGCCCCCAAATTTTTTGAAAAAGGGTACATCTTATACATGGAGAAATATGGTAGTTCTCTTTGGTTCTCTTCCCTTCCTTGCACACAAGGACTTGGACATTGGTTGGACATACAAGTACATGAAAGTCAGTGTCGCAGTCTGCTTGGGAAGGATCACACTGAGTTTTAACAAATGCTTTGCTCTATTCCCTGCTCCTCTGTGCTTGGGTGTAAGCTGGCACAGACCCTACCTTGGTGAGCCTTCCGGCATCAAGGCTACTTTAGAAATGGGCACCTGAATTCCTGTGACTCCTGCTTCTACTCACGAGTCACAGAACCTTGGCTGAGTGCCACTCTGCCTGTTTTCCAGTTCTTTGATATTAATGGAAAGGTCAAGAATTCTGTTTATTGCAGGAAAACAAATCTTTACTCAAACCTGTCATCATGTTAAATGAAGATTTTTTTCCCAATAAGAAAGTTAAGTTAGTAAAGTGTCAAATTAAAGTCTTTGAACAACATTCTAGACAGAGAAATGTGAAAGTTTTACTGCATCAATCAACTTCTAAAGGTCACAAGGTTTTTAATCCACATTTTAAAACATTTGTGTGTGGAATGTACTATTATTGATTCTTTTACAGAAATTTGAAAATATTTGAAATTGAGAAAGAAAAATGTCAGACTAGAGAAACGACTCTGTTCTATGAATACCATGCCCACAAAAGAAGTAAAGATTTTTTTTCTCATTTCATTCAGCTACAGTTTAATTTTAAAATTCTGTTTAAGCAATATGGTACAATAAAGTTTCTATTAACTAGAAGCTAACCGTTAATTAAACAAAAATTAATTATATGTTTAGGAGATGCCTACAGAAGCATTGCTATTGGGAGTTTTTTTAAAAAATATTAGTAAGAGCAAAAGATTTTTGGGGTCATATCCTATAGTCAACAGAGTAAGATGTGACTCATTTATTCTTTTTCTCTACTCAGTACTCTATATTGAGAACTAAATGTTGTGAAAAATCTTAAAACGTTTTATTTACTTATTTATATTTTTTTTACAGAGACAGAGTCAGAGAGAGGGACAGATAAAGACAAACGTACAGGGAGAGAAAGATGAGAAGCATCAATTCTTTGTTGAAGCTCCTTAGTTGTTCAAATTGATTGCTTTCTCATATGTGCCTTGACCAGGGAGTTATAGCAGAGGGAGTGTCCCTTTGCTCAAGCCAGTGACCTTGGGCTCAAGCCAGCGACCTTGGACTTCAAAGAAGTGACTATGAGGTCATTTCTATGATCCCATGCTCAAGCCAGTGACCCTGTGCTCAAGCTGGTGAGCTCGTGCTGAAGCCAGATGAGCCTACACTCAAGCCTGTGACCTCGGGGTTTCAAACCTGGGTCCTTCATATCCTAGTCCAACAGTCTATCTACCGCACCACCATCTGGTCAGGTTTAAAACTTTTTTAAAAAAGTTAAGTAATATCCGTGATCCCAGCTTGAGTGTGGGACTATGGACATGATCCCAAGGTCGCTGGCTTGAAGCTCAAGGTCACTGGCTTGAGTTTTAGGTCACTGGCTTAGGCTAGAGGTCACTGACTCAGCTGGAGTCCCCCAGGTTAAGGCAAGTATGAGAAGCAATCAATAAACAACTAAAGTGCCACAACTACGAGCTGATGCTTCTCATCTTTCTTTCTTCCTGTCTCTTTCTTGCCATAAAAAAAAAGATGTATCATGTTTTCAAACTTGCAATTCTATACCTAACTCAACCATCAATGAATGGTGATGATAGAATAGATATATTTTAAGTGTGCAAAGACACTTTTTTTTACTTCTAATATATCATCTCTTTTAGGAGGCTATAGGATCTCTAACAAATCCCAAGATGATGACAAGGGGCTCCCACTGTGCGGAGGACCAGGGAACCAGGGTGTGCTGGAATAGGTGGGAGAAGCGCTTGAGGTGGGAGGGCACCAAGAACAAAATCGAGGCTATGATGGGTTTGATATTGTAGAAATTTGTCCTAAAAGGCTATAGAGAGGGAGAAATTATTTGCAACAGGCATGTTAGATGAAATACTGTTATCCAAAATATTTAAAGAATTCTTTTTTTCCTTTCACATTTTTAATTGAATTTATTTCGGTGACATTTATTAAAGTAATAAATAATTATACAGGTTTCAGGTATACAATTCTGTCATGCATCACCTATATATTGTACTGTGTGTTCACCACCCCAAGTCAAATCTCCTTCCATCTCTATTTATCCCACCTATACTCTCTTCTTCTACTTTTCCCATCCCCCTGCCCCTCTTGTAACACCATAGTGCTGTCTGTGTCTTAAATGTACAAAGAACACTTAAAACTCAACACAAGAAAACCAACAGCCCAATTTTATAAAGGGCCAAATACCTTAATGGGCACCTTACCATAAAAGATATACAGATGGCAGATAAATGTGGAAAATGGCTTCACATCATGTCATCAGGGAAATGCAAATTAAGACAACAGTGAGAAACCACTACCCACCTATTAGGATGGTTGAAATTTGGAATGCTGACACCAAATTTGACACCAGGCAAGGATGTGGAGCCGCAGTGGAAACTCACTGCTGATGGGCATGCAAGCCGGAACAAGCACTTTGGAAGATGGTTTGGCAAATTCTTACAAAATGAAACATACTCTTACCATACAAACCCAGGAGCTGTGCTCCTTGGTACTTGCCCAAAAGAGTCAAAAATTTACGTCTACATGAAAACCTGAACACGGATCGTGTCTATAGCAGCTTTATTCAAAATTGCCCAAATTGGAAAGCAACCAAGATGTCCATCAGTAGGTGATGGGTTACTGTGTGTGTCCAGACCTAAAAAGAAATGAGCTGTCAAGCTGTAAAAAGACTTAGAGAAACTTAAGTGCCTATTGCTGAATGAAAGAAACCAATCTGAAACAGCTGCATACAGTGGGATTCCAACTGTGTGATAATCCAGAAGAAAATAAACTGTGGAGACACTGAAAAGATCAGTGTTTGCTGGTGGTGTTGGGGAAGGGGGCAGTGGAGGCTGAGATGGGTAGCAGAGCAGAGAGGATTTATAAGGCAGTGAATCTACATTGTGTGATACTATAGTGATATACAAATGTCATTAGAAATTTGTCCAAACCCATAGAGTGTACAACACCAACACTGAATCCTAATGTAAACTGTGAACTTTGAGTGATTATGATGTGTCAATGTTGGGCCACCAGTTATAACAAATTAACCGCTCTTGTGGAGGGGGGGATTTGATAACAGGAAAGGCTGGCTATACATGTGTGTAGACAGGGGTATATGGAAAATCTCTGTACCCTCCTCTCAGTTTTGCTGTGATTGTAAAACTGCTCTAAAAAGTTACTTCTTTTTAAAAGGCCTAGGGACAGGCTCTAAACAAATTAAGAAACAAACAAACATACGAAAGAACACAAGAATGCCATAGAAGAAAGGAAATGCAATCACAGTGCTCCACTTGCATTAGCAGTGGGCAGTGTTTATATTATCAAACACTACACAGTAATTTAAAAGTTGTGCTATAACTATTTTGGGAGGATATGGGAAGTGAGAATCGGGGTGTAAACTGGGATTGTAGGGAGTAAGAGAACTAACACTTCGTCTACCTTCATAGGAAGTCAACTGATAACGTTGAAGATTAATGGAGAGGGAGATGGTGGTATGAACCTGTTATTCAAAGTGATGTAGTCAAATTCCAGAGGTATTTGGTTAGATAGGGATATTATTAAATCCCTAATGTTTTGTGTGTGTTTTGGATCATATTGATACTTTACTTTTTTTTTCTTTTAAGTGAAAGAAGGGGAGATAGTAAGACAGACTCCGGCATGCACCCCCACTGGGATCCACTGGGCAACCCCATCTGGTGCCTTGCTGGTGACTGAGCCATTTTTAGCTCCTGAGGCAGAGGCTACAGCAGGTGTGGCCAAAAGTTTTTGCTCCCGGGCCAGATTAGAAAGAAAACATTTTTCATGGGCCAGACAAAATATTAAAATTTAAAAATGTTAAATACAAAAACAATTCATTTAAGTAAACAAAATTTTATTATGTAATTTGTTTATGAATAAATGTAAGTGAGTGAAAAGAGTTTTTAATATACAATATTATTTGAATAAAAATATAATTACATACCGTATAAATATCCAAACTGTATCACAATCAATCAAAACAATATTTAATTAATAGAATGATCTTGAAGGGGTTATATCGCAAATAAAAGTTATTTCATTTTACAAACAGCCTGGACACGTTTTCAGTTGTCAACTGCAGCTATTGTCTATGCTACAGTGCCACTTGTTTCAGCACACTTGACCACAACAATAACAAATTGTTTGACCTTGGGTGCACACTGGCAAACTCCGCCTAAAAGAATGTGGGTTTCACATCGCAGCTTAATGTCAAACAGTTCATATCAAGTACAGACAAATACAAAAGTTGTAAATCTTTATAATGGAATTCTTTTAAAAAATAAAGAAGTATCGCAAATCCATTCAACCAATTATTGGAAGTTAACCCTAGATTGATCACATACAGAATTCTTTTCCGCGTACGTATCACTATCTTCTTAAATATCTCAATTTCAAATAATCAAAGACGCTTCCACTTCTGAATAGCTGAGATTTTAAAGTAGTGGAGAATATTAAAAATTTAATCGCGGGCTGCATAAACTCATTACACGGACCGGATCCGGCCCTCGGGCCCTATGTTGGCCGTGCCTAGGCTACAGGGAGCCATCCTCAGTGCCTGGGGCTAATGTGCTCAAATCAATTGAGCAATGACTGCAGGAGGGGTAGAGAAAGTGAAAAAGAGAAGGAGGAGGGGAGGAGAAGCAGCTGGTCGCTTCTCCTGTGTACCCTGACCAGGAATCAAATCCAGGATTTCCACACACCATTTCAATGCTTTACTGCTGAGCCAACCAGTCAAGGTTAATACTTTACTTTTAATAATATTGAGTATTGAGTACTAAAAACACTAAGGGAATGAAAGTGATCCATGTAAAAATTACTGATGAGAGTGTATCACAAATGAGAAACAATAACTGATTCATTCTGAGTAGCTCAGGTTGAGTTAAAAAGAAATAATCATAGGAAACAGCTAAAAGTCTTAAAAGTGCTTTTCTTATGATTTGGTAGTCAGTACCTGATGAAGCAGGAGATTCTTTTATTCCTTTGTGACCTAAAGTGATGCCATTTTTCTTCCACTGACTCAGTACCTTCAACTGTAAAATAAGGGTATTAGCGTATTTGTTTTCTAAGTTCTCTTCTAGGGCTAATACTCTGTGAATCTGTGATTCCAGTCAAATTTATATGTTTGAGAAATCAGTGTGTGTGTGTGTGTGTGTGTGTGTGTGTGTGTGTGTGTGTAAAATAAGGTTTAGTAAAAAGATGACCTTGACTCAGAGAGTTTTATGAATATGTATAATACCAACAATATTGGGTTGGAGGTGGTGGGATGCTGGTGGTGGTAGCAAGGTAGGGCTTCCAACAACTTCTAAGAAGAAAACAGAGGCAATAGGAGGGGGAGAAAGGCCACGTTGCACAGACCATAGTCACTGACTTGCACAGGTAACCCTCATATAAAACACAATTTCTTTGTGGCCCAAATCTTCTTCCTGCATAATTATTGACTTTGACAAACTACTAACAGCTATTTTTGGCTATAAATCATTCTATTTTCTACCTGTGCCTATGTATATACCACTCAGTTTTTGGGTTGATCATTGAAAAAATTACCTTATTTCTCCTTTAATTAATAAGAAAAATGAAATTCTACTAATACATTGTTTTACATAAAAACAAAAGAGAAACCCTCTTAACTGTTCTTTAAAATTAATTAAATAATATTAACAATAATACTCTTTTTGTATTAAGAAAGAAAAAGAGAAAAGACTATTTTATTAATCTAAGCGCAAATTGGCCATACAACTGAAATTAGAACTAGCATGAGAGGAGAGGGGGCTTGTGGGGCTGGGAGAAAAAGGTGAAGAGATTAAGAATAAAACTCATAGACACAGACAACAGTATGGTGATTACCAGAGGGAAATGGGAGTATGTGGAGGTAGCAGAGGGTAGAGTGGGGAAACAGTGGTGATTGAAGGAGATTTGACTTGGGGTGTTGAACATACAATACAGTGTACAGATGACCTGTTATAGAATTGTGCACCTGAAACCTATACAATTTCATTAACCAATGTCACCATAAGAAATTCAACAAAAAATAAAAGAAGAAACCTTTTAGTTAGCATTTTAAAATATAAACTATACATAGTGAGCATTACCTTTAAACAATGTAATTTATACAAGATGGATGCAAGCCACTTTCAAAACCTATCAATAATTCCAAATCAATATGGTCATACTTTTCTGTGTTTTCTTGTAATAATTCATCTGAACATGAAGTTAAATTGGTTGGCATCTTTAACTCGTTTTTTTCCTCTTTCCAGATAGATTATTTGTAGGTTGGGACATGGCCGAATCATGAGTGAAAGAAAAGCCTAGAAATGTATTAACTAATGAATTTAATAAGGAGCATAAATAAAAGTTAAAAAAATTATCTGTCATGAAAAATACTCTATCTTAAAAGGGTTTAAAAACAAATGGCACATATCAGCTCTTGATTTAGGCACATTTGTCAACCAATGGTATCATTTCAACACCAACAGGAATCCCCCAATTGGGGTGCAATGAAGAAGGACACTTAATCATGGTACAACACATCCATGGAACAGCTTGGTAGTGTTACAGCTCAATTAAGAAGCAGCACAGCTATGAGGAATCCCAGGATCAGGCAGTCCTGGGGTAGGGCCCAAGTCTCTCTGGCTAAACAGCTCTACTCTGGTCGTTCCACCTACACTGGTCTGCTCTGCCCTGGCAAGACATCCCTGGTATTTTAGCTTTAGCCAGGGGAAATGGGGAAAACACCATCTTCAGTATCCAATGGAAAGGGAAAGTACACTTTCCAAGATGGTGGGGGGGCACTGACTTATGTAGACAGAAGTCCCCAGCCCTGGTTTCTGATTTGTCTGTCCAAATGAGGGCTTCAAATCCTCACAGTTTGAATTGATCCGGAAAGCACTGTCCGGATTAGTCAGAATGAAGCTGCTCTGATTGGTCTGTGAAAATGTTGATGTTAATATATCTGCACAGCCCTGGTTGGATGGGAAAAGCCTCAGTCTGATTGGTTGAAATAGAATCCCAGGAACTCCTCTAATAAGGGCTGCTCAGATGGCAAGAACACATTGCGGACAGGTAGCTCAGTGCAGGCTTCTTTCTAAAGTGCAGTTTGCAGTAGCGGACCCTATGCAGAAATGGCTGCTAGAATCTGGAGTATTGTTTGCTTTTAAATTTGAGCCCTTTTGGCTAGTGGGAGCCTTTCTTAGTAGGTATCTTCTTAGGGTCCACACACCAGTGTTCTGTTTTCTTTTCTTTTTCCTACTTTTATTCTCAAAAACATTTCAGAATTACCCACTCATAAAATGTACATTATTTTCCATTTTAAGTCATTTCAGGAAAGCCATATAGAATTTAGCCATAATTTAGAATTATGACATGAGCATTAAGCACTCCATTATATTGGGAATTTTTATCTTTGGGAAAACATAGCTTGGTTTTGTATAGTTTGCTTATTTTTTTTCAATTATGCTTTCCTTAAAGACAAAGAATGAAAAAACAAAGAAAATGTTAGCCTTGAATTCTGTAATCAGGTTGTGATTAAAAAATTAAAATAATGGTCCTATAATGACTTTCAATGCATGTACAGTAAAACCTCTCAAATATGAAAAAGAACGTGATCATTTTTATTTTGTCATCAAGCTATCGGGTCTTGTTATTTCATTTTCTCTGTTTTTCTATTTCAAATTTTTATAACGTATTCCTCGTTTTTATTCTTCTTTTGGTTCTTCAGGATTTCACCTGTAATATTATTAAATTCCTTTTCCTTTTTATTCAGACACCACATGTGTGTACTCGTTGGAAGCACAGCCTTTAACTGTGGGGTCGCAACTGGCTAACCTTGATATTCCCAGTGGTTTTATTAAATAAATAGTATAATGCACAAACTCTCTTCAGCTCTCTAACCTGTTAGAATATATTATGTATCCTGGCCATTTATTAGACAGCTCAGGAAAATAACACGGTTTATGAAAAGTAAATGCACTTCGAGCATTCACCCCACATTGTAACCGCTTCTTGCTGTATAACACAAAAATGGCCTATGTGGTTTCTTGTAGGCAGTAACAGTTATTTTCAAAAATGCATTTAAAGGCATTGATATACCTGGAAAACATTTTCTCTCCCATCATTTATTCGTGTATATCTATGCAGAGTAGCCAGCTTGCAAATCAGAAGGATGCAAGAGGCTCGGAAGTCCATTTCTACCCCTACTCCTGCCCTCTGCCAGTTTTTTTCACAGGGGCCTGTGGGACCTCAGTCTGGACTCCCCACCCCCTCGGATTTTAGACTAACATTCACTCTCACAATATCTCAAGGACATTTATTTTAAAAGTTTTATTGGAACCTGATTTCTGAAACAATTTTGATCATTAGTTCTGTAATGATAGGATTTTTTTTAAAGTTTGCTACATAATATTACTTGTGTCCCATCTTTAGCCAATGCCACTTTGGCGATGAGACTGCGGTAGAGTTACCATCCTTTTGAGTGAAAACCGACCTGAATTATTTCTGGAAAATGTACTTGTCAGGAAAGGCTACTTCAGGCTCACAACAGTGTGTCTTTTTGTGTGTGTTTATTATGTGTGTCTGTGTGTGTGTGTGTGTGTGTGTGTGTGTGTGTGTGTGTGTGTGTTCTTTGCAGTGCTAGGAATTCCCCTTGAAAAAGTAGAACTAAATTTGTCTTGTGCCGGCCTGAGACCAGTGACAGGCTTGTAAGGAAGAGTGATGATAGTAATAAAATGGATAAGGGGAGCATTCCTGAGATTTTGCTGCTTATAAAAGGACAGCCCTATTGCTGAATGACTACAGAGGGACCCGGTGAAATTGAGTTGTATGTCTTCCGATGGAGCGAGGGGACCCTCCCTGTGAGTCATCACACCAGATACAAATGCAAACAGTTGGGTGACTACCATTTTTAACCAAAAGAGCATTGCTGTGTATGCTTTTAATTTGTGATGATTGGCCCGGGATGGTTGGCTCAGTGGTAGAGTGTTGGCCTGGCGTGTGGATGTTCCAGGTTCGATTCCCAGTCAGGGCACACAGGAGAGGCACCCATCTGCTTCTCTTTTCTTTTTCTCTCTTCCCCTTCTGCAGCCATGGCTCGATTGGAGTGAGTTGTACCCAGGCACTGAGGAAGGCTTCATGGCCTCCACATCAGGTTCTAAGAACAGCTCGGTTGCTGAGCAACAGAGCAACACCCTAGATGGGCAGAGCATTACACCCTAGTGGGTTTGCAGGGTGGATCTCGGTCAGGGTATGTGCAGGACTTTGTCTCTGCTTCTCCTCTCGCTGAATTGAATAAAAACATTATGTTGATTTATTACAGTGAAGTTGGTGTGAAATGGACAACAAATCTTGTGTGTCAGAATCTGAAAATGAATTTCATCAGCCAAGGAATGTGAGTGCTTTTGGGGTTTACATAGGTTTCTCATAGTTCTTTTCATAATACAAATGGGTGAAACTGAAAATGTCATAATATTTCCCAAGTAGCTAATTTCACATGTATACATGTACACATATAAATATAGTGCTTAGGTTCACGTTAGACTTTTTCTATAATTCAAGGTAATTTGTACATATCCACAGAAATATTTGTCTAGAAACCTAAAAGTAGATATTAATACCACTTGTTATAGCTCAAAAATGTCTGGGATTATCTGTAGAAAAAAATGCAAACTTTATAACAAAATTTAAAAAAAAAATTTTTTCCTACTATTCAAACTTGGAAGAGAATGTATCCCCACATACCAATGTAAAGTGCTAAGATTGATGAAAAAGCTGCCCTTGTTAGAAGCTAGCTTTGCATGCATAATTAATTTGAGCCCCACATTCCTGCTCCACAAGCAGAAGAGAAATTGAATTCAGGTGTTTGGTGAACATATGGGTGCTTTGCTATGAATTTATGACCTGTGGTTTGAGTGTAAAACCCCAAGGTACTTGCTGATAAAATTTAATGAAGCTTGTGCAGAGGAGCTATTTTTATTTGTACTTTGGTAATTGATACATTTCTTATTTTAACCCTCCCACCCTGTCCCGCTTTGCTCATAAATCTTCCTGTCTAAGTGATGCATGGTAGAAAGCCCCAGTCAAAGCCAGGTTTGGCTCTTCCACAGAATTTAAGCCTGCTCCTCTCTGTTTTAATTTAGCAATGAATGCTTTCATGCCCGCATGGGTGACAGGAGATAAACCCATGCATTCTGGATGAATGTGCTCCAGTTTCTTTTAAGAGAAGCAAAAGCTGTCACAGGGCCGGGTGACACCACTCTACTCTGTCTTAAGTAAGCAAAGATGGAGGCGCAGTGTAGCTCACTCTAAAAATTTAGGCAACACATTCTTGACCGTATAAAGTTTTTCTCCCCAAGGATGAACTTACCTTTAGGGAGAGAGACTTGTCACACACACACACAAACACCCTAGCACTATCTGCCTACCTTTCTGTTCATGCCCAGAATTTTACAAAAAACGCACCTGATCTGAGCACCAGTGAACACATAAGAAGTGCTCTGTCTTAACATGAGGGTGTAATGGGTTTAAATGAGATATCTGTGTGTGCTCACTAATTTACAGCAATTACAAACTCAGTTTGACATCTGTAGCTTTTCACTATTTGGCTATTATAAGATCAGGAATATTTAATGGAATTGCTAATCAGTACAAAAAGCCACCTAAGTGAGGAGAACATTGTTTACCTGTCATCTCAGTGGCATCAGTGTCTGGTGGTTTTGCAGACATCCTTCTTGAGTGTGGTGACTCCCCTCCCCCAACACTTTAGTCATCCCTGTTCCAGATTGTGTCTGTACCCATTCTATCATTCTGACAGTCTGTCTATTTTGAAAGGATTACAAACTCTGCACCTCTGTGCATGACATCACGGTGAGACATTGCTTAATGAGGTGAGACACTTGTGGTCATTGTGTCTCTAACGCGACGTGACAGGTCTGTCCTACATATGTTTTTTTCCAGTGTCACTTTTTGCCTACTCCAGTCCTTCCTGGTGTCCATTTTAAGTGACATCTAGGAAATAGCTAGATTTTAGATTTTCCACTGGTATGGATAAAGGGACTAAATGTATTCTTTTTCCTGGGATGACAGAAGAATTAGCAATCGGGCAAGGAAGGGAAAGATGCTCTCATGTTTCTCCAATGAATATGTTTCACACACAGAACAGTTCTGTGGGACAGCTGTGTTAAGCATGCTCACGTGGGTTACCAGCTGCAAGCACTTTGCCCAATTGGTGTGTGGGTGCGTAGCAGCGCCACGTGTGTATGGCTTATATAAGGCTGTGGGTGCTTGCACTCTAGAGAGATTGGGAATCATGGGTGTACAGCTTGCCTGCTCGCTGCTATGAGAGGCCGTTTTACTGTTTGTTTGCCTGAGGGGCAGTCTCCCCTGCCTGTGTGCTTGTCCGCCATTGTGAGACTTTATTAAACGGAATGGCCCAACCTTTCCGGCTCCACAGTTTCTCTACCGTCTGCCCAGATTCAGTGTGGACCTGCCTGGCCTCGGCCTCAGTCATTGGCGTTTCAAGTACTGTGGAAGGGTGGGTTGTTTATGCACTCTGGTGTGTGACTACCAAGGAAGTCAGTAAAGAGAACTTTTCCTCAAATAAGTGACTGGCACATAGGAACCTCCTGTGAAGACTTTGCATCATTACCTAAAGACACCCTCCAGGCTTGGTGAAGTCAGGGACTTTGAGCGTAAACAGAGTCCTGCAAGTGTTAACATACTACCTTCTCTTTTGTATGTGTGCCGGGACACAGACAAAGTCTGCTGTTTCAGAAGTCCTGACTAGAGAATCCCAGAACCTGCAGGACAAGAGGACTTTGAAGCGCTGGTGGATAAGGAGGCAGAGTTCCTTAAGCAGAGAAGTTGGCAGTTAGGGGAACTCTAGCCTTGTCCCTCTGGTCTGGGTATGCAACACCTGAGCAGGTAATAGTAATACAACAGGAAAAAGCTTCACTTGAGTGTTTCCACGCTCTCAATATATAACCTGGAAATTTATTTTTATATATATATTTTTTTAATTGAAAAAAGGATAAAGAAAGTCCTTTGGCATCCCCAGTAATTGGGTGCCAAGGGCAGGTGTAAAAATCACTAGCACTTGTAAGAGAATTTTGTACTTCGTCCCAAAAGTAAATTACTAGGGTTGAGAATAATATGGCAAAAATGAAAAGGCTGAGAATATAAGCTGATATGCTTAACAAAAAATCTTGACTGTGTAGCTCATCTTTTATAAATTGGGAGTTTGAAGGACATCTCCTGGACCCTTGGCAAACTAAGTAAAATCAGTTTTAAAACCAAACTAAGCTTCGTGGATGCTGAGAGAGAAGGTGCTACTAAGATAGGCTAATGGGCTCAAATGTTAAAAATCCCACACAGCCCCACAGCCATTTCTGCACAGGAGCCACTCACACAAACTGCACTTCAGGGAGAAGCCTGCACTGAGCTACCTGCCTGCCCTGTGTTCTTCCCATTGAAGCAGTCCTTATAGAGGAGTTCCTGGGATTCTGTTTCAAACAATAGGACTGAGACGTTCCATATCCAATCAGCTGTGCAGCTATATTCTCCACCCCCATCAGCTTCTTCACTAACCATTCAGAGTGGCTCATTTCTGACCAATCAAGACAGTGCCTTTTGGACCAGTCAAACTGTGAGAATTGAGTCTCATTTGCATGAGGATAGGCCAATAAGGGACTGGGATGGGGACTTCTGTCTATATAAGCTAGCCCCACTCTGGCTCTGAGAGTGCACTTGCCCTTTCCACTGAGGGCTGTTTCCTCTCCTGAGCAAAAACACAAAGGATGTCTTATTGAACAGAGCAGAAGTGTCTAGCCTGAGCGAGGCCTGGCCCCAGCACTGCTTCACAGCCATGCTGTATCACAGTTGAACTGTTTACACTGAATAAAGTTTCCTTCCTCACTGCACCCCAAGTTGGGGATTCCTGTTGGTGCTAAATTAGCATCAGTGACCATGGGTTGACAGTTTTAACCAGGAATCTATATCTCCTTGTGAGCTGAATGTTGGCCCAGATTCCAGCAGGTTACCAGGCTCTGCCAGAGAGTGAATCTCAGAGGAAGCCTTGGAGTTCACTTTTACCATGTGACCTGCTGGGTAGGTCTGTTTTCACCACACTCTGGGGAAACACCCACGTTTCTGCTTCAGTTTCATGAGGCTGATTTTCAGAGATCACAGAGCCAGAGTGCTGTGCTTTGTGGGGAGTGATGGGCAAGGGAGAAAGGCGTCACCCTATGCAGTTAGATAGATTTCCATGGGAAGTTTGTGTCTTTGGTTAGTGGTGTTCAGCGGAAAACACGTTTGATTATTTTCATGTGTTAAGTTCTGGCAATTACCATCTTTCAGTGACATCTGCAACAGTATGGGGCATGGCAAAAGGAGGTTTATAGATTGTATGGACAGTAGTACAGTGATTAATAAAGAATAATAAAGAAAAAACTTTGTGTGTCGCAGACTCACAACTGTAAGTTTACTTCTGCCCACCCTGTATGTACTTTGTGCAGGTTTCTCCAAGATCAGAACTTCGGTGTAGCTAACCATATACATGACGATGGCAAATTTACATATTCCAATAATACAGTTCCTTTCTTATATTCTGTTCTCCTCACCAACATTCTTCTGCCACAGGCAATATTTGTTTGTCTACAAGCATGGGCAGGGCATAGGGCTGTGTGATTCTAACACTTTATTTCATTTATTAAGTATGTATAAGCCCCTTACATTGCGTAAGGTGATGTGGGGCTGGTAGTGTCGTTTAGTGGTGTGTGTGTGTGTGTGTGTGTGTGTGTGTGTGTGTAAGGGAGGAAGGTTTAGGGAATTGTTACCTTTTGCTACAATGACACTCAAAAGGGCAGACCCAACATGCAATCACATGTAAACCCCTATTTGCATCAATCCACTGACATCCTATTGGCCAAATCAAGTCACAGGCCAATGTCGACATCCATGGGTATTAGTTTTCTATCGCTGCATAACAAATTCACATGAACCTAGCAGCTTAGAACAACACACATTTGTCTAATCTGTTTTGTGGGTCTGGGGTTGGGCAATGGTTGAGCTGAGTCCTATGCCCAGTGTCCCATCCAGGATCAGCCAGTGTGTCCCCCACACTGGGTCTCCCTTGGCAGTCCATGGGGCAGTGTTGCTTCTGCTGCTGGAATTGCCAGCAGCATTCTAGTGTTTGCATCTGTGGGATTCATGGCAGCTTTCATCTTCAAAGGCAGAAAGGAGAGGGACGGACTGTCAAGTTTGACGCTGTTCTTATATAATCATAACAGTGTGGTCATATACATTCCTTGACCCAGTGTCACATTTACTGCCTAGAAGCAAGTCGCAGGCTGCTCAAACTCAGGGGTAGGGGTTGGCACAAAGTGTGATTACCAGGAAGCGGGAACCATGCCACAGGCCCACCTTCAAGACTTTCTATCACAAATACAGTGTTTCCATAAAGTCATGGTGCACTTTTGACCGTGTGACCGGTTGAAAGTGCACCATGACTTTACGGACACACTGTATTTTCTGAACCAGTTGCCCTGCCACAGGGACATGGGTACAGAATATGTACATGTTAAGGGGTTGTGATGAAGGCATAATCTTAAGAAGAAACACACACACACAAGTTCTGGAAACACCATGAAACAGCATGGGTCAGAGGACAATTATTATTGAAGGGGAACGTAGATGGAGCAGCTAGGAACGCATCAAGCAAGTAGAATTTGATCTCTGACTGACTGTAAGGATGGAAAGACAAGGAGAAGGGTTTGCAGAAAGATGAGCAAATTTCTCTTCTCTCGTGCTAGAGATGCTAATGATTCCCTGCTATGAGCACCATGGACAGCCTGCCAGCATTCATCCCCTTTTATCTACCAGCCCCTCCACCACCTTTTTCTTTCTTGTATGGGAAGGAGAGTGTAGACCAAGTTGGTACCTCCCTTTAAAAATAAGTGAGTGGTTGTCCCCATGTTCGTGGCAGCATTGTTCACAATAGCGAAGATCTGGAAACAGCCAAGTGTCCATCAGAGGACGAGTGGATTAAAAAGCTTTGGTACATAAATGCTATGGAATACTACTCAGCCATAAGAAATGATGAGATCGGATCATTTACAACAAAATGGATGGACCTTGATAACATTATACGGAGTGAAATAAGTAAAACAGAAAAATATTGAGAACAGCATGATTTCATACATAGGTGGGACATAAAAGTGAGACTATGAGACATGGACAAGAGAGTGGTGGTTACGGGGTGGGGGAAGGGAGGAGGGGGTGGGAGAGGGAGGAGGGGAGGGGCACAAAGAAAACCAGATAGAAGGTGACAGAGGACAATTTAACTTTGGGTGATAGGTATGCAACATAATTGAATGATAAGATAACCTGGAGATGTTTTCTTTGAACATATGTACCCTGATTTATTAATGTCACCCCATTAAAATTAATAAAAGAAAAAAATAAGTGAGTGGTTGATCTCCCTTTCGTTTAATTCTGGATCTTAAAGCTATGCCTCCTTATTCCAATTTTCCAGCTCTCCTTGGCATAGTTAAAAATGTATATGTAGAAGTACTTTTCCTCCACAAGGGATCAATTGTTCACATCACCAACTCCTCTTCCTCCGCATGGGCTGCTCAGAAAGGGTAGGTCAGCACTCCAGGCTGCGGGCAGTTAGTGCACTCAGGGTTTGACAGATCCAAGGGATCAGACACTTTAGATGAAAGAAGGCTATGTGCACAATGCCCAGTTGTTCTTTTTAATATTTGTTTCTTGGGACCATGACCACTGACCTTGTCTTAGTGCAGGAAAGATAATAAACAGTCTAGGAAAGCAAAACAAAAGTAGGCAGCAGCTGCAGACTATAATGTAGAGGGTGCAAGGTAGCAGACAGCAGACATTTTTTTGAGGCTCATTTGGGATTTAAAAAAATTAAACCAACATACAAAACTTAGGGGGGAGGGGGAAGACTATAGTTCTGACTTCTCTTTAAAAATAAATGAAGGCATCACCAGATTTGTGTCCCTGTAGAGCAGCAGTCTACTGGAACCAAGTCAGAGCCTCCCCTGCTATACGAAGCCTGTTATCCCCGCCTGTTGCAGAATGTAGGGGGTGCTTCCGGGGCAGTGGGGTCCCCTCCCTCCCCTCTGTGGCTTATTGCTCTCTCTCAGCCATTGGAAGTTGTCCTGATTGTGAAGCCCGTGGGCGTTTTCAGTGCATTCACCTATAGCGCCAGCCATGCCTTCAAACATACACAGGTTCCAAGCCGCGCACTGGACCTAGTGAATCAGAAAATCTCCAGGGCAGTCCCAGTTGGTCAGCATTTTTTAGCAAGCACTCTGGATGACTCTCATATACAACGTGCACTCATGATACAACATGTGCACGTGAGGACCCCTGTCATCAAGTGTTTCTCATTTGCTCTACCTGAGTCAATGGTGGGTTGTTGTCTGTGGGGCGCAGGTGGATGGGCCCATAGCACTGTGGCTGCATTTAGCAGGGACAAGTACGCTCAGTGGCTTTTCTGAAGCACCTTGCGGTATTCTAGTCAGAAGAGCAAGCCTGGTATACTGTGTGGTCTGCCTCTGGCCAGAGAGAGTGCATCCCGTGGTAATTATGGATGGGAAAGGTTCGAGTTTCATAAAATTTAGAGTGGTGATGTGCATGCCAGGTTGGGAGTCTCCATAGTGTGATTCAATGTACCCTTTCTTAACCCAGACTGTTACTGAACCCAAACTAACTCTCTTCATTCAGCTAATATAAAGTTATACTTGGGCTACAAATACCAATTATAAGGGGAGGCTACATGTTAGTATTGTATGTAATTGTCTTTAGTCTGTGTGTGAAATTTTTACACAAAAAAATCCCTATAATTTTCCTCCTCACCCCTCTTTTCTGCAAATTATTGTTAAATGATGATGTACCGACTCCTTAGTAAGAGTCTTGCTCACCGATCTGACTGACTCAGGTTATATATATATATTATATTTCTTTCAAAAAAGCAATGATGAGCAAGTTTAAGCTGTCAGTGAACCTAAATAGAAGTTGATCGGGGTATATAGCCATCGGTGCTAATGGACATTTAAGATGTCCTTTGGCTTTCTTGGCCGGAGAGCAAACCCAGGACATGAGGAATCTAGGTGTGAATGATTGGACATCCTAGACTGGCCCAAGAAACAGCGCCGGGCGGCTGTGATGCTTTCATCTCTTGGAGCCAGGATTATACCTCCAAGTGCCAACTGTTGCTTCTCAGGGGTGCTGGGTGCTCCTCCAGTCTGTGGCCATCTCATCAATCATGAAAACCATTGCAGTGTGCATACCAGTGCCAGCCCTCTAAGCGGCTTTCCTGTCCTCGACAAGTTGTTTGGCACTCTCAGATAAAGCACAGGAAGAAAGGGAACGGAACATGCAGCGTGGCTTCACCAGCTGCTCAGACTTGGAAAGAGGGGTGGAAGTGACTTCCAGAACTCATCTTCTACCATGACAATGAAGTTGCCCCAGAATGTAAAATTAAGGACATTGGGTCAATTAATCACAAATAGTAAGGGAGTTAGTTTTCATCAGTTGTTTGGACTTCATGAACTTAATAATTACAGGATTAAAGCTGTCTGTGCTCCATGAAGATAGTAGAGAAGTATTTCTGGTTAGATCTGTAAAATACTTTGTCCGTTGAGCCTCCTTCAGTCCCCCTGATAGAAGCTCTGAAGTGTGCCAGGAGAGCAGAGGTGGGGCAGGGGAGAGTCCAGTGAGATTAATGAATGCTCCCTTTTCTAGCTCTTTGTCTCATGCATGTGACAGTCCTCTTGCCTATGCTGTCAGGTTCACAGAGAGAGTAAGGCATGCCGTAGACTGGCCGCTCCATTGGAAAGCCAATCCTGAAGATGTATCTGTTTGAGCAAACATGTCTAAAAAGCCAGCCAGGATAGTAACAAGCTGCCTGGCTCGAGAGCAGGGAGGGCCAAGTTGTGAGGCTGGCCCACACAAAGGCTGAAACCTCCTGTTGTCACATAGCACCTTCTGCAGACCCATTAACCTTCCATGTTCTCAGACTGATCAGCCCAGATTTGTCAGATGGAGAATGCGCTTTTCTTGACTGGGGAAATAATCACATTGGATATATTGGCAAGATATTCCAGGAGCTTTAAATAAATTGGTAAAAACATAAAGATGAGAGGGACACACCCAGTAGATTAAATGGAGAAAGGCTAGACTTTGGTCCTCTCTACAAACGTTTTCAATTTCAGATTTTTAAGCCTTTGGAATTCTTCAAAATATGTGTAATTATACAAAGACATATGTTAGTTTGAGAATCATATATACTCTCATAGACAGACTTTCTTTTTCCAAGCTACTTCTCATAAATTTTGTACCCCAGGACTGTGTGCCAGCACAGGAACTCGGGTACACACCAAATAACCAAAACTAAGTTTGCAGTGAAGAGATCCCATCTTCCTAATAGCTTACAGCTTTCCACCTTATTTCAGCTTGAAGGGTATATCTGATAAGTAGAAGATGTGGTGCACATCCTCAAGAGGTCTCAAGTCTTGCTAGGGGGATGGTAGATGCCTCACATGCTAGAGTAGCTTTTCTGACAGGATGCAACGTAGTGCTCAGGGCATGGAAGAGACCAAAGTGGTGTGAGAGTTAGGATTGATTTTATTGTGGGTCATCTCTGTTACTTTTGCCAGGTACTGTTTGTCTTTAATTTGTAACACTGGTATGTAACGACATATGTACCCCTACCCCATGTTCATAGCAGCATTATTCACAGTGGCCAAGACAGGGAAACAACTAAAGTGTACCTCAATAGAGGATTGGATAATGAAGATGTAGTAAATATATACAATGGGATACTACAAAGCCATAAGAAATAATGACATAGTGACATTTACAACAACATGATGGACCTTTAGAACATTATACTGAGTGAAATAAGTAATCAGAAAAAGCTAAGGACTGTATGATTTCACACATAGGTGGGATATAAAACTGAGATTATGGACAAAGATAAAAGTGAGGTGGTTGCCAGGGGGAAGGGAACATGGGGGAAGGGGGAGGGGACTTGAGTGAATGGAGGGGGGTGGGGGTGTAAAGAGGGACAAATATAAGGTGATGGAAAATGATTTGACTTGGGGCGATGGGTATACACATAATTAACAGTTCAAATGGTATAAAAATGTTCACCTGAAACCTGTGTACTCTGTTGATCAATGTCACCCTGTTAAAGTTAATTTTCCAAATAAAATTTAAATATAAAAATAAATTTTTATGATTTTATAAAGGAGGGACTTTGGAATACCATATGTTTTTTCTAAGTTACACAGCATGGCATTATGTAATGTGGGCTGGACTAGAACTCAGAAAAAAAATCTGTCTTCTCTACTGACTTTTTCCATGGGGAAGCTGGGAGGCTTCTAAGAACTCACATATCCTCTTCGAATAATTGTTTCTACATTGGTGTGTGTGTGTGTGTGTGTGTGTGTGTGTGTGTAATGCTGCCTTCTAAACCTATCTTACAAGCTATTATGAGGATAAAGCAGAATTCAATGCTATAAAAAATAAAGGAAGGCAACATCATTATGAACAAGCTGATTATATCATACTAGCACCTGAAGTTATTTTAAAAATGCTTTTTATCTATGCTGTGAGAGTTCCTTTTGTGCAGACACCTTTGACAACCCACAAATAGGAACTTCATATAATGGCATTATGAAAATAACGTGGTGAGACTGTATTATATGGTATTGTCTCACTTGATTGTTACTGGCATGATATTTAGAGCAAAAATGAGCATATATATATTTAGAGTATATATATGTATATAGAAACTGCATCTCAGAGGCAGTCAGTTTCTTAGTCTAAGAAGGTGGAGGAGCCAGGACTGGACCCTGGTATTTCTGACTTTCAGTGCAACGTCTTCCCCCCAAAATTTTGCTGCTGACACCTCGCCAGATTACAGAAAGGAAATGAGGCTTTTATAGACCTGCCTTAAAAAGAAAAAGGAACCTGACCAAGTGGTGGTGCAGTGGCTAGAGCATCAGCCTGGGATGCAGAGGACCCAGGATTGAAACTCTGAGGTCACTGCCTTGAGCAGGGGCTCATCTGGCTTGAACGCCAGTTCACCAGCTTGAGCACTGGATTGCCAGCTTGAGCATAGGATTATAGACACGACCCCATGGCTGCTGGTTTGAGCCCAAGGTCGTTGGCTTGAGCAAGGGGTCACTGACTCTGCTGTAGCCCCCCAGTCAAGGCACATATGATAACGCAACCAGTGAACAACTCTAAGGTGACACAATGAAGAATTGATGCTTCTCATCTCTCCCTTCCTGTATGTTTGTCCCTAGCTATTCCTCTCTCTGTCTGTCTCTCTCACTAAAAAAAAAAAAAGAAGAAGAAGAAAAGAAAAAGGGGTCCTGGCTGGTTGGCTCAGTTGGAGAGCATCAGCCCAAAATGTGGATATCCTGGATTCGATGCCTGGTTAAGGCACACAGCAGCACCCATCTGCTTCTTTACCCCTCCCTGTTTCCCTTCTCTCTCTTTCTATCTCTCTCTCTCTTCCCTTCCAGCAGCCATGGCTCAAATGGTTCAAGTGTGTTGGCCCATTCATTGAGGCTCCATAGCCTTGCCTCAGGCACTAAAATAGCTCTGTTGCCAAGTAACGGAGCAGAAGCCCAGGTGGGCAGAGCATTGCCCTGGAGGGAGCTTGCTGGGTGGATCTTGGTCAGTGCACATTTTGGGAGTCTGTGTCCCAGTAGAACCCAAGCTCTACATCTATCAGGCATCCCTGACTCAACTTCCCCGTGCAGTGGGACACTCCTGCTTATCAGCAGGGCTGGCAGCCTCTTTGAGACAACCCTTGAGGTGTCTATGAGGATGCTACCGTTAAATGCCACCAGAGGAAAGACACAACCGACACACAAATTAGTTGCAATAATCACACAGGCAATTTATTACTTACAACTCAAATCTTTTTGGTGTGCCTGGGCATAGCTTAAGGGGGCCCCGTCAGCTGCTCCTCTCAACTGTCCTTGGTCAGAGCTCAGAGCAGTGTGGAGACAGTCCACATCAACATTGGAGTCTGGGCAACTACTGCAGCAGAAGGCCCCTCAGCTCTAGGACGTTTTCTGGCCAATGCCTTCTAACATGTGTCAATCTACAGGATTATCACTTCAAACCACCTTTTTGAGTGTTCCTCACAGGGAATCCCCTCTATGTAAATCTACTGAAATGTTTACATCAAACCACTTTTTAAGATGTTCTTATTTACATCAGTTTGCAAACTTAATGTAAATAACACCCAGCTACTTCTTATCAATGTATAACTTCACACACATACTAACTGGGCCCTGCTTGTAAGTCAGAGTTTATCACATTACAGAGTTATGGCACTAAGCCACTAAACTAATTCCTATCCAACAGGCATAACTTTATTTAATTTTAATAATTACTTTAATCATTTTAATTACTTTTATATGTCCTCCATATTTTTATATTTCTATATATTTAATTACTATAACCTTATATTACTACTATATTCTGTCTCACTGCCTCCCACATCTCACTTAATAAAAAAAAAGAAAAAGAAAAAAGGAATGTCTGAAACTACAGCTCACCCTCTTGAGTGTCTGTCTGAAAAGACTTCCAAATGTCTTAATGAAAATGGAAATGCATGTTAAATGCCCAGATATTGTTTTAAAAATTTACTTCCTCTTAAACAGTGTCATTTTCCAATAAGATGCCATTTTCCTCCCTAGTAACTGCAAGTCATAGATTGTGTTTGTGGTGGATGTTCATTGTTGCCCCTTCTCTCTTTCAGCAAGAGATCAACCCCAAGCAACCATGATCGGATACAGCGTCTACGGCAGGAGTTCCAGCAAGCAAAGCAGGATGAGGACGTTGAAGACCGGCGACGCACTTACAGCTTTGAACAACCCTGGGTGAGTCTTTGGTTCTTTGGCACAATGAATAGTCCTGCAACTTTCTGCTGTAGAAGCCACTATTCTGTGACCTCGGTCTGGGTGAAATGAGACAAGATGGAGCCAAATTCCCTTGACCTTTCCCATATTGACCTTTCCCTCATTTCCAGCTAGGATTCATCATTGTTAATTTCATTTTACATCCCATGCTACCATCTGTCCATTACTGCACAATAGGTTTCATCTGACTTATGACAGAGTATTCTTGCTCTCTATGATGCATTTTTAAGTTCAGTGAATATTTTTCTATATATATTTTCAGAATCAGAGTAAGAATAAGTTAGCTCACATGTCTGTTGCGAATCTTCTGTATAAAAGTACGGCATTTAGTAATTCTTATTTCTTTCATCTTTACCCATTGTGTGTTTGTTGAATCTGTCTCATTTGTCTGCCTCTGTTCCTGTTCTACCCTCCCCTCCCCACTAATGCCAGACAGATCTTTCTAAAGCAAAACCTTTCAGTGGCCAAATTCTACAATGTGGTGTACTCATCTTCCTCAGTCTTACCCTAGACTCGGCCTTCAATCTGGTGTTTTGCCTTAGAGAGAATGGCACTTCCTGGGGCAGAAGGTGTTGGCATGGACTCTTGGGGGTTCAAGATGAGGAGGATTTTTGAAGAATTTCTTTGGAAACCTGAGAGACAGTTGATTAGGGATGAATCAAAAGGCTGTTCTAGGCAGAAAAATCTAGGTGATGTTCTTAGTAAGAACCTATCCACATGGTAACATGACCATAACCAACCATTCTTAGAGGACTGAGACTAGAAGAAACAATTTCTTTTTCTTTTTTTTTCATATTTTTCTGAAGTTAGAAGAGGGAGGCAAACAGACTCCCACATGCGTCCAACTATGATCCACCAGGCATGCCCACCAGGGGGCGATGCTCTGCCCATCTGGGCGTTGCTCCATTGCTCAGCACCTGAGCTTTCCTTAGCACCTGAGGCTGAGGCCATGGAGCCATCTTCAGTGCCTGGGCCAACTTGCTCCAATTGAGCCATGCTGCAGGAGGGAAGGAGAAGAGAGGAAAAGAGAGAGAAGCAAGAGGGGTAGGGGTGGAGAATTGAACCCGAGACTTCCACACGCCGGGCTGAGCCAACTGGCCAGGGCTGGACCTTTTGTTTTCAAAGTAGCTGCAACTTCAGATGGGCGGAAATAGATCCAAACACTGGTCGGAAAAGACAAGATGAAGACAGACAGTGTGTTCTAAGCAAACCATGTATTTATGAAAACTTAATGAGGGACATTGCCGTCCCCTGCAGATTTTTTTTCAGCCATGACTCACATCATTAGTAGCAATAATCTTCTCAACATTTGGAACATAGATCAATCAATAGTTGTCTAAGCAGAGTAGGTGATGGAGTAGAGGTGAAGGGCAAGGGAGGCAGGATCGATAGACCAAAGTTAACTTTGGACTAGTTCTACATAAGCCTTCTGTCATGAAATAATGAACCATGCTAGCAGTGGCTACTTTTAAACAGAGTAAACTATTTATCCTCTTTACTGGAGTCAGTGTGCCCTTTGCCCAAATTATTCTTAGCCTCTTACAAAATCTTTAAATCACCATTTTTCTATCAGAAGATGGAATTTATATTCAGATTACAACACATTTGAATTGCTAAGAGAAGGACTGTGAGTCTCAAGGGTATATTGTTCTTTTTGTTATTGTCGATCATCATTGTCATCACCAACTCCACTGTAGGTTTTCACCCAAACACATTCAAAGCACAGTGTTCTGTTTCTTTTCATACATGCCCTTGCACATATATGAAAATCTGAAAAATTTTTATTATTCATACTTTAAGTAGAAAACTCACTGCCATGCTCATTTATAAGACTATTGTGTGTGTGTGTGTGTGTACTGTATGTGTGTGTACATAAGAGCACACACATTCTTACATGCTAGTTTTCTTATCTACGTGAAAAAAATTAAAGCGTTTAAAAATCATTGCATATTTTATATAATTGTTAATAAAACAGCCATGAATTTTATTTCATAAGTGACACATGTGCTTTTATATTAACCTCTAAAAACCAGCCTGACCTGTGGTGGTACAGTAGATAAAGCATTGACCTGGAACACTGAGGTCGCCAGTTCTAAACCCTGGGCATGCCTGGTCAAGGCACTTATGGGAGTTGATATTTCCCACTCCTCCCGCCCTTTCTTTCTTTCTTTCTTTCTCTCTTTCTTTCTTTCTTTCTCTCTCTCTCTCTCTCTCTCTCTCTTATGTAAAATGAATAAATAAAATATTTTAAAAAATTAAAATCTTACGTTGCCTTGTTCTTACTAGTATTGAAACTTTGTACTGTATACATTTATTTTTGTTCTATCTTTGTCTATTAACTCTTAGCAGTGTTGGCTTTGTATTTTAATTTTTTTATAGTGTCTATTTTTTGTTTGAAAAAATAAGAATGATTTTATTTAATTGAGAGAAATGCTTCATTAATTATTTAATTTGATGAAACACTACATGGAAGATAATTTCTTTTAAGTTTTGTTTTACATTAGTAAGTGACACCAAAATTATGTAGCTTTCCTAAGTTTTATATAATTTTATGTAGTATAAATAGCATTTCTTTAAAAATCATGAGAAAGACCACTGGTTTGGAGTTTATTTACAAAAGTAACGCACATAGTTTTCAGTCAGGTTTAAACACCAGCCACAAAGAGAATCATATGTCAAGGTCCTCTAGAGAGCTGTGCAATGAATAATCATGTGACTGTTTCATCTTACCTCCTAGGTCATATGGTGTTGGTGACCTGGTGACCTTGTAAAGTCAAAGGTCCTTGCTCGTCACCATTATCCATAAGAAGGTTGGGGGTATTTGTAATCTGCACTCTTGAAGCAGAGTTATTACCTTGTTATCTGATGAATCTCCAGAGTGATTCCATCATGCTTCTTTGTGTGTCCCCCAGAACTCATGTCCCTTTGTTGGTGTAGTTGTGGATGCTGTTTTCTTTGAAAACAGGTACTTCTCTCTGGTGTTACCAATTCCCTCTTTCTTCATTTCTGGTTTTGTAATTTTGGACTCTCAATACATTATTCTGTTTCCGCCATGGGGACAGAGAACCACGGTATTTAAAAGTCAGGATTATTATTATTATTATTTTTTAATTTTTACAGGGACAGAGAGAGAGTCAGAGAGAGGGATAGATAGGGACAGACAGACAGGAATGGAGAGAGGTGAGAAGCATCAATCATTAGTTTTTCGTTGCCGTCGCAACACCTTAGTTGTTCATTGATTGCTTTCTCACATGTGCCTTGACCGCGGGCCTTCAGCAAACTGAGCAACCCCTTGCTGGAGCCAGCGACCTTGGGTCCAAGCTGGGGAGCTTTTGCTCAAGCCAGATGGGCCCACGCTCAAGCTGGCAACCTCGAGGTCTCGAACCTGGGTCTTCCGCATCCCAGTCCAACGCTCTATCCACTGCGCCACTGCCTGGTCAGGCCATAAAGTCAGGATTATTGACTGGAGTACTGTTCCTGCAATTTACATTTTTATGAGATCTTCATGGAAATCATGAGTGAGTGTATATTGTATTCAGGTCAAGTATAAAACTCTCCGGGTGAACTTACTTAGTTGCTACTTTAAGATGGCCATGTACGCGTGCTTCCTGGAAATCAGTGGTCCAGTAAGATTTCATCTTAAAGATAAAGATGACTCTTCCCAGTGACCTACCCTTCTGCATGCTCTGAAAAGAGAAGTTGAGTAAAATAGGAATGGTCAGCCTGAGATTCGTACTGCATTAGAGTGAGCACACTTAGTATGAAACATGTCTGTATGCTCACCCCAAACTCATTCATTTGAAGTGGTTAGATCCTATCTGATGATAATTTCATTGTCTGGGTTCATCAGGATTCCAGCAAATGCTCGCTGCTTGTGAAGTTCGAGGTGAATGTGTCAGAACACACACACAGTGGAGGAAACAACAGCCCTTGACTTTTCTTTTTTTTGCCAGAATCAAATTTTCTGGCTTTCTGGAGAAATGACTTAAAAATACACCTGAAATTTCTGCAAGACCTTGCATTTTCTTTTCCCCTCTCCGCAGTGGTTTGTCACAGAACAGCATGAGCTTACAAAACTGGTTGCTAACATCTTGCTGCAGGATGCCATACCTTTGAAAGCCGCCTGACACATGTCTGTGCCTTATTCCCAGTGAAAGGGAAGGAACATGCGGTTGTTTTTGAGGGCGTGGAGGAAATTGTGTTGTATTTTCTTGTTTTGCTGTCCCTCCATCTGTGGCCGCTCCCAGGATCCCTATGGCTCGCTGTGAACACCAGAACAGCTTGGCTTGCTGTTTGACCAGCCTCCTCGATGGTCCTGGAAGACAATGTCTGTCTTCTTTAACGCAGTCAATAAGCGCTTGGTTGATGCTTTGTTTGCACAAGCACAACTCATTGAGTGGAGAGTTTTCCTTGCTAACAGTACCATGGATGTGTTATGTGACCAGTGTTGTGGAGAGGGTCTCCAAACCCACATTTGTCCCAATAAGTCTGGCTATAAACACCCACAATTAGAAACTGGGGTATTGTAAAGCCTAATCTCTTTGCACGTTATTTTTGTATCAGGATATTTTTTAATATATTCACTGACTAAGCCCATATGCTTTAAAATTTTTGTCCTGTATGTCGCCATGTTTTTGCTTACCAATAACTAAGATAATACTGGCCAGGCAGAAAGGCAACAGTAGGCGGTGCTTGCTCTCTGTGTACACAGACACCTACTGCAGGGGTCATTCTTTAACAAGCCCACCTGTTTTCTTGCTGCTCTCCAAAATGAATGCTATGACTCCATTATTTTTAGAAAATTATTCTCAAGTCTAAGTCGGCCATTGACTTTCAACTCTAGACAAAGATCAATAACTTGTTTATAATGGACATTCTTCACTGAGAGCACGCCTGTTGTACAATGTTGCACAACAGCAAGGGGAGCAGAGGTTAGCATGCACCAAAAGGGTTGTTTAAGACCTGTGTCACAGCCTGTGATAAACTGTTGTTGGGTGTTTGTGGCATCAGAGGCATTGTTGTCTACTGGGAACAGAGCTACTTTCATTTCTAAAGACCAGATCTAGAAGGTAAGCTGACCCTGTTCGTGAGGGGCCAGAGTATCTGCAAGGTTTGGTCAATGTAGCACACCGTGCATACCCAGTGTCTGCTGTGGGTAAGAGTCACAGTTCCCATAGGACCTGCTGGCCAAAGTATCTAGCCAACAGGGTTAAACATTCCTCTAGAGCACATACTTACCCAAGGTAAATGTCTTTTCCTAATCATGTCTTATCTCCTAACCAATTCAAATACCTGTTAGTTTTCAGGTTTAATCTTTTTTTTTTTTTTAATTTTTTTATTTTATTCATTTTAGAGAGGAGACACAGAGAGAGAGAGAGAGAGAGAGAGAAAGGGGGGAGGAGCTGGAAGCATCAACTCCCATATGTGCCTTGACCAGACCAGTACAGGGTTTTGAACTGGCGACCTCAGTGTTCCCAGGTCGGCGCTCCATCCACTGCGCCACCACGGGTCAGGCAGGTTTAATCTTTTGATAGCACTTCTGTTTCCAATTCAGCCACCATCTGTGGACTGGAGGAGACCTGTGTGTGGCTAATGGTGGCTATTTTCTACTAATCATGGTTCAAAATTTAACTCTCATTCTTTAGGAAATGAGAGCCAGCTTGCATTGTATTCTGCTGTTAAACTAAAGTATGTAGCTTTCAGAAACATTTGCCACATGGCTGACTTTCAAGTCAGCCCACTTTTATGAATTAACTATAGCCAGTTTTTCTTCATTTACTTGGCATTGAATTTTAGTTTGCTATGTGCACAGGGCTATAAACTAGAATCTAACGTCAGGATTTGCTAAACCTCATTAAGAAGACGTTGAAAGGTTGACCTCAATTTCCAACCACAGTAAAGCCATGATCCAAATTTAAGGCAATTCAGTTCGTGGAACTCCTAAGAACAATGAGATGTCTCTTTTCTCTAGCTTGAGAAAATTGCACTTTATATGTATATTTTGTAAATGTCACAGAAGGTGCCAAGTAGATCTGTGACTGTCTGTAAAAACTGATGCACTTTTCCCTTCCCGTAAGTGATCTGCCTCTTCCCCATGCAGCCCAGCGCGCAGCCAGCGGCGCAGAGCGGCCGGCACTCGGTGTCCGTGGAGGTGCAGATGCAGCGCCAGCGGCAGGAGGAGCGTGAGAGCTTCCAGCAAGCCCAGCGCCAGTACAGCTCACTGCCCCGGTATGGTGCGCTCTTCCTGCCCCCCACCTCCCCAGGAGTCAGGGAGCAGCCACCCGCAGGTGTGGGGGTGGGCATCGTAACATAGCTCAGAGGCCGCCTACCATGGGGCAAGAGGACTAGAAGAGGAGATGCCGACATGGTCAGGCAGATGCTCTCTGATGGGAGGCCGGTGACCTCACAGATGAGTGAGTGCTCGGGACTGAGCTTGGGCTGGCTGGCTGTTTGGCTGCCTCCACGCAGTCACCGACACGTTAGTTTCCTCACTAGAGAGATAACTCTCATTTTGCTTAGTTGACAGGGAAGCTAGAATAATTGCTTTGTACCTGTAAAGCTCTTCAGAAAAGTAGGGTGGTTGCTCCGTTCTCTGTGCGTGGGTGGGCTCCACCACCCTAGCCTCCCTCTCTGGTTGTCCTGCTTGCTCTGACTTTGCTTGTGCTGATTCTCAGAGGAGCCCAGTTTGTCCACCTCATTCGCCAACAGCCAAACCAGAGGGTTCCTCCGCTGGGCTTCCCACATGAACATACCTCTGCTCTAGGGGTACCTGCTCAGACCAGGAGAGCAATCAGGAGACTGAACCCTAATACATGGACCAATAACCCTTTTCCATCTGAGTAGTTCCTCCATATATAGTGAAGAAGAAAAGCATTTTAGAATATTCAGCTCTCCAGGCTTCCCAAAGTAAGTCTTTCCTAGAGTCACAATTCTATCTCAAACTAGGTAGAAAAATATATTTAGGGTAGAAAACAAAAACTCCATTTACCTTGTCTATATCCGCTATTTCAAATTTGAGCAGAACATTTATTTCGGGGAGGGGAGGCAAATGCTTTTCTGTGTAAACTTAACTGACCAATGTCAAAATGATCTTGATTTAATTTCTCATAAAGATGAGCCCCTCTACCATGTTAAATAATCACGATAGTGACTGCGGGACTGGACTACCCTGGTCACCAGGGACTACAGATGTGAGTGGGAATTTATTACCGGGATGAGTACCATTACTAACTATAGGAACTTGTTCCTTTGGTTGGTTGTTTATTTTGTTTTTGTTTTTCATTCATAAAATTATATCTTTTGAGAAACAAATTATTTTTTCTTTTACATGGAATTACCTTTTCTTTTAAGTAGGAAGATAACTGATAGCCTCACGAGGAAACAGGTCTGAAAGGCTAAGCAGGTCTCCCTAATGACATGCAGCTAGTATGGAATTCTGCCCTCGATAACACATCATTTCTAGGGCTCATCCTGGCCAAGAGCTTTTGTTCCCAAAAAGCTCTTCATATATATTCCAAGCTTGGAATGGTGACAGATGCAGGTGTGGAGCCCCGCTTTGTACTCTGAGGCCTTGACATTTGGAAATAGGCCCAGTGCATCAGTGGGTTATACACAGTGCCTCTCCCACGGGAGTGCCTGTCTCTGGCCCACTGGCTTGCAGTCGTGAGGAAGATGACCACGGTAGTGGGCATGAATCAACATCCTGGGTATGGCCCTGTTTCTCCAGCCACAGAGGACCCAGAGCACACCGTGGCCTATGGTGATGACCATGTCATAATACAGTCTGTGCAGGGACCAGGATCTCAGTCTGTTGGCAAGTTGTGTGGCTTTGTGTTTTAGTTGTGTTTGAGAGAAATGGAGGTGAAATACCATGGCGTGTATGTAGGAGGAGGAGGAATGAATAGATAGGCACAGGACTAAGGAAGGGAAGTGGGAAGATGGGGGCCAGCAGTCCTAGAAGGGCAGATGCCTGGCAGGAGAGAGAACTCAGATCCCAGTCCTTGGGGACAGAGATTGGTGCTTCCTTGGAATTTCTCCTGGTCACATGGGCAGGAGCTCAGTGATCCACCCTGACGCTTCTGTCCTGCTGTGTCTCCCTACTTCACTCTCCGCCCCTCCTTTCCACCACCTCTCTCTACCTCCCCTCTGTTCCTTCTACCTCCTCCCAGAGGTCCTGCTGGGAGCATCTGTATGTCCACACAGAAGATGGAGAAGGTAGGTGCTGCTGTTGTGGCTACTGGTGTCGTTTAGCATTTCCTTGAATAACCTAAAGCTCTCCCACTGGGTGATTGGGGCTCCCTTATTCTTAGCCATTTTATTCTAGGCAGGTAGGAGAAAAGCAGAAAACCCAAAATGAAAGAGTTGTGTGCATGTAGGTCAGTAGGGCTGGCCACTCTCTCTTCTGTTAAGAATAAGTCATGTGTGTACGGAAGGCCATGCCTAGCCTCCACTGAGCAGAGTGACCATCCCCTTGTGCGGGTTGGTGCAGAAACCTGCAGGAAGGGGACGGAGCCTGGCAGGAGGTCAGAGGGGCCTGCGCTGCCTGCATGATCCTCATCTCTGACATGCAAGTGTCTTCAAAGACGCTTAACCTCTGCTTTTCTGATGTTGACAATGAGCAAACTTCTACCTAAACACATTGGTTTGGCATTTGATACCAAAAAGATTTTACACACAGAAAAATAGTTCAGTTGCCAAGTGGAGCATGACATAAAACAAATGGTCAAGATGTTGTCCTGGCCACCCTTGGTAAGGTGGTTTGAATTAGAGGGCTCTGTGAGAGCCACAATGGTTTGCAGTTCTAACTGTAATTAAGGAAGCTGAGAGGTAGAATTCAAGTTCCATTTTGAAGCGCCATTGGGAACATTAGCCAGGTGGTTTTCTGAGTTCCAAGGAAACAGGAACCTATACAGCCCCACACTCAATCGGACAAAGATTTGTTCTTTCATTTTTTAAATTCCTGAATTAGTTTTTCTTTTTTACATTTTTTTTCTAAGTCCATTTTTAATCTTAGTCACTGATAGACTTACCAAAGATCTTTTATTGATTTTTTTTAAAATTTTTCCTGCTGTCTCCCCATTTCTTCCCTGTCCTTTGGCTTCATGACTTGGTGCTTCTGTGTCTTCACACCCTGACACGGTCTCCCACAAGACCCATCTCTGTGCTGCTTGTTGACTTGTTAGCCTTGGACTGTATTACCTTTCTTCTCCTTCTGCATGCTTCCCCCCTCGGTGTTTCAGTGCCTTTCCTCAGGCATGGGGTCATTGCTGTGAGTCTTCTATATGACGATGGCCTTCAGACCACACTGGAAGTCACTGTCATAACTGAGAGACAGTTGTCGACAAATCAGGGTTCTCAGTGAATGCAGAAATTTCTTGTGGGCTCATTCCAAGACCAGATAGACCTGCATGTTGGTTATAAAGAATGTCGATGGAAGGGATGGATGTCTCCTTGCCGCTGTGGTCAGGATAGCGTTTGGCAACCATGGGGCAGGCAAGAGCTTCCCTGTTGGGTCTGTGGAATTATGTGGGCATGCCCTCACTCAGTGGGGGGTCTTCAGTCATCCTCTAGTGCTTCTCTCTCTTTCTTGTGTCTACCCAATTTCTCTGACAAAGAAAGAGAAAGCTGCCTGACCAGGTGGTGGCGCAGTAGATAGAGCATTGGCCTGGAATGTTGAGGACCCAGATTTGAAACCCCGAAGTCACTGGCTTGAGCACAGGCTCAACAGCTTGAGTGTGGGATCATAGACATGACCCCATGGTCGCTGCCTTGAGCCCATGGTCACTGGCTTGTACAAGGGGTCACTAGCTCAGCTGGAGCCGCCCGGTCAAGGAATAACTAAGGTGGCACAACAAAGAATTGATGCTTCTCATCTCTCTCCCTTTCTGTCTGTCTATTCCTATCTGTCCCTCTCTCTATCTCTCTTGCTAATAATAAAAAACGGGAGAGAGAGAGAAAGGTAATGTTTTACTTTATTTTTCTTCTTTTGTCAGAAGGATGCCCCCCAAAACCCAGGGCAAACTCTTTGAAGGCAAAGAGGCTATTCCTGACACCCATCAGTCAACTGTTTGCTCCATGCCATACTTTTCTAAGCATTTTACATGTTCTTTGGGGGGTTTTCCCATTTTTTTTTTCTGGTCCATAACCCTGCAAGGTCATAGTATACCATTTTCAAGGTGAGGCAAGTTGGTCCCAGAGAACACAACCATCCCAGCATCACACAACAGGCAGTGGCCCGTTTCAGATTTGCATCTATGTCTGACCCTAAGCCACTGTCCCATCAGCCCACTGCCCAGGTGACAGGTATCCTAGTGCAGGACACTTGTCTGCTGAACTTTGAGTCTCTCTGTTATCTGCTCACTTCCTGGGCCTTAATCAAGAGCTATGGATTCTCTGGCTTCCTTACCGGAGAAGCATGTGCACATGTGCACGCACATGAACATGTGTGTGTGTCTAGGTGTGTGCACTCTCCCCACATGCCTTACTTCAAACCTCAGGGGGGTCTGCTTCTGTCTGTCTATTCTGATTAATGTGAAGATAGTTTTAGCAAAGAGGAATTCTCCCACATCACAGTCCCCATCCCTAACACACCTTCAGAAAGATCCCGATGTATTCCTGGAAAGATTCAGAGTCGGCTCATGTTGCGTGACTTGCAGAGGGTTGGGAGCAGGGTGTGAAGAGGGTGTATGGAGTGCCGTGGGCCACAGGTGAGAGGAGATTGTCTGCGACCTGTGTCTGGTTCTCTTTCGATGGATAACAGACTCGTGAAGGAGTCCCACATCTGTTGCCGTAACCTCAGTAACAAGTTCATTGTTTTAATTAAAGTCTCATGATGAATGTCGGGTCCCCAGTACACTGCCATTTTTTCATCATTCCTGTCTCCGGGCAGATTAATTGATGACTTTTTAAGTGAAGATAATCAGTGCTTTAGTCAAATAAACTCTTCTATGAACTGTAAGGATTCTTGCCTGGGATAGTTGTACAAGCAGTTGGATTCCCATGAAAAGAGAACAGATGGATGAACTGGCAACAGCTCAGTTAATCACATCCTATCCAGGGATGATGCTGGTCACTCGTTCATTGCCATGTTGTAAAGAGCCCTGACTACATTTTAGACCATACAGAAAATGGGCAGATTTCATGCCAAACCATATTGACAGCATTTCTGAACATTCAGAAATGCAAATTGCCTCGTCTCTGTGGGAGACCGCATGACTGCACAGACCATGTTTCCTCTGCAGGGGGCCTGTCTGACACCCCATCATAGGTGTGCAGATGCAAAAGACTGAGCCCTATGTACTGTCACCAAATGGTTTTCTGATTGGTAAATGGAGTAATAGATCTTGTTTTATTACTCAATTTTTTTCTTCCTGTCTTCCATTTTCCAGGCTAAAAATCAGGCCATGTCTTCCTTCCCAGCACAGAATTGTCTCACTGTATCATAGCCCATTTAACCATAAATTCATGAAAGCCTCCAGAGACATGAGAGTAAATTAAAACTGTTTCAAAACAGTAATGTTTCTTAAAAATGATGTGTCACCTTATTGCATGAATGATGAGAATTTGGAATTTTTATGTGGCTGATTTATCCCCCTGTCCTGTGGTGACTCAAAAGGGGAGTTTAGGAAGCTCTCCCGGCCCCCTGGTGAGGGTACGGTATGCAGGAAGACCGTGCTTACTCCAGGGACTTCCAGGGCCGTGGTCCTGATGAGCATGTGCTCTGAGGAGTGTTGCGTACTTACACACATGAACACCTTGAAAGCTGAGGCTGTGAGGGACCTCCGGTTGCATTTTTAATCATAAAGGGAATCGAAACTTTACATTTTCATAACTGAATTCATTTCGTAATCTGTTACAGGTACTTCTTGTTTGCTAGCCTTTTTGGCATCATGGGGGAAGCTCTTTAAAATATTTGCTTTGTTTGCTGAGGATGGAATTGTGATGTTCTGAAGGAAGCCATTATTGCTGGGGCGGAGGCTGCCAGATCGCTCATCCCCCCTACAGCATCTTGCCGATGTGTTTCAGTGGCAGGAGATAGATGTTGCTCGAAGCAGGACAGGCAGTCCCTCCCAGGATGCAGAAGGAGGACCTGCTTCTGCATAGCTGAGTCTGCTGGCTCTCTGTCCTGCCCAGCCCAGCCCTGTTTGTACTTGTGTCTGAGACCTGAGCTTGCTGAGGGCAGCCAGGCTCCCTTCCTGCAGCTCCCTCACCAAGTCCAGACATGGAATGGAGTGCAGTCCTCCTTTAAATACTGAACTGCATGTTCTCCCTCACCCCTTCCTCTCCTTCTCTCCCCTTTTCTCGATCTCACACTGACCTCTGGGCCTTGCTTTCTAGGCAAAGCAGGAAAAACGCCAGTTCCGTGTCCCAGGACTCCTGGGAGCAGCACTGCACACCCGGGGAAGGCTTCCAGAGTGCCAAAGAGAACCCCAGGTACTCCAGCTACCAGGGCTCCCGGAACGGCTACCTGGGTGGGCATGGCTTCAATGCCAGGGTGATGCTAGAGACCCAGGAGCTGCTCCGCCAGGAGCAGAGGCGGAAGGAGCAGCAAATGAAGAAGCAGCCCCCATCTGAGGGGCTCCATGACTATGACTCATATAAGAAAGCCCAGGACCCCAGTCGCATGCCTCTAAAGGGGCCCTTCCGGCAGGATGTGCCCCCATCTCCATCTCAGGTCGCTCGGCTGAACAGACTTCAGACCCCCGAGAAGGGGAGGCCCTTCTATTCCTGAGCAGAAGTGCGAACACTTTGTTTATGCAATAAAGGACATTTTCCTGTGAAGATTTGTATTTTGGGAGAATTTTTTTTTTAAACTTTATGATACTATGGAATATTTCTGTTGTTGGTATCAGTGCCTTTAAGCAGTGTGAGCAAAGAAATGGAAAGCCTTAATGTCTGCCAGCATGTCTCCAGTGTGTTTGATGGAAGGGATTCCCGCTGTCTATCACCTGCTGGAAGCATCCGCAGCTCGAGCGAGTGTTACAGTTCCAGACACGTCAGGTGACAGATTTCCATGCAGCTGAGGAAGAGTTGCTTTCTCTGGATTCCCATTACATTTTTCTGAGATATGAGGAGACCTTTCGGTTTCCAGGGAACGGAAGTGTGTGACATGCTCCAGAATCAAAGCTGTACGGGACTTCCCAGCACAGTCATTTCTGGTTGGCGTGGTTCTCCCTTGCTGGTCTCAGCTCTATGTAACAGGCAAGTTGCTTCATGTCATCAGGAAGTTAAGCCGTGTCCCCACACTGTCTGCTTATCTTGGGGCTCCTTTTGTAACTGCCTTATAATTAGACATTACCAATAAAGTGGTCATTCTAGGTCAAGATGATCAATACATGTGTTCTCTCATGTTCCTCACCCATGTGTTGGGTCACCACATCTCTACATTGAGAGAGTGGGAGGTGGGAGGGACCTTGGTGGGTGGGGGCTGGGCCTGCCCATCGGCCTTGCCTATATCATGGTGTGGGAAGTGGTAACTAAGGAAACAATTCTCCCAGGGTGAACTTCTGGTCTAGGGCATCCCAGGAATTATTTTGGTTTCGATGGATTGGTTGGCGGGAGAGGCAGAGTGGGACAGAGAGAGGCCAGTTATTCAGAGATTCTAAACACTCACCCGCGTCCTCCAGTTTCTTGTGCTGATAGGAACAGACATGGGTCCAGTGCACCCACATGCTGACCTCTGCCTGGTGATGCGCCCCTACTACTGAAAAACTCTGCCCCGAAACAAAAGACATGCAAGGAAGGCCTGGTACACCTCACACCAGGGATGTCCCCAAGCAGTAGTGACAAAAGGGCTGCTTCTGGCAATGCTAGACTGTACGTGTGGGTCATGGGGACCCCATATCTTCACCTGTCAGTCTCATCATGTGTGGCTGGGCTGCTTAAGTGCCTGCAAATCTCAATGTGATAAACGCTTGAGACAAAAGCTCAGCATCCCATGTATTAAAAAAATAAAATTTAATTTTAAAAATGATATGTACTGATATGGTCACCTTTTTTTTTTTTTTTTTACTGGCACATTGTATTTTGTGCCCACTTGTTTTCAGAAAAATCCACATGCCAACGATGCCCCTTTTGCATTTCTGTGTCATGGTTCATCACATGCAGCAGTGTTTCGATGGCGCACTGTAAACGTGGTGACCTGGTAGTAGCTGGGCTCTTTCTCACGGCCCAACCTGCACTGGGAGAAACAGCTTTCTCTGTACATAGGAGACTATTAATAAAAGGTATATTTCTTCCTTTTGTGCTGTCCGCAGTATTCTTGTGGAGACTCCTCACTGGAGTTTATTTATTTTTTTAAGTATGTTAGCAGATGTGGTCCTTTTTTTCATATTGAGCAAAAGTAGAAAGTTTTCTCTTATTTGTCTGGGCAGACACAGAAGGGAGTGATTGGTTGCTTATTTGAATGGCTGAGGAGAGAGGGATGGGAGAGGAACCTCCTTAATGAGCCCCATGGAAGGCTTGGGCTACCAAGAGAGGCCTGGGAATTCTGAATTGAAGGAGCCAACACACTAGAACTAAATAAAAAAAATAATAGGCAGAAAACTACATATGAATTTTTATGATTGCCCTTTGCAAACCAAACGTTTTTTATTGAGTTTGAGCCTTGTGTACGGCAAGCCCAGAAAAATGTGCAAATTCTAGCTCACGTCCCACAGGGAGCTGGTTCTTCCTTTTCTAATTAGGAAATAAGGTTTTGCTGAGTCTTTGATGTGGTCCACTAGTTGGGCGGTGTGAAGGGCAGTTCATCCCAGGTGTGTCTTAGGCACAAAGATGCTGTCTCTAGCTGCAGGGCGCACTTTGCTTAGGCCAGTCAAGAGTGCCTTTCCCATGGAGTGCCTGCATCGGTTGGTCACCATGGCAGCCCTCATCCTGTCACAAAATCCTCATTCCACCCCCTCTGGAGTCTAACAAGAGAGATGCAGTATGCCAAGCAAATAATACGTCTTTGGCTCTTACCTGCACACGAGGTGTGGGAAGTAGGAGAGGGACATGGACTGGTTTGTTCATTTTCTCGCTGACCAGGAGGCCCATGGTGAAAGCCAACATTCGTGGGTTCCTTATCTCCACTGACAGCAAGAAGTGGTGCAGGCAATGTGATATCAAATTTATGGGAACCCACGTCACACAGGACTGACCATCTAAGCCATGCCAAGAAGTGGGGATGGCTATGGGTCGGCGTAGATGTATGACTGGACTCCGTGAGGCAGTCCTGACCACAGGAATGGAACTCTGGCTCCAAAACACATCACAAGGTCTTTCTGGATTGCAGGACGTGTGCATCCATGGGAAGAGCACGCTGGGCATGGTCCATACATGTTCTGTGCTCTGTCCCGTCCCTACAGTGGACATGCGAGTCGTGGAATGGGGCAGGCAGCCACACTTGCATGAGGATGGGCATGGAGTAACTCAACTGGCCCTCAGCACAGAGGGCCCCACTGTTACCTTATTAACACTTCTGTCATTTAAGACTATATTACTACAAAGATTTATATATGTGTGTGTGTGTGTGTATAAATGTTATAAAAATATGTGATGTAGCTATAGTATATGTAACTTAAGCACCACCACCCCCTTCACCCCCTTCCCTGTGGTGTGTGAGATAGGTCAAAGCACCCACAACTGCCCTGGCTGTCCCATGCCCAGGAAGGAGCAGGGGATCCAGGCTGCCCAGGTTTTCTGCTGAGGACGTCAGATATATCAAATTAGAGCTAGGAGACCAAATGACTGCTGTTTCCTTAAGTGGGAGATATTGTTTTACCAGAAACCTTTTATGTAAAGAGGTAGAACGTCATCAATGGACCTGACTGCTCCTTCAGCCATGTGCTTGGTGATGGACCGCCACCATGGAAAGAGGCCGGGGTTGCAGAGGTTTCTCCAGGGTTGCAGAGGTTTCTCTGTCTGTGTTGCTGCTCGCGATTGACCCCAATATGCTGGTCATCTTCCAGGCTCCACCCCTCCCTTCAGTAGTTTTCCTTAGTGAGCACCTGTTGTATCTACACACAAGAATAGGTAGCTGATTTCTATAATTCTACATGTGCCTACTCTTGTTTGATGCAGAGTGTTCCCTCTGAGTCTGTAAAGCCCGGTCTTGCCCCCAGTCAGAATGAACCTGGATGGAGCAGGTTGTCCTTTGTTTCCGGCGGTACTGGTCATGGGGAGGATGCCACTCAGGTTCAGCCGTCTCTACCTCTGTCCCATTGTGGATGTCCTCTGGGTGGCAGAGTGCGCCACAAATTTACATGTCCATGTAACAGTCATTTTTCTTTCCCCCCATGAAGATTCCTTTGATGGTAACATGTCAGGTAAGGAGATAATCCTTCTTTCTCACTTCAGAGACTGGATACCATCTTAATAAGGCTGCTAATGAGGACACGCACAGGTCAGAAAGTGAGGGTGATGGTGGTACTCTGATGGAAAACCACCTGCTCTGAGTGATGATTAGGTCACAAAGCTGGTTGAATTAAACTGATTTTTTTTTAATGTCTGGAGGATAAGCATTGTCATTCTGAGCCTGAGGTCCCTCCCTCCCTCCCTCCCTCCCTCCCTCCCTTTCTCCCTTCCTCCCTTCCTCCCTTTCTCCCTCCCTTTCTTCCTTTTCTTTCTCTTTTTTTATAACCAGGAATAAATTATTTTAGTTTAGATCTTGTGGCCAAAGAGGCAGATGGCCCCTGCATTTCACGTGGAAGGACCTTGTTTCCATCGCACTCATTTTCCGTCCAAGACTCATCTTCCATCCAGCCTCTGTCTCCCGCCTTTCCTCTTCTCAGAGTGTTGATAGCCCATTCAGCAAAGGAAACACCTTGGGTGTCCTTTATTCATAACGTTAGTTTCTTTAGGTTAAACCCTGTACTAGAGCATTTCATTTCTAAAGGATTTATTTCCTTTGGTCCTATTGAACAATCATCCCTTGCCAAGGAAGACTTTGCCTTTGCTCATAAGTATCTTCTTTTTTCCTTTTTGAGTTTAGATGTAAATGATCACTTTTCGACCAGTTTTCATTTTTTACAGCAAGTTCTATGCGCATCAGCCTACCCCTCCCAAGATGGGTCTATCCCACAGTGGACGCAAGAGGAGGGTCCAAGAGCCAGGACAGAGAGTCCTCCCTCCACGAGGTTTAACAACTCCTCATCTTTCCTCCTTAGCATTTATTGGCTCCCAGGATCAATTCAATGTGTGAAAAACACGCTTTTCTGAATTGCTCAACTAACTGCTGAGTCATCTCACACTATTGTCCTTTGGAGTCTGTCCCCAAACATGACAGGGCAGCTGTCTCCTGGTTGTCACCAGCCTGGGGGGTGCCAACTGCTTGAAGGTGGGACTGGTGATGGTAGGGGCCTCCTCTCTGGGGCAACTTTGCTTCTTGCTGGGAGGCTCCTCCTGAAACTGAAGTTTGGCTTAGGTGAGGGGTTTTATGATGCAAGTATTTTAAGTACAACTTTGAAGATTTTGCCATTCTAAATGGCCTCACATGGCTCAGGGGCCCAGCCAACTGCAGACTCCGAGGGAGAGGATGATGCAGATTGCTGGCCAAGTGACAGGCAAGAAAACAGCACACATTTCTAAACCCGCCCGTGACCTTGGCCGACGATCTGATTTCAGGGTTCGGTCTTGTCCGACTAGCTCTTACTAAGCTCTAGTTTTCGGGGCAACCTACTTATCACCATCATTTACGTTGGGATGAAGTGGGAGAAACCGGGACATGGGTCAGACTAGGACTTGCCCATGGGAATATGGGGCATTTGTGAAAACTGCAGGCCTTTGAGCTCATCTTGTGGTGCCTCCAGGGAACTGCCTGGCACATGCCTTGACTTGCTACTCCAATTGCAGACATTCCTCACCTTTATCTGCTTGGCTTGCCTCCCACCTGAGCCCAGGGATTGGCCCCGCTGGTCCAAGCAGCCGAAGCATTCTCACAGAGCCTGCCAGCAGGGGCAGAGCTGCCCTGCCTGCTTTTCCCATGGAGCATTCGCAGTACGTACAACATCCTCTTCTTTTCTTTCTGAACCTCTAAACCCTGCAAAGCAAGTTAGAGGCAAGATAGTCCAATTTTACCCATGAGGAAACTGAGTCACACAGAATTGGTGACTGGCCAGTTGGTGAGCAGCTCAATCAGGACAAAACACTCATTGTCTTGGGTGCAGCCCACGCTGTGGTGTCTAGGTTATAGCAAAGGAAGAATTTTTCATTTATTACAATTTTAAATTCCTTAGTTGATGGTGGTGTAGTGATTGGGGAAAGAAATGCAATATAATGTACAAAGAGTTAGGAAATTAGTAAGGCCTTGAAAATACATTTTATTTTATTAATCACAGCACTATTTACATACACTAGAACACTACATAAGTATATATGACATATGCTATATGTCACATACATCAGGTGATATGAATGTAGTAATGGGTTGGTCCCACGTCAGGCCCAGTGTGCTGCAAATTGAAAATGCCTGTTGACATCGACAGTCCTAGGCTTCTGTTGGGATTGGCACACTCACTGGGTCCCTGGTTGGTGACCACTGTTCTGTGTTTGATATCCTCTGCCTTGCTATTCCAACCTCTTAGACCAGAAGACTTTCACTTCTAAGCCAGGCTTTCACGTTGAGAAAATAGTCAGGTGGGAGGAAAGACGGTGAAATTAAAATTATATATATACATTCTGGCTAGTTGACTGTGTGGTAGAACATTGGCCTGGCATGTGGATGTCCCGGGTTTGATTCCTGGTCAGGGCACACAGGAGAAGTACCCATCTGCTTCTCCACTCCTCCCTGTCTTGCTTCTCTCTTTCTTTTCTCCTCCTGTAGTCATAGCTTGATTGGAGTGAGTTGGCCCCAGGTGCTGAGGATGGCTCCATGACTTCCACCTCAGGCACTAAGAATAGCTCAGTTGCTGAGCAATGAAGTAGCGCCCTAGATGGGCAGGACATTGCCCCCTAGTGTGGATCCTAGTCGCATGTGGGAGTCTGTCTCTACCTCCTTTCCTCTCACTAAAATCTGTATGTGTGTGTGTGTGTATATATAAAATTTTATATATATAAAATGAGTGAGATTTAGAACAAGGGGGATAGGACACAGGTGGCACAGCCTGGTCAGGGCCAAAAGCCAGTCCTAGCGGTTTCATGTTTGGAGCAGGTGCAAAAGAGACCTCAGGGTGCTAGTATAAAGCAGAAGGGATAGCAGGGAGGTTGTGAGACAACACAAATCTGCATGAAATCATCACATGTGCTCAGCCCAGGTGGAAAAAACCTGTGACAATATGTCATCAGACATTTGCGGTGGTTTCAAGGTGGACATGCATTGAAAACATGTTTCTGCTTCCCATCTAGGGAGTAGAAAGGTAAATCCTTCTTAGAGAGGGTTCTTTTTTTTCTTTACCTGTTATTTTTTTTTGTGTTTCATTTAATTTTTGTTAAGGAAATGAGGCTAGGACTAGACAGCGGGAAATGACCCATTCATGGAGTTGGGTACATATGATTCAAAGAAGCAGAGTGTGAATGGTCCACGGTCCACAGGGGAGCGGCTTTTCTGGGAGACACCTTCCCCTCATGAAATGTGTAGCTTAGCTCACTCAGTATCCTCACCAAACATGGCCACAGCCTCTCCGAGAAACAGGGAACCCCTGAGGGACTCAGAGCCATGGGTGGGGTTTGAGCAGCTGTGGGTGGAGGAGACAAGACAGGCTCTACTGGGAAGCTCCCCACCACCAGGGCTGTGTCTGTTATCTGTGAGCATGTATGTGTCTCCTCCCTGCTCCTATAAGTGGACTTTGGGGTGTGGAGGCAGAAGCCAGGAGTGTAGCCCCAGAACCCTCGCCTCTGATCTTGTGACCCCAAAGGAGAAGCTCAAACAGTCAAGAATTCAGTGTCTGCAAGGACTGGCTGGTCTGGACAGAGGGAACGAGCTTCCCATAAGGAATCCAGCCCACAGGTGGCACTTCCTGTGACTCCTGCTCTCCTTCCCATAAGTAAGCCAGGAAATGCTCTCCCCATTCATTAGGGAACGACTCACTGGGGACTCTCTGATTGGTTCCTGCATATGCTGCGCTTGCATTCTCAGCTACCGAGCTCTGAGCCACTTAGGTTTCCCTCTGGATTAATTGAAAATCACGGATATCCTGTTTGTGAGATTTGTTCAAGGTAATTGTAGGGCCATGAAGAAGCTTATATTGATTTTTGAAGAAGATGCCATTTTATAGAACCTGAAATGTAGAATATAGAATGTGGAGTCAGTTTAGGAAAAATTATTATCTCATATTTATCCGTTCATTCATTTATTTGTGGACCCCACTTTATGGCAGGTATGTGCTGGATGTTGGAAATACTACAGTCAATAGCAATCTTATTCTAAAAGGAGTCACTATAAAACCGAGACTGATATTTGGCATGAAGAAAACGTGGTAGTTTCAGGAGATAGAAAATGACAAGGGGTGAGAGAACTGCTCTTTCCAGCCAAGAGCAGAGAGCACAGTGGAGCAGAGATCTGAAGATGGCACTGTGTGGTTATCAGAAGGCAGAGCAAGGGACAGCAGTAAAGGGTTGGCAGGTGCAGACACCTGAGGCGGCATTGCACTGGGTCTTTTCAGGGAACAAGAAGGAGGCCGGGCGCCTGACCAGGCAGTGGCGCAGTGGATAGAGCGTCAGACTGGGATGCCGAAGACCCTGGTTCGAGACCCCGAGGTCCCCAGCTTGAGCGTGGACCCATCTGGCTTGATCAAAAGCTCACTAGCTTGGACCCAAGGTTGCTGGCTCCAGCAAGGAGTGGCTCGGTCTGCTGAAGGCCTGCGGTCAAGGCACATGTGAGAAAGCAACCAATGAACAACTAAGGTGTCGCAAAGGTAACAAAAAACTGATGATTGATGTTTCCCATCTCTCTCCATTCCTGTCTGTCTGTCCCTATCTATCCCTCTCTCTCTCTCTCTCTCTCTTTCTCTCCCTGTAAAAAAAAAAAAAAATTAAATTAAAAAAAAAAAAAGAAGGCCGGGCTTAGCATTTCATCAGGTGAGTGTCAAGGTGAGCGTTGGTTGAGGAAGAGAGGAAGGAGAGAGTTTATTATGATAATGACTGGACCCAGATAAGGAGAAAAGGGAGGGCAAGTCAGGTATGGGCACAAAGCCATGTTGGTCAATGAATTACAGTCAGAGGGATGGTAGGAGATGGGGGATTAGAATGGTTAGAGAGTGGGAGCTCTAGACAGAGATCATAAAGGAATATTGATAGGTATAGCTGTGAGAGGAGGGTGGTTGATGGGAGAGGCTGAAGATCAATGGAGGTGAGCAGATAAGGAACACAGACCGGTATGTTAGGAGGATCTTCCAGTACCAAGTGGCTTTGACTAAATGGCCTTGTCATATATCTAGTTTGATATCAGGTAGCGTGATTGCTCCAACTTTGCTCTTTCTGAAGATTGACGTATCTTTTGTGGTTTTATATAAATTTTGAAATATTTGTTCTACTTCTGTGAAATATGCTATTAATACCTTGATAGGAATTAGATTGAATCTATAGATTGCTTTGGGTAGTATGGACATGATAATTATGTTAATTCTTTCTATTCATACACACAATATATGCTTCCACTATTTGTATCTTCTTCAATTTATTTCTTTGTTGTCGTATTATTTTCCAAGTACAGGTCTTTTGCATCCTTAGTTAAATTTATTCCTAGGTATTTAATCTTTTTGAAGCAATTGTGAATGGTATTGTTTTCTTGGTTTCCCTATCCAATAGTACATTATTGGTGTATAAAAATGCAACTAATTTCAGGCTGTTTATTTTGTGTCTTGCTACTTTACTAAATTTATTTATAAGTTCTGGTAGTTTTTGATGGAAGCACTAGGGTTCTCTATATACAGAATCATGTCATCTGTAAATAATAAGTTTTACTTTTTCCTTTCCAATTTGGATGCCTTTTATATCTTCTTCTTGTATGATTGCTGTGGCTAAGACTTCCAGTACCATATTGAATAAGAGTGGTGATATAGGATATCCCTGTCTTGTTCCTGATGTTAAGGGAAACACTTGAAGTTATTGTCCATATATGGCTTTTATTTACATTAAGGTTTGTTGCCTCTTTTCCCACTTTCCTGAGAGTTTTTAGCATAAATGGGTGATGGGTTTTATCAAATGCTTTTTCTGCATCTATTCATACGATCATGTGGTTTGTATCCTTCATTTTAGTATGTGATGTATCATGTTTATTGATTTGCGGATATCGTGCCAACCTTGCATTCCTGGGATAAATCCCATTTGATCATGGTGTATTACCTATGTAATGTATTTCTGGATCCAGTTTGCTAATATTTTGTTGAGGATTTTAATATCTATGTTCATCAAGGATATTAGCCTGTTATTTTCTTTCTTTGTAGTGTCTTTATCTAGCTTTGGAATTAGGACCATGCTAGCCTTGTAAAATGAGCTTGAGAGTCTTTATTCCTCTTGAAGATTTTAGAATAGTTTGGGTGAGAAGGATAGGTGTTATTTCTTTGAATGTTTGGTAAAATTTACCTGTGAAGCCATTTGGTTCAGGACTTTTGTTTGCTGGGAGTATTTTGATTACTGTTTCAGTGTCACTGGTTGTAATCTGTCTATGCAGATTCTCTAATTCTCCCAGATTTAGTTTTGAAAGATTGTATGTTTCTAGGAATTTATCAATTTCTTCCAGTTTGTCTAACTTGTTGGTATATAGTTGTTTGTAATATTTCTTTGCAATGCTTTGTGTTTCTTTGATGTCTGTTGTTACTTCTCTTTCATCTCTGATTTTATTTATTTGGGTCCTCTTTCTTTCTTGATGAGTTTTGTTAAAGGTTTCTTTTTCTTTCTTTCTTTTTTTTTAGAGACAGATAGAGAGTCAGAGAGAGGGATAGTTAGGGACAGACAGACAGGAACAGAGAGAGATGAGAAGCATCAATCATCAATTTTTTGTTGTGGCACTTTAGTTGTTCATTGATTGCCTTCTCATATGTGCCTTGACCGTGGGCATTCAGCAGACCAAGTAACCCCTTGCTCAAGCCAGCAACCTTGGGTCCAAGCTGGTGAGCCTTACTCAAACCAGATGAGCCTGCACTCAAGCTGGCGACCTCAGGGTCTCAAACCTGGGTCTTCTGCATCCCAGTTCGTCGCTCTGTCTACTGTGCCACTACCTGGTCAGGCTTGTTAAAGGTTTCTTAATCTTGTTTATCTTTTCCAAGAACCAGCTCTTGGTTTCATTAATTTTTTTAGACTCTATTTATTTCTGCTCTGATCTTTATTATTTCCTGTCTTCAACTCACTTGGGGCTTTGATTTTTGTTGTTTTTCTCCAAGTTCCTTTAAGTGTAAAATTAAATTGTTTATTTGGGATTTTTCTTGTTTCTTAAGGTAGGCCTGTAATACTATGAACTTCCCTCTTAGGACAGCTTTTGTGTGTCTCATAGATTTTGGGGTGTTGTATTCTCATTTTCATTTGTTTCAAGGTGCCTTTTGATTTGTTCCTCTATCTCGTTGTTAACTCATTCATTGTTTAGTTCATGTTGTTTAACCTCCATGTCTTTGTATGTTTTTTAGTGTGTGCGTGTATGTGTGTATGAGAGAGAGAAAGAGAGATTGATTTTTATTTCCATATCATTATGGTCAAGGCAATGTTTGATATGATTTCAATCTTCTTAAATTTATTGAGGCTTGTTCTGTGTCCTAATTGTGGTCTATTCTAGAAAATGTACCATGTACACTTAAAAAGAATATATATTCTGCTGCTTTGGGGTGAAATGTTCTGAAGCTATCAATTAAATTCAGCTGATCTAGTGCATCATTTAAGGCCACCATTTCCTTGTTGATTTTCCATCTGAAAGCTCTGACCATTGATGTCAGTGGGTTGCTACTATGACTGTATTGCTTGTCGCTCTCTCCCTTTGTGTTCATCGCGAATTGCTTTACATATTAAGGTGCTCCTACTTGGGTGCATAAATGTATACAGGGTTATATCCTCTTGTTGGATTGTGCCCTTTGTTGTTATGTAATGTCCTTCTTTGTCTCTTACTACAGCCTTTGTTTTAAAATCTATTTTGTTAGAGCTATAAGTATTGCTACCCCAGCTTTTATTTTCACTTCCATTTGCATGAAATATCTTTTTTCATCCTTTTACTTTTAGTCTGTGTGTATCTTTTGTTTTGAGGTAGGCCTCTTGTAGACAGCATATATATGTATCTTTTTTTCTTATTTGTTCAGCTACCCTATGTATTTTCATCAAAGTATTTATTGAATCCATTTACATTATCTCCCCAGAGCCACAAACCCCAGACTCTACTCATGGGACTCTAGTCTATTTAGCCCTCCATTTGCTGGAGCCCAGGGTAAGTGGCTGTGAATGAGATTTTTGCATTAACCCTTTAAGAGGGTACCTGAATCTCTGCAAACTCCCAACTCTTTCTGGCAGATGGAAACCTTGCTCTTTTTCACAGCTGAATGATATATTGCACCTCTTCTCAGCTCTGGTGCTCTGGACTGGGAAGCCCAGCTTGGGGTTTAGAGGCCACATGTTTTAGGAGGAACCCTCTGCAGCTGAGATAATCCTGACTGAGGCCCCATCTGTACAAGCAAGGAAGCAGGGTGGTGAGCCATGTGGACACTGAGATTATGAAAGGACTGACATGACTGGTTATGACCAGTCCTAGAGCAAATGGTTAAGGTCCATGAAAGGTAGCTAACTGGATATCAGGAACACTGTGATCACTACCCATGATGATAAGAACAGAGCTGGTAAAAGTGATCGGCAACCAGGTCAGAAGTCCTTGAGAAATGAGGAGGAGTGATATGATGGAATGGAGAATAAGGTGATTGAGGAGGGTCACAGGGTCTGTGGCATGGCATTCAAGAGAAGGGGAGTTTGGTAAGATTCAGACCTGGAGCTGTAACAGAATAAAGGGAGATACCCATGCCCACTCTGTGCCCAGAACTAAGAGGAACATAGCAGGAAAATAGCGACCACACACGCTGACTCTGGAGCCCTGTCCTCAGATTGCTGAGCTCTGAGACAAGGCTGAGAACAAGGCTTTGATGTTGTAAACCTTGACGTGGCCATCCGGAAGCACCGGGGAGGAGTTCCACAACTAAGGGACAGCCAGAATTGAGGACCAAACAGGGGATGCTTAGAACTTTGTAGGGATTAGAGTGTTGGGGAGGGGGAGTCCATTGGATCTGTGGCTTTTTGTGATGATTACCATAAACAGAAAAAGTGGGTATAATGGTGGCAAGGCCATAGTATAAGGGAGTAGAGAGAAGGGAGTGTATGTGGATCTTTTGTAACCCCTATTAATATTGGCAAGAGATCTGGAGAACTATATCATATGCAAAGCCTGGGGTCCCCTCTTGACTCCCATTGAGGGGATGAAGGCCTGGAAGATATTGACTTCATACCAGCATGCTAGGCTCACCGTTGACTCTTGTTGTGAGGAGTTCCCAGGGCTCTTTCAGAGAGGATTGATTTAAGGATGTCTGGGGAAGTCCTCTTGAGCATCAAGCAAGGGAGAGATAGGATAAGAGCAACATTTCAGGAAAATTAACTACACTACATATGCAGGTAGAATGGACAGGAAGATTAGCTAAAAGAGGGGAGGCCATACAATATCAGCGAGTACACAAATCCAGAGAAATGCAACTGAAATTCTTGAAAGGCAACTTGGTTTATCTTGAAACTTAATGACTTATCAGCTGAAGCCAATTGGTGATGATGAGGGTATCTGTGTGCTTTGTTTTGGGTCTACAGACACAACTCTTTTTTGGTGGAATAGTGTGTGCATTCGATGTATGCTAGATTAATCAGGGAGTGCTGGTAAGGGGTAATAGGGATGGAGCCAGAGCATGTAGTAAAGATGTCAGAAGGTAATACAATTCTGACTGCTGTGGAGGGAAAGGGAACAAAGAAAGACCATAAGCTAAAGGGAATCTAAGAAATTTTGATAAGGACAATGGCAGGGTCAGGGGGGTCTTTGAGTCAAAGTCACCCCTTAGAAGAGCCCCGGAACAAGTCTACCCCAGTATCCTGCTGCCCTGCTTACTGAGAAAAGGTCATGGAAAGCACAACATTGAGACAGAGACAGAGATAGACTTCAGAGGGCAGCAGTAAGAACCCTCCAGAAACCACACTCAGTCTGTAGAGGAAACTTCCATTCACAGTGACTGTGTGGACCATGGGCAGTCTATTACCCAATAGACTGTGAAGCTAACCACACCCTTATGGCTGGGGTGCCTTCCCCCCCAGTTCCTACATATTAGAACTTTGTTAGGACTAGAAACAGGACATGGGAAGACTGTTTTACCATGTGTGACTGTAGTTTTTCTTTTTTTGAGATATTTATATTTTATTATAATTTTTTCAGTACAGCAACCCCTCCACAGTACAATAAATGAACTCTGAGTATAGTGGGTATAAGACCTGATTTTTTTTTTAAATAAATCAGACCATGCAGATATTGAAGGTTCTAACAAGATGTTCTCAATGATACATTTTAATGTGCCACTTAAAATTAAGAGCAATAACCAAAGAACCAAAGTTAGTAAGATTATTGATGTAGAACGATAAAAATAAAATGTGTCACATTTTAATGTCTCTTTTCTTGATGGTCTTATTATACTATGATAGGTTACAAAGATGCCCCCAAAAGAGATGAGTGTTAGTATCCCCAATTGATTGACCTTTGAAAACACCTGGAATTTTCTCACAGACAGGGAGTGGTGGGTAGTTTCATTTACTCTGTACCTGAAGCAGCCCCTCTCACTGCCCCTCCCCACCCCAACTGATTGCCAGTTGGCTCCTAGCTAGGAATAAGTTGATCTCTTCCTAACTAGTTGCCATTCCGTGTTCTGTGGGTGAGTAAAATGGACCAACACAACTTTGATTGCTCTGCAGATCTACTTGCTCAGTGGGAATCTTCTCCTATTGACCAGTGACTTAAACCAGAGAAGGTGATGGAGAAGCTACCTGCCCCTGAACATATTTAAGGTTTGGGAGAATTTGTTTTTTCTATTTTTTTCTTTTTTAAAAAGAGCTGGGTTCCAGAAAGAGGAGCCTAAGAAGGTTTCTAAACCCTCAGATTGATCCAGAAACAAAAAGTCTTATGTTCTGTGGACCTCTTTTCTTAATCATTGATTCAGAAAATAGAATAAGCTTTTCTCCAAAGATAACCTCTTGGCTGGCTCTTTTCTGGCCATTGCTGAAAGATTTTAAAGTTTAATTAGCAGCTGAATTGTTTAAGATCTCCACTTTTATGATGACTGGAAATAAGAGTTCTCACTTAGCCACTCCAGGGTTTACCTCCAGGGTGGACAGTGGGACCCGGCGGGGCTCCCCGTGGGAGACAGTGGTTCTCCGTGGCACAGAGACCATCCCATGGTCTCTCTCCTCTCCTTTGTGGCCCAAATCACAACCTTTCGAGAATGTGCCTACCAGATGACTGCTTTTCATTAGAGCTATAATCAACGGTGAGCCAGAGACACAGAGAAGTCATGCAACATACTGGGATGTGGGGTACATACTCCTCCTTGAAAGGAGAAGAGAGGTGAGGCAAGGATCGGGTGCCTGGCACTCAGCAGTTCTTTGGCTCCTGAGAGGACAAGACGCTGAGGAGTATAGAGCCATATGATTATTTAATCCTGCTGGCCATTAGGAGACCATTAAAAATTCATGTTCTGCTCAGGAGCACTGACTTTCTTTCTGAGTACTGGAGAAATGGATGACAATGCTGGCTCAGGCCGATGGCCTTTTGGCACATAGGTAGGGGTATTGATCACCCTCGAAGTGTAGGAAATACTGCTCCCCCTCTGATTAAAAGTTTCTTACAAAGGAGAACAAAGGCCTCAGGTGGTGGGCATGGTTAACAGCCGCATTAAAGAAACCTCAATGTGCCTGACCTGTGGTGGTGCAGTGGATAAAGCCGTCGACCTGGGAACACTGAGGTCGCCAGTTCAAAACCCTGCACTGGTTCGGTCAAGGCACATATGGGAGTTGATGCTTCCAGCTCCTCCCCCCTTTCTCTCTTTCTCTCTCTTTCTCTCTCTCACTCTGTGTCTCCTCTCTAAAATGAATAAAATAAAATAAAATAAAACATTTAAAAAAAAAAAAAGAAACCTCAATGTTAAGCAGGATCTGCTGCCAGACTGCACATTCTGCGTGCTGCCACAGCAGAGCCTTGACAGATTCATTACTATTCTTCTCTCTGCTCAGAGGTTGAGTCTTCTTCAGGCAGACTTCATCACCATGCATCTTTTCTCTGCCCATTTTCTTGATTAACTTCTCTTTTTTTAAAGATCTAAGGCTTGGCCCTGGCCAGTGGCTCAGTGGATGGAGTGTTGGCCCAGCATGTGGATGTCCTGGCTTTGATTCTTGGTCAGGACACCCATGAGAAGTAACCATCTGCTTCTTTCCTCTTCCCTTTCTCTCTTCTCTCCCTCATCCCCTCTTGCAACCAGTGGCTTGATTGGTTCGAATGTTGGCCCTGGGTGCTGAGGATAGCTTGGTTAGTCCCAGCGCATCAGACTCAGGTGCTAAAAATAGCTTGATACTTGAGCATTGGCCCTAGATGGGTGGATCCTGGTCAGGGCACATGCGGGAGTCTGCCTCACTATCTCCCTTCTCTGATCTAAAAAAAAAAGATCTAGGGTTTCTCCTGTGAAAATGGGACCATCCTCTGGAAGAAAACCCACAAACACTAGAATTTTTAGTGACACACACCTTAAATTCCACTTTGGTTGACCTGAAGGGGAGAGTGCCAAAGAGACATTGGAGCCCATCACAAACTGACCCACCCACAGGTCACAGGGCTCCGGTCCAGTTACATTCATGTGAAACTCCGGCCCAGAGTTTTAAAAAATAATTGGAGCCCTTCTCTTGACCTTACGTGTACCCCCTGAATCCCCTATTGTGGGCAGGCTCTGCAGCATGATTATGATGCTTAATACACATATTGATCCTTACACCAGTTAACCCTGAGGATTTGTTTAATCCCAATATCATGTTTTAGGCTTATTTCTGGCTTTGGTTTTACTTCCATGCAAAGTGAGCTTCTCTAGTGATATGATGCTCCATGATCCTTTGATTTGACCAAACAGCTCTGTGGCATCTTCCCAAATGGACTCCAGGCTGTGTCACACTCTGCTGTCCCCAGATCCCACCAGGGACACTCTATCTATTATTTCTGATATGTGTACTCTTTTGAAAATAATTGACCATGAAGTTAATCTGAGTCCTCCTGTTTTATTTTTTCTTAATAGTAGACTCCCAATATTTGTTCAGTGAATGCTTGACAATAAACTTTATTTAAAGGAATTAAACTTTTTTTCTTTTTTACAAAGACAGAGAGTCAGAGAGAGGGACAGATAGGGACAGACAGACATACAGGAACGGAGAGAGATGAGAAGCATCAATCATCAATTTTTTGTTGCTGTTGTGACATCTTAGTTGTTCATTGATTGCCCTCTCATATGTGCCCTGACCGTGGGCCTTCAGCAGACCGAGCAACACCTTGCTGGAGCCAGCGACCTTGGGTTCAAGCTGGTGAGCTTTTTGCTCAAACCAGATGAGCCCGCGCTCAAGCTGGTGACCTCAGGGTCTCGAACCTGGGTTCTTCCACATCCCAGTCCGATGCTCTATCCACTGCACCACCACCTGGTCAGACATGAGTTAAACTTCTTTGCTGTATATTCTTTCTAATTTTCCTTTTCTCACTTAAACAGGTAATGTTTTTGTAAACAATGAGAGAGAGAGAGAGAGAGAGAGAGAGATGGAGACAGAGAGGAAGAATAAAAGAGGTGTTTCTAATGAAAGTGGACACATTTTAATAACATTGGGTTGGAGTTTGAGATCTCTTTGTCAGTCCCTGAAACACTGGTGTTCCTCTGAGATCTGTCCTGGGCCTCTTCTCTTCTCTCGCTCTGTCCCCCTCCTGCACATCAGCATGTTGGAGACACCCAGTCCCGTGTCCCTCTTATCCCCCTTCTCCCATCTTCAGACTGGTCTGCCTCAGCCCCCTAAGCGAATCCAGGAACCAACGCCCCCTTCCTGGTGCCTCCTGTGAATTCCCCAATGCCTTGGCCATAGCCCTGATTTTCCAGAGGCCTCAGGGCCTTCCTGGAGCTCACTGTGTTCCCCCGTTGCCCATGTTCTGGGTAGTAGTGCTCTCAGCCTTGCTTATGACACAACTCAGTTCAGCATCAGAGAGCATGGGCTCAAGTCAGCTGACTTGGGTTTGCATTACAGCTTGGTCACTTCCTCACCAAGTCATCTTGGATTTTAACCCCTCCCAGTTTCAGTACCCTCATCTGTGAAGTAGGGACCTATGTTATGGAATTGAGAATTAGTTGACAATGCAACTGCTTGGTTCCGTGCTTGAACAAAATAAGTACCATCCACAGTGCTTGTTGCTCTTCTCCTTTACAATTGCTTTATAAAAGCAGCTCCTTTAGTGCTTCCTGGCAGTCTCCTTCTGTCCAGAGGGCTCAAGAGGGCATTTCCAGGGATGCTCAGGAAACTCTCCTAAGCATGCAGTTATCACACTCTTCATCCCCACCCACTGGTCTTGCTTTCCTGTCCCACTTCTGCTCTAGCAGAAGTTCTTCATGCTCACTGACTGTTGGAGCTTTGATCTTTAATTCATCTCACACCGAGAGCCCCTGCACCCAGGCTGGGACTCTGTGCTCACTCCCACCCCATGAGCAGAGACCACCCTTGCTTCCAGAAGAGCCTGCTCATGTTGCCAGCCCGCTGACAACAAAAACCCCATTGCTCCCTGAGGTAGAGGGGAATGTGGTCAGAATATTGATTGACTTTTACTCCATTTTAGGTTTGGTATGTTTTGGAGGGAGTTTCCTAATGTGTTTATATGGCAGTTGCTTAAGTAACTTCAACATCATAACTTTTTAAATAAACTTATTATTCTCTTTACATCCTATAAGTAATGAAGATTATCTGGCCTCTTGGGAAGCAATTGTGTTTTAGAGTAATTTAATCCCAACCTGTGGGGAACAGTTGGAAGCAGTCTGAGGGGACCCAATTAAAAAAAAAAACTATTGAGTTTTTTTTTTCTTTAGTTTTCCTAATTCTGCAGCTCACTGTGCTATGGTCTCAGGTATGACAAATGTTGTCCATCAGCAGCTTGCACAGTTGCAGGAATTCCCAAATGATTATTTGCTTTTGTTTTTGTTTTGTGTCTTTTGCAACAAGAAGGCCCTCCATGGAAACGGCATGCAGAAGCAGTGTGTGACTGCAAGAGAGGACTGTCCAGTGCAGAAGCCCACATAAAGACTAAGGACACAGCCACTCTGACCCTGATAGTTCCTGCAGGTCAGGATCAGGCTGTCCTGGGCCATGCAGTGACCTCCTATTCAATGCCATCAGTTTCCAGTTCAGGCTGGACCCTGAAGCCAAACTGACCTTTCTCAGAGCCAACGTTCTCAAGTCATTGCTCAGCTTGAGAGTTGCACAGGTCCTGCTGGTCTAGGACAAAGTGTCCAACTTTCTTCCCTTGGCTTTGAGGCTCTCCCTGACCCAGACGACCTTCCCAACCTTCCCTGCACCATTCCCATCTCCACATTTCTCCCATCAAATCACATCCTGTTCTCCTGGCTGATCCTTGGGTCCCCTTCACTCCGCTTGCTGGAAAGTTCTCCCTTCTTACTCTCCTCCCCATCGGCCTGAGCCCACACACCCTGCATGGTCTGACTCAAGTTCTCTCTCCTCCCTAGAGAAGTGTCATGAACCACTGTAACCATGGGATGTCTCTCTGCACAAAGCTCTTCAATGATTCATCCTACTGATCGAATAATTTGCATGCTTGGCTTTTCATCATTGGTCATGTTTCTGTGAGCTCACATCTCATTGGTGTTGGTCTGTCAGCTGTCTGGTGGCAAAGACTGTACTCTGTGTGTTTTCATGTTCCCCATGGTGCATTCCTCGTGGTGGATTCCACAAAGTGCTCTTGACTCATCGGTTAATTGGAAGCAAATCCAAACACTCTTGGAACCTGTCAGCTTGTCAATCTCACAGTTCTCTGCTAATGGCAGGGTAGAAAGACAGCATGATGCAATTGATTTTATCTTGACTGAAGGATGAGAACTAGTGCAACTCCATTCAGTAAGCAGGTATTACGGGTGAACGGTAGAATAGATATTTAAAATCACAACAACAGCAAAGATCTCGGGCATAGCTTCTATCTTCAAACAACAAACTGTGCAGGAGATGTTATTTCCAACATGAAAGTATTGGGAAACAATTAAGTTCAACTAAAAGACCATATCCATTAACGTGCTAAATTGATGGAACTCCTAAAATAAGGTGTATGTGAAAAAGGTAGGCGCTGATGTGGGTTCCAAGGTGAGGGGGAGATCAGAGAGTGGCGCCACTACCTGAGAGGGTTCGAGGCCCAGAGTGGTTTTAGGGAATAGGACAGGATGGTAGCACTTCCTGTCAAAGAGGCACCAATACCTCAAAATACGGGGTAAGGAAACTACCAGGATGAAGTGCTACTTATCGATCAGGCATTCTGCTTCCAACCCATTTATTCTTCCCTGTCCCTTCAAGGTGTATAGTACCTTCCTCAAACAGAGGAAGGCTCAGTGAGAGGACGTAAGCTACCTGCCCAATGCACAGGTGCACAGACATGTCAGATTGCAGCCCTCGCTCCCCACCCAGGGCCCTGTCTTCTCTAGGCCATGTGGCGCTGCATGGGAGACCGCACTGACCGTGAACTTGTCCGCTCAGGGGCAGCCCCCGGGCATTGGGGCTCATGCTCTTCTTCTCCGGAGATGCAGTTAGGAAGCAGTGCTCAACGTGGAAATGAGACCTGGGCCAGGCTGTTTCTGGGGTGGCCTCCTGGTAGTCACCCCCTGTGGGGCCCCTCCTTTGCCGGAGGGTCAGGTTGCAAAAGGAGGAAGGCTCTGCCCCTCTCTGAGTTTATACAGACTGGCACTCTGTCTGGCTCACTCCACAGTCTGCTCTGACAGGGTAAGCTGCCGTAGGGAGGGGCACACGGGCAAGTACACCAGGGCCATTCCAGCCCTGCACCTGAGGATCAGGGTGTTGGTGGTGGGCAGGGGTCCTCTCTAAGCAGGCTCCGTCTCTTTGACATCATGACGCAGCCTTGTGAGATCCTGGGAGGGATGACCCAGCTATGTCTTTTTCCTGAATTCTGTGAGATAACAGACTATTCTGGAGGACTTTGTTAGAGAGCAGTGTTTAAATCCTTTTCTAATTGGGAATTAGATTGCAATACAAAGTTTACTTTGAAAAGTGTTCCCGAAAAAAGAAATGGTTACCTGTTGATGCAATGGGTATATCCTGTTTGAGATTCATCAGTCTGTGTAATTATCATTTAAAAGGAACAGATAATACTAATAGCTTATGCTTGCTATTACATTGTTGCAAACCACGTAAGTACATTAATGCACAACACCCCTATGAGGTAGATATTATGACAGTACCCATTTCACAGTTGTGTAAACCAAACACACTGTGGTTTCTTGTTTGTCCAAGGTCACACAGCTAGTCAGCGGTAGGGCAGAATGCAGACATCGGTGTTGTGGCCCCTACAATATCAGTGCTCCGAGCTAGGATGCAATGAGGTGCTGACCCAGTACAGTCTGCATAGTAGCTGAGTGCAGTGACCTGCGCAGCTGGCTCTGGTTGCTAAAATCCCCTCTCACGAGCTGTCCCACTGGGCACCTCTCTCTCCCTTTCAGCCATTTCGGCCCTGGACACAGGGTTGGGCAGTCCCTGAGGGGTTTGCACAACCAAAGCAGGAGGGAACCCAGGAACCTTTTACACAGGGCTGCCTCTCCCTAGTTCTCACCCTGCTGCCTCCATGGGGCTCTACACAGCCATTGGGAATGGGGCATCATAGCTCTCACAAGCCGGTGCCTAGTGGCAGCACACACACCCTGCATCTCCTGCTTCTGGTGCAGGGGAGCTGGACAGGCCACCTCTCTCTGGTTTTATGTTCCTTTTCTGGGACCACCCCAGGTGCCAGTGCTCTGCCTGTTCCCTCCACCTACCTATCTCTGGGCGTCATCTTCCCCCAAGACATGTGTCCCAGGCTCGTCACCAGCTCTCCTCATTTTGCTGGATAAATTTCTACAAGGATAAATTGTAAGTCTATTCAGAATGTCAGGAGAGAATAGGAAACTTTGTAGAGAAGCAATAACTTAGGAGATAATGGCTGAGAATGTTCTATAATTAATAAATGGAGTATACCTTCTAATTGACAAAATACAGAAAATTTAAGCAGAATAAATGGCATAAGTCCCAGGGCCCCTCCCTTGCAGAGCTCCTTCTAAGACTCTGTGCCCCCTGTGAGCACAGCTAATAGATAAAACTGTCTGTTATCGTCATAAAAAGAGTGCCCCTCATTGGAGAAGTTTCACACCCCTCACAATCTAGGTTTGCCCAAGAAATCCTTTTAGAGGTTGTCTCCAAAAACAAAACCACCCATCTTCCTCCTCATTAGCATGGTACCCAGGGCCTCTGTGACCGGTCCTTAATTACTGTTGTCTCTGACCAGGTTCTCTCCTCTTCCCTAGGACTGTGTGCTTTAGACTAGGTTCCCAGGCAGTTTCTCCTGTGCTGGAAATGAGCCCTCGGTGTCAAATTCCCTTTAATATTAGGTACAGCCTGCCTCACTTGGTTTTCTAGAACCCAGCCAGGTTCATTTGCTGGAGCAAGGGGTCCAGACACCCAGATTCCACCTAAAAATCCCTGCCATCCTCCCCACCCTATGCCCCTTCCCCACCCATCCATCCAGAGACCACGTGCTGAGTGCTTAGGACCCACTCAGGTGTTAGGATGCATAATTGCCCTGCAGTGGATTTAGCATCTGGTTACACACAAACTAAGTTGCTGTGACGGAAAGAACTGATGTGTCATTATCTAGGACATTAATTGTGGTGGGATTTTGTGATAGAGGTATGCCAAAAAAAAAAGAAATCATTACCTTCTGCCCTGGACTTTGGCTAGGAGAAGTACCGAGAAATTGTTTTATGAATAACCAGTCACAAATTTCAATGATTGTCACACTAAGTTCTAAAAGTCTCCTTGTGCGAATAATTTTCTCATTTTTGAGCAGACTCTCCTTCTGCATTTTTGTTGACTAAAATATGACTAATCTAATTTCCTATTAAAAAACTCATTTCCAGCATTGCAGAGCTGAAGGGTGCCACCAACCATTTAGTCTTCAATTTGCATACAACAAATCCTGTCAGCTGATGGTTGTTTTTACACAGGGCAGCTGCAAGCAAGGACTTGGGCAGAGAAGTATTTTAGTCCTGAGTCGTATGTTGTGGTCATTTCATCTGTTGAACTGCCATTGAGATTTCTCCTATTGTTAAACTGCCTATGGATGTGTATTCAGAGAGGAAACTCTACCAAATGCAGTGACACAATGTTCTAAGGCTGTTTGTGCCCTAATGTTTTCCTTTTTTAATTATGATTTGAGAAACTGGGGGTTTACTAGAAAGAAAGGAAGGTATCAGACTAGAATAATTTATTCCATTTTCCCCCATGCAGCACCATGACAAAATAGCATATTCTCCAGGTAAAGTGTTGATTTGGAAAGGCCTGGCAGAGGTCCTGATGTCACAACGGAGACTAATCTGGGGCTCTTTGGTGAACTGGACCTGGTGATTCCTGATACGCAGGAAGCATGGTAGCACCAGGACTTTTGAGGAAGATTCAAGGAGAGATTCCAGAAGCTAACTCCAGGTTAAGGGGAAATATAGTCTCAAATGCTTCAGGCTCAGGTGTGGTCAGGCTAGTGGGTCTCATCCATCCATCCATCCGTCCATCCATCCATCCATCCATCCATCCATCCATCCATCCATCCATTCATCCATCCATCCTTTACTGAATGTTAAACATAGATTATGTCCCTAGTTTATGACCTAATGTTTTAGAATATGCCAAGTAAACATTTTAAACTCTCTCATTTATTCATTCCTTCATTCAACAAACAGTCAAAGAGTAGCTATGTTCCTGATACCACAGCAGGTGCTAAGGGCACAACTATAAAAGGTGAAGTTCTGTCCCCCAAGACCACACAAGACAATCATTCCTTATAGAACTACCCTAGTGAGTGTTATTAGAGAGGCGTGGTGAATAGAAAGGAGTACTTTGGAAGAGGAAGGGAGTAATAGCTAAGAAACCTTCCAAGAGAAAGGGGCAGATGCTCAGGTTGGATCTTCAAGGATAAACAGGGGGCGGTGGTCCCTGGAAGAGAGTAAAAGACATACATTTCCAGACAGCTTTATTGAGATATAATTGATGTACAATAAATGACACATTTTGAAAGGATATAACGGATGTTTGTCATGTGTTTACATCTGGGATATCACCGTGGTAGTTAAGATAATGAACATGCCTGGTGCCCCCAGGAACTCCTTTGTGCCCCTTTATCATCTTTTCCTGCTATTCTGGCCATTCCCAGAGACTGACAGACTTTCTGTCAATAGAAGTTAGCCTGCATTTTCTAGAATGTTTTATAAGCGACATTATATAATATGTATTCTTTCTCTTGTCTGGCTTCTTTTCCTTGAGCCATTATTTTGAGATTCTTCCACATTGTATTATTCATAGTTCTTTCTCTCTTTTTCGGCCAAGTACTACTCCATTGTATGGCAAGACCATCGTCTGCTTCTTCAGTTGCTGATGGACAGTTGAAATCTTCCCAGGTTTGGGCTGTCATAAAGCAAGCTGCTATGAACATTCGTGCACACTTTGTTGCATGGAAGTAGCTTTCTTTTCTCTTGTGTGAATGAAATGGCTGCATTTTGTGGTCAGTGTGTGTTTAGAAACTTTTTAAGAAACTGCTAAACTGTTTTGGAAGCGTCTATACCACTTTCCATCCCACCAGCAATGGAGAGGAGTTGCAATTCTTCTACATCCTTGTGAAAGGCATCTATCTATATCTATCTAGATATATTTGTCTGCCACTGGATGTGAAGGAACCCAGGATTCCAAAAACAGAGTCACTGGAGCAGTCAGTGAGTCACAGGAACCTCCTTGGCTCCCCGATCACCAGGCATCCTCTCTGTTCCTCTGGGCACACTTAGGGCAGGAGCAGCCTGGACCGCAGGTGTGGGAAGTGTTGTGAGCTCACTGGTGACCAAGTGGTTGCAGCATGTGGAGCCAGGGCTGATGCTTTTGTGAAGAGGCTCTTCCTGGGAAAGGCGGTGAACTACAGCCAGTGCCTTTTATCATTCTCCCGGGAGAGCTTTCCCTTCTATATACCTTGCAGGATGCAAGTCGTTCCCAAATGTATGTTTGTGTCCCTGAGGACGATGGCAAAGAATAGTCCACATGGTGCCCCAGAGCCGGCTGGGTATACATTTTCTCTCTACACTGGCCAGCCACCCGCCGGGCTCTGTCCTGAATCTGACTGCACAGTCACATTCCGGAGTCTATCAGGGAAGACCAGTGGAACAAAAACACCTACTCTTTCTCTGGGACCAGGATGTCCTTTGGAAACCTTTTTAACTTAATTCTTCCTTACATTTCCTGTCAGCATTCGAAAATGCAGCAATTAGGAGAGCAAATGTGTGCTTCCCAACACACCCTCCCAAACAGCGTAGGTTATGATATCTAACCCCCACTCTCAGCCCCAACCCCAGTCCCGAAAGGCGGGAGCAGGCAGCATGGAAAAAGAATGAGAAGACAACACTGCCATGCCAGATGTGTCTGTCAAGAGAATGCTGTGGTCTGCTTTGCCAGTGAACTGGGCGTGTGTTTTCCAAGCATAGACCTGGGTGGTGGGGTCCTATTTTCTTTTTACAATCACCCAGACAGAGCACCCTGTGCCCTTTCTTTGGTATTCTCTCTCCAGTCCCCTGGCTTCCTGCTTCTGGGGAATTTTGATTCACTTTATGGTTTTGTCATTGTACCCGGGGGTCTTCAGGGATTACCCTTAGGGGAAACAAGCTAACAGAAGAAATCAGAAAACAGAGTTGATTTTTTTTTTTTTGTATTTTTCTGAAGTGAGAAGTGGGGAGGCAGAGAGATAGATTTCTGCATGTGCCTGGCCGGAATTCACCTGGCATATTCACCAGGGAGTGATGCTCGGCCCCTCTGGGTCATTGCTCTGTTGCAACTGGAGCCATTTCAGCACCTGAGGTGGAGGCCATGGAGCCGTCCTCAGCGCCTGGGCAAACTTTGCTCCCATGGAGCCTGGGTTGCGGGAGGGGAAGAGAGAGACAGAAAGGAAGGAGAGGAGGAAAGGGTGGAGAAGCAGATGGGTGCTTCTCCTGTGTGCCCTGACTGGGAATTGAACCTGGGACTCCACATGCCAGGCTGACACTTTACCACTTAACCAACCGACCAAGGCCAAAAAGTTGATGTTTGCCATCACACATCTCCTTTTGAAATTTGGTATGTCATCTCCCAGCTCACATGAATGTACTCGGGAAAGTGACCCTTACCAGCCCTTGCCCAGTAGAGAGCCAGCAACACTCAGAGGGGCAGCCCAAAAGGGGGATCAGGCCAGAAGCTGGGGTCAGGGCATGGACGCCAAGGAACAAAACAGGCTGTCATTGCTACGGGAGAGCAGATGCGGTCAGCAAACTACTTTTCAGCCAGTTCCCCAAGCTCTGTCTTTGAAGGGGTCTCATCCCCTTGCAGAGTTTTCCTGTATCTCCACATGTCTAGAGGTGGTAAGAAAGAGAAGGCACTAGGGAAAGTCATGGTGACAGGAGTTAGCCCTTGGCAAGACCTCAGTGACCATCCCTCAAACCCCGGATCCACACATCTGAGAACAACCCCAGGGATACGCTCATCCATTTTTCTTCAGCTGGGTGGTTCAAAAGCTACATATTGTACATAAAGACTTGGCCATAAATAACTCTGAGGTAAGAAGAAACCCACCATCGAAGGAAAACATGACATGTCTGGGCCAACATAACATGCTGCCTCAAAGGAGAGCCCTGAATATTCCCTGAGATGGTCCGACAGCAGCAGCCGTGTTGGCAGGAGGTGGTGGTGAGCTGACTCTGAGGTGGAGTTGCCGTGTTGTCCACATGGCTCATCCTGAGCCCACCTCCACCCCCCAGCTCTCTCCTGTGTTTTCAGTAAACAGGTGCAGCTCCCACTATCCCGGGGGGAATTCTCTCTACACCCTTCCAGACACTGCTGCTAACTGGAGTCAGTGTTATGGCTTGAGTCCTCACATGTGGAACCCTATTAGTGTGTTCTGGAGCTGGTGAGGCTAGCCTCACTGACTTGCAGAGGTGTTGGCCTGCCTGTGGGTCGACCATTGACTGGTAATCAGATGTGATGAGGCTGCAGAACAGGGGTAGCTTACTTAACATGTGGTTGCTTATGGGCTTCCCTGTAGTAGGTGCTGTGGTGGTGGTGGAGGGGGTCAGGCTCTGAGACAGAGGAGTCCAGCACTGTTGGACAGGGATAGCAGGATGGTGTATCTGTTGTCTTCCCCAAATTACAAAATGCCCAGCTATTTGGGAAAAAGCCAGAGAAACCCAGTGAAAGCCTGGGCATAGTCATTTGCTGAGGGATAGACTCTTGTGTGAACCCTGTCAGTCAGCATTGGCAGGTTCTGCGTGGTTCCCAAACATAGCTCAGGGTTTCATTCAGGTTTTTATTTGTCTCAGACAATGAAGGTTCTCACAGTCACCTGTTACCTTCCTACCACTGCTGAGTGCTGACTATGCGTGAGGCACAATGAGCTGCCCAGGTGACCCTTAGCAGGTGACAGAGGCCTGACCAGGCAGTGGCGCAGTGGATAGAGCATCAGACTGGGATGTGGAGAACCCAGGTTTGAAATACTGAGGTTGCCGGCTTGAGTGCGGGCTCATCTGGTTTGAACAAGGCTCACCAGCTTGAGCATGGGGTTGCTGCCTTGAGCAAGTGGTCACTCAGTCTACTGTAGCCCCCTGGTTAAGGCACGTATGAGAAAGCAGGCAAGGAACAACTAAAGTGCCACAACAAAGAATTTATGCTTCTCATCTCTCTCCTTTCTTGTCTGTCTGTCCCTGTCTCTCTCTGTCTCTGTCACAAATGAAAAACAAAACAAAAAGCCTGACCAGGCGGTGGTGCAGTGGATAGAGCCTCAGACTGGGATGCGGAGGACCCAGGTTTGAGACCCCGAGCTCACCAGCTTGAGCGCGGGCCCATCTGGCTTGAGCAAAAAGCTCGCCAGCTTGGACCTAAGGTCGCTGGCTCCAGCGGGGGAGAGGGGGGGAGGCTCGGTCTGCTGAAGGCCTTCAGTGAAGGCACATGTGAGAGAGCAGTCAATGAACCACTATGGTGTCGCAACGGCAACAAAAAACTGATGATTAATGTTTCTTACCTCTCTCTGTTCCTGTTTGTCTGTCCCTATCTATCCCTCTCTCTGACTTTCTCTCTATCCCTGTGAAAGGAAAAAAAAACCAAAACAAACAAACAAACAAAAAACAGGTGACAGAGGACATTCTGCTGCATGATCTCAAAGGAAAAACAGTGAGTCTTCTTTCTTTTTCTTCCCTTCTTCCTTCCTTCCTTCCTTCCTTCCTTCCTTCCTTCCTTCCTTCCTTCCTTCATCCTTCCTTTTTTCCTTTTTTCCTTCCTTCCTTCCTTCCTTCCTTCCTTCCTTCCTTCCTTCCTTCCTTCCTTCCTTCCTTTCTTTTTCCTTCCTTCCTTCCTTCCTTCCTTCCTTCCTTCCTTCCTTCCTTCCTTCCTTCCTTCCTTCCTTCCTTCCTTCCTGAGACAGAAAGGGAGAGAGATGAGAAACATCAACTTGTAGTTGTGGCACTTAAGTTGTTCATTGATTGCTTTTTCATATGTTCCTTGACCCGGGGGTCTCCAACAGAGCCAGGGACCCCTTGCTCAGAGACCTTGGGTTTCAAACCATCGACATTGGGATTAATTTGATGATCTCCCAGTCAAGTTGGCAAGCCCACACTCTAGCCGGCAATCTCAAGGTTTTGGTCCAGTGCCCCCACTGTCCTGGGATAAAGCTCTATCCACTGCACCTCTGCCAGGTCAGGAAAGTGATTCTTTTTTTCAAGGCTTCATTTCTCTTTACAAAAATAGATTTGATCTTGAAAGTTAAATGATTGTTGGTTGCTACACAGTTTAAGAATGTAAAGAGAAATACAACCAGCCATAGTGAATAATACTATGGTCCATTTTACACATTTGGAGTGCTTCTATCCAGCTCTGTCCTGGGTGTGCGTGGCAAAGGGCAGAGGAGCAGACAGTGACTTGTTATTCGTGAGGTTTTGCATTCCCAGCATATATCCATCTCATGTGAGGATTTAGTAGGACCATGGCAATCTCATTCACCCTTCCAGATTGTCCAGAAAGGGGGCTGGGACTTGATTCTGACCCATGAGACATGAAGCAAAGTCCTTTGGAGACAGAATCCCAAAGAGGAGAGAGTGTGACCTTTGTGTTTCTGGATGTGGCTATGGGTATTAGCCTGCTAGGACAGCCATACCAAGGACAGACTGAGAGGCTTACACAATAAATGTTCATTGTCTCATAATTCTGGAAGCCAGAAGTCTAGTTCATGTCTGGGCAAGGTTCTGTTGAGGCCTCTCTTCTTGGCTTGTAGATAGTGGTCTTTTCTCCATACTGTCACATGGTCTTTTTGTGTGTCTGTGTCCCAATCTTGTTATTTTATGAAGACACAAGTCTGATTACAACTGGCGTGGATGGCATTGCTTGGCCTTAAATACCTCTTGATAGACTCAATCCCTAAATATAGTCATGTTCAGAGACACTGTGGGTTAAGATTTCAGCAGATGAGTTTGAGGGGACATGATTAAGCCCATTCACCACGTCTGATGTGATAGCCAGAATTGCTACAGCTATTTTGCAGCAGCCCATGGATACGTCCAACACAACACACCAGGGAAGCCAAGAAGGAGCCCCGCCAGAGAGCCTGGGGCCTGGGTGCCCGCAGGGTTCTACCCTCTGCTAAGTGGGACAGCATGTTTCCTCATTCGAATGTTCAGTGTGAGGTGTGGGTTTCAAAGGCACCCTAGAGAGGAAGACATAGCATGTCAGACGTGGAAATGTAAGCAACCGCTGTTGTCAGGGCTCCTCTGGAGGAGAGAGACGCGCACTTTAGGTTCCTCCTTCTCTTAGAGGCTGTGATGTCTTGTGAGCTCTGCCAACAATGACTAATGGTCTCTGTGACCCTTATTCTCCCTGGGCACAGCATTCATGGCACTGCACCGTGGTGCCTGGGTTCAGCCTCCACATGGGGACATAGCCCGTCTTCTCTGAGATGGCATGCTCTATGAGGGCAAAGACACCATTGTGTTCCTGTGACAGTGTTACTTTGCTGGGTGTGCAGTGATTGGTGTTTCCTTCACCTGCTTTTATTTTTCCTGCCCATCATTGTGTTACCAGGAGGGGATCAGAGTGACTCAGACAAGTCATCCCCACAAAGTCAGTGCATTTCCTTTACACAGAAATGTGGTTGACGTAAGCACTGTAAAAAACAAAAAACAGCTAAAATAAGCACAGGTTGTTCTAAAAGCATGTAAAGGGGATGTCTTACCAAAGCTGGGGTTTGGGGACATATCCTGGAGCAAAGAGCCTCTGTCCCATTCTGCGCCCCCTACTGGGGAAAGTATCTGATGAAGGGAGGAAAATAGGGACGTCTCTGCAACCTCCCCTACACACAGGGCCTAGGACAGCCTCCACAGATCCTTGTGCAGGAGAGCCCCACTCTAAGTCCCTACTCCCAGGCAGTCATTCCCAAATTCTGTACTGGCTCCTCAGGGGAGGGACTCAGGCTGCAGAAAGAGCAGAGCTCCAAGGACATCATGTTACACCGACTAAAATGGTATCAATCAAAGGAGGTACAGGAGGACTGAGATTGGGCCCTGGGGTGGCTCTCAGCCAGTGACAGTGCTGTGGGTCCTTCTGGGACAGCACCTTCTGGACTCCAGGCACCAACCCTACCCAGGGCTCTCTTCCAGTGTTGCCGGTGGTGCTCACCCAGTGCCAACTGTCCTGGGGTGCTGGCCATGCTATGGCTGGGAGGAAAGCCCACATGGAGTGTTAGCCTCAGAGACCTGTTCATGTCCAGGTTAGAGTGTGTGTCTGGCAGGAAGTCCCAATTTGGAACTTGGATCTGGGTTTTCTGCTAACCTAATGCTTTCCCTTGGGCTGCATGATCATATTGTTTTGGTTGCTAAGAAACTCTGTTGTACTAAACGTTGGACTGAGTGGCTGTACTATGAGAATACACCACGTAGATGTCAGGAGAATAGCTAAGTGCCCAAATGACAATCAGGCCTTTTCACACAGTGAGCTTTGTCATCGTTCACGTGTGTCTCTCCATATTCCCCTCATGGAGTTCCAAGGCATTGATTAGTAATTGCAAATGCACAATTTCCTCCTCAGTTCTGTGCCAGGAGCCTGCCCTGTGCTTCCTGTGCCGGCCACCCAACCCAGCTTGGTTGTAAAGGACTAATGGTTTGTGGGCTATTAGTCTGAACGAGCCACAATCCTAATGATCAGGTCATTATTAGGATGCATTTGTTTGATGCAAGGGAGTGAAACATTGTTCTCTCAATAGGGCTGGCTGTCCATTGCGGGCCGATAGCATAATCCTGCCTTAACAAAGGTGTCCTTGGTTTCATTCGTAATAAATGACAAGCACCTGGTTGAAGATCTCTTTGGAGAAAAAAAACTTCAGTGTCATTTAAAAAAAGCTGAGATTAACATTGAATATCTCTGATAGTCATTGCTTCTTGTTTTGTTTTTTTTAACGACCAAGAGACATTGTTAGGTTCTTTCTCTGGGGGGAGATATGCCAGCGGTAATTTCAGTGGTAATTTCAGCACCAAGTGCCCTGGTAAAATTAACTCTTTCTCTTATTCAGACATAAAAGGAGGTTTAGCTATCATCTGCCTGGTGGTTTTCTAACAAGTGGATGGAGCAGGCTGGGAGGTGGGGTTCACGTCTGTTTGTGAAGAAGTCAGTGATCACCCAGATAGAGTGGAAGCTGTCTCATTTGTGCAAGACCTCAAGGAATTGTGGTGTTTTCACCTGAAATGGGCTGGTGTTAGTGCTTTAAAATGTGACCTGAATAACATGAAAGCCATTTAAATGCTAGTGTTTCACCATCTTTTGGTGGCTAAGAATAGAAGAGTGTGTGTGTGTGTGTGTGTGTGTGTTTTGAATGGGAGTGACAACCTATCTTGGCTGCCACAAGCAGGTGGGACTCTGTGGCCATCCAAGTTCTTTCTCGATGTCAGATAAAAGCCATTCTTCCCTTCATCGTCCCACAAGCCATCTATTGAAATGATGTTTGGCTTATATATCTAAAGAAAAAATTCCCAAATATTTGAACAGCCAGGGATCTGGAGGAACACAGACTTGGGTGCCTACCCCCAGAATGTCTATGCAGGAGGGACATACAGGACGATGTGGTCAAAATGCTCATGGGTAGTGCAGGGATGCAGTGATTTTGTAGAGGGGCTGACGAACAATTTTTCTGAGTGACATGTAGTACCTGGAGTGACATTAAAGGACCAAAAGATTATATGCCCACAGCTTTGGCCAACAACAGGGCCGGGCACCTTGACCGACAGTTTCTTCAAGATCAGAGAAAGAACAGGTTCTCGCCATCCCACCTACGTGAATCATTTTGGAGAAGTCTCATGACGGTGTCTCTAGAAAGCTCCCAGGACTGCAGATTATAGAAGTAGAGCCGCTCCATCTTTCTACAGCATGTCCTGCTGTCTACAGAGCAAAACCTTCTGTTGTCTTTCCACATCTATTTCCAACCCCCTTCTCTGCTGGCAGAAGCCGCTTCTCACAAAAAGCTTAGAAAAACAAAAAAGCCAAATATTTATTTTGACATCCTCTCCTGCAGCCAGGTCATATGATCTCATTCTGGCCATCTGAACGCAAGGAAAGTGCAAGAAAGGCTTTGCGTTAACACAGATGGGGTGCCAGCTGGGGTGGCCCTCCTGCGGCCATGGGATAAAGCTGATGTGGACAGTCAGTGGACCAAGCATGGCAGCCTTAAGTCCTTGTGACTTCTTGTCCTGCTGAATTAACTTTTCTTGAAACAACCTAACTCTAAGCTCTTGCTGAGTGGAATAATAAATGCCCAACACATTTAAGACATTTTAACCAGCGATAGGATCATGTGTAGCTGGAGCTTCTTAACTGAACTCCTTATGATGATCAAGTACAAGCAGAAGACAAGGACCCCAAGAGCAGAGCCAGGCCCCGCCAGCCATCTTCCTGCCCCCAGGACCCCTCTCGGGCTGTCCCTCCCTGAGCAGGTGAGGGCACCTTGCTCCCTTCCTCCTCTGTCCCAGTGTTCTCTGAGGAGCAAGATCTGTGGGGAACAGGGGTTGAGGGGACTCCTTATGGGAGGAGCAATGGTGGGCTGACCCCTGTGTGCTAACCTGGTTCTTCACTGTCCAAGGAGGTGAGAAGAAGAACACTCTCTGGTTTGGCATCCTTCTGCTTCAGCCCCAGAGTCTGCGTAACCTTGCATCACAGCAAAGTCACTCATCATCTGCCTTCAAACTGACCCTCACCTGGGTCTCTGGCGCTGGTTGGGTCCTGAGTCCCTCTAGGAGGGGTTAGAGGACTTGGCACCGAGTCCCTTCTGCTATTCATGCTGCTTTTACCCAGGGCCACATCTGGTCCTGATAACTGCTTTCATTTGTCCCTGGAACTCAGTTCTGCTTGCGTATACAAATCCTCCAAACTGGACATTGCCTAGCTGCCTAGAGAACGTTTCATCTGGGCAACATGGCTGGCATCCCTGTCCCCTAGGAGCTGACAGGGGTGCCCTACACTGCACGCAGGGTGCTGGCTAAGGCTGGTAAGTCCTACTTACCTTCCTACTTCCTCTGACAGTTGCAACTGCACCCCTGCTTGGGCTTCTAAATTCCTCTTGTCCCTCAGCTCTTCTTGTCCATGTTACGTGTGAGGCTTGGTGGGCTAACGGATCCAAATGAATGGCATGGAAAGATGAAGAGTTTATTCACCTCATGAAGATGAGCTTGGGAATAAGCAGTACAGGACTGTGATGGTGTTCTCAGAGCCATGGAGGACTCGAGCTTTGTCTGTGTTTCTGTTTGGCTTTAGGGTGATTCTGAGGTCTTCAGCTTTCTTCGATGGCTGCAGGAACTCCAGCCATCATGTCCATATTCTAGTCAAGACAAAGAAGGGAGAGGACATGTGGCTGGGAAGTGACTCCCCAAATCCCATTCAATGGTTTTCACTTACATCTCTTCTGCCAGCTCCTGACTCCTAAGTGAGTTGGGTTGGCCTGCTATTATAGGGAAGAAGGGAGATGGACGCCAGTTAAGCGCCCAGCAGCGGTCTCTGTGGCACCTTACTCTTCTCACCTGTTGAGTTTGGTGCCTACAGCTGGCAGGAGGCCCATCTGTGCTCTCTAGTTGCATCCAGGGGTCCCTGTACCCACCACTTCCCTTCTTTTTGTACCTTTCTAGCTGATAATGTGGCCCCCTGAGCTTATAACACTGCCGTGGGCAGATCTGGTTCCAGGGTCCAACCCTTGCCTCCATAACCTCTCCAGTAGTGGCTCATGGGGCTGTCCATTGGCTGTTGGAATAAGACAGCTTTGAGCATCTCTGGCCTCACAGCACCTGACTGTGAACAACAGCAAGAGGTATTTCTGCGTGTATTTGTGAAAGTGATGCACAGGATGACCTTGTGACTTGACATTAGTAGAAACAGCAAGTCGGTCTAGATAACCAAGACTTCTGCAGAGGGTCATGCAGACGGTCTGAAATGACAATAGGGCTGCACATATGTCAAACTGGGAAAGGCAGCTGCATGTGGTATGCTTCTGAACGGCCCGGCAAAACCCCGACTTTACACTTTTTATTAATGACATCGAGTTTGGTTCCATATGTGCAATTTTAACATTAATAGTACATAATTTTTTTATTTACTTAAAAATATGGTTAACATCTATTTTTATTTTACTTGTCTCTCTCTCTCTTTTTTTAAGAGGCCCAATATTTTCTTTTGCATCCAGGACCTCAACTGACCTTAATACGCCTCTGGTGATAGAGCCACCTTGGCAACAGCTGCTTCTGTGTTTGCGACAACTCCTCTGTGCTCTGCTCCATGGTCTCCACTGATAGACCAGAGGGACCTGAGCCACAGTCCCTCCTCACACAGCTGCTGATGCTTCTTGTGTATAATCATCAAATTTTAGCAATAGTTTAAATTCTTTTCGAAGGGAAGTAAGATGTTTTCCACAAGCTGCAGGTCCTGGATTTTGTCTCTGTCACTGAGAATCCTGACAGAACATTTCCACAAGTTTCCCAAGATGTGCATGACATCATGGAGCTGGGGAAACGTGGACCTTGTTAAAAAAATAATTAGTTCCTTTCTTAATAACTCCTAGTAAACTTTTTGTTTCTGACTTATCTAGAGACCCGCCCAGCCTCCATCCTGTGAGGAAGACTGTCGCAGAGCCTGTTGTTCCCTCTCCCTCCTCCTGGCACCCGGGGTGCAGTTCCAGGACCCAGGCCTGGCTATCAGATACCTTTGTGTTGGATCTGAGCTTGAGGAAGTGAGTGGAGGACAGGACAAGGCCGAAAGAGTAGCTCTGGTGGCAGGAATCCTGCGGCACTGACTTCACCATGAAGCCAGAGGTGGCACTAAGCATCTGGTGGTGCTAGGAGCATTGGGCGCATGCACAGAGAAGACTCGTGCTGTGTGGGGCTCTGTTCCCTGCTCTCTGCCTTCTGGTCCACGTGCCGGACTTGTTCTCTAGTCTGAATCATAGAGCATAGAGCTTTTTAATGTGCAATCCCTTTGTAGCAGAAATGAACTGAAGTTGATATCTGTTCCTGGTGACCAAGAACTGTCATCAGGACAGAGATCCATTTGCCAGGCTTATTTCTGGGCGCTCAGAGGTGAGACCAGGGCCTGGCATGTAGCAGAGTCTCAACATGTGTTTGTTGAATGTTTGAACAGAATGGAGCTCTGGGAAGTTATTGTTGAAAGGGAGTCCATCTTTCTTATGTAACCTTTTGCATTTCTGCTATTTTCCACTGCCTACAAGTCCCTTGTCTTCTTTCCTCTGCTTACTGGGTGGGGTTGTTCTAATCCCGGAGCTGATCCAAAAACTAGTGCTTGTGTTAAGGTTCATTGCTGGTCTTGCAAATCAAGACATAAATATAGAGGCTGAAACCCAGTTGTATTCAGTTTAAAGACTTCTTTTGCACAACAGCTAGTGGACACTTTCCTTTGGAGATTTGCTAAGAGCTTGTGAAAGTATGAGTACCTCTCACAGAGTTGCACACAACTTAACCTAGCTTTTCAGCACTGCTCAGGGGCTATAGAAAGGCTCACATGCTGAGGCTTAGGTAAGGAAGACACAAAGAGGTAAGCCTCCAGTCCTGTCCAGTTCCATCCACTCCAGAGCGAGGGGTGGCTGGGGCAGATTGTGGGAGTCAGAGAGGCAGCAAAGTGCACTGGGCATGGGCAGTGAAAACATGCGTGACACAGGTTGGGAAGCGGGTGGGACTCCAATAGCAGGGAAGGGGAGAAAGACACCCCCGACTCCTTCCCGGTTGGGATGGCAGCAATGCTTCTTGACACCGAAGTGACTTGGCTCAGTTTCAAGCTGTTCTGATGAGAGAAAGGATTTCTTTTTGACCCTCAAAAAATTAGACACCCCTCCATAGTTTTTTTCTGTTTTTTTCCTACTAAGGGAGTGGGGCTTATCCCACTAAGTGAAATGTACCTGGAAGGGAGGATGATCCAGAAGGGAGGATGGCAGCCTCCATCCCGAGTTGGGAAGAACAAATACTGAGGACATTCATAACTGCGTGAATTTGAGCAAGAATCTCAGCTGCTCTGCGTCTCCAGTGCACAGGTTACTATCACTTATGGGGTAATCATATTTCCTTGATAGACACCTTATTATGTTATTGTAACTATTCGGGACAGCAACTTTGGGCATCCTGTAATTACAGCTACAGCCATTTATTGAGCATCTGCTGTGGTTCTGACCTAAACTTTGGGTTTTAACCAGATAGATTACAAAGAGAGCTTTGGTCCTTGTGTGCTTAGCTGGGTATCATATCAACAGAAGGAGAGACAACAAATGCTTCTTTGTTCTAACCCACTTTCTGTGGGACCCATCCCTTGTGTTACAATAACAGGCACGCACTCCCACAAGCTGGTTCTGTGGTTCCGCATCAATGTCCTGTTTACTGCGCACTTAAGTAGGATCAGCAGCTGAATTGGGATAATTGTGTGTGTGTGTATGTTTTAAAAAATTCCTTAGGTAATTCTGTTATGCCTGTGGTCTTAGAATCACTATTCAGAAAGCCCCAATGCTGTATTAATCCTTGTAGAATTTACCTTCCCTGCCTGATTCTTTAAAAAAAATTAAAAGAAAAGTGTCTAATACTTTTATTTATTTTTTTTGGAGCTTTTTGAGATGAAGTTGCAAACTTTCATCTCCCTCATTTCTGAATACTTCAGTGTGTATTTCCTACACACAAGAGTATTCTCTTGGATAACCACAATGCAATCACCAAAAATTGACAACAATACATTTGTATAATTTAATCTTTTGACCTCATTACAGTTTCACCAGTTGTCCCCACAATGGCCTTTTTCTAGAGCAAAATGATGCAACCCAAGACCATGCACTGCACTGAGTTGTCAGGCTGCAAGTCTGAAATGTTTTCTCAGTCTTTGTTTTGTACTCTGGATCTTGACATTTTTGAAGATTACAGTCTTGTAGAATGTTTCTCAGGTTGGCTTTTTCTCTGTGTTCTCATAAGATTTTGATCATGTAACTTTGGCAGAAATATCTGAGGTAATGCTATGCTCTTCTCAATGCATCCTACTGGGGATGCATGATTCTAATTTGTTCCATTGGTGATACTCACTTAGACAGGTGATTGTGGTGTCTACCAGCCTGCTCCATATTCAAGTTTTTCTTCTACCCTTTGTAATTCACAAGCATTTTAAGGGGGGGGGGGCTGTAATGAAACTATGTAAATAATTAGCTCCTCTATGACTTTTCGACTTATGTATGTGTGTATCAACATGCATTCGTGCTTTTCTTGTTATTTATTGGATTAGCACAGTGTCTTCACCTGCAGGTCCAGACCATTGGGTTATGGTCCTTTGCTGACATTACCTACTTCGATCCTTCAGTGGTCCTTGGTGTGGTTAGCAGAGGATCCTTCACCTTGTTTCTGGGACACCTGATATGTCTATACTCATTATCTGAGCACTTTCTTCCTTTCTTGGCTAATTAATTGTCTTAGGTTCATTATTGCTTTCCTAGCCCTAGCCAGGGTATCACTCACTTCTTGAGGGATCCCTGGTTCCTTCTGAAGAGAATGGTAGGTAGAGGCCAGTATCTGGCTTCTAGGGGTACTCATTGCCCCTGGGCGGTTGCCTTCTTGGTAGACAGAGACAGGGTATAAATGTGTGTAGGCAATGACTGTGTATCCACACAGACACTCAAGCACACATACACAAATGCATGAGTAGGTGTGCATACACATTTACCTCTGCATCTACACTAACGTCTGTTTCTCTAGTCATCTGTTTTGGAAACCCCAAAGAATCATATCAGCACCTCCAATTTCAATAGAAGACAGTGGGGTTCACACTATTTTCCTCTATTCCCCTACTGTCACTCCCTTCTCAAGCAGTGAGAAACCTAAATCCTATGTTCCTTTGCACTTTTGATGATTTACTCAATTCCTTTGTCTGTATCTGGTCCCCACGCAACACACTTTACCCCACTTGGGCTCCAGTTCCCTGGGCTGGACCATGGCTGCTGCCCTCATGTGGTTTACCTCTTTGCCCTGCTTGAACTCTGACACCTTTTGTAGGTGACACTTCTTTGGGATGTCCCTCTGATCACCCTTGGTTTCTTTATCCCACTAGGGTCCACTGGTGTCCCTTCCTTCCGCCCCTTGTCCTGTTCCCCTGTTTCCTCTAGGACTGGAGGGTTCAGGGAAGGAAAGAGACAGGAAGGACTACACCAGGTATTTATGATTTGGAATACAAGCCTTTCCTTTGTTTCAAAGATTAGTTTGAATCAGCCCCAAAGTGGAGCTGGCTCCAACCTCCCCTCCCCCTTGCAGCTGGGCAGCAAGCCCAGCAATACACTAGGCTCATCTTGCTGCTGTCCTGGTGGGCAGCATGCTCTGCACATCCCCCTCTCCCAGTTGACAGTAGCAAAGTTCTCCTTCCCCAGCTTCACAGTGTTCATCAGTTGCATTTGTATTGCTCTTATCACTATTCCCTGCTTTTAGCATAAGCTCCTCAAATCCAAACAAAACTTTCACAACCCTTAGCGCAGTAGTTCTTAACCTGGGTTCTATCGAACCCTAGGGGTTCAATGAGTCGGTCTCAGGGGTTCGGAGAAGCCTCTGCCACGGAGGCCAGAATAAAGTAATACCGTAATTTGTTGTGAGTTCATGCACTTTGTTGGTTTTGTTCTTTGAGCAAGGTGATGTTCATGCACGGCTCATTTTGTGCACCAGTAAAAAAACATATACCTATGTCTTGAATTTGGAAAAAAATCATATTTTATTTATCACTAAAGAAGGGTTCAGTGAATGCGCATATGAAACTAGTGGGTTCGGTACCTCAAAAAAGGTTAAGAACCACTGCCTTAGCGCCTTTTACTGGTACAGTGGAAGAAGATTACAATCCTATGGATTTAGGTGAGAAAAAAAGTTTGGGATATAAAACTGTAACTCAGGAACATACATAAAAGTGAAGTGGTTACCAGGGGGAGAAGGCCATGGGGGAGGGGGATAGCAGAGGTGAGGGGGGAAGGTGTAAAGAGGGACAAATATAAGGTGACAGAAAATGATTTGATTTTGGGTGATAGGTATATAACATAATCAATAGTTCAAATGCTATAGAAATGTTTATCTGAAGCTTATATACTCTTATTGATCAAAGTCACCCTGTTAAAGTTAATTTTCTAAATAAAAATTTTAAAAAATTTATTGATTTTAGAGAGGGAAGAGAGAGAGAAAGAGAGAAAGAGAGAGATTTGTTGTTCCATATATTTATGCATTCTTTGACTCTCTTATGTGCCCTGACTGGGGATGGAACCCACAACAGTGTATTGGGATGACGATTAACCTACTGAGCAACCCAGCCAGGGCCAAAGTCTTTTTCTATCTGAATGTCGCTCAAAAGGCTATCGTTTCAATCAACGTCATTTTCATCTCTGGTGTTTCTGCTAGTACAACTATCCCTGAAGAAACTTCCAGGTGCTATTGCTATTTAAGAGCTTTGCCTCCTGCCTTTGGTGTGGGTTACACAAGTTTCTGGGCTGGTCCTGTGTCACGTGGTAAATTGGCATGAGAATGGCCTCTGAGAGAAGCCATTGTCCAAGGCACTACTGGCTTGCCCATTGCAGGACAGGGCTTCCACTTAACAGGATGGCCATGGCCACTTGTGCTCAGAAGTGTGACACTAAACAAGATGTTTGGTAAAAGCTTCCTGAAGTAATAGGAACTTTGGACTGTTGTTTTCCACATAATTTCTTTCATACACATCACGGGTGTATGGTGAGGGTTGATGTAGGCAGGGCCACTGGAAGTGGGAGGAATGATGTGTACAAAATCCTCACTTTGATGTTAGCTTCCTGGTTTTTTTTATTTTCTTTCTTTCTTTTAAACAAATCTTAATGGAACATATAACATGACAAAATACTCTGAAAGCCCCTGAAACACTAGATCCACCCACACGCGCCTCCTCAGAGCATTGCGACATGTCTGAATGCGTGTTTGCGGTGTCTCCAGGGCTGACTCACAGCTCCCACTCTGCCCTGTGCGCCGGGTCTCGGCGTCCATCCCCCACATTCCCCTCTCTCTCCTGATGTGGCCAGGCAAGGCCAAGCACGTGCCTTCTCCGCTGTTCTGAGCCCCTGGAACTTCTTTCTCCCAAATGAGTTTGGCTTTGAATAGTGCCCAGAGGGAAGACTTTCCCAGCACCAGATTTACATTATTTTCCTGCTGTGCTTTAGATATCATTTTAAAATTCCATTCACACTCTGAGAGGAAATTGTTTTGATAAAATGAGGGGCTGAAAATCTGTCTTCTCTGCATACCCGTAATTCCCACTTTGCCCCGACTGTCAGTGAATCAAAGAACCTGGCTAGCAGATAGGAGCTGTTGTGACCTTCTCCGGAACTGTCAGAGATGACTTAAAAAAAAAAACATGCTAGGAGAGAGATGTGACTCTATAAAATTGCTTCCTTCTCCTCTCTGTGTAGAAAGAAAAGTGGCTTTTCCAGGTTGGGTGGGAAGTATTTGTGTTGGGGAGGGATTCTTAGGAGTCGCAGTTTGTCAGGGAGAGTAATCTGGGTGGCCAGACGGCATGGCTACTAGTGTGAGGACAGTGATATAATGCAGGGTCTACCTGGGGACAAGGGTCAGCCCTACCCAGATCCTTTCTCAGTCTGGAAAATGCAAGAGGTCAGGAGCATCAGTGCTCAAAGCTCCTTGAGGAAGCTGGGCACCCTAATGTTGTAATTTTCACCATGAACAACTGGGAGAATCTGTAGATAGCAAAGTGCTTAAATCAAATCCAGCTTAGTAAAGTGTGTCAGGAGAATCCTTGGAAGAGATGCTCAGAGAAGGGGTAGATGTGGTCCAATGATTCTGAGGAGGGCTGATTCCCAGTCTGGTGTGGGGCGCACACTCCTGCAGTGCACAAGAAAGTGGCCATTCCTCTGCTCTCTCTAGCTGGACAGGGTCAGTGCACCACACTGCCCTTGTCAAGCAAGAAGAGCTTGTCGTTGGCCACGTGACATATCCACATTGCCAGACTAATGACTGCAAGGTCTGGGAGACATTGTTTTATCCCTACTGGCTACCTATTTGATGTGCCTCCAAGAATCTTATCATTCCCTTTTGTGATGAGAAATAATGTAATGAAAAGACTTGTGGGATATCAATTTAATATTCCCAATTCTATTGCTTAAGAATAAATATAGGACTCCATCAAGCAGCTGGTGGTCATCTACTATCATTATTTTTGTGTTCTCAAATGTTTCTTGCGCTGGCTAGCTGTCCATACCCTACATTTCTATCATTAGGCAACACTTTTAGCATTAAGATATTGGTGTGAAAATGCAAACTGGGTTATGTAGCAATCCTGTAAAGCCAGCCAAGACAGTCCCGGTAAAATGGTACAGGAGGCAGGCACATTTTAGGTGGAAGAAGGAAGGGAAAGCCTAGAACTGTTTAACAGGAGGCCAGCCTTCCAAGGCAGATGCTCTGTAGTCTTGTCATCGAACAGTTGGCTTCTTGCTTCAACTGCAACTAGGGCCTCTCCACCCCACTGTCTACCCCCCCGAGGTCACATTGTGGCACAGATAAGACAAAGTTTCATGAAGTTTGCTAGCTTCCCTGCCCCCTGCCTCACCCTCTGAGGGCTGCTTGGTTTGGAGTATGGATGGCATGGGGTGACAGAATATATCATGAGAGTGCTTAGAAACACACGTGAACTTCAGGCTTTTGGTCCTGGGCAGGAAATGGGAGCCTAGTAGAGGGATGAACGTGTTTCTGGAAGGAGGAAACATCACTGCAGCTGCTGTGTACCTGCCAATACCAATGCCCTTCTCTGATGCGTGTGACGAAACTCAATAATCATGGGTGACTTCCTGTGCTTACCAGAAGGAAAGTATCTAAGAGCAGAAGTTTGATAACATTTTGCCCTTGGGGGCTGGTGTGAAGGGAAAAAGCATGCAGTCTCTATTTGCTTTGACTTCTGTGATTCTATGACAACAAGAATCCAGTGAAAGAACAGAGAAGATAGTGTAGCTTTGGGGTCTGGAAGAGGGGCAGTCGGAGGCGTAATAGGGTTTATTTGGGACTACACTTGGCACTTCACTTTTGTCTCTGGGATCTGAAGTAGGAACTTTTCCAGTGGGCTGTGGATTTGGATCTGAGTAAGAGCTGTATGCATCAGTCCTGTAAGAGAACAACTTGGAAGAGAGAGAAAGAATGCCCAGATGGCTTATTGTCTGGGCATTTTCAACCTTGTCTTGCTAACAGTGCCCCAGTGTTGCCCTGCCCACTTGAGAGAACAATGGAACACTAACACAAGATTTTATTTGTATTGTGTTTTCTATTGTACTAAAGTGAAGGGAAAACCTCAAAGGCTCAGACATTCAGCTCTGGGATTGTGTGAGTGCTGGAGATGGGGACAGAGACACCCACTGCTTGTGCGTGTCCATCTGCAACATGCACTGTGCAGGGGAGACGCTTACTGAATGTGTGGCAGATGACCAGACTGCTCTCGAGTTCCAGGGCTAGATGGGTATTTAGATCTACGCAAACATGTCCCGGGGGGCAGTTGTCCCTGGCAAAATGGGAGATGGGTCCACCTAGATCTGCAGCCCCAGGACCATGGTCACACCCCATCCACTCCTGCCCCACAATTCACAGTCCCTTCAGACAACAAGGGGCATGATGCAGGGTAAGAACCTCCCAGCACCTTCTTCTTGGGTGTGGGATGGAGTGCACTAAGTGGTGCAGGGTATGTGTGTGTGGGGGACAGATTGGAGGTCTAGGGAGGAAGCACAGTATTGATCTCAGAGAATTTGGGACCCCGAAGAACATAAGCAGACACTCTCCCAAGTGCCCGACCAAACTCCAGAAGACCAGCTGCAGTTAACCCTTCCCTGAACAGGTGTCAGCCTGCTTTCAAACTGGCGCTGTCTGATGTGAAATTACCTGATTAAAAAAATAATGTATGACAGGAAGCTGCAGAGGGAAGGGACCTTTACCTAAAATTGACTATTGACAAGGGTTTTACGAATGCATTTAATAAAATCCACACAGGCCCTGTCACAAGGAAGATCATTTAGATATTTAACAAAGACTTGCTCATGAAGGTCCTCATCCGAAAGTGTTCTGGAGCTGGGTGACTGGTGCATGGAGCATGTGTGATTAGCAGCCCAGGTACCTGCTAGGAGGTCACCTTGTGAATAGGATACCATTGATATGGGTACGCAAGTGCAAAATTGGCACACCGAAATCTGGAACTGAACCATGGCCGCCTATGAAAATGGCAGGACCTTTTTGGCCAGTGGATACCATTGTGATCAACAGTGTTCTGCTTTCTTCTCTAAGTTGCCCAGTGCAGATGCTTCTGTGCTCAGAATAATGTAGTTGTCACCCAGAAGAGTGATCCTGCACCATCTGACACTAGCTTCTCCTCTGCTAGGGGTGTGTCCTTCCCAACCTGGACCCCTGATTACATCTCTGAAAAATATCCCATTTCATCTGTTCTCTGAGATGACCACCATTTCCTTCAGTTGAACTCACATCCAAGTGCTGCACTGCACCAGCTTGCGGTCCTAGAAGAGCCTGGAGCAGTGTACCCAGATTGTGGTTGGGGTGGTCCTCTCCCAGGAACCTCAGGCCCTTGGCTGAGCTCTGGTCACCAGCACAAACCCCATTTCATTTTGTAGACCTTCTGCTGGCATCCTTGGCTTCCTTCCTCGCCATAGACTACAGCCAGAGCCCCCTCTCCCATGCCAGCTGGCTTCTCTGGTTTTCAGAACCAGGAAGCAAGGGCCTGGGTTTCCCTAGAAATTAGCATGTCCCTCCACAGATCTATGCCCAAGGGGTTCTGAGATGCCTTCCTTCAGCCTCTCCTGGATTTTCTTCATGCTCCTGAGCACTTGTTGTCTCAACAGTTGTTTAACAAAGAGAAGCAGCCAAAGGTATGTCTCATCGTAGCAATGGTCAGCTCCAGAGTTACTCGTTGTCTGCACTGCGATGCAAAGCAGGGGATGCAGCTTGGTTTGAACTTCTGCACCATACCCTACACTTGCTGACCATGAGGAATGAAGCAGAGCTCTTCCTAAATGAGCAGTGGCATTTGCTTTTTTTTTTTTTTTTACAGGGACAGAGAGAGAGTCAGAGAAAGGAATAGATAGAGACAGACAGACGGGAACGGAGAGAGGTGAGAAGCATCAATCATTAGTTTTACATTGCCGTTGCAATACCTTAGTTGTTCATTGATTGCTTTCTCACATGTGCCTTGACCACGGGCCTTCAGCAGACCGAGCAACCCCTTGCTGGAGCCAGCGACCTTGAGTCCAAGCTGGCGAGCTTATGCTCAAGCCAGATGGGCCCGCGCTCAAGCTGGTGAGCTCGGGATCTCGAACCTGGGTCTTCCACATCCCAGTCCGACGCTCTATCCACTGCGCCACCACCTGGACAGGCTTTTTTTTTTTTACAGGGACAGAGAGAGAGTCAAAGAGAGGGACAGACAGACAGGAACAGGCATTTGCATTTTAAGGCTAGTAGACAGCAGCATGGCTCCTGTGTCCCTTAATACCACAGGTGGTACACTGCTTGCCCTTGCCAAAGCAGGTCCCAGATGTTCCCACTCTGCCCCCTCCTTCTGTCGCCTATCACAGCCAGGATGTCTCCAGGGCCTGCATCAATCACAGCTCCCTTTTAGGGGGCCATCCTGAAGCCTTTCACCTGCCTGCGTGCTGGTGCGTGGCTGGACTTTGCCCTCTCAATGGCTCCGCATGTCGTCTGCAACACAAATGTCATTTCTGCTCTTGTCCAGACGTACTCAAGTATCTTTTCCTTGAGAAAGAGGCCTTGTTCGCTCTTCCAAATGCCTTCCCCGCCACCTGGCCCAGCCAGAGTCACCTCCATGTGTCAAGCAGCTGGTGTTGTGCAAATGTCGATGCAGTGAGCCCAGGGCTGTTGCAGGCAGCATTGTGGGTGGCCGGCCAGAAAGTTGACAGAAAGTGATGTGCACAGGAGCCCCAGGATAACCCTGAACCAGCATCAGGTGGGTGACCTGGAGAGGCACCCTGTGTTCAGGAGACAGGGAAACTAGTCTTCTCCCTCCAGTTACTTTCTGTGTGGGCTTGGGAAATTCACTTCTGTTATTAGGAATCACAGTTATCGTAGTTCCTCGACTAGGGTCTTCCTTGCATAATCTGATTTTATCCACATGAGAAAGCTTGTCAGTAACACGTTATTGTTTCTAGCTTTTGGATGACACAATAACCTAGAATTTATAGTGGCCATCATGGAGTTGGGATTCAAAAAGCCCACGTCTGTTGTTTTCCTATGGCCTGCACTGGCCTTTTTGCGTGGCATTGTGAAGCAGCTTCTACATTCCAGGGTCCCATGATGTCCTGAGTGGTGTGGTCAGATGGGAGCCAGAAAAGGGATGGTACTCTGCCACCGTGGCATTGACCCTTCCAGAATTGGGATGGCTTTCATCCATCTTCCCGTCTCCAGCACCAGCCTTGACCGTGGCAGTGGATAGGCTCTCCCTTTAGAGCCTATAACAAATCTGTATAGAATTTGTTGACCTAAAATTTTGTGAGGCTACAAAAAGTGGGAGTTAATGAGACATACCGAGTCAATGCTGGGCGATGACAACAAAAGTTTGCTGTTCAGCACCAACACATGCGATGAAAGTGTCTGTGATTGACAAATTAGTTCCCTGTGGCCAATGTAACAAGTCACAGATTTAGTGACTTAAACATACATGTTTAGTCTCTCATAGCCCTGGAGTCTACAGTTGAGGTGTGAGCAGGGCTGGTTCCTCCTGGACGCTTCAGGAGAGAATCTGTCCCTAGTCGCCTGCAGCATCCAGGAGCTGCCAAATCCATGGCCTTAGCTTGTGGCCGCATCTCGCCACTCTCTACTTCCACTGTCACATGACCTTCTCTTTCTTTTGGCTATCTAACCAGTCTCTGACCAAGATTCTTGTGATTACACTTAAGGCCCACCTCAGTAACCCAGGATCATCTTCCCATCTCAAGATCCCTAACTTAGCACGTTTTCAAAGTATCTTTTACCTTATAAAGTAATAGTCACAGGTTCTGGGAGGAGGACTTGGCTATGTACAAGGACAGCCCCTCAGCCTACCACAGTCTTTTCTGACCACCATTTTCTGTTTTCCCCTCACTGAGGAGGTGGACAGTGCAGTCAGCACGGAGCAGCTAAGAGAAGTCCTGCTCAGGGTTGGCATCTCTTTTTGGTTTCGCATCTCATCTTAATTTCTGCTTCTGTCCTTGTGCGGGGGATTCCTGGCCTCCAGCCTCCCTGACCCAACCCCTTCAATGCAGTTCTACACCAAAGGGTTGCTTTCTGGGTCTCACACAGATAACCAAAGTGCATTTTACCCCAATGACATTTATCGTGATATTGCTGATGGGGCTTGGCTTAGCTCCAAGAAACTCTACACACTTCTAGCTGTCTGGTTTACTCTAAGACCCCGGGATGGCTACTGTATGCAATAGCTCCTATTTCCCCTCATTTCCAAGGGCTCAGGACCTGTCATTTCTAAGATATCTAAAGTGTTGTGATCATAGGGAGGTTGGAACCCTCGATAGCAGAGGCAATGGACAAGATACTGCCCAGAATATCACAAAACCTCCTCTCTGGCCATTTATGCATGGTTCTACTTGTTCATAGTATGTGAAGGATTTTGTGACATAATCTAGCACTCAGAATTTACGAGAGAACCATGGTTAGAGAAGGAATTTCACTGATGAGGCGGTGCAAGAAGATATTTGCTCTTGAGGGTTCTCATGGTCAGTTTAGACCAAAGATCCCAATGTGCCCTCTATATAGCCTTCTGCCCCTACCCACCCCACCCCATGCCCTGGACCATCCGTGGGATTCTATTTTTCCAGGTCATTTGGACAACTGGGCACCCTGGAGTTTTCCTGTTAACTGCTAGTTGGAAACTAAGTGATAAGCATACCTATGCATGATAGGGTGAAACATTTTATAAGTTGGAATTTCTTGAAGAAAATTAGTTAGACGAAGAGCAGTTGTTTTTCCTGTTGCTTCCACAGCTGGTAAGGAACACCCTGGAAGTTTGGTGGTTTGACATGGTCAAGGAAGTAGAGATCACTTCCTGCTGGAACGTGGGCAGCCCATGATGGGGCATGGGAGGTGGGAAGAGAACAGGAAGGAAAACCAAAGGGGACTGGTTGCCCCCAATTTTTTATTTTGAAGAAAATTAGATCTACGGAACAATTAGAAGAAACATAATAAATATTCTACGCTGACCATTACCAGGTGGCCACATTTGCTTTCCCTCACGCGCGCGTACACACACACACACACACTTGTGCATACATGTATATATGTGCATATAGACATAAATACATGTACTGTGCTTTTTTTTTGAACCATTTGAAATTAAATGAAAGATGTCATGACACCTCACCCCTAAACCCATTAGAGTTCAACCTCTAAGACCAAAGACATTCGCTTACATAAGCACACTCCTATTGTCACATCTAACTAAATAAATCATTCTGCAGTAACATTTAATAGATATAGCTCATAGTCACATGTCTCCAACTCTCTGAAGATTTCTCTTATAACTTCTGTGCATAAGGGAAAAAGATATTTTAATAGAGAGCTATTCTTTTGAGAGTAAATGGAAGGAGCAAGGGAGGTAGATGTCTGAGGAGGGTTGCTGGCAATATTTTTGGTATAAATTATTCTGAGGGAGTCATCAGGCACTGCCATTATGATGATATCCATTGTAAATTATTTTCATGCGTTCTGGCAGCAGACTGTTTCTTTGAAAGCAAGTTTTCATAAAGACTAAGTCTGAGAGATCTAACCCTTTTAGATCATTTGGGGGGGGTGGAGAAAGTACATACTCTAGAATAATAATAGCTATTCATAATATTTAGTTTAGTTGTTCTCAGACTGCAGGGTTCTTAAGAATTACTTAGAGTTTGTTAAAAGCACAGACCCTTGGCCCCTCTCACCAAGTGATACCAATTTCATTGGCCTGAGGAAGGGCCCAGAAGGATGTATTCTCAAAGAACATTTCAGAGGATTCTGAAACTTAAAGAATGAATGACTTAATTAGTTCGTCTTGTTACAGGTATACTTAAAAAATAATTTCTTCTCAGTCAAGAATATACAATTTTTAGTTTCAAGAGAGTGATTCGCTATTGATGAGCTTTTTAGGCAAAAAGTCTCCCCCCACACATACACATGCACTTGCTCCCTGGTGCAGAAATAATGTTTTGAAGTGATTAAGGGTTCTCCTACCTGTCCCATACACTGTGAATAATAGTTCCACTTACACATATTTTTGGAAAGTCCACTGTGAGATGAAAATCAAAAATACATACTGTAAATAACAAGAAAAATGGCATTCTTGAATTTTAGTGAATGAGTCCCAGATTCTCTCCTGATCACCAGAAAAAGCCTAGAGTGAGAGACCAGGCAGAAGGAAACGTTTTCAGAAACGTATGTATTAGGCATGAAAAATAAAGCCAAGTCAATAACCTTCAATAAACTACTTGCCTGGCTGCCACTTCATCCTGGAAAATCTTCCTGTGGAAATGACGAGGACCCAAGGTTTACCTAACACTGCTGCCTGCAGGTGGGGACAAGGCTTCCTCACCTGGGAATGCATCTTCACACAGATCAGTGCTTGTGTCATTGGAGTTCCTGGGATGGCCATCTTTAGGGTGATCCCATTCAAGCATATTAGAGCATGTCATCTTGCAGAACAGAAATAAAACCTCCTGGCACCTTTTTGGGGGTGAAATATGCTGTAAGAACAGTATTTTGGCGTTTCTGAGAGTCTTCCAACAGATTTGGCAGCTTGGGAAATGTGTTTTCTGAGTGGTGAGGCTGTTGGAGTTTGTAGGAGTTCAGGGCAGGATGCACGGGACCGGGTATTATGCCAGGAGAGACATTTTTCAGAGCTGAGCAGTTTTCTGAAAGAAGAAACTAGAAAGCTCAAGGAGCCTAAAGAGACTGTTTAAAGGAGATATAACTCTACTTAGGCTAGATCAGGATTTATAGTTGAGGGATGAAGTAAATTATCTCTGTATCTTGAGTTCATTTTTTTTGGTTAGAAAAGAGAAAATATCTGCTAAAATATTTTCTGTGCAGGATGACTCAGAGTAGTACTGATATTGCGGGGGAGGCACTGGCCAGCCAGTTGGATAGTAGTAACGAGCACTGCCAAGTTTTGTCTGTGTGGAAATACAACTTTTTAAATTAAGATTCCGTTGGCTTTATTAGTAGCCACCGGTCCATAAATGCCTGCACCCTGGTGACTTGGATAAAAAAATAAGAATAAAAAAAATTTGATGAATTTCAAGAATTTGGCATTTCATGCATATAATAAATATATTAATAAAACCCAGCAACACTGAAAGCATCCTGCTGTAGGATAATGTTTTCTGAGATGTGAAGCAATGAAGCAATCTCCCCATTTTGTTCTGTTCCTTATTCAGGCTGTGGGACTATTCTGTGAATGCTGGCTCTTGAAGGGGAAATGAGAGGAGAAAGCAGGGAAAGACACCTCTTTCTGGATCTTTTTTTTTTCTTTTAGTGGAAAAGAAAAGGACTCAACTTATGAAAGATTGTAAGGGGGAGTCACCGTGAAGCACAAGTCTGCCCACTTCATCCTCCCTCTCCCTCGGCTTTCTGCATGAGGACAGACTTCTACGCCCAGAGACAAGGTGGATGCAGTGAGAGACCCACCAGGAGAAGGCAGACAGGAGCAGGGCTGGTGCACACACTGCCCTACCCACCCTGGAGGGAGCCCCGCCAGCGCCGCTCCCATAGTGCCCAGCTGATGGGGGACATGCTGTGTCTTCACTGATGCCTAGCAGTCTTACCAACTTCAGGTGGAGAACTCCCCTTCATATGCTCCCTGAGTATGTTTAAAAGAAAGATGTGGGGCTCTGGACACCTAGCCTAGCCCAGCAGTGAAAGAGAAGACAGCTCTCCTTGGCCAGGCTGAGTAACATGCTGGAGGACTGCGAACCAAGACAGGGTAAAGAGGGACATGATGCACCTGCATGTCCTTTGCCTGATGTCATTTTGTATCAATACGTTGGCGGTAGAGGTGAGAGAACAATCTCTTGCAGTTCATTAACAGGTGAAATGAATCTCTCTGCTGGAGATAGCTTTGCTAAAACACACATGATCAAGTCATTTCCAGTGTAATTCGTGTAGCATCTCCAGTACGTGTCCCAAGTGTGAAGTTCAATGCCTTTTGTAGTCGGGCCCACTGCGTCATCCCAGCAACTTATTACCATCCATGAATGCTCCGCTGAAGGCACATGTGATTAGCCACTGTTCCCCAGGACCTCGCCCTTCCATGCCTTTGCTCATGACCTTCCTCTGCTAGGAGCGCCCACTTTCTTACTCTCCCTTACCCTGCCCAGCCCCACCCCCAACCTCACCATACACAATCTGATAGGAAAATTGCAGCCTTTGTTCATTTGTTTATTACTTACTTTTTAAAATTGAATGTATTGGCTGACACTGGTTGACAAAAGTATACAGGTTTCAGGTGCACAGTTGTAGGACAACATATTGTGTGTTCACTCCCTGCTAAGTCACATCTTCATCCATCACCATTTACCCTCCTCCAGCACCCTTCATACGCACACCATCAGCACAGTGTTTCACCCTTAAGGTCCAGGGAAACCACACTTCCTAAATCAGCCTTCCCCTGCCTCTATCCATCAACCCTACTCCCAGGGGGAATCATTTGAGTGGGTGTCACAGTCCTTGGATGTCCATGCATCTTTATGAATTGTTAATCCACCCTTCTCTCAACTGAGTGGTGCTCCCCTGAGCAGACACAGTGTACTTCTCCTTGTGGCCTTGTACCTGCCCCAGATGTTCTCACACAGTCTTCAGTCCATTGGTGCTTCTTAAGTTTAATTGAGATGACAGCAAAATAAATCTTGATGGTTACTGATCTATATGAGGTAATCGTATCCTTTTGCAGGGTTCAAGAGTAATTTCATTAACGAGATTCTAGGAGGTGTCCTAGAGGGAAGGAATTTGAGAACCCATCACAGGTTGTGTTTTTGCACCAAATATTTCAACAGCCATTTATAAAGCATCATCTTTGCACCAGACACAGGCATTAATTACTCCTTGTGCCAAAGGGAGGTTAGGTGGTGGTAAGGAAGTGAAGAATGGAGTGTGGGAAGCTTGGTAACTCTGAGTTTTCTTGTTGCCATTCCAATTTGGTTCCCAGCCAAAATATTCCAAGGTGAGAGGAAATTTGGGATGTTCTCCAGGAAGAGAAAGTAGGCACCATGGTGCAAAAATCTGTGACTGCTGGCAAAGCTGAGCCCAGAGAGCTAGTGCCTGTGCTTCTGCAAGGAAGGTCATCTGAGTGCAGAGAGGAGGTTGGTACAGAACAGAGTAAGGAGTGAGCAGCAAGGGTGAAAGGTGAGCTTTTACATCCTGTGCTTGGCACAAGGCGTCTAGAAGTGACAGGCATTCCAGGTCTTTTGCTTAAGAGCCGACTGAGTCATTGTTGGCCAGAGAGAAGCTCTGCGGCAGGAGACATCTTGGCCAACTCTCACGTTCCTCTGCCAATGGAATTTAGACTTCTGCAGAGAGAAGGCAGCGAGGATGGTGAGCCATGCTTAGAAACAGACGAAAGCCTGGACCACCGCCTTCACACTCTCGTGACTCCAACATGTAGTGGCATGCTGCTCTACACTGCAGAATGTCTCCATTACCAGGATGTGGTCTTTGTCCTCAGACAGTCTATGTAACTGATGTGGAGGAAAGGATTGATACCCACCAACAGTTAATCAACTACCATAGTGAATGCAGTTAAGTGCCACAATACATGACCATTCCACCCTCCTTTCTATCACATGCTTGGCTTATGGAAGATACTGAAATGGGTGAGAAGAGTCAAGGGAGGCCTCAATTTCTCAGTCATAACTGATGTCCCCTCTGCCCACCAGCCATGGCTACCCTTTTTTTAAATTCATTGAGAGGAGGGGAGGCAGAGACAGATTTCCACATGCACCCTAACTGGGATCTACCTGGCAAGCCCACTAGGGGGTGATGCTCTGCCCATCTGGAGGGTTGCTCTGTTGCTCAGCAACCAAGCTCTTCTTAGCACCTGAGGTGGAGGCCATGGAGCCATCCTCAGTGCCCAGGGCCAACTTTGCCCAAACCTTTCGAGCCATGACTGCAGAAGGGAAAGAGAGAGAGGGAGGATGGGTGTGTGTATGTGTGTGTGTGTAAAGTCAGATGGTCGCTCCTCCTATGTGCCCTGACCAGGAATCAAACCCAGGACATCCATACACTGGGCCAATGCTCTATCACTGAGCCAACCAGCTAGGGCATGGCTGCCCTGTAGGTCAGATCACCAGGGCCATAGTGCTGGACATAGTTATGTGGGAACATCTGCTCTGTCCAGGGTAGGGCCCAGGGATTTGGGAGAAGGTGTAGGGAGCAGGCGTCCATGGGGAAAGCAGATACTTGCCTGATGGGTCAGAACCTCTCCATGGATACTGCTCATGCTTATAGCCACTGATGAGATGGGAGGGGCAATAAGAGGAAAATCACTGTGAAATATTTGAATAATACTTTTGATCAACATGGTGGACTCAGACTCCATGTTTCATCATCTGTGTCATATGCTGGTCCATAGTTGGATGAGAGCTTGCAGTCACCAGACCAGTGGGGTATCTTTGGCCTGTGTGCTCCTAGGTGTGTAAACCTCCAAATGGTTATTTCTGGATTAATTCTTCCCTTTTCTCTATCTGTCTTGATCTTCATCCTTCTTTCATCAGATCACTTACCTATCCTTTGTCACTGCAGCCCTTCCTAACATCATTTTTATTCCCATCCAGTTCCTAAAATTATGGCACTATTTTTCAGGACCTGACAGTTACCCTTGAGAATAGAGAAAAACAAAATGAAAAGAGATGGCTTCCATCCAAGACCCTAAGGCAAGGCTGAGGTGACCATTGGAGCTAAGATTTGTAGGCATTGTTTTCTGTTCCACATCCTATGGCAGTATTGAAGGGCGAGGCTCAGAGGTGATGGCATGGGGACCCATCCCACTTCATGGGACAACTGGCATGTGTGTAAGTCCAGTAGACATGGAAGTTTTCCCCTTTGAACAATATTTTCAGGTTTGTCACTTAGATCCTATGCTGTTGCCAGGGTACAATCAGCTGCTCCTGAGTTCTTGGCCAGCGCTTGGGAATTCCTTCCTCATAGGAAAACTGACGTGATGGCACTCATACCCTTGTTACCTGCTCTCTCTCCTGCTGGCTGGTGTGCAGTAGTGGGGGCCTCCAGAGGGGCATGCAGAAAGCTACCCCCAGGGAGTAGAAGCAGAGATGGCTTCAGCTGACGTGTGTCTATTTCAGAGACCATCGAGAGGTTCAAATTGGGTGAACCCCAGGAATCAGAAGCAATCATGAGCTTCCTTCACAGTTATTCTCTTTCTATACATTCTAGGGCATTATTGGGAGTGTGGACGTGAAGAGATATGTCAACCACCTCATACTGTTCTTTTGTACAATGACACTGAGGAATGGATGATAGTGAGCCATTGGGAAAAGCCACCATGCTTGCTCATATTAATTGGGACTGGTCTTTTCTTAGAGTCTATATTTGGTGCATATTTAGGAAACAATGGATAGTGGCACCATATTTAATTCATGTGTCCATTCATTCACTGATTCCATAAACACTCACTGGGGGTCTGCCATGTACAAGGGCATCATGCATTGAGTTGGACTGAGCACACTAATCTGGGGACTGGTGACACTCTCAGGTAGAACAGGGATGGGAGCTGGATGGATGGGGAGGACATCTCACCTGAGGAGGCTGACTGCTGAGAGACAGCCTGATGGCTGGAGAGCTGCAGCCAGGTGGATGGTGTGCTCAGCTGTCCCCACTCAGGCCAACTGCAGTTTCTTGGTGACTTACTTTGTTCCACTTCATCCTCACAACAATCATGTGAGGTAAGAATTATCCTCTTTATGTGGACAGTGAAAGTTCTTAAGATCAGAAAGATTCATTTCCCAAGGCCACAGTCATTACTTTAAGGGATGGAACTAGGATTTGAACCCTGGTTTTATGAGGCCAGGGCTCTTAACTCTAATCTATGCAACACATCCCAGTGTGGTTAAGCAGGTGTCAGCCAAGTGCTCATTGGATGATAGGGTCTGTGTGGCAATTAGGGGAATGACATGAAGGGTGTCTTTTACTCTTGGTAGAACCCAACTCGTCCCCAAAGGAAGGAAATTTTCAAGAACATGGCAGGGTATCTGAACACAGGCATGAAGACTGGGCTTCAGTTCTAGTGGGAGGAAGGAAATATAAGCATGGGAACTAAGTGGACACCCAGTTATGGAAACTCATTTGAATGTAGTTGGATGGAGAAATATAGCTTGGTACCTACAGGCAAGAATGATGCGAAACATTTCACGCATCCTGATGTGCACTGATCCGGCCTTGGAGACAATCTTATGAGCATGCTGACCAGTTGTGTTGGGGACTAACCCTTTAGTTGCTGAACAATGAGGCTGTGGGATAAGGTTGCGGGGGTTCTGAGGCCCAAAAGTCAGTTTTGCTCCTAGGACTGCTCCGGGTTCATACCTGCCACAGTGCCACAGAAGTCCTATAATTTTGTTTTGTCCTGGAAGCCATACCATGTCCTAAATAATACCAGCTCCTTAAAACTTCTTCCCAACCCCAGGGAGACCATGCAGCCTATGCCTTTTATCCCCTGGCAAGACTGAAATAGACCCTGCGCAGAGGGGCACTCCCAAGGCAAGCACATGGCTGCCCCAAGGAACTGGGGAAGGAGAACAGGACAAAGATTTCATCGCTCATCTCAATCTCCTCATATCATGTCTCTAAACATTTGTTACAATCTGACACTCACACAGAACACTGAGTACTTCTAGTCCTTGACTTCTGGGAGCTTCCATGCTGAAAGGAGTGCCGGTTTGGACATGCCTTTCACAGTTCTTATCACTGTGGGGATGGATATCTAGCTGCCCCAACAGGGACCCAGATCAAAGTGACATAAAAAAGATGCAAGTGTGTTTCTCTCTCACACAGCAGTCCAGTAGTGATACAGTGAAATCACTGTGTTAGGGATACAGGCCTTCCCGTCTACATGCTCTGTGTCCCTGGGCTCTTGATCTCATCTGCACTCTCCAAGATGGTTCACCCCAGTCTGCATGCCAGCTTTCAGGAAGAGACAGAAGTGGTGGGCATGCCTTTCTCTCTTTTGGGGGCATAGTCCATAAGTGAACACATCACTTCTGCTATACCTCATTAATAGGAACATAGTTGCTTGGCCACGCCTAGCTGCAAAGAGGTTGGAATATATACTATTTATTCTACAATGGTCCATCTAGCTAAAAATTAGGCATTAAAAAATGAAGAAGCTCTTTGAGAATAATCAGCAATCTCCGTCACAATACCAATTTTGGTCACTCATAGATCTATATGCATTCTTTTTCTCTCTAAACCACACCCAGCCCTTGCCCATAAGGGATCACCCTAAAGTCCCACAAAGTCACTGCACTCAGCTCAAGATCTGGGATCTTGCCCTTGTCAACAGCTCGGTTGGTTAGAGCATCATTGCAAAATGCAGAGGTCAGGGCACATACAGGAACAGCTTGATGTTCCTGTCTTTCTCTCTCTCTTCCCCTTCCTCTCTCACTAAAATCAATCAATAAAATATTTTTAAAAAGATACACTCCTAAAAAAAATATGATCTTGGATCTCTGGGTAACAGACAGTATAGTCATCTCGGTAACATCTAAATAAGGTTCCTAAACACAGTTATCTGCTTTCTCCTTATATGCAATGTATAATGACAGTGCAGGATTAGACCGATGACAGCAAAAAAGGTGAAGAGATTAAGAAAATATTACACACACACACACACACACACACCACAGACAACACGAGTATGGTGATAGCCAGAAGGACGGGCGTGGGAGGGTGGAAGAGGGCAAATGGGGGGAATGGGGGTGAAAAGAGACTTTACTTTGGGTGATGGGCATACAAAACAATCTGCAGATGAGGTTTTATTGAGTTGCACTCTTGAAACTAGTATGGTTTTGTGAACCAATGTCACCACCATAAACTCAATTTTAAAAAACAAAAAATTCCTCTATTTAGAAAAAAAAAGAGCAGGAAACACACCATGGTAATTGGTTCATAGCAAGGCTCAAACCCACCCAGGGAAGAAATAGCAGCAAGTCCCACCCTGCTGTGCAGTCATTTTTCTAATAGCCTCCCAGGAGCCCTGCTGAGGAGACACAGACCCTGACAAGTTCACAGAGCAGGATGGCAAACCAACTCTGAGATTTTGCCTGTGAGTAAGAAATAGTCATTTCAGGTCCCTTGAACAGCAGAGAAACCTACATCCCAGGTATTATAGTATAACACTTTAAAAAAGATTTTCAAAGACCCTGAGGCCCAGAGAGATTCATCCATCAGGACTTGTTTATGTCAAGTGAGAGAAGCCCACATCAAGAAAGTTCAGGCATAGGGGTAGCATAATGGCTGGAGGTCCCAAACTCTGGGAAAGGCAACGTCGGATGATGGAATTGGAGCTGGACAGTCGCTGGTCACTGGTTACCCAACTCACCTGTCTCTGCTGCTCTCAGACTGTCAACCTCCTCTTTTCCTGCTACAAACCTGGTGGTGAGGACACGGCCACCGGTGGCCCCATTTTCACTTTAGAGTACAGGACCTATCTTTGAGGTCACAGTCAGAACTTCCCAGGGCAGGGCTCTGACTGGCTGGCTTGGGTCAGCTGCAGTGAACTGTCATGGACACCCCACTGGTCACTCTGACGAGAGTGGAGAGGAAGAGGGGTGAAGTCTGGGCGAGCACAAGCAGGTGCCTCCGATAGCCCTGGGGGTGTACGCTGAAGTCTGATTCACATCTTCTGAATCCTGATCCAGTCTACTTCTCAAACTCCGTCCTTTTCTCCACCACTTGTCTCCATCAACCTTTATTTCCACACTAGTGGCATCTGACATGGTTAATTCTGGCTGGATTTAAGCCTTCTGTGTTCAGCAAGGATACACTGGAGTTAGGCAATAATCGTTCCTTGCCTCATGAACCAGTTAACACTGCCAACAGGCAGAACCACTGACATGCCAACTTAACTTTCCTAATGTAAGAATCCCCTGGCAGCCTGAGCTCTGTGGACTGATATTTGACCTAATAAAGCTGACCTGGTTCAGCTTCTCCAAGGGCATTATTCTAAATGTGGGGGTTAAAAAAACATTTTTTTTTGTCTAAGTAATTTTAATATTTTTATAAAAATATAGTTTCCAACCCCCTCGCTGGAGCTATATGAGCATCTTTTATTACAGACTGTGTAGACATATACTCCAAAGCCTGAGGACCCTCTCTACCAGCAGGACACCTTCAAGGCCAAGGGTTGTTGGTCTAGCCCACAGTGTGGGAAGACTCAGTGCATTCATTCAAGAATCCAGGAGGCTAAGAAGGAAACCAAGCAATAAAACTCCAGACAGAAACAAAGGAAGCCAGTAAACAATGAAAAATGGCAGGAAGTTTCCCAACTTATCTGTAACCCATAAGGATGTTGAGATGCTTTTTTCCAGAATGTGTTTCTGGCATTGTTTTTAGTTTCCATGCTTGTTAAGAAAAGCCCATTTGGGAATGAGGACAGTACAATTTTGTAAACAGTCCTCTCTTAGGCACGCCAGTCTCTCGGAGTTTCTTTAGAGGATCTTGCTGGGGTTGATAGTAAAATCACAGATAAAAACAATCAACTATTAATAAGTATGTGTCCTTAAATCAACTTCCATAAAATTGATTTTCTAAAGATACAGTGTATTTAAAATTAAAAAATAGAGTTTCATACAAACTAGTGAAATACATCTATTTATTTTTATGTAATGCTTTCTAATGATCGATAGGCCAAAAAATGATAAATAGTCTACATTTTAGTTAATGGTATGGGAAAAAAGTCTTTATAATTTTTACTTGTGTCAAAGTTAACCATATTTTGGCTGAGAGAACCCACAATTTCTAGCCTAAAAGCAGGGAATTAAGTGTGCTATCTGGGAATATTTCTGTAAAATTTAACCAAGCCCCTTAATGATTACAGAATTCAGCTAGAATAATTAAAAAACAACAACATTAAATCAAGGAAATTGAATCTAGGAAATTTCAATAATATTGTCTAAAAAATTTAAAAGGGTGATATAATTCTTTTGAAATAAAAAGAGAACTTTCTGTTTTTATGTTAAATTCGGGGGTAAAGATAATAAAGCCAATTGCTCTTTTTAAAATTAATTTTAATGGGATAACATTAATAAACCAGGGTACATATGTTCAGAGAAAACATCTCCAGGTTATTTTGACATTTGATTATGTTGCATACACATCACCCAAAGTCAAATTGTCTTCCGTCACCTTCTATCTGGTTTTCTTTGTGCCCATCTCCTCTCACCATCCCTCTTCTTCCTCCCTCCCCAACCCTGCTCTGAGTCTCATTTTTATGTCCCACCTATGTATGGAATCATATAGTTCTTAGTTTTTTCTGATTTACTTATGTTGGGCAGATAAAATATATTATGCTCACTTTGTTAAAGATGGAGCTGCCCACATGGAAGCCCGTCACTCAGGTGATATTATTTGCCCTTATGCTTGGGATGGGTGTGGGGGAAAGGCTATAATGTAAGCAGGCTGGGTGGTTATAGCCTAAGGCTTAGTTTTAAGAGTAAGCTTTTCCCCACACCCTTGACTGATTGGATGATGTGAGGTGGTGCACTCTCATGAGGAATCCTCCCAGTATGTCTCAGATAAGTGACTTTGTACCAGAGACTTCCTTGTTTGTAGATTGGATTAAAGGTTGGGATTTCTACACTATAAAGTGGGGCAGGCAGGGAGCTTACTCTCTCTTGGTTCCTGAGGTTAGTATTAGAAAGGAGAGTGGATTAAGGCCACGTGGAGGAGAGGAGGCAGCCAAGATGGTGGAATGCTGAGGAAGAAGCCAGTTTGTGCAGAGTTTGTGTAGAGAGGAGTTGGGAAACAGAGGTGAATAAGTTTGGTGAGCTAGAAACCTTTTGATTCTAGGAAACTCAGATAAGTCAGTAGCTTTGTGAGCACTGGATGAGTGGGTTTTGGAGTCCAGTGTGTGTTTTTGCTTGCCCGCCAGGTGCAAGCTAGAATTAAAGCTGATGGCTCACCAGTTCTTGGCTCCATTGTTTCATTACCGACTGTACAAATCTAATGTGAACCTGCATGGGCCAGGCGGCTGTGATGGTGGCCCTGACTATTGGCTTTACAACTTACTTCACTCAGTATAATGTTATCAAGGTCCATCCATGTTGTCGTAGATTATTCTATGTCATCATTCCTATGGCTGAGTAGTATTCCAAAGTATATATGTACCACATCTTCTTTATTCAGTCATCTACTGAAGGGCTTTTTGGTTGTTTCCATGTCTTGGCCACTGTGAACAATGCTGCAATGAACCTGGGGCTGCATGTGTCTTTACGTAGCAATGTTTTTGAGTTTTGGGGGTAGATACCCAGTAGAGGGATTGCTGAGTCATATGGTAGTTCTATTTTTAATTTTTTGAGGTACCACCATATTTTCTTCCATAATGGTTGTACTAATTTACATTCCCACCAACAGTGGATGAGGGTTCCTTTTTGTCCACGTCCTCTCAACATTTGTTATTACCTGTCTTATTGATAATAGCTAATCTAACAGGTGTGAGGTGGTATCTCATTGTAGTTTTGATTTGCATTTCTCTAATAGCTAATGAAGATGAGCATTTCTTCATATATCTTTTGGCCATTTGTATTTCTTCCTGGGAGAAGTATTTGTTCATGTCCTCTTCCCATTTTTTATTGGACTGTTTGTTTGTTGTTGAGTTTTATAAATTCTTTGTATATTTTGTATATCAGGCCCTTCTCTGAGCTGTTGGTTGAAACTATTATCTCCCATTTAGTTGGCTGTTTGTTTGTTTTGTTATTAGTTTCTCTTGTTGTGCAAAAGCTTCTTAGTCTGAGGTAGTCCCATTCATTTATCTTTGCCTTCACTTCCCTTGCCTTTGGGGTCAAATTCATAAAGTGCTCTTTATAACCAAGGTGCATGAATTTAGTACCTATGTTTTCTTCTATGTAATTTATTGTTTCAGGTCTTATATTTAGGTCTTTGATCCATTTTGAATTAATTTTAGTACAAGGGACAAACTGAAGTTGAGTTTCATTCTTTTGCATGTGGCTTTCCAGTTTTCCCAGCACCATTTGTTGAAGACAAGCCAATTGCTCTTAAGAGGGATGTGAAGAAAGTACTTTATATGAGTGATTAAAATTTGTGTTTTTATTTCAATGTTTTAAGATGTATCTTTGGGAGCAAAAGGTGTGGACACGGTCTTTGTAAAAAGAAATATCTGTGCATGTCTTTGAAACCTGCCAAGTCAGATACAGCAGCATGTCCCTTCCTGGTGTGTCCATGTTCTCCTGGCCACTGCCCAGGGCCTTGTGTGGCTTGAGGAAGAAGACTCTCACAGGCTGCCGCAGAAGGGCACAGGTTTTGGGATAGGACCATACGCTGAGATTTTAGGACATTTGTCCATAGGAGAGCATGCTTCTGCACACAGGGGATGAGTCATTTAACTAGTGGGGATCACCGGGTCCTCACACATGACATGGGGAGACTCTAGGGTGATGGGGTGATAAAACAAAGCCATTTATGCTATATGTTTACAGTAATCATAAGGATTCTTCAATAGTGTTGCTGTTGTTATTATCACCACGCTTACTGTGAGTCAGGAGCTCACCTGGACCCAGGACCTTGCTGCTTGCAGGGAGCTGGCCATGTGTCATTCATCAGCTGCGCGGCTCCCCCCTTCCCCTCAGGTCCAGCTCATCGGCTGCAACCCATTGAAGGTGGAGATTTGGAAGGGACAGTATGACATTTGTTTCTTTTTAGTGTTTTCCTTCCAACTTGGTTGAAGTAGGAACAGGTTCTCCTGTTGCCACCTGTCAGGGGAATGCCTTTGACAGGAATGAGGGTCAGCCTGCCCCCTGTTTCACATGCACCAGCCTGCCAGCTGTTTCCCATTGGCCTCACCTGCAGGGCATCAGGCTGGACTTACTGAGGACTGGTGTACCCATGGTGAGGAGAGAATGAAAGCATATGGTCCTGGGGCAGTCCACCATCTCAGGGTGCGAGTTCTGTTTCTCCCATGTCTGCATGTCCAGTTCCCAGTAACATCTGCTCTGGCTCTCCCTGTGGGGATGTGATGGCTGATGCTGGTCTGTTTCCATGACAATCTTTGTACTCTGAATTTTTGGCTTTGACTTGAATTTCCTAATGGTCATCTTAAACATGTTCGGCTTGTTGCTGCCTGCGTGTCCTTCCCCTGGTCCACTTTCTTCTCCAGCCTTTCCTTACTCAGAGAGGGCAGCTTAGCATGCATCAGTTGAAGGCCAGGAGCATTGTGTGGGCAGAGTGTGAGCTTTACCACCACTCATCAGAATCTGAGTCTTAGGTCAGCCACATACTTGCACTAGGCCTAGGGCCCTGGGTGAGTTACTAACCCCTCTGAGCCCCAGGGCTTTCAGAGGTAAAGTCACAGAAACTGTAGCTCCACCATCGTGGGTGTAGGCACTCCTTGCCTGAGGGGGCCACACGCTACTCCTCCTCCCCTTCAGGGGCCTTGATTTATAATGGAGAAAATGTCACAACAGGCCTGACTCTGCAAACCAACAGTGAAAAGACCAATGTGATGTTATCTTAATTAAATTGAGATTTGTTTAATAGCCATTTGCTGTTTTGGGTGGGAAAATGCAACCATTTTCAAAATGCCCCATTCAGGAAAAGGATCTGTCTGTCCGTGTTTTTATAGAATCTCTTCAGATTATGACCCAAAAACCTGGCTTGGGCAGCACAGAAACTGCCTGCTGTTGTGGCAATGGACATGTGTGGGTAGAGTTCCTGCAAGTTTGTGCATGAGCCACAGAGCACAGAGGAGGGAGGTAGATGCTGACGGCTAACCTCAGGAGGGTATCAGACTTTCTTGACTTTTTCTTCCCTCCTTCTAGTTCTTTCCTTAAAATGGTATCTTGTCTTCTGTAACTTCCTAAGGGATTCTAAGTGGGCCAATGAATTTCCATCAAACACTTTACTCAGTAAGATTATGTATAAAAGAACAGTTAAGTTGTGGTATACCAAAATCTCTATCACTTTAGAAAAGATACTGATCACAAAAATTAGGGGATTTTTCAAAACGAATATGAAGCAATAAAGAAGCATTTGATTTATTTTTATTAAACAAGAACATCAGAAAAGCAAATGACAAGTCAAAGAAAGTTGTTCAATTATGCAAATGAGATATAAAACCAACTTTTATTTCATTGGTGAAAATGCACTATACAAAAAGCTGAAAGTACTGGGGTATCTGCATGTTCCCTGATCCCCTAATTTTTGTGAGCAGTGTAGAAAGAAAATCAAACTCTCCAGCCTCTGTAACTAAGAGTCTCCTGTCACCTCATAGCAGTTCCTGCAATTACGACAGAGCTTCACTAGAACTGCAGTGCTCCAGGTCACGCAGAGCTCATCCGGCCAGAGTGCTACTAACAGACCTCACGTCCTTTCCTTACACCTTGTGTGAATTATTTGGGACCCTGTTCCTTCTTTCCAACTCCTTGTGCCTATGAAGTGGATTTAGATTATAGACTATGGCTGATTAGAAATAACCCCACTCAGTCAAGAATTTAATATTGAGCCTGACCTGTGGTGGCGCAGTGGATAAAGCGTCGACCTGGGAACACTGAGGTCACCAGTTCAAAACCCTGCACTGGTCTGGTCAAGGCACATATGGGAGTTGATGCTTCCAGCTCTTCCCCCCTTTCTCTCTCTCTCTCTCTCTCTCTCTCTCTCTCACTCACTCTCACTCTCTCTCTGTGTCTCCTCTCTAAAATGAATAAAATAAAAAGACTTTAAAAAAAAGAATTTAATATTGAATTATTACCCAAGCCCCACACTGAGAAACAGACATTGATTTTACTCTTGAGTGTGGTATGGGAAGAAACAGTGGCATTTTTTTTTTCTGTTCAGAGATACGTGGGCAATAAGTTCTCATCTTTTGTGCTTTGGTCACACAGAGGTGGTACCCTCTTTAAGCTCCAGGCTACATTCTCGGAGAATCTGCCACCCTGTCCTGAAAATAAAAGGTTACGTCTTGAGACATAATTTTTGTAATAATCTCTTTCAAAATTAACACAGATAAAGGTCTCTCAAAGCTATCAAGGCAACTTATGACAGAGATGAATGTAAGCAATACCCCGTTAAGTATAGTCATTAATCACTAACTCAAAAAAATTTTTTTAAACCAAAGTTTTCGCCTTTCTATTTTTTTTTTTTTTTTTAGTGACAGTATGCCTTTGAACAGAGCAGTTTGGTTAACTCTTTAAGTGGATGAAGAAGCCATTAACCCTTTCTCTCCATAGAGTTAGTCTTTGGCGCTGTAAAAACTCGGCCCGTCTCGGCACACAGTAGGCAGACCTACTGGCTCTGCGTTGATTGCATACTTTGCACCAGAACAATTACAAGACACTTACCAGGTAGCCGCTCAGGTATGGTGCTTTGGATGACATGGCCATGTAGGAAGCAAGGAAATATTTGCTCTCTGGGGGTGTATGCTTTGTTTTACTGCTTCTGAGAAGCTACCAAATAATGAGGCTTATATTTCTCTGAAGACACAGACTGGTTTGCCAGATAGTGATATATGGGATTGTTCTGTTTCTATTTATCCCAATTTGTGTTCTTGTCAAGCTATGTAGGTGGGCCATATTTTGGCACACAATACCAGCAAGTATAATATGTGTAGATGAGAGAGAGAGAGAGAGAGAGAGAGAGTGTGTGTGTGTGTGTGTACATGCATTGGGACCCATATGAGCATTAGCCATGATGTACACACCACATTTTAGCTCTAGAAAGGTACATAGTAATTGAGATTCTAGAAATCTGCAAAGAAGGTCCCTGAATCTTGGGGTGGCTTCCATGACCATGGGTCAGAATTGCCCTTGAGCTACCACATTTTCCCCTTTCTCTGCAGACATATTCTCTTGCTGTACCCTTTAAATTTTATCCTGCAATTGCCTGGCCTGTGGTGGTGCAGTGGGTAAAGTGTCAACCTGGAACACTGAGGCCAGCAGTTCAAAACCCTGGGCTTAAAAACAAACAAACAAACAAACAAACAAACAAACCAAAAAAACCCCTGGGCTTGCCTGGTCAAGGCACATATGAGAAGCAACTATGAGTTAATGTTTCCTGCTCCTCCTCCCCATTCTTTCTCTCTCTTCCCCCTCTCTCCAAAATCAATAAATAAAATCTAAAAAAAAAAAAAAAAAAGTAACCTTTGGACTACAATTGGTATGGTTTTGGCTCCTGAACTAATAGGAAACCCGAAGCTCCTAGATGATTCAGAACTTTGCCTCCTGCCTGACCGGCAGTGGAGCAGTGTACAGAGCATCAACCTGGGCCACTAAGGACCCATGTTCAAAATCCCCAGGTTGCCGGCTTGATCATGGGCTCACTAGCTTGAACATGGAATCATAGACATGACTCCCTGGTTGCTGGCTTGAGCCCAGAGGTTGCATGTGTGAGCCCAAGGTTGCTGGTTTGAGCCCAAGATTGCTGGCTTGAGCTTAAGGTAGATGGCTTGAGCAAGGGGTCACTGCCTTGGCTAGAGCCCCCACCCCCGGTCAAGGCCCATATGAGAAAGCAATCAATGAACAACTAAAGTGCCACAACTACAAGTTGATGCTTCTTATTCTCTCCCTTGTCTGTCTGTCCCTCCCTTTCTCTCTCCTCACCACCCCCTGTCTCTCCTTTGCAAAACAAATACAAAACCCAAAAATCTTGACTGCTACATGCAGGTCATCTCAGGTCCCTCTGGGTGGTGGTACCTAAGTTCAGTAGCCAGGCCTGCCTGGTTTTCAGGCTCAGTTAACCCTAGGAACCTCTATACAGGGTGGAGCAAAAATAAGTTTACAGTTGTTCATATTGATAATAATACACCAAGTAATAAATAATGATACAAGAATAAACTACTGTGTCTCACGTACTCAAAACTGTAAGCTGACTTTTGCCCCCCTCTGTATTCTTGACTAACCCCTTCCTCTTATCACCAGTATTAATAGCAAGGCCATAATATATGGTTAGTGTTTTCTTTTTTGATAACTGTCTTGCTTTGCTGAGGAGTCCGTTCTCTAGTGCCCTGGTTATGCTCCTTTTGGACTAAGTTTACCTTCTTATATGAGGTATCGTGTTCCATGGGGCCTTCATGAATGGTGTATCCCATTAGTTAGTATCTGATGTCTTGCATCTTTGTTCAGGTTGAAAGTGCAAGTCTACTTTGGAGGCTCTTCTGTGTCTTCCAAGGTCTCAAGTTCATTATTCACAAACTGTGGCCATAAGGAAGGACCAAGCAACACAAGGACAGTGTACAACTTCCAGGGGCAACTGAAATGACACATTTTAAAGAAAAGAATTATTTTCCCCTGGGCTATTAAAAAGACTTTAGGACTATGGTTTCCAAAATTTAGTTGTGGGATCGGGTCCAACCTAGGAGGCTCCTGAGCTAACCCCTCTTCTCATGAGCACATCCTGAAACTCTTTACTCCAAAAGAAAACTGTAAACTAGTAGAGTGACTCCTATACATTGGTTGACTGAGAAAAACAAAACCACATAAAAATAAATAAGAAAGGCTGAGACATGCTCTTGGCATAATCCCCTGATCCCACACAGCAACACACAGTCAGGAGGAAACTCAAACTCTTAACTCCCAACATGTGGTACCTTCAAAACACCCAGTCCTGAAAGCCAACATGGCTTGTCACCAAGAGACTTACTAGATTGTAGCAAACAAATGAACAAGTAAACAAACAAACAAACAAAAAACTATTTTTAATGGACTTGCACTATTGCAGAAAGAGCAAAAAGAAATGTTCATCTTCTAGCCTTTCCATGAAAGAGGTCTATTTTTAGTTCTTAAAATATGTAGCTTGATGGTCAGGTTTCTATTTTAGCATACTTCTAAGGGCCAACTATGATCTTCCCAGGAGGTCAAGGAGGCCACTGGAAGGCATCTCCATGTGTCTCTAAATTCTGCTCCATGTAGCTGCTATCTCCCTGAAAGGAGCTGTGTATATGTCTGGGACCCCAAATTTTGTGGCTACCACCCAAGATACATACTACTTAAGACTGCCTGCTTCTGATGCCCAGTGGGGCTTGTGTTTTCAGGTCTGACAGGACTGTAGCAAATAAAAATATAGTTAAGATGGCACCTCCCCACACTCTACCCAAGCTCAGTGCAGAGGGAAGAGACAGTACTTCAATATCCAAGTCTTTCCATGAAAGAGATATATTTGCATACTTTAAATGCTGCTGCTTGAAGATGTTGTTTCCAACTAGCCTGCAGAGATCCTCCCTTTTCATACACTGATGGACTTGGCATCCTCTCAACTCCTGGGACCCACAAAGAAGGCAGTATGAACAATCACAAGTGTTTGAGAAGCAACAAAAAACTAAAGTTAAACTGCATGATTAGGTTCATCTCTTACAGGATACCATTTCATAAGGACTGGAGAGATGTCTGTTTTACCAAATGTGTAGAAAGCAACACAGTGAGTCAAAGAAAGTATAGAAACAAAGGAATATGTCCCAAACAAACAAACAAAGATAAAACTCAAGAAACAAATCTTAATAAAATGGAGAGAGATAATTTTTTATCTCCTATTCACACATTAAAAATACCGGTCACGAGAATGTACACTGAGGCCAAGAGAACAATATATAAACAAAGTGAGAATTTTAACAAAGAGATAAAATAATATAAGACAGAAATATATAGTTGAAGAATACAATAACTGAACTGAAAAATATTTCAATAGTGAGGTTCAGCAAGAGATTATTTCAAATAGAAGAAAAGATCAGTGAACTCAAAGACAGTGCATAGAATTCATTCAATCAGAGGAACAAAAGAGAAAAAGAATAAAAATATTAAACATTGCTTCAGGGACTTATGCAGCATGCAACACTATCATGTGAACCAACGTTCGCATTACAAAGGTCTCAGAAGAGGAAGAGAAGGGAAAAGAAGGCAGAGAGTTTATTTTAAAAATAATGGCTACCTGACCAGGCGGTGGTGCAGTGGACAGAGCATTGGACTGGGAACTGGGATGTGGAGGACCAAGGTTCGAGACCGCGAGGTCACCAGCTTGGGCGCGCGCCCATCTGGCTCGAGCAAAAGCTCGCCAGCTTGGACCCAAGGTCACTGGCTCCAGCAAGGGGTTGCTCAGTCTGCTGAGGGCCTGTGGTCAAGGCACATATGAGAAAGCAATCAATGAACAACTAAGATGTCACAACGGCAATGAAAAACTAATGATTGATACTTCTCATCTCTCTGTTCCTGTCTTTCCCTATCTATCCCTCTCTCTGACTCTCTCTCTCTGTCCCTGTAAATAAAATAAATAAATAAATAATAGCTGAAAACTTTCCTAATCTGTGAAGGATAAAAACAAACAAAAAACATGATCCAGGAAGTCCAGAGAATGCCAAATAAGATGAATTCAAAAACACAGACTGAGACACATTATAATTACATTGTTAACAGTTAAAGAGAAGGAGCGCATCTTAAAAGCAGCAAGAGAAAAACAACTTATGTACAAAGGAATTCCCATCAGACTGACAGCAGAGTATTTCAGGAGAAAAAGAGGCCAGAAGGGAGTGGCATAATATATTCAAAATGCTGAAAGAAACAAACACCAACCAAGAATACTCTACCTGCAAGTTGTTCTTCATAATTAAAGGAAAGATAAAAAGTTTTATGACAATCAACAGCTAAATGAATTCATCACCACTAGACTGAGTGTACAAGAAATTTTAATGGAACTTCTTCATATTGAAATGCAAGGATACTAATTTGTAACAGAAAAACATAAGAAAGTATAAATTTCACTGGCAAAGGTAAATTTATAGTTAATTTAAATATTCTAATATTCTAAATATTAATAGTGGGTAAATCACATATAAATCTAGTATAAATTTTAAAAGAAGAAAGTCATAAAAATAGTTATAACTATAATAATTTGTTAATGAATATACAATATTAAAAGATGCAAATTGTGATATCACAAACATAAAACATGAGAGGAGAGAAAGTAGAAATATAGACCTTAGCATTTGAGCAAACTTAAGTTGTTATCAGCTCAAAACAGGTTGTTTAATATAAGATTTTATATATAATCCTCATGGTCATCACAGGCAGAAATCTATAATAGACACACAAAAGTTAGAGAAAGGTATCTAAGCATTCCACTACAGAAAATCAAATTACAATGAATGATGTAGTGATGTTTATCTGAAATGTATATACAATTGTTGATCAATGTCACCTTGTTAAATTTAATTTTCTAAATAATAAAAAAAATTATAATGGAGACAAAAAGAAGAAGAAAGGAATAAAGAAATTAGAAAATAGCTCAAAAACAATTAAGAACATAGCAATAGTAAGTCTGTACCTATAAGTAAATAGGCTAAATTCTTTAATCAAAAAAACATAAAGTGACTAAATGGATTAAAAATAAAAAATTAGGCCCATTTATACTTGTCAACAAGAGACTCACTTCAGATGTAAGGATATGCACAGCCTGAAAGTGGAGATATAGAAAAAGATATTTTATGCAAATATAAACAAAATAAAATAATCAGGAGTGGCTATAAACTTTAAGACAAAAACTGTAATAACAAAAAAGGTCATTAAAGAATTATAAAGGGGTTGATCCAACAAATAGATATAACATTTGTAAAATGTATGTACCCAACCCAGGCACACTTAAATATAAAATACAAATATTAATAGACTTGAAGTGAGAAAGAGAGAGCAATATAATATCAGTAGGGGACTTTAATAACCCACTTTCAACAAAGTATAGATCATCCAGACAGAAAATCAATAAGGAAACATTGGGTTTAAACCACACATTAGACCAGATGAACTTAGTAAACACTAACAAAACACTCGATCCAACAGCAGTGAATACACATTCTTATTAAGTGCACATGGAACATTCTACACAATAGATCATATGTTAGGCCACAAAACAAGTGTTAATAAATTAAAGAAGATTGCAATCAAGTTGAGCATCTTATTTTTCTGACCGTAATGGTATAAAACAAGAAATCAATTACAAGGGAAAACACAAAACCTGGAATATCACGAATATGTAAAGATTAAACACATATACTACAGAACAACCAATGAGTCAAATCACACAAAAAAGAAAAAATTAAACAAAACAAAACAAAATAAAAAAACAACAACAAAAAATTAATGAAACCAAGAGCTGGTTCTTTGAAAGACTAAACAAAATTGATGAAACTTTAACCAGACTCATCAAGAAAAAAGATAGAGGACCCAAATAAGTAAAATGAGAAATGAAAGAGGAGAAGTAACAAATGACATCACAGAAATATAAACAATTGTAAGAAAATACTAGGAAGAACTATATGCCAACAAATTGGACAACCTGGGTAAAATAGATAAATTCCTAGAAACATATAATCTTTCAAAACAGAATCTGGAAGAATCAGAAAACCTGAGCAGACTGATTATAATCAATGAAATTGAAGCAGTTTTCAAAAACTCCCAGCAAACAAAAGTCCTGTACCTGATGGCTTCACAGACAAATTTTACCAAACATTCAAAGAACTAACACCTATCCTTCTCAAGATATTTCAAAAAATTCAAGAGGAGGGGAGACTTCCAAGCTTATTTTACAAGACCAGCATTATGCCAATTACAAAACCAGATAAAGATACTACAAAGAAAGAGGACTGTAGGCCCATGTCCCTGATGAACATAGATGCTAAAATTCTCAACAAATTAATAGCAAACTGGATTCATTACAAATATCATACACCATAATCAAGTGGAATTTATTCCAGGTATGCAAGGTTGGAATAATATTCACAAACCAATAAAGGTGATACATTACATTTTGTTAAATGAAGGATAAAAATTCCATGATCATATCAATAGATGCAGAAAAAGCATTTAATAAAATCCAGCATCAATTTATGACAAAAACTTTTAGCAAAATAGAAACAGGGGACAATTCCTTAACATAATAAAGGCCATATATGACAGTCCTATAGACAACATCAAACTCAATAGGCAAAAACTAAAAGCATTTCCCTTAAATCTGGAAGAAGACAGGTGTATTCCCTTTCATCACTTTTATTAAACATAGTACTGGAAGTTATAGACAGAGCAATCAGACAAGAAAAAGAAATAAAAGGCATCCATATTGGAAAAGAAAAGGTAAAACTGTCATTATTTGCTGATGACATGATACTGAATATAGAAAACCCTAAATTTCCACCAAACACTATTAGATTTAATAAATGAATTTGGCAAAGTAAACGGATATAAAATTAATATTCATAAATCAGTGGCATTTTTATATACCAAGAATGAACTATCACAAAGAGAAATTAAAGAAACAATCCCACTTACTATTATAATAAAAAATACAGTGCCTAAGAATAAATTTAACCAAGGAGTTAAAAGACTTTTACTTGGAAAATTATGGTACTCTAAAAAAAAAAAAAAATTGAGGAAGATATAAACAAGTGGGATAGGAAGAATTAATATCATTAAAATGTCTATAATACCCAAAGCAATTTATAGATTCAAGGCAATTCCTATTAAAATACCAATGGCATACTTCACAGATCTAGAACAAATATTCCAAAAAAGTTAATGGAATCAAGAAAGGACCTAAATAGCTTCAGCAATCTTGAGAATGAAGAATAAAGTGGGAGGTATCACACTTCCTGATATCAAGTTAATCTACAAGCCATAGTAATAAAAACAGCTTGGTACTGGCATAAGAACAGGCATACAGATCAATGGAACAGAACAGAGAACCCAGAAATAAACCCATGACTTTATGGTCAATTGATATCTGACAAAGGAGGCAAGAGCATACAATGGGGTAAGAGAGTCTCTTTAATAAATGGTGTTGGGAGAATTGAACAAGTATATGCAAAAAAATTAAACCAGAACATCAACTTACACCATACACAAGAATAAACTAAAAATGGATAAAAAACTTAAATGTAAGTCACAAAACCATAAAAACCCTACAAGAAAACATAGGTAGTAGAATCTCAAATGTCTCTCAAAGCAATATTCTTGTCAATATATCTCCTTGGGCCAGCAAAAAAATAAATAAATAAATAAATGGGACTACATCAAATTAAACTGTTTTTGCACAGTAAAAGAACCCATCAATAAAATGAAAAATCGGTACGGCAAGATGACTATGGAGTAGGTGGACGTACCAACTTCCAACTCCCAGAACCAAAGTGGATTATAACTCAATTTTAAGAACCATCATCTGGATAAACCAACTTTGAACTAAACTAAGTGGACTCTTCAACCAAGGAACACTGAAGAAGCCACATTGAGACTGGTAGGAAAAGCAAAAACGTGAAAAAGGCTGCCAAGCTCCCCGGAGCGAACGGCAGCCCGAAGAGACCCGCTTGGCAGAAGGAGAGTTTGGCGGAGAGGGAGAGACCTGGGTCCCAGGAGCAAAGCCCCAGGCTGCAGCCCCAGAGCCTAGAAGAGGCGTTTGGACAGTATTGAGCTGTAAAACAAGTGAGGATACTGTTAGTGAGAAAGAGACAGTTTTCTCAGACCCAAGATTCTTCTTAAAGGGACAGCACAGAAAACCTCTCTCACAACCACTCACCCGGGGCTCCGGGGTAAGGGACAGAGGAGAGGACTAGAGCAGCGGGAAGAGAGTGTGGACTGAAGGCACAGGGACAGCCACTCTGACGGACAGCCACCCTAACCCCTGGGCTAAGTCACTTCCCTAATCAAAAACAAATATTTTCCCTGGAACTAGCAATACCAGAAAAGGGAGACAGAACACCAGCCAAACAAGCTCGCCCGCAGCACTTAGAGCAGAGCTGCTTAGAAGGAGGGAGCTTCCAGGACTACAGTATGGAGTGTTAGGGTCTGAGCTACAGTGCACCCACCCACACTGCTGAGGGTTGGCTGGAGGGACTGTGGCGGCGGGATGCTGAAACTTGGTTCTGTCAGTGGGAGCGGAGGCCCAGCCGGTACGAGCTCGGTCTAGCCCAGCAGGGGTAGAGGGGATGCGCGAAAGTGGTCCGGCAGCTGTGGGCCTGCCTGTAGCCCCACCTGCGGGGGAAATGTGGGAGGCCAGGAACGAGCAGAGATTGGCTCTGCGACCCAGGACCCTGCGCAAGCCGGCCCAGACCGCTGGGGCGGGGCTAGGACCAGGGACAGGTGGAGGCTCGCAGCTGAGCGCATGTCAGCAGCCCCATTCAACCCAAGAAACTGTGGCAAACAGGCTCTGACTGTGGGGGCTGGGCAGAAGCCTGGGAACAGGCTGGGTCAGCAGCTGAACAAAGGTGCTCACCTCTACCCTTGGTGCTGAGGCTTGTGGCTTGAGCGCAGTGCGCAACCCAACCTGTGGGGGCGAGGTGAAGGCCCAGGCAGTCTAAGGCTTGTAGAGTCGGGCACCAGAACACAGCCCCACCCACAGAGGAGAGGCAGAAATCACAGCAACAGCTGCAGTGGGCCGGCGCTGGCAACGCCCATAACCAACAGCCCTAAGCAGTGGCAGAGGGGGTGGCGGGCATGCAGACAGACCACACCTAGAGAAAACAAAGGCAATACCCATTGGACTCTAGTGGACACACCCTTCTTATATACAGACAAAATGGGCAGGCAGAGAAATGCAAACCAAATGAATCAAGAGAAATCCCCAGAGAAGGACCTGAATGAACAAGATATAACCAAATTACCAGATGCAGAATTTAAAATAATGATAGTTAGGATGTTCAAAGAAATTAGAGGAACAATGGATAGTCATTATGAACACCCAAATAAAGAGATAACAAGTATAAAAAAGGAAATTGAAATAATATGAAAGAATCAGACAGAAATGACAAATACAGTATCAGAACTGAAGACCACAATGGAAGGAACTAAAAGCAGGATGGATGAGGCTGAGGGTTGAATCAGCAAGTTAGAAGACACAATAAATAAAGGCACAGAAGCAGAGCAGAAAAAAGAAAAGAGACTCAAAAAATCTGAGGAAACTCTAAGGGAACTCTGTGACAACATGAAGAGAAATAACATTTGCATTATGGGGGTTCCTGAAAAAGAGGAGAGAGAACAAGAAATGGAAACTTTGTTCAATCAAATCATAGGAGAAAACTTCCCTAAATTAAGGCTGGAAAACATGTCACACATTCAAGAAGCACACAGAACTCCATTAAAGAGAAACCCCCCAAAATATAAACCAAGACACATCATAGTTAAAATACCAAAGCTAAGGAATAAAGAGAAAATTTTAAAAGCTGCTAGGGAAAAAAAGGCTATCACCTACAAAGGAGGCCCCATAAGGATGACATCGGACTTCTCAACAGAAACACTTAAGGCCAGAAGGGAATGGCAAAATATATTCAAAGTAATGCAGAATAAGAACCTACAACCAAGACTATTCTATCCAGCAAGGCTAATGTTTAAAATTGAAGGAGAAATAAAGAGCTGTCCAAACAAAGAAAGCCTCAAGAAATTTGTTAAAACAAAGCCGATTCTGCAAAAGATACTAAGGGGCCTATTACGAACAGTTCAAAGGGAGGAAAGAATATAGCCAAAGAAGAATACAGCTTTAAAGAATAAAATGGCAATAAACAACTACATATCAATAATAACCTTAAATGTAAATGGATTAAATGATCCAATCAAAAGAAATAGGGTAGCTGAGTGGATAAAGAAACAGGACCCATACATATGCTGTCTACAAGAGACACACCTTAAAACAAAAGATGCACATAGACTGAAAGTAAAAGGATGGAAAAAAATATTTCATGCAAACGGAAATGAAAAAAAAGCCGGGGTAGCAATATTTATATCTGAGAAAATGGACTTAAAAACAAAGGCTGTAGTAAGAGATAAAGGAGGACACTACATAATGATAAAGGGAACAATTCAACAGGAAGATATAACTATTATAAATATCTACGCACCAAATATAGGAGCCCCGACACACATAAAGCAGACTTTGATGGATATAAAGGGCGAGATTAACAGCAATACTATAATAGTCGGAGATTTCAATACCCCACTAATATCACTGAATAGATCCTCAAGAAAGAAAATGAATAAGGAAACAGAAGACTTAAAGGATACACTAGATCAACTTGATTTAATAGATATCTTCAGAACTTTTCACATCTAAAGCAGTAGAATATACATTCTTCTCAAGCGCTCATGGTACATTTTCTAGGATAGACCACATGTTAGGACACAAAAATGGTCTCAATAAATTTAAGAAGATTGAAATAATATCAAGCATTTTCTCTGATCACAATGCCATGAAACTAGAAATTAACCACAAAACAAAAACTGAAAAATACTCAAACACTTGGAAACTAAATAGCATGTTATTAAATAATGAATGGATTAACAATGAGATCAAAGAAGAAATAAAAATGTTTCTAGAAACAAATGATAATGAGCAAACATCAACTCAAAATTTATGGGACACAGCAAAGGCAGTACTGAGAGGGAAGTTCATTGCACTACAGGCATGTCAAAAGAAGCTAGAAAAAGCTCAAATAAGCAACCTGACCCTGCATCTAAAAGAACTACAAAAACAACAGCAAATGAAGCCCAGGACCTGTAGAAGAAAGAAAATAATAAAGATCAGAGCAGAAATAAATGACATAGAGGCTAAGGAAACAATAAAGAGAATCAAGGAAACCAGGCGCTGGTTCTAGAAAAAGGTAAACAAGATTGATGAACCTTTAACTAGACTCACTAAGAAAATAGAGAGAGGACTCAAATAAATAAAATTAAAAATGAGAGTGGAGAAATAACTACTGACACAACAGAAATACAAAGTATTGTAAGAAAATACTATGGAGAACTCTATGTCAAAAAATTAGACAACCTAGGTGAAATGGACAAATTTCTTGAATCATATAATCTTCCAAAAATCAACCTGGAAGAATCAGAACACATAAACAGACCAATTACATCAAATAAGATCGAAACAGTTATCAAAAAACTCCCAATAAAGAAAAGTCCTGAGCATGATGGCTTCACAAGTGATGTCTACCAAAAATTCAAAGAACTAACTCCTATCCTCCTCAAGCTATTTCAAAAATTTCAAGAGGAAGGAAGACTTCCAAACTCCTTTTATGAGGCAAGCATAATTCTGATCCCAAAACCGGACAGAGACAACACAAAGAATGAAAATTATAGGCCAATCTCCTGATGAATTACGACGCTAAAATTCTCAACAAAATATTAGCCAACCGGATCCAGCAATATATGAAAAAAATCATACACCACGATCAAGTGAGATTTATTCTGGAGAGGCAAGGCTGGTTCAATATTTGCAAATCAAACAATATGATTCATCACATAAACAAAAGAAAGGACCAAAATCACATAATAATTGTAATAGATGCAGAAAAGGCATTTGATAAAATCCAGCACCCATTCATGCTCAAAACTTTCAGTAAAGTGGGAATACAGGGATCATTCCTTAACATGATAAAGGCCATCTACGATAAACCCACAGCAAACATCATACTAAATGGACAAAAATTAAAAGCAATCCCCTTAAGATCAGGAACCAGGCAGGGGTGCCCCCTTTCACCACTCTTATTCAACATAGTTCTGGAAGTCCTAGCTACAGCAGTCAGACATGCAGAAGAAATAAAAGGCATCCAAATTGGAAATGAAGAAGTAAAACTGTCATTATTTGCAGATGATATGATATTGTATATAGAAATCCCTAAAGTCTCAGTCAAAATACTACTGGACCTGATAAGTGAATTCTGCAAGGTGGCAGGATATAAAATTAATACTCAGAAATCAGAGGCATTTCTATATACCAACAGTGAACTGTCAGCAAAAGAAATTAAGGAAACAATCTCCTTCACTATTGCAACCAAAAAAATAAAGTACCTAGGAGTAAATTTAACCAAGGAGGTTAAGGACTTGTACTCGGAAAATTATAAAACATTGATATAAGAAATCAAGGAAGATACAAACAAGTGGAAGCATATACCGTGCTCATGGTTAGAAAGAATAAACATCATTAAAATGTCTATATTACCCAAAGCAATTTATAAATTCAATGCAATACCAATTAAAATTCCAATGACATACTTTAAAGATATAGAACACATATTCCAAAAATTTATATGGAACCAAAAAAGAACATGAATAGCTCAGCAATCTTTAAAAGAAAAAATAAAGCAGGATGTATCACTCTTTTATATATCAATGTTTATCAAAGCCATTGTACTCAAGACAGTCTGGTACTGGCATTAGAACAGGCACATAGATCAATGGAACAGAACAGAGAACCCAGAAATAAACCCACATCTTTATGGACAACTGATATTTGACAAAGAACATATAATGGAGTAAAGACAGCCTCTTTAACAAATGGTGTTGGGAAAATTGGACATCTACCTGCAAAAAATGAAAGTAGACCTTCAACTTACACCATTCACAGAAACAAACTCAAAATGGATAAAAGACTTAAACGTAAGCCGTGAAACCATAAGCATCTTAGAAGAAAACATAGGCAGCAAGCTCTCCGACATCTGTAGCAGCAATATATTTGCCGATTTATCTCCACAGGCAAATGAAATAAAAGGCAAGATAAACAAATGGGACTATATCAAACTAAAAAGTTTTTGCACAGCTAAAGACAATAAGAACAGAATAAAAAGACAAGCCACACAATGGGAGAATATATTCTACAGCACGTCTGATAAGAGGTTAATAACCAAAATTTATAAAGAACTTACAAAACTCAACACCAGGAAGACAAACAATCCAATCAAAAAATTGGCAAATGAAATGAATAGAAATTTTTCAAGATAGGACATACATATAGCCAATAGGCATATGAAAAAATGCTCAACATCACTAATCATTAGAGAAATGCAAATTAAAACCACAATGAGATATCAACTCACACCAGTCAGAATGGCGCTCATCAGCAAAACAACACTGAATAAGTGCTGGCGAGGATGTGGAGAAAAGGGAACCCTTCTGCACTGCAGGTGGGAATGCAGACTAGTGCAGCCACTGTGGAAAACAGTTTGGAGATTCCTCAAAAAATTAAAAATCGAATTGCCTTTTGATCCAGCTATCCCACTTATAGGAATATACCCTAAGAACACCATAGCACTGTTCAAAAAGAAGAAATGCGCCCCCATGTTCGTGGCAGCATTGTTCACAGTAGCGAAGATCTGGAAACAGCCTAAGTGTCCGTCAGAGGACAAGTGGATTAAAAATCTTTGGTACATATATACTATGGAATACTACTCAGCCATAAGAAATGATGACATCGGATCATTTACAATAAAATGGATGGTCCTTGATAACATTATACGGAGTGAAATAAGTAAAACGGAAAAAAACTGAGAACAGCATAAGTTCATACCTAGGTGGGACATAAAAGTAAGACTATGAGACATGGACAAGAGTGTGGTGGTTACTGGGTGGGGGGAGGGAAGAGATGGTTGGAGGGGGGGAGGGGAAAGGCACAAAGAAAATCAGATAGAAGTTGACAGAGGACAATTTGACTTTGGGTGATGCGTATGCAACATAATTGAATGATAAGATAACCTGGAGATGTTTTCTTTGAATATATGTACCCTGATTTATTAATGTCACCTGATTAAAATTAATTTAAAAGAAAAAAGAAAAATTTACCCACTGAATAGGAGAAAATATATTTTTGCTGATACATCTGACAAGGGGTCAATGACCAAAATTTATAAAGAACTTAAAAAAAAATCAAGACCAATAAGACAATTCAGTTAAAAAATAGGCAAAGAACCTGAATAGACACTTCCCCAAAAAGGACATATGGATGGCCAATAAGCATAAGAAAAAATGCTCAATGTCCTTAATAATCAGAGAGATGCAAATTAAAACCATAATGAGATACCACTTCACACATGTCAGAATGTCTTTCATTAACAAATCAACACACATCAAGTGCTGGCGAGGGTATGGAGAAAAGGGAACCCTCCTGCACTGCTAGTGGAAATGCAGACTTATGCAGCCACTGTGGAAAATAGTGTGGTGTTTCCTCAAAAAATTAAAAGTGAAGCTGTCTTTTGACCCAGCTATCTCACTTCTGGGAATATATCTTAAGAATCCTGAAACACTAATTCAAAAGAAGGTATGCACCCCCATGTTCATTGCAGCATTGTTTACAATAGCCAAGATCTGAAAATAGCCCAAGTGTCCGTCAGTGACAAATCAATAAAAAACTATGGTACATATACACAATGGAATATATGCAGCCATGAAAAAGAAGGAAATCTTACCCTTTGTGATGGCATGGATGGACCTGGAGATTATTATGCCAAGTGAAATTAGCAGACAGAGAAAGACAAATACCATATGATCTCACTTACATGCGGAATCTAATGAACAATAAACTGATGAACAAACTAGAAGCTGAGGCATGGACACAGGGAACAGATGGACAACTGTGAAATTGAAGGGGGTGAGGGGATTGGATTAAAAAATTTAGCCCAAATCATATATACATAACACATAGATACAGACAACAGGATGGCAACAGCCAGAGGGAAGGGGGTGGGGTAGATAGAGAAGGGTTAAGGGGGGGGGAGTAGGGGCGAAGAAGCAAAGAAAGAGACTTTTCTTGGGACAGCGGATTCATGATGCAGTTTGTAGATGGTGTTATTTTGAGTTGTACACTTGAAACTTGTATGGTTTGGTGAGCCATGTCATCCCAATAAATTAGAAATAAAAATTTAAAAATTATTTATTTTAAAAAATGGGCAGAGAATCTAAAGAAATATTTTTTCCAAAGAAGACTTACAGGTAGCCAACAGGTCTATGAAAAGGTGCTAAATGTCACTAATCAGGAAAATGCAAATCAAAATCACTATGCTTTATCACCTGAAACAAGTTAGAATGGCTGTTGTCATAAGGACAACAGATAAAAAGTGTTGGCATGGATGTGGTGAAAACGGAACCCATGTGCACTGCTGGTGGGAATATAAATTGGTGCTGCCACTATGAAACACTACCTCAAAAAATTAAAAATAGAACTACTAGATCATCTAGCAATTTCTTTTCTGGATACACACCTGAAGGAAATGAAGCCTGCATCTGCAACCTCACATTCATTGCTGCTTTATTTACTATAGCCAAGACTTGGGAACTTTTCCATTGACCTATGAATGGAAAAGAAGCTATGACATATATGAATTCACAATGGAATATTATTCAGCCATAAAAGGAGGAAATCCTGCCATTTGTGTCAGCATGGGTGAACTTTAAGGGCATTATGCTAAATAAAATAAATCAGACAGAGAAAGACCAAGCCATGTGATCTCACTAATAATGTGGAATAGGGAAAATGAAAAACTAAGAGTAACGGAGAATTGAGAAAAGAAAACAACTCATAGACACAGGCAACACTATGGTGGTTACCCGAGGTAAAGGGAGGTGGGGGAGGCAGAAGAGGGTAAAGGGGGGATAAGTGGTGATGGAAGGAGACTTGACTTTGGAGGATGAACACACAATTCAATATACGGATGATGTGTTATAGAATTGTACACTTGAGACCTATAGAATTATATTAGCCAATGTTACCCCAATAAATTCAGTAAAAATTAAAAAAAAACAAAAGGAAAAAGTGAAACAGAACAAATTGGTGGTTACCAGAAGTGGGACTTGGGGGTAGGAGAAATGGGTAAAAGTGGTCCAAAGGTATACATTTTCAATTATAAGACAAATAAATCCTGGTAATGTAATGTATGACATGGTGAGAAGAACAGTGAGCAATACAGTTGACCTCTGAACCAAACACAGGTTTGAATTGTGCACGAGAAGACCTACACATACATTTCTAACCTGTGTAATTCAAAGGTCAGTTGCATTTTCTGTCTGTGGTCAGGAATCTGCATATCTGCATATGCGGAAGCTGAGTCCCATTGTTCCCAGAATTTCCACGGCATGAGTGGTGGGTGCACCTAACACTTGCATTGTTCAAGGGTCAACTGTACTATATTGTATATCCGAAAGTTTCTAACAATAAATATTAAAAGTTCTCATCACAAGAAAAAAAATGTGGAACTAAGTAAGGTGATGGATATTAACTAAAGCTGTGGTAATCATACACACACACACACACACACACACACACACACACACACACACACAATTGTATTGTATATCTTAAACTGTATTACATGTCAATTATATCTTGACAGAATGGCCAATGGAAACAAATTATAGAAAGAGATAACGGACACATGTCTACATTCTCACTGGTCCTCTGGTGACCCGTTCTTTTGCTCTTTTCAGGTTCAGTCGGTCCATCTGGGGAAAGGCCTTGGTTTATTCACTGTCCGCGGTGCCATTTCCCAGGATCACTGTTATCTGATTCTCTCCTACCATCCGCACAGCTCACCTAGTTGCTGGATTTCACTCCAGGCACTGTGAAGGTAGAACAGATCTCCCAAGGTGGGTTATTGATGGACACAAAACTCAGGACTCGACACACAAATGTTGCAGATTATGCAGATTATCAGCAAGATTTGCCCAGCAACATTGTGAGTCCTTTGGAAAGCAAATATCCCTGGGCATTTTGCAAAGTTTTGTTAGCAAGATAAAGCTTATGTATGGGTTACGAAAGCTATGAGTGGTGGTTTGAGAACAAGTAATAACTTACCATAAACAGAAACCATGTTGCTCTGACATGCCTTGTGCCAGCTCACTACATTATCCATTTCTTTGTGCTGAGACACTAATGTTCTCCATTAAAATGCAAATATATTACTTGAGAAAGCTAGTATGGAGGAAAGTGTGCCAGCAACCTTGGCTTCAGCCCTTCCTCACGGAATGACCTTCACACGGAAGCACAGAACACTAAGGCAATGAAAGGGGTTCCAGAGTCTGAAGTTCCCCTGAAACCTCCTCGAATGTTTCCAACGACAAGGATGTGTTGAGTGGACAAAATTATTCATTTCAACGTCCTTTATTGAGTCCAAGTCAGTTTTCCGATATCTTTTATGGGATGGTCACTTCTTCTCTTTTCCCAGTCAGATACCCTCAAACCCTTCAACTATTTTCCTCACATCCTGAGAAGCCTAAAGAGGGTAGGCATGTCACTGCTCTTGATATATGAGAGCCCAATTTTGCATTAACTTATGGGAAGCCATATCATATTTTCATTTCTTTTCAGTTAAAATAAATGAAAGTCTCTAAATCTTTTCCTAGAGAGCTATTAAAATGTGCCTTCCCATGGGGGAGGGCAGGATTTTAAATTTATCTCGCATACCTTTATCTTGCTCATTGTTGAACAAGTGATAGATTTTTCAGAATCTGTTTTCTCATCTCCAAAATGCTGATAATAGTACCTCTTCTGTCTACCACTTGGTCCTGCTGAGTTAAAGAAGAGGCGATCCAGGTGAGGGGATGCAGGGTGCCTGTGTTCAGGCCAGCTCCAAGTTCCTGGGGGTGGGTTCCAATGTGCTGTGCAGAGGTGATTTCTGAGCATCTACCTGCATGCACCTTGTTAGGAGGAGAACAATGATGGATTTGTGATGTCTGCCATGGTTGTGTGTGTGCATGTGTTCACATGCACACTCATCACTCTTGACACAAATTTGCCATACTTATTATACCCAAGCAGAAAATGTTGTCATTATTAATTCATTAACATTGGAGCACATATTAATGGTCCCACTCTCATTAGAAGACAGGTACATTTTGATGAGAAAGGAGCATTTTTTGTTAGAGACCCGAGGGCACTGTGGAAGGTCGGAGAGGGGAAGAGTTATCACTAAAAGTTGGGGAGAAGGGATTTTATGATCCAATTTGTTTATCTCAAATTTGATTCTGGAAACAGTCCTAAGCTAGAAACATGGGTCACTATAGCTTCTATAGACTGCTTTGAGAAGGACTTAGAGCAGGGGTCGCAGATGCAAATGCCTGCAGGAGGTTCATTGGTGACATCCACGGGGAGGTGGGGCAAGGAGGCTGTGTGGGAGCCTGGGTGAACAGCACAGTGCATGCTCTGTCCTAGGGGAGCCAGCAGGCCCCTGCTGTTGCTGTTTACTGTCAGGAGTAAATATGGGCTCATTGTTGCCAGGACACTCTACATGGAGAGAAGCTCAAAATCTGGCATTTTCTGTAAAACATTTCATTTTAAAATGTTGACTCAATTAAAAAATAATAACTGTGGATCCAACAAAACACATCTGCGGGCCAGATTCAGTCTCCAGCCGCTTATTTGGTGATTGCTGTTCTACTAGAAAAGAAAAAATTAACTCATTAACAAATGCTTACACATGTGCAATGGAATCTCATTGATTTGGGCTGAAAGACAATCCCTGTTCACCTAAAGCCCCAGGTTAGCAGGCATGGATTTGGCCTACGGGAATTTTGGATTGCAGTAGAGGGCGATAATTTAAAGACACAAATGACTGTAGTTAAGCTAGAAATAGTGTCACAGAAAAGTACCATAAAAATGCTATAAGGAGTTATTTTTGAGGGTGGGGGTGTTGCTGGCAGTGGCAGGGATGGCATTGGAGATGGGCCTCACAGAATGGAAGATTTCCAGGGAGGAGACATGACAGGCAGAAGCAGGGTGAGAATTGTAAGTTTAATTTGTTGAAGGGTGAGCTGTCTAGCATGCTAGGGACTTAGAGCTAAATGAGAAGCAGTCAACTAGACAGGTCTGGTAGAAAAGTCAGGTTATGGAGGTCTCTACAAGAACATCAGAGAAGTTTGTACTTATTTCAGTGGGCAATGGAGAAGCATTACAGAGTTGAAGTAGGAGAAATGTGATTAAAACTGGACCTTGGGCCCAAATGTAAAGCATATTCTGAGGCAGAATGTAAATGATGGATGAGAAATCTGTGTTAGTGTGGGAAAAGTGTAAGCTCATCCCAGACTAGAATGGTGGGTGTGTCCTCAAAGGAAGAGGGATGTGAGCATAATTGAGGTAATAAGGTAGATATAATCTCTCAACAGGTTGAAGTCAGAGAGCAAAAGAGAAGCAAAAAATTATTTCCTTGTTTTGAAGTGAGGAGATGAAGTGCCACCTCTAGAGGCGCTGGGGTGGGGGAAGGAATAGGTTGGCAAAGAGTTCTTTTGGATTATCCTGAAATTAAGATGTTTTCAGTTGATTAATGGTGTGGTTGTGGTGTGAGGAACTGAAGTCACAGAGAGTGAGGAGGAGTGGAGACTGAGAGATAGAGAGAGGGAAAAAAGGATAGAGAGAGAGAAAGGGAGAGAGGGAGAGAGGGAGAGGGAAAGAGAGAGGGCCAGAGGCTTGGGAAGCAGGTGTAGGAAGTGAGGTGTGGTGTGGAAGAGAGGAAGGTGGGAGGTTTCAACACTCTTAACAGGTGTTGAAAAGAGGAGAGAGTGAGGAAAGAAGGAGAGCCATCTTCAGACCCAACCTTGGAGGGTGCTCATGCTCACTCAGTGGGTATGAGTGGGAGGAAGAGGACTCAGAAAACGACCCCTCCAGGATAGAAGAGGAAAGCCCGCAGAATGCCAGAACACTGACGCTGATAGGAGTTAGTGGGAGAGACGGGGTTGGCTCTTTCTAGTCCTGTGCAGAGGTTGGAAGGAGAACTCAACAATTTGGCTTTTTGTCACCATCCATAACCCTACTAACTTGTTCTCAACAAGGCCTCAACGTACCTCTTTGTCCTTAAATCCAAATGGCTGCATTTTCATCTTCATTGACCAGGAGCACTCAGCACTGTTCATGTTTTTCCTTCTGGAGACACTGAAGGAGAGAGACACTCTCTTCCTTTGCATTTATGACATGACATTCAGCTGTCCTTCTCTACAGCTCTTTCCACTCAGTTCCCTTTTTGACTTCCTCTTCCCCCAACCATGGGTAAACATGACTGTTAATGATGATTTTGTCCCTGTTCTTTCTTCTTACTTTCTTGTTGTTGCCTTCCAATTACTTCAGTTGCCATTTATGTGCTAATGACTCCCAGAGCATATCTCCAAGTCAGAGCTCTTGTCTCATCTGCAGACCAGTTATCAACTACAGAGCTCCAACAAGATGTTTCACACTTATGTTGAACTCAACACCAGGAAAACTCAATTTGTTATCACTTGCCCTCCCCACTCCTCCTCTTTACACCCCCACAAAATCATCACTTCGTTTGTTTTCAATTGCAGTGAGTAATAATGCTAGTATTTACCTAGTTATCCAAGACATAGCCCTGGGCACTATCCTCAACTTCTCCACCTGCTTGCCCCTATATTCAGCCAACCTCTCCTGTAGATGTTTCTGTTACCTCCTTCCTAATTGCTTTGGCCCAGGTCCTCTTCTCACACTCCAACTGCTCTCTCTCCCTATGCCAAGTCTTGACCATTGTATATTTATTCTCTACACGACAACTTCATAGCATGTCATTATTTTATTCCTGTATCTTAGGACATGTCAATGGATTTTCCTATCACCTGAAAAATAAAGTTTAATAAAATTTGTTAATATGGCTCATAAGATCTTAGCATGATCTTGTTGCTGCTCATTTTTCTGATTCTTTCCTTCCTTCCTTCTTTCCTCCCTCCCTCCCTTCCTTTTCTTTCCTTTTTTTTTTTTTTTTTTAACAGGGACAGAGAGAGAGTCAGACAGAGGGATAGACAGGTGTTGGGGAGATAAGATATATTATGCTCACTTTGTTAAAGATGGAGCTGCTCACATGGAAGTTCATTGATATTAATGTGTGTTGGGGGACAATCTGTGGACAGGCCGGGTCGGTATAGCCTAAGGCTTACTTTTAAGAGTAAGCTTTTCCGCACACCCTTGACTGATTGGATGATGTGGAGTGGTGCACTTCAATGAGGAATCCTCCTATTATGCCTCAGATAAGTGACTTTGTATCAGAGACTTCCTTGTTTGTAGATGGGATTAAAGGTTTGGATTTCTACACTATAAAGTGGGGCAGATCAGGAGCTTGCTCTCTTTCGGTTCCTGAGATTAGCATTAGAGAGGAGAGCAGAGAAAGGCCACGTGGAAGCCAGGAGAAGCAGCCAAGATGATGGAGTGCTGTGGGAGAAGCCAGTTTGTGCAGAAAGAAGGAGATGGGGAACAGAGGTGAATAAGACTGGTGAGCTAGAAACCTTTGATTCTAAGAAACTCGGATAAGTCAGTGGCTTTGTGAACACTGAATGAGTGGGTTTTGGAGCCCAGTGTGTGTTTTTGCTTGTCCGCCAGGTGCAAGCTAGGATTAAAGCTAATGGCTCACCAGTTTTTGGCTCCGTTGTTTCATTACCGACTGTCCTAATCTAATGCAAACCTGCATGTCAATTGCCACGATGGTGGCTTGTATGGCCAGTAGTTGTGGCCATTATCACAGCCACCTGGCCAGTGCAGGTTTGCATTAGATCCAGACAGTCGGTAATGAAACAACAAAGCCAAAAACTGGTGAGCCATCAGCTTTAATCCTAGCTTGCACCTGGCGGGCAAGCAAAAACACACACTGGGCTCCAAAACCCACTCATTTAGTGCTCACAAAGCTACTGACTTATTCGAGTTTCCTAGAATCAAAGGCTTCTAGCTCACCAGATTTATTCACCTCTGTTCCCCATCTCCTTCCTTCTCCCTGCATAAACTCTGCACAAACTGGATTCTCCTTCAACACTCCACCATCTTGGCTGCTTCTCCTGGTCTTCATGTGGCCTTACTCTGCTCTCCTCCCTGCTCTCTGCCCTCCTCCTAGAATGCAATCAGTCTTCCCCTGGTACAACGTGATCTCTCTTCCTTTTAAAACAGTGATCCTTAACCTTTTTTGAGGTACCGAACCCACCAGTTTCATATGTGCATTCACCGAACCCTTCTTTAGTGATAAATAAAATATGATTTTTTTTTCCAAATTCAAGACATAGGTATATAATTTTTTACTGATGCACAAAATGAGCCGTGATTGAACATCACCTTGCTCAAAGAACAAAACCGACAAAGTGCATGAAATCACAACAAATTACGGTATTACTTTATTCTGGCCTTCGCAGCAGAAGCTTGTCTGAACGCTTGAGACTGACTCATCGAACCCCTAGGGTTCAATAGAATCCAAGTTAAGAACCACTATTTTTTTTTTTTTAGCATCAATATTTTTTTTAATTTTTTAATTTATATATATATTTTATTATTATTAATTCTAATGGGGTGACACCAATAAATCAGGGTACATATGTACAATGAAAACATCTCCAGGTTATCTTATCATTCAATTGTGTTGCATACCCGTCACCAAAAGTCAAATTGTCCTCTGTCACCTTCTATCTGGTTTTCCTCCTAATCCCACTCTAACCTCCCTCCCCCCATCCCATAACCACCACTCTCTTGTCCATGTCTCATATTCTTACTTTTATGTCCCACCTATGTATGAAATCATGCTGTTCACAGTTTTTCTTTTTTTCTGGATTACTTATATCACTCCGTATAATGTTATCAAGGTACATCCATTTTGTTATAAATGATCTGATGTCATCGTTTCTTATGGCTGAGTAGTATTCCATAGTATATATGTACCATAGCTTTTTAATCCACTCATCTTCTGACGGACACTTGGGCTGGTTCCAGATCTTCGCTATTGTGAAAAATGCTGCCACGAACATGGGGGTGAATTTCTTCTTTTTGAACAGTGCTATGGGGTTCTTAGGGTATATTCCTATAAGTGAGATAGCTGGGTCAAAAGGCAGTTCGATTTTTAATTTTCTGAGGAATCTCCAAACTGTTTTCCACAGTGGCTGCACCAGTCCGCATTCCCACCAGCAGTGCAGAAGGGTTCCATTTTCTCCACATCCTCGCCAGCACTTATTCTGTGTTGTTTTGCTGATGAGTGCCATCCTGACTGGTGTGAGGTGATATCTCATTGTGGTTTTAATTTGCATTTCTCGAATGATTAGTGATGTTGAGCATTTTTTCATATGCCTATTGGCCATCTGTATGTCCTCTTTGGAGAAATTTCTATTCATTTCTTTTGCCCATTTTTTGATTGGATTGTTTGTCTTCCTGGTGTTGAGTTTTATAAGTTCTTTTTTTTATATATATATATTTTATTATTATTAATTCTAATGGGGTGACACCAATAAATCAGGGTACATATGTACAATGAAAACATCTCCAGGTTATCTTATTCAATTGTGTTGCATACCCGTCACCAAAAGTCAAATTGTCCTCTGTCACCTTCTATCTGGTTTTCCTCCTAATCCCACTCTTCCCTCCCTCCCCCCATCCCATAACCACCACTCTCTTGTCCATGTCTCATATTCTCACTTTTATGTCCCACCTATGTATGGAATCATGCTGTTCTCAGTTTTTCTTTTTTTCTGATTTACTTATTTCACTCCGTATAATGTTATCTAGGTACATCCATTTTGTTATAAATGATCCGATGTCATCGTTTCTTATGGCTGAGTAGTATTCCATAGTATATACGTACCATAGCTTTTTAATCCACTCGTCTTCTGATGGACACTTGGGCTGGTTCCAGATCTTTGCTATTGTGAACAATGCTGCCACGAACATGGGGGCGCATTTCTTCTTTTCGAACAGTGCTATGGTGTTCTTAGGGTATATTCCTAAAAGTGGGATAGCTGGGTCAAAAGGCAGTTCAATTTTTAATTTTCTGAGGAATCTCCAAACTGTTTTCCACAGTGGCTGCACCAGTCTGCATTCCCACCAGCAATGCAGAAGGGTTCCCTTTTCTCCGCATCCTCGCCAGCACTTATTCTGTGTTGTTTTGCTGATGAGTGCCATTCTGACTGGTGTGAGGTGATATCTCATTGTGGTTTTAATTTGCATTTCTCTAATGATTAGTGATGTTGAGCATTTTTTCATATGCCTATTGGCCATCTGTATGTCTTCTTTGGAGAATTTTCTATTCATTTCTTTTGCCCATTTTTTGATTGGGTTGTTTGTCTTCCTGGTGTTGAGTTTTATAAGTTCTTTATAAATTTTAGTTATTAACCCCTTATCAGATGTGCTGTAGAATATGTTCTCCCATTGTGTGGTTTGTCTTTTTATTCTGTTCCTATTGTCATTAGCTGTGCAAAAGCTTTTTAGTTTGATATAGTCCCATTTGTTTATCTTGCCTTTTATTTCATTTCCCTGTGGAGATAAATCGGCAAATAAATTGCTGCTAGAGATGTCGGAGAGCTTGCTGCCTATGTTTTCTTCTAAGATGCTTATAGTGCCACGGCTTATGTTTAAGTATTTTATCCATTTTGAGTTTGTTTTTGTGCATGGTGTAAGTTGATGGTCTAGTTTCATTTTTTTGCAGGTAGATGTCCAATTTTCCCAGCACCATTTGTTAAAGAGGCTGTCTTTACTCCATTGTATGTTCTTTGTCAAATATCAGTTGTCCATAAAGCTGTGGGTTTATTTCTGGGTCCTCTGTTCTGTTCCATTGATCTATGTGTCTGTTCTTATGCCAGTACCAGGCTGTCTTGAGTATAATGGCCTTATAGTAAACCTTGATATCTGGAAGAGTGATACCTCCTGCTTTATTTTTTCTTTTTAAGATTGCTGAGGCTATTCGTGTTCTTTTTCAGTTCCATACAAATTTTTGGAATATGTGTTCTATATCTTTAAAGTATGTCATTGGTATTTTAATTGGTATTGCATTGAATTTATAAATTGCTTTGGGTAATATAGACATTTTAATGATGTTTATTCTTCCTAGCCATGAGCACAGTATTGCTTCCACTTGTTTGTATCTTCCTTGATTTCTTTTATCAATGTTCTATAATTTCCCGAGTACAAGTCCTTAACCTCCTTGGTTAAATTTACTCCTAGGTACTTTATTTTTTTGGTTGCAATAGTGAAGAAGATTGTTTCCTTAATATCTTTTGCTGACAGTTCATTATTGGTATATAGAAATGCCTCTGATTTCTGAGTATTAATTTTATATCCTGCCACCTTGCTGAATTCATTTATAAGGTCCAGTAGTTTTTTGACTGAGACTTTAGGGTTTTCTATATACAGTATCATATCATCAGCAAATAGTGACAGTTTTACTTCTTCTTTTCCAATTTGGATGCCTTTTATTTCTTCTTCTTGTCTGATTGCTGTAGCTAGGACTTCCAGAACTATGTTGAATAAGAGTGGTGAAAGGGGGCATCCCTGCCTGGTTCCTGATCTTAAGGGAATTGCTTTTAATTTTTGTCCATTTAGTATGATGTTTGCTGTGGGTTTATCGTAGATGGCCTTTATCATGTTAAGGAATGATCCCTGTATTCCCACTTTACTGAGAGTTTTGAGCATGAATGGGTGCTGGATTTTATCAAATGCCTTTTCTGCATCTATTACAATTATTATGTGATTATGGTCCTTTCTTTTGTTTATGTGATGAATCATATTGTTTGATTTGCAAATATTGAACCAGCCTTGCCTCTCCAGAATAAATCTCACTTGATCGTGGTGTATGATTTTTTTCATATATTGCTGGATCCGGTTGGCTAATATTTTGTTGAGAATTTTAGCGTCTAAATTCATCAGGGATATAGGCCTATAATTTTCTTTCTTTGTGTTGTCTTTGCCCGGTTTTGGGATCAGAATTATGCACGCCTCATAAAAGGAGTTTGGAAGTCTTCCTTCCTCTTGAATTTTTTGAAATAGCTTGAGGAGGATAGGAGTTAGTTCTTTGAATTTTTCATAGAATTCACTTGTGAAGCCATCCGGCCCAGGACTTTACTTTTTTGGGAGTTTTTTGATAACTGTTTCGATCTCTTTCATTGTAATTGGTCTGTTTCGGTGTTGTGATTCTTCCAGATTGATTTTTGGAAGGTTATATGATTCAAGAAATTTGTCCATTTCACCAAGATTGTCTAATTTTTTGGCATATAGTTCTTCATAGTATTTTCTTACAATGCTTTGTATTTCTTTTGTGTCAGTTGTTATTTCTCCACTGTCCTTTCTAATTTTATTTATTTGAATCCTCTCTCTTTTTCTCTTGGTGAGTCTAGTTAAAGGTTCATCAATCTTGTTTACCTTTTCAAAGAACCAGCTTCTGGTTTCATTGATCCTCTGTATTGTTTCCTTAGCCTCTATGTCATTTATTTCTGCTCTGATCTTTATTATTTCCTTCCTTCTACTTGTCTTGGGTTTTATTTGTTGTTGTTTTTCTAGTTCTTTTAGATGCAGGGTCAGGTTGCTTATTTAAGCTTTTTCTAGCTTCTTATGATATGCCTGTAGTGCAATGAACTTCCCTCTCAGAACTGCTTTTGCTGTGTCCCATAAATTTTGAGTTGATGTATGCTTGTTATCATTTGTTTCTAGAAACATTTTTATTTCTTCTTTGATCTCATTGTTAATCCATTCATTATTTAATAACATGCTCTTTAGTTTCCAAGTGTTTGAGAATTTTTCAGTTTTTCTTTTGTGGTTAATTTCTAGTTTCATGGCACTGTGATCAGAGAAAATGCTTGATATGATTTCAATCTTCTTAAATTTATTGAGACCATTTTTGTGTCCTAACATGTGGTCTATCCTAGAAAACGTACCATGAGCGCTTGAGAAGAATGTATATTCTACTGCTTTAGGGTGAAAAGTTCTGAAGATATCTATTAAATCAAGTTGATCTAGTGTATCCTTTAAGTCTTCTGTTTCTTTATTAATTTTCTTTCTTGAGGATCTATCCAGTGTTGTTAGAGGGGTATTGAAATCCCCTACTATGATAGTATTGCTGTTAATCTCGCTCTTTATATCCATCAAAGTCTGCTTTTTGTATTTCGGGGCTCCTATATTTGGTGCATAGATATTTACAATAGTTATATCTTTCTGTTGAATTGTTCCCTTTGTCATTAGGTATTGTCCTTCTTTATCTCTTACTACAGTCTTTGTTTTAAAGTCCATTTTGTCAGAAATAAGTATTGCTACCGCTGCTATTTTTTTATTTCCATTTGCATGAAATATTTTTTTCCTTCCTTTTACCTTCAGTCTATGTGCATCTTTTGTTTTAAGGTGTGTTTCTTGTAGACAGCATATGTATGGGTCCTGTTTCTTTATCCTTGCAGTTACCCTATGTCTTTTGATTGGATCATTTAATCCATTTACATTTAAAGTTATAATTGATATGTAGTTGTTTATTGCCATTTTATTCTTTAAAGCTGTATTCTTCTTTGGCTATATTCTTTTCTCCCTTTGAACTGTTCACAACATGCCCTTTAGAGTCTCTTGCAGAATTGGTTTGGTTTTAATGAATACCTTGAGGCTTTCTTTTTCTGGGAAGCTCTTTATTTCTCCTTCAATTTTAAACATTAGCCTTGCTGGATAAAGTAGTCTTGGTTGTAGGTTCTTGTTCTGCATTACTTTAATTATATCTTGCCATTCCCTTCTGGCCTCAAGTGTTTCTGTTGAGAAGTCCAATGTCATCCTTATGGGGGCTCCTTTGTAGGTGATAGCCTTTTTTTCTCTAGCAGCTTTTAAGATTTTTTCTTTATCCATTAGGATTGGTATTTTAACTATGATGTGTCTTGGTGTAGATTTCTTTGGGTTTCTCTTTAATGGAGTTCTGTGTGCTTCTTGAATGTGTGGAGTGTTTCCCAGCCTTAATTTAGGGAAGTTTTCTGCTATGATTTGATTGAACACAGTTTCCATTTCCTGTCCTCTCTCCTCTTCTTCAGGCACCCCTATGATGCGAATGTTGTTTCTCTTCAGGTTGTCACAGAGCTCCCTTAGAGTTTCCTCACATTTTTTGAGTCTCTTTTCCTTTTTCTTCTCTGCTTCTGTGCCTTTGTTTATTGTGTCCTCTAACTCGCTTATTCGATCCTCAGCGTGATTCATGCTGCTTTTAATTCCTTCCATTGTGGTCTTCATTTCTGATACTGTATTTGTCATTTCTGTCTGGTTCTTTTTTATTATTTCAATTTCATTTTTTATACTTGTTATCTCTTTATTTAGGTGTTCATAATGACTATCCATTGTTGCTCTAATTTCTTTGAACATCCTAACTATCATTATTCTAAATTCTGCTTCTGGTAATTTGGTTATATCTGGTTCATTCGATCCTTCTCTGGGATTTCTCTTGATTAATTTGGTTTGCATTCCTTTGCCTGCCCATTTTGTCTGTGTATAAGCAAGTTGTGGCCACTGGAGTCCAGTAGGTGTTGCCTTTGTGTTCTCTAGGTGTGGTCTCTTTGCAGGCCCCCCACCCCCTCTGCCGCTGCCTAGGGTGGTTGGGTATGAGCATTGCCAGCACCGTCTTACTGTGGCTTTTGCTGTGATATCTGCCTCTCCTCCGCGGGAGGGGCTGTCTCTCAAGCCACAAGCCTTAGCACCAAGGATACAGGTGAGCACCTTTGCTCAGCTGCGGACCCAGCCTATTTCCGGACTTCCGCCCAGAATCCGCTGTCAGAGCCAGCTCTCCACAGTTTCGCGGGTTGGGTGGGGCTTTTGACGTGCTCTCAGCTGTGAACCTTTTCCCGTCCGAAGCTTTAGCCCTGCCCTCGAGGCCAGGGCCCATCTGCGCAGGGTCGGAAAACCAGGTTTATTGGGCCAGGCGTGTTTGCTGGCTTCCGCTCAGCTGCGTACTTCCGCTTGTCCCGGACTCTACCCCGCCCACACGCTCAGAGACCTCTCACGTATAATGGCAATCCGCGATTTCTCCGGCCTGGCGGGGATAGTAGCGTGGGCTCAGCTGCGAGCTTCCACTTGTCTCGGGGTCTACCTCTTTCCCGTGCTTGCGCAACTTCGCAGAGCAGATTTCTGCCTGTTCCTGGCCTCCCGCTTTGTCCCCGTAAGTGGGATTAAAGGCGGGCCCGCAGCTTCCGGACCGCTTTCGCGCGTCCCCTTCGACCCTGCTGGGCTAGACCGAGCTCCCACTGGCTTGGCCTCTGCCCATGCCGACAGAACCGTGTTTCAGCGTCCTGCCGCCCCAAACCCTTCAGCAACCCTCAGCAGAGTAGAAAGGGACCTAATACTCCACACTGTAGGCCTGGGAGCTCCCTCACTTGTTTCACAGCTCAAAACTGTCCAAATGCCTCTTCTAGGCTCTGGAACTGCAGGCTGGGGCTTGGTTCCTGGGACTCAGGTCCCTCCCTCTCCGCCAAACTTTCCTCCCGCCACGCAGGTCTCTCCCGGCTGCCATTTGCTCTGGGGAGCTGGGCTGCCCTTTTTGTGTTTTCGCTATTCCTTCCAGTCTCAATGTGGCTTCTTCTGTGTTCCTTGGTTGAAGAGTCCACTTAGTTTAGTTCATAGTTGGTTTATCCAGATGATGGTTCTTTAAATTGAGTTATAATCCACTTTGGTTCTGGGAGTTGGAAGTTGGTACGTCCACCTACTCTGTCGCCATCTTGCTTCTGTCCAAGAACCACTATTTTAAAACCTTTTGGCGTGAAAGCCCTCCCCCTACACATATTAACATAATCATGCCCATTCCCAAGCAAGAGGGCAACTAATATCATCACCTGGGTGACTGGGTGATGGGCTGCCATGTGGGCAGTGCCACCTTTAACAAAGTGAGCATAACATATTTTATCTGCTCAACACAGCACCTGGCCTTACAACAAAGACAGAATGATAGGAATGGAGAGAGATGAGAAGCATCAATCATCAGTTTTTCGTTGCAACACCATAGTTGTTTATTGATTGCTTTCTCACATGTGCCTTGACCGCGGGCCTTCAGCAGACCGAGCAACTCCTTGCTGGAGCCAGCTACCTTGGGTCCAAGCTGGCGAGCTTTTGCTCAAGCCAGATGGGTCTGCGCTCAAGCTGTCAACCTCATGGTCTCGAACCTGGGTCTTCTGCATCCCAGTCCGACGCTCTATCCACTTCGCCACCACCTGGTCAGGCTCTTCTTCCTTTTCTTTCTCCCTCCTTTTTTATCTTCCGCTTTTCCTTTCTTCACTCCACATCACCCCATTCTACACCCTTGCACTTCAGTCCAACTTATAATTGTTCTTCTAACAACATGTACTTTCTTCCCTCTTCACTTTTGTATGACCAGTTCCTTCTGACTAGAAGGTGTCACTTCCTGCTTCTGACTAGAAAGTGTCACTTCCTGCTAGATACTATTTCTCCTTTAGACTTCATCTGGGATAACATTTTTAAAATAATTTTCCTGAGATCAGGAGAACCTTCTGTTTTTCTCCAGCACATGACCATTTAGTACCAGTTGGTTGTATAATTCTACTATTTCTCCTAAATTTTAACCTAATTTATATATTTTTTTCCTTGAATCTAGTGTGGTGTATATTACTTGAATTATGATAGTCTCTTAGTAAGTATTTATTGAATTGGTTACACATGAGCTATTAGCTTTGGCAGATAAAAGATAGATGGTGACATAAATAGCCAATTCAATAGGATGTTTTAAATATATTTTTATTTTGTAAGCTTTTAAAAGGTTGTGGGTCTTGGGGAAATGACTCAGTGACTCAGTGACTGAACCTTGACTTTGCTGCAAACTAGATAAAAATCTGTTTCAGTAATCAAGACATGTAACCATTGATTACAGTTTATAAAAATATAGTTTTTTTGGTTTTAAAGTACCAAAGAGAATCATTATCAAAATGAATATAAGAATCTATAATTAACTTTTACATTGGAATTAAATAGATGCATCTGAAGTGCAAAAAAAAAGCCATCCAATAACAACAAAACCCTTTCACTTAATCATTTTCTCTGAGTCTTGTTTGTCATTCTCTATTAATTTGTCAGCAAATAATTTTTTATGTAGACTATGCAAAAATAAACCTTAGTATAACATTTGATTGCAAATTAATGAGTAAGAATGATAGACTATTAAAGCTCAAATATCATTTAAATATTTTCTGACTTGAATCCCTGACTTTGTAGTTGAGTACTGAAGTTTTGCCTATATAACCATTACTTATATGTATTTAATTAACAGATATTTATTAATTACTATATAAGGTATTGTGCTAGGTATAGTTAGGGGAGTTATAAAAACAGATGACATTAATCACTTATATTATCTCATTTTAATGGCTTTTGTGTTCATTAGTTTATTGTCTACTCTGAAAGCATGATAAGTGTACATAAACAGACAACTAACCCTAGCAGTGAGTTTAGAGATAAGGACTGTGGGAAGGAAGGAGAAAGCTGCTGACTTTGCAGCAGTCTTATCAGGAAAAGGCTTGAATGTCATAAGGGACCTCATTGTGTAATAACTAGTGAGTGAGCGAGCTGTGGAATTAATTTATCTTCTACTTATGTGTTTTCTTTGCACATCAAGTAAACAATCACACGTTCTCAGGAGGGACTGGCATGACATGGAGACAGAATTCAGATGAGGCACACGGCGAGTCAGAGAAGGGTGGGAGGGACACAGAGGTTCAATGTGCACAGAATGAGTCTTCCCAGGTGCAGTCTTTTGTGAAAGTCACTCCGTCAAGGTACATAGCAGACAGTCACTAAGATACTGATAGAGAAACCTGTTCTTCTGTTTATAATAGCACAGAAAAGGCTCAATTGTAGTTATCATTTTTCTTATTAAACCAAGGATTTCTTTTTTTAAGTTGATTGCTTGGGTTCTCTGACAGTTTGCACTATCTTCTCAGCTGGTGACCTTTTTTCTCCTATCTTCTTATCAGTTAGAAACACAACCTCAAGGAAAACAATTTGAAGAGCATTTACCAATAACAATTTCAATGCATCAGGGTACATGTCTAGACTTTTCTGTTGGTTTTGCTTCCTAGGACGTTGTCTTAAAGGTCTGTAGAATTTGGAAGATGTGTCCCTTAGACTATTCTGATGGTGATGCCCTTAAAGTGGTCCAGGATTGAGAGAAGCCATTTGCTGTTCCCTATAGTAAATCACCTTGATCATGAAAGCTATGAAAAATGTGGAAGAGATTCCCTGTTGGTCTGAAGACAGGTGTTGGGCAGATAAAATATACTATGCTCACTTTGTTAAAGATGGCGCTGCCCACATGGAAGCCGGTCACCCAGGTGATATTATTTGCCCTTGTGCTTGGGATGGGTGTGGGGGAAAGGCTGTAATGTAAGCAGGCCAGGTTGTTATAGCCTAAGGCTTGGCTTTAAGAGTAAGCTTTTCCCCACACCCTTGACTGATTGGATAATGTAGGGTGGTGCACTCTCCTGAGGAATCCCATTATACAGAGATTTCCTTGGATTATCTATGCTATAAAATGGGAGAGACCAGTAGCTTGAGCTCTCGCGGTTCCTGCTATTGCCATTTCAGGGGCCTTCCTGATCCCTTGCCCTCCATGGGAAAAGCTGGTTTTCTGCTTCTCCCTTGTCTTCTCTTGTGGCTTGCCTGTATTGGTAATAAACAGAATGGCCTACCATCCTCCGACTCTGCCATTTCTTCACCGTCAGCCCGAATCCAATGGGAACCTGCATGTGAATGGCCACGATGGCGGCTCCTGGCCTTACAACAGGGAAAAAATTTGAGGGAACTGAGGTTTGAATTATTGACTTCTTCATAGACATACTAAGTAGGTTTCTTATGCTTGGCTGTCAAATCTCAACACTGTGCCCTTGTGTCCACTACTCATCTTTCAGCCTCTTGACCTATTGCGTCTTACATATTTTATAAAATTTATTTTATTTATTATTATTACTTTTATTTTTTATTTTAATTTATTGTGTTTACATAGATTCTAGTGTCCGCCCAAATGCATCCCTTCTCCCCCGTGTTCCCCACAACATCCCCTCCACCCTCCACCCACGCCCTCCCCTTTTCCCTCCAGGATTTGCTGTCCTGCTTTCTATAACACTGTGTTATGTGTGTATAATTTCACCAATCTCTTTCCCTTCTCTGATCCCATCCTCTCATTCCCTTACCCTCTGTCCAATTTCCCTCTGGACCCTTAGATCCCACCTCTGTCTCTATTCTGTTGCTCAGTTCATACTGTTCATTGGATTCCTCAAATGAGTGAAGTCATATGATATTTTTCTTTCTCTGCCTGTCTTATTTTACTTAACATAATAGTTTCCAGGTCCATCCATGTTGTCGCAAAAGGTAAGAGTAAGATTTTCTTTTTTTTCTTGACCTCATAATATTCTACTGTGTACATGTACCAAAGTTTTTAATCCACTCGTCCACTGATGGACACTTGGGCTGTTTCCATATCTTAGCTATTGTAAACAATGTTGCCATAAACATAGGGGTGCATTTCTTCTTTTGAATCATTGATGTGGTGTTCTTGGGAAATATTCTTAAAAGTGGAATGGCTAGGTCAAAAGGCAGTTCCATTTTTAATTTTTTGAGGAATCTCCATACTATTTTCCACAGTGGCTGCACCAGTCTGCATTCCCACCAGCAGTGCAGGAGAGTTCCTCTTTCTCCACATCCTCACCAGCACCTATCATGTGTTGTTTTGTTAATGAGAGCTATTCTGACTGGTGTGAGGTGATATCTCATTGTGGTTTTAATTTGCATTTCTCTAATGATTAGTGATGTTGAGCTTTATTCATCTGCCTATTGGCCATCTGTATGTCCTCTTTGGAGAGGTGTCTATTCATTTCTTTAGCCCATTTTTTGATTGGATTGTTTATCTTCCTGGAGTTGAGTTTTACAAGTTTTTTAAAATTTTGGTTATTAACCCCTTATCTGATGTATTGTCGAGTATGTTCTCGCATTGTGTGGTTTGTCTTTTTATTTTGTTCATATTGTCTTTAGCTGTGCAAAAGCTTTTTAGTTTGATATAGTCCCATTTGTTCATTCTGTCCATTATTTCACTTACCCGTGGAAATAATTTAGCAAATATATTGCTGTGAGTGATGTCAGAGAGCTTATTGCCTATGTTTTCTTCTAGGATGCTTATGATTTCATGGCTTACATTTAAGTCTTTTATCCATTTTGAGTTTATTTTTGTGAATGGTGTATGTTGGTCATCTAGTTTCATTTTTTGCAGGTAGCTGTCCAATTTTCCCAACACCATTTGTTAAAGAGACTGTCTTTATTCCATTGTATACTGTTACCTCCTTTGTAAAATATCAATTGTCCATAAAGGTGCAGGTTTATTTCTGGGTTCTCTGTTCTGTTCCATTGACCTATATGCCTGTTCTTATGCCAGTCCCAAGCTTTTTTGAGTACAATGACCTTGTAGTATAACTCGATATCAGGAATTATGATACCACGTACTTTATTCTTCCTTTTTAAGATTGCTGAGGCAATTTGTGTTCTTTTTTGGTTCCATATGAATTTTTGGAATATTTGTTCTATATCTTTGAAGTATGTCATTGGTATTTTAATAGGAATTGCATTGAATTTATAAATTGCTTTGGGTAATATGGATAGTTTAATGATGTTTATTCTTCCTATCCACGAACACGGTATATGCTTCCACTTGTTTGTACCTTCCTTGATCTCCTTTATCAATGTTTTATAATTTTCAGAGTACAAGTCTTTAACCTCCTTGGTTAAATTTACTCCTAGGTACTTTTTGTTGTTGTTGTTGCAATAGTGAAGGGAATTGTTTTTTTAATTTCTCTTTCAGACTGATCATTGTTGGTGTATAAAAATGCCTCTGATTTCTGAGTATTAATTTTATATCCTGCCACCTTGCTGAATTCATTTATCAGGTCCAGTGGTTTTTTGACTGAGACTTTAGGGTTTTATATATACAGTATAATATCACCAACAAATAATGATAGTTTTACTTCTTTTTTTTCAATTTGAATGCCTTTTATTTCTTTTTGTCTGATTGCTATGGCTAGGACTTCCAGAACTATGTTAAATAAGAGTGGTGAAAGAGGGCACCACTGCCTTGTTCCTGATCTTAAGGGGATTGCTTTTCATTTTTGCCCATTGAGTATGATCTTGGCTGTGGGTCTATCATTGATGGCCTTTATCATGTTGAGGCATGTTCCCTGTATTCCCACTTTGCTGAGAGTTTTGATCATAAATGGGTGCTGGATTTTGTCAAATGCTTTTTCTGCATCTATTGATATTATCATGAGGTTTTTCTCCTTTTTGTGATGAATCATATTGATTGATTTGCCAATATTGTACCAGCCTTGACTCCCCAGAATAAATCCCACTTGATCATGATGTATGATTTTTTTCATGTATTGCTGAATCTGGTTTGCTAATATTTTATTCAGAATTTTAGCATCTAAATTCATCAGAAATAATGACCTATAGTTTTCTTTCTTTGTCTTGTCTTTGCCTGGTTTTGAAATCAGAATTATGCTCGCCTCATAAAAGGAGCTTGGAAGTCTTCCTGCCTCTTGAATTTTTTGAAATAGCTTAAGAAGGATAGGAGTTAGTTCTTTTTTTAATGTTTGGTAGAATTCGCCTGTGAAGCCATCTGGCCTAGAGCTTTTGTTTGGTGGGAGTTTTTTGATAACTGTTTCAATCTCATTTATTGTAATAGGTCTGTTTAGGTTTTCTGAGTCTCCCAGATTGATGTTTGAAAGATTATATGTTTCAAGGAATTTGTTCATTTTACCTAGGCTGTCTAATTTTTTGGCATACAGTTCTTCACAGTATTTTCTTACAATGCTTTGTATTTCTGCTGTGTCAGTTGTTACTTCTCCACTCTCATTTCTAATTTTATTTATTTGAGTCCTCTCTCTTTTTTTCTAGGTGAGTCTTTTTTTCTAGGTTCATCTATTTTGTTTACCTTTCCAAAGAACCAGCTCTTGGTTTCATTGATCCCCTGTATTGTTTTTTAGCCTCTATGTCATTTATTTTCACTCTGATCTTTATTATTTCATTCCTTCTACTTTCTCTAGGCTTTACTTGCTGTTCTTTTTCTAGTTCGTTTAGTTGCATGGTTAAGTAGTTTATTTAAGCTTTTTCTAACTTTTTATGGTATGCCTGTAATGCTATGAACTTCCCTCTCAGGACTGCTTTTGCTGTCTCTCATAAATTTTGCGTTGTATACTCATTTTCATTTGGATCAAGGAAATGTTTTATTTCTTCCTTGTCCTTATTGTTGACCCATTTGCTATTTAATAATATGCTGTTTAGTTTCCAAGTGTGTTTCAGTTTTTCTATTGTAGTTGATTCTTAGTTTCATGCCATTGTGGTCAGAGAAGATGCTTGATATGATTTCAATCTCCTTAAATTTGTTAAGGCTCATTTTATGCCCTTACATGTAGTCTAAACTAGAGAATGTACCATGAGCACTTAAAAAGAATGTATATTCTGCTGCTTTAGGGTGATAGAATATATCTATATTTCTGAATATATCTATTAAATCCAGGTGCTCTAGTTTGTCCCTTAATTCTGCTCTTTTTTTGTTAATTTTCTTTCTTGAGGATTTATTAATTGGTGTTAGTGGGGTATTGAAATCCCCTACTATTATAGTATTGCTATTGATCTCACCCTTCATGTTCATCAAAGTCTGCTTTATAATATATTTAAGTGCTCCTATATTAAGTGTATAGATATTTATAATGGTTATATCTTCCTGTTGGATTGTTTCCTTTATCATTATGTTGTGACCTTCTCTATCCCTTACTATAATCTTTGTTTTAAAGTCTGCTTTTTCAGACTCCCTTATACACACACACACACACACACACACACACACACACACACACGCACACACGCACACACACCTCCTGAAAAATAGATCAAATTTCTGTATCTTGATGAGAATTTTGAGATTTTTTTTTAATAAAACAGATTGCTGTGAATTTTTTTAAATTAAGAAGTGATTAAAATGTTCCTATAATTTTTAGTACACAGAGAAAAGTATAGGCACAGCTTATTCTCATAATCGAGGTACAACTCCACAGGCAGGGGCCATGCGCCACTGGAAGACGGCTTTATCAGCCAGAACAACCATGAGGCACACCCACAAGGTCTGTGCTTTTCAGCACCCTGCTTTGGGTGCAAAGGAACCTGCCATGAGGTTAAGTCATCTGCCTGTGAGGTTTCCAGAGGATTCATGGCTGAGTGAAGAATTTTCATTCCTGCCTCCCCTGGCTGTCTTAGCCCTCCGTTCAGAAACCATAGCAAGGGGGAATCACGCAGAGCAAAAAAAGATTATTCCTTCTAAAACACACATGTTACCATGCTGGCCTCAGCACACCAAGCCTGTCTTATTCTGCTGTCCCAGGGAATTCATGGTGCATAGAAACCCATGGAGAGAAAAGATATCTTTAAAGAAAACTAATTTCTCCAAAGAACATAAAAGAGTGAAGAAATCATTCCATGACCTTTTGTTTTCTTTTTAAATTCTACTTCCTTTCACTAAACATTCAGGGGAGAGCTATCTTCATTTGCCTTATTTCCTGTGTGTTATCATTATTTGCCCATTGCCTTTAATTCTTAGATTTCTGAATAGAAATATTTTAGAAATGCAAAGCGTTTAATATGAATGTTTAGTGTAACTTGTTTTCAAAGTATTCATATTTGTCTTATTTTTTTTCCTTAGCTCATTTCTACTTTAATGGCAATTTTATTTCATAATTTAAATTTCTCTAACCTTTACTACTGAATAAAAAAAGAAAAAAATTACTGCTTCCACTCAAATAAATGTTTTTATTTCACTTAGAGCCATTATCGTTACTTTAGGAGATTTTAGATGGAATAACATTCTATAAAGCTGACTGTACTAAGAAATACTGACATGTAGTGAAGAGGGTAAAGTTTTATTTTGGATTTGAAATCAAGACATTGAGTATATATTTTACCATCTTGGAAATAATTTACAGAAAGGATAATACCACAAAACTGCCCATAAAATTCTCATTTTCTCTTCTGCTCCCTGAAATGTTTCCAGTCACTTAAGCGGATAACAGTTACAATACTGAAATTGTTAACAGAAAATATTAATAGATGTTATCTAGTGCTCCCAATAATGCAAAGGACAAAAGATGCAATTTCTGAGCTCTAGAGGACCTAGCATTAATGTAACCTGAGTTAGCAGGGGTTGCTATGGGGACACTGAAGCAGTAACTTCCTGGGGGTTGGTTTGTTTATTTGTTGCTCTGATGTTTGTACCTAGCTCCTGGGCTGGTGGACGAGAGCAAGAGGGACCTGTACAGCAGAGTGTGCAGAGGCTTTGTTTGTGAGGGAAACATCATTTAGAATGTTAGTAACGATTTGGAATGACACTCAAGAAATGGGTTAGAGGGTGTTATTGGTGAAATGAGTCCATTCAAACACACTTTTAGAGGGAAAGTGCTCTGCTTAAACCACTGTAAGGCAAGATGTAATGGACAAATCACCCTGTGATAAAATGTTTACCTCAAGAACTGAAACCATCTATTTAAAAGGTGCTGTTAAAGAGCATAATAATGATGTTTATGTTAAAAAGAAGAAAACTAAGATTTGTTGACTACTCAGCACTGAATGGGGAAATACACCATTTTTTTTTAGCTCTTTTATACATTTTGTCATTAATTTGTCATGCATTACACCTTTTATTATACCATAATGACAATTAAGTAAGATAGTCTGACTCATGCAAATTTGTTTTCTATGTCCTTTGTTCTTGTCTCCTTCATACATCTTTGTCTTCTTTCCCATGGTTGTTCTCACTGTTCCAACCATTTGGGACATACTGTCTGTTCATGATGGAAGGAAGAATAATAGCAAATTGGGAGGCAACACATCCAGTCTCAGTTCCTTGGTACTCTGAGTCTTCCTCTCTGTCCATCTTTGGCAGTTATTTTCTCTGTTCTACCCTACAGGAATTAAAATTTTGAGTGTGGGATAGACTTTGTCCCCATAAAGAAATTTTGTCTAAGAGAAGTGTTATACACGTGATTTCTCTTTAACACTCTACTGCTTTTCAGTCCCACTAATGTCAGAACATGACCTGGAGAATATTTTAAGAGTATCTTTGCAGTTGCTATGATTTGTAAACTTAAAGCAACATTCAGTTACTGAACAATATATACATTAAAATTACCCTATTTCCCCTTGGAAAATACAATGAGAAGAGAAAGAAACAACCTCTAGTTTGATATATACCCTTAGGTGAAAGCATTATGAATCTTGTCTGTACTTTAGTTGAACCATTCACACTTTTGCAAATTATTATTTTTTATTCTTTCCCTACAGAGAGTGACTGCTAGAAAAGTTGAATATCTATTAACTACATAGGAAAAAAAAATCCAGTTATTATAATGAAATTTATTATTGATTTTAATGCTTGCATTAGAGATTTTGTTAATTGATTCCTTCAATAAACACTTTAAAAAAATTTATTTATTGATTTTAGAGAGAGAGAGAGAAAGACAGGGGTTGTGGGTGGAGCGGGAAGCATCAACTCATAGTTGCTTCTTGCGTGTGCCTTGACTGGGCAAGCCCAAGGTTTCAAACTGATGTAGCATTTCAGGTCTACACTTTATCTAGCACAGGACAGGTTCACTAAACATTTAAAAAGCATTATTTATAATCAGGCAAATACAAAAAGTAATGTAATGTGTTCTCTGCTTCTGGAGTTTACAGAAATGATCTTCTACAAGACACAGTATGACCAAATATTATCAGAAAGCTAGGTCCATGATGTAATGGGAGTTTAGGGCAAAACATTATTTTCAGTGGAGGTGAGTTGAAATATACACTAAGGAAGTAAAATTTGAGCTGGTTCTTATCTTCATTGAGATATAACTGTCATACATTATATTAGTTTCAGGTGTACAACATCATGATTTGATATTTGCATATATTACAAAATGATTATCCACCATAATGTCTAGTTAATGTCTGTCAGCACACATAGATGAATTATTATTTTTTTTAAAAAAACTTCTTTTTATTTTATTCATTTTAGAGAGGAGACACAGAGTGAGAGAGAGAGAGAGAGAGAGAAAGAAAGAGAGAAAGGAGGGAGGAGCTGGAAGCATCAACTCCCATATGTGCCTTGACCAGATCAGTGCAGGGTTTTGAACTGGCGACCTCAGTGTTCCCAGGTCGACGCTTTATCCACTGCGCCACCCCAGGTCAGGCGAATTATATTTTTTTAATGTGAGCTGTATCTAGACAAATGCTAATCTGATGGGCATTTATTGTTTTTCTACCTAGCATTCTTTTTCCTTTCTCTCTGTAACATCTCTAGATCTTTGGGGAATCCAGCCTTTTCCCACTCTTAGTCACTGTGGTCTGGGTGGTCTTCAATCTTCTGCTCCACAGATGGGTCATGTAACCAATGCTTGAGTCATTCAGTACTTCACACCCTCTTAGCTATAATTGACTGGAGGGTAACATAACCTAGAATGACCCAATCAGAGTGAATATAAGATTTTTTTCAGGGGTTATGGGGAAAGGATCTTGACCTTCCACTGCTTTTGGCATTGTGAAGATGAAGGGCTGCAGTTGTTGAAGAACTTGGAGTTGGAGGGAAAGAAACTGGGTCCTGAAGGTGCTGTGTATGTTTCTGCATCAAGCCTTGCACAAAACCTGAACTATGGACTTTTTAAATGATATGAGCCAATGCATTCTCTTTTATTATTTTGTTAGTTTGGATAGATTTTAAGACTGTTGCAACTAAAATAAACAACCTTAGCTAATCCATTCAGGTGAAGTTTAGACAGGAAGCCAGGGGTGATCACTTCTAAGAGACCAGACTGCAATCAGGGTGCCCACTGTGGACAAGGCAGGACTTGTTGGGGGAAGTTAAGTGCCACAGTTTAGTGGGATTTCAGGATATATGGAGAAGACTAAGAAAGAAATACAAAATTTTTGTTTGAGATTTAGTTATGGGAGATTGTGAATGATTGATCAAAAATTTCATTGGGGAGGGAATTGAGAAAATTAATATATTATGAGAAAAAAAGTAAGTATATTTGAGCTTCCTGAAGAATATTGAAGAGATTTAATGAGACAACACTCGATAACTGGTCAACAGAGTTAGACATTTGTAATAAGACACGGAAAGGTAACTAGATAAATGTGGTAATTACACTGAAGAACTGACATGGGCTTCCACTCAACATGTGGTCTTGTTGTGGAGACTGATGAAGTCACACACACATACACCAAAGAGGATGAGAAATTTCATCAGTCATATAATGCAGCTCCCTGGGAGAGAGCAGGGAAGCTCCCAAGCATATCTGACACTGGCTGGAGGGAGCAGGCACAGGGCACAGGGCAATGGGCTCAGAGTCTTCCTCGTAGCTAAGGGGTTGGTTCTCATGATTGGTTTAAACTTCTCACCTGAGCCAAAAGAGGAACACCTGGGCTTTCTTATCAACTTTGCCAGATAAATCAATATACAGACAAAATTCTCTGGCATGCACAGATAAGGAGTGTTGGGACACCCATGTTGTCATACTTTATGGTCAGGAGCTTGGGTTTAAACTTGAGGCATAGATTCAGTCATTATCCTGAAAGATGTGGTATAATTAGACAAAATGGCCAACAAAGAGAAATAAGTGAAGTACGAGGGGCAAGCACAAAACTGGGAGATTCCTGCCAAAACAGAAATATCCCAAGTATGGGGAGAGAAGAACAAGACAAGGTGGTATGTAGAGGAGAAAGGAGCCCTGTGGGTGGAGAAGCAAAGCGTGTTTTGTGAGGGAGAAATATAACTTTTCAATGCTGCAGAGAAACTGAGGGGATGGGGATTACAAATTGGAAGCTCTCTGGGTGATGTCTCTGAGGCAGAACATGATTTTGGAATGGTAGGATTTTGGAATGGTAGGTAGATTTTGGAATAGTTTTAGAAAGAGTGGGAGAGTGAGTGAATTTTGTTGGAAAGGAAGATAGAGATAACAGCAGATAAAGCAAAGAACATTTTTTTAAAACTTAAAACAAATTATATAATGGGCCTATTTGAACATGTTTTGCAGAAAGTAAGGAGATGAATTCTGGCAAGAAAAAGAGTACAGAAAATGGAAAGAAAAGGATTAATTGAGATAGAACAAAAAACAAAGAGAGAGGATTGGTTAGGGTCATAAGAGATGGTTTATAAAGAAGAAATACTTCCTATGAAATAAGAAGCATTAAAAGAAAAGAAAAAAGGAAAAGGAAAAGCATGGGTAGTAGATGGAGGATATCAGGTGTATTGAACATCAGTATGTGCACGTGTGTGTGTGTGTGTGTGTGTGTGTGTGTGTGTGTGTGTGTAAACCCAAGGATTTGCAGCCAATAGAAAGTACTTGAATACTAACTTCGGTAAAGCGATAAGAAGTAAATTAAAGATGAATAAAAATATTGCCAGCAAAATGGAGTACCAAAATAAAGGGTAATCATATTTAATGATTCATTTTCAATGAACCACACACTAGACCAGGCATGGCCAATAGTTTTTGACCCTGAGTCAGATTAGAAAGAAAACTTTCTTCACAGGCCGGACGAAATATTAAAATTAAAAAATGTTAAATACAAAAACAATTTGTTTAAGTAAACAAAATTTTATTATGTAATTTGTTTATGAATAAATGTGAGTGAAAAAAAAATTTAATATACAATATTATTTTAATAAAAATATATTTTAATAAAAAGAAAATTGCATACCATATAAATATCCAAACTGTATTGCAATCAATCTAAACAATATTTAATTAATAGGATGAGCTTGAAGGGGTTATATTGCAAATAAAACAATTATTTTGTTTTACAAACATCCTGAACACTTTTTCAGTTATCAACTGCAGCTATTGTCTATGCTACAATGCCACTTGATTTAGCACACTTGACCACAATAATAAAGAATTGTTTGACCTTCGGTGCGCACTAGCAAGCTCTGCCTAAAAGAATGTAGGTTTCACATTGCCGCTTAACGTCAAACAGTTCATATCGAGTACAGACGAGTACAAAAGTTGTAAATATTTAAAATGGAATTTTTTTAAAAAATAAAGAAGTATCGTGAATCCATTCGACCAATTATTGGAAGTTATCCCTAGATTAGTCACACGCGGAATTCTTTTCTGCATATCACTATCTTCTTAAATATCTCAATTTCCAATAATCAAAGATGCTTTAGCTTCTGAGTAGCTGAGATTTTAAAGTAGTGGAGAATATTAAAAATTTAATTGTGGGCCACATAAACTCATTATGCGGGCCAGATCTGGCCCATGGGCCATATGTTGGTGGTGCCTGCACTAGACTTCTTTGATCTGAAATAATAGTGAGTAGTTAATAAGAAAAAGCAAGGTTACAGGAATCTATCTAGGGTTAGGAAGCCACAACAGGAGATGGAAGGACCAGTGAGTAAGGGGGCTTAAGACTCTGGAAATAAAATCATTGAAAGAATGAGGTGGTACAGGAGAGAGAGGTAAGAGAAGATAGGAGGGGCTGCTGGTCCAGAAGAAAAGGAGAAATCTAGATATCGGTGTTCATGAGTAAAGAGTAGGTTAGTGTAACTAAAGGGTGAGGGATTTGGGAGAATAAGAGGACCTAGGGATTTTATGAGTAGAGACTTAGAGAAACTGGAGGGGTTCAGAGTGTGGGTGCAGCTCTAATCTGGAGAGTGTGACCCAGTAGTGCCAGGGTGAGAAAAGTGGAGGGACTGTCAGGACTGGTCACTGGCTATATCCGAGGAGCAGGAAGAAGGCTTGTGAGCCAAAAGCCAGTGTAGAAAGAGCAAGCCTGTAGAGAATTAAAGCTGAGCCAAATTAGAATGTAAGCACAAAAAGAGCCGACCTCACAGCAGGGATTTTAAGTCTAGGGGTCGGTGGTCATGGACCACACCAGTGAGATCAGCTGAGAAGTGTTCGTTTTATGAGTTGAGAATACACAAGTGCTTAGTAGGGTTGTATCTGGTTCAGTGGTAGTCAACCTGGTCCTTACCGCCCACTAGTGGACATTCCAGCTTTCATGGTGGGCAATATCGGAGCAACCAAACGGCACCATGATTACATACTAATCGACTAACTGTTGACCAGTCAAGATCAGGACAGCAGTCAGACTCTGTTACAGGGCATTTTATTGGGACCGCACCCGACCTCTTTCACGACCACCTGGGTCACATTCGCAAACAGCCAGGTACCTGACCCCGGGTCCACACCCACCACCCGATCTGGCGGGCAGTTTGTGACTGCTATTGTTGCCAAAAACTAGCAGTTCATCGTTTTATTACCCCGTCGACAAAGAACTCCATGGTTCGACGCTCCTTTCTATGACAGAAACTGCCAGACAATGGAGACACCAATTAATGTATTTTCCTTTCGATTCCCTGATTTTAGGGTAATAAGGTGACATTCTAGGAACTCCCCCTTGGACTGCCAAAACTAGCTGATGTCTCACTACTTTGCCCCGATTGCAAAGAAGTGATGCCATTGGCCAACACCTGGTACATAAAATTTTATAAAATGCACAACCATGGATACTCACTAACTTAGTCTCGTCTCGACAGACTCTTGCTCAACCACAACACTTGTAACATCACAACCACGCAACAGACTTCAAGCGCATGTTTTATTCACGTTACGTAAGTAAAGCTAAATCGTTACGTAATCAAAACTAAAGTTAATATATAGTTAGATTTCTGAGAGCAAGCATGTGCTTACAGTTTCAAACAAAATATTGTAAAATATCGTGAGCCCATGTCTCAAAAAAAATCCCCCAAAACGCACGTGGCTATTCACCAGAGTATCTGAAGATGGGTTTCATAGAATCTGTTGCAAATAAACAACATCCAATGTGTTTATTGTGCCATAAAACATTATCCAATGAGGCAATGAAGCCAAGTCAATTGCGAGAACATCTTCCTACATAGCATCCAAATGACAAGGACAAGCCCATTGAATATTTTAAGAAAATATATAAAAAATTTCAAAATTGTTCAACTATTGTTGCATCATTTAAGAAACAACATACACTGAACAAAGATGGATTAATTACTTATCGCATTTCACAAATAATTGCAAAAAGTGGTAAAAGCTATAATATTGGAGAAACTGTAATAATACCCTCTATAAAAGAATTTATCTCAACAGTAGTGCATCAGGATATACCTCAAATTTTGAAAACGTTGCCTTAAGCAATAATAGCACAATAAAGCAATGAATTGATGAAATGGCAGTTAATGTTGAAAACAAACTTATAAGTATTCTCCAAAGCTCTTCATTTTCCATGCGATTGACGAATCTACCATTGCAGATAATGATGCTTTATTGATGGCATATGTACGCTATTTTGATGAAAACAATATATTATGAGAAGAAATGCTATTCACAATAAATCTCATCACAGATACAAAAGAATCGATTATCTATATTTAATACTATGAGAGCATACTTTACAAAAAATAATATTCCTTTGAATAATATTGTTGCATGCGCTACTGATGGAGCACCATCAATGGTAGGTCGCTATCGTAAATTTGTTGCTTATTTGAAGCAGGAAGTGCCAAATGTTTTATGTATTCATTGTGTGGTACACAGACAACATCTTGTAGGAAAACATCTAAGTACAAGTCTCCATTCATCATTAACTATAATAATTCGAGCCATAAACAAGATCAAATCCAATGCAAAGAATGATAGGATGTTTCAGCAGCTTTGCCGGGACAATAATGAATATTTTATTAAGTTACTTTTGCACACAGAAGTTCAGTGGCTGTCAAAGGGTACATCTTTGGCTAGATTTGCAGCATTATATGATAGTGTCATACAATTTTTTGAAAGTAATAATGAGACCAATCTGTGTCAACAGTTAAAAACAGTGAAGAATGATGCCTTTTACTTGGCAGATATTTTCAAGAGATTTAACAATGTCAATTTGCAGCTTCAAGGAGCTAATAAAACTCTTATAGGTTGCTAAAGTATTGTGCTATTATTTATTGACAAACTTGAACTACTTCATCATAATCTATTGAAGAAAGAATTTCATCAGTTTCCTCAATTATCATCTATAAAAGATGATGTAACTACAGAGGATATTGACAGATTTAGTAGCCACCTCAATGAACTTAAATTGGACATGGAAAAATAATTTGAAGATATTTTGAAATTGAAGGTATATCACTGGATGACAAATCCTTTTACCGCAAATATTGAAGAAGCTGATACAACTTGCCAAGAAGAACTGTTAGAAATTAAATATGATGAAGAAAGTAAACATAAATTCGACAGTGGTGGATATGAAAACCTATGGCAAAGTAAAAAAATGCCGGTCTTATATCCAAATATGTGGAAAATGGTATTCAGTTATTGATACCTTTCCCTACCTCATATCTTGTGGAATTAAGATTTAGTGCTGTTAATCATGTTATGACAAAAGAAAGAAACCTCCAGAATATTTCCAAAAGGGGAAATATTTGTTCCTCAAAAAAATTGAACCAGATATTCAACATTTAGTTTCCCAGCATCAGCCTCAGGGATCCCACTAATAATTCAATTAACAAATGTAGTTTCTATGTATGCAAAGTATAAATAAAAAGATCGATTTAACTATAGTAAGTTGTTTTATAAAGATTTATTTTGCCAAACTCAGTGAAAATGTGACATAAAGTACTTGGTAAGTAATTATTATTATATGCTTTAACTTAATGTAACTCTGATTTATAAATTTTATAAAGTAAAGTTACTTCCCTACTTTATATATTACCATTATTGTGGAACTGGTGGGCAGTTAGAAAATTTTACTACTAACAGAGATACAAAAGTAGGTGGTAGGTATAAAAAAGTTGACTACCCCTGATCTGGTTGGAAGAAAGTATATCATTCATTAACACCAAAGGTCCAAACAGAAGAGACAGGGGCATTGGTTTGGATGACCAACCTCTAAGAACTTGAAGCTGAAGTAGTGGGTGTGACAATGGGACATGGGAGAGATATGGGTGTCAGGCCAGGAAGCCACAGACCTCTGAGAACTTGTTTACAAAGTTCACTCCATTAACATTTATTGAGTCTCTACTTACTTTGTAGTAGTAGTTATAATAATAAAATAATAATAGTAATATGACAGCTACCATTTATTATGTTGCTGTTCATAAGCCAGACATTGTTATAAACTACTTATTTAATTTTCTTTAGAATTCTAGTGGGAAGAACTATTATTATTCCATTGTATAAAAAAATAAACTAAAATTTAGATAAACTAAGCTACCTGCTTCTGGCCACACATCCAGGGCAAATCCAGCTTGATGTGACTCCAAACCCTGCTCTTACACATATTAAGCAGCAAGGGAACAATGACAAATATGGCAGTTTCTGTTTTAAAGTAAGCCAGAGCTAATGGCTGAGAGTTGGCTTCTCTTCATGTTAATTACTGGTTTTGGAACATTGGGGAATATTTTGAGCAGCATTTACCTTGATATAATTAGTCCTTTTAAAATTTTATTCCTTGGTTAATAGTGTTCTGAAATCACCTTTTGTCTCTTGTGCTTGAAAATCCAATTCACTCTGCTGACATACAGTAAATGAAAATAAAAAGCATTGATTTCCTCACCTCTAGAGAACCATTCACAAGGCACGAAAGTTCTAACTAGTCAATCAATAGTCACTTGCTTCCATCAAGAGACCCAAAGAGTAGTCTATTCTTAAAGAGTATTCATCGAAAGATGATGTTAAATGAAAATAAAGAAACCAATCCAGCCTGTGATTCATTGTTCAGCTTTAGGGAAGAGTGTGGAGGAAAGGGCTCTGTTAACCGTGTTCAGAGCTTTTCCTGTTTCTGGTTCCTTGCCTGAGGACACGTGGAGGAAATCCAATTTCTCCAAAGCCACTTGAGTATTATTAAGTAATTTATAAATACAAGACTAAGCTGTGTTATTGGCAGGGCTTTTGCCTCCCACTCCCCACCGTGATGTACAAACCAAAATTGGTGTTCAGCCCTTTGTCTTATTTAGACTTATCCATACTTGCCAATAGAATAAATACAGATCTGAGTGATATGTTCACTGTATAGAGCAAGACAAGTTGATTTATCAATAATTGAAAATGCTATTATATTAGCTAATCTGTAATCCTCTTTCTGGAGCAAGTTTTGTAATTTCACCTGACAGAGAAAAGGCAACTTTGACCTGAATTATATTTAAAATGAGCCTTGCACTAAATCAGGAGGAAAGATATTTTTTTCCTTCTTCACAAATCATAACTAGAGGGCTGTAACAGGTGTGATTGTGAATATATGGCAGAGGAAATAAGGGAACCGTTATTTCAAGTAATTCAAATATTTCAAGGCCTACTTTATCACTCCAGATTGGGGTTTTAATTGGACAATTATTCATGTGTTTGTTATTGTGTTCTAAGTTCAAGATGCTGTGAGTGCTGGCAAGATTTTCTGAAATCTAGTTCTTTATGCAGATGAGAATCTAAAAGCCCAGAGAATATGTGATGATTTGCTCAGATCTCAGGGACAGGTCTGCGACTTGAACTTCCGAAACTTTGATTCTTAGTCCAAAATTCATTCCTTTGTACTCTCTTGTTTCTCTGGGAATGATTCAGAAAATGAAGAGTTGACTTGGCAATCTTGCCCATGGAAATTCTACTGTTGTTGCTTATCAGTAAGACATCTGTAGATAAGGTTGGTAAAGAGGACAGTGAGCATGCCTGGAGGCCGCAGTTTTCTTCTCTACCTTATTTCATGGAGATTTCCTTTAGCTAAACAAAGAACAGTCTTGCTAAGCATCTTGCTATCTGTATTTTGAAAAAGCACAGAGAACATGACTGCTCTGTGTTTGTAATAAGATCATGTAACATTTTGCAAAGTGCTGTTCAATAATGTTGAATTGAAACACTTCATACAATATATACTTACAAGTAATAGCTAGATTGGTGCTTACAATTGAGTGCTTTGCTGCTTTCCTGGGTGTTGACCTCCACAGTGATGGAGAGGCATTGTGAACTATGGAAGGTGTGCATGGAACCCTTCCTGATCACACATGCCTCCTCTGGCTGCTAGTTACTACCTGAGATCTCAAATTTAGAATGACTTTCTTTGGGAATGTTAAAATCCCATTATTTGTGTGCAGATATCCCTGGCAGAGATAAAATATGGAATATTTTGCTGCATTGGCTCTAAACACCTTAGTCAGTGTGGATCTAACTTTGCCCATGAGGGAAACTTCTCCTGAAGGGGAAGGCACCAAATATAAGTTTTTCCTATTTAAAAAATTTTTTTCTAGAGCTGAAACCAAGTATCACTATGAACAGTAAGTGAAAATAGCTTAAATTTCATTAGTAACACGACTCCAGCCAATCGATTCCATACCAGATGTGGATGATATTATAAATCATTATTATTTTATGTTCATAAAATGAACACACCCATATTTACAGTGAGGGAAAATACAAGTTGGCTTTCATCTTTCCTCTGAGGAAAGCGGTGGACTAGTACACATTTAGAACATGCTGAACGTCTTCTGAGTCTAACCAACTTTGTCCCCTCCTAACATGTCCATATATGAATCAGGCACTTGACAGGTTATATATATTTCTTAACTCAGCATTTACTGATCTTGAAAAGATTTTCAAGGGTAAAAATATATCATACCTTTGAAAGAAACCAGCTATAAGAAAAAGTGTGAACAAAATGCCATATGTTTGTCTGACATATTAGTAGTGGCTTATTTTATTCAAAAGTCTTTCTTCCTCTCTCTCTCTTTCTTTCTTTCATTTCTCTTCTTCCATTTTTTATTTTTTTAATTCATGTACAATGCAGTTTAATAGGTAGATGTCCAAATATTCTCTCTGGCAGTGCCTGTGTTCTGTGACTTGGTTTTCAACATTCCCGTTCCTAAAAGAGCCAGCATTAACTAATGAGATAAAGGAGAAGGGGACAGGGGATTGGTCTCTAGACACTCGGAGTATGAGGACTCTGAAACAAAGACCACAGCTTTTTTCTTTATTCTTAGTTCTTTCTACTGAGTAGGTAGTAGACCTTATGACTTATAAAATGAATAATTACTCTGATGACGTGCTTCTCAAAAACCTAATGAGCAATAAATTCCTAAAGTTTGAAAAAGTGTATCTATGAACACCAAGAAAGAAAAATTTAGTATTACTTTGCTATTGAAGGCAGGTCATAAGACAGGTCAATTCCCATTGGATATAACCCCAGATATTAGCTCTCTGTGAGATGGCATCAACAAAGGGTTTTCTGGGACTCATTTGTCAAAATGTAGAAAACTGGGAAACCACCAAAGAGCTGTGTCCAGGCTTGTAAGTCCATTGTGGGGGAGGAAAGTAGGGAGCTGCCGTATTCCATCCTAAGGAAATAAACTTTACCTGGTTAAAATTCAGACAGAAAGGATAGAGTGGGACAGTTTGTGAAGAGTATTTTTTTTTTTGGCCTAAATATTTAGGTAGCATATTGACTTTTTAGCCTGTTAAGTGACACAACAATTTGTCTTGGTGTTATTTAGAGCCTTCCCAAAGTATGTGCATTAGATGAATAATGTATGATGCTATGCCCAGTAATCCCCATAGCTAACTTCAGGTAAATATGTATTTGATGCAAAGATTTGTTTTTTTTTTTCTTTTTTAACATAATTGGGACTATGTGAAGAGAAGATTTCTTAGATGGGTCTCTTGGGAGGTCTTTTTGGCCAAGACACAAATGCATGGGTTGCCCTAGAGTAGCGATTTTCAATTTTTGTCAACTCATGACACAAATAAACTTATTACTAAAATTCTGCAGCATACAAAAAAAAAGTTTTTTGCCTGTCTAATAACAACAAACATGGTATAATTTTGATTCATTCACACTGGACAGCTATTGTTGTATTGGCTGTTGTCATTTTTTAAAAATTGATAATTTAAGGAAAAAGACGTCAGTGCCCCTGACTAAATAATCAGGTAGTGAGTGTTTTAAAAATTCTTGTGGCATGCCAATTGAAACTCACTGCCTTGGAGCAGTAGGGATTGGAAGAAATCACCTATTTCATCTTATATGTGGAAGGCAAGATGTTAACACAGGAATGTTAATGCTGAATGTGTTTGTAAATTAGCAGGCCAGATAACTGGAATGGCGGAGAGAGTCAAGGAGAAGAGTTGTTGATTCTAGATGCAAATAGCTGTAGAGTCAACTAATTCTGTATATGGTACCCGTCTCCAGGGACCAAATTCTGTTCTCCTTACAAATTGTTATTATGATATATCCAATAAGAGAGCATTTTATACCCAAGAGACTGGAGAAGGATACCATACTCTTGCTAACACTGTGCTGTTACATCAGGGTGAATGGAGCCCAGAACAGACAACATATTCCTCACAAGAGATCACATTCTGAAGTGAACACCACTCATGGTATGTGAGGTGCAGGGATATATTTCTTTCTTTCCTTTTTTAATGTGAGAGGAGGGGAGAAAGAACAGATTCCCTGACCGGGATCTACTTGGCAACCTGCGCCTGGGGCTGATGCTTGAATCAATCAAGCTTTACTCAGTGCCAGGGGCTGATGCTCAAACCAATTGAGCCACTGTCTGTGGGAGGGGAAGAGACCAAGAGAGGGGAGAGAGAGAGAGGGAGAGGAAAAAAAGCAAATGGTCACTTCTCATGTTGTTTCTCATATGTGCCCTGACTGAAAATTGAACCATGAATATCTGCATACTAGGCCAATGTTTTATCCACTAACTGGCCAGGGCCTACAAATGTTTCTGATCAGAGAAGTACTTCCTCAGCTGATGGGCGCCTGAAACTGCCAGTCATTTAAGTCTGTTTGTAGGAAATGGACATGCTTGTTGTTATTCCAACACAAACTTAAGTTGAGTAAAAACAGTTGTAGCCTGCAGGCTCCTTTGTAAACAAAAACCAAATAGGAACTCATTTGGAATCTGGCTGCTCTCTTCCCCTAGAGTAGCTTTCATGGGCCATAGAGGAATAGGGGAGGTGCTATGATGCTCCTCACTGCCTCACAGTTACAGGGTGCTGCTGTCTGTAGGAAGCAGCAGTGGGTTGGAGCCTCCAGGGCTGGTAATTGGTCACTGTCCAGGATAACTGTATATCAGAGGGATTATAGAGTTGCCAGAGAAGCAGCAGGGCCAGCCACTGTGACCTGACAGGACCCCTCTTTCTTGGCCAGGCACTGACCCCCAAGTCCTGCATCTATAGCAGTCTTTCCAGAAGCCAGAGTGAGCTGAGGTGCATCTTTTTTAATTTCTTTTTTTATTAATTGATTTTAGAGAGAGAGAAAGAGAGAGAGAGAGAGAGAGAGAGAGAGACAGGAACACAGATCTGTTCCTGTATGTGTCCTGACCGGGGATCAAACCGGCAACCTCTATGCTTGGGGATGATGCCCTAACCAACTGAACTATCCAGCCAGAGCTGCTGTGTCTTGTTTTGTTCCATTTCATCTTGAACTTGTGCTCTGTGAAGCATGAAGTGATCGTGTGAAAACTGGGGAAAGAAGAGAACTGAGCATGCTGTGGAAAGAGTTGTACTTTCTTTAAAATGTACAGCAAGAAAAAAAAATGCGTACCCACTATCTAGTCCAGTAATTTCTAACTTTTAAAAATTGCTAATATTCTCTGGCTTCATGATGTCTTTTATGCAACTCTTTTTTTTCTTTTTGTAGCTACTTTGTGAGACCCATACATGCACACACACACTAATTAAAGTTAATTCTCTTTTCCTGAGAAATTTGAGATAATTACAGAATCAAAGTAAAGCCAATGATATTTTCATTTAGTTCATGCATTATCAAGAAGTTTCTGTGGTTTGATTGATTTAATTTTTAAAGTACTTTTTTCCAACACAAAATATCAATAGATAGGTTTTTCTTTTTGTGTGTGTGTGTGGTGTGTATGTGTGTAGGGGGTGGGCAGGGGACAGACAGACAGGAAGGGAGAGAGATGAGAAACATCAACTTGTAGTTGCAGCACCTTAATTGTTCATTGGTTGCTTTCTCATATGTGCTTTGACCAGAGGGCTCTAACCAAGGCAGTGACTCTTTGCTCAAGCCAGCAACCTTGGGCTTCTAGCCAGTGAACATGGGGTGATGTCTATGATCCTATGGTCAAGTTGGCAATCTCACACTTAAGCTGGTGAGCCCATGTTCAAGATGGCGACCTCAGGGTTTTAAACCTGGGTCCTCAGCATCCCAGGCTGATGCTCCATTGACTATGCCACTGCTTGATCAAGCTCTTTGTGGGATTTGGATGCTAAACCCACTTTGATGGGTTCTCTTTAATTTGAGTACTTATATTCTCTAGTAAGTGAAATGCTAATTTGAGGGTCTTCCTGGTATCTATAAATGTTGCTGACAATGAGTTGTTTGAGAAGACTTGGCAAATGGGTTATCTTATATCTGGGACAGCCATTGCAAGTGGACTGGATTGCTTCCTGGTACAAAGGATATAAAGACTTGGGTTGAGAAAAAAAGATGCTGACATCAGTTGTGAAATAAAAAGACTACTTTTCAGTGAGAAGATGAAAGTGAGAAAATTTTTCAGAGTTGAATCAAATTAAAAGATTTTTTTCTGAGAGTTTCTTTGGCTCCAAAAGATTAAAAGGCATTTATTTTACTATGAAAACAGCAATTTCATCTTTTCTTAGTTCGTTACAGGCTCTACCCTTTATCAAAATGGACTAGATGGTGGCGCTATGCGAAGCGAGTTGCCGTCTGTCACCAGTGCAGTAGACACAGCCCGGAGAGATCAACCGCAGATGTGCACAGCACTGAACACGCCTGAGTAGAATTTAAGATCTGATGATTTCATCGCTCTCAGTAAGATATCAGGAACCAGGAAGAAATGTAAAAATAAAATAAATCTACCCATTTAACTCAGAGAGGTGCAAATGTCATTGGTTGGTGCCATCCATACTCTGGCACACACTACATTTTCCAAGTGGCATGTGTGCTATTATTCCCATTGCCTCAGGCCTTCAAAGACCACTTTAACTCAATTTTTTGTTGTTGGCTCTTACCCCTGATATTTTTCGTTTGCTTAAACGGCCTTCTGATACTGGTTAAGCTAATATGTGGTCATTTGTACTGGTCCCTGTGACATTCCTAGATAGTGCCTCCAAGAACTGCGTCCCTTCTATATTTTGTACTGATCTTTCCAACTGTTCTCACATACAGTTAGCTAGCCAAGGTTTTTTTTAACCAAAATGTCTTCAGATACTTTGTGCATTTAGCAGATGGAACAGGACTTTAGCTGTCTCTAACAACTTCCACAGGTGGTGGTGGTGGGGGGATAAATGCATTGCTGAAGGGGTGGGGGAAGGAGGGATAAGGTTCTAGAATCTCAGCAATCATGCTGGTATTCCTGGATGAGGCGGGCAGGGAAAAGGAGGTAAACTGTGCAAAGAAAATGGATGGGCTAGTACATATTTAATGAGGCATTCTCTATTTAAGCCCCAAGCTCATTCCACATAGATGTCAAGTGGTACGGAAGCCATGAAAACAGAGCTTGGTCCTGTGATCTCTTAATATCTGCAGTATTTTTTGTCATGAGGTGCCTCCTTTCCTTTTATTCTGCTCTACTACTGATACAAACTGACCATTCCCTGTATGTACTGCCCAAATCCCCCAAACCATCTAGTTAGGTATTTTCCGTGGATCTTTTTGGTCAGGGCTATGTAAGACACAATACTGAGCCCTGGGGCGGAAGGATGCATGGGATGCTTCCATCTGTCCTGTCACTAGCCACCACTGGACAAAGAGCAGCCCCAGTGTGGCATGAGCACCATGGGAGGGCAGGGCGTGAGCTGCAGGTGGAGAACAGCTGTCATGGTTCTATCAACACCTCGACATTGTGCAATTCAGTGGAGATGGGTGACATGCTACCCAAAACAGAGAATGGAGAGAGCACAGGCACTATGGTATTTTTGTCAAAGGAAAAAATGTTAGAAATTTTGGCAAGGAAGAATGAGGAAGTCTGTGAAGACCTATTTTGGAAGAGGTAAAGTAGGTGGATGGTGGCCCTGGCCAGTTGGCATGCAGACGTCTTGGGTTCAGTCCCCATCAGGGCACACATGAAAAGTGACCATCCGCTTCTCTTTCCCTTCCCTTTCCCCTTCTCTCCCTTCTCCTCTGTTGCAGCCAGTGGCTCGATTGGTTCAAGCACTGGCTCTGGGCACTGAGGATAGCTCGGTTGATACAAGCATTGGCACCAGACAAGGGTTGCCAGATAGATCCTGGTTGGGGTGCATGTGGGAATCTGTCTCTTTATTTTCTCTCCTCTCACTTAAAAAAAAGAAAAAAGAAAAAAAAAACGTAGGTGGATAGAATGGTAGATTAGAAAAAGGGAAGCTTGGGTTTTGCTTAGAGAGGGCATTTCAGGTATGATTTATAGGTCAAGGAAACGGGCATTGAACAAGATGAGGCTGGGGGATGAGGAGCAGAGAAAGACACACAATTTCCCTACCTCTTCTCTGGGGTGAGCTTGGAAAGTTTGGTCTAGACTGAATTCTCTGCTGTGAGTTTCTACAAGGGCAGCCACCTTCTTGCCCTCTAACAGTGTTCCTCAGAAGTATTAGAAGAAGGATACTTTCCCTCCAAGAATCTTGAGGGTTTGGGCAGCCTTCTTTAAAGAAGATTTAAAAGGGGCAGGATGAATTTTCATGTGTGGACCACTTGTAGCCAATTGTGTTGCCAATGGGGTCATTCCTAGGACCTTTTACCTGCTGTGTTTTTGTCTAGGTTGGGGCTGTGATTCACATTAACTACTCTGACTTGCTTTTAAGTGAGGAAAAACTTTTCACAATAAAAAGTACAAGAACTTTAACCAACCTACCCTAAGTAACTGGAGGCTTTACTGAACACAGTCATTTTACTAACATAAAACTGAAAGACTTAATACAAGTGCAACTTGAACTGAAAAAAAGGGGTGACTGAATAGTATATACTTTTGCTTCTTAAGAATATGCTGAGAATGATATTTTGGTACTGAACAGTAAAATATTTCATTAAAAATTGTGTCTTCATATGAAAGCAAAATTCCACGTGAACAATTACAATCTCTACACAATATGTTATTTGCAGGCACTGACAGTTCAGTTTCCTAGACACAGCTGAAGTCTGTTTATCTCTGCAGAGCACGTGTGTAGGTGGGTTCCTAATAGATGCTCTTATGTGAGAAACTTGCTAAATGTGTGGCTGTACTTGCTGGCTTTTCTGACATTAAAACGCATAGTTGCAGCCCTGGGCAGTTTGCTCAATGTATAGAGCGTCAGCCCAGTGTGCGGATGTCCTGGGTTTGATTCTCAGTCAGGGCACACATGAGAAGAGACTATCTGCTTCTCTCCCCCTCTTTCTCTCTCTTCTCTTCCTCTTACCATCCTGCAGCCAGTGGCTTGATTGGTTCTACTATAGGCCTGGGGTGCTGAGGATAGCTTGGTTGTTCTGAGTGGGTTGACCTTAGGTGCTAAAAATAGCTCAGTTGATTCAAGCATTGGCCCCAGACAGAGGTTTCGGGTGGATCCCAGTTTGGGTGCATGTAGGAGTCTGTTTCACTATTTCCCTTTCTCTCACTTAAAAAAGACATAAAATAAAATAACATGCAGAGTTATGATGTAGGTAATCTTTCTCCCTCTAAACCAAGTGACAAGTTGCTTAATATGGTCACATGTGTAATAATTTTTTGGACACCTTAAAATGATAGGTGTGTAGTCTGGATTGAACCACGTACATGTGAACAAGAATGTGGGGTAGAACTGACACCCTTGAATATATCTCCTTGCATTCTTGTATTTTTTTTATTTGGCATTTTAAAAAATTCGGTAGCAATGTTATGAGACTTACTTTTGTCCTAGAGGAAGCCAATTAAATTTAAAGCTGGACCAATTCAATACATAGAAATAAATTTGGAAAATATAATCAACACAGAAAATGAAAGTAAAATGTGCATCCAGTCACACACAAAAAAATTGCACATTTTCTTGCTCTGCCGAGAGAGGTTATGGGGGTGGGATATTCTTGGCATTTGTTCAATTAAAGATAAGGATAACTCCCTCTGCACAGTCTTGCAAGTAGGATGCAGTGAAAATTTCATTAAAGGCTGTGTGATTCTGTAAACACGTTCTTGGGAGTTATAGAAATTCTGACTCATCCTCATGTAATTTTGCACGCAGCCTCCACGGATGAAGTCTCTCAACTTGTGTTGGATGAATAATGTCTTTTTCTAATCAGGTAGATGCTTCTGTTTTCATGGAAGACCAGAAGACAATGTCAACCTGATCTTTTTTTTTTTTTTTTTGTCTTTGCTTGGGACAGTGCCAGAATTAGCCTTGAGATGTAGTCTCCTGGTTGACCCATGTCTTTGATTAAAGCCCAATTCGATTGATTCTGGCTGTGCCTTTCCATAGGAAACAAGACAACATCCTGGGTTCACAGCAAGCATGTTGGGCTTGCCAACTGCTCCTGGTCCCCTCAGTTTGTTCTGACATCCATGGCCATGCACACAGAAGCTCCATCTGCAGCTGAGGGTGCATTCTCTTTAACCTCAACACTAACAGGTCATTCCACCTTACCTTTTATTTTTCCTTGATTGAGATAAGTGTTCAAGTACAGTTACAAAACGGGATCTTATGAAGTAAATACAGTGAAATCAATCATTTCTATAGCCTTAATAGTTTACATAAGAGAAAAATAACTTCCAGAATCTGAGTGGGCATTGGATGGTCCTTCCCCCTCAAAAACCCTCTGCTTGCTGTCACCTCTGAAGGCTTGGAAAGTCCTAGTATCCTAAAAATTAAATTGGCTTAGTCCAATGCATACATGTGGCAATGCCTTCTGCTAGGTAGAGCTATCCTTTCTTTCCCCTTCAGAAGTGAAGAGGAGAGAGTCTCATTAGCTCACCTGTAGCTGGTAACCTACAGGTGAGCATGTGCTGAGGGTAAGAGAGTCTGTCTGATATAAGGTACTGGCATAAAATATGACCTTTTTCTAGTTTTGGAAAGAAAGAGTTTTCCATGTAACTCATCACCTGGGTTATTCCAAACATACTTTCAGTTTTTTTTTTGGGGGGGGGACCAAAATCAGATTTGTCTCTCTCTTAAAGTCATTATCATTGGAAAGATTTCATGTGTGAGAAAGGAAGGCGTGACTGTAATGTCACTGGTTTGATTCCCTCCCCAATTTTGTACATTATACCAAGAGTCCATCCGTCCTCTGGCCCGAGATAGCATCAGCATTTCTCCTGGGGGTAATCCAGCTCTCTCAGCGCATGTCCAGCCATCCATCCTATGTGGAGTTTATTTCTTCCTACCAAAGATGTGGTCCTTACCTGGTCTTGTTAGTGTTTTTTAAAGTTTATTGAATACATGTATGGGCATGTCATCAATATCTTCAAGTAACACATACGCTCTTCTGCTTCACTGAGCACGCACACGGTGAAGATGTCCCCTCTGGGTCTGGCTCCTCATGGTAAAGTTTTTATAAATTCATAACTCCAAATAGAGTTCAAGGTTGTGCATCTTCTGTCACATTGTGCACATGAGGTGAACAGAGAAACAACCCAACTTCAGTTCACGGAGGGGAGTGCTGCTCACTTCATGAGCCCTCTGCAGATTGCTGACCACTCTCTGGGTGTGTTTTGTGGTACACGTAGGCTCACTCTGCTGGAGGAAGGCCATGGAGATAGCTTTGCCAGAAATCTGGAAAAAAGTGAGGTTGGTACTACAGAGGAAAATTTAACTTTGAGAGCATCATGTAGATTTGTTTTGGCCCTTTTTCAAGCTTGCTTTCACCCCTGGGCCAATCACAGGGAGAAAATCAGTTATTAATTATTATAATTTGAAAAGAAGTTAAAATTGACCTTCAGCAAGCTATCTCAGTATCATGAAGACTTTTACCACTCACATTTTTGGCACTTGTCTTAGCACAAACATTATCTTCTGACCAGGGAGGGATGTTTTCATTGTAGATATACCCAATGTCATGGAATGACTATATTCCAGGAAGGGTGATATAAAATGATGTTTTAAAAGGGAATCTCATCTTAAGGTATTTAGGAAATGCCCCTCAATAAAAGGAGCTAGAGTATGGTGTAGTAACAATCCACCCAAGTGTAAACTTAGATTTTCAAATATCAATTTTTACCTGAAATGACACACTTTTGTACATGACGATGAATAACCATTTGGTTACAGACAGCTGAATTAAAGTAATTTCAGGAAATGAATGACCATATTGACCTGTGTAGACCTGAGAGGAGAGCTTTGCCAAGATGGAGCCATTGCCAAGTTCCTGTCTTGTTCATGCAATTGGAATGACACCCATCCCTCTGATTAATGGTCCACCTGCCTTGATATAACAGATCGTTTGAGTTACATTTAATTGAATGTACATTTCTTCTCCTTTTACTTTCCATGTGGGCAACCTTCAACATCAAGGGGACTGCCATAGGTTGAAGTTGAAAGAACATTTGTCCTGGAGCATGGACACAGGCTCAGGGATCAAAAGACCTAACAAAAAAATGAGGTCCTAGTTGGAATGTTGAACTAGATGGTCCCAGCTTTTCTTCCTGCCTTGTAGTGCTGAACTTAGATTCCAGAAAAAAAGGGGAGTCCCGCTAGAATCCAGGCCTTGCCCTGCTCATTAATAGGAGTCCCTCATCCACTGACCACTCTTAGAGTTGCTGTTTTCTCATTAGGGTGGGCAGTGTGCCAGAAATGCTCTCAAATCTGTTTGTCAAACTGTCCCAGCTGAAGCTGCCAAACAGGCTTAGGCAGACCTGAGCAGAAACCACACTAAGATCCACGATGTTCTCCTCTAATCCAGTACTGCCCCATTGCCACATTTCTCACAGCCTGCCTTGCGAGAGTGGTGCCTGTGCCTTTCTCCCTCCTGCCCACTGCTGTCCATGGGACAGGGACCAGTCGCACCCTCTCGTCACTCCTCACAGATTCTGGGCATAGTCACTCATGGTAGGGACTCTATATATGTCTAACAGGTCTTAGGTTTGCTCATATTTCCTTAGTTTATCTTCACCTTTCTTAAATATTGTTTGAAATATGCTGTTACTATCATTGAGGTGTTTTTTTAAAAGACAACAGGTGAAGATCTCATTTTGCTCAGTAGAAATTGATCCCTTATTTCAATGGTACATAGTGGGCGTGAAGGCCAGAGCAATGCTATTCTTGTTCCCTCTCTCCAGCACAATGTACATTTCTGGCATGGGGAAGCCACTCAGGAAGTAGCAGTTGAATAAACAAAATAATTGAGTCTGACCAGGCAGTACAGTGGATAGAGTGTGGCCTGGGACGCTGTGGACCCAGATTTGAAACCCCGAGGTTGCCTGTTTGAGCACAGATTCATCCAGCTTGAGTGGTGGGTTGCCGGCTTGACCATGGGATCAGAGATATGACCTCATGGTCACTGGCTTAAGCCCAAAGGTTGCTGGCTTGAGCAAGGAAGCGATCACTGGTTCAGCTGGAATTCCCTGGTCATGGCACATATGAGAAAGCAATCAATGAACAACTAAGGTGCCACAACTACAAAGTTTATATTTCTCATCTCTCTTCCTTCCTGTTTGTTTCTGTCTGTCTCTCTCCCTCTCCCTCTCTCTCTTACTAAAAACAAACAAACAAACAAAACAAAATGAGATGTGGCATATGCCAAGCATCGTGCTAGGTACTGGAAACATGCATGAGAGGGATCCTTCCCTAAGGAATTCAGTTTATTGAGGTTTGTCTCAGAGCTTTACCTTATATTTGTAGAGAGCTTTTAGTAAAAGTTACTTTCAGTGACTCGTGTTCATATGGTCTCAAAATCTTGTGAGGCTCTCAGAGTAGTGACTTACTCTTCTGTCAGATGTTTTAGCTCCTTTCTTTCTTTTCCTTAAAAAGACTTTACTTTGGAGGGATGAACACACAGTATGGTGTACAGAGATGTGTTGTAGAATCGTGCACCTAAAACCTGTGTGATTTTGTTAACCAGTGTCAACCCAATAAATTCAATTTAAAAAAATTGGTCAAATCCCTTTGTTAACTGGTTAACAACAAAGTTTCTGTGGCTTCAGATTCCCAGTTTTCTTTGTGGTTTCAGATTTCTAGTCCACTAAAGGAAAGCAGTGGGGAGAGAGCTCAATGGCTCTTTAGCACCTCAGAAGGGGCAATTAGGTATTTTTCTGGTTTCTGAATTGAGAAGAAGGTTTTTAGACTGGAGTCTAGGGAACCTGAGAGATCTGACCTGCAGGGTAATTTAAGCTGTGAATTAGAACTTCAGGCCAAATATGTCTGGGTATGTGGTAGCTATTTGTGGCAACACATGATCTTGGTGAAAAACATGGTAAGGACATTTTTGAGTCAATTGTTAGAAAACCAGAAGAGAAGCATGGGAGTCCAGACATCCCCATAAATCAATGAAAGCCTAGGCTTGAAGAAGGGAAGCAGAAAGTGGTGGAAGGAGAAGTTTATTGGAGAAATAGACTGCTCAGATTATCAGAAAGAAATTCTCAATTAAAATCCTATTGAGAGAGGAAAGGCAAAAAGGAGAGGGGGTCAGCATTTTTCTGGAAAATAAACTGGATATAACTATTATTTTAAAAAAGGACCTAACCTTTAGATGTCAGGCATATTAATAAATTACTTTATTTTATTCTCATAATAATACAGGTATTCTCATTGATTAGGATTAGAGTTGGCTAAGAGAAGATTCGAAACAATGGTGGTTTAACCAAACACTGTTTATTCTCTCATTTAAATAAGTGTGAATGAGTCAGTTTTAGGTAGTTGTGGCAGCTCCATGATATCACATGGGACCAAGACTCCAGTTTTTCTTTTCCTGTATTCTTAGAGCATGACTTTATTTTTAAGGTCCCAGAACAACTGCTGGAGCTACAGCCAGCACATCTAAGTTCCAAGCAACAGAATGAAAGGACTGTAAAAGGGCCCCCTGCAACTTTCCTGCTTTAAAGAAGTATTTTTAGAATGCAAACTGATATAGCCACTAAGAAAAATGGCACAGAAATCTCACCACAATTTTCCTCTACATCTTATGATTAACTTCTAATACATAAGGCCACACTAGCTGCAAGAGAAACTGACTTTTGTCTTACATTCACTAGGCCTGAATGCCTCATCAAATGAAACATGGAGTTCTTATAGTATGGATAAAGAGGAGAACAGGGGCTAGGTATGGAACCAGCATTCCTCGACAGTTCTTTCTGCATTTGTCAAAAGCGAGGTCCAGTGCATTGTCAAGGTCCCATGACTAACAAATGGGGATATCAGAATTAGAACACAGGCCTGTGTGGCTTTAGATTCAAGTACCACTTTGTTTTGTGGTGTTGACTCTCAACAGATGATCCTTTGTTCATAGAGTGGAAGGCAGTTGGTTCATGCACCACAAGAATGAGGGCTCAAGAGGTTGAGGACAAGAGGTTGCAGCCTGATCCTCATCTACTTAAATAGATCAAGGGAGACTGTCGACTGCTTCTCTAACTTTTCATCTTTAAAACAGTCTTGCTTTTTAGTTTCTGAGGAATTCCACTTCTAGGAAGTTCACATATGGATATAATTAAAATGGGTGCAAGGATTTATGTACTAGGATGTTCACTGAAGCTGTATTTATAATAGTGGAAAATTAAAACCACCAAAATACCCAACAAAGAAGATTGGTTAAATTCTAGAACACTGAAACAACCATATGGTAAGACCCATTGCAATCATTAAAAATCATGGTCTCTGAGAATATTCAAGGACGTGCATGAAACACTTAAGTTATGTAAAATGTGAAAGATTGCCGGGTGCCGCCGATGAACGAACGAAGAGCCGAAACAGCCAAATGAGCAAAAGTCAGGCTTTATTGGGAGGACTCCGGGTGAGTTCACTGACCCTCGGATGTGAGTCTGTGAAGGCGCGCCCGGGGAGGGTTTTTGGGTTTTTTATATCTGCAGAGGGGGGGAGGATGGTAACGGTAGACCAGTTTGGTGGGGCGTGTAGTTCATGGAACAGCCTTGGGGACAGACAGTTTCGAGAATTTGGGTGTGTGCGGTTTGAGCAAGATTAACAACTGCCGGACAGCTCAGGGCAAGGGAGGGTTTCACTACCCAACCCAGAGGCAACTACCGGACAAAATGGATTATGAAATAGTACTCACTGGGATCCCAGTTTCATGATGTGTGTGCTTAGAGGCGAGAGAGAAACCCGGAAGACTAGACATCAGAATGTTAGTGTTTCTTTCATAGCTGATGGGATGATTAATTATTCTGCTTTTCTGAATTTTCCAAACTTCTGTAATAAATATGTATTACTCTTGTAATCAGAACAAAAACTCACAAGTGTTATTTGGAAATGCACTTCCTCCTTCACCAAACAGTTTTGTTATTCTCAAGATAAGTGACTTAGATGTTTAGCACTTTCAAAATGTTAGCGTTGCCTGACCAGGCGGTGGCGCAGTGGATAGAGCATCGGACTGGGATGTGGAAGACCCAGGTTCGAGACCTTGAGGTCGCTAGCTTGAGCGCGGACTCATCTGGCTTGACTTTGGGCCCAAGGTCGCTGGCTCCAGCAAGGGGTGGCTCAGTCTGCTGAAGGCCCGCGGTCAAGGCACATGTGAGAAAGCAATCAATGAACAACTAATGTGTAGCAACGGCAATAAAAACTAATGATTGATGCTTCTCACCTCTCTCCATTCCTGTCTGTCTGTCCCTATCTATCCCTCTCTCTGACTCTCTCTCTGTCGCTGTAGAAAAAAAAATATTAGCGTAAAGGAGGTTATAGCAGATTGACTTCAAATAAATGTTTATTAAGTGTAGGCCATGTGTAAGCCACCATTCTGGGAACTTGGGGAGTGGCTGAGGTAAGGGAGTGAGCTAAAAGATGAACAACCATGGTCCCTGTCCCCAGAGGAGTCTTTCTCTGAGAAGAGCTGTGTTGAAAGGTGGTGGTCATAGGGAAGGCCTGTAGGCCTTTCTGGGGTGACTGCCAAGGCAGGAAAGCCAGGAGGTAAGATTGCATGTAGGAATGCAGCGGTAGACATGCTTAGTTATGAGAAACACACATTTCCCATTGGCTAGGTGCCGGGGGCAGTGTGCACAGACTGAGGTCAGCTTGGGTTGTCCTCCAGCAGAGCCACCCACCTGGTCTCCTCAGTGACACCGCAAAACCTTGGTTGTGATTGTCAACCTTTCCAAATAAGACAGCTGTCTTGACAACAACAATCACAATTGAAAACTGATGCAATCTATTGATGGAATGAGGTGTCTATGTGATGTTTATGTAGCTAATGAAGTATCATTAACAAATGAATTGTTCGGGGTTCCAACCTTGAGACCATCATTTATCAGAAATTTGGCCAGAAAAAAAAGAAGAAAAATCCAGTTTCTTCTTAGTTGGAGTTGGTGAGAATGCTGAACCTAGTTTGGGTATGAGAACTGATTCTGTTAGAATCCGAGGCATATATTGTCTATGTTGAGTCCACCAGATTTGTTTTTCTGTGGCTATTCACAATTCTGCCTCCGGCCCCAGGGCACATGTTTCATATAACTGGGTCCGTAGACCCAGCTGGGGAAATTCTCATTCTCTGCCTACGCTCTTGTTCCAAGTTCACCTGAAGGAGCACAACTCTAACACACTTTCAGAGAGGCTTTGCTTTCCGTACATGCTATTCACATATTCTAAGCCACCAGGGACTGGAAGGATCAGGAAACCACATCTTCCTCTGTTTGTTGGGTCCTGAAGCTTTCTGTTTCTCTCTGAGTGTGCTCTAAGTTTTCACCTACAGCTTTTGTGTTTTCACCTTGTGCTTTGGGAGTGGGAGGGTGTGAAAGTTCATTCTTCTGAATAGGTAAATGGCTGATAAGGTCAGAGTGAAAAGGGTTCTTTTATTGGGGAGAAGACTTAATCATCTTAGAGCCCTCTGCCCTACATCCTGGTAGAGGTAGGAATGGGAAAATAGAAGCAGGTGGTAGGTGAGTGGTTAAACTTATTGCTTCCAATGTCAAGGAAATGACTCTTTGACATACATTTTTTTTTAAAACAACAACAAAATGCTATCTGATTGTGGAAAACATTACACATTGTCCAACACACCTATCTTTTAACATTATTCTTTCAAACAATTTAGCCTACTGACAACCCTGTTCAATACCTTTTTTCTCTAAAATAAATTGAGCACTCTTTGAACCCATTCCTACCGTTCTCTCTTCCAGGAAACTAGACCATGTGTTTTCTTGGTGGGAGCTCCTTCCCTTGCATTCTCTTTTCCAAGGGATAAGCAGCTCGAAGTGACCCTTGAAGTGTAGGAAAGGAGGCCCAGGGACAGGGAGGCAACTCAGGGAGACCTGAGGTGCCAGTAACAGTGTGCTTCTGAGAGGGTGCTCACAGTGTGGATCCTGGTAGTTGTGTCCAAGGCCTTTGTCACCCATACTCAGAAGCTACTGGCCACCCTGTTCATGGGCCTCATTTGCAGCTAATATTGCCAAACCACAGAGCATTCAAATGGCGTCCTGGATACCCTGTGATCATTATTTTTCTGTGGTACATGGAGAAACAGCTCCCACCTTCCATTTCATTTGGGTGGGTCTTTACTTAAACAAATAAAATGTAGTCTGGATAGCTCAGGGATTAAAATTGAACCTGCTTCTGCATTTAATTGTAATCATTTTGAGTTGCTCTTTATCCTTGGGTAAAGCATCCATGTTTCTTGTAAAGTGTTCTAAGTACAAGTGAGGGCAGAAAATGGGAGGGTGAACCCCGGGAGGAAATGTTCCAAGTGGATTGGGATGGAAGAGGCAGCACATGTGTCCCAGAGCACCATTTGGCCCCAACCAGAACGTGGTGACTGTTAGCACTTTTTTTTTTTTTAAGCTGAATTGCCTTTTTTGTGTGTTGATACATGTGGCACAGCACTGTGCCAAAGAGTTTGTTTCAGACATTGCAAACTCATTTAATGAGTGGCACTCAAAACGTCTTTATTTGTGCAATGTCTTTGGTTATTCATATAGTGTGCATATATGTGATTTGTGTGTGTGGACAAGAAAGGAACTACAGACTCAGGGGAGGTCCAAAAGGGTCAGTCAGTCTTACAGCCTAGAGACCAAAGTGACACCAGGATGGTCCAAATGTGGAAACTCTTAAGTAAAAGTGGGTCATGAGGGGTAGTCACATCCTCACTTCTTTGGCAAAGGTCGACCTTTAACTTTGAAGTTGTCTATTATCTTTGTTTATCTAACATACCTTTGAAATGTCAGAATAATTTCCTGATTCCTCGAAGGCACAAGCCTAGGCACTAAAGCAGAAGATCACAGAACTCACTGTTATCTTGTTTTCCACATACTATCTCTGTGTGCTGTAAATACAAATGATCACCTATCCTATACCCAGTGATGTGAGACTAGAAAAACTGTCACATTGAGGTTTCTGTGCTTACAACCAAAACAGTTTAGAAGAAAACGCCGGTGAAATAGCTAGGCAACAGCTTCCAAAGTAGTGTCCCCCAAAATCTGAGGCCTAAAAGATACTAAAGAGGAGGGAAAAGGATATACGTTCAAATAAGTTTAGAGAGCACTGTAGGTTAAGCTCTTGTCAGATATTCAGAATGAACAGTAACATCTGTAATCGACCGAGAAAGCAAAAGCAATACAGAAATCCATTTGCCTTGCTCATGATGGTGTTTTCAAGTTTAGGTGACCTGGGAGTCCTTTATCTGTGTAACCATGTATTATAATCCTATGAACTGTTCTTTAGAAACAAATATACTTGATGTTTCACTTAAAGCCTGACTTAAGACAAGGATACTTGCTATCATCTCTAGAACTTCTTGCCAATGCAGTGAGTTGAAGAAGAAGTTTGGCAGAGGAAGGTAGAGCCCCTGGAAAATAAAGGTTAAGTATTCATGATCAGCAGGTACCCTCACCAGTCAGTCACATCTTGTTCCCCCTCAACCCCATCCCAGACATGTACCCTACTCCAGCCTCGGTGGTTTTAGTTTCCTAAATGCTAGTATACCTCCACCTGAAGATCTGTACTATTCCTTCTTCTGCTTAAATTTCTCTTTTTCTTCCTCTTCCCCTGGCTGTGTCTTTCTTGTCCCTCAAGAACGAACTCACCATCATGTAGGTCACAGAAGACGTCAGGGTAACCAGTCTGATTTAATTCTATGGTTTCATAATGCTTCTCAGAAGGTGCCAGAATTCTATTCAATAACATGTGTAATTAACTGCTTAATGAATGTATATCCTGCCACGTATGCAGACACCCTTAGTCACCTTTACTTTTTTCTGCCTGTCACAATTCCTTGCATTAACAGATACTCTAGTTTTGTGAAATATGGAATGGAAAAAAAAGTCATTAAAGAGTAGCAGAGGTTCTGCAGTAACAGATAAATGTGATAAAATTCAAAGACTTAAAACAATACATTGCTTGTATCAGAACTAAATGAAAGATCACTAAAATGGAATATAAGTTTCAGAAACAAATCCTTGTACAGATAAAAAAAATGTGGGTGTCTAATAAAGAGAATGCATTGCTAGATAAAGTAGAATTTACTTAACCTATGGTGCTAGAACAGTTGGTTAACTCTTTGCATTAAAAATGTGGAGGTTTGGAGTGATGTCAGAGAAATGGTGCCGTGAGCGGTTCTCCTGATACCTCTTCCTGAAATTTCAACAAATTCAACAATTAGAGACAGAAAAACAATCCCAGAAGAATCTGAAATACATATACATTAAACAAAGGTACAATTGGGTGAAAAGGTGGCTAAATATATAATCCACTCTGAAGGAAACAAGACAAAGAATGGACTATTCCACTTCCCTCACTGACCTGAGGAAGGTCAAGCCGAGGAGAGAGTGTTTCCGCAGCTCAGCCCATTAGAGCTAACGTCAGCAGCAAACCCAGGCATAGGTGGGTGAGTGAGTTGCTTGCGGAGACTGATACCAAAGCAATTTTGCGCTTTGTTTACTCCTTATCTCCCGGTCAGTGAGTGGGGGCAGTGTGGGAGTGGTTCCATCTGGTGCTTCGGGTATGGGCGCCCACATTCCCAGATGAAGGGGCCAGGTTGGAGGCTGTCAGCAGTAGTCTTCTGCGTGGGCTGTAGCCAGAGCATCTGTATAATCCCTGCTCTCTGAGACCAACAGCGCGCAGGAAGTGCACGAGAGCTGGCTTCCCTACACCTGGACCTGTTCGGGAGGGGCGCCTCCACCAGCCATACAGGCTAACAAAGCACATTCCTGTTGAAGAGAATGGAGCAAGGGCTTGGGGGTAGAGCATGCAGGCAGCATCTGGAGAGCAGACCAGCAGAATGCTGAAAGGAGCCTAACCTGCAGTCTGCTCATAGCCCGGCCAGCTTACACTGGCGGCTCTGGCTGACAAAGCCTTCTTTCCCAGGCCTGTAATTTAAGCGGAACCGGAGGAGGGACTTGATAGTTCTTAGGGCCTCTTGCTCTGCAGGCAGTGGCCAGGGCAACTCCCCACCAGCTGATAGAGGTTAAAAAGCACAGGCCCACAGAACAGACCTCAGAGAACACTGCAGAAGTTGGGCGGGCTGGGCTGTAGGATTCCCAACAAGAGAGAAGCCTGTGGAGAGCAGACCTGTAGAGCGCTGAGGCAAATTTAACTAGACATACCTGAGGAACCTTAGAAAGGAGCCTGACCAGAAGTCAGCTCGCCACCCTGCATGCTTAAGCTGGTTGACAAAGCTTTCATTCCCAGAGCTGTGCTTTGAACAGACCTGGAAGAGGGACTTGGCAGCTATTAAGACCTCCTGCTCTGCAGGCAGTGACTGGGGTGTCTTCCTGCCGGCCGATATAGGTTATAAAGTGCAAAAAGCCTGGGAAGAGTAGATCCACAGAGAGCTGAGGCATATTGGACATGCCCAGAGGTTCACAGAAAGACACCTGAAAGCAATTGGCTCCCAGCCCTGCCTGATTACGCTGGCGGCTCTGGCTGGCAAAGCCTTACCCAGAACCCTGCTCTGAGCAGGGATAAAGAGGGGATTTGGCATCTCTTAGAGCCTCTTGCTTTCTAGGCAGTGGCTAGGGCAACTTCACAGCTGGGTTCCCAGGTTGCTGGTTCAGGAAGGAGAGATCTGGGGAGAGACTCTGGGAAAACAAACTCTCCCATTGATGGAGTCTGCAAACACTAACAAGCCCCGCCTACCAACGGGACTGAGTCCTAGTTTATGTCATCACCATAGCGACACATCAACAGCAAATCTCTGCCTAACAGTGCCACAGGGGCAAAACCAGGGGTACAGTGCCATTGGCCAAAAAGAGAGAGAAAGAAGAAAAGGAAAGAAGATAACCTCTCAAAACCAGGAAAAATTTAGTCTTTATAACTTTTGCCATTTTTTTCTTTCCTTTTTTATCTTTTTTTCCCCCACCTTGGTCATTTTATCCTCTTTCTGTTTTATTCTTTTCTTTTCATTTTGAACTTTACTACCCATAGGTGTTATATTTTTCATTTTTTTTCTATGAGGGTTACATCCCCAAATCCTCCACTCTTTTCTTATTCCTTTATTTTCTCATTTTTTTTGTTTTCTCTCTATCTCTTTTGGTTTCTTCTTTTCTCCTTCACTTTTTCTCTTATTTGATCTCATTCACAAACAAATTATTTTATTCTGGATTCAAATTTTTTCTTTGTGGCATTTTGTGTGCTTTTTACTTCGCTATTTATATCATTAGCATTTTCCCCAACTCTGGCTCTTCATTCTAGGAAGTTTTTGTTCCACTTAATACAATAGAACTGTTTTTCTTCTTTTCTCTTTCACAGTATCTCTCATTCAACCGTCATTTACAAACAAATTATTTTATTCTTGATCCAATATTTTTCCTTGTAGCATTTATTGGGTTCTTACCTCATTTTTTGCCTCTTTGTCACTTTCTCCCAACTCAGACTCTCCATTCTATGTAGTTTTTGTTCCACTTAGAACAATAGAAATTTCAGTTTATAACTGTATTTTCTCAAAAAGAAACCTTTTTTATTTACTCATATTAATGTTATTAACAATACCATTCTCAAATGCCATTAAGAAAAAAGAAATCAAATATGGATACAAAAGACAGAAATGTACTCAGATATATGAGGAAAAATCTATTTAAAAAATTTTAATAGCTTGGAAACCTTGGAGTTAAATGACAGAGAATTTAAAATTGAAGTCCTAAAAATACTCAGGGATATACAAAAAAGCACAGAAAGGCTGTTTAGGGAGCTCAAAAAACAATTCAATGAACAAATAAAGTACATCACCAAGGAAATTGAAACTATGAAAACGGATCAAACAGAGATGAAAAACTCTTCATGAACTAAAAAACAAGGCAATAACCTTAGCTAACTGAATAAGCCAGATAGAAGAGAGAATCAGTGACATAGAAGACAGGCAACTAGAGGTACTACAGAGAGAAGAGGAGAGAGACCCATGAATTAAAAAAAAAAAATGAGAAAGCCCTACAGGAATTATCTGACACCATCAAAAAGAGCAACATAAGAATATGTATATCAGAAGGAGAAGAGAGAGAAAATGGAATGGAGAACATATTCAAGCAAATAACCGACAAGAACTTCCCAAGCCTCTAGAAAGAACTAAAGCCTCAAATTCAAGAAGCAAACAGAACACTGAGTTATCTTAACCCTAACAAATCTACTTCAAGGCACATTATAATAAATTGCACAAACCAATGAAAAATAAAAAATTCTCCAGGCAGCCAGGGAAAAGAAGAATATAACATAAAAAGGAAGGCCCATTAGATTGTCATCAGATTTCTCAGCAGAAACTCTACAAGCTAGAAGAGAGTGGACCCCAATATTTAAAGTTCTGAAAGAGAGGAACTTCCAGCCAAGAATACTATATCCATCAAAGCTATCCTTCAAATACAAAGGAGAAATAAAAACATTCACAGATACAGAAAAGATGAGGGAATTTATCACCAGAAAACCCCCACTTCAGAAAATGCTAAAAGGGATTTTCCAACCAGATATAAAGAACAAAACAAAACTACAAGTAAAAGCTCCATCAAGATCACAATAAAAACAAGATTAATCTGTGACAACAAAAACAAAAAAGGGGAGAAGATAAAGATTAACAGTAGCAAAGGAGGAGGGAGTGCAGAAGCACTCATGAGATAATGTATTACAATGAACATGATATGTGTCCTTTCCATTACTTAATGGTAACCACTTCTGAAAAAACACCACAGAAGCACATGGCTTGAAATAAGAAGTCACAAAGGAAAGAAGTATGGATTACATTCAAACAAAAAACAAATGATTGAAAACAGAAGAGAAGACTAAAACTAGATACAAAACTATCAGAAAGCAATATATAAAATGGCAATAGGAAACCCTCAAGTGTCAATAATTACACTAAATGTAAATGGATTGAACTCACCAATAAAAAGAAACAGAGTAGCAGAATGGATTAAAAAAGAAAATCCAACTGTATGCTGCCTACAAGAAATACATCTAAACTACAAGGATAAAAACAAATTCAAAGTGAAAGGTTGGAAAACAATACTACAAGCAAATAACATCCCCCCAAAAAGCAGGTGTAACAATACTCATATCTAACAATGCTTACTACAAGATCGCAAAGGTAATCAGAGACAAAAATGGTAATTTCATAATGATAAAGGGGACATTAAATCAAGAAGACATAACACTTCTTAATATATATGCATCAAACCAAGGATCACCAAAATATATGACAGTTACTGACTGACCTAAAAACAAAAACCAACAAAAATACAATCATACTTGGAGACCTCAATACACCAGTGACAGCTCTAGATTGTTCATTAAAACAGAAAATCAATAAAGAAATATTGGCCTTAAATAAAACACTAGAACAATTGGATATGATAGACATCTATAGGACATTTCATCCCAAAGTGCCAGAGTATACATTTTTCTCTAGTGTACATAAAATATTCTTAAGAATTGACCATATGTTGGACCACAAAAATAACATCAACAAATTTAGAAAGATTGAAATTATACCAAGCATATTCTCTGATCATAAAGCCTTGAAACTAGACTTCAACTGCAAAAAAGAAGTAAACAAACCCATAAAAATGTGGAAACTAAACAACATATTTAAAAAAAATGAGTGGGTCAAAGAAGAAATAAAAGCAGAGATCAAAAGTTACATATAGACAAACAAAAATAACAATACGACATATCAGAATCTCTGGGATGCAGTAAAAGCAGTAATAAGAGGGAAGTTCATATCACTACAGGCCTATATGAACAAACAAGAGAGAGCCCAAGTAAACCACTTAGATTTACATCTTAACTAGAAAAAGAAGAAAAAAGACAACCCAAAACCAGCAAAAGAAATGAAATAATAAAAATCAGAGCAGAAATAAACAAAATAGAGAACAGAAAAACTATAAAAAATTAATAAGACAAGAAGCTGGTTCTTTGAAAAGATCAACAAAATTGACAAATCCTTGGCAACACTCGCTAAGGAAAAAAGAAAAAGAACTCATATAAACAAAATTCAAAATCAAAGAGGAGAAATCACCACAGATATCATAGATATACAAAGAATTATTATAGAATATTATGAAAAACTATATGCCACCAAATTTTTTTATTAATTAATTTATTTATTCATTTTAGGGAGGAGAGAGGGAGAGAGAGAGAGAGAGAAAAAAGGGGGAGGAGCAGGAAGCATCAACTCCCATATGTGCCTTGACCAGACAAGTGCAGGATTTTGAACCGGCGACCTCAGCATTCCAGGTCGACACTTTATCCACTGCGCAACCACAGCTCAGGCCTATGCCACCAAATTTAACAATCTAGAAGAAATGGATAAATTCCTAGAACAATATAATCTTTCTAGACTGGTCATGAAGAAACAGAAAGCCTAAAGAGACTCATAAGCAGGGAGGAAATAGAAACAACTATTAAAAACCTCTCCAAAAATAAAAGTCGAGGGCCAGACAGCTATACTAGTGAATTCTATCAAACATTCAGAGAAGAATTGGTTCTTATTCTACTCAAAGTCTTCCAAAAAATTGAAGAAGAAGCAATACTCCCAAACACATTTTATGAGGCCAACATAAACCTCATACTGAAACCTGGCAAAAACAACACAAAGAAAAAAACTACAGATCAATATTTCTAATGAACACAGATGCTTAAATACTAAACAAAATACTAGCAAATCAAATATAACAACACATTAAAAAATAATTCATCATGATTATGTGGGATTCATCCCAGAATCACAAGAATGGTTCAACATACATAAAAACGGTTAACGTAATACACCATATCAACAAAACATAAAACAAAAACCAAATGATCCTATCAATAGTTGCAGAAAAGGCATTCGATAAAATACAACACAATTTTACATTTAAAACACTCAACAAAATGGGTATAGAAGGAAAATATCTTAACATAATAAAGGCCACTTATGATAAATCATCAGCTAACATCCTATTAAATGGCATAAAACTGAGGACCTTTCCCCTAAAATCAGGAACAAGACAAGGTTGTCTACTCTCTCCACTCTTATTTAATGTGGTGCTAGAAGTTCTAGCCAGAGCAAGCAGACAAGAAAAAGAAATAAAAGGCATTCATGTTGTGAAAGAAGAAGTAAAGGTTTCACTATTTGCAGATGATATGATTCTGTACATTGAAAATCCCAAAGACTCCACAAAAAGACTACTAGAAACAATAAATCAATATAGTAAGGTTGCAGGATATGAAATTAATATACAAAAGTCCATTGCCTTCTTATATGCCAACAATGAAACATCAGAAAACAAACTCAAAAAAATAATTCCCTCATGGTTGCAACAAAAAAAAATTAGAATACCTAGGAATAAACATAACAAAGAATGTAAAGGACCTATATAATGAAAACTACAAAGCATTGTTAAGGGAAATCAAAAAAGATACAATGAAATGGAAAAATATTTCTTGTTCTCAGATAGGAAGAATAAATATAATCAAAATGATTATATTACCCAAAGCAATATACAAATTTAATGCAATTTCCATCAAGATTCCAATGTCATTTTTTAAAGAAATAGAACAAAAAATCATCAGGTTTATATGAAACTATAAAAAACTATAAGAAACCCTGAATAGCCAAAGCAATCCTAAAAAAAAAAGAACGAAGCTGGGGGCATTACAATATCTGACTTCAAATTACATTATAGAGCCACAATAATTAAAACAGCATGGTATTGGCAGAAAATTAGACACTAAGACCAATGGAACAGACTAGAAATCCCAGAAATAAAACCACATATATATGATCAAATCATCTTTGATAAAGGGGCCAACAACACACAATGGAGAAAAGAAAGCCTCTTCAACAAATGGTGCTGGGGAAACTGAAAAGTTCCATACAAAAGAATGAAACTCGACTGAAGTTTATCCCCTTGCACAAAAATTAATTCAAAATAACATCAAAGACCTACATATAAGACCTGAAACAATAAATTACATAGAAGAAAACATAGGTACTAAACTCATGCACCTTGGTTATAAAGAGCACTTTATGAATTTGACCCCAAAGGCAAGGGAAATGAAGGCAAAGATAAATTAATGGGACTACATTAGCCTAAGAAGCTTTTGCACAGCAAGAGATACTGACAACAAAACAAACAGCCAACTAAATGGGAGATAATAGTTTCAAACAACAGCTCAGATAAGGGCCTAATATCCAAAATATACAAAGAACTTATAAAACTCAACAACAAACAAGCAAACAATCCAATAAAAAAATGGGAAGAGGACATGAACAGATACTTCTCCCAGGAAGAAATACAAATGGCAAACAGATATATGAAAAGATGCTCATCTTCATTAGTCATTAGAGAAATGCAAATCAAAACAACAATGAGATACCACCTCACACCTGTTAGATTAGCTATTATCAACAAGACAGGTAATAACAAGTGTTGGAGAGGCTGTGGAGAAAAAGGAACCTTCATTTACTGTTGGTGGGAATGTAAAGTAGTTTAACCATTATGAAAGAAAATATGGTGGTTCCTCAAAAAAATTAAAAATAGAACTACCATATGACCCAGCAATCCCTCTACTGGGTATATACCCCCAAAACTAAAAAACACTGGTATGTAAAGACACATGCAGCCCCATGTTCATTGCAGCATTGTTCACAGTGGCCAAGACATGAAAACAACCAAAAAGCCCTTCAATAGATGACTGGATAAAGAGGAGGTGGTACATATATACTATGGAATACTACTCAGCCATAAGAAATGATGACATTGGATCATTTACAACAACATGGATGGACCTTGATAACATTATACTTAGTGAAATAAGTAAATCAGAAAAAGTTAAGAACTATATGATTCCATACATAGGTGGGACAGAAAAATAAGACTCAGGGACATGGACAAGAGTGTGGTGATTACTGGAGGGTTGGGCGGAGGAAGGAGAAGTAGGAGGTGGAGGGGAGGGGAGGGGCACAAAGAAAACCAGATAGAAGGTGACAGAAGAAAATTTGACTTCGGGTGATGGGTATACAACACAATCAAATGTCAAAATAACCTGGAGATGTTTTCTCTGAACCTATGTACCCTGATTGATCAATGTCACCCCATTAAAACTAATAATAAAAAAATGTGGAGGTTTACATTCTGGATAGCCAAACAAATCCCAAAGAAGAGAAAAGAACACATTTCCTAATTGCGCTCAAAGGAGCATCAGCTTACCTGCAGGCTGGTGATATGTTAACATGGAAAAAATAGTTCTATGGCTACACATGCCTGGGAAGCCCCAAATCAAACTGAACTGGTTTTCTTGTTGCTGTATTATAATGCAGCATTTGGCATAATTACGTAGAACTATTTTTATTTTCAAATATATCACCGATTTGGGAAATTTGGATTAAAAACTCTGTTAAGGGAGGGCTTTCTAAAAAATATCAAAATAGAACTGCAAGAGGAAAATTGAATTATTGAGTTCTTTGGTTATAAACAACGGGGATCCTTTCAGATGAACTAAATATAGTAGACTCTAATATAGTTCCCAAGTATTTTCTGTCTCTCTGTGGGGAAATGTATTTCTCTGCCTCTGGAACATCAGGCTGGGCCATCTGACTTGTTTTAACCACTGAAAAGTAAGAAGTGATGGTGCGCTATCACTGGGCAAAAAATTTTAGAGAGATTTAAATTACTCTATTCTCTGCCCTCGTAATCATGAAAATATGAATTAATATTAAAATTCTGTTAGTGGGGTCCTACATAATTTGGAGGAGCATAACTTTTTTTTTTTTTTTTTTGCCAGCACAACATTTGAGTGAGAAAGAACTTTGGTTGGGTTCTTTGTTACCTTAGCAGAGACTTATTTGTACTGGCTAATTCAATAAGGGAAAAGATAGATATTGGGTTAATATCAGAAGCTCACAGAGTGGATGCTTGGAAATAGACAAACTCTGTAGATGTTGTTTACCATAAGAGTTTTGAAGATTAAGAAGTCAAAATTATAACAATGATTTTTTTAAAAAATTTTATTTTATTATTATTTCTTTTTATTAGAGAGGAGACACAGAGTGAGAGAGAGAGAGAAAGAGAGAGAGATAGAGAGAGAGAAAGGGGGGAGGAGCTGGAAGCATCAACTCCCATATGTGCCTTGACCAGACCAGTGCAGGGTTTTGAACTGGTGAACTCAGTGTTCCCAGGTCGAAGCTTTATCCACTGAGCCACCACAGGTCAGGCTATAAGAATGATTTTTAAAATTAATTTTAATGGGGTGACACCAATAAATCAGGTACATATATATGTTCAAAGAAAACATCTCCAGGTTATTTTATCATTCAATTATGTTGCATACCCATCACCCAAAGTCAAATTGTCCTCTGTCACCTTCGATCTGGTTTTCCCTGTGCCCCTCCCCTACTCCCTATCCCACCCTCGCCTCCCTCCCCCCACCCCGTAACCACTACACTCTTGTTCATGTCTCATAGTCTCACTTTTATGTCCCACCTATGTATGAAATCATACTGTTCTCGGTTTTTTTTCTGTTTTACTTATTTCACTCCGTATAATGTTATTAAGGTACATCCATTTTGTTGTAAATGATCCGATGTCATCATTTCTTATGGCTGAGTAGTATTCCATAGTATATATGTACCAAAGATTTTTAATCCACTCGTCCTCTGACGGACATTTGGGCTGTTTCCAGATCTTCACTATTGTGAACAATGCTGCCACGAACATGGGGGCGCATTTCTTCTTTTCGAACAGTGCTATGGTGTTCTTAGGGTATATTCCAATAAGTGGGATAGCTGGGTCAAAAGGCAGTTCGATTTTTAATTTTCTGAGGAATCTCCAAATTGTTTTCCACAGTGGCTGCACCAGTCTGTATTCCCACCAGCAGTGCAGGAGGGTTCCCTTTTCTCCAAATCCTTGCCAGCACTTGTTCTGTGTTGTTTTGTAGATGAGCACCATTAAAACTGGTGTGAGGTGATATCTCATTGAGGTTTTAATTTGCATTTCTCGAATGATTAGTGATGTTGAGCATTTTTTCATATGCCTATTGGCCATCTGTATGTCCTCTTTGGAGAAATTTCTATTCATTTCTTTTGCCCATTTTCTGATTGGATTGTTTGTCTTCCTGGTGTTGAGTTTTATAAGTTCTTTATAAATTTTGGTTATTAACCTCTTATCAGATGTGCTGTTGAATATGTTCTCCCATTGTGTGGCTTGTCTTTTTATTCTGTTCTTATTGTCTTTAGCTGTGCAAAAATTTTTTATTTTGATATAGTCCCATTTGTTTATCTTGCCTTTTATTTCATTTGCCCGTGGAGATAAATCGGCAAATATATTGCTGCTACAGATGTCAGAGAGCTTGCTGCCTATGTTTTCTTCTAAGATGCTTATGGTTTCAAGGCTTACGTTTAAGTCTTTTATCCATTTTGAGTTTGCTTTTGTGAATGGTGTAAGTTGATGGTCTAGTTTCATTTTTTTTGCATGTAGATGTCCAATTTTTCCACACCATTTGTTAAAGAGGCTGTCTTTACTTTATTGTATGTTCTTTTCTCCTTTGTCAAATATCAGTTGTCCATAAAGGTGTGGGTTTATTTCTGGGTTCTCTGTTCTGTTCCATTGATCTATGTGCCTGTTCTTATGCCAGTACCAGGCTGTTTTGAGTATAATGGCCATGTGGTAAACCTTGATATCCGGAAGAGTGATACCTCCTGCTTTATTTTTTCTTTTTAAGATTGCTGAGGCTATTCGTGTTCTTTTTTTGGTTCCATATAAATTTTTGAAATACGTGTTCTATATCTTTGAAGTATGTCATTGGTATTTTAATTGGTATTGCATTGAATTTATAAATTGCTTTGGGTAATATAGACATTTTAATGATATTTATTCTTCCTAGTCATGAATACGGTATATGCTTCCACTTGTGTGTATCTTCCTTGATTTCTTTTATCAATGTTTTATCATTTTTTGAGTATAAGTCCTTAACCTCCTTGGTTAAATTTACTCCTAGGTACTTTATTTTTTTGGCGGCAATAGTGAAGGGGATTGTTACTTTAATTTCTTTTGCTGACAGTTCATTGTTTGTATATAGAAATGCCTCTAATTTCTGAGTATTGATTTTATATCCTGCCACCTTGCTGAATTCATTTATAAGGTCCAGTAGTATTTTGACTGAGACTTTAGGGTTTTCTATATACAATATCATATCATCTGCAAATAATGACAGTTTTACTTCTTGTTTTTCAATTTGGATGCCTTTTATTTCTTCTTCTTGTCTGATTGCTGTAGCTAGGACTTCCAGAACTATGTTGAATAAGAGTGGTGAAAGGGGGCATCCCTGCCTGGTTCTTGATCTTAAGGGGATTGCTTTTAATTTTTGTACATTTAGTATGATGGTTGCTGTGGGTTTGTCATAGATGGCCTTTATCATGTTAAGGAATGATCCCTGTATTCCCACTTTACTGAGAGTTTTGAGCATGCATGGGTGTTGGATTTTATCAAATGCCTTTTCTGCATCTATTGAAATTATCATGTGGTTTTTGTCCTTCCTTTTGTTTATGTGATGAATCACATTGATTGATTTGCGTATAGTGAACCAGCCTTGCCTCTCCAGAATAAATGCCAGTTGATCATGGTGTATGATTTTTTTCATATATTGCTTGATGCGGTTGGCTAATATTTTGTTGAGAATTTTAGTGTCTAAATTCATCATGGATATAGGCCTATAATTTTCTTTCTTTGTGTTGTCTTTGCCCGGTTTTTGGTACAGAATTATGCTTGCCTCATAAAAGGAGTTTGGAAGTCTTCCTTCCTCTTGAATGTTTTGAAATAGCTTGAGGACAATAGGAGTTAGTTCTTTGAATTTTTGGTAGAATTCACTTGTGAAGCCATCAGGCCCAGGCCTTTTCTTTTTTGGGAGTTTTTTGATAACTGTTTCGATCTCATTTGTTGTAATTGGTCTGTTTAGGTGTTCTGATTCTTCCAGGTTGATTTTTGGAAGATTATATGATTCAAGAAATTTGTCCATTTCACCTAGGTTGTCTAATTTTTTGGCATAGAGTTCCTCATAGTATTTTTTTTTATAATGCTTTGTATTTCTGTTGTGTCAGTTGTTATTTCTCAACTGTCATTTCTAATTTTATTTATTAGGGTCCTCTCTCTTTTTTTCTTAGTGAGTCTAGTTAGAGGTTCATCAATCTTGTTTACCTTTTCAAAGAACCAGCTTCTGGTTTCATTGATCCTCTTTATTGTTTCCTTAGCCTCTGTGTCATTTATTTCTGTTCTGATCTTTATTATTTCCTTTCTTCTACTGGTCCTGGGCTTTATTTGCTGTTGTTTTTCTAGTTTTTTTAGATGCAGGGTCAGGTTGCTTATTTGAGATTTTTCTAGCTTCTTTTGGTATGCCTGTAGTGCAATGAACTTCCCTCTCAGTATAGCTTTTGCTGTGTCCCATAAATTTTGAGTTCATGTATGCTTGTTATCTTTCGTTTCTAGAAACTTTTCTATTTCTTCTTTGATCTCATTTTTACTCCATTCTTTATTTAATAACCTGATTTTTAGTTTACAAGTGTTTGAGTATATTTCAGTTTTTTTTTTTTTTTTTGGTTAATTTCTAGTATCATGGCATTGTGATCAGAGAAAATGCTTGAGATGATTTCAATCTTCTTAAATTTATTGAGACAATTTTTGTGTCCTAACATGTGCTCTATCCTAGAAAATGTACCCTGAGCGCTTGAGAAGAATGTATATTCTACTGCTTTAGGGTGAAAAGTTCTGAAGATATCTATTAAATCAAGTTGATCTAGTGTCTCCTTTAAGTCTGCTGTTTCTTTATTAATTTTCTTTCTTGAGGATCTATCCAGTGTTGTTAGTGGGTTATTGAAATCTCCACTATGATAATGTTGCCGTTAATCTCACCCTTTATATCCATCAAAGTCTGCTTTATGTATGTCGGGGCTCCTATATTTGGTGTGTAGATATTTATAATAGTTATATCTTCCTGTTGAATTGTTCCCTTTATCATTATGTAGTGTCCTTCTTTATCTCTTACTACAGCCTTTGTTTTAAAGTCTATTTTGTCAGATATAAGTATGGCTACCCCGGCTTTTTTTTCATTTCCATTTGCATAAAACATTTTTTTCTATCCTTTTACCTTCAGTTTATGTGCATCTTTTGTTTTAAGGTGTGTCTCTTGTAGACAGCATATATATGGGTCCTGTTACTTTATCCACGCAGCTACTCTATGTCTTCTGATTGGATTATTTAATCCATTTACATTTAAGGTTAATATTGATATGTAGTTGTTTATTGCCATTTTATTCTTTAAAGTTGTTTTCTTCTTTTGCTCTATTCTTTCCTCCCTTTAAACTGTTCACAACAGGCCCCTTAGTATCTCTTGCAGAATTGGTTTGGTTTTATTGAATTCCTTTAGGCTTTCTTTGTCTGGGAAGCTCTTTATTTCTCCTTCAATTTTAAATGTTAGCCTTGCTGGATAGAGTAGTCTTGGTTATAGGTTCTTGTTCTGCATTACTTTGATTTTATCTTGCCATTCCCTTCTGGCCTCAAGTGTTTCTGTTGAGAAGTCCGATGTCATTCTTATGGGGGCTCCTTTGTTGGTGATAGCCTTTTTTTTCTCTAGCAGCTTTTAGAATTTTTTCTTTATCCATTAGTTTTGGTATTTTAATTATGATGTGTGTTGGTGTAGATTTTTTTTGGTTTCTCTTTAATGGAGTTCTGTGTGCTTCTTGAACGTGTGGAATGTTTCCCAGCCTTAATTTAGGGAAGTTTTCTTTTATGATTTAATTGAACAAAGTTTCCATTTCCTGTCCTCTCTTCTCTTCTTCAGGCACCCCTATGATGCGAATGTTGTTTCTCTTCAGATTGTCACAGATCTCCCTTAGAGTTTCCTCACATTTTTTAAGTCTCTTTTCCTTTTTCTTCTTTGCTTCTGTGCCTTTGTTTATTGTGTCCTCTAATTCGCTGATTCGATCCTCAGCGTCATTCATCCTGCTTTTAATTCCTTCCATTGTGGTCTTCATTTCTGATACTGTATTTGTCATTTCTGTCTGATTCTTTCTTATTATTTCAATTTCCTTTTTTATACTTGTTTTCTCTTTATATAGGTGTTGATAATGACTATCCATTGTTGCTCTAATTTCTTTGAACATCCTAACTATCATTATTCTAAATTCTACTTCTTGTAATTTTGTTATATCTGGTTCATTCAGGTCCTTCTCTGGGGATTTCTTTTGATTCATTTGGTTTGCATTTCGCTGCCTGCCCATTTTGTCCATGTATAAGCAAGTTGTGGCCATTGGAGTCCAGTAGGTGTTGCCTTTGTGTTTCTAGGTGTAGTCTGTCTGCAGGCCCGCCACCCCCTCTGCCACTGACTAGGGCGGTTGGGTATGGGCATTGCCAGCGCCTGCCCACTGCTGCTGTTGCTGTGATTTCCTCCTCTCCTTCATGGGAGGGGCTGTCACTCAAGCCACAAGCCTCACCACATAGGGTAGAGGTGAGCACCTTTGGTCAGCTGCGGACCCAGCCTTTTTCCGGGCTTCCGCCCAGCCCCCGCAGTCAGTGCCTGCTCGTCATAGTTTCGAGGGTTGGGCGGGGCCTTTGACATGCTGTCAGCTGTGAGCCTTTGCCTGTCTGGAGCTTTAGCCCCACTCTTGAGGCCAGAGCCCTCCTGTGCAGGGTCGCAAACCGCGCTTTATTTGGCCGGGCATGTTTGCTGGTGTGTGCTTAGCTGTGGACTTCCGCTGGTCCCGGGCTCTACTCAGCCCTCGTGTTCAGAGCCAACTCTTGCACACAGGATGGCAAACCGCAGTTTCTCTGGCCATGCGGGGCTGGTATCGTGATCTCAGCCATGTGCCCCCACCCGTCCCTGGTCCTTGTCCCGTCCCCGCAGTCAGGGCCGGCTTGTGCAGGGTCATAGAGCAGATCTCTGCCCGTTCCTGGCCTTTCGCTTTTTCCCCGCAGGTGGGGTTACAGGCGGGCTCGATGCTGCCAGACCGCTTTCACGCTTTCTCTCTGCCCCTGCTGGGCTAGACCGAACTCACACTGGTTGGGCCTTTGCCCACGCCGAAAAAACCCGTTTCAGTGTCCTGCCGCCACCATCCCTTCAGCAACCCTCAGCAGAGTAGAAAGTGCCCTAAGTCTCCATACTGTAGGCCTGGGAGCTCCCTCCCTCTAAGCAGCTCTGCTCTAATTGCTGTGGGAGAGCTTGTTTGGCTAGTGTCCTGTCTCCCTTTGCTGGTGTTGCTAGTTCCAGGGGAAATATTCGTTTTCAATTAGCGAAGTGACTTAGCCCAGGGGTTAGGGTGGCTATCCCTCAGAGTGTTTGTTTCTGTGCCTTCAGTCCACACTCTCTTCCCATTGCTCTGGTCCTCTCCTCTGTCCCTGTTCCCCGGAGCCCTGGGTGCGTGGTTGTGAGAGAGGTTTTCTGCGCTGTCCCTTTAAAAAGAATCTTGGGTCTGAGAAAACTGTCTCTTTCTCACTAAGAGTATTCTCACTTGTTTCACAGCTCAATACTGTCCAAACGCCTCTTCTAGGCTCTGGGACTGCAGGCTGAGGGTTGGTTCCTGGGACCTAGGTCCCTCCCTGTCTGCCAAACTCTCGTCCCGCCACGTGGGTCTCTCTAGGCTGCCGTTTGCTTCAGGGAGCTGGGCAGCCCTCTTCACGTTTTCGCTATTCCTCCCAGTCTCAATGTGGCTTCTTCTGTGTTTCTTGGTAGAAGAGTCCACTTAGTTTAGTTCAAAGTTGGTTTATCCAGATGATGGTTCTTAAAATTGAGTTATAATCCACTTTGGTTCTGGGAGTTGGAAGTTGGTACGTCCGCCTACTCCATCGTCATCTTCCCGTCCTTGCATTTTTTTTGTTTTAAGGTGTGTGTCTTGTAGACAGTATATGTATGAGTCCTGTTTCTTTATCCACTCAGCTATCCTATGTCTTTTGATTGGAACATTTAATCCATTTACATTTAAGGTTATTATTGATATGTAGTTGTTTATTGCCATTTTATTCTTTAAAGCTGTATTCTTCTTTGGCTATATTCTTTCCTCCCTTTAAACTGTTCACAACAGGCTCCTTAGTATCTTTTGCAGAATTGGTTTGGTTTTAATGAATTCCTTCAGGCTTTCTTTGTCTGGGAAGCTCTTTATTTCTCCTTCAATTTTAAACGTTAGCCTTTGTAGATAGAGTAGTCTTGGTTGAAGGTTCTTGTTCTGCATTACTTTGAATATATCTTGCCATTCCCTTCTGGCCTCAAGTGTTTCTGTTGAGAAGTCCGATGTCATTCTTATGGGGGCTCCTTTGTAGGTGGTATCCTTTTTTTCTCTAGCAGCTTTTAAAATTTTCTCTTTATTCCGTAGCTTTGGTATTTTAATTATGATGTGTCTTGGTTTATATATTTTTGGGTTTCTCTTTATTAGAGTTCTGTGTGCTACTTGAACGTGTAGAATGTTTCCCAGCCTTAATTTAGGGAAGTTTTCTGCTATGATTTGATTGGACAAAGTTTCTATTTCTTGTTCTCTCTCCTCTTCTTTAGGAAACTCTATGATGCGAATGTTGTTTTTTTTCAGGTTGTCACAGTGCTCCCTTAGAGTTTCCTCACATTTTTTGAGTCTCTTTTCTTTTTCTGCTCTCCTTCTGTGCCTTTGTTTATTGTGTCCTCTAACTCGCTGATTCTATCTTCAGCGTGATTCATCCTTCTTTTAATTCCTTCCATTGTGGTCTTCATTTCTGATACTGTATTTGTCATTTCTGTCTGATTCTTTCTTATTATTTCAATTTCCTTTTTTATACTTGTTATCTCTTTATTTAGGTGTTCATAGTGACTATCCATTGTTGCTCTAATTTCTCTGAACATCCTAACTATCATTATTCTAAATTCTGCTTCTGGTAATTTGGTTATATCTGGTTCATTCAGGTCCTTCTCTGGGGAGTTCTCTTGATTCTTTTGGTTTGCATTTCGCTGCCTGCCCATTTTGTCCGTGTATAAGCAAGTTGTGGCCACTGGAGTTCAGTAGGTGTTGCCTTTGTGTTCTCTAGGTGTGGTCTGTCTGCAGGCCCGCCACCCCCTCTGCCGCTGCCTAGGGTTGTTGTGTATGGGCATTGCCAGCGCCGGCCCACTGCGGCTGTTGCTGTGATTACCACCTCTCCTCCGTGGGAGGAGCTGTCACTCAAGCCACAAGCCTCAGCACCAAGGTTAGAGGTAAGCATCTTTGTTCAGATGCAGACCCAGCCTGTTTTCGGGCTTCCATCCAGCCCCCACGGTCAGAGCCTGCTCACCACAATTTCTCGGGTTTGACCGGGCTGCTGACATGCTGTCAGCTGTGAGCTTTTGCCCATCTGTAGCTTTAGCCCCGCCCTCAAGGCCAGGGCCCTCCTGCGCAGGATCACAAACCGCGGTTTATTGGGCCGAGCGTGGCTCCTGGCATGTGCTCAGCTGCGAACTTTAGCCCTGCCCCCGCATTCAGAACCAACTCGCGCACGCAGGATGGCAAACCGCGGTTTCCCAGGCTGGTTGGGGCTCCTGGCGTGAGCTCAGTCGCGAGCCTCCCTCCGTCCCTGGTCTTAGCCCCGTCCCTGTGGTCAGGGCCGACTTGCGTAGGGTCGCAGAGCAGATTTCTGCCCCTTCCTGGCCTCCCGCTTTTCCCCTGCAGGTGGGGTTACAAGAGGGCCCGCAGCTGCCGGACTGCCTTCCCGTGTCCCCTCCGCCCCTGCTGGGCTAAACTGAGCTCACACCGGCTGGGCCTCCACCCCTGCCGACAGAACTGCGTTTCAGCGTCCCGCCGCCACCATCCCTCCGGCAACCCTCAGCAGACTAGGAAGGGGCCCCACAGTTTAGACCCTAACACTCCATACTGTAGAGCTCGAAGCTCTCTCCATCTAAGCAGCTTTGCTCTAAGTGCCGTGGGAGAGCTTGTTTGGCTGGTATCCTGTCTCCCTTTGCTGGTATTGCTAGTTCCAGGGGAAATATTTGTTTTCGATTAGGGAAGTGACTTAGCCCAGGGGTTAGGGTGGCTGTCCCTCAGAGTGTTTGTCCCTGTACCTTCAGTCCACACTCTCTTCCCGTTGCTCTGGTCCTCTCCTCTGTCCCTGTTCCCCGGAGCCCCGGGTGCGTGGTTGTGAGAGAGGTTTTCTGCGCTGTCCCTTTAAAAAGAATCTTGGGTCTGAGAAAACTGTCTCTTTCTCACTAACAGTATCCTCACTTGTTTTACAGCTCAGTACTGTCCAAACGCCTCTTCTAGGCTCTGGGACTGTAGTCTGGGGCTTTGTTCCTGGGACCCAGGGCCCTCCCTCTCCGCCAAACTCTCGTACCGCCACGCGGGTCTCTCCGGGCTGCCGTTTCCTCTGGGGAGCTGGGCAGCCCTCTTCACGTTTTCGCTATTCCTACCAGTCTCAATGTGGCTTCTTCTGTGTTCCTTGGTTGAAGAGTCCACTTAGTTTAGTTCAAAGTTGGTTTATCCAGATGATTGTTCTTAAAATTGAGTTATAATCCACTTTGGTACTGGGAGTTGGAAGTTGGTATGTCCGCCTACTCCATCGCCATATTGCTCCCTTAGAAGAATGATTTTTATAGCAGAAAACAATTTGGTTAATTCACATCAGTTGAAGTCAGATAAATTCAAACCTTTTCAGTTTCGTTTTTTCCTCAGCTAAAAATTTAAATTACTAAGAGAACATATTCTATAGGCTTAATTTTTATCACATATCCACCCTCTGGCTTCAGAGGGTATGGTTTAGGATTACTGTCCTTCTAGACTACTCTGTGGGAATAGAGAAAGGAAATTAGGAGTGCTGGTTAGAAGACAAAATGGGTGCTAAGAAGCTAATATACAAATATTTGCTACATAAAACTAATAGAATTGGCCACTGAAAAATTTAGTACATAAAAAAACCCACCTCTTAATACAATTAAAGAGAACAATGAACAAGAAATATTTAAGAAACATATGTGAGCACAGGCTGCTATCCTAATACGTTACTATACAAATGAAAACTGAAAGAAGACTAGGTTACTAAAAAGAGGACCGTACTAAAGCAAACAACATAAACATGAATTTCCAAAATATGAACTATAAACAGCCAGAAAATTTGAAAATAGTCCAACTTGTTAGAATGCAAAGAAATGCAAATTAAAACAATGAGATATATTTATGTTTAAAATTTTCAAAATTGATACTACTCTTTTTTTAAAGTACTAACATCAGATTATAGAAAAAACAGTTTTTTTCTCAAAGTCTGTATTGAGTGTACATTATTCAATATCTATTATTATATACAAATACAACCATTTGGCTATATTTATTTTAAATCTTCATAGTGCTTAATACTTCTGGCTAAATAATTTCACTTTAAAAAATTCAACCTAAATAAATATCCTTAGATTTGAGGGGTTTATATATAGGAATGTTTATTTTGTCATAATTTATAAAAATAAAAAATAAAATAACATTTAATAACAAATTATAAAGAATTTATCAAATAAATTATAGTGTAGCTGTATTCTGATGCAACCATTAGAAATGACATTTTGGAAAATTACTAATGACATGGAAAACCATTCATGTTATATTATAATGATGTCAAAAAGCCATGCTATAAAACAAGTACTATAAAATGCCAACTAAATAGAAAAATATTTATTTTTATAATATAATAAAATGTTAATGAATTATTTGGGACATAGTATCTAATAATAATACAAAATATTTTCTTTGTGTTTTCTATATTTCTTAATTGTTCTATTATAATATATAGCTTTTACCAACAAAGCCTAATTAATAAATATTAATAAAATATCACTTTCAGTACATTTTAAGAAGCAATTGATTAATAGTAATTTGCATTTCATAGTTAATTAATACAAATAACATGTGTCACAATTTTTAAATTTTATTTATTTTACAGGGACAGAGAGAGAGAGAGAGGGATAGATAGGGACAGACAGACAGGAATAGAGAGAGGTGAGAAGCATCAATCATTAGTTTTTTGTTGTCGTTGCAACACCTTAGTTGTTCATTGATTGCTTTCTCATATGTGCCTTGACCGTGGGCCTTCAGCAGACCGAGCCACCCCTTGCTGGAGCCAGCGACCTTGGGTCCAAGCTGGCGAGCTTTTGCTCTAGCCAGATGGGCCCACGCTCAAGCTGGCGAGCTCAGAGTCTCAAACCTGGGTCTTCGGCATCCCAGTCCGACGCTCTATCTACTGCGCCACCACCTGGTCAGGCACAATTTTGTTTTAACATTCAATCTCCAAGAGTTAGAAACTGCATCTAAAAATATTTATCACTTGAAAATTTCTCTGTAAAAAATTAAATTTAACAAGTACATTTCAAGTGCCTTTCTGTACCTGATTACATGTTATACGGTGGCAACAGACTTTCCTTGAGGAACTTATAGGCAGTAGGTTAAGATCTATTGTGCAAAAGAGGATACTCCTCAGATGGGAAAGAAGATTTGACCTAAGTTTTACTTGACATGGTATACTAACAAAACTTCTAAGATGCCAACACCCAATGTGGGATTGCATTTAACCTTTCATTGTCTGTGAACATGGCCAGCTAATTTCTCTATATGAGGTTTACAAGAAAAGACCTATAATGCCAACAATTTTATTTTCAGGTACTGTCTACCTTAGGATACTTTTTGCCTAGCGTTTAAAAGAATGATAATAATATTTTTGAAAATGATCTGATATTTGTCTTGGGAAGTTTGAAGTTTTCTTCACTGAAGAATGAATATAGGCTTGCCACTTGTTTCTAGTAGTCCAAAGGACTTATTTCTCCATGGACTCATGCTTCTATTTATGTTCTACCTCTATTTTAATCACTGTTATTACAATGGATTTTCTCCCAGAAACTTCCTGGATTTGTTTATTTTTAGGTTACTGTTTCAGTTATCAACACTAATGCAAAAACACAAGCAAAAGTGACCCACACTTTACAATTACTTAATATGTTTATTGATATGTGTGCACACACTATATATATCACACATAAGTTAACTAAACAATATATGTTTCTAGTTAATGAAGTGTTAAATAAATGGCATATATGATAGATACTATTAGCATTCTGAGAAGATGAAAAGTAGTCAAAGGGAACTTTAAAGGTTTCCTAAGATGGAAAGATAATTTAAAGAAATATTATTCCAGATTGATGATGCAAAGAGAGCATAAGCTGGGTAGTAAATCTATAGATAAAAGTTTATTCTCAAAAATTCTGGCTGGTTCCAAAAGTAAGCTCTACTGTCTAGGGGTAATTTATGTCAAGCATTAGATGCATTCCTAAAAAGTCAGGTGAAGTGTTATTTGCCGAATTAAAATTATTTCCATAACATCTGCAATTTAGAATAACAACTCCAGGGCTGCTCTGGTAATCAGATGCACATTTAAGAAAGAAGCCCATCTATTTTCATCATCAGGAAAGAAAAAAAATAAAGAACTACATGATTAAACTTGCCCATGTCTGTTTTACTCTCATTGCTAAAAATTATGGAGGAACCAACTGTCTCTGATCTGTAGCTAAGGGCTCCTCATGTCCTCTCTCACTAGGAAATTGTTCTGACAGCCTTCCTCTCTCTCCCACATCACCATGTTTTCTTTTTCAGTGGATTACTCCCATCAACACACAAAGACATTATTATTTCTCCTATCCTAGAAGAAAAGAAAAACACTCTTTAGAGATAATTTCCCTATTGCTATATGGTACTGTGTTTCCCTTCTGAGAATTTCCCATATATGCTCTCTTTAATTCCCCCATTCACCACACTCATTTTCTTTCATATCCTCTTCATCAGGCTTTTTCTCACACCATTTCACCAAAATTCTGTCATCAAGATCACTGATGACCTCCATGTTGTTAATCCCAATGATCTGTTCTTGGCCATGAGTTCACCTAACTTACACCAGCATTTGACACAGTTTTCTGTGCTCTCTTCTTTGGTCATTTTGTGACTTGGTTTCTATGTTTTTACTGTCCTGGAGTTCCCTTCCTTACTGGCTGAGACTTCTTGACTCTGTTGCTTCTCTTTAGAGAAAACCACCTGAAAACAATTCAGGTATTCCTGGGCTCAGTCTTTAGACCATTTTCTTTCCCATCTGTCTACACATCACCTTTATTATCTCCTTCAGTTTCATAGCTTTAAATTTGCCTGACCAGGCGGTGGTGCAGTGCATGGAGCATCGGACTAGGATGCGGAGGACCCAGGTTTGAGACCCCGAGGTCGCCATCTGGTTTGAGCAAAAGCTCACCAACTTGAGTCCAGGGTTGCTGGCTCAAACAAGGGGTTTCTTGGTCTGCTGAAGGCCTGTGGTCAAGGCACATATGAGAAAGCAATCAATGAACAACTAAGGTGTCGCAATGAAAAACTGATGATTGATGCTTCTCATGTCTCTTCGTTCCTGTCTACCCCTCTCTCTGACTCTCTCTCTGTCTCTGTCAAAGAAAAATATTATCTATTCACTGATTATTCTCAATTTATACCTTTGGCTATAACCTAAGGTGACCAGACATTCTACTTTTGGTGGGACAGTCCGATTTTTAACAATTTTTCCTGTGGCATTTTTAAAAAGTCCCGATTTTTGGAAAGAATGCACGAAAAGCTAGGGAACGGCAGGAGAACGGGAAGGGAATATACGGTTTTCAGCGAGGAGACCCCGCCTCGACCTGGAAGTGCCTGCACTGCCGCAAGAGCTGGCTGCCCCATGCGAGGCCCTGAAACAAAGAACTTAGGGAGAGATGTACCTGCTAGGGCGGCAGCCGTCAAGTCCCCTAACTACCCATGGGCCCGCATCCTGGATGCTGGTGTGCAGCTCTGAGCTCCAAGAGGCACAAGTCTCTTGGTCTCCAGCAGGTGGCGGGGCTGAACGCGGGGAGCACTCGTGCAGCTCTGGCAGCTCCGGCATGGGTTTTGGGACCCTGTAACCTGATCCCTCTGACTCACTCAAAATTTCCCTTATACTAATATTTCCCAAAATGATCTTTTTAATGAGGTATCATTATTAAAAATATATATTGATTTTGGGCATCAGCAAAAATCACAATAGAGAACAAATGGTTAGAAATATTTCATCATTTTGAAACAAACCATGTTCTATACAATAATGCACTAAAAATTGTCAAATACGCGCTGTCTTTACCAGAAACTAATGCTGCGACTGAACGTGTTTTCTCTATGGTAAATAAAGTGTGGACATCAGAAAAATCACAATTAAGTGTTGAGACTTTGAAAGCCATTTTATGTGTGAAATATAATTTAACAAATTCTTGTGAAAAATTTTATGACCTTTTAAACAACGACAGCAATCTACTAAAAAAAATTCACTCAAATGAGAAATATGGCAAAGAATAAAATAATACTATAGATAATTTTTTAATGTATTATATTGGTAAATTGTACTTATGTTGAAATTTAAAAAAATATATTACAGTACTATTTTTGCATTCTATGAAAAATTATTTTGCTCCATATAGACCAAATTTTTAATCAAGAATCCCCACCCCCATCCCCAGTCAATGCTGTCCTGCTTTACCAATTTTAAAATCTGGTCACCTTACTATAACCTCTATATCAAACTTCAAACTCTGTATTTAACTCAGTATTAAACAGTCTACTTAGATGTCTACTATGTACCTCAAACCAAACAAGTAAAACACTAAGTTCATTTTTTGTTTTTTTTTATAGGGACAGAGAGAGAGTCAGAGAGAGGGATAGACAAACAAGAGTGGAGAGAGATGAGAAGCATCAATCATCAGTTTTTTGTTGCGATATCTTAGTTGTTCACTGATTGCTTTCTCATATGTGCCTTGACCGCGGGCCTTCAGCAGACCGAGTAACCCCTTGCTCAAGCCAGTGATCTTGGTCCAAGCTGGCGAGCTTTTGCTCAAGCCAGATAAGCCCGTGCTCAAGCTGGCGAGCTTGGGGTCTCGAATCTGGGTCTTCTGCATCCCAGTCTGACACTCTGTCCACTGCGCCACCGCCTGGTCAGGCAAAAACACTAAGTTCTTACCATTTCCCTTAAACCCTGTTTTCCCATGATCTTCATATTCCAGTCATGGAAAGAGCTCCTTTCCAGTTGCTTATCTTAGATCTCTCTACTTCTGTCTTCACCCAAATTGTATTTGTAAAGAAATCTTACAACTCCACTTTCAATATTTATATCCTCGGCGTGACATGTTTTCATCAGTTCTACTATGGTGAGCCAAGGCACCATGACCTCTTTTCTATTTAAGAAGCAACAGCCCACCAGGTTAACAGCCTTCATTCCTCCTAGACTTCCCCACCCCTGACTACACCCAGCATAGCCGACAAAGTCATCATAAATCCGCTTGAGTTACCTCTCTCTTTCACCTCCCAAATCTTGTCCGTTCACTCAAAGAAAAAACAAACAAACAAACACCAAAGTCTTTGAAAGGATTTGTAAGACCTCCCCATGATCTGTTATTCCTGCCTGTTACCTCTTTGACTGCATCTCTTACCTCTCTCTTCACTACTTCCTCCATTTGGACCTCACCATCTCTTCCTGCTCTTTTAACCCAGCAATCAGACTCCAAGCCGGAGCACCTGCTTTCCCACTGCCTGGAATGCTCTCCCCTCAGAAATCAAAGTGACTTCCTCCCTCACATTCTTCTCTTAGTTATACGTCACATCCTTGGTGAAGCTTTCTGTGGCCATACTAACCAAAATTACAAACTCCAGCCCAAGATTTCTTTTACTCTTTACATACTTAAAAAAAATATTATCTATTACTTACTTGACTATATTCAATACAAAGGGAGAAATGGTAGGCTGCTTGTTCCCATCATTAAATTTCTCTCTCACTTATCTATGTTTTTTAAATTGCCCAATGATATCAATGTTGGGATTCCAAAGATAAATACTACATAATTCCCAAAACTTTAGTCTACTGGAAAAAAGATAAATGCAGAGATACACAATCTTAATTCCTGCACACTGTTTCTACTATCAGATCTTCACCTTATGTAAGATTTCCAAAACAGAAGTTAATATGTGTGTGAATGAGTTGTTATTTTTGTCATTTGAATTTTTTTCTAAGGAATTCCGTAGCGAAGTGCAACCATTCTCTAGCTCAATTATAGACTGTTATCCCTGGATGGATCTTCAGATATGACCTCACACAGTAATCTTGCAGAGCTGAAGAATTTGCCACTCAGAAATAATACCTTAGTAGGAGCAATATAGTACCTGTTATTTATTGAATATCATCTACCAGATACCATGCTAAACACCTTGCATGCACTATTACATGTAATATTTACAACAACCCCATGAATTGAATACTAGTACTGTTTTATGTATATAGATGAAGAAGACTGAGGCTTGGGTAGTAATTTGCTGAAGTTTACACAGATGTAAGTGGTGGAACCTCCAGTCAAACCAATGTTTGTCTTATTTATCAAGCCCAGGTTCTTGACAAATGAAGACACTACACTAGCCCATTGTGTTTTTATAAGTAATTCACAAATTGGGAGCTGAAATCCTTTTTTTCTGATTCCCAGTCCAATGCTTTTTCCACATAAAATTACCACTTTTGCTTCAAAATTTTTTCTATGGTGGTTTTATTTTGAGATGTACTGACATGTACAGACATACCAAATCCTACATGGAAACAATTATATTAGTGATGATACTACAATCATCTTTGCCCATGTATATCTGCATGATTTAGAAATAAGAGAGAAAATTGAGATGGAGTTGTATCTTTATAACCTGGTCATCTTGCAGACAGCAAGGCAGCCTAAACAGCTCAATAGTGCCTGAGCCAGGGAGCAGCTCTGTCAGATCAAAGTTATTGTACATTATTGTTTACACACAAGCACGTACTGTAACCGTAGCACAGTTTGCAATGGCCAGAAAATGACTGCGGGAGCTTTTGTTTTCCTTGCATTGATCAGAAAATTGTTTGCTCTTCCCAATGACAGACCAATGGGCACATTTGTGCCATTGCTGCAAGAAGCTGTGGATGGCATCATTCTCATGGCACTAGAAGCACAGTGTGGTGGTGTACAATCAATGAGTGAGATAGTGACCTCCTTTTCAGGTGTGTTGCACTTTATAATATGGCGTACCTTCTCCTCAGGAACCAGCAATCATGGGCATTATGGGAAAGTGTGTATTTGATGATGGGAATGCAATTAATGAAGATAGTTGTTATTAATAGTTGATGTGCAATGGCTTCATATAAGATGTAAAGACTGACAAGACGTGCAGTTACTCTTTTTGAATGTGTGTGTTGACTCTTTCATAATGCTCAACAACATAATGGGAACTTCACTGACTTTTATTTAATAAAATGATTAAAGTAAATGTCACTCCAAGTTTTCCTGCTTTCCAAAAACAGTGTACAGTCAATGACTAGCAAAACCAGCAAAATGCACAAAGACCCAGCCTTGCTTACCATAGTAATTATCACTTTCATTGTGGGCACTGAGACTCTGACTCCCCTGCCTAGTGTGAAGATACAAATCTCTTCATAAATACTACACTGGAATTTTAAAGAGAAGGGCTGTAATGTGCTTTTAGACTTACTAGTCTGGGGAATTGAATTTCAGGAAATCAAAGGCGATCAGGAGGGGTCGTTAGAAAACCACCTTTTGATAAATTATAGATAGTGTGTTGTCTCAAAATTATCCAGGAGAGATGACCTGGTGAAGGACAGAGTGTGATGTGACATTCATTTCAAGTTGGCATGGTTTCAGAGGAAACTGCTCTATGGAGCTGTCTTAATTGCTACTTATTTTTCTTCTATGAATTATAGTTTCTTTTTATATGCTTGTTGACTAACCGAATGATGTTGAAAATTGTGGATGTAGTCAACTAGCTTCCAAATGTTTATAACCTCTTACATACCAATTGTGAAAAATAGAAAAAAATACATATGTAAATACTATAGAAAATTATTTCTAATGTTATTGCCCAGAGAAAAGCACTCTGGTTATGTGGGTATGTAAATCTAGTTGTAGCATCATCCTGATGCGCAGAGACTGGATTTAATCCCCAGTCAGGGCACATACCAGAGACAACCAATGGATACATGGATAAATGGAATAACAACTCAATGTTTTTTTCTTGTTTTCTCTCATAAATTAAAAAAAATATTTTAATTGTTGCACAAGGCATTTGTGTTCATGATAATAAAGGTTGTCTTCTTTCAATGCTCACTCCTCTGTAACACTGGCCCCTATAAGTTATGTTAAAGAACAACAAGTGTTCTTTAGTAAAGCTGAGAAGTGTAAGATGGTGATTCTTCTAGAATGTTAGAGTGATACTAAAAGATGTTCCCCTTCATAATAAAAGTGTTTTATTTTCCTTGTAAATCTTTTACTTCGAGGATCGTTTGGGAAAACTCAACTGGAAAGAAGAACCTGGGGAACGGTAACAGGTTGAAGTGACCAAGGGCATCCTGAAGGGCATGGTGGGTACGTGAGGGTGGACCAGCTTGTGCTCACACTCCCTGCCCCTTTGAAGAAACTTGTAGGTGGGAAGGGATTTGTAGGTGGAGAGGGAAATGTAATGAACTTATTTGCATCATCCTCTGAACTCTATTGTGCCCCTGAGAAACTGATAATCAGATTTATCTCTTAATAGAGAGACCTTTCAATTCATCCAAATGTTAGAAGGGATATATATGTATTGCTTACAGAATTAATTTATGCATCTAGAAATACTCATTCAGTGCCGGTGAGTCATTTGTTACTAACACACAGACAAGATCCTGATGTACAGAGGCTGCTGTCAGGTGCAGGAGGAGATAAGAAAGCCAGCAGGAGGCACCCCTGGCCAGTTGAGACAATGTCTTACAAACACTCATTGACTTACTCTTTTTTTAAATTAAGCATTACATCATGAACATTTTCTCTTGTCTTAGCAAGCTCTTGGCAAACACTCCTTTTGATGACTGCATAATGCTTTATTTTATGGAGGTTTCATAATTGACACAATTCTAACCTAACTGCTGGACCACAGGGTTGTTTCTAATTATTTTTATATTGTTTTGTTATGTTAAATAATTCCTCATTAATAATATATGTCCCAGTAGAGCTCAAGCTCCATGTTGATCAGGCATCCCTGATTCGACTTTCCTGTGCAGTGGGACACTCCTGCTTATCAACAGGGCTGGCAGCCTTTTCGAGACTACTCTTGAAGTAGCTATAAGGGTGCTAATGATAAGTGCCACCAGAGGAAAGACACGACCGTCACAGAGTTAGTTGCAAGAATCACATAGGCAATTTATTACTCACAAATCCTTTTGGCGTGCCTGGGTACAGCTTAAGAGGGCCCCGTCGGCGTACTCCTCTCAGCTGTCCTTGGTCAGAGCTCAGAGCGGTGTGGAGACAGTCCACATCAACGTTGGAGTCTGGGCGACTACTGCAGCAGGGGCCCTCAGCTTTAGTACCTTTTCTGGCCAACACCTTCTAACAGGTGTCAATCTACAGGATTATCACCTCAAACCACCTTTTTGTGAGTTTCTGGAAGGAAACCCCTTTTATGTTACTCTACTGAAATGTTACATCAAACCACTTTTTAAAATGTTCTTATTTACGTTAACTTACAAAGTTATGACACCAAGCCACTTCTTATCTAGATATAACTTCACATACACACTAACTGGGCCCTGCTTGAGAGTCAGAATCAGTTTATCACATATGCACCCACTATATTAATTCCTATCCAGACGTCATAATTTTATTTAGTTTCCTTAATTATTTTTAATATTATATTTAATTACTTTTATATATCTTTCATATTTTTATTTTTTATATTTCTATATATTTAATTACTATAACATTATATTACTACAAATATATATATATATATATTTTTTGCCTGACATTTTCGTTCACATTCTGAATCATTTGAGTCTCAATGTTGGATGATCAGGTCAAAGGGAACAAGCACATTTTTAAGGTGTCTGATGCACCTTGTCCAATTCCCTCCCCGAGAGGCAATACTGAGGTATGTTCTCAGCAGCAGTGTTTATCATGACTACTGGACAGCAGTCTCTTCTCCGTGTGGTGAAGAACAGTCAGGGCTCTCTAGGGATACAGGCAGATGCTACTTCCAGCACCTCTGCTGACAGGGCTCTTCAGGTGACTTGCACACGATGTCTTTTTGGTAATGAACAGATATTTGTTGACCTCTTCTCAAGCACCATTAAGACTATCCCAGATCTGAATAAGTAAGGGTCATTTAGATTTGCCAGGGCATAGAAAATTATGGGAGCTTTCTTCTTCAAATAATAAAACAACAAATTAAAAAAAAGTTTTGTTACATGGAACATCACTACTTAGGGTATGTTAAAGTTCAAAATATTATTCACTCAATGTTACAGGTGTATGAAACATAATTTAGTTTTTCACAATTTAGAAGGTGCCTATGAAAGCATTTTCTTGTCGTCCCGTGCCATAGAGCAGCGATTTTCAATTTGTGTGCCACAAAATTTTTTATTTTGTTTATAAAAATTTTTATTGAATTTATTGAGGTGACATTGGTTAATAAAATTATACAGGTTTCAGGTGCACAATTCCACAGCACATCATCAGCATATTGCATTGTGTGTTCACCAAACCAAGTCAAGTCTCAGTCTATTACCATCTATTCCCTCTCTACCCTTCTTCACCTCCCCCACCCCATTTTCCCTCCTGTGATCCCCACGCTATTGGCTGTATTTATAAGTTATTTTTCAATATGCTTAATTCCTTTACCTTTTTCGCCCAGCCCCCACCTCCCTCTCCTCTGACAGCTGTCAGTCTGTTCTCTGTATCTATGAGTCTGTTTTTGAAACATGAAATACATGACCATTTAGTAATGGGCACTGACTTCTTTCTTTTTAGATTGTCAAATAAAAAAACAAATGACAACAGGTATCACAACAATAGCCATCCAGTGTGAGTGGATAAGGATTTCAAGAGATTGGAGGATGGTTGTTGCATCCTGAGTAAGATAAACAGTCTGGTGAGGAAGTGAGTGCAAACAGAACCCGATGAAGAGTCAATGTCAGGTGAGGCTTCCAGGAACAATAAAAACGTGTTTTCTTTTTTTTCTCATGGGAAGGGAATTTGGGTCTGGTGCAGTATCTGAGGAGTATTGTGGTAGTAAGGAAAATATGGCAATGGAGGCTTTACTGAGGGGAGTGGGACTGAACTTATCAAGGGTAAATTTCAGGAGACTCTATCAACCCAGAGGCAGCAGAGCCTAGCAGCCCAACCTGAAGACACAGCCACCAAATGGGGACCAAGGAGAAACTGTGGACATACCTTCTCCCTGGCTTTTATTCCTCATCCTTTCTTCTTCATCTCTGCTCATTTTATTCAAGCTCTCACCTTTGAGCACTTTGACCTGCTGATGAACAGATTGCCATGGAGGTTTGGGGTTCAGTCAACCCAGATTCTGCTGAAAGGTATTAGCTGCATCAGTGAAATTTACCACCTTACTAGCCTGGGGGTGATAGGAATGGAGAGTGGGAGTGCCCCAACAAAGTTGTTTGGGAGAATTAATGGAACTTCTTGACTTATTAGATATGGAAGGAAAGGAAAATAAGAAACAACGCCAACCCCATGATGTTGAGACTAGGTAACTAGGACAATTTTAACAGAAGCTATTCTGAAAGAAAAGTAATACATTATGAATTTTCATTGTTGGAAGGCCCTTAACTAAAGCTCATTTAGCCCAACCACACTTCCAGTGTTCAGACCTCCTCTATCTCATGTCACCAAGGAAAGTTCAAATAAGAATGGATGTCTCTAAAGATAAGGAACATTCTATTGCCTCTAACAGGGTTTTCTACCTTTGGTGTTTCATTTCCGATTTTTGAGTTCATGATGGAAAGAGGTTGTTTAGATGATTAAGAATGCAGGATTTTAAGTCCCCAGAGTGAACGGAATTGGAGATGAAGATTCAGAACCAAGGATATGCATTGGTATTGTGACAGGTAGCAAAGAGAAATAATCAAATGGCAGAGAGAGAGGAATGAGTGGGAGACCATGACTGGTTTTTGGAGGACAGGATAGGGGGAGAGGAACCACAAAGGAGAGACTCAGGGAGGAAAAAATTAATTGCATACAAGTAATTAAGAAATTAAGCACAGTGTCATGGAAGTTAGGAAAAGAGAGTTTCCAAAGAGTGTGAATAATGGCAAATGCAAAAAGAACAAGATTGGAAAAGTTCTCCCAGATTCTTCTGGGTCAGACCTCCATCCCGTGACTTGCTTATCTCGTTAGAAGTCATTTTCTAGACCATCAGACTATGACCACATTTCAAGTGAAGGGTAGAATTACATTTTAAATCTAAATAGCATATTCTTTTCAACTTGTTTGAAACTTGTACATGAACCAAGTTTATTACCCAGTATAGCTTCTTTCCTGTCAAAGAGTAACATTTGAATATTAAAATCAGGGAACTTTGAGGTAGTATAGTATATCTAATATGGACAATATTGAGGTTTTGAGTGATGTGCTTATGTTTTTGTAGGAATGCTTCCTCAAGTATTTTCTTACTGTTTTAGTGGAGCCCACAGCGAAGTAGAGATTGGAATGGCTGTCATAGGTCCTCCATGTACATTGATGATGATTTCATTTTAATCTATACTGGACATTTCTCTGAATCACAGGATCACTGATCATGAAATTTGACAGAAGTGACAATTTTGTTCAATGCAGGCCTTGCACCAACAGGATATAGGATATTACAGATCGGACCTCAAGTGCTTTATCACGGCTGCCTGGGGAAGTTCTGTGGTATCTGAGGACTTTCTACAACCTGTTACCTCACCCAAGTACCTGATAATCATGTCTAAATCATTTATTTGTTTCTATGTGGACAAATATGCTGTTGAATAATAGACTTTGTATGACTAAGAAGTATACTTTGAGGGGTTTAGTAAAATGTTCCTCAGGGAAAATGTTCACCTCGGTGACCTCGCTATAAAGCCTTGAAATTCACACACTATTTGCATTTTGGGAGTTTAGCTAAGGTATCGACTCATAACTATGTGACTCTGGTTGGTTAGCTTAGCACATTCTATTCCTTCCCTGCCACTTGTAGGATGCAGGACATTTTGATGAGAAGGATGTTTGGGCAAGTCCAGGGTTTGGGCACCAAGGTGAGAGCATGTGGGGACTGTTTCAGTTAGTATACTCATCAACTTCCCTCTCTATAACTTTTAAAGTTGTAAAACTTGGGACTGTGGCTAGCATTCTTTGGGTTTCTTTCTTCTGTTACATTGACCTAGCTTCCTCAGAATGTTGCTGCAGGAGGCAAATGCAAAAACAGACATTAAATACAGCTTTCCCATACAATGCCTGATGTGGATCAGTGTTTTCTTCTTGCCAAAACTGCCTTTCTGCCTAACAGTGTGGGAAACTTGATGGAGGTCTGGGAAAGGAGCAGTGTCACTTCTATCCTGTTCTTGTTGAAAATCCCTTCTTGGCTGCTTTGTGTGTGTTTCCTAAGTTTCCAGCCCCAGGAGAGAGGTGCTCCCTCTGCCAGAGGCAAGGCGGGCTTCCTGTGGGTGTGAGTTGAGTAGAGCCCTGGGCTGGCTCTTCTGCTCCATTATGTACACCAGCAGATGCTTAATCATTTTGAAAATAGGGTCCTGGTGTTGTATTTTGTTTCAGACACCACAAATGATTTCTGGGCTAGAGGATGTTCACTCTCTGGCAAGGGAATTATTTCCCTTCTGCTCTCTAAAGAGATGAACCATTTAAGAGTGAGGACCAGTCTGACCGTGTGCGGTGGGGACAGTGAGGGGGAAGGGTGAGAAAGACTCTCGAGAAACCCCTTCTCTGGTGTGAACAAATAATAATAATAAGGGATAGAAGAAACATACTGTCTACTGAGATTTACTTGGACAATGAAAGCATTGTGGGAAGTCAAGATGAAAATTTGAGTAGGTTTTTTCTCTACTTCTTCACATTACATATTTGGAAACTTAAATAGACACAGTCACAAATCCTTAAACACAAACCAAATAATACAGCTGCCAAAGGATATAGATGTTTTAGGACACATTGTTTTCCTTACTGATTGTTGATGTCTAAACACAGTCCTTCGCAGTGAAAATTCCCTCATCTGATTTAATGTATTCATATCTCTCTATGGGCTTTCTAAGTGGTTTTTATGATGGGTGAAGCTGATGCTTGGTTTCCAGGCTCGGAGAGCAAAGACCACTGCCCTGCAGAGCATTATCACTGCAGAGACAAAACAGGGATGATTTCAGCGAATGAAACTCCTTATGTAACAGAACCTGGGCCCTGCTGCCGAGGAAACTGCTCCCAGGCTGACTTAACAATGAAGAGAGATCACTGTGCTTTGGAAGTCTGCAAACACTTATGCTTAGCCTATGGTTTGGGAGTCCACAGGAAGCCTGGTGTGAAGGGAGAGTTGCCAAGAAGGGTCATAGTCAAAGATGAAAAGACCCCATGAACCATTAAACAGAACCCATGTGGTTCATGATGACTGTGAAGGTAACTGTGCTATATATAACATACAAGGCAATGTTGTCAGAGTCTCTTTACTTTCTGTCCGGAGAAAATTTTAGAGTCCTGAAATAGCCAGAAAAAAAGGTGTAAAATAAGGGTGACTTTGCTTCCTGTCAAGGACCCCAAGGAGTTGGGGTTGGAAGAAGATAGCTAAATGGGCTTCTCATTGGTTAACCAACCTTGACCAAGGTGCGTTACCTGTGAGATGGAACTCAGCATTGGAGGAAAGGAGCAAAAGAATATTTTATTTTTATTTTCTTTAAGTTTCTGGTCAGACTGTGGATTGAAATGACCAAATTACCATGTGAAAGCCAAATTGCTGGATATTGTCTTTTACTTTGAAACAAAACAACAAAAGACATCACCACAACCCACCTCTCATCCCTGGTTCCAAAATTTTTTGAGCATGGTGTCATAAGCTAGGGAAATGTGGATAAACATCTAAAATGTTCATTAAATGTATTAGTGGGCATGAAAAGACTTTGCAGAGTATAAAAGGGTCATTTAATTTCCTGGTGGTATTATTATTCATTAAAATCAATTAAACCTCTATTTGAAGCTTATAAGAAAATTGTTCTTTTATATAGTCCTTAATTGGAAGATAAAAGTAGTTTTATTGGGAAAGAAAAACACATTGAAACCTACTGAGAAATAAGGAATCAGGACTGCAGTGAAATAAAAACAAACAAACAAAAGGATGGTAGTTAAAGACGATTCTCTGAACTAAAAAGCCAAACATTTCTTTATAATTTTTAAAAGGGGAGGGAAAGTTTACACTGGTATGCTGACAGATCAACACGGGCATCAACTGGTTTGGAAATGGGAGGGCAGAGTTAGCAGTTTGTTGCTAGGCAACAGATCTGTAAACTGAGTTCTGGTTTCTGGAAGTTCTGGTGCCCTGCTTTGGTTTTGCATATCCTAGCACTTTATTTGCTTATTCATTTGTGAATCATAATGACTGTTCTCAGAAGGCCAAAAGGTGGGCACGTAATAAGGTATTTTGTTATATAGGGTGGAATGATGGCTATCTAATGCTCCAAAAGCCCGCCCCCCCCAAAAAGTTTTTTATGGCAGAGATGATTACTAATTAGAGCTCCCAATCAAACAAAATTTCAGATGACTAATAGAAATTTATTGCAAAAAATAAAAGGGCTCACTGAAGACAAATGGCCGAGAGCCATACAGCCAAGACAAGGAAGAGTTGTCCCTTGGAAAAGGATCCGGATGTGTGTTCAAGGGTCACGTCCCACAGAAGGTTGTTCTTTCTTGGTCATGCTCACGAGCATGCAAGATGGGCTGCTGGTGATTCTCAGTTACTGATCACTGCACACCTTGAAGGGGCTCCCCCGCAGGGCAGCAGATGAGCCTTGGGGAGTTGGAACCTGTGGTACTGGAGATGAAAACCCCTCTGGGTCTCCCTGTCTACAGAGCCACCTCCTCAGCCTTCCTCATGGGGAATCCAACTAAAAAGTTAGAGGGAGAAAGGATAGTGCTCCTGGCACTTGAGTCAAAGGGAAAATTTGATTAATGGACAGCTAGAAAATGAATGGCTCTCAGGGAAAGGAGTCCTGGATCAAGGCTACAAAGATGCCTCTTTCTGACCTCCTAGATTCCAGCCATTGTCCAAGGATCAAGAAAGAAATGGTTTCTGAATGCAGCTGTTGTTATTTAAATAAATAAATAAATAATAAATAAATAAAAAACAACAAAAAACAAAACAAAACAAGAGAAGGGAAAGAAAAAGAGCAAAACAAAATGGTGAACTGTCATTTCTAATGGATTACCTGGAACACCACCATTCACCTCAGATATGGAGGGGCCATGCTTGGGCCCCTGTGTATGTTTTGGTAGAGCTCAGGGTGGTTTGTGGCTGGTCATCTTCCTCCAGAACCATGCCTGTGTCTGTGTTATGTGGATATGCTCTTAAGAAAAGCAGATTGAACTATCAAATATTAGGAAGGAAACTAACTTGGATCCATTGCCTACCATGTCACATGGGTTATATGATTTCAATGGCACTTCCCCCCCCCCCCCTGAGAATTTATACTATAGAAATTGCTTAGAGAAAATAGAGGTTCTCGGTCCTCATCGAGAGAGTATGACATAATTTCATCGCATTTAGGTGACGAGCCATTTGTTCCCATTGGTTCTTTTGAACTCAGATGTTGGTGTTTAGGGTCAGCTTTTCTGAGAAGGGTAGGCAGATCTTTGATTATTTCCTTTCTGTTTAACAGCTAGGCACTAACGTAAAGGCTTTGGAAATTTGACTTTCCTGTCCCAATCCTTTGTGAAGTATTATATGTACTGGCAGACATTTTTTTAAACTCACTTTGGTTTTTCTTCAGAAGAAACAAAAATATGGTTGCAGGACCTGTGATTCCTTCACAGAGGGTCTGTGTGGATCGTCTGTCACTACCTGCTAAAACGTTCTTAGCTTTTCTCTTGCTGTTGCTTGTTACCTACCTGCTTGATGTATTATTGCTGCTCTCATATCTTTTCATGAGCTTCAGCGTTCTTCAGCAAACCTGTGCCGTATTCTAGAGCTTGTTCTACTCTTCTGGTCAGAAAAAGGAGTTGCTTCTGCATTATTACAGACTTGTCTAGGGGAATACTTCTGCTTCTTCACCAGTCGAACCACCCCAGTGGAGGGCCGTGTGGGACAAAGACTCCCCTGTTACTTGTGCTGCTAGTGTTGTCCCTGCAAGGTGTCTGCAGCCAGGTCCAGATGTTCAGGAGGAGGCAGTTGCCTTTTCCGACCAGGACTGCCTATGGTCAAGGATGGCAGCTTGTTTGATTGGCACTTCCATGTACCACCTCATGCTCTTCAGCCTGAGTCCATGGGGTTCACACAACTGCCTTCACTAGAGGTAGACACAATTCAGACTCACACACAACCCCACGTGCTACACCAGGGGTCAGGTCTGTTGACTTGGAGTCATGACTCCTGGTCTGCTCTGGTCCACATTTATCTGAGGTCCCACTGATTGCTTTTATATGGTTTGCCAGACTGCTTCCTGGGGCAGGCCTGTCAGTGCCCTGCTGACTGAGCATTGATCAGTGACAGCCCTCGGTCCTCTATCTCCATTGAGTACTTCGAACTGCACGAGGGCCTCTGGCTCATAACCAAAAGTATTGATCAGGGCCCACTGGGGTCTGGGCTTCAGGCATATGCTCCACTGGAGTTCGCCCTTAAGTGTGGAGCTAACTAGTTCATTTTCTTCTGCGTGCTAGAATGACATCACTCCAAGGAGAACTCGGGATTAAAGAGTACACTAGCTGAAAAGCTTTATGAAACGAAAAAATAAGTTTTTAAGAATTGATTGCACTATTTCTTAAGCTATTCTTCATCTCTGCACAAAAATCAAACTTTCCATTCGGACTTAACGGGGTTCGCTTTTAGTGAAAACTATTTTTACTGTTCTTTTTGGTGAATGGGAAGGAGTCATTTTAATTTCTTCTCCCTGTCATGAAAATCAGGCTGTCTCATGGTGCCCTGAAAAGTGGAAATCAAGAGACAGTTTGAATGGAATACTGCTCTATCAGACTCTGTTCATATTTAACTCTGTTTCTTTTTAACTAAAGTTTAAGCTGATCTCCTCTCTAGAGTGCAATCTTTATTTTGTAAGAATATGAGCATGTATGACAGATCTCAATCTCCATGTTTCCTGCATTCTTTTCTGTGTACAGACAGCAGTAAAAAGAAAGGCTGAGGTCCATGTTTCTCCTTGCAGGAACAGGCCAGACAGAAGGTGTGAGGTGATGGATGTGTACATCGTATCCCTGGATTGTTGCTATGGTTATAATTTAGTATTCCTGGGGCATACTTTTTAATTCAAGACCACCGAGGAGATATCTCTCTTTCTTAGAAAATGATTCCTTACCCTGGCCAGTGGCCCAGTGGATAGAGCATTGGCCTGGTGTATGAATGTTCCATGTTTTATTCCTGGTCAGGGCACACAGGAAAAGTGACCATCTGCTTCTCCCCCACTTCTTTCCCTCTTCTTCTCCCACAGCCAGTGGCTCAATTGGTGATTTATTTGAGCATGGCCCCAGACACTGAGGATAGCTTGGTTGGTCTGAGAATGTCTGCTTCAGGCACTCAAAATAGCTCGGTACTCGAGCATTGGCCCTAGGTGGGGTTGCTGGGTGGATCCCAGTTAGGGCGCATGTAGAAATCTGCCTTACTATCTCCCCTACTCTCACCTAAAAATATTTTTTCTTGGTTTTTAGGGATAAGGCTGTTTGTGGTCACAAAAGAAAAGATTTTATTCTTTTTCACAGCCATGTAGTATTCCATTGTATAAATGTACCACAGCTTTTTTGTCCAGTGATGGACACTTGAACTGTTTCTAGATCTTGGCTATTGTAAACAATGCTGCAATGACCATGGTGGTACATATCTTCTTAAAGTGTTTTGGAATTCTTAGGATATATTCTTAGAAGTGGAATAGCTGAGTCATAAGGCAGTTCCATTTTAAATATTTTGAGAAAACAGCATAAACAGTCAGTTGAGCTGTGAGTAGAGACATCTCCCCTCTTGTAAAAGTTGAAAAATGTAATGGAAACAAATTCCATGTTTGTTGTAGAAACCACAACCTTGTACCTGGAAAAAGGCACAAGCTGCTGAACCAGCAGGGTCTTCTGTTAAAGAATTTCCCTCTGAATATGTGCTATTTATTCTACTTTTTCATCTGCCAGTGGATTCTAATGGACACCGGAGGGGAGAACACCAAGATCTAAGAAAAATACCTACCAGAAAACCTACTTAACAATCAGGAATTCCAATGTTTTCCTACAAACTGATTGTCTGGCATTACTGGGTTTTACCTGTGGATTATCTGGGGCCAGCTTATTGGGCATTATTATGTTAAGAAAACCATTTGAGAATGACTAGTTTAAAGTGGCCTCTATTGCACGATGGGTGTCTGGAATGTTACAAGGCCAGGAGAGCGTACAGTTGACTTCATTCTCAAGAAATGACTGTATAATTTTTATCATGACTGAGAACTTTACACAGCCTCATTGCCTGAATAGGTATGCTCCTAAATGTGCAAAACTAACAAGCTGGTTTTGGGTTCTTTAGAGAAAGTGTATACCAGTCTCCTGACCATGTGAGTAAGGATGGCAACAAAATTCTTATATATGTTATATTTACAAAAGTTGGGTAGGTTATTTGTTTCTCAGTAATGTTTCAAAAGTGTAGAGAGGGTTGTCCTAGCTTCTGCTGTCAATCTAGAAATGTTACCAATGTTTTGTATCCTGGAAGCATCTGACTTGCAGACCCCCGGTGCTAATTGGACACCCTGGTTTCTGCAAAATCCCACCTGTCACTGGCTCAGTAGGAGATATGATGTTGAAGCTCTAATGAACCAGGGGTAACTTTAAATAGCTAGTGGATTGCTTTTGATTTTATTATTGGGCAAATGTTTAGATTTTTAGGGAGGTAACTATATATATGCATTCTTATAGTCTCTTATAACTTTTAGTTAGGACCCAAGCTGTTTAAGAAAGAGGTCATGTTTTATCCTGGAGGATACCCCATTATTATAGAAAGGTTCTTTAGAATTCAGGAACTCAGTCAGGTGGAGTCTGTTCAGAACCTGCAGGGAAAACAAATCTGCAATTCTGGTTAGCTAAGAGCTGGTTTGTTTCACAGCAATAGCAGAAAAATGCATTTTGGGGATTGGGGTGCAGGTGACCTGAGACTTTGGGTTGCTGCCTGCATTGCTTTGCTTGTAGCTATTTTCTTTGGTGCTTCTGTTTTTGAAAGCTGAATTCACTGGCAAACCTGTTCTCTATTGCTGTGGGAGTTCTGGGTTTCTAAAAGCAAACAGGTCCTGTCACAGGTACAATCTTCTGGGAGGAACAAGAATACATTTGGATGCACTCGGCATGTGTCACTAGTTCCTAGATGCTACAGATAAAGCTACTAGTGTCCTGTTCTCAACAAGGCACTTGCAGGAGCTGTTTACAATGGAGGGGACTTGGGCTGCTTTGTCTGGATTGTCACCCTCTCCAGTTGGACCCAAGGAGCTGTGCTATTTGTCAGAATATCTTTCTCATGTTTTCTAGGGTAGAAACAGAATTGTCACATTCTTACTTTTAGCTAAGTAGAGAGATGTAAAATGCCTCCCACCTCCAAACATACCCTCTCACCCACCTGACAATGCCTCAAGGACCCAAACAATCTTATAGGATTTATGTAGATGGTTTAGAGGAGGTTTGCTTTCATGGCAATCCAATCAAGAATTTGAGCAGCAACAGAGAAAACACACTCTTGTCCCATTGTACCATTTGCCCAAACTAGAAATTTATTACCCTGTACCTATAAACTGAGGTCCAATTACTATGAACTTGGATGTTTTAAGCAATGCTATTCTTGTCCATGGAGCCCTAGGGCTCTTGCCACGATTTTCATCCTGACACCAAAATAGAGTGAGGTGAGGCTTGTTAAGTCACATAACCCTGTTGTCTGATTCTTGTGGATGCCCTGACTTGCCTACATTTGAATAATGCCAACAAGGGGACTTCAGCGTCTTTCCTTGGGAGATGATAATATATTCTCTTCTTGATTTCGACATTTAAAAAACAGCTCAATGTATTCAATCATTCCTGGGCCAGCCTTCTGCTTACAGCCCCTTCCTCACTCTCTTTCTGGTATTTTTTGAGACTTTTTTATTTGTCAGGGGAATGAGGGGGCTGTAGTCATCCATCTGGTAAACTCTGTTGTTTTGGGTTCCCTTGCGATATGAGAACTCCTTCACCAACACAATTTCTTTGCTGCATAACTATGAATTCTCTTCCCATTTCTCAGCCATCCTGCTATGGTTGTGTTGGCATGAGAGGAAAAGAACCCCTGAGGAAAGAGTCCAGACTAGGAGGGCCCCTCACCACAGGCACAGTGAGTGAACGGTTGGTCCCTCAGGGCTGAGTCTGAGTCCCCAAAATGGAGAAAAACCTGAGATGTTGGTTTTCTAAGATCTGAGTCAAGAATTGCAAAACTGAGAACCAGGCTCCTGATATCGTGCCCCTGCTCTTCCTTTTTTCCCTCTCTTTCTCCTTTCTCTCTTTTCTTTCTTTCTTTCTTTCTCTCTCTCTCTCTCTCTCTCTCTCTCTTTCTTTCTTTCTTCCTCTTTCTTTTCCTTCCACCTACCCTTCCCTTTCTTTCTTCTTTCCCTTCCTCCCTCCCTCCTTCCCTCTCTCCCTTCCTTCCTTTCTCTTTTGGATCAAATAGCTGACCTGGACTTTTAGCTTGAATCAGCATCCTATCAGGCCACTGTTTCTGTCTCAGCAGGGCTGTATTTCTTTCCTATAATCACAGACTATACCATGAGGATCGGGAAATCCTTGTAACTTCGAAGCGACAGTTATTAACAGCTTTTTCCCTTCATAATTTAAAGTATTTTTCTTTTCTTTCTTTTTCTTTTTAATAATAAAGAATAAAATATTGAGACAAGTATTTAGTCAGCCAGAGTCTCTTTACCTATAATCCCTGAAACAGGTGATTAATAGCTAATTATAATTGGGAAACAAAATTTTTGTTGCATCCACAAAAACACTTGTTCTTACCTAAAGTGAATGTGCTGGTCTCAAATCTAACATTAGTTTTCCTCTGTAAACTACAGATTTTTTACAATTCAAGATTTTAGGTTTCATCTTATTGTAAAATTTTCAACATTTAGTTTAACATAATGAAGTAGAATATCTTCTTGAGCATCATCTTTGTGAAAAAATAGTAATTTATATAATGCAGTAAATACATGAATATACTGAAAGATATGATTGCATCAGAATTTGTCTACAGTTTTGAAATAGAACATATTCAAGCACTTACTTTAATCATAAAATTTGTGCAAAACTTATTTAAATTCTATTTAGGCAAAAATTTGCATTTGTAGCTCTTGCATTTGTGTATTTTTTGAGGACAATCTCGTCTGATGCTCCAGCAGTAGTCTGCTCCTCACTAACAGCTCCAAGATTTTCAGGAAACTTATCAAGGTAACTGTTCAGGAAGTGAATCTTAATGCTCATGTTACATTCAATGTCATGGAAAGCCAACAGCATCCTTTGAACCAAAAGTTTATAGTTTTCTGCTTTTTTGTTGCCAAGGAAGTTCTTTGTAACTGCCACAAAAGATTGCCATGCTTATTTCTCTTTCTTATTCATCTTTCTGACAAATTCTTCCTTATGTATGAGGTTCAGATTTGAATTCCATTGAATATATCAGCTTTTATCTTCTTGAAAGACTTCATGAAACGCAGGAATAATATATTGAAAGCATTCACTTTCTCTATTCAAAGCCTGAGCAAACTTCTTCATTAAGCCAAGTTTGATGTGAAATGGGGGAAAAATGATCCTGTCTCAATTACACTGAGACAGTTTCATTCACATTATACTGCATCCCTACTTCCAGAGCTTCGTGTTTTGGCCACTCCTTCTGTGTCCAGTGTTTCTCCCGAGCTCAGCTGTCCCACAAACACAGAAAACAAGGATACTTCATGAAACCTTTGTTGTCCTAGCAGGAAATTGACCATTTTAAGATCCATATAAATGATCCAGTTATGTTCTCCATACTTCAGAAAGTGGAGGACAATTTTTATGTCATTATAATCTTGTCGTAGATAAATTGAATAACCAACTGGAACCCGCTGCATAAACATTATCGTTGTGTAGGAGGACACATTTCAGACTCCATTTAGAGCTGTCAAGAAATAGCTGCCATTCTGTTGGACTGTAAGTTGGCTGAGAAGACTACTGATATCATGACAGTAAAAAAAGTTTTTGTCTTCAGAAAAAAAGTTCACAAAAACTTGTTCATGCTTCCTGAAATGGGATGCTTTAGCTGACCAGTGAAGTCCATTCTTTCCTTGAAGCCTGGAGGCTAATAACTCAGCTGCTTTCTTTGATATGCCCAAATCTCTTACTATGTCATTCAATTTGGGTTGGCTAAACTGCTGAGGGGTTAATGACTGCTTGGCATCAGAAGAACACCCTTCAGATTCTATAACCATTTCCTCATGCATCTTATCAAAATACAGTTGATCACCATGTTCACTTTCTTCGTCCTTAGAAGAAATAAACTATTGAAAACTGAGAATCGTGAGTGTCTCAGAGTGTGGAATAGGTCGTATTGCTAAAGGAATGTTAGAATATGCATTTTTTTCTTGCCGATGGCCTTTGTATGGATCAGACAGAAATAATAGTCACTGCTGTAATCCTTAGGTTCACGCCAAACCATGGGAATACCAAAAGTCATTCCTTTGCATTTTCCTTTTGTCCAGTCATGAAGCATTTCCTCACAATTATGACATACAATATGAGGAACCTAATTCGTTTCTTGATCATCAAGGGGAACTTGAAAATAGGCAATATATGCACGTGTCACAAACGATGAAATATTGCACCTTTGATGTTGAAGTGTGTAACAGCCACATATATAACAGAAGGTGTCAGGACCATTCTTACTTTTATGCCTACTCGAAGAAGCTATGATTCAATCTTAAAACAAAATAAGAGGGTGTTTTTATCAGATAATAATTTTTTACATTTAAAAATAACTACAATTATGTAAAAGTGATGTTTGTAAAACATTAATTGCCTTGTGGTTATGTTGAATCCAAGAGTTGTTGCCCTTTAACTCCAATTTAAAAACCAATGCATGCCATTAACTGTAACAAAAATAAATGAAAATTCAATAAAAACTAGAGCATGCACCAAAATATGGATTTCAGATTTGGAATAAGTGATGCAGAAATATATAGAAAGAGTTCTAAAGCCTCATGCAACAGAAAATAAAAAATAAAAATGTTCCCCAGTGTTATAATTTGAAATTTGCAATAAAATAATTTGATTCTATAGTATGCCAAAACATGTATGACTAATAATATTGTGATAGCCCCTTAAATTCCTGGTTGCAAATTCCTGGGTCTCTGTTACTTTTTACAATTTACCCCTGAACTATCCTGTGGTGTTATCCAGCCCTGTTTTTTTCATAGAGTCATGGGAGGCTAGACCATTAAAAACATGGTGTCCAATCGAGACAAGATGGCCACAGAGTAGGCGGATGTTCCAACTTTCACTTCTCAGAACCAAGGTGAATTACAGCTTAATCCTGAGAACACTCATCTTGAAAGATCAACTTTGGACTAAACTAAGAAGATTGTACAGCCAAGGACCACCAAAGAACCCACATGGAAACTGGTAGGAAAGGTGGAGACTCTGAAAGGGCTGCTCCGCTCCTGGGAGTGAGCGGCAATGGGGAGGGCTGCCTGGCTTGTTGTGGGTCCTCAGCCCCCAAACTGGAATGCCAGCTTAGAATCCTGGAGCCTGGAAAGGGATTATGGATTATATTTGGCTGAGAAAAGAGCCTAGACATTGTTTGAGAGAAGGAGGTAGAACTCTCGAACCCAGGCTTCACATACATGGGACTGCATGGAGAACCTCACTCACAGCCACTTTTCCAGAGTTCTGGAAGTGAGTGAGGAACTGAGAGGACTGGAGTTGCCAGGGGAGAGAGTGGTTTCAGAGGCACAAGGGGAGACACTTTGAGGAATGGGCACCCTAATCCCTGGGCTGAGCCACTTCCCAAATCTAAAGTGAACATTTTTCCTGAATAGCATCACCAGCAAAGGGAAGAAATTACCATGGCCACCAGAGGATCACTTGTCCCAGTTAGAAAAAGAAGTGCTTAATGGCAGGCAGCATGTTAGGAACATAAATAGTGAGTGCAGAGGTGTAAACTACCCCCTCCCCATGCTGCTGAGTACTCACTGGGGCAGGCAGGCCAGACGCAGCAGGACACAGCTGCGGAAGCCAGGGCAAAGTTGCGAAGGCCAGGGTGGTCTGAGTAACCATGTGCAGGCCGGCTGGCAGAGTTGGAAACCACGGTGGCTATGGCAGAGGTCTGGGCTCGCACACAGTCCTGCCTGCAGTGTAGACCCACCCTTGGCAGGGGTGGAGGTTTGAGTAACAGTGGAGGGGGTGTGCTAGAGTGGACACAAGCCCAACAGTAAGGTTGGAGTCGCAGTCATCACTGTGGATGTCCTGGATGGTGCACAAACCCACCAGTGGTGCGGGGTATCCTCAGTGGCAGGGAAAGCAGGGCAACCTGGGGGGTGGTCTGAGCGGGTGCACATGGATTCCACCATGTAGGTGGGAGCCATGGAAGCTGATGAGGAGGTCTGAGCTAATGTGCAAATCCCCTGATGGCGGGGACCCACCCTCGGCAACAGTGGAGGCTGAGGGAGCCCTGGAAGTGGTTCGAGTGGGTTTGCATGGGCCCACCCATGAAGGCATAAGCCAGGACAGATACTGTGGAGGCCCAAGCCTGTGAGCAAACTTGCCTGAAGCACAAGCCCACCATCAGCGGCAATGGAGACTGGGGTGGCTTTGGAAGTGGTCCAAGTGGTAAGCGCGAGCCTTTCCAGGGCAGTGAAGGCTGTGGTGGCCATGGAGGCTGGCTGGCACTGGCAGCACCTGAGCCCAAACACCCTAGGCAGCAACAGTGGTGGTGGGCTGGTGGACAGACCACACAATGGGAACACGGGTGCCACACCCACTGAACCCCTGTGACTATACCCTACTGAGTGCTGAAAAAGAAGAAAAAAACAAAATGAAAAAAAAAGAGTCTGAATAGAATGACATGGGAGGCAAAGGAGCAGGTCCCATCCAATACCATACCTAATCACTGAATTACTGTACTGAGCCCAGCAAGTAGCCAGCAATAAGAAGCAACAGAAAGCGTATCTCAGGGTAACTTGAACTTTTAAAGAAATTTTCCTCAGGCCAAGAGTAGATAAAAGCAAGCCTAGGAGTACAGCTGATATTTTAAAAAGCACCTGCGCCCAGAAGAGGTGGCCACAAGATCTGGTTTGCTTGTAGCTTCAAAAAAGTTGATAAGAGCCAGTCATAGGCAGTGACCCCACTGATCTGCACCAGGCCCTGGACAGGGAGGTCCAGGGCAGGCACATTCAGCAGCAAGAAATGGAAAGCACCAGTTTAGGATCTAACAACCCTTGTTAGAGTGGAAGCTTAAGGAAGGGCTCCTCACATCTTTTCCAGCTAAGACATAGAATACTCTGACACAAACAGAAAAATGAACAGTGATAACCGATAAGTAGCTGACAGCAGATTACTAAAAACAGCTAATGCCAATCCAAGAAGACCTGGAAATAACACAACTGAAAATTAGAGGCAGACAATACCAAACTTAGACTTAGTTAGCTTCACAAACAACAAACCCAAATGAGAAGTGTATACAGAGACAAAATGGGAAGACAGAGAAGTGGAATCTAAATGAATCAACTAGAGAAACCCCCAGAAAAAGAACTGAATGAGATGGAAATAACCAAACTACTGGGTGCAGAGTATAAAATAATGATTATTAGAATACTCAAAGATCTTAGAGCAACAATGGATGGATACAACGAGTAGCTAAATAAAGAGAAAATAAGCATCAAAAAGGACAATGAAGTAATAAAGAAGAACCAATTAGAAATGACAAATACAATATCAGAAATAAAGACTACACTAAAAGGAATTAAAAGTATTAAAAGCAGTCTGAATGAAGAAGAAGATCGAATCAATGATTTAGAAGACAAGATAAATGAAATCATGGGAGTGGAGCAGCAAAAAGAAAAGAGGCTCAAAAAGTCTGAGGAAACTCTAAGAGAGTTGTGTGAAAACATAAAGAGAAACAACATCTGCTTCACAGGGGTTCCTGAAGAAGAAGAGAAAGAACAAGGGATAGAAAGCCTGTTTGAAGAAATTATTGCTGAAAACTTTTCTAAATAGATGCAGGAAAAAGTCACACAAGTTCAAGAAGCACAGAGAATTCCATTAAAGATAAACCCAAAGAAACCTACACCAAGACACATCATAATTAAAATACCAAAGCTAAGAGATAATGAAAAATACTAAAAGCTGCCAGAGAAAAATAATCAATCACCTACAAAGGAGCCTCCATCAGGATGACATCAGACTTCTCAACAGAAATGAGGCCAGAAAGGAATGGCAAGAAATATTCAAAATGATGCAAAACAAGAACCTACAATCAAGACTACTTTTTTCAGCAAGGCTATTATTGTTTAAAATTGAAGGAGAGATTTTGGAAGCACTGAAGTTTTCTTCTCCAGCCCTTTTATTTTTCAGGCGCTCAGCTGTGAGATTTCTTTGTTACAATCTTGGGGTCTGAAAGAACACTTCAGGAGGCTGCGGGAAAGAACCACAGCTGATGCCATACTTTATTGTGCTTTGTGATTAATAGTGTTATAAACTAAGGAGGCAAAGTAACAAAGAGCTGGAGGACTTGCATGGCACACAGGCCCAGGATGCCGGCTTGTGGCATCGAACAGAAACCAAGCTATCTGAGGGGTGACCAGGAGGGGCCTGTGGCTGCAAAGTTCAGGACGCTGAGAAAGAAAAACATGGGCTAAGAAAAACAAGATGGCAATGGAGTAGGAGGATGTACAAACTTCCAACTCCCAGAACCAAAGTGGATTATAACTCAATTTAAAGAACCATCATCTGGATAAACCAACTATGAACTAAACTAAGTGGACTCTTCAACCAAGGAACACAGAAGAAGCCACATTGAGACTGGTAGGAATAGCAAAAACGCGAAGAGGGCTGCCCAGCTCCCCGGAGCAAATGGCAGCCCGGAGAGACCCGTGTGGCGGGAGGACAGTTTGCGGAGAGGGAGGGACCTGGGTCCCAGGAGTCAAGCCCCAGCTTACAGCCCCAGAGCCTAGAAGAGGCGTTTGGACAGTTGTGAGCTGTGAAACAAGTGAGGGAGCTCCCAGGCCTACAGTGTGGACTATAAGGCCCCTTCCTAATCTGCTGAGGGTTGCTGAAGGGTTTGGGGCGGCAGGACGCTGAGATGCGGCTCTGTCGGTGTGGGCAGAGGCCAAGCCAGTGTAGCTTGGACTAGCCCAGCAGGGTCGGAGGGGACGCGCGAAAGCGGTCCGGAAGCTGTGGGCCCACCTTTAATCCCACTTACGGGGACAAAGCGGGAGGCCAGGAACAGGCAGAAATATGCTCTGCGACCCTGTGCAAGCCGGCCCTGACCTCGGGGACAGAGCTAGGACTAGGGACAAGCAGTGGCTTGCGGCTGAGCTCACGCTACCAGCACCCCCCTCCCCGGGCCGGAGAAACCGCGTTTTGCCAGTATACGTGCGCGAGGGGGCTCCGAATGCGGGAATGGGGTAGACCCCGATACAAGTGGAAGCTCTCAGCTGAGCTCACACTACTATCCCCGCCCGGCCGGAGAAACCGCGGATTGCATTCATATGTGCACGAGCGGGCTCCGAACGCGGGGGCGGGGTAAAGACCTGGACGAGCGGAAGTACACAGCTGAGCAGAAGCCAGCAAACACGCCCGGCCCAATAAACCTGGGTTTGCGACCCTGCACAGAAGGGCCCTGGCCTCGAGGGCGGGGCTAAATCTCCCGATGGGCAAAGGCTCAGAGCTGAGAGCACGTCAAATGCGCCCCCATGTTCGTGGCAGCATTGTTCACAATAGCGAAGATCTGGAACCAGCCCAAGTGTCCGTCAGAAGACGAGTGGATTAAAAAGCTATGGTACATATATACTATAGAGTACCACTCAGCCATAAGAAACGATGACATCGGATCATTTATAACAAAATGGATGTACCTTGATAACATTATACGGAGTGAAATAAGTAAATCAGAAAAAAAGAAAAACTGAGAACAGTATGATTACATACATAGGTGGGACATAAAAGTGAGACTATGAGACATGGACAAGAGAGTGGTGGTTATGGGATGGGGGGAGGGAAGAGTGAAATAGGAAGGAGAGGAGGGACACAGGGAAAACCAGACAGAAGGTGACAGAGGACAATTTGACTTTTGGTGATGGGTATGCAACACAATTGAATGATAAGATAACCTGGAGATGTTTTCATTGTACATTTGTACCCTGATTTATTGGTGTCACCCCATTAGAATTAAAAAAAAAACAAAAACAACCAGATAGAAGGAAACGGAAGACAATTTGACTTTGGGTGATGGGTATGCATTATAATCAAATGTCAAAATAACCTACAGAGGTTTTCTCTGAACATATGTACCCTGATTTATCAATGTCACCTCATTAAAATTAAAAATGAAAAAAAAAAAAAAAAAGAAGCCCGCCCAACCCGCGAGACTGTGATGAGCAGGCTCTGACTGCGGGTTCTGGGCGGAAGTCCGGAAATAGGTTGAGTCCGCAGCTGAGCAAACGTGCTCACCTCTACCCTTGGTGCTAAGGCTTGTGGCTTCAGTGACAGCCCCTCCCGCGGAGGAGAGGCAGAAATCACAGCAAAAGCCACAGTGGGCCGGCGCTGGCAACGATCATACCCAACCACCCTAGGCACCGGCAGAGGGGGTGGGGGGCCTGCAGACAGACCACACCTAGAGAACAAAAAGGCAACACATACTGGACTCCAGTGGCCACAACTTGCTTATACACAGAAAAAATGGGCAGGCAGAGGAATGCAAACCAAATGAATCAAGAGAAATCCCCAGAGAAGGACCTGAATGAACCAGATATAACCAAATTACCAGAAGCAGAATTTAGAATAATGATAGGTAGGATGTTCAAAGAAATTAGAGCAACAATGGATAGTCATTATCAACACCTAAATAAAGAGATAACAAGTATAAAAAATGAAATTGAAATAATAAAAAAGAATCAGACAGAAATGACATATACAGTATCAGAACTGAAGACCACAATGGAAGGAATTAAAAGCAGGATGGATGACGCTGAGGATCGAATAAGCGAGTTAGAGGACACAATAAACAAAGGCACAGAAGCAGAGAAGAAAAAGGAAAAGAGACTCAAAAAATGTTAGGAAACTCTAAGGGAGCTTTGTGACAACATGAAGAGAAATAACATTCGCATCATAGGGGTGCCTGAAGAAGAGGAGAGAGGACACAAAATGAAAACTTTGTTTAATCAAATCATAGCAGAAAACTTTCCTAAATTAAGGCTGGGAAACACTCCACACATTCAAGAAGTACACAGAACTCCATTAAAGAGAAACCCAAAAAGAGCTACACCAAGACACATCATAGTTAAAATACCAAAGCTAATGGATAAAGAAAAAATCTTAAAAGCTGCTAGAGAAAAAAAGACTATCACCTACAAAGGAGCCTCCATAAGGATGACATCGGACTTCTCAACAGAAACACTTGAGGTCAGAAGGGAATGGCAAGATATAATCAAAGTAATGCAGAACAAGAACCTACAACCAAGACTACTTTATCCAGCAAGGCTAAAGTTTAAAATTGAAGGAGAAATAAAGAGCTTCCCCAAAAAAAGAAAGCCTCAAGGAATTCATAAAAACTAACCAATCCTGCAAGAGATACTAAGGAGCCTGTTGTGAACAGTTTAAAGGGAGGAATGAATAGAGCAAAAGAAGAATACAGCTTTAAAAATTAATTGTCAATAAACAACTACATATCAATAATAACCTTAAATGTAAATGAGTTAAATGATCCAATCAAAAGACATAGGTTAGCTGCATGGATAAAGAAACAGGACCCATACATATGCTGTATACAAGAGATACACCTTAAAACAAAAGATGCACATAGACTGAAGGTAAAAGGATGGAAAAAACTATTTCATGCAAATGGAAATGAAAAAAAAGCAGGGGTAGCAATACTTATATCAGACAAAATGGACTTTAAAACATAGGCTGTAGTCTGACCTGTGGTGGCGCAGTGGATAAAGCGTCGACCTGAGAACACTGAGGTTGCCAGTTCAAAACCCTGCACTGGCCTGGTCAAGGCACATGTGAGAGTTGATGCTTCTAGCTCCTCCCCCCTTTCTCTCTCTCTCTCTCTCTCTCCTTCTCTCTCTCTCACTCTGTGTCTCCTCTCTAAAATGAATAAATAAAAATAAATTTAAAACATAGGCTGTAGTAAGAGATAAAGAAGGACACTACATAATGATAAAGGGAACAATTCAACAGGAAGATATAACTATTATAAATATCTATGCACCAAATATAGGAGCCCTGACATACATAAAGCAGACTTTGATGGATATAAAGGGCGAGATTAATAGCAATACTATCATAGTAGGGGATTTCAATATCCCTCTAACAACACTGGATAGATCCTCAAGAAAGAAAATTAATAAAGAAACAGCAGACTTAAAGGATACACTAGATCAACTTGATTTAATAGATATCTTCAGAACTTTTCACCCTAAAGCAGTAGAATATACATTCTTCTCAAGCGCTCATGGTACGTTTTCTAGGATAGACCACAAGTTAGGACAAAAAAATGGTCTCAATAAATTTAAGAAGATTGAAATCATATCAAGCATTTTCTCTGATCACAATGCCATGAAACTAGAAATTAACCATAAAAGAAAAACCGAAAAATACTCAAACACTTGGAAACTAAATAGCATGATATTAAATAATGAATGGATTAACATTGAGATCAATGAAGAAATAAAAAAGTTTCTAGAAACAAATGATAATGAGCATACATCAACTCAAAATTTATGGGACACAGCAAAAGCAGTTCTGAGAGGGAAGTTTATTGCACTACAGGCATATCATAAGAAGCTAGAAAAAGCTCAAATAAGCAACCTGACCCTGCATCTAAAAGAACTAGAAAAGAACAACAAATAAAACCAAAGACAAGTAGAAGGAAGGAAAAAATAAAGATCAGAGCAGAAATAAATGACATAGAGGCGAAGGAAACAATACAGAAGATCAATGAAAGCAGAAGCTGGTTCTTTGAAAAGGTAAACAAGATTGATGAACCTTTAACTAGACTCAACAAGAGAAAAAGAGAGAGGACTGAAATAAATAAAATTAGAAAGGACAGTGGAGAAATAACAACTGACACAAAAGAAATACAAAGCATTGTAAGAAAATACTATGAAGAACTATAAGCCAAAAAATTAGACAATCTTGGTGAAATGGACAAATTTCTTGAATCATATAACCTTCCAAAAATCAATCTGGAAGAATCAGAACACCGAAACAGACCAATTACAATGAAAGAGATCGAAACAGTTATCAAAAAACTCCCAAAAAAGAAAAGTCCTGGGCCTGATGGCTTCACAAGTGAATTCTATCAAAAATTCAAAGAAGAACTAACTCCTATCCTCCTCAAGCTATTTCAAAAAATTCAGGAGGAAGGAGGACTTCCAAACTCCTTTTATGAGGCGAGCATAATTCTGATCCCAAAACCGGGCAAAGACAACACAAAGAAAGAAAATTATAGGCCTATATCCCTGATGAATTTAGATGCTAAAATTCTCAACAAAATATTAGCCAACCGAATCCAGCAATATATGAAAAAAATCATACAACACGATCAAGTGGGATTTATTCTGGAGAGGCAAGGCTGGTTCAATATTCGCAAATCAATCAATGTGATTCATCACATAAACAAAAGGAAGTACAAAAATCACATGATAATTTCAATAGATGCAGAAAAGCCATTTGATAAAATCCAGCACCCATTCATGCTCTAACCTCTCAGTAAAGTGGGAATACAGGGAGCATTCCTTAACATGATAAAGGCCATCTACGACAAAAAACCCACAGCAAACATCATACTAAATGGACAAAAATTAAAAGCAATCCCCTTAAGATCAGGAACCAAGCAGGGATGCCCCCTTTCACCACTCTTATTCAACATAGTTCTGGAAGTCCTAGCTTCAGCAATCAGACAAGAAGAAGAAATAAAAGGCATCCAAATTGGAAAAGAAGAAGTAAAACTGTCACTATTTGCAGATGATATGATATTGTATATTGAAAACCCTAAAGTCTCAGCCAAAAAACTACTGGACCTTATAAATGAATTCAGCAAGGTGGCAGGATATAAAATTAATACTCAGAAATCAGAGGCATTTCTATATACCAATAATGAACTGTCAGAAAAAGAAATTAAGGAAACAATCTCCTACACTATTCCAGCCAAAAAAATAAAGTACCTAGGAGTAAATTGAACCAAGGAAGTTAAGGACTTGTACTCAGAAAATTATAGAATTTTGATAAAAGAAATCAACGAAGATACAAACAAGTGGAAACATATACCGTGCTCATGGCTAGGAAGAATAAACATCATTAAAATGTCTATATTACCCAAAGCAATTTTTAAATTCAATGCAATACCAATTAAAATACCAATGACATACTTCAAAGATATAGAACACATATTTCAAAAATTAATATGGAACCAAAAAAGAACACGAATAGCCTCAGCAATCTTAAAAAGAAAAAATAAAGCAGGAGGTATCACTCTTCCAGATATCAAGGTTTACTATAAGGCCATTATACTCAAGACAGCCTGGTACTGGCATAAGAACAGGCACATAGATCAATGGAACAGAACAGAGGACCCAGAAATAAACCCACAGATTTATGGACAACTGATATTTGACAAAGGAGGAAAGAACATACAATGGAGTAAAGACAGCCTCTCTAACAAATGGTGTTGGGACAATTGGACATCTACCTGCAAAAAAATGAAACTAGACCATCAACTTACACCATTCACAAAAACAAACTCAAAATGGATAAAGAGTTAAACGTAAGCCGTGAAACCATAAGCATATTAGAAGAAAACATAGGCAGCAAGCTCTCCGACATCTGTAGCAGCAATATATTTGCCGATTTATCTCCACGGGCAAATGAAATAAAAGGCAAGATAAACAAATGGGACTATATCAAACTAAAAAGTTTTTGCACAGCTAAAGACAATAGGAACAGAATAAAAAGACAAGCCACACAATGGGAGAACATATTCGACAACACGTCTGATAAGGGGTTAATAGCCAAAATTTATAAAGAACTTATAATACTCAACACCAGGAAGACAAACAATCCAATCAAAAAATGGGCAAACAAAATGAATAGAAATTTCTCAAGATAGGACATACATATAGCCAATAGGCATATGAAAAAATGCTCAACATCACTAATCATTAGAGAAATGCAAATTAAAACCACAATGAGATATCACCTCACACCAGTCAGAATGATGCTCATCAGCAAAACAACACAGAATAAGTGCTGGCGAGGATGTGGAGGAAAGGGAACCCTTCTGCACTGCTGGTGGGAATGCAGACTGGTGCAGCCACTGTGGAAAACAGTTTGGAGATTCCTCAGAAAATTAAAAATCGAACTGTCTTTTGACCCAGCTATCCCACTTATAGGAATATACCCTAAGAACACCATAGCACTGTTCAAAAAGAAGAAATGCGCCCCCATGTTCGTGGCAGCATTGTTCACAATAGCGAAGATCTGGAACCAGCCCAAGTGTCCGTCCGAAGACGAGTGGATTAAAAATCTTTGGTACATATATACTATGGAATACTACTCAGCCATAAGAAACGATGACATTGGATCATTTATAACAAAATGGATGTACCTTGATAACATTATACGGAGTGAAATAAGTAAATTAGAAAAAAAGAAAAACTGAGAACAGCATGATTCCATACATAGGTGGGACATAAAAGTGAGAATATGAGACATGGACAAGAGAGTGGTGGTTATGGGATGGGGGGAGGGAGGGAAGAGTGGGAAAGGGAGGAGGGGCGGGACACCCGGAAAACCAGATCGAAGGTGACAGAGGACAATTTGACTTTTGGTGATGGGTATGCAACACAATTGAATGATAAGATAACCTGGAGATGTTTTCATTGTACATATGTACCCTGATTTATTGGTGTCACCCCATTAGAATTAATAATAATAAAATATATATATAAAAAAAATTGAAGGAGAAATAAAAAGCTTCCCAAGCAAAAAAACAAAACAAACAAAAAACCCAGAGAATAAAAACTCAAGGAATTCATCACAACCAACCCAATGATGCAAGAAATGTTAAGGAGCCTCTTGTAAAAGGAACAAAGGAGGAAAATATATAGTAAAAGAGGAATGTAGATTTAAAGAATAAAATGGCAACAAATAACTACATATTCATAATAACCTTAAATATAAATGGATTAAATGATCCAATCAAAAGACATAGGGTAGCTGCATGGATAAGAAAACAAGACCCATACATATACTGTCTACCAGAGACACACCTCAAAACAAAAGACACACATAGACTGAAAGTAAAAGGTTGGAAAAAAAATTTCATGCAAATGGAAATGAATAAAAAGCAGGGGTAGCAATACTTATATCAACAAAATAGACTTTAAAACAAAGGCTGTCGTAAGAGATAAAGAAGGACACTACATAATGATAAAGAGAACAATTCAACAGGAAGATATAACCACTATAAATATCTATGCACTTAATATAGGAGCACTTAAATATATAAAGCAGACTTTGAGGACATAAAGAGCGAGATAAACAGCAATACTATAATAGTAGAGATTTCAATACCCCACTAACATCATTAGATAGATTCTCAAGAAAGAATATTAACAAAGAAACAGCAGAATTAAAGGAGACACTAGATCAACTGGATTTAATAGATATCTTCAGAACCTTTTACCCTAAAGAAGCAGAATATACATTTTTTTCAAGTGCTCATGATACATTCTCTATGATAAACCACATGTTAGGGCACAAAAGGGGTCTCAACAAATTTAAGAAGATTGAAATTATATCAAGCATCTTCTCTGATCACGTTGGCATGAAACTAGAAATCAACTACAACAGAAAAACTGAAAAATACTCAAACACTTGGAAACTAAATAGCATGTTATTAAATAACCAATGTATCAACAATGAGATCAAAGAAGAAATAAAAAGAATTTCTAGAAATGAATGAAAATGAGCATACAACAACTCAAAATTGATGGGATACAGCAAAAGCAGTACTTAGAGGGAAGTTCATAGCATTACAGGCATACCTCAAGAAGCTAGTAAGAGCTCAAATAAACATCTTAACCCTACAACTAATAGAACTAGAAATGAAACAGCAAGTAAAGCCCAGCGGAAGTAGAAGGAAGGAAATAATAAAGATCAGAGTGGAAATAAATGACATAGAGGCTAATAAAACAGTACAGAGGATAAATTAAACTAAGAGCTGGTTCTTTGAAAAGGTAAACCTCCCTCTTCTCACTCTCTCTCTCTCTTTCTCTCCTGCAGCCATGGCTTGGTTGGAGTGAGTTGGCCTTGCCTCAGGTGCTAAAATAGCTTGGTTGCTGAACAATGGAGCAATACCCCAGATGGGCAGAGAATCACCAGGTAAGGGGCTTGCCGGGTAGATCCTGGTTGGGGCACATATGGGAGTCTATCCTTCTGCCTCTGTGCCTCTCACTTAAGAAAAATTAAAAAGAAATTATTTGTTGATTTTAGAGACACATAGAGAGGCAGAGAGAGAAAAAGAAAAATTCATTTGTTGATCTACTTAATTGTACATTCATTGGTCACTTCTCGAATGTGTACCAACCAGAGATCGAACCCACAATCTTGGTGTTTCAGGACAATCCTTTAATTAACTGAGCTAACTGACCAGTCAGATACTTATAAATGCAAAACAATGGCTGTACGTTTAGATTGCATACTCCAAACAGAATTTACAAAGACTTACTCCCTATGTCCTAGATGTGCCTCCTCTGGGCTATACCACTTTGCAGAGCTGCTCAAGGGGTGAGCACATCCACATCTTACTTCATCATGTCCACTTGTGTATTGTCTCTATTCTTCCAAAAACTTACAAATGTCACCAATGAAGGTCTTTAAAACAAATAGACATTTACAGTGCATTAAATAGAAATTTGAAAAAATAAAACACTTTTCATCCTAGTATTCTTTTTCTTTTGTTCTAGTAAACATTCTGAGGGGTGTCTCATTTTCCTGATTCTCTTTTCCCTGTTGTTGAGACAAACCTGTTTATTAATAGGAGCCTAATGAATGCTGGGCAACTGCAAGGTCTGAGCCACCTTAGAGAGGAGGAACTGAGAAGAAATAAGTGACTTTCAGGTTTGTCTTCCATTCAGAAAATGTGTCACAATTTTCCCCTCAGAATTTGAAGCTCATGTGCCCAGCAAGCATCCCAGCTTCCTTGTTTCTGCATTTCTAACTTATTTTTAATCATCATTAGTTTGATCAGAAACTTCAATTTTCTTTTTATGCACAATTTTAATAGAATTCCAGACGTTCTGAATGACCTCTACTGTCTTCCCACAAGTAGTTTTTCCTGAAGCTGTATGAAAACGTATAATAAGGTTTTTATAATTTCAAATATTTGACGAATTTCTAAATGTTTGAATAGGTTATATATTATATATTAAAATATTAAAAACACACAAATGATATGTACAAAAAGTCAACCTTTCCCCATACCTTGCTCCTCAGTTTCCCACCTCCAGTTCTTCCCAGGGACAACTGAGATCACTCATTTCTTACACAGGCTTTCTGAGAAACGCACTTATCCCTGCATAGCAGCCACACTCAGCCCTCCTCCTTGCCACAAATACTAATATATTCCATACTGTTCTGCAGTTTGCTTTCCTCATAAATCTACATAGCTTGGAAATGTTCCAAATCAATATACGCAGAAGTACCATCTCATTTTTTTAACAGCACTGTCATTCCATGGTATAGGAACACTATAATTTATCTAACCAGTTTTCTACTGATGAACATTTAGGTTGTTTCCAATGTTTCTTGATTACCCTCCATTCTCTAATGGTCATCTTTTCTTGTCTGTGACACTATCTGCAAGAGAAAGGATGGAATTCAAATTGCTTTGCAAAGGGGACATAAGGACATATCAATTTTGATAGGTATTGCCAAATGGCCTTCTGAAGATATGTTCTCGATTTACATTCATGATCATACAGCTCTGAGAGTATGGGTTTCTTTTTAAAATTGGCATCATCTATAAAGAGAGGTAACCTGCTCTGTTTTTGCCACTATGTCTTGCAATCAACAACTAAATGCATCTACTAGGCACTAAATATAATTAAGAGCCGATTACAGTGACTGCTGAAATTAGTTGGGATAATGCTCCTTCTCACCTTCCCCAGCTGATTAAATGTATACTTAACATCCATGCCTCCACTTACAATCTTTGGAGTGTTTAGTAAGCTGCACACCAGCAGTTGACAGCTTTACTCACTGACTGGAAAAAGCGTGTTCTGTGTGTTTTAGGCAATTAAAGGTCAATGTCTTGATCCTGGTGCTGTTTTGTTAGACAAGTATTTAAACTGTGATCTTATATCTCAAAATTCAGCATGATATTAAACATGACAGTGAGTTCAACAACTGTTTGCTAATGCTGCTCAAAACTGTCCACACCTTTGATGTCAGCTTATAATCAGACCTTTTAGACTCAATTCTGTTTGCTTTTAACATGCAGTAAAAAGTAAGAATGGTTTCACCTTCTGATTTTAGAGTTAAGAATGTTAGTTTATTATTATTATTATTATTATTTATTATAGGAGTAAATATTTATAGTGAATCCCTTCCTTATAAGTAATTATTTTTATAGAGTTGGAGAATCTCAGTTTATACCAGTGGTTCTTAACCTTTTTTGAGGTACCGAACCCACCAGTTTCATATGCGCATTCACCGAACCCTTCTTTAGTGATAAATAAAATATGATTTTTTTTCCAAATTCAAGACATAGGTGTATGTGTTTTTACTGGTGCACAAAATGAGCCGTGCATGAACTCACAACAAATTACGGTATTACTTTATTCTGGCCTCTGCGGCAGAGGCTTCTCCAAACTCCTGAGACCGACTCATCGAACCCCTAGGGTTCGATAGAACCCAGGTTAAGAACCACTGGTTTATACAATAAAGCACCATTTTTCTTCTTGTTTTGTTACAACAGAGCCCACCATTTTCTCCAAATGTTTATGTGAATTCTTATAACTTGCTTTGTCAATCTGGCTCAATGCTTTGACTTCTCTAGACATCAGTTTGTCATCTACCTTTGGGGTCAGTCAGTAATTAAAGCCATTTTTATTTTATTGACATGCTAAAAGCAGTCAGTTTTAGTGAGTGAAACTTCTATGTTTCTAAGTGTCAAATAAATGTCTTTACACAAAAGTAGTAATGAATGACCTGTAAAGTACCCTGAAAAGTTATGATCACATTCTTTTCTCCATCTAATTCTATTTCTATAACCTACTTTCTGTATTCCTATTTCTTTTCCTAACTCATCTTTTAATAATAAGTCACTCTGCACTTCATGAACACTCTACCCATCAAAATCAAGTTGGACATATCCCAAATTAAACCCATCTCAGCCCCACCTCCTCCTCCTCCAGAGTTCCTGTCAGGGAGCAGTGTCAGCATGCACACAGTGGCCCATGCTAACACTTCTCCTCCTTCCTCAGACCTTCCGAGTCCATCAGTCATCAAACACTGTTGATTCTACCTCCTAAACATCTCTCGTTTATCCTCTTCTCTCCACCTTTACCACATCATCCTAGGGTTACCTGGACATAGCCTGCTTGGAGATATTATTCCATTAGCTTTTGGTAATTCCAGGTTGCTTTTCCACATAAAGAATATAAGAGTCAAGTTTCTATTTTAGGCCACAGTAAATTAACATGGGCCAGATTTACCCTTTCACATAAAAAATTAAAATACTAAAAAAATTATGTGAAACAAAAAATTTTAAGACATTGGACATTAGGCTGCCAGGTGATACAGACAGAAGCAACTGAAATAGGAAACACCATGAGTCCCATGAATGACTGGCTTACAATGTGGAAAAGGTTTTCATGCCCTCACGCAAGGAATGGACATTTCTCTGAGTTAAGGAGAAAGGGATTGGGACCGCCTGCAAGTCAAGATGGTTAGATAGCACAGGACAGAGTACCAGTCAGGATATAGGTGCAGAAAGAACTCTGAAGGTCTGCTGGGTGTCTTCCTCAGGTATTTAGTTGAATAGTGCTCAGTGCATGTTGGTGAGGATACTACTCAGAGTAGAGAAAGAACTTGTCAAAAAGAATTAGAATACAAAAAGTGAAGAACGTTCTCCCCAAACATAATGTTCCAAGGGTCCGGCCTAACAATTCTTAAATACAAGAGCCAAGAGAATCAAACTGTTTCCAAATAACTTCATCACGTCCCAGAAAAAAGATGCAAAAGACTATTCAGCAACCGATGGGTAAGAATCACAGTGTCTGGTATCCAATCAAAATGTACAAATACAAAAAAAAAAAAAAAAAATCAGAGAGGATAGCACATAATGAGGATAAAAATCAAAATTGACTCAAGATTGACACAGATGTTAGAATTAGTAAACAGGGATTTAATTAAAATAGTTATTATAACTCTATTTAATATGATGAAAATGTTAGAGAAAAGATTGAATATATGAAGTAGAGACATAGAAATATAAAAAAATAACCAATTCAAACTTAGATATGAAACCTGTAATGTCTAAGATGAAAACTATATGGGCTGTGGTTTACAACAGATTAGACATTGCATAATGGACATTAGTGAGCTGGAATGTGTAGCAGTAGACACTTCCCAAAATGAAATAAAGTAAAAACAGAATTTTAAAAAGAGGAAGAAGAAAAAAATAAGAAGAGTACCAGGGAGCTCTGAGACAACTTTAAGAGGTTCAATATTGGTGTAATCGGCATAAGACAAAATAATTATTTGAAGAATTAATGGTCAAAATATTTTCAAATTTTATGGCAAGTCTAAACAAGATTGAAAAAGCTTATAAAACAAACAAGAAACGTGAAAAAAACAACACCTAGGTAAATCATTATCAAATTGTTTAAAACCAGTGATAAAGAGACTAAGTTAAAAATGGCTAGAGAAAAAGGACACATTACATTCAGAAGAACAAAGAAAACCAATTTTCTCCCGAGAAACAATGCAAGTGAGAAGACCATGGGCAACATTTTGAAATCTCTCAAAGACAGAAACTGTCACCTTAGAGTCTTCAGCAGTGAAAACATTATCTTTGAAAGATAAAGAAGCACATGAAGACTTATTCAGATAGACAAAGCTAAAAAAAATGATTAGCAATACTATAAGAAATGGTAAATGACATCCTTTAAGCAGAGGACAATGATTCCAGATGAAGATCTATATCTACACAAAGAAATAGAGGAGCCCAGGAAATGATAATTTTGTAGATAACATAAAGAGTTTCTTTTTATTATTTAACTCTCTTGAACAGATAGTCAACTACTTAAAGCAATGACAATGGATTATGGAGTACATATCATATGTAGAAATGAAATGTATGACAATAATAGCATGGGGGCTGAGGGGAAGAAATGGGACTATACTACTGTATGGTCCTTTTATTATATGGAAAGTGGCATAATATCATTTGAGGATAGATTCTGATGAGCTAAAAATGTATACTGTACTATAAACCCTAAACCAATTACCAAAATAATGCCACAGAGAGTTGCTAATATAGCTATAAGAAAACAAAGAAGGTAAATGGAATTATTAAAAAACACATAAGCCTGACCTGTGGTGGCACAGTGGATAAAGAATCGATCTGGAATGCTGAGGTCACCAGTTCGAAACCCCAAACTTGCCTAGTCAAGGCATGTATGAAAAGCAACTATATTTCCCACTTCTTCCCTCAACCCCCACTGTTTTCTCTCTCTCTCTCCTCTCTCTAAAATCAGTAAATGGAATCTTTTAAAAATACACAGCCACACACAAAACAAAACAAAAATTCAACCCAGGGACTTCTGTTCTAGGTAAAATATGTAGTATAGATTCATTTCTCCTTGTTAAGTACAGCTAAGCCTTGCAAGTGATTAGAGACTTTAGCACAGGGGTGCCCACACTTTTTCAGCTTGCGAGCTACTTATAAGATGACCAAGTCAAAATGATCTACCTACAATAAAAATGCAAAACATAAATTTATTTCTTCTATATTATCATTATTTAAGTTACTATTATTACTATTTAATATTGTGTATTCTTCTTTCACCTTTCTCCTTCTCAGCTCTCTTTTCAGAGGAAAGTCAATGTCATAGTTTTTATGAATGTCCGAAAAAGCCGCTCCACATTTCCCTTCTTTGGAATAGAATTGGCACACAGACAGATGAGGCAAAAGCACTTAGAATATGACATAGTGAAAAAAATCCCCTCCCATTCTGTATGAAAGTGGTAGGTTTTAGGCTTCTTACTCGGACCAGCTACAGCACTCATTTTTATACCCTTTGTTGTATTTAGTTTAAATAAATTGAAGGCTAACTACACAGCAATGTAACTGAACAAGTTAGCGCGGTTTAACGTGCATGCGTAGGGTGTCAAAAGTTCAGACGTCAGATTGGCTACCCTGTATGCTAATCAAAAGACAAATGTGTTTTTAATGTCATGCGATCTACCCACACTTCCTTCACGATCGACCAGTAGATCGCGATCGATGTATTGAGCACCCCTGCTTTAGCACTATAGGAAAAACAGCCTCAGGGTGTCTTATGATCTCTTTACCCAACAGAAGAGGTAATGCAAGCTTAGTAGTTTCTGATCCATAACTTCTACAAAAGGCAGTTTCAGGTAGATTCATTTGTTCCTTGAATTGAAGGTAAGTCCTTCCAGCAGTAGGCAAGCTTAGAAGCACCTGAAATGGGGATACATCGATAGTCTTGCTAATGACAAATGGCCAGGGAAAGTGCTCTTGTTCCTCACTGGGGCTAAAACTCTCCCCTCCCCCTAACAACACAGAAGCACTGGGAGAGGAATCCTGCAGCAACAGGAAACCAACTCAGGAAGTGCTCTGATCTCCCTCCACGCATGAGACTCCATCCCTGCAGCCAGAGACATTGAGTACTGGGTGGTCCTAACAAAGGAATCCCACCATAATAAAAACTTGGTCCAGAAAGTCTCTTTGTACTCTTGGACAAAGTGTCCTTTTCCCCATGTAGAGATACTAGATACCCTGAATTGGGGGAAATATAACCTATCACCCCAAGCAGTACCAGCAGTAGTGGGAGCCCAGTGACACAAAGAAAACAAGTAGACTAAATAACACCCAACTGGCTTTGAAAATTAAGTGGTCATTGGAACTACAGCACACAAAGTTAGTCTTAGTACCCATGTGCTAAACCTATTATATACAGCATGGCTGTCTGCTATCCTAAGAGATCTAAATAGTGCTCAGAGTCTGCTAACCTAAAAGTTAAAATGTCCAAATTATGATAAAAAAATCACTTGACCACCAAGAATCAGCATTTTAATGCAGTCATCATAAAAATGCTTTCTTAAGGATTTAGTAGTAGAGTGGATATAACAGAGACTAGCATCAGTGAAGTTGAGGAAAGGTCCACAGAACTTATTCATTCTGAACAACAGAAGGAAAAGAGACTGCAAAAAGTGAATAGAATTTTGGGATCTGTGGGACAATAACAAAAGAGTTAACATTTTTATCAGTGGAGTACCAGGGGGAGAAGAAAAAGCAAGTGGGGCTGAAAGAGTATTCGAGGAAATAATGGTTAAAAGTTTTGGCCAGTAACATAAACCAAGAGATTCCAGGAGCTGAGTAAACTCCATATTGGATGAACTCCAAGAAATCAACAGTAAAACACATAATAATTACATTTCTGAAAGTCAAAGACAGAACAAAAACCTTGAAAATAACCAGAGAGAGAGAGAGAGAAAACAACCTATAAGAAAACATCCATTTAAATTACAGTGGATTTCTAATATGAAACTATGGATGCCAGAAAGAGGTGACACCACCATTTTTAAGTGTCTGGTGAAACTATTTTTCAGGCATGAAGGAAAAATTAAGATATTCCCAGATGAAGAAAAATTAAAATGAATTGTTGCTGGAAGACCTGTCTTTGAAGAACAACTAGAGGAAGTTCTTCAAACAGAATAAAAAAGACTAAAGTAGAAATTCTGCAGCATCAAAAAGTAAGAACAATGGAGAGTAGAAATAGATGCACAAGAGATGGCGATGGAGTAGGCGGACATACCAACTTCCAACTCCTGGAACCAAAGTGGATTATAACTTAATTTTAAGAACCATCATCTGGATAAACCAACTTTGAACTAAACTAAATGGATTCTTTAACCAAGGAACACTGAAAAAGCCACATTGAGACTTGTAGGAAAAGCAAAAACCTGGAAAGAGCTGCTCAGCCCCCTGGAGCAAATGGCAGCCTGGAAAGACTTGCGTGGTGGGAAGAGAGTTTAGCAGAGAGGGAGGGACCTGGATCCCAAGAACAAAGCCCCAGCCTGCAGCCCCAGAGCCTAGAAGAGGCATATGGACAGTATTGAGCTATGAAACAAGTTAGGATACTGTTTGTGAGAAAGAGACAGTTTTCTCAGACCCAGGATTCTTCTTAAAGGGACGGCGCAGAAAACCTCTCTCACAACCACTCACCCGGGGATCCAGGAGATGGGAAGAGAGGAAAGGACCAGAGCAGCGGAAAGGGAATGTGGTCTGGAAGGCAGAGGGAGAAACACTCTGAGGAACAGCCACCCTAAACCCTGGGCTGAGTCACTTCCCAAATCAGAAATGAATATTCCCCCTGGAACGAGTAATATCAGCAAAAGGAGGCAGGACACAAGCCAAACAAGCTCCCCCGCGGCACTTTGAGCACTGCCACTTAAAAGGAGGAAGTGTTCAGGATTACAGTATGGAGTGTTAGGGTCTGAGCTGCAATGGCCACACCCACACTGCTGAGGGATTGCTGGAGGGAAGGTGGCCGCAGGACCTGGATGGTGTGAGCTCGGTCTAGCCCAGCAGGGGCGGAGGGGATGCCCCAAAACAGTCTGGAAGCTGCAGGCCCACTTGCAGCCCCACCTTCAGGGGAAAAGCGGGAGCCTAGGAACGGGCAGAGATCTGCTGCTGAGTAAGGGCTCGCAGGCGTGAGGGCCCACAGCATCACCTAGCCTCTGAGGTTTGCGACCCTGCACGAGCCAGCCCTGACTGTGGGGGCGGGGTGGAAGCCCGGGACAGGCAGAGGCTCCCAGCTGAGCGCAGGCCAGCAGCCCCGATCGGCCCGAGGAGCCAAGATTAACGGCCCAGCGTGAGCCAGCTCTGACTGCGGGAGTGGGTCGGAAGCTCGGGAACAGGCGGGGACTGCAACTGAGCAAAGGTGCTCACCCCTGCCCTTAGTGCTGAGGCTTGTGGCTCATGTCAGGTGCACAACCACACCTGTGGGGGCAGGGAGAAGGCTGAGACAGGCTGAGGCTTATAGAGCCAGGAACAAGAACACAGCCCCTCCAGTGGAGGAGAGGCAGAAATCACAACAAAAACCACAGTGGGCCAGCACCGGCACCTCCTATACCCCATAGTCCTAGGCAGCAACAGAGATGGTGGCGGGCCTGCAGACAGACCACACCTAGGGAACACAGAGGCAACACCCATTGGAAGCCAGTGGCCACACTCTTCTTATACACAGACAAAATGGGCAGGTAGAGAAAGGAAACCCAAATGAATCAAGAGAAATCCCCAAAGAAGGACCTGAATGAACCAGATATAACCAAATTACCAGAGCAGAGTTTAAATTAATGATAGTTAGAATGTTCAAAGAACTTAGAGCAACAATGGATAGTCATTACAAACACCTAAATAAAGAGATAGCAAGTATAAAAAAGGAAATTGAAATAATAAAAAAGAATCAGACAGAAATGAAAATACAATATCAAAATTGAAGAACACAATGGAAGGAATTAAAAGCAGGATGGATGAACCTTAGAATCGAATCTGCGAGTTAGAGAACAAAATAAACAAAGGCAAAGAAGCAGAGCATTAAAAAAAAAACAGACTCAAAAAGACAGAGGAAACTCTAAGAAAGCTCTATGACAATATGAAGAGAAATAACATCCGCATCATAGGGGTTCCTGAAGATGAAGAGAAAGAACAAGGGATAGAAACTTTATTCAACCAAACCATAGCTGAAAACTTCCCTAAATTAAGGGTGGAAAAGGACTCTCATGTTCAAGTAGCACAGAGAACTCCATTAAAGAGAAACCCAAAGAAATCTACACCAAGGCACATCATAATTAAAATACCAAAGCTAAGTGATAAAGAGAAAATTTTAAAAGCTGCTAGAGAAAAAAAGGCTATCACCTACAAAGGAGCTCCCATAAGGATGACATTGGACTGCTCAACAGAAACACTTGAGGCCAGAAGGAAATGGCAAGATATATTCAAAGAAATGCAAAACAAGAACCTACAACCAAGACTACTTTATGCAGCAAGGCTAACGTTTAAAATTGAAAAAGAAATAAAAAGCTTCCCAGAAAAAAAAAAAACCCCTCAGGGAATTAATTAAAACCAAACCAATTCTGCAAGAGATGCTAAGGGGCCTGTTGTGAACAGATCAAAGGGGGAAAAGAATATAGCAAAAGAGGAATACAGCTTTAAAGAATAAAATGGCAATAAACAACTACATATCAATAATAACCTTAAAAGTAAATGGATTAAATGACCCAAACAAAAGACATAGGGTAGCTGCATGGATAAGAAAACAGGACCAATAAATATGCTGTCTACAAGAGACACATCTTAAAAAAAATGATGCACACACTGAAAGTAAAAAGATGGAGAAAACTACTTCATGCAAATGAAAATGAAAAAAATGTCAGTATAGTAATACTTATATCTGACAAAATGGGCTTTAAAACAAAGATTGTAGTAAGAGATAAAGAAGCACACTACATAATGATAAAGGGAACAATTCAACAGGAAGATATAAACATTATAAATATTTATGCGCCAAACATAGGAGCACCAAAATATATAAAGCAGACTTTGATGGATATAAAGGGTGAGATCAACAGCAATACTAAATAGTAGGGGATTTCAATACTCCACAAACTTCACTGGATAGATGCTCAAGAAAGAAAATTAATAAAGAAACAGCAGACTTAAAGGATACACTAGATCAACTTGATTTAATAGATATCTTCAGAACTTTTCACCCTAAAGCAGTAGAATATACATTCTTTTCAAGTGCACATGGTACATTCTCTAGGATAGACCACATATTAGGACACAAAAGAGGTCTCAACAAAATAAAAAAACTTGAAATCATATGAAGCATTTTTTCTGATCACAATGGCATTCAACTTAAAATTAACCACAAAAGAAAAACTGAAAAATACTCAAACACTTGGAAACTAAATAGCATGTTATTAAATAATGAATGAATTAAAAATGAGATCAAAAAAGAAATAAAAAAGTTTCTAGAAACAAATGATAATGAGCATACATCAACTAAAAATTCATGGGACACAGCAAAAGCAGTACTGAGAGGGAAGTTCATAGCACTACAGGCATACCATGAGAAGCTAGAAAAAGGTCAAATAAGCAACATGACCCTGCATCTAAAAGAGTTAGAAAAACAACAGCAAGTAAAGCCCAGGGGTAGTAGAAGGAAGGAATTAATAAAGATTAGAGCAGAAATAAATGAAATAGAGACTAAAGAAACAATACAGAGGATCAATGAAACCACAAGCTGGTTCTTTGAAAAGGTAAACAAGATAGATGAACCTTTAACTAGACTCACTAAGAGAAAAAGAGAGAGGACTCAAATAAATAAGATTAGAAATGAGAGTGAAGAAATAACAACTGACAGAATAAAAATACAAAATATTGTAAGAAAATACTATGAAGAACTGTATGCCAAAAAACTAGACAACCTATATAAAATGGACAAATTTCTTAAAACAGACAATCTTCCACAAATTAATCTGGAAGAATTAGAAACCCTAAACAGACCGATTACAACAAAGTGATTGAAACAGTTATCAAAAAACTCCAAACAAGAAAATCCCGGGCCTGATGGCTTCACAAGTGAATTTTACTTGTGAAGCCATCCAAAGGAGAACTAACTCCTATCCTTCTCAAGCTATTTCAAAAAATTCAAGAGGAAGGAAGACTTCCAAACTCCTTTTATGAGGCGAGCATAATTCTGATTTCGAAACCAGGCAAAGACAACACAAAGAAAGAAAATTATAGACCAATATCCCTGATGAATTTAGATGCTAAAATCCTCAACAAAATATTAGCAAACCGGATCCAACAATATATGAAAAAAAATCATACACCAGAATCAAGTGGGATTTATTCTGGGGCGGCAAGGCTGGTTCAATATTCGCAAATAAATCAATGTGATTAATCACATAAACAAAAAGGAAGAACAAAAATCACATTATAATTTCAATAGATGCAGAAAAAGCATTTGATAAAATTCAGCATCCATTCATGATCAAAACTCCTAGCAAAGTGGAAATACAGGGAACATACCTTAACATGATAAAGGCCATCTATGACAAACCCAGAGCCAACATCATACTCAATGGGCAAAAATTAAAAGCAATCTCCTTAAGAACAGAAACAAGGCAGGGGTGCCCCCTTTCACCACTCTTATTCGACATAGTTCTGAAAGTCCTAGCCGCAGCAATCAGAAAAGAAGAAGGAATAAAAGGCTTCCAAATTGGAAAACAAGAAGTAAAACTGTCATTATTTGCAGATGATATGATATTATATATAGAAAACCCTAAAGTCTCAGTCAAAAAACTACTGAACCTCATAAATGAATTCAGCAAGGTGGCAGAATATAAAATTAATCAGAAATCAGAGGCACTTTTATACACCAACAATTAACTGTCAGAAAGAGAAATTAAGGAAACAATCCCCTTCACTATTGCAGCCAAAAAAATAAAGTACCTAGGAGTAAATTTAACCAAGGAGATTAAAGACTTGTACTCAGAAAATTATAAAACATTGATAAAAGAAGTCAAGGAAGATACAAACAAGTGGAAGCATATACTGTGCTCATGGTTAAGAAGAATAAACATCATTAAAATGTCTATATCACCAAAAGCAATTTATAAATGCAATGCAATGCCAATTAAAGTACCAATGATATACTTCAAAGATATAGAACACATATTCCAAAAATTTATATGGAACCAAAAAGAACACGAATAGCCTCAGCAATATAGAAAAAGAAGAGTAAAGCGGGAGGTATCACTCTTCCTGATATAAAGTTATACTACAAGTCCAATTGTACTCAAGGCAGCCTGATACTGGCATAAGAACAGGCACATAGATCAATGGAACAGAACAGAGAACACAGAAATAAACCCACACCTTTACGGACAACTTATATTTGACCAAGGAGGAAAGAGCATACAATGGACAGCCTCTTTAATAAACGTTGTAGGAAAACTTGGACATCTACTTCCAAAAAAATGAAACTAAACCATCAACTTACACTATTCACAAAAATAAACTCAAAATGGATAAAAGACTTAAATGTAAGCCGTGAAACCATAAGCTTCTTAGAAGTAAACATAGACAGTAAGCTCTCCGACATCTCTTGCAGCAATATATTTGCTGATTTATCTCCACAGGCAAGTGAAATAAAAGACAGGATAATTAAATGGGACTATATCAAACTAAAATTTTTTGCACAGCTAAAGACAATAAGAACAGAATAAAAAGACAAACTACAGAATGGGAGATCATATTCGACATAAGGGGTTAATAACTAAAATTTATAACGAACTTATAAAACTCAACACCAGAAAGACAAACAATCCAATCAAAAAATGGGCAAAAGAAATGAATAGACACTTCTTCAAAGAGGATATACAGATGGCCAATAGGCATATGAAAAAACGCTCAACATCACTAACCATTAGAGAAATGTAAATTAAAGCCACAATGAGATACCACCTCACACCAGTCAGAATGGCACTCATCAACAAAACAACACAGATTAAGTGCTGGCGAGGATGTGGAGATAAGGGAACCCTCCTGCATTGCTGGTGGGAATGCAGACTGGTGCAGCCACTGTGGAAAACAGTATGGAGATTTCTCACAAAATTAAAAGTTGAACTGCCTTTTGACCCAGCTATCCCAATTTAGGAATATACCCTAAGAACACCATAGTACTTAGTGTTCGAAAAGAAGAAATGCACCCCCATGTTTGTGGCAGCATTGTTCACAATAGCAAAGATCTGGAAAAAGCCCAAGTGTCCCTCAGTGGACGAGTGAATTAAAAAGCTTTGGTACATATATACTATGGAATACGTCTCAGCCATAAGAAATGATGACATCGGATCATTTACAACAACATGGATGAACCTTGATAACATTATACTGAGTGAAATAATTAAATCAGAAAAAATTAAGAATAAATGATTCTATACATAGATGGGACATAAAAATGAGACTCAGAGACATGGACAAGAGTGTGCTGGCTATCGGGGGAGGTAAGGGGGAGGAGAGGGAGGGAGTAGGCAGTGGGGAGGGCCACAAATAAAACCAGATAGAAGGTGACGGAAGACAATTTGACTTTGGGTAATGGGTATGCATTATAATCAAATGTCAAAATAACCTGAGAGGTTTTCTCTGAACATATGTACCCTGATTAATCAATGTCACCCCATTAATATTAAAAATTAATAAAATCAATATATTAAAAAGAAGAAAAAAGAAATAGATGCACATACCATAGACCATCACTTCCTTCATAAGTTTTATAAATCAAATGCAGTAACTGAAACAAAAACTATGACACTACCTGATACTTATGACAATGGTATTTAAAAGTTGGGAAGATTAGGAGTCTAAATAGAAGTAAGATTTCTAAACTTCACTTGAAGTGGTAAAATGTTGACACAAATAAATGAACATAACTACATACATATACATACATATTCATGCTCAGAGTCTCTAACAGGAAAACAAGATACAAAGCACTAAAAAAACTATAAACCAATCAATATGGAATCCTCAAGTTAATTTAGGTAAGAATCCAAAAGGATCTTCCATTGATATAGCTGCTATATAAACACATCTGCCCAGTTCAGGCAACCAGAGAACTTTATGGCAAGGGGATTATTTACTTTAGTGTTTTTATATCACTAACATGTATTTAAGTCACTGGGTGATCTTGTTTTAATTCAAATTATGATTGATTAAGTCTGGAGTGGGATATAGGATTCTATATTCCAAACAAACTAAGCTAAGGACCACACTCTTAACAGTAAAGAGTTATTTCAATTCCTTGCTCTAACAGTGGAGGGCCAGGGGGACCTTCTTCTGGTGTTTTAGAGCATTGCAATGGCTCTGAGGACCTGAAGCCATTGGACCTGAATTTTATTAACAGCAATTCCTTAAACACTTATCGTGGAGATCTCTGGTCTAGCCTTAGTTGCTGACTTTCTCATGTCATGATTTTCAACATTCCTTTAATTCCGTGACTGAATGGAAAGATTCCTTTTCATTTACAGTGTGTCCGTAAAGTCATGGTGCACTTTTGACTTTTGACTGGTCAAAAGTGCACCATGACTTTATAGACACACTGTATTTTTTCCTTTTTTTTAAAATTTTGACTTTCTTTAGCAATTCAGAGTCAGTTTTTGTGTATGTAATCAAAAGAGCCTTTATGAATTGAGGTTGTGTGTTGGTTTGACATGAGGTACAAAGAAATATACCATATCTGCCTCCCAAGAAAATCAATTCTTCCCTTGGGATATAGCAATTGAGATATTTTCATAAAAGTTTACAGAAGCCCATGGGTGACTCAGAAAGTTTCTTCTCCAGGTTGTCTTCCCCCTCATCCTCCAGGCTCTTATCCAACTTCCTGACTGATCTCTTCATCTCAATGTGTAGTAAACATCCTAAACTTATATGTCCATAACAAAACCCAATCATTTGCACCAAATGGCACCAGCTTTCATGGTTTTGCTCAGATAAAAACCTAGAAATGATCCTGATTTATTTTTCTTTTCCCAAATCCCATTTATGAGTAGGTTCTGTCAGTTTGACCATAAACCTATAGCCAGAATGCAACCACTGACCTTCCCAGTGGCATGGTCTCTCTCCCTGGGAAAGTGCAACAACCCCAGTGATATTTACAGCTTCCGCTCTACCTTTGCCACCTGGTACCAGAGTTGGTTCTTCTTAAATGGAAACCAGATTTCATTACTTTCATTCTCCAAAACTGTCAGTAGCTTCTCACCACCCAGAGAATAAAATCTAACCCTGCCGTGATCCACAAAACCTTCTGTGATCTGACCCTGTCTGAACCTCTTACTTCCACTCTCCTCACACGTCCCATTTGAGGGGTGTGGTCCCATTACAGGATAAGCCTCAGCGGGCAAGGATTTTTGTCTGTTTTACTCAAGGTTGTATTTTAAGTGCATACAGCGATGTCTGACATGGAGTAGATGCTGATTAATAGTCCTAAAATAAATATGAACACCATGACAACCTTATCAAAAAAAAAAAAAAAGCAGAAGAAAAAGAAAAGGGGAGCAAGAAATAGGGCTAATACAGATACATAGTAAAACAATAGCTATCATTCAACCATTTAATGAAAAATAGATGGCAGAGATAAAAATAAATAGTGAGATGGTAGTTGTAACTTGGCCATTTCTATAAGTTCATTACATCACAACGGCCTAACTCTACAGTTGAAAGGCAGAAATTGCAAGTATGCAGTGAAGGAAAGTGATCTGACTGTGGGTGATAGGCACACCACACAATCAACGTTCAAATGCTGTAGAGATGTTTACCTGAAACCTCTGTACCCTTATTGGTCAGTGTCACCCTGTTAAATTTAATTTTCTGAATAAAAAATAAGAAGAAAGGCAGAAATTTTCAGGTGCAGGAAAATAAAGCAAAGCTAACCATATGCTGTTTAGAAGAAATGCAGTTTAACATAAGTAGTTTAAAAGTAAAAGTATGGAAAAATATAATATGCTACCACTGATCATAAGATAGCTCCAGTGGCTATATTAACATTTAAAAAAAGCTTTTAGAGCAAAGGGTATTATTAGCAGGATAAAGAAGTTTATTTCAAAATGCTAACTGAGTCAATTTGTTGTAGAACACACCCATTATAAGAACTAACACATCTAAAAACAGAACTTCAAAATATAGGAAGCAGAAACTGATAGACTACAAGAATAAATAGACAAATCACAAAGAGTGTGATAAACAGACACATTATATATGGTAGGCGAATTTCTGAAAAATTTGTAAAAGTAATTCATGGGAAAAAGGACAGTCTTTTCAACTGATTTTACTGGAACAATTGGATAATCATATTGTCAAAAGTAAATACCAGTTCACACCTTGTATATTATACAAAAATGAACTCTTAATGGACCATAGACCTAAATAAAAACATAATCATAAAGCTTGTGGAAAAAAACTTCTATCCTTACAGGTGAAAATCTGTGATGTTTATTTAAGCAAAGATCTCTTACATATTACATCAAAAGCACAATCAATAAAATAAAAATTCAATAAATTATAGTTTATTAGTTTAAAAACTTGTTGAAAAATCTCTAAGGAAAATGAAAAGATAGTCACTGAATTGTATTAAGAATATATAATGAAGTTTCATGACTAAGTAATAAGGTAAACTGTTGCAGGAAAGCAACCCCGATGGAGGAGACACTCAGACAACTTAATTAATGAAAGAAGAAGAATTTATTAGTAGCCGGTGGAGCACGTGAGACTAGTAGCATCAAAGCACGAGCTTCCTGAATTAGATTTTCTTACAGGTCATATACCTTTATAGTATATAAGCAATGGGCATGTGATTCCTTTGTTTAAGGTTTCCCAGGACTCAAGGAGAGGGGAGAGGAGTTTCGGTGGAGTCAGCAAGGGATAAGAGGTTCCCGGATCACTGGACATAGTTACATACAGATCCTGCTTTTCTTGCTTTGTGGTGCAAGTGGCTCTAAGTAATCAACCATTTAGAGACCTATGGGATGTAATTAATTTATAACTGGGTGACTTAGTTATCCTTGATAGCTCCTTTCCCTTGTATTCTTCTGGTTTCTCTCCTCTCAAAGCAGAAGGGAGGCTTGCTCCCTCCTCAAATAGCCAAAACCAAAATGAGCAAAAAATTTTAACAGACATCTCATTAATGAGCTATATGGGTGACAGGTAAATTCATGGAAATATGCTGAGCATGGGGGAATGTTAATTAAAACCACATTTACATATAGCTGGGCACCAACAGAATATCTAAAATTTAGAAGACGAATGGCACAAACTTTGGCAAGAAATCAAAGCAACTAGAATCCTCGAATTGTGCTGGTGTGTGCGTACACATTGTATGATCCAGCAACTCTACTCCTGGAAATGAAAGTGTATGTTCAGGCAGAGAGATATACATACAAATGTTCTAGTAGCTTTATCGGTAATAACCCCCAAATGGAAACAACTGCAATGTCCATCAATAGCTGAATGGATACAAAAACTCTGGTATCACCACATGATCAAATACTGTTCTGTCCACAATAAAAAATAGTGCATTATTTAGATGGCAAGATGGCGACGGAGTAGGCGGACGTAACAACTTCCAACTTCCAGACCAAAGAGGATTATAACTTAAAGAACCATCATCTGGATAAACCAACTTTGAACTAAACTAAGTGGACTCTGCAACCAAAAAACACTGAAGAAGCCACATTGAGACTGGTAGGAAAAGCAAAAACCTGGAAAGGGCTGCCCAGCTCCCCAGAGCGAAAGGCAGCCCAGAGAGACTCTTGTGGCTGGAAGAGAGTTTAGCGAAGAGGGAGGGACCTGGGTCCCAGGAACAAAGCCCCAGCCTGCAGCCCCAGAGCCTAGAAGAGGCGTTTGGACAGTATTGAGTTATGAAACAAGTGAGGATACTGTTTGTGAGAAAGAGACAGTTTTCTCAGACCCAGGATTCTTCTTAAAGGGACAGTGCAGAAAACCTCTCTCACAACCACTCATTTGGGGCTCTGGGGAACGGGGACAGAGGAGAGGACCAGAGCAGCAGGAAGAGAGTGTGGACTGGAAGGCATAGGGAGAAACACTCTGAGAGAGAGCCACCCTAACCCCTGGGCTGAGTCACTTCCCTAATCGAAAACAAATATTTCCCCTGGAACTAGCAATACCAGAAAGGGGAGGCAGGACACCAGCCAAACAAGCTCTTCTGCGGCACTTAGAGCAGAGCTGCTTAGATGGAGAAAGCTTCCAGGACTACAATATGGAGTGTTAGGATCTGAACTGCAGTGCCACTACCCACACTGCTGAGGGCTGCCTGGAGGGACGGTGGCAGTGGGACGCTGAAACGCGGTTCTGTCAGTGGGGGCGGAGGCCCAGCCGGCGTGAGCTCAGTCTAGCCCAGCAGGGGCAGAGAGGACGCATGAAAGTGGTACAGCAGCTGTGGGCCCACCTGCCATCAAACCTGAGGGGGGAAAAGCAGTAGGCCAGGAACGGGCAGAGATAAGCTGCTGAGAAGGACCCATGGGCACGCAGCATCACCTGGCCTCCGAGGTTTGCGACCCTGCGTGACCTGGCCCTGAATGCAGGGGTGGGGATAAAGTGGGGGAAGGCAGAGCCTCGCAGCTGAGCACTAGCCAGCAGCCCAACCCAGCCTGGGAAACCATGGTTTGTGATCCTGTGGGAGCTGGCCCTGACTGGTAGGGCGGAGATAAAGCCCAGGAAGGTGGAGGCTCGCAGATGAGTGCACTTCAGCAGCCCCACAGGACCCGAGAAATTGCGGTTAGCAGGCTCTGACCGCGGGGGCTGGGTGAAAGCCCGGGAACAGGCGGGGTCCGCAGCTGAGCAAAGGTGCTCACCCCTACACTTGGTGCTGAGGTTTGTTGCTTGAGTGCACTGCGCAGCCCCACCTGTGAGAGCTAGGCAAAGACCCAGACAGGCTGAGGCTTGTAGAACCAGGCACCAGAAAACAACCTCTCCTACAGAGGAAAGGCAGAAATCACAGCAACAGCCGCAGTGGGCCGGTGCCAGCAATGCCCATACCCAAACGCCCTAAGCAGCCGCAGAGGGGGTGGTGGGCCTGCAGACAGACCACACCTAGGAAACACAAAGGCAAAATCCATTGGACTCCAGTGGCCACACCCTTCTTATACACAGACAAAATGGGCAGGCAGAGAAATGCAACCCAAAAAATCAAGAGAAATCCCTAGAGAAGGACCTGAATGAACCAGATATAACCAAATTACCAGATGCAGAATTTAAAATAATTATAGTTAGGATGTTCAGAGAGCTTAGAGCAACTATGGATAGTCATTACGAACACCTAAATAAAAAGATAACAAGTATATAAAAGGAAATTGAAATAATAAAAAAGAATCAGACAGAAATGACAAATACAATATCAGAACTGAAGACCACAATGGAAGGAATTAAAAGCATGATGGATGAAGCTGAGGATGGATTCAGCGAGTTAGAGGACAAAATAAACAGAGGCACAGAAACAGAGCAGCAAAAAGAAAAGAGACTCAAAAAATGTGAGGAAGCTCTAAAGGAGCTCTGTGACAACATGAAGAGAAATAACATCTGCATCATAGGGGATCTTGAAGATGAAGAGAAAGAACAAGGGATAGAACCTTTGTTCAATCAAATCATAGCTGAAAACTTCCCTAAATTAAGTCTGGAAAACATTTCACAAATTCAAGAAGAACAGAAAACTCCATTAAAGAGAAACCCAAAGAAATCTACACCAAGACACATCATAGTTAAAATACCAAAGCTAAGGGATAAAGAGAAAATTTTAAAAGCTGCTAGAGAAAAAAAAGGCTATCACCTACAAAGGAGCCCCATAAAGATGACATTCGACTTTTCAACAGAAACACTTGAGGCCAGAAGAAAATGGCAAGATATATTCAAAGAAATGCAGAACAAGAACCTACAACCAAGACTACTCTATCCAGCAAGACTAATGTTTAAAATTGAAGGAAAAATAAAGAACTTCCCAGACAAAAAAAAAAAAAGTCTCAAGGAATTGATAAAACCAAACCAATTTTGCAAGAGATGCTAAGAGTCCTGTTGTGAACAGTTCAATGGGGGAAAAATATAGCTAAAGAAGAATACAGCTTTAAAGAATAAAATGGCAATAAACAACTACATATCAATAATAACCTTAAATGTAAATGGATTAAATGATCCAATCAAAAGACATAGGGTAGCTGCGTGGATAAAGAAACAGGACCCATACATATGCTTTCTATAAGAGACACTCCTTAAAACAAAAGATGCACATAGACTGAAGGTAAAAGGATGGAAAAAAATATTTCATGCAAATGGAAATGAAAGAAAAACCGAGGTAGCAATACTTATATCTGACAAAATAGATTTTAAAACAAAGGCTGTAGTAAGAGATAAAGAAGGACAGTCCCTAATGATAAAAGGAACAATTTAACAGGAAGATATAACCATTATAAATATCTATGCACAAAACATAGGAGCCTCGACATACATAAAGCAGACTTTGATGGATATAAAGGGCGAGATTAACAGCAATACTATAATAGTAGGGGATTTTAATACCCCATTAACACCACTGGATTGATCCTCAAGAAAAAAAATTAATAAAGAAACAGCACACTTAAAGAATACACTAGACCAACTCAATTTAATATATTATCTTCAGAACTTTTCACCCTAAAGCAGTAAAATATATATTCTTCTCAAGCGCTCATGGTACATTCTCTAGAATAGACCATATGTAAGCACACATAAGTGGTCCCAACAAATTTAAGAGGATTGAAATCATATCAAGCATTTTCTCTGATAACAATGGCATGAAACTCAAAATTAACCACTAAAGAAAAACTGAATAATACTCAAACACTTGGAAACTAAATAGCATGTTATTAATGAATGGATTAAAATGAGATATAAGAAGAAATAAAAAAGTTTCTAGAAACCATTGATAATAAGCATACATCAACTCAAAATCTATGGGACACAGGAAAAAGCTGTACTGAGAGGGAAGTTCATAGCACTACAGGCATACCATGAGAAGCTAGAAAAAGCTCAAATAAGCAACCTGATCCTGCATCTAAAAGAACTAAAAAAAACAACAGCAAATAAAGCCCAGGACTAGTTGAAGAAAGAAAATAATAAAGATCAGAGTGGAAATAAATGACATAGATGCTAAGGAAACAATACAGGGGATCAATGAAAGCAGGAGTTGGGTCTTTGAAAAGGTAAACAAAATTGATGAACTTTTAACTAGACTCACTAAGAAAAAAAGAGAGAGGACTCAAATAAATAAAATTAGAAGTGAAAGTGGAGAAATAACAACTGACACAACAAAAATACAAAGTATTGTAAGAAAATACTGTGGAGAACTCAATGCCTAAAATTTAGACAACCTAGGTGAAATGGACAAATTTCTTGAATCATATAATCTTTCAGAAATCAATCTGGAAGAAACAGAACACCTAAACAGACCAATTACAGCAAAGGAGATCGAAACAGTTATGAAAAAATTCCCAACAAAGAAAAGTCCTGGGCCTGATGGCTTCACAAGTGAATTCTATGAAAAATTCAAAGAAGAACTAACTCTTATCCTCCTCAAGCTATTACAAAAAATTCAAGAGGAAGGAAGACTTCCAAACTCGTTTTATGAGGCGAGCATAATTCTGATCCTGAAACCAGGCAAAGACAACACAAAGAAAGAAAATTATAGGCCAGTATCCCTGATGAATTTAGATGGCAAAATTCTCAACAAAATATTACCCAACCGGATTAAGCAATATATGAAAAGAATCATACACCATGATCAAGTGGCATTATTCTGGAGAGGCAAGGCTGGTTCAATATTTGCAAATCAATCAATGTGATTCATCACATAAACAAAAGGAAGGACAAAAATCACATGATAATTTCAATAAATGCAGAAAAGGCATTTGATAAAATCCAGCACCCAGTCATGCTCAAAACTTTCAGCAAAGTGGGAATACAGGAAACATTCCTTAACATGATAAAGGCCATCTACGACAAACACACAGCAAACACCATACTAAATGGGCAAAAATTAAAAGGAATCTCCTTAAGATCAGGAACAAAGCAGGGGTGCCCCTTTCACCTCTTATTCAACAAAGTTCTGGAAGTCCTAGTTACAACAATCAGACAAGAAGAAGAAATAAAGGAAATCCAAATTGGAAAAGAAGAAGTAAAACTGTCACTATTTGCAGATGATATGATATTGTATATAGAAAACCCTAAAGTCTCAGTCAAAAAATTACTGGACCTGATCAATGATTTCAACAAGGTGGCAGAATATAAAATTAATACTCAGAAATCAGATGCATTTTTATATACCAACAATGAACTGTCAGCAAAAGAAATTAAGGAAACAATCCCCTTCACTATTGCAACCAAAAAAATACAGTACCTAGCAGTAAATTGAACCAAGGAGGTAAAGGACTTGTACTCGGAAAACTAAAAAACATTGATAAAAGAAATCAAGGAAGATACATAAAAGTGGAAGCATATACCGTTCTCATGGTTAGGAAGAATAAACATAATTTAAATGTCTATATAACCCAAAGCAATTTATAAATTCAATGCAATACCAATTAAAATACCAATGACATACTTCAAAGATATAGAACACATATTCCAAAAATTTATATGGAACCAAAAAAGAACATGAATAGCCTCAGCAATCTTAAAAAGAAAAAATAAAGAAGGAGGTATCACTCTTCCGGATATAAAGGTATACTACAAGGTCATTGTACTCAAGACAGCCTGGTATGGGCATAAGAACAGGCATATAGATCAATGGAACAGAACATAGAACCCAGAAATAAACCCACACCTTTATGTAAAACTGATATTTGACAAAGGAGGAAAGAACATACAATGAAGTAAAGACAACCTCTTTAACAAATGGTGTTGGGAAAACTGGACATCTACCTGCAAAAAATGAAACTAGACCATCAACTTACACCATTTACAAAAACAAAGTCCAAATGGATAAAAGACTTAAATGTAAGCTGTGAAACCATAATCATCTTAGAAGAAAATATAGGCAGTAAGCTCTCAGACATCAGTGGCAGCAATATATTTGCCAATTTATCTTCACGGGCAAATGAAATAAAAGGCAAGATAAACAAATGGGACTATATCAAACTAAAATTTTTTTGCACAGCTAAAGACAATAAGAACAGAATAAAAAGACAAACCGCACAATGAGAGAACATATTCGACAGCACATCTGATAAGGGTTAATAACCAAAATTTATAAAGAACTTACAAAACTCAACACCAGAAAGAAAAACAATCCAATGAAATAATGGGCAAAAGTAATGAATAAAAATTTCTCCAAAAGGACATACAGAAGGCCAATAGGCATATGAAAAAATACTCAACATCACTAATCATTAGAGAAATGCAAATTAAAACTACAATGAACGGTTGGAGAGGAGCAAGATGGCGAAGGAGTAGGCGGATATATCACCTTCCAACTCCCAGAACCAAAGTAGATTATAACTCAATTTTAAAAACCATCATCTGGATAAACCAACTTTGACCTAAACTAAGTGGACTCTTTAACCAAGAAAAACAGAAGAAGCCACATTGAGACTGCTAGGAATAGCAAAAATGCGAAGAGGGCTGCCCAGCTCCCCGGAGCAAACGGCAGCCCGGAGAGACCCACGTGACGGGACGAGAGTTTGGTGGAGAGGGAGGGACCTAGGTCCCAGGAACCAAGCCCCAGTCTAGAGTCCCAGAGCCTAGAAGAGGCGTTTAGACAGTTTTGAGCTGTGAAACAAGTGAGGGAGCTCCCAGGCCTACAGTGTGGAGTATTAGGGCCCTTCCTACTCTGCTGAGGGTTGCTGAAGGGTATGGTGGTGGCAGGACGCTGAAACGCGGTTCTGTCGGCGTGGGCGGAGGCCAAGCCGGTGTGAGCTCGGTCTAGCCCAGCAGGGGCGGAGAGGACATGCGAAAGCGGTCCAGAGGCTGTGGGCCAGCCTATCATCCCACCTGCGTGGAAAAAGCGGGAGGCCAGGAAGGGGCAGAGATCTGCTCTGCGACCCTGCGCGAGCTGGCCCTGACCGCGGGGTCCGGGCTAGGACCAGGGACGGGCGCGGGCTTGCGGCTGAGCTCAGGTTACCAGCCCCGCCCGGCCGGAGAGACCGAGTTGGCCATTCTACGTGTGCGAGTGGGCTCTGAACGTGGGTGCGGGGTAGAGTCCGGGGCTAGTAGAAACTCGCAGCTGAGCGGAAGCCAGCAAACACGACCGGCCCAATAATCCTTGGTTTGCGACCCAGCGCAGAAGGGCACTGGCCTCGAGGACGGGGCTAAAGCTCCGGACGGGCAAAGGCACACAGCTGAGAGTACGTCAAAAGCCCCGCCCAATCCGTGAAACTGTGGCGAGCAGGCTCTGACTGCGGGTTCTAGGCGGAAGTCCGGAAATAGGCTGGGTCCACAGCTGAGCAAAGGTGCTGACCTCTACCCTTGGTGCTGAGGCTTGTGGCTTGAGTGACAGACCCTCCCGTGGAGGAGAGGCAGAAATCACAGCAAAAGCAGCAGTGGGCCGGCGCTGGCAACGCCAATACCCAACTGCCAGAGGCAGTGGCGGAGGGGGTTTTGGGCCTGAAGACAGACCACACCTAGAGAACAAAAAGGCAACACCTACTGGACTCCAGTGGCCACAACTTGTTTATACACAGACAAAATGGGCAGGCAGAGAAATACAAACCAAATGAATCAAGAGAAATCCCAAAAGAAGGACCTGAATGAACCAGATATAACCAAATTACCAGAAGCAGAATTTAGAATAATGATAGTTAGGATGTTTAAAGAAATTAGAGCAACTATGGATAGTCATTATGAACACCTGAATAAAGAGATAACAAGTATAAAAAACGAAATTGAAATAATAAAAAAGAATCAGACAGAAATGACAAATACAGTATCAGAACTGAAGACCACAATGGAAAAAGAATCAAAAGCAGGATGAATCACACCGAGGATCGAATCAGTAAGTTAGAGGACACAATAAACAAAGGCACAAAAGCAGAGAAGAAAAAGGAAAAGAGACTCAAATAATCTGAGGAAACTCTAAGGGAGCTCTGTGACAACCTAAAGAGAAACAACATTCGCATCATAGGGGTGCCTGAAGAAGAGGAGAGAGGACACGAAATGAAAACTTGGTTCAATCAAATCATAGCAGAAAACTTCCCTAAACTAAGGCTGGAAAACACTCTACACGTTCAAGAAGCACACAGAACTCCATTAAAGAGAAACCCAAAAAGATCTACACCAAGACAAATAATAGTTAAAATACCAAAGCTAATGGATAAAGAAAAAATTTTAAAAGCTGCTGGGAAAAAAAAGGCTATCACCTACAAAGGAGCCCCCATAAAGATGACATCGGACTTCTCAACAGAAACACTTGAGGCCAGAAGGGAATGGCAAGATATAATCAAAGTAATGCACAACAGGAACCTACAACCAAGACTACTCTATCCAGCAAGGCTAACATTTAAAATTGAAGGAGAAATAAAGAGCTTTTCAGAAAAAGAAAGCCTCAAGGAATTCATTAAAACCAAACCAATTTTGCAAGAGATACTAAGGTGCCTGTTGTGAACAGTTTAAAGGGAGGAAAGAATATAGCAAAAGAAGAATACAGCTTTAAAGAATAAAATGGCAATAAACAACTACATATCAATAATAACCTTAAATGTAAATGGATTAAATGATCCAATCAAAAGACATAGGGTAGCTGCATGGATAAAGAAAGAGGACCCATACATTTGCGGTCTACATGAGACACACCTTAAAACAAAAGATGCACATAGACTGAAGGTAAAAGGATGGAAAAAAATATTTCATGCAAATGGAAATAAAAAAAAACTGGGGTAGCAGTACTTATATCTGACAAAATGGACTTTAAAACAAAGGCTGTAGTAAGAGATAAAGAATGACACTACATAATGATAAAGGGAACAATTTAACTGGAAGATATAACTATTATAAATATCTATACACCAAATATAGGAGCCCCGATATACATAAAGCAGACTTGATGGATATAAAGGGCGAGATTAACAGCAATACTATCATAGTAGGGGATTTCAATACCCCTCTAACAACACTGGATAGATCCTCAAGAAAGCAAATTAATAAACAAACAGCAGACTTAAAAGATACACTAGATCAACTTGATTTAATAGATATCTTCAGAACTTTTCACCCTAAAGCAGTAGAATATACTTTCTTCTCAAGCGCTCATGGTACGTTTTCTAGGATAGACCACATGTTAGGACACAAAAATGGTCTCAATAAATTTAAGAAGATTGAAATCATATCAAGCATTTTCTCTGATCACAATGCCATGAAACTAGAAATTAACCACAAAAGAAAAACTGAAAAATACTCAAACACTTGGAAACTAAATAGCATGATATTAAATACTGAATGGATTAAAAATGAGATCAAAGAAAAAATAAAAAAGTTTCTAGAAACAAATGATAATGAGCATACATCAATTCAAAATTTATGGGACAAAGCAAAAGCAGTTCTGAGAGAGAAGTTTATTGCACTACAGGCATATCATAAGAAGCTAGAAAAAGCTCAAATAAGCAACCTGAACCTGTATCTAAAAGAACTAGAAAAACAACAGCAAATAAAACCCAGGACAAATAGAAGGAAGGAAATAATAAAGATCAGAGCAGAAATAAATGACATAGAGGCGAAGGAAACAATACAGAGGATCAATGAAACCAGAAGCTGGTTCGTTGAAAAGGTAAACAAGATTGATGAGCCTTTCACTAGATTCACCAACAAAAAAAGAGAGGAGTCAAGTGTATAAAATTAGAAAGGACAGTGGAGGAATAATACTGACACAGCAGAAATACAAAGCATTGTAAGAAAATACTATGAAGAACTATATGCCAAAAAATTAGATAATCTCGGGGAAATGAATAAATTTCTTGAATCATATAACCTTCCAAAAATCAATCTGGAAGAATCAGAACACCGAAACAGACCAATTACAACAAATGAGATCGAAACAGTTATCAAAAAACTCCCAAAAAGAAAAGTCCTGAGCCTGATGGCTTTACAAGTGAATTCTATCAAATATTCAAAGAAAAACTAACTCCTATCCTCCTCAAGCTATTTCAAAAAATTCAAGAGGAAGAAAGACTTCCAAACTTCTTTTATGAGGCAAGAATAATTCTGATCCCAAAACAGGGTAAAGACAACACAAAGAAAAAATTATAGGGCTATGTCCCTGATGAATTTAGACGCTAAAATTCTCAACAAAATATTAGCCAACCGGATCCAGCAATATATGAAAAAAATCATACATCATGATCAAGTGGAATTTATCCTGGAGAGGCAAGGCTGGTTCAATATTCACTAATCAATCAATGTGATTCATCACTTAAACAAAAGGAAGGACCAAAATCACATGATAATTTCAATAGATGCAGAAAAGGCATTTGATAAAATCCAGCACCCATTCATGCTCAAAACTCTCAGCAAAGTGGGAATGCAGGGAACATTCCTTAACATGATAAAGGCCATCTACGACAAACCCACAGCAAACATCATACTAAATGGACAAAAATTAAAAGCAATCCCCTTAAGATCAGAAACAAGGCAGGGGTGTCCCCTTTCACCACTCTTATTAAACATAGTCCTGGAAGTCCTAGCTACAGCAATCAGACAAGAAGAAGAAATAAAAGGCATACAAATTGGAAAAGAAGAAGTAAAACTGTCACTATTTGCAGATGATATGATATTGTATATAGAAAACCCTAAAATCTCAATCAAAAAACTACTGGACCTTATAAATGAATTCAGCAAGGTGGCAGGATATAAAATTAATACTCAGAAATCAGAGGCATTTCTATATACCAACAATGAACTGTCAGCAAAAGAAATTAAGGAAACAATGCCCTTCACTATTGCAGCCAAAAAAATAAAGTACTTAGGAATAAATTGAACCAAGGAGGTTAAGGACTTGTACTCCGAAAATTAAAAAACATTGATAAAAGAAATCAAGGAAGATACAAACAAGTGGAAGCATATACTGTGATTATGGCTAGGAAGAATAAACATCATTAAAATGTCTATATTACCCAAAGCACTTTATAAATTCAATGCAATACCAATTAAAATACCATTGACATACTTCAAAGATATAGAACACATATTTCAAAAATTAATATGGAACCAAAAAAGAACACGAATAGCCTCAGCAATCCTAAAAAGAAAAAATAAAGCAAGATGTATCACTCTTCCAGATACCAAGGTTTACTACAAGTCCATTATACTCAAGACAGCCTGGTACTGGCATAAGAACAGGCACATAGATCAATGGAACAGAAGAGAGGACCCAGAAATAAACCCACAGATTTATGGACAACTGATATTTGACAAAAAATAAAGAACATACAATGGAGTAAAGACAGTCTCTCTAACAAATGGTGTTGGGAAAATTGGACATCTACCTGCAAAAAAATGAAACTAGACCATCAACTTACACCATTCACAAAAACAAACTCAAAATGGATAAAAGACTTAAACGTAAGCCTGAAACCATAAGCATCTTAGAAGAAAACATAGGCAGCAAGCTCTCCGACATCTGTAGTAGTGATATATTTGCCGATTTATCTCCACAGGCAAACGAAATAAAAGGCTTGATAAACAAATGGGACTATATCAAACTAAAAAGTTTTTGCACAGCTAAAGACAATTAGAACAGAATAAAAAGACAAACCACACAATGGGAGAACATATTCGACAGCACATCTGATAAGGGGTTAATAACTAAAATTTATAAAGAACTTATAAAACTCAACACCGGGAAGACAAACAACCCAATAAAAAAAAGGGCAAAAGAAATGAATAGAAATTTCTCCAAAGAGGACTTACAGATGAACAATAGGCATATGAAAAAAATGCTCAACATCACTAATCACTAGAGAAATGCAAATTAAAACCACAATTAGATATCCCCTCACACCAGTCAGAATGGCACTCATCAGCAAAACAACACAGAATAAGTGCTGGCGAGGATGTGGAGGAAAGGGAACCCTTCTGCACTGCTGGTGGGAATGCAGACTGGTGCAGCTTCTGTGGAAAACAGTTTGGAGATTCCTCAAAAAATTAAAAATCGAACTGCCTTTTGACCCAGCTATCCCACTTATAGGAATATACCCTAAGAACACCATAGCACTGTTCGAAATGAAGAAATGCGCCCCCATGTTTGTGGCCGCATTGTTCACAATAGCGAAGATCTGTAAACAGCTCAAGTGTCCGTCAGAAGGCGAGTGGATTAAAAATCTTTGGTACATATATACTATGGAATACTACTCAGCCATAAGAAATGATGACATTGGATCATTTATAACAAAATGGATGGACCTTGGTAACATTATACGGAGTGTAATAAGTAAATTAGAAAAAAAGAAAAACTGACAACAGCATGATTTCATACATAGGTGAGACATAAAAGTGAGACTATGAGACATGGACAAGAGAGTGGTGGTTACTGGGTGGATGGAGGGAGGGAAGGGTGGTATAGGGTGGAGGGGAGGGGCACAGGGAAAACCAGATAGAAGATGACAGAGGACAATTTGACTTTGGGTGACGGGTATGCAACACAATTGAATGATAAGATAACCAGGAGATGTTTTCATTGTACATATGCAGACTGGTGAAGCCACTGTGGAAAACAGTATGGAGATTCCTCAAAAAATTAAAAATTGAACTGCCTTTTGACCTACCTATCCCACTTTTAGGAATATACTGTAAGAACACCGTAGCACTGTTTGAAAAAAAGAAATGTTCTCCCATGTTCATGGCAGTATTGTTCACAATAGCAAGGATCTGAAAACAGCCCAAGTGTCCGTCAGAGGACAAGTGGATTAAAAAGCTATGGTACATATATACTATGGAATACTACTCAGTCATAAGAAATGATGATATCGTATCATTTACAACAAAAATGATGGACCTTGATAACATTATACGGAGTGAAATAAGTAAAACAGAAAAAAATGGAGAACAGCATGATTCATACATAGGTCGGACATAAAAGCGAGACTATGAGACATGGACAAGAGTGTGGTGGTTACGGGGTGGGGGGAGGAGGGAGATGGAGGGAGAAGAGGGAGGTGAGGCACACAAAGAAAACCAAATAGAAGATGACAGAGGACAATTTGACTTTGGGTGATGGGTATGCAATATAATTGAATGATATGATAACCTGGAGATGTTTTCTTTGAATATATGTACCCTGATTTATTAATGTCAACCCATTAAAATTAAATTTTTTATTTTATTTTTTTTTATTCATTTTTTTTAGAGAGGAGACACACACACACACACACAGAGAGAGAGAGAGAGAGAGAGAGAGAGAGAGAGAGAGAGAAAGATAGAAAGGGGGGAGGAGCTGGAAGCATCAACTCCCATATGTGCCTTGACCAGACCAGTACAGGGTTTTGACCTGGCGTCCTCAGTGTTCCCAGGTCGACGCTTTATCCACTGCGCTACCACAGGTCAGGCTCAACCCATTAAAATTAATAAAAAAATAGTGCAGTATTGATACTTGCAAGAACATAGGTGAATCTCAAAATAATTATACTGCTTAAAATAATCCAGTCATAAAAGCTATATAATTGTATTTATATGAAATTCCAGCAAATTCACACTAATCTATAGTGAAATAAAGCTTATCAGGGTGGGTGTGAATTAAAATGAGTTTGGGGGTGGGAAGATGCCAGAGGTGGGATTATGAAGGAGCAGGAAGAATGTATCTGGGTGATGAATCAGCTCATGATCTTGACTGTGGTGATGCTGGGTATATACATATCTCAAAACTTATCAAATTGTATACTTTAATCATGGACAGTTTATTGTATGTCAATTATCCCTCAATATATGTTTTTCAAGACAGAAAACTGAATTGGCCCATTTGGATGTCTTATAGGCTGCCATCTGATTTACCAAATACTAATTTTTCCCTAAGGTGGTGTTTTTTATTAATCCAGTGCAATTATACATTTTTGAAAGTGGAGCAAGTTTATAATCACAAAATAGATAATCAAAGAGACCTGTAATAATTTTTTAGGTGAAGTAAAGTGGATGGGGTAAATTGATATGCCCTAAATTATGTAAGAATTCATTCAGTGTGTCTAAATTAGCTCGAGAAAATAAAAGTTTTGGTTTAAAGCTAAGTCACGGTCACGTATAAACAGTCAGAATGATACATTCATTCATGTGGTCTCACACTTGACCGCCTGATAGCAAATCCACTGTCTGAAAATTTTAATCTTTTTAATAGTTGTTTAGTATAACACAAAATAACTGATAGTTCCACTTGCCCATCAATCTCAATCAAAATATTTTGGTACAGTCTATAACTCATATTGGTGGCTTTCAATGGAATGCATTTAATATATTTAGTATTTGCTTCTGTGCAGATTAGAAAAAGGCATACTTTCATTCAAAAATTGTCATAATGTGCTGGTTTGGATTTGTTTAAGATCAAAAGACTTTCTCCATTTATTGGAGAATGGTCATACTAAAGACACAAATCTATGAATTTTTCAATGTGAATGTCACCGATAGAGGGATGCAATGATGGTGGTCCTATAGATGTACCTTTATCAAAATAGATAATATTCTGGTTGAGTAACTCAGTTGGTTAGAGGGTTGTCCCAAAAACAGAGCGGTTGCTGATTCAATCCCTGGCCAGGGCACATAGAGAAACAGACTGAGGTTCCTATTTCTCTCTTTCTATTTTTCTCTCTTTCTCTCCTTTTCTTTCTCTCTTTAAAATCAATAAAATAACCAGTAAAAAGAAAACAAAACAAAACAAAAGGGAATATACCACTAAGGTATTAAATATGTAACAGCTATAATTTCAAACAAGGTATTTAAATATTATTAACTCTGAAATTGTAATCTTCCTCAACCATTAAGCAGAAGTATATTCTCATACACGGAAGTAATTTTTGAACTAATTTGTTTTCATTGAAGCCTTTGGAACATTTGGGAGTTAGAGACAAGACTTTCCTCCATCTTTAGGGAAAAGTGCTTTAAATCTTGTCCTGTAGGAGTTAGATGTATGTAAACAAACAAATTCAATTCTATTTTAGAAAAAACTTTTGCAGTAATATTTGTTATAGATATCTAAGGATGAGGTAATGGTGGCTTAACAATTTGTTCTAGTTAAGAGTGCACTCGAGAGAATTTGGTCTGTGTCCCAGCTCCACAGTTGGGCCAAGGAAAGTAATTACAGTGATTAATAATAATATTTGATTTTCTACTCCCCGAGCTCACTCCTTGGCTCTGGTATTATCTGGGGTAGAAAAACAAATTGCAGAAAGGAAATGAGAAGTATGTCCTACCCACTGAATTCTTGAGTATTGATGGTCCCACAGCTGCTGTCGCAAAAACGGCTTGCGTCACCCCATGAATTTCCACCTAGAGTCTTCAGCGTCTTGTTTTCCTGGACATGCTGGAGCTGAGGGTCAAGCAGAGGTGATGTTTGCACTCTTCAGAAGCATGTTTTAATTACTCCCTCTTTCAGGAGCACCTCCTTGGGTTTGTGAGTGCTGTGAAGGAGTTTGTAAGTGGTGATGGAGAGAGAGAGAGAGAGAGAGAGAGAGAGAGAGAGAGAGAGAGGATTTAAACAAATCAGGGCCTCTGCTTTGAAATCAGTTAATAAATAATTAGTTAATAAATAACTAAGATGACATGTTAGGAATACATATTTTGTTTTTACCATGAGAAAAGACCTTATTCTCTTCTCTGGTCAATGCAAAGAGAATTCCGGGGTTTCTGAGGTTTAATATAAACAAACAAGTGAAAAGAGAGAGGGAAAGAGAAAAGAAAAAGAACTGCCCAGGGCAGGACCAAGTTTCACGATTCTGGTACCCTCAACCCCTCCACTCCCAGGAGGATTGCTATAAGAAACACTGTGGAAGGTTGAAGACACCAGGAATGCATGATTGGGCACCATGGGTGGGAAGAGGAATTCTCTATTAATGTTCAGGTGATAGTTCTACTATCTGTGCAGTTTTCACAGTTTTTTTTCTAAATTGTATACAAAAACTCCCTCGAAGACACAGAGCTCATTAACACTTAAGTCTCTGCAGTCAAAATGAGTGAGTTCTGACTGTGTGGAAACAAAAAAACTTGCTTGTTATCTGACCACCAGCATGGCATTTAGAGTTAACTCTATCATCCCCTTGACTGGTGAGATAACCTCATGGGGTGCGCTGGCAAAGGGACTGAACAGGTCAATGTGAGACTGTTTACTTTCCTCCCATCCTGCCATCATCACCTGCACAATATATATATTACTTTTAGCAAGTGAGAAAGAGAGACGGGGAAAAACAGACAAGAAGGGAGAGAGATGAGAAACATCAAGTTGTTCATTTATTGCTTTCTCTTATGTGTTTTGACAGAGGGGGAGCTACAGAAGAGCGAGTGACCCCTTTCTCAAGTCACCTACCTTGGGCTTCAAGCCAGCAAACTTTAGGCTCAAGCGAAACACTATGAAGTCATACCTATGATCCCACAACTCAAGCCAGTGATGCTACACTCAAGCTGGTGAGCCTGCGCTCAAACCAGATGAGGCTGCGCTCAAGCTGGTGACCCTGGGGATTCGAAACTGGGTCATCAAGCATCCCGGGTTGATGCTATATTCATGGCACCACTGCCTGGTCAGGCCACCTATACCAAATTTATGTTATCTCTTGGATATGGGAAAATTTTTTTTAACCCTATTACTCACTGCAACTTTCTTTAGAAAAAATTTACCAGGAGCGTCAAAGCCAGAAATATAAATCTCTTAACACAATTCCTTGAAATAGTATAAATGTTCAGATTGTTTTTCACAGAAGTTCTATTCTTATTATTGTTGTGATGGTGACACATTGTAAATCTGTGAGATGCCCATTGTCGAATCTCACCTCGCGAGTAGAAAAAGCTGAAACTGAAAGTTTCAGTAACAGACTCTTGGGTCCTGGTAACCTAGAAGTAGAACTGGAATTCGGTGTTGCCACTTCTTCATACTGTCTTTGGCTACATTGCCCTTTGCCCTGTTGAAATATTTATTTATTTTAAGAAGTGAGACTATCTATCCCCTTTTCACTTAAAAAAGACAAACAAACTAGAAGGGGGAGCAAGATGGCGACGGAGTAGGCGGACGTACCAACTTCCAACTCCCAGAACCAAAGTGGGTTATAACTCAATTTTAAGAACCATCATCTGGGTAAACCAACTTTGAAATAAACTAAGTGGACTCTTCAACCAAGAAAAACAGAAGAAGCCACATTGAGACTGGTAGGAATAGCAAAAATGCGAAGAGGGCTGCCCAGCTCCCCGGAGCAAACGGCAGCCCGGAGAGACCCACGTGACGGGACGAGAGTTTGGTGGAGAGGGAGGGACCTGGGTCACAGGAACCAAGCGCCACCCTAGAGTCCCAGAGCCTAGAAGAGGCGTTTGGACAGTTTTGAGCTGTGAAACAAGTGAGGGAGCTCCCAGGCCTACAGTGTGGAGTATTAGGGCCCTTCCTACTCTGCTGAGGGTTGCTGAAGGGTATGGTGGCGGCAGGATGCTGAAACGCGGTTCTGTCGGCATGGGTAAAGGCCAAGCCGGTGTGAGCTCGGTCTAGCCCAGCAGGGGCGGAGGGGACACGTAAAAGCGGTCCGGAGGCTATGGGCCTGCCTATCATACTACCTGTGGGGACAAAGCCAGAGGCCAGGAACGAGCAGAGATCTGCTCTGCGACCCTGCACAAGGTGGCCCTGACCGCGGGGACAGGGCTAGGACCAGGGATGGCCCCGCCCGGCCAGAGAGACCACAGTTGGCCATTCTACGTGTGCGAGTGGGCTCCGAGCGTGGGGACGGGGTAGACCCCGAGACGGGCGGAAGCTCGCAGCTGAGCCAACGCTACTATCCCCGCACAGCTGGAGAAACATCGGTTTGCCATCCTACGTGCACGAGCGGGCTCCGAACGTGGGGGCGGGGTAGAGTATGGGACTAGCGGAAACTCACAGCTGAACGGAGGCCAGCAAACACGCTGGCCCAATAAACCTTGGTTTGAGACCCTGCGCAGAAGGGGCCTGGCCTCGAGGACGGGGCTAAAACTCCAGACGGGCAAATGCACAAAGCTGAGAGCACGTCAAAAGCCTCTCCCAACCCACGAAACTGTGGCGAGCAGGCTCTGACTGCGGGTTCTAGGCGGAAGTCCGAAAAAAAGGTTGGGTCCATAGCTGAGCAAAGGTACTCACCTGTATCCTTGGTGCTGAGGCTTGTGGCTTGAGTGACAGCCCCTCCTGTGGAGGAGAGGCAGAAATCACAGCAAAAGCCACAGTGGGCTGGCACTGGCAAGGCCCATTCCCAACCGCTCTAGGCAGTGGCAGAGGGGGTGACAGGCCTGCAGACAGACCACACCTAGAGACAACAAAGGAAATACCTACGGGACTCCAGTGGCCGCAACTTGCTTATGCACAGATAAAATGGGCAGGCAGAGGAATGCAAACCAAATGAATCAAGAGAAATCCCCAGAGAAGGACCTGAATGAACCAGATATAACCAAATTACCAGAAGCAGAATTTAGAATAATGATAGTTAGGATGTTCAAAGAAATTAGAGCAACAATGGATAGTCATTATGAACACCTAAATAAAGAGATAACAAGTATAAAAAACAAAATTGAGTAATAAAAAAGAATCAGACAGAAATGACAAATACAGTATCAGAACTGAAGACCACAATGGAAGGAATTAATCACGCTGAGGATCGAATAAGCGAGTTAGAGGACACAATAAACAAAGGCACAAAAGCAGAGAAGAAAATGGAAAAGAGACACAAAAAGTGTGAGGAAACTCTAAGGGAGCTCTGTGACAACCTGAAGAGAAACAACATTCGCATCATAGGGGTGCCTGAAGAAGAGGAAAGAGGACACAAAATGAAAACTTGGTTCAATCAAATCATAGAAGAAAACTTCCCTAAACTAAGACTGGGAATCACTCTACACGTTCAAGAAGCACACAGAACTCCATTAAAGAGAAACCCAAAAAGATCTACACCAAGACAAATAATAGTTAAAATACCAAAGCTAATGGATAAAGAAAAAATTTTAAAAGCTGCTAAGGAAAAAATGGCTATCACCTACAAATGAGCCCCCATAAAGATGACATAGAATTTCTCAACAGAAACACTTGGGGCCAGAAGGGAATGGCAAGATATAATCAAAGTAATGCAGAACAAGAACCTACAACCAAGACTACTCTATCCAGCAAGGCTAACGTTTAAAATAGAAGGAGAAATAAAGAGCTTTTCAGAAAAAGAAAGCCTCAAGGAATTTATAAAACCAAACCAATTTTGCAAGAGATACTAAGGTGCCTGTTGTGAACAGTTTAAAGGGAGGAAAGAATATAGCAAAAGAAGAATACAGCTTTAAAGAATAAAATGGCAATAAACAACTACATATCAATAATAACCTTAAATGTAAATGGATTAAATGATCCAATCAAAAGACATAGGGTAGCTGCGTGGATAAAGAAACAGGACCCATACATATGCTTTCTATAAGAGACACTCCTTAAAACAAAAGATGCACATAGACTGAAGGTAAAAAAATGAAAAAAAAAATTTCATGCAAATGGAAATGAAAGAAAAACCGAGGTAGCAATACTTATATCTGACAAAATAGATTTTAAAACAAAGGCTGTAGTAAGAGATAAAGAAGGACAGTCCCTAATGATAAAAGGAACAATTCAACAGGAAGATATAACCATTATAAATATCTATGCACAAAACATAGGAGCCCCAGCATACATAAAGCAGACTTTGATGAATATAAAGGGCAAGATTAACAGCAATACTATAATAGTAGGGGATTTTAATACCCCACTAACAACACTGAATAGATCCTCAAAAAAAAAATTAATAAAGAAACAGCAAACTTGAAGGATACAGTAGATCAACTTGATTTAATAGATATCTTCAGAACTTTCACCTTAAAGCAGTAGAATATACATTCTTCTCAAGCGCTCATGGTAGGTTTTCTAGGATAGACCACAGGATAGGACACAAAAATGGTCTCAATAAATTTAAGAAGATTGAAATCATATCAAGCATTTTCTCTGATCACAATGTCATAAAACTAGAAATTAACCACAAAAGAAAAACTGAAAAATACTCAAACACTAAGAAACTAAATAGCATGATATTAAATAATGAATGGATTAACAATGAGATCAAAGAAGAAATTAAAAGGTTTCTAGAAACGAATGATAATGAGCATACATCAACTAATAATTTATGGGACACAGCAAAAGCAATTCTGAGAGGGAAGTTCATTGCACTACAGGCATATCATAAGAAGCAAGAAAAAGCTCAAATAAGCAACCTGATCCTTCAGCTAAAAGAACTAGAAACACAACAGCAAAAAAACCCCAGGACAAATAGAAGGAAGGAAATAATAAAGATCAGAGCAGAAATAAATGACATAGAGACTAAGGAAACAATAAAAAGGATCAATGAAACCAGAAGCTGGTTCTTTGAAAAGGTAAACAAGATTGATGAACCTTTAACTAGACTCAACAAGAGAAAAAGAGAGAGAGTACTCAAATAAGTAAAATTAGAAAGGACAATGGAGAAATAACAACTGACACAAAAGAAATACAAAGCATTGTAAGAAAATATTATGAAGAACTATATGCCAAAAAATTAGACAATCTTGGTGAAATGGACAAATTTCTTGAATCATATAACCTTCCAAAAATCAATGTGGAAGAATCACAACACCGAAACAGACCAATTACAATGAAAGAGATCGAAACAGTTATCAAAAAACTCCCAAAAAAGTAAAGTCCTGGGCCTGATGGCTTCACAAGTGAATTCTATGAAAAATTCAAAGAAGAACTAACTCTTATCCTCCTCAAGCTATTACAAAAAATTTAAGAGGAAGGAAGACTTCCAAACTCCTTTTATGAGTCGAGCATAATTCTGATCCCCAAACCGGGCAAAGACAAAACAAAGAAAGAAAATTATAGGTCTATATCCCTGATGAATTTAGACGCTAAAATTCTCAACAAAATATTAGCCAACGGAATCCAGCAATATATGAAAAAAATCATTCACCATGATCAAGTGAGATTTATTCTGGAGAGGCAAGGCTGGTTCAATATTCACGAATCAATCAATGATTCATCACATAAACAAAAGGAAGGACAAAAATCACATGATAATTGCAATAGATGCAGAAAAGGCATTAGATAAAATCCAGCACCCATTCATGCTCAAAACTCTCAGTAAAGTGGGAATACAGGGAACATTCCTTAACATGATAAAGGCCATCTACGACAAACCCACAGCAAACATCATACTAAATGGACAAAAATTAAAAGCAATCCCCTTAAGATCAGGAACAAGGCAGGGGTGCCTCCTTTCACCACTCTTATTCAACATAGTTCTGGAAGTCCTAGCTATAGCAGTGAGACAAGAAGAAGAAATAAAAGGCATCCAAATTGGAAACGAAGAAGTAAAACTGTCACTATTTACAGATAATATGATATTGTATATTGAAAACCCTAAAGTCTCAGTCTAAAAACTACTGGACCTTATCAATGAATTCAGCAAAGTGGCAGTATATAAAATTAATACTCAGAAATCAGAGGCATTTCTATATACCAACAATGAACTGTCAGCAAAAGAAATTAAGGAAACAATCTCCTTCACTATTGCCGCCAAAAAAATAAAGTACCTAGGAGTAAATTTAACCAAGGAGGTTAAGGACTTGTACTCGGTAAATTATAAAACACTGATAAAAGAAATCAAGGAAGATACACACAAGTGGAAGCATATACCGTATTCATGGCTAGGAAGAATAAACATCATTAAAATGTCTATATTACCCAAAGCAATTTATAAATTCAATGCAATACCAATTAAAATACCAATGACATACTTCAAAGATATAGAACACATATTTCAAAAATTAATATGGAACCAAAAAAGAACACGAATAGCCTCAGCAATCTTAAAAAGAAAAAATAAAGCAGGAGGTATCACTCTTCCAGATATCAAGGTTTACTATAAGGCCATTATACTCAAGACAGCCTGGTACTGGCATAAGAACAGGCACATAGATCAATGGAACAGAAGAGAGGACCCAGAAATAAACCCACAGATTTATGGACAACTGATATTTGACAAAGGAGGAAAGAACATACAATGGAGTAAAGACAGCCTCTTTAACAAATGGTGTTGGGAAAATTGGACATCTACCTGCAAAAAAATGAAACTAGACCATCAACTTACACCATTCACAAAAACAAACTCAAAATGGATAAAAGACTTAAACGTAAGCCGTGAAACTATAAGCATCTTAGAAGAAAACATAGGCAACAAGCTCTCTAACATCTGTAGCAGCAATATATTTGCCGATTTATCTCCACAGGCAAATGAAATAAAAAGCAAGATAAACAAATGGGACTATATCAAACTAAAAAGTTTTTGCACAGCTAAAGACAATTAGAACAGAATAAAAAGACAAACCACACAATGGGAGAACATATTCGACAGCACATCTGATAAGGGGTTAATAACTAAAATTTATAAAGAACTTATAAAACTCAACACCAGGAAGACAAACAATCCAATCAAAAAATGGGCAAAAGAAATGCATAGAAATTTCTCCAAAGAGGACATACAGATGGCCAATAGGCATATGAAAAAATGCTCAACATCACTAATCATTCGAGAAATGCAAATTAAAACCACAATGAGATATCACCTCACACCAGTCAGGATGGCACTCATCAGCAAAACAACACCGAATAAGTGCTGGCGAGGATGTGGAGAAAAGGGAACCCTTCTGCACTCCTGGTGGGAATGTGGATTGGTGCAGCCACTGTGGAAAACAGTTTGGAGATTCCTCAAAAAATTAAAAATCGAACTGCCTTTTGACCCAGCTATCCCACTTATAGGAATATACCCTAAGAACACCATAGCACTGTTTGAAAAGAAGAAATGCGCCCCCATGTTTGTGGCAGCATTGTTCACAATAGCGAAGATCTGTAAACAGCCCAAGTGTCCATCAGAGGGCGAGTGGATTAAAAATCTTTGGTACATATATACTATGGAATACTACTTAGCCATACGAAATGATGACATCGGATCATTTATAACAAAATGGATGGACCTTGGTAACATTATACGGAGTGTAATAAGTAAATTAGAAAAAAAGAAAAACTGACAACAGCATGATTTCATACATAGGTGGGACATAAAAGTGAGACTATGAGACATGGACAAGAGAGTGGTGGTTACTGGGTTGGGGGAGGGAGGGAATGATGGGATAGGGAGGAGGGGATGGACACAGGGAAAACTAGTTAGAAGGTGACAGAGGAAATTTTGACTTTGGGTGACGGGTATGCAACACAATTGAATGTTAAGATAACCTGGATAAAAAAAAAAAAAAAAAAGATAACCTGGAGATGTTTTTACTCTACATATGTACCTTGATTTATTGGTGTCATCCCATTAAAATTAATAATAATAAAATAAAATAAATATTTAAAAAAAAAAAAGAAAAGGAAATGAGGTTATACTTAGAAAGGTACATTGAGGCCCTGGGTGGTTGGCTCAGTGGTAGAGTATTGGCATGGCATGTGGATGTCCCAGATTTGATTTCTGGTCAGGGCATATAAGCAAAGTAACCATGTTCTTCTCCACCCATCTCCCTCCCCCTTCTCTTTCTCTTTTCTTCTTCCACAGACATGGCTAAAGTGGTTTGAGTACATCAACCCTGGGCACTGAGGATGGCTCCATGGAGCCTCTACCTCAGGCACTAAAAATAGCTCAGTTTTGAGCATGGCCTTAGATGGGCTGATCATTGGCCCAAGACAGGCATTGTTGAGGGAATCCTGGTTAGAGCATATGCAGGAGTCTGTCTGTCTTTCTACCCTGCTCTCACATGGAAAAGAAGAAGTAGAAAAAAGAAAAGTCCATTGTTTCTTCATTTTAAATCAGCTGTGCAGATGAGGCAGATTTCTAAAGAATTGTGGGAAAGTAATTTCCTTTTGCGATGTTGTGATTCATGTTTCAAAGCAGATCTCTGCACAGAGCACATTACACTTTTTTGTTTTGTTTTTAACTTTGTCTTTTTCCATGGAAAGAACTTCACCCTTTATTACTGTTGTCACAGTTGGCTGAAGAAGGTATGTCCCATAAGGTGATGGTCTCCAAAGACTTACTTTTTTAGAGAAATAGTCTAACAAAGAAACCTATTTTTAAAAACTGCAAGATCTACCATGTATAGCTGTATCTAACGTGGTATTTTTAAAGTCAAATAGTAGACTAATGTTCATGCTATTTTAAGATGTGGCTTCACATAATTTCAAGTCCAGAAGTTTCTCACTTTAAAAAATTACTAACAACCAGCAAAGGGAGAAGGAGGGGCATGGGAGACAGCCCCTCAAGGTTGGCCCCTCTAGCCCCTCAAGGAGCTTAAAGGCTGCTTCCTCTGCCAAACGCCGCTCTTCGGCTGTTTTAGAAATATGACGAGAGTGGGGGAAACACTAAAGATGGTGAGATAAATGGTTGGAGAGAGAAAATGGTTGGGAGACAGAAAATGGTGTCTATGAACAATGATTTGGTTGGGGGAAAGGTGATCTGGTTTTCTTCTGTTAACAACCAAGACAAAATTATGACAAGCAACACCAAACATGACATGGAGGGAAAGGCCACAAGGTACCCTTGGCTCCTCAGACAAGAAGAGCACGTGGCCTCCCTTCCTTTGAAGCCACCTGAGAATATGGCTTGTCATGTGACACATGCTTCTCACATTTACAGACTGTGTGACTCACTAGCCAAAGGGCACTGTGAAGAGATGCCCCCATCTCACCTTCAGTTTTGGGAGGTGGCAGGTAGCAAAGTAACACTGAGTAATGGATGTCCCTTCTGTTCAATACAAAAGCATCTTGGAGGACTATGGCTGATGGCAGTAACATTCTCCAAGTCAGGATTAACCAGCTGTCCTTCTTCACCCCCTTTTTGTGAAGCACTCCCCATGTCCACATTGACTTTAGGGGGATGAGTGTTTGGGGATTAGGTAAATCCTACCACCACCTTTGCCTGTGGGGCTTTGACAAGCACACATTAAATGTGGACACTTGTTCTTTTATAGATTTGTTCTGAATGATCTCAGCATGGAAGGGAGTCTAATGCAAAGTCTTATTGGAATGCATTTAAGATCAGAAGTTTACATTCAACATGCCTCTATTTCATTTGTGGGTATTTCTCTCCCTGAGTGACTTCAGTTGCCACTTTGTCAGATCCTTTTCAAATGCCTGCTTGGCAATAATGCTGACCACATCAATTTCATATTCTCTTTTGTCTGAGTCAAGGCTATCAGACACTGTGTCATCTTGATGAGGTCTAGTTGTGCTCCTATTCCTGGATTATTTTCCTCTGATAAGTCACAATGTCCCATGGTGTCATTGCTCCCGGAGCAGCAGGCAGGTGAAGCGTGAATGATGCTCCTGGGTCCTTGAGCTTCCCTCCTAGAGGAACCGTGACTCTGCTGCTGTGCTGCCTGCTCTCACAACCTTCATGCTCATCCTGCAGACTTCCCTGTGTCATGGCAGGGTGTGCTCCATGCAGAGACTCATGTGTGGTGTCAAATGAGGTTGTCTTTAGAGGGTACGCCATATGGCTCCCTTGAAAGATTTCTTTTTTCTTTTGTGAAGGGTCACACATGAGAGCTTTTCTCTTTGATTTCTAAGAAAAGCCAAAGGAGATAAAAAAAAGACAGTTTGCTCCCTAAAGGATTGAGTTAAATAATGAAAAACCATGGAAAAAAACTTTACTTCCCTGCGTAATGCAGCCAAGAGAAAAATGTGATGCTGAACATTTATTCACACATTTGTTCAATATTAAGGTGAACTCCAGCTCTGGGAAGGACATTGTTCTAAGTGATGTGTGGGACGCATAGCTGAGTGGCCTTGAACACTCGATGGGATTGAAGCCTTGTCTGGGGGGTGATCAAAGGAATATTTCCACGGGAGGGAACAGGGTGAGGGCGCTGACAGACAGGGAAAAGTACAGGATCTGCACAGGGTCAGGATGTTCGAAAGTGCATTGAGATGCACGTATGTCACAATTTTTCTGGTACGTCAAAGACCACAAGACTTCTACAGTTCAGGGTGTGCTTTGTGAATGTCAAAAAATTCCATCCAAACTATTCCAACTCTTTTGAACATGTCCGGACTGAAGGAGATCAGAGTCCAATCATTCTAGCTGCAGGCAGTAGCAGGGAGAAGTTTGTCATGAGTGAGATGTAGAATTGAGATTTCAGAAGTATCACTGAGGACTGTGCTTTTATACAGTTCTCCAAGAGATATGCACAAGCAAGCTTGAGGAACACTGTTCAACATTTTCAAAGGCTTGATTTCTAAGATGATACCCTGGGGCCCTGACCAGTTGGCTCAATGGATAGAGCATCAGCCCAGCATATGGATATCCCAGGTTTGCTCCCTGAACAGGGCACACACGAGAAGTGACCATCTGCTTCTCTCCTCCTCCCTCTCTCCCTTCTCTCCCTTTTCCCTTCCTGCAGTCAGTGGCTTGGTTGGTCTGAGTGCACCGGCCTCAGGTGCTGAGGATAGCTCACTTGATTTAAGCATCAGCCCCAGACAGATGGTTGCTGGGTGGATCCCCGTTGGGACGCATGCAGCAGTCTGTCTCACTATCTCCCCTCCTCTCACTTAAAAACAAAAAAAGACATGATACCTCGGGATAACTACCTGAAGAATATGCAATCCATCTATTTTGGTAGATATATATAATTTTCTCATTGGATTGAGACAGATGAGAGTACAGCTGTTTCTCTGGAAGGTGTCATTCTACTGCCCCATGGCGGCATTGTCTAATTGAGTTCTTCCCTGAGGGACGTCTAGAACTCAAGTCTTTTGCAAGTCATTGTTATATCATATGGGAAAGCTTTGGAGGATATCAAAGAGTGTCCTTTCTCCACTGACCCATGTAAAGATTTTGCCAAGGTCTCAGCACTTGTACCAGAACAAACTATTCTTCTCTTGAACAATTCATATTTTAAAAATAGTTTCAAAAAGTATTTCTGTTTCTGGCTTGGTTGCTAGAAAATGCAGATCCCCACCTACATCTAATAAAATGTTCTGACAATAATTTTTTTTATTTTTCTTCATTTCCTTGGCTTGCTTTTAAAAGCATTATGTGTGCTTATATAAGTCACATCAAATCATTTTAGGAGTAAGAAGTGACATGAACATGACCTAAAATGAGAGTTACAGAAACTTTATTTTTCAAATGAGAGCACTTCATTTTTCAAAGTATTCTAGGCTAAAACTTGAACGTTCTTCCTCTTCGTTTTCCCCATGGGTTGAAACTCTGAGTCACAGTATCATTTATTTACTGAAATCTATAATAGTAAGAATAATAATAAAAATAATAATAATAAACACAGTACTTGAGAAGACTTCTGGACTTTTAGAGGGCCAGATATATTTTCAGTTTGTGATGTTTCTTGGAATTGTCTGGTGTGACCAATTACCAAGTTGTTTTCTAAGGGAAGTTTTCAAAAGTAAATATAAACCACGAAAGGAAGGATTTGGCAACTTTGAAACTTGGGAATTCCAAACAAAATGGGACTAGAACATTAAGTTTCTAAATTCTTTGATGCAGAATTTATGATATCAAGAGCTACAAAACAGCACAAAACCGATAAAAAAATTGTTCCTCTTTTCTCATATACACAAACAAACACACACTACATATAGGAGTTTTACATTATCTATATTTAAATTAATTTCTCTCTTCCAGGCAAATTTGTTAAAACTTTGCATATATAATTTCTCCTGAAATGTGTGTGTGTATTATCCCAGAGTCATATGCATCTGCAAATAGTTGAAAATCAAACAGTTCATGCCACTTATACTGCCAAAGTGACACTCCATTTAAATTTTTCATAAATGCTTTCCAGATTTGCAAATTTTCTTTGATGTTTTAAATCTAAATGTAATAAACAAGTGCTGAGATGGCTTTACAGTGGAAGTAGAGCTTTTCTACCATGAGGTGAAGTAGCTGTCTCCCCTGGAGACACAATTTTTAGTTGGCCAAACAGAATATACCTGTCTGGGAGTCACTGACATTTGCAGTTAAATGTATTTTGTATGTTCTACAATTTCCCTTTGCACCTGATCCCATCACCACCAAATCAAGTTCAACACCAAACAAAGCCAGTGTGTTGCACAACTTCAGCTCCCTTTCTGGAGTGAAGCTGGTACTTGATTCTCCTGACAGGTGTACAGAAGTCTCCAGGGACTCTTAATAGGATTAGCTATAACCCACTGTTGTGAAGAAGGGGAGAATGAAAAGTCCTGCTATAATATTCAGAAATATCTTGAGCTGTGTCTTAAAAAACCGTGGACATGAAGAAGTGGAATCACGGAATACCAAGGCTATCCATCAATTTGGAAACATGTTCAAAAAGTTGTGTATATATGTGAATCCAACTTTTTAATAAAACCCTGGTGACAGCGGATTATTCTGTCACAAATTGCTAACAATTGGTATTGAGCCCTTTTCCCTGGTTCTTGGAAACAAGGTAGACCCACTGGACTGACTGAAGCTTCTCACCTGCAAGTAAGTCAATGTCATTTTCTACCAAGAGGCCTCATGGAATGTAATAGGTCCTTGCTTGATGCCTCCCACAGCTTTCTTGGAACTGTAGTGAAATAACATAAAGATACCAACACTATCATCGACCAAATGGACATAAACAAGAGTTAAGCTTTTATGGTGTTTTGTCAATATTATAATGGAACGATGTTATTTGAGACTTGCTGTTGGATTGCCTCTAGAAAGCAACATGGAGCTAGAGTTTTTCCTAATATTCCAGTTTTAATGGTAACCACACTCTAGCAGAGATGCATCTGTCTATAGTCCCAGCAGCAGCAGCAGCAGCAGCAGCAGCAGCAGCAGCAGCAGCAGCAGCAGCAGCAGCAACAGCACCTGGGGATTTGTTAGACGTGCAAATTCATTGGCTGCACCCAAGACCTGCTAAATCAGCATCTCTGAGCTTAAGGCTTTCCCCACTTTCACTGGCTTGTGGGTGATGACAGGTAATTCTGATGGATGTTGCCCACTAACTAGGAGCTGTTCTGCTCCCTTTAGTGGTGGTGGCCGCCAGTGCCCTGCTCTCAGCTGTCCTCGAGGTGGAACCCACCTTCACAGGCTCTTTGGAGTGAGGACTTTCAGCTGTTCCTCTCCCAGCTGGTGTGTTTCCCCCATCCCACAAACAATGCAGCACATTCTCCATTGTTTCTCTTAACACAGAGTTCACTTTATGCTTCCTTTTATTGATGGGGAAGAAGAACCCTTGACTATTCCTAGAAGCAGAGAGTAAAATTCTTTTTCTTGAAAAAAAACACAAAAAACCCCACAAAACTTCTCTCTTTTTCATTTCTCACCTGTCACTACCCTGTATGTCAGTGTCATTTCTCATGTACGCTGTTCCAAGCCACAAAGCTTGAGTAACTCTCCTCCCCACTTGTAGAGGTGGGGCCATTCTCTTGTTTGAAATGGCATGAAAAAAGATGAAATAATCTTTACTATTCAGCATGATTGTGCTGGTAACTCCTCTGATGGAAACCAGAGTCACTCTCCTTTGGCCAGTCTGGGTTCCCCTCAGGCCAGAGCCAGTGAGGGGCACTGGGTGGCTGAGTACCTGGTTTCTGCTCTGAGATCCAAACAGCTGGCCTGTTTTATACCTTAGCTCACTGTGGTGGAGCTACTTGGCCTGCTCCTGCCCAAATTCCTGGTGCTGTTTGTGTATGTGTCTGTGTGCTTGCAAGGGTAAAGGTTGGACAACAAAATGGAGAAAGAAATAGAAAACATGACATCATCAGCAAGACTGAAGTATATGCTGAAGCTGGAGCAGGGGTCCCCAAACTACGGCCCCCTGAGGCCATTTATCTGGCCTCTGCCGCACTTCCAGAAGGGGCACCTCTTTCATTGGTGGTCAGTGAGAAGAGCACAGGATGCATCTGCACCCATAGTTCCCATTGAAATACTGATCAGTTTGTTGATTTAAATTTACTTGTTCTTTATTTTAAATATTGTATTTGTTCCTGTTTTGTTTTTTTTTACTTTAAAATAAGATATGTGCAGTGTGCATACGGATTTGTTCATAGTTTTTTTTATAGTCCAGCCCTCCAATGGTCTGAGGGATAGTGAACTGGCCCCCTGTGTAAAAAAGTTTGGGATCCCTGAGCTAGAGGTTGAGCCTTCAAAAGCAAATGTTGTGGGCTGTGCAGGATGTGTGGCTAAACGTTTGGAAGCGAGGGCTGCTTCCTGGCCCTTTCATTAGTACCTCAAATTCATCACGGTTATGTAGAGCTTCTAAACTCTTTTTTGAGGATCTTAAAGACTTCAACCACCTTTCCTCTTCCAAAAAGAAAAAAAATATTTGGAGTAAGGACTAACTGCATCCCTCCTTTTGAATATATAAATTAGTAAATTTATTTTTCAAGAGCTGGCTTTAATTATTAGTCATATGGAAGATTTGGGATCCTAACTTGGGAAGGAGAATAGTAACGCTGTCTTTCTATTAGACTCTCTCAAGCTTCGACACATTGATCCAATTAATTGCTCCTCCCAGCTTGTTGCTGCCTTTCGTGAGCCATTATTCGGCCTCTTTTGAACTCCCCTTCCTGCTCACCACTCAGTCCTTGTCATTGTGCACAGATACTCTTTCTTTCCTTCCTCCTTGATCTTGAACTCTTTGATTTAAATATTGTTCCAAACCCTTGAAGAAACTCTTGAATCACCTAAGAATGTAAGAATGTCACCTGTGCCAGGCTGAGCTTCCAAGAAAAAAAATGGTGTTATTCATTGCCACTCCAATGTTCACTTTTTTTCAGGCCATAACTAGTGCATTTGCCAAGCACAACTGAAACTGTCATTGTGGCAGAGTCCCAGAGTGGCTCAGAAGCTGATGCTGCCTCCCTGTGCTCACAAGCTGGAGGACTTGCTCAGCGCCACGCACTTGCTTCAGCCCACTGTTCTGTGCAGCCGGGAAGATAAGACAGCACCCTGGAGGCGACTGCCCACCAGCCGGCTTTGTCCTGACTCGGCTCCCGGGGAGCATGGCTGCTCTCCCATGGCTGCTGCAGGAGACAGTTGGCTACATCTGTTTGGGAGGTGGGTGTGACAGAGAGAATAGGTTACTGTGGTGGGGAAGTTGTCTTAGTCTGTTCTGGCTTTTATAACAGAAAGATAGAGCCTGGTGAATGTATAAGCAACAGGAATATACTTCTCACAGTTGCAGAGGCTGGGAAGTTTAAGGTCAAGGTAGATGCAGTGTCTGATGAGAACCCACTTTCTGGTTCATCAGCGGCTCTTTCTTGGTGTCCTTGTGTGGCAGAAGGAGACAAGGGAGCTCCCTGAGGTTTCTTCCTTGGGCACTAATCCCATTCATGAGGGCCCCATTATCAAAACCTAATCTGCCTCTTGGGGACCCCAACTCCTAATACCTCCACATTGGGGTTTGGGTTTTAACCTTTTAACTTTTGGTGGGACATATATATCCTGTCTAGAATAGCTGTGTGTTCATATATGAATTTTAGAGACTTATGGTATTTGTGGGAAACGAACAAAACTAAGGAGAAAATGAAGGAAGAAAAAAATGCTTGTAATTAACTTCCAGAAGTTTCCCTACGGTTGAATGAAGAAACCCAGTCTGTACCCTTGACTGTGGTTGTTCTGAGGCTGACCTTCAGGGTTCCTCTTCCTCTCTTTTCAGTGCCTCTAACACCATCATCATCACCGCCCCCCTTTCGCCCATGTTGCCCGTTTGCCCCTTAGCACACCCCCACCCCACCCCCTGCTGTTCATAGGCTTTCAATATTCAGGTAGTGACCAATGGCTAGGGATTTGATGACTATGCTACTGTCTTTTTCCATGGGCATTGTAATAGAACAGAGTACTTCTGCCTGGAAATTTTATGGAAGCAAAGAGCAGCTTGGATTTATAATGAATGCCAGTGAGTATGCGTGGACTGATGGCTACAGTTGTGAATGGCTGGTCTTTGGGTCTCTTGTTAGGTCACCAGGAACATTAATGTTGCACTATAGTAGAGCTGGACAAGATTCTTTGAGGTATATTTTAGTTCATACTCAGAAGGGAGAAGCTGACTCTGTGTGACTCTTAGTGGGCTGCTCTCAGGCTGAGTCATCCTGGGGAAGAGGAATTAGTTTTGGGAATCGGGCAAAACATGGAGTGTGTGCAGGGAGAAAGACTCAGGGAGACCACACAGAGTGCACATACCCATGACTTCCTGCTTTACGCCCTTCTAGATCTCATGTTTTGTTATGCACTGGATTGAAAATAGAGAAGGATCCGGGTTGGGGCTGGGCTGGTTGAAATATGCTTTATATGTTTCTCCCATCACGTTCAGGGGCCAGCCAGGCCATTCTCGAAGTCTCATTGGGCTGCAGTGCACAGCTTGACCCTGCGCTGTCACTTACATCAGCTTCACTAGCCCACGATGACCAGACCACAGTGAGCTTTAGAAAGGACCCATAGAAAGCTGAGGTCCAAGAGAGTTCTGGGTTGGGAAAAGCCCTTACTTGGCTGTTAACCAGAAAGAGAGCACCAACCAGGGCTTTGAGAAGCCAGGCAAGGTTTCCCAGATACTTTGGCACCAAGGGGGTCTTCCTGAGAAGCTGTCCTGGGACCTTTCTTTGCACAGAATGTTGGTCTTTGTACCTGGTTTTGGTCCTTTCCAACCTTGTACATGATTGGCTGGAGATGGCTTTGTGTCTGGTATCACTGGTTTTCACACTGCAAGCTTTCATGTGTGTTTTTATTAGATGTAAAAGGAGTAATGTACAGATTAAAATATTTATGTGACTTTGAGTGTATTGTGTGGGGATGACTATAATTATGAAGAACCTCTTTAGATAGATCTCCAATGACTAAGCCTATTGAAAAGATAAACTGTTCTTTCTTTTTGCTCATTTCTTTCTTTCTAACTCATTTCAGTTCAGTCTTTACTGTATCTAGGAAGTATTTTTTATGTTATTTCTTTGGTATAGAATAAAAAACCCTGTTTCTGATCCTTTTATATGTGGGAGAAGGAATTGTCTTGGATAATTATAGTTTGATTTTTATTGTCGCTGATTTTTTTAAAATGTAAGTGATTAAATTTCTATTGTGTGAACTTTCACATCTGAAAGTGATCTTTAGTCATAGTTTGAATATTGGTTCAGAGCAGAAACTGTTCAACAGAAATGAAAAATTTTTGTTGTCCAACATGGTGGCTACTAGCCATGTGTGGCTACTATACCCATAAAATATGCCTAAAGTGACCAAGATTCTAAATTTCAAATTTTATTTACTTTTGGTTAATTTAAATGTAAATGGTTGCTTGTGGCTACTGTTTGTCATAAAGGATACTGCAAGCTCAGGTTGAACAAAGACATAGGATCATGTGAATAGAGTGATTTCAGAGATACCAGGAAGGGTCTTTTCTCTGAAACCACTATTCACCAACCAGCTCATAAGGCTTGAAGTAGTTTAAACAGCAATGAAGTTTCTTATAAACTACATGTGCCCCCCTCCTCCCAATTTAAATGTTGAAATCTTAACCCTCAGAGTGACGACACTAGCAGGTGAGGCCCTTGGGAGGTAACTAGGTCTTGAGGGTGAAGCCCTTATGAATGGGATTAGTTTCCTTATAAGAAGAGACAGGAAAGAGCTTCTTCCTCTCACAGCGTATGACCATAGGAGGACACATCCGAAGACAGCCATCTGTAAACCAAGAGGAAGCCCTCACCAGACCTCACTGTGTAGGCCCATTTACCTCGCACTTCCTAACCTCCAGCATGTGTTCTCACACATCGTGTGTTGTTTAAGCAGCTCAGTCTTTGGTAATTCGTGGTAGCAACCTGAGTGGATGAGGCCCCAAGCCCTGGAGGGTCAGTGTCCAGCAGGCACTTAGATTTCTTCTAAGGTGAGGGTCCTGGGGATGACTCTAAAGGAGGACCTGGCATGCCGTACATTGTGTGGGAAACCAGCCCTCTCGCTTCAGAGTGAGTGTGCCTTGTTTAGGATGCCTTGCTGGGTCTGATTACAAGAGAAGTGCATGGCGGTTCTCCCCGAATGACGGAGAGAAGGGAGGAAGGGAGGAGCTAGGTGACCGTGTTTTCAAAGTGGCTGCTGAAGGGGGCCAAGAAACAGCACCTGGAAGGAGAGAAAGGAGTGCGCCAAGACCAACTGAATAACTTCAGTTCTTCCCCCGTGCTTTCCCTGAGGCTGAGAAGGTAAGCAGTGAGAATATGGCAGAGTCCAAGGGGCCCAGAGAAGAGGGGTTCTGGTCTGGCCATCCCCAACTGTTCCTACCTTGAGGTAGTCTTTTGAGGTCAAGATTTGTGTTCTGTTTATTTTATTTTTATATTTTTAGGTTGAGAGAGAAAAAGAGAAACAGGAAGGGAGAGAGATAAGAAGTATCAGTTCACAGTTGCAGCATTTTAGTTGTTCATTGAGTGCTTCTCGTATGTGCCTTGACTGGGTGGGGAGGGGCTTTGGCTGAATTAGTGACCCCTTACTCAAACCAGTGACCTTGGGTTCAAGCCAGGGACCATGGGATCATGTCCATGATCCCATGTTCAAGCTGGTGGCCTTGGGGTTTTGAACATGGGTCCTCAGCACCCTAAGTTGACGCTCTATCTACTGCACCACCACCTGGTTAGACATGTATTGTTTATTTTTGAATCACTAAGAAGCCTACCTAGCTCCAGTAGCCCCTCCATGGTGATTTGAGGATGAACTAAATGGGTATCTCAGCCATAATTTCCTGCCTTCACTCACTCTTTTATGATGTATGGCTTGTGGAAGGATCCTCTGGTAGGCTAGGATGGCAGAATTGTTAGTCCCCCATCTCCTTGTCCCTTGAAGGGTTTGTGGCAGTGAGGATGGGCAGGGCCTATGAGGGGTTTTAAGTGTCTTTGCTGCCAACCCGTTGGAGAGCACCAACAAAGAATGCTAAAACTAAAAGATGCCCAGGCTCTTAGCAATGGTTTAGGAGGTCCATTAGCTGGAACTCATTTTCCTTGTCCTAGGCAGCTGACTTGGGATAGAATGGGGAGTACCTTGGAAGATCCCGAAATTCACTGATAGAGGTGAAGTGGCCTTTTCTTAATCTATTGTCCTACAGATAAGAGTTTTTTTTTTTTTTTTTTTTTTTACAGGGACAGAGAGAGAGTCAGAGAGAGAGATAGGTAGGGACAGACAGACAGGAACGGAGAGAGATAAGAAGGATCAATTATTAGTTTTTTGTTGCCATAGTGACACCTTAGTTGTTCATTGTTTGCTTTCTCATACGTGCCTTGACTGCGGGCCTTCAGCAGACCAATCAACCCCTTGCTGGGGCCAGCGACCTTGGGTCCAAGCTGGCCAGCTTTTGCTCAAGCCAGATGGACCTGTGCTCAAGCTGGCGAGCTCGGGGTCTCGAACCTAGGTCCTCCGCATCCCAGTCCAATGCTCTATCCACTGTGCATTGCCTGGTCATGCAAGAGCTAAATTTTGTGTATGGGTTTCCCCTCTACAGCTTCTGTCTCCATCAACCCAATTCACTCTTTGCTTTCTACTTCCACGCCCACCAGCACTCTTGGCAAAATTATTATTATTAAAAATAAGAGACTCTGATTCCTCAAATTATTAATTCTGTTTAGCCTGCAGCCAAGGGAACTTTAATGAAAATCATTTCAGATGATCTATTAATGATGAAGGTTTAGAAAAAAGCGACCTTTTATAAAAGAAAGACACAGATTCTGAGTTGACATTTTCATAATACTCTTTATTGGTAGAGTACAGAACATTTTATTGACCAAACTAAAAGAAACAAATAACACAAATACCATAATATTTTCCATGTCCACTGATATATAATAAAATAGTTCTACAATCACTCTAAACCCTTTCATGGAAGAGTGCTATATCAGTATACATTGTTAACATTGTTACAGGTACCAATCTCCTTTCTGCCACTGACAATATTTAGGACAAGTACCCACACCTATCTTCTACTAGCATCCAACCTCTCAAGAAATGAAAGAGAAAAAAAAAATCAAGTACTTGGAGAAATAACCATTGTTTATAATTTAGCTGTTACAACCTGTTGTTAGTTTAAGAAAGGAAAACAACAACAACCACAGAACAAAACTATTTACAACAGTTGATGGACTAAAACTTTGCACTCAAGGAGAGATTCGAATGATTGGATATCCTGTGTAATGAGCCCCTTCTGGCTGCAGGTGCCTGGATCCTTGGATTAAGAAATCCCACCACTGTAGCAGAACACCTTACATTAATTTAATCACGTGGTTTATTGAGCAGAGCAGTGATCTTGGTACTTTACAAAATATTCTTGGGTTTGTAAGTGGTTGCTTGCAAATATAGCTCATGAGGAGAAGTGATTGTCTCTAATACAATTACATCCTGTTATTTATTTTATTAAGTAGCTCCCAGATGACAGGAATGGTGTCAACTTGATTAAGTTTTTGGGAGAACCTGTATCTTAAGGTCTTGGATACCTTCCAGCCTTTATTTGCATCTGACTTTTCTTGAGTTCAATCTTTGCTGTAACTGGAACTAATAAATTTATATCATATTTTTTCCCTCTATCCACTTTCATTCATTTAATTAATGAACACTTATTGATAGTTATTAAGTGAGCAGCACTGTGCTAGTTGTCGTGGGGGTCCTACCTTATATAGACTATCCATCCCCCACCATGTCTGACTCTTAGCTCTTTGCATTCTGCACTTCTGTCTTCAAGGCTAGACTTGAATGCCTGGTTGCTCCTTCAAATGATGTATATTTAAGACAGGTTCCCTAACTCTATCCTTGGTGGCATATCCATCTTGGTCTGGTCTCTTGATCTTGAAACATGAGTGACCTTGTAGTGCCCTCCTGTCTTACCCCTCAGGTCCAACTCATATCCAAGTCTTTGACTCAACCTTGGTTCCTTTCCCAACATCTATCTCTGATTTTCAGCCCCATTGTCACTTGTGGCTCAGACCATTACTTCCCTTGAGGATTACTCAACAGCCTTCAAGATGCTGCCTGTTTTGTATCTTTCCTGCTTCCAATCCAATCCTCTTGCATAGCCAGATTCATCCTTCTGAGAATCCCACTCTGATTACGACAATCTCTTGCTCGGAAACCTCAGTGGCTCTCTTTTGTCTACATATAGCCTAGATCTCCAAGCATGTAAGTCAGACTAAGTGAGGTAGGACCCCCAGTGGCCTCCCCAGCTTCTCCCCTGCCCCTGCTCACTACAGCCATCCCATTCTTGCAGTACTGCCAGTGCTGCTACTATTCCTTCCGCCCACCTGCTATCCCTCCCCTACACCTACCTGATGAGTCCACACTCTGCCTCCTCTTCCAAATCTGGCTCAAGTGCTGCTTTCCTTATACAGCATTTCCAAACCTCCTAGTCAGAAGTGATCCTTTTCCCACTGGGTTCCTATAAAACACATCATAATAAATAAGTTGCGTTCATTTGACTAGAAACGTTCTTATCTGGTGGAGACCTAATGAAACTGTATTGTTTCTCAAACCAACACTTCCTTGCTTGGTCCAAAATCCAAAGTCACCTTACGCTGACCTCCCAGGTGCATTGGCAGGTAAATTTTGATGACGATATGTGTCATAGTGTGGTCTCCCCCAGTATGCCGCAGAGACGATGCTCACTTTGTCATGATTAACTACCACATCCTGGTTACGTGCTCGGACCATCAATATGGAGTTGTGAGGAGGCAACCACTCTTTGTCATGCTGCCAGGAAAACCTCTGCCTTGTGCAGAGCAGACCTCGCATCTGCAGGGAGGGAGGGGGACAACCAGTGGGAAGTTTGCCTGGCAAACTATTAAGCAGAATTTAAAAGGCATAATAGTGAGACAAGGACAACGTAGGTCGGGTGATCTCTGTTCCCAAGTTGATGAAAAGAAGCTCCTCTCTTAAGAGGATGACTCAGTTCTTCCCTTTTAATCCCATCCGGGGACATAGAAGAAGGAGACAGAATGCTTCAACGAGGAATATAATTGATCTGTGCCTGTTTTCATCTTCCCATTAACAACAAGTATTGAGGTAAAGTCAATCTTGAAATGACCACGATCAATGCCCTAGTGATCAGAAAAAGTGATCATCTCTTGTAAGTGGTCTGCTTATTTCTACAAAACTGTTCTTTCTATTTCTACCAGCTCTCTGCAAACTGAAGACTATAGTAACTTCTGCAGATATGAAAAGTGTGTTTCCAGCTCTGCCAATGTGAAACATTCTGTTCATTGGCCTCTTAGCACCTCATCTGTGACTAATTTTGCTGCAAAAATTTCTTGCCACTTTTATATTTTGGTTCTACAAGAAAATTTTTTTTTTAAATTTATTTTTTTATTTTTTTTATTTATTCATTTTAGAGAGGAGACAGAGAGAAAGAGAAAGGGGGGAGGAGCTGGAAGCATCAACTCTCATATGTGCCTTGACCGGACCAGTGCAGGGTTTTGAACTGGCGACCTCAGTGTTCCCAGGTCAACACTTTATCCACTGTGCCATCACAGGTCAGGCAAGAAAATTTTTTTTAAAGAAACATTTTTTGGTGAGTAAACCATGCACTTTACGTACTTGTATGAATGTAATGGGGTTAAGTTTTCTTAAAAAAAGAGTAAGCATCCAGACATTTCAAACCTCAACAATTCCATTTGACCCCAGATATTCCCTGGATTTATCTTGCCTAGAAAAATGCTAAGGGCTCCAGCTCCATAAACTCAGAGAGCACTTTCATGCATCAGAAGACTGGTGAAGCTTATTATTGGCTGCCCAGACCTTCAGGTGTTTACTGACCTGGGCTACACTTGAGAACAGGAAAAGAAGAAATGGATGTGTTCTTAATGAAAAGCCCTCAGGAAAGAAGATCAACAAAGTAGAGACAGCCACTTCTGAGTGCAAGCAGCAGGACTGGGCGGGCTGTGGTGCCAAGAGTCTGTTGCTTGGGAAAGCTCGTTTCTCACCACCCCATGAAGCCAGCAATGTCCAACGCCCCATCAGCAGAAGTCCAGCCATGTTGTCACACCTGGCTAAGTGTCCGTACCTCCTTGCATCCAGATAAGCAGTTGAATTTTCTCCATATCTTTTCACTCGGTGGCGTAAACTCTCAGGAGACCCAACTGGCGGTGCTAGAGCTGGTTGGCTGCAAAGCTCAGGTTTATTCAGGACCCACAAGGACCCTGGTGAATGTCAAGAAAAACAGAATGGCAGCTGCATCTCTGCCTGTGGGGTGCAAGCTTTCCGATACCCCTGTAAGTCCCTGCTCATGGGAAGATAGAGAACCCTTGGCCATATTAGTATTTTTAATGATGGCCAGTTAGTTCAATACTGCCTCCATATTGACACTGTTTTGTTCAATTGGATATGGTTCCCCCAATTAATTAAACCTCTTAAAATCTCTTCTACATACACCATTTAATTTTCCTACAGAAATGACAAAAAAATTTACAAAGATACTGTATTTACCAGAAGAAAAAAAAAATGCGATGGAAAGATTATTTTGGACATTACTTCTATTATAAACTATTCTTTTATTTCCATCAGTTTGTTTCTCAGTTGGGTATTGGTGGTGGAAATGATAAGTAATGCGATGTGGTGATTGGCGAGGCTTTTATTTTAGAAAATAAAAGGGATCATAGACTCAATGGTCTGTGGTTAGAGTCCATTCCCATTTTCAATCTCACTAATAACTCTTTCTGGGGAGGCAAAGTTGGAAAAAGCAACAGATGGGAAGGCTACATTTAAAGAATGTGCATGTCTTCATTCTTCCCATCGAATGCAGGCTAAGCCCAAACCGATTTTCTTTATTTCATTCCAAAGGACAATTTTTATCATCTCTTCTGTGAACTTTGTAATTTTTTTTTTTTTTGACCCAAGAGAAGGCAGGGGATGAGATGTGGAAGTTTAGCAGCCAAGGTAAACAATCTACTATTAAACCAAAATATTTGGTGGCCCTGGACAGCTTCCTCGGCTCCCAGTGAGGCTTGCAGAGGAACAAAGGGCATGGACAGTCAAATCGTCCAGGAGTTTCTAACTTGAGATTTTGCCAGTAGGCAAGAACTATAATTCAGGGGTTTTCAGAAAGATTCAGGACCTTCTCTTAAATTATTCCATTGCTTAACCTTACTCACTTACTCCAGGACTGTATTTTTCCTAGCTTGCTCTTATAGTATCGTCTTTTGGTACAAAAGGAAGTTGCCAGACAATTTCCTTCGACACATGTCCCCTCAGGACACTTCACTTCTGATGTTGTGCTAGAACACACCTTTATTGCATCCTTAATTGTTTTCCTTTTGCCATTTCATGCCAGGTCTGAAAGTCCCTGTACACAGCCAGTGCCTGGTGGCCTTCCTCAGGCACTCACCTCTCATAGAATGAACATAAATAAGTAAGCCAGAGCACCCCAAAATCAAGGGAGACATTCCAGAGGGGCAGAACGCTCACATGCTGCCAGAATTTCAATTCCCTCTGCAGGAGGATAGTGTGGTACTTAGGGAGAAAGGTGGAAAGACATGGAGGTAAATTGAAGCTTTCTTCAGAAATGTGAGTCCCAGTATCTAAAGGTCTGTGGAGGAATTGCTAATAATTTACATTCTGGGCAGAGAAAGGATTTGGACTTGTACTGTTTTAGAACTGCAACTTAAGAAAGCGGAAGGGTGACCCTGACTCTTTTTCGCTTGTACAATCCAGGCAGAGACCCGGTCCCCATTTTCTGCAGCAGCTTCAGATCCCAGAACACGTGTGAGCCCTTGCCCCTCTAGTATGGCTGCACCAGTTTTGTTTCGGCGCCTGTCGGAATCATTGGGAACCTTCTGAACAGCAATTGTTTGTTCTCCTTTCCTCAAGCATTTCTCCCCGATACAGAGCCTTTTCTTTGGAAAGTTCAGACCCATCTGCCATGCAGACAAGACTGAATCTGAGGTTTAGTTATGCCTTGCCGGGTCCATGATCTGGGAGCCAGATGATGGAGACCTACTGATGACCTGAGCAGGGAGAGCCAGCAGGGCCAGTGGGGAACAGGAAGAAGTAAGGGAAATGTTGGAAGAGGAAGATTGGTTTGGAAGGGGAGGAATTGCAAAGAGCCACAGGGTCAACAGAAGGTCAAAATGTTTTCAGGGGGCCTATTAAACAGTTCCTGGAGGAAAGGGCCCAGAATGTTTCTGGGAAAGCCACTATAGAGGTGCAATTTAGCTGGGAGGGAGGAGGAGGAATTTTCCACTGTGGGACTCTTCATAGCCAAGCCAGGGGGAACTACTCAAACTGTGACCAGCTTCTGACTTTCCATGAATTCTGCTTCCTTTATAAAACGTGTTGGTATTCACTGTGAGCAGAGTATGTGAGGAGTGATTACTTGATGATGATATTAACCGATGCTATTATTACGCATTAATAATAACAGCAACAGTAAACAGTGTTAAATGCCCTGAACACACATGGTCACTCCTACTCATGCCCACTTGCTTCAAAGCTAATGGAACCTAATTTTAAAAGGTCAAAGGCCCAAGGATAAAGAGACTGTGTGCCTTTAGAGATGAAAAACCCTGAGGAGTCCCTTTGTTATTTCATAAAATCTGGGACAAGCTGGAGACTTGGCAGGAAAGATGAGTTAGCAGGAAGAAGTTCTGCCATGGAGCAGTTAGGACCCCCATTCTCTCCCTCCCGTCCTAAGCAGTAGGCAACACAATCTCTGTGGAAATGGCAGCATAGGCTCAGGATTTTCATTCACAAGAAAACGAAAGGCAGGGGATGCTATAATGGTAGGAATAGAGAGAGTTAGGGATTGTGTCTTACTGGGAGATGCATTTCCCTACTCCATCCAGCTCCCTCTGCAACTGAAGTACAGAACCAAGTGATAACTGGAGATCAGACGATTCTTCTCTACAGAAATTGATTGGCTCAAGAAAAAGAGACTTGCTGAGATTGACATTTGAGATCATTCAGTGACATGATCGGTCTCTGTCTGGCATTCTAATGCAAAGCTTGGAAGCCCCATGGAGGCACACAGAACTTATAATTAACTCTCAATTCCTTTCCCTTAAATCTAAGTGAGAGGTGAGACTCTCTTTAGGAGGGACTACCAGGTGAAAGGTAAATTAAACCAAAAGAAAGAAAAAAAAAAGAAGAAAAGAAATATTTGAAAAAACAAAAACCAGCAATGAGAGAAAGAAAAGAAAACAAAATAAATGCTTCAATAATTATTATCCCCCGAAAGAGAAGAAAGGTAATGCAGTTGCGCAATAAGAATAGTACACAGTGGCCTGACCTGTGGTGGCACAGTGGATGAAGCGTGGACCTGCAATGCTGTAGGTTGCCGGTTCAAGACCCTGCACTTGTCTGGTCAAGGCACATATGGAAGTTGATGCTTCCTGCTCCTCCCCCCCCCCTCTCTCTGTCACTCTCTCTCCTCTCTAAAAAATGAATAAATTAAAATTAAAAAAAAAAGAATAGTACACAGTGGGAAAACAAGAAAGAGCAAAATTAAGGTAAAATATTTAACAAAGAGGTAAAAAAGATAAAGTTAAAAAGTATTTATAAAGTAGAAAAAAAAGCAAAGATTACTTTTATCATTATAAAAGGGGGATAAAAAAGACAAGAAAAATAGAGATTTGATCCAGTGAATAAAATATATAACAAATAAGAATTCCAGAAAAGAGACACAGAGAGAAAGGGAGAACATGATCAAGGATATAATTCCAAGAAAAAATTTCAAAACCAAAGGATATGACTTTCTACAGTGAGATTCCAAAGTAATAAAAGGAAAACAAACAAACACCCAGGATTCACTATTATAAAATTCCTGAGCAACAGGAATAAAGAGAAAACCCCAGCAGCATCTAACGATGAGAATAAAATAGCACACACACACACAACACACAGAGAGGACTGCGTTTTACAATTGCACCTGACATTTACAATTTTTTTTAACTTTTTAAAATTATGAAAATAATGCATCTTTATTATTTGAAACAAGTCTAAAATATGGAAAAGAAGAAAAAAAATAATACTCATTACCCTGAAAAAAGATTATTTTTTACTATATTCCTTTTTTATTTAAAAAATATTTTCTAGGTATTTCAATGACAGTTGACATTCACTATTATTTTGAATTAGTTTCAGGTGTGCTGCTTAGGAGTTAGACAATCATATACTTTACAAAGTGTTTCCTCCAAAATTTCCAGTATCCACCTGGATACTGGATACATTGTACCAGACTTCTTAGGAACAATGGTGGAAGCCAAATAAACAATATAACAATGCCTTTGAATTCTGGAGGAAATGTTTTCCAACTTGGAATTCTGTGTCAAGTTGAATTAGTCAATAAAGGGAGAATTTTTTTTAAGTGAGAGGAAGGGAGATAATGAGACAGACTTCCTCATGAGCTCTGACTGGGACACACCAAGCAACCCCTGTCTGGGGGCCAAGGCTCGAATGAACCAAGCTATTTTTAGTGCCTGAGGCTGATGTGCTCCAACTGAGCTATCCTCAGGGCCCAGTACTGATGCTCAGATCAACAGAGCCATGGCTGTGGGAGGGGGAGAGATGCAGATGGTTGCTTCTCATGTGTGCTTTGACCAGGGATTGAACCTGGGATATCTACATGCCAGGCCGTCGCTCCATCCACTGATCCAACCAGCCAAGGCCAGGGAGATTTTTTAAAGACATATTAAGGTCTCAAAACAGACCCCCCCCCCATGCATCTTTTCTACAGAAGCTGCTGTAAGATTGTTCTTGTAAGACAAAAGAATAAATAATGAACAAGGTAGAAGATTAGGAAACAATGCATCTGGTCCAAAAAAAAAAAAAAAAAAAGAGAGAGAGAGAGAGAAGAAAAAGCAGTTTCTGTTGATGATGAAGAGAAGGCACAAAATTGCAATTGTGCCCAGAGTAAAAGTAGAAGAGGTTCAAGCAGGAGACAGGGCACCCAGAAGAGGCGTCTAAGCATGTTAGCACCCTCGCTACACTCACACCAAGGCTCCCCACTTCATCTCAGTCAAAGACGGATTTAGTGATGGGGCACAGAGAACTAATCAAACAAACACTGTTTACTGCATTATTAACCGAGAGTTCTGTGGAGAAGGAAATGTGTCATAGCTCACGCTATGGCTCAGCTGGAGACAAGAATCGCATGCCACCAAACTTCCTCTATCATGGATGGGAGGGTGGTGGGGAACAGAAACATAGAATGCGTGTATGTGCGTGTGTACCTCAGATCGTTGACTCCTTCTCTGTTTTAACAGGATATTGATATATCCGGTCTGAATTTAATCATTTGACTTAAAAAATGAAAGCAATTATCAAAATAATCAGCAAATGAGTTGTTACCTGTTGGTGCTCAGCGGCAGGACTGACACATATAGTGGAGAGAGGTGAGGGATGACGCCTGTTATTTAGGATCAACATGGTGGTACAGTACCATGCTACTTTTAAAATTATATACAACTATTCAGTTCATAAAAATTGACTATTTAACTCTATACTATGTCTTAGGCATATTTTCTAAAATACAACTTTACATGAACTTTTGCTTTGAATTCTCACATGATTATTGCAAAAGATGTGTATCTTATCCTCCTCACTGAAAACCATACAGTAGATATAAACTTCAGACGCAGAGAGGTGGAGACACTTGCGGAAGGTTGCACAGCCAGTAGGTGTCACAAACGGGCTATGAACGCAGGGGTTTGACTCCAGCAACTATGCTTAAAATTACTCCCATGTTCTACTTCTCAGGATATAATGGGGCAATAGTTAGGGAGCTTGATATTGTAAACTCTAGTGTATCAGTGTTTCGAAAAAGCATGATTTTAGTAAATGCAATAAAAATGTTTAACGGTAAAAATGAAAGAATTTAGGAATAGCACTAATGGGAAAATGGTTTTAAATGGGACAGAAATAAGACAATTCACAAGTATGGGTTACTGTACATTAGTCTAATGCCATTGGGTCAGAAGGTGGTAGAGCTGGGGTCCCAAGCTAGGTCTTGTGATTCTTTTAGGTCCCAGAAGGTCTGGGAGACTGGGTATAACCTGCCATGTATAGCCCTACGAATAAACAGTTCTGTGGTTTTTGTCATCCACATTGCTGGGCAAAACTTGGACAATTTTGTGATTTTTTTGAAATCAAGCCATGAAATGGCTACAGAAATCACTTTATGTGTCTCTGGGTGGTTTTCAATAATTATGAATACAAGGAATGTAGCACATGGTCGTATGGTACATTCAGGGTCAGAGTCCATGTCTCCTTATTTATTTATGTGAGTTTTTTTTGGGGGGGCGTAGTCACAAGTGAAGGTGAACCTTTTTTTTTTATTTTAGCCACATTTACCTAATTTGCTTTCAGAGCTCAACAGGGAAGCTGATTTTATGATATTGCTGCAGAGCGCTTGCTATAAGGACAGTGCAGAGGGACAGGCCACATGCATTTTATCCCATCTTTGGTTTTCACAGGGAAACTGAGCCAGACCCCATGGCTCTGATGTGCTGCCACATACCTTTGTCCGTGTCCAGGCTTCTGAGGACCCTAAGTCATCTCTTTAGGACCAGTCCTCAGTTTGATATTGAATTTTCCAGTCTTTACAGCCTAAGTAGTGACTCCCATAAACTTTTTAACCCCTGGGCCCTTAGCATGTCTAGACTAACCTCTTCATTTGCCATCTTTCCCTCCACAGTCTCAGCAGGACGAACATTGACTGTGCTGTGGACGTGAGATTATAAAACTTTATATACTGTTGGTGTCATGGGCTCTATAAAAGCTGGGTTTCATGCCCTCTCTTGGACTTGGCACCAGATTAGGAAGGGTTGAACTCTGGGTCCTCAGGAGCTGTCTTACTTCTCAACCACAAACTGTTGTCAAACGAAATCTTACGAGGGATCTCAAGCCTGTTTGGTTTCTTTCCCTTGCTGTGTTCTCCTGCAGCACGTCCTTAACCACAATTTGTTCCCATCCTCACAAGCCAATGAGACTAAACAGGGTCAATAGCCAGTGTGGTGTCGTTTCTCTGAGGGCTTACCATTTCTGCGTTCTCACCTCCCTCCCCTCTAGGTATTGGCTTGCATGACTAGAGCTGTTGGTTCCATCTGAGGCTTAAGTCTCGGGCAAGCTGAGATAGATGACAGGGAAGTCAGATGTTTCTGAATCCATATTCACAACTTGGGACTCTATCAAACACTCAAGCAAAAACTTATTATTCTCTCTCATTTATACATTCAGAATTTGGGTTTGGTGCAACTGTGAGACACAAACAAGTTATCTGCACATGGACAGTAGAACATTCGGCTTCCTTCTCTCCCCTGTACTACTCTTTCTATTCATTGCTCCATTTTTCTTTCCCTCCCCTGGGAAGAATAGCTCAAAAGAAACTGTGATATATTTGTGGTATATTCATTTCATTTCTTTTTTTAAAAAGAAAGCTCTTCTATGAACTCATAAATTTGTATTTTAAATTATTTTATATTTAACCTGGATCTTGACTTCATTCCAGAAATTAAACTACAGCATTAGAATGACAAATAAATTCACATGTAAGAATTTTTCCTTTAAAATAAGAATCCAATTCACAGATACATCTGCACACTCCTTAGGAGCATTTGTTGCATTAAAACTTTCTTTCAGTTTGATTTCTAGGCAGTCATGACCTTGATCAGATGATTCCATTTGTGACTGCTCTTTCCCACAGACAGACATGGTTTGGAGAGAAATATGTCTGAGTGGGTGAACTGAAACTTCTGGACAGTCTTGATTTAGAGTTCCAACAGTTTGTTTGGGTCAGAGTCAGAGCAGACCACAAAAGGTTAGGTCAGTCATTATTTGGTAACTCTCCCCTTCATCTTGGCTCCTGTCTGTCCCTGCAGAAACAGTGGTGGCTGATTAAAACTGGGAACACAGAAACAGAGCTACAAGAAGCTATGCGGAGGGGGTGGGAGGAACCCATTGGCCAAAGTCTATAGTCAACGTTTAAATTGAGATGCTCCACACGTGTGATTGTTGCAAGAACAGCCTTATTTCAACACCCATTGGATGAAGGGAAAAGTCTTCAAGTCACCCTCCCATACAATTTATTTTACATGTGGTTACCGGCAATAAAAGTAACCTCTGTTACTGAGGCGAGGGCTTGGTTTGTTCCTCATTTATCTGCTTCCTCTGCTTAGGGAAACCTCACTTCTTATAAGTGCATGTGTATTCATTGAAACAAAGCCTGGGGGAGAAAGCTGTGCTTTTTTTTTTTAAAGATCCATTTCTTGACCTTTTACCACTAAATGTTTTTATTACATCTGCCTGTCAATGTTGGCTCCCAGCTTGCAGTTTCGCCAGTTGAGCTGACAGGGATGTCCCCTGGGGGATAGGCGGTTGTCAGGATGAGAGAATGGACTTGTCCTCTGTGACAAAACTGTTCACCCTGTTGTGTCCACTTGTATTCTCCTGATATCAGGACCCTCTTCTGAAGCCATGGGGAGCTTTGTGACCTGAGGGCATAGTCATGTAACAGGGAGGACAGTGTGTAGAGCTTCCTGTGGTGTGTTTTAGGGTCATGGGCCTAGCACTGCCCTTGGAGGGAGAGGCTCTAACAAACCACTATATTTATTCATAAGTGTAACTTAGTTAAAACAAGCCTCTGAAGTAGCGCAAGTACATGACAGGACAGCCATGCCTCTGTCTCCTTTGCTGAGGTTGTGTGCACATCTTTCTGTGCAGGTGCAAGTCAGGTGTGTGCAGCTCATCAGGAGCAAATGGTGTGCTTCCACCTCATCTCTCTTGAAGGATGGGGAATCGAAGGGATGTCAACAAGAAGGACAAGAGGCTGAGGGAGAAGAGTGAGGCAGCAAAGGTAATAGAGTTGCTTCTGGGCCTATTCACACCCCGAAGAAGAGCATGGTTCTGGTATGGCTTCCCAGTGCCTCTTGTCTTCTCCCTCACAGTGCTGGAGACCCCCGTTGCTCCTTTTAATTCTCCAGCTCCATCCATCCAGCTGTATTGTCCTTGAGATGAAGTCCAGCCTCCGGACGGTGACGCACAAAGCCCCTTATGCTGTGGCTGCCATTTCAGACAAATGACCCCCTCACCTTGCTAAGTGCTAGTCAAGCCTTTGTCTGTGGTGTGTACTTCTGCATTTCTTCAGTTTTCTCTCTTCCCAGAACCTGGGTCAGACCACTGCTTCAGTTCCACCTGGGGCATGGGTACAGGTTCTGATTCAAAAGTTTGGGAGAGACATATCCGGACCGTGTCCTGCCTGGGGCTCCCCTGCAGCTTCCAAAGAGCAGCTGTGTTTGGAGCCTGGCGTAGACATCACCTCTCTGAGACGCAGAGGCGGATTAAGGTTGGTTGAGGCTGGGGGCACTGAAGAAAATATTGAGCCCTTAAGAAAAAGAGAGAGACAGGGAACATAAAAATACATGTTAACCATATTTTTAAATAAATAAAAATATTACTTACTATTAATGTTAAACTTGCACATATGAAACCAAACTTGGTGTCACTACTAAAAAGTGTAAAGTTGGGGTTGTGCAGGGCCCTTCAGAAGTTGGGGTGCAGGGCACATACCAGGTGCGCCCACTGTTAAATCCACCTCTGCTGAGAGGCTTGCCTGATATGCTCCTCTGACCCTAGGCTGTTCCTTACAGGATGAGCTGAGGGTCTATAATTGCGTGTCCCCTCAATGAGCCTACGCTTCCTGAGGCAAGGGTTCTGGCTGTGAAGAGGGGAACAAAGCGCTTAAACTGCCTTGACACATTCTCCCTTCCCCACTCCTGAGAAAAAACAAGCAGACTTCCTTTTGGCTAGTTTTTGTCTGTGTTTTTAAAGAAACAAGATTTAACACAAGAAAGACACTAAGAAAATTACAAAACTGCAATGACAAATTTTTTTTTTAAACAAAACTGAGTAATTTGGTTCTTGGTTGTTACTTAAATTTGAATAATACCAGATCCACACTTGCTTAATGTGTTTTGTTTTATTTTTTGGCAAAGACTTACTCCAGTAAAATCTCTGCTTCTCATTTTATCAGTCTTTTAGGCCGTGATGTGGAAAACATTGTTACATTTTCTTAGGAAGAAGTCGTGGTTGGTTGGTTTCTTTGTCTTATTCAATACAGCTCGTTCCTATCTCTCATGCGTGCTCTCTCTCTTCACACACACACACACACACACACACACACACACACACACACACACACACACTTTCTGATATGACTAAGAAACAAAAACAGATCATGTGAAGTCCCCAAGTCTGAAAGATTATATAATCTTCCTTTGCACCCACTATCCTATTTTCAGCAGACTCCTGCTTCTGGAAGTCTCTGGAGGTAACTTGTTTCCATGGAACTGAGAGAACCAAGGTCTGATCCTGACTCTTACTTCTCAGCAAGTATGGAAGACATGGTTTTTATGCTGTTACCTGTTGTTTTTGTTGAAACAGATATTATTATCTGATTTAAACATTGAAGGAAAGGATAAGAAAAAACAAAAAGAAAAACAAAATAAAACCAACATAATTCTGAACAGAAAAAGACATCTAATACTGAAACAGACTTTCCCCGAAAGCAGAGGAGCAAATGTCCCATCTCTCTTGTGGAGTGGGAGGGTGTGGAGACATAGGGGAGGTGGACCTACAGCACATTTCTTAGTCTTTAAAAGCCTAGGGATTTGAGGAACGTTCCTGAATGTGGGAGGTTTGAGGAACGTCCCTGAATGTGGGAGGTCTGTTTGGGGTATATCATACTTGTGTAGCAACACAAAAGGGAATGTACCACATTTTTTGGCCATCATCTGTTTTTGAACCCTGCCCCCCCCAAATTCTCAAGATGTGAGAGATTGTTATCACCATAAATTAATGGTGTTTTTTAAATTGATCCATCCCCAAAATAACTCCAAAACAAAGCAAACTTTTCACTTGGCTAAGAGTTTTACTGAATGAACTATTACAGTAATTTCCACACCAGCTTACCACACAGAAGAAAAATCAGATGACAGTGAGAAGCAAAGCCAAGCAGGGAGGAAACACCATCCACAGGAAGAGGTGGAAAAGAATAAAAATTCTTATTCTAGTTCATGTAAAGGGATTCTGAACTAGGTAAGACTCTTAAGAAGCTCCTAAGGAACCTTTTCAAAGGCACCCTTGACTTCCCTGCGCCTCTTCCAGAGGACAAGCTCCCGTAATGTGAAAATACTCCTGAATTAAACCCAACATGTCCTCTATCCCCCACTCAGGCACCTTCTTTGGTTTTAGAACGAGTGCTATACAATATCAACCATTACAAATTGCAGCTTCCTTGACTCTTGTCATGGGAGGACGACTTGATATCTCAGGTACCCCGCATGACAGCCAGCCTGTGAAGCCACTCCACGCCCCTGGTCCTGCTTACACAGATCAGCCTCTGAAAGTGACTATGCCCACAGTTAAACTCCCTCTCTAGCATTTATCCTGTTTTTATTTTTTTGTCTCTCCTTCAGTGAACTGGAAACAGCAGTGCATCGGAAATCTTCTGGGACGGACCAAAATCTCCAAAGTTATACAATTGTTGGGATTGGAAAGAGAATGAGAGATTGTTTTCCACGATTTTGCAGGAATTTACGCATAGTATCCCGGTCAGTGGCTGCTTGGATATTTAAAGTCTGAGGACCCGTTCGTTACCTCACGAGAAAGTGTACTTTATTTGCAGAGTGCACTAGTGAGCCAAGATAACACATTCTCCTCTGAAGATCACCCACTTCTATGCATCTTAGAGATAAATGGCATGTCCCCTTCCACAACGTCTCATGAGCCTCAAATCCAGCCGTCAGTGGGCTTAAGAGTGGGACACATGTACGTTGAGCAATTGTAGACTTAATGCCTTTTTCTGAATTTGCCTTTTCAGCAGCTGAACAATTCTGGTACTCAAGTAATCAACCCGCACCCAAGACAAGGTAGAACCTCAGAGTCGATCATGCTCTGGAGGAGAGGAGCCTGGTCACCCTACGGGATAACCCGGAGGGCATGGCTACAATCTTAATTTCTCACACACCCTGCAGGACACCAGGTCAAACCACTGGTTGTTCTGCACAACAACATGATAGTTGAACATTTGGCATCATGCCGAATGACTATCTGCTTGCTGAGTTTTTGCACCATTATCTGGTGGTCTTGGAGTTACTGGGATGCAGGTTTTGTTTCTTTTTGTGTGGAGAAACTAGCCACTTGCTGTCAGGGTTTCTGGGGTCATTTCTCACATTCGTGCTCCAGAAATGTGTGTCCTTGGTAGATAGAGTACATGTATTTTTTCTGCCAAGACTAAACTTGCCTGACCAGGCAGTGGCACAGTGGGTGGAGCATCGGACTGGGATGCGGAAGGACCCAGGTTTGAGAACCTGAGCTCACCAGCTTGAGCGCAGGCCCATCTGGCTTGAGCAAAAGCTCACCAGCTTGGACCCAAGGTTGCTGGCTCCAGCAAGGGGTGGCTCGGTCTGCTGAAGGCCTGCGGTCAAAACACATGTGAGAAAGCAATCAATGAACAACTAAGGTGTCGCAACGAAAAACTAATGATTGATGCTTCTCATCTCTCTCCGTTCCTGTCTGTCTGTCCCTATCTATCCCTCTCTCTGACTTTCTCTCTGTCCCTGTAAAAAAAAAAAAGACTTGCTTGCTTTTTAATTAAAAATTCAGACCCATCTCTCTCCTAAATTCCAAGCCTTCTGAGAAAAACTGATGTGGTTCTCTTTTCTCACTAATGTTTACAATTTTCTATCATCTAAATAGTTAACTTTGTATTCTGTTTACCTTCTTCACCCACACTCCTTAAAGTTTTCAGAGATTATCTCCTACAGCTCCTTCCAAAATTTCATGTGTTTGAGACTGATTGTGCTTGTGTCCTGGGAGACTTTATGTGGATTCATTTCAAGACCAGCCCAGAAGGAAGGGTGGATTCTTAAAGTGGCCTCCTTGTGCTCCATGTGACTCTTAACACCTGTGGGCTGAATTGTCTTCCCCACAAAGAGATGTTGGAGTTCCCACTGCAGTACCTGTGAAGATGAGCTTGTTTACAGAGACAGTTGGTTAAGACAGCCACATTGGGTTATGACTAGGTGTCTTTGTAAGAAAAAGAGAGGAGACATAGAAGCACACACAAGGGAGAAGGTTGCATGATGATGAAAGCAGGCACTGGAGTGAGGCAAATAAAAGCCAAGGAACACCATGGATGCTGGTACAACAGAGTTGGACAAGGTAGGGAAGCACCCTCCCCTAGAGCCTGCAAAAGGAGCGTGGCCCCACCTCACCTTGATGTCAGACTTCTAGACTCCAGGATGGGGAGAGAAGCAGCTTCAGTTGGTTTAAGCCACCAAGTCGTGGTACTTTGTTAAAGCAGACACAGGACACTAACACAATGCTCAGTAAGGGTATCCTCAGACTACAGAGGAAGTTGCTCAGAACTCCTGTTTCCCTACATCCTGGTGTGAGAAACGGAGACAGGAAAGAGGGCCGGGAAAGAAGAATTCAATACCCAGGTCTTCTAACTCTGAGCAGTCACTTACCCTGTGAGCCTTAGGCTTATTAGCTCCCTCCCTCTCAGCAAATGTCTGCTGAGTCTGTCTGAGTCCTGGCCCTCCATGAGCTCTCCTTCTAGTAGGAGAAGACAGACAATAATCAGGGTGACAGGCAAAATCAATCAATCAATAAGTAAATCATGATGTCATTGCCGACACTGTTCCTGGATCCTCACCTAGCTCCTAAAATCTCTGCAGTCTCCAGAATGATAAGACTATCTCTGGTATGCTAATGAGATGACTAGTGCTTGAGGAATTTCACATAATTTCTGGATGGAGCTGGTCACCAGAAAGATCAAGGTATGGTTAAAAGGGTCACAGCTTTCTGCCCGAGTCCCTACTGAAGAAGAAAAGGAGCTGGTGATTGAGTTCATTACCAACAGCCATGGGTTTGATCAACCATGTGTACATAGTGAAATCTCTATGAAAATGAGTTTGAATCTTTTAAAGTCTGATGGGAAGAAGGTTTTGATTAGCATGTGTGTGTAGTTAACATTCTAATTTTTCAAATCTGAATAATCAGATTTTTTCATAATTTTTAAATAGAGGTTAAGCTTTAAGATAAAGAAATGACATTCCTCAATGTAATCACAGATTGGCAAACACCTTCAGGTGAGGGTGATGATGCACCTGGGGAGGGCATGGGCCTGTGAACTCCACACCTCTCCACCGAAAGCCTGCCCAGTGCATCAACTACATCGGGCTCTTTCTGCATTGTACCCTTTATAATAAAATAGCAATAGTAAGTAAAGTGTCCTCCTGAGTTCTGTGAGCCATTCTGGTAAATTATCATACCCGAGAGTAGGGTGATTTGAGACCCCTCCTCCCGGACTTTGTATACAAGCCAGACAGAAGTGTGGGAACCTGGAGACCCAAGACATGCAACTGGCATATGAAGTAGGGGCAGTCTTGTGAGACTGAGTCCCTGAACCTGTAGAGTTTGGCAGCACTGTCCAAATTGAATCGAATTTGAGGACACCCAGCTGGTGGTGTTTGGACAGTGGGAGAACTGATTGGTGTGTGAAGCAAGAAAACATGCCTCCAGTGTCACAAATCTATAGTGTGAGTGAAGACAAACCAGAACAGGGATCAAGAGTGAGAGAGTAAGAGGAGTTGGGGTGATTCAAAAAGGTCACTCTGAGGAACAAAAGAACATAGGAAAGGAGTGAGCCCCACAAAGTTCTAGCAGAAGAGTGTGCCAGGCAGAAGCGATGTCATGTGGCAACGGCCCTGCTCTGGAATGGGCTAGCTGTGAGGCAGTGTGGAGAGTAGGCTGGGATGCTGGAACAGAAGGGGCAAAGGGGGGATGTGGCATGCAGGGTCATTCAGAGAACTGGGCCCTAAGTCTCAGTTCGTGTGGAACTGACAAAACTAGTTTGAATCTTTTAACGTCTGATGTGAACGAGGTTTTGATTAGTGGTGCGGGCATGTGTGTGCATGTATGTATATATATATATATATATTTGCATGTATGTATATCTAACATTCTAATCTGTCAAATGAAGAATCAGATGTTTGCATAATTTTTAAATAGAGGTTAAGCTTTAAGATAAAGGAATGACATTTTTCAGTGTGATCATAGACCTATAAGATGGTGGTGAGCATTGTTTGGACTTTTCCCCTGAACCTTCAGACATAGAGCCGAGGAAAGGTTCCTTCCTATGAAGAAAGCCTCCCCTGCCCCCTGCCCTGGTTCAGAAGAGTCAGGGATGCTCAAACATGGCATCATTAAAGAACCCTAGACATACAGTCTTTATTGAGTGTCTGCTCTATGCCAGCCATCATGCTCACTGCCAAGAACATCACAGTGAGTTCAGATGTGGTCCCTCCCTCAGGGAATGCCCAGGCTGGTGAGGGCACAAATAGTCCCTGTACAGTGAGAACAAGAGAAGGATAAAATAATACAGGGAGTATCTAAGAGGCATAACAAAAGGGCACCTAACCAGAAGAGTGGCATCACTTTTCCTACACAGAAATGTCTTTAGAACATTATACTAAGAGAAATAAGTAAATCAGAAAATGCTAAGAGATATATGACTTCACATAGGTGGGATATAAGAATGAGACTCATGTACATAGATAAAAGTGAAATGGTTACCAGAGAGAGAGGGCATGGGGGAGAAGAGTAAAGAGAACAAATATACAGTGATGAAAAATGAGTTGTATTTGGTGATGGACACACAATGCAGTCAACAGTTCAAATGCTATAGAAATGTTTACCTGAAACCTATGTACTCTTATTGATCAATGTCACCCCATTAAATTTAATTTTCTAAATAAAATTGTAAAAAAAAATAAAGGAAAAGAAAAGAAAGGTCTTCAGAGCATGGTGATATAACCTAATTCACTTTATTAATGGTCTCAATAGAGCAGGCTTTGACATAAAGAGGAAAATCTCAGCTAGTGAGACCCTTGGTCAAGGGCGCTTCATTATTAGCGGGTATAGTCTGGTGCCTTTCTCTAAGTTTGTTTCAGAAATAAGCAAAAGATTTCTGTCAATCTTTTGAATTTCTACGTTTATTCTAAAATGTACTCTTTTGCGGTGTAAGTGATTATACCGCTCTGTGATCATATGCAGGTACAATGGTGAAAAACGTGATCTGTTTCCCTATTATCATGTAAATCTTATTTTTAAAATTAAATTTGTTGAGGTAAATCCTTTTTTTGAATATTTCAATGTCATCATATTGTTTTGCCTTATGTTTCTTTTTCTTATTTTTAATTTTTAAAGTGAGAGGAAGCGAGACAGTGAGACAGACTCCCACGTCTCCTGACAAAAATTCACCTGGCAACCCCCATTTGGGGAAGATGTTCAAATCAACCAAGCTATTTTTAGCACCTGAGGCTGATGCACTGGGACCAACCAAGCTATCCTTAGTGCCCAAGTGAATGTTCTAACCAATTGAGCCACTGGCTGTGGGAAGGGAAGAGAAAGATGAGAGAGAGGACGAGGGAGAGAAGCATATGGTCGTTTCTCATGTGTGCCCTGACCAGGGATTGAACCCAGGAGGTCTGCACACTGGGTCAATACTCTATCCACTGGGTCAACAGGCCAGGGCCTTGCGTTTCTTTTCTATTAGGCCTGCACATCATCAATTTATTCATTATCTTTTTAACCTTAAGCTTAGTAAATCTAAAGTTTGCACTTGAAACCCCACAGATCCTACTGTAGCTAATGTCACTCTGATAAATTTAATAAAAAATGAAGTTTGCAGAGAGCTGCATTTGGAGATTCTAATATATTGCTCACAAAAATTAGGGGACATTTTTCCTTCATATTCATTTTGAAATATCCCCTAATTTTTGTGAAAAGTATATGTGTATGTATTTATGGAACTGAGTCTCCTGAGGCAGCCTCAGCAGAGGAGCCCATAGGAGAGACCCAGGCAGTGACCCATGCCCGGAGATGGTTGGTCCACTTCCCTGGGCTGGTTTGTGTTCCAAATGGCCTCATTAATGCATTGAAAGATAGTCTAGCCAAGGAAGATGGGGTGAGGGATAGAGAGTAACTGCTGCTCTCAATAGAAATCATTCCTGGAAGTGGCACAGATGAATAGTTAGGTGGAGAAATGGATGACTAAGTGTCTATTTCCCAAAATAGAGAGACTCCCCTGTGCCTTTGTGCATGTCTGATGGGCTGGTATGCTTGTTGAAATTGATGAGGGAGTCAAGTTCAGGTAGACAGAAGATGAAGGGCAAGCACTGCTTTCAAAAATAAAAGGCATAGACTTTTAACATATTTTTTGTTTTTGTTTTTTTTCCTTCTGCAGAGACTCACAGCCCAGCTTTTGTAAAACAAAGCATTTTGATGCTTTGGAAGCCAACGGGGGGGCTGTGCTGGTTTTGGCCGCACCAACACTTCCATCCATGCTGGTCAGAGGAGCTACATGGCTAAAATGTTGGCCTCTGGGACTCCGTTCCAAGATGGGCTGTGAGATTTTGTGGTTAGTATATCAGCCATGCAGGCTAGATTCAATGGTGCTAGGTGACCCCTAAATTTCAGCGGTTTTAAAGCAAGGGCTGTTTTCTGTCAGCCCACACATTCGTTTTCTTTTCTGCTTTGCCCTATCTCCGGGGTGATGGAACAGCCATCAGCTAAAACACTGCTGTTCAGTGAGGCTCAGGGAAGACAGAATGGGAGGTGCACAATTGCTCTCCGAGCTTTTTTCCCTCTGGAAGAGATGCGTGTCACTCCTGTCCCCTTCATCTGTCAGAGAAAACCATATGTCCACTGCTGAGTAGGATGGCTAGGAATAGCAATCCCACCATGTGCTTGGAGGACAGTCCAGAAAGGCAGGCCAGGTAGCATGCACAGTTTTCACAGCTCTCCATGATGCATGCTGGTGAACTGGGGATAGACCAGGGAGGCAAGACTCAGATAGCCTTTTCTCATTTCTTGTGAGTGAGTTTGGTGTGTGTGTGTGTGTGTGTGTGTGTTTGCATGTGTACATGTGTGCATGCAACAGTGAAGAGCTAAAGTAGAGTATAGACAACTTGAAGGAAAGATGAAAAAAAACTACACCATCTCCACTCCAGCCCCCCAATAAACCTCCTGTGCTCCCAGGTGCTTGATTGCAGTAGGACTGTTTGCATTGTAAGGACTCCTGTCAACCAGGCTGGGAGCTTCTGTATGTGACTGAGAGCTGTCCTAAGCCAGAGAGAAGATTGGAATTGAACTCTTTCATTTAGGAGGCAGGGAGGCAGCTCCCCACTGAGGACCACAGTGGAAGGCAGGTGGCTTGAAGAGAAAAGGGAATGCTTTTCTGCTGGGGGAGCAGTTCCCACCCTTGATGGTTTAACCTTGCGTAATGATTTTATCTGGTACTAAAGAAATTGGTACCATTATTTTTGCACGATTATTGTTTATTGGGACTGTACACTGTTCTTGAACCACTGCCTCCCATTTAGCCAGGAAGAAATGGACAGTTTGCATACATCCTTGGGGAGTTTCACATTCATTGAAGATTCATGCTTTTGTCATTTGCATGGGTTTCTGTGGATCACATGGTTTACAAATAAAGCTACACATTCAAATGCCGCACTTGCTGGGTGTGGTGAAAGCGGGAGCCAGCTAGCAGAGGCGGTGAGTTCAGATTCCTGTGAAATAACTTCAAGAGCTACATAACCTTCTTTCCCCTTGTGTCGTGAAGGTTCTGGAAAACAAATACCTGAACAAACTCTTTTAACTCTTTAGTGGTCCCGTGTCCACAGCCATTTCTTCAAATGCAAGCATTCAATAACAGAATTTCAACCTAAGCAGCTTTTTCTGGGTAACATCTGAGATCCATTACTCAGGTGTATACACAAGGGAAAAAAAACAAAGAAACAAACTAAAACTGGGGGAAAAAAGCAAACATTAGGCTGATAGAATCTTTCAAATCTGTCAGTCAGATGTTATTATGCTCAAAGAACAAAGCTCTTCTGTTGTGTTTCATTTTATCCGCATAATTCCTTTGTTCAAAATGGAATGGCTCTCTGAAGTCTACTTATATCAAATTTTAATGATTGTTCATTAAACATGTTTGAATGAGATTAATGTCCATTTCAAATATATATGAATTAACCCAATATGATTTCCCCACTAACTAGAAAAAGGTTTCAGATTTTCTGCCTATAATCTAAGATGTTCAGACTGATGAAACCTTCCACATAATTTTATGTGATTATAATTCACAAATTTGTCAGCAAACTTGTAACTTTTTTTCTTGAGAGCCTGACATGAGGTACTGGGTAAAAGTAACTGTTGTATCCAGGTCTCCCTGAAGTTTTCAGCCCTCAGACTTGTCCACACAGAGCCTCTGGCAACTTAAATTCAGTTCCTTGCCTCTCGTTTTCTGACCCTGCCACAGGCTTCCCCAGGGGCTGCGAGTGTGGGCTTCTGCTCCAGTGAGTTGTGAATCTCTCTCTATTCACCAGTCAGTCTAGGACAGGGGTCCCCAAACATTTTACACGGGGGTCCAGTTCACTGTCCCTCAGACCGTTTGAGGGCCGGACTATAAAAAAAAACTATGAACAAATCCCTATGCACACATCTTATTTTAAAGTAAAAAAAACAAAACAGGAACAAATACAATATTTAAAATAAAGAACAAGTAAATTTAAATCAACAAACTGACCAGTATTTCAATGAGAACTATGGGTGCGGATGCATCCTGTACTCCTCTCACTGACCACCAACAAAAGAAGTGCGGCGGGGGCCAGACAAATGGCCTCAGGGGGCCGCATGTGACCTGCGGGCCATAGTTTGGGGACCCCTGGTCTTGGAGGTGAGGGGCAGAGGCCTGTCCTTTGACCTGCCTTCCTTTGTGGAGCTAAGGGCTTGTTGATTTTACCCTTTGTTCCACTTTTTAGTTGTTGTTAAGATGAAGGGATGATGTCCAAGCTTCTTAGATGTGGGATGGAAAACTGGAAGTTTGTCAACAAATTTGAAATCACATTTATGTGGTGCTTGTCCTGCATGGTAGACCCATATAAACAAACAAAATCCATGTAAAAAATGTTAAATCTAGGACTGGTTGTCACATCTCTTCCTGATTTTTTCACTATTATATCCTTAGAACTTAGCACGCTGTCAGGTGCAAAACAGTCATTCAGCAGATGTTTGTTGACTGACCAGCTGGTGGGTCTAAAAGGCTTTTCCACAACCAGGAGGAGATCTGGAGGTTCTTGGTCAGGCCCACAGAGCAGATGACGTTAGGCGTAATCATCTAGCAACTGACAACTCTAAGATGAAGGAAAGAAACAGAGAATGGGGAGAAAAGAGAGAGAGAGAGAGAGAGAGAATGATAAATGGAAAAGGAGAGAAAAGGATGGACAGAACCTAAGATCATGGAGCCCACAGAGCCACAGGTTGCCTTGGGTATCCCTATCCCTGGGGGTCACTGCCAGGCACTGCCTCCCCAGCGTAGCTGGAGCAAGAGTCCAGGCCCCTGAGGGCCTGACCCAAGGCTGGCACATCAGCCTCCTCCACACCCCCCCTTTCTATTCTCAGCATTGACTTCATAACTAGGGTGGATCTTGACATCAGCCTTGTTGACACTGTCACGGTGGGTGGAGTTCTTGGCCTGTATGAGGTCGCTTTTGAGAGTGTAAGGGATGCTCTTAACAATCCTTTGAGTCTTTAAAACAACTAGGATTCCCCAAGGAATACTGGGAGGGAGGATTACCCTACTGACAGCCCATGCTGTCTGCAGGTAATTTTCTGCTCTGGGCTTGATATAGAAGTAATACCAAGAGTCAATAAATGTGTAATATGAGATACCATCAAAAATTTGGATGGCTAAAATTTTACTTGTTTACTTCCATTATTTGAGAACTTGTACACACTGTACGTACATCTTTTTTTAAAACTCCAGAGTGTGAAACACTCTCCCTCCTCTGTCCTTTCTCCTTTTCTACCCTTTTGGGTCAAAGTTATATGCACTGAGCTTTCCTCCTTACTAGAGAGTATATTGTTTGAGGACAAAAACCATGTTTCATTTCTTTTTAAAAAAAAAAACTGTTTGAACTCTATTAAGAGTCCTATGAAAATGTGATTTTTATCAACATAAAAGCAAAAAGCCAAATCTAAGGAAATAACTATTTGAGACCAAGAAATCTTATTTACACTGACTGTAAGGGGAGGTGAGTCATTTTGAAATGTTTTCGGTTCTGGTGAACCTCTGCAAGCCAATGGTCATTAAATAAGTTTATATCTCAATTTTAGCTCTGTTAACAGTTAATTCAAGGGTATTTTATCTAAGCTTAATGTCACCTGCTATATACCCTGTTACTGATCACAGAGAAAAACTCCCTATTGAAATCGATGGGGGTTCTACACCAAAAGTCAACGGCAGGAATTGGCCAGTGGGAATAGTGGCTGCTAGATGCTTTTGGCAGGGAGGCTGCCATAGACATTGCTTCAGGATAGCCCTAGAGACCATGTTTAGAAACAAAAATGGAAAAATAAAAAAGACTGTTCTTTAGTAGGGGGAGAAAATGGCAGGAAGGAAATGGCACCCGACCATCCAGGATAAAGAGACCGGATAAATATTCCCACAGCTTAACCTTGGCCTTGCTTTGTCTTCTCAGGGTTTTCCAAGGGAAATCAGTGGGAAAAGACAAGTGCTTTTTAAAAAGTCTCATTCCTCTAGTGAAACATAAGTGCACATTGCTACTATAAAGGCTATGGCAAGGCACTGCTGTGTCCTCATTCATACCAGAGCCCTGCTGTGCTCTCCAAGCAAAGCTGGCCAGTCAGGGCTGAGAGAAGAAGGGGGGAACGGCTGGTGTGGTGGGGACACTCACGCTCATTGTCACAGACCTGGAGGCTTCCAGGCAGTGAAATCTCTGAAAAATGAATTCTAGAATAATTTGAGGGGAAAAAAATTGGGGGCCATAATAGAATAAAATATTGCAAATTTTACTTTGCTGTTTGGTTATTTTGTTTAAAAAAATGCCCCTCCTGGAGTGCCTAGGGGACCATTTGTGTGCAAATGGAGCATGGGAATGAACATGGGCCAATAGTGAGACATTTCGGCTCTCTCTGCAGAGGACAGAGCTCCTTCATTTCACGTTGTTAGAATGCTTTTGGGGATAAGGAAGATGCGAGCTGATTGGGCCATTATCACATGCTGTCCTGTCACTCTCAGAGGTAGACAGGTTGCGTACACATTGTATCACCTGTATGTGTTGAAAGGGAGATCAGGTCCTGGTGGTCCCAGGCTGGAAGAGACTCTGGGAGAGTGAGCCCCTGCCTTTGCATACTCAGATTCCACTGTTCAGGCCAGATAGCTCCTCTCTGCTCCACGTTTGTTGTGAACAATGGTCTAAATTCTCCTTTCACACCTAATATGTAATTATATTTTGGGGGGGATATACAGGAAAAGAGAACTTCCTCTTCTCCTTAGGTAACATGTCCATGTTTCTAAATTTAAGACCCAGTAATATGTGTAGCTCATCATATGGGGAAACCAAGAAGGGCTCCCATGGCCTAACTTCAAATTGCCCTCCCCACACTGCTCATACAGAGAAGGTACCCTTGCCAAACACATCTCCTTATCGTGGGGTAATGCCAGCTACTCTTATTCCTGAGCAGGAGTTTCATTGCTCTGACAGCCCAAGGAAATATTCAAGCAAGCCGACCACATCCCCATGTGGGAACCATGGGCCACTGCCCCCTCTTGTTTCTACAATACTCTTCTATGGCCTCCTGGTTGTCTATGCTGTTCCCAAGTGCAGCTCCCAGATGTCTCTGTGTGGTAGGCAGTATCCTTCACACCTAGGCTGTGAGTAACAGTGACACACAAATAGCGGCTGTTCTCGTCAGTCCAGGGTCAGGTGCCATGCGTTCAGTTACCTCTGTTTCCCTATGGCAGGAGTTCCTCTTTCACCCACGGAGTCAAAGAGAAGACAACTGAAACCATTCTTAAAAAAGTAGGTTAAATTTGGAAGTGGTTTCCTATCTTCAGATGTAATCATCTTAACTAAAATGTCGATGGTGGAACATCAACACTTCACAAGCCATAGTCAACATCACCACAAAGAACGTTTGAAAAGGAGACATGCATTTTGAAGATCTACAAGAAATGGTTCCATGAAGTATGGTTTGATATGCAGGGCCTTCCGCACAGAGGAAACAATTTAAAAACATTGAAGATCAGGGAGTTACAAACTGAAACCAAGGTAAGGATGTAATATGAGGAGGAAAAGTTCTGAAAGGAGAGTTGTTGAAATAGCCGTGCTTGTGGGATGGAGGAGATAAAGGTTCAAGAACTCTGTCTCCCTACCACATTGTCTGGCATCAGCAGATCCTTGAAGTTTTGCTGAATGATTGACTAGATTCACCTGAAGGAACTTGGAGGGGTAATAGAAAGATTAGGAGGTGGTGGAACACTGAAGCAGGTCTATATGATAATTACCAGGGCCATGCTTGGTGACGATAATGGTCTTCTGGCACAGGTTAGAGGTTAAATTTAGCTAATGATGAGGTTTCCGTTTGTTGTCAGCCGCTCATTCAGGAGCCCCTGGGCTGGCTTGGGAGGGAGAGGTAGCTGTGGACCAGATGCTCTTGAGGCAATCCAGGGAATCAAGTCTGGCTTACGTTGATTGAACACAACACATGATGACGTACATGCGTGATGTCAAAGACCCTGGCGGCTGCCTGTTGCAGCCTTTGTGGGGAGAATGATGGCGTCAGGTACTCCCCTTGTTCTCAGTGAAATTGCAGTCCTTCTGGGAAGCAAAGTGGGGCTGGTTCTATGAGGGACAAGGAGGCTGACATCTGGTCACCCAAGCCAGTATGCGGTTGTCACATTAGTCTTCTGCATCATTTGGGTCCCGACAGGGATAGCTGCCTTTAGGTGTGGTCACACCCATAAGTATAGACACCAGAGAACTAAACAGCAGGCCCACCATTTCAGTGTTTTTGTTTTTATTCTCAAGACAAACAATGGAAGTAATAAAATCTGACAATGAGCTTCACTCTATTACATAGTGCTTGATATCTAGGATAAGATGTATAAAGAAAGAGTAAGAATGAAATATTAGCTGTGGATGTCAACACTGAATGGGAAGTTGAGGTGATTAGGACCATGGTCTTTGGGGCCAAAGTGCGCATGCCCCAGCTCCCTGCCTGTGGTCGGAGCTCTCCAAATCCAAGTTTCTCCCACTGAGGCTGGCACACGCCCTAATACCTTCCTCACAGGTTTGTGGTGAATACCAAAAGAAGTCACCTGTACCCTGCATGTGGTGATAATTGTCCAACAAAGGCAGCAATGGGCACAGGAGACTGGGGAGAGTCTGACCAGGGTCAAGTAGCTCTTGTTAGCAAATACACACCATGAGGGATGTTTCTATCTACTAGCCTCGGCAGATGCATTCTTTATGAAGTGCCATTTAAGACGACAGGCTGGAATTTAATGCTTCTATCATTGGTAAAGTAACCCAGCCCCTTGTTTTAAATGGGTTCCTAATAAAATCTAATGATACTAAGTCCCAAATTAGACCCATTAGATTTTAGGTATTTGAAGCACAGGTGATGTTAGCCGTCACTGTTGTGGTTTTCTTTTATGGATGTATTACATAAGTGATGTGAAAAATAAAATGAAACTTTAGTCCTGAAGTGGCATAAAATGTATTTATTCTTTCCTCACTTAAAAATTGACTGAATTTTTGTTCTGGTCAAATTTGGCCACTGGTGTGGTATTAACCTGTTTTAGGATCCTTGCTTTTGAAACGATGTTGGTGTTAAACACATGAGATAATGCAAATGGATTTACTGATTAATTTTATTATAATGAATAGTGTTCTCATTAGCTTAAAATGATTATTTTCACGGATAAACTTTAAGATACAGTTGCGGGTGTGATTCTATGCCTAATCAATATATTATTTTAGTTTACCGCTTAAATCAATGGTGTCATAAGCTTATAACTACTCTCTTCAAATGTGTTTGTGAGGTTTGCTGCTAGAGGTTTTTTTGTTTTGTTTTATTTTTTGTTTTTTAAAGAAAATTATAACCAAAGGCTATCTTTATAGCATTGTCATCTGGAACCTTGCCGGGAAGCAATGAGGGCATACATAAATAAATAAACAGATGCTGTCAAATTGTGAAATACTCAATTTTAAAACTAGTGTTTTATCTATATGGTGCCAAAATACCCAGATTTTTGGCTGTGTGTGCATGTGGGTGGGCATTAATACTTGAGCAGACAGAGCCAGCGCTCTCTCTGTGTCTTCCCTCTTATCTGGCGTTAGAAAGAAAATCCAGACCTGAGTTCTGTAGCCCAGAAGACAGATAGGACTGCACCCTGCTGGCTTTCCTGCCCAGTGATTTGTTACTCCATGGGTCCCTGTCATTTTTCTCTACATGAACTTTGCTCTCTTGTCTGCAAAGATTTGGAGAGCTTCCTGGAGGGACAGATATTTTCCCTTTTGGGAGGGCTAGTTTGGTGGGAGGCTGAGCCACTGGCCATTTTCCCTCACAGTGGACATAGGCAAATGTCACTTGCATTTCAAACTAAAGTACTTAAACTCACAGCGTCAGATTCAAGACCTTTGGTTTCCTTAAGAGTGGGAACAGTTTGGGTAATGGTTATGAAGTCAAAAAGATGGTTGAAATACTCAAGGATATGATAGTAACCACAGTCTAGCGCAGAAATCAGAAACCTACGGCTCGCGAGCCAGATGTGGCTCTTTTAATGGTTGCATCTGGCTCGCAGACAAATCTTTAATAAAACAAATAAGAATGTTAAAAATATAAAACATTTTCATGTATTACAATCCATTCATTTCCTACTGCTCATGTTCATGGTTGCGAGTGACTGGAGCTAATCACAGCTGTCCTCTGGGACAACACCAAATTTTTATTGGATAATGTAGAACTTACATGGGTCGTTGTGAGGTCAGGAAGTAAACTTCCCTCCTTTTAATCAAGTAGTCAGCTAGCTAATTGCAGGAACCTTTTAGATGAAGAAGATGGCTAAAAGAAAAAAAGATGAGGAGTATCATACTTTTCAGCAGGAATGGACAGAGGAATTTGCCTTTGTGGAGAGAGCAGGTTCTGCAGTGCGTCTAATATGCAATGATAAAATTGTATCGATGAAATGGTCAAATATAAAGCAGCACTTCGACACAAGCCATACTACATTTGCATTGAAATATCTAGTGGGGGACAGCAGGAAGAAAGCATGTCAAGAGCTATTGTGCAGAGTGCAAGCTAGTCAGCAGCAACTCCATGTTTGAACCCAACAAGGTGACTGGGATTCGGCTAGCTTTGCTGGTGCTTTAGCAATTGTGAGAAACGGAAAGCCATTCACAGATGGGGAGTATGCCAAAACATTCATGCTTGAGTTGCCAATGAACTTTTTGATGACTTTTTGGATAAAGACAAGATAATCAAACAAATAAACGACATGCCTCTGTCCGCAAGAACTATTCACGATCGTACCATCATAATGGCAAATCAAATTGAGGCAACACAAGTGAAGGATATAAATGCAGCACCATTCTTTTCTCTCACTTTGGATGAGTCAACAGACATATTCTATTTATCCCAGTTCAGCGTGATTGCAAGGTATACTGTCGGTGACACACCATGTGAGGAAAGTCTTGCTGTTTTGCCTAAGAAAGAGACAGCAAAAGGGGAGGATTTATTCAAGTCTTTCACTGAGTTTGTTAAAGAAAAACATCTACTGATGTATAAACTTATTTGGTGTGTACCGATGGTGCTCCGTGCATGGTGGGGAAAAACAGGATTTGTAATGCTTCTTTGTGAACATGAAAAGAGACCCATCCTAAGTTTTCACTGCATCTTATCTACATTAGGAGTCACTTTGTGCTCAGATGTGTGGTGAGCAGCTTGGTGAGGTGATGTTGCTGGTCATTCGGGTGGTCAACTTTATTGTTGCCCGAGCTTTAAATGATCGCCAGTTCAAAACACTGCTGGATGAAGTTGAAAATAATTATCCTGGTCTGCTTCTGCAAAGCAATGTGTGTTGGTTGTCAAGAGGGAAGGTGCTCAGCTGTTTCACGGCTTGTCTGAGCAAAATCCGGACTTTTCTTGAAATGAAAAATGTCAAGCATCCTGAGTTAGCTAACACTGAGTGGCTTCTGAAGTTTTACTATCTCATGGACATGACTGAACATCTGAACCAGCTCAATGTGAAAATGCAAGGCGTTGGAAGTACAGTCTTATCCCTTCAATAAGCAGTGTTTGCATTTGAAGACAGGCTGGAACTCTTCATCGCCGACATTGAAACAGATTGTTTACTACACTTTGAAAAACTGGGAGAGTTTAAAGATACATGCACAGCAAGTGACCCAGCTCAACATCTTGATGTCCAGCAGCTAGCGGGCTTCACATCTAATCTCCTGCAGTCATTCAAAGCGCGCTTTGGAGAATTTCATGAGCGCACTCATCTTTTGAAGTTCATCACCCATCCACACAAGTGTGTAGTGGACAGCGCCAACCAGAGTTACATCCCTGATGTCTCCGTCAGAGATTTTGAGCTACAAGCTGCTGACCTGAAGGCCTCAGACATGGGGCTGAATAAGTTCAAGTCACTGAATGAAGATTTGAAAAGACTTGCATGACATCAAGCAGAGTTGGTGAGCAAAGAAGTGGGGAGAAATGAAAAAACTTCAACCCGCAGACCAGCTGATTGTCAAAACTTGAAACACGCTTCCCATCACATACCACACACTGCAGTGTTATCAGCAAAACCATGCAGCACCAGAAGTTGCATGAATGGTAAGAAGTACTTTATTCATCATTGGTTAGCAACAGCATAACAACATTATTAAAAAGAATTCAGAGACTTATTGTACTTTAAAAGTGTTGGTCTTACATAAAATGCACACATTTACTTGTATTTAGTGTTAAACATATTGCATGGCTCTCATGGAATTACATTTTAAAATATGTGGAATTCACAGCTCTCTCAGCCAAAAAGGTTCCTGACCCCTGGTCTAGCGAGTACTTTTTGAGATATTAGATGTTAATTTTTTCCTATGAGGTAATGTCTACTAATTCACTGCAGTGCAGGTAATGAAACTGAAGTTCAGAGGTGTTCAGTAGCTCGCCCACATCACACAACTGCAGGACAGTAGTCAGCCTGACTGCAACTGATTTCTTTTCTAGTTTTCACTGCTGTGTTCTGATAGACTCTGGACATATTTGCAAATACAGCTTTATTCTTCCTGGAGGTCAATTTAAATGTGGTAGTTTATAGCATGTTTCTTTTGTAAACTATGCTACATGTTGTTTTAGAAAACAAAACAAAACAAAAAGTGTTGTTCCTTTCCTTTAGGAGAGTTTCTAATGTGTTCTCTGAAGAAATCACCTCTGCCTTATATCCTCTGGGAAGATTTGGTTTACCTTTGCTTTTTTTTTTTTTTTTTTATTCAGTAAGAGGTGGTGAAACAGAGACAGACTCTCGCATGCAACTAACCGGGATCCACCTGGCAAGCCCACTAGAGGGTGATACTCTGCCCATCTGGGGCGTTGCTCTGCTGCTCAGCAACTGAGCTCTTCTTAGCACCTGAGGCAGAGGCCATGGAGCCATCCTCAGTGCCCATGGCCAACTCGCTCTAATCAAGCTATGGCTGCAGGATGGGAAGAAAGAGAAAGAGAGAGAGAGAAGTGAGAAGGGAAGGGTTGGAGAAGCGGATGGGTGCTTCTCCTATGTGCCCTGATTGGAAAACCTTTGCTTTCTTCAGATTACATTACCCAAACTAATTTTTCCCAAATAAAGCTATTCATAGATTTTTAAAATTACTCATACTTTCCTATCTTATTTAGAATTCTGAAAAACCGCTCCTGAACCCAGAGAACCCATTCCTGCATGCTTACAATACACACTACCTGAGACATGTTGGTGTCAGACTGATGTATAAATTAAATTATTGAAACAATAAGATAAAAGACAACATGAGGAAACATTTCTTCTCCCTACATAAGCATCACATACAGAAGATTTTAATCCTGAATCCTGAAAGCTACCAGCTAAATTTCAAAAGCAAGGGAGGGAGTAGAGACTACTGAGTTTGCTCCCAGCAGCCCTATGAGAAAAGCAAAACACGTGGTCTTTTTGTGGTGAATTCAAGGCAGGCTCTGTACCAAGTCAACTGAGGATGTTCCACAGATGTTGTTTGGGGCGGTATCTGTACAGGTCCAGGGGGCGCCGCTTGATTGACATTGGGCAGTGCATAATGTAAACATCTTTATACAGCAGTCCTGCTTGTGTGAACATCAGCTCCATCTCGGGTCTTTGAGTACCTGAGCTTCTGTGTGTTGTAATGGAGGGTGTCTGTCTCTATATGTGTGACATAATAGAAACTGTGTATATGAATATCAGTGTTGGTATAGAGAGTTGGCATGGAGCTCCTAAAACCTTGGGATTTCCTTAATTATAAGAGGACTAGAAATAGCATTTGTTATAATATTGGCCTTTGTCCTCAGTTTCTGACCTGAGCTCCTAAATCCATTGGGATTTCCTGGATGCTGGAATGGCTTTTTTTCTAAGGAGGTGACTCCAGGTGGGCTCACGAATGGGGTCTGGTCACTAGAAAGATAAACTATAATTAGAAGCTTGAATTTTCAGCTCTACCTCCCATTCTTCAGAGGGGTGGAGAGGCTGGGAATAGAGCTAATGATCAATCATGATGACATGAAGAAGCCACCATAAATCCCAACAGTATAGGTTCTGGCAGCTTCCAGGTGAGCAAACACATCCACACCCAGAAGCTGGCCTGCCTCAGCTCCACAGGGGACAGAAGTTCCTATGCCTGGGGCTCTCCTCAACTTCGCCCTGTGCATGTCTTCACCTGTCTGTTTTTCTGAGTTCTTCTTTACCATGTCCTTGAATAAACCAGTTTGTGTAAGTGAAGACTCCCCTGAGTTCTGTGAGCCACCCTGGAAAATAAACTGAACCTCAAGAGCAGGTCATGGGAACCTATGATTTGTAGGCACATTGGACAGAAGTTGTGGGTAACCTAAGGACTTATTACTTGTGATTAGCACTTGCACACTTGACTGGGGGCGTCAGATGCTGCTTCCGGGTAGACAGTGTAAGAGTTGATTATGTTGTTGAGCACCCAGCTGGTGTTACAGAATTTTTAGACGTCACGGAAACCCCCACACATCTGCACATCTTTTGTCAGAAGTGTTGTGAATGCGGTCCAGTGTGAGAGTCCAGGAGAAATGCAGGAGGGGAGATGAGTATTTTTCTACCAATAAAATAGGAATGTGTTCCCCTGAGGCATGATAACCTATGAATCTATTGATGACTGTTATTCAAGAGCAAATTCCGGAGTAATAGAAGTTGGGAACAAGTTATAATCAAGCTGAGACAGGCAGGCCTGATTCTGGTCTATTTCAGGTGGAAGATTTGGAATGAGCAAGGACCAGCACAGACGGCTAAGAGCTGAGAGAAGGAAAAGAAAGCAGAAGGACATATTTTTGATTGTTGGAATCAAATGTTCTTTCAGAATGTGGCCTGGGCCTTGAGAGATAGTCTCATCCTGCTTGCTGTCCACTCTTTACAAAGGGCTAGACCTCATACAGTTCTATTGATGTAATGTTTATTGCCGGTGGAAATGGAATTCTTCCCTGCAAATGGAAGTGAGTGAAGCATTTCGGTGACCCCATATAAGAAGATGAGGATGGTGGTAATACTTACAGCATTAGAGCCAAAACAAAGTCCTACCCCCAGGTGTCCACTGTCTTCTCCATGACCAGAGGGGCTCAGCTCACTCTCGTTGTAAAATAAGTCCAGCCTCTGGGACTTCAGACCTGCACCGAACCTGTCAGGCCCAGGAGGGCAAGACCAGAGATGCAGAACTTCCTCATCTGAACATTTGATCTCCAAGGCCCGATGGCATCTGACTTCGACTGGCACTGCACTTGGGCTTGTGCATTGGTGCCAGGCCTGCAGGCTACCAAGGACAGAGAGCAAGTGAATGAGCCCTGGGCCTTTGTTCAGCGTTGATTGTATCTCCTTGGGTTTGGGAAGGGGTAAACTTTCTTTCAAACAGACCAGTCTTCTTCTTAATTTTTTTGTGGGCTGGTGCTGGCGTCTAACCTTATCCAATCCCTTCCTTGGATCTTCCCAGGCTCTGATTCTATCTGGTCTTTTCCCAGGTGTTTTCAAGCTAGATTCCTCCCCTTTAGTAGAAGGACCTCTCACCCTCTACTGTTTTATTGCTCCCGTGGTAATCCTAGCCAACAGGCCAGTTGTTCCCTGGGGGAGACTGGAAAGCCAGTCCTTCCTGCCTGCTTAGTGGGAAGGATGTGACTGTCCCCTGGGAAGTCTGTGAAGCTGCCCCTTCTTAGCAGATCAAGCTTAATGTCAGATACCATTTGCTCCCTTCTTTTGTTGATTACTAATTACTTACCTATTGTTACATGTTGGTTTGGCCAGAAGCTTCATAAAACAGAAGGGAAAAGCTCTTGGGATTTAGAAATATGTGATATAGAAATTATTAAAATAGTTCTGGAGTTGCACAAAAGGCCCAGGAGACATAACTAAAAATGGCAGAGCTTGTATGTCAGGGAAAGGCCTTTAAACCCCTTGACAAGTTTGCCTAGTGCCCAGACACACCATTCTTTTCCTCACCAACATCAGTAAACCCGAGGGTTGGCTTGGGCTGATGTCCTCTGTCACCCACACTGAGGGGTCGAGACATCCTTATGCTGCTCTCATTGGGAAAGGCACATCTTTGGGAGAGCTTGTCCTGGGGTTCTGTGGGGACTGTGCTTGCAATCCTAAACTGTTATAGAAGGCCCATCTTAAACCTGAGAGATCTAGACCATACCACTGTAAAGAGGTTTGCATTTTGGAGGAACTCTTCTTATCTAATAGCAGAACCCCTCCAAATAATTCATCTGAGTGTTGTGCAATAAGGGAAAATTCTCTCATCACTGGAGAGCAGAAGTCCAAAGTCAGCACTGTCATAAGAAGTCACAACATGATCATATCTTTCCTGTGTCCTGCTAATGGCCTCTTGATTTCCTCTATGAGTTATTTGTTTTCCCAAGAATGTCCTTTCTCACCCTGGTTTTTCTCCTACTAAAATGGTCTAGAAGTTCCAAATTCTTTTTCTTTTTAAGTGAGAGGAAGGGAGATCAAGAGATCGAATCCCACAGGCTCCCAACTGGGATCCACCTGGCAATCCCCGTCTGGGACTGATGCTCAAATTAACTGAGCCATCTTCAGCAACCGGGACCAATGCTTAAAATACTGGCTACGGGAAGGAAAGAAGGAGAGAAAGGGAGAAAAGAGGGAGAGAAGCAGATGGTCACTTCTTTTGTGTGCCCTGACAAGGGATTGAACCCAGGACGTTCACACTGCAATTTAATGCTCTATCCACATGCAAGCTGGGCAGGGCCTATCAACTCCAAATTCTAACTCCGTTCTTGAGTCACTCTTTTCTGTGAGCTCTCCCATGCTTATGGGAACACAAATCTGTCTTTTCTCTTGCCAATTTGTCTTTTGCGGGTTGAGTTTGCAGGCCTCCAATACAGAAACAAAGAGGGTGGAGGAAAAGCATTTCCTCTTCAACAGACGAAACTCAAAACTCTCAGGAAAATTCAAACTTGTCCTTCCCATGCTGAGATGCCATCAGCACTCCATGGAGGTGCATTATCCCTCCACAGAAACAAACTCAGCATGGTCTTATTAACAAGGTGTGGGTGATGCTGGAGTCAGCACGTGACCACTGGGTATTCCCAAAGCTGGTGAGAAACATCTGTAAAAGGAAGACCTCCCTGCAGGTGCAGTATTACCATTCCTCTTTACAGAAAAATTCATTTCAGGCTAAAGACAAGTCATTAAAATATTTGAGAAAGATACATTCCTGGAATCAAAAAGGTTAATTTGTGATATGTGAAAACTCTTGGAAATTGAGGGTATGGACAGAAAGGAATAGAATTTTTTTTTTTAGAGAGAAAAACATTGATTTGCACCTGTATGTGCCCTGACTGGGTATCGAACCAGCAAATTCTGAGCATCAGGTAGGTGCTCCAACCAACCGAGTACCTGGCCAGATCTTAATATTTTTAATTTATTGACTGATTTTTAGAGAGTCAGAGAGAAAGGGAGAGAGAGGGAAGGGGAAAGAGAAGCATCCATCTGTTGTTCCCCTCCGTAGTGCATTCATTGACTGCTTCTCGTGTGTGGCCTGACCAGGGATCAAACTCGCAACCTTGTCGTTTTGGGACAATGCTCTAACCACCTGAGCTAACCAGCCAGGGCCTAAGGGTAGAATTTTTTATTAGTTCCCAAATAAAGATGGAGTGCTCTGTCTTGATTTGGAAACCATAAACTGCCCTTTACAGTACAGGTATTAATCTACTTACGACCTATGCAACTTACGACCATTCGACTTTACGACCACAATCGCTAGCCACGACTGCTCCGCGTCTGGAGCAGTTTTTGTATGCAGCTATATTTTGTAATTTTGTATGTTTTGCAAATATTAAACCAGTTGTACTGGAAATGCAGTGTTTTACTTAAACCTGACGAATGTAAAAATAAGAAACAAAATGGTGTAGAGATGATACAAATGGCATAAAATGAACAAAGAAAATTATGATATATAACAATAATAAAAGAAAACTATGATAAAATATGACTTAAAGATGTTTATAACATCATTTTACAGTACTGTACATATAGCTTACTCAACTTCCGAACAAATCATGTTACGACCGGTCTGTCGGAACCAATCGTGGTCGTAAGTTGAGCACTAGCTGTACTAATTCTGCTTTGAAAAAATGAGCTTCAATACTGAGTATAGTTCTCCCTTCACAAACTCAGGTCACAACATGTTATCTAAATTGAATTCATTAGATGCTTGTGGCTCCAGTAGAGGTCATTAAATAATGTGCCATAGCTCCACTGGTCGCTTCCTCTGCTCCCCTGAGTGCTCACACACTGGCCTATAGCAACCAGTATGTGCACAGGGAGGAGTCCTGACCCTGTATGCCTCTGAGGAGTGCAGAAGTGCCCAAGAATGTCGTGGAGTAAACCTTTAAGGACAGACATGTGTCTCGGTTTCCTGGAAACTGGGCACACTCTTCTTCAGTGTGGTGACAATAATTTGGATAACCTTTTTCTGCTTTCAGATGGAGTGAACATGAGATAATAAAATACCGGTCTTTCACCATGCTGACAAGGTGATCAGACTGGTTCCAAAGCTACTGCCTGGTGTGTCCATCAGAGGAGTGGCACCATTCAAACAATTACCACTTTTTCATTGTAATGAAATTGGCTATTTAGAAGAAAACAGAGACTGATTTTTCAACTCTGAGTCTGCAAAAGTTGGCACAAAAAATTTTAAGTACATGGTTGTTGATTGTTTTAGATATAACAGGTATAGACAGAGCAAGTAATAAAATTGATCCCAAGACAAAGTAATTAATAAGAAAAATATGAATAATTAATACATTACACTTTGGAATAACATGATTATGGTATCATTCAGAAGAGTCAAGCCAACTCCATTAGGCATGCTGAAATTACTTTATGAAAATGATTTAAAAATCTTCCAAGTATTTTAAACAGTATAAGTTTCATTAACTTCATTCACAGATATAATAAAGACGATACAAACAATGTTAAGAGCAGTTATATGGCAAGAAATGATATAATACAGATAAGGAAAATGAAATTATGGCCTTGTGAGATTCGACTTCAGGTGCCTTAGAGACTTGGCACTAGAGCTGGCCATGAGGCCGGAGGACTGAAGAAATTTCTCTTGCAGGGCTGTCCTGCAAGGAGGCCAAAATGACATCACGCTCCCATAACTCAGTTACAGTGAAAGCTGTGGAGAATGGCTTTGTTTCCAATAGAGCACAAAAGAGCTCTGGTTTATGTCTTAATTGCTATTTTAAAATAATGAAGGGAAGTTAAAAATTTTTTTTTAACAGCTTCCCTCATATTTGTCTCTGAAAATAACAAGTCAAATATGAGTATTTGACAGCTGACACAAAAGATGCATTGTTTGGGGAAACATCAGAAAATAGGCTATTAAAGGCTGGGAGAATACCACAGGTCTCAGAAGGGGAAAGCAGTGAGCAGAGGCCAGGGGTACTGAGGTGTGCTGGACACAACGCCTCTTTTCTTCTCCCAGGACATGGGGAATTCTAATGAGGACAACTCCATCCTGCTCACACTACAGCCCATCAAGAGTGTGACTTCCATCCAGAATGGGCAATGACAGCAAGCCTTCTGCAAATAAGGGCAGTCAGTTTGACTCCTGCTGAATTTCCCAAGATCCACCATGAGGTCTGTTTCTGAGCAGGAAAGTCCAAGCCTCCTGCATGCAATATTCTCTTTAAGGTTTCCCTCCCAACCCACCCAACCTCTCCCTCCATTTCTGAATGAAGGGAGAATCTAGTTCAGTAGATTAAAAGAAAAAGAACTGCAAGTCTTTGAATGAATGTTTCCCCCAAGCCATATTGTCAGAAAGCTTAGACATTGTTTCCCCGGTTAAAGACATCTGGACTTGCTCGACTTTAGAGTGAATTTGACTAAATTGTTTAAATATCAAACAGATACATCTCCACTGTGTCCTTGGAAACATGGAATCTTCTAAGCTCCGACTCTCCCCTCTATCTGGGAATAGATGAAAACAGGTGGCGAGGGGTGAGGGGTGTGGTGCGGTAGAGTGGAGGGTGAGAGATGCCATTCTGATCAACAGCTACTTCTTGAGCTCCTGCCATGTATCTGGTTTTGTGTCACAAGCCATTACAAAAGCATGAGACTTACAATGTTGTGGAATGAATGTCACTTTGCTTTCCCAGGAGTGCGTTCTCAGGTAGATGATTCGATGGTTCATTACAGAAACTGACCAATGAGATCCACCATCCATCAACGGAAACTAGTGGATAGACTGTGCTCCAAAGTTGTTTGGATCCTTGGCCTTAGAACCCATACCTTGCTCTTGCCATACACCCTGGATTGTCCTGGTATGGCTCTTACTTGGTTCTAATAATGGTTCTGATTAGAAAAACCCACCAATAAACCAAACTTCCAATTCTCCCTGAGACCCACCTTGCCCTTTTCCTTCCATGACCCTTCCCTGGCTCTTCAGAGGCCTGTTCCTCATCACAACAAGTAATAAATTCAATTTTCTCATCAAGAAGTTCTGTTGGTGACAGGGGACACACCCACAAATAAGTGACAGCAAGCACTGAGCTTGGATCAGCCTCAGCTGCCTCTGATGTTAACGTCACCTCTTACATGACCTACTACATAGACCTGAGTGGTGCTGGCATTAGGGGTTCTGGGAGAGGTTTGAAAAATAAAACCTGATGACTGAAAAGCAAACATGAAACCTCTAGGGTCCAGCCAACACCTGAAAGCTATTCCACTCGGGCAATTTTCTGTTGCATGAGACACAAGTCTGTGTGATTAAATGACTTCTTCAAAATAACTGTAATTGTCCCATTTGACAAGTAAATGGAAAAATGGTGAATCCCTTTTAAATGAATACCTTATAAAGAAGTTCAGGGAAGAAATAAAGACATGTGAGTCCCAATTTTAGTTTTTTTGCTGACAAAGACCTTTCTCAACATTCTCTTACCTGCTCTTCACTTTAAAAAACATTACCGTCCTTTTTGTTGGTCACCTGTCTGCTGTCTTGTACAATTACAGAATAAATTAAGTTGAGTACCCAATATGCATTATGCTATTCATTCTAGTGAGAGCTGTCATTAGGTTTGTAAGAAATTTCTACTGTCACCCCAAGTTTCACACCATTAAAAACTTTCCACCTGACCAGGCGGTGGCACAGTGGTTAGAGCATCGAACTGGGACATGAAAGACCCAGGTTTGAAACCCTGAGGTTGCTGGCTTGAGCACGGGCTCATCAGCTTGAGCACAGGGCCTTTGGTTTGAGCATGGGATCATAGACATGACCCCAAGGTGACTGGCTTGAGCCTAATGTTCCTGGCTTGAGCTAGGGGTCACTTGCTCTGCTGTAGCCCCCCCACCCTGAGTCAAGGTACATATGAGAAAGCAGTCAATGAACAACTAAGGTGCCACAACAAAGAATTGAGGCTTCTCATTCCTCTCCCTTCCTGTCTGTCTGTCCTTCTCTCTGACTCTCCATCTCTGTCAAAGAAAAAAGTTTCTAAAACATTATCTTTTAGAGATAAGATTTTCCTTGATTCTTTTTTCTTTCTTTTGTATTTTTCAGAAGTGAGAGTAGGAGCCCGACAGGGATCCACTCGGCATGCCCACCACGGGGCAATGCTCGACCTCTCTGGGGCATTGCTCTTCTGCAATTGGAGTCATTCTAGCACCTGAGGCAGAGGTCATGGAGCTATCCTCAGCACCCAGGCCAACTTTGCTCCCACGGAGTCTTGGCTGCAGGAGGGGAAGAGAGAAATAGAGAGAAAGGAGAGGGGAAAGGGTGGAGAATCAGATGGATGCTTTTTCTGTGTGCCCTGGCTGGGAATCAAACCTGGGACTTCCACACGCCGGGCCGACTGATGCTCTACTAGTGAACCAACTGGCCACTACTCCTTGATTCTTTTTAACCCAAATATCTATACAGTTTTTTTTTTAACATAAGAAAAAGATTCCCTTGCAGCTGCTTCTGAGTTATTGGTAAATTAAATCAAAGAGGCCATTTCCTTTGTAGAATACTTTATAACTTCTGCTAAACCCAACAAATAAAAGTTATCCTCACAGAAACCCTCATACACTTAAAGTTATGCAAAAAGCAAATTTATTACTACTTTCTGATTTTCTATTTTCTAGGTGGATAAAAAACCCTAGCTCATTAAAATATTAAAGCAAATGAATCATCCAGTAAATTCAAACATAGTAAATTCAGCCACTATGGAAAGGCAAAGTTCTTCATTTACTGACAAATGTTAACTAAGTACCTACTTTGTGCTGACCGCTATTGTGGCTTACATTTAATTTCTCCATTGCCTCTGAGGACTAGATTTGGCTATGTGGGTGAAAATACAAAAGCATGAAGTGACACAAATTAGAAGAAGAACTAGGTAAAATGAACATTTTTAGTAAATTAATCCAAATGAATTAATTTTAATCTCTCAGTGAACATTTATTGAGCACCTATTATGTGCTATTGGGACTACAAAGGTGAGAAAGTCAGGCAAGGTTCCTGTCCTCACATTTCAACTATAGGGGTTGAGTATTTATAGACTAAAAAAAAAATATTGCATCTAATTCTATGCTTTGTTCTGTGCAGGATACAATCTTATCATGGGCAAGTCAGAAGACAGGAAACTTTACATAATACAATGAAAGAACAAATAATATTGTGAAAAGAAAATGGTGATTACAATCAGCACAAAAATTCAGATTCCAGATATGCTAAGAGAGCAGCAAGGGAAGAAGACATGAATTGTAATAAGGCTGTGGCTGACCTAATAATCATGACATTGATTTTAGAGTTAGATACAATTATAAAGGTAGATAATCTTATTTTATTTTTAAGGTCTACTTCTAGATGTCTGTACATACCTCTTTAAATGTTCCATGTGATGGGGGAAGGGGGACAGGAAGAGAAAGGGATGGTGAAAAAAGACTCTCTTCTCCATTCAATAAGAACAACTTTATTATCTGTTTTATGTGTTAATTTATAAAATATTGAGAAAAAGAACACTGCAAAAAACACCATTTCAAAAGTGTTTATGTGGTTTAAATGCCTCCCATGCAACACTTACATACTATACATCATTCCCTTTTGTCTTGAGTTGAATACAAAATGGGAATAATTAGGTTGGTGGATGGTCAAGACAAAAATTTCAGATGTGATCATAACAACTGCAAATTGTCATCTCAAGGATTCTACTTAAGCATTAATTTCAATACTGAAAAAGGTAAGAAGGTCGTCGATCTGTGTATGAACTATCCGGGACCAGGGAGCAATTTATCAAGATTAGGAGAATTCTTTAATCATCTGAGCCCAGATGTTAGGTAGCAACCACATTCTCCAAGAGACACTGGTCTTTCTTGCAAAAGGGAGATTCCTTCCTATTGCCCTCAGCAGCTTTGGGAATGACCACTGGCCCTTTCTCAATTTGCACAACATTGAAACCCACATCTGTGCCTATGGCTTGTGACATAAGTGCTCTCTAGGTCAGATCTGGACAATCCAAAATGGTGAGGAATAAGAGATAAGAACCCCTCAGGAAAGGACCAGATATTTATCATTATCTTTGTGCCTGGTGTCAAGGACATAGTAGGAAATAAATATTCCTTGAATAAATTCATGAATGCACCAGAGAATTAAAGATCCAGGAAGGGCTCTACACATAAAGTAAAGGTTGTGGTGGGGCAGAAAGACAGCACAGACCAGCCAGGGGACAGACACTCATACAACGCATTCAACACAGAGAACTGGAAAATGAGAGTAAGCTCGTCTCCCAGGGGGCATCACTCCCACATCACACTGTGAATCCAGGCCAGAGGAGTTAGGGACTGTTGAATGCAGCAATTCCCTGTGTTGCCAAAATGATCCCATGCGTGAAATAAATATCATTTGAGGCCACTTGAATAACATAAACTTCTGCCCTGTTCTAGTGGTAATTTATAAAGTTATTCTTATCCAAAGATATGATCTAAATTACATCCAGTTTAATAGATTTGGTTAAGCAATATGACAGAGGTTGAACAGGGCTTGTAAGAAATTTGGTTTTAGAGTCAGCCCTGTGTGTAGGATGTTATTTATGTGATGGGATGAGAGGTGTAAAGAGGGCCCCTTATAAAAAACATGTCCCCCTCATCTTCTTTTGTGTATTCTTAACAGTCATCACAAATCAGCATGGTGATGTGTAATGAACAGGAGCCTTGCCATCAAACCTACCTAGTTTGAATCTCAGATTTGCCACTTGTAAAGCCATATGATCTTGGACACGTTCCTTACCTTCCTAAGTCTTAATTTGGAAGATTTGAGAGCAATTCCTATTTGTCAAGGTTATGTTATGAAAGTTCAGTGAGTTTGTGAAGGTCTTGACCCATGGTAGCTATTTGACTCATATTGTTATATAATGAACTCATCACCTTGAGACATGATGACAATTTGGACCACAAACACCATGATTCAAAGGTTTGGAAGAGGTCAGTGCTTGAGCCTCGGTCAGCAGCTTAGCCAGGACCAGTCACGAGTAACTGGGAAGAAGACATATCATTGAACCAGGAGTGGGGATGAGGGGCCAAAAAAAGACGTTATATGTTTGCTAATTATGAATTTTCTTGTCCTTTTCTTCTGCGTTGCAGGAGTTAGTCTCTTCTCTTGGTGAATTTGCTTTCTTCCTTCCAGAGAGCAAGGGACTGTGCAGAGTGGGGAGAGGTCTGTGGCTCTCAAGCTGCCCCCCCTCCTGCGTGGTGCATTTCTGTGAAAGTGTGACCACGCAGTTTGCACAAGACTCTGGGGCTCCAGTTCCAGGTCATGTGGATCCTCAAAATGTGGGTAGACCCTCTACCCCAGACTCTCCAGTTTCAGTATCTATAAAAACTCATAGAAATTCTTATCAATCTCATAGCTTTTCTAGGGGAGTTAGAGTAAAAAAAGCTTTTTTTTTAAAAAAAAATTATTTGGAAATTAAATTCAATGGGATGGCATTGATCAACAAGAGTACAGAAGGTTTCGGTGAACATCTCTATAACATTTGAGGGGCTGACTGTGCTGTGTGCCCACCACCAAAGTTAAATCATTTTCCATCACCATATATTTGTCTCTCTTTTCTCCCCTCCCCCACCATCTCCTCCTGGTAACCACTCCACTTTTAGCTATGTCCATGGTTCTCAGTTTTATATCCTACCTATGTGTAAAATTGTATAGTTCTTAGCTTTTTCTGATTTACTTATTTCAATTAATGTAATGTTGTCAAGATCAATCCATGTTGTCATAAATGGCAATAGGTCATCATTTCTTATGACTGAATAGTATTCCATTGTATATATGTACCATATCTTCTTTATCCAGTCCTCTATTGAAGGACACTTTGGTTGTTTCCAAGTCTTGGCCAATGTGAATAATATTGCGATGAACATTGGTACATATGTGTCCTTTTGTACCAATGTTTTCAAGTTTTTTTTGGTTAAATACCCAGTAGAGAAATTGCTGGGTCATATGGTAACTCTATTTTAAATTTTTTGAGGAACCACCATACTTTCTTCCATAGTGGTTATTCTACTTTACTTTCCCACCAACAATAAATGAGGGTCCTTTTTTCTCCACAGCCTCTCCAACAATAGCAGACAGTCTAACAGGTGTGAGGTGGTCTTTGCTAATAAAATGAAATAAATACAAATAAAATGGCCATATGTACTAATTACAATAAAAAACTTTTTTTCTTTATTTCCTAATATCACAATCTTATTGGGATGTGAACTGTTGCAACCATCACAGGAGTTCCACCATCTGAAGATTGTAAACATGTTCTGAAAACACATTTTCCAATAACATCACTTGGTGGACAGACAGTTGCTTGGACTCCTGGAGATGTCAGTCAGAATGCTCCATAGTTCCTCATGATGTAAAAGCCAACTCAGGAAGGTTCATACTACTTTTCTTAAATGGATTTGTTCCAAAACTTTTTTATTCTATTTTGAAAAATGTTTGAAGTATGATCTCATTATTATATTTAAGAAGGTAATAATATTTTATTATCTTAGCATCTTAAAAGGAAGTTGTAGCCTTATCTTACGAAAATAAAAAGTAATCTTAGAGTGAAAATGTTTTGAATAGCTATTAGAGAATGAGATTTGAGCAAGTGTCTAAATAATACCCCAGATAAGCCATATCTTTTCTGAAGTTTTGAATTTATAAAAGTAAATGACATTTACAAAATTTCATAACAATAATACACATACATAAAAATATAGATAGCCTACCCTTTAACTGAGCTTTGGAAATGTAAATAAAAATTATTTCATAAGGCAAACCTCCAGAAAATTTTCAGTAGCTGGCTTGCTCTTGCATGTGCAAGGTTATTATACATAGTGCACCATGTGAGAATATAAATAAATTTATGAATATCTTTATTTTAATGGTTTTTATATGTTTACATTGTCACCTGAAACCTGTTATGCTAAGCATGATTGTGGTTAATTGAAATGAAGTATTGACCATGTGGTTTTTTAAATTCTGTTTCGCATTATTGTATTGTATTAATATTCATTATTTCATTATAGGTGTTCCGTAGGTAATGATGTTTCATTTTATCATATGGTTGTTAACATTGTTTGTCTGACTTCATGTGTGATCTTGTCTATAGAGCTTTCCTTTAAGCAGGTGTTCTTGTAAGCAGTCTTCATTTTTTTTTGTTACTTTTCTCCACAAAATTATACTGCTGAAGCAAAGACTCTAAAAATTCTTGGTCTTAACAATCTTACTATTTTAATTATACTATCTAAATAGGTCGAAATGCAGTTAACTTACATTTATTTAATCAAAGAAGATCTTTCAAGAATGTCAATTGCTACTGGAGATTAAACTCCTCATAAAGCACAAATAAAACATAGACATGTGAATTAAAAAAATTAAAAAGTCCACTTTTCATTCTATGTGGGGGTGGGGGTGGGAAACACCATTTCTTTTAGCAGTAATACCTAACCGTAGTCTCCTTCTCTCAATAGCTCACTGACACTGGTGCTTTCCTAAATTTATTTTAAAAGGATGTTAGAAAGGGTCTTTATTTTGGTCTTTGAGTCAGAATTCACATAACCTAGCTACAGTGTATCTTGAACCGTGTCACAGTGATGTCTCTACAACACTCATGGTCAAACAGGAAAGAAGTCCAGAATGTTTGGTTCATCCTTAACGGTTTTCTTAATCTATTTTTTCTTCTGCATGTGTTTCCAGAGTCTGCAAATCCGTTCACTGGTTCATTTGTCAGACTTGCCTGTAAAATGAGACCTGGATCTCGAGCAGTCTGATTAATCTAGAAGATAATTTAGTGTTTGTCTCTTCACCTGAAAAATAAACTTCCTTTTTCGAGTAGGTGACCTGTTGTTCCTTAATCTCGTGCTAGAGGTCCCTTTGGAATTTTCTGCGTCTGTTTTCGAAAAGCAATCCAATATCAGAATTGAACCTCTGTCTCCGACTGTTAAGAGGACGAGATAGCCTACCTCATTACCCTTGTCACAAGGTAATTCCTCTGGTTCTCCAGCATGAACTTAAAGAGCAAGCAGGCAGTTGCTAGCCATTTGCAGCCCGAAGTCGGGTCCTGCAAGGCAGCTTGGAAGGAGTGCGCTGCGATTGGTACAGAAATGAGAGAGTTAGAACAGGCCCCTTATCAATTACACTGTTACAGAAGTTGCAAAACACGAGTATACCGCACATGTGCTGAGAAAAACTGCAAGTACATATGTTAGATGGGTTCAGTCTAGGAATCTGTAGTTTATGTGGAGGAAGAACTATGCAAGAGGCTATTGTCAGGGCAAGGAAGGAAGTTTCAGGAATATCTAACTTGTTGCAGCATAGTTTGCGTCCATTGTTCTCAGGCAGGTGTTCGGCCCCTGCATGCCGGGCAACCTGGCATTTTGTCTTACTATTATTATTTTTTATTGATAAACATGTTTCCACATCCGCAAACCATTTGTAACCAAGGGATCAGCATCAGCCTTTCACACATCTTCTGTCTTTCCTGAACTCGTGACAAATACGTTGATTAATGGAGACAAATCCTCAGAAGGTTCTCTCTTCTGCAGTGACTTCGAAGTTCTGCTCACAAATGCAGTCTTGCTGGTCTCCACTTGAGGAGGGAGAACCATTCTCTGTTTTCCTGTCCCACATGACATGATTACATTATAATCCAGAGAGTTATTTCTGCAGGATGAGCCATGACCCCTCTGCCTAATTACAGAAATACATTTTAATGGTCTTCTGTGTAAGATGTATTGTATTTCCACCTAGGTTTGTCATTACTGTGTAAAACAAAACAAAACAAAATGCAAAATGTGCCTTAAAAAATCTAATAACTTACAGAATTTCTCTCTGGTATATGTCTGATAACATTTGTGGTGTTGGACTGAGAATAGAGTTACCATTCGTACTGCATAATTTTGTTTCTGGTCAAGAATGGACTGCATATACGGCAGCGGTCTCACAAGCATATAATAGTGCTCCGGTACCTGATGGCATTGTGGCCTTGCTTGTGTCACAGCAGAGTGCCTTACTGCCATGTCTGTGGTGATGCTGGTGCGAGCAGACACGCTGCCCTGCCTGACTCAGAGAACCGCAGCCCACACAATGCCAGTAGTGGACTGTTCCATCTAGGCTTGGGTAAGTACACCCTACTGTGTTTGCACCATGACAAAACTGCCCAGGGACACATTTCCCAGAATATACCCTTGTCGCCAGGTGGCATGTGACTGTACACTAGTGCAGTCAAGGGTAATGGTGGAAATGAGATGCCTCTTTCAAGCCAGCCCATTGGGAAGGGCAGACACAGACCCCAAAGCGCTTGCCAGACAGCAGGACAGTTTTCTGGTTAGCGTCACTTTTCACACAGCCTGTACGCAGCAAATGCATCATGGCTTTCAGGGAAGTGGCAGAGTTCAAGGTCATGGCAGATGAGAAAAGAAATGGACAGTAACTGTCAGAGAAGGACAACTGACGTGTAACTAATGAGAGCCAAAGCAGAGCACAAAAGGCAAGAAAAGAAATGGGAGGCTGGTGGAGAGTAGATGCAGGGGGCTCAAATATAAGAGGATAACATCTTTTTATACAGGGTCTTGAAAAATTTGAAACATTAAGAGGCGAGTAAAACAAGAAAGGGGATAGAGAGAAGACTTAAATCAGACATGAAAGATAGTAAAAATAATCAATGGCTAATGTCTAGATACAGGGGTTCCCAAACTTTTTATACAGGGGGCCAGTTCACTGTCCCTCAGACCATTGGAGGGCCGCCACATACAGTACTCCATACACTGACCACCAATGAAAGAGGTGCCCTTTCTGGAAGTGCAACGGGGGCCGGATAAACGGCCTCAGGTGGCCGCAATTTGGCCCACGGGCTGTAGTTTGAGGACCTCTGGTAGAATAATGAGGATGACTTATCACACTATTAGTGTGAGGAAGGAGATGACCCAATTCTGGGGCAGAATGTCTCCAAACTGAGACATGGGATTCATATACTTTAATGTTAGAGGCAACAGGAAGTTGTTGGTCTACCTGAGCATCTCTTAGCTGATGCTGTAAAGTCTAGAAGCCCAAGTTCTTGGCTAGTGCAATTTATATATGTAAGTAACCCTCTGGTGTCTCTTAAGACTTTATTCTTTGTTTAATGATTTCTTTCATGGTTGATGGCCTCTAAACTGGATTAATGTGTATAACTTTCTCTGTCTCCCTTTTCAGTTTGGCTTTAGATAGATAAAGGGAATGTGAGGACAGTGGAAAGGGGGTTCTAAGCCAGTCAAGCGGCCAGATAATGCATACCCTTTGAAGTCCCCCATGAAACAGAACATAGTTAAGCTTACAGGGAGCCAGCTCCATCTCTTGAATGCTTGCCTGTGCTAGAACTGAATTTGTCATGTGTTGGAAGATTGTGTTTAATATCTTACCTCAATTTTCCTGGTCCCCTTAACTATAAATAGACACTGAGTCAGCTGCTGAGAGGTCTTTCTTAAATGCTTGCAGTTAAAATATTTCCAAATGCCCTAAACCCAACTGGAATTTTGCAAATGTTTATGATGATGAGAAAATGTCATTTTTATTTCTCAAAGCATAATGTATAATAATGTGCACATAAAATTCCAATTCCGTGAGTTAAATTGCTAAAACCTTCTCTCTCTCTTTTTTTTGTATCTACATCAATATCTATCTATCTATCTATCTATCTATCTATCTATCTATCTATCTACCTATCTATCTATCTATCTATCATCTATCTATCTATCTATCTATCTATCTATCTATCTATCATCTATCTAATTAAACAAAACTGCCCCCCAACTTTAGTCAAATGTAACAGATCAATAAGGTTATATAGAAATCTGGCCAAGAAGTAGTCTATCATAGCATTTTTGTTAATAATGCCAAATGTTCTTGCCCAAGGGAGGGAAGAATGCTTCCCAGACATAATTTTTTCTATGGTATAATGAAGCTGATACTGTTTCTTTTGTGTCATGGTTGTACTCAAAGCAAGAAGGCAGCTGATTTCATTTATCTTGACAAATAAAGGTGTTCCTTCTGCTACTTTTATATGTTTGAAGTACCAATCTGTGTCAGTTGGTCAGAGTTGTCTCAATGCTGTGGGAAGTCATACAGAGAGGCACTGATTCCCCATAGTCATACCTACTGTTGAAAAGTAGGCAGACCCCCTCCAGCTCTTAGAACGGGATGCCTGAGGGCTCTTTTGAGTATGCCACAAACATTTTGCTTCTCTGCAGTTTTTAGAAGACTGAAAGTGTAAGGATCATGTTGTATTTGTAAACCATAGATTGTAAAAGTTCATTTGGGGTCTCCTACATAAATTTGATCTAAGGAATGCAATGTTTTTCCACAAATCAGGTGTTTGTAATGTTAGAGCTCATATGTAAGCATTCTTTTGATCACTTCTGACTTCTCAGTTTACTTCCTATGTCTCTATTTTGGTGTAAAGGAAGAGAGCAGATGGAACTCACTGATGGAGTGTGGAATTCCCCCCACCAAACCAGTCAAGGGTCACCTTCTGTAGATTCCATCCAAAGGCCATTAACCAAATTTGATTCTTTTTTTTTCTTTTTTCTTTTCTTAAGTGAGAAGCAGAGAGGCAGAAAGACAAACTGCCACATGAACCCCAACCGGATTCACCTGGCAAGCCCCCTATGTGGTGATACTCTGTGCATTGCTCCGTTGCTCGGCAACTGAGCTATCTTAGCACCTGAGGTGAGTCCATGGAGCCATCCTCAGCACCCAAGGCCAACTTGCTCCAACTGAGCTATGGCTGCAGAAGAGGGAGAGAGAGATAGAAATAAAGAAGGCAAGGGGAAGAGGTGGAGAAGCAGATGGTTGATTCTCCTGTGTGCCATGACCGGGAATTGAACCTGGGACATCCACACATGGGCCAATGCTCTACTGCTCACCAAACCAACCAGGACCTTTGAATTTTATTCTTGCCTGAGCCAGGAGGTGCTGATCTTAGTTTACAATTCCACCCCAATGGAAAATTAGATTGGGCTGCTCAGGTTCATCAAAGGTCAAAGCTACATTCTAATTCTGGCCTGCTAGGGACTGATTGAATCACTGGGCATGAATTCATGCTTGCTGAGACAATGAGGGACAGAGAACAAAAAAGCACAGAAGGAAAAATAGAAGAGGAAATAATTACAAAATGCCATCAATACATAGTTCTGAAAGAACTCCTGAGGAAATGATGTGAACATGCTGTTGTAGTAAAGCATTTGCCAGGGTTTCCCGGAGAGGGAAGACTGATGCCTTGGGGACAGCTTTCTGTCTTCATCTGCTCTCCCCAGTCCCTCTGGTCACAAAACTCAGCAGGATATCAGACGTGTGCTCTTATAGCACTTGATATCATGTTTATGTTCCAATTTATATCCCTTGTAAACAGTTAAATATGAGAAGGACTATCTGCCTTGCAAAATGGTAAGCTAGTTAAGTAACAAACATGCTCTTTTTCGTGTTATGTTTCCTGCAGTGAAAAGCCCAGGACTCTGCTTGTAACAGTGAAAAAGAAGAAAGAAGAAGAGAAGAGGAAGGAGAGGAGAGGAAAAGACAGGAGAGGAGAAGAGAGGAGAGGAGAGGAGAAGAGAGAAGAAGAGAGAAGAGAAGAGAAGAGAAGAGAAGAGAAGAGAAAAGAAGAGAAGAGAAGAGAAGAGAAGAGAAGAGAAGAGAAGAGAAGAGAAGAGAAGAGAAGAGAAAAGAAGAGAGAAAAAAAATCCCATTCAGCGACAATGGGGAAAACAGAGATTCAAGTTGTGAAAAAGTACCAAAAATCTTAAGCAATCTTAGGTCGTTATAGCCTAAGGCTTAGTTTTAAGAGTAAGCTTTTCCCCACACCCTTGACTGATTGGATGATGTGGGGTGGTGCACTCTCATGAGGAATCCTCCCATTATGTTTCAGATAAGTGACTTTGTATCAGAGACTTCCTTGTTTGTATATTCGATTAAGTGTTTTCATTTCTACACTATAAAGTGGGAACAGACTGGGGCCCCTTCTCTTGGTTCCAGCTATCACCATTGCTGGAGTCTCCCTGATCCCTTGCCCACAAGCTTATCTTGTGACTTGCCTGTTTTGGTGAGACATCAATAAACAGAATGGCCCACCATCCTCTGACTCCACCATTTCTTTACTGTCTGCTTGAATCCAATGGGAACCTGCATGTGAATGGCCACGATGGCGGCTCCTGGCCATACAACTGGCGTAGTTTGCGGCAGGATTCGGAGATTGGTATGGGGCTGCCACCCCTGAGGGCTGGGTAGAGGACTGGTTGCTATTATGGCTCCCCATGGCTGTCCTTTTAGGGGCCATTCTGTGCGAGAAGTTGCCCAAGGTCGAAAGCTTCAGTATATATTGAAAATCAAACAGCAGAAAAGGCTGGAATTGGAGTGAGCACTGGAGAAGCAATTATGGGTTCACAAGTTGCAGTTTGCCCTGGAAGCTGAACGTTTGCACTGGCAGTTGTTGGAGAAACAGCTGCAGGTTCAAGAGCTCGAGTCTCAGCTTCTGGCCAAAAGCCAGCAGCCACAGGAGCCTAAACAGTCGCCAAAGGAGCAGCAGCATCTGTGCTGGTGGATTGGCTTTGAGTCAGTGGGAGCAGGTGCTTCCAACTCCTCTTCTGAGGATAAGAAGCTGTCATAGGCACACTCAGAGCCTGATCAGTGGTTGCCAGAAGGTAAAAACCCAGCAGAAAAGGGTCACTCAGGGGCAGCGACAGCCTCCTTCCCAGGTAATAAAACACTCTGTGGTCCAGCCCTATACCCAGGCAGAGCTGATGAAGTTGGGGGCACAATTTAGGGCAGAAACCTACTGAATCCCTGGTAGCCTGGTTACTGTGATTACACTGGGGAACAAAATTTTTGTTGCATCCACAAAAACACTTGTTCTTTCCTAGTTCGAGTATGCTGATCTTAAATCTGACATTAGTTTTTCTCTGTAATACAGTTTTTTTGCAATTCAAGATTTTAGGTTTTCATCTTATTGTAAAATTTTACATGTAATGTAAACTAATTGTAAAACATTTAGTTTAACATAATGAAGTAGGACGTCTTCTTGGGCATCATCTTTGTGAAAATATAATAATTTATATAATGCAGTAAGTACACTAATAAACTGAAAGATATATTTGCATCAGAATTTGTCTACAATTTCAAAATAGAACATATTAAAACACTTATTTTAATTACAAAATTTGCACAAAACTTATTTAAATTCAATTTATGCAAAAATTTGCATTTGTAGCTCTTGTTTTTGTGTACTTGTTGAGGGCAATCTCGTTTGATGCTCTAGCAGTAGACAGCTCATCACTAACAGCCCAATATTTTTGGAAAACTTATCAAGGTGACTGTTCAGGAATTGAATCTTAACTCTCATGTTACATACAATGTCGCTGAAAGCCAACAGCATCCTTTGAACCAGAAGTTCATAGTTTTCTGCTTTTTTGTTGCCAAGGAAGTTCTTTGTAACTGCCACAAAAGACTTCTATGCTGCTTTCTCCTCCTTATTCATTGTCCTGGCAAATTCTTCGTCATATATGAGGGTTCGAATTTGAGGTCCATTGAATACACCTGCTTTTATCTTCTTGAAAGACAGGCATGAAAAGCAGAAATAATATGTTGAAAGCATTCACTTTCTCTATTCAAAACCTGAACAAACTGCTTCATTAAGCCGAGTTTGATGTGAAGTGGGGGAAAAAGTATCCTGTCTTGATTAACTACAGTTTCATTCACAATATTTTGCATCCCTACTTTCTGAGCTTCACGTTTCGGCCAATCCTTCTGTGTCCAGTGTTTCTCTCAAGCTCAGCTATCTCAAAAACACAGAAAGCAAGGATACTCCATGAAACCTCTCTGTTGTCCTAGCAGGAAATTGACCATTTTAAGATCTACACAAATGATCCAGTTATGCTCCGCATACTTCCGAAAGTCAAGGACAATTTTTATGTCATTATAACCTTCTCACAGATGAGTTGAATAACCAATTGGAACCGCTGCATAAATATTACCGTTGTGTAGGAGAACACATTTCAGACTCTGTTTAGAGCTGTCAAGAAATAGCCGCTATTCTGTTGACTGTAAGTGGTAATGCCTAGCTGGCTGAGAAGATTACTAATATCATGACAGTAAACAAAGTGTTTGTCTTCAGAAATAAAGTCCACAAAAATTTGTTCAAGCTTCCTGAAATGGGATACTTTAGCTAACCGGTGAAGTCCATTCTTTTCTTGAAGCCTGGAAGCTAATAACTTAACTCAGCTGCTTTCTTTGATAGGCCCAAATCTCTTACTAAGTCATTCAATTTGGGTTGGCTAAACTGCTGAGGGGTTAATGACTGCTTGACATCAGAAGAAGACTGTACAGATTCTACAACCATTTCCTCATGCATCTTATCCAAATACAGTTGATCACCATGCTCACTTTCTTCATCCTTAGAAGAAATAAAACCATTGAAAACTGGAACCGAGAGTGTCTCAGAGTGTAGGATAGGTTGGGATAGGTCGTATTGCTGAATATTAGGATATGTGATCATAAGCCGTTTTTTCTTGCTGATGTCCTTTGTATGAGTCAGACAGAAATAACAGTCACTGCTGTGGTCCTTAGATTCATGCCAAACCATGGGAATACCAAAAGGCATTTCTTTGCATTTTTTTTTGTCCAGTCATGAAGCATTTCCTCAAAATTATGACACACAATATGAGGAGTCCAATTCTTGTCTTGATTGTCAAAGAGAACTTGAAAATAGGCAATATATGCACATGCCACAAATTATGAAATATTGCGCCTTTGATGTTGAAATGTGTAACAGCCACATATCTAACATAAGGTGTCAGGACTATTCTTACATTTACACCTACTTGGAGAAGCCATGATTTAATTTTAAAACAAAATAAGAGGATTTTTTTAAAAATCAGATATTTATCTTTTATGCTTAAAAACAATTACAATTATGTAAAAGTGATGTTTGTAAAACATTAATTGCCTTGTGGTTATGTTTAATCCAAGAGTCATTGCCCTTTAACTCCAATTTTAAAAACCAATGCATGCCATTAACTGTAACAGAAAGAAATTAAAATTGCATACAAACTAGAGCATGCACCAAAAAACAGATTTTAGATTTGGAATCAGCGATGCAGATATATATAAGAAACGTTCTAAAACCTCATGCAACAGAAAATGAAAAAATAATTGTTCCCAGTGTTATGGAACACAGGGACGGATGGCATCATGCTCTCCAGAACAGAGATGGAGAAATTGGCCGCCATTACCACACACTCCTCCTTGAGGCATCATCTTCAGAACTGCCAATGACAACCCAGGAGACCATACCCTATTAGAATGGGTGATGGCTGCCATTCGTATGGTCTGGCAGAATGCTGGAGAATTGCCGGGGGCAATGTGTCGGTGGCAGTGCTATAGTGAGTTAGTAAAGGTCCTTGGGGAACTAGGTATGAAGAACGCTGTTTTCAACCCTGGGTCTTGTAGGCCAGATGAGGAAGTATTTACAGCAAAAATAAGGGAATTTATCCTTGCTAACTCCCCGACAGCCCTTTTTGGGCCACTTGTGTCTATCTTGGGCCCCTATGTGGGGCAGCCCATCAATGCAGTTATACATATGGTAGCAGATTTGGGAGAGCTGGAGGCCACTTGGAATCATAAAGCAGTGAGGGCTGCTGCCTATTTTGTCCCCCCAACTAACAAGGGAAATGGGCATATAAAGGTTACCTGAACACAGATGTGGGTAGATGTGATTGTGGCTGGAGCAGATAGGGGGAAATTGGATGGCCAGTCTAATAAAATTCTTTTGAAACTTTTGCAGCAGCTTAAACCAGAACAGAAGTTCCAGCCACTGCAACGAAAGGCCCCAGCAGCTACCAATAAGACGTTTGGTGCACGGGGCAGCTCAGTTACAGGATTACATGATAGAGACAGCTGAGGGAGGGGAGAACTCCCAAGACCCATTGTACCAGTTTGAATGGGAAAAAGGCCGAGGGACCCGTCTAACAGAGATGGGCAGGGACCCGAGGCCATATGTGGAACTGGCTATCCACTGGTCCCCTTCCAATGTACAATGGGTGTTGGCCTTGGTGGATACAGGTGCAGAATGTTCCCTCCTTTATGGGAACCCAAAGTGGTTTGCTGGGAACCCAGTGGTCGTTGATGGCTATGGGGGCCAAACTATTCGAGTTAAGCCAATAACTATTTCATTGGGGACAGGAAGACTGCCTCCTAAGCCATATAAGGTGTATGTATCTCCTATTCCTGAATATATTTTGGGGGTAGATGTCTTGCAAGGACTGTGGTTGGAAACTACAGCCGGGGAGTTCCGGCTGCGGATCAGGGTTGTGAAGGCAGTGTTGAGGGGACATGCATCACATTCCCCTTTGCAATTGCCCATCCCTTGGCGTGTGACTAACACCAAGCAGTACCATCTGCCAGGGGGTTTTGAAGAAGTCACAGGGACAATCCTCGAACTAGAAAAGGTGGAGATCATCCGCTCACCACGCAGTCCTTAAAATTCCCTGGTATGACCTGTGCTCAAACCAGACAGAACCTGGAGAATGACAGTCGATTACAGAGAACTTAACAAAGTTGTTCCCCCTTTGCACACTGCTGTTCCCTCAATAGCTAACATGATGGATCGGTTAAGCCATGAGTTGGGGATATACCACTTTGTGGCAGACTTGGCCAATGTTTTTTCCTCTATTGATAGAGCTGCAGAGAGTCAAGACCAATTTGCCTTCAGTTGGGAAGGGAGACAATGAACCTCTACAGTATTACCCCAGGGCTATTTGCATAGCCCCATCTTGTGCCATGGGCTGGTGGCTGCTGACCTGGCTAAATGGAAACAGTCAGAGGCAGTTCGCATGTACCATTATATTGATGATATTATGCTAACTAGTGATTAAATTCCAGAATTGGAACAAGCAGTTCCTACCCTGCTATCCCATTTGAAAGCATGTGGCTGGGAAGTCAATGAGAATAAATTACAAGGACCTGAGTTATCTGTTAAGTTCTTGGGAATTGTCTGGTCTGGTAAGACAAAAGTTATCCCTGACGCAGTTATAGATAAGATCCAAGCATACCCCGTGCCCACTATGGTAAAACAGTTACAGGAATTCTTAGGTTTGTTGGGATATTAGCGTGCATTTATACCCCATTTGGCTCAGTTACTGCACCCCTTGTACAACCTTATTCGGAAGAGGGTTCGTTGGGATTGGGTTGAGCAGGCGCAAGGTTCATTTGCAGCAGCTAAGAGAGCTGTCAAGGTGGCACAGGCCTTGAATGTGTTTGATCCTGCCAGGCCCTGTGAGCTGGATGTTCCTGTAACCCCTGAGGGGTTTGGATGGGTCTTGTGGCAATGGACAGAGCACTTACGGCAACCTATTGGGTTTTGGTCCCAATTGTGGAAAGGTGCTGAAGTTTGTTACTCATTAGTGGAGAAGCAGCTGGCAGCTGTGTATACTGCCCTTATGGCCACTGAGAGTATTACAACCACAACACCAGTTACAGTCAAGACAATATATTCCATTGTAGGATGGATGAGAGATTGGGCGACCAAGCCACATAGTGGTATGGCCCAAATGTCCACCCTGGCCAAGTGGGGTGCCTACCTGCAACAATGCTGTGCTCTTAGCAGCAGCCCGTTGAGGGCAAAACTGTAGGAAGTCTTGGGTCCAGTCACCTATGCAACCTTAGAGTCAGGTGCAGCGGGGGCTCAGGAGGCAGAACCTGAACTGTCCCTACCAGGAGGGGCGGGTGCCCATCCCCGAGTATACCTGGTATACTGATGGTTGCAGCAGGGGCCAACCTGCCAAATGGATGGCTATAGCCTTCCATAGGCCACTGAGACTATTTGGATGGACACGGGTACAGGCCAAATGGGCAGAATTAAGAGCTGTTTGGCTAGTTGCCCATAATGAACCTTCACCTCTGGTGATCAGCATTTACAGCTAGGTTGTCTATTGTGGACTGACCCTTAGCATTGCTACTTGGCATACTTACCAGTGGATGGTAATGCCATGTGGCAGGACTTATGGGAAATAGGACACCAGAAGCAGGCCATGTGGCAGGACTTATGGGGTCAGGCCATGTGGCAGGACTTATGGGAAATAGGACACCAGAAGCAGGTGACAGTATATCAAATCAGATGGCATGCCCCTCTAGCCCATCTTGGGAATGATGAGGCAGATACGTTGGCAAGGTTGCGATGGTTGGAGACTGCACCTGCAGGTGATGTGGCGCAGTGGCTCCACCGGCGCCTGCTCCATGTGGGACAGAAAACTATATGGGCTATGGTTAAGGCGTGGAAATTGCTTGTGTCCTATGCAGAGGTACTTGCAGCCTGTGAGCGATGTGCAGTATGTTCCAAGGAGCACCCAAGGAGACCACTGGTGTCAACTGGACAGATCCAGAGGGGTCATGTTACACTGCCACGATGGCAGATAGACATCACTAGATCCTTACCAAAGTCAGAAGGGTATCAGTATGCAGTCATTTGTGTAGATACTGCCACCGGTCTGCTTGCTGTTTACCCTGCCCGTAACCCTGACCAAAGGGCAGTCATACAGGCTCTGGACCACCTGAATGCTGCATATGGGTGACCACTGGCCCTTGAAAGTGACAATGGTACCCACTTCACTGGTTCAATGGTGAGGCAATGGGCTCAAGAGCTGAGGGTGGACTGGAAGTACCATGTTTCCTACCACCCCCAGGTTGCTGGTATCATTGAGCGGTATAATGGACTCTTAAAGCAGGGACTGTGACAGGAGGGGGGCACCAGCTCCCTTACTGGATGGACACGCCGCTTATAGACAGTACTCCAGATTTTGAATGAGAGTCCTCGATGGGGGAGCCCAGCTCCAGTAGAGGCCCTCCTGCATTAGGCAGCTTCCCCCATCCAGTGGCAGATACACACCAAGGACATTTTACTCAAGCCACGTTTTGGACAGCAGGGCAACGTGCTCCTGCCCTAACGGCCCTCCTTAAAGGCCAACGGCTTCAATGGACTTGGCCCCGGACCATACAGGTCCCCCATCTGAGATGGGTTGTCCTTGTTGGCACTATGGGGGGAGGGGCCAGAGGTGGACCTCCAGTTAACTCCTTGGGCAGCCAGCACCTGGCCACCTAAGGTAGAAGTGTATTATCCCTTGAGTGCTCAGGGGACAGTATTATGAAGGGCACCTTTGTAATTTCTTTATGGCCAATAATGAGTTCTCCTATTTTATTACACATAGAACTAGCAGATGTTGGTGTATTGGCCAATAAGGTTTGGTATGCCTGCTCAGGGCTGCCTCTGGTACCAGCTACAGTGCTATCTGCAGACAAAATTCTGGCATGTATTCTGCCAGAGGAAAAAGATTTGCCTCTCTTGGTGCCGCTGACAGCTCTCTCATTTTGCCCATAGCTTTTGATTTGTTAATCCTATTGCTGTAGTTGGTACTGTTTCTGTTTATGCAATGTACCCCACTCCTTGCCCAGTGACCATCATGGAAGATACCTGTGGTTTAGATTGTGAAGCGAGCAAAAGGAGTGGAATGTTGGTCAAATAAGTTTAAATATGGTATATATGTTTGCTTGCTTATAGTTGGCATTGGGTGTGGGGGACAGGCTGTAAGTAGGCTGGGTTGTTATAGCCTAAGGCTTAGTTTTAAAACTAAGCTTTTCTCCACACCCTTGACTGTTGCATGATGTGGGTGGTGCATTCTTATGACGAATCTCATTTATGCCTCAGATAAGTGACTTTGTATCAGAGACTTTCTTATTTGTATATTGAATCAAAGGTTTTGATTTCTACACTATAAAATGGGGACAGAACGGGGGCTCGTTCTCTTAGTTCCTGCTATCACCATTGCAGGGGCCTCCCTAATCCCTTGCTTTTCTGCTTTTCCCCTGTCTTCTCTTGTGACTTGCCTGTCTTGGTGAGACACCAATAAACAAAATGGCCCACCATTCTCCGACTCCACCATTTCTTTACCATCTGCCCGAATCCAATGGGAACCTGCATGTGAATGGCCATGTTGGTGGCTCCTGGCCATACTCTTTCTTTCCCTTTCTTTCTTTCTTTCTTTCTTTCTTTCTTTCTTTCTTTCTTTCTTTCTTTCTTTCTTTCTTAGCTTTTGATATTAATATAGTTTTAAATGTAATAAAAGGTTTTAGATCGGGTTTAAAGAACTTCTGAATACTCTTTAGAGATGATCACTATTGCTCACATTTTACCTTGTTTGCTTTATCATATACTGCCCCCCCTTCCGTTTCTCAGAGGGGAACTTTGAGAGTGAAGACCAGATACATCTTGGTGGCTCCATAATATGTCAGTGTTTGTTCTTTAAGAAAAAGAAAAATTTTTTATTATGTGTGTCTCTTTGCACACAATACAATTTCAAAGCTAGGAAAGACAACCCTGGATCCATAATTCACATAAAATTTATACTAATTGATCTGATAATGTCCTTTATAAGACTATTTTCTTCTCTGTATGGTATCCAACTCAAGGTAACAAATTCCATTTACTTGTCATGTCCCATTCCTTAGTCTGTCTTTATTTCTCATGACCTTGCCATTTTTAAGAATACGGGTCAGTTATTTTGTGAAACACCCCTCAGTGGATGTTGGTCTGATGTTCCCTCATGAATAGATTCAAGTTGTGAATTGTTGGTAGTAGTACTAAAGAAGCAATGTTGTATCTTTCTCAGTAAATCATATAAAGATGCACATCATGTCTTGTTGTCCCAGTACTAGAATGTTAACTGGAATTACTTGGTTATGGTGATGGATGTTAGGTTTCTTCTCACATGTAGTTTTACAGGGGTCTCAATTAAATACTGTAAATTATAAAAATATAGCTGAGGGAATAACTAATTATAAAAAACATCTTGAAAGATAACTAAGTCATTTTATTTTATTTTTACATGCTCTGAAATTCACACTTGTTTTTAAGCCATCCATAAGAAAACTGTGCATATAGACCAAAATAGGCTATCTATGTAGAGAATTACATTACCTGACTGCATTTGGTTTTGTGCCATTGGGCTCTGTTGTATAATAAAGAATGTTTCTGGTCTTTGTCTTGGATTCCTGGCAAAGAGCTTGGAAAACCCTTGGAATTTTGCAGTGGATAGGGGTATCTTTGTTATTCATAAGACCCTTAGGTAACACCTGAGTTAATGCTGATGAGATAGCTCGGGAGGGCTGGTCATCAGAAAGACCAACTATGTGATTAGACAGTTAGGGCTTTGCAGCAGCCAACCTCTATGGAGAGAAGTGGAGCTAGAGATTGAGTCATCAATCACACCTATGTAACAGGACTTCAATAAAAACTCTGGACACTGAGAGTCAATTATACTTTCTGATTGGTGAACATCAATGTATTGAGTGACAGCCAAATTCTACAAGGAGAAGGCATGTGTAAAGCCAGTAGCCACAGCCACCATCACAGCCTCCTGGCCAGTGCAGGTTCAGGTTTGATTTGGACAGACGGTAATGAAACAATGGAACTGTTGGGCAGATAAAATATATTATGCTCACTTTGTTAAATATGGCGCTGCCCACATGGAAGTTCGTTGATATTAATGTGTTCTGGAACAGGCTGTGGGCAGGCCGGGTCGTTGTAGCCTAAGGCTTAGTTTTAAGAGTAAGCTCTTCTCCACACCCTTGACTGATTGAATGATGTAGGGTGGTGCACTCTCCTGAGGAATCCCACTATACAGAGACTTTCTTGTTTGTATAATTGGATTAAAGGTTTTGATTCTACGGTATAAAGTGGGAGAGACCAGTAGCTTGATCTCTCTCTTGGTTCCTGAGGTATTAGAGAGGAGAGCAGATTAAGGCCATGTGAAGGCCAGGAGAAGCAGCCAAGATGGCAGAATGCTGAGGGAGAAGCCAGTTTGTTAAGAGTTTGTGCTGGAGGAGATGGGGAACAGAGGTGAATAAGTCTGGTGAGCTAGAAACCTTTGATTCTAGGAAACTCGGATAAGTCAGTAGCTTTGTGAGCGCTGAATGAGTGGGTTTTGGAGCCCAGTGTGTGTTTTTGTTTGCCTGCCGGGTGCAAGCTAGAATTAAAGCTGATGGCTCACCAGTTCGTGGATCCATTGTTTCATTACCGAGTGTTCGAATCTAATGTGAACCTGCACGGGTCAGGCAGCTGTGATCCCGGCCTCGACTACTGGCTTTACAGGAGCCAAGAACTGTTGGGTCATCACCTTCAATCCTAGCTCATACCTGGAGGGCGAGGGATACACACAGTGGGAAAACACTTCCCTTTCCATTCAGCGCTCCCAAAGCTACTGGCTCATTCAAGTTTTCCTAGAATCAGAGGTTTCTATCTCACCAGCCTTATTCACCTCTGTTCTCCATCTCCTTTTCTCTGCACAGACTCTGCTCAAATTGGCTTCTCCTTCAGCACTCTGCCATCTTGTATGGCTTTCTCCTGCAATGCTAATTTTAGGAACCAAGACAATGTGCCTCTGGTCTGCCTTATTTTATAGTGTAGAAATCAAAACCTTTAAGCCACTATACAAATAAGGAAGTCTCTGATACAAAGTAACTTATCTGAGGCATAAATGGGATTCCTCATAAGAGTGCACAACCCCACATCATGCAACAGTCAAGGGTGTGGGGAAAAGCTTAGTTTTGAGAAGATCTTATATTTAAAAGAGTGAAAAAGGCTTAGTCTTTAAACTAAGCCTTAGGCTATAATCACCTTGCCTGTTTACAACCTGTCTCCCACACCCAATGCACACTATAAGCGAGCAAACATATACATCATATTTACAAACTTATTTGACCAACAGCATGGAAGCTCTGTGTTCAAAACCTTTTTTAGATCTTGCCTGATGTGATTCTTTATTTAGATGGTCCTGACTTGAATCCTTTATAATAAAACTTATATCATTTATATAGTGATTTTCTGAGTTCTGAAAGTTGTTCTAGTGAATTATCAAACCTGAATGGGATCTTGGCAACCCCTGATTTTGTAGCCAGTTGAAACAAAGTGCAGGTGGCTGGGGGATACTGCTTGTGGCTGGCGACTTGAGAGTCTGTGCTAACATCCAGGAGTCAGTGCTAAATTGAATGACAATATATTTGTTGATATCAGAAGAAGCTTTTGTAGAAAGATATTGCATAAGTTTATTATAATATTAAAATTTGACAACAAAGTTTTAACTATAAATGTATATGAATGAAGAGAATATATATTCAGTTATGACTATATATGTATATAAAATTATGTATTTATGTAAAATAAATTATAAATATAATCCATAAATAAATCTTTAAATAGAAAATAAAATTAAAATTTTAAATGAAAAAAAAATAAACTTGTTACAGAATAATTTCATTTGTCTTTAATTCTTTTTAAAATTAATTCATATGTTCAAAGAAAACATTTCCAGGTTATCTTGTCATTCAATTATGTTGCATACACATCACCCAAAGTCAAATTGTCCTCTGTCACCTTCTATCTGGTTTTCTTTGTGCCCTCTCCTCCGCTCTTCCTCCATTTCCTCCCTCCCCCCCACCACATAACCACCACACTCTTGTCCATGTCTCATAGTCTCGTTTTTATGTCCCACCTATGTATGAAATCATGCTGTTCTCAGTTTTATTCTGTTTTACTTATTTCACTCTGTATAATGTTATCAAGGTCCATCCATTTTGTTACAAATGATCCGATGTCATCATTTCTTATGGCTGAGTAGTATTCCATAGTATATATGTACCAAAGCTTTTTAATCCACTCGTCCTCTGATGGACACTTGGGCTGTTTCCAGATCTTCGCTATTGTGAACAAGGCTGCCAGGAACATGAGGGCACATTTCTTCTTTAGGAACAGTGCTATGGTGTTCTTAGGGTATATTCCTAAAAGTGGGATAGCTGGGTCAAAAGGCAGTTCAATTTTTAATTTTTTGAGTAATTTCCATACTGTTTTCCACAGTGACTGCACCAGTCTGCATTCCTACCAGCAGTGCAGGAAGGTTCCCTTTTCTCCACATCCTCTCCAGCACTTACTCCCTGTTGTTTTGCTGATGAGCGCCATTCTGACTGGTGTGAGGTGATATCTCATTATGGTTTTAATTTGCATTTCTCTAATGATTAGTGATGTTGAGCATTTTTTCATATGCCAATTGGCCATCTGTATGTCCTCTTTGGAGAAATTTCTATTCATTTCTTTTGCCCATTTTTTGATTGGATTGTTCGTTTTCCTGGTGTTGAGTTTTATTAAGTTCTTTATAAATTTTGGTTATCAACCCCTTATCAGATGTATTGTCGAATATGTTCTCCCATTGTGTGGTTTGTCTTTTTATTCTGTTCTTATTGTCTTTAGCTGTGCAAAAACTTTTTAGTTTGATATAGTTCCATTTGTTTATCCTGCCTTTTATTTCATTTCCCGTGGAGATAAATTGGCAAATATATTGCTGCGACAGATGTCGGAGAGCTTACTGTCTATATTTTCTTCTAAGACACTTATGGTTTCATGGCTTACATTTAAGTCGTTTATCCATTTTGAGTTTGTTTTTGTGAATAGTGTAAGTTGATGGTCTAGTTTCATTTTTTTGGAGGTAGATGTCCAGTTTTCCCAACACCATTTGTTAAAGACGTTGTCTTTACTCCATTGTATGTTCTTTCCTCCTCTGTAAAATATCTGTTGTATATAAAGGTGTGGGTTTATTTCTGGGTTCTATGATCTGTTCCATTGATCTATATGCCTGTTCTTATGCCCATACCAGGCTCTCTTGAGTACAGTGACCTTGTAGTATACCTTGATATCCGGAAGAGTGATACCTCCTGCTTTATTTTTTCTTTTTAAAATTGCTGAGGCTATTCGTGTTCTTTTTTGGTTTCATATAAAATTTTGGAATATGTGTTTTATATCTTTGAAGTATGTCATTGGTATTTTAATTGGTATTGCATTGAATTTAGGAATTGCTTTGGATAATATAGATATTTTAATGATGTTTATTCTTCCTAACCATGAGCACGGTATATGCTTCCACTTGTTTGTATCTTCCTTGATTTCTTTTATCAATGTTTTATAACTTTCTGAGTACAAGTTCTTAACCTCCTTGGTTAAATTGACTCCTACGTACTTTATTTTTTTGGTTGCAATAGTGAAGGAGATTGTTTCCTTAATTTCTTTTGCTGACAGTTCATTTTTGGTATATAAAACTGCCTCTGATTTCTGAGTACTAATTTTATATCCTGCCACCTTGCTGAATTCATTGATCAGGTCCAGTAGTTTTTTGACTGAGACTTTAGGGTTTTCTATATACATTATCATATCATCTGCAAATAATGACAGTTTTACTTCTTTTCCAATTTGGATGCCTTTTATTTCTTCTTCTTATCTGATTGCTGTGACTAAGACTTCCGGAACTATGTTGAGTAAGTCTTTAATTCTTTAATGTAAATACTGATCCAAGGTTTTAATGAAAAATTCTGATCTTCCCTGGTTACTTTTTTATGAAGTATCAAACATTTACCTAAATTAAAACTTATAGTTGGTCCTGCCAACTCTATTGGGAGAAAATTATGAGTGATTGGTAGGAATTGTTTTAAGGAATAAATGTGTAGGTTTATTCAATTATGTTTTCCTTCGGCCAGGCTGTATTCATGCATGGTGAATAATAATCAATATTCTACCAAATAAGAAAGATTCTCAGTGACAAAATAAAGTAGGTCCTTTCATACACACCCCCTTTAGATGAACATAAAAGCACTTTAAAGAGTTGTGCAAACATTTTGAGGGCTGGAAAGTGCCCCAGTGGTTTGAAGTTTTTTGTCACACTTTTGGTAAGGGCTATACTCCAACCATCTCAGGGAGATATTAGCTTCTTGTTAACACAAAGTGAGTGTTGATATCAGGAACTGTCCACTGTCCCTCTCTTGCTCAGCCTTTGTTGCTGACTAGGTGCCCCAGAACTGGACTCTTTCTTTACACTTGCCTCTGGAATAGGAGCCATGGGCAGTCACAGGTGGATGGACTGATGGAGATGAGCTTTGGCTGCTCATTCTTCAGGAAGAGAGACTTTTCTTGAACCTATACTTTCAAATGGGGAGGTGTTTGCTAAGACCATCCAGGGGGTTAGAACTAAGGAAGTGGGGAGCAGTATTTGATTTTGTCATCTGAGTTAAGACCCATCTCCTGAAAATCTCGGGCCTTGCTCACTGACTTGGACATTTTTTGGTGAACCAGTAGAGAGAACTGCACATTGTGACCTGATTATCTGTGAAAACTGACAGATGACCTGGCACAGAGAGATTTCTGTGGCTATTTTGCAGAGGGGAGGCGAGGAGAGAGTGTTGATTACCTACCCAGTGCTAGGAACAGCCATCTCATTTCATTCTTAACCCAAAATTATCAAGTAGATTTCTTCCATTCCTTTGTTCACTCACTAATTAAACAAACATTTAGTGCATGCTTACTGTGTGCAGGGGACTGTGCAGAGCACTGAGACTGAGTGGACTTGGCCTTCTCAGACATTACAGCCTTATCTGCCTCATCAACTGTATGATTTTAATCACATTTTAATTAATTTGTTGCTTTAGAATATCTATGTAATAAAAATACTATAGTATATGGAAAGATAATAAACACAATATGTATAGGGTACGGTGGAAGACAATGAACAGATGATCTACTTCCTCAACATTTTCACATGAATAAATGCAACATGAAAAAAAAAAGAAGAGAAACAAAAACAACTTCTCTAGTATATTTAAAAATTTTATCTTACTGTTATAAAATGAAATCTCTCTCTTGTACAGTGTTCTGATGGTTTTGTAATCGTTGCCCCTAGGGGCTTCGCAGCCACCCGTTATGGGATTACACTTGGCCTGCCAAGCTGTCCCTTAATTGCACTCTGGCAAACTTTATTTCAGGATCAGCCTATCTAGTTCTGGGCGCTGATCTTCTTCCAGACTTCAGATGGGAAATGTCAGCACCTCTGTCAACGTCTCTAACATTTAAATTCTCGGGATACCAGAAATACTCTAAGAGAACAGGCAGAAATTGATGATTAGCATGTTGCTCTCCCAAAAACACCATGGGGAACAAGCCAGGAGAGCCTTTTCAACCAATTTCTTTTTTAAATAGCAAAGTAAACCTATAAAGAGAAGATACACATTGGGAATCACTTTCTTGCTAAATGATTTAGTGGGTATAGATAAAACAGAAAGAAATAAGATTTAAGATTTATCTTCTTCATAGAAAAATTTAGGAGATTTTCTTTTAATCCAAAAGCTTGAGAAAGAAACTCCTGTGTCCACAGGCAGTGGCAACTGACCAGCATTCTGGACTGCCGAGAGCCTGAGCCTCTTTTATCAAACAGATGTGAAATTGACCAATGCGACCCAGGCCACGTTTGCCCAGCTGGGGTGTTTAGAGATGTCTCAAGTATGACACTCTCCACAAAGGCATCTCTGCAGAAGTATGTCCTTCAGCGTGGCCCCATGTGGCACCAGAGAACAGGGATCACTCTCAGGTTAAGTGTTCCTGCCTAAGCTGTTAGGGTTGACCCTGCTGACTTGTCCTGTGAGCTTGCAGGCCCTGGTGATCCTTAGCTGACTCTTAAGAAACTGTCATGGGGAATCTTGCCCAGTCTGGCCAGCATGCAGGGTGAATGCTTTGATCTGATTTGTGGGACTAACTGTAATTTGTGGAGTGCCAAAATTAAACTTGGTGACAGGCTGGAGGAGGTCAAAGGATGTGTCCCGCTGACCACAAAGCTGCGTGCAGACATGCAGATAGGCGGGAGACAGGTGAGGCAGAACTTGGGGAAAAGTATCATTTCAGAACTGACATGAAAACTGTCCAGGATGAGCTGTGCAGGGTTTCCAAGGGTTGGTGGTGACTGTAGCATGCTGTTACAAAGAGGCTGGCAGGGAAGTGAGCGGCTTTCTCAGGAGCCTGAGACCAGAAGGGACTGCTGAAGAGATACTGTCTTTGTCACAGCATGAATAATCAGTATGTTGGCATTGGTACCCTAGTGACAGGGATGAAAATGAGATTCTGTGAAAGACATATTAGAGACAGTAGGCAGGAACCTGGCTGTGGCAGAAAGGATAAAACAACAAAATTGAGACAATTTGCAGAAGAATGTGAAATTGCCCATAGTTTCCCCCAACTGTGTGTGTGCCTATGTGGGGACAGTGAGGTGTTTCTCAGGATGCCCGGGGAGGTCAGTCTTCACCACGGTGAACGCCAGAGAGACAGATAGATTGATTACTGCCCAAAGGGAAACAATGATGCAGGTTTGTGTGGTCTTTGGATTCATCACATATCTCCCCTCTTCTTTATAACTTAATGTGGCTCAGAGTGACCTTCTGACTCTGTATTGCTATTGCATGTGATCAAGGCTGATTCAGAGGTGAAGACTTTGTAAGGGGCTGCCACTTGGTTCCAGTAGAGCAGAGATCTATTAACTAATAAAAAAAGAAGGGGGCGCATGGATTACCTGAGGCCATCTTGTGTGTGATCCACATTTCTATCACCAACAGGAGGTGACATGGTGCCCCTTGCAAGCATCAGGTCCATTATCACTTGCATGTTAGCCAGAGACTGCCCATTTCACACAGGGCCAGGGGCAAGTGCTGAATCATGAGAACACCAATAGTTTTTTTACACTTGCAAGTCTGCCCAGCTCTAAAAGCATCAGGTAGGTGCACACACAATGCTCTAATGAAGGAGGAAAGAGACGGGAACTGTTTCCCTCTATTACCAGCAGACAGAAGATGCAGGGTAAGGGAACTGACAAGGTCAAACAAGAATGACAATTTGACTCCTTTTCACCTATCTCAAAAAACTAAATTTTCTAGGACCTGATTTTGCTTTCTGCAGGAACAGTGTGCATGGAAACCTGTATTCGGAGACCACCTGCTCAGTCCCATCTCAGTGAGATTTTAACAGGCATTAAATGGCAAGGAAGCAGGGGACAGAGATATCACGTCTTAGAGAAAAATAAATCCTTAGTAGGTAGCATGCCCTGAGGCGACTGGAAGCCTGGGGAATGCAAAGTCATTGGGTGAAGCTTGAGTTAATTTCACACACACACACACACACACACACATACACACACACACACACACACACACACATTTCTGAAGCTGTTTAAAATTCACATACAGCGGCAAGAATTGGTGGTCACATCCAGTGCCCCAGATCCTCAGGCCCTCATTTCATGAGCTGCCTTACAGATCACTTGAAAGTTCACAAGTTACCATGGGGCAGGCACCTCAGGGTGCAGCAAGGGGAAGAGCTGGGAAAGCCTATTACCAGATCAACCCATGAATGTGGTGCTAGAGAGAGAAACGATGGCAAAGTGCCAAAACTTAAAAGAACAAATGATGCCTTTTAAGCCACCGAAGCCTGGGGCACTGTTAATGGGTATGGAAAGGCCACTACACCAGTAATGGCCATGGTCAAAATCAGATTCAATTTAACAGTAACAGTAACTAAATGTTATGGTAATTTCTGAACATAAACTGTACATATATTCTCTGATAAGATCATTATTTTAAACCTCTTTAGCAAACAGACTGATTATAAAGGAAGATAGTATGTTTATTATTTTAAATTAGTTTTCAGATAATGTTTAAGTGTCTCTCTTTTGCATAGCATACCTTTCTTCTTTCCCAACTCGTGCCCTAACTACAGTTCTACAGGAATGATGTGTACTGAGTCTGTAGTAAGCACATGGTACCTGCTGGACTCATTGCAGAATGGCTATCATGTATACTCAGGAACAGTATTGCATTCAGCCCTTTGTATTCAAGGGTTCCACATTTGTGGATCCAATCAACAGATGGGACATATTCAGAAGAAGAAATGTTATGTTGTTGCTGACATGTACTAGTTAGACCTAGGATGGTTGGATCTGTACTGAATGTGTACAGACTTCTTCCCCTTGTCATTACTCCTTAATTCAATACAGTGTAACAACTGTTCACACAGCATTTATACCAGGGGTCCCCAAACCTTTTGCACAGGGGGCCAGTTCACTGTCCTTCAGACCGTTGGAGGGCTGCCACATACAGTACTCCATACACTGACCACCAATGAAAGAGGTGCCCCTTCCGGAAGTGCAGCGGGGGACGGATAAATGGCCTCAGGTGGCCGCAATTTGGCCCGTGGGCCATAGTTTGGGAACCTCTGATTTACACTGTGTTCATTTTTTATAAGGAATCTGCAGTATAGGGGGAAATGTGAACAGGTTGTCTATGAATACTAACCCATTTTTATATAAGGGACTTGAGCACCCACGGATTGTGGTATGAAGGGATGTCTTAGAGCCAATCTGCGAGGGACACAGGGAAAGTGTACTTCTTTTAGCTGACAGTAAATTCATTTTTATGGGAAAATGGATCCTTAGTAAAAAAAAAAGAAAGAAAGAAAGGAAAGTGTTTCAAGACAGCTGGCATTTCCAGCCTTCATTGGACTTCCCAGGGGAAGGGGATTTTTTGTTGCTTATTGCAAAAAATATGCCAGAAATAACAGAAATTTTACATGTATCAAAATTCTGTTCCCAGAGAGAAACTGTAAAGGTATTCATTAACTTCTGTCTTTATTTTTTGTCCTTTTTTGTTGACTTAAGCTATTTATGACAAACAGAGGGCTTCCACCATGAATAAGCACACCATTTAAGAGCCCTTTGCTCTAAAATGCCAAATAAGCAGAATGAATGTGAAAAATGAGATCTTTCAGAAGTTTTCAACACTTTTCTTAGGCATGTAAGACCATGGACCATGGATGGGGGCCGCTTGCCTCATCTTCTAATTGTGTACTTCTGTCCCCTCCCCCACTGGAATAGCTGCTGTCCTGTGAACCGCAGGTCTGTGGGACCCTGAGAGATGACTGAGCCCAGATTGGCTGTGTCACTCAGGCCTCAAGAGGAGAAAGACACAGAGCCATTGCCTGGGTTTGGATCTCTGTTCTGCCTCTGACTCCCTGTGGGACGGGGACAACTGACTTAGTCTCCCCGTACTTGAGTGTTGCCCTCCACAGCAAGGAGCTGACAGAAGCATGTAGCGCCAGGTTCTGGTGGCCTGAATCTGCCACCACCGCTGCCATCAGCTGAACTATCAGTGGTGTCTTACTTGACTCCTGATTTGGACACATGGTGCCCTTCCTGTCATTTTCTGGCTCTCGGGGGTCCCTCTCTGACTTACCGCTCCCTCTCTTTCCCTTGGGAATGGGAATGTATGCTGCGCAGGAACAGAAATGTTGCTATTGAAATAAAATGCAGCTTCGAACGCTACCCCCGCAGTGCATGTGTTTAGTATGTAGCATTAACTAGTCCCATAAATAGTCTGTCAAAGGTCCTGTCGGGTCCAAACTTGGCTCTTTAGAATCCTTAATGGAGGCCTGGTCAGGTGGTAGAGCAGCAAGCAGATGCAGCGCTGGACTTGGACGTGGAGGAACCACGTTCGAGACCCCAAGGGCACTGGCTTGAGCATGGGCTCATCTGGTTTGAGTGGTGCTCACCAGCTTGAGCCCAGGGTTGCTGAGTTGAGCGGGGGGAGGGCGAATGGGGGGTGTCACTAGGTCTTCTGTGGCCCTTTGGTCAGGGCACATGTGGGAAGATAGTCAAGAAGCAGCTGGGGTGCCACAATGAAGAATTGATGCTTCTTGTCTCTCTTCCTTCCTGCCTGTCTGTCCCTGTCTGTCTCTGTCAGACAAAAAAATAAAAGGATCCTTAATAGGGATCTCACGGATATTCCATGGCTAAGTCAGAACTTGGGTGTTTGCATAAACACATGCAACTTCACTCACACACGACCCTGTTCACACGTGACTCTGCTCATACAAAGAGGGGGCTTCCACCATGAATAAACCCACCATTTAAGAGCCCTTTGCTCTAAAATGCCAAATAAGCAGAATGAATGTGAAAAACGAGATCTTCCAGAGAAGTTTTCAACACTTTTCTTTGACATATAAGACCATGAACCATGGACGGGGGCCACTTGCCTCATCTTCTAATTGTGTACTTCTGTCCCCGCCCCCTGTTTGTCTGCTCCAGGGAAGCTGGGACAGCCTTTGAGTGAACTTTCTTGAGCAGTTGGATCACCAGCCACCAAGAGCACATTTGCTTCCTCCCATCCCAGCACATCTTTCACATAAACGCTGCTGTGACCCCATGCAGTTCATTTCTGACAGAACTAGCAATAAAGATAATGGACTTTAAAAGGTCAACTCCTGAAAGCCAAATCTGGCAGGTCTCAGAGCTGATGACCAGAGCTTTAGCCCTGGGAAAAGTGGGAAGGTTTGCTCTCTCCTCTCAGCAACTCCCCCACTAGCTTCCTCTCCTCATTCTTAGCAGCTCAGTGTCCCCCACACCAATGGCCCCTCAGGAAGTGCCAGAGGCTTTGCATCTGTTATGATCTCATTTCCCATCAAAACTGACTTGCTTTCTTAACTGTTTTCTTAGGAGTCTGCTCTCAGCTAGGAAATCGGATAAATTAGATCTGTTGTCCCTGGACTTGGGGTTTTCTGTCTCTGTCTCTCCCCCTTTCTCTCTTTGTGTTTGTGTCTCTCTGTATGTGGAAGCACAAGTGGAGGGGTTGTAAAGGACAATAATGGTAGAGTCTGTTAAGCTCCCAGATTTAAAATACATTTTAGCAAATGTTGGTGATGCCTTAATCCAAAGAGAGAGAGAGAGAGAGAGAGAGAGAGAGAGAGAGAGAGAGAATCCTCTAGAATGCATGGTGTAAGAATCACTTGGGGAATTTTGTTCTCAAGTGCCTTCTCTATGAGTGGTTAGAATATCATGTTGGCTTTGACAATGATGTCTGAGATCAGACACTGCATGCCTCAGGCCTGAAGGTCCTGACTAATGTTCGCTTCATGGCCATTGATTAAAGTCAGAAATGCTTTATTGTTGGAGGGGACCTTAGCTATGGCCAGGAGGTGTGGAGTGTCAGAATTTAGAAGCTGGATCAGAGCTTTCAGGCTTGCTTTGTACATCAGGGAGGAATGTCACATGTCTCTCAGCAACAGTGGCCTTGGCGTCCTACCTCCCACCCAGGGTGTCCAGCTGAGGGGAGGGGTTTGAAGAGGAAATAGGGTTTCTTCCACCCTCCATCCTTGGTTAAGATTCACCTAGGTAGGCAAACCAGCATTTTTTAATATTATGCTTTATTATATATTGGGGTAGCATTGGTTAATAAGATTATGTGAGTTCCAAGTGTACAATAGCATAATACACTACCCAAAGTCAAGTCTCCTTTTGCCACCCTATATTTCTCTCCCTCCCCTAATGATCCCTCCAATGATGGACCTGTGTTTGTAGGTTCTGTTTGTTTGTTTGTTCATTTGTGGCTTTTGGTTTCATACCCCACATATGAGTGAAATAAATACTAATTATGCCACTCATCTGCTGAGGAAGTTTGGATAGGTTATTTGACCTCTCCAGGTCCCCTAAGCTAAAATTCAGGGACAGCGATATAACAGTGTTGTCAAGATTAAACAGCACTCAATGGTTAAATTGCCGGCATACCATCTACATTTCTACAGTCATTCCATTTCCCATGTCATCAGCTTCCCCCTAACAGCAAAGTGGTTTTTGTGTGTACATTGACCCCAGAATAACACAAAGATATTTCTAGGTCACCGTGGGCAGCATCTTCCACATTATGGCTAATTGGCCAAGTTAATTCACCACAAAGTCCACCCACCACCCATGCTCTTTCCAGAAAGACAGAGGACACGCTTGCTTCTGGACATGTTCCTCTCTGGTCTCAGGGTGGACATGAGCATCCAGGTCGTCAGCTTCTGACAAACTTGTCCAAGCAGGGGACAATTATTCTGAGACAATTGTTGCTTGGCTGGAAGTTGAGATGAGACAAATGAATATATAATTTTTGTGCTTCAGTTTTTCTACACCAACATTATTATCTTTAAATAGAAAATAATGCATCATCAAAACAGGGACTCTTTTCTTTTATCCCCTCCCATTTTTTCTTGGGAGGTCTCTTCAAACCCGTCAGCTTTCTAGCTGCTGACAGAGTGGTGCTTTCAGAGAACAAGGCCAATGTTTCAATCGGCCTTTGCTCCCTGTCCTGTTATTTACAGGTGCTGATTCTAAATGCAAAAAAATCCAATTTACTGTTGTAATTACCCAATTTATATGCACCAAGGTGGACTGCCACTCAAAAATTAATGCAGCCCCATGTACCGCAGTGAGGCCAGTCCAAATGTGATTCCCACTTTAACACATTCAGCACTGGCCAGGAACCGTGCCACCTAGAGATTTTAGTTTTGCTGCATCTCTTAATCATATGTCTGTGCCACAGTGGGGTCCCTCTCTGAGTGCCCAAAGAAGCATCTAGACCCTATCTTGTGGATAGGGGGAGAGCTTCAGGGCATTCTTCAGGAAGGTGGTGTGAAGGAACTGAGATTTTTACAATGGGAAGTTGCTCAGGCTATGCAAATTGATGGGTGGAACCTGAGGTCTGGAGACACAGAGGAAGGTTTTCGTCACAGAAACAGTGAGCATATGGGCTGAGGACAACAGCCTGGAGATTGGGAAGGAAAGCACATCTGGGGGTGGTGAGTGGATAAAGGTTGGTGGTGGGTTCATACTTACTCTGATCTCTCTGAAGTCTGCAATTGCATGAGAAAACAATGCAGGTGGCGTTTGAATGCAAGAAGAGGGGATTTAGGGAATGGACACTGAGCTTGAGAGTGCATGGTTTCTGGTGGCAAGAGCCCCATCTCATCCTTTCCTGTGTTTCTTGTAGTATTTTATAAAGCTTTGTGCCAAGTGCAGCCTTTTGCTACCAAAGATTTACAAAACTTATAACTTGCACGAGGTTTGATGGCCAGTTAATAGGAGGTAGGAAAACACTGCACTTTCCCAGAATTGTTTTCCCATGGGCGTCCTCTATTTCTCTGGCTTACTTGATTAGCTTGTCTGCATGTGTGGCTTGCTGCCAGCCCCTCCCTGTGCTGCTAATTTGACATCCTGAAGAAGCAGCATGTGGGATCAGGACCTGGAGCAGGAGGGAAACTGTCGCGCCTGGGAGCCGCATGGGCTGAGTGTTGTGACGTCACATGCTTGAAGCCCTATGAAAGCAGAGCCATCCTTTCCCCAGAACACCATCCTGCATCTAGACCAGTGGTAGTCAACCTGGCCCCTACCACCCACTAGTGGGCATTCTAGCTTTCACGGTGGGCGATAGTGGAGCAACCAAAGTATAAATAAAAAGATAGATTTAACTATGGTAAGTTGTTTTATAAAGATTTATTCTGCCAAACTTAGCGAAAATTCGACATAAAGTACTTGGTAAGCAATTGTTATTATATGCTTAAACTTGTTGTAACTCTGCTTTATAAATTTTATAAAGTAAAGTTACTTCCCTACTTTATAAATCACCATTACTGTGGAACCAGTGGGTGGATAGAAAATTTTACTACTAACAGAGATACAAAAGTGGGTAGTAGATATAAAAAGGTTGACTACCCCTGATCTAGACGATGCTTGTGAATGCTCAGTGATGGCCAGGGGTACCCGACAGCTCATTGAAGGACAAACAAGTGGACATGCCATAAGCCCTGAGGTTGCGCAACACTCATATCTGCCCTGAATTACCATCTATTTAAAAGCTGCGTGATACTTGAGTAAGTTCTATCTTTGGGCCTGGCCAGCTTTTTAAAGCTCTTACAATCCCTGGTCATGCATGAGGCTCGAGGTAACCACGGCTACTGGATTTGCTTTGTGAGTGGCCTGAAAAGAGGAAATCTCTTTTTTTTTTTCTCTCTCTCCTATCACTTATTTCTCTCTCTTTCTTTGGTTCACTATCATGTGGGTCTAGTGGTGGTTATTAAATAATCTGTATAAATTTAACATCAAATGTTTAATGATTTCCCTGCCAAATTCGAGGAGATAATTGCATGAAACCCTTCTGATATCCATAGAACATTTAAAAGTCTAATAAATCAGTAGTGTGATTGACTTTTATTTTTTTATTTCTTTTGTTTTGCTTTTCTTCATCAACTCAGGAGATGTTTAGCGACAGTGTTTTCTGATCCTTTCCTGACTGTCTGTGCCTGTGTGGGAATCTGGGCTGCTTCAGGACAAAGAGTGATCCTGACAATGGGTGCGCACAAGGTTGGAAGGCATCTTGTCTGCCTAGTCAGGACTGGCAGGACAGACGTGTGGGTGGCACTTGAGGTGCCAAGAGCGAGCTCCCTGATAGCTCCATTTATCACCAGGGCCATGTTGGACGTACACTTTTCCTCCCATTTTCCCAAAAGGAAATTCCAAACCTGAGGTTAACATGACACGTTGAAGGTTATGGGAAAAATAGATACTTGAGCTTCCAAATAACCCTTGCTACATGAAAAAATATATCTATTGATAAAATAAAAATGAGTGTGCAAATATTTCTCTTAAAGGGAGGTGACAAAAATAACAAGGGACTTTGTAGGAAGGCCTCCAGCTGTCTTAAACTCACTCCCGAGTTGCTGCCCCGCCCCCAAGTCTCTTCTCTTACTTTAAGCAGCAAAGCCCTTCCCTCCAAGGCACTGAAGAGTCTTCGGAGATCAAGATGATCCAGCCCATGGGGTGGGCACAGAGGGGGCCAGCATAGGGGTGGGGAGCAGAACTATGGCGACTATGACCCTGAGTCTCAGCAGAATGTGATCATTGTCATCAATTATGCACAAAGACCAAGTGGTGGGGTTTCAGAAGAGAACAAGGCCTCATTCTGGGGAGTTTTAAAAAAATGGTGACAGAAATGAGGTAGGGTGAGTTAGCACTGGCAAATACTGGCAAAAAGATGGAAAAAAAAATGCCAGCACTCTTCTTGGGCACAATCTTCTTGTTTCTGTTTTCATCTTTGTATTGGTTAGGCTTTCCCCTAGAAAGTAATAGCTATGCATGGTTTTAACTGGATATTAATAAGTAGACACAAGAATATTTAGTTTTCTTATAACTTTAAAAGTAGGCCCTGGGATTTGAAATTTACTTTCCCTATCATGAAAGTGGAATACAAAATAATTCCTCTTTTTTTTTTTTCTTCTGTTATTGCGAATTTAAACATAACCATTGTGAGCATCCTTATGACACTAGTCCTTTGGAGCACTTATTTATGAATCAAGTCTGGGCTGGGGTCTTTGGTATAAGATCCTACCTAATCTTTCCATTACACAGATGTGGAAACAGAGGCTCCAATAGTTTAATTTGCCCAAGATCCCAAGAGATTCAGCTCAGGATCTCTGGCATGGAAACCCATCAGCTCCTGTTTTCGCTACTCTCTTGGGTCTCAGTGGGGTTGCCTTCACCTGAAATGCAGCCCTTACCCATCTGTCCCCGCCCCCCTCTACTGTCCTCTCCCCGGTTCCTCTTAAACTGTCCTCTAATCATTGGTTGATTCTTAGATTTAAGTGTCCCTCTTTTATTGGACATAAAGCAAATTTATTTCAGGGTTGTATTTGGTTTTGTTTTTTTGTCCCTGAAAGCAGAGTTTGGATGGGGTTTGGGGAAGAGGTGGTAAGGGCCCTGGGTGCCTAAAGTGATGGACGAAGAGACTCAGACTGGGAACTCTGCAGGACCGACTCTGAGCCCTTCCCAAGCCTACTGAGGACGGCTCCTGACTAAGGGGGTGCTTTTCCCCATGCTTGATATATTTGGAAACTTTGCTCTTTTCCTTCAGGAATTATATGATTGATTTTTTTTTTTTTTACCATTTATTTTTCTGTGTGGGCCTGGAATTTATGTATTAATTAATTAACTAATGTGGTACATGAGAGAAGCTATTTTAAAATATGCATTCTTTTTTTAAATTGAGTAACAACAGATAGTTACTAAGAGAACTGGTGGTCGCTGGGTGCATTTGCAAGTCTGCAGATAAATTTTCCCAAATTCTGTATATCACAAAAGCAACTCCTTGTGCTTAAAGATGTTGCTCCTGCTGGCTTTGCAAGGGGTTTTGAATATAAACAAGTGGATATAAATAAATCATGTGAAAACCTTGACTTGATGAGTCTGCTCTCCTTAAACTCTGAACTTGGGGTCTCAGACTGTTTTATTTGCTGGCTTTCTAGGTAGCATGATGTTTGAAACTGCTAAATGTTTCAAAGGTCATGTGAAGGGGTTAATTTTAAATGTCATAGATGCGGGCATATCTTCAGATAGAATCACAAAAGGCTTAGGCTAGTTTGAGACAATTGGAGTTTGTACTTCTTAAAAATAATACAATTAGGTGTCTAGTGAATGTCTTTAGGAGCGGCTGCGTGATCGAAGCCAATCTTCATCTGTAAGATGAAAACAAATTTTAAATGTGCATTTCTTTCCAGACTGTAATTAATATATGTTCATGATGGACGTGGAAAATACAGAAGCACATTTTAATGGAATTATTCATAATCCTACCACCTTGTAAGTATTTTGGGGGGTTGGCAGAAAAGCATACATGCATATATACAAAGTAACTATATTGACATCATATTAAATGCACAGTGTTGGGCTCATCTCTTCTCCCTTGAACATTGTTTTTATCTTGAGCATTTACTATAACATTGACTGTATACCAGAGATAGGATTTTTTAAGACCGAACTGATTATCTTGTGGATATTCCAAAATTAATACTACCAAACTCCATTGTGTGCCACTGAAGGCTTCTCATTTTTAGTTTGTAAAAATAATCCTTAGGGAACAATCTTTAGTTATTTATACTTCTGTTTGTGCATGGGTTTGTGTGCAGATCTAGGTAGAGAAACTAGATCATTTTTTTGGAATAGCATCTAGTCAAAGAGAGTTTGTAGGTTGGAGATTATGAGCATTTTCCCAATCCAAGTTTGAATCCTTGGTCACTTTTTCAAAGTCACCTGAGCCAGGAGTTGCTGACGTGCAGCCAGTTTCCCTTGGTGCAGGCAGACTGTGGTAACAGGCAGTTCCAATTTATGATAAGTACTGCCACAATTGGCAGGTATGAACCTCTGTGAGTTTGGCAGTTTAGGATTCCATCCAAGGCTTATTTTACCTCCACCTGCCCAGAGTTCATTATGGACCCTGGAGGAGGGCCCACCCACATACACAATGAACTCCCAGTGGGCAGAAGGAACAATGGCGGCTGTTGATGCTGCTGGACATGTCAGCTTCATGTGGACAGCTGCGTCTCTCATTCCATTCACCAGCTGCCCCTGGAGGGCTGAGTGAACTGCTCACCCCTCAAATGTCCTTCTCATCTGCATGGGGGAGAGGAATAATGGATGCCTACGAGATGAAGCAATTAATCTTTAGAAAAATAAGAAGGAATGTGGGAAAAGTGTCTGTAAAAGATGCTGCCTTCTATTTTTGGCGAAACAGGAACATCTATAGATAAATTGCTCTGTCTCCAACGCATCCAGACTTAGCCACCTGAGAATTTAATTGAGTCAGTACCTAAGTAACAATTTAGGTAATATGCTCATTTATAAAGTTGGCCCTTGTAATTTATCCTAATAACAATTTAAAGTTTAAAGTTTACAGGGGGACAGAAATGTAGGGTCACGGGTCATTTTGTTTATACATGTTTTCCTCTGGGTCACAAATAAACATAGCCTCTCTGTTTTCAAGTATCCCATTTCCAGGGTTGGAGGGATCCCCTATTTCAGTAGTGGTTGGTTCCCCAGATCGCCCTCCAAGGGCAGCTCTGGCATGGTGGTCAATGTGCAGTGCAGGTAGACTGAGCAACACAGACCAGGAAGAATATGCATGTGGAGCTGATGCAGTGGCCAGTACCTGCAGAAATGAAATTCAGGCATTTCATAGTTATGAGTGCACGCAGGACATCCCTGGGATGCATTCACACTGTCCAGAAGCAGGGTTTCGCCTCAGTGAGATGAACTCCACAATGTCTCCCTGTGGCTCCTGTTGGAGGATGGCACACTTAGGTTGTGCACTCTGCGAAAGAACAGCTGTGTCTCCTTTCTCTCACTCCATCCCTAGAGGCCAGCACTTGGCTGAGCCCACATTGTGATCAGGAATGTATGGGGTGGGGGGAAAGAGCCTTTAAATAATGAATATATCCCATGGCCCTAAGCTGTGTCCTAGGGAAGAGAAGCTTTCACTAAGTCTGAAGCAAGCTACTGAACGTGTGGCTGATTTTGTCCTTTCTCATACGTCTATGAAAATTAAAGTAAGGATGTGTTTTCTAAAAATTTGCTCTTTCTGGGTAGTTTTTCTGTAAAACATCAAACAAACTCTTTGTACCCTTCATCACTGGTGCAAGGAGTGCCCGTGGACCTTGAGAGATCTTCTCCCCTGTTCTTTGGCTTTTCAGGGCATGAAGAACCCAACCCTCCAGGAGCAGGAGGCTGTCCATTTTGTTCTTAAAGGACCACAAGATAATGTCAAGCATGGGCGAACATGGGAGGAAATGGCTTCGCTAAGACACTGCAGATACAAGGTGATACTTTCAGTATCGCCTATAATGAAAAAAAATAAAAACAGCCTAAATAGCTATGAAATACTTTGCAAGAGGTAGATCAATTTATACTGGTATGAAAAGATAAGCATGTATATATTTGAAATGATACATGATAAGGACAGAATAATGGGTATAATTAGATAGTATCTGTCATTTGTAAAGAGAATGCTATCCACCTGTGTGTGTGTGTGTGTGTGTGTGTGTGTGTGTGTGTGTGTGTGTGTGTTCGTGTGTAAGAAGAAGTCTGGAAATGTACAGAGAAAATTGAGTGCTGTGTTGCACAGTTTTTGAAACAGAAATCAGGTGTAGTGGAGGGAGTATGGTCTGGGAAACTTCAGCTTATTTGCAATGTTTAAAATTTAGACAACTAGGGTTTTATTACTTATACCTATTTTACTTATTACTTTAAATTTACTTTTTAGCCTGACCAGGAAGTGGCACAGTGGATAGAACATTGTCCTGGAATGCTGAGAACCCCAGGTTTAAAATCCTGAGGGATTATAAACTTGAGTGTAGTATCACAGCTTGAATGTGGGATCACAGACATAACCCCATGGTCACTGGCTTGAATCCAACAATCACTGACTTGAGCAAGAGGTCACTGGCTCAGCTGGAGCACCCTGGTCAAGACACATATGAGAAAGCAATCAATGAACAACTAAGGTGCTGCAAGTATGAGTTGATGCTTCTCATCTCTCTCCCTTCCTGTTTGTCCCTATCTGTCCCCCCCTCACTAAAAAAATATTTTTAATTTACTTTTGATACTATGTTATGACTTTATTATAGTATTACTTATTATATATGTATTTATTTATTACCTATGTATTTTAATAGGTAAAAATAAAAGCTCCCCACAGCGAGGTACTCAGTGAGCCCCAATATAAGTTGCCATAGCTGCTGTTAAAGCGTTGTGAGGCCTCCTGTGACATTTCAGTGTCCATCGATGACCTTCCCTGCGTCAAGCTGAAATCTCTCCTGATTCAACTTGAGCGCGTGTGTAGTTGTTCCATCTTTGCTCTCCTGTTGGGCATTTGACAACTCAACGATCATAGTCAGCATTTTCTTCTTGTCACCAGCCCTTGGACCAGCCTGCTTTTAACTGTCCCTGCTGGGATAGTGTTCTCAGTACCTGGACCTCACTGCTAGTAGACCACAGTTGGACTTGCTGGTGACTGGGTGTGCTGGCTCCTGCTGGGTCCATGCTATAAGCCCTCGTGATGAGGGTTTTTCCACATCTCATTAACAGAACACAGGAGTGGTCTCTGTTGGGACCCCTGAGAGAAACCAAGTAAGACTTATGTTTCTTCTTGAAAGTGAATGACTCTGGGAAAAAAATGTCCACGTGGAATGTGAGCTGTCAACTATTCTGTGGACCATGAGCTCTCTGAAGTTCATGGTATACCAAAACATATGTGCAAATATAGAGGTTTCACAACCCCATGCCAAACGTACTTACTTATCCATCTATATCAGGGGACAAAATGTTCATAGTAGATTGTGTAAACGGTAAATCCAAATGCTTTTTAACACACAAAAACAGCTGTCTCATTTTTCTCACAAGTCAGCAGCCTCCAGAATTCCACTACTTGACTCAAATCCAACACATTTTTTTTTTTTTAAAGTGATGTGCTTTATGACGAAAGACAAATGGAAGACTCCATCTCTGTTTGGTGATGAGAGGCCAGGGGGAGCACTGTAAGTCTAGTAGAAACCAAGCATGGTGAGGTGTCTTCGGTTTTAATGTTCCTCTTTGGCCCTGGTGGGTTCCCTCACATCAGATGATGAATCAGTCTTGCTTCTGCTCATAACCACTAAACCCCAGCATGATGTTAAAATGATAGTCAGCTCCAGCAGGTTCTAGAAGCAGTCCCTTCTTGGGGAATTAGCAGACATTTGAGAACATGTCTTTTCTTAGGAGATGTCCAACCACACAAATCGATGAGAAGCACATGCTAACTAGAACATCAGAGAAGAACAGAGGAGATGGGAGTTCTTTTGTGTAGAACACGCCTCTGGCCCTTATACCTCAGACCTGTTGGTGTGCTTCCTGCTCACTGGGTCCCCACCGCCTACATCTCCTTATATCTATCTCATGGACTGAGATAGGCCATTGTAACTGTTCCCTTGAGCCCAAATGGGAGACTTCCACAGGGGATGGACTCCCTCACTCCCTGTGCTGTTTTTTGTCTCAGGGTCAACTTGAGGAAACACAAACTCAACTGTTCCTCAGACAGGGGTATCTGAATGATGAAAAACTCCTTCTGTACTTGAGTTACCAATGAGTCAAACCAGTTGAAAATATTTCCATGATGTTGTCTGTGTCTTTTTTAGACACTGCATTCTAAGTATGCAGGCAACTGTAAGGTCCACATGTCCCAGGAGTCTTCTGAAACTATAGATCTGAGAGGAGAGTTGAGGGTAGCCAAACTCCGTACCTTGAAAGTGGGATAAGCCCTCTGTTAGGTCCAAACCATCAGCATCGGCTTTTGTGCAGAAGTCTTGTGGGCAGGCCTGACCAGCAGGAGTGAGGCTGGGGCAGGGCAGCCTGTCCTCTGTCGCCATGCTGGGAGGATTTTTCTGCCACACGTCACCTGTCAGGATGGCTTCAGGGACCTCCGAGGTTCCTCAGCTTCTCTTGTCTTAGTATCTCTCCCATGTTTTTCTCCAGTTCCCCATGTGTTGCCCACTGAACAATATAAACATTATACTTAATGTTAGTAGATAGATATATATTACCACCAATTGTAGGATGAACTGTGTCCTCCAAAAAGATTCAAGTTCTACTGCTGACACTTGTGAATGTGATCTTTGGAAATAGCATCTCAGAAGATGTCATCAGTTGACATGAGGTCATATTGGAAAGTGGAAAGTAGGTTGGGCTCCTCATCCAGCATGACCGGTGTCCTTGTCAGGGGAGCAGACAGAAAGCTGCCCTCTGAGGGAGAAGGCCATGTGACCTCAGAGACAGAGAATGGGGGCTGCACCTACTAGCCAGAGGACCCCAGAGACCACACGCAGCATGGAGCAAACACTTCCTGAGAGCATACAGAAAGAACCAACCAACCCATTGACACCTAGAATTTGAACTTCTGTTTTTCAGAACTGTGAAACAATAGATGTTTGGGTTTAAGCCAGTTGGTTCGTGGTGACATTGTTGTGGGGAACTAAGAAACCACCTCCCTCCCTCTCCATCTGGACCCAGCATGGTAGATAGTCCACTGCACTTGGCAGCCTGCCCTTAATGACCTGAGTCTCACCAGTAGTTCCTGTACCTCCAGAGTCTGGTCCTGGAGACCACAGAGAATGGTAGATTGGGAATAAAGGCAGTCAGCTTTTCTCAGAACACAATGACCTCTGACTAACAGGGCATCTGCCTCCCAGGTAGAAAACCCTAGCTGGTCAGAGAAAAATATTTATAATACCACTGGAAGCTAATAATGAAACAAACAAGTGCAGATGACCCATTATAACATCAGTATAGTCTTTTGCCATGAAATTTAAATGTCTGTGGTCAATATTGAGCATGGCGGAACCCGGGTGTGTGTGGATGGAACAAGGGTAGGTGCCCAAGAAGAAGTAGCCCTAAGAAAAACTGGTCCTGGTCAGGACATCGAAGGATGAAGTCATCAACATCCAAGCCACAGGAAAGGCTCACATCGGGTCACTGTTCATGGGTGAAAATGTGAACTGTGACCAAACCTGTGGTGAAATAAGACTTCAACCTAGCAAGTCAGATTTTTCTGGCTGTACTGAAATTGTAGGATATTGAAATATATTTTCATTTATTTAGGTTTCTTTCTCTAATTGTTTCCATAGAAATTAACCTTCACTCGACTTCTGTTCAAAGAGGTATAACTAAGTTTCTCAAGGAGGCATCTGTAGATGTATGTGGACAGGGAGAACCAATAGGCAGTTGAATGAATCAATAAGTAGGAGAGTGAGTGAATGGAAGTCTTTAAAATCCTACATTTTACACGTTGATGTTTCTCAACCTGCTATCTTTCTCAGGCAACAGTAGGGAGAGAAGGAGCATTGGCAGCTGATGGCCCCGTGGGATCCTGCTGCAGGCTGGAATCTCAGAACGACCCCTCATTCATTCAGTGAGATTAGCTGGACTCCTTTCACTGATTAGGAAGACATTTTTCCCCCAGAAATTATGAAAGGTTTTGTCTTCACTAAGTTGTGGGGTTTTTTACATTTGCATATTTTTAGGTTTTTTTTTTTTTTCACTGTAAGCTAAATCCTGGGATTGGTGGAATTAATTGGAAACAAAACTTCAGATGTTACGGGCAGTTAACCTTCCCCCCAGTACTCATTTGTTCAGAGGGAGTCACACTTTCTCCAGAACTTTGGGTCCAGTGAGAGCCGCCAGCCCTGAATGACACCAGGTTCACTGCCTGGGTGTCTGCCTGCTTCATGACCATCTAATGATGTATTTCTGAGCAAGGTGGGAGCAATGTCCTACATGTACACACACACACACACACACACACACACACACACACACACACACACACGCAGGTACATTTGTGCTGATTCTCTCCAGGAACAATAATATGTACTTAGAGGGCAGGTATATTTTGTCATTTGATTCACGCCTTGTAAGTACGCTTCCACCTGCACCATTGTTGCCATAAGAAGCCACCTGCACTCAGAGGAGTGGATCCCATCCCAGCACCAGGCAGTTGGTGAGGCTGCTGCCTGAGCAGCCAGTGTATTTCAGTTGCATTCGCTGTTGATTTGGAAAACAAACAAATGTGTATTGATGTGCAGCACTCTAAAAATCCAATGTGGGCATACTGACTCTTTCACACTTAAGCATCAGAGAGTAACTGAGAAACGAGATAGTCAACTAAGCATGGATACGTGCCAGCCCTTGGTTGTGCTGCACATTGGAAGGCTTCTCGTCTCAAGTGTCGATCATGGCTTTGGCTCGAAAAGCACGCTCTGGGTGGGGCTTGGGATGTTCTGAGAGAGAGTGGATGAATGCACATGCTTGTGTTGCAGTAATTTTATTTCTCTTCTTCCATCCCTCCGTCCACCAAGACATAAACAAAGGGACCTCTGTGAGGTTCTTCACTGCCACTTCTGTGCCTCACCAAACACCTGGCAGAGACAGTTGAACTACGTTTGCTGAGCTGGTACAGCCCATATCTTTGCATCATTTGGAAACGACAGGAAATTTATGAAGCTCCTGCCCGGTGCAACCATTTCAAAAGAAACTGTTTCTTTCTGGCAGATGAGTTAACTCAGGCCTTCCCAATCTTCTGAGAACCACCATCCCTGATATCAGAGTTGTGCTGTCATTGACTCACCCTGTCTTCTGAAAGCTTCTAGGAGCTAGACTATCTAGAGAATGAAAATGACTGGTATCTCGAGGGAGTGTATAAATATGTGTGAGTTTTCCATGACACGATCGTGAAAATTTTCCTGGGACACACCAAGGTGACAGTGCTGATCCGTCATCTCTTTATGGTATCGGGGGACCTGCCAATTCATAATGCTGGTGACGATCCTACCTGGGCACTTCTCATACACGCACCCAATTGTGTGGTTCCCATGTAGCAGGCTATGGTGTTTGTACACCGAGCTCAGTGCACTGAGTACAGCCTCTGAGGGGACAGGCCGCTGTGGGTTGAAGCTACCTCAGTGTGTGCTTCCTGCTGGAGGGCATATGCTTAATTATAGCTTTAATGGCCTCGAATACGCAAGAAACTGAAGAAACAGTGCATCAATGATACTCCTCCGGAATTGTACTGGTTTAGTAAAGTGATACAAGAAGATGTTGAAAAGGCTATATAGTCTCTGGTGTATTTTGTTCTCTCCTAGTTAGTTTGCTTGTTTGTTTATGTGAGAGGAGGTGAGATAGAGAAACAGACTCCCACAAGTGCCCTGACCATGATCCACCTGACAACTCCCATCTGGGGCTCATGCTCCAGTACTGAGCTATTTTTAGGACCTGAGGCTGATGTGCTGGGAGCAACCAAGCTATCCTTGGCCATGCTGGAACCAACTGAGCCACTGGTTGTGGGAGGGGAAGAGGAAGAGTAGGCGGAGGGATGGGGGTGAGAAGCAGATGGTTGCTTCTCCTGTGTACCCTGACTGGGAATTGAACCCATGATGTCCATATGCCAGGCTGCTCTATCCACTGAGCCCCTAGCCACGGCCATTTGTTTTTTGTTTCTTTATTTTCTCCCTTCAAAATAGGTGGCTTTTGAACCTCAAGAGGAACTTAGGTGCCTGCCAGGACACCTTATTTGTTGGGGGTGGACACCATACTCTTTTTCAGTTTTGAGGTCTGAAAGATGGCAAATATTGACTTTATTCATCCTGGTTAACTGTAGTAAATCTAAGCCATAAAATAAAACCAGAAGGTTTGTACGAATGGCATTTTCATAATGGGAAGTGGTTTAAAAGCATTTTATTTTACCCACATTTGAACTTTTCATATAAGTTTAGAAGTTTATATATATAAATTTCATATAAGTTAAGAAGAATATCATACTCATTGAAAGGTTATAAACATGCTTCCTATTTCCAGAGCCATATGGAATGCATGATCAAATGAACTGAGAAAACATATAACAGTGCCTACAAAATTATTTTTATTGTGTTTGATGCATTAAAGAAGAAAGGATAGTTTAAAATTGAGGCTAGTGATGACTTCCTTCTGGTTTCTATAGTTAGCGTGTGCTTATCAAATGCCAACCATCCTGAAAAATTTATGCATCAGTCTTTTAGAGGGGAAATGTGGGTCAAACTAATTCCTTGGCCCTATATTGGTAAAAATGATTGGTTAAATGATCAATCTTTTTGTTGGCCAGTAAGCTATCATATTATAGTGTTAGTTCAAATTAGTTTTGTGGGCAGAGCAGACAAAAGATTGAAAAGACTATCTGACCAGGTGTTTTTTTTTTTTTTTTCTTTTATGTTTAGTATTATTTTCCTTGCTCTTCTGCTGAGGACAATGTGACTGTCACTGTCTAAAGTTCAGGAAGAATGAGTCATCTTCCAACACTTTCCTACAGTGAGTTTCATCTACACTGAGAGGAAAAAGTGGAATAATTCCATTTTATCAAGTCACAAATTCTGCTTTTACTTGCAGTATGCTCATCTAAACATCTACTAAATGTTCTCTTTGGATATTCAGCATTGGTTTCTATAAAATTGAAATTCCAAGGATTATAAAAATATTATTCCATTCAATTATTCAAGTTGTGCATGGGGACACAGTTTGGACCCCTAGGGGACCATGTGCCCGGAGCTCCAGACATGGCTGTTGGGCACATGGTTGCCTGGTGGGTGACAACCCTCCTAGGGAACATCTCAGGCTCAGTCAGGTGCCCATCATGGCGCACGGGAGAACATTTCGAGGGCATTGTCCTGCCTGCCTCTCTAATTTTACTCTCCAGGCTCTCCAGGGCTCTCACAGCAGTCCTGGGAAGAGGATGCTACAACAAAGAATCAAGTGACAAAGGAGAGCTGTTTCCTAGGAGCTCTGTGACACCCACTGGGAGTTATGACCAGGGCCTACGTGAGGACACAGCACCAGTGTGGATGGAGGGCTCTTTCTCCTTTTCCCAATGTTTTCTGGGACATGAAACAGCTCCCACAGAGCGTCTTTGCTCCGAGACTGCTGGGGTCCAGCACTGGGGCCTTGCAGTTTGTGTGTCCTCTCGACCATTGTGGTCTGTGTGGCTGTCTTGGAAGTGTGATGGAGATAAAGGCTGCCTGCAAGCACAGGTGAAAGAGCACTCCCACCAGCATTGCTGTAGCCTTGGTGACTTTTGCATCTGTAGTGACCATTGGCATCTTAGCAAGAAGCCAGGTTTAAGATCAATGGTAAAAGTCATATAGTACCCAAGAGGGCTCAATCACCCAGAGAATAACCTGTGAGTCCTCTAGGAAGGAACAGAAGGATTTGAGGTGACAGGGTATTTTGTCACCTGTTCAAATTAGTTTTGTGGGCAGTTGTGGGTGGTCTGATAAGAGTAAAAACAGAGAAGTACCAGTTTGTCACAATTAACAGTGACTCTGTTGCTGTTCCTAAGTGGCTGTGGTGATCTCATCCGTGAGTCCTGTTTCAAAGGATTCACTAAGTAGCTCTGAAAGGCCACAGAATTCTTGTCTCCCAACCTGTTGGCAAGAATGTCTTTTATTTTATTTTTTTTTGAAATTCAAGGAGAAACTATTTCCATGCTGAGCTTCTGTCAAAACAGTGTTATCTTGCCAAGCAAGGTGTCAATTAAACTGGGTTTGAGAAAGCAGGCTTGCAGCTCCCTATCCTGCCTGGTCTCCTGCAACTTCCGGCAGCAGCCCTTTCTGCACAACAAAGGGAGCGCTGCTGCTGTAATGTGAGAATGGAAGTCATATGTTGCCTTCCGGAGCAGGAGAGGTCTCATTGCTAACGCTTTCCAGATATGACCCTGCTTTTCAGTAACTGCTGCATTTCATGTCCACTGTTGAGCTTGGCAAGTGGGGTTCGCATCACAGTGGTTGTTCACGAAAGCTGCAGTGGGGCACGGGCATGCTCTTCTGCCATGAGTTTGGGAAATGCATATCCACTTCTCTTGAGAAAAAAAGAAAAGAAAAACTAACTTCCTCTCTTTCATCTTTGCACCTCAGCCTCTGCTACCTCATTTGCTGTGTGTGCCCATCAGTGATATCCCCAGAAACACAACACTGATGTTGAGTCCATGGACACAGCCACAGCACCCTGAGTATTTCCTTTGGCATTAATGTACTGTCTCGAAACCGACTCGATTCTTGAAGGGATTTTGCAGAATAGAAATCTCATAGTGCATTTCCAGACAGAAGGAGACCATATGGTCTAGCCCAACCCATCCACCTGTCTGTCTAATGTTTATATCATGGCATTTATTTTCTTCCTTGTCTGGCTTTTTTTTGAATAGACTCTCCCATGCACGTTTCATTGTTGCCTTTGGTGGATCATTTCACACATTAATTATTATCTGCCTAAAAACGTTGAGTACACTTTTTCTTATCTCCTTTCTAAAGCCTGAAGGGGAAAGGCTGACTATGACTTACTTGAATCTTATAAGAGCAGATGGGTGGCTAACTGGGAAATGAATGCTACCTAGCATTAATTTGCAGGCATGTTCAGGTTTCATGAGTAATTGCCTCGTGAAGGGCAATGTGGCAGCCAGGCTCAGCGGAGCCAAATAACAGACAAGTGTCTAAATGTGGCGGTGGTGCTGGGGACATATGTTCTTTGCGTAGAAGTGCAGTGCAAGAGGAGGGTTGGCTCCTGGATGTACACTTGGAATCAGAGGACGTAAGGCAGTTTTCAGAGGACAACGGAAGCAGTAGAGTCAGAGAGTCCTTCTGAGTTGAAGTGACTTTTCTTATCACGAGGCTGGAGTGTTGCTAGGGCAGCATGGGCATGAGGACAGGCACAGTCGCTGGAGGCTTATGCTTCTTCTGTAGTCCAAGAGAGGCCCATGTACTGAGGAAGGGGTCTGCGCCTTGAGCTCTCGATGGCCTCTGCAAGTCCTTTGAGGGTGCCTTGAACGTAATAGGCTCTCCATACACAGAAGATTGTCTGATGAAAATACGAAGGCCATCTGGAAGGGTAGGTCCAGGCTAAAACATCTGAGCAACATGTTGTTCTAACTCAGCACTGTCATCAACAAGGAAAGGTAGAAAATAAGTTTATTTTTGAGTTCCTTCACCTGTCCATCTCTACCCTCCTGACTGTCTACACCTTCATCTCAATTTTAATCCAGTAATTTAAGTGATCTCACCCCAAATGAAACTGAATCCTGAAGTCATGTTCCTGGGTAAAACTAGGAGCCAGGTAAAGTTTTACTGGATTTTTTTTGCCAAAGTCTACCTTCCTTGAAAGAGAATTAGCTGACCTGGAATTATGGACCAAAGATGGGACTCCTTTAGGTGAGATACCTACTTGAGTGTAGTTTGGACTGGAAGCCCACCAGCCCCAGACTCATGTTGTTAGAGGGCCAGGAGACATGTCCCTAAGAGTGTAGAGACAGCGTCCGTCTTGGACAGTGTCTGGTCGGTGAGTCAGTCTCAACCTCTACCATGTGGTGCCAGAGGCTCTCATCATGGCCAAAAAAGGGACAAAGCAGCCTCAAGAAAATGTCACATTCGGCTAGGTGAGGAGGTAGTTGCAAAGACGTGGAGAATGTGTCTGAACTGAGGAAATTAACTTTAATAGGAGTCGTAGAAGCATATGGGGAAGCATTTGGGAGAATCATAATTTTAATGCTGGCTCCCTAAGTCCTTAAGAAAACAAAAATTTAGAAAAGGTCTCTTCACCATTTGTAAATTGTGAAACAAGGCCATCTCCAGTGGAGTGCAGGGGTGCGTGTACGTGTCTATATCCCGGGGGCGTGAGGAATCGTGACACCAGTGATGTTTAAGCACTTGTCATTCCTACCCAACTAGGACTCTTGTGAAATCCATGGGCGGCTCCACAACTGTAAAGCCTGATGGATTCGTTGTGAAAGGAGGAGTTTCTTCCCATATTCTCTCAAAGTCAGCTTCCCGGGCTTTAGCCAAGTGCTGTGTTTCCATGTGTGGCTATTGTAACAGGGGAGGAAGAAGGAAACATTCCTCTCTAAAAGAGGGGTGGAAGAAGCCACACTGGAAAGGAAAATGCATCTGACGATGGAGCTGGTGTGTTTATATACTCAGCGTCTACCAGCAAATTACTTGGGGCCTTCACTGGACTGCATCTTTTTCAGTGCCCGTTGCTCTGCGTAACCAACACATGCCATGTTGAGCTGTCATTGGTGTCCGGATGGTCACACAAGCACTTACTTTTTCCTTGGCAGCCTACAGCCTGCAAAGCTTAAAGGAGTGTGGGGGCGTGTCTCCTCCCAAATCACCCTCCCGGACTCATCTCAGTAACGTTTCTCCCTCTCATATGCAAAATTTAGATGAATATTTACAACCTCCAAGAATAGTACCCAAGGAAGGGGGAGAAAATAGCACACCGGAGTGTTCTACCCACTCCAACCCTGCAAGTGTAATCATTCTCAAATGCTTCCCAAACAAGTCATTCTGGCTGCGGTTGCCCGGCAACCATCCCCATGGAGTATCCTGCCTAGCAGGACACCTGTGAAGTGGGGCTGTTAGCTCCACTCAGAGTGTGTGCAATCACAGCAACAGTGGCGATAGAGAAAGCAGAAGCGAGGAGGTGCAGAGTCAGGGTCAGCAGTGCAGGTGGCTCTGCCCTTAAATTAATCTCAAATGCTATTTGAGACATTTTTTTTTAATGTTCTCTATCACTGTATGTTAGTCCCACAGCAAACCTCCTAATCAGACTTCAGGGGCCATGGGACCTAGGAACTTCAGTAGCTCACAGGTCAATTTCGTACCACTAAGGTACTGTCACCCAGGAGGCAGGCCATGATCGGGGTTTTTGAGCACCTCCAAAAGGTAAAGCCATGAGTGGGGAGAGAGGGTGAGGTTGTTGGTGCTCCTGAGCCCTTCAGTGGGCCTGACAGGTTTTCTCCGAAGCTCAGGCCAACCCGAGAGCGAGGGGCTCATACAGCGGCTGCCCACTTAGAGAAACGCTGACCAGTGTGCTGGACATTTCTCCTTGGGCATTATTCTTAAAGTGCAAGACTTATTTTTTTAATTCACCTTTATATGTTAAAGAAAGAAAAGGAAAGAATCATATAATAAAAAATGTACTAGCATATGGCCCTACTCACTGGTCTTCACAGAGTTGTGAAAGAAAGCCTTCTGGCTGGGCTCTGGGGCACTTGGGTCAAATCAGGCTGGACCTAAAGTGTGAAGGGGGTCCAAACAGCAACAAGTCTTCCATCATGTGTCTAGATATCTTTTAGATGGTATGGTAGGCATAGGGAATCAATGATATTTTATTATTGAGCTTATACTTATTTATTGGTTATTAATTGCTAACATAATTAAGCAATTTATTTAACAAAATGTGCATTTAATTAGGGAACAATTATTTCATATTGCTTTCCCTGTGACTCATCTGAGCAAAATATCGACAAGGCTCCTGAAAACTACCACACACCATGTCCCCCATAGCCTCTTTGGTCTGGAGTTCATTCCTCAGAATAATAGCTATGTCCCCTCTTCCTCTGGTTAACCCTACAGCATTGATTGCACCTGTCCTCAGAAATCCTTCCTTTTGGTTTCCTGTCTGAGCTTCACCCTCACCACCACGGTGTCAACTCTTTTCCAACCTTTGTTTCAACACACTGGAACAGACATGCCATATTCAGAGCCTCCCAGCCAGGTCCCCCACTGGGGAAGGTGCTCATCTCTCTGCTCTTCCATTCTGCTGCCAGTGCTGTGTCCAGTGAGCTGTGATCCAACACCTTCCTTTCCCAAAACTGTTCTCTGTTTCCTCGTAGCCTAGGAGATAAAGGGATGTCCTTTATGTGCAGGGCCCTTTGTGATTGAAACTGTCTTATTGTTCTAGGAAGATGAAATTCTTTTCTTTCTTTTTTTTTATTAAGTGAGAAGCGAAGAAGCAGAGAGACAGACTCCCGCATGCACCCCGACCAGGATCCACCCGGCAAGCCCCTTATAGGGCAATTCTCTGCCCATCTGGGGCCGCTGTTCTGTTGCTCAGCAACCGAGCTATTTCAGCACCTGAGGCTGAGGCCATGGAATCGTCTTTAGTGCCCGGGGCCAACTCACTCAAATCGAGCCATAGCTACAGGAGAGGAAGCGGGGGAGAGGATGGGGAGAGAGGGAGAAGCAGATGGTCACTTCTCTTGTGTGCCTTAACCAGGAATCAAACCTGGGACTTTCATGTGCTTGGCTGATGCTCTATTGCTGAGCCAACCAGCCAGGGCCAGATGGAATTCTTTAACAGTGTGACTCCTCTGCTCAAAATAATCTAATCCACTCTTCTCCTCTCCTTCCCTCAATGGGGACCCTAGCTGTGCCACTGTTGTATCGGCATGTCCTATGTTATTTTGTAATTTTCTGCAAATGCATGTTTTCTCCTGTAAGACTGGGAGCTACCTGAGGAATAGAACTGTCCCCATTTCTGTATGCTAAGCTAACTCCTGGCAGGAAGCAGGCACTGATGTCAATATTCATTGAGTGACTTGTTGAACCCACATGGTTTGTTCACTCTCTATTCCACACGTTTTGAGCTTCTCTCAAATGCCCTCTCCACTTCTGCCCAACTTTGCACATAATATTCAAATTGGAAAACTGAGTTCTTTCTTTTCGCAAGCCCTTCCAATTACCCCAGCCAAGAGAATCAAGTTCATTTTCAAAAAGATCTTATTATGTTTTTCACTTCATAATTAATAATCTCCTGTGTTCTTAGCTCAGACTCACCCAGGCAGTTATGAAGAAGCACTTACCTGGTACAGCCCACAACGGTTTATCAAACGCTGGTCTTGAGTAAGTAGTTTTTCCATATTGATTATTAATAATAATCCTGTGTTATTAAGTGCAGATTTGTCTTTTCTATTTAGTGTTATTGTCCTCCCATCAGAGAAAGAGAGGAAAGAGATTTTCAGCCTACCACACATTTATTTTAGTATCAAGGAGTGGAGTTATAATTTTTTTTCCACTGAAAACCTGCTTCCCTTAATTAGTAATTAATATTTAAAAAAATAAGGCAAGACGTTCTGATGACATTATGGAAAACGTTGCCATAACAAGCATTTATGTGACAGAAATTTCAGACTTGTCTCTGCTTCCACTGGATATCCATTTTGATTAATCTCACGAGGAAAACTCAGACCAACTCCACTTCTTGAAGCAATGGTATTCAAAGACAGGCTTTTGTTGCCTTGTGATAGTTTTTGGAAAGAAGATGTGCCAGGAAAATAAACTGGTTGCTTAAGAGCTATTATTATTCATGATTCTGCTTTGGTTGCCTAATAGTTTTTCAGAAGGTCAGGGAAAGGTTTTTGTTACATTTCTGTGGTCAATGCTTTCCCCCCTTCCTCCCCCACCCCCCCACCCCCCGTGAAATTTGAGACTAGGAATAAGTGAATCTTTTTAAAATATAAGGTTTGAGTTGCGGAAAATCCCCTTGTACGCTGGAAATTGCATGGACTTTGTGTGGCCTTCTCTCAGGAGGCTTTCCATGCTTCCTGCCAGGGTGCAAGTGGGCGCTATGCCAGGAGGGCAGACTGGCCAGGGTTGCTGCATGCCGCACAACAGATGTGGGCAAAGAGAGAAGGTGGAGACCTATGAAGAGAGTTCGGTCATCAAATTCCTTTGCATCAGAACAGAGCCCATGTAGGTTTATTTAGCACTTAAGTTTATACCACAGATTTTTAGTCCTTGGCAAAATTATATTTCTAGAAACTCACTGAAAGAAAAAGAGTTGCCTGCTGTTTTAAAAATACCCATGAACCATTTCTATAAGTGCTTTTAATGTGGGTGAGCACTATTGTATATATATCAGCTTCAGCGTTTGATTGCGTGAGATGCAACTGGTCAAATATATTCAGCTATCCATCTCAAAACTGCCTTCTGTTCTCTGACACCTATTTTTTTAAGTGTTTATTTTATTAATTTTAGAAAGAGAGGGAGGGAGAGGGAGAGAAAGAGACAGGAACATTGATCTCTTACTGTATGCAGAGGCAGATTTAATGGCACACCAGGCATGCACCCTGAACCCCGACTTCTGAAGGGCCACACAAAACCCCAACTTTACAGTTTTTTTCTTACATAAGAGGCCCAGTATTTTCTTCTGCTCCTGGGGCCTCAACGGACCTTAATCTGCCTGTACTTGCATGTGCCCTGATTAGGGATTGAACCAGCAACCTCTGCACTTAGGGAAGATGCTCTAGCCAACCAAGGTATCCAATAGGGTTGTCTTCTTACTCATTAGGTTTAAACAGTTTACTAGAAGAGTTCAGAGGACATACTGAAAAATCTTTAGTTCAATTCCCCAGTCAGGGCACACACAGGAGCAGTTTGCTGTTCCTGTCTCTCTCCCTGCCTCTCTCAAAGAAATTAAAAATAAAGAAAAAACTAGTGAATAATAGATGTGATAAGAACAGATACAGCAAACAATTCACATTACATTCTTATTTCTTGAACTGATAATGTATACTAACTTGATTCAGGAACATTGGAACATTTGCTTATGTGCATAAAATATGTCTAACTTTGCTTCCACAGAGTATAATAAGTAAAATTGATAATGTCCTCATTCTCCTGCAGGCAGAGCATGCTGAGAGCTGAGCCCAAATCTTTGGCTACTGATGGTGATCTGAAGAAACCAGATTCTTGATAGGCCACCAAGTCACAGTGGCTGTCCCCAGTTGTGCCACCTGCATCATAACTGATACTGAGGTGCTGACCCACCATTTCTTGGGGCAAACAAAATGCTTTGTCTGCATCTTTCAAAAGAAAACTCCAAATCTAGTTATTTCACATGTTTACTGGTGTGTGGGTGGAGACAACTCCTCCTGCCCAAGGCGGTGTTGGGTGTGACCATGACCCAAGGGTCTGAAGACTCAGGGCCATGGCATGGAAGACCTCAGGTGACCACCAAGTGACCCCAGGTTGTGAGTGGGGTTTGACAGCCCGGGGGCAGACACCAGAGCCACACATCCCTTGACATCTACTTAATTTGACTTAAAGTTCTTGTCAAGATTCTCCTCGTTCAATGTCTTTATACAGCTAAACTAGGAAGATTCTGGGAAACCAAGACATGGCACAGCATTACTGCAGTCTCGACCTACTGAAATGGAATGTCACTTTATAAAGCCCAGACCTGGAGAGGAGAGAGAGAGACAGAGAGAGAGAGAGAGAGAGAGGAAGAAAGAGACCCTTATATTTAACCTAAATATCTGGTCAGGCCCCTGCATTGCTGCTACCTTTTCCCGATGACAGGCATGGACTTCATGTTCCTTCTGGCCTGGAATCTGCTCCTTCCTCCAGTTGACTAGAATCTACTTCAAAAACATTCCCTACTGCATCTAACCTGGCATATTTGTCTTCTTTCTGGTTTCAACTCACTTGAGTTCTGGCTACATCAATTCTTAAAGCCATCTACCTGCACTTCCAAATCATTTCAAGTTTCTTCTGCAAGTAACAGAAACTATCTCTGGGGAGCTCTAGTGAGAGAGGGACTTCAGTGGCCAGACAGTGGGCTGTGTCCTAGAATTCTAGAAAGAACTAAGCAAATAAAACTTCCACAGAAAGAAACAGGACCGCTCTAGTGACTTCGGTGATGAGGCAACATAGACTTCCCTACTGGAGTATCACCACCAACCTCACTCACCTGCAAGGACTCTTATCCAATGAGACAGTTGATTAAATATTTATTTTTCCCACAGAGGAAAATCCGATTAGTCCAGTGGAGCTTTGGATGGCCAGTGGCCCGATCCTGCTTGAAGTTCTTATAGACAACGGGACAGGGCAGAGCATAGCAAAGTGTCTGCTTTCAGACTCTTTTGCCTGAGAAAATGGAATAATTGTGAGCCAAGAAGACACCCCAGAACAGTGAATTCTTTGTGTAGCCAGATCCCAGTCACACTTTCTTGTTGTATATATATTTCAGTATACATTTAAAATATATGCTTCTTTCCATGGCTAGAATGTTAAGCTTGTTCCTGGAGAAATGAGGCTGTGTGTCCTTGCTCTTCTCCGACTTAACTTGTAAGCTTCCAGTTGGAGCTGACTGGCCAAGCCAGCTTACCTGGCACCAGCACACAGAGGGTAGGGTTTACTTGGTTACTATTCCCTCCCTAAACATTATACTTAATAAACACCCACTGTGTGCCAAGATATCTGTGCAGCATTGCGTATTTAAAAATAAGTTAGTCATGACCACTATTTCAAAGACATCATCTAGTAGATTTTCCATGTGATTAATATCTAAGGGGGATTTGAATAAATAAATATTTTAAACTAATCATTATCAAGCACATTTTGAGGGGTTGTCAGAAACTAGGAAGTTTCCACTTGGGTTATCACGGGATTCCACTTCAAACAAGTGTTCAGGAAATCACCAGAAAGCATGGGATTCTGATTAACTCTCTTTTTTCATTTCCGCTCTTAAAATAGTGTTTTTTGGTTGTCATCTGCCAAACCTGCCATTTTAAGCTAAAAGAAATATACAAACAAATATATTTTTTCCTCTAAGGATCAAAGATAACGTTGGGAGATCATGTATACTTCTCAACTTCACTATCCACACTTTTGCATGTGCTCACTGCTGTCAGTTTGGAGTTGTGTGGCTCTGGTGCTCTGTATGTACATACTTTCTGTGACTCCGAGTTCTTACTGAGTTGACACAATCACTGTTAGAGTAGAAAGAGACTCTGGAGTAACCTAGACTTAGTTTCAGAGCCTGGTTTTATTGCCTGCTAGCTTCTTGACCATGGGCAGGTTCCTTTCTGAGCCTCAGCTTCTTCAGCTGTTCTCTCCTGTTCCCTTGCCTGCAATGACAAAGCAGTCCAAGGAAGGTGGGCAGTGGGCTCCTCTTACCTTCAAGACAGCCTGGCTCCATGCTTTCCAGTAATTCCTGAGGTTGTGTGTGGTCACAGGGAGTCTAGCTCTGGGTACCCTGGACACAAACTATAGACCCATGTCCCTCTGGCTTCTAATACAGTCTTGTCTTTTCTCCAGAGGCTTGCCACATATTTTGTTTGAGCATGAAGGTAGAGATGCTTAATATAAGGAACGACTGCAGGTTAATAAAACGAGAGACCCCTCTCATGGCTTTTATTTCTTTAAACAAGCAGATGAATGGACATGTTTAACCTTGGGAGGCCATTCAGCTCAAAGTTGGTGGCAGTTGCAAATGGCTTTAATAAATGAAAGAGCTATCTTGCATAGTCCATGGAGGCAAAGTGAAAACCAATGCCAGCTCCACACAGTACATTAGACACTCTACCTTAATAGTTTTTTATAAATGGAGGGCCTGCAGGAAATAGAATTTTAGTTTGTCCACCTCAATAAGGTCTTTGTGACCATATGGAGTTGAGAAAAAACTTTGTAGGGCATAGCTGAAATTGACACAAAAGTTACGTCCCATGGCTGACATTGCTGCTGTTTGATGCTTGCTGTCAAATTGTGGAAAAGCAGAACAGGAATCCCCCAGCGGTTTTCTGTGTGTGCCTTTGCCAACAAATCAGGTCAAGTGAAGCTGGAACCATGCAGCATTCAGAAGCAGCAGCCACATCCATCCCCTCAGGGTGAATTCTCTGGCTGGGGGCAGCTTGGTAGCTTTCACTGTTTCCACATCTTGTATTTGATAAATCAGACATGGATGACATGTTCCAAAGAAAAACCAACACATTCCATGCCAAGCTGTTAGGGGCCTCTAGTGTGAATTAAGAAGGGTGTACTAGAATAAAATTGGCATTTTACTTTCAAAAGAGTGGAGAGAAGGCATAAAGAACAAGTTTGGGGTGCAGGCTGGATGATGCCTTCATCATAGCTTTGTTACCATCTTCATTAACCCTAAATTAGCCTCCATATCCTGACACGCGTTCTTTGATGATTAGAATTTTCTCTTCATTTTAATTCTGGGTGCCCATGAGTTATGCTATGGTTGCCCTCAGGGCATGCTGCTCTCTGAATTGCAGCTGTGGTGAGGTCACATTTCTGTTGTTGCTAGCCTAACTCTCAGACCACTTGCTTACTCAAAGATGGGTAGCATGATATATGTATCAAGCACTCTAATCTTTTACTTTCATTGCCAGTTTCTTAAAATGAGTTAATTCCCCTAGTATATAAATACATATTATATATATATATATATATATATATATATATATATATATATCTGACATATTATTTACTTGAAAAATCTGATACACAACATATGAGAAGCCACATGGTACAATGAAAAAAAGCACTAGATGAAAAATAAAGCAAAAAGATGTAGGACTTTGCTTCTAATTAATCATATAATCTTGGCTAAATAAAGAACATTACCCTCTCTGAATCTCTCATTTCTAGTAATCAAAATTAATAAACAAGATATAGACATCAAATGAGATAAGCTATTAAAAGTATCTGAAAGCTATTAAGACCTATAGAAATGGGAGGCGATACTGTTTTTAGTAGTTGCTTTTATTTGAACACACTGATGACCACTATGAAAGATAAGAAATGAAAAAGAGTGCATGACTAGTTGTCTAATATATTTACATATACATACATATAAAATACATATATACACATTTAAGTATATATATATAATTTCAAGATGATGACCTCCCAAGACCAAACTGGATTACAACATAAGTTAAAAACAGTCATCTTGAAAAACCAACTTTGGACTAAACAAAGAGGAGTCTATAACCGAGGATCACAGTAGAAACCACATTGAGACTGGTAGGAAGGGTGGAGACATGGAAAGGGCTGCCCTGCTCCCAGGAGCTAGTGGTGGCTGAGGGTCTGGAGGGACTCTCACTGTGGGGAGGTTTGCCCTGAGAGGTGTGGGCCTTCATCCTAAGACCCAGAGCCACAGCCTAGAGCCTCAAAGCATAGAAGAGGCACCCACATAGCATTTAGAGGTGAAAAGGCCAGGTTTCTGTCTGTGAGAAAGAGACGGAGCTTTTGGAGATTCAGGCTCTGTCTTAAAGGGTCAGCACAGAAAATCTCAGTCATAGCCACTTACCTGGTGCTCCGGTAGAGGGAGGGCTGAGAGAACTAGAGTTTCACGAGGAGAGTGTAAAGTTGGAGGTCCAGGGAAAGACACTGTGGGGGACAGCCACCAGGAAGCCCTGTGCTGAGTCATTCTACAATACTGCAGATGCAATCTTTTTTGGGTGGATCAGTCCCTTCTGAGTGGCATCAACCTGAGGAGAAGCAACTACTCTGCCCTAGGGAGTCTCTCCTGCTCCAGTCATGGTGACTGTGTCATGCTGAGAAGCCAGGAAGCAAGAAGGGCATGAGTGACTAAGTCTTCTGCTGTTGAGACAAGAGCTTTCCCCCACATGCTCCTGAGTCTAAGACTGATAATTCAACCTCACAAGAGACTCAGTGGAAACTGTTCAGAGTGAGGACAGACCACACCTCTGGGTTTCAGAGGCCACATCCACTAGGCTCTTGAGGCCATACCCTACTGAGGTCTGTGAAAAAAGTTTGACACCTAGGTCTGAGGAGCAGAGCCAAACCCACCACCATTCTTAATCCTTGAGTTGCTGTAGGCTTTAGAATCTACCAGAGGTTTTTGCAGTGGCTGAGCCCAATAAGCAGCTGACAGCAGCTGTAGGAGGCAGGACTCAGGGAACCTTAGCCTTTCAAGTGGACCTTCCCCCAGGCCCAGTGTGGGTATAAATCAGCCTAGGTATGCAGCTTGTATTTCCTTGTTCTCCTGGGCCCAGAAGAGGCAGCCATAAACTCTGGATTGCTGGTGGCTCCAAGAAGGTTGCTGAGGGCCAGTCACAGGCAGTGGCTCCCACTGGTCTACACTGGGTTCCTGCCAGGGAGGCCCAGGGCTGGCACATCCAGTGGTCAGCTGGGGAGAGCATTGGTTCAGGACCTAACAACCCTTGATATAATGGTATCTTAAGAAAGGACTCCTCACACCTGGCCCAGCTGAGGTGAGTTCTGCTCTCTGTAATCACCACCGGCACAGCAGCTCATATGCATTGGATAGGGTAGAGTGTCACAGTCAGCTGGCCTGAGTGCTAGATATTGTGCCCTGTTGGGCTAAATTCCACAGGGGGAAAGGAGAGAGGCTTGGAGCATGGACATTAAAAGTGTGGGTCCCTGTTATTTTATTGTTAAATTTGGTCAAGAGGCTTAGCCACCTTTGGGAGGGGCACAATCAGCTCTGGAGAGGACTCTCTCAGTCTTCTTCCTTGAGAACAGGATCTCATCTTTAAGAACTTATGAAGAAGGAACAGTAGCTCCCACTTGATCTGAACCTGCTGCTCACCTTGTTGGGAAGAAATAAAATTTGAGTATTTAGTAGTGGATGAGAAATTAAGTTCTGGAGTACTGAACTACTGACCAAGAGACTCCTGAAGTAGGGAGTCCTGCTAACATTGTATTCCCAACCTCAGCTGCCCTAACCCACCAAGCTTGCAACCTTTAGAGGGGTAGGTTGGGTGAGGCCAGTCTGAGTCCACACTATAGTCTTTCTACAGAAGACTCTCTGGACAGACCAGGAAGCTGCAAGAGGAAGTGGAACAACTGAAAAATGGAGGCAAATCTTACAAAGCTTGGGCTTTCACAGAGCTAATGTCATCTCTGAGCAGGAGGAAGCTGATCTTTATATACAGGTTGGCCTGTCCCACACTACCCAGGCACACAAAACGCAGACACAAACAACAAAAAGAGCATAACTGCAGACAGGTAGCCCACAGTGGTTTACAAACAACAGCTGACGCCAATCCCCCAAAATTTAGAACTAATACAATTAGTAGTGGGTGGCAGACAGCACCAACTCTAGATTCAGCTACCTACACAAGCAGCATGCCCAAAGGTGAAATCTAGCAGGCACCAGATACTGTGGAGAATAAATATGCCCAATAAGAAGGACATTGCACAGTGTGCAATACTCTTGATGAAGGTTGACCCTTGGAGACAGTGAGCCTGAAAGAATAACCATACCAATGAAAGGACCAATTGCATTCAATAGTCACATACAACAAGAAAAAGAAATAGTACCCTCAATAAGTATTCTTAGAACAAGGAAAACAGTGGCCTGAAGGTCAGTAGCACCAAGCCCATCTTCCTCATAAAGACACCACAAAATGGAGACAAAGAAATGCAACTCAGGAGCAAGATGGCAACGGAGTAGGCGGACGTACCAACTTCCAACTCCCAGAACCAAATTGGATTATAACTCAATTTTAAGAACCATCATCTGGATAAACCAACTTTGAACTAAACTAAGTGGACTTTTCAATCAAGGAACACAGAAGAAGCCACATTGAGACTGGTAGGAATAGCGAAAACGCAAAGAGGGCTACCCAGCTCCCCGGAGCAAACAGCAGCTCGGAGAGACCCGCGTGGCGGGAGGACAGTTTGGCGGAGAGGGAGGGACCTGGGTCCCAGGAACCAAGCCCCAGCCTGCAGTCCCAGAGCCTAGAAGAGGCGTTTGGACAGTTTTGAGCTGTGAAACAAGTGAGAGAGCTCCCAGGCCTACAGTGTTGAGTATTAGGGCCCTTCCTACTCTGCTGAGGGTTGCTGAAGGATATGGTGGGCGGCAGGATGCTGAAATGCGGTTGTGTTGGCGTGGGTGGAGGCCAAGCCAGTGTGAGCTCGGTCTAGCCCAGCAGGGGCGGAGGGGACGCGCGAAAGTGGTCTGGAAGCTGCAGACAGCCTGTAATTCCAACTGCGGGGACAAAGCGGGAGGCCAGGAATGGGCAGAGATCTGCTCTGTGACCCTGCGCAGGCTGGCCCTGACTGCGGGGATGGGGCTAGGACCAGGGATAGGCAGGGGCTTGTGGCTGAGCTCATGCTACCAGCCCCGCCCGGCTGGAGAAACCGCGGTTTGCCATTCTATATGCGCGAGTGGGCTCCGAGCACGGGGACGGAGTAGACCTCGAGACAAGTGGAAGCTCGCAGCTGAGCCTACGCTACAATCCCCACCCGGTCGGAGAAGCCACGGTTTGCCATCCTACGTGCACCAGCGGGCTCTGAACGCGGGGCGGGGTAGAGTCCCGGACAAGCGGAAGTCCGCAGCTGAGCGGAAGCCAGCAAACACGTCCAGCCCAATAAACCTTGGTTTGCGACCCTGCTCAGGAGGGCCCTGGCCTCGAGGGCGGGGCTAAAGCTCCGGATGGGCAAAGGCTCACAGCTGAGAGCATGTCAAAAGCCCAGCCCAACCTGCCAAACTGTGGCGAGCAGGCTCTGACTGCGGGTTCTGGGTGGAAGTCCGAAAACAGGCTGGATCCGCAGTTGAGCAAAGGTACTCACTTCTACCCTTGGTGCTGAGGCTTGTGGCTTGAGTGACAGCCCCTCCCACGGAGGAGAGGCAAAAATAACAGCAAATGCCAAAGTGGGCTGGAGCTGGCAATGCCCATACCCAACCGCCCTAGGCAGCGGCAGAGGGGGTGGCAGGCCTTCAGACAGACCACACCTAGAGAACACAAAGGCAACACCTATTGAACTCCAGTGGCCACAACTTGCTTATACACAGAAAAAATGGGCAGACAGAGGAATGCAAACCAAATGAATCAAGAGAAATCCCCAGAGAAGGACCTGAATGAACCAGATATAATCAAATTACCAGAAGCAGAATTTAGAATAATGATAGTTAGGATGTTTAAAGAAATTAGAGCAACAATGAATAGTCATTATGAACACCTAAATGAAGAGATAACAAGTATAAAAATGAAATTGAAATAATAAAAATGAATCAGACAGAAATGACAAATACAGTATCAGAACTGAACACCACAATGGAAGGAATTAAAAGCAGGATGAATCACGCTGAGGATCAAATCAGCAAGTTAGAGGACAAAATAAACAAAGGCACAGAAGCAGAGAAGAAAATGGAAAAGAGACTCAAAAAATATGAGGAAACTCTAAGGGAGCTCTGTAACAACCTGAAGAGAAACAACATTAACATCACAGGGGTGCCTGAAGAAGAGGAGAGAGGACAGGAAATGGAAACTTTGCTCAATCAAATCATAGCAGAAAACTTCCCTAAATTAAGGCTGGGAAACACTCCACATGATCAAGAAGCACACAGAACTCCATTAAAGAGAAACCCAAAAAGATCTACACCAAGACACATCATAGTCAAAATACCAAAGCTAATGGATAAGGAGAAATATTATAAAAGCTGCTAGAAAAAAAAAGGCTATCACCTACAAAGGAGCCCCCATAAGGATGACATCGGACTTCATAACAGAAACACTTGAGGCCAGAAGGGAATGTCAAGATATAAACAAAGTAATGCACAACAAGAACCTATAACCAAGACTACTTTATCCAGCAAGGATAACGTTTAAAATTGAAGGAGAAATAAAGAGCATCCCAGAAAAAGAAAGCCTCAAGGAATTCATTAAAACCAAACCAATTCTGCAAGAGATACTAAGGGGCCTGTTGTGAACTGTTTAAAGGGAGGAAAGAATATAGCAAAAGAAGAATACAGCTTTAAAGAATAAAATGGCAATATACAACTACATATCAATAATAACCTTAAATGTATTTGGATTAAATGATCCAATCAAAAGACATAGGGTAGCTGCATGGATAAAGAAACAGGACCCATACATATGCTGTCTACAAGAGACACACCTTAAAACAAAAGATGCACATAGACTGAAGATAAAAGGATGAAAAAGATATTTCATGCAAATGGAAATGAAAAAAAAGCCGGGGTAGCAGTACTTATATCTGACAAAATGGACATTAAAACAAAGAGTGTAGTAAGAGATAAAGAAGGACACTACATAATGATAGAGGGAACAATTCAACAGGAAGATATAACTATTATAAATATCTATGCACCAAATATAGGAGCCCCGACATACATAAAGCAGACTTTGATGAATATCAAGGAGGAGATTAACAGCAATACTATCATAGTAGGGGATTTCAATACCCCTCTAACAACACTGGATAGATCCTCAAGAAAAAAAATTAAGAAAGAAACAGCAGACTTAAAGGAGACACTAGATCAACTTGATTTAATAGACATCTTCAGAACTTTTCGCACTAAAGCAGTAGAATATACTTTCTTCTCAAGTGCTCATGGTACGTTTTCTAGGATAGACCACATGTTAGGACACAAAAATGGCCTCAATAAATTTAAGAAGATTGAAATCATATCAAGCATTTTCTCTGATCACAATGCCATGAAACTAGAAATTAACCACAAAAGAAAAACCGAAAAATACTCAAACACTTGGAAACTAAATAGCATGTTATTAAATAATGAATGAATTAACAATGAGATCAAGGAAGAAATAAAAAAGTTTCTAGAAACAAATGATAATGAGCATACATCAACTCAAAATTTATGGGACACAGCAAAAGCAGTTCTGAGAGGGAAGTTTATTGCACTACAGGCATATCATAAGAAGCGAGAAAAAGCTCAAATAAGCAACCTGACCCTGCATCTAAAAGAACTAGAAAAACAACAGCAAATAAAACCCAAGACAAGTAGAAGGAAGGAAATAATAAAGATCAGAGCAGAAATAAATGACTTAGAGGCTAAAGAAACAGTACAGAGGATCAATGAAACCAGAAGCTGGTTCTTTGAAAAGGTAAACAAGATTGATGAACCTTTAACTAGACTCAACAAGAAAAAAAAGAGAGAGGACTCAAATAAATAAAATTAGAAAGGACAGTGGAGAAATAACAACTGACACAACAAAAATACAAAGTATTGTAAGAAAATACTATGAAGAACTATATGCCAAAAAATTAAACAATCTTGGTGAAATGGACAAATTTCTTGAACCATATAAACTTCCAAAAATCAATCTGGAAGAATCAGAAAACCTAAACAGACCAATTACAACAAATGAGATCGAAACAGTTATCAAAAAACTCCCAAAAAAGAAAAGTCCTGGGTCTGATGGCTTCACAAGTGAATTCTATCAAAAATTCAAAGAAGAACTAACTCCTATCCTCCTCAAGCTATTTCAAAAAATTCAAGAGGAAGGAGGACTTTCAAACTGCTTTTATGAGGCAAGCATAATTCTGATCCCCAAACCGGGCAAAGACAACACAAAGAAAGAAAATTATAGGCCTATATCCCTGATGAATTTAGACGCTAAAATTCTCAACAAAATATTAGCCAACCGGATCTAGCAATATATAAAAAAAATCATACATCATGATTAAGTGGCATTTATTCTGGAGAGGCAAGGTTGGTTCAATATTCGCGAATCAATCAATGTGATTCATCACATAAACAAAAGCAAGGACAAAAATCACATAATAATTTCAATAGATGCAGAAAAGGCATTTGATAAAAGCCACCACCCATTCATGCTCAAAACTCTCAGTAAAGTGGAAATACAGGGACCATTCCTTAACATAATAAAGGCCATCTACGACAAACCCACAGCAAACATCATACTAAATGAACAAAAATTAAAAGCATCCCCTTAAGATCAGGAACCAGGCAGGGATGCCCCCTTTCACCACTCTTATTCAACATAGTTCTGGAAGTCCTAGCTACAGCAATCAGACAAGAAGAAGAAATAAAAGGCATCCAAATTGGAAAAGAAGAAGTAAAACTGTCACTATTTGCAGATGATATGATATTGTATATAGAAAACCCTAAAGTCTCAGTAAAAAAACTACTGGACCTTATAAATGAATTCAGCAAGGTGGCAGGATATAAAATTAATACTCAAACATCAGAGACATTTTTATATACCAACAATGAACTGTCAGCAAAAGAAATTAAGGAAACAATTTCATTCTCTATTGCAGCCAAAAAAATAAAGTACCTAGGAGTAAATTTAACCCAGGAGGTTAAGGACTTGTACTCAGAAAATTATTAAATATTGATAAAAGAAATCAAGGAAGATACGACCAAGTGGAAGCATATACCGTGCTCATGGCTAGGAAGAATAAACATCATTAAAATCTCTATATTACCCAATGCAATTTATAAATTCAATGCAATACCGCCTGACCTGTGGTGGCGCAGTGGATAAAGCGTTGACCTGGGAATACTGAGGTCGCCAGTTCAAAACCCTGCACTGGTCTGGTCAAGGCACATATGGGAGTTGAGCTTCCAGCTCCTCCCCCCTTTCTCTCTTTCTCTATCTCTCTCTCTCTCACTCTGTGTCTCCTCTCTAAAATAAATAAATAAATTAATTAAAATAAAATAAAATAAAATAAAAAATTAAAAAAAAAATTCAATGCAATACCAATTAAAATACCAACGACATACTTCAAAGATATAGAACACATATTCCAAAAATTTATATGAAACTAAAAAAGAACACGAATAGCCTCAGCAATCTTAAAAAGAAAAAATAAAGCAGGAGCTATCACGCTTCCAGACATGAAGGTTTACTATAAGGCCATTATACTCAAGACAGCCTGGTACTGGCATAAGAGCAGGCACATAGATCAATGGAACAGAAGAGAGGACCCAGAAATAAACCCACAGCTTTATGGACAACTGATATTTGACAATGGAGGAAAGAACATACAATGGAGTAAAGACAGCCTCTTTAACAAATGGTGTTGGGAAAATTGGACATCTACCTGCAAAAAAATGAAACTAGACCATCAACTTACACCATTCACAAAAACAAACTCAAAATGGATAAAAGACTTAAACGTAAGCCGTGAAACCATAAGCATCTTAGAAGAAAACATAGGCAGCAAGCTCTCCGACATCTGTAGCAGCAATATATTTGCCGATTTATCTCCACGGACAAATGAAATAAAAGGCAAGATAAACAAATGGGACTATATCAAACTAAAAAGTTTTTGCACAGCTAAAGACAATAAGAACAGAATAAAAAGACAAACCACACAATGGGAGAACACATTCGACAGCACATCTGATAATGGGTTAATAACTAAAATGTATAAAGAACTTATAAAACTCAACACCAGGAAGACAAACAATCCAATCAAAAAATGGGCAAAAGAAATGAATAGAAATTTCTCCAAAGAGGACGTACAAATGGACAATAGGCATATGAAAAAATGCTCAACATCACTAATCATTAGAGAAATGCAAATTAAAAGCACAATGAGATATCACCTCACACAAGTCAGAATGGTGCTCATCAGCAAAACAACACAGAATAAGTGCTGGCGAGGATGTGGAGAAAAGGGAACCCTTCTACACTGCTGGTGGGATTGCAGACTGGTGCAGCCACTGTGGAAAACAGTTTGGAGATTCCTCAGAAACATGGACAAGAGAGTGGTGGTAATGGGATGGGGGGAGGGAGGGAAGGGTGGGATAGGGGGTAAGGGAGGGACACAGGGAAAACCAGATAGAAGGTGACAGAGGACAGTTTGACTTTTGGTGATGGGTATGCAACACAATTGAATGAATAGATAACCTGGAGATGTTTTCATTGTACATATGTACCCTGATTTATTGGTGTCACTCCATTAGAATTAATAATAATAAAATATATTTAAAAAAATTTAAAAAAAAACTAAGGAGAAAGGAATGTAAATTTGTGCTTTTCACCTTGGGCGGCTGCTCAAGCACTCACTTTAGAGAGATCCCTGATTACAAGTGCCATTTTAACAACTGGTTTGCCAAACTAAACAAACAATTTGGTATCAGTCTGACAAGCCAGTGCAGACCGGCTGAATCTCGCCATTGTCTCTATTGCACGTACAGCACTTGTACTGTTTTCCATTAAATTGTCTTTGCCCACATGGTTTGCTCCCGAGGTCTTGGTGCGGAAGGGATTCTGAGTTGGGGCAGCAGGAACACAGCCCTAGGAAAAAGCATGTCAGGTGCAGGGAGTTGACCTTCTGAGATTGGCGGGTCAGGCTGGAGCACCTTGGGGCTGAGGACAAGCAGGCTTTTGTTTGATACTAGACTCTGGGAGGAAAAAAAAATCAATGTTTAATTGTGATTTTAAGCAAGTTCTATGTATGTAAGAAAGAAAGCCAGTATTTCTTTGCAAATGACTTGAAACCACATCTTTACTTGATTATGCAAATGGTAACCTGTAAAGAAAATTTTATCCTTAATATTAATTCACCAAATGTCTTGAATGTCCACCATGTGCCCGGCAGCTTAGAGAATGGATTTGGGTGGGGACTGGATGAAGGGAGAAACAGAAGTTAATAAATCGAGGTCACCAATTTCAATAAGATTATTATCTACTTTAACATTTTCCAATATCTACTTTATCTGCTTTCCATTTCTTTTATTTATAAAATTCTTACTTTTTTATGAATCTATTGGGATGACATTAGTTGATAAAATGATATAGATTTCAGATGCACAATCCTATCATCTGTATTTGCATTGTGTGTTTGTTCACCACCCCAAGTCAAGTCTACCTCCATCACCATCTATCCCCCTCTACAATCCTTCCTTTCCCCACCCTCCTTTCCTTCCTGCAATCCCCACAGTGTTATCTGTCTATAAGGTTTTTCTTTGTTTAATCCCTTCACCTTTTTTACCCAGTTCCCTAACCCCCATCCCATCTGACAGCTGTCAGTCTGTTCTCTGTACCTATGATCTGTTTCTATTTTGTTTGTTAGTTTATTTTGTTCATTAAATTCCACATAAAAGTGAAAAAAAAAAGAAATGCAACTCAAATGAATCAATAAAAGAAATCCCAAGAAAAAAATAAAAACTAAATGAAATGAAAGTAACCAAACTATTAGATGCACAGTTTAAAATAATGATTTTTAGGATGCTCAAGGATCTTAGAGCAGCAATGGATAGACATAATGAGCACCTAAATAAAGACATAACAAGCCTCAAAAAGGACATTGAAATCATAAAAAAGAACCAGTCAGAAATGACAAATACAATATCAGAAATGAAGAATGTACTAGAAGGAATTGACAGCAGGCTAGATGAAGCAGAGGACTGAATCTGCAATTTAGAAAACAAGATAAATATAAGCACTAAAGTAGAGCAGCCAAATGAAAAGGGGCACAAAAAGACTGAGGAAACTCTAAAAGACCTCTGTGACAACATGAAGAGAAACAACATCTGCATCATAGTGGTTCTTGAAAGAGAGGAGAATGAACAAGGAATAGAGAACCTGTTTAAAGAAATCATAGCTGAAAATTTTCTAAATTGATGAAAGAAAAAGTCACACAACTTCAAGAAGCACAGAGAGTCCCATTAAAGAGGAACCCAAGGAGACCTACACCAAGACACATCAGAACTAAAATGCTGAAGTTAAGAGACAAAGAAAGAATACTAAAAGCTGCAAGAGAAAAGTAGTTAATTACCTACAGAGGAATTCCCATAAGGATGACATCTGACTTCTCATCAGAAACACTTGACACCAGAAAGGATTGGCAAGAAATATTCAAAGTAATGTAAAACAAGAACCTACAACCTAGACTATTTTATCCATCAAGGTTATCGTTTAAAATTGAAGAAGAAATAAAAGCTTCCCAGACATAAAAGAAATTCAAGGAAATTATTACAATCAATCCAGTACTGCAGGAAATGTTAAGGGGCGTTCTCTAACAAGAGCAAAAAAATAAATAAATTATTTTTGAGAAAAAGGGGAATGTAGATTTAAAGAATAAAATGGCAATAAATAAGTACATGTCAATAATAACCTTAAATGTAAATGAACAAAATGCTTCAATCAAAAGACATAGGTTAGCTGCATGGAGAAGAACACAGGACCCATATATATGCTGTCTACAAGAGACCCACCCAGAACAAAAGATACACATAGATTAAAAGTGAAAGGATGGAAAAAAGTATTTCACACAAATGGAAATGAAAAACATACTGGGGTAGCAATACTTATATCTGACAAAATAGACTTTAAAACAAAGGCTATAGTAAGAAATAGAGAAGGTCACTATATAATGATAAAGGGAACAATCCAACAAGAGGATATAACCATTATAATTATCTATGTGCCTAATATAAAAACACCTAAATATATAAAGCAGATTTTGATGGACATAAAGGGTGAGATCAACAGCAATAGTATAATAGTAAGACATTTTAACACCCCATTAACATCAATGGCTAGATCCTCAAGAAATAAAATTAACAAAGAAACAGTGACCTTAAATGATGCACTAGATTAACTGAAGTTAATAGATATCTTCAGAACCTTTCACCCCAAAGCAGCAGAATATACTTTCTTTTCAAGAGCTCATGGTATATTCTCTAGGATAGACCAAGTGCTAGGAAACAAAACAAGTCTCAATAAATTTAAGAAGATTGAAATCATATCAAGAATCTTCTCTGATCACAATGGCATGAAACTAGAAATCAACAATAGAAAAACTGAAAAATATTTAAATACTTGGAAGCTAAATAGCATGTTATTAAATAATGAATGGATTAACAATGAGACCAAGGAAGAATTTAAAATTTTTCTTGAAGCAAATGAAAATGAACATACAATTCAAAATTTATGGGACACAGCAAAAGCAGATCTGAGAGGAAGTTCATAGCATTACAGGCATACCTTAAGAAGCAAGAAAAAGCTCAAATAAACAACTTAGCTCTGCATCTAAAATAATTAAAGAAAGAATAACAAATAAAGCCAAGAGGAAGCGGAAGGAAGGACATCATAAAGATTAGAGCAGAAATAAATGACATAGATGCTAAAAAAAATACAGAAGATCAATGAAACCAAGAGCTAGTTTTTTGAAAAGGTAAACAAGATTGATGAGCCTTTAACCAGAGTCACCAAGAAAAAAAAGAGAGAGGACTTAAATAAATAAAATTAGAGCCTGACAAGGCGGTGGTGCAGTGAATAGAGCATCGGACTAGGATGCAGAAGACCCAGGTTCAAGACCCTGAGGTTGCCAGCTTGAGCGCAGGCCCTTCAGGCTTGAGCAAAAGCTCACCAGTTTGGACCCAACATCGCTGGCTCCAGAAAGAGGTGGCTCGGTCTGCGGCCAAGGCACATGTGGGAAAGGCCCGCAGTCAAGGCACATGAGAGAAAACAATCAATGAAAAACTATGGTGTCACAACGGCAACGAAAAACTAATGATTGATGCTTCTCATCTCTTTCCGTTCCTGTTTGTCTGTCCCTATCTATCCCTCTCTCTGACTCTCTCTGTCTCTGTGTTTAAAAATAAATAAGTAAATAAATAAATAAAATTAGAAATGAAAGTGGAGAAGTAACAACTGACTCAACAGAAGTACAAAGGATTGTAAGAAAATACTATGAACATCTATATGCCAAAAAATTGGGCAATCTAGGCAAAATGGATAAGTTTCTAGAAACATATCATCCTCCAAAACTCAATCAGAAAGAATCAGAAAACCTTACAGACCGATTACAACAAGTGAAATTGAAACAGTTATCAAAAAACTACCAGCATACAGAAGTCCTGGACTGGATGGCTTCCCGAGCAAATTTTACCAAACATTCAAAGAAGAACTAACACCTATCCTTCTCAAGGTATTTCAAAAAAATCAAGAAGAGGGAAGACTTCCAAGCTCCTTTTATGAGGCAAGCATTATTCTCATTCCAAAACCAAGTAAAGACAGTACAAAGAAATAAAACTATAGGCCGGTATTCCTGATGAACTTAGATGCTAAAATTCTCAACAAAATATTAGCAAACTGGATCCAGCAATACATTAAAAATGTTATACATCATGATCAAGTGGGATTTATTCTGGGGAGGCAAGGTTGTTACAATATTAGCAAGTCAATAAATGTGATCTATCACATAAACAAAAGGAGGATAAAATCACATGCTATTTCAATAGATGCAGAAAAAACATTTGATAAAATCCTGCACTCATTTATGATCAAAATTCTCAGCAAAGAGGGAATACAGGGAACATACCTCAACATGATAAAGGCCATCTATGACAAACCCACAACCAACATCATACTCAAGGGCAAAAATTAAAAGCAATCTCCTTAAGATTAGTAATAAGGCAGGGGTTCCCCTTTTCACCACTCTTATTAAACATAGTTCTGGAAGTCCTAGTCACAACAATCAGACAATAAGAAGTAAAAGGCATCTAAGGTGGAAAAGAAATAAAACTTTCATTATTTGCTGATGACATGATATTGTATATAGAAAACCCTAAAGTCTCAGTCAAAAAACTACTAGACTTGATAAATGAATTCAGCAATGTGGTAGCATATAAAATTAATATTCAGAAATTAGCAGCATTTTTATACAGCAACAAAAAACTTTTTTAAAGAGAAATTAAGGAAACAATCTCCTTCACTATTGCAACAACAACATAAAATAAAGTACCTAGGAGTAAATTTAACCAAGGAAGTAAAAGACTTGTACTATGAAAATTATAAAACATTGATAAAAGAAATCAAGGAAGATACAAACAAGTGGAAACACATATCGTGTTCATGGATAGGAAGAATAAACATCATTAAAATGTCTATATTACCAAAGCAATCTATAAATTCAGTGAATTCCTATCAAAATGCCAATGGTATACTTCAAGGATATAGAACAAATATACCAAATATTTATATGGAACCAAAAAAAGAACACAAATGACCTCAGCAATCTTGAAAATAAAGAATTAAGTGGGAGGTATTACACTTCCTGATATCAAGTTATACTACAAGGCCATCATTGTACTCAAACCAGCTTGGAACTGACATAAGAACAGGCATATAGATCAATGGAACAGAACAGAGCACCCAGAAATACACCCACACCTTTATGGTCAATTGATATTTGGCAAAGGAGGCAAGAGCAAACAATGGAATAAAGACAGTCTCTTTAATAAATGGTGTTGGAAAAATAGGACAAGTACATGCAAAAAAAAAATGAAACTAGACCATCAACTTACACCATTCAGAAAAATGAACTCAAAATGGATCAAAGACTTAAGTGTAAGTCACGAAACCATAAACATCTTAGAATAGAACATAGGCAGTAAACTCTCCGATATCTCTCGTAGCAATATTTTTGCCAATATATTTACACTGGCAAGTGAAACAAAGGACAAAATAAACAAATGAGACTATATCAAACTAAAAAGCTTTTGCAGAGCAAAAGACACCATGAACAAAATAAAAGGACAACCAACACAGTAGGAGAACATATTTGCTAATACCTCTGATAAGGGGTTAATAACAAAAATTTATAAAGAACTTGTAAAACTATAAACCAGGAAACTAAACAATCCAATAAAAAATGGGCAAAAGAACTGAATAGACACTTCTCCAAAGAGAACATAAAAATGTCCAATAGGCATATGAAAAAATGTTCAACGTCACTAATCATCAGATAAATGCAAATTAAAACCACAATGAGATATCACCTCACACCTGCCAGAATGGTACTCATAAACAAATCAATACACAGTAAGTGCTGGCGAGGGTGTAGAGAGAAGGGAACCCTCCTGCACTGCTGGTGGGAATGCAGGCTGGTGCAGTCACTGTGAAGAACACTATGGCATTTCCTCAAACAATTAAAAATGGAACTGCCTTTTGACTCAGCTATCCCACTTTTAGGAATATATACTAAGTATACCAAATCACTGATTCAAAAGAAGATATGCACCCCCATGTTTACTGCAGCATTTTTTACAATAGCCAAGATCTGGAAACAGCCCAAGTGTCCTTCAGTGGACGAATGGATTAAAAAGCAGTGGTACATATAAAAAATGGAATACTACCTGGCCTTGAAAAAGAAAGGAAATCTTACCTTTTGTGATGGCATGGATGGACCTGGAGATTATTATGCTAAGTGCAATAAGCCAGGCAGAGAAAGACATATATCGTATGATCTCACTTGTATGTGGATTCTAACGAACAAAGTGAACTGAGGAATGAAATAGAGGCAGAGGCAGGGTCACAGGGAGCGGAGGGACAGCTGTCAGAGGGAACGAGGATGAGGGGATGGGATCAGAGAAGGTGAAAGGATTAGTGAAATTACATATACATAACACATAGATACAGATAACAGGACAGCAAATCCCAGAGGTGGGAGTGAGTCAGAGGGAGTCAGAGGGAGGGGGGGAAAGGTGTGTATATAGGGACACGAGGGTGGGGTTGAGAGTGTTATATTCAGTGGGGCACGTGAATCTATGTTAACACAAAAAACTAAAATTAACAAAAAAAAGAATACTTTACAACAAAAAAGTAGTGTATATATATATATATATATACACACACACACACAAATATAAGATAATTAGTCATGCAAGTCATTATAAACCTATGTATATTATGTAGGCAGATGTCATACATCATGATAATAGTTCAGAACAATTGAAGCCTTATAAACTTTAGATGACTACACCAACATAAGATATTATTAACAATTAATAATTAATTTACAATTAATTGATGATGACATCATCTTTACCACTACTTTATTACATATTATTTGGGGATTATCTCTGCTCTTCTTTATGTCCTAGCTTAGGTTTAAGATAAGTCTACATGTGGATCTTTCATTTATTTATCTAGTACCTTTAGATGTCTCGGTTACAGCTATATCCCAACCCATAAAACAAAGGCTCAGTAAATGTCATTGAATGAATGAGTGGAATGGCCAAGAAATCCATGAGGAAAGAAGACGTTTTTTATTTACTGTAGGCCTGCATGTGTATTTTATAATTCAGGATAAAGAATAAAAACAGCGAGTGGAAGAAGGACTGGTGCACGTGCACACATGTGTACTTTTTCAGAATTGATGAGGGCAGGTATGGGGGCTGGCAGGCAGAATTTGAAAAGCTACCTGGACCCTCTGTTAATCCCTTACATCCATTGGCAATCACTAAGCTCACACATGTTAAGTTTCTCTCTCAACGTGGTGTTGCAATGAAATGGGAATCATTCCTAGACAGCTTCATGATTTTTCCTGATGTTGTTTTTCAGCTGCCTAAAACCTCATGCTATTAACAGACTTGGCATAAGGTTAACATGTGAATTTAATTCTGATTAGATAATCAATTCTTTCAACCTGTATATTGTTCTGAAAATGAATGTGTGTATACAAAGTAGTCTTAAGCAATTGATGTTTACCTATTGCTGACACTGACCAGTTCTCACTCAGTTGTTTTCAATGAAGATAAACTGTGCTAATCAGCGCTAATAAATAATTTGGATCTTCTGAATGTTAGTCCCATTTTAATGTAATGGCTGACCACTCATTATTTGTATAGGATAATAGTTTTCTTTTTGATTTCTAAGTAACAAAAGCTGTCCTCCCTTCTTTACTGCAGTTTGAGAAAAAGCAAAGGTTGAAGAATAAGAGGGCCTTGCATTGTCTCATGTTTACCCCAGTGACATGAGACAGCTGTCCTCAACCCCTTCCCCATTTTAATATTGTATTTCTTCAGGAAAGGCATAAGATAAAATAATAAGATGCCACCCATGAAACCAAAAGCAATCACAGTCTTTAAGGAGGAGGCATTGCAAATGGCTTGCACCCTAAAATAAGAACAGATACATTGGCAATCAAAACAACTTTTTAAATTTTAAATAGAAGTACTAGCAGATGTCACAAGAAACACATGGAGTTAGCCACACATTAAGAGCATTATTTGTGTTTGGAGTCAGAGCAGAGAAAGTCTGAGGCAGACTGCTATGGAACAAGGAGTCAGAGTGGGTCAGGACTTCCACAGGAGTTTGGGGCATCGAGGATCTTGCTCTAATGAAACAGAGCTAACAACCTTGACTCGGTAATTTAAATGTTCCTTGTCAGGCATTTTTGGGACAGTATCCATAATTCTATTTATTTCATAATACTGTAAATAAAACCCAGATAGCTTTAGAAATGTGCTCACCGTGGAACTGGTGCATTGTTATGTTTGTGAACTCTTCAAATCTCAGAGAGAAACAAACAAAAAAAAGCAGGCAGGGAAAAAATGGAATATGAGACTTGTAGTCCACAAAACATCTCACGCTCCGCTGGTCTCCCAAACCTGTGCTCGCTTGTTAATTTATTGTTATTGTTCCTCTGTCAAACAAGTAAGGCATTATTTCACAACCCATATAGTTCTCTAAAGCAATATTTCATATGTTTTCCTGACTTACAAAAAAATATGACCAATGTTATTCCAGTAGTAGCATTTTTTTTCCTTTGAAAATGGCAGTAATACAGCAAATATTATCTTGCCCGTATGCTACATGGAATAATGTTATTACCAGAGCTAGAGAAGGCAATCACAAGTCATCCATTCATAACTAATATTTGTCCTTGCCACATAGTTCTCAGAGGGTGGTGACAGGGGTGAAATGCTTTCTTGATACGGAAAAGCCCAGAAACCCTGACTGAGTTTGGGGTACGACAAACATGTGGAAAAAAACCAGGATTTTACACAGTTACAGCACCCAGAAGAGTTCTGAAAGGCATGCTTGTAGTGAAAAGGTTCCATTGGCATAGCCTGGATTGTGGACTCAAATAGGCTCCATGTGCCAGAGTCTATTTGTGAATGAAGTGCCTTTCAGTCAGGAGAAATCAATTTTAACAGCTTATTTATTGATGAAACCAAGTCTAGTCACAGCCATTAAAGTGTTTTCTTAGAGGAAGAACTAGAGGGTTCATCTGTCTCACCTTAATGGATGAGAGCAACGCTTCTCATAAAAAATGCTTATGGCTACTCTGTCGCTGGAGCTTAGACTAACTAATATGGGATAATTAGTTAATAGGGGATTTGAGAAGCTTAGAATGCTTGCAAACATTTCCCATGCCTGTTGGATTCTGTAGAGTTAAGATTGTTCAGATATGCCCAGAATGAATGTTTCATTCAACATCTTAACTCTACCATGCTTTCTTAGCTTCACACTTTACTTGGTTAGACTGGTTTATTTGCCATGCCAACACTGTGCATGGCATGTTTCCCATCTCCAAGTCTAAACTTCCACAGCCAGTGTGGCTGACACGCCCTGGAGGTGTTTGATACAACTGGATGCAGTGCACATGCCTTAATTATTCCTCCCTGGACCAGGTACCTTCTCCTGTTCCGGGTGAAGTCCTTCCCATCCTCCTGGTTCTAGCTCTCCAGTGAAGCCCCTCCTGACACACCTCGCATGAACTTCTATCATACCTGTGATGGCCTCAGTCACTACTGTGGTACAGACCGCACTCTGTGAGTAGTGTGCCTGTGTCTGTTGAGTGCCACAGCCTGATTAGAAGCACCAAGACAGAGTCAGACTACCCCTCTGGCTTCCCAGTAATGTATGAGCTTTCTCTGTCTTATACAATGGCACCAAACCACATACCTTGACATCATTCTTGATCTTTCTTTCTTTATGACCTACCTATATCCAAAGAGTGAAGCTCTGTGACCATAAGCCAGGTCCAGTCTCTCCACCATTTCACTGACTATGTACCTAGACCATACCACCATCCTCTCTCACCTGGACAGCTGCCATGTAACCCCACTGGCTTCCTTTTTATCTTCATGTTCCTCAATAATCCACTTTCCACATAGCACAAATACTGTCGCTCCATTCTTGTTTATAACACCCTGATGCCTTTTCATTTCATCTAGAATAAAATAAGGACATTGCATAGTTTAAATTTCATGGCTTTCAGCTGTCTGAAATATGAACCCTTCTACTCTTTGGGAAGAACCGAGCACTGTGCATCTTAGTGAGTGATGGGACTGTGCCCCCCTAGCGGTTCGTCGGAGTCAGGTAGTGGCTTAGTTGCTTTCTCAGTTAAGTGACTGAACCCACATTGATGATGTTAAATGGGGCTAAGATTGGATAACTTTGGTAAAATAAAAGTAAGGAATTCAAATTCTTCAGAGTTGAAAGCATTAGAATGAATTTATTTTTGTAACTTGTCTTGGATTTTGGGGATACTATATACAGTATTAGCGCTTACCCCTCTAGTCCATTTACAAGGTTCATGGAAAGACTGAAGTGAAAAGTAGAGGAAGACATTGCTCTCCAGTGAACATGAGCTGGGGTACAAGCAGTTTAACTGTTCAGTCCCCATGGCTCAGTTGAATTTTGGCACTTCAAGAGTTTTTGGGAAAGGGAAATCACATGAGACATTGACAATGCCTAATGGGAAATCACTAGAATTTTGGAATAAACCATGTCTTTTTTTCATTGTTTGTTTTCTTTCTTTATACTGGGCTTTGATATAGATTGAATGTCCGATCATAAGCACCAGCTGACCATGTGACCTATGTTGCCCATTGTGCAGTGTTATCTGATCCCCATTGTCATAAAATGAGGTATGTCAGTATTTCTTTGTCAAATGAAATTGGAACGTATGAGACAGGGTCCAAGCAGGTGGTGCAATCATAGGTCAATTTCATCAGCATGTGGCTCACATTCCCAGTGTGAGACTCTCACCTGACTTCTTCTGACTCTGTAATCTGCCGCATGGCCTCAGAGGAGATCCCTCTGGAAAGGTGGCAACAGAGAAGGGTTTCTCCTCTTGATTTACCAATAGCTCCAAGGGTGAGTGTGTTGAAAATGGACTATGCTGCTATTAAAGTTGCATTGATTACAGGTGGGTCCTGAAGGAAATGGAAAAAGAATACACTGGGGAACAAAATTTTTGTTGCATTCACAAAAACACTTGTTCTTACCTAATTCGAGTGTGCTGATCTGAAATCTGAAATTAGTTTTTCTCTATAAGCTCAGTATTCTTGCAGCTGAAGATTTTAGGTTTTTCATCTTATTGTAAATTTTCAACACTTAGTTTAACATAATGAAGTAGAATGTCTTCTTGGGCATCATCTTTGTGAAAATATAATAATTTATATAATGCAGTAAATACACTAATATACTAAAAGATATAATTGCATTAGAATTTGTCTACAATTTCAAAATAGAACATATTAAAACACTTATTTTAGTCATAAAGTTAGCGCAAGACTTATTTAATTTTATTCAGGCAAAATTTTGCGTTTCTAGCTCTTGCATTTGTGTGCTTGTTGAGGACAATCTTGCTTGATGCTCTAGCAGTAGTCTGCTCATCACTAACAGCCCCAAGATTTTTGGAAAACTTATCAAGGTGACTGTTCAGGAAGGGAATCTTAACTCTCATGTTATATCCAATGTCGTGGAAAGCCAACAGCATCCTTTGAAGCAGAAGTGCATAGTTTTCTGCTTTTTGTTGCCAAAGAAGTTCTTTGTAATTGCCACAAAAGACTTCCATGCTGCTTTCTCCTCCTTATTCATCTTCCTGGAAAATTCTTCATCATGTATGAGGGTTCGAATTTGAAGTCCATCAAATACACCTGCTTTTATGTTCTCGAAAGACAAGCCATGAAAAGCAGAAATAATATGTTGAAAGCATTCATTTTCTCTATTCAAAGCCTAAACAAACTGCGTCATTAAGCCAAGTTTGATGTGAAGTGGGGGAAAAATGATTCTGTCTCAATTAACTACAGATTCATTCACAATATTTTTGCATCCCTACTTCCAGAGCTTCATGTTTCAGCCACTCTTTCTGTGTCCAGTGTTTCTCCCGAGCTCGGCTGTCCCACAAACACAGAAAGCAAGGATACTTTGTGAAATCTCTCTGTTGTCCTAGCAGGAAATTTACTATTTTAAATCTACACAAATGATCCAGTTATGCTCCTCATACTTCAGAAAGTCAAGGACAATTTTTATGTCATTATAATCTTCTCACAGATGAGATGAATAACCAATTGGAACCATTGCGTAAACATCACCATTGTGTAGGAGAACACATTTCAGACTCCATTTAGAGCTGCCAAGAAGTAGCCACCATTCTGTTGGACTATAAGTAGTAACACCTAGCTGGCTGAGAAGAATACCGATATCGTGACAGTAAACAAAGTGTTTGTCTTCAGAAATAAAGTCCACAAAAATTTGTTGATGCTTCCTGAAATGGGATACTTTAGCAGACCAGTGAAGCACATTCTTTTCTTAAAGCCTGGAGGCTAAGAACTCAGCTGCTTTCTTTGATAGACCCAAATCTCTTACTAAGTCATTCAATTCGGCTTGGCTAAACTGCTGTGGCGTTATTGACTGGATGGCATCAGAAGAAGACCCTTCAGATTCTACAACTATTTCCTCATGCATCTTATCAAAATATACTTGATCACCTTGTTCACTTTCTTCGTCCTCAGAAGAAATAAAACCATTGAAAACTGGAACTGGGAGTGTCTCAGAGTGTGGGATAGGTCATATTGCTGAAGGAATATTAGGATATGCGATCATACGCCATTTTTTCTTGCTGATGCCCTTTGTATGGATCAGACAGAAATAACAGTCACTGCTGTGGTCCTTAGGTTCATGCCAAACCATGGGAATAACAAAAGGCATTTCTTTGCGTTTTTCTTTTGTCCAGTCACAAAGCATTTCCTCACAGTTATGACACACAATATGAGAAACCCTATTCTTGACTTGATTGCTAAGGGGAACTTGAAAATAGGCAATATATGTACGTGTCACAAATGATGAAATATTGTGTCTTTGATGTTGAAGTGTGTAACAGCTACATATATAACAGAAGGTGTCGGGACTATTCTTACATTTAGGCCTACTTGAAGAAACCATGATTCAATCTTAAACAAAATAAGAGGGTGTTTTTATCAGATAATAATTTTTTATATTTAAAAACAACTACAATTATGTAAAAGTGATATTTGTAAAACATTAATTGCCTTGTGGTTATGTTCAATCCAAGAGTCATTGCCCTTCAACTCCAATTTAAAAACCAATGCATGCCATTAACTGTAACAAAAAGAAATTAAAATTGCAAAAAAGTTAGAACATGCACCAAAAAACAGATTTCAGATTTAGAATCAGCGATGCAGAAATACATATATAGAAACAGTTCTAAAACTTTATGCAACAGAAAATGAAAAAAGAAGTTCCCCAGTGATATCTTTCTGGCCTTAATAACTGAGCAGAACATCTTATCACTCCACTATCAGAAAGGAGAGAGAAGCTGAGATGAGAATCTTACATGCTTGTGTTCAGTGGTTGAATGTTGGATACTTGGAAGGAATGCTATTAGAGGACTGATGATAATGAGGTTTGGAGGGCAGTGTGTGGGTACTTGGTTCTCATACCAATGTTACCAAAAGGGTTATCCCATGACTGAACTATGTCTCAATTATCAGTTATCCAGATGTGTACCCTGTGGACATTATTAACCTCACTGCCCAACTCGTTCAGGCTCCTCCACATGGTCATGATCACAGTGACATGGTGTCAGAGATGAAGCAGAGTATAGCTTCAACAGCTTGGACTCTTTTGGTGATGTTTATCTGAATACTGCTGTCCTTTAGAGCCTAATTAGCATCAGTGAGCAGTCTTGACAATCTGATATAGGATTATGTATATCCCTGGAGTGTGTGTATAGGTAGACCTGGTGGCAGACTTTCCATATGGGAGAGAAAATTGTCATTGTAGCCTAAGGTAAAATGTTTCTGACCCAAGAACCTACTTATAGACACAAAAAAAGAGGTTGATGTTCTGATGCTCCTTGGAGTCATGCACTCTATCATATACCCCTATTACCCACAAGCACCGGGCTTTACAGATTGACAAATGGCCTATCAGCTCCAACGTCACCCATTATAGAGGCTTTTATTGTCCACCCCAGTAACTATCCCATTACTCTGTTTATCTACTTTTGTCTACTTCCATATCTATAACACATAGAACAGTCTTTGGAAAAAGAAATGTTTAATAAATATTTTTAAAGTAATAAATAAATGAATTACCAATTAGAATGGATAGTTAGGGCACAATACATATTTGATGAACTACTGAAAATGTAAAACCCAAGTCATGTAACACACTAGTGAGAATATAATTTCCCTTTTTGATAGATGAATTAATTACTGGTCAGGAAATGTACAAACCCAGAATTTTTAGAAATTATTTTTTATTTATTGATTTTAGAAAGAGAGAGAAAGGGGGAAAGGGAAACAGAAGGAAACATTGATTTGGGGTTGTTCCACTTATTTGTGCATTCATTGGTTACTTCTTGGATGAGCTACAACCTTGGCATCTCGAGATGATTCTCTAACCAACTGAGCTACCCAGCCAGCGCCCAACCCCAGAAGTTTTAATACCTGGAATCAAATTTAAGAATAAGTAATATAGTAATCAACCCTTCTCTTAGAGCCCATTACTTGCAGAAAATTGTACTAATCCGCAGGAAATATACTGATGAATATAAGATAACTTTGTACTCAGGGAACTTTTCATTGAGCAGGGAAAACACAGGGATGATAGGAAATAACAGACAAAGATATGGCATGTGAGGAACTGTGTGTGGGCAAAGAAGAAATAGTGTTTATTCAGCAGAGGAGGAAAAGCCACAAAGGTTTGTGGAAGACATACTATCTGAGCTAGGATTTGAAAAATAAATAGGGTTACAACAGGCAAACCTGGAGAAAAAAGATGGTTTTGGAGGCAAGATATTGAATAGTATGTTTGGAGAATGGGTGATGTAGAAGATATTGATTGGAGGTTTGGCCAGATTCTTCCAGACTTTGGAAATCCCTCTCAAGTGGTTGACTCCACTGTGTAGGCGATGGAAAGTGAACAGCAATGATTTGTGAGAAGGGGCTGTCCACTTACCATCTGAGCTGTGTCTTAAGCTACATTGTGAGGGGTAGATTCACGAGGAAAGAGACTCAAGACAAGGAAACCAATTACAAAGTTAATCTGATAGTCTAGGGGTGCGATGAAGCCAATGAGCTTTGGGCTTTTGACAGGGAGAATGAAGGGCAGGGGCTAGATATTAAGAGAGTTTTTGTCATTGGATTTGACAATGTATTGTACACTGATGGACTGAGAGAATGCACAGTCTAAATGAACTTCAGTAGTTCCAGTCTGCGTGTTGTGAGCACTGATGTTAAGTGATGAGGAGAATACAGATAAAATAGGGTCTTGTGGAAGATACATTTGTGGCTAAGTTGCGTGTGAAGATCAATAGTATTATCTGTCTCCTTAAGCCAAGCAGGCATGTGAATATTTGGGCAGGATGAAAGTTCAGTCTGGGGATATAGTTGTGAAGTTGTCTATCAATAATATACTAAAACGAAGTTAAACAGCAGAGGTCAGTCAACACTTATGAACAAACAAGAAATAAGAAAGTAGATAAAGATAACAAACAGGTGTGCCCTAAGCCAATAGCGAATGGGAATATGTGCTATTGATCCTTCCAACCCTCCTTTTTTCCCCCATGGTTTTTCCTTCTTTTCCATTTCAAGCATCCACCAAAGCAGTCTTATCTTCTTTAGGAGAAGGAAAGAAACTCAACACACCACCTCAAACTCACAATTTTGATTGATGAACTTTCCTACTAAAATAATCACTAACGATTCATGAGTTCAAACACCCACATCAAGGCACTATGTAGCATGCAGAGTGTTCCAGGGTATGGCCACCACCTAGTCTGATGTCCAACAACATTTTTTCTCTTCTGCATGCTCCTGGGCTCCAGTTGCTCTATGTGCCTTTAGTCTCTTCCTTTCCTATTGCAGCCTGCACTCCCTTTAAGATGCAGAAGGCTTCCTGTCTTTTTTCCCATCCCCAGTTCCTTCAGTTGACCCTATAATCTGTTCTGTACTTCTGTCACAGCATTGGCCTCAGTGGTCTTTGCTCTATGGATGCATTGTCTCCCAACAGACTGTAGCCTGGGAGGACTGACTGGTTTTCCCCTTTGTACTTACCCTGGTTTTCTTGCCAACTGAGCCCAGCAATGATTTGATGGGTGTTTAAAAAAATAAAAGAGAATTATTGCAGCATGGCACATTCTGGCTCTGGCTTTTCCTTTCCAAGTCTGACAGATCTGATCCAATGATAGCAAATATCATCAAACTCCCATAAACAGGAGGGAAGGTCTCTGGCGTTGCTTCTTCCTTTGGGCTGAATACTTTCAGAAAAGAGAGAAAAGACTCACACAGGGTGTTAGCTCTGGGACTGGAGGGAACTTCATTATGTTTAATGTCTCAGTAAAAAGCCTTTTTTTCCTCTCTCTACATTTACTAGACAAGTCCCAATAATGTCCTTTAAACAATTAATTCTCATTTCCGAAGCATTCCACTCTGTATTTTGTCAGAATTAAGTGACCATTATAAGGCATTAGATTGGAAACTACTGTCTTAATTACTTCTGAAAGTAAGGCATAAAAGAAGAAAAAAGAAGTCCACATTTCAGAGACGTTGGCATCCTTGCAGTCCTGGCTGCTTTTTGTATACCTTTTTTTTTCTTTGGTCTCCCCACCATGCCAAATCTGTGTCAGAGGAAAGATCTCAGGTGTTTGGATATCTGCCGATCTAATTTTGTCTTAGGGAAAGATTAAATAATCTGGATAATAAAGCACATGAAAATGTGGACAGTCGCATCTAGACCCACTCTAGGGAAGGCCATAAACGTGATAAATGTGGCGGAGTCGACGGGAGACAGGTGGTGCACGTCTCGTTGGGAGCCATGGAGTCTGGTCACTACTCGGAAAGAGTGCTGTGGGCACAACGGTTCCCGGTGGTGCCCATGTCCACTCCAGCAGAATGTCACATCAAAGTTCTGTCTCAGTGAAGACCATGCAGCTGTTTGTGAAGACCCAGTGAATGTTCTGTTAAGGCTAGGTGTAGCAGAGGGCTGTGGTCCCTAACACCTTCTCTCTTTTTTTTAAGGCGGAGGTTGTTTCTGTCATGAAGCCGGCTCTGGGAGAATGGCTGGGGGGGACTTGCATAGCTGATAGGACAGATTCCACTCAGTGGAACAATGTCCATCCTGCGTGTTTGCACACATTAGGTGGGAGTGTTGGCAGGGCTCACAGCCTTAATGTCTACATTATGGGTAATTACTTATAGCTCCCGTGTCCGCACAAAGCGCTTGCACTGTGGGGATGCAAGCTTCTCGCATGTACTGCTTCCGCTTCCCTTCCGCTGAGGGGTAAGATCTTGACTGTTGTAATGCTTGAAGGTTTAGTATAGGGTTATGAATGGTTTAGGGAGGTAGGGTGGAGCTTGGGCTCACATAGACTGTCTTGCAAAAATTTTGAGGTTCAGGAACAGAGGAGTGAATGCCATTTTCCCCCTAACTTTTCAAAATGAATTTTTAAAATGATTATTTTTATTATATAAGTGTCGTTCACATACAACATTGTATTAGTATCAGGTGCACAGCACAGTGACTCTACAATTATTTCATTAGCTCTTGCTAAACTTTCTCTAGCAGCTGCCACTTCCCAAGTTAGCACAGTGTTTCCACAGCTCCTTGCTGAAAAGGGGCCTTGCCTTGGAGGACGTTGACTTGAATAAAACTGACCAGTGTGTTCTGAGATTTTTCTTCCTCCACTGAGTGGACATTATTGGGGCAGAGACCATCTAGCTGAGTCGGGCTCCATAGTCCCAGACTCCCGCCCAGGGACCCCAGCTGTGCCCCTTCCATACTGTAAGACATTGGCTACCTTCCTTATCTGTAAAACCCACATACTAGTCCTTAGTGGGACAATAACATGAGACAATGTGTTGAAAGGGTTTTGGCACAATGCTGAGCACGTCATTACTGAATGTTGGGTTGGCCAGCAGCAGCAGCAATGGCCACAACAAAGGGTGTTTTGTTGTCTGGGTACCAGAAACTTCACAAAGGAGAGAGGTATCCACCACGTGGAAAAGCAGCAGCACGGTCTCCATGTTGCTGCTGGTTAGGAGTCTGAACTTTAATCAAATGAAAGCACACTAATGTCAGAGCCCCCCTCCCCTGCATTCAGATGCACAGCACTGTATCTGCAGCCTAATGCAGCCTTTGATGTGGTTCTTCCAGGTTGCAGAGGTGCCTGTACCTTTAATGACAGGAAGCCAAGGATGGTAACACACCAGACTGCCTTTCATCTCAAAGTATTCTAATAGCATGATTTTAGAAGTATATTACCCATAATAATAATATACCCAATAATAATATACCCAGGTATATTATTATTACCTTTATACCAAATTAGAAACAGGTGAAAGTATGCTATTTGGTGGCCTTTGCCATGAGAAGAGAAGTTGCCCAGAGAAAAGAAATATGTATTTGTTTTCAACATTTATGTTTCTTGGAACCTCAGTGGTTTTTAAAAGAGCTCAGGGCTAGAAAATTTAAAAGTTTTGAAAACTGTGGCCATCATACCCTGACAACTCATGCCTTCAAGACAGGTTGTCAAAGGCAAGAGTATATAATATAGCCCCACTAGGGAATTTTCTGTTTCTCACCTTATCCATCATTGAAGAAAAAATAATTCACAACACTTAGCTTCTTCTTTTTAATGTATGGGTATAAATAATCAAATGCAATTTGTGATGCCTGTGGTTTGTAATGCATTCAGCAGGACCTAGAGTATGATGGGGAAGAACAAGCTTGGTTTGTACTTGAAGTTTGCTAAGTACTGGAATTCCCCAGCTAGTCCTTCCTTATTACACAGGGAAAGCTGTGGTGCAGAGACCTCCCCAGAAGCCCGGGGGAGGCTTCCCCTCATTAGGCATGCCCCAGTGACAGAGCGTGTGGCACACTGCAGGTCTGCGGGCTGGGAGAAGGACGGCCTCAGACTTCAAAAATGGAAATCTTGAGTCATATTAGCTAGAGACTTTTTTTTAAAATCTCTAAAACCCTTCAAAGCAAAAAAAAAAAAAGAAAAGAAAAAAAAGAAATAGAAGGGAATCATGCAAAACAGAAAATTGTTGCTGTGAATCAGTAGTGACAACAATATGGTCAAGGTCTGTGTTTCACAGTTAGGCTCACACTTCTCTCAGGGCTGGGGGAATAATGTGTTCTTGAAATAAATCTGAGCTCATTCAGAGATTTGTGAGCATGAGATCTGAATGGAGATTATTTTTCCCCCTTTTGATATTAAGAGCTCTGCTCAGGTCCAGCATCCCTGCTGTGTCTGGCAAACGAGAGGAAGATGCTCATTCTCGCGCACTTTCCTCAAGGCCAGCTTCCAAATACTCTTCCACCTGCCCTGTTGGCCATTGCACCAGATTCTAATTAAGTCATCGCACTTTCTGGTCACCTTCCCTGATGACAGGGACGTGCCTGGGGAGATGGCTGGGCTTATGACACAGGCATATTCCTGCACCCCATCCTGGCACCTAAGAGGCTCTTCTTTTGGTACCCAGCTCCTGCAGTGAGACTGGGCTTAGTTCAGATGGTGTATACACAAGCAGGTGCATGATCCAAGGAAACTGTTGTCCTTCTTAAAGTATTAGTAAGATTCAAGGGTGTCTTTATACCATGGACTCTATCAGGGATGTTGTCACAATGTCAGGCTCCTTAGTATAGCAAATACTAAGTATCCTGATAGATTAGAAGGCCAGGGTTCGGCCCTGGCCAGTGGCTCAGTGGATAGAACATTAGCCCAGTATATGGATGTCTTAGGTTCAATTCCTAGTCAGGGCACACATGAGAAGTGACCATCTGCTTCTCTCCCCTACCCTCTCTCTCCTTCTTCCTTTCCCACAGCCAGTGACTTGATTGGTCTGAGCATCAGCTCTGGGCACTGAAGATAGCTCAATTGATTCAAGCATCAGCTTTAGACAGGGGTTGCTAGGGGGATTCCAGTTGGAGCACATATAGGAGTCTGTCCCTCTGTCTCCCCTCCTCTCACTTAAAAAAAGCCAGAGTTAACCTAACTGGTGGTGGTGCAGTGGATAGAGCACTGACTTGGAATACTGAGTTCACAGGTTCAAAACCCCAAGGTTGCCAGTTTAAGCAGAGACTTGCTAGCTTGAGCATGGGGTCTCTGGCTTGAGCGTGAGATCATAGATATGATTTCATGTTTGCTGACTTGAGCTCAAGGTTGCTGACTTGAGCCCAAAATTGCTGGCTTGAGCCTCTTCCCTCCGCATCAAGGCATTTATGAGGAGCAACCAATGAACAACTAAAGTAATGCAACTGTATGTTAATACTTCTCATCTTACTTTCTTCTTCTTCTTGTTCTTCTTCTTCTTCTTGTTCTTCTTCTTTCCCCTCCTCCTCCTCCTCCTCCTCTTCCTCTTCTTCTTCTTCTTCTTCTTCTTCTTCTTCTTCTTTTTCTTCTTCTTCTTCTTCTTCTTCTTCTTCTTCTTCTTCTTCTTTCTCTCTGTCTCTCTCTCTCTCAAGTAAAAAATAAAAGCCAGGGTTAGAAGAGTATTCTGACTTAGCTGAACTTGTTCAATAGGGTGAGAGCCCCGAACCCTGGATCTTTTATTTGTCTACAACTCTTAAGTAGCTTGTTCCCTTAGTACATTTTGTTGTGATTAGACACTACACAGTGTCCTGTTCTAGCAGATGAGGGACAGGTATTATCTCTATCAATACCTGCCAGATTAATCTTAGAGAGATCATTCCAAGTCACCTTCAGAAATTCCTCATTTCTGCTTTTTCTCATCTTCCTCCCCAGTTTGGGCCCTGAAACCTACCATCATAAACATTTGACTGAAATGTCCCCTGCCTCACCACATTGCAGAGTCAAGTAACTAAGTATAAATATTTACATTGAAATACTCTTGCCCTTTCTTTTGTAAAGCCAATCTCCAAGCCAACTTCTCCTCCTGACATGCATCCCCTCAGGTCTGGGGTGTTTACCCGTGCAAACAAACAGTCACTACTCTGTGCATGCCCTTGCGGCCCCTCTGTACCTATAAGCTCTGGTTCTGAAATGAGCCAAAAGAACCTCTGGGCTGAGGAGTTTCCCAGGCCAGTGTTAACATAGGTAGGTAACTAAATATTGATGGGGAAAAGACCAGAAGGAGTTAGATAACGTATTTTATAAAACGTGGAAAGCCTGCTTCAGTAAGAAGCTCCAGCATCTCATTTACAATGTGGACACTCCAGGGGATTGCACAGCTAAAAAGATGATCACTCTCTCCCTCTATTGTTTAAGGAGGGAGAATCAGTTTTTCTATCCCCCCTCCAGGGTAGAACCAATTCATACCCAGACTATGTGTGGGAGGTGCTTCTGTGCTTCCACCTTAAGACAGGTGCAGTGAATGCCATCATGATGGCCATGACACCTGTCATTCTAGCCTAATCAAAAAATCAGATTGATTAGTGGAAGGAAAACAACACAAACCTATAAAAGATTTTCTTAAAATTGGTTAGCTTAAAAAAAACTTGTCCTTTTTAGCCCCAAAATATTAACACAGGCTTAGCAGAGCTCCTTCTCTCTCTCTCTCTCGTACTTGGAATTGTAGCCAGACAGTCTCCCAAGCACAGGCTTTGAGAAGCACCTGGACTGGGCTGAGCTTTGACATGAGCTAAACCACAGCCCAAAACATCTGGACTTTGGTTTTTATACCGGGCTTAACGACAAGACTAGATTTTTTACTTGACAGGACAGAGGAAAATAAGACACTAAATACCTGTGGACAACCTTCTATTTCAACCTCAAAAATATCTTCCTACAACAACCTCAGCTTCTCCAAATATGGATCACTAAATATTCCTTTTTCTTGACACTGCAACAGATCTACACCAGAACTGGTATCAGAACTGATAACACCAAGAGTGCTTATGTTCAACAATGTCTACATTTCTGATCAAGGAAGTCCAAAGAGTGAGAGGTTCTGAGCCTGCCTTCAGTTCATGCCTTTGAGCCTCCTGGCATAGGACTCAGAGCCAACCATGACATTGAGCTTGGGTTCTATATCACTCCACTTGTTCTCAGGTCGTCCTGTACAAATCAAATAAAACAACAGCCATAACAACAACAAAAAAACCCTCTTTCCATCAAAAAGCATGGCATCTTCCAACATATTGATTCATGTAAATAGATACCTGAAATGGTCACCAGAGTCCCAGTTCTGGCTACAGCCAAAACAGACTTCCACCCGGGGACTGACTGTCATGACTTGTCATAGACAACTGCCCCCTGTAGAGCCCAGAGATAATCTGACTGCTTTAAAACACTCAGCAGGCTTGCTGCTCTCACTGGGTGCCTGTTACAAATTGAGTGGCTTCCCTAAAGTTTATATGTTGAAGCTTTAACCCTGCACGTGACTAAAGTTGGATATGAGGTTCGTAGGGAGGAAATTAAGGTTAAATGAGGTCATAAGGACAGGTGGGTGGGGGGAGTTCTCATCTGATTGAACTGGTCCTTCTAAGAAGAAGGGGTCACAGAGTCTCTACCTCTCCACATTCCCACCCCAGGAAAAGCCATGAGAGGATATACTGAGAACACAGACACTGGCAAGAAGAAAGTCCTTGCCAGGCACCTTTTCCTCTGGCACCTGTAGCTTACACTTCCAGCCTCCATAACTGTCAGAAAATGCACTGCTGTTGTTTTGGCCCCCATGGTGGGTGGTGTCTTGTAACAGCTGCCTGAGCAGACAGGTGCATTCTTAGCTGTCGTGTGGTAACGGACAGGAGCAGGGGCGGGGCTCAGGGTTTTCTTTCACCAGCACTGTAATAATGGGAGAAAAGGGTTAATAAGAAACCTTGTCCTTGTGCAGGATTGTGTCCCTTTCAAGCGGCTTCCAGTTTGGATTTTTCATTTGGTCTTCATCATACCTTTATGACCCCATGCAGGAGATGGGGCACTTTACTGACATTTTGCAGGTGGTGAACCCAAGGTATAAAAAGAGCTATGTCATTTAATAATCTGTTTGAGATCCCGCTGAGAGTTCAGACCCCAGGCCCATTGGAGCATAATTCGGCATTCTTCTCCCTGTGTAAGAGCATCTCTAAGTGGATGAGGCCAAAATACCTGTGTTGGGCTGGCCAATATTGTCGTTTTTGTCTGTGTTTTGCATCATCTGTATGGTGGCCTATTCACCCCAATTTCTATTCATAGATGAGCCAGAGTGAAGTTATGAAGGGGTTCAGTGGGTTCATTCACAATACAAAAAGCAGGATGATGAACTGCAGGACAAAAGTATCAGGGGAGGAAGGCCTCTGTGGGAGCCGCTGGACTGTCACACTGCTCTGGAAGCTCTCTCTATTACTGGTCCCTGTTAGGATTTCTTTGGCTTTTTTCTTTTCTCTTTTCTTTCCTCTTTTTAATTGAAATTATTAGATGATTTTAGTTAATAAAATTATACAGGCTTCAAATATGTAACTATATAACACATCATCTGCATGCTGTGATCCTTCATCACGGGAACTGGGGTGACACTCTTTAAGACCTGAGCATCTGCTTAAAAGTGTGTGTTTTAGGCCCTGGCTGATTGACTCAGTTGATAGAGCATTGGCCCAGCATGCTGATGTCCCAGGTTTGATTCCTGGTCAGGACATACAGGAGGAGAAACCATCTCTTCTCTTCTCCTTCTTTATTCCTTCTCCTCCTGCCCCCAGTGGCTTGATTGGTCTGAGCATTGACCTCAGGTGCTAAAAATAGCTCCATTGATTTGAACATCAACCCCAGGCAGGGGGTTGCCGGGTGGATCCTGGTCAGGGTGCATGCAAGAGTCCATCTCTCTACCTCCCCTCTTCTCACTTAATAAAATAAAATAAAATGAAAAAAAATGTGTGTTTTCTTAACTCTAATTTCAGAGTGCCCGAGCACCTCCCCAGGCTGCACAGGACTGCTGATCATTCTCTGTTTAGACATACTAAATACTTTGCATACCAGGATGCCTTCTCCCTTACCAGCCCCAGCACTAGTTTGCATAGTATCCAGAGCCACAAACCAGAGCACTCCAAATTCTCTCCAGCCTCTCCCATGTCTGGAGAAGGATGGCCTCTCTGGCCTGCTTTATCTTCCCACAGATAGTCTTGCCCTTTCAGGGCTTGTCTCCACCTTGTCAAAAGCAGTGTTCAACACTGGGCACTCAGCCACCTGGGTTTAGGCCCAGCTCTGACACTTTGTGGCTTGTGTGATTCTGAGCAAGTTATTTAACTTCCCTGCTTTTGAAGTGTTTTCTCCTGTGTGATGAGGATGAAAGCAACACCTCTTCTTAGAGTTGATGGGAGGATAGATGTGTAAAGTGCATAGAAAAGGGCCTGGCATCTGACAGGTATCCTTTCCTTGCCTGCATAATCCATATGCACCTGGACAGCCATGACACTGTCATGTGAAGGAAGCAGGACTGGCATGTGGAGGAGCATCTGTTCCAGTCTGTTGTCTCATCATCTGATCTAGTCTGTTGTCTCATCAACGGAAGGATGTTTGATGACTGGTCTATTGAATGCTTTGCTTTCTCACCTGGAATACTGCAGTATTCTCATATCTTTTTGGCTCCCGTTCTGCCTCATTCCAGCTCACACACTGCTTTGGTGCACAGAGCTGCCAGTGGTGCCTCTCTGCTTTCCCTTTTTTCCTGGCTCCTCATCATTGGCAGGTGCGTGTGAACTCCCTTGTCTGTCCTGGAAGGCCTGGCTCCATCGGGACTCTGCCCCTCTCTCTTGTCTCTCACCCGCATCCCCCCTCATTCCCCAGAGATAATACCAACACACATCAAACTACCTGCAGCTTCTAAAACATGGCATGTTCCTAAGACCTACTTGGTGCCTTTCCCATAGCTCTGTCCTCTGGATCACATTCACCCTTGCCCTTCCTGCACACTTCATCTCCTTTTCCCAGACACATGTCTGACATGCTGAGGAAAACCTTCCCTGAACCCCCTGTGGAATTAGCGTCCACTTGTCTTGGCCCTGCTTCCATCTCATCACCACAATCATGCTGATCATTTTGTTGTATGATAGTTTCTTTGTCTCTTGACCTCACCATGCTCTGTTGTGGTCAAGGCTCGGTCCACCTGTCCATCTGTGTATCACCTGGACCCAGCACAAGGATTAGTACACTCTAGATGTATGCCAGATGTGTTTTTGGTTTGATTTGAAGTAAATCAAATGGGAGAGAAAGAGTGCCAAAGAAACACCAGTAGCAATTTCTGATACAGGCAGGTCTACTCTAGGCTTCTTTCTTTTGTCAGGACCCTGGGGATGCAGAAAAGGAAGCCAACACAAACTCTGTTGCAGGTTAGTGCCTGAGAGTAAATACTAAATGAAGGAAGAGAGTTTGGGATATTGAGGCAACAAGTATACGGGAGCATTGCTGACTGACCTCCCAAGTAACCATATGCCCTATCACTCATTCTTTGTTTCACCATCCAGACCATCAAAATATTTTCTCAAAATAATAGTTACTCATTAGAGCTTACATAGATGAATTATTTTTCTTCCATCATCTTTCTGACTTTAGAGTTTAGAGGCAGATGTAAGGGGCAAAGAAATCACACCATCTCCTAAGTGTTCTATTCTATGTCCTTAGCTGACCATGAGACCAGCACATTGGCTGTTTTTTGCCTAGGGTTTCATTTACCCCCATTTGGGGAAGTATATATTGCCGATATCTCTCCTGAACTTTCTTTGTGAGCTAAAGGGCAAAGTTTGAACTCAATAATTTTGGTACCATTTCTTTCCTTTGTGGGTAATGAAATCTTTTTCTGCTTTCTTTTGGGTACTCCTCATCTCCTTGGTCACCTTTCCTTTAGCACATGCTCTTGTCCTTGTGAGAACTTCCTTAAGAATATTATTTGGGTTTATCTTGGAAAGGGAGACGCATCTGGATTCTGGAATGGGGTGGGGTCTCCCAAGGATCCTATTGATCAAGTCTTGTTTTAGTATTTTTTCCCCAACAGATAACAGGATCTTTCTCATTCCTCAGTTGCCACCGTAAGAGGAAAACTGACCATTTCTTTGTGAGGGAGGAAAAATATTCAGCAACTGAGAAATTTGAATGAGATTCATTCTTTTGTATTCCTCTCTTCATGGCTACCAATCGTGTTCCTTTCATAGCTTTTGTAAACTGAGCAAGTCTAGGTTCCTTTGAGTAACTTTGTTTTCCTAATCTACAGATTTATAACACACACACACATGCACACACACACACACACACACACACACACACACACACACACACATTCCTTTTTGCCTAGTTCCCATACCTGAACTCAGAAAGCATAATTCAAAAAATGTTTTTTTGCATGGAGACTTTTGCATTTGTGCTTAATAAAAGAGTGCTATGGCTACTAGAAGAAGAGACAGGTGACAGGTGATGGATGTTTGTCTGCTCTGCATGGGATTGCAGTCTGTCTCTAAAAGGATAGTGCATGCACACAGCTTGGCAGCTATGGATACAATTGGAAATTCCTGGGGAATACCTGGAAACCCTTCAGAAGTGGGGCCTCATTAAGAAAGCAACACCACCTAGTTCAGTTTTCTACATTTTTGCAAAAGAGTTTTACCAGTTTCCTTTGGTGATTTGGTTTCTAGTTAATTTAAAAAAAGAAGAAGAAAAAAAGAAAGAAATAGAATGACAAACAGTTGTCAGGTGCTTTAGCTCCCAAGCATGAAATTGGGGCTCAGGCTAGAGAAGAGAATTTTCTTTGGGTCTAGGCCAGCAAAATAAAACCTCACAAATCCAGCCTTTGGACATGTCATTCTGTAACAAGACAAAGGAAACGGATGACATGGTGTTGGCAATGTTGAATTCTGGGTCTATAATTTCTGTGAACATCGACTCCCAATTAAAATACTCATGAATATCAGTCTCCGATTGCCCTACTGGACAGACAAAATATGCACAGATCCGGTGCAGTAAGAAGGAGTCTGGTCTAGATACCCTGGCAGTGATCATTCATTTTGCTCGGTTTTGATTTAGTGTTTGTGGTAGCGTATTCTAGGACATCTGAGAATATGAAAGTAACACCTGGCATGCTATGTTTAAATGCTTCTCCACTTTAGGAAGAGAGCCAAAGGGACATACACAACTGAACCTGAAGCATCATTATAAATGAGCTCTGGGGTAGAGATACCTCTGATTTTATAGAATAAAACAAAGTCAAAGAAAATGTACAAATATCTGAGTGTTTCTTGTATGCAAGAAATAACTTAAAGGAAATATTATACTCAGGAGTTTGTTTTGGAGTTGTTGGTGGATCAAATTAGGTTTTAACAGCATAGTTTAGCTTGCATGTGAATGCCCTTAAAACACACATACACATGTGCACACACATGCACGTACACACACGGTTTGCAAGCAGAGGCAGTAAGGCCAGTTTAAAAAAATGCTCATGCTCAGAGGTTTAATTGTGATGATATTTCAAGACCATTAAATAGTGGGTATTCAGTCCTGGATGGGTAGCTCCATTGATTAGAGTGTCATCCCAGTATGCCAATATTACAGGTTCAATCCCCAGTCAGGGAACATACGAGAATCAACCAATGAATGCATAGATAACTGGAAGAACAAATTGATGTTTTTCTCTCTCTCTCTCTCAACTCATTAAGTAAAACTTCGTTTTAGAGATGGGAACTTCTTCTAGCATTTATGCCTGCCGGAGCTGGGCATGCCACACACATTGTGTTCTCATGAGGGCATGAAGGTGATGCTGTGGACATCACATTCCTTGGAGCCATTGCTCTGGCTCCCAGCGCCCCCAAGATCTGTATTCCCTTCCTTCTGTGTAACTGAGAACTTGCCACTTCCAGGGTCACCTCATCACAAGAGAGCTTCTTGAGGAAGAACAAGCCAGACAAAAAGCTGCCCTTTCCTCAGAGACCTAGAAACACAGCATCTTCAGAATATGAAAAGCTGCTAGATTACTTTGAGTTTAAGGTCATTCATAGATCTGCATCAAATCTAATAAAAGAAAGGTCTATTGACTTTTTTAGATTTTTCTTGCACATGGATATCCCAAATTCATTGCATCCTTTCATTTCATTTTTACTTTTAAAAAGTATATTAGCAGTTCAGTATCATTCATGCCTAGCTTGCCTCTGTCACCCTGGTTAGAATCCTCACAGTGAGAATATTACCAGCCATACTGGACCATTTCTGCTGCTCTAGCCATTCTACAAATGTATTGACCATGCCAGTGAACATTTCTAATGGGTAATATGAGTAAGAGACAATTCACCTTGTTGTCCCCTGATGCCTTGAGGGGGCACATAGTTCCTTGTTTGTCACATTTACAGGGCTAGAAAGTCCTGCTAGCAATTTATGTCTCACCTGGGATAATATGCAGTGCATGAACTTAATATGCATCGAAAAGGCATTTCTGGAGCAACTGAAGAGCTGAGTGTTCAACTGTAGTTCTCAGGTGCAGTCAGAAAATGCTGTGGTCTGTTGAGCTCACATTCTGGTTGATTGATACCCTGCTAACTGCTCCTTGGAGCTCTGCCAAGAAAAGTGTAAACAGCAAAAGAACTTACTCTCGAAGTCTCTGTCCTTTTGCCAAACCGTACAAAGAAAATGTGTTTAAGGAAGAAAAAAAAGAAAAGATAGCAGAATGTGTTTTTATTACATGTGGGTTCACTGGTTTCTAGGTCTGTAAAACCCATTAAAAACTATGTGAAGTATTTAAAAAATCAGTAGCCATCATCTTGGTTGGTTACTGATTTACAAGAATAAAGACATTCTGGACTAAAGATGGAGGTACATAAATAAACCCGAAAGGATCCCTGGTGATTACCTGCTGTCTTGTTCGGTAAGGGGTGCCACATCTCAAGGAGAAATATCAACAGTTAAGTAGGGAGGAGGTGTTGATACTCCACGATATTCCTAGAAGATCGAGAGGGTTGTTTTATGGTCGTTTTGCGGAGCCCTGAAAACTATTGGTACTTGTTTGAAAGTTTCTGGCAAGCACAGGTTTGATGGCAGGACAAGTTTTCTAGTTAAATAAACATGGGCAGTCCTTCCTGGTGTCATGGAAAACTTCCTCCTTATTCCATGCCTGGTTGATTTTGTAACTCATAGTTCTTGAACATGGGAAGTCTCAGCACGCATGGAGAGGAGTCCCTGTCGTCATCCCATAGCCCGCATTTGCTCTGTGCCATAAGCCATTCTGACTGTGTACGGATATGACTGCCTTTCATTTTTCCAGCATCGTCTTTAGTAGATACCACCAGGACTCCCTTTATGTAGAGGGAGAAACTGAGATTTTGAGAGATTGAGTAAATTGTAAAAGATGTGCTCACGGTCGGTCCATGATGCGGACAGGACCCAAACCCAGCTGGTTGGCTTCCAGCACCAGAACCAGCTTCCTAAGAGGCAGGTACAGAGCCCCTAGTGCTGTTTGAACATGGGCAGCTTTGACCCTCAGGGCACTCAACTGGAAATGGTCTTCTATTATTTGTCCTCCTACAAAATCTGTCATTTTGAGGGGAAAAGAATATCAAACCCACAGACTCTTTGTTTAGCAATCTTGTAAGTGAACTAATATGGTGGCTATATAATAAATAAACATAAAAGTGAGAAGAGAACATGGAAGATGGCAGATTGGAGCCCGATTCCCCATGTGTTATGTGTACGCAGCTCAGCAAGATCTTTGGGTCCAAAGAGGTCTGAATAAAGATGTTCCATCTGGGGACAGAGGTTCAATGAAGGTCAGAGAAACATAAAGTCTGGAAGGCAACCCGGGAGGGCTGTGTATTTATCCATTTTTATGCTGAGAAGCCCCGGCAGAGAGGGCTCTTTTCCTTCTTCATGGGCTCAGTGGTTTAACACCAGTGTACACGGTGGTGGGATCATCGGTCTGAAGAAACTTGCTTCAGGGAATTTGGAACCAGTGCTCCTGTCCTCCCCCCCCCCACTTCAGAGACTCGTGTTGCTGGGAAAAGCTATAGTGATGAGGATGAACTCTGTGCTGAGGACAGTGGGCATGGCTTTTGCTTACATTCACGTTGACCCAGGGGTGGTGACAGTTGTCAGCTGCACATGCAGAGGAGGAAACTGGGACCAGCAAAGTGAGGTGACTATCCTTGTGGTAACTGTTCTCTGTCTTGAAAGCCTGGGCTTTCCCATGGTCAGCCCCTCAGGTTGAAAATTGATTCAGTTGCCTATGCCAGCCACACAAGCTACAGAGCTGGGAATTCTCACCTGCATTTAGAGACAAAGGAAGGCCTCCTTGACCATGTGCCTCAGGTGGGAAACTTGGAACTTGGTGCCGCCCGTTAGGAAGTAGAGTGAACCATTGTTTTGGTTAAAGATTTTAGGGTGCTCGGCTATTCAGCCCTCAACCACACTGCCTGTTCAGGCGAGTTCGCCACAGTTTGCACTTGAAGAAGGATGTGATGCTCCCTCCTGCTACCGACAGCACGGAGGAGGCCAGAGCACTTCCCTCTGTCTGCAGGCTAAGACTTAAGCGTGGTGATGGCTGTGGTCTGGTCAGTTGGCATTTCCTGCCTGGAATCCTGAAATCAAACTGGTGTCATCTGACAAGGGGCAGATAAGTGTTGCCATGGCAAGAAAGGATATGAGAGCTTTCTAGATAGAATGTTTCTGTCCAGAGACACCTCTTATGCCTCCCGAGTGCTGGGCTTCATGCAGGGTCTGAGCTCCCACTCTCTGAATGGGTCTGTAGTCACACTCTGCTCCAGAGACTTCACTTCCTCTCAAGTTCCCTCCTCGCCATTTTCCTTAAGAGCCACTGTTTCTGGTGCTGAATGCCAAGCCAGTCATCTTCTCCATGTCGAGGCAGTGCCATGTCTCCCAGGTCACTAGAAAGAGGCTCACCCCCTGGGGGTGAGGGACCCACATAGTGGAGTTTGAGTTGAGCAAACACCTTGGGTTTCCAAGTGTAGTAAGTAATCTTTTTGTCAACTCAATCTGGCTTCCTAAACTCGATTTTGTCCAAATGGGAAAATTATATTGAAATGATAAAGTGTTTGCTTTTGACATTTTCAAGTGACAAAATAGAAACTTGAATTAATACAAATCTCCCCATGTAGAATTTGAATAAAAAAAAAATTAGCAAGCATATGACCAGGCTTTGGTGAGCCCAATCCTACCTCTTTTGCCTGAATGTCAGTTTTCTGGCCTTGCCCGATATTCCTTTTCACCCTCAGGCAGCAACTTAAGGAAATAACTCTTTTCTATTTTGTGAGTTAACTTGTATCAGTAATAATGTGATTTAATAGATCATTTTTTAAATCAAATACCCAGCCTTCTTTCTCATAATTTGGAAGAAACTTTCACAGTTCCCAACATGTTGGTGCTAAACCAGCCACGAAGAGAAGCACATGTCCAGGGCTAGGGATAGCAAGCTGATCTAACGATGGCCAAGTGCAAGGTTGAGAAGGAAATATACACCTGTGTGCACAAATGTCCATACAGATGTATACACACATGTGAACACACATGTGCTTATGTGACAGACACATGTAAAATGTTTTTGTATGTTTTTTGTGAGTTTTTAAAGAACTTCTGCATAAAGCAGATAAAATGTCTTCAGTGTTTAGAAGCACTTGCTGGAACTGTTGCCCCTTCACTGTCACAGAGCCACCATCTTTTTCTGGACGTCATTGGGCTGGCAGTGGAGAAGCCGAGTCCCTGAGTGGGCTCTCTGAGATGCTTTGTCTCAATGACTGGGTGGACCTGGGCTTGCTTCCACACATGGGAGGTAAAGGGCCAGGGTCTTTTGTGACCTTTCTATCTCTGGAAGTTCTGAGTCTGTAACTTAAACAAAGACTCCGACCCTGGCGGCCTCCTTCCTGGATGGTGGAGGAGGCATGCACACTAAGTGGCCTTTCTGCATGGCTGCTGCGCTTGCTGCCCGCCCCCACCCCCCCAAGCCATGCTGTGTGATGTAATCCGGATGGGAGGCACAGCTCTGGATGGGGCTTCTGCATGGTGATGGAGTACTTACAGTCTGAGCCATGGAACCTGGCATCCATGTGCCCCATGTCATTGAAGTATTTTTGTCACAAGGTCATTCTTTCAACTCTTACAATGTTCACATTCCATACACGGACAAAAAAAAAAATCACACACCCTCAAAAGAGTCTGTAATTCAGGATACCAACTAGGGACAGATGGCTCACTCAAATTAGGGAATTTCAAAGGAAGTTTACTTACAAAGGGACTCTATAAAAATGGGAGGCAGCACCAAAAATATTGCAGTAACCTGGGGTTAATAGCAGTAGAGTAGCTCCTATGGAGAAGGAGACAAGGGGAGGGAGTAGTGTTCCAAATTCTTAAGAGTCTTCTATTGGAGACCTTCTGGAGAGGAGCAGGGACATTTGCTTGAGTCACAAAAATAGTCCAAGGCAATCCCTTAGCAAGGGAGCCAAGGGGAATAAATAACCTGCATGTGCTTTCTTCCCTACTTCTCATCCTCTGCCAGAGCTCATCCTGGCTAAGCCCAATGGACACCAAGAACAGACGAGTCCATAGAGGGAAGCCTGTTTATCAGCCTTCCGAGGCAGGGAGGAGGATGGAGGAAGACAGACAGTGGGCCTAGGATCCGAGTGGAGACACCCAACACATGAAGACAATGAGCCCAACTTAGGGGCAAAATCGTTTCGAGCTCTTTCATTCAGGATCTATACCCTTCAATCACTGGTCATGTAAGGATGATATCACATTTGTTTAGCTTTGTGTTCTGTGGATGTGGCGAGCAGTCCCTATAACGTGGCCTGGGAGAAAAGGTGATCCCTGAGCATCAAGCAATGATACTCACATCTAATGAATGAGAGTAGAGTTAAGTGAAAAGAAGCCACATGGTTTCCCAGTCAGCAGGACCAGAAAAATACCAATGAGCATTTATGGATCTGTGGAAGCAGTGGGCCTGTCGGAGATTAGGGTGGGGCTGGAGGCAAGAGAGAGCACCCTGGCCCGAGGAAGGAAGGAATGCCTGGTATTCTAGTGCAAAGAGGGACACACTGAGTCACCTCTTGCTCCTGTGACACCCCTCTGTGTCGAGTACACAATCTTCGAGCTTCTCTTTCTAACATGGCTTCATTTGTAGTAGGGATATGGAGTGAGACTGTTGCAAGACAACCCCTTCTCTCTGAGATGGTGGTCATATGCTACATGACAAAGAGCACACCGGCACTCTGCTTGAGTTCTTCAGACCCGTGAGCTTGACTGTGGTCAGCCCACTCTCTGTGGTGGGTCTGCACTCCTGTGTTGACTGTGCAGATGTCTGAATCTGCAAAGCTGAGGGCCAGAATATGGACCTCTATTCCCTTAAAGCCCTTGGAGAGCTATGCTGCCATTTTCTTAGGGGTATTAGGAACACTGCTCTTTTACCTTTGGGGACATCCAGCTATTTCTTGTCCAATGTCACTTTCATAAATGCTTTCATTCAATCTTCACAACAACCCTCTGAGAATGATTGTATTCTCATTTTTTCAGTGGCTACAAAATGAAATTCAGAGAAGAATAGTCAGTAGACCAAGGTTAAATACCTAGTGGGTTGCAGGAGAAGGTCTTAAAGTCAGGCTTTCTGACTAAAATAGTGTCAGTAGCAGCAATAGCTTAAATGTATTAAGAAATTATTATAGGCTAGGCATTTTTTAAAGAGTTTTGTAATAAATAGCTCAGATATATCTCAAACAACTCTATGAATGAGATTATTATTATCCCCATTTAGCATGTGAGGAAAATGCACCTAGAGAACTAAGCAGCTTACCCAAGGTCGCACGTCACTGGTGAAGTGAGTTTTCAATTCTAGGTAGTTTGAGTCCAGAGGCAACCATTTCTTCACAGTGCCTAGGGTGCACACTTGGGGGTGTGCCAGGAACAAGGAGACACCAGTGGGAAATGGAGTCCTGGGGACAAGACAATTCATACTAAAGCAACTTGTAGGGGCTTGATGAGCTCAGATGTTAACTGCACATCTTAACTAACCATTCACTCTTCACTCTTTAGCTCTCTGAATTGCACACTGCTTACCTTGTATTTCAGATTATTTGAGAATTTAAGTCCAGCCCTTGTTATTTATTTGAATGAACACTATAGGAGGTTCAAGAGGTTAAGTTACTAAAAATGAAACCTGGTGTTTTGCTTTTTTGTGGAGGATCCCAAGTGCCTGTCTGTCATGTTTATGAAATAAGGAAGTGCTAATATAACAGAAATGTGATGGGCAGAGACACTTGATACTAAAGAAATCATGAAGTACTGGAAACCATTGAATAAAAATCATTGTTACAATGTTTCTACTTGACCTTCTCTCACCAGCCCCCTTAAGTCCAACTGAAGTGTGGTTTTGTGAGAGGTTATAGTTCAACATAAAACCTGCAATGTATATTAACTACTACCTAAGCCACAGCTATGCCAGATAGCAGAGCCTCTAGCTGACGCTGTACTTGCAGACTGTATTTTACTGTCCCTTCTTTCTGATACAAGTCTACAGAAGAGCACTATTTATTTTTCTCATTTCAGTACTGTGAATCTGTTTTTGCAGAGTGACCCTGTAAGTTTTGAACAATAAAATATGTCAGCATCCTTATATTGTGCCGCTCAACATGTTGACCACTAACCACACCTGATATTTAAATACAATAAGAATGGCATCCATTACTCACACTAGCCAAACCTGACGAACTAACTCAATAGCCTCCCATGGCTGGCATTGGCTGGTGATGACTGTATTGGACAAGGAAAACGCAGGACATTTCCATTGTCAAAGAAAGCTCTGTGAAAAAGCCACACATAGAAACCAGTCTCAATTGTGAAGAAGAGGCAAACATGAAAAGTGGGTAGATGCAAGATAAATCTCTCTCTCTCTCTCTCTCTCTCTCTCTCTCTCATACACACACACACACACACACACACACACACACACACACACACACACACACTGGAATGTATATACACAATGGAATACTACTCAGACATAAAAAGGAAGTGTGGCCATTTATTACAGCATGGACAGACCTGAAGGGTATTATGCCAATTGAAATAAGTCTGATAGTCAAATACTGCATGATTATACTCATATGTGGAATCTAAACAACAAAACAAACAAAACAAAACAATACTCATAGATACAGAGCATAGATTGGTGGTTGGCCGAGAAGAAGGAAGTGAGGGGTGGGCAAAATGGGCAAAAGGGGTCAATTATATAATGATGCATGGTAAACTATACTCCTGGTGGTCACTGTGCAAAGATCAAATCATTATGTTGTATACCTGAAACTAATATAATGTTATATACTGATTTTATCTTAATTAAAAGAAAGAGCAGGCAGGGTGGGGATTTCCTTATAAAAGGCCTTTTTTCTGAACTCATAATCAGGATGGAGAGGTAGCTGTGAAGGTCATGGAGCAAGCCTGGTCTGGTGGACTCTGAGTTCCCTACTGTGGGAGCCAGGAGGTCTGCATTCCAGGGACTTTTCATTCTTTGGTTCTCTCCTTCCCTGTGATGTTGCTAAAAGTGCATGTTAGGAAGGCTGAGCCTCTATCAGCCCCACAGCAGAAATGAAGAGAGGCTTGGGTCACAGCTGCTCCTGAGCATGCAGAAGTGATAGTAACGTAGTAGTAACACTCAGAGACCCCCAAGGGGAGGTGGAACTTCAGAAAAAGGATGGGAGAACCTTGGTTGCCTTCACCCGAACCCCTTGCTGAACATCCCCTTCAAGAGTGGAGTCAGGATAGACAGGGTTCCATCCTTTATGTGTTCTCTGCCTACGAAGTCACATCACTGGCCTCTTGGAAGCTCTGTCTCTGTCATGTTAAAATGGGCTGTGGTAATTCCAACAAAGCCATGATTCACTCAATTTTGACCATATGTTAGAATCATCTCTAAGTTTTTAAAGGGTGTTGCTCAGCCCGTGCCCAGGACTAACGGAGCGCAAGTCTCTAGGGTGGGTTGAGATCCCCAGGTACTCTAAAATTGAGTGAAGGGCGAGACACTGGGTTTGCTATCAGGAACTGCCTTGTTCACAGAGCAGAGTAACCTGGACACATATCCCACTATCTTTTCCCCTTCCCTAGGTTTGACAATACTGTGAAGGCCTTTCATTATGTTAAGATGCTCTGTGTTGAGCCTGACCAGGCAGTGGCGCAGTAGATAGAGTGTCAGACTGGGATGCAGAAGACCCAGGTTCGAGACCCCGAACTCGCCAGCTTGAGTGCGGGCCCATCTGGCTTGAGCAAAATGCTCATCAGCTTGGACCCAAGGTCGCTGGCTCCAGCAAGGGGGTGCTAGGTCTGCTGAAGGCCTGCGGTCAAGGCACATGTGAGAAAGCAATCAGTGAACAACTAAGATGTTGCAACAGCAACGAAAAACTAATGATTGATGCGTCTCACCTCTCTCTGTTTCTGTCTGTCTGTCCCTATCTATCCCTCTCTCTGTCCCTGTAAAAAAAAAAAAAAAAAAAAGATGCTCTGTGTTGATAGCAGTAAAACAGAAAGAACTTAGAATCAGGGGCCAGGACATCTATGTCAAATCCAAGGTTTTTCCCAAAGAGCTCTTATCTCATGGAGGCAGCTTCTGCACTGCAACCTGCTGGCGTTAGACTCGAAGGGCTTTAACCACCTTCCTGTTGGACAGTGTGTACTGAAGACTGTCCCAAGAGCCCTGTTCTTTGAGTTTGGAAAGGCTGCACCTTGGACAACATATGTCCAACAAGCATATGGAGACAAAGAGACCTTTTCTCCTTCGATGCTCTGTGGTGGACAGTGCCAAGCCTCCTTGTGCGCGGTGGGCTCTTTCTTCCTGTGCGTGGTGCACACTTCCTCCCTGTGCACGCTGGGCCCTTCCTACTGCTGGCTGGGTGAGTTTACCATCTGGACGGAAAGAGAAGACTTGTCCCACTCAGTTAGAGGTACTGCTTCTCGGAGAAAACCAGCCAGCCACCTCTGTGCCATCTCTGTGTCCTGCGACTGGAAGCGTCTGAGTCGTTGTGTAGTCTATAGGACAGAACTTGGAAATGGGATGCAGGCTGCTGCATCTCAGTTGAACTTGGCTGTGATGCATACTGGGGCTCCCGGTACACTGCTTTCTTTCATCGGACTGGCTCAAGGACTAGGTTCACCTGAACCTCGCAGTTAAAGCAACAGAACACCCAAGGCTGCTCCAGGATGACTGGAGAGACTGGAGTCCTTTCTTTTGTCTGCTGCTAACTAGCTGTTTGACCTTGGTTACAAAAAAAATGTCTCTTTGTATATCAGTTTTCTTATCTTCAAAATAAGCTGGTTCTGTCAAGTGACTCTAAGATCCTTTCCAAATCCAAAACCATATGAAGTAACATTTCTGTTTTTTTGGAAAGCTATTCTTGTTATTACTCAATGGCTAGTTCTTTCCAAGGTTTCTGACAATATATTCTGTGATTATTTCCTCTTTCTTTCCCCCTAACTTCCATTGTAGAGGAATAAAACTTAGACGTGTAGGGTTTTTTAGGGTCATTATTTTTTCCATTTAGAAAAAGAAACTAAGAGTAAATTGTTCCATTCCTGCTGTGGTCAAATTGTTTACCCTTCAAAAGAAATGATAGCTGATGATTCTGAAATTAACCTGGACATGTTATTAAGTGCGTGTAGTTCAGTTGTCAGCGCTAGTAATGGATTTTTAACCTTTTCTCTTTTTCTCATTTTTCTTTTCTTCTATCACAGGATTCTCCTGCTAGAGACTAAAAGAGAATACACTGATTTTGGTGTGATCTGCCAGCAATTTTCCCCACCCCTGACTATAGAGCTTCTCAAAATGTGGCCCCCTGTCCTTCCACCTCTGCAATATGTGGCACCTGTTAGGCAGGTGTTCAGGCAGTCCTAAACCTCAGAATAATGCGTCTGCTCTAACAGCATTAAGGTGATTCTGAAGCATACTCACTTTGAGATTTTGAGAACTGTTCTAATAGAAAACAACATATTTTTTTTCTTACCCTTCTTGTTCTTAATTCAGTTTTCTAATTCCTTGTCCAATACCATAAAAGACAATGAGATTGGTTCTCTTTAATTATTTTAGAAATTTTCTTCATAGGCTTTTCTTAATCTGGTCCTTCAAGACTTACTTGACTCTCTTCTTTGTTGAGTGGTTTTGTCTCCTCTTTCTCTGGCTTTCTTTCAGAATCGGTTTATCACCTGGCATGAATTAAATGGCATGCAAACCAACAGGTGGCTTATAACTATTTGTATGAAAGTCTAAAATCTTGCTTCGCCAAGGGTGGCCTTGGCTCAGTAGTGTCAGCATCAGAGCCTCTGTCCTCCCCACCCCGAAGTCAGCATCTGCGCTCTAACAAGGTCTCCAGGTGGTTCATCTACCAGTTAAAGTTTGAGAAGTACTGCGCTCCAAGAATGCTGGAGGAATGATTGTTTCCGAGTGAAATAAAATTGCAAGGTCTAATTTTATCTCTAAGATAATGTATTGTTATATCTAGTAAGGTGAGTTTTATGGTGACAGCAAAGAAGGAAGAGTATACTTTATCTGAAATTGTACACATAGTGAACAATTTTAAAAAGGGAGGTTTATTCTTCTAGAAAGAATTGTATTTACTTAAGAATGGACTCATAGAAAAGAACATCTCTTGGTGGAGGGAAGGAAAGATAATCAGAAAGACTTTCCGGGCGCGGCGACACAGACCACTTTGTCATGAAACAGCATGGCTAATGTTGCAGTGAAGAGATTACAGAGCAAGTTCTAGGGACAGATAAGATTCCGTGAAAGAACAATGGAGTAATAATACCGGTCATTGCAGTGTATTTACTGAGCAGATCCTAAACGTCCGGCACTTTGCCACGCATTTTAGACGCATTATCGCACACAATGCTCACATCAACCCTGTGAGTTAGATGTTACTATTTCCTGATCTTATAGAAGGTGGAACCTGAGTGTTGGAAGTCAGGTAAATAGACATGAACACTCCAGAAAGTTTTCACTGCCCTTCCTATTTTAATTAGGGTAATATTGAGGGCAGTGAGAGATACAATCCCAAGTCTCAATGGCTCATGAAACATTCGTACCAGTTTATGTGATGCTCAGTAAGGGCATTCCTGAATAATGGTGTGCTTTTTCTTTTTCTTTCTTTTTTTTTAAGTGAGAGGAGGGGAGATAGAGAGACAGACTCCCAAATGTGCTCCAACAAGGATCCACCTGGCCACCCCCATCTGGGGCCAATGCTTGAGTCAAATAAGTTATCTTCAGCACCCAGGGCTGACACCTGAACCAATTGAGCCACTGGCTGCAAGAGGGGAAGAGGGATAGAAGGAGAAGAAGGAGGGGAGAGAAGCAGATGGTCGCCTCTCATGTGAGACTGGTGTCTCAGTGGATGAAGCATCAACCCAGAAATGCACAAGCATCAGTTGTTTGGGCTTGACTATCCCCCACCCATCCTTGTCAGGGCGTGTAAGAGAAGCAACCTATGAGTACACAACTAAATGGAACAACTAAGTGAAACAATGAGTTGATGTTTATCTCTCTCTCTCTCTCTCCTTTCCTTTCTTTCTCCCTTCTCTTTTATTTTTTAAAAAGAAAATGATGGTTGAATTAATGTGTAGATAATATTCTAAGGAAGAAGATAAGTAAACTATTTGCTAATAAAGTAAATTGAAATCAAAGCAGATAGAACCATAGATCTATGTCTACATGGAAGAAGGTCTTTACCAGTGTAGTTTTCTTGACCCTGTACAGACCTGGACTTGGTCTGGAGTGGGCATGGTATAAGGACCTAGAAGATAAACATGTCAAATCTAGGAAGGATGTGCCCAATTTTAGGAAGTTGTAGCTTGCACAGTTAACTTGGCTGCAGTAGGTATCAGTGTCGGGAAACCACAGAAGAGGAATATTAGCAAACTTAAAAGTGTTCAAACAGACTATGGTGAGGACGAGAAGATGGAAGTCAGGCCATATAAGAAATGTCAGGAGGGGGGCAAGATGGCGATGAAGTAAGTGGACGTACCAACTTCCAACTCCCAGAACCAAAGTCGATTATAACTTGATTTAAGAACCATCATCTGGATAAACCAGTGTTGAACTGGATAGAGAGGACTCTTCAACCAGGGAACACTGAAGAAGCCACATTGAGACTGGTAGAAAAAGCAAAAACCTGGAAAGGACTGCCCAGCTCCCAGGAATGAAAGGCAGCCTGGAAGACCCGTGTGGTGGGAAGAGAGTTTATCAGAGAGGGAGGGACCTAAATCCCAGAAACAAAGCCCCAGCCTGCAGCCCTAGAGCCTAGAAGAGGCGTATGGACAATATTTAGCTGGGAAACAGGTTAGGATACTGTTTGAGAGAAAGAGACAGTTGTCTCAGACCCAGGATTCTTCTTAAAGAGTCAGCAAAGAAAACCTCTCACAACCACTTACCAGGGACTCCAGGAGACAGGGAGAGAGGACAGGACCGGAGCAGCGGGTAGAGAGTGTGGTCTGGAAAGCACAGGAAGGAAAGTTTTGACGGACAGCTACCCTAAACACTGGGCTGAGACACTACATAAATCTAAAACAATATTTGCCCTGGAACCAGCAAAGGAAAGCAGGACACCAGCCAAACAGGCTCCCCTGCAGCAATTAGAGCACTGCCACTTAGAAGGAGGGAGGTTTCAGGACTACAGTATGGAGTGTTAGGGTCTGAGCTGCAGTGCCCACACCCACACTGCTGAGGGCTTACTGGAGGGCATGCAGCCCCAGGACGCAAAAAGTGTGGTTCCGCTGGCAGGGCCAGAGGCCGAGCTGGCTGGCATGAGCTAGGTGTAGCCCAGCTGGGGCAAATGGGACGCACAAAATTGGTCCGGCGGCTGCGGGCCCATCTGCGACCCCACCTGTGGGGGAAAAGCAAGAGCCCTAAACAGGTGGAGATCTGCAGCTGGGCAGAGGCAAGTAGGTGCATGGCCGCACCCAGCCTCTGGAGCTTGAAGGCCTGCCCGAACTGGCTTTGCCCGCGGAGATGGGGCAGAAGCCCAGAGCGCGGCTCAGCTCATAGCAATAGCCTGGCCCAGCAGAGGAGCTGAGGTTGGCAGGGGCGGGGCTTCCGGCCTGGGCTAGCAGCTGAGCGTGCACAAAAACTCCTCCCAGCTGGAGGAACAGGCTGACAGAAACTCGCAGCTAAGCAAAAGTACTCACAGTTGCCCTTGATGCCCACGCTTGTGGCCCGAGTGTGGTGCACAGTCTCACCAGTGGGAGAGGGGCGAAGGCTGAGACTGGCTGAGGTTTATAGAGCCGGGCACAAGAACACAGCCTCACCTGTGGAGGTGAGACAAAGACCTCAGCAGCCAAGACCATCAATGGCAACACCCATACCCATTCTCCTTAGGGAACGGCAGAGGGGGTGGCAGGCCTGGAGACAGACCACACCTAGGGAACACAGAGGCAATACCCATTGGACTCCAATAGCAAAACTCTTTTACACAAAGACAAAATGGGCAAGCAGAGAAATGCAACCAAAATGAATCAAGAGAAATCCCCAGAGAAGGACCTGAATGAACCAGATATAACCAAACTACCTGAGGCAGAGTGTAAAATAATGATAGTTAGGATGTTCAAAAAGCTTAGAGCAACAATGGATAGTCATTACAAATACCTAAATAAAGAGATAGCAAGTATAAAAAAGAAAATTGAAATAATAAAGAAGAATCAGTCAGAAATGACAAATACAGTATCTGAACTGAAGACCACAGTGGAAAAAATTAAAAGCAGGTTGGATGAAGTTCAGGATCGAATCAGTGAGTTAGAGGACAAAATAAAAAAGGCACAGAAGCAGAGCAGAAAAAAGAAAAGAGACTCAAAAAAATTGAGGAAACTCTATGGGAGCTCTGTGACAACATGAAAAAAAATAACATCTGCATCATAGGGGTTTCTGAAGAAGCAGAGAAAGATCAAGGAATAGAAACTTTGTTTAATCAAATCATAGCTGAAAACTTCCCTAAATTAAGAGTGGAAAACGATTAACACATGCAAGAAGCACAGACAACTCCATTAAAGAGAAACGCAAAAAAATCTACACCAAGACACATCATAGTTAGAATACTAAAGCTAAGTGATAGAGAGAAAAATTTAAAAGCTGCTAGAGAAAAAAGACTATCACCTACAAAGAAGCCCTCATAAGAATTACATCCGACATTTCAACAGAAACACTTGAGGCCAGAAGGGAATGGCAAAATATATTCAAATTAACGCAGATTAAGAACCTACAACCAAGACTGCACTATTCAGCAAGGCTAATGTTTAAAACTGAAGAAGAAATAAAGAGCTTCCTAGACAAAGAAAACCAAAAGGAATTCAGTAAAACCAAACCAATTCTGCAAGAGATGCTAAAGGGCCTGTGGTGAACAGTTTAAAGGGGGAAAAGAATATAGCAAAAGAATAATACAGCTTTAAAGAATAAAATGGCAATAAACAACTACATATCAATAATAACATTAAATGTAAATGGATTAAAAAACCTAATCAAAGGACATAGGGTTGCTGCATGGATAAAGAAACAGGACCCATACATAAGATGTCTAAAAGAGACACACCTTAAAACAAAAGATGAACATAGACTGATGGTAAGAGGATGAAAAAAATATTTTATGCAAATGGAAAATGAAAACAAAAGCCAGGGTAGCAATGCTTATATCTGAAAAAATGGACTTTAAAACAAAGGCTCTAGTAAGAGATAAAGAAGGATACTACATAATGATAGAGGGAACAATTCAACAGGAAAATATAACCATTATAAATATCTATGCACCAAACATAGAAGCCCCGACATACATAAAGCAGACTTTGATAGATATAAAGGGTGAGATTAACAGCAATACTATAATAGTAGGGGATTTCAGTACCCCATTAACATCACTGGATAGATCCTCAAGAAAGAAAATTAACAAAGAAAGAGCAGACTTAAAGGAGACACTAGATCAACTTGATTTAATAGACATCTTCAGAACTTTTCGCACTAAAGCAGTAGAATATACTTTCTTCTCAAGTGCTCATGGTACGTTTTCTAGGATAGACCACATGTTAGGACACAAAAATGGCCTCAATAAATTTAAGAAGATTGAAATCATATCAAGCATTCTCTCTGATCAGAATGGCATGAAATTAGAAATAACCACAAAAGAAAAACTGAAAAATACTCAAACACTTGAAAACTAAATAGAATATTATTAAACAACGAATGGATTAACAATGAGATCAAAGAAGAAATAAAAAAGTTCCTAGACACCAATGAAAATGAGCAAACATCAACACAAAATTTATGGGACACAGCAAAAGCAGTACTGAGAGGGAAGTTCATAGCACTACAGGCATACCATGAGAAACTAGAAAGAGGTGAAATAAGCAACTTGACCCTGCATCTAAAAGAACTAGAAAAGCAACAGCAAATAAATCCCAGGACTAGTAAAAGGAAGAAAATAATAAAGATCAGAGCAGAAATAAATGACATAGAGGCTAAGGAAACAATACATAGGATCAATGAAACCAGGAGCTGGTTCTTTGAAAAGGTAAACAAGATTGATGAACCTTTAACTAGACTCACCAAGGAAAAAAGAGAGAGGACTCAAAAAAGCAAAATTAGAAATGAGAGTGAGAAATAACAACTGACACAACAGAAATACAAAGTATTGTAAGAAAATACTATGAAGAACTCTATGCCAAAAAATTAGGCAACCTGGGTGAAATGGACAAATTTTTTGAATCATATAATCTTCCAAAAATCAATCTGGAAGAATCAGAAAACCTAGAAAAACCAATTACAACAAATGGGATCGTAACAGTTATCAAAAAACTCCCAACAAACAAAAGTCCTGGGCCTGATAGCTTCACAAGTGAATTCTACCAAAAATTCAAAGAAGACCTAACACATATTTTCCTCAAGCTATTTCAAAAAATTCAAGAGGAAGGAAGACTTCCAAACTCCTTTTATGAGGTGAGCATAATACTGATCCCGAAACCAGCAAAGAAAACACAAAAAAAATTATAGGCCAATATTCCTGATAAATTTAAATGCTAAAATTTTCAACAAAATATTAGCCAACCGGATCCAGCAATATATGAAAAAAAATCACACATCATGATCAAGGGGGATTTATTCTGAAGGGGCAAGGCTGGTTCAATATTTGCAAATCAAACAATGTGATTCATCACATAAACAAAAGGAAGGACAAAAATCACATGATAATTTTAATAGATGCAGAAAAAGCATTTGATAATATCCAGCACCCATTCATGATCAAAACTCTCTGTAAAGTGAGAATACAGAGAACATTCCTTAACATGATAAAGGCCATCTGTGACAAACCCACAGCAGACATCATACTAAATGGGAAAAAATTAAAAGGGATCCCCTTAAGATCAGGAACCAGGCAGTGGTTTCCCCTTTCACCAATCTTATTCAACATAGTTCTGGAAGTTCTAGCTACAGCAATCAACAAGAGGAAGAAATAAAAGGCATCCAAATTGTAAAAGAAGAAGTAAAACTGTCATTATTTGCAGTTAACAAACTACTGGACCTGATAAATGAATTCAGCAAGGTGGCAGGATATAAAATTAATACTCAGAAATTAGAGGTATTTTTATATACCAACAATGAACTGTCAGAAAAAGAAATTAAGGAAACAATTCCCTTCACTATTGCAACCAGAAAAATAAAGTACCTAGGAGTAAATTTAACCAAGGACGTTAAGGACTTGTACTTGGAAAATTATAAAGCATTGATAAAAGAAATCAGGGAAGATACATACAAATGGAAGCATATGCCGTGCTCATGGTTAGGAAGAATAAACATCATTAAAATATCTATATTACCCAAAGAAATTTATAAATTTAATGCAATACCAATTAAAATACCAATGACATACTTCAAAGATATAGAACACATATTCCAAAAATTTATATGGAACCAAGAAAGAACACAAATAACCTCAGCAATCTGAAAAAGAAAAAATAAAGCAGGAGGCATCACTCTTCCAAATATCACGGTATATACTACAAGGCAATTTTACTCAAGACAGCCTGGTACTGGCATAAGAACAGGAACATAGATCAATGGAACAGAAAAGAGAACCCAGAACTAAACCCACACTTTTGTGGACAACTGATATTTGACAAAGGAGGAAAGCTCAAGCGTACAATGGAGTAAAGACAACCTCTTTAACAAATGGTGTTGGGAAAATTGGACATCTACCTGCAAGAAAATAAAACTAGACCATCAGCTTACACCATTCACAAAAACAAACTCAAAATGGATAAAAGACTTAAATGTAAGCCGTGAAACTATAAGCATCTTAGAAGAAAACATAGGCAACAAGCTTTCCGACATCTGTAGCAGCAATATATTTGCTGATTTATCTTCACGGGCAAATGAAATAAAAGGCAGGATAAACAAATGGGACTATATCAAACTAAAAAGTTTTTACCCAGCTAAAGACAATAAGAACAGAATAAAAGATAAACCACACAAAGGGAGAACATATTCAACAACATGTCTGATAAGGGGTTAATAACCAAAATTTATAAAGAACTTATAAAACTCAACACCAGAAAGACAAACAATCCAATCAAAAAATGAGCGAAAGAAATGAATAGAAATTTCTCCAAAGAGGACATACAGATAGCCAATAGGCATATGAAAAAATGCTCAACATCTCTAATCATTAGAGAAATGCAAATTAAAACCACAATGAGATATCACCTCACACCAGTCAGAATGGCGCTCATCAGCAAAACAACAGGGAGTAAGTGCTGGCGAGGATGTGGAGAAAAGGAAACCCTCCTGCACTGCTGGTGGGAATGCAAACTGGTGCAGCCACTGTGGAAAACAGTTTGGAGATTCCTCAAAAAATTAAAAATCGAACTAACTTTTGACCCAGCTCTCTACTTTTAGGAATATACCCTTAGAACACCATAGCACTGTTCGAAAAGAAGAAATGCGCCCTCATGTTCGTGGCAGCATTGTTCACAATAGCGAAGATCTGGAAACAGCCCAAGTGTCTGTCAGAGGATGAGTGGATTAAAAAGCTTTAGTACATATATACTATGGAATACTACTCAGCCATAAGAAATGATGACATTGGATCATTTACAACCAAAGGGATGGACCTTGATAGCATTATACGGAGTGAAATAAGTTAAACAGAAAAGAACTGAGAACAGCATGATTTCATACATAGGTGGGACAGAAAAACAGGACTATGAGACATGGATAAGAGTGTGGTTGTTATGGGGTGAGGGGAGGGTGGAGAGAGAGGGAGAGGGTGGAAGGGATGGGCACAGGGAAAACCAGATAAAAGGTGACAGAGGACAATTTGACTTTGGGTGATGGGTATGCAACATAATTGAATGATAAGATAACCTGGAGATGTTTTCTTTGAACATATATATGTACCCTGATTTATTAATGTCACCTCATTAAAATTTAAAAAAAAAAGAAATGTCATGAAGGATGAAGAAAAGTGCTGGCATGGACTTATAGACTTGGAGAAGCCGTGTGCACTGCTGGTGGGATTGTAAATTGGCACAGCCACTATGGAAAACAATATAGAGGTTCCTTTGAAATTAAAGGAAGAGCTAGCACATGACCCTGTCATTCTACTTCTTAGAATCTGTCTGAAGAAAGGAAAAACACTAAGTCAAAAAGATATGCATGTTCCTAGTTCATTTAGGCATTATTTACAATAGCCAGGATATGAAAGCAACCCAAGTGCCTGTCAATAGATAAATAGACAAAGCAGATGCAGAGTATGAATATTATTCAGCCATAAAAAAGAACAAAATCTTGCCATTTGTGACACTATAAATGGACATGAAGGGTGTTCTCTACATAAAGTAATTCAGACAGAGAAACACAACTACTGTAAGATTTTACTTATATGTGTATCTAAAATACAAAACAAATGAACAAAACCCCAAAAAACTCATACATACAGACAACAAACTAATAGTTGCCAGAGGTAAGGTGTTAGAGGAAAGGGGGGCAGTGCCAGGGAATAAGAAGTACAATTTTCCAGTTATAAAATGAGTAAGTCACAAGGCTGTAATGTGCAGAGTAGGGAGTATAATCAATAATATCACAACAAACTTGTGTGATAGCAAATGGTTACTAGACTTTACATCACCATGTGAGGTTAGGTATATTTATGTTGCATAACTATGTAGTACAGATGAAAATAATATAAGTATATTAACTACTTTTTAATTTTAAACAAATGTCTAAGGGGATGAGGGTTGTTTAGTTTGGATGGGGAAGACTAAACATAGGGAAGTAGCTATTAGTTACTTTCCATATGTTCTAAAGGCTATGGAGGGCAGGGCTATGACTAACATATAAGCTACTTAGGGAGTCCAGTCTTATTTCACTGTACAAAGAACTTATTCATAAAAAGAATGAGGAGCCTTCCCAAAGTGGGGCTCTCCCTCTGGTTGCAATTTTGCACCTTTCAGCCATGTTTCATCGATTACTCCAGCCAAACTGAGAAGTGGAAATAAATCACCCTAAAATCTCTCCAACCCAAATTTGAGCTGATCCTGGCTTCCTCGCTGTCACTGTGACAGAGCGATGAGGTAGGAAGCGTGTGGCAGGTGGATGCACCTGGAAGCCAGGGCTGCCAACTCTCAGTTCTGCATGCTGTGGCTGCTGCACCCTGAGGAGCAGCTCAGCTGTGCCACTTCCCCAGCACATGCTGTCTCTGGGGACAGACACCTCCAATGGCTGGCCCACAGAGGGTCCCAATGCCAAATGCCACATTACCCCATCATCAGTACTCGCGAGCAAGCAGAATGAGATTTCATTGCAGCAATAAGAGAGCAAACAATATGTCTGAAACTAAACTACCCTTAAATTAAGTTCCTTTAATGTATGGCACTGAGAGTTCTCCTAAGCAAGCCAATACTGTTATTATGGAGGTGGCTATTATAATTAATGGCACATTGTTAGTGGTACTGGTCAATATCATAATCGTGACATTTGGTGTGAACTCTCTGGGGGCTGTCCTTTTCCAGTCATTCCTCCTTAGCCATGACAAAAACCTCCCCAGTTCATTACTACCTCTAATAGCTTATTTCCTCTAGGGATCAAAATCAGAATATTTGAGAATCAGGGAATTCTAAGTGAGAGCTTCTGAAATAAAAAGTCAACCTAGATTTCATCTGTTTCTCAAGAGAAACCCAAACACTGAGCCTGAAGAGGATGCAAGGGAGGTGGGGATGTAAGGGTCACACTCACACTGAGGAGCAGGTCTGTCTTCGCATACTGTTGAAATGTGGCAGCGAAAAACATTGGGGGCCGGGTCAGTGCACTGGCTCCACCTGTAGCTAAAGTAGTTGACTCTTGCTCTTCCCAAGTTTTTCTTTTCTACTTTCTGTGTGTGTGTGTGTGTGTGTGTGTGTGTGTGTGTGAGAGAGAGAGAGAGAGAGAGAGAGAGAGAGAGAGAGGAAGGAAGAGAGATGAGAAGAATCAACTTGTAGTTGCATCACTTTAGTTGTTCATTGATTGTTTCTCATATGTACCTTAACTGGAGGACTCCAACTGAGCCAGCAACCCTTGGCTTAAGCCAGTGACTTTGGCCTCAAGCCAGTGACCTTGGGTTTCAAGCTAGTGACCTTTGGGTTCAAATCAGTGACCAGAGGGTCATGTCTATGATCCCATGCTCAAGCCAGTGACCCTGCACTCAAGCTGGTGAGCCCATGCTCAAGCCTGTGACCTTGGGGTTTTGAACCTGGGTCCTCAGAATCCCAGGTCAATGCTCTATCCACTGCTTAACCACCTGGTCAGGCTCTTTTTCTACTTTTAACCTTTTCTACTTTTAACCTCCAGCCATGAGGTTCTGGAGGGTAAGGTAGAACTTTTCAGCTGTCCTTCTATTCCCTGTGTGAATGGGTGTAGTGCCCTAGCTCAGTGGTCAGCAAACCAGGACTCGCGAGCCACATGCAGCTTTTTAGCCCCTTGAGTGTGGCTCTTCCACAAAGTACCACGTGCGGGCACTACCTCAATAAGGAATGTACCTGCCTATATAGTTTAAGTTTAAAAAATTTGGCTCTCTAAAGAAATTTCAATCGTTGTACTGTTGATATTTGGCTCTGTTGACTAATGAGTTTGCCATCCACTGCCTTAGCTCATGGGCACTTAATAATTATTTGTTGAGTAAATGGACAAATGAGTGACTAAAGGACTTTTTACTCAATCAAGTTGAGTTGTAATTGATCTCCAGTGGAATCTGAGAACCTCAATAATTAAATGGGTGTTAAAGTTATGTGGATTTTAATTCCCTCTGGCTATACCATCTATACTATGTAATTTTACTTTGTGATTCTCCCACCCTCAGCAGTGAGATACATTTTGGATGACTCTATGTCAAATTTTTTATGCTGATACAATGTAGTGCCTGGGAGTTTCCACTCACAGCGTTTGTGGTCCTATCCTTGAGGCTGTATGGAAGGATTCCCAGCCTCAGCTGCTTTACCTGCCTTCATGAAAGTGATGCTAGATATGATAATACCCATGAACCTTCTCTTTTCCCGATAAACACTCAGATTCCCCATTCATTCCCTGTGAAATGTGTTTGTACAGGGACTTTTACTATACCACGCCCTATGCTCCAAGTGGTCTGGCCATTTCACTGGCCAGAATAAAAAGTAAGTCCCAGAACTCCAGACAGCTGGGAAGGACTATCTGGCACCTGTGCAATCTCCTTGGCTGATGGCTTCCTTCCTGTGATTGTGGCCTCGTACCACTTTACTCTTCAAAGCTACCTCCTTGCATTTTTGGCTCATACGAAACTTATTATCTACATATGAACCTTTCGTATTTTGCTGGTACTGAGTCACATCTCCTCCACATGACACGGTTCTGCTTTATTTTAATTTTTTTTTTTGTTAAACACAGAGGGAATATTTTACATCAGCCTCTGTTATAGTTTATCTTCTGATATTTGGTTCATCACCTCAATTGTTCATCAATTTATGGAACTGGTTTCCTTGCCCTGTTTTTCTGTTCTTCTAGGCCATGTCTGAGCTGCAGAGCAAATACCTTGCCCTCTCTCTGTGTCCTTATCTAAGTCATTCAGTCTGCCATCCAGAACATTACAATGAGTTTTGAATATCTCTTCATATTTCAAATCATTTGGTTAGAATGGATTCAACCCATCCTATTTCTGTTCCTCCATTTTCGTTATGTCTCATGTTCAATACATCTGCAAATGTAATAACCTGGGACAACGACCTTCTCACAAATGCTTCCTGGTGATGGTTTAGGACTTTAACAGGGCACAACAGGGTGTTTCGTCTTTGTTCTGCCCTGTCTGGGCTCTCAGCTGGGAACATGTGAATGGCTTCCAGGGACTCAGAATACTGAGGGCTGGTATCACCTAGAGGCTTCGTCCCCTGCACATTGGGCACATGGGCTCAGCGGGGGTACTCCCTGAGCTGTGACATGTGGCATCTCCGAATAGCTCAGATTTCTCACCCACAGCAGGGGAGGGCTGAGTCCCAGAAGAAGCATTGAGAGAGAGAGGCTCCAGGAAAACCAGGACGGAGAGAAATTGTGTTCTGATCTCAGAGGTCTTAAAGCATCATTTTTCTCCATTGGTTTCAGCAGTGATGAACCTGCCCAAATTCAAAACAGAAGACCTATCCCTGCCCCTCAATGAAAGTAGGGCCAAAGAAATTGGAGTCATTTTATTAAAAAAACCCACACACATTGACTGGCAATTGATTGACAGCTGTCTAAATCTATTGACTCTGCTAAGAATATATGTTCATTCAGCTTATCTTCAGAGAGGGAAAATAAGAATAAGCACATAGAATGAGGCCATTGTGATACTCAATCCCAAAAGGAGGTGTTTGTTTGCTTTAGAGTGTCTGTTTTAGAGGCATAGTTAGAAAATGTAGAATTCTACAGTGCACTGTCTTTAAAGGGCTGAGAGTATGATGGCAGCATGGGATGTTCAAGGCCCCAACGTACTGTGTGTGATTTCTGTACATCATTAGTGCCTTCTTTGTAAGTGACTTGATTCTGGACCCTGTTCATCCCTGCTCAGGCCAACATGGTGTTGAGGCAGATGCTTAAGCAGTGGTGATGCGGTAGGTGACACTCTGCTTCTCTGTCCTGGGAGAGTGCCCAGTGCTTGGGCCCTTGCAAGCCTCTCTGGATACTCAATACCTCTCTGGATTCATTCAGTGGGAAGAAAGAAATCAGGAGCAACAAACAGGTGACCTCTCCACTTCAGGGCAGCTCATGGCATATCAATCAGAAAAGTTAAATTAGGAAAAGAGACTGAGGATTAAAGGGCAGGTTTCCATATGAGGCACAAAGGAAATGACATTAGTTAAAGAATGTGACGGAACAAAGACATTTTTAAAAATCGTAAAACACAATATTTTCTACATAGTCTCAGATAGATGGCGTATTATTTTTTCTTTTTTCTTAATTTTAATGCGGTGACATTGATAAATCAGGGTACATATGTTCAGAATAATATTTCCAGGTTATTTTGACATTTGATTATATTGCGTATCCATCACCCAAAATCAAATTGTCCTCCATCACCTGCTATCTCGTTTTATTTGTTCCCCCTCCTCTCCCTATGTCCTCCCTCACCCCCCCCCGGGGTAGCCAGCACACTCTTGTCCATGTCTCATAGTCTCATTTTTATGTCCCATCTATGTATGAACTCATACAGTCCTTAGTCTTTTTCTGATTTACTTCACTCAGTATAATGTTAACAAGGTCCATCCATGTTGTTACAAATGATCCGATGTCATCATTTCTTATGGCTGAGTAAAATTATGCTCGCCTCATAAAAGAAGCTTGGAAGTCTTCCTTCCTCTTGAATTTTCTGAAATAGCTTTGGAAGGATAGGAGTTAGTTCTTCTTTGATTTTTTGGTAGAATTGACTTGTGAAGCCATCAAGCCCAAGGACATTTCTTTGTTGGGAGATTTTTGATAACTGTTTTGATCTCATTTGTTGTAATTGGTCTATCTAGGTCTTCTGATTCTTCCAGATTGGTTTTTTTCCCCCTCACTCCCCTTTTACCCTCCTCTCCACCCTCCCCCAACCCCGTAACCATCACACTCTTGTCCATGTCTCATAGTCCCGTTTTTCTGTCCCACCTATGTATAAAATCATGCTGTTCTCAGTTTTTTTCTGTTTTACTTATTTCACTCCATATAATGTTATCAAGGTCCATCCCTTTGGTTGTAAATGATCGGATGTCATCATTTCTTATGGCTGAGTAGTATTCCATAGTATATATGTACCAAAGCTTTTTAATCCACTCGTCCTCTGACGAACACTTGGACCGTTTCCAGATCTTCGCTATTGTGAACAATGCTGCCATGAACATGAGGGCGTATTTCATCTTTTTGAACAGTGCTATGGTGTTCTTAGGGTATATTCCTAAAAGTGGAATAGCTGGGTCAAAAGGCAGTTTCATTTTTAAATTTTTGAGGAATCTCCATACTGTTTTCCACAGTGGCTGCACCAGTCTGCATTCCCACCAGCAGTGCAGGAGGGTTCCCTTTTCTCCACATCCTCTCCAGCACTTCCTGTTGTTTTGCTGATGAGCGCCATTCTGACTGGTGTGAGGTGATATCTCATTGTGGTTTTAATTTGCATTTCTCTAATGATTAGTGATGTTGAGCATTTTTTCATATGCCTATTGGCTATCTGTATGTCCTCTTTGGAGAAATTTCTATTCATTTCTTTCGCCCATTTTTTGATTGGATTGTTTGTCTTTCTGGTGTTGAGTTTTATAAGTTCTTTATAAATTTTGGTTATTAACCCCTTATCAGACATGTTGTTGAATATGTTCTTCCATTGTGTGGTTTATCTTTTTATTCTGTTCTTATTGTCTTTAGCTGGGTAAAAACTTTTTAGTTTGATATAGTCCCATTTGTTTATCCTGCCTTTTATTTCATTTGCCCGTGGAGATAAATCAGCAAATATATCGCTGCGACAGATGTCGGAGAGCTTACTGCCTATGTTTTCTTCCAAGACGCTTATGATTTCACGGCTTACATTTAAGTCTTTTATCCATTTTGAGTTTGTTATTATGAATGGTGTAAGCTGATAGCATATTTTCATTTTCTTGCAGGTAGATGCCCAATTTTCCCAACACCATTTGTTAAAGAGATTATCTTTACTCCATTGTATGTTCTTTTCTCCTTTGTCAAATATCAGTTGTCCATAAAGGTGTAGGTTTATTTCTGGGTTCTCTTTTCTGTCCCATTGATATATGTGCCTGTTCTTATGCCAGTACCAGGCTGCCTTGAATACAATGGCCTTGTAGTATAACTTGATATCCAGAAGAGTGATACCTCCTGCTTCATTTTTTTATTTTTAAGATTGCTGAGGCTATTTGTGTTCTTGTTAGTTTTCATATAAATTTTTGGAATATGTGTTCTATATCTTTGAAGTATGTCATTGGTATTTTAATTGGTATTGCATTGAATTTATAAATTGCTTTGGGTAATATAGACATTTTAATGATGTTTATTCTTCCCAACCATGAACATGGTATATGCTTCCACTTGTTTGTATTTTCCTTGATTTCTTTTATCAATATTTTATAATTTTCTGAGTACAAGTCCTTAACGTCCTTGGTTAAATTTACTCCTAGGTACTTTATTTTTTTTGGTTGCAATATGAAAAGGAATTGTTTTCTTAATTTCTTTTTCTGACAGTTCATTGTTGGTATATAAAAATACCTCTGATTTCAGAGTATTAATTTTATATCCTGCCACCTTGCTGAATTCTTTTATCTGGTCCAGTAGTTTTTGACAGAGACTTTAGGGTTTTCTATATACAATATCATATCATCTGCAAATAATGAGAGTTTTACTTCTCCTTTTACAATTTGGATGCCTTTTATTTCTCCTACTTGTCTGATTGCTGTGGCTAAGACTTCCAGATTTATGTTGAATAAGAGTGGTGAAAGGGGGCAACCCTGCCTGGTTCCTGATCTTAAGGAGATTGCTTTTAATTTTTGCCCATTGAGTATGATGTTGCTGTGGGTTTGTCATAACTGGCCTTTATCGTGTTAAGGTATGTTCCCTGTATTCCCACTTTACTGAGAGTTTTGAGCATGAATGGGTGCTGGATTTTATCAAATGCCTTTTCTGCATCTATTGAAATTATCATGTGATTTTTGTCCTTCCTTTTGTTTATGTGATGAATCACATTGATTGATTTGCAAATATTGAACCAGCCTTGCTTCTCCAGAATAAATACCACTTGATCATGGTATATGATTTTTTCATATATTGGTGGTTCCGGTTGGCTAATGTTTTGTTGAGAGTTTTACTTTTTAAATTTATCAGGGATATTGGCCTATAATTTTCTTTCTTTGTGTTGACTTTGCCAGTTTCCGGATCAGTATTATGCTCGCCTCATAAAAGGAGTTTGGAAGTCTTCCTTCCTCTTGAATTTTTTGAAATAGCTTGAGGAGGATAGGACTTAGGTCTTCTTTGAATTTTTGGTAGAATTCACTTGTGAAGCCATCAGGCCCAGGACTTTTCTTTTTTGGGAGTTTTTTGATAACTGTTTCGATCTCATTTGTTGTAATTGGTTTGTCTAGCTGTTCTGATTCTTCCAGATTGAGATTTGGAAGATTATATGATTCAAGAAATTTGTCCACTTCACCGAGGTTGTCTAATTTTTGGCATAGAGTTCTTCATATTTTTTCTTACTTTGTATTTCTGTTGTGTCAGTTGTTATATCTCCACTCTCCTTTCTAATTTTATTTATTTGAGTCCTCTCTCTTTTTTTCTTGGTGAGTCTAGTTAAAGGTTCATCTATCTTGTTTACCTTTTCAAAGAACCAGCTGCTGGTTTCTTTTTTTGATCCTCTTTATTGTTTCCTTATCTTCTATACCATTTATTTCCTCTCTGATCTTTATTATTTTCTTTCTTCTACTAGTGCTGGGCTTTATTTGCTGTTGTTTTTCTAGTTCTTTTAGATGCAGGGTCAAGTTGCTTATTTGAGCTTTTTCAAGCTTCTTCTGGTATGCCTGTAGTGCTATGAAATTCCCTCTCAATACTGCTTTTACTGTGTTCCATAAATTTTGAGTTGAGGTATGTTCATTATCATTCATTTCTAGAAACTTTTTTATTTCTTCTTTGATCTCATTGTTAATCCATTCATTATTTAATAACATGCTATTTAGTTTCCAGGTGTTTGAGTATATTTCAGTTTTTCTTTTGTGTTTAATATCTAGTTTCATGCCATTGTGATCATAGAAAATGCTTGATATGATTTCAATCTTCTTAAATTAGTTGAGACCTCTTTTGTGTCCTAACATGTGGTCTATCCTAGAGAATGTACCATGAGTGCTTGAAAAAAATGTATATTCTACTGCTTAAGGGTGAAAAGTTCTGAAGATATCTATTAACTCGAGTTCATCTAGTGTATCCTTTCAGTCTGCTGTTTCTTTGTTAATTTTCTTTCTTGAGGATCTATCCAGTGATGTTAGTGGGGTATTGAAATCCCCTACTATGATAGTATTGCTGTTAATCTCGCCCTTTATATCCATCAAAGTCTGCTTTATGTATGTCGAGGCTCCTATGTTTGGTGCGTAGATATTTATAATGGTTATACTTCCTGTTAAATTGTTCCCTTTATCATTATGTAGTGTCCTTCTTTATCTCTTACTATACTCTTTGTTTTAAAGTCCATTTTGTCAGATATAAGTATTGATACCCAGGCTTTTTTTCATTTCCATTGACATGAAATATTTTTTCCCATTCTTTTACCTTTGGTCTATGTGCATCTTTTGTTTTAAGGTATGTCTCTTTTAGACGGCATATGTATGGGTCCTGTTTCTTTATCCACACAGCCACCCTATGTCTTTTTATTGGGTTATTTAATCCATTTACATTTAATGTTATTATTGATATGTAGTTGTTTATTGCTATTTTATTTTTTAAAGCTGTGTTCTTCTTTTACTATATTCTTTTTCCCCTTTGAACTGTTCACCACAGGCCCCTTAGCATCTCTTGCAGAATTGGTTTGGTTTTACTGAATTTCTCGAGTTTTTTGTTGTTGTTGTTTAGGAAGCTCTTTATTTCTCCTTTAATTTTAATCGTTAGCCTTACTGGATAGTGTATTCTTGGTTGTAGGTTATTGTTCTGCATTACTTTGAACATATCTTGCCATTCCCTTCTGGCTCAAGTGTTTCTGTTGAGAAATTGGATGTCATCCTTATGGGGGCTCCTTTGTAGATGATAGCCTTTTTATCTCTATTAGCTTTGAAAATTTTCTCTTTATCACTTAGCTTTGGTATTTTAACTATGATGTGTCTTAGTGTAGTTTTCTTTGTGTTTCTCTTTAATGGAGTTCTCTGTTCTTCTTGCACGTGTGAAACGTTTTTCAGTCTTAATTTAGGTAAGTTTTCAGCTATGATTTGATTGAACAAAGTTTCTATCCCTTGTGTTTTCTCTTCTTCTTCAGGAACTCCTAGGATGCGAATGTTATTTTCCTTCATGTTGTTACAGAGCTTCCTTAAAGTTTCCTCAGTCGTTTTGAATCTGTTTTCTTTTTTCTGCTCTGCTTCTGTGCTTTTGTTTCTTTTGTCCTCTTACTACTGATTCGATCCTCAGCTTCATCCATCCTGCTTTTAATTCCTTCCATTGTGGTCTTCAGTTCTGATACTGTATTTGTCATTTCTGTCGGATTCATTTTTATTATTTTACTTTCCTTTTTTATACTTGCTATCTCTTTATTTAGGTGTTTGTAATGACTATACGTTGTTGCTCTTAGCTCTTTGAACATCCTATCATTATGTTAAACTCTGCATCGAGTAGTTTGATTGTATTTGATTCATTCAGGTTCTTCTCTGGGGATTTTTCTTGATTCATTTGGGTTGCATTCATCTGCCTGCCCATTTTGTCAGTGTGTAAGAAGGGTTTGGCTACTGGAGTCCAATGGGTGTTGCCTCTGTTTTCCCTAGGTGTGGTCTGTCTGCAGACCCGCCACCTTCTCTGCCGCTGCCTAGGGCGGTTGGGTGTGGGTGTTGTAGTGTCTGCCGCTGAGACTCTGCTGCAGTCTCTGTCATGCCTCTGTGGGAGGGGCTATGTTCTCGTGCCAGGCTCTATAAGCCTCAGTGGGTCTCGGCCTTCGCCCCTCTCCCACAGGTGGGACAGCGCACCACACTCGGGCCACAAACCTGGGCACCAAAGGCATGGGTGAGCACTTTTGCTCAGTTGCGGGTTTCTGTCAGCCTGTTCCTCCAGCCTGGAGGGGCTTCTGGTGCATGCTCAGCTGCAAGCCAGGCTTTTGCTCCACTTTCACCAACCTCAGCTCCTCAGCTGGGATGGGCTGCTGCTACATGCTCAGCTATGAGCCCAGCTTCTATCCCTCCCCCGCCAACATCGGTTCCCGGATGGGCTGCTTGTGCACACTCAACAGTGAGCCTTGGCTTCCGCCCCACCTCCATGGGCAAAGCTTGTCTGTGCAGGGCTTCAAGCCTCGGAGGCCAGGTGAGGCTACATGCCCACTTGCCCCTCCCCAGCTGTGGATCTTTGTTTGTTCAGGGCTCCCACTTTACCCCCACAGGTGGGGTCGCAGGTGGGTCTGCAACTGCTGGAGCACTTTTACACATCCCCTATGCCCCAGCTCGGCTAGACCGAGCTCACGCCAGCCTGCTCAGTCTCTGCTCCCACCAACGGAACCACGCTTCTGCATCCCACTGCTGCCCACCCTCCAGCAAGCCCTCAGCAGTGTGGGTGGGGGCGCTGCAGCTCAGACCCTAACACTCCATCCTGTAGTCCTGAAAGCTCCCTCCTTCTAAGCGACTGTGCTCTAATTGCTGCGGGGGAGCCTTTTCGGCTGGTGTCCTGCTTCCCCTGCTGGTTCCAGGGCAAATATTGTTTCAGATTTGTGGAGTGACTCAGCCCAGGGTTTAGGGTAGCTGTCCCTCAAAGTTTTTCTCCTTGTGCCTTCCAGACCACACTCTGTTCCCACTGTTCCGGTCATATCCTCTCTCCCTGTCTCCTGGAGTCCTGGGTGAGTAGTTGTGAGAGAGGTTTTCTGTTCGGTCCCTTTAAGAAGAATTCTGGGTCTGAGACAACTGTCTCTTTCTCACAAACAGTATCCTAACCTGTTTCCCAGCTAAATATTGTCCATACGCCTCTTCTAGGCTCTGGGGCTGCAGGCTGGGGCTTTGTTCTTGGGACCCAGGTCCCTACCCTTCCTTTGGCCTCTCTTCCTGCCACACGAGTCTCTCCAGGCTGCCTTTCGCTCCGGGGAGCTGGGAAGCCCTTTCTGCATTTTCACTTTTCCTACCAGTCTCAATGTTGCTTCTTCAGTGTTTCCCGGTTGAAGAATCCTCTCTGTATAGTTCAACGTTGGTTTATCCAGATGATGGTTTGTAAAATCAAGTTATAATCCACTTTGGTTCTGGCAGTTGGAAGTTGGTACGTCCGCCTACTCCATTGCCATCTTGCCCTCCCCACGTATTTTTTTTTAATCATCACCAGATATTACCATTCAAGACCATTGTTCTCAAAGGAGACTTTGAATGCCAGTACCATGTCCAACAGCCACATGGGCAACACGAGATGATTTTAGAAGACAAGTTCCAAGAAGCATAGGATCTGTCTATTGGCATAATGATTGGATAGTATCATCTTAGATGAACTTCTTTTTGGAGCTCAAATAGAAACGGCTACAGGTTGGGTGAGTTGGCCAGCTCTGACTGGCCACATCTCAGAGATTTGCCTCATTGATTAACTGCTTGCCTATAAATGTCATTGTCATTTCCCTCTCAGAGTATGCTATGTTTTGGTCCTCAGTGCCTCCCAGGAGCATCTAGACAAACGTCCCCTTCAGAGCATATGTTCCTGGAGAGTTCTGTGATGAGAATGCAGTGTAGGATTCAAAGTGCTCCGTATAAGAGGTTCAGGCTTCAGCAGGTCATTCTACTTAAGTCCTCCAGATGGGAGGCAGGGAGATAGGACTGACTAAAACGAATATAACCTGCACAGAGCAGTGGGGGAACAAACACATGGGGATGTGAAGCTACATGTTTTCGGGAAACAAATCAATGTGTAGTCCACCAACAAAGCAAGAGCTGATGAAAGATAAAAGTTAAAAATATGTCATGGGGCTTGAGGCCATCAGTTGATTGGAAAAATGCATCTTCATTGGCTTACAAATTCACTTTAACGATGGATTCATTTATTTCCACTGAAGGATAGGCTGATGTTGCTATCCCCATGGCACTCAGTAAGTTCACCATCACCAGTTTGTAAGGACACTGAATTCTGTACATTTCTATATTGCAGTAGGTAATTTATTGTTTATTTTGGTGATAGCAGGCACCACAGGAGTCCCATCTTGAAATCAATTTCAAGTACAGCAGATGATCTTTGCAGGTCAGAGAATATGCAATGGAGACACTTCACCCACTCCCCAGGCTGTTGCATCTAGAGTGGGTGTCAAGCTTCCACAGGAAGCTGGGGGAGGGGAAGAACCTGTGTTAATACCCATACCAACAAATTGGGAGAACTGTGTCCTGTTTCCATGGGATGGCCTGAGATATGCGGCTTTTATTTACGATTACACACTTTTTTTCTTGGAGCGCTCTTAAAGTATGCACAGACTCACAACACACAAGGATTATTGTCACAAGCTGAGTTTATTTACCTTTTGCCACTGGCTTAGATGGGACTCACTAGTGAACAGTGTTTGAATGGGAAGTTAAATAGCTATGCTGCCTTTCTCCCTGAACCCTGCCTCAGACCCACGCATGCACAAGAGATTTTGCTCTGATGGTAGGATGCACTGAAATTAAGGAGGGATTCATTTTAAAACCAGATGTTGGAGAAGTTTTTAATAGCAGTAATAAGAAATAGTCTGAGGGAAGAATAAGGAGATAAAGGAGTGAAGGGTTATGTGAAGAAGAAACAGGGAGTGAAGGATAATATGGAGTTAAGAGACAGACAGTTCTAGCACTATTCTTTCACAAAAAGAAAATCCTTAATGGTGATCTGTTCCTTTGACATGAATGAATGAATGAATGAATGAATAAACATTGGAACATATCAATCAGTATAAAATGCACAGACCCTGAAGAAAAAGTGACATGGAGGCACTGAGAGATAAAATTGAATAAAATGTCTGAGTAGTTTGAAAATTCCAGGGCACTCTCATAACAGTTGACAACCCCAAAAAACCTCACAGCCACACACATTAGAATTTTCTTTCCCTGTGTGTTTGTGGAAATGGTGTAATTGCAGAGCTGAAGGGCTAGACTCATGTTTATGCTGGCCTTGGATATGCTGTTCTCGGATATTTTACCCACGTAATCTACAGGTATTGATTGACTTATGACCTATGCAATTTACGACCATTCGACTTTATGACTACAATTGCTAGCCACAACTGCTCCGCATCTGGAGCAGTTTTTGTATGTACCTGTATTTTGTAATTTTGTATATTTTGCAAATATTAAACTAGTTGTACTGGTAATACAGTGTTTTACTTAAACCTGATGATGTAAAAGTAAGAAACAAAATGGTGTAGAGATTATACAAATGGCATAAAATGAACAAAGAAAATTATGATATATAACAATAATGAAAGAAAATTATGATAAAATATGACTTAAAGATTTTTATAACATCATTTCACAGTACTGTATATATAGCCTTCTCAACTTATAACCAAATCGTGTTACGACCAGTCTGTCAGAACCAATCATGGTTGTAAGTCAAGCACGAGCTGTTAATGTTTTCTCTTAATGCAACATGAGCTACCGTAAGTGTGGTCATGTTAAAGAGGCTTGACTTCTTCATCGTTAGTGTTCCATGGAAATAATGAGGAGAGCCCGTCTTTGTCCCTCCCCAGAGCTGTCAATAAAGTAGCTCCCACCTTGCACATGTTTGCTCCATCTGTCTCCCACTGAGTATGCCTCTTTCTTCTCAGGGAGTTAGAAATGGGTGAAGCGGGGATGGAAAACATGGAAACCAGCATGGATTGAAAAGGATGTGCCTGATGCCTTGAAAAGAGGTTTAATTTTGTACTCTTGGGGGAAAATAGAATTCAGATGTAAATAAACGAAGCAGGAGTGGATCTTGTTTCACCACAAGAGACCAGTTTTTGCATAAAACTGGACTCTTACTGTTGCTCTTAAACTTGGCTCGGGTAGTTAGTTGGGTCTTCATGGAGGTCACAGGGCTGTAAGGCACAAAGCCAGCTCTCATGATTTGCATATTAGTGTGCTTCATTAGGATTTCTAAGCAGAGAATATACAATCTGTGACAGAACTTTCCTTGATACATACTGTGCCAGAATCAACATTAAATTAGTCACAGCTTTCTATACTTCTACTCCGAGGTCCATTAGTCTGGGAGAATACTAAATACAACAATGTAGGTCCACAGACCAATTTTGGCAAGGAATTTGGGATGTAAAGGGGATACCTATTGGATTTTTAATGTTTAGTCTCAATAAATGAAGATTCACTGTCAGCATGAGTTATGACTGCTCTTGGTTCACCCAGTGTGGGTGAAATACTGTCGCTCAAAGCATAACCAACAACCTCTTTTGGGATAACTTGCAAGGAAAGGCATTTAATTGGTCTTTGTGTTCATTTCTGTTTTGCCTTCCATCTTGAGAATTCCCACAATGGTGCCTACTGTGAAGGTAGGAAGCTAGCTGCTTGGTGCCACCTGCCAATAAGACATCTTATACGAATTACCTACTCTTGTTATGTAAACCAAGACCGGGTTGCCTATAGGCCAAGTGTTTGTGAATAAAAGTCACATGAAACTCAGCTGAAAATTGCCAACATCATGCGTATTTAGGAGAGCCTCAGGTCTGTTCTAAGCAAAACTGTGATGTGAAATTTTAAATTGTATTTTCTTCACATTTCTTTATCAATGGCTTAAAATTTGGGAAGAGGTTTTGACTCTAAATTTTGAGTACTTTCATACAATCTTGTTCTTTTCCATACAACATTTGCTCTTTGCTAAGTGGCTACATTTTGTTACTGATTCTTAAAGTAGAGCTTGATTGAATGTAACACACACTTCTCAGATGCCCACAATGTTGTCCAGTTGGGCAAAAGAGGGTGTGTCTATGAGTACACAAAGGGAACAACTAACTCCTTGGCTGTCTTTAGAACAAAGAAGTAGTTTTTGGTATATATCCAGTGAGATAAATGAAAAAAAAATAGATTTAATATTTTTCCATTGACTAAAAGGATTCTCAGAACCCTGTGGGTTGCAGGATACAAGATTGGGTGTCGTTTTGTATGAAGACTGTGGAAAACATTGCAAGAGTTCAAGTATCCCAGAGAGGTAGGTTTAAGCCCAGAGAATGAAAATCAGATTAGGCCTATTTGTAGATAACATGGACAGTCAAATTTATTACTGCATCTAGCCTGGAGCATCTACAAATAGCTCTCCCTTCTTGAGAATCTAGGATTACAAAATAGTCAACAAAATGGGATCAAAAATGACCTAATGAAAATAATGATGAGAAAGACTGAGGAGGTTAAATTTAACAACGGATGTCAAGTGCTCAGCATGGTGCTGGGACGTGGTAAGTGTGAACTACTGTTATTACTAGGTAAATGTAATTCATAGTATATCGTAATTATACCACTGCCATTAATTACTACAATGTTCTTTTTACAAGGAGAAGAATAATAGGTTTGGAGGTCCTGGGAGCACTTTAGATTAAGTGATGGCCTCTAAAAATTATGATTATGAGAAAGACTTCCTGGTTATTGTTTCTCACTGAGATTTTGCTCTCAGGAACCTCCAGTGGATTAGACGGAGAGTAGGTCAAGCATGGGTTTTGGACAAGCAACCCGAGATCCTCAGGGAATCTGACTCATGCTGTCCATGGCAAAACGCCTGAGCTACGGTCATTTCCAGGTTGTTTGGAAGCTCCAGTGTGGGAGAGGAGTCATTTCTCCTTCTCACAGTGTATAAACTTCTTTTCTACTCCCAGCTGTGTCCACAGTTATAGTCCCAAGAATACCTACTTGGTACATTGGCAGGCTGAATCCTCCTCTCCTGGGGTTTCTCTTCTCTACCACAGAGGACGGGCTCTGTATCAACAGTCAGTATCAAACCAGGGGAGGGAAACATTCTCCCCAAAAGAACAACAATATTTCAAAATGACAAGTAACACTTTTCTTGTGCTGAAGAGAGAGACCATAGTGTGAATGTGCATTACAGTATCAATCGTCATTGGTGAATATCTTCTCCCACTCAGTGGGTTGTCTTTTTGTTTTGTTTATGGTTTCCTTTGCTGTGCAAAAACTTATTAGTTTGATGTTATCCCATTGGTTTGTTTTTTCTTTTGTTTCTGTTGCTTGAGGCAATGTATTAGAAAAATGTATTGCTACAAGAAGTATCCAAGATACTGCCTATGTTTTTTCCTAGGACTTTTATAGTTTCAAGTTTAATATTTAAGTCTTTACTCCACTTGAGTTTATTCTTGTATGCAGTGTAAGAAGATGACCTAGTTTTAGTTTTGGGCATATATCTGTCCAATTTTCCCAACACTGAATAGACTATCTTTACCCCATTGTAGGTTTTTGCCTCCCTTGTCAAATATTAATTGACCATAAGGGTGTGGGTTTATCTCTGGACTCTTCAGTCTGTTCCATCAATCTGTATGCTGTTCTTATGCCAGTACTATGTTGTTTTGATTACTTTGGTCTTGTAGTGTAGTTTGATATCAAATAGCATGATTCCTCCAACTTTGGTACTATATTTTGTGGTTCCATATACATTTTGGAATATTTGTTCTAGTTCTATAAAATATGTCATTGGTATCTTTTTAGAAATTGCATTGTATAAAAAAAGTTGTGGTGTATTTATAGAATGGAATATTACTCAGCTGTGAAAAAGAAGAAACCTTACCCTTTGTGACAGCATGAATGGACCTAGAAAGCATATGACAAGTGAAAAAAGGCAGTCAGAGAAAAACAAATACCATATGATTTCATTAGCTATAGAATTTAATGAGCAGAATAAACTAATAAACAAAACAAAACAGACTCATAGATACAGAGAACAGACTGACAGCTATCAGGTAAAGGGATTGGGGGAGCTGGCTGAAAAGGTGAAGGCATTAAGCAAAGAAAAATATCTCATAGACACAGACAACAGTATAATGATTATCAGAAGGGAAGGGGGCTGGGGAAGGTGGAGGAGGTTAGAAGGGGGATAAATGGTGATGGAAGGAGAATTGACTTGAGATGATGAACACACAATACAATATACAGATGATGGATTATAGAATTGTACATATGAAAACTATATTACTTTATTAACCAATCTCACCCCAATACATTCAGGTTTTTATTTAAAATTTTTTTATTATTTATTCATTGTAGAGAGGAGAGAAAATGAGAGAAAGAGATATAAAGGTTGAAAGAGCAGAGGAGCAGGAAGCATCAACTCCCATATGTGCCTTGACCAAACAAGTGCAGGGTTTTGAACTGGCAACCTCAGCATTCCAGGTCAATGCTTTATCCACTGTGCCACCACAGGTCAGGCCATTCAATTTTTTTTTTAAATAATAACTTCTTTTTATTTTATTCATTTTAGAGAGGAGACACACACACACACACACACACACACAGAGAGAGAGAGAGAGAGAGAGAGAGAGAGAGAGAGAGAGAGAGAGAGAGAGAGAAAGGGGGGAGGATCTGGAAGCATCAACTCCCATATGTGCCTTGACCAGACCAGTCCAGGGTTTTGAACTGGCAACCTCAGTGTTCCCAGGTCAACGCTTTATCCACTGCATCACCACAGGTCAGGCCAGGCCATTCAATTTTTTAAAAAACCCCACTCAAGAGAGAATATGGTGGTGAAGATGTTCTGGGGAGTTTTTATGTTAACTATCTTCCAAATGATTCTTGATATTAATTCCACTCTGGAGCAAGTCTGAAGCTCCTGGGCATTTTCCAGACATGTGCCTGACAAAGGACTAGTATTCCAAATATAGAAAGAGTTCCTATAACTCAATAACCATGAGACAAAGCTCTAATATTAAAAAAGATGAGCAAAGATTTGAATGGAAGTTTTATAAAAGAAGTTATACAAAACCCAATAGACTCATGAAAATGAGCTTAAGACTGAATCAACAAGAGACAGCAAATCCAGTCTACAATGAGATATGAGTGCTCACCCACTAGAATGCTGAAAATGAAAAAAGAAGATGAACACCAACTAATACTTCTGAGGATATGGAGCAATAAGAACTCTCAACCATCACTGGTGGGTATGTAAAATGGAAAATTGTGGATAGCTTCTTTTTTTTTTTTGGATAGTTTCTTAAAAAGATGATCACACATCTATGACTCAGCAGATATTCATACAAAAAATAATTTAAAAAAATAACAACAAAGAAAATAAAAAGCCTTCTGCAAGAATGTTCATAGCAGTTTTATTCAAATAACAACATCAAGAAAACTAAAAACAGCACAGGTCCATCAAGCTGTGGTGTAGTCTTACAATGAAATGCTACTCAGCAATAAAAAGGAATGAGCTACTGATCCAAGTAACAACAGGGGTGAATCTCAGAACCATGCCAAGTGACAGGTATGAACACAAAATGGTACTTACTGCATGGTTCTCTTTACTGAAGTTCTAGAAGAAACAAAACAAATTTATTGTGACAAGTCAGGAAAAGGGTTACTTTCAGGGAAAGGTAATTAGCTGGGAAGAAGCACGAGAAATGGAGGGTTAAATATACTCTACTAATACTGGGTTGTGAGATACATGCATGTACACATTTCTTTTTTTAGGAGGGGGCAAAACTGTTTGTCTTCCTTTAGTCTGCAATAAAAAATTTTCACAGACTGAGTGGTATAAATAACATTAATTTATTTCTTAAACTTCTGGTGACTGTGATGTCCAAGATCACAGTCCTGACAGATTTGATTCTGGTGAGACCTTGCTTCCTGATTTTGAAGATGGCTATCTTCTGGCTGTGCTTGCCCATGACAGAGAGCAGAGACAAGAGTCAAGCTCTCTGTGTCTCTTCCTATAAGGGCACAAATCCCATCAAAAGGACTCCACCCTCATGACTAATCACTTCCCAAAGGCCCCGCCATCTAATATCATCACATTATTGGGTAGTTTTTCAACCTATGAATTGTGGGAGGACACACATTCAGTTCTTAATAACCATAATCCAACTATCCACTGAAGATGAGTGAAACATATTTTCCTTACAAGTAAATTATAACTCAGTTGAAAAATTAAGGGGGAGAACAAGCAAACTCTTGGGGCTGTTTTTCTTTCCCTAAGATTTAAAATACCCATTTCACCTGGGGCTACTTTTTAACATTTTAAAAACTCCGGCCAGGCCTGACCTGTGGTGGCGCAGTGGATAAAGTGTCAACCTGGGAACACTGAGGTCACCAGTTCAAAACCCTGCACTGGTTCGGTTAAGGCACATATGGGAGTTGATGCTTCCAGCTCCTCCCCCCTTTCTCTCTTTCTCTCTCTCTCTCTCTCTCACTCTGTGTCTTCTCTCTAAAATGAATAAAATAAAAAAATAAAATAAAATTTAAAAACTCCGGCCAATGCCAAAATCATCTCTGAAGTATGGAGGCAAACCAACCTGGACCACACCAAGTATGAGTGCAACATCCTTCTTTAATGACTGCACACACTGAGAGGTGACATCAACTTTTGCAAGGAGAGCACCTGAACCTATCACTTGACTTAAGGTTAAGTTAACCTGCTGGTCTCAGCTCTATAGACAGGTAACTAGGAAACCTTAGGTAAGTCCAAGTCTCACTTGGAAAAGAAGAGGTTTGGCCTAAAGTTTAATAGACTCTTTTACAATTAATTCTACCGGTGTCACAGAACTGCTGCATGATTGTGCTAGGATGAATATATTCATAACTGCTTTCTTCTTATCTTGTAGGTGATAGCTTATATATATAATTTTTCCTCAAAAGGAATATTTTGATTACCTAATTTGATATAGGTCCCCTGTTTATTCTCTGATATTATGCTATTTTAACTTGCAAAATCCTAAAGATATATTTACTGTTTTAGCAAGTTGAATATAACAAAGTGAGTTTTTCTTAGGAATTAAAAGCTGACTTATCATTAAAAAATATTTAATTTGTTGAAGCAAGAATTTAAAATAATGTACTACAGGGTTTATAACTTATATAGAAATAAATGTATGAAAATAATGGCATAGGGAAAGAAGTACACAGTACGCTGCTATAAATTACTTTGAGAGTACATGAACTGATTGTATTATTATCTGGAGATAGACTGAGAATAATTAAAATTGTATGAAGGAATTACAAAAAAATTAAAATAAAACCTAGCTAAAATGCTCAATTAATTCAAAGAAAAGCAGAAAAAGAGAAAAATAGACAATAAAACAAATAGAAAATATGTAGCAATGTAGTAGATTTAAACCAGGCTAAATCAATGTTACATTAAATGTAAACAGTATAAGTATTCAAGTTATAAGGCAAAGATTGTAAGGCTAAATTGAAAAACAAAGCCTAATTATAGGCTGTGTATAAGAAACATATTTAACAATTATATAAATGGAAAATAATAAAAAAATGGAAAACCATACCAACAATAATCATAAGAAAGCTAGAGTGGGTATATCGATATTAGATAAAATGAACTTCAAAATAAGGAATATTACTAAGGATTAAGAGTAACATTTCATAGTGATAAAAAAGAAGAAATAACCATTATAACTGTGTATTTATCTAATGACAGAACTTTGAACAAATACAGCAAATCTCACAGAAATAAAATTAAAAAAGAAAAACAGACAAAGCTGATAATTATATCTGGGAATCTTGCCCTAGAATCATGAACAAAATATCTTGAAGGCTATGGAAGATATGAACAACACTGCCAAGTTATTTGACCTACTTGATATTTTTAGAACACTTTGCCCACTGGCAGCAGAATAAACACATTTAAGCGCATGTGCAACATTCACCCTGATTGACCAAATGTTGAGCCATAAAGTGTCTCAGTAAAATTAAAAGAATTAAGATGTTACAGAGAATGTTCTTGATCACATTGAAATTACATTAGAAATTTATATCAGAAACATATCTAAAACATTTTCCAACTATTTGGAAATTAAACAACAAACTTCTAGATGAATCATGAGTCAAAGAGGTTACAAGGGAAGATAGAAAAAATTTAAATAAAAATAATACAAAAAATGTAAGACACAAATAAATTGGTATTTAGAAGAAGACTTAAAGGTTTAAGTGTTTATATATTTTTAACTTATTTTATTAATTTTAGAGAGTGAGAAAGGGAGAGAGAGAGAAAGACAGGAACATCAAGCTGTTCCTGTATGTGCCCTGACTGGGGATCGAACCTGCAACCTCTGAGCCTCAGGACAATGTTCTAACCAACTGAGCCATCTGGCCAGGGCTAAGTGCTTATATTAAAACACAGAAAAATCAATAATTGAAGCTTCCACCATAATATGCTAGGAAAAGAATAGCAAATTAAATTCAGAGCAAACAGAAGATAAAATAATAAAGATAAGAGCAGATAGCAGTGAAATAGAAAACACAGAGTGATTCAATTAGACTCAATGATAGTTCTTTGCAAAAAAAAAAAATCAGTAAATTTGATGAGCAACTCATTTGACTTTTCAAGATGAAAAGCAAATTACCAATGTCATGAATCAAGGGGGGGAGGTTCACTACAGGTATTAATAAAGAATAATGAGGGAATATTACAAACAACTCTTGTTAAAATTTGATCCGAGTTGGCAAACTATGGCGGTGGGCCAAGTACGACCTGCCACCTGCTGTTGTAAATAAAGCTTGGTTGGATCCTAGCCACAAACATTTGCTTCTGTATTGCCTGAGGTTGCTCACCTACTGCAGCAGCAAAATTGAATGATTGAAACTGGCCCCCAAAGTCTAAACTATTTAATGGAGGTTCTTTCTCTGACCAAGCTATAATGGAACAATTCCTTGAAACATGTCAATAACCAGACTGATAAAAAGAAGAAATAGAAGAATATGGATGTCCTTATATCTATTAAATATATTAAAATTACAGTCACATGTTTTTCACAAAATAACCATTTTCAGATTGTCATATTCATGAATCTATGAAACATTCTAAGAATAAATAATACCAATCCTTCACAAAATTATTCAGAAAATAGTGGAGGAGGACATCTTTTGAAACTTATATAATAAACTCAGAATGACTCTTAATGAAAAAATAGATAGCAACATAACAGGAAAAGTGCCGACCAATATTCCTTATGAATAAAGACACAAAATCCTAAAGAAATATTACTGACTAGAATCAAACAATACATGGAAAAGACAATATGCCATGACTATGTACGATTTACCCCAGAAATGCAAGGCTGATTTGATATTTTAAAATGATTGATGTAATTTACCAAATTAAAAAATTTTAAACAATGCATTATCACCTCAATACATGTGGAAGACTTATTTAACAAACATTTAACTAAAAATAAAACACACTTTTTAACCTGATAAAAAGGCATCTATAGAAAATCTAGAGTTAACATAATACTTTCTGGATAAAAGAACCTGAATGCTTTCTGCTAAGCTTAGGAACAAGGTAAGAAGGCTTACTCTCACAGCATCTATTCAACACTAGGGTGAATATCCTAGCTGGCACTGAAAGGCAGGGGAAAAAAAATTGACAAGATGAAAAGAAAACACTGTTGCTTTAATTCATAATAAACATGACTATGTGTAAAAAATATCTTAAGGCATCCACCAAAAACAACAACAACAACTAGAATTGAAAAGTAAATTTAGTTTTATCATAGAATACAAGTTTAATATAAAAAACTTAAATGCATTTCTATGTAATAGTAATTGAATTAAACAACAAAAAATTGATATAAGAATACCATCATAATAGTATCCAACACATGAAATACTTAGAGACAAATTTAACAAAATATGCTTAAGACTTATAAACTAGACACTATAAGACAAACCTAAGAAGTAAATAAAACTTGAACAAATAGTTGTACCATGTTCATGATTTAATTTTTAAAATGCAAATATTCCTTGTATTAATTAATACATTCAATGCAACACCAATTAAAATCCCAGCAGGCAATCTGGTTCTAATATTTGTATTATAAAAACAAAGGACCTCTGAAAGCCATAATACTTTTGAAGAGAGAGAGAGAGAGAGAGAGAGAGAGAATGAAAACAAAGTTGAGGAACATACACTACCAGATATCAAGAATCACTATAAAGTTACAGTAGTCAAAAAAGTGTGGTACTGACATAAGAATTGGCATGCATATCAATAAACCAGAATCAAAAGCCCAGAAATATGTTCACTCTACATAGTTGGATTTTGAAAGGAATACCCAAGATCATTCAATGGAGAAAGGACAGTCTTCTTAAAATTTATTTTTAAACTTTGTTTTTTCAGTTTTATTGAGAGTTAATTGACTAACACAATTATATATATTTAAAATGTACAACATGGCAATTTGACATATGCATACTTTGTGAAATAAACAAACACAATTACCTTACCTGTTATCATTGTGTGTATGTGTGTGATGAGAATACATAAGGTCTACTCTCAGCAACTTTCAGATATACAACACAGAAATTATAGTTACCATGCCATACATTAGATTCTCAGAACTTATTTATTTTATAAGTGAAGACCTGTAATCTTTGACTAGCATATATCCATCTCCTCCACCGGGGCTCCCACAGCCCCTGGTAAGATAACCATCAAATGCTTCTTTTCTGTTTCTTGAATTTGCTGTAACTTAAAAAAAAAAATTAGATTCCACATATAAATGACATCATTTACCACTTATCTTTCTCTGTCTGCTTAATTTAACTTAGCATATAATGTCCTTGAGGTTCATGCGTGTTGTTGCAAATGACAGCATTATTTTCTAATGGCTGAATAATATTCATATATATATAATCCCATTCATCTGTTGATAGGTTGTTTCCATATTTTGGCCTCTGAGAATAATGCTGCAATGAACATGGGGATGTAAATGTTTCTCTTGAGATGCTGACTTTGTTTATACTCAAAAGGGTAATTGCTAGATTGGTAGTAATAACATTTTTAATCTTTTGTGGAATCTCTATAGTGTTTTCTGTAATGGCTGCACCAATTTACATTCTCATGTCCTCACCAACACTTATCTCTTGTCTTTTTGCTAAAAGTTACCCTAACAGGTGAGATGATATCTCATTATGGTTTTCATTCTCACTTTTTTGATGATTAATGATGTATACTTTTCAATGTACCTATTAGCCGTTTGTATGTCTTTTATGAAAATATGTCCATTCAGGTCTCTTTATCAGTTTTTAAATTGTTTGTTTATTTCTTGATGTTGAGTTTTATAGTTTTTTTTTTAATATTGTGGATGACCCTTTGTTAGATAGATGGTTTGCAAATAGTTTCTTCTAATTTGTAGTTTTCCTTTCATTTAATTTGTTTCTTTGCTGATTCAGAAGATTTTTAGTTCAATCTAGTTCCACTTGTTTATTTTTGCTTTTGTTTCATGAGCTTTTGATGTCCAAAAAATTATTTTCAAGACCAACATCAAGGAGATTTTCCCTGCTTTCTTCTAGGAGCTTTATGGCTTCAGAGCTTATTAAGTTAATTCAGAGTATTTTAAGTTAATTTTTGTTAGTGGTGTAAATTAAGAGTCCAGTTTCATTTTTTGCATGTGGTTATACAATCTTTCCAGCATTATTTATTGCAAAGACTATTTCCCCCCATTTTGTGTTCTTGCCACCCTTGTCAAAGATGATTTGACTTTATAAGTGTGGGTTTATATCTGAGCTCTCTATTTTGTTCCATTTGTCTATGTGTTTTTGTGCCAGTACCATGCTGTTTCAATCACAACAATTTTGTGATATAGTTTAAAATCAGAACATGTGATACTGCCAGCTTTGTTCTTCCTCAAGATTGCTTCGTCTATTCAATATTCTTTGTGGTTCCATACAAATTTTAGAATTGTATGTGTATGTGTGTGTGTGAATGAACAATACCAGTGGAGTTTTGATAAAAATCACATTCAATCTGCAGATTACTTTGACTAATATAAACATTTTAACAAAATTAGTTATTTCTATATATGAACATGGTATATTGTTTTACTTATTTTGTCTTTCTCACTGGCTTTCACCAGTGTTTTATAGTTTATAGTGCACAAATCTTTCACCTCCTTGCTTAAATTTATTTTTAAGTATTTTATTGTTTTAGATTATATTTTAAATAGGATCATTTTCTTAATTTTGCTTTCTGATAGTTTATTGTCAGCATCAGAAACACAACTAATCTTTGTATACTGATTATACATGCTGCAACTTTAAAGTTCATTTATTTGTTTGAATATTTTTTGAGTGTTGTCTTTAGGGTTTTCTTTAAAGAAGATCATGTTATCTACAAAGACATTTTTATTGTTCTTTCTGACTTGGATACTTTTTACTTCTTTTTATTGTTTAATTATTCTAGCTGGGACTTTTGATACTATGAATAGAAGTGGTAAGAGTGGGCATCCTTGTTTTATTTTTGATCTTTGAGTAAAATCTGTCATCTTTTTACCATAAAGTGTGATAGTAGCTGTGTGTTTTTCATTTATGGCCTTAATTTTGGGTGGTGGCACATTTCTTCTATACTAAATTTGTTGAGAGTTTTTATTATGAAACAATGTTGAAATTTTTCAAATGCTTTTCCTGCATCTATCAAGATAACATTGTGATTTTTATTCATTATTCTGTTAATGTGTTATACCACATTTATTGATTTGCATATGTTGAACCATTCTTGCATCAGGGATAAATATAAATTAATCATAGTGTATATACTTTTAATGGAAAAATCATGCTTTAAAAAATACTGATGTGATGTCTGGATATATACATGGTAAAATGTAAATGTATGTATCTCAATTCTTGCTCATATTATGCTCCATAATTAATTAAAAGTGGATCATAGACCACTAAAGCTTCTATAGTAGTGGTTGGCAAAATGCAGTCCACTGGCCAAATTAGGTCCTGTTTACTTATTAATGAATTGTCAGTGGATACTTTTGTGCAACAATGGTAAATTGAGTGGTTCCAACAGTGACCACTGGCCTTGAAATCCAAAAATATAGATTACCATGCCTTTCACAGAAATTGTTTGTTGAGCACTGTTCTAAAAGAACACATAAGTGAATGTCTTAATGACTTTGGAATTGGGAAAAGTTTCTTAGGATACAAAATGCAGTCATAATAAAGAAAAATGTAAATAATTATGTTTTACTAACATTAAAATGGTTATTCGAAAAGCACATTATGAAAATGAAAAAGAAAAAAAGAGAGTGGAGGAAATATCTGCATTACCTATATCTGATATAAAACTTCTATCAGACTGCCAACCCCGCCCGGCCGGAGAAATTGCAGTTTGCCATCCTGTGTGCGCGAGCAGGCTCCTAACGCGGGGGTGGGGTAGAGTCCGAAACGATCAGAAGCTCGCAGCTGAGCTCACGCCAGCAAACATGCCTGGCCCAATAAACCGCAGTTTGCGACCCTGCGCAAGAGGGCCCTGGCCTCGAGGGCGGGGCTAAATTCTGGACGGTCAAAAGCTCACAGCTGAGAGCACATCAAAAGCCCCGCCAAACCAGCAAAACAGTGGCTGTGTGGGTGTTGAGCGGAAGCCTTCCGGAAACAGGCTGGGTCCGCAGCTGAGCAAAGGTGCTCCCCTCTGCCCTTGGTGCTGAGGCTTGTGGCTTGAGTGACAGCCCCTCCTGTGGAGGAGAGGCGGAAATCACAGCAACAGCCGCAGTTGGCTGATGCTGGCAACGCCCATACCCAACCATCCTAGGCAGTGGCAGAGGGGGTGGCAGGCCTGCAAAGAGACCACACCTAGAGAACACAAAGGCAACACCTACTGAACTCCAGTGGCCACAACTTGCTTATGCACAGATAAAATGGGCAGGCAGAGGAATGCAAACCAAATGAATCAAGAGAAATCCCCAGAGAAGGACCTGAATGAACCAGATATGACCAAAAAACCAGAAGCAGAATTTAGAATAATGATAGTTAGGATGTTCAAAGAAATTAGACAACAACGGATAGTCACTATGAACACCTAAATAAAGAGATAACAAGTATAAAAAACAAAATTGAAATAATAAAAAAGAACCAGACAGAAATGACAAATACAGTATCAGAACTGAAGACCACAATGGAAGGAATTAAAAGCAGGATGAATCACGCTGAGGATCAAATCAGCAAGTTAGATGACACAATAAACAAAGGCACAGAAGAAAAGTAAAAGGAAAAGAAACTCAAAAAATGTGAGGAAACTCTAAGGGAGCTCTGTGACAACAAGAGAAACAACATACACATCATAGGGGTGCCCGAAGAAGAGGAGAGAGGACAGGAAATGGAAACTTTGTTCAATCAAATCATAGCAGAAAACTTCCCTAAATTAAGGCTGGGAAACATTCCACACGTTCAAGAAGCACACAGAACTCCATTAAAGAGAAACCCAAAAAGATCTACACCAAGACATATCATAGTTAAAATACCAAAGCTAATGGATAAAGAAAAAAATTTAAAAGCTGCTAGAGAAAAAAAGGCTATCACCTACAAAGGAGCACCCATAAGGATGACATCAGATTTCTCAACAGAAACACTTGAAGCCAAAAGGGAATGGCAAGATATAATCAATGTAATGCAGAACAAGAACCTACAACCAAGACTACTATATCCAGCAAGGCTAACATTTAAAATTGAAGGAGAAATAAAGAGCTTTCCAGACAGAAAAAGCCTCAAGGAATTCATTAAAACCAAACCAATTCTGCAAGAGATACTAAGGGGCCTGTTGTGAACAGTTCAAAGGGAGAAAAGATTATAGCAAAAAAAAAAAAAAAATACAGCTTTAAAGAACAAAATGGCAATAAACAACTACATATCAATAATAACCTTAAATGTAAATGGATTAAATGATCCAATCAAAAGACATAGGGTAGCTGTGTGGATAAAGAAACAGGACGCATACATATGCTGTCTACAAGAGACACACCTTAAAACAAAAGATGCACATAGACTGAAGGTAAAAGGATGGAAAAAAATATTTTATGCAAATGCAAATGAAAAAAAGCCAGGGTAGCAGTACTTATATCTGACAATATGGACTTTAAAACAAAGGCTGTAGTGAGAGATAAAGAAGGACACTACATAATGATAAAGGAAACAATTCAACAGGAAGATATAACTATTAAAATATCTATGCACCAAATATAGGAGCCCCTACATACATAAAGCAGACTTTGATGGATATAAAGGGCGAGATTAACAGCAATACTATCATAGTAGGGGATTTCAATACCCCACTAACAACACTGGATAGATCCACAAGAAATAAAATTAACAAAGAAACAGCAGACTTAAAGGAGAGACTAGATCAACTTGATTTGATAGATATCTCCAAAACTTTTCACCCTAAAGCAGTAGAATATACATTCTTCTCAAGTGCACATGGTACATTTTCTAGGATAGACCACATGTTAGGACACAAAAATGGTCTCAATAAATTTAAGAAGATTGAAATCATATCAAGCATTTTCTCTGATCACAATGCCATGAAACTAGAAATTAACCACAAAAGAAAAACTGAAAAATACTCAAACACCTGGAAACTAAATAGCATGATATTAAATAATGAATGGATTAACAATGAGATCAAAGAAGAAATAAATAAGTTTCTAGAAACAAATGATAATGAGCATACATCAACTCAAAATTTATGGGACACTGCAAAAGCAGTACTGAGAGAGAAATTCATTGCACTACAGGCATATCATAAGAAGCTAGAAAAAAGTTCATATAAGCAAACTGACCCTGCATCTAAAAGAACTAGAAAAACAACAACAAATAAAATCCAGGAAAAGTATAAGGAAAGAAATAATAAAGATCAGAGCAGAAATAAATGACATAGAGGCTAAGGAAACAATACAGAGGATCAATGAAACCAGAAGCTGGTTCTTTGAAGAGGTAAACAATATCGATGAACCTTTAACTAGACTCACCAAGAAAAAGAAGAGAGAGGACTCAAATAAAATTAGAAAGGACAGTGGAGAAATAACAACTGACACAAAAGAAATACAAAGCATTGTAAGAAAATACTATGAAGAACTCTATGCCAAAAAATAAGACAATCTTGGTGAAATGGACAAATTTCTTGAATCATATAAACTTCCAAAAATCAATCTGGAAGAATCAGAACACCTAAACAGACCAATTACAACAAATGAGATCGAAACCTTTATCAAGAAAACTCCCCCCAAAATAAAAGTCCTGGGCTTGATGGCTTCACAAGTGAATTCTATCAAAAATTCAAAGAACTAACTCCTATCCTCCTCAAGCTATTTCAAAAAATTCAAGAGGAAGGAAGACTTCCAAACTCCTTTTATGAGGTGAGCATAATTCTGATCCCAAAATCGGGCAAAAACAACACAAAGAAAGAAAATTATAGGCCTATATCCCTGATGAATTTAGACGCTAAAATTCTCAACAAAATATTAGCCAACCGGATCCAGCCATATATGAAAAAAATCATACACCATGATCAAGTGGGATTTATTCTGGAGAGGCAAGGCTGGTTCAATATTTGCAAATCAATCAATGTGATTCATAAACAAGAGGAAGGACAAAAATCACATTATAATTTTAATAGATGCAGAAAAGGCATTTGATAAAATCCAGCACCCATTCATGCTCAAAAATCTCAATAAATTGGTAATTCAGGGACCATTCCTTAACATGATAAAGGCCATCTACGACAAACCCACAGCAAACATCATACTAAATGGACAAAAATTAAACGCAATCCCCTTACCTGACCAGGCAGTGGTGCAGTGGATAGAGCCTCGGACTGGGATGCTGAAGGGCCCAGGTTCGAGACCCCGTGGTTGCCAGCTTGAGCGCGGGCTCATCTGGTTTGAGCAAAAGCTCACCAGCTTGAGTCCAAGATCGTTGCCTCAAGCAAGGGGTTACTCGGTCTGCTGAAGGCCCATGGTCAGGGCACATATGAGAAAGCAATCAATGAACAACTAAGGTGTTAAAACAAAAAACTGATAATTGATGCTTCTCGTCTCTCTCCATTCCTATCTGTCTGTTTCTATCTATCCCTCTCTCTGACTCTCTCTCTGTCTCTGTAAAAAAAAAAAAAAAAAAAAAAAAGCAATCCCCTTAAGATCAGGAACCAGGCAGGATTGCCCACTTTCACCACTCTTATTCAACATAGTTCTGGAAGTCCTAGCTATAGCAATCAGACAAGAAGAAGAAATAAAAGGCATCCAAATTGGAAAAGAAGAAGTAAAACTGTCATTATTTGCAGATGATATGATATTGTATATAGAAAACCCTAAAGTCTCAGTAAAAAAACTACTGGACCTTATAAATAAATTCAGCAAGGTGGCAGGATATAAAATTAATACTCAGAAATCAGAGGCATTTCTATATACCAACAATGAACTCTCAGCAAAAGAAATTAAAGAAACAATCCCCTTTCGTATTGCAACCAAAAAAAAATAAAATACCTAGGAGTAAATTTAACCAAGGAGGTTAAGGACTTGTACTCGGAAAATTATAAAACATTGATAAAAGAAATCAAGGAAGATACAAACAAGTGGAAGCATATACCGTGCTCATGGCTAGGAAGAATTAACATCATTAAAATGTCTATATTACCCAAAGCAATTTATAAATTCAATGCAATACCAATGACATACTTCAAAGATATAGAACACATATTCCAAAAATTTATATGAAACCAAAAAAGAACACGAATAGCCTCAGCAATCTTAAAAAGAAAAAATAAAGCAGGAGGTATCACTCTTATGGATATCAAGGTTTACTACAAGGCCATTATACTCAAGACAGCCTGGTACTGGCATAAGAACAGGCACATAGATCAATGGAACAGAACAGAGGACCCAGAAATAAACCCACAGCTTTATGGACAATTGATATTTGACAAAGAACATACAATGGAGTAAAGACAGCCTCTTTAACAAATGGTGTTGGGAAAATTGGACATCTACCTGCAAAGAAATGAAACTAGACCATCAACTTACACCATTCACAAAAACAAACTCAAAATGGATAAAGACTTAAACGTAAGCCGTGAAACCATAAGCATCTTAGAAGAAAACATAGGCAGCAAGCTCTCCGACATCTGTAGCAGCAATATATTTGCCGATTTATCTCCACGGGCAAATGAAATAAAAGGCAAGATAAACAAATGGGACTATATCAAACTAAAAAGTTTTTGCACAGCTAAAGACAATAGGAACAGAATAAAAAGACAAGCCACACAATGGGAGAACATATTCGACAACACGTCTGATAAGGGGTTAATAGCCAAAATTTATAAAGAACTTATAAAACTCAACACCAGGAAGACAAACAATCCAATCAAAAAATGGGCAAACGAAATGAATAGAAATTTCTCAAGATACGACATACATATAGCCAATAGGCATATGAAAAAATGCTCAACATCACTATTCATTAGAGAAATACAAATTAAAACCACAATGAGATATCACCTCACACCAGTCAGAATGATGCTCATCAGCAAAACAACACAGAATAAGTGCTGGCGAGGATGTCGAGAAAAGAGAACTCTTCTGCACTGCTGGTGGGAATGCAGACTGGTGCAGCCACTGTGGAAAACAGTTTGGAGATTCCTTAAAAAATTAAATTCGAACAGCTATCCCACTTTTAGGAATATACCCTAAGAACGCCATAACACTGTTCGAAAAGAAGAAATGCGCCCCCATGTTCGTGGCAGCATTGTTCACAATAGCGAAGATCTGGAAACAGCCCAAGTGTCCGTCAGAAGACTAGTGGATTAACAATCTTTGGTACATATATACTATGGAATACTACTCAGCCATAAGAAATGATGATATCGGATCATTTACAATAAAATGGATGTACCTTGATAACATTATACAGAGTGAAATAAGTAAATCAGAAAAAAAAAAACTGAGAACAGCATGATTTCATACATAGGTGGGACATAAAAGTGAGACTATGAGACATGGACAAGAGTGTGGTGGTTACGGTGTGGGGGGAGGGAGGGAAGGGTAGGATAGGGAGAAGGGGAGGGGCACAGTGAAAACCAGATAGAAGGTGACAGAGGACAATTTGACTTTGGGTGATGGGTATGCAACACAATTGAATGATAAGATAATCTGGAGTTGTTTTCATTGTACATATTTACCCTGATTTTTTGGTGTCACCCCATTAAAGTTAATAAAGAAAAAAAAACTTCTATCAGAATAGATGAACTACTTGTATGGTGCCATAAGAAATGAAATGATCAAAGAAAAATGGGAAAACATTTGAATAGACAATTGAAAAAAATAAGATAAACAAATGACCAACAAATATAAAAAATATGCTCAACATTATTAGTCACCAGTAAATGAAAATTAAAAAACACATGAGATACCACTACATCCCGTTAGAATGGGTAACATCAAGACAATTGACAGCACCAAAGATTGGTAAAGAGGTGCAGCCAAGGAAATGCTCATGTACTGATGATGATGGACATAGATTTAAAATGGTTTAACCAATTTGGAAAAAACAGTTTGACAGTTTTGCAGAAAGTTAAGCTCTGTCTTCCAAGCACTCAACAATTGTATTCCAAGGTATCTGTCCAAGAGAAATGAAACAAATACTTGAACTTACATGTTGATGACAGCTTTATTTCTAATAGATACTAAAACAAAAGAAGACCCACTCCCATGCTCATCAATGTGAATGGAAAAACAAAATATGGTGCATTCATGCAATGGTATATTACTGAGCTATAAGAAGGAACAAATACTGATACATAGAAAGATGCGATTGCGTCTCAGAAATATTGTGCTGGGTGAAAGCAGCCTCTCACGAAAAAGCGTTTGCTATATGCCTTGATACATGTGGGATTCTAGAAAGAGCAGGTTAATCTGTCATGACAGAAAGCATATTGTTTTTGGAGCTGGTTATAGGGATCGAGTCAGAATTGACTGTAAAAAAATAATACAGGGACATTTTAAAGTTTTGAAAATGTTTGATATCTTAATGTGGGTGTTGGGTACATGAATGTACATCTTTGTTCAGACATATTGAACTTACTTTCAACAGGTATATTTTATTGCATGTCCACTTTATTGTAAAGCAACTTCCCCTCTGGCTGAGAAACTTTCTGTTAATATGCGTGGGCCTCTGTGCCCTGTCTCTAGCAGCAGAAGACTTTTGCATATATTCTGCATCTCACTGGAGGAATCTCTTCTGCTAGAATTTATGTCAAACTCCTTTTGTTTAGTACTCAGTGAACATTAAAAATGGCTCTGTTTTCTTTAAATAAAAGCTTGTTGGCTTGAGGACAATAAAATCATTTCTCTAGGGTCAAGCAAAACAGTATTTACTAAGGTCCTTGTCCAGTGCTCTGGGAACTCTGTAGCCCTGAAAGCTGGGTGCCATTGTCCCTGTGCATGTGAAGAGGACCCTCTGGGCTGAGGGAGACGGGGTTCTAGACCAATAGCCACTTAGAAATAGACATTGAAAATAAGAATATATTTTAAGGGTTTTAGGAATTCAGAGAACGGGAAAAGCATCCTCCGTTGGGTAGTCAGATAAATTTTTATGAAGAAAATGAAATTTAAGCTTGGAACAACCTCAATCCCTTTAAACGTTCTTCCCAGGAACATTAGCCTATCCCTTAGGTCATTTCAGATTCTCTTCTCTGGAACCCACAGGAAAAATATAACGGGGTCATTTCATAACAAAGCTGGTGGCACTAGGGGTATACCTGAGGGAGTTTACTGATGAAACGTGCAAAATGGGTTTCTCTCTAAATCACAGCTGGGAGATTTTGTGGGGACCCAGAGAGTAGTTTCCTACTTTGGAGTTTGTATTATCTTAGTTTCCATTGTCTTGCTGTGTGGTTCAGTAAGTCATGGGTCTACCAAGATATTGAGAGTCACAAAAGAAAGCACGTGGGAGCTAATCCTACTTGATGGATCTGGCTGGAAGAGAAGGAGCTGTGTGTACCAGGAAAGATGACAAAGAGTGTAATGAGACATCATCAGCAACGACTGTTTTGGGAAAACAGCATGTTATGTCAGTCCCCAGCTCCTCAGCTCCACTGGATTTTATCTGTGAGAATTAAGATGAAGCAGCTTCAAAAATTAAAAAAAAAAAAAAGAATACCTGTCAATGTCTACATCACAGGAGCACCACAGCGCTTAACGGCAGATAGTTCTCTTCCCACCAACCCTGTGACGTCCAATGCTGGTTGAGCTGTGTCGAAACAGGCATTTATAGCCAAGTGATTGCACCTTTTATTAGTTTATTATAGCATAAACGTGTCTCATTTTCACTGAGCTGTGTAGGGCTCAGGGTAGTTGTTTTTGGAAAGGTTTTAGGAGCTATATTATAATTCTAAGTTTCTAAAGAATATAGGCTGCTACAGATGCTGTCTCTTCTTCTAAATGACCTAGTCTGGCATTCTGATAAAGCCCTCCCCCCAATTTTATGTGTAAATTAAGGAGACTTTTTTAGGAACCTAAACTTAGCTCTAAATATACTACCTACAGAAGAGCATAACTTATTGTTTTTTGAATTTATTGGAGTAGCTAATTTTGTCCAATGGCCTGAGAGTAAGGTGATGGGTCTCTAACCTTGCCTTATACCAACCAACATTACCTATCCATGGGCCAGATTACCAGATGTGAGAACATTTGAGGCTCAAGTACTTTAATCCATCAGAGATTGTTTAAGTCCCTATTTGGTGAGGGTAGTCGTGGTTATTGTTCTATCCCTCCTCCTCTTTCTTCTTCCTGCAGTGGACATAGACTTAATGAATACAGACTAGCAAAGCATTTGGAACAATGAAAACTAACACTGCATGATAAGGGTTGCAGATAAGTAAAATAGGAGTTTTTATATCTCTTTTCTAAGCAACTGTCCCAGCCTAAGACCTCGAATCTCCAGCTTCATACTACAAAAGAATGAAAAAGAAGAGAAACAAAAGGAAAAGAAAGAAAGAAAACAAGGAAGGAAGGAAAGAAGAAAGAAAGGAAGGAGGGAGGGAGGGAGGAAGGGAGGGAGGGAGGAAGGGAGGAAGGAAAGAAGGAAAGAGGGAGGGAGAAAGGAAGGAAGAAAGAAAGGAAGGAAGGAAGAAAGGAAGGAAGGGAGAGGAAGGAAGGAAGGAAGGAAGGAAGGAAGGAAGGAAGGAAGGAAGGAAGGAAGGAAGGAAGGAAGGAAGGGAAAATCTCTGTTTTCCTCAGCCTCACATACTATGTTCATTAGCCAAATTGCTATTCGCAAAGCCAAATACAATTTTTAACTCATAAAAGCTAGAATTCTATCCTTAGCCAAACTATTGCTCCAGAGGAAGAATAAAATAAATATATTTCCAAAAAATATAAGTTTAAATATTCACAGACCTCTGAAAAAATTACAAGGGTATCTGCTGCAGCAAGGGAGAAAGGGAACGCAGTTATGTCACTGCGTACGGCAGAAGTGTCACACGACAAGGAAAGATGGGAGATGCGTGGTAACTTATGCTTTAATTTGTCAATACTGGTCAATGAAACCATCAGTGGTTTCCCAATTATATATTAAATGAGCGTGAACACTTATCAGTCAAAGTTGTGTGATTTCATGTTGTCATATTTTGATTCAAAATATTCAGTACACTCTGTCTTCCCAGAAAATAAGTTAAAGAGATAGACACAAAGAGACAGAAAGAGAGAGCGAGATAGTGAGAGAGAGAGAGAGAGAGAGAGAATTGGAGAAAAAGAGAACATTGATATTTTGGATCTGAAAAACTGCTCAAATTATTTCACTTACTCATCCCCAAAATTATTTCACTTGCTCATCAAAGTAGAGATATTTTAAAGACTATAACGGAATTTAACACTCATTGATTCCTGAAAATAGACTAGAATGTAAAATGTGACCCAGGAGGCAGATGGCTGGTTAGAGACACAGATAAGGATCATGAGGAGGAGGGGCAGGAGGAAGAGTAGGAGGGGGCAGAGTTCATGACAGCACTGACTACAGTGACAATGGACATGTATTGAGTGCTTAGTCCATGCCAGGCCCTGTGCTCAGCACTTTTTTTTTTTTACATGCAATATCTTATTTTTCTGTTGGGAACCTCTCTCTGAGCTCTGCAGTTGAAGGTTTGAGTAGCTCATAGGTCAGGCGAGGTGGCAGATAAATTCAGCAATTCATCCGCAGGGTACAGAAGGACCAAGGACCTCTCCCACTATCTTTTTGTCTGGGAAAGCTGCAGGACATGAAGACCCCCAGCTGCTGAGGTCACGTGTTTGAGCCCTTCTCTCCTCCTTTTCCCATTGCTTTTATGGTAGGTGATAAATGGGTCTCTTTAAAACCCCGCCCCGTGTAGATCTTTAACATCCAGATTGTGTTTACTTTGGCTGGCTGGGGAGGAGAACAAGAGGGAAAATGTACAATGGAAGAAAAATGAGTAACACTGACTTCCAACATCTGGTTAGAGGAACGTTTCTCTCAGATTTTGTTCTCAAAACAAAGTGGCTACCACGTCATCTGGCTATGTAGGTCATTTTTGTGTGGAACCCAACTTGAGAGGCTTAGAAAGAGGGCCGAGAGCAGAGGAAGAGAGGAAAGAAAACACTTGTTGACTCTTTTCAAAATGTTTTTGCTATTTCTATAGTATTATGCTGATTATGACTTTATTAGAATTTCCCTACCCTTTATTCACCTCCGTTGTCATCACCTACCTTTTGTGCCAGTCTGGGGACTTCATGCCACATTTCTCTGTTCTATCATTTTACTTCTATGTCACTAACCATCATCAATATGCACATTTTCAGGTCAGCATGTTAAGAACTCCTGACCCAAAAGGTGAGCAACCTTGCAGGTGACTCAGAAGGGGCTGGCAAAGCCAGGTAGGTGACAGAGTCTTTGAGTCTGGCATCAGATCTGCTTTGCTCCTTCTCTGTTCAGATCTTTAAGTTGGTTTTAACTCCTGGTTGCTTCAATTTTTTACTTCTCTCTCGAGCTCAGTCCTTTGGAATGAAGCCTAACTTTTTAGCTGCCTGTTCAGACCAGATGCCGTGACTTTTTGAGTCCTAATTGAGAATATTTAAACCTGAGATACTCTTCCTTGTCTCCAGGGAGCTCTCCTTGAACTTTCATTCTTTCTTTACTCATAAAGCAAACATGGGGGAAGTAGGGAAAAATGTGGGTTTTGAGAGCGCCAAGTTTAAAACATGGTCCTGCCATGCACTAGACTAGCTGAATGAGTTCATTAATTCAGGAAAATCATTTCTCTAATATAAATAGGTATACAGACACATAGATACTTTAGACATCTTTCTTGCAAAAAACACAATACAAACTCTATAATTTGGCATGTTGATAGAGGTATGGAAAAAAACAGGAGAAATTATCCCTCTTCTTGTTTGCATTGCACAGCTCAGTCTGGGAGAGACATTGTGTCGTCTGGCCTAAGACATGGGCATTATTTCTTCCCTAACAGCTACTGCACCTGGGATTCTGTCCCATCCTTTTGTGCTTCGGTCTACCCACAACACATGTTTTGTTGGTGTTTTTATGTTGAAAGCAGAAAGAATAGGACCTTTGTAAAGGCTGATAGTGACCACAGTGTTGGCCAATTGATGGTCTGCCTGAAAACCACTTAAGCTAGTCCTAGGGTCCCCATCTGATGGATGGACTCACTGTGTGCGCTTCACACCCCACAGCTGATGTTCACACAAGGGTCCCTTTGGGGTCACAGGCAGTCATTCTGCCTCACAGAACTTTGACCTGGTGGAGGGATTGCTGCTGAGCCTGTATCAACAAGGAGTCACGCTATCCCAGATTTTTATGGATCTGGTAACTACTGTTGACAGTGCTGTTTTTCAGAAGGTGGTATTTTTTTTATGGACAGCATCTTTGTGACAATGGGTATGGCAGTGATGGCAGTAACACACTTGTAATTGAAGCAACAGCAGGCTCATACCCAATGAAGGTAGATACAGCTGCAGTTGCAAGATCTGGGCGAGGGGGCCAGGCAACCTGTCGGTGGGCATTAGCTCTCCCCTCACCCCGCTAGTTCCCCCTTAACCCCCCACTTCCCTTATCACTCTGTCATAGAGCTTTGTTTCAGACAAGCTGCCTGAGGCAGTGGGCTAGGAAGATGACTCTAAAGAGGTGTCAGCCCACACAAGGATACCTGTGACAAGTTATCCTGACAGCACTGCCAGTGCAGTATTAGCAGCTCCTTAGAAGAGACGGGTGAGACTCATTTCGGCTTTGATCAATTTTCTGCTAGCATGTCAGGGCTTTAAAAGTGTCCCCTCTTTCCCATCCCTCCCCTCCCCACCACTAGTTTCTCCTAACTTTTTTGTCGTTTAGGCTACACTTGGCTACTTCTCAAGGGCTCAGAGGGTCTGGCAAGACACTGAGCAACTCTGAGGATTGTCTATGCCCAGTTTGAAGATAAAAAAAGGGAACATCAGCCGGCGGTTTTTAAAATTTGTACTTAAAGAAATAAAGAAACAGAGAGTTTGGATGATATAATCTCTAAGGTTCTTGCCAACTCTCACACTCCATTATTCTATGAGTTGGAAGACAGGCCAAGGACAGGGAAGGCCTCTGCTCATACTTTTTTTCCTGTGCCTGGGCCATCTTGGAGCTAGAAAGGCCCACAGAGAATGATTAGTCCGATCACATGGCTGATGAAATCTCTGATAAGGGGACCCAGACAGACCCAGATCTGGACATCCTCTTTCCAGCCAGGTGTCCCTCTCACTCAAGAGAGAAAATAACCAAAATGAATTCATTAGGGTTCTCAAGAGAAACAGAAACAATAGGAGGTGTGTGTGTGTGTGTGTGTGTGTGTGTGTGTGTGTGTGTGTTCATACAGAAATTTCTTTTAAGAAATTGGCTCATGTTATGGTGAAGACTAGCAAGTCCAAGTAACAGATTGAAAGCTCAAAAAGGAGTTGATTCTGTAGTCTGGAGGCAGAATTTCTTCTCCAGGAAATGTCAATATTGGCTCTTATGACCTTGAACTGTTTGAATGAAACTCACCCACATTATTGAGAGTAATCTTTACTTTGATAGATTTATTTTGGAAGTCGTAGAGGATACCTTTCAATTAAAAAAAACTTTTTGCAGTTACGTTTGACATTTAATATTGCATTCATTTCAATTATACAGAGGAATAATTAGACATTTATGTAGCTTACAAATTGATTCCCCCAATAAGTCTTGAATCCATCTGACACCACTATTACATTCTATTGACTGTATTCTTTATGTTGTACTTATATGCACATGGCTATTTTGTAACTGCCAATTTGTACTTAATTCCTGTACCTTTTCACACAAAATCCACTCCCCTCTGGCAACCACCAGTTTGCTCTCTTCATCTATGAGTTTGCTTCTGTCTTGTTTGTTTGTTTACTTTCTTAGATTCTACATCTAAGTTAAATTATATGTTATTTGTTTTTCTCTGCCTGACTTGTTTTCCTTATCACAATACCGTCTAGGTTCCTCCATGCTGTAGAAAATAGTAAGACTTCATTCTTAGTTATGGCCAAGTAATATTCTACCATGTATATACATGAACAGCTTCTTTAGTCATTCATCTTTTGTTTACTGTATTTAGTCCATTTATATTTAAAGTAATTATTGATAGGTATGTAGTTATTGTCATTTTATTGTTTTCTGATTAGCTTTGTAGTTCATCCTTGTTCCTTTATTATTCTCTTAGTGCAGTGGTTCTCAAAGTGTGTGCCAGAGTGCACCGGTGCTCTTTAGAAGATTTGCAGTTATGCCCTATGGTACTCCAGAGAAATATGTGCCTTTTGGGGACCAAAAAACCAACAAGGTTTTTGGAGTTTAGATTTTTGTGGGACAGAGGTGTGGGGAATTGGCTGTAAGCTGACAGTCTGTCCAACCCCCCACCTCATTTGCCTGATAAGGTTGCAAAAGGCTGTTAAGCTGTGGTGCTGGATTGTTTACACTATCCCCCATGTTCCCTGGAAAGACTGGAGGCAAGTATCTTCTATCCTTTGTTTGGTGTAAAGTTAAGATGATATGTATGGTGGGGGTTTTGGATTGATGGTTAAACATCTGAAGTCTCTGAAGCCTTTTGGATTTCTATAAAAAAAGCATATGTGGCAATATCTAAAAAAGCTTTGAACATTTTACTACAATTTTCAACATCCTATTTATGGAAATTAGGATTTTCTAACCTCAACACAATTAAGAGTAAAAAGAGAGGAATTCATCAATGTATTGATGAGGAAATGAGAGTTTTCCTTTCAAATATATGCCCAAACATTGAAGAAATCACTAGGACACATCAGGCTCATGTTTCTCATAAACAAAAGAATGAAAAAACTTAACACATTAGTGCTAAGACCTGCCAAATTTACTAAATCTTACTAAGAATGTATCTATATATATAAAAAGATAACTTTTTTGTCTTTTTAAATTTTTTAACCCCTCTTTTTATGAATTCTAAAAAAGCATAACTCAAAAAAATGTAACATAAAAATGTTTTTTAAGTAAAAACAAATTTAATTTTGTTGTATTTATTTCATTTAATTACCATAAAAGCACACTTGGACTTTATATATTTTCTCTATAATATTTAACTTAATTACTATAACATATTTCTCAGAAATTTGTATTTAGTGTGCCTACAATTATTTGTAGGATTTTAAATGTGCCCTGACTTCAAAAAGTTTGAGGACCACTGGATTAGTGTCTCGTATGTTGTTGACTCTGTAATGCTGTGTTTGGATTCCTTTCTCTTTATTTCTTGTAGATTTTTGTTCTGTGGTTTCCATGTGCTTCATATATACCAAGCAGTCTATTTTAAGTTGATGGGCACCTGAATTTCAACACATTCTATAGTCAGGGTAATTTTTACTCACCTCTTTTATATTTGTTATCATTAATTTTTACGTGTGTGTGTGTGTGTATGCGTGTTCCTTAATTTAATGTTGCAATTACACATGTTCTTCCTCCTTTTGCCTTTTAACCTTTGTACTGGTTGTATAGTTGGTTGATCCACTGCTTTTGTTATGTTTGCCTTTTTCAGTGAGAACTCTTTTCTTTGCCATATTTACTTATTTATATTTTTTAAAATTTATTTTTCTTCTTCTTTAAGAAATCCCTTTAACATTTCTAGTAATACTGGTTTGGTGATGATGAGCTTCTTTAGCTTTTTTTTTTTTTTTGTCAGGGAAGCTAATTTATCCCTTCTTCAGTTTTAAGTGATAGCTTTGTTGGTTAGAGTAATTTTTGTTGGAGGTCATTGTTTTTCATCACTTTAAATATTTTGTGCCAATCTCTTTGGTCTAGCAAAGTATCTAATGAGAAGTCAGCAGACAGTCTTATGAAAGATACCTTGTATGTAACTAACTGCTTTTCTCTTGCTGCTTTTAAGATTGTTTCTTTGTCTTTAACCTTTGGTATTTTAATTATGATGTGTCTTGGTGTGGCCCTCTTTGGGTTCATATTGTTTGGGATTTTCTATGCTTCCTGGATTTCTATGTCCATTTTGTTTAATAGGTTAAGGAACCTTTCAGTCATTAGTTCTTCAATATGTTTTCAATCCTTTGCTCCTTCTCTTTTCTCTTTTAAAATTTTTTTTTTAATTTTTATTTATTCATTTTAGAGAGGAGACATAGAGTGTGAGAGAGAGAGAGAGTGTGTGAGAGAGAGAGAGAGAGAAAGGGGGGAGGAGCTAGAAGCATCAACTCCCATATGTGCCTTGACCAGACCAGTGCAGGGTTTTGAACTGGCGACTTCAGTGTTCCCAGGTCGATGCTTTATCCACTGCACCACCACAGGTCAGGCCCTTCTCTTTTCTCTTTTAAGAACCCATATGATACTATTGTTGTTATGCCTGATATCATCCAAGGGGTACCTTAATATACTTTTATTTTTAAATTCTTTTTATTTTTGATGTTCTGATCAGGTCTTTTCCACTACCTTGTATTCCAAATTGCGAATTCAATTCTCTGCTTCCTCTGATCTGCTACTGATTCCATCTAATGTGTTCTTTAATTCAATTTTTGTATTCTTCATTATTGACTGGTGCTTTTTTTCTTCTTTGTTGAAATTTTCACTAAGTTTATCTACTTTTCCTCTAAGTTCATTGAGCATACTTATACTCAGTGGGTTTTTTGTTTGTTTGTTTGCTTGCTTTTTTACAGAGACAGAGAGAGAGTCAGAGAGAGGGATAGATAGGGACAGACAGAAATGAAGGGAGACGAGAAGCATCAATCATCAGTTTTTTGTTGTGGCACTTTAGTTGTTCATTGATTGCTTTCTCATATGTACCTTGACTGGGGGGCTACAGCAGACCGAGTAATCCCTTGCTCAAGCCAGCGACCTTGGATCCAAGCTGGTGAGCTTTTTGCTCAAACCAGATGAGCTCGCACTCAAGCTGGTGACCTTCAGGTCTTGAACCTGGGTCCTCTGCATCTTAGTTCGATACTCTATCCACAGTGCCACCACCTGGTCAGGCTATACTGAGTGTTTTGAATTCTGCATCTGGTAGATTGCCTGCCTACATTCTCGTTAGTTCTTTTCTTGAAGATTTGTCCTATTTTTTTATTTGGGACATGTATTAAGTGTCCGTGGGTCCCAGTGTTGCATTCTCCCTGTTCACCTAAGCTAGTTGCTCTAGGGGTGTCTTTTATGTGGGTTTTGTGTGCTTTCCTGTTGTAGTTGAGCCTTCTTGATTTTGGCACATCACTGAGTGCAGTTGACCTTCAGGATGACAGACAGATGAGCTGTAGTGCAGAATATGGTCCCACAGTGCAATTTGCTTTAGCAGGACTCAGGTGTTTGCCAAGTCTACCCTTTGGGTGTGTCATTTCTGGTGCTAACTGGGTGGGTCTCTAGTGTGGTCTGAAGTTGGCCACCTTGTATGTTGGTTCTGGGGCCTCTTAGAAGGTCTAATACAGGCCACCTTTAGCTACTCTTTCTGTCTTGCTTGGAGTCATAAAAAAAGTAGAAATTACAAAAGGATCTTTGGTTGGAAACTCACTATGCTGGGTTTGGAAGTGCCTGGGAGTGTTTTTGTTGTGAACTTAAGCTAACTGCCTCCAGTGTCAGGCTTGAGGCCACTTAGTAAGAGGTACAGAATATACTTAGGCTATTTGCTACTTGTTTGGGGTTTGTGGCCCATTGAGAGACTTTAGGAATGTCTTCAAGATAGGCCCAATATAGCCCCTTGTGTGGCTTAGATTTCAAAAGAGGTTCTAGCCAAACATATGAATTAGATGGAGCAGGGTCTCAGAGAATCACCAAGGTCATATGAGATGAGTGTTAACCAAATTAATGGAGACTCATTCTTGGGGTTTACCTGCCCCTGCTGACTGTATGGGGGGGGGGGGAGTTCAAAAAAAAAAATAATGACATCCACAGAAACTGGATAAAACTGTCCCTCAAGCTCTCATCCTTAAATCAGACAATTCAGTTCTTCCCAGTATGTCCCTGGTACCTTTTGAGCTGCTGTCCCTTTGGTGCCACTTAGGAAAGTGTTTGTAAGTGTGTGAAACTGTGTGGGGGCCCTTTGAAAGGACTCCAGGGATTCCAACAATCCTTTTTCTCACCCATACTGAGTCCGCTGATTTTCACAGTCAGCTTTTATGGGGACTCTTCCCAGCACTTCCACTCCAGGTTGAGGAGCTTGTTATGAAGCTGGGATTCCTTGATCCTCAGGGGGAACTTACACAGCTGAGAAAACCCTCTCTACTCTTAACTGTCAAATGTGGGTATAGGATCAGCTTGTTTCAGGTCTCTGCACCACCTACCAGTCTCAATGTGGCTTCTTCTTTATATCCTTAGTTAGAGAAATTCTGTTTGGCTAGTCTATAGGTGGGTCTCAAGGACAGTTGTTCTATAGTTTAGTTGTAATTTTGATGTAGTTGTGGGGGAAGGTGAGCCCAGCATTTACTTGCTCTATCATGTTGAAGATAGTAATCACATCTATAAAATATCTTAACAGGAACAATTAGGGTAGTGTTTGATTAAATATTGAGGTACTGTAACACAGCCAAATTGACACAAAATTAACCATGATAACAATCAATCATGTACCTACCTTGGATAATGTACCTTATACAATAAAAGCTTATTATAAAACTATATAGGATTTACTATATGCCAGAAAACATTCTAAGATTTTAAAATAGACAAATAGTTCTCATTATTTGTGGATTCTGTGTATACCCATTCACCTACTTGTTCCTAAGTCAACACTTGTGATGCCTTAATGGTCATTTGTGGACGGGGTAGAAACTCTGTCCCAACACACATGTCCCCAGCTGAGGTAAAACAATTTGTCATTTCAGTTTTCACACTATAAACAAGTGTCCCTTCATTGTCTATTTAGTGCTATTTTTTTTGCATTTTTGTGCCTTTCTTTTTCTTTTTTCTTTTTTTCTTTTTTTTTGGTGGTTTTGCTGCTTCACATGGCCCCAAGCTTTGTACTGAAGTGCTGTCTAGGGTCCTCAGTCTAAGAAGAGTGTGATGTGCCTTATGAAGACAATACATGTGTCAGATTAGTTTTGTTCAGACTTGAGTTATGCTGTTGCCAGTGAGTATGTTAATAAGTCAACAATATATATATTAAAGGAGGTATCTTTAAATAGACTCACATAAAACAAAATTATGTGTGGGGTCACTTGATAAGAATGTGATCAGAGGTTCACCGGAAACTAACCCTGTGTTTCTTATAGGAGCCATGGTTCAATATTTGCTAATTTAGAATTCTTGGCAAATGTATAGAGCATAAATACCATGGATTACTACAAAAAAAAACAAGAGCAAACTCCATTTAATTAAACTACATTTAATCCTGGAATAGCCCTCTTATTCCTGTTTTACAAAGGAGAGTTCTGAAGCACAGAGAAGTAAAACAGGTGCTAAAACTGTGATTCAGACCTAGGTGGTTTGGGTTCCATGTCTGTGACCCGACCAAAGTGCAGTACTGTAGCCGTGTGGTGGTTGTTCTACTTTTACATTTCTTTTTCTTTCTTTCTTTTTTTCTAGTGAAAGAGAGAATGAGAGAAAGAGAGACAGACAGACAGAAATGGAAAGAGATGAGAAGTATCAACTCATAATTGCAACACCTTAGTTTTTCATTGATTGATCCTCACGTGTGCCTTGGCCAGGGGGCTTCAGCCAAGCCAGTGACCCCTTGCTCAAGCCAGCGACCTTGGCTTAAACCCGTGACCTTAGACTCAAGCCAGCAACCACAGAATCATGTCTATGATCCCAAGCTCAAGTCAGTGACCCTGTGCTTAAGCTGGTGAGCCCACACTCAAGCCAAGGACCATGGGGTTTCGAACCTGGGTCCTCAGCATCCCAAGTTGACTCCTTATCCACTGTGTCACTGCCTGGTCAGGCTTACATTTCCATTTATGCCTTTCATCTTTGCTCATCTCTTTATAAATTATTCCTCATCCCACCATCCTGAACTCTAGTGTTCTGTACACCTTTGTTTTTCCCTTTGGTGTTACGTTGTAGTTAAAAAATAAAACTATGGAGACAGGCAAATAGACAAATGCTGGCTGAGTTGTAGAGGTCAAGGCAGGAGCAAGAGGAGACAGGTGAAAATATGTTTGTGTTGGCTTCCACAAGGCACTTTTAATTGTATGTCACTTAAAACATAATGGAATAATCTTTTCTTCTTTCCACTGATGGTCTTCCTGGATCATGTCAATTGGACAAAATGCGGACAAAGAGCATGCTCTCCAGAGGCTGTTATTTACCTGTGCTGTGGGCCATTCCAGATTTTCTGCCCAGCTGGGAGAATCTTATTGTGTTTGAGAAAAAAGAATAACAGCAACAATTAGAATCAGTGGGGGGGGTATTTCAGGCAGAAGGAACCTTGTACACAAGTATGCAGAGGTGAGGAAGCGTAGGACTTATTCCAGGGAAAGGCAAGTAATACCCTGTGAGTAATACATGAAGGTGTGAAGGTTAAGGCCATTGTTCTGTGTAATCCAAAACAGGACATGTCCCTATGTTCCAGGTGAAGGGAATTTTCAGGAGCTGTTCAGTGCATGACCCGAGAGTACCTCGATAAGTTTGGAAAGGAGCCATGCTGTTTTTTCTCATTTTGTGTTAGTAGGAGGAGACTTAAAGGGGGAAAATGATATCAGATTTGCCCATCATTGAAAGAACAAAAACTATACATTTTCCTGAATCAGCGAAACTGTCAAATAGAGGTAATATGCTTGCAACTGATTCCCGTGGTACCTGAATGAGATGCAGCTATTGGCGGTAGGGGGAACATGTTGAGTCATAGTCTCCTCATAAGCAATAAGCACTTGGACTAAAGGTCCCAAACCATTTCAGCTAAAATAACTTTTCCAAATACTTAACTGTTTTCAGAGTGAAATGCATAAGCCCTTGGTATATACTCTGAGAAGGCTTGAAGGGCTTTATAGAAATTTCAGTCTCCGTTACAAAAGGAGCAATATGTCTTTAAGTTTAACATCTGACAGTTACAGAGTAAGAGTTGGAACTCTGGTCTCTGGCATTTAGCTTGGCATCTTTCCTCTCCACTGACCTGCCACTGAAATACATAAGAATAATAAAACTTGCACCCTCTTTTAGGAGGGATTACACTCCTTCAGCCAGGCCGATTTTTTTCCTCAACAACTTTCTTTTTCTGTTTCCATTGCCTCAACGTGATCCCAGGTTTGAACTGGAATGAAGTCCAAACAGGATAAAATGCCAGGAGAAGCTTTGTTTAGAGGGCTGCTGCCTGGCCTGGGTCAGGAAATCTTAGAAACAGGAGAGAGCTCCTGTTCTGATGAGGATTTCAGCAGAGGTTGGTTCCATTCGAGCAAGTTTCCCCAAACAAAAGGATCTGCCAACATTTTTAGGGTGCCCTCCAAAACAAAAACCTATTTACATCTTTAAAGACTCCCTGGACTCTTTAAAGCCCTTTCCACAGCCAGCTCCCTGGCAGACCCTCCAGCCCTGCGAGAAGAAGACTGGGATGGGCAGCAGAGTCCTGTGGACCTTTTGTGATCTGCAGCATGTCATGTGTAAAGCCAGTAGCCAAGGCCACCATCACAGCCTCCTGGCCAGTGCAGGTTCGCATTGGATTCGGACAGATGGCAATGAAACACCGGAGCCAAGAACTGGTGAGCCATCAGCTTTAATTCTAGCTTGCACCCTGTGGGCAAGCAAAAACACACACTGGGCTCCAAAACCCACACATTCAGTGCTCACAAAGCTACTGACTTATCCGAGTTTCCTAGAATCAAAGGTTTCTAGCTCACCAGGCTTATTCACCTCTGTTTCCCATCTCCTCCTGCACAAACTCTTAACAAACTGGCCTCTTCCACAGCACTCTGCCATCTCGGCTGCTTCTCCTGGCCTTCACGTGGCCTTACTCTGCTCTCCTCTCTAATACTAATCTCAGGAACCCAGGAACCGAGAGAGAGATCAAGCTACTGGTCTCTCCCACTTTATAGCATAGACTCAAAACCTTTAATCCAATTATACAAACAAGGAAGTCTCTGTATAATGGGATTCCTCAGGAGAGTGCACCACCCTACATCATCCAATCAGTCAAAGGTGTGGGGAAGAGCTTACTCTTAAAACTAAGCCTTAGGCTATAACGACCCAGCCTGCCCACAGCCAGTTCCAGAGCACACATTAATATCAATGAACTTCCATATGGGCAGCGTCATCTTTAACAAAGTGAGCATAATATATTTTATCTGCCCAACAATCCACCCTTATGCTCACTTTACTACCCACAATCTACACCACTGGCATTCTTATACAAGGAAATTAAGTACATTACACAAATTACAGCAATAGCACAAATCATACAATTTCAATAATTACAAAGATACATTTCACCAGTCTCTAAGCACTTTGCCCAAAGTGCAAAATTTCCTCGGCCTTTTCTCTCGCCATGGGAAAAGCTTCCCGGGTCAGGAGGGCCTCCAGCAAAGCCATCCCCACCCCCATCAGGGTATTTCACATTGTCCAAAATCCGTAAGTCCATTCAACAAAGGAGCTTGTGCCCATCCGGTCATAGTCCAGGAAATCAGTCCACACATGTAAAGCCTGTGGCCAAGGTCAGGATCACAGCCGCCTGACCCATGCAGGTTCGCATTGGATTCAAATAGTCGGTAATAAAACACCGGAGCCAAAAACTGGTGAGCCATCAGCTTTAATTCTAGCTTGTACCCGGCGGGCAAGCAGAAACACACACTGGGCTCCAAAACTCACACATTCAGTGCTCACAAAGCTACTGACTTATCCGAGTTTCCTAGAATCAAAGGTTTCTAGCTCACCAGACTTATTCACCTCTGTTCCCCATCTCCTCCAGCACAAACTCTTAACAAACTGGCTTCTTCCTCAGCACTCTGCCATCTTGGCTACTTCTCCTCCACATGGCCTTAATCTGCTCTGCTCTCTAATACTAACCTCAGGAACTCAGGAACCAAGAGAGAGAGATCTAGCTACCGGTCCGCCCACTTTATAGCATAGATAATCCAAACCTTTAATCCAATCATACATACAAGAAAGTCTCTGATACAAAGCCACCCATCTGAGGCATAATGGGATACCACCCTACATCATCCAATCAGTCAAGGGTGTGGGGAAGAGCTTACTCTTAAACTAAGCCTTAGGCTATAACAACCCAACCTGCCCACAGCCTGTTCCAGAACACACATTCCAAGCATAAGGCCAAATAATATCACCTGGGTGACGGGCTTCCATGTGGGCAGCTCCATCTTTAACAAAGTGAGCATATTATATTTTATCTGCCGAATAATCCACCCCTATGCTCACTTTACTACCCACAATTTACACCACTGGCATTCCTGTACAAGGAAATTAGGCACATTACACAAATTACAACAGCATGACAAATCATACAATTTCAAAAATTACAAAGGTACACACATTTCACCAGTCTCTATGCACTTTGCCAAAAGTGCAAAATGTCCTCAGCCTTCTCTCTTGCCATTTGAAAAGCTTCCCAGGGAAGGGGGACAGCCTCCATCAAAGCCCCCCCCCCACCCCCATCAGGGTATTTCACATTGTCCAAAATCCGTAAGTCCATTCAACAAAAGAGCCAGTGCTCACTCGGGTCTTAGTCCAGGAAATCAGTCCACACACATAGGGCTTTAGCCTCCCCCCTCATTCCTGCCATCATGGCAAGTTTCACACTGTCCTAAAGAAAAGCATGTGGCAATGGCAGTCAGCATTTCCATCTCTGCTCTGGGGAGCATGATGGCATCCACCCCTATGTCCCAAAATCACAGACCTACCAGGAGCATAGCTACTCCTTGCTGCTGGGCTCTCACCTTCTGGAGAGTGCGGATGGCAACTCCAGCCAGATTCTCATTCTCCAAAGAGAAACTGAAAACACCAGCTCCTGCTGCTGGGCTCGAGGTCCAGGCCACCACTGCCTTCTGCTCAGTAGGCCTTGCAGCTCCAGCCCTGGCCTCAGCTCCAGTCCTGGCCTCAGCTCCGGCCCCGGCCTCAGGCCCGGCCTCATGCTGCTGCTGGCTCTCCGCAACATCCGGGGCAATCTCCAACTCACGAACCTGTGATTCCTTCTCCAGCGTCTGCTCCATTTCCAGGTGAATCTCGCAAACCTGGTCAGCCTCCTCCTCCAGCTCTTCCTTCAGCTCCAGGGTCAGCATCTGTTTCTCCCACGTTTCCTCTAGCTCCTTCCGCTGCTCAGCCTGCAGGTCCTGGGCAGCCTCTTCCATAGAGCTCTCGGTTTCCTCACGCATGACTGTAAAAGTCAGCCAGCCAACAGTCCCCCAAAAAACAGCCACAGGGAACCATAACAGCAGCCAGTCCTCTACTCCACCACTCAAAGGTGGTGGTGGTTCCATGCCGATCTGTATTGAATCCTGCCACAGACTATGGTAAACGTAAAGCCAGTAGCCGGGGCTGCCATCACAGCAGCCTGGCCAGTGCAGGTTCGCATTGGATTCGGACAGATGGCAACGAAACACCGGAGCCAAGAACTGGTGAGCCATCAGCTTTAATTCTAGATTGCACCCGGCGGGCAAGCAAAAACACACACTGGGCTCCAAAACCCATACATTCAGTGCTCACAAAGCTACTGACTTATCCGAGTTTCCTAGAATCAAAGGTTTCTAGCTCACCAGACTTATTCACCTCTGTTTCCCATCTCCTCCTGCACAAACTCTTAACAAACTGGCTTCTTCCTCAGCACTCTGCCATCTCGGCTACTTCTCCTGGCCTTCACGTGGCCTTACTCTGCTCTCCTCTCTAATACTAATCTCAGGAACCCAGGAACCAAGAGAGAGATCAAGCTACTGGTCTCTCCCACTTTATAGCATAGACTCAAAACCTTTAATCCAATTATACAAACAAGGAAGTCTTTGTATAATGGGATTCCTCAGGAGAGTGCACCACCCTACATCATCCCATCAGTCAAGGGTGTGGGGAAGAGCTTACTCTTAAAACTAAGCCTTAGGCTATAACGACCCAGCCTGCCCACAGCCTGTTCCAGACCACATATTAATATCAACGAACTTCCATGTGGGCAGCTCCATCTTTAACAAAGTGAGCATAATATATTTTATCTGCCCAACACATGACCCTCAGGGTGGGACGTACTCTGACAGTGAGTGAGCTCTTCTCTTAGACTTTAACATGGAGAACTAATGAGTTTCATTTTGTTTGCATTGTGTAACATGCCAACATAATTGATATGATGCTTTATGCTCTCTCCTTGTAAAAGAAAATCAAGCTCATGGCTTACTCTTTTCTCACAGAAGATGTAATAAAAGCTGTAACTCCAAAAATAAAAATAAAAAAAGAAGAGAGAAGCAAGCCTCGTGAATCACTCCGTCAGGGTTGAAAGAAGACACTTTGCAGCACAGGTGTTCACAAACCTAAGACAGGTTTGTCTGAAGAGGGCCATTTCTCATCTATGTACCAGAGGCCATAGCGCCCTGCAAGTGGTGGGATGAACAAAACATTTCCTGAAGAGTGAACATGTGCAGGAAGAAGCCAGATGTCAGGGTCTGCTGCAGTAAGGCCGGCTGGCCAAATGTTGGTGCTGACCCCCCTCACTGGAACCTGACTGACACCGGGGTCAAGTTTCCTCAGCTGTTTGGGAGAGTTACGTGGGAAGCCAACTTTCCCAAGACGAGCGGGAGCCACCTGCAAAACCTCTACTTTGCTGCCTTTGGGATTTACATTTTGTTGTATTTCTGGGACCTCAGATCCTTATATTTTAATGTATAGAAACATTATAAAAAGAATTAGAAATTTATCAGCAACCAGAACTCTGAACAATAATGATTTCCCCAATGATATGTGACCGAGTGTCAGCAAAACTCTGTGAATCCATATTTGATAGTTAATTTCAGCATAACTTGAACTGCAGATGGCACGTACTGAAGTCAACAAACAACAGAACTCACACGTGTGCTGTTGGGCAGATAAAATATATTATGCTCACTTTGTTAAAGATGGTGCTGCCCACATGGAAGTCTGTTGCTATGAATGTGTGTTGGGGGACAGGCTGGGGGCAGGCTGAGTCGTTATAGCCTAAGGCTTAGTTTTAAGAGTAAGCTTTTCCCCACACCCTTGACTGATTGGATGATGTGGGGTGGTGCACTCTCATGAGGAATCCTCCCATTATGCCTCAGATAAGAGACTTTGTATCAGAGACTTCCTTGTTTGTATAATTGGATTAAAGGTTTGGATTTTACACTATAACATGGGGCAGGCCGGTTCCTGAGATTAACATTAGAGAGGAGAGCAGAGAAAGCCCACATGGAGGAGGCCAGGAAAAGCAGCCAAGATGGTTGAGAGCTGAGAGAGAAGCCAGTTTGTGCAGTTTGTGCAGGAGAAGGAGATGGGAAACAGAGGTGAATAAGACTGGTGAGCTAGAAGCCTTTAATTCTAGGAAACTCGAATAAGTCAGTAGCTTTGTGAGCACTGAATGAGTGGGTTTTGGAGCCCAGTGTGTGTTTTTGCTTGCTCGCCGGGTGCAAGCTAGGATTAAAGCTGATGGCTCACCAGTTTTTGGCTCTGTTGTTTCATTACAGACTGTCCGAATCTAATGTGAACCTGCACTGGCTAGGTGGCTGTGATGGTGGCCGTGGCCACTGGCCTTACATGTGCGTTAGTGTGTGTGTGTGTGTGTGTGTATTTATGAAAGTAGATGCACATTGGAAACAAGGCTCTCTACAAATGGAAAACTGTTGGGCAGATAAAATATATTATGCTCACTTTGTTAAAGATGGCGCTGCCCACATGGAAGCCGGTCACCCAGGTGATATTATTTGCCCTTGTGCTTGGGATGGGTGTGGGGGAAAGGCTGTAATGTAAGCAGGCCAGGTTGTTATGACCTAAGGCTTGGCTTTAAGAGTAAGCTCTTCCCCACACCCTTGACTGATTGGATAATGTAGGGTGGTGCACTCTCCTGAGGAATCCCATTATACAGAGATTTCCTTGTTTGTATAATTGGATTAAAGGTTTGGATTATCTATGCTATAAAATGGGAGAGACCAGTAGCTTGAGCTCTCTCGGTTCCTGCTATTGCCATTGCAGGGGCCTCCCTGATCCCTTGACCTCCATGGGAAAAGCTGGTTTTCTGCTTCTCCCTTGTCTTCTCTTGTGGCTTGACTGTATTGGTGAGATACCAATAAACAGAATGGCCTACCATCCTCCGACTCTGCCATTTCTTCACCGTCAGCCCGAATCCAATGGGAACCTGCATGTGAATGGCCACGATGGTGGCTCCTGGCCTTACAAAAACATCTATGGAGCCGTCCACTGGAGCCAACAGAGCACTCACTGATTAAAATAATTTCTGGAAGCTATTGTTTCAGAAAAGTGGTAGTTTCAGGAAACCTTGTAGACTTTATTTATTTATGTAGATTTGTTTCAGTGCTGCCTTGGCTAAAATTGACATCTATGAAGTGAGGGCACAAAAGTATGTATTTTATATGTGCCTTTAAAACTGAGTATAAAGCCAGTAGCTGTAGACACCATCACAGCCACCTGGTCTGTGCAGGTTTGTACTTGATTCGAACAGACAGTAAATGAAACAATGCAGCCAAGAACTGGTGGGCCATTACCTTTAATCTAGTGGTTTTTAACCTGGGTTCTATTGAACCCTAGGGGTTCGATGAGTTGGTCTCAGGGGTTCGGAGAAGCCTCTGCCGTGGAGGCCAGAATAAAGTAATACCGTAATTTGTTGTGAGTTCATGCACTTCGTTGGTTTTGTTCTTTGAGCAAGGTGATGTTCATGCATGGCTCATTTTGTGCATCAGTAAAAAAACATATATCTATGTCTTGAATTTAGAAAAAAAATCATTTTATTTATCACTAAAGAAGGGTTCAGTGAATGTGCATATGAAACTGGTGGGTTCGGTACCTCAATAAAGGTTAAGAACCATTGCTTTAATTCTAGCTCGCACCCAGCAGGTGAGAAAATACACCCAGTGGGAAAACACTTCCCTTTCCATTCAGGGCTCCCAAAGCCACTGACTCATCTGAGTTTTCCTAGTTTTCAAAGGCCCCACCAACCTTATTCACATCTATTCCCCATCTCCTTCTCTTTTCACTAACTCTGCATAAACTGGCTTCTCCTTCAGCACTCCGCCATCTTGGCTGCCTCTCCTCTGCAATGCTAATGGCAGGAACAGAGTAAGGGAAAGCTCCTGGTCTTCCTTATCACATAGTGTAGAAGTTACACCCTTTAAGCCAATATACAAATAAGGAAGTCTCTGATACAAAGCCATTTATATGAGGCATAAATGGGATTCATCATAAGAGTGTACCACCCCACATTATGCAACAGTCAAGGGTGTGGGGAAAAGCTTAGTTTAAAAAAAAAATCTTAGTATTAAAAGGGTGGGAAAGGCTTAGTTTTAAGACTTAGGCTATGAGGATCTTGCCAGTTTACAGCCTGTCCCCCACACCCAATGCAAAGCATAAGTGAGCAAAGATATATATCATATTTACAAACTTATTTGACTAACACTGAGCATTCGTCCTAAGAAAATAACAGTTAACTCAGGCTTCAAAATCAGCAACTCCAGTAAGGACCACTGCAGTATGAACCTCATATAGAGATTAGGTGGCTAAATTTACCTTTTCCTTATCTACCTTTACTCTATAAGAGTTTTGGGAGTAAATTGCAAATGCAAATTAAATTGCAGGGCAAGGTTTAAAAAGAGCAAACTGGTTTCAAACAGTCCCTGAAGCATCTCAGAAGCAGCTATTTACATACAGGCAATTACTGCCTGTGTTACAAATCATTCTTATCTGTTCATTAAAGCAAGCTCCCCAGGACCTCTATTAGACTTCCTAAAGATCTAGATCTGCAAATTGTATTCATCTGAAAACAAGAACACATTCTACAGTTCACCCTTCACTAATTCCGATTGTACTTTTTAACAATCTGGGTGAGAAGGGTTTGCACTTGGTTGGCAGCAAGAGGAGCTCTTAGCGATGACTGACGTCACACCTATTGCTGATGTCTTGGGGATTTAGAATGGCCTCTGCAGAGGACACGTGCATGTGGACAGAAAAGAGAGCAACTTGTGCAATGTAATTAAAGGTGTTCATGGTGGCCCCCGCACACACGTCCCCATTTGTGTCTCCAGCATTGAACATTTTCATGACTGGACTCATTGGAATGAAAACCAGCAGCTTTTTCAGGGGGTCTTAGTTTAAATGAACATATCTTCTAGAAGAAGGAAGGCAGTCCCTATGCGTAGATGGGTCACTGGACACAGGGCAGCAGGCTCAGAGCACAGGTGGGAAGGAAAAGAATGCGGTTGTACAGGAAAGGACCAGACCTTGGACTCTTCATTCCAAGTGCTGAAAGGAGGACAGATGTAAATCTCCATAGATTAAGGGCTTCAGGTGGACAGGGCAGATAAAGAAAGGACTTGCTGCATGCACATTCTGCACACTTCATAACTGGGCTGAAGGCCAGCTTTGGCTCGGCCAGGCTATATCAGCTCCATGGTCTCCAAGGAGTTGACTCTAGAGATCAATCATGCCCTCTTAGTCTTACCTCCTTCAAGGATGAGGTCTACTTCTGCAGCCCTTCACTGTGTCTTCTCTAGTTCATGAACAGCATTCTAACATTCCCGAAAGCTTTCCTTTAAAACTCTGTATACTGTCTAGGGGGCGTCTGCTCTCTTTTTCTTTTATCCCTGATGAAACCAGGTCCTCTCTTCTGCATAAATCTTCTGACTTCAGTAAGAAAGATTTCCACAATTAAAATTCAGTGCCAGGCAAAGTATTTTGGGGGTACTGTTGGGCAGATAAAATATATTATGCTCACTTTGTTAAAGATGGCGCTGCCCACATGAAAGTTCATTGATATTAATGTGTGTTCTGGAACAGGCTGTGGGCAGGCCGGGTCGTTATAGCCTAAGGCTTAGTTTAAAAGTAAGCTCTTCCCCACACCCTTGACTGATTGGATGATGTAGGGTGGTGCACTCTCCTGAGGAATCCCATTATACAGAGACTTCCTTGTTTGAATAATTGGATTAAAGGTTTTATTCTATGGTATAAAGTGGGAGAGACCAGTAGCTTGATCACTCTCTCTTGGTTCCTGAGTTCCTGAGGTTAGTATTAGAGAGGAGAGCAGATAAGGCCACGTGAAGGCCAGGAGAAGTAGCCGTGATGGCAGAGTGCTGAGGAAGAAGCCAGTTTGTTAAGAGTTTGTGCTGGAGGAGATGGGGGACAGAGGTGAATAAGTCTGGTGAGCTAGAAACCTTTGATTCTAGGAAACTCGGATAAGTCAGTAGCTTTGTGAGCACTGAATGTGTGGGTTTTGAAGCCCAGTGTGTGTTTTTGCTTGCCCACCGGGTGCAAGCTAGAATTAAAGCTGAAGGCTCACCAGTTCTTGGCTCCTGTGTTTCATTACCGACTGTTCGAATCCAATGCAAACCTGCATGGGTCGGGCAGCTGTGATCCTGACCGCGCCTACTGGCTTTTCATTTGGCGTAGTCTGTGGCAGGATTCGATACAGATCGGCATGGAGCTGCCACCACCTCTGAGCGGTGGAGTAGAGAACTGGCTGCTGTTATGGTTTCCCATAGCTGATTTTTGGGGAACTGTAGGCTGGCTGACTTTTACAGTCATGCGTGAGGAAACTGAGAGCTCTATGGAAGAGGCTGCCCAGGACCTGCAGGCCAAGCAGTGGAAGGAGCTAGAGGAAACGTGGGAGAAACAGATGCTGACCCTGGAGCTGAAGGAAGCGCTGGAGGAGGACGCTGACCAGGTTTTTGAGATTCATCTGGTAATGGAGCAGCTGCCGGAGAAGGAATCAAAGGTTCGTGAGTTGGAGATTGCCCTGGATGTTGTGGAAAGCCAGCAGCGGCATAAGGCCGGGCCTGAGACCAGGGCTGGGGCTGAGCCTGGGGCTGGAGCTGCAAGGCCTTCTGAGCAGAAGGCAGCGGTGGCCCAGACCTCGAGCCCAGCAGCAGGAGCTGGTGTTTTCAGTTTCTCTTTGGAGAATGAGAATCTGGCTGGAGTTGCAATCCGCACTCTCCGGAAGGTGAGAGCCCAGCAGCAAGGAGTAGCTACGCTGCTGGTAGGTCTGCGATTTTGGGACATAGGGGTGGATGCCATCATGCTCCCCAGAGCAGAGATGAAAATGCTGACTGCCATTGCCATGTGCTTTTTGGGGGGACAGTGTGAAACCTGCCATGATGGCAGGAATGAGGGCGGAGGCTAAGGCCCCATGTATGTGGACTGATTTCCTGGACTATGACCAGATGGGCACAAGCTCCTTTGTTGAATGGACTTACAGATTTTGGACAATGTGAAATACCCTGATGGGGGTGGGGATGGCTTTGCTAGAGGCCCTCCTGCCCCAGGAAGCTTTTCCCATGACTAAAATTCGAGGAAATTTTGCACTTTGGGCAAAGTGCTTAGAGACTGGTGAAATGTATCTTTGTAATTATTGAAATTGTATGATTTGTGCTATTGCTGTAATTTGTGTAATGTACTTAATTTCCTTGTATAAGAATGCCAGTGGTGTAGATTGTGGGTAGTAAAGTGAGCATAAGGATGGATTGTTGGGCAGATAAAATATATTATGCTCACTTTGTTAAAGATGACGCTGCCCACATGGAAGTTCATTGATATTAATGTGTGTTCTGGAACAGGCTGTGGGCAGGGTGGGTCGTTATAGCCTAAGGCTTAGTTTAAGAGTAAGCTCTTCCCCACACCTTTGACTGATTGGATGATGTAGGGTGGTGCACTCTCCTGAGGAATCCCATTATACAGAGACTTCCTTGTTTGAATAATTGGATTAAAGGTTTTATTCTACGGTATAAAGTGGGAGAGACCAGTAGCTTGATCGCTCTCTCTTGGTTCCTGAGTTCCTGAGGTTAGTATTAGAGAGGAGAGCAGATTAAGGCCATGTGGAGGAGAAGAAGCCGTGATGGCAGAGTGCTGAGGAAGAAGCCAGTTTGTTAAGAGTTTGTGCAGGCCTGACCTGTGGTGGCGCAGTGGATAAAGCGTCGACCTGGGAACACTGAGGTCGCCAGTTCAAAACCCTGCACTGGTCTGGTCAAGGCACATATGGGAGTTGATGCTTCCAGCTCCTCCCCCCTTTCTCTCTTTCTCTCTCTTTCTCTCTCTCTCTCTCTCTCTCTCTCTCTCTCTCACTCTGTGTCTCCTCTCTAAAATGAATAAATAAAAAGAAAAAAAAAAAAAAAGAGTTTGTGCAGGAGGAGATGGGGAACAGAGGTGAATAAGACTGGTGAGCTAGAAACCTTTGATTCTAGGAAACTCGGATAAGTCAGTAGCTTTGTGAGCACTGAATGTGTGGGTTTTGGAGCCCAGTGTGTGTTTTTGCTTGCCCACAGGGTGCAAGCTAGAATTAAAGCTGATGGCTCACCGGTTCTTGGCTCTGTTGTTTCATTACCAACTGTCCAAATCTAATGCGAATCTGCAAGAGCCAGGTGACTGTGATGGTGGCTGTGGCTACTGGCTTTACAATAGGTCGCTCATGTTGCTGATTTTCCTGACTGGGCCATGTCTATGAGTGACCAGTCTTTCCCAATTGTTCACTATTTCTTTGACTGCTCAAATGAAGCCGTTGATTTTTATTCCAGGGAGATTTCTCCTCAGTTCATTGAAACCTGCAATTATTTTTTGAGGGTCATGTTAGATATGTGGGTGGTGAGGTAGGAAACCTTTTAAGAGAAGTCTGGCATACAGGATAGATTCTCTATGTGAATGATCCTTGTCCCCACACCCATTTCCCAGAAATGGTGGCTAGTGAGGCCCTCAGGATACTCAGTTAAGACTCTTAAGATGAACCAAGAAAGAATTACAAAATGATTTAACTAGCTGGAGGTGAAGGAAGAGAATTATATTGTCCCCTGAGAGCCAAAATCTTGTCACAGGGTGCAGAGATTTTAGTTGCTGACATCCCTTTTCTGGGTTTTGGGGTGTGTGGCTGGAGGAAACCTTTTCTGGACATGAGTCATCATGCCCCCAGTTTTTTCTTCCTTAGAACAAATGCTGAGGTGCAGATACTTCTGCTGGGATGAGCAGTGAATGACTGAGACAACCAAGAGAGCAAAGTAAGCTGGGCCACTGGGTCCTCGCTATAGAAGGACTTGAATTTCAGCAACAAAGTGGGTTTTGGCCTCAGCACCAATCACCTCTGTGATTGTCCCCCAGTTTTCTATGATTGTCCCTCAATTCTCTGTGTTAGTTCTGTAAGCCCTAGAGGATCTCCAGGCTGAACAAGTTTGAGAAACCAGGAACTAGATAATTGCATGACAGTGTCTAAATCCAAACATAAGTGTAACAATTAGATTTGAACTCTACATGAAGGCAGTTCTCACCAGCTCTTATTCTTGATCCCCTAAATCAGGCAGACCCAGAGAACAGGAGGGGGAAAAAGTATCCATTGTCCCTAAACAGAACTCTGCTTTGCACTGTCACTTGGAAATTCAAAGTGGGCTTAATGTTTTATTACCTAACCCGCCCACAACTCTAAGAACTAATAAATTGGTAATCTGGCTTGATTCTTCATGGGAAGGTGCTGAAGGTGAGAATGTCAAGCACAAATCAGCTGGTTGGGTAAAATATGTCTGTACAAACATATGGAGCTTTGTCTCTGAAATTATTTTCTTTTTTGCACTTGTAACATGGACATTCAATTGGAACTGGTTATGGCCCTGTGCCTTAGGAGTGATAGCTGAGCACACCTTCCCTGCTCTGCCTGGCCTGCCCTGTGGACAGGGCTGAATTCTGACCCCTGAGCAAAGCCAGCCGTGGATGATGTGACAAGGTCTAGTGATTAGAACAATTGTCCCATAGACTTTAGGAATGACATTTAACTTTAATATCAAGAACGTTGTTTGTTTTCAAAGTTGCCAGATTTTTAAACCCACCTCCACAACACCCACCATAAAGGAAAAAAAATGGTGACAATCCGAAGGGAAAATAAATAAACAAATGCACGGATTATATGTATTTTAAAATGAGTATCATTCTTTAGCCAAAATAACATTGAAATGATTCTTAGCAGACTTCTTTTCTTTGTCTTTCTTGATCTTATTTTTATTTTCCCAAAGATGGCTGGTCCGAATTTTTAGGTTATGTCACTTTGCTCAAAGTAAGGTTTTGCACTCAAAGTTACACTATATTCAGTTAGAAGAATGTCTTCATTGAATCTGGAAATGTCCCAATATAGTCATGAAGAAAGTCCAGGGACTTAAAGACATTTCTACAAGTTCCCTCAGGAATTTTGCCTGTTTGTGATGCTGGCAGCCGGATCACAAGAGGGATTAGCCATGAATCAGGTACGGCAAGAAGAGTACAATGGCTGTGGGCTGGGCGTGGCAGCCATTTAGGGAAGAAAGTAGGCACTGCACAGTGTCCGCATCTAACCAGAAACCTGATTCATCATATGTGATGCTGAGCAGTGTCTTCAGGCCAAATGCCGTGCACTTGTCGTCAGCAGAGCTCCCTTGAATACCAGATGAGAGAGACCTAAGGCTTGGCTGCTGTCAGTGAGGTGTTGGAGGCCACACTCCAAGGACCGAGAACTTCAGCTGGGGCATAGAACAGTCACTGTGGTCATGTTTTTTATTGAGGAAATAGATTATTACAAGAACTGTGTACTGTTTATAGTTCTGTCCAAGGGTGGGGTTGTTTCTAGGTCACATAACTTCTTTACTGTCAGAGATGCAGATCCAGCTCTGAGTCCTGAAGGTCCTGAAACCCCAATCCCCAACCCCTTCACTCATCCATCAGCCATTGACATAGGTCCAGTGAGGTGTCCCCACGTAGTAGTCTGATGACACACGTGGAGAACAAAACATGGTCCCTACACATGATCCAGCTGAGGACACAGACACAGAAACAAATCGTTGGAACCATATGAAATGTCCATTTTTACATCAGAAAGGATCACTGTGACAACTTCCTATAGTATACCCTTTATAATACAATTTAGCTCAACGGTAGAACTGTGCATGGTTTTGGGGGTTGTTTGTCAGTCTGTGTTGAGCATAAGAAAATGACACAGATTGGACAGTAGAGGAGGGTGGCTGGGAAAGCTTGCTGGCAAGTCCTGGGTCACTAAAATGGAGAAGATGGGGGACAATGCACATAACAAGAACTATCTGGAATAGATTCCTTCTAGAAAAATATCTTGAAGAGACCCTTTCTTGTTTAATCAAAGAAGTTGCTCAAAAGGAGAAGAACACTGGGGCAGAGGCACTGATGTCCTGAGGGATGACTCAGAGCATCACATATCTGACTGACCTTCAACTTTTTGGCTCTGACTGACCCAGAGTGTTCCAGAGCCTTTATATACACATGGCCGCCTTGGTCCATACAGTTGGCCACTCACCAGTAGTCACCATAGCAAGAAGTAGAGACCTTGAGCATGTTCTAGATTTAAAGCCACCCCATGTGGGGACCGTTGCTGTTTCCTGACAATGGCATCACCCTGCCGTGGGTCTCGACTCCTGCTTTGAAAAATGGTTCTCATGCTTTGTATCTTAAGCATAAGCCCCGCTCTGCTGATTCCATCTGGATGACTACAGTCCTATGAAGACTGACCTTGGCTGGGTTTGCAATGGGCCTCACTCTTGCAAAACCTATTCGTTTTCATTTCCTGACTTTCAAAATCTCTTCGCCCAATCCAGCTGGCTCCAGCCATGTAGGACTTGGGCCCTGTTCCTTGGTTCTGTTTTCTGTTCTAATGGAGCAGTCTCAAGGTCTGAAAAAAAGCCATTGTGAAGATCTAACTTAAAAGTACAGGGGCTGAAGCAGGTTGCGTTAGGCTCCAATAAACCCTTGCAGCAACTTGGGGTTCCCTTAAAGTTCATGGGAGTGTAGCATGTCACTGCTGGGGAAGCCCTCAATGGGTCAGGCTGCCAACGGGTTCACTTTATACTCTGTGGCTTACCACATGGAGACTGTTATAGGAAGAACAAGCTCTCAGCCTAAGTATCCATTTGTGGCTTGGAAAGATAAAAAGTTGTATCCACTCACATGTTTGTGAATATTCATTGCCACAATGAATGGCAATGAATGATGAGAAAAGAAGGGTGACCCTTGAGAACAACTGGATTCTCAGACATAATGTGGAAGGCTCCCCATCTTCTAGAGAACTTAGGCTTATTGAACTCAATGTCTCTTACTTTTGTATTCAATTCTATGATCCTGGGACCTAGCAAAAAGATTTTGTTCTTTTCTAAATGAGAAACAGGACTTGAATGACTTCACATCACAAGGTCGTATAACAAATGGACGCTATGACTATATGTGTACTGCGTTTCCAAAGGCATGTTAGCTGATGTACCACTCCAACCTTTTCTTTATTCCAGGACTGGCCTGTGACCCATGGGCAAGATCAGCAGAGCATGTTTGTGGAAGGTGGCCAGGAACACTGGGTGATGATGATATGCTTTGGGACACAGTGGGAGGTGTCACTGGGAGCCACCCTACTGATATTTTCTTCTGTTGTCAAGGAATAATCACTCTCTGGGTGGGAAAGCACACTCCAGAGCCTTATACTTGCCTTTTCAGAGTGCTCTACCAGAAACTTGTTTTCTATGATGGTGAGATGCATCTGAAATTACTCTGCAGAGGATACTGATTTTCCTGCAAACAGTAAGCCTGGCCGCAGAACCTTAAAACTTGAGGTTGTTGCTTCAGTGAGTATTGCTGTATCATGTCAGTGGCTTTGGTTTTTATTTAATTTTGTGATTAAAGTTTTTATTGATTTTCCTGCAGGGTAGATTATATCAATACCTTTGGTTTCAAAGGAGCGTTCAGCAACAAGAAAACATAAAAAGATGCAACCGCAGGAAAATGGTGTTTTATTTTAAAATTTAAGAAAATGGCCCTGAGAATCCTCAAGGGCTGTCTTTGAAACTAATTGTGGATGGAGTCACTCAGCCTGGTTTGTGGAGGTATCACTCAGGTAGCGGCAGGTTCCTAGGCCTGCAAAGTTTAGTAGAGAAATGCTTAGCGAATAGTTCTTAGAGAAAACACTGTTTGCCAGGAGCTGAGGCATCAGCAGGTGAGTCACCCTCCATATTTTCACAGATTAGGTGTGCTCCTTTCTCTCCACCAGCAAAGCAGTGATGCCCGCTGGGGTCTGACTTACGGAGGCCTTGCAGGAAGCTTGGTGTGTGAAAGGGAGATCATTCTTTTTGGAGGTGTTCCATCATGAAAAAACACAGCCAGTGTTGAGACTGAATTTCTGGCTCATGGTGAACCCACCATGATTCTAGAGAATCTACCAGACTATGGAAAAAATGTGTGGTTTCTGTTAAACTGAGAAAAGACCACATAACTCTCAAAGTCAAAGTCACCCCAACTTTCATGCTAGCTTCTCCTTACCTCAAGCATGGGAGTCCCATAGTGTGTCCTTCCCTTTTGTGGAATGGGTGTGGGGGACATTCTCTTAAGATTGAATGACTTCCTGTCACCCAGATCAGTGGTTGGCAAACTCATTAGTCAACAGAGCCAAATATCAACAGTATAATGATTGAAATTTCTTTTGAGAGCCAAAATTTTTAAACCTAAACTATATAGGTAGGTACATTCCTTATAGAGGTAGTGCCTGCACATGGTATTTTGTGGAAGAGTCACACTCAAGGGGCCAAAGAGCCACACATGGCTTGCAAGCTGCAGATTGCCAACTGAGGACCCAGATCAACTGCTTATAAATCCTTAACATTTACAATAAGCTGAATGTCTCACCTGACCCTTCTGATCACTTCCATGGATAAGGATGTTCTTGGCCTTATCCCACTGATGAGGACACTATGACATGGATGAATGTTAAAGCTGTGTACCACAACCTGCAGTTAACAAGTGGCAGAGCTAAAAATCAGCCATCAATCTCCTGGCTACTGATCCTGCACCCCACTCTACCACATTGTCTGCCAATTCATTACACTCTGTCACTAATTGGCTCTGGCAGATTAGTTTGACTAGTTTTTCTGTTGAAGTTAACAGGTTTTTCTGGTATGGGAGGACCATGGGGACCTGGTCACCCACCAGTCTGCCCTCCTCACACTGTCTCACAGGTAGCCTTCTATCTCTCCGGTGACAAGGAGCACCATTCCTCTGAGTAGGGCCTCCCTAGGCATTAGGGAAAAGACAGTGAGGACAGATACACAGTCAGGCAGACCTCACCCACTTTCAAAATACTCATTGGTCTGTGATCAGAAAGACACAAAGCTGCAGACCCCCTCTCTTTCCTTCTTAGAAGCACACCCCCTTGTTGGAAGTACCAAACAATTTCTCAAATAATAAGGCAGAATCTTCAGTGCGGCACACAACCCTGAAAATACAACAGAGTGCACTGTCGTCTGGGGAAGAACCGGGAAATGGAGCCAGGTGGCTCTTCATCAGTAAAAACACTGTGAAAACATGCTGTCTCTGTCCCTGCAACAGCCACCTCACCAGGGTTGCTGTTGCATTCTGCTTTGAGAAAGACAAAGGAAAAGGGAACCTTGATTTAAGTCAGAGACTGAGAAGAAAATTCGTGTTTAATTTTCATGACTAGAAGTTAAATCTGTAATCAGGGTAGTCTTTGACTTTTCAGACAGTGCACTTGAATGTGCGTGTGACCTGGAGAATGCCTGTGGTGATCAGAGATGCCCCGAGTACCTTTGGGGCTTGGTTCCGAGGACATGTCCCACCAGGTGCAGCCAAGATGAGACCACCTTCAAAGGCTGGCATTGCTTGATGAGAGAGTCTAAAAGACAAGCCAATCTGAGAAGAGAGGTGACTGAAATATTTCCCATTCTGGAGAGTTGACGCTCCCATACGAGTTACTCCTTTGGACTAAGACACTGCCGATCCTCCAGTAAACTGTTAAGTGGCAGAGATATTGCCTGACGTTACTGTTGCCCATCAACCCCAAATGCTTGCTGAACCAACGAATCATATTATCTCTTTATTTTTCCCAGACAGACTCTGAGGAAATGATGCTTAAGGGAAGTGAGAAAGAAATGGTCTGCAGCCTTCCCTTGCAGAGGGGCCCTTTACTGTCTAAAGAGAGGGGTTAGTTAGAGGGAAGGTGACCACAAAGGACAGGGGCTAGAAGAACCTGAAGGCAAACCCTGGCCACTTGGCTCCCAGCAGATCCTCAGTGGGTAACTTCAATTTCCCTAACTGGGCCAAGTAGGTCCTGTTTCTTGTGGCGGTTATGAAAATCAGCACTGTAGGAGCCCTTAAGCTTTTCTTTCCACCCAAAATACCTTAAGAATAGGCCAAAAGAAAGAGCAGAGATGATATTGCTGGGACAGCTGCCAAGACAAAGAGACTTAGATTTCTGGGGACAAGAGGCCATGTGAAAGGAATTCTCTGTCTCTCTCTCTCACACACACACATACCCTCAAATGCAACAGAGGATGGATGTGTGCATGTGGTTGGCAGAAGTTGATTAATTAGCTAGCAGAATCCGCTTTAAATTAAAACAATTTCCAACGTTGAGGGAGAAAACATGGACTGGGACACAGTCTTCATTCAGATGAGCGTATGGAACAGTAAATGGGGAATTAGAAGCAGAGGTATTTTGGAGAGCGGATCCAGACCATCTGGAGCTGAGGACTGGGGGAATCCACGGAGCTGCAAGTCTCTGGGATGCTGAGCATTTCCTCTTGTGGGTGGGGACACAGAGTGGTGGGGTGGAAGGCAGGAGCAAGGCGTGGAAGCCAAGCCACCAACAGGCCTGGCTACAGGGCCAGATGGCCTCCTACTTGCAGCCTGGGTTCTCGTGATGGCCAGCAGTGTGGGCTGGGAGGGGAGCAGAGTAGACTCAAAGAGAAAGAGGCGAAACAGACCCTAGGCCTGCTGAAGGCCTGCCAATCGATCTGATGCCAAGGCCCGCAGACAGGAAATGAGCGAGACTCCTTGGAGAATAGTTTGGGGATTAGAGAGGAAACCATCAACCCTGGCAACAATAGGAAAAAACAAGGGCAGGGGGTGGAGGAAAGAGTGTGTTTGCTTAATGTAGATCTATTAAAGGTCTGTGGTGAATGTTTGCTGAAGTCCTTGGTCAGTCGTGCGAGAATACAGAACTTCTGAGGACCAAAAGGATTAAGTTCTGTGGTTGGCCCAGGGGACCTGGTGCTGTTTAGAGCTGGAAGGACCTTGTGTTTCCTGCTGTGCAGAACTCCCTATTCCAGCGCATCTCTCCTGGCCCAGGTGGCCTCTCCACTTGGCATCATCTGGTAATTCAGGCACAGTTTATTATTTCTTAGCTCATGATGGGCAAGCCAGAACACAATTTCCCATTCTCCACAAAGCTGATGGCTCCGGGCACATTACCTCAGTGTCTTAATCTGCAAATCGAAAACAACAAGTTTATAGGCTGTTGGAACCATCTTAGCATCTTACTCAACACTTAATGACTGCTCACTATGTGGTAACCATTTCATGTCACTGGGAGTATTATTCTCTTGTAGCCTGACCATTTCCTATTACACGTGTATGCTTCAGCAAGTATCTGCAGAGGCAGATTTCTATCCAGATCACTGATTATTTCTCCTGTGTAAGTCTGAAAGTGGTCAACTGTATCCAAGGATAAAAGCTTTTTAGAGGTGTTTGCACCATTGTGACCTAATGTCCATTTGTGATTGTCTGGATGGCTCTGTCCACGAGTCCGTGAATGGGGACACAGAAAGGAGAGCCTGGACACACTGGGATGTGCCATTGCAATCCCTCCCATCTGCACCAAGTTCCTTCGTGCTGGTACTGCACTGGGCACTTGAGATATGGCCACACACAACATCAACAAAGATAGTGTCCTGTCCTGAAGGCACTTGGATCCTGCAGGAGGAAACACACACATACACACAGTTAAACAAATCAGCCTGGTGTGCTGCAATCAGTCCTGTGAGGAACATGGAGGGGTCAGGGGCGGGTGGGTGATACTGACTTGGATAGGTGCTCTCGATCTCATTTGGTTAGGAAGTGACACCTGGGCCCAACCTATCAGAAAATAAAGACTAGGGAAGAGCCAAGGACAGTGTTCTAGACAGCCAAAGAGCAGATCTGAGAGATGCGAGGTCAGCACGGACCCACAACCCCAAGGGGCTATCCAGGGGCTGGGTGAGCAGAGCAGTGATAAGAGGCCTACACAGGTGTCTGTGTAGCTTTGAATCATTCTGTGAATGCTTTTCTTTTCTTTTTTTTTTTCAAGAACAGCCGGCATCCCAGAAATGGAGAATCATTCAGCATCATGCTCTCTAAATGCAAAAAATAAAATAAAACAAACAAAAAAACACCCCAAAATAAATAAATAAATAACCCCACCATATAAATTGAATCTTTAAAATAACTGAATGAAAGTGCACATTTGTTATGCAACATCACGCACCGGGTCCATTGGCACACCTTCCTAATGGCTTCTTTATGCAAACCTTGTTGCCTCTGTGCTGTTTTCTATTTCTGCAATTTCCAGTGCATTTATTTCAAGAAGGACTGCTGAAAGCCAGTAGAGGGCTTAGGGAGATGGGTTCTCCTCCTGCTTCGTGGCGTGTTTTTATGTAAAGAGCTTGCCTCAGAGGCTGGTGATGATGTCAGAAGAGGGAGCCCATCCCTGCTCACAGTACGCAATGTGTACGTCTGCACAGGTACCAGCCATGTGCAACCCATTTAGGGGTTTAAAATACAGACATAGCTCATTATACACACAGAAACCAGAGCTTGAATTGAATCTGGTCTTGTAAAGACCTACATTCCAGGCTCCATGAAGAGACTGAGTGCCTCTGCAGAGGATATGAATATATATATATATATATATTTGTATTTTCCTGAAATGAGAAACAAGGAGGCAGAGAGACAGACTCCTGCATGCACCCAACCGGGATCCACCTGGCAAGCCCGCTAGGGAGCGATGCTCTGCCCATCTGGGGCATTGCTTTGTTGCAACTAGAGCCATTCTAGCACCTGAGGTGGAGGCCAGGACCCATCCTCAGCATCTGGATCAACTTTGCTCCAATGTAGCCCTGGCTGCAGGAGGGGAAGAGAGAGACAGAGAGAAGAGTGAGGGGGAAGGACAGAGAGGCAGATGAACGCTTCTCTCATGTGCCCTGGCTGGGAATCAAACCGGGGATTTCTACAAGCCAGGCTGATGCTCTACTACAGAGCCAACCGGCCAGGGCTGGGGATATGAATACTTTACAGGCTTATGTCCACAGTGGGGGATGGACAGCTTTGCAACCTCGGCTTCCTGTTTCCTTTGTGACAGGAACTGAGGAGGGAACATCGACTTGATTATCGGTGTCCTTCTGGGAGCCCTCATCTTTTTGCTGCATTTCATTTTGTTGGGAGTTCCCACTGCACAGCCTGCTTCACAGCCTTGTACATTACATTACAACCTATATCCTTCTTCACTTACTTCACTAGTTTTACTGTGGTCTGACCAGAGGCAGATTAAGGTTGGTTGAGTCTCTGGGTGCAGAAGAAAATATTGGGCCCCTTACATTACAAAGAGGTGTAAAGTTGGGGTTTTGTGGAACCCTTCAGAAGTTGGGGCCCAGGCCACGTGCCCGGTGTGCCCACCGTTAAATCTGCCTCTGGGCCTGACACAGGGAAGGACAGTCATCTCTTAGAAGTTGATCATGGGACTTTTGCAGTTTAAAGTATCTTTCTTCCACACATTCTATCTTAAGATATAGCCCCTAGGACCCTGGCTGGTGTCTCAGTGGATAGAGAATCAGCCCAATGTATGGATGTCTTGAGATCGATTCTGGACACACAGGAGACACAATCATCTGCTTCTCTTCCCTCCTTCATTCACCTTTTTTTCTCCCTCTTCCCCTCTCACAGCTAGTGGCTTGATTGGTTTGAGTGTCAGCCCCGGGCACTTAGGATAGCCCTGTTGGTGTAAGCGCTTCAGCCTCAGGTGCTAAAGATAGCTCAGTACTTGAGTATCCTTCCCAGATGGGATTGCCAGGTAGATCCCTGTCAGGATGTATGCAGGAATCTGCCTCATTATCTCCCCTCATCTCACCTAAAAACGAAAAAGAAAATGGCCCTTAGAAGTACATGGCAGAAAAAGAGAAGGCACAGGACCCGAGTGTTCTCCTATGAAACTCAAACACTTTCTATAAGTCAACCCACTATGACTAATGCACAGGAGTTCACTGATTTAGAGTAGACCTTCTAAAGTTTTTCTATATGCCTGACACCATTTCCCTGAGCATCACATTTTCATTAACAGCATCTCTCACATCTGGGAGGTAGAGTGGCAGAAAGGAGACAGGCTTCTGTCAGCCACAGGATGAAGTGAAATTGTTTTTGTCTCTGCTCACATGCATCTTGTCCTATAAGCATCATTTCCACAAATACCTAGAAGTCACACATGTGTGGGGAGAGAGATATTCCTATAGGTTTTTATGTAGTCTATTAAAATATTATACACAATTTTAATTAATTTCATAAATATTAAGAATCTATATAAAGGATATAAGGGTATATAAAATATCCTTATAACATTCAGATTTATTTATATTTTACCTCTGATGTAACATTTATAACATAATAGAATTGCAGCTAATATTTTTATTTGGAAAAATTGTTTTATTAACTATACTTTTCTTTGTCACAGTTGTCTTTGTTGGATTGCTTTAAAGCAGTGGTTCTCAAAGTGTGCGCCAGGACACACTTGTACACCCTAGAAGATTTCCAGGTGCGCCTTATGGTATTACAGAGAAATATGTGCCTGTTGGGGACCAAAAAACCAACAGGGTTTTTGGAGTTTAGATTTTTGGGGGACAGAGGTGTGGAGAATTGGCTATAAACTGACAGTCTGCCCAACCCCCCACCTCACTTGCCTGATTAGGTTGCAAAAGGATGTTAAACTGTGGTGCTGGATTGTTTACACTACCCCCATGTTCCTGGGAAAGACTGGAGGCAAGTTTCTTTGTTTGGTGTAAAGTTAAAATGGTATGTATGGTGGGGGTTTTAGAATGACGATTAAACATAAGGAATTGTCTCTTGAAGCCTTTTGGATTTCTATAAAAGAAGAATATGTGGCAATATTTAATAAAGTTTTGAACATTTTACTATAATTTTCAACATCCTATTTACGTGAATTAGAATTTTCTACCCTCAACACAATTAAGAGTAAAAAGAGAGAAATTATTCAATGTATTGACAAGGAAATGAGAGTTTGCCTTTCAAATATATGCCCAAACATTGAAGAAATTGCTAGGACACATCAGGCTCATGATTCTCATAAACACAAGAATGAAAAAACTTAATACATTCATGCTGAGACCTGCCAAATTTACTAAATCTTACGAAGAATGTATTTATATATATATAAAGATGACTCTGTTGTTGTTTCTTTATTTTTTAACCTCTCTTTCTTACAAATTCTAAAAAGCATAACTCAAAAACTGTAACATACAAATGTTTTTTAATGTCAGAATAAATTTAATTTTGTCATATTTATTTCACTTAATTACCATAAAAGCATGCTTGGACTTTATATTTTTTTTCTTTAATATTGGACTTAATTATTGTAATATATTTCTCAGAAATTTGTATATAGTGTGCCTACAATTATTTGTAAGATTTTAAATGTGCCCCGACTTCAAAAAGTTTGAGAACCATTGCTTTAAAGTGATACAGTAGGCACTTAGACGTGAGCAGGGCAGGAATGATAAACCAGGTAAGGAAGATTACCAGAGCAGAAAGCCCTGGGTTCCTAGCAACAGGCAATTAAAAGATGAGTTTCACACCCAGGGTAACCTTTCCTCCCCTGGCATGTTGCTAGTCTTGTAGTAGACCCCCTCAGAGGAGAAACAAGGGGCTGGAGAATAGTCTCACAGAACCCCTATACAAGCCCCTATATGGCCACTCTCTTAAGCAGTAAGCGCTCGGGGCAATGAGGTTCTTCTCATAAGTATCAGATAATCTTAGGAACAAAGCCTCGGGTCTGTTGACCACAGAGACAGAGTTTTGGTCAAACTAGAGATAAAATCTAGGTCATAGTTATGCTTCAGCCCAGAAAAGCAGCAAAACCAGATGAAGGGGTGCCATTGCTGACATCAGGACCAGCTGCAATGACTAATGAACCCCTGCCCTGGTGCCAACCAATCAGTAGAGACCACAACCCTGAAAGAACACACCTGGAAAAACCGATAGATATTTTATTGAGATCCTTCCATGGGAACCTCCCCTTAAATCTCCACCTTTGGAAACATAAAACTTCTTAAGATGAAGGACCCTGTCCATGCCTTTCCCCTGTTCTTCCCCAGGTGAGTTGTCTTTGCCTTCCTTTCTCCTGAGCTCCAAGGGCCCTTCCTTTGCCTCTGGTAACTTCTTTCATGAGCCCACACAGCCCAGCAGGCTCACTCAGCTTCTGTGACTTTTCTATAAACTAGCACTTGTATTTGAGTTCCTTGGCTCTGAATTCTTTTCTCAGCTAAACTCAAAGTCCAAAGTCAAACATCTGGTGCCATTCATTATTAACAAAAGCATTTTACCTTTGTCTGAGGATGGAAATTATGTAACTTTTCCTATAAAAGGCGAGGCCCCTTATGTTCTAAAATTGGTATACAATGCAAATTTTTTGAGTAATTAGATCTTTAATGGAGGTACACTATCTTGCTCAAGCAGTAAAATATTTTGGCAGTGGAGTGATAAACAGAGATTTTTGTTTCTGAATTCAGTACAAATTTCTTGCTGGGTCTCAGGAGACTTTGTGCTGAGAGCTTTTTAGGCTTGGAATAATGACTTTGATTAAGCATGTGCATATGAAAGAAGGACCACATCCTAAATCTGGCAAACTCAAGGGAGGTCCAACATGGTCAGCCTTACAAACTTAGAGACCAAAGTAACCACACAGGATGGTCTGAACCTAAAAATTCCTAACTAAAAGTGAGCCATAGTGAGTAGTCACATCTTAGCTTTGAAAAAGGTCAACCTTTAACTTTGAAATTGTCTATTGTCTTTGTTTATCTCTAACATATCTTTGAAAGTCAGAGTAAGTTTTTGTTTTCCTGATCCCTCAAAGGCATAACCCCGGGCTTCCTCACTGTTATCTTGTCCACTGCACACCATCTCTACTTACTGCAAACAGGAATTATTACCTATCCTCAACCCACCAGTGAAAAAGAAGTATGAGTCTCTCCATTTTGCTTTTTATTCAATCTCACAGGTTTCCCTGCTTTGCTTTCTCCCTCCCCCTAATCTCCCACCAGTAGATTTCATGTACCCCCCCCCCCTTATGTTTTCTCCTTTGATTCTAATGCATAAAGTAAGGTGCAAAACTGCCATTCTCTGGAGCATTTTTTCAACCCAGTGAGGTTTTGCTTCCCAGCAATTGTAGTCAGTTTGACTAGATAAACTCATAAAAATTCTCTATAGGTTTGGAAGTTTCTTGCATCGACACATGAAGGTGTCTATAGAAATGCTCCTCGCAGGTAGTAAAAGTTGTAACTTTTTTAAATTTAAAAAAAGGCATAGGGGTTGGCAAAAAATAGATCCCCAGACCCCTCACACCATCTGCTTTAGTAAATAAAGGTTTTACTTGTAGCACAGCCACCCTTTCATTCACAGAATCACCCGACCTTTAAAGGCTAAAACATTTACTAACAGATTGTTGGGCAGATAAAATATATTATGCTCACTTTGTTAAAGATGGCGCTGCCCACATGGAAGTTTGTTGATATTAATGTGTATTCTGGAACAGGCTGTGGGCAGGCCGGGTCGTTGTAGCCTAAGGCTTGGTTTTAAGAATAAGTTCTTCTCCACACCCTTGACTGATTAGATGATGTAGGGTGGTGCACTCTCCTGAAGAATCCCATTATACAGAGACTTTCTTGTTTGTATAATTGGATTAAAGGTTTTGCTTCTATGGTATAAAAGTGGGAGAGACCAGTAGTTTGAGCTCTCTCGCTTGGTTCCAGAGGAGAGCAGATTAAGGCCACATGGAGGCCAGGAGAAGCAGTCAAGATGGCAGAATGCTGAGGGAGAAGCCAGTTTGTTAAGAGTTGGAGCTGGAGGAGATGTGAACAGAGGTGAATAAGTCTGGTGAGCTAGAAACCTTTGATTCTAGGAAACTCTGATAAGTCAGTAGCTTTGTGAACACTGAATGTGTGGGTTTTGGAGCCCAGTGTGTGTTTTTGCTTGCCTGCTGGGTGAAAGCTAGAATTAAAGCTGATGGCTCACCAGACTTATTTGGCTCCGTTGTTTCATTACCGACTGTTCGAATCTAATGTGAACCTGCACGGGTCAGGCTGCTGTGATAGTAGCCTTGACTACTGGCTTTACACAGATCCTTTAGCAAAAAACATTTGCCAGAACCTGAAATATGTAGTGGGTAAAATGAAGATGAAGGTTAATCAAAACAAACAAACAAATGAATAAATAACATTTATTTTCAGACTATTGCATAGAATACAATTTAAAAAATTCTGCTCTTCACAATATTCAGACCTGTACCCATCAAGTTTTGCACAGTTGCTCCCCCTCATAATCACACACTTTATGGGTTTAAAGTGTTTGTTTTCCTACGTTCCCCAGGGCCAGTCCTGAGCACTCAGTCTCATCTCCTGCAGGGGTGCTGGAGAGAGTTATGCGGTCCTGCAGGTGTGCTCAGCTCACAGGACCCCAGCGTGGAGGAGACATTGCACCAGGAACCAAGAACATGGACTGCTGTGGGTTTTCTGCTGATGCCGGAAGACTTTTCAGTTCTAAATCTGAAATCTACAACATCTTCTGACACAGCACCCCTGATAGGTCCTTGCAGCCCAAAGAAACTGAAAGAGCTCTGTTTAAAGTGTTCTTGAGTCAATGGAGTGAAGATTTCAGGAGCCATTTGCTCTCATGGGGACAATCCCTTTAGGTCAGTGATGGGCAATCTTTTGAGCTTGGTGTGTCAAAATTCGCCAAAAAACCGAGCATAACTCGAGTGGTGTGTCACTTTGAGAAAAAAGGCCTAACCGGAAGTCCCAGAACTAGACGCTTTGTGCCGGAGTTCTGTTGTTTTGGCCTCCAGACCTCCAGCACAGAGTGTCTACACTACAGCAAATGTTTTATCCTCGGCTCCTGCACCTGGCTGTGCAGGAGCCGAGGATGAAATGTCCTTTTCGCCATGCGGCCCCATACTTCTCTGGTATTAGGCCACATGAGGCCGCATGTCATCAAAAATGGCTATGTGTGTCAGTGCTGACATGCATGTCATAGGTTCGCCATCACGGCTCTAGGTTAACACTGACCTTAATGGACCATGAGAGGAGGCATTGTGACAAGCAGTGGTGTTCAGACACTGGGATCAAAGCCAGGAGATGGAGGTTCCCATCCCCACTCCGTTGCTGGTTAGCTGTGTGATCCTGGGCCAATCATGCTGAGCCTCTGTCTGCTTATTGGCCATTTGTCACCTGAAATAGCAGTGCCTGCCCTATCTACCTCCGTCACATTGTTGTGCAGAGACGGTGATTGTAAATTTTAGTATAATGACTAGCTCTAGCCTGGTGTTTGGGTGAGGGACCAACCATAGTTGATTGGAGAGATCATAGGGAGAAGGTGGATTCCGGATGTGGGTCATGCCAGGGCATACAGAGATGTATGTGAAGGAGGACTACATTGGAGTAGACAGTCCAGAGGCTTGGGAGTTAGCTAGGATGCAAGTGGGGCTCTGGAAGGGAGCCTGGCCATGCCATTCTGAGTTAGGGCAGGCCCTGCCCCAGCGGTCGGCACCAGCATATGGAAGCGAGGGCCAGTCCCCACACAGCAGGACTCAGGCTGGCGTCAGGAGACAGAAAGTTAAGATCTCTACCTTCTGAGAAAAGGTGTGTCCGCACATGAGACCAAAGTGAAGCAGAGAATTCTAACAGAGACTCCAAACTCACAGTAATTGAAGATGGGCAGACCAACATGGTAGAAGAGGACCCGGGGGAAAAGCTATCATTTGTGTCACCTCAGTGCCCAGGGCTGTCTGGCACAAAATCAATTCCAAATCCCATATCCCCATGAGTGGAGGCCGCTGGCATGCCCCTGCTTTGATCAGTGAGGCTGAAGTTGTCTTGTCTGAGAAGCCTGAGCCAAAAGCCCCCTTACCCAAATACAGGGCAGGGCAAAAGTATGTTTACTGTGGTGAGTATAGGAAACAGAGTTTTCCTTGTATTATTATCTATTAATCATTGTTTTATTTTCCATTGGAATGACAATTTTAAGTCTACTTTTACCCATCTTGTCTAAGTCCCTCCCTGGCTGAACCTTGTGTGTAAATATTTCAACATTTTAAATGTTTCTTTCCTTTTTTTTTTTTTTTTTTTTTGGTTATAAACATTTGAACATCTCTGGGAGTTTCTCAAAAAAATAAATAAAGGGCGCTAATAGCCGTCCTTGTTTTAAAGTGAATGTGTACTTGATTGAGTTGTCTTCCTCCACCATGACAGCCCTGAAGAAAGAAGATGGAGAACAGGGAGCATGCAAAACACTGATGACACACTTTGCTACTTTGCATCCTGCGACTGCTCATGGGGAAGGACCCAGGTACAGATGTGTGAGTTGGGTTCCACACGAGCTTTTGGAAGGCTGGTCGCGCTGCCCACCAGCCTCAGCCTCAGCACAGAGAAAGGGGGCCTCCCAGGGGGCCACTGGTTGGAGGAGATATCTTTCTCTGAGTCTCATGAAGGCTCATAGGGCTTGACAATACCAGGGAAGCCACACATGCCGTCAGCCCACTGAATGGCTTGGGCTTTCTGGACGCAGAATTCACAGCCGTTCAGGTTCTCACAGAACTGGAGACCCTCTGCAGAGAGCCAGGAGGTAAGGTGGACTTTCTCTTCTGCTGCCTGTGGTTTAGGAGGGAGAAAGAAACCCAGGCTGTCCTGTGGATGTCACTCCTTCACGAAGTGCCCCGCCCCTTCCAAGGGCTGTCTCATGTTTTTTGAGAGGTTCAAGTAATAATGACATATCTCAGTGTGGAGGCTTTGAGAATGAATTTGCAGCTCCCCAGTGGTGGCTGAAACACCATCAGAAAGTGACCATCCCCTGCCCATTCATTCAGCTCAGTCAGAGGAAAACGGATCACTCTCAGAGAGAAGAAAAATCACAAAGTAGGCATCCCAGAATGTAATGCCATCCTCACCCAGGAAAACTGTCTCCGATTTCTGTCACCCACAAACAACGTGCCAGGCTGGTTTTCTGCTGAATGACCATGTGCCTGTGCTAAACTGGCTTCATTAACTCAATAGGAAAAAAGTGATTTCATAACATGCACAGAGCTCAAGAATGTAATTAATACAATTCATAAAAGGCCAGTGGCACTTTGCAGACGTTAGCCCCGCTGGGGACCATGGAGTGTGTTTGCTTTGGAGAGAGTTTCTGTGCTCTCAAATCCAGTGGCCACACTACCTGTCTTACATTGGGCCGTCCTCTTTTCATCATCAGTAAAAGCAGACCTGCTTTCTCTTGGTAGTCCCTCACCAGTGTCCGCTCTCCCCAGTCACCCTGCGCTTTCTCCCTCAGGGGAGATGCTTTCATTTGAGTGAAAATCAAAGGGTGCTTTGAGATCAGGGCTCAGGGAGAGTCAGGAAGGAGGGATGTCACCAGCACATCTCCCTTTTCAACCAATTTTCTCCCTGTGTTGTATCTTTATGTCTTAAGACGTTGGTTAGTTGAGTGCTTAAGGCCTGGGCTTCCCTTATCTGCAGAGAACACAGTGAAGAGCACTGGCCTTCTAAAAATGAGGTCCAACCAGCGACGACCTGGGATTTGGGGAGCTAGGAGGAGTTGGAGTCTCGTCTGCTGGTGAGGAGACAGATGGAAGGACTAGGAGGCACCGCTAGCCCCAGTGCAGAAGGAAAGGGTCCCCTTTGACTCCTCGAGTGACCTGTGTTATCAGACCTCTGTGGTGTTACATCACAGTCTCTGGGAGTTGAGCAGATTCCTCCTGGAGCTCCAGGAGAAGCGGCACGTTGGGCTGGATTGGATCTAGCCCTGTAAGAATAAAGACTTTTTCTTGCTGAGTCAGTGCTTTCCTGGACTTTTGCTCTAGGAAGAATCTGTTGGGAGAACAGATGCTTGGATTGTCTAGAGGGTAGGGATGAATATTGACCATGCAGAGCATCAGTTTTGGGGAAAAGGGGGCCTGCAAAAATGAAGTATCTAGGGTACATGTACTTCTGGAGAGATTTGAGAGCTTTTTCCCCTTTTTATTAAGTAAGAGGTAGGGAAGTAGTGGGGCAGACTTCTGCATGCACCCTGAAGGGAACCACCCTGCAAGCCCCCTACAGGGCAGTGCTCTGCCCATCTGAGGTTGCAGCTCCATTGTTTGGGAACCAAATTATTTTAGCACCTGAGGCAAGGCCATAAAGCCAGCCTCAGTGCCCTGGTCCAACTTGCTCAAGCCATGGCTGTGAGAGGGGAAGAGAGAGTGAGAAGGAGGAGAAGTGAAGAAGCAGATGGTCACTTCTCCTGCGTGTCCTGATTGGAAATCAAACCCAGGATATCCACACACTGGGTCAATGCTCTACCACTGAGCCAACCAGGCATTGTTTGAAACCTCTTTTTAATTGGGTATCACTGGTAAATAAGGTTAACAAGTCTGATAAGGTGGCAATGAATTAAACAATTTTCAAAAGGTGCAACACCTGGTCTGTGAGAAAAGCACTGTGGTGGTATGCTGAAAACAACCCCACTCACAGCATATCCACATCAAAGTGATAGAACCAGTGAGCATTGCCTTATTTGAAAAAGGGGGTAAGGATCCTGAGATAAAGAAACAATTCTGGATTTTCTGTGCCCTAAACAGCACCACAAGTATTTGCATAAATGAGGAGAGGCAGGCACACAGAGGAGAAGGTGATGGGAGAAGGTGCAGAGACGCTGCACAGCCATGGACCACTGCTGGACACCAGCCGCGGGGAGCGGCAGGGAAGCGGACCCTCTCCTGGAGCCTCTGCAGGGAGAGGCCCTGCTGACCCTTTTACTGTGGACTTCTGGCCCCCAGAACTGACAGAGAATACACTCCAGGTGTGTTAAGCCATGCTGTGGGTTGCAATTCGTCACAGCAAACCAATACGACATGGGGATGGGAGTGTGCTGTGGTGGCACCTGGCAGTCTGAGTGGGAGGGGGCCAAGGAGGACTTCCCAAATGAGTGGTGTTCATGCTGAGATTTCAGGATAAGCTTGAGGAGAAGGGGAAGGAAAAGAGACATCCTCTGTGGAAGATGGAGTGTGAAAACCGGGAGCCAGTCAGCAGAGAGAATGGTGTGGTCCCCACATAGCCTCTGCATGTGGAGATGATGGTGAGCATTCACGCTTACTGGCAGATGTTTGGGAGAATATTGACTTCAAGGCCATAGGAAACTGCTGGGGGATAAGCAGACACTGTCCTGCTCAGGTATAAGTTACCTGAAGGTCTCTGTGAAAGCCTACGTTAGATTAGTTGAAAGATTTGTACAACTGGGCAAGACAATTAGGAGGGAGAATTGACAAGATTCAGATGGGAAAGGAAAAAGGGAAGGGGAACAATGAAGATGATATCTAGCTTCTGAATTGAGAACTGGATGGGTGGTGATGTTTGTTACTGAGAAAGAAAAATAAAGGAGGAAAATAAGGCTCCCAGTTGCGAGGGCATTTGGAAACAAAATTTTTGGCCCAGGCAAGATATTTTTTGGGGGGGTGGGGCAGTCAAAGCATAACCTCACATAGCCTCTAAAATCTTCCTCCTTTGCGCTCCCACAGTTTCAGCAACATCACCATTGTTCATTATTAGGGACTGCAACACCCAAATGCATGTAGAAACACAAACACCATTTTGGAAGGAGACCTGATTTACCATGACTAGCCCCAAATGCTTCAGTTTGACCCATGTTATATGGGTTTGGCCCTCTGATAAAGGGAACCCTGGGGAGTGGAAAGAGGCAGGTGATATTCTTTGAGGGGCATCAGAGTTCAGCACTGTTTCTTGCTGCTAATGCAGGTGAGGACACCTGGGATGCTCAAGGGAGTTTCATGGTGACATAGTTGGAAACCTTGGGATTGTATGAGCATGAAGGAAAACATCCTACAAATGCTACAGTTAATGTTTTATTCATTTTCTACTCTGAGCATGAGCAAAGGGGCAGGGTTCTGAACTCGGCAACAGCAGTACAGAGATTCAAAGAGTGGCCATGCTGAAAGTTTGAGGTGTCTTATGGTACAGTTGCCTTAGTGTGCGATCCACAATACATAGAGAGTGAGTGGACTTTGCTTAGGATGGGAGTCAGAGCACGCCACTTCCAGGTCTGTCATTTTGCTGCAAGGATTGTTTTGAGCTAAAAGTAACTGAGAAGCAGCAAACTCTAAAAGAGCTCTCTGCCCTCCCTTCATCTGCCAAAAGGAGGACATAAATGTCCCTTTATGTACGTCTCCTCCATTCTCTCCCACACCAGGAGGAGGAAAAGCAATCATTATCAATAGAGATACAAAGTCAGCCCTGAGATGGTTTGACACAAACAGATCTTACCAAAATAATTCTTTAAAAATTTTTTTTATTAATTTTAATGGGGTGACATTAATAAATCAGGGTACATATGTTCAAAGAAAACATCTCCAGGTTATCTTATCATTCAATTATGTTGCATACCCATCACCCAAAGTCAAATTGTCCTCTATCACCTTCTAACTGGTTTTCTTTGTACCCCACCCATCCCCCCTCTCCCACCTTCTCCTCCCTCCCCCCACCTCGTAACCACCACACTCTTGTCAATGTCTCATAGTCTCATTTTTATGTCCCACCTATGTATGAAATCATGCTGTTCTCAGTTTTTTTCTGATTTACTTAATTCACTCTGTATAATGTTATCAAGGTCCATCCATTTTGTTGTAAATGTTCCGATGTCATCATTTCTTACGGCTGAGTAGTATTCCATAGTATATATGTACCAAAGCTTTTTAATCCACTTCTCCTCTGACAAACTCTTGGGCTGTTTCCATATCTTCACTATTGTGAACAATGCTGCCACGAACATGGGGCGCATTTCTTCTTTTTGAACAGTGCTATGGTGTTCTTAGGGTATATTCCTAAAAGTGAGATAGCTGGGTCAAAAGGCAGTTCAATTTTTAATTTTTTGAGAAATCTCTACATTGTTTTCTAAGTGGCTGCACCAGTCTGCATTCCCACCAGCAGTGCAGGAGGGTTCCCTTTTCTCCACATCCTCGCCAGCACTTATTCTGTGTTGTTTTGCTGATGAGCGCCATTCTGACTGGTGTGAGGTGATATCTCATTGTGGTTTTAATTTGCATTTCTCTAATGATTAGTGATGTTGAACATTTTTTCATATGCATATTGGCCACTGTATGTCCTCTTTGGAGAAATTTCTATTCATTTCTTTTGCCCATTTTTTGATTGGATTTTTTGTCTTCATGGTGTTCCGTTTTATAAGTTCTTTATAAATTTTGGTTATTAACCCCTAATCAGATGTGCTGTCGAATATGTTCTCCCATTGTGTAGTTTGTCTTTTTATTCTGTTCTTATTGTCTTTAGCTGTGCAAAAACTTTTTAGTTTGATATAGTCCCATTTGTTTATCTTGCCTTTTATTTCATTTGCCCGTGGAGATAAATAGGCAAATATATTGCTGCTACAGATGTCGAAGAGCTTGCTGCCTATGTTTTCTTCTAAGATGCTTATGGTTTCACGGCTTACACTTAAGTCTTCTATCCATTTTGAATTTGTTTTTGTGAATGGTGTAAGTTGATGGTCTAGGTTAAATTTTTGCAGGAAGATGTCCAATTTTCCCAGCACCATTTGTTAAAGAGGCTGTCTTTACTCCATTGTATGCTCGAGCCATCCTCCTTTGTCAAATATCAGTTGTCCATAAAGGTGTGGGTTTATTTCTGGGTTTTCTGTTCTGTTCAATTGATCTATGTGCCTGTTCTTATGCCAGTACCAGGCTGTCTTGAGTACAATGGCCTAGTAGTATACCTTCATATCCGGAAGAGTGATACCTCCTGCTTTATTTTTCTTTTTAAGATTCCTGAAGCTATTTGTGTTCTTTTTTGGTCCCATATAAATTTTAGGAATATGTGTTCTATATCTTTGAAGTATGTCATTGGTATTTTAATTGGTATTGCATTGAAGTTATAAATTGCTTTGGATAATATAGACATTTTAATGATGTTTATTCTTCCTAACATGAGCACGGTATATGCTTCCACTTGTTTGTATCTTCCTTGATTTCTTTTATCAATGTTTTATAATTTTCCCAGTACAAGTCCTTATCCTCCTTGGTTAAATTTACTCCTAGGTACTTTATTTTTTTGGTTGCAATAGTGAAAGGGATTGTTTCCTTAATTTCTTTTACTGACAGTTCATTGTTGGTATATAAAAATGCCTCTGATTTCTGAGTATTAATTTTATATCCTGCCACCTTGCTGAATTCATTTATCAGGTCCAGAAGTTTTTTGACTGAGACTTTAGGGTTTTCTATATACATTATCATATTATCTGCAAATATGATAATGACAGTTTTACTTCTTCTTTTCCAATTTGGATGCCTTTTATTTCTTCTTCTTGTCTGATTGCTGTAGCTAGGACTTCCAGATTTATGTTGAATAAGAGTGGTAAAAGGGGGCACCCCTTCCTGGTTCCTGATCTTAAGGGGCTTGCTTTTAATTTTTGCCCATTTAGTATGATGTTTTTTGTGGGTTTATCATAGATGGCCTTTATCATGTTAAGGAATGTTCCCTGTATTCCCACTGTACTGAGAGTTTTGAGCATGAATGGGTGATGGATTTTTTCAAATGCCTTTTTTGCCCCTATTGAAATTATAATGTGATTTTTGTCCTTCCTTTTGTTTATTTGATGAATCACATTGATTGATTTGCGAATATTGAACCAGCCTTGCTTTTCCAGAATAAATCCCACTTGATAATGGTGTATAATTTTTTTCATATATTGCTGTATCCGGTTGGCTAATATTTTGTTGTGAATTTTAGCATCTAAATTCATCAGGAATACTGGCCTATAATTTTCTTGCTTTGTGTTGCCTTTGCCCGGTTTTGGGATCAAAATTATGCTCGCCTCAAGAAAGGAGTTTGGAAGTCTTCCTTCCTCTTGATTTTTTTGAAATAGCTAGAGGAGGATAGGAGTTATTTCTTCTTTGAATTATAGGTAGAATTCACTTGTGCAACCATCAGGCCCAGGACTTTTCTTTGTTGGGAGTTTTTTGATAACTGTTTCGATCTCCTTTGTTGTAATTGGTCTGTTTAGGTGTTCTGATTCTTCCAGATTGATTTTTGGAAGATTATATGATTTAAGAAATTTGTCCATTTCACCTAGGTTGTCTAATATTTTGGCATAGAATTCTTCATAGTATTTTCTTACAATACTTTGTATTTCTGTTGTGTCAGTTGTTATTTCCCCACTCTCCTTTCTAATTTTATTTATTTGAGCCCTCTCTCTTTTTTTCTTGGTGAGTCTAGTTAAAGGTTCATCAGTCTTGTTTAGCTTTTCAAAGAACCAGCTTCTGGTTTCATTGATCCTATGTATTGCTTCCTTAGCCTCTATGTCATTTATTTCTGCTCTGATCTTTATTATTTCCTTCCTTCTATTTGTCCTGGGTTTTATTTGCTGTTGTTTTTCTAGTTCTTTTAGATACAGGTTCAGGTTGCTTATTTGAGCTTTTTCTAGCTTCTTATGATATGCCTGTAGTGCAATAAACTTCTCTCTCAGAACTGCTTTTGCTTTGTCCCATAAATTTTGAATTGATGTATGCTCATTATCATTTGTTTCTAGAAACTTTTTTATTTTTTCTTTGATCTCATTTTTAATCCATTCAGTATTTAATATCATGCTATTTAGTTTCCAAGTGTTTGAGTATTTTTCAGTTTTTCTTTTGTGGTTAATTTCTAGTTTCATGGCATTGTGATCAGAGAAAATGCTTGATATGATTTCAATCTTCTTAAATTTATTGAGACCATTTTTGTGTCCTAACATGTGGTCTATCCTAGAGAATGTACCATGAATGCTTGAGAAGAATATATATTCTACTGCTTTAGGGTGAAAAGTTCTGAAGATGTCTATTAAATCGAGTTGATCTAGTGAATCCTTTAAGTTTGCTGTTTCTTTATTAATTTTTTTTCTTGAGGATCTATCCAGTGATGTTAGTGGGATATTGAAATCCCCCACTATTATATTATTGCTGTTAATCTCGCTCTTTATATCCATCAAAGTCGGTTTTATGCATGTCGGGGCTCCTATGTTTGGTGCATAGATATTTATAATGGTTATATCTTCCTGTTGAATTGTTCCCTTTATCATTATGTAGTGTCCTTCTTTATCTCTTACTACAACCTTTGTTTTTAAGTCCATTTTGTCAGATATAAGTATTGCTACCCTGGCTTTTTTTTTCATTTCCATTTGCCTGAAATATTTTTTTCCATCCTTTTACCTTCATTCTATGTGCATCTTTTGTTTTAAGGTGTGTCTCTTTTAGACAGCATATGTATGGGGTCTGTTTCTTTATCCACGTAGCTACCCTATGTCTTTAGATTGGATCATTTAATCCATTTACATTTAAGGTTATTCTTGATATGTTATTGTTTATTGCCATTTTATTCTTTAAAGCTGTATTCTTCTTTTGCTATATTATATTCTCCCTTAGCATCTCTTTCAGAATTGTTTTGGTTTTAATGAATTCCTTGAGGTTTTTTTTTTTTTATCTGAGAAGCTCTTTATTTCTCCTTCAATTTTAAATGTTAGCCTTGCTGGATAGAGTAGTTTTCGTTGTAGGTTCTGGTTTTGCATTACTTTGAATATATCTTGTCATTCCCTTCTGTCCTCAAGTGTTTCTGTTGAGAAGTTGGATGTCATCCTTATGGGGGTTCCTTTGTAGGTGATAGCCTTTTTTTCTCTAGCAGGTTTTAAAATTTTTTCTTTATCACTTAGCTTTGGTATTTTAACTATGATGTGTCTTGGTGTAGATTTCTTTGTGTTTCTCTTTAATGGAGTTCTGTGTGCTTCTTGAAGGTGTGAAATGTTTTCCAGCCTTAAGTTGGGAAGTTTTCAGCTACGATTTGATTGAACAAAGTTTCTATCTCTTGTTTTTTCTCTTCATCTTCGGGTACCCCTTTGATGTGGATGTTATTTCTCTTCATGTTGTCACAGAGCTCCCTTAGATTTTCCTCACATTTTTTGAGTCTCTTTTCTTTTCTCTGCTCTGCTTCTGTGCCTTTTTTTATTGTGTCCTCTAACTTGTTGATTCGATCATCAGCGTCATCTATCCTGCTTTTAATTCCTTCCATTGTGGTCTTCAGTTCTGATACTCTATTTGTCATTTCTTTCTAATTCTTTTTTAATATTTCAATTTCCTTTATAATACTTGTTATCTCTTTATTTAGATGTTCAGAATGACTATCCATTATTGCTCTAAGCTCTTTGAACATCCTAACTATCATTATTTTAAACTCTGCATCTACTAATTGGGTTATATCTGGTTCATTCATGTCCTTTCCTGAGGATTTCTCTTGATTCATTTGGGTTGCATTTCTCTGCCTGCCCATTTTGTCTGTGTATAAGAAGGGTGTGGCCGCTGGAGTCCAATGGATGTTGCCTTTGTATTCCCTAGGTGTGGTATGTCTACAGGCCTTCCACCCCCTTTGCTGTTGCCTAGGTGTTGCAGGCACCGGCCCACTGTGGCTGTTGCTGTGATTTGTGCCTCTCCTCCACAGGAGGCGCTGTGTTCTGCTGCCTGGCTCTACAAGTTTCAGCCTGCCTGGGCCTTTGCCTCACCCACACAGGTGGGGCTGCGCACTGCGCTCAAGTCACAAGCCTCATCACCACTGGTAGGGGTGAGCACCTTCGCTCAGCTGTGGACCCCACCTGTTCCAGGGCTTCTGCCCAGTTCCCACGGTCAGAGCCTGCTCGCCACAGTTTCTCTGGTCAGGCGGGGCTGCTGGCATGCGCTCAGCTGCAAGCCTCCACCTGTCCCGGGCTTTAGCCCCACCCCAGTCTTCAGGGCCGGCTTGCGCAGTGTCTCAAACCTCGGAGACTAGGTGATGCTGCACCCCCACGGGACCCTGCTCAGCAGCAGATCTCTGCCCGTTCCTGGCCTCCCAGTTTTCCACCGCCAGTGTGGCTGCAGGTGGCCCTCAGCTCTGGACCACTTTCGTGCATCCCTTCCGCCCCTGCTGGGCTAGACTGAGCTCACACCAGTTGGGCCTCTGCCCCAGCCTACAGAACCGCGTTTCAGCATCCCACCACCACCATCTCTCCAGCAAGCCCTCAGCAGTGTGTGTTGTGCTACTGCAGTTCAGGCCCTAACACTCCATACTGTAGTCCTGAAAGCTCCCTTTGTCTAAGCAACTCTGCTCTAAGTGCCACAGGAGAGCTTGTTTGGCTGGTGTCCTGCCTCCCTTTGCTGGTATTTGTAGTTCCCCGGGAAATATTTGTTTTTGATTAGGGAAGTGACTCAGCCCAGGGGTTATGTTGGCTGTCCCTCAGAGTGTTTCTCCTTGTGCCTTCTAGTTCACACTCTCTTCCCACTTCTCTGGTCCTCTCCTCTGTCCCCGTTCCCCGGGCTTGGGTGAGTGGTTGTGAGGGAGGGTTTTTGTGCTGTCCCTTTAAGAAGAATCCTGGGTCTGAGAAAACTGTCTCTTTCTCACAAACAGTATTCTCACTTGTTTCCCAGCTCAATACTGTCCATATGCCTCTTCTAGGCTCTGGGGATATAGTCTGGGGCTTTGTTTTTGGGACCCAGGTCCCTCCTTCTCCACTAAACTCTCTTCCTGCCACACGAGTCTCTCCGGGTTGCCATTCGCTCTGGGGAGCTGGGCAGCCCTTTCCAAGTTTTCGCTTTTCCTACCAGTCTCAATGTGGCTTCTTCAGTGTTCCTTGGTTGAAGAGTCCACTTAGTTTAGTTCAAAGTTGGTTTATCCAGATGATGGTTAAAATTAAGTTATAATCCTCTTTGGTCTGGGAGTTGGAAGTTGGTACGTCTGCCTACTCCATCGCCATCTTGCCATCCAATAATTCTTTTATCTATCCATTTTTTATACATCCATTCACTATTTTATATTCAATTTTTATTCATGCAGCATTTCATGCTTCAATAATTTCTGCTTTAATTTTGTCACACAGCTTTTCCTTCATTCTTTCCACCACACTCTCTTTTCTTCCTTCTTTAGCTGTTTCTCCTTTTCTTTCAACAACTGGTTACCTGGTCACTGAGAATTTACTCAATGATCAGCCAGTAATCATCATTATTTGAAATAACAATGCTTGGTGAATAAGCACGTTTGTGAATCAGACATAAAGAGAACTATGAAGGTAAGAAAAGAAAAAGAAAAAAAAACAGCATTGGCCCCAGACACTAAAAATGGGAAAAATATATATTACAAATTTGGGTAGTATGTATTTCTAATTCAAATCTACACTTTACTCATTTGTTATGCTTTATGAAGACCATTGGAAGTCTTATTTCAGCCACTGAGGAAATAAACTTATTTTTGGTGGTCTGTCACCATATAAAATGATTTAACAGCTTTATGAAAGATTATAATACATCATCTAAATGTTTATAAATTAAAAATCTAATTGAGTACCAAACTGGAAACACAAAATAGAATCTAATTGGGCATGTGCTTTTCTCTCAGGAAAAAGTTCCATTATCAGAAGTACCTATTTACTAACCTGCATGCAAAAAATATGACCTCTTAAATATTTTCATGGGCATATATTTATAATTAAATAAACTTTGATATATATACATATATGTACACATAATTTGGTACTGAAAACAAAAAGCAAACGTCATAATCGAAAGGTTAAGTTACTGAATTGGTAAGTTAGCAATTAAAGATTGGAAAAATATACTGAGATATAACCTCTGCACCTTTACACTCTCACAGATACAATCTACAAAGTTTAAAAAATGAGGTACAATGACTGTGATTCTCTTAAGTTTTTAAAATTAAATTGTAAAACTCTTACTTTTTGTCCATATTCTGTGATAGAACCACAGACAGAAAATTAAATGAAACATTAATTTCCCCCTTTTTCTTCCTTTATTAGTACAGAATCAACACCCTTGAGATTATCACCCAGGTCACAAATGGAATTGACAACTAGGGGGAAACAGAATCTGCTACCCACACCAAAATATGCCTTTGAGGACATCAATTTTAAGCTGGTTATTTTTAAGAAGGGAGAGACTCAGGAAGAATATTTGGCCCTCTCCCTTGACCTGCCTGAAGGAATTCAGACAAAAGAACTTGCTTCCAAAGGGAGCTTAAGCATGTTCACCTTAGCATATGTGAATTCCCTGTGGGAGACAGGGAGAAGTCTAGCAAAGTCACGTCCCATTGCTCATGAATGGCTCCACGAGACTGCTTACCACATGTTTGCTCATTCTCATCTGTCTGTGAATTGCCTCCACTCCCTGGAAACCCCAGACCCCTGCCTCCCTCTGCTTAGTCCAGAATGGCATGTAACCCTCAACTGCCCAATTACATCCTTAGGTCTCAATTCTCATGGAACTCCAAATGTGCATATATACTATAGTTTATTTTCACCTATTAATCTATCTCATGTTAATTTGATTATTAGTGCAACCATAACATAGCCAATACCATGGAAGCCCTCTGGTTCTCCTTCCCTCCTACTCCTCACAGGCCCCTCATGCCTCTAGACAAACTTGTAGTCATTTGCTCCCTGTTTGTCTATGTGCTGATTGCCTCTTTTTAAATTTGATATAAATGGAATCATACAACATTTATTACTTTCTGTCTAGCTCTTACAATCAATGTAATGTTTGTGAGGTGTACATGGCTTTTATGTATACTCGTAAACATTGTTCATTTTAATTTTGGTATAATATTCCATTGAATGAGTTTACCACAATGTATGTACCCATTCTTCTGATCCGAAGCAGCATTTGACCTTTCCCCAGTATCCAGTTTATCTATCTATCTATCTATCTATCTATCTATCTATCTATCTATCTATTTATTGATACAGAGAGAGGAACAGATAGGGACAGACAGACAGGAAGGGAGATAGATGAGAAACATCAATTCTTTGTTGCGGTTCTTTAGTTGTTCATTGATTGATTTCTCATATGTGCCTTGACCGGGGAGCTATAGCAGAGCAAGTGACCCCTTGCTCAAGCCAGCAACGTTGGGCTCAAGCTGGTAAGCCTTGCACAAACTAGATAAGCCTGTGCTTAAGCTGATGACCTCGAGATTTCAAACCAGGGTCCTCCACATCCTAGTCCAACGCTCTATCCCCTGTGCCACCTCCTGGTCAGGCCCCAGTATCTGGTTATTATAAAGAATGTATGATTTGACTATGGGTAATTGTTATACAACATACCCAACAGTTTAAATGCTATAAAGATGTTTACCTGAAATCAATGTACTCTTATTGATCAATATCACTCCATTAAATTTAATTTCTAAATTTAAAAATATGAGATAAAAATACTATTCCTATGAATGTTTGTTTTATGCATAGTTTAGAGGAAAGATATTGGTCTCTCTCAGACATTCTTTAAGGTAGAATTACTTGGTCATTTGGGTACATCATCAACTTTAGTAAAAAGTAGCACACTATTTCCCAAAACAGTTTTGCACTTCCATCAGCAGTGTAAGAAAGTTCTCCATTGCTTCATATTCTTGTTAACATTTGCTATTTTTAGTCTTCCTAATTTTAGCAACTTAAGAGTATAGGTTAGACTTTGTTGTAATTTTAATTTGCATTTGTCTTGTGACTAATGAGATCAAAGTGACTTTTATGATTTTAGTCACCATTTGGGTCTACCTTTTTTTTGGGGGGGGGGTGTACTTTTTTATGAACTACTACTCTTCAAGCTATTTTTATACTAGTCTTTTTGTCTTTTTGATTTGAGTTTTCCAGAAACTCAAATCAAAACACAGAGACAGTGAGAGAGTCAGAGAGAAGAACAGATAGGGACAGACAGACAGGAAGTGAGAGAGATGAGAACCATTAATTTTTCATTGCAGCTCCTTAGTTCAGTGATTGATTTCTCATATGTGCTTTGACTGGGGGGCTACAGTAGAATGAGTGACCCCTTGCTCAAGCCAGCAACCTTGGTCTCAAGCCAGCAACCATGGGGTGTCATGTCTATGATCCCACACTCAAGCCAGTGACCCCTTGCTCAACACGGTGAGCCTCTGCTCAAGCTGGATGAGCCCACACTCAAGCCAGTGACCTCAGGGTTTCAAACCTGGGTCCTCCGCATTCCAGTCCGACGCTCTATCCACTGCACCACCACCTGGTCAGGCTATATATTCTAAATATATAATATATATGTTGCTGTGTTTATGTATTGCTTTTACAGTAGTGTAAGAAATTATGTGAGACATAGAAATATACCTAACAAATATCTAACAAAAAGTATACAGTTTCTCTATGTAGAAAACCATAGTATAGGATTCATAAAAATTTAAAAAAGCCAAAATAAGTAAATACAGAGTATTCATGTATTGGAAAAATAATATTGTGAAGACTTAAATCCCCCCAAATTGTTATGTAGGTCCAGTGAAATTCCAGAGGATATATCAATAGGTTTCTTTCTTTTTTGTTTGTAAAATTTGGCCAACTTATACAATTTATATAGAAAAGTAAAGGCAAACCTAGATAACCAAAATATTTTTGAATTAGAGGGAGAAAAAAAAAAGAGAAAGAAGAGGAGGAGGAGGAGAAGGGGAAAGGCAGACTTACTCAACCGGGTATCAAGGCTCATTGGAAACTACAGCAGGTAGAGTAGAATGTTATTGGTGTGAGGATAGCAGAGAGATCTGTAGTGCAAAACAGAAAATCCAGACACAGACCTAAATACAGCCAGAAAAATTACTATATAGCAAAGTGACCCTGCAGAGTTGTGGGGAAAAAAACTGTTTCCTTAATAAAAAAGAGCAGAGACAAATAAATGTGCATATTGAAAAAAATCAATTCCAAGTGGATTCTTGACTGAAGGGTAAAAGCCAAAAGAGTTTTTTTGTTCTTTCTTTCTTAAAAGAATAAAAATCTCAATTACAGTTCTTAAGCAGCTTCCACGAACCCTCGAATTTTGCCTCCAGGTGCCATCCTTCCTGTGCAGAGTCTGCACATCATGCATGCCAGTGCAGGCAGCTGGCCGGGCCAGCTGTCACTGGGCCTGACCCTCTGCAGCGTCCACTTTGGGGGCCTGGTGGTGCATTGCTGTCTCCTCTGAGGGCCTGTCACCCATGTGCACAGTCTGGGGTTGAGATTTTATTATCCTGAAGGTGTGACGGCAGAGTTAGAGCCTCCCCCACACACATGTGCATCCATGCTCCCCGTGCTGCCCTGTTTCTCTCTTTCATCTCAACCTCCCTCTGCTCCCCTCAACGACCCGCACTCTCAGCCACTGTGATGATCCATGCACTCAAGGTATCCCTCAGCACTCTGGGCCCAGGGCCACCTCCAGACTCAGTGCCTGGAGGTCACTCCACCCTTTCCCTCCCCACCTCACACTTCACTTGGCTGACATTCCTTACTCAGTCTTCATCTCCAGCGTTGATAAGCTGTTGAAAATAGATTAAAATAAACATGAGGATTAGCCCATGGCCATACCCAAGATCTTACTAGCACATCAGATCATAAACTTGACCATCCCGCTTTCTAACCATGAACATCTATCTTGCCAGCTCTCTGTCTTAACCTTCCCCTGGTAAACATGTCCTTCCAGCTCCCAAGCTTTTCAGACCAGGGTTTTCTCTTATTAGTTCTCAGATTTTATTTCCTCTGCTCAGCCTAGCAGCCAGTATCTGTCTCTCATATCACTTCTCACCACCATCCTTAGCTCTTTTGCCTTCATCATTTCTACTCCCCAGACTGAGTAAATGCCAGACTCTCTGCCTTCCCTTTTCCCACATGTGGGCCTGTGCAGTTCCCAGGAGGAAGCATATAGCAGTGGAGAGCCACACTCCTGGATTCCATGTTCTACCTGATCCAGGTAGTCTTTCTGCTGGGCTGTGATGAATTCTTCCTCTAACTGCTTATGAAGCTCCCTCAGGTGCTACCCTATGTGCATAACCCTTCCATGATGCCTTCCCCATCAATCCCAGGTGATGCTTTAAAAATAACTGATATCATCCAATCTACTTCCTGTTCTCCAGAAGGACACATTGGTCTGCATCCACATGGACCCGTTCCTCCTTCTTTCCTCCTTCTTTCCTCCACACTGGAAGATGTGTCTTCATCCTGGCTCCTTCGGCCTCCCAATGACCTTGGTCCATCGTCTGGATTCCGATGACCCCTCTTCCCCTCTCTTCCCCTACAACCCTTGTTTGCTTTCTCTCTCCTTCCTCCACAGCCACTGTTCCAGAACACAGCCTCTGTTTGCTGACTCCACTGCATAACTGTCCATGTACGATTCAGCTCCCGGTCCTCAGATTTCTCTGGCACCCTGTGTCTCCACTGGAAAATGGTTTCAACAAAGTCACCAGTGGTGTTGGAGTTGCTCAGTCTAGCAGTAAACTTTGGGTCCTGATTTTACTTGACCTTTCTGATCACCTCTCTGTGCTCCTTAAAACCTCCTGTCTTGCTTCTGCACCTTTCTTTATATGCTGGGAAGGTGAACTAAATCAGCTGCTTCTATAACTTCTTTTTCCTCTGACTGCCAGTTGAACTTGGTCAACAAGAAGCCCCAGCATTAGATATGAAGATCAAGAGCATCCACACCCTCATTTTCCCAATTACTGTGTACTGCTGTAAAAGTTGGACAGAAAACAAGGCTAATAGGGGAAAATGGGTTTATTTGAAAATGGTGTTAGAGGAGAGCTCTCTGGATACCCTGGACCACAAGAAAGATGAACAACTGAGTCCCGGAGCAAATTAAGCCTGAAACATCACTCAAGACAAAAATGACAAAACTAAAGTTGCCACAAGAAGGCAGGGGCCTTTGAAAAGACAGTAATGCTGGGAAAAACAGAAGACAGCAGGAAAAGGAAGGATACGAAGGATGAATTCCATAAAAGAAGCCACAGGTATGAGTCTTTAGGAGCTGAATTAGGGCTTCTGAGGCCAACACATTGTGAGCATCACTCAGTAATAGGGTTCCCAGCAGTTAGAGCCCCTCAGCAGCATGTAACACACATACACCCCAGTATACAATGGGAGAGAAGGTGAAGAGTCGGGGCTGGATAGGTATTTTTTGATCCCTCCCAGTTGGGCATGCCAAGGGTAGGCAGCTGGCCTGGACAGAAGTAACAACTTCTCTTAAGGGACCCTCTCTCTCTCTCTCTCTCTCTCTCTCTCTCTCTCTCTCTCTCTGTTTTTCTTTCTTTCTTGGGGTCCCAGTACCTACCTCTCTTTTCTTAGCTATTGAGGCTTAAAGGTGCTGACCCCACTCTTGGCATTCCTTACTCAGTCTTCATCTCCAGCGTTGATAAGCTGTTGAAAATAGATTAAAATAAACATGATGACAGATGCTGGCTCTTGGCTGTTACCTGCCACTGGGTATTCTATTGTTACTTTTAAATTTCTATACCTGCCCACAAATTTAAAAATAATCCTTTTCCTAAACTCTCCTCAAATTTACCAGTTTCAGGGGTGCTATCTCTTTCCCACCAGGGCCAGGACTGTGCGAGGTCACATAACACCACCAACCACCCCATTTCTCCTTGTTCTGAGGAGATGTCTCTCATGCTCTGTGTCAACCACTAGCTCTTCCCTGTGTGTCCCTTTTGGATAGCAGTTCAGTGTGATGCTTTAAGAATAGGAGCAGGAGCCAGACAGCAGGCATGGCAGTGCCCCGGGCCAGCTGTGTGACCTTGGGAAACTGTCCATACCTCTCTGTGTCTCAGACTTCTCATCTATAACTAGTGGGCAGAGTACTTACCTATTTCAGAGTGTTGCTATAAAGGTGACAGGAGTCAAAACATGTGAGACACTTTGAAAAGAACCTGGTGTATAGAAAGAATGCTGCTGGTTGTTGTGTCTGTATTACTGGTACCTGTCTTCTCTCTTCTTCTAGCTGCCCACTAATTGCTGCTGCGCCCCAGAGTTCCCTCTGAAAGTAGCCACCTTTCCGTTTGCTATTTTAACATATTACTGGGATTGTCTCAAACTAGTGTAACAAGTAGTTAGTACATACTGAGCCGTCCCATGTAGGTGGCATTGTCCCATGTGCCATCAGTTTTGTATGTAACTCTCGTGTAGACTCGGGGTCACTCACTAACTTTCCTGAATCTCAATGTCCTCCTCTGTAACATGGCAAAAACGTTAGGACCCAGTCCATAAGTATAGGATGCGATGCAGCACATGGAGGGAAAGCTACTTCCCAAGGTCACGGAATGAAACAATGCTGACCTTTGACTCCAGCCAGGATGACTCCAGGCTCACGTAGGTGGCAAGAAATAACTTGGGTAGAGTTTATTCCTATGGGTGGGGAATAAAACCTCAAGAAGTGGTACCTATATATGTGAGCTTTTTCAAACCAACCCTTTGATTTCCTAAACTGCTGATAAGGACATTCACATTGTCCTCACTGATGAGTGCCTAGGAAGCACCCAGCCTGTCCTCTCTGTACACATGGAGGAGAAATCACATGAGGCGGCCTTGACAGACAGCAGGACGAGTCTGTCTTTTTCCAAGCCCATTGAAATAAGAAAAAGAAATGGACAGGCTAGCGATTCCTCAAGCATGCATCTCCCCTGTGGGCACCCGGTTCACACTCACTTTAAAGGGAGCAATCACTCAGCTGGAGTTTAGGAGAACCAGACCCGGCAGAGCCGGGCTTGAGGGACATTGATAACCACGAGGAACAGAGTCTGGGAACCTGGCTTAACTAATTGGCCATGTGTTTTTTCAGCACCGTACGTGATCATGTTTTCCATACCGAGGGTGATCTTATTTTATCCCATGGGCATCTCCTTAAACAATGGTTTTAATTAGAACCCTTGTTTCATTTCTGTATTAGGAAGCTTCACGCTTAGCCCGACATTAGACTATTCTCAGAAATAAATGGTTTCCATAAAAGCAAAATTTTCTTCCTAGGATCATTACTGCGACGTGGTACAGAGAATGGACTTGCCCCTCTGGAAATGGAGCACACTGTTGAGAGTCTATCTCAGTGTATGTGATGCTCTTCATACCATCAGCACCACCATCATGATGGGCACTGCCAAGGAAGAGGGGAGGGGGCTCATACCTTGGTCACTGATTATGTGTTGTTGTCTTTTATTGGCACTCCTTTTTTAATATTGGGATGCCCTACTGCTTCTTGGTTGAACCCTGTGGTAACAATTTGCCATTCTGAGGGAGTGAGACAGACCACAGAAAAACTATGTGAATTCATCTTTTCTGTTGTTATTGTTTTAATTTTTGTTTTCCCTTGAGGTTCTAGAATAATGAGGCAAGAACCCATCACGAGGAGCCAGCTGCCCTTATTACTACATCAAATTTTAAATCTCAGCAGTGTGATGTAGGATCTCTTCACTGACAGCATTCTTTTTTTTTTTTTTTTGTATTTTTCTAAAGTGAGAAGCAGGGAGGCAGATAGAAAGACTCCTGCATGCACCCAACTGGGATCCACCCAGCATGCCCAGTAGTGGGCAATGCTCTGCCCATCTGGCCCATTGCTCGGTTGCAACCAGAGCCATTCTAGTGCCTGAGGTGGAGGCCATGGAACCATCCTCACTGCCTGGGCTGACTTTGTTCCAATGGAGCCTTGACTGCAGGAGGGGAAGAAATAGATAGAGAGAAAGGAGAGGGGGATGGGCACTTCTCCTATGTGCTTTGGCCAGGAATCGAACCTGGGACATCTACACATCAGGCTGATGCTCTCTACCACTGAGCCAATTGGTCAGGGCACTGACAGCTTTCTTAAAAACTGACCCTCAGGAAAGCTGGTTGTGCTCAGTATGGCCGGGGACAGGGCCCACCCTGGGGCTCCAGAAGACCCTCCCCTCCCCACCTCCCTGAATGACTCATGTGTCATATAACATCTGAGTGTGAATGTAAGCATTTTACTATGAAAAGAATTGATTTCCGCTTTTGCCAGGACATGGAATGTTAATTTTTAGAAGCAATATATTGATTTTTTTTTAATTAAAGTCATCTCCCCACTCATAATGGAAGGTCTTGCCCTTTTTGAAATTTATATCCAGAGTCCACGGGTGACGTCAGCAATTACAACTCCCAGTGGCTAGCACGCCATTTGGGAAGGAGAAAGGATAAAAAGGAGAGAGATTACTCTTACTATTCTCTTAGCAACGGGCTTTTAGTGTTGGCCAAAGGTGACTGATGGAAGGCTGGATGAACATTGGATAGTCTCAGCCCTGTGGCACAGCTCCGTGCACACAAACTCCCCAGGGCTTCAAAGCTTCGAGATTTATCATCTTAGAATCCCCTTTTTCCTTGTACTGCTCCTTGAAGCATCTGGAAGAGGACACTAAAGACATTTTACTTTGAGAAAATGGTTTAAATTTAGTCCTGTTGGGGGAGAGTGTCTCTTGCCATCACGGACATCATTAAAATGCTGTCACTTACCCCCAAATCCCACAGGCCATGGTATATCTCCCCCCACCCCCACCCCAGACTAATTCAAGGCAAACCACAAAATAGGAACTGGTAAATATTTACTTGGGGACCATGCTAGCCCTCTGTCCTTCTCAATGCCCACCTCCCTCTCCTCAACATCATATGTGCACACGAATCAGGGTCAAAACTGTTTGAGACCTCTTAGGATGTTGGGATAATCGGAGCCAAGTCCTTGGTTTTGTACCTTAAAACATTGAGACCAGGAAGTGTAGGTCACCTTCCCTGGCATGTCCCTGGCAGAGTCAGGTCAACATAAGGTCTCTTATTCTCAGTCTAGTGTCCTCCTTCCTAGACCTTCAAGCCCCCTAACAGGACAGAAAACTTCCCTACAAATATCTTGCATTGTGGTGTATAGTAGGCTGTCTAATGTTGGCTATGACTTCTTCCCTCATCTCTGGCTCAGCTTCCCCCCCAATTTCCAACCACCTGCTGATCTAGCATCCAGTACTCCTCCTTCCCACCCCCACCACTCCTTCAGTGATGCCCCATCTCATCTCTCAGCCTCCATCCCTTAGTCCCTTAGGCCCCTTTCCTCCTCCTCTTCCTTCTGCATTTATCACAAAGCTAAGTGGAACATGAGTGGACAGGGCTCACTGAGTGAGGAACCCCAGGCGCCAATCCGGGCTGCCGCACACTGACTTTGCCACTCTCTGGAGTATCAGATTTCTTCGCAGCAAGAAGAAGTCGTACCCAGTTACCTCATGGGTGAAGATGAGTAAAATAACATTTATACAATGTATATAAACTAAGACATTCCCCCAAGCATTAAGAATTATTGTGAATATCTAAACCTTGCAACAGTGTTCCCAACTGATTGAAGAACCTAGGCAAGCACGAATCAATAATGACTGTGAGTGGATCAGTGTCCTGAGTGACATATCTGCCCTCTGGCAGAATCTTCTGAAAGCAAAGTAACTGACTCTGCTGCTGGGGCTGTGAAAGGCACCCTTGAAGGATTGGGAGAAAATTATTTTCTGTGCTCTAGAAGACCCCCCACCCTATGAGCATTCTTACTGTACCATGCTTAAGGCAAACATTTGTCTTAAGAGAAAAAAAGTAGGGAAAGAAAAAATACTAGCCTGAAGATTCACATTCCAGAAAAGAGGAGTTTCTAAAAGTGCAACTGTGACCACTATAGAAGATGAAGATAGAACCATACGTGGTCACAAAACCCTTCTGTCTGGTGCCAAGAACCTTCTTCCAGTGGTGGGTTTAAAATAATTTCACAACTGCTTTTCTGTCCTAATGTCTTTTTTAAGTATAAAAAAGATATACCAAAAGGAGTTTATTATTATGCATTTAATACTTCCACAGCTTCTGAAATGGGCGATAAGATAACCCTTAAAATCTATAGTTATATTGGTTCATTGTGTCCTAGGTTTTTATTTGTTTCATCATTTGGGGAACACCGGCACACTCGTAGTATCTCGGGGGAATTTTGGGTGTTACACAAAGCTGAAACAAAAGACAGCTTGTCACCCCCTGGTTGTTTGGCACTTTTTCTCTTTACATTACATGTTTGTTTAGTGAAGTAACAAATGCGAGGCAATTAAAATGTGTTTCATCAAAGGTATAATGACCTTTATTAAATGAATAAATAAATATTGCAAGCATAAAACCATCAAAATTTTTTCACCTATGGACAGAATAAACATTACTATGGGCGCTTAGGATATGTGGTTGTACAGATGAATGTTAAAGAAGAGTAAGGAATGTAAATCTGTGATTTCCACATTGGGCAGCTGCCCATGCGTCCATCCACCTTAGAGAAAACCCTGATTACAAGTGCCATTCTAACAATCGGTTTGCAGAATTCAACAGAACATTAAGTGTCTGTTCAGCCGAACTGGTGTGAACAGGTTGAATTCCACCACTGCCTTCTTTCCCTCCAGCCTTAGCAAGCAGGTAACTTAACATATGTTGCTGGACTCATCTTCTGTCTCACACACAGATCCCATACCAGCCAAGACTATGACTAGAGTACTGATACACCCTTATGACGGCAGAAATACAGCTGAGAATTGCAGCACCTTTCAGGTGTTTATTCTTTGGTGAAGCTGGGTTCATCTTACATCTTTACTTGGCTTGGTATGAGAGGTCATTTAGGAGAGTGCTGGGTCTTTTGGTTCAGAAACCCAGGATAAGACCTGTTCTGACACTTCGTGTGGGGTGAGCCTCCATGTGAAGGGAGGGAGGGAAAGCAAGGAGCGAGGGAGCAGGATGCCTGCTTCAGCTCTTCAAACACTCAGGTCATGTCTGGAAGTCTTCTGGGAATGAGCTTTGCTATTTCTTGTTGAGGGAGGTCTGTCATGCAGACCTCTGAACCGATAAGTGTCTTCACAGATTTGGTTTATTTATAGTGTCTACCGGGACTGCTAGACAGGTGACAGACCTGGCCACTTCTAGCATGCAGCTGCCTACTGTCCCCTCTTCCTGGTCTCTCGTCACCTCATGCCATGCCCACTGCACAGAGTCCCTACCAAAGCACCCAGTTCTTTCTTGCAGAAACCTCAGAATTTATGGCTTCTTCCCCTTTCCTGGTCTGTGCCTCGGGGTGTCATGCTGACTTGAAACGTACTTTTTTTTTTTTTGGTGGACAAAAATAGGCTTGCCTCATTTTACTTATTCGATAAATTCTACTTCTCCTTACAAAGCAGAAGAAAGTTAGGATCACACACAGAATCACTTCCAAGGCCAGTTTCCATTTTGCTCCTTAATTCAGTAGTATTTCATTTCTCCTGAAAATTACTCTTCATCTCCAAGGCACTAGGTTTATCCCCATGTATCCTACCACATGTGCCTCGCACATTTCTTACCTCCATGTGAGAAGGCTCACCTCTCTGTTTTCACTGCCCGCTCGTCCCCCCTCCCCCTCCAGCATTTGTCCCATCACACCTGTCTAAGTCGCAGGCTGCCCCCGTGCCACACTGACTCTAGTTTCACTTGTGTTGTCTCACTGGTCTCTTCAAATGCAAGAACATCCCCTCTGGGGTTCCAGACACAGTAAAGTTTGAGGGATCTGTTCACAATGGCCAATAAGACATTTTATTAAGAGGTGATATATAGGTGTGTATTCCCCATGCTACCTACTGGCTGCAGGTAATCATGGAAGCAGGGGTGGCTTGGGGAAAAAGGAGACAGCTGCCAGCCTGGCGGGAGCCTCGCAGGGGGGGGAGAAATGGCTCTCTTCCCTCATCCCTAGTCATCAGAAAGACCCAGTGAAGCCACTGTCGGGAATCACGTAATTAGGCAGCTTGGTTCTTAAATGCAATTTTGTAGTAAAAGTAGATCTACCTCAGACTGTAGTGAATTTGGATTTGCTTTTAAAAGAGAGTCTTCACATTCTTCTGGGTTTTAAACTGATAGGCAGGTGCCCACTGGTGTGAACCTGAAGTTCCCTGTCACCACTGTCAGATCAGACACAAGACAGAGTGGGAATGGACTTCCCAGAGGCAGTGCTGATGTTTTTCACAGGTGTAAAAAAGACAACTCATTCTAGTACACTCCTTCAGTGAACAGAGATGCTGGGGTCCCCTGACCCAAACATGGCTCTCCACATACCCGAGATTTTACGTAATAATTACCAGCATATGTAGGAAACTTGAACACTGATTCTGCAATTGAAAGTAACGTTTTTGCTTAGTCACCATTATGAAAATTGTGTGTGAGAAATTTGGGTTGATATGATATCCTCCATGAAAATGTATTCACACACAGAAGCAGTTCTATATAGTTTTTAACGATTAAAACCAAAGCATGATTTGAATGCTGCAAGAGCCGAGGGAGGGGAAAGGTCAGCACTCTTGTAAAGGTAGACTGCTTTTATACCTTCTGAGGATGGTGACCCCCACAGGAAGTTAGTCACTTCAGAAGAGTAACAAAAGCCATCTCTGGGGGTCTACTGTATTCTTGCTAAAGGCAGACCGGCACAGGGTGATCTTTTGATGTTGAATTCAAGCCTCTAGCAGCAAATATTCCCTATTCATCTGAAAGTAGTACATCGCCATGATTTGAAAGAAATGGACAGGTGGATGACTTCGCTCACAGGAGCGATGGATGTGCCAGGCTAAAGGAAGGGGATGCAGAGTGGAGCACTTTGAAAGGGAAGTCCCTTTGATGAGGCACTCCGGTGACTGAGGGACTGTCTTTATTAAATTGACTCTCTTACTAATAGGGCCCTGAGTTTATGAGTTGAAGACAGCGCTCCCAGGAGTTGGGTTCTAATAACCGGTCATTGTGGGACAACCTTGTTCCTGTGCGAATGATCTGGAGGAGCTGAACCAAAATGTGGCAGCTGATGGAGGGAACCTGACCCTGTCTTGTGGAAATACATCCTGGAGTTATTTCTGCCAGGACTCTTTCCTTGGGCAGAAACTGGCATTGGGAGCCAATTGCAACGAATGACACATCGACCTAGATTCTCACCTTTGCCTTAGCAATTAGAATTTCTTACCTCATCCAAAAAGTGTCCAATTCAGACTATATTGTTACCTTGCCAAAGGGCAGGTCTGCTATCAGAGACGAGAATAGGCAACGTGTACTTTGGACCTCAGTAGATCTTTTTTCTTACACTCACAAATTTACCATGTGGGAATCCAAAGTGTTCTGAGCAGCAGAAAGCCATGTGCTTAAAAGATGTGAAGAAAGTTGGCATCTCTTCCATTCTTTTGGCTGAAGGAAAAGCCTGGAGAGAGGATGGTAATTATATAAAGCAACAAAATAATCTGAGGATTTACATCTGTGTTAAATGCATTTGTGTGAGAGTCATTCTAAAATTAAGATTCTCCCACAGATGGTGGTTTTCCACAGACGACACTTTGTTTGAATGTCTAGGTAATGCTGGATAGCAATGTAGTAACCCACTGTTGGCAGTGGTCTTTTTGGCTTCTGGTGGGCGGATGTTTATGTGAGAGCCACCCCCATCTTCTATGCTGAGTTGCAGGAAACGGGCAAGAGACTAAGGAAAATCTCCCCAACCCAGGCAGGTCTACTCTGGTCTCACCTGCCCTCGATTTCCCCAGAAGATATTGCTGTAGGGTCTCAGAAAGAGGAATGACAACTCCCCCATAAGTGTGTGCCATTTCAACAGGCATCTCTTCTGCAAAGGGGTTCCCAGGATCTTAGAAAGCAATGGACTTGGAAACTCTTCTATTTTCTCTTTATTTCAGTGTGATCAGCAAATCCAAATATGACAAAGTGATGCCTGTTTGCAGGACTGTGATATGAATGTACCAGGGCAGTCTGGGCAACTGTGGTCCTTGGCTTAGGAGCAGACATAGTCTGGCCCAGAAAAGCTGCAATCTAAATTGACAAGACAGGAGACATAGATAGGGAAGAAAATAGTCTTCAAGTGGATTCTAGTAAGGCTCTGCTTAAACTGGGATAGATTAAGTAGATGGGAAATTCATTAGCAATGCTGCGCTTCTCTCTTTCCTTTGAGTTGGTTCCAAAGTCATGGGCCAGCCTCACTTTTATTAATTCTGCTTTTTTTTTTTTTTTTTGTCTATGCTGGGTATGTCTGTTTTCCAAAGTTTTGGCCTCTCCTGTCAACTCCCAGTCTTTCCTTCCCCATGGACCACAACACTTTGAGGAAGATTGCTGTCTTATCCTTCTCTCGCTTCTTAAAACATGCAAGACTACTAGTGTACACACTCAGGGCATGCTTAGTGAGGCTGCTACGTGGCAGCCCTGCCTTACCCTGTGCCCAGGTTCCTGTGACGTCAGTCACCTGACAAGGGTCACTCTAATTGATGTTTTCATTGATCTTCAGTAAAATGAGAAAAATAAAAGTGATAACTTTTTATAAAACCCAATTTATTCTAGTAGAGGACTAGTATGTTCTGAAATTATGTCTTGCTCCTACTTTGGTATTGAGACATCCTTTCTTTTACCAAAATAATGATGCTACTACTTGTTTAATTACCTGTTTGTTATTTAAGATGCTTATTCAACAAAATAAAAATCCTACATATTATTCCTATTTCCTCTCTTTCTTCTTAAATGTTATTAGTCCACACAACTCAAAAGTCTGGGAAGCCGGGCTTTAGAGGGCAGGGTTCTTGGGTTTTGTTTGTTGGTTTAACCATGTGTATATAACCAGTGGCTTGGCGTGATTGTCCCAGTGACAGTCTCTGTCGCTCCCACCTGGTTCTTTGTCTCTGAGCATTATCTGATGTTGATGAGTAGAAATTCAGAAGCATTCACAGCTGGGGGAAGACTGCCCTGACAATGAGTCAGGCTGGGCCCATTGTGCGATGTGCTCGAGCCAAAGGGACGGCACCCCCAACACAAGACATTTGGAAAGTGTTTGAACACTGAGCTTGCCCACTTGCTGCTGTTGCAATCTTGTCCCCACTGTGTGCCCAAGCCTAGGCTAGCCTGACGGATGGAGAGAAGTAAGTGGCTCCATCACCCTGGTTGTTCTCATCAACAACATCCAGCCACACCTACCATGTGAGTGAGGCTGCTGGGACCAACCAGCCTCCTGCCAGCTTACCTCAATCACAGACACGATGGGGCCCTGCAGATACAGGCAGAGCTCACACCAGAGCTCTTAGCAGAAGAGTCAGCCAAATAAATGAGCAGTTGTTGTGTAAGACCACAATATTTTGTTATGTGGCAATAGATAACTGAGACAGTGACAGTCCCATGTCTTCAAAACATTGTGAGGAATATCTGAGACTCAGTACTATCTTGGACACAAGGACATATAGGATAGGACAAAATCCATTGGCTGAAAGTGAATTTGGACCGTCACATCTGTTATTCAAGACACACATGTCTCTCTCCACAGCAGGGACCTTACACCATGCCTAATTTTTAGGAGTCACTCAATCAACATCTATCCAACAAATCGAATGCCTGTGGTCCAGGCCAGGCTAGTGACAGGAGTGACCCAATGAATGCAATTTGAAGGTTGCAAGCAAGGGTTCCCTTCTCCACACATCCCCTTAATTAATGTTAGAAATTTCAACCTCAACAATTTGTTTTCTGTGCCCAAGTTGTGCTCCCCAGGAGATCTTTAAAAAATGCAAACATTTCTGTCTTGGTTAGCATATTGTCATCTTCCTTCTGTGAATGACTTATCAGATATCTCCCGGTCACTTGGGGGTCAAAGTTGGGGTGAGATTGAACAGCAAAAAAAGGAGAAGTGGTGCTGAAAGTGTTGTGACAAGTACCCAGTGACCAAACAGGGTGCCAAATATGCTTCCCACTGTGTTGAGTCAGCTTTGTTTTCTTCCTCAGGAAAGCATCAGCCCAGAGTGGGATCACCAACTCCAAGGAAAGGAAAATGGACTTCAGCCCTGGGGCTGAGATGTGGTGGGAACACACTTCCCAGGGTTAGCGTTTTCTTTGGAAAGATCTCTGATTCTCTATACCCTCAGAGGAACATCTCCCTAGTGTTTCTGTAGGATGCACACAGCCCTTTACTCTTGGCCACACCTCCCATTTTTACACCCTGAGTGTCTCTCTACCTTGCCTTAGACTTTTGTTAGATGTGTATTGGTTTTGCCAACATTCAAAACTACAGTGACACCGTCCAGGGAAGGGACAAGCCAAGGGAATGCAAGGAATGGTTTATAGCTCACAGATTTCTTTTTTGTTGAGCATTATCTGAGATTAATGAGTTGAAACTCATTAAGTATAATTAGCATGATGCTTATGATATCTCTCTTTGTACATAACTGAATTTAATTTACAACTTGAGAACTTCATTTACATATTCAACAAAATGTTTGTTTGTTTGTTTGTTTGTTCATTGTCATCGGTTCTAAAAGTCTCCACCCATATTTATCTAGAAGCCCTTGGCAAGGCCAAGGATCATTTGTAAAGAGCTAGAGTGTTGGGGCATCTGTTTGCTTGAATTGGAAAGTGTGTTTGTAAAATGCAATCCTTGGAAATTACTTAAAAGATCTGTAGGTTTTCTGATGTGAGATACCAGCTTTCTAAATGTTCAGCCTGGAGCCTGGGAAGAATGCTGTTCTGTTGCTTCCTTCAGCAACCTGAAGTCTACTGAGGTGAAAAGTACTCAGCGTGATTAAACTGCTGACTGTGCTCAAAGAGAGAAGGGGGATTTTGCTTTTTAGATTATGGAGTGGCCTTTCCAAGCAGTTTTGAGGTGGGGCCATCTTGTTAAGAGAGGGTATCTTGCATTCTGCTTTCCTCAAATTGCAGGAAGAGCAAAGTAAGAGAGCTTACAAGACACAGTGTAATTTCATACACTCGCTCCCCAGGGTACCCCAAACACAGATGAGAGTACCTCTTCCTTCCCTCCCCACCTCCTTCTTCATTAAGCTACAGCAGAGCGCGGACAAGGCAGTGTCTGCAGAAGCTGAGCTCTTCCTTCCCGGGCATTTGGCGCAAAGACACTAAAGACCTATGATCTCATTCTCAAATCTCACGGGCCAACCTAGAGGGGTGCCAGGGCTGACCTGAAGCAGTTACTGTCATCTATCTTCAGTTGAGACTTCTGTGCCATTTGACTTTCTCTGTGTCACTGTTTCTCAAAATAGAACAATGCATAGCTTGAACCTCTTTCCAAAAGAAATAATCCATCGATTCCAGCTCTGAATTATAACATTACTTAAATTTGCAGAAACATTAAAATATTTCTAGTTTCAAAAAAAAATAAAACAAGTCTGCAAATAAAATAGAAACAGACCTATAAAGCCCACGACATCCAAATTAGCAGCTGTAATTTACACAGATGCCCCATCTTGTTCTGCAGAGATCATTATTCCTGTATATGAATTTGCAGGGCTATTGCTGCCATGTTCTGCTCAGTTCTGTGTCTTGGCTGCCAGGGGATCACATAATGGCTCCATCCTTGCCTCACTGCTCTGTGTCAGTGAACTGTTACTTCTATAGCCAATGAGCTGATGGTTTTTTGTCATGGTGCTTTAGCAGAGAGAGAGCTATTGTCTGTTACTACGCCCTGAAAGGAAGCCTTGCTTGTGTGAACAAGCTCCAAGCTCTAAGGTGTGGGGGCTCCTTGCAATCTTCAGGGGGATTAAGGGTTCAGGGAGTGATGCCAGACATGCTTCTTCTTGGTCATGTGAGCTGACTCACATCATGTTTGCAGACAGCCATTGCCCCAGTAGAGGCTCATTGGTTCCCCATGATAGCTGAGGGCAGACAATGACAACAGGAGCAGCTTTGCTTTGCCATAAACGACACCTGGCTTGCCCACTGAAGGTTCCCATTGTCTGCAGTTCCCTGAAAGTGACTGTCCTCATTGACCCTCATTCCACAGGAGGCCTAGTGCCATTTCCAAAATGATGCTGCCCCTTTCTCCTGCACCTTGAAATCACATGTCCCATCTATGCCAACCCCTACTTGCTCTTTCTGTTGATGATACCTCATCGCAAATTGGAATCTTTCAGTCATACACCTGAGAACATGGTTCTTAGTCTTCATCAACACCTTTAATCCTGCCAGCATTTGTTTTTTATGATTTCATCTGTGTGGCTAGTTAAGCAACCACACCTTGGAGATGTTAGACTCTTACACATCAATGGTCTTTCACAATCCCGTCATTTCAGCCATTGACTCAGGCAACAGTTGTGTGCACCTTGCTGTCACCCAGAGCTCTTCCACCTCTGGAAACTTAATTTCCCATGTCTTACTTCCTGACCATAGGCCTCTATCCCAGATCTTTGACCTCATCCAAACATCTGTGACTACTTTAATCTCTTCCATACTAGAACTTTACCTTAACTTTACATCCTTCTAACCTATACTTCGTGGACCATTACATCAAACACACATTTGCCAAAACTCTCAACTGCTTTGTTGTTGTTCTTCTGTTACACATGCCCCATTAAGCTCCAACTTCAAACCAACTTAGTCTTTGACTCCCATGTTTTCTTATATCACAAACCTCTCAGACTGATGATACTGACTTATAAACCTCAGTTAGACTCCAAGCTAGTAGTCTTTCTCTTTCTCTCTTTCCTGTTTCCCGCAAAAGTATGACTTTATCTCTTCTCAAATCTTCTACCTTTGGATGCCTTTTCATGCTTTTAGGCGAGAACTAAGCTCTTATTTTATTAAGAAAATTAAGTCCATTTTCTCAAGATCCCTTCCATTTTCTCAAGATCCCTTCCGTTTTCTGCCTTTCCACCTAAAACTTAACTACATGGTCATCTAGCCTTTACTTCTTATGTCCTGATTTAATAGGAGAGAAGAATTTACCTACCTTCTCATCATGTCCACCCTCCTGATCTTAACCTGATTTCTCCACCTCTGCTCTCAATCCTTCATTGCCTCTCAAGAAAATTTGTTATTCATCATTACCCCTTTTGCTTCCCATAGGTTCAGTCACTTTCTTTCTGTTAGCATTCCAAGTTTAACCTATATTTAAATAAAAATTAAACTCTCACTCACTTTCTCGCTCCCTTTTACCAATATCTTATCTTTCTCCTTCTCTGCTCACTATATCCTTTGAAATAGTTGTTTACTCACATTGTCTTCTCTTAATCAACCCCTCCATTCACTTCTTAATCCGTGGCCTTCTGGCTCCTATACCCAACGTGTACCAAAACATCTCTTGCCCCTTCTTCTTTGTCCCTAATTTTGAACATGTTTTCATTCCTTATCAAACTGTCCTGTTTGTGACACTGTAGAGTACTCTAAACCAACCCTACTATTCAACGCACAGTCTTAGCTGCTGTGGCACTGCACTCTCCTGGCTTTCCTCCTATCTTTCTAACTGTTATTTCTTGATGTAATCTTCATCTTTGTGTTCTTCACTTTGGAGGCTCTTCAAACTCTCTCTTGGGCCCTCTTCTCTTCTTCATTAATACATTTTCACTGCGCAGTCTGAATAACTGCTGTGGTTTCAAGGTATTAAAGAGTTATAGAGCAGCAAAGATGGACTTAAATTTTAGAAAGAAGGATGCAGTTCAGAGCTAAGTGGTGATCCTCAGTGGTTTCATCTCTGGGAACATTTTCAGATTCTGGGTCCAGACTGTATGTTATACTTGGAGTGATCCACTCAAAAGCACTCTCTTAAAGTGAAGACAAACTAGTAAGGCTTATGATGTTTGTGAAAAGCTCAAATGATATGCATTAGAAACTTAGGAAAATCACAAAGTGTGGCTTAATTTACTCACAGGACATTTACTTAGTTCTAGAATGATGTGCATGTGATGAATTAAAGACAGTCACAATTTATTAGACATTTCTTTAATTAAGAATTGGAATCATGCCTGACCAAGAGGTGCTGCAGTGGATAGAGCACTGGCCTGGGACATTGAGGACCAAGGTTGGAAACCCTGAGGTCACTGGCCTGAGTGCAGGTTCATCAGTTTGAGCTCAGGGTTGCTAGCTTGAGCCCAAAGGTCACTGGTTCTGCTGGAGCTCCCTGGTCAAGGCACATATAAGAAAGTAATCAATGAACAACTACAGCACTACAAGGCTACAAGTACAAGTTGATGTTTTCATCTCTCTCTCTTTCTGTCTGTCTGTCCCTCTCTTTCACACACACACATATACACACACATTAGGATTTCTGTTCCTATCCTTGAGTCTGAGCCAGCTAAATGGCTGTTATGGCACACAAAAATACTACAATAATAATGCTGTAACAAATTCTAAGCTCAGACTTTAAGAAATTTGCAACTTGTATTTCTTGTCTCTTAGAACCAAGACTCCATGCTGTAGAAATATCCAACCAGCTCCATGGAGAAGCCTGTGGGTAGAGGCATTAGCCAACATGCTCAGCTAAGCTCTCAATCAACAGACAGCACCAACTTGCTAAATGTGTGAGTAAGCCATCGTGGAAGCTGATCCTTTCAAACTCAGTTAAGGCACTCCAGCTGATGCCCATGGAACAGAGATGAGGAATTTGCATCAAGCCCTACCCAAGTGTACATTCATGAGCATATAAATGAATGTTGCTGTTTTAAACAACAAACTTTTTGGGATGGTTTGTTAGGCAGCAGTGGGTAATTAGGATAGTGTAGAAGGTTTGAACACAATGCCAGATGCTTCTCAAAGACTCAGTAAAATCCTCCATAATCTCAGGAAGTTTAGTAGAGAAAGTTTGCCTAGAGGAACATGCTCTGCACCAAACAGGTAGGTTGTCTCTTTCTCAAGTAATTTAGTAATGTGGTAGATTTCAGAGCTTCTGGGGAGAGCTGGAGAGGAAGTAATTATTAGAGAGGGAAACAAGGCACAAAAGAGTGAAGTCCAACACTTCTGAAATGTGAAATTGAATTCCCTTAAGTTTTTCAGGGCTGAGGAAACAGGAATCTCTCAGGCTCTTAATCAAAAAACTTATAAGGATCACTCTCTTCTTTCTCCTCAAAAAAGATTTGGATAAAAGATGAAGTTAGTCATCTTAAAATTACTAACCATCTTTGTGTGAGTTCATTGTTGGACTGGATCAAGGTGATTATCCCATTCCTGTATTTTCTTAATAGAAAAATAAGAGAAAACACTGACTGGTGAAAGATGTCATTTGAAGTGTTTATGACTTCTTTTTAATGAATATTATCCAGAATATTATCAAACTTCCTAAACTACTACAGATATGAGAATATGTGACCTATTCTCAAGAGAAAATAAGAGGCAATAGGAGACCCATAGAAAACAGGCATGAACATATACAGACAGGCTTTTAACATAATAGTGATTAATATGTTAATGACAGTATAGGAAAAGATGTACAAAATAAATTAAAATAAAGAATTTCAATAGAGAATTATAACTCATGAAAAAAAATTAAACAGGCCTGACCAAGCAGTGACTCAGTGGATAGAGCATCAGACTAGGACACAGAGTACCCAGGTTTAAAACCCCAAAGTCACCGGCTTGAATGCAAGGTCACTGGATCATAAACATGACCCCATGGTCACCGGCTTTAGCCCAAAGGTTGGTGACTTGAGCAAGGGATCATTCACTTTACTGTAGTCCCCCAGTCAAGGCACATATGGGAAAGCAATCAATGAACAACTGCAGTAAATAATTGATGCTTCTCATCTCTCTCCCTTCCTTTCTGTCTGTCCCTATCTGTCCCTCTCTCTGACTCTCTCTCTGTCTCTGTCCAAAAAAAATAAATAAATTGAACGAATGGTCTAGAAAAGTAAAACAACAGTATTCATAATTAAGATCTCTTTGGATGGGTATAAAATAAGACCAGAAACAACAAAAGAAAAGATAAATGAACTCAGAGATGAATCCATAAGAAGTAAACTGAAGTACAGAGTTTATCACATGAGGAAAAAATGGAGAAAACAAAAACACACAATAGAAATGTGGGGCTCAGTCAAAAGGGGTAACATATGTGAGTGGAATTCCAGGAAGACATAGAGAACAGGTTTGAAGAAATATTTGAAGTGACAATTGCTGAGGTTTTCAAAACAATTAATGACACAAACCAATAAATTTACAAAACTCAGAAAGCCTTAAGTAAAATAAATACAATGAAACCACACCTAGCTACTTTACAGTCAACCTTCTAAAAATCAAAACAAAACAAAACAAATCTTTAGTGTAACCTGAGTGAAAAGACATTGCATTTAAAGGAAGGATAATAAAAGTGATGGCTGACATTTCAATGGAATCATGTAAGCCGGAAAACAATGGAATGACACCTTTGAAGAGTAAAGTTAAAATTCTATAAGAAAATGGAAGTAATATGAAGATAAAAATTGAAGGCAAAAACAAAGGCATTTTCAGACAAGCAGAAGTTGGGGAAAAATTTTTTTGACCATTGGAACTATAAGAAATATTAAAGAAAGTTCTTTAAGCTGAAGAAAAAAGGGTTCCAGATGAGAGCACCGAACTGGAGGAAGAGTAAAGAACATTAAAATATATAAGTATTGGAATTAATATAAAAAATATTGATAGTTCATTTCAAAATTAAAAATAATGTCTGTGGGTTAATGATGTATTTAGAAGGTAAATGGCATAAACTGATGTACAGTTCTTGAGTTGTTTCAGAAGTAATAAAAATAGTAATTGAAGATGGACTGGAATAAATTAAGGTTGTAGATTATATAACAATGTAAAAGTAACCAATCAATAAAGGGGAAACCATTAACTGTATTTTGGATTAATCTAAAAGAATCAAAGAAAAGAACAATAAAGGAATTAAAACCAGAAAATTAAAATGTGGAGAAATAGAATTCTCACCCTTTGACAATTTGCACTTAAGCTATTATATCAAACCATTTAAGTCAGTCATTGAACACCTGTCAGAGAAATGTGGAAACTAACAGCCAGTAATCTGAATTTGCAGGGCAGGGACCACAAGTAAAATGCAATGTGCACTTTCTGCTGGAACACTTTGTTAATTAGCTGTGTGCACAGTACCCAGCCACACCTATTTGGACCTCTCCAGACTGGAATAGACTGCCTGAAATTAGATGTCCCCTAGCATCATTCTAAAATCCCATTCTGAGGCTCTTGTGCTATCTATATAAATATTTTCCCCCCCCAGACTCGTTCTCTCCCTCCCTCTCTCTGGCTCTCTCTCTCTCTCTCTGATTGCCTCAGACAGTCTTTAGAGATTGCTTTTGTTATTGGGCCTGTCACCTACCCAAGGACTGATCCTTGCTTTGCATATATGTATCTAATTGAGTAATAGACACTGAAATTACTGAATCACTGTTTTGTATATGGTAAGTATTGACATCAACATTTGAAAAGATGAGAAGTTAGAGTGGCATCACAATACAAACAAACAAAAATAAACAAGATGTTGACTTAAATCCAATTATATTAGTAATTACTTTAAAGTAAAGATTATCAGCTGCATGATTTGGGTCAGATATGGCCCGTGTTAGTAATATACAGCAGCATATTAATAAATCTCCTCCTTTTAATAAAACCCTTCAAAATTCATCTGGATTTGGTGTCTCTACATAAACCTGAGAAAGTGAGGTATAGTACTTTACAACAAGACCTTCAGCCTTCAATTTCTGAAAAGCTTTTGGGTCCCACTCTCTTGCTGGGGGGGGGGGATATTAGGTTAGGTAGCTAGTTAGACATTAGCCAGAACATGCAGAGGAAAGGGAGGGATGTGTTATCCCCTGCATTATTCCTGGTAGGCAGGATCTACCTCACTACACTTAGACTGGTGATCTCGAGTTCCCTGATATGGTATCAGCCACATAGCAATACAATGAAGACAGATAAATAAAAAGAAGCTGAAAAGGAAAAAAAATAAAGAAAGAAAAACAGGAATGGGAAAGTCCAGAAAGTAAATCCCATAAATACCTAAATTCTGTAACTAATCAGGGAACTCATCCTCATGAGTAAGTTGCCTGCTCAGGCCTCCCTGAATGTATTCCTGCATGGCCAATAAACCTTTTCTTTGTTTTCTATATTTTGTCTCTTGATTGAATTCTTTCTCTCCAGCAAGACAAGAATTGAGGTTTTGTTGCTTCACTGGTGTATGACCAGGAGCCACCATCGTGGCCATTCACATGCAGGTTCCCATTGGATTCGGGCAGACGGTGAAGAAATGGTGGAGTCGGAGGATGGTGGGCCATTCTGTTTATTGGTATCTCACCAAGACAGGCAAGCCACAACAGAAGCCAAGGGAAAAGCAGAAAACCTGCTTTTCTCATGAAGGGTAAGGGATCAGGGAGACTCCTGCAATGGTGATAGCAGGAACCGAGAGAGCAAGCCCCTGTCTGTCCCCATTTTATAGTGTAGTAAACAAAACCTTTAATCCAATATACTAATAAGGAAGTCTCTGATACAAAGTCATTTATCTGAAGCATAAATGGGATTCCTCATAAGAGTGCACCACCACCTATCATGCAACAGTCAAGGGTATGGGCAAAAGCTTAGTTTTAAAACTAAGCCTAAAGAAAAAATAAAGATTATCAGACAGAATAAAAAACGCAGTTACAAGCTTTTCATACAACAATTAAAATATAAGGGTATAGAAGTTCAGAGATAAAAAAGGTAGGAAAAGATATATCATACAGGCAACCAACCAAAAAAAATTAATGTACCTGTATTAATATTATATAAAGAAGGCATAAGACAACATAATTTATTAGAAGTGATGATTAAAAAGTTAGTTCAAGAGGAAGACAGAACAATTGGGAAGAATTTGTTTGAACCAATAACAAAGCTCAAAACATATAAAGTAAATATTAATCAAAAATTTAAAAGTAACACATTCTCAGTCAGAGTTGAGGATTGTAATACCCTTTTCTCTGTCACTGACAAAATTAGTAAACAAAAATATCTGGAAGAATATAGAAAGAACTGAACAATATGCTAATTCAGATGTATAAAACTAATAAAGTTCTCATGCAACAACTGGAAAATCACATTCTTTCCAAGTTTGTGTGAAACACTGATCAGAAGAGATCATATCCTGGTCATAAAGTTCTCCAAAACATAAAAAAATTCAAATATACAGAATATAGTTTTGGACCACATTAAAATTGATTTAAAAGAAATAACAGTAATATAATTAGAAAACCATCAAGTGTTTTGAAATTAAGTGACATGTTTTTGAATAACTCATAAAGAACTCAGAATGAAAGTTAAAAATATTTTCAACTGAATTATAATAAAAACATAAAAGCTTGTAGAATGCAGTTAAAGCAGTACTCAGAAATTTTTTTCTGGTTCTAAATTTACATATTAGAAATAAATTAAGTTTGAGAACCTAAATTTCTACACCAACAAACTAGGGGAAAAAAAGTATATATTATATCCAAAGAAAATAACACATAGAGAATAATATTTTTAAAAATAATATTTTTTGAAAAAGATGAATAAAATTGATAAATCCCTAGGAAGAATGATTTAGAAAATTGTGAAAAAAAACACTCAAATTAATAATATGAGGACTGAAAAGAGGAAGATAAATACAGGTTCTATAGATGTGTTAATATGGGAATAGAATAAACAATTTGTATTTTAAAAATTAGATAAAATACACAAAATTTCTAATAAAACACAACTTATTTAAAGTGATACAGCCTTACCAGGAAGTGGTGGTGTAGATAGAGCGTCAGTCTGGGATGCAGAGGACTCAGGATCGAAACCCCGAGATCTCCAGCTTGAGCACAGGGTCACTGGCTTAAGCGTGGGATCATAGACATGACCCCAAGGTCGCTGGTTTGAGGCTAAAGTTACTGGCTTGAGCAAGGGGTCACTCGGTCTGCTGTAGCTCCCCTGTCAAAGCACATAAGAGAAAGCAATCAATAACTATGATGCCACAGTGAAGAACTCATGCTTCTCATCTCTCTCCCTTCCTGTCTATCTGTCCCTATCTGTCCCTCTCTCTTTTGTTCTCTCTGTCTCTGTCACATACACACAAAAATGACACACACAAAAAAAATTAAAGACTGAAGAGTCCTATATTATTAAAAGTATAACTAAAAACTTTCCCACAAAGACAACTCCAGGCCCAGGTTGCTTTACTGGTAATTTTTTTTAAATACTGAAGAAAGAAACAATACAAAATTTAAACAAATATTTCCAGAGAATAGAAAAGACTAAATACTTCTCAACTTTTTTAATAGGCTATCATAACCTTGATATTAAAACCAAACAGAGAAATTGCAAAATAAATCAATAAACATATACAGGGAAAAGGAAAGGGAAGAAGAGAAGGAGAGAAAAGAAAGAAAATCATAAGTCAATATCCCTCATGAATACAAATGCTAAAATCCCAAATAAAATCATAACACATAGCATAAAGAATATATGATTATATTATAAGGTAATTTTTTTGAGGAATGCAAAGTTTACTTTCTACTAGAAAATCAAACAATGTCATTTATTACATCAATGCTATAAACAAGGAAAACCACATGGTCCTCTCAATAAATGCAAAATAATTAATTTAACACTAAAAGAAACAAAACTCTCAGGAAACGAAGAAAAAAGAAATATTTCTCACCCGATACTCATTTTCTACAAAAGACAGTTGCCATCATACGTCATGGTGAAGTAATAAATGAGTCCTCCCTGACTTTGGGAATCAGATAGGGATGTCTACTATCATCACTCCAATTCAATATTGTACTAGACGTTCTAAGGAGCACTGCAAAGCTGAAACAAAATGAAAATTTAAAAGATTGCAAAGAAAGAAGTAAATTGTTATTCTATAAAGGTGATATTTTTTGTCTGCAAATAATTTAAGAGTCGTTTTACTTTTCCAATTCATAAGTGAATTCAGTACATCCCTAGATGTGTTGACATGTAAAAAACAATTTTATTTCTATGTACTAACAATGAACAATTTGAAATTGAAAATTAAAAAAAAAACAGTATCATGTAAAATTGCACTTACAAACTCCATCAAATATTTAAAAATAAATCTAATACAGAAAGTACGTGACTTCTACACTTTTCAGCTTGTACTGCAAAACATTGCAAAGAGAAGTTAATACCTAAATAAATTGAGAGGTTTACCATTTTAATGAATTTGAAGACTCAATACTTTTAAGATGTCATTTCTCCCCAGACTGACCTAAAATGTTCATTGATAGCCAAATCAAAATCCTATGAAACTTTTTATTTTGGGTAATTAGCAAGATTATCCTAAACTTCATATGGAAATGTGTAGGACCTGGAACAGTCACAATAATATTGAAGAAGAAAAACAAAGTTGGGAGATTTACAAGTTCCTACAACCACATTCCCTTCAAAGCTCTTACCTCACGTGCAATTTTACATGGCCTTGTGTTAGATTTGGTTAGACTACAAGTTCTTGAAGAAACCTATTATGTTCTTGACACTGAGCATGGTAGGTGCTTAATATATAATTATTGACTGGGTAAGTGAGTAGTCATTGCATTTTTTGTGTAATTATCTGTGTAAAGTCTGCCTTCTCTCCAGGGAAACACCATTCTCAGGGCAGAATGCTAAGCAAACATTTCTCACTGTATATTGCTGAATGAATGAATGGGTGTGTGCAGTGAGTACTTGGACACTGTGAGGAAGGTGAAAAGGGAGCTCAGGCAGCAAAGTTTGGTTGAGATGTGGCTCTGGCATTTAGCAACCAAAGGCCAGACTTCTCGGGCAGGGACCTACTTGCTCGGGTCCCACCTGCACTTTTCGAGGCATTTAGTACTTCCATCTAACACTGAGCAAGCTAATCATTTAGGTGCTATGCAGAGCCAAGGGGAGACACATCTGGAGGCAATAAACACCTGTCCATTCATCTTCCAATCACATGCTTTTTGGGCATCTGCTTTCCCCTCCTACAACAAGATCAGTACAGATTGGGGAAGGGCTGAGCCAATGACAACATCGCTCCACGCTGCTCATTAGGAACAGGTTCAGCAGAACAGGGAAACTAACCTGAACGGGGAGATTAGAGGGAGAAGAGTTAAAAGAAGTGTAAAGGAAACATTAACCAGAGCAGGAGTCCTGGGGGATGTGGGAAATCCAGCCCCATCCGCCACTCTGGTTAGTGTTGGAGAATAAGCTTTAAGATCTAATTGTATAGGGATTTCTGTTTATTTTCAAATGTACTTTTTTGTTGTTGTTATTGTGTGTTGTGTTTTTTGAATAACATAAGAACCACTTCCTTGTCCCTCCAGGTCTTTTTTTTTTAGCTTTATTTATTTATTTATTTATTACAGGGACAGAGAGAGAGAGAGTCAGAGAGAGGGATAGATAGGGACAGACAGACAGGAACGGAGAGAGGTGAGAAGCATCATTAGTTTTTCATTGCCATTACGACACCTTAGTTGTTTATTGATTGCTTTCTCACATGTGCCTTGACCATGGGCTTTCAGCAGACCGAGCCACCCCTTGCTGGAGACAGCGACCTTGGGTCCAAGCTGGCAAGCTTTTTGCTCAAGACAGATGGACCCCGCACTCAAGCTGGCGAGCTCAGGGTCTCAAACCTGGGTCTTCTGCATCCCAGTCCGATGCTCTATTTACTGCACCACCGCCTGGTCAGGCTGGTCTCCAGGTTTTTGCTGTTGCGGTTTTGCAAATACACAACCCCAATTTGGGTAACTACAAAGTCTTCCACTTCCTGCCCAGTTTTGATAGATCTTTCGAGAATGTTGTCTCTCCCAGAGTTGCTCTTTCACACATTTTGTGTGTTTGTAGGCTTCTTGAATTTATATTACAAATATTACTTTTCCTTTTCATGCTCTTAGAATACACAAGGTTTTTCCAGTTACATAAGGAAGGTCTTTGGGCACTTGTCCACGTTGTGCCCTGGGACTTGATTCATAAACAAGGATGCTCATCCTTGCGGGATTTCCTCACACTAATTCAGCCATTATCAATCATTACTACTTCCTCTCAGTTTGTCAAGTTACTTTTAGTCTCCCAGTGGGCTGGAACTCAGCATTGGTCAGCTCTCACAGAAGCAATATAGGGACTGGAAGGGATGAATGATGTCAGGGGACAAGCCAACAGCAAGACACACAGTGCTGGTACCTGGTGATTTTTGGATGGCTGCAGGTCATCTTCCCTTCCCACTGAGGCACAGAATGTGGAAGCTTATCTGTGCAATTTTCTTTCCTTCCTTCCAGTTAATCAAGGAGGAATTGCCATTTTAGTTCTGGAGAATGAGTACCACCTCTGTAAGCCACATTAATGTCCCATTGTAACAAAGCAAGGTGTCTGAGGCTCAGGGTGATGACGTTCCTCTCAATAGTCTTCATTTTCTAAAGTCATTAGTATCGTTACCATCTATGAATGACCAGGGTACCAGTGTCTTATTTATCCCTTTAACCAAAGTAGGGTATGTGCTTTGTGCCACGTGTACTAAGGAATTTTAAGTTTCTTTTTCCTGAAAGTATCAGGAAAGCACTGTAGGAGTTTAAACAGGAGAACAATGTGACTAGGTGTCCTCTTAGAAAAGTGACTCTAGCTGCTTCTCTTTGAACTTCCCGTTTTAAAAAATCCAAATTGATCAACATGTTATGGGACTGGTAAGAACCAAACCAAACCAAAACCTCCTTTTCCCCCACCTTCTGCCAACGTCCAGGAAAGCACAGCCCTCCGTCTGCTCCTGTCTGCTCTTCACGTGTGCGCTGAGAAAGCTGTCCAGTCTTGAGGCACAGTCACAGTTGCTGGACTGAGACTTCAGTCACTGCATCTCCTGCTATCTCCACTCTTCACTTGGCACCAGGCCCATTCAGATGCCACCTCCTTGGCTGGCTGGCACCACCCTCCGAGGCTCCCAGGGCAGCTCTAACTCTTCTCCTTCTACAAATAAAGAATCAGACTGCCCGAGTTGCTGAAGCCCAAGTTAAACCCAATATATTCTCATTTTGGTTGCTCCTTCCACATAACAGGCCATTAAAATAGGGGAGCTGCTGTCCACTAGAACCTCCAAGTCTGTGGCTTCTTTCTCCACAATGTCACATGAGTGGGACCTCACCCCTGTAGGGTTTCCTTGATTGGCTTCCCTTAATGACAGCACTTTGCCCTTCTACTATACCTCTGCATTAAAGAACAGCCATACAAAGACGATCTTCATTCACATTTATAATTCCAGAGATTTTTCCTAACCCCTTTACAATAGGTCCAGTAATGATGTCAAAAGTTGTTCCATTGACTGCCCTGGTTAGGGAGTGCTTTCCTCTCAGAGTATTTTATTATTTATTTTTTCAGGTAATAGGAGGAGAGATAGTTAGACAGACTCCCATAAGCACCCTTGCTGGGATCCACCTGGCAACCACTATCTGGGGCTGATGCTTTAATCAACAGAGTTATTTTTATGACCTGAGGCAGACATGCAACAATGGAGCTATCCTCAGTGCCTGGGAGCCACACTCCAACCAATTGAGCCACTGGCTGTGGGAAGGGAAGAGGGACAGAAGGGGGATATGGAGGGGTAGAGAAACAGATGGTCATTTCTCATGTGTGCCCTGATTGGGACTCGAAATCAGAGCATCTGCACACTGGATTGATACTCTATCCACTGAACCACCAGTCAGGGCCTCTCAGCATCTTTAGCTGTCATGACAGACCTGGTGTGGTAAGGTGGATAATCTTGGCTAATATTTCTCCCTTTTATGTCTCCTCCTCTGAAAAGCAGATTATTACTTTATGAAAGGCCTCGAGAAGAAATTAATTAATTTATTGCAGGGAATTCATGTATGTAGAACAAGCAGGGATGAGAACTGTTTGAAAGGAAGTGGGCTGACGTTTCTCTTAGTGTGACAGGATTAAGATGGTTTTAATGATCTCACCTGGTTTGTGTTATTTCATTTACAGAGCTGACATGATAGCATAAGGTTTAGTGTTACTGTCTGTGTTTTCCCCTTTGGGAGCATTGGAGGAGCCCCTCCCCCACCCAGGTTAGAAAGTAAATTCACACTTCAAGCATGTTCATAAACATGCAATGACAGGAGCAGAGGTTTAAGTTACAATGCTCCATCATGTGCCAGTGCCAACAATAACCCCAGACTTAGGACTGAGGAGCTCACCGTGTTTTCTTTTTTTTGGCATAAAGTAAATGGGTTTCTCATGGGATCTGGGTGTAAAAGGATGTTCTGATAGATGGGACCTAGGCAATGTCACAGGATGGTGCCTTGAATCCATCCTGCAGCCTGGGCTAGGCACACACTCCACACGTGGTCTGCTTGGGGGAGTGGCTGTTTCCTTTGTTGAAATACACACACGCACTGGCACAGAGCTAAGTTCTGTTTCTTGGCCCTTGGACTAAGAAGACAGCTGGCACAGGTTTAATATGTGCTGTTTTCTCTGCCCAGGAGCGGTTTGACCTGACTGGGAGCAGGGGTGAGATTTTCCATAGGTCTTTCTTTCTCTCAGTTGCTGTATACCTGAATGTTCTCCCATGCAAAGACCCATAGTGGCCTAGAGCATGGATTTCACTAAGACAAAACCTGAAGGAGAAGAGAAGGCATCACATACTGCAAAGGAGATCCAATGCAAAGAAGTAGAAATTCTTATTGGAAACCCTGGGGTAGAGGCAGCAAATGGCCAGGGACATAGAGATACCACCATGCATTGACTTGAGGCTGGGCCCAATAGGCAAGGGCCACCTCAGTCTTTATGGAAAGAGAACAAGTTAATTAGGAAGCCATGCAGACTACCTAGAGAGAGGCAGCCCAAAGTGGCCAGGGCCTGCAGCCACTCTGGGAGCTGGCAGTCGCGTTTGTGCAGAACCTGCGTTTGTGCAGAATCTGCAAGCACAGAGAGAAAAGGTAGTAGGCAGAACAGGGAAAGGTCTGCCAACCTCTGAGAGGAGTGCACTAGTGTGTGGGCATTGACTCTTACCCCAGTCCTGACTCCAGAGATACAAGAGCAACCAGAAAACAGGACAATTTTCTTAAAGGGCAAGTCACGTGACTTGTCGCTGAGTCATTTCCAAAGGCCTGGGCATGCAGGGTGCCCTGGCTGACCAGGCAAACGATTGTGGTTAGAATCCTGGCTATAACAACGCTCTCCACACCATCTGGGAGCATTGAGTGGATTGCAGAAAAAAACCTCTTCTTCTTTTGGAAACATCAAAAAAAAAATTAAAGAAATTACTTCTGATTTAATCTTTATAACTGAATGCCCCACTGATTGGGATAAGCAAGAGACACACACATTTGTGCCTGCGTAAAATGACTTTGGGGAAAGTCAGGTCTGCTCCATCAAGCCAAAGGATCATTTCAGGCTGTGATCAGGAAAACGAGATTTCACAGCAAATGAAACATTTGCTATCCTTGCACAACTCAGGGGATCTATGTGTGGACATGTTGTGGGAGGAAGAAAAGAATTTGACCCTACAAAAACTCTCCATCTCTTTCTGCACAGCTTCACAGACAGTTTGACTTTGCAATACTGTCCTGCTGGTCAGGATGAGCCTACAGAGCCTATGCATGGTATCTGGATACATTCTGGTTTTCAGCAAATATTAGGACAGGGCGGATTTGGCTGGTAGCTGAAAGCAGGTCTGGGTGTGTCACTGTTATCAAGGTGAACTCAGGTACACACTGTGCATCAGTAAAATGCAGATCAGGGGAGTGGTCGTGATGAGATTAACCTCTAGGGACAATTTACAGCAAATCCAGTGGTGAACATGTGAAGAACATCATGGGCTCTGTCCAGAAGAAAGAAATAGGGATTGTTCAGCATGCAAGTAGAGGCCAAAAGGAATTGGTATATGACAACAGGCTACACAAATTAAGGACTCTCAATATGGGCTTTTAAAAGACATAGCATTATTTCTCTTTAAATCTTGTACAAATCACAAATTTTTGTTAGACTGGAGCAAAGAAACCTGCTTGTTTTTTTCAGTAGAAGTGCCTTGCCTTCAATTTCTGAATGTTGGTATCTGGGATAAAAATCAGAGCATCCACAGTGCATGGCCCAGCCCAGTGACTTCACTGCTCCTGGAAGAGCAGGGATGGATACTGGGACCCTGCTCTGGTTGAGCTGCAAGAAGAGAACAAACCTCAGTTAGCATTTTGGATATCAGCTTGTCCCACCTCTGACTGTGCCTCTCAGGGTGAAGCTCCCAGCTCTGTCTACAGAGACCATCAGCCCACCTTTGACTGCTGTACTTATTAAAAAGTTTTTCTTTCTGTTTTCTTTTCTGATGTTTCTCAAAGGCTTGACTATGCCTCCCACGTCTTCACAAAGGAGACATAAATTTTGAAACGTTTTCGCCCCAGAGAAGAAAGCAATTAGATAGACATAATTATGGCATTTGCCCAGGTTCAGATAAAAGGTTGATGTGTATTCTTGAGCAGAAAGAAGAACCAATGTGTCCCATGCATGCAAGCTTGGTTGAACATAGCTTGCGTCAATCCTCATCACATGAAACTGAATCCTATGAAATCGTTAATTTTTTAGATCACAAATGATTGACAACTGGCAACTATAAGTTATTTGACTTCTAACAGAATGGTTAAGAGCATGGACTTTGGAGTACACTCTGACACTGACTAGCTATGATGCAAGTGACTAGCTACTCTTTTTCTTTCTTTCCTCATTTCAATAGTATTTATCTCATAATTATCATTTCATTCTTACATTTGTGAAAGGTGAGTGAGCTGATATATGTAAAACATTTAGAAGAGTTCTTGGTCTGTAGAGATCATTATTCATTCCTTTTTCATAAGACTCTCTCTGTAGGCCCCTGTTATATATGTTACTTTAGAGGACACAGCTTACATGGGCTGTTAGAGGGACATTTGTCCAGAGCTTCATTTCCACAAAGGGCTTCATGTGAGTTTTCAACATTAACCCCTGATGAAAGTAAATAAGCAGTCATACAGATACACTGACAAGATTCATGAATTACAACAACTCATAAATTATTAATTATTCATTTTTAAATTAATTATAATGTTGAGAGAGTTTCTGACAATCTTTATTTTTTAAGTATACTTATAACCTCATAAAGAATTTACAATTGGCTCAAACGTCTTAATCTATGAGAGGTCTGCAGAGAAGATAACAGCTAGAAGTCATGAATCCTCTATATTTCTTATGGGAAAGTACAAAAGGAGAATGCTGCTTAAAGCAGAAAGCTAGCAGAGGCCTCTCTTGTTAGAGTCCTTGATTGCCACAAACAAGTCACCTCTCTCTACTGCCAACTCAAGGATATGTTGTACCAGGAAGAGCTGGGCATTGAATAGACTATACCATTGCTATAATGATATTGGTTTGGTGACAAATGGTGTCCACTTTAAGTGCAGAAGAAAATATCTGTTTGGTCTTGGAATCAAGCACAGTAAATTTTGTAAATGGTTAGGTTCCATTTTCAAGATGACGATCTCCACTTTGGAACCAAAATGCATGGCCCATGACTAGAGACAGTTCTGCTTAATCTTACTACAGCTTCTATGTTATGCCTTCACTAATTATTTTGTTTTCTCTAAATTTTTAAAATTAACCTTATAGAGGTATGATTTCTATACAAGCACATTCACTAATTTTAAGAGTAAAATTTAATGAGTGTAGAGTTGTGTAATTACCACCACATTTCCATCACTCAAAAAAAAATCCCCTAATGCTCATTTTCTGTCAATCCCCAGTCTCCATTTTGAGACCTTAGAAACCACTGAGCTGCTACTAAAGTTTTGTTATTTTTAGAATTTCATATAAATAGACTCATATAGTTAATTATTATTATTTTTAAATCTGGGCTCTTTCACTTAGCAAATTATTTTGAGAATTATCTATATTGTTGGGTGTATAAATAACAGTTCATTGCTTTCTATTGCTAATAGTAATTCCATTGTGTGCCCATACAGATAGGCTAAAAATATAGATTGATTTTAATCCACGGCCACTATAAACAAAGCTGTCATGTATGTTAATTTACAAGTCTTTGTGTGAACACACATTTTCTGTGATCCTGGGTGAATACGTAGGAGGGGGATAACTGGCTCCCATGTTCAATGCGTGTGTGACTACTGCACAAGGAACTGCCAAGTTATTTTCCAAGTTGGTTGTGCCCTTTTGTGTTTCATCAGCAATATCTGAGCATTCTGGTTGTTAGATGTGTTTGGCAACATATGGAACTGTCAGTCTATTCCATTTTAGATATTCCAGCACATATGTGGTGGTATATTCTTGTGGTTTCAATGCTCACTTTCCAATGGTGATTGATGTTGAGCATTTTTTCACATTATTTGTCACCCATAAATCTTTGGTGAAGTGTGCAGTCAAAACTTTTGCTCTGCCAATCTTTTTAAATTGGGTTGTTTGTCTTTATATTAATTTATATAAGTTTAATATATATTCTGCACATTGTGGATATATGCTTTGCAAATATTTTCTTGTAGTCTGTTTTTTGCCTTTTCATGTTTTTGACTAGATATTTTTCAAAGCAAATGCTTTTAATTTTGATGAAGTCTAATTTATAAAATTATTTTATAGGTCATGATTTCCATATCTTTAGGAAATCTTTGTCTAACCCACTCTAAATATTGGCTCATATTCTCTTTTATAAATTTTACAGCTTTATGCACTTTTGATTTTACATTTAGGTCTATGACCCATTTTGAGTTAATTTTGGTACATGGTGGGAAATAAGGGTCCAAGTTAATATTTTGCACATCAATATCCAATTGTTCCAGCATCATTTATTAGAAGAAATATCCTTTGCCCATTATCTTTGTATCTTTATTAAAAAAAATAGACGTTTATGTCTGGACTCTATATCATTTCAATGACTCATATGTATATGTGGTTGCTGTAGACTTACACTAAGTTTTGAAATTAGACTGCATTCTCAAACATATTTTCCAAATTATTTGAGGTGTTCTAAGTCCTTTCCATTTTTCATACATTTTATTTATTTATTTGTTTGTTTATTTATTTATTTTTACAGGGACAGAGAGAGTCAGAGAGAGGAATAGATAGGGATAGGGATAGACAGGAACGGAGAGAGATGAGAAGCATCAATCATCAGTTTTTTGTTGCGACACCTTAGTTGTTCATTGATTGCTCTCTCACATGTGCCTTCACCGTGGGCCTTTAGCAGACCAAGTGACCCCTTGCTTGAGCCAGCGACATTGGGTCCAAGCTGGTGAGCTTTTTGCTCAAGCCAGATGGGCTCTGCACTCAAGCTGGCAACCTCAGGGTCTCGAACCTGGACCCTCTGCATCCCAGTCCGATGCTCTATCCACTGTGCCACTGCCTGGTCAGGCTTTTCATACATTTTAAAATCAGTTCATCATTTTGCACCAGAACAAAACAAAACCCTAAATCCTGGTGGGATTTTGATTGAAATCAAATTTATGTTCTATGGCAGACATGAAAATATGCCTATGGACCTTCTGCTACACGGAGGGCCCCAGCTGCTCTTCTTCTAAATCTATTGCTTCATTTGGGCCAAGATCACACCTCCCACAGGCTCCTCCCTAGATGAAGATGAAGTATAGTGGAAGATATTAAAGGAGACTCATTTCTGGGATATGGGAAGATCTCTTTTGGACAGTTTAAGCTCAAGGAATACTTGCCATCTTTGATGAAGCTTTCCAAGACTCTGTGAGATACTGGGACTGTCCACCCAATATTCTCAATCAGTCCTTCATGAGGTTCACACTTGCCTTTAGACTGACATCACTCCTAGCCTTTCCTTACTGTCTTCCTACTCCTTTTCTCTCAGGTCTTCCTTCCTTAATAAAATTCTTGCATATTTCCCCTTGTCTTTATGTCTGCTCCTCAGAGGGTCTGGATTAACACAAGTGGTACCAAGAATCACAACACAGGCCGCTAGGGTTCCAGAGTCAGGCCAGGCCACAATCCACAGAGAACAACCTGCCTTGGGGAGCTGAGCCTTGCTGGAGACAGAATGTCTAACCATGGATCTCCAGGTAATCGGGAGTCCAGAGCTTCCAATGTAGCTGGGTTTTCTCAGCGCTTCTAAGTCCTAAAGTCAGTGGGAAATTTTGTTAAATGCCTCACATTCAATGCTAAGTGTTGTATAACATTGAACTCCCACTTCCATCTCACTATGATTGGCTTTGGATATCCACAGAGCCCAATATTGGGCCTCTGACATACCATGCAGAGACAAACTGGTCAAATGGTGGCAAGTGGACTATCTCAAGCCTTTCCCATCTTGGCAGGGCCAGAGGTTTGTCCTTACGGGGTAGATACCTGCTCAAGAAATGGATGCTGCCCACAGAGTCTCAGGTGCTGAAGCAACTCTCAAAGGCTTATGCTGGCGGCCAAGTGGGCAATGGACTGCATTGCAGAAGGCTGAAAGCTAGGAGACCATTGGGGGACGTGGCAGTAGCCCAGATGAGAGTTGATAAGAAATGATGGTTGTGTGGCAGTACAGATAGTGAGTCAAGAGGATTCAAGTTTGAATAAGTAACTAAAGGGTGAACAGCATATTAAGATGAAAGGTAGCTTTCTTCTAAGGCATCTCAAGCCTGTGTCTCTTTGTTTCAATAGGCAATAGTTCTCCCCAGTTATCCTGTGACTCAATGAATCTTTTGATAAAATTGCAAACAATGTTTCAGGGTCCCACAGTAACAAGGAAAACAGGACAAATATCTTGTGGCTACATGCCCATAAAAGGTGTTACTTTTGGCAAATGGAACAAGAGCTATTTTCCAAAGTAGTATTTACTCTTTTTCAGGTTACACACACAACAGTCTGGGTGAGCTGACTTCTCTAACCCATGCACTAACGAACAGGTTGGCAGACTTATAATTTGGAGCCCTCGAACAGGAAATCCTGAAATTAAAGTTCTTTCAGAAGCGTTGATTGATCCATCCCCTCAGCACTTTCAGAACCTATCTATTTAACATGCCAATTAGTAATTCTAAATTGCCTTCTAAATTCTGCTGGTGATCTTCTGATAAAATGCTACTTTGCTAATTCTAGTGGGTGCTGTTTAGGATTTGAATTCTCCTTGAAAATAGCTTTATTTATTTATTTTGGAGGGGGGAGAGTTAAAAACAAACTATTCAAGAAAGGTCTATCCAAGTGACTATTTCCTGAGATTGTACCACTGTGACTCCAGCACAGTCTGTGACAATCTGGGCTTTGCATTTAACAGGGCACTCAGGCACGTACACATTCCCATTTGTAGAAAGCAGATCCTAAGCATGGGCTAGTTAATGGGGGAAGAAACAACAACTTGTTTTTAGCCATCTATATACAAGTCCCTAGACATATGCATAAAGCGTACTATATGATACACAGGGCATACAATACAGCTTGTATGTATTTTTTTTTTTTTTACCATTTCATATTTTTCCCAGACAGATGAATTTTATGCCATGAATGGCTAGTACTCACTGTCAAGCATTGACTGTAATTTAAAATGCATTTTTCCACACCTTTGACAAAAGCAGGTACTTCTCACTGAGAGCTCTTTGTTATGCTGGATTTTTAAGTAATTTCTTAAATTGGGTGAGTGCTGAAAGCTTCCAATCTGCAGCAGAGTCTTCTGTTAAGTTGAGAAAAAAAGAACTGAGGTAAAGATAATATTTTAACTTCTCTGCTCATCACTGGTGTATTATTGTGGTTTGGGAGCCAGGGATAAACAGTTATGATGGGACAGAAGGGCAGAGGTTTTGAGAAGGGTTGATGATAGTGTTAGAACAGGGGTTGGGAACCTTTTTGGCTGAGAGAGCCATGAATGCCACATATTTTAAAATGTAATTTTGTGAGAGCCATATAATATGTTTAATATTAAATACAAGTAAATGTGTGCATTTTATGTAAGACCAACACTTTTAAAGTACAATAAGTCTCTGAATTCTTTTTAATAATGTTGTTATGCTGTTGCTAACCAACGATGAATAAAGTACTTCTTACCATTAATGCGACTTCTGGTGCTGCATGGTTTTGCTGATGGCTTTGTAGCCTGGTTGATACATGGTGAGGTTAAGCTTCATGCAGGCATTGAGACTTCCATCCATTAAACAAGATCGTAGGTTGGTCTTAAGTTCTTTAGACATGAGAAGGACTGCTCACATGCATACGTAGAGCCAAACATTGTCAGTACAGCAATACTCAGATGCTGCAGTGTGTGATATGTGATGGAAAGTGCGTTTCAAGTTTTGACAATCAGCTGGCTATGGGTTGAAGTTTTTTCATTTCTCCCCACTGTGTTTGCTCCCCAACTCTGCTGTCATGCAAGTCTTTCCAAATCTTCATTCAGTGACTTGAACTTTTTCACCCACATGTCTGAGGCCTTCAGGTCAGCAGCTTGTAGCTCAAAATCTCTGACGGAGACACCAAGGATGTAACTCAGGTCAGCGCTGTCCACTGCACACTTATATGGATGGATGATGAACTTAAAAAGATGAGTGTGCTCACAAAATTCTCCAAAGTGCGCTTTGAATGACTGCAAGAGATTAGATGTGAAGCCCGCTAGCTGCTGGAGATCAAGATGTTGAGCAGGGTCACTTGCTGTGCATGCATCTTTAAACTCTCCCAGTTTTTCAAAGTGTAGTAAACTACCTGTTTCAATGTCGGCGATGAAGAGTTCCAGCCTGTTTTCAAATGCAAACACTGCTTGTTGAAGGGATAAGACTGTACTTCCAATGCTTGCATTTTCACATTGAGCTGGTTCAGATGTTCGGCCATGTCCACGAGATAGCAGAACTTCAGGAGCCACTCAGTGTTAGCTAACTCAGGATGCTCGATGTTTTTCATTTCAAGAAAAGTCTGGATTTCACCCAGACAAGCCACAAAATGGCTGAACACCTTCCCTCTTGACAACCAGCACACGTTGCTGTACAGAAGCAGATTCATCTAGCAGTGTTTTAAACTGGTGATCATTTAAAGCTCAGACAACAATAAAGTTGACCACCCGAATGACCAGCGACATCACCTCACCAAGCTGCTCACCACACATCTGAGCACAAAGTGCCTCTTGATGTAGGATGCAGTGAAAACTTAGGATGGGTCTCTTTTCATGTTCATGAAGAAGTGCTACGAATCCTCTGTTTTTCCCCACCATGCAAGGAGCACCATCAGTACACGCTGACATAAGTTTATCCATCGGTAGATGTTTTTTTTTTTTTTTAACAAACTCAGTTAAAGACTAATAAATCCTCCCTGCTTGTTGTCTCTTTCATAGGCAAAACAGCCAGACTTTCCTCATGTAGTGTGTCACCGACAGCATACCTTGCAATCACACTGAACTGGGATAAATGGCTTATGTCTGTTGACTCATACAAAGTGAGAGAAAAGAATGGTGCTGCATTTATGTCCTTCACCTGTGTTGCCTCAATTTGATTTGCCATCATAATGGTATGATTGTGAATAGTTCTTGCCGACAGAGGCATGTCATTTATTTGTTTGATTATCTTGTCTTTATCTGAAAAGTCATCAAAAAGTTCATTGGCTACATCAGGCATGAATGTTTGGCATACTCACCAGCTGTGAATGGCTTTCCATTTCTCACAATTGCTAAAGTACCAGCAAAGCTAGCCAAATTCCAGTCTCCTTGTTGGGTCCAGACATGGAGTTGCTGCTGACTAGCTTGCACTCTGCACAGTAGCTCTTGACATGCTTTCTTCCTGCTGTCCCCTTTTGGATATTTCAGTGCAAATGTAGTATGGTGTGTATTGAAGTTCCGCTTTATATTTGACTGTTTCATTGATGCAATTTTATCATTGCATATTAGACACACTGTAGAACCTGCTCTCTCCACAAAGGCAAATTCCTCTGTCTGTTTCTGCTGAAAAGTATAATACTCCTCATCTTTTTTTTTTAGCCATCTTCTTCGTCAAAAGGGTTTCTGCAATTAGAGAGCTGACTACTTGATTAAAAAAAGGAAAGTTTACTTCCTGACCTCACAAGGACCCGTGTATGTTACACATTATCCAAATAAAAATTTGGTATTATCCCGGAGGACAGCTGTGATTGGCTCCAGCCACCCGCATCATGAACATGAGTGGTAGGAAATGAATGGATTGTAATACATGAGAATGTTTTATATTTTTAACGTTATTATTTTTTTTAATTAAAATTTGTCTGCGAGCCAGATGCAGCCATCAAAAGAAACACATCTGACTCGCGAGTCATAGGTTTCCAACACCTGTGTTAGAGGAAGGCATTTTTTATAGTTTACTTTTTTTCCCCTTCTTTTCCATGTGAGAGGAGGGGAGATAGAGAGACAGACTCCCACACGTACCCCGACCAGGATCCACCCAGCAATTCTATCTGCGGCCAATGCTCTACCCATCTGGGGCCATGCTTGAAACCAAGTTATTTTTAGCATCGTAGGCAAAAGATCCATGAAGCCAACCCCCAGGGTCGATGTACTTGAATCAGTTGTTCCATGGCTGCAGGAGGAGAAGAGAGAGAGAGAGAGAGAGAAAAGGGAAAGAGGGGTGGAGAGCAGGTGGTTGCTTTTCCTGTGTGCCCTGAGCCAGGATCAAACCCAGCACATCCACATTCTAGGCTGACACTCTGCTGCTGAGCCAACTGGCCAAAGCCAAAGTTTGCTTTCTAAAAAACTTTAGCCTCCCTGGCTTGGCCAATGGGATGTTTATCCTTCAAGAGCTTTAACTTCACCTTACTGGAAAGCAAATTGTTGACGGAGCTGAAGGTGCTGAATGCAGCCACTCCTGCATGCACACTTGTCTACAGTCCTTCAATGTCAGGGCTGTAAGAGGGTGACCCTCCATTCTTACAGAAATAACAGCTTTAACTGCAGTAGGAAAACGAGGCAGTGGGTACAAGTGGCCCGGAGACAGACTCTCAAAGGACCGAGTCCTATCACACAGGTAGGAATTTTTCCAGCTTACAACTTGCATTGCCTCCGTACCTTATAATTCTTTTGTTGGAAGTTATGCGAGAGGATTTTCAGATTCAGCTTTGGGGTAAAGCTGTGTAACTTTGAAGGTCTATTCCAAATCCTGGGTCCTACAAAGCCACACAAATGCTGCCTATGGTCACATTTCTGTTACACTCGTCACAGACACATCCTTCATGCTACCCTCACCTTTTCTCAGGGGGAGGAAAACGTTTTTATACCATGGTTTCACAGTGTTATTTTCTCCATTAATGTGTATAATGTCCAAATAATTTGAAATTGATTAAGTTTGGAGTTCCTCACCCAGGAGTGTATTTTCCAAACCTGAAGAATCAAGACCCACGTCCTGAACGGTGGTATCCACAGGGTTGCTTATTTAAAAGCTCGACTCTCTCTCTCCCTCTTTCCAAGTTTTCCCCTTTCCTGGCTCATTTTGTCTTCTCCTCTTTCCCTAATTTCATGTTCCTCCAGGTTCTTCTGGCCACCATCCCTCATCAACACTCCTCCACCACTTTGTGTATTCTCTTCCTTCTGGCAGTTGGCATAGCCCTCTCTTTCTCAGTTTTATTTCTCCTCCAGCCCTCCCTTTCAGACTGAGGTATCAGAGCTGGGCTCTGTGGACTTGTGACGGATGGCAAGGACAGGCCAACAGCTGGTACCTTCCAAACCAAGGACATTTTGAATGTTCTGTTTGGGGAGGAAAGGAAGCGGAGGAGTCAACAACGTTCCTAAATCTTTAATTTCCAGGAATCCCATTAGACATTAATTCTTGACATTTAAGACCTTAGGAACTAGGACTCAGGACATAGCACCAACAGACATAGAATTTTAATTTTTAATAGATGTACGTATTAGTAAGTTTTATTCACAGTTGCCATTCTGAACAGCATAGCAAGAAGAAAGTCTTTTTTAGATAAAAGTTGATGGACTGTAACATACCAACAGAAGAGGTCATGGGTCATAGCTGTATGAATATTGAATTTTCTCAAAGTTAATGACCCTTCTCACCACCACAAGGGCATGGGACAGTAACAGGCCTCTACACTGCCTAAACTTGCCTCTTCTTGGTTACTAAATCTCACCCACCAAAAGTAACGACTCTCTGAAATCCCCTCACCCTTGATTAGTTTGGACAGCTTCTGAGTTCTATGTAAATCAAATTGCACAGTATATATGTTTTTTCTGACTCATTTCTTTTGCCTAACATCATTTGGTGACATTTATCCATATTGATTGCTAAGGTATATCAGTAAGTCCCTTCTCATTGTTGTTTTATTGTAGCCAACTGTATGAATAGAGCACAAAACATTTCTCTGTTCTATTGTGGTGTTCCCAGTTTTTTGTTTATCAGAGAAAAAGCAGCTGTGGACCTTCTCATAAGTGTCTTCCGGTGTGCACACATATGATTTTGTTAGACTTTTATCTAGAAGTGCAGGTGCTAGGTCATAGAATGTGTGTTGTTTAATTTTACTAGATGTACCGCCAAACAGTTTCTAAAGTGGTCGTACACATTTACTATCACACCAGAAGTAAAGAGAACTCCATTTATTCCACACCCTTGCCAATACTTGAATTACTCTGTCTTTTTTTATCATTTGTTATCCTATTGGTTGTATACAAGCATTTTATCTTGGTTTAAATTTTCACAGTTTTCTATATGTATGGACAATCTAGGTGGTTTTTTTTTTAGTAAAGTACTGGTTCAATTTCTAGTCAATTTCTTTACTGTCTCTTCTCACTGATTTGTAAGGGAATGGTCACAAGCTTCTAAAATTTCATCCAGTGACCCTAGCATCTGTATTCATGCCCCATGTACCTCTCCCTTGAGCGTGAGTGTGAACTGAACCTAGTGACCCACTTCTAATCAATAGAATATGCCAAATGTTATGAGATGTCACCTCTGGCATTAGGTTTATAAAAAGACAGTGACTTCTGTCTTACTGGCCCTCTCTCTCTTTCTCTCTCTCCCTCTCTCTCTGTCTCTCTCCCTTTTGCACAGGGGAAGCCAGCTGCATGCTGTGAGCTGCCCCACAGAGAGGCCCACTGACAAGTCAGGCAACAGACAAGTCAGCACCTGGTTCCTGCAGTGGCCAAAGGAGTGACTTTGGAAACAGATTCTCCCCTGGCCCAGCCTTGGGTTGACTATATCAAACCATCTGACAGCTTCCCTTCCATTTCGGGAAAGACCCTGAGTTGGACACTCAGCTACACCATGCTCTGATTTCTGACCCACAGAAATGAAGAGATAATAAAGAATCACTGTGTTAAGCCACTGAATGTTGAGGGATTTTGTTTTGCAGCAAGAGATAATATTAAATGGAGCTCTTCCGTGTCCTTGGGTATGAGTCCTTCACCATTTATGGGCATCCTGGGGTTATGACAGTCTAGACATGATATTTTTGCGTTTATGACACTCACTTCCATAAAAACTTAAAAAGATTGAGAAGTGACTGTTTTGGCTTATGTTGTTAGCATCGTACTTGCCAACTACATGGGCGAACTAGTTTGATTGTGTGTGGTGGAGGAATACTCAGTACAGTGTACAGTACATATATTTATGTCCTTTTCCTTTTCTGTGGCTTAGTTGTGTTTCTGTGTTCTAGATTATGGTGTTACAACTGTGTTAGGATAGGTAAGTGACTTAGGCTAGGGAGTGTTTTGACTTATACCAAAATTCAGGTTATGTCACTGTTTAGAAACAGAACTGTGTCATATCCCGAGGACACCTTGTATATATATGGTAAATATCTTCTCCCACTCTTGACTTATTTTCTCATTATTGACTCTTGATTAGTGTTAGGTTCTCATCTTTTTCATGTCTTTTGATTATTATACTCTTTTATGATGAGTGCGATGTTCTATTTGAGAAATTTCAAGAAGCGTTTGCTTACCAAAAGTCATGGATATAACTTCAATTCCTGCATTAAAAAATATATTATTCATCCAAATAGAATATATGTTTTCAAGTAATCACATTATAATACATAACATTTATTGAACAATTACTAAGAGAAAAGCACTGTGCTAGAGGTTTCTGCTATGTGAACAACTCAAACTCACAGGCACTGTGTGAGCCTTTCAAGACCACCTTTATTTACTGATTACTAATTATTTTCTGACATAAGTTTGTCATTTGAAATTTTGATTTACCTAAAGGATTTTCTGTCTCAATGAAGCATGAAGGAGGAAGCCGGTATGTTTGAAATTAATCAGATTGGCTCCTACAATATGTTGATGTACCATTCTGTTCCTTTATGTTTCCAAGCAGTAATTTTCAAGTAGTTTCAGAGCTGCAAGTAATGGAAAGTGCACTAGGCTTCAGATATTCTGTTTCCTTGTCCAAGGGCAAACATTATGTAGCCATGTGAACTTGGGAAACTCATTCCCCCTCTTTGGGGGTGTTTTGGTGTTTCTGAAGTGAACATTTTTCTTTTCCTTTGCACCCAACATTATGCCTTTTGATAGTAGTCTGGTTTCCCTTAGGGAGTGACCTTTTTTACTATTGGGTACAGCCTTGGTGACATAGATCAGGAGCATTGCCTTTCCTGCTAGGTGACAGCAGCATCCCTGGGGACTTTGACTCCCAACTCCTCATCTCCCCACCACAACATAGCCAAGGAACAGGCCCAGGCCCTGGGCTCTGCTACCCAGACATTCATGCTGAGGATGCAATGGAGTGAAGACAAATAGGAAGTTAAGTTGATCAGGTTTATTCATTCCACCAGAATTGGCTGATGTTCCAGCAGCTCCTGTCCTCTCCACCTCTGCTAGGTAGTTGCTTGTGAGGACTGAGTTCTAACAGGTAGCTAGAGCAACTACCACAGTGCTTCTCCTTCAGTAACCGTACTAAATGTTATGAATCATACTGTGGTTATTAGGAAACGTATATTCCAGTTTGGTTAATAAATTTTTCTATTGAAAATTCAACAATAAAACAAATTGTGTAGTTCCATTTTAATCTTCATAATATTTACACAGGGCAAACCAGGTCAGCTCTTTGGAGTGTCTGATTCATGCTTTAATTCAAGTTCTTCATTAGAACTGAAGGTCTTGTCTTTATAAGCTACCAAGTGCATAGAGTAAAAAAACTTAGTATACCTAGAAACAGCTGTTGAGAAACTGACTTTCATGGCACTTGTGTGCATAGTTGCTATTTTTCTCCTTACAGTCTATAGTATCTAGAGCCTGCTAACAACTGGATAAATAGACACTCAGTTATTGAATTGCCTCATTCTGAATATCTTGTTGGATCTTAGGCGTTACCTCTTTGAATTAAATCTTTATATTTTTGAATGGAGCAAAATTGGAGACATCGGTGTGATTTTACAACTTGTTTATATACATGTTAGTGTATATATATAACTTTTTGGGGGGCCCAAATTCTCTCAGAAAAATTATCCTTATCTTCACCTTTCTTTTCCAAAAATATTTGGGGTTGGGAAGGAAGGAAAAGGACAGTCAGTGAAGAACATAGAGGGTCCTTGAGAGAGGAGGAAGAGGAGACATGAAGGAATTTCGTTGTCCTTGTAGCTCACAGGGCCTGTGACAGCCCACAGCTTCCTGTCTGCATCCTTCTCCTTCAAGCAACTCATTCTAAGGCCAGGGGTTCTGGGACAATGCATCAAATCATCTAGACCTGCCGCACCCCCGCCCCCCCCCCCCCCCCCCCCGCCAAGGGTTACGCCCTCTGGCAAAGATGGAGAGACAACCTGCAGAGAGAACCAAGGAAGAGCCAGAGTTGCTGCAGGCCTCCAGGAGGGGCTCAGGGTAGCCAGGAAGTCCTGGTATCCTCTTAGCTCATGCTGTACAGAGACTCTGTATAAATTAAAGGCTGTCCTCAAACACTTGGGAAATAAAACACCAAAAAGACTCAACAACAACAAAAAATAACCAGTCTTTTGTGAGAGCAATTACTGTGTCACTTACTCCCTGATCTGAGGCATGACGGTGAGATTCGGAGGTGCACCTCATGTCTCTGCAGAAACCATCTCATGGGTGAGCTCCAATGCCAAGTTCACTTCTGGCTCTGGCTAATGGGAAGCCCAGGTTTTTCCTGCAGTATGGCAGCTCAGCCCTGGCGACACAGAGCCCATGAGCAGTCTGTGGCTTCCCCAGTCCTGATCTCTGATATGCTTTCCATAGTTATTTCTATCTAGATATGGAAACACCTCTTTTCCTTCTAGGAGAAAAATTTCATAAAAACTCTTTAAAAGAAAATAATGGACAAAGTTGGGGTTTTCTTGTTTTGTTGGAAACTGATGAACACTCTAAAGTATATAAAACAAAACTTCCTCAAAGAGGAAGTTTGCCTGACCTGTGGTGGCGCAGTGGATAAAGCGTCGACCTGGGAACACTGAGGTCGCCAGTTCAAAACCCTGCACTGGTCTGGTCAAGGCACATATGGGAGTTGATACTTCCAGCTCCTCCTCTCTTTCTCTGTGTGTGTGTGTGTGTCTCCTTTCTAAAATGAATAAAATAAAAATTTAAAAAAAGAGGAAGTTTATGTGTAGAAACCAATGTTCTGTACCTCAGGTTAATTACTCTTACGGCACATTGGTTCTGTGGGAATGGTCCCCAACCCCTACCCCCAGTTCTCCCATCTCTCCTGCTTGCATGCTGAATGCAGACAGCTAAAGGCTAACACTTTTGTGGATGACAGGTTCCTGGTGGGATTCTATTTTCTCCTAGCATCTTTTTTCTTTGCTCTTCCCCTGACACACCTCCTGGTTATCCACTCTGTTTCTTCACTCTGTCATGTCTTTGTGCTACCACTGCCCTGGTAAGAAGGAGGTCCATTTGTTTTGTTTGTTTGTTTTGTTTTTGGTATTTTTCCAAAGTTAGAAGTAGGGAGACAGTCAGATAGACTCCTGCATGCACCCGACCGAGATCCACCCGGCATGCTCACCAGGGGGCGATGATCTGCCCATTTAGGGCATTGTTCCATCGCAACCGGAGCCATTCTAGCACCTGAGGCAGAGGCCATGGAGCCATCCTCAGCGCCCGGGGCCATCTTTGCTCCAATGGAGCCTTGGTTGTGGGAGGGGAAGAGAGATAGAGGAAGGAGAGGGGGAAGGGTGGAGAAGCAGATGGGTGTTTCTCCTGTATGACCTGACTGGGAACCGAACTTGGGACTTCCACATGCCAGGCCAATGCTCTACTGCTGAGTCAACCGGCCAGGGCTGGAGGTCCATTTTTGGCTCTAGAGTTGGGTCCAGGAAATGTTTTTTCTTCACTTTGAGTCATCTGCGTGGATCTAGAAGGCATCTAACTATCACAGGTTTCAAAAGACGTAAGCACCTGCCATCTCTACTCTTCACTTAGTGCCCTGCTTAATTAGTCTAAATCTGTATCTTGGTTGGAGTGGGGGGCTTGGTAAAAAAAACAACAACACATATTTTTGGGCCCCACCTTTGGTTCTGATTCAGTAAATCTGAATGGGAGCGAGGAGTCTGCATTTCCAGCAGGTTCCCAGGAGACACAGAAGCTGCTGAAATCCTCTGCTCTCACAGTAACTCTGACATGTTGCCCTAGAGAATTTGGTTGATTCTCTTCTGTCAAATATCTGAAGAGATTCAGTGCTTAGAAAAGAGGCCTTAGAGATGAGACTAAGTAAGAAAACTTAACAATTCTTTAGAAGGTAACAAAAAGATGTAGAGAAAAAATTGTGATATTCCATATTGGAGAAAGAGAGAAATGAGTATAAACATGTAAAAAGTCGTATTTGATCTTTGATGGTGAAATCATATGCGATAAAACCCTTTGCCAAAAAACCACTGTTATCTTTGAACTTCTGACCTGACCCCACAAGATGGGAGAGAGATGAAAGTCTCCAGTAGTGATTTTAGTGTTCCAGCACACAGAAAACAGCCTCTTTAAATAATAATAATTATTATTATTATTATTACTATTATTACTTTTCTTATAGATTAAGAATCCTCTTTAGAATGGCATGGGAGCTTCTTTCTGAACGTAGCTGATGTTGGTGGTGAAGTAGGGGTTACAGAAGGAAGAATCCCAGGGGACTCTGGCTGAAAACTCTGTACTTCCTCATTTTAGGTCTTGCTACAAAACAGCTCAAGTGGTAAAAGTTCTTCTCAGTCACGAAGGAACTGTAGCTGTGGATAAGTAGCTGTGAATTTGAGAAGGAAATTTTTTATAAAGAATGACGTTTCATGGGATGTTCTGAATTATGGCCACTTTAGGGCTTACTCAAGAATGTGGACTTAGTGGGAGGCACTGACACACTAGTCCAAGCTACACTGCATGAAAAGGGCTAGAAAGGCTAGAATTTCTTTCACTTCTTATGAAACCTGCCCGCTAGTTTCCTCTAGTCGAGAGCTAAGGAAATGGATATTGTCCTGGAAGGGAGAGTGGTTTTCTAAGCTTTGGGTTTTTCACCATAAAAACAGCACTGACCAGATTTTAGAAAAGTTCAGATAAGGTGATGTTTGCTTTGAGACAAAAGCAATTCTGTGACAACCTTCCCTTTGTATCTCGCCTATGTGTGTTTGCGACTGCATCTCTGGTGCCACTCCTAGACCCAGGTCACAATTCCACAAGAAGAATCAAACACAGGGACACAAAACCCGACGTCCTGAGATTTGCACATGACTGTCAGCAGGCAATCTACAGAAGACAAGGGACATTTAGTGGTTATGAATTTTGGTTGCCATTAATACATCAAATGGGATAACTTCGTTATATACCATGCCCATTATTTAGTAACAAAGAAGCAGAGGAAAGCTCGTAGAAGGAAAACTGATCATTTTGAATAAGGATCTAGAAGTGAAAGGAAGCAGCTTTGATTTGTCTTTGTTCACCTGTGCTCCTGAAGCCTCTGAGATCCTTGCAGGGAATGAAGCTGCTAAATGCTTCCTGGGGGCCCCAGTTACAGGAAGTCCTGGGGACTCAGGAGCATGCCAGGGAAATTCCTTCTCTTCTGGAGGGAGGTTTTATAAAATGCTGTCAGAGGGCATTTGGTACCATCTATTTTATTAAAATAGTAACATCACAGTCCCCATGTTTCCTGCAGCAAAGCAGAGAGGTCGCCCCAGGAGGTCTTCCTTAGGGAGGTGGGAGCCACCCTCTGCCTGGCATCACTGGTGGTTTGCTCTGCCTTTCCTCTCTGGGATGAGGAGCGCTGAACACAAACATAAGTGTGGCCTCACTTCTGGCCCTTTTTAGCTCTCTGTCTTTCTTCTCTTAAAAGGTTGGGGATTTCTGTAAGTTTGAGTGAAAGACCCAGAAAGTTTATTTTTCTAACACCCAGAAAATCATCTGTGTTATCAAAAGTCACATTGATATCATAAAAAATAAAGTTACAAAATAATATAAATTGTCTAAAATGAGGCAGAATGTACCCTACAGTCACTAACAACTTTGAGGGAACGAGTAGATGAAAAAAATTATGTTTCATGTGAAACCCAGACCACAGTCAACCCTTGTGATATAATTAAAAACCTTTCAGTTTGGCTTTGTGGGCTTGGCTTTTCCCTGTTTTCTGTCAAGTGTTTCCACCAAAACACTGGTGTTTTAGGAAGCCTGCTGCTTGTCCCATGTGCTAAGTGATACGGGGCTGGCCAATGCGATTCCTGGAAGGAGCAATGACTTTTCTCTAAGCGCTGCTTCTGTCCCGACACACCTCAAACCACTCAGCGTGCTCCTTATAGATCTTGGTTAATAGCCGTTTTCCAGCCCCTGAAGTGCAGCTATCACTCCTGTGACTGGTTATTTCTGAAGTTTTATGAGACCAGGGCATGACCGAATTATATTTGACAGAGAACTTAGATTTCATTGTTAATAGCTTTTTTTACATTAAAAATGAGAAATAACAATGTTTTAAAAATGAAGACTAACATAACCATGTTATTTCTACACAGTTACTACCATTTTTGTTTATTATACATGGTCATGTTTTACATAGTGGCAATTATGGTATATTTTTTTAAACTGTTTTTGTAAAATAACACTTCATCACACTTTACAGGTGGCCGCAGTCTTTCCTTATCTATTTCTCTCAGTGACTGCATGTAAACTCAGTGTGTAATGTGCCTGCATTGTCCTGTTGTTGGACACTTGGCTTGTCCTCCCCCCAACTTCCCCTTCCACCCCAGTGCTGATAACGTTATGGAGAATACTCTGCCTCACAGACATTTTGCTTCTGCGGAATTATTTCCTTAGAATAAAGTCTTAGGAATGAAATGACTAGGCCAGGTTTATGACCATCTTTGTTGTTCAGTCTATGTTGTGTGGGACTGCAAGCCCAAATAGTGTATACCAATTTAGTGCCAACAGTAATATGTCAGTAAACATACAAAATAGTTTCTTCAGTAACTTACTGATAGCTTTTTTATTTTTGTTGTTGTTGTTCATTCAGAGGAAAACAGTTCCTCAAGTTTGCTTTAGTATGCACTTCTTTGGTTGTACTTGTGGAAAATATAAATTATTTCCAGGTGTTCATTTGTTATTTGCATTTTCCCCTGTGCCAGTGATTGGAGTGACATATTCTATGATTTCTACTCTGCACTGAATTCATTCCTTTTATAATAGGGTCTTCAGAGCCTGCAGGGATGATTCGATCTCTACAACCTAACTGTTTCTCCCATTATCTTGAGAATGATATTTTTGAGTTGTAGACATTGCTAAACAAATATTTTGGCCAGTTGTTGGCTGAGTTTGTCCTCCTATGAGGACAATTGCCAACAGAAATAACCTCGGGCCAGTTTTTCCAAGTGTTAATAAAAACAATTTTACCAAGGAGGTATAATTAAAATGAGAAGCACTCAGCTATGTAAGGTGCACAATATGAGCAACCAAGCTCATCCATCCCAGCACAGGAGATAATCTTATTTATACACCTCTCTATTATGGTGGTAGTTGAAGCAGCCAGTATTCCCCTGATAAAAAAATAAAATAAAATAAAATAAAAAGAAAATTGTCATCTCTCCCAACTTTAATCGGTATTCTGAGTGCCAAACCTGCTTCTTAGCATGCAGCCAGCATTTTCTAAGTTGTTGAATAAATAAATGAAGGCATGAAACAATGTGACTGCAAAATTACTCTTGCTTCCCTGGGACATGTGAGGAAGATACAGATTCTTTATTGAATCTATACCAACCTTACCTTTCTTATGAGCCAGGAGCCCAGTCCCTAGGTCGTGCTTACATGAATTCAGCTTACATCTTGGATGGAAACAATAATGGATGCTTTTTAATGAGCTGCAACTCAGTCTTTCTGGTAGAATTGTTCGGTCTTCTCGATTGTTCTCCTGACACATGGCGGGGCTCTGAGACATGTTCAGGGTACAGGCAGTGCCAGCCTGAGGAGTGAAGGAAAAAGCCCACCCCCAGGTCGCAGAGCCACGTGGGTCTGGAAAGCAGAGTGTGGGTGCGTTCCAGTGATGCTCCTGGGCATCACGCCTTTTGAACTTGTGGCTGTTCCTGTTTAGCTTGGTCAGGGCCCTGGGAATCTGGCCTCCCAGCAATGAATGGATGGTGCTATCGATGCTGCTGAGTGTCCGGCACAGCTTCTGTCTGTCCCTGGGTCCAGTCCATTCCGCAAGCCAACAACTCTGAACTCAGTAGGGAGCCGGCAGCCTGGAGCAGCTCTCTTACCCTTCATGTTTCCTCCTCTTCCCTGGGCCCTGCTGCCTCATGTTGAAGGAGTACACAAAGAAGCAAATGAGGAAGGTAAGCTAACATTTCTCAATGTAGTGCCTTGTCACACAAAAGCACAAATGTGGAGAGATGGTTACGAAAAAGCATATTCCATGTACCGTGACATGAAAAACCATAGGGAGGCAGTTTGGAGGATCATGAGTTCTTAATCCAGTGTCCCACGCAACTTCTAAAACCTAGAGTTCACATATTCTTGCTTTGTCCTTGTTAATTCTCTCTTCAGTCTCAAGAAGGAGTGAATGGCTGGAAAGAAAGAGGCCAAAAGTCTGGTGCTAGTGAAGTCATTCCCTAAGGAAGACTCAGGAGTGACCAGGGCACTGTGCTGCCCTCTCCCATGGAACCACAGGCATCCCTTGTCCCACATGGGGCTGGACAGAGATGCCGCAAAGGAGGAGCTGACCAGCCGCTGCTTCTGCTGGATCGGGCCCCACTCTCTTCAGCTTCTTCCCATTGATTCTCTTTCCTCACTTCAGTCCAAAGTCCACCCTCCCCTACCGAAGCAACAAGAAAGTAACCCAGTCCTTGCTCCCTCTGTGTCTACCCTGCTCTAGCTCAGAGCACACTGATATCTGCAGTCAGAACAGGTGTCTTTCACAACAAGAAACACTTTAAAGACAAGGACAGATGCGCTTTTATAAGACGTTTGACCTCCTGATGCTGTTGTACGTATGTTTATTGGTATTACTATTGAAGAACAACGTTTGTAATTACCTTTTGAAATTGGGCTACTCTTAAGTCAGCTCAGAGTTTCCTGAGCCCCTGTCAGCAGGGCAGGGACGGGTGTCAGCAGTGAACCAGGAGGATGGATGCCCGGGGCTGCCATCTTCAAGGAGTAAACCCTCCCCCAAGGGCCAGGAGTCAAATGTGTCATGGAGCTGTTGAAGTAGATGACTAAATGTGGTTGGACACCCAGAGAAGCACACACCCTGTGGGCCTGAAAGAGAGCCTTTGGCTTGAGAGTGAAACTAAGGATCAGAAAATGCTCCCAAATAAACCACCCCCTAGTGAAATGGGTGCTGTCAGTGAGCACTGGGTGGTTTCCAAAAGGACAAGTAACAACCAGGGGGCCAAGTGAAGGCTGACAGCCCCACCCAAGGAAGGGGTGGCTTGGGTCCACTGCCTGGACTCAGGGAAATAGAAGATGGGAAGGGGAAGGGTACAGAGGCTGCCCCCTGATTTCTGGGAAGAGCACTTCTTATTACATAATTTCCCTCCGAGCCTGCCCTGTAGGCAAAATGTGTACTAAAGAAGTTTCTCTTTGCAGAACTCTAATTTTCTGCATACCATGACTGGCAGATCCTCTTACAAGCCAAGAGTCTATGCTCAGCCTTGATTACTCAGCAGTAGGCTTCCTGTCTCATCCTCTCACGCCTCCCGCCAAACCATAATCACCATGAAATTCAAACTGAAAAGTCACACCAGGCTGATTCACCCCTCTTGCCACTTATTCAAACAATTTAGCAGCAAGGCACCCTTGGGGCCTAATATCTGCTTTAAAGTGTGTTCCCTGCCCTTCTTTAGAATGAATGAAGACTGGTGAGAATGTATGCTGTCATTGTATAGCTGCATAGATCTCAGCTGAAGGGTGGCTGGCTGGGGTGGTGGCTGATACGGTCGTCAGAATATGGTGGCATTCATGACCTTCTTCACTGGCTTCCCCCTGATATGCCTGCCAGCCCTTTTAGGTAAACACGGGAGAGAGAGATAGAATGTTGAGACAGGTGCTCCTGTTTTGCAGGGACTCAGGGAGCTCATTGTCCTTTACAGACCCTGCAGGCCGGGGGGGGGGTGGGGGGTTCAGTGCCCACTGCCACTCTCATGCAGAAAGCCATGTGGTCTGAATTCTCTTAGGGCGTGCATAGTAAGCACCAGGTTTCCACCTCAAAGAGCCATAATCTGGGCTCTTGGTTTTTCCTTTTTCCACAGGCCTTCTTATCTCCTATTTTATTTTATTTTTCTCTTATTGTAGATTTTTAAAAATATTTATTAATTTTTAATTTATTGTGTTTACATGGATTCAAGTGTCCCACTGAATATAACTCCCTCATCCCTCACTCCTGTATCCCTTTTTATGCCCCCCCTCCCCCTAACTCCCTCTCCCCTTCTCTCTAGGATTTGCTGTCCTGTTATCTGTATCTATGTGTTATGTATATGTAATTTCACTAATCCCTTCACCTTCTCTGATCCCATTCCCTGACTCCCCTTCCCTCTGACTGCTGTCCCTCTGCTCCCTATGACCCTGCCTCTGCCTCTATTCCCTTCCTCAGTTCACTTTGTTCATTATATTACACATATATGTGAGATCATATGATATTTGTCTTTCTCTGCCTGGTTTATTTCACTTAGCATAATAATCTCCAGGTTCATTCATGCTGTAACAAAAGGTAAGATTATTTTCTTTTTCACAACTGCATAGTATTCTATTGTATATATGTATCACTACTTTTTCATCCACTTATCCACTGACAGACACTTGGGTTGTTTCCAAATCTTGGCTATTGAAAACAATGCATCAATAAACATGGAGCTGCATTTCTTCTTTTGAATCAGTGATTTGGTATTCTTAGAATATATTCCTAAAAGTGAAATAGGTGGGTCAAAAGGCAGTTCCATTTTTAATTTTTTTAAGAAACCCCTTACAGTTCTCCAGAGTGGCTGCACAAGTCTGCATACCTACCAGCAGTGCAGGGAGGGTTACCTTTTCTCCCCACCCTCACTAGCAGTTACTGTGTTGTTTTGTTAATGAGTGCCATTCTGACAGGTGTGAGGTGGTATCTCATTTGCATTTCTCTGATGATTAGTGATGTTGAACATTTTATCATATACCTATTGATCATTTGAATGTCCGCTTTGGAGAAGTGCCTATTCAGTTCTTTTGCCCATTTTTTAATTGGGTTATTTATCTTTCTGGTGTTGAGTTTTACAAGTTCTTTATAAACTTTGATTATTAACCCCTTATCACATGTATTGACAAATATGTTCTTCCATTGTGTGAGTAGTCTTTTTATTTTGTTCACGGTGTCTTTTGCTGTGAAAAATCTTTTTAGTTTGATATAGTCCCATTTATTCATCCTGTCCTTTATATCATTTGCCTGTGGAGATAAATTGGCAAAAATATTGCTACAAGAGATATCAGAGAGTTTATTGCCTATGTTTTCTTCCAAGATATTTATGGTTTCGCGACTTACATTTAAGTCTTTTATCCATTTTGAGTTTATTTTTGTGAATGTTGTATATTGGTGGTCAAGTTTCATTTTTTTACATGTACTTGTCCAATTTTCCCAACATCACTTATTAAAGAGACTATCTTTACTCCATTGTATGTTCTTACCTCCTTTGTCAAATATCAGTTGTCCATAAAGGTGTGGGTTTATTTCTGGGTTCTCTGTTCTGTTCCATTGATCTATATGCCTGATCTTATGCTAGTACCAAGCTGTTTTGAGTACAATGGCCTTGTAGTATAACTTGATATCAGGAAGTGTGATACCTCCCACTTTATTCTTCATTTGTAAGATTGCTGAGGCTATTTATGTTCTTTTGTATTTCCATATAAATTTTTGGTATATTTGTTCTATATCTTTGAAGTATGCCATTGGTATTTTAATAGGAATTGCATTAAATTTATATTTTAATATAAATTCAATGCAATTTATTTTAAATATACATATTTTAATGATGTTTAGGGTAATATACTCATTTTAATGATGTTTATTCTTCCTATCCATGAACATGGTATATAAGGTTTCCACTTGTTTGAATCTTTCTTGATTTCTTTTATCAATGTTTTATAATTTTCCGAGTACAAGTCCTTTACATCATCCTTGGTTAAATTTACTCCTAGGTACTTTATTTATTTATTTGTCTTTGCAAATGTGAAGGAGATTGTTTCCTTTATATCTTTTTCAAACAGTTTATTGTTGGTGTATAAAAATGTCACTAATTTCTGAATATTTATTTTATACCTTGCCACCTTATTGAATTTATTTATCAGATCTAGTAATTTTTTGACTCAGACTATAAGGTTTTCTATGTACAGTATCATATCATCAGAAAATAATGATAATTTTACTTCTTCTTTTCTAACTTGGATGCCTTTTGTTTCTTTTTCTTGTTTGATTACTGTGGCAAGAACTTCCAGAATTATGTTGAATAAGAGTGGTGAAAGGGGCACCTATGTCTTGTTCCTGATCTTAAGGAGATTGCTTTTAATTTTTGCCCATTGAGTATGATGTTGGCTGTGGGTTTGTCATAGATGGCCTTAATGATGTTGAGGTATGTTCTCTGTATCTTCATGTTGCTGATAGTTTTGATCATAAATGAGTGCTGGATTTTATCAAATCTTTTTTCTGCAGGTATTAATATAGTCATGTGATTTTCATCCTTCTCTTTGTTTATGTGATGAATCACATTGATTGATTTGCAAATATTGTACAAGCCTTGCCTCCCCAGAATAAGTCCTACTTGGTCATGATGTATAATTTTTTTTTTTTTTTTTTTTTTATGTATTGCTGGATCTGGTTTGCTAATATTTTGTTGAGAATTTTAGCAACTAAGTTCATCAGGAATATTGGCCTATAGTTTTCTTTCTTTGTAGTGTCTTTACCTAGTTTTGGAATGAGGATTATGCTTGCCTCATAGAGGAGCTAGGAAGTCTTTCCTTCTCTTGAATTTTTTGAAATAGCTTTAAGAGATAGATGTTAGTTTTTCTTTGAATATTTGGTAAAATTCACCTGTGAAGCCATCTGGTCCAAGACTTGTTTGCTAAGGATTTTTTGATAACTGTATCTATTTCATTTGTTGTAATTGGTCTGTTTAGGTTTTCTGATTCTTCCAGATTCAGTTTTGGAAAATTATATGTTTCTAGAAATTTATTCTTTTCACCTAGGTTGTCCAATTATTTGGTAAACAGATCTTCATAATATTTTCTTACAATCTTTTGTATTTCTGTGGTGTCAGTTGTTATTTCTCCACTTTCATTTCTAATTTTATTTATTTGAGCCCTCTTTCTTTTTTTCTTGATGAGCCTGGTTAAAGGTTCATCAATCTTGTTTACCTTTTTAAAGAACCAGCTCTATGTTTCATTGATCTTCTGTATCTTTTTCTAGCCTCTATGTCATTTATTTCTGCTCTGATCTTTATTATTTTCTTCCTTCTACTTCCTCTGAGTTTTACTTGATGTCTTTTTTTTCTAGTTCTTTTAGATGTAGGATTAAGTGTTTTATTTGAACTTTTTCTAGCTTCTTAAGGTATGCCTGTAGTGCTATGAACTTCCCTCTCAGGACTGCTTTTGCTGTGTCCCATAAACTTTGAGTTGTTGTATGTTCATTTTCATTTGTTTCAATAAAATTTTTTATTTCTTCCTTGATCTCATTGTTAACCCATTTGTTATTTAATAACATGCTATTTAGTCTCTAAATGTTTGAATGATTTTTAGTTTTTCTGTTGTAGTTGATTTCTAGTTTCATGACATTGTGATCAGAAAAAATGCTTGATATGATTTCAATCTTCTTAAATTTACTGAGACTTGTTTTGTGTCCTAACATTTGGTCTATCCTAGAGAATATACCATGAGCACTTGAAAAGAATATATATTCTGCTGCTTTGGGGTGAACGGTTTTAAAGAAATCTACTAAATTCAGTTGATCTATTGTGCCATTTAAGGCTGCTGTTTCTTTGTTAATTTTCTGTCTGGAGGATCTATCTAGTGATGTTAGTGGGGTATTGAAATACCCTACTATTATAGTATTGTTGTTGATCTCGCCCTTTGTGTTCATCAAAATCTGCTTTTATATTAGGCACATACATATTTGCAATAGTTATATCTTTTTGTTGGATTGTTCACTTTAAAATTATGTAGTGACCTTCTTTATCCCTTACTATAGCCTTGGTTTTAAAGTTTATTTTGTCAGATATAAGTATTGCTACCCCGGCTTTTATTTCAGTTTCATTTGTGTGAAATACTTTTTTCCATCCCTTCACTTTTAGTCTATGTGTTTCTTTTGTTCTGTGGTGTGTCTCTTGTAGACAGCATATGTATGGTTCTTGTTTTTTCATCCATGAAGCTACCCTATGTCTTTTGATTGGAGCATTTAATCCATTTATTTTTAAGGTTATTATTGATATGTAGTTGTTTATTGCCATTTTATTCTTTAAAGCTGTATTCCTCTTTTGCTAGATTCTTTTCCCCCTTTGATCTGTTTATAACAGGACCCTTAACATTTCCTGCAGCATTGGTTTGGTTGTAATGAATTCCTTGAGTTTTTATTTTGTCTGGAAAGCTTTTTATTTCTCCTTCAATTTTAAATAATAGTCTTGCTGGATAAAGTAGTCTTGGTTGTAGGTTCTTGTTCAACATTACTTGGAATATTTCTTGCCATTCCCTTCTGGCCTCAAGTGTTTCTGTTGAGAAGTCAGATGTCATCCTTATGGGTGCTCCTTTGTAGGCAATAGCCATTTTTTCTCTAGCAGCTTTTAATATTTTCTCTTTATCACTTAGCTTTGGTATTTTAATTATGATGTGTCTTGGTTTAAGTTTCTTTGAGTTTCTCTTTAATGGAGTTCTCTATGCTTCTTGAACTTGTGAGACCCTACCCTACATCAATTTAGGGAAGTTTTCAGCTCTGATTTGATTGAATAAAGTTTCTATCCTTTGTTCTTTCTCTTCTTTTTCAGGAACCCCTATGATGTGGATGTTATTTCTCTTCATGTTGTCACAGACCTCTCTTAGAGTTTCCTCAGGCTTTTTGAGTCTTTTTTCTTTTTCTGCTCTGCTTCCATGCCTTCATTTATTTTGCCCTCCAAATTGCTGGTTCAATCCTCAGCTTCATCGATCCTGCTTTTAATTCCTTCCATTGTGGTCTTCATTTCTGATCATGTGTTTGTCATCTCCGACCGATTCTTTTTTAATATTTCAATGTCTTTTTTATACTTGCTATCTTTTTATTTAGGTGTTTTATAAAATGACCACCCATTGTTGTTCTAAGATACCTAAGCACCCTAACAATCATTATTTTAAACTCTGCATCCAGTAGTTTGGTTATTCCATATCACTCAGTTCATTTTCTGGAGGTTTCTCTTGTGGTTTCATTTGGATTGCACTTCTTTGTCTTCTCATTATGTCTGTGTGTTTGGGTGTGTTGTTTGTATTGCTGGTTGAGTCTGGGCTTGGTGTTGTCTGCCTCCAATTTTCAGTTGTGTTATTTCTAGGTCTTCTTGGGTTGGCATCAGCTATTGTTTTTAATCCACTGTCGGATTTGGCTTTTCTAGTAGAACCACTTTGAAGTCATGATTTGTTTGTTTTCTTCTCAGTTTTCTTGGTGGTAATCTTGTTTACTGATCTCAGCAAGGGGCTTATTTGAAACTGTATCCAGGAATGTTGTGGGTATAACCTGAGACTCTAAAAACCTGATCTGCCAGTTACTCTTTCCGGGGGTGGGGTGCTTTCTCTGTTTCAGTAGGGGGAGGTGTATCTCAGATCTCCATGAAGACCTGAGTTACTGCCCCTCCTCTCCACTTCTTGTTTTCAGCTGTGTCTTGTTATGCTGATTGAAGCTGGAGAGATATCTTGTGATGGGTGACCCAGAACCACTTTAGTGTTGTGTTATGTGGAAGGATCAACCCCTCCCCCAGCAGTGGCTGCCTCCAGCACCGGATGAGTCAGCTTCTCAGGTCATCCCAGGCATTCCTCTGCCCGTCACTGTTTGTCTCTCTTTCCCTCCTTTCCTTTTGGTAGACAAGCCAGCCTTTTCAACACATCTTGTTCCCAGGTCCCCAGGCAAGTGACTGTGAGCAATATTTTCTACTCTTTTCCTTGGAATGAGAGTTCTTCTGGGCTCTCAGCCTCACCTCCCCCCTTTGTTCCTGTAGGGGAGACCTACTGCTCCTCGGCGCTCCCTACCAGGCTCAATGTGGCTTTTCCTTTGCTCCTTGGTTTTTGAGAGCTGTTCTTGTAGTCCAGAGTTGGTTTTTCATGCTGATTGTTCCTAAATTAATTTGTAATCCAGTTTGGTGGTATGAGCTGGGAGTCTGTGCATCTGCCTACTGCCATTTTCAGGTCTCCAAGATGATTGTTCTTAAATTCAGTTGTAATCCAATGTGGTCCTGGCTGGTGGTATTTGGAATGTCTGTCGACTTTGCTGCCATCTTGGAATCCCTTTTTCCCAAGCTGTTTGCCATGGTGGACAAGCTGGTGCTGCTTCTGCATGCTCTCCTGATGAGGCACCACTCCCTATGTATCAAGAACAGCCAGCTTATAGAACAGCTGCAGCTGCTGGTGTGTGAGAGGGCCACCCTGCTGCACCAGGTATGTCCACCAAGCTGCCCAGTGCCCTTTCCAGAAACATTTAACCTGACTTTGGAATTTTTGTTTGGTATTTATGAAGAAGGTGAGCTCAGTGGTACTGTCCTCCAGGTCACTTGTTTTCTTTCTTCTAAGAATGCTTCTTGAGGATATTATTTTTCTTCTTATTGTATGTAAGTATTAGATGCAGTTGGTCTTTTCGTGGGTACGTTTTTCCATTCAGGATGGTTGGCTCTAAGGATCAACATTGATTATGTGTATTACACACTGTGCAATGTCTTTCCTATTGGGCATATTTATTCTCCACAGTGTCTGCTAGACTCCATCTTTGTATATGCTGCTTGCGTATGTAGTTGAGTCTAGAGTTGATGCTGTCTGCCACCCACTACCAGTACTGTTGCCTCTAGTTCTTCTTGGGTTGGTGTCAGCTGTTGTTTTTAACCTGCTGTGGGCTACCAGTCTGTAGCTACTGCGCTTATTGCTATTTATGTCTGTGTTTTCTGTGTCTCGATACTGTGTGAGGGGCCAAACTTTATATAAGGATCACCTTCTTTCTTCTTAGAGATGACAGCAGCTCTGTAAAAGTCCCAAGTTCTGTAAGATTTGTCTCTACTTTTCAGCTTCTCCTCCTCCTCTTGTAGCTGCCTGGTCTTCCCACAGAGTTTCTTATAGTAAGACTGTAGTGTGGGCTCAGATGGGCCTCACCCAACCAACCCCTCTATATGTTGCACCCTGGTGGTTTAGGGCAGCTGAGGTTGTGAAAACAATGTTTGTGGGACCCCCTTCTTCAGGAGTCTCTTGGTCAGGAAATGTGGCCCTTACTCAAGCGGTTGATCCCTCAGACACTACTGGATACTCAGATTTTAAATCTCCCCAACACTGTGAATAGTAAGTTCAGATCAAGTGTGGCTGAAAGTCCCCTCTGCAGAAGTTTTATCAGCTGGTGAAACCCTGGTCTCAGGGAAGAAGACTGAGAGAGTACTTTCCTGGGGCTGACTGTACCCCTCCCAAAGGTGGCTAAGCCCTTAGACCAGATCCAAAAGTAGACTCACAGGGACCCACACTTTAAATGTCCATGCTCCAAGCCTCTCTCCTTTCCCCCTGTGGAATCTAACTTAGCTGGACAGAATTTCCAGTGCCTAAATTGGCTGTCTGTGAAGCTCCAACATGTCTGATGCACATTAGCTGCTGTGCCAGTGCTGATCACAGAGAATAGAACTCACCTCAATGGAGCAGATGTGAGGTGCTTTTCTCTAGGATACCACTCTAGTAATGGTTGTTATGTCCTGAACCAATACTTTGTATAGCTGGCCCCTGGATGTGCCAGCCCTGGGCTTCTCTGGCAGGAAGCCAGTGCAGACAAGTGGAAAACACTGCCCATGACTGGCCCTCAGCAACCGTCTTGGAGTTACAAGCAATTAAGAGTTAGTGACTGTGTCTGCTGGGCCCAGGTGCTCATGAAAATACCAAGCTTCACTCCTAGGCTGATTTTTATTCACTTAGGTCCTTGCGGAAAGTCTACTCAAATGGCCAAGTTTCCCTGAGTCCTGCCTCTTGCAGCCTCTGTCTGCTGGTTGCTTGCTAGGCTGAGCTGCTAAATCCTCTGCTAGGGTCTAGGACAGGGGTCGGGAACCTTTTTGGCTGAGAGAGCCATGAATGCCACATATTTTAAAATGTAATTTTGTGAGAGCCATTAATATGTTTAACACTAAATATAAGTAAATGTGTACATTTTATGTAAGACCAACACTTTTAAAGTACAATAAGTCTCTGGATTCTTTTTAATAATGTTGTTATGCTGTTGCTAACCAATGATGAATAAAGTACTTCTTGCCATTAATGCGACTTCCGGTGCTGCATGGTTTTGCTGATGACTTTGTAGTCTGGTTGATACATGGTGAAGTTAAGCTTCATGCAGGCATTGAGACTTACATCTGTTAAACGTGATTATAAGTTAGTCTTAACATTCTTTAGATGTGAGAAAGACTGCTCACATGTATATGTAGAGTCAAACATTGTCAGTACAGCAATACTCAGACGCTGCAGTGTGTGGTATGTGACGTGAAGCGCGTTCCAAGTTTTGACAATTAGCTGGTCCGTGGTTGAAGTTTTTCATTTCTCCCCACTTGTGTTTACTCGCCAACTCTGCTTGCTGTCGTGCAAGTCTTTCCAAATCTTCATTCAGTAACTTGAACTTATTCATCCACATGTCTGAGACCTTCAGGTCAGCAGCTGGTAGCTCAAAATCTCTGACGGAGACAACTGGGAATGTAACTCAGGTCAGCGCTGTCCACTGCACACTTGTGTGAATTGGTGATGAACTTAAAAAAATGAGTGCGCTCATGAAATTTTCCAAAGCGCGCTTTGAATGACTGCAGGAGATTAGATGTGAAGCCCACTAGCTTCTGGACATCAAGATGTTGAGCAGGGTCACTTGCTGTGCATGCATCTTTAAACTCTCCCAGTTTTTCAAAGTGTAGAAAATGACCTGTTTCAATGTTAGCGGTGAACAGTTCCAGCTTGTTTTCAAATGCAAACACTGCTTATTGAATGGATAAGACTGTATTTCCAATGCCTTGCATTTTCACATTGAGCTGGTTCAGATGTTCAGTCATGTCCACGAGATAGAAGAATTTCAGGAGCCACTCAGTGTTAGATAACTCAGGATGCTCGATGTTTTCCATTTCAAGGAAAGTCCAGATTTTGCTCAGACAAACTGCAGAACAGTTGAGCACCTTCCTTCTTGACAACCAACTCACATTGCTGTGCAGAAGCATATCAGGATAATTGTTCCCAACTTCATCCAGCAGTGTTTAAAACTGGCGATCATTTAAAGCTTGAGCAACAATAAAGTTGACCACCCGAATGACCAGCGACATCACCTCATCAAGCTGCTCACCACACATCTGAGCACAAAATGCCTCTTGATGTAGGATGCAGTGAAAACTTAGGATGGGTCTCTTTTCATGTTCACGAAGAAGCGCTACAAATCTTCTGTTTTTGCCCACCATGAACAGAGCACCATCAATAAACAAAGAAATAAGTTTATCCATTGGTAGATTGTTTTCTTTAGTAAACTCAATGAAAGACTTGAATAAATCATCCCCTCTTGTTGTCTCTTTCATAGGCAAAACAAACAAGACATAGTGTGTTACCAACATCATACATTGCAATCACTCTGAACTGAGACAAATGGCTTATGTCTGTTGACTCATCCAAAGTTAGAGAAAAGAATGGTGCTGCATTTATGTCCTTCACTTGTGTTGCCTCAATTTGATTTGCCTTCATGATGGTACAATCATGAATAGTTCTTCCTGACAGAGGCATGTCTTTTATTCATTTAATTTTCTTGTCTTTTTCCAAAAATTCATCAAAAAGTTCATTGGTAACATCAAGCATGAATGTTTTGGCATACTCCCAATCTGTGAATGGCTTTTCGTTTCTCACAATTGTTAAAGCACCAGCAAAGCTAGCAGAATTTCAGTCACCTTTTTGGGTCCAAACACAAAGTTGCTGCTGACTAGCTTGCACTCTGCACAGTAGCTCTTGACATGCTTTTCGTTTCTCACAATTGCTAAAGCACCAGCAAAGCTAGCCGAATTCCAGTCACCTGGTTGGGTCCAAACACGGAGTTGCTGCTGACTAGCTTGCACGCTGCACAGTAGCTCTTGACATGCTTTCTTCCTGCTGTCCCCCGCTGGATATTTCGATGCAAATGTAGTATGGCTTGTGTCGAAGTGCTGCTTCATATTTGACCGTTTCATCGATGCAATTTTATCATTGCATATTAGACACACTGCAGAACCTGCTTTCTCCACAAAGGCTAATTCCTCTGTCCATTCCTGCTGAAAAGTATGATACTCCTCATCTTTTTTTCTTTTAGCCATCTTCTTCATCTGAAAGGTTTCTGCAATTAGCTAGCTGACTACTTGATTAAAAGGAGGGAAGTTTACTTCCTGACCTCACAACGAGCCGTATACATTATGCATTATCAAATAAAAATTTGGTGTTGTCCTGGAGGACAGCTGTGATTGAGTCCAGCCACCCGCAATCATGAACATGAGTGGTAGGAAATGAATGGATTATAATACATGAGAATATTTTATAATTTTAATGATATTATTATTTTTTCTATTAGAGATTTTTCTGAGAACCAGATACTGCCATCAAAAGAGCCATATCTGGCTTTTGGGCCTTAAGTTCCTCACCCCTTTTCTAGAGCCTGCTACAATTCAGGGATTAGGAAGGGTGGTGAGTGTGGCTCCACCCGATGTTTCACTCTGTCTAGACTTTTTTCACAGACTTCAGTAATGTGTGGCCCCAGGAGTCTGTTCAATGTGGCCTCTGAGATCCCAAGGTGTGGTCTACCCCTTCTTTGGACAGTTTCAGTTGAGTCTCTTGTGAGGTGAAAGCACCAGTCATTGACTTGGGAGAGTGTGTGTGTGTGTGTATGTGTGTGTGTGTGGTGTGTGTGTGTGTGTGTGTGGTGGTTGGTAGCTCCGATCTCAAAACAAGAAAACTGAGTCACTGCTGCGCTACCTGCTTCCTGGCCTCTCAGAACGACCCATGTTCATCCCTGGGGTAGGAGAGGCTCCTGAGGATAGAGCAGCTTCTTTTCCCCAGGCTGATGTCACTCAGTGAGGATTGCTCCACCTAAAAATGATGGCGACTGCAGTACTGAAGAATGTCTCAGCACAGGGATTCTGTTGTTGTCCTCACAGGGTCTCTCCCTGGGCCTTCAACTTTATACTTCCCTCTGCAACTCCAGTCTTCTCAGCTGTCCCCCACCAGAGCCCTGGGTAAGTGGCTGTGAACAAGATTTTTTTGTGTGGGCCCTTTAAAACGGAATCTGCTTCTGAGGGGTGTGTCTCTTTCTTGCGAACAGAAACCCTGTTCTTCTCACAGCTAAATGTTGTCTGGGCACCTCTTCTAGGCTATGGGGCTCTACACTGGGGCTCCAGTCCTAGGGCAGAGGACCCACACCTCTCATTGCAACCCCCCCAGCAGTGAGAGTCCCTCCCCACCGCCACTTGCTTCTGGGAGCCAGGCAGCCCTTTCCACATCTCCACCCTTCCTACCAGTTTTGGTATGACTTCTTCGGTGATTTTTGGTTATAGATTTCTCTTAGTCCAAAATTGGTTTTTCAAAATGGTTGTTCTCAAATTAATTGTTCCAAATTGTAATCCAATTTGGTCCTGGGAGGTGGCAGGTGGAAAGTCCACCTACTCCATCGCCATCTTTCTTCTCTCTTCTTATTGTAGACTCTTCTCCCTTTCTCCATTTCTCTATCTTTAGTGTTTGGCATTATGTCAGCTACTGGCTAACCAATCTATTCATGAGTGTTTCCTAAAAGTGTCTTAGCTAGCAATAAAATCATTGCATTTTTTCCCTAGAAACCTCTGTTCCTCTACTCTCCACTTGCTACCACTCTGAGTGACCCATCAGGCACTCTCCTGTCTGGACTGACCTTTGCCAGGCATTGGGCCTCTGTCTCAATCCTTTCCTGGATTCTTCTTATGTTGTATATCTTGTCCCTTTGATCTCTGTCCATCTCGGTCAATGCCACAAAATTGGATATTTATAGACAATAAATAGTAGCTTATATCTGTTTTAGTTGGTGGTATGAAAATGACTCCAGGGTCAGAATTTCAGACTCTCAGGCAGGACAGTGGGTGGATGAAGCTGAATGAGTCAGTTTTTCACTGTCCTCAACTCCCGTTTGCTACCTCAGTGCCATCTTCTCTGATTATGTGTAGGGTAACTTAGTCCTCTCTCACACACTCTCTTGTCCTAAACCTACATGTAGGGAAATCATATTTTCCAACCAGAAATTAAGATACTTGATCTGGAAAAATAAAAAGTGTGTGTGTGAGGGACTTTAGGTTATAAATGTATTGATTGAACAAAGAGAAACTTATAAAAACACATCATTTAGGTGTTGAATTTAAAAAAAAATTATTAAAGAGCAAAAAGGTATAGAACTTGGAAGTTTCTAAGATCTTGAAGCTATTTAGTTGTTTGGTTGCTATGTCATGATACAGTACCCCAGGGAGTAGGAAAGATTAAGGACAAAGTGGGATAGAGAGAGCCTTGGGTCCAGACACCGACGTTTTTATCATAACAGTGCCACTGACATGATGTGTGACTTAGAACAAGTCCTTTAGCACCTCTGAACAAGAAAGAAAATGTTGTGTCAGATACAGTGTTGTCTTTGGCATGAGGCAGACCTTGTTTTTAATCCTGGTTCTAGCATCTAATACACAGTGTGACCTTAAGCAGAGACACATCTCATCTCTGAGCTGCAGTTTCGTTATCTGTAAAATAAAGATAATAACAGTACTCTTCCCATTGGGCTACACATAGTATGACTGACACATAATATGTGTTCAGTAAGTGGTAGCTGTACTTGTAAATTTAATAGAATATTGTGATTAGATGAACTAAATTTGGAGTTCTCTTTTATCTCATTTATTAAGAGAGAATGTAGAGGGGGAAAGGGACATGTTTTTAGGTTATTATCATACCTTTATTTTCTCCTCAATTTTCTCTCTCCAGTGATCTAGAAGCAACTTAATTCATCTTCCAATGGGTGACTCAGTCAGTCCCCTTCCCACCCTAACCCAATCTAGAATGTGTATGGGGAAGAAGTAGACTGTATGTTTTAAGGATAATTCCTCATTTCATTCCCAAAATAGCTCTGTCAGGATTTAACATCTACTTCTCTAACAATGAATTTCTCCAAGGATGAAGACTCAACGTAGAAATGGCCAAAGGTAACATTGCACTTGTGAAAAAAAAACTCCAGCTCAATCATCATTCCTCCACTTTGTGGCAAATAGGAAGCTTTTAACTTCAGAACAGTTAAGACTTTGGATTTTAAGAAGCCATAACCAAAAGGTGATCTATGAATCTCCTGTAAAGAATTTCCTGCCATGCTCTTCTGCTATGGTTCTCTCCTCGCCCACCAAAGCCTCATGAAATTAAAAAATAATGATCAACCATGCTCAAGGGGACTTGTCTAAAATAACTGAAATGCAACAGAAGGTGGGTGCAGGGGACACATTGCAGCAGACACTGGCTGTTATGCTAGGAGATGGCTCATTTATGGCTATTATTGATTGCTGTTATTGATCGTTGTCAGACCACAAGCCTCTGCTCTGTGTCCCGTCAGTCTGGGGTCCACTCACACCCTTCCGCGGCCCCATCACTTTGAGAAACCTGGCTGTCTGGTGGAGCCAGCGGCTCTAGCCAGCATGGACAGGACACCTGGTTCTGTGCTTGTGGGACCAGGGGATTCAGGACCATGGGTATCATGAAAAGTTAGCTCATATTTTGGTGATCAATTCAATTGTTTTCATCAAACAACCATTTTATTTAAAGAAAAAAATTCATGTGTCCCCTCCCAAGGTCCTTTTCAAATAGTCTTTTAAGCTTGTTGCTTGGAGAATTGCACTTTTGGAGCATAAACACAGGATGAAGAAGAAAACCTTTGAGAGTCAGGGATGAATTTTAAGCACTTTGAGTCAGACCAGTATAGTCCTCTGAGTGGGCACTGACGAAGTCCAGTGTTGATACCAACCTGGCCGCTTTGATGAATTCAACAGACTTGCCGGTTTGTTCTAAAAATATTTATTAGCCATGCACTAGAGATCTCAAATAAAAAGGTGACAAAATCATAGGATTGTCTCCAAGAAGCTCCTGGTCTCCTAGGGGAGATAAAAATCTGTGATCAACCTACTGCAGAAAGGAGACCCGTGCATGCGTGGGGGACCCCACAAAGGCTCCTGGATGCAGTGACATCCAGAGGATGGATGTTGGCCTTCACAAAGGAGTAGAATTCTAGATTGGAAACTTAATCTAAAACTCGGGTGACTGTTTAAAGAATCCGTTTACTTTCAGAAATATCATCTCTGTTGTGTAGTCAGAGATGAAAGGGAGATTGTCCATTCCAATCAGCTGAGTCCATACCACAGTGCCAAACCCCACAAGAAGAGGCAGCATTACTGGTGGTTATCTGACTAGCCACACACTAGGCCTAAACCGAACACACTAACAAAGTGAATTCCTTTAAGATGATAAATCCTGTTTGTTGCTGTTATAACCATTATTCAATACACCAGTTTGGTAACCACAGTTATGTATTTTGTAAGAAATCAAATGCATATAATCAGTCTTGTGGTCACCCCTCATTCAAGGCCAAGAAGATAGCCTGACTATGGGAATCTGTGCACACTTGTTATATGAAACAAAAAAAAATCTTAGTTTATAAGTTACTTGCTAGCTTCCAATGTTATAACAACCAAACTAACTCTGACCTCCAGATGTGCCAGCTCTGAGAGATATGAGACCTTCACCCACTTCTCTGCACAAACTGTGCTGAGTCCCCTCAGCAAAGAACTTTCAACCCCCTCCTTTTGATTCCTTTGTTCTAGTTCTATTTATTTCCCTCCTTCTCCCTCCTCACAGTAACCCCTGCCTGCACCAGAAGGGGGAGATGGGTTTTGAGGACAGGAGTCCTATCTTCTCAGGTGGTTGGCACTTGAATAAACCTCTTTCCTTCTCACCAGCACCTGTGCCATGTGATTGGTTCTCATGGTGACAGGGAGCCAGAAATTTTTCTGGTTTCAGTTTCTTCACTTGCCTAGTCGCCCAGTAGGGAAATGGCAAAGCTAGAACTCAAACCCAGCTTGACTCCAGCTCCATGAGCAGGTGCTCACACTGTGTAGCAGTCATAGCTGTCTTCAAGATAGGATGGTGGTGTTGCCGTAAGTTCTTGCCTATATGGCTGGACCTGGGATCTGTTGCTGGGTCTTTATAGGGTGTTTAGTGGCTGGGAGAATCCAGGTCTATGGTCATTCTCAGCTTGTTAGCTGACTTTGCCAAAAAAGAACCATTTTTCGGGAAAATGATCATGTTTAGTTTGGAAAGGGACTACAATGGCTAGAAATAACGTGCCTTCAATGAGGGATATGCCAGCCTGGACAACAGAATTCAAGCCCCTCTACGTTTGAGCAGTAAAGGGTTCTAAGTTACACTTTATATATTTATACTTGTCACAGTGCCACCAAGCTGTGCCTTGGCAGAGCAGGTACCTAATATGTGTGACAATGTGTGAGTTTTCAACAACACCATAGAATTATAATTCCTCGGGTTGCCCACTTCTTGAGAATTTTAAGCAGCCAAGATATAACCAGGCCTTTAACTCCACCAGAGAACTGGACTGGGGGAAGATAACAACAGTGCAACACATGAGTTGGTTAGGTGTTACCCTCAGACTTTGACCTTCCTAAAGACACTTACTGCCATTGGAGACTGACTTGGGGCACTTGCTTAGAGGATCTCCAGTGAGGCCCTTGGTCCTTTGCAAGGTCGTGGCTGTTTATTTACACTTTGGGTGTTTAAGCTGACTCTGCACCTGCCACCAAGGAGTTTCTGCTAATTGGGAGTTGCATGTCTCCCTGAAATTTAGATGCAGAACCCTCAGAGGCGAGTCGTTGACATGGCAAACTCAGAGTCAAGTTGCTATGGACATGCCTTTTCGCCATTTCAAATCATTCTGAAAGGCTGCACAAGTTAACTACAGTGACATGTGACTTGCCATTTCCAAGGTCTCCACTGTGAAGCCGATTTTCCTCAGGGCTTATAGCACAGTCAGGGCCGAAAAGGTGAGGAGCTTCTTAGAGGAAACTGCCGTGGCCTCCAGGATGGTGGCAAAAAACCTTGCTCCCTGGTAAATGGGGGGTATGCACTGTACCCTGGGCAGCAAGCTGTTGTGGGAGTGTGGTAAAGGAGCCAAGAATGGGACTCAGCGAGCACAAAAATCACCCACATCTTCAAATATTTCAAGATTAAATGAATATTCAAAGTTTCTGTTTTAGATTTGTAGTTTTTTTTTAATATTACCTGAAAAAAATGGTTACGCCAAGAATTTGTGTAAGAATACATGTATGAACATAATTAAAACATTATTTTAATGGTGGAGATGGTTCAAATGATAGTTCTGTCTTAAAAAAAAAAACAAAACAAGTTCTTCCTCTGGGTATCAAAATGGTGGATTAATGTACCTGTTGAAGCTAACAATCTGTCCCAACTCTTTCAAAGTTTCTATCATAGGCCTGATCCTGCACCTCTTTAGTCCAGTTTCCAAAAAAAGCAGGTGTGTTTTTCTTCAGTTCTTTATTATCTCACCCTCCATCAGCAACATCAACAACATTCTAAATCCCCTAAGGTGTCTCCATAAAATTTTCTTTATATTTCTCAAGTGAGTTTTTGTTTTTGCCCCTCCCACCCAAGTCTCTAAAAGAACCTGCACTGTGTGGCCCTCACAGGCATCTTATACATTTCTGACCTGAGCCAGATCTTTGGGAAGCTTTGATTGTGGGACAATGAGATTCAACAGCCCAGAAATGGTTGAGGAGCGCATTCATTCCCCATTCTGCAGCTCATCAAGAGAGCACTGGGACTGGCATTCTTTACTCAATAAGCAGGGTCTCCACTTCTTTACATCAAGATGTTGAGATGACTAAATTTAGAGGAGTATCTTAACAACAAAACCCCACCTACACCAACAATTAACATAAACTCCTTTTTATGTTGATTCCACTTTCTTCCTGCTGTTCTGAAAAAACATCTGAATCGAAATGTCTGGTGCTGCTCTAGGGCAATTCATGGCACTCTGGTGAGAACAGATCCTAGCCCCGCTGACAAGGTGGCCCTGGGAGGGACAGGGCCCTGGCTCCTCAGGGTTTCAGCAGGAAGCTGTGCCTGGGGAGCAGGTGCTTCCTGCAGGGAGAAGAAAAGGATTTTCATCAGCCAGGACAGTGCAATTAAAAAGCCGGAACCCACCCCATGACTTGTTCAAAAGTGGGGCTCAGACCCAGGGACCACACTGAAATTTTTTTTTTTCCCAAGGACGGAGAGAGAGAGTCAGAGGGAGAGATAGATAGGGACAGACAGACAGGAATGGAGAGAGGTGAGAAGCATCAATCACTAGTTTCTCGTTGCCCTTGTGACACCTTAGTTTTTCATTGATTGCTCTGTCACATGTGCCTTGACTGCGGGCCTTCAGCAGACCGAGCAACCCCTGCTGGAGCCAGCGACCTTGGGTCCAAGCTGGCGAGCTTTGCTCAAACCAGATGGGCCCACGCTCAAGCTGGCGACCTCGGGGTCTCGAACCTGGGTCTTCCGCATCCCAGTCCGATGCTCTATCCACTGCATCACCGCCTGGTCAGGCCACACTGAAATTTGAAGCTTAAACATCTTGATCGGCAGAGAGGGGGCAGAGGGGTTTGGTCTATTCCCTGTGCAGATAGGTGCCTGTTATCAGAACGGACATATGCTCCTTGCCTGTGGTAGAAGATAATTAGGAGGACCCAGGATAAGTGGGCACAGACAGACGTGACTCATGTCAAAGAAGAAGCTAATTAAAAGCAGGGTCTTAGGTCTCTGTCTCGACTGTCCATGTGGCGTTTCTGCCCTGTGCTGGACACACACAGTTTGACATGCGCGGGGAAGGGAGAGCAGCCACCTCCCACGTGCCTGCTATGACAGAGTGTTTGCTGTCCGAGTGCTGTCACACCCAGGAGGGAATGGTTTCCTGGACTTCGCTGCAGCCTGCCCTACAGTTGGAAATTTTTTTCTAATCTTAGTGAGATGAGCACACTTCAGGTTGCTGGTCCCTAAAACAAGGAAGCCATTCTTTTGCTGTGGCCCCAGCTTGGCCAGAGCACACGGGAAGGCCAGGGTGCCCTCACCCACCACAGCCCGTGGATGGAACAGTGGAGAGGCAGGCGGCTGCTCTCTGTCGTGTGGCTCCACGTGTCCATCAGCAGTCCTGCAGCAGCCCTGCTCCCACTGCCGGGTGCTCCCTGTTGTCTTGACACATCTTATTCTGACTCCTGGCATGCTTCCTTCTCCTGCGGGTCCTCCTGAGGGCACACAGGTTCCGGGGGCAAGTCAGGCTGGCTGGGCGAACAGAGTCAGTGGGACTGTGTGTGCCACAGCTGGCAGTGACAGGTTCACATGACTTGTTTCCAACAGCAAAGGAACACCAGTCACACATTTCCTCTATGAAATATGCAGTGGAAAGAGTAGAGGAACATAAAGATGCTGGGGAAAATATTCTCTCTCTCTCTCTCTCTCTGTCTCTGTCTGTCTGTCTGTCTGTCTCTCTCTCTCTCTCTCTCTCTCTCTCACACACACACACACACACACACACACCTAAAGCAGTCAAAGGCATTTCGGCTACCGCAAAAATTACAGTTAGAGTTTGTTGAGGGCTGCCTCTCCCATGTACTGTGTGAAGCCTTCATGTGCCTCCTTTTCAACATTCACAATAAGCTCATAATTTAGGCATTTTTATGGTGCCTATTTACAAATAAGAAAGTTGAGGTTTGGAGAGCTTCAGGACACATAGTTAGCAAGTGGCAGGGCCAGAATTTAAACCAGTAGATATGCCTTCGAACTTGACCCAAGTCCTTAACCAAGACCCCCAAGTGGAGTGTTCATTGTATACAGGGAGAATCACAGATTGGTAATGACAGTCCCACTTCAAGTTAGTGCAACTAGTTGAAATATGGCAACTTTTACAATTTTTTACAAATATGTTGTCTAGCCAAACCAAAGGATGGGTCCTCCTGACCAAGTACCATTGATGTCACCTTCCTTTATCCTATCTGACATGCAGCAGCAGCAACGGGCCTCTCCATTCACAATGGCTCATGTTTGGGGTTCCCCAGGAAAGATACAGAGTTATAGACTGAAAGATAGGGCCCAGGAAGGTACTGTTTTCAGGGTTCCCAATTCAAAATAGGCTTAGGAAGGTGCAGAGGGTAGGGGGGATGGAAGAAAGAGGATGAAGAGAAGTATTTTTTCAAAGGCGCAGCTCCTTTGGGAAGAGTTTGTGTATCAGGCTGAGCAGTAGGGTAGAAGGAAGGGCCACTCTGAAAGCTAAAGTTCACTCTCTACAGAATTAGTAATCTTCTCGTCTGTCCTCTTGGTAATTAAGGACACATCACCACATAACATCTTTTCACTACTGTCTTGCATTAACTGTCTTTAACTTTCATTGTTTAGTTCCTCATGTATTATTGATTTGCCTTTCTAACTCTATGGTATGCTCTTTGAGAGGAGAAAATGAAGCTTTTATATTACTTATAACTCCTGTAGACCACACACACACACATAACCAGTCCTCATATATTAGCTGATAAATATGCTTGTGTTCATTATTTCTTCTAGTGTAGAGTAACAAAAGAAACTTAATCTAGGACATATCAGAGGGGCTTGTGGGAGCACAACAGAAAGATTTTTTACTACAGTTCTTGCTACTTCATCTAAGTATCCATTCATGAAGCCCTTTATTCATTGCTTTTAGAATTATGCCAATGAAAAGGGTATAAAAAAGTCAATATGTGGCCATGTCTTCTAGAATCTCACAGCAGCACAGGAAGTAAGAGAGTCACACCTGTCCATACTCAGGGAGACAGTGGAAATGCTTGTTGGAGCTAATCATGGTGCCATGATGAAGGGGTAAGGAGTCTTGGTGGTACAAGATGAAGCTAATGAGCAAAGCAGAGCCAGGTCATGCAGGAGGTTGTGGGTAAGATGAGCTTGAGTTGTTTTTGTTTCACAATTTAGCATCTAATTCCTTCCTCTACGTGGGGACTTTTCCCATTGTGTATGATGTCTGTGGTATCCACAGATGTAATCTCCTGTTTTGGAGGATAAAGGAGGAAGACCTTCCTTCTCCCATCTTTGGGCATTCAAGGCATACTCATGAAACCTATGCTCATCTAGTCACTCACCCTGGACCACCTGGCTCCCTGATTCTGGAGGAAGCATTTAAAGTTGAGAGAAGTGTTTAGAAGTCATTAATGGCAGTGGCCTCCTTTGGTAACAAGCAATGTCAGTCACACTGTTTGGTGTCCTGTCCTTCTAGAGTATTTCTTCTATCTGGCCTTCAGAGACCCCTCTGTTTTCATTTCTCAAACTACCCAGGGATTCCATGAGCCTTACATTATCTTCCAAAAAGCTCCCTCTGTCAGTCTAAGATATTTAGAACTAATTCCAGTTGCTTGCAACCCAGAACCTTGACTGGTGAAGAGTAATAAAGAGGTGGGTTAACTTAAGGCCATCAGAAGTTTTGAAAGGTTCTAGTCAAGGTGTAACAAGAATGAACTTGAATCTCAACATTATTCAAAGTCCTTTACAGTTTTCAAACAACTTCCACGGGACTCATTTGGTTTTTATAGCAACCAGAGAGGTGGGTACTATCATTTTTCTTTTTTTATACCAAAAAGAATGTTGTTGGAAGACTTCAAGTGATTTTGCTTTTCATCATGAAACAACTAACTACTGGCAGAACCAGTACCAGAGACCAGGTGTCCTGACTTCTTGTATATTGCTCCTTCTATCAGTCTATGTGCTGAGTGCAGAACCTGAGACATAGGAAGCAAGAGAGCAGGTTTCATGGCTACTGTTGGAAGTAGTAAGTTGTTTAAGCTTTACACACAAACACACCCTTAGAAATTTTTTTTTATTCAGTGGGGGGAAGGGAGGCAGAGACAGACTCTTGCATGTGCCCTGACTGGGATCCACCTGGCAAGACCACTAGGGGACTGATGCTCTGCCCATCTGGGGCATTGCTTCATTGCTTAGCAACTGAGATATTCTTAGTGCCTGAGGCAGAGGCTATGGATCCATCCTCAGTGCCTGGGGTCAACTGGCTTCAATTGAGCCAGGGCTGCAGGAGGGGAAGAGAGAAAAAGATAGAGACAGAGAAGTGAAAGGGGGAGGGTGGAGAAGCAGATGGACGCTTCTCCTGTGTGTCCTGACCAGGAATCAAAACCAGAACATCACATGCAGGGCCAACGCTCTACCACTGAGCCAACTGGACAGAACCTAGAAATTTTTATAAACCCTGGGCTCATACAAACCACTGTTATATTAGAGGGTCGACCAACATGGAAAGGTGGTAGTAATTCCAGAACACAGTTGATGTGGAAATTCTTCTAAAAGCCCAAAACTGCAGTGAGGAGTTTACAGGGTCATGTACTCTCCTTAGTGAAAAATATGGAGTTTAGAGTTGTAAGATGTCATACAACAATGAAGAAAGGTATATTTAAAAGGATCAAGCATGTCATTATGTGGCTTGCTGGGAAGTAGCAAAGACTGAGAGTCAGATCATAAGCTTTGACTTCATACCTGGGGACAGTACTTACCTTGTAGGACTGATAAGGATGAAACTGAGTAGCCCATGGAAAGCTCTTAGCACAAGGCCCAGAATAGAGCAAATACTCCATTTGGTGTTTATTCTCTCATTTTGTTTCCAGAGGCATTAGAGAATAAGCAGGGATGTGTTACCTAGATAAATAGGGGTCCAAGAGGGTATTAGCAAAGAGGGCCATGGTTCTAATGCAAGTCTGTCAGGCCGGAGATATGGTGGGAGTCTGCAGGGGCACCCAGAGGGACAGGAAGGGAGTAGCAGCAGTCTCTTCTCTCCTTCTCATGACCAACTTGGTTGCCAGGATTTTCTTTCTAATAATTTATCTGAAACTAAAATGACCTAGTCAACCTTCAGGGGTGCTAGGAGAAAGAAATTGGGTGTCACTTGAAATGCCAACGCCCTCATTTCAACTAGACAATACAGGGTCAGCAAGCACTGCAGTATTTCATATAATTGAAATTTTAGGCTGAAGCAAATACCCTATTCCAGCATTTCCCAATCTTTCCCTCAATCCAGTCAGCCTGAATCCAAGCAACTTCTGATGTGACTCAAGTCTCGAATGCTTCTGTGCCCCAGGCAGCCCTCTCCCCTGAGCATAGGGATCCCTGGGGTGGTCCACACTGCAGCTGTCAGCATCGACCTGCCACAGTCTTCCCATAGCCTGACTTCTACTTGAGGCAACTTCCGCTTCTCTCTGTGGTGCCTACCCCTCAGGAAATGATGCCCAAGGAATGCCAGCCTCACACAGGATTCTACTCATTTATGGAGAGGTGAGATTGGGGAGCAAAATATGCTGCTCACAAAAAGTAGGGGATGACTTCAAAATATGTTGCCTGAATGCTGAAGCCATAACCAGCTTCCCCTCCTTGCCATCTTGCCCTCAATATCTCCACAGCTCAGCTTGATCTTCTTGACCTTGCACTTGTAGTGCTCAAGGAATGAAAAGAGGCCCATGAAAGGAGGAAATTTTGATAGGGCCCATGAAAAAGACACAGTTACGACAACCTGACTCTTTTCACAAATATTCAGGCCCAGGATTAAGCAGGCCAGAGCCCCTCTCTGGACTCCAGGGAGGAGAGGAATGTGTACAATGGTTCCCAAGTTACCACTTATGCTGGTTTTGTGTCCTCGGTAGGTCTTTCAGAAAAGGTACACAGTCAACCATGTCATTTCCTCCTTCAGTGATGGAAACATGGAAGGGTATATCTACCTCAAACAGTTTTTGGAACAAAGTAGAATGTCAAGTGGCAATAAACAGTGTTTAATATGTAAAAAGTTAGTGAAACACAAATTCCTGAAAAGCTTTTGCAGATTATAGAGACATAACTTGCCATATAACCATTAAGATAAAGTTATTGGAGACCTGATCAATAACTACTGAAAAATGATAAGATCCTAGTATAAATCATCATCTTTAGCAAACTTTGAATGCATTCATCTCTGGATAGCAAACAACATTCCTGCCAGTCAGGTTTTCACTGTATCCCAGGAACACAAGATTTTAGATGTGTCTGTATTATTATTTATTTTTATATTTTGCAATAGATCTTTGTATTCTAAGGGCCTAGACACATTTTTTGGAAAAGACCAATGTGGTTAAGGCCAAACAGACTGGCACTGCGAATTTGGATATGCACAAATTTACAAATTGATTGTCAGCAAGGATGTAGGAAATTGAAAGATATTATGGCTTTCTCTAGTGGCTGGTTATTCTTTCAATAGAGATTATTGAGATTTAATTTGTATATATGCAACATAATGGGCACATTATAAATAAATTTCCACGTAACCACCATCTCAGTCGAAATATAAAACATTTCCACAACCCACCCTCCGCCAAGTTCCCTGGTACCCTTTGTGCTCATCACCCCCCCACAACCTGTTGCCCCAGGATGTGACTGGCCTAACTTTATTCATCATGGGTTAATTTTGTCTGTTCTAGCATTTTATATAAATGAAATCTTGTGGTATATAATTTTCTGTGTCAGACTGACCAGGAAAAGAGAGGACATAGGTTTCCAATACAGAAATGAAGAGGACATTATTACTGGGCCGACAGATATTAAAATAATGATAAGATAATACTATGAACAACTGGTCGTTTATACTATTCCCACTGAACAATTTTTGAAATGGTTAGTTTAAAACCAACCATTTTGATACTTGATTTCTCTTTGTTCCATTTCTTCATTTATTTTTATTTTTCTGTCTTTTTTAAATGTAATTAAGCAATCGTAATTCCATTTTATCTCCTTTATTGAATTATTTAAATTCTTTAAAATAATCACTAGTGATTATCTTTAAATTTATGACATATATTTTAAAATAATTTGTGTCTAATTTTAAATAAATTATGCTGCTTCATAATAATGAATAATGCTGCAATGTACATGGGGTTACAGATACCTCTTTGAGATAGTGATTTGATTTCCTTTGGGTATATACCCAGAAGTGAGATTGCTGGGTCACATGGTAGTTCAATTTTTAATTTTTTGAAGAACTTTTATACTATTTCTCATCATGCCTGTGCTAATTTACATCCCCATCAAGAGTGGATGTAAAACACTTCTTCACCAACACTTATCTCTTGTGTGCCTGATAGCAGTTACTCTAACAGGTGTAATACATCTCACTGCAATTGTAATTGATATTTTCTAGATGATTAGTGATGTTGAGCATCTAGGTTATACAATGTATTGGAGTATAATTACTTGTGCTGGCCTTTTGTGTAGGGTTTGGTGTTAATGTAGTCAGGAATTAGTCTAGGTTTAAAGTTTATTGTTTTAGTTATCTTCAGTACACAATAGCCTCAAATTACTTTAGTGATGCTCGGTGTTTCGGGTATAACCTAATTCACCAGTTGTTTTTTTTTTCTCAGTATCAATTCTTCACTTGACTTTGAGTTTTTCTTCTGTACTATTCCCCAAAGATAATATGTCTTTTGTAGCAATCTCAGCCATAGGTTACTTTCACTCAACACTTTCTAGTGCGGTAGTGGAACATGGAGAAAGGGAGCACAATCTGATGTTCTGATCAAGCCACAGGATGAGACAAGCTTTGTGGATTTGGGTCTTGAGGTTGTGGCATTTGCAAGACCCTGGCCATTCAAACACTTCTAGTTCTGGGCCTAGCATTGACTTCTACCACTGTCCTTTTATCTTTCCCTTCCTTCAGCTACACTGAATCCTGACCCTACCAGTGCCCTAAGGCTAACTATTTTTATTACTCTTTTCCTTGCAGATTAAAGCTTTTGCTTCAGAGGGCTGGGAGGGAAGACAGATCTGGGCAGCATTTCAGTGGTGTCTGCCACTTTCTTCTCCAAGTCAGCTCACTGAGAGTCTTTCTTAGGAGTCTCTTCTCTTTTCTTTATGGTGCCTGCTGGTGTCATAATAGAAAAGACTTTCTGTCTATGACCCAGGCAGGGCTTCACACATATGTGTGGCCTTCGGTAATTCACTAAAATTTTTAAGATGAATCTTTGCACTCATCTAAATGGCATCCAGTGGCATCTGCTCTTGGCAAGCAAGTGTTTGAGTTCAGCGTCTCTTTGCAGGTACCGGTCTCTCCCAAGATTTGGGGCTATTTCTTTGTACTACTATGTCAGCTTTCTAACAGATTGAAGAAAACTCTATCTAGTTCCCAAACCAAGTGTTACTGTTATTTTACTTTTACTTTTACATGCTAAATAAACCCTACTTTATGATATTATTGTATTAATTTTAAACCATCTGTTGCCAGTTAGGATGTTGTATCATAGTCTTGTATATTTTTTTTAAGTGTTTACTATTTTAGGTGCTTTCATTCTTTCCTGTAGACCCAAATTTTCATGTGCTATTATTTTCCTTCAGCCTTAAGAATATTCATTATTACTTTTTATAATTCAATTTACCAGAATACATTTGTTCAGCTTTCATTTATCTGAAAATGTCATTCTTCTTTCACACTCATTTTTATTAAGCAAGTGTGTATGAGACAGAAAGAGAGAAACAAAGAGAGAGAGACAGAGAGGGGCAGACAAGAAGGGAGAGCGATGATGGGAAGCATCAATTCCTCATTGTAACACCTAAGGTGTTCATTGATTGTTTTCTCATATGGGGGTTCCAGCTGAAGTCCAGTGACCTTGGACTTCAAGTCAGCGACTTTTGGGCTCAAGCTAGAGAACATGGGGTCACATCTGTGATCCCACACTCAATTCAGCGACCCCATACTCAGGCCAAATGAGCTCACGCTCAGACCCAGGACTTCGCAGTTTTGAACCTGGGTCTTCTGCATCCCAGGCTGAAGCTTTATCCGCTGTGCCACCACAGGTCAGGTTACATTCATTTTGAAAGATAACTTTTCTTTATATTTAATTCTAGATTTATATTTATTTTGTATTTAACACTTAAAAAACTTTATTCCATTGCCTTCTGGACTTCATTGTTTTTGATGAAATGACATTATTTGTCATTGCTTTTTTTTCTCATATGTAAATTAATTTTTTATTTAGCTTATTTCTGTATCTTTGGTTTTTAGAATTTTGACTGTGATGGACTTTAGTGTGGTTTACTTTGCATTTATGTTGCTTAGGCCTCACAAACTTTCTTTAATGTGTAAGTTGATGTTTTTCATAAAATTTAGGAATATTTGAGTCATTTTTTCTTCTTATACTATTATCATTCTCTTTCCCTTCTTGGAAATTAGATAGTTTGTATTGTACCACAGATATGTAAAGATCTTTCCTTTTCTTATTTTATTTATTGATTTTTAAAAAGAGGGATTGAGAGAAAGGATAGAGAAAGAGGGTAGAGAAGCAGGCAGAATCAACTGGTAGTAGTACTTGATTCCTGTATGTACCTTCACTGGGCAAGCCTGAGTTTCCTTCTTTTTTTAAAATTTTTATTAATTTTTAATTAATTTTAATTACATGGATTTAAGTGTCCAACTGAATATAACTCCCTCACTCCCCACCTGTGTCCCTTTACCCTCCACCCTCCAACTCCCTCCTCCCTTCCCTCTAGGATTTCCTGTCCTGTTATCTGTATTTGTGTTATGTATATAATTTCACTAATCCCTTCACCTTCTCTGATGCCATTCTCTCATTCCCCTTTCCTCTGACTACTGTCCCTCTGCTCCCTGTGACCCTGCCTCTGATTCTATTCTGTTCCTCAGTTCACTTTGTTCATTAGATTCCACATATAAGTGAGATTATATGGTATTTATCTTTCTCTGCCTGGCTTATTTCACTTACCATAATAATCTCCAGGTCCATCCATGCTGTCACAAAAGGTAAGATTTCCTTCTTTTATATAGCCGCATAGTATTCCAGTGTCTGTCAGTGGATGAGTGGATTACACAGCCTGGGTCTCTAACTGGCGACCTCAGCATCCCAGGTTGATGCTTTCTCCACTGCGCCACCACAGATCAGGCAGAGTATTTATTTTTCTTCTACATGTTTTTATTTCCATTCTTTGGATAGGATCATGTCTGTCAATCTATCTTCAGTTTACTTATTCTTCTTGCCTTTTTGATCTACTATTAATTCATCTAATGAATTTTTAAAATCTAAGTTAATGTAGTCTTTTGTTCAAGGATTTTTTTTCTTTTTTGTTTCTATTTCTTTACTGAGATTTCCTAACAATTCATGATTAAGACAATATTTGTCTTGAAATTCGTGAACATATTAATTATATTTGCTTAAATGTTTTATATACTAACTTCAAATTCTAGCTCAATGTAAGAGTCACAAATCCTTTATTCTTGACTACTAGTTACACTTTTCTTTGTTTTATTTATGTCTAGTTATTATTATTGTCCTTTCAACAGCATGGGTGATACAATATTAATTTTCAGGGTTGAGGGAACACATGTGATTGCTGTTCTTTTTTATTCTGTGTCTACATTTTTTAATACTATTAAGTTAAAGCAATGCATATTGATAGAGGTAAAGATGTATATATACTATAGTATTTTCTTACTTAGAGATTACTTTCTTCTTTCTAATAGTGCTTTTTATTACACTAATTATAATTGAATATAAGCTCATTGTAAAAATACACACTCCATAATCAGAGTAAAAAGTGTCCCTTAACTTTCTCAATTCCAATGGATTCTTTTATATGTGTGTATACACATATATATTTCATATATATATATATATATATATATATATATATATATATGTTTCATTTGAGTCCACTTTAATTTTTTTAATGTGTTGAAGAGCACCTCTAGGTATGTGAGAGACATCTAAATATTATATGACAGTGGGCTTTATGACTTTTAAAATGTTTTATTTATTTATTTTTACAGGGACAGAGAGAGAATCAGAGAGAGGGATAGATAGGGACAGACAGACAGAAACAGAGAGAAATGAGAAGCATCAATCATTAGTTTTTCATTGCCATTGCGATATCATAGTTGTTCATTGACTGTTTTCTCACACGTGCCTTGACCGCGGGCCTTCAGCAGACCGAGCAACCCCTTGCTGGAGCCAGCGACCTTGGGTCCAAGCTGGCGAGCTTTTGCTCAAGCCAGAATGGCACGCGCTCAAGCTGGCGACCTCGGGGTCTTGAACCTGGGTCTTCTGCATCCCAATCCGACGCTCTATCCACTGTACCACTGCCTGGTCAGGCGGGCTTTATGACTTTTAAAAGTTGATTCCAACTCATTACAAGGTGTCATTTTGATGTTCAGGAAAATGACCTATAAAAGTCACGCTATAACAAGGCAGCTTGTCCTCTCTTTTGCACTTTTTTTTTTTTTTTGATAAAGACAGAGAGAGAGTCAGAGAGAGGGACAGATAAGGACAGAGAGACAGGAAGAAAGATAGATGAGAAGCATCAATTCTTTGCTGCAACACCTTAGTTGTTCAGTGATTGCTTTCTTATATGTGCCTTTACCAGGAGGCTACAGCAGAGCCAGTGACCCCTAGCTCAAGCCAGCAACTTTGGGCTCAAGCCAACGACCTTGTGTTCAAGCTGGTGAGTCTGCACTCAAGCTAGATGAACCTGCATCCAACATGCTGATCTTCAGATTTGGAACCTGAGTCTTTCATGTCCCAGTGTGATGCTCTATCCACTATGCCACTGCCTGGCCAGGTGCCTCCTACCCTTCTTTACAGAACTCTAACACTCTTTTCAGCTTGAAAAGTCTATTTTTACTGACTGATACAAAAGTGTAATTCTTTTAAGGCCACCAACTTTATTATTTTCTGTGCATTTATTTTTGTTTGTTTTTTATTAGCATAGCAATCTGTAGCAACAGTGAGATAACATGCTTTCCACACACTAAGATCAGTAAAGGAGAGATGAGTGATATATCTTTACCCATTTACTCCATCTGTGAACAAGAGGTGGTGCTGAGCGGATGCATGTCACACACAGAGTGATATTTCCAGCTGTCTCCCCAAATATGATGCATGAAAAGAAAAGCAGACTCACATTGGCACTTGGAAATTAATTCCTGGATACAAAGGAATGCAAGGGAGAAGCAACCTTAATCTCCGTTCCCCACAGTTAATTAATGTGTGTGCAGATGAGGGAAAAAAAGGTTATGTTCTAAGGCAGTGATAGACAATCTTTTGAGCTTGGTGTGTCAAAATTTGCCAAAAACCGAGCATAACTCGGGTGGTGTGTCACTTTGAGAAAAATGGCCTAACTAACCAGAAGTCCCAGAACTAGAGCTCTGTGCCAGAGTTCTGTTGCTTTGGCCTACAGACCTCTGGCAGAGAGTGTCTACACTACAGCAAGTGTTTTATCCTCGGCTACTGCCCCTGGCCGTGCAGGAGCCGAGGATGAAACGTCCTTCTCGGCATGCGACCCCATACTTTTCTGGTATGTGGCCGCACGCTACCGTGTGTCATCGAAAATGGCTACACGTGTCAGTGCTGACATGCGTGTGATAGGTTCGCCATCACGGTTCTAAGGCCAACTGCCCCCCAAAATAAAATACTGATTCTGATTGTTGCTGGCCTAATCCTTTTCAGTGTCACTGTCACGAAGGGTTTTCTGATCACTGTCGATAGCATGACTCCCTTCTAAGTGAACCACTGCACAGAGACAGGCCAGAACATGCTTTGCATGTACAGGGCAGTGTCTCTTACAATTTGGTTTTTACCAGCTACAGGGAGTGCAAGGCCTTCGAGACCATTTAAACAAGAGCAAATATCAGGTATGATGATGACAATTATTTAAAGTTCTATTGACCTAAAGCTTTTCTACTTTAATCTTTTCAGTAGATGGAGAGCCCAAGTTATGAATAGAAATATCAGGTTTGTTACTGATGAGACATTTCACTAAAACTAAATATGTAATTTGAAGTCAGGCCCATAGAGTTCATTTACTGATTTTTTACACTCTTAATTGACAATATTATCAATAATTCATGACCTCACTTGCATTATTTGTGGGAGTAAGCAGAGAATCAAAATTGGGGAAATAATGAAACTGCCTTTGACAGTATAATATTTCATAAAAGAGTATAAAACCCCTGCTGAAACCCATGACTCCTCTAGACACTGGGTCTACACACACAAAGCCAAGTGCAACCCATTGCAAATGTTGAAAGTCAACTAGACCTGCTCTTAGATGTCATGTAAATGATGATATAACATAAATAATTTTAACATTATGTAAACACTGAAAAGAACCTGACCTAATTTAAATCACTAATGATAAAAGACTTAAATTCTTTTTTTAACAGTTGATGTAACTAGAAACAGACTCTCTCTTTTTCTCTCTCTCCCTTCAACTTTAAAAAAATCAGAATGTTACATCTTCTATGACTTCCCCTTTTTATAAAGTTTTGGGTCTAGAAATCTATGCAGTTTCAACTATCGGTCAATAAAGACCAGAGAACTCATTTTTACTAAACACATGGATGAGCAAACATAAGTTAAGTATAATAATAAATAATTCAATAATTAATAAATAAATAAAAATGCAAGGATAAACCCTGCATTTCACATACTCACAATGATAAGCTTACTTTTGCCCTCCCCTGTATACACATTGATTAAAATATAAAATTAAGGATTAACTCAGATTTGGTTATCGTAAGTGAACTACTCTTGTGTTCTGGATTTACTTTTCACCATCTTGATGGTGGACAAATACCTGAGAAATATGAGTTAGAAAATAATGTGTGGACTCCTATGAGGAAAAGGAGAACCAAAATAAAATAAAATAAAAGGTAATAAAAGCAGTGTAAGAAAAAGCAGTATATAAAAAAGGATACCAAGCTGATGTCTATTAAGTAACCATAGAATTATACTACTCTCATGCCATTTTTAGCATGAACAGCTACAACCCAAAACGTTTCTGGGACATTCATTTTGTAAAGTGGGAGGTCGAATTTTATCAGAAATAAATAAAATGACGATATTTTTTAAGAAGTCCCAGAAATGCTAGTTCCGGTGCTCCGGCCAAAGTAGCAGAGAACTATAACATCTGCAAGGCTGCCATTGTTCCCAGCACTGCACGTGGTTAGGGACCCCGCCACCGCACAGGACAGCAGCTCATCAGCCTGCAGCACCGTGTGGCCACTGCTGGCCGGGGCTCAGGTTTCCAGAGCATGTTTACCTCCACAAATGAGCACCGCCGTTCTTCAGCCCCCACAACATCTGTTGTGCAAGCTTCAGATGAGAGCACAGGGAATGGGGTCGCATGCCACCCACTCTGGTGCCCTCACTGCTCTGCCAGCTGTCAGCAATTGCTCAGCATGCTTTTCCCTCTCTTGGTCCCTCTATTTACACATTTATGAAGGTGGCTGTCAGGTAAAGAGTATGATTGTTCTGCCAACGTTGACCACACTGCGCAAGAAGCTACTTGCCATTCTCTGGAGAACACAAAGAAAACATGGGGATAAGAAGTGTGTGTCCTAGACCCCGAGACCTAGAATAAAGTAGGGAAGCCAGTTTCTCTGTTCAGATAGCTGTAATGTCAGCTATTCATTCATTTATCCATTTCACGGATATTCATTGACTAGACAATGCACAGAACTATACTTAAATAGTGAAGGACCAGTAGAAATACTGACTATTCAGTTTGAACTGAATAGGCAACAATAAGTGCCTACTTTGATTATACTTTTCATTATTATATTAAAGGATGTAAATTATGTGTGTTGCTGTTACATATATTATTATCTTGTGTTGGTACCAGCGATGCGTATTTCAACATGAATATGAAAGAATGTATGCGTAATGACTTTGTGACATATAGGCAAGGGGAAGTGAGGATAAGAAAAAAGTCACCCTCCTTAGACTTTACCAGCAAAGGCAGGGTTAACAGCACTACATAGCTGAGATGAGAGAAAGATCATGGGGCAGGGGGGGTACAACCTTGGAGAGAGCATATCTACCCCTACCCCTGTGCAGAGTCGCTAAAAATCCTCCCATTAGGGAGAGATCAAGATCCCAGCAAGATCCTGAGGAGGCTTGAGCAACTGTTTCCTACCTCCTGGGCAAGTGGTAATTTCTTATATTTCAGGACCCATGGGGTATGGACAACCAGTTTAATGATTGGCATCCATGTTGACTTTTGGACTAGATAACGGACACGTTTCAGGTGTGAAATCTGCTTATTTCCACGTAAGTGAGTCCCAAAGAAACAGAATGGCTTTCCCACGGACACCCAACAAATGAGGAACCGTAGATATTTAGAAAGTAGCTTTCTTGAGAGCCAGCCTTTCCCAAAGGGCTTCTTCACAGGGGTCATCTGAAAAACATGACCCAACTCCCTCTGCCGATTTGGGATGAAGGTTGGCAGCAAAATAGGCATTTACATATGTCGCCTCAGAATAATTTTCCTGGCATTCCAATTACAGATAGGCCATTCTTTTCCTTACTCCTCACATCACATCCTGCAGTGGGCTTTAGCTGTTTGTTCCTGTTGATGGAGTGTACTGTTGAATTTCCAGCACTTAGGTGCAAGTTAGATGGCATTACATTTGTTGCTTGATATTGGTTGGCCGTGAAGGGAGGGTCCATGCTATAAACACAAGTGCTGGAAAGACCACTGTCATACATTTACCAGTGCACCACTGATTACATCAGCTACTAAATTTATAATTGGATGAAATAGTCATGGCATCAATTTTGAACATTCATTCAGTGGACCAGCTCTTTCCAGTCTGAAAGCAATAACCATGCTCATTAAATTTAAATAATTTGAGTATCATTTTTTCTCCCATGAGTTGCCTCAAACATTCTGTGAACTGACCACTTGAATAGTAATAATAATAATAATAAATACAAGTTCAAGTCAGTATTCTCTTGAGGACTTGGTCGTTGAAAGCTTATGAACCTATTCACTATCTGAGGGCTATGCACAACTAGAATTAGAATGTGTGGGGTCATAAATATTTGACTCAATACTAGTTCCTGGCCTGCCTGCAATTCTGAACCTACAGACCCGTTGAGGTTTGAAAAAAAGTTCCTCACAGGAGGAAAGACCACATGCTTCTCACTGCACCTGCCCCACCACTGTTACATAAACTACTCCCAAGAGAGAAGCGCAGACAAACCCTGTTTACACAGAAGGGTTCTAATTTTACCTGCGTTCTTAAAATTGCCATTTAATGCAATTTTTAGTTTATAATTTTATATGCTAAGTAATATTGAGTCACTCCATCTGCTAAATTAGATGATCTGGTCATTTTTTTTCCTCATAGAAGGAACAGTCTGCATTTACCATGAACTAAAAGCCTTACAGGCAACTAATAGGTAGCAGTGGGTGGCTTTTTAAGTCTGAATGTTTTTTTTCCTATTTAATTTACTTATTTGAGCTAATGGGTTTTCTGATGGGCTGAATAGTCTGGTAGCTAAAGTCATCATTAGCTATTTTCTTGGCAAACCCAATAATGACCCTTATAAATGGTCTCTAGTATTTCCAGTTACTTTTGAAAACCTGTGGAATGTCGGAAGCCCTAATAGTAAACATGTATGATATAATGTTTATGGGAGTCTCTTTTCATACTAGCGGTTTTCACAAGGTTCCTTTATGTGTGAAGAGAGAATGGTGAAACAAATTACAAAGCAAAGCCCAGGAAGGACCTGAGGAGAGAATGTTATCCTGAGAAAAGACTGCAATCAATAGTCCCTGGAATGACTGAGAAATACTTTACCTCAATCACTTCATTTTATGGCTGAGAAAACCAAGCCTGGAGATGATAATTAGCTTATAGTGATCATAGAGCTAATGAGTGGCAGCCAAAATTAGAACCATTTTCTTTTTGTTTTTCCCATGGAAAAGTATATTTCTTGTACCAGTCTATTAAAAGTATCTTTTGCTTAAAGAGGCACTTACATACCAAATTCCAAATGACATAAGTCTCCCCTCCCTTCCCCTCCCCTCCCCTCCCCTCCCCTCCCCTCCCCTCCCCTCCCCTCCCCTCCCCTCCCCTCCCCTCCCCTCCCCTCCCCTCTCCTCACCTCTCCTCTCCTCTCCTCTCCTCTCCTCTCCTCTCCTCTCCTCTCCTCTCCTCTCCTCTCCTCTCCTCTCCTCTCCTCTCCTCTCTTCTCCTCTCCTCTCCTCTCCTCCTCTTTCCTCCCCTTCCATCTCCTCCCCTCTTCTATCTTCTCCTCTCCTCCCCTTCTCTCTCCTCCACTCCTCTCCCCTGCTCTCCCCTCCTTCTCTTCTCTTCTCCTCTCCTCTCCTCTCCTCTACTATCCTCTCTTCTCCTCTCCTCTACTTTTCTCTTATCTCCTTCATTTCCCTCTCCTCCCCTCTCCTCTCCTCTCCTTTCTTCTTCTCTACTTCTCTCTCCTCCCTTCCCCTCTCCTCCCCTTCTGTCTCATCACCTCTTCTCTCTTCTCCTCTTCTCCACTTCTTTCTCATCCCTTCTCCTCTCCTCCCCTCCCCTTCTATCTCCTCTCCTCTCCTCTCCTCACCTCTCCTCTCCTCTCTTCTCTCCTCCACTTTCCTATCCTCTCCTCCACTTTTCTCTCCTCTCTCCCACTCCCCTCTCCTCTCCTCTCCTCTTTTCCACTTCTCTCCCCTCCCCTCCCCTCTCCTCTCTTCCACTTCCCTCTCTTCTTCTCTTCTTTCCTTTTCTCCACTTCTCCCACCTTCCCTCTCTTCCTCTCCCCTCTTCTCCTCTTCTCTCCTCTCCTCTTCTCCACTTCTCTCTCCTCCTCTCCCCTCCCCTCTCCTCCCCTTCTGTCTCCTCTCCTCTCTTCTTCCCTTCCCCTCCCCTCCTCTTCCCTCTCCTCTTCTCTCATCTCCTCTCCTCTTCTCTCCTCCCCTCCCCTCTCCTCCCCTTCTATCTCCTCTCATCTCCTCACCTCTCCTCTCCTCTCTTCTCTTCTCTCTTCCACTTCCCTTTCTTCTCCTTCACTTTCCCCTCCTCTCCTCCACTTCCCTCTCCTCTCTCCCACTTCCCTCTCCTCTTCTGTCCTCTCCTCTTCTCCCCTCTCTTCCCCTTCCTTCTTCTCTCCTCTTGTGCCTCTCGTTTCATTTCCTCTCTCCTTCTTTCCCTCCTCATCTCCTTCTTTCTCATAAACATAAATTGCAATTCTTTGGCAATGTTATTGTGAAAGTACTAAACTAGCTGCTGAAGATGGGGAGGAGCTATAGCATGGTCGGTCATTGGCAGTCTCAGTCAGCCTGGAGAGCACAGTGTGTCATATGCAGGTGACATAAGGTAGTAAATAAGGACAGAGAGGCATTGGGTAAAATCACTGAGTGTGGGTTGAGTATGAAAATAGCTACCCTTTGGTCTCTCAGGTGGACTATTAGTGTTACAATAAAGGCAGGGATCTCAGAGGTGGTCAATTCACCTTGGGGATGATCAGTTTAGGGTTCAAATCTGGGTTTCATGATTTATTATTTTCTGTGTAGCAAAATTCTGCGATTATGTTTTTTTTTTGTTAAGTGAATTCACGAGAAAATGACTGACTGCACCTACACATGTATCTCATTAAATCACAACATGGAAAATCACTGCCATAGGGCCTGGCATATCTGTTATCTGGCCATCACATACTCTACCCTGTGGGGAAAGTTTGGATCTGCTCAAAGCAGTGCCCATGCATTATGCATCTTGTATGCCCAGCACACTGAATAATGTTGTCACATTGAAGGTGTTGGAGAAATGCATAGTGAATGGAGAAATAAATGAATGGACTGCCAGAAGGCTACTTGCTGAGTGGGAGTCCAGCAAAGAGAATTGCTTGGCTCCAACCAAGTATGTCACCTCACCCTTGTAAGCATACACAGAGGTTCTGAGGAGTCTTCATTCTGCATCCGGCCATCTTAGATGCAAGGACAAGAGCACATCTCTGACCTCAAAAGGATGAGGATCACACTCTGTCCCAAGGTGAACTCATTAAAACAATTCATTTTGTGAGGACACTTGAAAACTTGGTAGCTGGCTGTTCCTACCCTCATCACCTGTCTCCATTGGAAATAGCTCCAGCCTCCATTAGATAAGGAAACCTTCTCTTCTGTAAAAACTGATATCCAAGGTCAGCAAAACACCGTGCTAACTGAGCAGGACAGCTTTCTCTATCTCCAGTTATCAGGATGATCGTTTTCTGCAGGCAGCTGGGATGTGATGGCTGTTGTCGAATTCTTGCCGGCGGACAACAACACAATAAATTGGATGTAGGTCATGCTGGTCAATCCTCTGCCTGTGGGTCTTTTGAATTTCTCCTTTCCATTTAAAAGGTATCTCATACGTGATTTTTTTTCTTTTAATTTAATTTTAAAATTACATGAAATAAAACTGACATTTTGCATCCAGTTCCACAAATTTGAACACCTGAATACAACCATGGAACCCCAACTGCAATCAGAAAGCAGATTAGTTCCACTCATTTTCCTAAACGTACTCGTACTGCCCTTTGGTAGTCACACACCTCGCCTGCTCCCCACCTCTGGTGGGCACTGACTTAGTCTCTGTCACTAGAGCAGCGGTTCTCAAACTTTCTGAAGCCAGGATCCATTTAAAATCCTACAAATAATTGTAGGCGCACTATATCACATTTCTGAGAAATATGTATAATAATTAAGTCAAATATTAAAAAAAATATATAAAGTCCAAGCATGCTTTTATGGTAATTAAATAAAATAAATACAACAAAATTAATTTTATTTTTACTTAATAAACATTTTTATGTTACATTTTTTTGAGTTATGTTTTTTAGAATTTGTAAAAAAAGAGGGGTTAAAAATAAAAAAAACCAACAGAAAAGTCATCTTTTTATATATATAGATACATTCTTAGTAAGATTTAGTAAATTCAGCAGGTCCTGGCACAAATGTGGTAAGTTTTTTCATTCTTGTGTTTATGAGAAACTGAGCCTGATGTGTCCTAGCGATTTCTTCAATGTTTGGGCATATATTTGAAAGGCAAACTCTCATTTCCTCATCAATACATTGAAGAATTTCTCTCTTTTTATTCTTAATTGTGTTGAGGGTAGAAAATTCTAATTCACATAAATAGGATGTTGAAAATTGTAGTAAAATGTTCAAAGCTTTTTTAGATATTGCCACATATTCTTTTTTTACAGAAATCCAAAAGGCTTCAAGAGACAATTCCTATGTTTAACCATCAATCCAAAACCCCCACCATACATATCATCTTAACTTTACACCAAACAAAGGATAGAAGAAACTTGCCTCCAGTCTTTCCAGGGAACATGGGGTAGTGTAAACAATCCAACACCACAGCTTAACAACCTTCTGCAATCTAATCAGGCAAGTGAGGTGGGGGTTGGGCAGACGGTCAGCTTACAGCCAATTCCCCACACCTCTGTCCCCCAAAAATCTAAACTCCAAAAACCTTGTTGGTTTTTTGGTCCCCAACAGGCACATATTTCTCTGTAATACCATAGGGCACACCGGGAAATCTTCTAGGGCACACCAGTGTGCCCTGGCGCACACTTTGAGAACCACTGCACTAGAGTTTGTCTTTTCAAGAATGTTATATAAACAGAATAACACCTTCAAGACTGGCTTCTTTCATTCAAACATAGTGCCTTCAATATGCATCTAAGTTGCTGCCTGTGTCAATGGTTCATGCTGAAAATAGTCTGCTGTCTGAGCACACTGTAGTTTATTTATTTCCACTGCTGAAGAAAATTTGAGTTGTCTTTCGTCTACGGCAGTTATAAACAGAAATGCTGTAATATTTGACTACAAGTTTTATGTGAACATATTTTCATCCTCTCTAGATAAAACACTTAGAAGTAGATGGCTGGATCACATGCTAAGTATATGTTTACTTTATAAGAAACTGCCAAAGGGTTTCCCAGAATGGCAAAACCATCTTCCCACCAGCAGCATATGTGCGTCCTGGTGGCTCAGCACCTTGCTAGCCCTTGGTATTATTTCAGACATTCTAAAATGTATGAAATGCCCACTTATTATGATTTTAATTTTTATTTTCTTAGTGGTTAATGATGTGGAGGGTAGGCCCTGGCTGGTTGGCTCAGTGGTAGAGTGTCCACTCAGCATGTGGAAGTCCTAGGTTTGATTCCTGGTCAAGGCACACAGGAGAAGCGACCCTCTGCTTCTCCACCCCTCCCCTTTTTGGTTCTCTCTCTTTCTCTCTCTCTTCCACTCTTGCAGCCATGGTTCAATTGAAGCCAGTTGACCCCAGGCACTGAGAATAGCTATGGCCTCCACCTCAGGTGCTGAAATAGCTCAGATGTGAGGTAACAGAGCAGCGGTCCCAGAGGAGCAGAGCATCTCCTTGTAGGGAGCTTGCCAGGTGAATCCCGGTCGGGGCACATGCGGGTGTCTATCTCAGCATCCCCACCTCTCACTTAAAAACAAAGATGTGGAAGGTCTTTTTTCTCATTGGTGAAGTGTCTTATAATTTAAGTTTATGCACAGAGCAGATATTTTTAATTTTTACAAAGTTCAGTTATCAAATTTTTGTTCAATGTACCCAATTTTGCTGTCATGTGTAAAACCTCTTTCGGTCTAAAATTTTTCTCTCATGCTTTCTTCTAAATATATTCTGGTTTTACATTTTATTTTGAAACTTATGATCTATTTTGGGTTAAATTTTTTATACAGTCTAAGAATTTGTTTGAAGTTTATTTGTGTCCTGGCTGGTTGGCTCAATGGATAGAGCATTAGCCCTGCCTGAAGATGCCTGGGTTCAATCCTCAGTCAGGGCACCCATGAGAAGTAACCATCTGCTTCTCTTTCCTCCCTCACCCCTTTCTCTCTGTAAAGGCAGCAGCCAAGGCCACCATCACAGCCGTCTGGCCCATGCAGGTTCGCATTAGATTCGAACAGGCAATAATGAAACAACGGAGCCAAGAACTGGTGAGCCATCAGCTTTAATTCTAGCTTGCATCCGGCGGGCAAGCAAAAACACACACTGGGCTTCAAAACCCACTCACTCAATGCTCACAAAGCTACTGACTTATCCGAGTTTCCTAGAATCAAAGGTTTCTAGCTCACCAGACTTATTTCACCTCTGTTTCCCATCTCTTTCTCTCTACACAAACTCTACACAAACTGGCTTCTTCCTCAGCATTCTCCATCTTGGCTGCTTCTCCTGGCCTCCACGTGGCCTTAATCTGCTCTCCTTTCTAATACTAACCTCAGTAACTGAGAGAGAGCAAGCTCCCGGCCTGCCCCACTTTATAGTGTAGAATCCAAACCTTTAATCCAATCTACAAACAAGTAAGTTTCTGATACAAAGTCACTTATCTGAGACATACTGGGAGGATTCCTCATGAGAGTGCACCACCCTACATCATCCAATCAGTTAAGGGTATGGGGAAAAGCTTACTCTTAAAACTTGCCCGTGGGCAGCACCACCTTTAACAAAGTGAGCATAATATATTTTACCTGCCCAACACTCTCTCTCTTCCCCTCCAGCAGCCTGGTCTTAACTGGTCTGTGCATTGGCCTCAGGTGCTGAGAATAGCTCAGTTGATTCAAGCATTGGCCCCAGACAGGGGTTGCTAGGTAGTTCTTGGTCAGGGCGCATGTGGGAGTCTCTCTCTCTATCTCCCCTCCTCTCACTTAAGAAAAAATAAGTTTGTTTATTTATTTATTGATTGATGCAAGGAAATACCCAGCTGTTCCCAACACATTTATTGAAGAGACTGGCCTTTTCCCACTGAATTACCTCTGCACCTCTGTTCAAGATCAGCAGGCCGTATTTGTGCGCCTGTTTTTAGACTCTAAATCTTGTCCCATTAATCGATGTCTATTCTTTCATCAACACCATGCTATCTTGATTATTGTTGCTTTATAAAATCAGTCTTGAGGTTATGTAGTATGATTCCTTCAGCTTTGCTTTTCTTTTAAAATAATGTTTGGAGTATTTCAGTTTCTCTTTATTTTAGCATCAGCATGTTGTTGTTTATATAATATCCTGCTGGAATTTTTGAGGAATTGCATTAAATCTGTTCATCAATTTATGTTGTTTGTGTTGAGCCTTCCACTCCTGACCACACTCTATGTCTCTCCCCTTATTTAGGTCTTTCATTACTTTCTCTGGTGTTTTTATGTTTTCTGAATTCTGCACAAGCTTTGTTAGATTGATACCTATACCTCCCTTTTTTAGAGATATTATAAATTATATATTTTATTTATCTAAGTTTCTAATTGTTGCTTTTATGTGGAAACACGATTAATTGTAGGAGGTTGACCTTGTATCTTGAAATCTTGCCCAGCTTATTTATTAGTTATAGAAGTACTTTTGTGAATCCCTTGGAATTGTTTACAAAGAAGATTATATTATCTGTGAGTAGAGACAGTTTTATTTTTTCTTGGTGATGTGGCCTGTGTGGTTTCTGAGAAGTCTATAGTCATTTGCATTATGGTTCCCCTATAAGCAATGTATTGTTTTTCCTTGTTCACTTTCCTGTTTTTATTTATTTTTTCTTTGTCTTTAGTTCTCAGCAGTTTGGATATGATGTCTTTGTATGAATTTTTTTTTGCTACATCTAGTTTGGGGGGCTGACTGAGTTTCTTGAATCTACGTGTTTATGATTTTACCAAATTTTGAAAGTTTTTAGTCATTATTTCTGAAAATATTTTTAGTCTGAATCTTACTTTTCTTATTCTATAATTCTGACCTTTTGGCATATTAGACCTTTTGGCATCGCTTTATAGCCCCCGATATTTTTTTTTTAATGAGAGAGACAGACAGGAAGGGAGAGAGATGAGAAGCATCAACTCATAGTTGTGGCATTTTAGTTGTTCATTGATTGCTTTTTCATACGTGCCTTGACAAGGTATGGCTACAGCTGAGCCAATGACGCCTTGCTCAAGCCAGTGACCTTTAAACTCAAGCCAGGGACCATGTGGTCATGTCTATGATCCCACGCTAAAGCTAGTGTCTTTGGGGCTTCAAATATGGGTCCTAAGTACCCAGGTAGATGCTCTGTCCACTGAGTCACCACCTGGTCGAGTGCCCCTGACTCTTTTCCTCTTTTTTTTTTTTTTTCTCTGTTGTTCAGATCAGAGAATGTCTGGTCTTCTATCACCAAATGCACTGACTTTTTAGTCTGAGCACATGTAGTGGATTTTTTATTTTGGCTACTTATTTAATAGTTCTAAAGTTTCCATGTGGTCTTCTTTATATCTTTTCTTTCCAGTTTAACTTTGTTTCAAGAATGTGACTGTTGTTGTTCAAGCATTTTTACAGTAGCTACTTTAGAGTCTTGTTAGAGAATCCAACAACTACATCATCTATTGTTGGCATCTATTGTATTAGTTGTCTTTTTCTGCGTGACTTGATATTTTCCTGGTTCTTTCTATGTCATATAATTTTGAATTTCATCATGCATATTCTGAATAGCATGTCATGAAGCTCTGGATCTTGGTTAAATTCTGTGAGAAATTTTGACATGTTCATTTTAGCAAACAAACATCTGATTTGGTTCAGTTACAACTACTATCTTCATCTGAGTTTTTGATGCAACATTAGTGCTATGGATTGGTTTTCAAAATCTTGGCAGCTTTCCTTAGACCTATCACACCTGCATCCCACCAGGGGGCCAGTCTGAGATACCAGTGGACATCTACCCCATAGTTGAGCTTTTGCCTCTTAAGATCTACCTGCCTATGCTGTCTAGGTATAGATCCAGACCTGAGCACCTGGTTGGGTGCAGTTGGAGGAGGGCAGGAGTTCACAAACAACTGTAAAAGGTTGCTCTCCTAAGCTTCTCCCTCTTCGTGATCAACATGGTGCTTTCCAGCTCCCTGGGCTCTTATTTCCACTACTTAAGCAAGGAAGTGGGAGCTTAAGTGACCTCACACTACTGTGCATGTCCTGTGACCATGCCTGCCTCCCGGCCCAAGCATTTGGAAGACAGAGGTAAAAAATGCCATCAGTATTGCCCCTACCTTCTTGGGACCACAGTCCCCTATCTCAGAGTTTTAGATCCTTGCACCACGCTATTTCCCCAGCTACCACTGCAAATAGTAAGATGCCTTTGTGGTGAAGGTGTGAGGAAACAGAGGATACACAAATACCAGGAAGAGAAAAAGAGTGACAGGATTGTCCCCATACTCTCTGAGAGTGAAAGGCTCCCTGCCATGCCCTTAGATCCCAAACCTGAGGTCTTCTCCTGGTCCTCCTGGTCAGCTTCCAGGGGTCCACTTACAATTCAGGTTGCCCTGAGCTCATGTCAGGAACTACATCAAAGAAGGGACATAATGATGAACTTGCCACCAGGTCAGTGGCACTTGGATTGCAGACATGGCCCCCAATTTGTCAGCTTCTATTAAGAGTTCTCACACAGCACCCAGTGCATGCCGCTAAGTTCTGAGTCAGGGTGGAGGGTGCACCCTTCATTGCAGAGGAGTTGGAAACCTGACAGTGGGTTTTTAAATTTTATTCTCAAAAAAAAAAAAAAAAAGACTAATGACTGACCATAGTCCTGAATCAGACACATTGAATATTAGGGAACCATTTTTGGACATTTATATTTTAATATATTTTTAAACTTCAAGAAGGATAGGTGGAGGTGGGCAAAGGGTGGGGCCAATAGGCACAGAAGAAGACTTTGCTTGGGCTGATGGACACACAAGAGAGTAGGTATATGGTGTTTTGTTGAGTTGTATACTTGACACCTGTATGATTTTGTGAACCAAGGTCTCCCTTAATAAATTCAATAACAAGTTGCAAGAAGAATACGAAAGAACTCCTTTATACCTTTTACTCAGACTTACTCATGTTTTACATTTTGTCCCAATCTGTTATGTACTGCTCATAAAAATCAGGGGATATTTTATCACTTCATATTCATTTTGAAATATCCCCTAATTTTTGTGAGCACTATATTATTCTCCTTTCTTCCGTCTCGCTCTCTTCCTCTAAAGACATATGGACAGATAATTGTTTTCCTGAATCGTTGAAGGCTGAGTTAGAGAAAACATCATGCTTATTCTGTGATTATTTCTGTATTCCCTAAGAACAGAGAACATTCTTCAACGTAATCACAGTTCAGTAATCAAAGTCAAAATATTTAAAATTGATGTAACACCACCATCTGACCCACAATCTATATTCAAATTTCAAAAACATGCATTTTTATTCAGGTTTTGTCTCTTTAGTATCCTTAATTAGAAACAGGTTTCTAACCTTTTTTCTTTTTTTTTTTGTCATTCTTGACCTTGACTTTTTGGAGAATACAAGTTATTATTTTGTATATGTCCTTCAGTTTGGGTTTGCTGATATTTTCTCACATTTAGATTCTGATTATGAATTTTGGGTAAGACTACCACAAAAGTAATGCTGGTTCCTTCTCAACGAATTCTATCAGGAGTTCCTGGTTGTAAATTTGTTCAAATAATTGTTTTCATAACTTAATCATGATGGTGTCTACAAGGTTTATCCATCAGAAACAAATGGGGTTTTCTGCCTCCGAACAAGTTTCAGGGAATCAGTGGAGGCTTGCTCTTGTGACATTTCTTCCTCTTGCTTTGTTTAGGTTGGTGGTTGTTTTGACCTCACATCTAGGAAATGCATTCCTTGCATTCTGCCTGTAATCAGAAATAAGCCCTGGTTACTCTTTTGCTGAGAGCCGCACTGATGCCTGGGTGGCAGTAGGCCTCTCCCAGCCACTGTGTGGGCAGCCACCCATAATTCCGCATGCCTGTGGTGCCCAAATGAATGGAGCCTGACTAGCTCAGTGGGTGGGAAGGGAAAGACTTGCAGGATGACAGAGGCTGAATTCTCATGAGAAAAAGTCTATCCTGAACCTTGCTTCTGGTTCTCAAAATAGTTTGGTGAGAAGAGGGCGTTTCGAGAGTGAACTTCACCTAGGGAACAGTTTGAGAGAGCTGAGTTCCCAAGAGCACTCCCAGCCACCCCCTCCACCTCTGGTGCCAGGTGGTGTGTGGTTTTATGGCAGATTGTGAATGGGTTGAGGCAAGTAATCAATATTTCATTTCTATATTTATAACTCCACTGTAATGCAAGTCTGACAAAGTAAATGTCCATTAAGAAAAAAAGGAAAACAAGAAAAGTAAAAAAGAAATGTGCACCAGGGCATTTCACATGGCTCCCTGCGTGTATTTGCACTAACGCACTGAGGCCATGTCTTCAAAGAGTTCATTATACTCCGGTCGGTCCTGGTTGCATGCACTTCTGTCTTACTGCACGCCTCAGCCATTAGTGCCCAACTTCCAAACTTCCTGGAGGGAGGTGAAGAAACAAATATAGTGTTGAACCTGTGCCAGGCAAAGACTGGTGTCTCGAGTTTTGTTTACCCAGCCATTTAAAACACTTAAAATATATAAATTATGGATCAGTTCTTTGTTCTCATTGATGAGTCATAATAGCCTGACATGAGCATTTGCAGAGGCTTGAGTGCTCCCTCTCAGCACTGCAGGAGCAAAAACCTTGAGCAGCTTGTAATTCTAGATTTTTCTAGACTTCCCACTCAGTGGAATGCAGATATTTCACAAAAATGACCTGACCTGTGGCAAGTGAAATGAAGAGTGTCCCAGGATTACTGAGTGATTTCTTGAGCTTTTGTTGGCCTAGTGGCCGGAAGTTCCTCAGGACACATGTACAAAGTCTATCCAAGCACAAAAACTCATTTTCTTTCTGAATAAGTGATGTGCCCTGGGAAGGGCCATGGCGAAGCCTTCTCTATCCAAAGTGAAGTATTTTGTTACCTTTCATTAGTAACATCCTGCCTTACAGCTAGCTGGCTTTCAGTTCTGACACTACTCACTCTCACCATGAACAGATTTGCCATTTTGGGCATATTTATCAAAGTTCTCTGTTGTTTGACACGTTGTCTGGTATTGCTGCGATGCTTTCTTCCCTACCCCCGTCTTTTCCATATCTGTTCAAGATTCACATGCTAATCTCTATTTCTTTGCTATCTTACCTCAATATGTCTCTCATTAGAACTTCTTTCCAGTTACCTGCTGGGAAGATGAAATGCCCTTGAAACATGCCCCCCAGGACTTTGGGCTCTCTTTGCTTTTGAAAAGCCACCCAATCCCAGGCAGTTCTGGGAGGCTGTGAGGTGGAGGCTGCCCCAGACCTGGAGAGGAAGCAGGCTGCCTCCTGAGGTACCCTGAGAAACTAACCTAACACATGTCTGGGTTAATCTTCATCTTTGGTGGGGGCAGTCACATAATGGGGTGTCTCTCTCTGAGTTGGTTCTGATTGGCCAGGACTTCTCAGACCCTCATTAGAGAAAAGTATGAGCCCTAGTTATTGTGAATGCATGCAGGAAGGTGGCCAGAAAGAGAGGATGGATCCATTTACTCCCTCTGAGCATCTCACCGACATGATCTTTCAAAATTCAGGTAACTCTCCAACTTCTCACTATTTCCCAAAGAAACTTTCTGGGTTTTTTTTTTTCTTCTCTGTCTATTTTGAATGCGGGACTCAGGGCACTTTAGCATTAATGAGGACCTCAAAGCTGATGTAGTCCATGCCCCCATCTTGGTAGATGATGAAACTAGACCTAAGGAGGACCCTGGACCCTGGAAGAGGATAATGGGGAAAGCATGGGGTCTGAAGTCAGAGGGACTGGGGTTTGCTGCTGGCTCCATTTACTTAATGTCTCTGAGCCTTCATGATTGACCTGGAAAATGCTTCAGTCAGATGAAGTTTTGGGCGAGTAAATGAGATAGCATATACTGGGCGCTCAGGACAGTGGTTAGAAATAGAACAGGTCTGAGTAACCATTCACCTCATCTCTCCTTGCTGAGTACTTTCCTCCAGGCTTGTTTTGAGCCTTCCTTATTCTCTCGCTTTCTCCCTGTTTCTGTTCACGATGAGTTCACAATCTACTTAGAAGTCGTCTCTGGCTTTCACTTTCATCCACCTACCAGAATCTTCTTCCTTTAAGGCAACTTCTGGAAGCATTCCTTGATTCCTACAGCCCTCGGACTCTTTTTTCCTTCGGGTTCTCATCTGGCTTTCTGTCTCCATACCTCACCCTGACTCACCAACCTTTGCCTCGTATCACTGTTTCTTCTTGTGCGCACATGCTGGGCCTCCTGGGCTAGATGGAAACTTATTTATTTATGTGTGTGTATATGCGTGTGCACATGTATGTGTGTATGCATGCATGTATGCATGTATGTGTGCATGTATGTGTGTATGCACGTGTGTGTGCATGTACGCATGTATGCATGCATGTGTGTGCATGTATGCGTGTATGTGTGTATGCATGCATTTTTATTTTAACACACACACACAAGAAAGTGAAGAGAGGGTGAGAAGCATCAACTTGTAGTTGCTTCCACTTCTGTTGTTCACTGAGCTTCTTGTTTGTGTTTTGACCGGGGGGAGCCAGTGACCCCTTGCTCAAGCCAGTGACCATTGGGCTCGAGCTGGTGAGCTTTAGGATCGTGTGGATGATTGCCACACTCAACCCAGGTACCTCACACTACGGAGCCTGCACTCAGAGCCAGCGATCTCGGTGTTTCAAACTGGCAACCTCAGCACTCTGGGCTGATGTTTTTATCTACTGCGCCACCACTGGTTAGGCTTGATGGGCAAATTCTTAAAAAGTGGAACCACCTTATATATTATTTAGTTCTTATTTCTTGCTAAATGTCGTCATCATCTCTCTCTCGTGGCAGACGCACAATAGCTCATTACTAGTAGATTAGTGGGTACCTAGCACCCTTTCCCGAGACACCCTCTCTTGTAGCTTCTTTATCAAAGGGGGCACACGTACGAGGACTGAATACTTGGTTGTAATTTCACAGCTAATGAAATGCATCTAAGTGATGGCACACTAAGTAAAGGCTGCCTGTCGCCCTTGCCCTGGGTATCCCGCAAATGCACACAGCCACGGGGAGAGGCTCTGGAGAGACCATGACCTCTGCATGCTGGCTTTCTTGTGCTGGTGTCAGGGAAGCCCAGAGACTGGAGTCTGTGGTGATGGACTCGCCACCTCCCTCTCAAAGCACAAACCATTTCATGCTTAGTTGTGGCCATCTCAAGGACGTGTTCATCAACGATGGGAAGACCTTATGGAGTTATCCAGGCTAGCCCACAGAGACCGTGTCTGCTCTTCCCTGGAAGTGTCCATCACCATCACCACCCTTTCACCCAGAGCACCTCCAGCTGAATTTGCAAATGCGCTCTAAACTGGATCACCTCGAGACAAGTTTCTGGGTTCTGTCAGCTGTTAGCAATATATATGCCCTGGGTTGTGTAACATGGGAGTTTAGTGAGGCTAACTTCTCCCTCCTCCCCACTTCAGCTCATGACTGGAGAAAGTGTTTGCAGACCAAGGAGCTCTCATCATTCATCCTGCCTTCTGTGACTTTAGAGTCAGGGTTCATAAATCTCTGTTTGTGATGACATAATCAGTTGCTAGAAGAACATGGTGGTACTGCCTGCCAAGAAGCACAGCTCCAGACATCAAGCAAACCAAAAGACAGCCATTCAGAGAGTGACACTCCACCATCTGCTTCCTTTACATGAGCAAGTATCAGGAGTTGATGTGCCCAAACACCTCCGTGATTGAGGGTTGCCACCACATATGGAAACTAAGAGGTCTTGATCTTTATTACAAAACACGGACTCCCAAATTTTATAAAGGAAACAAGCAATGAACAACCTCATGAGGAACCAGAATTTATTGTCTATTAGAAAGTGCAACATTAAAAAATACACACATTCACACACACACACACACACACACACACACATATGTCGAATCAACATCGTTCTTTTCAGAGATCACTTGGCTTTGAAATATAGTCAAGTATAATCTAATCTTTCAGTTTTAATCTTTGCTTTCTTCTTTTGTTTATGGTGTTTGTGAATTTGCATCTCTGATATATGTATATATTATGCATTTGAGAAAAACTATGTAAATAAAGTGAGAATTGTGGCACATTAGAATACTAAGAACATTTAAAAGATGTCCAACCCCTAATTTTAGAGATGAAAACACTGAGGTTCAAAAACACATCTGAGAGCTGGTAACTGAAGGCACAGGCCATGTCACAGACACGGCTGGCCCCAGGATCCCAGCTGCAGTCAGGCATGCCACAGGCCACACTGTTGATGTCCATATGAGCTAAATGTCTGCTGCTCCATTCATCTTGGCACACTCTCATCGATGGTTGTGAGAATTCTATTATTAAAAAAAAAAACTAGTGTATACGTATTTTTATTTCAAACTCGAGAAATGGAAACAAAATTGAAAAGGATTTAAGTTCATTCAGTAGAACATGGAAATGATGTGAATGTCATTGTCCTCCTTTTTAAAATGATTGATTCAGTCTGTGGGTTCTTGAGTCTTCTCCAGAGAGCATACTTGAGAATTCTAAATCTTGCTGCCTATTCTCTGTGAGATTTATCTGTTTTCTCTCCTGGAATATTGCTCCTTAACAATCCTGAAACTTCCATTTCCACAAATGCAAAATAGAGGTGATTGTATTTATGAAGACAATGATTACAGTAAGTGTGAGAATACACAGCAAGCACATTTAATTCCTAGAATAAAAACTGACTTAAGAATAAACAGGAAATCACTGAAAGCAGTAACTGTAGGACACAAGCAACTCTAGATTAAAGTCTGTGAATTGCTACTTGTTGGAGAATTCTTTCTAGCCAAGGTTCGATTTCAGATCGACTCCTTGCCACTTAGGACTCATTGTGATTAGTCAGGATGAACTCAAGGGAGCATTAACTACTTTTAATATTTAACAAAATTGGCTGTTGTTAAAAAGGTAACTTGTTTTATCTTTGGAAATGTTAATCCCACTGTATTCCAGAACTGTGGTTTAATAGTATTTTGCTTGCTGTTTGGGATTTACATAACAGTTTCTTCCATTAGCAAAGAGGCAAGAAAGGGCAATTATATCTTTTATAAAGTTTAGAAAATGATTTTTGTTCATGATTACTACTTTTCTCCTTTATGTGTCTGTAAAGATATTTAAAATTAGTTCACACTTTTCTATGGATTTGTCATGCCTGGATCTTGATGTGTATTATGTAGAGAGTTCCTTCCATCGTGTGTGACTGTTGAGTAGAGCATCTCAGTCTGGCTCAGCATAGCCATATGGTCAGCTGACTATTATTTTCAAAATAATAGATCCTTCTGCAGAGAATGTACATACAACTAAGGGCAAGGACACAAGCTTACTTTAGAAAGGAGCTCTCTCTGCCAGTGCTCTGGGCTGACCTGACTAGTTAGGGGAATCCTTGTAAGAAACAGAGGAAGAATGTGTGCCTGAGCTCATCCTTGTGGGTTGGCCCTGCCTGCAGACCATAATGTCTCCACATCACTTCTCTCCCTTGTCAATCCTCTCCCGCCTTAAGAGAGTTAACATGACATTGTGCAAAGAATGTGAGTTTAAAAAAATACATAATAAACAAATTAAAATATTATTGGAGAATTATGTTTAATTCTGCACTTGACTCTTTAAAGGGGATATACAGAAATTGACACCTTGCCCTGGCTGGATAGCTCAGTTGGTTAGAGCATGGTCCGGAAACAGAGGTTGCTGGTTTGATCCTCAGTCAGGGCACATATAGGAACACCTCAATGGTCCTCTCTCTCTCAAACTTCCCCTTCCTCTCTCACTAAAATCAATAAATAAAAATTAAAAAAAACCATTGACACCTTTGAGAAGTGGGGTAACCAGTCTTGAGAGAAACCATGCTGTCTGAGGAATGGTCAGGAGATGCTGATGGCAGACTCGGTGAAAATATGGTAGGTATAATCAAATATCTGAAGCATTGTCATGTGGAAAAGTGACTCTCATCATGCTACTTGGCTCCTAGGAACATGGAAGGATAGCTTTTAGCTTATTATAAGAATATATTGTCTAAGAGCCAGAAAAATGGGAAGATTTGGTGAACCTGTCTTGTTGATGGAGTGAGTGTGGGTGAGCATGGGTTAGGGAGGCCAATAGTGGTCGACGGTTGAACCAGGAGACCCTCGGGGTGCTCCCAGCTCAAGGATACTTTGATTTTAACAGAGTGACTTTGGCTGGATAACTATTTAGGTCCGTTTTCTCATCTATAAAGTGAAAGATTTTGATTAGCTCAGTGATTGTCAACCACTTTTTTCAGAATGGTAAAACTCCTCCCACACAACCAAGGGAATGTTATGTACAAGTCCAATGTGGAAGAGTTAAGAGAAGGTTTCTCCTCTGGAGAAGAGGGCTGAGAGTCTAGACTTGTGTGCCTGCGCTCTTCCCAGCTGCCATCCACCTGCTCTCCTTCGACAGCCTATGAGTTCCTGGGAGGAATCTGAGAAATGCAGTGTGAAAACCACAAGATTAAATGCTTTCTATCATTCTTAGTAGGGGTATTGTTGTATCATTCTATAACTATTCTTTAACCAAATGAATAAACATGAAAAATAAATGTTTTTAATCTATTATGTGCTAAAGACTCAGAGAAGGAAGACTATGTAGCACTGAGGTAAGAATGCAAACTTCAGAACCAGCAAAGCTCAGGTTCCAATCTCAGCTCTATGCTTTTGAGTTTTGTGACTCTGGGTCGTTTGTAATAACACAGGTGCATCCAGAGGATGAAATCTGATGGTGTCAATATCAGCCTCCAGTGTTCCCACAGACTATTCTGTGTGACCTTTCACCACAGTCTTCGGCCACTTAAGGACTCTTCCCCACTTAAAAAAAAAATGAAACAGCAACACAGAGAGATGTTTCTGAGAAGGACTGAGGTTTGAATTTTCCAAGAGAGTCCAACTTGTGGCACAAGTTTTCCAAAAGCCAAAAGCATTCTTGGTTAAAATCCAGAACGACCTCTCATCACCCTGCCAAGCATTCTTGCTAGTACTTTTTATCTGTCTAAGCATGGCTTACTCTTCTTGCCTAAAGTGGAAGTGTATTTGTTCAGTAAACATTTTATGCATGCTTACTCTATCTAGAGTTTTCGAGGAAAGGAAGGACACAAAATAAATCTTACCTTTCTAGAGATTACAGTGTAATCCAGATGCTTGCAACCATAGCCACACATTAGAAGCTCTTCTAAGATGATTTACAGTGGCCTTTTGTGACCCTGCCACTTACATTTCCTGCCTACTTATTCTTCATTCCTTTCCGCCTTTGCAGGTTCCCCAACTCTCTGGCTGTTGTCAGTCTAAAGCAAGGGTCGGGAACTTTTTTGGCTGAGAGAGCCCTAAACGCCACATATTTTAAAATGTATTTCTGTGAGAGCAATAAAATATGTTTTACACTAGATACAAGTAAATGTGTGCATTTTATGTAAGACCAACACTTTTAAAGTACAATAAGTCTCTAAATTCTTTTTAATAACGTTGTTATGGTGTTGTTAACCAATGATGAATAAAGTACTTCTTACCATTAATGCAACTTCTGGTGCTGCATGGTTTTGCTGATGGCTTTGTAGTCTGGTTGATACATGGTGAGGTTAAGCTTCATGCAGGCATTGAGACTTCCATCTGTTAAATGTGATCGTAGGTTGGTCTTAACATTCTTTAGATGTGAGAAAGACTGCTCACATGCTTACGTAGAGCCAAACATTGTCAGGACAGCAGTACTCAGATGCTGCAGTGTGTGGTATGTGACAGGAAGTGCATTCCAAGTTTTGACAATCAGCTAGTCTGCGGGTTGAAGTTTTTCATTCCCCCCCACTTGTGTTAGCTCACCAACTCTGCTTGCTGTCATGCAAGTCTTTCCAAATCTTCATTCATTGACTTGAACTTATTCACCCACATGTCTGAGGCATTCCAGTCAGGAGCTTGTAGCTCAAAATCTCTGATGGAGACAACTGGGATGTAACTCAGGTTGACGCTGTCCACTGCACACTCCTGTGGATGGGTAATGAACTTAAAAAGATGAGTGCACTAATAAAATTTTCCAAAGTGCACTTTGAATGACTGCAGGAGATTAGATGTGAAGCCCGCTAGCTGATGGAGATCAAGATGTTGGGCAGGGTCACTTGCTGTGCATGCATCTTTAAACTCTCCCAGTTTTTCAAAGTATAGTAAATGACCTGTTTCAGTGTCCACGATGAAGAGTTCCAACTTGTTTTCAAATGCAAATACTGCTTGTTGAAAGGATAAGACTGTGTTTCCAATGCCTTGCATTTTCACATTGAGCTGGTTCAGATGTTCAGTCATGTCCATGAGATAGTAGAACTTCAGGAGCTACTCAGTGTTAGCTACCTCAGGATGCTCAACATTTTTCATTTCAAGAAAAGTCCAGATTTCGTTCAGACAAGCCACAAAACGGCTGAGCATCTTCCCTCTTGACAATCAACGCACATTGCTGTGCAGAAGCAGACCAGGATAATTATTCCCAACTTCATCCAGCAGTGTTTTAAACTGATGATCATTTAAAGCTCGGACAACAATTAAGTTGACCACCCAAATGACCAGCAACATCACCTCACCAAGCTGCTCCCCACACATCTGAGCACAAAGCGTGTCCTGAGTAGGATGCAGTGAAAACTTAGGATGGGTCTCTTTTCATGTTCACAAAGAAGCGCTACGAATCCTGTTTTTCCCCACCATGCACAGAGCACCAGCAGTACACATAGAAATAAGTTTATCCATCAGTAGATTTTTCTTTTTAGCGAACTCAGTGAAAGACTTGAATAAATCCTCCTCTCTTATAGTCTCCTTCATAGGCAAAACAGCAAGACTTTCCTCACGTAGTGTGTCACCGACAGCATACCTTGCAATCATGCTGAACCGGGATAAATGGCTTACATCTGTTGCCTCATCCAAAGCAAGAGAAAAGAATGGTGCTGCATTTATGTCCTTCACTTGTGTTGCCTCAATTTGATTTGCCATCATGATAGTATGATCGTGAACAGTTCTTGTCAACAGAGGCATGTCTTTTATTCATTTGATTATCTTATCTATATCTGAAAAGTTGTCAAAAAGTTCATTGGCAACATCAAGCATGAATGTTTTGGCATACTCCCCATCTGTGAATGGCTTTTCGTTTCTCACAATTGCTGAAGCACCAGCAAAGCTAGCTGAATTCCAGTCACCTTGTTGGGTCCAAACACGGAGTTGCTGCTGATTAGCTTGCACTCTGCACAGTAGCTCTTGACATGCTTTCTTCCTGCTATCCCCCGTTAGGTATTTCAATGCAAACGTATTATGGCATGTGTCGAAGTGCAGCTTTATATTTGACCATTTCATCGATGCAATTTTATCATTGCATATTAGACATACTGCAGAAGCTGCTTTCTCCACAAAGGTAAATTCCTCTGTCCATTCCTGCTGAAAAGTACAATACTACTCATCATTTTTTCTTTTAGAAGAAGGCTAAAAGATACCCTTCTTCGTTAAAAGGGTATCTGCAATTAGCTAGCTGACTACTTGATTAAAGAAGGGAAGTTTACTTCCTGACTTCACAATGACCTGTGTACATTTCGCATTATCCAATAAAAACTTGGTGTTGTTCTGGAGGGCAGCTTTGATTGGCTCCAGCCACCCGCAACCATGAACATAAGTGGTAGAAAATGATTGGATTGTAATACATGAGAATGTTTTATATTTTTAACGTTCTTATTTTTTTTTATTAAAGATTTGTCTGCGAGCCAGATGCAGCCATTAAAAGAGCCACATCTGGCTCGTGAGACATAGTTTCCTGACCCTTGGTCTAAAGCACCCTTCCTCATCACCTTACTTACATAGGCACTTCTTCTGGGCTCCTTGTCCCCAGACTCTCTTCTTTGCCTGCATATCCCTCCCACATTACAGGCTTTGACCCTTAATGTTTGAAGGAACAGCCTAACCAGCAAAGAAAAGTAATAGGCTTTATTATTCCTTTTCCTACTTCTCATATAGAGATAATGTGTGTGTTAAATAACCTTAACCCATTTAAAACAATTAGTCTGAAGCAATCTTTGTGGCTGGGACATATGAGAAACACACTTCCCTGTTGCACACCATTCTGAAGTCTCACCAACCTTGTTATGCAGCCTCATAGGAATACAAGCCAGTGTGATGGTCATATAGAAGAACATATCTATGAGCACAAATAATATATAGTAAAAACCATTTCATGACATTTGAAAACAAGAAAAGTACAGGAAAAGAACTCAAGGATGAGAGTTTGTTGCGAAAGACCCCTGCATGTAGGTAGGTCTGTATTCGGGTCTCAAAGAAGGTTAATAGGCTGATGCAAAGCTGATCACATTTGGGGGAAAAGTTCTGAAAGAGAAAGAGAGCTCAGATGTATATTAGAATAGTCTAAAAATAACACCAAAGGTAAATGTACTTTGGGGTTTAAGATCCTTGCTAGAAGCTATTTACTGACTGGTTACAAGGAGACAGCATAACTCATTGCTTCCATCACCCCTGGTGCCAGCTTCCAGTCATTTATCACCAAGGCATTGGCTCAAGACCGATAGAATCTTTAGGAAAAAAATATGGAGTGCTTGTTCTCGTAAGAAGGTCTAAACTCTGGGAATAATATGATCCCCGGAGATGAGGTTCTACTAAGAAAGTATTCCTACATGTATCCTGTAGGTATGGATGGCCCTGGCATTTAATAGTGGTGGTGAGATATACACAAGATAAAACAGCAGCAATATATTAAGAAAACCCACATATAACAACATTGAAACTGATGTGGATAATAAATACTATAATACTATACCTTCCCTAGAGCTCACTCCCTGCCCCACCACTATCTGAATAAATATTCACGTTGTAATCCAAGTGTTTCTAATTTTCACAAAATGAGTCACTTAAATATTCCTTTAATAATCTTTCTAAAGAGTCAAGTAACTGGAACAGATAAGCAAACGATCTTGAATTCCAAACAGATGCTCCAAGGTATTCCACAAATTAAAATATAAATTAGAAGATAAATTCAAAAGTACCATGGGCACAAATTGATACAAGGGAAGAAGTCCAGTCATCTGCGTGCAACCTCGTGGACATCGGCTGTTATGCACAATGTGTCGGGAACTTCAATAAAGGACTATTTCATGTGTTTGCATAACAACATCAGTATTGTCAGAGACAAGGCTGAGATATATAATCTTTACCAGTTTGGAGAAGAAGATATTATTAATTATCAAAAGAATAAGAAATTATGTGCCTGTGGGTAAGTTATATAGGAGTGTGAACAAGAAAGGAAGCAGAGAGGGTACACGCCACTAATGTGAAGATCAGTGCAGGAGATTTGGTAGGAGCGTAGTTTGTAATATTTTACTTAAGTTTTTACTCTTAGATTGAGCCCTTTACTTCATCTGCTCAAGTTGACATCAAGATCTGTGACTGCTGAGGAGCACAAGTCAGAATTCTGAGACCACTGAGAAGAATGGGAACCTAAGAAAGAGTGCTTAGTACTTACATCCTGGGGGCAAAGGTGGAGGGAGAGCACCAGGGAGGAAGACTGATGGCCTCAGAGCAGCTCAGACTCCCCAGTCCAGGAGACTGAGGACCTACTCCCTGCTCTTGGCAACATCCTGAGGCTGAGGAGCAGGGAATGTGATGCCCCAGCCCAAGCTTGCCACAGAAGTCACAGGACAGAGACCATCACATGCCTGGAGCCCTGTGCTTCTCTGCAGTGGCAGCAACCCCACAGCAGAGGAATGAAGGCTGACCCGACATCTTGACCCGTGGGTCAGCTCTCCTAACCTTGCTCTGACTGACCGTCGGAAGGTGAGGGCAAGTGAGCCTTGAGAGTGGTTGAGCTATTTTTTCCTTCAGACCCAGAGGAAAGTGTTTAGTGATGATATTACGTTGATTTATGAATCATTAAACCACCTGAGTTTATAGACGAAAATTTACACTTGCTACAAAAGTATAAATCTTCTTATCCTGTGTGTCTGGAACAGCATACCCGAGACAGATGGCTAGGCTGTGGCCCCAGTCCCAGCACTACACCAGCTGTGTGTGACCTTCACCTCACTCACCTCAGCCTGCTCATCTGTGAAACTGCAATTGATAATAGCAGCAATTTCAGATGGCTGTTGTGAGGGTAAGATGAGAATATTGGTATCTCCAGCACAGAACAGAGAATCAGTAATTATCAGCTATTATTATTATTATTATTATTATTATTATTATTATTACTTAGCTCTTTCCTCTAACTGTCCCAGTTGTTACCTAAATATGAGGGACATATCTATACCTAAAAATAATTTTTTTCAATTTACAGTCTCAGTTATCGTGAATATTTTTTCACCACAGGCTTAAAAAGTAAACAAATAAACAAAAATATCTTCTTTTCTGTGACTCCAGCAGACTCCCAAAATGCATGTGAAACATCTTTATGGGGGGGGTGTTCTAATTGCTGGCATCCTGAATAGGGGCAGTGCCTTGCCACTGCCAAATAGGAATGCCAGCTGTGTGGGTAGGAAGTCCAGCCTGCTCTATATTCTTACAACAAATGTGATTTAGTCAGATTTCTGACACTCAAGGATTCGGTGGGTTCGTCAGGGTCTTAGAGCCCATGAGAGATCGGGAAAGAATGAAAGAGAATTCTCTCCTACAAAAGTCCACGAACTTTCATCCTCAAGTTACAGTGGGAGGTCTGTTGATGACTCCTGTAATCCTTAAATTGTTGTGACAATAGGTAATGGTTATGAATAAAATAATCAAGTGATTTTTCTAAAGAATTGTCAGAGTTAAAAGGAAGGGACTGTAGATGGCCCTCAGTACACCACAGTCCAGATCTGGCCCCTAAACTCGAAGTCAGGGGGAAGCTGATGGGTCCTGTGCCTGGTGACCTGCTGCCTGAGAAGACAGGTGCTTGGAGATAGAGGCAGGAAATATGCATTCCCTGTTCACACCACAAGCCATACTGTATGCTCACTTTTTAGAATTAATTTTTTTTTAGTTTTTACTTATTTTAATTGAATTTGTTGGGGTGACATTGGTTAATAAAATTATGTAGTTCAGGTATATAATTCTACTATGTATCATCTGTATAGTGTATTGTGTATTCACACCTGAATTTAACTCTCTTGCTATCACCATTTATCTCCCTTTACCCTCTTCTTCCTCACCCATCTCCTTTCCCTCTGGTAATCCCCACACTGCTGCTGTCTGTCTCTATGAGGTTTGTTTGTTTTCTCCTTTACTTAATTTCTTCACCTTGCCGAATCTTAACACATCCTCATCATTTGTGGCCTTTTATACCTCATTGCTTTAAGTGGCCTGTTCCAGTCCTCATGCTGTGGGTTCCCCAATTCTGCTTGCACAAGTGATATACCCTCTAAGGTATTCCCCATTTGCTCCACTTAGCTTCTGCATGGGTCCTAATCCTCAGCTTCTCCTACACAGTGCCTATGGAGAGAATGAGGCCTTGATGTTTCACAGTTTTGACCTATAGAGCTGTCTAAGCTCTGTGTTCCCATTTTATAAGCCAAGAGTCACACAGGGCCTGCCCACCTGCCTCAGGAGGTTTCTTACTCCTCAGTCAAGGAAAAGGTATTTAAGGAAATATTCCTCCTAAAGGTACGCAGCCCAGTTAAGGCCCCTTGGAGAATACAAAGCTTTTTTGTCTTCTGGGGTGGGGAAGGTTATGCCCTCACCAGGGAGATGGCTGCACAACCAGGTGTCTCTGTGGCAAATTGTACAGAGTTAAAATGAATTCAGATCATTTGAAGGAGAAGGAGACTCCTAAGGAAGAGCCTTAAGGAAGACTCTGAAAGAAGCGGGTGTGGGAAGGGAAGTGGAAGTTGAGCTGTATGGTGGGGGAAAGAGGTGGGTAGAAAGGGTGAGGACAGGCTTATAAAAGAGCACAGGTCTCCCCTGCTCTGGGAAAGGACGGCATTTCAACTTTCCTAAGCAGAGATGGCACAAAGTGAAGAAGCAATTAGTGTAGGACAGACTTGCCTTGCTAACGATGCACAAACTGAATGATGATATGGCACAGAGGAGTCTCAGACACAGTCCTGATGCCGGGCTGCTTGCTGCCCCACTTCTGGGTGTGGTTCCTGGGGACTCGCTCTCCCTGTCTGCTGCACTGCTTCCATAACTCTCACTGAAAGCTACCCTTGCTTTTTGCCTGTTTGGATAAAAGTGCAAATCTACTTTGCAATTTTTTAAGTCTGTGAAAACAGGGATGAATGTAAGTAAGTCTATTGTAAAAGCCAAATGGCATGATGTGAACCTTCTAAAAGCAGGGGTGTCTGTATTAGGGAGAATTCAAACCTGTGTCTTAGATTCCCCCAGAATACTGTAGCAGGGGAGATAGCAGCAGATTGGTATTCAGATATTTTGTTCTTAGAATTCTTTGAAAATAGAAAATCACATAAAAATAAACCCATACTGTAACCTTGAAGAATGGGCATGAAAGGGGCAGGGTATTCTTTTCCTGACAAATGACCACAAAATGGGAGGCTTAAAACAGCACGAATTTATTCTCTTGTAGAGGCCAAAAGTCCAAAATCAGCATCCCTGAGTGGAAAACCAGGTGTCGGCAGGGCTGTGCTCCATTCTGAGGTCCCAGGGGCAGATCTGTTCCTTGCTTTTTGCAGCTTGTAGGGGCTGCCTACATTCCTTGGCTTGTGGCTGCGCTTCTCTAATTTCTGCCTCAGGACCACCTGGCTTTTTTTCTGGTATCTGGGTATAGACTCTCCATCTGCCTCTCTCTGCAATGGAAATGTGTGTTTTCACATAGGACCCACCTGCACAATCCAGGACAATCTCTCCATTTCAAGATTTCTAATACAATCACAATGTCAAAGCTTCTTGCTTGCCATTCACAGGTGCTAGGAAGTAAGACTTGAGCATCTTTTGGAGGACCAGGACATACCTTTATGCAGACTGTCGTGACATTCTCTGCAGCTATGTAATAGTGTGTGCATGACCCAAAAGGGGTTCTGTCCTTCCCCAAATGTTTCTGTTCTTTTCAGACCTCTGGCCCAAGTATAAAAACCAATTCAAACCCCCTAACTAGCCACCTTCCATTGCAAAGTCCTCTTTTCAAACAAAACATTTCTTAGTTCTTACCAACTTTAAAAAGAAAAGCTTAGAGAAACTGGTCAGAAGCTTTTTGTAGACAATCCAACTCTGGTTGTACATGAGAAAGCAGCATAGCTTTGTCTTTAGAAATTCTAATACAAAGACTTAGGCTTGTCTGACATCAATTTCATCCCCCTCCCCTCTCATCTACCAATTTCCACTTTCGTCTTTGTTCCTTGTTTCGTTTTAATGTAATCCATTTTACAGTTGTAATAAGATGCCCAAGCTGTGAATTTCAGGGTCATTATTGCACTTCTTAGGAAGTTAAAGCCTCTCTCTTTGACGTTATGCTGTCTAATACCACCTAAGGTGTGCAGTAATGGCCCACAAAGGTGCAGTCTATCAGGGCTTATGGCTGAAATGAAACCCACTTCCACAGTGGGATGAGAAAAAAGGGGGTAGCTCTCCTGTTATTTGCATCAGCATGTGTCCTCAGGAATTGTGGAATCTCGGCATGGAAAGGAAGTGTAAACATGATAAATTTATCCCCTAATATGGACCACTGAGCTTTCAAGACAACAAACTTCTTACATTAATGGGGATGAGGATATAACTTTTTAATTTGGAGCCTCATTACACAACATAAATAAAAATAGAGCCCAAGCTAGATCATCTTTAAATGTTTCTAGACAGAATGCTGATTAACGTTCTGAGGTCATGGCCAGGTATTTCCAGGGAGCCAGCAGTTTGTTCCCCACTTTGAAAGCAAAGTTGGAAAAGATATGTGAGTGCTATAAATGCTAGGGGTTTGCAGTCCTTCCTGCCAGCATCACAACTGATCAAAAAGTGCACATTTTGCCATTCCGAGCCTGTGCAATGCCCCTGCAACACGATTAACCCGAATGCAAAGCCTGGAGAGCCATAGGACGTCTTGAAGCTAGTCAAACACAGACGACAGTGGCAACAGCAGTTGGAACATCTCAAAGCGTGATTAGCAGACTGTGGAATTGCTTCAAGAAACTGACACAGTACAAAGAAGATGAGGGCAAGGGTCACCCATCTACCACAACAGCAAGAGATGACCGCTACTTGACCTGATGGGATCATCAAGGTGACCAGCACTTCATGTGTGTGAGGTGTGGGGAAGCATACGGATGCACTTGTCTAAATGTGGGCACCATCCACCCACTTACACTCAGTGTTTTGGTTACCAACAGTTTGAAGACAGCCACAGTGTTCACTCTGGGTCCATCAGAGACCCAGAGAGGCCAACGTTCCAAGTTGCGATTGCTGAGTCTTTCAGCCTTTCTTGCTACAGCTGATGAAAACAAATAATCAATACCAAAGGGAGGGGGGGAGTAACAAGTGTAGGTATGTTACAAATGCCATCTCATGAATAAATAACTCAGATAATGGCATGTACCTTATAATCAAACTCATTCATAATTTAGCAAATATAATACCCATTAAAAGAACACCTAGAATGATTGCTGCAAAAAAATAAATAAAGAGTTAAATTGTTTCTATCAGCTGGGAAGCCACTCAGATAAGACAAAGAAGGAAAAACAACTGCTGACTATACAAATGAATGGAGAGCAGCTTCTAGACCACACCCCACCTGCTGTGAGATGGTTTTCTAATAGCATTTCACAAGGTACCTGTTGGACCCAACTTAGACCCAAAGAAGCATTCAAAAGGGCTTTTTTTTTTCTTCCCCATGTAAGAATCAAATCTGTATAATGGAAAAGTAAACTGCTTCCCAAACATTAAGGGATATTTCAAAATGAATATAAAATAATAGAAAAAAAGAAGCATTTGATTTTTTTAAATTAAACAAGAACGTCAGAAAAGCAAATGACATGTCAAAGAAAGTTCTTCAATTATGCAAATGAGATGCAAAACTAACTTTTATTTTATTGGTGAGAATGCACTATACAAAAGGCTGAAAGTACTGGAGTATCTGCAAGTTTCCTGATCTTGAAAGTGCACATTCTGCCATTCCCCAGCCCTTGCAACACCCCTGCAACACGATTTGCCCGAATGCAAAGCCTGGAAAGCCATAGGACGTCTTGAAGCTGGTCGGACACAGATAACAGTGGCAACAGCACCTGGAACATCCCAAAGTGTGATTAGCAGACTGTGGAATTGCTTCAAGAGACTGGCACAGTACGAAGAAGATGAGGGCAGGGTCGCCCATCTGCCACAACAGCAAGAGATGACCGCTACTTGACCTTATTGGCAAGAAGGAACAGGTGCAGCAATGGAACAGAGCTGTGAGGACAGTTTCTTGCTGCCACTGGATGATGTATATGCACCCAAACCACACAAAATTGACTCCATCATGTTGGACTGCAAGCCCAGCAACCAATGGTATGGATTCCATTATCTGCTGAACACTGTAGAACACATAGAAGATGGGCTGATGAGCATCGTCATTGGACCCATGATGAGTGGTCAACTGTCCTCTTCTCTGATGAGTCAGGGTTCAGTCTTCACCCTGACAAGCATTGTGTCCTGATCTGGCATGAATGAGAAACATGGAAGAATCCATGTTGCATGTGAGAAAGGGACTCCTTTGGTAGTAATGAAATCATGGTGTGGGCTGGCATCAGCACTGGTGGTCGTACTGACTTCCACATCATCAGAAACAGATAACTGACTGCTGTCAGACATCGAGATGAGGTCCTGCACCCTGTAGTGGTACCCTATGCTGGAACAGTTGGAAACAACTTTCTTTTCATGGACAATAATGCAAGGCCCCACTGTGTATGTCACATCCACAACGTGCTTCAGTAGGCAGGAATCGAGCACATGGACTGGCCTTCATGTTCTCCAGACCCGAATCCCATTGAACATGCTTGGGATGCACTGGGAAGATGTCCAGCAAACCATCCAGTGCCTCCCACAACACTTCTTGAGCTGGAAGTTGCCCTGGAGCAAGAGTGGCAGAGGTTCCCACAAGAACTGCTGGACAATCTGATCATGTCCATGCCCCATCGCTGTCAGTGTGTTATGGCAGTCTTAGGTGACCATACATCCTAATGAACAGTCTATATGTGGCACTCCTGTCCAGTTTGACATGCTTTTGTTCACCCCCACCAATGTCAATTGCTATTCAATCACAATAAATAAGTTTGCATCTCATTTGCATAATTGAACAACTCTGACTTGTTGTTTGCTTTTCTGATGTTTTTGTTTAATAAAAAGAATCAAATGCTTCTTTTTTTATTGCTTCATATTCATTTTGAAATATCCTCTAATTTTTGTAAGCAGTGTATAATTCACTGCTTTAAATAAACTAATTCACAGAGCACCGAGGACAAAGGAACAGAAAGAATGCCCTGCTGGGCCCCAGATGCTGTGGTAATATAGATGAAGCATTTTATTCAACAGGCGTTCAGTCTTTTCCGGCTGGTACTGGCTTCTGTTTTAAGTGGAAAATCGGGTCTCATTCACATGGCTTCAAGCCTTTGGAGTGCTCAAATGAGCCCGAGAAATCAGAACCCACTCCAAGGTGAGCATAATGAAAGGCAGGCAGACACAATCAAGGCCCAAACTACCCATTGAAATGAGGGTTTCTACTTTCCCACCAAAGAAGTTGAACACAAGGACATGAGAGAGATCTGAGCATGTTGAAAGCTGTGGGCCCCATTTATTTGGAGGTGCTGGGAAGTTTCTAAATTTTGATGAGATAATGCAGGTCACAGGCCGTTCATTTGCATCTGGGAAGCTTACTTATTACAGGATGAAAAATAATGACACTCCCGTCAGTGTATGGACCGCCATTGGCTTTGCTTCACTGGTTGGTCTGTCATTGGATTTCTCTGGGTGCTTTAGAGTCACACAGATAAGGTGAGAGTGTGTGAAAATCATTGTTGAACATTATCATCTCCAAAGACCTGTTTGGGGGAGAAAAAAAATAAATGTTTATCAAATAATGGTTATGACTACACTGAGTCAGTAATTGCTGTGTAAAATAAAACTGAGTATGTTCCTAACGTCCTTTGGAGATACCATGAGTACCGTTTGCTAGTATTTATGGTCTGCAATCAAACAGGAGTTCTGGCCATAAATCATTACTCTGAATATAATATTTTTGTTTCATGAGAGTCTGAGCTCTCAACCCCAAAGCAACAAATCAGTCCATTCTTTATTGAGCTTGTTACAGCCCCATCCTTGAATGTGACAGCATATATTACCAGTGTCAACTACCCTGAGTAAAAGTACAGAAGATAGGGGAGAGGGGACGTACATATCCATTGAAAAGTGGTGCTTCAGGGAGGTGGTCTGGCTTAGGGGAGAGGTAACACAACATGGGGACTTCCACCTCAGGGTCACATGTTTGGTGGCCTGTGTATTGATGTGGTGACCAAGTTTCTATGTCACCAAGAATCCGGCTGTTAACTTTCACCAGGGCCGAGAAGCTCGACACAAGGGCAAAGTGCTCAGAGGAGCTGGAGGCTTAACTTTCGGTCTTTTGCCTGACCCTTGGAGCACTTGGACTTTTTTTAGGACAAGCCTGCTGCTCTAGGAACACATTATATTATCTTCTGAGGGATGTTGGAGATGCCATGGGTGGGAAAGTGACAAGCTTGCTTGTGGAAGAAGTCCTCTAGAGCTTTCTCTTTGATGAAGCTGATAAAACTCACAAAATGCTTCTATGATAATAAGAAATCATGGCTCTCAATCTAGCAGGGAAACCACTATGAAGGCGCTGCCTTCCAGGCAGTGATGCCACCAGAGGGGAAGGGAAACAGACACGTCCAAAGGCAGAAAGTAAGTGTAACACAGACAACAACCTGCATAGTAGGGAGCAATACATATACATATAAAAGCTCATTGTCAGAGACTCCTCAAAATGGAAAGCTTTTCTATGATGTGTAAATGAAACTGTCACTTTTGGGAAGTCACCTTCATGCTTTGGATATTTGAAAGAGCATGAAAAAGTCAAGGTCTCTGTTGACACCTTGGCTGTAGATGCAATGACGTACCATTTATTTTTGTGTTCCTCATTCACAAACAAACTCTAATATGAACACAAGGCTTTATGAGGTCAGTTACCAATAAGAGGACATTAAGCACCAACACAGACAATACTGGAACAGAAAAGACAGACCGACTATGTCACAGAGCCATTGCATTCAGACAGCTACTTCCAGAATCCTTGACCCTACTCACATCTTTTTTTTTACAGGGACAGAGAGAGAATCAGAGAGAGGGATAGATAGGGACAGACAGGAACGGAGAGAGATGAGAAGCATCAATCATTAGTTTTTCATTGTCGTTGCGACACCATAGTTGTTCATTGATTGCTTTCTCAGATGTGCCTTGACAGCGGGCCTTCAGCAGACCGAGCAACTCCTTGCTGGAGCCAGTGACCTTGGGTCCAAGCTGGCGAGCTTTTGCTCAAGCCAGATGGTCCTGCACTCAAGCTGGCAAGCTCGGGATCTTGAACCTGGGTCTTCCTCATCCCAGTCCGACCCTCTATCCACTGCGCCACCGCCTGGTCAGGCCCTACTCATGTCTTGACTTTTGCTCCATCAAAATGGTGCCAAGTATATCATGACTAAGGAATTAATTTCATTCTGCTTTAAGAATATTGGCTTAAAAATTCTCCAATAAATCAGAAAAATATACTCAACCAGAACTTGACCTGGGTAGTTCTGCTTGCAAAATAGCATGCGTACTTTGTTTTGTATGTCAATGTGGTTCTAATCATTGAACTCGTGGCATACTGCCCAAGGCTGATCTATCCTTCACTGTGTAAAAATTAAAACACTGTTTATGTACTTATTAAACAAAAAAGATGACATCTTACTCATTCTAATCTTACAAAGTACACGCTGCTGCCATTGCCTCCAGAGAACAAGTAAGACAGAGTTTTGGTGTTCCATGAACATGAGGGTAGAGAGGAGAAGCTAGATGCTGCTGGGCGTGAACGATGGATTTGCCTTCTAGGGTTCCCACTTGGCACAAAGGACACCTGTCTCCCAGGGGTATATGGGGATCAGAGAGCTAGCATGTGGCAGGCGGGATGCACGGGCTGCTCCCCCTCTGTAACTCAGCTGCAGACAGGCAGTTATCAAGGAGCTGCATTTTGCTTGGAGCTAAACACAAATCAATTATGAGAAATTTAGACATAATTCAGAAAAGACAGTAAAGATGATTCAGTGCCTCGGAAATGAGCTCCAGGAGACAACCAAATGTTTGGGGGTGGATGGGTGATCATGTTGGCTGAGGCAAGCCTGGGCGTGAGTAGCAGTCACACACATAATGTCACATGTGGTAATGCAACACGCTTAAATGCTCATTTTTAAAAGTTACCTTAATAAATTGTCAGGTAATAGTTGGTACCTGATCACGGTTGAACAAGCAGAGGCTCTGAGGGAATTGAGTAGTTTTCCATGTTCACACTGCTAGTTATAGGGCATGGCTCTGTGAAAAAAAGTCAGGTCTAGAGGATTAACTGAGGCAAAACACATAGAGCACTTGCTTGGGGGCTGGGCACCTAGTCGGTGCTCAACAAGTGACAGCTATTGTGATTATATTTGAGAACACCAACATTAACATCTTTATTTTGAGGCAGTGATTTTCATTGTTAAACATGTAGTACCTCACAGTTAAGTCAGGGGGACTGACCTCTTTCCCCTAGATTGTCATAAAATATGTCATAAAAATATGACTACAGCCAGCACAGCAATAGCCACCAGGTATGAATGAATCAAAATTATACTTATTTTTTTGGTCAGATTGGCAAAAAATATTATATATTTTTTTGTTATACCACATAATTTTAGTGATTAGTTTATGTGCGCTGTGATATGAAAAAGGTTGAAAATCACTGGTTTAAGCTAATATTTTGCTAAGGATCTGTCTACTTCACTAGCTTCCATGAGCTTAAAGCAGTATTTTTCAATCCGTAGCAGTCTGCAGACTGTTGCCAGTCCATCAGAAATTTTGTGCTTGTCTGTGAAAAAATTAACTACCCTGATGTTTTGTGAAGATTATAGACCCAATGATCTTAGTGGAATTCACTTATGCTCAGGGTGATTGTCACTTATCAGACTCTATCATAAATAAAAATACTATTGAGGTTGTCTTAGATAACTTTGGAACTTGTAGCCTCGTTTGAACAACTTTTTACACTGTGCAGAGCATTTGCAAATCATCATGAGCAATAGACAAAAAGTATTCAGACAAACTTATGTAGTGTTCTGTGCATCGTACATGTGAAGTTTGAAAATCTAGTGCCAACTTGTAGCATGTTGCACAGTTATGAGCAGTAAAATAAAACTTTATTCATTGCATGTTCCTATTTCTGTCTGGCAAGGTTGTGCACAGGCTGTAACTCCCACTCCTCTCTGCTGTTGCTTTTTTTCACATTTGTACAAATAGCTTTGGGATAAACTTAAGTAGTGGTCAGTGCATCATATACCAAGTACCAGCTTGCACCGTCATGCACTATTGTGCACAGTATGATAAATTTTTTTCTGTTGTGTGTTTTTGTTTCTGCCCCCCATCCCTCTCTCAATAGTACATTTTTAATGCTTGCACAAATAGTCGTGCGTGTACTCGCCTGTTCAGAACGCATCCATATTGTTTGTAAATAACTTATTGTGTGTTTTAGTGTTATTGTGTTATAAATTTTAAACCCTACAAAGTGTAAAGAAAAAATGAAATATTTTAACCTCTTCAAAAACAAAAATAATAGTCAAAAGGAAAGTCACAATGACAATGAAAGTAAACCAAGTAGTAGTGTTTCAATTTTAAAAGAAACAGTGAAAGAGAAATGTGTTGATAATTTGGAAGGTGCAACAGAAACCAAAAAAAAAAAAGAGAGGGAGAGAGAGAAAATTTTGTTATGCAGTACAATAAGGAGTATTTAAAACTTGGTTTCACTGCAGCACCTGCTAGTGAATTATCACCATGGCCCTTGTGTATACACATGTTCTGCAGTTCTGTAAAATGATGCAATGAAACCTTCCAAACTCACTCATCACTTACATTAAATCATAACAGTCTTATTGAGAAGCCACTGGAATTTTTGAAAATATCAAATTGAAAGTCATAAAATTCAAATGAAGAATATGATGACTAGCGACAAATCATTGCTGTCAGCATCTTGTTTAAGCCATCCTTTGAATATAGAAAATGAAAAAATTGTTCACTATTGAAGAATTTACTAAAGTCTTGCATTTTAAATGTCACTTGGGAAACTTTGGGACCTCAAACTGCACAAAAATTGGAGCTATACAGCTTTCAGAAAATACCACTCAGAGACAACTGTTAATATGGCCAACAATACTGAAGAGGAAATTATAGAAGGAAGAAAGAAATCAAAATGCTTTGCCATTCAACTTGATGAGTCAACTGACACAAGTAACCGTGCTGTTCTACTTTGCTTCATGGGGTGTATTGACCATAAAGACATGAGGGAAGAACTCCTCTGTTGTCTTGATCTACTTGGTCAGACCACTAGTTCAGAGATATTTAATGTTCTCAATGAGTACTTTCAAGCAGAGGGTTTAGATTGGGGAAAGTGTGTCAGAATGTGTATGGATGATGCTGCGAGAATAATTGGACATCACTCAGGGATAGCTGTGAAAATAAAGAACATTACATATCCAGAAAGGTTGTCCACACACTGTATGATTCACCAGCAGCATTTAGTTGCAAAGAAACCTTCCCCTAAATTGAACACAGTGATGAATGACTGAGTGAAGAATGTTAATGATATTTGTAGTCAGGGTTTGAACTCCAGACTGTTCATGACACTGTGTGAAAGCATGGATTCACAACACCAACATCTCCTCTTCTACAGGGAAGAATGGTGGTTCCCAAGAGGAAGGGGTTTTCATCCCTTTTTCAGCTGAGAGAAGAAGTGAAATATTTTCTGTAACAGCAAAATTCTGCATTAGTAGACTTTATGTTGGTTGAAGAATGGATGGCTAAACTGGAATATATGGTGGATATATTTAGCCTCTTCAATAAACTAAATATTTCCCTTCAGGGGTTTAACACAAACATATTTATATTAAGAAATAAGACAGATGCATTCAGAATACAACTTGTTCTTTGGGAAAGTTGCATATAGAAAGAATATGTGGAAATGTTTCTACTTTTCCAAGACTTTTCGATTGCTGCACACATCAACCAGAAATTCATATTTAATTTAACCCTTTGAGGAGTGAGTTTTTTTCATGTTTGCTGACCCCTGAGAGTGAGTTGTGTTTTTTTAAATGAAATTAGTTCCCATTATAGTTTTATTAACTTAAAATCACATTTGTTTGATAACCAATTTATGAAAACAAGAAAAACATACATTTGCCTTTTTTAATGTTGCCTTACACATTTCTAAAATAAAAATTTGTTATCTCATAAAATTCTCACACACCTGCCATCTGTAAATAAAATGTATTGTTATTAGCAGAATCTCAAATATGTACTCGCATATGATGATATTCTTAGGACAATTTATAGTTATTTTTATTTATTCCTGACATTTAAAAAATTTTCAAACTGATATTCTTCCAAACATGGATGCAGGCAAAGTGGTTTGCTACATTCAATGCACATCACCCTTGTGTCTCTCCTTTTATGCTCCCTTCTTGTAGTTTGCTGACATACGAAGCATTTTCGTTGTGGCTTATCCGTTTAGGCTGTTGCAGGGACTGGCTTTGGGAAGTGACGCCCTGAAAGACAAAGGCTGTCTCCTACTGATGATGATCAGCTCCCTCTGAATGATTTTCTCTCTTTCACAAACTCCTCCAAAAGCTGATCAATGAGCTTCAGTCTAAATTCATATACTGTGGTCTTCTTCCAGTCTTCATCTGATATATAATGTATGAGTTCAAAACAGAAATGTCAATTTCAAAAAAATAAAATAAAATAAAAGTTTTATATACCATTTTATGGTTTTTCTAACATTTCCTGTGAAACTTATTTGCATATCAGCCTTGTCAATCAAACCCATATTCTCATTATACCTAACCACACTTAGTGGCTTGGTAATGCTTCACCCAGTAGTATATTCAGTTTTGCCAGTTTCAATCATCAAGTCCTTATGAATTGTAGTTAGTATGTTGACCTCTCTTTCATCATGCCATCTTTGAGCTAACATGATTATAGTATGTCTTGAGACACATTTGCCCTTTTTTATATTCTTAGGAAACTCAGGCATTTCTTTCATTATTTCCTAACGGTACTACAAGCACCAGTTTCATTTTCAAACAAATGAGGACTTGTATACCAATTGTCAAGGTAGACATTACGGTTTTTTTCCTGTGTAAGGAGTAAGTAATGTCTTCACCACAGAACCTGAGATTCCAACTTTTTCATCATACTCAATCTCAATTTTCTTTCCTGTCTAAACTATGTGGTCAAGGACAAATCCTATTTCAGTCATGAAGAGGGAATATCTTTATCCAAAATCTATGTCATTTAGATGAAATAAACTGTTTCCATTGAAGGTACCCTTTCCAAGCCACTATGCTTGCATCAATGCACAAATTTCTAAATGAATAACGAGTGGACTGATATTTTCTTCTAAAGTGGTCTACAACAGCTTTAATTTTATACTGTCAATCACCTTGAGGTTGAATATTGTTAGCACAAAAGTGCAACAGTAGTAGCGCCAGCTGAAAACTATCCAACGACATAAAATTTCATTAAGATTGGTGTTTCAATCAAAGAATTTTTTGACCAGTAGTCCTGCAGTCTTTTCTTTATTATGTGCTCCATCAACATAACAATAGCTAGAAAAACATACAAATCTTCTACAGTAATTTCTTTCCACTTATGTAACTTTGATTTTTCTTTTACGTCTGTATTTTCAAGAATAAATTCGTGATAATTACTCATTTCAATCGCAATTTTACTCAGAAAACCTTCATCAACAATCTCTTTGAAAATTGAAATTTCTGGTCTATTGTCATCAGCGTCATCCAGTTTCTGAGAAAAACTATCAAAAATATCTGAATTTGAATCATCAAAGACAGGAAAAATTGTTGGAAGAAACTTTCCTCTGGACAGCCACTTCCTCAACACAGCTGGTTTACCTGGTGTCAAACGAGGTCGTTTTGCTTGTGTTGCTGGCCCAGGATCAGAAGAACTTTCATATGATGAAGAATCAATTATTTCATAATTGAAATCACTATCACTGCAAGATAAATATTCATCATCAGACTCTGCATTTGTCAAGATATTATGAATATTTTCCGGAGCTAGCCTTTCTGCCTGATTATGTCTTGACATCTTTCCTGGGGAAGTGATGGAAATTTTAGATGAATGAATGATGTGTATGTTGAGGAAAATGCAAAAAATTATAAAAACAGTAATTGTACCATGTAAGATCCTGAATATTGTGGTATTAGAACAACAATAATAACTTATGAAATGACATAAACCAGCTGTGAATGCAATAAGTTCTGTCAACAGAACTACGGCAGCTACATATGGTCTGTACATATTCAAGGCTGAACATAGTTACTAGTATTATGGAACAGGTGGTAGCACTCTTCAAAGACTCATTATAGAGATAACTGGGCTCACCAGCCTCCAAGATTGATGGCAACACAGCTCCAATGCTTCTGAAAGAGAGTCATCCATGCAGGCCTTTACTGGTCCAGTTCAAAGTTTAAAGACATACATATACAGTCACACTCTGGATGGTCAGGAAGCACAAGGATATACATGAACAACTCAAAGAATTAATAAATCAACATTTAAGAACATTAGTTCAAAACTTTGACCATTATTACCCTGAAAACAAAGATACCAGTAAAGGTAACCTCAGGATCAATAACCCATTCATGGAAGATATCAACTCCTGCTCCCTTAATTGTGAAAAAGAAAAACTAATAGAATTATCTTCTGATTTCACAATGGTGTACAAACATAAAATGCAGTCATTGTCACAATGTTGGGTATTACTGGAAGAAGAATATCCATCTTTTAGTTATATATCTATTAACTTTTTAATTATATTCTCTACTCCTTACATATGTGAGAAGACTTTTTCAGCCCCATCACTAATAAAAACCAGAGAAACCTAATAGGTGTCAATGCAGCACTTCCTCTCTCAAAAACAAGACTGCAGTCTCAGTCATTGAGAGTTCCTGCAAAGAAGCAACAGCAGCTTTCACACTAACTTTACTTGAATTAAATATTGCTCTCTAGAAATCTTAGTTGTGTTCTATTAAAAAAATATTTATTTATACTGCTTGTCTGGTTATTTTAGTAAAATTTTATTTTACAATATAATTAAAAGAGTGCACAAAATACTAATAATGTTTTTTATTTCTGCCTTTGTGGTCCCCAAAGTAATTTTCCTATTTTCACTGGTCCCCAAGTGTAAAAAGGTTGAAAACCACTGGCTTAAATGAAAACTAGTAGCTACAAGCAAACAAATTAGAAACAGGAAGTGAACTGTCAAAAGCAGTCAGTTTTTCAGGAGACAACTTGCAACAGGGCACTTGAAACTAGGTTGTTCTGTTCAGCTAAGCTGTTCTCATCTTCCCCTCCTCCTGCCCCATTCCCATTACATCTACTGTTTTTGTGTCAACAATAGTTTTCTGAGCACTTTAACAATGTACTGTAAATACCCTTGGATTAAAAGGAATTTGCACATTTTATTTATATAGGTAATTTTTTAAGGGTTGCTGTATGTGTATGTGTGTGTATATATTTATGTTTATGTGTGTATGAGTACACCTCAGGTTGTTTCACTTTGCTTTTTTTATTTAAATTCTTTTTTATATGAGAGGAAGGAGATAGTAAGGCAGATTCCTGCATGCACCCTGACTGGGATCCACCAGACTACTCCACCTGGGGCCAATGCTTGAGTGCTAAGCTATTTTTAGCACCTAAGACTGACACACTTAAACCAACTGAGCTACCATCAGTGCCCAGGACCATGCTTGAGCCAACTGAGCCACTGACTGTGAGAAGGGAAGAGGGAGAGAAGAGGGAGAAGGAGGGAGAGAGAAGCAGATGGTTGTTTCTCCTGTGTGCCCTGACTGGGAATTGAACCTAGGATGTGCATACACCAGGCTGATGCTCTATCCACTGAGCCACTGGCCAGGGCCGCACTGTGCTTTGTTGCTCTTCACACATTACACTTTTTACATATTGAAGGAGCCTGAAGATAAACTGAATTGCTGCAATCTCATGAGGAAACTACCAGATGAAGAGTTGCTTTCATTGAATGTTCAAAGAAAGCGGTATCTAGAGATAGGATTGAATCTCAGTGAAGATGCTGTGAATATTGTTAAAATGACCAAAAAAAAAAAAAAATGACTAAATGACTGTATAAACTTAGTTGATAGAGCAGGATTTAAAAAGGTTGGCTTCAATTTTGAAAGAAGTTCTACTGTGGGTACAGTGCCATCAAACAGAATCACATGCTATATAGAAAGAAATTGTTCCTGAAAGGAAGAATCACTCAATGCAGCAAACTTTATTGTTGTCGTCTTTAAGAAACCATCACAGCCACCCCAAACTTCAGCAACCACCACTCTGATCTGTCAGCACCACCAACTCTGAGGCAAAACCCTGCAGCAACAAAAAAAGATCATGACTTGCTGAGGGCTTCGATATTGTTAGCATCTTTTTAACAATAAAGTATTTTAAAATTAAGGTACCTATTTTTTTTTAACATAAGCTCATTGCACACTTAATAGCATAGTGTAAACATAACTTTTATATGCACCAGGAAACAAAAAATTTCTATGACTTGCATTATTGTAATATTTGGTTTATTGAGAGGGCCCCAATGGAACCATGATATCTTGAGGCGTGCCTATGAGGGCATACATACTAATATTTGATATTTCCTGGGATATTCCACAGGAAATATGCAGATTAAAGTACTGTAATTACAAATTACAAAATGAACAAACAAAATATTTATGTGAACTCAATACAAGATCTTCAAAGGGCTGGGGACCCTGAACAATCTCTGTGCTCTATCACTATGAGCATGTTATAGCACTGGGTGAGATTTCAACAACTCAGCAGATAAAATCAGACAGCAAGAGCAATTGTTTTCAACATTAAGACTATTTAGCACATGAAGAGAAGAAAGTTTCTTCTTTAACCAAAATCAAGACAACCAAGAGTCTTCCAGAGTCAATTGTAATCCTTAGAATGCCCAAATGGAACAAAGAAGCTGCTGAAAGATCGTGTGACACTCTGCTGTCCTCAGGCTGCCCGTGGCAACTTTAGTAAATTTCATTCTTTTGAAAACTGCCAATATCCAAATATCCAAAAATATCCCAGCAACAAATATGCAGAACTGGGAAGAGACCCACACAACACTAAACCACTTTAAATATTCTCCATGTACTTGTCACAGCTGCCCCTCAGCAAGCTAACTCCCCTCTTCCTCATCTATGTAGTGGCCAGGTCCATATGGTGACAACCAACAAGTCAGTTGGTTCAATCAATAAAGTCAATCAACTTGCAAGTTACATGGGAACTGACATGTTGATTAAATTCACCTGTAAGTCAAGTTAAAATGCTCGGGTATGTATATATGCCTTCTTTGAGGCTTTGAGCCTTCCTCGTAGACTAATGTCAAGAATAGGATTCCAATTTTAGTTTGCTTCTAAATTAAGGTTGGTTCTCTTTAAACATGAAGTGATAATTACTGAGATTGCTATAATTACAATTTGCATGGCTCAAAAGTTATGGGAATATCTTCTTATTTGCTAAATAGTGTTGTTTTTCATGCATGTTTCCATTTACCAAGAATATATGGAAAACTCTGAAGGTACCTGTCATCTTTAGGGACACTACCCGCCCCCCAAGGAAAAATGAGGTAGTGTGGCTCCTAAGACATTCTTGGCTGAGGTAATACGTAAACAAAAGGAAAAAAATCCATATGTTGCACAACATCTCTCAAAAAAAAAAAATAAGGCTTCCCCAAGAAAAGAGCCTCAGGGGGTCCTGAAGTCAAATTGCAAGGAACAAATGTGCTGTTTTAATTTTGGCCTTAAAACTTCCTTTTCTAGAATAGTCTCAATGTTGCAATCTCTGATCTGCACTACAGGCTACGCTAGAAACTCCCCATGTGTTCTGGTTTGCTCTCCTTTAAAAAAAAAAAAAAATCAACCACGCTCTGGGTGAGACCTGCAATCCTTCCTACACCACCTTAGAAGCTATACAGACAGAATTCTCCATGAGGGAAGACTGTTTCTTCTCTTTCCTTCCTCCCCCCACTTCTCCAATTTCATTTTGGAGGAGTTTCCTGGCTGCCCACGGCTCAGATTGGCGTGGACTTCTCCCCGCCCTGCTTCCCTTCCCTGAGATACCTGTCTCCACTGTGGAGGGGCCCTGATCTAGCAGCTGAGAGAGGACCTTGGAAGCCTCCCCAACACCCTGAAAACGTGAGTCTCCTCCCTGATGCTTGGCGTGGCGAAGACCACTTCCATATTGGAAGTCCACATCCAACTATGACAATTTGTCACTCTTCGTTATAGCAAGCTGTGTGGCAGCACCTTTGGAGAAAAGGGTCGGCGTGGCTTCCAGTTAATCCCCATTGAAGATGGATTTATGTTTGGTCTATTTGAAACCACACTGGGCTACAGCTTATCGTTTAGGTTGTCAAATTGGAAGCACTTTCCGTTTTTAGTGCAAGGGGTTTAAAAACCGTTAGTTCATTTTGTTTAAGATGTAAAGATATAAACAAATGATTGTTTTTTATTTTTATAAAGGAGGAAAAAGAATTTTGGTCCAGATGTTTTTTGGATACATTTAAACATTTGAAATGTGAGTCCAATTTGCAGATTTTTTTTTGTCCTATATATTGGGCATTTCTGCTTATTATTTCTGTGTTTCTTATGAAAACATTATGGTAAAAAGAAAGAACAGACCCTTCTAGATGATTCTCAAAATAATATGGTGGGAATTTCTAATACAGCCCTAGTCTTTCAGGGGTAGGTTGCTTTGCTAAAAGAGAAGCATAATTTTTTTCTGTTTAGCCTAAGAAATACATACTTTTTAATCATCTTGGACAGGAAATCAAGTTCACGTTCTGACATTTTAATGATGTCAATGCAAATAAATCAATTATTTTTAGGAATATGATGTCTCTTACATACCTGTGGTTTAAAAATGAAAGAGAAGGAGGGAAAAAAGGGAAAGAAGCATAGAGTTCTTAGGAGAGTGTCTTGGCAAAACAGACTCAGGTCTGGAGGTAATCTCTGTTCATCATAAACAAGAAATGAATAAGGGAAGGACACAACAGCCAGATAGGAGGGAATCCCTGCCGAGAAAGACCCAAACCTTTCAAAACACTACACAATGTGTCTTAGCTCGTGTATCTTGGGTAAGACCTGTCCTCTGGCTTTCCTTCAACCTCCTTCCCTTGTTTTCAGAAGAGGTTCCTAACTGAGGTTTTATTTGGTGAACAATGGAAATCTTTTCAATTTCTTATCTCCTTTTCATAGCCCAAGCTTGGTCTTCCTTAGGAACCCATGCTTGGCACCTTTCCCTTCCCCCACCACCACACACAACTTGTGCAAAATCAATGAAGCTCACTTACTCCATCTATTTAGCAATGTCCATTAACTGTGAAAATACAGTGTCCTGACATTCACAATTCCCATCGGCCTCCTCATGATGGGAGGAGGAGACGCAGTTAATGTCACTGTTGAAGTCATCATTGCGCTGCTTTGCAGCCAGGGGACCCTTGATGCATCAAAAACGCCTGGGATATAAATGCAGCTAGGGAGGGAGGCCTGCACCTGCTTCTATGGTTCAACTCAAGACCCTTGATGCCACCCATCCAGATTCTGGTAAACACCCAGTCTCTACTCTTAACTATACCATGTCTATACCATGTTAAAGGAGATATACAAAAAAAAAAAAAAAGAATCTTCATTGTGTTAGGAAAACTGGGAGATCTTCGCCAAACCTCAGAGAAACAACCTTAAATGTCATTAAAAGAATTGAGCAGTTTCTTTTTTTAATACTGGATTTAATCTAGGAAATACCACTGGGTTTTTCGGTGTCCTGTCAAGATTAAATAAGTATAATGATGGTAAAAAAGATAACAGCTAATATTTACTGAACTGTACTTATCACCTGCTACACACAGGGTGATAAGCATTCAACAAACCTGATCTCTGTCTAATCCTCACAGCAGGGACTATTTTATAATTGTTTCTAAAATGAAGAAACTAAGGTTTTGAGAGGTTAGGTGATTGGCCCCAGACATAGAATAGCAAAGCTGGGATTCGAACACTGGTCCAGGGTCTAATTCCGGAATATTCAGGTTTTTTATTTCGAACAGTGCTATGGTGTTGTTAGGGTATATTCCTAAAAGTGGGATAGCTGGGTCAAAAGGCAGTTCGATTTTTAATTTTTTGAGGAATCTTCATACTGTTTTCCACAGTGGCTGCACCAGTCTGCATTCCCACCAGCAGTGCAGGAGGGTTCCCTTTTCTCCACATCCTCGCCAGCACTTGTTCTGTGTTGTTTTGCTGATGAGTGCCATTCTGACTGGTGTGCCATCTCACTGTGGTTTTAATATGCATTTCTCTAATGATTAGTGATGTTGAGCATTTTTTCATATGCCTACTGGCCATCTGTATGTCCTCTTTGGAGAAGTGTCTATTCATTTCTTTAGCCCATTTTTTGGTTGGATTGTTTATCTTCCTGGAGTTGAGTTTTACAAGTTTTTTAAAATTTTGGTTATTAACCCCTTATCTGATGTATTGTCGAATATGTTCTCCAATTGTGTAGTTTGTCTTTTTATTCTGTTTTTATTGTCTTTAGCTGTGCGAAAGCTTTTTAGTTTGATATAGTCCCATTTGTTTATCCTGTCTTTTATTTAACTCTCCCGTGGAGATAAATCAGCAAATATATTGCTGCAAGAGATGTCGGAAGTTTACTACCTATGTTTTCTTCTATGATGCTTCTGGATTCACGGCTTACATTTAAGTCTTTTATCCATTTTGAGTTTATTTTTGTGAATGGTGTAAGTTGGTGGTCTAGTTTCATTTTTTTGCAGGTAGATGTCCAATTTTCCCAACACCATTTGTTAAAGTGGCTGTCTTTACTCCAATGTATGCTCTTACCTCCTTTGTCAAATATCAGTTGTCCATAAAGGTGTGGGTTTATTTCTGGGTTCTCTGTTCTGTTCCATTGATCTATGAGCCTGTTCTTATGCCAGTACCAAGCTGTCTTGAGTACAATGGCCTTGTAGTATAACTTGATATCTGGAAGAGTGATACCTCCTGCTTTATTCTTCCTTTTCATGAGTGCTGAGGCTATTCGTGTTCTTTTTTGGTTCCATATAAATTTTTGGAATATGTGTTCTATATCTTTGAAGTATGTCATTGGTATTTTAATTGGTATTACATTGAATTTATAAATTGCTTTGGGTAATATAGACATTTTAATGATGTTTATTCTTCCTAACCATGAGCACGGTATATGCTTCCACTTGTTTTTGTCTTTCTTGATTTCTTTTATCAATGTTTTATAATTTTTCGAGTACAAGTCTTTAATCTCCTTGGTTAAATTTACTTCTAGGTACTTTATTTTCTTTTTGTTGTTGTTGTTGCCATAGTGAATTGGATTGTTTCCTTAATTTCTCTTTCTGACAGTTCATTGTTGTTGTATAAAATGCCTCTGATTTCTGAGTATTAATTTTATATCTTGCCACCTTGATGAATTCATTCATCAGGTCCAGTAGTTTTTTGACTGTGACTATATACAATAACATATCATCTGCAAATAATGATAGTTTTACTTCTTTTTTTCCAATTTGGATGCCTTTTATTTCTTCTTCTTGTCTGATTGCTGTGGCTAGCACTTCCAGACTATGTTGAATAAGAGTGGTGAAAGGGGGCACCCCTGGCTTGTTCCTGATTTTAGGGCATTGCTTTTAATTTTTCCCCTTTGAGTATGATGTTGGCTATGGGTTTTTCATATATGGCCTTTATTATGTTAAGGTATGTTCCCTTTATTCCCATTTTGCTGAGAGTTTTGATCATGAATGGGTGCTGGATTTTATCAAATGATCTTTTTGCATCTATTGAAATTATCATGTGGTTTTTGTCCTTCTTTTTGTTTATGTGAGGAATCACATTGATTGATTTGCGAATATTGTAACAGCCTTGCCTCCCCAGAATAAATCCCCCTTGTTCATGGAGTATGATTTTTTTCATATATTGCTGAATCCAGTTAGCTAGTATTTCGTTGAGGATTTTATCATCTAAATTCATCAGGGATATTGGCCTATAATTTTCTTTCTTTGTGTTGTCTTTGCCTGGTTTTGGAATCAGAATTATGCTCGCCTCATAAAAGGAGCTTGGAAGTCTTCCTTCCTCTTGAATTTTTTGAAATAGCTTGAGAAGAATAGGAGTTAGTTCTTCTTTGAAACCATCAGGAGTCCTAGGACTTTTCTTTGTTGACGGTTTTTTGATAACTGTTTCGATCTCATTTGTTGTAATCAATCTGTTTATGTTTTCTGATTCTTTCAGATTGAATTTTGGAAGATTGTATGTTTCAAGAAATTTGTCCATTTCATTTAGGTTGTCTAGTTGTTGGCATACAGTTCTTCATAGTATTTTCTTATAATATTTTGTATTTCTATGTGTCAGTTGTTATTTCTCCACTCTCATTTCTAATTTTATTTATTTGAGTCCTCTTTTTTTCTTGGTGAGTCTGGTTAAAGGTTTCTCAATCTTGTTTACCTTTTCAGAGAACCAGCTCCTGGTTTCTTTGATCCTCTGTATTCTTTCTTTAGCTTCTATACCATTTATTTCTCCTCTGATCTTTATTATTTCTTTCCTTCTACTACCCCTGGGTATTAATTGCTGTTCTTTTGGATGTAGGGTCAAGGTGTTTATTTGAGCTTTTTCTAGCTTCTTATGGTATGCCTGTAGTGCTATATAAACTTCCCTCTCAGTATTGCTTTTGTTGTGTCCCATAAATTTTGAGTTGATGTATGCTCATTATTATTTATTTCTAGGAATTTTTTTATTTCTTCTTTGATCTCATTGTTAACCCATTTGTTATTTAATAACATCCTATTTAGTTTCCAAGTGTTTGAGCATTTTTCAATTTTTCTGTTGTGGTTAATTTCTAGTTTCATGCCATTGTGATAAGAGAAAATGATTGATATGATTTCAATCTTCTTAAATTTGTTTAGACTACTTTTGTGTCCTAACATGTGGTCTATCATAGAGAATGTACCATGAGCACTTGAAAGAATGTATATTCTGCTGCTTTAGGGTGAAAGGTTCTGAAGATATCTATTAAATCGGGCTGATCTAGTGCAGGGGTGCTCAATACGTCGATCGTGATCTAGTGGTGATCGCAAAGAAAGTGTGGGTAGATCGCATGACATTAAAAAAGCTTTTGTCTTTTGATTGGCATACAGGGTAGCCAATCTGATGTCTGAACTTTTGACACCCTATGCATGCGCGTTAAACCGTGCTAACTTGTTCAGTTACATTGCTGCAAAGTTGGCCTTCAACTTATTTAAACTAAATATAATAAAGGGTATGAAAATGAGTGCCGTAGCTGGTCCGAGTAAGAAGCCTAAAACCTACCACTTTCATACAGAATGGGAGGGGATTTTTTTCACTATGTCATATGCTAAGTGCATTTGCCTCATCTGTCTGTGTGCCATTGCTATTCCAAAGAAGGGAAATGTGGAGCGGCTTTTTCGGACTGTTCATAAAAACTATGACATTGACTTTCCCCCGATAAGAAAGCTGAGAAGGAGAAAGGTATAAGAAGAATACACAATATTAAATAGTAATAATGGTAACTTAAATAATGATAATATAGAAGAAATAAATTTATGTTTTGCATTTTTATTGTAGGTAGATCATTTTGACTTGGTCATCTTATAAATAGCTCACAAGCTGAAAAAGTGTGGGCACCCCTGATCTGGTGTATCCTTTAAGTCTGCTGTCTCTTCGTTAGTTTTCTTTCTTGAGGATCTATCTAGTGATGTTAGTGGGGTATTGAAATCTCCTACTATTATAGTATTGCTTTTAGTCTCGCCCTTTATATCCTTCAAAGTCTGCTTTATATATTTCGGTGCTCCTATATTAGGCACGTAGATATTTATAATGTTTATATCTTCCTGTTGGATTGCTCCCTTTATCATTATGTAGTGTCCTTCTTTATCTTTTACTATAGCCTTTGTTTTAAAGTCCATTTTGTCAGATATGAGTATTGCTACCCTGACTTTTATTTTCATTTCCATTTGCATGAAATATTTTTTCCATTCTTTTACCTTCAATCTATGTTAATCTTTTGTTTTAAGGTGTGTCTCTTGTAGACAGCATATGTATGGGTCTTGTTTTCTTCTTTTTTTTTTTTTCCACTGTGTGACCCACTTCAGTGCCTGCAGCCTATGGGCAGAGGCCAGGCAATGGTTCAGGGCCATGGTTTGCTCTGTCATGGGGCACTATGAGAGACCCAGGAGTACAGGCCTGCCATAAATCCAAACCCATGCATGGGTCCTGTTTTCTTATCCACATAGCTACCCTATGTTTTTTGTTTGGATCATTGAATCCATTTACTTTTAAGGTTATTATTGATATGTAGTTGTTTATTGCCATTTTATTTTTTAAAGCTGTATTTCTCTTTTGCTATATTCTTTTTTCACTTTAATCTGTTTACAGCAGGCCCCTTAGCATTTCCTGCAACATTGGTTTGGTTGTAGTGAGTTCCTTGAGTTTTTTTTGTCTGGGAAGCTTTATATTTCTCCTTCAATTTCAAACAGTCTTGCTGGATAAAGTAGTCTTGGTTGTAGCTTCTTGTTCTGCATTACTTTGAATATTTCTTGTCATTCCCTTCTGGCCTCAAGTGTTTCTGTTGAGAAGTCTGATGTCATCCTTTTGGGTGCTCCTTTGTAGTTGATAGCCATTTTTCTCTAGCAGCTTTTAATATTTTCTCTTTATTACTTAGCTTTGGTATTTTTATTATGATATGTCTTGGTGTAGATTTCTTTGGGTTTCTCTTTAATGAAGTTCTCTGTGCTTCTTGAACGTATGAGACATTTTGTTGTCTTAATTTAGGGAAGTTTTCAGCTATGATTTGATTGAATAAAGTTTCTATCCCTTGTTCTTTCTCTTCTTCTTCAGGAACCCGTATGATGGGAATGTTATATCTCTTCATGTTTTCACAGAGCTCTCTTAGAGTTTCCTCAGACTTTATGCATCTCTTTTTTTTTTTCTCTGCTCTGCTTCTGTGCCTTCATTTATTTTATCCTCTAACTCGCTGATTTGATCCTCAGCTTCATCCATCCTGCTTTTAATTCCTTCCATTGTGGTCTTCAGTTCTGATATTGTATTTGTCATTTCTGTTTGATTCTTTTTTATTATTTCAATTTCCTTTTTTATATTTGCTATCTCTTTATTTAGGTGTTCATAATGACCATTTATTGTTGTTCTAAGCTCTTTGAACATCCTAACAATCATTATTTTAAACTCTGCATCCAGTAATTTGGTTATATCTGACTCATTCAGGTCCTTCTCTGGGGATTTCTCTTGATTTATTTGGGTTGCATTTCTCTGCCTGCCCCTTTTGATTGTGCATAAGAAGTGTTGGTCAGTGGAGTCCAATGGGTGTTGCCTCTGTGTTCCCTAGGTGTGGTCTGTTAGCAGGCCCCTAACCCCCTCTGTTGCTGCCTAGGGCGTTGGGGTATGGGTGTTGCTGGCGCTGGCCTGCTGCGGCTGTCACTGCAGTTTCTGCCTCTCCTCCACAGGAGGGGCTGTGTTCTCGTGCCCGGTTCTACAAGCCTCAGCAAGTCTCGGGCTTCACCCCACCCCTACGGGTGGGGTTGCGCACCGCACACAGGCCACAAGCCTCAACACCAATGGCAGGGGTGAGCACCTTTGCTCAGCTGTGGGTCTCCGTCTCTCTCAGGCTTTTGTCACACCTCCACAGGCAGAGGGGCTCATCCATCAGGCCGCAAGCCTTGGCTCCACAGTTTGGGTGGGGCTGTGGGCACACACTCAGCTGCAGACCTGTGCCTTTTCCCGGGCTTTCCCCCTATCCCCGCTGGCAGAGCCTGCTTGCAGGTGGGGCTGCAAGTCTCTGAGGCCAGGTGGGGCTGCACACCCACGCACCCTTGCTCAGTGGCAGATCTCCACCTTTTCCTGGGCTACCGCCCTTCTCCGACAGGTGGGGTTGCAGACGGGCCCACAGCCAGCAGTACTGCTTTTGCAAGTCCCCTCCACCCTCACCTGGCTAGACTGAGCTCACACCTGCCAGCCAGATTCTGCCCTTACCGTGGAACCATGCTTCTATGTCCCGCTGCTGCCCACCCTTCAGCAAGCCCTTGTCAGTATGGGTGCGGGCACTGCAGGTCAGACCCCAACACTCCATACTGTAGTCCTGAAAGCTCACTCCTTCTAAGCAGCTCTGCTCTAAGTGCCACGGGAGAACTTGTTTGGCTAGTGTCCTGCTTCCCTTTGCTGGTATTGCTGGTTCCAGGGGAAATATTCACTTCAGATTTGGGGAGTGACTCAGCCCAGGGGTTAGGGTGGCTGTTCCTCAAAGTGTTTTCTTTTTGTGCCTCCTAGATTACAGTCTCTGGTCCTCTTCTCTCTTTCCATCCCCCATAGCCCTGGGTGAGTGGGTGTGAAAGAGGTTTTCTGTGCAGTCCCTTTAAGAAGAATCCTGAGTCTGAGAAAACTGTCTCTTTCTCATAAACAGTATCCTTACTTGTTTCACAGCTAAATACTGTCCATACGCCTCTTCTAGGCTCTGGGGATGCAGGCTGGGGCTTTGTTCCTGGGGCCCAGGTCCCTCTCCGCTCCGCTAAACTCTCTTCCCACCACACGAGTCTCTCCAGGCTGCCATTGGCTCTAGGGAGCTAGGCAGCCCTTTTCGTGTTTCCACTTTTCCTACCAGTCTCAGTGTGGCTTCTTCAGTGTTCCTTGGTTGAGGAGTCCTCTTAGTTTAGTTCAAAGTTAGTTTTTCCATATGATGGCTCTTAAAATTAAGTTGTAATCCACTTTGGTTCTGGGAGTTGAAAGTTGGTACGTCTGCCTACTCCATCGCCATCTTGCCGGATATTATTTTTTAATGTAAAGGTCATTGAATTATCCCAGCCACTGAAATGAGACACCCCCCCCCCGTGAAAGAAATTTGTCTGAGAAGAGGGATTTGGGTTCATCAGTAAAAGTCTCAGAGTCTGGAGGACTGTCCGCCTCATCGGCTGGAAATGGAAGTCCTTGCCTCTCTCAGCCAGAAAGTGCGTCAGAATATCAGAGGTGCCAAAATAGAGTGTGTTGTTTAAGCTTCCCAGCAAGACGTAGAGATCCGGGAGGACAATTGTGTTTCTGCCTTATCAGCGCCCGGGTCCCTCATCAGTCCTGGCTTTCTCATGAATCCAGTGGAGAAATTGCAGGGTTAGCATGGTCACAAGGCAGGAACTCATGGCTGACCACACTCCCCTGCTTCTCCCAGCCCCACCCTCCATCCTGGCTACAGTCTCCAATAAAGCCCACGCTGTTGAAAATGAAGCAGCCCAAGAAGGCAGTAACCAGGCGTTTCTGAGGGTGCGAGTTAGGTTCATGTTAGTGTCCTCCCACAGTTCAGAACCTGCCTCTGTTTGCTGCCACCTGAGACTGTGCTTTTCAGTAGGTAAATGGTTGCTTCTCCAACAGCAGTGTGATCTCTAATGTCTTCAAGTGGTCCATGAGAACAGCCAGGGTTTCTCATCAGAGATATTAAAAGACAATTGCCATCTGTGGTCTGTCTTTCTATTACACAAAACTGTTGTTTAGACTGATGGGGTGCAACCTCTGACTGTGAAAGGCTTAATCCAAGAGGGAGAGTTTCCTCAACTCCAGATCTTTTGGCCACGCTCCTCAGGTCCAGAAATTGTGCTGGAAGCTTTGCAGAATCTTTTGTGGGAAAGCTGTTTGAAATAGTTTTAAATCATTCCTTATTTTAATCAGGCTAAAAATACTCAAAACGCAGCCTCTCAGTGTTCTGCCATGTCTGTCTCCTCTATCAGCAAGGCACGTCAACAAGAAAAAAAAATTAATCACCCTCTAAATATGTGGCCTCTCACATATATATCATGACTTGGACTTGGGTTGGCTCCAGTTTTGGAGAGAGATCCAGATGAATGACTTAGTTCCTTTGAGCCAAACCAGATTTCTCTCATTGGAACTCAATTGCCTAAGATTTATATTTACTTGGGAGAATCTGGAGATATCTCTTTTTATTTTAAGTTGGGACATACAGTTCAGGGGATCATGTAGCAATAAAAGAACAAGATAAATATAGTTATCAAATGTAAGATTGTGATCTCCACATAGCATGGCATGTCAGGGGATTACTAAGCATGCTGAATGCTGACTGCTACTTAGGCTTCTAAACTACATGCAAGCTCCTTTCCCATCAATTTTGAAATCCAACAAATATTTACATTAATAGAATGAGCAAGGTGGTTCATTGTTTTTAAGGTTTCTTTTTAAAATAAGGCATTTATCCCCAAGCCTAGATGCACTAGCTATAGAAACTAGCTGGGGATTTTTTGTAAGTGCTGATCTGTACCCTCCCCATCACTACCAGTAAAGTCTGGTGTAATTGGTTATAAGGTGAGGTACTCAACTCTCTAGTGTGTAAAATTACAACATGACAGTCCTTACCTTGAAAGTTTGCCTTGGAAATGTATATGCAAAGATCTTAAAAGAGTGTCAGAAACATCTGTCGAGGACTCAATAAATATTTCTGAGTGAATAAATAGAAACTCTCAAAAATCCCTGACTACTGTGTGTGGTGTTTAATGACTAAATTAGACACCTCTTCAGAGCCTGTCTTCATCCACCTCTTGTTTTAGTCATCAAAGGAGTACCACCCTTTTCCACTCAGTTTTTGGTTAGTTTGCACAACCTAGTATCACCTTCCCTCATTCCCATGAGGTGTTTCTCTCACCTGTCATCCAAGGGTATCCCTGTTGATCCAGGGAGACCCATCCAATGGTTGCATATGTGCAACCCACAGAGAGGGAGACTTAATGCAACCTGGGGCAAAGGTTTGACTAAGGGGAGATGGAGACAGTGGATAAGTTGCCTCCTTTTCTCCCCCAGACCTACTGTCCATTACAGTTGATATGGCTTCTTGAAGGAGGGACCCAGCAAGTAATCATACTCAGTAGGAACTAACTTGATGATGAAGTACATATTCATTCTTTTCCTCTGTCTCTCTCTTTCCTACCCTTCTGAAACTTGATGTTGTACCTCCTAATGAAGAAATCCTGCTCTAATTTGTGACAAATCATAGAGCGGCCACATGCCTTTTCATTAATGAAATATGTGAGCCACACTATTGCCTGAGTCTATGTCATTCCCTCAGAGTCTAAGTGCCCCTGACACCAGCCAAAAGAGGTTACCACCTCTGAGTGGTGAGCTTACAACTGAAGAGTGTGCTTTCACCAGATAGGATTCCCACCCTACCCCTTCCAAATCCCGCAGCCACTGGACTTCAATAAACATGTCTAGTGAACCACTCGTAATACATGGTCTTGGGCTAGCATGCAGCAGCAGCTAATTCTCATTCAAATTAAACAATGAGAATGAGTCTGTTGGCAGCTTTGTGAGAAGCAGAGTCACTCAGGCACGGCATTAAGCTTGAGTTCAAAATGAGCTGTCTCAGATAGAGTGGCTCATTCAACCCATGAACAATGGCCACCTGCTATTCTCTCCATGCACCCAGAGGGTAAGGAGCACTTTCTTATTTTAACTAGCACGCGGCCTCCGGACGCTGAGTGCATGCCAGTCACAAATCCACAGCTTGTCATGATCTCCAGCAGAACATGAGAGCACAATGTCTTTAAGAGTCCCCTTCACAAGACAAGGAGCCAAATTGAACTTTAATCTTTAGAGCAAAGAAAATGTGTGCTTTTCCCAGAGAATTAAAAAAAATGTGAGCAAATTGCAAGTGACTTTTAAAGTATACAATAAGACTTGCCAGCCCTATTCATGGGGAAAATAATTGGCACTTTATGTCAGTGTTTTCCATGAATTATTTGAAAACCAGATAAAACATGTCACTTATATGGAACCGTGTCCCACTGTTCTTCAAAGCTCCTCTCTACTGAATAAGTAATCGCCTTTCACCGGAGGACAGGCACAAGTGTGTGACTCCAACATGAACAAAATGTGTCAGAAAAGCCAGGGGTTGGCTTTTATAATCTGTGATGCATCCAGAGTTCTTAAGGGGAATAAAGGAATCAGAAAAACAAAAGAAGACGCTTACCTCTGTCTCCTGAGGGTTAACGTCAGAGGTCTCTATTCCTCTGGGCACTGAATCATGGGGACAGGGACAGAGGTCTGTGCTGAGGAAAGCCCCATGCCACAAAGGGTGACAGACCACATTTTTTTGGTCTGTGTTTGTAATTTTAGCTCCTTGGTTCCAATAGAGTGAAATGCTTCTCTGCCATTTATCATTAGATTAAATGAAAAAATAGAAAACAAGCTAATTTGTAGGAGAATGGCATGTGTTCTTGGTGTTGCTCCTCTGAGATGAGGAAAGCTGAAACCTAAGCAAAGAGGTTTTTCCTTCTCTGCGAGGCGAGGGACACTGCCTCAAGCGCGCCTATGCAGCATGCTGGGGCTGCATGGGAGGGAGGGCAGCTGGGTTCCAGACAGATATTTTGTTTCTTGGCAGAAGTGTTAGGAGTGAGCGTTTGAAGTTCAGGCCCAAGTCCCCGCTTCTGAATGTTTCCATGTCCTCCTGGAAGCCATGTGACATTCAAAACCTCTGCAAATTAAGCAAATGAGCACATGCACCCACTGCAATGCACATAAGCTTCACGTATACATCAGTTCCTCATGCATGAAAAATATCACGAGGTAACAATATAGACAAGCAACTCTTGAAATTATTTCATGAGAACTTTCTCGAGAAATCTGTGTACACCAGATGACATCTATCAAAAGTGTTACATTAGAAGGTATGGACCAGTTGTGTTGATTCATTTTCAGAGAACATGTATTTTCAACACACTTCCCTGTATTCTGGTTCAGGCTCTATGTGTTACTGTAACTAATTGTCTTCTCCTCTCACAAATTGCCCACCCAGTGAGGTGGGTTTAAGAGAGATACCACCACTGAGTCAGAGGCACTGGGAGGTCCCCTCTCTACAAATATTGTTCAGAGCAAGTAGGAAAATCTAACAACCCCTGTCATGGTCTCCCAGCAGAGGCCACCATTTCAGAGCTCCACCTCAGAAGCCACCACCTCAGAGCTCTATGGACAAGTCCCACTAGACCTCCCACCCATCCTGAACTGGCCAGGAGGGTGGAGAGGGCCTGGCTCAGTAGCCCATGAAACTTACTCTCTCATCTGTTACATGCCCTCTGTCCCCAGACCTTAAACTCTAGGCCAAGAACTGGGTTTCCCTCTTGTTAAGTTCCTGTTTATTCCAAAGCCACTTCCTGACTTCCCTTCTTTACTTTGCCCACAGGACTCAGAGCTTGGGCTCTGGCCCTCAGCTGGAGGTTAGGGCCAGGGACTTCCTTGTTGTCTGCCTGTTTTCTCATGGTGTCTGCTCTGGGTTTCCACGGCCATGGCTGTCTGGGGTCTCAGAGACCACCCTTAACTCCCAATGGACTTCTCAGATGGCAGACATCAGTACCCTTGCTGGCCTCTGGCTCTCAGGATTGTGCTCAGAAGCCCAGCCTGGGTGGCCACCTTACCTGTAACTCTGTTGGTCTCCAGGCCTTTGTTGCATTTCAGTACCTGTGTGACTGCTTGCAGCTTATAATTTCTGTGATTTTCAAACTGCTGGATGCTTCTTCTCCAAGAACTGACATCCAACTCGTGATATATATACATATATAATAACCCTGCCCTCTCTTTCTCCCTGCACCACCTCCACCCCCATTGTAGTTGATGGGCCCAAACCAAACTGGACCAATCATACCTTCTCCCACGGAATTTGGAAGTGTGTGTGTGCTTACAGGGGGAGACAGACAGAATGAGCTGTGAGCTCGGATGACCAACCCACCCCAGTTCTAGTTTCTTCCTGTAACCAACCTTCACTACTCCACTGTCTACGAGATAATTATCATAATCATCACTATCATTATTTTGCCTGATCTCACTCTTACTCAGACTGAGTTCTTTTGTTTTTTCAACCAGAGCAGCCCTAACTCATGCAGTTTCCCAAACAGCAAAGTGTCTGATAACTTCCCACAGAAAATAACAGTGGGGTTTGGGCATGGACGCTGCTGGGTGGGGGCTCTTGCCCACTTCCTCTGCCTCCAACCCAAGCGTCTCTATTTATGTGCTTTGTAGATGGGGATTCACATGTTATTATACCAGATGCATGCTCTGTTGACTTTCTGTTGCTAAAAAGTGAAACTTCTCCCCATGGATTGGGGGACCACCATGGTTCAGACCCATTTCTGTAGCTGGGCAACTGAACCCTTCAGTGAGAGGCCACACCTCATCTCAGACTGGGAGAACTGGTCAGGGCTAGATAACTCTGGAGGTTCTTTCAAATGCTGAGATGCTGTCAATTGAGCCCAAATCCAAATTCTCTCATTCTGAGTCTCTTTTTTTTCTGCCTCAGATATGTGTTAAAACACTGGCATTTCAGAGTCTGAAACCCACTGTTAGGTGTGTGTGGGACTACAGTATCTTCTTCCAATTGCTTGGACTTCCTAAAGCAAATGTTATGTGATGACCATTACCACTTATCTCATAATTCTGCTGTCTGACGAGCACAGTGATAACAGGTAACACATGATATAAATTCTCTCATAATAACTTGCAAAGTATTGTTAGAAGTAATTCCCAGGCCCTGGCTGGTGGCTAAGTGGGTAGAACATTGGCCAGGTGTATGTACATTCTGGGTCTGATTCTCTAGTCAGGGCACACAGGAGAAGCAATCATCTGCTTCTCTTCACCTCCCTTTCCTCCTCCTCTCTCTCTTCCCCTCCTGCAGCCAGTGGCTTAATTGGTTTGAGCATCATTCCAGGCACTGAGGATCGCTCAGTTGATCTGAGCACAACAGCCTCAGGTGCTAAAAATAGCTTGGTACTTGAGCACCTTTCCCTGATGGGGTTGCCAGTTGGATCCCAGTTGGGGCATTTGCAGGAGTCTGCCTCACTGTCTCTCCTGCTTTCACCTAAAAAAAAAAAAAAAAGAATTCTTAATATTTTGTTTGAGATATTTAAAAAAAAAAACAATTTACTGCATGTTTTAGAAAATTTTATATATATACATGTTTGTACACACACACACACAGATTTTCATGAAATGGCAGTTGCTAAAAGATTAATGGGTGTGTGAGAAAGAGCCTCGAATGTTCTGAGACAAGAAAGCTTCCTGATTGTGTTACCTGATGTTTTCCTTGCAAAAGTCTAGGACTAAACTGAAATTCACAGAGCGCTGCCCAGTGAAGCACTCATTTACGGAAATTATTGGGCAATAAATGTTTGAACATAACTCACGTGATGCAATGATGGAATTAATGTAAGTAGAAGTGTAATGGTTTCTTTGATTAATGGATTCTTGGACAACACAGCCAGCTCAGAACATAATACCTTTTAATTAGAGGTGAGAACAATTTTCTGTCAAATACTGGTACTGCTTACATGGCTTACACCAAACCACAGGTGAGAATTATTTATTGTTTAAATGAGACAACCTATCTGGCAAGCTGGAAGCTGGGTTTTGACCCAATCCTCTCTTATTCATGGTATAATTTCTTTGCTTTTTCTTGTTTCATTTAAGGAAAAGCGTCCTCACCCTATCCCCCTTTTCCCAAGTTCTTGGCTTCTGTACTAAGCAGGACAAGCTCACCTCTGACTTCCTAAATGCCCTACATCCTCCCTTTTATTACTGCTTCCTCATTTTTGTCAAGACCGGCACCACATACAGTAGGATAATCTATCCTACCCTGATTAAGTTTTTACATAAACTTTGTAAAAAATGTGGTTAATTTTACGCTCACTAATTTCCTTCTCTCGAAATAAAAGTAATTGTAAATGCTTTCCCATTTTATATCTCTTATTTCCCAGACTGTTTCATTGAAGGAAACTGGTATTTTGATTTTAGTTTTGTGAATATGGAAACAAGAAGGTCATTGAGGTAACAGTCTTATCCAAGAAACACAGGGCTCAACTGCAAAAATTAATGAAAACGATCATGTCTTTTCTTTCGTCATTCAGCCATGAATGTGTTTAATGACTTGGTGTCTGCCATTGGCCACAGTCCTGGAAATACGTCAGAAGAAATATTCTCATTATCAGGCTATCAGACAAATGTTTGGGGGACAGAAGACAGTGCTGTGTGGCAATGGGCTGGAAGTGACCAATGCTGGGAACTGGTAAAGTTTCCCTGCATGAGACTTGTTTGGGGGCCAGGAGGGCTGATAGAGCTCAAAGTTTAACTACTGAGCACTGTTACCTGAGCCCGGCAGTACAAGCACACACAAATGGTACAGGACCATTGGCCTCATTTTCCCAGAGCTAACACGGATTTGATATGATCCCTCCACACACTCCCCTCTGCCATAGGAAGAACTACTTGAGTATGCAGTGAGCTAAGGGCTGGATTTTTTCATGGGCAACCCTGCAATTAAAATTTGAAAGAGTAGTGGTAATTGTCACTGCAGATTCTCTGTTGTTGGAGCCTTTGACAACATAGTGGGTGACAGTGCAGCATCAAGGAAGGTGCCCACACCTTTCAAGGCTGATGGCTTCTTGTCATTGAGGCATTTCTAAAGACAGTGACCTTGGACTCTCCTGCTTTTGTGGGAAGTTAGAAAAATTCAGCACTCAAATCAAAGCCAATCGAAAATGTAAAAACTCATGCCTGCTGAGTCCCTGAAGCATTCAACTTCGATCAACAGGAAAATAATGAAGATCACTTTTGTTCTGCTTCTTCTTTTTCTCTGAACCAGGTCACCCCTTCCTAATTATGACTAAAATCTACTCAAGCATAGAATTTGCATAGATAGCATTTAAAGACTTCTGCGTTCAGGGACTGCCACTGTCTTATAAAAACCTGCATGTAGAATTGAGCTCTAAGCCAAGGATATCTGACCTCTGTTGTACCAAGGGCTTCCCAGAAGCCCAGTGGCTAGGCATGGTTTGCATAGCTATTTACATAAATCTGCATATGTATAATTAGCAGATTTGGACCATACTTGATTACAATTTGTTTGCTCGAAAAGTTTAGAATTGATAGTAAGACTGAAGTTTATAGCTCTCTAAGAACAAAAAATATTTGTCGTTCAAGAAATTTAGCTGATTTTGGTATCAGGGTAGTGCTGTCCTCATAAAATAAGTTTGGAAGCATACCTTTCTTTTCATTTTTTGGGAATAGTTTGAAAAAGACAGGGGTCTTTGCTGTTCATCAGAATGAAGCTTGTCCATCCCTCTTACTCCCTTTTCCTGGGTTTTAGTCTCTACTTCTTAAATTATTTGGTTCCTGACTGAACTATATGAACAGTAGATCCTCACATGGCATGAAGTATAAAAAATAAGATAAAAATATATTGCTTCTAAGGCAAGGGTCGGGAACCTCTTTGGCTGAGAGAGCCATGAATGCCACATATTTTAAAATGTAATTCCGTGAGAGCCATACAATATGTTTAACACTAAATACAAGTAAATGTGTGCGTTTTATGTAAAACCAAAACTTTTAAAGTACAATAAGTCTCTAAATTCTTTTTAATAACATTGTTATGCTGTTGTTAACCAATGATGACTAAAGTACTTCTTACCATTAGTATGACTTCTGTTGCTGCATGGTTTTGCTGATGGCTTTGTAGTCTGGTTGATACGTGGTAAGGATAAGCTTCATGCAGGCATTGAGACTTACATCTGTTAAACATGATTGTAGGTTGGTCTTAATGTTCTTTAGATGTGAGAAAGACTGCTCACATGCATACGTAGAGCCAAACATTGTCAGTACAGCAATACTCAGATGCTGCAGTGTGTGGTATGTGATGGGAAGTGTGTTCCAAGTTTTGACAATCAGCTGGTCTGCGAGTTGAAGTTTTGTCATTTCTCCCCACTTGTGTCTGCTTATCAACTCTGCTTGCTGTCATGCAAGTCTTTCCAAATCTTCATTCAGTGATGTGAACTTATTCACCCACATGTCTGAGGCATTCCAGTCAGCAGCTTGTAGCTCAAAATCTTTGTTGGAGACACCAGGGATTTAACTCAGGTCAGTGTTGTCCACTGAACACTCGTGTGGATGGGTGATGAATTTAAAAAGACGAGTGCACTCAAAAAATTCTCCAAAGTGCGCTTTGAATGACTGCAGGAGATTAGATGTGAAGCCCGCTAGCTGATGGAGATCAAGATGTTGAGCAGGGTCACTTGCTGTGCATGCATCTTTAAACTCTCCCAGTTTTTTAAAGTGTAGTAAATGACCTGTTTCAGTGTCCATGATGAAGAGTTCCAGCTTGTTTTCAAATGCAAACACTGCTTGTTGAAGAGATAAGACTGTATTTCCAATGCTTTGCATTTTCACATTAAGCTGGTTCAGATGTTCAGTCATGTCCACAAGATAGTAGAACTTCAGGAGCTACTCAGTGTTAGCTACCTCAGGATGCTCAACATTTTTCATTTCAAGGAAAGTCCAGATTTCGCTCAGACAAGCCACGAAATGGCTGAGCACCTTCCCTCTTGACAACCAACGCACATTGCTGTGCAGAAGCAGACCAGGATAATTATTTCCAACTTCATCCAGGAGTGTTTTAAACTGGTGATCATTTAAAGCTCGGACAACAGTTAAGTTGACCACTCGAATGACCAGCAACATCACCGCACCAAGCTGCTCGCTACACATCTGAGCACAAAGCGTGTCCTGATGTAGGATGCAGTGGAAACATAGGATGGGTCTCCTTTCATGTTCATAAGGAAAAACAGAATTCTCTGTTTTTCCCACCATGCACGGAGCACCATCAGTATACACCGAAATAAGTTTATCCATCGGTAGACTTTTTCTTTAGCGAACTCAGTGAAAAACTTGAATAAATCCTCCCCTCTTGTTGTCTCTTTTATAGGCAAAACTGCAAGACTTTCCTCATATAGTGTGTCACAGACAGCATACCTTGCAATCACGCTGAACCAGGATAAATGGCTTACGTCTGTTGACTCATCCAAAACAAGAGAAAAGAATGATGCTGCATTTATGTCCTTCACTTGTGTTGCTTCAATTTGATTTGCCATCATGATGGTACAATCATGAACAGTTCTTGCCGACAGAGGCATGTCTTTTATTCATTTGATTATCTTATTTTTATCCAAAAAGTAATCAAAAAGTTCATTGGCAACATCAAGCACGAATACTTTGGCATACTCCCCATCTGTGAATGGCTTTCTGTTTCTCACAATTGCTAAAGCACAGCAAAGCTAGCTGAATTCCAGTCACCTTGTTGGATCCAAACAGGTAGTTGCTGCTGACTAGCTTGCACTCTGCACAGTAGCTCTTGACATGCTGCTTTCTTCCTGCTGTCCCCATTGGATTTTTCTATATAAATGTAGTATGGCATGTGTCGAAGTGCTGCTTTATATTTGACCATTTCATTGATGCAATTTTGTCATTGCATATTAGACACACTGCAGAACCTGTTCTCTCCACAAAGGTGAATTCCTCTATTCATTCCTGCTGGAAAGTATGATACTCCTCATCATTTTTTCTTTTAGCCATCTTCTTCATCAAAAGGGTTTCTGCAATTAGCTAGCTGACTACTTGATTTAAAAAAAAGGAAGTTTACTTCCTGACCTCACAATGACCTGTGTACTTTACACATTATCCAATAAAAATTTGGTGTTGTCCCAGAGGACAGCTGTGATTGGCTCCAGCCACCCGCAACCATGAACATGAGCAGTAGAAAATGAATGGATTGTAATACATAAGAATGTTTTATATTTTTAACATTATTATTTTTTTATTAAAGATTTGTCTTCAAGCCAGATGCAACCATCAAAAGAGCCACATCTGGCTCGCGAGCCATAGGTTCCCGACTCTTGTTCTAAGGGATAAATGGTGTGTGTGTCTGTGTGTGTGTGTACGCATGAATGATACATATACTGTTTTAAAATTTATTTTTCTTTTTGGCAAATATGTATGTTTTTTCTTCTGTTCCAGCATTCCTGCTGGAAGAACATGAAGAAAGGGAAACATGGAGTGAATTGCTGATACCTGTTAGACGATCAGCCTCTGTAGCAGTGGAGGTTGTAGGTTTGATCTTGTCTTTATAGATTTGAAAGCAATTCCTGTCACTTCATTGCATTTCATTTTCCATAGATTTGAAAGCAATTCCTGTCACTTCATTGAATTTCATTTTCCTATTTATAAAATGGGGATGGAAATGTCTCTCCTTATTTCACCAAGATTGCAACAGGTAGATTGAAATGGTAGAAACATGTTTATTTTTTTTAAGGAAATGCATGATATAGTTCAGATGTCTGTATACTTTCAATTTTCTTAAATAGTTTCAAATAAAACAATATTGACTCTTTGTATACAAAGTCACAAACATTTCAGTGTTCAAGTTACATATCCTGTACTGCTAAAAATGCACAAAAAATATTGCAAATATTCTTTCTCTGGTCATACTCTCTGAATTTTGGGTGTTGAAATATAAATCACTATACAGTTCAATGGAACATTTTATTGTTTACTTGTTTATTTTTGTCAACCATCTATATTTTTATCAGAAGTGTTGAGGACTGGATACCGTGTCCAAATTTCCACATCACTGTCTTTTCTCTTAGTCCACCATTGTCTTTTTTTGCTTGAACAAAAATAATTCTTCTTTTATCATGTGTTTTCATTTGTTTCACATAATTTGCCACATTTTCTTCATTTCAGAAGCTTATATAAACATCCCGGTAGTCTAACTGGGCTTAGTGAGAAGGGGACAAGTGAGTTTCACACCAACCTGTATGAAGCATAATTGCAGAGTGCTTTTGTTCAAGAGTCTTACCTCCCATATTGAGAGAGTGTGACTCTAGGACAGAACTTATGAGGGAATATCAAACCCAGAGGTAGAGATTTCTAGGTTACTTTTGACCCTTTGTGATTTCCAACACGGTTTCTTGCATACCTGGATGTCTGGAAAAGGTTCTGGGTCAGCACCAGCCTCCCCTCTCCCCACTGAAAAAACCAAAGTGATCTTTTGATAGACATCAGACCACATCACTCCCAGCTACAGTCTTCAAAACCTTACAGCCCAAGTGTCCATCAGTGGACGAGTGGATTAAAAAGTTGTGGTACATATACACAATGGAATACCATGATGCTGTGAAAAAGAGGAAAATATTACCTTTTGCTACAATATGGAGGGACCTGGAAACTATTATGTTCAGTGAAATAAGCCAGACAGAAAAAGAAAAATATTATATGACCTCACTCATTTGAGGAATCCAAGGAACATTGAGAACTGAGGAAAGGAATTGAGACAGAGGAAGGATCAAAGGGACCAAAGGAAAAGAGGACAGAGGGAACAGGGAGAATAGGATGGGATAAATGTGAAAGGAAGGGGGAGGGCACTGTAGGGAGGGGGTTAAGGGAGGTGGTGAGGGGAATATGGGGGATGGGGATGCAGTCGGGGTTATTCTAGAATCTATGTAAACACAATTAATTAAATAAATTTTAAAAAAATAAAAAAGAAAAAGTAACCTTGCTGCAATACTTAGGAATAATTCAAACTTCAACTTGGGTTAAAAGACCCACATCGTTGGAGCCCTGCTCTCCACGACTCCCATCTCTGCTGCCCACCTCCTTCCCTGTTTTGAGTTTCACCCCTCTCGTGTCCTCAGAAGGCTTTCGTCTTGATATCCTCTCTATGTTGTCATTTGGGTTCCCACCATGCTGCCCCTCTGATAAGTGCATGTCCTCACTATCTGCCTTACCCTGCTTTTCTCTTTTCTTCCTCATATCACCTGAGCTCCATCAAACAATTAATTTTTCTGTCTTTAAAACATCTCTCTTTTGAGTACAGAAACCTTCTAAGTCTATTTCATGACAGTATCCCCTGAAACTAGAACCATTCCTGGTATGTAGTTAAGTGCTTTATCAATATTTTTCAGGTAAATGAGTAAATTCTTACACACACACTACCTAGGTGGTTTTTGGCCTGGTGTTCTTCTTCAGAGGAAAATAAACATCACTCTCATTTTTATGAATAAACTCCTTTTCAGAAAATTAAATAATTTTGTCATTTATTGATATGAAAGCTGTTAATTCATTTCATAGAGTTTCTATATGGTTTTTTTTTGTTTGTTTTGGTGTTCCTCATGATGTTGAGGATTCTCAAAACCAAAAATGGAAGAGTGATATTCTTCCAATGCCCTGGGCAGCTCTCTGTGTGTGCACAGAGACAGTTGGGGGAAAACACAGGCAATGGGGGCGTGAGATAGCTCACTGTGGTCCGGCTCCCACTGGCTTGAGAAGAACAGCCAAGCAGCTGTCAGGATCTTTAGTCATGGAACCCAGAATGGCCAAAGCGCCTTCTGGACACAGCTGAGGGAGCAAACAGGTAGCTTTCCTTTGATGCCATGTATATCTTGCAAAGCAAATTTGGCCACAATGATATCTTTCACTTTAGAAGAGTTTATTTAAAGACATTGAGAGAAAAATCTAAATTTGAACTTTCTTAAACATGACCCTGGGGCAGGGTGTTCTCTAGAGTGAAGATTAATTATTTTAGGGGAAAAAAGAACAAAAACAAAAAACAAAGAAAAAAGTGCAGTTCATTTTTAGTGAACCTGACAGAACAATTTTCTCTTGGCATTGTTGACCAGCATTTGATAAGAATTAACCTTACCAGGAACGGGCAAAACTTCAGGTCTGCCAGGACCAATATAAATTGGTAGAAATAATGTTCTCATATTTTCTAGAGAATAAAATTTAGAGCATTTTACAAAGCATCATCTCAAAATTCTTGGTTCTTCCATTAATTCATTAATTGAGTAACCTTATTTAATAAACAGTCTGTAAACATCTACCGGTACGAGGTACCACAACAGGTCAAGAGTACAAAGACACTTTTCTTTTCTCATGTAGTTTAAGGTCTAGTTTATTTTGAGCTTTCCGGAGAAAAAAAACCAGAAATTTTTCTCAAAGAGAGGAAACAATTCATTTAGAACTCTTGGTGAAAATTAAGTAGAAAAACGGCAGCTAAGATACAGAGCATGAGATTTTCTAAATGTAATTTTGATTGTATAGTGCAGTCTGAATTCAACAAGGCAAAACTATGAACTCAAATTTAAAATTTATCAGTTAGCTTTTTTAATCTCTGAATTCAGGCCAGTGTCTTTCCAAAGACTTATGTACTCATGACACAGGAGATGTACAAGTGGAAATAGTCCCCAAATATTTCACTCTTATTAAAAAAATACATAACAAAGGCACAGGAAACTCTTCTCTTTAATTTAGTAAAGTGTTAATTTCATAATCTTGTAAGTATTTGATTATTGGACTTCTTGAGTCCTAGCCCTTTGCCAAGTTGCAAAACTATATATGCTTCCTTTTATACTGCTCACAAAAATTAGGGGATATTTCAAAATGAATATGAAGCAATAAAATAAAAAGAAGCATTGGTTTGTTTGATTAAGCAAGAACATCAGAAAAGTGAATGATAAGTCAAAGAAAGTTGTTAGATTATGCAAATGAGATGCAAAACCAACTTTTATTTCATTGGTGAAAATGCAATATACAAAGGGCTGAAAGTATTAGAGTATTTGCATGTTTCCTGATCCCCTAATTTTTGTGAGCAGTGTACTTCTAAATAAGACGTCACAGAGTCCTATAGTCAGGAGTGGACTGGGTTTGGGATTGCCACAGCAAGTGGCCCAGGTATTCACAGGTGCAGAATTTCTGACCTGTAACTTCTGAGGGTAACTGTGACTCTCAGAGGTGACTGGTGTCTATGGATTTTTGTCACTTTATACAACAGAGTTAAGGATTTGCTGCAATGCACATAGCTTGGCTGTTTTATGCAACTATATAATTTATTAATGTCATTTCTATGAATGAATCTGTGGTGTGTGTGTGTGCTCTCTTTAATCACTCAGTGTCCAAAGGAAGAACAGTCTTTGTCTTTGAGAAATGTGTGGGTTCTCAAATGCACACACCCAAAGTTGACTTTTTCTTTAATGCAGATATTTCATTTTGCTCACTTCTACAAACTAGAATCTCTGAACTGGAAGGACCTTAAAAGACACTGCTTAACCAGTTGTAGAATTCAAATAATTTAACAACTGGTTCTCTGCCTTAATGACCATTTTAAATATAAAAAAAAATGTTATACCAAAAGATAGTTTATTATTTCATGCATTTAATACTTACATAAGAACAATAAAAGAGGTACACAAAACTAGATTATGTTATAATAAGTAATTTTAAAATATTAATGAAAAAATATTAAACAATACTTGACAAAAAAAATAAAACTGTTATTTCCATATTGCTTCTTGATTGGCATCCTCACTTGTGATTTTTTTCAACTATGGACAAAATGAGCATTACTACGCTTAGAATAAATATACTGTTTACTAATCTGTTGCACAGATAAATGTTAAAAAAGAGTAAAGAATGTAAATTTGTGATTTTCACATTGGATGGCTGCCTAGGTACCCTACCCACCTTAAAGAGAACCCTGATTACAAGTGCCATTTTAACAACCAGTTCACCTAACTCAACAAAAAATGAGGTTCAGTTCTGCTGAACTGGTGTGAACCAGCTGAATCCCACCATTGTGCTTAACTCACCCCCTCTAAATGCCCAAAGCCACACAGTGAATTGGCAGCTGGGCTGAGACTAGAACACAGAGCACTTAAGTCCCAAACCGTAACTGACCTTTGTATGAGGACCAGGTAAGATGCTTCAGGAACCTCTCTAAATATGCATCTAGCAGCCCAGTGTCGTGGACCTAAGGAATTCACATGCGCTCTTTATTTTCCACAGCTCACCTGAAGCTTTGGAGGAAGGTTTTCATTACCTTGAGTCATGGTGGAATCTAATGCTCTAATCTGATTAAGCCTTATGAAGTTCAAAGATGATAAATGGAAGAAGGAATGATGGGTTAGCGAGGGTTCTTTTCTCAATCTTTTTAGGTAGCGATGTTTACATAGGGAGGACACTCAGTCATCATCAATGGCTCCAAGCTGCTGCTCACCAATTCAGACACCCTGTGAGGATTCTGTGTGCCCAGAACAAAGCAAAAGAAATGCTTGGAACCAAGAATGGAGACTGCCTTCTAAAGTGAGATGAGTCTTTACATTTGACATTGACTAGATGGGAGGTGCTCTTCCTCTGAGCTCCCTGCACAAAATGATGTTCTCTAACAAAGAAATGATTATACTGCATTTGAAGATTTCTCTGACAACAATATGAAGTATTGTGCCCCCATGAAACCAGGACAATGATTTTCTGTTGTTTGTGATTCTGGGATATATTTTACTCCTACATTTTAATCTTTTTAAAAGAGCGGCAGTTAGGGAGGGGTCACTGAGTTTCTGAAAAGAAATCATGGATATTATATTTGAAGGCAGGTTGATAGTTCATGGCGAGGACTCAAAAGTCCATTTGGGTTAGGGTTTATACTCAGTGATAGTCAGTTCAAGTTCAAGCATGTATCTGGGAGAGAACAAACAGAAATTGTTGCTATCATGTGAGGAAGCAATAAGTCTGGAGGCCTTTTTTATCCCCTCCATGTTTCTGATCCATTCACTCATTAATGCCTTTTCCATTTCTGAGAGGTACCCCTCTATACCCCAAACACCAACACACTCTCCTGGCAATCTTGCTTTGATTCGTCCTATAAAACCCAGTTCTCCTGAATAAAACTATTCTCACATGACTGTTTTTCAATTTCATTAACCCATTCTTTTCTGTCTACATTCATTTTTAAACTTGAATTGAAAGTTAATATGATATTGGTGTCATACAGACCTTAGTCTGAATTCTTTCTGTCATTTGACAGCTGTGTGTCCTTGAAGGAATCATGAAGCTCTCTAAGCCTTAGTTCCCTCATTGAAAACTGAGAACAATAATAGAATCTATGTTTGAAAGGTTTTTATAGTGCTTGTCACATAGTAGGGATTTAATAAACAGAAGTAATTTTTTGCTATTATTATTATTATATATGTAATATAAAATAGATTATTATTATTAATACATTATTCTATTTCATCTTTTGCTAGACAAAAATTTTCTTGAATATAAGGGAGCACTTATTCATTACTTGAGAGTGTCATGGTATTGTTGTGGAGTATATCTTCACTAAATATTTATTGAGTAAAAGTGGCCAATCATTGGAAAGTGTTAGTTTGGATATCCAAGGCTTTATCCCCTTGTCCTTTTTGTGTTTTTCGAAAGTTGTTTAGTAATTGAGTAAGCCTTATCCTAATAGTGGTCATTTGCTTCTGCTTCAGAAGACTCAGTGACTTAAAACATTGTGGTCTATAGTGTGTGCATAAAATTTATGACTTTGGGTGTTCATGGAAACGAGAAAAGTGAGGCTAGTAAGATATTAGTAAAAAATGATGAGTTGAATGCATGCATCAGATTCCACTTTTTGTTATCAAAAGAAGGAGACTCGGGTTTCCACTCCTTGCCTTGAATTATGTAAGACAGCAAGATGCGGGATCTGGAGCACACCTTGCAGATCACCCAGCAAGAACATCTCAAAACCTGCTCCAAGTGTGGGACTTGTCGTTCTATAAGGAAACAGGGAAAGAGGTTTACGGTCAGGTTACTCTGGGAAATTTAAGCATAAGCAAGTTTCATTACTGTAGGATTCTAAATGTACTATTGGGATAAAATGTGTAATGATTTCCAAAAATTTTTTGTGCAAATAACTGTTTTTGTAGAGTTTATCTCAGGATTATTGTCAGGAGTGATTTACTTCTAGTCTTTTTATTCTATACATGTGGAAATCAAATTCCAGAAAATTAAAGCAGTTTGCCAAAGACTGCTTAGCAGTAAAGTAAAAAGAATCTAGATGTCCTTATTCATATCTGAAAGTAGTCTCTCTGTTTATTTTTGTTTTCTTGAAGAGATAATAAAACTCACATAATAATTATATCATTCTGCCTGTATGTTCCAAACAAGTTTACACTAAAAGTACTACAACTAACTTTTGAGAAGCACGTTAATAATAATAAAATGATTTTCCTCTTAATTTGGGAATACAGTTACCTCCAGGGTTCTCTATGGAAAATTAGTAACTTTTATTTTTCATTAGACTTCCCCAAACAAATTATTTTGGTATTTTAATTATTATTTTTATAACTAGTCATAAACTGATTCATTCTTTATCCATAATTTAACAGGACCTTTGATTATTCCCAAATAAGATTAGTATTTCTGCATATTATAGATAAGTAGTCAGTCATATGGTACCTGTAGCTCTCCTTAAAAATAACTAGGTTTGCAATGTGACATTTAGAACTTCTCAAACTATCTGATAGAAAGAAATAATTAAAAACTACAAGAAATTTAAAAATCTACTTTCAATGTGATGAAACCAAAGGAATATAAAAATGAAATTATAGTGTCTCAGCCACTGACAAACTATTTCTTTAGAGGCAAGGATTTTAAGACTTTTAATCAAGAGAAGCTAATGTCCACTACTTTCTTACTCGGTTTAAAAAAATAAAGTTAGTTTAGAATCTGAGTCTAAGATAAGTTTCTAAATAAAAACCATTGCATGTTGTTATTAATGTTCTAAGTGCATTGACCCCAGGCCACTGGGGCAGGTGATAAATATTTTCACACGTGGGACCTTTCCTATGCAAAGCAATTAATAACTAGAAAACCATAAATGGGATACTCAAGTGATAAAGAACACCTGTGCATCAGTTACTGCAACAGGAAATGACTTTTTATTACCTTTTCCTAATTTTATTATAGGAGATACCCTTCACCCATATAGCTGGAAGAGGGTAGGTCACTTTTTCAAGCATTTTGATGCTAATGACCACCTGACCACTACACTAAGGAGCTGCCCTGTGACCCTCCTCAGAGAAATAGGGAAGCTCAGTTACTTCATTCTTCCCTGGGAGGTTGGATCAGGACTGATGAGTGAGGAATAACCAGATAACTTAGCTAAAAAATATTCTTGAAGGTTTAAAGCACACATTTGTCAATATCTGTGCTGCTGGCTAGAGGAATCATTTAGACATTGTTGGGTTTCCAAGAGTGCTTAGAGATTTTGGGGGAGTAAAATTGTCAGAAAAGCCGTCTCTAAAATCAGAACTCAAGATTGGACACGTGAGAAGATTCTGAGCCTTTTCATTCAATACACTGACCACTACGTGTCAACAATTTACTCAAAGTCACCTTCCAAATGTGCAAACAAATAGGCCCTGTAGATTATTTTGATGTAGGAGCCTGCTTGGGTTGTTATTACATTGAACTGCAGGCAGACACCCAATTTAGGCCTTGCACTTCTCACCATATGTAGTTACTATGGTCTCAGGTACATTGTTCATAAATGCTTATTTGTTGGTTGACTGATAAGCTCCTGGATTTACCTGTTAGTTGCAAAAGCTTTCTTAATTGTCAAGGCTCTCTCTACACTATATAAATTCTCCATAGTTAGCATTCATCTGGTATCCCTTCAAGCCATTCTGTTATTTCAGATACTGCCTTAGCGGAATTTATAAACACCAAAAATAAAAAAATAAAAAATCTTAAGAAAAAACAAACTTAGAAGGGAGTTAGAAGAATCACAAGCACACTGCCACCCCTGGAATATTTGCCTAGTGACCTAATCATATGGTCATTTGCCAGGTTTGCTCTGTGAAAGAAGTCCAGTCCTATTCCTTCAGTCCCCACGGGTTATTCAGCTGACACAGTGCATTGCCAGCCTCTTCACATTCTTATGACCTGCAAGGGCTTCTCCTCTTAATGCTGCTCTATTCAGATTTTGCTCCATGAAATAAATAGAAGGAAATTAAAGGCAGAATCACTTACGTGGCTTAGACAAATGTATACAATACAAAGATTCCAACTCAAATGGTATTCCTTACACTGAGGTACAAAATTTGCTTGTTTCTCATGACTTCTAGACTTCTGTGGCACACATTTGGAAATAATTCCAGGAGTGTATTGGTGTAAGTTACCTGGGATGTTATGAAGAATTCTATTATATAAGAAATAATCTATGTATTGTCCAACATGGACCTTGATGTAACTTCTTTCCCCTTTTCTTCTTTTCTCCCCACAGCTCCTTCTAAAGCTAGACCTACAGTTATTTTAAACATCATAGTTAATCTGACATGGCAGTGTACTGATCTGACATTCTCTTCAAAAAACCCAAGTGTTGTGTGTTGGGACATTTGGAGTTGTACCCTAATTCAGTTCTGTCTACTAGCTTGTAAACTTTTCTGAAGAACATTGCATACCTGCATCTTCTCTCCATCTGGCAGGACTGTGGTGGCCTTTGGCAAAAGCAGTCAAGTTGCAACTTTTCACTTTCTCTAGAGTATGCCCAGGGACACTAAAGAGAGGAAAGTACACCTACTCTATTATTCCAAATGGCTTTTTAAATAATTAGGATATTTTAATAATAATGTCTGGCGGATGCTCTCAGGTCCCCCACCAGCACGCTGACATCTCCGAAGTCAGACAGCTCTTGACACTGCAGGAGGGATGACTTCATCCTAGCTACTGGCGACCTTCAGCTTTCAGTGCACCAAATGCTGAGGCAGCACGCGGGGCCCATTATGGAAATGGACTGCTTGGCGTCGATGTTTGCAGTTTGGGAGTTTGACATCATTTTGTAAAGATCTTTACAGAGTAAAAGCGATTTCAAATTTTTTTTAAAAAAATGACAGACAGTTTTAGGATGTTGTATTTTCACATTATGATTTTTTACCTGCTGGCTTAAAAATTCATTGTCATCTGACTTCTCTTCCATGCAAAACAGGATGAAAACATACCTATGCCAAGACCTTCAGAGCAGTGAAAAGATGGTGTTAAAGTGACCCTAAAATAAATATGTGCCCTGGCCAGCTGGCTCAGTGGATAAAACCTGGCATATAGCTGTTCTGGTTCCATCCCCAGTTAGGGCACACGGAAGCAGCAACCATCTGCTTCTCTCCACCCATCTCTCCCTCTCCCCATTCTATCTTTCTTCCCCTCCCATAGCCAGTGACTTGGTTGGTCTGAGTGTTGGCCTCAGGTGCTGACAATAACACTGTTGATTCAAGCATCGGCCCCAGATGGAGGTTGCCGGGAGGATCCCAGTAGGGGTACATGCGGGAGTTTGTCTCTCTCTCCTCCTCACACTTAAAAAAATATATGTGTGTCAATAGCCTACAAACTCTAAGGACTAGCAATTCTACTACTACAAGTTTATCTTCATCAAATATAATCAATAATACACACACTTATTTAAATGCAAGAATAATCAATCACAGCATTATGTATAATACTGAAATTGGAAAACAAATATCCAGCAATAAGGAAATAGTTAAACAATGGAATATGCTGTAGCTTTAAAACTTTTTATAAAAGTATGTTTAATGACCTTCACAATATTTGGCTAGATATAAAAATTCAGGTTATCAAACAGCTTCTCTGAGATTCATTTCAGTAACATAGCATGATGTAAAATAAACATCCAGAAATCAGTTGCTTCTTTAAATATTTTTATTAATTTTAATTTATTGTTTTAACATGGATTCAAGTGTCCCACTCAAAATTACACCTTCACCCCCTACCCTTGTGTCCCTCATTACACCTCTTTTGCCACCCTCCCCCTAACTTCCTACCCCTTTCCCTCTGGTATTTGTTGTCTTGTTATCTGTATCTCTCTGTTATGTATATATGATTTCACTAATCCACTCACCTTTTCTGATCCCATCCCTTCATCCTCCTTCCTTCTGACATCCTGTCCCTCTGCCCCCTGTGACCCCACCTCTGCCTCTATTCTATTCCTTAGTTCACTTTGTTCATTAGATTCCACATAAAAGTGAGGTCATATGATATTTGTCTTTCTCTGCCTGGTTTATTTTACATAACATAATAATCTACAGGTCCATCCATACCATCACATAAGGTAATGAAAAGATTTCCTTCTTTTTCACGCCGCATAATATTCCATTCTGTATATGTACCACTGCTTCTTAATCCACTCATCCACTGACAGACACTGGGCTGTTTCCAGATCTTGGCTATTGTAAACAATAAACATGAGGGTCCATGTCTTCTTTTGAATCAGTGATTTGGTATTCTTAAGATATATTCCTAAAAATGAGATAGCTGGGTCAAAAGGCAGTTTCATTTTTAATTTTTTGAGGAATCTCCATACTGTTTTCCACAGTGGCTGCTCCAGTCTGCATTCCCACCAGCAGTGCAAGAGGGTTCCCTTTTCTCCACATCCTCGCCAGGACTTACTCCCTGTTGTTTTGCTGATGAGCGCCATTCTGACTGGTGTGAGGTGATATCTCATTGTGGTTTTAATGTGCATTTATCTGATGAATAATGACATTGAACATTTTTTCATCTGCCTATTGGCCATCTGAATGTCCTTTTTGGAGAAGTGTGTACTCAGTTCCTTTGCCCATTTTTAATTGGATTGTTTACCTTCCTGGTATTGAGTTTTACAAGTTCTTTATAAATTTTGGCTATTAACCCTTTATCAGACATATTGGCAAGTATGTTCTCCCATTGTGTAGTTTGTCTTTTTATTTTGTTCATGGTGTCTTCAGCTGTACAAAAGCTTTTTAGTTTGATATAGTCCCATTTGTTTATCTTGTCCTTTATTTCACTTGCCCATGAAGATAAATCGGCAAAAATATTGCTATGAAAGATATTGGAGAGTTTACTGACTATGTTTTTTTTTTCCAAGATGTCTATGGTTTCATAACTTACATTTAAGTCTTTTATCCATTGTGAGTTTATTTTTTGAAAGATGTAAGTTGGCAGTCTAGTTTCTTTTTTCTTTTTTTTCTTTTTTTTGCATGTACCACAGGCGGATTTAACAGTGGGCGCACCGGGTTTGCACCATGGGCACTGACTTCTGAAGGGCCCTGCAAAACACCAACTTTATACTTTTTCCTAATAACATGAAGTTTGATTTTATATGTGCAATTTTAACATTAATAGTACATAATATTTTTATTTCTTTAAAAATATGGTTAACATGTATTTTTTTTCCTGTTTCTCTCCTTTTTTTTTTAAGAGGCCCAATATTCTCTTCTGTGCCCAAGGCCTCAGCTAACCTTAATCAGCCTCTGCATGTACCTGTCCAATTTTTCCAACACCATTTATTGAACAGACTGTCTTTACTCCACTGTATGTTCTTACCTTTTTTGTCAAATATCAATTGACCATAAAGACATGGGCTTATTTTGGGGTTCTCTGTTCTGTTCCATTGATCTATATACCTGTTCTTATGCCAGTATCAAGCTATTTTTAGTACAATAGCTTGCAGTATAACTTGGCATCAGGAAGGGTGATACCTCCCACTTTATTCTTCATTTTCAAGATTGCTGATGCTATTCATGTTCTTCTTTGATTCCATATAAATTTTTGGAATAATTTTTCTATATCTTTGAAGTATATCACTGGTATTTTAATGAGAACTACATTGAATTTATATATTGTTTTGGGTTATATATAAATTTTACATACATTTTAGGATGTTTATTTTTCCTATCCATGAACACATGGATATGCTTCCACTTGTTTGTGTATTCCTTGATTTCTTTTTTTAATGTCTTATAATTTTCTGAGTACAAATCTTTTACTTCCTCGGTTAAATTTACTCCTAGGTACTTTGCTTATTTATTTTTTGTTGTAATAATGAAGGGGATTGTTTCCTTAATTTCTCTTTCTGACAGTTTATAAATGGTGTATAAAAATGCCACTGATTTCTGAATATTGATTTTATACCCTGCCACCACGCCAAATTCATTAATCAGGTCTAGTATTTAGTAGTGTTATTACTGAGACTTTAGGATTTTCTATGTACAGTATCATGTCATCAGCAAATAATGATAGTTTTACTTATTCTTTTCCAATGTGTGTGCCTTTTATTTCTCCTTCTTGTTTGATTGCTGTGGCGAGGACTTCCAGAAATATGTTGAATAAGAGTAGTGAAAGGGGACACCCCTGCCTTGTTCCTGATTTCAAGGGGATTGCTTTTAACTTTTGTCCATTGCGTATGATGTTGGCTGTGGGTCTGTCATAGATGGCCTTTATCATGTTGAGGTATATTCTGTGTATTCTCCCTTTGCTGAGAGTTTTGATCAAAAATGGGTGCTGGATTTTATCAAATGCTTTTTCTGTATCTATTGATATAAACATATAATTTTTATCCTTCCTTTTGTTTATTTAATGAATTACATTTATTGATTTGTGAATGCTGGACCAGCCTTGCTTCCCCAGAATGAATCCCACTTATCATGATGTATGATTTTTTTAATGTATTGCAAAATTTGATTTGCTAATATTTTCTTGAGACTTTTAGCATCTATGTTTATCAGAGATATTGGCCTATAGTTCTTTTCTTTGTAGTGTCTTACCTGGTTTTGGAATGAGGATAATACTTGTCTCATAAAAGGAGCTTGAATTTCTTACCTCCTCTTAAAATTTCTGATATAGCTTGAGAAGGATAGATATTATTTCTTCTTTGAATGTTTGGTAGAATTTGACTATGAAGCCATCAGGTCTAGGAATTTTGTTTGCTGCGAGTTTCTTAATAACTTTTAATTTCATTTATTGTAATTGGTCATTTAGGTTTCCTGATTATTCCAGATTGAGTTTTGGAAGATTGCATGTTTCTAGAAATTTATCCATTTTTTTCTAGATTGTCCAATTTTTTGGCATACATATTCATAGCATTTTCTTATAATACTTTGTAATAAACATCATTAAAATTTCTATATTACCCAAAACAATTTTTAAATTCAATGCAATATCAATTAAAATACCAATGACATACTTCAAAGATATAGAACACATATTTCAAAAATTTATATGGAACCCAAAAGAAAACAAATAGCCTCAGCAGTCTTGAAAAAGAAGATTAAAGTGGGTGGTATTACACTTCTTGATATCAAGTTATACTTCAAGACCATTGTACTTAAAACAGCTTGGTACTGGCATAAGAACAGGTATATAGATCAATGGAACAGAACAGAGAGCCCAGAAATAAAGCCACACCTTTATGGACAACTGATATTTGACAAAGGAGGTAAGAACATAAAATGGAGTAAAGACAGTCTCTTTAACAAATAGTGTTGGGAAAATTGAACAGCTAACTGCAAAAGGTTGAAACTAGACCACCAACTTACACCATTCACAAAAATAAACTCAAAATGAATAAAAGACTTAAATGTAACTTGTGAAACCATAAGCACCTTAGAAAAAAACATAGGCAGTAAGCTCTCCGACATCTCTCTCAGCAATATATTTGCTGATTTATCCCCACAAGGACGTGAAGTAAAGACAGGATAAAGAAATGAGACTATATCAAACTAAAAAGCTTTTTCACAGCTAAAGAGAATATGAACAGAATAAAAAGACAAACCACACAATGGGAGAACATATTCGACAATATGTCTGATAAGTGGTTAATAACCAAAATTTATAAAGATGTTGTAAAACTCAACACCAGGAAGATAAACAACCCAATAAAAAAATGGGTAGAAGAAATGAATAGACACTTCTCCAAAGAGGACATACAGATGGCCAATGGGCAGATGAATAAATGCTCAACATTACTAATCATTAGAAAAATGTAAATTAGAACCACAATGAGATATCACCTCACATCTGTCAGAATGGCACTCATTAACAAAACAACACATAGTAAGTGCTGGTGAGGATGTGGAGAAAAGGAAACCATCCTGCACTGCTGGTGGGAATACAGAATGGTACAGCCACTGTGGAAAACAGTATGGAGATTCCTCAAAAAGTTAAAAGTGAAACTGCCTTTTGACCCAATCATCCCACTTTTAGGAATATATTAAGAACACCATATCACTGATTCAAAAGAAGAAATGCACCGCCATGTTTATGGCAGCATTGTTTACAATAGCCAAGATCTGGAACCAGCCCAAGTGTCCATCAGTGGATGAGTGGATTAAAAAGCAGTCGTACATATACACAATGGAATACTATGCAGCCGTGAAAAAGAAGGAAATCTTACCTTTTGCGACAACATGGGTGGACCTCGAAACTATTATATTAAGTGAAATAAGCCAGGTAGAGAAAGAAAAATATTATATGACCTCACTCATTTGAGAAATCCAAGGAACAATGAGAATTGAGGAATGGAATTAAGACAGAGGAGGGTTCAAAGGGACCAGAGGAAAAGAGGACATAGGGAAAGGGAATGATAGGATGGGATGAACCTGAAGGGAAGAGGGGAGGGTGCTATGGGGAGAGGGGCAAGGGAGATGTTGAGGGGAATATTGGGGAATGGGGTTGCATTCGGGGCAACACTAGAATCTCTGTAAACACAATCAATTAAAATCAATAATAAAAAAATTGATATTTTTTAAATAATGAAAGAAAATTAAAAAGAAAAAAAAATCTCAGAACTACAATTATGATAATCACAAAGCTCAGATGAGCTCAGAAATTTAGGAGTGATGACTCAGGAGTCACATTCAGGAGTCTAGAGAGAGTCTGAAAACAGTGAAACCAATTTTCATGCCGATTTGGATTCTCAGGGTATGCGGGATTCAGTATAACTGTATCCCAAATCATGCATGATTAGAAATTTAGCCCGTGCTCCTCTTGATAATTTACAGAACAATTGATAAAAGAAAGCCCGCAGAACTTTATGTCTGTGCTTCCTCTAAGGCCAAATCGCTGCACAGTTAGCCTGAGTGTATTCAGCAGTCAGAGGTCAAGTGCAGGGTGCAGCAGACTGAAGATGATGAATACTTTCCATATACCTCAATGCTAGGAACTGATTCATTTAGTAAAGACAAAACTACCTCAGGTAACTACCTGCAGCCCTCCTTCCTCAGAGACTATTTCATGACCTCTTTCCAATTTTTAAAACATTTATTGAAAGAAGATAATAACTACTGGTTTGCTGTAAATGTAAACTATCAGGTTGAGGAGGTTTTCTTCTATTCCATATTTGCTGAGACTTTTTTCTTTTTAAAGTAGGGAATGGTGATTGATTTTTAAATTTTATTTTTAACTATAATTAAAGATGTATGCACCCCTATAGTCACTGCAGCATTGTTTACAATAGTCAAGATATGAAAGCAACCCAAGTGATCATTCAGTGGATGAATGGATAAAGAAGTGGTGATTACATACAATAGAATATTACTTAGTCATAAAAAGAATGAAATCTTGCGATCAACAGCAACATGGATGGACATAGAGGATATTGCTTTGAGTGAAATCAGTCAGAGAAACAAAAATACTGTATGATTTAATTTACATGTGGAATCTTAAGAGCAAAATAAACAAACAAAGCAGAAACATTTATGATTAAATGCCAAATCAGCATTTTTGCAATTAATCCCACTTGGTCATACAACATTATACATTTATACGTTGTTGGAGTTGATTTTCTAAAATGCTATTTAGAGAAAGGGGGAAGGAGCTGGAAGCATCACCTCCCATATGTGCCTTGACCAGACCAGTGCAGGGTTTTGAACTGGCGACCTCAGTGTTCCCAGGTCGACGCTTGACCCAGTGCGCCACCACAGGTCAGGCTATGGGAAAGTTTTAAACAACAAATCCAATTTATTTAATAGATCGACTTATTTTTCAGTTATCTGACTATATTTCAGGGACAGAGAGAGAGTCAGAGAGAGGGATATATAGGGACAGACAGGAACGGAGAGAGGTGAGAAGCATCAATCATTAATTTTTCATTGCTGTTGCAACACCTTAGTTGTTCATTGATCGCTTTCTCACATGTGCCTTGACCGCGGGCCTTCAGCAGACCCAGCAACTCCTTGCTGGAGCCGGTGACCTTGGGTCCAAGCTGATGAGCTTTTGCTCAAGCCAGATGGGCCCACGCTCAAGCTGGCAAGCTTGGGATCTCGAACCCGGGTCTTCCGCATCCCAGTCTGATGCTCTATCCACTGCATCACCGCCTGGCCAGGCGTTATCTGACTATTTTTAAAACATTTTTTTGTTATTAGTTTATAATTTTCTTCAGTGTTGGTCAAAGAACATCATTTATATTACTTGGATCCTGTTAAATGTACTGAGATTCTTTTCCTGACAGAATGCAGTTTAATCTTGGCAAACACACCGTGTGCGTGCACATGAAGATTATTTACTCTAAGCTGTTGGCTGGAGTGTTCTACAGATATCAATTAGCTCGAGTCAGTTGTAGTGCTGTTCAAATATTCTATATCTTAATTGATTTCCTGTCTACCTTTTTTTGCCAATTATTAAGAAATAAGTATAAAAACTTGTGATTATACAAAAAAAAACAAACAAACTTGTGATTATAAATGTCAACATTTATTTCTCCTTACTTTTTGCTTTATGAATTTTGAAGCTGTTTCATTACATGCATAATTGTTTAATATTATTTCCTATTGATCAATTGTCTCCTTTATAATTATGAAATGATGTTTTCACATCCTTGTAAATATTATTTGCCTTGAACTCTACTTTGTCTAATTCTAATATAGTCATTCTAGCTTTTTAAAAATTAATTTTTGCATAACATATTTTTGTAATTATTTTACTTTTAAACTGTTTTACTATTTAAACTATTTTTACCTTTATATATAAAGTGTATTTTTTGTACACAGCATTTACTAGGGTCTTGCTTATTATTATTTTTTAATTTAATGACCTTTTAACTGGGGTATTTAAACTATTTATATTTAATATATTTAAACTATTTATATTTAATATAATTATCAAGTAGATAAAAGTAAATCTATTATATTGTTACTAGGTTTTCATTTGTCCCATCTGTTCTTTATTTCTTTCTCTTTTTATGCTTTGGTTTTGACCAACTGCACATTTTTTTATGATTCTATTGCATTCTTTCTAATTATTTCTGGTGGTTTTCCCCTTGCTTCAGATAGTTTTCTCATATGCAGAATCTGGCCTAGTCTTGGATGCTGGACACCTCCAGGGTTCTTAATCTCTTCCTTCCTCTCTTTCTCTCTCTCCAGTTCCCTCCTAACAATGTGATGTTCTATGAGTTCTAGCTGCTTTGGTTTCCTGAACTCTCAGCTTAATCTCCTTAACACTCTGACACTAGCAAGCTTTGCCAGTTTTCCCCTTCCCTGTGTAGAGGTATGTAGGTAAATTGGGACAAGAGCTCGGGCATCAAAGACTTACCTCATTCATCTGTCAACAGTCAGGGATCACTGTCCTTTGTTGCCTGATGTCCAATGTCTTGAAGACTTGTTTCGAATGTTTTGTCTATTTTTGGTTTCTTGGTTGTTTCGAGCAGGAGGCTAAATCAAATTTCGCCTACTCTGTCTTTGCAGAAGTGATTCTGAGTAGATGGTGGTGTTACGGACAATCATCAGTTACTCTCCTGTGCATGTGACATGGTTTTAAAGTATAAGTCTGAAAGTTTTTTAAAACTTTTCACAGAATGTCCTGCAATTCACAGCAAAAGTGGTTGGAACTTGTTCTTATGTTAATTAGCTTCAAATTTTATAGCGTCATTAAAAATGTAACCCAGAAACCAATAGCTAATTCTGACTCCAGTTGAGCAATCTCTGCAAATACTAAGGTAACTCTCTCAAGAGATTAGTTAAAAGGAATGCCTGTTAGGTTTATTTCATTTTTAGGAGAGACATCATTGTGGCTTAACAGTTACTTAAGTCCCTCCTTGATGCAGTCTTATCTTAATCTATAAGCACAGGCCTATGTTTTGAAGACTATTATACTGAAGGAAATAAACATATTATTGCTATTGGTGTTTACCCCGGTGTCTGCAAGATAAAAACACAAAGCTAATTTGCCACCATATGTTGTCATCTGAAAATATATCTTCCTTGTAGTGTACTCTAAAAATATTACCTTAATAATCCACAACTAATGGCTTTTAAAAGAGAAATGAAGAAAGTCATGTAAATATGCATACATTTTCTATGTCATTATTTTTAAAAGGGACTTTATTTTCTTAGTTGTCTTTCTCTCTTATTCTATGATATATTTATTATAAATCAGAAATTTTCCTTTACTCTCTTTTCCAAACCCTTCAATTTTCAAGAGCATCTGATTTTAGGAATGCCAGTGCCTTAAATTTCTGCATTAAGAGCCTCATCTGAACATTCTCTGGAGCAAATTATTAGTAACTATCCAGCTTTTGCTTTTTCTGGACAGTTGGTTTTTGCCTCTCAATCATCTTATTTTTTAAAAAAATTCCCAAATTCTTCAGCTGTGACAGGTATATAATACATAAATACATACATTTACACTTGAATACATATTATATAAGCACAAATATATATATTAGATTAGAAGAATATGTATGTATGTATGAATGTGTGTCCGTGTAGATAAATAGAGAGATGATAGGTAGATGATAGATAGATAGATAGATAGATAGATAGATACTATATATATTTTTTTCCTGGCCTTAATGTTCTTATTTTTAAGAAAAGTTTAAAAAGAGAAAAAAAACATTAAATGTGAGGAACAAAAAGTCAGTTGACTCCCTGGGTGGGAGGGGGTGCACAAATCTATCAGGTGTTGAATTCTGGCTTCCATTCTCTTGAAGCCAGAGGCCCTGAGAGGAATGCCAATGGGAGTCTTCATAAGTCACTGACTTTCTCCACCTTCTTTTTTGTGCAACCCAGAACAGAATATAATCCCCGATTTAGTCTTCATATGTCAATTTACAAAGCCCTAACTGACCTCAAGAATCTGACAGAGTCTCTGCTTCTGGAACACTCTCTGGTGTGTCTTTGCCCTGTCCCTGCGCTGGCTCCCTTAGAGCTCTGTGTCCTTGGTAGCCCTCAGCCTGCGCTTGGCTTCCAGCTTCTGAGGACAAACATTAGCTGCTGCCTGGATTTTCACTTTGACCCTTTCGGGTTTGTTCACCCTGAGATGGGTAAATCATCCATAACCATTGGTCTCTCAACTTCCTGAATGCCTTCCCATGATTAAATTTTTAGCTTCTCCATTTCTACATATGTTTGTGTCAGTGGCACACCGAATATGCCCATTTCTCTTCTGCAAATCACCCCCCTGCTTTGGGGATGCTCATGGCCATGGAGGCAGGACAAACCAAACCAGGGAAACAGAAGTTCACAGAGGTAGAAGCTACCTACCCATTGACCTGCTCTACCTTTACCTTCTGCCACAAAATAAGATGAGGGAGGTAGGGAGGGAGGTGAGATCAGGGAAAATGGCATGGACACTGAATTGGGGCAGGACTTTCGAGAAGCAAAAAAATAGATTCTCATCATGTTCCAGTGACATGGTAGAAAACTGAATGAGTTGAAGGGGAGGAGTCTGGGGAATTGGAGAGGAAGGAAAGAAGACACCTCAGTACTTAGGGAGCTGGATGTGACAATGTTTTTTTCACAGTAAAAATAAAAACAACCTGTTTTCCTGGGACCATTTCAACACCTAGTTCTGTGAAATGTCTAACAGTCCTTTTTCTTTCTTTTTCCAACAAATGTCTGTAGATGTGTAGGCTTGCAGTAAACTGCTTCACCAGGCAAAGAGTGTTTTTCCTCCAACACTTTCCAGAGTACCCATTTCAAAATTCTGTGTATGAAAACAGGGCACACACACGAGGACATGGTTGCATGCTCCTTTAATGGGAGAGAGAGGAGAAAACTGAGACAAGAGCTGGAAGTTAAGCATAGATATTGCACACATTTTATGTGAGGTGGGGTCTACACTCAGCATTGTGCAAAGTGCCATGTGCCAGCAAAGGGAAGATGCAGACACCCATCGTTGTGAGAAATCACACATGTCGAGCTTGATCGTACAGTCCATATGTGTGCAAAACACCGGTCCACGCAGTAGGAGTTTGGTTTTCAGACATGGCAACTTTGTACACAATTGATGGTTACCTCTCTAGCTTCCCTATGAATAGGATGCTTTATCAAGTGTATTGTGGCTTCCTGTCCTCTCTTAAATCTTCTCTTGCTATCTTCTTTTTCTTTGCTGGCCCATTTACGAGAATATGGGCAGGTTACACCTATGTCACCAATGGTGCACTTGCTATTTATTTATATCCTTTATATAGAAATTAGTCAGCTAATTCACAACAGTATTAAAAAGTGCATGCCATCTACCGATATTCGTTTCTGTTTCTCTTGTAAGGAAAAAGAAGCATCTTCTATTTCTCTCTCTATTGGGACAATAATAGAGTGAGTTACCAAATTTTTTTTTTTAATCTCAGAATGAATGAACTAAGCTTCTTCTGCCAGAATGAGAAGGAAGAGTTGACTGGCCATTTGCAGGTTACATGTCAGTTAGTTACATCCTAAAGAAAGTTCCACAGACTTGTGTTGCCTATTTCTATGTTGTAGATACAATAGGGAAAAAGAAACGTTAAATATAGCCCATGCTAACTCCACCACTCAGCATCTTAAATATTTCTCTCCTTTCTTGTCATGCACCATCATTGATGCAGAGCTGACATACAGTGCAGAGATGACAAGGCTCAGAGGCAGGATGATGGGATGGGAAAGAGGGTCAGGGCAGACAGCTAAGTCTTTCCAAGTTTAAAAGACCAGATCTGAGGACAGAAGGTCTACATGTTGTTAGGTATATAATTAATTGTAGTTTTTGAGCATATTTTAAACACAAGGCTCTTGAATACTTCCTCACAAGTGCCTCACAAGTACTTTCTTAAAAGATGATTAAGGCTTCTGTACCATTTATAAGATGTCCAAAATTATTTAGCAACACTAGTTGGAAATTTTCCTAAAGTTGGCCCAATTAATTAGGATAGGCTATTGGACACTCTCAATTTCACAGTGTGGTAAAAATTTCATAGACCCTCTTGTTGGCTTGTGTGCCCAATGCACAGACATGCACATTTTCTATTGATGGAATAAAGAAATGAAATGACATCTTAATTAGTGTCAGGAAGTATCAACTCGAGACCTGACTGTGCTATCAACATGTGGCCTTGGGTCAGTCACTTAACTTCCCCAGACCTTGACCTCTGGCTCTGTGAAATGACTGTGAGAGAAGGGGCCCACCTGAGGCCTTTCCTTTCAAGGTCCTTTGTGGGAGATTTGATTTGAACTTCTTCCTAAGCACCTCTTGTGACACAGCATTCCCTGAGAGGAGGGGCTGTCTCTAGGAGAATTATCTTGTTTTTATTTGCATTTGTCTTCCCATGAAATGTTTGTCCAGGTCCCAAGCGTAACTTTAATCAGACTTAAAATAATAAGTACCTGGTTACAATGTATACCTTTTAAAAATGAGAACCTAGAGAAAAAAATTTTTCTGAATTTCATAAAACATTGTTTTCTGAGATAATTTATCTCTCAGATGAGAGAAAAAATTTCAGCACTTTAGACTAACAGAAAGAATTCAAGCATATTTAGTTAGGTTTATTTTTTTGTCCTGCTTTTGCTGCTGATGTCTTGAGTCTAAATGTGAATTAATTTGTCAACAAGTTCAGAGTCCCAGTGACAATACATTTTTTAAAAATCCATATCTAAAGAGCATTGACCCTTACCAGGGCTACTGTGGTTGACATATTGTCTTCCATTTCTCTCTTTCAATAGTGGTAGTATCCTGAGTGAAATTTGCATTTATCTCTGTATGAAGCTGGACTCCACTTTACTTTTTCTTCGTTCTTACCACATCATTTACCAGCACATTATCTCTGTTACAGAAAATAAATGAAACTCCAGGCTTTTGATGAAATGTCATGTTGGAATGGATGGTCCAAAATCTATGTTTAGATGACTGATTCCTGTCTGAAAAAGGACATGATAAATGTTTCATGCATATAAACTGAAGAATGATGGATTTAATGATCATACCCTTACTAGGGGATGTTATTTTGGAATAACTAAATGTTCCATCATTTGCAAGCCTAAACAGTCCATTGTTAGTTCCTGTTTTGGTCTGTCAACAGGTCCTTCCATTTCCTAAAGGGAATTTATCATTAAAACAATTAAAGCGAGGAGCAAGATGGCGACGGAGTAGGCGGACGTACCAACTTCCAACTCCCAGAACCAAAGTGGATTATAACTCAATTTTAAGAACCATCACCTGGATAAACCAACTTTGAACAAAACTAAGTGGACTCTTCAACCAAGGAACACAGAAGAAGCCACATTGAGACTGGTAGGAATAGCGAAAACGCGAAGAGGGCTGCCCAGCTCCCCGGAGCAAACTGCAGCCCGGAGAGACCCGAGTGGCGGGAGGAGAGTTTGGTGAAGAGGGAGGGACCTGGGTCCCAGGAACCAAGCCCCAGCCTACAGTCCCAGAGCCTAGAAGAGGCATTTGGACAGTTTTGAGCTGTGAAACAAGTGAGGGAACTCCCAGGCCTACAGTGTGGAGTATTAGGTCCCATCCTACTCTGCTGAGGGTTGCTGAAGGGTATGGTGGGCAGCAGGATGCTGAAATGCGGTTCTGTAAGCGTGGGCGGAGGCCAAGCCGGTGTGAGCTCGGTCTAGCCCAGCAGGGTCGGAGGGGACGCGCAAAAGCGGTCCGGAAGCTGCGGGCCGCCTGTAGTCCGACCTGTGGGGACAAAGCGGGAGGCCAGGAACGAGCAGAAATCTGCTCTGCGACCCTGCGCAAGCTGGCTCTGACACGCGGGGACCGGGCTAGGACCAGGGACGGGCGGGGGGATTGCGGATGAGCTCACGCTACCAGCCCCGCCCGGCCAGAGAAACCGAGGTTTGCCATTCTGCGTGCACGAGCAGGCTCTGAGCACGGGGACGGGGTAGACCCCGAGACAAGGGGAAGCTCGCAGCTGAGCCCACACTAATATCCCCGCCCGGCTGGAGAAACCACGATTTGCCATCCCACGTGCACGAGCGGGCTCAGAACGCGGGGGCAGGATAGAGTCCGGGACGAGCGGAAGTCTGCAGCTGAGCGGAAGCCAGCAAACACACCCGCAACAATAAACCTTGGTTTCCAACCCTGTGCAGAAGGGCCCTGGCCTCGAGGGCGGGGCTAAAGCTCCGGACAGGCAAAGGCTTACAGCTGAGAGCACGTCAAAAGCCCCGCCCAACCCACGAAACTGTAGCGAGCAGGCTCCGACTGCTGGTTCTGGGCGGAAGTCCGGAAATAGGCTGGTCCACAGCTGAGTAAAGGTGCTCACCTCTATCCTTGGACCTGAGGCTTGTGGCTTGAGTGACAGCCCTTCGTGGAGGAGAGGTGGAAATCACAGCAAAAGCCACAGTGGGCTGGCTGTGGCAACGCCTGTACCCAACCACCCTAGGCAGCGGCAGAGGGGGTGGGGGGCCTGCAGACAGACCACAACTAGAGAACACAAAGACAACACCTACTGGACTCCAGTGGCCACAACTTGCTTATACACAGATAAAATGGGCAGGCAGAGGAATGCAAACCAAATGAATCAAGAGAAATCCCCAGAGAAGGACCTGAATGAACCAGATATAACCAAATTACCAGATGCAGAATTTAGAATAATGATAGTTAGGATGTTCAAAAAAATTAGAGCAACAATGGATAGTCATTATGAACACCTAAATAAAGACATAACAAGTATAAAAAACGAAATTGAAATAATAAAAAAGAATCAGACAGAAATGACAAATACAGTATCAGAACTGAAGACCACAATGGAAGGAATTAAAAGCAGGATGAATCACGCTGAAGATCAAATAAGCGAGTTAGAGGACACAATAAACAAAGACACAGAAGAAGAGAAGAAAAAGAAAAAGAGACTCAAAAAATGTGAGGAAACTCTAAGGGAGCTCTGTGACAACCTGAAGAGAAACAAAATTCGCATCATAGGGGTACCTGAAGAAGAGGAGAGAGGACAGGAAATAGAAACTTTGTTCAATCAAATCATAGCAGAAAACTTTCCTAAATTAAGGCTGGGAAAAACTCCACACGTTCAAGAAGCACACAGAACTCCATTAAAGAAAAACCCAAAAAGATCTATACCAAGACGCATCATAGTTAAAATACCAAAGCTAATGGATAAAGAAAAATTCTTAAAAGCTGCTAGGGAAAAAAAAGGCTATCACCTACAAAGGAGCCCCCATAAGGATGACATCTGACTTCTCAACAGAATCACTTGAGGCCAGAAGGGAATGGCAAGAAATAATCAAAATAATGCAGAACAAAAACCTACAACCAAGACTACTCTACCCAGCAAGGCTAACGTTTAAAATTGAAGGAGAAATAAAGAGCTTACCAGAAAAAGAAAGCCTGAAGGAATTTATAAAAACCAAACCAATTCTGCAAGAGATACTAAGGGGCCTGTTGTGAACAGTTTAACGGGAGAAAAGAATAGCAAAAGAAGAATACAACTTTAAAGAATGAAATGGCAATTAACAACTACATATCAATAATAACCTTAAATGTAAATGGATTAAATGATCCAATAAAAAGACATAGGGTAGCTGCATGGATAAAGAAACAGGACCCATACATATGCTGTCTACAAGAGACACACCTTAAAACAAAAGATGCACATAGACTGAAGGTAAAAGGATGGAAAAAAATATTTCATGTAAATAGAAATGAAAAAAAAGCCAGGGTAGCAGTACTTATATCTGATAAAATGGACTTTAAAACAAAGGTAAGAGATAAAGAAGGACACTACATAATGATAAAGGCAACAATTCAACAGGAAGATATAACTATTATAAATATCTATGCACCAAATATAGGAGCCCTGACATACATAAAGCAGACTTTGATGGATATAAAGGGCTATTATCAGCAATACTATAATAGTAGGGGATTTCAATACCCCGCTAACAACACTGGATAGATCCTCAAGAAAGAAAGTTAATAAAGAAACAGCAGACTTAAAAAAGACACAAGATCAACTTGATTTAATAGATATCTTCAGAACTTTTCACCCTAAAGCAGTAGAATATACATTCTTCTCAAGTGCTCATGGTACATTTTCTAGAATAGACGACATGTTAGAACACAAAAATGGTCTCAATAAATTTAAGAAGATTGAAATCATATCAAGCATTTTCTCTGATCACAATGCCATGAAACTAGAAATTAACCACAAAAGAAAAACTGAAAAATACTCAAACACTTGGAAACTAAATAGCATGTTATTAAATAATGAATGGATTAACAATGAGATCAAAGAAGAAATAAAAAAGTTTCTAGAAACAAATGATAATGAGCATACATCAACTCAAAATTTATAAGACACAGCAAAAGCAGTTTTGAGAGGGAAGTTTATTGCACTATAGGCATATCAAAAGAAGCTAAAAAAAAAAGCTAAAATAAGCAACCTGACCCTGCATCTAAAAGAACTAGAAAAACAACAGCAAATAAAACCCAGGACAAGTAGAAGGAAGGAAACAATAAAGATCAGAGCAGAAATTAATGACATAGAGGTGAAAAAAACAATACAGAGGATCGATGAAACCAGAAGCTGGTTCTTTGAAAAGGTAAACAAGATTGATGAACCTTTAACTAGACTCACCAAGAAAAAAAGAGAGAGGACTCAAATAAATAAAATTAGAAAGGACAGTGGAGAAATAACAACTGACACAACAGAAATACAAAGCATTGTAAGAAAATACTATGAAGAACTATATGCCAAAAAATTAGACAATCTTGGTGAAATGGACAAATTTCTTGAATCATATAACCTTCCAAAAATCAATCTGGAAGAATCAGAACACCTAAACAGACCAATTACAACAAATGAGATTGAAACAGTTATCAAAAAACTCCCAAAAAAGAAAAGTCCTGGGCCTGATGGCATCACAAGTGAATTCTATCAAAAATTCAAAGAACTAACTCCTATCCTCCTCAAGCTATTTCAAAAAATTCAAGAGGAAGGAAGACTTCCAAACTGCTTTTATGAGGCGAGCATAATTCTGATCCCAAAACCGGGCAAAGACAACACAAAGAAACAAAATTATAGGCCAATATCCATGATGAATTTAGATGCTAAAATTCTCAACAAAATATTAGCCAACAGGATCCAGCCATATATGAAAAAAATCATACACCATGATCAAGTGGGATTTATTCTGGAGAGGCAAGGCTGGTTCAATATTCGCAAATTAATCAATGTGATTCATCACATAAACAAAAGGAAGGGCAAAAATCACAAGATAATTTCAATAGATGCAGAAAAGGCATTTGATAAAATCCAGCACCCATTCATGCTCAAAACTCTCAGTAAGCAGGAATACAGGGATCATTCCTTAACATGATAAAGGCCATCTACGACAAACCCACAGCAAACATCATACTAAATGGACAAAAATTAAAAGCAATCCCCTTAAGATCAGGAACCAGGCAGGGATGCCCCCTTTCACCACTCTTATTCAAAATACTTCTGGAAGTCCTAGCTACAGCAATCAGACAAGAAGAAGAAATAAAAGGCATCCAAATTGGAAAAGAAGAAGTAAAACTGTCACTATTTGCAGATGATATGATATTGTATATTGAAAACCCTAAAGTCTCAGTCAAAAAACTACTGGACCTTATAAATGAATTCAGCAAGGCGGCAGGATATAAAATTAATACTCAGAAATCAGAGGCATTTCTATATACCAACAATGAACTGACAACAAAAGAAATTAAAGAAACAATCCCCTTAACTATTGCAGCCAAAAATATAAAGTACCTAGGAGTAAATTTAACCAAGGAGGTTAAGAACTTGTACTCGGAAAATTATAAAACATTGGTAAAAGAAATCAAGGAAGATACAAACAAGTGGAAGCATATACCGTGCTCATGGCTAGGAAGAATAAACATCATTAAAATGTCTATTTTACCCAAAGCAATTTACAAATTCAATGCAATACCAATTAAAATACCAATGACATACTTCAAAGATATAGAACACATATTCCAAAAATTTATATGGAATCAAAAAAGAACAAGAATAGCCTCAGCAATCTTAAAAAGAAAACATAAAGCAGGAAGTATCACTCTTCCCGATATCAAGGTTTACTATAAGGCCATTATACCCAAGACAGCCTGGTACTGGCACAAGAACAGGCACATAGATGAATGGAACAGAACAGAGGACCCAGAAATAAACCCACAGCTTTATGGACAACTGATATTTGACAAAGGAGGAAAGAACATAGAATGGAGTAAAGACAGCCTCTTTCACAGATCGTGTTGGAAAAATTGGACATTTACCTGCAAAAAAAATGAAACTAGACCATCAACTTACACCATTCACAAAAACAAACTCAAAATGGAAAAAAGACTTAAATGTAAGTCGTGAAACCATAAGCATCTTAGAAGAAAACATAGGCAGCAAGCTCTCCGACATCTGTAGCAGCAATATATTTGCCAATTTATCTCCATGGACAAATGAAATAAAAGGCAAGATAAACAAATGGGGCTATATCAAACTAAAAAGTTTTTGCACAGCTAAAGACAATAAGAACAGAATAAAAAGACAAACCACACAATGGGAGAACATATTCGACAGCACATCTGATTAGGGGTTAATAACCAAAATTTATAAAGAACTTATAAAACTCAACAACAGGAAGACAAACAATACAATCAAAAAATGGGCAAAAGAAATGAATAGAAATTTCTCCAAACAGGACATACAGATTGCCAATAGGCATATGAAAAAATGCTCAACATCACTAATTATTAGAGAAATGCAAATTAAAACCACAATGAGATATCACCTCACACCAGTCAGAATGGTGCTCATCAGCAAAACAACACAGAATAAGTGCTGGCGAGGCTGTGGAGAAAAGGGAACCCTTCTGCACTGCTGGTGGGAATGCAGACTGGTGCAGCCACTATGGAAAACAGTTTGGAGATTCCTCAAAAAATTAAAAATTGAACTGCCTTTTGACCCAGCTATCCTACTTATAGGAATATACCCTAAGAACACCTTAGCACTGTTTGAAAAGAAGAAATGTGCCCCCATGTTCCTGGCAGCATTGTTCACAATAGCGAAGATCTGGAACCAGCCCAAGTGTCCTTCAGAAGACGAGTGGATTAAAAAGCTATGGTACATATATACTATGGAACACTATTCAGCCATAAGAAATGATGACATCGGATCATTTATAACAAAATGGATGTACCTTGATAACATTATACGGAGTGAAATAAGTAAATCAGAAAAAAAGAAAAACTGAGAACAGCATAATTTCATACATAAGTGGGACATAAAAGTGTGACTATGAGACATGGACAAGAGAGTGGTGGTTATGGGGTGGGGGGAGGGAGGGAAGAGTGGGATAGGGAGGAGGGGAGGGACACAGGGAAAACCAGATAGAAGGTAACAGAGGACAATTTGACTTTTGGTGACGGGTATGCAACACAATTGAATGTTAAGATAACCTGGAGATGTTTTCATTAAAAAAAAAATTAATTAATTAAAAAAAAACCAAAAAACAATTAAAGCGATAGCAAGCATCCCACCAGAGAGTGTTGGCATGGGCACATTTCACGGGGCTCTAATTCATAGCCACAGTTTAGGAAAACTTAATTTCTATGAGTTTGCTTCATGAATGAAAAACATGACAAGCATTGTTTAAAGGCTACAGGTAGATATTAATCATCAGGTATTAAATAGGTTCTCTGCTTAAAGAGCTGCATAAGCTTTTTGTTAGATGAAAAGCTCATGGAATAAAAATAAAATCATACAAAAACTTTTATAATTAAATAATGATGTCACAGTTTTTTGCTGATCCTTATATTATTGAGATTGTTATACTTTAAATTCCTTTTTAAATATTAACTATTGTCAAACATTTCAAAATAATCTTATATGGGGAGATGCTATATATAAGTACTCATATATATATATTATAGAGAGAGAAATGTTTTAATAAAACATTTAATATGTGACTACTGTAGATCTTGGTCTTTTAGGCTGCAAAATGGTGCTGGAGAGAAGGTGTTGAACTGGGGAATAAATTCCTTGAAATATTTTAATATATTTGTATTAATTTTTTTAAAAGTCTTCCAGCAGTGCATTAGAAAGAATGTAGACATTTTTTTTAAATTCCCACTGTCATGGACATAAATTGAGGTTTTCAGTCCTGGTGCAAGCTGATCCAAAAAAAGAAATAAAAAATCTAATGTCACATTAACACTTTCACTCATTTGTCATAATGACAGTGCCAATACCAATACGGCCTAAATGTACAGACTCTCAAGCGACAATGTATACAGCCTTTCTTCATCCTCTGTACTAAGAAATATACAAGTTTAAGGGCCAAACAATGCCACACGTCCAGGCTTCAGACACCATCTAAGTTAAGGGCACTCACTTGTTTTAGGTAAGACACGTTTGAAACACCAACAAGTGATCATTTATGTACAATAACGGGAAGTACATTTTTGAAAAAATGAAATTTTTGTAGAATAACATAGCAGAAGAACAGCAGGTCACTAGTGTAAGGTATCAACCAATTTATTTCAGCCAGCTGGAGTCCATGTTTTAAAATCTGAAACGTGGTTATGTTTCTGTAGTTTCAGAGCTTCCTGTCATGTAGGCATCTATGAAGCAAAGAAGGCCTAGGTGAAAAGTTTTTATTTCTCACAACTGCTGTATCAACTGCTTAGGACCTCAACAGCATCCTGGAAGTCTGAGAAATGTTCATGTATAAGGGGATTGCATTCACTGAATTAAAATTAGTCCATATGATGACTGAAGAGTTTCAGAAAGCAAACAGGTTGAAAAAATACATTGAAGGAGGCAAATGAAGCCTCTACCTTTATAGAGTTAAGGACTCAGGAATTCTCTCAGTTATGAAATCTTGCAGAGAAATTATTTTCTTTCTCAAAATCCAGTAAAGGCATCATCCCTTTTTCCAGGGATGCATACTTTTATCATCACTGTCTTGTCAATCATCTGCTCTATCTACTTCTGGTAAGTGTGCACCCTCATCACCACCTGCGTGGTTCATTACTTCGGAGACACAATCAAAATGAGATATGGCTTCATCTGAACCACCTTCCCAGACTTCCCAATTATTGATTTCCTCACTAAGCCAATGCAGCTTTGCCCTTTCTTTCGCTAACCTTAGCCATGACTGGCCAGATTCTTCTTTTCCTAAACAACGTTGAATTGATCTGTTTGTTCTTTTTTCCTCGAACCCTTTGGATCAATAAAGTTAATCCATGAAAATGTTTAAAATCATTACATTTTCCAACACAACTGAATGTAAGTTTAGATTCTTTAAATTGTACACTAACATTTTTACTGTCTTCAACACCAAATTCAATGAAGACATAGTCCCTTCAATTCCACTTGGCAGAAGCAAGCTGCATTGTAGATGGGGTAAGGGGATGAGTGAATGGATAGATGGGCCTTTCCCACAGCAGGACTGAGCCATGGACTCCTCTCCCTGATCTTTGGTGTGACCTCTTCTCACTTCCCTCAGATGATAGCAATACGGGCTCCACCCAGGTCCCCAGCATGCACAGTGTGGGGAGAGCTGCTCCTGCCATCAGGAAAAGAGGAGAGGGTAGGAAAAAGGAATGAACATGCATGTGTGCCAGTCACCAAGGTTAGTGATAGTTATATTTAAATCACATATTATTTACATGTATTTATATCAGATTAATTGCTCTTAGCCTTTTGGCTAAAATCAAGTGTATTTATATCAGATTAATATAACTTCTTTTTTATGAAATGCTTTTTTTCTTATTTACAAGACAAGAAAAAATTTTTCAAACTCTTATCAAAGTGTTTGTCCTCATGTTTTAGATCTTTGTACACCTTTCTCTGTCTTTCCTCTTTAGACAGATAGATAAATAGAAAGATAGATAGATGATAGATAGATAGATAGATAGATAGATAGATAGATAGATAGATAGATAGATAGATAGATGATAGATAGATTGTATGTAGATATAACAATCTTAAATAATAATGGCATAGTCAATGTGTTAATAAAATATATGAATGACAAATTATGAAACTGTTGTGTTAAAGGCTCCTTATCCTTATTACTTGTATAATTATGTTTACATGAATTGTTTTCATATAACTGTGTTATATGATTACTTACATAAATTAGTCAACAATTCACTAGTTCTGTGACAAGGTCACATTCCTGACCAAATTGGATCATTGAATTATTGATTCAGATGTTACCCAATTAATTGTGAAGATGACTGAAAACACCAGATGAATCGTCCCATGGCTAACAGATTTGGACTGCCTTGCATATGCTGTGTGATCCATATGTGGAAGCCTGAACATTTGTAGATAGGTAGGACAGGCTGGGCATGGCCAGATGGCTTTGCCAAGTTAGGGAAATTATGGCTGGTCATTTAAACTATCTATGTTTCAGTGCTATGGCAGAGGCAAAGTAATGACTAAACTGCGCGTGATCTAATTCAAGCTGCAGTATTCATGGAGTAGGTAATGCATTGAAAACTGCACTCTGATTTCAAGAACTTTGTATTGAAAGTTTTCAAGCTCAAGGTGAACAGACTTTCTTGCAATCCTATTGGTTACTTTTCTTAATTCAAGTGTAATCAGCCATTTTATGAATTTGGAACTGCCCAACGCAGTTCTCCACATTGGAGCAAGGCCATCTGAAGATGGTGTTAAGTTTCTGCATCTAGGCTGTTAATGACACACAATGATTCAAATCTACCAACTCTGACCTGGTCAGTGTGATATTTTTCAGATTCTCTAATGACCAAATGTAACTCAGGCCTCAAAACTATGCTCGTAAATGTCAAACCCAATTTATCCATGATTTTTATCATGAAAGACAAACCTATAGTTAAATTATCTGAGATCGAAATTTCATGAAGGGAAGAATCAGTGACTCAGCAGCTTGCTCCTGAAAAGGTGAGGTCTTGTACTAAAAATAAGAATCTATCAGTGGACACAAATGGACTGTCTATGAGTTTCATTGAAAGACTACATCTTTAAGGAATGTGTTCAGTAACTATGTTGAAGATAATTTAAAGAAGAGAAAGTACTTAATCATTGGAGATCAGAAAAATAGAGTAATATGAAAGTAATGGGAAAATTGTTTATCTATAATAGCTATAATTTAAGTATTTAAAAAATATTTTATTAATCAAGGTAGTAGTTTAAACATTAAAACACTGGAGGAGAACCTGACCTGTGGTGGCGCAGTGGATAAAGCGTTGACCTGGGAACACTGAGGTCACCAGTTCAAAACCCTGCACTGGTCTGGTCAAGGCACATATTGGAGTTGATGCTTCTAGCTCCTCCCCCCTTTCTTTCTTTCTCTCTCTCTCTCTCTGTGTCTCCTCTCTAAAATGAATTTTAAAAAAACTTTTGAAAAAAAAAAACACTGGAGGAGGTCTGAATACCAAAATCATGTCATGACTCAAAATATTGTAAAAAGGAAAGCAATTCAATATTATCATCAATGACTTACATGGATTTATTGCAGTATTTGTTTGATTAACCAGATGTTAGTTATTAAATAAGTAATAAAAGTAAAAGGTATCCTCAACATTTTGATTTAGTGAATCAGTGTAGAAATGGCTTTATCAGAGAGTAATTGTACTTTAATTGAAATCATAACAAATGAACATTAAATCATAATTTAAAATTATGGGATGCTCACAGAGTAGATTCAAGTGGTAATAGGAAGACATGGCTACTTTACTACTGCCATGCTCTGTTTGGGTTGCAGGAAATATTGTGCAAGCTCCTAGAGGGGAAAAAGCATGTCGTATTCATTTTTATTCTCTCCCAGCACCGTCCTCAATACCTACTTACAGAATTAAGAATTCTTACACAGTTGTGTAACTATTGAAACTATTGGGGGAAAAAAAGAGGGAAAACCAAACAATTGTGTTTAAAAGTGAATTTTATTGCTGGCTCTGTCTCTTGCTTATTGTTTGTGCAATTATTGGGTCACTTAACCTCTTCCCCCTGTGTAAAGTGAAAACGAGAAATTCTCTGCCTACTTTTCAAGGTTGTTGAGGTGACGAAACAAAAGATGCCTATGCAAGTGCTTTGGATATGGCAAGATACTGAAAAAATGAATTAAAGATTCCAACAGTGGTATTTATAATTCATAATGGACAAGTTTGATTGGATAGCAGAAAGATATGTTAGTGGGTTAAATGCTGACACTGGCCATCCAAGAAGCCTGTGGTCGGAATCACCATTCCAGATGTCTTTAAATAGAGATTGAGGAAGGAGCAGATGGATAAGAGATGCTTTGAAGTTTCTGTCCATGGTATGGATTCAAGAGTCTCACTCCTATTTTCCATAGAAAGCCAATATATTCTTGGCTTAAAATCTGAAGTGAGCTTTTGTTGATATAAATCAAATTAGGTCATTTTCTGCTTAATGTTCTCCTATTACTTCCCATTTTACCTAAAACAGATTCCAAAATCCCTCCCAATGGCTTTCAAAGACCCACATGATCTCATTAATCTCACCAAGCCCTGAACCCCCTAATTATCACGCACTGGCCACCATGACCTGCTCTTCTGTTTCTCATGCTTCCACATAAAGATCTCTTCCTGCCTTGTTGCCTTAGCTATCTGCCCATTTCTCAGGTCACCGAGTGACGGGTGTGATTTTGCTCATTACACATATTTCAGCCTATATATTACCTCTTCAAAAGGCCTTCTTAGACCACCTTATCTCTCCCACCACACCCACCCAGACTCATTTATATTTCTTGACTCTCCACCCTGCACCCTCTGCAAATGTCGAACTCCAGACAGAAGGCTGCAACCAATCATGAGTTTGTGATCATCTATCATCACTGTTCATGTGTAGGTTTGCTTTCATTTTACTGTAATTTTTGCCTCCTTTTTCATCCCATGTTCCTTCAATGGCACCCATTCTGATAATATACAGCTGTGTGCAAAAGTAGGTCTACAGTTGGTCATACGAAAAAAAGACATTCAAGTTAGAATTATTGTATTATGGTAGTTTTATTAACTCAAAAGAATGTCACAATGGCACAGTAAACCTACATTTGCCACTCTGCATATGGAATTCTACCATCAAATAGTTTCTGCTGAGCCTGCTCTGGTCACTGAGCTACAAAAAGACCATCTTTAAATATCAATGGATAGAAGGTATCACCTGGTCCATTCTCCACAGGGAGTCATAGCATCTTGGTGGGAAAACTGATGGGGAATATGGGTGCCGATACATTGACCTTCTCTTTCATAGAAGCTGGGATCCCCTCAAACAAATCCTATCCTCATCCATGTTTTATTTCTACACAAGGGATGGGATAGAGTTTGAGGGTGAAAAATAATGAAGGTGTTTTAAACCATGACATGTGAACACTAGATGAGGAATCCAGGAATGATTTACCGGCTAGGTGAAGTCTCATAGGTGACAGTGTTATTTTTCAATATTGGCAGGTTTTCCACATAAGTGGAGGTATTAGCCTTTCGCTACATGGCCATAAAGTATAGACTGTCCAACTGGGTAAAGTTATAGATCATTGACCACATCTGCAAAGCTCCTTTTGTCATACAAGGTAACATTCACAGATTCTGAGAATGAGGACCTAAATACCTCTGGAGCTGTAACTCAACAGCCTACTGCAGCATGTGGGGACAAAAGCCTGGGCATAGCACTGATGCTGAGATCACCTCAGACTTGGGAAAATTCACTGAAGGGTGAATTTTAATCTGCATGTGTCCTTCAGACACTCAGAACAAATCTTATTCAAGTTTTTCTCTGGCACATGAATTAGTGATAAAACAAAAAGCAATTCCACAGAGGGAACAAAAAATAAATAAAAAACACTCTTTTCTCACAAGGATAGATGGCATTTTAAAATTCAGATAAATAAAATATGTGCTGAGCATTCAAGTCTTGAGAAGCAGATGAAATGCTAAACTACAAAAATAACCAAGAGAAACTAATCACAAATCATACAAAGACCAAGCTTTACTATTGTTCTGCTTTATCTTGGACTGCCAAGCCATTGGGCTTAGGGTACCTAGGGAAGGGGACATGTAGAGATGAAAATTTTCTTTTATTTATTCATTTTAGAGAGGGGAGAAAAATAGAGTAGGAGGAGGATCAGGAAGCATCAACTCCCATATGTGTCTTGACTAGGTAGACCCTGGGTTTTGAACCAGCAACCTCAATGTTCCAGAGAAAATGTTTGTTTATTTATTTATTTATTTATTTATTTATTTATTTATTTATTTTAGAGAAAGAAAAAGGGAGATAGAGAGAGAGAAACATCAATCTATTCTTGTGTGTGCCCTGACTGTGGATGAAACCCACAACTTTTGCCTATTGGAACAACACTCTAACCCACTGAACTATCTGGCCAGGGCTGGAAACGGTTTTGTAACAGAGCTCATTTAACTGGTAAAATTCAGTGCACCTCAGAGTCCAGCACCTCATGATAAACTATTGCCTTATGCCGAGGCCACGGTTTCCCAAGCCCACTTGACGCAGCTTCCCCAGGGAGCTATTTCCATTCTCAAATTTACCACATAGGCGTCTCTAGAAGTGGCATTGATGCAACCAGAATGTGTTGAGCGACTAAGTCGGTATGCATTACTGTATTAGACAGGAAGGGAGATACAAAAAATAAGTAGAAGACAAAACTCTGACCCTGGGGAACTTTAAGAAAAACTCCCTGTAACAATCCAAATCTTATTGGTTTGTAATGTCATTTTGTTCTCCGTGTCCTAAGATTTAACTACTGCTTTTAGTGTACAGCCATTCACAAATAACAGGCATTGGAGCTCAATTGTTGTACATCCTCTACAATAGATAAGACTGAGGAAAATAAAAATGCATTGATTGAGCACTAGACCAAGACAAACAAACAAAACATTTATGGAGCTTTTCCTGGGGGCCAAACCCTGAGTTCAGCTCTTGGTCTGCCTGGGTGAACAGAGCTGGGTTTCTGTCTTCGAAGTCTTCCAGAATATTCTCTGCCATCAAGGAATTTGTCATCTAGCTAAAAGGACTGAAAATATGAAACTATTAAGTAAAATTAGAAGCTAAGCTATGGGTACTGAATGAGCATTTTATAAGTAGACTCAATATTGATGAACACTGTCTAAATCTTGATATATTTGATAAATCTGGAGGATTATCCTCATATTTATCAGACATATTTCCTCTATATTCTAAAGTACAATAAATTATAATTGAAAAATATAGCTATCTTGATTGAAACTTAACACTATATAAATGCAGAACTAAAAACTATATGACACTTATTAAAATCTTACAATTAAAATGAATGCTTTACTATATTATGTGTAGAGAAATGAAATAACAATACTTATGAACTTATCAAAACCTGAAAGAGAGAAAGTATTTGGTCACTTTTTAGTGGTAACTAAGTGACAAATAAAGCACAATAAAATCAGCTTTATTAGGGTACTCCTCACCAGTTCAGTAATGCCTCAACCAAATCACAAGTCCTGTAAACTGTAGATTGCTTAAATAGTTCATAAGAGGACTAAGCAATGAATGTTAAATTTCCATTTGCCTGGAATTCACAGTACTTGAGCAATTCAAAGGAGAAACAAGCATGTGAAGGTTTGAGTATTTGACGGAGCCATTACCAGGGAGAACAGAGTTGAGCTAAAGCTTACAAAACTTACAAAGACCAGGAAAGGGTTTCCCAGTATAGGATACAGCATGGCCAAAGGCGCTGAGCTTCCTGACTGAATCATAGGTCTGATCAGGGAAGTAGTGGGAAGTGAGGTTGAACTGTGGTCAGGTTAGTGCGGGTAGGGAGAGCTTTGACACACCTCCCAGCTATTTCAGACACAAAGAAATTTTAAATGTTAAAAGAGAAAATTAAAATTTCTAAGCTAAGTACTATTAAATACTTCCATAGATTATAAATGAAACAAAACTACAAAGTGGTCATTAGGATAAAAGCTACGGGTGGGATGGAGCCCAGGTCAACCAGCAAGCAATGGTAGGTGGGAGTTAAATGCCTATGGGGAAAATGACAAAATAATTCCATGAACTGGGGAGCAGAGCCAGAGGTTGGGGTAGGGCTCTCCATGTTCTCAAAAGATTGTTATAAATAATCATCAACTGCTTCCTGGAAGCTACAGATTTTAGCAGTTGGAAATCAAGAAAGGCAGAGAGCATACAGCCAGTTTCCAGAATAGAAACCCGACCCCCTACTCACCAGCTGCATCACTCCATCTGTGTGTGAGATCTCTCCAAGGTGCCAGGGACCCGAATGAGGATAATAAGGGCTGGTTCTGCACCCAGAACCCTGGGATTAGGTACAGGCAGCTGCAGAATTGTTGAACCTGGAAGGGTGAGGATGTGAGGGAAAGCAAGAGAGAAAAAGAGAAGAAAAAGAATCAGTGAAACAAGATGAACTAGCAAAACAAAATTCTAACTTATATGGAGAAAACTAAGCTAAGAAAGACAGTAGACAGAAAAACAATCAGGAAAAGACATGAGCATAGACCAA